>OY998170.1:58690441-68690441 GCA_963921995.1 Oxystoma pomonae
TCTTATTTTCTTCACACACCTGAGAACAACCAAAAAAAACGTCATCATCGTCCTCAGAAAGTTCTCAACAAGAAACGTTTGACGGTATGGTGTTCTAATCCATAAAAAAGATTGAAAAGGTATGTAGATTGGTTAAAACAAAAGAGGAATTTAATTATTGGATCAGTTTTATTATAAATTTAATTTCGAATATAAAAATTTGTTTAAAAAATAAGGTTGATTGTGTACGAAATTTTTCTAAATTAGAAGCAAATTTGGCCCTTTTAAAATATTACGTAAACTACTAGAAAAATCAAAAAAGGATTAATTTTGGCAAAACTAAAAAAGTTAGATATTTAAAAAGAAATTTAATGTGGGAGGATGTGGAAACCTGCTTTGGTGGTCGAATTAGGACAGGAATTATTACTATACTTATTAAAAAAAAAAGCATTCAAAAGTTTTTCTGTTCAGATTAAAAAGGCCCTACGATCATCTGTAATAAAAGTTAATGTCATTTTCTCTGGAAATTTTATAAAGTTGCATGAAGGCACTATACAGACTGATGTGAAGGCAAACGACAAATTTAAAAAAATGGTATAAGGAAAATGTTGCCCAAAAAATACTTACTAAGATGGAAGATTTTCAAGAAAGGGATAGTGGATGGGCCCTCTATGAAATTCTCCATCTCGAAGTTAATATTAATTAGCACACACCTATAAACTGTGGTGACTTGACCTACGTTGATTTACCACAGTGGATTAAAAACACCAGGGGGGTTATCAATGTAAAAAAGAATGATAACTATTGCTTTCTCTGGTCTATTGTGGCTGATTTACACCCTGTCATCTTAGTCAGGTGGGGTTAAAATATGAGGAGTTTGAGTTTCCTATGAAGTTAAAAGATATCTCTAAATTTGAAGAGTTAAATAGTTTATCAATTAATGTTTTTACTTGTGAAAAGAGAGAAATTCTTCCTCTCTGTTTGAGTAAATCAAATTTTTCCAGACGGGTTAATCTGCTCATTTTAAAATGTGATGATGATGTTGATGACGTAATTGATAGCAAGAATGATATGGAGGTGGATTCTGTAGATTTTGAAATTGTTAACCCTAAAAAACGCATCTATAACTTTGCCCTCATAAAAAATCTATCACGTTTACTTTGCAAACATATTGGTCATAAAACGCATAAAAAATGGGTATGTGATAGGTGCTTAAATTGGTTTGTTTTCAAGGCAGTTTTGGAGAAGCATTATTTAGATTGTAGAAATTTGAATTTTGCTAAACTAACTCTGCCAAAGAAAGAGGACAATATTTTAAAATTTACAGAATTTAAAAATAAAGAGAAGGTTCCATTTGTTATTAACGCTATCGAATACACAAAAACACAACATCATATTCCGTTTGCTATTGGATATTATGTAAAATGTTCTTATGACGACTCGCTCTCGTACTACCATCAGTTTGTGGGAAAAGACTGCATTTCACGTTTTATCCAGGAGCTTAAAATTATTGCAGAAGAATTGGATAAAATTTTTTCAAATATTGTGCCTTTAAGACCGTTAACCACTGAGGAAAAACTTGATTTTAAAAATGCAACCCATTGCCATATCTGTGAACAACCGCTGAAAAAGGATGAAGTGAAACATTTGGACCATTGTCACTTGACAGGAATGTATCGGCGTGCAGCTTACGCGGGGTGTAACTTAAATTTTACAGATTCACACAGCGTTCCTGTACTTTGCCATAACTTGTCCGGATATGATAGCCATTTCCTTATAAAATCTTTAGCTAAAGACGTAGAGGGTAGAATCCCTGTTAATAAAGAAAAATATATTTCGTTTACAAAATATATAGTTCTCTCTCTGTTAAATTTAGATTTATTGATTCTTATCGCTTTATGGCTTCAAAATTAGATGATTTGGCTTCATTTTTAGACGATTCAAAAAAAAGTATTACAAAATGTTTTTATAAGGAAGAGGAAAAGTTTAAATTGGTTACTCTGTTGGTTGCAGATTTTGCCCTGTTTGCAATAAAATATTTTGTTTTTGTCAAAAGTCAGTTGAACATCATAAAAATTTAACAGAAATGTGTGAAGCCAAATCTGAATATAAAAAATTATTTTGTTTTGAAGACATGCCCTTAACATAATTTTTTATTTAATAAATATATTTTTTACTAAAAATAAATTTTTGTTTATATTTTAGATCCACAAAGACTGTGTTCTTTGTCGTAGAAACGTAAACCACAGCTTAAGAATGTGCAAGTTCTGCTTGTTGGAGTTTGCAATCAAACACGTTGAAACGAGAAATCTGGGTGCCAAATTACTGCTTAAAAATTAGGGTTATAAAATGGTATTTCAATAAATCAAAAGATTTACCAATTATTTGTTTTATTTCATCATTATTTTTCGTTTCAATACTGATAGGGGATCAGAGGTCAATTAATTATAATTCAAAAATAAATCAAAGCAAATAAACATGTTATTCTTTTTTGTCGCTGATAAATTTATGAAAAACAAGTTCATAGGTTATCCGTCTTTGTTCTAAATTAGCTCATTAGTAAGCTTTACGTAAACATGTTATTTTAAATTCTTGATAAACAGGGTCATGGGTTATCTTGAGTATACTCGATTTTGTCTTCACAAAAGCACACATTTTGATCATTTTAAAATCCATATAATAATAATATTATTTACCGTAAAAATAAAAGCCTTTTAACTCGAGCTGCACAGCTGGTTCACACACATAATACAACCTTTTTGTCATGCCCTCCTCCTTTGTAACACTAACATTTTTCAAATCCCATCGCTATAACGCGAGATATCTGGCAAAAACTACCAAGGTCAAGCACTTTAATGCCCTTTTGGCTTCTCCATCTCTCTAAGAATAAATAGCATTGCAACACGGAAATCCAACAAAAAAAGAATTTTTCAAATCGATCATTTAGATCTCGAGAAATTCGCAGAAAACTACTAAGGTCTTTTGTCCCCTGCGCAGCAAACCAAAATTAGTCTTTTACAGAAACCATAGGAGAAAAACGTGATCACATAGCGGAAAAAGTACCTTCGGTATACCGGCTGATAGCAATCTCTCTCATCTCGACATTTTTCAAATAGTGCCACCCTTGAAATAATAAGGCCCCAATGCTATGCGTGACGCCATTTTCTACTCCATACATTGGCACTTGTGACCGAGAATGTGTAACTAATATTAGAAAGTTTCAACCATTAGAGAATTTCAGCAGGCATACGTTAACACTAAGTAGTCTAAGACCTTGTGGCACTTGACAGATTGGCTAGAGAGCACAAATGACAGATGACAGGTGCATGTCACTAGAGCACCCTGTATAAACCCCAAGCAGACTCACTCTGTAGAACATAAGTCACGTGATAACATTCCCTATTCGCACAGGCCTTTATGGCATTCCCTTGCAACCCCCTTGCAACCATCTTGGACATCTTCAACAGCCAATGGCCAAGTGACGTCATTGGAATTTCAACAGCCACTGGTCAAGTGACGTCATACCTAGATATAATAAATATTTCATAATTTAACTTTCTACAACTGTATATCTATAAAATCTCCTCACGAATAACCTTGAGGGGTCAAGTTTAAGCAGTTTTTGAACTATTGTCAGTTCTTTTTTCCAAATTTATTGAATATATTGGCATTTATTTATTAGGAGCTATATTTCTGTTAAATATAGCCTTAATTATTTTTACTCGGTAAAGAAGAAAATGTTATTTTCTTTTCAGTTTTTGCACCGCTACATAGCGCTTTTCCCAAATTGAAAATCATTAACGCTAAGGTATAGAACTACGGATCTTACGAAATGAGGTAAATAGTTATTAAAACAGTACACCATATTACGATACAAAAATATAAAAATGTCTGAAGAAAACACACAAAGACATCGATAAAAATAATGTACCAGTAGCAGTTTTCAGTTGCCCGCTATGGATTATGATGGATGGATGGAGAGACACAAATACCTCCCAGAACGCAACATCAGCCACATTTAGATTTGTAGAGAGTTCAACTTTCATGAAACAAGCGATATTTGTCTTTAAAGTGTGATGGGTGTTTTTTAACCAATTTATTTCCCATATGATTCATTATTTAATAAAAACATAATTTATTTTAATGAAAATTATGGTACTGACAAAAAACCAAGACTAAAAGATTTCCATTTCTAGCTGAAAACAAACGGTTTGCATTTTAGGAATGTTTTTATATCCAATGGAACTATTTTTTTTGATTTAACGGACAGCCATTGGATAATTTTTGGGTCACAGAACCATAAAAAGACATTTTTTGGATTTACCATCTGTTGGACAAACACTGGATAGCAATTGTATTCATTATAGTGAACAAAAAGTATAATAAATTAAAATCATTGTCGCTTTTAGACCGTTTTGGGATGTCCTAGAACCGTACAACGTTTTGAAATTTGTATTATAATTTTAATTTTAATTTTAATTTTAATTTTAATTTTAATTTTAATTTTAATTTTAATTTTAATTTTAATTTTAATTTTAATTTTAATTTTAATTTTAATTTTAATTTTAATTTTAATTTTAATTTTAATTTTAATTTTAATTTTAATTTTAATTTTAATTTTAATTTTAATTTTAATTTTAATTTTAATTTTAATTTTAATTTTAATTTTAATTTTAATTTTAATTTTAATTTTAATTTTAATTTTAATTTTAATTTTAATTTTAATTTTAATTTTAATTTTAATTTTAATTTTAATTTTAATTTTAATTTTAATTTTAATTTTAATTTTAATTTTAATTTTAATTTTAATTTTAATTTTAATTTTAATTTTAATTTTAATTTTAATTTTAATTTTAATTTTAATTTTAATTTTAATTTTAATTTTAATTTTAATTTTAATTTTAATTTTAATTTTAATTTTAATTTTAATTTTAATTTTAATTTTAATTTTAATTTTAATTTTAATTTTAATTTTAATTTTAATTTTAATTTTAATTTTAATTTTAATTTTAATTTTAATTTTAATTTTAATTTTAATTTTAATTTTAATTTTAATTTTAATTTTAATTTTAATTTTAATTTTAATTTTAATTTTAATTTTAATTTTAATTTTAATTTTAATTTTAATTTTAATTTTAATTTTAATTTTAATTTTAATTTTAATTTTAATTTTAATTTTAATTTTAATTTTAATTTTAATTTTAATTTTAATTTTAATTTTAATTTTAATTTTAATTTTAATTTTAATTTTAATTTTAATTTTAATTTTAATTTTAATTTTAATTTTAATTTTAATTTTAATTTTAATTTTAATTTTAATTTTAATTTTAATTTTAATTTTAATTTTAATTTTAATTTTAATTTTAATTTTAATTTTAATTTTAATTTTAATTTTAATTTTAATTTTAATTTTAATTTTAATTTTAATTTTAATTTTAATTTTAATTTTAATTTTAATTTTAATTTTAATTTTAATTTTAATTTTAATTTTAATTTTAATTTTAATTTTAATTTTAATTTTAATTTTAATTTTAATTTTAATTTTAATTTTAATTTTAATTTTAATTTTAATTTTAATTTTAATTTTAATTTTAATTTTAATTTTAATTTTAATTTTAATTTTAATTTTAATTTTAATTTTAATTTTAATTTTAATTTTAATTTTAATTTTAATTTTAATTTTAATTTTAATTTTAATTTTAATTTTAATTTTAATTTTAATTTTAATTTTAATTTTAATTTTAATTTTAATTTTAATTTTAATTTTAATTTTAATTTTAATTTTAATTTTAATTTTAATTTTAATTTTAATTTTAATTTTAATTTTAATTTTAATTTTAATTTTAATTTTAATTTTAATTTTAATTTTAATTTTAATTTTAATTTTAATTTTAATTTTAATTTTAATTTTAATTTTAATTTTAATTTTAATTTTAATTTTAATTTTAATTTTAATTTTAATTTTAATTTTAATTTTAATTTTAATTTTAATTTTAATTTTAATTTTAATTTTAATTTTAATTTTAATTTTAATTTTAATTTTAATTTTAATTTTAATTTTAATTTTAATTTTAATTTTAATTTTAATTTTAATTTTAATTTTAATTTTAATTTTAATTTTAATTTTAATTTTAATTTTAATTTTAATTTTAATTTTAATTTTAATTTTAATTTTAATTTTAATTTTAATTTTAATTTTAATTTTAATTTTAATTTTAATTTTAATTTTAATTTTAATTTTAATTTTAATTTTAATTTTAATTTTAATTTTAATTTTAATTTTAATTTTAATTTTAATTTTAATTTTAATTTTAATTTTAATTTTAATTTTAATTTTAATTTTAATTTTAATTTTAATTTTAATTTTAATTTTAATTTTAATTTTAATTTTAATTTTAATTTTAATTTTAATTTTAATTTTAATTTTAATTTTAATTTTAATTTTAATTTTAATTTTAATTTTAATTTTAATTTTAATTTTAATTTTAATTTTAATTTTAATTTTAATTTTAATTTTAATTTTAATTTTAATTTTAATTTTAATTTTAATTTTAATTTTAATTTTAATTTTAATTTTAATTTTAATTTTAATTTTAATTTTAATTTTAATTTTAATTTTAATTTTAATTTTAATTTTAATTTTAATTTTAATTTTAATTTTAATTTTAATTTTAATTTTAATTTTAATTTTAATTTTAATTTTAATTTTAATTTTAATTTTAATTTTAATTTTAATTTTAATTTTAATTTTAATTTTAATTTTAATTTTAATTTTAATTTTAATTTTAATTTTAATTTTAATTTTAATTTTAATTTTAATTTTAATTTTAATTTTAATTTTAATTTTAATTTTAATTTTAATTTTAATTTTAATTTTAATTTTAATTTTAATTTTAATTTTAATTTTAATTTTAATTTTAATTTTAATTTTAATTTTAATTTTAATTTTAATTTTAATTTTAATTTTAATTTTAATTTTAATTTTAATTTTAATTTTAATTTTAATTTTAATTTTAATTTTAATTTTAATTTTAATTTTAATTTTAATTTTAATTTTAATTTTAATTTTAATTTTAATTTTAATTTTAATTTTAATTTTAATTTTAATTTTAATTTTAATTTTAATTTTAATTTTAATTTTAATTTTAATTTTAATTTTAATTTTAATTTTAATTTTAATTTTAATTTTAATTTTAATTTTAATTTTAATTTTAATTTTAATTTTAATTTTAATTTTAATTTTAATTTTAATTTTAATTTTAATTTTAATTTTAATTTTAATTTTAATTTTAATTTTAATTTTAATTTTAATTTTAATTTTAATTTTAATTTTAATTTTAATTTTAATTTTAATTTTAATTTTAATTTTAATTTTAATTTTAATTTTAATTTTAATTTTAATTTTAATTTTAATTTTAATTTTAATTTTAATTTTAATTTTAATTTTAATTTTAATTTTAATTTTAATTTTAATTTTAATTTTAATTTTAATTTTAATTTTAATTTTAATTTTAATTTTAATTTTAATTTTAATTTTAATTTTAATTTTAATTTTAATTTTAATTTTAATTTTAATTTTAATTTTAATTTTAATTTTAATTTTAATTTTAATTTTAATTTTAATTTTAATTTTAATTTTAATTTTAATTTTAATTTTAATTTTAATTTTAATTTTAATTTTAATTTTAATTTTAATTTTAATTTTAATTTTAATTTTAATTTTAATTTTAATTTTAATTTTAATTTTAATTTTAATTTTAATTTTAATTTTAATTTTAATTTTAATTTTAATTTTAATTTTAATTTTAATTTTAATTTTAATTTTAATTTTAATTTTAATTTTAATTTTAATTTTAATTTTAATTTTAATTTTAATTTTAATTTTAATTTTAATTTTAATTTTAATTTTAATTTTAATTTTAATTTTAATTTTAATTTTAATTTTAATTTTAATTTTAATTTTAATTTTAATTTTAATTTTAATTTTAATTTTAATTTTAATTTTAATTTTAATTTTAATTTTAATTTTAATTTTAATTTTAATTTTAATTTTAATTTTAATTTTAATTTTAATTTTAATTTTAATTTTAATTTTAATTAAAAAAAACTATTCTTCAACACGACATATACCATTTGGGGTGGACATTCTACCTTGTCTAGGCTTGTAATTATTAACTTGGTTTTTTCGCTCGACATTGTGTTTTTTTTTGTGTTTAATAGAAAGAAAAGTTCTTTACTGATTTTAAACCTCTGCTCTTAAAATATTTATATGGATTTATGTGGAGATAAAACCACGAAAGATAGTTAATTATGACCTTAACAACCGATTAATTTATTTTTAGCAATCATATTTATAATGAAAGGTGATCAAATTTAACCCCAACTTTCGATTAAATTATTTTGATAGATATGTCACTCATAAGGGTCAAACTCGTGTCTTTTTCATAGTCCCACTGGCGCTGTTTAAAAGTGTTTGACGTCAATCTTGTTATTTTCATATTATATATAAACGTTACAGGTCTTATATTTTTTTATCTATACATAATATTAAGCATTGCCTGCTCTATGTCATTCTTATTTTCTTCACACACCTGAGAACAACCAAAAAAAACGTCATCATCGTCCTCAGAAAGTTCTCAACAAGAAACGTTTGACGGTATGGTGTTCTAATCCATAAAAAAGATTGAAAAGGTATGTAGATTGGTTAAAACAAAAGAGGAATTTAATTATTGGATCAGTTTTATTACAAATTTAATTTCGAATATAAAAATTTGTTTAAAAAATAAGGTTGATTGTGTACGAAATTTTTCTAAATTAGAAGCAAATTTGGCCCTTTTAAAATATTACGTAAACTACTAGAAAAATCAAAAAAGGATTAATTTTGGCAAAACTAAAAAAGTTAGATATTTAAAAAGAAATTTAATGTGGGAGGATGTGGAAACCTGCTTTGGTGGTCGAATTAGGACAGGAATTATTACTATACTTATTAAAAAAAAAAAGCATTCAAAAGTTTTTCTGTTCAGATTAAAAAGGCCCTACGATCATCTGTAATAAAAGTTAATGTCATTTTCTCTGGAAATTTTATAAAGTTGCATGAAGGCACTATACAGACTGATGTGAAGGCAAACGACAAATTTAAAAAAATGGTATAAGGAAAATGTTGCCCAAAAAATACTTACTAAGATGGAAGATTTTCAAGAAAGGGATAGTGGATGGGCCCTCTATGAAATTCTCCATCTCGAAGTTAATATTAATTAGCACACACCTATAAACTGTGGTGACTTGACCTACGTTGATTTACCACAGTGGATTAAAAACACCAGGGGGGTTATCAATGTAAAAAAGAATGATAACTATTGCTTTCTCTGGTCTATTGTGGCTGATTTACACCCTGTCACCTTAGTCAGGTGGGGTTAAAATATGAGGAGTTTGAGTTTCCTATGAAGTTAAAAGATATCTCTAAATTTGAAGAGTTAAATAGTTTATCAATTAATGTTTTTACTTGTGAAAAGAGAGAAATTCTTCCTCTCTGTTTGAGTAAATCAAATTTTTCCAGACGGGTTAATCTGCTCATTTTAAAATGTGATGATGATGTTGATGACGTAATTGATAGCAAGAATGATATGGAGGTGGATTCTGTAGATTTTGAAATTGTTAACCCTAAAAAACGCATCTATAACTTTGCCCTCATAAAAAATCTATCACGTTTACTTTGCAAACATATTGGTCATAAAACGCATAAAAAATGGGTATGTGATAGGTGCTTAAATTGGTTTGTTTTCAAGGCAGTTTTGGAGAAGCATTATTTAGATTGTAGAAATTTGAATTTTGCTAAACTAACTCTGCCAAAGAAAGAGGACAATATTTTAAAATTTACAGAATTTAAAAATAAAGAGAAGGTTCCATTTGTTATTAACGCTATCGAATACACAAAAACACAACATCATATTCCGTTTGCTATTGGATATTATGTAAAATGTTCTTATGACGACTCGCTCTCGTACTACCATCAGTTTGTAGGAAAAGACTGCATTTCACGTTTTATCCAGGAGCTTAAAATTATTGCAGAAGAATTGGATAAAATTTTTTCAAATATTGTGCCTTTAAGACCGTTAACCACTGAGGAAAAACTTGATTTTAAAAATGCAACCCATTGCCATATCTGTGAACAACCGCTGAAAAAGGATGAAGTGAAACATTTGGACCATTGTCACTTGACAGGAATGTATCGGGGTGCAGCTTACGCGGGGTGTAACTTAAATTTTACAGATTCACACAGCGTTCCTGTACTTTGCCATAACTTGTCCGGATATGATAGCCATTTCCTTATAAAATCTTTAGCTAAAGACGTAGAGGGTAGAATCCCTGTTAATAAAGAAAAATATATTTCGTTTACAAAATATATAGTTCTCTCTCTGTTAAATTTAGATTTATTGATTCTTATCGCTTTATGGCTTCAAAATTAGATGATTTGGCTTCATTTTTAGACGATTCAAAAAAAAGTATTACAAAATGTTTTTATAAGGAAGAGGAAAAGTTTAAATTGGTTACTCTGTTGGTTGCAGATTTTGCCCTGTTTGCAATAAAATATTTTGTTTTTGTCAAAAGTCAGTTGAACATCATAAAAATTTAACAGAAATGTGTGAAGCCAAATCTGAATATAAAAAATTATTTTGTTTTGAAGACATGCCCTTAACATAATTTTTTATTTAATAAATATATTTTTTACTAAAAATAAATTTTTGTTTATATTTTAGATCCACAAAGACTGTGTTCTTTGTCGTAGAAACGTAAACCACAGCTTAAGAATGTGCAAGTTCTGCTTGTTGGAGTTTGCAATCAAACACGTTGAAACGAGAAATCTGGGTGCCAAATTACTGCTTAAAAATTAGGGTTATAAAATGGTATTTCAATAAATCAAAAGATTTACCAATTATTTGTTTTATTTCATCATTATTTTTCGTTTCAATACTGATAGGGGATCAGAGGTCAATTAATTATAATTCAAAAATAAATCAAAGCAAATAAACATGTTATTCTTTTTTGTCGCTGATAAATTTATGAAAAACAAGTTCATAGGTTATCCGTCTTTGTTCTAAATTAGCTCATTAGTAAGCTTTACGTAAACATGTTATTTTAAATTCTTGATAAACAGGGTCATGGGTTATCTTGAGTATACTCGATTTTGTCTTCACAAAAGCACACATTTTGATCATTTTAAAATCCATATAATAATAATATTATTTACCGTAAAAATAAAAGCCTTTTAACTCGAGCTGCACAGCTGGTTCACACACATAATACAACCTTTTTGTCATGCCCTCCTCCTTTGTAACATTAACATTTTTCAAATCCCATCGCTATAACGCGAGATATCTGGCAAAAACTACCAAGGTCAAGCACTTTAATGCCCTTTTGGCTTCTCCATCTCTCTAAGAATAAATAGCATTGCAACACGGAAATCCAACAAAAAAAGAATTTTTCAAATCGATCATTTAGATCTCGAGAAATTCGCAGAAAACTACTAAGGTCTTTTGTCCCCTGCGCAGCAAACCAAAATTAGTCTTTTACAGAAACCATAGGAGAAAAACGTGATCACATAGCGGAAAAAGTACCTTCGGTATACCGGCTGATAGCAATCTCTCTCATCTCGACATTTTTCAAATAGTGCCACCCTTGAAATAATAAGGCCCCAATGCTATGCGTGACGCCATTTTCTACTCCATACATTGGCACTTGTGACCGAGAATGTGTAACTAATATTAGAAAGTTTCAACCATTAGAGAATTTCAGCAGGCATACGTTAACACTAAGTAGTCTAAGACCTTGTGGCACTTGACAGATTGGCTAGAGAGCACAAATGACAGATGACAGGTGCATGTCACTAGAGCACCCTGTATAAACCCCAAGCAGACTCACTCTGTAGAACATAAGTCACGTGATAACATTCCCTATTCGCACAGGCCTTTATGGCATTCCCTTGCAACCCCCTTGCAACCATCTTGGACATCTTCAACAGCCAATGGCCAAGTGACGTCATTGGAATTTCAACAGCCACTGGTCAAGTGACGTCATACCTAGATATAATAAATATTTCATAATTTAACTTTCTACAACTGTATATCTATAAAATCTCCTCACGAATAACCTTGAGGGGTCAAGTTTAAGCAGTTTTTGAACTATTGTCAGTTCTTTTTTCCAAATTTATTGAATATATTGGCATTTATTTATTAGGAGCTATATTTCTGTTAAATATAGCCTTAATTATTTTTACTCGGTAAAGAAGAAAATGTTATTTTCTTTTCAGTTTTTGCACCGCTACATAGCGCTTTTCCCAAATTGAAAATCATTAACGCTAAGGTATAGAACTACGGATCTTACGAAATGAGGTAAATAGTTATTAAAACAGTACACCATATTACGATACAAAAATATAAAAATGTCTGAAGAAAACACACAAAGACATCGATAAAAATAATGTACCAGTAGCAGTTTTCAGTTGCCCGCTATGGATTATGATGGATGGATGGAGAGACACAAATACCTCCCAGAACGCAACATCAGCCACATTTAGATTTGTAGAGAGTTCAACTTTCATGAAACAAGCGATATTTGTCTTTAAAGTGTGATGGGTGTTTTTTAACCAATTTATTTCCCATATGATTCATTATTTAATAAAAACATAATTTATTTTAATGAAAATTATGGTATTGACAAAAAACCAAGACTAAAAGATTTCCATTTCTAGCTGAAAACAAACGGTTTGCATTTTAGGAATGTTTTTATATCCAATGGAACTATTTTTTTGATTTAACGGACAGCCATTGGATAATTTTTGGGTCACAGAACCATAAAAAGACATTTTTTGGATTTACCATCTGTTGGACAAACACTGGATAGCAATTGTATTCATTATAGTGAACAAAAAGTATAATAAATTAAAATCATTGTCGCTTTTAGACCGTTTTGGGATGTCCTAGAACCGTACAACGTTTTGAAATTTGTATTATCCAACGGATATGTCGTAGACTAAATTTCTTTGGGATTTGATTGTTCACTCGACATCCACTGGACTAAGTTTTGCTGTCTGTCGGTTTTAAGACTTTTTAGCTGCTTAAATCCATGAAACTAAGAAAAAAAATATGAAAGAATAGTTTTTCTGAAGGGGAAATAAGAGAAAAATTTCAATGTTAGGATGAGGGTAAAAGTTGTGAAAAAGGCTTCACCTAGAAAAATTACATTTGACGGTTATTTAAAATGAATTTTTGAAAAAAAACCACACATATCTCACAAAGATTTATAAAATCCTACCAACACCAAGTGTTAAAAAAAAATCACGTTGAGTCCTATTGATGATAAACGTCAGCTTTTACCCCACTCCACCGATACTTTACCTGATGATACCAGTAATTAGATTCCTCATGAATTTTTAATCAGTCTACAGTATTCATCTTTCGATCAGTGTGCCGAAAATAAGGAACAAATGGCTTGATTTCACCCACGCAATTAGTGTAAAGAATTCTGCTTTAGTCCACGAATTAAAAAACAATAAGCTTAGAAATCAGTTTTTATACATAACTAACAATGTTCACTTGATACAAGACAAAAACCATCTACAAAAATTAAAAAAAAACAATGACGGGATGTTACATAAATAAGATAAACTAAATTTAAGAAATATAACTGCAACATCGCAGTGGCCGATCTCTGCTTTATTAGAAAAAAATAATAATATGAATTTTCTATGACGGACCTAATTTTTAATATACAAACTTCACTGAAAAGAGCCAGTATTCTTGAACAAGTGAGAAGGGAGTACTCAAATGTCGTCGGGTCCGGACCAACCGAGATCTCTGAAACGGGTGAGAACGCATGCGAACTCTTACTTTCACCCATATTTCTGGGACTACTCTCTAGGTCAGATTTCAAGAATAATGGCCGAGATGACGGAATTCACATTTCAACAAAATAAAATGATTGGCATCTGTTAAATAAATGAATCCTAGTTGTTGATGGATTCTTAGCTTACAAGATTGACCTAATTTTCAGTATTTTTGATAAAGTGTATATATAACTTTTCTTTTGTAAAAAAGTAGTCAATATTTTTTCCTAAAAATGAGGAATATGTAGAGTATAACAATTATATTCCGTATAAAATATATTGCATATGGACAACTTTAATTTTTATACCTTGGTTTCAAATTCTATGGAATGGCTGAACTTCAAATAATTTTTTTTTACAATAGTGGCTGAAATAGTGCATTTTTTTACAAGCGTTGGTTTAAATAAGGAGGGCAGCGAGGTATTTAAAAACGCGAGCAAAAAAAAAGCACAGTTTCGCCGCGAGTTCTTAACACTATTCTTTTAATACCTTTATAAAAAAAATCCAAGAAAAACAGGAAAATACTTTTAACAATCTCGAACGAATAGCACTTCTCGCAACACACTATTTTTACACTGTAAATCAAGGCGGCTGGTAAATGAAATAACAATGGTGGTTTCCAGTGCGATATGCCTTTGTATGCGGTCACGTTCATTGTTGCGACATTTTAATCGTTGACAGTTTGATATTTTGACGATGCTTTTAAATGATTTTTTCGTAAATACTTGGTGAAAACTTAATTTTTTGGCAAGAATAATTAGAGTTTTTCAATATTACTATTTCCCGCTATTTCTCTTTAATTTTAGATAAAAAACGAACAGATATCTTTTTTTGCATCCGTGACCAAAAAAAAGTTTTTTCGCATCGGTAACCAAAACAGTCATGCTTTAGTTATATGCAGACAGTTAGTAAAATCATGTTTTTGATGAAGGTATAGTAGTTTGTAGATATTAAAGAGAAAGTAAAAAAACGCAAAATCATTTAAATTTTATGTGTAAATTGAATTATATACTTTTCGAATATTATTTTTTGTGTAACTATGTATATAAATATTATTATATTCACCTGCATTTTTACAAAATTGTACATTTACATGTTATGATTTTAAGATGTCAATGATTTTGTCATTAATGCGCCGCAGACAATAATTTTAAAAAAATTTACTATTGGTTTACTCAATCAGTCAATCAATCAATCAATGTGTTGTATCGCTAAGGCAAAATTTGCTGTGAAACCAAAGATAAAGTAAAATTCCAACAATCAACAACTTTATAGCGCCGTAAGCAAAATTTTTTAAAACTTAAGGTACAAATTTTAATTTTTTTGGGTTTTTTCGTAAATTATTTTTTAAAAATGTGGGTTCAGTCAGCTACAAAGACGGAAAAACAGGACGTGCGAAAGCTTCCCAGCAAACGTCGGGTTAAAAGAAAAATAAAAGGAGCCAAAGTGATAAAAATATTAGTATGGTTGTAATAGAATGAAAACAGTTATAAACAGTGACAGTGGCGTAGCCAGAAATCGACTCTGGGGGAGAGGGGTTTCATCATTCAATAATGATGATGGTACATTTTTTTCAAATATTTTCACCCATTTTCATATTTAAAAAAAATCTGGGCGGTAAATTTCAACTCCTTATAAACCTTTTTTTTCATAAAATGCAAAAATAAAAGAAAACCTTTTGATACATTACCTTTGATAGAAAGAATTATAATTTTCAACTAGTTTAGACAGTATTATTGAATTAGTAAATTTAAAAATTGTTTTTTCATTATCATATTTGTTGGTTTATGGTTATTTTTGTGTTATATCTAGATTTCCATAAATTCAATATGATGTCTTTGATGCTTCAAAAAGTTGAACAGACACAGACTCAAGTTTCTATTTTCTTCAAATTTGCATGGCCCTTTACTGTAAGGTCCTGGCATGCATGTATGTTTATTTACAGCCATTTGGTTTTTTCGCAAACGTAATATATTCTGGCAATACTAGCAAGCCTACTTAATTTATTTTCTATAAAATTATTTCATGGAAAAACATCTTAAAGGAAAAAATTTAGGCTGACCTTTTAATATGAAAAAATACCCAAATTTGATGTTTTTGGAATTTTTTTGACCCAACAATGACTTTTTTTAGTAAAAACAGTTTCAGCCTCTGGAGATATATTATAAAATATGGAAGTGGTCACAGAGACTAGGTTGATGCCTTCGTAAATTCGAATTTTGGTATATTGGTCATTGTGGACATTTACCTGGAATGGCTGACGGTCACTTTGTTACATATTTTGTTCACACATTTTTACATTTGCTTCTTAAAAAAATCTAACAATTTATAATTTTTATTTTTTATGGTAAATTTCCAGATAATACTAAAAAAAATAAATATGACAAATAATGATTTAGCTAAGTACTCTGTTGTCTGCTCCAATCATTTAATATCAAACCGAATGGGATTCAGTTCCTCAAATCTGATGCTAATCCAGGCTTTATTAAATTTTGGAGACAACGTGTCAAAGTAAAATTGAAGAAGACAATTCTACATATTTTTGATTTCTCCTTATTAATTCATTTAAAACTTTATTTTTATGCTGTCTTGAAATGCAAATTTCATCTCAACTATTATTATTACTACTGTAACCACATTAAAATCCGTCGTTTAGAGCTAAGAAAGATTCAGGCTTTAATCTTACTCCATGAGTTACTTCAGTTTTTTAGCAACCCAGTATTTTATGGGCTCAACTTTCGTTTACATGAAATATGATATTGAAAAAAAAATGATTGTGGGTCTTCTATAGGACCCCCTGAGTTTGAATATAAAAGCAAAAAATTGCGGAAACGTACCGTTTTCCATAAAAATTGAAAAATATAAACTTTGTGTAGAAATGCGATAAAGACAAAATAAAAACGGTTTTAGATTTCACTTCTTCTCTTCAATGCAAATAAAGAAATAAAGTGAAAAAAATGTAACTTTTTGTAGAAATGTTATATAAAAAAAAGTGAAACAGCTCTAGATTTTACTTGGCTCAACTTTCGTTTACATGAAATGTGATAAAGAGAAATATTTGGAGTCTTCTATAATAGGACCCCTGAGTTTGAATATAAAAGCAAAAATTTGCGGAAACTTACTATCACATTTCTACAAAAAGTGGCATTTTTTCACTTTTTCTCAAAAACAATGCATTTTCGCAGATTTTCTTTTCGATATTTGTATTGAGGAGAAGAAGTGAAATCTACAGCCGTTTAAATTTTTTTCATATCACATTTCTACAAGAAGTTCAAAAACGGTACATTTCCGCAAATTTTCAATAATATAGTTATATTCAGGAGAATGGGCAAATTCCAAAATCGTAATATTTTTTAACGTCCATATGTCCATCCTAAAACCGTTTTTCACAGTTTCCATTTTTTTCATTTTTCTTGAAAACTGTGTTTGAAAATTTTTCCTTGTCCAAAAAAAAACAGTTTTCTCGATTTCATGTAAAAAAAATTTGACCCTTTTATTTATTCTTATCAATGCAAATATTAAACTGAAAATTTGCGGAAATGCATTACGACATTTATACAAAAAGTGTTTTTTTTTTCACTTTTTCTCAAAAAAAAAAATGCATTTCCGCAGATTTTCTTTTCCATATTTGTATTGAGGAGAAGAAGTGCATTCTAGAGCCGTTTCAATTTTTATATCATCAATGAGGCATTCCTAAAAAAAATTTTTTTTTCTAGATTTCATGAAAAAAAAATTGACCCTTTTACTTCTCAGTGCAAATATGGAAATGAAAATCTGCGGAAATGCATTTTCACATTTCTACAAAAAATGAACTTTTTTTACTTTTTCTGAAAAACAATACATTTCCGCAGATTTTCTTTTCCATCTTTGCATTGAGGAGAAGAAGTGAAATTTAGAGCCGTTTCAAATTTTTTTATATCACACTACAAGAAGTTCAAAAGCGGTACATTTCCGCACATTTTAAAAGATATTTTTTTTTCAAGGGTATCAAGGGATAATATTGCATAAGACGCCCGAACTACTTTCCTGCCAGAGTCATTTCTCCTCTACCAGGAGAGCCCGGGTAGTGTCGGATTCCTACCGACTAAAACCCCCCGATTGTGGCTCCGACCAACCTGATGGCTGGCCAGAGTCACTGCACTGCAGCCATTGCTGGCTTATTGTACACCCTTTGATCCTAGTTTAACCACTCTACTCCCTTGTACGAGTTTGTACAGTGTTGATTCTAGTTCCCCATAGGGCTATACCGGCCATATTCGGTCGCCAGAGCCTCGTCTGTTTTAGACAGGGAGCACCATGAGAAGGTGAGGTTGGCATTTGGATATGAGAGGCTGGCTGCATTCGCATCATACCGAGCGAAAACCTCTGGTCCCATGCCCAATGGGGTAAGCACGGTCTCCAGCTGTTACGAGCAAATATGAAGGTTACATTATATTCGCATCACTATCCCTTACTCCCCATTTTAAATGATATAGTTATAGTCAGGAGAATGTTAAAATCCCAAAATCGTAATAATTTTTTTAAAAACTGATTTGTATAGAAAATTGTCTTTTTTTTCCTCAAAAATAAATTTTCGCACATTTTCATTTCTACATTTCCGCTTTAATTTTTTCTGTAACACATTTTTACCCAAAGTTTCCAATTTTCCATTTTTCTCGAAAACGGTGCATTTCCGCAAATTATTCAATTCGGATGGCTTTCTACAGGGCATTCCAAAAAAATATTTTTTTTTTCTTATTTCATATAAAAAAAAATTGACCCATATTGTGATCACTTCTGTTCTCCCTTGTTTAAAAAAAAATCTCACAAATTTACTTGATCTACTATCTGTCAAGAAAATCTTTCAACATTCATTTTACCGGAGTCTGAACTACTAACATTGCTCAGGCATCGTCTGAATGTCCTCATCTAAACAAAATATCATTTTATTTCATTTTTATTGAATAATTATAACTTTTTAGATCCACATTACACCAGCCGCCGATATAAGTAACTATAACAAAATAAGAATTCTTTTTATTTTATTATATAGATACCTACTAATGTCTATTTTTATCTTGATAAACAAAGGTTTAAGGAAATCTACTACCTAATTATTTATATAAAAAAAAACACTATTTTTTGTTGTGAATTCTGAAGGAAAATTGTAGAAGAAAGCATAAAGCTAGATTTTATTAGATTTAATATTTGATTAATTACCTACAGTCTACTGTACGAATATTTATAACTTTCCAAGGGCGTAGATAAGGGGGGGGGCAAGGGGGTATAAGTGCACTAGTGTGGTTGTAAATCACTTTAATTTTCTTTCCTCCTTATACAAGAGCCGTGACTTATTATAGTCTAGTCTGGTAATAAGGCCCCTTCTTTCTCTACTCTAACAGTCGCATTTATGTTTGGGCAAAAAACCTATACATACCACCGCAACCCATTCCTTCTTGGCATCTAACCCAAATCACTTTTTCAAAAATATTTTACAAACAACCTAAAAAATACAAATTTTTAAACAATGTTTTTTTTATCAAAACTTTCGCCTGCGGCGCTATAAAAATTTTGTTTAATTTTATAAGCAATTTTTTTAACAACATTTGAAACGCGTAAAAAATAGCATTTTAGTGTCATTTTTTTCACAAATTTTCCTGCAGCGCATCTAAGGGTTAATTTTGAAAAATATCTGCAAATGAGACTAAATTAGATTTACTTTTAAAAGTAAGTATTTTGGTTTCGTAGACACTAATTCAGTACCTATTAAACCGCTCCTCTCTCCTCCTTTCAGTTCAAGATATCAAGCATGACGATTGATACCTACCTAATTTTTAAAAATTTGCCATAGCTAGGTAGTTAATTTTTATTGAATGATGAAACCCCTCTCCCCCCAGAGTCGATTTCTGGCTACGCCACTGTCACTCTTTATAACTGTTTTCATTCTATTACAACCATACTAATATTTTTATCACTTTGGCTACTTTTATTTTTCTTTTAACCCGACGTTTGCTGGGGAGCTTTCGCACGTCCTGTTTTTCCGTCCTTGTAGCTGTGAGCTGAGCTACCGAGGAACTGCGGTTTTAACTGGCTACTCGGAAATCCTTTCGTCCGATTCATTTGTTAGTAGTGGAAAGATCTTTGAAGCCTACTGCGGCTTTAAAAACCTAGACATGTTATAAAGACAAGGATGTATTCACGATTATTAGTTGTACGAAATTTCATTTATATATCAACCAACGATACACGACATATAGCGTTTTATTGAAAGTGTCAGGTGACGAATTTCCAATTAATAATTTCAGCCAAACATATTTAAAAAATGAAGGAAAAATTTAGCGCCCTATTAAATTTACAGAAAAAATTTGTGGCGTAAAGGGCAAAGGGAGAGGGAATAAATCGGAAAAAAGTTTTTTCTCGACCAGGATTTGAACCCGGGACCTCTAGAATACTAGTCTAATGCTTTACCGACTGAGCTACCGAGGAACTGCGGTTTTAACTGGCTATTCGGAAATACTTTCCTCTGATTTATTTGTTAGTAGTGGGGTACCTCAAAAGAGCATTAGACTGGTATTCTAGAGGCCCCGAGTTCAAAACTTGGTCGAGGAAAAACTTTTTTACGATTTATTTCCTTTTTCTTTGCCCTTAACGCCACAAATCTTTCCTGTAAATTTAATAGGGCGCTAAATTTTCCTTCATTTTGTAGATATTACTATATTTTTAGAAAGTTTTCGCCCACGGCGCAATTATGACATTATTTTAGCCGCAAATATAGGTACAAAACGAGTTCCTAGCCTAGTTTTTAATATGAGTTGAGCTGATTTTTTTCATACCGCCCCCCCCCCAAGTAAAAATCGCATCTACGCCCTTGTAACTTTCGAAGTAAAAAAATATCTAACAACTTCAAATTGAATAGAGATTTTACTCTCCTGCACGGGTGCGGGAAAGTGAAGCTGTTAAAACTAAAATACGTTTAGGAAAGTAGGTAAATATGGGCTGTTCACCAAAAAACCTGACATTCGGATACCTTATTTTTTTTTAATTAGCATTGTTCTTAATATAATTTGTCGAACTTTTTTAATCATATTGAGTTTTATATCAGCTCCAATTCGTGGTTGAGCTTAATCTTTAATATTTTAAGAAAAAATTTTGAATTTTTGAATTAATGTGTTGACAAAAGTAAGAAATGTATTAACAAAACTGAGGTTTTGTTGAAATAAAACGCTTATGTTATTGTATGATGTCTGATTTTATGATGATGCTAAACTATTTTTATTTAAATTTCCCCCTAACTTTCTTGCAGGGAAAACGTCTCCCGTATTTTATTGTCTTTTTTGAAATAGGAAATGAGAAAAGATTTTTTTAAATAAGGAGTTTTCTTTCTTTTTTCAAATTAACATAAGTGAGAAATTATGCTCAACCCTCTGTACTTTTCAATTTCTAAACTAAAAATATAGCATAACAAAGCCACCAAGCTCTGCTTTCTGTGGCTGTGGTCAGGAAGAGTCGATTCCTTTTTAAAAATATTCAAGATGCGCGTCCTCTAGGTAAGATTTGTCAATTTTGATTTATTAACGAAAGTGAGGCTTGGATCGAAGGACATCACTAAAAAAATTATAAAACATTGGGTATTTGCGTTAAAAATATGGTTTGTTAAATTTGTTATAATTTTTTCTTTGAACACGTTTTGTAAATACTAGTTTCGCTTTACCAAGAGACTCTCGTGTTATTAATGGTTTTAAAACATAAAAAAAAATAGTAAAAAAAATATGTTGACCGGTATGCGCCAAAGCGTATATTTACTGATTATAACAAAAACAAATTATTAACTTACTATTATGTATTTTTTTACGCGGGGGAAAAATATTTATTTAAAATTCATGCAAATGCGTGTTTATAGGAAAACTCAGAAGCTTCTAAAATCTACAAGTTCAACCACTACCACTTCTGAAACTGATACTGCCTATGAAAATCTTTCATTAGAGACATAAAGCTATCTGTAACTCATCGCGGTATACGTATCCGCATCTAGCAAGAACCATGCACATTTATGGGTCAGAAACTTGTAGCACGTTCGAAAAGAGCAGATATATGTGCTAATTTAAGGTGTTTCTGATACGTGTGCCGCAACGATACGTGATACATAACGCATCTTAACACTTATCGCGTTCAAGAACACCTTAGATTAGCACTTCAGAGACTGATACTGCTTCAGAAACTAAAAGGATGTTGCTGAAAATGGCCAAGGAGTTACCGAAGACAGCGGTTAGACCAGAAAGTGGATTCACTGGAAAATTGTCATGACTTTCTGTTCCAAAAAAAAAATATTATTTAATTCTTTACATAATATTTATACCTGGCAGTTTTAATTTGGTGGGTCATATTAGAGGTCCTGTATACAATTTTTGGGTCAACAGCAATTGTTAAATTTATAGAGGGTCTCTAGGTAAGCCTTGAGATAGTCAGAGAATTATTCCCAATGCAATGAGGAGAATTTTAGGGGATTTCTTGCTTCCGATTTATATATTTTTGTTTAATGTTTATTTTGCTTTTTATTATTTATCTTAAGAGTATATAGTGCACTCGAAAGTCTTATCGTTGCAAAGGCTTTTGGTTTGACTGTTTTGGGTAGTTTTTGTTGAATTTCTAGACATTTTCAGCCCAGACTTAAAAATCCAACTCCAAGCGCAAAAAATTTGTTTTTCCTGTCCGGCAAACCAAAATTTCACAAAAAAATATTGGTTTTGGTAGTTGAAAACGTCAAACCGTTTACACTTGCTAGCTTAAAATTTGGATGGAGATTCAGAGGAGTAAATATTTTTTTTATTGTTTGTACATATCTGAAATCTTATATTGATCATATTATTGGGAAATCAATTTAATCATATCATTGCATTTGTTTTCCATGGCAACGCGGAGAGTTTATTTATTTTTGTCCACAGTAGGACACCAGAGCTTTTTTTGCACCGGGTTAAAAATTTGGGGATAGTTTACTTATTTTGATTTCGCATTCCGCGCCGCTAAAGCACATAAGTTTTTTTACTTTCGCTTCCCTGTAACTCATGATGCGTTGCTGTAGCCCGAACTTGCCTTGCTATCATCATTACCGCCGCTGTACGGTACCACCGCGCAAATAAACCTTTAGGTCCATGTGATTGCGTGTTTATTTTTCAGACAAAAAAAATTAGTTTTTCTAGTTGTACCTCGGTTTTTGCTAATGTAGTACATTATTTGCCTCGTGGTGTGCTTAAAGACTCCGAAAATATGCAATGGATCAAGAAAAAATAAAAGAAAGCAAATTCTTAAGGTAAGACCTCGGGTTGACTATACATTTTTTGAATAAGTATTGTTGTCTTTATAAGGGTTTCTCTCTTGGTTTTTCCTTGAAAGATAATTAAACACTATACGGTTTTCTGCCATTTTTTATTTTTTATGAAAAATTTTTATGGGGGCACCTACTAGGCTCTCTGCGCTGCGCCCGATTTTTTTTTTAAAGGGAAAAAAGGGTGCCTTAAGAGTGGTTGGAATGTGTTTTTTTCATTGTTTAGGGTTGGACTGTATTGGATTGGTTTGTTTTGGTGAAAAAAAATTAAAAAAAAGAAAAAACCAACGGACGCAGGCACATTTGGGGTCCTAGGGACCCTAGTAGGTGCCCCCATAAAGAATTTTTCATAAAAAATCAAAAATGGCAGAAAACCGTATACTGCATAATTACCCCTTGAAATAACTACAAGCGACTAGGCAACGTTTGTTAGTTACTCATTTTTAGTTTAAGGAAATTTCTTCCTTTTAGATTCTTTTGAGGTGTATTCAGAGTTATATAACTATAGCAACCTCTATGCACTTTTTAAGAGTTGAAAATAAAATTAGGACCTGAATATTTTTGTAAGTTTAAGGTGTCCAAGGGCCGTGAGGTGAGGTGAGCGAAATTCCCCTCACATTTGTTCAAGAATAAGCATACTGGCCTGAAAAAACTGTCTAGGAGGGAGGGTTCCTGAAAATACTAATAAGAAGGCTGCTCCACCTGGCAAAAAAAACACCTATGTGAACAGTAGAAAAGAATATTAAATGAGGAATACAATAAGCCTTGCAATAAGTAAACTAGCTGCATTGTCAGGGATTTCCTAAATCATGCCTTATTGTAGGAAAGAAATCTATCAAGATGGAATGACACTGCTTTTCTTGTCTTCAAGGTATATTTATAAAATTCAAAATTAAAATTCTTATTGTAACAATTTTAAGCAGTCAAAATGGAACTGAAAAACCGAGAAAAGTTGAGAAATTTATTCTTTGAAAAGGTCAGGAAGTTTGACAAAAAAATATACAAAAACAAGGAAAATCTGGAAGCCCATCTGGAAAAAATTGATTTAAAAACAAATTAGAATCATGAAATTTGTCAAAATAAAATTTTGCAGCTGTTTTCTTTTATACAAAATTCTTGAAAAAATTATGATAAGTTTTTTACAAATGGTTAGGAAAAACTGAGAGACATCAGAAAATCCAATTAAAGGTTTTCTGTACAAAATCTGTTATTGACCTCATTACTGATGCCTTTCTCATTTAAATCCCTTACCCAAAATTATTACTTCTTGTGCAAACTCAAAAATAAATAATTCAAATAAAATCCAAAAACTTAATATTTAATATGCTTGCACACACAGAAATACTACCTATTTATTTTTGTTGGCATATATCTTTTATGTAAACTTGTGTTTTCTGTTAGTGAATCATTTATTGTGTAAAAATTTGAAACGTGTAGCTTCTGAAAGAGCTACAGGTCCAAAAATCTCTATAATTTCCTAATAAAAGATCCTTTAACTAAAACTCTAATTACCAATGCCCAATGTAGTTTACAATGCATAAGATAAGGCTGCGGCAAAGATAGGGTTGCAGAAATACTTTCTCTTTTCTGGAGTTCTGTTTTGGTTGTAAGTGAACATTTATTAAAGCACTCCTTACTAGTACTAGAAAAAGCGTTGTAGCTAAATTAGACAAATGTTTACCTCTATTTTTTTTTATTTTCAGATTTTGGAATTTAGGCAAGAAAACTACCAGAATGAACAATACAATTTTTATACATTTTAGTTATTCACAGAACATTAACAACTATATGGGTAGAATACTATAGCATTTTTGTGTCGTAGAAATATTTTTAGCAATTTTAATTAAGTATATATAATAAAATTTTAAAAAATGTTCTGAAAAATTACCTTTTCACATATACACCTCATTATAAATTCTCTGGACCCATTTCAATATGGTGGCTGATAATTAAACACAGAAGCTAAATAAAACTGTCATTGTCAGTGTCAAAAAACTGGTCTGCAGCAATTTGGAATAGAGTGTAATAAATATTTCAATGTAAAACATAATTAAATGTATTTGGTGTTTAGAATGTGACACTTTCCTATTCACATATTGCCCATGCTCACATGTGGACATTTCTGTTTTACGTCTCAGGACTACGTGCCTACCGATGGTCACAAAACAGCGGATGATTTGTGTTCACCGGTGGGCATCTGGTCCTTGGACGTAAAACTAAATGCACACATGGCTCAACTTGTTGAGGTGATTATGGCCACAACATTATAAACACCTATAGATATGCAATTAAATAAATTAATTTAAAAACTTATCTCAAAAATACTTATTAATAATCATTTAAATTAAATCTAACTTAAAAAAGAAAAGAATAACATGTTATTTTTTCCTTCTTTGGAACCGCAAACTAGTAGCTGTAGTTTCAAATATCAGGCTTCACGTGATTAGCTTCTGAAATTAAAAAAAAAAACAAAAGTATAAGTGTATGAACTGAAAAAATATTTTCTTTAGAGAAAACAACAAAATTGAAGAAAGAGCTTGATAACAGATATTTTTTTACTGATTTTGAGGAACTTGAATCCAGATATTCTAGGTGGTGCCCATTTTTTTAAAATAACTAATAAAAAAAATTAAACAAAATATAGGCATCTGATAAATCAATTCAGGGATTTTTGGGTTCCCGTAATCCATTTATGTGATTTAAAAATTCTTAGAAGTATCTAAGGGTTCTAGTAGCAGTTTTAAAAGTAAACATTTTGCATGCATGGTTGACTAATTTCAGTTTTTTTAGTTGATTTTAATTGGTACAGGTGTACATTTTATGAATCCGATTAATGCCACTCTGATACCCTTGTAAAACTTAAAATATTTAAGATGGGACACAAACATTTTAGAAGAAACCAGATCAAATACAGACAGATGATATATCAAATTGAGGGTTTTGGAATCCACTGATATCATTCTTTTGATAAAAAAATTATGGAGATAATAGAAGGACCTTAGGACAAAATTTTGGGATCCTGCCCAAACTTATATTACCTCTTAACATATATAGAACTTTAGAAGACTTAAAAATATCCAAATCGATATATTTTCCTAAAACTACCTCTAAATCCTCATCTGAATCCTTATTGTAATAATTGGAACACCAAAATTAATTTTGGAAGATCCAAAAAACTCCTAAATCAATATATCACATATCTTTTACACCAATAATTTTTTATGTTACCCTTTCAGGCTCCTTACATTACCCCTAAAAACTGTTTAACCCCCAAAATGAATTTAGTTAACCCCAGAATCTCCAAAGTGATGTCTTTTTATCAATAGTATGTTGTTTTTACCACTTTACCCCTAAAACTCACCCTTAAGCCCCTTAAATTACCCTAAAAATTTTTTTTCACCAAAAATGAATTCAGCTGATCCAAAAATTTCTTAATTGAGTTTTTTTGTCATTTACGATTCTTTTTGCCCCTAGGAACCTTAATTATATTATTCCCAAAAAAAGTTTATTCTAAAAAATGGAATCAGTTTTTCTAGAAACCCTGAGGTTAATGTATTATACGTGTGTACTCGATCTAGTTTCTCATTAAAATTTTGTGCTTTTAAGTCGCCGTCATCGCCATCTGGAATATTTGGGGTGTCAAAAAAAGTATATATACCGACAAAAATGGATTTATATATAGTCCATTTTTGATGTGTTTATTTAAAAAAATGTTTACTGTTAAATCTGTTCTTAGAACCCTTATGGTGCCTATACTATATTTTATTTTTTGGAGTTCTCCCAAAGGAGCCAGAGTTTCATCACTTGGATTTGTAAAATAGACCCCCTTATTTACCAAAATCCGTCAAAAAATCTTTATTATCAAGCGCTCCCTTTAAACATGGAAAAAAGCCCATTGGCACCTTGACTTATGCTTGAAATAATTCAAATTCATGTTCAACGAAAACATAAATAAGGTGTTTTTGAGTATTTGGTGAACACTTGAAAAACATTATACAATTTTAGTAGTCTAGAAATTACTTTTTAAAATATTTTTTTCCATAGTTTATAAGGCTTTTTGGGAGTGACTTGAGGGATATGAGTTGTTCCAGGAGAAATTATATAAAAAAAGTTGCTTTACAAACATGCAAGATCCATCCAAGATTTGTCAAGGAGCGACAAATAAACAATTTCTTGCACAAAAGTCAGGAAAAAACGTTGTTTTAAAGTTACATTTTTCATAATAAAAAAGGGAATAAACATTTCATGATTTTTTTCTGATTGTTTTCTCAAACATACCATCCAAATAAGCCTACTTTTATTCTTTAAATTTTGGTGGAAAAACTGATCCCCTAAAAAGGTTCAAACCTTTTCTTCATTCCATACCAAATTTAAAAGCAAATATTTTAAACACCAGTAGTCATCCTAGCTTTTTAAAATTTTGACATAATTAATAGTAAAAACGTTTAAAAGACCTTTCCCTTTTTAAATTCCAGAGATAAAAATTACCCTATGAAATTTCCAACAGAGCCAAAAAGTATCTGTGAGGGTCCCCCTTCAAAATTGTTCTCTGTTTTGTTCTTTGTGTATAGTTTTTCTGTTTTGTTTTGAAAATTTGCAATAAACAATAAGAGTTAAATTAATTTTTGATATCGGATCTAGACTATAATAAATTTTGTTTATTTAAGGAAGTTTTACCAAATATAAGTGAAATCAGAAGCAAAAACTTACTTTGAGTTTATAGATTATTATTCTTTGTTTGGTGGTTTTGCTATACATTTTAGTTGGCAAAATATTCACTGCTCTGTATGTTTGAGTACAAATTGTAGACTTTTTACTTTATAGATTATTATTCTTCTCTGGGTGGTGGCACTATAGAATCTTCTTCTTTTTCATTTTAGGTAGTTGCCTAAATATCTACTGCTCCATATGTTTTGTTATTATATACAGCTCCTAAAAGAATAATAAAAATAACAAGAAATATTCTATCTCTAAATTTTGTTTCTATATTTTGCACTTTAGGCGAGGACAACCAATATTTCTTAAAAATTTTCTCTTAACTGGCACATGTTTATAAACTGTTTAAAATATTTTTTGCATAATAATTTTTTAGTCACAGAAGCAGAGGTTTGGTTTTGCTATTTAAGTTATAAGTTAGAGACAAAAGTATCAAGCCAAAGTAAATCAAGTTTTGTAATCTGCTGTTTTATTTTCCTGTGTTATATGAGTTTCAAAATCTAAGCAGGTTCACAGTGCATGATTCAACTTTCATAGAAGTGTTCACTAACCACCAGTTATGACATAAACACATAGTATTTGATCCTGTGTATTTAATTTATTTGAAAGATGAATGAGCAACTATTTATATTTTAAAGAATTTTTCCTGATTAATATTCTCCAATTTTCAAGTCACTAACCTATTTTATTCAAAAAACAAGAGAGACTAAGGGCCGGTTTCTTAAAAGCGAGTTTCTGTTAACTCAAGCAACATAACCTAGTAAAAATCTTTAAAAATCAGATTAAAATTAACTCCAGGGTAGCCAGGGTTTCAAGGTGAGGGTAAGTTACCTTACCTCAGGGTTAACCTAAACAAATATTGGCTTAAAAACAGCAAGAAAACTGGGATTTATAGCTCGCGAGTTACTTTAAGTTTCTGATAATCCGCTATTGAGAAACTGGCCCTAAGAATAACTTTTTATTGATAAAATTTTCCACAGTATTATTTTATGCTGCTCACTTAATATATTAAGGCTAAACGGTATTAGTGTATTAAACAGTTTTCTTTAGATACCTATTTAGCACTTACCTGAGCTCCTAGGAAGTTCAAATTTACCAGTGATGAAACTTTTTTCATTTTTTTTAACTAAAGCGGGAACTAAACCACCCAAATCCTGAACTCAAACCAACCCAGCACTTTTTGGCAATTCCAGCACTCATAAATTAGGGACCCTAGTCAGTACCTACATACAAGATTTTTTTCATAAAAAAAAAACGAGTAAAATACTAAAATAAAAAAAAAACATTTACTGCAGAATTACTTACTAAAAAACGCTATCCAACTACATATTAAAGTAACTGGGTGTAGTGTTTAAGGTTGCATTACAAGTGCATTTATAATTGAATTTGAAACACTCCTGCTAGCTGTTACCACTGATTTAAGGACAACAGGTTAACTTAAAAAGCATGCAGATTTAAAAATCGGCTGCTGACGCTAAACGAAATAATCATATTCTATTTTAAACAGGAGCATCAACGACTAGCAAGAGTCTCTTCAACCTCTAAATGGAGCTTTACTGACCTGTTTTGTTAATACTCAAGTATCCGTGTGTTTTTGAAACTGCTGTTGGGATCTAAAATATATCCTTAGGCCTCTAAGATTTCACTAGTAAACTTGCACATAACTTATGCCGCAATAATTTAAATTTAAAAAAAATTGAATCAAAATAAAAACAAAATTATGTGTTTCTAGGCGAATTCCTAATAATTCCAGCGAACCAGTAAAGTTCTCTTGGTTCTTTGATAAACTCAGGGTAATGCTCGCGCAGCGCTAGGTCATTTTCGTCGGGCGACCGCACACGCGGAGTGGTTTCATATTTGTTTTTGAAAAAATATTTTTGAAAGATAAACATAACCTCGAATGGTTTTCTGTCAGAAAACGTAAAAATTCCCTTCTGCCTACTGTGGGCCTTGTTGACAAAGCACCTGCAGTTGCCATGGTATCAAGGGCTTTAGGATAGTTGGGGGTTTAGGTTAGAGGGCGCTTTGCTTATTTTGATTTCCCAATTGTTTGTATTCATCTATAATTTTATATTATTAGTTATTGTTTGTACCTACATCTGTAATTTTATTTTACATTGTAAGCAAGATAAGTAATAATAATATATTTACCAATATAATATTATACTATTATTGCATTGTAAGTACCTTATCTATATAGCCTGTGCTAGCGCTAGCATAAAGGTTAGTTATTAGGGAGTTTAAGCTGGTCAGGATACATAAACGTAGACGTGAAATTTATTGGATCGGACATCTTTGTCTTTTATATTCAGCGTCAGTATTCCTTTCATTATTCTTCGATTTTCCTTAGATAACACTCGTTGTGTTAGTGGTTAAGAATATGGAGACGTTATACTACGTAAGCTAACGTCGGCTCCTACTGTAAAAGACGTCGTAATAACCTTGATAAAAATACTCCGTTGCGCCATAAAAGCGGGATTCTAATATCCTCATTTAAGTGAAACTACTTGTCTTTTTATAGACGAGAAAAAGAGAGAATTAAATGCCAAATTTCACGTCTAGACGTATGTATCATGAACAATGTAACAAAATTATGGTATATCGTTGATTTTTTCGGTTCAGGCGCCTACGTCATCAATCAAAATGTTCTACATATCTCAAAATAAAAGTAGAAAAAACCCGCAGACCTCTAGTGGTATTTAACAATTATGCTGCTGGACACATGTTAACTAGAAAACCGGCATGTGAGTATAATTTTATAAAAATGAAGCTGAAGATATAAAATGTAATTTGTTATCAAAAGACGTCTACCTAAAAAAAATTAATAACTTGTTATATACGGCGACAGGTAAAATGGGTAACTAACGAAAATTCAAACTTGAGTGAGCATCCCACAAGGAACACACAAAAGATTAAAACGAAAAGAGAAACTGGGTAACCAGCGGGGTCTCATCAGTAGTTTCACTGATCACCCTGCAATATACATCATTAAACACCATCATACACTTTGATTTCCAACCTTAAACCACTCACAAATAGGCATCGTTCCGCACTGGCACTTATCCAAGTTACCTGATACGAATTCGTTCTGGCGTGTTAATATTTCCAGTGGGATAATGCTCCTAAGGCAATGAAAACAAAAAAGAAGTTAAAAAACCTCCAAATCAGTTACTTCAACCGAATCGTTTCTCTTTTCGCTTTGATCTTTTGTGTGTTCTTTGTGGGATGCTCATCCAAGTTTGAATGCTCGTTATTTCAACCCAAGATCTTTTTATCTTTTGTTTTTTAGTTTCTTTTCGGTTGAAGTAACTGATTTGGAGGTTTTTTAACTTCTTTTAAGATATATCTTGTCATGTACAATTTTTTCTTGGACAATAAAGTATATTTTCACTCACGTTCATTCACATTCCCAAGTTACCTGAAACTTTGAGATTTTTTTTTATTGTTGTTTGAAGAAATTAGAAATAAAAAATGTTTTGTAAAATGTACTTCAATTTTCCAACAACAAGAACTGAAAAGAGACATTGGGGGAGCCCCCCCCCCTTCCCCAAGGGATCGCCAGTGCAAACAAAATATTCAAGACCAGAATCGAACTTTTCGTTAAGCATTCTGCTTAACATGCAAGTTCTATTTATTATTACAACAATAATAGATATTTAAAAAGCGCCTCTGTCAACCTGAAGTCACTATTTTACTGTAGACCTTTTTTTGCTGCCGGGATTATTTTCTTCATAATAGGTATTATAGAAGCCAAAGTGATAATGAGGATTGTTTTGTGACGTCCATATATCTGTCTACAAAGTTTAATTTTACAAAAAAATATACAGGGTGCAAAAAAAAATTGCCAACGCTTTTTTAGTGTTTAGCTTTTTTAGTGTATAGCTAAAGTTTCGATGTTTTTAATGAAAGTGAGTTTTGACCACTTTCAACCAAGCCTACCTACCTATTTGGGTAGTAGTGTAGTGTAGAAGATACAAATCAAAAATGATATTCAATTACTTAGTGACCAAGTGATCACAATGACCATAGTAACTTTAGTTTGACACGTGTTTATCAGTAACTACACCACACAAGTGGAAAGACTGGCATATCAATATTCCATATTGACAATTTATTTGACTACCGGTTCCATAATTTCTTTAAACCAGCATCAGCATGGCGAAAGTTTTATTTTGAATTCAAAGTACACATTTTTACTTTTTTAAATTTCAATAGAAGCACTTTTAATATGTTTAAAAAAAATGTTAAAATGTTGTTAAGTACAAGGTTATAATAAATTGGTCCCTGCACCATTAAAAAAATTTAATATATCAGGTAGTCAAAAAAATTGGTGAAGTGGTTAATTCTTTCCTAAAACTTGATTGTTGTAAAAATTAAGAAAATTAAATTTCTGAAAGGTTTAAACCCTAACATTTAACACCATTTCTTTTTTTCTATTTCAGATTAGCGGTACCCAAGATGTTCAGTAAATATGAAAGCAATTGATGACCAGTAAAATGTAACTTAAAGTAAATTTACTTTTAAATTTCAATAAAATTATATGTAAATATTTGGAAATAAATAAAATAAACTAAATAAATATTGTGTTTTTAAAATTAAAATAGAAAAAAACAATCTTAAGGTTTACTTAAAATTTAAATAAAAACCTAACTTTGATTGGATCAGATACCTAGAATAGCTACTACTAGTTTTGTCCTTAAAAAATATCAGGTTAACGTGTAGCTTGAAATTAAGCTATTCCCTTTTCCATGCGTTTAGGAGAAAAATTTGGGAGGCCTTTTAGATCATAGTTCTTTACTCGTTATAAACTTGCAGGAATCCCCAATACTGAACGAAATGTTGTGTCAGAAAATTTGTCGCTCTATGAACAAAATATGGCAACACCGGAAAAGGCCAAAACCGTCATGATACCGTTCAAAAATCGCACCGGCTTCTCGTGGGCTCAAAATATTACGCAAATTTCATTTATAAAAATTCTAGTAAATCATAAATTTAAGTATATAATCATCTCTAGCATCATTTACCTTTTTTTCTCATTTTTGTAACACCTATCTTAATTCGAGAACAATCGACAATTTGGAGACTGCAGGAATAAACCCCAAATAGATGACATTTTATATCAGATAGTTTTTCCAAAACGTTAGGATAAATATTTTAAAGATATTCTGCAGAATAAGTTTTACGGCGGAGCTAATTTGCTACTATGTGTACCAATAGACGTTAAAAATGTCGAAAATTCTCACCATGTAAAACTTAATTTTAAGAAATATTAAGGACTTATCGGTACATAAAGTCGACGTAGCCTGACTCGGCACTATTTGTGACAGTTCCACACGAAGGTTGAAAGGTTTCTGACTTTTTTGTCACATAAACATGTCATCTAAACATGCTCATATTGTGCCATTCTTAAAGATGACAAAGTAAAGTTAATACCGTCATTTATTAAAGGCAGGCCAAACATTATGAAAGTCGACATTATTTTGATAACAAAGATAACATACTTAGACAACAACCATATAAGAATCCTTTTACACTTCGTGCGGAATTGTCAAAAATTGTGCCGTCTTTACTGAAGTCAGGCTATGCCGACTTTATGTACCCATAAGTCCCTATTAGCAAATAAGTTCTAACCAAAAAGCATTAGTGTAAACTTCTGTTTAAAAATCGTCAGATTTTCTAAAAAAAAATTCTTTAGACTACTGAAATAAAAGAAAGCAGGTGTTTTAATAACTGTTTTCTTCGGAGTGATCGGGAAAACGAGATTAAGGTTTTTGATATTTTAGGTTCCCACATTTCTAACATTACTATCGATTAGTTTAGAATTTTAAAGTTTCGTTTGTAAACTTCCTGAGCCACTTGAAATTTAACCTTTCTGCGGCGTAAGTTGTAGTTAGAGTTAAAAGAGCCAGTCAGCTTTTCGGTTTTTTAGAACCTCGTAATGATGGTAGTCTAAACTGCCGAAACATGTGAGGTTTTTGACAGATAAGAAATAAAATGTAGTGGAGAAAAACCATAGTTGTTTGCCTGCAAAACTTTTCGGTTGATTTTACTAAAAAAGGCCGTTTCATTGAAAGCTCACAAAAAAACACCGCAACAAATTACAATTACACGCAGTTGACTTAAGTAATATGAGTTTTTTTACACAGGTAACTTTTCGTTAAGCAGAATGCTTAACAAAAAGTTCGATTCTGGTCTTGAATATTTTGTTTGCACCGGCGATCTCTTGGGGAAGGGGGGGGGCTCCCCCAATGCCTCTTTCCAGTTCTTGTTGTTGGGAAATATGAAGGTTCAGTTGGGAAATTTAAGTACATTTTACAAAACATTTTTTATTTCTAATTTCTTCAAACAACAATAAAAAAAATCTCAAAGTTTCAGGTAACTTGGGAAAGTGAATGAATGTGAGTGAAAATATACTTTATTGTCCAAGAAAAAATTGTACATGAGAAGATATAACTTAAAAGAAGTTAAAAAACCTCCAAATCAGTTACTTCAACCGAAAAGAAACTAAAAAACAAAAGATCTTGGGTGGAAATAACGAACATTCAAACTTGAATGAGCATCCCACAAGGAACACACAAAAGATCAAAGCGAAAAGAGTAACGATTCGGTTGAAGTAACTGATTTGGAGGTTTTTTAACTTCTTTTTTGTTTTCATCGCCTAAGGAGCATTATCCCACTGGAAATATTAACACGCCAGAACGAATTCGTATCAGGTAACTCGAATAAGTGCCAGTGCGGAACGATGCCTATTTGTGAGTGGTTTAGGGTTGGAAATCAAAGTGTATGATGGTGTTTAATGATGTATAGTGGAGGGTGATCAGTGAAACTACTGATTACCCAGGGTGAAACATCGTTTAATCGTTTCTCTTTTCGTTTTAATCTTTTGTGTGTTCCTTGTGGGATGCTCACTCAAGTTTGAATTTTCGTTATTTCCACCCAAGATCTTTTGATCTTTTGTTTTTTAAGATATATCTTATTAAGAAAGCATTAAGGTTACGAAATAAAAAACGAAATATAAAGTAATGATATAAAAATTAACAAATAGTAACATACAAAAGTAATATTATAGCATAATAATTAAAAAAAAAACGAAGACAAAAAATCATCAAAATTCATCTCAAAAACAAATATAAAAGTTATTAAAATTTGAATCGTAAAAGGATACATAAATTTGTAAAATTCTCGTCACATAGTAGAACAAACAAAACTGTAAAAAGACTTTTACGATAAAACAAACACAAGCAAAATGAACAAAAAAAAACAAAAATAACATTCTCGTTCAAAAACTCGTCTACAGAATAAAATGCCTTTCCTATTAAAAACTATTTTAATTCTTTTCTGAAGCATTTTAGATCTTGAACATTTCTCAACTACAGTTCAACAACACTTTAATGCCATTGTACATGGTAGAATTTTTTACTAGATTTGTGTGACGAGTGGCGTATACTTGCTGGTGATTAGAAAAGTAAAGTTTATTTTTATGAATTAAGTAAGATGTTTTCAAGATAAATAAAGATGGCAAAGCTAAAATGTAGTGTTCAATGAAAAGTGGCTTACAATATGTTGTAGGATGTGCATTAGACAAACTTCTGACTGCCCGTTTCTGTAAATACGGATTGAAAATTAAATTGTGACCAAGAGCTTCAAAACGGTAAAGCATATCTGATATGAGACTCAACTAGGGCAAAATAAACATCACGCGCAACCTCTCTGCCAAGTTTATGAAAAGTAGCACGCACACAGTAGCTAGCCCTGAGGATAATTTTTTATTCAACTTAACAATATGAGAATAAAATTTTATATCTTCATCAATAAACAAACCAAGATACTGGTATGATTAAAGTCCTTTTTTGTAAATAAAAACAAACATTTACACACAGTACTAAAAGAACTTATTTACACAGAGCTTATTTGCATCACACCAAACTTTAATTTTTGCAACATCGGAAGCAATGTCCAACATCAGCTGTTTAGGGTCTTTTTTGTGCTAGAATACCGTTGTATCATCCGCAAATAATGTAAAGAAACCTGTTATTTCGATTTGGGTTTAATCGTTAATATAAATTAAAAATAAAACTGGTCCCAAAACAGACCCTTGCGCGACGCCACAGGTAGTACGCCGTTTGTTGGATGATGCACCGTTTATATACATAGTTTGTTCGCGACCATTTAAATAGTTTTGAACTTTGCCTCGAAACTCGTAGGCATACAGCTTCCGCAGCAGAACTTCATGACTGACGCAGTCAAAGGCTTTTAAGAGATCACAAAACACTGCCGCAGAAGCTTCCTTCTTGTTTATAGCTTGAAATTCCTTCGCCAAAAAGTCAAACATTGCATTGGATGTGCTTTTCTTGGCTTGAAAGCCATACTGATTTTTATTTAGAATATTATATTTATGTAAAAACAATAACAGACGGTTTTTGACTAAACATTCTATCAATTTAAAGAGAGTAGATAACAATGAAATTGGCCTGTAATTGCTCGGATTTGAATTATCACAACCTTTGTATAATGGAATTACCTTAGCAATTTTTAAACAAGTAGGAAAACATCCAGCTTGAAAAAAAAATTTGATTGCTTTGGATAGAGCTTAGATGGCATTATTTGGAAGATTTGTTAAAATTTTTAAAGAGATTCCATCATCTGTTGCTGCATTTCTATTTTTAATGGAGTGCAATTTGTTCGGCAGGAGTTGGAGAAAAAATGTCGAAAGGTTCCGGAATATCAACGTTTGAAAGGTATCTTAGTGGATTTGTATTAGAATGAATATTTTTGTTGGTTTATAAGCGACTGAACAGTAAAAATTGTTAAGAGAGATGGTGTCAATCTTTATGTCAGAAGGTTTATTTCCTCTATGACTAATTTCATTTACAATAGCCCAAGACTCGCGCTGTTTAGTGCGGGAATTTAAAATGCGTTTAGAGTAATAAATTTTTTTGGCATTACGAATTATTAGTCTATAAATTTTCCTAAAAATGGGATAATACCTTGGAGAAATAACAAACTGATGGATGGTGCATTCCCATTAAAAACAAGCATTGTTTACTAATCAGACAACACGTCACAGTATACCATGAAAATCGGTACGGGTGTACCCAATGGCAACGCTGTAATGTTTATTTTGCGTGATCGTTGCTTTGAGCCAGTAACGTGCGGTTTATAACTTAAAATAATCCAGTCAATAAACTGAGAACCTATTAAGATATTTAAATTACGTTAAGGACATTGTTATTATGAAGCATAATTAAGAAAGTATTGAACTAATTAATTCTTTTAGTGAAAAAATCTCTAGTTGGTAATTTTTTTCATACAATATCACTTCAATTATTAGTCTGTTTCATAAAGCTTTCGGAGATAAGAATTCAAGTGTATATAATAAGTACCCACACAACTACCTACTATAAGGAATGGGAAAGAGCTTATCTTTTTTGATGAGAATATTTCATCGGTTCAGAAAATGAATACTAGGTACTTATTATAAAGGTTCTAACAACCCCTATATACCAATTTCATTCATTTAATTTGAAACCAATGCAATGAAAGCGAAAAAATTAAACAATATCTTCACACAAATTCTTTATTGCAAACCACAATCTATGAAATAGGTAGGAACATGGAAGCATATAATATAGTTAGATTATTATAATTACCTTAAAGTACAGGGCGTTTCATTATAAATGCCCCCCCCCCCGTTATATATGTTAATATTTAAGGCAGAAAAATATTTTAAATACAAAAGATATTTGAATTATAAAGTTCTTCAAAAAGAAGTAAAAAAAAGTTTTATATAAAGTGTCAAATATTGATAGCAACTTTCTTATTATAAATACAAAACCCTGTATTTTTTGCATTTATGAATTATTTTTTCCTGATTTCAGAAATGCATACCTTATATGCACTGGGATCTATATTTTTTGAGATATTGGACTCCCAACATGCATCCCAACTATTAAAAAAATTATAAACATCTTGCATTATTTATGAGTCATAGCCACCTATATCTCAAAAGATATAAGCCATTCTGTTTATAGATTATAGCGTAAATTTTTTAGGTCAAAAATTATATTTTTTTTAGTTCCGATTTTCATATTACCTATAAAATATTATTAAAGCTTAGTATAGCAGTTTTAAAACGTTCTATAATAATACAAAAAATAGACTAAAATTGAAAAGTAATAGTTCAAGTTACTTACTTAGGTAGATACAAAATACCTGTTTTGAAGACTTGACATTTTTGCATGTAATTGTAATAGTATAAAATAAGTTTAAGCTCTTTACAAAATGTTCTAAAATACCATTAGAAAAAAACAGAATAATGTTAAATTATTGTAAATTAAGGAAACCTGAAAATTCCAATACACAACTTATCTTAACAGAAAATATTTACAAATTATAAAGTTTTTTGAATCACTTCTAGTCAATTTGCAAAAATATATACCGGGTGCATAGCACCCAATTAACAGCAATTTAACAGCTAATTTCTTGCAGTGAAAATAATTTTGCAGCTACAGCCGTTTTCGAGAAGATAGAACTTCCATGTTTTTACAGTAAATGTAGATATGTCATTTTCTTCAAAAAATTAACAGATTAGGTAAAAATCCGATATCTAGATCTGAAGCAGTGTAAATGTATCTTATTGGTGAAGTAAGTTATTTTCCGCATGGTATTATTCTTGTTTATCACATAAGATGAAGACTATTTTATGTTTTACACATTTTACGTGTCGTCGTATATAACAAGTTATTAATTTTTTTTTAGGTAGACGTCTTTTCATAACAAATTACATTTTATATCTTCAGCTTTATTTTTATAAAATTATCCTCACATGCCGGTTTTCTAGTTAACATGTGTCCAGCAGCTTGTGTTAAATACCACTAGAGGTCTGCGGGTTTTTTCTACTTTTATTTTGAGATATGTAGAACATTTTGATTGATGACGTAGGCGCCTGAACCGAAAAAATCAACGATATGCCATAATTTTGATACATTGTTCATGACACGTACGTCTAGATGTGAAATTTGGCATTTAATTGTCTCTTTTTCTCGTCTATAAAAAGACAAGTAGTTTGACTTAAATGGGGATATTAGAATCCCGCTTTTATGGTGCAACGGAGTATTTTTATCAAGGTTATTACGACGTCTTTTACATTAGGAGCCGACGTTAGCTTACGTAGTATAACGTCTCCATATTCTTAACCACTAACACAACGAGTGTTACCTAAGGAAAATCGAAGAAGAGTGAAAGGAATACTGGCGCTGAATATAAAAGACAAAGATGTCCGATCCAATAAATTTCACGTCTACGTTTATGTATCATGACCAGCTTAAACTCCCTAATGCTAGCGCTAGCACACGCTATATAGATAAGGTACTTACAATGCAAGAATAGTATAATACTATATTGGTAAATATATTATTATTACTTATCTTGCTTACAATGTAAAATAAAATTACAGACGTAGGTACAAACAATAACTAATAATATAAAATTATAGATGAATACAAACAATTGGGAAATCAAAATAAGCAAAGCGCCCTCTAACCTAAAGCCCCCAACTATCCTAAAGCCCCTGATACCATGGCAACTGCAGATGTTTTGTCAACAAGACCCACAGTAGGCAGAAGGGTATTTTTACGTTTTCTGACAGAAAACCATTCGAGGTTATGTTTATCTTTCAAAAATATTTTTTCAAAAACGAATATGAAACCATTCCGCGTGTGCGGTCGCCAGCCGAAAATGACCTAGCGCTGCGCGAGCATTACCCCGAGTTTTTCAAAGAACCAAGAGAACTTTACTAGCTCGCTGGAATTATTAGGAATTCGCCTAGAAACATTCCCATAACTTCCATAATTTTGTTTTTATTTTGATTCAATTTTTTAAATTTAAATTATTGCGGCATAAGTTATGTGCAAGTTTACTAGTGAAATCTTAGAGGCCTAAGGATATATTTTAGATCCCAACAGCAGTTTCAAAAACACACGGATACTTGAGTATTAACAAAACAGGTCAGTAAAGCTCCATTTAGAGGTTGAAGAGACTCTTGCTAGTCGTTGATGCTCCTGTTTAAAATAGAATATGATTATTTCGTTTAGCGTCAGCAGCCGATTGTTAAATCTGCATGCTTTTTAGGTTAACCTGTTGTCCTTAAGTAAGTAAGTAAGTGGTAACGGCTAGCAGGAGTGTTTCGAATTCAATTATAAATGCACTTGTAATGCAACCTTAACACTACACCCAGTTACTTTAATATGTAGTTGGATGGCGTTTTTTTAGTAAGTAATTCTGCAGTAAATATTTTTTTTTATTTTACTATTTCACTCGTCTTTTTTATGAAAAAAAATCTTGTATGTAGGCACCGACTAGGGTCCCTAAAGAGTTAAAATTTATGAGTGCTGGAATTGCTAAAAAGTGCTGGGTTGGTTTGAGTTCATTATTTGGGTGGTTTAGTTCCCGCTTTAGTTAAACAAAATGAAAAAAGTTTCATCACTGGTAAATTTGAACTTCCTAGGGGCTCAGGTAAGTGCTAAATAGGTATCTAAAGAAAACTGTTTACTACACTAATACCGTTTAGCCTTAATATATTAAGTGAGCAGCATAAAATAATACTGTGGAAAATTTTACTGATAAAAAGTTATTCTTAGGGCCAGTTTCTCAATAGCGGATTATCAGAAACTTAAAGTAACTCGCGAGCTATAAATCCCAGTTTTCTTGCTGTTTTTAAGCCAATATTTTTTTTAGATTAACCCTGAGGTAAGGTAACTTACCCTCGCCTTGAAGCCCTGGCTATTGTGGAGTTAATTTTAACCTGATTTTTAAAAATTTTCACTAGGTTATGTTGCTTGAGTTAACACAAACTCGCTTTTGAGAAACCGGCCCTTAGTCTCTCTCTTGTTTTTTGAATAAAATAGGTTAGTGACTTGAAAATTGGAGAATATTAATCAGGAAAAATTCTTTAAAATATAAATAGTTGCTCATTCATCTTTAAAATAAATTAAATACACAGGATCAAATAATATGTGTGTATGTCATAACTGGTGGTTAGTGAACACTTCTATGAAAGTTGAATCATGCACTGTGAACCTGCTTAGATTTTGAAACTCATATAACACAGGAAAGTAAAACTGCAGATTACAAAACGTGATTTACTTTGGCTTGATACTTTTGTCTCTAACTTATAACTTAAATAACAAAACCAAACCTCTGGTTCTGTAACTAAAAAATTATTATGCAAAAAATCTTTTAAACAGTTTATAAATATGTGCCACTCACGAGAAAATTTTTAAGAAATATTGGTTGTCCTCGCCTAAAGTGCAAAATATAGAAACAAAATTTAGAGATAGAATATTTCTTGTTATTATTATTATTCTTTTAGGAGCTGTATATAATAACAAAACGTATGGAGCAGTGGATATTTAGGCAACTATCTAAAATGAAATAGAAGAAGATTCTCCCAGAGAAGAAAAATAATCTATAAAGTAAAAAGTCTACAATTTGTACTCAAACATACAGAGCAGTGAATATTTTGCCAACTAAAATGTATAGCAAAACAAGATGGTTCTATAGAGGCAGCACCAAACAAAGAATAATAATCTATAAACTCAAAGTAAGTTTTTGCCTCTGATTTCACTTATATTTGGTAAAACTTTCTAGTCTAGTCTAGATCCTATATCAAAAATTAATTTAACTCTTATTGTTTATTGCAAATTTTCAAAACAAAACAGAAAAACTCTACACAAAGAACAAAACAGAGAACAATTTTGAAGGGGGACCCTCACAGATACTTTTTGGCTCTGTTGGAAATTTCATAGGGTAATTTTTATCTCTGGAATTTAAAAAGGGAAAGGTCTTTTAAACGTCTTTCCTATTAATTATGTCAAAATTTTAAAAAGCTAGGATGACTGGTGTTTAAGATATTTGCTTTTAAATTTGGTATGGAATGAAGAAAAGGTTTGAACCTTTTCAGGGGATCAGTTTTTCCACCAAAATTTAAAGAATAAAAGTAGGCTTATTTGGATGGTATGTTTGAGAAAACAATCAGAAAAAAATCATGAATTGTTTATTCCCTTTTTTATTATGAAAAATGTAACTTTAAAACAACGTTTTTTCCTGACTTTTTGCAAGAAATTGTTTATTTGTCGCTCCTTGACAAATCTTGGATGGATCTTGCATGTTTGTAAAGCAACTTTTTTTATATAATTTCTCCTGGAAAAACTCATATCCCTCAAGTCACCCCCAAAAAGCCTTATAGAGTATGGAAAAAAATATATTAAAAAGTAAAATTGTATAATGTTTTTCAAGTGTTCATCAAATACTCAAAAACACCTTATTTATGTTTTGGTTGAACATGAATTTGAATTATTTCAAGCATAAGTCAAGGTGCCAATCGGCTTTTTTCCATGTTTGAATGGAGCGCTTGATAATAAAGGTTTTTTGACGGATTTTGGTAACTAAGGGGGTCTATTTTACGAATCCAAGTTTCATCACTTCGAACTCTGGCTCCTTTGGGAGAACTCCAAAAAATAAAACATAATATAGGCATCATAGGGGTTCTAAGAACAGATTTAACAATAAAAATTTTTTTAAATAAACACATCAAAAATGGACTATATATAAATCAATTTTTGTCGGAATATATACTTTTTTTGACACCCCAAATATTCCAGATGGCGATGACGGCGACTTAAAAGCACAAAATTTTTATAAGAAACTAGATCGAGTACACACGTATAATACATTAACCTCAGGGTTTTTGGAAAAACTGATTCCATTTTTTAGAATAAACGTTTTTTGGGAATAATATAATTAAGGTTCCTAGGGGCAAAAACAATCGTAAATGACAAGAAAACTCAATTAAGAAATTTTTGGATCAGCTGAATTCATTTTTGGTGTAAAAAAAAATTTTGGGGGTAATTTAAGGGGCTTAAGGGTGAGTTTTAGAGGTAAAGTGGTAAAAACAACATACTATTGATAAAAAGACATCACTTTGGAGATTCTGGGGTTAACTAAATTTATTTTGGGGGTTAAACAGTTTTTAGGGGTAATGTAAGGAGCCTGAAAGGGTAACATAAAAAATTATTAGTGTAAAAGATATGTGATATATTGATTTAGGGGTTTTTGGATCTTCAAAAATTAATTTTGTTGTTCCAATTATTACAATAGGGATTCAGATGAGGATTTAGAGGTAGTTTTAGGAAAATATATCGATTTGGATATTTAAGTCTTCTAAAGTTGTATATATGTTAAGAGGTAATATAAGTTTGGGCTGGATCCCAAAATTTTGTCCTAACATCCTTCTATTATCTCCAGAATTTTTTTTTATCCAAAGAATGATATCAGTGGATTCCAAAACCCTCAATTTGATATATCATCTGTCTGTATTTGATCTGGTTTCTTCTAAAATGTTTGTGTCCCATCTTAACTATTTTAAGTTTTACAAGGGTATCAGAGTGGCATTAATCGGATTCATAAAATATATACCTGTACTAATTAAAATCAACTAAAAAAACTGAAATTAGTCAACCATGCATGCAAAATGTTTACTTTTAAAACTGCTACTAGAACCCTTAGATACTTCTAAGAATTTTTAAATCACATAAATGGATTACGGGAACCCAAAAACCCCTGAATTGATGTATCAGATGCCTATATTTTGTTTTATTTTTTTTATTAGTTATTTTTAAAAAATTGTCACCACCTTGAATATCTGGATTCAAGTTCCCCAAAATCAGTAAAAAAATATCTGTTATCAAGCTCTTTCTTCAATTTTGTTGTTTTCTCTAAAGAAAATATTTTTTCAGTTCATATACTTATACTTTTGTTTTTTTTTTAAATTTCAGAACCTAATCACGTGAAGCCTGATATTTGAAACTACAGCTACTAGTTTGCGGTTCCAATGAAGGAAAAAATAACATGTTATTCTTTTCTTTTTTAAGTTATATTTAATTTAAATGATTATTAATAAGTATTTTTGAGATAAGTTTTTAAATTAATTTATTTAATTGCATATCTATAGGTGTTTATAATGTGTGCATTTAGTTTTACGTTCAAGGACCAGATGCCCACTGGTGAACACAAGTCCTCCGCTGTTTTGTGACCATGGGTAGGCACGTAGTCCTAAGACGTAAAACAGAAATGTCAACATGTGGGCTTGGGCAATGTGTGAATAGGAGGGTGTCACATTCTAAACACCAAATACATTTAATTATGTTTTACATTGAAATATTTATTACACTCCATTCCAAATTGCTGCAGACCAGTTTTTTGACACTGACAATGACAGTTCCATTTAGCTTCTGTGTTTAACTATCAGCCACCATATTGAAATGGGTCCGGAGAATTTGGAATGAAGTGTATATGTAAAAATGTAATTTTTCAGCATATTTTTTAAAATTTTATTATATATACTTAATTAAAATTGCTAAAAATATTTCTACGACACAAAAATCCTATAGTATTGTACCCATACAGTTGTTAATGTTCTGTGAATAACTAAAATGTATAAAAATTGTATTGTTCATTCAGGTAGTTTTCTTACCTAAATTCCAAAATCTGAAAATAAGAAAAATTAGAGGTAAACATTTGTCTAATTTAGCTACAACGCTTTTTTTGGTACTAGTAAGGAGTGCTTTAATAAATGTTCACTTACAACCAAAACGGAACTCCAGAAAAGAGAAAGTATTTCTGCAACCCTATCTTTGCCGCAACCTTATTTTATGCATTTTTAACTACATTGGGCATTGGTAATTAGAGTTTTAGTTAAAGGCTCTTTTATTAGGAAATTATAGAGATTTTTGGACCTGTAGGTATCTCTTTCAGAAGCTACACGTTTCAAATTTTTACACAATAAATGATTCACTAACAGAAAACACAAGTTTACATAAAAGATATATGCCAACAAAAATAAATAGGTAGTATTTCTGTGTGTGCAAGCATATTAAATATTAAGTTTTTGGATTTTATTTGAATTATTTATTTTTGAGTTTGCACAAGAAGTAGTAATTTTGGGTAAAGGATTTAAATGAGAAACCTTTAATTGGATTCTCTGATGTCTTCCAGTTTTTCCTAACCATTTGTAAAAAATTATCATAATTTTTTCAAGAATTTTGTATAAAAGAAAACAGCTGCAAACTTTTATTTTGACAAATTTCATGATTCTAATTTGTTTTTAAATCAATTTTTACCAGATGGGCTTCCAGATATTCTTTGTTTTTGTATATTTTTTTGTCAAATTTCCTGACCTTTTCAAAAAATAAATTTCTCAATTTTTCTCGGTTTTTCAGTTCCATTCTGACTGATTAAAATTGTTATAATAAAAATTTTAATTTTGAATTTTATAAATATACCTTGAAGACAGGAAAAGCAGTGTCATCCATCTTGATAGATTTCTTTCCTACAATAAGGCATGATTTAGGAAATCCCTGACACTGCAGCTAGTTTGCTTATTGCAAGGCTTATTGTATATTGCATATTCTTTTCTACTGTTCACATAGGTGTTTTTTTGCCAGGTGGAGCAGCCTTCTTATTAGTATTTTCAGGAACCCTCCCTCCTAGACAGTTTCCTCAAGCCAGTATGCTTATTCTTGAACAAACGTGAGGGGAATTTCGCTCACCTCACCTCACGGCCCTTGGACATCTTAAACTTACAAAAATATTCAGGTCCTAATTTTATTTTAAACTCTTAAAAAGTGCATAGAGGTTGCTATAGTTATGGAACTTTGAATACACCTCAAAAGAATATAAAAGGAAGAAATTTCATTAAACTAAAAATGAGTAACTAACAACTTATGCAGTACGGTTTTCTGCCAATTTTGATTTTTTATGAAAAATTCTATATGGGGGCACCTACTAGGGTCCTTAGGACCCCAAATCCGCCTGCGCCCGTTGGTTTTTTCTTTTTAAAAAATTTTTTTTTACCAAAACAAACCAATCCAACACAGTCCAACCCAAAACAATGAAAAAAACACATTCCAACCCCCCTTTAGGCACCCTTTTTTCTCTTTAAAAAAAAAATCGGGCACAGCGCAGGGACCCTAGTAGGTGCCCCCATAAAGAATTTTTCATAAAAAATAAAAAATGGCAGAAAACCGTATAGTGTTTAATTACCTTTCAAGGAAAAACCAAGGGAGAAACCCTTATAAAGACAACAATACTTATTCAAAAAATGTAGTCAATCCGAGGTCTTACCTTAATAATTTGCTTTCTTTTATTTTTTCTTGATCCATTGCATATTTTCGGAGTCTTTAAGCACACCAAGAGGCAAATAATATAGCAAAAACCGAGGTACAACTAGAAAAACTTATTTTTTTTGTCTGCAAAATAAACACGCAGTCACATGGACCTAAAGGTTTATTTGCCCGGTGGTACCGTACAGCGGCGGTAATGATGATAGCAAGGCAAGTTCGGGCTACAGCAACGCATCATGAGTTACACGGAAGCGAAAGTAAAAAAAACTTATGTGCTTTAGCGGCGCGGAATGCGAAATCAAAATAAGTAAACTATCCCCAAATTATTAACCCGGTGCTACCCGGTCCTACTGTGGACAAAAATAAATAAACTCTCCGCGTTGCCATGGAAAACAAATGCAATGACGTAAAGTTTTGCAAAAAAATCAGGTCGCCACGGTTAAATTGAGTTCCCAATAATAATGAATGAATTTCAGAAATATGTACAAACAATAAAAAAAATATTTACTCCTCTGAATTTCCATCCAAATTTTTAGCTAGCAAGTGTAAACGGTTTGACGTTTTCAACTACCAAAACCAATATTTTTTTGTCAAATTTTGGTTTGCCGGACAGGAAAAACAAATTTTTTGCGCTTGGAGTTGGATTTTTAAGTCTAGGCTCAAAATGTCTAGAAATTCAACAAAAACTACCCAAAACAGTCAAACCAAAAGCCCTTGCAACGATAAGACTTTCGAGTGCACTATATACTCTTAAGATAAATAATAAAAAGAAAAATAAACATTAAACAAAAATATATAAATCGGAAGCAAGAAATCCCCTAAAATTCTCCTCATTGCATTGGGAATAATTCTCTGACTATCTCAAGGCTCACCTAGAGACCCTCTATACATTTAACGATTGCTGTTGACCCAAAAATTGTATACAGGACCTCTAATCTGACCCACCAAATTAAAACTGCCAGGTATAAATATTATGTACAGAATTAAATAAAAATTTTTTGGGAACAGAAAGTCATGACAATTTTCCAGTGAATCCAGTGGTCTAACCGCTGTCTTCGGTAACTCCTTGGCCATTTTCAGCAAGATCCTTTTAGTTTCTGAAGCAGTATCAGTCTCTGAAGTGCTAATCTAAGGTGTTCTTTCAGCTTTCACGTATTGTTGCGGCACACGTATCAGAAACACCTTAAATTAGCATATATATCTGCTCTTTTCGAACGTGCTACAAGTTTCTGAACAATAAATGTGCATTGAAAACGGTGATGAAAACAAGCAAACAAACATTTGTTTGACTTTTTGCGCTTCTTTGTTGGTCCTAAAATCACTACAGTTTTAATTTTTGTGATATTTCAATTTTTTTAAATTATCACGTGAACCATCGGTCATGAAAATTATATTCACCGATTTCAATAAGATTTAATAATAAGGCTAAGAAAAAAATTAATATATTCTACATAATATTTTGTCATTCCTTGGATTTCTGGGTATAGTACACTATCGACATCAATCGGCATCATAAAAGTGGTATGTGAAAAACAAATGATTTTTTAAATTGCATGGTTAACTACCGAATTATATTTTGACCCTGGCTTTTATACTATGCTGGACAAACACCATCAAGTTAAGAACGGTGTTGGCTGGACTAAAATAAAAAGATATTGAGATCCAAAGATCGTGCTTAAAAATAATGTTTATATTACAATAATATTAACTAATTAAAAAAAATAATATTTCCATAGTATTCTGGCACGTCATTAGTTTTTCAGATATAGGATTTAAAATTTAAATAAAATAAACTTACCTTTTACTTATTAAATGTTTGTAGTAAATAATATTTATTAATTAATTAACATACATTTCAAATGTATAAATATTTATGCTATATTTATTGATTGCTGATCAAAAAGACGTAAACTCAACATTGGAAGAAATTAGAAATAATAACAAACCTTATGATTATTTTACATCGAGAGGCAACATACAATATTTAATAATAAAATAAAATAAATGAATCAGTAAACTTTGAAATTAGCTAATATTTAAAAGTAGGTACCTACCTACCTTTGCAGTTTATGACAATTTATGTGATACATATCTTATATTTTATAAATCAGTTACACATATTTTACAAAAACACTACGAGTTTTTTTAACTAAAATAATTTTTATCATAATTCATTAAAAACTATATGATAGATACCTTATATTGTATAAATCAGTTACACGTACTACGAGTTTTCTTTATTAAAGTAATTTTTTAGTCAAGTGACCTTTGGATAATTTTAGTAGCTTTTCATTTCGTCAGAAAAAAATAAAATGTTTTTAATATTTAAAATTTAAAATGCACACATAAAGTTTTTTTGTATTTTAAATATCTTCATAACTATTTGACTTGAAAAATTATTTTTATAATTTCGAAATATATTTTACTTAGTAGTTTAATAGTTTAGGAGCTAAAGGCTAAAAACTAAAAAAATAAGATTCCTTTTTAAGCAATATTACCGAAAATTTTTAAAATGGTTCAATTTATATAATGTTGATAATTTAATTCTTTAAAGTATTTTTTGATTAGGTTGTTTAGATTTTAAATAGTTGAGGAATACAACAAATTTAAAAAATTTAGTAGATTTTACGGATCTTCTGCAAATATTTCAAAAATAATTCAACCCATTAAAATCTTGTTTTCTATCCAATTTTCTAAAATTCCTGCTAATAGTAATAATTAAATTTTTAATAATCCAGAACTTATCATCAAAAAACCTAAATTTTGGTATTGATTTTCATGAACTATTTGCAATGTATGTATAAAAACCGAGTAATATGTCCTCCGGTGCCTTTGTATGAATGTTGCCGAAAAAAAATGAACAAATTTAAATTAAAGGCGAAGTAAGCCAATTTTAAACAAAAATTAAATCATAAAGTTAAATGTTAATTGAAACCAGTAAAACTACCAGTACTTGTTTTTCTCTTAGATTTTATCTATCAGAGAGCTATAAAGTGAAAGTTCAATAGGTACAAAATACAAGACGCCGCGACGCCTAAAAAATTGACGCCGGCCGATGAAAATGCACAAAAGTATGAAAAAATTAAAATGATTTTTGGGGAAGGTAACCAGTGAAACCACTGATGAGCCTACGCTGGTTACCCAGGGCGAAACATCATTTATTCATTTCCTTTTTTTGCTTTGGTCCTTTGTGTGTTCCTTGTGGGATGCTCATCCAAGTTTGAATTTTTGTGATCTGTTCTTAGAACCCTTATGGTGCCTATACTATGTTTTATTTTTTGGAGTTCTCCCAAAGGAGCTAGAGTTTCATCACTTGGATTTGTAAAATAGACCCCCTTAGTCACCAAAATCCGTCAAAAAATCTTTATTATCAAGCGCTCCCTTCAAACATGGAAAAAAGCCCATTGGCACCTTGACTTATGCTTGAAATAATTGAAATTCATGTTCAACGAAAACATACATAAAGTGTTTTTGACTATTTGGTGAACACTTGAAAAAAAAACAATCAGAAGCAAAAACTTACTTTGAGTTTATAGATTATTATTCTTTGTTTGGTGCCGGCTCTATAGAACCATCTTGTTTTGCTATACATTTTAGTTGGCAAAATATTCACTGCTCTGTATGTTTGAGTACAAATTGTAGACTTTTTACTTTATAGATTATTATTCTTCTCTGGGTGGTGGCACTTTAGAATCTTCTTCTTTTTCATTTTAGGTAGTTGCCTAAATATCTACTGCTCCATATGTTTTGTTATTATATACAACTCCTAAAAGAATAATAAAAATAACAAGAAATATTCTATCTCTAAATTTTGTTTCTATATTTTGCACTTTAGGCGAGGACAACCAATATTTCTTAAAAATTTTCTCTTGAGTATATAATATTTTTTGCATAATAAATTTTAGTCACAGAAGCAGAGGTTTGGTTTTGTTATTTAAGTTATAAGTTAGAGACAAAAGTATCAAGCCAAAGTAAATCAAGTTTTGTAATCTGCAGTTTTATTTTCCTGTGTTATATGAGTTTCAAAATCTAAGAAGGTTCACAGTGCATGATTCAACTTTCATAGAAGTGTTCACTAACCACCAGTTATGACATACACACATAGTATTTGATCCTGGGTATTTAATTTATTTGAAAGATGAATGAGCAATTAATTATATTTTAAAGAATTTTTCCTGATTAATATTCTCCGATTTTCAAGTCACTAACCTATTTTATTCAAAAAACAAGAGAGACTAAGGGCCGGTTTCTCAAAAGCGAGTTTATGTTAACTCAAGCAACATAACCTAGTAAAAATCTTTAAAAATCAGGTTAAAATTAACTCCAGGATAGCCAGGGCTTCAAGGTGAGGGTAAGTTACCTTACCTCAGGGTTAACCTAAAATCAAATCAAAATTATGGCATATCGTTACTTTTTTCGGTTCAGGCGCCTACGTTATCAATCAAAATGTTCTACATATCTCAAAATAAAAGTAGAAAAAACCCGCAGACCTCTAGTGGTATTTAACACTTATGCTGCTGGACACATGTTAACTAGAAAACCGCATGTGAGTATAATTTTATAAAAATGAAGCTGAAGATATAAAATGTAATTTGTTATGAAAAGACGTCTACCTAAAAAAAATTAATAACTTGTTATATACGACGACAGGTAAAATGGGTAAAACATAAAATAGTCTTCATCTTATGTGATAAACAAGAATAATAATATGTGGAAAATAACTTACTTCACTAATAAGATAGATTTACACTGCTTCAGATCTAGGTATCGGATTTTTACCTAATCTGTTAATTTTTTGCAAATTTATCATGCAAAATATAATTTTGCAACCAGCCTTTTCCCAGAAAATAACATATCTACATTTACTGGAAAAACATGGAAGTTCTATTTTCTCGAAAACGGCTGTAGCTGCAAAATTATCTTCACTGCAAGAAATTAGCTGTTAAATTGCTGTTGATTGGGCGCTATGCACCCGGTATATATTTTTGCAAATTGACTAGAAGTAAGTCTAAAAACTTTATAATTTGTAAATATTTTCTGTTAAGATAAATTGTGTATCAGAATTTTCAGGTTTCCTTAATTTACAGTAATTTAACATTATTCTGTTTTTTTGTAATGGTATTTTAGAACATTTTGTAAAGAGCTTAAACTTATTTTATACTATTACAATTACATGCAAAAATTTCAAGTTTTAAAAACAGGTATTTTGTATCTACCTAAGTAAGTAACTTGAACTATTACTTTAGATTGAACTATTACTTTATATTAAACTGCTATACTTAGCTTTAATAATATTTTATAGGTAATATGAAAATCGGAACTAAAAAAAATATAATTCAAGACCTAAAAAATTTACGCTATAAGCTATAAACAGAATGGCTTATATCTTTTGAGATATAGGTGGCTAGGAGGGAGGGTTTCTTAAAATACTAATAAGAAGGCTGCTCCACCTGGCAAAAAAACACCTATGTGAACAGTAGAAAAGAATATTCAATGAGGAATACAATAAGCCTGCAATAAGCAAACTAGCTGTATTGTCAGAGATTTCCTAAATCATGCCTTATTGTAGGAAAGAAATCTATCAAGATGGAATGACACTGCTTTTCTTGCCTTTAAGGTATATTTATAAAATTCAAAATTAAAATTCTTATTGTAACAATTTTAATCAGTCAGAATGGAACTGAAAAACCGAGAAAAGTTGAGAAATTTATTCTTTGAAAAGGTCAGGAAATTTGAGAAAAAAATATACAAAAACAAGGAAAATCTGGAAGCCCATCTGGAAAAAATTGATTTAAAAACAAATTAGAATTATGAAATTTGTCAAAATAAAATTTTGCAGCTGTTTTCTTTTATACAAAATTCTTGAAAAAATTATGATAAGTTTTTTACAAATGGTTAGGAAAAACTGAGAGACATCAGAGAATAAAATTAAAGGTTTTCTGTACAAAATCTGTTATTGACCTCATGTACTGATGCCTTTCTCATTTAAATCCCTTACCCAAAATTATTACTTCTTGTGCAAACTCAAAAATAAATAATTCAAATAAAATCCAAAAAATTAATATTTAATATGCTTGCACACACAGAAATACTACTCTAATTACCAATGCCCAATGTAGTTGACAATGCATAAGATAAGGCTGCGGCAAAGATAGGGTTGCAGAAATACTTTCTCTTTTCTGGAGTTCTGTTTTGGTTGTAAAAGCACTCCTTACTAGTACTAGAAAAAGCGTTGTAGCTAAATTAGACAAATGTTTACCTCTAATTTTTTTTATTTTCAGATTTTGGAATTTAGGCAAGAAAACTACCAGAATGAACAATACAATTTTTATACATTTTAGTTATTCACAGAACATTAACAACTATATGGGTAGAATACTATAGCATTTTTGTGTCGTAGAAATATTTTTAGCAATTTTAATTAAGTATATATAATAAAATTTTAAAAAATATGCTGAAAAATTACCTTTTTACATATACACCTCATTATAAATTCTCTGGACCCATTTCAATATGGTGGCTGATAATTAAACACAGAAGCTAAATGGAACTGTCATTGTCAGTGTCAAAAAACTGGTCTATAGCAATTTGGAATGGAGTGTAATAAATATTTCAATGTAAAACATAATTAAATGTATTTGGTGTTTAGAATGTGACACCCTCCTATTCACATATTGCCCATGCCCACATGTGGACATTTCTGTTTTACGTCTCAGGACTACGTGCCTACCGATGGTCACAAAACAGCGGAGGACTTGTGTTCACCGGTGGGCATCTGGTCATTGGACGTAAAACTAAATGCACACATGTCTCAACTTGTTGAGGTGATTATGGCCACAACATTATAAACACCTATAGATATGCAATTATATAAATTAATTTAAAAACTTATCTCAAAAATACTTACTAATAATCATTTAAATTAAATCTAACTTAAAAAAGAAAAGAATAACATGTTATTTTTTCCTTCTTTGGAACCGCAAACTAGTAGCTGTAATTTCAAATATTAGGCTTCACGTGATTAGCTTCTGAAATTAAAAAAAAAACAAAAGTATAAGTGTATGAACAGAAAAAATATTTTCTTTAGAGAAAACAACAAAACTGAAGAAAGAGCTTGATAACAGATATTTTTTTACTGATTTTGGGGAACTTGAATCCAGATATTCTAGGTGGTGCCCATTTTTTGAAAATAAGTAATAAAAAAAATTAAACAAAATATAGGCATCTGATACATCAATTCAGGGGTTTTTGGGTTCCCGTAATCCATTTATGTGATTTAAAAGTTCTTAGAAGTATCTAAGGGTTTTAGTAGCAGTTTTAAAAGTAAACATTTTGCATGCATGGTTGACTAATTTCAGTTTTTTTAGTTGATTTTAATTGGTACAGGTGTACATTTTATGAATCCGATTAATGCCACTGATACCCTTGTAAAACGTAAAATATTTAAGATAGGACACAAACATTTTAGAAGAAACCAGATCAAATACAGACAGATGATATATCACATTGAGGGTTTTGGGATCCACTGATATCATTCTTTTGATAAAAAAAAATTCTGGAGATAATAGAAGGATCTTAGGACAAAATTTTGGGATCCTGCCCAAACTTATATTACCTCTTAACATATATACAACTTTAGAAGACTTAAAAATATCCAAATCGATATATTTTCCTAAAACTACCTCTAAATCCTCATCTGAATCCCAATTGTAATAATTGGAACACCAAAATTAATTTTGGAAGATCCAAAAAACGCCTAAATCAATATATCACATATCTTTTACACCAATAATTTTTTATGTTACCGTTTCAGGCTCCTTACATTACCCCTAAAAACTGTTTAACCCCCAAAATGAATTTAGTTAACCCCAGAATCTCCAAAGTGATGTCTTTTTATCAATAGTATGTTGTTTTTACCACTTTACCCCTAAAACTCACCCTTAAGCCCCTTAAATTACCCTAAAAATTTTTTTACACCAAAAATGAATTCAGTTGATCCGAAAATTTCTTAGTTGAGTTTTTTTGTCATTTACGATTCTTTTTGCCCCTAGGAACCTTAATTATATTATTCCCAAAAAAAGTTTATTCTAAAAAATGGAATCAGTTTTTCTAAAATCCCTGAGGTTAATTATTATACGTGCGTACTCGATCTAGTTTCTCATCAAAATTTTGTGCTTTTAAGTCGCCGTCATCGCCATCTGGAATATTTGGGGTGTCAAAAAAAGTATATATTCCGACAAAAATGGATTTATATATAGTCCATTTTTGATGTGTTTATTTAAAAAAATGTTTACTGTTAAATCTGTTCTTAGAACACTTATGGTCCCTATACTATGTTTTATTTTTTGGAGTTCTCCCAAAGGAGCCAGAGTTTCATCACTTGGATTTGTAAAATAGACCCCCTTATTTATCAAAATCCGTCAAAAAATCTTTATTATCAAGCGCTCCCTTCAAACATGGAAAAAAGCCCATTGGCACCTTGACTTATGCTTGAAATAATTCAAATTCATGTTCAACGAAAACATAAATAAGGTGTTTTTGAGTATTTGGTGAACACTTGAAAAACATTATACAATTTTAGTAGTCTAGAAATTACTTTTTAATATATTTTTTTCCATAGTCCATAAGGCTTTTTGGGGGTGACTTGAGGGATATGAGTTTTTCCAGGAGAAATTATATAAAAAAAAGTGGCTCGAATGATATCTTATGTAGAAGATGCTTTACAAACATGCAAGATCCATCCAAGATTTGTCAAGGAGCGACCAATAAACAATTTCTTGTTCAAAACGTTGGTTTTAAAGTTACATTTTTCATAATAAAAAAGGAATAAACATTTCATGATTTTTTTCTGATTGTTTTCTCAAACATACCATCCAAATAAGCCTACTTTTATTCTTTAAATTTTGGTGGAAAAACTTATCCCTTGAAAAGGTTCAAACTTTTTCTTCATTCCATACCAAATTTAAAAGCAAATATTTTAAACACCAGTCATCCTAGCTTTTTAAAATTTTGACATAATTAATAGTAAAAACGTTTAAAACACCTTTCCCTTTTTAAATTCCAGAGATAAAAATTACCCTATGAAATTTCCAACAGAGCCAAAAAGTATCTGTGAGGGTCCCCCTTCAAAATTGTTCTCTGTTTTGTTCTTTGTGTATAGTTTTTCTGTTTTGTTTTGAAAATTTGCAATAAACAATAAGAGTTAAATTAATTTTTGATATCGGATCTAGACTATAATAAATTTTGTTTATTTAAGGAAGTTTTACCAAATATAAGTGAAATCAGAAGAAAACTTACTTTTAGTTTATAGATTATTATTCTTTGTTTGGTGGTTTTGCTATACATTTTAGTTGGCAAAATATTCACTGCTCTCTATGTTTCAGTACAAATTGTAGACTTTTTACCTTATAGATTATTATTCTTCTCTGGGTGGTGGCACTTTAGAATCTTCTTCTTTTTTATTTTAGGTAGTTGCCTAAATATCTACTGCTCCATATGTTTTGTTATTATATACAGCTCCTAAAAGAATAATAAAAATAACAAGAAATATTCTATCTCTAAATTTTGTTTCTATATTTTGAACTTTAGGCGAGGACAACCAATATTTCTTAAAAATTTTCTCTTGAGTGGCACAGGTTTATAAACTGTTTAAAATATTTTTTGCATAATATTTTTTTAGTCACAGAAGCAGAGGTTTGGTTTTGTTATTTAAGTTATAAGTTAGAGACAAAAGTATCAAGCCAAAGTAAATCAAGTTTTGTAATCTCCAGTTTTATTTTCCTGTGTTATATGAGTTTCAAAATCTAAGCAGGTTCACAGTGCATGATTCAACTTTCATAGAAGTGTTCACTAACCACCAGTTATGACATACACACATAGTATTTGATCCTGTGTATTTAATTAATTTGAAAGATGAATGAGCAACTATTTATATTTTAAAGAATTTTTCCTGATTAATATTCTCCAATTTTCAAGTCACTAACCTATTTTATTCAAAAAACAAGAGAGACTAAGGGCCGGTTTCTCAAAAGCGAGTTTCTGTTAACTCAAGCAACATAACCTAGTAAAAATCTTTAAAAATCAGGTTAAAATTAACTCCAGGATAGCCAGGGCTTCAAGGTGTGGGTAAGTTATCTTACCTCCTGGTTAACCTAAACAAATATTGGCTTAAAAACAGCAAGAAAACTGGGATTTATAGCTCGCGAGTTACTTTAAGTTTCTGATAATCCGCTATTGAGAAACTGGCCCTAAGAATAACTTTTTATTAATAAAATTTTCCACAGTATTATTTTATGCTGCTCACTTAATATATTAAGGCTAAACGGTGTTAGTGTATTAAACAGTTTTCTTAAGATACCTATTTAGCACTTACCTGAGCTCCTAGGAAATTCAAATTTACCAGTGATGAAACTTTTTTCATTTTTTTTAACTAAAGCGGGAACTAAACCACCCAAATCCTGAACTCAAACCAACCCAGCACTTTTTAGCAATTCCAGCACTCATAAATTAGGGACCCTAGTCAGTACCTACATACAAGGTTTTTTTTTCATAAAAAAAAACCGAGTAAAATACTAAAATAAAAAAAAAACATTTACTGCAGAATTACTTACTAAAAAACGCTATCCAACTACATATTAAAGTAACTGGGTGTAGTGTTTAAGGTTGCATTACAAGTGCATTTATAATTGAATTTGAAACACTCCTGCTAGCTGTTACCACTGATTTAAGGACAACAGCTTAACTTAAAAAGCATGCAGATTTAAAAATCGGCTGCTGACGCTAAACGAAATAATCATATTCTATTTTAAACAGAAGCATCAACGACTTGCAAGAGTCTCTTCAACCTCTAAATGGAGCTTTACTGACATGTTTTGTTAATACTCAAGTATCCGTGTGTTTTTGAAACTGCTGTTGTGATCTAAAATATATCCTTAGGCCTCTAAGATTTCACTAGTAAACTTGCACATAACTTATGCCGCAATAATTTAAATTTAAAAAAAATTTAATCAAAATAAAAAGAAAATTATGTGTTTCTAGGCGAATTTCTAATAATTCCAGCGAGCCAGTAAAGTTCTCTTGGTTCTTTGATAAACTCAGGGTAATGCTCGCGCAGCGCTAGGTCATTTTCGGCGGGCGACCGCACACGCGGGGTGGTTTCATATTCGTTTTTGAAAAAATATTTTTGAAAGATAAACATAACCTCGAATGGTTTTCTGTCAGAAAACGTAAAAATTCCCTTCTGCCTACTGTGGGCCTTGTTGACAAAACACCTGCAGTTGCCATGGTATCGGAGGCTTTAGGATAGTTGGGGGCTTTAGGTTAGAGGGCGCTTTGCTTATTTTGATTTCCCAATTGTTTGTATTCATCTATAATTTTATATTATTAGTTATTGTTTGTACCTACATCTGTAATTTTATTTTACATTGTAAGCAAGATAAGTAATAATAATATATTTACCAATATAATATTATACTATTCTTGCATTGTAAGTACCTTATCTATATAGCCTGTGCTAGCGCTAGCATAAAGGTTAGTTATTAGGGAGTTTAAGCTGGTCAGGATACATAAACGTAGACGTGAAATTTATTGGATCGGACATCTTTGTCTTTTATATTCAGCGCCAGTATTCCTTTCATTCTTCTTCGATTTTCCTTAGGTAACACTCGTTGTGTTAGTGGTTAAGAATATGAAGACGTTATACTACGTAAGCTAACGTCGGCTCCTAATGTAAAAGACGTCGTAATAACCTTGATAAAAATACTCCGTTGCGCCATAAAAGCGGGATTCTAATATCCTCATTTAAGTGAAACTACTTGTCTTTTTATAGACGAGAAAAAGAGAGAATTAAATGCCAAATTTCAAGTCTAGACGTATGTATCATGAACAATGTATCAAAATTATGGCATATCGTTGATTTTTTCGGTTCAGGTGCCTACGTCATCAATCAAAATGTTCTACATATCTCAAAATAAATGTAGAAAAAACCCGCAGACCTCTAGTGGTATTTAACACTTATGCTGCTGGACACATGTTAACTAGAAAACCGGCATGTGAGTATAATTTTATAAAAATTAAGCTGAAGATATAAAATGTAATTTGTTATGAAAAGACGTCTACCTAAAAAAAATTAATAACTTGTTATATACGACGACAGGTAAAATGGGTAAAACATAAAATAGTCTTCATCGTATGTGATAAACAAGAATAATAATATGTGGAAAATAACTTACTTCACCAATAAGATAGATTTACGCTGCTTCAGTTCAGTTAATTTTGCAACCAGCCTTTTCCCAGAAAATGAAATATCTACATTTACTGGAAAAACATGGAAGTTCTATTTTCTCGAAAACGACTGTAGCTGCAAAATTATTTTCACTGCAAGAAATTAGCTGTTAAATTGTTGTTGATTGGGCGCTATGCACCCGGTATATATTTTTGCAAATTTACTAGAAGTAAGTCTAAAAACTTTATAATTTGTAAATATTTTCTGTTAAGATAAGTTGTATATCAGAATTTTCAGGTTTCCTTAATTTACAGTAATTTAACATTATTCTGTTTTTTTGTAATGGTATTTTAGAACATTTTGTAAAAAGCTTAAACTTATTTTATACTATTACAATTACATGCAAAAATGTCAAGTCTTCAAAACAGGTATTTTGTATCTACCTAAGTAAGTAACTTGAACTATTACTTTTCAACTTTAGTCTATTTTTTGTATTATTATAGAACGAATTAAACCTGCTATACTTAGCTTTAATAATATTTTATAGGTAATATGAAAATCGGAACTAAAAAAAATATAATTTTAGACCTAAAAAATTTACGCTATAAGCTATAAACAGAAAGGCTTATATCTTTTGAGATATAGGTGGCTATGACTCATAATGCAGGATGTTTATAATTTTTTTAATAGAAATACATGTTGGGAGTCCAATATCTCAAAAAATATAGATCCCAGTGCATATAAGGTATGCATTTCTGAAATCAGGAAAAAATAATTCAAGAGTGCAAAAAATACAGGGTTTTGTATCTATAATAAGAAAGTTGCTATCAATATTTGACACTTTATATAAAACTTTTTTTTACTTCTTTTTGAAGAACTTTATAATTCAAATATCTTTTGTATTTAAAATATTTTTCTGCCTTAAATATTAACATATATAACTGGGGGGGGGGGCATTTATAACGAAACGCCCTGTACTTTAAGGTAATTATAATATTCTAACTATATTATATGCTTCGATGTTCCTACCTATTTCATAGATTGTGATTTGCAATAAAGAATTTGTGTGAAGATATTGTTTAATTTTTTCGCTTTCATTGTTTTAAAATAAATGAATGAAATTGGTATATAGGGGTTGTCAGAACCTTTATAATAAGTACCTAGTATTCATTTTTTGAACCGATGAAATGTTCTCATCAAAAAAGATAAGCTCTTTCCCATTCCTTATGGTAGGTAGTTGTGTGGGTACTTATTATATACACTTGAATTCTTATCTCCGAAAGCTTTATGAAACAGACTAATAATTGAAGTTATATTGTATAAAAAAATTACCAACTAGAGATTAGCTATGATCAAAGAAATAAACTTCGAATTGTTTTTCACTAAAAGAATTAATTAGTTCAATACTTTTTGAATTATGCTTGACTGGATTATTTTTAGTTATAAACCGCACGCTACTGGCTCAAAGCAACAATCACGCAAAATAAACATTACAGCGTTGCCATTGGGTACACCCGTCCGATTTTCATGGTATACTGTGACTTGTTGTCTGATTAATAAACAATGCTTGTTTTTAATGGGAATGCACCATCCATCAGTTTGTTATTTCTTCAAGGTATTACCCCATTTTTAGGAAAATTGATAGACTGGTAATTCGTAATGCCAAAAAAATTTATTACTCTAAGCGCATTTTAAATTCCCGCACTAAACAGCGCGAGTCTTGGGCTATTGTAAATGAAATTAGTCATAGAAGAAATAGACCTTCTGACATAAAGATTGACACCATCTCTCTTAACAATTTTTACTGGTCAATCGCTGATAAACCAACAAAAATATTCATTCTAATACAAATCCACTAAGTTACCTTTCAAACGTTGATATTCCGGAAACTTTCGACATTTTCTCTCCAACTACTGCCGAACAAATTATTAAATCCTTGCACTCCATTAAAAATAAAAATGCAACAACAGATGATGGAATCTCTTCAAAAATTTTAACAAATCTTCCAAATAATGCCATCTCAGCTCTATCCAAAGCAATCAATATTTCTTTTCAATCTGGATGTTTTCCTACTTGTTTAAAAATTGGTGGTGATAATTCAAATCCGTGCAATTACAGGCCAATTTCATTGTTATCTACTCTCTTTAAATTGATAGAATGCTTAGTCAAAGACCGTCTGTTATTATTTTTACATAAATATAATATTCTAAATAAAAATCAGTATGGCTTTCAAGCCAAGAAAAGCACATCCGATGCAATGTTTGATATTTTGGCGAAGGTATTTCAAGCTATAAACAAGAAGGAAGCTTCTGCGGCGGTGTTTCGTGATCTCTTAAAAGCCTTTGACTGCGTCAGTCATGAAGTTCTGCTGCGGAAGCTGTATGCCTACGAGTTTCGAGGCAAAGTTCAAAACTATTTAAATGGTCGTGAACAAACTGTGTATATAAACGGGGCATCATCCAACAAACGGCGTACTACCTGTGGCGTCGCGCAAGGATCTGTTTTGGGACCAGTTTTATTTTTAATTTATATTAACGATTAAACACAAATCGAAATAACAGGTTTCTTTACCTTATTTGCGGATGATATAACGGTATTCTGGCACAAAAAAGACCCTAAACAGCTGATGTTGGACATTGCTTCGATGTTGCAAAAATTGAAGTTCGGTGTGATGCAAATAGGCTCTGTGTAAATATGTCAAAAACTCACCTTATTGGATTTAATTGTGCCGATAATAAATCTATTAAAACGGTAGATAATTCAAAGTATCTGGTTAGATTTAAAAATAGACGAAAGTGTTGTGCCACTTAAACATACGGTCCCTTGAATAAACAAGGGGAAGATTCCAGGAAAGCGAAGCAAGCGGTCGTGCCGCCGAAGAAACTCTCCGTCAAAATCTCCGACTCGCAACAACTTTAGGAAGACGTTACAATATTCAGCCTGTGCGAAGTCATAAATATATTTTCTAATATAAAGGGAGAGACAGTATTTTTATATTTTTATTTTTAAACAATCCACTTGCTTTCACGAAGAAAAATAAAGTTCTTTCAGTATTGTGTGTAAATGTTTGTTTTTATTTCCAAAAAAGCACTTTAATCATACCAGTATCTTGATTTGTTTATTGATGAAGATTTAAAATTTTATTCTCATATTGTTAAGTTAAATAAAATATTATACTCAGGGTGCTACTGTGTGCGTGCTACTTTTCATGAACTTGGCAGGGAGGTTGCGCGTGATGTTTACTTTGCCCTAGTTGAGTCTCATATCAGATATGCTTTACCGTTTTGGGGCTGTTGGTCACAATTTAATTTTCAATCTGTATTTACTTTACAGAAACGGGCAGTCAGAAGTTTTTCTAACGCACCTCCTATAACATATTGTAAGCCACTTTTCATTGAACACAACATTTTAGCTTTGCCATCTTTATTTATCTTGGAAACATCTTACTTAATCCACAAAAATAAACTTTACTTTTCTAATCACTAGCAAGTATACGCCACTCGTCACACAAGTCTAGTAAGAAATTCTACCATGTACAATGGCATTAAAGTGTACAATCATCTTGACCTGTAGTTGAGAAATGTCCAAGATCTAAAATGCTTCAGAAAAGAATTAAAATAGTTTTTAATAGGAAAGGCATTTTATTCTGTAGACGAGTTCTTTGAACGAGAAAGTTATTTTTGTTTTTTTTGTTCATTTTTCTTGTGTTTCTTTTATCGTAAAAGTCTTTTTACATTTTTGTTTGTTCTATCATGTGACGAAATTTTTACAAATTTATGTATCCTTATACGGTTCAAATTTTAATAACTTTTATATTTGTTTTTGAGATGAATCTTGATGATTTTTTTTCTTCGATTTTTTTAAAAATTATTATGCTATAATATTACTTTTGTATGTTGCTATCTGTTAATTTTTATATCATTACTTTATATTTCGTTTTTTATTTCGTAACCTTAATGCCTTCTTAATAAGATATATCTTAAAAAACAAAAGATCAAAAGATCTTGGGTGGAAATAACGAAAATTCAAACTTGAGTGAGCATACCACAAGGAACACACAAAAGATTAAAACGAAAAGAGAAACGATTAAACGATGTTTCACCCTGGGTAACCAGCGGGGTCTCATCAGTAGTTTCACTGATCACCCTCCAATATATATCATTAAACACCATCACACACTTTGATTTCCAACCTTAAACCACTCACAAATAGGCATCGTTTCGCACTGGCACTTATCCAAGTTACCTGATACGAATTCGTTCTGGCGTGTTAATATTTCCAGTGGGATAATGCTCTTAAGGCAATGAAAACAAAAAAGAAGTTAAAAAACCTCCAAATCAGTTACTTAAACCGAATCGTTTCTCTTTTTGCTTTGATTTTTTGTGTGTTCCTTGTGGGATGCTCATCCAAGTTTGAATGTTCGTTATTTCCACCCAAGATCTTTTGATCTTTTGTTTTTTAGTTTCTTTTCGGTTGAAGTAACTGATTTGGATGTTTTTTAACTTCTTTTAAGATATATCTTGTCATGTACAATTTTTTCTTGGACAATAAAGTATATTTTCACTCACATTCATTCACATTCCCAAGTTACCTGAAACTTTGAGATTTTTTTTATTGTTGTTTGAAGAAATTAAAAATAAAAAATGTTTTGTAAAATGTACTTAAATTTCCCAACAACAAGAACTGGAAAGAGGCATTGGGGGAGCCCCCCCCCCCTTCCCCAAGAGATCGCCGGTGCAAACAAAATATTCAAGACCAGAATCGAACTTTTCGTTAAGCATTCTGCTTAACATGCAAGTTCTATTTATTATTACAACAATAATAGATATTTAAAAAGCGCCTCTGTCAACCTGAAGTCACTATTTTACTGTAGACCTTTTTTTGCTGCCGGGATTATTTTCTTCATAATAGGTATTATAGAAGCCAAAGTGATAATGAGTATTGCTTTGTGACGTCCATATATCTGTCTACAAAGTTTAATTTTACAAAAAAATATACAGGGTGCAAAAAAAATTGCCAACGCTTTTTTAGTGTTTAGCTTTTTTAGTGTATCTAAAGTTTCGATGTTTTTAATCAAAGTGAGTTTTGACCACTTTCAACCAAGCCTACCTACCTATTTGGGTAGTAGTGTAGAGTAGAAGATAAAAATCAAAAATGATATTCAATTACTTAGTGACCAAGTTATCACAATGACCATAGTAACTTTAGTTTGGCACGTGTTTATCAGTAACTACACCACACAAGTGGAAAGACTGGCATATCAATATTCCATATTGACAATTTATTTGACTACCGGTTACATAATTTCTTTAAACCAGCATCAGCATGGCGAAAGTTTTATTTTGAATTCAAAGTACACATTTTTACTTTTTTAAATTTCAATAGTAGCACTTTTAATATGTTTAAAAAAAATGTTAAAATGTTGTTAAGGTACAAGGTTATAATAAATTGGTCCCTGCACCCTTAAAAAAATTTAATATATCAGGTAGTCAAAAAAATTGGTGAAGTGGTTAATTCTTTCATAAAACTTGATTGTATTAAAAATTAAGAAAATTAAATTTCTGAAAGGTTTAAACCCTAACATTTAACACCATATCTTTTTTTCTATTTCAGATTAGCGGTACCCAAGATGTTCAGTAAATATGAAAGCAATTGATGACCAGTAAAATGTAACTTAAAGTAAATTTACTTTTAAATTTCAATAAAATTATATGTAAATATTTGGAAATAAATAAAATAAACTAAATAAATATTGTGTTTTTGAGTTTTTTTTTTACTAATTCCAGAACAAAATAATTTTGTTTGATGTTCAAGTGGTAAAAACCAAATTAAAATAGAAAAAAACAAATCACAAAACAAGCTATTCCCTTTTCCATGCGTTTAGGAGAAAAATTTGGGAGGCCTTTTAGATCATAGTTCTTTACTCGTTATATTTTGTTGTTGCTGCCAAAAATAAACGACCAAACCAAAACGGCCTAGTAGACTCCAAAATTCTGCCAGTTTGATCTCTATGAACAAAATATGGCAACACCGGAAATGGCCAAAAATCGTCATGATACCGTTCTCTTGGGCTCAAAATATTACGCAAATTTCATTTATAAAAATTCTAGTAAATCATAAGTTTAAGTATATAATCATCTCTAGCATCATTTACCTTTTTTTCTCATTTTTGTAACAACTATCTTAATTCGAGAACAATCGACAATTTGGAGACTGCAGGAATAAACCCCAAATAGATGATATTTGATATCACAAGCTGTATAAAATATGGCAAGTGGAAATGTTTTCATTTGAAAATCTTTATTAAACCCCTTAGAGTTGCACTAAAATCATTTGTGCTCGATGAAAAAATGTGTAACCAAGTACAACGAATTAAAATTAGGCTATATGTATCTCAGGTAATTTATTACTACTGTGAAATACCTTAATATCTTTTGTCCCCCTTTACAATTATGAGCAGAAAATTCGTCGTTTTGCCTAAGAATCGGCCCCCTTGGTCGAGATTCTTTAGAAACGACCAAAAATCTCACCCGTCAGAATTCTGGAAAGCGCCGATTTTTACTTACTGCCTTATTTAAAATAAAAACCCTGCCTCCTTAATATTTATCCTAAATATTTTAAAGATATTCTGCAGAATAAGTTTTACGGCGGAGCTAATTTGCTACTATGTGTACCAATAGACGTTAAAAATGTCGAAAATTCTCACCATGTAAAAGGAAAGACAGAATTTGTGTGACTTTTCTGAGCAGTGACAGCGACATATTCCATAACTATCTATGGTTTTGTACGTTAAAAGTTTTAAAGGTTTGTTTACACGCAAAAATACGATTAATAATTTTTTTTATTTACTGGAACAGCATTAAAAACTTAATTTTAAGAAATATTGAGGACGACGTAGCCTGACTCGGCACTATTTGTGACAGTTTCACACGAAGGTTGAAAGGTTTCTGACATTTTTGTCACATAAACATGTCATCTAAACATGCTCATATTGTACCATTCTTAAAGTTGACAAAGTAAAGTTAATACCGTCATTTATTAAAGGCAGGCCAAGCATTATGAAAGTCGACATTATTTTGAGTTCGCATTATTAATTGACTCTGATCAGTTAGTCTCTTGGCTCCCATTTTTACGCCAATTTAAATTGCAAAAAGTGACGCCTTCAAAATATAAAAGTTGAAACAATCAACGACATGACTTTTTTACATATTTATTGTCGCTGTCTAAAACAATGTATCAAATAGAGATCCAAAAAAATGACGTCAGTACGCTCATCCAAAAATTGGAGTATACAGTATGATTGTCGTAGCTTTATGCCTCATTTACCCATTTGATCAGCATAAATTTGGTGCTTATTTTGTATATCTGTCCTTTCTTTAAAATGAGTAAATGAGGCTTAGGTTTTAAACTTCCAAACGATACCTTACCTTAATCCTTGATTTTTTGTTTGTTTGTTGGTGATCAAATCTATAAACTGTGCAACAGTGGATGTCATGATTCATAAAGATCTATAAAATTTATTTTTTAAGTATTCCTTTCTTTATGAGTAAATATATGAACACATCATTTACCCTTAGTAAGAGAGAAAGCGACAGAGAATGCAACCAAAGTTTATAATTTGCAAGTATTTTTGTGACAGACTTGGGCAGATATGAAAAAAAATGCAGTTACAAAAACCTGAATGTCAAAAAACTGGAGGAGGGAGCCCTTCAAAAACTGAATTTACAGATGATGACATTATAATTATTGACGTGCTGGTGAATAAAAAAAAATACATGGAAACCTAGAAGTGCTGTAACCAAAAATTGACTTTTAATTTGACAAAGAAAAAAATGCCAAACAAGACGATCCAAATGATATTTAAATTCAAGAGGAGGTCAATGTTCTTCAAGTTGAAGACAATCAAGAACCTTTAATAGAAATTCTTGTAAGTTGGTTACAGGCCATTATTCTTGAAATCTGACCTAGAGAGTAGTCCCCGAAATATGGGTGAAAGTAAAAGTTCGCATGCGTTCTCACCCGTTTCAGAGATCTTGGTTGGTCCGGACCCGACGAGATTTGAGTACTCCCTTCTCACTTGTTCAAGAATATTGGCTCTTTTCAGTGAAGTTTGTATATTAAAAATTAGGTTCGTCATAGAAAATTCATATTATTATTTTTTTTTTAATAAAGCAGAGATCGGCCACTGCGATGTTGCAGTTATATTTCTTAAATTTAGTTTATCTTATTTATGTAACATCCCGTCATTGTTTTTTTTTAATTTTTGTAGATGGTTTTTGTCTTGTATCAAGTGAACATTGTTAGTTATGTATAAAAACTGATTTCTAAGCTTATTGTTTTTTAATTCGTGGACTAAAGCTGAATACTTTACACTAATTTCGTGGGTGAAATCAAGCCATTTGTTCTTCATTTTCGGCACACGGATCGAATGTGAAAGTGAACAAGATGAATACTGTAGACTGATTAAAAATTCATGAGGAATCTAATTACTGGTATCATCAGGTAAAGTATCGGTGGAGTGGGGTAAAAGCTGACGTTTATCATCAATAGGACTCAACGTGATTTTTTTTAACACCTGGTGTTGGTACGATTTTATAAAACTTTGTGAGATATGTGTGGTTTTCTTTTCAAAAATTCATTTTAAATAACCGTCAAATTAAATTTTTCTAAGTGAAGCCTTTTTCACAACTTTTATCCTCATCCTAACATTGAAATTTTTCTCTTATTTCCCCTTCAGAAAAACTATTCTTTCTTGATTTTTTTTCTTAGTTTCATAGTTTTTAGCAGCTAAAAAGTCTTAAAACCGACAGCAAAATTTAGTCCATGGATGTCGAGTGGACAACCAAATCCCAAAGAAATTTAGTCTACGACATATCCGTTGGATAATACAAATTTCAAAACGTTGTACGGTTCTAGGACATCCCAAAACGGTCTAAAAGCGACAATGATTTTAATTTATTATACTTTTTGGTCACTATAATGAATATAATTGCTATCCAGTGTTTGTTCAACAGATGGTAAATCCAAAAAATCTCTTTTTATGGTTCTGTGACACAAAAATTATCCAATGGCTGTCCGTTAAATCAAAAAATAGTTCCATTAGATATAAAAACATTACAAAAAGGCAAACCGTTTGTTTTCAGCTAGAAATGGAAATCTTTTATTCTTGGTTTTTTGTCAGTACCATAATTTTCATTAAAATAAATTAAGTTTTTATTAAATAATGAATATTATGGGAAATAAATGGGAAATAAATTGGTTAAAAAACAATCATAACACTTTAAAGAAAAATATCGCTTGTTTCATGAAAGTTGAACTCTCTACAAATCTAAATGTGGCTGATGTTGCGTTCTGGGAGGTATTTGTGTCCATCTATCCAACCATCATAATCCATAACGGGCAACTGAAAACTGGTACTGTTACATTATTTTTATCGATGTCTTTGTGTGTTTTCTTCAGACATTTTTATATTTTTGTATCGTAATATGGTGTACTGTTTTAATAACTATTTACCTCATTTCGTAAGATCTGTAGTTCTATACCTTAGCGTTAATGATTTTCAATGTGGGAAAGCGCTATGTAGCGGTGCAAAAACTGAAGAGAAAATAACATTTTCCTCTTTACCGAGTAAAAATAATTAAGGCTATATTTAACAGAAATATAGTTCCTAATAAATGAATGCCAATATACTCAATAAATTTGGAAACAAGAACTGACAATAGTTCAAAAACTGCTTAAACTTGACCTCTCAAGGTTATTCGTGAGGCGATTTTATAGATATACAGTTGTAGAAAGTTAAATGATGAAATATTTATTATATCTAGGTATACTTACATATACATTACTATTTATATAATACTGGGGTAAACAAAAACAAAACATAAACAGTTTGGTAGGTCACTATTTTAATGAAAAATATTAACCGCATTTCTTTTTTGACAAAATGTAAAAAAAATGCATTTTTCAAGTGGAATTTGTAACGGATCAAAAATTAATATGGCTATATTTAACAGAAACATAATTCCTAATAAATAATTGCCTATATAGTCAATAAATTTGGAAAAAAGAACTGATAATAGTTCAAAAACTGCTTAAACTTGACCCCTCAAGGTTATTTGTGACGCGATTTCATAGATATACAGTTACAGAAAGTTAAATGATGAAATATTTATTATATCTATTATACAGACCGCTTCATGCTACTGCGAACAAAGGCAGGAAGAAGTCCAATTTGCCAATGTACGTACATGCAGGGACACCGCACACCTATCAGCGGAGCAACCAACACTCATGCTTGGAATCGCCGTTCGCGGCTTGTATTTAGTGCGCCTCTAACCATAGACAAACTACTTGTAGTTTGTAGACCTTTTTCTCTTATGGAAAAGCCTAGGTATAATTATTTCGGGGTCTGGTATTTCAGTTTTTGAAGGGCTCCCTCCTCCAGTTTTTTGACATTCAGGTTTTTGTAACTGCATTTTTTTTCATATCTGCCCAAGTCTGTCACAAAAATACTTGCAAATTGTCGGAACATTTCAAAACACCTTAATTATAAACTTTGGTTGCAATCTCTGTCTCTTTCTCTCTTACTAAGGGTAAATGATGTGTTCATATATTTACTCATAAAGAAAGGAATACTTAAAAAATAAATTTTATAGATCTTTATTTATCATGACATCCACTGTTGCACAGTTTATAAATTTGATCACCAACAAACAAACAAAAAATCAAGGATTAAGGTAAGGTATCGTTTGGAAGTTTAAAACCTAAGCCTCATTTACTCATTTTAAAGAAAGGACAGATATACAAAATAAGCACCAAATTTATGCTGACCAAATGGGTAAATCAGGCATAAAGCTACGACAATCATACTGTATACTTCAATTTTTGGATGAGCGTACTGACGTCATTTTTTTGGATCTCTATTTGATACATTGTTTTAGACAGCGACAATAAATATGTAAAAAAGTCATGTCGTTGATTGTTTCAACTTTTATATTTTGAAGGCGTCACTTTTTGCAATTTAAATTGGCGTAAAAATGGGAGCCAAGAGACTAACTGATCAGAGTCAATTAATAATGCGAACTCAAAATAATGTCGACTTTCATAATGCTTGGCCTGCCTTTAATAAATGACGGTATTAACTTTACTTTGTCAACTTTAAGAATGGCACAATATGAGCATGTTTAGATGACATGTTTATGTGACAAAAATGTCAGAAACCTTTCAACCTTCGTGTGAAACTGTCACAAATAGTGCCGAGTCAGGCTACGTCGTCCTTAATATTTCTTAAAATTAAGTTTTTAATGCTGTTCCAGTAAATAAAAAAATGTATTAATCGTATTTTTGTGTGTAAACAAACCTTTAAAACTTTTAACGTACAAAACCATAGATAGTTATGGAATATGTCGCTGTCACTGCTCAGAAAAGTCACACAAATTCTGTCTTTTCTTTTACATGGTGAGAATTTTCGACATTTTTAACGTCTATTGGTACACATAGTAGCAAATTAGCTCCGCCGTAAAACTTATTCTGCAGAATATCTTTAAAATATTTAGGATAAATATTAAGGAGGCAGGGTTTTTATTTTAAATAAGGCAGTAAGTAAAAATCGGCGCTTTCCAGAATTCTGACGGGTGAGATTTTTGGTCGTTTCTAAAGAATCTCGACCAAGGGGGCCGATTCTTAGGCAAAACGACGAATTTTCTGCTCATAATTGTAAAGGGGGACAAAAGATATTAAGGTATTTCACAGTAGTAATAAATTACCTGAGATACATATAGCCTAATTTTAATTCGTTGTACTTGGTTACACATTTTTTCATCGAGCACAAATGATTTTAGTGCAACTCTAAGGGGTTTAATAAAGATTTTCAAATGAAAACATTTCCACTCGCCATATTTTATACAGCTTGTGATATCAAATATCATCTATTTGGGGTTTATTCCTGCAGTCTCCAAATTGTCGATTGTTCTCGAATTAAGGTAGTTGTTACAAAAATGAGAAAAAAAGGTAAATGATGCTAGAGATGATTATATACTTAAACTTATGATTTACTAGAATTTTTATAAATGAAATTTGCGTAATATTTTGAGCCCAAGAGAAGCCGGTGCGATTTTTGAACGGTATCATGACGATTTTTGGCCATTTCCGGTGTTGCCATATTTTGTTCATAGAGATCAAACTGGCAGAATTTTGGAGTCTACTAGGCCGTTTAAGTCAAATATTGTGTCGTTTATTTTTGGCAGCAACAATAAAATATAACGAGTAAAGAACTATGATCTAAAAGGCCTCCCAAATTTTTCTCCTAAACGCATGGAAAAGGGAATAGCTTAATTTCAAGCTACACGTTAACCTGATATTTTTCAAGGACAAAACTAGTAGTAGCTATTCTAGGTATCTGATACAATCAAAGTTAGGATTTTATTTAAATTTTAAGTAAACTTTAAGATTGTTTTTTTCTATTTTAATTTGGTTTTTACCACTTGAACATCAAACAAAATTATTTTGTTCTAGAATTAGTAAAAAAAAAACTCAAAAACACAATATTTATTTAGTTTATTTTATTTATTTCCAAATACTTACATATAATTTTATTGAAATTTAAAAGTAAATTTACTTTAAGTTACAGTTTACTGGTCATCAATTGCTTTCATATTTACTGAACATCTTGGGTACCGCTAATCTGAAATAGAAAAAAAGAAATGGTGTTAAATGTTAGGGTTTAAACCTTTCAGAAATTTAATTTTCTTAATTTTTAATACAATCAAGTTTTATGAAAGAATTAACCACTTCACCAATTTTTTTGACTACCTGATATATTAAATTTTTTTAATGGTGCAGGGACCAATTTATTATAACCTTGTACTTAACAACATTTTAACATTTTTTTTTAAACATATTAAAAGTGCTACTATTGAAATTTAAAAAAGTAAAAATGTGTACTTTAAATTCAAAATAAAACTTTCGCCATGCTGATGCTGGTTTAAAGAAATTATGTAACCGGTAGTCAAATAAATTGTCAATATGGAATATTGATATGCCAGTCTTTCCACTTGTGTGGTGTAGTTACTGATAAACACGTGTCAAACTAAAGTTACTATGGTCATTGTGATAACTTGGTCACTAAGTAATTGAATATCATTTTTGATTTGTATCTTCTACACTACACTACTACCCAAATAGGTAGGTAGGCTTGGTTGAAAGTGGTCAAAACTCACTTTCATTAAAAACATCGAAACTTTAGATACACTAAAAAAGCTAAACACTAAAAAAGCGTTGGCAATTTTTTTTTGCACCCTGTATATTTTTTTGTAAAATTAAACTTTGTAGACAGATATATATCACTTTGGCTTCTATAATACCTATTATGAAGAAAATAATCCCGGCAGCAAAAAAAGGTCTACAGTAAAATAGTGAATTCAGGTTGACAGAGGCGCTTTTTAAATATCTATTATTGTTGTAATAATAAATAGAACCTGCATGTTAAGCAGAATGCTTAACGAAAAGTTCGATTCTGGTCTTGAATATTTTGTTTGCACCGGCGATCTCTTGGGGAAGGGGGGGGGCCTCCCCCAATGCCTCTTTCCAGTTCTTGTTGTTGGGAAATTTAAGTACATTTTACAAAACATTTTTTATTTCTAATTTCTTCAAACAACAATAAAAAAAATCTCAAAGTTTCAGGTAACTTGGGAATGTGAATGAATGTGAGTGAAAATATACTTTATTGTCCAAGAAAAAATTGTACATGACAAGATATATCTTAAAAGAAGTTAAAAAACATCCAAATCAGTTACTTCAACCAAAAAGAAACTAAAAAACAAAAGATCAAAAGATCTTGGGTGGAAATAACGAACATTCAAACTTGGATGAGCATCCCACAAGGAACACACAAAAAATCAAAGCGAAAAGAGAAACGATTCGGTTTAAGTAACTGATTTGGAGGTTTTTTAACTTCTTTTTTGTTTTCGTTGCCTTAGGAGCATTATCCCACTGGAAATATTAACACGCCAGAACGAATTCGTATCAGGTAACTTGGATAAGTGCCAGTGCGGAACGATGCCTATTTGTGAGTGGTTTTAGGTTGGAAATCAAAGTGTATGATGGTGTTTAATGATATATATTGGAGGGTGATCAGTGAAACTACTGATGAGGCCCCGCTAAAATTAAAATTAAAATTAAAATTAAAATTAAAATTAAAATTAAAATTAAAATTAAAATTAAAATTAAAATTAAAATTAAAATTAAAATTAAAATTAAAATTAAAATTAAAATTAAAATTAAAATTAAAATTAAAATTAAAATTAAAATTAAAATTAAAATTAAAATTAAAATTAAAATTAAAATTAAAATTAAAATTAAAATTAAAATTAAAATTAAAATTAAAATTAAAATTAAAATTAAAATTAAAATTAAAATTAAAATTAAAATTAAAATTAAAATTAAAATTAAAATTAAAATTAAAATTAAAATTAAAATTAAAATTAAAATTAAAATTAAAATTAAAATTAAAATTAAAATTAAAATTAAAATTAAAATTAAAATTAAAATTAAAATTAAAATTAAAATTAAAATTAAAATTAAAATTAAAATTAAAATTAAAATTAAAATTAAAATTAAAATTAAAATTAAAATTAAAATTAAAATTAAAATTAAAATTAAAATTAAAATTAAAATTAAAATTAAAATTAAAATTAAAATTAAAATTAAAATTAAAATTAAAATTAAAATTAAAATTAAAATTAAAATTAAAATTAAAATTAAAATTAAAATTAAAATTAAAATTAAAATTAAAATTAAAATTAAAATTAAAATTAAAATTAAAATTAAAATTAAAATTAAAATTAAAATTAAAATTAAAATTAAAATTAAAATTAAAATTAAAATTAAAATTAAAATTAAAATTAAAATTAAAATTAAAATTAAAATTAAAATTAAAATTAAAATTAAAATTAAAATTAAAATTAAAATTAAAATTAAAATTAAAATTAAAATTAAAATTAAAATTAAAATTAAAATTAAAATTAAAATTAAAATTAAAATTAAAATTAAAATTAAAATTAAAATTAAAATTAAAATTAAAATTAAAATTAAAATTAAAATTAAAATTAAAATTAAAATTAAAATTAAAATTAAAATTAAAATTAAAATTAAAATTAAATTAAAATTAAAATTAAAATTAAAATTAAAATTAAAATTAAAATTAAAATTAAAATTAAAATTAAAATTAAAATTAAAATTAAAATTAAAATTAAAATTAAAATTAAAATTAAAATTAAAATTAAAATTAAAATTAAAATTAAAATTAAAATTAAAATTAAAATTAAAATTAAAATTAAAATTAAAATTAAAATTAAAATTAAAATTAAAATTAAAATTAAAATTAAAATTAAAATTAAATTAAAATTAAAATTAAAATTAAAATTAAAATTAAAATTAAAATTAAAATTAAAATTAAAATTAAAATTAAAATTAAAATTAAAATTAAAATTAAAATTAAAATTAAATTAAAATTAAAATTAAAATTAAAATTAAAATTAAAATTAAAATTAAAATTAAAATTAAAATTAAAATTAAAATTAAAATTAAAATTAAAATTAAAATTAAAATTAAAATTAAAATTAAAATTAAAATTAAAATTAAAATTAAAATTAAAATTAAAATTAAAATTAAAATTAAAATTAAAATTAAAATTATTAAAATTAAAATTAAAATTAAAATTAAAATTAAAATTAAAATTAAATTAAAATTAAAATTAAAATTAAAATTAAAATTAAAATTAAAATTAAAATTAAAATTAAAATTAAAATTAAAATTAAAATTAAAATTAAAATTAAAATTAAAATTAAAATTAAAATTTAAAATTAAAATTAAAATTAAATTAAAATTAAAATTAAAATTAAAATTAAAATTAAAATTAAAATTAAAATTAAAATTAAAATTAAAATTAAAATTAAAATTAAAATTAAAATTAAAATTAAAATTAAAATTAAAATTAAAATTAAAATTAAAATTAAAATTAAAATTAAAATTAAAATTAAAATTAAAATTAAAATTAAAATTAAAATTAAAATTAAAATTAAAATTAAAATTAAAATTAAAATTAAATTAAAATTAAAATTAAAATTAAAATTAAAATTAAAATTAAAATTAAAATTAAAATTAAAATTAAAATTAAAATTAAAATTAAAATTAAAATTAAAATTAAAATTAAAATTAAAATTAAATTAAAATTAAAATTAAAATTAAAATTAAAATAAAATTAAAATTAAAATTAAAATTAAAATTAAAATTAAAATTAAAATTAAATTAAAATTAAAATTAAAATTAAAATTAAAATTAAAATTAAAATTAAATTAAAATTAAAATTAAAATTAAAATTAAAATTAAAATTAAAATTAAAATTAAAATTAAAATTAAAATTAAAATTAAAATTAAAATTAAAATTAAAATTAAAATTAAAATTAAAATTAAAATTAAAATTAAAAATTAAAATTAAAATTAAAATTAAAATTAAAATTAAATTAAAATTAAAATTAAAATTAAAATTAAATTAAAATTAAAATTAAAATTAAAATTAAAATTAAAATTAAAAATTAAAATTAAAATAAAATTAAAATTAAAATTAAAATTAAAATTAAAATTAAAATTAAAATTAAAATTAAAATTAAAATTAAAATTAAAATTAAAATTAAAATTAAAATTAAAATTAAAATTAAAATTAAAATTAAAATTAAAATTAAAATTAAAATTAAAATTAAAATTAAAATTAAAATTAAAATTAAAATTAAAATTAAAATTAAAATTAAAATTAAAATTAAAATTAAAATTAAAATTAAAATTAAAATTAAAATTAAAATTAAAATTAAAATTAAAATTAAAATTAAAATTAAAATTAAAATTAAAATTAAAATTAAAATTAAAATTAAAATTAAAATTAAAATTAAAATTAAAATTAAAATTAAAATTAAAAATTAAAATTAAAATTAAAATTAAAATTAAAATTAAAATTAAAATTAAAATTAAAATTAAAATTAAAATTAAAATTAAAATTAAAATTAAAATTAAAATTAAAATTAAAATTAAAATTAAAATTAAAATTAAAATTAAAATTAAAATTAAAATTAAAATTAAAATTAAAATTAAAATTAAAATTAAAATTAAAATTAAAATTAAAATTAAAATTAAAATTAAAATTAAAATTAAAATTAAAATTAAAATTAAAATTAAAATTAAAATTAAATTAAAATTAAAATTAAAATTAAAATTAAAATTAAAATTAAAATTAAAATTAAAATTAAAATTAAAATTAAAATTAAAATTAAAATTAAATTAAAATTAAAATTAAAATTAAAATTAAAATTAAAATTAAAATTAAAATTAAAATTAAAATTAAAATTAAAATTAAAATTAAAATTAAAATTAAAATTAAAATTAAAATTAAAATTAAAATTAAAATTAAAATTAAAATTAAAATTAAAATTAAAATTAAAATTAAAATTAAAATTAAAATTAAAATTAAAATTAAAATTAAAATTAAAATTAAAATTAAAATTAAAATTAAAATTAAAATTAAAATTAAAATTAAAATTAAAATTAAAATTAAAATTAAATTAAAATTAAAATTAAAAATTAAAATTAAAATTAAAATTAAAATTAAAATTAAAATTAAAATTAAAATTAAAATTAAAATTAAAATTAAAATTAAAATTAAAATTAAAATTAAAATTAAAATTAAAATTAAAATTAAAATTAAAATTAAAATTAAATTAAAATTAAAATTAAAATTAAAATTAAAATTAAAATTAAAATTAAAATTAAAATTAAAATTAAAATTAAAATTAAAATTAAAATTAAAATTAAAATTAAAATTAAAATTAAAATTAAAATTAAAATTAAAATTAAATTAAAATTAAAATTAAAATTAAAATTAAAATTAAAATTAAAATTAAAATTAAAATTAAAATTAAAATTAAAATTAAAATTAAAATTAAAATTAAAATTAAAATTAAAATTAAAATTAAAATTAAAATTAAAATTAAAATTAAATAGTCACGTTTTTTTTAGGGAGTGTCTAAAGAGCCTGCAATTCAGCTGAATAGCCGTGAGGCTAAAAAGCTAGCAATAATTATTTATTATGTGTTTTTCATATTTTTTTTTTTTAATTTTTTTTAATTAAATTAACCCAACCTAACCTAAACAGACTTAAACCAACTTATTAAAAGACAAAACAACACAAAAAAACACACTTTAAACTAAATTAACCCAACCTTAACCGAATTAAACAAGCCAAAAAAAGATGTAGGGGTTGTAGTGTGTTTTTTTTTTGGGTTGTTTTGGCTTTTAATAAGTTGGTTTGAGTCTGTTTAGGTTAGGTTGGGTTAATTTAGTTGGTTTGAGTCTGTTTAAGTTAAGTTGGGTTAATTTAGTTTAAAAAAATTAAAAAAACGAAAATATGAAAAACACATAATAAATAATTATTGCCGGCTCTTTAGCCTCACGTCTATTCAGCCGAATTGCCGGCTCTTTAGACATTTCCTTTTTTTTAATTTTATAAGATAAAATATGCTCACTTTATGATCAGCTTGTCATACATACAACGCTTTAATGTATAGGCAGGAGCACTAAAGACACAGAAGATTAGTCCTTCTTTACAGAGTAAAACAAAACTTCTCAATAATTTTTGACCAGGGCTATAATATTTTTGTGAATAGTTTTGGTATCTACTAAAATTAAAAAAAAAACTTACCTGCCTTTCTTTCTGGGTTGCCCCATCATGGTTTCGTCTCTAATATTTTATAAAACATAGCTTAAATTTGATATACGATTGTACTACACCTCATACTACACTTTATTTTGCTCATCGTACACTATAAAAGCCTGTAGCTTGTAGTAATTCCTTTCTTTTCAAAAAACCAAAAATAACCTCAACAAACGCCATTGTCGTTGTTGGCTAAAAATCAATAAATCCGCCTCTACGCGCTGGCGTCAGCTAAGGGAGAAATATGACAAATTTAGAATTTTTGTACTACTGTCGCCATCTATTAAAAAAAAATTACCAGACCCCGAAATAATTATACCTAGGCTTTTCCATAAGAGAAAAAGGTCTACAAACTACAAGTAGTTTGTCTATGGTTAGAGGCGCACTAAATACAAGCCGCGAACGGCGATTGCAAGCATGAGTGTTGGTTGCTCCGCTGATAGGTGTGCGGTGTCCCTGCATGTACGTACATTGGCAAATTGGACTTGTTCCAGCCTATGTTCGCAGTAGCATGAAGCGGTCTGTATAATAGATATAATAAATATTTCATCATTTAACTTTCTATAACTGTATATCTATGAAATCGCGTCACAAATAACCTTGAGGGGTCAAGTTTAAGCAGTTTTTGAACTATTATCAGTTCTTTTTTCCAAATTTATTGACTATATAGGCAATTATTTATTAGGAATTATGTTTCTGTTAAATATAGCCATATTAATTTTTGATCCGTTACAAATTCCACTTGAAAAATGCATTTTTTTTACATTTTCTCAAAAAAGAAATGCGGTTAATATTTTTCATTAAAATAGTGACCTACCAAACTGTTTATGTTTTGTTTTTGTTTACCCCAGTATTATATAAATAGTAATGTATATGTAAGTATACCTAGATATAATAAATATTTCATCATTTAACTTTCTACAACTGTATATCTATAAAATCGCCTCACGAATAACCTTGAGAGGTCAAGTTTAAGCAGTTTTTGAACTATTGTCAGTTCTTGTTTCCAAATTTATTGAGTATATTGGCATTCATTTATTAGGAACTATATTTCTGTTAAATATAGCCTTAATTATTTTTACTCGGTAAAGAGGAAAATGTTATTTCCTCTTCAGTTTTTGCACCGCTACATAGCGCTTTTCCCACATTGAAAATCATTAACGCTAAGGTATAGAACTACAGATCTTACGAAATGAGGTAAATAGTTATTAAAACAGTACACCATATTACGATACAAAAATATAAAAATGTCTGAAGAAAACACACAAAGACATCGATAAAAATAATGTAACAGTACCAGTTTTCAGTTGCCCGTTATGGATTATGATGGATGGATGGATGGACACAAATACCTCCCAGAACGCAACATCAGCCTCATTTAGATTTGTAGAGAGTTCAACTTTCATGAAACAAGCGATATTTTTCTTTAAAGTGTTATGATTGTTTTTTAACCAATTTATTTCCCATTTATTTCCCATAATATTCATTATTTAATCAAAACTTAATTTATTTTAATGAAAATTATGGTACTGATAAAAAACCAAGACTAAAAGATTTCCATTTCTAGCTGAAAACAAACGGTTTGCCTTTTTGTAATGTTTTTATATCTAATGGAACTATTTTTTTGATTTAACGGACAGCCATTGGATAATTTTTGTGTCACAGAACCATAAAAAGAGATTTTTTGGATTTACCATCTATTGAACAAACACTGGATAGCAATTGTATTCATTATAGTGACCAAAAAGTATAATAAATTAAAATCATTGTCGCTTTTAGACCGTTTTGGGATATCCTAGAACCGTACAACGTTTTGAAATTTGTATTATCCAACGGATATGTCGTAGACTAAATTTCTATGGGATTTGGTTGTCCACTCGACATCCAATGGACTAAATTTTGCTATCGGTTTTAAGACTTTTTAGCTGCTAAAAACTATGAAACTAAGAAAAAAAATCAAGAAAGAATAGTTTTTCTGAAGGGGAAATAAGAGAAAAATTTCAATGTTAGGATGAGGATAAAAGTTGTGAAAAAGGCTTCACTTAGAAAAATTTAATTTGACGGTTATTTAAAATGAATTTTTTAAAAGAAAACCACACATATCTCACAAAGTTTTATAAAATCGTACCAACACCAGGTGTTAAAAAAAATCACGTTGAGTCCTATTGATGATAAACGTCAGCTTTTACCCCACTCCACCGATACTTTACCTGATGATACCAGTAATTAGATTCCTCATGAATTTTTAATCAGTCTACAGTATTCATCTTGTTCACTTTCACATTCGATCCGTGTGCCGAAAATGAGGAACAAATGGCTTGATTTCACCCACGAAATTAGTGTAAAGTATTCTGCTTTAGTCCACGAATTAAAAAACAATAAGCTTAGAAATCAGTTTTTATACATAGCTAACAATGTTCACTTGATACAAGACAAAAACCATCTACAAAAATTAAAAAAAAACAATGACGGGATGTTACATAAATAAGATAAACTAAATTTAAGAAATATAACTGCAACATCGCAGTGGCCGATCTCTGCTTTATTAAAAAAAAAAATAATAATATGAATTTTCTATGACGGACCTAATTTTTAATATACAAACTTCACTGAAAAGAGCCAGTATTCTTGAACAAGTGAGAAGGGAGTACTCAAATCTCGTCGGGTCCGGACCAACCAAGATCTCTGAAACGGGTGAGAACGCATGCGAACTTTTACTTTCACCCATATTTCGGGGACTACTCTCTAGGTCAGATTTCAAGAATAATGGCCACTAACCAACTTACAAGAATTTCTATTAAAGGTTCTTGATTGTCTTCAACTTGAAGAACATTGACCTCCTCTTGAATTTAAATATCATTTGGATCGGCTTTTGTCAAATTAAAAGTCAATTTTTGGTTACGGCACTTCTAGGTTTCCATGTATTTTTTTTTTATTGACCAGCACGTCAATAATTATAAGGTCATCATCTGTAAATTCAGTTTTTTGACATTCAGGTTTTTGTAACTGCATTTTTTTTCATATCTGCCCAAGTCTGTCACAAAAATACTTGCAAATTGTCGGAACATTTCAAAACACCTTAATTATAAACTTTGGTTGCAATCTCTGTCTCTTTCTCTCCTACTAAGGGTAAATGATGTGTTCATATATTTACTCATAAAGAAAGGAATACTTAAAAAATAAATTTTATAGATCTTTATGAATCATGACATCCACTGTTGCACAGTTTATAAATTTGATCACCAACAAACAAACAAAAAAATCAAGGATTAAGGTAAGGTATCGTTTGGAAGTTTAAAACCTAAGCCTCATTTATTCATTTTAAAGAAAGGACAGATATACAGAATAAGCACCAAATTTATGCTGATCAAATGGGTAAATGAGGCATAAAGCTACGACAATCATACTGTATACTCCAATTTTTGGATGAGCGTACTGACGTCATTTTTTTGGATCTCTATTTGATACATTGTTTTAGACAGCGACAATAAATATGTAAAAAAGTCATGTCGTGATTGTTTCAACTTTTATATTTTGAAGGCGTCACTTTTTGCAATTTAAATTGGCGTAAAAATGGGAGCCAAGAGACTAACTGATCAGAGTCAATTAATAATGCGAACTCAAAATAATGTCGACTTTCATAATGCTTGGCCTGCCTTTAATAAATGACGGTATTAACTTTACTTTGTCAACTTTAAGAATGGCACAATATGAGCATGTTTAGATGACATGTTTATGTGACAAAAATGTCAGAAACCTTTCAACCTTCGTGTGAAACTGTCACAAATAGTGCCGAGTCAGGCTACGTCGTCCTTAATATTTCTTAAAATTAAGTTTTTAATGCTGTTCCAGTAAATAAAAAAATTTATTAATCGTATTTTTGCGTGTAAACAAACCTTTAAAACTTTTAACGTACAAAACCATAGATAGTTATGGAATATGTCGCTGTCACTGCTCAGAAAAGTCACACAAATTCTGTCTTTCCTTTTACATGGTGAGAATTTTCGACATTTTTAACGTCTATTGGTACACATAGTAGCAAATTAGCTCCGCCGTAAAACTTATTCTGCAGAATATCTTTAAAATATTTAGGATAAATATTAAGGAGGCAGAGTTTTTATTTTAAATAAGGCAGTAAGTAAAAATCGGCGCTTTCCAGAATTCTGATGGGTGAGATTTTTGGTTGTTTCTAAAGAATCTCGACCAAGGGGGCCGATTCTTAGGCAAAACGACGAATTTTCTGCTCATAATTGTAAAGGGGGACAAAAGATATTAAGGCATTTCACAGTAGTAATAAATTACCTGAGATACATATAGCCTAATTTTAATTCGTTGTACTTGGTTACACATTTTTTCATCGAGCACAAATGATTTTAGTGCAACTCTAAGGGGTTTAATAAAGATTTTCAAATGAAAACATTTTCACTCGCCATATTTTATACAGCTTGTGATATCAAATATCATCTATTTGGGGTTTATTCCTGCAGTCTCCAAATTGTCGATTGTTCTCGAATTAAGATAGTTGTTACAAAAATTAGAAAAAAAGGTAAATGATGCTAGAGATGATTATATACTTAAACTTTTGATTTACTAGAATTTTTATAAATGAAATTTGCGTAATATTTTGAGCCCAAGAGAAGCCGGTGCGATTTTTGAACGGTATCATGACGATTTTTGGCCATTTCCGGTGTTGCCATATTTTGTTCATAGAGAACAAACTGGCAGAATTTTGGAGTCTACTAGGCCGTTTTCGTCAAATATTGTGTCGTTTATTTTTGGCAGCAACAACAAAATATAACGAGTAAAGAACTATGATCTAAAAGGCCTCCCAAATTTTTCTCCTAAACGCATGGAAAAGGGAATAGCTTAATTTCAAGCTACACGTTAACCTGATATTTTTCAAGGACAAAACTAGTAGTAGCTATTCTAGGTATCTGATACAATCAAAGTTAGGTTTTTATTTAAATTTTAAGTAAACCTTAAGATTGTTGTTTTCTATTTTAATTTGGTTTTTACCACTTGAACATCAAACAAAATTATTTTGTTCTGGAATTAGTAAAAAAAAACTCAAAAACACAATATTTATTTAGTTTATTTTATTTATTTCCAAATATTTACATATAATTTTATTGAAATTTAAAAGTAAATTTACTTTAAGTTACAGTTTACTGGTCATCAATTGCTTTCATATTTACTGAACATCTTGGGTACCGCTAATCTGAAATAGAAAAAAAGAAATGGTGTTAAATGTTAGGGTTTAAACCTTTCAGAAATTTAATTTTCTTAATTTTTAATACAATCAAGTTTTATGAAAAAATTAACCACTTCACCAATTTTTTTGACTACCTGATATATTAAATTTTTTTAATGGTGCAGGGACCAATTTATTATAACCTTGTACTTAACAACATTTTAACATTTTTTTTAAACATATTAAAAGTGCTACTATTGAAATTTAAAATAGTAAAAATGTGTACTTTGAATTCAAAATAAAACTTTCGCCATGCTGATGCTGGTTTAAAGAAATTATGTAACCGGTAGTCAAATAAATTGTCAATATGGAATATTGATAAGCCAGTCTTTCCACTTGTGTGGTGTAGTTACTGATAAACACGTGTCAAACTAAAGTTACTATGGTCATTGTGATAACTTGGTCACTAAGTAATTGAATATCATTTTTGATTTGTATCTTCTACACTACACTACTACCCAAATAGGTAGTAGCTTGTCATACATACAACGCTTTAATGTATAGGCAGGAGCACTAAAGACACAGAAGATTAGTCCTTCTTTACAGAGTAAAACAAAACTTCTCAATAATTTTTGACCAGGGCTATAATATTTTTGTGAATAGTTTTGGTATCTACTAAAATTAAAAAAAAAACTTACCTGCCTTTCTTTCTGGGTTGCCCCATCATGGTTTCGTCTCTAATATTTTATAAAACATAGCTTAAATTTGATATACGATTGTACTACACCTCATACTACACTTTATTTTGCTCATCGTACACTATAAAAGCCTGTAGCTTGTAGTAATTCCTTTCTTTTCAAAAAACCAAAAATAACCTCAACAAACGCCATTGTCGTTGTTGGCTAAAAATCAATAAATCCGCCTCTACGCGCTGGCGTCAGCTAAGGGAGAAATATGACAAATTTAGAATTTTTGTACTACTGTCGCCATCTATTAAAAAAAAATTACCAGACCCCGAAATAATTATACCTAGGCTTTTCCATAAGAGAAAAAGGTCTACAAACTACAAGTAGTTTGTCTATGGTTAGAGGCGCACTAAATACAAGCCGCGAACGGCGATTGCAAGCGTGAGTGTTGGTTGCTCCGCTGATAGGTGTGCGATGTCCCTGCATGTACGTACATTGGCAAATTGGACTTGTTCCAGCCTATGTTCGCAGTAGCATGAAGCGGTCTGTATAATAGATATAATAAATATTTCATCATTTAACTTTCTATAACTGTATATCTATGAAATCGCGTCACAAATAACCTTGAGGGGTCAAGTTTAAGCAGTTTTTGAACTATTATCAGTTCTTTTTTCCAAATTTATTGACTATATAGGCAATTATTTATTAGGAATTATGTTTCTGTTAAATATAGCCATATTAATTTTTGATCCGTTACAAATTCCACTTGAAAAATGCATTTTTTTTACATTTTCTCAAAAAAGAAATGCGGTTAATATTTTTCATTAAAATAGTGACCTACCAAACTGTTTATGTTTTGTTTTTGTTTACCCCAGTATTATATAAATAGTAATGTATATGTAAGTATACCTAGATATAATAAATATTTCATCATTTAACTTTCTACAACTGTATATCTATAAAATCGCCTCACGAATAACCTTGAGAGGTCAAGTTTAAGCAGTTTTTGAACTATTGTCAGTTCTTGTTTCCAAATTTATTGAGTATATTGGCATTCATTTATTAGGAACTATATTTCTGTTAAATATAGCCTTAATTATTTTTACTCGGTAAAGAGGAAAATGTTATTTCCTCTTCAGTTTTTGCACCGCTACATAGCGCTTTTCCCACATTGAAAATCATTAACGCTAAGGTATAGAACTACAGATCTTACGAAATGAGGTAAATAGTTATTAAAACAGTACACCATATTACGATACAAAAATATAAAAATGTCTGAAGAAAACACACAAAGAAATCGATAAAAATAATGTAACAGTACCAGTTTTCAGTTGCCCGTTATGGATTATGATGGATGGATGGATGGACACAAATACCTCCCAGAACGCAACATCAGCCTCATTTAGATTTGTAGAGAGTTCAACTTTCATGAAACAAGCGATATTTTTCTTTAAAGTGTTATGATTGTTTTTTAACCAATTTATTTCCCATTTATTTCCCATAATATTCATTATTTAATCAAAACTTAATTTATTTTAATGAAAATTATGGTACTGATAAAAAACCAAGACTAAAAGATTTCCATTTCTAGCTGAAAACAAACGGTTTGCCTTTTTGTAATGTTTTTATATCTAATGGAACTATTTTTTTGATTTAACGGACAGCCATTGGATAATTTTTGTGTCACAGAACCATAAAAAGAGATTTTTTGGATTTACCATCTATTGAACAAACACTGGATAGCAATTGTATTCATTATAGTGACCAAAAAGTATAATAAATTAAAATCATTGTCGCTTTTAGACCGTTTTGGGATATCCTAGAACCGTACAACGTTTTGAAATTTGTATTATCCAACGGATATGTCGTAGACTAAATTTCTATGGGATTTGGTTGTCCACTCGACATCCAATGGACTAAATTTTGCTATCGGTTTTAAGACTTTTTAGCTGCTAAAAACTATGAAACTAAGAAAAAAAATCAAGAAAGAATAGTTTTTCTGAAGGGGAAATAAGAGAAAAATTTCAATGTTAGGATGAGGATAAAAGTTGTGAAAAAGGCTTCACTTAGAAAAATTTAATTTGACGGTTATTTAAAATGAATTTTTTAAAAGAAAACCACACATATCTCACAAAGTTTTATAAAATCGTACCAACACCAGGTGTTAAAAAAAATCACGTTGAGTCCTATTGATGATAAACGTCAGCTTTTACCCCACTCCACCGATACTTTACCTGATGATACCAGTAATTAGATTCCTCATGAATTTTTAATCAGTCTACAGTATTCATCTTGTTCACTTTCACATTCGATCCGTGTGCCGAAAATGAGGAACAAATGGCTTGATTTCACCCACGAAATTAGTGTAAAGTATTCTGCTTTAGTCCACGAATTAAAAAACAATAAGCTTAGAAATCAGTTTTTATACATAGCTAACAATGTTCACTTGATACAAGACAAAAACCATCTACAAAAATTAAAAAAAACAATGACGGGATGTTACATAAATAAGATAAACTAAATTTAAGAAATATAACTGCAACATCGCAGTGGCCGATCTCTGCTTTATTAAAAAAAAAAATAATAATATGAATTTTCTATGACGGACCTAATTTTTAATATACAAACTTCACTGAAAAGAGCCAGTATTCTTGAACAAGTGAGAAGGGAGTACTCAAATCTCGTCGGGTCCGGACCAACCAAGATCTCTGAAACGGGTGAGAACGCATGCGAACTTTTACTTTCACCCATATTTCGGGGACTACTCTCTAGGTCAGATTTCAAGAATAATGGCCACTAACCAACTTACAAGAATTTCTATTAAAGGTTCTTGATTGTCTTCAACTTGAAGAACATTGACCTCCTCTTGAATTTAAATATCATTTGGATCGGCTTTTGTCAAATTAAAAGTCAATTTTTGGTTACGGCACTTCTAGGTTTCCATGTATTTTTTTTTTATTGACCAGCACGTCAATAATTATAAGGTCATCATCTGTAAATTCAGTTTTTTGACATTCAGGTTTTTGTAACTGCATTTTTTTTCATATCTGCCCAAGTCTGTCACAAAAATACTTGCAAATTGTCGGAACATTTCAAAACACCTTAATTATAAACTTTGGTTGCAATCTCTGTCTCTTTCTCTCCTACTAAGGGTAAATGATGTGTTCATATATTTACTCATAAAGAAAGGAATACTTAAAAAATAAATTTTATAGATCTTTATGAATCATGACATCCACTGTTGCACAGTTTATAAATTTGATCACCAACAAACAAACAAAAAAATCAAGGATTAAGGTAAGGTATCGTTTGGAAGTTTAAAACCTAAGCCTCATTTATTCATTTTAAAGAAAGGACAGATATACAGAATAAGCACCAAATTTATGCTGATCAAATGGGTAAATGAGGCATAAAGCTACGACAATCATACTGTATACTCCAATTTTTGGATGAGCGTACTGACGTCATTTTTTTGGATCTCTATTTGATACATTGTTTTAGACAGCGACAATAAATATGTAAAAAAGTCATGTCGTGATTGTTTCAACTTTTATATTTTGAAGGCGTCACTTTTTGCAATTTAAATTGGCGTAAAAATGGGAGCCAAGAGACTAACTGATCAGAGTCAATTAATAATGCGAACTCAAAATAATGTCGACTTTCATAATGCTTGGCCTGCCTTTAATAAATGACGGTATTAACTTTACTTTGTCAACTTTAAGAATGGCACAATATGAGCATGTTTAGATGACATGTTTATGTGACAAAAATGTCAGAAACCTTTCAACCTTCGTGTGAAACTGTCACAAATAGTGCCGAGTCAGGCTACGTCGTCCTTAATATTTCTTAAAATTAAGTTTTTAATGCTGTTCCAGTAAATAAAAAAATTTATTAATCGTATTTTTGCGTGTAAACAAACCTTTAAAACTTTTAACGTACAAAACCATAGATAGTTATGGAATATGTCGCTGTCACTGCTCAGAAAAGTCACACAAATTCTGTCTTTCCTTTTACATGGTGAGAATTTTCGACATTTTTAACGTCTATTGGTACACATAGTAGCAAATTAGCTCCGCCGTAAAACTTATTCTGCAGAATATCTTTAAAATATTTAGGATAAATATTAAGGAGGCAGAGTTTTTATTTTAAATAAGGCAGTAAGTAAAAATCGGCGCTTTCCAGAATTCTGATGGGTGAGATTTTTGGTTGTTTCTAAAGAATCTCGACCAAGGGGGCCGATTCTTAGGCAAAACGACGAATTTTCTGCTCATAATTGTAAAGGGGGACAAAAGATATTAAGGCATTTCACAGTAGTAATAAATTACCTGAGATACATATAGCCTAATTTTAATTCGTTGTACTTGGTTACACATTTTTTCATCGAGCACAAATGATTTTAGTGCAACTCTAAGGGGTTTAATAAAGATTTTCAAATGAAAACATTTTCACTCGCCATATTTTATACAGCTTGTGATATCAAATATCATCTATTTGGGGTTTATTCCTGCAGTCTCCAAATTGTCGATTGTTCTCGAATTAAGATAGTTGTTACAAAAATTAGAAAAAAAGGTAAATGATGCTAGAGATGATTATATACTTAAACTTTTGATTTACTAGAATTTTTATAAATGAAATTTGCGTAATATTTTGAGCCCAAGAGAAGCCGGTGCGATTTTTGAACGGTATCATGACGATTTTTGGCCATTTCCGGTGTTGCTATATTTTGTTCATAGAGAACAAACTGGCAGAATTTTGGAGTCTACTAGGCCGTTTTCGTCAAATATTGTGTCGTTTATTTTTGGCAGCAACAACAAAATATAACGAGTAAAGAACTATGATCTAAAAGGCCTCCCAAATTTTTCTCCTAAACGCATGGAAAAGGGAATAGCTTAATTTCAAGCTACACGTTAACCTGATATTTTTCAAGGACAAAACTAGTAGTAGCTATTCTAGGTATCTGATACAATCAAAGTTAGGTTTTTATTTAAATTTTAAGTAAACCTTAAGATTGTTGTTTTCTATTTTAATTTGGTTTTTACCACTTGAACATCAAACAAAATTATTTTGTTCTGGAATTAGTAAAAAAAAACTCAAAAACACAATATTTATTTAGTTTATTTTATTTATTTCCAAATATTTACATATAATTTTATTGAAATTTAAAAGTAAATTTACTTTAAGTTACAGTTTACTGGTCATCAATTGCTTTCATATTTACTGAACATCTTGGGTACCGCTAATCTGAAATAGAAAAAAAGAAATGGTGTTAAATGTTAGGGTTTAAACCTTTCAGAAATTTAATTTTCTTAATTTTTAATACAATCAAGTTTTATGAAACAATTAACCACTTCACCAATTTTTTTGACTACCTGATATATTAAATTTTTTTAATGGTGCAGGGACCAATTTATTATAACCTTGTACTTAACAACATTTTAACATTTTTTTTAAACATATTAAAAGTGCTACTATTGAAATTTAAAATAGTAAAAATGTGTACTTTGAATTCAAAATAAAACTTTCGCCATGCTGATGCTGGTTTAAAGAAATTATGTAACCGGTAGTCAAATAAATTGTCAATATGGAATATTGATAAGCCAGTCTTTCCACTTGTGTGGTGTAGTTACTGATAAACACGTGTCAAACTAAAGTTACTATGGTCATTGTGATAACTTGGTCACTAAGTAATTGAATATCATTTTTGATTTGTATCTTCTACACTACACTACTACCCAAATAGGTAGGTAGGCTTGGTTGAAATTGGTCAAGACTCACTTTCATTAAAAACATCGAAACTTTAGATACACTAAAAAAGCTAAACACTAAAAAAGCGTTGGCAATTTTTTGTTGCACCCTGTATATTTTTTTGTAAAATTAAATTTTGTAGACAGATATATGAACGTCAAAAAACAATCCTCATTATCACTTTGGCTTCTATAATACCTATTATGAAGAAAATAATCCCGGCAGCAAAAAAAGGTCTACAGTAAAATAGTGACTTCAGGTTGACAGAGGCGCTTTTTAAATATCTATTATTGTTGTAATAATAAATAGAACTTGCATGTTAAGCAGAATGCTTAACGAAAAGTTCGATTCTGGTCTTGAATATTTTGTTTGCACCGGCGATCTCTTGGGGAAGGGGGGGGGGGGCTCCCCCAATGCTTCTTTCGAGTTCTTGTTGTTGGGAAATTTAAGTACATTTTACAAAACATTTTTTATTTTTAATTTCTTCAAACAACAATAAAAAAAAATGTCAAAGTTTCAGGTAACTTGGGAATGTGAATGAATGTGAGTGAAAATATACTTTATTGTCCAAGAAAAAATTGTACATGACAAGATATATCTTAAAAGAAGTTAAAAAACCTCCAAATCAGTTACTTCAACCGAAAAGAAACTAAAAAACAAAAGATCAAAAGATCTTGGGTGGAAATAACAAACATTCAAACTTGGATGAGCATCCCACAAGGAACACACAAAAAATCAAAGCGAAAAGAGAAACGATTCGGTTTAAGTAACTGATTTGGAGGTTTTTTAACTTCTTTTTTGTTTTCGTTGCCTTAGGAGCATTATCCCACTGGAAATATTAACACGCCAGAACGAATTCGTATCAGGTAACTTGGATAAGTGCCAGTGCGGAACGATGCCTATTTGTGAGTGGTTTAAGGTTGGAAATCAAAGTGTATGATGGTGTTTAATGATATATATTGGAGGGTGATCAGTGAAACTACTGATGAGACCCCGCTGGTTACCCAGGGTGAAACATCGTTTAATTGTTTCTCTTTTCGTTTTAATCTTTTGTGTGTTCCTTGTGGGATGCTCACTCAAGTTTGAATTTTCGTTATTTCCACCCAAGATCTTTTGATCTTTTGTTTTTTAAGATATATCTTATTAAGAAGGCATTAAGGTTACGAAATAAAAAACGAAATATAAAGTAATGATATAAAAATTAACAGATAGTAACATACAAAAGTAATATTATAGCATAATAATTTTTAAAAAAATCGAAGAAAAAAAATCATCAAAATTCATCTCAAAAACAAATATAAAAGTTATTAACATTTGAACCGTATAAGGATACATAAATTTGTAAAAATTTCGTCACATGGTAGAACAAACAAAAATGTAAAAAGACTTTTACGATAAAAGAAACACAAGAAAAATGAACAAAAAAAACAAAGAACTCGTCTACAGAATAAAATGCCTTTCCTATTAAAAACTATTTTAATTCTTTTCTGAAGCATTTTAGATCTTGAACATTTCTCAACTACAGGTCAAGATGATTGTACACTTTAATGCCATTGTACATGGTAGAATTTCTTACTAGACTTGTGTGACGAGTGGCGTATACTTGCTGGTGATTAGAAAAGTAAAGTTTATTTTTATGGATTAAGTAAGATGTTTCCAAGATAAATAAAGATGGCAAAGCTAAAATGTTGTGTTCAATGAAAAGTGGCTACAAAATGTTGTAGGATGTGCGTTAGACAAACTTCTGACTGCCCGTTTCTGTAAAGTAAATACAGATTGAAAATTAAATTGTGACCAACAGCCCCAAAACGGTAAAGCATATCTGATATGAGACTCAACTAGGCCAAAGTAAACATCACGCGCAACCTCCCTGCCAAGTTCATGAAAAGTAGCACGCACACAGTAGCACCCTGAGGATAATTTTTTATTCAACTTAACAATATGAGAATAAAATTTTAAATCTTCATCAATAAACAAATCAAGATACTGGTATGATTAAAGTCCAACAAACAACAACAACAACAACAAACAAACATTTACACACAATACTAAAAGAACTTTATTTTTCTTCGTGAAAGCAAGTGGATTGTTTAAAAATACAAATATAAAAATACTGTCTCTCCCTTTATATTAGAAAATATATTTATGACTTTGCACAGGCTGAATATTGTAACGTCTTCCTAAAGTTGTTGCGAGTCGGAGATTTTGACGGAGAGTTTCTTCGGCGGCACGACCGCTTGCTTCGCCTTCCTGGAATCTTCCCCTTGTTTATTCAAGGGACCGTATGTTTAAGTGGCACAACACTTTCGTCTATTTTTAAATCTAACCAGATACTTTGAATTATCTACCGTTTTAATAGATTTATTATCGGCACAATTAAACCCAATAAGGTGAGTTTTCGACATATTTACACAGAGCCTATTTGCATCACACCAAACTTTAATTTTTGCAACATCGGAAGCAATGTCCAACATCAGCTGTTTAGGGTCTTTTTTGTGCCAGAATACCGTTGTATCATCCGCAAATAAGGTAAAGAAACCTGTTATTTCGATTTGTGTTTAATCGTTAATATAAATTAAAAATAAAACTGGTCCCAAAACAGATCCTTGCGCGACGCCACAGGTAGTACGCCGTTTGTTGGATGATGCACCGTTTATATATACAGTTTGTTCACGACCATTTAAATAGTTTTGAACTTTGCCTCGAAACTCGTAGGCATACAGCTTCCGCAGCAGAACTTCATGACTGACGCAGTCAAAGGCTTTTAAGAGATCACAAAACACCGCCGCAGAAGCTTCCTTCTTGTTTATAGCTTGAAATACCTTCGCCAAAATGTCAAACATTGCATCGGATGTGCTTTTCTTGGCTTGAAAGCCATACTGATTTTTATTTAGAATATTATATTTATGTAAAAATAATAACAGACGGTCTTTGACTAAGCATTCTATCAATTTAAAGAGAGTAGATAACAATGAAATTGGCCTGTAATTGCACGGATTTGAATTATCACCACCAATTTTTAAAAAAGTAGGAAAACATCCAGATTGAAAAGAAATATTGATTGCTTTGGATAGAGCTGAGATGGCATTATTTGGAAGATTTGTTAAAATTTTTGAAGAGATTCCATCATCTGTTGCTGCATTTTTATTTTTAGTGGAGTGCAAGGATTTAATAATTTGTTGGGCAGTAGTTGAAGAGAAAATGTCGAAAGTTTCCGGAATATCAACGTTTGAAATGTAACTTAGTGGATTTGTATTAGGCTTGTAATTATTAACTTGGTTTTTTCGCTCGACATTGTGTTTTTTTTTGTGTTTAATAGAAAGAAAAGTTCTTTACTGATTTTAAACCTCTGCTCTTAAAATATTTATATGGATTTATGTGGAGATAAAACCACGAAAGATCGTTAATTATGACCTTAACAACCGATTCATTTATTTTTAGCATAGAAAATCATATTTATAATGAAAGGTGATCAAATTTAACCCCAACTTTCGATTAAATTATTTTGATAGATATGTCACTCATAAGGGTCAAACTCGTGTTTTTTTCATAGTCCCACTGGCGCTGTTTAAAAGTGTTTGACGTCAATCTTGTTATTTTCATATTATATATAAACGTTACAGGTCTTATATTTTTTTATCTATACATAATATTAAGCATTGCCTGCTCTGTGTCATTTTTATTTTCTTCACACACCTGAGAACAACCAAAAAAAAATGTCATCATCGTCCTCAGAAAGTTCTCAACAAGAAACGTTTGACGGTATGGTGTTCTAATCCATAAAAAAGATTGAAAAGGTATGTAGATTGGTTAAAACAAAAGAGGAATTTAATTATTGGATCAGTTTTATTATAAATTTAATTTCGAATATAAAAATTTGTTTAAAAAATAAGGTTGATTGTGTACGAAATTATTTTAAATTAGAAGCAAATTTGGCCCTTTTAAAATATTACGTAAACTACTAGAAAAAGAAAGAAAGTTAGATATTTAAGAAGAAATTTAATGTGGGAGGATGTGGAAACCTGCTTTGGTGGTCGAATTAGGACAGGAATTATTACGAATTTCACCATCAAAGAACCCAAGATTTAAAAAAAAGCATTCAAAAGTTTTTCTGTTCAGATTAAAAAGGCCCTACGATCATCTGTGATAAAAGTTAATGTCATTTTCTCTGGAAATTTTATAAAGTTGCATGAAGGCGCTATACAGACTGATGTGAAGGCAAACGACAAATTTAAAAAAATGGTATAAGGAAAATGTTGCCCAAAAAATACTTACTAAGATGGAAGATTTTCAAAAAAGGGATAGTGGATGGGCCCTCTATGAAATTCTCCATCTCGAAGTTAATATTAATTAGCACACACCTATAAACTGTGGTGACTCGACCTACGTTGATTTACCACAGTGGATTAAAAACACCAGGGGGGTTATCAATGTAAAAAAGAATGATAACTATTGCTTTCTTTGGTCTATTGTGGCTGATTTACACCCTGTCACCTTAGTCAGGTGGGGTTAAAATATGAGGAGTTTGAGTTTCCTATGAAGTTAAAAGATATCTCTAAATTTGAAGAGTTAAATAGTTTATCAATTAATGTTTTTACTTGTGAAAAGAGAGAAATTCTTCCTCTCTGTTTGAGTAAATCAAATTTTTCCAGACGGGTTAATCTGCTCATTTTAAAATGTGATGATGATGTTGATGACGTAATTGATAGCGAGAATGATATGGAGGTGGATTCTGTAGATTTTGAAATTATTAACCCTAAAAAACGCATCTATAACTTTGCCCTCATAAAAAATCTATCACGTTTAGTTTGCAAACATATTGGTCATAAAACGCATAAAAAATGGGTATGTGATAGGTGCTTAAATTGGTTTGTTTTCAAGGCAGTTTTGGAGAAGCATTATTTAGATTGTAGGAATTTGAATTTTGCTAAACTAACTCTGCCAAAGAAAGAGGACAATATTTTAAAATTTACAGAATTTAAAAATAAAGAGAAGGTTCCATTTGTTATTAACGCTATCGAATACACAAAAAACACAACATCATATTCCGTTTGCTATTGGATATTATGTGAAATGTTCTTATGACGACTCGCTCTCGTACTACCATCAGTTTGTGGGAAAAGACTGCATTTCACGTTTTGTCCAGGAGCTTAAAATTATTGCAGAAGAATTGGATAAATTTTTTTCAAATATTGTGCCTTTAAGACCGTTAACCACTGAGGAAAAACTTGATTTTAAAAATGCAATCCATTGCCATATCTGTGAACAACCGCTGAAAAAGGATGAAGTGAAACATTTGGACCATTGTCACTTGACAGGAATGTATCGGGGTGCAGCTTACGCGGGGTGTAACTTAAATTTTACAGATTCACACAGCGTTCCTGTACTTTTCCATAACTTGTCCGGATATGATAGCCATTTCCTTATAAAATCTTTAGCTAAAGACATAGAGGGTAGAATCCCTGTTAATAAAGAAAAATATATTTCGTTTACAAAATATATAAAAAATACCTCTGTTAAATTTAGATTTATTGATTCTTATCGCTTTATGGCTTCAAAATTAAATGATTTGGCTTCATTTTTAGACGATTCAAACAAAAGTATTACAAAATGTTTTTATAAGGAAGAGGAAAAGTTTAAATTGGTTACTCTGTTGGTTGCAGATTTTGCCCTGTTTGCAATAAAATATTTTGTTTTTGTCAAAAGTCAGTTGAACATCATAAAAATTTAACAGAAATGTGTGAGGCCAAATCTGAATATAAAAAATTATTTTGTTTTGAAGACATGCCCTTAACATAATTTTTTATTTAATAAATATATTTTTTACTAAAAATAAATTTTTGTTTATATTTTAGATCCACAAAGACTGTGTTCTTTGTCGTAGAAACGTAAACCACAGCTTAAGAATGTGCAAGTTCTGCTTGTTGGAGTTTGCAATCAAACACGTTGAAACGAGAAATCTGGGTGCCAAATTACTGTTTAAAAATTATGGTTATAAAATGGTATTTCAATAAATCAAAAGATTTACCAATTATTTGTTTTATTTCATCATTATTTTTCGTTTCAATACTGATAGGGGATCAGAGGTCAATTAATTATAATTCAAAAATAAATCAAAGCAAATAAACATGTTATTCTTTTTTGTCGCTGATAAATTTATGAAAAACAAGTTCATAGGTTATCCGTCTTTGTTCTAAATTAGCTCATTAGTAAGCTTTACGTAAACATGTTATTTTAAATTCATGATAAACAGGGTCATGGGTTATCTTGAGTATACTCGATTTTGTCTTCACAAAAGCACACATTTTGATCATTTTAAAATCCATATAATAATAATATTATTTACCGTAAAAATAAAAGCCTTTTAACTCGAGCTGCACAGCTGGGTCACACACATAATACAACCTTTTTGTCATGCCCTCCCCCTTTGTAACACTAACATTTTTCAAATCCCATCGCTATAACGCGAGATATCTGGCAAAAACTACCAAGGTCAAGCACTTTAATGCCCTTTTGGCTTCTCCATCTCTCTAAGAATAAATAGCATTGCAACACGGAAATCCAACAAAAAAAGAATTTTTCAAATCGATCACTTAGATCTCGAGAAATTCGCAGAAAACTACTAAGGTCTTTTGTCCCCTGCGCAGCAAACCAAAATTAGTCTTTTACAGAAACCATAGGAGAAAAACGTGCGCACATAGCGGAAAAAGTACCTTCGGTATACCGGCTGATAGCAATCTCTCTCATCTCGACATTTTTCAAATAGTGCCACCCTTGAAATAATAAGGCCCCAATGCTATGCGTGACGCCATTTTCTACTCCATACATTGGCACTTGTGACCGAGAATGGGTAACTACTATTTCATTATATTCAACCATTAGAGAATTTCAGCAGGCATACGTTAACACTAAGTAGTCTAAGACCTTGTGGCACTTGACAGATTGGCTAGAGAGCACAAATGACAGATGACAGGTGCATGTCACTAGAGCACCCTGTATAAACCCCAAGCAGACTCACTCTGTAGAACATAAGTCACGTGATAACATCCCCTATTCGCACAGGCCTTTATGGCATTCTCTTGCAACCCCCTTGCAACCCTCTTGGACATCTTCAACAGTCAATGGCCAAGTGACGTCATTGGAATTTCAACAGCCACTGGTCAAGTGACGTCATACCTAGATATAATAAATATTTCATAATTTAACTTTCTACAACTGTATATCTATAAAATCGCCTCACGAATAACCTTGAGGGGTCAAGTTTAAGCAGTTTTTGAACTATTGTCAGTTCTTTTTTCCAAATTTATTGAATATATTGGCATTCATTTATTAGGAGCTATATTTCTGTTAAATATAGCCTTAATTATTTTTACTCGGTAAAGAAGAAAATGTTATTTTCTTTTCAGTTTTTGCACTGCTACATAGCGCTTCTCCCAAATTGAAAATCATTAACGCTAAGGTATAGAACTACGGATCTTACGAAATGAGGTAAATAGTTATTAAAACAGTACACCATATTACGATACAAAAATATAAAAACGTCTGAAGAAAACACACAAAGACATCGATAAAAATAATGTAACAGTACCAGTTTTCAGTTGCCCGTTATGGATTATGATGGATGGATGGATGGATGGACACAAATACCTCCCAGAACGCAACATCAGCCACATTTAGATTTGTAGAGAGTTCAACTTTCATGAAACAAGCGATATTTGTCTTTAAAGTGTGATGGGTGTTTTTTAACCAATTTATTTCCCATATGATTCATTATTTAATAAAAACATAATTTATTTTAATGAAAATTATGGTACTGACAAAAAACCAAGACTAAAAGATTTCCATTTCTAGCTGAAAACAAACGGTTTGCATTTTATGAATGTTTTTATATCCAATGGAACTATTTTTTTGATTTAACGGACAGCCATTAGATAATTTTTGGGTCATAGAACCATAAAAAGACATTTTTTGAATTTACCATCTGTTGGACAAACACTGGATAGCAATTGTATTCATTATAGTGAACAAAAAGTATAATAAATTAAAATCATTGTCGCTTTTAGACCGTTTTGGGATGTCCTAGAACCGTACAACGTTTTGAAATTTGTATTATCCAACGGATATGTCGTAGACTAAATTTCTTTGGGATTTGATTGTTCACTCGACATCCACTGGACTAAGTTTTGCTGTCTGTCGGTTTTAAGACTTTTTAGCTGCTTAAATCCATGAAACTAAGAAAAAAAATATGAAAGAATAGCTTTTCTGAAGGGGAAATAAGAGAAAAAATTTCAATGTTAGGATGAGGGTAAAAGTTGTGAAAAAGGCTTCACCTAGAAAAATTACATTTGACGGTTATTTAAAATGAATTTTTGAAAAAAAAACACACATATCTCACAAGGACTTATAAAATCCTACCAACACCAAGTGTTAAAAAAAATCACGTTGAGTCCTATTGATGATAAACGTCAGCTTTTACCCCACTCCACTGATACTTTACCTGATGATACCAGTAATTAGATTCCTCATGAATTTTTAATCAGTCTACAGTATTCATCTTGTTCACTTTCACATTCGATCAGTGTGCCGAAAATAAGGAACAAATGGCTTGATTTCACCCACGCAATTAGTGTAAAGAATTCTGCTTTAGTCCACGAATTAAAAAAACAATAAGCTTAGAAATCAGTTTTTATACATAACTAACAATGTTCACTTGATACAAGACAAAAACCATCTACAAAAATTAAAAAAAAAAACAATGACGGGATGTTACATAAATAAGATAAACTAAATTTAAGAAATATAACTGCAACATCGCAGTGGCCGATCTCTGCTTTATTAGAAAAAAATAATAATATGAATTTTCTATGACGGACCTAATTTTTAATATACAAACTTCACTGAAAAGAGCCAGTATTCTTGAACAAGTGAGAAGGGAGTACTCAAATCTCGTCGGGTCCGGACCAACCGAGATCTCTGAAACGGGTGAGAACGCATGCGAACTCTTACTTTCACCCATATTTCTGGGACTACTCTCTAGGTCAGATTTCAAGAATAATGGCCCAGATGACGGAATTCACATTTCAACAAAAATAAAATGATTGGCATCTGTTAAATAAATGAATCCATCAACAACTAAGCTTACAAGATTGACCTAATTTTTAGTATTTTTGATAAAGTGTATATATAACTTTTCTTTTGTAAAAAAGTAGTCATTATTTTTTCCTAAAAATGAGGAATATGTAGAGTATAACAATTATATTCCGTATAAAATATATTGCATATGGACAACTTTAATTTTTATACCTTGGTTTCAAATTCTATGGAATGGCTGAAATTCAAATAATTTTTTTTTACAATAGTGGCTGAAATAGTGCATTTTTTTACACGCGTTGGTTTAAATAAGGAGGGCAGCGAGGTATTTAAAAACGCGAGCAAAAAAAAGCACAGTTTCGACGCGAGTTCTTAACACTATTCTTTTAATACCTTTATAAAAAAATCCAAGAAAAACAGGAAAATACTTTTAACAATGTTTTTTTTTTGGGTTGTTTTGGCTTTGAATAAGTTGGTTTGAGTCTGTTTAGGTTAGGTTGGGTTAATTTAGTTTAAAAAATTAAAAAAACGAAAATATGAAAAACACATAATAAATAATTATTGCCGGCTCTTTAGCCTCACGTCTATTCAGCCGAATTGCCGGCTCTTTAGACATTTCCTTTTTTTTAATTTTATAAGATAAAATATGCTCACTTTATGATCAGCTTGTCATACATACAACGCTTTAATGTATAGGCAGGAGCACTAAAGACACACAAGATTAGTCCCTCTTTACAGAGTAAAACAAAACTTCTCAATAATTTTTGACCAGGGCTATAATATTTTTGTGAATAGTTTTGGTATCTACTAAAATTAAAAAAAAAACTTACCTGCCTTTCTTTCTGGGTTGCCCCATCATGGTGTCGTCTCTAATATTTTATAAAACATAGCTTAAATTTGATATACGATTGTACTACACCTCATACTACACTTTATTTTGCTCATCGTAGACTATAAAAGCCTGTAGCTTGTAGTAATTCCTTTTTTTTCAAAAAACCAAAAATAACCTCAACAAACGCCATTGTCGTTGTAGGCTAAAAATCAATAAATCCGCCTCTACGCGCTGGCGTCAGCTAAGGGAGAGATATGACAAATTTAGAATTTTTGTACTACTATCGCCATCTATTAAAAAAAAATTACCAGACCCCGAAATAATTATACCTAGGCTTTTCCATAAGAGAGAAAGGTCTACAAACTACAAGTAGTTTGTCTATGGTTAGAGGCGCACTAAATACAAGCCGCGAACGGCGATTGCAAGTATGAGTTTTGGTTGCTCCGCTGATAGGTGTGCGGTGTCCCTGCATGTACGTCCATTGGCAAATTGGACTTCTTCCGGCCTATGTTCGCAGTAGCATGAAGCGGTCTGTATAATAGATATAATAAATATTTCATCATTTAACTTTCTATAAATGTATATCTATGAAATCGCGTCACAAATAACCTTGAGAGGTCAAGTTTAAGCAGTTTTTGAACTATTATCAGTTCTTTTTTCCAAATTTATTGACTATATAGGCAATTATTTATTAGGAATTATGTTTCTGTTAAATATAGCCATATTAATTTTTGATCCGTTACAAATTCCACTTGAAAAATGCATTTTTTTTACATTTTCTCAAAAAAGAAATGCGGTTAATATTTTTCATTAAAATAGTGATTTTCCCAACTGTTTATGTTTTGTTTTTGTTTACCCCAGTATTATATAAATAGTAATGTATATGTAAGTATACCTAGATATAATAAATATTTCATCATTTATCTTTCTACAACTGTATATCTATAAAATCGCCTCACGAATTACCTTGAGAGGTCAAGTTTAAGCAGTTTTTGAACTATTGTCAGTTCTTGTTTCCAAATTTATTGAGTATATTGGCATTCATTTATTAGGAACTATATTTCTGTTAAATATAGCCTTAATTATTTTTACTCGGTAAAGAAGAAAATGTTATTTTCTCTTCAGTTTTTGCACCGCTACATAGCGCTTTTCCCACATTGAAAATCATTAACGCTAAGGTATAGAACTACAGATCTTACGAAATGAGGTAAATAGTTATTAAAACAGTACACCATATTACGATACAAAAATATAAAAATGTCTGAAGAAAACACACAAAGACATCGATAAAAATAATGTAACATTACCAGTTTTCAGTTGCCCGTTATGGATTATGATGGATGGATGGACACAAATACCTCCCAGAAGGCAACATCAGCCACATTTAGATTTGTAGAGAGTTCAACTTTCATGAAACCAGCGATATTTTTCTTTAAAGTGTTATGATTGTTTTTTAACCAATTTATTTCCCATAATATCCATTATTTAATAAAAACTTAATTTATTTTAATGAAAATTATGGTACTGACAAAAAACCAAGACTAAAAGATTTCCATTTCTAGCTGAAAACAAACGGTTTGCCTTTTTGTAATGTTTTTATATCTAATGGAACTATTTTTTTGATTTAACGGACAGCCATTGGATAATTTTTGTGTCACAGAACCATAAAAAGAGATTTTTTGGATTTACCATCTGTTGAACAAACACTGGATAGCAATTGTATTCATTATAGTGACCAAAAAGTATAATAAATTAAAATCATTGTCGCTTTTAGACCGTTTTGGGATGTCCTAGAACCGTACAACGTTTTGAAATTTGTATTATCCAACGGATATGTCGTAGACTTAATTCTTTGGGATTTGGTTGTCCACTCGACATCCAATGGACTAAATTTTGCTGTCGGTTTTAAGACTTTTTAGCTGCTAAAAACTATGAAACTAAGAAAAAAAATCAAGAAAGAATAGTTTTTCTGAAGGGGAAATAAGAGAAAAATTTCAATGTTAGGATGAGGATAAAAGTTGTGAAAAAGGCTTCACTTAGAAAAATTTAATTTGACGGTTATTTAAAATGAATTTTTGAAAAGAAAACCACACATATCTCACAAAGTTTTATAAAATCGTACCAACACCAGGTGTTAAAAAAAATCACGTTGAGTCCTATTGATGATAAACGTCAGCTTTTACCCCACTCCACCGATACTTTACCTGATGATACCAGTAATTAGATTCCTCATGAATTTTTAATCAGTCTACAGTATTCATCTTGTTCACTTTCACATTCGATCCGTGTGCCGAAAATGAGGAACAAATGGCTTGATTTCACCCACGAAATTAGTGTAAAGTATTCTGCTTTAGTCCACGAATTAAAAAAGAATAAGCTTAGAAATCAGTTTTTATACATAACTAACATTGTTCACTTGATACAAGACAAAAACCATCTACAAAAATTAAAAAAAACAATGACGAGATGTTACATAAATAAGATAAACTAAATTTAAGAAATATAACTGCAACATCGCAGTGGCCGATCTCTGCTTTATTAAAAAAAAAATAATAATATGAATTTTCTATGACGGACCTAATTTTTAATATACAAACTTCACTGAAAAGAGCCAGTATTCTTGAACAAGTGAGAAGGGAGTACTCAAATCTCGTCGGGTCCGGACCAACCAAGATCTCTTAAACGGGTGAGAACGCATGCGAACTTTTACTTTCACCTATATTTCGGGGACTACTCTCTAGGTCAGATTTCAAGAATAATGGCCTGTAACCAACTTACAAGAATTTCTATTAAAGGTTCTTGATTGTCTTCAACTTGAAGAACATTGACCTTCTCTTGAATTTAAATATCATTTGGATCGTCTTGTTTGGCATTTTTTTCTTTGTCAAATTAAAAGTCAATTTTTGGTTACGGCACTTCTAGGTTTCCATGTATTTTTTTTTATTGACCAGCACGTCACTAATTATAAGGTCAACATCTGTAAATTCAGTTTTTGAAGGGCTCCCTCCTCCAGTTTTTTGACATTCAGGTTTTTGTAACTGCATTTTCTTTCATATCTGCCCAAGTATGTCACAAAAATACTTGCAAATTGTCGGAACATTTCAAAACACCTTAATTATAAACTTTGGTTGCAATCTCTGTCTCTTTCTCTCTTGCTAAGGGTAAATGATGTGTTCATATATTTACTCATAAAGAAAGGAATACTTAAAAAATAAATTTTATAGATCTTTATGAATCATGACATCCACTGTTGCACAGTTTATAAATTTGATCACCAACAAACAAACAAAAAATCAAGGATTAAGGTAAGGTATCGTTTGGAAGTTTAAAACCTAAGCCTCATTTACTCATTTTAAAGAAAGGACAGCAGATATACAGAATAAGCACCAAATTTATGCTGATCAAATGGGTAAATGAGGCATAAAGCTACGAAAATCATACTGTATACTCCAATTTTTGGATGAGCGTACTGACGTCATTTTTTTGGATCTCTATTTGATACATTGTTTTAGACAGCGACAATGAATATGTAAAAAAGTCATGTCGTTGATTGTTTCAACTTTTATATTTTGAAGGCGTCACTTTTTGCAATTTAAATTGACGTAAAAATGGGAGCCAAGAGACTAACTGATCAGAGTCAATTAATAATGCGAACTCAAAATAATGTCGACTTTCATAATGCTTGGCCTGCCTTTAATAAATGACGGTATTAACTTTACTTTGTCAACTTTAAGAATGGCACAATATGAGCATGTTTAGATGACATGTTTATGTGACAAAAATGTCAGAAACCTTTCAACCTTCGTGTGAAACTGTCACAAATAGTGCCGAGTCAGGCTACGCCGTCCTTAATATTTCTTAAAATTAATTAAGTTTTTAATGCTGTTCCAGTAAATAAAAAAATTTATTAATCGTATTTTTGCGTGTAAACAAACCTTTAAAACTTTTAACGTACAAAACCATAGATAGTTATGGAATATGTCGCTGTCACTGCTCAGAAAAGTCACACAAATTCTGTCTTTCCTTTTACATGGTGAGAATTTTCGACATTTTTAACGTCTATTGGTACACATAGTAGCAAATTAGCTCCGCCGTAAAACTTATTCTGCAGAATATCTTTAAAATATTTAGGATAAATATTAAGGAGGCAGGGTTTTTTATTTTAAATAAGGCAGTAAGTAAAAATCGGCGCTTTCCAGAATTCTGACGGGTGAGATTTTTGGTCGTTTCTAAAAAATCTCGACCAAGGGGGACGATTCTTAGGCAAAACGACGAATTTTCTGCTCATAATTGTAAAGGGGGACAAAAGATATTAAGGTATTTCACAGTAGTAATAAATTACCTGAGATACATATAGCCTAATTTTAATTCGTTGTACTTGGTTACACATTTTATCATCGAGCACAAATGATTTTAGTGCAACTCTAAGGGGTTTAATAAAGATTTTCAAATGAAAACATTTCCACTCGCCATATTTTATACAGCTTGTGATATCAAATATCATCTATTTGGGGTTTATTCTTGCAGTCTCCAAATTGTTGATTGTTCTCGAATTAAGATAGTTGTTACAAAAATGAGAAAAATAGGTAAATGATGCTAGAGATTATATACTTAAACTTATGATTTACTAGAATTTTTATAACTGAATTTTGCGTAATATTTTGAGCCCAAGAGAAGCCGGTGCGATTTTTGAACGGTATCATGACGATTTTTGGCCATTTCCGGTGTTGCCATATTTTGTTCATAGAGATCAAACTGGCAGAATTTTGGAGTCTACTAGGCCGTTTTCGTCAAATATTGTGTCGTTTATTTTTGGCAGCAACAACAAAATATAACGAGTAAAGAATTATGATCTAAAAGGCCTCCCAAATTTTTCTCCTAAACGCATGGAAAAGGGAATAGCTTAATTTCAAGCTACACGTTAACCTGATATTTTTCAAGGACAAAACTAGTAGTAGCTATTCTAGGTATCTGATACAATCAAAGTTAGCTTTTTATTTAAATTTTAACTAAACCTTAAGATTGTTTTTTTCTATTTTAATTTGGTTTTTAACACTTGAACATCAAACAAAATTATTTTGTTCTGGAATTAGTAAAAAAAAAACTCAAAAACACAATATTTATTTAGATTATTTTATTTATTTCCAAATATTTACATATAATTTTATTGAAATTTAAAAGTAAATTTACTTTAAGTTACATTTTACTGGTCATCAATTGCTTTCATATTTACTGAAAATCTTGGGTACCGCTAATCTGAAATAGAAAAAAAGAAATTGTGTTAAATGTTAGGGTTTAAACCTTTCAGAAATTTAATTTTCTTAATTTTTAATACAATCAAGTTTTATGAAAGAATTAACCACTTCACCAATTTTTTTGACTACTGATATATTAAATTTTTTTAAGGGTGCAGGGACCAATTTATTATAACCTTGTACCTTAACAACATTTTAACATTTTTTTTAAACATATTAAAAGTGCTACTATTGAAATTTAAAAAAGTAAAAATGTGTACTTTGAATTCAAAATAAAACTTTCGCCATGCTGATGCTGGTTTAAAGAAATTATGTAACCGGTAGTCAAATAAATTGTCAATATGGAATATTGAAATGCCAGTCTTTCCACTTGTGTGGTGTAGTTACTGATAAACACGTGTCAAACTAAAGTTACTATGGTCATTGTGATAACTTGGTCACTAAGTAATTGAATATCATTTTTGATTTGTATCTTCTACACTACACTACTACCCAAATAGGTAGGTAGGCTTAGTTGAAAGTGGTCAAAACTCACTTTCATTAAAAACATCGAAACTTTAGATACACTAAAAAAGCTAAACACTAAAAAAGCGTTGGCAATTTTTTTTTGCACCCTGTATATTTTTTTGTAAAATTAAACTTTGTAGACAGATATATGGACGTCACAAAACAATCCTCATTATCACTTTGACTTCTATAATACCTATTATGAAGAAAATAATCCCGGCAGCAAAAAAAGGTCTACAGTAAAATAGTGACTTCAGGTTGACAGAGGCGCTTTTTAAATATCTATTATTGTTGTAATAATAAATAGAACTTGCATGTTAAGCAGAATGCTTAACGAAAAGTTCGATTCTGGTCTTGAATATTTTGTTTGCACCGGCGATCTCTTGGGGAAGGGGGGGGGCTCCCCCAATGCCTCTTTCCAGTTCTTGTTGTTGGGAAATTTAAGTACATTTTACAAAACATTTTTTATTTTTAATTTCTTCAAACAACAATAAAAAAAATCTCAAAGTTTCAGGTAACTTGGGAATGTGAATGAATGTGAGTGAAAATATACTTTATTGTCCAAGAAAAAATTGCAAATGACAAGATATATCTTAAAAGAAGTTAAAAAACCTCCAAATCAGTTACTTCAACCGAAAAGAAACTAAAAAACAAAAGATCAAAAGATCTTGGGTGGAAATAACGAACATTCAAACTTGGATGAGCATCCCACAAGGAACACACAAAAAATCAAAGCGAAAAGAGAAACGATTCGGTTTAAGTAACTGTATTGGAGGTTTTTTAACTTCTTTTTTGTTTTCATTGCCTTAGGAGCATTATCCCACTGGAAATATTAACACGCCAGAACGAATTCGTATCAGGTAACTTGGATAAGTGCCAGTGCGGAACGATGCCTATTTGTGAGTGGTTTAAGGTTGGAAATCAAAGTGTATGATGGTGTTTAATGATATATATTGGAGGGTGATCAGTGAAACTACTGATGAGACACCGCTGGTTACCCAGGGTGAAACATCGTTTAATCGTTTCTCTTTTCGTTTTAATCTTTTGTGTGTTCCTTGTGGGATGCTCACTCAAATTTCAATTTTCGTTATTTCCACCCAAGTTCTTTTGATCTTTTGTTTTTTAAGATATATCTTATTAAGAAGGCATTAAGGTTACGAAATAAAAAACGAAATATAAAGTAATAATATAAAAATTAACAAATAGTAACATACAAAAGTAATATTATTGCATAATAATTTTTAAAAAAATCGAAGAAAAAAAATCATCAAAATTCATCTCAAAAACAAATATAAAAGATATTAAAATTTGAACCGTATAAGGATACATAAATTTGTAAAAATTTCGTCACATGGTAGAACAAACAAAAATGTAAAAAGACTTTTACGATAAAAGAAACACAAGAAAAATGAAAAAAAAAACAAAAATAACTTTCTCGTTCAAAGAACTCGTCTACAGAATAAAATGCCTTTCCTATTAAAAACTATTTTAATTCTTTTCTGAAGCATTTTAGATCTTGAATATTTCTCAACTACAGGTCAAGATGATTGTACACTTTAATGCCATTGTACATGGTAGAATTTCTTACTAGACTTGTGTGACGAGTGGCGTATACTTGCTGGTGATTAGAAAAGTAAAGTTTATTTTTATGGATTAAGTAAGATGTTTCCAAGATAAATAAAGATGGCAAAGCTAAAATGTTGTGTTCAATGAAAAGTGGCTTACAATATGTTGTAGGAGGTGCGTTAGACAAACTTCTGACTGCCCGTTTCTGTAAAGTAAATACAGATTGAAAATTAAATTGTGACCAACAGCCCCAAAACGGTAAAGCATATCTGATATGAGACTCAACTAGGGCAAAGTAAACATCACGCGCAACCTCCCTGCCAAGTTCATGAAAAGTAGCACGCACACAGTAGCACCCTGAGGATAATTTTTTATTCAACTTAACAATATGAGAATAAAATTTTAAATCTTCATCAATAAACAAATCAAGATACTGGTATGATTAAAGTCCTTTTTTGGAAATAAAAACAAACATTTACACACAATACTAAAAGAACTTTATTTTTCTTCGTGAAAGCAAGTGGATTGTTTAAAAATACAAATATAAAAATACTGTCTCCCCCTTTATATTAGAAAATATATTTATGACTTCGCACAGGCTGAATATTGTAACGTCTTCCTAAAGTTGTTGCGAGTCGGAGATTTTGACGGAGAGTTTCTTCGGCGGCACGACCGCTTGCTTCGCCTTCCTGGAATCTTCCCCTTGTTTATTCAAGGGACCGTATGTTTAAGTGGCACAACACTTTCGTCTATTTTTAAATCTAACCAGATACTTTGAATTATCTACCGTTTTAATAGATTTATTATCGGCACAATTAAATCTAATAAAGTGAGTTTTTGACATATTTACACAGAGCCTATTTGCATCACACCAAACTTTAATTTTTGCAACATCGGAAGCAATGTCCAACATCAGCTGTTTAGGGTCTTTTTTGTGCCAGAATACCGTTGTATCATCCGCAAATAAGGTAAAGAAACCTGTTATTTTGATTTGTGTTTAATCGTTAATATAAATTAAAAATAAAACTGGTCCCAAAACAGATCCTTGCGCGACGCCACAGGTAGTACGCCGTTTGTTGGATGATGCACCGTTTATATACACAGTTTGTTCACGACCATTTAAATAATTTTGAACTTTGCCTCGAAACTCGTAGGCATACAGCTTCCGCAGCAGAACTTCATGACTGACGCAGTCAAAGGCTTTTAAGAGATCACAAAACACCGCCGCAGAAGCTTCCTTCTTGTTTATAGCTTGAAATACCTTCGCCTAAATGTCAAACATTGCATCGGATGTGCTTTTCTTGGCTTGAAAGCCATACTGATTTTTATTTAGAATATTATATTTATGTAAAAATAATAAAAGACGGTCTTTGACTAAGCATTCTATCAATTTAAAGAGAGTAGATAACAATGAAATTGGCCTGTAATTGCACGGATTTGAATTATCACCACCAATTTTTAAACAAGTAGGAAAACATCCAGATTAAAAAGAAATATTGATTGCTTTGGATAGAGCTGAGATGGCATTATTTGGAAAATTTGTTAAAATTTTTGAAGAGATTCCATCATCTGTTGCTGCATTTTTATTTTTAATGGAGTGCAAGGATTTAATAATTTGTTCGGCAGTAGTTGGAGAGAAAATGTCGAAAGTTTCCGGAATATCAACGTTTGAAAGGTAACTTAGTGGATTTGTATTAGAATGAATATTTTTGTTGGTTTATCAGCGATTGAACAGTAAAAATTGTTAAGAGAGATGGTGTCAATCTTTATGTCAGAAGGTCTATTTCTTCTATGACTAATTACATTTACAATAGCCCAAGACTCGCGCTGTTTATTGCGGGAATTTAAAATGCGCTTAGAGTAATAAATTTTTTTGGCATTACGAATTACCAGTCTATAAATTTTCCTAAAAATGGGGTAATACCTTGGAGAAATAACAAACTGATGGATGGTGCATTCCCATTAAAAACAAACATTGTTTATTAATCAGACAACAAGTCACAGTATACCATGAAAATAGGACGGGTGTACCCAATGGCAACGCTGTAATGTTTATTTTGCGTGATTGTTGCTTTGAGCCAGTAGCGTGCGGTTTATAACTAAAAATAATCCAGTCAAGAAACTGAAAACCTATTAAGATATTTAAATTACGTTAAGGATTCTGAAGCATAATTCAAAAAGTATTGAACTAATTAATTCTTTTAGTGAAAAACAATTCGAAGTTTATTTCTTTGATCATATGCTAATCTCTAGTTGGTAATTTTTTTTTATACAATATACCTTCAATTATTAGTCTGTTTCATAAAGCTTTCGGAGATAAGAATTGAAGTGTATATAATAAGTACCCACACAACAACCTACTATAAGGAATGGGAAAGAGCTTATCTTTTTTGATGAGAACATTTCATCGGTTCAAAAAATAAATACTAGGTACTTATTATAATGGTTCTGACAACTATTCTATTAAAAAAATTATAAACATCCTGCATTATGAGTCATAGCCACCTATATCTCAAAAGATATAAGCCATTCTGTTTATAGCTTATAGCGTAAATTTTTTTAGGTCTAAAATTATATTTTTTTTAGTTCCGATTTTCATATTACCTATAAAATATTATTAAAGCTAAGTATAGCAGGTTTAATTCGTTCTATAATAATACAAAAAATAGACTAAAATTGAAAAGTAATAGTTCAAGTTACTTACTTAGGTAGATACAAAATACCTGTTTTGAAGACTTGACATTTTTGCATGTAATTGTAATAGTATAAAATAAGTTTAAGCTTTTTACAAAATGTTCTAAATACCATTACAAAAAAACAGAATAATGTTAAATTACTGTAAATTAAGGAAACCTGAAAATTCTGATACAAAAATAATCTTAACAGAAAATATTTACAAATTATAAAGTTTTTAGACTTACTTCTAGTCAATTTGCAAAAATATATACCGGGTGCATAGCGCCCAATCAACAGCAATTTAACAGCTAATTTCTTGCAGTGAAAATAATTTTGCAGCTACAGCCGTTTTCGAGAAAATAGAACTTCCATGTTTTTCCAGTAAATGTAGATATGTCATTTTCTGGGAAAAGGCTGGTTGCAAAATTATATTTTCCATGATAAATTTGCAAAAAATTAACTGAACTGAAGCAGCGTAAATCTATCTTATTGGTGAAGTAAGTTATTTTCCACATATTATTATTCTTGTTTATCACATACGATGAAGACTATTTTATGTTTTACCCATTTTACCTGTCGTCGTATATAACAAGTTATTAATTTTTTTTAGGTAGACGTCTTTTCATAACAAATTACATTTTATATCTTCAGCTTCATTTTTATAAAATTATACTCACATGCCGGTTTTCTAGTTAACATGAGTCCAGCAGCATAAGTGTTAAATACCACTAGAGGTCTGCGGGTTTTTTCTACTTTTATTTTGAGATATGTAGAACATTTTGATTGATGACGTAGGCGCCTGAACCGAAAAAATCAACGATATGCCATAATTTTGATACATTGTTCATGATACATACGTCTAGACGTGAAATTTGGCATTTAATTCTCTCTTTTTCTCGTCTATAAAAAGACAAGTAGTTTCACTTAAATGAGGATATTAGAATCCCGCTTTTATGGCGCAACGGAGTATTTTTATCAAGGTTATTAAGACGTCTTTTACATTAGGAGCCGACGTTAGCTTACGTAGTATAACGTCTCCATATTCTTAACCACTAACACAACGAGTGTTACCTAAGGAAAATCGAAGAAGAATAAAAGGAATACTGGCGCTGAATATAAAAGACAAAGATGTCCGATCCAATAAATTTCACGTCTACGTTTATGTATCCTGACCAGCTTAAACTCCCTAATAATTAACCTTTATGCTAGCGCTAGCACATGCTATATAGATAAGGTACTTACAATGCAAGAATAGTATAATATTATAATGGTAAATATATTATTATTACTTATCTTGCTTACAATGTAAAATAAAATTACAGATGTAGGTACAAACAATAACTAATAATATAAAATTATAGATGAATACAAACAATTGGGAAATCAAAATAAGCAAAGCGCCCTCTAACCTAAAGCCCCCAACTATCCTAAAGCCCCCGATACCATGGCAACTGCAGGTGTTTTGTCAACAAGGCCCACAGTAGGCAGAAGGGAATTTTTACGTTTTCTGACAGAAAACCATTCGAGGTTATGTTTATCTTTCAAAAATTATTTTTCAAAAACGAATATGAAACCACCTCGCGTGTGCGGTCGCCCGCCGAAAATGACCTAGCGCTGCGCGAGCATTACCCTGAGTATATCAAAGAACCAAGAGAATTATTAGGAATTCGCCTAGAAACACATAATTTTGTTTTTATTTTGATTCAATTTTTTTTAAATTTAAATTATTGCGGCATAAGTTATGTGCAAGTTTACTAGTGAAATCTTAGAGGGCTAAGGATATATTTTAGATCCCAACAGCAGTTTCAAAAACACACGGATACTTGAATATTAACAAAACAGGTCAGTAAAGCTCCATTTAGAGGTTGAAGAGACTCTTGCAAGTCGTTGATGCTCCTGTTTAAAATAGAATATGATTATTTCGTTTAGCGTCAGCAGCCGATTTTTAAATCTGCATGCTTTTTAAGTTAAGCTGTTGTCCTTAAATCAGTGGTAACAGCTAGCAGGAGTGTTTCAAATTCAATTATAAATGCACTTGTAATGCAACCTTAAACACTACACCCAGTTACTTTAATATGTAGTTGGATAGCGTTTTTTAGTAAGTAATTCTGCAGTAAATGGTTTTTTTTTTTATTTTAGTATTTTACTCGGTTTTTTTTATGAAAAAATCTTGTATGTAGGTACTGACTAGGGTCCCTAATTTATGAGTGCTGAAATTGCTAAAAAGTGCTGGGTTGGCTTGAGTTCAGGATTTGGGTGGTTTAGTTCCCGCTTTAGTTAAAAAAAATGAAAAAAGTTTCATCACTGGTAAATTTGAACTTCCTAGGAGCTCAAGTAAGTGCTAAATAGGTATCTAAAGAAAACTGTTTAATACACTAATACCGTTTAGCCTTAATATATTAAGTGAGCAGCATAAAATAATACTGTGGAAAATTTTATTAATAAAAAGTTATTCTTAGGGCCAGTTTCTCAATAGCGGATTATCAGAAACTTAAAGTAACTCGCGAGCTATAAATCCCAGTTTTCTTGCCGTTTTTAAGCCAATATTTGTTTAGGTTAACCAGGAGGTAAGGTAACTTACCCTCACCTTGAAGCCCTGGCTATCCTGGAGTTAATTTTAACCTGATTTTTAAAGATTTTTACTAGGTTATGTTGCTTGAGTTAACAGAAACTCGCTTTTGAGAAACCGGCCCTTAGTCTCTCTTGTTTTTTGAATAAAATTGATTAGTGACTTGAAAATTGGAGAATATTAATCAGGAAAAATTCTTTAAAATATAAATAGTTGCTCATTCATCTTTCAAATAAATTAAATACACAGGATCAAATACTATGTGTGTATGTCATAACTGGTGGTTAGTGAACACTTCTATGAAAGTTGAATCATGCACTGTGAACCTGCTTAGATTTTGAAACTCATATAACACAGGAAAATAAAACTGCAGATTACAAAACTTGATTTACTTTGGCTTGATAATTTTGTCTCTAACTTATAACTTAAATAACAAAACCAAACCTCTGCTTCTGTGACTAAAAAATTATTATGCAAAAAATATTTTAAGAGAGAAAATTTTTAAGAAATATTGGTTGTTCTCGCCTAAAGTTCAAAATATAGAAACAAAATTTAGAGATAGAATATTTCTTGTTATTTTTATTATTCTTTTAGGAGCTGTATATAATAACAAAACATATGGAGCAGTAGATATTTAGGCAACTACCTAAAATGAAAAAGAAGAAGATTCTAAAGTGCCACCACCCAGAGAAGAATAATAATCTATAAAGTAAAAAGTCTACAATTTGTACTGAAACATAGAGAGCAGTGAATATTTTGCCAACTAAAATGTATAGCAAAACCACCAAACAAAGAATAATAATCTATAAACTCAAAGTAAGTTTTTGATTCTCATTCCACTTATATTTGGTAAAACTTCCTTAAATAAACAAAATTTATTATAGTCTAGATCCGATATCAAAAATTAATTTAACTCTTATTGTTTATTGCAAATTTTCAAAACAAAACAGAAAAACTATACACAAAGAACAAAACAGAGAACAATTTTGAAGGGAGACCCTCACAGATACTTTTTGGCTCTGTTGGAAATTTCATAGGGTAATTTTTATCTCTGGAATTTAAAAAGGGAAAGGTCTTTTAAACGTTTTTACTATTAATTATGTCAAAATTTTAAAAAGCTAGGATGACTGGTGTTTAAAATATTTGCTTTTAAATTTGGTATGGAATGAAGAAAAGGTTTGAACCTTTTCAGGGGATCAGTTTTTCCACCAAAATTTAAAGAATAAAAGTAGGCTTATTTGGATGGTATGTTTGAGAAAACAATCAGAAAAAAATCATGAAATGTTTATTCCCTTTTTATTATGAAAAATGTAACTTTAAAACCAACGTTTTTTGCTGACTTTTGAGCAAGAAATTGTTTATTTGTCGCTCCTTGACAAATCTTGGATGGATCTTGCATGTTTGTAAAGCATCTTCTACATAAGATGTCATTCGAGCCACTTTTTTTTATATAATTTCTCCTGGAAAAACTCATATCCCTCAAGTCACCCCCAAAAAGCCTTATGGACTATGGAAAAAAATATATTAAAAAGTAATTTCTAGACTACTAAAATTGTATAATGTTTTTCAAGTGTTCACCAAATACTCAAAAACACCTTATTTATGTTTTCGTTGAACATGAATTTGAATTATTTCAAGCATAAGTCAAGGTGCCAATGGGCTTTTTTCCATGTTTGAAGGGAGCGCTTGATAATAAAGATTTTTTGACGGATTTTGATAAATAAGGGGGTCTATTTTACAAATCCAAGTGATGAAACTCTGGCTCCTTTAAGAGAACTCCAAAAAATAAAACATAGTATAGGCACCATAAGTGTTCTAAGAACAGATTTAACAGTAAACATTTTTTTAAATAAACACATCAAAAATGGACTATATATAAATCCATTTTTGTCGGAATATATACTTTTTTTGACACCCCAAATATTCCAGATGGCGATGACGGCGACTTAGAAGCACAAAATTTTGATGAGAAACTAGATCGAGTACGCACGTATAATACATTAACCTCAGGGTTTTTAGAAAAACTGATTCCATTTTTTAGAATAAACTTTTTTTGGGAATAATATAATTAAGGTTCCTAGGGGCAAAAAGAATCGTAAATGACAAAAAAACTCAATTAAGAAATTTTTGGATCAGCTGAATTCATTTTTGGTGTAAAAAAATTTTTAGGGTAATTTAAGGGGCTTAAGGGTGAGTTTTAGGGGTAAAGTGGTAAAAACAACATACTATTGATAAAAAGACATCACTTTGGAGATTCTGGGGTTAACTAACTGGGGTAATGTAAGGAGCCTGAAAGGGTAACATAAAAAATTATTGGTGTAAAAGATATGTGATATATTGATTTAGGAGTTTTTTGGATCTTCTAAAATTAATTTTGGTGTTCTAATTATTACAATAGGGATTCAGATGAGGATTTAGAGGTAGTTTTAGGAAAATATATCGATTTGGATATTTTTAAGTCTTCTAAAGTTGTATATATGTTAAGAGGTAATATAAGTTTGGGCAGGATCCCAAAATTTTGTCCTAAGATCCTTCTATTATCTCCAGAATTTTTTTTATCAAAAGATCCCAAAACCCTCAATTTGATATATCATCTGTCTGTATTTGATCTGGTTTCTTCTAAAATGTTTGTGTCCCATCTTAAATATTTTAAGTTTTACAAGGGTATCAGAGTGGCATTAATCGGATTCATAAAATGTACACCTGTACCAATTAAAATCAACTAAAAAAACTGAAATTAGTCAACTATGCATGCAAAATGTTTACTTTTAAAACTGCTACTAGAACCCTTAGATACTTCTAAGAATTTTTAAATCACATAAATGGATTACGGGAACCCAAAAACCCCTGAATTGATGTATCAGATGCCTATATTTTGTTTAATTTTTTTTATTAGTTATTGTAAAAAAATGGGCACCACCTAGAATATCTGGATTCAAGTTCCCCAAAATCAGTAAAAAAATATCTGTTATCAAGCTCTTTCTTCAATTTTGTTGTTTTCTCTAAAGAAAATATTTTTTCAGTTCATACACTTATACTTTTGTTTTTTTTTTTAATTTCAGAAGCTAATCACGTGAAGCCTGATATTTGAAACTACAGCTACTAGTTTGCGGTTCCAAAGAAGGAAAAAATAACATGTTATTCTTTTCTTTTTTAAGTTAGATTTAATTTAAATGATTATTAATAAGTATTTTTGCGATAAGTTTTTAAATTAATTCATTTAATTGCATATCTATAGGTGTTTATAATGTTGTGGCCATAATCACCTCAACAAGTTGAGTCATGTGTGCATTTAGTTTTACGTCCAAGGACAAGATGCCCACTGGTGAACACAAATCCTCCGCTGTTTTGTGACCATCGGTAGGCACGTAGTCCTGAGACGTAAAACAGAAATGTCCACATGTGGGCATGGGCAATATGTGAATAGGAGGGTGTCACATTCTAAACACCAAATACATTTAATTATGTTTTACATTGAAATATTTATTACACTCCATTCCAAATTGCTGCAGACCAGTTTTTTGACACTGACAATGACAGTTCCATTTAGCTTCTGTGTTTAATTATCAGCCACCATATTGAAATGGGTCCAGAGAATTTATAATGAGGTGTATATGTAAAAAGGTAATTTTTCAGCATATTTATTAAAATTTTATTATATATACTTAATTAAAATTGCTAAAAATATTTCTACGTCTAGTTGTTAATGTTCTGTGAATAACTAAAATGTATAAAAATTGTATTTATCATTCTGGTAGTTTTCTTGCCTAAATTCCAAAATCTGAAAATAAAAAAAATTAGAGGTAAACATTTGTCTAATTTAGCTACAACGCTTTTTCTAGTACTAGTAAGGAGTGCTTTAATAAATGTTCACTTACAACCAAAACAGAACTCCAGAAAAGAGAAAGTATTTCTGCAACCCTATCTTTGCCGCAGCCTTATCTTATGCATTGTTAACTACATTCGGCATTGGTAATTAGAGTTTTAGTTAAAGGATCTTTTATTAGGAAATTATAGAGATTTTTGGACCTGTAGCTCTTTCAGAAGCTACACGTTTCAAATTTTTACACAATAAATGATTCACTAACAGAAAACACAAGTTTACATAAAAGATATATGCCAACAAAAATAAATAGGTAGTATTTCTGTGTGTGCAAGCATATTAAATATTAAGTTTTTGGATTTTATTTGAATTATTTATTTTTGAGTTTGCACAAGAAGTAATAATTTTGGGTAAGGGATTTAAATGAGAAAGGCATCAGTACATGAGGTCAATAACAGAGTTTGTACAGAAAACCTTTAATTGGAATCTCTGATGTCTCTCAGTTTTTCCTAACCATTTGTAAAAAACTTATCATAATTTTTTCAAGAATTTTGTATAAAAGAGAACAGCTGCAAAATTTTATTTTGACAAATTTCATGATTCTAATTTGTTTTTAAATCAATTTTTTCCAGATGGGCTTCCAGATTTTCCTTGTTTTTGTATATTGTTTTGTCAAATTTCCTGACCTTTTCAAAGAATAAATTTCTCAACTTTTCTCGGTTTTTCAGTGCCATTCTGACTGATTAAAATTGTTACAATAAGAATTTTAATTTTGAATTTTATAAATATACCTCGATAGATTTCTTTCCTACAATAAGGCATGATTTAGGAAATCTCTGACAATGCAGCTAGTTTGCTTATTGCAGGCTTATTGTATTCCTCATTGAATATTCTTTTCTACTGTTCACATAGGTGTTTTTTTGCCAGTTGGAGCAGCCTTCTTATTAGTATTTTCAGGAACCCTCCCTCCTAGCCACCTATATCTCAAAAGATATAAGCCATTCTGTTTATAGCTTATAGCGTAAATTTTTTAGGTCTTAAATTATATTTTTTTTAGTTCCGATTTTCATATTACCTATAAAATATTATTAAAGCTAAGTATAGCAGTTTTCAAACGTTCTATAATAATACAAAAAATAGACTAAAATTGAAAAGTAATAGTTCAAGTTACTTACTTAGGTAGATACAAAATACCTGTTTTGAAGACTTGAAATTTTTGCATGTAATTGTAATAGTATAAAATAAGTTTAAGCTCTTTACAAAATGTTCTAAAATACCATTACAAGAAAACAGAATAATGTTAAATTACTGTAAATTAAGGAAACCTGAAAATTCTGATACACAATTTATCTTAACAGAAAATATTTACAAATTATAAAGTTTTTAGACTGACTTCTAGTTAATTTGCAAAAATATATACCGGGTGCATAGCGCCCAATCAACAGCAATTTAACAGCTAATTTCTTGCAGTGAAGATAATTTTGCAGCTACAGCCGTTTTCGAGAAAATAGAACTTCCATGTTTTTCCAGTAAATGTAGATATGTTATTTTCTGGGAAAAGGCTGGTTGCAAAATTATATTTTCCATGATAAATTTGCAAAAAATTAACAGATTAGGTAAAAATCTGATACCTAGATCTGAAGCAGTGTAAATCTATCTTATTAGTGAAGTAAGTTATTTTCCACATATTATTATTCTTGTTTATCACATAAGATGAAGACTTTTTTATGTTTTACCCATTTTACCTGTCGCCGTATATAACCAGTTATTAATTTTTTTTAGGTAGACGTCTTTTCATAACAAATTACATTTTATATCTTCAGCTTCATTTTTATAAAATTATACTCACATGCCGGTTTTCTAGTTAACATCCAGCAGCATAAGTGTTAAATACCACTAGAGGTCTGCGGGTTTTTTCTACTTTTATTTTGAGATATGTAGAACATTTTGATTGATGACGTAGGCGCCTGAACCGAAAAAATCAACGATATGCCATAATTTTGATACATTGTTCACGTACGTCTAGACGTGAAATTTGGCATTTAATTCTCTCTTTTTCTCGTCTGTAAAAAGACAAGTAGTTTCACTTAAATGAGGATATTAGAATCCCGCTTTTATGGCGCAACGGAGTATTTTTATCAAGGTTATTACGACGTCTTTTACATTAGGAGCCGACGTTAGCTTACGTAGTATAACGTCTCCATATTCTTAACCACTAACAAAATGAGTGTTACCTAAGGAAAATCGAAGAAGAATGAACGGAATACTGGCGCTGAATATAAAAGACAAAGATGTCCGATCCAATAAATTTCACGTCTACGTTTATGTATCATGACCAGCTTAAACTCCCTAATAACTAACCTTTATGCTAGCGCTAGCACAGGCTATATAGATAAGGTACTTACAATGCAAGAATAGTATAATATTATATTGGTAAATATATTATTATTACTTTTCTTGCTTACAATGTAAAATAAAATTACAGACGTAGGTAAAAACAATAACTAATAATATAAAATTATAGATGAATACAAACAATTGGGAAATCAAAATAAGCAAAGCGCCCTCTAACCTAAAGCCCCCAACTATCCTAAAGCCCCCGATACCATGGCAACTGCAGGTGTTTTGTCAACAAGGCCCACAGTAGGCAGAAGGGAATTTTTACGTTTTCTGACAGAAAACCATTCGAGGTTATGTTTATCTTTCAAAAATATTTTTTCAAAAACGAATATGAAACCACTCCGCGTGTGCGGTCGCCCGCCTAAAATGACCTAGCGCTGCGCGAGCATTACCTCGAGTTTATCAAAGAACCAAGAGAACTTTACTGGCTCGCTGGAATTATTAGGAATTCGCCTAGAAACATTCCCATAACTTCACATAATTTTGTTTTTATTTTGATTTAATTTTTTTTAAATTTAAATTATTGCGGCATAAGTTATGTGCAAGTTTACTAGTGAAATCTTAGAGGCCTAAGGATATATTTTAGATCCCAACAGCAGTTTCAAAAACACACGGATACTTGAATATTAACAAAACAGGTCAGTAAAGCTCCATTTAGAGGTTGAAGAGACTCTTGCAAGTCATTGATGCTCCTGTTTAAAATAGAATATGATTATTTCGTTTAGCGTCAGCAGCCGATTTTTAAATCTGCATTTATCTGCAGTTTATTATTATTCTAATAACTGTGGACGTCGTCAGTTAATCAGAGATCTTAGTAATTATTCGTAAATATTATCATTCTTTTGTAGTTTTATGGGTAAATTTTTATTACAGAAATGGAGAAATAGCTTATTTTAAAAAATGATAATGTGGCTTTTTTAAAAATATTACATTGACTAACCTGGTATAACAAAACCAATCACCCTGTAAGCAAAGAGTAAATTAGAAAAGTTATTCTGTATTTGTGTTGCTTTTTTTAGGATGTTTCTATGGCATGTCGTCCGCAGCGCCACTTATCCAAAAAAAATTTAGTTGATAAAGTAGCATTAACAACTTGTAACCATTTTGAAAATTCTACTTTAAAAAGTAAAAGAACGCACATGATAATGTGGCTTTTTTTAAAAATCTTACTAGACCAATCAAACTGTAAGCCAAAAGTCACTTGGGAAAGATTTATTGATGTCATGTTCAAATTATAAAACAAGACCTGTCGCTGTTTCCAGAATTATAAAACATTTATAAAAAAGTATCTGGAAAAGTATTTTTCTTGAGTAAAATGACATTTTTTAAGGTCATCCAATTAGTATTGCCAAATTTCTCTTCATTAAGTTCTATAGATTCAAGTATAATTTTTTTTAAAGTAACTTTCGATTTAAGACAGCCATTTTGAAGAATTCGCCGCCAACTTGGTTTCTGCACATCCGAACATAAATTTTCTTGACTACGATCCCAAAAAATTGTTAAAAAAGTAAGTGTACCGAATCTGGGGATTTCCGCAACAAATGAACAATAGGGTACATTAGAGTACTATTCAGGGCGACTAAACACATTTTAGGTCAACTTTACTGGCCTATAGCGTAAAAATGGCCCGGCAGAATTTGGAATTTCGTATCTGAATCGATTTGTTAGGGCCTTCTAATTCATTAAAAGTCATCAACGTGTATATTCAGCCAAATTTTTGGTCGCTAGGAAGAATTGAAGAAAACGTTGAAAACCCGGTTTTTTATAGGTACTCAAAAAAAAATTAAGGCGACCAATGAACACATTAAACTTAAATTATTTTTATAAAAATCTACATACATCAGCTATACATAATCGCTTATTTTATGAAATAGTTATATCTTATCTAAGCTATTAAAAAATATGAACTTTTATCAAATTTAAAGTCGGAAATTTAGGTGCCACGTCATCCACAGCGCCACCTATACAAATTTTTTTTAGAACATCAGTTGACCTTGACAACTGTAATAATCGTACCAAATTTTACATTTTTTCATCAAAAACTAAAAAAGATACCAATGTTAATATAGCTTTTTTAAAAAATCGTACCTTGACTAGCCTGGTATAACTAAACCACTCACTTTGTAAGCAAAAAGTCAATTAGAAAAGTTATTTTGATATTCTTTCTAAATTATAAAGTTACAACAAAAGACCTGTCCTGGCTTACTAAATTATGAAAAATTATCAAATAAAAATTTTTAAAATGCATTTTTTTAAATATAATTTCACTTTTCAAGGACGATAAAAGTCACACGTCAATGTAACCATTTTTTAAAATTCCTCTGTATCAAATTGTATTGATTCGAGTAACATCTTGTTTTGATGGCGAACCTACGATTTAAAAAAATAATAGACGTCGATTTTGAAAAAATCGCCGCCATCTTGACTCCTATATATACGATCATCGATTTCTTCGACCAAAATTTTAAAGAATTGTCTAAAGAATAATTGTGTCAAATTTCATGCTTTCTGCACAAAATGAACAATTGATTGCTATTTGGGACTTAAGCCGGACGACTAAACCTAGGTTTTTTGAATCCGAAGAGTACGGAGCCAAACCCCTCTACTCTCTTATCTTTTTTTAAAATTAATTCGAAAGATTTTACTCGACTCTTTCGTTAAAACCTGATGAGTGTCGGTCCTAAAAATATCAAATAGGGGGCAGAAATCGACAGGAGAATATCAGAACTTTAAAGTTACGTTTTGTTTATTTTTTTAATAATTCAAAGCAGTTTTGGTTTAGGATTTAGTTTGATCAGCGCTTTATGCAGATGCGATGTTTGTATCATATTTTCTTAATGTAAACCAACCTAAAGAAAATTATTTTTGGAGGTTAATAACTCAAAACCATTTTTAAAATGCCTAAAATTCCGAAGAAAATCAAACAAGTTTAAACGTTCGTTCTGAGAATTTTGATGTTGAAGTTAATATTTTAGAAAAACAAATCAAAAACCCAATTTCTTCTTTTTAACCCTGGGTCCTCGGGTGGTGTGGATTCGCTGAGGCCGCGACATCTTAAGGATCTTATAAGCGATGGGGTACGTTTCTTGTCCTCTTTATTATTGAACTTTTTCAATGTCTAGTTCCAAAGGAAATCACTCCCATTTTTTATGGTGCAAACCTTTGTGCCTTTCATAAGAAAAATAGGGGAATCCGTCCAATTGCAGTGGGTCTTTGCTTTCGCCGACTAGCTGCGAAAATATTATGTTCTAAAGGCTACGAAAAGTTAGGAAATCTTTTCAGACCACACCAACTCGGATTCGGAACAAAGTGTGGAGCGGAAGCGGCGTCCCACGCGATGAGACGCTACTTGCAATACCCTCATACTTCTGATAAAGCCATTTTAAAAATCGACTACCAAAACGCGTTTAATATGGTATATAGAAATGTGATTCTCGAAAGAGTCAAAGATTATTTACCAAATTTTTATAATTTTGTTTCACAATGCTATGGCGAAAATTCACTTCTATGTTACGGCGAACTGAACATTGCCTCTTAAATAGGCGTTGAACAAGGTGATTCTCTTGGACCGCCCTTTTTTTGTTTGGTTATTCAACCTCTTTTTTCTACCCTGTGATCCCGATAATGTTTTAGATAACTTTAAAAAATTTAAAATATCCTTTAGCACAGAACTTGACCCACATTTAAATTTTGACAAATGCGAGTTATCTGTAATGTCCCAAACTCATTCCTCGCCATTAACTTCTAAATTTTAAATTTTGCTCCAAATCTATTAGAAACACCTTTAAATGAGGATAATTTACTTAGTTGCAGTTATTCACCCTCTGCAATTGAATCAAATATAAATCAAAAAGTTAGTGTCTTAAATAATTTACTAAAACAATCGTTTGGAATTCCTCGCAAGTCTTATTTACTTAGATGTTCACCTTGTTGGAAAATCGCTGAAATCCTTCATAAGTTTGATAACGTCGCTCAAAATCTAGTCCAAGAAATATCTAATTGCCAAATCTCTTCAAATTCTTAGTTACACGGCACATTGCCTATAAAAAATGGAAGATACTGTTAGCCTTTCAATAACTGCCTTTTTAGGGTCAGTGTATGATGTTTCTGACCTTCTTAACACTATTTTATCACCTTACGTCTCCGTTTCAATTGACTTAGACTTGAATGACTGTTTTCAAAAATAGATATTTCTGTGCAAACTTGAAAATCCCCTGTCTGAAGAAATTGAAAAGTCTCAAAAATACTTCGATCAGCAAATTATGGAAATACGTAAAAAGCTTTTAATATCTTCTTCTAGCTCCCAAGCCACAGCAGTGCATGTCTCAATGCCCTTCCACCCGCAAATTTAGGAAATCTTTTTGATAACAATACATTTCGTATTTCAACTGTGTTAGGATTAGGTCTGCCTATGTTTGGAGTGCACACGTGCATTTGCGGTGAAACAGCAGATATTTATGGCTTTCACGTGCTAAGCTGCAGGAAAAGCGCAAGACACACGCAGATTAATGACATCCTTAGAAGGGCTCTTATTTTAGCGGATTGCCCTGCCTTATTGCAGCCTCTCGGGGTTTCTTACAATGATGGAAAACGTACGGATGGGATGACTTTGATCCCATGGAAACACGCTAAACAGCTTCTCTGGGATGTAACTTGTTCACAGACTTTAGCAAGCAATTTAGACAAAACTTCAAAACCATCTGGTGCAGCTTCTACTTTTTCGGAGGACAAGAAACGTTGTGCCCTTTGCGGTCAAGTCTTATGGACCTTGGGGTGATGAGGCTAAGAGACTGATCTTAGACATAGCCTCCAAAATATCTTTTGATTATAACCCAGAGTATAAGTCTCGCGATCCAGAGGGGTGATGCGGCTTCGGTGATGGGCACTATCCGTGAGGAGGCAGAAATGGAGGAAATTTTCAACGTTTAGATATGTGGGCGTGTAAGAGTTAGTTTGTATATATTAATTGTTTAATATTTTTATTCTTTTTTTAAATTTATTATTGTCATTTTTCTGATCAAAAATAAAGTAAAAGAATAAAAAAGAAGTTTACAAATACTGAACCAAAATCGTGTTTTTTATAATTTGCATTGTTGCCCAGCTAGAGCAGCAGCTTATTTGGAATAATAAAGTGCAACATGTCAAATCTGATTGTAAGAATCGATATAACCTTACAATCAGATTCAAACGACTGGTGAGAGTATACGTTTATTTATTTTATTAATAATTAAAATACCCACTTTTAAAAAATCCAGTGGGATCCTTTGGGTTACCCGTTGGGCAACCAACCCTGTCTCAAACACCTTCCAACACCATCAAACACCTTCAAAAACCCTCACAAAAAAAAACAGCTTTTAAAAGGGTCTGTTTCCAAATAAACAGCTTTTGAACAGGTGCGTTTCCATAATAAATAGCTTATAAACAGGTCTTTTCTTATATTAAACAGTCTTTTAAAAAGAACAGCGCACATTAGGTTTCCTAAATTTTACTTGTAAATTTCAGATCTTGAAAGTTTGAGATAAATCAACAAAAGTTTAATACATTTAGTTGTTAAATAGATATTAAAATACATTCAGGTTTGGTTATAATCTTTTTTTCTACAATTTAAAATTAGAAATGTAGTTTCTATTACATCAAAAATACAGAAAATCAAGAGGAAATAATCTTAGGTGGTAATTTTTCACCATAGTTTTTATGATTACTATTGGAATTATCGTGTTTACTACTTAAAAACTATTAAAACACGTTTTGATATATTATGAGCAAATTTTTAAAGGTCAATTTTTGTAAATACGTTATTCTCATAGCAAAAAAAATGCCTAATAACCTGCTTTAAGACGTTTTTTTTTCAAAAAACGTAATAGTAAAGCTTAAATAACATTTTTTGAAAAAAAACTCATAAAGCAGGTTGCAAAGCATTTTTTTCACTCTGAAAATAACGTTAAGTGGGATATAGGATATATCCCGTATTTATTTACCCAAGGATACAGACTACAGACATCCACATATTTGATTTTTTCCTTTTTTTGAGCTTTAATTATTAATTTTGTAGGTTCTGTCATACCTCTAAAGAACGTATCAACCTCAAACCATTTAAACGTAGTCTTAAAGGTTTTGCACACGTACTTTCATACCGCTAATAGGGTGTTGTGTTAGAACCAACGCTTCTGTTAAATTTAATAAATCTAGAACATCCGTGCCAAAAACAACCGTGAAACTCGAAAACCAGGTTGGTTTCCTCACAAACCCGTCGACTTTTACCCCTCCCAAAACTATTTCCTTCCCTACAGTTGCATTTTTGATTTTAATTTTTCTTTCTTTTTCTTCTCACATCAACCGATTATCAACCAACAATAAGCATTCTTCGGTATTAGGTTTTACATAATTCTGTCTGAAAATTTTATTATAGGGCAAACCCCTTCTTTCTGGATCATTAGATCTCGAAATTAAAGACATGCAGTATTCCACTAGTTCTTTTTGAAAATCAAAAATGTAATCTGTGGCAACCATCGAGGAATACCATTGAATGATTGTTGGCAAAGGCATGCTTTAAATGCGCTGCAGTTGAAAATTTGAGTCATGTAATTTTTAAGACGTTCTGAATGCTGCTGAAATAAGCCACTTTCAATTAACGTTACACGCAAAACAATAACAATTTTCGACGGTGCGTATTCTAGAAACTACGCCCCCCCCCCCGATAATCCTCGGACCGGCGTTCATGGTTGCAAAAACACAAATTGGTTGCCTAACAAATTGTCAAAGTCAGCCATTAATTACGTGATGGCCCTTTAAAAATGTTGGCTGTAGGGTAAACAGAGCGACTTTCTATAAGACGTAATTCTAATAAAAATTAAAATTTTGGGAAAGTGGAAGTAATCCTCTCTGAATCAAGGAGGAACGAGCATTTTGCCGAAATGTTATAAATAAACTCAAAATTCGCAGTTAAAAGAAAGAATGTCATATACTATTTTCTCTTTTGCATTTGCACAGTGTGGATAGGCATTGTCTTTCTTAGTTCAGCCTGAAGATCGGGCTAGATCGGCTTGAAGAGAGACAGTTGCGCTATCTGATTTGGGAGAGATGACGCTATCTGTAATTACACGGTCTCGACAGGAATATGTAGAGGGACATTTCCACGTTTAATTGCGAATTTTAAGTTTATTATTAAAATATCGACAAATTTCTTGTTTTTCTTCGATTCAGAAAGTATTACTCTATAAAAATCACTTTGCTTAATCTGCGTCTTTTTCCACTTTACCAAAATTTTCATTTTTATTAGCATTACGTCTTATCGAAAATCGCTTTGTTTACAGTACAGCCATCACGTGATTAATGGCTGACTTTGACAATTTGTTGCGTGTAACGTTAATTGACAGTGGCTTATTTCAGCAGCATTCAGAACGTCTTAAAAATTACATGTCTCAAATTTTCAACTGCAGCGCATTTAAAGCCAACAAATTTTCGGTAAACAAAAATCATGAAATCTGACCACGAAACCTGCATAATTGTCAGAGGTAACTGTCTCAAGAAGATATTTAGATTGCGGGGTTGAAACGTGAAACCGTTTTGTATTAATTTTCAAAGAAATAGACGATAATGAGGCGTTACTCTCCCCCCCTCACTAGAAGAGACATCACCTTCATAATTTTGGTTATCTGATGGAAAATTGATAATCCTCGATTCCAAAAAACCCGTATACCAATTTTGACCGAAATCGGATAGATTTAGATGGTACCCCCCCCCTGCGACGAGCTGTCAACTTTATAAAGATCTGATCTAAAATTCGTAATCCTCGACCCCAAAAATCCCTGTATAGCCGTTTTGACCGAAATCGGATACATTTAAATGGTATCGCTCCCTGCGCCGTGCTGTCAACTTTATGAAAATCTGATTAGAAATTCGTAATATTTAGCCCCAAAACCCCCATGTACCAAATTTTAACCAAGTCAATTTTTTTATCAGTATTTGTTTGGTCTGCTTTAATATTTCTCAGTCTCAATCCCAATAATCCAATCTAACTTCCACGACGTGTGCATAACCTACTTGAGTCAAAAGACTCACGTGGTACATGGACAGTCTTTTTTGAGCTAACCAACCAAAAGTCTAAGCTATGCTTTTTTATGACAACACATTTTGATATCTGAACATTTAAACTGAAAATGTCAAAGTATTTTCAGATGTTAAATGTATGTGTTGTAAAACCAAACCATAGCTTAGACTGTAGGTTGGTTGACCCAGAAAACTTTCGAAGTCCCACGTGACCCGATGTTCAATAGGGTAATTGGGCAAAATTACGATGTAAGAGAAACCACAGTCAGTTTTAATCTAATTTATTAATTAACAATCACTTCTTTATATATATATATACAATAAAATGCTTACAGTGCATACATGCAATTGTCGTCATTCTAATGCAATAAGTAGGTTGCAATAATTAAAGTAATATTATAAGGTAGTTTCTACATACATATATTTTCCTATAAAATAAAAGTAAAAATTTTCCTGTTTGGACTTGCCGCCACCGGCAGCTGCAGTGCAGCCCCTTCTTTTAATTTGCAGTTTCCGTTCTATTTATTTTATAGCGAGTCAATTAGATGGTATTCCCCCTCCAAACTTTCGGGAGTTGTCAACTTTATAATTGTTGAAATCTTATCGAAAATTAGTTTGTAATCCTTTACTCAAAAAACCGCTTATTTGTACCAATTTTGAACGAAATAGCAGAAAATACGATGTTACTCCCCCCTGCGGTGAGCTGTCAATTTTTTAAAAATCTGATCGAAAACTCGTAATCCTTGACCCCAAAAACCCCTGTATAGCTGTCAACTTAATGAAAACTTGATCGAAAAATCATAATCTTCGACCCCAAAAACCCCTGTACACCAATTTTGACAGAAGATATCGGATAAATTTAAATGGTAGGTCCCCCCTGCGGCGAGCTGTCAACTTAATGAAAATCTGATGGAAAATTCGTAATCCTCGATACCAAAAACCCCTGTATACGAATTTTGACAGATATCGGATAAATTTAGATGGTAGCCCCCCCCTACGGCGAGCTGTCAACTTAATAAAAGTCTAATTGAAAACTCGTAATCCTCAATACCAAAAACCACTGTACAGACCGCTTCAAGCTACTGCGAACATAGGGCAAAAGAAATCTAATTTGCCAGTGTACGTACATGCAGAGACACCGCACGCCTATCAGTGAAGCAACCAATACTCAGGTTTGCGATCACCACTTGCATGACTTTCCTTTGGTATTTAGTACGCCTCTAACCACGGTGTTGTGTGGAGCGTAGTCAATGAAACCGGAATTTGGTCAATAAATACGCAAATTTTTATAACGTAATTTTCTTATTTTTTGTCACTGATAAATAAGAGCGTTTTATTGTCAACTGCTCAGATTTATCAGTGACGACGTGTTACAATGAAAATAATAGGGAGAAACAAAATAAAAGCAAGTTCTCAAAATAAAATAATACATTCTAAAAACCAAAAACATTCTCCCAGTCAAAAAAAAATTAAAGCAAATGTTCGAAAAGTCCTCCTTGCTCGGTTAGACAATATCCGAGCCTATAAAAACCCCTTCTAACGTTTCCAAGCATGTTAGGGGTGATAATTTGAAAAGCTTCTTCAAAAACAGATAGAATTCATTAGGAGCAAGATCGGGAGATCGAGCTGGCCATAAAATAGTTCCCCGTGTACTTATAACCCGATTAGGAAATACATTATCAAGATATTCCCTAACAAGGCCAACATTGTGAGCGGAACAACCATCTTGTTGAAACCATGTTTCACCAAATCTTACACCTAACAACTGCCTAGCAGTTGGAATAATGTGCTGCTGCAGTAGATCCAAGTATCTAGGACCATTCAAATTGCAATTGCCGTTAATAAAAAATGGCCCAATTACGTGTTCCCCTATAATACCCCCCCCCAAACATTTAGTTTTTGGGGATACTGTGTTCTTACGTCAAAATACAAATGCACCATCTGCACTTTTTCGGAAACTTCGTAGACATCCATTTTTGGTTTTAAAAATGTATTATTTCAATTAAGAACTTACCCATCTGTTTCTCGAGCAAGGCAGAAATAAAACAAAATAATAAAAACAAAATGAATTTCCAAAAGATAACACTGCAGCGTTCTTCGAATCCACCTCGGTCGTACGGCACGGAGAGTAAATTGGACTTGATTCCCCCTATGTTCGCAGTAGCTTGAAGCGGTCTGTATACCAATTTTGACCGAAATCGGATACATTTAGATGGTACCCTCCCCCCCATGCGTCATCTGGCAACTTTATGAAAATCTGATTGAAAATCCTTAATCTTTGGCCCCAAAAACCCTAGCGCCTGAATCACTTTTAGGGTACAAACACAGCAGCACGCAGCGGCGGACTTTCCCACTTTTGCTGATATATCCTATTCCTTATAACTATAGGCATTTTTTATGGTGAATTACTATTCCAATATTTTAACGTGCGTTTTAAAGTTTACTAATAAAAATTAAAAATTTCGTAAGGCGTAACGGTTAATGTGTGTACATATAAACATATTAATATCGATATTCTAAGAAAGGTTTGTACCTTATATGTAAAACAAAATTTATTTAAGTCGACAAAAGTTCTCTTAGTGACTTACAATTTTGAATTAAATGGTCAATTATCTTATTATTATCTCAAGATAGCACAACATCTTTTTCAAAAGCCATAAGCTTTATGCTTCAAGATTTTCCTATCCCAAACAATTTCGTAGCCTATTAAAAAAATATATTTGAGCTTTGAAAATGACCTCTCACAAACAAAATGTGATATAAATAAAGTAAGTATGTATTGGTAAGCTATTTGGAGATCGATATAGGCCTCGGCATACATATTATATTTTAAAAGCAAACTGTAACAGCAAAAAATGCATTTTCTGCATCTGCATGATTTCTGCCTATTTATTATGTTGTTTTGTGAGAGATCATTATCGTCGTCGTGACTTTCTAATTGTAAATTATTAACTGAATATTCATCGGAAAGTGTTTGGGACAGCCTAGGCCATTTATTGGCTAAATTCAATAACTGCTGCTTTAAACCATCTTCTCGAATTTCAGGAAAAAATGATTGGAGTTTCTTGGTAATTTCTTTCAAAAGGGATTCTGGTAACTCTTCTAAAAAATTAAAACAGTTGGTGATGTTTTGCAAATCTACTTTCTAAGGAGTTAACAATTCTGTCCATACTTTAAATTTCTCCATAGGTTCTATAATGCTGTGGTAATTTTTTTCATCATTAAATTTTGTTTTTTTGATAGTTCTTTTTACTGGGAACTCTTCTTCCATTTGTAAAGGTATGCTATTTTCTGAAAATAGGCTGTTTACTAAATTTTTGAATGTGCTGACTTCTTTTAAAATGGTACAAAAGTCTCGGAAAAGTGATACAAGCAATGACAGCGTTTTTTCGATCATCCGTTAAGATTGCAATATGTCCATGCCGGCAGTTTATAAATAATTAGACAGGCGAGTGGTATGAAAGAATATCTTTTTAAATACAATGTTATTATTGTTTCAAATTTTAGCAACTCATTTTATAAGTTCTGGCGTTAAATTTCGTATCGGCATTAAAATTATCACAGAGTTGGGTGTTCTTGGGTTTAGGACCGGAGGTGCTTCAATAAAACACTTGAATTAAGCTTAAGTTTCGAGTATATTTTTACTTTTCTTCAGAGCTACAAAGAAAAAGTTTTGGTACGCGAAAGTTTTGGTTTACATTTTTGAAAACACAAAAAAATTATATGTAAATTCCAATTATTAACAAGGGGAAGATCGGTTTAAAAAAAACGTGGCTGTAAAACAATTTCAAATTTTGTAAAATATTAAGAATTAAAATTTAATTTTTGGTATTTTTATTTTAAATAGATTGCTTAACAACGATTCATATAGTCATTAGTAATAAGAATAAATAGTATGTTTATTCGATTACCTAATTCCTAGTCTTCTGCACAAAGAACACAAAGTACACTAAATGTAACATAATTGGATTTTTTCCTTTAGATAATAAGATAATAACTAAATATAATAAAAACAAATCATACACATTCTTTTTATTGGTGTTATTTTTATTAAAAAAGATCTTTTGTTTGTGTTTTTTTAAGAAAAAAAAATTAAAGAGAGTTGGACGGATATGAAAATCAGAAAAATTGCTCCTTACATAGGAATATGTATGGAAAATAATTGAGTACGATAACCCGCACTCATTCATTCCAAAACCCACTGTACGTCACTTTGTTTGTCATTTGTTTCTCTATGTTGATTATATATAACTTTATGGCTTGTCAAAATAACAGCGAAAAAACGGGAAATCTATAAAAAGTTGTCCCTTACAAAGGGGAAAAAATAAAAAAAATAAAAAAAAACAGACATATTCTTGAACCACCTTAATAATTACCAACCCAAACTCAAGTTTACGATGGAAATCGAGGTCGATTTTCAATTACCTTTTTTGGATGTAATGGTGAAGAGGAATCCCTCGTCAGGAATTTTATCAACAAACTGGTACACTTCCTCTGGTAGATTACTTGATTACTTGTCAAATCACCTTTTTTCTCAAAAAGTCGGCTGCATAAAAAACATGCTTTTTAGGCTATACAACCTAAGCAGTCGGGAATTTCACTCGGAAAACATTAAAAAAATACAATCTCTATTAACTTTTAACATAATAAACATTTTAACATAACAAAAAACAACGAATATAAATCACCAGTTGATAAAACAGAAAAACTTAAAACTCTCTATTTTAGAGCAGGTCGGCAGAGTTATTAAAAAAAACTTCACCCACTGTAATTTGGAATTTTATAATGACCAAACCCTTAGGTCTATTTACTCCCGACAGAAGGACCCTACCCCACTACAACTTAGGTCAAATTTGACTTATAAAGTTGCATGTAAGGATTGTAATAAATATTACATAGGAATAACCAAACAACACTTACAGACGAGAATGCGACAACATAATTATGATTGTCAAAAGAAAAGGCGAAACAAAAATGAAAAAACAGCATTGGCGGTCCATCATTTCTCTCAAAGTTTTGGATTTAGAAATATATTTTGAAAAATGAAAAATCAGTGAAATGATTTTTATCTTTATCCAAATAAATAACGCAGTTAACTTTAAAACGGACGTTCAATGTCTCAGCTCTTCTTACATGAACATTTTAAAAAATTATATGGGGAGCAACAATAGTCAAAATAGTTAGTAGTAGTTAAAACAGTGCTTATAAATAAAAACATTAAAAATATTGAAAAAAAATATATATATAAATATATAAAAAAAATTAAATAAAAACAAAATAAATAAATTTAAATAAAAAAAAAGAAAAGAAAAACTGAACCGACAAGATGCAATGCGATATCACATGTAATTGACTATTGTTGCTTCAACTTCTGTTTTTTTTTCTCCTTTGTAAAAGACAACTTTTTATAGATTTCCCGTTTTTTCGCTGTTATTTTGACAAGCCATAAAGTTATATATAATCAACATAAAGAAACAAATGACAAACAAACTGACTTACAGTGGGTTTTGGAATGAATGAATGCAGGTTCTAGTACTCAATTTTTTTTCGAACCAGTTCTGCTTACACATTGTAATTATTTACTCGAGGGAAATTATTTAGAAAAAGGAAAAATTGTTGTTAAAATTTGACTCTTTTTCTTTGTATTTTATAATAATAAAAATGAATTTATTCCTTCTTTCTTTTAATTAAATGCCTAGGTATGACTCAATGTTTTGTAATGAGAGCACAGGGCGTGGGTTCAAACCTAAGTTGCAAATATAAAAAAAGGAATTTTGAAATAAGAATTTTTAATATTAATTTTGAAAAAATTTTACTTAAGTAACAGGTTGTATCTTCTTTAATTTTATCTTTTACCAAACTATTTTGTGGGCGCCCTGTCTATTAGTTGCAAAGACAGAAAATTGAACTGCTCAATTTATTCAAATATTTATTTCAGAGTACGATTTTAAGTTGAGCCTCTTAAAATCTATTTTCAAAGATTCATATTATGAAATTAAACAAAAATATCTCAACTAGTAAATGTATTAACAAAATAATTTTATAAAAAAATTAACAAGATTTGAAAAAAAATCAATAAATAATTTACAATGACTAAAATCTCATATTAATTAATATAGTTAACTTAGCATAGTGTATATAACGGTATATGACAGTATATATTACACGCAGACAACTTTGTGGTCTTTCCGCGAAAAGAAATGCATCAATATATTACACAAGGTACAAAAGTGTGGTCTTTCCACAAAAAGAAATGTATAAATATATTACACAAGGTAAGAAGTGTGGTCTTTCCACCAAATAAATGTAAAGTGAAACTTATATGTTACACAAGATACTAAAGTGTGGTCTTTCCACAAAATAAATGTAAAGTGAAACTTATATGTTACACAAGATAATAAAGTGTGGTCTTTCCACAAAAAAACATAACATGGTTTAAAACCAATAAAGGCAAAGGAAAACAACTTAAGGACAAAAATAAGTTGCCTGGGCAATCTTGACACATCAATAAGTTCTTATAGTCAAATAACGTGCTAAACACCTAGTTTCTGTAGTACAGAAAAACTTGACTATAGAAAATATTGTGTTGCCAGATTTTAAAACAGCAAATTTAGGTAGGCAGATTTGCCCAAAGAAACAATCTAGCACATCAACAACCCCTACATAATCTGTAACGTGCTAAACACATCCTTGGCCTTCCAAAAATCAGAATTATGAAAAGTTATTGTGATACTAGATCATGCATATGCCTTCTTAAGAACATATTAACGCACTATACCAAGTTGGCATAACCAACCCTAGGAGTATGAATGGACACACTATAAATAGTCATACTCTAGGTTAATTACTTAAATTTAAAAGTATATAACTCCACCCAGTATCCATTTATCAAAAAAAGTAATAAACTGCAAAACTATATTACCAAAACAAAGGTTAAATAAAACCAAAAAGGTCACACGGTTTATAATTCTGAAGGAATTATAAACCAACATTTATGGGTGTAGGTAAACACACTAAACTATACAATAGTTAGTTACACTCCGTAAATAACGAAACTTAAATATATTTGGCTTCACCACTTCCAAATATAAGTGCCAAAAAAATTTATAAAAAAATCAAAAAAATTGTGAAAAAGGCAAATTTGACCATGTTGACCGCTTGAGTTGAAGAAATTAAGACGCAAGGAAAGTTAGTAAGAATAAAAGCAGGTGTACTTAGCTTTTAACCGTAGATCCTAATCGCACCAGACATCAGTACCCCTCCCTGGACTCTCGATAAAACTGCTGACGCAATCCATGCCACATGGAAACTCAAGAACTCCGGGTGGACACAGGAAGTTGGATGATTGGATTGGAAATCTCTGAACTTGGTCTTAATTCATCGTAGAAGTAAAAAGATGGAAAGTAGCTTGACGGAAACGCTGGTTAAAGAGTTGGTCGTAGGCTTTAAACCATGATGTGGCAGTTTAAGCCTAGGTGGTCATTATGAGAAGTGTGGTCAGTAGAAAGGTGATCTTAGAAGTTGGTAGAAGGGTAGCCCTTGAAGTTGGTAGAAGGTTAGCCCTTAAAGTTGGTAGAAGGTTAGCCCTTAAAGTTGGTAGACGGTTCGCCCTTAAAGTTGGTAGACGGTTCGCCCTTAAAGTTGGTAGACGGTTCGCCCTTAAAGTTGGTAGACGGTTCGCCCTTAAAGCCTATTAATAAAAAACTTACATCAGCCCCCACTATTCTATGAGTTACTAAAAATCAAGGTTTACAAAAAAATTAATTTTTACAAATTTTTCTTACTGATTTTTAAGGTTATTCCTTGAATCTTGTTTTCTTCCAAATATATTTTAGGTCTTACAAACTGTGCAGTGGATTTGAATAATTATGACACTGCTCTAACTACCAATTTCTAACAGAAATAAAAAATAAAATTTAATGAACTATAAAAATATGCTTGTTATATTATAAAAAATTAAGTGAACTGCACACTGACCAGTTTTAAGGGTACCTAATAAAACTTTACAAAAATTTCAAAAAAATGGTTTTGAGCTATTTAAAAAAATAATATAATTCAAAAATCAGTAATCCTCAATTTTGTAAGTAATAGTAAGAAATCAAAAAAATAATTTAGGCTTATAGAAAATAGAAAAACATACCGGTTGTTCTGGCTTATGAATCTGTCAGATTACATTTTTCACTTTGTTGTTAATTTTTTTGGACACCACTTAGTGCTGCATTTCTAGTGTTGAAAAGAGCTCATCTTTTGGTGTCTTTCTATTTTATAGTAGTCACTCCCTTTACCCCGGGACCCCTTAAAATTCACTGGTTCCCCAACTACACTCCGACTTGACTGTTTTTTATTAAATTTTTTACACTAACCAAGACGACTGCTTCGTCGAATTTAACACTTTAAATGCATTTATAATATTAAAATTTTAAATAGTAAAGATTACCGTTCTACGTAGGCTGTCTTTATTACATGGAGAAAGATGAAAAAGGATAGATATTCTCCCGCATTATCTGCTTCGACGTATGTGATTCCTGTACCTTTTTACGTATGTTCGACAAAGACAACTAGATGGATGGCTTTCGCATACGTTGATTAGGCTAGTAAAAACCGGCTTTGCGACGATTTTGTAGCATGCTGGAGTTAATAGCAAGATTAGTGTAGGAATTCAGGTTGAGGTATTGAGGAAATTGGTAGGTTTGCTTTTATTAATTTGACTTGTAATGTTTTGACTAAAAAAACATTACAAATACCCCCCTTCTACGAAAAAATAAGATTTGCCTTTGACACTTACAAAATAATAGTTAAAAGGGTACATCATTTAGGTTTTCTTATAATTACTTAGTTACTAGTACAAACTAACTGACTTAAAGGCTAGGGATGCTCACTTTCAGAGTCCGATTCACTCAAGGTTGGTTTTAAGTCTTTAACATGGATCCGGGTAAAAACCTGACCTTTACCGTCCAGAAGATCATATATTAAAGGACTGATTTTCTTGGTAACTTGACATTTAATAAAACGCTGAGCAAGTCCAGCAGCAAAAGCTTTAGACGCACTGGAGAGAACATAATTTTTCTTGTAAACCGTATCACCCACCTGAAATTCAATGTTTCTCTTTCGGAGATTGTAATATTTTTCATTCGTTTGGTGTGATTTTTGAAGCAAAACAGAAACCTTTTGGTATATCTCTGGTAGTTTAGCCAATTCACCAACCAATGTTTCAGCGTTAGCAAATTTATAGGGACATTGATACATATTTTCTAGTTTTCCATAATAATCACCGTAAATCGGTACAATCCGCCCGAACACCAGAAAAGATGGACTATATTTGGTAACTGAATTTACTGAATTATTCAAAGCACTCATGATTTGGTAAAGATATTTATCCCATTCTTTATGTTTGTTTTGATTTAAAAAACATCGAATACAAGTTTTAATAGTGCGGTTATAACGTTCACAAAAATTTATCTGAGGATGGTATTTTGCATTGTACCAAATATGCTTAATCTTATACCGTGAAATAAGGTCCCTGAACTCGTTACTAATGAATTGGGCCCCGTTATCACAGACAATAGTCATAGGAGTACCAAATGTCAAAAACATATGATTCTCGACAAACTTGCAAATTTCTTGAGCGGTAGCACGTCTCAAGGGATGTAAAATTGTAAATTTAGTGAACCAATCGACAACGACAAACAGATATGAAAAACCTGACTTGGACCTAGGGTACGGACCCATGATATCCATAGATATTAATTGAAAAGGCATATCAACTTGTTTTCCAACCCCCATTACACCAAGGCGGCCTAATTGTGAAGCTTTCTGTTGGTTACATATATCACACTTTGAAACGTATCTTTTTACATCCTTTTTCAAGTCTGGCCAGAAATATTCTTCTAAGATACGATTATAAGTTTTATTTACGCCAAAGTGGCCTGATAAAGGGGAATCATGATGATTTTTAATAATATTAATTCTCTCTGACTTTGGTATCACTAATTTCCAATTTTTTAAGTTGGTATTAATCCCGTGAGAAGACTCTATATACCTATACAACCGATTTTCTTGTACTGAGTAATTTGGGAATTTTAAAGGGTCATCACAGGAAATTTCATTAATCTTAAAATTGTTCTTTGGTCGTTGATAGGCTAATTCTGGTGCCATTAAGTTTATATTATTATTTGTAGAAGGAGTCTGAAAGTTTTGTGATCTAATTTTTGTTTCCTCTATCATTCTACACAAATAAGTCAATTCATCGAGGTTCATAACTTGTTTCAATGCCAAATGATTCTGGTAGTAAGGTTGCAAATTTTTTATTACAATTTGGACCTGTTCCCATTCACTAACTTGTCTCGTTAAGCGAGTAAATAAAGTTTGCATAATACTAATGAAAATGATTGGCCTTTCGTTAGGTCCCTGAGTCCTAGAATGTATTTCTTGCCAAAGTTGATTTTCAAAATTAGTCGGTAAAAAGTTTATTTTTAATTCCCTAACCAAATCGTCCCAAGAATTTATTCTTTGCTTTATTTGTCGATACCAAGTTCTAATTTGACCCTCAAAAAATTCATGTGCAAATGTTAGAAGTTGATTTTTATCAATGTTGTATGACAACACAAACTCTTCGACTTTATCTAAAAATGTCAGTACACTCCCACTACCAGTAAATTTAATATTGTTTTGATGAATATAACCTATTTTTCTGAATAAATTCGCATCATTGCTATGTTGACCAGAATAATTTTTTGAATGAGAAAATTGTTGGATCCCATACTGGGGTAGTTGAGTAGGAACTTGAGGCAAGGGATTGGCAAAATTTAAATTATTATTGTTGTTTTGAAAGTATTGACGTGGAACAAAATTTGGGTGGTTACTGGTTAAAGGAAATTGTGAAAAAGTATTAGTATTTAAATTTTGAGAATTAAAATTTTGATTAGATAAAATCTGATGCTGAGAGTTTAATTGAGTTTGACCAAATGTTTGATGGGTAAACTGTTGACTAGGTATTTGGTTGGTAGCAGGCTGAAAGTTTAAATTTTGGTTGGAAAAATGTTGTGAGTTGTTCAAGGTTGGGTTGGTCTGATAATTACCTATTGGGTTTGATAATTGTTGGTTAAAATTGACCTGAGGATTAAGTGGACAACCTGACGTCTGATTATATAACTGGTTTTGGTTTGAATTTAAATTTAAATTGGGTAAAAAATTAGAGGCTGGATTTATACCGCTACTTAGAGTAGGTTGGTAGTTGATATTTTGATTACCAAGGTTTTGATTTTGACATGGTTGATAAAAATTTGAGCCCATCATGGATTGATAGTTTAAAATTTGACCAGCATTGCTTTGATTCAAGTTGGCGTTGGGGTTGTTTGGATTGTTTATAGCCTGTATTTGTAAGGGTTGGTTGATATTTAAGCTTTGACTAGTCTGATTTTGGTTTGACATATTTTGGCCTGGATTTGACATTGAAATTTGACCTACATTGCTTTGATTTAAATTTGTATTGGGGTTATTCATAGGCATAATTTGTAAAGGTTGACTAAAATTTGAACTTTGAATAGTTTGAACTTGGTTTGACATATTTTGACATTGATTTGACATCGGGTTTTGACCTACATTGCTTTGATTTAAGTTAAAGTTGGGGATAATGGTGTTATTTATAGGCAGCGTTTGCAAGGGATGATGGAAATTTAAACTTTGACTAGTTTGATTTTGGTTTGCCATATTTTGACATTGGTTTGACATTGAATTTTGACCTAAATTATTTTGATTTAAATTAGCATTGGTGTTGATCGGGTTGTTTATAGACGGGGATTGCAAAGGTTGGTTAAAATTTAAGCTTTGGCCAGTTTGACTTTGGTTTGACATATTTTGACACGGGTTTGACATGGAATTTTGACCTATATTGTTTGGGTTTACATTGGCCATGGGATTAATGGGGTTATTTAAAGGCAATGTTTGCAAGGGTTGATTAAAATTTAAACTTTGACTCGTTTGACTTGGGTTTGACATATTTTGACATGGACTTGACATGGAGTTTGGTGCCGATGTACCAGCTGTTTGCGATGTGGGCTGATTTGTTGGAGTTAAACTTGTTCCTGGTATACTTTGGGTTGAAATTTGAATGTTAGGTTTCGGGTCTTTTTTGGTATAACTAGCAATTCTATCTAATATTTGGGAGAGGTCTAATTGAGAAATATTCTGGGGGGTTGACTCTACTTGATTTTCCGTACCGTCGTCTAAAGGAGAAACATGTTGGGTGCTTGACATTAAAACCAATTCGAGATTTTCGTCATCTGACGAGTCATGCACACTTTCAGTCTCACTATCTTTATATACTTCAGATTCATAGTTATCTTCTTCAATTATAGATTCTCTTAAGCTTGGGGATTTTAATAATAATAAAGATTTGTTGGCTTTGGCCTTTTGATTTAAAACTGTCAAGAGGAAGGAGACTTTCGAAGAAAGTTCCTGTTTGGTTTCTGATTTTGCTTCAGGGAACCTTGAAATTCGGTTTAGAATATGCGCTAGGCGATTTGTTATAACCCGATATTTAGTATGGCGCTTGGTGAGATTAAACTTAACTACCATACTCTCCAATGTTTCCAGCTTATCCCTGCATAGGCCATTCTCATTGTCAAAGTCGAGGCTCACTTCTGGGTAGTTGATAGGTCCTGCTTTTTCCGTTTTCCGAAGTTCTCTCAGCAACTTGTTCTTTTCTTTCCGCTCACCTTGAGTGTCTCTGGATCTGATCATCAGCTCCCAATCCAATTCGTCAATCAAAAGGTATGAGGGTTCCATTTTATCTAAAATCGTTACAAAAATGTGAATAAAAGACAACTCAGTAAGAGAAAATCAGGGAAAATTTTATCAATTTAATGAAAGTTGAACAATAATGATCAAAAAAATTTAAATTAAAACGTTGAGATATTTTGTTGAGTTTGGTATAAGATACCCAGCCACTATAAGTACTTAAGTAAATTGTTCTACGTAAACTTTAAACTTGGAATGTCTTTAAATTTACAAAGGCATTACAAACACCCCCTTTCAAGGGAAATAAAAAACTCAGAAAAATACCTGTAAGATTACAAAAAACTTTAGGAAAAAAAACAACGCCCCACGTTTACAGCGCCATTTGTAATTATTTACTCGAGGGAAATTATTTAGAAAAAGGAAAAATTGTTGTTAAAATTTGACTCTTTTTCTTTGTATTTTATAATAATAAAAATGAATTTATTCCTTCTTTCTTTTAATTAAATGCCTAGGTATGACTCAATGTTTTGTAATGAGAGCACAGGGCGTGGGTTCAAACCTAAGTTGCAAATATAAAAAAAGGAATTTTGAAATAAGAATTTTTAATATTAATTTTGAAAAAATTTTACTTAAGTAACAGGTTGTATCTTCTTTAATTTTATCTTTTACCAAACTATTTTGTGGGCGCCCTGTCTATTAGTTGCAAAGACAGAAAATTGAACTGCTCAATTTATTCAAATATTTATTTCAGAGTACGATTTTAAGTTGAGCCTCTTAAAATCTATTTTCAAAGATTCATATTATGAAATTAAACAAAAATATCTCAACTAGTAAATGTATTAACAAAATAATTTTATAAAAAAATTAACAAGATTTGAAAAAAAATCAATAAATAATTTACAATGACTAAAATCTCATATTAATTAATATAGTTAACTTAGCATAGTGTATATAACGGTATATGACAGTATATATTACACGCAGACAACTTTGTGGTCTTTCCGCGAAAAGAAATGCATCAATATATTACACAAGGTACAAAAGTGTGGTCTTTCCACAAAAAGAAATGTATAAATATATTACACAAGGTAAGAAGTGTGGTCTTTCCACCAAATAAATGTAAAGTGAAACTTATATGTTACACAAGATACTAAAGTGTGGTCTTTCCACAAAATAAATGTAAAGTGAAACTTATATGTTACACAAGATAATAAAGTGTGGTCTTTCCACAAAAAAACATAACATGGTTTAAAACCAATAAAGGCAAAGGAAAACAACTTAAGGACAAAAATAAGTTGCCTGGGCAATCTTGACACATCAATAAGTTCTTATAGTCAAATAACGTGCTAAACACCTAGTTTCTGTAGTACAGAAAAACTTGACTATAGAAAATATTGTGTTGCCAGATTTTAAAACAGCAAATTTAGGTAGGCAGATTTGCCCAAAGAAACAATCTAGCACATCAACAACCCCTACATAATCTGTAACGTGCTAAACACATCCTTGGCCTTCCAAAAATCAGAATTATGAAAAGTTATTGTGATACTAGATCATGCATATGCCTTCTTAAGAACATATTAACGCACTATACCAAGTTGGCATAACCAACCCTAGGAGTATGAATGGACACACTATAAATAGTCATACTCTAGGTTAATTACTTAAATTTAAAAGTATATAACTCCACCCAGTATCCATTTATCAAAAAAAGTAATAAACTGCAAAACTATATTACCAAAACAAAGGTTAAATAAAACCAAAAAGGTCACACGGTTTATAATTCTGAAGGAATTATAAACCAACATTTATGGGTGTAGGTAAACACACTAAACTATACAATAGTTAGTTACACTCCGTAAATAACGAAACTTAAATATATTTGGCTTCACCACTTCCAAATATAAGTGCCAAAAAAATTTATAAAAAAATCAAAAAAATTGTGAAAAAGGCAAATTTGACCATGTTGACCGCTTGAGTTGAAGAAATTAAGACGCAAGGAAAGTTAGTAAGAATAAAAGCAGGTGTACTTAGCTTTTAACCGTAGATCCTAATCGCACCAGACATCAGTACCCCTCCCTGGACTCTCGATAAAACTGCTGACGCAATCCATGCCACATGGAAACTCAAGAACTCCGGGTGGACACAGGAAGTTGGATGATTGGATTGGAAATCTCTGAACTTGGTCTTAATTCATCGTAGAAGTAAAAAGATGGAAAGTAGCTTGACGGAAACGCTGGTTAAAGAGTTGGTCGTAGGCTTTAAACCATGATGTGGCAGTTTAAGCCTAGGTGGTCATTATGAGAAGTGTGGTCAGTAGAAAGGTGATCTTAGAAGTTGGTAGAAGGGTAGCCCTTGAAGTTGGTAGAAGGTTAGCCCTTAAAGTTGGTAGAAGGTTAGCCCTTAAAGTTGGTAGACGGTTCGCCCTTAAAGTTGGTAGACGGTTCGCCCTTAAAGTTGGTAGACGGTTCGCCCTTAAAGTTGGTAGACGGTTCGCCCTTAAAGCCTATTAATAAAAAACTTACATCAGCCCCCACTATTCTATGAGTTACTAAAAATCAAGGTTTACAAAAAAATTAATTTTTACAAATTTTTCTTACTGATTTTTAAGGTTATTCCTTGAATCTTGTTTTCTTCCAAATATATTTTAGGTCTTACAAACTGTGCAGTGGATTTGAATAATTATGACACTGCTCTAACTACCAATTTCTAACAGAAATAAAAAATAAAATTTAATGAACTATAAAAATATGCTTGTTATATTATAAAAAATTAAGTGAACTGCACACTGACCAGTTTTAAGGGTACCTAATAAAACTTTACAAAAATTTCAAAAAAATGGTTTTGAGCTATTTAAAAAAATAATATAATTCAAAAATCAGTAATCCTCAATTTTGTAAGTAATAGTAAGAAATCAAAAAAATAATTTAGGCTTATAGAAAATAGAAAAACATACCGGTTGTTCTGGCTTATGAATCTGTCAGATTACATTTTTCACTTTGTTGTTAATTTTTTTGGACACCACTTAGTGCTGCATTTCTAGTGTTGAAAAGAGCTCATCTTTTGGTGTCTTTCTATTTTATAGTAGTCACTCCCTTTACCCCGGGACCCCTTAAAATTCACTGGTTCCCCAACTACACTCCGACTTGACTGTTTTTTATTAAATTTTTTACACTAACCAAGACGACTGCTTCGTCGAATTTAACACTTTAAATGCATTTATAATATTAAAATTTTAAATAGTAAAGATTACCGTTCTACGTAGGCTGTCTTTATTACATGGAGAAAGATGAAAAAGGATAGATATTCTCCCGCATTATCTGCTTCGACGTATGTGATTCCTGTACCTTTTTACGTATGTTCGACAAAGACAACTAGATGGATGGCTTTCGCATACGTTGATTAGGCTAGTAAAAACCGGCTTTGCGACGATTTTGTAGCATGCTGGAGTTAATAGCAAGATTAGTGTAGGAATTCAGGTTGAGGTATTGAGGAAATTGGTAGGTTTGCTTTTATTAATTTGACTTGTAATGTTTTGACTAAAAAAACATTACAACATTTCTGTGTAAGGAGCAATTTTTCTGATTTTTATATCCGTCCAATTCTCTTTAATTTTTTTTTCTTAAAAAAACCACAAACAAAAGATCTTTTTCGTACCTGACAAGAGAACAATCTATTGATTCTAAAATATTTTGAATTGTCTTATTATCTAAAGGAAAAAATCCAATTATGTTACCTATAGTGTACCTTGTGTTCTTTCTTTCCTTTAGATAATAAGACAATTCAAAATATTTTAGAATCAATAGATTGTTCTCTTGTCAGGTACGGCAGGCAACTAAATATAATAAAAAAAAATCATACACATTCTTTTTATTGGTGTTATTTTTATTAAAAAAGATCTTTTGTTTGTGGTTTTTTTAAGAAAAAAAATTAAAGAGAATTGGACGGATATAAAAATCAGAAAAATTGCTCCTTATACAGAAATGTGACTAGGAATTAGGTAAGCGAATAAACATACTATCTATTCTTATTGCTAATGCCTATATGAATCGTTGTTAAGTAATCTATTTAAAATAAAAATAACAAAAATTAAATTTTAATTCTTAATATTTTATAATATTTGATATTGTTTTAGTGTATCTACTTTATATGTTTTACAACCACGTTTTTTCTTAACCGATCACCAGACATGAATTTGTTGTGGAGAATCGTTGAATAACCATGTGGTAAACCCCTGATATTGTCCTTGCATGTTTGCTGCTCAATCTGTTGAGTTACCTACGCACTTTCTGATATCAACATCTAGTGCCCTTAAACACTCTGACACAATCTCGTACATATTCTTTCCCCTACTAGAATTACATTTTACCAATCGTATAATTCTTTCATTCACTTTATCTGTAACCTACCTAATAACGATAGAACATTGATCTAAAACATTAATATCTTGAGTGGTGTCAACTTGAATAGAGAATATGCTGGCCTGCTAAATTTTTTTGGCAATTTTTGTTTTTATTAGAATATAGAAAATATTATTGATTGTAGCTTTTGATAAAAAGGTGACCAGATTTCCTCGTCCTTTGCTTCGACCAGGCTGAGAGAATTTTTTTGGCTCTCTAGCAACCCTTTCGATATGATTCCGAAGTAAGACATCGTATTTTGATATCAATAAGATTATTTCCAAAAAGTTGTCATGATCAATCCAATCATCCAAAAGGGAATATCCTGCTTCGTTATCAATATCCCTGTAACCTAAACCTCTTTTGCCGATCATTTTTATCACCTCTATTATTCTATCCAATATCTGTCCGTTTCTTTCAATTTGTGCTTTACGTTCTGCAGATGCATTTGAATAAATAAAAGAGTAAACATTTTTTTTCTTTCTTATACATAAGATATGCTTCTGAACTACTAATATGAACTTTGCTTTATTCATGTTCTTCTATTCTCGTATATAGATGTTTTACTCACATAAATGACATATCGGTTCCGCTAGCCAATGAAGGCTAAATAGAAGCTAAAAAAGGCTAAACAAATACAGCAATAAATCTTTTCGTGTGCTTTATCAAGACGAATGCTAATCCAATTTCGACTTATTCCGGACTTTTTAAAATAACATTAAATTGCTCATTTGTATTTCTGGGTTGCTTGAGATGAAATTTTAAAAAGACGTCGGCCTGTTAAAATAAAAATCATCATTATCCTCGTCCTAATAATATTATTATTCCCTGCATGAGTAAGTGATTCGTTGCTACATTCTCGTAGATTTGTTTCTATTTCATCAATACTATCACTTTCGTTATTCTTATAGTTTCTTGAGTCAGCTTGATTTACTGTATCTTCAGCCAGAAAAGTACTTGTTTCTAACTGCTTCTCAAAGTGCTCCAATAGTTCAAAAGTCAACTTGTCACTTTTAGCAAGAAACAAAGTAGAAATATTCTGGCAGGTTTTAGCACTTTTTTCAAAAAGTATTTTTTTCTTTTCGCATTCCCTTTCCGCACCACCTTTTCTTTCTTTCTTTCCTTTTTCCTCCATTTTATAGTTTCTTGAATCTGAAATATAAAATGGAGTTGACACTCTAAAATATTTGACCGATTCGCGATATACTAAGTGAAATATCAGATTACGCCAAAAAATATCAGATTCAATCATAACACTGTTCATTTAAAATATTTCTCAAAATAACTCTTAGTTATCACGATATTTAGAGAGTCCGATCTTTTTCTTAATAGCTAGAGAGGCGATGGCCAAAAAAAGTAAATCATTTTATAGCGTTTGTTTAGTTTTGAAAAATTCACCCCAGAGATAACAACAAAAAAATTGCGCCCAAACAACGCATGTATATTTCTATATTTTGTATATCTCAAAAACTACAGATCTGACCAACTTTAATGTTAACAAATGTAATTCAATCCAAATTTAAAAACACCGTTTGGCTAGTTGCCGTGGTTCTAAAGTGATATATTTTTTTATATCTCAAGAACAACAGCTCTGACAAACTATGACGTTATAACATATTTTATTGTAAATTTAATTACCAATCTATGTTTGAAAATCGCGCTTCGCTAGCTCACGTGGTCCCAGAGTTATGATTTTTCAAATATTTTTCATATATCTCAAAAACTACAGCTCTGACAAATTTTTAACAAATTTCATTGAGAGAAAATTTAATTGCTAATCTAAATTTCAAAACCGCGTTTCGCTAGCTGCTGTGGTACTCGAGTTATGATTTTTTGTATAATTCATCCTCTGTTTTTATACCCTTACACACCCCCACTAGAAATTAGACAGCTCATCGTCGGGTGCTACACATTTTTTGTACCAAATTTGGTTAAAATCAGATAGACATATCGACAGACAGGCCGACAGACAAACAGACACCATCAAAAAATTTTGTACTTAAGTCTTTTATGACCCAAATAAATTATTTTAACTAAAAAAACTTCTTTTTTGTCGATTTCAGTAGCCTTACCATACCTGTTAGGTATGGTCGGCTAATAATAATAAACGTCAAGGTGGAGGCTTCTTTACAGAAAGACCTAAAAACTTGTAAAAAATTAGCTACATATACATAAAGTCATTTTATCACGTCTGTAACTTAGTATAAAATAATCGTCTTACCTAAGGAACAAAACATCTGCAAGCGGCACCCGCCAGTGGGTATACAAACAAGTTGAACAGAAAAATATGGAGCTATTTTTTTTATTTTTGAGCACGCCCCTCTATAAAAAGTCTCGCGACCTGAGTCTAACTTTATTTTAATTCAATTTGTATGGACATAGACAACAGACGTATACTAGTTTTAATCGCGATAAAATGACTTACCTACCTAAATTGCCTTCACCTCTCTAACTACAAGACACCCTGTATAAACAAACATCCATTTTAAGGTAAAATGAGAAATGAACAACCTTCATCAAGAAAACGGCACAGTCTTTTAGTTTTTTTTAGGCTATTTAACCTAGGGGGGTTGATGGTTGGCAGTGGTTTCTATGAAGTTTATTTTAGTAAAGATATGCGTAATACGACAGTTTCTCGTATACACTATTTCTTTTCTAAACTTCTCTGGAGGGAGGGCTCCCCAAGGTCCTCCCGTAGTATGCCTAAGCAGTCACCCATTCACGTCCTCATTAGGCGCAACTCAGTTATTCGGTGATCTGATGACAAAAAGATAGGTTAATATCCTACGCCCCTCGATTCTTAAGTTTATAATCATAACAGATAGATTAGACCTAATTAATTATTAGGGGATATTATAATTAGATATAACTATTATTGTACTTACCTTAGGTCTCTAAACTGTATCTAAATATACGTCTTCGCCCCAGCTGATCTTAGAAGCGATTGTTAAAGATCTTTTAACTCAGGGATTCCCCTATATTCAACAACCGAAATTCGGCGTTCGCACTTTAAGGAAGGAATCTACCTTCTACACTAAAAAAATCTAGTCTTTGAAATACTGAATAGATGGTAGCATGCTGACATAAAGTAATAGAGTTTATAACAATTTATAGGATCATGGGATTACTCTCAAAACGATTTATAATTTTAATTACTAACTAACCATCACGTGAGGTCGCTCAGGCACTCAGGCTATCCGCCGTTGAAACATACTGTAGAGCGTCTTTGGATACAAATAACCTCTAAATGATCCATCGTTATAGTATGGTTTAAATCTTCGAAATCTTTAATAAACTCCAAAAATCACTATTTGACTTTTAAAAAAACTTTAAATTTAACCGATATTTAGAATGCACTTCCGCATAGAACTTAAAATATCAAGGCCTTGCTTTCTAAACATGAGTTAAATTTAAACCAAGTTTAACATTATACAAAGCAATTGGCAATATCACTTTTTACTTTAAAATTTGTTCACAAGTGCGAACAGCGCAAAAACAAAACATACCTACTAGATTAAAATTTTTCCTCAGTATTTATATTTGTCTCGAAATGGTCTCAAAGAAAATCTGGCAACTTCGCTTTTTTATGCAAGGTGGAATGAGTTACCCCGATCATCAACCAATCGGCGGCTGCCGGCGGCCACGTTTATGTAGTATTTTGCAAAATTCGTTCTAGAGGCTTTTTATTTAGAATTGTAATTAAAACAAATTTCTTCATTAAACAAAAAAAAAAGTGTAATGTAATTTAGTGATTGTTTTCCATGACAATGATAACTATGGGGCAAGCCAAACATTCATTTCTAATGGGATAAAGACAGTGCTGTGTGACCGTACAAGTTAACAGATTTTTTGAATTTATAGTTATTTATCATTCTTAAAATATTAAAAATACCAAAGAAATCGCGTTACAAACGTCGACTTAAAAATAAATATAAAACCAAGAAAACAAACAGCTTTTCGAAGTTCCATCTAAGTGAATCATATTATCCTTTTTTTTTAGTTTATTGACGATATTTTTGCTAAAGGGAAGGGAAACTCGACAACAAAAAGTTAGTTAATGAATATCTGGTTTAGATAAAGTAAAATAAAATGCATTTTTAAGGAAAAATATTTTAAATCCTCCTTACTTTAAGGTTTTATCGGAGAGTGGCCAATTTTACCCGTTTTATTTAAAGAAATTTCATTTGTTTCAAAAAAGTTTGAAAAAAAGTTAGAAAAAAAAGCTGTAAATATTGATAAATCGGACCCCAGGGAGGGATCGAACCGGCGATATACAGCACGGGAGACCGTTGCTCAAGACCACACGATCACGAGGACTTGTTGATAAGCTTTTCTTAAATGATTTATAGAATCAAGATAACGTAAAGAGGGAACGTGGCAAGATTGTGTGCAAAACAGAACGAAAATCTGGTGTGCAATATTAGTAAAATGTTTAAAAGGATTTAGATATAAATACCTCGAAGCGAAGTTGCCAGATTTTCTTTGAGACCATTTCGAGCCAAATATAAATACTGAGGAAAAATTTTAATCTAGTAGGTATGTTTTGTTTTCGCGCTGTTCGCACTTGTCAAAATTTTTTAAAGTTAAAAGTTATATTGTCATTTGCTTTGTGTAATGTTAAACTTGGTTTAAATTTAACTCATGTTTAGAAAGCAAGACTTAATATTTTAAGTTCTTTGCGGAAGTGCATTCTAAACATCGGTTAAATTTAAAGTTTTTTCAAAAGTCAAATAGTGATTTTTGGAGTTTATTAAAGATTCCTAAGATTTAAACCATACTATAACGATGGATCATTTAGAGGTTATTTGTATCCAAACACGCTCTACAGTGTGTTTCAGCGGCGGATAGCCTATCGAGCGATCGGGCATCGCCCGATGGTCCGGCAGGGTAAAATGGCCTGGTGCCTGAGCGACCTCACGTGATGGTTAGTAAATAATTAAAATTATAAATACCTATAATAATAAAACAGCAAGCATCGTTTTGAGAGTAATCCCATGATCCTGTAAATTGTTATAATCTCTATTACTTTATGTCAGCATGCTGCCATCTATTCAGTATTTCAAAGACTAGATTTTTTAGTGTAGAAGCTTGCAATAGGTAGATTCCTTCCTTAAAGTGCGAACGCCGAATTTCGGTTGTTGAATATAGGGGAATCCCTGAGTTAAAAGACCTTTAACAAACTCTTCTAAGATCAGCTGGGGCGAAGACGTATATTTAGATACAATTAAGAGACCTAACGTAAGTACAATAATAGTTATATCTAAATATAATATTCCCTAATAATTAATTAAGTCTAATCTATCTGTTATAATTATAAACTTAAGAATCGAGGGGCGTAGGATATTAACCTATCTTTTTGTCATCAGATCACCGAATAATTGAGTTGCGCCTGATGAGGACGTGAATGGGTGACTGCTTAGGTATACTACCAGAGGACCTTGGAGAGCCCTCCCTCCAGAGAAGTTAAGCAAAGAGATATATATATATATATATATATACGAGAAACTGTCGTATTACGCATATCGTTACTAAAATAAACTTCATATCAACCACTGCCAACCATCAACCCCCAGGTTAAATAGCCTATGCACTTGAATACCACTATTACTTTATTTCATACATCACTGAAAAACTAAAAGACTGTGCAGTTTTCTTGATGAAGGTTGTTCATTTCTCATTTTTCCTTAAAACGGATGTTTGTTTATACAGGGTGTCTTGTAGCTAGAGAGGCGGAGGCAATTTAGGTAGGTAAGTCATTTTATCGCGATTAAAGATAGTATACGTCTGTTGTCTATGTCCATACAAATTGAATTAAAATAAAGTTAGACTCAGGTCGCGGGACTTTTTTTACAGGGGCGTGCTCAAAAATAAAAAAAAAATAGTTCCATATTTTTCTGTTCAACTTTTTTGTAAACCCACTGGCGGGTGCCGCTTGCAGATGTTTGGTTCCGTAGGTAAGACGATTATTTTATACTAAGTTGCAGACGTGATAAAATGACTTTATATATATGTAGCTAATTTTGGACAAGTTTTTAGGTCTTTCTGTAAAGAAGCCTCCACATTGACGTTTATTATTATTAGCCGACCATATCTAACAGGTATGGTAAGGCTACTGAAATCGACAAAAAATAAGTTTTTTTACTCAAAATGATTTATTTGGGTCATAAAAGACTTAACTACAAATTTTTTTGATGGTGTCTGTCTGGTTGTCTGTCGGTCTGTCTGTCGGTATGTCTATCTGATTTTAACCAAATTTGGCACAAAAAATGTGTAGCACCCGACGATGAGCTGTCTAATTTCTAGTGGGGGCATATAAGGGTGTAAAAACAGGGGTTTAATTATACAAAAAATCATAACTCGAGTACCACAGCAGCTAGCGAAACGCAGTTTTCAAATTTAGATTGTTATAACTTGAAAATTTGTCAGAGCTGTAGTTTTTGAGATATATGAAAAATATTTGAAAAATCATAACTCTGGGACCACGTAAGCTAGCGAAGCGCGATTTTCAAACATAGATTGGTAATTAAATTTACAATAAAATATGTTATAACGTCATAGTTTGTCAGAGCTGTCGTTCTTGAGATATAAAAAATATATCACTTTAGAACCACGGCAACTAGCCAAACGCTGTTTTTAAATTTGGATTGAGCAGAACATTTCCAATTACATTTGTTAACATTAAGGTTGGTCAGATCTGTAGTTTTTGAGATAAAAAAAAATATAGAAATATACATGCGTTGTTTGGGCGCAATTTTTTTGTTGTTATCTCTGGGGCGAATTTTTCAAAACTAAACAAACGCTATAAAATGATTTACTTTTTTTGGCCACCACCTCTCTAGCTATTAAGAAGAAGATCGGACTCTCTAAATATCTTGATAAGTAAGAGTTATTTTGAGAAATATTTTAAATGAACAGTGTTATGATTGAATCTGATATTTTTTGGCGTAATCTGAAATTTCACTTAGTATATCGCGAATCAGTCAAATGTTTTAGAGTGTCAACTCCATTTTATATTTCAGATTCAAGAAACTATAAAATGGAGGAAAAAAGAAAGAAAAAAAGAAAAGATGGTGCGGAAAGAGAATGCGAAAAGAAAAAAATACTTTTTGAAAAAAGTGCTAAAACCTACCAGAATATTTCTACTTTGTTTCTTGCTAAAAGTGGCAAGTTGATTTTTGAACTATTCGAGCACTTTGAGAAGTAGTTAGAAACAAGTACTTTTCTGGCTGAAGATACAGTAAATCAAGCTGACTCAAGAAACGATGAGAATAACGAAAGTGATAGTATTGATGAAATAAAAACAAATCTACGAGAATGTAGCAACGAATCACTTAATCATGCAGGGAATAATAAAAATAATTACGCGATTGATTTGGAAACAAGCAAGAATAGGCCACAGGACGAGGATAATGATGATTTTTACTTTAACAGGCCGACGTCTTCTTAAAATTTCATCTCAAACAACCCAGAAATACAAATACAAATGAGCAATTTAATGTTATTTTAAAAAGTCCGGAATAAGTCGAAATTGGATTAGCATTCGTCTTGATAAAGCACACGAAAAGATTTATTGCTGGATTTGTTTAGCCTTTTTTAGCTTTTTTTAGCCTTCATTGGCTAGTGGAACCGATATGACATTTATGTGAGTAAAACACCTATATACGAGAATAGAAGAACATGAATTAAGCAAAGTTCATATTAGCAGTTTTGAAGCATATCTTATTTATAAGAAAGAAAAAAAATGTTTACATTGATTTATTCAAATGCATCTGCAAAACATAAAGCACAAACTGAAAGAAAAGGAAAGATATTGGATAGAATACTAGAGGTGATAAAAATGATCGGCAAAAGAGGTTTAAGTTACAGGGGTATTGATAACGAAGCAGCATATTCCCTTTATATTACTAATAATCTTATTGATCTCAAAATACGATGTCTTACTTCGGAATCATATCGAAAGGGTTGCTAGAGAGCCAAAAAAATCTCTCAGCCTGGTCAAAGCAAAGGACGAGGAAATCTGGTCACCTTTTTATCAAAAGCTACAATCAATAATATTTTGCAAGGCATATCTATTCTAATAAAAACAAAAATTGCCAAAAAAATTTAGCAGGCCAGCATATTCTCTATTCAAGTTGACACCACTCAAGATATTAAAGTTGTAGATCAATGTTCTATCGTTATTAGGTATGTTACAGATAAAATGAATGAAAAAATTATACGATTGGTAAAATGTAATTCTAGTAGGGGAAAGGATATGTACGAGATTGTGTCAGAGTGTTTAAGGGAACTAGATGTTGATATCAGAAAGTGCGTAGGTAACTCAACAGATGGAGCAGCAAACATGCAAGGACAATATCAGGGGTTTACCACATGGTTATTCAATAATTCTCCACAACAAATTCATGTCTGGTGTTACGCTCACGTTTTAAATTTAGTAGTAGGAGACATTACAAAAGATATAATTCAAGTGGTTTTGGATTGTTTAATAAATGTGCTGTTTTTGTTCGAGAATCATACCTTTGCACGAACACTTGGAAGAAAGAATCGGCGCATATTCCAAATGCGCACTTTTTAAACACTATAGGTGAAACCAGATAGTGGGCAAAAAAGAAGGCATCATCTAAAATTTTTAACATTAAAAATGGAATCTTTGTGGAACTATGTAAAACATTGTATACGATATGTAATTAGGATAATTTTAATGCCGATACGAAATCTAACGCCAGAACTTATTTAGATGGGTTGCTAAAATTTGAAACAATTATAACAGCCATTGTATTTACAAATATATTATTTTATACCACTCGCCTGTCTAATTATTTACAAACTGCCGGCATGGACATATTGCAATATTACCGGATGGTCGAAAATACGCTGTCATCGCTTGTATCACTTTCCCGAGACTTTTGTACCATTTTAAAGGAAGTCAGCACATTCTAAAATTTAGTAAACAGCCTATTTTCAGAAAATACCGTTACAAGTGTAAGAAGAGTTCCTAGTAAAAAGGACTATCAAAAAAAACAAAATTTCATGATGAAAAAATTACCACAGCATTAAAGACCCTATGGAAAAATTTAAAGTATGGACAGAATTGTTGACTCCTTAGAAAGTAGATTTACAAAACATCACCAACTGTTTTAATTTTTTAGAAGAATGACCAGAATCCTTTTTGAAAGAAATTACCAAGACACTGCAATCATTTTTTCCTGAAATTCGAGAAGATGGTTTAAAGCAGCAGTTATTGAATTTAGCCAATAAATGGCCTAGGCTCTCCCAAACACTTTCTGATGAATATTCAGTTAATAATTTACAATCCAAAAAATATCTAATTGCCAAATCTCTTCAAATTCTTGTCAAAAAGGCACATTGCCTATAAAAAATGGAAAGTCTTGGAATCCGAGATACTGTTACCCTTTCAATAACTGCCTTTTTAGGGTCACTGTATGATGTTTCTGACCTTCTTAACACTATTCTACCATCCTACGTCTCTGTTTTAATTGACTTAGACTTGAATGACTGTTTTCAAAAATGGATATTTCTGTGCAAACTTGTAAATCTCCTGTCTGAAGCAATTGAAAAATCTCAAAAATACTTCCATCATTAAATTATGGAAATACATGAAAACCATAAAAATATCTTCAGCTGAAACCAGCCAAAAAAAGCACGTCTTCTTGCTCTCCAAGCCCCAGAGAGCAGTGCATGGCTCAATGCCCTTCCATCTGCAGATTTAGGAAATCTTTTAGATGACAATACATTTCGTATTTCAACTGCGTTAAGATTAGTTCTGCCTGTGTCTGGAGTGCACACGTTGCGGCGAAACAGCAGATATTTATGGCTGGAATACATTTTGAGCGACGTTATCAAACTTAGAAAGGGTTTCAGTGATTTTTCAACAAGGTGAACATCTAATCTAGACGTGCGAGGAGTTCGAAACGATTGTTTTAGTAAAGAATATGCTACATAAGAATCTAGTATCTTTAACTTGTTCCCTAAATTATTTAAGACACTAACTTTTTTATTTATATTTGATTCAATTGCGGAGGGTGAATAACTGCAACCAAGTAAATTAAACTCATTTAAAAGTGTTTCTAATAGATTTGGATCAACATTTAAAAATTTAGAAGTTATTGTCGAGGAATGCTAAAAGTTACTAATTTTTTAAAGTTATCTAAAACATTATCGGGATCACAGGGTAGAAGGGATTCGAACCCGGGACCTTCCGTGCGGCAGGCAGATACGCTGTCCACTGCGCAACATAGGTAATCATAAAGCTGTGAAAAAGTAAAAACTGTTTTAATAGTTTTAAGTAACTTTATAGTTTATATTATTTCTCTAGTAATATTACATGACTAGTAAGAACGTTATTTAATTGTATAAAGGAACAAAAACTAGTAATAATGCACTATTTAAACATATTTTAACAATTGAGGTAGATAATTTTTTTACTCGATCTGTGGTAAAAACTAAATATATATATATATATATATGTATTAATTAATATTAATTAAACTTTTGTTTTTTTTTTATTTCAAACTTTAAAGACCTGAAATGTTCACTCAGAGCAGATAGAGAGAACCTTTTAAAAGCTGTTCAAAGGCCTTTTCAAAAGCTGTTTAAAAGCTTTTTGTTTTGCAACAGATCCGTTTAAAAGCTGTTTAAAAAGCTGTTTGTTTAGTAACATACCTGTTTAAAACCAGTCCATTTGGGAATAGACCTGTTTAAAAACTGTTTTTTGTGAGAGTGTTTAACAGGTGCTTGGGTGCTTCAGGATATTTCCTATATATACAGATGCTTTCTTTTAAAAATTTTCAGTATACATTTATTTGTCAAATAGCGGTATGGATCTATCAGACGTAAATAATACTTTTGGTGTTAAGCTCCAAGGAAATAAATTGTTCATTGGGAAAACACTGATTAATGTAAAGAATAATATCCTTATTCTGGGTGAATATGAGTGTCAGCTAACGAGTGGTTTGAAAACCTTTTATGGAGAAACCTACCTTAAATATATACTTTTGATGATACTTTAGAAAAAAGTAGACAACAAAGATGCTGATGGTAACCCTGAAGTCTTTGGAGAAAAAACGAGAAATTGCAGAAGGTTCCTTTAAGGACGTTCTGGGATCCCTCCACAATATTTTGGGACAAACACAACAAACACTTGGCGTAGGTATTTACCGCAAAAACCACGATATTGGAAATACAGAAGTGAAAAACAGTATTGTAGAATTTCTATTTATAAACAAGTTTTCGAGAAAATCATTTCGGACATAAAATCAAAGTTCAATAACGAGACTCTTAAGTATTTTTGACCGAAACATATACATACCACGTTTTATACAAAGTGAAGCCAAAATAGAGGCAAAATTGTCGTTTACAAATACTATAAACTGTTTGATTAATCTTGAACTTTTAATGGGCGAAATCAGTATTTGGAAACAATATTGGTCAGACATAGGCAAAAGTTTAAATAAAAACATATATGATAACGAAAAAACAAGAGTTTTTTGTACTCCAGAAATGGTCGGTACTCGACAGAAATTCTCTCCGCTGAAGACGTGATCTTTGGCACATAAGACTGACTGAGGTTTTCTGTTGTTGTGGTACACCTAGCTGAAGAGTCCCTAATAAGGACGAAATGCCGTCGTCCTAGGTTCCACCTTCTGTACAAAAAACTCTTCTTTTTTCGTTAGATTTACACAGCCATCTTCCGTTTGTTTTTTAAATCGTGCAGTACGGCACTTTCGGTTGTTTTGCGATTATAATCGCATGCTTGTAGACGAAACTGCATACAGATGGCGTTTTAATATGTCTCTCGCAGGATCGATGCTACGCCATGCTTATGCAGTGGGTTTTATTCTGGTTGTCAGAGATTCACACAGAGGGCGCCATGGTCGGTACTCAACAGAAATTCTCTCCGCTTGAGCCATGATCTTTGGCATATAAGCGTGACCGAGGTTTTCTGTTGTTGTGGTACACGTAGCTGACGAGTCCCTAATAAAGACGAAACGGCGTCTTCCTAGGGTACACCCTCTGTGTGAGAAATCGAAATCCAAGAAAGTCATTTTGCACTGAAGTACAAAAAAGATTTACGGTGACACAGCCATCTTCCGTTTTTTTTTTTTATATATGATAACGTTTTAGAGGCAATGACCAAGTGTGACGATATTTATCTGCTAATAAAAACATTCTTGGATGTTTGCCAGTAAGTAATACTTCGTCACAAAGAAGCTTCTCCTGTCTCAAAAGATTGAAAACATAAGTACCTAAAAACACTATGACGGAAATTCGTATGTGGGGCTTAACGTAAAAAACCAGAAACGAACTTTTTTTGAGGTAGACATCTTATATTTGAGATAAGACCTCAAAAAAAAGTATTTAGCTATTATGTTTGTGTGTTTTGTTTGTTATCTATGTTTTTTATAACTGAAAAAAATATACGCAGCTACTCAAACTCAGATTTCAGGGGGGTAGGGGAGTAATTATCTCCCCACCCTGGATGCAATTTTTTTACGAAAACATTTACAAAATCACAAGTACGGCCTAAATTGCGGCGCAATAACACCTTTGATATTTACGGTATTCGTTTAATTTTGTGTTAAAAATGGCATTTGTAGTGTCATTTTCTTCAAAATTTTACCCTGCTGCGCTATGAAACCATTGATATATTTACAATTTTCAGTGCAATTTTCTTCAAAAGTTTCAACTGCAGCGCTATGGTACTGTTGATATTTATGATTTTAGTTTAATTTCACTCAAAAATTGCATTTTTAATGTAATTTTTTCAAAAATATTCGGCGCATTTAAACATTTTTTAAATAAAGATGTATGAAATAAACAAATTAACATCTGAGTCACCCCCCTAGATTTGAGGCCAAATTCGCGTAGTTACTAAGTTTTGTTTGCATATATTGACATCTTCCTCATAAAAGCTATGCATTTATTCTAGTTATTTTTTTTTGTATCGAAACCCCCCCCCCCTTTTTAAATACTCAAACTTACAAGTGCATACAAAATAAATTCTGACAACTCCCCAGGGATGAAAAGAAGTGGAAGCCGGAAGTATGTTAATATTATATCCAGAAAAACAAGATCTTACAGCGTTTATCAACCAGAGTAATGTAATGATGGATAACGTTAATGGTATGAAGAACACTTATTTTTAAGATAGAAACTGCCATAAGCTGACTTTCAGTCAAAAAAAGGAGACGAAAAACTTGCTAGAATCTGAAGAACAGAATACTGGTTTAAATAATTTATCTAGTCTACATTATGGAGACATTAATGAGCTGGTTGACAGTTTGAGGGTTTTTGACGCCTCCACCGAGTATGATTTTCCTCTATTCTGTATCGTCGCTATCTGTTGTGCATTTTTTGATGCCTATGTAAGCCAATTCTCGAGCCGCACACCCTTCCACAGTCCTGGCACACCCAGTCTCCGGCAGCAGCCGGGTGTTGTTGGTCGTTCAATCTTCCATTTTGTGGCTCTTTTCTACCTTCTCTCTTTTCCGTCTCTAGTCTACGTCTTTGCTCTGTGTGTGTTGTTCGGCGCCATGAAGCCCTATCGTTTGCCGTGGTCTCGAAGTTGTTTATATCGATGTGAACCTTCATCATATTGCCTTTGAGAACGTACCTTTTTTGGTGACCTCCTTGATTTCTTTTTCCATCCTTCAGTTATCCATAAAATATCTGCTTTGGGAGACGTGTTTCGAGCATGCGTATAAAGTGACCGGTACAACAAAGCTGGTGCTTGAAGATAAGGGCTTCTATAATAGTTGTTCTGGCTTCTTCTAAAACACTTATGTTGTTTGTCGGTCTTGCCCTTTGATTCTCAGGATTCGTCTTAAACAACATTGGTGATATTTTTCTAGTCGTTTGGTATGCCTTCTGTAGGTGGTCCACATCTCGCATCCGTATGTTAGAGTTGGTATTATAACTGTGTTGCAGACACGAAGCTTGGTCTCCGCACTGACGTCGTGATTGATGAAGACCCTGTCCAAAAGCCGTCCGGACGCTGCGCTAGCACATTTTAGGCGATGTTGTATTTCTGCGTCAATAGTTGCATTTGATGATAGGTGGCTCCCAAGGTATGCAAATTTATGCAAATGTTTAAAGCTTTGCTTTTGTAGGCTTGGTTAAATGCGTTGATTACCAGCTGTAGACCTTCCTCTGTATCGGCCATAACAACGTTGTTATCGACGTATTGCAGTTCAATTACCGAAGTCGTCGAGACCTTAGTTTTTGCTCGCAGTCTGCCTAGGTTAAGTAGGTACCGTCAAATTTTCCACTCCCGGCGGTAGATGTTCCTCAACAAGGTGAAGCATGGCACCTAAAAATATAGAGAATAGGGTGGGCGCAATAACACACCCTTGTCTAACGCCTGTGGTAATCTGCTCAGGACTGTTTCATTCATATTGTTGTGTAGTAGTCTACGAATTTGAATATGTTTTTGAGGTCATCCAGCTTTTGCCGGTATTTGCCAAAGAGCTTCTCTGTTGACCGAGTCAAATGCTTTGACTAGGTCTATGAAAGCCATGAAGAGGGGGCGATTTTGTTCTCTAGATTTCTCTTGCATTTGTCTGGCACTGAATATCATGTCAGCTGTGCCTCGATTGGGCCTAAATCCACACTTTGACTCGGGCAGATTGTGTTCAGCAATCGAAATTAATCGGTTTGATAGTATCCGTGCAAGTATCTTTCCAGCAACAGAAAGCAGAAATATACCTCTATAGTTTCCACATGGGGCCTTGTCGCCTTTTCTGAAAATGGTAACTATATGGGCGTCTCTGAGTTCTGCAGAAATGTTCTCAGTGGTCCATATTTTACTTATTAGAGTGTGCATTTTGGAATTAAGTGCGGGACCCCGTTGTTTGTAGACTTCAGCAGCGCTACCATCTGTGCCTGCTGACTTATACTTTAGCTGTGTGATTGCCTTTTTGACTTCCTCTAATCTCGGAATCTCACTTAGGTGTTGTTGTGTGGTTTTCTCCGGAATTTTGTCGAAGATGTCGTTATCGACCTAAGACTCTCTGTTGAGTAGTCCTTGGAAGTGTTCTTTCCATCGTGAATTGATAGAGGATCTGTCTTTAAGCAGCCTTGTTCCATCTTTGGATCGTAGGGGATTGATACCTTGTGTAGCGGGACCATATATCATCTTAGTAGCTTGAAAGAAGGCTCTACCATTGGTTTTTTAGTCTACGTGTTTGCCTTTGTACTTTTGCTTTGGGTTCTTGATATTGCCTTTTCTTCTCGTTAGAGTTAGGCTGGCTTTTCCAAGCATTATGGGCTTTTCTCTTCCTCTTGAATTTCTTTATCGTGCTCATCAAACCAGTCTTGATGTTTTCTTTGTGTGTAGCCGACCGTTTCTTGGGAGGTAGATGTTATTGCTGTCTTCAACATTCTCCAGCGATCGTCAATATTCTCCGGGTATTCTAAAGTACCCAGCTTTTAATTCAGAGAGACTTAATATTTTGTTCTGCTTTGATCATCTCTAAGGCATTGAATCTGCTTCTGATTTGCTTTTTTTGACGGCTACTTCTTGTTGGAATCTGCAAGTTTATTTTGGCTTGTATCAGGCGATGGTCTGTCTAGCAGTGGTCTACACTCGTTATTGCTCTTGTAATGCCAGTGTTTTGACCTCGGGTGTTGAATTGGAGGTCTTGAATTTGTTTTTTTGTCGGAAAATTGTATTTGAGATTATGAGGTCGTATTCCGAACATAGGCGCAGTCCGTTTGAGTTTATGTTTCCAACACCTTCCTTGCTAATGACGCTCTTCCATAGGTTTGAATTCGTACCAACTGGAGCATTAAAATTACCTAGGATGGTAAGTTTATCAGATTTAGGTACAGATATTATGACTAAGTTGAGAATAAAATTCATCTTTTTGGTTTTCATCAGCTGCAAGAGTTGGAGCGTAGGCGCTGATTATAGTAGCGTGTTGGTAGTTGATAAGGTTTAGGCGCAAAGTCATCAATCTTTCGTTTATTCCGGATGGAAATTCCGTTAGCTGGCCCACAATCTCATTTTTTATAGCCAAACCCACTCCGTGAATACGTGGTTCATCTTCTTCTTTTCCTTTCCAGAAAAATGTGTAGAGTCCTCCGTGTCCTTTAAGTTGCCCTTCGCCTGTTCCTCTAGTTTTACTGAGAGTAGCGAGATCGATGCTATATCTCCTTAGTTCACGTGTCACTATTGCCTTTCTTCTTTGTGGTCTTGTGGTTTTGTCTGTATCCATAAGTGTACGGATATTCTAAGTGGCAAAGTTCATTGGATTTCCTTTTGTTTTGTTTTCACCGCATGTGGTGTACCCACTGAATGCGTTTGTCCAGTCAGGCAGTTGTTGGCTGGCTATGTTTAGGGCACCTTGTATGACATAATCACATACATACATTTCTTGCAAGCGTCATGTTCCTGTTTTTAGATGTTATAATAATTTAAATAGTGTTTAACTAACTGTATTGAAATTCCATTGGTTTCAATAGTTAAATATATTACATAATATGTAATTGTATATAGTCAATAAAAAATGTGTTTTATTTATATAGAAGATTGATCGACGAAAAACTAAATTTATTTTATATTAAACGAAGGATCTATATAGTCTATAAAAAATTTTGAACATTTTTATAAGTTTTTTTGTGCCTATTGTTTGAGTCTGTACACATTTAAACATGTTGGGTAGTGTTTGGTACGTAAAACTGCAACTCCTGGGAAATAATTTACGAGTTTTCGGATTGATAAAGAGAAAATATTTTTGTTAATTTTTAGAACTATATGTTAAATTAATTTAAATTTACATTAACTTATGTCGTAAACTTTGTTCACCTGGCTAGAGCAATGTTAAAACTTTGAGATTTTTATTTTTATGAAGTACTGCGTACCTACGGTTTTCCCATACTATCCCATAAAACCCGCTTTTCGTAAAATAAACACCAATGTCTAGGAATCCAGGGAATGTAATAGACCATTTAAATCGGTTCAATATATTTTTTTATTAAACAGACCTAATTCTAAAAATATGTATCTATATCGTTTGGTCCTTTAAAATCAAAATTTGATACGTTACATAAGATTTTTTTCCCACCGCTTTGGGTTGCTCTTTAAATAAGACTAATAAATTTGATCAAAATCGTTAAAGCAGTTTTTGAGATATGAGTATTGATTACAGACATATTAAATTACATAAATAAATAAATGTTATTAGCCTGTCGTACAGATTCTTGTTTTTAAATTTTAGATCTATTTTATTAAATATTAGTACCCAGCAATTTTCCCTGGTTTTCCGTGTTTTAAATGATCATTTTGTTTTTTTTTTAAAGACTTATTCATGAAGGATTGATAAATAATGATTTATTGTTGAGGTGTTTGAGAGGAGTACTAAAAAATCATAATTTTTATCATAATTATTGGCAGAGTTAGATGTGTACGACATTTTTACTCTATTTTTAGACTTATTTCTTCGTATTTCTAATTTTTATGAACTATTTGCATGCCATATATACTAAAAAACTGATCACGATGTGTTAGTGAACGCCTGTTATAAGTTTCTAAGTGAATTTTGTTTCAAAATGCCACGATGTTTTCCAGAAGTTCCTTGTGAAGAAAATCCCACATTTATAGGCATGGTGTGGAAGTGCTGCTTGTTTGGGTAAGTACCTACTTGTAAGATATTACCTTTCATTGTATTATTTTTGATGCCTAAACAGCACTACTTACATAATGTAAACAAAGAAAAGTAAGCCGGTTTTAAGTTGACTTTATACATTATTAATTTATTGCAACGACTTTTGCTGAAAAAATCTGACATCAACTAATCTACCTATAATACTTAATTTTAAGTATGTGCAAATTATTGAAAAAAAATCAATTGTAATTTATTTGGATAGAGACAATCTCTGTTAATGTATTGTTATTTTTTTAGGTCAACTGTTGAAACCTTAAAATTACTTAAAGAGTAACAACTACTTAAATAGTAACAATAAAAAAAGTTAACAGAAAAAGAAAATTATAAAAAAATAGAGCAAATTTGCTGATATTGTCGGGACGAGGTTTATCCTCGACTTTTTATAAAATTTTCTCTAACTCGACTTACCCAAATTTACTTTACATTTCTCTAGAATGAAAATGATTTTATTTTAGACAAAAGGATGATAAATTACAAAAACCCAAAATTCTAATTTATATTAGTCAAGTTTTTTACAAACACTTTAGAAAATAATTCCCTTTTAAAACTTACCATTTCTACACTTTAATTGAACTACTGAAAAAATAACTTTTATTTTTACATTTTTAAAATAATTTAATTTTAAATTTACTTTTACTTGGAGGAAAAGTAAGAGCGATATACATTTGGGCATAAGGACGCCTTGCAACCGCGTTTATGAAACTTCCCCATCTCCCGGTTAAATGTCTTGCTTTTATAGGCAAAAAGAGATGAGTTGATGAGTTTCTTTCTTGCTCTTCCCTCAATAAGGCTTTACAACTTTTCTCTTTATCTACAGACCGTGAATACTTTTATTAAATAGTTTTATTAAAAAATAAAGGAGCGAAAAAGATTTCCTGGTGAAAAATGTTTTTTTAAATTCAATATCTTATATCCATTTAAATGGCGATAGCAGACAGAGGAAAAGGATCAAAAGATCTACTACCCAGTCCAAAAAAAAAATTGAAAGAGAATCGTAAAAATCACTTTAATTTTCCGGCTGAAGGGATGCGAAATTTTGGCTTAGAGGTGCATATGGGTGCATAGAAATTCCGAATCAGTCGCCTCTCTTCGACTAGGTACTCAATGCTTTCTATTAATATTTGGTGATATACATAAAAAATACAAGCATAAATACACAAAAGTCAGTGCAATAAATTCAGGTCAAAAAAATTCTGGATTCTTGACTAATTTCAAACTTTTTTTCTTATAATGTTTAAGTATTTTGTATATATCTTTTTCGGTTTTGTGACCTCTTGACTCGCCTCTTTTAATAATGTATAAACTGAACTTAAAACCGACTTACATCTTTTTGTTTACATTATGTAAGAAGTGTTGTTTAAACACAAAAAAATAATATAATAGAAGGTAAGATAAAGCAAGTAGGTACTTACCCAAACAAAACAATCTAGCAGCACTTCCACACAATGCCCATAAATGTGGGATTTCCTTCACAAGGAACTTCTGGAAAATATCGTGGCATTTCGAAACAAAATTCACTCAGAAACTTAGAACTATCGTCTACTATCACATCGTAATTATTTTTTAGTATATATTGTGTTCAAAAAGATCATAAAAATGATTATTTTTTCGAAATTTCGTTGCAAGTTCCAAAAAAGGTAAACACAAACTGACTTTGCTTCGGTATTTGACAGTCGTTTTGGGAAAGTATTGCGGGTTGCCTGCCATTTAAGCGTTCTTTTTAATTGCCAATAAGTGATGTTGCCGTAACAATGAAAATAATCTCGATAGCGATCGTTATCTCGTAACGATAACCCACTGAAATTGCCCCTTTGTCACCTTAACAAGCATCCATTTTATGAAATAAGTCTAAAAATAGGGTAAAAATGTCGTACACCTCTAACTCTACCAAGAATTTATAAAAAAACCATTTAATAATTAATTATCCATCCTTGATGAATAAGTCTTAAATATACCAGGAAAAAATGATGGGTACTCAGTATTTAATAAAATAGGACTAAAATTTAAAAACAAGAATCTGTACAACCGGCTAATAACAAGAATTTATGTAATTTAATATGTCTGTAATCAATACTCATATCTGAAAAACGATTTTGATCAAATTTATTGGTCTTATTTAAAGAGCAACCCAAAGAAGTGGGAAAAACGTTTAAAATTTTCATGTAACGTATCAAATTTTGAGCTTTTACATGACCAAACGATATAGATACAAATTTTTAGAATTTTGTCTGTTCAATCAAAAAATATATTGAACCGATTTTTAACACTCCTCTAGGTAAACAAAGTTTAAAACGATATACGACATAAGTTAATTTAAATAGAAATTAACACACGTACCAAACACTACCCAACATGTTTAAATGTGTATAGACAAAGTTTTTTATAGATACTATAAAGTTAAGAAATAAATTATTTTTTAGTCGTTCAATCTTCTATATAAATAAAACACATGAGGACATTATTAATAAGATTTTTTATTGACTATATACAATTACAATTTCAATATAGTTAAACACTATTCAAATGGCTATGATAATTTCTTTCATATATTTTTCTGTTTCAGCCCCCTTTAAAGCGTCAAAACCCTCAACCTCCAACCAGCTCATTAATGTTTACAAAAAGTAGACTAGTTAAATTATTTGAACTAGTATTTTACTAATTTTTCTTCTCCTTTTTTTTTGACTGAAAGTCAGCTCATGGCTGTGTCTATCTTAAAAACAAGTGTTCTTCATACCATAAACGTTATCCATCTGCATTTCTCTGATTGATAAACAGTTGTGTGTCTTGGTTTTCTGGATATAATATTAAGATACTTCCAGCTCCACTTCTTTTAATCTCTGAGGAGCTGTCAAAATTAGCCCGTAATTATGAAATTTTTTTTTTTGATTACCGCTATTATTAATACATGCAGGGTGGGACTGCACATGCGGCTGCACCCCGCATTTTTTACTTTAAAAATATCAGATAAGGAGATGAGCCCAATTTTTCTTTGACGCAGATGATTAGCCCGTAATTAGCTCATAATTCTGATATACTTTTTTTTGGTGCCGCTATTATTAATGGTAGCGGGGTGGGACTGCACATGCAGCTGCACCCCGCATTTTAAATTTTAAAAAAATCAGATTTTTTTTTCGCCAGATAATTAGCCCGTAATTAGTCCGTAATTCCTGCATTCAAAATATTTGATTTTTCGAATGCGGGTTGTAGCTGCATAGACCTGTAATTTTGTTTTTTTTTAACCGGTATCAGAGGTTGTTTACCAAGACCCCTCCTTCCTTTGAGACGCCACTAGGTAACCATTTTTGTGATGTAACATTAAAAAAAAAAGATTTTATAATTATCACGTTATATTTTTATATATAGAATATTTTTATTTCTTATTTGATTTTTATGGATGTCACTAATAAAAGGAATAAGTAAAATTGATAAAGCAGTACCTAAAATATGTTATAATATATATAACCTTTTTTGGGGATAAGGAATACGAATTTTTGATCAAATCTTGAAAATTCAATATTGTGGATTCAAGATAAACGATTTTAGTTCATGTTTTGCTAACCAATTTTATCTGACTTATTCACATTCAATGGTTTTTAAATTTGGTATGCGTTTATTTCCGCCTCCTCACGCTTTATGAGGGGAGTGGACCTAAGTTTGTCCGATATCAATCAAAATTGGCATACGGAGGATTTTGGGGATAAGGAATACGAATTTTTAAATGAGATTTTGAAAATTCAATATTGCGAGGATTCAAGAGGGACGATTTTAGTCATGTTTTGCTAACCAATTTTAACTGAATTATATATATGGTAATTTGTTTCAAATTTGTTATACCGCTAAAGTTCCGGTAACAATACAATAACTTGGTATTATTAGGCGTCCCTTTCCCGACTACGCGGGGAGTGGAGGGCCTTAAACACCTGTTTTTGTTTGGTCCGATTTCAACCAGAATTGGTATATGGCGGTTTTTGGGGATAATGAGGAATACGAATTTTTGATCAGATTTTGAAAATTCAATATGTCGGATTCAAGATAAACGATTTTTTGTCATGTTTTACTAACCAATTTTAACTGACTTGCACACATCCGATTGTCTTCAAATGTGGTATGCGTTTTTAGTTCCGGTGGCAATACAATAATACGTTATTATCAGATACCCGCCTCCCCCTAACGAGAGAAGTGGAGGGGAAAAGGATTTAGTTTGTTCTATTTCAATGAAAATGCATAATCCCTTTTCTAAGGACCACTGTATGCCAATTTTGATGGAAATAGAATAAACTAAATCTTTTTCGCCACCACTTCTCTCGTTAGGGGGAGGCGGGTACCTAATACCATTCGAAAGAAAATTTCAGCGAGAATTCAAATATGAAGTCAAGCTAGGTAGTTACTATTTAAGGTTTTTAGAATATTTTCCAAAAATAGCTCCTCAGAAAAGAGCTAGATAGGGGATTTTACATTTTACGGTAAATAGTAGTTGGCGATCTGTCAAAAACAAAAATCTATGGTTTAAAGATTATATATTTTTTTTTCTTAAAACCCCTCACTAGACCAACTGTGCTGGAGATTGTTATAAATAACAATTTGGCAACTATGCAGAACCTGTCAAATTCACACCTTAGGTTGTTTGCAGAATTAGCTGGTAGGAAATCTATAGAGTGAACAATCACTGAAAGTCTACTCTAAACAGATTTTTGTGATTTCAACTATAACTTTTTATGCTTAGGATTAAGTTAGTAGTATTTCTAGGGAAATTGTGTTGTTTCAAATACACAGAAAGTTTGATAACTAATTTTGTCGTTTTTGAGCGTTTAAAGTGAAAGAAAATCCAGGGCTCGAAAAAAGGTTCGAGAAGGCAATTTGCGAAGTTACAAAAAGACTGTAAGGAATTCGATAAAAAGAGGATAGATACGCGACGTTAATTCAAGAAAGAGAAGAGCGCTTTATAATGTGTCGAAGCTATAGTCTTTTGTTAATAAAATCTATATGTTTGTGGCGGATTCATAATGTCGAAACTACTTTTTTTGGGTTTTTCGCCACTAAGTTAAGGAAATTTTTTCAAAAATATGTTAAAACCCACTGCGTAAATTCCTAAAGAAAAAAATTTGTTCGTTTGTCAGTGGTTTTTAAATAAGATAAAAAATTTGCCTACACACACGCAAATCCTAACTAGAATCTAAGTACTTATCTGACGTTTCGGCAGAAATTCTACTGCCGTTATCAAAGAACTTTATCCTCTTCAAAAACTTTTTTCGATTCTTTTTTAAAATATCTGTCTGTTGTCATACAACTGACTGACTTTGACTGATATATATTTCAAATATTAACTTGACAGTTTGGTGCGTCGATAGTAGCCAACAAGGTATTGGGTGAATTTAGTAAAATTTAAAATCAAAATTATATTTGTTTGAGTGTTTTCGATTTTAGATTACTTTATAAAAATACAAAATTTTTTTATTTTAAAATGTCAATTATAAAAATTATCTTTTGACTAACTTTAAGAAAAAATATATTAGAAACCCAAAGAACATCAATGCTATTTTTTAATTTATTTTAAAAAAACCTTTTTGAAAATCTTGCTTTAAAATTGGAAGCCAAACTGTATTTATATCAACTGATATGCTAGCTATGCATTCATCTTCGTTAAGATAGATGCAAGCTGCTTCTTTGATTTTTCGTTTAATTTTGTCTGGTTCTTTTTGTAATATACTGGTTTCTCCCCACATTATTCTATGATCATTTTCAAAAGAATGTTGGCAAATTTTAGACTTCTCCCAGTCTCCCCTCCTGAGGTAACCCCTATGGTCATTTATTCTAACTTCAAGAGGCCTTGAAGTTTCTCCAATATAAAATTTACCACACTCGCAAGGCATTTTATAAACGATATTTTTTGAGTTTTGCTCAGCATTTAATGGTTTTGTTTTGGTTAGAATTGATCTAAGAGTATTTGATTTTTTAAAAATTGTTCTAATATTATAAGTATTAGCGATTCGTTTAATTAATTTAATTTTTTCCGAAATACCTGGTATAAAAGGAATTATATCCCAGTAACTTCATCGAACATTCTTTTAGACAAATCGAATTTCCAAGACAACGCGAACGTAGACATAATAATGTACAACCAACAAATTTAATAATTCCTTTTATACCAGGTATTTCGGAAAAAATTAAACGAATCGCTAATACTTATAATATTAGAACAATTTTTAAAAAATCAAATACTCTTAGATCAATTCTAACCAAAACAAAACCATTAAATGCTGAGCAAAACTCAAAAAATATCGTTTATAAAATTCCTTGCGAGTGTGGTAAATTTTATATTGGAGAAACTTCAAGGCCTCTTGAAGTTAGAATAAATGACCATAGGGGTTACCTCAGGAGGGGAGACTGGGAGAAGTCTAAAATTTGCCAACATTCTTTTGAAAATGATCATAGAGTAATGTGGGGAGAAACCAGTATATTACAAAAAGAACCAGACAAAATTAAACGAAAAATCAAAGAAGCAGCTTGCATCTATCTTAACGAAGATGAATGCATAGCTAGCATATCAGTTGATATAAATACAGTTTGGCTTCCAATTTTAAAGCAAGATTTTCAAAAAGGTTTTTTTAAAATAAATTAAAAAATAGCATTGATGTTCTTTGGGTTTCTAATATATTTTTTCTTAAAGTTAGTCAAAAGATAATTTTTATAATTGACATTTTAAAATAAAAAAATTTTGTATTTTTATAAAGTAATCTAAAATCGAAAACACTCAAACAAATATAATTTTGATTTTAAATTTTACTAAATTCACCCATTACCTTGTTGGCTACTATCGACGCACCAAACTGTCAAGTTAATATTTGAAATATATATCAGTCAAAGTCAGTCAGTTGTATGACCACAGACAGATATTTTAAAAAAGAATCGAAAAAAGTTTTTGAAGAGGATAAAGTTCTTTGATAACGGCAGTAGAATTTCTGCCGAAACGTCAGATAAGTACTTAGATTCTAGTTAGGATTTGCGTGTGTGTAGGCAAATTTTTTATCTTATTTAAAAACCACTGACAAACGAACAAATTTTTTTCTTTAGGAATTTACGCATTGGGTTTTAACATATTTTTGAAAAAATTTCCTTAACTTAGTGGCGAAAAACCCAAAAAAAGTAGTTTCGACATATAGTCTTTTGTGTCGCCCGTTGACGTTTAACTGCGAATGTCAGAAAAATAAAAAACAATTGAAATTTTTTTGGGGTTGTTTTTTACATCGGAAGGCAAAAGGGGATGATTGTTCTAAAAATATCCAAACTTGAAGTGACATCTCTGAAAGGGTATTTCTGGCTATTTTAAGAATGTAATGTTATTGTCGCACTCCGGTCGACTGGGCCTTTCTCATATTTAATGTTTAGTGATATAATATCTTATTTTAAGTAAAAACTCTACATTGTCTCTTTTCAGAACTAAGCGGATGCAGGGAGAAAGAGAAGTCTCTAATTTCATAACACCGGGATTTTTGACAAGGCTTTATATTGGTTTTTATATTAAAGTATACATAATTTGAATTTTGGATCTTCCCAAGAAAAACATGAAATATATTTATTTATAAATGGTACTTACATAAATTTATAGAAGACTGGTCCAGCTATTTGGACTCGTTCGTGGTCAGGTGCCTGCTCTCTTATTATGAAGTGGTATAAAACTTTTATAAAACAAACTTTTATAAAATCTTGTATCAAAAAAACTCTCAAAAAACCTTTTTTTTCGAGCTGCTAACCCAAAAAACTTACTGTTCGCTTTTGGCTAGTTCAGCGGTAATTTTTTTTTTGTCGTTCCATCATAACTTTTTCGCAAACCTTAAACAAAGTTGTTTTATAATTTAGTGTTTCTTTCTACTTAAAATTCGTCAAAATAAAGATAGTTTATAATTTTGAGGATGTTTTAACCTAGTTATGATAAAACCAAAATAACGATTTGAAAGGTGTTTTGCATTCTTTAAAGTATTTGTGTTACTTTTTGGATTTTATTAAACTTAGAAGAAGTTAAAAAAAAAACCTCCAAATCAGTTACTTCAACCGAAAAGAAACTAAAAAACAAAAGATCAAAAGATCTTGGGTGGAAATAAAGAAAATTCAAACTTGGCTGAGCATCTCACAAGGAACACACAAAAGATCAAAGCGAAAAGAGAAATGATTAAACGATGTTTCGCCCTGGGTAACCAGCGTGGGCTCATCAGTAGTTTCACTGGTCACCCTCCACTATACATCATTAAACACTATCATACACTTTGATTTCCAACCTTGAACCACTCACAAATAGGCATCGTTCCGCACTGGCACTTACTTATCCAAGTTACCTGGTACGAATTCGTCCTGGCGTGTTAATATTTCCAGTAGGATTATGCTCCTAAGGCAATTAAAACAAAGAAGAAGTTAAAAAAAAAACCTCCAAATCAGTTACTTCAACCGAAAAGAAACTAAAAAACAAAAGATCAAAAGATCTTGGGTGGAAATAAAGAAAATTCAAACTTGGCTGAGCATCTCACAAGGAACACACAAAAGATCAAAGCGAAAAGAGAAATGATTAAACGATGTTTCGCCCTGGGTAACCAGCGTGAGCTCATCAGTAGTTTCACTGGTCACCCTCCACTATATACCATGGTTACCCAGGGCGAAACATCGTTTAATCATTTCTCTTTTCGCTTTGATCTTTTGTGTGTTCCTTGTGAGATGCTCAGCCAAGTTTGAATTTTCTTTATTTCCACCCAAGATCTTTTGATCTTTTGTTTTTTAGTTTCTTTTCGGTTGAAGTAACTGATTTGGAGGTTTTTTTTTTTTAACTTCTTCTTTGTTTTAATTGCCTTAGGAGCATAATCCTACTGGAAATATTAACACGCCAGGACGAATTCGTACCAGGTAACTTGGATAAGTAAGTGCCAGTGCGGAACGATGCCTATTTGTGAGTGGTTCAAGGTTGGAAATCAAAGTGTATGATAGTGTTTAATGATGTATAGTGGAGGGTGACCAGTGAAACTACTGATGAGCCCACGCTGGTTACCCAGGGCGAAACATCGTTTAATCATTTCTCTTTTCGCTTTGATCTTTTGTGTGTTCCTTGTGAGATGCTCAGCCAAGTTTGAATTTTCTTTATTTCCACCCAAGATCTTTTGATCTTTTGTTTTTTAGTTTCTTTTCGGTTGAAGTAACTGATTTGGAGGTTTTTTTTTAACTTCTTCTTTGTTTTAATTGCCTTAGGAGCATAATCCTACTGGAAATATTAACACGCCAGGACGAATTCGTACCAGGTAACTTGGATAAGTAAGTGCCAGTGCGGAACGATGCCTATTTGTGAGTGGTTCAAGGTTGGAAATCAAAGTGTATGATAGTGTTTAATGATGTATAGTGGAGGGTGACCAGTGAAACTACTGATGAGCCCACGCTGGTTACCCAGGGCGAAACATCGTTTAATCATTTCTCTTTTCGCTTTGATCTTTTGTGTGTTCCTTGTGAGATGCTCAGCCAAGTTTGAATTTTCTTTATTTCCACCCAAGATCTTTTGATCTTTTGTTTTTTAGTTTCTTTTCGGTTGAAGTAACTGATTTGGAGGTTTTTTTTTTTTAACTTCTTCTTTGTTTTAATTGCCTTAGGAGCATAATCCTACTGGAAATATTAACACGCCAGGACGAATTCGTACCAGGTAACTTGGATAAGTAAGTGCCAGTGCGGAACGATGCCTATTTGTGAGTGGTTCAAGGTTGGAAATCAAAGTGTATGATAGTGTTTAATGATGTATAGTGGAGGGTGACCAGTGAAACTACTGATGAGCCCACGCTGGTTACCCAGGGCGAAACATCGTTTAATCATTTCTCTTTTCGCTTTGATCTTTTGTGTGTTCCTTGTGAGATGCTCAGCCAAGTTTGAATTTTCTTTATTTCCACCCAAGATCTTTTGATCTTTTGTTTTTTAGTTTCTTTTCGGTTGAAGTAACTGATTTGGAGGTTTTTTTTTTTAACTTCTTCTTTGTTTTAATTGCCTTAGGAGCATAATCCTACTGGAAATATTAACACGCCAGGACGAATTCGTACCAGGTAACTTGGATAAGTAAGTGCCAGTGCGGAACGATGCCTATTTGTGAGTGGTTCAAGGTTGGAAATCAAAGTGTATGATAGTGTTTAATGATGTATAGTGGAGGGTGACCAGTGAAACTACTGATGAGCCCACGCTGGTTACCCAGGGCGAAACATCGTTTAATCATTTCTCTTTTCGCTTTGATCTTTTGTGTGTTCCTTGTGAGATGCTCAGCCAAGTTTGAATTTTCTTTATTTCCACCCAAGATCTTTTGATCTTTTGTTTTTTAGTTTCTTTTCGGTTGAAGTAACTGATTTGGAGGTTTTTTTTTAACTTCTTCTTTGTTTTAATTGCCTTAGGAGCATAATCCTACTGGAAATATTAACACGCCAGGACGAATTCGTACCAGGTAACTTGGATAAGTAAGTGCCAGTGCGGAACGATGCCTATTTGTGAGTGGTTCAAGGTTGGAAATCAAAGTGTATGATAGTGTTTAATGATGTATAGTGGAGGGTGACCAGTGAAACTACTGATGAGCCCACGCTGGTTACCCAGGGCGAAACATCGTTTAATCATTTCTCTTTTCGCTTTGATCTTTTGTGTGTTCCTTGTGAGATGCTCAGCCAAGTTTGAATTTTCTTTATTTCCACCCAAGATCTTTTGATCTTTTGTTTTTTAGTTTCTTTTCGGTTGAAGTAACTGATTTGGAGGTTTTTTTTAACTTCTTCTTTGTTTTAATTGCCTTAGGAGCATAATCCTACTGGAAATATTAACACGCCAGGACGAATTCGTACCAGGTAACTTGGATAAGTAAGTGCCAGTGCGGAACGATGCCTATTTGTGAGTGGTTCAAGGTTGGAAATCAAAGTGTATGATAGTGTTTAATGATGTATAGTGGAGGGTGACCAGTGAAACTACTGATGAGCCCACGCTGGTTACCCAGGGCGAAACATCGTTTAATCATTTCTCTTTTCGCTTTGATCTTTTGTGTGTTCCTTGTGAGATGCTCAGCCAAGTTTGAATTTTCTTTATTTCCACCCAAGATCTTTTGATCTTTTGTTTTTTATTAAACTTATTGAATTTTTAATATTTCTAATATTTTTAGAGCTTGACACATGACCCGCCCCTGGAATGCTGGACTTTAGCATCTTCAGCCCTAACCTTAACAATATAGTTTAAAAAAGCTAAATAAAACTTTAATTAAATTATTTTACAGAAAAATACAACTTTTGCGTCCATCTGGGCAGTCCGGGCATGTCGTAGGTGGATGAATCGGTTAACTCGATATAAGAAGCCATGACTAGTGCATCTAGCTTATGATAGATGATTACAGAAGCTGTGGTGGTCAGCTGCTTTGGTTGTCCGCTTCTGGAGCTGTTGACTGAGAGGCTAGCGCTGTTGTGTCAAGCCTTGTGCATGGAAAGACTTTTTTCCTTTAGTCCATTTAATCTGCTTATAGTCCCTATTTATTCTTCTTTCTTCTTTACTTCATCCTGCCTCGTTCTCGTCTATATTTGCTTCATCATGCTGCTGCAAAATAATTTAAATTTCTGGATAACTTGCTGTTGTTCTAATTTCCCAGTTTTGTTTTATTTATTATATCCCGTTACTTGATTGTAATTCTCGATTAAAAATAAAGTGATAATTTTTTACCATCTTGGTAAATAAAACAAATATTTTTGCTATTATTTTTCAGTTATTTTAATTACTATTGATTGGCTAGTCTTCCATTCAAATCTGCAGTCGCTTACGGAGTCTATCAAATCAGAAATATTACAAATCCGATCCGATAATACGGTATTATCAGGTACCCGCCTCCCCCTAACGAGAGAAGTGGAGGCGAAAAAGATTTAGTTTATTCTATTTCCATCAAAATTGGCATACAGTGGTTCTTAGAAAAGGGATTATGCATTTTGATTGAAATAGAACAAATTAAATCCTTTTCCCCTCCACTTCTCTCGTTAGGGGGAGGCGGGTATCTGATAATAACATATTATTGTATTGCCACCGGAACTAAAAACACATACCACATTTGAAGACAATCGGATGTGTGCAAGTCAGTTAAAATTGGTTAGCAAAACATGACAAAAAATCGTTTATCTTGAATCCGACATATTGAATTTTCAAAATCTGATCAAAAATTCGTATTCCTCATTATCCCCAAAAACCGCCGTATACCAATTCTGGCTGAAATCGGACCAAACAAAAACAGGTGTTTTAGGCCCTCCACTCCCCGCGTAGTCGGGAAGGGGACGCCTAATAATACCAAGTTATTGTATTGTTACCGGAACTTTAGAGGTATAACAAATTTGAAACAAATTAGGATAGATATAATTCAGTTAAAATTGGTTAGCAAAACATGACTAAAATCGTCCCTCTTGAATCCTCGCAATATTGAATTTTCAAAATCTCATTTAAAAATTCGTATACCTTATCCCCAAAATCCTCCGTGTGCCAATTTTGATTGATATCGGACAAACTTAGGTCCACTCCCCTCATAAAGCATGAGGAGGCGGAAATAAACGCATACCAAATTTAAAAACCATTGAATGTGAATAAGTCAGATAAAATTGTTAGCAAAACATGACAAAAAATCGTTTATCTTGAATCCACAACATTGAATTTTCAAGATTTGATCAAAAATTCGTATTCCTTATCCCCAAAAAAGGTTATATTTATTATAACATATTTTAGGTACTGCTTTATCAATTTTACATCCATAAAAATCAAATAAGAAATAAAAATATTCTATATATAAAAATATAACGTGATAATTATAAAATCTATATTTTTTTAATGTTACATCACAAAAATGGTTACCTAGTGGCGTCTCAAAAGAAGGAGGCGTCTTGGTAAAAACCCTCTGATACCGGTTAAAAAAAACAAAATTACAGGTCTATGCAGCTACAACCCCCATTCGAAAAATCAAATATTTTGAATGCAGGAATTACGGACTAATTACGGGCTAATTATCTGAAAAAAAAATTTTGGGCTGATCTCCTAATATGATTTTTTTTAAATTTAAAATGCGGGGTGCAGCTGCATGTGCAGTCCCACCCCGCATCCATTAATAATAGCGGCACCAAAAAAAAGTATATCAGAATTACGGGCTAATTACGGGTTAATCATCTGCGTCAAAGAAAAATTGGGCTCATCTCTTTATCTGATATTTTTAAAGTAAAAAATGCGGGGTGCAGCCGCATGTGCAGTTCCACCCTGCATGTATTAATAATAGCGGTAACCAAAAAAAAATATTTCATAATTACGGGCTAATTTTGACAGCTCCTCAGGGATTAAAACAAGTGGAGCTGGAAGTATGTTAATATTATATCCAGAAAACCAAGACACACAACTGTTTATCAATCAGAGAAATGCAGATGGATATCACTTGTTTTTAAGATAGACACAGCCATGAGCTGACTTTCAGTCAAAAAAAAAGGAGAAGAAAAATTAGTAAAATACTAGTTTAAATAATTTAACTAGTCTACTTTATGGAAACATTAATGAGCTGGTTGGAGGTTGAGGGTTTTTGACGCTTTAAAGGGGGCTGGAACAGAAAAATATATGAACGAAATTATCATAGCCATTTGAATAGTGTTTAACTATATTGAAATTGTAATTGTATATAGTCAATAAAAAATCTTATTAATAATGTCCTCATGTGTTTTATTTATATAGAAGATTGATCGACTAAAAACGAATTTATTTTTTAACTTCATAGTATCTAGAAAAAACTTTGTCTATACACATTTAAAAATGTTGAGTAGTGTTTGGTACGTAAAACTGCAACTCCTGGGAAATAATTTACGAGTTATCGGGTTGATAGACTGCGACAAACAGATACCCTGTTAATTTCTATTTAAATTAACTTATGTCGTATATCGTTTTAAACTTTGTTTACCTAGAGGAGTGTTAAAACTTTGAGATTTTTATTTTTAATAAATACTATGTACCTACAATTTTCCCATATTATCCCATAAAAACCGCTTTTCGTAAAATCAACACCAATGTCTAGAAATCCAGGGAATGTAGTAGACCATTTAAATCGGTTCAATATATTTTTTGATTGAACAGACAAAATTCTAAAAATTTGTATCTATATCGTTTGGTCATTTAAAAGCTCAAAATTTGATACGTTACATAAAAATTTTAAACGTTTTTCCCACTTCTTTGGGTTGCTCTTTAAATAAAACCAATAAATTTGATCAAAATCGTTGAAGTAGTTTGCAGATATGAGTATTGATTACAGACATATTAAATTACATAAATTCTTGTTATTAGCCGGTTGTACAGATTCTTGTTTTTAAATTGTAGTCCTATTTTATTAAATACTGAGTAACCATCAATTTTTCCTTGTATATTTAAGACTTATTCATCAAGGATGGATAATTAATTATTTATTGTTGAGGCGTTTGAGAGGAGTACTACAAAATGGTATTTTTTATAAATTCTTGGCAGAGTTAGAGGTGTACGACATTTTTACCCTATTTTTAGACTTATTTCATAAAATGGATGCTTGTTAAGGTGACAGGGGGGCAATTTCAGTGGCAATACGGCAACATCACTTATTGGCAATTAAAAAGAACGCTTAAATGGCAGGCAACCCGCAGTACTTTCCCAAAACAACTGTCAAATGCCGAAGCAAAGTCAGTTTGTGTTTACCTTTTTTGGAACTTGCAACGAAATTTCGAAAAAATAATCATTTGAACACAAAATATACTAAAAAATAATTACGATGTGATAGTAGACGACTGTTCTAAGTTTCTGAGTGAATTTTGTTTCGAAATGCCACGATATTTTCCAGAAGTTACTTGTGAAGAAAATCCCACATTTATGGGCATTGTGTGGAAGTGCTTCTAGATTGTTTTGTTTGTGTAAGTACCTACTTGCTTTATCTTACCTTCTATTATATTATTTTTGGTGTTTAAACAACACTTCTTACATAATGTAAACAAAAAGATGTAAGTCGGTTTTAAGTTCAGTTTATACATTATTAAAAGAGGCGAGTCAAGAGCTCACAAAACCGAAAAAGATATATACAAAATACTTAAACATTATAAGAAAAACGTTTGAAATTAGTCAAGAATCCAGAATTTTTTTGAACTGAATTTATTGTACTGACTTTTGTGGGTTTATGCTTGTATTTTTTATGTATATCACCAAAATACAAAATATGATGATTGCGTTTATGCCTCGTATAGATGATAGTACTTATAATAGAAAGCATTGAGTACCTAGACGAAGAGAGGCGACTGATTCGGAATTTCTATGCACCCATATGCACCTCTAAGCCAAAATTTCGCATCCCTTCTGCCGGAAAACTAAAATGATTTTTACGATTCTTTTTCAATTTTTTTTTTTTTTTTGACTGGGTAGTAGATCTTTTGATCCCCTTTCTCTGTCTGCTATCGCCATTTAAATGGATATAAGATATTGAATTTAAAAAATCATTTTTCACCAGGAAATCTTTTTCGCTCCTTTATTTTTTAATAAAACTATTTAATAAAAGTATTCATGGTCTGTAGATAAAGAGAAAAGTTGTAAAGCCTTATTGAGGGAAGAGCAAGAAAGACACTCATCAACTCATCTATTTTTGCCTATAAAAGCACGACATTTAACCGGGAGAAGGGGAAGTGTCATAAGCGCGGTTGCAAGGCGTCCTTATGCCCAAAATTTATATCGGTCTTACTTTTCCTCCAAGTAAAAGAAAATTTAAAATTAAATTATTTTAAAAATGTAAAAATAAAAGTAATTTTTTCAGTAGTTAAATTAAAGTGTAGAAATGGTAAGTTTTAAAAGGGAATTATTTTCTAAAGTGTTTGTAAAGAACTTGACTAATTTAGATTAAAATTTTAGGTTTTTGTAATTTAACATCCTTTTGTCTTTCTAAAAATAAATGTATAAAACATCTTTGTGATTTTAAATTATCATCCAACTAAAATAAAATCATTTTCATTCGAGAGACATGTAAAGTAAATTTGGGTAAGTCGAGTTAGAGAAAAGTTTATAAAAAGTCGAGGATAAACCTCGTCCCGACAATATCAGCAAATTTGCTCTATTTTTTTATAATTTTCTTTTTCTGTTAACTTTTTTTATTGTTACTATTTAAGTAGTTGTTACTCTTTAAGTAATTTTAAGGTTTCAACAGTTGACCTAAAAAAATAACAATACATTAACAGAGATTGTCTCTGTCCAAATAAATTATAATTGATTTATTTTCCAATAATTTGCACATACTTAAAATTAAGTATTGTAGGTAGATTAGTTGATGTCAGATTTTTTCAGCAAAAGTCGGGGCAATAAATTAATAATGTATAAACTCAACTTAAAAACGGGTTACATCTTTTTGTTTACATTATGTAAGTAGTGCTATTTAGGCATGAAAAATAATACAATAGAAGGTAAGATAAAGCAAGTAGGTACTTACCCAAACAAGCAGCACTTCCACACCATGCCTATAAATGTGGGATTTTCTTCACAAGGAATTTCTGGAAAACATCGTTGCATTTTGAAACAAAATTCACTTAGAAACTTATAACAGGCGTTCACTAACCAATCGTGATCAGTTTTTTAGTATATATGACATGCAAAAAGTTCATAAAAATTAGAAATAAGAAGAAATAAGTCTAAAAATAGAGTAAAAATGTCGTACACATCTAACTCTGCCAATAATTTATAAAAATTATGATTTTTTAGTACTCCTCTCAAACACCTCAACAATAAATAATTATTTATCAATCCTTCATGAATAAGTCTTTGGAAAAAAAACAAAATGATCATTTAAAACACGGAAAACTAGGGAAAATTGCTGGGTTTTAGTATTTAATAAAATAGATCTAAAATTTAAAAACAGGAATCTGTACGACAGGCTAATAACATTTATTTATTAACGTAATATGTCTGTAATCAATACTCATATCTCAAAAACTGCTTTAACGATTTTGATATACTATATACAATTACATATTATGTAATATATTTAACTATTGAAACCAATGGAATTTCAATACAGTAAGTTAAACACTATTTAAATTATTATAACATCTAAAACCAGGAACATGACGCTTGCAAGAAATGTATGTATGTGATTATGTCATAAAAGGTGCCCTAAATATAGCCAGCCAACAACTGCCTGACTGGACAACCGCATTCAGTGGGTACACCACATGAGGTGAAAACAAAACAAAACAAAAGGAAATTGCCACTTAGCATATCCGTACACTTATGGATACAGACAAAACCACAAGACCACAAAGAAGAAAGGCAATATGGTGATACGTGAACTAAGGAGATATAACATCGATTTCGCTACTCTCAGTGAAACTAGAGGAACAGGCGAAGGGAACACGGAGGACTCTACACAGTTTTCTGGAAAGGAAAAGGAGAAGATGAATGAATGGAGTGGGTTTGGCTATAAAAAATGAGATTGTCGGTTACCTAACGGAATTTCCATCCGGAATAAGCGAAAGATTGATGATTTTGCGCCTAAACCTTAGCAACCACCAACACGCTACTATAATCAGCGCCTACGCTCCAACTCTTGCAGCTGATGAAAACCAAAAAGATGAATTTTATTCTCAACTTAGTCATAATATCTGTACCTAAATCTGATAAACTTACCATCCTAGGTGATTTTAATGCTCCAGTTGGTACGAATTCAAACCTATGGAAGAGCGTCATTAGCAAGGAAGGTGTTGGAAACATAAACTCAAACGGACTGCGCCTATGTTCGGAATACGACCTCATAATCTCAAATACAATTTTCCGACAAAAAAACAAATTCAAGACCTCCAATTCAACACCCGAGGTCAAAACACTGGTATTACAAGAGCAATAACGAGTGTAGACGACTGCTAGACAGACCATCGCCTGATACGAGCCAAAATAAACTTGCAGATTCCAACAAGAATTTTCCGTCAAAAAAAGCAAATCAGAAGCAGATTCAATGCCTAGAGATGATCAAAGCAGAACAAAATATTAAGTCTCTCTGAATCAAAAGCTGGGTACTTTAGAATACCCGGAGAATATTGACGATCGCTGGAGAATGTTGAAGATAGCAATAACATCTACCTCCAAAGAAACGGTCGGCTACACACAAAGAAAACATCAAGACTGGTTTGATGAGCACGATAAAGAAATTTAAGAGGAAGAGACAAGTTCATAATGCTGGAAAAGCCAGCCTAACTCTAACGAGAAGAAAAGGCAATATCAAGAACCCAAAGCAAAAGTACAAAGGCAAACACGTAGACTAAAAAACCACTGGTAGAGAACAAAATCACATAAAATGCAACATCTAGCTCCAACAATACCAGAGCCTTCTTTCAAGCTACTAAGATGATATATGGTCCCACTACACAAGGTATCAATCCCCTACGATCCAAAGATGGAACAAGGCTGCTTAAAGACAGATCCTCTATCAATTCACGATGGAAAGAATACTTCCAAGAACTACTCAACAGAGAGTCTTAGGTTGATAACGACATCTTCGACAAAATTCCGGAGAAAACCACACAACACCACCTAAGTGAGATTCCGAGATTAGAGAAAGTCAAAAAGGCAATCACACAGCTAAAGTATAAGTCAGCAGGCACAGATGGTAGCGCTGCTGAAGTCTACAAACAACGGGGTCCCGCACTTAATTCCAAAATGCACACTCTAAGAAGCAAAATATGGACCACTGAGACCATTTCTGCAGAACTCAGAGACGCCCCTATAGTTACCATTTTCAAAAAAGGCGACAAGGCCCCATGTGGAAACTATAGAGGTATATTTCTGCTTTCTGTTGCTGGAAAGATACTTGCACGGATACTATCAAACCGATTAATTCAGATTGCTGAACACAATCTGTCCGAGACAAAGTGTGGATTTAGGCCCAATCGAGGCACTGCTGACATGATATTCAGTGCCAGACAAATGCAAGAGAAATCTAGAGAACAAAATCGCCCCCTCTTCATGGCTTTCATAGACCTAGTCAAAGGATTTGACTCGGTCAACAGGGAAGCTCTTTGGCAAATACTGGCAAAAGCTGGATGACCTCAAAAACATATTCAAATTCTTAGACTACTACACAACAATATGAATGAAACAGTCCTGAGCAGATTACCACAGGCGTTAGACAAGGGTGTGTTATTGCGCCCACCCTATTCTCTATATTTTTAGGTGCCATGCTTCACCTTGTTGAGAAACATCTATCGTCGGGAGTGGAGGATTTGACGGTACCTACTTAACCTAGGCAGACTGCGACCAAAAACTAAGGTCTCGACGACCTTGGTAATTGAACTGCAATACGTCGATGACAACGTCGTTATGGCCGATACAGAGGAAGGTCTACAGCTGGTAACCAACGCATTCAACCAAGCCTACAAAAGCAAAGCTTTAAACATTTGCAAAAATGGCCATCCTCTGCAGAACGTGGAACATTACTCATACCTTGGGAGCCACCTATCATCAAATGCAACTATTGACGCAGAAATACAACATCGCCTAAAATGTGCTAGCGCAGCGTCCGGACGGCTTTTGGACGTCAGAACAACTAGTATAGAAGCCCTTATCTTAAAGCACCAGCTTTGTTGTACCGGTCACTTTATACGCATGCCCGAAACACGTCTCCCAAAGCAGATATTTTACGGATAACTGAAGGATGGAAAAAGAAATCAAGGAGGTCACCAAAAAAGGTACGTTCTCAAAGGCAATATGATGAAGGTTCACATCGATATAAACAACTTCGAGACCACAGCAAACGATAAGGCTTCATGGCGCCGAACAACACACACAGAGCAAAGACGTAGACTAGAGACGGAAAAGAGAGAAGGTAGAAAGGAGCCACGAAATGGAAGATTGAACGACCAACAACACCCGGCTGCTGCCGAAGACTGGGTGTGCCAGGACTGTGGAAGGGTGTGCGGCTCGAGAATTGGCTTACATAGGCATCAAATGCGCAACAGATAGCGACGATACAGAATAGAGGAAAATAATACTCGGTATTGAGTGATTTCTTATGATGATTGATGATGTAGGCGTCAAAAACCCTCAAACTGTCAACCAGCTCATTAATGTCTCCATAATATAGACTAGATAAATTATTTAAACCAGTATTCTGTTCTTCAGGTTCTAGCAAGTTTTTCGTCTCCTTTTTTTGACTGAAAGTCAGCTTATGGCAGTTTCTATCTTAATAATAAGTGTTCTTCATACTTATAACGTTATCCATCATTACATTACTCTGATTGATAAACGGTTGTAAGATACAAAAAAAATAACTAGAATAAATGCATAGCTTTTATGAGGAAGATGTCAATATATGCAAACAAAACTTAGTAACTACGCGAATTTGGCCTCAAATCTAGGGGGGGTGACTCAGATGTTAATTTGTTTATTTCATACATCTTTATTTAAAAAATGTTTTTGAAAAAATTACATTAAAAATGCAATTTTTGAGTCAAATTAAACTAAAATCATAAATATCAACAGTATCATAGCGCTGCAGTCGAAACTTTTGAAGAAAATTGCACTGAAAATTGTAAATATATCAATGGTTTCATAGCGCAGCAGGGTAAAATTTTGAAGAAAATGACACTACAAATGCCATTTTTAACACAAAATTAAACGAATACCGTAAATATCAAAGGTGTTATTGCGCCGCAATTTAGGCCGTACTTGTGATTTTGTAAATGTTTTCGTAAAAAAATTAATAATAATTAATTACTCCCCTACCCCCCTGAAATCTGAGTTTAAGTAGCTGCGTATATTTTTTTCAGTTATAAAAAACATAGATAACAAACAAAACATACAAACATAGTAGCTAAATACTTTTTTTGAGGTCTTGTCTCAAATATAAGATGTCTACCTCAAAAAAAGTTCGTTTCTGGTTTTTTACGTTAAGCCCCACATACGAATTTCCGTCATAGTGTTTTTAGATACTTATGTTTTCAATCTTTTGAGACAGGAGAAGCTTCTTTGTGACGAAGTATTACTTACTGGCAAACATCCAAGAATGTTTTTATTAGCAGATAAATATCGTCACACTTGTTCATTGCTTCTAAAACGTTATCATATATAAAAAACAAACGGAAGATGGCTGTGTCACCGTAAATATTTTTTGTACTTCAGTGCAAAATGACCTTCTTGGATTTCGATTTCTCACACAGAGGGTGTACCCTAGGAAGACGCCGTTTCGTCCTTATTAGGGACTCGTCAGCTGGGTGTACCGCAACAACAGAAAACCTCGGTCACGCTTATATGCCAAAGATCATGGCTCAAGCGGAGAGAATTTCTGTTGAGTACCGACCATGGCGCCCTCTGTGTGAACCTCTGACAACCAGAATAAAACCCACTGCATAAGCATGGCGTAGCATCGATCCTGCGAGAGATATATTAAAACGCCATTTGTATGCAGTTTCGTCTACAAGCATGCGATTATAATCGCAAAACAACCGAAAGTGCCGTACTGCACGATTTAAAAAACAAACGGAAGATGGCTGTGTAAATATAACGAAAAAAGAAGAGTTTTTTGTACAGAAGGTGGAACCTGGGACGACGGCGTTTCGTCTTTATTAGGGACTCTTCAGCTAGGTGTAGCACAACAACAGAAAACCTCGGTTAGTCTTATGTGCCAAAGATCACGGCTTCAGCGGAGAGAATTTCTGTCGAGTACCGACCATTTCTGAAGTACAAAAAACTCTTGTTTTTTCGTTATCATATATGTTTTTATTTAAACTTTTGCCTACTTCTGACCAATATTGTTTCCAAATACTGATTTCGCCCATTAAAAGTTCAAGATTAACCAAACAGTTTATAGTATTTGTAAACGACAATTTTGCCTCGATTTTGGCTTCACTTTGTATAAAACTGGGTATGAATATGTTCAGGTCAAAAATACTTAAGAGTCTCGTTATTGAACTTTGATTTTATTTCCGAAATGATTTTCTCGAAAACTTGTTTATAAATAGAAATTCTACAATACTGTTTTTCACTTCTGTATTTCCAATATCGTGGTTTTTGCGGTAAGTACCTACGCCATGTGTTTGTTGTGTCTGTCCCAAAATATTGTGGAGGGATCCTAGAACGTCCTTAAAGGAACGTTCTGCAATTTCTCGTTTTTTCTCCAAAGACTTCAGGGTTACCATCAGCATCTTTGTTGTCTACTTTTTTCTAAAGTATCATCAAAAGTATATATTTAAGGTAGGTTTCTCCATAAAAGGTTTTCAAACCACTCGTTATCTGACACTCATATTCACCCAGAATAAGGATATTATTCTTTACATTAATCAGTGTTTTCCCAATGAACAATTTATTTCCTTGGAGCTTAACACCAAAAGTATTATTTACATCTGATAGATCCATACCGCTATTTGACAAATAAATGTATACTGAAAATGTTTAAAAGAAATCATCTGTATATATAGGAAATATCCTGAAGCACCGAAGCACCTGTTAAACACTCTCACAAAAAACAGCTTTTAAACAGGTCTATTCATAAATGGACTGGTTTTAAACAGGTATGTTCCTAAACAAACAGCTTTTTAAACAGCTTTTAAACGGATCTGTTGCAAAACAAAAAGCTTTTAAACAGCTTTTGAAAAGGCCTTTGAACAGCCTTTAAAAGGGTCTCTCTATCTGCTCTGAGTGTACATTTCAGATCTTTAAAGTTTGAAATAAAAAAAAACAAAAGTTTAATTAATATTAATTAATACATATATATATATATATATATTTAAATTTTTTACCACAGATCGAGTAAAAAAATTATCTACCTCAATTCTTAAAATATGTTTAAATAGTGCATTATTACTAGTTTTTGTTCCTTTCTACAACTAAATAACGTTCTTACCAGTCATCTAATATTACTAGAGAAATAATATAAACTATAAAGTTACTTAAAACTATTAAAAGAGTTTTTACTTTTTCACAGCTTTATGATTACCTATGTTGTGCAGTGGACAGCGTATCTGCCTGCCGCACGGAAGGTTCCGGGTTCGAATCCCTTCTACCCTGTGATCCCGATAATGTTTTAAATAACTTTAAAAAATTAGTAACTTTTAGCATTCCTCGACAATAACTTCTAAATTTTTAAATTTTGATCCAAATCTATTAGAAACACTTTTAATGAGTTTAATTTACTTGGTTCGAGTTATTCATCCTCTGCAATTGAATCAAATATAAATAAAAAAGTTAGTGTCTTAAATAATTTAGGGAACAAGTTAAAGATACTAGATTCTTATATAGCATATTCTTTACTAAAACAATCGTTTCGAACTCCTCGCACGTCTAGATTAGATGTTCACCTTGTTGGAAAATCACTGAAACCCTTTCTAAGTTTGATAACGTCGCTCAAAATCTAGTCCAGCCATAAATATCTGCTGTTTCGTCGCAACGTGTGCACTCCAGACACAGGCAGACCTAATCTTAACGCAGTTGAAATGCGAAATGTATTGTAATCTAAAAGATTTCCTAAATCTGCAGATGGAAGGGCATTGAGCCATGCACTGCTCTCTGAGGCTTGGAGAGCAAGAAGACGTGCTTTTTCTTGGCTGGATTCAGCTGAAAATATTTTTATGGTTTTTATGTATTTCCATAATTTAATGATGGAAGTATTTTTGAGATTTTTCAATTGCTTCAGAAAGGAGATTTTTAAGTTTGCACAGAAATATCCATTTTTGAAAACAGTCATTCAAGTCTAAGTCAATTAAAACAGAGACGTAGGATGGTAGAATAGTGTTATGAAGGTCAGAAACATCATACAGTGACCCTAAAAAGGCAGTTATTGAAAAGGTAACAGTATCTCGGATTCCAAGACCTTCCATTTTTTATAGGCAATGTGCCTTGTAAACAAGAATTTGAAGTGATTTGGAAATTAGATATTTCTTGGATTGTAAATTATTAACTGAATATTCATCGGAAAGGGTTTGGGACAGCCTAGGCCATTTATTGGCTAAATTCAATAACTGCTGCTTTAAACCATCTTCTCGAAATTCAGGAAAAAATGATTGGAGTTTCTTGGTAATTTCTTTCAAAAAGGATTCTGGTAACTCTTCTAAAAAATTAAATCAGTTGGTGATGTTTTGTAAATCTACTTTCTAAGGAGTTAACAATTCTGTTCATACTTTAAATTTTTCCATAGGGTCTTTAATGCTGTGGTAATTTTTTCATCATGAAATTTTGTTTTTTTGATAGTCCTTTTTACTAGGAACTCTTCTTCCACTTGTAACGGTATGCTATTTTGTGAAAATAGGCTGTTTACTAAATTTTTGAATGTGCTGACTTCCTTTAAAATGGCACAAAAGTCTCGGGAAAGTGATACAAGCGATGACAGCGTATTTTTGACCATCCGGTAAGATTGCAATATGTCCATGCCGGCAGTTTGTAAATAATTAGACAGGCGAGTGGTATAAAATAATATATTTATAAATACAATGGCTTTTATCATTGTTTCAAATTTTAGCAACCCGTCTAAATAAGTTCTGGCGTTAAATTTCGTATCGGCATTAAAATTATCCTAATTACATATCGTATACAATGTTTTACGTAGTTCCACAAAGCCTTCTCTTTTGCCCACTATCTGGTTTTACCTATAGTGTTTAAAAAGTGCGCATTTGGAATATGCGCCGATTCTTTCTTCCAAGTGTTCATGCGATGGTATGATTCTCGAACAAAAACAGCACATTTATTAATCAATCCAAAACCACTTGAATTATATCTTTTGTAATGTCTCCTATTACTAAATTTAAAACGTGAGCGTAACACCAGACATGAATTTGTTGTGGAGAATCGTTGAATAACCATGCGGTAAACCCCTGATATTGTCCTTGCATGTTTGCTGCTCCATCTGTTGAGTTACCTACGCACTTTCTGATATCAACATCTAGTTCCCTTAAACACTCTGACACAATCTCGTACATATCCTTTCCCCTACTAGAATTACATTTTACCAATCGTATAATTTTTTCATTCATTTTATCTGTAACGTACCTAATAACGATAGAACATTGATCTACAACATTAATATCTTGAGTGGTGTCAACTTGAATAGAGAATATGCTGGCCTGCTAATTTTTTTTGGCAATTTTTGTTTTTATTAGAATAGATATGCGTTGCAAAATATTATTGATTGTAGCTTTTGATAAAAAGGTGACCAGATTTCCTCGTTCTTTGCTTTGACCAGGCTGAGAGAATTTTTTTGGCTCTCTAGCAACCCTTTCGATTTGATTCCGAAGTAAGACATCGTATTTTGAGATCAATAAGATTATTAATAATATAAAGGAAATATGCTGCTTCGTTATCAATACCCCTGTAACTAAAACCTCTTTTGCCGATCATTTTTATCACCTCTAGTATTCTATCCAATATCTGTCCTTTTCTTTCAATTTGTGCTTTATGTTTTGCAGATGCATTTGAATAAATCAATGTAAAGATTTTTTTCTTTCTTATACATAAGATATGCTTCAGAACTGCTAATATGAACTTTGCTTAATTCATGTTCTTCTATTCTCGTATATAGGTGTTCTACTCACATAAATGCCATATCGGTTCCACTAGCCAATGAAGGCTAAAGAAAAGCTAAAAAAGGCTAAACAAATCCAGCAATAAATCTTTTCGTGTGCTTTATCAAGACGAATGCTAATACAATTTCGACTCATTCCGGACTTTTTAAAATAACATTAAATTGCTCATTTGTATTTGTATTTCTGGGTTGCTTGAGATGAAATTTTAAAAAGACGTCGGCCTGTTAAAGTAAAAATCATCATTATCCTCGTCATGTTGTCTATTCTTGCTTGTTTCCAAATCAATCGCGTAATTATTATTATTCCATGCATGATTAAGTGATTCGTTGCTACATTCTCGTAGATTTGTTTTTATTTCATCAATACTATCACTTTCGTTATTCTCATCGTTTCTTGAGTCAGCTTGATTTACTGTATCCTCAGCCAGAAAAGTACTTGTTTCAAACTGCTTCTCAATTTTTTATATCTAAAAAAATACAGATCTGACCAACCTTAATGTTAACAAATGTAATTGGAACTGTTTGGCTCAATCCAAATTAAAAACAGCGATTGGCTAGTTGCCGTGGTTCTAAAGTGATATATTTTTTATATCCCAAGAACGATAGCTCTGACAAACTATGACGTTATAACATATTTTATTGTAAATTTAATTACCAATCTATGTTTGAAAATCGCGCTTCGCTAGCTTACGTGGTCCCAGAGTTATGATTTTTCAAATATTTTTCATATATCTCAAAAACTACAGCTCTGACATATTTATAATTATAGTTATAACAAGAGAAAACTTAATTGCCAATCTAAATTTGAAAACTGCGTTTCGCTAGCTGCTGTGGTACTCGAGTTATGATTTTTTGTATAATTAAACCCCTGTTTTTGTGCCAAATTTGGTTAAAATCAGATAGAAATACCGACGACAGACCGACGGACAAACAGACAGACACCATCAAAAAAATTTGTAGTTAAGTCTTTTATGAACCAAATAAATCATTTTGAGTAAAAAAACTTATTTTTTGTCGATTTCAGTAGCCTTACCATACCTGTTAGGTATGGTCGGCTAATAATAATAAACGTCAAGGTAGAGGCTTCTTTACAGAAAGACCTAAAAACTTGTCAAAAATTAGCTACGTATATATAAAGTCATTTTATCACGTCTGCAACTTAGTTTAAAATAATCGTCTTACCTACGGAACAAAACATCTGCAAGCGGCACCCGCCAGTGGGTTTACAAAAAAGTTGAACAGAAAAATATGGAACTATTTTTTTTTATTTTTGAGCACGCCCCTGTAAAAAAAGTCCCGCGACCTGAGTCTAACATTACTTTAATTCAACTTGTATGGACATAGACCACAGACGTATACTAGTTTTAATCGCGATAAAATGACTTACCTACCTAAATTGCCTCCGCTTCTCTAGCTACAAGATACCCTGTATAAACAAACATCCATTTTAAGGAAAAATGAGAAATAAACAACCTTTATCAAGAAAACGGCACAGTCTTTTCGTTTTTCAGTGTTGTATGAGATAAAGTATTAGTGGTATTCAAGTGCATAGGCTATTTAACCTGGGGGGGTTGATGGTTGGCAGTGGTTGATATGAAGTTTATTTTAGTAAAGATATGCGTAATACGACAGTTTCTCGTATATATATATATATATATATTTCTTTGCTAAACTTCTCTGGAGGGAGGGCTCTCCAAGGTCCTCCCGTAGTATTCCTAAGCAGTCACCCATTCACGTCCTCATCAGGCGCAAATCAATTATTCGGTGATCTGATGACAAAAAGATAGGTTAATATCCTACGCCCCTCGATTCTTAAGTTTATAATTATAACAGATAGATTAGACTTGTTTAATTATTAGGGGATATTATATTTAGATATAACTATTATTGTACTTACGTTAGGTCTCTTAACTGTATCTAAATATAGGTCTTCGCCCCAGCTGATCTTAGAAGAGTTTGTTAAAGATCTTTTAACTCAGGGATTCCCCTATATTCAACAACCGAAATTCGACGTTCGCACTTTAAGGAAGGAATCTTCCTATTGCAAGCTTCTACACTAAAAAATCTAGTCTTTGAAATACTGAATAGATAGCAGCATGCTGACATAAAGTAATAGAGTTTATAACAATTTACAGGATCATGGGATTACTCTCAAAACGATGCTTGCTGTTTTATTATTATAGGTATTTATAATTTTAATTATTTACTAACCATCACGTGAGGTCGCTCAGGCACCAGGCCATTTTACCCTGCCGGACCATCGGGCGATGCCTGATCGCTCGATAGGCTATCCGCCGCTGAAACACACTGTAGAGCGTGTTTGGATACAAATAACCTCTAAATGATCCATCGTTATAGTATGGTTTAAATCTTAGAAATCTTTAATAAACTCCAAAAATCACTATTTTACTTTTGAAAAAACTTTAAATTTAACCGATGTTTAGAATGCACTTCCGCAAAGAACTTAAAATATCAAGTCTTGCTTTCTAAACATGAGTTAAATTTAAACCAAGTTTAACATTATACAAAGCAAATAACAATATAAATTTTAACTATAAAAATTTTTTACAAGTGCGAACAGCGCGAAAACAAAACATACCTACTAGATTAAAATTTTTCCTCAGTTTTTATATTTGGCTCGAAATGGTCTCAGAGAAAATCTGGCAACTTCGCTTCAAGGTATTTATATCTAAATCCTTTTAAACAATTAACTAATATTGCACACCAGATTTTCGTTTTGTTTTGCACACAATCTTGCCACGTTCCCTTTATACGTTATCTTGATTCTATAAATTATTTAAGAAAAGCTTATCAACAAATCCTCGTGATCATGTGGTCTTGAGCAACGGTCTCCCGTGCTGTATATCGCCGGTTCGATCCCTCCCTGGGGTCCGATTTATCCACATTTACAGCTTTCTTTTCTAACTTTTTTTCTAACTTTTTTGAAACAAATGAAATTTCTTTAAATAAAACGGGTAAAATTGGCCACTCTCCGATAAATCTTTAAAGTAAGGAGAATTTAAAATATTTTTCCTTAAAAATGCATTTTATTTTACTTTATGTAAACCAGATATTCAATAACTAACTTTTGTTGTCGAGTTTCCCTTAAACTTTAGCAAAAAAATCGTCAATAAACTAAAAAAAAAAGGATAATATGATTCACTTAGATGGAACTTCAAAAAGCTGTTTGTTTTCTTGGTTTTATATTTATTTTTAAGTCGACGTTTGTAACGCGATTTCTTTGATATTTTTAATATTTTAAGAATGATAAATAACAATAAATTCAAAAAATCTGTTACCTTGTACGGTCACACAGCACTGTCTTTATCCCATTAGAAAGGAATGTTTGGCTTGCCCCACAGTTATCATTGTCGTGGAAAACAATCACTAAATTACATTACACTTTTTTTTTGTTTAATGAAATTTGTTTTAATTACAATTTTAAGTAAAAAGCCTCTAGAACGCATTTTGCAAAATACTACATAAACGTGGCAGCCGGCAGCCGCCGATTTGCTGATGATCGGGGTAACTTATTCCATCTTGCATAAAAAAGCGAAGTTGCCAGATTTTCTTTGAGACCATTTCGAGATAAATATAAATACTGAGGAAAAATTTTAATCTAGTAGGTATGTTTTGTTTTCGCGCTGTTCGCACTTGTGAACAAATTTTAAAGTTAAAAGTGATATTGCCAATTGCTTTGTATAATGTTAAACTTGGTTTAAATTTAACTCATGTTTAGAAAGCAAGGCCTTGATATTTTAAGTTCTATGCGAAAGTGCATTCTAAACAACGGTTAAATTTAAAGTTTTTTTAAAAGTCAAATAGTGATTTTTGGAGTTTATTAAAGATTTCGAAGATTTAAACCATACTATAACGATGGATCATTTAGAGGTTATTTGTATCCAAAGACGCTCTACAGTATGTTTCAGCGGCGGATAGCCTATCGGTCGATCGGGCATCGCCCGATGGTCCGGCAGGGTAAAATGGCCTAGTGCCTGAGCGACCTCACGTGATGGTTAGTTAGTAATTAAAATTATAAATCGTTTTGAGAGTAATCCCATGATCCTATAAATTGTTATAAACTCTATTACTTTATGTCAGCATGTTATGTTTATGTTACCATCTATTCAGTATTTCAAAGACTAGATTTTTTTAGTGTAGAAGCTTGCAATAGGTAGATTCCTTCCTTAAAGTTCGAACGCCGAATTTCGGTTGTTGAATATAGGGGAATCCCTGAGTTAAAAGATCTTTAACAATCGCTTCTAAGGGCAGCTGGGGCGAAGTCGTATATTTAGATACAGTTTAGAGACCTAAGGTAAGTACAATAATAGTTATATCTAATTATAATATCCCCTAATAATTAATTAGGTCTAATCTATCTGTTATGATTATAAACTTAAGAGTCGAGGGGCGTAGGATATTAACCTATCTTTTTGTCATCAGATCACCGAATAATTGAGTTGCGCCTGATGAGGACGTGAATGGGTGACTGCTTAGGCATACTACGGGAGGACCTTGGGGAGCCCTCCCTCCAGAGAAGTTTAGCAAAGAAATAGTGTATACGAGAAACTGTCGTATTACGCATATCTTTACTAAAATAAACTTCATATCACCCACTGCCAACCATCAACCCCCCTAGGTTAAATAGCCTAAAAAAAACTAAAAGACTGTGCCGTTTTCTTGATGAAGGTTGTTCATTTCTCATTTTACCTTAAAATGGATGTTTGTTTATACAGGGTGTCTTGTAGTTAGAGAGCTGAAGGCAATTTAGGTAGGTAAGTCATTTTATCGCGATTAAAACTAGTATACGTCTGTTGTATATGTCCATACAAATTGAATTAAAATAAAGATAGACACAGGTCGCGAGACTTTTTATAGAGGGGCGTGCTCAAAAATAAAAAAATAGCTCCGTATTTTTCTGTTCAACTTGTTTGTAAACCCACTGGCGGGTGCCGCTTGCAGATGTTTTGTTCCTTAGGTAAGACGATTATTTTATACTAAGTTGCAGACGTGATAAAATGACTTTATATATATGTAGCTAATTTTTTACAAGTTTTTAGGTCTTTCTGTAAAGAAGCCTCTACCTTGACGTTTATTATTATATGCCGACCATACCTTAACAGTGTGGTAAGGCTACTGAAATCGACAAAAAAGAAGTTTTTTTAGTTAAAATAATTTATTTGGGTCATAAAATACTTAAGTACAAAATTTTTTGATGGTGTCTGTCTGTTTGTCTGTCGGCCTGTCTGTCGGTATGTCTATCTGATTTTAACCAAATTTGGCACAAAAAATGTGTAGCACCCGACGATGAGCTGTCTAATTTCTAGTTGAGGTGTGTAAGGGTATAAAAACAGGGGTTGAATTATACAAAAAATCATAACTCGAGTACCACAGCAGCTAGCGAAACGCGGTTTTCAATTTAGATTAGCAATTAAATTTTCTCCCAATAAAATTTGTTATAACTTGAAAATTTGTCAGAGCTGTAGTTTTTGAGATATATGAAAAATATCTGAAAAATCATAACTCTGGGACCACGTGAGCTAGCGAAGCGCGATTTTCAAACATGGATTGGTAATTAAATTTACAATAAAATATGTTATAATGTCATAGTTTGTCAGAGCTGTCGTTCTTGAGATATAAAAAAATATATCACTTTAGAACCACGGCAACTAGCCAAACGCTGTTTTTAAATTTGGATTGAATTACAACTAAACAAACGCTATAAAATGATTTACTTTTTTTAGCCACCAACTCTCTAGCTATTAAGAAAAAGATCGGACCCTCTAAATATTGTGATAACTAAGAGTTATTTTGAGAAATATTTTAAATGTACAGTAATATTTTTTGGCGTCATCTTAAATTTCACTTAGTATATCGGGAATCAGTCAAATATTTTAGAGTGCGAAAAGAAAAAAAATACTTTTTGAAAAAAGTGCTAAAACCTGCCAGAATATTTCTACTTTGTTTCTTGCTAAAAGTGACAAGTTGACTTTTGAACTATTGGAGCACTTTGAGCAGCAGTTAGAAACAAGTACTTTTCTGGCCGAAGATACAGTAAATCAAGCTGACTCAAGAAACGATGAGAATAACGAAAGTGATGGTATTGATGAAATAGAAACAAATCTACGAGAATGTAGCAACGAATCACTTAGTCATGCAGGGAATAATAATAATTACGCGATTGATTCGGAAACAAGCAAGAATAGGCCAGAGGACGAGGATAATGATGATATTTTAACAGGCGGACGTCTTTTTAAAATTTCATCTCAAGCAACCCAGAAATACAAATACAAATGAGCAATTTAATGTTATTTGAAAAAGTCCGGAATAAGTCGAAATTGTATTAGCATTCGTCTTGATAAAGCACACCAAAAGATTTATTGCTGTATTTGTTTAGCCTTTTTTAGCTTCTATTTAGCCTTCATTGGCTAGCGGAACCGATATGTCATTTATGTTAGTAAAACACCTATATACGAGATTAGAAGAACATGAATTATGCAAAGTTCTTATTAGCAGTTCTGAAGCATATCTTATGTATAAGAAAGAAAAAAAATGTTTACTCTTTTATTTATTCAAATGCATCTGCAGAACGTAAAGCACAAATTGAAAGAAACGGACAGAATAATAGAATAATAGAGGATAGAATATTAGAGGTTACAGGGATATTGATAACGAAGCAGCATATTCCCTTTTGGATGATTGGATTGATCATGGCAACTTTTTGGAAATAATCTTGTTGATATCAAAATACGATGTCTTACTTCGGAATCATATCGAAAGGGTTGCTAGAGAGCCAAAAAAATTCTCTCAGCCTGGTCGAAGCAAAGGACGAGGAAATCTGGTCACCTTTTTATCAAAAGCTACAATCAATAATATTTTCTATATTCTAATAAAAACAAAAATTGCCAAAAAAATTTAGCAGGCCAGCATATTCTCTATTCAAGTTGACACCACTCAAGATATTAATGTTGTAGATCAATGTTCTATCGTTATTAGGTACGTTACAGATAAAGTGAATGAAAGAATTATACGATTGGTAAAATGTAATTCTAGTAGGGGAAAGGATATGTTCGAGATGATGTCAGAGTGTTTAAAGGAACCAGATGTTGATATCATAAAGTGCATAGGTAACTCAACAGATGGAGCAGCAAACATGCAAGAACAATATCAGGGGTTTACCACATGGTTATCCAACGATTCTCCACAACAAATTCATGTCTGGTGTTACGCTCACGTTTTAAATTTAGTATTAGGAGACATTACAAAAATATAATTCAAGTGGTTTTGGATTGATTAATAAATGTGCATGAACACTGGAAGAAAGAATCGGCGCATATTCCAAATGCGCACTATTTAAACACTATAGGTGAAACCAGATAGTGGGCAAAAGAGAAGGCATTATCTAAAATTTTTAACATTAAAAATGGAATCTTTGTGGAACTATGTAAAACATTGTATACGATATGTAATTCGGATAATTGTAATACGAACGGTAGATTCTTGTCCTTGCGATTCTTACAGAGTTGGGTGTTCTTGGGTTTAGGACAGGAGGTGCTTCAAAAAGACACTTGAATTAAGCTTACGTTTCGAGTATATTTTTACTCTTGTTCAGAGCTACAAAGAAAAAGTTTTGCTACACGAAAGTTTTTGTTTACATTAAAAAAAAAAAATTATATGTAAATTTGAATTATTAAAAAGGGGAAGATCGGTTAAAAAAAAATGTGCTTGTAAAACATATAAAGTAGATAAACTAAAACAATTTCAAATATTATAAAATATTAAAAATTAAAATTTAATTTTTGTTATTTTTCTTTTAAATAGATAACTTAACAACGATTCATATTGGCATTAGCAATAAGAATAAATAGTATGTTTATTCGCTTACCTAATTCCTAGTCTTTTGCGCAAAGAACACAAAATACATTCTAGGTAACATAATTGGATTTTTTCCTTTAGATAACAAGACAATTCAAAATATTTTAGAAACAATAGATTGTTCTCTTGTCAGGTACGGCAGGCAACTAAATATAATAAAAACAAATCATACACATTCTTTTTATTGGTGTTATTTTTATTAAAAAAGTTCTTTTGCTTGTGTTTTTTTTACGAAAAAAAAAATAAAGAGAATTGGACGGATATAAAAATCAGAAAAATTGCTCCTTACACAGGAATGTGTAAGCACAACTGGTTCGAAAAAAAATTGAGTACTAGAACCTGCATTCATTCATTCCAAAACCCACTGTACGTCAGTTTGTTTGTCATGTGTTTCTCTATGTTGATTATATATAACTTTATGGCTTGTCAAAATAACAGCGAAAAAACGGGAAATCTATAAAAAGTTGTCCCTTACAAAGGAGAAGAAAAAACAGAAGTTGAAGCAACAATAGGCAATTACATGTGATATCGCATTGCATCTTGTCGGTTCAGTTTTTCTTTTCTTTTTTTTATTTAAATTTATTTATTTTGTTTTTATTCAATTTTTTTTTTATTTATATATATTTTTTTTTTCAATATTTTTAATGTTTTTATTTATAAGCATTGTTTTAACTACTACTAACTATTTTGACTATTGTTGCTCCCCATATAATTTTTTAAAATGTTCATGTAAGAAGAGCTGAGACCTTGAACGTCCGTTTTAAAGTTAACTGCGTTATTTATTTGGATAAAGATAATAATCATTTCACTGATTTTTCATTTTTCAAAATATATTTCTAAATCCAAAACTTTGGGATTTTCGACATCAAAGACGTGCCCCTGAGAGAAATGATGGACCGCCAATGCTGTTTTGTCATTTTTGTTTCGGCTTTTCTCTTGACAATCATAATTATGTTGTCGCATTCTCATCTGTAAGTGTTGTTTGGTTATTCCTATGTAACATTTATTACAATCCTTACATGCAACTTTATAAGTCAAATTTGACCTAAGTTGTAGTGGGGTAGGGTCTTTCAGGCGGGAGTAAATAGACCTAAGGGTTTGGTCATTATAAAATGCCAAATTACAGTAGGTGAAGTTTTTCTTAATAACTCTGCCGACCTGCTCTTATAAACCCTTGACATACGGGAATCTAAAATAGAGAGTTTTAGGTTTTGCTGTTTTATCAAGTGGTGATTTATATTCGTTGTTTGTTTGTTATGTTAAAATGTTTATTATGTTAAAAGTTAATAAAGATTGTATTTTTCTAATGTTTTCCGAGTGAAATTCCCGACTGCTTAGGTTGTATATCCTAGAAAGCATGTTTTTTATGCAGCCGACTTTTTGAGAAAAAGGGTGATTTGACAAGTAATTAAGTAATCTACCAGAGGAAGTCGGTTTAGTGTACCAGTTTGTTGATAAAATTCCTGACGAGGGATTCCTCTTCACCATTACATCCAAAAAAGGTAATTGAAAATCGACCTTGATTTCCATCGGAAACTTGAGTTTAAGGTGGTAGTTATTAAGGTGGTTCAAGAATATGTCTGTTTTTTTTTTTATTTTTTCCTCTTTGTAAGGGACTACTTTTTATAGATTTCCCGTTTTTTCGCTATTATTTTGACAAGCCATAAAGTTATATATAATCAACATAGAGAAACAAATGACAAACAAAGTGACGTACAGTGGGTTTTGGAATGAATGAGTGCGGGTTATCGTACTCAATTTTTTTTCGAACCAGTTGTGCTTACATATTCCTATGTAAGGAGCAATTTTTCTGATTTTCATATCCGTCCAACTCTCTTTAATTTTTTTTTCTTAAAAAAAACACAAACAAAAGATCTTTTTTAATAAAAATAACACCAATAAAAAGAATGTGTATGATTTGTTTTTATTATATTTAGTTATTATCTTATTATCTAAAGGAGAAAATACAATTATGTTAACTATAGTGTACTTTGTGTTCTTTGTGCAGAAGACTAGGAATTAGGTAAGCGAATAAACATACTATTTATTCTTATTACTAATGCCTATATGATTGGTTGTTAAGTAATCTATTTAAAATAAAAATAACAAAAATTAAATTTTAACTCTTAATATTTTACATTATTTGAAATTGTTTTAATGTATCTACTTTATATGTTTTACAGCCACGTTTTTTTTTAAACCGATCTTCCCCTTGTTAATAATTAGAATTTACATATAATTTTTTTGTTTTTTCAAAACTGTAAACCAAAACTTTCGTGTACCAAAACTTTGTAGCTCTGAAGAAGAGTAAAAATATACTCGAAACGTAAGCTTAATTCAAGTGTTTTATTGAAGCACCTCCTGTCCTAAACCCAAGAACACCCTACTCTGTGATAATTTTAATGCCGATACGAAATTTAACGACAGAACTTATTTAGATGAGTTGCTAAAATTTGAAACAATAATAACATTGTATTTAAAAAGATATTCTTTCATACCACTCGCCTGTCTAATTATTTACAAACTGCCGGCATGGACATATTGCAATCTTAACGGATGGTCGAAAAAACGCTGTCATCGCTTGTATCACTTTTCCGAGACTTTTGTACCATTTTAAAGGAAGTCAGCACATTCAAAAATTTAGTAAACAGCCTTATTTCAGAAAATAGCATACCTTTACAAGTGGAAGAAGAGTTCCCAGTAAAAAGAATTTTCAAAAAAACAAAATTTCATGATGAAAAAAATGACCACAGCATTAAAGACCCTATGGAAAAATTTAAAGTATGGACAGAATTGTTAACTCCTTAGAAAGTAGATTTGCAAAACATCACCAACTGTTTTAATTTTTTAGAAGAGTTACCAGAATCCCTTTTGAAAGAAATTACTAAGAAACTCCAATCATTTTTTCCTGAAATTCGAGAAGATGGTTTAAAGCAGCAGTTATTGAATTTAGCCAATAAATGGCCTAGGCTGTCCCAAACACTTTCCGATGAATATTCAGTTAATAATTTACAATTAGAAAGTCACGACGACGATAATGATCTCTCACAAAACAACATAATAAATAGGCACAAATCATGCAGATGCAGAAAATGCATTTTTTGCTGTTACAGTTTGCTTTTAAAATATAATATGTATGCCGAGGCCTATATCGATCTCCAAAAAGCTTACCAATACATACTTATTTTATCCATATCACATTTTGTTTGTGAGAGGTCACTTTCAAAGCTCAAATATATTTTTTTAATAGGCTACGAAATTGTTTGGGACAGGAAAATCTTGAAGCATTTATGCTTATGGCTTTTGAAAAAGATGTTGTGCTATCTTTAGATAATAATAAGATAATTGACCATTTAATTCAAAATTGTAAGTCGCTAAGAGAACTTTTGTCGACCTAAATAAATTTTGTTTTACATATAAGGTACAAACCATTTTTAGAATATCGATATTAATATGTTTATATGTACATATTAACCGTTACGCCTTACGAAATTTTTAATTTTTATTAGTAAACTTTAAAACGCACGTTAAAATATTGGAATAGTAATTCACCATCAAAAATGCCTATAGTTTTAAGGAATAGGATATATCAGCAAAAGTGGAAAAGTCCACCGCTGCGTGCTGCTGTGTTTGTACCCTAAAAGTGATTCAGGCGCTAGGGTTTTAGGGGCCAAAGATTACGGATTTTCAATCAGATTTTCATAAAGTTGCCAGTTGCCGCATGGGGGGGAGGGTACCATCTAAATGTATCCGATTTCGGTCAAAATTGGTATACAGTGGTTTTTGGTATTGAGGATTACGAGTTTTCAATTAGACTTTTATTAAGTTGACAGCTCGCCGTAGGGGGGGGGGCTACCATCTAAATTTATCCGATATCTGTCAAAATTCGTATACAGGGGTTTTTGGTATCGAGGATTACGAATTTTCGATCAGATTTTCATTAAGTTGACAGCTCGCCGCAGGGGGGAACTACCATTTAAATTTATCCGATATCTTCTGTCAAAATTGGTGTACAGGGGTTTTTGGGGTGGAAGATTATGATTTTTAGATAAAATTTTCATTAAGTTGACAGCTATACAGGGGTTTTTGGGGTCAAGGATTACGAGTTTTCGATCAGATTTTTAAAAAATTGACAGCTCACCGCAGGGGGGAGTAACATCGTATTTTCTGCTTCAAAATGTATATATATAAAGAAGCGATTGGCAATTAATAAATTAGATTAAAACTGACTGTTGTTTCTCTTACATCGTAATTTTGCCCAAGTCTTTTTGGCCTAGCCTAGCTAGCAGAGCGTGAGACTGCGTTCTGGAAAGTGCTCCGTCTGGTTACAGGTCTTTTACTCAAACTCGTAGCAGGTGCCCTGTCTGGTTACGAGCCTTCTTTTCGATTTACAGCAAGTGAACTAGTCTGGTTGTAAATCACTTTAACTTTCTTTCTGCCTTATACAAGTGCCGTGACTTATTATAGTCCAGTCTGGTAATAATTAATAATACCCCCTTCTTCCTCTACTCTAACAGTCATGAATCTCAAGTATTTATAGAGCAAATAATTCTACGGTGCTATACATCTATTCCAAACCAACACTTCTTCAAATCATTTAAATTCTGGTTTATGTATTTGCCCTCTCTAAAATTTTCCGCAACTGCTTATTTCAGTCATAATGGTTTATTGCAGAAGAATCCTACTTGCACTAAAATAAATAGAATTTAATTGTTTAACCACTTTTTTATTAGACATCTGAAAAATACCGAAACAGCCAACGAAACAAAAAAAAATAATTAATTGAAATTTTTTTAAACAAATTTTATTCTAACTCCGTAACCACTTAAGGCAGAAATAAATAAATTACCTAAAAAAACAACGTCCTAATTTTATATTGTAGGATATAGAAAGAATCAATAAATTTAAAAATATTTAAAATATTCGAAATCAAGATGGCGTCGTTTCTACCGAAGGCTCAAGTGTGATCTCTTCGGTGTCGAAATAGCTTATACTTTCTACGAATTAGATATAGACACTATTTGCCATTTTCTGTGCGAATTATTTCGCACAGTAGATGTAATATTCCTAGACTATTTCCCCTAAAACTATTTTCTACCAATTCTGAAAGAAATAGACGTCACCTTCAAAATTTTGATTGTCTGATGGAAAACTGATAGTCCTAGATTCCAAAAAACAACTTTATATCAATTTTGACCAAAATCAGATAGATTTAGATGATACCCCTCCCCCTGCGGTGAGCTGTCAACTTTATGAAAATCTGATCGAAAATTCGTAATCCTCGACCCCAAAAATCTTTGTATACTAGTTTTAACCGAATTCGTATACATTTAGATGGTATCCTCCTGCGGCGAGCTCTCAGTTCGTAATACTTGGCACCAAAAACCCCGAAGTATAAAATTTGAACCAAATCGATTTTTTATCAGTATTGGTTCGGTCTGCTTTATTATTTCTCAGTCTCAATCCCAATAAACCAATCTAACTTCAACGACGTGTGTATGGCCTACTTGACGCAAAAGAGTCACGTGGTACATCGAAAGTCTTTTTTTAGCTAAGCAACCAAAAGTCTAAGTTAAATATATGTGTTGTAAAACCAAACCATAGCTTAGATTTTTGGTTGGTTTAACAAGAAGGTGATGTCTCTTCGACCGGGGGAGAGGGTAACGTCTCATTATCGTCTATTGTCAATTGTTACAAAGCGGTTTAACTCTTCAACCCCGCAATCTAAATATCTTCTTCAGATAGTTACCTCTGACAATTATGCGGGTTTCGTGATCAGATTTCATGTTTATTGTTTACCAAAAATTTTTTGGCATGCTTTAAATGCGCTGCAGTTGGAAATTTGAATCATGTAATTTTTAAGACGTTCTGAATGCTGTTGAAATAAGCCACTGTCAATTAACGTTACACGCAAAACAATAAAGCTGTCTAACAAATTGTCAAAGTCAGCCATTAATTACGTGATGGCCCTTTAAAAATGCTGGCTGTAGGGTAAACAAAACGATTTTAGGAAACTGGAAAAATATTCGGATTAAAAAAAGTTAATATTTGATAGAGTAATCCTTTCTGAATCGGGGAGAAACGAGCATTTTGCCGAAATATTATAAATAAACTCAAAATTCGCAGTTAAAAGAGGCAATGTCATGTACTCTCTTGCACTTGCACAGTGTGGATAGGCATTGTCTTTCTCAGTTTAGCCTGAAGATCGGGCCAGATCGGTTTAAAGAGAGACAGAAATATGTAGAGACATTTCCACGTTTAATAGCGAATTTTAACTTTATTATTAAAATTTCGGTAAAATGCTAATTTTTCACCGATTCAGAACAAATTACTCTATAAAAAAATCACTTTGCTTAATCTGCGTCTTTTTCCACTTTGCCAAAATTTTTATTTAAGTTAGCATTACGTCTTATAGAAAAACGGTTTGTTTACCCTACAGCGACCATATTGGATCGGCCATATTATTTTTGTTAGATTACCCTATTGAACATTGGGTCACTTGGGACTTCGAAAGTTTTCTGGGTCAACCAACCTAAAGTCTAAGCTATGGTTTGGTTTTACAACACATACATTTGACATCTGAAAATACTTTGACATTTTCAGTTTAAATGTTCAGATATCAAAATGTGTTGTCATAAAAAAGCATAGCTTGGACTTTTGGTTGGTTAGCTCAAAAAAGACTTTCGATGTACCACGTGACTCTTTTGCCTCAAGTAGGTTATGCACACGTCGTGGAAGTTAGATTGGATTATTGGGATTGAGACTGAGAACTATTAAAGCAGACCGAACAAATACTGATAAAAAAAATCGATTTGGTTAAAATTTGGTACATGGGGGTTTTGGGCTAAATATTACGAAGTTTTAATAAGATTTTCATAAAGTTGACAGCACGGCGCAGGGAGCGATACCATTTAAATGTATCCGAATTCGGTCAAAACAGGCATATAGGGATTTTTGGGGTCGAGGATTACGAATTTTAGATCAGATCTTTATAAAGTTGACAGCCAACATTTTTAAAGGGCCATCACGTAATTAATGGCTGACTTTGACAATTTGTTAGGCAGCCAATTTGTGTTTTTTTGCAACCGTGCCGGGGCAACTCATGAACGCCGGTCCGAGGATTATCGGGGGGGGGGGGCGTAATTTCTAGAATACGCACCGTCGAAAATTGTTATTGTTTTGCGTGTAACGTTAATTGAAAATGGCTTATTTCAGCAGCATTCAGAACGTCTTAAAAATTACATGACTCAAATTTTCAACTGCAGCGCATTTAAAGCATGCCTTTGCCAACAATCATTCATTGGTATTCCTCGATGGTTGCCACAGATTACGTTTTTGATTTTCAAAAAGAACTAGTGGAATACTGCATGTCTTTAATTTCGAGATCTAATGATCCAGAAAGGAAGGATTTGCCCTATAATGAAATTTTCAGACTGAATTATGTAAAACCTAATACCGAAGAATGGTTGATCTAATAATCGGTTGATGTGAGAAGAAAAAGAAAGAAAAATTAAAATAAAAAATGCAACTGTAGGGAAGGAAATAGTTTTGGGAGGGGTAAAAGTCGACGGGTTTTTTGAGGAAACCAACCTGGTTTTCGAGTTTCACGGTTGTTTTTGGCACGGATGTCCTAGATTTATTAAATTTAACAGAAGCGTTGGTTCTAACACAACACCTGATCAGCGGTATGAAAGTACGTGTGCAAAAACTTTAGGACTACGTTCAAATGGTTTGAGGTTGATGCGTTCTTTAGACGTATGACAGAACCTACAGCTCAAAAAGGGAAAAAATCAAATATGTGGATGTCTGTAGTCTCTATCCTTGGGTAAATAAATACGGGATATATCCTTTATCCCACTTGGCGCAAATGAAAAAAACGTTATTTTCATAGTAGAAAAAATGCTTTATGAGTTTTTTGTCAAAAAATGTTATTTAAAAATTATTATTACGTTTTTTGAAAAAAACAACGTCTTAAAGCAGGTTACTAAGCGTTTTTTTTTGCTATGAAATTAACGTATTTACAAAAATTGACTGTTCAAAATTTGCTCATAATCAAAACGTGTTTTAATAGTTTTTTAGAAGTAAACACGATAATTCCAAGAGTAATCGTAAAAACTGGTGAAAAATTACCACCTAAGATTTTTCGATAAATTTAGGAAACCTAATCAGTGCGGCTGTTCTTTTTAAAAAACTGTTTATTATAAGAACAGACCTGTTTATAAGCTGTTTATTATGGGAACGGACCTGTTCAAAAGCTGTTTATTTGGGAACAGACCCTTTTAAAAGGGTTTTTGATGGTATTGGAGGGTGTTTGAGTCAGGGTTGGTTTGCCCAGCCCACTGGATTTTTTAAAAGTGGGTATTTTGATTGTTAATAAAATAAACAAACGTATACTCTTACCAGTCGTTTTAATGTGATTGTAAGATTCGATAAGCTTTGACATGTTGCATTTTATTATTCCAAATAAGCTGCTGCTCTAGCTGGGCAACAATGCAAATTATAAAAAACACGATTCTGGTTCAGTATTTGTAAACTTTTTTTTAATTCTTTTACTTTATTTTTGATCAGAAAAATGACAACAATAAATTTAAAAAAGAATAAAAATATTAAACAATTAATATATACAAACTAACTCTCACACGCACACATATGTAAACGTTGAAAATTTCCTCCATTTCTGCCTCCTCCCGGATAGTGCCCATCACCGAAGCCGCATGACCCCTCTGGATTGCGAGACTTATACTCTGGGTTATGGTCAGAAGATATTTTGCAGGCTATGTCTAAGATCAATATCTTAGCCTCATCACCCCAAGGTCCATAAGACTTGACTGCAAATGGCACAAAAATAAAGCGATCTAATATTTCACCATATTTTTTACGTTTCTTGTCCTCCAAAAAAGTAGAAGCTGCACCAGATGATTTTGAAGTTTTGTCTAAATTGCTTGCTAAAGTTTGTGAACAAGTTACATCCCAGAGAAGTTGTTTACCGTGTTTCCATGAGATCAAAGTCATCCCATCTGTACGTTTTCCATCATTGCAACAAACCCCGAGAGGCTCCAAAAAGGCAAAGCAATCCGCTGAAATCAGAGCCCTTCTGAGGATGTCATTAATCTGGGTGTGTCTAAGACACACGTCTTGCGCTTTTCCTGCAGCTTAGCCCGTGAGAGCCATAAATATCTGCTGTTTCACTGCAAATGCACGTGTGCACTCCAGACATAGGCAGACTTAATCTTAACGCAGTTGAAATACGAAATGTATTGTTATCTAAAAGATTTCCCAAATTTGCGGATGGAAGGGCATTGAGCCATGCACTGCTCTCTGGGGGCAGCTAAAAGAAGATATTAAAAGGTTTTTACGTATTTCCATAATTTGATAATCGAAGTATTTTTGAGACTTTTGAATTTCTTCAGACAGGGGATTTTCAAGTTTGCACTGAAATATCTATTTTTGAAAATAGTCATTCAAGTCTAAGTCAATTGAAACGGAGACGTAAGGTGATAAAACGGTGTTAAGAAGGTCAGAAACATCATACACTGACCCTAAAAAGGCAGTTATTGACGGGCTAACAGTATCTTCCATTTTTTATAGGCAATGTGCCTTGTAACCAAGAATTTGAAAAGATTTCGCAATTAGATATTTCTTGGACTAGATTTTGAGCGGCGTTCTCAAACTTAAAAAGGGTTTCAGCGATTTTCCAACAAGGTGAACATCTAAGTAAAAAAAATATGCGAGGAATTCCAAACGATTGTTTTAGTAAATTATACACTAACTTTTTGATTTATATTTGATTCAATTGCAGGGGGTGAACAACTGCAACCAAGTAAATTATCCTCATTTAAATGTGTTTCTAATAGATTCTGAACAAAATTTATTGGCGAGGAATGAGTTTGGGACATTACAGATAACTCGCGTTTGTCAAAATTTAAATATGGGTCAAGTTCGTTGCTAAAGGATATTTTAAATTTTTTAAAGTTATCTAAAACTTTATCGGGATCACAGGATAGAAATAAGAGGTTGAATGGCCAAACAAAAAAAGGGCGGTCCAAGAGAATCACCTTGTTCAACGCCTCTTTGAGAGGCAATGTTCTGTTCGCCGTAATATAGAAGTGAATTTTCACCATAGCACTGTTAAACAAAATTATAAAAATTTCGTAAATAATCTTTGACTCTTTCGAGAATCACATTTCTATATACCATATTGAACGCGTTTTGGTAGTCGATTTTTAAAATGGCTTTATCAGAAGTATGAGGGTATAGTGGTAGCGTCTCATCGCGTGGGGCGCCGCTTCCGCTCCACACTTTGTTCCGAATCCGAGTTGGTGTGGTCTTAAAAGATTTCCTAACTTTTCGTAGACTTTAGGACCTAATATTTTCGCAGCGAGTCGGCGAAAGCAAAGACACACTGCAATTGGACGGAATCCCCCATTTTTCTTATGAAAGGAACAAAGGTTTGCACCATAAAAAATGGGTGTGATTTCCTTTGGAACTAGACATTTAAAAAGTTGAATAATAAAGAGGACAAGAAACGTACCCCATCGCTTATAAGATCCTTAAGATGCCGCGGCCTTAGCGAATCCACACTACCCGAGGACCCAGGGTTAAAGGGAAAAATTGCGTTTTTGATTTTTTTTTCTAAAATATTAACTTCAACGTCAAAATTCTCAGAACGAACGTTTATTGTTTGATTTTCTTCGGAATTTTAGGCATTTTAGTTTTAAAAAAATTGTTTTGAGTTATTAACCTCGAAAAGAAACGAAAACTTCATACTATCATATCATACCTAGTAAGCAGGCACTTACAGTGTAGTAAATACTCCAAAAATAATTTTCTTTAGGTTGGCTTACATTAAGAAAAGATGATACAAACATCGCATCTGCATAAAGCGCTGGTCAAACTAAATCCTAAACCAAAACTGCTTTGAATTATTAACAAACAAACAAAACGTAACTTTAAAGTTCTGACATTCTCCTGTCCATTTCTGAATGCCCCCATCGCATACTATCATATCATACCTAGTAAGCAGGCACTTACAGTGTAGTAAATACACAAACTCCAAAAATAATTTTCTTTAGGTTGGTTTACATTAAGAAAAGATGATACAAACATCGCAACTGCATAAAGCGCTGGTCAAACTAAATCCTAAACCAAAACTGCTTTGAATTATTAACAAACAAACAAAACGTAACTTTAAAGTTCTGACATTCTCCTGTCCATTTCTGAATGCCCCCTATTTGATATTTTTAGGACCGACACTCATCAGGTTTTAACAAAAGAGTCGAGTAAAATCTTTCGAATTAATTTTAAAAAAAGGTAGATAGTAGAGGGGTTTGACTCGGTACTCTTCGGATTCAAAGAACCTAGGTTTAGTCGTCCGGCTTAAGTCCCAAATAGCAATCAATTGTTCATTTTCTGCAGAAAGCATGAAATTTGACACAATTATTCTTTAGACAATTCTTTAAAATTTTGGTCGAGGAAATCGATGATCGTATGTATAAGAGTCAAGATGGCGGCGATTTTTTCAAAATGGACGTCTATTTTTTTTTTAAATTGTAGGTTCGCCATCAAAACAAGATGTTACTCGAATCCATACAATTTGATACAGAGGAATTTTAAAAAAATGGTTACATTGACGTGTGACTTTCATCATCGTTGAAAAGTGAAATTATATTTAAAAAAAGGCATTTTGAGAATTTTTATTTGATTTTTCATAATTTAGGAAGCCGCGACAGGTCTTTTGTTGTAACTTTATAATCTAGAAAGAATATCAAAATAACTTTTCTAATTGACTTTTTGTTTACAGGGTGAGTGGTTTAGTTATACCAGGCTAGTCAAGGTACGATTTTTTAAAAAAGCTATATTACCATCCGTATCTTTTTATTATTATTTATTACAGTTGTCAAGGTCAACTGATGTTCTAAAAAAATTTTTATAGGTGGCGCTGCGGACGACGTGGCACCTAAATGTCCGATTTTAAATCTGATAAAAGTTCATATTTTTTAATAGCTTAGATAAGATATAAATATTTCATAAAATAAGCGATTATGTATAGCTGATGTATGTAGATTTTTATAAAAATAATTTAAGTTTGATGTGGTCATTGGTCGCCTTAATTCTTTTTTGAGTACCTATAAAAAACAGGTTTTTTAACGTTTTCTTCAATTCTTCCTAGCGACCAAAAATTTGGCAGGATATACACGCCGATGGCTTTTAATGAATTAGAAGGCCCTAACAAATCGATTCAGATATGAAATTCCAAATTCTGCCTGGCCATTTTTACGCTATATGCCAGTAAAGTTGGCCGAAAATGTGTTTATTCGCCCCGAATAGTATTCTAATGTACCCTATTGTTCATTTGTTGCGGAAAGCCCCAGATTCGGTACGCTTACTTTTTTAACAATTTTTTGGGATCGTAGTCAAGAAAATATATGTTCGGATGTGCAGAAACCAAGTTGGCGGCGAATTCTTCAAAATGGCGGTCTTAAATCGAAAGTTACTTAAAAAAAAAATTATACTTGAATCTATAGAACTTAATGAAGAGAAATTTGACAATACTAGTTGGATGACCTTGAAAAATGTCATTTTACTCAAGAAAAATACTTTTCCAGATCTTTTTTTTTTAAATGTTTTATAATTCTGGAAACAGCGACAGGTCTTGTTTTATAATTTTAACATGACATCAATACATCTTTTCTAAGTGACTTTTGGCTTACAGTTTGATTGGTTTAGTAAGATTTTTAAAAAAAGCCACATTATCATGTGTGTTCTTTTACTTTTTAAAGTAGAATTTTCAAAATGGTTACAAGTTGTTAATGCTACCTTACCAACTAAATTTTTTTTGGATAATTTGCGCTGCGGACGACATGCCATTGAAACATCCTAAAAAAACAACAGAAATACAGAATAACTTTTCTAATTTACTCTTTGCTTACAGGGTGATTGGTTTAGTTATACCAGGTTAGTCAATGTAATATTGTTAAAAAAGCCACATTATTATCTTTTAAAATAAGCTATTTCTCCATTTCGTAATAAAAAATTTACCCATAAAACTACAAAAGAATGATAATATTTACGAATAATTACTAAGATCTCTAAATAACTGACGATGTCCACAGTTATTAGAATAATAATAATCACCGTTATCTGTAGATGACTGTGGTTTCAGGTATTTACGTCAACAGGTTGGCTAGTAGCTGAGGCAGAGATGTTATCTCGAAGACTGAAATAACTAGAATGAAAATTAGGAGCTTGCGTCACTATTTTTTATACCCGCTCAGCTTCCCTCTTCACTTTTCCATGTAGAGCACGTTTACTATTCTTCTATGAGAGGGCACGTTTATTAATTAAACAGTATGAGTAATTAATAAATCTATTTTTATTTTCGGTTAGATTCAGAATTCCTCTACACATAGCTCTGATGAAATGATGAAGATACATAATTGTAAACAATCTTGAATGGACGTGCTTTTCCTCTCTGATACGATTGCTATGTTGGTGGTATACAAATAGTTGTTAATTTTAAATTATTTTAATAAATGATATAAATAATATTACATTTGTGTGTGTATATTTATAGTCTAAAGTTAAAAACACTATTTAAAACTGCTAACAAATATGTAGAAAAAAATTTACAAAAATAAAAAAGATATCAGTTTAGATAGTCTTTTTAGATTCTGATACAATACTAGCATATATGGAGCAATTTCTGATGCTATGGTAAATCAAATATAAAAATGTAGCAAAATTTTAGGAGTTTGAGGAATAGTGGTAGTTATAAAGATCTGAAAATAAAACATGTTTAATAGTTACAGTATAATTTATTTAGAAAATATATCAGTTTTAGCCTAGGGAATACATAGATATACCTTAAATCTAGTACGCAAAACATCGTTACGAACCTAATTACAGCAGGTATTTAACAATACAAACCAGGTTTATTTTTGCTGCCTTCCCCCTTGGAACAAGGTATCTTTTTGGAAGCTAAACAAGACACGACATTTGTCAATGCTTTATCTGTAGAACTTAATGAACTGGACATTACTAGTTAATTTGTCGTGCAACCTTCGATGACCTTAAAAAATGTAATTTTACTTAAACAAAAATCTTTTCCAGAGCCTCTTTTTTAATGTTTTATAATTCTGAAAACGGCGATAGGTCTTGTTTTATAATTTTAACATGACATCAACACATATCTCCTAAGTGACTTTTTGCTTACTGGGTGTTATGATTACTAGATAGTTTTTGGCCATGCCAATTTACATCCCGATAACTTCTCCGACAACGATAACTTTAATACTATTTAACAGTTCAAAATAGCCTATTTGGTACTGGTTTTACGACGAAGTTCCGGTTGTTGTTAAATTTATTGATTTTATTTAAATGCGTTTGAAGCAGTTTCATATTTAATTCGACATAAAAGAATAACACTGGTACTCAGGGCAGCGCCACCCGGTAAGAAATGGTGCGGAATTTAATAGAAGCTCGCCACGTACATTAAAAATTTTTCGGTAAACCTCCGTAGGATTGCGGCGTTTTACGGCAGCGCTTAAGCATACATAACGTTTAAATATGAACAGTGTCAAATAGCGCTAGTCTTCGGGCATTTTGGGCACGACCAAAAACTATCTATTATAAAAAAAATTTCAAAAACTATCTCGTTATCGTAACAAATTTGAAAACTCTACTTTAAAACGTAAAAAAAACACAGGATAATGTGGCTTTTTTTTTAAATCTTACTAAACCACACACTGTAAGCAAAAAGTCATTTAGGACAGATTTGTTGATGTCATGTTAAGATTATAAAACAGAACCTGGCGCCGTCTTCAGAATTATGTAACATTTTTAGAAAAAGGCTGTGAAAAAATATTTTTTTCCAGGTCATCGAAGGTTTCACATTAATTTAACTAGTATTGTCAAATTTCTCTTCATTTCTAAGTTCTATAAATTCAAGTATAATTTTTTGTTGATAAGTAACTTTTGATTTTAGATCGCCATTTTGAGGACTTCGCCGCCAACTTGGTTTCTGTACATCCGATTATAAATTTTCCTGACCACGATCCTAGAAAATTATTTAAAAAGTAAGCGTAATAAAATTTAGAACTTTTCGCAAAAAATGAACAATGGGGTACATTAGAATACTATTTGCGGCGAGTAAACACATGTTACATTAAAGAACAGCCCGATAGAATTTGGAATTTTGTTGCTGAATCGATTTGTTGAGGCCTTATAATTTATCAGAAGTCATCAGCGTGTATATCCAGCTAAATTTTTGGTGGCTAGGAAGAATTGACGAAGACGTTGAAAAACTCGGTTTTTTTTAAATACTCAAAAAAAAATTGGCGACCAATGACCATATCAAAATAAAATTATTTTTATAAAAATGAACATATTTCAGCTAACCAAAATTGATTATTTTTTTAAATACACATGTCTTAACTAAAAATATTAACTTTTATCAAATTCAAAATTGGAATTTTGGGTGCCACGTCGTCCGCAGCGCCACCTATCCAAAAATTTTTTAGAATATCAGTTAACTTTGACAATTGTAATAATCGTACCAAATTTGATATTTTTTCCTCAAAAACTAAAAAAGATACGGATGATAACTAAACCAATTACCCTGTAAGCAAAAAGTAAATTCGAAAATTTATTCTGATGTTCTTTCTAAATGATAAAATTACAACAAAAGACCTGTCACGGATTGCAAAATTATGAAAAATTTTCACAGAAAAATTCTCAGAATGCATTTCTTTGACGAGCTGAAAAAAAGATATTTCCCCCACTTATAATACAATTGAAAATCAGAAATATATTGGAAGTATGCCTGCTCTTGAATTTTATGATCCAGATAATTTAAAGGAGGATGATGATGGTGAAAAACTAATTCAATGGTATTCCTTGATGGTAGCCATAGATTACGTTTTTGATTTTCAAAAAGAACTAGTGGAATACTGTGCTTCTGATGTAGAAATTGTAATGCAAGCATGTCTTTAATTTCGAGATCTAATGATCCAGAAAGGAGGGGTTTGCCCTATAATAAAATTTTCAGACGGAATTATGTAAAACCTAATGCCGAAGAATGCTTATCGTTGGTCTGATAATCGGTTGATGTGAGAAGAAAAAGAAAGAAAAATTAAAATAAAAAATGCAACTTTAGGGAAGGAAATAGTTTTGGGAGGGGTAAAAGTCGACGGGTTTTTTGAGGACACCAACCAAGTTTTCAAGTTTCACGGTTGTTTTTGGCACGGATGTGCTATATTTATTAAATTTAACAGAAGCGTTGGTTCTAACACAACACCCGATCAACGGTATGAAAGTAAGTGTGCAAAAACTTTAAGACTAAGCTCAAATGGTTAGAGGTTGATGCGTTCTTTAGAGGTATGACAGAACATACAAAATTATTGATTAAAGCTCAAAAAGGGGAAAAAATCAAATATGTGGATGTCTGTAGTCTCTATGCTTGGGTAAATAAATACGGGATATATCCTATATCCCACTTGGCGCAAATGAAAAAAACGTTATTTTTATAGTGAAAAAAATGCTTTATAAACCGCTTTATGAGTTTTTTTTTCAAAAAATGTTATTTAAACATTATTATTACGTTTTTTGAAAAAAAAACGTCCTAAAGCAGGTTATTAAGCGTTTTTTTCGCTATGAAAATAACACAATTACAAAAATTGACCTTTACAAAGTTGCTCATAATATATCAAAACGTGTTTTAATAGTTTTTCCAAGAGTAATCGTAAAAACTAGGGTGAAAAATTACCACCTAAGATTATTTCCTATTGATTTTCTGTATTTTTGATGTAACAGAAACTACATTTCTAACCTTAAATTGTAGAAACAAAGATTATAACCAAACCTGAATGTATTTTAATATCTATTTAATAACTAAATGTATTAAACTTTTGTTGATTTATCTCAAACTTTCAAGATCTGAAATTTACAAGTAAAATTTAGGAAACCTAATCAATGCGCCGTTTTTTTTTAAAAAAACTGTTTATTATAAGAACAGACCTGTTTATAAGCTGTTTATTATGGGAACGGACCTGTTCAAAAGCTGTTTATTTGGGAACAGACCCTTTTAAAAGCTGTTTTTTTTGTGAGGGTTTTTGAAGGTGATTGATGTTGTTGGAGGGTGTTTGAGGCAGGGTTGGTTGCCCAGCGGGTAACTCAAAAAAGCTCACTGGATTTTTTAAAAGTGGGTATTTTGATTATTATTAAAATAAGTAAACGTATACTCTTACCAGTCTTTTGAATCTGATTGTAAGATTCGATAAGCTTTGACATGTTGCATTTTATTATTCCAAATAAGCTGCTGCTCTATCTGGGCAACAATGCAAATTATAAAGAACACGATTCTGGTTCAGTATTTGTAAAAAAATTTTTTATTCTTTTACTTTATTTTTGATCAGAAAAATGACAAAAATAAATTTAAACAAAGAATAAAATTATTAAACAATTAATATATACAAACTAACTCTCACACGCACACTTATCTAAACGTTGAAAATTTCCTCCATTTCTGCCTCCTCCCGGATAGTGCCCATCACCGAAGCCGCATCACCCCTCTGGATCGCGAGATATATACTCTGGGTTATGGTCAGAAGATATTTTGGAGGCTATGTCTAAGATCAGTCTCTTAGCCTCATCACCCCAAGGTCGATAAGACTTGACCGCAAAGAGCACAAAAATAAAGCGATCTAATATTTCACCATATTTTTTACGTTTCTTGTCCTCCGAAAAAGTAGAAGCTGCACCAGATGATTTTGAAGTTTTGTCTAAATTTCTTGCTAAAGTGTGTGAACAAGTTACATCCCAGAGAAGTTGTTTAGTGTGTTTCCATTGGATCAAAGTCATCCCATCCGTACGTTTTCCATCATTGCAAAACACCCCGAGAGGCTCCAATAAGGCAGGGCAATCCGCTGAAATCAGAGCCCTTCTAAGAATGTCATTAAGCTGCGTGTGTCTAGGACACACGTCTTGCGCTTTTCCTGCAGCTTAGCCCGTGACAGCCATAAATATCTGCTGTTTCACCGCAAACGCACGTGTGCACTCCAGACATAGGCGGACCTAATCTTAACGCAGTTGAAATACGAAATGTATTGTTATCTAAAAGATTTCCTAAATTTGCGGATGGAAGGGCATTGAGCCATGCACTGCTCTCTGGGGCTTCGAAGCTAGAAGAAGATAAACAACAAAATTAACTTAGGTTAAAGTTTATATGTTAAGATTTTAGGAAGTAATTTAATTTACCTTACTTTATTTACTCATGTTTACTTTTGTAATAGTTTATTTTTGACATGTCTCATCTACTGTACTGAAGCAAAAAGATAAAAATAAATACAATACAATACAATACAATATTAAAAGGTTTTTACGTATTTCCATAATTTGATAATCGAAGTATTTTTGAGACTTTTCAATTTCTTCGGTGTTTTAAAGATTTAAAACAAAATTTAAAAATTTAGACGTTATTGGCGAGGAATGAGTTTGGGACATTACAGATAACTCGCATTTGTCAAAATTTAAATGTTGGTCAAGTTCTTTGCTAAAGGATATTTTAATTTTTTTAAAGTTATCTAAAGCATTATCGGGATCACAGGGTAGAAATAAGTGGTTGAATGGCCAAACAAAAAAAGGGCGGTCCAAGAGAATCACCTTGTTGAACGCCTCTTTAAGAGACAATGTCCTGTGCGCCGTAATATAGAAGCACTGTGAAACAAAATTATAAAAATTTGGTAAATAATCTTTGACTCTTTCGAAAATCACATTTCTATATACCATATTGTTATAAGATTGTCCTTCAGTGCAAAATGAACTTCTTGGATTTCGATTGTTCACTCAGAGGTTGGAACCTAGAACGACGCCGTTTCGTCCTTATTAGGGACATGTTAGCTAAATGTACCACAACAACAGAAAACCTCGGCCACGCTTAGAACAAGCTCTATTTCGACACGATATCACATCAACAGATCGTCAGAAACATAAATAATCAATGGCCTTGTGCATAGTTCATGCAAGCGGTTAATTTTTCTTGCATCTTTAGCTTACCGCTTACCTTACGTATATTACCTGCAGAATTACCTACTTATTGAAGAATTTAAAGTTTAGTTCACTCACACACATATTTACTGTTAATTTTGTATGTAGGTATGTCCTTTTTTTTCTTCATCAAAAGAGTCAAGTATATAGAATTAACAATAAATTTAGGCTTAAGAGTTGAGTAAGCAGGGCATAAAACAATTAAAATCATATGGATATTTCTACACTAATGGCCTGGCCATACAAGCATTTTTAAGATAAAAATCTTTTAAGAAAATCATTTAGAAAGTTTCTTTGTGGATTTTTTTTCAAAATCAAGCTAAGATTTTACCCACATTGTATAAATTTTTTTTAAACCAAAGAAGAAAACCACTTTCTTTGATTTTTTACTCATTTTTATCTAAATTTAAAATTATTACAATTAAGAAAATTAATGAAGAAAAAGTAATTTATTTTAAGCACCCTCAAAAATATTTTAACAGGTGGTTAAGAAAAATGTTTAAGCCTTTGTATGGCCAGGCCATAAGGAAACCAGGATTTTTATGAATAACAAATGTTTTAACTCTTTATATTTTAGTTTGAGAAATAGTCCGATTACAATGATACAAGCAAATCCAGTTAACTAACCTAACCAGACTTATACAAAGCTAAAAACTACTGATTTAAAACAATAATCCTAAAAATTAATCAAAAGTAAAAAATAGTATAGTACTTACATTTTTCTAGTCGATACTTGGATGCACTTTTAGCACTTCCTCACAATTTTACTATTCCAGCCAAACCTCACTATGCTACTTATTTTGACTGGTGGACACTTTCAAACCATTTTCTGTGACCACCCATTTACTTTATGACTTTATGATTTATGACAATATGCTCCGATCAGTGATCTCTATGTAAACACATGGATATTACTGGCTCCGATTAATCAAGGATTAGCTGATCAAAATTCTGTGTGCTGTGTACTGATTTTAGGTTATAGAATTCAAATTCTATTCACAGCTGCTGGATAAATTTAAGAATTAAATATCCTGTCAAACCGCTTCTTATATTTTTAACTGATACACTACGGCATGGCCTATAGTAGACAATAATTATGCAGTAAAAAATCCTGCTTGGGTTAAGCATTATATGTTATTAACTCTAGTTTCAAAGGCTAAACCTAAGATGTCTAAACTGATCATTACGTGCACTACTTTTAAACAATAATAAAAATCAAGCTCCCTAAAAACAAAGCATTTATTTTATTTTCAACACTAAAACATTTTGGCATTTTATTCATTTCTACAGTCTAAAATCAGATAACTTAAATTGCAATACAAAAAATATTAAAATAGAATATGGAATGCAATTAATTATTTTACAATAATCAATGTCAACCATGCACAATGGATACATTTAGTGCTTAATTTTATGCCTCTGTATTTTTTTTTGTATAATGTAAGGAAAAGCATGTCAAAATCAAGCACAAAATTTATCTATTATGAGCATTCAGCAGCCTTGACCTTGTAAAACTGTAAAAAAAGATAAAAAAAAATTGACTTACTTGTTAGGTAGGTATAGGGGGTTTCATATAATGTTAATATGTGACCTGTATTTTTTGTATTTTTGAATTCTGTTTTTTTTCCTTATTTCAGAAATGTATAACTTATATGCACTGGGTGCAATCTTTTTTCAGAATGGACTTTGTCTACTATAATTATGATGACGTGTCTCATAGAAACAGCACAAGAGACCATATATATATATATGCTCTCTGCAGCCACCTAGGTTAAAAAAAAAGTTTTTAGTCCAATATCTGAAAAAATATGCATATAAGTTATAAATTTCTGAAATCAGGAAAGAACATAGAATTCAAAAATGCAAAAAAATATAGGCTGTTTTATTTAAAATAAGAAAGTTGGTATCCATATTTGACACTTTGAATGACACTTGGTTTTTTTGACTTTAATATTTTTAAAGATCTTTATAAATCAAATAACTCTTGTATTTAAATCTTTTTTCTAGCTCACATATTAACAGATATAATAGAGAGGGCCCTTTATAATGAAACACGCTGTACCTACAGTGAAACTACAAAGATTAACATAAATCAATTATGACCAATTTAAAGAAGTAGTTTTTTTTGTTAATCGATATAGTTACTGTAACAACAGTACTAAAACCTGAAAAGTGGAACCTTCTCACCTAGTGCGAGTTTATTTTAACTTAAAATTTTATGTTGATTCTGTGACATAGCTTGTTACTAACATTTTGGGACAATGTGAAGATAAGTGATATTATAGGTCCCTGGTGATACTGATATTACCTACTAGTTCACTAGGTTGTAAAGAGAATAGGAACAGCAGTGATTCAAAATAATTAAATCCTTGCTTCTTTTTATTTTAGGTGAGATCTTGGATGATAATAATATCAGATAAAAACTCCTAAATAGTACAGAAGCTTGCATGCATAAGAATACGCGATTTATTTTACGATCAGGTAAAGTTTTAATTATGTAGTGGATTGTCACAAAAAGGAATTTATTTCAGTAATTATATTTGAGTTTTCAATACCTATTTGCAGAAGGACCTTTAAATTCTGGAAGCAGAGTGAGAAAGATTCCATTAACATTGTGGAGCATGCCATGAAGATTAGGTTAGAAGGAAGATTAAATATTATTTAGGTGAGCACAATTTTTATCTGTTAGTGTTACTTCTTAATTAGAACTCAATTATCTGTTAAAGTTCTAATGACTCCCTATAAAACAGGTACAAACATAACAAAATTCCTTTAGCTGTTTATATATTTAGGGTCAAAAATTACAAAAAATGTCATTTATAGTATTTTTAATTTTTTATTCAAATCCAGATCAAGATTTTTTCAAGAACTAACATACCTATAACCTTTATTCCTAGGCAATTTGTTTAATTCATTTATAAGATATTGTTTTTACCAAAATCAAAACCAACAAACATATTTTTGAAAGATTTTTAGCCAGTATATAATATGTTTTTTGTTGAAAAGCCAAATCCTTTGAGCTGTGTAGGAAGTTCACAGCCATGTTAAATTAAATCTGTAACAGTTTTATTAATCAATAAAAATTGAAAGCCTTGTAAATTTAGAAAAGATCAAGAGAGAGAAAAGATAATTTTTAATTAGGACTTTCAATTTATTAATTAAACCTGTATTAACACTGTTTCGAATGACAAATTGAAGTTAAATATCATTCTGTATGATTCACTGTATTTTCAATCCCCGAGTTAACCCCCAACAAAACAATGTACGTTTTGTTTGGTCAACCTTATAGTTCCATCTCCTATTCACAGATATCAAGAAATTTTAGATATGATAACAGATACCGGCGTGTCCCACCAAAAACCGTCAATGGGCTATAACTTTAAAATGATATTAGATTTAAAAAAAAAACCATTTTAAACTACTTTCCAACCCACCCTTAGGGGGTAGCTACCACCACTTTAAATTTTAAATGGAACTATGGGTCATGTCGCACCTCTTTGAAAAGTTACTTTTGTTCTCTAGACAATGGTGTAATTATTTTTTTAGTTGTGTTGTTTAAGTGTTCCAAAAACGAAAATCTGGCACAAATGACAATTAAAATTGCATTTTGCAGAAAATAAACCTTATTAAGGTATTTACCATAATTTTATTACCAAATTGCCTTACAACTTATTAATAATGTTAAATGTGAACTAAGTAATAATTTTTATTTACTAGTATCTAAGTATATATTTGACTCGTAATAGTACTTTATTGTATGTTATTACCAAAAAACTATCTATCTATCTATCTTTTAACCCTCTTGGAGGGTAGCTAGCTTTTTAAATTTTTGAATAAGATTATGGGTTGTGTGATACCTCTTTCGAAAGGTCTTGCGATTCTCTAAGGAGAGGTGTAATTAATTATTTTTTGGTTTGGGTTATTTTTTTAAAGATTTTTTAAAAAATGACTTAAACTAAGAAATTAGTTACATTTCTGATTAGAGAATCGAAAGAGGTATCACTTGAACCATGGCATAATCCTATATTCCAAAATTTACAATGAGGGTATCTACCCTCCAAAAAGTGGGTTGGGGAGGGTCGAAAAATAACTTAATAAGGTTTATTTTAGTAGTTTTATTTGTGAAAAATATTTCGTATTTCAAAAACGGTTTTTTATGGAATTCTAAAAAACAACCCCAAACTAAAAAAAAAATAATTACTTACATCATCGTTTAGAGAACAAAAAGAAATTTTGAAATAGGTGACAAATACCCCCAAAAGAATAAGTCTCGGCGGGTTGAAAAGTAGTTTGAAACGGGTCCCTCTTGCAACCATCCAAACCGTTTTTTTTTAAATTTACTTTCATTTAAAAGTTATAGTCCATTGACAGTTTTCAGTGGGATAACCTGAATAATCGGTCTGAAGTTTTAAAGCGGTCATCTGATTATCAGATAAAAAAAATAAAATCTGGAGCGAAAAACCAATTAAAAACTAAAAATTATGCTGCTTTACCCCCATCCCTTATCAGCAATCTAAGGACTTTTTTTTATTTTGTTACCATTGCTAAAGCAGATCGAGAGAGATATAGAGGTTTAAGAAAACCAAAAAAATCCAAAAGAACTCGCTATATGCGATTTTAGATATATAGGATGCGAGAAATTCAAAAATAGGCCCTGTAAGCTTCTATTTGCAAATTATGCAGTTTAAGTATCCGTCTCCGATTTAAGGTAAAACACGTAGATTTTCATAAGAACGAATTTATTTGCTTGCAAATTCCTAGTATTTTAACGAGGTACTGCCCTCGACCTAGCTTGTCTTTATACCAGTGGGCACAGTGCAAAAGAGGCAGTCTATAGATTATCAATAATATTCATTAATTAAATCTTTTACGTCAGTGCTATTTTAGTACTATCATGTATAAAACTAGATATTGTTTTATCATTAAAATTAATATCAATGCTTGTTTATTAGAGTTAAACTAAATAAATTCATGTGATGTGAGGCAAAGCGGAATGGAACGAATAAAAAATTGATGGAAATTTAAAAAGCATACACAGGGTGTAACATTAAAAAAAATTCACCTGGATTTTCTGAGCCAGTTTTAAAAACGCCAAACACGTCGATTTTCTTTGTAAGGGGGACATATTTTGAAATTTGTCTAAAATGCCCCCTTCAAGTGATGACATTTACCCTTAAAATTTAAATAGGGAAAGTGGGTCGAGTGGCACTCACATTCAAAAGGTATTTTAAATACCTTTACAAGTCTGTAAAAATTTTGAAGAAAAAACTTACGATTAGTTTCTGAGGTATGTATATTATTATTATATTATATTAGATAAAATTTAAGATACCTTTTGAATGAGGTGCCACTCGACCCACTTTCCCCATTTGAATTTTAATAGTAAATATCATCCCTTGAAGGGGGAGCAATTTGGACGAATTTTAAAATAGCCAAAATATGTCCCCTTAAAAACAAAATTGACGTGTTTTGGCGTTTTTAAAATTTCTTAATAGTTATTGAGAAAATCCAGGTGAATTCTTTTTAATGTTACACCCTGTATATTCACTTAAAGTCTTACTCTAATTTCTAACGGAAAAACTTAAATAAAATGAACAAAACCCTTATCATAAAAAGGTTAAAACAAACGCATATATATATTTTGTTTCATAAAAAATGTTTTGTTTATTTTTTTAATAATTTGATTTTAAGAAAAAATGTTTTAAGTAAACCTAGCGTCCTTTTATGTAAGTATTTTATTCGAGAGCCAATTGCCAATCCTGCATGGAAATTTTTTGGTAGGTTTTTTTAGATAATTGCCAAAATTGTCATTTAATTAAACGGGACAAAGAAAAACTGGAATAAATAGATTTTATAACCTTACGTTAAGTTGTATTTCCCGGAAATCTGAGCAAATTCTGTGTCATTTGGTTTGGGTTTTATGTCATCTCAGTTTGACAAGTTAACCTTACTGTTTCTGGAAACTTAATTTAGGGACTCTGGTCCCGTTTTGTTAAATGACAATTTAGAAATTAAAATTAAGAAAATTTAGAATTAAAAAAATCTCGTACCGGAGCAATTTACCTGTAAGTGTGGAACGTTCTAGTGATTCTAACTTTAATGAAAGTACTGCCGGAGAACCAGAATTTATAAGGATAATGTATTGTCTAAAATTATTCAAAGTAAAATAAAAATAACGAATTGTGCAAACTATTATTATTGTGAACAATGGATGTAAATAAATTCTGTTTTGTATGTACTTAAATTAAGTTATATCATATATTTGATTATACAGTGTGTCCCAAAAGTCTGGAATAATGGATTTTATATATACAGGGTTCCTAAGATTTTCCTTAGGGATAGGATTTCAATAAATCAAACAGAAATTGCCTAGAAAGTTCTGCGCGCACAAAAGAAACAGGTATATTGAGCAATGGTGCCAGTTTGTTATTATCTCCGGACTGCTTTCATGAGAAAAAATTGTCGCCACTCTTTCATTGTGAGCATAAATTATAGTTGCAATAATAACCGTTGACAAGATGTCTGCAAATTTCGCTGGATGGCGGCCACACATCTAATCTAATTCAAAATTAGATGTTTTCAGGTCCAAAACACAGCTTTTTCTTGCTTAAAGGAGGCGGCAGGGTTCATTATTTACGTACTGAGCGATAAACTCGTGAGGTTGTTAACATTAGAAAGAAATATCTTCGCTTTTAATTAAATTTCTTTCCATTCTGGTCTACTAGTGAGATCTATCCGGAAACGGCCAAACCATGCAGCTAGCACTAGCAGCCAAAGAAATCAATAAACGGCGCTGTTTTTCCTGCAGAGCATTTTGCTTGCGATATTATTGATTTTAAATAAAGCTGGCCCTACACTACATTTGATATTTTCGAGGTGTTTTATGACATGATCTCGAAACATGTAGCGAACCAATTCTTCAAAACTAGCGGGAGGGTAAAAGCGAAAAATAAGGTGCTGCCAATATTTGTAACACCCACAAAGGGGTGAAAAGATTTATTTTGCTCTGTTTCTTTACAAAAAACGTTTTTTTTATGAAAAACTTGAGCTCTGACACTTTTTTTATTTTTTTCTTCAACTTTCTCGAAATTTTCGTCATACCGTAGAAAAAAATTATTTTCCCCATGGTCATACTCTACTTTTATTCGAAAAAATTTAGAAACAGAGACGGGATCAGTTTTCCTAAAACGGGGGATCTTGGTTTCGAGTGAGAAGATAAAGGGCGCCGCAGGCAAAAATTTTTCAATTAAATTACCCAAACGCAAAAATGTTAGAAAAACAAAGCACGAAATAAAAATTGCGCCGCTTACAATTTTTTTTCAAAAATTACGTAATTTCGGGAACGCAAATAAATAGCTCTAAAGAGTATAATTTTTAAGAAAAAAATATCAATTTTCTCGCCCTCCTCCACTGGGACTACAGGGGCCGTGCACAAATTACGTAATGGTCATAGGGGGGAGGGGGGTTACAAAACGTTACGTAGGGGGGAGGGGGGTTTTCGACCACGTTTGCATTTGTGTGAAACTAAGAAAATTTGGAATGAAAATAAGTGAAAAGTTTTTTTTTTGGGGGGGGGTAGTAGTCTTGAAATCGTTACGTAATATTAGGGGAGTGGCGTGCCAAACCGTTGCAAAACATTACATAGGGAGGGGGTCAAAAATTGGTAAAATCACCGTTACGTAATTTGTGCATGGCCCCACATCTGACTGTTCCTCCTTTTTGATTTCGAATCAAAGTGCAAAACCCGAGTTGGACGTTCGAAGGCGTCAACCCGTCCTATTTGCTTGATAAAGTTTCTACGGAAATATCTCAGTCGATTTCTCCCGCCGTGTATGAACGCTTTAGGTTAGGCATTTGCATGTATCTCAGTCCTCAGCCTGTAAACAGTGCGTAAGGACAATGGTTACAAAATGAAAAGCCGAAAAATATTTACGATATCTTTCATTATTAAAGTCGAGCAAAAACAATTTTAATTCCAGTCTTAAAGGTATGAAAATGGAAAACATTAGAAAACAACAACCTGGAATGGATTTACTACGTGTAAGATGTAGTGACAACATCGCCCCATGCCCATCCTTTTCTGCCTAATGTGCTTTTCCGTTTGTCTGCGTCTTATACACGACTGCTTGGCCCCCTAAGGATTTGCTTAGGAACCCTGTATATATATATATATAAAGAAAAAAAGTAGCGTTTTGTTTTTATCTTTAAAAGAAGTTTAAAAGTATCCAAACAGAAATTTAAAAAAGCTTGTTTCTCCTTAAGGAAACAAACTAAATGCAAAAACCTAAAGTCTTGGGTTACTAGTGATGTTCGAACCATGTCAGCGTTCTTAAAAGACCTCCACTGGTTGTGTTCTTTTTCCAATAATGATCGGCTAAAGATGGAATATAAACAGCATAAAAAAATATACACAAAGCTATTATCTGAAACTAAAAAGCCCTATAATAAAATCCTGTTTGACTCAAAAAACATTAATAGAACAACTTGGAAAATCATTAACTCCAATACCAAGTCACAATCAACAAATCCTCCTTATGAATTTGAGGTTACTGGTCCTTCACTATGTGAGGATTTTAATAATTTCTCTGTGAATTCCACACTGGAAGAAATAAAGAAATTGAAATCTTCCAATGGTTCGTCATTGGCGAACTTGAAGACTGTTCCCCACTGGAAGTCTTTAAAGTTATTCTTGAGGTATCAGTGAAGAGGTCAGCGGCTTTGACCGGGTTCCTTGATTTATTTTAAAGGATATTGCACATCTCATTACAGCTCCTCTTGTTGATATCCTTAATACATCCTTTTCCCAAGGTGTTTTCCAGAGAAACTAAAAGTCAGTAAGATAACTCCAATACACAAGAAAGGTTCCAAAGGAGACATCAAAAATTACAGGCCCGTTGCTGTTTTTTCCAAAATTATCGAAAAAATTACTCTAAAGAGACTTCCTCCTTCTTAATTGCAGACAATTTGCTTGCCAGTACTCAGCACGGTTTTATTAAGGGACGATCGACCGAAACGGCACTTTTTGAGATTGTCAACTATATCCAAAAAAGCCTTGATACAAAACACATATGTACCGGTTTCTTTTACGATTTTAGCAAGGCTTTTGACTTAGTCGACCTTGTCATCCTGGAGAGGAAACTGGCCGTTTTTGGTATCTATGGAGTGCCTTCGGACTTTCTCTTATCTTTTTCCACAGGAAGAGAACAATTTGTGTAGCTTTCTGACAACACACAGAATTTCAAGTCGAAATCGTTAAAGGTACAATATGGCGTACCCCAAGGTGGGATTCTGTCTCCACTACTGTTTATTCTGTTCTGTAACGACCTATCTAAAAACTTATTGAACAGTGATTCTCTCACAGCTCAATTCGCTGATGACTGTGGAGCCTTAGTCAAAACCAAACACATCCCATCTACAATTGCCATTGGTTCAAAAATATCGGATAACTTGTTTACATGGGTAACAACAATGGCCTGGTTTTAAACTCAAGCAAAACAGTATTAATTCAATTTAGGAATATCCATCATCATACTACTAATCCCTCAAGTTTGCTGATTGGATCCAATGGAGACACAATAAAGAATGTTGATGTTTCGAAGTATCTTGGAGTATATGTAGACTGTAACCTAAACTTTAAATCTCACATTGAATTTCTTATTAAAAAACTAGCTTCAGCTTGTTACGTGATCTGCAACCTGTGAAATTCAGTTAACAAACAGTCCTACTCTACCTACATGGTCATGTTAGTAGCAGATTACACTACGCTATCATCATCTGGTTGTTGTCCATCTATATTGAGACTGCTTCGATTACAGAAAAGAATATTAAGGTGTATTGATAGTGCTGACTTTCGAGAGCATGCTGCTCCACTGTTATGTCTGTCTACTCATTATACTTTTATAGACTGCTTATCTTCGTAAAAACCCATTCTCATTACTTCTCAAAAAACTCTGACTTATACATAGGTATACAAACCAGAAATGGCGCAAGCCTATCTTCATTGGCACACTCTTCCAAGCTCTTTGAAACCCCTCCCTTATACATGAGTACAAATGCATACAACCATTTGCCCAGTAGATTAAGACAATGCAGCCTGGAGTCTTTCAAGAAAAAACTAAAAATTATTATGCTGAAAAATATACTATACAGTTACGTCAATTTCTTTAACATCAAATTTTAATATGTCAATAGAAGCTTACTTTTACATTTTTTATATTTCTTTTATATAATTAACAATAACATATATTTATTTTTGTTTTGTTTATTGTTTGTAAGTTTCTTAGTGATTGTCCTGTAACTCCTGTTAATAGGTTATTTTTAGTGCTTAGTTCAGTAACATTTTTGTTCTTACTGTATTTACATAAGATTGACTAGTCTAATCTATATAATTGTAGCTAAAAGACAAATATGAAATAAATAAATAAATAAGAAGAAAAAGAAAAATAGTGTCACTAAATTATGCTCTTCAAAAAATCCGAAAAAAATTCAATTTGTCCACAAATGCAGTTGAATCTTTAGAAGCTACCTTCTCAGGAACATATTTTGCGTCGTATGCTTTTAAATAGAAGAACTAAAAGAGGTACTACAACATCAGGAGTACCCACAAGAAATAAAATCTTTTGCGATGACTCTACAATTCTTTAATCCATCGGCGTACGACTACGTATGCACTAGCTTTGCCAAGTCCATTGCAAATTAGGTGTTGGCTATCAAAATTCGATTGCAGTCGTGGGTTTACGGCGCCTGTCATCATTGCTCTAAAAAGGTTTTTCAAGAAAAAAATGGCACTCGATTAAAACTGGCCTTGATGATAGACGAGATGTTTATTAAAAAAGATATAACTGAACACGTCTTCGACCAAGCTGCTTCTGAAGTATTACATAAAAAATACTTTACTTCTCACAATATGTACGATTAAAACTCTAATCAACCTTTCAGGGCCAAAGTATACATGTTGAGCCTTATTTGAGGTGGAATAATTGGAACATTAGTTTGCAAACAGAAACTCCAATTTTGTATGAAGGTTTAGTACGTAAGATGTCCCTATATATGGATTTATTCTGGTCTAAATAAAATGTTTTTTTTTTTAAATGTATTAATACTATTTATTCAATTTAAGTAAGTATATCTTTTTCGTAATATATTTTTTCGTAATATATTGATGTAAATCTTACCGATGAAATAAAGGTTCCGCTGAGTCTGATTTTACCCCTGTAACTTGTGCATATCCTGGTACAAAACACTTATGTACCATTTTCAGACAGGATTGAAATTAATTGAACTTCCTGTGGTCCATATGATAAACATTATGTTAGAAATATTGCAAGTATTATAATTATATACAGTTTGTCCCAAAAGTATGGAATAATGGATTTTTTGCGAGAACTATAGGTGTTTAAAAAAAATGCTCGGACACTATATCATTTTATTTACGAGAGAAAGTCAAAATTTGTTTTCTTTTAATGCGACACTGTATATTTTAACACTTTTGAAATCCTCATTGAATCCTCATTTCAACAATACCACACAGAAGGTACTTTGGCATCGGAATCTGTATGGCAAAAGGGGTAAGCTTAATTATTTAATTTATTTTCTTTTTCAGATGGAAATATCTCGACAACAGTAAAAGATAGATCACTACTGTATGGTATTGCTGTTTAGAAAATTCATCTTGGATTTAAAAAATGTTTAAAAAAAAATAATTTTTGAGAAACTCTCGTAAATTAAATGACATATAAAAATTTTAAGATACCATGTATAGAGAATGCAAAATCTGAATTCACGTGTCCGAGCATTTTTTTTAAACCTATATGTTCTCTCAAAAAATCATTTTTCCAGAATTGGGACACACTGCATATCCACTAAAAAGACAGGATACAGGTAACTTACGAGGTAAGTAAAGTACGAGGAAGCCCAGATAATTTACCTATTAATTCTTTTAATAATTTTCTAAATTTATTCCCAACCGCAACTTAAATAGTTTCTTACAGGGAATTTAAATAGTTTTGAAAGTAAATAATGTGAAAATAATTCAATATAGGAATATACTAAAAACCATAAAAAAATTGATTACTGAGAGCAACCTGAAAAGATTTTTATTAAGTTAAAAAAAAAACTTAATCTATTTTATCGTAAATAACTTGACAAATTATATTACTCTAGTGAATTTAGGCCTACCTCCCAGAAGGCAGGCAAAGACGCGAGCATAGTACTCAGAAATATTGTTCGTATAAAGTCTGTTAAAACCCGCTTTTTGCCTCTAATTTTCCTCCTGGATTGAAATCGAAAAATCTTTCTCCGTTAGGTTTTAGCCAGTAGGTATGCCAAATTTAGGAATTGTAACTCCAGCCATGATATCAGAATGGTCAGGGAAGACATATATTCTTAGCAAATTATATATTAATTATAGTGATGATATAGGTATTATATAGTTATAATATTTATTGAGAAGAAAAGTTCAAAAATAAATAAAAGTTTTAGCAGGGCATAAAACAAGGGCGGGTCCAGAAAGGGGCAGAGGTTAATGCTCACCCGGCTATTTGAAACGATAACGCTCACTCTGAGCCAAGAAGATTACGTTTCAATTGATTTTCTATGTAGATATTTTGTCGTTTTTTTTATTTTCTTTTATTAAAACTTATATTTTTTAATTTTTCACTTCAGTTCTTTTATGCTGCCCCCTTCTAGCTTACCGGCTGGCGACGCCCTTGGCATATAAAGCAGGGTTCGAGGATATAAACTCATAAGTATGGGAATGGTGTGTAGGTCTATTTTAAAAAATGTAACTTAAAGGGCGCCCATATAGCACACTTTGTCCCAGGGACGTACATTTTATGTCCATTTTACGTCGGTACGTCGCGGGACCAATTAGGGACGTACTATGTATGTACAAAATAGTGCGTACAATATGTACGTACATTTTACGTACATTTTAGGGCCACCTTTCAAACATGCAATTTCAGACGTACACTGGTCGTACATAAGCGTATGTACCACGGACGTACACAAGCGTACGTACTATGTAAGTGCCTATTATAAACAATGAAATGTGCTACACATAGTTAAATATAAACTAAACATGGCTTCTGGGGTGACATTTGACATCCCTGGTCTAACATATACATCTCAATATTGCTTGTCTAAAGAACTGTCGTGACTAGGCCGCGTCCACTATCTCTTACACAATTAATATTACTACTGTAGATAGCGCCTTCTCTCTCTAGAATTTTAATATGTGATCTGACTGCATATCTTTTTTGGAACTGCATCGCTTGTCGCTTTTGGGAAATTTACGTTTTTTGTTAACATTACGGCTTATGGAAAAAAGATTTGTTTGTCCTATGGCAAAACTTCGTCCCAGGGACGTACATTTTACGTCAATTTTTCATCGGTACGTCCCGGGAACAATACCGGACGTACTATGTACGTACAAACGTGTACATACACTACACATAAGCGTACACGTTATAAGAGCGGGATGACAGAAAATTAAAAACCGTTATAAAGTATATCACAATTTGAGCAGAGTTTTCTATTTGTAGTTGGTGGTCTAGTGGGGCTCGGGTGCAATTCCCTGTGTATCCAACACTTTTTTTTTAAATAACCGGTGAAATATCCTTGCCTGACCCAAGCCCACTTGCGGTCAATTTACGTCCAGTTTTGGTCCCATCTAGGACCTGAAATGTACGTACACAGGACGTACATAGTACGTACTGTGCCACATCCCAAGGATGTATCGGGGACGTACAAACCGTTGGAAAATGTACGTACCAGTACGTACGTGTACGTAGCGTGGCTGTATGGGGGAGGATTCAGAGTTCCGTAGGATAAGCATATAGTAAGCGGTGTTAGGTAAGAGGCAAGGAAAATAAACTATAGCAAAAACATCCTATGAAATGCAACAAGCACGTTTGCTATTTTATTTTCCTTGCCTCTTAGACCGTACCATTGCATAAAGAAACAAACACCACTCAAAAAAAAAACCCAAACCTCAAGTACCGAACCCCACTCAAAAAAAGAACATCACCCCACCGAAACCCAAGCAAACTCCACCAAACTCAAGCAAATTCCACTGAACCCAACAATCTTAACCCAAAAAAAGAAGCAAACCTACACCCACACCACAACATCCAATAATAATACCGAAAACCACAAAGAAATTTCCAAACCAAATCCCAAGCAAACTCACCAAACACCTTAAAAAAACATAAAAACACTTTTCTGACTGACCAAACTCCACCCAAAAAAAAATACCAAACCTCACCAAACTACAGCGAACCTTACCAAATCCAACAAAACCCAAGAAAAACCCCACCAAACTCAAGCAAACTCCATTGTATCACACAAAACCCAACAACATCCAATAAAACCCGAAAACACACAGAACTTTAAAGAATTTATTTTAGCTTAGCTTGGCATTAAGAAAAAGTCGCTGCAAGTGGCCGTGCACGTAAAAAAAAAATAATAAAAAGTGCATGATTCAGAATGCATTAAAATATATAGGTACCTACCAACTATTTCGATCTTCAAGTCCTCTTATTAACTGATGGTTATGGTTATGGTTGTTTAAAAAAAAAACATTTTTTGTAGTTAATATATGTTTATTAAATAAATAATCCTTATCGAATTAAATAATGAAACCAGTTGCTTTAAAAATTCAAATTGACACCTCAAAAATATATTTCTTTTTCTTTTGTTTTGACCGCATGTGGTGTACCCACTGGATCCAGTTGTCCAGTCGGGCAGTTGTTGGCTGGCTATGCTTAGGTCACCTTTTATGACATAATCACACACATACATTTCTTGCAAGCGTCATGTTCATATTATAATAATTTTAATAATGTTTAACTAACTGTAATGAAATTCCATTGGTTTTAATGGTTAAATATATTACATAATCTGTAATTGTATATAGTCAATAAAAAATCTTATTAATAATGTCCTCATGTTTTTTATTTCTATATTTTATATTAAACGAAGAAACTGCATAGTATAAAAAATTTTCAACATTTTTATTTATTTTTGTTAATTTTTAGAACTATTTATTAAATTAATTTAAATTTACATTAACTTAACTCCTATATTGTTTTATACTTTGTTTACCTGGCTAGAGGAGTGTAAAAACTTTGAGATTTTTATCTTTATGAAATACTAAGTACCTACGGTATTCGCATACAATTCCATAGAAACCGCTTTTCGTAAAATAAACACCAATGTCTAGGAACTCAGGTAATGTAGTAGACCATTTAAATCGGTTCAATATATTTTGTCATTGAACAGACAAAATTCTAAAAATTTGTATTTATATCGTTTGGCCCTTTAAAACCTCAAAATTTGATACGTTACATGAATATTTTTTTCCCACCCCTTTGGGTTGCTCTTTAAATAAGACAAATAAAGTTGATCAAAATCGTTGAAGTAGTTTTTGAGATATGAGTATTGATTACAGGTATATTAAATTACATAAATTCTTGTTATTAGCCTGTCATACAGATTCTTGTTATTAAATTTTAGACCAATTTTATTAAATACTGAATATCCAGCAATTTTCCCTGGTTTTCCGTGATCATATTAGTTTTTTTCCAAAGACTTATTCATTAAGGATTGATAATTAATTATTTATTGTTGAGGTGTTTGGGAGGAGTACTAAAAAATCGTAATTTTTATAAATTCTTGGCAGAGTTAGATGTGTACGACATTTTTAGTCTATTTTTAGACTTATTTCTTAAAATGGATGCTTGTTAAGGTGACAGGGGGGCAATTTCAGTGGGATATCGTTCCAAAATAACGATCGCTATCGCGATTATTTTTATTGTTACGGCAAGAGGGCTTAAATGGCAGGCAACCTGCAATACATTCCCAGTCAGTTTGTGTTTACCTTTTTTTGGAACTTGTAGCGAAATTTCAAAAAAATAATCATTTTTATGAACTTTTTGCAGGCCATATATTGTCGTAACGCTCCTTAGAGCTACACAACTACGCAACTAGTATGAATAATACACGCATTTAAATAAATTGTTGTATGATAATAAAAATAGATATTAAATAAAATAATACTTACATTAAAAATACACACACTTTCTTCTCTATCATGTTGAGCGGCTTATGTCTTGGGTTTACTAACTTTACTCTGAAATATCGGATCACTACTAACTGACTCTTAACCTCTCTGAAACGTTTTTATAAACATATTTTAACATTGATAGTTCATTCAACAGGGCCTTTCGACCTTTCGTTGAACTAGGATGTTAGGATAGTTAGTTATTGTAAAATACGGAAAGTTTATACTTAATAATAAATTAATAATTAAAATACTAGGTTATTGAATCCCGAGTTTTACTTTAAACGTCTGTAACTGTCTTGAGAGTATGTGATTTTAACACATAAACACGTCGCAGATTGAATTAGGTTATTAAATATTACTTTTTGTAATTACTGGAAATTACCCTTATGACATATGCCGCCGGATTTTTTAGACCTGGACCCTCAGGTCTGTAGGACAATTTATCGTGTACAACCTAATATTTACAATAAATAATTTTGGTAGCCTACGTTAAAAAAAAATTTGTTAACTCCTGAATTAAATTTTAATTATACCATAACAATTGGCTAGTTTCGTCACAAAAATATTACATTTAAAAACATTATAATATTCACTCGACCGTACTTGCTCCCATGTTTTCTTTCTTCTCGATGGCCTACATTGACTTTCTGCCTACTGTTGATAGCAAGTATCTGGTTTCAACTTCAGCGAACTTTATTAGCTTGTATATATTGCGTTAACCTTGCTGTGTCAGTAGATTTGCGGTAGATACCCTCATCATGTAGCTGGAACCATGCTTGATTTCCAACGTTGCCATTTGTCATTGGTAATTGTACCATTTACCCTTCCGTTGCCATGTCCATCCATACATGACACCCTGTTATATAGCTTCTTCACTGCGACGCCTTTAGGAACTTGACTGGATTCAACTTCCCCTTTCCATTACAGTGTTGTTGGTTGTTCGCCTTGACTGTGAACAATTGTGTTTGGTTGACCTTTCAATGGCTGGTAGACTGTAGCTGTAACTGGTTATGACTGACTGGTACCACGTGACTGGTTTGGCTGAATTTCCATCGTTCTAGGGTTCACCGCGCTATGCCACCGACTATGCAGGACCGTGGTAGAATATGACAGTACTGCTGGTCGAATTGTTGTCAAGCGGTCATCTTGTTTACTTCTTCTTCTTGGGTGCATGAGGAGAGCTAGCAGTGCCGGTGAATCTGAAATGATACATACAAAATATAAGTCAAATTATTATTTATTTTTTGTGACGACTTTTTGTCTCAAAGCCTTTGGGTATCTTCTTAGATGAATAACTAGTTCCTCTGAGGTATATTTTATTATGAGCTGTTTATTCAGCTATGCTATGTAACAAAAAAATCTGAAATTAAAAAAAAGTAAATTAATTAGTTTTTTAAAATTTTCCTGTTTATAAATTGGCAACAATGTCGATTCATATTTGCACCAAAGAAAATATATATTTATTTTTAAAACTTTATCGTTCATGGTCAAAACCACACCGAATGAAGTGGGCAGAAGCAAAGGTTTTACACAAGGAGTCACACTGGAAGAAACGAAAATTCCTTGAAGCTGTCTTTATTGGGCAGAATCAGCGTATTTTCAGTAAACCAAGGGTTGAAATCCCAAATATTTGGAAGCCCCTCCTTGGGCGGAGCCAACTTCTTAAACTTCAAGGTTGAGTGATTTCTCACAGTATATAAGTACGTAGCCTTAAGAATTGATTGTAGTTTGCACCTAAAGACGATCAGAGATTGTACTCATCGAAACGTCGTGTATAAATAAAATATAGACAATGGAAGTCCGAAACACAGAGTTAATTAACTTGTATGTCAACAATTTTCAAAAGTTTGTAAACTTTTTCGTATTTTTCAAATATTTAGTTGGGTATTATAAAATATTATTTAATTTGCTTATAGACAATCTTTACTATTGCCTCAACATTTACCGAAATGTTGCACTAATATGGCTGTATCTTATAAACCATATATTTAAATTTAAAAACTAATAGTGTGTGTATTTACATAATTTTTAAAAATGTTGCTTAGAATTTTCTTAAAAAATTATTATTATATCTAAAATATTATTATCATATCTAAAATATTGTATGTTAATATTTTTGTATCTTTAACCAACACGTATGTTTCGGTAACATAATACTTATGTCGCGTGGTGTTTTGTAAACGTAAACTAACCCACGCTAATTGCTTTTGAATAGCTAAAAATAAAATTTTATTTTTTAACTTATAATTATGTCGGTTTTAAATTCGCGTAGCCCTTAAATACTTTTTTTCTTTTGAAATTAAAAAATAAAAGTAATGTATTTTTGACACTTTATAAAACAAAATAATGCCTTTCCGAGTTTTTCGGTTTTGTTCAATTAGATTTATACTTTTTAATTTCCAATGAATTAAAATAAAATTATTACTTAACTAAGATTTTAAATTTAGTACGTTTTGGTGAATACGATTCAGTAAAGGAGCTTTGTAGCTTATTTTCATAAAGGTCTCGAAACTCATATTTTCGTCGATTTCGTGAGCCATATTGTATAAATCATAATATTATTGTTTAATGTCTTCGTTACTGGCCTGTTTTCTATTGTTAAATTTATATTTACCACCCCCAAATTCGACCAAAAAGTCCGTTTTTAAGTCGGACCATTTTTTGTTTGCGTTACATTGCTTCACGCTATACTCCGTGAACCATCGAAACGCTGCACCTTCCAACAATTTTTAAAATAAGCAATTTTAAAGGCGTCCGTCCACCCTTTTACTTGCGCATTTTTTTCATATTTTGTAATATAATTAATTGGTGCGTCCAAACCTGGATTAAAATATGGCGGTTCGATGCATTTAGGAGTAGCCGAAGTAATGCTTGACCCTTGCAGAGCATCGAGCAAAGTAGTGTTCGTCATACTTGTCTTAGTGAAAATCTGTTTAAAAAAATTATTAGCGCCTGTCGGTAATTGTTTTCCAGGTAGTGACCTTCTGGAGGATTTATTTTATTTTGTGACTGACTGATAACCGTAAACCTAAGGTCTTTAGTCGTCGACTCACTTAATTTTGATTTCTCAGTGCCTTTTTGGTCCTGATTTTCGACAGTTTCCGTCGAATTATTTAAAACGAAAGTTTTACAATTTTGAAAAAGTTTATCTTTCCCTAGGGACAGTTTAAATTGTTTCTGAGGTCCCAAAATTTGTTTTGATTTTTTTTGGGAGTGAAGTGATTCTCAATATTTGGATCCAAAAATGATAAATCCAAATTTATTTCAGGTTTTTGAGGACTTCTTTCAAGTTTACTTTTAGGTGTAAAAGGCCCTGTAATAGACGAACTTCTATTTCTAGAAAAATTATTTGACAAGCCCGCGTCGTTTGAAAATAAAATAGATTTGTCTTTTTCACTAAGATTTTGACTCCTAGTGACTCTGCTCGGGGTTCCCATTTAGTAGAGTGACCATTGTTTTAAAAAAATATATAGAAACAAATGTACAAAAAATTCATTTGAGTGCGGTATAATTTAAAATGAAGTTTAAATTTCATACTAGCATTGTATAATTTTAAATTCCTTTAAGTACCTGAGGAAAAGTTCTCGATTTTCAAAAAAAAAATACCTAAGTCGTGACGCTCCTTAGAGCTACACAACTATGCAACTATTATGAATAATACACGCATTTAAATAAATTGTTGTATAATAATAAAAATAGATAATAAATAAAATAGTACCTACATTAAATATACACACAATTTCTTCTCTATCATGTTGAGCGGCTTATGTCTTGGGTTTACTAACTTTACTCTGAAATATCGGATCACTACTAACTGACTCTTAACCTCTCTGAAACGTTTTTATAAACCTATTCTAACATTAATAGTTCATTCAACAGGGCCTTCCTACCTTTCGTTGAACTATGATGTTAGGATAGTTAGTTATTGTAAAATACGGAAAGTTTATACTTAATAATAAATTAATAATTAAAACACTAGGTTATTGAATCGCGAGTTTAACCTTAAACGTTGCACAGAGTTAACTGTCTTGAGAGTATGTGATTTTAACACACAAACACGTCGCGGATTGAATTATGTTATTAAATATTACTTTTTGTAATTATTTATTATAGTTCCTTCTGAAGAAAATCGCACATTTATTGGCATTGTGTGGAAGTGCTGCTTGTTTGGGTAAGTACCTACTTCCTTTATCTTCTATTATATTATTTTTGGTGGCTAAACAACACTACTTACATAATGTAAACAAAAATATGTAAGGCGGTTTTAAGTTGAGTTTATACATTATTAAAAGAGGCGAGCCAAGAGGTCAGAAAACCGAAAAAATACATATACAAATTATTGGGAAAAAAATCAAATGTAATTTATTTGGACATTGACACTCTCTGTAAGTAACAATGCAAAAAAATTGATTGTCAGGACGGGGTTTATCCTCGAGTTTTTTATAAACTTTTCTCTAACTCGACTTTCCCAAATTACTTTACATTTCTCTAGAATGAAAATGATTTTATTTTAGTTGGATGATAATTTAAAATCACAACGATGTTTTATACATTTATTTTTACAAAGACAAAAGGATGTTAAATTACAAAAACCCAAAATTCTAATTCAAATCAGTCAAGTTTTTTATAAATACTTTAGAAAATAATTTCCTTTTAAAACTTACTATTTCTAGACTTTAATTGAACTACTAAAAATACGCCTATTATTTTTACATTTTTAAAATAATTTAATTTTAAATTTAGTTTTACTTGGAGGAAAAGTAAAGGCGATACCCATTTGGGCATAAGGACGCCTTACAACATCGTTTATGAAACTTCCCGTTCTCCCGGCTAAATGTCGTGCTTTTATAGGCAAAAGCGAATGAGTTGAGTTTCCCTGAGTAAGGCTTTACAAATTTTCTCTCTATCTATAGAACTCGCAGCAGTTTCTTACATTGTTGCATCTATTAAGAGTAGCTTAGATTTTTCACTAGAACGTTTATTAAAGAAAGTAATAAATTAATCATTTGAATGAAATAGTTCAGCAGTGTCGGGCGAACGAAGACTCTCATAGATATGCATTCCAAGAAGACGTGGCAGATTGTTCCTGGTCTTCTTGAGTTAAAAATCGTACATATGATTGAGGCTTTGAGTACACTTGAAAGAAGTTGTAGAATTGATGGTAGTTAGACTCCTGAAGAGACTGTATGTCGGCCTGTCGCAGAAAGCACTCGTACGACTTAAGGATAGAGGGTCGTGCTTTTTCTAGATTTCCTAATGTCAAATTGTTCTATACATGTCCTTGGTTTATTTCTCTAAAAATTGCTTTTACGTCACTCACCCAATTATATTTTGACTGTTCGTTTTGGAAAGAAAGTAGCTTTTCAAAACACATGCGAGGGTATCTTATGGGAACAAGGCAAAGCCTAAAAACCTTGACTTTTGGAGCAATTGTTGAAGAAATGCTATCTAAAATCGATTTTAGATTTTGGTTGTCCTCGCCGGTAGAGCTGAGTGTTGGTTCTAACATACCAATTATCAAAACATTTTTTGCTCTATTAAGGCCTTCCTGCGTTTCAGCAAGTACTTCACTGCAAGTTTGAATGTTCGATTCGAGATGACTAATTTTGACCTCAAGAGATTTATTCTGACTTTGAAGGTTCTGGATATCTTTGTTACAATTTTGTAGCATAGTTTCGTGTGAGCTAAGGGTTGAAATTATACCCTCGTTCATCCCCTTGAGCTCCTCCATAAGAGCTTTAAAAAAACTCACATTTAGCGGTGTGGTATCCTCGATTTGCAACAAACGTGAATGCATTGTGTCCGGCTTCGCTATGCATTTAAAGCAGCGCGGGAGATCGCGATCTTTGCTGATCGAGTTCTGCCGTGAATTGCAGCATGTACCACATATCTTCAGTAGCATACTGAACAAACACATGCGGCGGTGACTGGCAGAATCTCGTGTTCGCAACGTGTTGTCGTCATTGTTTTGGGTTCATTTCACCGAAATTTCGCGATATGATTTTTGCTGGGAGGCATAAACCACCAATGCGGCCAGATTACGGACTTGATGTTGTGTATTTTGAGGTTGGTTCTTGTAAATATTCTTAGGATTTACTTACAGAAAAGTTCAATTTTCTTCAGAACACGTCTGTTTTATTGTTGTATCTGTCGTCTTACCCTAACCTCCCAATTATGAAATTTGGGAATAAAAACTGTTATGCTAAAATTATGTTTATAATTTGTCCATAGAAATCAAAGTTGGTTAGTTTCCAATCCCGTCCCTGACTTTAAATTTGTCAAATAATGTAAACTATTTTAAGATTTTATCTAATACAGTCAGGTATTGTACAATATATTCTTGAATTTTTGTACACCTATTGTAGGTGTTGGCCCCTCGGTTTTACATTTTTAAATTTTAAAAATGCTAATTTAAGGCATGTTTAAAAAGTAAACAAAATCTTGTAGAAAATTTCATCAGCACCTGTAGCCATTGGGTTATTACATTTGAAATTGACCAATTTGGAATTAATTTGTTTCTCGACATGTATATATGCTATAACATGTCTGTGTTAGAAAAAACCTAGATTAATTAATTTTTTTCTCTGTTCGATTATCTGAAGTGGCTTGTTTTCTCTTATGATGCTTTAATTTTTTTCAAAAAATATGTTCTTGCATATCATTTCATATTGTAGTTTCAATAAAACTAAGAAATCTAATAGTAGCTTGCTAAAGATCCTGGATAGTTCGTCTATTTTTAAAAAAATATATTTTTTATGCAAAACAAAAACTTGTCTAAATATATATTTTTGAGTAAAAGCAGAGTATTGTGGCGTTTAACAAAACATCATTTTATGTAAATTTTAAACTTTAAAAGAATCAGATAAGGAGATGAGCCCAAATTTTTTTTTGCGTTAGATAATTAGGCCGTAATTAGCCCGTAATTCCTACTTTTAAAAAACATGATTTTTCGAATGCGGGGTTTAGTTGCATGGATCTCAAAATTACGTTATCTGGAATTATTCTAATAAAATGATTTCTGAGTAAAATTACATTTTAAATCGAGCAACTCTTGGATACGTTACTAAATTATTTGCGTCAATATGCAAATTATACTAGTGCATCCAAGAATTTCTTCTGAGGAGTGAAGGTTTCTGATTTAAATTGTATTTCACTCAGCACTCATTTTATTGTGGCAATGGCAAATCACGTAATTTCGAATTTTTAGTAAAAATAATTAAAACTCAACTTTTGGATCAAAATTTTAATTAATTTATTTCCAAGAAAACTAAAAGAGTTTTAAAATTTTGTGCATTTTGATTCATCCAAAGATGAGAAAATTGGTATTAAAATTATTTAGTGGAAAAGTACAATATTTAAAAATTACATTTATTAGTGACATAATTAAATTGCCACCTAAAATTATGTTTTGTGAACCGCCACAATACTCTGCTTTTACTCAAAAATATATATTTAAACAAAACTTTTTGTTTTGCCTAAAAATATTTTTTTTTTAAAAATAGACGAAATAAACAGGGTCTTTAGCATCATCAACATCATCATCATCATCATCATCATCATCATCATCATCATCATCATCATCATCATCATCATAGGCAATCACTCGATACCGAGTATGATTTTCCTCTATTCTGTATCTTTTGTGCATTTTTTGATGGCTATGTAAGCCAATTCTCGAGCCGCACACCCTTCCATAGTCCTGGCACACCCAGTCTCCGACAGCAGACTGGTGTTGTTGGTCATCCATTCTTCCATTTTGTTGCTCCTTTCTACGTTCTCTTTTTACCGTCTCTAGTCTACGTCGTTGCTCTTTAAAAGTTTGTGCTCAATCATGGACTGTTCGGCGCCATGAAGACCTATCATTTTCCGTGGTCTCGAAGTTGTTTATATCGATGTGACCCTTCATCATATTGCCTTTGAGAACGTCCTTGTACCTTTTTTGTGGACCTCCTTGATTTCTCTTTCCCTCCTTCAGTTTTCCATAAAATATCTGCTTTGGGACAGGTGTTTCGGGCATGTGGATAATGTAACCAGTCCAACGAAGCTAATGCTTGAAGATTAGGGCTTCTATACTAGTTGTTCTAAAGCACTTATGTTTGTTCATCGGTCTTGCCATTTGATTCTCAGTATTCGTCTTAAACAACTTTGATGATATTTTTCTAGTCATTTGATATGCCTTCTGTAAGTGGTTCACGTTTCGCATCCGTATGTTAGAGTTGGTATTATAACTGTATTGTAGACACGAAGCTTGGTCTCCGCATTGTCGTGATTGTTGAAGACTCCCTCCGAAAGCCGTCCGAACGCTGCGCTAGCACATTTTAGGCGATATTGTGTTTCTGCGTCAATAGTTGCATTTGATGATAGATAGCTCCCAAAGTATGGATAATGTTCCACGTTCTGCAGAGGCTGGCCATTTATGGAAATGTTTGGAGCTTGGGGATCCGTACCTGGTTCTAATTGGTGAAGAATTTGCGTTTTGGCAAGATTGACCTCTAGGCCAATGCTTTTGTAGGCTTGGTTAAATGCGTTGATTACCAGATGTAGACGTTCCTCTGTATCGGCCATAACGACATTGTCATCGGCGTACTGCAGTTCGATTACCGAAGTCGTCGTGAACTTAGTTTTTGATCGCAGTCTGCCTAGGTTAAGTAGGCCACCGTTGAATCTATATAGAATTTCGTCTCCCGGCGGTAGATGTTCCTTAACAAGGTGAATATAGAGAATAGGGTGGGCGCACACCCTTGTTTAACGCCTGCCGTAATCTGGAATGACTCTCCTGGTCCATCGTTGCTCAGGACTGTTGCATTCATATTGTTGTGTAGTAGTCTAATAATTTGAATATATTTTTGAGGGCATCCAGTTTTTGCCAGTATTTTCCATAGAGCTTTTCTGTTGACCGAGTCAAATGCTTTGACTAGGGATATGAAGGCCGTGAGGAGAGGGCGATTTTGCTCTCTAGATTTCTCTTCCATTTGTCTAGCACTGAAGATCGTGTCAGCTGTGCCTGGATTGGGCCTAAATCCACACTGCGTCTCTGGCAGATTTTGTTCAGCAATCGGAATTAAACGGTTTGATAGTATCCGTGCAAGTATCTTTCCAGCAACAGAAAGCAGAGATATACCTCTGTAGTTTCCACATTGGGCCTTTTTTGAAAATGGTAATTATAGAGGAGTTCGGCAGGAATGGTCTCAGTGGTCCATATTTTACTTATTAGAATGTGCATTTGGGAATTAAGTGCGGGACCCCCTTGTTTGTAGAGTTCAGCAGCGATACCATCTGTGCCTGCTGACTTGTTATTCTTTAGCTGTGTGATTGCCTTTTCGACCTCATTGAATCTAGGAATCTCACTTAGGTGTTGTTGTGTAGTTTTATCCAGAATTTTGTCGAATATGTCATTATCGACCTGAGACTCTCTGTTGAGTAGTTCTTGGAAGTGTTCTTTCCATCGTGAATTGATAGAGGATCTGTCTTTAAGCATCTTTGTTCCATCTTTGGATCGTAGGGGATTGATACCTTGTGTAGTGCGACCATATATAATCTTAGTAGCTTGAAAAATGGCTCGAGTGTTGTTGGACTCAGCTAGATGTTGCATTTCATGTGAGTTTTTAATCTACATGTTTGCCTTTGTACTTCTGTTTTGGGTTCTTGATATTGCCTTTTCTTTTCGTTAGAGTTAGGGTGGCTTTTCCAAGCATTATGGGCTTTTCTCTTCCTCTCAATAAGCTCTTGAATTTCTTTGTCATGCTCATCAAACCAGTCTTGATGTTTTCTTTGCGTGTAGCCGACCGTTTCTTCGGAGGCAGATGTTATTGCTGTCTTCAAAATCTCCAGTGATCGTCAATATTCTCCGGATATTCTAAAGTACCCAACTTTTGATTCAGAGAAACTTGGAATTTTGTTCTGGTTTGATCATCTTTAAGGCGTTCTACATTGAATCTTCTTTTGATTTGCTTTTGTTGACGGCTACTTTTTGGTGGAATATGCAAGTTCATTTTGGCTCGTATCAGGCGATGGTCTGTCCAGCAGTCGTCTGCACTCGTTATTGCTCTTGTAATGTTTACGTCTTTTTGATCTCTGGAACGTACAATAATGTAATCAATCAGATGCCAGTATTTTGACCTCGGGTGTTGTCAGGAGGTCTTGAATTTGTCTTTTTGTCGGAAAATTGTATTTGAGATTGTGAGGTCATATTCGGAACATAGGGTTAATAGGCGCAGTCCGTTTGAGTTCATGATTCCAAAACCTTCCTTGCCAATGACGCCGTTCCATAGGATTGAATTTGTACCAACTCGAGCATTGAAATCACCTAGAACGATAAGTTTATCAGATTTAGGTACAGATGTTATGGCTTCACTAAGTTCAGAATAAAATTTATCTTTTTGGTTTTCATCAGCTGCAAGAGTTGGAGCGTAGGCGCTGTTTATAGTAGCGTGTTGGTGGTTGCTAAGGTTTAGGCGCAATGTCATCAATCTTTCGCTTATTCCGGATTGAAATTTAGGTGGTCCACAATCTCATTTTTTATAGCCAAACCCACTCCGTGAATACGTGGTTCATCTTCTTCTTTTCCTTTCCAGAAAAATGTATAGCCTCCCCCGTGTTCTTTAAGTTGGCCTTCGCCTGCTCTTCTAGTTTCACTGAGAGCAGCGATATCGCTGTTATATTTCCTTAGTTCACGTGCCACTATTGCCGTTCTTCTTTGTGGTCTTGTGGTTGAGTAGGGTATAAATGTACAATCTGTGACGTCATCCTATGTTATTTCTTATGGGCTTCCGGTCGAGTTTTCAAACTGGTACACGTGACCAGTGTGAGGTGACCTGGATGAAAATGTGTAAAGAAAGGATCAGGGTGTGTCACGTGTGCGGGTGGCAGTAGTAGCGTGCTTCGATCAGGTGATGAGTGTGAAAGGATGAGGGTTGGTGTGAGTAGGGTTCCGGTCCCCGAGCCCCGGGTGCCCCTCCCCTGGGTTGTGGAAAGCATGTAGGCGCGCGCGAAGTGTGTAAGAGAAAGAGGAGGAGGGTGTGGTTGTCTCTGTCTTTTGGTGTAAAAAGAGTTTGGCAACGGTGCACGACTTAGGCACGGTAAAAATTATAATTGATTTGGGAGCCTCGGCATAAACATGGATCCTATAACAGTGTGGGGATGTTTGCGACGTTGCCAAGTGTTTTGGTTGTTAAGTAAAAATGGGTAAAATTCGAACGTGAATGTTGAAGTTAAACGAAGTGGCAACGTCGAATGGCTTAAGCATGGTTAAAATTAATATTCGAACGGGAGTCATGGCGAAAAGATGGATCTCGTAAAGTTGAGAGCCCAATGCGACGTTGCCAAGTGTTTTTTTTTCTTTTTAAACATTCGTGTGAAGTAAAAATAGGAAAAATTGTATGTTAATATTTTTAATTTTATAAAAATGATATATTTTTATTATTATTATGTAACAGAATAAATCTATTGAAAGGAAAACTAGAAGTTTTATGTTTTTTTTTGTTTATATTAAATTAATAGAAAAAAAAAAGTTACCTTCCTATGTAGAATTAGGAAGGAAAAATTCAAAAGAAATAAAAAATAGATAAACTTAGATGAAAGCATTTTATTGAGTATAGGTAGGTAATAAGCAAGATAACAGCTTTATATAATAAGGTTATAATAGGTACAATAAAAGAAAGACATTAATAAGGTTATAATAGGTACAATAAAAGGAAGACATTTTCTTTCAAGGTTGCGTAAAGTGTCCCCATGGCGTTTATCATCCGAAGCGCTTAAAGCAGACTTACAAATGGAAATAGAATAATTTTGACAAAATTTACTTTGTATAGTGTTAAATTTTGCTTTTAAATTTACATTATTAAAAAGGCAATTAAAAAAGTCTTTAAACGTGATATTTCTAACGGCCGTGTGTCCCACCCCTTTAATTTTGGATTTTTTTTCTTTCCCGTCTACTATGTACGAGTAAACTTTTGATCTTAAGCATATGAAATCAGTTAAAATTTGCCCCTTAATTTCGTCTTTCATGAGCCCAGGCACCTTTTTATTTAGCCGGAGGATACCGAAAATGTTATCTTCAGGATAATCGCTAGTATCAAACATTCTCGCGGCGTCTCTTTTTATGATGTCAAACAATGTTAAAGAATTATTTGATTTTGATGTAAATTCAAAAACAAAAGCGTCGGTATCAATATAAGTAATCTTAGTGTCAAAATGAGGCATTACACTACTAACAATATAATTATAGTAAAAATCATAAAGAACAGTTTTACTTAATTCTAAAATGGAAAAACCAACAAAAATGGGCTTGTTAAACAGAATTTCAGTTTTTTTAATTCAATGGAGACCAGATTTTTATCAAAAATTACAATATTTTTAAACTCTGGTCTGGAAATTAGTTTACGCACTTGGTTCCAGTTGTTGGTCAAAATAATGTTTCTTTTTTTTCTATCCCTTTCAATGGTTTTTCCATAATTTGCATTAATAACCTGTTTAAAAAAGTCTTTTTCAAAATCGTTTTTTGCCTGCATTCTCATTTGGGTGTTAAAATCAATAAACGGTTTTAACCAAGGTTTTTGACTAAATCGTAAAATTCTATGAATATTTTTCAAAATTAGACCTTCCTCTAAACACTGACGTAAATTTTCAAAATGAATAATATAATTAAACTTGTCTTCCAATGTACAAAGTAACTTTTCACATTTAGAAGAAGGTGGACATTTTTTCATTGGACAAAAAGGTAAAAATTTATGTTTATCAAATCGGGGTAAACTAGATCTACCTCCAAGACAATAGTTTGTTCACTGTTTCGATTATATTTCGACACAAGCTCTAAAAAAAAAGAGTTATCCTGACATTTTTGTAAAAATTCTAAAATTTCATCCTCGTACAACCATGAAAAATTACCATAAGGTAAACTGCCCATTTGACTAAACCCATAGAGATTATTTAAATCCCAATAAGCCAGGTATACTTCCGGTTTGGAAGGGTCATATGTAGAAGGATAGAAACGATTATTGCAACGAGAATATCGGTGGGAGACTTGACATATGCCTCCTCGGATACCTCGTTCAATAAACAAAATCTGATCTATGTCGGTTAAAAGTTCTAATTTTATCTTTGAGAATAATAAAGCCGAATTCCAAGACAATCCTGGGAGAGTATAGAAGGCTGCGGCATCTAAACCGTAGTTTTTAAAAGCTATCTTTCGGAAATTTTCAAAAACTAAACCTAAAAGATGTACATCCCCCCTAAGATAGATATCGCCAAACTCCCCCAAATCTTTACATTTAAAAGTAGACCACACTTTTTGGGCATGTTCGTAGTCTGTGTCAGAGATAGGTTCTTCTTTTAAGATGTTAAAGAAACATATCTTAGGAGGTAAATCTGTGACTAAAAGTTTCTCCCAACAATCTACAAAATCATAAGGAAAAACACCTTTTCTAGTTATCAAGTCAAAGTGCTCTTCGAGAGGAAATTCCTCTCGAAGAGGTAAAAGCAGTTTAGGGTCTAAATTTTTAACCAGTTTTTCCAATGAGGCAGGTAAAAAACGGTAAGAATCAAGAAATACCACCTTTAAATCGCCCATGTAAATAGAAAAAGAGATATAATTTTCGTGGTTCTGCGGTAATATTTGTACCTGGTTGAGTTTTGAAAGTTCTCTAAGAAAAATTTTGGAATCGTAATTTAAATTATGAAAAAACACAGGAATATTTTTATCTGTTTTTATCTGTAAATTACAGCTGTTACATATAAAATTAATAAATTTACCAGTGTAGTGGTCATGATGCAACACTCTAGGATTCTCATCGCAGTAAAAATCGCCACATATAGGGCAGGAATGTAAACTGTTATTTTCAATGTTTTCCTCTGTCTCCGATAAAAATGTTTGATGAGACATCAGAACCTGTTTTAAGTTTTTTTAAATTTTTAACAAACCATTGGGCTGCATCAGGACCTCTATACATGTTAAATTTATTATACTGGGGATCAAATGAACACACAATTTTATAGGCAACACTGTATGCCTCATGTTTTTCATAAAAATTCTGATAAGAGAAAGATGAATCAGGCAAACACGAGCTAATTTTACCAGTAAAACATTCGAAATCTGCATAAATTACAAAAGGTTTTAACATTAACGCCTTAAAAGAGCTAAATTTTAAAATATTGTCAGGTTCTTGAGGTACAATTATTTTCTGGGGAGAGAAAAGACTACAATTTTCGGTACTAAAATTTATTTGTTACATTAGATCATCGGTCACATGTTTCTACATCAGATTCATCTTTTTCATTAGATTCATCTTTTTCTTGACACTCGCCATTTTCCTTGAAACACAGGAATTCCGAATAGTCAGAACCGGAATATATGCTATCAAAATCCAGATAGTGATAGCGTGCAGGCACAAGAGTACGATCACAATAATCACAGCGTTCACCGTCAAAAATGGTATGCATATCTACAGATTCGTCAGCATCCTGAGAATCTTCTTCGGAGGAAACTTCTTCAGAGGAATCTTCCTCGGAATTTTTATCGTCATCCAAATATTCATCTTTATTTTTATCCGACATGACTGACGACACTATACTCTTTATTCTAATGTATTCGAGCTTTTATAGTTGTTGGACACTGGAGGAGGGGTTGAATTTTGTGACGTCAATTATTACTGATTATTATAAAGAAATGTCAAAGACAAGTGACCACAATTATAGGTATTGAACCTCTGATATTGATCCAAATTAAATAACACTCTACAATTTTTAAAGTATCTAACTAGTTCCAAAGAAGGTTTAAGCCCTCCAAAACTATCAAAGTATACAACAGTAGATCCATTTTTCTTGTAATGTCATCCTTAATGTATGACTCCACAATTCACACATTTTCTAGATCGTTTACACTGCGTACCTCTCTATATTGTTCTGAAAAATTTGTAACACTGGAACACCCACTGGAATAAGTGCTATCCTCACTCATGATTATGCCACGTTATGTTCAACAAACAAAATTGAACTGAAACCTATTGTCTATATTATATTTGAATTAAAATGTCTTCCTTATTCCTGGCTCTCTCTCTCTCTCTCTCTCTCTTATTAATTTTCTATAGCGGGCGAGACGCGCTAAAACAAAATAATAATGTGTCATATACATGCACATATAGGGTGAATCAAAATTCCGTAGAAAGATTTTAACTATAGATAGAATTTTTCTCATTTTTTATCTTCAATTTTTTTACCCTAAAATTTGAAGATAAAAATTTGAGAAAAATATTCACTTAAATTTTCTAAGAAGAGTAATATCTAACCCCAGCTCAAATCTTTCTAGGGAATTTTGAATCATCCAGTATTTATTTTTGAAAAATAAAAATAAATTTAAAATATTGAAGACAAAAGACTCTCCGTTTTAATAAATCGCATTTAGAAACTGAGAAAATTCAAAAATATCCCAAGTTAAAAAATGAGATTAAAAAAACGCAGGTAGAAGACATGCAAAACACGCACGTGTAATTTCAAAAAAAGTGATAAAATAAAAATTATTATTAACAAATAAAATCAAAGTGGGTACTTACTATGCAAATGCAGTCGCTCTCCATATCCTTATACATTGTAATGGGGCTGTAGTCCACAACCCCAGAAAACACCATCTCCCATCCTTCTTGGGGGGGAGGCCCTTCTTTAGTGAATACCACCCCCTCTATAAAGAGGGGGAAAATGTAATCATTTTGTAAAAAGTAGCTCAGGATGCGGGCCACACCCAAGTCTAAAAAATAAGCCCAAAATAGAAAAAATATTCTTTTAAGAAACTAATAAAAATTTCCCAAAAAATTATCCAAGTAAAATAATACTGTTTAATACTTACGATCTAAAACATTGTCTTTCACAATGACCGGCACTATATTTAAAAACCATTGAACTTCTTCTTCCTCATTAAATTCTGGCATTTTAAACTTTTGATTTAACCGAGCCACAAAATAGAAATAAAATCAAACTAGAACAAAACTAAAAGAAGCCTTTTTCTATTAAATGCATTTTGCATTTTATCTCAAAGTGTAGGAGTTTGAGGAAATATGCAAAAATAGATAGACATAATAAAAAATACCACAATATATGCATACAATGTAATTTATTTTAGTCTAGAAAATACATATAGTAATGTTTGTACATTATAAAGGTAGGTATATTAGTATATCTCTAATTAATCTCTAAACCATGTTGCGTACGATACCAGACAACGGTAGGTATTCAAAAACACAATCGTGAATTATAACGCAATAAGCAACCCATTTTGAATTAAAATTGTCTGAACTTTGAAATTCTAATTTTACATCCACCGTACTGCTTTTGAGTGATTCTGTCTGCTTACTACAGTCAATAACATAAATAGGATTACTGTGGAATCGGTCAAAATTCATGAATGGCTCAACGCAATTTTTGCCGCAAAACGATTTTTGAAAATCCGTATACATCCTATACAGCTCACTTATCTGTTTTTCCGAAAAATTTAAATTTAGCGCCTCGTAGGGATACACCTCAGAGTTAAGAAAAAGTTTAATATCTGTAATGTTAAGATCGTCGAAAAAGTTACTGTCATTTTTCGGACTGTTAAGACGTTCTTTCTGAAATCCCACGATTACGTAACGAGGTCGTTCCAAATTGCTGGCTGTTTTTACCATCCATATATCCTTCTTGGACTGTTTTAATGAGGGAAGTTCAAAAATTTCCCATTTTCGGAATGGAATCATCACGGGTGTGTCCTGGGCTATTCTACTAAGCATTTCAATTTTTACGCTATCGTTTGGAAACACATGTTTAACCTTGAGTTCGAGCGTGGATATTTCAATGCTTGCTGTTTTTGTGCCTGTGCTTTGATAGCAATTGGAGTCTGTTCTCGCCCTTACTAAACGAAATTTATGACGACCTGCGATGACGTTTTTATAGTCGTTGAAGATTCCCAAAAGAAAATTAAGTGGGATACGGAGACTAAAATTTTTGGAAGTCGTATTCATAGTTTTGAGCACCCCATCGGGATAATTCCATCCTGCGGGGGATAGTGCCACGCGTTCTTGTGGTGAAAGGCTAAGTAAAGCACGAAACGTGCACAATAATCCTGGATCACGCACTTTATCTATTTCTTTTCCGTTTAACTCGTACGTAACGGATTCGAAAAGAAAAGCCCCAAAATTGTTGGTTGTAGTAATAGTACCAGTTCCCTCAGTAGATTCCTTTATGTTTCCCTCAATGTAAAACTCTGCCTGACTAAGGTCCATAAATGTATCATGTTGATTTAAAACTATTTCTATTTCGTCGTTATTTTGGAAACTTTTGGTGTACGGATGGTAAGTGTGCCATTCTTCGCGGACTACGCTTTCGTCCGATTTAATCGAGGAGAATATTTGAAGTTTTTCGAAGGCTGAAGCCATACTTTGATCCCAACAACCGAAGAAGTAATATATTCGAATTACTTAGAGACTGGGCACGTAGTGGTGTTTCTCTTGGTGGATTAATGTCGAATGAATGATAGGCGTTGTTCGGTAATCTTAAATATGGAGCCAAGTACGCCTCCTGTTGTCTAGCTTTAAAAACCAATCCCATCTCGTTTCAGTTCTAATCTAATAACAACCTCTTCGCCTTGAAAATTAACGGGTCTACCGTCTTGGTCCAGCAGATGCAATGTTATGTTGTCTATGACGTTCTTACTAACTTTGAGAAAAATCGGATTGAGAGGTTCGATATTTATACTGTACCCAGGATCGACGAGAGGGGCAAATTCATACAGAGTGTGCGAAATATTGCTGTCGTAGTAAGAACCTGTGATTATGTTACACTCGATACGAATCGTGACCACCTGTACTATTTGTACAGGTAAGTCGGAAATGTGCTGTGCGTTGGCGAGCAATATTTCCGGAGAAAACCCCAACAATTTACCTATGCTGTCCTCAGGGTAGAAGTCGATATCAAACTCGCTTAGAAGTTCTACTTTTAACGTGTTATTATTCGGTTTAAGAGAAAACTTAGTAAAGTTTTCATAATCACTCCATGTGTTATCCCCAACACTCATCTGATCATGAATGTATCTTTGCAAATCATCTATTTGATAAACCCCCGTAGGTATTTCTATAACCAAACGTTCTCCTGCACTGATGTAATACAATTTGTTTCGACCTGGTTGAATGTTGGGAATAGTGTTCCATGTGTTGATTGAAATCAATGCAAGTGAATAGTTATATTTCGGGTCTAGTTCTATAGGAGGGAAAAATGATGCCGATAAGCGATTACTTCTTCCTGTTAAGGTAAATGTAAGATTCGATGATTATCCACTCGGCACGATGGTTAGGATAGGACTGATAATTAGAAGATCACCCCCCCTTTGTTTATATGTCTTACATAATTTATATATTTCTTTATTTATTATTATTATTATCATTATTATTATTATAAAGAAAAGTTAAACATAGATGACCACAATTGTAGGTATTATACTTCTGATATTGATCCAAATTAAATAGAATCCTACAGTTTTTAAAATACTTTATTAGTTCTAAGGGAGGTTTAATATCCCCAAAACTATCGAAATACGTCACTGTTCGATTGTGTTTCTGATACCCGACCCAATGCGTACCAAAATTGTCTTTAGAATCCAAATTCACGATCCCAGTTTCGTGTTTCCACGGGGTCAATGGGAGGGCGTTTCTCATAAATACTCCTCTAAAATGGGGGATTTTTAGAATGTTTGCATATTTCTTAATTTCAATGTCGGTAAGGCCGCGTCTAGGTATCTTTATTGGAAGTTTTTTGGCATCTTTTTAAGATACATTCCGTAACCCGACTTATATTTATGCAAGTAGAGTCCGCTACCTTGGCGTCCTAGCGCGATGGCTTCCATTTTCTGATTATGACGTTCGGCTTCCTTAAGTCTTTCTCGTGCATTCTTTGCATCGTTGACGGCCTTCGCGACTGCTGCCCCCCCTCCAGTTAACGTGCCTAATGCGCCCAATGCAGAAAGAATGATTGGTATTAGAGGAAGCAGTCCTCCAGTCTTGGGTACCCTAATAACTCGTGGCACTTCTATGTTCTTTGTGCCTCCGGCATTTTTAACCGTTTTCTTGGCGTATTTTAACAAGGCATTTATGTGTTTTAAATTTGAAGACTGATCTTTTCCGGTTATTCCCTTTAAATGCGTGAAGGCCTTTTGCTTTAAGGGTCTTAGGATAGCCGAAAATAGTGACTTTTTCTTCTTCTGATCTTTTCTTTTGACTCCCATGCCTAACTTTCGTTTAATCTTCATCGCTGCGGTGACGATCAAACCGTCGGCTTTTTCTTTAAGACCAGAATCTTTTGCTTTCACCCGATTCCAAGCCTTATTCTCTAAAATAAGGTCCGCCTTATGCCTGTCTTCAAGGTTATCACTTTTTGAGTAGGCGATATCGTGTTCTTTGCACGCGTCGTCCAGGGGATGTATTCCGACGTCTCCTCGTGCCAACCTTTTTTTTAGCTTAGTACCTAAAAATTGAATAATATATAAGCAATGCTCAAATTTGAGATATTCATGAATAATATTAATTTTTTCTATTCATTATTTTGCGGTAAATTAAATAGCGTAGCTTACCTGGCCCACAAAAACGATTCTTTCTGAGATGTAGCTCTATAGGTAAATTGTTTATGGTGGTATTTAAGAGACCTTCACCTATCGAATGCGCCATTACGACTAAATACTTAGCATAGGTACAGTATATATTATAGGCGAGAAGAAAAAAATGGAGAAAATTCGAACAGTAAAACAAAGTACTAGCATAAATATTATTAATCTTGATGAACTGGAAAATGTTAATAAAAATATATTTCGGAGGCATGGTTCCCTACTTCCCAACTCAATTCGAGGCATTATCGTGGGTCCAAGTAATTCGGGAAAGACTAATCTAGTAATCAGCCTAATTAACGATCCCAATGGGCTTAGATTTAAAAATATTTACATTTATTCGAAATCGCTTTATCAGAACAAATATCGATTATTAGAAAAAATTATTAAAGACGTTCCCGAAATTGGGTATTCTCCATACAGTGAAAATGAGGAAGTTCAAGATCCTGTCCAGGCCTTGCCTCATAGCGTTTTTATTTTTGATGATGTGTCTACTCAAGGTCAGAGTATTATACAGGATTATTTTTCGAGAGGACGTCATTCCGTCATAGATTCGATATTTTTAGGACAGACGTATAGCAAAATTTCCAAACAACTTATTCGAGATAACGCCAACTTATTAGTGCTCTTTAAGATGGATGAAACGAACCTTAAACATGTCTATGATGATCACGTAAACACGGATATGCCTTATATTATATTCAAAAATATATGTTCAAAATGTTGGAACGAACCCTATGGTTTTTTGGTGATTGTCAAAGACTTTGATTTGTCTAATGGCAGATACAGATCAAAGTTCGATACATATATAAAAGTCGAAGCATAAGGACGTAAGAAACAGTTACTTACCTATCATCCTCTCTAAAACACCTGTTCGAGGTGGTTAAGAACGGTCTGTTACCTGTTCGAGGCCGTTAAGAACGACCCGTTACCTGTTCGAAAGCCGTTAATAACGGGTCGTTACCTGTTCGAAATCCGTTAATAACAGGGCTGTTAGCCGTTCGCAAGCTATCTAAAATGAAGCCTTATTGTAGTAAGGAATCGTCTCTAAAAAGGCGCCTTGTCGCGGCCTCAAACACGATCCGACAAAAATATAAGGAGCTTAAGCTTGGGTTAAACGAAGAGGATGAATCTTTAAAAAAGTTTTTTAAACCTGTTACGGACCCCCTATCACAGATGGCTACTGGAACATCTTCCCATAATTTGACTACCCCCACCACTTCCTTACCACCACCACAGCCACAATCTCCAGTGTCTAAGAAAAATGTTGCACTTTCTCCCATACATTTGAGACGCCAGTCTTATTCGAATATACCTACACCCGTAGGTTCTTACCATTCCTATAAAAGTCCTAGCTCTGTTTTTCCAAAAGCAGAGGAAGACATTTTTACTACGGAGGACATACAACCTGAAGAAAAAGAGTGGAACCAATCACTTACTGCGTTTCAAGATGAATTCTAGTAGAAAACAATCTCAATCCGATTTTCTTGACGGATTTCCTACCGTGACCCATCATTATTTATCCAAATATTTTTCAAATTCACCTAAAATCGATTACACAATGTTAAAATTTCATCCTGAAAAAAATACATTTATATTGGGGTCTATGAATCTGGATTTCGACCGCAAGGGAAATCTACTGGTTGGCGAAAAAGTCTTTCCACATCGTCTCGGGTTATATGATCTTCTCTTTCTAAAAAATCCGTCAGAGTCTACTATAGCTAAAGAAGATAGAAAAGTATTTCAGGAAATTTTGGAGTATACCAACGCGCACAGAAGAGACTTTAAACCTTCGGGACAGTTAAAAGGTAGTAAAGCTACCAAATATACTAAATATATAAAAAATAGGACCCACTCGGCCCCGTCTACTTCGAGCAAAGAAACTCATCAGAAAAGTGGAAAGGCGCTACTCGAGTATACAGACAAATTCACAGAGTACGTACCCTATAGAGACATTAACGACCTGGTCAACAGATTACGCAAATTAGATGCTTCAATGGCTGCGGGTAACACGAATAAAAAGAATGACGTCACATTCATTTTGGAAGAATTACGTAAATTAGGGATTATCGAGTTCGTATCCTAAAACAATCTTTTAAAAATATTTAATAACCATATCATTGGAGAGCTTGGTCATTAGTACAGTTACCATGAATAAGTTCGGTTCGACGTTTAAGTCCTCCAATCAAACACGTGTTGAACGTTTTCGTCCATACCACGAAATTCCCCGCACAAAAGATGGACATTACGACTTTCAGGAACGTAGAATATGTAACCTTAAGTCGCCTGAAAATGAGCACGATGCTGTAAATAAAGAGTACGTAGATGATCGAATTTTGAATTTGGAAAAAAGTCTCAAATCTTTAAACATCATTCGAAAAGATAGCACGCATCAGTAGTAGAGGAGATGTCATAATTTTACTTATAGTTTGCTTCTTACGCAGAATTTACTTAGTTTTATTTATAATGTCTGACGGTACGCTTCTTGTTATCTTTCCTATACCGAAAAAAAAGTGGAACCTATTTCTATCCGATCTCCCCGAACATATCGAAGCGCTTTCGAGACGTTTAAGGAAATTAAACTCTACTACAAAACGCAGGATTTCTATACGCGTTTTAAATGAAAAAGATGTCGAAAATTAAGGAACGGATCGTTGCAGAACTACATAAACCTGCAAGAAAAAAATTTCAACGTCTTAAAACAGTGGTGAAAGGACTGGACGATTTGTGGCAAGCGGATCTCTGCGAATTACGAAATATTGCAAAAAATAACCGAAAATTTAATTATATTCTAGTGGTCATCGACTGTTTTAGTAAATTTATGTGGACACGTCCTTTAAAAACAAAAACCGGTGAAGAAGTTAGTAAGGCTTTGCACTCTATTTTAAAGACAGGAAGACGCCCTAGACTTCTTCAGACTGACGAGGGTAAGGAATGGTTTAATAGCAAATTTACAGATTTAACCAAAAAATATAGTATAAACCATTACCACACATTTAGCGTAATAAAGGCCTCAATGGTGGAACGGGTTATACGCACTCTCAAAGAACGTCTCTACAAGATGTTTAGTTTAAACGGTTCCTATAACTGGATAAACCACTTACAACAGGTCACAGATAACTACAACAATACCAGACACTCCGTTACACATCTTAAACCGGTTGAGGTAAACGCCAAGAAGCATGAAAAACTATTACTCTCCACCGTATTTACAAGATCTCCGCTATCGCTTCGTAGAAAAAAGCCTCGGTTTAAGGTGGATGATATGGTTAGAATTTCTAAATATAAACATATTTTCCAAAAAGGATATACGCCTCGTTGGACCACAGAGCTTTTCTACATAACGGACGTAAATTCTACTCGTCCGATAACGTATCTTCTTAAAGATACTCATAACACCCCTATTAAAGGAATATTTTATGAAGAAGAGCTCCAGAAAAGTCGCATCCTGATACATTCCTGGTGGAGAGGGTTTTACGTCGTAAGAATAACAAACTCTACGTAAAATTTTTGGGATTAGATAACAAGTTTAACAGTTGGATTGATAAGACGGATGTGGTTTAGTTTGCGGGAGAGGGGGAGGAAATTAATATTTCTTCATTTCCTATACCAAAATTCAGTTCTCATCATGCCGTTCGAAGGTGCGCTTCTACCCGAGCTGCACTGGTACAAAGACTTTGATCCTTGTTTTAAGTACAGAAATCTGATTAAAAATGAAAAGATGTTACTAAATCAGACCACGTATGATGTACCGCATTCCTCCGAAGTTAAAATTACAATTGGCTTAAGTACTGTTAGAGATTTTATGGCAGTAATAAAACTATGGAAAGAAAATGGAGAATGCATTTCGTTCATTGAACAGGATTGGAAATCATTCATGGATTTTATTCAGAAAGGACTATGGGACGATTCAAAATTAGACGAAAATTCTGTACCATGCCACGACTGCTCGAATCGTCCGAGAGACTTCATTTTTGATGAGTACACAATAAAGTATCATGGAAAAGGATTTATTACCCTTTTTTGGAATGATAGCATGACGATAGTTTTGGAAAAGCACACACTTCGACATTTAAGTAGACTTAATGATTTACTGTTAGTTCATAGGTTACAGTATTTAAATATGTTAGATATTCATACGTTTTTTTATGGTTTCTTAGATAATATAATAAAGATGCCGTTAAGGTCTGACTATACAAAAGAAACTTTGGAAACAATTATAAAATATTTATGTGAAAATTCTTATTTAAATAGCGATCAGATGCATTGTATTAGGGAATATTTTACGCATTTTAAAGACCGTATGATTAACCAAATTTTAAACATAGATGTAGTGGGATAATTGCCTTTATTTTAAAATAAATTGCTTTGCTATTATAATCAATGTTTTTATATATTAAATAAAGATCCCTCCGATAAGAAAAAGTGTGTGGGTGGTCTTTTAACTTCTTATAATATTTGATTCAAGAAAAAATTGGATTAGTCTTTATGAAACTTCTCCTAGAACAACATGTATAACGCATTAATTTTAACCAGTTTTTTAAACTGCAGTTTTGTTATGTATCGCCCGATAGGCATCCAAGAAGGATTTATAACATTCGAAAACAAACAATGGCCTTCGGGTTGGCACAGGCTCCAGGAACATTACTATGCTTCGAACGTAATACTTTATCGCTTTGACGCCTACGCATTGGGTATTTGCAATAGTAGTGCACACGGAGAATTACCAGTCTACAAATTGAGGCTTTTATCTAATGGAAGGCGAGATTACACCGATTATGGATGGTTTGGGCCTAGTTTAATATCGAAAAAGGATTTTTTACCTTTAGAAAACACCTCTACGATAGTCACACAAAGTAGCACCAACCCTACCTCTACTACAAGAATGGACGAGAACAAAAATGATTATGATGATTATGAAGATTCTGAAATTGATTATAATTCGTGTACCATTTACGATACCGCAGTTTTCATTTTTCAGATTATCTATATGTTTCTCTCTATTTTCTTTTATATAGCTACAATTTTTCATTTAAGAAAAAAATCTTTATGTAATCACTGTATTAGTGGTTAAAACAAAACGTGGTGATAATAAAATGAATAATAGATATGCAAAAAAATGTAAACAGGATGTAATTATGAGTGTTTCAATCTTTAAATAAATTTTTTGTTTTTCTGTAATTTGGTTTTTTATTTTTATTAAAAGAAAATTAAACTATTATAAATGTATAAAAAACGCTATATATAGGTTTAAAAAATTTTATTATTTTTTCATTAATTTATTGAATTCTTCCTTCTTCCCACTGATTAGGATGCTCCAGACGTAGTTCTTCCAAAACTTCTTTTTTCAGATGTGTTTGATATTTCAGGGCGTATTCCCAATCAATTCGTGATGCGTGTTTTCGAATAAACTTCTCGCTTAGAATCTGGTATCGACATAAAAATGGCCAGTAGAGATCGTGTTTAAATAATTCCATAAAGTTTTCGCTCAGTTTTTGATACTTTGATACATGCGACCAATTCATTTTATTTAAAAATGTTGCCATAAAGTCCTCACTTAAATGTTGATGCTTGCATATCAGGTCCCAGTCTACGTTTAGTTGAAAAAAAATAATAAACGGTTCGCTTATCACAGGAGATTTTGAAATCTCATTCCAAATTTTTTCGGCACACTCAGAAACCATTTTTATATTTTTCTTCTTTACTGGTTGAAAATCTGTTCTAAAATGACCCTTTCCCTTCTCGCGCTAAACCTTTTAATTACCTATTTGCTCTTATCAAAAAATTAAACAAAAACATTTTCTTAATTTTTATTAATAAGAAAAAAAAAACACTTGGCAACGTCGCATTGGGCTCTCAACGTTACGAGATCCATCATTTCGCCATGACTCCCGTTCGAATATTAATTTTAACCATGCTTAAGCCATTCGACGTTGCCACTTCGTTTAACTTCAACATTCACGTTCGAATTTTACCCATTTTTACTTAACAACCAAAACACTTGGCAACGTCGCAAACATCCCCACACTGTTATAGGATCCATGTTTATGCCGAGGCTCCCAAATCAATTATAATTTTTACCGTGCCTAAGTCGTGCACGGTTGCCAAACTCTTTTTACACCAAAAGACAGAGACAACCACACCCTCCTCCTCTTTCTCTTACACACTTCGCGCGCACCTACATGCTTTCCACAACCCAGGGGAGGGGCACCCGGGGCTCGGGGACCGGAACCCTACTCACACCAACCCTCATCCTTTCACACTCATCACCTGATCGAAGCACGCTACTACTGCCACCCGCACACGTGACACACCCTGATCCTTTCTTTACACATTTTCATCCAGGTCACCTCACACTGGTCACGTGTACCAGTTTGAAAACTCGACCGGAAGCCCATAAGAAATAACATAGGATGACGTCACAGATTGTACATTTATACCCTACTTGGTTGTGTCTGTATTCATAAGTGTACGGATACTTTATGTGGAAAGTTCATTGGATTTATTTTTCTTTTGCTTTGACCACATGTGGTGTACCCTCTGGATGCGGTTGTCCAGTTGGGCAGTTGTTGGCTGGCTATGTTTAGGGAACCTTTTATAGCCCCTTCCCTTTCAGGGTGAGCAGAGTGGGTCCTAAATAGGGCTGCTCTGCCACGGATGCAGCACACGAGTTGCTCTACAGCCAATACTTGAGCAAAACGGCGATCACACTTCCGCCGCTTTCGTCCCGGTTTATCACTAAGAGCCTCCAGACTATATTGTCCTGCTCCGGTCACAACTTGCCGATCGCCGAAAGACTTTGGTGTGCGTGGACTTCATGGTCTTATGTGTCCTATAGAGTATAGGATCTCAGAGTAGAGAATGCCTGTGCGAGACTTTTATTAACGTGGACATGCTGATGCACAGTCAGCAAGCCCACGGTCCCTAATAACGAGTGACGATCCAATGGCGTAAGGAATACGACGATTGGATCCCCCGATATTAGGCCAGCTGATTGCACGATTGAGCACTAGACTCGAATCGTGGGCGGGGGGTCGCCAGATCCCCCCGCCTACAGCTAAAGGCTGGTTCGCCCAAATTCCCATAGCGGACAGATTGATCTGTCCGGCCTGACACATCATATTATTGCTGTCTTAGCAAACAATGTTTATGCGGTTTTCCTTTAATATTGACATTTTATTTTCCTGATTTATAAACATTTTTATCGTAAGCAAAATACATGTTTCTGTTATTAATCTTGTAGTTATCAAATTCAAAGTCAATAATGATAACATCCACAAATACCTAATCCTTCATTGTAGTAATTACATTTATTTACATGTTTATAGTTTTGAAAGGTGGACTTTTTTTATTACAGAAATGGAGAAGCACGTAATTGTAAAAGACGTAGTGAAAATCATCCGCCGTTTTGGTCTCCAAGGGAAAACCCTAGAGTTTATGCTAGCCGCGTCCCCAACGAGGAAGAACCGGTCAGCTGGATTAAAGAAGCTATAGAGACTATAGTCCTAAAGGGGACTGAAAGGCTGGAACCCGATGATCTTGTGGGTTTTACGTTTTGCTCAAAAGATTTTAGACGCGTTCAAGGCTGGTCTAGTTTTAAAAGGGTCGAGGAGGTAAAGTTTGACCACATTTGAAAAATAATTTCTAGCATATATCAGTCCAACTGTTCTGGATTAAATACCGAAATATACGAATACCCTAAACCCATAGGTTTAGGTAGACGTAAGACCTATAATACCTTTGAGGAAGAATGTAAAAAGAGAAGGAGTGTTGTGTGCATTAATAACAAGGATAACTTATGTCTGCCTCGAGCACTAGTGGTAGCCATAGCATACGCTGGCAAGGACCCTAATTATAAACAGCTAGGAACCGGCGATAAGTTTCAAAAAGAAAAAGCACTCGTGTTAGTAAGAAAAGCGGGTATTATTATTCCTGAACTTCAACGGTTCCAAAAACATCTTTATAATTTTAAAATTGTAGTATTTCAGCATGGGTTAAAGGGAGGGATTTGATTTTTAAAGGTGATGGAAAGGGGTCTAACCTAAATTTACTCTTTCATGACGGGCATTATAACGTTATAACATCATTGACTGCCGCATTTTGTTGTAGTTTTTATTGTGAGGAATGCAATATTCCTTACAATAATAAAAAACATCATAGATGCGGCGGCACATGTGCAGCATGTCAAAAGGTTCCTACTTGTCCTGAAACTTTTAAAATTAAGTGTGACGTATGTAAAAGGAGTTTTAGGGGTCAGGTTTGTTATGAAAATCATTAAAAGGACGGCTCTTTAAACAGTTGGTCTGTTTGTAAAGAGTTGCATCAATGTGAGGAATGTCTCAAAGTTGTAAAAGCTTCTAGGGAGTATTGTTGTGGTGAGGTATTTTGTAAAGTATGTAACAAACATGTTCGAAAAGACCAACTTTGTTACATGCACCAAAACCGATAAAAGATACACTATTTTTATTTTATGACCTTGAGACAACGCAGGAGAAGTTACTGATGTTACCTGATGGTTCTTTGTTACACGAACCAAATTTATGTGTTTTTAAATTGTGGTCTTAGACAAAAAATTCTAAACTCTAATCCTATCACTCAATTAATGGATCATATTTTTAAATTTACGAAAAAAATTCAGGGTTGTAGTTATAGTTCATAATGGTGGAGGTTTTGATCACCAATTTATACTAAATTATATTTTAACTAAATCAGGTTTGACCCCTGAACTAATAATGCGTGGGACGAAATTAATTTTAATGAGTACGGGTAATGTTAGTTTCTTGGACTTTCCTATGGCCTTGGCGAAACTAACAAAAGTTTTCGGCTTTGAACAGTTGAAAAAAGAATATTTTCCTCATTTACTTAATACATTTGAAAATCTGTAATATCACGGAAGTATACCGTCTCTAGAATTTTATGATCCTGATAATTTGAAGGACGAAGAACGTAAAAAACTTACTAAAAATTACGTTTTTGATTTTCAAAAAGAAATAACGGAATACTCTATTTCGGATGTGGAAATATTAATGGAGGCATGGCCTAAATTTCGGTGTCTTATGATTCAGAAAGGAAGGGTTTGCCCTTTTACAGAGGCCATCACTCTGCCCTCTACCTGCAATAAAATTTTCCGACGAAATTATCTAAATCCAAATTCTATAGGGCTTATACCAAAGAACGGTTATCGTTGGTCCAATAACCAGTCAAAAATAGCCATCCAATGGTTGCCGTGGGAGGAAAAAGAAAGGAAAATCAAAATAAAAACTGCAGCCAGAGGCAGGGAAATAGTTTTGGGAGGGTTTTTGCAAGGAAACTAAGCAGATCTTTGATCTTGTTAATGGCACGGTTGCATCCGTCCGCGTTGCATTAAATTCAATAGAGCCGTTGTCACGAACACAAAACCTGATCAACGTTAAGACTACTTTTGAAGGGTTTCGAGGTTATTGAAAACTGGGAATGTGATTTTAAAAGAGATATGAAAAATTATGAGAACATCAAAAAATATACAGAAAGTTAACCTCTGATGCTTCACTTACCTCTAAACCCTAAAGATTCATTTTTTGGCGGTAGGAAAGAACCTACAAAATTAGTGGTTAAAGCTCGAGAAGGGGAAAACATCAAATATGTAGATGTTTGTAGTCTCTACCCTTGGGTTAATAAATCCTATAGGCCATCCTAAAGTATTTGTTGGTGACGAATGCAAAGACCTTAATTTAATGGAAACTGAAGGCTTAATAAAATGCACAATTTTACTTCCTCAAAACCTCTATCATCCTTTATGACCTGTTAAAATGAATAATAAATTAATATCTTCTCTTTGTTACACGTGTTGTAAAAACATGGATCACAGTGAAGAATGTTCTCATTCCAGTGAAAGGAGAGCTTTAACAGGTTAGAGCTGGGATATAAATTATAGAGATTTTTGAAATTTGGAAATGTGATCCTAGAACTAAAACAGAGGGAATTTTTTCAGACTATATTTCAGATTTTTTTAAAATTAAACAGCATGCCTCGGGATGGCCTGCAGGGTATGATACTCAGACGGAAAAAGATAGATTTATACAGGAATATTTTGAGCATGAGGGTATTCAACTGATCCATGATAAGATTGAATTTAATCCTGAGCGTCGTACATAAGGTAAAGTTACTATTACAAGTTTTTGGGGAAAGCTGGGGCAGCAAGAAAACCAGGCCAAAACTTTAATTATTAATAAGCCCGACGGGTTTTTTCATATGATGACAGACTCTTCAAAAATTATTAATACTATTTTACCTATCAACGACGATACTTTAATTGTTGTTGTTGGGTCGTCACTCGTTATTAGGGACCGTGGGCTTGCTGACTGTACATTTGCATGTCCACGTTATTAAAAGTCTCGCACAGGTATTCTCTGAGATCCTATACTTTCTAGGACACATAAGACCATGAAGTCCAAGCACACCAAGGTCTTTCGGCGATCGACAAGTTGCGACGGGAGTAGGACAGTGTAGTCTGGAAGCTCTTATTGACAAACCGGCACGAAGGCGGCGGAAGCGTGATCGCCGTTTTGCTCAAGGATTGGCTGTAGAGCAACTCGTGTGCTGCATCCGTGACTGAGCAGTCCTATTTAGGACCCACTCTGCTCACCCTGAAAGGGAAGGGGCAATAAAAGGTGCCCTAAACATAGCCAGCCAAGAACTGCCCGACTGGACAACCGAATCGAGTGGGTACACCACATGTGGTCAAAACAAAAGAAAAAGTAATCCCATGAACTTTGCCACATGGAATATCCGTACACTTATGGATACAGACACAACCACAAAGAAGAACGGCAATAGTGGCACGTGAACTAAGGAAATATAACATCGACATCGCTGATAGAAACTAGAAGAGTAGGCGAAGGCCAACTTAAAGAACACGGAGGAGGCTACACATTTTTCTGGAAAGGAAAAGAAGAAGATGAACCACGTATTCACGGAGTGGGTTTGGCTATAAAAAATGAGATTGTGGACCACCTAACCAAATTTCCATCCGGAATAAGCGAAAGATTGATGGCATTGCGCCTAAACCTTAGCAACCACCAACACGCTACTATAATCAGCGCCTACGCTACAACTCTCGCAGCTGATGAAAACCAAAAAGATGAATTTTATTCTCAACTTAGGGAAGCCATAACATCTGTACCTATATCATTACCTGATAAAATTATCATTTTAGGTGATTTCAATGCTCGAGTTGGTACGAATTCAAACCTATGGAAGGGCGTCATTGGCAAGGAAGGTGTTGGAAATATGAACTCAAACGAACTCATAATCTCAAATACAATTTTCCGACAAAAAGACAAATTCAAGACCTCCTGGCAACATCCGAGGTCAAAACACTGGCATCTAATTGATTACATTATTGTACGTTCCAGAGATCAAAAAAACGTGAACATTACAAGAGCAATAACGAGTGGAGACGACTGCTGGACAGACCATCGCCTGATACGAGCCAAAATGAACTTGCACATTCCACCCGGAAGTAGCCGTCTAAAAAAGCAAATCAGAAGGAGATTCAATGTAGAAGGCCTTAAAGATGATCAAACCAGAACAAAATTCCAAGTCTCGCTGAATCAAAAGTTGGGTACTTTAGAATACCCGGAGAATATTGACGAGAATGTTGAAGACAGCAATAATATCTGTGTCGGCTACACACAAAGAAAACATCAAGACTGGTATGATGAGCACAACAAAGAAATTCAAGAACTTATTGAGAGGAAGAGAAGAGCCCATAATGCTTGGAAAAACCACCATAACTCTAACGAAAAGAAAAGTCATTATCAAGAATCCAAAGCAGAAGTACAAAGACAAACACGTAGATTAAAAAACCAATGGGGGACAACAAAATCACATGAAATGCAACATCTAGTTGAGTCCAACAACACCAGAGCCTTCTTTCAAGCTACTAAAAGATGTCCCACTACACAAGGTATCAATCCCCTACGATCCAAAGATGGAACAAGGCTGCTTAAAGACAGATCCTCTATCAATTCACGATGGAAAGAACACTTCCAAGAACTACTCAACAGAGAGTCTCAGGTCGATAATGACATTTTCGACAAAATTCCGGAGAAAACTACACAACAACACCTAAGTGAGATTCCGAGATTAGAAGAGGTCGAAAAGGCAATCCCACAGCTAAAGAATAACAAGACAGCAGGCACAGATGGTATCGTTGCTGAAGTCTACAAACAAGGGGGTCCCGCACTTAATTCCCAAATGCACATTCTAATAAGTAAAATATGGACCATTCCTACCGAACTCAGAAACGCCTCTATAGTTACCATTTTCAAAAAAGGCGACAAAGCCCAATGTGGAAACTACAGAGGTATATCTCTGCTTTCTGTTGCTGGAAAGATACTTGCACGGATACTATCAAACCGATTAATTCCGATTGCTGAACACAATCTGGCAGAGACACAGTGTGGATTTAGGCCCAAACGAGGCACAGCTGACATGATCTTCAGTGCCAGACAAATGCAAGGGAAATCTAGAGAACAAAATCGCCCTCTCTTCATGGCCTTCATAGACATAGTCAAAGCATTTGTCTCAGTCAACAGAGAAGCTCTATGGAAAATACTGGCAAAAGCTGGATGCCCTCAAAAATATATTCAAATTCTTAGACTACTACACGACAATATGAATGCAACAGTCCTGAGCAACGATGGACCAGAAGAGTCATTCTTCACCAACCAGAACCAGGTACGAATCCCAAGCTCCAAACATTTCCATAAATGGCCATCCTCTGCAAAACGTGGAAAATTATCCATACCTTATGAGCCACCTATCATCAAATGCAACTATTGACGCAGAAACACAGCATTGCCTAAAATGTGCTAACGCAGCGTTCGGGCGGCTTTCGGAGAGAGTCTTCAATGCGGAGACCAAGATTCGTGTCTACAACACAGTTATAATACCAACCCTAATATACGGATGCGAAACCTGGACCACCTATGGAAGGCATATCAAACGACTAGAAAAATATCATCAAACTTGTTTAAGACGAATACTGAGAATTAAATGGCAAGACCGACAAACCAACATAAGTGTTTTAGAAGAAGCCAGAACAACTAGTATAAAAGCCCTAATCTTCAAGCACCAGTTTCGTTGGACTGGTCACATTATTCGCATGCCCGAAATACATCTCCCAAGGCAGATATTTTATGGACAACTAAAGGAGGGAAAGAGAAATCAAGGAGGTCAACAAAAAAGGTACAAGGACGTTTTCAAAGGCAATATTATGAAGGGTCACATCGACATAAACAACTTCCAGACCACGGCAAACGATAGGACTTCATGGCGCCGAACAGTTCATCAGAGAGCACAAACTTTTGAAGAGCAACGACGTAGACTAGAGACAACAACACCAGGCTGATGCCGGAGACTTGATGTGCCAGAAATAGCTGTTGGCGGGAGCAAATCACGACAAACTGGAATTAATTTTGTTTTGTTTGAATAGTTGTAAGAAAGCATACATTGATTTTGCACCCCCCGCCTGATCTCGGATTTGGCCGCCATCTAGGAAAAAGTCTCTAAAAAATTGCTTCTTTTTCATTTTTTGTCAATAACTCGATTTCCGTATACTTTAGAACAAAATATGTAGTTAGCAAAATTAAAGACGAGTAAAAACTCTAAAAAAACTGTTCTATGTGTTTTTCCGTACGACTACCCGATATATCGAATTTTTAGGGAACAATTTGATATAATATATGTGTTGAATATATCCGGGGTTAACTGTACTTGTTTTCACACCACCTTGAGCGGCACCCCCGAGAAATAAGTTCTTAGTTTGCTACTGGTAGTGGCGGTCCCAAGCGGGGGGATTTTGGGGGCTTAAGCCGCCCTTCCTATGAGGCAGGTCAAAACGCATGTAATAAAAATTACTTGCAACTGAATCCACTTATTTGAATAACCTTTGTTTCAAGTTATTAAAAAAACAATATGTTTTTTTATTAGTTTTGCATTAATAAAACAATATTAGACCACCTCCCCCCCCTATTTGTGAAAGTCTGAGACCGCCACTGGGTACTGGTTGGCATAACAATAAAAATCAGAAATCAGGCCTGATGTCGTGGCCATATAAAACTTTCTATAAATATGTAGCTAAATTTTTATTGTTGTTGTAAAGTACTCGGCGCGTTTTTTTTAAAGTGGTATCCGCAATAGGACTAATCCACTATATATGCCACAATCTTATGTTCCTTTTGAAGTGGAAGGCTATTTTTTATGGTTTTGGTGATTCCTCAATATCATCTTGAATGTCCTCAATATCTGTATCATGTTCCGAATCTAGTTCATAGGGTGCCGAATATTCTCTTGATTGGTCTTCGATAGGATAATTCTCCTCTTAGTCTTCTTCGTGTAATTCTGCCACTTCCGAAGTATTCGAACAAAATTTGCTCTGACAACGTGCGCATTTACAAGATACAGGGTTCCTAAGATTTTCTTTAGGGATAGGATTTCAATAAATCAAACAGAAATGGCAGAGAAAGTTCTGCGCGCACAAAAGAAACAGGTATATTGTTTGTTATTATCTCCGGACTGCTTTCATGAGAAAAATTTTTTTGTTTTATTGTGAGCATAAATCATAGTTGCAATAATAACCATTGACAAGATGTTTGCAAATTCTGCTAGATGGCGGCCACACATCTAATCTAATTAAAAATTAGATGTTTTCAGGTCCAAACCACAGCTTTTTCTTGCTTAAAGGAGGCGGAAGGGTCTATTATTTACGATACTGAGCGATAAACTCGTGAGGTTGTTAACATTAGAAAGAAATATTTTCTACTAGTGACATCTATCCGGAAACGGCCAAACCATGCAGCGAGCTCTAGCAGCCAAAGAAATCAATAAACGGAGCTGTTTTTCCTGTAGAGCTTTTTGCTTGGGATATTATTGATTTTAAATAAAGCTGGCCCTACACTACATTTGATATTTTCGAGGTGTTTTATGACATGATCTCTTCAAAACTAGCGGGAGGGTAAAAGCGAAAAATAAGGGGTTACCAATATTTGTAACACCCAAAAAGGGGTGAAAAAATTTATTTTGCTCTGTTTCTTTACAAAAAACGTTTTTTTTACGAAAAACTTGAGCTCTGCCACTTTTTTTATTTTTTTCTTCAACTTTCTCGAAATTTTTGGTCATACCGTAGAAAAAAATTATTTCCCCCATGGTCACACTCTACTTTTATTCGAAAAAATTCAGAAACAGAGACGGGATCAGTTTTCCTAAAACGGGGGATCTTGGTTTCGAGTGAGAAGATAAAGGGCGCCGCAGGCAAAAATTTTTGTTGTTAATGTTAGAAAAATAAAGCACGAAATAAAAATGGCGCCGCTTACAATTTTTTTAAAAAAATTACGTAATTTCCGGAACGCAAAGAAATAGGTCTAAAGAGTATAATTTTAAAGAAAAAAATATCAATTTTCTCGCCCTCCTCGACTGCGACTACAGGGGCCGACAAATAACGTAATGGTCATAGGGGGGAGACGGGTTACGAAACGTTACGTAGGGGAGAGGGGGGTTTTCGACAGCGTTTGCATTTGTGTGAAACTAAGAAAATTTTGAATGAAAATAAGTAAAAAGTCTTTTTTTTTGGGGGGGGGGTAGTGGTCTTGAAATCGTTACGTAATATTAGGGGAGTGGCGTGCCAAACCGTTACAAAACATTACATAGGGAGGAAGTCAAAAATTGGTAAAATCACCGTTACGTAATTTGTGCACGGCCCCACATCTGACTGTTCCTTCTTTTTGATTTCGAATCAAAGTGCAAAACCCGGGTTGGACGTTCGAAGGCGTCAACCCGTCCTATTTGCTTGATAAAGTTTCTACGGAAATATCTCAGTCGATTTCTCCGGCCGTGTATGAACGCTTTAGGTGAGGCATTTGCATGTATCTCAGTCCCTAGCCTGTAAACAGTGCGTAAGGACAATGGTTACAAAATGAAAAGTCGAAAAATATTTTTTTTTACGATATCTTTCATCAGTTTGGTATTAAAGTCGAGCAAAAACAATTTTTATTCCAGTCCTAAAGGTATGAAAATGGAAAAAATTAGAAAACAACAACCCGGAATGGATTTACTACGTGTAAGATGTAGTGACAACATCGCCCCATGCCCATCCTTTTCTGCCTAATGTGCTTTTCCGTTTGTCTGCGTCTTATACACGGCTGCTTGGCCCCTAACGATTTGCTTAGGTACCCTGTATAAGATTTAATAATTCTAGCAATAGGCATCAACCCATTCTTTGAATTTTTCCATCCCCAATTCAGAGCGAATTTTTCATTTCCATACCATAGCTGTACTTGATAGTAAGTACGAAATGAGTGGAATCGAGCGGCGTCTTTGGTGGGTAGTAATGATGCTAGGGTTGGCAAGCATTTGGTAATAGATTTTACGAAACACTGGTATCTGTATTTATTTAATGAGTCGCATTGTTTGTATCCATATAGGTGAAGAAGAAATTGTTCTCCAACTTTCTCTATATCTTCTGGAGATGCGTTTGGGTCTTTAAATATTTGTACAGCTTTCTGTAATTCTTTATTTTTCTGTAAACTTTAACAAATTTTATCTTTTCTGTATACTGCGGATGTGGTGTCGTAGCAACTAAATGCGTGTAGAAATAAAATGTTGTCCATAACTGAAGCATCTATATGCATATGATGATTTGACTGCTTGACTCCGAACCCCTCGTTCTTCAAACGATTACAAATCATTGAGATAAGTCGACATTTGTTCCTCTCATTTGACTAGAATTTTTCCTGAGACACTGTTGCCGTCATTTTTTCATCAAAATGAATTTCTGGTGATAAAGCAGTCCTTAATCGGCGAAGTCGCTCAGCTGTCTTAGTGCTTTTTAACGCAATATCTTCGGGGTATGTCTTTTTACATACTCGGCATATTTATCTAAAATGGCAGAATATGATTCTCCTTGATGCCAAACAATTTTGTGAAGTAGAAATCTCCCGTCTATCACATAAAGAGTATTTTCAGACCCTAGTTGGCTTTCAGTGGGCACAAATCATCGTATAGGGCAGATTTTTGGGTTTTGCGCATCCCTATTTCATCGAAGAGTGAAAGTGGATAAGGAGCTAGTTCGTATTGGAAGTAACTTTCTAACTGTTCCTCAGATTTTGTGAGAAACAAAATTCTCTGGAAAAGCAAAATGGGTTTTATTTATTTATTTTACTCCTGAGTTAGTAACTCCAATTGATGATACTCTATTCTTTCGTTTAAACCTGATACTGCCAAAGTTGGAAGCTCTTTCTAGTACAAATAACAGACGACTTCTAATTGTTTGTTTCTCGAGCAGTGGAGCAACGATCGCACATGACCTTTAATTAAATATTTAGCAGACGGCAGAAGTAGTAGCATGATATATGCCTAGAATAGAGAAAATAATAAGTGTCTACAATATATTCAGCTTTTTAAAGCCGTTATAACCTAGAAACGGTAGCCGTACAGAAAAACACATAGAACATTTTTTATAGAGTTCTTACTCTTCTTTAATTTTGATTACCACATATTTTGCTCTTAAGTTTATAGAAGTCGAGTTATTGGCAAAAAATGAAAAAAAAACAATTTTTTAGACACTTTTTCCAACATGGCGGCCAAATCCGGGCTCAGGAGGGGGTGCAAAATCAATGGTTGCTATCTTACAACCAACCAAATAACTTTGTCTCTACTGGTCCTAAAGTTATGCCTACCAGGTATGGTCAACTATCGGCAATGAGTTGAAGACTGTTTGCAAGGTTAAAGGTATTTCATTGTCATATTCGGCGTCAAAATTAATTGACATTGTGACAAAAGAAATGAGTAAAATCTTTCGAGTTAATTTTCAGAAACGAAAAATGGTTGAGGGTTATGACTCACTACCCTTTGGATTTAAAAATCCTAGATTAGAATAGTAAAGTAAGTGTAAATATTGTTTATCTATCGAATTTCCAAGCTGACTTCCTGTCACAACTGTATAATTAGTGTACAAACTGTTAACAATTATTGCTGCTTCATTGTTTATATCTTACACGTAAGCTTTAACCAAAATAGTTTCGCTAAATTGTATAATAATTTGGTGGACCATACCCGTCGCTTTTTCAAATGTATATATATTGAAAGGACCGGAAAATATAGATATATACAGGAATATTATTATTAATTCTAACTGGCGTCCATCGGAATCGATTGAATAGTTATAAAAAAATTCTAAAAATTGTATTTTTGGTATCTATATGATATAGTTAGAACCTGACACCAAAAATTAAATGTACAGAAATGGTGATCCTAGAGATTTATTATATGTGTAATTAGGTCCGTTTAAGTACTGTTTATTTAAGAACAGACCCATTCAAAAGTGGTCTATGAATCTTTTATTGAGAACATGTTGTTAAATAAACTTTTTGAGGGTATTTGAAAGTCCGTATATGTGTTAATTTTTATAGATGTTGTAGTAGAAGTGGATACTTTTGAAATTTGTCTGCTACTAATAAAATAAAAAATTGTTAAGGTAGTGTGGTAGATACGCAATTCTAAAAATTCTAGCAGATTGCTGTGAATTTTCTTATATTTTGTTAGGGGAAATTTACCCTCTTTTACATTTTGAACTTTTTAAGTGTAAAATCAGTTATTAAACCAACTAAAACGTAATTGTACCTACGGGTTTTGTTAATTTTAATTTTTTAAATAAAAAACCGCTCCATTTTCTTAAGAACACTTTCCGATAAAAGTTTACTTCGGTATGTTAAAAAGTTTAAAATCCATAATTTTAGAGAAGCGGGAATTTTCAATCTGGATTCTATGGAATCAATTGGTAGAATTTAAAAAATGTTTTTTAAAAAACTCATGCACGAATTTGTGTATTTCAGTTTAATGGTTAAAGATTAATTTTATAATGTCTAAGTATTTGCCATGGTTACAAAAAAATTAGACTTTATACCAATGGGCTTAATTGTCAAAAATTACATGGATTCTATGGAATCAAATGGAAGAATTTTAATTTTTTTTTTTAAGAGATCATGCACGAATTTGTGTATTTCAGTTTAATGGTTAAAGAATAATTCTATAATGGGTATAAGAAGTAAAACACTCAGTCTTCTCCACAATGGTTTATGTAATTTAAACGTTTTTTTAATTACATAAGGTACTTAGAGTACATGTTTCGGTTTCAGATGAAACCATCATCAGCTCTGAAATACAAAAAAGGAATAATAGGATTTTTTCATACACAATTGACACCCGTCAAAAACCGAAATGCCAGAGAAGAGCAAGAAAATTAGCTTAAAAAGGTGAGTATACACTTACCTTGATAAATTTTAAAAAATACAGTTTGTTCGGCCACAATGAAGTGGGGAACAGGAATTTCCAAAATTAAACGAGGAATGAAGTTTTTACATATAGGCAAACATTATCAACCAGGAAAGAGGGATGTCTACCAGCTCAGCTATCAACGAAACTGTGGAGAATCTACGAGTTGAAAAACTTTATTTAGTATGTAAAAATTTTTTATATATGAGGATTTTTTATATGTTTAAAGTTTGAGGTTAGGAATTATTACAAAAGGTACTTACCAAAAAATTTTTTAAATCTTGACTATAAATTTAATTAAAATTAGTTCTTGGGGCCTTAAATGCCCTATAAGGTTTTCCAACTTTTCATTTTTGAAATGTTTAAGCACGCTAAAGCGTGGAGAAGCAAGGAAGTAACTCTCTCCATTTTGAATGACAAAATTAAAAGACTAACTGACAACTGTTAAAGCGGCAAATTCAAATTTTGTTTTCACCGCGCTATGACAAACCTCTGGCCCTTACAAATTAAAATGAGAATAATGTAAATTGACAAATTATTTTCTTTTCTTATTTCCTGTCATTTTTAGGAGGAGAAGGATAAAAAATGAATTTTTGGAAAATAAGACCACAATTCCAGAAAACCAATTTATAGTGACATCTATCTTGAAGCGTTTAGATATCCTATTATTTGACAGTTTTCTCGCTTGAGGCACCCCCACACGGAGATGTTCCGAATCTCTAACAGATTGGAGAAGCTCAAGAAATCTTTTAATTTTTGAATGTATTGATTTTTGTTGGCTACGATGTTGATTTTATTTATTATTTATAATTAATTTTTATTTTAGTTTTTAGTATTTAATAATCTTTGTTGTTATGTTCTATTTCCTATATTATTAGCTAGTTTTTAATTCTTTTTGGTTTTTGTTTTGATTATTTTGTAATCTTTTGTGGTTAAGAATGGCTAGTGGAATTATTTTTATTTTTATCAAATACAAACAATATTTCAGGGTAAAAGATTTAAATGTTAAAAATGTTAAAAATATTAAAAAATTAAAAATTAAAAAATTAGGGAGTCAAAGAAGGGCAAACAGTCAAATTTAATTTGGTCATTTAGACATGGGACCTTAGTGTTTTTTCATTGCTTTGTTTATCTCACAAATTTCTAAAAGGTTCAGTTTTGTACCAAAGTTGCAAGTTTTTATGACTTGAACGCCTTCCGTAGGGTCGAAAGAATGTTTTTCATTTATAATATGGTTTGCAAAGTTTGAGCTAGAGTCCAAGGGGTAGCTAAGTGCTTTATTTTTATTTTTATTTATGATGGATGTGTGTTCACCTATTCTTATAGAGAGCTTCCTCCCGCTCCTCCCTATGTAGACCGCACCACAATTCTCTGTTCTACAAGTTAACTGATAGACTCCGGAGTGATCAAGTTTATTTTTTATTTTGTCTTTACCATTAAACAAAAAATTTTTTATAGAATGTTTGGTTTTAAAGCTTACGATCAAGTTTTCAATTGAATTCTGTAGGATGTTTTTAATTTTGTAAGAGATATTGCCATAAAATGGTAAACTACAATAAATTTTATTTGGTTTTTCCTTTGTTTTTGGTATAAGTTGTTTATTAATATGTTTTTTGAGGTGTTTGTAAAAAGTCTTTTTAATAATATATTTAGGGTAGCCGTTGTTGTGTGCTATCTGATTTATGTAGTTGTATTCTTTTTTAAAATTATCTTTGTTTAAGGGGGTTGTAAAAAGTCTATGAAAATAACAGTTGAAGGCACATAATTTTTGTATTTGGGGGTGGTTTGAATGGTAGGGTATGATTGAATCTGTGCTAGAGTCTTTGTGGTAGATGGAGAAGAGCAGTGAATTCTGTTTTCTTTCGATTGTAAGGTCTAGGAAGTTTATTTTCTTATTCTTTTCAATTTCCATAGTAAATTCAATTGAGGGGTGCAAAGTATTAAGGTACATGAAAAAAGAGTCAAGTTCTTCCAATGAGCCATCAAAACAGAGTAAACTGTCGTCAACATATCGAAAATAAAACAAAACTTTTGAAAAATAAGGGTGGTTTTTTATTTTTTCTTCCAAATTACTCATAAATATTTCTGCCATTAAGGGGGAAATGTTTCAACCCATAGCTAGGCCTGAAGGTTGGCTGTAGAATTGTTCGTTAAACTGGAAGAAGTTTTGTTTGAAAACAGTATCTAGGAGAAGGCATATATTTAAAACATGTGTGGTGGGTAGTTTTAAGTTTTTGAAAAGTAGACCTCTAGTTATTTCGATGCACTCCTCCGGCGGCACACTAGGGAATAAATTCTTAACATCGAAAGATACAAGAAAGGAATGTTCAGGGATGTAAACGGTTTTTATTTTATCGGTTAACTGTTTGCTATTTTTAATAGAAAAGGGGTTATTGAACTTTGTTTCTTGAAGGATGAGTGAATTAATCCATTTTGAGATTTTATGGGTTGGGGACTGGGTGTAGCTAACAACTGGTCTTATTGGGTGGGGTGGGGGTTTGTGTAGTTTTGGTAAAGCATAAAGCATTGGAGTGCTCGGGTTTTTTGGATATAGTTGTTCTTTCTTTTTGTTGTAAAATGATAATGTTGATTTTGTTAGGTCAAGTATTTTTTTGGTGTAGGTGAAATACTGGTTTGTAGGGTTTGAATTAATCATTACGAAACCTTGATTTAGAAATTCATTTGTTTTTTGTACATATTCAGTTTTTTCTAGAATGACAATTGAGTTTCCTTTATCTGCCTTGGTAAGAATTAAGTTATTGTCTATAATTTTCTTTTTTATGTTTTTTATAATCTGAAATTGGGTATTTTTTTTTTGTTATGTAGAGTGGATTTTTGAGATTTATTTAAGTAAACAGCCGTTTGTGACCTGAGAAAGTGTTTGTCGGTATTGTTAGTGTATTCTATTACACGTTCTGTGTCCAAGGCTAAATCCCAGTATTGCGAAGGTCCTGGTTGGATTGATAAATTAAATTTGAGTCCTTGATTAAGTAATCTAGTTTCATTTTGATCAAAATTGGTGTTAGTGAGATTTATTACCCTAGGGTTGAAATTAAAGTTGGAAAATTTATTATCCTGAACCTCTTGTGTATGGAACTCTTTGTTGAAAACCTCATCGAAAAAACTGTCTTCATAAGAAAGAAACTGATTATTTTGGTTTTTAGCTATGGATTTGTTACAAATAAATGTACTGTTATGAACATCTATTGTTTCATTAAATTGACAAAAATTGAAGCTGTTTCTTTTTTGTCTAAAAGTAAGGGAATTTAATTTATCCCTGACTCTCTCAAATTTCTCCCTGCCCTTATCCTCCACAAAATTCAAGAAATACTCACATAATGTAGACCACTCTAAAGGGTGCAAAGTCTTGGCTAATTTAAGGTATAATGTTTTTAATTTAAAATCTACGAGACTAATGGCAAAATAAGATTTTTTGACTTCCTCCTTTATCCAAGCCTTCTTGCCCAATAGAGCCGCCTTTCTAGCTGATGAAGATTTATCACGTGTTCTTAGTGATACATAGTTTGGTATGACGCCTCTCCTCAAACATTCCTGATTAAACCAAATGTCAATCCTGCAGCACTTCCTTTTCAAAAGGTTATCTCTGTATTCTCGGACTAGTGATGCCAGACCAGCTTCTTCTAAATTGAAAAAATAGTCCATACTTCTCTCAGTGGAGCTTCTTAAATTAGGGTATAAGAAGTAAAACACTCAGTCTTCTCCACAATGGTTTATGTAATTTAAACGTTTTTTTAATTACATAAGGTACTTAGAGTACATGTTTCGGTTTCAGATGAAACCATCATCAGCTCTGAAATACAAAAAAGGAATAATAGGATTTTTTCATACAAAATTGACACCCGTCAAAAACCGAAATGCCAGAGAAGAGCAACAAAATTAGCTTAAAAAGGTGAGTATACACTTACCTTGATAAATTTTAAAAAATACAGTTTGTTCGGCCACAATGAAGTGGGGAACAGGAATTTCCAAAATTAAACGAGGAATGAAGTTTTTACATATAGGCAAACATTATCAACCAGGAAAGAGGGATGTCTACCAGCTTAGCTATCAACGAAACTGTGGAGAATCTACGAGTTGAAAAACTTTATTTAGTATGTAAAAATTTTTTATATATGAGGATTTTTTATATGTTTAAAGTTTGAGGATAGGAATTATTATAAAAGGTACTTACCAAAAAATTTTTTAAATCTTGACTATAAATTTAATTAAAATTAGTTCTTGGGGCCTTAAATGCCCTATAAGGTTTTCCAACTTTTCATTTTTGAAATGTTTAAGCACGCTAAAGCGTGGAGAAGCAAGGAAGTAACTCTCTCCATTTTGAATGACAAAATTAAAAGACTAGCTGACAGCTGTTAAAGCGCAAATTCAAATTTTGTTTTCCCCGCGCTATGACAAACCTCTGGCCCTTACAAATTAAAATGAGAGTAATGTAAATTGACAAATTATTTTCTTTTCTTATTTCCTGTCATTTTTAGGAGGAGAAGGATAAAAAATGAATTTTTGGAAAATAAGACCACAATTCCAGAAAACCAATTTGTAGTGACATCTATCTTGAAGCGTTTAGATATCCTATTATTTCAGTTTTCTCGCTTGAGGCACCCCCACACGGAGATGTTCCGAATCTCTAACAGATTGGACAAGCTCAAGAAATCTTTTAATTTTTGAATGTATTGATTTTTGTTGGCTACGATGTTCATTTTATTTATTATTTATAATTAATTTTTATTTTAGTTTTTAGTATTTAATAATATTTGTTGTTATGTTCTATTTCCTATATTATTAGCTAGTTTTTAATTCTTTTTGGTTTTTGTTTTGATTATTTTGTAATCTTTTGTGGTTAAGAATGGCTAGTGGAATTATTTTTATTTTTATCAAATACAAACAATATTTCAGGGTAAAAAGATTAAAGGTGTTAATTTAAATGTTAAAAATGTTAAAAATATTAAAAAATTAAAAATTAAAAAATTAGGGAGTCAAAGAAGGGCAAACAGTCAAATTTAATTTGGTCATTTAGACATGGGACCTTAGTGTTTTTCATTGCTTTGTTTATCTCACAAATTTCTAAAAGGTTCAGTTTTGTACCAAAGTTGCAAGTTTTTATGACTTGAACGCCTTCCGTAGGGTCGAAAGAATGTTTTTCATTTATAATATGGTTTGCAAAGTTTGAGCTAGAGTCCAAGGGGTAGCTAAGTGCTTTATTTTTATTTTTATTTATGATGGATGTGTGTTCACCTATTCTTATAGAGAGCTTCCTCCCGCTCCTCCCTATGTAGACCGCACCACAATTCTCTGTTCTACAAGTTAACTGATAGACTCCGGAGTGATCAAGTTTATTTTTAATTTTGTCTTTACCATTAAACAAAAAATTTTTTATAGAATGTTTGGTTTTAAAGCTTACGATCAAGTTTTCAATTGAATTCTGTAGGATGTTTTTAATTTTGTAAGAGATATTGCCATAAAATGGTAAACTACAATAAATTTTATTTGGTTTTTTCTTTGTTTTTGGTATAAGTTGTTTATTAATATGTTTTTTGAGGTGTTTGTAAAAAGTCTTTTTAATAATATATTTAGGGTAGCCGTTGTTGTGTGCTATCTGATTTATGTAGTTGTATTCTTTTTTAAAATTATCTTTGTTTAAGGGGGTTGTAAAAAGTCTATGAAAATAACAGTTGAAGGCACATAATTTTTGTATTTGGGGGTGGTTTGAATGGTAGGGTATGATTGAATCTGTGCTAGAGTCTTTGTTGTAGATGGAGAAGAGCAGTGAATTCTGTTTTCTTTCGATTGTAAGGTCTAGGAAGTTTATTTTCTTATTCTTTTCAATTTCCATAGTAAATTCAATTGAGGAGTGCAAAGTATTAAGGTACATGAAAAAAGAGTCAAGTTCTTCCAATGAGCCATCAAAACAGAGTAAACTGTCGTCAACATATCGAAAATAAAACAAAACTTTTGAAAAATAAGGGTGGTTTTTTATTTTTTCTTCCAAATTACTCATAAATATTTCTGCCATTAAGGGGGAAATGTTTCAACCCATAGCTAGGCCTGAAGGTTGGCTGTAGAATTGTTCGTTAAACTGGAAGAAGTTTTGTTTGAAAACAGTATCTAGGAGAAGGCATATATTTAAAACATGTGTGGTGGGTAGTTTTAAGTTTTTGAAAAGTAGACCTCTAGTTATTTCGATGCACTCCTCCGGCGGCACACTAGGGAATAAATTCTTAACATCGAAAGATACAAGAAAGGAATGTTCAGGGATGTAAACGGTTTTTATTTTATCGGTTAACTGTTTGCTATTTTTAATAGAAAAGGGGTTGTTGAACTTTGTTTCTTGAAGGATGAGTGAATTAAGCCATTTTGAGATTTTATGGGTTGGGGACTGGGTGTAGCTAACAACTGGTCTTATTGGGTGGGGTGGGGGTTTGTGTAGTTTTGGTAAAGCATAAAGCATTGGAGTGCTCGGGTTTTTTGGATATAGGTGTTCTTTCTTTTTGTTGTAAAATGATAATGTTGATTTTGTTAGGTCAAGTATTTTTTTGGTGTAGGTGAAATACTGGTTTGTAGGGTTTGAATTAATCATTACGAAACCTTGATTTAGAAATTCATTGGTTTTTTGTACATATTCAGTTTTTTCTAGAATGACAATTGAGTTTCCTTTATCTTCCTTGGTAAGAATTAAGTTATTGTCTATAATTTTCTTTTTTATGTTTTTTATAATCTGAAATTGGGTATTTTTTGTTTTGTTATGTAGAGTGGATTTTTGAGATTTATTTAAGTAAACAGCCGTTTGTGACCTGAGAAAGTGTTTGTCGGTATTGTTAGTGTATTCTATTACACGTTCTGTGTCCAAGGCTAAATCCCAGTATTGCGAAGGTCCTGGTTGGATTGATAAATTAAATTTGAGTCCTTGATTAAGTAATCTAGTTTCATTTTGATCAAAATTGGTGTTAGTAAGATTTATTACCCTAGGGTTGAAATTAAAGTTGGAAAATTTATTATCTTGATCCTCTTGTGTATGGAACTCTTTGTTGAAAACCTCATCGAAAAAACTGTCTTCATAAGAAAGAAACTGATTATTTTGGTTTTTAGCTATGGATTTGTTACAAATAAATGTACTGTTATGAACATCTATTGTTTCATTAAATTGACAAAAATTGAAGCTGTTTCTTTTTTGTCTAAAAGTAAGGGAACTTAATTTATTCCTGACTCTCTCAAATTTCTCCCTGCCCTTATCCTCCACAAAATTCAAGAAATACTCACATAATGTAGACCACTCTAAAGGGTGCAAAGTCTTGGCTAATTTAAGGTATAATGTTTTTAATTTAAGATCTACGAGACTAATGGCAAAATAAGATTTTTTGACTTCCTCCTTTATCCAAGCCTTCTTGCCCAATAGAGCCGCCTTTCTAGCTGATGAAGATTTATCACGTGTTCTTAGTGATACATAGTTTGGTATGACGCCTCTCCTCAAACATTCCTGATTAAACCAAATGTCAATCTTGCAGCACTTCCTTTTCAAAAGGTTATCTCTGTATTCTCGGACTAGTGATGCCAGACCAGCTTCTTCTAAATTGAAAAAATAGTCCATACTTCTCTCAGTGGAGCTTCTTAAATTAGGGTATAAGAAGTAAAACACTCAGTCTTCTCCACAATGGTTTATGTAATTTAAACGTTTTTTTAATTACATAAGGTACTTAGAGTACATGTTTCGGTTTCAGATGAAACCATCATCAGCTCTGAAATACAAAAAAGGAATAATAGGATTTTTTCATACAAAATTGACACCCGTCAAAAACCGAAATGCCAGAGAAGAGCAACAAAATTAGCTTAAAAAGGTGAGTATACACTTACCTTGATAAATTTTAAAAAATACAGTTTGTTCGGCCACAATGAAGTGGGGAACAGGAATTTCCAAAATTAAACGAGGAATGAAGTTTTTACATATAGGCAAACATTATCAACCAGGAAAGAGGGATGTCTACCAGCTCAGCTATCAATGAAACTGTGGAGAATCTACGAGTTGAAAAACTTTATTTAGTATGTAAAAATTTTTTATATATGAGGATTTTTTATATGTTTAAAGTTTGAGGTTAGGAATTATTATAAAAGGTACTTACCAAAAAATTTTTTAAATCTTGACTATAAATTTAATTAAAATTAGTTCTTGGGGCCTTAAATGCCCTATAAGGTTTTCCAACTTTTCATTTTTGAAATGTTTAAGCACGCTAAAGCGTGGAGAAGCAAGGAAGTAACTCTCTCCATTTTGAATGACAAAATTAAAAGACTAGCTGACAGCTGTTAAAGCGGCAAATTCAAATTTTGTTTTCCCGCGCTATGACAAACCTCTGGCCCTTACAAATTAAAATGAGAGTAATGTAAATTGACAAATTATTTTCTTTTCTTATTTCCTGTCATTTTTAGGAGGAGAAGGATAAAAAATGAATTTTTGGAAAATAAGACCACAATTCCAGAAAACCAATTTGTAGTGACATCTATCTTGAAGCGTTTAGATATCCTATTATTTCACAGTTTTCTCGCTTGAGGCACCCCCACACAGAGATGTTCCGAATCTCTAACAGATTGGAGAAGCTCAAGAAATCTTTTAATTTTTGAATGTATTGATTTTTGTTGGCTACGATGTTCATTTTATTTATTATTTATAATTAATTTTTATTTTAGTTTTTAGTATTTAATAATCTTTGTTGTTATGTTCTATTTCCTATATTATTAGCTAGTTTTTAATTCTTTTTGGTTTTTGTTTTGATTATTTTGTAATCTTTTGTGGTTAAGAATGGCTAGTGGAATTATTTTTATTTTTATCAAATACAAACAATATTTCAGGGTAAAAAGATTAAAGGTGTTAATTTAAATGTTAAAAATGTTAAAAATATTAAAAAATTAAAAATTAAAAAATTAGGGAGTCAAAGAAGGGCAAACAGTCAAATTTAATTTGGTCATTTAGACATGGGACCTTAGTGTTTTTCATTGCTTTGTCTATCTCACAAATTTCTAAAAGGTTCAGTTTTGTACCAAAGTTGCAAGTTTTTATGACTTGAACGCCTTCCGTAGGGTCGAAAGAATGTTTTTCATTTATAATATGGTTTGCAAAGTTTGAGCTAGAGTCCAAGGGGTAGCTAAGTGCTTTATTTTTATTTTTATTTATGATGGATGTGTGTTCACCTATTCTTATAGAGAGCTTCCTCCCGCTCCTCCCTATGTAGACCGCACCACAATTCTCTGTTCTACAAGTTAACTGATAGACTCCTGAGTGATCAAGTTTATTTTTAATTTTGTCTTTACCATTAAACAAAAAATTTTTTATAGAATGTTTGGTTTTAAAGCTTACGATCAAGTTTTCAATTGAATTCTGTAGGATGTTTTTAATTTTGTGGGAGATATTGCCATAAAATGGTAAACTACAATAAATTTTATTTGGTTTTTCCTTTGTTTTTGGTATAAGTTGTTTATTAATATGTTTTTTGAGGTGTTTGTAAAAAGTCTTTTTAATAATATATTTAGGGTAGCCGTTGTTGTGTGCTATCTGATTTATGTAGTTGTATTCTTTTTTAAAATTATCTTTGTTTAAGGGGGTTGTAAAAAGTCTATGAAAATAACAGTTGAAGGCACATAATTTTTGTATTTGGGGGTGGTTTGAATGGTAGGGTATGATTGAATCTGTGCTAGAGTCTTTGTGGTAGATGGAGAAGAGCAGTGAATTCTGTTTTCTTTCGATTGTAAGGTCTAGGAAGTTTATTTTCTTATTCTTTTCAATTTCCATAGTAAATTCAATTGAGGGGTGCAAAGTATTAAGGTACATGAAAAAGAGTCAAGTTCTTCCAATGAGCCATCAAAACAGAGTAAACTGTCGTCAACATATCGAAAATAAAACAAAACTTTTGAAAAATAAGGGTGGTTTTTTATTTTTTCTTCCAAATTACTCATAAATATTTCTGCCATTAAGGGGGAAATGTTTGAACCCATAGCTAGGCCTGAAGGTTGGCTGTAGAATTGTTCGTTAAACTGGAAGAAGTTTTGTTTGAAAACAGTATGTAGGAGAAGGCATATATTTAAAATATAATGTCAATTTGCCATGGTTAAAAAAAATAGACTTTATACCAATGGGCTTATTTGTCAAAATTTACATGGATTTTATGGAATCAAATGGTGGAATTTTAAAAAATGTTTTTAAAGAAATCATGCACGAATTTGTGTATTTCAGTTTAATGGTTAAAGATTAATTTGATAATGTCAAATTATTTGCTATGGGTAAAAAAATAGAGTTTAGACCAATGGTCTTATTTGTCAAAAATTACATGACCTCTTGTTGAGGTATTGATGATAGAAGTAGCTGATGGGATAGGACTTTAATATACTTTTATTTTAGGATAAATGCATTATGAATAATAAATATTATAGAGCATAGTAAGGCGCGGTTTTATTCTTAAATACGATAAGGGGTAGTTTGCCCCTTTCTCCACCCATTCATAAACCGTGTGATACCTCATTTAAAAAAAAAATTCAAGTATTCAAAAATTAACAAATTTTGGTTGTTAGCCCTCTTTCCCAAATACTCAGTAACAATTATGTGGTATATATTTAACACAGTTTACAGTTTTAGCACTTCAGAGAGATAAAATTTTGTCACTAAGGTGACAATTTACGTTTAATGTAGTATATAGGAGATTTTTTAGCATGTTACTATTAAGACGCTCGCAGTAAAGTAAAAACGGTTTTCTTGAATTTTGCCTAGAAATGTTTAGAGCTAGTTGATTAAGGAGGCTAATGCAGTCAATTTTAAAATGTAATAGTTTGTACAAAAATGATATCTTCCTGCGTTCGTCCCAGCAACGCATGTCAAATCTGTTTAAATGAAGAATTTGTGAAACTTTGCACAGACTCCAAAAAGTCAATGTAGGTAGGGTAAATTGGATGCCATATGATAACAGCATATTCCAGCTTTGACCTGACAAACGAATTCAATAAAACTTTTACTGTTTTCTGGTTTTTGAATGCTCTGCAGTTTCTTAAGATGAATCCAAGTGATTTTGATGCAAATAGCATAACTGACTGCCAATAACCGTTAAACGTGAATTCATGATCAAATGTTACACCTAGATCCTTGATAGTATTACATCTTATTGGTTCTTGAGATTTAATTTTGTACGGCTAATTGACTGTATATTTTTTTCTAGAGTTAGAAACCATAAAGCATTCAGAGACATTTAGGTTAAGTCTATTATTTTTACACCATCTATTTAGCAAATTTAGCTCATTTTGTAGTTGTTGGCAATCAAAAAGTAAAAATGCAGCCGTAAATCTTTAGGCCATCGACAAACAGTAATTTTAAGCATGTCAGGCATTCAGCAAGGTCATTTATAAATAACAAAAATAACAATGGTCCTAAATTTGAACCTTTATATCACCTACAGGATCACCTACAAACGAGTTTGAAAATTTACCTATAAAGGAAAAAGGTTTTTCTGTTCAAAATTCCTTTGAATTTATCAACAGAGTTAAAGATATTTCACTCCAAGAAGGTAAAATTTTAATCTCGTTTGATGTTGTTTCGTTGTTTCCTAGTGTGCCGATCCTCAATACCTTACAATACCTGGAGGAACTACTAAGACAAAACAATCTAGAAGACAAACAGACTTAAGAATAACTATTTTTAACAAAACTCTGCATGAATCAAAATTAATTTCAATATAAAAATAACTACTACCAACAATTAGAAGGAACCAAAATGGCTAATAGTTTATCACCTTTTATCGCAAACCTCTTTATGAGCAAATATGAATCAAATATAAGTAAATAACTTGAGTATTTCCCCAGAGTATGGTTCAGGTATGTAGAAGATGTGTTGTATTCATCACTAAAGTAACTAGTGTTGAAAATTTTATTGGAAAAAATAAGTAAGAAATTTCCCACAATTAAATTTACTTATGAAACAGATAACAATAGTACACTGCCATTTCTAGACACTTTAGTTATAAGAAATAAAAATAAATTGGACTTTGATCTATACAGAAAAGGAACGACCACCAACAGGTATATTCCAAATGACTCTTTTCATTGCTTACAACATAAGCTTGCAAGTTTCCACTTTTTAACATATATATTAGTAAATTTCCCCTTAAACAAATAAATATTTGAAGCAGAAAAGAATAGGATTAGGAATATAGCTGGCGAAAACGGTTATGACGAAGGCTTAATAAATAAGCTGATAAATAGACATTCTTTTCAAGAGACCTTTCGGAATTCCACTTTTTTCACACTGTCGGAAACGCGCTTTTCGCATAATATTTTTAGTCAAAACCTTAATTATTACATTTTCAAAGTACCGTAAATGTCTTTCTTTTTAAATCACATCAAAAACGCGGTAAGCTACGACGCACAGGTCTGTTTTTTGGCACACTGCGCCGACTCAAGCTGTTGAGAAAAAAAAAATGAACTTCCTTTGGCATCCACGTTCTTTTCGAAACGGTCACCAAATTTTCGGAGCAAAATTATAAAGTTAATATCTCTCGGCTATAAATTTAGTTTTATGTAAATTTAAAATTAATTATTAGTCCTAAAAATAAATTAATCAAAGTGCGTTCATTTGGACGAGTTAAACTGAACTTTAACTCAGTGAATACCTGTTCAACAACTAACTCTAAGTTGGCATGCCTGTTACCCACAGCAGAAGTTGAAATCCAGGATAGTCGTGTAAAGTTTCGTACAGTCAGAGCAACCATGTGTAAATCATTTGGGTTTAAAATGACATCATTGCTTCATTCCTATACAGGGAGTCAATGGACTAACCTCATTCGCTAAAGGCACTACTCAGTGTCTTATTAGGTTGAAAAATAAATCAGAGCCAACTTTTGAATTTGAAGCTATTGTTTTACCTTCTGTGAGTTCATGTCAACCAAGAATATCGGTGGATATTTCAACTTTGTCTTACATCAAAGGTCTATCTATGGCTGACCGCAAGCTATCCACACCAGACCCAATTGACTTGTTGCTAAGCGCAGATTTGGTAGCTTACATGCTAGGTCCAGGACGCATCTTTGGTCCCCATGACCAACCTGATCCACTTCTTAGTTATCATGTCTCACTTGAACCTCAAGTAGATGCGATTTTGCAAAAATTCTGGGAAATCGAACAGCCTCCCAAGTGTGGCAATATTTTGTCTCCGGACGAGGTCAAATGTGAAGATGAGAAACAGAAAACTGTTTATCGGGAATCTTCAGGGAGATTTGTTGTATCTCTTCCATTCAAGCATCCCCAGCCAACCTTTGGTGACACACAAGCCCTTCGACCTTTTACTTATTTAGAGTCCCGAATTTACAAAAATCCATCTTTTCATCATGCCTATTCCAACTTTATCCAAGAATATCTGGACCAAAACTTCATTTCTGAAGTTCCATGCTTGGATTATTCTTCAGAATCTGCATACTATTTGCCACACCAATGTGTGCAAAAATCTGATAGCCCCCCTAGCTCTGTTAAGATTCGCGTAGTCTTCGATGCAAGTGAATAAGGGTCCAAGAGCATCAGCCTTAACCAAGCCCTGTTTCCAGGATTTCTGAGAAATATTCACGATTAGAAATTCATGCCTTCTGCAACGCCAGTACCGTGGGGTATGGTTGTTGCATATACTTTCGTTTTACTACTTGTACTGGTGAAATAAAATCTCGTCTCATTATGGCGAAGTCAAAGGTAGCACCGCTCAAAACCCAATGTGTAGCACGGTTGGAACTTTCTTCTGCTTACCTTCTGAGCAATCTCTTGCAGTTTGTCAAGGATTCTCATTGTAACATTCTAACATTTGACGCGGTCTACGCTTGGTCAGACTCGCAAGTGGCTCTAGCTTGGCTTACAATTCCGCCCCACCGCTGGAAGACGTTTGTGGCCAATAGAGTTTCTCATATACAAGAAATCGTGCCAACAGCTTTAAATGCAGCTGATTGTGCCTCCAGGGGAATATCTCCTTTGGAGTTACTGGAACATCCTTTGTGGATGACCAAGGACTACGAAAGTTGGCCAGACCAACCTGCTATCATCTTAGACAAACCTCCAGAAGCTGCGGTCGAGGAAAAGCGATCTTGATTTCATGTTACTCTCAAAGCTTCAAATTTTGTTCTAAAACATCACTGCGAAAAATTCAACGCTTTATAGCATATTACTCGAGGTTCATAGATTTCCATTTCAATTCATTCTGAAATGCATTATGCACTTATGATCATGGTCAAAACTGTTCAGAAAGAGAGCTTTTCAGAAATACTCGCTATCTGTCAACAGAATCTCCTAAACCTTTTAGGAAACTAGCCCCCTTCATCGAAAACGGGCTACCACTCTTTGCTTCGATGCTAAGCACCCTATCTTATTACCTCAACAGCACAAAATGACTGAACTCATCATAGAGCAGTATCATCTTCAGTATCATCTAGATCACTTCTTCCTAAACCTTTCAGAAAACTAGCCCCCTTCATCGATGAGCTAGAAATCCTTAGGGTGGGTGGTAGGCTAAAACGGGCTACCACTCTTTGCTTCGATGCTAAGCACCCTATCTTATTACCTCAACGGCACAGAATGACTGAACTCATCATAGAGCAGTATCATCTTCAGTATCATCTAGATCACTTCTTCCTAAACCTTTTAGGAAACTAGCACCCTTCATCGATGAACTAGGAATCCTTAGGGTGGGTGGTAGGCTAAAAAGGGCTACCACTCTTTGCTTCGATGCTAAGCACCCTATCTTATTACCTCAACGGCACAGACTGACTGAACTCATCATAGAGCAGTATCATCTAGATCACTTTCATCCCGGTTTAAAGACCTTACATAACCTTATCGTCCAAACCTTTTGGATATTATCTCCTAGAAGTGCGATTCATCGATGTGTGTCCTCTTGCATAAAATGCTTTCGTTCGAAACCTCATTCATATGGACCGATCATGGCAGATTTACCGAAATATCGCATTTTTCAATTGAAAGCATTTTCTCAAGTGTGCTCCAAGGTTCTCTCTTTTTTTGCGGTTCTACCAAGGCGGTTCACCTAGAACTTGCCTCCGACCTCTCAGCTGCAGCTTTTCTCGCAAGCTTTCGCCGCTTTATCGCATGTAGAGGTAGGGTCTCGCATCTTTATTCTGATCAAGGAACAAACTATAAGGAAGCTTCCAGCGAACTTGTAGTCCTTGCCGAAGCTGCGGCATTTAAACTGTCCATAACATGGAATTTTAACCCTCCGAGTGCTCCGCACTTCAATGGATTAAGCGAGGCTGGAGTTAAAGCGGTTAAAACCCACCTATACAGAGTCATTGGCGACCAACTATTGACCTACGAAGAGTTCTATACGGTTCTTACAGGTATAGAGAGCTTATTGAACTCTAGGCCTCTATGTAGTCTCAGCGAGGATCCGAACGACTTAACTTCTTTGACCCCTGGTCATTTTTTGACAACTGAGCCTCTCACCTCGTTCCCTAAACCCGACCTTACTGAGATTCCTCAAAATCGGCTCAGTCGTTGGCAACTTTTGCAACGAATGCAATCGGACTTCTGGAAACGTTGGAGCCAGGAATATCTGCACACCCTTCAATTGCGTTGCAAATGGAACAAATCAACACCTAATATTAAAGAAAACACCCTCGTCGTAATCAAGAAGGAACAAACACCACCCCGAGAGTGGGTTCTCGGTCGTGTAGTCCGACTTCACCCAGGTGAGTAACCACCTGCCAGGCGTTGTAACGGTAAACACTCAATCTAGCACGTTTCAACGCCCCGATATGCCCTTTACCCGAGCATTAGGTCGCGCACCTCTTGCTTTTATTTTAGAATTTATTTTTTTTCCTTATTTTGTTATATTAGACCCGGGAATTTAGCGGTCTAAACCGTTAAAATTTTTTATGTGATAGAAAAACTATTATGTTTTTGGCGGGTGGAATATCGGAAACGTGCTTTTCGCATAATATTTTTAGTCAAAACCTTTATATTATTTATGATTATATTTTTTCGGCTGCTTTTCAAAGTACCGTAAATGTCCTCATTTTCTTGTTAAATCATATCAAAAACGCGGGTAAGCTACGACGCACAGGTCTGTTTTTTGGCACACTGCGCCGACTTAGTTTACTTAAGCTGTTGAGAGAAAAAAATGAACTTCCTTCGGCATCCACGTTCTTTTCGAAACGGTCACCCAATTTTAGGAGCAAAATTATAAAGTTAAAAAGCAGTCTCTCGGCTATAAATTTAGTTTTAAGTGCATTTGGAAACCTGAGGAATTGAGACCACAAGAACATCTAGTGGTTGACCAACCAGAAGACCTGCAATCCAGCAATTTTGATATATTCGAGTTCCAAGGTAGGGTGACAGGTTACAAATCTGAGCTCAACCAAGTATGTGTCTTACATTTTGGCAATTCTGCAGCCTAGTTTTCTTGTGCGACCTTTCTGCATTCCGATCAAATTACAGTTCTTTGAAATTTACATCTCTTTCCTTACGACTTTATTTCGTTTTTTACGGTTCGATCAAAATGTAATATTCTTTTTATTTTCGCTTATTTTATATTCGATAAAATTACAATTCGGTTATTACGGTTTGACATTTGGATAGAGTCCCTATATTTAAATCATTTACTTACTTAGTATTATACTAGTTTAGTAAAAAATCAAATAATTTCTATAATTCAGCCCTTTGGGTAAGAGGGTAATTTAGGGCAATCAGAGGAAGCATGTTAACCACTAAACATAAAATATAAAATTAAAAAACATTATGTTTGTTTTGAAAAAAAAACTGAAATAAAAATGAAAATTCTTGTTTAGAAAATTATTTTAAGAAACTTTAAATTGTTCACTGTTTTTTTATATTTTAGATTCGAGATCTAATAAAGAAATTTGTAAAAAAAACTATTTTTATTTTGGAACCGTTTACAATGGTACTTAACACTATGAAGACTAGTTATTAAATACTTCTGAATTTCTTGATGTTGTTTACACCAAATTGTATTTATACTAAAATAGTGCTGACGCTTTATTCTAGAGCAAAGTCGTATGAAAGTTAAACGTGACTAAAAGTGCTTACACATATCCTTCTAGAAGATCTTTAGTTAAAAACAAACATATCAAATTACATTAAAAACAATGGTGAAAAACAAACGTATCATATTACATTAAAATAAGAAACATAGAATAATAATACCTACCTACCTACGAATTATTTACTCATATAACAGCTCCTCCTTAAAAAGTTAGTGCTACACATTGCAGTAACTTTTAAAAGTAAATTTAATTTTTCATTTTAAAATAAAATTTCGGAAAATAAAACATTATTTTTATACTATATTTTTGAGTGAATTCTTCTTTAATATCTTCGCCTTGGTAAAATTTTTAAAAATCTTTCCCCAAAAACTGAAACATTTTGTTTATAAGGCCTATCATCATTATTGCTACTTCCTACGCCTATTTTTAACATCCTTTTTCATTTTTTACATTTACAATACAAATATGCACTAATTATAGTAATTATTAAAAACAATGAAGAATAAAAAGAATAATATTTTTGAATTATTGGTTCTTTAATTAAATCATATGTTGCTTCAATAACCTTTTTGTGGAGAGAATTAGTTTGGATGTAACTCCAAAACTTGGATATATAAAAAGATTGGAAGATAAGAAACTTACGGTTGCATACGTTCTGCTACGGCCTACCTGCTCCTTCTCTTCTTGAGCTCTGGCGAAGGGTTGGGTCAGCTTTTCTTCTCACTTGAATTTGCAAAATGAACGAGTTGCCAAAATTCGCGTGTTTGTTTAACGATAACAAGTGTTTCGCGACAGCTATTGCAGAACTGAGCTGGCGCAGTTCCTCTCGAAAACAAAAAACCCCGTTCGCGAGGACACGACCAATAGCAACGCCTAATTTCAATTTTAGAGACTGATACTGGTGGCGCAAATTTTAAAATTAAAGAAATAAAAATTTAACATTCTCCCCGGCCAAAAGGCTATATGCCTTTTCCAGAATAACCAAACAGCAAAAAAAAATATAATCGATTGTTCTCGATAAAAATACCAAAAAAAAAATAAACAAAATTCTAATGCAGCATAAAAAATAATTTAGCTAATGGAGTACAGACACAACGTACATAGGAATTAAACTAAAGGAAAAAAATCAGTTTGAAACTGACAAAGGGCACAGTTTAACCAGTTGACGTTCCAAGGTACCACTAGCTGTTTTTAGCGTGGCAATGTGTGTTATACCGTCTGCTGCAACTTTAAGAGAGGTAATGCAACCAAGAGCCCACACACACAACAAGAGTACCGACTTCCGGTTGCATACCTTGATCAAGCCACTTACTCCTTTGTTGCAAACGTTGAAGTAACTGCCAGTGAGATTACTAGTAATGGAAGTCATATCAGGAACGGCTATAGCTGACACTGATTCCATATTTAGAAAATGACCAGGAGTCAAGGCATTTATGTCATTTACGTCAGATGACATAGGTGATAAAGGCCGCCTGTTTAAAATTGATTTGATCAAGGTTAAAAACTTTATAAAACTCCTTATACGTAAGGATTTGGTCACCAATGACGAGCGCTAAATGGATTTTTACGGACTTTATTCCCGCCTCCCATAGACCACCGAAGTGAGGAGCGGAGGGGAATTAAAGTGCCACTCAATCGATTCTTGGGCAGCAGCCTCTTGCATAAGTCTGAGACTATTATTGCTGCCTACAAAATTAGATGCTTTACTCCACGCCTAGCATTAAAACGCTGTAATGCCACCAAAAAATGTCTGACGATAAATCACTTGCAAGTTCTAAATGTACCGCACAAGTACTATAACATTTAAATAGAACTAAATATGCTTTGCAACTTCTATTTCCGCGGTGCCTACTCATAACTATTTGAAAGGGACCTCCATAATCAAATCTCGAGTGAGAGAAACTTTTAATTTGTGAAATACGCGTCAAAGGAAGATTACCCATTTTAGGCTTGTAATTTGTAGGATTAAGGCGCCAGCAATTTAAATATTTACCTTTAACCTTTGCGCCAATAAAAATTCTAAATTACGAAGTCCAACGTGCAAATTAATTTTCTGATAAAATTCAATGAATAAAGTCGTCAATTTTGATTGACGCGGTAGCAAAATAGGGTGTTTAGCGTCATACGGCAACGTCGAATATTTAATTTTTTTAGAGGCTTGGTAAACCCATTTTTAGTATTTAATTCATCTTTAAAATAAATTTGCTGAGTATACAGGACAAAAAAATTTAAACTTCGGTTTCTTTCCGATAAGGAGACAGGACCGGTTTGTCTGTTTGCGATTTTTTATACTATAAATAAATCTCAGAGCAATACAAAGAATGCGTATCAATTTTGATAAAGACGAGTAATAATTTAAGAGATCGACCAAAATATGTTGGTCCGACGACGACGTCGGCGTCGCTAGTAAGTTATGCGTTCGAGCTTCCGTCGCCGAGCAGCCAGGCACAAACACTGGCCAGGTGGCGCCAAAAAATCAGACGGAAACACTCCTCGAGTACTTGAGTCCGCAATATTATTTTTTGTATTAATATAAAACCATATAGGAGACTCGGTTAGCAACAAAATTACACCAGCGACTAGGGTGCGATTTGATCCAGCATAGGGCGATTTGGGAATCCGACCACGCGCATATTTTGCGAAAGTTGAGTTTATAAACATCTAAAATATACGACATTAATTTTGAAAGTAACACGCATGCGCACAGTTCAAGTTTTGCGATTGGGCATTTTTGTTTCAAAGGGGCGACTTTAGTGTTTGAGATAATCAATTTCACACAAACTGAATTTTCATTGTAAAAACTGCGCAAATAAACTACCGCGCACATCCTCTTCTCGGAAGCGTCACTAAAGCCGTGCAATACAAAAAATTGTGCATTTTTAGGTACGATTCTACGAGATATTTCCAATTTGGATAATAAATGCACTTCAGAAAAAAACTTTTCCCACATACGGATAATTTCAACTGAAGGTTTAGCGTCCCATCCCATCTTATCTTCCCAAAGGCGGTGAATTAAATATTTTAGAAGAAAAGTGACCGATGATAATTAATTTAAAGGGTCAAAGGTACGCGCTAAAATGGACAACATAGAGCGTTTTGTACAAGTACTTGTTTCAAAACTAACCGAAAATTTAAAACAATCTTGCGTAGGGTTCCATTGGAGGCCTAAGACCTTGAATGATACTTCATTAAGGTCATCTGATTCAAAAGAAAGCGGGTTAGTACTTAAAAGTGAAGCCGGAAGATTTGACAAAAGGGAAGGCTCATTGGTCGACCATTTTTTAAGGTCAAAACCGCCTCGTTTCATTAAGGATATAAGTTGATCACGAAGTGATTCAGCTGCTACGAAGCTGTCGGCGCCGGTGCAAACATCGTCAATATAGGTATGATTCTGCACAGCATTGGCGGCTAAGGGATAGTCTTTTCCATCCGCTTTAACTAACTCTAATAAAACGCGGTTGGCTGAGAATGGGCTACAGTTGAGTCCGTACACAACAGTTTTTAGATCAAAATCTTGAGGTTAGTAGGTATGGCGACACTTGGTCCAGACAGACCCAGTCGTCTAGCTCAAGATGCCCACCATGAGGGTTAGCTCCTCCCCCAACAGGCCAGGATCACGAACAGCCAAGTCTCTAACGTTATTATAACAACGCTCCTAACATTTATAATTTATATAATAAAAAGTTTATTCTAACCAAGGATCGAACCAGCAATATTTTACGTCTAAGGACAGCTCTCAACCCACACGACCACGGGTTGTTACTGATAAGTTTTTGTTAAATGTTGTAGGCATAATTTGCGGTTATCATATGGATACCGTGTTAGACGGGGACGCGACCAACCATTACATAATACGTTAGGTTAACTCTAAAGTATAAAAATAACGGCTAAATTGAATGCAAAGTAAACAATATTTAATACAGAGGAACGAACTGGTTTGTAAGATTAGGAAATTATTTAGTTATAATATAACAGAGTCGTAGGACGGGCTGGATCTAAATGTACTTTTTAAACAGCACACAATTATGACCTTGGTAGAAAACTAACTCAATATTTTAAAAATCATTTACATTTTTTAGGTGTGTTCATACTCTATCCTTTTAGATTGTGTTATGACTAATAAGGCGAGGTATTATTGGTCAATATTATATCTCTAATATCTATATAATTAGGATAAATATTAAATTAATAGATATCATATGTAATTCAAAACATCTATTTTTCTTAAAATATTTTTAAATAAATAAAAATGCATAAAACATTTTATATTTAACCATATTAAGGTGATTTAATATAAAATAATATTACATAATAATAAAACTTAAAGCTTAAAGTAGTAAATATCATTCAAACAAACATTTGGTTTAGTTCTTTATCGTTAGTTGACCATACTCGGTAAGCGTAACTCTATCTAAAAAGGGTCTATTTTCCTGACAAAGAACAAAAAAATTCATATAATTTAAAATTATAATTATAATACATGGGTTCCTATATTTGACAGAAATAATCTATTTTATAGTAAAATAATTTATACATTGTGCATAAAATATTTAAAGTATACCTTACACGACAGGATCATAACCATCTACATTATAAAACATAACTCTAAATAACGTAGGACCTAATCGTATATAATAAGAAAAATTAAAAATAATGTATCTCTATTTCTAACATCGGTTATATGTTGGATAATATCAGGGTTGCAAGAACAGAGGATGTTCGATAATGCTAATATAATATAGTTAAAAAATATGTTGACTTATGAAAGTTATGTTGATGAACAACAAATGACAAAAAAACAATAACACGTACCATTAATTCCCTATAAAATCTAAAGACATAACACAGGCTATGATAGAGAGAAGGAGAATACCCAAAACTATATTATATACTATGATATTTAAAAAAAATGTGCAAAATTTTATCTTAGGACGAATTACAGCAAGAAAAATCCCTCCTAAGAAAACAGAAAATTGACTTAATAAACGTTTTGTTATGGAAGTAGTTTAGTGTCTAACATTTTAAGAAAAATTTGGGTACTGATATGAATCTTTTGACGAATATTTCTTATTTTGAGGATTATTTTTATATCGATCTTTTAATCGATTAACGAATATTTCCCCTAAAAAATGCAATTGTAAATCAAACTCATTCGGGTGAGAAGGATTTAGTTAACCATGATGTTAACCTAAATAATTTACTGATAAACAGTTTTCAGCAGCAGTTGAAGTTAACCTACGTTTTGATGAAATATTTTTCTTCTGCTGTCAATTTCGAAGACCCAATTGAAATAAAAAGAACAAAAATCAAGGTAAAACGAAGGGGTCTACCCACCACTTACTCATAGTGCAAGATGATTTTCAAGTACAAGAAAAAAATTCTTCGAAATTGTTTTGTTATTTTTGGGCCTAATCATATAAGAGTTTAATCTCTATGTCAGAAGAAAGCAAATATCAAAGTATCATACAGACTAACAAGATACAGTGACCATTTATTTGCACACCGTACTATATGCAGTACGGTCTAAATGTGGTAAGTTTTCTCTCTCTTTTATTGAAATTGTATAATTTTAATAATGTACAAAGAAAAGTTGCAATTGTTTCTATTTATTCATGTGGTTACTAATTTGTTGTTCTGATAATATAACAGCTCAGTGTATTGCAATAAAATTAGTCTACGTGAAATGATAAACAACAATTTTAAATATGACATACATGCAACAAATATGGGAAATTTTCCAGTAAATACATACAACCCGTATTGATACATCAAGATATCACCCAGATAACACAGAACCATACCCGAGAAATAACAGCTACAAAAACACCACAAGCGACAAATCAGACATGAAAAGTTTGTCAGTTCGGAAGAAAAGATCACCTGAAGAGGCATGGAGACTGTCGAATCTCTATTAAGATATGCTATATAAAATCAGAGGGTCCAACGACATATCAGAGAAAAAACACCCAGTACCCTCCGGAAAAAGACAGGTAGCAGAGTGGAGAGGTCCTACAACTTCAAAATGCGTGTCTCAATCAAGATTCTTGAGTCAATTTTGTTTCAATAGGTCCCAAGAGTTACGCTTACCGAGTGTGGTCAACTAACGATAAAGAACTGAACCAAATGTTTGCAAGCAAATATGGAGCCTTGCTGTATGCAACTGAATTGGAAGTAGCAAATTATTATTGAAATTTATCAGCAAGAGTAATTTTGGAGGTAATTACTATGAACTATTAGAGCAATGTGTGTAATAAAGTAGAGGGAGTCATCCTTTTAGTCGCCTTTTACGACAGGTCTAAGGTTACTCTGGTGCTATTCTTTACTATCCCCGGATACCAGACGAGGGGGTAAATATAAAGAAAATTAACTTATTTGGGAGACGAAAAAAAAAAACTTAAAAAAAACAGAAAATCGAGGAGCAGAGACGCAAGAGCGAAGAAACATAGGGGAAAAATACGATAATAGTCTAAACTGAAACCAGTAAGGGTTTAATACAATCAGAGCAAACAACAGAAATCGTTAAAATATAGCGCAATACATGCAAATATTTGCAATATTAGAACAAACATGACAAACCAAAGATTTACTGTCTTTTTTTAGTTTTACCCACAAGCTTCAAATTTCAATAGCAGATTACGAATTTACAACAAAAAAAAGGTTAAAATGTAGTTAATATTTCCGATAAATCAGTATCTTTTAAAAACATTATTTTGCTCATTTAAAAATACCCCAAGATTAAAAATTTGAGGATGCGTGCTCCTCACAAAATATAACAATAAGTACATATTCCGACCATACCTTTACTGCGCATACCTCATCACAGCGTGTTGTGTTGTGTTAAAAAGTTCACACGATCATGGAAAAGTGGAGGGGGAACCCGAGGAGGGATATGAAAGCTGTGACGTGAGCTGCTAATCTTCATTCTATTTATCTCAGTCTTAGCGATAACATCTCTAGCCGCAGCTATCCAGAACCTCTTGAAAAAAGTTATTTTGTGGTTTTGATTTCCTGTTTTCAAGTTAACCCTTAATTTGATATCGTGTTCTATAGGATACATAACATTTAACATGACGTAGTGACTGTTTGAAAACAATAACTGAACCTTTTGATGACACCATGATCATATTTAGTATGTATTTTATTGGTTTAATCGATAACTGGCGCCATCTCTATCGCGATGATCAAACTGTGCATCAGTATTCCAGTAATTCCAGCCGGCTGCAGCACGTGGTCTGTTGTAAAGGTAAGTTTTTGCATTTTTACAGTATAAAAAGTTTTTTGTTTTTTTGATAACCTTAACTGTGTTATTTTATAAGGTCCAAACAATGTCTCTATAAGTTTAGATTTTAGTTTTATATCCTTTTTCTTGCATAAACAACCCTTTTCTTTCTATGTATCCTATAACCCACATTACCAAAAACGCAGAAGTTTACGTTTGGTATTTTGTATCCTATTTGCCAAATTGCCAAAATACTATTAAAATTAATCCTTTTTGCTTTGTATCGTATAGTCTACAATGCCAAACTTTCGTTGCATTTTTCTGGATAAAAAATTTAATTTTATTAACAAATAAATAGATATCCGTACGTTACAGCAGAAATGTATTACGTCACAAACCAAAAATTTTACAAGAGAGAAAAACAAAAAACTATTTGACCATATTTTATATGCTTTATAAAATGCTTGATTTGAATCTGGCTGCGTAAACGAACCTGGAACCAAACACTTTATACTTAATACTTTGTTCTAACAGACGGATATGTATTAAAATAAAGCAACAATATGCATAGAGAGAAATATCGGCAATTTTTATGAAAAAAACGGGCAAGTAATTTTGCCTATTTTTCAGGTTTTGGCAAGCTGGCAAGAAGATCCCAAAATGACTAGTCGAAAAGATAGAATTATGGCTCTAGTTCCGCCTCCAACATCAGATGCTAATGATACAAGTGACGACGAAATTGAGGATATATTTGAAAATGATGGAAACAATTCAGACCTTACCTCGGAAGCACCATCATTACCTGCTCTAGTATCCGATCAACTTCAAGAGGTGCTGGACTATTCCGATACTGACGTAGCTTCGGAACACTCCGACACAGAATGAGATTATGAGCAACAGATATACAAAACTCCCGAAAAATTCCCACACAGATCAGTTTTTACTCCTCGAAAAACACGATCTTACAAAAAAGTAAACCCCGGTAAGGAAGATGAAAATAAAGAAAATAGGCCCGGAGAGATTAACCAAGAAGATAAAAGAAGTCAGCAAAAAACAAAAAAAATAACAAAGTCAATAATTGACTTTACATGGTTTAATACAGTATTCTAGTTTCCTGTAAATATTCCTGAAGATAAATTTTCCATACCTGCTAACCTTAAGACTCCTCTTGAATATTTTCAAATGTTTTTTTCGTCGGATCTCATTAAACTTACCACTGAAAACACAAATCTATATTCAGTTCAGGAGACTGGAAAATCGATTAACATGTCAGAAGAGGAGCTTCTTGATTTTATTGCCATACATATTCTTATGGGCATAGTGGATATGCTATGCTATTTGGACTACTGGAGCCAAGAATTTCGCTATGGTGATATTGCTGATGTGATTTCTTTAAAACGATATCAACAAATCCGTAGATTTATACATTTTGTCAATAGCGAAAATCAAGATAATGACCCCTACTTTAAAATACGACCTCTATTGTTAGAGAAAACTGCAAAAAAATGGAGGACGAAAGGAAGCAAAGTGTAGACGAAAGGATGGTACCATATAAAGGGAAAAAAGTAGGAAATAAAAGACAATACGTGAAGTGTAAACCTAGACCATGGGGATTTAAAATTTTTGTTCGCGCTGGAGCATCGGGGTTTGTCTACGATTTTCTAATATATGGCGGTGAAAGTACCAAAATATCCAAACTTTACATTGGAAGAAAATGCTTTAGGTTTGGGTGCCGAAGTTGTTATTACCTTATGCAAGTCCATAAAAAATGCACCCTGCACGGCAATGCATTTTGATAATTTCTTTACTACATTAAACCTACTTTACATCCTGCGACAAAACTATGGCATTCTCTCGCTGGGTACCGTTAGGTCTAATCGGCTGCAAAACTGTTATATGGAAGATGATAAGACTTTATCTACAAAAGGTAGGAGCTCTTACAGTTGCAGAAGCGATAACAAAAATAAAATAACATGCGTAAAATGGTACGACAATAAGGTAGTTTACTCGTAAGTACGTATGTCTGTACTGAACCTGTTACTACCGTAAAACGATATGACAAAAAAGCAAAAGGGAAGATTGAAGTACCTTACCCCAACATAGTGAAAAAGTACAATGCTCACATGGGGGGAGTAGATTTGATGGACATGCTTGTGTCTATTTATAGAACACCCCTTAAAACTCGACGATGGTATCTCACTATTTTTGCCCAAACAACGCTTGGCTACTATATCGAAGGGAAAAAAAGGTTTTAGACTTAGGTACCAATGAAATATCCCTAAAAGATTTTAGATACTTAGTTGCTTAATTTTTAAAACTAAAAGAAAAGATAAACAAGAGAAAAATTGACTCCCTGCCTCTGGGCGAACATTAAAAAAAATTAAACATGCAGTTGTACCAAGACCCCCAGAGGACGTGTGCAAAGATAAAGTGGATCATTTTCCAATATATCAAAGCAAAGGACGATTTCGACTATGCAAAACTGGAGAAACTCACTTGTTGTGTACAAAATGCGAAACTAGACTTTGTCTAGTAAAAGACAGAAATTGATTTTATGATTTTCACCATAAGTAACAATTTTGTTAGTAAAAGAAATTTTAATTTATCGACATTTAAACTTAATTAATTTATATAATGAGATTTTTTTTATATCTCTTTCATTTTCTTTTGCGTAGAGTTTCCTATAATATATATAACAAACCAAAAATAAAGTTCCAAAAACTGGACAATGTGTTTTCTAGGATACAACTCGTATCTTTTTTGTTTGAAGAGATAAAATTTTTTTGACTTAAAAATATGTTTTTTTGTGTTTAATATAGACTTTGTATTCAAAAAATTTGGTTTTTTTTCGAATAAAGTTTTGCCAAATGAAGGGTTAACAATCTATTGACGTAAACAGTAAAGAAGCTACTTTGATTTCCTGTCATAACAATCTTTTGAGAAGTTTGTGGTTTTGTTTCCTGTTATTGCAACTGAGAAATAAGTTATTTTGTAGTTTTATTTCCTGTAAGCAATATTTTAAAATCTTCTCTTTTTTTATTACAGAAATGCAGAAATTTTTAATTTCGAAAGATGTGGTAAAGACCATCCGTCGGTTCGAGTTCCAGGGTCGAACCTTTGAATTTAAGTTAGCACCTATCCCTCAACTGGGTTAAGGAGGCAATAGAGGACATAGTCCTTAAGGGGACCGAAGGTCTACAACCCGAGGATCATGTCGGTTTTACCTTTTGTTCGAAAGATTTTACTCGTGGCCAGGGCTGGTCCAGTTTTAAAAAAGCTGATGATATTAAAGTCAACCAACTCATTTGGGTTGAATACCGATACTTTTTGTCTAGGTGTTACGTCGGTAAAATTACCTGTAGGTAGAGGGAGAGTTAATACCTTTGCGGAAGAGTGTGAGAAGCGCAGAGGTGTTATATGTATCAATAATAAGGACCACCTATGTCTTCCTCGAGCATTGGTGGTAATAGTAGCATGACTACAGCAAAATTTTAAGGGATGTTGATAAACTACAGCTGACTAAAGCCACGGTTTTAGTAAAAGAAGCAAACGTTTATATACGTGAAGAAGGGGCGGGTATTCCCGAACTTAAAAAGTTTCAGGAACACCTTACAACTTTTAAAATTACAATTTATCAATATGAGTCTAAGGGGAGGGATGGTCTTTAAAGGACAGGTCTCTCCTTAAATCTACTGTATCATGAAGGGCATTATAACATGATGACCTCGTTGACTGCCGCATTTTGTTGTGGTTATTATTTTGAGGAATGTAATATCCCATACGATCATAAAAACAAGCATAGATGTGGCGGTACATGTCCGGCATGTCAACAGTCTCCAGCATGTCCTGAATTGAATAAAATCAAATGCCAAGACTGTAAAAGGAATTTTAGGGACCAGATTTGCTATGAAAATCATTTAAAGATGAGTTCTTTGGATAAATTATCTATTTGCACGGAGCTCCGACGGTGTGAAGACTGACTCAAAATTGTAAAAAGTAGCAGGGAGCATTTTTGTGGAGAGGTATTCTGCAAAGTCCGTAATAAACCTGTTCTACAGGATCACCTATGTTATGTGGGGGCTTTGATCATCAATTCATATTAAATTACATTTTAACTAAAACAAATCTGACCCCTGACCTTACGCACGAAATTAATTTTAATGAGTACTGGAAATGTCAATTTTTTGGATTCCCTAAACTATTTTCCTATGGCATTGGCAAAACTTCCAAAAGTTTTCGGCTTTTCCCCCACTTGTTTAACACCGTTGATAATCAGAAATATATTGGTAGTACACCTGCTCTAGAATTTTACGATCCTAATAATTTAAAAGAGGACGAGCGTAAAAAATTGATTCAGTGGCATGTCTCGATGGTTGCCAAATATTACGATTTTGATTTTTAAAAAGAAATAACTGAATACTGTATTTCTGATATAGACATTGTAATGCAGGCTTGTCTTAAATTTCGCGATTTAATGATCAAATCAAGAGGGGTTTGCCCTTTTACAGAGTATACGACTTTACCATCGGCCTGCTATCAAATTTTTAGACGTAATTACTTTAAGCCAAATACTATTGGTCTTATACCAAAGAATGGTTATCGTTGGTCTGATAATCAGTCAAAAATAGCCATACAGTGGTTAGTGTAAGAGGAAAAAAAGAGAAAAATTAAAATTAAAAATGCAGCCGTAGGAAAAGAAATAGCTTTGGGTGGGTTAAAAGTAGATGGTTTTTGCGAAGAAACGAACCAAGTTTTTGAGTTTCATGGTTGTTTTTGGCATGGATGTCTTAGATGTTTCAAATTTAATAGAAATGTAGGGTCTAACACAACACCTGGCCAGCGTTATGAAAGTACATGCTCAAAAACGGAAAGACTATGTACCATAGGCTATGAGGTTATTGAAAAATGGGAGTGTGATTTCAGATATGATATGGAAAATAATAAAGAGATTTCGATATATAATGAAAATCACCCTCTCATGTTTCACCTGCCTCTTAACCTTAGGGACTCGTTCTTTGGTGGCAGGACAAAACCTACAAAGTTATTCGTCAAGACTCGGGAAGGGGAAAAAATCAAGTATGTAGATGTATGTAGTCTTTATCCTTGGGTTAATAAAAATGGTAATCATCCTAAAGTATTGATTGGTGATGAATGTAATCGGCTCAACTTAATGGAAACCGAAGGTCTGATAAAATGCACAATTTTATCTCCTCAGAACCTCTATCACCCTCTGGTACCAGTTAAAATGAATAATAAATTTATGTTTTCTTTATGTTTTTCCTGTTGTAAAAATATGGATCACGAAGAGGAATCCTCTCATTCTGATGAACAGAGAGCTCTGACAGGTACTTGAGTAATGGACGAGGTGAAAAAGGCCATAGAGTTGGGGTATAAAATTATAGAAAGTTTTGAAGTCTGGAAATATGAGGTGTGCCAGTATGATCCTATAACTAAAACAGGTAGTTTGTTTTCCGAATAAATTTCAGATTTCCTAAAAATTAAACAACATGCTTCAGGGTGGCCTGTAGGGTGTGAAACACAGATTGAAAAAGACAGATATATACAGGAATATTTTGAACATGAAGGTATTCAATTGAACCCTGATGAGATTGAATTTAATCCTGGGCGTCGTTTATTAGGAAAAAATGTTATTACAAGTTTTTGGGGAAAACTGGGGCAGAGGGAAAATCAATCTAAAACATCAATAATTAATAAACCTGAGTTTTTCTGTATGACTACTGATCCTTCCAAAATTATTAATACGGTTTTACCTGTTAATGAAAATACTTTAGTTGTTAATTGGGAATACTAGGAAGAAGTGTATGATAGACTTTCAACCGTTAACGTGTGCTTGGCTGCTTATACCACTGCTCAGGCCAGATTAAAGTTATACAGCTACCTTGAAAAATTAAGGGTTCGTAGTATCCTTTATCTCTCTAAGCCTACCGACACATATCAGGTACCTACAGGTTATTTTCTCGGTGACATGACAGATGAGTTGGAGAGTTATGGTGCTGGAAGTTATGTTAAGGAATTTGTATCAACCGGCCCCAAAAGTTACGCATACCAGCTCTGGGCAAGTAGTGATAAAGAATTGAAAACGGACTGCAAAGTTAAGGGTATATCTTTAACACACTCAGCATCCAAATTAGTTAATTTCGAATATATTAAAGATATGCTCCTTTCTTATGAACCGTAACATCTAGGAGAATTTTGAGGACATCTGAACATCAGGTTGTGACAAAAGAGTCGAGTAAAATCTATCGAGTTAATTTTAAAAAACGTAAAATGGTCGATGGGTTTAACACGGTCCCCTTCAGATTCAAAAAAATCTAGATTAGAGTAGTGTTTTAATAGTTTTAAGTATTTGTGTATATTGTTTATATAACGAGGCTTAGAATAGTTGTTATTCAGCTGTGAAAGTAGCAGAAAATAGGTACTTTATACCATATTAAATGTGTTTTAATAGTTTTAAGTAATTGTATATATTTAATTTCTCTAACTATATTAGAGCGGCTGTTATATAGCTATAAAAAGTATCAAAAAGATAGGTGTTTTATATCATATTAAATGTGTTTTATTAGTTTTTAAGTAACTGTATATATTTAATTTCTCTAACCACGTTAGAGTAGCTGTTATATAAATGTGAAAAAGTAAAAATTGATAGGTAGTCTATACTGTTTTAATAGTTTTAAGTAACTTTATGCATATATATTATTTCCCTAAAAATATTAGAGTAGTGGTAAGAATGCTGTTTAGTTGTTAAACTAGTTAGTAACAACTATTTAAACGTATTTTAGGCATATATTGTATTTTAAGAATTGAGGTAGTATATTTTTCTCAATGTATGGTAAAAAATTAGATATGGAAGTCCGAAACACAGAATTAATCATGTATTTAATAAATTTTATGTATTAAACTTTTGTTGTTTTATTTAAAACTTTCAAGATCTGAAATTTACACGTAAAATTTAGGAAACCTAATCAGAGAAGAGGAACTGTTCTGTTTATAAGCTGTTGTTTTGGGGACATTTTAGCAACAATCAATACAGATTCAGAGATTTAATGATAACTAGCCTGTCTAAATATTTAGATGTGACCTACATATAAACATCACTGTAAATTCCTTTACAACGACTTATCACCGTTTAGATTACCTGTTTTTTAGGATTCTCTTAAAATTTAATTAAATTCTTGTAGAGTAGTATTGCTGTTTGACTGTTTTGAATGACGTTGAGTTATTTGTCATAGGAGTAGTTGTGTAGGAGGACTTTCAGAATTATTGACTAAAATGTTACTGATTTAATACTTATAGAAGAAGACATTTACTAGAATTTCCCATTTTAAAAAGCTGTTGAAGTAACAACATCATAGACCCGTTAAAAACAGTTCAGAAGCTTTCGTGAGACATACATGCCTGTCTACTTAACGTTTTAAATACAAAGTTTGAAATTAATGTCACAGTATTAAGCAGGTGTTACCGTTTTCTATGTAATTTATTGCTGTTTTACAGGTATTGTTCATAGTAAAATTTTAATTAAATTTTTGACAATATATTAGCTTGAGGAGTAGTATTGCGTTTCTAATCTCATTTTTTTTAGACTTATAAGCGTTTGTTCAGATATTTTAGTAATATTAATAAGTTTACTCTTGTTTTTTTTTAGACAACTGTTAAAAATGTATGCTTGTTAAGGTATGATACCCGCAAGAGTTGGTTTATAAATATTTTTAATAGGTATTATGATTTATATAAATTCTTGACATGATATTATCTAGAGGAATAGTTGTTTAGAAAAATCTATTTTTAGATTTAATACTTGTTGAGACGTGTACAGAAGTAGCAAGAACAGCATGTTTCTCTCGTTTGTTTGAAAGTTTGAGACAATGATATGTTTGAAATTAACTCTGTGTTTTGGACTTCCATTGTCTATATTTTATTTATTATAGTCTATAAATAAAATATAGACAATGGAAGTCCGAAACACAGAATTAATTTCAGCATGTTTCTCAATAAGACAAAAATTATTTCAATCGGTTAAGCAGTTTTAAGAAATCTTAGATGCTTTAAAACCATTTTAATCTATTTTTAACCAACCACCTGTCTATGAGAAATTATACAGACAGACAGATAGACACACAGACACAGACAACTATAATTAAACAGGAAAATCTAAGTAATTAAACTGGTTCTTGACAAGTCATGATGTAATTCTTAAATATTCAGTGCTTTATTTTCAATTCATTTGCATTTTGTTAATTACAGTTTTATTTAAATCGGTTAAGTCATTTTTGAGATATGGTCGTTTTTTTAATTTTTTTTCAAATCGACTCAGTCGTTTATGAGAAATTATGCAAACAGACATATATGCAGATAAGGGTAGTTTACCCTCATTTAACCCAAGTTGTGCGTTGTTTTGTTTTAAACTGTCTATGATTCCTAAATATCCAGTGCTTTATTTAGTAAATTTCTTGATTTTAACCTCTTTTATTTCTTTTTTTTTTCTAGCAAAATTAATTAAAATTGGTTAACCGGTTTTTAAGAAATCTTTACATGGTTTAAGTCATCATCAATTTTATTCAAATTGGTTCAATTATTTAGAAGATATTTTTAAATTGGGATTTTGGTATCTCAATTTGTATTTATACTAGAAATTTATTAAAATGGTAAAGTCATTTTTAGAAATCTTTACATGTTTTAATCAATTTTATTCAAATCGGTTTAGTTATTTAGAAGACATTTTTAAATTGGGATTTTGGTATCTCAATTTGTATTTATACCAGAAATTTACTAAAACGGTTGAGTCATTTTTAGAAATCTTTACTTGTTTTAATCGATTTTATTCAAATTAGTTCAGTTATTTAGAAGAAATTTATAAAATGTGTTTTTTGGTATCTCTATTTGTATTTTTTAACGAACTGAGAAAATCTTTAGATGCTTAAGGCATTTAGAAGAAGTTATACATATAGATATCAATTATTATTCATTAATGTAATATTCTCTTTAGGATAGTTAGCACTTTTTAGTCCTTTATTATGTGAAATGGTTTTAAACAGAAAAAATTATTAAATCGGTTAGACCTTTTTTGAGAAATCTTTACATGTTTTAAGTCATCATCAATTTTATTCAAATTGACTCGGTAGTTTTTGAATGATCCTTGAACAAAGAGACAAACACACAGATATAAATTATTTATTTGGGGTAGTTAACCCTCTTTATCCCCCTGACATACGGTGTAATATATCGTTTTAAACAGAAAAATCTAATTGTTCAAAATATCTCAAAAATATTATTAATAAATTTATGGTAAAGCTATTGTTATTTTTAAAATTTTTGGTGTTAGTAATATAGCTCTCTCGGCTCCGTATAAAAAACCCGAAACCAAATTTGGCAGAAACATAATTTGTCAGAATTTAAAAGAAAAGAAAATAATTGGTCCGAAAAAAATTGTCTCGAAAATGAAATGAAGGGAACATCAAATCGCTAGAAAATATACGCATAGAATTAAATTTAAATGAAACATATTTTTATAGAAACACAATATGTTAGAAAATATTTTTAACGAAAATAATTTGATAGAAACATAATAATGCCGAACCACAAAATTCAAGAACCCTAATCTGTCCGAAAATGATTTGAACCGATAGCCACGAAATCAATTGCTACGTTGCCAAGCTTACGGCATTGAAGAGTCGAAGTAAGTTGTCATATTGTATTAATTTACTCTTTACATTCTTTAACCATCCCCTACCCCCAAATTTCTTTATAATATTGTATTGTCATCAGACCTACATTACCAAAATGAATCGCAAGATTTGATAGACAGTTAGACAGCCAAAAACTGTGAAGTTAAATAAAATCGTTTGATAAAAAAAATCCCCGTGTCATCTTCCAAATAGATAATCTTGGCAATGCCGCAATCCAGGGCCTACGGCGCTCTAGAAATTTAAATTTGACGCATACGCAATAGCGATTCGCATGGATTGTGGTTCTGCTCATTTAAGGATCGGGCATATTATTTTCTATCATTTTGTGGGTCGAATATTTTTCATTTCTAGACAATTATTTTCGATAATTTTGTAATTCTGATATTTTAAGGCTCGAGGCAATTATAATCGGTTAAATTATATTCGTTTCTTTTCAGGATCGATTAAATTAAAATTCTATAAAATTATATTAGTGTCCATTATTTTCTCGGTGTTTTAATTTAGTTCATATTTCATTTCGGACGTTTCATTTTCTGTTCAATTGTGTTTCGGTTTTTATAAATTCGGCTTTTTTGTGGCTTCCCGCCCTCTCACGTTATTTCGATAGTCCGAGGACCTATTCACGTTATATACGACGGATTTAAGTTTTTTCACGAATGAGGGAGTTATCTTATGTATTTTTTAACGAGAGCTGAACTTTCCAATGATTACCGTTATAAGTAATCGTTTAAGATAGAACAGCTCTTACGACACGTGTGTCATTTTAAGCCAGCATATTTTACTTTGTATTAAATTTGACACCAACGACCGATCACGTAAGTATAGGTTAGAAAAAAGCATAAAAGTTTCTTACCTTCTTTTTGGGTAGCTTCTGTCTGCTACAATGGTACGCTAGTATAAAAATCCACATCACAATCGTTGGGGTCTGTTACCATTCTCCGTAATTGTGTCTAGAAATTCATGTTTTGTAGTTGAGGAATATAAATATTTTTGCAGTTTATTAGAAGAAATTAAAGTTGATGACAACAAACTTGCACCTGACAAATATTTATCATTTTTTATTTCCAATAATCTAGTCTTCATATCCATCTTTATGTGCATTACTGAGGATTTTTTACACTATAGCCACCAACAGTGCTGGTGCAGAACGATCTTTCAGTAGATCAGGAAGAATTAATAATTATCAGAGGTGCACCAGCACACAAGATAGAACCAATTATTTATCACTTCTCAGTATTGAAGCAGACACAGCCCACGACCTAAATACAGACGAAATAATAAAATAATAAAAACAAGACGCTTGCATCTTTAAAATAACTGTTTTGTATAATAACTTTTTAAATAAACATTTCATTAACAAATTTATAATTTTAATAAATTTTAGGTTTACATGTAGTGTTATTATTTTAAAAAAAGGTTTGTATTTTATTTGACTCCCATACCTATATTTGCGCCTCTTAAGGTGTTCGCTGCCCCCCGCCCTTTTATCCACGACACGCTACTGCTTACTGGTCCTTTTTCTAATCTGTTCACATAGTAATTGAGGCTTCAATCATGTGCGATTCTTGTCCCTAAAAGATATATAAGGTTAGAGTCTTAAGATAAAAGTTAGCATTCATAATAAATTAGCCCAGACGACCACGTTTTCTATACTAGTGTATTCATTAGGCTTCATTTATTAGGCTTTAGATATAAAGTTTTTGTACAAATAGGGTAACCACGGTTTTACCCGTTTTTCTTGATTTAAACAATAACTTTTGCCCTGTCAACCGATTTTGATAAAAGGAACCTAATACTGTAGATCTATTAAAAATTGCAGTAGATTTTTGTGTGATGACGGGGCAGACGAAACTCTAAAATTGGGTACTGGAGTCTATATCATTTGGCTAGAAGCAGTCGTCAAAATTAAAAAATGTTCAATGTTCTAGAGATTTATTAGGTGTATAGATTAAGGAAATAAGTTTATATGTACTTACCCTTTTGTTTCATTGTATACACTTATAAGGATTATTTTGCCATTTACTACGCTGTTTTCGGTTATAACGTTGGGAAGTAAACTATGGTTGGTAAAATTTGAGCAACAAATTAACTTTTGTCCAATAATGCTCATTATGCTTGAGCTTTAGTGTGGGTAAAGTTTGTGTTTCTGAAATCAACGAGTCTAGAGCGTATTATCTGTTTCCTGTTGTTTTATTATATATCTTTTTTATCATAATATGCAGTCCTGGAAACGTTTAGTGCGACGTTTAAGTTATACAGTGTGGTGCGTTTTCGAGCGATATTTAATTTATACAGGGTGGGCTAATGAAAAATGCCATGCATTCCCCAAAAATTTAGGATTGAGTTTAAAACTGCTTATTTTAAAACAGACAGTAGGGAACAGACCCGTTTAAAAGCTGTTTGATAGCTGTTTTTTCGGAAACGGACCCGTTGAAAAGCTGTTTTTCAGCTGTTTTCTGGAACAGACCCTTTTAAAAGCTGTTTAGCAGCTGTTTTTTTGGAAACGGACCCGTTTAAAAGCTGTTTAATAGCTGTTTTTCAGAAACGCACCCGTTTAATAGCTGCTCGTAGTTGTTTTTTTGGGTATTTCTAACTAATAAATTACCAATACTTTTATTTCATTTTATTAATTACAAATTTTAACAATATATTTACTTGCTCAAATAAATTAGGCTGTGGGCAGTATATGTCAAATACATCTAAAGATATCTTTCCCGACCTTTTCATTGTGTTGGAAAATTCATCGTACTCATAAAATGTATTTTCGCTTGTAATGAAGTAAAGTAAGCCATTAGTATAACGAAACACAGAGTTAAAATTGGTCGGAATCCCCTGAAATTTATCTGAGAGTAAACTGTGCTGGATAGATGAAAAATCACATTCACTAATTTCGGTGTAATATATATGGTCATAAAATATAAATGTTTGACCTGCATAGGTATTATCTATCCCATCAATATTTATTGTTTGATGAAAATCTTGTATATCTCAGATGTATTTCTCTTGTTTTAGAGTGGAAGCAGGATAATCAATAAAGTAAATTTTACTACCTGTAAAGTTAACAATATCTCCAAATATATCATAATATATGGCTAAAATACTTGTTGTAGTTGTGTAAGTGGAGAGCTGGCAATTATATCAGGATTCAAATCCTTAACCAAGATCTATTTTTGATAGAAAATATACATTTTCCCGTTTACTACTAGGAATGTGTTAATGTTCTTAAAATTTAAATCACATAGTTTGGGTTTTTCTTCTTCCTCTACCGTTAAGGATATTTCTGTGGTGGTTTTTCTTGTCGTAAATACAGTAGTGGTTGTTCTCGTTGAGACTGATGTGGAGGTTATAGTAGAGACCGATTTATACCCATATAAATATTGAATGGCGTCATCTTGAGACAGCTCTGTAGTTTTTCGATTATCGTTCATAATATGATACATAATGCTCTCTCTATGTGAAGAATGTGAAATACCCAATGTGTGTCCTATTTCGTGAGTCAAAGTTTGTAGTAAACTAATCTCTCCAGGTTTTGGTCTTATATTTAAATTAAATTTTATATTTTTGTTGACGTGAATATCCAGCTGCGCTTTGTATGGATAATCTGCATGAGCCAAAACACTAGAGCCTTGAAAAAAGCAGCTCCTGAATCCTGATCCTTTGTAAGTATGGTTATTTTCATTAAAAGTTATAGTAATATCTGCTTTAAGATATACTCATATCTAAATTTTAAATTCGTATAGTTCTCCCAGTTTTTAAACGCACGATCGGCTAAATTCCTATATAGGTTGATATTATATGTTGGAGGTATAATGTTCCAAGATATGATGGTCTTGTTCCGTCTGACCTGTGTGGGGTTTGCTAAAGAATAACTGGCTTGGTCGTCACTTATCCCACACCGAGGACTTGACATCAGTTTTTTTGTCTCTTCATTTAACGTACCATCAGCTGTTGGATGATGGACATTTTTTCTTGAAACTCCAGTAATGCTTCATTAATTGAGGTTAAGGACGAGTTTGAGCCTTCAGATAGATATCTATAATCCTCTAAATAGATTTTGGCTTCTTCCAAAGTAAGTTCTGTATTCACACTGACTATAATCAGTGGTATCAGCAGACAGAGTATTACAACCGTCATGGTTAGTGTTCATAAATCATATAAGTGTTGAGAGTCTATTTTGTTATTTATATATATTATGTTGGGAATTTGGAACCTTTGGTTGCACTAAAAGAAAATTATGATTGTTTTCCACAAAACAAAACTACACTTTTTTGCAGTCGACGCGCGTTTCGCTAACAACGTTAGTATCATCAGGAGACGATAAACAATGAACTAAATTACTCTACGCTCTATCTTATATACAATCCTTTAGTGGGCGGATATAAGACTAATAATTTGTGATTGATCACGATTTTTAATCCTATCTCTCCTCAACCAAAGAATAAAATGTACTAAACGGGATGGGTCCTCTATCTTTATTTATACTATTTCTGGATTTAACGACTTCCATACTTTCATATGCATTCAAAAGTCTTTTGTTTGGTACACTTTTAAGAAGTTTTAGGTTATCTAATGTGAATCTATGATTGTTTTCAAAAGCATGCTCGGCCACACTTGACTTTTCTGTTCTTTCGTATTTTAAGTGTGCTAAGTGTTCTTTAAAATGTGTTTGAATAGAGCGTCTCGTTTGGCCAACATATTTTTTGTCACAATCCATGCAACTAATTTCGTAAATTCCACTTTTTTCTAGAATTGTAGTTTTATCCTTGGGATTTCCTAGTAAGCTTCTTATTGTGTTACCGGATTGATATACTAATTTAAGACCGGTGTTATTAAATACTTTTTGTAATCCTTTTGTATAATTAGGATTATAAGGAATTGATACAAATTTTGAGTCGCAGGTATCTTTTTGTCTGAGAAAAGTGAGAATTCCGAAAGGTCTTTTAAAAAGAATGTCTATTTATCAGCTTATTTATTAAGCCTTCGTCGTAACCGTTTTCGCTAGCTGTATTCCTAATCCTATTTTTTTCTGCTTCAAATCTTTCTTTGTTTAAGGGGAAATTTACTAATCTATATGTTAAAAAGTGCAAACTTGCAAGCTTATGTTGTAAGCAATGAAAAGGGTCATTTGGAATATACCTGTTGGTGGCCGTTCCTTTTCTGTATAGGTCAAAGTCCAATTTATTTTTATTTCTTATAACTAAATTGTCTAGAAATGGCAGTGTACCGTTGTTCTCTTTTTCATAAGTAAATTTGATTGTGGGAAATTTGTTATTTATTTTTTCCATAAAATTTTCAACACTAGTTACTTTAGTGTTGAATACTGCAAACACATCATCTACATATCTGAACTATACTCTGGGAAAATACTCAAATTCTTTACTTATATCTAATTCAAATTTGCTCATAAATAGGTTTGCGATAAAAGGTGATAAACTATTACCCATTGTGGTTCCGTCTAAATGCTGGTAGTAGTTATTTTTATATTGAAAGTAATTTTGATTCATGCAGAGTTTTGTTAAAGATAGGTATTCTAAAGTGTTTTTGTCTTCTAGATTGTTTTTTCTTGGTAGTTCCTCCAGGTATTGTAAGGTATTGGGGATCCGCACACTAAAGAACAACGAACTAACATCAAACGAGATTAAAATTTCACCTCCTTGGAGTGAAATATCTTTAACTTTGTTGATAAGTTCAAGGGAATTTTGCACAGAAAAACCTTTTTCCTTTATAGGTAAATTTTTAAACTCGTTTGCTAGCCATTTCGAAATGTTGTAAGTAGGTGATCCTACAGCAGAAACTATAGGTCTAACCGATTTTCCAGGCTTAGTCTTATCTCTGCCCACTAAAGGATTGAATATAAGATAGAGCGTAGATTAATTTAGTTCATTGTTTATCGTCTCCTGATGATGCTAACGTTGTTAGCGAACCGGGCGTCGAGTGCAAAAAAAGTGAAGTTTTGGTTTATGTATATATATGTATTATAACTAAATCCTTTTGAACAATTCCCTAATATTGCAGACCTGTTCGTCGGTCTGTTTTGCATACAATCTTGCCACATTATTTTTACAATGCCTTTAGAGTTGACCGATGTTGCTAGGTTAATATAGCTTATACCTGTATCTATATGTTCATCTATACGTTATCTTGTTTTTTATACATCGTTTAAGAAAAGCTTATCAACAAGTCGCCATGGACGTGTGGTCTTGGGCGACAATCTTATTTACTAACTAACTCTCATTGCGGGCATCTTGAGCTAGACGACTGGGTCTGTCTGGACCAAGTGTCACCATACCTACTGACGTTCTTCCTTGGGATTAAACCTCCAAATGATGGGCTTATATGTCCAATGCTCACGAGGCATTAAAGTATTTCTAAACATTTTTTTAATGTCGGCAGAAAGAACATAGTTAGTCAAAAAATCAGAATATTGCTAATAAAGTTAATTATTTTTTAATAGCCGGCGTTCCAATGCCAAAAAACGGCTAAGAGCGAGCTCCCTATTACCCGGAAAAATGGGTGAGCTTACTTTAAAGTATAAGACTTTACGAAAATGATTTCAGCGAGCACGTCCTCAGGTGATACGGAGGCGTGTTTAGGGACAGATTTTAGTTCCTAGAAGCGCTGTAAAATAGCGTTAAACGGAGATTCTGACTCCTCAGTACTTAAAAAAAAATGATAAAGGAGACTTAGCATTACCGAAGGTCATTTTGCCTTAAATAATGTATCCAAAAACAGTGTTTATCGCGTCTGGTTGGTTTTGAGAACCATAAACCATCTTAAATCTAAAAGATGCTGCCAATGTTGTATACAAAGTGGCGTAGAAGGCATGTTTTCACATATTTTATTTACAACAATTGCTTCAGTGTTAAAAATAGGATTTTGTTGCTCTACTGGTTTTAAACAAAGACACACGCGTCCATTGCTTATGGAAGATTCCATATCCCCCAAACCCTTAATTTGAAATTCATCTTTAAAAAACTTCAAGCGTGTGCCTTTTGCGTTATAAATGACATCATAGAGCCGCAGTCAATTAAACGGCGCAAAATTTGAAAATTTTGAAATTTATGTTTCACAGCTACCAAACACGTTGAAAGTAAAACAGTGTTGTGATTGGCCATAAAAGAGTAGGTACTAGAGGTTTGGGGGGCACAAATTGGTTTAAATCGGTTTGGTTGGGTGCATTTGATGCTAAAGATTGATTACTGGTCGACTGGTTAGAAGGCGAGACAGTTTGGTTTTCAGATCTTGTAAAATGGAGTAAACTATGATGCGATTTTGAATTACAATGTTTACATACATTCGTTGATTTACAAGTTCTTATATCGTAAAAATTACTGCTTAAACAGTTGAAACAAACATGACTGGTTTTACACAAAGTGTAGCGATCCTAGGGCGTCTTACTTAAAAACACCGGACACTGATAACGAAAATGATTTGTAGCAGGAGAGCATAATTGACATTTTGAAGTTTGATTTTGTGAATTTGAGGACTCCTGAGATTTTTGAGGGGGCGTCCCCTTGTTTTAGGGTATATTTGCAGTATTATTTTGCTGCTTATTTACAAAAAAATGCGTGTTTATTTTTACCTTTGTTAGTTTGAAATTTTATACCTCCTGGTTTTTGCGCAGAATCAGCTGACTGATTTGTGAATTGTAAGGTGTCGTAAACAATACAATACTTAGTTAATGTTTTTATCAAATCTCCATAACCGGGCGCTTTTGTAGAGCCGTGCTCCAACTGATATCGCGTGGCCGTAGCCTGATCTAAACGTTTAAGTACCATCATAACTAGCGGGAAACTCCAAGAGTCAGGAACATATCCCAACTTTTTTAAAGCTGCCAAATTTTCCGTAAAAGTGTCAATTAGACGTCTAAGAGATGCGGGATCATTAGCTTTAATTTATTTTATTAATTATTAAATTAATTATTTTATTAATTATCTATAGCTGTCCAATGCGACTGCGCAATGATATGGTGATTTAAATATTTTGTTTTTAGCGCGTCGTATGCAATAAGATAATTTTGATCGGTCTTTGCAATCGGACGCTAAATAAAAGAAATTTTCCCCTTTGGAAACCCCAGAGACTTTGTGAACTAAGGCGTCATACATATCCAACCATGATTAAAACGATATATAGTCCCCATCAAATGAGGGTAAATTTAACTTACCCAATTTTGACCCTAGAGTATTGGGGTTGCTTGCTGTGGTGCATTTTGAGTAACGTTAATAATAAAAAACAAAAGATCAAAAGATCTTGGGTGGAAATAAAGAAAATTCAAACTTGGATGAGTATTCCACAAGGAACACACAAAAGATCAAAGCGAAAAGAGAAATAAATAAACGATGTTTCGCCCTGGGTAACCAGCGTGGGCACATCAGTAGTTTCACTGGTCACCCTCCACTATACATCATTAAACACCATCATACACTTAGATTTCCAACCTTGAACCACTCACAAATAGGCATCGTTCCGCACTGGTACTTACTTATCCAAGTTACCTAATACGAATTCGTCCTGGCGTATTAATATTTCCAGTAGGATTATGCTCCTAAGGCAATGAAAATAAAGAAGAAGTTACAAAACCTCCAAATCAGTTACTTTAACCGAAAAGAAACTAAAAAACAAAAGAACAAAAGATCTTGGGTGGAAATAAAGAAAATTCAAACTTGGATGAGTATTCCACAAGGAACACACAAAAGATCAAAGCGAAAAGAAAAATGAATAAACGATGTTTCGCCCTGGGTAACCAGCGTGGGCTCATCAGTAGTTTCACTGGTCACCCTCCACTATACATCATTAAACACCATCATACACTTAGATTTCTAACCTTGAACCACTCACAAATGGGCATCGTTCCGCACTGGTACTTACTTATCCAAGTTACCTAATACGAATTCATCCTGGCGTGTTAATATTTCCAGTAGGATTATGCTCCTAAGGCAATGAAAATAAAGAAGAAGTTAAAAAACCTCCACATTAGTTACTTCAACCGAAAAGAAACTAAAAAACAAAAGATCAAAAGATCTCGGGTGGAAATAAAGAAAATTCAAACTTGGATGAGTATTCCACAAGGAACACACAAAAGATCAAAGCGAAAAGAGAAATAAATAAACGATGTTTCGCCCTGGGTAACCAGCATGGGCTCATCAGTAGTTTCACTGGTCACCCTCCACTATACATCATTAAACACCATCATACACTTAGATTTCCAATCTTGAACCACTCACAAATAGGCATCGTTCCGCACTGGTACTTACTTATCCAAGTTACCTAATACGAATTCGTCCTGGCGTGTTAATATTTCCAGTAGGATTACCAATGCCATAGTAAAACGAATGGAACCTAACCATGAAACTTGGGAAAAGCATTTAATAAGAGGATTTCATGGCACATATTGTAAGTTTTCAAGTTTCTTTAGTTATCTGCAATAATTATTCAGTATAATAAAAGAAACTTTTCGACTTTCGTTAAATTTGCTTCATATAAAGAGGCTCTAAATGCTGAAAAGGAAGCAGCAGCTTCTACAGATTAGGATGTTATGAAAAAGTCTCTTGCGGGTCGTAAGATAAGACCTAATAAAACTTTTACCCGGTATTCTGTGCCTTCTCTTAAAGAAAAGTCTTTATCAATCTCTGTCAATCTGATTGCGATTCAGGTATCTTTTTTAATTATTTGCTTTTTCCTTCTCACAATAATAAAATTCGCTTCGTCTTGTGACCAAGAATGCAAAAACTGTGATACAACGGTCGGCATAGATAGGCCTTGATTCTTCATTCAGGGAGAAGGGAATACTTTCGAGGAGTTTTAAGACTCTTCAATTCTCTCTGGTTCCTAAAGGATATGTATTTTCCTCAATGAATAGAAATGTTCTCTTGGGTTTAACTAGGAAAGCACTCCCTGGAGAGCATTCCCTTGCTTTACCATTTTAAAAAAATACATAATTTTTTGTGAAACCGTCCCCAAGGACCAGAGAGAATGCTCGCTTAAAACTTCTCCCTTCTCCCTGATTCGAGGCTATGGTCTTTTTAAAAATTTCAAATTTTATATTACAGAGAGGTCTTTGCCTAATTATCTAGACCGCCCAAGTGAGGAAATTTCAGTTGAATCCTTTTTAGCACTTTTTTTTCCTTATTTTATGATGAAAATAAGGGATAAAAAGCGAAAAAAGGAATTAAAAGTAAAATGAGTAATAAAACGTAAACAAAATTACAAACATTCGATTTTTTTAGAAAATATGCCAGGAGCACGTTTTATGATAAATCTTTGTTTTTTCTTCATGACTTTTGGTAAAAGTTCTTTTATGGCATCTTCAAAGAATAAATGCAAATTTGCTTAAAATTTTAAAAAGATTTTTATTGACTTCACAGTTATTTGACATGAATGAAGCTGCCCTATTTCCATGACAATCGATTACAAAATTCTCTTTTTAAATTGCAACCCCCCATTTGGACACAAAACAGTTTTTTTGACATATTGCTTTTAATGTGAATGTAATAATTTCTAATCATTTCATCATCATCAAATTGTAGCCCCCGCTACGTCAGTCAACAAGCTTGTCGCCTCGGGATAAAAGAGCGTTTTATCTCTTTGTGTATTTGAATCACCCTGTATACTATTTTTTTCTATTATTTTGAAATTAAGTCAAAAACATATGTAAAAACTAAAATTTATGATATTGTGTATTTTAGGAAATTATAAGATCATTTTGGAAAAAAAAGCAAATGAAAAAACTGTCAGAAATGGAAAAGTTGATCGAGGCCGAAAACCTGTGAAATGAAAGCAACTTAACAGGTATGTCCAGCAATTTTAAATTTTGATTTTAGGTAACGTTGAATTTTCAAAGATTTAATGTAATCTTTGATGCCCGTGTGCACGGGTACGGCTTGACATGTAAGTCGAGCTTAAGCTTTAGTTTTATTTTGCAAGGGAGTGGAATATCATGTAAGTGGAACTTAAGCTGTAGTTAAGATAAGCCATAGAATTTCTTCGGCTTAAGCGCATTTTTAAGTTATGTGAGGTATTTTTTTGATTATGTTTTTAAACAAAAGCCATTAATTTAATCAGATTATAAAACTTTTCCGTTGCCTTAAAATATTTCTGTAATTGTAATAGTGGTCTGTGCTTAAAATGGAACTTCTTTGGGATGACGAAAAAGATGAAGAATTAGACTTTGTAATTAATGTAATAACTACCAAGAAGGATTTTTCAAAAAATGAGATGAAGATACCTTTTACAAAAAGTTTAGAATGTCCATAAAAAATCATGTTTTTTCTCTAAGCGAATAATTCACCTTTTTTGAAAATTCGTTGTAAAGAAACCAAAAAATGGGTTGGGTTGGTCTGGGGTTGTAATAATTAGTATGTTTTCACATCGAATTCAATAAGTATCGAAAATCAAGCATCTTGTTCTTCATATATCACGCTCTTTGTTGGAACAAAAACATGCTCTATCAAAGAAAAAGAAGACAATCTTTTCAACACGTATGGATTACGATGTGAAAACATACTAAATAAACAGTCAGGTTTTATAGTTAACCAATTATAGTAGTTTTATTTGCCTTTTCCTCCATACAATCATCAATAAAATGTATTTTTTTAAAACAACCTCAAATATTACGTGTTTTGTTTTACAGCTGACAGGTAATAATCATGATCACCAACCAAATAACTCAAAAAAATGCAAATATCTGCCACGTTTCCAATAATTTCCTTACTTTTTCCAAGTAGAACATATTCGGAACCTTTGCAAACCAAGTAAATCTCAAGGGTCACCCTCAGTTCAAGCGGCACTTGAACAAGTGGAAGAAGTAAGGGGAAGTGGTGCACACGGGCATGAGTCTCTATGATCAACAATATCACACATTGATGCAAATAGCAAAGATGCCAACATCGCAGGTACATCCAAAGATGTCAACGTTGCAGGTAAATCACCAAATCAATTAAATCGTAAAGGTTTAAAGCAAAGTAAAATGTGTTTACGGTTTTTAGATTTTGAGATAACAATGTCTCAAGAAACTCAAGAGCCAATAAACCTAACTATGTCATTCAATGCTATACAAGAAATGCAGACATCCATGAAATTGCATTCAAATATTGATATAATTCTCTTCGGTAATGAAAATAATGGAACTAAGAAAAAGAAGGTTGAAGAAATAAAAAAATATGTGCCTTTAAAGACCTTAGAAGAGCTGCTTGATTTTGCGGACAAATTAAAAGAAAAGAGTTTTGAAGATAAAACAATTTTTCTAGAACCGTGCAAAACCAAAATTATTTTTTTTACAACCGTGCGTTTTTTTCCCACTTATTCGCACTAAGAGATGGCTTTATCAACACCCAGTTACTTCTTACTAAAATATTTCAGGCTTGTGGCTTTTGTGTTTGGTAAAAAGCTCAGGGCATGTAATCAAATTATTTAACAGTTCAAAAATAAACGTTCTTTTTGATTAAAATGTAAGATCGCGTAGAAATTAATGTTGTACTTTTTCAAGAGTCTCACAGTGTGTTAAGTAATAAGGTACAACAAGGCAACAGACTGTACTACAGTTTTGTAAATGTGGCCTTTCTAGACTAGTGCAAAGAGTTTTTATTTGTAAAATTCAATGTATGCTTTTTTATAAAAGCCAACATAAGCATATTCCACGAACTTAGCGCCGCATCTTTTGGGTTAACGGCAGTCGCGTGCGGTAAAGTTAACTAAGCATTCTGTCATCACATCACCATAATAAAGTCAGCATATTCATAAGATACAAAGGCCTTTTTTATTTTAAAATGTTTTATCTCAAATATAACGATGAGACCTTTACTTTACAGGTGCATTTTTTTTCAAATGCAGTCAAGCATCAGTATACCCTGACTGATAAGCAGTTTGAAACGCTGGTAGCTGACTGGTACCGATTTTCGAAACAGCGTCTCCGTCTCCTGGTAGAAAAATGTCCTGTAATTGCTTACTGTAATTTTTTTTATTAAACCACAGAATAAACTAAATTTAGCCTTTTCTTTGGCCTATATCATTAATGTGAAATCTGCTAGGTTCGTGGTTTACTATAGTAGGTACGTGGGCGCAACGAGCTCAGACATGTGGGTGGCCGACGTGTAGGATTGGCACTCGCAAGGATGCTAAAACGATCATGAACTATACATTCATTCAAACTTTTTCTTAGAAATTAATTTCTTTTATTTCTTTGTTTGAATAAGGGTACTATTTCTACAACAGTCAGAACTTTGTAACCAGAAAAAAAAAAAGATGGTTTTGCGTTGCCGCATCGGGCAATGACATCGTATGTCTCCAATCTTTCTCCTACATTATTAAAAAACGCATTTATTTTTATTTAAAATGTGTAACTTAGAAGGATTTTAAATGTTATAAATTGATAAGAATTGTTGATAAAATATTAAAAAAAGTTCTGTCGAATGTACAGATTTCCTAAAAAATTGTTTTATTTACTTTTTAAAATGTTACATGAATGTTTATGAAATGTTATTCAAGACGCAATGTAACCTTGTTACGTTAAAGTGTGATGAAACATGAAACAAAAAAATCTTGTTTTTACATTAACGGAATGTTTTCTTGCACAGCGGGAAGGTATTTTTAACATCTTCGCAAATTTTGTCATATCAAAATTGGACAGTGGTCGATTAGGTAGGGGTACAAGTAGTTTTTTGGAGGACCTAGATGAAGACCGAAACCTGACTTATAACCCTTGCTTTTTTAACGGCATTAGCCGTTCTAATTGCAGTAGTTATTCCTATCGCTAGGGATCCTGCTGCTTCAATACCTGCAAGCCATGGTAAAACTCCTGCCAATAATGGTAAAAATCCCCCAGTTTTGGGTATGGGCAGAATGCGAGAAATTTTTTTGTTCCCCCCCCCCAAACGTTTAACATTTTTGTATGCCCCTTTTAACGCTCTTTTACGTAATTGAAAAAAGTTTTCTTTTTTTCCATTTGTGATATGTTTACTTGTTTTGTCAAGACCTAATCCATGCTTAGATTTTTGTTGTTGTTTGACCTTTTTTTAAACGTTGAGTTTTAATTTTTTTGCAAGTTTTGTTTTTTAAACCCATTCCAAGCTTTATTTTTGCTCTCATTACTGTTGTAACTAACCAGGCCTCGGCTTTTCCCTGCAGAGAGGCGTCTTTTGATTTAACAATTTCACAAGCAGAATTTTCTAATTTTTTGTCAGCCAAATATCTGTTTTTTAAATTGTCTGAATTTGCATAGGCTATGTCATGTTCTGGAGCATGTGCATCTAATTTATTTATAGGCTTAACGTCACGCGCTAATCTTTTCTTTAGTTTAGTTCCCGGACCTGTGAACCTATGATTTGAAAGATGTAGCTCAAACGGTAACTTATTTATTAAAGTATTAAGTAAACCGCGGCCAATCTTTTTCTGCTCGTTGAACTTACCAGTTTGCTTACGTCTAACTCCGTTTAAGGTTAACATTTGACTAAAACTAATTCTATAAAGTATTTATATTAAAACTAAATCAGGTATGAAGATTATTCAATCAAAACAAAAGTTTGTTGTTGACAACTTTGACAGTCCTCTAGGAGACGGGCTTAAAGAACAGTACAAAAAACATGGGTTTTTATTTCCAAATGATTGACGTGCTATTTTTGCTGGAAGCAGCGGTTGCGGTATAACTAATGCATTGTTATCGCTGTTATTGCACAAAGATGGTCTAAAATTCAAGAATATATAATTTTTTTCAAAATCTTTGTATCAGTCCTTAAAAAATGTTTTGGAACCTATAAAATGTATGGGGTTTTTTGCCTATGAAGAAGATAGTAAAATAATAAATCCAAGTTTGGCCAAAAATCATTCAATTTTTTTATTTGATGATGTTGTTGGTGCTTCACAAATTCCGGTAAGAAATTATTTTTCTTTCGGCAGGCACAAAGGAATTGATTAATTTTTACTAATACAAACTTATTCACAGGCTCTTCAACAGAGTTTAAGAGATAATGCTTCGCTATTATGTTTGTGGAGGCAAGATTCAACGAATATACGTCACGTTTCTCCAGATCTTACTTTTCAAAAATATATTAATGACATAAAATTGCAAAATGATAAGTGCTACGATGTTATAACGAGAGTTCGGTTAGGAACCAGTAGCAAAAATTATTTTTTGGTGATTGTGAAGTTAGATTTCTAAGAGGTAATGTTTCATTTTACCGGAACAGTAAAAGGATAAGAGAGTTTCAAGGCGATATGGACCTTTTTAGACTTATGTTTCTAAAATTTCCTCCAGTGTTACAGAAAGTTAGTGACCCCCTAATTGTGGAAACCTTAACAAAATATTTGAATATTTTGAGACTTACCAATGCCGCCTATTTAGGGTATAAAAAAAGAAATGTGTATTTTCCAGGAAAAACTAGAAAGCATATGGAAATAATTTTACCGCTTGTAAAAGATGTTTCATTCAATAAAAGCGGCTCAGGTTTTAAAATAGATTCTAGCTATAAATAATATAAACATAAACGGAATATCGAGTACATTTATTGGAACACGCCTAAAAAGCTGATAGGCTGAATCTGCTAGTAGCTTCGCAAAATGCGGGAAACAGTACCCATACCAATGAAATATCATCTATTTTAGAAGAACTGCGAGAAATTGGTATAATATTCTAATATAAGCAGCCAACTTAAGCTTAAACGACTTAGTTTGCATCCAACCTTATCATGAAAAATAGAGGTGATAAGTTCGATAGAAAACACACATCTTCTGTGGGGGTAAAAGTACAAAAGATTATTTCATGGAACCCCATAAAACGAGACTCGGATAGTAATTATGGCATAGAATTGAAAAGGATAAAAAACCTAACTATGCCTTTACATAAAAACGACTTTGTCAACCGCGAATATGTAGACATTCAAAATTAAGAACAGAAATATTTTTTCCTGTGTTTCTACAAATAACTGGTATTCGAAAAACCTACAAACTCCTATTAAGCCCTGTGCACACCTATGCGTGCCCATGCAGGGTGCTTTGAAGCGGGGTGGGCACTCGGCATTTCCTGTTCACACCGACGCGTTTCCACGAAACTCACCAGAAATGCATGAAGTTGCATGCGCTTTTGCCTAAATTTCCTTGAAATACCTATGTTGGCAACACCTCGTGTGTGTCTCGTGCATCTTTTTGACGTTTAAGATAACCTATAATATTTTTTTTAAACTTCGGTAAAATAAAAGAAAATTGAGTAATTTGAACAGTTTTACCAGAAAAGTGCAGCAAATAAATTATTTATCAGAATTATCATGAGAAAACATGCTGAAAATTAAAAAAATATTTTTAGATGCCAACATTAAAAATAGAAAATGTTCTATTTTTCCACTAGAATCGCATGCATGTCTGGAGAATTCTAGGGACATTTTTTAAAAATGTTAAAAATTATTTCCAGAACGACATTCTTTTGTCAAATATCCATTTTTTTTGTTTATGTTTTGCAAAAGTTTTTGTGATTGAGAGAGCTGCTCCAACAAGAAATAAATGATGTGGATCTAAGACCATAGTAAGTACTTAATTAATTTATATGCTAATAAAGGCAGTGTTTATGTCGTTGGGTTGCTTTGGTTAGCGCTTTTTAGTATTAGGTTTCGACTAGGTCAGTCAATTTTCTTGGTTTTCTTGTGAAAATTGAAAAGATCAGGTTATTGGCGACTGTTGTAACCTAAGCATTTATGATAATAAGCTACAACAGGCTGTGTAAAAAAGATATGGACCACTCGCATATGCAGAATTTTTTTTTTTTGGGGGGGAGGCTTGAACAACAGCATAGTCTACGGATCATAATTTTTTTCTTGATTTTGGAAAAAAATTCAATTTTTAGGAGGTGATATTGAATGGCTCTTGGCGGGAACTTGAGCCACTAAGCCCTTTCTCCCCCCCTCTCCTAAGTAAGAAGGTGGAGATGACTCTCATACTTAAAGCAAAGCTTGTAGTTAATTTCAATTTATAGAGTGGAAACACTCTTGATGGCTGCCCTTGTTGCATTGAATAACACTGTCCATAGAAAATAACTAACTATAAAATGACAGTTTAGGTAGTTACAATGTCTCAATTTGGGGCTCTAGAGCTAGTAGAAACCTTCAGATTTATAATTTTAGCCTATTTAAAAAAATTATTTCATCGAAATCCTAACAATAGACAAATCTTGTGTAATTGCTCAAAAATATCCTCACATACTCTCTGCGTACTGACACTAGAGTTCTTCTGCTTGATCTGTAACTTTATTTTTATTTTTAAGCCAAAAACTACAATTTTGCATTGGTTTCTGCCATCACAATAAACCCACCTAAAAAAATTCAGCAAATGAACCGGTTTACAATGTCGTCATCATGCATGTATCAACTTAAAAGCCAGGAAGTATGGAAAGTGAACAACTGTACTGTTGTGAAGACGTAGTATTCATCAGCTCCATAATGTGCACGTCAACAACAAAAAGAGAAATTTAATATGAGATGAGTTCATCCATTTTTAGATTATTTAAATTATTATGTAATTAAATATATTGAGATATACATATAAAAATTTCCATAAACCAGTATCAGGTTTTATAATCTTTCTATGTGGTATGTGGAACAAACTTGTAAAAAAACTAAGACAAATCTTGTAAATTTTGTTGTTTCTATATCAGTTTTTACAGCTATAAAACAATACAAAAACTCACCAACTTTCATGAGAATTTATGGGGTTTTTTGCCTGTGTTTTTATACTAAATAGGCCAACATTTTATATAAAAAATATTTTTTCTGTTATTTGTTTTTTATTTATTTCAGATACCACAATTAACAAGTTACCAGTTAAGCGAGCCGCACGTCTTTATTATACATTCTTCTACATATATTTTGGCACTTTGCTATAGAGGATATAATTATAGCCCCTTGCCAATTTTTTTCTATAAAGAAATTCTTTAACATAACTACTTTCATGGATAATATAGTGTTTCATTTAAATTTAATCATTAACAACAGATTTAAATTATTACGGATAGATATCTTAGTAAAAATTTAATTTTAGCGATTAAAAAATGAATATTATAATTGTACTAAAAATTAAAATTTAAAAAGTGGGTACTTGGAATTATTTTTTGTCTTATTTTAGGTCGTTCATTTATTACAATATTTAAAAAACTATAGAACAAAATATAATATTTTAGCCCTTTAATATTAATAAAAATTATAAAATTTTACTATTCATATTTTTGGTAAAATGTAATCTGGCGTCATCTAGCGACAATTTAATATACTTCTTTCAGTTCAGTTCATTGATCAATATTTATAAACCAGAAAACTCACCAGATTTAACCTATTATTATTCTGTGTAAGAAAAATGCATAGGTGTGAACAGAAAAGGCATGCAACTTTTCACCCTTCATTTTCAAGGTCGACTCGCGCGATTCAAAAAACCCCTTGCGTCAAAAAACCCTGCATGGGCACGCGTTCATGGAAAATAAAATTTTGTGGTACCTTCCTCTATACAAATTTTAGATATTGACATTTCACACAAGGTCATTATCTATTAAAAATGCACTGACAGTATCAGTCGATCGTTTAAAAAGAGAGGGTTTGAGTAAAAATGACGATCTTAGATTTAGCCTGCCAGCTGACGAGATTAAAGCCGATTTTTTTCCACATTTATTCAGTATTCAGTATTCAGTAAACTTTATTGCTTCTAAAGATATTAAAAAACATATCCTATAGCAATTGAGTTTGGTTTTGCTAGATTTAATACACTTAAAATTAGCTTAATTAAAGAAAAATCTGTGTGTTTTTAATGAATTTAAATTAGAAAAGTCAGTCGTATTGAGATATAGAAAAAAAATATATATAGAACTACCCACTCATATAACCTAAAATTACAAGAAGTTAAGTATTATAAATTAATAGTTAAAGCCAGTGTACTACTTTATAACTTATAAGAACCAAAAGTAGTGTCATTTCCCATGGTGCCTAAATGCACGCACCGGATGTTACATATCGTACATGTTTCTGTTAAATCTAGTTGGTACGAAAAACCACCAAATGCTGTAATTTTTAAAAATCGGTTATTACACGTACGGAGTTGGCATATTATTTTGGTAAAGCTGGGGGGAAAGTTTGATTTTAGATATTTTTTAGTCGCACTACCCAATTCTAAAAAGTTGTAAAATAATGAGAAAGTCGATCCAGAGACAGCACTTCTGTCCCTTGTAATACAAAAGTTTTTACACCTTTCTAAAAGTTTGCTTTTGTTTTTAATAAGAAATCGTTTATCAAGAGGAGTAAAAAATTGAGTACAATCAGTAAAATCAAACATTTGTTTAACTTGAAATGCCCAGCTATACCTAGTGTCAGAATTATTGCTTGTATTATGTAAAGTTAGTAACCTTTTAAAACACAGGTAGGGTTACCTAGATCTCTCCATTGACAAAAGTTTGATCAGCCATGACAAAAATGTGTGGGAATCCAAATTCCAGACGCAAAACACTCTCAGGTGTGTTTCTAGACCGAAAAAAAAAGGTTTTTGAAGAAATGAGTTTGCGTTCTTTCCAAAATATTAATATATCTTAAGCTCCAGATTGGTGCGTTTACTAAAAGAATGCTTAGCCCTAAAGATTCATACAACTTAAGCTTAGAACCCCAACCTGTAATTTTTGAATTGGAAATTAAGGATCTGAGGCTTGCTTCACGCGAATAACTGAATCGTTCGACATTTGTCGGAAAAAAGATGATGTAAATGTAGTTCCTAGGTAAACGTAACTATTCGTGACTTCAATCTGACTTTCTTCAAACAAAAAGATTCTTGAACTAACAGCATTTCCTCTCAAAAAAATCAAAATTTTAGTTTTTTTGCCACTTGTTATTCTGAGTGTATTTTTGTAAAATAGAGATTTTACAAAGGAGATCGATTTCTGAGTCGGCGAGGACGACGCAGTCATCTGCGAACAGAAGTAGTAGGATATCATTTACACCATCAATGGTTATGCTGGTTACACCATTTTCTCTGAAAAAATCCTCAATATCAGCCAGACACAGGGAAAATAAAGCCGGACTAAGGGACTCGCAATGCAACACGCCCTCCGTAATATCAAACTCTCTTGAAAATGTAGGATTAGATTTAACTTTAAATTTTGCGTTTTCATAGAGGCTTTTTACCACCGCGATAAAGCGTGCGGACGTACCCTAAGCATAAAGCGTTTTCCATAATATTTCGTGATTAATGCTGTCAAACCTTCCTACGTTTTAGTCTAAGGTGTAACTGAATAGTAGATTCCAGGACAAAAATGTTGTCTGCACAACCTCAATGCTTTCTAAACCCACTCTGGCATTCGGGAATAATTTTGTTTTTATCAGACCAGTTACTTAACCTATCCAGAAGTACCAAAGTGAACAACTTGGCAATGCAGTTAATTAGAGCTATTCCGCGGTAATTGCTAGGATTCTCACTTTTGTGAATCATTCTTAAAGTAACAACGGCTCAATTAGATGGCGTACCATTACATTATTTTATTAAAAAATGAGATGATGTATAACAGCCAATTAGCTGGTAAAGACTTAAAGAACTCATACGAAACACTATTTAATCCCAGGCTCTTTCCTTTTTTACATTTTAATAGAGCGTTATCAACCTCAGAGACCTGAATATATTTGTCTAATATGTGGTTAGAAGTGTCAAAGAACTGAAGATCGCAAACAATTCTCGGCTTAGTCAAAGAATCATAAAATCGCTCCCATACCTCAATAGGAAGATCGGGAACGGCATTGCCCTTCCGAAACATTTTAATAGTTTGCCAAAATTGCTTTGAGGAATGAACATTGCAAAGTGTTTTTGTAATTTCCCTATCATACAGCTTTTTCTTTTGTTTTAGTGTTTTTTGATACTCTTATTTGCAATAATATAGCTAAATCGAAATTCGTCTGAAAAATTGTTGCGTTTACATAATTTAAAGAAGTACGAAATATTTTTATTGTTATGAAATTCTCTGTCAAACCATGGTTTATTATTTTGCGCGATAAAACATTTTTGAGCACTTACCATGCCACAGTTGTCAGCTTGTTCCCAAATAGCAGAGATCAAGTTATCCTGTAAACTTTCCAGATCTGGAGCAAAAAACGCTCTATCAGAAAACTGCATTGCCAAACTGTGATCAATGTTCTCTTACCCCACCACAAAAAAAGTTGTACTCCCTTAAAAAAGTCGGTATATGGTCGGGCGTAAGAGTTAACCACGTCTCGGAGAGAAAAATTATATCTTGGTTGAGTGGAAAGTTTATTTAGTGAACATTGCTATAACTAGCGACATTGTAAAGTAAAATAGAGAATGGTTGCTATTGTAATGGTGCATATTTCAGCTTTGGTATCTTGTTCAGTTTTGTGTTTTGGGGGAAAAAGCAGCTTTCGAAGATCTTTTTTTAGTAACATCGTGTGAGCTATTTTTGTGAATTACTATTTTCGGTTCGTTTTTAATGTATTTTATGGTAAGATTGGCTTCGCCCCTACTTTTTCGGACCTCCAATTCCTTTCGAACCCGATGTCTGCCAATTGTATCTGAGTCATGTCATTTTTTAAAATAATGTTTTTCCAAATGGGATACTTTTCCAAGTTTTTATTCGATTTTAATACATTTATTACGGCTTCTTGTGAATCTAAGCAGATTTTTAAAGGTTTAGGACCTCTACTATTTGACCCAAATCAGGTTGCACTTTGAATAGAAACGCTGTTTTGAGGATTAATGCCATTTAAATTTTTTTTTGCCGATTAAAAGTCTTTATCTGGCGAATTTTCATCGATTAGCCCCATTAATATAATATATAATAATCGATCAGAATCCTTTGAAATTAATTGGGAAGCTGTAAGTGATGTTTAGCTTCCAAGGATTCTGCCCTATTTCTAAGAGTTTTGTTTTCTTCTTCCAAGTTCTCTATAGCAATTTTATTCTATTATACTGCAGTACTCAAGCTTTCCAGTTTGCTATTTAGCAACGAGAATTGCTCCGTAATTTTATCAAAATGAAACTCGTTTAAGGCGGCAATAGTACCACTTTTTTTGGCGTGATCTTTCATAATAATAAACCTTACCAAACAAAAGGTTACAAACACAATAAATAGGTACGACAAAGCCAAAACAATTACGAATTGTCTTATAAAATACAAAAACATGTGTGGTGAAGCTGTAGTTTAAAAAAGAATGTTGTACAATGAGGAAATATCTCGATAAGTTTGGTAGGAATAGTAAAAATAACACATTTTTTGATTTGGACAAGCTTAGGAATAAAGTCGTATCATTGAAATCAATTATACCAACCAGCTAGACAAATATTTTTAAGACTAAAAACTAAAATATTAGGCTATGCTGATTTATGGCAAATTGACCTGGCTGTTTTTCTCGATTTAGCATTAGAAAATAATGGATACAAGTACATCTTAGTATGTCTTGACTGTTTTCAAAGTTTTTATGCACCCAACCATTAAAGACCAAATCTGGATTAGAATTTCGTGATGCAATGAAAATTATATTTAGGATAGCGAAATATTTACCCAAAAACCTGCAAAGTGACCAAGGGAAGGTATTTTTTAATAGTCATTTTCAGCTACTCATGAAGAAAAATAAATTTAATCATTACTGCACTTATAGTACAAAAAAAGCGGCTATGGCTGAAAGGATAATTAGAACTATTAAGGGAAAAATCTATAAAATTGGATTAACTTGTTGGCTAAGGTTACAAAACAATATAATTACATAAAGCATGGTACTATTAAAATGAGACCAGTGGATGTTACCAACAATAAGCAACCTATGCTTTTAGAACCTAAATTAGCTGTAAAAAGAAGTAAGTTTAGAGTTGGTCAATATGTCAGGATATCTGGTTTTGAATCAGTGTTTGATAAATCCTTTTAAATTAACTGGTCAGTAGAAATTTTAAAATTAAAAAAGTAAATAGTACTTTTCCAGTGACATACCTACTACAGGATTCTGCCGGCTTAGAAATTAAAGGCTGTTTTTATAAGTATGAGTTCCAAAAAGTTAAATCAGAAAATGTTTACCTTATAAAAAAAGTTTTAAAGAAAAGAAAATACAAAAATAAAGACCAACTATACGTAAAATGGTAAGGATTTTCAGAAAAGCATAACTCTTGGGTAAATGAAAGTGAACTAGTTAATTAAAATGTTTGGAATAGTTTATATCTTTAATGTAAGTCGAACTATGAAATTGTTAATTTGTTAATTGAGTACCTATTAATACTTAGATTTATGTTGTAAGAAGATATAAGAATAAATTGTTAATATTTAAATATTTAGAGTATTGTAACTTTGTAGTTTATGTTTTTGAATAATAATTAAATAAATTTTGACAACTTTAAGACGGGATTTAGTGAGGTTGAATAAATAACAAAATCAATGAATAGCGAGCTTTCCCTTCTTTCCCAACTTCGTTTTAGAATATTTTTATTAAATAAAGCACACATATTTTATATTATATTATTATTATATATATTATTATACCTATTACTACACTGTAAATAACTAGCATTAAAAATTTTGTAAGTACTGATTCGGCGAGGATGATAACATTTTTAATTTTTTTGGTATAGTATACGAACAAACTTAAAATAATGTTCAAATTGCAACCCTTTTGCATTTTATATGATTTTTTTTGACGACGTGTTAGTTCCTGAATCTTGGTTGGTATTGTGTTATATTACGTGCTTTATTTTGTTTGTCATCTGTCTTGCGTGTTCACTCATTCTAACAAAAGGTACCCCATGTCTTCGTCTGTGACCTGTTCAATCTTATTCAGTAATGCTTTAAGATTTTTATCACACATAAAAATAGGGTCCGTTTGCCGGAAATCTAGACTGGATATCCCTGTTTTATGGGGTATACATTCCACTATTATATCCCCAAAGATCACATTTTTGATCGTTTTTCTTACAAAAATGTCTTCCCCGTTCGTCAGCTCTTTAATTTTCTTTAAAAATGGTATAAGTTCTTTAAACTTTTTTGGAAAAAAAGTAGTGGTGGTGACACACCCCATTGATGTCATATATTCCATTGGGGTCATATATTCCTTTAAAACAACGATTTTTGACCGTACAATATTTCATATGTGTGTGCACGGGTTTTAATTATCTTCATGGTGGAAATATAAGATTGGTTAACACAACACTGATTAATACCTAAATTAGTTTCTTCGTTTGTGCCGAAACTAGAATCTGAACACTCAGAAGCAGAAGTTTGGTACTCTTCAGAGGACATTTTTGTATGTGAATTCTAAAAGGAACTAAAAACTAGGGTCGCTTATACAATGAGCTTTAGGCTACTGGGGACATAAGGGGAATCAAGTCCAATTTACACTCCGTGCCGTACGACCGAGGTGGATTCGAATCACTCTGCAGTGTTATCTTTTGTGTTGTCTTTAATAATTCGTTTTATTTCTGCCTTGTTAATAATAATAATTTTTTTTATATTTTTTTTTTATTTTTTTTCCAAATTTTTGTCTTCTTCCTAAATAAAAGCTTTGAACAAGAAAAGTACCAGTTTTCTTAGATTTTGGGTGCGCTGAACCTAAAAAACATAACAGTTTGGGTCTATCTGTCATAGGAAAAAAATTTACAAAATTTTGACAAAATTTTGAATATTCACATTTTCGATGCAAGTACGTGGTAGCTGCTATGGTTTTCCAGTTATGGGCATTTTTGATATCTGGAGTACGGCAAGTAAAAATTTTGATAAAAATTAAAAAAATTTATAAAAAAAAATTTTAGTTCTTGAAAACCAAACAAGTTACAAGGCTAATAAGATTTTAGAAATAGTATGGCCTTTTCTCTAATAGGACTTACTGGAATTCAAATGTTCAAATTCTTTTTTCAAAAAAATCTTGTGAGAATTTTTGTTTTCAAATTTTTTTTTCTCACAATATTTTTTTCTATTTTCTTTTCTTAATTTTTTTTTTATTTTTTTCAGCAAATTTTTTTTAAATTGTTTTTTGGAAATTTTTTTTGCCAACATTTTTTATTTTTTTTTACCTTCCTAAAAGCTTTGGACCAACAAAAGCACCAGTTTAGCTAGGTTTTCGGATGCGCTGAACCAAAAAACAAGAACAGTTCGAGTCCATCTGCAATAGGAAAAAAGTTTACAAAATAAAAAAAAATTATAAAAAAAAATGAAAAAAAAAATTATCAAAATCAAAAAAAATTTTTTAAATTTTGAAAAAAAATAAAAATTTGTGAGAAAAAAAATTTAAAAAATTTTGAAAAAAAATTGGGAAAATTTTGAAAAAAAAATTGGGAAAAAAATTATCCCTAACTTACAAGGCTAATAAGATTTTAGAAGTAGTATGGCCTTTTCCCTAATAGGACTTACAGGAATTAAAATAGGGCAAATTCATTATTAAAAAAAATCTGGTGAAAAAAATTTCGACCAAATAGGTACCCTAAAATCGCATATTCTCAGGATTTATAAATACTTTCCGTTGAGTTATTAATAACTCTATAGCTTATTTTATACCTTTCGGCGCTTGCTTTATTCTCGTGTTAATTATAGTCCCCTCTCTAAATTGGTTTAGGAGCTACCGGTTCTCAAAGTGAACTCAGTTTTGGATTTCGAGGCATTGTTTTAGTTTTGACTTTTTTTTATTACGCCTAAACTTTCGGGTGCGCTGTAATTAAAAAAAAAATAACAGTTTGAGTTTATTAATTATTAAAAATTTAAAAATTCACATTTTTGATTTAAGTTTGCTCCTAAAACAAACAAGTTACAAGGGTAATAAGATTTTAGAAGTAGTATGGCCTCTCCCTTATAGGACTTACTGGAATTAAAATGGGCAAATTCTTTTTTCAAAAAAATCTTTTTTTTTCAAATTTTTTTTTCCGATTTTTTTTTTCTCAATTTTTTTTTTTATTTTTTTTCTATTTTCTTTTCCCAAATTTTTTTTTCATAATTTTTTCCCTAAAGTTTTTTTTTTAATTGAATTTTTTTTTTTTTTTTAATTTTTTTTTACCTTCCTAAAAGCTTTGGACCAATAAAAGCACCAGTTTACCTAGGTTTTCGAATGCACTGAACCAAAAAACAAATAGTTGGAGTTTATCTGCAACAGGAAAAAAGTTACAAAATTTTGACGAACATTTAAAAATTCACATTTTTTATCTAAGTTTCGTCGTAAACCAAACAACTTACAAGGCTAATAAGATTTTAGAAGTAGTATGGCCACATATCCCTAATAGATCTTATAGGAATTAAAATGGGCAAATTCATTTTTTTTTCTCATGGCAGATAGACCCAAACTGTTATGGTTTTTAGGTTCAGAGCACACGAAAACCTACGGAAACTGGTGCTTTTCTTGGTCAAAGCTTAGATATAGGAAAACGAAAAAAAAATAGGAAGGAAAAAAATTTGGAAAAAAATTTTTTTTCCAAATTTTTATTTTTAAAATTTTTTTAATTTTTTTTTTACTTTTTTTCATTTTTTTTATATTTTTTTTATAATTTTTTTCCAAAGCTTTGAACAAGAAAAAACCATAACAGTTTGATTCTATCTGGAAAAAAATTTACAAAATTTTGGCAGAAATTTAGAAATTCACATTTTTGATTTAAGTACGTCGTAGCTGCTATCGTTTTCGAGTTATCGGCATTTTTCATATCTGGAGAACGGCAAGTTAAAATTTTGATAATAATTTAAAAAAATTATAAAAAAAAATTTTACTTCTCGAAAACCAAACAAGGTACAAGGCTAATAAGATTTTAGAAGTTATGGCCTTATCCCTAATAGGACTTACTGGAATTAAAATGTTCAAATTCTTTTTTCAAAAAGATCTTGTAAATTTTTTTTTCTAATTTTTTTTTTCTATTTTCTTTTCTAAAATTTTTTTTTCATTTTTTTTTCAGCAAATATTTTTTTTATATTTTTTTTGGAATTTTTTTTTACCAAAATTTTTTAATTTTTTTTCTATTTTTTTTTACCTTCCTAAATCTTTGGATCAAGAAATGCACCAGTTTACGGATGCGCTGAACCATAAAACAAATACAGTTTTGAGTTTATCTGCAATAGGAAAAAAGTTACAAAATTTTGACACACATTTAAAAATTCACATTTTTGATTTAAGTTTCGTCGTAAACCAAACATCTTACAAGGCTAATAAGATTTTAGAAGTAGTATGGCCACATATCCCTAATAGATCTTACAGGAATTAAAATGGGCAAATTAATTTTTTTTTCTCATGGCAGATAGACCCAAACTGTTATGGTTTTTAGGTTCAGAGCACCCGAAAACCTAGGGAAACTGGTGCTTTTCTTGGTCAAAGCTTAGATTTACGAAGACGAAAAAAAATAGGAAGGAAAAAAATAATAAAAAAAAAATTTCCAAATTTTTTTCCCAAATTTTTATTTTTAAAATCTTTTGAATTTTTTTTTTAATTTTTTTTTATGTTTTTTCAGCAAATATTTTTTTTTAATATTTTGTTTGGAATATTTTTTTACCAAAATTTTTTATTTTTTTTTCTTTTTTTTACCTTCCTAAAAGCTTTGGACCAAGAAATGCACCAGTTTATCTGGGTTTTCGGATGCGCTGAACCAAAAAACAATAACAGTTTGATCCCATCTGCAATAGGAAAAAAGTTTGCAAAATTTTGACAAAAATTTCAAAATTCACATTTTTGATTTAAGTACGTCGTAGCTGCTACGGTTTTCGAGCTATTTTATGTTTTTTTTTAGGTTCAGCGCAAACCTAGGAAAACTTGTGCTTTTCTTGTTCAAAGCTTTTATTTAGGATGAAGAAAAAAATTGCAACCAGTTTAGCTAGGTTTTCGGATGCGCTGAACCAAAAAACAAGAACAGTTCGAGTCCATCTGCAATAGGAAAAAAGTTTACAAAATAAAAAAAAATTATAAAAAAAATGAAAAAAAAATTATCAAAAAAATTATTTTTTTTTAAATTTAAAAAAAAAATGAAAAAATTTTGAAAAAAAAATTTAAAAAATTTTGAAAAAAAATTGGAAAAATTTTGAAAAAAAATTGGGAAAAAAAATTATCCCTAAGTTACAAGGCTAATAAGATTTTAGAAGTAGTATAGCCTTTTCCATAATAGGACTTACAGGAGTTAAAATAGGGCAAATTCATTATTCAAAAAAAACTTGTGAAAAAATCTCCGACCAAATAGGTACCCTAAAATCGCATATTTTCAGGTTTTAAAAATACTTTCCGTTGAGTTATGAAATCACTTAATAGATTATTTTATACCTTTCGGCACTTGCTTTATTCTCGTGTTAATTATAGTCGCCTGTGTAAATTGGTTTAGGAGCTACCGGTTCTCAAAGTGAACTCAGTTTTGAATTTTGGGGTATTGTTTACGTTTTGATTTTTTTTTTATTTCGCCTAAAGTAAATGTTTTGGACCAAGAAAAGCACCAGTTAACCTAGGTTTTCGGGTATGCTGGACCTGGAAACAATAACAGTTTGAAGCTATCGGCAATGAGAAAAAAGTTGACAAAATTTTGATATAAGTTTTCTCGTAAATTAAACCCAACATTAAGCAACCAACTGAACCCAAAATGAAAAAAAAAGTATAGAAAACATAAATTGGAAAAAAAGAGACTAAAAGATATATACAAAAGAAATTGAAAAAAAATTGTAAAAAAAATAATTCAAAATTTTTTTTCAAAAATTGGAAGAAAATATATGGCCAAAAAAAAATTATCAAAAAAATGGGTAAAAAAAAATTAGGAAAAAAATAAGAAGAAAAAAATTTGTAAAAAAAATAATATGGAAAGAAAAATATAATAAAAAATTTCATATAAAAATTTCACATAAATTTTGAAAGAAAACATTAGAAAAAAAATGAAAAATTAAAATATGAAAAAAATGGGGAAAAAAATGAAAAAAAAATCACAAAAAAATTGCTGGGAAAAAAAATTTGGCTACCAAAATTTAACACAATAAATAGGTACGACAAAGCCAAAACAATTACGAATTGTCTTATAAAATACAAAAACATGTGTGGTGAAGCTGTAGTTTAAAAAAGAATGTTGTACAATGAGGAAATATCTCGATAAGTTTGGTAGGAATAGTAAAAATAACACATTTTTTGATTTGGACAAGCTTAGGAATAAAGTCGTATCATTGAAATCAATTATACCAACCAGCTAGACAAATATTTTTAGGACTAAAAACTAAAATATTAGGCTATGCTGATTTATGGCAAATTGACCTGGCTGTTTTTCTCGATTTAGCATTAGAAAATAATGGATACAAGTACATCTTAGTATGTCTTGACTGTTTTCAAAGTTTTTATGCACCCAACCATTAAAGACCAAATCTGGATTAGAATTTCGTGATGCAATGAAAATTATATTTAGGATAGCGAAATATTTACCCAAAAACCTGCAAAGTGACCAAGGGAAGGTATTTTTTAATAGTCATTTTCAGCTACTCATGAAGAAAAATAAATTTAATCATTACTGCACTTATAGTACAAAAAAAGCGGCTATGGCTGAAAGGATAATTAGAACTATTAAGGGAAAAATCTATAAAATTGGATTAACTTGTTGGCTAAGGTTACAAAACAATATAATTACATAAAGCATGGTACTATTAAAATGAGACCAGTGGATGTTACCAACAATAAGCAACCTATGCTTTTAGAACCTAAATTAGCTGTAAAAAGAAGTAAGTTTAGAGTTGGTCAATATGTCAGGATATCTGGTTTTGAATCAGTGTTTGATAAATCCTTTTAAATTAACTGGTCAGTAGAAATTTTAAAATTAAAAAAGTAAATAGTACTTTTCCAGTGACATACCTACTACAGGATTCTGCCGGCTTAGAAATTAAAGGCTGTTTTTATGAGTATGAGTTCCAAAAAGTTAAATCAGAAAATGTTTACCTTATAAAAAAAGTTTTAAAGAAAAGAAAATACAAAAATAAAGACCAACTATACGTAAAATGGTAAGGATTTTCAGAAAAGCATAACTCTTGGGTAAATGAAAGTGAACTAGTTAATTAAAATGTTTGGAATAGTTTATATCTTTAATGTAAGTCGAACTATGAAATTGTTAATTTGTTAATTGAGTACCTATTAATACTTAGATTTATGTTGTAAGAAGATATAAGAATAAATTGTTAATATTTAAATATTTAGAGTATTGTAACTTTGTAGTTTATGTTTTTGAATAATAATTAAATAAATTTTGACAACTTTAAGACGGGATTTAGTGAGGTTGAATAAATAACAAAATCAATGAATAGCGAGCTTTCCCTTCTTTCCCAACTTCGTTTTAGAATATTTTTATTAAATAAAGCACACATATTTTATATTATATTATTATTATATATATTATTATACCTATTACTACACTGTAAATAACTAGCATTAAAAATTTTGTAAGTACTGATTCGGCGAGGATGATAACATTTTTAATTTTTTTGGTATAGTATACGAACAAACTTAAAATAATGTTCAAATTGCAACCCTTTTGCATTTTATATGATTTTTTTTGACGACGTGTTAGTTCCTGAATCTTGGTTGGTATTGTGTTATATTACGTGCTTTATTTTGTTTGTCATCTGTCTTGCGTGTTCACTCATTCTAACAAAAGGTACCCCATGTCTTCGTCTGTGACCTGTTCAATCTTATTCAGTAATGCTTTAAGATTTTTATCACACATAAAAATAGGGTCCGTTTGCCGGAAATCTAGACTGGATATCCCTGTTTTACGGGGTATACATTCCACTATTATATCCCCAAAGATCACATTTTTGATCGTTTTTCTTACAAAAATGTCTTCCCCGTTCGTCAGCTCTTTAATTTTCTTTAAAAATGGTATAAGTTCTTTAAACTTTTTTGGAAAAAAAGTAGTGGTGGTGACACACCCCATTGATGTCATATATTCCATTGGGGTCATATATTCCTTTAAAACAACGATTTTTGACCGTACAATATTTCATATGTGTGTGCACGGGTTTTAATTATCTTCATGGTGGAAATATAAGATTGGTTAACACAACACTGATTAATACCTAAATTAGTTTCTTCGTTTGTGCCGAAACTAGAATCTGAACACTCAGAAGCAGAAGTTTGGTACTCTTCAGAGGACATTTTTGTATGTGAATTCTAAAAGAAACTAAAAACTAGGGTCGCTTATACAATGAGCTTTAGGCTACTGGGGACATAAGGGGAATCAAGTCCAATTTACACTCCGTGCCGTACGACCGAGGTGGATTCGAATCACTCTGCAGTGTTATCTTTTGTGTTGTCTTTAATAATTCGTTTTATTTCTGCCTTGTTAATAATAATAATTTTTTTTATATTTTTTTTTTATTTTTTTTTCCAAATTTTTGTCTTCTTCCTAAATAAAAGCTTTGAACAGGAAAAGTACCAGTTTTCTTAGATTTTGGGTGCGCTGAACCTAAAAAACATAACAGTTTGGGTCTATCTGTCATAGAAAAAAAATTTACAAAATTTTGACAAAATTTTGAATATTCACATTTTCGATGCAAGTACGTGGTAGCTGCTATGGTTTTCCAGTTATGGGCATTTTTGATATCTGGAGTACGGCAAGTAAAAATTTTGATAAAAATTAAAAAAATTTATAAAAAAAAATTTTAGTTCTTGAAAACCAAACAAGTTACAAGGCTAATAAGATTTTAGAAATAGTATGGCCTTTTCTCTAATAGGACTTACTGGAATTCAAATGTTCAAATTCTTTTTTCAAAAAAATCTTGTGAGAATTTTTGTTTTCAAATTTTTTTTTCTCACAATATTTTTTTCTATTTTCTTTTCTTAATTTTTTTTTTATTTTTTTCAGCAAATTTTTTTTAAATTGTTTTTTGGAAATTTTTTTTGCCAACATTTTTTATTTTTTTTTACCTTCCTAAAAGCTTTGGACCAACAAAAGCACCAGTTTAGCTAGGTTTTCGGATGCGCTGAACCAAAAAACAAGAACAGTTCGAGTCCATCTGCAATAGGAAAAAAGTTTACAAAATAAAAAAAAATTATAAAAAAAATGAAAAAAAAAATTATCAAAATCAAAAAAAAATTTTTAAATTTTGAAAAAAAATAAAAATTTGTGAGAAAAAAAATTTAAAAAATTTTGAAAAAAAATTGGGAAAATTTTGAAAAAAAAATTGGGAAAAAAATTATCCCTAACTTACAAGGCTAATAAGATTTTAGAAGTAGTATGGCCTTTTCCCTAATAGGACTTACAGGAATTAAAATAGGGCAAATTCATTATTCAAAAAAATCTGGTGAAAAAAATTTCGACCAAATAGGTACCCTAAAATCGCATATTCTCAGGATTTATAAATACTTTCCGTTGAGTTATTAATAACTCTATAGCTTATTTTATACCTTTCGGCGCTTGCTTTATTCTCGTGTTAATTATAGTCCCCTCTCTAAATTGGTTTAGGAGCTACCGGTTCTCAAAGTGAACTCAGTTTTGGATTTCGAGGCATTGTTTTAGTTTTGACTTTTTTTTATTACGCCTAAACTTTCGGGTGCGCTGTAATTAAAAAAAAAATAACAGTTTGAGTTTATTAATTATTAAAAATTTAAAAATTCACATTTTTGATTTAAGTTTGCTCCTAAAACAAACAAGTTACAAGGGTAATAAGATTTTAGAAGTAGTATGGCCTCTCCCTTATAGGACTTACTGGAATTAAAATGGGCAAATTCTTTTTTCAAAAAAATCTTTTTTTTTCAAATTTTTTTTTTCCGATTTTTTTTTTCTCAATTTTTTTTTTTATTTTTTTTCTATTTTCTTTTCCCAAATTTTTTTTTCATAATTTTTTCCCCAAAGTTTTTTTTTTAATTGAATTTTTTTTTTTTTTAATTTTTTTTTACCTTCCTAAAAGCTTTGGAGCAATAAAAGCACCAGTTTACCTAGGTTTTCGAATGCACTGAACCAAAAAACAAATAGTTGGAGTTTATCTGCAACAGGAAAAAAGTTACAAAATTTTGACGAACATTTAAAAATTCACATTTTTTATCTAAGTTTCGTCGTAAACCAAACAACTTACAAGGCTAATAAGATTTTAGAAGTAGTATGGCCACATATCCCTAATAGATCTTATAGGAATTAAAATGGGCAAATTCATTTTTTTTTCTCATGGCAGATAGACCCAAACTGTTATGGTTTTTAGGTTCAGAGCACACGAAAACCTACGGAAACTGGTGCTTTTCTTGGTCAAAGCTTAGATATAGGAAAACGAAAAAAAAATAGGAAGGAAAAAAATTTGGAAAAAAATTTTTTTTCCAAATTTTTATTTTTAAAATTTTTTTAATTTTTTTTTTACTTTTTTTCATTTTTTTTATATTTTTTTTATAATTTTTTTTCCAAAGCTTTGAACAAGAAAAAACCATAACAGTTTGATTCTATCTGGAAAAAAATTTACAAAATTTTGACAGAAATTTAGAAATTCACATTTTTGATTTAAGTACGTCGTAGCTGCTATCGTTTTCGAGTTATCGGCATTTTTCATATCTGGAGAACGGCAAGTTAAAATTTTGATAATAATTTAAAAAAATTATAAAAAAAATTTTACTTCTCGAAAACCAAACAAGGTACAAGGCTAATAAGATTTTAGAAGTTATGGCCTTATCCCTAATAGGACTTACTGGAATTAAAATGTTCAAATTCTTTTTTCAAAAAGATCTTGTAAATTTTTTTTTCTAATTTTTTTTTTCTATTTTCTTTTCTAAAATTTTTTTTTCATTTTTTTTTTAAGTACGTCGTAGCTGCTATCGTTTTCGAGTTATCGGCATTTTTCATATCTGGAGAACGGCAAGTTAAAATTTTGATAATAATTTAAAAAAATTATAAAAAAAATTTTACTTCTCGAAAACCAAACAAGGTACAAGGCTAATAAGATTTTAGAAGTTATGGCCTTATCCCTAATAGGACTTACTGGAATTAAAATGTTCAAATTCTTTTTTCAAAAAGATCTTGTAAATTTTTTTTTCTAATTTTTTTTTTCTATTTTCTTTTCTAAAATTTTTTTTTCATTTTTTTTTCAGCAAATATTTTTTTTATATTTTTTTTGGAATTTTTTTTTACCAAAATTTTTTAATTTTTTTTCTATTTTTTTTTACCTTCCTAAATCTTTGGATCAAGAAATGCACCAGTTTACGGATGCGCTGAACCATAAAACAAATACAGTTTTGAGTTTATCTGCAATAGGAAAAAAGTTACAAAATTTTGACACACATTTAAAAATTCACATTTTTGATTTAAGTTTCGTCGTAAACCAAACATCTTACAAGACTAATAAGATTTTAGAAGTAGTATGGCCACATATCCCTAATAGATCTTACAGGAATTAAAATGGGCAAATTAATTTTTTTTTCTCATGGCAGATAGACCCAAACTGTTATGGTTTTTAGGTTCAGAGCACCCGAAAACCTAGGGAAACTGGTGCTTTTCTTGGTCAAAGCTTAGATTTACGAAGACGAAAAAAAATAGGAAGGAAAAAAATAATAAAAAAAAAATTTCCAAATTTTTTTCCCAAATTTTTATTTTTAAAATCTTTTGAATTTTTTTTTTAATTTTTTTTTATGTTTTTTCAGCAAATATTTTTTTTTAATATTTTGTTTGGAATATTTTTTTACCAAAATTTTTTATTTTTTTTTCTTTTTTTTACCTTCCTAAAAGCTTTGGACCAAGAAATGCACCAGTTTATCTGGGTTTTCGGATGCGCTGAACCAAAAAACAATAACAGTTTGATCCCATCTGCAATAGGAAAAAAGTTTGCAAAATTTTGACAAAAATTTCAAAATTCACATTTTTGATTTAAGTACGTCGTAGCTGCTACGGTTTTCGAGCTATTTTATGTTTTTTTTTAGGTTCAGCGCAAACCTAGGAAAACTTGTGCTTTTCTTGTTCAAAGCTTTTATTTAGGATGAAGAAAAAAATTGCAAAAAAAAATATAAAACAAATGAAAAAAAAAATTATCAAAAAAATTATTTTTTTTTAAATTTAAAAAAAAAAATGAAAAAATTTTGAAAAAAAAATTTAAAAAATTTTGAAAAAAAATTGGAAAAATTTTGAAAAAAAATTGGGAAAAAAAATTATCCCTAAGTTACAAGGCTAATAAGATTTTAGAAGTAGTATAGCCTTTTCCATAATAGGACTTACAGGAGTTAAAATAGGGCAAATTCATTATTCAAAAAAAACTTGTGAAAAAATCTCCGACCAAATAGGTACCCTAAAATCGCATATTTTCAGGTTTTAAAAATACTTTCCGTTGAGTTATGAAATCACTTAATAGCTTATTTTATACCTTTCGGCACTTGCTTTATTCTCGTGTTAATTATAGTCGCCTGTGTAAATTGGTTTAGGAGCTACCGGTTCTCAAAGTGAACTCAGTTTTGAATTTTGGAGTATTGTTTACGTTTTGATTTTTTTTTATTTCGCCTAAAGTAAATGTTTTGGACCAAGAAAAGCACCAGTTAACCTAGGTTTTCGGGTATGCTGGACCTGGAAACAATAACAGTTTGAAGCTATCGGCAATGAGAAAAAAGTTGACAAAATTTTGATATAAGTTTTCTCGTAAATTAAACCCAACATTAAGCAACCAACTGAACCCAAAATGAAAAAAAAAGTATAGAAAACATAAATTGGAAAAAAAGAGACTAAAAGATATATACAAAAGAAATTGAAAAAAAATTGTAAAAAAAATAATTCAAAATTTTTTTTCAAAAATTGGACGAAAATATATGGCCAAAAAAAAATTATCAAAAAAATGGGTAAAAAAAAATTAGGAAAAAAATAAGAAGAAAAAAATTTGTAAAAAAAATAATATGGAAAGAAAAATATAATAAAAAATTTCATATAAAAATTTCACGTAAATTTTGAAAGAAAACATTAGAAAAAAAATGAAAAATTAAAATATGAAAAAAAATGGAAAAAAAATTCACAAAAAAATTTTTGGGAAAAAAATTTGGCTACCAACAATAGTTGTCCTCCGGAAATATATGTTGCGATTTTGATGCTTTGTAAGAATGATAACTAATCTTTTTAAGAACACGTAAGACAGTGGCTGAAGACATATCAACTGCTTCGGCAATTTCGTGGCTAGTTAACTTTGGATTACCCTCCACTGCAGCGCAAATCATCACACCCCGTACTTCCTGCTCGTCATTCAAAACAGTGGTTATTTTATGGTTTCTTGGCGCTACACAACCAAACTTTTCAAAATTCTGCACAAACCTATGAATCATTGATAAACTAGGTTCTGGGCGATTTACAAAATTCGTCAAAAAAAGTTCTCAATGGTCTGCCTTGATAGTACCATGTAACTATCTGTACTTATGCGGCAACTTCGTAGACATCCATTTTAGTTTTAAAAATGTATTATTATTAAATGACCCAACCCAACCCAACCCACCCAACCCAACAAAAAAATTTTAAAAAAGAAAAAAAAATTATAAGAAAATACTTGAGAAAAGAAAACTAGAAAAATAATAAAAAAGACTTGAAAAAAAAATTGCAAAAAAAATACATCAATTTCCTCAAATTTTATTTTTATTTATTGTTATTTTCTTTCCAAATTTTTTCTCCCAATTATTTCCAAATAATTTTTTCCAAAACATTTTTTTTGCCAATTTTTTATTTTCATATTTTTTTTTATAAAAATATATATCAAAATTTTTTTTTTTTAAGATTTTTTTTGTGCTTTTTTTCCCAACAATTTTTTTTAAAAATTTTAGAAATATTTTTTTTTATTATTTTTTTTTTATTTTTTTGTATATTTTTTATAGTCTGTTTTTTCCAACTTATATTTTCTACACCTTTTTTTTTAATTTTGGGTTCAGTTGGCTGCTTAATGTTGGGTTAGCCTCGGTAAGGTTAGGTTCGCCTCGGTAATTTTTTTTTAGCGAATTTTTCTTTCATAACTATTTTTTTGAGAAAATTGTTTTTACTCCAATTTTTTTCCCTTTATTTTATTTTTCAAATTTTTTTTTGCCAATTTTTTCTTTCCAAATTTTTCTTCCAATTTTTTTTGTCAATTTTTAATTACATTTTGCTCTCCAATTTTTTTTTCAAATTTTTTGTCTAAAATATTTTTTTTTCAAATTTTTTTGTTCTATTTTTTATTTTATTTTTCTCTCCAATTTTTCCCTCCAATGTATTTATTAAATTTTGTTTCGAAATATTTTTTTAATTCTTTTAATATTTTTTATAATTTTTTTGCAAACTTTTTTTTTAATTTCTTTTATAAAAATTTTAACAAATTTTTTCCCAATTTTTTTACCCAATTTTTTTTCCCAACAATTTATTTGTGTTTTTTCCAATTTTTTTTTTTTGTTAATTTTATGTTTCAATAGTTTTATCTATTTTTTTTGATATATTTTTTTTTTAATTTTAACAAATTTTTTTTTTCCAACAATTTATTTGTGTTTTTTTTTTATTTTTTTTATAATATTGTATTATATTTTTATCTCCATTTTTTTTTTTAATTTTTTTTGGGAAAAAAATATGGCTACCAAAGTTTTTACAAAAAAAAAATTAAAAAAAAAAGAAATTGGAGATAAAAATATAATAAAATATTGGAAAAAAATTAAAAAAAAAACACAAATAAATTGTTGGGAAAAAAAATTGAGTAAAAAAAATTGGGAAAAAAAATTTGTTAAAATTAAAAAAAAAATATCAAAAAAAATAGATAAAACTATGGAAACATAAAATTAACAAAATAAAAAAAAAGATAAGAAAAAATAGGAACAAAAAAATTTGTAAAAAAAATAATATGGAGAGAAAAATATAATAAAAAATTTAACATAAAAATTGAAAATAAATTTTGAAAAAAAACATTAGAAAAAAAAATTAAAATATGAAAAAAATGGGGAAAAAAATGAAAAAAAAAATCACAAAAAAATTGCTGGGAAAAAAAATTTGGCTACCAAAATTTTTACAAAAAGAAAAAATAAAAAAAATTAGAAAAAAAATTGGAGATAAAAATATAATAAAAAATTGGAAAAAACACAAATAAATTGTTGGGAAAAAAATGGGTAAAAAAAATTGGGAAAAAAATTTGTTAAAATTTTTATAAAAGAAATTAAAAAAAAATTTTGCATAAAAAAAGTTGGCAAAAAAATTATAAAAAATATTAAAAATTAAAAAAATATTTCGAAACAAAATTTGATAAAAAAGTTGGAGGGAAAAATTGGAGAGAAAAATAAAATAAAAAATAGAACAAAAAAATTGGAAAAAAAAAATATTTTAGGCAAAAAAATTGAAAAAAAATTGGAGAGCAAAATGTAATTAAAAATTGAAAAAAAAAATTGGAAGAAAAATTTGGAAAGAAAAAATTGGCAAAAAAAAATTTGAAAAATAAAATAAGGGGAAAAAAATTGGAGTAAAAACAATTTTCTCAAAAAAAATGGTTGTGAAAAAAAAAATCGCAAAAAAAAATTACCGAGGCGAACCTAACCTTACCGAGGCTAACCCAACATTAAGCAGCCAACTGAACCCAAAATTAAAAAAAAAAAGTATATATAAGAAAAAAAGCACAGAAAAAAACCTAAAAAAAAAATTTTGATATATATATTTATAAAAAAAAATATGAAAAAAAAAATTGGCAAAAAAAATGTTTTGGAAAAAATTATTTGAAAATAATTGGGAGAAAAAATTTGGAAAGAAAATAACAATTAAAAAAATTTAAAAATAAAATTTGAGGAAATTAATATATTTTTTTTGCAATTTTTTTTCAAGTCTTTTTTATTATTTTTCTAGTTTCCTTTCTCAAGTATTTTCCTATAATTTTTTTTGCTTTTTTTTTTTGATTTTTTAAAATTTTTTTCGTTCCAAATTTCTTTTTCCATCATCGAACCTTACCAACGTTAACTTTACCGACGCGAACCGCGACGGTAAGGTTGGGTTAGCGACGGTAAGGTTGGGTTGGGTTGTGTTGGGTTGGGTTGTGTTGGGTTGGGTTGGGTTGAGTTGGGTTATTTAATAATAATACATTTTTAAAACTAAAAATGGATGTCTACGAAGTTGCCGCATAAGTACAGATAGTTAAATGGTACTATCAAGGCAGACCATTGAGACTTATTCAAGAACTTTTTTTGACGAATTTTGTAAATCGCCCAGAACCTAGTTTATCAACGATTCATAGGTTTGTGCAGAATTTTGAAAAGTTGGGTTGTGTAGCGCCAAGAAACCATAAAATAACCACTGTTTTGAATGACGAGCAGGAAGTACGGGGTGTGATGATTTGCGCTGCAGTGGAGGAAAATCGAAAGTTAACTAGCCACGAAATTGCCGAAGCAGTTGATATGTCTTCAGCCACTGTCTTACGTGTTCTTAAAAAGATTGGTTATCATTCTTACAAAGCATCAAAATCGCAACAAATATTTCCGGAGGACAACTACCGTCGTATGGAATTTTTCGAAACAATGATGAAAAGGTCTAATCATGCTGAAAACTTTCTAAGATCTATTCTTTTCACAGATGAAAGCACTTTTCCATTATTGAATCGTTATAACCCAACGCACGTTCGATATTGGTTGAGGGAAAGTTTGCATTTGTATTTTTTTTTTTAAATGTTTGGGAGGTATTGTGGGGAACACGTAATTGGGCAATTTTTTATTTACGGCAATTTGAATGGTCCTAGATACATGGATCTACTGCAGCAGCATATTATGGTTTCAACAATATGGTTGTCCCAGTCACAATGTTGGCCTTGTTAGGGAATATCTTGATAATGAATTTTCTAATCGGGTTATAAGTATACGGGGAACTATTTTATGGCCAGCTCGATTACCCGATCTTGCTCCTAATGGCTTCTATCTGTGGAGTCATATCAAAAATAAAGTTTACGGGTATGAAAGGGCTAATAATTGCGAAGAACTTCGGATTAAAATTGAAGAAGCTTTTCAAACTATCACCCTTAACATGCTTGGAAACGTTAGAAGGGGTTTTTATAATAGGCTCGGATATTGGCTAGCCGAGCAAGGAGAACTTTACGAACATTTGCTCCAATTTTTTTTTGACTGGGAGAATCTTTTTGGTTTTTAGAATGTATTACGTTATTTTGAGAACTTGCTTTTATTTTGTTTCTCCTTATTATTTTCATTGTAACACGTTTTTGAAAGAAAAGAAAATTACGTTATAAAAATTTGCGTATTCAGGTTTCATTGACTACGCTCCACATAGCACCGTGGTTAGAGTCGTACTAAACACAAGATGCGATCGGCGGCGAACGGGGATCGCAAGCCTGAGTGTTGGTTGCCCCACTGATAGGTGCGCGGTGTCCCTGCATGTACGTACACTGGCAAATTGGACTTCTTCCGGTCTATGTTCGCAGTAGCCTGAAGCGCTCTGTATATGGTTTCGATAGTCAAATAGTAGTTTTTTTCTATTGTTTGAACTTTTTTTTTTTTCAGCCTAAACCCGTTGAAAGCTATGATAAAGGACTTGAAAGCAAAAGAAATAATTATTACCTGTTTTGTGTTATTAGTGAATCTTCAGTTTTTGTGAAAATAAAACAAGTAAGTAGGCGAAGAATAAGTGACTAAAATTTGTTTTACATTTGATACACAATTTTTTACTCACTTACCTGCTTCTTTTTGGCCTCATTGACGTTGATTCAACTGCTTTATTTAATGAAGAAGAACTTAGATATTAATAACTTAATGAAAATGTATAGGTTATGACTTAAAAATATTTACATGCAAGTATGAAATTTTTCTAAGATATATTTACAAAATTTTACACATTTACATTAATTTAGAGATTTAACTTTTACTCACTTTCATCGTCACTACCCATTTCCATCTCGGGAAAATTGCAACCGTATGGAAGAACAACAGAAAACTGTCGACATTTTTTTGTTTCTTTTTTTGTTAGTACTTTGTGGAATTTAGTACGTCGGATAAAATCGGTGGTTATTTCAATAGTCTTCTGCGGATTATTAAATTAAGTTGAAAACCTTTGACTTTACAAACCATGCTGTAAGAGTAAGTGTCAGGGGAATAAATTTTCATAGCGTATGATTTAGGTCCAGAACAGACAAATTCTGATATATAAGAGTTAGAGCCATAGATAATTAGCTCATTGGTAAACTCGCCGAGACTTTTACCAAGTTGCACCTCATAATTAGCTGTGGGATTTTTTCCGCGGAAACGCGTCGGCCTAGTTTACGCACGGTCTGATATAGTTTTATTTATTTTAGTAATAAAACTCGCGATTACTACATTTACAGTCGGGAGGGTATTGACGGCCTCCTCTACGAGCTCATAGTTTACCGTAACTGTGTCTTCATTGACCACTAAAACCGATAAAACCCGAACTAAAGGATTTGATAAAAGCTTAAAATATTCCTCGAGGAATTTAATTATTTGGGTTAATTTTGTATTTTTGTTTTCTCTCATTTTTCCCCAGAAAGATGTCACAAATGTTTTACCAAATTAATCTTAAACTTGAATTGTATTTAATATTTTCTTTTTTAAGCAGAATTCCTTCAGCTTCATAAAATTCTTGTAGATACATATCCTTTTCCTCATCTGTCACACAGTCCTCAGGAAAGCCGCTAGCCTCTTGTTTTATCTTTTTATCTCTGAAACTATTTGGATGGATGTTGCATCATATGTTATTACATCGTTAATCCACAATTCGAACGTTTTTAAACTAATTTAACCCATTTCAAGCGCCAAGTTTACTTCAGCGTTAACTCATGTTGAGGTTAGACTTCTTTCTTCCACACTATGATGACAATTGTTTGTGTTTAATTATTTTCCACATTTAAAACATAGTAAAAATAACAATTTGTTATTTAATTAACATGGTAAAACCGGATGGTATAGATTATGTGGTGGTAAGATTGTGCATTTTATAATACCGTATGATGTACTTAAATCGACAGAGTTGCATTCCTCATCTACATAGATTTTAGGATGTCCTTTAATTAAAGGGGCGGTTTTTGTAATAAAGGGGTAAAGATAAAAACTTCCAAATCAGTCACATCAACCGAAAAGAATCTAAAAAAGAGAAGATCAAAAGATCTTGGGAGGAAAGAACGAAAATTCAAAATTGGATGAGTGTCCCACAAGGAACACACAAACGACCAAAGCGAAAAAAGAAACAATTAAACGATGTTTCTCCCGGGGTGACCAGCGTGGACGAAACAACGTTTAATTGTTTCTCTTTTTTAAAGGGGTAAAGACTTCCACTCTTCCACCGTAAAGAGCATCTTTAGGGTCAATTGGTAAATAACTCATTAACGGGTGATCAAAAAACGGTAAGATATCCTTATTTGTCAATAAAAGTTGATGAAATGTACAGCTGTACATCTCTACCAAATTAAAATTTTGTTCTTTTAAATATTTTTGTTTTAATTATAGAGCTTGGAAGCGGTTATCTACTGTTTCCATTTTTACTAAATTTAAGGCATGTATTACCATGCCAATAACACCCGTAATACTCAAATACGGTGTTAATTTCTGTGTCAAAACCGTCAACTCGAAAATCCCCAATTTTTCTTTCACTACCATTAGCCGTGTGCTGAATATTACTTTTTCTACGATGCGCCTCCCAGAGCAACCATATCAAAGCCTAAAGACTAACATGCACATTGACGATATAGTTATTGTCTCCGCAAAGCAATCTACTCTACCTATATCTAGTAAGAATTTTCTAAATTTAAGCGCACTTTGAGCTAGAATTTTGACATCAGAAATACAATATTCTACCATTTTCTTTCTAAAATTAAATACATCTTTTTTGTTCTCATTATACCACTTTAAAAATGTCTCTCTTTCCTTTTCCTTCATTGAACCGGGATCATAATACGATAAAGCATGTATGGGACCGACATAATCTACATTTTCGACTTTAGTAAAAAGATGTGGAAATGTGCCCTTTTTTACATCTTTCAGAGCAAAAGCAGAACATAAAGCACTTAATGACAAACTGAAATAGCAATAAGAGCCACGAAAATTTAATTTGTCTGCTTTCATATTTATAATTTTACTACCTCTCATCACGACATCTGGTGTGTCACCTGATTTTGTTAGAAAATAGCTTAAAATGAACTGATTATCATAACCACCCCCACAATGCTTGAAACATAAACATTAGCATTTAGTTTGTTCTGTAAATCTATCAAATAGGTAACAAACTGTTCGATAATATTTTGCCATGCCAAATCTATCCTTAGAGTTTGATGCAGTTTGAAGCTTCATGATCTTGAAAAGTACCGCAGTAAAATTAACAAATTACAAAATCAAGCGAAGAGAACCAAACAAAAATGAGAAGGTCAAGTCCAACAATTTTGTTAAAAAAAATTTCTTCAGCTATGACATGTTTCAAAAGGGCGGATGATATATCAAAATGGCAACCTATAACCACATTTTATTTTATTCAATTTCGTAAAAAAGTAAAAATGACAAAGCCATCAATTCTTGTTGACACACCTCCGCTTACTATGAAAAAAAAAGTTTAGTTGATGCATAACCCCGATTGACCTTGAAAATACCATGTAAAATTGAAAAACCCGCTTTTTGTAGTGCTTTTTCTAATTTGCCACTAAGCAAAAAAGTGCCCGAGATGAAATTAACATCTTGGCCATAAAAATACACTTCATTTTAAACCTCCCTACCGTTTTTTTTGATCTGGCGTTCCAGATGTTGGAGTAACAAAACGTTAAATTATGGAGATTTTTTAAAAAAGAAAATGGCTAAAATATTTTTTTGCCATTTTCAAGCTCATTTGAGGTCGGATGACCTCGAAAGTAATTTTTTTTGGAATTTTCGTCTCGAGTTATATGAAATCGAGTATAATCACGCACCGGTTGGAAAAATTGTATTTTTTATAATTTTTCGACCGCCATTTTGGAAAATGGCATCTAAAACACCAAGTCCAGAATATAATCTAACTTTTGCTAACTCTTTTATAGGTAATTTAAATGACTTTGTTGGCTAGACGAGTGAGTAGAACATAAAATTCACAGTTCCGAAAGTAAAAACAACAGGCATATAGGTCATTTTTACCGGGGTATAGCATAAACATCTGGGTCGCCAGACATTTTCTTCTGTAAAGTATTTTGCAAACCATTCCTAGAGTTTCGAAAGGTGTTCGGTGAAAAGGGACAGCAAGTCTTGAGAGATAATGAGCTCATTAGAGGCAGAGAATTTATGCAATTCTGTAAAACAATCTTGACCGCCATCTTCATTAATTTTTCTTATCCACAACTGCAGTTTTTTCCTAAATGTTGCAATTTTCTCCGATAGTTTCAAGATATGCATGTTATTGCCTTGGAGAGACAGATTTAAGGCATTCAGTTTGTCGAATATATCGCACAAATATGCCAGTTTTAGTAAAAAGTCGGGATCCTTAAAGTATCTGGAGCTTGCATGACCTTCCTCTTCTAGGAAAATGTGGATTTCTTGATGTAGCTCGAATGTACGGAATAAGACTTTTCCACGCAAAAGCCATCGTGCATTGGAGTAATACAGCAGCGCAGTGTGTTCAGCTCCCATGTCCATACAAAGAATTTGATTTTTAGCCGCCTAGTTTTTATGTAGTTAACTACGTCTATGATACGTTCCATAAACAAACTCAATTCACAGTCCAACGACTTCGATGCAAGTGCTTCCCTATGAATGATGCAATGGGTCCATATGACATACGGTGCTTTACTGCGAATAAATGGTTGCAATCCACCATAAGAGCGATATCAGTACAAACTCCAATATACTTCTCCGAATCTAAATTATTCTCCGTTGTAAACTTGTCAAGAATTTGAAACAAGTCTTGAGCCTTTCCGCTTTCATGGATATATTTGCAGAAAAGAAGGTCTTCAAGAATAATATTATCATCCAGGAAGCGTACGTAACAAATAAGTTGTGCATCTTTATTACTGTCAGTAGCCTCATCATGTTGCAGACCAAATTCATTGACTTTCATTTTCTCTATCAATTGCTCATTAAGAACCTCAGCTATATGATGGATTCTTCGACTAATAGTGTTGTTAGATAAAGGTACCTTTGAAATTAGTTTTCCCGCCGATTCTCCTCTCATAATGTTAACCATGTCGACAGCAGCCAGTAAAATAAGTTCTTCTGCGATGGTGTGAGGTTTCTTGCACTTCGTCACTCCGTATCTCACTTTGAAAGAGGACAGCAGTGCGTTGCTAGGTACTGAAGTTTGTTGAGTAAACACGTTCTTTTGTTTTTGTACATTCTGCAACTTTCTTGTGAGAAATTTGCGTGACTTTCAAACCATCGTAGGATGAATGGTTTCGAGATGTCGTTTTAGCTTACTTGGGACTTATTTTCGACCACTAGAATTTTCAAACAGAGCACACACTGCGGTCTTGCCTCTTGATTTACTTCTACTGAATTAAAACCAAAGTTAAAATATCTATCATCGTATTTGCGATGTTTCCTTCTTTTTACTCCTCCGTCACTTGTCGATGCTTGATCACTCTGTCTTGATCTATCAATTTCCTTGTTTAATAAAAAATTTTCCATCTTGTGGCTAACTTTTTACGAAAAAACGAAGCAACCGATTCGATATTGGAACGTTTATGTGTCCTGAGTTAGTAAATCACAACACTTTGTATCACTATTAAAACTCTCTATTAATACTTCTATTTATCATAACATTTCAACCAGTTGAAATTTCTCTTACGGTAAAGTAACCTAGCAAAGCGGACTACGGCGACTTAAATACTGTACAAAGAGCGCTCGCGAAAATTCTCGTCGAGCGACGGACGGGTCGAATACGGACTTCTGGAAACTCTAGAAACTTGCTCTGCTCTCTCGGGCTCGAGGCTCGATTAATAGCGCATGCGGCGACGGCGTTGCCAACCGTAACTCAAATTCTACCTTATCAGGAGCGCCTGGCGGTAACCCTGGTTTCTTCTGGCGACATCCCGGGGCGCCGCGGCGCACACTTTGACAACAACTGATTTACGCTTTTTTGGCGGTCCCATCCCGACAGGCATACGAACAATCGTGGCAGTCATTAGAAATATATCCGTTTCCAACCCAGAGGAATTGCTTTGAAATACTTTACAAATCATTTCGAAAATATCTTCAAACCTTAAATCCCCAACCCTTATAAATCTATACCATTCGGGAACATCTCGAAAGTTATTGGCATTAAAATTCAACCCAATCATGTCATTAAGGTCCGTATGTGTCATGGCACGATTAAAAACATCACGGATCGCTGTTCTAATAGGGTTTTCATTTCAAACTTAATGGTATGTCCTATTGTATTAAATCCTCGAATATTTCGAATATCTTCTGGTAAAATCAAAAATCTCTTCATACTTGACGAAGAAGCACTGTTCTAAACTGGGCAAAATTAAACAAAAGAAAATTCCATCAGGTTTTTTCCTTTTAGGATGTAACAAAAGAGGTTTGAAACAAGTTTTAACTTCTTGAAAATGACAAAAGAAAATAATGCAGGTGCTTGCGTTTGAAATTGTGGCGTCTTCTTAGTAAGGAAGACAGTAAAGTATGTGAATGTCTATACAAACTATGGCCAAAAAATTAAATTTTTGCGAAAAGAAATTCGACGGTACGAAGAAACTAAACGACTAGCTATGATGATGAAAATGCTGAGCTTAAAGGCTAAATATTCTAATTCTACTGCTTACCAAATTACCGATCAAAGATAACTCTAACTGTCACTAATTAACTAATAAGCAAAGATTTTACAGACCCTCTAAAACTGGAACTACGTAGACACTTTTGGCACAAATTACAAAATGTTTTCAAAAATCTCGAAGCTGTTTTTACTGTGAAAGTGGAAAATCTAATAGATCCATTGATAGTAATGGCTTCCTTTTTATCAACTTCCTACCCCTGTTTTCTATACTGCCTTGAAGTTTTATTATTACTATTGCCTTTAAAACGAAATAAACCCCTTTATATCATCAAATAAAATGTGATAGTTCTGGGTACCAATTTGTTTGACCAACGGCATAATATTGGTATCTTTAACTGCAGATGGACATATTTGGCAAGCCTCGTAATAAAGCAGAAAATGTTTAAAAAAATTTCAAAGCTTCTATTACTCTGAAAGTGTTAATAATGGCTTTCTTTTTATCAACTTCCTACACCTGCTTTCTATCCTGGCTTGAATTTTTATTATTACTATTGCCTTTAAAAAGACATAAACCCCTTTATATCATCAAATAAAATGTGATAGTTCTAGGTACCAATTTGTTTCACCAACGATATTGGTACTGCGGATAGACATATTCAACATGCCATGTAAAAAAATCCTTTAATATTAACTACTAATTACTAATAGGTTCCGCCTGTGGTGTAGTACACGGCGAGGTAATTTTAATTTTATTATTTTTCAGATTATTTCAAAAATATGATTTTTTGTTGAATAATTACTTATGTTTTTAAATATTTATTCTTCTTTTGCAGAGAGGTCAAGGAAGTCTGGCACCCTCCAAGTCCAACACCAAGTGAGGTCGTCACCTTTCGATCCTGTGCCGGAGGCTGAAATAATCAATGGTGATGAAGAAGAGGAGGACGTTCCGGCGCAGGTTCGAAACCCCCGTAGACGGGCAGAGCTGTCGCCATCTGGCTGGTTGACAAAGCGGAGGAGGGCGCTTGAAGAATAAATTCCAAATTCCGGCGACGACGTTTTGTAAATAGTTTCTTAAAAAGGGAAATATAAGCAGACTTCCAAAAGCGATTAAATAATTACATTAAAATTGGTAATTAAAACTGCTAATTAATTTTATAATTATATTTTATAATTATTTTCTTGAGGTAGAACAATAGGAGAGGGTTAAAAAAAATTAGAATTATTCATGTTCGCTATGCAAAATCATTTAAATTAAATCCTATTAAAATAATCCGCGAGAATCTGTGACTAATTAAAACGAATTGCAGAAAAAACCGCGGAAAATCGGATTAAAATAATATGCGTTAATCCGCGACTAATCAAAATCATTCGCGGAAAACCCGCGGAAAATCAAATTAAAATAATTCGCGAAAAACCGCGAGTAATTAAAATAATTCGCGGAAAATCTCAAAAAAACCGCGGGAAATCCACGGAAAATCGCGGCAAGACAAAAAGAAAATTGCTTTAAGTTCTTACTCTTACTACTCCTGTGAAAAAAAGGTTAAAATTCGTTTTCAATTAAAAGAACATTTTTTGTTTTTCATAAGAGTAGGATTTTAATTTTAACAAAAACTGACTAGCTGTTGACTAAATCTTATTACAAAGAAAACTAAAGTAGTAAAACTACCAAGGAAGTAGGCCTAGACTTTTACGCTTTTAACTTTAAAAATTAAAAAAATTGCCGAAATGCTAAGGCAGCAATATTTCCTAATATATATATACATACGCAACAGGTAAGATTTTTATTGTAAAAGGGACATTTTTTTACACAAGGTTTGGTATCGATACCAATAAAAGGACATGTTTTTTCTTTTAAAAAAAGTACAAAAGAAGATTAACCGACTGTATTGACACTGTTCATTAATTTATTAAATGTTATTTATACTGACAAAAATTGCCGTTTCGCTTTTAAAACCATGGAGAAATTTCAATTAACCGCATGAATATATGGCTCTGTGAACTTGTAAAAATTACCTGGAAAAATTTAATAATAACCTGACTTAACTGTAGAAAGGATCTGTTGGTTGAATTTTAATGGCGGAAACAAAATGGCGGCTAATTGAAGAATTCACGAAAAAACTTGGTTCAATTAATCTGGCTCAATGGCAAAAAAACAAAAAAAGGACTTAGCTTATGCTTTGGACACTAGGATGATTGCGGTTCAGGCCAGCATTCGTGGACAAAAGGCAACCACATAGGGATCAGAGCTTCCAATGACCAACCAACCGGAACTCATTATCATCATTGTCGATTAATGTAGTGCGTAGAAAAAACCTGCAGCGCGAAAAAACGAAAACCAGAATCATTGATTTTTTATTAAATTCAACGAAAATCACGCGGAAATAAGACAAATTACTGTAATTACCTATTGTTAGTAGGCTATTGGCCTTTCGCTCTCATCAAAAATCACTAATTAAAGTTTAGCACCTCGCTGATTATCAAAAATCACTAATTAAAGTTTAGCACCTGGCTGATTAGGGCTGGACCTTTTTTTGGAGGTCTGTGCAGAAGCACTGTTTTTTGAAGAAAAGGCAATGGCCAAGCGTCTCACCGCGAAATGCGACACAGATTTGCCATTTTTGTCATGACAGCTGACGTTTCAGCGCTCTGCGATGGTCAGATTTGAATTCAAAATTCTTTCATTTAAAAAGTTATTTTACTTGTGATATCGGCTTTGTATCTATTATTTAATTTTTGTTAATTATTGTAGCAAGGAAATTAATTAATTTCTATTTTTTTTAGATATAGTAACAAAGTCAATAAAATTAGCGATTCCTACTAAACAAGCACGTTAAACATACGAAAGGTGGCATTAATCTTTTTTGAAACCGGTGACAAAAATAACTAATATCAACGATTTCTTCTTAACGAGCACTTAATTTACGTCCAACCCCGGAAATTGGCGCTAGTAGTCAAACCAATGATTTTGATTCTTTCTATCAACTAAATGTTAAGTTATCCTCATAGATGGCATAATAAGGCTGTTTCGGAACATAACATAAATTAAGGAAATAAGAGATGCTTTGGGTCACCGATGTTATTAAATGGAAACTTAACCATTACAACCTTGCCTAGTAAGGCATATCCGAAGATTGTAGATATGGCAGAGTATCGACCAGATAATACTAGGATATGTGGTTCACCATTAAGTATTTGGAGTATTATCTCTCCACTGACGGAGTGTGATATGAAGGGTCCACTAACTTGAGTGTGTTTAGGTGAGAAAAATGTGAAGTTCAATTTTGAAACCGGGAGTTTCGGATATATATGGCAGAACTATTGCTTCAAATGATAAGACGGGATCGGTTTGATGTATAGGTTTGATATTGCAGTATGTTATACCCTTGGATGAGGTATTCATACCGTTTAAGCCGTTGATGGCTATTTTTAGATTGCGTCGGACTAGCCCCAATCGATTGAGATAGCTTTCTAGAATAAAGTTGACTGGGCTGCCGGTATCAATAAGAACTCGTATAGGTTGATAATGACCACTGGAATCAAGAATATGAACTATGGCTGTTGTTAGTATGACTTTAGTGTTGTTTGTAAAAGTAGAATTAATTTAAATGTAAGCATTTTGAACGACTCTGGTTTGATTATTACTTGTTGAGGGGTTTGTATTTGAGTGAGAATTATTTTGAATTTGTTGATTGTTAATTGTTGAATTTATATGAAGATAACTGTGCTGTTTTTGTGCACATGTACGACAAGAAAACGTAGAAATGCAGTTTTCTACTGTATGCCTATGGTGCATACATTTTATGTAAAATTTTAGTTGTTTGGTAATAGATAAGCGGTCGGAAGGCGATTTGGATAAGAACAAATTACATTTTGTTAGGGAATGTATTGATTGATTGCAAACCTTGCATTTGTTTACTTGATTGCGTAGGCTTTGTGAATTATTATTAGAAGAGTTTTGTGGTGATGGTTGCTGAGGAAAGATTTGCTGTGATGAACCTGATTGCTGGGTTGTTTGGGTATGAAAAGTGGAATATTGTTGTTTATTTTGATGATGATTTGCAATGATTCTCCAAGAATGTAGATAACTCTTGATAAGTTGGAAACTTGTTTGAGGGTCGCGCATTGTTACTATGGTTTATTTCAAAACTAGTGCAGGTTGCAGAATCTAACTTTTTAATGAGCATATTAAAAAGCAGAAAATACCAATTCTATATATTAAATTTATGTGCCTGCAAACAAGATAAATTTTCTGTAAAAATATCTATTATTTTTCTGATTTCTGAATAAGACCCAGTTTTAGAAGGTGGAGCCTTTGCTAGCTCTTTGTAGCATTTTGTCGCTAATAATCGATTATTGGAATATCTGGATAGTAACAAAGTATAAGCCATGTCATAATTATCTTCAGTTAATGTAATATTCTAATTAAATTAAATGGTTGATCTTGCACTAGAGTTTTAAGAAAAATAAACTTTTGAATTTAGCCATATTTTGCAACATTATGAACAGCATTGTTATATAATTCCTGCTGAGTTGGGGGGGGGGATACTTTCTAGTACCTCGGTTTTTAAAAAAAAACTGGTATATAGCGGTTTTTTTTTGTGTGAAGGATTACTAATTTTCGATCAGTTTTGAAAAACTATAAAGTTGGGGGTTAGGGGGTACCATCTAGTATCTCGGAATTTGTTTAAAATTGGTATATAGCGGTTTTTGGTGTCAAGGATTACGAATTTTTGATCAGATTTGAATAAATATAAAGTTGATAGCTTCCCGTTGAGTTGGGGGGAGGTACCATCTAGTATCTCCGAATTTGTTTAAAAGTGATATATAGCGGTTTTTGGTGTCGAGGATTACGAATTTTCGGTCAGAATTAAAGAACTATAAAGTTGATAGCATCCTGCTGAGTTGGGGAGGGTCGTACCAACTAGTATCTTCTATTTCGTTCAAAATTGGTATATAGCGGTTTTTGGAGTCGAGGATTACGAATTTTTGATCAGAATTTCCTAACTATAAAGTTAATAGCTTCTCGCTGAGTTGGGTGGGGGTGGTACCATCTAGAACCTCCGATTTTGTTTCTCTCGATCAGAATTAAAGAACTGTAAAATTGATTGATTCAAAACAAACTTACGGCTTTCTTGGACAATGTTTTATGATTTATACCAACAGCCAACGTTTCGGTCCTAGGTCTGGACCATCATCAGAGCTAGATAAATAGAGTTATAACACAAATTATTTTCATTTTATTCAACATTCTCATATAGTTGCACGAAATACACATATTGTGTGGTACCGCCAGACTGAACTATAAAGTTGATAGCTTCTCGCTGAGTTGATGGGGGGGGGGGTTATCATCTAGTACCTCCGATTTTGCCTCAAATTGGTATATAGCGGTTTTGCGCTCGAGGATTACGAATTCTCCATCAGAATTGAAAAACTATACAGTTGATAGCTTCCCGATGTGTTGGGGGGGGAGGGGGTACCATCTACTCTCTTCGATTTCGTTCAAAATTGGTACATAGCGGTTTGTGAGGTCGAGGATACGAATTTTCGATCAGATTTAAAAAACTATAAAATTGATAGCTTCTTTGTGAGCTGGGGGGGGGGGGTATCATCTAGTAACTCCTATTTTGTTTATAACTGAGGTTTTTGGAGCCAAAAATTAAGAATTTTTGGCCAGATTTCAAAAATTAAGTTGACAGCTTCTGGAGTACTGCACGTATATCCATCGCATACACGAAAAAGGAGAAGGATATTGCTCTGGATATCACCCAGATATTCACCCGACGTAAATAGGAGCTCCAAAAAAGATCCAATTTAGATCCAGAGGTACCCATTAGGTAACATCCACTGAATATATGTTATAAGTATATTCTGAACATGTATTAAATACTCCACGAAAATATTTGAGTTATATTCTATTACACCAAATTTGATGTTCTATGGTATATCCATTATGGTATATATTTATATAGTATATTCTGTCGATATCCGTCACGACATTTTTACAATTTAGTTTATATATAACAATGGTATATTCATAAAAGTATATTCTTTTTGTATTCATAATATTTTATTGAGGGTATATGTAAGATTTATATTACTACAATATACTAATCCTTATGACACTGATGTATTCAATGAAGAATGTCCATTACAAATCTATGGTCATATATATAAGGTGTATACGTTTTGTATATACCTTGAATATATTGTCATTTATATTACAACAATATACCCACTTAGCACAATAACAATAATAGGCATCCTAAATTTAGAAAAATTAACGTGAGTAAAATTAACATCAGAAACACATGCTTTCACATAAATAAGCATTTTTTAGATGTACTTTAAACTGATAGAAAATATCGTTTTTTGTATTATTTATATATCCAAAAAATGTACGGTATCACGTAAAAAGTGCTGTCTGTTAGTAAAATAACCTAAAATGCCTAAATTTTTTTTTTTAAATAAAAACGCCTTGGACAGCTAAAACTTTTTAACAACAATGGTTTAAAATTTTGAAAGATTTTTTTAATAATAAACAAACACTTTTTCCTCTTTTTTTAATATAAGCAGTTGAATTACATTTTTCAAAATTTTATTTAGAAAATACAGAATTAAGCTTTCCATTAAAAAATTTAATTTAAGTCAAAGCAAGGCAGTATATTAAGACTCGCAGGCACCATACCGCATTATTACCAGTACATATCCTCATGTTTAGCTCTATTCTATTTGATGGTTGATATCTGTATCTATCTGCAGCATCCTTGTTTTTTATGGCAATATGAAGCTAGGTATTCGTGGTAGTGAGTAAAGAGAGGGAATTTCTTCTTGCTGCAGCTATATCTAAAAATAAAATATTTTTATAAACAGATAATACGTGGCATATTCATTTTTTTAATCAGTTTTTATAAGTTTTTATTCAGTTTGCTGGTGGTACAAAGCAACATTTTATAATAAAAAAAACTATAAAAATGCCATGGACAAAAATTTTCTTAAAAATGTGTTATTTTAATAATTTAAATACAACGCTGTAAATAAAAATTTTAGAAAAATTTAAGTTTATAAAAAAATATAAAGCCAATAATTTTAAAAAATAATGTTTTTCCAAAAAAACTTTAGCAACAAATATAAGTAAAGAAAAAAATTATACAAGTTCTCTAGACTCAACAAAAAATGATTATGCCAGTTTGAGCGCTTTTATATGGGACCTTTCGGACATCATCGTTTTAGTTTTTAACAAAAGTAATATATAAAAAACTAAAAGGAACAGTCTATAAAAAGACACACATACAATAAATCTTTTGTAGCGTCTCAATTTTGCTATAAAATGAATTAAAAAAAAAGTTCCCGACAGTTTATACCACTTACCCTGCAAAGTCTAGATGTTAAGATGGCCACCAGGATTATTGTCTTTTTCCATGTAAAGGAACCAAAGATATAATTTTTGTTCTTTCAAAATTGAGAGGCATGGTAAAAACTACCCATATTTCCATCAAAAATCCACCTGAAATAGAAATTTGGTGATTAACAGTTATTATTCCTACCAATTTTATCAGGCCAGAACTTATTTTCAAGTAGTTTTAAATTCCCAAAATCCTTAAATTGTTGCTTGTTGCAGGGAATTTTCACTAATAATTCAAGAAAATGAATTATGTACTGCTAAAGTCACTTTATTTGGATAAAAAATGAAAAATGACAACTCTGAAATAATAATCAATTAATAATAAATATTGTTCGTGGGTCTCCATTTAGGTAGGTATTTCATTTCCTGAAACGTCGTCCAGATTTGGATCAGACTGAAATTTTTACTTAAATTATTTATGTTTATAAAATGGCCTGATTTTTGGTATGAAATAAAAAAACTTTATTCGGCTTTATCTACTTACCCTGCAGTCCTCAAGAGATGTAACGTTACCAAAGATGGTGGGAACAACCAACCAAATTTTCATCAAGTATCCATCTGAAACAAAAAATAAAACCATACAACAATGTTTACTTTTAGAGGTCTAATAGGAAAGCAGAAAAATAAAAGTTTCAAAAGGATTCTTCTTTTACAATATAACATAAATAAATAAAATAAAAATATAGGTAAATAACTTTAAAATAATCAGCACAAAACTTTTATAAATGTACAGAGATGTGGGTGTCAGTGATTTACGAGGTGATTTATCGGCTTTCTAATTTAATATTTGGTAAACGCAAAAACCAGTTTTTTTACATTTTCACAAGAAAACCAACCAATACAACCCCAGCAAACCCAGCTGAACCATAAAAAGTTTGTTTTCGCTCTAGTTATAACCGTCGTAACTTTAGACACTGTGAAAAAAAAATGCAAAATAAACTGCCTCCTATATAGGGCAATGTTTCTTTTAATTTTACAGTATAAACCTAGCTTTAGATAAAACAAAACCTGCGGTTCCTGATTGACATTGACCCTTCTCTGTACCTTTTATACGCAGTGCATCAACGTCGAAAAGCAATATATATCGTCAAGTTGAAATTCAGCCATATATATAGATGCATTTATTTCATCTGACGCCACAATTTTGACCCCACACGAATAAAACAACTGGATGTGATATAGCAATTCCCAGGGTTGTAGTTTAAATATAAAAAAATATTGTCTTTTGCTACAAAACTTTAGAAAACGGCACAAACTCACTGCACACATAAACAAGCGAAACAAGCTTAGTTCTGTATTTGCAAGAGGAAGGATTTATTAATCTCGTATCTGATTGGTTGAATTCAAACCACGTGGTACACGCGCTAATGAATCAAAATGCGTAACACCGAGCTCGTAGGGTCGTATAAAACGCTAAATGGTTAATATTTAAGGCTCCCTCACTAAAGAAATCCTTTAATACATTTCATCAATTTAGTGGTTTTTGATTCACTGAGATAATGCATTTCGCCCAATTTTGCCAAGATGTTAAGTCACAATCTAACCCGCGTAAAAAATATGTTAACCAGGTATAGCAATATACCTACAATTTTTTAAAGATATATAAAACAAATAGGTTCTGGGTTAAGTACATTTAAAAAAAAGCATTAAAAGTAGCAAAAAAATTTTCTGATATAATGCTAAAAAAATTTAATTATAAAATTATACATCATAACAATAATATATTTAATAAAGTATTCCATTCCACAAAACAAATATTTGATAATATTTATTGTGCAAATAGTCAAATGATATTATGCTAGGATATTTCTGCCCTAAATACAAAAAACATATAAACAGAATATACTCAAACGGATACACAGTGAATCTTGGGAAAATATTCATATTTTTTTTATATAATTTCTTGCAATAAATTTTGTCTAAAAAATATGTAGTATTTTAAATGCAGAAGGAAATATTAAAAACTTTTTTTATCGAATATTATGTGATACCTATAAAATTTATATATTTAGTTTATATTAAAAAACAAATATTTGAGTAATATTTTATTTTAAAATATTAACTGATATTCGGTTAAAAAATATAAGGCTTATATACAAAAAAACATATATTTAGGATGTACGATAGCGCATATACACTGAATATGCAGCAAATATCCGTTCATGTTTCCTTTTTATGAAACGAATCATGTTTTTTTTTCCAATATATATATAAAATATACATGTAACATACAAAACGTACATCCTTTCAGTTCAGACCCCAAGACATTTATTGATCAATATTTGGAACCAGAAAAGTCACCAGATTTAACCTATTATTATTCTGTGTAAGAAAGATGCATAGGTGTGAACAGAAAAGGCATGCAACTTTTCACCCTTCATTTTCAAGGTCGACACGCGCGATTCAAAAAACCCCTTGCGTCAAAAAACCCTGCATTGGCACGCGTTCATGGAAAATAAAATTTTATGGTACCTTCCTCTATACAAATTTTAGATTTTGACATTTCACACAAGGTCATTATCTATTAAAAATGCACTGACAGTATCAGTCGATCGTTTAAAAAGAGATGGTTTGAATAAAAACGACGATCTTAGATTTAGCCTGCCAGCTGACGAGATTAAAGCCGATTTTTTTCCACAATTATTCAGTATTCAGTATTCAGTAAACTTTATTGCTTCTAAAGATATTAAAAAATATATCTTTACTTAATAAAATTACCTTAATTAAAGAAAAACCTGTGTGTTTTTAAAGAATTTAAATTAGAAAAGTCAGTCGTATTGAGATATAGAAAAAAAAAATATATATAGAACTACCCACTCATATAACCTAAAGTTACAAGAAGTTAAGTATTATAAATTAATAGATAAAGCCAGTGTACTACTTTATAACTTATAAGAACCAAAAGTAGTGTCATTTCCCATGGTGCCTAAATGCAAGGGGAGGGGCACTGAAAGAAAATGTGTTCAAATTTTTGCACGCACCGGATGTTACATATCGTACATGTTTCTGTTAAATCTAGTTGGTACGAACAACCACCAAATGCAGTAATTTTTAAAAATCGGTTATTACACGTACGAAGTTGGCATATTATTTTGGTAAAGCTGGAGGAAAGTTTGATTTTAGATATTTTTTAGTCGCACTACCCAATTCTAAAAAGTTGTAAAATAATGGGAAAGTCGATCCAGAGACAGCACTTCTGTTTTTTGTAATACAAAAGTTTGCTTTTGTTTTTAATAAGAAATCGATTATCAAGAGGAGTAAAAAATTGAGTACAATCAGTAAAATCAAACATTTGTTAAACTTGAAATACCCAGCTATACCTAGTGTCAGAAATATTGCTTGTATTATGTAAAGTTAGTAATCGTTTAAAACACAGGTAGGTCTCTCCATTGACAAAAGTTTGATCAGCCATGACAAAAATGTGTGGGAATCCAAATTCCAGACGCAAAACACTGTCAGGTGTGTTTCTAGACAGAAAAAAAAGGTTTCTGAAGAAATGAGTTTGCGTTCTTTCCAAAATATCAATATATCTTAAGCTCCAGATTGGTGCGTTTACTAAAAGGATGTTTAGCCCTAAAGATTCATACAACTTAAGCTTAGAACCCCAACCTGTAATTTTTGAATTGGAAATTAAGGATCTGAGGCTTGCTTCACGCGAATAACTGAATCCTTCGACATTTGTCGGAAAAAGGATGATGTAAATGTAGTTCCTAGGTAAACGTAACTATTCGTGACTTTAATCTGACTTTCTTCAAACGAAAAGATTCTTGAACTAACAGCATTTTCTCTAAAAAAAATCAAAATTTTAGTTTTTTTGCATTGACCACTAGTTTGTTATTCTGATTGTATTTTTGTAAAATAGAGATTTTACAAAGGAGATCGATTTCTGAGTCGGCGAGGACGACGCAGTCAATGGTTATGCCGGTTACACCATTTTCTCGGAAAAAATCCTCAATGTCAGCCAGAAACAGGGAAAATAAAGCCGGACTAAGGGACTCGCAATGCAACACGCCCTCCGTAATATCAAACTCTCTTGAAAATGTATGATTAGATTTGACTTTAAATTTTGCGTTTTTATAGAGGCTTTTTACCACCGCGATAAAGCGTGAGGACGTACCCTAAGCATAAAGCCTTTTCCATAATATTTCGTGATTAATGCTGTCAAAAGCACGTTTAAAATCAATAAATAAGGCATAGACCTTCCTACGTTTTAGTCTAAGGTGTAACTGAATAGTAGATTCCAGGACAAAAATGTTGTCTGCACAACCTCAATGCTTTCTAAACCCACTCTGGCATTCAGGAATAATTTTGTTTTTATCAGACCAGTTACTTAACCTATCCAGAAGTACCAAAGTGAACAACTTAGCAATGCAGTTAATTAGAGCTATTCCGCGGTAATTGCTAGGATCCTCAGTTGGCCCACTTTTGTGAATCATTTTTAAAGTAGCAACGGCTCAATTAGATGGCGTACCATTCCATTACGTTATTAAAAAAATGAGGTGATGTATAACAGCCAATTAGCTGGTAAAGACTTAAAGAACTCATACGAAACACCATCCAATCCCGGGCTCTTTCCTTTTTTACATTTAATAGAGCGTTATCAACCTCAGAGACCTGAATATATCTGTCTAATATGTGGTTAGAAGCGTCAAAGAACTGAAGATCGCAAACAATTCTCGGCTTAGTCAAAGAATCATAAAATCGCTCCTATACCTCAATAGGAAGATCGGGAACGGCATTGCCCTTCCGAAACATTTTAGTAGTTTGCCAAAATTGCTTTGAGGAATGAACATTGCAAAGTGTTTTTGTAATTTCCCTATCATACAGCTTTTTCTTTTGTTTAATTGTTTTTTTATACTCTTATTTGCATCAATATAGCGAAGTCGAAATTCGTCTGAAAAATTGTTGCGTTTACATAATTTAAATAAGTACGAAATATTTTTTTTTTGTTATGACATTCTCTGTCAAACCATGGTTTATTATTTTGCGCGATAAAACATTTTTAAGCACTTACCATGCCACAGTTGTCAGCTTGTTCCCAAATAGCAGAGATCAAGTTGTCCTGTAAACTTTCCAGATCTGGACCAAAGAACGCTCTATCAGAAAACTGTATTGCTTAACTGTGATCAAAGCAGCGCTGGTGCTTCCATTTTAAAAAGAGTTAGGGAGCGGAAACCGTATATGTTTTATTTGTAGTGTTAGTAATAGACTGTTTGCTACTTGGAAATCTCAGGGAAATTTCAATTGGAAAGTGGTCCGACTGAGATGCCCTTTGCTTTACTGAAAAATCCTTTGTTAAATTTAAATACGTGTTGCTACACCAGGTCAAATCTATGACACATTTGCCAGAATAGTTGCAAAAGGTAAACTGCGCTGGCGTGTCTGAAACGGAAAGACCATTTAAGAGTGTAAACGAATCATCGCACACATATTCGCAAAGTGTGCGCCCCCTGGCATTTATTGTGGGATCGTTAGAATTAACTTCGACAAAAAAATCAGTATCCCAAAAAACTTCCATCGGTGATTGAGCCAAGTTTGCCAAACGACTGATAAAATCACCTGCAATAATGCAAAGAATATCGGGATACTCAACCAAAAAAAAGCCCAATAATAAATTAAAATTTTCCTACCCGTCTGCTAGTTTAATAGAGGGTTTACAGTAAATGCAGTACAGCAAAAATTGAAGAGATTGATATTTAATAATAAACCACGTAGATTTACCAGTTGAATGTTCTCTTACTCCACCACAAAAAAAGTTGTACTCCCTTAAAAAAGTCGGTATATGGTCGGGCGTAAGAGTTAACCACGTCTCGGAGAGAAAAATTATATCTTGGTTGAGTGGAAAGTTTATTTAGTGAACATTGCTATAACCAGCGACATTGTAAAGTAAAATAGAGAATGGTTGCTATTGTAATGGTGCATATTTCAGCTTTGGTATTTTGTTCAGTTTTGTGTTTTGGGGGAAAAAGCAGCTTTCGAAGATCTTTTTTTAGTAACATCGTGTGAGCTATTTTTATGAATTACTATTTTCGGTTCGTTTTTAATGTATTTTATGGTAATATTGGCTTCGCCCCTACTTTTTCGGACCTCCAATTGCTTTCGAACCCGATCCAAATGTGCCAATTGTATCTAAATCATGTCATTTTTTAAAATAATGTTTTTCCAAATGGGATACTTTGCCAAGTTTTTTTTCGATTTTAATACATTTATTACGGCTTCTTGTGAATCTAAGCAAATTTTTAAAGGTTTAGGACCTCTACTATTTGACCCAAATCAGGATGCTCTTTGAATAGAAACGCTGTTTTGAGGATTAATGTCATTTAAATTTTTTTTTGCCGACTAAAAGTCTTTATCTGGCGAATTTTCATCGATTAGCACCATTAATATAATATATAATAATCGATCAGAATCCTTTGAAATTAATTGGGAAGCTGTAAGTGATGTTTAGCTTCCAAGGATTCTACCCTATTTCTAAAAGTTTTGCTTTCTTCTTCCAAGTTCTCTATAGCAATTTTATTCTATGTTGGGAATTTGGAACCTTTGGTTGCACTAAAACAAAATTATGATTGTTTTCCACAAACCAAAACTACACTTTTTGCACTCGACGCGCGTTTCGCTAACAATGTTAGCATCATCAGGAGACGATAAACAATGAACTAAATTAATCTACGCTCTATCTTATATACAATCCTTTAGTGGGCGGAGCTAAGACCAATAAATTGTGATTGATCACGATTTTTTAATCCTATCTCCCCTCAACCAAAGAATAAAGTGTACTAAACGGGATGGGTCCTCTATCTTTATTTAAACTATTTCTGGATTTAATGATTTCCATACTTTCATATGCATTCAAAAGTCTTTTGTTTGGTACACTTTTTAGAAGTTTTAGGTTATCTAATGTGAATCTATGATTGTTTTCAAAAGCATGCTCGGCCACACTTGACTTTTCTGTTCTTCCGTATTTTAAGTGTGCTAGCACTCATCATCATAGATTCACATTAGATAACCTAAAACTTCTAAAAAGTGTACCAAACAAAAGACTTTTGAATGCATATGAAAGTATGGAAATCATTAAATCCAGAAATAGTTTAAATAAAGATAGAGGACCCATCCCGTTTAGTACACTTTATTCTTTGGTTGAGGGGAGATAGGATTAAAAATCGTGATCAATCACAATTTATTGGTCTTATCTCCGCCCACTAAAGGATTGTATATAAGATAGAGCGTAGATTAATTTAGTTCATTGTTTATCGTCTCCTGATGATGCTAACATTGTTAGCGAAACGCGCGTCGAGTGCAAAAAAGTGTAGTTTTGGTTTGTGGAAAACAATCATAATTTTGTTTTAATTTTATTCTATTATACTGCAGTACTCAAGCTTTCCAGTTTGCTATTTAGCAACGAGAATTGCTCCATAATTTTATCAAAATGAAACTCGTTCAAGGCGGCAATAGTACCTCTTTTTTGGCGCAGACTTTGCATTTAAAGTCGCGATCTTTCATAATAATAAACGTTACCAAACAAAAGGTTAAAAACACAATAAATAGGTACGACAAAGCCAAAACAATTATGGGTAATTGTCTTATAAAATACAAAAACATGTCTGGTGAGGCTGTAGTTTAAAAAAGAATGTTGTACAATGAGGAAATTTCTCGATAAGTTTGGCAGGAATAGTAAAAATAACACATTTTTTGATTTGGACAAGCTTAGTAATAAAGTCGTATCATTGAAATCAATTATACCAACCAGCTAGACAAATATTTTTAAGACGAAAAACTAAAATATTAGGGTATGCTGATTTATGGCAAATTGACCTAGCTGTTTTTCTCGATTTAGCATTAGAAAATAATGGATACATGTATATCTTAGTATGTCTTGACTGTTTTCAAAGCTTTTATGCACCCAACCATTAAAGACCAAATCTGGATTAGAATTTCGTGATGCAATGAAAATTATATTTAGGACAGCGAAATATTTACACAAAAACCTGCAAAGTGACCAAGGGAAGGTATCTCAGACTAATAACTAAAGAGAGACCAAACATTCCCTATTGAAATCCTCTAATGTTTACAATCCAACACTTTTCTGGACGATTATATGAACAGAAAAGAGATAGAGCAATAAAACGGCAACACTGTCAAAAATTGCTTTTCCCATTACCAGTGGCGGCCTTAATTTTAATTTAAATATATAAATGTGAAAACGAGATATAAGGTAGGGTTGGTCGGATTTTCTTATTCAAAAGAATTAACTGCCAGAACTTGCATAACCACAAAAAATAGATTTATTCAAGGATAAAGTTTAGTTTGAGGAATGTAGGTATTTACGAACAGATCAAAAGTTTACCAAAGAGCACTTGAAATGATTTTTAGGTCAATTATTCAAGATGGCTGTTATATATTTTTTTTAATTGTGCAGTATCCCACAAAACAAAAGTAAAAAAAACATTTTCATAGCAAAAAAAAAAACGGTTAATAACCCGTTTTATAACGTTATTGTCCAAAAAACAACACGCTATTAAACGGCTTATTAAGCGTTTTTTTCACTATGATAATAATGTCTCTTTTAGTTTTCTTTAGTGTAATATAAACTTTATTTATCAAATTAAATGAACTTTTTGTGATATTAATTATGAAAATTTTAAGGCCAACAAATTTTATTCTTTACACATGTTCACACACACACATTCTTACACATTGGCTGCATGTTCATTTCTGAATACAGAACACAAGGAAAATTTAAGGAAGAGGTAAAAAATTAATTACTAGTAGTTTTTCAAGAAACAGGAGTCAAAAGGCAAAAAAATAAATAATAATTATTAATAAAAATAAAAATAAGATTGGCTCAGAGTAAATATCTCCAAAACGGTTTTATTCACATTATAGAAAATTAGTGCATATATTGGCTATGTGATTCTGTAAAATATTTTGACCTCGCAAATGTTTGTTTTTTAAGATGTCGAATAGATATTCACTCACTTCGCATTATATGTTACAAAAAATAAAAACTACTAAATGCTTATATAGATATATTAATCTTTATTACAAGTAAAAAAATAAAAACATTATTAACTTACATACTATTTACTCATTTCCAAACAATATTATTTTTTCAAGAAGAAAGAATTAATGCACAAGCATAAAGACCAATGCCTCTCTGGCTTTAGGTAAGGTGTCAATATTATGTTAGTTCCCAGATCCACATACCCAGTAAATTTTGATCAAGTCCATTCGACTTGTTTTCTTATCGACATTTCGTCCATTACAAGATTACAAAGAAGTGGGCGAGATGCACTTTTTTGTTTCAAAATTAGTCTACAGAGCCCTAAATCTGGCAAACTTCGGTTAAATGTTTTTCTTACAAAGTTGTAGGCCTTGGGAGAGTAAAAGGATAATGTCAAAGGAAATGGCCTCAAAGTTGGGTTGTATTTTTGACGAACTGGTCCTTTCAGCGTCCGCTCGAAAATGTTTTGAGCTGGTCCATCAAGTGAATCCTATTAAAAAAAAACATAAAATAACTAAACAAAAATACTCTGAATTTTTCACTTATTGACAATTTTTTAAGCTTTTTATAAAATAGAAATCACATTTTTGCGTGATATTGACAATAATAAAAAAATTATCATTTTTGCATGCATCGAGGTAAGTAAATGTTAGATGTTAAGACATTATCTTTGAAAAGCAAGACAAGTGAAAAAATACATCTTTTATAGAACCTTACTCACCAAAAAAAATTAATCCAGTCCTTACATCTAAATAATCGCGTAAGTGTTTTTTTTTAAATTCAGGCCTTCCCCCTCCCCTTTTGTGAACTGCGGTGGGGACCCCTTCCCTCTAATAATAATGCATTATTTTTGAATAAAAAAGGCAAGATTTTCATCGACCCCCCCTTCATTTACATGACGTGATGTAAGCTCATGTTATTAATGGACCAACCCCACAAAACATTTTTAAGTTAAGTGTTAATGTTGATTAAACTATAAATTAAAATAAAGCCATACCTTTATGGTTGCTTCCAACGACACACTAATGAGGGATTTTCCCTTCAAATAATTAATCAATTGCTTTAAGGAATTATTCTCAATTTAAGTCTTCTGAGATTCATTTGCAAGTTATGAATTTTTCGCCTTCTTCTTTCATGAAAACTTTTTACAAATGCCATCTTTTTTTTCAGGTGTGGATTGCCAGATCTCCAATATATCTTTTTCTAAAAATAAAAACAATTATATGATTAGAAGTAAATATTAAAAGAAAAAAAAAATTGAGAACTTAAAACTTGCTCAACATATGAGTTTATTAGAAGTAAATATTAAAGGAAAAAGAACAAAAAACATGAGAACTTAAAACTTGCTCAACATATGAGTGTATTACAAGTAAATATTAAAGGGAAAAAAACAAAAAAAATGAGAACTTAAAACTTGCTCAAAATATGAGTGTCACATGGTATTAAGAATAAGAGAAGTTATCTCAGAGCAATAACAGAAGGGCTTAAAGTAATGTTATGTAGAATGTACCTTTTCCGTGTTTTTCGACTTATTTGGTTTCTCAAATTAGCCTGAACTTCTGGCAGAGTAGATGTCGATGCATATTCAATGGCTAAACTGCAAACAAAAAAATTCTATTACAATTTTAAATGCACATTTTTTTTTACTTTTGCCTTATAGAATGATGTCAGTAGATTTTGATTATTAAAAAAAAATATATACAGGGTGTGAAAATTAACGACACCCATAAGTATCTTAAAAATAAAAAAGGGGCAGGAGTAAAACTTCACAAACTTGAATAGGCCCCTTTTTTCTGATTAAAAAAATTACCTTTGTATCTAGCGAGATAAATTAAAATGTCTTCTTCAAAAGAATAATGAGTTTAAAAAGAAAAATTGCTCTTATTAAAAAGTTTTTGCCATTTTATTTAAAAACCGTTAGAGAAAAGGTAACATATTAGGTATTTCTGAAAATATAAGTTTCCATTTTAAAAAAGTAACATCCATAAAAAATATGTACCTTCGTGCAATTTCTTCCATTTCCTAAGCAGTTTCTGTAATAGCAGTATCTGTGGTTAACTCATCAGTTTCATCAACGATTGCCTCTTGATTTGTTGAGAGATACAGAATATCCCGCTCACCTTCAACCCTGTTAAAAAAATATTTTCTAAAATATTTTGTTATAAAATGATATATTTAAAAACACTTTCAAAATTACCTTTTTTAGCCTTTTTGCACCCTAAAACTTTAAAGAAACCAAAGTTTAAAAAAAATACCTTTTCAGCGGTTAATCCACTTGTCTGGTTGAAGGACCTGCAATATTTTGGTCAGAATGTAACAAATTGATCTTAGGTACATTGGGCTCTTCCAATAGTGTTTCAAAAGCAAAATCTAGAGATTGAAAAATAATACATAATTCTATTAATCGAATTACCAAGAGTTTATTAGACGCATGTGTCAATGGAAAGGGTTGCCTGGGTTATGGTCAATATGGCTTAATTTTAGAAAAAATAAAAAGACTGTACTTCACAGGAGAAGCGACACAAGTAGGACATTCCCGGTAGATTTTTTGAGTTATGCAATTACTCTACTAAATAAAAATATATATATATTTTTATTTTGGTTGAATTTGGAGAATTTTTTGAAAAAAAAATCAATTGAAGGTAGTAAAACGGTCTCTATAAGACGTCTATTTTAGTTAATTATTTTGATATTGGGGTCATTTCATATTAAATCAACCAAAAAACTCGAAAATCCAAAATTTCAGATTTTCTTGACAACTAGTTTTTTTTAATTAATTTTACAAATTGGCTCATTTTAAAGCCATTTTATAGACCTTTCCAATGATATATCACATATAATAGTTTGTTTTTTAAACTTTTTTTGTATTTAAAAAAATATATATTTTTCGAAAAATTTCAAAAAGGCCATTTTTAATTTAAAAAAAAATATATAATGTTTTTTAAAGGGTTGTTTACTTACTCCCAAAATTTTGTGAAAAACAAATGATGGATTCAATGCCAAATAAAAAATTATAAAAATTCCATTACATAATAATCACCTAGATACCAGGTGTTCCATATACCTTTTCTCTATAAATATTAGGATAGAATCTTGTTTAGACTAATATTAACTTCCATTTAACCTAATATTTCTAAAAAAACAAAAGGAAGATAGCTGTGTGCACTGCAAATCTAACGAAAAAACTCTAAATCTATTACACCAATTTCAGTGATTAATAATATTATATGCTAACAAAATCAAGTCTTTCTGCCAGTATTTATTTGATTTCATAATCTTAGCAAGCAACAAATATTTTAAGATGGCTAACAAGAAAATATATGCAAGTAAAAGCCCCATCGATTACCTAAAATACAAAGTTTGTTTCTGTAAAATGTACCTTAAACTTCAAAAATTTAAAAAAAAATGATTTTTAGTATAATTTTTCATATATGGCATATTTATTTTTTTTTGACACTGAACTCATAAATTTGTACATCTTAAAATTTGGCTTAGAGTTTATTAATACTTTAGGCAAAAAGGTTTTTTTTTATATATTAAAAATAGCCTTTTTGAGATTTTTCAAAATTTTATTTTAAAAAAAATATATTACACCTCATATGAAAGGTCCCTAAAAAAACTTCATAAAGAGCCTTTACTTACTTTTCGAGTACAAGTGGTTCTTAAGATATTGCTAATTTTGTGCCTCTATGTTAAGGCCAAACTGGTGAATTTTTTGATTTTCAAAAATTAATTAAAAAAAAAACTACCAATAAAAAAATCTGAAATTTTGAATTTTTGCGTTTTTTTGTGGTATTATTATTAATTAAATTATCAAAATCAGAGATGGTGTGGTAAAATACCCTAGTTGATTTGACGTCGACCATTGGAGGCACAGCTACCTTTTTTACTAGTAGTAAATATTTTCAGACTTACCTTAAGGATTTTCTGGCAGGTTATTGGAGGAACAGCTACCTTTTTTACTAGTAGAAATATTTTCAGACTTACCTTAAGGATTTTCTGGTAGGTGATTCAAAAATATTTGAGTCCGAACTAAAAAAAAATATGCCTTTTTGAATCATGTACCTTAAAATTATCTTTTAACAATATAACAAAGCTCAATGCGAGGAATAAAAAGGTTGATGTGACCCTATTGAGAGTAGAGTATTATTTTGGAAGAAAAGCAACTTTAAATTAAAATGTTAATAGTATACTATTTATTTTAGTTAGATTAGGTCCAGCCAAAGGTGTTTGTTTTTGTAAATAAATATAAAAATGTTCAAAAATGGTGACTAATATCTCAAATTAAATATAAGAGGTAAAAGAATATGCTTTAATGTTTTCTTTTTAGAAATTATTTGAGAAAAAAAATATGTTCTGCTACAAAAGTCTTTTTTCAATAGTTCCACTAAAATACCTTTCAGCTCAGACTAATATTAATATTTTTATTCTAGTCACTTACCTATAAGATAAAGGATCTACACATAAAGAAGTACCAAATCTAGGATTTGCATCTGGTCTTATTTGTTGTTTGCCAGTGGTACTTATTGTCATTATATCACTTGGATCAAAAGGTTCAGAGCAAATATGGGCATACTTAATAATATGGTTATTTTCCAAATCTAAGATAGATATCCACCTCTGTCCTCTTTCAGGGTTTACAGGAAACCTACAATAAAAAAAAACAAGTACCTGAAGAATTAGTAAATAAATACCCAATAACCATTTTTAGCTAGCTAACCCTCGTAAATTAGTATAATATTTTTATAAGTTAGGTTTAAAAAAAAAGCTTTCTCTAGAAATTTAAATAGATATTATCTTTATTTTAATATAGATCTGATCAATTTTTTTGTACTTTTTAAAAACAAATACGCTCTAAATGACAGTGAAATTCTCAACACACCACAAGAAAACACAATAAGTAGTAAAAAAGCAAAATTAATGAACCGTCTTAAGTCGTTTTTTCATCATTGTTTCTTCATTTTGCTGTAATGGAAACAAAAAAACCATTTAAAATTATAGATAGTATTTTTATCTAAAAGGGTGATTTGGGCAATTTTGCTTTTGATAAAGGAATGTAAAGTAAATTCAATGTGTCAGTTAGTTTTTAAAAAAAGTATCAAAAAATGAACACTGAGTCCAGGCCTGAAAACTTCTAACTTTTTCTAAAAATTTATAATTAGAGCCGTTATTTTTATCGAATTTCAAATTTTCGGTTCAGTAGTCCTTAAGATATATGGTTTTGAAATTTTATTAGGTTTTAATAAATCACTGCCAAGACACAAACATAGATTTAAAGAGCCAAGAAGTGCTAAAGGTAGGGCAAGGCAACAATAAAAATTTGTCACAACTTTATTTTTAACTTTTAAATTCTTTAATTCTTTAAAAACAAAACATTTTCTTTTGGCTCTTTTTTACTATTTCTACATCCACATAAAATGAGATTAGAGCTTGACAAAATGTGGTACCCAGCCTTTTATTGTTTATTAACACAATGAGGGGGTTGTGACCCCAGGTAAAGGAAGTTTTATGACTTTGCCCATTTGATCCCACTGTTTCTTTCTTTAATAGAATTATATATCAATATGTGTTTTGACAAAATTATGATTGTTTTCCACAAACCAAAACTACACTTTGTTTATCGTCTCCTGATGATGCTAACGTTGTTAGCGAAACGCGCGTCCAGTGCAAAAAAGTGTAGTTTTGGTTTGTGGAAAACAATCATAATTTTGTTTTAGTGCAACCAAAGGTTCCAAATTCCCAACATAATATGTGTTTTGGTTAAATTTGGATGTTTCTGTAAAAAGGCTGGAGGAGATATGAATTTTTCTATATCTTTTCTATATAGTGGGTTGGTGGTCTAGTTGAAAAGAAAGACGCCTGCAAAAACACATATGGTCAAGCCATGATGGTAATTTAAGGGGTAACATTTTTGTTTAATTAATTAATTTTTACTATCTTTTTCATATTTTTATACCATGATTTTTCTCACATTTTCAAGTTTTTACTGTTTTCAAAAAAGTACTGCCAAAAAATATTTTTTTTGTGTTAAAATGAAAAATATTTGGAGATAGAGGGCACAATGGTAGACGTAGATGCAGAGTAAATTATCTGATAATCTACAGAAGTGCAAAAATATTTAAGGTTGTTGAAGAGAGATAGCAGGCTATATAAATATTATTTTAGAGAAAGATGAAAATAATTTAAGGCAATCGTTTAATAAAAATTTCTGTTGTCATCTGTCTGTCAACTTTAGTGGAGTCGTGCATATTGGTAGAGCCATGATGAACCTTAAAATAATTTAGTTAAATAACTGTTAAATTAAGTATTTTTAGATGTGCTAAGGTACACTTATAGCAGGACACGTTTTTTGATAAATTTAAAGACTATAAAGAACGTTGATTGAAAGAAATTAATACCACCTTATGTCTTACAACCTTTACACTTTGATCAATTACAATTTTACTGTTTTTTGGATAAAAATGGAAAAATAGAAATCATATGCACGACACCATTAAAGATGACAAATTAAATTATTTCCATCTTTCTCTAAAATACTTTTTTATAGCCTACTGTGTCTTCAACAACCTTAAATATTTTTCATTGTAAGAGAGAAAAATGTTTTTTTGACAGTATTTTTTTTTGAACGCTTAAAAAATAGTGAAAACATGAAAAATCTGAGTGCTTTATTCTAGAAATAGAAAGTTTGGATAGAAAGCTTGAAAATGTGAGCAAATTCATGGGAAAAAAATGTATAAAACATGGTAAAAATTGCTTAAACAAAAATGTTACCCCTTAAATTATTCTAAAATATTTTAAGCGTTTAAGCGTTAAATTAGCATCAAAAATTGTAATTTTTCAAAGCAAAAAGTGTGTGGGACATAAGGTGGTATTAATTTCTTTCAATCAAAGTTCTTTACAGTTTTTAAATTTACCAAAAAATGTGTCCTACAACTATAAGTGTATTTAAGCACATCAAAAAATCATTTAACAGGTATTTAACTAAACTATTTTAAGGGTCATCATGGCTTTAACAATACAGATAGTAATTTTATTTTAAGAAGGGATCCGTTACCTACTTACAGGAGGCAAAAAGGCACAATATTAACACTACTTGAGAAAACATCTATTCATGTAATTTTTGGAGTGGTTTTTTTAATAAGCACTTAACTTTTTTAAAAGGCTAGGCAGTTAAAACACTTGTCTTTATAGTTCTGAACTAGAGTTTTTTTAAATTACACTTATTATATATGACTATTATCTGGATATCAGCAGCTAGTTGCAAAAGGTCAGCCGATAAGCAATTACATTAAAAAGTTTTTGTTATTAAAAAGTAAAAAAAAAATTAAAAGAAATTGTTAAAATTGCCTATTTTCCACAAGAAGTACCTACCTAATGTGATACCTATAATATTTTAAAAATAGCCTGTTGCTAAACTTACAACAATCACTACACTACCTCTTTTCATTTCTCTTAGTACTTAAAAGGTACCCAGGTACCCATTAAAATACAAAAAATACCTGCCCCAGTACCTGACTATCAGCACTTGGGCTTATTGTCTTCTCTTGTTATGTGTAAATTATAATAAATAAATATTTTACATGCTGCAAAAGGAACAAAATTATCTGGTACTTTTGTTTCTTAAAAAAGATTAGTATTAGTCTTAGATTTTTGATGTATTAATAGTATAATTATAAGCTTTTTACGCAGTTTTTTACCTCATACTACGCCCATGACTAACGTAAAATGACAGGATCTTTCTTACCTCCGAAATATTAGTTCTGGGCTGGAATATCCACTTCTATTGCATAACAGGCAATGGTAAACCATTTTGTTGGTCCTCAAAATAGTTTGATACAGTTCTTTTTTCACAAATAGTCACAATAAAATTCAAAAATCACCGAACAACACAAACCCCCGTTAACAACAACGCCGTCAGCTGGAACCAAACATGTCGGCATTTATTAGCGGCTCGTCGAAAAAACGTTGCCGGCTTGGGTTCTTTTTTATAAATCTCGAAATTCTACTTATTAAAAATTAAAAAAAGTTAATTATTGAGACTAAAAATTAGGACTAAGAATTAAGTTATTAGCATAAGAAAAATTATCCTATATAAAAATATGTCAAATAATCAATAATATTATCAAAAGAGCTTCAAGAAGTTTATGAATTGTTTTGTTTCTAGGGAAACCCCGCGGTAAATTGGCAACCATGTATTTTTTGGGAAATAAACATTGTGGCTGGTTGATCGGGGTAATATTGTTTACTGTTATATCTCATTTTTTTTATTAATCTGAGGAAGGTATTTTTTAATAGTCATTTTCAGCTTCTCATGAAGAAAAATAAATTTAATCATTACTGCACTTATAGTACAAAAAAAGCAGCTATGGCTGAAAGGATAATTAGAACTATTAAGGGAAAAATCTATAAAATTGGATTAACTTGTTGGGTAAGGTTACAAAACAATATAATTACATAAAGCATGGTACTATTAAAATGAGACCAGTGGATGTTACCAAAAATAAGCAACCTATGCTTTTAGAACCTAAATTAGCTGTAAAAAGAAGTAAGTTTAGAGTTGGTCAATATGTCAGGATATCTGGTTTTAAATCAGTGTTTGATAAATCCTTTTAAATTAACTGGTCAGTAGAAATTATTAAAATTAAAAAACTAAAAAATTAAATTCTGATATATAAGAGTTAGAGCCATAGATAATTAGCTCATTGGTAAACTCGCCGAGATTTTTATTAAGTTGCACCTCATAATTAGCTGTGGGATTTTTTCCGCGGAAACGCGTCGGCCTAGTTTACGCACGGTCTGATATAGTTTTTATTTATTTTAGTAATAAAACTCGCGATTACTACATTTACAGTCGGAAGGGTATTGACGGCCTCCTCCACGAGCTCATAGTTTACCGTAACTGTGTCTTCATTGACCACTAAAACCGATAAAACCCGAACTGAAGGATTTGATAAAAGCTTAAAATATTCCTCGGGGAATTTAATTATTTGGGTTAATTTTGTATTTTTATTTTCTCACATTTTTCCCCAGAAAGATGTCACAAATGTTTTACCAATTAATCTTAAACTTGAATTGTATTTAATATTTTCTTTTTTAAACAGAATCCTTTCAGCTTCATAAAATTCTTGTAGATACCTATCCTTTTCCTCATCTGTCACACAGTTCTCAGGAAAGCCGCTAGCCTCTTGTTTTATCTTTTTATCTCTGAAACTATTTATATATTCCTCAAAACAGCTACCCTGTTAATCCACAATTCGAACGTTTTAAAAATAATTTACAATGACAATTGTTTGTGTTTAATTATTTTCCACATTTAAAACATATTAAAAATAACAATTTGTTATTTAATTTACATGGTAAAACCGGATGGTATAGATTATGTGGTGGTAAGATTGTGCATTTTATAATACCGTATGATGTACTTAAATCGACAGAGGTGCATTCCTCACCTACATAGATTTTAGGATGTCCTTTAATTAAAGGGGCGGTTTTTGTAATAAAGGGGTAAAGATAAAAACTTCCAAATCAGTTACATCTACCGAAAAGAATCTAAAAAAGAGAAGATCAAAAGATCTTGGGAGGAAAGAACGAAAATTCAAATCAGATCTTTTGATCTTCTCTTTTTAAAGGGGTAAAGACTTTCACTCTTCCACCGTAAAGAGCATCTTTAGGGTCATTGGTAAATAACTCATTAACGGGTGATCAGAAAACGTTAAGATATCCTTATTTGTCAATAAAAGTTGATGAAATGTACAGCTGTACATCTCTACCAAATTAAAACTTTGTTCTTTTAAATATTTTTGTTTTAATTATAGAGCTTATAGACCATTTTTGATTTTTTGATAAAGCTGTATCTTTACTAAATTTAAGGCATGTATGACCATGCCAATAACACTCGTAATAGTTAATTTCTGTGTCAAAACCGTCAACTCGAAAACCCCCAATTTTTCTTTCACTACTATTAGCCGTGTGCTGAATATTACTTTTTCTACGATGCGCCTCCCAGAGCAACCATATCTAAGCCTAAAGACTAACATGCACATTGACGATATAGTTATTGCCTCCGCAAAGCAATCTACTATACCTATATCTAGTAAGAATTTTCTAAATTTAAGCGCACTTTGAGCTAGAATTTTGACATCAGAAATACAATATTCTACCATTTTCTTTCTAAAATTAAATACATTTTTTTTGTTCTCATGATACCACTTTAAAAATGTCTCTCTTTCCTTTTCCTTCATTGAACTGGGATCATAATACGATAAAGCAGGTAAGGGACCGATATAATCTACATTTTCGACTTTAGTAAGAAGATGTGCAAATGGGCCCTTTTTTACATCTTTCTTCTTTCTCTTTTAAAATTTAATTTGTCTGCTTTCATATTTATAATTTTACTACCTCTCATCACGACATCTGATGTGTCACCTGATTTTGTTAGAAAATAGTTTAAAATTAACTGATTATCATAACCACCCCCACAATGCTTAAAACATAAACATTAGCATTTAGTTTGTTCTGTAAATCTATCAATAAGGTAACAAACTGTTCGATAATATTTTGCCATGCCAAATTCTATCCTTAGAGTTTGATGCAGTTTAAAGCTTCATGATCTTGAAAAGTACCGCAGTAAAATTAACAAATTACAAAATCAAGCGAAGAGAACCAAATTTAGCAACAAAAATGAGAAGGTCCAACAATTTTGTTAACAAAAATTTGTTCAGCTATGACATGATTCAAAAGGGCGGATGATATATCAAAATGGCGACCTATAACCACATTTTATTTTATCCAATTTCGTAAAAAAGTAAAAGTGACAAAGCCATCTCCGCTTACTATAACAAAAAAAAGTAACAAAACGTTAAATTATGGAGATTTTTTAAAAAATAAAATGGCTAAAATATTGTTTTTGCCATTTTAAAGCTCATTTGAGGTCGGATGACCTCGAAAGTAATTTTTTTTGGAATTCTCGTCCTCGAGTTATATGAAATCGAGTATAATCACGCACCGGTTGGAAAAATTGTATTTTTTATAATTTTTCGACCGCCATTTTGGAAAATGGCATCTAAAACACCAAGTCCAGAATATAATCTAACTTTTGCTAACTCTTTTATAGGTAATTTAAATGACTTTGTTGGCTAGACGAGTGAGTAGAACATAAAATTCACAGTTCCGAAAGTAAAAACAACAGGCATATAGGTCATTTTTACCGGGGTATAGCATAAACATCTGGGTCGCCAGACATTTTCTTCTGTAAAGTATTTTGCAAACCATTCCTAGAGTTTCGAAAAGTGTTCGGTGAAAAGGGACAGCAAGTCTTGAGAGATAACGAGCTCATTAGAGGCCGAGAATTTATGCAATTCTGTAAAACAATCTTGACCGCCATCTTCATTAATTTTTCTTATCCACAACTGCAGTTTTTTCCTAAATGTTGCAATTTTCTCCGATAGTTTCAAGATATGCATGTTATTGCCTTGGAGAGACAGATTTAAGGCATTCAGTTTGTCGAATATATCGCACAAATATGCCAGTTTTAGTAAAAAGTCGGGATCCTTAAAGTATCTGGAGCTTGCATGACCTTCCTCTTCCAGAAAAATATGGACTTCTTGATGTAGCTCGAATGTACGGAATAATACTTTTCCACGCGAAAGCCATCGTGCACTGGTGTAATACAGCAGCGCATTGTGTTCAGCTCCCATGTCCATACAAAGAATTTGATTTTTAGCCGCCTAGTTTTTATGTAGTTAGCTATGTCTATGATACGTTCCATAAACAAACTCAATTCACAGTCCAACGACTTCGATGCAAGTGCTTCCCTATGAATGATGCAATGGGTCCATATGACATACGGTGCTTTACTGCGAATAAGTGGTTGCAATCCACCATAAGAGCGATATCAGAACAAACTCCAATACACTTCTCCCAATCTAAATTACTCTCTGTTGTAAACTTGTCAAGAATTTGAAACAAGTGTTGAGCCTTTCCGCTTTCATGGATATATTTGCAGAAACGAAGGTCTTTAAGAATAATATTATCCTCCAGGAAGCGTACGTAACAAATAAGGTGTGCATCTTTATTACTGTCAGTAGCCTCATCAAGTTGCAGACCAAATTCATTGACTTTCATTTTCTCTATCAATTGATCATTAAGAACCTCAGGGGGGCAATTCCAGTGGGCTATCGTTATGAGATAACGATCGCTATCGCCATTATTTTCACTGTTACGGCAACATCGCTTATTGTTAATTAAAAAGAAGGCTTGAATAGCACGCAACCCGCAATACTTTCCCAAAAATAACTGTCAAATGCCGACAGTCACTCAAGTTTGTTTACCTTTTTTGGACCTTGCGGCGAATTTTCGGGAAAATAATAATTAGTTCTTGCATGTAATATGGACTAAAAATCTTATCACAATGTGATAGTGGACAACTGTTATCAATTTTTGAGAGAATTTTGTTTGGAAAAGTCACGTTCTTTGTGAAGAAAAATCCACATGGGCCTTGTGTGCAAGATTTTTTGTTTGGGTAAGTACCTATACTTACTTTATCTTATGTTCTATTCTGTTCTTTTTGGTGCTTAAAGACCACTACTTTATATTGTAAACAAATAGTACATTATAAACCTAGGGACTAAAGTGCCACATCTAATCCCGCGGCGAAAGGTTTGTACAATTGGCTAAGAGATTAAACACTTTAGTCCCGAGGTTTATATACTATTTTATGCACTTTAGGAAAAGATCTTTGTTAAAATTACGTTATTTGTACGCCAAATGGTTCATCAACTACAGGAAAGGGTGCTAAGAATGAAATCTTGGCCAAGAGCAAGGGCTGTTTGGCTTGACTTGCCATAAATTTAATTATAATTTTCCAGGGATTAGTTTTTTTTAATCCCTGATGGATTAAATTTATTTCTAATCCCTAATCTGAGGGATTAAAAGCACCTATTTAATCCCTGAAGTGCATAAAAGTCAGTTTTAAGTTCAGGCGGCTGATTCTGAATTGCTATATGCACCTCCAATGATTTTTTTGCACAGGCCATTTAAATCAATAAATGAGAGATGAGAATCATGTACTTAACTTTCGTACATTCAAATTGATTTTGCTAAAACAAATTCTGATGTACACATTTCCTTCTTTTAAGGTTTGCAAAGTTTTAATGTTTTAATGTAATGTACTGTTCTTTTTTTTTAGGTCAACTGTTGAAAATCGACAAGAGCAGGACCCATGCTGTAGTGCTAATAAGAGAGAAAATAAATTATGAAGTTTGGGAATAAACACTTGCCATAGCTGCTCAATGTATATTGATAAATTATCCATAGAAATCAGTTTTGGTAAGTTTTCAATTCAACACCTGATTTTAAATTTGTAGGTTAAGTAATGAAAACTATCCTAAGATTTTGTCTCATAGAGTCAAGTATTGTCAGGTATTATCGGTTTTCGTACACCTATTGGAGGTGTTCACCTCTCGCATTCTAAGTTTTAAAATTTTTTAATTAAATCTGGGATTAATGATAAGGCATGTTTAAAAAGTAAACAAAAACTTCTACTAAATTTTACCATCAGTACATCAGCCATTGGGTTATTACTTTTTAAATCGACCAATTTGGGATTAATTTGTTTCTCAACATGTTTTAAAATTGATAATTTTTGACACTTATATACTATAATTTACATGCATTGGTTAAAAAAAAACAATATTAGTTTTTTTTCTCTGTTTGTAAATATGTACTTACTTGCTTATCATTTAATATTATGGTTTCAATAAAACCAAGATATCTGAAATTACATACAGAATGCTAGGCTAATAGTAGCTTTTAAAAAACCCTGTTTAATTGTTCTAATTTTTTTAAATATATTTTTTAGTTAAAATAAAAAATTTTGTGTAAATATAATATTTTTGTGTAAAAGTAAAGTATTGTGGTTTTTAACGAAACATTATTTTAAGTTTCGCAATTATGTCTGAGTAACTTTAATACCAATTTTCTCACCTTTGTCAAAATCAAAATGCATAAAACTTTTAGCTTTTCAAGCTCTACTGTTGATCAAATTCCTGACTAAAAAACTCTTTTAGTTTTTAGAAACTTAAAAAAATTTATTGTGCAAAATCAGGGAAATAATTTAATAATAATAAAATGTAATTTTACTCGGAAGTCATTTTATTGGGATCATTTTAGATAATTTCGTTTTTTTAACTGGTATCAGAGAGTTTTTACCTCGACTTGCTTTGGGACTCCTACCTATTTAACAAATCTTATGCAGTTTTGTTATGTAACGTTTACAAAAATTTGATTATATAATTCACATTACATTTTTATACATAGATTTGATGGACGTCACTAAAATGTGTTATAAAAAATCTAAACTTTTTACATGGAAAAGTTAGGTCATTTTTTTCCTCGTATTGAAAGGTCAATAACTCAATAACTGAAAGAGTTTCAAAGACAGAAATTTAATCATCAGTGAAGCATGAAAGAATAACAATATATGACAAGTTTTATTCATTTTGATTCAGGCCTAGATGAGAAAATTAACTTTAAATTTAGCACAAAATTTGAAAAATATTGGGAAAAACAAATTGGTATTGCTATTGTCTGAAGTATTAATTCAAATGAGCTAACTGGTTAGCTGCTTAGACTATACATACATCACACATTATAAATTATTTGTTTAATTATTGATGATATAATTATTGAGATGTATGATGAAGACATTTAAGCAGACAGCATCCCACCCCACGCATTTTAGCAAAATGCGGCAAAATCATATGAAGGACAAAACACACATGGTAAGCTACCTTAACCACATTAAAAAGAAAACATTTTGAAATCCAAGAATTCGTCATTAAAATTAAAAAATTTGGCTACTTTTTGGAGAATTGTTGTCATTTCAACCAAATATAAATTTCTACTTCTTTATTGCTGTAATTTAAGTTTTTATTCTCTACTATTTTTATTAGCCACCAAAACATAAATATTTCAAATTTCATTAGTTAAATCCAAGGTGAGATAAATTTTTAAGGTAAATTTGTATGTCCAAAGGATATCTAAAAAAAACATTAAATAACAATTGAAGGTAACTAGGGGGTAAGCCACACTTATTTCGTTAATTTACAAGAAAAAATCAAGAGACTTTTTCCACTTGGATCCCAACAAAAGTTACTATATAAACCAAACCTGAAAGCTTTCAATCCTAAGTAGACATTTTACTGGCTTACATTTTGAAATACATCTTATTTTTTGTTTCAGGTTAGCAGTGCCCAAGCTGATGAAAGAAAAGATGCAATCCACCAATTATTGAAATATTAGAAAACATTTTTTAATTTTAAGACATTTAAACCAATAAGTAAAAATAAATCAGTTTTAATTCCCAAAATTTATTATTTTTTAATAGCAATGTTAAGAGTGACAAAATCAAGTCAAATCAATTTTTTCTTTGGTACATCATAAATTGGTAATATTAATTTAAAAACTAAGTATAAATCTAGCCAAAAAATTAAATTTACTTACCTACTAAACTATTAAAGTTAATTTAGAAATGCGGAATACATTTTAAGCACTTTATTTTAAGTACTAGTTTTTCAAGGGTATTCTTTATAAAAATAGGTCTTTGAAGTAACTGTTTATTTTATTATTTAGAATCTATAACCTTAAGTTATTAGTTTTTTTGCTAACCCTAATATATAATATATAAAATATCATTTAGGTAACTTAAAAATGGATGTAAAATAATGAAAAAAAAATAATTTAGGTAAATAATAGGTACATTAAAAGTTATCTTATATTTTTTTTGATGGGAGAACGAATAGCATTTAGCATACATATACGTATATTGCATCAGTTTCTTCTGAAAGTTAGTTTCACTAACACACTACACTTTGCCATAATTATCACGAAGTTCTTCGTATGTCTATTGAACATTTATGTCTAGTTTCCACCCATACTTAATAGGTGCTTTCGTTAAAGAGTTGTGGCCCGGGCTGTGGTACTTGATTGGAGACTTGATCCTACTATAAGGTTTCTTACATGTAGCTCTATTCACATACCCTCGCACATTATACCTAAAAATAAGCAAGATACATTTTAAGTTTTTTCAAAATAGTACTTATCCAAAATCCACAATTTAAGTATTTTTTCTTTGGTAAACTGTAAGAATCTAAGTCAGTAGTTTTCATTTTAATTAAACTATCTTTTTTATCTTTAGCGTGCATTGTTTGCATGGTCCCTACATAGATGCAAAGCATATATAAGTCATACATGCTCACTTGTTAACTTTAAGACCAAAATCAGTAAAGTATGTTGCATAAAGTGAGCTTTAATTTCTCTCAAAAAAAATTTGAATTACCTTTTACTGCATAAATTTAAAGCATTTTTTAGCTAACAGAATAGTGGAATCGGTTTTTTGTTTTATTTATTATATTTATATTCTTGATGAAGACACCGACCATTCGGTAATAAAGAGTTAAAGACTAACAATTAAAGCAAAACATTTTATGTATCAGAAGCAAATAATCACCTCAAAGTATCACCTTCTCACTCACCCTGACTTTAAGTAGGTAATAAATTTTAGCAAACTCAACTATGCAGGTTGTGCCATGCATATCTATTCTGCCAGGGCTTGCGATTCCTTTTACAGAAGAGTATAAAATATAAACCCACCTTAAAAGTGCACTTTCATAAATAGCTAGTCGGGAAGTTTTGATATCCAAGTTTAGGGTGAGAAACCAATATTTCCTCATAACAAAAGCTAGTTTTACTTACTGTGCTGCTCTTTGTGGGCTCCAAATATGATTTAAACTATTTTCGTCCTCCATTCGGGTGGTTAAAGAAAACACAAGATCACCGGAGAAACTAGTCAGCATGAATTATAAAAATTATATTCTTTCTCGATGTCGGCAACCATCGCAGAAGAAATCATGTTAGTTTTTCTCAATCATTATAGTCAAAAGTTGTATTTTTGTGCAAGTTTAGTCGTCAAAGTCGAATTGACACGGCCGCGGCCATTGTGAAACTGGTAAACCAAACAAACCGCGGTATTGCCGCGATAACGAATTCGCTTCGTAACGATATCGGTATTAGCCACTGGAATAGCCCCCCAGCTATATGATGGAAATTAGTTTTCCCGCCGATTCTCCTCTCATAATGTTAACCATGTCGACAGCAGCCAGTAAAATAAGTTCTTCTGCGATGGTGTGAGGTTTCTTGCACTTCGTCACTCCGTATGTCACTTTGAAAGAGGACAGCAGTGCGTTGCTAGGTACTGAAGTTTGTTGAGTAAACACTTTCTTTTGTTTTTGTACATTCTGCAACTTTCTTGTGAAAAATTTGCGTGACTTTCCAACCATCGTAGATGAATGGTTTCGAGATGTCGTTTTAGCTTACTTGGGACTTATTTTCGACCGCTAGAATTTTCAAACAGAGCACACACTGCGGTCTTTCGTCATGATTTACTTCTACTGAATTACAACCAAAGTTAAAATATCTATCATCGTATTTGCGATGTTTCCTTCTTTTTACTCCTCCGTCACTTGTCGATGCTTGATCACTCTGTCTTGATCTATCAATTTCCTTGTTTAATAAAAATCTTTCCGTCTTGTGACTAACTTTTTACGAAAAAACGAAGCAACCGATTCGATATTGGAACGTTTATGTGTCCTGAGTTTGTAAATCACAACACTTTGTATCACTACTAAAACTCTCTATTAATACTTCTATTTATCATAACATTTCAACCAATTGAAATTTCTCTTACGGTAAACTAACCTAGCAAAGCGGACTACGGCGACTTAAATACTGTACAAAGAGCGCTCGCGAAAATTCTCGTCGAGCGACGGACAGGTCGAATACGGACTTCTGGAAACTCTAGAAACTTGCTCTGCTCTCTCGGGCTCGAGGCTCGATTAATAGCGGATGCAGCGACGGCGTTGCCAAACGTAACTCAAATTCTACCTTATCAGGAGCGCCTGGCGGTAACCCTGGTTTCTTCTCGCGACGTCCCGGGGCGCCGCGGCGCATACTTTGGCAACCACTGATTTACGCCTTTTTGGCGGTCCTATCCCGACAGGCATACGAACAATCGTGGCAGTCATTAGAAATGTATCCGTTTCCAAGCCAGAGGAATTGCTTTGAAATACTTTACAAATCATTTCGAAAATATCTTCAAACCTTAAATCCCCAACCCTTATAAATCTATACCATCCGGGAACATCTCGAAAGTTATTGGCATTAAAATTCAACCCAATCATGTCATTAAGGTCGGTATGTGTCATGGCACAGTTAAAAACATCACGGATCGCAGTTCTAATAGGGTTTTCATGCTCGAATCCGTCTCTAGTAACCCTAAACTGAATGGTATGACCTATTGTATTAAATCCTCGAATATTTCGAGTATCTTCTCGTAAAATCAAAAATCTCTTCATACTTGACGAAGAAGCACTGTTCTAAACTGGGCAAAATAAAAAAAAAGGAAATTCGATCAGGTTTTTTCCTTTTGGAAACTCTAGAAATTTTTAAATAAAATGGCGCCGAGTGATGGCGATTCTTTAGACGCGGAAGATAAAAAGTGCAAATATTGCAAATCCAACGTAGAAAAAATTGTGATAAAGTGCAACGGGTGCAAAGTAGCTTACCACCAATCGTGTGCACTACGAATTACGGGCCTAATAGTCGTCAGTGGCAGTAAAAACCTAGTTAATTGTGCAACCTGTGCCAAGGTCAGCCGCGACACAGAAGTAAACAAAGCCGTGAATGCCGCTCTTGCTACAAAAGACGCGGAAATTATTAGCCTCAAGTTGCAAGTGGCCACAAATAAGGATGAAAACGCGGGTGAAAACTTGATCCCTCCAGAGTTCCAGGAAAAAATTGATGCCTTGGAAAGTATGATAGCTCAATTAGCCCAAACAATGGCGCAGAAAATCGGCGCGAACAGCAGTGAAAACCTACTTGAAAAAGAGGTGGAGTGCCTTCAACGTGAGTATGACATCTCCAAGAAATTACTGGCATCTCTAGAACACACAGTGGATCTCCAGAAATCTATTGTTTCATCCTATGAAGAAAAATATGGGAAACTAAGCAGCCAATCAGCTGATGTCCAGAAGTTACCGCCGGCAACGTCACTGGATCCTGTCGTCACAATCGCGGACGACGAGGAAAGAAAGTCAACCATCACAAGCAACGTTGCCAAACCACGCAATAAGCACTGGCCCAAGCCTTGGCCAACAAAAATAAACGCATACCAGAATCCGGTCGCCGCTGGAAGTTCAAACGCACAACATTTGACGGCGCCAGCGACCATAACCACAAAAAGTGAAATCAACAAAAACAACAAAAGTTCCGAAATAAATACAAAAACAGTAAATGCGGCCGTCCTGGAAGCTCAGTCACGCAATTTCCAACAATTGGGATCACTCCAAGATGATGAAGAACAATCATGGGAGACAAAGCGATCAATAAGACGAAGAAGATGCATGGTCGGTGGAAATGAAAGTGAAACCACTATTCATGCAGTCCCCAAAGTTGTCTCACTTCATGTGACAAGACTGGACCCAAATACAAAGCCTGTAGATCTACAAAACATGCTGGCTACGCATTTTCCAGAGGTTACTTGTGAAAAACACCCTTCTAAACAGCCTTCATTATATGCATCAATGAAAGTTACAATCATGCAAGATAACTTTCGCAATGCTTGGAGAAAGGAGATATGGCCCAGAGGGGCACTTGTCTCCAAGTTTTTTGCAAAGAGTAGGAAACTGTCGCAGACAGAGGAGACAGTTCCTCGGAACACATAAAAATAAATACTAAACATGCTAATGAAAGCAAGTATGGCCAAGTGTACTATCAAAATGTCCGTGGTCTCCGGACCAAAACAGAAACTTTCTATACAAACTTGCTTTCCGAAGAATATGACATAATAGCTTTAACTGAGACATGGATGTGTGATGGTATATTCTCTGAAGAACTGTTTGATGAACGCTATACTGTGATACGAAAAGACCGAAATACATCAGCCACTCGAGGAGGTGGTTTTCAAGTCGCTTTTGATAAGAAACTTTCATATGAGTTACTGGAGTCTGAAGAAGAATGTAATGTTGAATGTTTATTTGTTAAGTTGAAGTTTAAAAAACAGTCTATTATTGTATCTGTCGTATATTTTAAACCAAATTCATGTTTAGATGATTATGTTAGCTATTTTAACCATTTTGAGAATATTTTAACAAATGAACAAACCAAAACTTTAATTTTAGGAGATTTTAACCTTCCTTTTTTTAATATTAGCGATAATGATACGAATAATGCACTAGGAGAGTTTCTTAACTTACATAATTTAAAGCAACTGAATAATATAAAAAATTTTAGGGATAGATATTTGGACCTGATATTATCCAACATGGAAATTTCATTTCTCACTAGACCAACACAATCACTGGTTACCGAGGACCTATATCATCCTGCATTGCTGTTTCAAATACCATTTAAGGAAAGAGACAAATCATTCATATCAAAAAAGTATGTATACAATTACTCAAAGGGAAATTTTGCGCTTTTATATAATCTTATTAAAAATCACAATTGGGGGGAGATGCTCACAATAACAGATGTGAACAATAGCCTCAAATATTTTTATGATCATATGTATGGTTTTCTGGATATGTCCGTACCTAAACAAATCATTAAAAGCTGTGGCAATAAACCTAGATTTCCTCTGTGGTATTCCATGGATTTGATTCGTAAAATTAAAGAAAAAAATAGGCTGCATCGAATGATTTCTAAAAAACAAGCAAATCCATCAATGTGTGAGTATTTTAAGAAATTAAGGAATAGTATAAAAATTCAAACTAAATCCGAGTACAAAGAATACCAAAAAAAATCTTGAAACCAACTTAAACTCTGATCCTTCATCTTTTTGGCAGTTTTTACGTAGCAAATCCAAAAAAAGTGGAATACCAGCAGAAATTAAAAATGATAAAAACATACTTTCAAATTCAAAAGACATTGCAAATGCTTTTGCACAACATTTTCAATCTGTATATGAAAAGCCCACAAAAATTTCTGATAGAACTTTGGATTTCAGTGGTAGCTCATTCAAATTCTCTTTCATATCTGAAACTAAAGTCATTAACAGCATAAAAAAACTTAAACCAAAAAAGTCAACTGGTCCAGATAACATACCAGCCTACATATACAAAGGTTTAGCCGAGTTAATTGTGTTACCTCTGCAACATATTTTTAATCTAGCCATAAAAAATAAAATTTTCCCAGATGCACTAAAATCTGCACAAATTACACCTATTTTTAAGAGTGGCAGTAAAAACGAGATTAGGAATTATAGGCCAATTAGCTTAATCAATGTCTTGGCAAAAATATTTGAAAGCATCTTATTTGACGATTTATATGATTTTCTAAAACCAAAGATTTCTAACTTTCAGCACGGATTTATGAAAGATAAATCCACTGTTACAAATTTGTCAATAATATCTGAAGCTGCAGCTGACGCTATCTTGAATAAAAACCAGTTAGATGTTGTCTATACAGATTGCGAGAAAGCATTTGACAAAGTAAATCATGAACTATTGCTACACAAACTTGTAGAATTGGGCGTGACAGAGGACATTTACTATTTCTTTAAATCGTATCTTTCGGGCAGAGTGCAGTGTGTCAGAATTGGTACCTGTGAATCAGAACCTTTCATTGCAACCTCAGGCGTGCCGCAAGGTAGCAATTTGGGCCCTTTACTTTTTTTGTGTTTCAATAATTCACTGCCAGAGTGCCTGTCAAACTCCACAGGTCTGCTTTTTGCAGATGATTTCAAACTTTATCGAGTTATAAGAACAAAATCAGACTGTGATTTGCTCCAGCTTGATATTAATAAAGTAATTAAATGGTTCTCAAATAATAAAATGTTTCTCAATATAAAAAAATGTTCAATTGTAACATTTACCAGAAAAACCAGTCCTATTTCACATAACTACAAAATTCTTGATATCATAATCAAGCGTGACAGTGATGTGAAGGACTTAGGAGTTTTCTTTCAGTCAAATTTAAAATTTAATAATCATTTTAATCATATAAAGAATAAATCTATCAAGGCTCTAGGCTTTCTTATTAGAAACACAAAAAATTTTAAGATTTCAACTATAATTAAATTATATAATGCTTTGGTTAGGCCACATTTAGAGTATGCATCTCAAATCTGGATGCCAATGGAAGCCACACATATAGATTGTGTTGAAAAGGTGCAGAAAAGATTCCTCCGTTATCTCTATGTTTTGAAAAACGACACATATCCATTGAAAATATCATATAAATCCATGTTGGATGGTTTTAGGTTCAAAACTCTGTTACAAAGAAGACAAAAACATGCTGTGAAATATCTGTATTCTATCTTAAATAATGTAAAATATAAAGATTGTAGCTTAATTAATTTTATAAATTTTACTGTACCAAAGATTAATTTAAGAATTCCTAACAATCAAAAAGTATTTAGAGTAGATCCAAATAGTATATCTCCTTTCAACAAAATGATGGTAGTAGCAAATGAGGTACTCAGTGAGGTCCAAACAGATTTGTTCTGTATTAGTCTTAAAAACTTAAAGGCTGTGTTATAGTTGTTATTTATTTTTTTTTTCTATTCTCACTTTTTCTAGTTTCTATTTTCTCTTGTAGATTTGTTATTTTGTTGCTAGTTTTTACTAATAATAGTACCTTTGCATGTAATTACTGTTTTTTATACGGTGTCTGTAAAGTATACAATAAATAAATAAATAAATAAATAAAAATAAACAAAAGAGGTTTGAAACAAGTTTTAACTTCTTGAAAATGACAGAAGAAAATAATGCAGGTGCTTGCGTTTGAAATTGTGGCGTCTTCTTAGTGAAGAAGACAGTAAAGTATGTGAATGTTTATACAAACTATGGCGAGAAAATTAAATTTTTGCGAAAAGAAATTCGACGGTACGAAGAAACTAAACGACTAGCTATGATGATGAAAATGCTGAGCTTAAAGGCTAAATATTCTAATTCTACTGCTTACCAAATTACCGATCAAAGATAACTCTAACTGTCACTAATTAACTAATTAGCAAAGATTTTACAGACCCTCTAAAACTGGAACTACGTAGACACTTTTGGCACAAAGTACAAAATGTTTTCAAAAATTTCGAAGCTGTTTTTACTGTGAAAGTGGAAAATCCAATAGGTCCATTGATAGTAATGGCTTCTTTTTTATCAACTTCCTACCCCTGTTTTCTATACTGCCTTGAAGTTCTATTATTACTTTTGCCTTTAAAACGAAATAAACCCCTTTATATCATCAAATAAAATGTGATAGTTCTGGGTACCAATTTGTTTGACCAACGGCATAATATTGGTATCTTTAACTGCAGATGGACATATTTGGCAAGCCTCGTAATAAAGCAGAAAAAGAAAAATTTCAACGCTTCTATTATTCTGAAAGTGTTAATAATGGCTTTCTTTTTATCAACTTCCTACACCTGCTTTCTATCCTGGCTTGAATTTTTATTATTACTATTGCCTTTAAAAAGACATAAACCCCTTTATATCATCAAATAAAATGTGATAGTTCTAGGTACCAATTTGTTTCACCAACGGTATTGGTACTGCGGATAGACATATTCAACATGCCGGGTAAAAAAATCCTTTAATATTAACTATTAATTACTAATAGGTCCCGCCTGTGGTGTAGTACACGGCGAGGTAATTTTAATTTTATTATTTTTCAGATTATTTCAAAAATATGATTTCTTGTTGAATAAGTACTTATGTTTCTAAAATATTTATTCTTTCTTTGCAGAGAGTTCAAGGAAGTCTGGCACCCTCCAAGTCCAACACCAAGTGAGGTCATCACCTTTCGATCCTGTGCCGGAGGCTGAAATAATCAATGGTGATGAAGAAGAGGAGGACGTTCCGGCGCAGGTTCGAAACCCCCGTAGACGGGCAGAGCTGTCGCCATCTGGCTGGTTGACAAAGCGGAGGAGGGCGCTTGAAGAATAAATTCCAAATTCCGGCGACGACGTTTTGTAAATAGTTTATTTACACCTCTACAAGATTCTTAAAAAGGGAAATATAAGCAGACTTCCAAAAGCGATTAAATAATTAAATTAAAATTGTCTCGAAGTAGAACAATAGGAGAGGGTTAAAAAAAATAGAATTATTCATGTTCGCTATGCAAAATCATTTAAATTAAATCCTATTAAATTAATCCGCGAGAATCCGTGACTAATTAAAACGAATCGCGAAAAAAACCGCGGAAAATCGGATTAAAATAATCTGCATCAATCCGCGACTAATCAAAATCATTCGCGGAAAACCCGCGGAAAATCAAATTAAAATAATGCGCGAAAAACCGCGGGTAATAAAAATAATTCGCGGAAAATCTCAAAAAACCGCGGGAAATCCACGGAAAATCGCGGGAAGACAAAAAGAAAATTGCTTGAAGTTCTTACTCTTACTACTCCTGTGAAAAAAGGTTAAAATTGATTTTCAATTAAAAGAACATTTTTTGTTTTTCATAAGAGTAGGATTTTAATTTTAACAAAAACTGACTAGCTGTTGACTAAATCTTATTACAAAGAAAACTCAAGTAGCAAAACTACCAAGGGAGTAGGCCTAGCCTTTTACGCTTTTAACTATAAAAATTAAAAAAATTGGCGAAATGCTAAGGCAGCAATATTTCCTAATATATATACATATGGAACAGTTAGGATTTTTATTGTAAAAGGGACATTTTTTTACACAAGGTTTGGTATCGATACCAATAAAAGAACATGTTTTTTCTTTAAAGAAAAGTGCAAAAGAAGATTAACCGACTGTATTGACACTGTTCATTAATTTATTAAATTTTATTTATACTGAAAAAAATTGCCTTTTTGCTTTTAAAACCATGGAGAAATTTCAATTAACCGCATGAAAATATGGCTCTGTGAACTTGTAAAAATTACCTGGAAAAATTTAATATTAACATGACTTAACTGTAGAAAGGATCTGTTGGTTGAATTTTAATGGCGGAAACAAAATGGCGGCTAATTGAAGAATTTACGAAAAAACAAAAAAAGTACTTAGCTTATGCTTTGGAAACTAGGATGATTGCGGTTCAGGCCAGCATTCGTGGACAAAAGGCAACCACATAGTCGATTAATGTAGTGGGTAGAAAAAACCTGCAACGCGAAAACACGAAAATCAGAATCATCGATTTTTTATTAAATTCAACGAAAATCACGCGGAAATAAGACAAATTACTGTAATTACCTATTGTTAGTAGGCTATTGGCCCTTCGCTTTCATCAAAAATCACTAACTAATGTTTAGCACCTGGCTGATTATTAAAAATCATTAATTAAAGTTTAGCACCTGGTTGATTAGGGCTGGACCTTTTTTTGGAGATCTGTGCAGAAGCACTGTTTTTTGAAGAAAAGGCAATGGCCAAGCGTCTCACCGCGAAATGCGACACAGATTTGCCATTTTTGTCATGACAGCTGACGTTTCAGCGCTCTGCGACGGTCAGATTTGAATTCAAAATTCTTTCATTTAAAAAGTTATTTTACTTGTGATATCGGCTTTGTATCTATTATTTAATTTTTGTTAATTATTGTAGCAAGGAAATTAATTAATTTCTATTTTTTTTAGATATAGTAACAAAGTCAATAAAATTAGCGATTCCTACTAAACAAGCACTGAAATTCATTCACGTTAAACATACGAAAGGTGGCATTAATCTTTTTTGAATCCGGTGACAAAAATAAGTAATATCAACGATTTCTTTTTAACGAGCACTTAATTTACGTCCAACCCCGGAAGTTGGCGCTAGTAGTCAAACCAATGATTTTGATTCTTTCTATCAACTAAATGTTAAGTTATACTCATAGATGGCGTAATAAGGCTGTTTCGGAACATAACATAAATTAAGGATTACAACCTTGCCTAGTAAGGCATATCCGAAGATTGTAGATATGGCAGAGTATCGACCAGATAAAACTATATGTGGTTCACCATTAAGTATTTGGAGTATTATCTCTCCACTGACGGAGTGTGATATGAAGGTTCCACTAACTTGAGTATGTTTAGGTGAGAAAAATGTGAAGTTCAATTTTGAAACCGGGAGTTTCGGATATATATGGCAGAACTATTGCTTCAAATGATAAGACGGGATCGGTTCGATGTATAGGTTTGATATTGCAGTATGTTATACCCTTGGATGGGGTATTCATACCGTTTAAGCCGTTGATGGCTATTTTTAGATTGCGTCGGACTAGCCCCAATCGATTGATATAGCTTTCTAGAATAAAGTTGACTAAGCTGCCGGTATCAATAAGAACTCGTATAGGTTGATAATGACCATTGGAATCAAGAATATGAACTATGGCTGTTGTTAGTATGACTGTAGTGTTGTTGGTAAAGTAGAATTAATTTAAATGTAAGCATTTTGAACTACTCTGGTTTGATTATTACTTGTTGAGGGGTTTGTATTTGAGTTAGAATTATTTTGAATTTGTTGATTGTTAATTGTTGAATTTATATGAAGATAACTGTGCGGTTTTTGTGCACATGTACGACAAGAAAACGTAGAAATGCAGTTTTCTACTGTATGCCTATGGTGCATACAGTTTATGTAAAATTTTAGTTGTTTGGTAATAGATAAGCGGTCGGAAGGCGTTTTAGATAAGAACAAATTACATTTTGTTAGGGAATGTATTGATTGATTGCAAACCTTGCATTTGTTTACTTGATTGCGTAGGCTTTGTGAATTATTATTACAAGAATTTTGTGGTGATGGTTGCTGAGGAAAGATTTGCTGTGATGAACCTGAAAGTGGAATATTGTTGTTTATTTTGATGATGACTCTTGATAAGTTGGAAACTTGTTTGATAGTCGCGCATTGTTACTATGGCTTATTTCAAAACTAGTGCGGGTTGCAGAATCTAACTTGTTAATGAGCATATTAAAAAGCAGAAAACACCAATTCTGTATATTAAATTTATGTGCCTGCAAAAAAGATAAATTTTCTGTAAAAATATCTATTATTTTTCTGATTTCTGAATAAGATACAGTTTTAGAAGGTGGAGCCTTTGCTAGCTCGTTGTAGCATTTTGTCGCTAATAATCGATTATTGGAATATCTGGATAGTAACAAAGTATAAGCCACGTCATAATTGTCTTCAGTTAATGTAATATTCTAATTAAATTAAATGGTTGATCTTGCACTAGAGTTTTAAGAAAAATAAACTTTTGAATTTAGCCATATTTTGCAACATTATGAACAGCATTGTTATATAATTCCTGCTGAGTTGGGGGGGTACTTTCTAGTATCACGGTTTTTTTAAAAAAAACTGGTATATAGCGGTTTTTTGTGTGAAGGATTACGAATTTTCGATCAGTTTTAAAAAACTATAAAGTTGGGGGTTAGGGGGTACCATCTAGTATCTCGGAATTTGTTTAAAACTGGTATATAGCGGTTTTTGGTGTCAAGGATTACGAATTTTTGATCAGATTTGAATAACTATAAAGTTGATAGCTTCCCGTTGAGTTGGGAGGAGGTACCATCTAGTATCTCCGAATTTGTTTAAAAGTGATATACAGCGGTTCTTGGTGTCGAGGATTACGAATTTTCGGTCAGAATTAAAGAACTATAAAGTTGATAGCTTCCTGCTGAGTTGGGGAGGGTCGTATTTATATTTCGTTCAAAATTGGTATATAGCGGTTTTTGGGGTCGAGGATTACGAATTTTTGATCAGAATTTCCTAACTATAAAGTTAATAGCTTCTCGCTGAGTTGGGTGGGGGTGGTACCATCTAGAACCTCCGATTTTGTTTCTCTCGATCAGAATTAAAGAACTGTAAAATTGATTGATTCATAACAAACTTACGGCTTTCTTGAACAATGTTTTATGATTTATACCAACAGCCAACGTTTCGGTCCTAGGTCTGGACCATAATCAGAGCTAGATAAATAGAGTTATAACACAAATTATTTTCATTTTATTCAACATTCTCATATAGTTGCACGAAATACACATATTGTGTGGTACCGCCAGACTGAAGTATAAAGTTGATAGCTTCTCGCTGAGTTGATGGGGGGGTTATCATCTAGTACCTCCGATTTTGCCTCAAATTGGTATATAGCAGTTTTGCGCTCGAGGATTACGAATTCTCGATCAGAATTGAAAAACTATACAGTTGATAGCTTCCCGATGTGTTGGGGGGGGAGGGGGTACCATCTACTCTCTTCGATTTCGTTCAAAATTGGTACATAGCGGTTTGTGAGGTCGAGGATACGAATTTTCGATCAGATTTAAAAAACTATAAAATTGATAGCTTCTTTGTGATCTGGGGGGGGGGTATCATCTAGTAACTCCTATTTTGTTTATAACTGAGGTTTTTGGAGCCAAAAATGAAGAATTTTTGGCCAGATTTCAAAAATTAAGTTGACAGCTTCTGGAGGGGGGGGGCTATCATCTAAGTACCCATATAGCAAAAAAATATTGCACGTATATCCAACGTATACACGAAAAAGGAGAAGGATATTGCTCTGGATATCACCCAGATATTCACCCGACGTGCATAGGAGCTCCAAAAAAGATCCAATTTAGATCCAGAGGTACCCATTAAATAACATCCACTGAATATATGTTATAAGTATATTCTGAACATGTATTAAATACTCCACAAAAATATTTGAGTTATATTCTATTACACCAAATTTGATGTTCTATGGTATATCCATTATGGTATATATTTATATAGTATATTCTGTCGATATCCGTCACGACATTTTTACAATTTAGTTTATGTATAACAATGGTATAGTCATAAAAGTATATTCTTTTTGTATTCATAATATTTTATTGAGGGTATATGTAAGATTTATATTACTGCAATATACTAATCCTTATGACACTGATGTAATCAATGAAGAATGTCCATTACAAATCTATGGTCCTATATATAAGGTGTATACGTTTTGTATATACCCTGAATATATTGTTATTTATATTACAACAATATACCCACTTAGCACAATAACAATAATAGGTCGCATCCTCAATTTAGAAAAATTAACGTGAGTAAAATTAACATCACACTTGCTTTCACATAATTGTGAACAAAAAATAAAACCATACAACAATGTTTGCTTTTAGAGGTCTAATAGGAAAGCAGAAAAATAAAAGTTTCAAAAGGATTCTTCGTTTACAATACAACATAAATAAATAAAATCAAAATATAGGTAAATAACTTTAAAATAATCAGCACAAAACTTTTATAAATGTACAGTGATGTGGGTGTCAGTGATTTACGAGGTGATTTATCGGCTTTCTAATTTAATATTTGGTAAACGCAAAAACCAGTTTTTTTTTACATTTTCACAAGAAAACTAACCAATACAACCCCAGCAAACCCACCTCAACCATAAAAAGGCTTTTTCGCTCTAGATATAACCGTCGTAACTTTAGACACTGTGAAAAAAAAATGCAAAATACACTGCCTCCCATATAGCGCAATGTTTCTTTAATTTTACAGTATAAACCTAGCTTTAGATAAAACAAAACCTGCTGTTCCTGATTGACATTGACCCTTCTCTGTCCCTTTTTTACGCAATGCATCAACGTCGAAAAGCAACATATATCGTCAAGTGGAAATTCAGCCATATATATAGATGCATTTATTTCATCTGACGCCACAATTTTGAGCCCACACGAATAAAACAACTGGATGTAATATAGCAATTCCCAGGGTTGCAGTTTAAATATAAAAAATATTGTCTTTTGCTACAAAACTTTAGAAAACGGCACAAACTCACTGCACACATAAACAAGCGAAACAAGCTTAGTTCTGTATTTGCAAGAGGAAGGATTTATTAATCTCGTATCTGATTGGTTGAATTCAAACCACGTGGTACCAAAATGGTATCAAAATGCGTAACATCGAGCTTGTAGGGTCGTATAAAACGCTAAATGGTTAATATTTAAGGCTCCCTCACTAAAGGAATCCTTTAATACATTTCATCAATTTAGTGGTTTTTGATTCACTCAGATAATGCATTTCGCCAAATTTTGCCAAGATGTTAAGTCACAATCTAACCCGCGTAAAAAATATGTTAACCAGGTATAGCAATATACCTACGATTTTTTAAAGATATATAAAACAAATAGGTTCTGGGTTAAGTACATTTAAAAAAAGCAGAAAATAAAATTATATATTATAACAATAATATATTTAATAAAGTATTCCATTCCACAAAACAAATATTTGATAATATTTATTGTGCAAATAGTCAAATGATATTAGGCTAGGATATGTCTGCCTTAAATACTAAAAACATATAAACAGAATATACTCAAACGGATACACAGTGAATCTTGGGAATATATTCATATTTTTTTTATATAATTTCTTGCAATAAATTTTGTCTAAAAAATATGTAGTATTTTAAATGCAGAAGGAAATATTAAAATCTTTTTTTATCGAATATTATGTGATACCTGTAAAATTTATATATTTAGTTTATATTAAAAATAAATATTTGAGTAATATTTTATTTTAAAATATTAACTCATATTCGGTTAAAAAATATAAGGCTTATATACAAAAAACATATTTTTAGGATGTACGATAGCGCATATACACTGAATATGCAGCAAATATCCGTTCATGTTTCCTTTTTATGAAACGAATCATGTTTTTTTTCCAATATATATAAAATATACATGTAACATACAAAACGTATATCCTAATTATGAATATCTTTGTAACATACAATATCCAAGTCTTGCTATGAGGGTATCTTGGATTTAGTTCAAAATTGGTATAAAGTGGTTTTTGGGGGTTAAGAATTAAGAATGTTGGTTCAGGTTTCCTAAATTATAAAGTTGACAGTTCCTCGAACACAACGGAGGTACCATCTATAAATATCTCTGATTTTGTTAAAAATTGATATTTAGGTGACGTCGTTGTCACGCCATATGTTATCGACAAATCAACAGCTGTCAAAATGGCCTCTTTATATGCAATTTTTTTTTGCACGAGACCTTATAGTACGGAAAAACACCCCTAAATTCAGAAAAATTGTTGAGTTGTGCAAATTTTCTAAGTTTTAAAATTTGCAAATACCAATCGTGACGTTGTCACGCAGGTATAATATCTTTTTACTGTGCGAAATCCTAAGGTGCCGAGAAACACCCCTAAAATGAGAAAATGGTTGAACATTGCATGTTTTTTAAAGTTTTCTAAACGCCAATCGTGACTTTGTCACGGTATACACGAATCTATACCTGTCAAAATGGCCTTTTTACAAGCTTAGTTTGTTTTTTTTTATGAAACGTAAGATGCCGAAAAACACCCCTAAAATCCATGTTTTCTAAAGTTTTAAAATTTCTACTACTACCAACCGTAACGTTGTCACGCCATATAGTATACACGAATCATCGGTAACTGTCAAAATTTCACATTTGATAGCTATATATTCGCGTATACCGTATGAAGTGACAAGGTCACGATTGGTATTTAGAAATTTTAAAACAAAACTTACAAAATTCAACCATTTTCTGAATTTAGGGGTGTTTCTGCGTAATTTAGGGTCTTGCGCCGAAAGAAAAATTATACATATTAAAATGCCAGTTTGACAGTTACCAATTTGTGTATACCGTATGGCGCGAAAACGTCACGGTTAATATTTAGAAATTTTAAAACTTTAAAAAAGATGCAAAATTCAACCTAAAAAAGTACATTCTTGTCCGTGTAAAATATATAAAAAGAAAGGTTCGTGGCTATCGGACACACATTTTGCTTTTCAATTCACTATACCCAGACTTCCAAGATCTAATGGATAGCTCAGAGACCTACAGGCATGTTTCATCCTTGTTAGGAATCATCAGGGTAACATAGGACTGTGTATGGCGTATGAAGCATAACATAAGCAACCAGAAAAGATCAAAAAATCTTGGGTGGAAATAACGAAAATTTAAACTTGGATGAGCATCCCACAAGGAACACACAAAAGATCAAAGCGAAAAGAGAAATGGTTAAACGATGTTTCGCCCTGGGTAACCAGCGTGGGCTCATCAGTAGTTTCACTGGTCACCCTCCACTATACATCATTAAACACCATCATACACTTTGATTTTCAACCTTGAACCACTCACAAATAGGCATCGTTCCGCACTTGTACTTACTTATCCAAGTTACCTGATACGAATTCGTCCTGGCGTGTTAATATTTCCAGTAGGATTATGCTCCTAAGGCAATTAAAACAAAGAAGAAGTTAAAAAACCTCCAAATCAGTTACTTCAACCGAAAAGAAACTAAAAAACAAACGATCAAAAGATCTTGGGTGGAAATAACGAAAATTCAAACTTGGATGAGCTCACGCTGGTTACCCAGGGCGAAACATCGTTTAACCATTTCTCTTTTCGCTTTGATCTTTTGTGTGTTCCTTGTGGGATGCTCATCCAAGTTTGATTTTCGTTATTTCCACCCAAGATCTTTTGATCTTTTGTTTTTTAGTTTCTTTTCGGTTGAAGTAACTGATTTGGAGGTTTTTTAACTTCTTCTTTATAAGCAACCACACCCAGTGAATTTAAACAACTTTCGTCGTCAAATAACGCAAGATATAGCATGGCTATATGCAGCGCGCCGCCTGTCAGAATAAAGTGAAAAGCAAAATGTTAAAGGATGCCAATATCAATAAGAATGAAATATGAGAGCAGGACATAAAAAACAGAACCTGCGAAAATGTACCGATTACTGAAAGAAAACCGTTCAAAATATAACGTTCGCAGCAACTCCACCCCCAATTGGAGTTTATACTAAGTCGCCTTATATTAAGACTGTTGTTATTACCTGCACTTTCGCCTTGTCGAAAGCTCCTTCGACATCAAAGAATACAGCCAGGGCGTACTGTTTGAATTGAAGGATTTTGCTACCTTATGCACTACTGCGTGTATGGCCGTGTCGGTAGACCTTCTCTCTGCGTATGCATGTTGGTTTCTGTGGAAAGATTGATTGGTTAGGACTCTTCCTAGTAGGTGTCTGTCCATCGTTCTTTCCAATGCTTTCATTATAAAAGAGAAGAAGAAAGTCTAAGTTTACCACTTTTTCCAGCAACATTTTCAGACAACAAAACACTTTTTCACACGCAGACACGAAAAAATAATATAAAATAAGTAATAATCTGCTTGTATGTTTCCGCATCACGGCCATTCCATAAGCTTATTTCTTTTCTTTACATACAGGTAATCACTATGCATCTCACTCAACGGAAAAGTATCCTATCTCTGCTTAAACAAGCACATACAAGGCCCGGCTCGCGAAAGGTGTGAGATTCTCATCTCGATACTGTAGGGGTATAAACGTAATCATTTAAATAAAAAAAGAGTTTTACCTACAGAAAACTGTTGGATTTTTCGCCTTCTCCACCAGTTCTACCACTGACTGGTTTCAGACACAGTCCATCCACCAGTCGGGCTTTCTAATATGACGAATCGATAGCAAAAAAACGAACTTTATAAAATACACCGGAGTACCAGTCAGTGGTAGAAGTGGTGGAGGAGGCGAAAAATCCAACAGTTTTCTGTTGGTAAAACTCTCTTTCTATTTATATTTAACTCCACTATGGACATTGGGAATTTATTTCTCATGCTGTTACATAATTATTTGTTTTATAAATTTCTACCCTAAAAAAATTGTCTAATTTGAGGGCATGTGGTGTATTACAATGCAAATAATTGCCAAAATAATAGTATAGTAGTATTTAAAACATACAAAAAATAAAACTTCATTACATGCTTATTTGACTATAATTCCCTGCAAATGAGGAGAGTATCTACGCACACACAAATTTTAGGTGTGGGAGGCCTCTTGTGACGTCACGTTCGCCCCAACGCCTCGGTAAAGACACTCTTAATGTAATATGATACTTTCGTCTTTCACCATTGTTTTTAATCTAATTTGATATATTTGTTTTTAACTAAAGATCTTCTAGAACGATATGTGTAAACACTTTTAGTCACGTTTAACTTTCATATGACTTTGTTCTAGAATTAAGCGTCGCCCTAATAACACAGAAATATTCCCCGAACATTCGCTGAATGTTCAGCTAGGATATTGGGAACAACAAACGTTCTGTATCCGCAGTTTTGATATGCCTAGAACATCCTGGTAGAACATTCATAGAATATTTTCGCAGGATTGTCATAGCATATTTATGAGCTTAAAGAAATATGTTCTTTCACAAACACCCTAAAAATATTTTTTCCAATGACTTAACCTTTTGCGCTACGGGGGCTTATAGGATAAATTATATATTAGCAGGGTATAATCGTTTGGACTTTGTTTTCTGTAGAAAAGCACCGTGAATTGTTTCTTTTTACATAAAATCAGAATCACTCCTGAACGGCTCAACGGATTTTCATAATTATTTTTTTATGGGATAGAAATATAACCCCTCTCCTCGAATCGTTCCAAATGGTAGTAGTAGGTAGGTAAGGGGTATTACGTTATTTGTTCAATGCAGGATAAATCGCGAACGGCTCAACGGATTTTCAAAATTCTTTTTTTAATGAATAAAAATATTAACCTTTCCCCTCCGAATCCTCCCAAATGGTAGTAGAAGGGGATTATGTTATTATTTTTTTATTGGAAATAAATATTAGCCTAACCCAACAAGCTTTTTGAACAAAATAAAATCTTGAATTCTGCTGCGTAAGCATGACCGTAGATAGAAAAATATTATTTTCTTTGATGGAATGATTTGATTATATTTTTTAGGCCAACAAAATGGGTTTTTCTTGTAAAAAAATAAAAAGAAAACTTTCAGCGACAGATAAAAATCTCCGGAAAAAAGTCTTTACCGCAACTGTTACAATACGCTACAATATTGTGTTATATTTTTAGGACTTTGGTAGAACATTGGTGGATTATCCTGAATAGAACATTCGCTGAATGTATTACACAGGATATTCCCAGAATGTCTTCCAAACCACCAAAATATTCCTGGAATATCCTGCAGCACGTGTAAGAATGTTTTGTAAATGTGCTGCCCATATCCTAAAGAAAAAGACATTTTACGGAAATTGGCAGAACATTCACGGAATATGCTGCATAGAATATTCGCTGAATGTGCTATCCAGGATATTAAGGGAACGTATTTTCAATGTGCTGTCAATATCCAAAAGGAAGGGAATTTTTCGGACTTTATTAGAACACTTAAGGAATATTCTGCATGGAATATTCGCTGAATGTACTGTTCAGGATATCCTAAGAATGTTTTTTAAATATGATGTCAGTGTCCAAAAAAAAGGGCATTTTTCGGATTTTCACAGATCATTCCTGGAATATCCTGCATAATGTTTGCCGAATGTACTAGGTAGGATATTCTGCTGTGCTGTTCATATGCTGACCTGAAAGTTATTCAGAGCACGTTTTTGGAATATATATTAGGGCAGCACTATTTTAACAAGTAAACAACATCAAGAAATTCAGAGGCATTTAATAACTAGTCTTTTTCTAGTTTTTTTTTAAGTTCTTCATTAGATCTCGAATCTAAAAAGTGACTCAGTCGTGCGGATTTCTGCGACGTACTACAGCTTGAAGCACAGTGTACTAAAAACCTACTCGTAGTTCACCGTTCGCGGTAGTGCACCCTAAAGATTTGTTAGTACGGTGCACGTTAGTGTTTTACAAGAAGAACTTACTTCCTAATAACTGGTTTAGTGGTTTTTGCCTTAAAATCAACGTAATTTCAGGTTTAGTGGTTTTTGCCTGAAAATCAACGTAATTACAGGTTTACTGGTTTGTGCCTTAAAATCAGCATAAATATAAAAAAGTAATTGAAAAATTATAAAAAATTTATAAAGAAAAAAGTTAAAGAAAATGTTGTGGAAGAATAGTTATAGAAGAAAAGTTACAGAAGAAAAGTGACAAAAGAAAGCATATCCATCTGATTTGGTCAAATCATTCAGCTTTGAAGGTTGCTACGGAAGTCCTAAGAAGATTTCTCGTTGACCAAGGAACTGAACCCAGCCTTTGAAGTTGAGTTCTTCCAGAGAATTTCACCCAACAATTTTCAACAAAGACCAAATGTAATATATTAATTAGATTTCCAGAAAATGTCACTATTAGAGGTATTACTAACGAACCTAGCAATATAACGGAATCAGCATTAATTCCTTTTAATAATAACGATTAATAATAATAATTAATACAGCGTCCACAACAAAATAATAAAAATTTTGGACAAAATCAAAATTAACAAAATAGGCCAAGTATAATACAGATTAACCCGATGCATAAACCAATGCATTTTCTTAATGCGGAGCAGTTTGAAGATTTTGAAAATAACGAAAATTTTGCAAATATAAATTTTTCAAGTGAAAAGTTTGAGATTTTAATTATTTTTAATTAATTTTTAAAATGATTATAAACAAAATACTTTTGAAAATTATTCTGAAGATCCTATGAATTTAATAGTTCAAATTTCGGAAATAACTTTAGAGGACGACCACAATCCTTTCATCCAAACCCAAGATCAGTTCATGTAAATTTTGAAATTGTTACGTGTTTAGAAGAATTGTATTATAAAACTGATATTACAAAACAATTTAAATTATTAATTGATACAGGTGCAAGTGGATCCGTCTTTAACCCTAAAACAGGCGAAAAGTATAAAATTAGATTTCCAGAAAATGTCACTATTAGAGGTATTACTAACGAACCTAGCAATATAACGGAATCAGCATTAATTCCTTTTAATAATAACGATACATATTAAATTTTTTGGTTTTTAACCTAGATATACAGTTCGAGGGTTTATTAGGTTCAGACTTTTTAAGACATTATGATATTGATTATAAAAATAATCAACTGATTACCTAAAACATCAGTTGAAATAAAACCCATTAATAAAACGATAAAAATTGAAGGTCGTACAGAAAGAGCTTTTAAATTTAGAACAGACAAATTAAAAAATAATAAAGCTATTTTACTAACACAACAAATAAACAAGCGTTACTGTTGAAATTAATTTAAAAAGCGCCTGACGAGATTAGAAAATAAAACGCAAAGTGTTCCGTTGAAGATTCTGTCAGTAACTGATTTATTTCAAAGTAATATTTCTTTACATTAAAACATAAGTGCCCTTATAATAGTCACCTTACTAAATTACTTCAAAACAACACTGACACAGTGTGCACGAGGTGTGCAGTAATTAAAGGGCGCTAATAGTTCTAAACGAAAATATTATTTTTAAACTGTTTGCCTATTTTTAACAGTTACATCCCTAACTGTTTGATAAAAATAAATAATAAGAAGGAATTTTGCACAACGGTTATAAATGCGCTCCTAATTACAAAAATAATAAATTTTTTGAAAAATTTGAATTTGAACCAATTGGTGAACCTTCTTTCACATAAGTTTGTTTTAATTTAATCGAGAAACATCCAGCAAATCGTGAAAATGATATTTTGCAACAGTTACGTTTAACACACTTAAATGAAAAAGAAAAATAAATGATTATTACTAAAGAAACTAAACCTATTTTTCCAAAGTCGTATAGATGCCCGCAAGTTCATAAACCAGAAGTAAAAAATCAAATTTCAAAAATGCTAGATTACAACCATCTGTTTTACCCTGGTCCAGCCTAGTGTCAGTAATTCCTAAAAATTAGACACTTCGAGAAAACAAAAATGGCGTGTCGTTATTGACTATAGAAAACTTATCCTCTCCCTAATCTATCAGACTAAAAACTGCTTTTGCGTCCTGCTTTTGCTGATGCTCTATCCAGAATTAAACTCGATGAGAAAATCAATACAGTATATTATTCGGTTAATTTTAAAAGTTAACCAAAAAAATGTTAACATTTTGGAAGCAAATTTATTTGATGCTCCTTCGCACTTTGCTTTGAATCATTGTGTATCAAAAGATTTAAAAATGGGTAAAGGCATAGCCTTACGGTTTAAACAAAAATACGGATATGTTGATTATCTTAAAAATCAGAATAAACAAATTGATGAAATAATTAATTTAAAAATCGAAGATAGATATATCTACTATTTAGTTACTTAAGAAAAATTTAATTCAAAACCTACAGACGATGTTTATAAATGTTTGGGAAACTTAAAACAAGATTGCTTGAAAAATGAAATTAAATACTTTGCAATGCCAAAAATTGCTTGTGGCTTAGATTTATTAAATTGGGTTATAATTAAATTATTAAATCAATTTTCCAGTCAACATATATTCAAATCAATATCTACATCTTGAGTGACAAAAGAACAGCAATTATTAATGCTTTATCAGAACAGGAGAACTCATCTGGAGACGATCAAAATGAAAATTTATCTCTTATGTCGCCGTAAACACTTTAAATGAATTTAATTGATTCCAAAATTTATATCAAAATACTTTATTGAATGATTATTCTAAAATTAGATACACAAATGAACAACTATTGAATGAAGACCACAAGAATATTATTAAAATCTTTCAACAGGACAACATGAAGGAAGTTTGACATTAAAAGAATTACTATTTTATGTTCAAAATCCGTTAGAAAAAGGAAATTTTGAAGAAGATGCAATTTCAATACTTTTTGTAATTCTTTGTAGATGCCAAAATGATATTGATCTTTCAAAAACATACTATGTTGAGACAAGGGTTGATTTACCAATATTTACCAAAATGATATGCTTTATTTTTGCAGATGAGGACTTAAATTTAGTAGTTAGTATTTCAGAATATTGTGACTAATTGTGAGTAAAACCAAATAATAACACAGGCCGACGTCAGTTTAGTTACAGAAAGGAAAACCATTTTTACTGACTAATTTTGGATCGCTGATTATGGCAATGATAACAGTTTTGCTCGATTAGCTCGTAATTTCATGTTATGCGTGGCTGCCATTTTTACTATATTCTTAAAGGTCAGCTTGATTTTCTATCAAAGTAACAGTTTTGGCAATGGTTAATTAATGGTAGTGGGGCGGGAGAACCTTAAGCACTTTGTCATTGGCTATTGTTTTGTCCGAGCAGGTAAGACCGACTCATCTATGTGGCGACAATGGCGCGGACTCGCGGATTTGCTCGAACCTTCTAGACTATGAGGCGCGTAAATAGACAAAGTGAGTTTCGCTTTAGTACATAACATAAGTGATCAGTTAAGAGTATTTTACGTGTGTTTCATTGTCTTTGATTTCTTAATTCGTGCTGTTGTCTTCTTGGTAGATACTCTAGCTCTACATTGTGTGCCGTTTTTCTGCTTTTGCAACATGTCAGGTTCTTCTCGTAGAGTTTGTAAAAATTCACCGGACCGATTTTGTTACATTTGTGGAGTATTTGCGGTACAGTCACAGATTAGACCGATGAATGATGTTGTCAAGAAAGCATACTATTTTTATTTCAACTGCAAAATCGGTGATCAAGATAAAAGCTGGCCTTCTCATGTATGCTGCCTAACATGTTATGCGACTCTTACGGCATGGCTAAAAGGAAGTAAAAAAAGCATGCCCTTTGCAATTTCCATGATATGGAGAGAGTCCCGGAATCATCATGAAATACAATAGGAGCTAATAAGAAAAAACAACGTGCCATTCAGTATCCAAACTTGCCAGCCGCAATAAGACCAGTGCCGCATGGAGAATCTTTACCGATACCTACTCTGCCAAAAAAACTGGGAAAGATAGATATTACAGAAAGATTGACTGACAAAAGATTGCCAACATAAACTTATGAGGATACAACATCAACATCCTCGGATGAAGATACGAGAGACATTACCTTCCTTTTAAAGGATGAACCTCACCTTATACTACAAAATGAATTAAATGATTTAGTTGGAGACTTGCAACTTTTAAAAGAGAAAGCTGAAATTTTAGGTGCCAGACTGAAACAGTGGAATTTGCTGGCTCCGGGAACTACTTACACTCAATACAGAAAAAGGAATGAACCTTTTTCAGAATATTACAAAATGGAAGGTTCACTTTGCGTATGCACGGACATAAATAAACAAATTCAACACAATCCATCCGAATGGCTTCTTTTCATAGATTCATCAAAGTACAGTCTCAAAGCAGTTTTACTGCATAATGGGAACTTAAGGCCGTCTATTCCTGTGGTACACTCTATTTCGATGAAAGAAACGTATGAAGATCTCGCCCTAATTCTAAATCATATCAACTACAAAGAACATAGCTGGCAAATTTGTGGAGATCTGAAAGTTATTGCAATATTACTTGGTATGCAAGGTGGATTTACAAAATACTGTTGTTTTTTGTGTCTTTGGGACTCAAGAGCTACAACCAAACATTACTTACAAAATGAGTGGCCCCCTAGAGAGTCATTTAGGCCCGGTACTAACAATGTCAAGTATGAGCCCCTGGTAGATCCAGCCAAGATCCTGCTGCCCCCTCTTCATATTAAGTTGGGCCTCATGAAGAATTTTGTCAAAGCTATGAACAAGAAGGGCGCATGATTTAGTTACCTTAAACAGTTCTTTCCAAAATTAAGTGATGCTAAATTAAAGGAAGGAATTTTTATAGGACCTGATATTCGTAAATTGATGCGTGATGAATTGTTTGAACAGACTTTAAAAGAAAAGGAGTTAGATGCATGGCGTGCCTTTTTCAATGTTACGAAAGGTTTTTTGGGAAAAAATAAACACGAAAATTACGAAGGACTGGTGCAGCAACTTCTGGTCTCATATAAAGCTTTGGGATGTCGCATGTCCTTGAAAATCCACTTTCTTCACTCACATCTCGACTTCTTTCCGGAAAATCTTGAAGATGTTAGCGATGAAATGGGAGAGCGGTTTCATAAGGATATAAGAACGATGGAAACTCGATATCAAGGACGTTGGGAGACTACTGCTGGTCAGTGATAACTATAACCTTTGTTATAGTGCAACCAAAGTTTCCAAATTCCCAACATAGCTGAGATGGCTTCACGGTCAGCGGAACTAAATCTCTATCATAAGTTAAGTACTTAGATTAGGCTAGTTGGTGCAGATAATTGGTTTCTAAAATCTTGCAAAAATTCAAAGTTTTTCCAAACTTTATTCAAGTAAAGTTACCGAAATCTACAATTTCTTCAAAAGTAGCCCTGTTGGCAAAACAGAAATGATTAGAATAACTTCCAAATCAGTTATATTAACCGAAAAGAATCTAAAAAAGGGAAGATCAAAAGATCTTGGTTGGTAGGAACGAAAATTCCAAATTGGATGAGTGTCCCACAAAGAACACACAAACGACCAAAGTGAAAGGAGAAACAATTTAAACGATGTTTCGCTCGGGGTGACCAGCGTGGGCTCATCAGTGGATTGACTATTCACCCTCAATCCAGACATCATTTAACACCATCGCACACTCTGACCTCCAACTCTGAAACACTCACAAATAGGCATTGTTCCGCATAGTACTTATTATAAGTCACCTGATACGGGTTCGTCCTGCGTGTTAATCTTTCCAATAGGAATATGCTCCTAAGACAATTAAAACAAGAAGTTAAAAACTTCCAAATCAGTTACATGGTCTTAAATGATGTCTGGATTGAGGGTGACTAGTGAATCCACGAGCCCAGGCTGGTCACCCCGAGCGAAACATCGTTTTATTGTTTCTCTTTTCTCTTGGGTCGTTTGTGTGTTCTTTGTGGGATACTTATCCAATTTTGAATTTTCGTTCTTTCCTCCCAAGATCTTTTGATCTTCTCTTTTTTAGATTCTTTTCGGTTGATCTAACTGATTTGGAAGTTTTTAACTTCTTGTTTTAATTGTCTTAGAAGCATATTCCTATTGGAAAGATTAATACGCCAGGACGAACCCGTATCAGGTGACTTATAAGAAGTACCATGCGGAACGATGCCTATTTGTGAGTATTTCAGAGTTGGAGGTCAGAGTGTGCGATGGTGTTAAATGATGTCTGGATCGAGGGTGACTAGTGAATCCTCTGACGAGCCCACGCTGGTCACCTCGGGCGAAACATCGTTTAATTGTTTCTCGTTTCGCTTTGGTCGTTTGTGTGTTCTTTGTGGAACACTCATCCAATTTTCAATTTTCTTTCTTTCCTCCCAAGATATTTTAATCTTCGCTTTTTTAGAAATGGTTAGATTTAAAAATCAAATATTTGTACGCTAAACGAAGTATGTTTGAGCTTAAAGCATACCAACTGTTTAAAAAGTTGACATTTAGACTTAGTGATATGAACTTTGAAAAATGGTGCGATTTCCAAAGACATATGTTTGTAGTAATTGAGAAAAAATTTACGAATATGTCTTCACTTAATAAAAAGCTACAAAAGTTAAAAGGTTCTAAACCAAAACCAAAAAAGTCGAAGGAAATTGCAAACATTGTAGAAAGCCTATTCTATAAAACTTCTAATAACAAAGAAATATCACGCCAGGACGAACCCGCATCAGGTGACTTATAATAAGTACCATGCGGAACGACACCTATTTGTGAGTCTTTTAGAGTTGGAAGTCAGAGTGTGCGATGGTGTTAAATGATGTCAGGATTGAGGGTGACTAGTGAATCCACTGACGAGCCCACGCTGGTCACCCCGAGCGAAACATCGTTTAATTGTTCCTCTTTTCGCTTTGGTCTTTTGTGGGACAATCATCCAATTTTGAATTTTTGTTCTTTCCTCCCAAGATCTTTTGATCTTCTCTTTTTTAGATTCTTTTCGGTTGATGTAACTGATTTGGAAGTTTTAACTTCTTGTTTTAATTGTCTTAGGAGCATATTCCTATTGGAAAGATTAACACGCCAGGACGAACCCGCATCAGGTGACTTATAATAAGTACCATGCGGAACGATACCTATTTTTGAGTGTTTCAGAGTTAGAAGTCATGCGATTGTGTTAAATGATGTCTGGATTGAGGGTGACTAGTGAATTCACTGACGAGCCCACGCTGGTTACCCCGGGCGAAACATCCTTTAATTGTTCCTCTTTTCGCTTTGGTCTTTTGTGTGTTCCTTGTATGAAACTCATCCTATTTTGAACTTTCGTTCTTTCCTCCTAAGATCTTTTGATCTTCTCTTTTTTAGATTTTTTAGGTTGATGTAACTGATTTGGAAGTTTTAACTTCTTGTTTTAATTGACTTAGGAGCATATTCCACATAATAAGTACCATGCGGAACGACGCCTATTTGTGAGTGTTTCAGAGTTGGAATTCAGAGTGTGCGATGGTGTTAAATGATGTCTGCATTGAGAGTGACTAGTGAATACATTGACGAGCCCACGCTGGTCACCACGGGCGAAACATCGTTTAATTGTTCCTCTTTTCGCTTTGGTCTTTTATGTGTTCCTTGTGGAACACTCATCCAATTTTCAATTTTCGTTCTTTCCTCCCAAGATCTTTTGATCTTCTCTTTTTTAGATTCTTTTCGGTTGATCTAACTGATTTGGAAGTTTTAAAGAAATATCATTTTTAAACAAAGGTCTTAATTTTGCTTTGCCTCCACAAGGAGATAATTTAAGTGATAATATTACAAATATTGAAAGTTTAATCTCTAGTCTTTCAGAAGGCAAAAAGGACTATGTGCGAGATGCTTGCCGATATCAGATTTTTCAAAACATCATTCAAAACAATAAAAATAGTACATTAAATCACAATAAAACAATTAAAAGTTTGAGAGAAAAAGATGTTTTCTATCTAAAGGCTGACAAGGGTAATAAAGTTGTTATATTAGATAAAATGGATTATTTCGAAAGGGTAGATTACCTAATAAAAAATGGTCCGTTCCAACCAGTCCCAAAGAACCACTTACCAAAAATGATTAACGAAGTAAAAAACCCAGTAAGAAATCCTACTATGCCGAAACTGTATTGTCTTCCGAAAATCCACAAGTCTGGAAAATCGGTTAGACCTATAGTTTCTGCTATAGGATCACCTACTTACAATATTTCAAAATGGTTAGCAAACGAGTTTAAAAATTTACCTATAAAGAAAAAAGCTTTTTCTGTTCAAAATTCCCTCCAAGATGGTGAAATTTTAATACCTGGATGAACTACTAAGAAAAAACAATCTAGAAGAAAAACAGACTTTAGAATACCTATCTTTAACAAAACTCTGCATGAATCAAAATTATTTTCAATATAAAAATAACTACTACCAACAATTAGAAGAAACCACAATGGGTAATAGTTTATCACCTTTTATCGCAAACCTCTTTATGAATCAGATATAAGTAAAGAATTTGAGTATTTCCCCAGATTATGGTTCAGGTATGTAGACGATGTGTTTGCACCATTCAACACTAAGTAACTAGTGTTGAAAATTTTATGGAAAAAATAAATGACAAAGTTCCCACAATTAAATTTACTTATGAAAAAGAGAACAACGGTACACTGCCATTTCTAGACACTTTAGTTATAAGAAATAAAAATAAATTAGACTTTGACCTATACAGAAAAGGAACGGTCACTAACAGGTATATTCCAAATGACTCTTTTCATTGCTTACAACATAAGCTTACAAGTTTGCACTTTTTAACATATAGATTAGTAAATTTCCCCTTAAACAAATAAAGATTTGAAGCAGAAAAGAATAGGATTGGAAATATAGATGGCGAAAACGGTTACGACGAAGGCTTACTAAATAAGCTGATAAATAGACATTCTTTTCAAAAAACCTTTCGGAATTCCACTATTTTTAGACAAAAAGATACCTCCGACCCAAAATTTGTATCAATCAATCGTAATTATACGAAAGGATTACAAAAAATATTTAATAACACCGGTCTTAAATTAGTATTTCAATCCGGAAACACAATAAGAAGTTTACTAGGAAATCCCAAGGATAAAACTACGGTTCTAGAAAAAAGTGGAATTTACGAAATTAGTTGCATGGATTGTGACAAAAAATATGCTGGTCAAACGAGACGCTCTATCCAAAAACGATTTTAAGAACATTTAGGACACTTAAAATACGGAAGAACAGAAAAGTCAAGTGTGGCCGAGCATGCTTTTGAAAACAATCATAGATTCACATTAGATAACCTAAAACTTCTAATAAGTGTACCAAAAAAAAAGAATTTTGAATGCATATGAAAGTATGGAAATCCTTAAATCCAGAAAAAGTTTAAATAAAGATAGAGGACCCATTCCGTTTGGTACACTTTATTCTTTAGTTGAGGAGAGATAGGATTATAAAGCGTGATCAATCACAAATTATTAGTCTTATCCCCGCCCGCTAAAAGATAGTATATAAGATAGAGCGTAGGTTCATTTAGTTTATTGTTTATCGCCTCCTGATGATGCTAACGTTGTTAGCGAAATGCGCGTTGAGTGCAAAAAAGTGTAGTTTTGGTTTGTGGAAAACAATCATAACTTTGTTAATATCACTCAGGAAAAATAAATTTTCATCGGGGAATCAATGAGACCATAAGGCGAATTAAAGAAAAATATAATTGGAAAAACTTAAGCAATGAAGTTGAAAAATGTATTAAGGAATGTGTTGAAAAATTTATTAAAGAACGTGAGATATGCCAAAGAATCAAAATTCTAAAAAAGGATTTGAACAGAAATCCCAAAAACACCATTTGAAAAATTAATTTAGACATTTTGGAAATTCCGCAAAATAATTTAGTTTTAACAATAAGTGATGAATTAACAAAATTCATACAAGCTTTTCCTTTTAGTGATAAAACATCAAAAAGTATAGTTAATACTCTACTACTGTTTTATGGTACACCATTAAGAATTCATAATGATATGGGCAAAGAATTTAATATTCAATTATTAAAAGACCTGTGTAAGATGTATGATATAAAGTTATCTTTTTCAAGTACTGGTCACCCTCAATCTAACAGAAGCTTAGAACGATTCCATACAACCCTTTTGGAAATAAAAAGAGTATGTACTACAGAAAACCCCAACGAATATCCCCATCAACTTCTTCCATATACGGTTATATGTTATAATAGCTCAACATGTAAAGCTCATGGTTTCACGTCTTACGAATTAATATTTAGAGATACGTCTTAGCCACCTGCTGAAGTTCTTTTCAATGAGCAAGAGCTAATTTCAAAATATTGTTCTATTTCTTGCAATTTTATGAAATTGCAAGAAATAGAACAATTCTTTCCAAACACAGGGCAAAAGCGAGATTTGATAAACGCGCAATTTTAAATTATGCATTTAAAGTTGGAGAGAGGGTATACGTTAAAGAAACCCAAATAAAAGGAAAACTTTCGCCAAAATTTAATTGAGCATTTGAAATAAAAGACATTTTTGTAAATTCACCATCTGTTTATAATTAACTCAACAAACATCTAAATTGAATTTTGATTTATTAAAACCATGTTATATTGAACACGATGGTGACTTGCAACAAGAACAAGAAAATGATTAAAACATATTGTTTCAGATTATTTATGTCCGTGCTACTCGGATTCGGACTGGAGCGATATGGTGACCAGTATAGTATTACTGAAATTAATAATACAGTAGGTGTCTACTTCCATAGAGAATCCAAAATTAAGGTATCTTATGATAAGTGGTCCATATTAGTGTATACAAATATAGCGGCTTTGCAAAATGCTTTTATTAATTATAATCATATCCTAGATAACTTAGAGCTTATGCTTTTGCAAAAAACGGGAAATGAAACAGGTACGCTTTAATATTAGACCTCATATTACATTGTTAAAACAAATTTCAAAAAATATCGGTAATAAATTTGATGAAATCGATTCCGGTACAACAACTTAACAAGTTACTAGTCCTAAAAGAGGACCATTTGATGCCGTAGGTACAGTTTGGATTTTAATTAATGTAACAATTAAATGGAAAAAGATGATAGGGAGTTGGAATTATTGATAAAAAAACAAATAAGCGTGACTACATCTGTTAGTAAACAATTTTAAGAAAACTTCATATCGATGAAGAAACTTTTAATTCAAATATTAAGGAAATTGGAAAATCAATTTACATGATTAATGATGAAATCAAACTTGTTGATTTTAAATTCTATTTGCTCGAACAACTACTCGAATTCTATAATTATACTCAATCAAAAGTCGATGATTTTTTAAATTCAATAACTTTGCTAGATCGACTATTATTCACACCTCAATAATTCTTCCCAATGATCTATTGGATGCCGTAGAGTCAATAAGTAAAAACATGGAAAATAGTAATTTATCTATAACCCCTCGAAAATCTCAAATTCAAACTTATCTTAACATAATTGATTTACATGCTTTTATAATGGATAAAAAATTAGTTTTTATTTTAGAAGTACTCTTAACTGAATCAGAAATCTATACGGTTTATAGCATGTATCCAATACCTATTTATGATAATAGAACTATGCTGCAGCATATTCTACCTGTTAATAAAAAATATATTGGTAAAGACGATAATAACGAATTTTATATCTCTTTATCTGATATCAGTAAATGTAAAGAATTAACGTATCGCCTTTATCTTTGCAAAAATTTGTATTCTTTACCAATTGATTCAAATGCTATTTGCGAAGCGCAATTGTTAGAATCACAAAAAGTTTTTACTTTACCAAAAAAATGTGAAATGGTTTTAATTTTAGCCGAAAATGATAGTATCCAACTATTGGAAAATAATGCTTGGTTAATAAGTGTAACAAATCAATTACCGATAACAATAAAATGTAAAGGTATGGTTCCAAAATCTAAGATTGTTAATAAGAGTACCATTTTAAGTTTAACTTCAGGATGTTCAGGTTTTGTTGGAACTTCAAAAATTCAAGCAACCAGCTTAAAGACTGTTTTCTATAATTATAACTTTTCCAGTACTATACAAATTCCTTTTAATTGTTGTAACAAATATCCAGATAATGTTAACAATTTTCTAAAGTTAAAGCCTTTAAAAATAAATAAATTGAATTTGGAAGATTTAAACATAAATTGGATCAATATTCATTACAATTGCTATTGGTCGTGTCCTCGCGAACGGGGTTTTTCATTTTCGAGAGGAACTGCGCCACCTCAGTTCTACATTAGCTGTCGGGAAACACTTGTTACAAATTCAAGTGGTAAGAAAACCTGACCCAACCCTTCGCCAGAGCTCAAGAAGAGAAGGACCAGGTAGGCGGTAGCAGAACGTACGCAACTGTAAGTTTATTATTTTACAATCTTGTTATATATCAGAGTTTTGGAGTTACATCCAAACTAATTCTCTCCACAAAAAGGCTATCGAAACAACATAGTCCTTCTTCACCCGATGTGATTTCGCATTAATTTGACATAAAAATTAATTTTGTATAAATGTTCGTTGAAAAACCGATTTTAAACGTGATTTGCCAACTGCCATTTTGATCAATTTTATTTTCTTTGTTCTCGTGAAACCATTTTGCTTCTTACTTGAATACGCAAAAAAGGATCGTTGTCGATTTTTCTCGTTGTAAAACGTATTTTGTAAATTATTATTGTGAAGGTCACAGACACAACGCACGCAAGTTTGAATTAAAACAGTTTTTTTGGATAAACGTACATTTAATTATTTTTTATACGCTATGGCTACTGCTGCTCCGGCTGAGATTAAACTTAAAAAACACAAGGCCAACCGATTGGCCTATCTTTCTGAGTTAGGTATTATCCTTGATTTAGCAAGAAAAGCTAAAAGGAACCCCGCACTTTAATCTTTATTTAAGGTACGAAGCGCAGAAATTGACGATGTTAAAAGGGAGTTTTTAAAACAGCATCAAAACGTCATGTCTGAAAATGTGTTACGCGATTCCTATTTAAATGACTTTTATGAAATTAAAGCTTATTTTAATGATTTGTTTGATAGCCACACTCAAAATGAAAGCTTTTTTCCTAACCGCCGCAGCAGTATTAACGCTAAAGAAGAAGTTAAAAAACCTCCAAATCAGTTACTTCAACCGAAAAGAAAACAAACAAAAGATCAAAAGATCTTGGGTGGAAATAAAGAAAATTCAAACTTGGATGAGTATTCCACAAGGAACACACAAAAGATCAAAGCGAAAAGAGAAATGAATAAACGATGTTTCGCCCTGGGTAACCAGCGTGGGCTCATCAGTAGTTCCACTGGTCACCCTCCACTATACATCATTAAACACCATCATACACTTAGATTTCCAACCTCGAACCACTCACAAATAGGCATCGTTCCGCACTGGTACTTACTTATCCAAGTTACCTAATACGAATTCGTACTGGCGTGTTAATATTTCCAGTAGGATTATGCTCCTAAGGCAATGAAAATAAAGAAGAAGTTAAAAAAACCTCCAAATCAGTTACTTCAACCGAAAAGAAACTAAAAAACAAAAGATCAAAAGATCTTGGGTGGAAATAAAGAAAATTCAAACTTGGATGAGTATTCCACAAGGAACACACAAAAGATGAAAGCGAAAAGAGAAATGAATAAACGATGTTTCGCCCTAGGTAACCAGCGCGGGCTCATCAGTAGTTTCACTGGTCACCCTCCACTATACATCATTAAACACCATCATACACTTAGATTTCCAACCTTGAACCACTCACAAATAGGCATCGTTCCGCACTGGTGTTAATATTTCCAGTAGGATTATGCTCCTAGGGCAATGAAAATAATCAAGAAGTTAAAAAACCTCCAAATCAGTTACTTCGACCGAAAAGAAACTAAAAAAACAAAAGATCAAAAGATCTTGGGTGGAAATAAAGAAAATTCAAACTTGGATGAGTATTCCACAAGGAACACACAAAAGATCAAAGCGAAAAGAGAAATGAATAAATGATGTTTCGCCCTGGGTAACCAGCGTGGGCTCATCAGTAGTTTTACTGGTCACCCTCCACTATACATCATTAAACACCATCATACACTTAGATTTCCAACCTTGAATCACTCACAAATAGGTATCGTTCCGCACTGGTACTTACTTATCCAAGTTACCTAATATGAATTCGTCCTGGCGTGTTAATATTTCCAGTAGGATTATGCTCCTAAGGCAATGAAAATAAAGAAAAGCGAAAAGAGAAATGAATAAACGTTTCGTTTATTCATTTTTGAATTTTCTTTATTTCCACCCAAGATCTTTTGATCTTTTGTTTTTTAGTTTCTTTTCGGTTGAAGTAACTGATTTGGAGGTTTTTTAACTTCTTCTTTATTTTCATTGCCTTAGGAGCATAATCCTACTGGAAATATTAACACGCCAGGACGAATTCGTATTAGGTAACTTGGATAAGTAAGTACCAGTGAGGAACGATGCCTATTTGTGAGTGGTTCAAGGTTAGAAATCTAAGTGTATGATGGTGTTTAATGATGTATAGTGGAGGGTGACAAGTGAAACCACTGATGAACCCACGCTGGTTACCCAGGGCGAAACATCGTTTATTCATTTTTCTTTTCGCTTTGATCTTTTGTGTGTTCCTTGTAGAATACTCATCCAAGTTTGAATTTTCTTTATTTCCACCCAAGATCTTTTGTTCTTTTGTTTTTTAGTTTCTTTTCGGTTGAAGTAACTGATTTGGAGGTTTTTTAACTTCTTCTTTATTTTCATTGCCTTAGGAGCATAATCCTACTGGAAATATTAACACGCCAGGACGAGTTCGTATTAGGTAACTTGGATAAGTAAGTACCAGTGCGGAACGATGCCTATTTGTGAGTGGTTCAAGGTTGGAAATTTAAGTGTATGATGGTGTTTAATGATGTATAGTGGAGGGTGACCAGTGAAATTACTGATGAGCCCACGCTGGTTACCCTGGGCGAAACATCGTTTATTCATTTCTCTTTTCGCTTTGATCTTTTGTGTGTTCCTTGTGGAATACTCATCCAAGTTTGAATTTTCTTTATTTCCACCCAAGATCTTTTGATCTTTTGTTTTTTAGTATTAACGTTACTCAAAATGCACCACAGCAAGCAACCCCGATACTCTAGGGTCAAAATTAGGCAAGTTAAATTTACCCTCATTTGATGGGGACTATATATCGTTTTAATCATGGTTGGATATATATGACGCCTTAGTTCACAAAGTCTCTGGGGTTTCCAAAGGGGAAAAATTCTTTTATTTAGCGTCCGATTGCGAAGACCGATCAAAATTATCTTATTGCATACGACGCGCTAAAAACAAAATATTTAAATCACCATATCATTGCGCAGTCGCATTGGACAGCTATAGATAATTAATAAAATAATTAATTTAATAATTAATAAAATAAATTAAAGCTAATGATCCCGCATCTCTTAGACGTCTAATTGACACTTTTTCGGAAAATTTGGCAGCTTTAAAAAAGTTGGGATATGTTCCTGACTCTTGGAGTTTCCCGCTAGTTATGATGGTACTTAAACGTTTAGATCAGGCTACGGCCACGCGATATGAGTTGGAGCACGGCTCTACAAAAGCGCCCGGTTATGGAGATTTGATAAAAACATTAACTAAGTATTGTATTGTTTACGACATCTTACAATTCACAAATCAGTCAGCTGATTCTGCGCAAAAACCAGGAGGTATAAAATTTCAAACTAACAAAGGTAAAAATAAACACGCATTTTTTTGTAAATAAGCAGCAAAATAATACTGCAAATATACCCTAAAACAAGGGGACGCCCCCTCAAAAATCTCAGGAGTCCTCAAATTCACAAAATCAAACTTCAAAATGTCAATTATGCTCTCCTGCTACAAATCATTTTCGTTATCAGTGTCCGGTGTTTTTAAGTAAGACGCCCTAGGATCGCTACACTTTGTGTAAAACCAGTCATGTTTGTTTCAACTGTTTAAGCAGTAATTTTTACGATATAAGAACTTGTAAATCAACGAATGTATGTAAACATTGTAATTCAAAATCGCATCATAGTTTACTCCATTTTACAAGATCTGAAAACCAAACTGTCTCGCCTTCTAACCAGTCGACCAGTAATCAATCTTTAGCATCAAATGCACCCAACCAAACCGATTTAAACCAATTTGTGCCCCCCAAACCTCTAGTACCTACTCTTTTATGGCCAATCACAACACTGTTTTACTTTCAACGTGTTTGGTAGCTGTGAAACATAAATTTCAAAATTTTCAAATTTTGCGCTGTTTAATTGACTGCGGCTCTATGATGTCATTTATAACGCAAAAGGCACACGCTTGAAGCTTTTTAAAGATGAATTTCAAATTAAGGGTTTGGGGGATATGGAATCTTCCATAAGCAATGGACGCGTGTGTCTTTGTTTAAAACCAGTAGAGCAACAAAATCCTATTTTTAACACTGAAGCAATTGTTGTAAATAAAATATGTGAAAACATGCCTTCTACGCCACTTTGTATACAACATTGGCAGCATCTTTTAGATTTAAGATGGTTTATAGTTCTCAAAACCAACCAGACGCGATTAACACTGTTTTTGGATACATTATTCAAGGCAAAATGACCTTCGGTAACGCTAAGTCTCCTTTATCATTTTTTTTAAGTACTGAGGCGTCAGAACCTACGCTTAACGCTATTTTACAGCGCTTCTAGGAACTAAAATCTGTCCCTAAACACGCCTCCGTATCACCTGAGGACGTGCTCGCTGAAATAATTTTCGTAAAGTCTTATACTTTAAAGTAAGCTCACCCATTTTTCCGGGTAATAGGGAGCTCGCTCTTAGCCGTTTTTTGGCATTGGAACGCCGGCTATTAACAAATAATTAACTTTATTAGCAATATTGTGATTTTATACGCAAAATTTTAGATTTGGATTATATGGAACTCGTTTTAGGAAATTCGCATCAATGTATTTTACACCCTGACAGCTGCACTACGCGCCTGCGCGTCGTTTTTAACGGAAGTTTTAAAGTTTCCAATCAACAAAGTTTAAATTGTTGTTTGTTAAGAGGCCCTAAGCTGCAACAAAATATTGTCAACATTTTATTAAATCTTCGTTTGCCTAAGTATGTTCTTTCTGCCGACATTAAAAAAATGTTTAGAAATACTTTAATGCCTCGTGAGCATTGGACATATAAGCTCATCATTTGGAGGTTTAATCCCAAGGGAGAACCTCAGTAGGTATGGTGACACTTGGTCCAGACAGACCCAGTCGTCTAGCTCAAGATGCCCGCAATGAGAGTTAGCCACGCCCCCAACGGTTTATTCTAACGAAGGATCGAACCATCTTTATCCTGTAAATAAGATTGTCGCCCAAGACCACACGTCCATGGCGACTTGTTGATAAGCTTTTCTTAAACGATGTATAAAAAACAAGATAACGTATAGATGAACATATAGATACAGGTATAAGCTATATTAACCTAGCAACATCGGTCAACTCTAAAGGCATTGTAAAAATAATGTGGCAAGATTGTATGCAAAACAGACCGACGAACAGGTCTGCAATATTAGGGAATTGTTCAAAAGGATTTAGTTATAATACATATATATACATAAACCAAAACTACACTTTTTTTGCACTCGACGCCCGTTTCGCTAACAACGTTAGCATCATCAGGAGACGATAAACAATGAAGTAAATTAATCTATGCTCTATCTTATATTCAATCCTTTAGTGGGCAGAGATAAGACTAAGCCTGGAAAATCGGTTATACCTATAGTTTCTGCTGTAGGATCACCTACTTACAACATTTCGAAATGGCTAGCAAACGATTTTAAAAATTTACCTATAAAGGAAAAAGGTTTTTCTGTGCAAAATTCCCTTGAACTTATCAACAAAGTTAAAGATATTTCACTCCAAGAAGGTGAAATTTTAATCTCGTTTGATGTTAGTTCGTTGTTCCCTAGTGTGCCGATCCCCAATACCTTACAATACCTGTAGGAACTACTAAGAAAAAACAATCTAGAAGACAAAATCACTTTAGAATAGCTATCTTTAACAAAACTCTGCATGAATCAAAATTACTTTCAATATAAAAATAACTACTACCAGCATTTAGAAGGAACCACAATGGGTAATAGTTTATCACCTTTTATCGCAAACCTATTTATGAGCAAATTTAAATCAGATATAAGTAAAGAATTTGAGTATTTTCCCAGAGTATAGTTCAGATATGTAGACGATGTGTTTGCAGTATTCAACACTAAAGTAACTAGTGTTGAAAATTTTATGGAAAAAATAAATAACAAATTTCCCACAATCAAATTTACTTATGAAAAGAGAACAAAGGTACACTGCCATTTCTAGACAATTTAGTTATAAGAAATAAAAATAAATTGGACTTTGACCTATACAGAAAAGAAACGGCCACCAACAGGTATATTCCAAATGACCCTTTTCATTGCTTACAACATAAGCTTGCAAGTTTGCAGTTTTTAACATATAGATTAGTAAATTTCCCCTTAAACAAAGAAAGATTTGAAGCAGAAAAAAATAGGATTAGGAATACAGGCTTAATAAATAAGCTGATAAATAGACATTCTTTTTAAAAGACCTTTCGGAATTCTCACTTTTCTCAGACAAAAAGATACCTGCGACTCAAAATTTGTATCAATTCCTTATAATCCTAATTATACAAAAGAATTACAAAAAGTATTTAGTAACATCGGTCTTAAATTAGTATATTAATCCGGTAACACAATAAGAAGCTTACTAGGAAATCCCAAGGATAAAACTACAATTCTAGAAAAAAGTGGAATTTACGAAATTAGTTGCATGGATTGTGACAAAAAATATGTTGGCCAAACGAGACGCTCTATTCAAACACGTTTTAAAGAACACTTAGCACACTTAAAATACGAAAGAACAGAAAAGTCAAGTGTGGCCGAGCATGCTTTTGAAAACAATCATAGATTCACATTAGATAACCTAAAACTTCTAAAAAGTGTACCAAACAAAAGACTTTTGAATGCGTATGAAAGTATGGAAGTCATTAAATCCAGAAATAGTATAAATAAAGATAGAGGACCCATCCCGTTTAGTACACTTTATTCTTTGGTTGAGGGGAGATAGGATTAAAAATCGTGATCAATCACAAATTATTAGTCTTATATCCGCCCACTAAAGAATTGTATATAAGATAGAGCGTAGAGTAATTTAGTTCATTGTTTATCGTCTCCTGATGATGCTAACGTTGTTAGCGAAACGCGCGTCGAGTGCAAAAAAGTGTAGTTTTGTTTTGTGGAAAACAATCATAATTTTGTTTTAGTGCAACCAAAGGTTCCAAATTCCCAACATAATATATATAAATAACAAAATAGGCTCTCAACACTTATATGATTTATGACCACTAACCATGACGGTTGTAATACTCTGTCTGCTGATACCACTGATTATAGTCAGTGTGAATACAGAACCTACTTTGGAAGAAGCCAAAATCTATTTAGAGGATTATAGATATCTACCTGAAGGCTCAAACTCGTCCTTAACCTCAATTAATAAAGCATTACTGGAGTTTCAAGAAAAAATGTCCATCATCCAACAGCTGATGGTACGTTAAATGAAGAGACAAAAAAACTGATGTCAAGTCCTCGCTGTGGGATAAGTGACGACCAAGCCAGTTATTCTTTAGCAAACCCCACACAGGTCAGACGGAACAAGACCATCATATCTTGGAACATTATACCTCCAACATATAATATCAACCTATATAGGAATTTAGCCGATCGTGCGTTTAAAAACTGGGAGAACTATACGAATTTAAAATTTAGATATGAGTATATCTTAAAGCAGATATTACTATAACTTTTAATGAAAATAACCATACTTACAAAGGATAAGGATTCAGGAGCTGCTTTTTTCAAGGCTCTAGTGTTTTGGCTCATGCAGATTATCCATACAAAGCGCAGCTGGAGATTCACGTCAACAAAAATATAAAATTTAATTTAAATATAAGACCGAAATCTGGAGAGATTAGTTTACTACAAACTTTGACTCACGAAATAGGACACACATTGGGTATTTCACATTCTTCACATAGAGAGAGCATTATGTATCATATTATGAACGATAATCGAAAAACTACAGAGCTGTCTCAAGATGACGCCATTCAATATTTATATGGGTATAAATCGGTCTCTACTATAACCTCCACATCAGTCTCAACGAGAACAACCACTACTGTATTTACGACAAGAAAAACCACCACAGAAATATCCTTAACGGTAGAGGAAGAAGAAAAACCCAAACTATGTGATTTAAATTTTAAGAACATTAACACATTCCTAGTAGTAAACGGGAAAATGTATATTTTCTATCAAAAATAGATATGGGTAAAGGATTTGAATCCTAATATAATTGCCAGCTCTCCACTTACACAACTACAACAAGTATTTTAGCCATATATTATGATATATTTGGAGATATTGTTAACTTTACAGGTAGTAAAATTTACTTCATTGATTATCCTGCTTCCACTCTAAAACAAGAGAAATACATCTCAGATATACAATATTTTCATCAAACAATAAATATTGATGGGATAGATAATACCCATGCAGGTCAAACATTTATATTTTATGACCATATATATTACACCGAAATTAGTGAATGTGATTTTTCATCTATCCAGCACAGTTTACTCTCAGATAAATTTCAGGGGATTCCGACCAATTTTAACTCTGTGTTTCGTTATACTAATGGCTTACTTTACTTCATTACAAGCGAAAATACATTTTATGAGTACGATGAATTTTCCAACACAATGAAAAGGTCGGGAAAGATATCTTTAGATTTATTTATACATAAACTGCCCACAGCCTAATTTATTTGAACAACTAAATATATTGTTAAAATTTGTAATTAGTAAAATGAAATAAAAGTATTAGTAATTTATTAGTTAGAAATACCCAAAAAAACAACTACTAAACAGCTATTAAACGGGTCCGTTTCTGAAAAACAGCTATTAAACAGCTTTTAAACGCGTCCGTTTTAGAAAAAACAACTTTTAAACGGCTCTGTTTTCAGAGAACAGCTCAAAAACAGCTTTTTAACGGGTCCGTTTCCGAAAAAACAGCTATTAAACGGGTCTGTTTCCGAAAAAACAGCTGCTAAACAGCTTTTAAAAGGGTCTGTTTCCAGAAAACAGCTGAAAAACAGCTTTTCAACGGGTCCGTTTCCGAAAAAACAGCTATTAAACAGCTTTTAAACAGGTCTGTTCCCTACTGTCTGTTGTAAAATAAGCAGTTTTAAATCAATCCTAAATTTTTGGGGAATACATGGTATTTTTTATTAGCCCACCCTGTATAAATTAAATATCGCTCGAAAACGCACCACACTGTATAAGTTAAACGTCGCACTAAACGTTTCCAGGACTGCATATTATGATAAAAAAGATATATAATAAAACAACAGGAAACAGATAATACGCTCTAGACTCGTTGATTTCAGAAACACAAACTTTACACACACTAAAGCTCAAGCATAGTTTACTTCCCAACGTTATAACCGAAAACAGCGTAGTAAATGGCAAAATAATCCTTATAAGTGTATACAATGAAACAAAAGGGTAAGTACATATAAACTTATTTCCTTAATATATACACCTAATAAATCTCTAGAACATTGAACATTTTTTAATTTTGACGACTGCTTCTAGCCAAAGCATATAGACTCCAGTACCCAATTTTAGAATTTCGTCTGCCCCGGCATCACACAAAAATCTACTGCAATTTTTAATAGGTCTACAGTATTAGGTTCCTTTTATCAAAATCGGTTGACAGGGCAAAAGTTATTGTTTAAATCAAGAAAAACGGGTAAAACCGTGGTTACCCTAGCTAGCCTACAATAAATTGGTTTCTTTGATTTGTACAAAAACTTTAAATCTAAAGCCTAATAAATGAAGCCTAATAAATACACTAGTATAGAAAACGTGGTCGTCTGGGCTATTTTATTATGATTGCTAACTTTTATCTTAAGACTCTAACCTTATATATCTTTTAGGGACAAGAATCGCACATGATTGAAGCCTCAACTACTATGTGAACAGATTATAAAAAGGACCAGTAAGCAGTAGCCTGTCGTGGATAAAAGGGCGGGGGGCAGCGAACACCTTAAGAGGCGCAAATATACGTATGGGAGTCAAATAAATTACAAACCTTTTTTTAAAATAATAACACTACATGTAAACTTAAAATTTATTAAAATTATAAATTTGTTAATGAAATGTTTATTTAAAAAGTTATTATACAAAACAGTTATTTTAAAGATGCAAGCGTCTTGTTTTTATTATTTTATTATTTCGTCTTTATTTAGGTCGTGGGCTGTGTCTGCTTCAATACTGAGAAGTGATAAATAATTGGTTCTATCTTGTGTGCTGGTGCACCTCTGGTAATTATTAATTCTTCCTGATCTACTGAAAGATCGTTCTGCACCAGCACTGTTGGTGGCTATAGTGTAAAAAATCCTCAGTAATGCACATAAAGATGGATATGAAGACTAGTTTATTGGAAATAAAAAATGATAAATATTTGTCAGGTGCAAGTTTGTTGTCATCAACTTTAATTTCTTCTAATAAACTGCAAAAATGTTTATATTCCTCAACTACAAAACATGAATTTCTAGACACAATTACGGAGAATGGTAACAGACCCCAACGATTGTGATGTGAATTTTTATACTAGCGTACCATTGTAGCAGACAGAAGCTACCCAAAAAGAAGGTAAGAAACTTTTATGCTTTTTTCTAACCTATACTTACGTGATCGGTCGTTGGTGTCAAATTTAATACAAAGTAAAATATGCTGGCTTAAAATGACACACGTGTCGTAAGAGCTGTTCTATCTTAAACGATTACTTATAACGGTAATCATTGGAAAGTTCAGCTCTCGTTAAAAAATACATAAGATAACTCCCTCATTCGTGAAAAAACTTAAATCCGTCGTATATAACGTGAATAGGTCCTCGGACTATCGAAATAACGTGAGAGGGCGGGAAGCCACAAAAAAGCCGAATTTATAAAAACCGAAACACAATTGAACAGAAAATGAAACGTCCGAAATGAAATATGAACTAAATTAAAACACTGAGAAAATAATGGACACTAATATAATTTTATAGAATTTTAATTTAATCGATCCTTAAAAGAAACGAATATAATTTAACCGATTATAATTGCCTCGAGCCTTAAAATATCAGAATTACAAAATTATCGAAAATAATTGTCTAGAAACGAAAAATATTCGACCCACAAAATGATAGAAAATAATATGCCCGATCCTTAAATGAGCAGAAACACAATCCATGCGAATCGCTATTGCGTATGCGTCAAATTTAAATTTCTAGAGCGCCGTAGGCCCTGGATTGCGGCATTGCCAAGATTCTCTATTTGGAAGATGACACGGGGATTTTTTTTATCAAACGATTTTATTTAACTTCACAGTTTCTGGCTGTCTAACTGTCTATCAAATCTTGCGATTCATTTTGGTAATGTAGGTCTGATGACAATACAATATTATAAAGAAATTTGGGGGTAGGGGATGGTTAAAGAATGTAAAGAGTAAATTAATACAATATGACAACTTACTTCGACTCTTCAATGCCGTAAGCTTGGCAACGTAGCAATTGATTTCGTGGCTATCGGTTCAAATCATTTTCGGACAGATTAGGGTTCTTGAATTTTGTGGTTCATCATTATTATGTTTCTATCAAATTATTTTCGTTAAAAATATTTTCTAACATATTGTGTTTCTATAAAAATATGTTTCATTTAAATTTAATTCTATGCGTATATTTTCTAGCGATTTGATGTTCCCTTCATTTCATTTTCGAGACAATTTTTTTCGGACCAATTATTTTCTTTTCTTTTAAATTCTGACAAATTATGTTTCTGCCAAATTTGGTTTCGGGTTTTTTATACGGAGCCGAGAGAGCTATAATACTAACACCAAAAATTTTAAAAATAACAATAGCTTTACCCTAAATTTATTAATAATATTTTTGAGATATTTTGAACAATTAGATTTTTCTGTTTAAAACGATATATTACACCATATGTCAGGGGGATAAAGAGGGTTAACTACTCCAAATAAATAATTTATATCTGTGTGTTTGTCTCTTTGTTCAAGGATCATTCAAAAACTACCGAGTCAATTTGAATAAAATTGATGATGACTTAAAACATGTAAAGATTTCTCAAAAAAGGTCTAACCGATTTAATAATTTTTTCTGTTTAAAACCATTTGACATAATCAAGGACTAAAAAGTGCTAACTATCCTAAAGAGAATATTACATTAATGAATAATAATTAATATCTATATGTATAACTTCTTCTAAATGCCTTAAGCATCTAAAGATTTTCCCGGTTGGTTAAAAAATACAAATAGAGATACCAAAAAACACATTTTATAAATTTCTTCTAAATAACTGAACTAATTTGAATAAAATCGATTAAAACAAGTAAAGATTTCTAAAAACGACTCAACCGTTTTAGTAAATTTCTGGTATAAATACAAATTGAGATACCAAAATCCCAATTTAAAAATGTCTTCTAAATAACTAAACCGATTTGAATAAAATTGATTAAAACATGTAAAGGTTTCTAAAAATGACTTTACCATTTTAATAAATTTCTAGTATAAATACAAATTGAGATACCAAAATCCCAATTTAAAAATATCTTCTAAATAATTGAACCAATTTGAATAAAATTGATGATGACTTAAACCATGTAAAGATTTCTTAAGAACCGGTTAACCAATTTTAATTAATTTTGCTAGAAAAAAAAAAGAAATAAAAGAGGTTAAAATCAAGAAATTTACTAAATAAAGCACTAGATATTTAGGAATCATAGACAGTTTAAAACAAAGCAACGCATAACTTGGGTTAAATGAGGGTAAACTACTTTTATCTGCATATATGTCTGTTTGCATAATTTCTCATAAACGACTGAGTCTATTTGAAAAAAATTAAAAAAACGACCATATCTCAAAAATGACTTAACCGATTTAAATAAAACTGTAATTAACAAAATGCAAATGAATTGAAAATAAAGCACTGAATATTTAAGAATTACATCATGACTTGTCAAGAACCAGTTTAATTACTTAGATTTTCCTGTTTAATTATAGTTGTCTGTGTCTGTGTGTCTATCTGTCTGTCTGTATAATTTCTCATAGACAGGTGGTTGGTTAAAAATAGATTAAAATGGTTTTAAAGCATCTAAGATTTCTTAAAACTGCTTAACCGATTGAAATAATTTTTGTCTTATTGAGAAACATGCTGAAATTAATTCTGTGTTTCGGACTTCCATTGTCTATATTTTATTTATAGACTATAATAAATAAAATATAGACAATGGAAGTCCAAAACACAGAGTTAATTTCAAACATATCATTGTCTCAAACTTTCAAACAAACGAGAGAAACATGCTGTTCTTGCTACTTCTGTACACGTCTCAACAAGTATTAAATCTAAAAATAGATTTTTCTAAACAACTATTCCTGTAGATAATATCATGTCAAGAATTTATATAAATCATAATACCTATTAAAAATATTTATAAACCTACTCTTGCGGGTATCATACCTTAACAAGCATAAATTTTTAACAGTTGTCTAAAAAAAACAAGAGTAAACTTATTAATATTACTAAAATATCTGAACAAACGCTTATAAGTCTAAAAAAAATGAGATTAAAAACGCAATACTACTCCTCAAGCTAATATACTGTCAAAAATTTAATTAAAATTTTACTATGAACAATACCGGAAAACAGCAATAAATTACATAGAAAACGGTAACACCTGCTTAATACTGTGACATTAATTTCAAACTTTGTATTTAAAACGTTAAGGAGACAGGCATGTATGTCTCACGAAAGCTACTGAACTGTTTTTAACGGGTCTATGATGTTGTTACTTCAACAGCTTTGTAAAATGGGAAATTCTAGTAAATGTCTTCTTCTATAAGTATTAAATCAGTAACATTTTAGTCAATAATTCTGAAAGTTCTCCTAAACAACTACTCCTATGACAAATAACGTACAAGAATTTAATTAAATTTTAAGAGAATCCTAAAAAACAGGTAATCTAAACGGTGATAAGTCGTTGTAAAGGAATTTACAGTGATGTTTATATGTAGGTCACATCTAAATATTTAGGCAGGCTAGTTATCATTAAATCTCTGAATCTGTATTGATTGTTGCTAAAATGTTCTCAAAACAACAGCTTATAAACAGAACAGTTCCTCTTCTCTGATTAGGTTTCCTAAATTTTACGTGTAAATTTCAGATCTTGAAAGTTTTAAATAAAACAACAAAAGTTTAATACATAAAATTTATTAAATACATGATTATACATTACTTTTATCTAATTTTTTACCATACATTGAGAAAAATATACTACCTCAATTCTTAAAATACAATATATGCCTAAAATACGTTTAAATAGTTGTTACTAACTAGTTTAACAACTAAACAGCATTCTTACCACTACTCTAATATTTTTAGGGAAATAATATATATGCATAAAGTTACTTAAAACTATTAAAACAGTATAGACTACCTATCAATTTTTACTTTTTCACATTTATATAACAGCTACTCTAACGTGGTTAGAGAAATTAAATATATACAGTTACTTAAAAACTAATAAAACACATTTAATATGATATAAAACACCTATCTTTTTGATACTTTTTATAGCTATATAACAGCCGCTCTAATATAGTTAGAGAAATTAAATATATACAATTACTTAAAACTATTAAAACACATTTAATATGGTATAAAGTACCTATTTTCTGCTACTTTCACAGCTGAATAACAACTATTCTAAGCCTCGTTATATAAACAATATACACAAATACTTAAAACTATTAAAACACTACTTTAATCTAGGTTTTTTTGAATCCGAAGGGGACCGTGTTAAACCCATCGACCATTTTTCGTTTTTTAAAATTAACTCGATAGATTTTACTCGACTCTTTTGTCACAACCTGATGTTCAGACGTCCTCAAAATTCTCCTAGATGTTACGGTTCATAAGAAAGGAGCATATCTTTAATATATTCAAAATTAACTAATTTGGATGCTGAGTGTGTTAAAGATATACCCTTAACTTTGCAGTCCGTTTTCAATTCTTTATCACTACTTGCCCAGAGCTGGTATGCGTAACTTTTGGGGCCAGTTGATACAAATTCCTTAACATAACTTCCAGCACCATAACTCTCCAACTCATCTGTCATGTCACCGAGAAAATAACCTGTAGGTACCTGATATGTGTCGGTAGGCTTAGAGAGATAAAGGATACTACGAACCCTTAATTTTTCAAGGTAGCTGTATAACTTTAATCTGGCCTGAGCAGTGATATAAGCAGCCAAGCACACGTTAACGGTTGAAAGTCTATCATACACTTCTTCCTTGTATTCCCAATTAACAACTAAAGTATTTTCATTAACAGATAAAACCGTATTAATAATTTTGGAAGGATCAGTCGTCATACAGAAAAACTCTTCAGGTTTATTAATTATTGATGTTTTAGATTGATTTTCCCTCTGCCCCAGTTTTCCCCAAAAACTTGTAATAACATTTTTTCCTAATAAACGACGCCCAGGATTAAATTCAATCTCATCAGGGTTCAATTGAATACCTTCATGTTCAAAATATTCCTGTATATATGTGTCTTTTTCAATCTGTGTTTCACACCCTACAGGCCACCCTGAAGCATGTTGTTTAATTTTTAGGAAATCTGAAATTTATTCGGAAAACAGACTACCTGTTTTAGTTATAGGATCATACTGGCACACCTCATATTTCCAGACTTCAAAACTTTCTATAATTTTATACCCCAACTCTATGGCCTTTTTCACCTCGTCCATTACTCAAGTACCTGTCAGAGCTCTCTGTTCATCAGAATGAGAGGATTCCTCTTCGTGATCCATATTTTTACAACAGGAAAAACATAAAGAAAACATAAATTTATTATTCATTTTAACTGGTACCAGAGAGTGATAGAGGTTCTGAGGAGATAAAATTGTGCATTTTATCAGACCTTCGGTTTCCATTAAGTTGAGCCGATTACATTCATCACCAATCAATACTTTAGGATGATTACCATTTTTATTAACCCAAGGATAAAGACTACATACATCTACATACTTGATTTTTTCCCCTTCCCGAGTCTTGACGAATAACTTTGTAGGTTTTGTCCTGCCACCAAAGAACGAGTCCCTAAGGTTAAGAGGCAGGTGAAACATGAGAGGGTGATTTTCATTATATATCGAAATCTCTTTATTATTTTCCATATCATATCTGAAATCACACTCCCATTTTTTAATAACCTCATAGCCCATGGTACATAGTCTTTCCGTTTTTGAGCATGTACTTTCATAACGCTGGCCAGGTGTTGTGTTAGACCCTACATTTCTATTAAATTTGATACATCTAAGACATCCATGCCAAAAACAACCGTGAAACTCAAAAACTTGGTTCGTTTCTTCGCAAAAACCATCTACTTTTAACCCACCCAAAACTATTTCTTTTCCTACGGCTGCATTTTTAATTTTAATTTTTCTCTTTTTTTCCTCTTACACTAACCACTGTATGGCTATTTTTGACTGATTATCAGACCAACGATAACCATTCTTTGGTATAAGACCAATAGTATTTGGCTTAAGGTAATTACGTCTAAAAAATTGATAGCAGGCCGATGGTAAAGTCGTATACTCTGTAAAAAAGCAAACCCCTCTTGATTGATCATTAAATCGCGAAATTTAAGACAAGCCTGCATTACAATCTCTATATCAGAAATACAGTATTCAGTTATTTCTTTTTAAAAATCAAAAACGTAATATTTGGCAACCATCGAGACATGCCACTGAATCAATTTTTTACGCTCGTCCTCTTTTAAATTATTAGGATCGTAAAATTCTAGAGCAGGTGTACTACCAATATATTTCTGATTATCAACGGTGTTAAACAAGTGGGGGAAAAGCCGAAAACTTTTGGAAGTTTTACCAATGCCATAGGAAAATAGTTTAGGGAATCCAAAAAATTGACATTTCCAGTACTCATTAAAATTAATTTCGTGCGTAATTTCAGGGGTCAGATTTGTTTTAGTTAAAATGTAATTTAACATGAATTGATGATCAAAGCCCCCACATAACATAGGTGATCCTGTAGAACAGGTTTATTACAGACTTTGCAGAATACCTCTCCACAAAAATGCTCCCTGCTACTTTTTACAATTTTGAGTCAGTCTTCACACCGTCGGAGCTCCGTGCAAACAGATGATTTATCCAAAGAACTCATCTTTAAATGATTTTCATAGCAAATCTGGTCCCTAAAATTCCTTTTACAGTCTTGGCATTTGATTTTATTCAATTCAGGACATGCTGGAGACTGTTGACATGCCGGACATGTACCGCCACATCTATGCTTGTTTTTATGATCGTATGGGATATTACATTCCTCAAAATAATAACCACAACAAAATGCGGCAGTCAACGAGGTCATCATGTTATAATGCCCTTCATGATACAGTAGATTTAAGGAAAGACCTGTATACTGTCCTTTAAAGACCATCCCTCCCCTTAGACTCATATTGATAAATTGTAATTTTAAAAGTTGTAAGGTGTTCCTGAAACTTTTTAAGTTCGGGAATACCCGCCCCTTCTTCACGTATATAAACGTTTGCTTCTTTTACTAAAACCGTGGCTTTAGTCAGCTGTAGTTTATCAACATCACTTAAAACCTTCGGTCCCCTTAAGGACTATGTCCTCTATTGCCTCCTTAACCCAGTTGAGGGATAGGTGCTAACTTAAATTCAAAGGTTCGACCCTGGAACTCGAACCGACGGATGGTCTTTACCACATCTTTCGAAATTAAAAATTTCTGCATTTCTGTAATAAAAAAAGACAAGATTTTAAAATATTGCTTACAGGACATAAAACTATAAAATAACTTATTTCTCAGTTGCAATAACAGGAAACAAAACCACAAACTTCTCAAAAGATTGTTATGACAGGAAATCAAAGTAGCTCCTTTACTTTTTACGTCAATAGATTGTTAACCCTTAATTTGGCAAAACTTTATTCGAAAAAAAAACCAAATTTTTTGAATACAAAGTCTATATTAAACACAAAAAAACATATTTTTAAGTCAAAAAAATTTTATCTCTTCAAACAAAAAAGATACGAGTTGTATCCTAGAAAACACATTGTCCAATTTTTGGAACTTTATTTTTGGTTTGTTATGTATATTATAGGAAACTCTACTCTAGAAAATGAAAGAGATATAAAAAAAATCTCATTATATAAATTAATTAAGTTTAAATGTCGATAAATTAAAATTTCTTTTACTAACAAAATTGTTACTTATGGTGAAAATCATAAAAACAATTTCTGTCTTTTACTAGACAAAGTCTAGTTTCGCATTTTGTACACAACCAGTGAGTTTCTTCAGTTTTGCATAGTCGAAATCGTCCTTTGCTTTGATATATTGGAAAATGATCCACTTTATCTTTGCACACGTCCTCTGGGGGTCTTGGTACAACTGCATGTTTAATTTTTTTTAATGTTCGCCCAGAGGCAGGGAGTCAATTTTTCTCTTGTTTATCTTTTCTTTTAGTTTTAAAAATTAAGCAACTAAGTATCTAAAATCTTTTAGGGATATTTCATTGGTACCTAAGTATAAAACCTTTTTTTCCCTTCGATATAGTAGCCAAGCGTTGTTTGGGCAAAAATAGTGAGATACCATCGTCGAGTTTTAAGGGGTGTTCTATAAATAGACACAAGCATGTCCATCAAATCTACTCCCCCCATGTGAGCATTGTACTGTTTCACTATGTTGGGGTAAGGTACTTCAATCTTCTCTTTTGCTTTTTTGTCATATCGTTTTACGGTAGTAACAGGTTCAGTACAGACATACGTAGTTACGAGTGAAACTACCTTATTGTCGTACCATTTTACGCATAAAAACAAAATTATGATTGTTTTCCACAAACCAAAACTACACTTTTTTTGCACTGGACGCGCGTTTCGCTAACAACGTTAGCATCATCAGGAGACGATAAACAATGAACTAAATTAATCTACGCTCTATCTTATATACAATCCTTTAGTGGGCGGAGATAAGACTAATAATTTGTGATTGATCACGATTTTTAATCCTATCTCCCTTCAACCAAAGAATAAAGTGTACTAAACGGGATGGGTCCTCTATCTTTATTTAAACTATTTTTGGATTTAATGATTTCCATACTTTCATATGCATTCAAAAGTCTTTTGTTTGGTACACTTTTTAGAAGTTTTAGGTTATCTAATGTGAATCTATGATTGTTTTCAAAAGCATGCTCGGCCACACTTGACTTTTCTGTTCTTCCGTATTTTAAGTGTGCTAAATGTTCTTTAAAACGTGTTTGAATAGAGCGTCTCGTTTGGCCAACATATTTTTTGTCACAATCCATGCAACTAATTTCGTAAATTCCACTTTTTTCTAGAACTGTAGTTTTATCCTTGGGATTTCCTAGTAAGCTTCTTATTGTGTTACCGGATTGATATACTAATTTAAGACCGATGTTATTAAATACTTTGTGTAATCCTTTCGTATAATTAGGATTATAAGGAATTGATACAAATTTTGAGTCGCAGGTATCTTTTTGTCTGAAAAAGGTAGAATTCCGAAAGGTCTTTTGAAAAGAATGTCTATTTATCAGCTTATTTATTAAGCCTTCGTCGTAACCGTTTTCGCCAGCTATATTCCTAATCCTATTCTTTTCTGCTTCAAATCTTTCTTTGTTTAAGTGGAAATTTACTAATCTATATGATAAAAAGTGCAAACTTGCAAGCTTATGTTGTAAGCAATGAAAAGAGTCATTTGGAATATACCTGTTGGTGGCCGTGCCTTTTCTGTATAGGTCAAAGTCCAATTTATTTTTATTTCTTATTTTACTAATTTATTTGTAATAAAGTTGTTATATTAGATAAAACAGATTATTTTGAAAGGGTAGATAACCTAATAAAAAATGGACCCTACAAACAAGTCCCAAAGAACCCCTTACCAAAAATGATTAACGAAGTAAAAAACACAATTAAAAAATGTAACAATATTATTACTGACAATATTAAATATAAACTACAAGTAAGCAATCCCACTATGCCGAAACTGTATTGTCTTCCGAAAATCCACAAGCCTGGAAAATCGGTTAGACCTATAGTTTCTGCTGTAGGATCACCTGCTTACAACATTTCGAAATGGCTAGCAAACGAGTTTGAAAATTTACCGATAAAGGAAAAAGGTTTTTCTGTTCAAAATTCCCTTGAATTTATCAACAAAGTTAAAGATATTTCACTCCAAGAAGGTGAAATTTTAATCTCGTTTGATGTTAGTTCGTTGTTCCCTAGTGTGCCGATCCCCAATACCTTACAATACCTGGAGGAACTACTAAGAAAAAACAATCTAGAAGACAAACAGACTTTAGAATACCTATCTTTAACAAAACTCTGCATGAATCAAAATTACTTTCAATATAAAAATAACTACTACCAGCAATTAGAAGGAACCACAATGGGTAATAGTTTATCACCTTTTATCGCAAACCTATTTATGAGCAAATTTGAATCAGATATAAGTAAAGAATTTGAGTATTTCCCCAGAGTATGGTTTAGGTATGTAGACGATGTGTTTGCAGTATTCAACACTAAAGTAACTAGTGTTAAAAATTTTATGGAAAAAATAAATAAAAAATTTCCCACTATTAAATTTACCTGTGAAACAGAGAACAACGGTACACTGCCATTTCTAGACACTTTAGTTATAAGAAATAAAAATAAATTAGACTTTGACCTATACAGAAAAGGCACGGCCACCAACAGGTATATTCCAAATGACTCTTTTCATTGCTTACAACATAAGCTTGCAAGTTTGCACTTTTTAACATATAGATTAGTAAATTTCCCCTTAAACAAAGAAAGATTTGAAGCAAAAAAGAATAGGATTAGGAATATAGCTGGCGAAAACGGTTACGACGAAGGCTTAATAAATAAGCTGATAAATAGACATTCTTTTCAAAAGACCTTCTCCGCCCACTAAAGGATTGTATATAAGATAGAGCGTAGATTAATTTAGTTCATTGTTTATCGTCTCCTGATGATGCTAACGTTGTTAGCGAAACGCGCGTCGAGTGCAAAAAAAGTGTAGTTTTGGTTTGTGGAAAACAATCATAATTTTGTTTTAGTGCAACCAAAGGTTCCAAATTCCCAACACATTTTACGCATGTTATTTTATTTTTGTTATCGCTTCTGCAACTGTAAGAGCCCCTACCTTTTTTAGATAAAGTCTTATCATCTTCCATATAACAGTTTTGCAGCCGATTAGACCTAACGGTACCCAGCGAGAGAATGCCATAGTTTTGTCGCAGGATGTAAAGTAGGTTTAATGAAGTAAAGAAATTATCAAAATGCATTGCCGTGCAGGGTGCATTTTTTATGGACTTGCATAAGGTAGTAACAACTTCGGCACCCAAACCTAAAGCATTTTCTTCCAATGTAAAGTTTGGATAGTTTGGTACTTTCACCACCATTTATTATAAGATATTAGACAAACCCCGATGCTCCAGCGCGAACAAAAATTTTAAATCCCCATGGTCTAGGTTTACACTTCACGTATTGTCTTTTATTTCCTACTTTTTTCCCTTTATATGGTACCATCCTTTCGTCTACACTTTGCTTCCTTTCGTCCTCCATTTTTTTGCAGTTTTCTCTAACAATATTTATAACAGGTCGTATTTTAAAGTAGGGGTCATTATCTTGATTTTCGCTATTGACAAAATGTATAAATCTACGGATTTGTTGATATCGTTTTAAAGAAATCACATCAGCAATATCACCATAGCGAAATTCTTGGATCCAGTAGTCCAAATAGCATGGCATATCCACTATGCCCATAAGAATATGTATGGCAATAAAATCAAGAAGCTCCTCTTCTGACATGTTAATCGATTTTCCAGTCTCCTGAACTGAATATAGATTTGTGTTTTCAGTGGTAAGTTTAATGAGATCCGACGAAAAAAAAATTTGAAAATATTCAAGAGGAGTCTTAAGGTTAGCAGGTATGGAAAATTTATCTTCAGGAATATATACAGGAAACTAGAATACTGTATTAAACCATGTAAAGTCAATTATTGACTTTGTTATTTTTTTTGTTTTTTGCTGACTTCTTTTATCTTCTTGGTTAATCTCTCCGGGCCTATTTTCTTTATTTTCATCTTCCTTACCGGGGTTTACTTTTTTGTAAGATCGGGTTTTTCGAGGAGTAAAAACCGATCTGTGTGGGAATTTTTCGGGAGTTTTGTATATCTGTTGCTCATAATCTCATTCTGTGTCGAAGTGTTCCGAAGCTATGTCAGTATCGGAATAGTCCAGCACCTCTTGAAGTTGATCGGATACTAGAGCAGGTAATGATGGTGCTTCCGAGGTAAGGTCTGAATTGTTTCCATCATTTTCAAATATATCCTCAATTTCGTCGTCACTTGTATCATTAGCATCTGATGTTGGAGGCGGAACTAGAGCCATAATTCTATCTTTTCGACTAGTCATTTTGGGATCTTCTTGCCCGCTTGCCAAAACCTGAAAAATAGGCAAAATTGCTTGCCCGTTTTTTTCATAAAAATTGCCGATATTTCTCTCTATGCATATTTTTGCTTTATTTTAATACATATCCGTATGTTAGAACAAATTATTAAGTATAAAGTGTCTGGTTCCAGGTTCGTTTACGCAGCCAGATTCAAATCAAGCATTTTATAAAGCATATAAATTATGGCCAAATAGTTTTTTGTTTTTCTCTCTTGTAAAATTTTTGGTTTCTGACGTAACGTCTGTAACGTACGAATATCTATTTATTTGTTAATAAAATTAAATTTTTTATCCAGAAAAATGCAACGAAAGTTTGGCATTGTAGACTATACGATACAAAGCAAAAAGGATTAATTTTAATAGTATTTTGGCAATTTGGCAAATAGGATACAAAATACCAAACGTAAACTTCTGCATTTTTGGTAATGTGGGTTATAGGATACATAGAAATAGAAATACATAGGTTGTTTCTGCAAGAAAAAGGATATAAAACTAAAATCTAAACTTATAGAGACATTGTTTGGACCTTATAAAATAACACAGTTAAGGTTTTCAAAAAAACGAAAAACTTTTTATACTGTAAAAATGCAAAAACTGACCTTTACAACAGACCACGTGCTGCAGCCGGCTGGAATTATTGGAATACTGATGCACAGTTTGATCATCGCGATAGAGATGGCGCCAGTTATCGATTAAACCAATAAAATACATACTAAATATGATCATGGTGTCATCAAAAGGTTCAGTTCTTGTTTTCAAACAGTCAATACGTCATGTTAAATGTTATGTATCCTATAGAACACGATATCAAATTAAGGGTTAACTTGAAAACAGGAAATCAAAACCACAAAATAACTTTTTTCAAGAGGTTCTGGATAGCTGCGGCTAGAGATGTTATCGCTAAGACTGAGATAAATAGAATGAAGATTAGCGCGAACTTTTTAACACAACACAACACGCTGTGATGAGGTATGCGCAGTAAAGGTATGGTCGGAATATGTACTTATTGTTATATTGTGTGAGGAGCACGCATCCTCAAATTTTTAATCTTGGGGTATTTTGAAATGGGCAAAATATTGTTTTTAAAAGATACTGATTTATCGGAAATATTAACTACATTTTAACCTTTTTTTTGTTGTAAATTCGTAATCTGCTATTGAAATTTGAAGCTTGTGGGTAAAACTAAAAAAAGACAGTAAATCTTTGGGTTGTCATGTTTGTTCTAATATTGCAAATATTTGCATGTATTGCGCTATATTGTAACGATTTCTGTTGTTTGCTCTGATTTTATTAAACCCTTACTGGTTTCAGTTTAGACTATTATCGTATTTTTCCCCTATGTTTCTTCTCTCTTGCGTCTCTGCTCCTCGATTTTCTGTTTTTTTTATGTTTTTTTTATTTCGTCTCCCAAATAGGTTAATTTTCTTCATATTTACTCCCTCGTCTGGTATCCGGGGATAGTAAAGAATGGCACCAGAGTAACCTTAGACCTGTCGTAAAAGGCGAATAAAAGGATGACTCTCTCTACTTTATTACACACATTGCTCTAATAGTTCATAGTAATTACCTCCAAAATTACTCTTGCTGATAAATTTCAATAATAATTTGCTACTTCCAATTCAGTTGCATACAGCAAGGCTCCATATTTGCTTGCAAACATTTGGTTCAGTTCTTTATCGTTAGTTGACCACACTCGGTAAGCGTAACTCTTGGGACCTATTGAAACAAAATTGACTCAAGAATCTCGATTGAGACACGCATTTTGAAGTTGTAGGACCTCTCCACTCTGCTACCTGTCTTTTTCCGGAGGGTACTGGGTGTTTTTTCTCTGATATGTCGTTGGACCCTCTGATTTTATATCGCATATCTTAATAGAGATTCGACAGTCTTGCCTCTTCAGATGATCTTTTCTTCCGAAGTGACAGACTTTTCATGTCTGATTTGTCGCTTGTGGTAGGCCTTATAAACAAAATGTTTCAGTTTTTGGGGAAAGATTTTTAAAAATTTTATCAAGGCGAAGATATTAAACAAGAATTCACTCAAAAATATAGTATAAAATGTTTTATTTTTCGAAATTTTGTTTTAAAAAGAAAAATTAAATTTACTTTTAAAAGTTACTGCAATGTGTAGCACTAACTTTTTAAGGGGGAGCTGTTATATGAGTAAATAATTCGTAGGTAGGTAGGTATTATTATTCTATGTTTCTTATTTTAATGTAATATGATACGTTTGTTTTTCACCATTGTTTTTAATGTGATTTGATATGTTTGTTTTTAACTAAAGATCTTCTAGAAGGATATGTGTAAGCACTTTTAGTCACGTTTAACTTTCATACGACTTTGCTCTAGAATAAAGCGTCAGCACTATTTTAGTATAAATACCATTTGGTGTAAACAACATCAAGAAATTCAGAAGTATTTAATAACTAGTCTTCATAGTGTTAAGTACCATTGTAAAAGGTTCCAAAATAAAAATAGTTTTTTTTACAAATTTCTTTATTAGATCTCGAATCTAAAATATAAAAAAACAGTGAACAATTTAAAGTTTCTTAAAATAATTTTCTAAACAAGAATTTTCATTTTTATTTCAGTTTTTTTTTTCAAAACAAACATAATGTTTTTTAATTTTATATTTTATGTTTAGTGGTTAACATGCTTCCTCTGATTGCCCTAAATTACCCTCTTACCCAAAGGGCTGAATTATAGAAATTATTTGATTTTTTACTAAACTAGTATAATACTAAGTAAGTAAATGATTTAAATATAGGGACTCTATCCAAATGTCAAACCGTAATAACCGAATTGTAATTTTATCGAATATAAAATAAGCGAAAATAAAAAGAATATTACATTTTGATCGAACCGTAAAAAACGAAATAAAGTCGTAAGGAAAGAGATGTAAAACAATTTCAAGGAACTGTAATTTGATCGGAATTCAGAAAGGTCGCACAAGAAAACTAGGCTGCAGAATTGCCAAAATGTAAGACAAATACTTGGTTGAGCTCAGATTTGTAACCTGTCACCCTACCTTGAAACTCGAATATATCAAAATTGCTGGATTGCAGGTCTTCTGGTTGGTCAACCACTGGATGTTCTTGTGGTCTCAATTCCTCAGGTTTCCAAATGCACTTAAAACTAAATTTATAGCCGAGAGACTGCTTTTTGACTTTATAATTTTGCTCCTAAAATTTGGTGACCGTTTCGAAAAGAACGTGGATGCCGAAGGAAGTTCATTTTTTTCTCTCAACAGCTTAAGTCGGCGCAGTGTGCCAAAAAACAGACCTGTGCGTCGTAGCTTACCCGCGTTTTTGATATGATTTAACAAGAAAATGAGGACATTTACGGTACTTTGAAAAGCAGCCGAAAAAATATAATAATTAAGGTTTTGACTAAAAATATTATGCGAAAAGCACGTTTCCGACATTCCAACCGCCAAAAACATAATAGTTTTTCTATCACATAAAAAATTTTAACGGTTTAGACCGCTAAATTCCCGGGTCTAATATAACAAAATAAGGAAAAAAAATAAATTCTAAAATAAAAGCAAGAGGTGCGCGACCTAATGCTCGGGTAAAGGGCATATCGGGGCGTTGAAACGTGCTAGATTGAGTTTTTACCGTTACAACGCCTGGCAGGTGGTTACTCACCTGGGTGAAGTCGGACTACACGACCGAGAACCCACTCTCGGGGTGGTGTTTGTTCGTTCTTGATTACGACGAGGGTGTTTTCTTTAATATTAGGTGTTGATTTGTTCTATTTGCAACGTTTCCAGAAATCCGATTGCATTCGTTGCAAAAGTTGCCAACGACTGAGCCGATTTTGAGGAATCTCAGTAAGGTCGAGTTTAGGGAACGAGGTGAGAGGCTCAGTTGTCAAAAAATGACCAGGGGTCAAAGAAGTTAAGTCGTTCGGATCCTCGCTGAGACTACATAGAGGCCTAGAGTTCAATAAGCTCTCTATACCTGTAAGAACCATATAGAACTCTTTGTAGGTCAATAGTTGGTCGCCAATGACTCTGTATAGGTGGGTTTTAACCGCTTTAACTCCAGCCTCGCTTAATCCATTAAAGTGCGGAGCACCCGGAGGGTTAAAATTCCATATTATGGACAGTTTAAATACCGCAGCTTCGGCAAGGACTACAAGTTTGCTGGAAGCTCCCTTATAGTTTGTTCCTTGATCAGAATAAAGATGCGAAACCCTACCTCTACATGCGATAAAGCGGCGAAAGCTTGCGAGGAAAGCTGCAGCTGAGAGGTCGGAGGCAAGTTCTAGGTGAACCGCCTTGGTAGAACCGCAAATTAAGAGAGAGCCTTGGAGCACACTTGTGCACCTCTTTGTCTCTTTGCAGTCAAAATTCTGAAGGGACCCGCATAATCAAGCGACACTTGAGAAAATGCTTTCAATTGATAAATGCGATATTTCGGTAAATCTGCCATGATCGGTCGATATGAATGAGGTTTCGAACGAAAGCATTTTATGCAAGAGGACACACATCGATGAATCGCACTTCTAGGAGATAATATCCAAAAGGTTTGGACGATAAGGTTATGTAAGGTCTTTAAACCGGGATGAAAGTGATCTAGATGATACTGCTCTATGATGAGTTCAGTCAGTCTGTGCCGTTGAGGTAATAAGATAGGGTGCTTAGCATCGAAGCAAAGAGTGGTAGCCCTTTTTAGCCTACCACCCACCCTAAGGATTCCTAGTTTATCGATGAAGGGGGCTAGTTTCCTAAAAGGTTTAGGAAGAAGTGATCTAGATGATACTGCTCTATGATGAGTTCAGTCAGTCTGTGCCGTTGAGGTAATAAGATAGGGTGCTTAGCATCGAAGCAAAGAGTGGTAGCCCTTTTTAGCCTACCACCCACCCTAAGGATTCCTAGTTCATCGATGAAGGGGGCTAGTTTCCTAAAAGGTTTAGGAAGAAGTGATCTAGATGATACTGCTCTATGATGAGTTCAGTCAGTCTGTGCCGTTGAGGTAATAAGATAGGGTGCTTAGCATCGAAGGAAAGAGTGGTAGCCCGTTTTAGCCTACCACCCACCCTAAGGATTCCTAGCTCATCGATGAAGGGGGCTAGTTTCCTGAAAGGTTTAGGAAGAAGTGATCTAGATGATACTGAAGATGATACTGCTCTATAATGAGTTCAGTCATTCTGTGCTCTTGAGGTAATAAGATAGGGTGCTTAGCATCGAAGCAAAGAGTGGTAGCTCGTTTTAGCCTACCACCCACCCTAAGGATTCCTAGTTCATCGATGAAGGGGGCTAGTTTCCTAAAAGGTTTAGGAGATTCTGTTGACAGATAGCGAGTATTTCTGAAAACCTCTCTTTCTGAACAGTTTTGACCATGATCATAAGTGCATAATGCATTTCAGAATGAATTGAAATGGAAATCTATGAACCTCGAGTAATATGCTATAAAGCGTTGAATTTTTCGCAGTGATGAATATCTTGTAAGAAGTTTTAGAACAAAATTTGAAGCTTTGAGAGTAACATGAAATCAAGATGGCTTTTCCTCGACCGCAGCTTCTGGAAGTTTATCTAAGATGATAGCAGGTTGGTCTGGCCAACTTTCGTAGTCCTTGACTAGAAAATCAGGACCATGCCGCCACAAAGGATGTTCCAGTAACTCTAAAGGAGATATTCCCCTGGAGGCACAATCAGCTGCATTTAAAGCTGTTGGTACATATTTCCATGATTGGATTGGCACGATTTCTTGTATATGAGAAACTCTATTGGCCACAACTGTAAGCCAAGCTAGAGCCACTTGCGAGTCTGACCAAGCGTAGACCGCGTCAAATGTTAGAGTGTTACAATGAGAATCCTTGACAAAATGCAAGAGATTGCTCAGAAGGTAAGCAGAAGAAAGTTCCAACCGTGCTACACATTGGGTTTTGAGCGGTGCTACCTTTGACTTCGCCATGATGAGACGAGATTTTATTTCACCAGTACAAGTAGTAAAACGAGAGTATATGCAACAACCATACCCCACGGTACTGGCGTCGCAGAAGGTATGAATTTCTAATTGTGAATATTTCTCAGAAATCAGTAAGCGTGAAATTTGTATTTTGGAAATTAGTGAAAGCTCTTTTTTGAAGCGTTCCCAAATATCAACAATAGCTTCTGGAGCTAATTCATCCCAATCTCGTTTTGAGACAAAGATTTGTTGCAAAATATGTTTGGCAAGCACCATAGGAGCTAGGTAACCTTGTACATCAAAGATTCTGGCGATTTGACTAAGAACGGTCCTTTTAGTGCAGATTGCCTCAATTGGAGTGCAAGAATAAGTAAAGCAGTCATGTGTGGTATTCCACTGAAGACCAAGTATTTTTATGTAGTTGGGACCCTCAGCATCAAAACTGATTTGTGTATGAGAGCTTGGAACAGAAGAAAGAAGATCGGGGTTCAAATCCTCCCTTTTTGAGTAAGGCAATAAGATCTGCTTATAAATGAAGCGCTGAGGCGACAGAATCTGATCCGCTTAAACAATCATCAACATAAACTGGATCTTAGAGCACTTGCGCTGCCAGGAGATGATTTTGGTTTTCAATGTTAGCTAATTCTTTAACGGTTCGTAAGGCCAAGTAGGGCGCAGAAGAAACACCAAAGGAAACTCTGTCTAGAGTGTATTTTTTTACCTTTTCCGAATTAGAGAAGCGCCAGAGAAACCTTTGATTCCTGTGTTCAGGAGTTATGATTATTTGGTTATACATAAGACGAATGTCAACAATAAAACAGATTGGATATGTTCTAAATTTTAGTAGTATTGTCAAGAGATCCTGGAAACGGGGTTTGGTTAAGGCTGATGCTCTTGAAACCTTTTGCACTTGCATCAAAGACTACGCGAACCTTAACAGAGCTAGGGGGGCTATCAGATTTTTGCAAACATTGGTGTGGCAAATAGTATGCAGATTCTGAAGAATAATCCAAGCATGGAACTTCAGAAATTAAGTTTTGGTCCAGATATTCTTGGATAAAGTTGGAATAGGCATGATGAAAAGATGGATTTTTGTAAATTCGGGACTCTAAATAAGTAAAAGGCCGAAGGGCTTGTGTGTCACCAAAGGTTGGCTGGGGATGCTTGAATGGAAGAGATACAACAAATCTCCCTGAAGATTCCCGATAAACAGTTTTCTTATAAATATCTTCACATTTGACCTCGTCCGGAGACCAAATATTGCCACACTTGGGAGGCTGTTCGATTTCCCAGAATTTTTGCAAAATCGCATCTACTTGAGGTTCAAGTGAGACATGATAACTAAGAAGTGGATCAGTTGAAGTAGATGTGGAGACTTTGCCTTAAAGAATCCAGTCAAAGACTGTTTCTAGCGCCACAGGTTGGTCATGGGGACCAAAGATGCGTCTTGGACCTAGCATGTAAGCTACCAAATCTGCGCTTAGCAACAAGTCAATTGGGCCTGGTGTGGATAGCTTGCGGTCAGCCATAGATAGACCTTTGATGTAAGACAAAGTTGAAATATCCACCGATATTCTTGGTTGACATGAACTCACAGAAGGTAAAACAATAGCTTCAAATGTAAAAGTTGGCTCTGATTTATTTTTCGGCCTAATAAGACACTGAGTAGTGCCTGTAGCGAATGAGGTTAGTCCATTGACTCCCTGTATAGGAATGAAGCAATGATGTCGTTTTAAACCCAAATGATTTACACATGGTTCAGAAATTAAAGTCACCATACTTCCGGAATCAAGAAGTGCTCTGACCGTACGAAACTTTACACGACTATCCTGGATTTCAACTTCTGCTGTGGGTAACAGGCATGTCAACTTAGAGTTAGTTGTTGAACAGGTATTCACTGAGTTAAAGTTCAGTTTAACTCGTCCAAATGAACGCACTTTGATTAATTTATTTTTAGGACTAATAATTAATTTTAAATTTACATAAAACTAAATTTATAGCCGAGAGACTGCTTTTTAACTTTATAATTTTGCTCCGAAAATTTGGTGACCGTTTCGAAAAGAACGTGGATGCCGAAGGAAGTTCATTTTTTTTTCTCAACAGCTTGAGTCGGCGCAGTGTGCCAAAAAACAGACCTGTGCGTCGTAGCTTACCGCGTTTTTGATGTGATTTAAAAAGAAAGACATTTACGGTACTTTGAAAATGTAATAATTAAGGTTTTGACTAAAAATATTATGCAAAAAGCGCGTTTCCGACAGTGTGAAAAAAGTGGAATTCCGAAAGGTCTCTTGAAAAGAATGTCTATTTATCAGCTTATTTATTAAGCCTTCGTCATAACCGTTTTCGCCAGCTATATTCCTAATCCTATTCTTTTCTACTTCAAATATTTATTTGTTTAAGGGGAAATTTACGAATATATATGTTAAAAGTGCAAACTTGCAAGCTTATGTTGTAAGCAATGAAAAGAGTCATTTGGAATATACCTGTTGGTGGCCGTTCCTTTTCTGTATAGATCAAAGTCCAATTTATTTTTATTTCTTATAACTAAAGTGTCTAGAAATGGCAGTGTACTATTGTTATCTGCTTCATAAGTAAATTTAATTGTGGGAAATTTCTTACTTATTTTTTCCAATAAAATTTTCAACACTAGTTACTTTAGTGATAAATACAACACATCTTCTACATACCTGAACCATACTCTGGGGAAATACTCAAGTTCTTTACTTATATTTGATTCATATTTGCTCATAAAGAGGTTTGCGATAAAAGGTGATAAACTATTAGCCATTTTGGTTCCTTCTAATTGTTGGTAGTAGTTATTTTTATATTGAAATTAATTTTGATTCATGCAGAGTTTTGTTAAAAATAGGTATTCTAAAGTCTGTTTGTCTTCTAGATTGTTTTGTCTTAGTAGTTCCTCCAGGTATTGTAAGGTATTGAGGATCGGCACACTAGGAAACAGCGAAACAACATCAAACGAGATTAAAATTTTACCTTCTTGGAGTAAAATATCTTTAACTCTGTTGATAAATTCAAAGGAATTTTGAACAGAAAAACCTTTTTCCTTTATAGGTAAATTTTCAAACTCGTTTGTAGGTGATCCTGTAGGTGATCCTACAGCAAAAACTATAGGTCTAACTGTTTTGACAGGCTTGTGGATTTTCGGAAGAATAATAATAAAGAAGAATACAGTTTCGGCATAGTAGGATTGCTTACTTGTAGTTTATATTTAATATTGTCAGTAATAATATTGTTACATTTTTTAATTGGCTTTTTTACTTCGTTAGTCATTTTTGGTAAAGGGTTCTTTGGGACTGGTTGGTAGGGTCCACTTTTTATTAGGTTTTCTACCCTTTCGAAATAATCCGTTTTATCTAATATAACAACTTTATTACCCTTGTCAGACTTTAGATAGAAAACATCTTTTCCTCTCAAAATTTTAATTGTTTTATTGTGATTTAATGTACTATTTTTGCTGCTTTGAATGATGTTTTGAGAAATCTGATATCGGCAAGCATCTCGCACATAGCCCTTTTTGCCTTCTGAAAGATTAGAGATTGAACTTTCAATATTTGCAGTAATATCGCTTAAATTATCTTTGTGGAGGCAGAGCAAAATTAAGACATTTGTGTAAAAGTGATATTTCTTTGTTATTAAAAGTTTGAGAGGATAGGTTCTTCTACAATGTTTGCGATTTCCTTCGACTTTTTTGGTTTTGGTTCAGAACCTTTTAACTTTTGTAGCTTTTTATTAAGTGAAGACATCTTCGTAATTTTTTTTTCAATTACTACAAAAATATGTCTTTGGAAATCGCACCATTCTTCAAAGTTCTTATCACTAAGTCTAAATGTCAACTTTTTAAACAGTTGGTAAGCTCAAATATACTTCGTTTTTCATACAAATTTTTGATTTCTAAATCTAACCATTTCTGTTTTGCAAACAGGGTTACTTTTGCAGAAATTGTAGATTTCGGCAACTTTACTTGAAGAAAGTTTGGAAAAACTTTGAATTTTTTGCAAGATTTTAGAAACCAAATATTTGCACCAACTAGCCTAATCTTAGTACTAAACTTACGATAGAGATTTACTTCCGCTGACACTATAACAAAGGTTATAGTAAAACCAAAGGTTCCAAATTCCCAACATAGCTGAGTGATATTGATCAATTATTATTTGGTTTTGATCATCACTAGGTTCTGTCACAATATTCTAACATACTAGGGTCTTACCGGTACATAAAGTCGCCATAGCCTGACTCGGCACGAAGGTCTAAAGGTTTCTGACATTTTTGTCATGTAAACAAGTCATCTAAACATGCTTATATTGTGCCATTCTTAAAGTTGACAAATTAAAGTTAACGCCGTCCTTTATTAAAGGCAGGCACAAACATTATGAAAATCGACAGTATTCTGATAGCAAAGATGACATATTTAGACAACAACAATGTCATAATCCCGTTAAACTTCGTGCGGAATTGTCAAAAATAGTGCAGGCTATGTCGACTTTATGTACCAATAAGTCCCTACTAACTACTAAATTTAGGTCCTTATCTGCAAAAATAAAGCCTATCACTTTGGCAAATATTGATAAATCAACCCTTGTCTCAACGTAGTATATTTTTGAAGGATCAATATCATTTTGGCATCTACAAAGAATTCCAAAAAGTATTGAAATTGTATTTTCTTTAAAATTTGGAAATGGAATAATATAGTAATTCCTTTTTCTACCGGATTTTGAAGATAAAATATTAATTCTTTTAATGGCAAACTTGGGACTCTCATCGAAAAAAGCTTCTATAATTTGATAACGTAAATCCTTCATGTTGTCTCGTTGATGTCCATTCAATAGTTGTTCATTTGTCTATCTAATTTGAGAATAATCAATCAATGAAGTATTTTGATATAAATTTTGAAATCTATTAAATTCATTTTCAAGTGTTTACGGCGACATAAAAGATAAATTTTCATTTTGATCTTATTTAGATGAATTTTCCTGTTCTGATAAAGCATTAATAATTGCTGTTCTTTTCTCACTCAAGATGTAGATATTGATTTGAATATCTGTTGATTGGAAAATTGATTTAATCATTGATAAAATTATAACCCAATTTAATAAATCTAACCCACATTTTTGGCATTGCTAGGTATTTAATTTCATTCTTCAAGCAATCTTGTTTTAAGTTTTCCAAAAATTTATAAACGTTGTCATAAGTAGGTTTTGAATTATATTTTTCTTAAGTAACTAAATAGTAGATATATCTATCTTCGATTTTTAAATTAATTATTTCACCAATTTGTTTATTCTGATTTTTAAGATAATCAACATATCCGTATTTTAATTTAAACTCTAAGGCTATGCCTGCCCACAATGAGCCAAAGCAAAGTGCGAAGGAGCATCAAATAAATTTTCTTCAAAAATTTTTAATTTTTTTTGGTTAACTTGTACTGTATTGATTTTCTCATCGAGTTTAATTCTGGATAGAACATCAGCAAAAGCAAGATGCAAAAGCAGTTTTTTGTCTGATATATTAGGGAGAGGATATTTTTCGTCTACTGTCACTTCATTAAGTTTTCTATAGTCAATAATGACACACCATTTTTGTTTTCTGGAAGTGTCCAATTTTTAGGAATTACCGACACTGGGCAGGACCAGGGTGAAACAGATGGTCGGATAATTCATTAATCTAACATTTTTAAAATTTGATTTTTTACTTCTTGTTTATGAAATTGCGGGTCTCTATACGATTTTGTAAAAATTGGTTTAGGTTCTTTAGTAATAATTAAATATTTAATTTTACTGGTAAATGTTAATTATCCCCCTCTAAATAAAAAAATATCTGAAAAGTGAAGACATAATGACGTAATCATTTATTTTTCTTCTTCATTTAAGTGTGTTAAACGTAACTGTTGCAAAATATCATTTTCAAGATTTTCTGGATGTTTCTCTGTTAAATTAAATCAAATTTATGTGAAAGAAGGGTCACCAAATGGTTCAAATTCAAATTTTTCAAAAAAATTATTATTTTTGGAATTGGTCGCGCATTTCTGTTGTGAAAAATTCCCTCTTATTATTTATTTTTACCAAACAGTTAGGAATGTAGCGCTTGTCTATTTGTTGTGCTAGTAAAATAGCTTCATTTTTTTAAATTTATATGTTCTAAATTTAGAAGCTCTTTCTGTACGACCTTCAATTTTTATCGTATTATTAATGGGTTTTATTTCAACTGACTAAATTTGTTCGTTTATTGAATTACCCCAATAGAGTGATACTGTTTTAAAATTGGTAATCAGTTGATTATTTTTATAATCAATATCATACTGTCTTAAAAAGTCTGAATCTAATAAACCATCGACTGTATATTTAGGTTAAAAACTAAAACTTTATGTGGATCGTTATTATGCTGATTCCGTTATATTGCTAGGTTCGTTAGTAATACCTCTAACAGTGACATTTTCTGGAAATCTAATTTTATACTTTTCACATATTTTAGGGTTAAAGACGGATCCACTTGCACCTGTATCAATTATAAATTTAAATTGATTTTTAATACCAGTTATATAATACAATTCTTCTAAACACGTAACAATTTCAAAATTTAGATGAACTGATCTTGGGTTTGGATGAAAGGATTGTGTTCGTCTTCTAAAGTTATTTCCGAAATTTGACCTATTAAATTTTGTTCTGTTTCCGAAGCTGGTATTTGAAAATTTGTAGGATCTTCACAATAATTTTCAAAAGTATTTTGTTCGTAATCATTTTAAAAATTTTCGTTTTCATAATTAAAACTCTCAAAATTTTCACTTGAAATTTATATTTGCAAAATTTTCGTTATTTTTAAAATTTTCAAACTGCCCCGCATTAAGAAAATGCATTGGTTTATGCATAGGGTTGGTTAATCTGTATTACACTTGGCCTATTTTGATTTATTATTATTTTGTTGTGGACGCTGTATTACATTTGTTCTTTGTTGAAAATTGTTGGGTGAATTTCTCTGGAAGAACTCAACTTCTAAGTGGTTCAGTTCCTTGCTCAGCCAGAAATCTTCTTAGGACTTCCGTAGCAACCTTCAAAGCTGGACGATTTGACCAAACCAGATGGATATGCTTTCTTTTGTAACTTTTCTTCTGTAACTTTTCTTCTATAACTATTCTTCTATAACTTTTTCTTTAGCTTTTTTCTTTATAGATTTTTTATAATTTTTCGGTTACTTTTTTATATTTATGCTGGTTTTAAGGCACAAACCACTAAACCTAAAATTACGTTGATTTTCAGGCAAAAACCAGTAAACCTGGAATTACATTGATTTTAAGGCAAAAACCACTAAACCAGTTATTAGGAAGTAAATTCTTTTTGTAAAACACTAACGTGTACCGTACTAACAAGTCTTTAAGGTGCGCTACCGCGAACGGTGAACTACGTGTAGCTTTTTAGTACACTGGGCCTTAAGCTGTAGTACGTTGCAGAAATCCGCACGACTGAGCCACTTTTTAGATTCGGGATCTAATGAAAAACTTTTAAAAAAACCGTTGAAGACTAATTATTTGCCTCCGAATTTCTTGATGTTGTTTACAACAAATGGTATTTATACTAAAATAGTGCTGCCCTAATAGCGCAGGATATTCCAGGGATATGCCAGTAAGGTGCTGTGAATATCTGAATGTTCTAGCACATTCACAGTATATTCGTAGGATATTCCAAAAACGTGCTCTGAATAAATTTCAGGTCAGCACATGAACAGCACAGCAGAATATCCTACTTAATACATTCGGCGAACATTTTATGCAGGATATTCCAGGAATGTTCTGTGAAAGTCCGAAAAATATCCTTTTTTTCAGACACTGACAGCACATTTAAAATAATCTTAGAATATCCTGAACAGTACATTCATCGAATATTCCATGCGGAATATTCCCTGAATGTTCTACTAAAGTCCGGAAAATGCCCTTCCTTTTGGATACTGAGAGCACATTGAAAATATGTGCCCTTTAATATCCTAGATAGCACATTCAGCGAATATTCTATGCAGCATATTCCGTGAATGTTCTGCCAATTTCCGTAAAACATTCTTATACGTCCTGCAGGATATTCCACAAATGTTCTAGTGGTTTGGAAGACATTCTGGGAATATCCTGTGTAATACATTCAGAGAATGTTCTATTCAGGATAATCCACCAATGTTTTACCAAATTCCTAAAAATATAACACAATATTGTAGCATTTCTTATTCTAACAGCTACGGTAAAGATTTTTTTTGGGATATTTTTATCCGTCGCTGAAAGTTTTTTTTTTATTAAAAAAAATGCTCTATTGCTAGTTACAAGAAAAAACCATTTTGTTGGCCTAAAAAAATGTAATAAAATCATGCCATCAAAAAAAAATAATATTTTTCTATCTACGATCATGCTTACGCAGCAGAATTCAAGATTTTATTTTGTTCAAAAAGCTTGTTGGGGTAGGCTAATATTTATTTCCAATAAAAAAATAATTATAAAAATCGGTTGAACGGTTCGGGAGTTATACTGCATAGAACACATAACATAATGCCCTTCCACTACCGTTTGGGAGGATTCGGAGGGGGAAGGGTAATATTTTTATCCAATAAAAAAAGAATTATGAAAATCCGTTGAGCCGTTCGCGAGTTATCCTACATTGAACAAATAACGTAATACCCCTTACACTACCGTTTGGAACGATTCGGGGAGGGGGGTAATATTTCTATCCCATAAAAAAAGAATTATGAAAATCCGTTGAGCCGTTCAGGAGTGATTCTGATTTTATGTAAAAAGAAATAATTCACGCTGCTCTTCTACAGGAAACAATGTCCAAAAGATTATACCCCGCTAATATATAATTTCTCCCATAAACCCCCGTAACGCAAAAGGTTAAGTCGTTGGAAAAGTGTGTGGAAGCGGTGGTGATCATCTGTTACCCGTACGGAAAGCACACCGCTCTCCGGTACGGCCTCTAAACAGGGATCACGACCACGCGAACAGGCAAGATTGATAGCGAAAATCATATTATCGATACACCTGTTACGGGGGATTCCACCACATCCGGAAAGGCCCGATTACGCGAAGTTCCGCGAGTTGCGTAAAAAACTCAGTGAGCATATAAACAAAAATGAAACAGCTAAAAACTTAAACATTATTTTGCGTGCACAGCCCGGTAGGTAACTTCGAAAGAGCAACCCCGGCTGTTTCAACGTATTAACAAAATCGTGAAAAACAGTGAAAGTGTTGTGAAATTGGCTGAACCGGTGAGTAAGGGGAGACGGGGGAGCACAATCCCGGACCCAGTAGACTACTCGGCGACGGCAAAAAACTCGGACATGCGCATTACGAGTGCGCCAGACCACCGACAACTATGCAAGGCTATTGAAGAAACGGTCAAAAAGGGATACACAGTGAAATATACAAAAAACAGCACGCTAATTTATATTAAAGACGTCAGCGCATACAAAGACCGTTGTGCCGCCCGAACAGATTAAGGTTTATACTTCCACACGTACACCAGAGCCGAAGAAAAAACTCATGCGTTCATACTTCGAGGGCTACCTTGCTACAGGCTGAACCATGAAATTAAGGAAGAACTGAAGGACAACGACATAGAAGTTAAGCAGTTGCTGTCCTTAAAAACTAAATACAATCCGCTCTACATGCTAGTAACATCCAACCAACTGAACCTGCGGCATCTCCAAAATAAAGTTAGGTATATATAAAATACCAAGATCCAAAGGGAAGTGCGCAGAAACGAGCGCAAAATGGTACAGTGCAGGCGATGCCAACAGTGGGGGCACTCACAAAATAAGTGTTTCAGAGAAGCACGCTGTGTTAAGTTAAGTGCGCAGAAAAGCATGCCATAGCTGCATGTATGAAACCGCAAGACGTTCCTGCAAAATACTGCAATTGTGGGCAGGAACACACAGCATGCTCTCTGGAATGCCCCGCCTACCAGAAAAAACTACGCATAATGGAAGAACGACAGCAGCTGAAAAATAGAAAAGTCCGGTACACCCCAGCACCGCCGCCAACACAGAACTTTTGGTAGAACAGAAGCGTCGGACAACAGCCCTCGGAAATGGGACAGAACGGGACATGGCCGGCGCCCATCTCTGCAAAAACAGAACAGTGTTGTAGCCTACTTTTTGTAATGTCTGATTTTGTAGGTACATTTGCAAACATAGCTCTGGTGTTTTTTTCAAAAAGCTGGGATGTAGATTCTTTTGAACATTTTTGTGAGTTGTCTTTTACTAAACTGAATGGACGCCACTCGTTTTTTTGAATTTCAACTATATGTGGTTTTGTTTTATAAAAAACGAGAAGTTTACTGAAAACATGGCGGTAATAATACAAAAATAAAACATATTCCTTTTTAACAAACAGAAAACCTGTTGTTTCATTTCATGACAAAATAAACCTTTAAACATTGAATGAAAAATAAGTAGGAAAACTCACTAATTCTTTGTGTTTGTAGTTTGAAAGAAAATCTGAAAACCCAAAAATAAATGCCAATTTAGCAAAGATTTCTTATGTAACTATAAACAAACTGCCATGAAGAGGGACACCTGGATTATGGCCATAAATCAGGGTTAGGGTAAGAGAAATATGTCATTTATATCCTTGCCAAAAGGTTACATCATTTTAGTTTAATAATTTATGGGGTTATGTTTAATTTTATGTTGAAGGAAGTTTTAGTTTAATAATTTATTGGTTTATGTTTAATTTAATCTAAATTAAGAAAGTTTCAGTTACTTATTTAAAGTTAACCATGAGTTTTGACGGCAGGAGACTTCCTTGGAGACATATTGTGACAAAAAAAATGATTTGGAAAGATCTTGGCTGGCATTGAAAATCCATGCTGTCTGTAGGGTAGCCAGAAAATCCTTCAGTGGAGACTTGAGGTTATCTACAGGCTGATGCTTGGTAGAACTCCTGGAGCAGGCAGAGAGAGACTTTTTATAAGCCGCAGCCAGAGGCTTGAAAAAATCAAAGGCGTGATGTAGCCGGAAGACCCTATGTACAAAAAGTTCATTAGAATTTTTTGTCCATGTATAAGAATTTTTATAGTTTTCTTACCTCTCAGAGGGAAAATTCCCTTCACTTTTGATCATCCATTATTACTACTTGGAATAGACCGATGTCTACTTAACAAAAAAAGGAAAGTAGCAAATCTTACAGATCCATTATAAATGGAAAATTGGGAAAAACGGGTCCACGATGTTTCAGGTGGACCGGAAAAGTGAAAGTGACCATGACAGTCCTAACCCGGAAGTCAGCTGATTTTTTAAGGAGAAATATGTTAAGAAACGGAAAATTGGGTGCGTTCCGAATTACCTCAATTCGGTGCGCTCAAGGTCAAAGACAGACGGAGATGTTTTATTCACGAATGATTAACACCTACTAGAAATTTATATGAAGAAAATATTTATTCAAATGGCCGGAAAAATAAAAATGCTACAGTGTAAATAGTATAAGTAATGTTAATAAGTCTAGTAATAAGCAAAGTATTGTAAATAATTTAGGAAATAGTGTAGGGCCTCCGTTTTCCACACTTAACACTTTACAGGACGAACTTAATATCTTAATTAACCTCATAAATCTAGATGAAGCTTTGAGAGCCATCAAGGATTTGAACGGTATCCTGGGTGCACTGGCATCCAAAGTGGATAGGTTCATGGCGCTACAGGACTTCCTGTACAGCCGGCTACCGAGCTATAACCTGTGATGACTCTCAAGGTGGCTATCTGGAATTGCAATTCCGTCTGCCACAAGGTGGGTGAACTAGTAACTTTATCCATACACACCAAATAGATGTCATGCTGTTGAATGACACCCGACTAACTCCATAACTACATACTGCGTTACAACTTCGACACTACAGCGTGGTTAGAAAGGATATCCTAGCCGCGGGTGAGAGAGGGATAGCCGTTCTGATTAGACGTATGATCCCCTACGAACAAATAACTACACAAACTACTTACGAGAGTATCGGGATCAAAATTAGTGCCAACTTTTGCATTGTTTCAGTCTATAACTCACCGAGGAATAACATCATAGAGCGAGATCTGCAAAATTCCTTCAATACCGCTCCCAAAGTCCTGTTGGTTTGCGACCTCAATGCAAAGCACACTACATGGAATAATATCCAAAACAATAGAAACGGACACACTATACGAGACTTCGCTACACGTAATAACATCGCGGTTCATTACACTGCCCACCCGATACATTATCCATCAGACGGCACAACACCATCCTACATTCATTAGGTGGTGAATAAGAATTTAACGTGCGCTATCGAACCTCAGATCACAATCCAGTAGTTTTTACGATCAACGAGGACTACCAAACCAACAGTACACCCGCATCTTTTATCTACAAAAATGTAGATTGGCGTCACTACAGGTGAGGTATTAACCCGCGAGGTCAACCGTATCACTTCGGTAATACAGTCGGCCCGTGATACGGTAGCACACAGGGTGCGAGTCCAGCCAAGAGTGGATCGAATCCCCGACGATATACAAATTCTGATACGGGAAAAAAATCGTACAGTACACGCGGCTAGAACAGGAGATTAAAGTACGCATTGCGCAAATACATTGTGGAAACTAGCGAATAAAATTCGCAAAAAGTTTCCTGAGTTACCATCCTTTGGTGGTGTTATGAGCAACGCTGACAAATCAAATGTTCTAGCCGCACACTTCTACTCAGTACACGAGCCTAGGCCAAACACAACCCAACACAAAGAGGAAATTGAGCAGCAATTCCAGCATCTGGCTACACCTGTCCGAGTATCCACAAATTTATCACGAAAACTCTGTGTATCACCCAGGGAGATTATACAAATCATCAAATCCTTTTCCATGAAAAAAGCACCAGGACCAGATGAAATTCATAATATTCTGTTAAAAAACCTTCCAAGAAATCGTTGTCTCCATTCTCAAACCAAATAAGCCGCCAAATAATCCCAACAGCTATCGCCCAATCTCCTTGCTCAATACAATGAGCAAGGTTTATGAGAGGGTGATATTAGCTAGAATGGATAACATCGACAAAAATTTTTCATAACTCCTCCCACACAATTTGATTTCCGAGCAAACTACAGCAATATGCTGCTAACCGCCAAATTAGCCAATGATGTCCAACTATCATTTAATAACAACCAACAGACGGTCTTAACGATGTTTGACATCGAAAAGGCGTTTGATATGGTTTGGCACGCAGGATTACTACATAAGTTCAGTACCTTGCAAATTCCAAGAAATATTACATTATTGTCGGGCCTTTAAGCCATACCTTTAAGGTAAAAGTAAATGGTCCATTTTCCGAGCCACTGGAAATAAAATCAGGCGTTCCGCAAGGGACAGTACTTTCTCCAAGGTTGTACTCATGGTACACAGCCGACACACCCACGAATCCCAACACCGTTCTGGGACAATTCGCCGATGATGTGTGTACTTACTCACACAGCTTTCACAACGGCCAAAAGGAAAATACTTTTCCACACCCCCTATTTTGAGAAATGAAAGCTCAAAATAAACACCACCAAAACAGAGCAAATCATATTTAGCAAGAACTCTCGTAGATTAGAAATTATCCAAAAACTACATATTGAGAAAATCATAATCGAGCCCAAGATACATGGAAAATACTTGGGTATCGTTTTCGATAAACATTTACAGTGGGATTTACTAAAAGGGTTTAGCCTATTTAAGACAGGTCCTAAGTTTAAGTGAAATTGTTAATTTTAAGCATTTTATACCAACTTCCTTGAGTTTTGGACATAGTTTGTTTTATAGGAATAATTTTAATTATTTTTTTTAGTGAATAATCATCTTAGAACAACCTCTTGTAATGTAGTAACGTTTATTTGCATTTTATAAAACAAAGAGAAAATTAATTTACACAATCATAAAATCTACAGTTAGGTTTTAAAGGAAAATGCAAACAGGAACTGGAAAACAATTTAAAAAAGTTCGAGTCCAGCCCCCATTTTTTGTCCACGTTATAATAATAGGTTTTAATCTTACAACAAATACTAAAACTAATATATATTCAAGCTTTAACTGGAATAACTTAAAGTTAGATGTGAAAACAATATATATCTAATAGAATCTTAGATTTCTCCAGGGTGAAGCAGTTGAATCATAATAATCACTATAATATATATCTAACCCACTTTACATTTTGATCTTCCTAATAGGTGTTCTGGGACATAATTATGATCTTTAAAATCTTAGGTTAGTCTAACTTTCATAATGGTGCTAACCACCAGTTTTGAATACCTGACTGATTATATATTGTAATATTACAACAGAACACAAAAAAAAACAAAAATATGAAAATAGAAAAACCAAATGAAATATTGAGAGATTTAAAATTATTAACATTCAAACTTTTAAGCTTAGTGGATAGTCCATTGTACAGGCTAAATATGTTACATGAGAAGCCTCTTTCAAACATAGCAGAGGTATGCTGCGGCGCAGTTATTAAGCTTCTAAATTTACGTTAATATTATGTACGTTTGTTCTGTATCGTATCTTACTAACGAGATATGATAGTGTGGTGGTAGCTATGATTTTGTGAAAAAATACCACTGAGTGTAAATATCTTCTATCTCTCATGTTAAGCCACCCGGCTTCTTTTAATTTATGAAAAATAGTTAAACCCCTTTTAACTCCATATATGTATCGCAAGCAACATTTTTGAACTTTTTCAATTCTATTTCGATCATTTTGATCCAGACACGGTCCAAAAAACGGCATCACAAAAATTAAAATAACTTAAAACAAGAGTGTCACAAAGTTGAATCCTTTCTTGAATTGGGAGCAAATGTCGATGAGGATAAAGGAGCTTTAAGGAACCATAGGCCCTTCTTATGTTAGGATTCACGTGTTCCCTAAATCCTAAATCCATGTCCATCATAAGACCAAGATTCCGTGCACAGTTAGAAGTTTTGAGCTGTTTGTTTTGAATTGAAATTTGCATCCTGCCCTGCAATTCATGTTTTTCTTTACCAAAAAACAAAACAATAGATTTGTCAGAATTGATTTTTAGGTTATGCCTTTCTGAAAAGATCTCTAGTGCGTTTAAATCATCTTCAATTTGGTTTTTAATAATAATCCAGTCTTTGGGTTTGAATGAGTAGAAAATTTGTTTATCATCGGCATATTAATGGACTTTACCATGCTTAATACTCGAGGCGATGTTGCAAGTGTATATTGAAAAAAACAGGGGTCCTAAAATAGATCCTTGTGGCATGCCGTTTCTAATAATCCCTTCCTGCGACTGCCCCAATGAAGATTCGACATACTCCGTTCTCCCTTCAAGAAAACTACTTGACAAATCTATTGCTGATTCAGAAAACCCAACAAAATCTAACACAGAGAGAAGTAATCGATGATTTAGGGTATCAACTGCTTTGGAGTAATCCAAAAGAATCAATGCAGAGGCATTACCAACGTCACTTTCCCTAAATATGTCATCTGTGATATTTGCTAGAGATGTAAGACAGCTATATCCGGGTCTGAAACTAGACTGAATCTGTTCAAATGTTTTCGTATCTGTTTGTCCATGACTTTTTCCATAATTTTTGATAAACATGCAAGAATACTGACTGAACGCAGATCATGAAACTCTTCAGCCGTATTTTTTTAGGTAAATGTTTTACCTTGGCCATTTTCCAGCCCAAAGGAAAAACACTATCCAGTATGCATGAGTCCACTATATTCCTTATAAAGTGCAAAATTCTGGGACAATACAATCTAACCATTTCGACATTAATCCAGTCTGCCCCCGCAGCAAGGGTCCGAATGCCCTCCAAGTGCTCCTTCTCCTCACCAACCCTAACTGTCTTAAACGCAAACAATTCAGAAAAGTTATCTTTCTTATTATTTTTATACAAAGTTTCCAATTCCTCATCTACAGGAGAGTTGCATCCAGTGAACTGTTAAAAAAAGTTATTAATTTCCATTGGTATATTAAGATTTTCAGGAAAATGTTTGTTTTTAGAGTTACCTAGAATATCCAATTGCTTCAGCCGTTTCCAAATTTGATTTTTTTGAAGATGCGTGCAATATTCTAAATAACTCTTTTTGCTTATTGCGATATACGTAACTGCTTGTAGTAATTCCAATGATTTACTGTACCTGTTTTTTTTATAGCGACTATAAGACTTTTCCTTAAGCTTTATTATATAGCTAATATTTTCTGTCAGCCATGGTGGTTTTCGTTTTTTAATTTTTACTCTTTTAACGGGTGCTACAATGTCGAAAATTGATAGAATATAGCTATTTAAAACTTCTACCTTTTAGTTAACATTCTGGCAGTGTAAAACTCTATGAAACTCTGTGTGCTCTAGTAACTGATTTAAAAGTTGATAATCAATCCTTTTTAGATTACGAAATGTGATGTATTTCGGGCTCGTGTCTTTTCTTTCATTTAAAGAGCAAAATATCAATGAATTATTGGAAACGTTTTGAACTTTTTTTACTTCATATAAAAAGTCAGTAGACTTTTTCGGTATAATTATCCAGTCAATTACAGTTTTTGACGTATTTGTGATTCTAGGAGGTTTATTTACTATCTGGTTAAGATCTTTTTTTTCAAGACAACTTAGAAGTTTTTGAGTGTTCTCTAAATAGTTAATATTCACATCTCCCCCACACACCAGTCTATCTGTGATAAAGAGTTTTCTAAAGTTTCTAAGAAGCCAAAGTAATTACCTCTGTGTAACCTGTACAATGATCCCAAACTGTAAACATATTTATTCAGTTTAAAGGTAATCCAAATTTGCTCGATACTATCATTTTAGATTGAGTTCAACATTTTAAAATCAATATTATCTTTAACGGACATTCCTACCCCTCTGCCAAAATATTTCTGCCCCCCCGATACACACTCTATCTTTTCTAAGCAATCCATAACGAGGTATTTGCACTTTACTGTCACAAATATTACTACATAACAACGTTTCAGACATACAAAACACATCATGTAACTCTTTTAGTAGTAACTGTTTTATATTCGAAAAATGGGCTGTTAAAGAACTGACATTAAAACACGCTACCGCAAAAGATTTAATTTTATGTTCTGAAGTTCTGCAAGATCAAAACAATTTAGGTATTTAACAAAATACAATACTTAACAATTAAAAAAAAATCGATAACATCTGATAAACTACAATAATAAATGGTTCGACTCTATCTTCTTAAATATGTTGTATATTTAACAGTGACAAAAAAAGTCAATTAAAAAGCATTAAATAAGCTAAACGAAAAAATTTATTAATAAAGATAACTAATTAAATACATAAAAAAACAAGACGCAAAAAAGTTAGCCTATTGTTCTTTTTGAGATAACCGTGTCGGGTACGAAAATTTTTTCTCTTTAGTAGCGTTGGCACTTCCGGGCGTAGAAGAAGATGTATTGTTTTTACCTTTCGTTAGTACTCCTTGTAACTGCACTCTAGTTTTTTCTTTCAATGCCTGCTGTAGTTTCTTGTGTCCTTTTTTCTCTCTGCTATCCTTGCTAGATTTCTCGGGCTTTGGGTTTTGTTGTGGTGGGGCTTCAAGAACTTCTTCCAGGGCTGCCGTTACCAACAAGGGAGAGATAACTTCTTTGACCGAAGGAGTCGACGGGGCACTGGCTGCTTTTTGCAGAAGTGGTGAAGAAAGTGGAGATTGCAGCTGTAAAGGCAAGCGTTTGCGCTCTGTGATCTCTTCGTATGTGTACACTATCCCCTCTATTTCTATCCTGTTATGCCCTTTTAATTTCTTCTGATCAAATTAGATTAAAAACAATGGTGAAAAACCGAAGTATCATATTACATTAAGAGTGTCTTTAACGAGGCCATGGGACGAACGTGACGTCACAAGTCGTGGTGCACGGAGAGGCCTCCCACACCTAAAATTTGTGTGTGCGTAGATACTCTCCTCGTCTGCAGGTGATTATAGTCAAATAAGCATAAATCATGCCTTTTATTTTTTGTATGTTTTAAATACTACTATACTATTATTTTGGCAATTATTTGTATTGTAATACACCACATGCCCTCAAATTAGACAATTTTTTAAGGGTAGAAATTTATAAAACAAATAATTATGTAACATCATGAGAAATAAATTCCCAATGTCCATAGTGGAGTTAAATATAAATAAAAAGAGAGTTTTACCAACAGAAAACTGGTGGATTTTTCGCCTTCTCCACCAGTTCTACCACTCCGATGTATTTTATAAAGTTCGTTTTTTTGCTATCGATTCGTCATAGTAGAAATCCCGCCTGGTGGATGGACTGTGTCTGAAACCAGTCAGTGGTAAAAGTGGTGGAGAAGGCGAAAAATCCCATAGTTTTCTGTTGGTAAAACTCTTTTTTTATTTAAATAATTACGTTTGTATCCCAGCAGTATCGAGATGAGAATCTCACACCTTTCGCGCGACGGGCCTTGTGTGTGCTTGTCCAATGAGAGATCGGATACTTTTCCGTTGAGTGAGATGCATAGTGATTATCTGTGTGTAAAGAAATAAGCTTACGGAGTGGGCGTGATCCGGGAACAAACAGGCAGATTATTACTTATTTTATATTATGGTTCGAGAGACATTATTTTTTGGTGTCTACGTGTGAAAAAGTGTTTTGTTGTCTGAAAATGTTGCTGGAAAAAGTCGTAAACTTAGACTGTTTTCATCTCTTTTATGATGAAAGCATTGGAAAGAATGGTGGACAGACACCTACTAGGAGGAGTCCTAACCAATCAATCTTTCCACAGAAACCAACATGCATACGTAGAGGGAAAGTCTACCGACACGGCCCTACATGCAGTAGTGCATAAGGTAGAGAAAGCCCTTTAATTCAAACAGTACGCTCTGGCAGTACTCTTTGATTTCGAAGGAACTTTCGACAAGGCGAAAGGGCAGATAATAACAACAGCCCTGCAGAGAAGGGGAGCCGAGTCTCCTATCTCCGAATGGGTGAAATCTGCACTAACAGGGAGAAAGATCCAGGCCAATCTAGGGGAGTCCAGGGTCAACATAGCTGCAACGGGAGGCTGCCCACAGGGTAGCTGCTTATTCCCACACCTGTGGTGTCTGATCATGGATACTCTCCTACAACGCTTAACAGAGGAAGGATTCGACGCCCACGCATACGCCGACGACGGTGTCGTAGAGGTGGTGCGCTACCACCTATACACCGTCTGTAACAGAATGCACAGGGCGATACGAATCATAGAAGACTGGTGTCAACAAAATGGTCTCTCTGTCAATTCAGGAAAGACAAAGATGATTCTATTAACAAGAAAGAGGAAAATGGAGGGATTCAGAGCACCCAAGATGTACGGGAGACCGCTGACTTTGGTTTCAGAACTGAAGTACCTAGGGGTCACCCTAGACAAGGGGCTCACTTGGACACCACACGTTGCGAAATTGACCAAAAAAGGTGCAGGCAACGATGTGCAACTGAATTGGATTGCCCAAATCGCCGAGAAAGAAATTCCAATGGCAGCGATCAAAACACAAAGACCAAAACCCCCTGGAGATTCAACAAGAGATACAAACTAGTCATCCCAGACAGAGAACTATGGCAGAGTGAAAACCTCCTCGAAAAGTTCGAGGAGGACGCCGTGATTTGCTACAACGACGGGTCCAAAATGTCAGAGAAGCAAACCACAGGATCGGCTGGCATGGCTGCAACCAAGGAGAAAATAGAGAAAGGTACGGAGAAGCATGTTTATATATGCTCCAACAACCAATCGGTCCTAAAGGCACTAGGAGTGCCCAAACTCAACAACACCCTGGTGGAGGAATGTGCGGATGCACTAGAATCCTTGGGAGAGGGCAAACAAGTGACACTTATGTGGGTACCGGGACATATGGGGATGCCGTGGAACGAGAAGGCCGACGAGCTCGCCAGGATCGGGGCAAGCACCCAGTATGTAAGGCCGAAACCACTCCTAGGAACAACCAATAGGCAATTGCAAAGTCGACTCAATAAATGGGCCAACGATGCCATGGCGACCGCTTGGAGAGGAGGAACAGGATGCAGACAGACCAGGGACTTCGTGAAGGGCCCGAATGTAGCCAGACAAAAATGGCTTCTGAGGAGATCACGAAAGGACGCTGGTCTGCTGACAGGAATCATAACAGGTCACAATCGACTAAGGAAGCACATTACCCGGATCGCGGTGGAAAATGACCCGATCTGCCGGGCGAACTGCGAGGCATACCAGTGGACGAGATACCAGGTATTCGGTTCTCCGACCCTGGATGAGGAGGAACTGCACACTCTCAAATGGGATAAAATACTGGACTTTGCAAAAAGAACAGTAAAACCAGATGAGACTGCCAGACCAGTGGTTCAGGAGGCGGACTAGGGGCAGGCTCGGGGTAAGGCAGAAAGGGCCCAGGGAGGCCTACTTGCCAGGCTTCGCGCCGCCACTTCTCTACTACTAGGCTTTCTTCAACCCGAAAAAAAGTACAATTTTTTTTACTTCTTAATTTTGCCTATACAATATTTTTATTTTGGTTGCAAATATTGTTTATTATATAATTTGTATTGTTGTATTACATACACACATACATACATATAGCAGAAAATAGCATGTTTTTTAAATTCGTACCAGAATCGACCGTATTGGTGTGGGCATTTTTTGATTTCTACTAAAAATAAGTTATTTTTGTCCAGAAGAGACATAAATATAAAATTTTGTGGTAGCTATATAAACTTGAATTCCAATGAAAGTGGAATTTTATTACTACTCTCACTCTTTATCATTTACAAATAAAGATGTGTGCATGAAAAGAAGTGTAGTGTACAATTTTCTACACCATTTTAAGTATTTTATGAAAAATTCTTTGTAGAGGCACTTATTGTGACTTACTGTGACTCATTAGGACACCAAAGCACACGACGACTGATTTTTTTATGCAAAAAGGGCTGCCAGGAACCGTTGGATTGTGAATTTTAAATTCTTTTGGGTTGATTTGAGTTGGTTAAGCTTAGGTCCCGAAATTTTTCATAAAAACAACAAAAATGGCACAAAACCGCATATACTAAATAATTACCAATTTTGTAATGGTGTCTGACTGGGGCACTATAACTCAGAAGCCGATAAACAGATTTTCAAATTTGATATGATGATTATTTAGCACCAGGCGATGATGAGCTGATTGGTTTTTAAATGGTGGTAAGGGGAAAAACCAAATACAGTTATCATTTAAATGGGTGGATTTTACATATTCAAACATATTCAAAAAAATAAACTTAAAAAAATTCTAACTTACAAACCGTAGCAGCTAGCGACACATCGTTATCACATTCAGGGTTGAAGTTAGATTTCAAATTTTCAATCGGATTTCAAAAAATATAAAGTTAAAAGCTCCCCGAAGGGAGGGGGGCAATCTGGTATGTCCGATTTCATTCAAAATTGGGATCGATGGTTACGAATTTTCGATCAAATTGAAAAACTATAAAATCGATAGCTTCTCGCTGAATTGGGGGGGGGTACCATCTAGTATCTCTGATTTTGTTTAAAATTAATATATGGCAGTTTTTAGGGTCGAAGATCACAAATTTTGTTGTTGGGGGGGTACCATCTAGTTTCTCCGATTTTGCTTGAAATTGGTATAAAGCGGTTTTTAGGGTCGAGGATTACGAATTTTCGATCAGAATTAAAAAAAAATATAAAATTGATAGCTTCTCGCCGAGTTGGGATGGGGGGGGGGGGTACCATTTAGTATCTCCAATTTCGTTTAATATTGATGGTATAGGTAAAGCAGTTTTCGGGATCGAGGATTACGACCTTTTGACCAGAATTGAAAAACTATAAAATTAATAGCTTCTCGCTGAGTTGGGGGGGGGGGTAAAATCTAGATCTTCAATTTTGCTCAAAATTGGTATATAGCGGTTTTTGGGGTCGAGGATTAAGAATTTTCGATCAGAATTGGAAAACTATAAAATTGATAGCTTTTCGCTGAGTTGGGGGGGGGGTACCATTTAGTATCTCCAATTTCGTTTAATATTGATGGTTTAGGTATAGCGGTTTTCGGGATCGAGGATTACGAACTTTCGATTAGAATTGAAAAACTATAAAATTAATAGCTTTTCGCTGAGTTGGGGGGGGTAACATCTAGATCTTCGATTTTGTTCAAAATTAGTATATAGGGATTTTTGGAGTGGAGGATTAAGAATTTTCGATTTTATTTATAAAGTTTATAGCTTCTCGCTGAGTTGGGGGGAGTACCATGTAGATCTTCGATTTCCTTTTTTGGGGTCGAGTGATTGTTGCTGAGCCTTAATATAAGGCGACGTAGTATAAATTCCAATTGGGGGTGGAGTTACTGCGAACGTTATATTTTGAACGATTTTCTTTGAGTAACCGGTACATTTTCAAAGGTTCTGTTTTTTATGTCCTGCTCTCAAATTTCATTCTTATTGATATTTGCATCCTTTAACATTTTGCTTTTCCTTTATTCTAACAGGCGGCGCGCTGCATATAGCCATGCTAGATCTCGCGTTATTTGACGACGAAAGTTGTTTAAATACGCTGGGTATGGTTGCTTATGTTATGCTTTATACGCCAGATACAGTCTTATGTTGCCCTGATGATTCCTAACAGGGATAAAATAGGCCTGTAGTTGGGTTGAATTTTCCATATTTTTTAAAGTTTTAAGTTGTCGCGCTATACGGTATACACAAATTGGTAACTGTCAAACTGGCTTTTTAATATGCATAATTTTTCTTTCAGCGCAAGACCCTAAATTACGTAGAAACACTCCTAAAAATTTGTGACCTTTTCACTTCATACGGAATACGCGAATAGATAACTATCAAATGTGAAATTTTGACAGTTACCGATGATGACAACGTTACAGGTATTTAGAAATTTTAAAACTTTAGAAAACATGTAAAATTCACCGATTTTCTGATTTTAGAGGTGTTTTTCGGCATCTTACGTTTCATACAAAAAAAAACAAACTAAGCTATATAGATTCATGTATACCATGACAAAGTCACGATTGGCGTTTAGAAAACTTTCAAAAACATGCAATATTCAACCATTTTCTCATTTTAGGGGTGTTTCTCGGCACCTTAGGATTTCGCACAGTAAAAAGAAATTATGCCTGCGTGACAACGTTAAGATTGGTATTTGCAAATTTTAAAACTTTGGAAAATTTGCACAATTCAACAATTTTTCTGAATTTAGGGGTAGCTATCGATTTGTCGATAACATATGGCGTGACAATAACGTACCTCCGTTGTGTTCGAGGAACTGTCAACTTCATAATTTATGAAATCTGAACCAACATTCGTAATTCTTAACCCCCAAAAACCCTTTTATACCAATTTTGAACAAAATCCAAGATACTTAGATGATACCCCCCTCCAGAAGCTCTCAACTTAATTTTTGAAATCTAGCCAAAAACTTTTAATTTTTGGCTCCAAAAACCTGAATTGTAAACAAAATAGGAGTTACTAGATGGTAATCCCCCCCCCAACTCAGAGAGAAGCTATCAACTTTATATATATATATATATATATATAAATTTAATTCTTATTGATATTTGCAACCTTTAACATTTTGCTTTTCACTTTATTCTGACAGGCAGACAGACATATAGCCATGCTAGATCCCGCGTTATTTAACGACGAAAGTTATTTAAATTCGCTGGGTGTGGTTGCTTATGTTACTCAGAGAGAAGCTATCAACTTCATAGTTTTTTAAATCTGATCGAAAATTCGCAATCCTCGACCTCAAAAACCGCTATATACCAATTTTGAACGAAATCGAAGACAGTAGATGGTACCCCCTCCCCCCCCCCCAACACATCGGGAAGTTATCAACTGTATAGTTTTTCAATTATGATCGAGAATTCGTAATCCTCGGGCGCAAAACCGCTATATACCAACAATTTTAAACAAAATCGGAGGTACTAGATGATAACCTTCCCCCCCCAACTCAGCGAGAAGCTATCAACTTTATAGTTTTTTAATTCTGATAATTTTTGAAATCTGGCCAAAAACTTTTAATTTTTGGCTCCAAAAACCCCAATTTTAAACAAAATGGGAGTTACTAGATGTTACCCCCCCCCAACTCAGAGAGAAGCTATTAACTTTAAAGTTTTTTAAATCTGATCGAAAATTCGTAATCCTTGACCCCAAAATCTGTTATATACCAATTTTGAACGAAATAGAAGACACTAGATGGTACGACCCTCCCCAACTCAGTAGGAAGCTATCACCTTTATAGTTCTTCAATTCTGATCGAAAATTCGTAATCCTCGACACCAAAAACCGCTATATTCCACTTTTAAACAAATTTAAAACAAAAAAAAAATGAAGATACTAGATGGTACCCCACAACTCAGCGGGAATTATATAACAATGCTGTTCATAATGTTGAAAAATATGGCAAAATTCAAAAGTGTATTTTTCTTAAAACTCTAGTGCAAGATCAACCATTTAATTTAATTAAAAATATTACAATAACTGAAGATAATTATAACGTGGCTTATACTTTGTTAGTATCCAGATATTCCAATAATCGATTATTAGCAACAAAATAATACAACGAACTAGCAAAGGCTCCACCTTCTAAAACTGGGTCTTATTCAGAAATCAGAAAAATAATTGATATTTTTACAGAAAATTTATGTTGTTTGCAGGCACTTAAATTTAATATACAGAATTGGCGTTTTCTGCTTTTTAATATGCTCATTAACAAGTTAGATTCTGCAACCCGCACTAGCTTTAAAATAAGCCATAGTAAAAATGCGCGACTATCAAACAAGTTTACAATTATCAAAAGTTATCTACATTCTTGGAGAATCATTGTAAGGCTTTTGAGGTTATATCAAATAACGATTCTAGTTATAAACAAAAAAGTTCTTCCGATTCAAAACACTTTGATTCACGTAACCAACTACTAAGTCAAACAACAATATTCCACTTCTCATACCCAAACAACCCAGCAATCCGGTTCATCACAGCAAATCTCTCCTCAGCAACCATCACCACAAAATTCTTCTAATAATACTTCACAAAGCCTACGCAATCAAGTAAACAAATGCAAGGTTTCCTTGTGGGATACTCATCCAAGTTTGAATTTTCGTTATTTCCACCCAAGATCTTTTGATCTTTTGTTTTTTATTTTCTTTTCGGTTGAAGTAACTGATTTAGAGGTTTTTTAACTTCTTCTTTAAAATGTTATTTGTTGTTATCCAAATCGCCTTCCGACCGCTTATCTATTATCACGCAACTAAAATTTTGCATAAACTGTATGCACCACAGTCATACAGTAGAAAACTGCGTTTCTACGTTTTCTTCTCTTACATGTGCACAAAAAAACCACAGTTATCTTCATATAAATTCAACAATTAACAATCAAAATAATTCTATCTCAAATACAAACCCCTCAACAAATAATAATCAAACCAGAGTAGTTCAAAATGCTCACATTCAAATTAATTCTACTTTACAAACAACACTACAGTCATGCTAACAACAGACATGGTTCATATTCTTGATTCCAATGGTCATTATCAATCTATACGAGTTTTTATTAATACCGGCAGCTTAGTCCACTTTATTCTAGAAAGCTGTCTTAATCGATTGGGGCTAGACCGACGCAATCTAAAAATAGCCATCAACGGCTTAAACGGTATGAATACCTCATCCAAGGGTATAACATACTGCAATATCAAACCTATACATCGAACCGATCCCGTCTTATCATTTGAAGCAATAGTTCTGCCATATATATCCGAAACTCCCGTTTCAAAATTGATACTTCACATTTTTCTCACCTAAACACACTCAAGTTAGCGGGCCCCTCATATCACACTCCGTCAGTGGAGAGATACCTCAAATACTTAATGCTGAACCACTTATCGTAGGTTTATCTGGTCAACACTCGACTCTATCTACAATCTTCGGATATGCCTTACTAGGCAAGGTTGTAATGGTTAAGTTTCCATCTAATGACATCGGTGACCAGAAGCATCTCTTATTTCCTTAATTTATATTCCGAAACAGCCTTATTACTCCATCTATGAGAATAACTTAACATTTAGTTGATAGAGAGAATCAAAATCATCGGTTTGACCACTAGCGCCAACTTCCGGGGTTAGACGTAAATTGAGTGCTCGTTAAGAAGAAAGAACTTAGCGAGAAGCTATCAACTTTATAGTTTTTTAATTCTGATCGAAAATTCGTAATCCCCAACCCCAAAAACCGCTATATACCAATTTTGAACGAAATCGAAGATACTAGATGGTACGATTCTCCCCAACTCAGCAGGAAGCTATCAACTTTATAGTTCTTCAATTCTGATCGAAAATTCGTAATCCTCGACACCAAAAACCGCTATATACCACTTTTAAACAAATTCGGATACACTAGATGGTACCTCCCGCCCAACTCAGCAGGAAGCTATCAGTATTAGTAGTAGTAGTAGTAGAAAAGGGGCGCGAAGGGGAAGCTATCAACTTTATAGCTATTCAAATCTGATCGAAAATTTGTAATCCTTGACACCAAAAACCGCTATATACCAATTTTAAACAAATTCGGAAATACTAGATGGTACCCTCCCTTTAACTCAACGAGAACCTATCAACTTTATAGTTTTTTTAAACTGATGGAAAATTCGTAATCCTTGACAAAAAAAAACCGCTATATACCAATTTAAAAAAAAAACGGAGTAACTAGATGGTACCCCCCAACTCAGCGGGAATTATATAACAATGCTGTTCATTATGTTGCAAAAAATGGCAAAATTCAAAAGTTTATTTTTCTTAAAACTCAGTGCAAGATCAACCATTTAATTTAATTAAAAATATTACATTAACTGAAGATAATTATGACGTGGCTTATACTTTGTTAGTATCCAGATATTCCAATAATTAGCGACAAATTGCTACAACGAGTTAGCAAAGGCTCCACCTTCTAAAACTGGGTCTTATTCAGAAATCAGAAAAATAATCGATATTTTTACAGAAAATTTATCTTGTTTGCAGGCAATTAAATTTAATATACAGAATTGGTGTTTTCTGCGTTTTAATATGCTCAATAACAAGTTAGATTCTGCAACCCGCACTAGCTTTGAAATAAGCCATAGTAACAATGCGCGACCATCAAACAAGTTTCCAACTTATCAAGAGTTATCTACATTCTTGGAGAATTATTGCAAATCATCATCAAAATAAACAACAATATTCCACTTTTCATACCCAAACAAGCAATTAGGTTTATCACAGCAAATCTCTCCTCAGCAACCATCACCACAAAATTCTTCTAATAATAATTCACAAAGTCTATGCAATCAAGTAAACAAATGCAAGGTTTGCGATCAATCAAACACACACAAACAAAATGTTATTTGTTCTTATTCAAATCGCCTTCCGACCGCTTATCTATTATAAAACAACTAAAATTTTGCATAAACTGTATGCACCATAGTCATACAGTAGAAAACTGCGTTTCTACGTTTTCTTATCGTACATGTGCACAAAAACACCAGTTATCAAATTCAACAATTAAAATCAACAAATTCAAAATAATTTTAACTCAAATACAAACGCCTCAACAAGTAATAATCAAACGAGATTAGTTCAAAATGATCACATTCAAATTAATTCTACCTTTACAAACAACACTACAGTCATACTAACAACATTGATTGCATTGATTCCAATGGTCATTATCAACCTATACGAGTTCTTATTGATACCGGCAGCTCAGTCAACTTTATTCTAGAAAGCTATCTTAATCGATTGGGGCTAGCCTGACGCAATCCAAAAATAGCCATCAACGGCTTAAACGGTTTGAATATCTCATCCAAGGGTATATCATAATGCAATATCAAACCTATACATCGAATCGATCCCGTCTTATCATTTGAAGCAATAGTTCTGCCATATATATCCGAAACTCCCGGTTTCAAAATTGATACTTCACATGTTTCTCACCTAAACACACTCAAGTTAGTGGACCCTTCATATCACACTCCGTCAGTGGAGAGATCATACTCTAAATACTTAATGGTGAACCACATATCGTAGTTTTATCGGGTCAACCCTCTGCCATATATACAATCTTCGGATATGCCTTACTAGGCAAGGTTGTAATGGTTAAGTTTCCATCTAATGACATCGGTGACCCAAAGCATCTCTTATTTCCTTAATTTATGTTCCGAAAGAGCCTTATTACGCCATATATGAGGATAAATTAACATTTAGTTGATATAAAGAAACAAAATCATCGGTTTGACCACTAACGCCAACTTCCGGGGTTGGACGTAAATTGAGTGCTCGTTAAGAAGATATCGTTGATAAAGTCCGGTCACCGTATTTCTCGCAGACGCTGACAGTTTGTGACTTTTATTGACTTTTATTTGCTTACTAAACGTTGTTGGCAATCAAAAAAGCCAGATTTCAAATTTTTTTTATTTTTTTTTTATTTAGGATGTCATATATGACAAAAAGTTTTAAGGGTACTAAAAACCTAATGAGGATATCAAAGTTTGTAGGTAGTAGGTAGTTAAGGATACTTCTGGATGCAAAATTTTTTGGTGATGTCTGTGTCTCCCAAAGAAATAGAAGGGTTAAAAAATTGGGGTTAAACCTGCGCAGCCAACAACAAGCTATTTGCAACTACACCGAAAAAAAATAGTTGGTTGGCTTATTTCCAAATTACACTGTTTACATTGGAACGTAAATAAAATTATGAATAATTTCAAAGATGAATTCTATTCGAACTTCGTTTGCATGTGACCAAGGGTCTGTCTGCTTATTTACTTATTTGATTTAAACATAAACGGTGTTTTTTACTGGGCCAATAGCTAAACACACTCATATATATATGTATATATTTCAATTTCCTTTTCCAAACCAAAAAGTCTGTTATTTTTGAATCTTGTTAAGGCTTAAAAAACTGAGTAAAACAATATTTCTCTAAAAATATACCTTAGAATTTGAAAATAATTTTTATTATATTTTAATTGCAGTTACGAAGAGCCTGTTGTTCGATGTGTACTTCTATTCTATAGATCTAAAAATATCTTCCTTATTATCATTATTTTAAATGGATGCATTTTATTCCATTGGTTTTTTAAATAAACTTAAAAAATTAATTTCAAGTAAAACCACATTGAAACCCCCCTTGTAAACAACTAGATTTAATTACTATATTAAACCAAATGTTTTTATTACAAATATAATAATAAAAAGTCAAAATTTTTGATATATTTATTAACTAATTATATTTTTAATATTTTAATTTATCCAATTGTAAACTTGTTCACAGAGTTCACAAAATGGTTGCTCTAGCCTTTGCAGCAATCTAAAACAAAATAAAAACAACTTAACCAAGACCCAATCGGTCATCCTAGCACAAATTTCAAATCTGCAACATTTATTAAGTTAAAATATTGAAGTCTTTTTTATTTAGACTTATTCCTGTCAACTACTTAAAACAGAAAAATAAAGTAGACTATTTCCCTTAAAAAATATCTCTGAAAATGTTGATCAATAAAATCGATGGGAGCTTGCAGATTTGGACCAATAGCAAACGAATTACAGCGATAATTTGCACTAAACAGCCCATTTTAACACATATTTTGCCTATTGCTATCAGGTAGAGTATTTTTATGAGGACTGAACAAAACAGCTCAGGGAAACGCAATTTGTAAAGATTAGGAATGTCAGGAAATAGTACGGCAAATTTTCATAATTTTTACCTCAGCACTCGAGCAGATTCGCGTTTATCGTCGATTTGCTATGACTCGGGATATTATCTATGATAATATTAATATTACATAGTGACTTTTAAAATATGTGGTAAAAAAAGGACTAAGGAGACTTTCTTGTCTACTTACAAGAAACTTGTTGTAAGTTGTTGAAGTTTTTAAGTACCTGTCACCGTTAATTCTTGAAGTTGTATGGCCTCTATAAAAGCAAGTTTATCACAAACCAAATAATATTGATTGCACTACCTTTGTCATCAGTTGATAAACACAAGCGCGGGTTGCGAAGTGGAGGTAATTGCCCCCCCCTGGACTCACATTTAAAAAAAAAAACATTTAAAAAAATCAAGAATTTTCTGCCAAAATTGAAAAAAATTTTACCTGTGGCGCTATAACACAAACAAAATTCTAAATAATGCCGAAAAATTTCAAACAAGGCCAAGAAATTCAGACTACTGCCTAAAAATTCCAAATAATGGTAAAACATTTTCAATAATGCCAAATTTTTTTTAACAATGTCTAAAAATGCCGAAAACTGCCGAAAAAAATCCTAAAAATGCCAAAAAATGACAAATAATGCTAAGAACTCCAAATAATGCTGCTGCAAATAATTAGGATCTAAGATCTACTTTTGCTGTTTTCAAAGTGAATTCTTGACAATAAGCTGTTTTAGAAATCATATATTTTAGAGTTACTGTATATGGCTCGATATATAGTTTTCAATAAAAGGAGCAGCAAACCTTCCACTCTTTTCTATGTAAGTATGCTTAATGCGTAATCCACATATTTACTTCTTGTCACTCGCTTTTAATTCTCTCTTTGTCGTAGTGAGAAATAATTCAAATCTTTTCGACAAAGAGGTAAATTCGAAAGTAAATTGAAGTGAGCTGCAAGAAGTGAAAGTGTGGATCCGGCATAAAATTTTTCAGGACTTGGTCATAGGTATTTATTTGTAAAATAGCTGTATTGCCCGTGTCCTCGTATGCTTGTTTTCCCCTTCAACTCACGTCCCTCACCAAGTTTTTGACTTAAAATAGTCATAACTTTTGTTTGCGTAAAGTGATTTTGATTAAATAAAGCCCTCGATAAAAAATAACATCCATCAAAATCCGTTTAGTTGTTGTGGCGTGATGCTCGAACACACAAGTTGAATATCGAGGGGGTAACAACTGACCCAAAATTTGTACATGTATTTCCATTAACGTCATGTTATATGGCTAATGCCATGAGTTTTTTATATATATATATATATATATATATATATATATATATATATTGTTACCAAAAGTCTCTTACTTCTTATTTTACAGCATTACCCCGTAAACTGTATTGTAGAAAACACTATTTCTGATTTTATAAAAACAGTTCAAAAAATATTTTATTATTAAGTAATTTAAGTATAACAGGATGTAAAAAATTCAAACATATAACCTTTTTCTACAACAGGGCAGCTATTCTTAAAATTAGGGAAAAAATAATTCCTCATAATCAGGAGAAACAAATTTCTCCAAAAGTCATGTTATTAGTGTCATTTTTGGGGGATCTGGTGGAAGAGGATCTGTGTATTTTAGGGAAATAATTGTTTTCTTCCTGATATCAAGAATAATTACACAAAACAGGATGTAAATAATCGAAAACTTTATACGGTCTAATTATTTTTTAATTTTTTAAAGTTTGTTTTTATTTGTGTGGTATTTTGTTTCAATAATGAGACAAATTGGCCCATACAAAAAAAATCGTTTTTGACGTCTGCAATGTCATCTGTCACTGTCCATCTGTATATATTTAAATCTGACCTAAGGAATTTTACTGTGCTTGTGCAATTTTTCTTATCAGGCTCCTTGACTCGCCATATATAAAATGTCTGGTCATAGTAGACCGCATAGTATTTGTCTTTAGTATATTGTCTTGTATGCAAGCTTTGTCCGAGATTTTGTCGTCACTATTAACAAAGTCTTCTCTTTCAAATTCACCCTTGCTTGTATAGTTTATCTCAGTTTTGGTGTTTGCTTTCGTCCGTCTTTTTGGGTTTCATTAATTTGATTTGGGTGTCTTGTTTGTTAAAGGTCCGTGAAATCTCTGCAGTCTGTCAGTAGAAAGTCGTCCTTTGTTTTGAACGTAAAGTCAATATGAAGAAGATTTTCGTATCTCCAAGAATTGTCCACTATATTTTTCACTCACAAATACAAAACTTCCTCCGATTTTTAATGTATGTGCACGCAACCACTCAACAAAAGCTTTATATTTAACTTAGTTCAATTCATCGTATTTTTAAGTGCAATGATTTATTTTTGTTCCTCGTCATGATGTCAGTATCTGTGGTTTGTTCAGGGTTATTTGTCAAGAATGCGGTCATGTCTGTGTCATATCATTTCTAATGTCTATAATGTTGCGTGTCTTGCAACCCATGTCCAAGTTCTCTTTGGCTTACTTTTTTGCTTTCAAGATTATGTCTTTTATTTATTTATTTTTAACGGGCATACCATTTCACATAAAAAACACACCTCACCGGAGACAAAACTTAATGCTACAAAAATGTGCAATAATGCCGACTGTTGGAACGAATAATTTCTAAAAATACCAAAATTGCCAAAAAATGACAAAAAATTCGACGAAATGCCAAATAATGCGAAAAAATTTTTGAATAATGCCATAAAAATCCTTATAATGAGAAAAAATGCGAAATTATGCCGAATGACATGATTTTGTACATATATTGCCAAGAGTGAAATCCCCCTTGGATAAAAATTCCTGACAAACATTTTTAAGAAGGTCATAAAACAAAACAAATGTTTGCAATATATTGTAGTAAGTCAAATACTAGCACCACAGGCAATTAAAAAAAACTTATGTGCATAAATTAAATAGAAACTAACCCAGGAAGGAAAATATTAATTTTTTTATTTAAGAAACCAGGGAAGTAATTTTTTATGGAGCCTACCAAAAATCCTTTATACATCTGAATTTTTCTGATATTGATCAAAGTTAGAAAATTGGCTTCCTTGTAAGAGCAGTGGGCGATTACATGAGCTATAATAAGCCCAAAAAACAAATATATTTATAGCTAGATAAGTATATATTAAAACCGAGATTAAAGTTAATGATCAAGTTATGCCTTAAAAATGTGTTTATGTATTATAAAGTTGGGAATTAGCCTGCCTTTAGTTTTAAAATAATATTCATTGCAAATTATAAAAAGTGTGTAAACACGGAAAAAGTCCATTTTTTTTAATCGAAAAACGACACAATCATTATTTATTAAAAGACCCTTAAAATCTTACCTCCCTCCGGTAAAGATCACTTTAAAACGAAAAAAAAAGTAGATTTTTAACCCTAAGTTTCAAGCTACTATCAAAATTAATGATTTACTTACCTCTTTAACTGAAGTAACCTCCAAAATCCAAAATAAACTGTGAAAACTCCAAAACACAACGCGGAGGTCAATCTACAAAATAAATATGGCTGCCAAGTTGACGGAAGCGTGACGTTCGCTGCAAGAATTGAATGGTTATGTTCAAAAATACAATTTTTTGCTACGGGTGTGTTAAGATCGCAGTACCGTTTGGTTTTGAAAGTTGCCAACCCTGAGCAGGCTAGCAATTGTTTTGGCGCTCGTCTTTTGCGATAGAATTAGTGTGACCAGACTAGATTAGTGATTTTTGTCACCGGTTTAAAAAAAGATTAATGCCATCTTCCGTATGTTTGACGTGACTGGATTTCAGTGCTTGTTTAGTAGGAATCGCTAATTTTATTCACTTTGTTACTATATCTAAAGAAAAAATAAAAATTAATTAATTTCCTTGCTACAATAATTAACAATAATTAAATAATATATACAAGGCCGATATCAAAAGTAAAATAATTTTTTAAATGAAATCAAATCTGACCGTCGCAGAGCGCTGAAACGTCAAAATGGCAATCTGTGTCGCATTTCGCGGTTAGTTTTTTATAAAATTCTATTTCAATAAAACAGCCGGGACGCTTGGCCACTGCCTTTTCTTCAAAAAACCGTGCTTGTGCACAGACCTCCAAAAAAAGGTCCAGCCCCATTCAGCCAGGTGATAAACTTTAAATAGTGATTTTTGATGAAGGCGAAGGAACAATAGCCTACTAACAACAGGTAATTACAGTAATTTTTCTTATTTCCGCGTGATTTTCGTTGCAGGTTCTTTCTACCCACTACCTTAATCGACAATGACCTTTTAATACTACCACCAAAATGCTTTGATCGCTTGATGTTCCTCAAAGGAGGACTCTTTTGGATTTAGCTATATTTTTTTCGATTGATGACTTCCGGTTTCTCTATGGGAGTTTTGACAATTGGTCGTTGGAAGCTCTAATCCCTTTGGGGTTGCCTTTTGTTTACGAATGCTGGCCTGAACCGCAATCATCCTAGTGTCCAAAGCGTAAGCTAAGTACTTTTTTTGTTTTCTTTGCCATTTAGCCACATTAATTGAACCAAGTTTTTTTGTGAATTCTTTAATCAGCCGCCATTTTGTAGCCATAGGTAGGAGATATAATGAAGATATTTTCATCTTTTCTACAGCTAAGTCAGGTTATTATTAAATTTTTTCAGATAATTTTTACAAGTTCACAGAGCCATATTTTCATGCGGTTAATTAAATTTCAATTCATGGTATTAAAAGCAACAAGGCAATTTTTTTCAGTATAAATAAAATTTAATAAATTAATGAACAGTGTTCGCACTTTTTTTTTTGAAGAAAAAACATATTCTTCTGAACTTGCTTCTAGTCCCTGTCTTTTTTGTGGTATCGATACCAACCTTGTGTAAAAAAATGTCTCTTTTACAATAAAAATCCTACCTGTTGCGTGGGTATATATATTAGGAAATATTGCTCCCTTAGCATTTTGGCTATTTTTTTATAATTTTTATAGTTAAAAGCGTAAAATGCTAGGGGTACTCCCTTGGTAGTTTTACCACTTGAGTTTTCTTTGTAATAAGATTTAGTCAACAGCTAGTCAGTTTTTTTAAGTTAAAATTTAAATGTTCTTTTAATTGAAAATAAATTTTAACCATATCTTTTCACAGGAGTAGTAAGAGTAGGGACTGCAGGCAATTGTCTTTTTGATTTCCCGCGATTTTCCGCGGATTTTCCGTGAATTATTTTAATTACTTGCAGTTTTACGCGGATTATTTTAATCCGATTTTCCGCGGTTTTTTCCGCGAATCATTTTAATTAGTCGCGGATTCACGCGGATTATTTTAATCCGATTTTCCGCGGTTTTTTCGCGAATAGTTTTAATTAGTCGTGGATTCTCATGGATAATTCCAATTTTTTTTAACCCTCTCCTATTGTTCTATCTCGAGAAAATCGTGATTTTAATTAGCAGTTTTAATTACCAATTTTAATTTAATTATTTAATCGCTTTTAGAAGTCTGCTTATATTTCCCTTTGTAAGTATCTTGTAGAGGGGCTCTGTTATCCCCCCTTCATACCCTGAGTTTCTGTATTTAGACTCTAAGATTCTCTGCTTTAGACCCAGAGTTTTTGCTAAAAACTTTAAAATGTCTATACATTTTTTACATAATGATAGTTTAGAATAAAACATCGAATTTACGGGTTTCCGCTGTTTTTTTTTATAAATGAACAGAAAAGCAAAAATAGCAGCGAGTAATATTATTGTTAAAATAAAGATCATATTTACAAACTTAAATATTTAAATCTCAAAAATCTAAAAATATAAAAACTTAAGCCTAAAACTAAATAAAGAAAGTATTTACAAACTTAAACATCTAAATTTTAAAAGTGTACAAATATAAAAACTTAAGCTAAAAAATATATCAATAAACTATTTACAAAACGTCGTCGCCGGAATTTGGAATTTATTCTTGAAGCCCCCTCCTCCGCTTTGTCAACCAGTCAGATGGCGATAGCTCTGCCCGTCTACAAGGGTTTCGAATCTGCGCCGGAACGTCCTCCTCTTCTTTATCACCATTGATGATTTCAGCCTCCGGCACATGATCGAAACCCCTGTAGATGGGTGCCACCAAGGTAATGACCTCACTTGGTGTTGGACTTGGAGGGTGCCAGACTTCCTTGAACTCTCTGCAAAAAAAGAATAAATATTTTAGAAATATAAGTACTTATTCAACAAGAAATCATATTTTTGAAATAAACTGAAAAATAATGTAATTAAAATTTACTCGCCATGTACTACGCTACACGCGAGACCTATTAGTAATTAGTAGTTAATATTAAAGGATTTTATTACCTGGCATGTTGCATATGTCTATCCGCAGTTAAGGGTACCAATACCGTTGGTGAAACAAATTGGTACCTAGAACTATCACATTTTATTTAATGATATAAAGGGGTTTATGTCTTTTTAAAGGCAATAGTAATAATAAAAATTCAAGCCAGTATAGAAATCAGGTGTAGGAAGTTGATAAAAAGAAAGCCATTATTAACAATGGTCCTATTTGATTTTCGACTTTCAGAGTCATAGAAGCTTTGAAATTTTTGAAAACATTATCTGCTTTATTACCAGGCTTGTCGAATATGTCCATCTGCAGTTAAAAATACCAATATTATGCCGTTGGTCAAATAAATTGGTACCCAAAACTATCACATTTTATTTGATAATATAAGAGTTTATTTTGTTTTAAAGGCAATAGTAATAATAAAACTTCAAAGCAGTGTAGAAAAGAGCGGTAGGAAGTTGATAAAAAGGAAGCCATTACTATCAATGGACCTATTTGATTTTCGACTTTCACAGTAAAAACAGCTTCGAAATTTTTTAAAACATTTTCTACTTTGTGCTAAAAGTGTCTACGTAGTTCCAGTTTTAGAGGATCTGTAAAATCTTTGCTAATTAGTTAATTAGTGACAGTTAGAGTTATCTTTGATCGGTAATTTGGTAAGCATTAGAATAGAATTAGTTTAATTTCTTCGTACCGTCGAATTTCTTTTCGCAAAATTTTATTTTTTTCACAGTGGGCATCTAGTTTTTTTTTAATTTTTCGCCATCGTTTGTATAGACATTCACAGACTTTAATGTCTTCTTCACTAAGAAGACGCCACAATTTCAAACCTAAGCACCTGCTTTATTTTCTTTTGTCATTTTTAAGAAGTCAGAACTTGTTTCAAAACCTCTTTTGTTACATCCTAAAAGGAAAAAACCTGATCGAATTTTCTTTTGTTTAAGTTTGACCAGTTTAGAACAGTACTTCTTCGTCAAGTATGAAGAGATTTTTGATTTTACGAGAAGATATTCGAAATATTCGAAGATTTAATACAATAGGACATACCATTCAGTTTAGGGTTAATAGAGACGGATTCGAGCATCAAAACCCCTTTGAATTTATTAGAACAGCGATCCGTGATGTTTTTAATCATGCCATGAGACATGCCGACCTTAATGACATGATTGGGTTTAATTTTAATGCCAATAACTTTCGAAATGGTCCCAAAGATTTATAAGGGTTGGGGATTTAAGTTTTGAAGATATTTTCGAAATAAGTATTCCTCTGGGTTGGAAACGGATACATTTCTAATGACTGCCCGGATTGTTCGTATGCCTGTAGGGATGAGACCACCAAAAAGGCGTAAATCAGTGGTTCCTAAAGTGTGCGCCGCGGCGCCCGTTTCCGACCCGCGCGTCGCTCGACGAGAATTTTCGCGAGCGCTCTTTGACAGTATTTAAGTCGCCGTAGACCGCTTTGTTAAGTTAGTTTACCGTAAGAGGAATTTTAAGCGGTTGAATTGTTATGCTAAAATAGAAGTAGTAATAGAGAGTTTTAGTAGTGATACAACTTGTTGTGATTTATGAACTCAGGACACAGAAACGTTCCAATATCGGATCGGCTGCTTCGTTTTTTCGTAAAAAGTTAGTCACAAGATGGAAAGATTTTTATTAAATAAGGAAATCGACAAGTGACGGAGGAGTAAAAAGAAGGAAACATCGCAATACGATGATAGATATTTAAACTTTGGTTTTACTTCAGTAGAAGTAAATCATGAGGAAATACCGCAGTGTGTGCTCTGTTTGAAAATTTTAGCGGTCGAAAATAAGTCTCAAGTAAGCTAAACGACTCTCGATACCATTCGTCCTACGATGGTTGGAAAGTCACGCGAATTTTTCACAAGAAAGTTGCAGAATGTAGAAAAACAAAAGAACGTGTTTACTCAACAAACTTCAGTACCTAGCAACGCACTGCTGTCCTCTTTCAAAGTGGCATACAGGGTGGCGAAGTGCAAGAAACCTCACACCATCGCAGAAGAACTTATTTTACCTATCTAACAAGCTATTAGTCGAAGAATCCATCATATAGCTGAGGATCTTAATGATCAATTGATAGAGAAAATGAAAGGCAAGGAATTTGGTCTGCAACTTGATGAGGCTACTGACAGTAATAAAGATGCACACCTTATTTGTTACGTACGCTTCCTGGATGATAATATTATTCTTAAAGTCCTTCTTTTCTGCAAATATATCGATGAAAGCGGAAAGGTTCAAGACTTGTTTCAAATTCTTGACAAGTTTATAACAGAGAATAATTTAGATTGGGAGAACTGTATTGGAGTTTGTCCTGATGGCGCTCTTATGGTGGATTGCAAGCACTTATTCGCAGTAAGGCACCGCATGCCATGTAGACCAAGCACTTACATCGAAGTCGTTGGACTTTGAATTGAATTTGGTTATGGAACGTATCATAGACGTAGTTAACTACATAAAAACTAGGCGGCTAAAAACCAAATTCTTTGTATGGACATGGGAGCTGAACACACTGCGCTGCTATAAAGGGTTCCTATGATTTTCCTTAGAGATAGGATTTCAATAAATCAAACAGAAATGGCATAGAAAGTTCTGCGCGCACAAAAGAAACAGGTATATTGAGCAATGGTGCCAGTTTGTTATTATCTTCGGACTGCTTTCATGAGAAAAAATGATCGCCACTCTTTCATTGTGAGCATAAATCATAGTTGCAATAATAACCGTTGACAAGATGTCTGCTAATTCCGCTAGATGGCGGCCACACATCTAATCTAATTAAAAATTAGATGTTTTCAGGTCCAAACCACAGCTTTTTCTTGCTTATAGGAGGCGGCAGGGTCCATTATTTACGATACTGAGCGATAAACTCGTGAGGTTGTTAACATTAGAAAGAAATATCTTCGCTTTTAATTAAATTTCTTTCCATTCTGTTCTACTAGTGACATCTATCCGGAAACGGCCAAACCATGCAGCTAGCACTAGCAGCCAAAGAAATCAATAAACGGCGTTGTTATTCCTGCAGAGCTTTTTGCTTGCGATATCATTGACTTTAAATAAAGCTGGCCCTACACTACATTTGATATTTTCGAGGTGTTTTATGACATGATCTCGAAACATGTAGCGAACCAATTCTTCAAAACTAGCGGGAGGGTAAAAGCGAAAAATAAGGGACTGCCAATATTTGTAACACGCAAGAAGGGGAGAAAAGATTTATTTTGCTCTGTTTCTTTACAAAAAACGTTTTTTTTACGAAAAACTTGAGCTTTGCCACTTTTTTTATTTTTTTCTTCAACCTTCTCGAAATTTTCGTCATACCTTAGAAAAAAATTATTTCCCCCATGGTCATACTCTACTTTTATTCGAAAAAATTTAGAAACAGAGACGGGATCAGTTTTCCTAAAACGGGGGATGTTGGTTTCGAGTGAGAAGATGAAGGGCGCCGCAGCCAAAAATTTTTCAATTAAATTAGCCGAACGCAAAAATGTTAGAAAAACAAAGCACGAAATAAAAATGGCGCCGCTTACAATTTTTTTTTCAAAAATTACGTAATTTCGGGAACGCAAAGAAATAGGTCTAAAGAGTATAATTTTTAAGAAAAAAATATCAATTTTCTCGCCCTCCTCCACTGGGACTACAGGGGCCGTGCACAAATTACGTAATGGTCATAGGGGGGAGGGGGGTTACAAAACGTTACGTAGGGGGGAGGGGGATTTTTGACAGCGTTTGCATTTGTTGAAACTAAGAAAATTTGGAATGAAAATAAGTGAAAAGTTTTTTTTTTGGGGGGGAGTAGTGGTCTTGAAATCGTTACGTAATATTAGGGGAGTAGTGTGTCAAACCGTTACAAAACATTACATAGGGAGAGGGTCAAAAATTGGTAAAATCACCGTTACGTAATTTGTGCACGGCCCCACATCTGACTGTTCCTCCTTTTTGATTTCGAATCAAAGTGCAAAACCCGGGTTGGACGTTCGAAGGCGTCAACCCGTCCTATTTGTTTGATAAAGTTTCTACGGAAATATTTCAGTCGATTTCTCCGGCCGTCTATGAACGCTTTAGGTTAGGCATTTGCATGTGTCTCAGCCTGTAAACAGTGCGTAAGGACAATGGTTACAAAATGAATGATGAATAATGTAGTGACAACATCGCCCCATGCTCATCCTTTTCTGCCTAATGTGCTTTTCCGTTTGTCTGCGTCTTATACACGGCTGCTTGGCCCCCTAAGTATTTGCTTAGGAACCCTGTATTACTCGAGTGCACGATGGCTTTCACGTGGAAAAGTCTTATTCCGTACATTCGAGCTACATCAAGAAATCCACATTTTCGTGGAAGAGGAAGGTCATGCAAGCTCCAGATAGTTTAAGGATCCCGACTTTTTGCTAAAACTGGCATATTTGTGCGATATATTCGACAAAATGAATGCCTTAAATCTGTCTATCCAAGGCAATAACATGAATATCTTGAAACTATCGAAGAAAATTGCAGCATTTAGGAAAAAACTGCAGTTGTGGATAAGAAAAATTAATGAAGATGGCGGTCAAGATTATTTTCCAGAATTGCATAAATCCTCAGCCTCTAATGAGCTCGTTATCTCTCAAGACTTGATGTCCCTTTTCACTGAACAGCTTTCAAAACTCTCGGAATGGTTTGCAAAATACTTTTCAGAAGAAAATGTCGAAAAATTTGCATGAAGTCAAGATCCTTTCCATGCACAATCTCCAGAGTCTTATTGAACTCTCTTGCGACAACAGCCTAAAATCAAAATTCGCTTTTTCTGATTTGGTGGAGTTTAGAGTATTCATCAAAACTGAATATCCGTCTCTAAGTTTAAAAGCTTTGAGGATTCTAATCTTCTTTGCAATATCCTATTTATGCGAAGCTGGATTTTCAGCTGTAGCTGTGATAAAGAGCAAATATCATTCAAAGATCAACGTGGAGTAAGAAATGAGAGTGGCAGTGTCAAGCCTTATTCCCCGCTTTGAAAAAATGTATGTAGATCAAAAAGATCGCCCATCAAACTGATTTTTTTTCCTTCAATAATAATGTATTCTTGTGTGCTAGTTTACTAATAAACCTATATGAGCGTTAGATTGGAGTTATTTTCATTCATGTGTTTTGTAACTAGTGCTAATATATTTACAATGGTGTTAAATAAAGTGTTTTACAACGCCTGCGCTTTGCGACTATACAGTAGGCAAGTTGCAAAGCACATATTTTAGACATTATACATATGCAACATTTTGTTGGACGCAACTATATATGCACATTGCGAGTAGGGGCGACCTGACAAAATACTAAACCTGTAAGTGCGCCGCAAGTTGAAAAAGTTTAAGAAGCACTGGCGTAAATATTTTAATACTTACGAGAAAATTCGTAATGCGAAAAGAGCTCATAATGTTCTTATCAGCATTTTGTTGGATGAAAGCAAAATTAATATTCCAGCAAACGGTTCTCGACTTAATGAAATTGACTTATTCCAAAAATACATTGAAAACTCATACCAGCTAGTTGTTTATCAAGTAACTGCTTTAAATAAACCATATGATTTAATTTATGAAGGTGCTGCGGGTGAAAAAACAATTTATTTATTGCTGAAAGAAAATCATTTTAATGTAAGTTTAACGGCTGGTTTTGATTCGGATTATTTCTGTAAATTATGCCACAGTCCTTATTTCCATAAAGATGCTCATAGGTGTCGCAAAAAATGTTCAGGATGTGAAAAAATGGGGCATTGTGATGAATCTTTACCAAAAATGTATTGTAACACATGCTCAAGAACTTTTTCTGGGAATTACTGTTTCATAAAACACAAAACCTTAAATGTACAAGGTGAATCGTGTGAAATCTTTGTTGTAAATATATTTGTCATACAACATATTTGTCTAAAAAAGGACATCTTTGTGGTCAATCTTATTGAGCAGCTTGTCAAGATTGCTTGCTTGGTCGGTACCAACCATCGTATGTCTGTGCAACCATCAATGCTTCATGCCTGTTAAAAAAGTACCTTCATATTTTAATAAAATCAGTCGAGCATATGTATTTTTTGATTTAGAATCAAGTCAGGAAAATAACTTTGATAATAAAAGCACATCACACGTGCCTATTCTATGTATATCTATGTATATCAATGCTTCATGCCTGTTAAAAAAGTACCTTCATATTTTAATAAAATCAGTCGAGCATATGTATTTTTTGATTTAGAATCAAGTCAGGAAAATAACTTTGATAATAAAAGCACATCACACGTGCCTATTCTATGTATATCTATGGTTCATTGCAGTTTATGCGTTGATTTACACAAAACTTTCGCATGTAGAAAATGTGGGCTACGGCTCATAGTATAAGGACATATTTCAATAATTTCTATCCGGTGGGATTTTTTATGAAAGAGTTTTGTGACTATGTGGGATTTTTAGCTCTTTAGTCACACAATCAAGTCTTACCGGGTGTTTTGTTCGCATCCGTGTAGAAGGGATTGATATAAAAAATACAACTTTCGCAACCGGGGAATGATTATACTCGATTCCATATAATTCGAGGACCAGGATTCCAAAAAATTTACTTTTATCATCCGACCTTAAGTGACCATAAAAATCGCAAAATAATAACTTGACGTTTAATCAGACCAACTTCAAATGTACCCAAAACTATTAACCATGTACGCAAAATTGGGTATTTAGAGTTTGATGCAGTTTGAAGCTTCACGAACTTGAAAAATACCCCAGCAAAATTAAGAAATTGCAAAAATAACATAATAAAGAGCGCCATTCATCATTATTAAAGCCAAGAGAACCAAATTGGGTAACAAAGATAAGAAGGTCAAGTCCAACAATTTTGTTTAAAAAAATTTTGTTCAGCTATGACGCGTTTCAATATGTCGGCTGATATCTCAAAATAGAGACCTATATCCACATTTTATTTTATTCAATTACGTAAAAAAGTAAAAATAACATTGTGGCCATCAATTCTTGTGGACTTATCTCTGCTTAATATAAAAAAAAATTAGTTGATGCATAACTTTGATTGACCTTGAAAATACCATGTAAAATTGAAAAACCAGATTTTTGTAGTGTTTTTTTTACAATTAACAACTACGCAAAAACTTTAAGTGCCGAAGCACTTAATTTTAAACCTTTCTACCATATTTTTTGATCTGGCGTCCCAGATGTTTATTCTATACCCCGGTAAAAATGATCTATATGCCTGTTGTTTTTACTTTCGGAATTGTGAATTTTATGTTCTACTCACTCGTCTAGCCAACAAAGTCATTTAAATTAACCATAAAAAAGTTAGCAGACGTTAGGTATACATGACCATATTCTGGACTAGGTGTTTTAGATGTAATTTTCCAAAATGGCGGTCGAAAAATCACAAAAAATACAATTTTTGCAACCTGTGCGTGATTATACCCGATTTCGTATAACTCGAGTACGAGAATTCCAAAAAAATCACTTTTGAGATCATCCGACCTCAAACGACCTTGAAAATGGAAAAAAAAAATTATTTTTGCCATTTTCTCTTTAAAAAAAAAATTTTCTCTTTAAAAAAATCTTCATAATTTAACGTTTTGTTACACCAACATCTGGAACACCAGATCAAAATAAATGATAGCGAGGTTTAAAATGAAGTGTTTTTTTATGGCTAAGTTGTTAATTTCATCTCGGGCATTAAAGTTTTTGCGTAGTGGCAAATTGGAAAAAGCACTACAGAAAGCGGGTTTTTCAATTTTACATGGTATTTTCAAGGTCAATCGGGGTTATGCATCAACTAAACTTTTTTTTTTCATAATAAGCGGAGATATGTCAACCAGAACTGATGGCCACCTTGTCATTTTTTCTTTTTTACAAAATTGGGTAAAATAAAATGTGGTTATAGGTCACCATTTTGATATATCAGCCGCCCTCTTGAAACACATCATAGCTGAACAAATTTTTTTTAAACAAAATTGTTGGAATTAACCTTCTTATTTTTGTTGCCAAATTTGGTCCTCTTCGCTTGAATAGTTGATGAATAGCGCCCTTTAGTATGTTATTTTTGCAACTTGTTACTTTTACTGGGATATTTTTCAAGATCATGAAGCTTCAAACTGCATCAAACTCTAAGGATCGAATTTGGCATACATGCCTAATAGTTTGAGGTACATTTGAAGTTGTTCTGACAAAACGTCCAATTATTAAGATTTTTTGAAGAGAAAATGGCAAAAATCTTGTTTTTTGCGATTTTCAAGGTCATTTAATGTCGGATGACCTAAAATGTAAATTTTTTGGAATCCTCGTCCTGAAATTATATAGAATCGAGAGAGTAAGTAGTTTTTAGGATTTTTGGCAGTCATCTTGAAAGATGACGTCATATCAACCCCTTCTACATGGATGCGAACAAAAGACCCGGTAAAACTTGATTGTGTGACTAAAGAACTGTCATTCCCACATAGTCACAAAACTCCTTCATTAAAAATCCCATGGACTTACACATGCCCCTTCACTATTATGAAATTTGAGGGGCAAAATATTATCGAACAGTTTGTTACCTATTTGATAGATTTACAGAAGAAACTAAATGCTAATGTTTATGTTTTAAGCATTGTGGGGGTGGTTATGATAATCAGTTCATTTTAAACTATTTTCTAACAAAATCAGGTAACACACCAGACGTTATGATGAGAGGTAGTAAAATTACAAATATGAAAGCAGGCAAATTAAATTTTCGTGACTCTTATTGCTATTTCTCTGAAGGATGTAAAAAAGGCACATTTCCACATCTTTTTACTAAAGTCGAAAATCTAGATTATGTCGGTCCCTTACCTGCTTTATCGTATTATGATACCGGTTCAATGAAGGAAAAGGAAAGAGAGACATTTTTAAAATGGTATCAAGAGAACAACAAAGATGTATTTAATTTTAGAAAGGAAATTGCAGAATATTGTATTTATTTAATTCTAGCTCAAAGTGCGCTTAAATTTAGAAAATTCATACTAAATATAGGTAGAGTAGATTGCTTTGCGGAGGCAATAACTATATCGTCAATGTGCATGTTAGTATTTATGCTTTGACATGGTTGCTCTGGGAGGCGCATCGTAGAAATAGTGAAAGAAAAATTGGGGGTTTTCGAGCTGACGGTTTGACACAGAAATTAACACCGTATTTGAGTATTACGGGTGTTATTGGCATGGTCATACATGCTTTAAATTTAGTAGAGATACAGCTTGATAAAAAAATCAAAAATGGACACATTAGATAACCGTTTCCAAGCTCTACAATTAAAACAAAAATATTTAAAAGAACAAGGTTTTTATTTGGTAGAGATGTACAGCTGTACATTTCATCAACTTTTATCGACAACTAAAGATATCTTACCGTTTTCTGATCACCCGTTAATGACTTATTTACCAATCGACCCTAAAGATGCTCTTTACTGTGGAACAGTGGATGTTATGAGTTATAATGCGGGGGGGTCATCTACAATGAAATACGTAGATTTTACAAGTCTTTACCCCTTTAAAAAAGAGAAGATCAAAAGATCTTGGGATGAAAGAACGAAAATTCAAAATTGGATTAGTGTCCCACAAGGAACAAACAAACGACCAAAGCGAAAAGAGAAACAATTAAACGATGTTTCGCCCGGGGTGACCAGCGTGGGCTCGTCTTCAGGACTCTCAAATATAAAACTCAGAAGAACAAAAAAATGAAGAAGACGGCTCAAATTCATGGTTTCATACCATTGAACAAAGTATGTTTTCTCCCTAAGTAGTTATCCTGTGCAGGTTCAAAATCACGCCATCCTCTTCTCCGAAGTCGATGACTTCTTCGCCTACGCAGTTGGTGGTAAGATTCAAGAAGTAACAAAAGAGAAAAGAAGTAATCACCAATGACGTCACATAGCCAGTAGCCCTTGAAAAGTTGCCCTCCTCCCACGCGGAGCGCAAATAGTACGCGCAGCGCTTTCCCCGCGCGGAGCGCCTAAAGCCCGCGCAGCGCTCAAACACGTGCACAGCGTTTTTGCCCTCCCCCTTAGTTTTAATCTAATCTAGTCTATCCATCTAATCTAATCTGTCTATTTAATCTATCTATATCTATTTAATCACACCTGATGATGTTTTTACTGATCAAAACGTCGTGTAAAAATAAAATAAAGACAATGGAAGTTCGAAACAGTGGTAGATGGCCGGTTCTGCAACCTCCGTCCCCCGGGGGAGCTTATCATCAAAAAAACCTGACGTCATCGTGTTTGGATGAGTATGACGAAGAGGATCAAGTACTTTTAATTATTGTGAGAGTGTAGTAGAAATAATATACAGGGTGTATTCAAAAATTTATATCTGTCTGTTATATATGACAGCTGTCAGATTTACAGATGACAGGTGCCAGATGACAGGTGACAGATGACATATATGACAGCTATCATATTTACAGTTGACAGTCCCTGCGTGCGGGACGCCTGCGCCCCACTAAACCAATACCAAATGTACTCCTATGTCGATGAAATATTTTTAACAACACCCGGTATAGTTAAAAAAATCTTACGAATATTGTCAAACTGAAGAGGAAGGGGTTTTTATAAGCACCCTCTTATCACAAGAGATTAAAGGTTATCGGTTTATTATTCACTATAGAAGGGATGAAGAAAATAAATTAAAAGAGTTTTAACCGCCTAGTTGTAAAAATTCAAAACAATAGATCAATGTGCTAAGAAAATATGAGATCATATTTCAAAATCCCCTGTTTTTTCAGAAAAATGTATAATATTGTATCAAAAAGAACTAAACTGGGATCTAATATGTACCTATCAGACGTTAGATGAAGATTTTATGAGAATGAAGATTTCAAGCGTAAAGTGGGAATTAATCGGTAAATATCAGCATTTAAGCGAAAAATGTATTGAAGAATTTAAAACTATGCTGTATTGGCCCTTCGTATCGAGGTATCAAACTTTATCAGAAAACTTCATTAGGAGGCATGCGCATTTGGTGGACTGGGAGTACATCATCAAATACCAGAGGGTCACACCAATATTTGTTAGTCAAATGAAAGAGTATATTCAAGAGAGTCAAGAAGGACAGATATTTTAGAACGATATGATAACGATACCAAAATGCCAATCCCAGTCAAGTATGTATGTCCTAAATGCAAGGAAGAGACTGAAATGTCAAATCATCCATGTGTACCATGCACTTGGGATACAGAGATTGCTGATCCTGGTGGATCAAAAAAAACTCCATCAACTTATTGGAAAAAAAATTAAATAACATATAATTAAAAATGTGATCCAGTACTTTCTTAGCGCTTGATGAAAAATTTAGTTTTCGACTAGACCGCTTTGTGAGAGTAATAGGTTCTGCACTTTTAGGGGTTGATTGGAATATATTTGAATCAAAAGAGTAGGGTTCAAGTTTTTCTTCAATTTTTTCATCGTCCTCCTCATCCTCTTCATACTGATTTTCCTCAATTGGTTCCAATCCATATTTTAGCTCCTTATTTTCTCCTTCTTTCACTTTTATTTTCCGTAGCGATGTTGATCTTTAATGTACACTAGTTTGCGTAGGCTGTCCATTTTTGGTTAAACAGGGCTCAATATTTTCCAAGTGTTTTATATTTGGTTGAAATAGGTTAGCTTGTGATAACTGGCCCTGTAACCAATTCAATTTTTCACGTATAATTTTCCTTTTCGAAATTAATTTTTTCTTTAAAATTTTTTCAGTAGAAGGAACGTTGGTCACTTTATTGTTTTTTTCAGTCATTCTTATCTATATGTTACCTCTGCAAGTGTACATACGCTATTAACGGTAGGCTCTCTTTGATTTTAAAGATATATGAAGTTATCAAATCGATAGCGATATCTCCCATTAGTTAGATCACAATCTTTAAAAATTGTTAGAAAGTCATATGGTTTTTTCCAACAGTGTGCACACATGTTTTGGAATTCATCAAACGACATATCAGTGCCTATATGATCGGTGTGAATGTGCTTTAAATTTAGTAAATCTTGTTTGAATAAAATTAAAACCTTAGCGTTGTCTCTTATTAAATGCTTAAGTATCTTTGCATATGTTTGAGAGAGATAGAACGAGTCAATGTTGTTATGTCGTCCCATGCTAAAGTATTCACGAATCACATCCTGCTTATTGCATGCTACGTCATCAAAAATAAAAACAGAAAACGGTTTTGCTTCTGATGGTGAAATAATATTTTCAGAACTGTTGAAGACATAGTATCCTATTCCTTTTATAGGTTTCAATAGGTCTTCCAAATATAGATATTTCGGTTGGTATAGACTTAGAATATACGTTTTTAAACTTCAAGCCATTTGGATGCTCTAAAAGCCTCAGCATGACATTGGTCTTTCCACAATTTGAGGGTCGCACAATGAGACATCTAATGGATGATGGAAATAGGAAACCATGACGTGATGCAGTACTTGCACTAATATCATGATTGTTAACTTCTAAACGCACCTTTTGCTTAACAATTTTTTTCATTTTTCAAAAGAAACATGTCATTTCAACTCAACCATTCAACTTGTAATATATAAAAAAGTAAAAAAATATGCTTTTTTATTTAGTCTAGAGTTAAACTTTACAATATGAAGTACTATAAGAATTCAAACGTTACTGGAAATGGTATGCTAAATAGTGCCATTAATAACTTACCATTTGAACTCCATTTGCCTTTTTTTGAGTTCTGCGGACCTGGTAAGTAACCATATTATTGATGATGTAATATTTAAATGTTATTAAATAAATATTTGTATATTATATTTAAGGAAAAAAATTGAAAAAGCGTCTGGCTAGAGAGGATGAAGGCATTAATGGGTTATATAGAGCTTGTAAAGATCATGACATTTTCTATTCCAAAAACAAAGAGTTAAAGGACCGTCACGAGGCTGATAGGATTTTGATGATAAAATCCCTTGAACGAATGCACGCAAACGATTCAAAATGGTACGAGAAGTTGGCTGCGACAGGTGTGGCTGCTGCTATGGGTACCAAACTTAAACTTGGGATGGGAGTTGAAAATAATTCATTAAGCAACGAAAAAGTGCCACGTTTAAAAGCAGTACGAAAATATCTAAATGTTATTCAGCGTGGTATAAAAGTGACAAAAAATTATTTAACTTCCTTGGAGACCTTGGAAGATCAAATTAAAAAAACTTCACAATCGAAGTCATCATCCAAACCGAAAAAACCGAGGTTAAAAAAAGTAAAAAAAGATGAGCAGCCTGAAGAGACTGTGGATAATGTTAAGGTCACTGAAAATACTTTACCCCTTTTGCAGTCAAGAAAACGTAGACACGAAAAAAGCGAGTTGCATATATCGTTTGGTGATGAAATAAAAAAACTTAAATTATCAATAGTGAAAAGAAAGAGAAAACTAAACAACGATATGGATACATCTCCTAAATTACCAAAAACCGATTTTCCTGATCCTATTGAATCACTGGAGCGCAAAACAGTAAAGTACCGATAATAACGATTACCATGAAGACAAGCAGGACAACATAAAAAAACAAAAAATCTTATAGATAATAACACCTTACACAATATTTTTTCTTTCATTCTTGTGTTAGCGTTGGTGATAGTGACATCGTTAGTAAAATACTTTTATAAAAAAACAAAAATGTCAAGAAAATCCATAAAAAATAAAAAAACTTCTAAACGAAAAAGGCCTCAATTAGTAAAAAGGAAAAATAAGAAAATGCTAAGTTTTAGTCAAGCAACAAAAAAGATACGCGATAGCTTAAAACAACGAAAACCGAAGGATCTTGAAAGTGCTGTTAAAATTGCTCTCAAGACAGCTGAAAAAGTTAAAGGTAAAATACGACCTACAAAAGTAATAAAAATTCCAAAGAGTGGAGGCTTTCTACCTGTTACTTTGATTCCCATCTTTAGTGCATTAAGCGCATTGGGAGCACCAGGTGGTGCCTCAGCTGGAATTGCGAAGGCCGTAAACGATGCAAGAGCTGCCAATCAACAACTGGAAGAAGCTAAACGTCACAATCAAACCATGGAGTCCATAGCTGTTGGTAAAGGTCTATTTTTAAAACCATACAAGACGGGCTCTTTTAAACAAACGTTACTAATTTTACTACCAAAACGAGCTCTTACAAACGTTGACCTGGAAAAGTATGTAAAGTTGTTAAAAATTAAACATTTTAGAGGTGTGTTTATGAAGGATGACCTACCTGATAAAATTCATAAATTTGAATCAGGTATAATTAACCTAGACAATAGCACAGGACCAGGAAGTCACTGGACAGCCTATAAGAAAATTAAAGGTACTGTACATTATTTTGATAGTTTTGGTAATTTACGACCCCCTGTAGAATCTGTTAGATACTTAACTTAATTAATGGTACCTCAAAAATAGTGTATAATCATAATTTTTACTAGACCTATAATTCTATAAATTGTGGGCACTTGTGCTTAAGTTTTTTGTATAATTTTAAGGGTTAATAAAAAAGTAACTAAAATTAGTGTTGTTTCATAAGAAATGCTAAGTTTTAGTCAAGCAACAAAAAGATACGCGATAGCTTAAAACAACGAAAACCGAAGGATCTTGAAAGTGCTGTTAAAATTGCTCTCAAGACAGCTGAAAAAGTTAAAGGTAAAATACGACCTACAAGAGTAATAAAAATTCCAAAGAGTGGAGGTTTTCTACCTGTTACTTTGATTCCCATCTTTAGTGCATTAAGCGCATTGGGAGCACTAGATGGTGCCTCAGCTGGAATTGCGAAGGCCGTAAACGATGCAAGAGCTGCCAATCAACAACTGGAAGAAGCTAAACGTCACAATCAAACCATGGAGTCCATAGCTGTTGGTAAAGGTCTATTTTTAAAACCATACAAGACGGGCTCTTTTAAACAAACGTTACTAATTTTACTACCAAAACGAGCTCTTACAAACGTTGACCTGGAAAAGTATGTAAAGTTGTTAAAAATTAAACATTTTAGAGCTGTGTTTATGAAGGATGACCTACCTGATAAAATTCATAAATTTGAATCAGGTATAATTAACCTAGACAATAGCACAGGACCAGGAAGTCACTGGACAGCCTATAAAAAAATTAAAGATACTGTACATTATTTTGATAGTTTTGGTAATTTACGACCCCCTGTAGAATCTGTTAGATACTTAACTTAATTAATGGTACCTCAAAAATAGTGTATAATCATAATTTTTACCAGACCTATAATTCTATAAATTGTGGGCACTTGTGCTTAAGTTTTTTGTATAATTTTAAGGGTTAATAAAAAAGTAACTAAAATTAGTGTTGTTTCATTTATTAGTGAACGGTTACATGGTGAACATGTCCTATATCTTTACCTTATCTGGCAAATCATCATGGCTTTCAGCAAACATCTATCCTCCTATAGTGTTGAACGAGTCTGCGCAGTATAGTTTGGGGCTAATTAATTTTGAAAGCTACAATTCCATACCGAACGTGGACAGTTCAAATAATGTGTTTTGTTTTGATGATGATAAAATTATAAAATTCCCAGAGGGCTCCTATGAGGTCCGAGACTTGAGTAATTTCCTAAATACCTACTCAAAGGAGAATATGAAAAAGGAGCAATTTGAGATAAACATAACAGCAAATCACAATACATTGCAGTGTGAGATAATGTGCAACAAAAAGATTAATTTTGAAAAGGAAAATTCCATTGGTAGTTTACTAGACTTCACAGGAAAAATCCTAGAGGCGAACAAAAAACATGTATCGGAAAATCCGGTTGATATTCAGTGAACGTCATATGTATTGAATGCAACCTGGTTATAAATTCGTACAATAATGGAAAGGTAGTACATATATTACATATGTTTTACCCCACTTCTCCTCCAGGCTATAAAATTATAGAGAAAACTTCAAAAGTGATTTATCTACCAATCAGCATTCACTACATCGATGAAATTTTACTTAAAATAACCGACCAGGATGGTAGACCCATTAATTTTTGTGGAGAAGTGATCACGGTAAGACTACATCTAAAACAATTTGCTTAAAATGGTGTTTCTATACAATCAAAATTCATTTAGTGCTCCTTATGAGGATATTGAAAGCTATCAAGAAGATAGAAAAATTTATAAAAAGATACCCAACAATGTGAAACTATTTAGTCATAAAAAGCTAGTCAAACAGCTAACACCTGAAAATCAAGCTTTCTTAATCTCTTTAGGGTTCAAACTAAAGAGGCAATAACTACCATCATAGCTAAAAGACTTAAAAATTTTTGGTATAATTTAAGAGTTCGTGTCAGTTGTGGTATCAAAAGAATATTTTTATCAGTGCGGTGTAGTTTAAAGTGTTTAGAGAAAAATGAGTCGTAACATTTTACGAGTGGGTGAAAATGTATTGCCCGATAATTCAATTGTGAGTTATCAGCTTCACACTCACCAACCCTACGCTTCCACCACCCTAAACAACAATAATGAAATTCGGATTCCGATCCAAACTCAAGATATCTACACACTACCTAGCCAAAGCTTTCTTTACCTGGAGGGTAAAGTATTAACAGAGGATAATACCGCTAGCACGAATGTGCATTTTATAAACAACGGTTTGGCGCACCTGTTTGATGAAATTCGCTACGAGTTAGGAGCGGTGATTGTGGACCGTATGAGAAATCCTGGTATTACGTCAATAAAGAAGAGTTACTGTTCATTCAAAGAAAGTGATAGTAATATTCTTTTAAACGCTGGCTGGTTAGTTAAAGAAAATTCATCATTACTCTCTCTGGTAATTTTAATACATGTTTACCACTTAAAACTCTTATGGGTGTTTTTGAAGACCATCATAAGATTATTTTAAACGTACGTCAAGAACTCGTGTTGATTCGAAGCAATTCCGATATAAACGCATTGACCGAAACTGAGGATAAAAAAGGAAACTTACAAGGTGGTTTTAAGCAAAGTTCTTTGGAAAATTCCACACGTTAGAGTGTCCGACGATTAAAAATTACTTCTCTACAAGTATTTGGAGGGAAACAGAGATCTTAATATTGGTTTTAGAAGTTGGGAGTTGCATGAGTACCCACAACTTCAAAGCACAACTAGTCACATATGGGCAGTAAAAACTTCAAATCAGCTGGAAACACCACGCTTCATTATTATTGGATTTCAGACCGACAAAAAAAATGTACAGGGTAAAAATATGAGTCGTTTTGACCATTTGGACCTAACAAACCTAAAAGTGTACCTAAACTCTGAAGTTTACCTCTACGATAATTTAAACTTGGACTTTGATAATAATCAGTTTGCTATACTGTACGAGATGTATGCGCAATTTCAAAAATCCTACTATTATAGTTATCAAAGCGAACCCTGTTTCCATCCTATAAACTTTAAAAAAGCTGCCCCACTAACAGTTATCGACTATTCACGACAGAGTGAAGACGTTCTTAAGGGTGGCGCAGTTGACATTCGAATCGAGTTTGAAACCAAAAAAGCAGTTCCTGATAAAACTAGCCAGCACCGTAAGAGTAGTTTAACTTTTTGGCACCTGCAACCATTATGTATATTTTGGACGTTCAGGGGTTCCAGTAAAAAGACAGCGACTTTTTATGTAAGGAAATTGCTATTCTCAACACTGCAACTGATGAAGTTTTTCACCACATGGTAAATTTTCCATTAAAAACCCAATGGATGGAAGAAGCCTTTAAGAAACAAACTCAATGGGGTACCAATAAACTTCATGGCCTTGATTTTAACAGTTTTGATTTTAGTTTCCTACAATTGGAAAATATTGTTTCATTTATTAAGGACTGTATGCAAAATGAAACTGTGTTTGTAAAAGGTAATGACAAAAAAATTTGGTTATGTAACCTAGTTAATAATAATGTGATAGATTTGTATGATTTGCAATTTTTTAAATTACCGATATAACCATTGCGGATTACACCTTTATAATAATTTAATCTGTGCTAAGCAAAAAGTGTATTTTTATTAGGTAAATGGTTTAGAAATATAAACACTTTTAAATCTATTTTCTTTTATTTATTGACATAAAACATTACACTACTTATATATTTAACAAAACCCTCATCGCACTGGCGCTAAGGATGTCAGGTTTATATATCAATTGTTTACCAGATGTCCTGTTAATATATTTTTCCAATCTAGTTGGCTTAACTTTACCATAATACATATTTAATGGTTTCGTTAGGTTAAATTTAATAAAAAAATATTTATACTTATTATTAATCAACTCTAGTAAAAAACCACACTTACATATCTCCATACCAAAAGAATCTAAAACTTTAAAGTTAAACTGTTCAATATTCTGACATTCTGAAAAAATTCTGTTTAAAAAAATATAATTAAATTTTATGTTTACACTTTCAAATTCATTTATCTCTATGATTTTTTCACAATAATTTGAAAAAAAATTAATAGTTGTTTTGATAATAAAAATTAGGATAAAGAGGCACATAACTATCATCCTCTAAACCATATAAATAGCTAACAGAACCACCTCTTACACAACATCTTTTCCCTAGCTTCAATATTTTTTCAAGTTCAATTACTGCTTCCCCAAAAATTTTAAAATCTTTTAATGGTAAATTTTGTAATTTTGGTTGTGTGGTAACAAAACTGATATTTCTAGTATCTGACACCTTAAGACTCTAAAAGAAAAAAAACAACTGTTACAATAAAACATTTTTTTTTTCTTTCTAAAAATACTGTTGTGATTCTGAAAACGCATCATCATCATTTACCTCTATTACATTAGGTAATTCCGTATTTTTTTCCACATTTGATGATTCCACCTTTCTTTTCCTTTTCTGCTGAGGAGAGGGTGGTAAAATTTGATTTGATGGTTCTCCAGAACTCTTCTCAACATCATCGGCAATGTTAAATGTATATTTTTTTAGTGCCTGTTCCAATATCAGGAGCTCTTCATCATCTTCGATTTTGAGCCTCATATAGCTCACAGGTAAGTTACCCACCTTCTTAACAATCAAGTCTGCAGTTTGTTTAAGGCTTATTTTCTGAACTTTGTACCTATAACAAGTAGAAAAAAAAAAGTTAAAATAAAACTTTAAAGAAAACTTTTAAATTAAAAGCAATACTTACTTAAAACACTGTTTCATAACCACGTACACCATTTTCGGTGGGCAATTAATTTTGTCCAAAGTAGAGATGATCAATTTTGTTGTTTAGGTTGACATTTTTTCTTTTTAGGCAGGTAACTAAATAATTAAGTAACTAGATAGGTATGTAGCGAATTTGCTATTGACTTAACAACCATGCTTAACAATATTTCTATGCATTTCTACAAAGATAATTTTACATAAGTGGTGTGATTGCGCTCCCTCCACTGCAGCCTCGTGAATGATGTAAACGGCACTCAAAATAGTTCATAGACGTTACTACTACTACACAAAATATTTAAATATTTAAATTTCTGGCCTACCAATGGATAGATAAGCATTTTTATGAAATTTGCAAAACATCATGTTTTGATTTTCAGTGAAATTGTTATTAAATTTACCCGACTGACTGGCACGTTGCAAAAATGTTTTAATGTTTTACAAAACACTACGTCAGATGATGATCAGCAGAGACTTTCCATTGAGTGAACTATACAGGGGAAATTTCAAATTATGTTTAAAATTAAAATTTAAAAGATGAACGTTGAGAGCTAGTTATCATAATCGGAACAGCAGTCATAGATCCTATACCCTTAAAGAGGGGTTTTACTTTTAGAAATACCTCGTAAATCAAATTTATACTTATCTGTACAACACTATCTATTTGCCAGCACAACGTAAAATCATTCGATCAGAAAAACTCCTAGAGTTAACATCTCGCTATTCTAAAAAATAAAAACAAAAAGAGTTCTCAAACAGTTAACGGCTTAGTGTCTGAATCTGTAAAAAAGATTCAACAGGTATGTGGTCTAGTAACATCTAAGCAGGAATTTAACAGAAATATTTTACATATTAGAAAAACTATAGCTTTAGCAAAAAAATGTTTAAAAAATAAGCTTGATTGTGTGCAAAACTTTTCAAAACTGGAGGCTGATTTAGCTCTTTTAAAGTATTATTAAAATGTCTTGAAAACTAAAAAACGTATACAGTTTGGTAAATCTAAAAGGGTTAAATCAAGAAATCTAATGTGGAAAGAGGTGGAAACATGTTTTGGAGGTCGAATAAAAACCGGAATTATTTTAAATTTCACGATAAAAGATCCCAAATTTTTTTTAAAAAAGGCATTCAAAAGTTTTTTATTTCAAATAAAAAAAGCGTTAAAAACTTCGTTGCTTAAAGTAAATGTCATTTTTTCCGGTGATTTCATCAAACCAAATAATTTAGAAACCGATGTAAAGACTTTTTGCACCGCGAATAAGATAATAGATCAAACAACAAATTTAAAAAAGTGGTAAACGTTTCAAGTAAGATTTTAACTAAATTGGAAGAATTTCAGGAAAAAGACTCAGGCTGGGCTATTTACCAAATCCTCCATCTAAAAGTAAATATCAATGAATTTACCCCTATTAACTGTGGTGAATGGTGAATTGACTTATGTTGATGTACCAAAGTTGATAAAAAATACCAGGGGGGTGATTAATGTAAAAAATTCTGACTCATAATGCTTTCTTTGGTCTATTGTGGCTGCTCTTCACCCTGCTGATATGAATGTAAGTCAAATATCTTAGTACCCTTATTTCAGTCAGGTGGGGATAAATTATGAAGGTTTTGAGTTTCCTATGCGGCTAAACGACATTTCCAAATTTGAAGAGTTGAATAAATTATCAATAAACGTGTTTACAGTAAAAAAAAAACTTCCTCTTAGCTTAAGCAAATCAAATTTTTCTAAGTTTTTTTCTAAAAAACGCATCTATCACTTTTCCTTGATAAACAATTTATCACATTTGTTATGTCAGCAAATTGGGCGTAAAACTAAAAAAAATGTGATAGATGTTTGAACTGGTTTGTTTCTGAGGCAGTTTTAAAAATACATTTTTCTCATTGTCAAAATTTAAATTTTACGAAAATGACCTTACCACAGGAAAATGATAAAATCTAGAAATTTACCGATTTAAAAAATAAAGTGTCAGTTTCGTTTGTCATATACGCGGACATTAAGTGTTTGTTGGAAAAAATGGAGAGTGATGAAGGTTCGTTATTAAATACTCAAAAAATTCAGCATCACATCCCGTTTGCTATTGGTTTTTACGTGAAGTGTTCGTATGATAACTCTCTTTCTTACTATAATAAGTTTGTAGGTAAAGACTGCATTTCGCGTTTTGTGAAAGAGCTGGAACAAATTGCTCTAAAATTAAACACCATTTTTGAGAATATAGTTCCTTTAAAACCTATGTCTTTTGTAGAAAAACCTGATTTCCAAAATTCAACCCACCACATTTGTTTAAAACCATTTGAGCAAGGTGAAACAAAAAATCTTGACCATTGTCACCTAACAGGTAAATATCGAGGTGCTACGCATACGCGTGTGTAACATCAATTATCAAGATTCAAACAGTGTTCCTGTAGTCTTTCATAACTTGTCTGGATATGATAGTCATTTTTTGATTAAACAATTGGCAAGGAAAAATTATACTTTTACCTGTCAATAAAGAAAAATATATTTCTTTCACTAAATACATTGAGAAAACAAAGGTAAATTTCAAGTTTTTAGACTCTTTTCGATTTATGGCATCCAGTTTGGATAAGTTGGCTTCATACTTGGAAGACGATAAAAAAATGATTACAAAGAGCTTTTATCCAGATGAGGAGAAATTCAAATTGGTAACTCGAAAAGGTGTACTGCCATATGAATATTTGGAAAGATTACAGGAAACTTGTTTACCACCAAAGAAGGCGTTTTATAACACTTTACAGAGAAAGGGTGTTACGAATGATGAATATCAACATGCTTTGAATATTTGGCAAAAATTTGAAATTAACTTGCTTTTAGATTATACCCTGTTGTACATGCAAACGATATAACCTTGCTTGGTGACATCATGGAAAATTTTCGATTGGTGTGTCTTGAAACATATAAACTTGATCCTCTTTATTACGTCACGAGCTCGGGTCTAGCTTTTGCCGGTATGCTTAACCATTCTAATGTTGAACTGGAGCTTCTCACCAATATCGATATGATCATGTTTATAGAAAGGGGTATAAGGGGAGGTGTTTCACAATGCTCAGTAGCCAACAAAAAGTACATGGGGGATTTATATGACCCAACTCAGCCACCATCGCATTAAATGTATTATGACGTTAACTCGCTTTACGCTTGTGGTATGAGTTTCCCTTTACCATATGGTGGGTGTCAATGGGTTGATCACATTAAGCTAACAGAGGAAGATATTTGTAATATACCAGACGATAGTCCCGTAGGATGCATTTTCGAAGTGTCCTTAAAATACCCCCCTGAATTGAAAGAGCTACATAAGGACCTGCCTGTCTGCCCAGAACATCGAGTTCCACCCGGCTCTAAAACTCAAAATAAAAAATTGATGACTACTTTGCATGATAAAGAGAATTATATTATTCATTATAGAAATTTAAAACAGGCTCTAAAACTTGGTTTAAAATTTGAAAAAATTCATAGAATCCTTAAATTTAAGCAGTCTCCATGGTTAAAGTATTATATTGATTTAAACATTAGCTTACGTAAACAAAGTAAAAATTAATTTGAGAAGAATAAAAAGTCGCTGTCTTTGTACTGGAGCCCCTGAACGTCCAAAATATACATGACGGTTGCAGGTGCCAAAAAGTTAAACTACTCTTACGGTGCTGGTCAGTGGGTTATACTTCACAAGACAGTCGTGTAATATTAAACAATAGGCTATAGTTTTATCAGGAACTGCTTTTTTGGTTTCAAACTCGATTCGAATGTCAACTGTGCCACCCTAAAGAACGTCTTTACTCTGTCGTGAACAGTCGATAACTGTTAGTGGGGCATCTTTTTTAAAGTTTATAAGATGGAAACAGGGTTCGCTTTGATCACTATAATAGTAGGATTTTTGAAACTGCGCATACATCTCGTACAGTATAGCAAACTGATTATTATCAAAGTCCAAGTTTAAATTATCGTAGGGGTAAACTTCAGAGTTTAGGTACACTTTTAGGTTTGTTAGGTGCAAATGGTCAAAACGACTCATATTTTTACCCTGTATATTTTTTCTGTCCGTCTGAAATCCAATAATAATGAAGCGTGGTGTTTCCAGCTGATTTGAAGTTTTTACTGCCCATGTGTGACTAGTTGTGGTTTGAATGTGGATACTCATGCAACTCCCAACTTCTAAAACCAATATTAGGATCTCTGTTTCCCTCCACATACTTGTAGAGACGTAATTTTTGATCGTCAGACACTCTAACGTGTGGAATTTTCCAAAGAACTTTGCTTAAAACCACCTTGTAAGTTTCCTTTTTATCCTCAGTTTCGGTCAATGCGTTTATATCGGAATTGCTTTGAATCAACACGAGTTCTTGACGTACGTTTAAAATAATCTTATGATGGTCTTCAAAAACACCCATAAGGGTTTTAAGTGGTAAGCATGTATTAAAATTATCAGAGCCATCTAGTAATGATGGATTTTCTTTAACTAACCAGCTAGCGTTTAAAAGAATATTACTATCACTTTCTTTGAATGAACAGTAACCCTTCATTGTTGACGTAATACCAGGATTTCTCACACGGTCCACAATCACCCCTCCTAACTCGTAGCGAATTTCATCAAACAGGTGCGCGAAACCGTTGTTTGTAAAATGCACATTCGTGCTACCGGTATTATCCTCTATTAATACTTTACCCTCCAGGTAAAGAAAGCTTTTGCTGTGTGTAGATATCTTGAGTTTGGATCGGAATCCGAATTTCATCATTGTTGTTTAGGGTGGTGGAAGCGTAGGGTTGGTGAGTGGGAAGCTGATAACTCACAATTGAATTATCGGACAATACATTTTCACAAACTCGTAGAATGTTACGACTCATTTTTCTATAAACACCTTAAACTACACCGCACTGATAAAAATATTCTTCTGATACCACAACTGACACGTCTAGGTTAACGTCAGACTTTTCTCCTATGATTCCTTCTGAAAAACTAACCAAACCAAAAAATTACAGTAGTACCTCCCAAGCTCTCAGAGAATATAGTTTTCAGGAAACAATTCAAAAATATATTAATGACATAAAATTGCAAAATGATAAGTGCTACGATGTTATAACGGGAGTTAGGTTAGGAACCAGTAACAAAAAATTATTTTTTGGTGATTGTGAAGTTAGATTTCCAAGAGGTAATTTTTCATTTTACCGGAATAGTAAAAAGATAAGAGAGTTTCAAGGCGATATGGACTTTTTTAGACTTATGTTTCTAAAATTTCCTCCAGTATAGAAAGGTAGTGACCCCCTAAGTGTGGAAACCTTAAAAAAATATTCGAATATTTTGAGTCTTACCAATACCGCCTATTCAGGGTATAAAAAAGAAATGCGTATTTTCCAGGAAAAACTAGAAAGCATATAGAAATAATTTTACCGCTTGTAAAAAGTGTTTCATTCAATAAAAGCGACTCAAGTTTTAAAATAGATTGTAGGTATAAATAATATAAACATAAACGGAATATCGAGTACGTTTATTGGAACGCGCCTAAAGAGCTGATAGGCTCAATCTGCTAGTAGCTTCGCAAAATGCGGAAAACAGTACCCATACCAATGAAATACCATCTACAGGGTTTCTAAGATTTTCCTTAGGGATAGGATTTCAATAAATCAAACAGAAATGGCATAGACAGTTCTGCGCGTACAAAAGAAACAGGTATATTGAGCAATGGTGCCAGTTTGTTATTATCTTCGGACTTCGGAAAAATTATCGCCACTCTTTCATTGTGAGCATAAATCATAGTTGCAATAATAACCGTTGACAAGATGTCTGCAAATTCCGCTAGATGGCGGCCACACCATGAGATGATCGAGGAAAAACTGGGATTTCCAGGCATTGCATTTTTATTTCCTTCAGTTTCGTAAATTTTGTGTTTTTAAAATGCCGTATACCCGAGAAGAAAATATTTTTATTATTAAAAACTAAATAAAAAGTGACAGTGCGGACGAGGCCACTGGGCCTTTTGTTTTTGCGTTTCCAGATCGACCGGTTCCTGTGGCTCAAACTGTCTACAACATTTATCATCGTTTTGAAAGGTACGGGTGCATAAATGGTTGTAGAAAGTGTTACCACGACGGCGAAATACCAGAGCATTCCGTTCTTCCACACAGGGTGGAACGAGACGAAATGGTATGCGCTTACGTTGAGGCACATGAACCATGTTCGACGAAACCGATTGCGGAGGCACTGGATATTCCCAACAGTACTTGCCAATGGATCCTAAAAAATACGGCTACAAGTCGTTTAAGATTGGGAAGTCGCAGGAATTGCAACCAGGTGATTATTTTCGCCGGTTAGAATATTGTGAGGTTATGAGGGATAAATGTGACAGGAACGAAAATTTCCTATCAAAAGTTTTGTTTAGTGACGAGAAGACAATTGAACTTCATAGCTCTCACAATCCACAAAATAGCCGCTATTGGTCCTGCGAAAATAAACATCTGCACGCAAGTGTTAGAACGCAACATCCTCAAAAATTAAATGTTTGGAGCGGTATTGTCGGGGATCACATTATTGGACCCTTTTTCATTGAAGGGAATTTGAATAGCCAAAAATATGTTGATCTTCTCCAACACCAGGTTTTACTACGGTTGAGGGAACTCAACATAAATTTGGACGAATTGTGGTTTCAGCAAGATGGCTGTTCATCCCACAATTCACGCCAGGCTACAAATTACCTTCGTCAGGTATTTGGTGATAGAATTATTTCCACGTATAGAAATATCCGATGGCCTCTTCGATCACCAGATCTTCCGCCAAATGACTTTTTCCTATGGGGTGGTTGGCACGACAAAATTTTCCAACCTCACTTAAGGCCTACGACTATACAGGAGTTGAGGGCGAAAATTTTGGAGGCGGGCAACTCTATCACCCCTGAAATGTTGGCTGCTACGTGCCAAGGGTTTTACAATAGATTGGGATATTGTGAGGCTCAAGAAGGGGACAGATTTGAACATCTAATCTAATTAAAAATTAGATGTTTTCAGGTCCAAACCACAGCTTTTTCTTGCTTAAAGGAGGTGGCAGGGTCCATTATTTACGATACTGAGCGATAAACTCGTGAGGTTGTTAACATTAGAAAGAAATATCTTCGCTTTTAATTAAATTTCTTTCCATTCTGTTCTACTAGTGACATCTATCCGGAAACGACCAAACCATGCAGCTAACACTAGCAGCCAAAGTAATCAATAAACGGCGCTGTTTTTCCTGCAGAGCTTTTTGCTTGCGATATTATTGATTCTAAATAAAGCTGGCCCTACACTACATTTGATATTTTCGAGGTGTTTTATGACATGATCTCGAAACATGTAGCGAACCAATTCTTTAAAACTAGCGGGAGGGTAAAAGCGAAAAATAAGGGGCTGCCAATATTTGTAACACCCAAAAAGGGGTGAAAAGATTCATTTTGCTCTGTTTCTTTACAAAAAACGTTTTTTTTACGAAAAACTTGAGCTCTGCCACTTTTTTTATTTTTTTTCTTCAACTTTCTCGAAATTTTCGTCATACCGTAGAAAAAAATTATTTCCCCCATGGTCATACTCTACTTTTATTCGAAAAAATTTAGAAACAGAGACGGGATCAGTTTTCCTAAAACGGGGGATGTTGGTTTCGAGTGAGAAGATGAAGGGCGCCGCAGCCAAAAATTTTTCAATTAAATTAGCCGAACGCAAAAATGTTAGAAAAACAAAGCACGAAATAAAAATGGCGCCGCTTACAATTTTTTTTCAAAAATTACGTAATTTCGGGAACGCAAAGAAATAGGTCTAAAGAGTATAATTTTTAAGAAAAAAATATCAATTGTCTCGCCCTCCTCCACTTCAATTACGTAATGGTCATAGGGGGGAGGGGGTTACAAAACGTTACGTAGGGGGGAGGGGGGTTTTCGACAGCGTTTGCATTTGTGTGAAACTAAGAAAATTTGGAATGAAAATAAGTGAAAAGTTTTTTTTTGGGGGGGGGGGGAGTGGTCTTGAAATCGTTACATAATATTAGGGGAGTGGCGTGCCAAACCGTTACAAAACATTACATAGGGAGGGGGTCAAAAATTGGTAAAATTACCGTTACGTAATTTGTGCACGGCCCCACATCTGACTGTTCCTCCTTTTTGATTTCGAATAAAAGTGCAAAACCCGGGTTGGAAGTTCGAAGACGTCAACCCGTCCTATTTGCTTGATAAAGTTTCTACGGAAATATCTCAGTCGATTTCTCCGGCCGTGTATGAACGCTTTAGGTTAGGCATTTGCATGTATCTCAGTCCCCAGCCTGTAAGCAGTGCGTAAGGACAATGGTTACAAAATAAAAAGCCGAAAAATATTTTTTTTTACGATATCTTTCATCAGTTTGGTATTAAAGTCGAGCAAAAACAATTTTTATTCTAGTCCTAAAGGTATGAAAATGGAAAACATTAGAAAACAACAACCTGGAATGGATTTACTACGTGTAAGATGTAGTAGATAGGCATCCAAATTACGCTTAAACGACTTAGTTTGCATCCAACCTTATCATGAAAAATACAGATGATAAGTTCGATAGAAAACACACATCTTCTGTGGGGGTAAGGGTACAAAAGATCATTTCATCGAAACCCATAAAACGAGACTCTGATAGAGAATTTAAAAGGATAACAAAAACCTAACTATGCCTTTGCATAAGAACGACTGTGTCAACCGCGAACATGTAGACATTCAAAATTAAGAACAGAAATATTTTTTCCTGTGTTCCTACAAATAACTGGTATTCGAAAAACCTACAAAGTCCTATTATGATATATTTCACAGAAAATAAAATTTTATGGTACCTTTCTCTAAGCAGATTTTAGATATTGACATTTCACACATTTATCTATAAAAATGCACTGACAGTATCAATCGATCGTTTAAAATTGAGGGTTTAAATAAAAACGACGATCTTAGACTTAGGCAGCTGACGAGATTAAAGCCGATTTATTTTGCTCAATTACGGGTACTTGTTTTATAAAATATAAAAACATGTCTGGTGAGGGTGTATTTTAAAAAAGAATGTTGTACAGTGAGGAACTCTCTCGATAAGTTTGGTAGGAATAGTAAAAATACCACATTTTTTGATTTGGACAAGCTTAGGAATAAAGTCGTATCATTGGAAAAAAAAATTAAATAATAGAGAAAAAACTGGGGGTACTTTCACCTATACAAACTACTGTATTACTCCCCTCAAAAAAAAAATTGAAAAATCAGAGACAAAACACGATACGATAAAAAAAAAACATAAAACTGACCTTAAAATAGTATTGCTGGAAAATTGAGCAGAAAAACCAAATAATAAATTAATTATACCAACAAGCTAGAAAAATTTTTTTAGGACGAAAAACTAAAATATTACGGCAAATTGACCTGGCTGTTTTTCTCGACTTAGCATTAGAAAATAATGGGTACAAGTATATCTTAGTATGTATTGACTGTTTTCAAAGTTTTGATGGACCCAACCATTAAAGACCAAATCTGAATTAGAATTTCGTGAGGCAATGAAAATTATATGTAGGACAGCGATACATTTACCCAAAAACCTGCAAAGTGACCAAGGGACGGTATTTTTGAATAGTCATTTTCAGCTACTCATGAAGAAAAATAAAATTAATCATTACTGCACTTATAGTACAAAAAAGCGGCTATGGCTGAAAGGGTAATTAGAACTACTAAGGGAAAAATCTATAAAGAAATAGCATTACAAGGAACCCAAAATTGGATTATCATGTTGGCTAAGGTTAGAAAACAATATAATTCCGGTGGATGTTCCCAAAAATAAGCTATCTATGCTTTTAGAAGCTAAATTAGCTGTAAAAATAGTAAGTTTAGAGTTGTTCAATATGTCAGGATATCTGGTTTTAAATCAGTGTTTGATAAATCCTTTTTAATTAACTGGTCAGTACAAATTTTTAAAATTAAAAAAGTCAATAGTACATTTCCGGTGACTACTAGAGAATTCTGCCGGCTTATAAATTAAAGGCTGTTTTTATGAGTATGAGTTCCAAAAAGTTAAATCATAAAATGTTTACCTAATAGAATAAGTTTTAGAGAAAAGAAAATACAAAAATAAAGACCAACTATACGTGAAATGGTAAGGTTTTTCAGAAAAGCATAACTCTTGAGTAAATGAAAGTGAACTAGTTAATTAAAATGTTTAGAATAATTTATATAACTTACATTTACATAATTACAAATTGTCAATTTGTTAATTAAGTACCTTAGGTACTTAGATTTATATTGTAAGTAGATATAGGAATAAATTGTTAATATTTAAATATTTAGGGTATTTTAACTTTGTAGTTTAGGTTTTTGAATAATAAATAAATAAATAAATAAAGACAACTTTGTTTTAGAACATTTTTATTAAATAAAGCACACATATTTTACAACTTATAATAAAATACGAACATAAGTAATTCATATATACCTATTAGTACACTGTAAATAACTAGAATTAAAAATGCACCACACCACATTTATTTATTTAAAAAGTGTTTGAAGTTTCAAAGGCTTTTATGATATATTCCTGAGCAAAAGAAAGATAGTCTAGCATACAAAAAGACGCACCTGAAGCATCCAAACGGCAAATGTATGTAATTAGATCATATAAACGTGAAGTTGGTAAATTACATTTTAACACGTAAAAAATCATACCATAATAAAAAGAAGATTAATTTGGTTTAGTAGTTTCAATCTCATTTGAATGGTCTCGTCCAGCTCCTCAATCTTCTTGATTCAATCTTTGCATAGAAAAATTGCTCCTTCGTTTCTTCTCCTTCCAAGTCTGTACTACGGATGTTGCCTAGAAGATCAACCCAGTCTGATAAATCAAAGCTAACTGCACCTAGTGATGAATAGATCCCATCCACAAATGCCAATTTCACAACTACTTCGTACTTTCTGACAATACTTAAGCTCGTCCTTATCTGGAAGCCCAAGTTTGGAATGCTGATAAATGTTTCGTAAATATACTTCTGCTCGTTCTTAATGTGGCACCTGTCTTGCGTGTTCACTCATTCAAATAAAAGCTACCCCATTTCTTCGTCTGTGACCTGTTCAATCTTATTCAGTAAAGCTTTAAGATCTTTATCAAACATAAAAATAGGGTCCGTTTGCCGGAAATCTAAACTGTATATCCCTGTTTTACGTGGTATACATTCCACTATTAAATCCCCAAAGATGACATTTTTGATCGTTTTTCTTTAAAAAATGTCTTCCCCGTTTGTCAGCTCTTTAATTTTCTCTTAAGTTATTTAAAGTTTTTTGGAAAAAAATAGTGGTGTTGACACACCCACACACATTGATGTCATATGTTCCACTGATATCATATGTTCCTTTAAAACAACGATTTTTGACCGTACAATATTTCATATGTGTGTGCACGGGTTTTCCTTATATTAGTGGTTTTAATTATCTCCATGGTGGCAATATATGATTGGTTAACACAACACTGATTAATACCTAAATTAGTTTCTTCGTTTGTGCTGAAACTAGAATCTGAACACTCAAAAGCGGAAGTTTGATACTCTTCAGAAGACATTTTTGTATGTGAGTTCTAAAACAAACTAAAGACATTTTTCATAGGGTCGCTTATACAATGAGCTTTAGGCTACTGCGAACATAGGGGGAATCATTCCAATTTACTCTCCGTGCCGTACGACCGAGGTGGATTCAAAGCACGCTGCAGTGTTATCTTTTATTTTGTCTTTATTATTTAGTTTTATTTCTGCCTTGCTCGAGAAACAGATTGGTAGGTTCTTAAGTGAAATAATACATTTTTAAAACTAAAAATGGATTTCTACGAAGTTGCCGAATAAGTACAGACAGTCAAATGGTACCATCAAAGCAGACCATTGAGACTTATTCAAGAACTTTTTTTGGAAAACTTTGTAAATCCCCCAGAACCTGGTTTATCAACGATTCATAGGTTTGTGCAGAATTTTGAAAAGTTTGGTTGTGTAGCGCCAAGAAACCACAAAAAAACCACTGTTTTGAATGACGAGCAGGAAGTACGAAGTGTGATGATTTGCGCTGCAGTGGAGGAAAATCGAAAGTTAACTAGCCACGAAATTGCCGAAGCAGTTGATATGTATTCAGCCACTGTCTTAAGTGTTCTTAAAAAGAATGGTTATCATTCTTACAAAGCGTCAAAAACGCATCAAATTTTTCCCGAGGACAGCTATCGTCGTATGGAATTTTGCGAAACAATTATGGAAAGGGCTAATCGTGCTGAAAACTTTCTAAGATCTATTCTTTTCACAGATGAAAGCACTTTTCTATTATTGAATCGTCATAACCCAACACACATTCGATATTGGTCGAGGGAAAATTTGCATTTGTATTTTTTTTTTAAATGTTTGGGGGCATATTGTAGGGGGACATATAATTGGGCCATTTTTTATTTATGGCAATTTGAATGGTGCTAGATACTTGGATCTACTGCAGCAGCATATTATGGTTTTAACAAGATGGTTGTCCCACTCACAATGTTGGCCTTGTTAGGGAATATCTTGATAATGAATTTTAATCCAGTTATAAGTACACGGGGAACTATTTTATGGCCAGTTCGATCACCCGATCTTGCTCCTAATGGCTTTTATCTGTGGAGTCATATTAAAAATAAGAAGAACTTCGGATTAAAATTGAAGAAGCTTTTCAAACTATCACCCCTAACATGCTTGAAAACGTTAGAAGGGGTTTTTATAATAGGCTCGGATATTGACTAGCCTCGTCCTGGAATTATATAGAATCGAGTATAATCATGGCCTGGTTGCGACAGTTGTAGTTTTTCGGATTTTTGGCAGCCATCTTGAAAGATGACGTCTACATGGATGCGAACAAAAGACCCGGCAGCACTTGATTGTGTGACTAAAGAACTATCATTCCCACATAGTAACAAAACTCCTTCATTATTATGAAATTTGAGGGGCAAAATATTATCGAATAGTTTGTTACCTATTTGATAGATTTACAGAAGTAACTAAATGCTAATGTTTATGTTTTAAGCGTTGTGGGGGCGGTTATGATAATCAGGTCATTCTAAACTATTTTCTAACAAAATCAGGTAACACACCAGACGTCGTGATGAGAGGTAGTAAAATTATAAATATGAAAGCAGGCAAATTAAATTTTCGTGACTCTTATTGTTATTTTTTTGAAGAATGTAAAAAAGGCACAATTCCACATCTTTTTATTAAAGTCGAAAATCTAGATTATGTCGGTCCCTTACCTGTTTATCATATTATGATCCCGGTTCAATGAAGGAAAAGAAAAGAGAGACATTTTTAAAAGGAAATTGTAGAATATTGTATTTCTGATGTCAAAATTCTAGCTCAAAGTGTGCTTAAATTTGGAAAATTCATACTAGATATAGGTAGAATAGATTGCTTTGCGGAGGCAATAACTATATCGTCAATGTGCATGTTAGTCTTAAGGCTTTGATATGGTTACTCTGGGACGAGCATCGTAGAAATAGTAATATTCATCACACGACTAATGGTAGTGAAAGAAAAATTGGGGGTTTTCGAGCTGACGGTTTGACATAGAAATTAACACCGTGTTTGAGTATTATGGGTGTTATTGGCATGGTCATACATGCCTTAAATTTAATATAGATACAGCTTCATAAAAAAAATCATAAATGGACACATTAGATAACCGTTTCCAAGCTCTACAATTAAAACAAAAATATTTAAAAGAACAAGGTTTTAATTTGGTAGAGATGTACAGCTGTACATTTCATCAACTTTTATCGACAACTGAAGATATCTTACTGTTTTCTGATCACCCGTTAATGACTTATTTACCAATCGACCCTAAAGATGCTCTTTACGGTGGAAGAGTGGATGTTATGAGAAGTTACTATAAAGCTGGGGGTCATCTACAATGAAATACGTAGATTTTACAAGTCTTTACCCCTTTAAAAAAGAGAAGATCAAAAGATCTTGGGAGGAAATAACGAAAATTCAAAATTGGATGAGTGTCTCACAAGGAACACATAAACGACCAAAGCGAAAAGAGAAAGAATTAAACGATGTTTCGCCCGGGGTGACCAGCGTGGGCTCGTCTTCATAACAAGACTCTCAAATATAAAACTCTGAACAACAAAAAAATGAAGAAGACAAATTCATGGTTTCATATCATTGAACAAAGTATGTTTTCTCCCTACACGTCTAGGTTAACGTCAGACTTTTCTCCTATGATTCCTTATGAAAAACTAACTAAATCAAAAAATTACAGTAGTACCCCTCAACCTGTCAGAGAATATAGTTTTCAGGAAACAATTCAAAAATATATTAATGACATAAAATTGCAAAATGATAAGTGCTACGTTGTGAAAGTGAAAGCTTTTATTAAAAATGCAAAACATAGATTTTACCGTAAAGCAAAAGCTTGTGGAAATCACAGACATAGTAAGAAAAAAACTTAAAAACTATTATTTTGAGACTTACCAAGACTAAAAAGGGTATAAAAATAAAAAATTTATGGAACTGGCTTCCCTTTGCTGGAAAGATAAATATGGTTTTTTAGTTATTGACAAAACAAGAGAGCTACATAATCGTCGCTATAGGAAAGGCTTTGATCAATTTTTAAATCCGCTTTAAGTTTCTTTTCGGTCATTAGTTACTTAAAGTTTATTGGATACGCACCGTTATTAAAAATGCAAAACATAGATTTTAATGTAAAGCAAAAGCTTGTGAAAATCACAGACATAGAAAGAAAAAAATTTAAAAAACTGAAAGCTCAAGATGTAGAAAAGAAAGATGAACTGGAAGATATTTTTGAACCAGTAACATCACAATTAAAATTTTTGTCACACAAAGACCCAAGTATGGATGAATCAATTAGAAATAAAATCAAAAAAGAAGAAACGAGCTTTTCAGAACAAGACTCTCAAATAGAAAACTCAGAACAAGAAAAAAATGAAGAAGACGGCTCAACTTTACGGTTTCATACCATTGAACAAAGTATGTAATGTTTTCTCACTACACTTCTGGGTTAACGTCAGAATTTTCTCCTATGATTCCTTCTGAAAAACTAACCAAACCAAAAAATTACAGTAGTACCCCCAAAGCTGTCTAGTTTTCAGGAAATAATTCAAAAATATATTAATGACATAAAATTGCAAAAGCTTTTCAAACTATCACCCCTAACATGCTTGGAAACGTTAGAAGGGGTTTTTATAATGGGCTCGGATATTGGCTAGCCGAGCAAAGAGGACTTTTCCAACATTTGCTCTAATTTTTTTTTGTCTGGGAGAATCTTTTTGGTCTTTAGAATGTATTAAGTTATTTTGAGAACTTGCTTTTATTTTGTTTCTGCTTATTATTTTCATTCTAACACGTTGTTAGTGATAAATCTGAGCAGTTGAAAATGAAACGCTCTAATTTATCAGTGACAAAAAAACAAGAAAATTACGACGTTATAAAGTTTGCGTATTTATTGACGAAATTCCGGTTTAATTGACTACGCTCCACATAGTACCGTGGTTATAGGCGTACTAAACACAAACTGCGATCGGCGCCGGCGGCGAACGGCGATCGCAAGCCTGAGTGTTGGTTGCTCCACTGATAGGTGTGCCGTGTCCCTGCATGTACGTACACTGGCAACTAGTATATGGTTTCGATAGCTAATAAATGTTAAAGTGTCAAATAGTAGTTTTTTTCTATTGTTTAAACTTTTCCAGCCTAAACCCGTCAAAAGCTATGACAAAGGACCTGAAAGCAAAAGAAATTTTAAAAGCCATAACAAAATAAACTTTTACAGGGTGATTACTCCCATTAATTTTTGCGGTAATTGTGGCTACCTATTTCTGACGTTAGGACCCTTATAGTAAATACGCTTACATAAACAGGTGTTGAGCCTACGGATTAAAGTAAATAATTATTTCCTGTTTTGTGTTATTAGTGAATGTTCTGTTTTCGTGAAAATAAAACAAGTAAGTGGGCGAAGAATAACTGACCAAAATTTGTTTTACATTTGATACACATTTTTTCACCCACTTACCTGCTCCTTTTTGGCCTCCTTGTCAGTAGAGGTAGATGGCCGGTTCACTAGCCTCCGTCCTCCGGAGGAATCTCTGACGTCACGTGGGTGCGTTCAAAAATGTGTATCTGTCAAACGTCACCTGACCTGTGGGTGCGTTCAAAAATTTGCATCTGTCAAACGTCAGCTGTCAAACGTCATCTGTCAAACGTCATCTGTCAAACGTCATCTGTCAAACGTCAGCTGTCATATGTCAGAATATCACGTGCCTGTAAGTGATGTCAGAAGTGTTATGTGATCACTTGACTTGTGTTCTACAGAGTGAGTTGGGGGTTCTACAGGGTGCTCTATGTCCAAGAGGGTTGTTAAGGGGTTGCAAGGGAATGCCATAATGGCTTGTGTGAATAGGGGATGTGATCACGTGACTTATGTTCTACAGAGTGAGTTGGGGTTTATACTGGGTGCTCTAGTGACATGCACCTGTCATTTGTGCTCTCTAGCCAAGCCATCAAGTGCCACAAGGTCTTAGACTACTTAGCGTTAATGTATGCCTACTGAAATTCTCTAATAGTTGAAACTTCCTAATATTCCTAATATTCTCGGTCACAAGTGCCAATGTATGGAGTAGAAAATGACGTCACGCATAGCATTGGGATAAATATTTTTTTCTCCAGTGCTTAAATTGGAATGAAAACAAAAACCATATTTAAACTGTACAGTTATATGTGTATAATAATAATACTTTTCAAATTTATTTTTCCTATATTAAAGATAATAATTCTCACCCTGGTTATGCGAGTCCAATTTTTAAAAGTTCTCAGTGTGAGTATTAGATGCCCAGAATTTTAAAAGATGAATGAAATATATAGATTCATGAGGAATCTAATTACTGATGTCCCCATTCAAGATAGTTGTTAAATGTAATTTTTCTACGTGAAGCCTTGTTCACCCCTTTTACCCTCATGCTAACATTGAAATTTTGTAGTCTTCTCTTATTTCCTCTTCAGAAAGATCCTTCTGAATCAACTTATTTTCATGATTTTTAAATTAAATTTTTATTTGTTAAAAGTCTTAAGATTGGAGCACAATCCTTCAAATTCTGTCATAATAGCACCATCATTTCCATCAAAATAAATAAAATTTTATTAAATAAAGAATCATATGGGAAAAAAATTGGTATGCAAATATCGCTAACTAACTTGTTTCTTGAAAGTTGAGCACTCTTCAAGTCTAAATGTGGCTGATGTTGCGTCCTGGGAGGCATTTGTATCATATATCATATAATCCATATGATGGACAACTGAAAACTGATGGAAACAAAACATTTTATTGCAAACAGGGCAAAATCTGGTACTTACATTATTATTTTTATGGATGTCCTTGTGGGTCCCTTATGTCTTTGAAAAATAATCTACTACATGCAATGATTACTATAATTTTCTAAAGATTGGTTGTATTTCTTTTGATGTTTGGTTAAAGACATACATTTTTTCTTCAAAAATATTTATATTTTTGTAACGTAATATGATGTAATCTTTTAATATCTATTTACCTCCTTTCGTAAGATCTATGTCTTAGTATTAATGATTTCCAATGTAGAAAAAGCGCTATGTAGCGCTGCAAAAACTGAGGAGGAAAGGACATTTTTTTTTCTTTACTTAGTACAAATTAATAAGGCTTTAACACATGTATAATTCTTAATAAATGAATGCCTATGTAATCAATAAATTTAGAAAAGCAATTGATAATAGTTCAAAATTAGCTTATACTTGACCCCAAGGTTATCAGTTGTACAAAGTTAAATGGTAAACAAAAACAAGACAACAAATTATTGAGCATGCACCTTTTAAAACAGTTTGGTAGGTAGAAAGAAAAATATTAACCGCATTTGTTTTTTGAGAAAATGTGATAAAAATGCATTTTTCTCGTGGAATTAACAGAACATAATATACCTGTTTCTCCTCCCTAGATTAATGTCACCACGGTATTGAATTACAGTGTTTCCGCTGCGTTCTCGCAATATTTGAATCTCTGTAACAACAGAACCCTTACACCTCGTTGTAAAGAAAAATTCAAACATTTATATCGCACCCTTAATTCTCTTGACTTTTACATAAGACACCCCAAGTTTTGTTCTAGTTGGGCCTCAAAAGAGTTATGGCAACTATCCGACCATCATTATCAGCATCTGCCTATTGATCAATTATGTATATCTAAGTATAAAAGTTTGTGTTTAATCCGAATCAATTTTAGAAATTTGTAAAAGTTTTTTAAAATTAAGCCTTTTCCATATCATCCCATTCAAACTTAATCAATTAGGAACCATCAATATTTTCAATCCTTTAAAAACTACTCGCAATTAATATTTTTCACGTAAATTTTAATCAAATCGGTTTACTAGTTTTGGATATATCATGGTACATATGTACGTATCTATAGGTACTTTATGATACCATATTGAATACAGACCAACATCTTAACATTTTTAGTGAATATTTTTCACAGTTATAGCTTGGACAGGAAAATTTAAAAAATACTTTTTAGTCAGCAACCAGAAGGGTACAAACCCCAAGTTTCTAAGAATGAAAGATCGTTTGAGCTATGTTAAAACAGTGTCAAATTGAACTGGAATTGTTGACATATGTGGATATGTTTGTTGTCTTTGGCATATCCCTTAGAAGATGTAATCCAACCTTGCCAAATCTAGGCTAATGATGTAATAAAGGAGATTAAGGTTGTCGTTAGGAAGACATATGAAGCGGAAATATTCCATGACGTCACTAAGTGTGAGTAAAAAGTGAAATTGAAACCAACAAACCGTTTATACAATGAGTCATCATAAAAAAAAAATAGCAAAAGGATAAAAACAAAATTATGATTGTTTTCCACAAACTAAAACTACACTTTTTTGCACTCGACGCGCGTTTCGCTAACAACGTTAGCATCATCAGGAGACGATAAACAATGAACTAAATTAATCTACGCTCTATCTTATATACAATCCTTTAGTGGGCGGAGATAAGACTAACAATTTGTGATTGATCACGATTTTTAATCCTTTCTCCCCTCGACCAAAGAATAAAGTGTACTAAACGGGATGGGTCCTCTATCTTTATTTAAACTATTTCTGGATTTAATGATTTCCATACTTTCATATGCATTCAAAAGTCTTTTGTTTGGTACACTTTTTAGAAGTTTTAGGTTATCTAATGTGAATCTATGATTGTTTTCAAAAGCATGCTCGGCCACACTTGACTTTTCTGTTCTTCCGTATTTTAAATGTGCTAAGTGTTCTTTAAAACGTGTTTGAATAGAGCGTCTCGTTTGGCCAACATATTTTTTGTCACAATCCATGCAACTAATTTCGTAAATTCCACTTTTTTCTAGAACTATAGTTTTATCCTTGGGATTTCCTAGTAAGCTTCTTATTGTGTTACCGGATTGATATACTAATTTAAGACCGGTGTTATTAAATACTTTGTGTAATCCTTTCGTATAATTAGGATTATAAGGAATTGATACAAATTTTGAGTCGCAGGTATCTTTTTGTCTGAAAAAGGTAGAATTCCGAAAGGTCTTTTGAAAAGAATGTCTATTTATCAGCTTATTTATTAAGCCTTCGTCGTAACCGTTTTCGCCAGCTATATTCCTAATCCTATTCTTTTCTGCTTCAAATCTTTCTTTGTTTAAGGGGAAATTTACTAATCTATATGTTAAAAAGTGCAAACTTGCAAGCTTATGTTGTATGTGCCTTTTCTGTATAGGTCAAAGTCCAATTTATTTTTATTTCTTATAACTAAAGTATCTAGAAATGGCAGTGTACCGTTGTTCTCTGTTTCATAAGTAAATTTAATAGTGGGAAATTTGTTATTTATTTTTTCCATAAAATTTTCAACACTAGTTACTTTAGTGTTGAATGCTGCAAACACATCGTCTACATACCTGAACCATACTCTGGGGAAATACTCAAATTCTTTACTTATATCTGATTCAAATTTGCTCATAAATAGGTTTGCGATAAAAGGTGATAAACTATTACCCATTGTGGTTCCTTCTAATTGCTGGTAGTAGTTATTTTTATATTGAAAGTAATTTTGATTCATGCAGAGTTTTGTTAAAGATAGGTATTCTAAAGTCTGTTTGTCTTCTAGATTGTTTTTTCTTAGTAGTTCCTCCAGGTATTGTAAGGTATTGGGGATCGGCACACTAGGGAACAACGAACTAACATCAAACGAGATTAAAATTTCACCTTCTTGGAGTGAAATATCTTTAACTTTGTTGATAAATTCAAGGGAATTTTGAACAGAAAAACCTTTTTGCTTTATCGGTAAATTTTCAAACTCGTTTGCTAGCCATTTCGAAATGTTGTAAGTAGGTGATCCTACAGCAGAAACTATAGGTCTAACCGATTTTCCAGGCTTGTGGATTTTCGGAAGACAATACAGTTTCGGCATAGTGGGATTGCTTACTTGTAGTTTATAGTTAATATTGTCAGTAATAATATTGTTACATTTTTTAATTGTGTTTTTTACTTCGTTAATCATTTTTGGTAAGGGGTTCTTTGGGACTTGTTTGTAGGGTCCATTTTTTATTAGGTTATCTACCTTTCGAAATAATCTGTTTTATCTAATATAACAACTTTATTACCCTTGTCAGCCTTTAGATAGAAAACATCTTTTTCTCTCAAACTTTTAATTGTTTTATTGTGATTTAATGTACTATTTTTATTGTTTTGAATGATGTTTTGAGAGATCTGATATCGGCAAGCATCTCGCACATAGCCCTTTGTGCCTTCTGAAAGATAAGAGATTGAACTTTCAATATTTGCAATAATATCACTTAAATTATCTTTTTGTGGGGGCAGAGCAAAATTAAGGCCTTTGTTTAAAAGTGATATTTCTTTGTTATTAAAAGTTTGAGAGGATAGGTTTTCTACAATGTTTGCGATTTCCTTCGACTTGTTTGGTTTTGGTTCAGAACGTTTTAACTTTTGTAGCTTTTTATTAAGTGAAGACATCTTCTTCGTAAATTTTTTCTCAATTACTACAAACATATGTCTTTGGAAATCGCACCATTCTTCAAAGTTCTTGTCACTAAGTCTAAATGTCAACTTTTTAAACAGTCGGTATGCTTCAAGCTCAAACATACTTCGTTTTGCGTACAAATTTTTGATTTCTAAATCTAACCATTTCTGTTTTGCAAACAGGGCTACTTTTGAAAAAAACTGTAGATTTCGGCAACTTTACTTGAACAAAGTTTGGAAAAACTTTGAATTTTTTGCAAGATTTTAGAAACCAAATATCTGCACCAACTAGCCTAATCTTAGTACTAATCTTACGATATAGATTTAGTTCCGTTGACCGTGAAGCCATCTCAACTATGTTGGGAATTTGGAACCTTTGGTTGCACTAAAACAAAATTATGATTGTTTTTCACAAACCAAAACTACACTTTTTTGCACTCGAAATAAATTGGACTTTGACCTATACAGAAAAGGCACGGCCACCAACAGGTATATTCCAAATGACTCTTTTCATTGCTTACAACATAAGCTTGCAAGTTTGCACTTTTTAACATATAGATTAGTAAATTTCCCCTTAAACAAAGAAAGATTTGAAGCAGAAAAGAATAGGATTAGGAATATAGCTGGCGAAAACGGTTACGACGAAGGCTTAATAAATAAGCTGATAAATAGACATTCTTTTCAAAAGACCTTTCGGAATTCTACCTTTTTCAGACAAAAAGATACCTGCGACTCAAAATTTGTATCAAATCCTTATAATCCTAATTATACGAAAGGATTACACAAAGTATTTAATAACACCGGTCTTAAATTAGTATATCAATCCGGTAACACAATAAGAAGCTTACTAGGAAATCCCAAGGATAAAACTACAGTTCTAGAAAAAAGTGGAATTTACTTTTAGCAAAAGGATAGGTGCAAATCCATATCATTCCATTCAAATACCACATGGTTGTTGTAACCTAATCCATTAGGAATCATTAATATCATGACGTCTTCATTTACAATCCTTAAAACCAGTGTAGGATACACCTGATTAACATTTTTCATGGCAATTTTATTCAAATCGGTTAAGTAGTTTCGAAAATATCTTGGCACGTATGTACATACCCATAGGTCCAGACCATTTAGTCACCAATTTCACATTCTTAATTATTAATTTGAAAAAGTGTTTTCCGAAACTGTTTTTGCTCTGTTGACGCATGTGAATGTTTAAGTCAATATAAGGCATAACCATAAAGACTGTTTAAATTTTAGGACCCCCATGAATTTTTTTTATTTTTAAACCAAAACTAATTGCCTGTGTCAAGTTTCGATAATGAATAATGTATCGTTCTTTGTTATACAGTGTGGTCATTAGCTTGGGTAACTTACTTTTAGAATTGGGTGGAATTCTAGACGGGAAGATCTTTATGAATATCCAATAGTTCAGGAGGATAATATACACCTATTTCCTATGGGTGCTATCAGAAATTTTATTAATATCCGCCTCTAAGCATACTGCTATTTAGACCCACTCAAAGCCATCAAAAGGTAACGATAAAGGCATTGCTGTTCCATAAAGTGAGTTGACGTCATAATACATCAAATATGAGGTTTTCTGGCTTGTATTGTGTGATTCTCCTATGTACCTGTTTTTGTACTCCCTACCTCCTATCCCTCTCCCTACAAACATAATAATATGTCCCGTAGAAGTTATAATTTAACCTTATAAAGGTTGAGCATAGCTGAAAATATCAAACCTGGGCTGACGACGTAATAAACGGGATAAAATTTACGTCAAACGGTTAGATTTCGATTCTAGTCACAACAGTTGGATTGATGTAGAAAAAGATGTGGTATAATGATATAAACAAGATATGTTTATAGTAAGCTGAATTAGTAGTAAATTGATAATTGAATTGAGAGGTTGTAAGAAAATGGTGACACGAGAGGCTGCTATACAAGCAGACGCTATTGTTTCAAACCTTGAAGAGTTTTTTAATAATGTTAGAGAGACTGCTATTGAAAAACTTAAAAAATTATTAGTACCAGGATATTGTATGGCTAGAATAACTTTTTCACTACATTTTAACAGAACTAACGGAACGTAGAGAAAAATAGAAAGTTCAAAAATGGTTCTTTGCCACCTTTCCAATTTTGTAAAGGCTTTTGAAGAAATTGAGGATGAGTTGCTAACGAAAATAAGATGTTTGACTTGGAAAAATGTGTCTCAAACACCTGAACTATTAATTCTATATAGTTTTAAATTACCATACTCGTTTGAATTCAATAAATGTAAATTTTTGAAATATTTTAACTAACTGATTCTCATGTTATCCAAATAAACAGGATATGGTTCTTTAATCCATTTATTACTTAGGAGAAATGGTCTTGGTACTGGCATAGATTAGAGGGAAAATATGACGAAGATAATATCACTCTGTATCACCTCACAGTTAACACAATAGAATTTAAAAATAATACTACAACTTATAAATTAAAACTGATCTTTTATGATCGTAAAGATCAAGATATGACTGGTATTCCCCATATCAGGTAAAAAATTCTACTATACCAATCGAAGAAGACATCTATTGTATTACGGAAACGTTAACGTAAACGTCTTTGTTTTATTATCACTTAAGTTTTATATCACTGTATTGCGTTGCATAGGAAAAGTAATTTGTAACATTAGATATCTGTTAAAAATTATTTTACTTTGTTATCTACTTTCAGCCAATATGAACGTAAAAGATTTATCAGCTGATGTTATTTTATCATATTTAAATAGTAAAAAGAGATTGGTAGATTTAACTGATGAAGAACTGCAATTGCAACACAAGGACATATGATCTCTTAGAAGTGTGGGGAAGACTACCGAAAATCTACAGATCTAACTCTTCTCTAGAAACAAAGCTACCATGTTTTATTCACAACAACAGACTTGAATGGAGGAATCGAGCACCCACATCGAACAGGAACAATGTAGTCTTTGTAACGAAATTTGACCTATTATTAAATAATAAATAAATGTCTTTAAACCGCACTTTCAGTTTTATTCCTGTATTTTATGTAGTACCTGTCAAGTTATTTGGTATTATCTCAATGTGTGCAAACATCCCGCCTTTACCGAAATTAATACGTTTCAAATAATTTAAATAATATTTTAAAAGGGTCAGATTTGCTTCTAGTCTGGAAAAAATTCTTATTATTTGCACAAGTTTTTATATTTAAAATTCAATTTATAATAAAACTAATCCAGTTATTAAATTCCTCCTTTTTTCTAACCAGTCTATATACCTTTTCTATCTTTTTAACGGATTCGGAAATCACTATATCAAACTTGTCATAATATATGTAAAAAACAATGTAAGGACTATACAGGGTGTGTTAAAAAAGTACTGGTTTAAGTTTTAATCTGCAATGCTGATTTCACAGTGATAGGATACTTGTTATGTCACTATTTTTATTATACCATGTGTAGTAAATATGATGTAGAGTAAAGTACTACACCTATAGTATTGAATATGTTTTTAGAGTAACCCTGTAGCGTTTGTATATGGAAAATTTATGAAAATAACAATAGTGACTTTTTTAAACGATGCCTGACTGTAAAAAATACATGTGTTTGACCTAATAAGTGACCTATCTTAGATCTTGCAAAACAACATGTATTGAAAGTTTTATAAAAATGTCTTATATCAGGCAAAAATGGGGTTTTTATACTAAAAACAGTTTAGTCTGCAGTCAGGGCTAAAATTAAAGATCTTTCATAGATTTATCTCTACATAAATCATCTAGATTCAGTTAAAAAATTATGTGTGCTAGGAAGTTAAAATCTACCTAAATACAAAATGTCAAGCGAAAAACAAAATTAATAATAAGTACTTTAAATAAAGTGGAATGTTTGCCCTGAATGGTGTATAAGAATAGTTATAACTAAATATTTTAATTTTTTTGTTGTTTGTCAGTTATTTAGTATTTAAAATTTTAGTTAGCTTATCTCATTGTTTATTTATAATTTTTAAAAAATTCTTAAACTAATTCAAAGAGTGGCAATTTAAAAATCAGTAGGAAAATGATTCTAGCCCGCTTCCATTCCTGTAAGTATCCTGGTCACAACTGCCTACCTATATGGTAAATGATATAAACATGCCAGAAGAGTTAACAATTAAAGTATTGAACCAATCAAAACGTGGCATCTTGTGAAAAATAAATAAATTATAGACCACTCAGACCTAGATTAATATTTCTATCGTTTGCTTATAAAAAGGCAATTGATCATGATTGTAACCAAAATAATTTTTTTTTTTTTTTGAGAAAACTACTTTTTACTATTTATTATTTTGACTTCTACTTTTTTCCTATTTTTTCCAATATTTAAGTTTATATTTTATGATTAATGTGTATTTTTATCTAAAATGTTAATGATTTTTATTTAAAATATTTATTTATTCTGTGGTTATCAAATTTTTAACCTAATAAATTAAATTTGAGTTTGGCGCGTTAAATAATATTAGATTTTTTAAACTTTTTAACGACTCAAAAATTAAATAAATTATACTTAATATGTAAAAAAGGTTTTGTATTGATGTGAAGTATGTGCTATTATCAGTAGCGGTCACCAGCTACTGCCATTCCCATTTCTACAGCTAAACCATTCAATATTTCACAGAAAAACGTGAAAGAAATAAAAAATTTGTAAGATTTTTGTGCAAAAATTAAAAAAAAAATTACCTGAGGTGCTGTATTTTAGCATTTATTACGTGTAAAAATTAACATTTTTATTAAAATATTTTCAAAATTATAGCTTGCGGTGCATTTCTGACTAAATAAAATTGAGACTAGATTCCACCCCCTACCTAACCCTCATTGACAGCTTTGGAATTAAAAATGTTTTTTCTACTCACATGTGACTCATCGGCTGAGCAAGGTTGAAATTTGCGCACGTTTTTTTAGGATATTTAGACCATTTTTAAACAATCTTTGTGTATTTTTATGTTTTCTAGGACAAACGTGAAACGCAATGTTCCAAAATGGTCTTACATGTTTGTTGTATTTTTTGTAAAAATTTATTTATTTATTTATTTATTGATAAACTGCTTAACAGGTCCAAAATACCCAATTACAAAGCAGGAAAAAGTACACAATTCGCTAAAACTAATTACATTAAGGTACCTACTTAATCAAAGTTTACAAAAATGTATATAAAAGTCACACAATCTATGAAACACTTACAAAAAAATATAAAATCAAACAATAAAAAACACTGAAAAAACCTAATAAAATCACAGATTAGATAAAGGCAAGACAGGAGGGAAATTATGTACTATCTGGAGTCACTGAAATAAAATATCTGTGAATTTTAGCAATTGAGGTATTAAATATTTCGATTATCTAAAAGTGATAGATTTAAAACTTTACCTAAACTCAGAAGTATATCCTTACGAATCGTTAAATTTAAATTTTACCGAGAAACAAGTAAGTAAGCTCTACAGAATGTACACAGATTTTCAAAAGTCTTATTATGGGAAACGGATTTCCGAACCTCTACTGGGCTTGAATGAATTTATTGATAACAGCCTTTACGTGATAGACTGTAGCAAACAAAACGAATCTATTAAAAGCAATACGGTGGACATAAAGTTGGAGTTTCAAAGTTTAGAAAACTTTTCCAATAAAGCAATGGCTTATTGTGTAATAATTCACGATTGCGTCTACGAATATTTACCTTTATCAGGCACCGTACGCAGTATGTTTTGATCAGTTTAGCTGGAAAACCGAAAGAATGAGGGTGGTTGTTGTTGACGCTCAAGGATATCGCACGCCAGAATTTATGGTAAAAGAGTTGGCTATTTATGATGGTGGAGAAATGAAAAATTTCGTTTTTAAACCAAAAATTCCATACCAATTTTTGAGAGAAGATGAAAAGCGAGCCATCAACTATCTGTATGGAAACCACTTGGGAATACACTATAATACAGGCTACACCGAATATGAAGACTTGAATCAGATATTGTGCAAGAACTTGATTGGTGCAGATTTTGTCTACGTAAAAGGGTCAATCAAAAGAGATTTCTTAGTCAAGGCGTTTCAAGATATGAAGTTAAAAATCCCTAATATTATTAATTTGGAAAATGTATCAGGTTATTGTGTTCCAAAATTGGAAAAAGATTTTACTGATTGCTGTATTCATCATAGAATAGATAGTTGTGCTTGTAGTGTAAAATATGCTTATTTATTGTATTATTATATTAAAAGTTTGCTTCCGCAATAAAAAATATTATTTACTAAGCCAAACATTGTTTTTATTTCTTATAAATTAAAAATATATATTTTTTTTAATTAGTATATCTCAAGATGAGGTGTAGTCCACTTCAGACGAGAATCGAAAAACATTTGAAAAATGTAAATAGTTTAAAAAGAGAGATTGAATTTTTCGAGTCCAAAAAGCTGTTATTTAAAAATTTTGAGAAACTTAGTATGGATTCAAAATGGGATGGTGTATTTACATCCACCTCAAGATTTGCATATGTTTCTACTCAAGGAAGAAGAGCATCTCTCTACCGGGAATTTAACATGGAGAACATTATTAAAGTTAGATATAATAGATCAAACAAACAGATTTTATTTGAACATAAAGATGGCTGTTCTATAAAATTTAGCTATGACTGTTTTATGGAATTTTTGGATTTTTTGGACACTATTGTTGAAGGGTGGTATGATACAGATTTCTACATTGGAGAAAATATTTATATAAACTATTGGTGTGAAGAAGAGGTTCGAAGCTTGACTTTAAAAGAAATGGATTCTGGAGTTGTTATGGAGTTGAATGAAAACTGTTTAGATTTACTTTTAGCTTATAAAAATAATTTGTCTGCATTTTGTAGTAAATGAAATTAAAACTGTTGAAAAAAACAACAAAGTTTTTTATTTATTATCCAATAGAGCATGAAAAGTTTTAAAAAATGGTGTATATTATTATTAATAATAAATATAAAAATTTAACAATACATAAAATAAATAGTACAAAATAAATAAATAAATAAATATAAACAGATAAATACAATAAAATAAATAAAAATATAAAAAATAATACAATAAATATACTAAGAACTAAACCTATCCTAAACCCTCCTAAAGGCACCTTCACATTAAGGACGGATGTTTTATGTAATTAGTCTTAACTGTTCCTAAATAACTATACACAACAATAACTTAGAATAATCTAAAATTCTAAGTACTTTTCCACATCTTTATGACCCCAAGCAAGCGTGAACTCGGTACCGGGTATAATGTAGCGTTTATCGTCCGCGTAGGATAAAGCTACCTTATTTTTAAGTTCGACATATATATCGTGTAAATGTGAGCGGAAAGTCGACATTTTACGGTGAATTTGAGTCCCTTCTACGTCAACAGCAAGACGATAGTCATCAAGACTAAGTTCTTTTTTGCTGACGTAGTCGGGAACACCTTTAGCCTTTTTAGTCAACTCTCCCTCTACGTTGACACAATATGCCTTCGCTCCGGTTCCATAGAACTCCCAAATCGGTCTTCCTGCATATTCATCCTTCATTTTACCCAATATGGATTGATTTACAGGAATCCCGTGTTGTTTGTCTTGTGAGAAGTTGGATGTGTCAAACCAATCTACATTTTCCTTCATATTTTGATAAAAGTCTGAATTTTGAATAAATAATATTAAACTGTCGCTGTCAGTGTAGGCCAAAAGAGCATTTTTGCCATATTTCGCTTTAATGTAGTCATAATAAAAGTTGTACATAATGGTTTTGGAAATCTCCAAAATGCAAAAACCTACGTAAATGTGCTTATTATATACGACTTTTACTTTTTCCATTTGAATGGCAACCAAATTCTCGCTAAATATGGCAACGTTTTTAAAATTAGGTTTACTAGTTAACGCTTCTGCTCCCAACCTCCCAAACGGCATTGTTCATCAACTTGAAAAAGTCTTTCTCGAATTTATTTCGAGCGGAATTTCTATGACGTGTATTTAAATCAATATACCTCTTCAACCAGGCTGACTGATTGAAGGATAAGACGCGGTGAATTTTGACTAATTTTAACCCGTGTTTCAAAGCCTGTTGCAAATTTTTATAGTGGATCACATAACGTTCCTTTCTATTAAAATTTGGAATAAGCTTTGAGATTTTGAAGCTCGCTTGTGGTGAAACAATCGATTCTGGACAAAAAGGCAGTTCATTATGCAAATCGTGCAGATGTTCTGGATAGTCTAAATCAACCTCAAAAATTAAACCCGTGTCCGATACTTGTAGAATTTTTTCGATATCTAAATTTTCAATTTCGCTCTGTTCTAGCCACTTGAAATTACCTGTTGGGAGACTAGAGGACATAGCAGCCCCATATAAATTGGTTGCATCTAAATAGTGAATGCTTGAGGTAGGTTTGGAAGCGTTATAATGAGGTAAAAATTTGTTGTTGGCTACAAGTTTTCTAACACTACACTGACTGACACGTCCGCGAATACCACGCTTCAGGAAATGTACCATATCGATATCGGTTAAAAGCTCCAGTTCAATATTAGTCACTCGAAGGGCTGCGTCGAAACTCAACCCTGGACTGGTGTAATACTGAGCTGGATCTAAACCATAGGTCTTTAGGCACACTTCACGGAAGTTCTCGAATACCGATGCCAGCAATAACGAATCTGACCGGACATAGATTTCGGCAAATTGACCTAAAGTTTGACATTTAAACTGGTTCCACACAGCGCAAGCACGCTTATAGTCATCTTTGGAGATGTTTTCATTTTTCAAAGTGTTATAGAAATCTTTGTGTGGTGGGAGTTTAGTTTCGTCTAATTTAGAAAAATAGTCAACGTATGAATATGGAAAACACCCTTCTGTCGAATAAGTTTAAGAAATTCGGTATCATTAGGAAAGTATTTTCTGATTTCGTGACATTGCTCAGAGCTTAAATTTTGGGCTAGCTTATCCAAACTTCTAGCCATAAATCGAAAAGAATCTAAAAAGCGCAGCTTTAAAAATACCTGCTTCCCCATCTCCGTTTTATAATCTTGTATGGTATCGACCAAAACGTTCTTTGTAAAGGAGATGTATCTCTCCTTGTTTTGAGCGATAACATCAACTTTTTCGTTTTCGACAGCCAGATGTTTGATAAACAGGTGGCTGTCAAATCCGCTCAAATTATGGAAGAAAATGGGGATGTGTTTGGGAACTTTGAAATTGAGGTTACACACAGAGTGAGCTGCACCCCTAAACAATCCACGCATATGACAATGGTCACGTACTCTTTCATTTAGTTCCTGCTCAGGAGTTAGAGGAAGCATTGGCGTTGGAGATTTCATGAATTTGTTGTAAATAGATTTGCAATCGGTTTCCAACAATTCCATAAACTTTTCCGCCGCATCGCAACCTCTATAGCTCCTAAGCATGGAGTGGGAATCATCGAACTCACATTTGATGAAGTAGGCAAAAGCGTATGGAACATGTTTTTGCGTTCTAATGGTGTAGGATGTGTCAGAGTTCAACTCCTTTTTCTCTGTCTCTACCGGTTCTAAAATAGTTTCAAAGTCCGCGTAAACCACAAAAGGAACCTTTAATTTTTTCTCAAAATTCTCAAATTTCAAAATATTCTCAGGCACGTCTTTACCATATTTATTCTTGCGTAAACCAGTTCCCGGTAATTTAACTGAAATATGTTTACAATCGTGCTCTTGATGAACCTTCAATTTTTGTTCACTACAAAAATATACCAAACACCCATCACACAAATATTTTGCTTTTTCATGTTTCGATAACTGACTTGAGATCAAGCGGATCATGTTTCTTATTAAACAGTAATGGTTATTTCCATAATCATCGCTGATTAATAAGAGATTGACATGTCTATCTTTACGAGATGTGGAAAAGTGGACCTTACCTTCGCTAAAGATTTTTTCAAGCCCATAAACGTTGATAGAAATACCATTGAGTTGCTCAAACTTTGAGATATTTTCGAGTTGGATAGGAAATTTCAACCCTGAGAAATTTAACTCTCCTTCATATTGCGCATAGTTATTTACCCTATTTGCAGATTCCGTCCAATATAGAGGGTGTAGAGCAGCCAAAACTGACCACATAAAACATTTTTCATCTTGATTCTGAATGTTTAGAACCGCCCTTTTCGCTTCAATCTCTTTGGGTAGAGGTATATATGAAGACGCCTTTAGGGGGTTGTACTTATTTATACTTAATTCTAAGTGGAGGAGCTTTTGTAACGCCCAGCCTGTAACAATAAAAAATATAAAATTAAACTTATATAGTTTTGAAAAAATTATAAAATTTCAATAGGTTTGAGAGAGAGAGAGAGAGAAAAAACTTACCGCTATCCTTTTCTGCAAACTCCAAAGCTCTTTTAGCTAGGATCTCTCGCAGCTGGATATACAGCTCCTCCACGTCTGTCTGTCTGCCCTCCCCCGCCAGCCGGAACTTCGTAGCGAAGGACTTGATCTCCTCCACTTCTTTTGCAGGCAGGAACAGCTCCATCCCGACTTTAATGTTACCAAATCGTGTGATTTGGGATCCTATTAACGTCAAAATTTTTTCCTTAAGATGATCCAGGTATTTCTTGACGTTAATAGGATCTTGGCTGGAAGAAAGCCGGTATGTAGCAATTCGGTTTTTAAAGGAGGTCTTGATTAGCTGAACGCCTCCCTCCTGCACTACACAGCAGTTGTTCCTGTGTTGCAGGGAGCGCAAATGTCCCTGATAGTTAGCTGTTGGAATAGCTACATTGCACTCCCTACAGTGTCTGGTGTTGGTGGAAGTGGAGGGTGCTAAAAATAATTAAATATTTTTATATTTCCGAGCTTTATATCAATCAAGAAATTTTTTAATTTTAGTCTCTTTTATTTGCATTTGTCTTGGTATTTTTTATTAAAATCTGTTAAGGTACTATTAAGAAATCATGTTTACATATTTTTAAAACCCTTTTAATTTAAATCGGTTTAGTTGTTTACCAGAAATTATACATGCAGACAAACGGATAGATATCTCTCATTTCACCCTCTTCAAATCAGGTCTCAGACTTTCTATAATTTAATACTTAAATTATCTGTGTTTTATTTATTAAAATCGGTTCAGTAGTTTTTTTTTTGGTTGAGGTTGGAACATACAAACGAACAAATCTACATATTTATTAAAGATTAATTTGATAAATGTTTATATTTACGTTTGCTTATAAATAATACAAAAACTATCCTGCTAGAATATTTTATTAGAGGTAGTTAACCCTCTTCATCCCTTTATTATGTCATGTTGTATATCGTTTTAAACAGAAAAATGTAATTATTGAAAATATCTCAAAAATAAAAATTATAAATTTAGGGTAAAGAGGTTGAGTTTTTTCAGAAATTTTGCTGTTAGTATTATAGCCCTCTCACGGTATTTCGATAGTCCGAAGACCTGTTCGCGTTACAACGGATTTAAGTTTTACGCGATTGGAAATTTCATGGTAAATTTATGTTTTAACGAGAGCCGAACTTTCCAATGATTACCGTTATGGGTAACAGCCCTTACAGCACGGGTGCCAATTTAAGCCAGCATATTTTACTGTGTATTAAATTTGACACAAACGACCGATCACGTAAAATAGCAAAACATAGGTTAGAAAAACATAAAAAATAGTTTACCTTCTTGGTGGTCAAGTCTTGCCCGCTTCGCTACGGTTATGGGGACTGCTGCTGCGGCCTGTCTCTTCCTGGAGGGGGTTTGATGTTTTTCTTTTTGATGGCGTTGCAGGGCCCCCTCCGATTTGAAAACAACACCGCACTTATCGCAGATTTTGAGTGCGATTCGGCAGTTCCCATGTCTCTTGAAATTATCTTTCCGGCTGAATTGGCGGGAACAGTATTCGCATTCAAATTTCATTTTCTAAAAAATTAAAAAACTTTGACAAAAATACTCTAGCACTGTATATTTATAAAAAATTAAAGACATAGAGAAACCACTTTAAAAATCACTGACACCTGTAACTATTTTTGGGAAAAAACTTTACTTACGTTTGATAGAAGAAAAAAGTTGAAAAATTAGGTTATTGTAACTGTTTTTGTTGTTGTTGCTTTAAAGGCTATACACCAAATGAGCTCTGACCGCTACTGTTGTTAGATAAATAAAATTTATTCGTGAGATTTTTTAACCATGTTCTCCAAAAACAGGATGTTGCCCAACCGCAGATCTTGTTTATCAAAAGCTTGCTGACTTTGTTGATCTGTTGTGGATTTTTTTATTTTAATGCAAAACATATTTTTTAATATTATCAATGTAAATAACTATAGATACAGGGTATTTTAATTTCAAATAGTGCCCCTTTGACACTCTTCAAATAATAAGGCCCCAATGCTATGCGTGACGTCATTTTCTACTCCATACATTGGCACTTGTGACCGAGAATATTAGGAATATTAGGAAGTTTCAACTATTAGAGAATTTCAACAGGCATACGTTAACGCTAAGTAGTCTAAGACCTTGTGGCACTTGATGGCTTGGCTAGAGAGCACAAATGACAGGTGCATGTCACTAGAGCACCCTGTATAAACCCCAACTCACTCTGTAGAACATAAGTCACGTGATCACATCCCCTATTCACACAAGCCATTATGGCATTCCCTTGCAACCCCTTAACAACCCTCTTGGACATAGAGCACCCTGTAGAACCCCCAACTCACTCTGTAGAACACAAGTCACGTGATCACATAACACTTCTGACGTCACTTACAGGCACGTGATATTCTGACATATGACAGCTGACATTTGACAGATGACGTTTGACAGCTGACGTTTGACAGATGCAAATTTTTGAACGCACCCACAGGTCAGATCACTTTTGACAGATACACATTTTTGAACGCACCCACGTGACGTCAGAGATTCCTCCGAAGGACGGAGGCTAGTGAACCGGCCATCTACCTCTACTCTTGTCGTTGATTCAACTGCTTTTTTTAATTAAGAAGAACTTAGATAATAATAACTTAATGAAAATGTACAGAATATGACTTAAAAATATTTACATGCAAGTATGAAATTTGTCTAACATATATTTACAAAATTTTACACATTTACATTAATTTAGAGATTTAACTTTTACTCATTTTCATCGTCACCACCGATTTCAATCTTGGAAAAATCCAGCCTTATGGAAAGCTCTCGTACCACATGAATTTACGTTTAACAGAAAACTGGTGAAATTTGTTTGTTTCTTTTTTTGTTAGTACTTCGTGGAATTTAGTACGTCGGATAAAATCGGTGGTTATTTCAATAGTCTTCTGCGGATTATTTAAAACTATATCTTTAATGGATTCAAAGCTAATTTTTTGCGCGTTGGTGTAATTAAGCTGAAAACCTTTGACTTTACAAACCATGCTTTAAGAGTTAGTGTTAGAGAATAAATTTTCACAGCGTATGATTTAGGTCCAGAACAGACAAATTCTGATATATTAGAGTTAGGGCCATAGCTAATTAGCTCATTGGTAAACACATTTTTACCAAGTTGAACCTCATAATTAGCTGTGGGATTTTTTCCGCGGAAACGCGTCAGCCTAGTTTATGCACGGTCTGATATAGTTTTATTCTAGCATATGTAGTAATAAAACTCGCAATTACATTACATTTACAGTCGGGAGGGTATTGACGGTACCGTAACTGTGTCTTCATTGACCACTAAAAGCGATAACACCCGGACTGAAGGATTTGTAAAAACTTAAAATATTCCTCGGGGGATTTAATTATATGGGTTCATTTTCTATTTTCGTTTTCTCCCATTTTTCCCCACAAAGATGTGACAAATTTTTTACCAATTAATCTTAAACCTGAATGGTATTTAATATTTTCTTTTTTAAGCAGAACCCCTTCAGCTTCATAAAATTCTTGTATATACCTATCCTTTTCCTCATTTGTCACACAGTCCTCAGGAAAGCGTCATATGTTACTACAGCGTAAATCTACAATTTGAACGTTTTTAAAATAATGTAACCCATTTCAAGCGCCAAGTTTACTTCAGCGATAAACCACGTTAAGGTTATACTTCTTTCTTCCACACTATTATGACAATTGTTTGTGTTTAATCCTTTTCCACATTTAAAACATAGTAAAAATAACAATTTGGTATTTAATTTACATGTGGTGGTAAGATTGTGCATTTTATAAGACCGTATGATGTAGTGTAAGCGAAAAGAAAAACAATTAAACGGTGTTTCGCCCGCGGTGGCCAGCGTGGGCTCGTCAGTGGATTCACTAGTAAGGCCGGAAGAAGTCCAATTTGCCAGTGTACGTACATGCGGGGACACCGCATACCTATTAGTGGAGCAACCAACACTCAGCCAATATCCGAGCCTATTATAAAAACCCCTTCTAACGTTTCCAAGCATGTCAGGGGTGATAGTTTGAAAAGCTTCTTCAATTTTAATCCGATGTTCTTCCAAGTTATTAGCCCTTTCATGCCCGTAAACTTTATTTTTAATATGACTCCATAGATAGAAGCCATTAGGAGCAAGATCGAGTGATCGAGCTGGCCATAAAATAGTTCCCCGTGTACTTATAATCCGATTAGAAAATTCATTATCAAAATATTCCCTAACAAGGCCCACATTGTGAGTGAGACAACCATCTTGTTAAAACCATAATATGCTCTTGCAGTAGATCCAAGTATCTAGGACCATTCAAATTGCCGTAAATAAAAAATGTCCCCCTACAATACCCCCCCCAAACATTAAAAAAAAATACAAACGAAAATTTTCCCTCGACTAATATCGAATGTGTGTTGGGTTATGAAGATTCAATAATAGAAAAATGCTTTCATCTGTGAAAAGAATAGATCTCAGAAAGTTTTCAGCACGATTAGCTCTTTCCATAATTGTTTCGCAAAATTCCATACGACGATAGTGAATGATAACCATTCTTTTTGAGAACACGTAAGACAGTGGCTGAAGTCATATCAACTGCTTCGGTAATTTCGTGGCTAGTTAACTTTCGATTTTCCTCCACTGTAGCGCAAATCATCACACCCCGTACTTCCTGATCGTCATTCAAAACAGTGTTTTTTTTATGGTCTCTTGGCGCTACACAACCAAACTTTTCAAAATTCTGCACAAACCTATAAATCGTTGATAAACTAGGTGATTTACAAAATTCTCCAAAAAAAGTTCTTGAATAAGTCTCCTTGAATAAGTCTGCCTTGATAGTACCATTGACTGTCTGTACTTATTCGGCAACTTCGTAGAAATCCATTTTTAGTTTTAAAAATGTATTATTTCATTTAAGAACTTACCAATCTGTTTCTCGAGCAAGGCAGAAATAAAACGAAATAATAAAGACAAAATAAAAGATAACACTGTAGAGTGCTTTGAATCCACCTCGGTCGTACGGCACGGAGAGTAAATTGGACTTGATTCCCCCTATGTTCGCAGTAGCCTAAAGCTTATTGTATAAGCGACCCTATGAAAAATGTCTTTAGTTTGTTTTAGAATTCAGATACAAAAATGTCCTCTGAAGAATATCAAACTTCCGCTTCTGAGTGTTCATATTCTAGTTTCAGCACAAACGAATAAACAAATTTAGGTATTAATCCGTGTTGTGTTAACCAATCATATATTGCCACCATAGAGATAATTAAAACCACTAATATAAGGAAAACCCGCGCACACACATATGAAATATTGTACGGTCAAAAATCGTTCTTTTAAAGGAACATAGTTTTTTTCAAAAAACTTTAAATAGCTTATACCATTTTTAAAGAAAATTAAAAAGCTGACAAACGGGATAGACATTTTTTTAAGAAAAACGAACAAATATGTCATCTTTGGGGATATAATAGTGGAATGTATAACCCGTAAAACAGGAATATATAGTTTAGATTTCCGGCAAACCGACCCTATTTTTATGATTGATAAAGATCTTAAAGCATTACTGAACAAGATTGAACAGGTCACAGACGAAGACATGGGGTAGCTTTTGTTAGAATGAGTGAACACCCAAGACAGGTGAAAAATTAAGAACGAGCAGAAGTATATTTACGAAACAGTTATCAGCATTCCAAACTTGGGCCTCCAGATAAGGACGAGCTTAAGTATTGTCAGAAAGTACGAAGCAGTTGTGAAATTGGCATTTGTGGATGGGATCTATTCAGCACTAGGTGCAGTTAGTTTCGATTTATCAGACTTCTCTATCTCACATATAGACGTTCAAGGGGAAAAACTTATCAAGCCTCAGACAAACGAAGGAGCAATTTTTCTATGCGAAGATTGAATCAAGAAGATTGAGGAGCTGGACGAGACCATTCAAATGAGATTGAAACTACCAAACCAAATTAATCTTCTTTTTATTACGGTATGATTTTTTACGTGTTAAAATGTAATGTACCAACTTCACATTTATATGACCTAATTACAGATATTTGCCGTTTGCATGCTTTAGATGCGTCTTTTTGTATGCTAGACTATCTTTCTTTTGCTCAGGAAGATATCATAAAAGCCTTTGAAACTTCAAACACTTTTTAAATAAATAAATTTGGTGTGGGGCATTTTTAATGCTAGTTATTTACAGTGTAGTAATAGGTATATATTTTATTATAAGTTGTAAAATATGTGTGCTTTATTTAATAAAAATGTTCTAAAACAAAGTTGTCTTTATTTATTTATTTATTATTCAAAAACCTAAACTACAAAATCAAAATACTCTAAATATATAAATATTAACAATTTATTTTTATATCTACTTACAACATAAACCTAAGTACCTAAGGTACATAATTAACAAATTAAAACATTTGAAATTATGTAAATGTAAATTATGTAAATTATTCCAAACATTTTAATTAACTAGTTCACTTTTATTTACTCAAGAGTTATGCTTTTCTGAAAAACCTTACCATTTTACGTATAATTGGTCTTTATTTTTGTATTTTCTTTTCTTTAAAACTTTTTCTATAAGGTAAACATTTTCTGATTTAACTGTTTGGAACTCATACTCATAAAAACAGTCTTTAATTTCTAAGCCGGCAGAATCCCCTAGTAGTCCCCGGAAATGTACTATTTACTTTTTTAATTTTAAAAATTTCTACTGACCAGTTAATTAAAAAGGATTTATCAATAACTGATTTAAAACCAGATATCCTGACATATTGAACAACTCTAAACTTACTTTTTTTACAGCTAATTTAGCTTCTAAAAGCATAGGTAGCTTATTTTTGGTAACATCCACTGGTCTCATTTTAATAATACTTTATGTAATTATATTGTTTTGTAACCTTAGCCAACAAGATAATCCAATTTTGGGTTCCTTGTAATGCCATTTCTTTATAGATTTTTCCCTTAGTAGTCCTAATTACCCTTTCAGCCATAGCCGCTTTTTTGTACTGTAAGTGCATTAATGATTAATTTTATTTTTTTTATGAATAGCTGAAAATGACTATTAAAAAATACCCTTCTTTGGTCACTTTGCAGGTTTTTGGGTAAATATTTCGCTGTCCTACATATAATTTTCATTGCATCACGAAATTCCAATCCAGATTTGGTCTTTAATGGTTGGGTCCATCAAAAATTTGAAAACAGTCAATACATACTAAGATATACTTGTATCCATTATTTTCTAATGCTAAATCGAGAAAAATAGCCAGGTCAATTTGCCATAATATTTTAGTTTTTCGTCTTAAAAAATTTTTTGTAGCTAGTTGGTATAATTAGTTTATCATTTGATTTTTCTGCTCAATTTTCCAGCAATACAATTTTAAGCTCAGTTTTCTGTTTTTTTATCGTCTCGTGTTTGAGGGGAGTAATACAATAGATGGTATAGGTGAAATTACCCCCAGTTTTTTCTCTATTATTTTAATTTTTTCTTCCAATGATACGGCTTTATTCCTAAGCTTGTCCAAATCAAAAAATGTGTTATTTTTACTATTCCTGCCAAACTTATCGAGAGAGTTCCTCATTGTACAACATTCTTTTTTAAACTACAGCCTTACCAGACATGTTTATGTATTTTATAAGACAATTACCCGTAATTGTGAAAAAAAAATCGGCTTTAATCTCGTCAGCTGGATAAATCTAAGATCGTCGTTTTTATTTAAACCCTCTCTTTTTAAACGATCGATTGATACTGTCAGTGCATTTTTATAGATAATAACCTTGTGTGAAATGTCAATATCTAAAATTTGCATAGAGAAAGGTACCATAAATTTTTATTTTCTGTGAATTATATAATAATAGGAGTTTGTAGGTTTTTCGAATACCAGTTATTTGTAGGAACACAGGAAAAAATATTTCTGTTCTTAATTTTGAATGTCTACATATTCGCGGTTGACAGTCGTTTTTATGTAAAGGCATAGTTAGGTTTTTTATCCTTTTCAATTCCATGACATAATTACTATCAGAGTCTCGTTTTATGGGGTTCGATGAAATGATCTTTTGTACTCTTACCCCCACAGAAGATGTGTGTTTTCTATCGAATTTATCACCTGTATTTTTCATGATGAGGTTGAATGCAAACTCAGTCGTTTAAGCTTAATTTGGCTGCTTAGATTAGAATATTATACCAATTTCTCGCAGTTCTTCTAAAACAAATGGTATTTCATTGGTATGGGTACCGTTTCCCGCATTTTGCGAAGCTACTAGCAGATTGAACCTATCAGCTCTCTAGGCGTGTTTCAATAAACGTACTCGATATTCCGTTTATGTTTAAATTATTTATACCTAGAATCTATTTTAAAACCTGAGCCGCTTTTATTGAATGAAATACCTTTTACAAGCGGTAAAATTATTTCGATATGCTTTCTAGTTTTTCCTGGAAAATACGCATTTCTTTTTTTATATCCTGAATAGGCGGTATTGGTAAGTCTCAAAATATTCCAATATTTTTTTAAGGTTTTCACACTTAGGGGGTCAGTACCTTTCTGTAACACTGGAGGAAATATGATAAACAAGAGTCTAAAAATGTCCATATCGCCTTTTTACTGTTCCGGTAAACTGAAACATTACCTCTTGGAAATCTAACTTCACAATCACCAAAAAATAATTTTTTGTTACTGGTTCCTAACCTAACTCCCGTTATAACATCGTAGCACTTATCATTTTGCAATTTTATGTCATTAATATATTTTTGAATTGTTTCCTGAAAACTAGATTCTCTGACAGCTTTGGGGTACTACTATAATTTTGTGGTTTGGTTAGTTTTTCAGAAGGAATCATAGGAGAAAAGTCTGACGTTAACCGAGACGTGTAGGGAGAAAACATACTTTGTTCAATTGTATGAAACCATGATTTGAGCCGTCTTCTTCATTTTTTTCTTGTTCTGAGTTTTATATTTGAGAGTTTTGTTCTGAAAAGCTCGTTTCTTCTTTTTTGATTTTATTTTTAATTGATTTATCCATACTTGGCTCTTTGTGTGACAACAATTTTAATTGTGATGTTACAGGTTCAAAAAGTTCAGTTCAGCTTTCTTTTCTACATCTTGAGCTTTTAGTTTTTTTAATTTTTTTCTTACTATGTTTTTCAATTTTAATAACGGTGTGTATCCAATAAAGTTTAAGTAACTAATGACCGAAAAGAAACTTAAAGCGGGTTACTTAAAGCCTTTCCTATAGCGACCATTATGTAGCTCTCTTGTTTTGTCAATAACTAAAAAGCCATATTTATTTTTCCAGCAAAGGGAAGCCATTTCCATAAACTTTTGAAAAGCAAGATATGGAGAAATATTTTAAGAAAATACGTGACGTATATTCGTTATCTTGCCTCCACAAACATAATAGCGAAGCATTATCTCTTAAACTCTGCTTAAGAGCCTGTGAATAAGTTTGTATTAGTAAAAGAGTCCTTTGTGCCTGCCGAAAGAAAAATAATTTCTTACCGGAATTTGTGAAGCACCAACAACATCATCAAATATAAAAATTGAATCATTTTTGGCCAAACTTGGATCCATTATTTTACTACCTTCTTCATAGGCAAAAAACCCCATTTCTTTTATAGGTTCCAAAACATTTTTTAAGAATTCATACTGATACAAAGTTTTTTTAAAAAATTATATATTCTTGAATTTTAGACCATCTTTGTGTAACAACAGCGATAACAATGCATTAGTTTTACCGCAACCGCTGTTTCCAACAAAAATAGCACGGCAATCATTTGGAAATAAAGGCCCATGTTTTTTGTACTGTTCTTTAAGCCCGTCTCCTACAGAACTGTCAAAGTTGTCAACAACAAACTTTTGTTTTGATTGAATAATCTTCATACCTAATTTAGTTTAATATAATATCAATACTTTATAGAATTAGTTTTAGTCAAATGTTTATCTTACACGGAGTTAGACGTAAGCGAACTGGTATGTTCAAAAATCAGAAAAAGACTGGCCGCAGTTTATTTAATACTTTAATAAATAAGTTACCGTTTGAGCTACATTTTCCAAATCATAGGTTCACGGGTCCGGGAATTAAACTAAAAAAAAGACTAGCGCGTGGCGATAAGCCTATAAATAAGTTAGATGCACATGCTCGAGAACATGACATAGCCTATGCAAATTCAAACGATTTAAAAAACAGACATTTGGCTGACAAAAAATTAGAAAATTAAGCTTGGGAAATTGTTAAATCAAAAGACGCCTCTCTGCGAGAAAAAGCCGAGGCCTGGTTAGTTACAACAGTAATGAAAGCATTAATAAAGCTTGGAATGGGTTTAAAAAACAAAACTTGCAAAAAACTAAAACTCAACGTTTAAAAAAGTCAAACAGCAACAAAAATCTAAGCGTGGATTAGGTATTGGCAAAACACGTAAACATATCAAAAATGGTAAAAAAGAAAACTTTTTTCAATTGCGTAAAAGAGCGTTAAAAGGGCCATACAAAAATGTTAAACGTTTGGGGGAGAACAAAACAATTTCTCGGATTCTGCCCATACACAATGGCAGGAGTCTAACCATGAATTACAGATATTGGCGCAGCAGGATCCCTAGCGATAGGAATAAGTACTGCAATTATAACAGCTAATGCCGTTAAAAAAGCAAGGGAGGAACTTATAGAAAACAAACGACATCAGGTGGCTCTTGAGGGGGTTCACACTACAAAAAAAAGGAGAAGGGTTGTATTTAAAGCATTATAAGTCAGGTTTCGGTCTTTATCTAGATCCTCCAAACAACTATTAGTACCCCTACCTAATCGATCACTGTCCAATTTTGATATGATAAAATTTGCAAAGATGTTAAAAATACCTTATTTTCGAAGAGTTTATATGAGAGACACTCTACCAAGAAACGGGGCATTTAAAAAGGAGGCGGTTATTTGTAATTTGGACAATTCATTGGGCCGTCGGAATCATTGAGTGGGGCTTAGGAAAATTAATTTAAAGTGTTTTTATCACCATTCGTTCGGTAACCTCCCACCACCTAAAACCGGGCGTTACAAATCGAAAAATATTTGATTTTGATACATTCAATTATGGTCATCTGTGCTTGAATTTTCTGTTAAACCAGAGTAAGTGAATTATTGTAATAAAAATGTCTCGTGGTGAGTTAAAACGATGTGCATCAGCTCTAAAAGCTCTTTGCTTAGGAAAACAAATAAAAAATATGACAGACGAAGAACTATCTCGTATTCTTAAGGAAATCCTGCTTGGTATGGTTAACGACCAGATTATTCCTGTATTCAAAACATTGCCCCAACATATGCAGGAAGATGAAGATATAAAAGCTCATCTTACTTGTTCTAAACATTGGCAACAAAAAAAAGAGCAAAGCGGGAGCTACGACGTCTTCGGCATAGGACTTCCGCCGAAAATAATTTTTTGCTGCTACTGTAACCTACAAACGAGAGCATCACTTTTAAATATTTCTGAACAAAATCCAACCTCGAAGAAATTAGAAAACTGTTGCGGTACATAATAGTTTTTATTTTTATAATTTATATTGTAAAACTAATTTGTATGCATTTTTATTAAATATATAAAATAAAACCAAGATTATTTTCTTTCAGTATGTATTTTTTTTCACCTTGAAAGGTTATCAAAGTGAAATTTCGGTTTCACTTTTTCCAAATATAGAACTGGACAAAAACTCCGAGTATGGTATGTGTCTGATTGGATTTTATTCCTATAACTCCATACAAAATATTCATGAATTAAACAACGTTTTAGCCTTCAGAGAAAACAAAATATCAAAACTAAGGACTATAAAAGTTGCACCCAGAGCTCATGAAATAACAGAAATAAATCATGCACTAATAGGGGTCCTCGAAAAAGAATTAGGAAAAAAAATTGACTTTGAAATATTTTTTTACGTGCCAATAATAACTTGAAACAAAAAATAATTTTTTTATAGATTTTGTATAAAAAACTCCCTAAGAAACATTCTTGGATTTGAATCGAATATTTTAACCCCATTGGTTGTTCAAAGCTCCACCTTACCAGTAAATATTTCACCTACAAGGCTAATTAATGTGGGCTGTAATCTAGTCATTTGTTCCTATGTTAACCAGAAGCCTGTGCATGTGCTATATTCGTTTAGTTTAGAATCGCTACCGGGCTTTAAAATTTCCGAGGTTCCAATCAGTAAAATTTTCTTATCCGTCTCAAGAAAAAATATTGATAATATAACCATTCGCATTTTTAATAACGGGCAGTTGGTAGATTTTTGTAGAGAAAAAATTATTGTAATTTTGGAAATTAAAAAGTTGTCTTAAACATGGGATTTTGTTATGTTGAAAATCAGTCACTTAAACAAAGGAATAAAATAAAAGCTATACCTTATAAAACAAAGATTAAAATAAAAAAATACAGTTAGTTTTTCTTCAGACTTCAACAAAACTATTTCACATTTATCTCAGTCCGATCTTGACTTCTTAGTTTCAGTAGGACTTAAATTGCGTGTGTAAAATTGCACTATCAGGACTGAAGCTCGACATTTTTGACGAGCCTCTTTTTGATAATTCACTAATTAGCTCACATCTTTTCACCTATAAGTCATACGACTCACCCGGATACCAAAATACAGATAACGTTCAAAATAAATAACGAGAGTTTAATTCTTGACCTGTCTTTTACTAATTGAAGGTACTTTTAAACCTAAAACAGCTGACACAACCCGTCACTTATCTAATAACTGCTTACTATTTCTTTTTGAGGAAATTAGACTAATACTAGGTGGGGAAACTATTCAAACTGTACGGAAACCCGCCACAGCAACAGCCTTAAAAAAAATTATGTAGTTTGGAAAAAAACGATATTTCTCGTTTGGAGTGTTCTGGATGGAATCATGACGGTTAATAATCAAGTTATCTTACATAAAAATTCCAATACATTTTGTGGAAAAATACCTCTTAAACTTTTATTTAACCTTAAAGCTGAACTTAATTTAACCATTGCGAGAACTTTTAAAAATGTCTATGTTGGAAAAGAGGAGGCTGAAGTGAAGATTTCGAAAATTGAATGGAAGATCAATCATCTTTTTCCTGAGGATTGTGAAAAAATTAGACTTTATTCACTTATTAAGGCTGCCTATAGCTTATGGGATTATTATGAACTGCCTTCAATTCGTGAAAACTCGAGTGATGTATGGTGTGTGAAAACATGCACATCTTTAGAAAAGCGTCGCTTCATAATAATTGGCTTTCAATCAAACGAAAATTTGGACAATGTCGAAAAATCGGCTACAGAGTTTATTACTGCCAATATCCGTAATATCCGTTTATTCCTTAATTCAGAAATGTAACCACTTGAGCAAATGAATTTAAATTTTAACAAGGCTTTGTTTCAAATTGTGTATCACTATTACCAAAATTTTCAAGCAAAATATAATGGAAAAACCGAATATGACGTTACGTTACACATGCAAGAATTTTCTAAAAATCCTGTCTTCGTCATCGACTCAGCAAATCAACCCGAGTCAATAAAGCCCGGTACAGTCGACATTAAGCTAGAGTTTGAGAGTGGGGGTACCTTTCCATCAAATTCCCCCGTATCAATACTTACACAATTCAGGTCTTTCTTACTGACCTTTAGGAGGAACTTTACGCGTTTGGAATAGTTTATTGTAATATTTAAGAAATCATTTCCCAATAAATCATTTTTTATCTTATATTTGTGTTTTATTTATTAATGTTTAAACTAATTTATATTATTATAGTTTTTCAGTTAACAATATTTATGCGCTGTATGCCTAAGTGTGTACACAAACTTAATTAATCGAGTCTTGAACCTAAGCAAGGTGTTTGGATTCAAGAATACTGTGTTCTGGGTATGTCTATGTAAGTGTGCGTCTTTATGACAGAATTAGCAAATAGTGTACGTTTTATTCATACGTATTGATAATTTTATTATTTTCTCTAATTTTAATTTATACCTGAGATGTTCTATCGCATTCGCCAAAAGGTTAAATATTCTTGATGCGATGCATTTTGTTCAGCATGACCTTTTTTTTGTAATAAGATGTAAAATGAATTTTATTGGTTGATATGCTGTTTCCGTGTATCTATCCTTCTTTTCCTCCCTTTCACCTATAGGGAAGAAAGAAATTAGCAAATAGTGTACGTTTTATTCATACGTATTGATAATTTTATTATTTTCTCTAATTTTAATTTATACCTGAGATGTTCTCTCGCATTCGCCAAAAGGTTGAATATTCATGATGCGATGCATTTTGTTCAGCATGACCTTTTTTTTGTAATAAGATGTAAAATGAATTTTATTGGTTGATATGCTGTTTCCGTGTATCTATCCTTCTTTTCCTCCCTTTCACCTATAGGGAAGAAAAAGGACAGAAAGAAAAAATAGGTGACATTTTTTTGATACAAAAAAAAAACACTCTCAAGAATCGTCCGAAGACAGAGAGAAGTGACCGCGGTCAAATTATTAATTAAAAATGCTTACTACGTGCTCGTAAATTGCGTAATTATTGGCGTGAATCGCTAACCATAGGCAACAGACAAGAAAATCAACAACAATGACTTTCCACGTGTGCCGGCAAACAAGGTGAGTTCTTTCTTCTAATTTTATACCCGAACGACCCTCAATACACTGCATCGCTTTCGCCCTTTACAGTGGCTATATTTAATGTATATTTTTTTTCCAGTCCTATACACTTTCCCGAACAATCATACCACATGCCAGACATGCTATAGGGAGCAGCTGGGGATGTGTCCTATATGTCATGATGAGCTAGGGTGAACGTATATTTTCGATTCGCTAATCGAAATAATTCAGAGAGTGGATCGGTAAGAAAATATAAAAATTTGTACAGAAATATTTGTATCGTTTTCATAATTTAAATAATATTAGACTAGTTACTAATAGATATATTTTTATTTTTATTACAGCGATCTGTTCCGAGTCTACCCGTTCGCCGTAGTAGATCCTGTGGATGGACATATCCAACATGCCGGGAAATAAAATCTTTTAATATTAACTACGAATTACAAATAGATATCTTTTTTATTTAAGTTCGGCATCCAGCGATGCCACCACAGTGACGGCTCCAAACCCTCCAAGTCCAACACCAAGTGAGATCATCACCATGGTGGCATCCATCTACAGGGGTTTCAATCCTGTGCCGGAGGATGAAATCATCAATGGCAGTGATGAAGAAGAGGAGGACGTTTCGGCGCGGGTTCGAAACACCCATAGACGGGCAGAGCTGTCGCCATCTGGCTGATTGACAAAGCGTAGGAGGGGGCTTGAAGAATAAATTCCAAATTCCGGCGACGACGTTTTGTAAATAGTTTATTGATTTATTTTTAGGCTTAAGTTTTTATATTTGCACATTTTTAAAATTTAAATGTTTAAGTTTGTAAATATTTTCTTTATATATTTTTAGGCTTTAGTTTTTATATTTGTAGATTTTTAAGATATAGATGTTTAAGTTTGTAAATATGATCTTTATTTTAACAATAATATTACTCGCTGCTATTTTTGCTTTTCTATTCATTGATAAAAAAAAAACCGCGGAGGGTCAACCAGTTAAATTCGACGTTTTGTTCTAAACTATAATTATGTAAAAAATGTATAGACATTTTAAAATTTTTAGCAAAAACTCTGGGTCTAAAGCAGAGAATCTCAGGGTCTAAATACAGAAACTCAGAGTATGAAGGGGGGATAACAGAGCACCTTTACAAGATACTTAAAAAGGGAAATATAAGCAGACTTCTGAAAGCGATTAAATAATTAAATTAAAATTGGTAATTCAAACTGCTAATTAAAATCACGATTTTCTCGAGATAGAACAATAAGAGAGGGTTAAATTAGTCATGGCAATCCGATTAAAATAGTCCCCGAGAATCCGCGACTCATTAAAAAGATTCGCGAAAAATACCGCGAAAAATCGGATTAAAATAATCCGCGTGAATCCACGACTAATTAAAATGATTCTCGGGAAAAACCGCGGAAAATCCGCGGGAAATCAGATTAAAATAATCCGCGAAAAACCGCGAGCAATTAAAAAAAAAGCGGAAAATCTCAAAAAATCCATGTGTGTCTTATTTGAGCTTACCTAGTTATAATTACAGTTCTCATTGACTTTTTTGGCTATAATATAAAACGATCTCTCTTCTAAATTCACCGAAAGGTGTGGCGTCCACAAAATAGCAGCCAAGGTAATTAGTGGTTTGGGCTGTTTTATCTTTTGAGAAAATTGTGCTGAAAAACATGAAAAAGAAAATAAAGCTAAAAAAAAGAATTAATCATATCATAGAAAAAATCATTTAATTAAAAATAAATATATAACAAAAAAAGAAACTAACATTCAATAAAACCAGAAACAAAAATAATTCTTCAATTTTCTTTGTCGAGAACTACATCTTCCAAAATGGCACCCTAAACGTTTAGCTCGAATTTTAGTAACTTAACTTTTCGCTTAAGAGGCGATCCGCTCTTATCATTTCACCTTTTTGAGAGCAAGGTGGTGTTTTTCTAATAAAAACAGAAATAAAAATAGATAAATAACTAGGTAAATCGAATCCTCCTGTTTTTTTTTCTAAGCTTTTTGTAAACCATTTTTAGATTAAAATTATGGAACCAAACTTTTTGCTGTCTGATGATCTCAATATGGAACTGAGGTTAAGGTCTCTGCCAGGCTGATCCTAATTTAAGTAACCAAAACCTACTGTAGATCACAAGAGGTCCATTCTTAGAATGTGTTTTCAACATGAGATATGCCGGGGCGTCATACACTCACCAGTTACTTTAGATTATGAGGAGCAATACCAAATATGTAGCGATAAACCCAACTGGTTGGAGGATAAGATTGGTGCATTTAGATCTGACAGAAGTTATCGAACTCGTCTTTTACATATTAAAAACCGTTTAACTTATTTAAAAACTCATGAATCAGTTTCATTACAATTTCAGAATGAAAATCTGTTGCGTATTACACTTTTACTAGATCGGTTAGAAAATATTGTTTCTCAGTTCGATGATTGTGGTAGGACGGAAGTTGATGATCAACAACAGTCTTTTGTTACACATGACAACCAGCAAACTTCTGTCAATTCTAGGGACCAAAATTTAGGTTCCCGGAGAGTGTCATTTCAAAAATCAGTTTCTAGAAATGTGTCCCTTATTTCTTTTGATGATGAGGAAATTTTGAGTGAGAACGTTCAACCTTTAAATAGCGCTCAAGAAGATAATTCTAACTGTCTTATGATTGGCAATTTGGATCAAATTTTAAGCTCTTGTTCCACTTCACAAAATGTGTCAAATTTGAGACAGTCTGTACCTAGTAGGAATCAAAGTACCTCTTTTGATAATAATGTAGAGCAATTATCTCGAAGCTTTGTGGAGTTAAATAGTGTTGAACAATCCCTGACACCGGAGTCTTTTATTTTAAATGTCCGAAGATCTCCCCAAAACATTGAGTGCTTTTTGCCTCAAAACATTGAGTGCTCTTTACCTTAAAACATTGAGTGCTTTTTGCCTCAAAATACCAATGATTCTGGTACGACAAACAGTGAACACTCTATTCAAAATCTAGATTTAAAAAAAAAACTTCCAAAAAAATTTGCCTTCAAATGTCAATCAAAACATCACTAAAAATGTCACTTAAAACCTTAATTTGGTCAATCAAAATTCTTTAGCTAGACCGGGATTAATAAATCAAGACATTTCTCGCCAAGTAATTTTACAAAATGGTAATTTCCGAACTCAAACTTTGAATTTTGTCGGTGCCCTTTACCATCAGACATAAGCCAAGGTAGTAATAATGTTGCAGTAACTCAATCTGAACCTCAAAATCAATTAAACCAAATTGGAAATTATCTACCTCAAAACCGTAGTCAAAATAATGTTACTTTTACCAGCTCAAATGCAAACAGCCACATACCTCATATCCTAACTCAATCTGAACATCCAAATCAATTAAATCAAAGCGGAACTAAAAATTATTTACCTCAAAACAGTAGTCAGAATAATGTTAATTTTCAAATTCAAACAGCCCAGTCCCTCAAATCCTAACTCAAGTTGAAACTTAAAATCAATTAAAACAAATTGGAACTCAAAATTATTTACCTCAAAACCGCTAAAATAATATCATTTTTACTGATTCAAATGCAAACAGCCAAGTACCTCAAACCCTAACTCAACCTCAAACTCAACATCGACTCACTCAAATGAAGCATGCAACTCAATTTCAACCTCAAGGTTTAGGTAATAGTAATGTTCCCCATTCCAATAACAACGTACCTCGACAATCTAATCAATTGCCAGCTCCAAATTTTGGCCAAATCTCCAATAATGCCGTTCCTTATCTTGGACAAGTAAATAAAAACTTCAATGGCCAGTCCATGCATCTTTTGTACATACCTCAAAGTTCAAGTGATTTGTCTGATCCTAATTTAAGTAACCAAAATCTAAATAACTTCCCCCCTCAAGGTTTAAATAATTCATTTACTACTAATTTGAACTAATTCAACACCAGAAAATTTTTACAGTGTTTCAACACAAAACCCCTTTTTACCCTTGGGAAATAACTCAACTCAAAATATCAATAACTCAATATCTTTGACCCCAAATCATTCAATAACATTGAGTGGTAGTAGCATGATATTTCAGAATCCGAACGGATCTTTGCCTACAAATAGGGTTAACTCTTTTCCTCAATATTTACCTCAAAATTTCAACACCATTCAATCGGGCTCTATTTCGACTAATTTTAATTCGTCCTTTCCGCACAACACTGGCAATATGGCACAAAACATACCTAGAACCTTAAATTTTAACGGGTTTTCTTCCCCTCAATCTTACTCAAATATTTTTAAATTCGATCCAGGTCGAATTAATTTTAAGTACAACGGGTCAAATCAAAGTTTAAATAATTTTTTGGAAAAAGTCAATGAGTTTTGTTTGAGCCGAGGTATTTATAAAACTCAATTGTTAAATGGAGCTCATGAACTTTTTGAGGGGAAACCATAATTTGGTATCGCGCTAACCGAGACCTAATCAACTCTTGGGAACGATTGGTAGAATTGTTGAAGTTGGATTTTTTGTCAAGTAATTTTGAACAAGATCTGTGGGCTGAAATTTTAAGTCGCAGTCAAGGAAGCAATGAAAAGGTTGCTGTATACATTGCCTCCATGGAAGTTTTATTTAAACGTTTTCACAGTCCAGTTGAGGAAATAGTAATTTTAAATACAATTTTAAATCAACTACAACCTTATTACCAGCATCACCTTTCTTTAAATCGACCCAGGAATTTACCTGAATTAAAACATTCGTGCCTCAAAGTTTTTAGAGCCTCCTAGTATTACCTCCAACACCTTAGAACCAGAATTAGCTTACCAAGCCAACAAAAGTTTTAAAACTAAAAATCAAGTTCATGAACTTTCAATAGAGGAGTTTTCGCAAGAATCGGGAAACGTTGATGCCATTCGACTGGCGACATGCTGGAACTGCGACCTCAAAGGTCACGTATACAATAAGTGCACTAAAACCAAAATTTTGTTTTGCTATGGTTGTGGGAAAAAAGGAATATCCAAAAATAAATGTGACTTTTGTAAGTCAAAAAATGTAATCGAGGCAGTTGTCGAGTCGGGCAACAACACTCAAGGCTAAAGTCCGGCAAGCATTTTAAAAACTCTCGAAATGAAATCCACAAATGCAGTTATGATTCTTCTTTACTCTTGAAAACAAGTTTGATGAATAGCTTAACACGGTAAAAAATTTCTTTAGTATCGGTCAATTATCTCCTGTCTTTACCAAGCTGCCTAATGATTCTCGACCTTATCTTACTGTTAAAGTTGGTGAGTTACATTTTACTGCGCTACGTGATACTGTTTGCAACATTGACAAATTTTGGACGCTGGTTATGACATTAACACCAGAAATCAGTGTTCAGTTACTACCGCAGATGGGTCTTTTCAGTCCGTTTTGGGTTCTGTCTCCTTGCCTTTCAGTCTGAATAATGTCACCAAAACATTGTCGGTAATGATTGTGCCTTCTTTAAAACATAGTTAAATTTTGGGGGTTGCTTTTATGTCAAATTTTAATATGTCATTAAATTTCTTGTCTTGTTGCCGAAATAAACTCTTTAATGGCCGCTCACGTCTAGCGATCATCAATCTGAACTTAACATTATAATTGAAAAATTTAGGAAACATGCTGAAAAAGGGTTAGGTTTGACAAATGCTATTGAACATAAAATTGAGGTAAGGTAAGGTTTTAAACAAAAACCTTTTGTTCTTTCACCTTACATGATGAAACATCTCTTTGAAGAAGTTGACAAGATGCTGGAAATTGATATTATTCAACCTTCAAATACCCTTGATTCTTCAAATTTATTGTTGGTACAGAAGTCTTCTCGAGAATATCGCACCTGCTTCGATGGCAGAAAAATTAACTCCGTTACCATTAAAGACAGCTATTTTCTCCCAAATCTTCAGCGTACTCTTCACAAAGTAAAAGATGCTTATTTTCTGACGGCGATAGAAAGTAAACATTTCTCCAGAATCGCGCAAATATACTTCTTTTGGCATTATGGGAAAGGGTAAATTTGAATTTACAAAATGCCTCTTGGCCTTTACAATTCCGATCAAACTCTTTGATTCTTCAATAGAAGAAAGAATTTTTGTGTACATTGCTGACTTAATTTCAATATCCTACTCCTACGACCTTTTTTTAATTTTTGAGAACCTTTCATCATTATTATTCATTTAATACTTTATTAATTGTGCTACTGTTGTCTCATAAGAAGTGTAACAGGTAAAATATAAACGTAAATTATAACACACCACGAACATCTACCCCACAAACAATGCCGGCATGGCAAAGTGCCTTACAAATATTGGCATCTATTGGCATTTGACGCACGGCAATCTGTGCATTATAAATACCTTAAACACTTACCTTTTGAGCCACCGGCCGAGCGACGGCAACGAATACGTTTAAAATGATAGCAAATACACATGGTTTAAATGTAGAGGAGCACTGCATACTAAATACCGGCATTGCAGGCAATATTGGCAAAAAATGTATGGGGTGATTCACCATATTTTCCCAACCACATAGCTCATTTATTATTAGAGATAGAAAAATAGTTTAAATACAAAAGTTGCTTAAGTCTTCACAAATTTTAAGAAAATTCAATAAAAATTTTCAAAAGGTAAAATTTAGACATCAACTTTCTTATTTTAAATTGAACACCCTGTATATTTTTTAAAATTTCGGTAGATTTTTTTTTCTGATTCTTAAAATATTTGTATTTTTACAAATTTAGTAGTTCTCGAGTTAAATAAAAAATAATTTGCCATAAATAGTTTAGGTGGTTCTTTGTTCAACACATTCCTAAATATGTTTAATGATCGTTCAAGACCAACGTAATAGCATATGGTATATTCTTGGAACCAAGAAGAAAAGATCTATCGATGGTTTAAAAAATATACAGGGTGTTCCATTTGAAATAAGAAAGTTGATGTCGAAATTTGACATTTTGAAAATTTTGGTTAAATTTTCTTAAAATTTGTGAAAAACTTTTGTATTTAGTTTTTTTTTATATCTTCAAGAATAAATGAGTTATGTAGTAAGTGTCAAAAGCACGCAAAAATTAAAAGGGTTTTTGCTAACCAAGATAACCCCTGGTAACATGGTTAGGTGCATGCACACTTTTAATCTTAATTCAAATGCGTGACAGCTCCAGCTGATCAAATTGACAAATTTACATTTACCAAAATGATATGTACGCGAAAAACGCCTTATGTGGTTCTCACGCAACGTATAGCTCGGCATATGTAACGCTGTCATTTTGATCAGTTGAAGCTGTCATGCCTCCACTATAACTTTAAAAGTGTACCTCCTTGATCCTATTTAAAGTATTTGTGCACAAAAATTGTGATGGATGTGGATTAAAAATAAAATAATGTACATAATTTACGAATGCACATTTATTTTATTTTATCCTCAAACGAACAAAAATTCCTAGAAAAACCAATATGTAGTAAATAAATAAATGTTACTATAAACAAAAACTTATACACTTATATTTATATCCTAACATGAAGACAGGAATGGAAACCATATGAACAATATTCGTCGTTTTGGTAATGCCAAATATAGAGGAAAATTCTGTTATTAATTGTTTTAAATATTTATTAAGGGGAGGTTTTCCATACCGCAATAAATTGCAACAGGGAATTTTTATTTAGACTGTCTTTGATTATGAATCAAAACAATAAGATTTGCTTCAGTTGCTTTATATAATAATTCCTTGGCCAACAATTGAAAAACTTAGTACTTCCTTCTTCTTGTTATAAGATAAGATGAAGATCTATTCAGCATCATTTTTACTGGATGTTCTGCCCCTTTCCGGTCACAGGCACCCCGTAACCAAGCCTTAATATCATTTTTAACGACAGAATGAGGAAAAGTTGATTGACTTCTTAAAGGATTTTTCTTTACGGAATCTAAAAAAGTTTAAATTGTGGTAATTATAGCTGTAAATTATTTTTTTTGGGATAAACCAGTATTTTGTTTTAGCTAAAAGTAGCCCTTTTTTCTTAAAAAGCGACAAAATATCAGTTTCTCTAAAAAAAAATCAAAAACTTTAACTTAGTTGTTTTATTGGCAAATTTACGTTAAAATAAAAAATAGTACCACAGACGAGATTTTTAAAATTAATTTAAAAAAAACTCAATGTACACTGAGAAAAATGAGCTTACTAGGAACTTTAGTCACTGGTTTTCTAGGTTAGTCTGATAAATCGTTCTAGTTGAAATAACTAAATTGATCTAGTTAACGTAAAACTGGTAACTGTAACCAGTTTTTTTAGTTACTTTAACCGCATTTGTTTTGTCAACACAAATCAAGTTACTTTTACTAAAGTTTTGTGGTCAGAGCAACTAAAGTTATCTTGAACCGTTTTATATGGTAAACCTTACTGAAAATTCTAGTAGATCCTACCCACATTTTGTAGTAGGAGCAATTACAGAACTTTTGACCAAAGTATTATGGTAAGGGTAACTAGGAATTTTGGCTGGAACAACCAGATTTTTTCGTTTGTGAACGCGCATGCACGGGTTTCGCACCGATGTTTTGACGTTTGACAAATGTCAGACGTCAGGTTCATAGTTGAGTATCGCCGTCGAAGTTTTTAGTTTTTTGATTTTTTTTTAACTTCGATATATAATTTGCATGTGATACTTTCACAATTGTCCTGGTACAGCACAGAAAATTTCGCTGCGCATGAGGGTAAGTCATTTTCACATGGTCAAAAAAATTTCTACATTTAATTTTGGCCATTTTCTTTAGTCATCAGGCTTCTTTTAGACTCTCCTCGAGCTGCTGGGACTTTCTACATCCGCCCATGGTTGTTGCCTTTTCGGGTGAGTTTAAATTTACAAACTAAAGTATCCTTCATATAAGGCATAGTCATAGTTTTACTTCTAATTTTAGTCATAACGCTATCTCTGTCACTCTCGTTAAGAAAAAAAACAGTGACAGAGAAAGCGTTATGATTAAAGTTAATGAAAACAATACTTAACCTAACTTGTGCTATAATTGGTATTTTCTCTTTAAATAAAAGGTTTTACCAAGAGTTCAAACTGATTCCCAAGCCTTTGAACCTCAATGGCTGTTAAACACCCTTAAGAAGGTCTGCGGTGTGTCTGACATATTCCTGACCCGCTACAGGATGCCTACAGATTTGCTAAACACACAACTCCCTGAAGGTAGGTGCTGCCCTTTTCCCCTGTGTTCTACAGATTATTATCTGTATTGAATTTTTGTTAAATTGCTTAGATAAATTTAGTATTAAAACATGTGTATAAATACACCTTTTTTAGCCGTAAGTTTAAAGATATTTTAGGCCTAAAATGCTACATAGGTACTCATTTTCATATCATTATATTTTGCAATTGTGACAACAGACCGAAGTCATAAAACAATTTCTGTTTAAGTTAAGTTTTTTATAACTTCTGCTGTGGTCATTTGGTGTGACACTTTGGTGTACTATTTTTATACAGGCTATGAATAGAAAATATAGTTTAATTTTCTTAAAACAGATGTTTTAATTAACCTACAAGAAACTTACATAAGAATTTAATTTTTTTAGTTTTATTTGGTTTCCCAAATCTCCCAAATAAATTTCCATCTTTTTTCTTTAACATCGCTTTATTGAAAATTAGGTTGGCGTCAATTAGGGTGGCGTCAATTAGGGTGGCGTCCATTTTACTTAAAAAGTTAGATAATAAAGGTACATGGTGATTGGTTATAAGTGTTCCCAGTGATAACTTTTTTTTGTAATAGCCGCAGAAGAACCAAACAAAAACTGGGTGAAAGGGTATTTCATAGAAATTGCAAAATCATTAATAAAAATTACAGAGTATACAGGGTGTGGCAAAAAGTTTTTTTCTTATGGAACACCATAAACTTAAAAAAACATCCTATATGTTTTGACACTGTTGAATTCTCTAGACAATTAGCTTTTTAAAAATACCATATTGTATAGGTCTGCATGCAACCGTTTTCGAGATATTTCAGTAATTTATTATGTCCTGCTGTCAAAACTCTGCTATTTTTGGTTTTTGTTAAGTAAGTTCTACTTTGACAGCTTTTTGGTTGTTGTGATTATGCATATTATTATGTATGACCCACTTTGGTTTAAATATAATACAATAATACGAATTAATTAATATCTAATTCTAATTAAAATAACTCGAAAATGGTTACATGCAGACCTATAATATATGGTTTTTTTTAAAAAGCTAATTTTCTGGAGAATTCAAAAATGTCAAAATATTATAGGGTTTTCCATAAGGAAAAAAAAAATTTTGGCACACCAGTATACTATTTGAACTAATTAATTTTTATTAATGAATTTGATCTCCCTACAAAATACCCTTTAACCAGTTTTTTGTTTGGTGCTTCTGCGGCTGTTAGAAAAATAGTTATCCCAGGAATCACTTTTAACCGATCACCCTGTACCCACAAAATTAAAAAATTTAATTCACAACCCAGTACTCGAATAGATGAAAAGCAACTGCTTATGTGTGAATAAAAAAATGGCGCATTAAAAAGCCATGGGCAGATTTATTCCTTCATGCTATAGCAACCATGTAATATTATGAGGCTCACACAATCTATACCAACCCCTAGGGGAGTGAAATTGCTTTTTCTATATTCTTGCTATTAGAAGCCAGATTTTGCTACTAATTTTGTTGTTTAAAATTAATACTTACTCCCAGTTTCCACCCATGACTTTTTTCTGAGTGCCTACTCACGCGTCATATGATGTCAACGTTAAATGTTGTGACAGTCATGTAACGTGTGCTTGGGCACGCACGTCGGTGGGAACCGGCTGTAAGAGGAAGATTCTATTTTTTCTTTGAACTCCAATTGCTGCGAAATATTGAAATGACGTTCAAGAGTCAATTAAACATCAGATTTTGCTGAACTTTGAATGGAGGCACATTTTGTATAAAGTAAGACACAGCTCAGAGCACTTTTTTGATTTTTTCGCTGAATAAGCTAAAATTACTTTTTAAGGCCACCAATTCATGCTCCACATCCAAAGTTCACCCAAATCTGATGTTTTAAACGTCACCTCGACATTTCCTGGGCTAAGGACACTGAATGAAAAAAAGAATCTACCCTCTAATAATAATACATTTTCTGAACCAAATTTATTAATGAACATTTTTTTTATTTAAAACTGAGTTTTGACAGGTAATTATCTATAGCCCTAATAATAAATAATTTGATTTGATTTTTCATTCATAATTTTGAGTATTATTGTTGTTAAAACATAGTGAATGAAGTGAATAAAATATTGCTTTTAATATTAATTTTTCATTAAAAGGTGTTTAAAATCAGTTAAAGGTAAGTGAAATGTATGACAATATACTTAATAAATTTAGCTAAAGAATTGTATTATTGCTGTTAAAATAATTTTTCTTAAAAAGTAGTTAAAAACCAGATAAAGGTAAGTAAAATGTACAATATATTTTGTCAAAATTTGTACACAAAAAAATGTTACCAGTACCTTTTAAGTAATTGTTAAAATTTTGTTTTTTTTTCTCATAAAATGTAACAAGCGGGTTATTAAAAGAATGTTAAAAAAATGTATGAATAGTTGTTCATATGAAATATTAAGTGTTTGTTTTAAAAATGTTACATTTCTTTAGAAATTTTACCTGACTATGTAACATTAAATGATACATATTTGTTAAAAAAATGTAGCTAAAGTAAGAAAGTAACACTGCTACGTTAAGAAGAATGACAATTGCCATTCTGGCGACAGTAACAGAGATGAAAAATTAACTTGTTTTGGGTAACTGTTTTTTTTGCATAGTGTGGTACCTACACCGAGAAAAATGGGTCAAATAGATTATATACTTGAGCTTTTTGTATTTCGAAATAACATAAAATTCACCTGTATTAAATATTTGCACCATTTGTTTTAATTTTTTTCATCTACCTAGACTTCATTTTATCCATAAATATTAAAAACAAATTATTTAACCACCTAATTTGAATAAAAACATCATTCAATTTTAATTAAATATATATTTTTTTATTTTTATTTGAAAAAATAGATTGTCTACTTGTTATTAATAGATTATGCACTTAAATTTAATGTATGGACTTTATTAAAAACAAAAAGGCAATCATGCTATTTTAAATAGAAATGTTATTAAGGTACTTTTTTGTAAATTTATTAAAAATAAATATTTTTTAATTGTAAAATAAATAAAATAAGTATTTAGAATAACTACTTACCTCTCATTATCCTAAAAATTTTTTTGTATTTATTTTAAGCAAAAAAATATTTTGTTCTTACGCCGGCATTGCTGCAGGCGACCATCTGAATCTGCGAAACTACCCGGCCTTATGCTATTATTTTTAAGCTACCGGTTCGGATCAAGAAAGTTAGGGCCGCGATATTGTTTGGCGTTTTCACCAGCGTTTGCAGGAGGGGGGGAGAGCTTAAGGACATCTCCCCTGCACCCACCAGAGCCATTGAATATCGACTCCTAAAAAAAATTTCAAAAAAGAAAAATGGTTACTCAAGCCCCACTAGGAACCTCAAGCACCCCCCCCAGAACAATTTCTGCGCCATTTTACTATAAAAGTAAAGACAGAAAGACCAGTCGGTGCACAACCAGTGAACACTGCCTTAACAGTATCGAATTATTATATTTAACCCCCGAGTTAACCTTAAACTGTCTCATTCTGATGGCACTTGGTACACAGGGTACACTCCATTCCAAATTGCTGCGGACTCTTTGACACTGACAATGACAGTTCCATTTAGTTTCTTTTGAAATGCGCGACACTCGTACCCGACATATGCCGCCATATTGGTATAGTAGAGTTGGTGGTGCATGGTTATAAGAAACTTAACCTCTTATTTTAGCGTGGCTGTTTGGTTTGTAATTTGCTTGTTTTTTCGGTGTCTTTCTAAGTTTGGGGATGTTTCTTAACGACAGGTAGATGTTTTTTTTTAATTAATATATCTTATAAATAGGAGGCATGATATAGAGCATCAGTAAAACAAAAAATCTTTAAAGCAAAGGCATGATGATAAGGCCGCTTGACATGGATCAATAAAATGAAAATTGCTAAGTATAAAATCGTTTTTTTCTGCCTTGCATAAAAATATTATTGGTCGTGTGAAATTTGTCTTGCAGCTGGCATGCAAAAAAAAATGGCAGAAGAGGGATAAAATTACTGTGCAAGCCTACTTATTGCAGAAATCACAAAAGACGAATTGCAAGCAATTCTTGTTTTATTGCTTCATGTCAAACGGGTTCTGCGTTTTTTAATTCTGAAAACTAAGGCTTGATTTCAGATAAGAATCATGTCAAAAACATTAACAATGGAAGCTTCATTATTTTAGAAATCTTGAGAAAATCGTTCTATAAATTCTTGAGAAGCCTTCCTTAATATAATTTAAGGTTAACATGAACACATGATTGACAGGGTGCACTAAAAAACCAGCAAAAGTTTTTTAGTCGCAGTATGCAACAACTTTTAAGAGAGCTAAAGCGACCAACACTTTGAAATGATTATGAAAATTCAAGGTAAGTGTTTCTGGATGATAAAGTAAAAACTGGGTTTGCATAGGTGTTATTTTGGAGAGATATTTAAAAAATAGGTTGGAGATACATTACATTAGCAAAAATAATATCATAATTTTAATCTTGATCTTTTTTTATTTCTTTTTAATTTTCCTCCCAAAGTTTATACAGATTTAACATATGTCAACTGTCAGCGAGAATTTTCGATCTGTTTGGTAATTTTGTTTCTCTCTTAAAAGACAGTTGGTTACTGTTGGGTCAGTGCCGCATAGTTTTCCATAATTTTACTTGTATCATGTATGCTGATAATATTGTTATTAAAATTTTGTGCACTTTTTATCTATAATTTCATGGAAAAAAGTATCACTTTCATGAACGCATCAATTCAAAATGTTTGTCTGCATTTCCAGCCTTGCTTAGCCAAAAATAACGTCATAACATGTCAGTGTCAAAAAGAGCAATAAAAGAAAAACAAAACGAATGCATGTCAAAGTAAATGTAAACAAATTCTCTTTCTGTCAGAAAAAAATCTAACCTAAAAACTTCCAATGTGACGACAACAACAATCTAGGGCATTTGGATATCTGTCAACTTTCAAACCTGGTTTTGTTCAGTGGGTCATTAAGGTTAGGTTTTGTCTAAATGGAACAGACTGTATTTATTTTCGTTTATTTATGGGTAACACTCGGGGTAAAATTAAAATTATTAAGTTTATCTTTGACAGTTTGCAAGGAAAAATAAAAAATACTTACCAACAGTTGTACAATATGTTGAACAAGGAAAAATAATTTAAGTGTTTGTTTTAAAGACTATTAAAGGCCAAAGTAACCTATTATATAGGTAGGTATATTTAGAATGAGAAGGAAAAAATTTATCTAAATTTTGAAAAACATGTAGAATATAATTCAATGTAAATATTTCACATTTGTGATGACCATTACCAATAGAAAGAGTCCCAGGAAGTTTATAGAAAATTGCATGCAAGTTTCATATTTTAATCTATTTGTAACTCAAAAAATAATAGTGGTCAAATATAATGAAATATCCTATTTGTAGTTCTATTTCTAAAAAAAAAGAACTTTATTTATTTAAGAAGATTTTGAGGTATAAATAAGTTGATTATCCAGTTTTAATTTTACTAAGTTCTTATTTACCTATTTTAATTTTTTAGGCACTGTAAAGAGCAATACAAGAAAAGTAGAAATTATTCTTCAATGGATGACCTGTGAAAGGAGGAAAATCTGGTAGTTTTAATTAGTTTTTTATAGTAAGTTTACAAGTTTACCATTTGATTTTATTAGAAACGAAAAATGATATGTAAACTAACTAAATAGAATACTAATTTTTTAATTAGAATTTTTAATTTGATCTATAACTTCATGTAAAAATGCCTATTTAATGTTTTAGCTGCTTTAAGGAATTCAGTTTGCCACCTAGAATAACTCTGAAATGGAACATGAATGAACAGTGAAACTGTAATGACTCCTATGAATTGCTGACAGGATGGGGAAACAGATTAAAATAAATCCTAAACATCTCCACAGTTTAAAGCTAGAAGCTACAACTTCATAACGCTGAATTGGTGAGATGGTAAGCGTTTCCAAGCTAAAACAATAATAAACTAAAATTTTCCTGATAATTATTTCCAAGATTATTTCATTTTGAAAAAATTTAAATTTTATTTGAAAATTTAAAACAGTAAAATAGCTAACAAAATATAAACTGAATGGGGAAATAGTTCTTAACAATTATCTCCCATTAACTGTTATAGTTTTAAAATGACCTATATCAAGGAGTGTTAAAATGTGCTGTCCTTGTTCTTGGTTAAAACAAACCTAATATACTCTTCCTATAAAAAGTAACGCTTTTTATTTCGAAAATTATACCAAAAATATAAGTTTGGACAGTTTTTATTTTCAATTTTTTAATAATATAGTGATAAAATCGAGGGCAAAATAATACTTATAGGTATTCTTGGGCTCAGTTAAGTTTGCCCCCCCCCAGATCGATTTTCTCCAAAATTTTTATGCCAAAATTTTGCACACATTTTGCACAATTTTGCACACCACAAATGAAATTTTGCACACCTTCCTACGAGAGTCAATATTTTTCAAAAATTATGATGTCATTTGAAAGGTCTTATTTTGCACAATTTTGCACACCCATTTTAAAATTTTGCACACCTCCCTGTAACCCGCACGAGGGTTCTAAATATATCAAGTTTGCCCCCCCAGTCAATATTTTTCAAAAAGTTTGGTGTCGTTAGAAAGGTCTTATTTTGCACAATTTTGCACACCCATCTTGAAATTTTGCACACCTCCCTGCAACCCACACGAGGGTTCTGAAAATATCAAGTTTGCCCCCCCCCAGTCAATATTTTTCAAAAAGTTTGGTGTCGTTAGAAAGGTTTTATTTTGCACAATTTTGCACACCCATTTTAAAATTTTGCACACCCATTTTAAAATTTTGCACACCTCCCTGTAACCCACAAGAGAGTTCTGAAAATATCAAGTTTGCCCGCCCCCCAGTCAATATTTTTCAAAAAGTTTGGTGTCGTTAGAAAGGTCTTATTTTGCACAATTTTGCACACCCATTTTAAAATTTTGCACACCTCCCGGTAACCCACACGAGGGTTCTGAAAATATCAAGTTTGCCTCCCTCAGTCAAAATTTTTCAAAAATTTTGGTGTTGTTAGAGAGGTCTTATTTTGCACAATTTTGCACACCCATTTTAAAATTTTGCACACCTCCCTGTAACCCTCACGAGGGTTCTGAAAGTATCTAGTTTGCCCCCCCCCCAGTCAATATTTTTCAAAAAATTTGGTGTCGTTAGAAAGGTCTTATTTTGCACAATTTTGCACACCCATTTTAAAATTTTGCACACCTCCCGGTAACCCACACGAGGGTTCTGAAAATATCAAGTTTGCCCCCCCAGTCAAAATTTTTCAAAAATTTTGGTGTCATTAGAAAGGTCTGATTTTGCACAAGTTTGCACACCGATTTTAAAATTTTGCACACCTCCCTTGAACCCACCCGAGGGTTCTGAAAATATCAAGTTTTCCCTGCCCCCAGGTCAATATTTTTCAAAAATTTTGGTGTTATTAGGAAGATCTAATTTTGCACAATTTTGCACATCCATTTTAAAATTATGCACACCTCTCTCTAACCTACACGAGGGTTCTGAAAATATCAAGTTTGCACACCTCCCATGCGATTTTTTTTGTGGCGTTTACGGTTAAACTTGGTCCTAAAATTTCCCAGAAGTATAAGCAAACGAAGGAGACCCCGATTGTGTAATATCTTTGAATATTGTTTAAATTTACAGATAATTGTTTATGTTTAGATTTGTATATAATTAAAAGTTTTTAATTTTTATGAATTTCCGGATTATACTTAAATTTTCATATCAAAAATGCAATGACGTCATGTATTAGCTGATATGAACAGAAAAAATCGATGTAAACAGCGCATCCTGTCATTTCGACGCCTTGAGAATCGAAACCAGCCTATTTTGCCTGTTCAGAATGGTTGCGGTTCTCAAGGTATGGATCTTCACAGGATGTGCTATCTACGTCCATTTGTTAGATGATGTCATAGCATGTGAAAAATTAAGTATAATCCGGAAATTCATAAAAATTAAAAACTTTCGATTATAGACACATGTAAGCATAAGCAATTATATGTAAATTTAAACAATATTCGAAGATATTACACAATCGAGGTCTCCTTATTTTGCTTATAATTCTGGAAAATTTTAGGACCAAGGTTAACCGTAACCGCTACAAAAAGAAAACAGCTCCAGTAACTAGTAGGTAGGTAAATGCACCTATATCTGAATTCGGGACAGGTATCCGCGGGAGGCGGGAGGTTGTACGTGCCGTAAAGAGGAATGCGTGCGTACCTACACCTACCACGAGCGAAGACTTTTTATGTAATATATTGAAATCTCGCTTAGCAATGCCCAGTTTTATTTGTGAGCATGATTCAGAATGACTTCGGGTGAAGTTTCCGAAGTTTGCAACGTGTATTTTAAATGGTGGCGTTCCATTTTGACAGGAAAGTCAATGTGAACGCCTCTATTTAAAATAAATAACATTACGTAACGCCTGGTTCTCACATATGCGTCCACCCTGACTCTAAAAATGCATCACGTGATCATGCATTTGCCGATTTTTTAAGTGTCGCGTGATGCGTTTTTAGTGTCAGGGTGAGCACGCATAGGTGGCAACTAGGCGTAACGCTTATAGGGGTTATATAGGGGTGAGCGGGGTTTCGCGGTTCCATTACGTAACGCAATTTTTAAATTATTCTTGTGAAATAAAACCACTTTTTGGATTTTTAGAGTGAAAAAGAAAAAAGAGGGGGTCTCTGGCAACAAAACGTTACGTTATTTTAGACTGGAGTAACGTTACAAAGCGTTATATAGTGGGTCGCGGGTTAGGGTCAAAATTGGGCAAAATAAGGGTTACGTAACAAGTGCACTACCTCTCAGTTTACGCAATTACTTTGTGGTTGGCGGTAAATATAACCTAACTTTTTTGTTACTTTTTATTTTTTTTTAGTCGATGATACGTACCTCATCAATCAATTTTCCAAAAATATTACGAAAAAAATAAAATAACGATAACCACAAAGTAATTCCTCCGGAAATTCCGTACTTTGTTATGGAATTGCGCAGTCGCAGAAGTAACAATAATAATAAGGAAAGAGACAAAAACAATGACCAAAAAGACCTTACCTATTGGTGTCATCACATTTGCAACAGGCGTTGTTTCCGTCTTTGGATTGGGAATTGAGTCAAATTTACATGACATATTTAATTTTTCTTCGATCTATAGAAGGAATAATAATTTTTTTCTTATTCGCCATTTTAAGTGAAATATAAAAACAAAATCTCTAAAATGTTAATGTGTAGAAATAAATAAACGACTTCTTCTAATTATAATTATTGACGCTCAGAATTTTTTGATGTAAAACTAGTTAATGACACACCAACACGCCAAACACGTTGTGTGAACTGCAAAATCAAGGCGGGCGTCATCACCGTAGCTGCTGTCCGCAAATAGCAAGGTGTGATCCCACCATTATCCAGATGAAAGTTTTCGGACGCACCCATGAAATCGGAGGCGCGTTCGACCTCGGGTGCAACTTGCCCCAAAATCGGTAAGTGCAGCCCTCTCGAAATTTGATAAGCCTTTGGTATTCTTGGCATGTACAAGAGAGAGATAGAAATGCGGCGTTATAGGCGTTCTTAGTTATTTTCGGTAAGATGTGTCTCAGCTTCATAGAAAGTGACAGTTTCCTCGTCCTTCACTCCCCAAATGCACCTACCAACATTTTTGGGTGTTCTGCACCAAATTTTGACGTTTCTTCGACCTTGGGCATCTTGTCTTTACACTTTGCAGGGTGTATTTGTGGAAGAAATTAATTTAATGGACGAGGCTGGGAATAACTAATTTTTTTTTATTATTTCGCCAGAAGCACGAAACCGTCTGGGCGTCAAAAAAATTCTGTTTTTTTTTATAAGTTAACTATAAAGCTTAAAAAAGTGTAGGTTGTATAAAAACAAGCTTACGGAACCGTGGAGTGAATTAGAGCATACCCCTATTCACTCCATGGTCCCGTAAGTATAGGTATGTTTTTATTTTTTTGAGCTGTAACTTTTATTTAGGTTTATTATTGAAGTAAAATATGCGTCCGGGAAAGTAGAAAGATCTGAAAGAAAACAAAGCGTCCTTTTTTTTTAAGAAAGTGTTTATTTTATCTATCAACCAAGGTTCTAATTAGAAGTGCAACAACACGCAATTGCGATTTACTTACTTTCGACTAACTTGCGTGACAAAGACTTTTATGGAACTTAAAATTAACGTTTTTATTTTATTAGACACTTAAAGCCAATTATCAACGTTAACACTATCCTAAGACGTATCTCTATCTTGTCGACCAATTAACCAAGTACACTTTTAAATTTATGGCAAATGCATGACATCTCCAGCTGATCGAAATGACACGTTTTTGTTGATAGAGCAACGTCTTGGGTGAAAACTACGTAACGTCACGTCTTCTTTCGTGTTATCCTGACACGTATTGCAGGACAGAGTACCTATTCTTTAGTTTCGAGAGAACACTCCTATAGGAACGCTCACATCAGTGATTTGGTCCAATAGGATGGTTGTACTGCTTGCATTAGCCATCCGATATCAGTCGAGCACCGCCGGACATTACCGGGCTACCGCATATCAAGAGAACTCTCCTACAACTTACATCTACTGGTTATGGGGAAGAGAGTTCTCCTAAAAAGCGGCATTCGAGAGGGCACTGCGCGGGCGCCGTGGAGCTTTTCAGCTTATCGAACGTTTCATGTTTCGTAACCGCATTAGGGCTTGCCTATTGGTTGATATAAAGGATGTGATCGTTCCTACACGAAAGTTTCTCTCGAAACTGAAGAATAGGTATCCAGGCGTACTTTGATCAGCTGGAGCTGTCTCGCATTCCCCATATATTTAAAACTGCACATGGTTGATTGGTCCACTCGATAGAGATATACGTCTTAGGATAGTGTTAACTTTGATAATTGGCTTTAAATGTCTAATAAAATAAAAACGTTAATTTTAAGTTCCATAAAATTCTTTGTCACGCAAGTTAGTAGAAAGTAAGTAAATACTAATTGCATGTTGTTGCACTTCTAATAATAACCTTGGTTGATAGATAAAATAAACACTTTCTTTTAAAAAAAACGACGCTTTGTTTTCTTTCAGATCTTTCTAATTTACCGCACGCATATTTTACTTCAATAATAAACCAAAGTAAAAGTTACAGCTCAAAAAAATGGAATAAAAACATACCTATACTTACGGGACCGTGGAGTGAATAGGGGTACGCTCTAATTCACTCCACGGTTCCGTAAGCTTGTTTTTATACAACCTACACTTTTTTAAGCTGCATAGTTAGCTTATAAAAAAAAAACAGAATTTTTTTGATGCCCACACGGATTCGTGCTTCTGGCGAAATAATAAAAAAAAATAGTTATTCCCAGCGTCGTCCATTAAATTCATTTCTTCCACAAATACACACTGCAAAGTGTAAAGACAAGATGCCCAAGGTCGAAGAAATGTCAAAATTTGGTGCAGAACACCCAAAAATTTAGGTAGGTGCATTTCTATCTCTCTCTTGTACATGCCAAGAATACCAAAGGCTTATCAAATTTCGAGAGGGCTGCACTTACCCATTTTAAGGCAAGTTGCACCCGAGGTCGAACGCGCCTCCGATTTCATGGGTGCGTCCGAAAATTTTCATCTGGATAATGGTGAGATCACACCTTGCTATTTGCGGACAGCGGCTACGGTGATGACGATGACGCCTTTATTTTGCAGTTCACACCACGCGTTTGGCGTCTTGATGTGTCATTTGTTACGTAAAAAAAACACAATAGAAGAAGATGACAACTTCCTATACTTTAGGTCCTATCGAGCCTTGCATTCTTGCCAACCTGAGTAAGAATATATTGTTGTAATCTTAAAGGTTAGAAAAGGCATGCAATATTTGTAAAACAATATATGTAAATTTTAACAAATAAAATAGTTTTTTTAAAACTAACATTTTAGGGGTCTTTCCTCTTGTTTTTATGATTAATTTCAATGAGGGAAAGTTCTTTTATCAAAGATGAAAAAGTTGAAATGGTTCTCATATTAAAAAAATGAAGTCGAAGCTTGTTTTGATAAGTTTTGATAAAATTTTATGAGTTTTTTTTTGAAGGTTTTTAAAGAGAAAACGTTTGGACAGGGAAATATTTCTTATCTGTTTCCACATAGCTAGCCGATGACAGGGCTAAACATCACTGGAACAGGTACACAGGACCCATGACTGGACTAGGCATCTTAGGCCAGGGCAAAGCAGCACTTAGGATGGAAAGTCGAATGTATGGTGTTGAAAGTCGGCACTAGGACCACCCATGGCTGTGCACCGGAACCAAGCACCCTAGACAGATATAAAAACAACCTTCTAGAACAAGGGAGAACACCCTAACGTATCATTTATAACTAATTTCTAATAACGGACATGTATTTTACACAGGAAAAAAAATAAGAAGTAAAACAGTAACACAAAAAAAAACTACTGTTTATTTATGGTACGGGGCATGCCTGAGGGGCAACACTCAAAGTACATACGCCAAAAAAGCATAAAAAAACATATAAGTCCACACTCTATTGTATAGTGGGTACCACGGACGATAAAACTAAAAATTACTTAAGACGACAGAAAACAGTCTAATTTCTTACAAGGGCAAAAATAATCAAGGTACACACGCAGCAAATATTTACCTCAAATCATCCTGAGGGCGACATTCCGCATGGCAGATAACCTAATACCTCCCAGGCGAACAGGGAGTTGACGTGAGGCCTCCTCAACCTGTAGCACAAAGAAAAATACAGAATCAAAAATGGTCAATATTGAAATAAACTGGAGGGAAAACGCTTAAAAAAAATCGAAAATAATTACCATAGATCGGCTGATAAGCCACGGTCTAGCCGGCCATTTGCCGTATCCTATACGTTCAGAAAGAAATCTTCAAAAATCGCCACCTCAAACGCCAAACACAGGCAACGGGCACTTCCACGAAGACTTTCTTCTTTTGATGGGACCTCTGCGGATTCCGTCTACGACGATTTCAGGTTGCAAAGGTCGCCATGGGCACGACTTCTTTTCGGTATTCTTGGAAAAGAAAATTTAAAGTGGCACTCAAAACGGTGCCGGAAAAGAAGTGTTTCCTTCCCTCCAGGAAATCTCAGACGCTAAAAAAGAAGCTTCCTGCGGGCAAACGATTGGTCAAAAACCTCAGAGGCGCGAAAACTACATTCGAAAATCGCTTATCCTGATTACCATATTAGGTGATGCTGCTGAAAACGCATTACAATTGGGCGATCTTTCTGATATGGGCAAAAATCGACAGGGGCTGGGGTCCAAATTCTACTTTTCGAATGCGACAGGTTCAAGTCGGAAGTCTCTATTCATTAACCTAAGACAGACAAAGACAACGAAGCGGTGTTGTCAGATTTCTTTCTGTATCAGCGGGATAGGGAGAGATCACGTGACGAACAGAAGTTAACAACAAGGCATTGGTTGCAGTAGTGAGCAAGAAATGGACTTTATCTTTTTGGGAGAACCAATAAACAATAAGTGTAGACACTTGGTTTTCTCGAAAACGACTCAGCAGTAACGTAATGTGCAACTTTAAATCACAGTTATGTGACGTGAAGTTAGTCACTGTATACTCCCAGGATTTCGCCTATGACAATCTGGCAACGTCGTCCCAAACGTCCGGTCAGCTGGCGGTCGAATTTAATTTTGACAAACCATAAAATGCCTAAAGAAAAACACGGATTTTCGCCAAGAAAAAGACCACTTTCCGGCACTCCAAGCCTTCCCAAATAATCCAGGTGAGTCACAGTTTCCTTCCGTGTAGGTAACATACGGATCCTTGACAAATATCTCTCTCCCCTTTACTCTTTGTTTACCTCTTTAGAACGACTATAAACCTCCTTTATTTCGAATTTCTTATACTTTTAGGCCAGTCTCGAGTCGTATGAGGACAGATGATCGCCTCGTTTGAATAAATAAACTGAATATCTATCAAAATTTAACCTGTTAAAGTCTGCACAGCCTATCGTATAAACCACAGGAAATATGGACCCCACAGACCAACAATGCACACAGAGACAAGCAAGGCGGTCCACACTTGACATGGCTAGGCTGTACGAGGTTGGGCAATGCCCTTTAAGGAATTCACGCATACTTGAAACCAAAATAAAACCAACAGGTGAGTGTTGTGTCAACTCACGACAAAGGTAGAGTAATTTTGTAATATCAATACCATATGATTGGTGACAACCTTGGTCCTGTTATTTTTAGGACTTATTGGACCCCCTAAAGCCTGACATGTGCAAATTGGGGACCGATCAGTAACAGAAACTACCAACCACCGACACATTACTAGTGACAAGAATCTACCACTCAACAAATGAACCGACACCAGTTTCTAGTAAGTATAAGACCGCTAAGTCTCTCTTTGTTTGACACGGTTTATAAAACTAACCTTTATTATCTACTTTATTTTCGGGTGTTAAGTAGTTGACGGAAGGAGAATTTGATATAATCAATAAAAAAAACAAAGGCTTACTAATCTAGTAAGTTGGCGGTTTAAACTATGCGCTAGAAAGACCGTTTTGGTGTTAAGTTAGTAAAATTATGTTATTTTTTTCTTGTTTCAGGTTACTGCAGAGCCAGAGCAACCTTTCTTGGACTGGTTAAACTATACAAGAAAAATACGGAGTTTCATTGAACTGTAGACTGTATATCATTAGTTAATATAAAAGAAAGATGGATGTTGTAATGTTATTTTTGGAAAACACATGATTTGCCACAGTAATTAAATTTATTGGTTTATTAGAAAGGGTTCAATGGTGTTTTATTTGAAATATTGAGGTTTGCTTTGTTTTGAAAAAAAAAGTTAAACAGAGTAAAATGCCTCCACATAAAATAATCATAATTCTAGTATAATTCAACCTCAGTCCAACAGAAAATATTGTTTTTCCAGCGCATTCGCCATAAAATAGTAGGATATAGAATAAACAAAATGCTCAGACATATAGTAAAGATGATTGACTTAAAGATTTTTCCAGGGTATTAGAAGGGTGTTTTGAAGAATTATTTTTTTTCTAAGGGATATTGTTAGGGAAATATTGAACCGTTACACTCTCCCTTTCCTCCGTCAGAGGTGAATACCGATTAACTTTGAATTAAACTTCGGGTATCCTTTTGACAAGTTATTCCAAATCCATTACTGTCGCGCATCCCTCACCGCTGGATTGATCCCAATACCATGTGCATCCCACCAAAAAACAAGAAGCGAAGCGACAACTGTGCGGCCTCGACAACACCTGTACCTTACTGCCCGCAAGGAAAGTATTTTAACCAATACCTTCAAAACTGTGAAACCTTGAAGAGGAAAAACGTAGTAAAACCTTTGAAACCTTGAAAAGGAAAAGAAGAAGTAGCTAAAATTTTAACCACTACTGAAACTTACATGCTAAGTAACGCAGCAGTATCGCGTGCAACCCCTTGTTGCAGGCGACACTACCTAGTGGAGCTATAATGAATAGATACCACTAATAAAACCAAAATAATATCATTTTGACAGGTTATCCCAAATCCATTACTGCTGCTCATCTCCCACCGCCAGGTTGAACCCAACACCAGTAGCCCGGACTCCCCATAGTTGATTGGCCCGCCTCAGCTACCAATCGAAGAGCCCGAACCCCCCAAATGCGAATCTCCGCCGCATAAGGCCACGTCAGAGGCCCATCCATCCTGACACACCATCAGGAGGCAAGCAAAAGCGGTGACGGTGAAACCGAGCAGCACCCAATAGACAGGGACCCGTACTGAAAGGCCGAAAAAGAAATAATAAGAAAATGAACCCCCCCAATACACCTTGAAGACTCCCCAGAGTGACAAAGCACCGACCAACCCAGAACGCCGGAAAGCAATCCTCCAGACTGTGATGGTGCTGCCGAGAAGTTAGTATACCTAACGGAACCTACATCATTAGGCACACTGCGATGGTAGTTCGACCCAGCAGGCTAAAATTGCACAAGGTGCTAGGGCAGCACCTGTCTCGTTCAATAGCCCTCACCATAGTCTAAAGGACCACGTCCCCACACCCAAGGAAGACCATCCCTCGGCCACCGCCCGGAAGTCAACCTGGCATACCAAAATACACACAAAAAGGGAAAAAAAGGTCGGGGATACTATCCACCAAAAAAAAAAAACTCAAACTTCTTCGACAGGACTTTGAACAACATATGCGTATTTGTTGTCCCTCATAGAGTCTCTATAGATCCTGTCAAACGCGCAAGTCTAAAAAAGACAAGAAGGAAGAAGCTTAAGAAGACATTTGATGTTCAGTCTTAATGGAGCTAACTAGAGCTTTGGAATCGGAAATCTGCCAAGTTCTAGCGCCAAATACAGAAAAACCCACCACTAACCCGATTCAGCAACTGCCTGAAAAAGATGTAAAATACAGGCCAGTTACCACCAGAAAAAAAAAATGAAGTATAGAAAAAGAAAAGAAATGAACTTTTTTGTATATACGCATCTGTCGCTACAAATCAAGACTATCGTCGTCGTCTTCTGCAACGACCACCGGTTTCAAGTCCTGGACGTGCCAATTTCCAACGCACAACTTCCCATCCAAATCCTCAAGCCGATACGTCACAGTACCTAGCTTTTTCCGGACACGAAACGGTCCAACATACTTAGGGCACAACTTGGCGTTAACGAAATTCAGGGCGTCCGATTGAACTTTATTTTTCCTCCATACGAGATCTCCCGGTATAAATGACACTTCTCGACGTCTCAAATTGTAACGACCACGATTACGATCTGAAGACTTTTTCATATTTACCATGACAGCTTGGTAAAGCTTTTTGAAGCCATCCAGCCTCTTCTCTATGACAGGTTTAGGATCCTTATTTATGGCATAAGAATACTCTGGACCGTCGGACACATACTCTCGACCAAAGTTAATATAATATGGCGAAAACCCAGTAGCTTCACTTTTTGAAGTTCGAATCGCACACGCGAGCGCTGGCAAATTAGCGTCCCAACGACGATGGTTATCTCCTACATAAGTCGAAATCATAGTTTTGACCACTCGGTTTGCTCGTTCGCACGGGTCAGCCTGTGGATGATAAACAGCTGTGTAGGAGAGCTTGAAGTTATACTTTTCTGCGAGACTCTGTAGTTCTTTACTTTTCATCTGGCTGCCGTTATCGCATATTACATATTGCGGAACTCCGAAGGTTAGAATAATATCATTCTCTAAGTGCTTACAAATAAAATTCGCAGTAGCAGCACGACCAGGAAAAACTGCTACGTACTTGCTGAAATAATCGCTTATAACCAACAAGTGGGTATTCCCCTGTTTCGAACTTCAAGGAAGTGGACCGACAAAATCAAGACTTATTACTTGCCATGGTTGAGTAGGTTCTGGAGCGCGTCCCATGTGACCTGCTGGCGCTTTCTGCTCAACTTTAAACTTCGCACAAGTCTGACAGCGGTTAACATAGCGGGTTACATCGCAACGCATCTTAGGCCAGTAATACCTAGTTTTCAGTCTATTGTACGTTTTAAAAATGCCGAAATGACCAGAGCGGACATCGTCATGACTCTCTGTTAAAATCTTCGATCTATAGTCTTTCGGAATGACAATTTTCCAGTAATCAGATCCTTGGGCTAATTCAGGAATGGCAAATTTAACATATTTGTATAATATCTTGTTTTCTATACGCCACTGAGAATACTTTAATGGAGAGGTGTTTACTAGGTTTTTCATCCTTAAATACCACGCATCTTTAGTATCAGAAAAGTCATATTTTTGGTTTTCTATGGTAACGCTGTCTACATTAGGGACTGACCTAGAAAGAAAATCTGGCACGACATGGTCACGACCTTTTCGATGAATAATCTGATGAATTAAATGATTGTAGCCTTAATGCCCAACGCGCCAATCTGCCTGAAGGGTCTTTCAGATTGTGTAGCCACACCAAAGAGCTATGGTCGGTTATGACCGTAAAGTTGGTAAGTTCCAAATAGGGTTTGAGTTTTTCCGTGGCCCATACAACAGCTAGACACTTACGTTCTGTAGTCGAAAATTGTTTTTCCTGTTTTGTCAATGACCTAGATATGTAACAAATCACCTTTTCGCCTTCGTCGAACTTCGTTAATACAGCTCCTATGCCAAATGCATCCGTTTGTAAAGTAAATGGCTTTGTGAAGTCAGGACATGTAAGAATGGGGGCTGAGACTAAAGCAGTATTAAGCTTGCAAAAAGCGATTTCACACTCCGGAGTCCAACGAAAAGCCACGTTTTCCATCGTAGGACGAGTCAAGGGAGCGACTACTGAGGAAAACTCGGGAACGAATCGCCGATACCAGCTCGCCATGCCGAGAAAACTTCGGACACCTTTCACTGTTGTTGGGGCAGGAACATTAATGATCGCTTCGACCTTGTCAACATCGCATTGAAAGCCCTTAGCAGTAACCGTAAAAACAAGAAATTTAAGACTGGGGCGGCAAAATTTGCACTTTTCGGGACTCACAGTAAGTCCTGCAGCCAGCAACCGATCCAAGACAAGTCCCACAATACGAAGATGTGTCGAAAACGATGGAGCAATGATTATGACGTCATCCAAATATTGGAACACGTAGGGTTGGAGATCTACGCCAATAACGGTGTCAATCAGTCTCTGCCAACAAGCAGGCGCATTTGTCAGACCAAATGGCATCCTTTTAAATTGAAACAGGCCTATGACTGGCACTGTGAAAGCTGTAAGTTCTCTACACGATTCTTTGACACTTACCTGCCAATATGCAGAGCGTATGTCCATGGAACTTATATATTTTGCCTCGCGCAGTCGATCCAAGATGGCGGAGATGTACGGGATCGGGTAAGCGTCCTTTGTTGTGGCTTTATTTAAAGCTCTATAGTCTACACAAAACCTAAACTTGCCGTCCGACTTGGGAACCAGTAAGACCGGTGATGACCAAGCACTTTTGGACTTTTCGATGACATCCAACTCTAGCATTTTGTCGAGTTCCTCATCAATTAGCTTCTGCTTCAAAGGTGATACAGGATAATACCTCTGTTTGATGGGTTTGGTGGTTCCAGGAGTATCTCATGCTCATACACTGAGGTAAACCCCAAGCCATCTTTCATTCCTGCAAACTTTTCTTTTAACAGGGTATCTAACTGAACTTGTTGTTCAGGTGTAAGGACTGATAGGGAACCAACCTCTTCCGTCTTCACTACAGTAGCTGAAGAACACTTGACCTGATCTAAAAAATCCTCGAAAAACTGTTGGTTACTAATAGCCTCGCAATCAACTGCACTATTACCGAAACTCCACTGGTCGCGTCTCAAATCAGGAAGAATATCCATAGAAATAATAAAATCGACACCCAGGATCAAGGGGTGAGGGAAATCAGGGACTACCATCACAGGTAAAACACGGATACGACCCATAAGTAAAAATGGAACGTCAACAGTTCCCTCAATATTCGCTGTCTGTCCATTGGCTACAACACATTTGGACCGACGACTCCTATCCAACTTTAATCCTAGTTCCTGGAAAGTTCTCCATCCAGACTCCCCAGCAATCGTGGAACTCGCACCGGAATCCAAAAGAGCCAAAATAGAATGACCTAAAACGTCAACATTCAAGGACGGCCGCCTGTCTCCAGCAGCATGCGACAACGCATAAGAGAGAAAAGTCTGTTCCGCCGTGGGAGTTTGATATTGGGTCACTAGACGATGGTCTAATGACCCTGTTCGGTGTTTCCCGAATTCGAACAGTTTGGACAGTTCCTGGTAGTAAAACCCTCCTTGGAACATCGGTAACATTTCAGTTTTTTCTCAGGACAGTTCACTCTAGTATGACCTTTAGCTCTGCAATGCCAACAGACTATTTCCCTGGATTGGTTACGTGACGGCGTGTCAACAGTGTGCACAGTGCTTCGTTGGGAGGTGCGCTTATAAGCTAAGTTAGGTTCGGGAAAATTCGTGGAGGTAGGTGGTGGAGCAAATTTTTCTGTTCGGTACATGGTCTCTTCTACTTCACTTCCTAATTCGATGAGGTGGTCAATGCTCTCAATATTTTGCAATACAAGGGCTCGTTGTAAAGGAGGTAACATGTTCCTTCTGATCAGGGCCACTTGCTTTGCATGCGGGTTACATACAGACCAAAGCGTTCATCTGAACCTTGAGTACGTTTAGGGATTTCCCTTCGCAAGGCTGCCTCATGATCATGAGGAAGAAATGTTCTCCTCAACTGAGCTTCAAAATCGTTCCAGTCACGAAAAGTGTCTCTTCGGACCCTATACCAATCCATTGCATCTCCTTTCAGAAATTCTCCCATAGCTCTTGAAGCTATCAGTTGCTCCTTGGAAATATTTCTGGAAAGACATTTATCTTCCAGACTATCCAAAAATGAGTTTAGCTGTTAAGTTGAGATACCGTTGGGTTCATCAAAACATGGGACAAGTTAGAGTTAGCCAAAGGAACTTGAGGTGGCTCTGTCCTTCGGTGTTGCAAAAAATCAGGGACTGGCTGGTATTCTCTTCGGTGAGGTATTTCTTCGGTATGCCTCGGTGGTAAAGAGTGGGAATAATGATGAGGTTCCGTACTGAACCTAGCTCTTTCAGTGGATAGGGTTTCGATCAATGGACCACGAGACTCCAAAACTGAAGAACGACTGATTGGTGAAAAGTCTGAAACATGGGGTTGAAAAAAACACTCAGGTCTCATCGAAGAAACAGCAGGACCAGCAGGATAAAATCTATAATCAGATGCAGGGGCAGCACTATAATCAGGAGGGTACTGAAAACTAACTCGTCTACGCTCCACAGATGGATTTGCTTGAAGGGGCCTATAGTGGTCACGAGGAATTTCAACTGCTCGAAAAGGATCTTGAAATTGAAACCTTTGAGAATAACCAGCACTGGGTAGAGGCTGTGAGATTTCCGGAATATTCCTTGGTTGCTCATTAAAATTACCAAACTCAATATTCCTGTTCCTGGAGGTAAGACTTCATCAACATTCTGGGGCTCAGGAGAATCACAAAGAAAAGGGTTGGTGTTGTTATGAGATCGCTCACTTTCAGCGGGTAAAGCTGATCCCTGCAAAGCTTGTGGGTGAGTAGCTGACTGTTTAGCTGAGTTGTTTCTAATAGCTGGGCGTGAAGAAACAATAATTTGATGGTTTTGTCCTGCAGCTGACTTGTTGGTAGCTGTAGCTGCGTTTGTTGTAGCTGTAGCTGAGTAGCTATGTTGACTATATGATTGTGAAAAACCATTAATTGGTTGATTTTGTTTTGTAGCTGAGTTGTTGGTAGCTGTAGCTGAGTAGCTGGATTGAGTATTTGGGTGTTAAGAACCATTAATTAGCTGATTTTGTTGTGTAGCTGAGTTGTTGGTAGCTGTAGCTTAGTAGCTGTGTTGAGTATCTGGGTTATTATGATTAGCTAAGCTCAAAAAGTTAGTTCTTGGTACATTTGATTGGGTAGCTGAGTTGTTTGTAGCTGTAGCTGAGTAGCTGGATTGAGTGACAACTTCAGAATGTAAACTATGCTGTTCTGTTGGTATCCCGGAAGATTCCTCGGAAAGATTTTCAAGCAGATCACCCAAAAAGTCCTGTGCACTACCAGCTAGGCCCAAGGTTGCTATGTTGTAAACGCCTTCCAATGCTCTCAACAATCCACAACACAAGTCCCTCAAACTATCCTTTCGTCTCGCTTCCTCTTAGGTATCTGGGTGAATTAAATTTATCCTTCCCCGAACATGAAATAATCTTGTGTGAATTCTCTTAAATTCATTATCTCTGTTGTTTTTGTCAAATTCCTGTATACTCTCACCAAGCTCATCCAACTTTGCTCGACAAATAACTAACTCTCGAATAGGATCAAAACAAACACGAGCTCTGGTGTTTCCAGACCTTTCTTCAGCAAAAACAGCCCTCAGCTGTGCCCTTTTGTCCCGAGCTGCAAAGTTTTTGATTTCCACTCCTCGGCTTTCCAGCTCGTATGTGATCTCATCACTAAATAAACGATTCACCTCCATATTTCCCTGAAGCACCAACGCACTAACACCAAATCAAACAAATATCCTGTCTTTCAACCTCAAAAAGGTCAGGCTATGAAGTGTAACGGTTTCGGTTCAGGGAAAAAGTGACAAAAAAAAACTTGCCAAAAACACTTGTTTTTGTAAGAGGCGCAAAAATAATTTAAAATAAGAAAAACACAGAGAAAAGGGGACTGAATTTAGTCGCTGTTTACTGTGACAGCAAAAAACTACCAGAAACTAGTTTCGGGGTAAACGCTGCTTAAAAAAAATAATTGCCGCTTGTAAAAAAAATGACAAACAACTAACTTAAACTAACAATACACTTATTCGTTTACGAATTCTTTTCCGGATATATATCTAGCCGACCTAGACTTCGAAGACTTTGACACATCAAGACCCTTACATAAGAGAGAAATTATTGTGGAAACAAGCAAGGGGTAAAAATTTTTAAAAATATATTTTTGATTTACTATTAAGACTTTCTTTGGATTTACCATGATTTGAAAAGAAAAAAAAAATATATATTTCTGATTAACAACAAAATATATCTGATTGATGATTCTTTAAAAAATATTTCAATTTAATAAACATTGAAAAAAAACAAAAGTTTGGGATTTTCTTTGCTTTGAAAAAAAATATTTCATTTCATTATGCTTTGAGAAAGAAAAACATTTATTTACTTTGCTTTGAAAAAAATACATTTTGATTTACTATGGTTTATGAACAAAAAAAAAAATTTGTTCCTGAAAAAAAAATCAATTTACTATGCTTTGCGAGAAGAAAAGAAATTGGATTGGCTATGATTTGAAAAAAATTATTTTTGAATTTATTTTGCTCAGTGAGAAAATATTTTTGAATTTGCTTTACTCGGTAAAAAATTATTTTTGGGATTTATTTTGCTCGGTAAGGAAAAAAAATTAATTTACTTCACTCGGTAAGAAAAAAATAATTCTTGAATTTACTTTAATCGGTCAGAAAAAAAAATGTCTTCAATATACTTCACTCGGTGAGGAAAAAAACAAACTTTGAATTTATATATTACGTTGTTCGGTAAGAATTTTTTTTTTTTTAAACTACCCCACTCGGCATAGGAAAAAAATTGAAATTTACCCCAAAAAAAAAAATTTTACATTAATTTTTAAAATGACTGGCTTGCTCTTAAAGAAAAATACCATTAAAAAAAATTGCAAATGTAAACCCACCCTTCGCTTTCTCAAAGCAAAAGAAAAAAGAGAACGCTATAAAATCACTCACTTAGGAGTACAACAGGAAAGAACCTACCTCTATACAGCCTTGTAGTACTCTACTGCAACCTATCTTCTTTCTTGAAGCCAAAGTACCATGGTATTTCATTGCCAAGGCAACCCAACAACCAAAAACTTTTTTTTTTTAAACTAAAAAAAGAAAAGTTAAGTGTACTTTTCTTTACTCCAAAGAACAGAGAACCACGTGGGCAGCCAGTGTTACGTTAAAAAAAAAACACAATAGAAGAAGATGACAACTTCCTATACTTTAGGTCCTATCGAGCCTTGCATTCTTGCCAACCTGAGTAAGCACACAGTTGTGGGCACTTAGCAATGAAACACCAGGTTATACAGTCTCAAAATATATTGTTGTAATCTTATAGGTTAGAAAAGGCATGCAATATTTGTAAAACAATAAATGTAAATTTTAACAAATAAAATAGTTTTTTTAAAACTAACATTTTAGGGGTCTTTCCTCTTGTTTTTATGATTAATTTCAATGAGGGAAAGTTCTTTTATCAAAAATGAAAAAGTTGAAATGGTTCTCATATTAAAAAAATGAAGTCGAAGCTTGTTTTGATAAGTTTTGATAAAATTTTATGAGATTTTTTTTGAAGGTTTTTAAAGAGAAAACGTTTGGACAGGGAAATATTTCTTATCTGTTTCCACATAGCTAGCCGATGACAGGACTAAACATCACTGGAACAGGTACACAGGACCCATGACTGGACTAGGCATCTCAGGCCAGGGCAAAGCAGCACTTAGGATGGAAAGTCGAATGTATGGTGTTGAAAGTCGGCACTAGGACCACCCATGGCTGTGCACCGGAACCAAGCACCCTAGACAGATATAAAAACAACCTTCTAGAACAAGGGAGAACACCCTAACGTATCATTTATAACTAATTTCTAATAACGGACATGTATTTTACACAGGAAAAAAAAATAAGAAGTAAAACAGTAACACAAAAAAAAACTACTGTTTACTTATGGTACGGGGTATGCCTGAGGGGCAACACTCAAAGTACATACGCCAAAAAAGCATAAAAAAACATATAAGTCCACACTCTATTGTATAGTGGGTACCACGGACGATAAAACTAAAAATTACTTAAGACGACAGAAAACAGTCTAATTTCTTACAAGGGCAAAAATAATCAAGGTACACACGCAGCAAATATTTACCTCAAATCATCCTGAGGGCGACATTCCGCATGGCAGATAACCTAATACCTCCCAGGCGAACAGGGAGTTGACGTGAGGCCTCCTCAACCTGTAGCACAAAGAAAAATACAGAATCAAAAATGGTCAATATTGAAATAAACTGGAGGGAAAACGCTTAAAAAAAATCGAAAATAATTACCATAGATCGGCTGATAAGCCACGGTCTAGCCGGCCATTTGCCGTATCCTATACGTTCAGAAAGAAATCTTCAAAAATCGCCACCTCAAACGCCAAACACAGGCAACGGGCACTTCCACGAAGACTTTCTTCTTTTGATGGGACCTCTGCGGATTCCGTCTACGACGATTTCAGGTTGCAAAGGTCGCCATGGGCACGACTTCTTTTCGGTATTCTTGGAAAAGAAAATTTAAAGTGGCACTCAAAACGGTGCCGGAAAAGAAGTGTTTCCTTCCCTCCAGGAAATCTCAGACGCTAAAAAAGAAGCTTCCTGCGGGCAAACGATTGGTCAAAAACCTCAGAGGCGCGAAAACTACAGTCGAAAATCGCTTATCCTGATTACCATATTAGGTGATGCTGCTGAAAACGCATTACAATTGGGCGATCTTTCTGATGGGCAAAAATCGACAGGGGCTGGGGTCCAAATTCTACTTTTCGAATGCGACAGGTTCAAGTCGGAAGTCTCTATTCATCAACCTAAGACAGACAAAGACAACGAAGCGGTGTTGTCAGATTTCCTTCTGTATCAGCGGGATAGGGAGAGATCACGTGACGAACAGAAGTTAACAACAAGGCATTGGTTGCAGTAGTGAGCAAGAAATGGACTTTATCTTTTTGGGAGAACCAATAAACAATAAGTGTAGACACTTGGTTTTCTCGAAAACGACTCAGCAGTAACGTAATGTGCAACTTTAAATCACAGTTATGTGACGTGAAGTTAGTCACTGTATACTCCCAGGATTTCGCCTATGACAATCTGGCAACGTCGTCCGAAACGTCCGGTCAGCTGGCGGTCGAATTTAATTTTGACAAACCATAAAATGCCTAAAGAAAAACACGGATTTTCGCCAAGAAAAAGACCACTTTCCGGCACTCCAAGCCTTCCCAAATAATCCAGGTGAGTCACAGTTTCCTTCCGTGTAGGTAACATACGGATCCTTGACAAATATCTCTCTCCCCTTTACTGTTTGTTTACCTCTTTAGAACGACTATAAATCTCCTTTATTTCGAATTTCTTATACTTTTAGGCCAGTCTCGAGTCGTATGAGGACAGATGATCGCCTCGTTTGAATAAATAAACTGAATATCTATCAAAATTTAACCTGTTAAAGTCTGCACAGCCTATCGTATAAACCACAGGAGATATGGACCCCACAGACCAACAATGCACACAGAGACAAGCAAGGCGGTCCACACTTGACATGGCTAGGCTGTACGAGGTTGGGCAATGCCCTTTAAGGAATTCACGCATACTTGAAACCAAAATAAAACCAACAGGTGAGTGTTGTGTCAACTGACGACAAAGGTAGAGTAATTTTGTAATATCAATACCATATGATTGGTGACAACCTTGGTCCTGTTATTTTTAGGACTTATTGGACCCCCTAAAGCCTGACATGTGCAAATTGGGGACCGATCAGTAACAGAAACTGCCAACCACCGACACATTACTAGTGACAAGAATCTACCACTCAACAAATGAACCGACACCAGTTTCTAGTAAGTATAAGACCGCTAAGTCTCTCTTTGTTTGACACGGTTTATAAAACTAACCTTTATTATCTACTTTATTTTCGGGTGTTAAGTAGTTGACGGAAGGAGAATTTGATATAATCAATAAAAAAAACAAAGGCTTACTAATCTAGTAAGTTGGCGGTTTAAACTATGCGCTAGAAAGACCGTTTTGGTGTTAAGTTAGTAAAATTATGTTATTTTTTTCTTGTTTCAGGTTACTGCAGAGCCAGAGCAACCTTTCTTGGACTGGTTAAACTATACAAGAAAAATACGAAGTTTCATTGAACTGTAGACTGTATATCATTAGTTAATATAAAAGAAAGATGGATGTTGTAATGTTATTTTTGGAAAATACATGATTTGCCACAGTAATTAAATTTATTGGTTTATTAGAAAGGGTTCAATGGTGTTTTATTTGAAATATTGAGGTTTGCTTTGTTTTGAAAAAAAAAGTTAAACAGAGTAAAATGCCTCCACATAAAATAATCATAATTCTAGTATAATTCAACCTCAGTCCAACAGAAAATATTGTTTTTCCAGCGCATTCGCCATAAAATAGTAGGATATAGAATAAACAAAATGTTCAGACATATAGTAAAGATTGACTTAAAGATTTTTCCAGGGTATTAGAAGGGTGTTTTGAAGAATTATTTTTTTTCTAAGGGATATTGTTAGGAAAATATTGAACCGTTACACATTAACTAGGTTTACATCAAAAAATTCCGTGAGTCAATAATTATAATTAGAAGAAGTCGTTTATTTCTTTCTACACATGAACATTGTTTTTATATTTCATACACTTAAAATAATAAATTTGACTCAATTCCCAACCCAAAGATGGAAACAACGCCTGCTGCAAATGTGATGACACCAATAGGTAGAAAGTTATAAAGTTCAATTCACACTTAAGGTCTTTTTGGTCAGTGATTTTGTCTTTTTCCTTATTATTATTATTGTTACTTCTGCGACTGCGCAGTTCCACAACAGAGTCCGGAATTTCCGGAAGAATTACTTTGTGGTTATCGTTATTTTATTTTTTTCGTAATATTTTTGGAAAATTGATTGATGAGGTACGTATTATCGACTAAAAAAAATAAAAAGTAACAAAAAAGTTAGGTTATATTTACCGCCAACCACAAAGTAATTGCGTAAACTGAGAGGTAGTGCACTTATTACGTAACCCTTATTTTGCCCAATTTTGGCCCTAACCCGCGACCCCCTATATAACGCTTTGTAACGTTACTTCAGTCTAAAATATCGTAACGTTTTGCTGTCAGAGACACTCTCTTTTTTTTCTTTTTCACTCAAACAACCCAAAAAGTTAATTTATTTCACAATAATAATTTAAAAATTACGTTACGTAACAGAACCGCGAAACCCCGCTCACCCCTACATAACCCCTATAAGCGTTACGCCTAGTTGCCACCTATGCGTGCTCACCCTGACACTAAAACCGCATCACGCGACACTTTTAAAAAATCGGCAATTGCATGGCTGATCACGTGATGCATTTTTAGAGTCAGGGTGGGCACGCATAGGTGAACCAGGCGTTACGTAATGTTATGTATTTTAAATAGAGGCGTTTACATTAACTTTCCTGCCGAAATGGAACGCCACCATTTAAAATACACGTTGCAAACTTCGGAAACTTCACCCGAAGTCATTCTGAATCAGGCTCACAAATAAAACTAGGCATTGCTAAGCGACATTTCAATATATTACATAAAAAGTCTTCGCGCGTGGTAGGTGTAGGTACGCACGCATTCCTCTTTACGGCACGTACAACCTCCCGCCTCCCGCGGATACTTGTCCCGAATTCAGATATAGGTGCATATACCTACCTACTAGTTACTGGAGCTGTTTTCTTTTTGTAGCGGTTACGGTTGTTAACCTTGGTCCTAAAATTTTCCAGAAGTATAAGCAAAATAAGGAGACCTCGATTGTTTAATTTTAAGTTTTTAATCCTTGTGAATTTCCGGATTATACTTCATTTTTCACATGCTATGACATCATCTAAGAAATGGACGTGGATAGCACATCCTGTGAAGATCCATACCTTGAGAACCGCAACCATTCTGAACCAGCAAAATAGGCTGGTTCCGATTCTCAAGTCTTCGAAAATGACATGATGCGCTGTCTACATCGATTTTTTCTGTTCATATCAGCTAATACATAACGTCATTGCATTTTTGATATGAAAATTTAAGTATAATCCGGAAATTCATAAAAATTAAAAACTTTTGATTATATAAAAATGTAAACATAAACAATTATCTGTAAATTTAAACAATATTCAAAGAAATTACACAATCGAGGTCTCCTTCGTTCGCTTATACTTCTGGGAAATTTTAGGACCAAGTTTAACCGTAAACGCCACAAAAAGTAAACGGCATGGGAGGTGTGCAAAATTTTAAAATAGGTGTGCAAAATTAGGCTTCTCGAATGACATAAATTTTTTGAAAAATATTAACTGGGGGGGGCAAACTTTTTTGAGAACACTCTTGTGGGATACTGAAGGGTGTGCAAAATTGTGCAAAATAGACCTTTCGAATGACACAAAATTTTTTGAAAAATATTGACGGTGGAGGGGTAGCAAACTTGATATTTTCAGAACCCTCGGGTGGGTTAAAGGGAGGTGTGCAAAATTTTAAAATCTAAAATTTTAAAATCTTTCTAATGACACCAAAATTTTTGAAAAATTTTGACTGGGGGGGCAAACTTGATATTTTCAGAACCCTCGTGTGGGTTACCGGGAGGTGTGCAAAATTTTAAAATGGGTGTGCAAAATTGTGCAAAATAAGACCTTTCTAACGACGCCAAATTTTTTGAAAAATGTTGACTGGGGAGGCAAACTTGATATTTTCAGAACCCTCGTGTGGGTTCCAGGGAGGTGTGCAAAATTTTAAAATGGGTGTGCAAAATTGTGCAAAATAAGACCTCTCTAACGACACCAAATTTTTTGAAAAATATTGACTGGGGGGGGGGGCAAACTTTTTTGAGAACGCTCTTGTGGGATACTGAAGGGTTTAACCGTAAAGCCACAAAAAGTAAACGGCATGGGAGGTGTGCAAAATTTTAAAATAGGTGTGCAAAATTAGGCTTCTCGAATGACATAAATTTTTTGAAAAATATTAACTGGGGGGGGCAAACTTTTTTGAGAACGCTCTTGTGGGATACTGAAGGGTGTGCAAAATTGTGCAAAATAGACCTTTCGAATGACACAAAATTTTTTGAAAAATATTGACGGTGGAGGGGTAGCAAACTTGATAATTTCAGAACCCGCATGTGGGTTACAGGGAGGTGTGCAAAATTTTAAAATGGGTGTGCAAAATTGTGCAAAATAAGACCTCTCTAACGAAACGTAAATTTTTTGAAAAATATTGACTGGGGGGGAGGGCAAACTTGATATTTTCAGAACCCTCGTGTGGGTTACAGGGAGGTGTGCAAAATTTTAAAAGGGGTGTGCAAAATTGTGCAAAATAAGACCTTTCAAATGACATCATAATTTTTGAAAAATATTGACTGGGGGGGCAACGTCAAGTTTGCCCCTCCCACAGAAAATGGGCTGTAGTTTCTCGTAGGAAGGTGTGCAAAATTTGATTTGTGGTGTGCAAAATTGTGCAAAATGTGTGCAAAATTTTGGCGTAAAAATTTTTGAGAAAATCGATCTGGGGGGGGGCAAACTTAACTGAGCCGTATTCTTGACCTCTCCTGCCAATTTTTATAAGCGTCACTGATGAAAGACTTAATTTTTGGGTGTAGACGAACTTTTGCGAGTGTACTAATGTATCGCTTGTTAGTATCGGGTAAGAAATAAGAAAGTTATAAATTATTCAAAATAGTGCATTTGGTAAACCAAATTCAGCCAGACAAAAAAAAAGTTTTGCTTGGCTATGCTTTCGGATGTATTTGTCCGATTTTAATAATACTGAGTATTTTGAAAAGCCAAGGTCTTAAAATATTCAAGATTTTTTTTTGGTCTGACTGAATTTGGTCAACCAAACACATTCATTTGAACAATTTATAACTTTATTTTTTCTTACCCGATAATAACAAGCGATACATTAGTACACTCGGGAAAGATAGATCTCTACACACAAAAATTAAGTTTTTCATCTGTGGCGCACATAAAAAAATTTCAGGAAGGGTCAAGAATTACTTATTTTTAAAAATTTTCTGCCATCTTGGTTTTTCACAAATTGTCAACTTTGGCATAAAATTCTTAAATTTTTAAATCTTGGTCTTCAAATTTTTGAATTTGGACCAAAATTTTTTAAGTACTGGTCAGTCAAAAAAGTCCCGTTTTTTGACCCACCACAGTAGTAATATAAATAATTCATTTGTTTTTAATATACCATCCACTTGCTTTAATAATTTATGCACTGATTTTAGGTAGATGGTTTATTAGTTCTTAATAAATAAATTATTTGTTTCTAAAGTACTCATAACTTTTTAATTTTTTTAAATACTTAATTCACCAGTTTTTAATATATAATCTATTTGCGTTTAATAGATTACCTACTAAAAACAAATAAAGAAATCATTAGCATTTATAATCCTAGTAACAATATAATTAGTTTTTAGTATAAAAAGTATTTGTTTCTAATATTTTATCTATTTATTTTAAATGCTTTTTCTATTTATTCCAGTGTTTAAATATCAATTATTTTAAGTGGATCGATACATTTATTCTAAATGTATAGTTTGCTTGTCTTCTATTTCATGCAGATATGCCACTTGGTTTAAGTTTTTTTTAATTAATTCCAAGTAGATTTTTTTCTCGGTGTAATTTATCATACAATCTGGTAAAATCACGTAAAAACCTATTTTTCTTTTTAAATTGCCTTGTTAAATCTAAAAACTTGTAAAAATGCACATTATTTAATACACAATCTTATAGAAACTAGTAAAAATATATTTCTGTGGCGTAAAATCTTTTAAAAACTCTTAAAAATGTGCCTAATTTACCATACAATCATAAAATTGCCTCGTTCAATCTTACAAAACTTGTAAAAATGCAAAAGCTAAAAGTAACGGATATTTTGCTTATCCTAATAAATGCTGTTTGATCATTATCACTACAGGGTGTCCCAAGAGTTCGAGTCCACCCTAATATCTCCAAAAGCAAAAGAGGCAGAGAAGTAAAATTTCACATAATTAGACGGTTTACAAAAAAGTATCTTTTTGGATACTAATCATCGCACCCGTCGTGAAGGTGTCGGAGCTAGGGCGTCGACGATATATTTTGGAAAATGTAAATAAAACTTTTTCTTCTGTTTCCAAAAACACCCAATATTTTATCTTTTTCTCTAACGGTTTTTAAATAAAATGACAAAAACTTTTAAATAAGAGCAATGAACTAGACAAAGAATATCTGTTTATTGTTTAACTCATTGGTCTCATGGAGATGATTTTATAATTTTATTTAAAAACCGTTAGAGAAAAAAGTAACATTACGTGTTTTTGGAAGCAAAAGGAAAAGCTTTATTTAAATTTTTCAAAATATATCGTCGACGCCCTAGCTCCGCCTCCTTAATGACAGGTGCGATGATTAGCCTCCAAAAAGATACTTTTTTGTAAACTCTCTGATCATGTGGAATTTTACTTCTATGCTTTTTTTTGGTTTTGGAGATATTAGGGTGGAATTGAACTTTTGAGACACCCTGTATAGTCTTAATGACCAAACAGTATTTATTAGGATGAGCAAAAAATCCGTTTGTATTAGCTTTTCAAAGTGGTTAAAGTGACTAAATAGAGTTGATTAATCTTACCAAACAATATGGTAAGCGTTACTAAAATATCCAGTTAAAACAACTAGACAATCCGGTAAAGGCTACTGAATTGTTATTTCGAACCTATATTCATAGTAACGTTTACTAGATAGTTTAGTTAGGCTACTTGGGTAACTGTAACTAAAATACTTGGGTAACTGAGTCAGTAGTAGTAGATTCTAACTAGGTGAGTCTAAGAAGAAGTTAAAAAACCTCCAAATCAGTTACCTCAACCGAAAAGAAACTAAAAACCAAAAGATCTTGGGTGTAAATAACGAAAATTCAAACTTGGATGAGCATCCCACAAGGAACACACAAAAGATCAAAGCGAAAAGAGAAATGATTAAACGATGTTTCGCTCTGGGTAACCAACCTGGGCTCATCAGTAGTTTCACTGGTCACCCTCCACTATACATCATTAAACACCATCATACACTTTGATTTCCAACCTCGAACCACTCACAAATCTGTCTCACACTGGTACTTGGAATTCGTATCAGGTAACTTGGATAAGTAAGTACCAGTGCGGAACGATGGTGTTTAATGATGTATAGGGGAGGGTGACCAGTGAAACTACTGATGAGCCCACGCTGGTTACCCAGGGCGAAACATCGTTTAATCATTTCTCTTTTCGCTTTGATCTTTTGTGTGTTCCCTATGGGATGCTCATCCAAGTTTGAATTTTCGTTATTTCTACCCAAGATCTTTTGATCTTTTGTTTTTTAGTTTCTTTTCAGTTGAGGTAACTGATTTGGAGGTTTTTTAACTTCTTCTTTGTTTTAATTGCCTTAGGAGCATAATTCTACTGGAAATATTAACACGCCAGGACGAATTCGTATCAGCTAACTTGGATAAGTAAGTACCAGTGCGGAACGATGCCTATTTGTGAGTGGTTCAAGGTTGGAAATCAAAGTGTATGATGGTATTTAATGATGTATAGTGGAGGGTGACCAGTGAAACTATTGATGAGCCCACGCTGGTTACCCAGGGCGAAACATCGTTTAATCATTTCTCTTTTCGCTTTAATCTTTTGTGTGTTCCTTGTGTGATTGTAGTTAAAACAACTAAAAATTTAGTTGACGCCTATTTGACTAAAGTTTCTAGTAAGGCTGACCCAATTTCTAGTCAAAGTTACTAGATAATTTTCTCAGTGTATAATAAAAGCAGGTCCATTTGACTATTAACTAAAGATGGTTCGGTTTCACAAGAAATTTGAGGGTCATCAGTCTCTGGGTCACTCAGAGAAATTTCAGTGTGAGAAAATGACTTCGACGTAGACTGAATTGATGAATCTTTAGATGGCTCGATTCAACACCTCAACTAAAAAACCAGTTCACTGTTTTTTGATACAGTATCCTTTATCCTACTATAGAGGCCATAGTGGCACCAAACTGACAGAAAATTGATGTTTTACCTGTCAATTTGGTTATAAAAATGGCGGCAACAGTAGGCTAAACGGCAGTGAAGAGGTTGAAGTTAACTGGCTTTTTAGTTGAGAAAGGTGTTGCTTGATTACAAAAGAAGTTTGTAAATTATCAGTCTCAGTATCGCTTAAGCATTGTGGATCATGATGTGAACTTTGATTTTCTTGTAAAGTGCCAGCTAGATCACGTTTTAATGCTGGGTTCATACAGGCAAATAAAAATTAAAATAATAATTAAAATTAAAATAATAGTTGACCTTATGGGTAACAGAGTGTAGGCGTTTATACAGCAGAAATAAAAAGACTTTTAACTTTTATTTTTATCCTAAAACTATTGTATAAAAAACGGATTTCAGCATGCCCCTTTGACGCACATAACGTCACTTTCATTTGTTGGTGTCATTTAAATGGAGGTTTTTTGCATTTTATGGCTTGTTTTTAACAGATATTATTACAGAAAACAGCATGATGGAGTTTACTTTAATTATTTCAACTATTGGTGTCATTTACTTTTGTAAACATGTGCAGAAGCTGTGTGCTGATTGGTTCAAAGTTATTTTTATTGGAACCAGAATTATTTTTTATTCTAATTTTTATATGCCTGTATAAACCCAGCAAATATGACGATTTTTGGTCGCTTTACTGGTAGTTCTGAACATTTTTAAGTCTACTCTAGGACGACCTTATTTAAGAACAAATGAATATGAGTACTTAAGCAGTATCAGCTTCCACATCCATGGTGACTTGAAACTCAAACTAAATTTAAGACAATTTTAAAAGAAAACTTGCAAAACACAAAAAAACAAACACAGGAAGAAACTCGATATCCTGCAATGCGTTTGATCGGACCAGAAAGGTGGTTTAGAAATGCATGCAATTTTTAAAGGAACCATTGCGTTTTACTTGGTATGTGAAACACGTTTTTCAGTTATTGGCAAAATAACATAAATTTGCCAGTACATCAGCAGTAGTAAATATTCATTGGCAAAATAGCGCAATATTGCCAATAATACTACTGTAGGAAATAACCATTCACTTGCCAATAATGCCAATAAAGAAAATACACCTTACCACCTTTCATTGTTTGTGGGGTAACTACCTTCAAAAGATAGTTAGATAGTATGGTATGTTAAACGTCATACTTGACGTCATGTCAGGTATGACGTTTACTCGCAAAAATACGATACAGAAATGTAAATTTTTAAAGTTTAGTATGTCTCGTGTTTTTGCCAAAAAATTTTATTTCTTGGTATTACCTCTTTAAAATAAAATATAAATTAATACATTTTTACATACAAACTGACATTTAAAAAAAAAAACGTATTTTTTTTGTCTTTAGATTGGCAACAATATCAAATATGTCACGTGACTGTTATAACTGTATTTATGGTTTTACAATTATCCTTGCAGATGAAAAATAAACGTGTGAAATTTAAACTTTAGGCCGACTTTTATTTAATTAATGCCCGTGTGCACCACTTCCCCTTACTTCTTCCACTTGTTCAAGTGCCGCTTGAATTGAGGGTGACCCTTGAGATTTACTTGGTTTGCAAAAGTTCCGAATATGTTCCATTTGTGTTTTTTGTGTGGTGACCATGATTATTACCTGTCAAAAAAACCACGTAAAATTTGAGGTTGTTTTAAAGAAACAAATTTTATTGATGATCTATGATTGTATGGAAGAAAAGGCAAATAAAACTACTATAATTGGTTAACTATAAAACCTAACTATTTATTTAGAATGTTTTCACGATGGTCTTCTTTTTCTTTTATAGAGCATGTTCTCTGTTCCGACAAAGAGCGTGACATATGAAGAACAACATGCTTGATTTTCGATACGTATTGAATACGATGTGAAAACATATTAGAGACATAAAACTATTTGTAACTTATCGCGGTATACGTATCTGCATCTAGCGAGAACCAAGTACATTGATTGGTCAGAAACTTGTAGCACGTTCGAAAAGAGCAGATATATGCTAATTTAAGGTGTTTCTGAACGCAATAGCTGCTAAGATACGATACGTGTGCCGTAACGATACGTGATATCTAACGCATCTCAACACCTATCGCGTTCAAGAACACCTTAGATTAGCATATATCTGCTCTTTTCGAACGTGGTACAAGTTTCTGAACAATTAATTTGCTTGGTTCTCGCTAGATGCGGATACGTATACCGCGATGATTTACAAATAGCTTTATGTCCCTACTAATTATTACACAGCATTTTTCAGTTTCTTTGCAACGAATTTGCGAAAAAAAAGATTAATTATTCACTTAGCGAAAAAAACATGATTTTTTTTGGACATTCTAAATCTTTTGTAAAAGGTATCTTCATTTCATTCTTTGAAAAATCCTTTTTGTAGGTGTTCCATTAATTACAAAGTCTAATTCTTCATCTTCATCGTCATCCCAAAGAAGTTCCATTTTAAGCACAGACCACTATTTGTTAAAAAAAAACACAATAGCATTGGGTGCCAATTTGTTGTTGTTATTTTAATAAAGTTGTTTATGGACCAAAAAGTTAAGTGATATTTTAAAAAAAAACCTTTGCCACGGCTAAATGGGTCGTAGATTCTTTGCAATTGAGGAAAATTTTCTTTGCTTACCTATTTCGATGTTTTCTTTCTCACTATCGTTCACTTCAAACACACTATTTTGTTGTTTCAAGATTGAAACAACATATGACTTAAAAATTATAGGGTGTTTAAAATAAATTTGGTGTTGCAAAATAAAAGATTTTGGTTGGAAAAGAAATAAAGAATGTATTTCAATGTCAAAATAAAAAAAAAACAATGAGATGACAAAATTCAACAATTCAACATTGTGTTCAACTTCAAAAATGTTTTTTTTAGCCAGAAAATCTAAAAGGGATTTTTATATTTTTTTTCAAAAAAATCATAATTTTAAGAAGCATCCCCTTTACATTCTCTAGCATTTAATATAATGAAATATGCTATAATAAACCCTATAACATAAAATTAATATACAACTTTTCGAAAACAAAATAGAAATTTAAGATATTGCTTGCTTTCCTCTGGAGTAGTCGTTAAACAATAATACCAAAATTCCTGACTAAGCCAGAAAGAAAGACAAATGCTCTCATAGTGTTCACACTAAAATCGGCAAGTGGTTAAAAAAAATAGAGATTTTTATTAAAAAAAAATTAGGAAAATATTTTTTTGTTAGGTATTGATAAGTCGAATCTAGGTCTCATTAACCAAAAAAAAATAATAAGAGGTACAAGATCGATAAAGCAAGACATTAGGATTTTTCATGGCAATAAAAGGTAAAACTCAATGTACTCAGCAGGGTTCGTCAAAACACTCTGTACTGGCTAACCAAAATTTACACAAATTATTTAAATTTATTTATAAAAAAATATTGTGTGGGACTAAAAGACCCGAAAACGCATGTTAACAAAAAAATTGGTTGCCATAAAATGTCCTCTGGCATAACTAGATAAAATAAAAATGAATAAGAAACTACATCAAAATATTTTCCACATTATTGTGATTAATTCCCAAAGGAATTAAAGAAAAAAATTAACCGAAAATGGTCACATTTAGAAATTTATTTAGAACATAATATAAAAAGAACGTTTCAAGTTAGAAATCGGTGGATGTTTCCTACCTAAAATTGTCGGACCAATAGCAGTCGAGATTTAAGAGAAAAACAGTTTTTTATCCCATTTTTTTGAGGGTTTGTGAGTCTCCACGACGTAGAAGGTTAATTCGTTTTAAGGAAAAGCACTGACACTGGGTAATTCTATAATTTTTAAAATATCCACTTTCTGCTTTGGTTGTTAAATATTTAACAAAATTTTTACTCAATCTATTTACACAAATACACAATAATACTCTTTATACCTAGTTTGACATTCCTAGCTGCATTTTCTCTAGGTTAGGAATCTATGTTTACAACCAAATTTCTAGCCATTTTTTTCCAATACACTAACAGAAAATTTCCCACTTTTCAATGAAGTTATCCCAGATGAGTTCTTTCGAAACCAAAGCCTTAATAAATTTAAATACTCCACAATGTATATTTGTAAAATTGGTTTATATTGGAATATTATGAATCAAGATTATTTATTTAAATATGAAACCCGTAGTTATATTTTATTCCATTATTTAATGAGTCTTTTATTATTATTAAGCTGTTTTATATGAATTTTAAAATTCCTGATGGCTCACGCTCTATATTTTCGTTAAAATAAGGAATCTAGTTCTAGTGATGTTTAAAGAGAACACAAAAATCTTTACATTTGCTTTTTGAAAGTTTACTGATTTTCCTCTAGATGGCTGTAGAGGTATTGGAATAGAATTATATTATAATATTCGTATTCGTGCGTATTTTATAAAATTAAAGTTATTAGATTTTAAGTTTTTTTTAACAAATTTTAGTGGTAATACAGTAGTTACGTAAAACGTGAGTTTTATTGTAACATATTATAATCACAGAAATATTTTAAGGCAACGAAACAGTTTTACAATCTGATTAAATTAATGGCTTTTGTTTAAAAACATATTCAAAAAAATACCTCACATAACCTCAAAATACGCTTAAGCCGAAGTAATTCTACGGCTTATCTTAACTGCGGCTTAAGTGCCACTTACATGATATTCCTCACCATTGCACAACAAAACTAAAGCTTAACCTCGGCTTACATGTCAAGCCAAACCCGTGCACACAGGCATAAAACACACTTTATTGAAAACAATTTGTAATATCCACGTTTTTATTGTGCAATATGGCAACAATGCGAATTAAGTCTGGCAACAACATACTGTGACGTCATTAATTTTGCCATACCTGTATGCTGTATTAACCCCGCAGAAACAGGCTTAAAAGGCGCGTTTCTGCGAGCTTAACATAGTTACTAATATTCTCTTTTTCTAAATGCACTCGTCTGAGAGAGACCCAGCATACCAGGAACATACCGCTTGTACACCCTTCGACCCCGCTGTCTAACTACCTTTTTGAGATAGTTATCCCTTGACAGATTTACGGGGTCGAAGGGTGTAAAGGCGGGTATTTTTTGTGATGGTGTATTATGCTGGAGCTCTCTTAGACGAATGCATTTAGAAAGAGAAAATAAAAATAACTGTGTTAAGCTCGCAGAAACGCGCCTAATGTGAGGTTGAAACGATGAATTCTAGCCATATCGGCAGAGATCTTCGTCGTAAAGCTGATCACACACAAAATTGCATAGTGCATAGCACGCTGCATAAAAAGTTCAACCTGTTATGCTATGTGTTATGTGAGCCTATGCAAGTTTGTGTGTAAACAACTTAAAAGAGAGAAAAACAAGATGGTAGTTGGCCGGATTCTGTTAGGTATAATTCAAACAAGATATTAGTCAGTTATTGTAGTTTTGTTCCCAAGGTCTTACGTTAAACTTTTAGCGATCAAAATGAACGTAATGCCATAATTTATAAATCTTTAACAATTTTTGTGTTGAATGAAGGACGATTCTTTGTTCGTTTGGTACTCTTTAGTCAGATCTGTTTCTGTTGGATAGTCCATGCTAACCACGATTTTGACCTGGAGCTTCCTGGGGCCTAATTCTGGAATCTCGAGAGAAGGATCAATCCCTCGAGAGAAGGTATCAATCCCGGTGAATGATCCCATCTCTTGAAAAAAAAAGCTTTTCCTTGAAACCTCTTCAAAGTTTTAGATTGAAAAATATACATTTTACGCGCATGCTTGCCTGAGAAATGAGAGGGAGCCCTGGCTTTAGAGTCGGGGAGCGCGAACCCCAATTTTTGATAAAATGAAATAAGCGATAACCACTCAACACAAATCTGTCATATCCTACTCAAGAATCGGCGTCCGTAGGCGCCCCTGATGCGTTTGAAGTGTCCAATGTGAACTTGTGCAGTTCCCTGTTGGGCCTCTTGTGTTAAAGAAGATCTACTGGGTCGTTCATCAGTTCATTGTTATCTTTAAGAGGTTCCACTGGGTACCTGTCCGGTTCCCTGTGTGGTCTCCTACTTCGGAGGGTTTTTCTGGAGTTCCTTTACATATGAGTAAACCGGCTAAAATCACCTCCCCAAAAATACATAGGAATCCGGGCGCACTTGCCCACCCGAAAATATCGAATTTCTGTTTTTTTTTTGGGGGGGCTGCGCCCCCCTCCCAGGCGCGAAAAAATTCCCGCACGCCTCTGTGCGGGACCGTTTTTATTTTTCGCCTACGACGTTTAATAACGGCGCACGGTCCGTTCAAAACTTTATATAATTTTCGACGGTGCGTATTTGAGAAATTACGCTTTCCCCCCCCCCCCGGTAATCTTTTGACGGGCGTTCATGACTTGCTTCGGCACGGTTACAAAAAATACATAGGAATCCGGGCGCACTTGCCCACCCGAAAATATCGAATTTCTGGGTTTTTTTTTGGGGGGGCTGCGCCCTCCTCCCAGGCGCGAAAAAATTCCCGCACGCCTCTGTGCGGTTATTTTTCGCCTACGACGTTTAATAACGGCGCACGGTCCGTTCAAAACTTTATATACTCCAGTATAACGTTCCCCAACAGGATTTAGTCACGAACTTATTCATTCGGGTTCGCTCCTGCGACTTGGACGTACCTGTTGAGAATTCCCAAGTAGGATTCAGAGAAAGAAGCTCTAGGTCCCCTTGGACCGGATTAATGCTTGTATCTTGCCAATCCAAGCCAAGGCCAATTTTTCTGTTTTTTTCCGGAAATAGGCGTCCTTGTCAGAAGACTTTGTGGTAGCAACATCTATCAAAAATTATCTAAGGTTTACTTAATATGCATGCCAAGTTTGACTAGCAACAACTATTGACTAGCATGGGTATGAAAGAGCCTCTCTAGCTTAGCCCCACTCCAATTTTATTGCGTATATGTAACTGCAGTCTTAAAAAGCAATAATTAGGTCTACAAAAAAATATGGCCTTAACAAAATCTCACCAAGTTTGTAGAAATGCCAGAGAGAGATATTGCATTGTTATTTTTTGAGGAAAATTTTCACAATTTTGAGTTAGTGGATTTTTAGAGTTTAAACGTTGGTTAGGATGCTACTGGGAAAAAAACTGAACAAAATGTGACAGGATTAAAAGGCATATATAAACGTTATTCGAAACATATGCATAACAATAAAAATGGCAACATATCTATAAGAAAAAAAAATATTGAAAATAAGTGAAATATTTCAAAGAACAGCAAAAGAAAAGTAAGATAATAGGTCAATTTTTAAAGTTATTAAATATAATTTCGGAATTTAAACCTAAAAACCAGAACAAAGAAATGTAACTTGTAAAGAAGTTGAAAAAGTTGATATTTTAACATTTTTCGAAAACGAGCCACTACTGTTTTCGTGCCACTGACTTTTAAACAAAAACAAATACCTTTTTTAATAAATCAATGATTTGGCTTTCTGGAAAACGACCGGTTTCTCAATAGCAAGTTACCAAAGTTAAATTAACACGGGCTATAACCCAGTATTTTGCTGTTTTAAGTCAATATTCTTTTTAGCTTAACTTTAAGGTAAAGTAACTTACCCGTTTAACCCGCTTTTTAAAGATTTTTACAAGGTTATGTTGCTCGAGTTAACGCTAACTCGCTATTGAGAAACCGGCCCTGCTACTAAGATAGGTTAGGGTTTAGGATTATGGTACGCATGTGGTTTTTAATGTAATTTTGAGGGTTTAAACTTGAGTAAAACTTGTTGGAATTTTGGACTTAATAATCATTTCACAAGGAAAAAACACAGGTTTACCAAAAATTTCGTGAAAAAAATTTAAAAAAGAAGGAAATTAACGGTGGGTTTATCCTGCTCCAACTAAAAATACTCTGTAAATTGGATCACTTACTCATATTTTTATTCGCTTTTCATCCCTAAATTCACATAAAACATGTTCAATATGATAAAAAAATTAAATTTAGATTTTAAATTCATATATTTGTATCGATTGAAAACTGTCAAAAATGTTAACTGACGTTTTGCTCGCTGACGTTTTGCTCATTTTGGACGAGAACCGTGACCGTACCTTCTGACATAAAAAAAAGACTTCTACATCTATAAACGGGTGAAACACAAATTTTGAAAAATTTTTAATTTCCTCCATTTTTATAACATTTCCTATACCTTTTTTCCCTCCTTCTCCCTCCCCCTCTTTAAACAAGATAACAAATATTTTTAAGCTTGAAATATTTAATTATTTTATTATTTTCTTTTTACAAATGATAACGAAACGTAGTGGCGAATTCTCCCCTCCCCCCCAACACTTTTAACTACTCCCTCGCGTCGCGGTACTTAACAAGGTCTGGGAGAAATGGGAGGAAGAGGAGTGGGCAATTGCTGTTCCTCTTCCTGACTTCCGCAAAAAATCTTGGAATTTCCATATTAAAATTGCTAAAATCACACGATACTTTTCCGGTCCCTAGCGCGCAAGAATTTACCGCGGAGGACTTTTGCCGCACATCAACAAAAAAAAAATAAACAAATCCCCAATAACCCAAAAATGCATTTTTTTTACTTGCGCGGTATATTCTTCGCGGTTAAATCCGCGGTCCTTTTATTATTAGTATTTTTTACATACTCTATTCTTTAATTTGCGGTGTATGGTTGTACAATATAAATGTTTTAGGCGAAGATAGTTACGTTTGCGTGGTTTGTAACGAAACGTAGTGGCGAATTCTCCTCTCCCCCCTCTTTTAACTACTCCCTCGCGTCGCAGTACTTAATAAGGTCTGGGAGGAAGAGGAGTGGGCAATTGCTGTTCCTCTTCCTGGCTTCCGTGCCTTTTTGCTTGCTTGAAAAATATAACAGCGCCTGGTTTTAACTATTTATTGTGTGTCGAGTCAGAAAATGAAAATTATACGGAAAACACTATAGACGATGAATTTTTTTTTTAAATAATTTCGAACTATCCAGCAATATATGATAAGCCACACGCAGCATATTTTAATAGCCTAATGAAAGAGAGATAGCGCAATATTGCCAATAATACTACTGTAGGAAATAACCATTCACTTGCCAATAATGCCAATAAAGAAAATACACCTTACCACCTTTCATTATTTGTGGGGTAACTACCTTCAAAAGATAGTTAGATAGTATGGTATGATAAACGTCATACCTGACGTCATGTCAGGTATGACGTTTACTCGCAAAAATACGATACCGAAATGTAAATTTTTAAAGTTTAGTATGTCTCGTGTTTTTGCCAAAAAATTTTATTTCTTGGTATTGCCTCTTTAAAATAAAATATAAATTAATACATTTTTACATACAAACTGACATTTTTTTAAAAAAAAACGTATTTTTTTGTCTTTAGATTGGCAACAATATCAAATATGTCACGTGACTGTATTTATGGTTTTACAATTATCCTTGCAGATGAAAAATAAACGTGTGAAATTTAAACTTTAGGCCGACTTTTATTAAATTAATGCCCGTGTGCACCACTTCCCCTTACTTCTTCCACTTGTTCAAGTGCCGCTTGAATTGAGGGTGACCCTTGAGATTTACTTGGTTTGCAAAAGTTCCGAATATGTTCCATTTGTGTTTTTTGTGTGGTGACCATGATTATTACCTGTCAAAAAAACCACGTAAAATTTGAGGTTGTTTTAAAGAAACAAATTTTATTGATGATCTATGATTGTATGGAGGAAAAGGCAAATAAAACTACTATAATTGGTTAACTATAAAACCTAACTATTTATTTAGAATGTTTTCACGATGGTCTTCTTTTTCTTTTATAGAGCATGTTCTCTGTTCCGACAAAGAGCGTGACATATGAAGAACAACATGCTTGATTTTCGATACGTATTGAATACGATGTGAAAACATATTAGAGACATAAAACTATTTGTAACTTATCGCGGTATACGTATCTGCATCTAGCGAGAACCAAGTACATTGATTGGTCAGAAACTTGTAGCACGTTCGAAAAGAGCAGATATATGCTAATTTAAGGTGTTTCTGAACGCAATAGCTGCTAAGATACGATACGTGTGCCGTAACGATACGTGATATCTAACGCATCTCAACACCTATCGCGTTCAAGAACACCTTAGATTAGCATATATCTGCTCTTTTCGAACGTGGTACAAGTTTCTGAACAATTAATTTGCTTGGTTCTCGCTAGATGCGGATACGTATACCGCGATGATTTACAAATAGCTTTATGTCCCTACTAATTATTACACAGCATTTTTCAGTTTCTTTGCAACGAATTTGCGAAAAAAAAGGTTAATTATTCACTTAGCGAAAAAAACATGATTTTTTTTGGACATTCTAAATCTTTTGTAAAAGGTATCTTCATTTCATTCTTTGAAAAATCCTTTTTGTAGGTGTTCCATTAATTACAAAGTCTAATTCTTCATCTTCATCGTCATCCCAAAGAAGTTCCATTTTAAGCACAGACCACTATTTGTTAAAAAAAAAAACACAATAGCATTGGGTGCCAATTTGTTGTTGTTATTTTAATAAAGTTGTTTATGGACCAAAAAGTTAAGTGATATTTTAAAAAAAACCTTTGCCACGGCTAAATGGGTAGTAGATTCTTTGCAATTGAGGAAAATTTTCTTTGCTTACCTATTTCGATGTTTTCTTTCTCACTATCGTTCACTTTAAACACACTATTTTGTTGTTTCAAGATTGAAACAACATATGACTTAAAAATTATAGGGTGTTTAAAATAAATTTGGTGTTGCAAAATAAAAGATTTTGGTTGGAAAAGAAATAAAGAATGTATTTCAATGTCAAAATAAAAAAAAACAATGAGATGACAAAATTCAACAATTCAACATTGTGTTCAACTTCCAAAATGTTTTTTTTTAGCCAGAAAATCTAAAAGAGATTTTTATATTTTTTTTCAAAAAAATCATAATTTTAAGATGCATTCCCTTTACATTCTCTAGCATTTAATATAATGAAATATGCTATAATAAACCCTATAACATAAAATGAATATACAACTTTTCGAAAAAAAAATAGAAATTTAAGATATTGCTTGCTTTCCTCTGGAGTAGTCGTTAAACAATAATACCAAAATTCCTGACTAAGCCAGAAAGAAAGACAAATGCTCTCATAGTGTTCACACTAAAATCGGCAAGTGGTTAAAAAAAATAGAGATTTTTATTAAAAAAAAATTAGGAAAATATTTTTTTGTTAGGTATTGATAAGTCGAATCTAGGTCTCATTAACCAAAAAAAAATAATAAGAGGTACAAGATCGATAAAGCAAGACATTAGGATTTTTCATGGTAATAAAAGGTAAAAATCAATGTACTCAGCAGGGTTCGTCAAAACACTCTGTACTGGCTAGCCAAAATTTACACAAAGATATAAATATCAACATAAATATTTGGCGTACCAGTATCAGAGTCTCTTCTTCAACAGTAGTCGAACTTCATGCCAAGAACATCAATTTTGTGTGGTAAATTAGTCACATAAAGAAAAAAAATTAAGCCCTTTGGGAGACAAAAGGTAGGTAAAAATAAGCCCTTCGTGAGACAAAAGGTAGGTAGGTACTATGGCTGGTTGTTTATCTAACTTTCTAACCATGAATTCCAGATTAAGTAGCGTTTTGTTAAGTGATGAACCCAAAGATTGCACAAGGCAAAACTCTATGAGCAACGGTTCCCAAATACCATGCTAAAAATTTCAAATAAAACACAGCAGAAACAGTTTTTCAACTAACCAGTCCATAGGAAAGGGTGCAAAGCATTAAATCCCTTTCAGGTAAATAAATAAATTATTTAAATTTATTTATAAAAAAATATTGTGTGTGACTAAAAGACCCGAAAACGCATGTTAACAAAAAAATTGGTTGCCATGAAATGTCCTCTGGCATAACTAGATAAAATAAAAATGAATAAGAAACTACATCAAAATATTTTCCACATTATTGTGATTAATTCCCAAAGGAATTAAAGAAAAAAATTAACCGAAAATGGTCACATTTGGAAATTTATTTAGAACATAATATAAAAAGAACGTTTCAAGTTAGAAATCGGTGGATGTTTCCTACCTAAAATTGTCGGACCAATAGCAGTCGAGATTTAAGAGAAAAACAGTTTTTTATCCCATTTTTTTGAGGGTTTGTGAGTCTCCACGACGTAGAAGGTTAATTCGTTTTAAGGAAAAACACTGACACTGGGTAATTCTATAATTTTTAAAATATCCACTTTCTGCTTTGGTTGTTAAATATTTAACTAAATTTTTACTCTCTTTATACCTAGTTTGACATTCCTAGCTGCATTTTTTCTAGGTTAGGAATCTATGTTTACAACCAAATTTCTAGCTATTTTTTTCCAATACACTAACAGAAAATTTCCCACTTTTCAATGAAGTTATCCCAGATGAGTTCTTTCGAAACCAAAGCCTTAATAAATTTAAATACTCCACAATGTATATTTGTAAAATTGGTTTATATTGGAATATTATGAATCAAGATTATTTATTTAAATATGAAACCCGTAGTTATATTTTATTCCATTATTTATTGAGTCTTTTATTATTATTAAGCTGTTTTATATGAATTTTAAAAATCCTGATGGCTCACGCTCTATATTTTCGTTAAAATAAGGAATCTAGTTCTAGTGATGTTTAAAGAGAACACAAAAATCTTTACATTTGCTTTTTGAAAGTTTACTGATTTTCCTCTAGATGGCTGTAGAGGTATTGGAATAGAATTATATTATAATATTCGTATTCGTGCGTATTTTATAAAATTAAAGTTATTAGATTTTAAGTTTTTTTTTAACAAATTTTAGTGGTAATACAGTAGTTACGTAAAACGTGAGTTTTACTGTAACATATTATAATCACAGAAATATTTTAAGGCAACGAAACAGTTTTACAATCTGATTAAATTAATGGCTTTTGTTTAAAAACATATTCAAAAAAATACCTCACATAACCTCAAAATACGCTTAAGCCGAAGTAATTCTACGGCTTATCTTAACTGCGGCTTAAGTGCCACTTACATGATATTCCTCACCATTGCACACCAAAACTAAAGGTTAACCTCGGCTTACATGTCAAGCCAAACCCGTGCACACAGACATAAAACACACTTTATTGAAAACAATTTGTAATATCCACGTTTTTATTGTGCAATATGGCAACAATGCGAATTAAGTCTGGCAACAACATACTGTGACGTCATTAATTTTGCCATACCTGTATGCTGTATTTACCCCGCAGAAACAGGCTTAAAAGGCGCGTTTCTGCGAGCTTAACATAGTTACTAATATTCTCTTTTTCTAAATGCACTCGTCTGAGAGAGACCCAGCATACCAGGAACATACCGCTTGTACACCCTTCGACCCCACTGTCTAACTACCTTTTTGAGATAGTTATCCCTTGACAGATTTACGGGGTCGAAGGGTGTAAAGGCGGGTATTTTTTGTGATGGTGTATTATGCTGGAGCTCTCTTAGACGAATGCATTTAGAAAGAGAAAATAAAAATAACTGTGTTAAGCTCGCAGAAACGCGCCTAATGTGAGGTTGAAACGATGAATTCCAGCCATATCGGCAGAGATCTTCGTCGTAAAGCTGATCACACACAAAATTGCATAGTGCATAGCACGCTGCATAAAAAGTTCAACCTGTTATGCTATGTGTTATGTGAGCCTATGCAAGTTTGTGCGTAATCAACTTAAAAGAGAGAAAAACAAGATGGTAGTTGGCCGGATTCTGTTAGGTATAATTCAAACAAGATATTAGTCAGTTATTGTAGTTTTGTCCCCAAGGTCTTACGTTAAACTTTTAGCGATCAAAATGAACGTAATGCCATAATTTATAAATCTTTAACAATTTTTGTGTTGAATGAAGGACGATTCTTTGTTCGTTTGGTACTCTTTAGTCAGATCTGTTTCTGTTGGATAGTCCATGCTAACCACGATTTTGACCTGGAGCTTCCTGGGGCCTAATTCTGGAATTTCGAGAGAAGGATCAATCCCTCGAGAGAAGGTATCAATCCCGGTGAATGATCCCATCTCTTGAAAAAAAAAGCTTTTCCTTGAAACCTCTTCAAAGTTTTAGATTGAAAAATATACATTTTACGCGCATGCTTGCCTGAGAAATGAGAGGGATCCCTGGCTTTAGAGTCGGAGAGCGCGAACCCCAATTTTTGATAAAATGAAAGAAGCGATAACCACTCAAGAATACGAAATGCGTTCGACGTGGGATCATTCGACACAAATCTGTCATATCCTACTCAAGAATCGGCGTCCGTAGGCGCCCCTGATGCGTTTGAAGTGTCCAATGTGAACTTGTGCAGTTCCCTGTTGGGCCTCTTGTGTTAAAGAAGATCTACTGGGTCGTTCATCAGTTCATTGTTATCTTTAAGAGGTTCCACTGGGTACCTGTCCGGTTCCCTGTGTGGTCTCCTACTTCGGAGGGTTTTTCTGGAGTTCCTTTACATACGAGTAAACCGGCTAAAATCACCTCCCCAGCAATCCTGGGGGAGGGAGGGGCTATATACAACAGGATGCAGATATCCCTGAGGAAGGTTTCTATTGTGGTGCCTCATCCAGGCGGCCCGGGCGTTCAAGTCAAGGCCCCCACACCCGCCTCCGATCCACCACTCAGAGAAGTCAACAGTCATATGCTACGATTTGCGCAATTTTCGACGGTGCGTATTTGAGAAATTACGCTTCCCCCCCTTCGGTAATCTTTTGACGGACGTTCATGAATTGCTTCGGCACGGTTACAAAAAATACATAGGAATCCGGGCGCACTTGCCCACCCGAAAATATCGAATTTCTGGGTTTTTTTTTTGGGGGGCTGCGCCCCCCTCCCAGCGCGAAAAAATTCCCGCACGCCTCTGTGCGGGACCGTTTTTATTTTTCGCCTACGACGTTTAATAACGGCGCATGGTCCGTTCAAAACTTTATATACTCCAGTATAACGTTCCCCAACAGGATTTAGTCACGAACTTATTCATTCGGGTTCACTCCTGCGACTTGGACGTACCTGTTGAGAATTCCCAAGTAGGATTCAGAGAAAGAAGCTCTAGGTCCCCTTGGACCGGATTAGGCGTCCTTGTCAGAAGACTTTGTGGTAGCAACATTTATCAAAAATTATCTAAGGTTTACTTAATATGCATGCCAAGTTTGACTAGCAACAACTATTGACTAGCATGGGTATGAAAGAGCCTCTCTAGCTTAGCCCCACTCCAATTTTATTGCGTATATGTAACTGCAGTCTTAAAAAGCAATAAATAGGTCTACAAAAAAATATGGCCTTAACAAAATCTCACCAAGTTTGTAGAAATGCCAGAGAGAGATATTGCATTGTTATTTTTTGAGGAAAATTTTCACAATTTTGAGTTAGTGGATTTTTAGAGTTTAAACGTTGGTTAGGATGCTACTGGAAAAAAAACTGAACAAAATGTGACAGGATTAAAAGGCATATATAAACGTTATTCGAAACATATGCATAACAATAAAAATGGCAACATATCTATAAGAAAAAAAAATATTGAAAATAAGTGAAATATTTCAAAGAACAGCAAAAGAAAAGTAAGATAATAGGTCAATTTTTAAAGTTAATAAATATAATTTCGGAATTTAAACCTAAAAACCAGAACAAAGAAATGTAACTTGTAAAGAAGTTGAAAAAGTTGATATTTTAACATTTTTCGAAAACGAGCCACTACTGCAAAATTATGATTGTTTTCCACAAACCAAAACTACACTTTTTTGCACTCGACGCGCGTTTCGCTAACAACGTTAGCATCATCAGGAGACGATAAACAAATTTGTTAGTAGCAGGGCCGGTTTCTCAATAGCGAGTTAGCGTTAACTCGAGCAACATAACCTTGTAAAAATCTTTAAAAAGCGGGTTAAACGTGTAAGTTACTTTACCTCAAAGTTAAGCTAAAAAGAATATTGACTTAAAACTTAAGTTAACGCTAACTCGCTATTGAGAAACCGGCCCTGCTACTAAGATAGGTTAGGGTTTAGGATTATGGTACGCATGTGGTTTTTAATGTAATTTTGAGGGTTTAAACTTGAGTAAAACTTGTTGGAATTTTGGACTTAATAATCATTTCACAAGGAAAAAACACAGGTTTACCAAAAATTTCGTGAAAAAAATTTAAAAAAGAAGGAAATTAACGGTGGGTTTATCCTGCTCCAACTAAAAATACTCTGTAAATTGGATCACTTACTCATATTTTTATTCGCTTTTCATCCCTAAATTCACACAAAACATGTTCAATATGATAAAAAAAATTAAATTTAGATTTTAAATTCATATATTTGTATCGATTGAAAACTGTCAAAAATGTTAACTGACGTTTTGCTCGCTGACGTTTTGCTCATTTTGGACGAGAACCGTGACCGTACCTTCTGACATAAAAAAAAGACTTCTACATCTATAAACGGGTGAAACACAAATTTTGAAAAATTTTTAATTTCCTCCATTTTTATAACATTTCCTATACCTTTTTTCCCTCCTTCTCCTTCCCCCTCTTTAAACAAGATAACAAATATTTTTAAGCTTGAAATATTTAATTACTTTATTATTTTCTTTTTACAAATGATAACGAAACGTAGTGGCGAATTCTCCCCTCCCCCCCAACACTTTTAACTACTCCCTCGCGTCGCGGTACTTAACAAGGTCTGGGAGAAATGGGAGGAAGAGGAGTGGGCAATTGCTGTTCCTCTTCCTGACTTCCGCAAAAAATCTTGGAATTTTGATATTAAAATTGCTAAAATCACACGATACTTTTCCGGTCCCTAGCGCGCAAGAATTTACCGCGGAGGACTTTTGCCGCACATCAACAAAAAAAAAATAAACAAATCCCCAATAACCCAAAAATGCATTTTTTTTACTTGCGCGGTATATTCTTCGCGGTTAAATCCGCGGTCCTTTTATTATTAGTATTTTTTACATACTCTATTCTTTAATTTGCGGTGTATGGTTGTACAATATAAATATTTTAGGCGAAGATAGTTACGTTTGCGTGGTTTGTAACAAAACGTAGTGGCGAATTCTCCCCTCCCCCCTCTTTTAACTACTCCCTCGCGTCGCAGTACTTAACAAGGTCTGGGAGAAATGGGAGGAAGAGGAGTGGGCAATTGCTGTTCCTCTTCCTGGCTTCCGTGCCTTTTTGCTTGCTTGAAAAATATAACAGCGCCTGGTTTTAACTATTTATTGTGTGTCGAGTCAGAAAATGAAAATTATACGGAAAACACTATAGACGATGAATTTTTTTTAAAATAATTTCGAACTATCCAGCAATATATGATAAGCCACACGCAGCATATTCTAATAGGCTAATGAAAGAGAGATGTTGGAACAGTGTGTTCTTAAGTCTCGGAGCCAATGGTAAGTTGACCTGCTACCTCCTCTGGGTCATTCATGGTATAGCGCAAGATTTATACCGGGTTTTTTAAGATACCGCGCGCTACCAGGTAATGCAAAAAATTTAAACTTAAATTTTTTTTTCAAACGACCGGAAAATAGCCACTTTCCCTTCGATTTTTATACGGAAAGTTCTACATTACAAGTATGTTCTTTTGAAATATTTCCACTCTCAAGAAAGGACCTTTTTGTTCAATTTTCCGATCCCTTGATCCTTGGCTGTGACTTCTTGTTGACAGCTTTTAGCTTTTATTTTTTTCCAGTTTTGACACTTCTAAAAAAGCTCTTAAATTTGTTTCAAAAGTTTTGTTTACAAAAATGGACTCAGATCATAAAATTAGTTGAATCCGGAGGAAATAATGGAAGCTACTTCAAAAGTCACTATCGATTGCTGCCTGAAAAATCTAAAGAGGGCTAAGTACCACCTGAACTTTGATACGTTTATAAACTGGTGCGAATTAAAAAAAACGTTAAAAAAATTAATGTTGATGTATTGGTGGCAAAGTAAGTATACTGATACTGTTTATACCCGGGTCTTGTTAAATTATGAAAATTCCACTGGCCAGTTGATACTTTCATACATCAACAACCTCGTGGATTTTGTTAAATTATGAAAACTTCTAGGCATGATGCACACAGATGCTTTCATACATTAACTACTTTATTTTCCTTCAGATATATATTTTAAATTTTTTTCTCTTAAGGACGCTACGTTGTGTTTGTAGTATTATCCTCTGTCTTTCTTTTACCAAGGTTCTAAAGAGTTTGACACAGTTGATTTCCCACCAGAAGTCAAATAAAACCACACCATTTCAATTAACATTACAGTTATAATGAATAAAAAATATACGAAAGGGTAAATGTAAAAAAAAAGTATACCACCAATGCAATATCAAAAGTAACACGATTAAACATAAAAATGTGATAACTAAATCATAAAAATATTAAAAGTGAATCTTAATTAGATACGGGATTCTTGATACCTTGAGCATATTGTTTATTTACCATCCAAGAATCAAGAGATTTACCCAAGCTCCCCTTTGTGATTGTTCCATCAGTCTATGTCTGCTTCGAGTTACAAGAGAGGTGAGTAATGAGCTGTTTAGTTGAAATGCCTATAATAGCCCAGTACCTTGACTAACCCACTATTATAGAAACACATTCCGTTGTTGGCTATTTTCTAGAACGAACAAAAATAAGTACGCCCTAGGTAACCTGTCCGTAGAGGGGTTACGTAGTTATATAAGAGCTAATTTGCCATGTGATAAAGACTGCTAGTTAAGCAAACGCAAGGCTTTATCATTAGCAAGCTTTATTAAATTTATTTGTTTAAAAAATACACCAACAAAAACACGGCCGCTCACCAACATACACAAAATATTCATAATGCGGTTGGTTTATGGTCATACCAATACACCCTCTTTTTTCAAAGCCCATTACCAGCTTTCTTGATTTTGAATAGTAAATATCAATATACCCATTGTAAAGGGTACCCTTCTCGAACCATAGATTTGTTAACAGAGACAATAAATCTCCTTGAAATCTTTCACCCGAGGAGTCTACTTTTAATATCTGTGAAATAGTACTTATAATTCTAAATTGTAACAGAACCATTAATTAAAATAATTTTTTATAGGAAGTAAAATAAAACAAGAATAACAAAATCATTGTAAAAAAATAAAAGCAATACTAATTAAAATATTTAACTCTGACTGTGCAATACTGAAAAGAAAATGATGTTCCCCACCCCTAATTTCCCTTTTCCCCTTTTAATAAATTACCTGCGAAATTTTGCTTCCGTTGTCGGACCTTCATTTCTCTGATCTTTAGATTTGAACGTGCGTTTTGTCTTAAAAATTACTGCAAAAAAAAATATCACCGTCACCACAATTCTTTCCTAAAGGAAAGACAACAGCGCACGGTAAAGCAGCCAAACCAGCGAAGCTGCATTTCACCAATTTCGCTGCACAGCGTCCCTCTCCAGCAGTCAAGAATCATGCTGATTTTGTAGTAAGACTGATTTGAGTCTATTGTGACCCTTTTAATAGTAATTATTTTTTATTTGCGATTTTAATTTATTTTCTACCAATTTCATATTTATTTATTCGTACTTACGTACAGATTTAGACGTAATGTATTTTATGATTTTCTACCAATTTTAATTTAATTATTTGTTTGACGTTACTTGTACAGATTTAGACGTTAGTGAGCTTTTAGTGACAATATTAGTTTGTTTATTTTGAATTAAATTTCTAATTCCCCCCTCCCCGTTATCCTCCTCTATTTAGGTAGAGAGAGCCGACACTGTGCAGTGAGTGCCGTAGCAAAACATAAACAAACAAACAAAAGAAACTCTGTCTTGTTCGGTGAACCGGGCACAAGACAGAGCAACGCACCCCGGTGAACCGTTGGAGCGTCGTATATAAAAAAAAAGAAGAAAAAAAGGGCTCCGTCTTGTTCGGTGAACCGGGCACAAGACATAGCAACGCATCCCGGTGGACCGTTGGAGCGTCGTAAAACAAATAAAAATACAAGAGACGCATCCCAATGCGTAGGAGCGTTCCCTCCGCCCTAATTTAAAAAAAATCCTCAGAGTGACCCAAACCTTCTTTGCAACAAAACAACAAAAATGAGTCTGAATCCGTTGCATGTGTGCTTGGCCTTATATAGACGTTGCAACCCACGCCACGCCACGCTTACGTTCTTTGTTTGATTGTTAAGACGTGCACTCATTTGCCTGTTTTTCGTCAACACTTAACTATAATCGAACTTTTAAGGGATGTAGCCACTTATACACACAAACTGCTGGCGCCTAATTTCTTGCCTGCACTGGGTACTTTTAAATTTGTTTCCTTAATTAGTTTTAAACTTTTCTTTTTAACAAGCCCCGGTCTGAATTGTTTCAATACTATAAATTTAGGTAAATTAAGGTCAAACCTAAAAATCTACCCTCTATGAGTTGTTTTATCATTATTTTGCTTGATAAGTTGGCCATGGTCGGCCATAACTGGTCCTTAAGACGGATTTACGCTGGAAAGCAAGCAAGCAAGCAAGCAATTTGGAAAAGTTCATCATATGGGAATACACACAATCGTTTACGCTCGCAAATGTCATATGTCAAGCAGAAGTGCAGTTCAATATGACCTCAAAATTGACGTCAACTTTCTGAACATAACCATTTTGTTTTGTCTTTTTTTAAGAAAAAAAATACCTACTTTGTTGTTTTTTAATCATCCGCTGGTTTTAACTATTTATTGTGAAAAATTAATCCGTTTGAATATCAGGAGCATACGTATACCGAACAATTTCTTTACGAGTCAGAAAATGAAAATTATGCGGAAAATACGGAAAACACTATAGACGATGAATTTTTTTAAAAAATATTTACGAATTATCAGCAATATATGATAAGCCACACGCAGCATATTCTAATACGCTAATGAAAGAGAGATGTTGGAACAGTGTGTTCTTAAGTGTCGGAGCCAATGGTAAGTTGACCTACTACCTCCTCTGGGTCATTCATGGTTTCAATATAGCTATGACGAAGTCCTTACGTTTTTTATAAGATTTCTTGGTACAGGGAAATCGAGATTTATCTGTTAAAATGGAGTGGCATATGTAGTTTATGGTTTAAGAATAGTTTCTGAATATGTACTTAAATGAATACTATAAGAACTTAATTGTAAAGCCTTGATGATAATATTTTAGCATAATTTAAGGATTGACATTTGCGTTTAAGCAATTTTTACTATGTTTTTCATGCTTTAATGCCATGATTTTTGCTCATTTTTAAAGCTTTCTTTCCAAACTTTCGATTTCTAGAATAAAACTGATGTTTTTCAAGTTTTCGCTGTTTTTTAAGTGTTCAAAAGAAGTACCGCCAAAAATATTTTTTCTCTGTTAAAATGAAAAATATTTAAAGTTGTTAACGAGAGACAGCACGCTATATAAAACTATTTTAGAGAAAGATGGAATATAAGAAAGAACACTTAATTTGATGTCATTTCCTCAATCATTTCACTTCATGTGCTTAATGTTAAATAAAGAAATATATTCTATTCTAATCCCATATATATGCGGTTCTACCCATTTCTGTGCTGGCATATACCATTATTTTCCTTAGTAAAAAGTTAATGCTTGATACCTTAGAAGATAGGAAGATAAAGTTCTAAAGAAAATTTAAGAAATTGAGGGAAAAGTATGTAAGGGAGAAAGAAAAGTATAATAGGGCAACACGTAGTGGTTGTGCTGCTACAGACTTTGATGAATGGCCACTGATGTCATATTTTCGGTACATGATGGAGAGCAACAATGAAAACTGGTGTGTAGTATAAAATAGGTATCTCTCAAAATATCTACTTAAAAAAAATCTTGAAAAAAACTTAAAAACACAAAATTAATTTTTGTATCTTTGTTGACTGTTACAATAATTAATATCATATCATGATAAACTATTTACAAAATTTTAAGAATTGGTAAATTCGTAGCAAAAAAATTGGGAGAAAAATTGTTTTCAATATTTTAACTTCTTTTTTAAATAAATCAGATTTATACTTTTGGTTTTATATGGCTTCAAAATTTGCTTATTTAGCACTATCTGCCTAGAATTGTATCAGGATGAAGTTAGACAAAATGATTTTGTAACTAGTAAATTACCTAAACTATTTTTTTAAATATCAAATTAAGAGAGATAGAGGTGTAAAGAATAGAAACATTTATATTATTAAAGTTGCCGAGTTTCAATTAACCCTCACTTTGACCCATTATAAATAGCCATATTTTTATATAAAGGATATTGTGCGAGAAATTCAAATAGCTTACCCTTAGCCCTGTACAGGGTGAACGTTTATAAAGTTCCACTTAGGAAAACTTTTTTGTTATATTTCATAAGAAGAAAAATCAAAAAGTGAGTGACTTATGAAATTAGGTAGATTACTGTAACAATTTCAGTTTTTTACAGAATACCCTGTATATTTTATAAAAGTTTGATAGATCCTTTCTTTCTGATTCCAAAAATATATCATATATAGGGTTTATGTTTAGAAGTTCTCGAGTAAAATCAAAAATAATTTGCCATTTGTGTTAGCCAAGGAAAAATAGTCAATGTTATTGTGAATTTTCTCAATGACCATTCAAGAGAATGGTAACATATGGTATATTTTTGGAATCAGAAAAAAGAGATCTATCGAAATTTTAAAAAATATACAGGGTATTCCATTAAAAAAAAGGACATCATGGCAATCCTACGTGTAATGGGTGATTAAAAAACATGAATATTCAGTGTGTATCCGTTTGAGTATATTCTGTTTATCCGTTTTTTGAATTTAAGGCAGACATATCCTAGCCCAATATCATTTCAATATTTGCACAATAAATATGCCCAAAAATATTTGTTTTGTGGAATGGAATACTTTATTAAATATATTATTGTTATAATATATAATTATATAATTACATTTTTTTAGCATTACAGATCACAACATTTTTCTGCTTTTTTTTAATGCTTTGTTTTAAATGTACTTAACCCAGATCCTCCTTGTTTTATATATCTTTAAAAAATCGTAGGTATATTATATATAAATACGGAACTAAGCTTGTTTCGCTTGTTTCTCGACTTGTGTGCTGTGAATTTGTGCCGTTTTCTAAAGTTTTGTAGCAACAAACAATATTTTTTATTATCGGTTGGATTAAACTACAATGGACTATCCCCCTCGGAATTGCTATCTTACATCCAGTTGTTACAGGTAAGTAGATAAACGCGATTGAAGTTGTTTTATTCGTGTGGGCTCAAAATGGTGGCTTGACGTTATATGTTGCTTTTCGTCGTTGACGCGCTGCGTAAAAAAGGGGCAGAGAAGGGTCAATGTCAATCAGAAACAGCAGGTGTTGTGTTATCTAAAGCTAGGTTTATACTGTAAAATTAAAAGAAACACCTATATGGGAGGCAGTGTATTTTGCATTTTTGTATCACAGTGTTTAGACACACAAACGACGGTTATATCTAGAGCGAAAACAACCTTTTTTAGCGTTGAGTTGGGTTTGCTGGGGTTATATTGGTTGGATTTCTTTTGAAAATGTAAAAAAACTGGTTTTTGTGTTTAACAAGTACTTATTAAATTAGAAAGCTGATAAATCACCTCGTAAATCACTGACACCCACATTTGTGTACATTTATAAAAGTTTTGTGCTGATTAATTAAAGTTATTTACCTATATATTTTTATTTTATTTATTTATGTGTATTTTAAAAGAAGAATCCTTTTGAAACTTTTATTTTTCTGCTTTCCTATTAGGCCTCTAAAAGCAAATATATAAGTTGTATGGTTTTATTTTTTGTTTCAGATAGACAAAATTTGGTTGGTTGTTCCCACCATCTTTGGTAACTTTAGATCTGTTGGGGACTGCAGGGTGAGTAGATAAAGCCGATTAAAGTTTTGTTAATTCATAAATGGTAGAGTTAGAAAAAAATGCACCTTGGCCATTTTTTCATACCAAAAATCAGGCCATTTTATAAACATAAATAATTTAGGTAAACATTTCAGTCTGATCCAAATCTGGACGAGGTTTCAGGAAATGAAATACCTATCTAAATGGAGACTCACGAACAATATTTATTATTAATGGATTATTATTTCAAAGTTGTAATTTTTATTTTTTCTCTATTTTTTATCCAAATAAATAAGTGACTTTAGCAGTAAATAATTCATTTTCTTGAATTATCTGTGAAAACTCTCTGTATAAAATATTAAAGTTTTATTTTACTATTAGCAGCAATTTAAAAAATTTGTGAAATTAAAACTACTCAAAAATAAGTTCTGCTCTGATATTTCAGGTCGACTTTTGATGAAAATATGGGTAGTTTTTACCATGCCTCTCAATTTTTAAACAACCAAAATTATATTTTTGGTTCCCTTACATGGAAAAAGACAATCATCCTGGCGGCCATCTTAACATCTAGACTTTGCAGGGTAAGTAGTATAAACTGTCGAAAACTTTTTTTTTAATTCAGTTTAAAGCAAAATTGAGACGCTACAAAAGATTTTTTGTGTGTGTGTCTTTTTATAGACTGTTCTTTTTTTATCTATTACTTTTGTTAAAAACTAAAACGATGATGTCCGAAAGGTCCCATATAAAAGTGCTCAGGATATTAACGCATAAATTTGCCACTAATTGGCATAATCATTTTTTGTCGAGTCTAGAGAACTTGTATAATTTTTTTCTTTACTTATATTTGTTACTAAAGTTAAACATTACTTTTTTAAAAGTTTTGTTTTTATATTTTTTTATAAACTTAATTTTTTCCAAAATTTTTGTTTGTATTTAAAAGATTAAAATAACACATTTTTTAGAAAATTTTTGCCCATGGCATTTTTATAGTTTTTTTTTATTATAAAATGTTGCTTTGTATCACCAGCAAACTGAACAAAAACTCATAAAAACTGATTCAAAAATGAATATGCCACGTATTATCTGTTTATAAAAATATTTTATTTCAAGATGTAGCTGCAGCAAGCAGAAATTCCCTTTCTTTACGCACCACCACTAATACAAAGCTTCATATTGTCATAGAAAACTGATTAAGGATGCTACAGATAGAGACAGATGTCAACCACGAAAAAGAATAGAGCTAAACATGAGTATATGTACTGGTTTTAATGCGATATGGTGCCTGCGAGTCTTAATATACTGCTTTGCTCTCTTTGACTTAAACTAATTTTTTTAATGGAAAGCTTAATTCTGTATTTTCTAAATACAATTTAAAAAAATGTAATTCAATTAACTGCTTAAATTAAAAAATGAGGAAGTGTTTGTTTATTATTAAAAATCCTTTAAAATTTTAAAACTATTGTTATTAAAAATGTTTAGCTGTCTAAGGTGTTTTTATTTTTAAAAAAATTAAATTAGGCATTTTAGGTTTTTTTACTAACAAACAGCACTTTTTTACCTTATACCGTATAATTTTTGTATATATAAATAACATAAAAAAACGATATTTCCTACCATTTTAAAGTACATCTAAAAAAATGCTTATTTATGTGAGAGCATATGTTTCTGATGTTAATTTTACCCAGGTTAATTTTTTTAAAGTTAGGATGCGACCTGTTATTGTGCTAAGTGGGCATATTGTTGTAAGATAAGAGATAAAAATGTTTACATTTACTTTTTTCTCAGATATCACTATAAGTAGATAGAGATAATGTGTTTGGTATTTTTTAAATCAGGAAAGGAAGTCCGATCAAAAAATGCATTCATCTAAACATAAAAACATAATGTCTTAAATTGACTTTTGCAATGACAATTACCTTTTTCTGCAGTTAAATCTAAAAGCACTCAAAAAATTATTCACGTACAATCGTTTAATCATAGTTCGCTTTGTTTTGATTAATAAGGAATGATACAATTAATACTTAGATGATTTATTAACCTTTATTTAAACTAAATGTTTACAAATATTCAAAAAGCTTTTTAATAAAAAAATATAATTTACAAAGATACAAATAACTTTTTAACAGTGGCGACTCGTGGTAATCAAAATTAGTAAATTAATATTCACTAACCGTTCCCAATATTAGGGGTCATAAGCCACGGCATGGCGTAAACGCAACGTACGTTACGCGAAGAGGATACGTGGCGTAGTTACGACGAGCTAAAAAAGGCTTAAAGCAATGCTTTTTGCATCCTGCAAATTGGTTAAGTAGTCCAGCACAGGGCGCTCTCATTTGCTTTGTTTTTCATAAGATAACCTAAAAATTGTCATGTTTTTTTCTTTTTTTTATGTTTCAAAAATGGAAAACATTCTTAAATGTCTTTATTTATAATGATGACGATGAAGAAAATTCTCCGAGAAGGAGCTGCTCTCGGGAATAGAGCAGCCTGTTATAGAAGGTTGAACTTTGATGAGGTGGCGAAACCAGAGTGTTTGACATTATTTAAGTATGAAATACACCACCTACCGCGCGTCGCTAGATGCCTGAGAATACCAGACATGCTTATAGTAAACAACTTTCTTTTGATCTGGACGTGTATTCTTGAACAGGGAGCGGCATAGATCTATGGCGAATGATTACATGGGACGAAAACGTTATATTCTTAAGCGATGATCCGATTTTACGGATCGCATGAAAATCATATGTTCCCGATAGCATGGTCCGAAACCTAGGAACAGCGTCAAATATACTGACACTTGCGCAATAAATAAATTACCGTAACCCGTATTCTTTTGCCCACATACAAACTGCCAATGTAAATAGAATAGAAAAGAAAACAACAATTCCTGTTCTTGCAAGTTCACTTTCATAAAAAAATTAAAAACCTATCTAAACAAAAAAAAAATGAATTATCACTTACCAGCTGCAGTTTTTGCACAGAAATAAATCTGGTTGGTTGCAAAAACTAACCGAGCGGGTCCCGTTAAGCCTCTGTTGTAAGTAGCGTATTTCGGTTCGGTTATTCTTGGATACGGGAGAAATATAACTGATTTTGCCTACGATATCACTAGTTAGCTCTATTAAATCGTTTCCGGGTTCCGTATGCTTCAATTTCGGGTAGCAATTCTGTCACAAAAGGGCACCTGATTTGTCAATATCTTAGATTAAAAACAGACAAGATATCTGGTCCAACGAAAGCTACTTGGCAAATAATAACCACTGTTTATTTACAAATAAAATCACAACAAAACAAAGGTGAAAAATATCGATTATTTTTCTATCCTCTTAAACGACGTTAAAACGATAGGGACAGAGAATTGTCTAAACCACTTTAGGTCGTGATTGTCTTGTGGGTGGGGAAAGTCGGCAGAGCGCAGACGGTCGGATGATATTTCTATTGACATAAGCGTTTTCGCGTTATCTATTTTAAAATTTCAGGATGTTTTAAGCAGTTTATAAGTCGTTTTAAGACCTCATTTTATTAAAAAACGTTTATAGTGTGTTTTTTACCAGTAGGAGAATATTTTAGTGCATTTAAAGTGATACTTTATAACAAATTGTCCAATAAGTTAAAACTTCCAAATCAGTTACATCAACCGAAAAGAATCTAAAAAAGAGAAGATCAAAAGATCTTGGGAGGAAAGAACGAAAATCCAAAATTGGATGAGTGTCCCACAAGAAACACACAAAAGACCAAAGCGAAAAGAGGAACAATTAAACAATGCTTCGCCCGGGGTGACCAGCGTGGGCTGGTCAGTGGATTTACTAGTCACCCTCAATCCAGACATCATTTAACACCATCGCACACTCTGACTTCCAACTTTGAAAGACTCACAAATAAGCATCGTTCCGCATGGTACTTACTATAAGTCACCTGATGCGGGTTCGTCCTGGCGTGTTAATCTTTCCAATAGGAATATGCCCCTAAGACAATTAAAACAAGAAGTCAAAACTTCCAATTCAGTTACATCAACCGAAAAGAATTTAAAAGTTGGAAGTCAGAGTGTGCGATGGTGTTAAATGATGTTATATCAAAATCGTTTAATTGTTCCATTTTCGCTTTTGTCTTTTGTGTGTTCTTTGTGGGACACTTATCCAATTTTGAATTTTCCTTCTTTCCTCCCAAGATCTTTTGATCTTCTCTTTTTTAAATTCTTTTCGGTTGATGTAACTGAATTAGAAGTTTTGACTTCTTGTTTTAATTTTCTTAGGGGCATATTCCTATTGGAAAGATTAACACGCCAGGACGAACCCGCGTCAGGTGACTTATAGTAAGTACCATGCGGAACGATGCTTATTTGTGAGTCTTTTAAAGTTGGAAGTCAGAGTGTGCGATGGTGTTAAATGATGTCTGGATTGAGGGTGACTAGTGAATCCACTGACGAGCCCACGCTGGTTAACCCGGGCGAAACATCGTTTAATTGTTCCTCTTTCCGCTTTGGTCTTTTGTATGTTCCTTATGGGACACTCATCCAATTTTGAATTTTCGTTCTTTCCTCCCAAGATCTTTTGATCCTCTCTTTTTTAAATCGTCCAATGTTTTTAAAGCAAAGGGAGAGCAAGTCAAATCAGTCAGTGGCGGTACATGCTGGTAGGTACAGAGAAAATAAAAAAAACAGTTTATGAAATATGCTTAAATTCGTAGATCCTTAGATTAAAATATCAACAACGTTTTTTTTCTTAATTTTCAAAATTTAAAATACTTTTGATGAAGCAGTTATTGCCCAATGAGTCAAATGAGATATTTTTGAACGTTTTTGTAAGGTTCTTTTAGAGGATTTTTTTTATAAAGACGATAAAATAAAGCGTACTTTTGATGAAGTGGTTAATGCGCAAATGAGATTACGAAGGTTTTTTTTATAAAGACTATAAAATAAAGGTAGGTAAAGGCCTTAAACCAACTTGCTAACAAATATAAAAGTTAATTCACATGTGTTCAGGTTTGTAAGAATATTGAATTCCTACCTCTTATCAGAATATTAAGGTTGATTTATACTACCACCGTTGCCATCTGTGCTCGCCTTTCGAATTGATATTTATGTATGTATATCTTTTTGTCTGTCCTAGATGTGTAGCCTGAGCATTATTGACTTTATTGTGTACTGAAGAAGTCAGTATAAGAAATTTTCTGCTAATGACCAGAAAAAATAGCAAAATTAACAAACAAATATTTGTTTTTTCTTCATGTTCCAGTAGCTGTGAACTGTGTTTCTTTGTTTTAATGTTTCGCATAATTTTATTGTTTTGAACTTTGTAATAAATTTATTTTGTATAAAGTTATACTACAAACATTTATTGTTAGGAAGCTTCAAATTGGCAGAATTATTTTTTGCATGTTTCTTAAATTATTTTGCAGATTTCATACTATAGTAAAATTTTAATAATATACTCCATGTGTAAATTTATATTTAAGTAGGTACGCCACTGGTGTGTTTAGTGTAAACAACAGAAAGGTAAAAATTATTCAATATAATAATATAACCAAAGTCTCCGTAAGTGTCAGGTATCTTGTATCTTTTTAATCTAAGGTGAATATCTTAGTTTTCTTTTACTATTCTGTCTGTCTTGGCACTAATGACATTCTTTGTGAGCAGTTTTGCCGTCAGTTTGCTCCCTACTATAACTGACATAGACATGACAAAAAATGAGATTTCGACCAATCGTGTGCATTTTTGTTAGATAAATGCTCCCCAGGAGCACTCCTTTCGCTTACTTTCAAGAATTAATAAACACCCTGATCGGATGAAACTTTTTTATTTATTTTTCTTCATTTAAAAACTGCCCCATAGGAATAATTTTGCAAACTAACAAGTAAAACATATTAGGGGTTATGAATGAGAAAATAACTGTCTCTATTTAATTTTACTAGAATTTTATTTTTAAGTCAAAAAGTCTTTTTAAGTTAAAAAGCTTAAATAAATTACAGCACGTAACTCGATGTAGCGTAAGTTTTGATCAAGTGCGCATGTGCAGTAATCTCCAAACGGACGATACTCTTTACGCGTGGTATATCGTTACAGCGCGTATCGTACATAAATGCGTAACTCCAGGGTGTGTATTCTTGAAAGTCATACGAGCCGGTCTTTCTCTCGTGCGATGGGATCTATCGCATGGAATATATCACCCCCCACGATCGAAAAGCAGTTTAGGAAGCAATACATTCGAAAAAAAAACCTCTTTATTGCGCAAGTGTCGGTATACTCGATACTGTTCCTAGGTTTCGGACCATGCGATCGGGAACGTATAATTTTCATGCGAACCGTAAAATCGGATCATCGCTTAAGAATATAACGTTTTCGTCCCATGTAATCATTCGCCATAGATCTATACCGCTCCCTGTTCAAGAATACACGTCCGGATCAAAAGAAAGTTTTAATAAAAAAATAATAATTTACAAAGATACAAATAACTTTTTAACAGTGGCGGCTCGTGGTAATCAAAATTAGTAAATTAATATTCACTAACCCTTCCCTATATTAGGGGTCATAAGCCACGGCATGGCGTAAACGCAACGTACGTTACGCGAAGAGGATACGTCGCGTAGTTACGACGAGCTAAAAAGTAGTCCAGCACAGGGCGCTCACTCTCATTTGCTGTGTTTTTCATAAGATAACCTAAGAATTGTCATGTTTTTTTCTTTTTTTTATGTTTCAAAAATGGAAAACATTCTTAAATGTCTTTATTGCCCGTTATGGAAGGTTGAACTTTGATGAAGTGGCGGAACCAGAGTGTTTGACACTATTTAGGTATGAAATACACCACCTACCGCGCGTCGCTAGATGCCTGAGAATACCAGACATGCTTATAGTAAACAACTTTCTTTTGATCTATGGCGAATGATTACATGGGACGAAAACGTTATATTCTTAAGTTAATTCTTAGTTATATTCCCGATCGCATGGTCCGAAACCTAGGAACAGCGTCGAATATACTGACACTTGCGCAATAAACAGGTTTTTTTTTCGAATGTATTGCTTCCTAAACTGCTTTTCGATCGTGGGGGGTGATAGATTCCATGCGATAGATCCCATCGCACGAGAGAAAGATCGGATCGTATGACTTTCAAGATTACGCACCCTGGGGTTACGCATTTACGTACGATACGCGGTGTAACGATGTATAGGTTCAAGTCGGAAGTCTCTATTCATCAACCTAAGATAGACAAAGACAACGAAGCGGTGTTGTCAGATTTCCTTCTGTATCAGCGGGATAGGGAGGGATCACGTGACGAATAAAAGTTAACAAGGCATTGGTTGCAGTAGTGAGTAAGAAATGGACTTTATCTTTTTGGGAGAAACAATAAACAATAAGTGTAGACACTTGGTTTTCTCGAAAACGACCCAGCAGTAACGTAATGTGCAACTATAAACCACAGTTATGTGACGTGAAGTTAGTCACTGTATATTCCCAGAATTTCGCCTATGACAATCTGGCAACGTCGTCCCAAACACGGATTTTTGGCAAGAAAAAGACCACTTTTCGGTCCTCAAGGCCTCAATGCAGGTGAGTCACAGTTTCCTTTCGTGTAGGTAACATACGGATCCTTGACAAATATCTCTCTCCCCTTTGCTGTTTGTTTACCTCTTTAGAACGACTATAAACCTCCTTTATTTCGAATTTCTTATACTTTTAGGCCAGTCTCGAGTCGTATGAGAACAGATGATCGCCTCGTTTGAATAAATAAACTGAATATATATCGAAATTTAACCTGTTAAAGTCTACACAGCCTATCGTATAAACCACAGGAAATATGGAACCTACAGACCAAGAATGCACCCAGAGATAGGCAAGACGGTCCACACTTGGCTGTAAGAGGTTAGGCAATGCCCTTTAAGGAAGTCACGTATACTTGAACCCAAAATAAAACCAACAGGTGAGTGTTTTGTCAACTGACGACAAAGGTAGAATAATTTTGTAATATCAATACCATATGATTGGTGACAACCTTGGTCCTGTTATTTTTAGGACTTATTGGAGCCCTCAAGCCTGACATGTGCAAATTGGGGACCGATCAGTAACAGAAACTGCCAACCACCGACACATTACTAATGACAAGAATCTACCACTCAACAAATGAACCGACACTAGTTTCCAGTAAGTACCAGACCGCTAAGTCTCTCTCTGTTTGAAACGGTTTATGAAACTAACCTTTATTATCTACTTTATTTTTGGGTGTTAAGTAGTTGACGAAAGGAGAATTTGATATAATCAGTAAAAAAAACAAAGGCGGTTTAAACTATGCGCTAGAAAGACCGTTTTGGTGTTAAGTTATGTAAAATTATGTTATTTTTCCTTGTTTCAGGTTACTGCAGAGCCGGAGCAACCTTTCTTGGCCTGGTTAAATTATACAAGAAAAATACGACGTTTCACTGAACTGTAGACTGTATAGTTAATATAATAAAAAGGTGGATGTTGTAATGTTATTTTTGAAACACATTGTTTGCTACAGTAATTAAATTTATTGGTTTATTAGAAAGGGTTCAATGGTGTTTTATTTAAAATATTGAGGTTTGCTTTGTTTTGAAAAAAAAGTTAACCAGATTAAAATGCCGCCACATAAAATAATCATAATGCTAGTATAATTCAACCTCAATCCAACAGTAAATATTGTTTTTCCAGCGCATTGGCCATGAACTAGTAGGATATAGAATAAACATGCTCAGACATATAGTAAAGATTATTGACTTAGATTTTGCCAGGGTACTAGAAGGGTGTTTCAAAGAATTATTTTTTTTCCTAAGGGATATTGTTAGGGAAATATTGAACCGTTACACTCCCCCTTTCCTCCGTCAGAGGTGAACACCGATTAACTTTGACTGAATCAAACTGCGGGTATCGTTTCGACAAGTTATTCCAAATCCATTGCATCCCATCAAAAAACAAGAACTGTCCGGCCTTGAGAACACCAGGACCTTACTGCCCGCAAGGAAAGTATTTTAACCAATACCTTAAAAACTTTGAAACCTTGAAGAGGAAGAAAAATGTAGTAAAAACTTTTAAACCTTGAAGAGGAAAAGAAAAAGTAGCTAAAATTTTAACCACTACTGATACTTACATGCTAAGTAACGCAGCAGTATCGCGTGCAACCCCTTGTTGCAGGCGACACTATCTAGTGGAGCTATAATGAATAGCTACCACTAATAAAACCAAAATAATATAATTTTGACAGGATATCCCAAATCCATTACTGCTGCTCATCTCCACCCGCCAAGTTGAACCCAACACCAATAGCCCGGACTCCCCATAGTTGATTGGCCCGCCTCAGCTACCAGTCGAAGAGCCCGAACCCCCAAATGCGAATCTCCGCCGCATAAGGCCACGCCAGATGCCCATCCGTCCTGACGCACCATCAGGAGGCAAGCAAAAGCGGTGACGGTGAAACCGAGCAGCACCCAATAGACAGGGACCCGTACCGAAAGGCCGAAAAAGAAATAATAAGAGAATGAACCCCCCCCCCCCAATATACCTTGAAGACTCCTCAGAGTGACAAAGCACCGATCAACCCAGAACGCCGGAAAGCAACCCTCCAGACTGTGACGGTACTGCTGAGACGTCAGTAGACAATGTTCAGTCTTAATGGAGCTAACTAGAGCCTTGGAATCGGAAATCTGCCAAGTTCTAGCGCCAAATACAGAAAAACCCACCACTAACCCGATTCAGCAACTGCCTGAAAAAGATGTAAAATCCAGGCCAGTTAATACCAGAAAAAAAAAATTATGAAGCATAGAAAAAGAAAAGAAATGATTATCCTAGACTATCCTCGTTGACTTCTGCAACGACCACCGGTTTCAAGTCCTGGACGTGCCAATTTCCAACGCACAACTTCCCATCTAAGTCCACGAAACGGTCCAACATACTTAGGGCACAACTTGGCGTTAACGAAAATCAGGGCGTCCGATTGAACTTTATTTTTCCTCCATACGAGATCCCCCGGTATAAATGACACTTCTCGACGTCTCAACGATTACGATCTGAAGACCTTTTCATGTTTAACATGACAGCTCGGTAAAGCTTTTTAAAGCCATCTAGCCTCTTCTCTATGACAGGTTTAGGATCCTTATTTATGGCATAAGAATACTCTCGACCGTCGGAAACATACTCTCGACCAAAGTTAATATAGCAGGAGAAAACCCAGTAGCTTCACTTTTTGAAGTTCGAATCGCACACGCGAGCGCTGGCAAATTAGCGTCCCAACGACGATGGTTATTTCTACATAAGTGTAAATCATAGTTTTGACCACTCTGTTTGCTCGTTCACACGGGCCAGCCTGTGGATGGTAAACAGCTGTGTAAGAAAGCTTGAAGTTGTACTTTTCTGCAAGACGCTGAAGTTCTTTACTTTTCATCTGGCTACCGTTATCGAATATTACATATTGCGGAACTCCGAAGGTTAGAATAATATCATTCTCTAAGTGCTTATAAATAAAATTCGCAGTAGCAGCACGACCAGGAAAAACGGCTACGTACAACAAGTGGGTATTCCCCTGTTTCGAACTTCGAGGAAGTGGTCCCACACAATCAAGAGTGATTACTTGCCATGGTTGAGTAGGTTCTGGAGCTCGTCCCATGTGACCTGCTGGCGCTTTCTGCTCAACTTTAAACTTAGCACAAGTCTGACAGCGGTTAACATAGCAGGTTACATCGCAACGCATCTTGGGCCAGTAATACCTAGTTTTAAGTCTATTGTACGTTTTAAAAATGCCGAAATGACCAGAGCGGACATCATCATGACTCCTTGGGCTAATTCAGGAATGGCACATTTAACATATTTGTATAATATCTTGTTTTCTATACGCCACTGAGAATACTTTAATGGAGAGGTGTTTACTAGGTTTTTCATCCTTAAATACCACACATCTTCAGTATCAGAAAAGTAATATTTTTGGTTTTCTATGGTCACGCTGTCTACATTAAGGACTGACCTAGAAAGGAAATCTGGCACGACATGGTCACGACCTTTTCTATGAATAATCTGGTAATTAAAGGCTTGTAGCCTTATTGCCCAACGCGCAAATCTGCCTGACGGGTCTTTCAGATTGTGTAGCCACGCCAAAGAGCTATGGTCAGTTATGACCGTAAAGTTGGTAAGTTCCAAATATGGTTTGAGTTTTTCCGTGGCCCATACAACAGCTAGACATTCACGTTCTGTAGTCGAAAATGGTTTTTCCTGTTTTGTCAATGACCTAGATATGTAACAAATCACCTTTTCGCCTTCGTCGAACTGTTGGGTTAATACAGCTCCTATGCCAAATGCGGATGCATCCGTTTGTAAAGTAAATGGTTTTGTGAAGTCAGGACATGTAAGAATGGGGGCTGAGACTAAAGCAGTCTTAAGCTTGCAAAAAGCGGGGTCACACTCCGGAGTCCAACGAAAAGCCACGTTTTTCATCGTAAGACGAGTCAAGGGAGCGACTACTAAGAAAAACTCGGGAACGAATCGCCGATACCAGCTCGCCATGCCGAGAAAACTTCGGACACCTTTCACTGTTGTTGGGGCAGGAACATTAATGATCGCTTCGACCTTGTCAACATCGCATTGAAGGCCCTTAGCAGTAACAGTAAAACCAAGAAATTTAAGACTGGGGCGACAAAATTTGCACTTTTCGGGACTCACAGTAAGTCCTGCAGCCAGCAAAAGATCCAAGACAAGTCCCACAATACGAAGATGTGTCGAAAACGATGGAGCAATGATTATGACATCATCCAAATATTGGAACACGTAGGGTTGGAGATCTACGCCAATAACGGTGTCAATCAGTCTCTGCCAGCAAGCAGGGGCATTTGTCAGACCAAATGGCATCCTTTCAAATTGAAACAGGCCTCTGTCTGGCACTGTGAAAGCTGTAAGTTTTCTACTCGTTTCTTTGACACTTACCTGCCAATATGCAGACCGTATGTCCATGGAACTTATATATTTTGCCTCGCGCAGTCGATCCAAGATGGCGGAGATGTACGGGATCAAGTAAACGTCCTTTGTTGTGGCTTTATTTAAAGCTCTATAGTCTACGCAAAACCTAAACTTGCCGTCCGACTTGGGAACCAGTAACACCGGTGATGACCAAGCACTTTTGGACTTTTCGATGACATCCAACTCTAGCATTTTGTCAAGTTCCTCATCAATTAGCTTCTGCTTCATAGGTGATACAGGATAATACCTCTGTTTGATGGGTTTAGTACCTGGTTCCAGGAGTATCTCATGCTCATACACTGAGGTAAACCCCAAGCCATCTTTCATTCCTGCAAACTTTTCTTTTAACAGGGTATCTAACTGAACTAGTTGTTCAGGTGTAAGGACTGATAGGGAACCAACCTCTTCCGTCTTCACTACAATAGCTGAAGAACACTTGACCTGATCGTCTACAGTTCCCTCAATATTCGCTGTCTGTCCATTGGCTACAACACATTTGAACCGACGACTCCTATCCAACTTTAAGCCGAGTTCCTGGAAAATTCTCCATCTAGACTCTCCAGCAATCGTGGAACTCGCACCGGAATCCAAAAGAGCCAAAATAGAATGACCTAAAACGTCAACATTCAAGGACGGCCGCAGCATGCGACAACGCATAAGAGAGAAAAGTCTGTTCCGCCATGGGAGTTTGATATTGGGTCACTAGACGATTGTCTAGGCGTTTCCCGAATTCGAACAGTTTGGACAGTTCCTGGTAGTAAAACCTCCCTTGGAACATCGGTAACATTTCAGTTTTTCCTCAGGACAGCTCACTCTAGTATGACCTTTAGCCCTGCAATGCCAACTGACCATTTCCCTGGACTGGTTACGTGACGACGTGTCAACTGTGTGCACAGTACTTTGTAGGGAGGTGCGCTTGTAAGCTAAGTTAGGTTCGGGAAAATTCGTGGAGGTGGGTGGTGGAGCAAATTTTTCTGTTCGGTACATGGTCTCGTCTACCTCACTTCCTAATTCGATGAGGTGGTCAATGCTCTCAATATTTTGCAATACAAGGGCTCGTTGTAAAGGAGGTAACATGTTCCTTCTGATCAGGGCTACTTGCTCACTCATAGGTAACAGTGGTCTAAGTTGACGAAACAAACTTTGCATGCGGGTTACATACAGACCAAAGCGTTCATCTGAATCTTGAGTACGTTTAGGGATTTCCCTTCGCAAGGCTGCCTCATGATCATGAGGAAGAAATGTTCTCCTCAACTGAGTTTCAAAATCATTCCAGTTACGAAAAGTGTCTCTTCGTACCCTATACCAATCCATTGCATCTCCTTTCAGAAATTCTCCCATAGCTCTTGAAGCTATCACTTGCTCCTTGAAAATATTTCTGGAAAGACATTTATATTCCAGACTATCCAAAATTGAGTTTAGTCTTGAAAGGTTCCACTTGTCAAAGCTGTTAAGTTGAAAAACAGTGGGGTTAACCAAAACATAGGACAAGTTAGAGTTAGCCAAAGGAACTTGAGGTGGTTCTGTCCTTTGGTGTTGCAAAAAGTCAGGGACTGCCTGGTATTCTCTTCGGTGAGGTATTGTATGTATTCCTCTGTGGTAAAGAGTGGGAATAATGATGAGGTTCCATACTGAACCTAGGTCTTTCAGTGGATAGGGTTTCGATCAATGGACCACGAGACTCCAAAACTGAAGGACGACTGATCGGTGAAAAGTCTGAAACATGGGGTTGAGAAAAACACTCAGGTCTCATCGACGAAACAGCAGGACCAGCAGGATAAAATCTATAATCAGATGCAGGTGCAGCACTATAATCAGGAGGGTACTGAAAACTAACTCGTCTACGCTCCACAGATGGATTTGGTTGAAGGGGCCTATAGTGGTGACGAGGAATTTCAACTGCTCGAAAAGGATCTTGAAATTGAAGCCTTTGAGAATAACCAGCACGGGGTAGAGGCTGTGAGATTTCTGGAATATTCCTTGGTTGCTCATTAAAATTACCAAACTCAATATTCCTGTTCTGTGCTGGAGGTAAGACTTCATCAACATTCTGGGGCTCAGGAGAATCACAAAGAAAAGGGTTGGTGTTATTACGAGATCGCTCACTTTCAGCGGGTGAAGCTGATCTCTGAAAAACTTGTGGGTGAGTAGTTGACTATGTAGCTGAGTTATTGTTCACTGTAGCTGAGTTATTTCTAATAGCTGGGTGTGAAGAAACAATACTTTGATGGTTTTGTCGTGTAGTTGGCAGGTGTAGCTGAGTTTGTTGTAGCTGTAGCTGAGTAGCAATGTTGAGTATATGATTGTAAAAACCATTAATTTGCTGATTTTGTTATGTAGCTGAGTTGTTGGTAGCTGTAGCTGAGTGGCAAGAACCATTACTTGGGTTGCTTGGTGGTATAGCTGAGTTACTAGAAGTAGCTGAGTATGAAAAACCGGTATTTTGGTTGTTTGGATGTGAAGCTGAGTTGCTGTTAGCTAACTGTATCTGTGCTTTAGTCTGTAAACCGACCCCAAGGTCTATCATTGGTTCCTCAGAGCCTGTGGTAGCTGGATGACTGACAACTTCAGAATGTAAAGGATGCTCTTCTATTGGTATCCCGGAAGATTCCTTGGAAATATTTTCAAGCAGGTCACCCAAAAAGTCTTGTGCACTACCAGCTAGGCCCAACGTTGCTATGTTGTAAACGCCTTCCAATGCTCTCAACAATCCACAACACAAGTCCGTCAAACTAACTTTTCGTCTCGCTTCCTCTTCGGTATCTGGGTGAATTCAATTTATCCTTCCCCGAACATGGAATAATCTTGTGTGAATTCTCTTAAATTCATTATCTCTGTTGTTTTTGTCAAATTCCTGTATACTCTCACAGAGCTCCTCCAACTTTGCTCGACAAATAGCTAACTCTCAAATAGGATCAAAACAGACACGAGCTCCGGTGTTTCCAGACCTTTCTTCAGCAAAAACAGCCCTCAGCTGTGCCCTTTTGTCCCGAGCTGCAAAATTTTTGATTTCCACTCCTCGGCTTTCCAGCTCGTATGTGATCTCATCACTAAGTAAACGATTCACCTCCATATTTTCCTGAAGCACCAACGCACTAACACAAAACACCAAATCAAACAAATATCCTGTGGTTCAACCTCAAAAAGGTCAGGCTATGAAGTGTAACGGTTCAGTTCAGGGAAAAAGTGACAAAAAAACAACTTACCAAAAACAATTGTTTTTGTAAGAGGCGCAAAAATAATTTAAAATAAAAAAAAAACAGAGAAAAAAGGACTCAATTTAGTCGCTGTTTACTGTGACAGCAAAAAACTACCAGAAACTAGTTTTGGGGTAAACGCTGCGTAAAAAAAAATGCCGCTTGTAAAAAAATGACGAACTACTAATTTAAACTAACAATACACTTAAACACTAATATGTTTACGAATTCTTTTCCGGATATATATCTAGCCGACCTAGACTTCGAAGACTTTGACACATCAACACCCTTATATAAGAGGGAAATTATTGTGGAAACAAGCAAGGGATAAAAATTAAAAAAAATATTTTTGATTTACTATTAAGAGTTTCTTTGGATTTACCATGCTTTGAAAAAAGAAAAAAATATATTTTTTATTTAACAAAAAAATATATCTGATGCTTTAAAAAAATATTTCAATTTACTATACATTGAAAAAAAACATAAGGTTGGGATTTTCTTTGATTTGAGAAGGAAAAACATTTATTTACTTTGCTTTGAAAAAAATACTTTTTAGAAAAATTTAGATTTTGATTTACTACGGTTTGGGAATAAAAAAAAATTGTTTTGAAGAAACTTTTCTCTTCCTGTAAAAAAAATCAATTTACTATGCATTGCGAGAAAAAAAAATTTGGATTGGCTATGATTTGAAAAAAAAAATATTTTTGGAATTTATTTTGCTCGGTGAGAAAAATTTAATTTACTCCACTTGGTAAGGAAAAATAATTTTTAAATTTATTGTACTCGGTAAGAAAAAAAAAATAATTTACTTCACTCGGTAAGAAAAAAATAATTCTTGAATTTACTTTAATCGGTCAGAAAAAAAAAATTTAATATTCTTCACTCGGTGAAGAAAAAACAAATTTTGAATTTAAATATTATGTTGTTCGGTAAGAAAAAAAAATTAAAACTACCTCACTCGGCATACGAAAAAAATTGAAATTTACCCCAAAAAGAAAATTTACATTTATTTTTAAAATGACTGGCTTACTCTTTAAAAAAAAATACCATTAAAAAAAATTGCAAATGCAAACCCCCCTTCGCTTTCTCAAAGCAAAAGAAAAAAGAGAACGCTATGAAATCACTCGCTTAGGAGTACAAAAAAGTACAAAGTACCATGTTATTGCATTGCCAAGGCCACCCAACAACCAAAAACTTATTAAAAAACCAAAAAAAGAAAAGTACGCTTACTCCAAAGAACAAAGAACCACGTGGGCAGCCAGTGTTATGCATGGGAAGTCATCCCGTTGGGGCTCCGTGTTATGTTTAAAAAAGAGACATTTTATTCTTTAAATCAAAAGAGAAAAAGAAAAAGGTGATGACAACTTCCAAAATGCTATACTTTGGGTCCTATCGGGTCCTATCGAGCCTTGCATTCTTGCCAACTTGAGCAAGCAGACGGTTGTGGGGCACTTAGCAATGAAACACTAGGTTATACAGTCTCAGAATATATTGTTGTAAAATAGTGTAAATCGCTTGTTGTAATCTTAAAGGTTAGTAAAGGCATGCAATATTTGTAAAACGATAAGTGTAAATTTTAACAAATAAAATAGTTTTTAAAACTAACATTTTAGGGGTATTTCATCTTGTTTTTATGATTAATTTCAATGAAAAAAAGTTCTTTTATCAAAGATGAAATGGTTCTCATATAAAAAAAATGAAGTTGGAGGATAAGTTTTTATAAAATTTTATGAGTTTTTTTTTTATGACGGTTTTTAAAAAGAAAAGGTTTGGACAGGGAAATATTCCTTATCTGTTTCCACATAGCTAGCCGATGACAAGCCAGGGCAAAGCAGCACTCAGGACGGGAAGCCAAATGCATGGTGTTGAAAGTCTGCACTAGGACCACCCATGGCTGCGCACCGGAACCAAGCACCCTAGACAGATATAAAAACAACCTTCTAGAACCAGGAACGTATCATTTATACCTAATTTATAATAACGGACATGTATTTTACACAGGGAAAAAATAAGAAGTAAAACAGTAAGAAAAAAAACTACTGTTTACTTATTGTACGGGGCATGCCTGAGGGGCAACACTCAAAGTACATATGCCAAAAAAAGCATTAAAAAAAACATATAAGCCCACACTCTATTGTATAGTGGGTACCACGGACGATAAAACTAAAAATTACTTAAAACGACAGAAAATAGTCTAAATTCTTACAAGGGCAAAAATAAACAAGGTACGCACGCAGCAAATATTTACCTCAAATCATCCTGAGGGCGACATTCCGCATGGCAGGTAACCTAATAGCTCCCAGGCGAACAGGGAGTTGAAGTGAGGCCTCCTCAACCTGTAGCACAAAGAAAAACACAGAATCATAAATAGTCAATATTGAAATAAACTGGAGGGAAAACCCTTTAAAAAAATCAAAAATAATTACCATAGATCGGCTGATAAGCCACGGTCTAGCCGGCCATTGTCGTTCGCAAATTATACGAAAAGAAGGAGAAGGAGAAACACAGGCAACGGGCACTTCCACGAAGACTCTTCTTTTGATGGGACTTAGGAGGATTCCGTCTTCGACAATTTCAGTTTACCAAGGTCGCCATCGGCGCGACTTTTTCCGGTATTCTTAGAAAAGAGAATTTCTACGTGGCACTCAAAACGATGCCGCAAAAGAAGTGTTTCCTTCCCTCCAGGAAATTTCAGACGCTAACACAGAAGCTTTCTGCGGGCAAACGATTGGTCAAAAACCTCAGAGGCGCGAAAACTACAGTCGAAAATCGCTTATCCTGATTACCATATTAGGTGATGCTGCTGGAAACGCATTACAATTGGGCGATCTTTCTGATATGGGCAAAAATCGACAGGGGCTGGGGTCCAATCACCTAATCCAGACAAAGACAACGAAGCGGTGTTGTCAGATTTCCTTCTGTATTAGCGGGATAAGGAGAGATCACGTGACGAACAGAAGTTAACAACAAGGCATTGGTTGCAGTAGTGAGCAAGAAATGGACCACAGTTATGTGACGTGAAGTTAGTTACTGCATACTCTCAGGATTTCGCGTATGATAATCTGGCAACGTCGTCCCAAACGTCACGGTCAGCTGGCGGTCGACCTTCATTTTGAAAAATCATAAAATGCCTAAAGAAAAACACGGATTTTCGCCAAGAAAAAGACCACTTTCCGGCCTTCAAAGCCTTTCTAAATAATCCAGGTGAGTCACAGTTTCCTTCCGTGTAGGTAACATACGGATCCTTGACAAATATCTCTCTCCCCTTTACTGTTTGTTTACCTCTTTAGAACGACTATAAACCTCCTTTATTTCGAATTTCTTATACTTTTAAGCCATTCTCGAGTCGTATGAGGACAGATGATCGCCTCGTTTGACTAAATAAACTGAATATCTATCGAAATTTCACCTGTTAAAGTCTGCACAGCCTATCGTATAAACCACAGGAAATATGGAACCTACAGACCAACAATGCACACAGAGACAGGCAAGACGGTTGGGCAATGCCCTTTAAGGAAGTCACGCATACTTGAACCCAAAATAAAACCAACAGGTGAGTGTTTTGTCAACTGACGACAAAGGTAGAGTAATTTTGTAATATCAATACCATATGATTGGTGACAACCTTGGTCCTGTTATTTTTAGGACTTATTGGAGCCCTCAAGCCTGACATGTGCAAATTGGGGACCGATCAGTAACAGAAACTGCCAACCACCGACAAGAATCTACCACTCAACAAATGAACCGACACTAGTTTCCAGTAAGTACCAGACCGATAAGTCTCTCTCTGTTTGAAACGGTTTATAAAACTAACCTTTATTATCTACTTTATTTTTGGGTGTTAAGTAGTTGACGGAAGGAGAATTTGATATAATCAGTAAAAAAAACAAAGGCGGTTTGAACTATGCGCTAGAAAGACCGTTTTGGTGTTTAGTTATGTAAAATTATGTTATTTTTTCTTGTTTCAGGTTACTGCAGAGCCGGAGCAAACTTTCTTGGCCTGGTTAAATTATACAAGAAAAATACGACGTGTCACTGAACTGTAGACTGTATAGTTAATATAAGAAAAAGATGGATTTTGTAATGTTATTTTTGTTTACTAGAAAGGGTTCAATGGTGTTTTATTTGAAATATTGAGGTTTGCTTTGTTTTGAAAAAAAAAGTTAACCAGAGTAAAATGCCTCCACATAAAATAATCATAAGGCTAGTATAATTCAACCTCAATCCAACAGTAAATATTGTTTTTCCAGCGCATTCGCCATGAATTAGTAGGATATATAATAAACACCATGCCCAGACATATAGTAAAGATTATTGACTTAAAGATTTTGCCAGGCTATTAGAAGGGTGTTATGAAGAATTATTTTTTTCCTAAGGGACATTGTTAGTGCAATATTGAACCGTTACACTTTATAAAAAAATCCTCGAAAAGAACCTTACAAAAACGTTCGAAAATATCTCATTTAGTTTAGTATTTTAAATTTTGAAAATTAACAAAAAAAAACGTTGTTGATATTTTAATCTAAGGATCTACTAATTTAAGTATATTTCATAAACTTTTTTTTTATTTTCTGTGTACCTGCCGGCATGTACCGCCACTGACTGATTGCACTTGCTCTCCCTTTGTTTTCAAAAACATTGGACGATTTGTTTTAAAATATCACTTTAAATGCACTGAAATATTCTCCTACTGGTAAAAAAAACAAACTATAAACGTTTTTTAACAAAATGAGGTCTTAAAACGACTTACAAACTGCTTAAAACATCCTGAAATTTTAAAATAAATAATGCGAAAAAGCGTATGTCAATAAAAATATCATCCGACCGTCTGCGCTCTGCCGACTTTCTCCACCCACAAAACAATCACGACCTAAAGTGGTTGAGACAGAATTCTCTGTCCCTATCGTTCTAACGTCGTATAAAAGGATAGGAAAATAATCGATATTTCTCACCTTTGTTTTGTTGTGATTTTATTTGTAAATAAACATTGGTTATTATTTGCAAAGTAGTTTTCGTTGGACCAGATATCTTGTCTCTTTTTAATCTAAGATATTGACAAATCAGGTGCCCTTTTGTGACAGAATTGCTCCCCGAAATTGAAGCATACGGAACCCGGAAACGATTTAATAGAGCGTTAATAGACCATCAAAACTAGTGATATCGTAGGCTAAATCGGTTATATTTCTCCCGTATCCAAAAATAACCGAACCAAAATACGGTACTTACAGAGGCTTAACGGGACCCACTCGGTTATTTTTTGAAATCAACCAGATTTATTTATGTGCAAAAACTGCAGCTGGTAGGTGATAATTCGTTTTTTTGTTTAGATAGGTTTTTAATTTTTTTGTGAAAGTGAATTTGCAAAAACAGGAATTGTTGTTTTCTTTACTATTCTATTTACATTGGCAGTTTGTATGTGGGCAAAAGAATACGGGTTACGGTAATTCGTATTTGTGGTTTAAAAACTCTTTTTAGCATCTAAATTACGTTAATACGGTAAGCAAATAAGGTGACGATAAATTAGTGCTCTATTAACTCTCTAATTAAATAAAATAGACCGTACGCGACTCTGAAAAAACAGTGTGAATCACTTGGTTTAGTTGTTTAGTGTTGTGTTAGTGTTAGTGACGCACATGGTAACCGTCGTAAACATCAAGTGCAGCATATTTTAAAGCGCGGCTAGTTGATTCATTTTGACTGCATGGAAACAAATTCGTAGCGTTACCGCGATGCCGCGTATTGGGCGATATAGTCTAAGAGCTGGCGGAAAAAACTAACGTCATTTTGTACACGATTTATTTGTAGCCATTAGCAGAGGGGGTGGTAAAGTTACAAATAAAATAAAAAAAATAATAAAGTAATTTGTACATGGATAAAAATTTACAGTGTTATCAGGGACGACGTCTTGAAAAACAAATTGCTATTGCCAGACTTCCTGGGGGCCTCTAAGCAGGTGAACGGGTGATCCTAAAAACGATAATCCAGTCAGCTTTGCGCGTGCACGATACAAGCTTGGCAGCTTTAAAGCCTTCTTATTAGTCGAAATAAAGGATGTGAACGTTCCCGTGTGACCTTTTGATGTGATTGGTTTCGAGGAGGAGTTGATTGGGGGAGAGCGATAAATAACCGATTTTCTTCACTCATTTGTAGCCACTGACATTAAATTAAAAAATTTACAGTATTATCAGGGACGACGTCTTGAAAAACAAATTGCTATTGCCAGACTTCCTGGGGGCTGATTCTTGAATTTCGTATGAAATGACGCACGAGAACAGTCACCTCCCTGATATCGACCAATAACAGGCTTTGGAGCTATCAGGAGATATCTGCAACCTATCCGACCACGGCCGAACGTCATCCGATTCAGTGTATCGAAGGAAACTTCCTACACTTTCATACACCTGCCTCTAAGCAGGTGAACGGGTGCTCTTAAAAACGATAATCCAGTCGGCTTCGCGCGTGCACGATATAAGCTTGGCAGCTTCTAAGCCTTCTTATTGGTCGAAATAAAGGATGTGAACGATCCCGTGCGACCTTTTGGTGTGATTGGTTTCGAGGAAGAGTTGATTGGGGGACGGCGATAAATAACCGATTTTCTTCACTCATTTGTAGCCACTGACATTAAATTAAAAAATTTACAGTATTATCAGGGATGACGTCTTGAAAAACAAATTGCTATTGCCAGACTTCCTGGGGGCTGATTCTTGAATTTCGTATGAAATGACGCACGAGAACAGTCACCTCCCTGATATCGACCAATAACAGGCTTTGGAGCTATCAGGAGATATCTGCAACCTATCCGACCACGGCCGAACGTCATCCGATTCAGTGTATCGAAGGAAACTTCCTACACTTTCATACACCTGCCTCTAAGCAGGTGAACGGGTGCTCTTAAAAACGATAATCCAGTCGGCTTCGCGCGTGCACGATACAAGCTTGGCAGCTTTTAAGCCTTCTTATTGGTCGAAATAAAGGATGTGAACGATCCCGTGCGACCTTTTGGTGTGATTGGTTTCGAGGAAGAGTTGATTGGGGGAGGGTGATAAATAACCGATTTTCTTCACTCATTTGTAGCCACTGACATTACTGTGATTTTCATTCATGTACAAATGACGTTATTTTTTGCATTATTTTTCTAAGTTTAGCGCCGTTTGGCGGCACTTTATGCTCTACCCGGATGTCTGGCAATAGTCGTTCATTTTTCAAGACATCATCTTTTATAATACTGTACTGAGAATATAATATATATAAATATAATACTGAGAATCCAACCGTGTACACATGACGTTAATTTTGTCAAAAATTACCGGCTTTGAAGTACCGCCGTCCTCTAGTATCCGATTTCAGGGGGGGGGGCAGCCTTGTAGTTTTTCGGTTTTCTAACATATTTTTCGTCTTTTCTACGCGAAGGAAATCGTCTATAAAATAAAATTAATTTTTTTCTCTTCGCGACTTTAGCGCCCACTGGCGGTACTTTGTGATCCACCCGGATGTCTGGCAATAGTCGTTCTGTTCTCAAAACATAATCTTATATAATACTGTTCATTTTTAGCCGTGTACAAATGATGTTAATGTTGTCAAAAATGACCGGCTTTGAAGGGCCACCGCCCTCTAGTTTCCGATTTGAGGGGGGCATACATGTAGTTTTGCTGTGTTTTACATATTTTTTTGTCTTTTCTATATGAAAAAAATCTATAAAATAAAGCTAATTTTTGCAACTTTAGCGCCGTCTGGCGGCACTTTGTGCTCCACCAGGAAGTCTGACAATACCAATTTTCTTTCAAGACATCGGCGTCGTCCCTGATAATACCGTGAATTTTCATCCATGTTCAAATGACGTTATTTTTTTGCATTTTTTACTAGTTTGACGTCCTCTGCCGGCGCCTTGTGCTCCACCAAGAAGTCTGGCAGTAGACGTTCATTTCTTAAGACATCATCTCCTATAATACTGAGAATTTTAAGCCATGTACAAATGACGATAATTTTGACAAAAATTACCGACTTTGATGGACTACCCTCTTTCTCGTTCCCCGGTTTGGACTGCCAGAGTTGCAATTTTTCTGTTTTCATCACCCCATCTTGATCAAAATAAATCGTGTACAAAATGACGTTACTTTTTTCCGCCAGCTCTTAGTATAATATTTAGAAATATTTAAATGGTTTTTTCGTTTAGGGCATTGGGTTAGCGAATTAAAACATAAAACTTTATGTTGAATTGTTTATTATTTAAATTAAAATGAGATATTTTGGCAAATATCGAAAATAATATCATGCAAATAAATAATACCATTGCAAAAGTTTACGGTGAATCACTGATTCACTTACTTCAATGGTTGAGCCGCCGCTGTTTTTTAATCAAAGCAGATTTTAGGTAAGCACCAGCACAGCTGACTGTCCCTAATTATTACGAATATTACATTTTTAGTTGTAAATCGCCCCCTATAGGCGTCTGCATTTATGAAAAAGTGCCTAACCTCAAAGAAATTGCTACAAGACATTTTTTGACGGATTATTTGCAGGATAGAAGGTACTTAAAAATACCTATCAATACCAAAGTTTGACCACTGGAAATGTCAAAAACCGTTTCACCAGCAGAGAAAAACATGAAAAACATCTAAATAGGTTGGATTTTACGAGGTTTTTTTGCTAATATCTCAAAAATGGTTGGACCTACAAAATAAAAATGTTACCAAATTATGTTGCTTATCTAAATGTATTAGTTAGTTAGTTTATGAGTTACGATCAGGAGAATAAAACCTTGTGGGTTTTAAAGAGATATTAGTAATTACGAGACAAAAACCTCTTGACTCACATTAAACAAATTTACTAGCGTATGTATATGCAACCTTGTAAATATTAGTAGCCATGTTGAAATTTGAATATACACGAATTTTAAGTCCTAAAATACAAATCTTATGATTTTGAGTAAAAAGCTATTTCAAATATATCAAAAAATATCTGACTTACTAAGTTAAAATGCAAGCATGTTGAAATGTTTAATAATCCGAGAGTTAAAGGCCAAAAACTAAAAAATTAAGGTTGGTTTTTAAGAGATATTTGCAAATATCTCAAAAATGGGTGACTCGCATAAGGTTTTGTGTAATGTTGGTAATTTAATTCCTTAAAATATTTGCATCTATCAACATGTTTAGATATTCACTGGTTCCGGAAATAAACGCAAAAACTAACACTTTAAGTTTGTTTAAGTTGGCGGCTAGATTATAACTTTGGCAATTTTTTTTTGTAAGTTGAAGAAAGTCCATTTCCGGTAGTCAAATTTTGGTAAACTTTTGGTACATTGAAAATATATCAAATGGTCCGACATAATGTTAAAAAAAGTTTTGTAGCAATTTTTTTTGGAGGTCAAACTTTAAATGCAGTCGTCAACTAAATTTCAAAACATTTTTACATAATGACAAGATTTTCTTTAATTTGGTCGCCTTAGATGCAAGGCATGTTTGTTTTTTTTAAAATTTGAATTTAATTTTTTTTTTGTTGTTTAAACTGTCAAAATTTAATGTATTGGGTGTCAAAATTAAATGTTTAGTTTTGAGGAGGTCGAAATTTCCAATATTGGGTATATTTTTTCCATTAGCCTTTCCATAAGAATTTCACCCTCTGATATCACGCACCATCAGCCCTGACTAGTGAAACTGAAGAGACAGCAGGTGAATCTAGGGTAAACATTGGGCCCCTTATTTTTCTTGTGCGTAATTTAATTTTCGTTTTATACACCGTGGTTTATTCAACCATCATTTTTCATTTTAAACTGAACAAATCGATGGTAATTTAATGTAATTTTTACTCAGTTATAAAGGTGACTTTCTTAATTAAAATAGTAGGCGCGTCCTACTAGGAATATAGGATGTTACTTGAAGAATTTGTAGTCTAAATTCATTTAGTAGTGGCTCGCTTAAAGCGTTTCATGAGGATTGGTACAGAAAAATAATTGAAATCCGGCGACCCGACCAAACCCGACTCCCCTAGGTGTACGCTATAATTGAAAAGTGGCAAATAAGTAATACCTGAAACTAGATAACAATAGCAACAATTGTTATTTATATTACTAGTACGGTATGAGCGTCATTACAGTAACCAGTGGGAAATATTGCCACGACGAAGACCGAGTCGTGGTAACTACACGAGTGCTGTAATGAGCCTTACCGTACGTGTGATATACAACATTTTATCTACGATTCAAATTGTCCAGAACTTTTTTTATATCTAAAACTAAGATTTATAACAAATAGGCCTTTTTTAAATAAATAAATTGTAAAAAAAATGATGTTTTTTTTAAATAAAAATAAGTTACGTAATGCGCTTATTGCATCACTAGTGATATAATGAGCGTTACGTTATGAGATTATTACATCACTAGTGCGGTAGTCGGACTCACTACATAACATAAATAGGCCAAATTAGAGACGTAATACACTGTGTCTATAATAGACACTTAAAATAAATATTTTAACGCATCGCTATCGGTGTACGTATCGCGTTCGAAATAAAGCCAAAATACACTACATTTTTGACTTGCTCATGCCATGTTTCGAACGATGCCCGCTTTTTTGACGGGTGCGATGACACAAAAGCTGACAGCAATCGATGCGTACGGAGTGATGAACGTATCGTTACGTCCACCCCAACGCACGCATCGATTGCTGTTAGCAGTTCTGTCATCGCACCTTTCAAAAAAGCGGGCATCGTTCGAAACATCGCATAAACAAGTCAAAAATGTAGTGTATTTTGGCTTTATTTCGAACGCGATACGTATACCGATACCGATGCGTTGAAATATTTACTTTAAGTGTCTCTTAACTGTAGGTTCATGCGGTAAATTCGTCAATTACGGTCCTATATTCCTAGTAGTATACTTTTACTGTATACCTACCCTTACCTGCAACTTTCATTGGTTAGTAATTACTGAAAGCGCATTTCATAACCTTCTTAGAATACTCGTATGTAGCAAACAAAACTGCCGTCGCCGGTATAGTCCTAATCAAGGTCGGAGTTAACCCACTGTAGAGAGTACCCACACCTTCTCGTCTTAAAATCTTCGCTATAGTGGAAACTAAATTGTCTTTCGTATTAGTTACTTGTATTCGAGACTTTGCAACGTCTATAGGGTAAGTTAAAGTCCAAAAAATTCCGCCCCCAACCCCTCCTGCAAACATTGTTTTCATAAGGCCTAAGTCTTCTTTTTTCTGGTTGGGTTTTTTAAGCAGTTCTCTGGTTCCTAAAAAGCCCAATTTGATATTTAAGTAATTAAGATAAGATAAGATAATTTAAGATATTCTAAAATAGGTTAACGACTTAGATAACTGACTTGGCAGTTTAGTTGGGGTTTGGAGCCCTTGATTAAGGCTTAAAAGATAAAAACGATTTTTTAAAGACTCGAATTTGAATAAAATATTTGTGGTTTAATTATCTTCTGTGCTGGTAGATTTTTCTTTCTATAGTAGTTGGATGCAATAGCGTAGTTAAGATCTTTGTCGAGTACCAATGTTTCAGTATCTTGTGTGTTCAAAAGAAAAGATCAAAAGATCTTGGGTGGCAACAACGAAAATTCCAACTTGGATGAGCATTCCACAAGGACAACCCAAAGGAACAAAGAGAAATGATCAAACGATGTTTCGCCCTAGGCAATCAGCGTGGACTCATTAGTGGTTTCACTGGTCACCCTCCCAAACATCATTAAACACCATCATACACTTTCATTTCCAACCTTGAATCACTCACAAATGGCATCGTTCCGCACTGGTACTTATCTAAGTTATCTGATGCGGATTTGTCCTGGCGTGTTAATATTTCCAATAGGATTATGCTCCTAAGGTAATCAAAACAAAAAAGAAGTTAAAAAACCTCCAAATCAGTTACTTCAACCGAAAAGAATCTAAAAAGAAAAGATCAAAAGATCTTGGGTGGAAACAACGAAAATTCAAACTTGGATGAGCATCCTACAAGGGACACCCAAAGGACCAAAGAGAAATGATCAAATAATGTTTCGCCCTGGGCAACCAGCGTAGGCTCCTTAGTGGTTTCACTGGTCACCCCCATATTAACACGCCAGGACGAACCCGCATCAGGTAACTTAGATGAGTACCAGTGCGGAACGATGCCTATTTGTGAGTGATTCAAGGTTGGAAATCAGTTAATTCAACCGAAAAGAATCTAAAAAGAGAACATCAGAAGATCTTGGGTGGAAACAACGAAAATCCAAACTTGGATGAGCATTCCACAAGGGCCACCCAAAGGACCAAATACACTTTGATTCCCTACCTTGAATCACTCACAAATTCTCATCCTGGCGTGTTAATATTTCAAACAGGATTATGCTCCTAAAACAATTAAAACAAAAAAGATGTTAAAAAACCTCCAAATCAGTTACTTCAACCGAAAAGTATCTAAAAAGATCAAAAGATCTTGGGTAGAAACAACGAAAACTCAAACTTGGATGAGAATCCCACAAGGGACACCCAAAGGACCAAAGAGAAATGATCAAATGATGTTTCGCCCTGGCAACCAGCGTGGGCTCATCAGTGGTTTCACTGGCCACCCTTCCCAAACATCATTAGACACCATCATACACTTTGATTTCCAACCTTGAATCACTCACAAATAGGCATCGGTACTTATCTAAGTCACCTGATGCGGGTTCATTCTGGCGTGTTATTATTTCCAATAGGATTATGATCCTAAGGCAATTAAAACAAAAAAGAAGTTAAAAAACCTCCAAATCAAATACTTCAACCGAAAAGAATCTAAAAAGAAAAGATCAAAAGATCTTGGGTGGAAACAACGAAAATTCAAACTGAATGAGCATTCCACAAGGGACACCCAAAGGACCAAAGAGAAATGATCAAACGATGTTTCATCCTGGGGCAACCAGCGTGGGCTCATCAGTTTGAATTTTCGTTGTTTCCACCCAAGATCTTTTGATCTTTAATTTTTAGATTCTTTTCGGTTGAGGTAGATGATTTGGAGGTTTTTTAACTTCTTTTTTTGTTTTAATTGTCTTAGGAGCAACACGCCAGGACGAGCCCGCATCAGGTGACTTAGATAACTACCAGTGCGGAACGATGCCTATTTATGAGTGATTAAAAGTTCGAAATCAAAGTGTATGATGGTGCTTAATGATGTTTGGGGAGGGTGACCAGTGAAACCATTGATGAGCCCACGCTGGTTGCCCAGGGCGAAACATCGTTTGATCATTTCTCTTTGGTCCCTTGGGTGTCCCTTGTGGGATGCTCATTCAAGGTTGAATTTTCGTTGTTTCCACCCAAGATCTTTTGATCTTTTTATTTAGATTCTTTTCGGTTGAAGTAACTGATTTGGAAGTTTTTTAACTTCTTTTTTGTTTTAATTGCCTTAGGAGCATATTCCTATTGGAAATATTAATATGTCAGGACGAACCCACATCAGGTGACTTAGATAAGTACCAGTGCGGAACGATGTCTATTTGTGAGTGATTCAAGGTTGGAAATCAAAGTGTATGATGGTGTCTAATGATGTTTGGGAAGGGTGACCAGTGAAACCACTGATGAGCCCACGCTGGTTGTTCAGGGCGAAACGTCATTTGATCATTTCTCTTTGGTCCTTTGGGTGTCCCTTGTGGGATGCTCATCCAAGTTTGAGTTTTCGTTGTTGCCACCCAAGATCTTTTGATCTTTTCTTTTTAGATTCTTTTCGTTTGAAGTAACTGATTTGGAGATTTCTTAACTTCTTTTTTGTATTAATATATAAATATATTAACACGCCAGGATGAACCCGCATCAGGTGACTTAGATTAGTACCAGCGCGGAACGATACCTATTTGTGAGTGATTCAAGGTTGGAAATCAAAGTGTATGATGGTGTTTAATGATGTTTGGGGAGGGTGACCGGTGAAACCATTGATGAGCCCACGCTAGTTGCCCAGAGCGAAACATCGTTTGATCATTTCTCTTTGTTCCTTTGGGTGTCCCTTGTCGGATGCTCATCCAAGTTTGAATTTTCGTTGTTTCCACCCAAGATCTTTTGATCTTTTCATTTTAGATTCTTTTCGGTTGAAGTAACTGATTTGGAGGTATTTTAACTTCTTTTTTATCTTGTATTTTGTTCTGGACTACCTTCTTGCTTTTTTTGTCGTGTGTTTTTTTATGTTCTTTCAAGGTTTTCTGAATCTTTTGGAGGATTGGTTCATAGTTGGGCAACGCAAAGGCGTAGTGTCTGATTTCCTCAAACCGTTGTAGAATATCATCTAGGAGTTGAGATTTCTTCCATCTGTGGTAACCGATTTGATTACGAACTAATTCGTTCTTTGAAATGGACTCCTAAGCTTAAAACCATTTGGCACGATGTCGTTGTCTCTGTTTTTTATAAGGAAAGTAATATGTATTTCTTCCTTGGCAAGTTTGGTATTTGTTTTTTCATAGTCAAGGAATTAGTGATGTATACTGGGTCCGTACTGGGATTTCAACTGATGTTTTAAGGAGATGAATATTGAGCTTGAGAGTAAACTGGAGTTTCGAACATCCATTGTCTGTATTTTTCTCTTTTTCACAACTTTTCAATTATTTATGTTTCGCTATCGAATGCTAACAAAACTAAGAATACATTCGTACCTGGTAGATGCAGTTATTGGTACCATATCGTTGTAGTTTGGTTTTAGTTAATTAATAGTCTTAGTTTTGGTTAGTATTCACCTGATGACAACTGAAGACACATTAGCAATTGAAACGTTGTAAAAAATTGGAAGTTCGAAGCTCTAGTTTACTTTCGAGAGCAACATTGTCTACCATCTTCACCCACAAGACCCCAGTCGCCACAGTTACAGCAGACAGCGTCCAACGGAGCGGACCAATCCCAACATGACACCAGCGTCCATCCAACCAAAATAAATGAACCAGTAATGCCTACGCTATAAGCAACCTTGCAAAACAATCATCAGTAGTTCAACAGCACACCACACAAAATGAAGGAAGGTAATAAACCAGCCAAAAATCAGCAAAACTAGCGGAAGAACTAAAAAGCCTTTTTTAAAATACAGAAAAAGATTCATAATCACGAAAGAGTAAGCCTACATAATCCAACAAAATCAGGAAGCAGACAGTTTATGGGAATTAGTTAAAGGGGGACTCCTACAAATTGTGTTTATTTTGTAGTAGAAATGATCCCAAGACTAGCGGTGTTATTGATTTTTTGGTACCACTTTAAATAACCGGATTTTTAATTTGAAAAATTATATAGGCTCACTATTTTATCATCATTCGTCAGATATAACTTCTGTTTATCCTTTTGAAATCTATCATACACTTTATTTTTTAAGGGTTAGTGTCACATAGATACTTGTATTTGTTAACTTTACTGTCAATCTTATTATATAGCCAGCTCATAAATTGAATTATTCCATCTGCCCCCAAAATCAAAATATGTCAGCCATCGACAGTTCTTAACAAAATAATTTTTATAATTTTGATTTATTTTTTATCGTTTTTTTTTTAGAAAGTGCCAAGAATAAGTAGAAAAAGCTTTGCTGCTCAATGTAGAAACATAATTATAAAAGCATAATTCAAAAATGATATTAGACACTTAAAGTTACAAATAATTCCGTCTCGTATCTCAATGCGCATTCTCAAAACGCATACGTCGTTCGTCTCACGAATAAGCATCCTTTTTATGTGCAACTTAAAGTATGTATGGGTGAGACGTAACAACGTATGCGTTTTGAGCATGCGCACTGAGATACTTTTTATATATAACTTAAAGTGTCTATTAAAAACTTATGATTTCCGAAGGTATATACGGATGTAGAAATTTTTGAATTGTAAAAGTATTCAATTAATTTTAACAATTTTAGAATCTTTCTCTTAATAAGCAGGATTTTGTAAGCTTTCTTAATGGATGCAACAATGAGATAAGGAATTTTTTCATTTCATTTAAATTCATTTTAATCTTTGTCAAAATAAATTTATTAAACATGTCAGTGTTTTAAATTTATCATCGAAGTAGAATTAAATCATTATTATTTATTTAAAAAAAAAGTTAAGAATAAATAACTTAAGAGTAAATTTGAATAAAAAATGCGCTTCTTCCAATTACATAATCTAAAAAACTGGTAATCAAATTTGTATCAAATTTTGTACGGTGAAAGTTTAAAGCATTATCCCGAAACCATTTCACGGACTTTACATAATTTTAAGTTTTTCACATAATATTACGTTTCCTAAAAATGTTTAATTCACGGTAAAAATTTATTTTAAAAAACTAAGTAAAAACAGGATAAATATATTTTTTTTTTAAATCACGCAAATAGTCTGTGTGGGATACCAGAAGCCTCCGCTGTGCGAAATTTTGTTAATTTTTGATGTGCGTTTTATCTGTTTGGGTAAACGAACTGTTTTTAGGGAGTCGAGATCTAACTACGTCCTGACATATGGTGGAGGTGCCACACTGAGAAAAATGATGAGCTACGAGAACTCAAATATGTGTTCTCCTAGAACCAGCCGTGTTGCCAATAGAGGACAGCCTAGACCTCTGGGCTGTGAGAACCAAGTTCAAGGGATTGTAGCGAAACACGGTTCGTGTATTGTGGATGATAAAACTGAATGTATGTTTTTGGCCATTTGGGCTGCCAGAACTCAACATCTAGGTATTGGTGACTCATGATCTGGGCTTGGAGAATCCTGCCTTTGGGCTACCAGAACTCAGCACCTGGGTTGTGGTAACTCATGATCTGGGCTGGGAGAACCCTGCCTTTGGGCTACAAGAACTCAGCACCTGGGTTGTGGTAACTCATGGTCTGGGCTGGGAGTACCCTGCCTTTGGGTTACCAGAATTTAGCATATGAGTTGTAGTATAGTCAGTCGGAGTAACTTTGAACCATTTTGTGTAACTTTGAGCCACTTGGAAAATTCAGTTTAGACACATGAAAAGTTAAAACATATAATTTTCCAAGTTGCTCAAAGTTACCTACAGTGGTTCAGAGTGACCCCAAATGACTGTACTAGGTTTAAAATGTTTTAGTCGACGAAATAAATGCGAATGCAAAGTAAAAAATCTTAATTTTCATCTCCAGAATATAGATCGTGTTTTTCTAAAAAAAAAAAAAAAGATTTTGTGATTTCAAAATAAAACAAAATCCAACGAAGCCTTGACTCTCAAGTCTCCCCGGCTGACTGTATACAATATATAATGAATAAATAGGTAACTATACAGTGCTTTCTATTATAAGTAAGTATAGAATTTTTGACTCTTAATCTAAGATTAAAAGGGCATTCAAAAGAAATCATTACTTTTTCTGACATATTTGTACTTGTATTTTGTTACTTTAAATGAAACACCCTGTATTTTGGGTAATTTTTATGGCTAAGCAGGCTTTACCCTTATCAATAATGTTAAATAACCCAAAAACTAAATGAGATTTTTCAAATTTCTCTTAAATTTAATAAACAAGGTGTTACGTTGAAAATAACAAAACATATTTATGCAATTTGTAAATTGCAAATGTCAAATTTCAGATAACACGATAGGGTTTATAATGGATAACCCCTTACATAAAAAAAAAAACTTAAAAAAATCTAAAATATCGCGTTTGAAAATGTTTAACTGTGAAAAATATAAACAAAATCAAATATTTTAATATAAATATGGTGTTTTAAAACAAAACCTAAAGGCTAAAGCCGTCCCTAAGTCTAATTTGTTCAGGAAAATGACAGATATACATATATATGCAATCCGACCTTACGAAGCCAAAAACGGTACATCTGACGGTTATACTAAGCCCACTACCGACTTACGACGCCCGAATTCGGGCTTCCTAAAAACACCGTGTATATTTTTACCATAGTGATGGGCATGTTCATCCTTAGCGTTTGCCGAAAAAAAGGTGGGCTTCATAATGCCGGAAAATATATCAAAATATACACCAGCAGTTCTAACTGTGGAGGGCGCAGCAACGGTGGAGACGACGCCCGCAAATCTGGCAATACCGCCGGGCTTCAGATCCACCTATTCAATACTGTATATTTTTATTTTTAAACATTATGCCGGGTTTTTTAACAAACTGGCGGGATTTTTGAAAAATATCTTTAAAATAGAGCGGGTAGTAGATCTATGGGAATATTTCAATTGTTACTAAGTTTTTTGAAGGTGCGGTTTGTCTTTTTATCTTGCTGACTCTAAAAAATATTTGAAAAAAAGTGTAACCGCAACGCCCGTGTTTTAGGGCTTATTGTGGTACTTTAACGCCCTAGGGTCACTTTTTTGCCCGCAGATGTTAAATTAAATGGTTAATAATAAACTCGGTCGTTCCTGTCTATGGATTAATTTGAAAGTCTTGTCACTGATGATTTATATATTGTCAAAATTGGCATCAAAATGTGTTTTAAACATACTAGGAATTTAGATATAAATTTTCTGAATAGGAGAAAAATTAGAACTTATTTTTTTTTCTTAAAAGGCTTAGGAAAGTCCTATACTAAAAGTCCCCAATCCTACCCCCTCGGAAACACTGTCATTTCTAACCTCCAAAAAACACCAAAAAAGCGTTTTTCTTGGATAACTCCTAAACGGTGACAGACTGTCAAAAGTGACAAATGCAATTGCAGATTTAATTCTCTATCAATAAGTAAATAGTGATAGTGTAGCTTAAACCACTCCTTCTATCAGAAAAATTGAAAAAAACACAAGCAAAAATGATGCCAATTTGAACAATTTCTTGCATATTTATTTTTAGCATTTTTATCAAGATTTCTCAATTGGCAAATGATTACGATAACTATCTTGTAACAATAACACCTAATCTTCGTTTTGAATTTCCAGTGGATATAACTTTTGAATAGGGCGTAGCAAATGACCTGAAGATGTCTTTAATTTTACAATTCTGATATTTTCGTCTCTTCCAGGAATTGTTTCTGTTACTTGTGCTAGTGCCAATTCAGTCGTTTTTGATTGTCATTTTCTATGAAAACAAGTTCTCCAACTTTGATGGGTCTGGTGCATTTTTTCTTGTTTCGTCTTAAAATGTATCATCATGTATTCATTCCGAAAACGTTTTTGTAAATTCAATTTTAGTTTGTTTCTATACTGATGACTTTTTCTGATATCTGTAGCTTCAATGTTGTCTAGGTCTATTACAACAACTTCTTTGATATCTTGCAAAAACATATTTGGCGTTAAGGGAGATAAATCTGATGCATCTTCAGAAACATACGTCAGTGGTCGAGAATTGATCAAAGCTTCACAGTCACACATAATAGTCTCAAGTTCTTCATAGTTCAAACAAGCTCATCCTAAGACTTTGAACAGAGTCCGTTTTTTTTATGCGAATTAATACTTCCCACCAGCCACCCCACCATGATCCAATAGGAGGGTTTAATTTCCAGTCTATTCTTTGTAAATTGTAAAATTCTTTGAGTTCATCCCAATTTAGTGATTCTAACGCATTGCGACATCCGGTAAAATTGGTTTGGTTGTCAGTGTAAATGTCTGAAGGTCTTGCTATGAATTGTCTGAAAGCTCTTTTAAAACTATTCATGCTTAAAGAGGTGACCAGTTCCAGATACACTGCTCTGTAGATAGCACAAGTAAAAATGGCTACCCATACTTTCACCTGCTTTCTTAAAAATAGAGGTCCAAAAAGATCAATTCCTGTGACTTCGAAAACGGCAGCATCTTTCACACGATTTTTCGGTAGAAATATAGGTGGAGCTATCATTTTCTTTGAGACTTTGAACACTAGCATGGCACAATTTCTTATGAGTGTCGAAAATTCTTTGCACAATTGGATGTTTAGCTGCCAAAACTATTGGAAATCTAAAACCTTGCGTGTCGTCTCATTCAAAAATTTAAGTTCTAACTCTAAGAGATCTGTTCCAAACAGTTTTCATTGAAACTTTCTTGTTGTGTACGTTTGAAAAGTTCTTGTTCGACTTCTTTTAGTTCTTCAATTTTTAATACTGGTTCTTCTGTTCTATTATCTGGATTCCTGGCATTGTAACAAAATCTTCTTCTCCAACCAATTAGTCTCACAATTTGTTCAAATTTAGAAAATTTTCTGTATGCCCAAGAAAAATCAATTTTTTCTGATAACAACAAAGTTGTGACATTTTTCTTTTTCTCTTCCATAATTTTTTCTTCTTCTGACTCATAACTTTGCTGTGGCCAAAATATTACTTTTTGTTTTAACCAGGTAGGGCCTTCCCACCAACGAGATTGTAGCAACTGTGATACTGTACAACCCCATGATGGTAAATTAGCTGGGTTCATAGCTCCGGGTACGAAATTCCAGTTAGTGGGTTGAGTAAACTTCCGAATGTCTGATATCCGATTCCAAACAAATGTTGTTGAATCCGTCCAAAAATAAGTAGGTATATCTTCGTAGTTTAGCGCTTTTTTTACAGTTACAAAAAGCCTGGTTGCGATAGTAGCAGCTAAAAGCTCTAATCTTGGGATAGTCATCTTCTTAGTAGGTGCAACTCTTGATTTAGCTTGTACAAGTTGTAAAGTGGTACCCGTATCCATTTCACACGTGATAAAGATAGCAACAGCATAGGCGTCCTTACTTGCGTCACAAAAAATATGACAGCTCAAATTATTGACATTTGGAGTCTGGGTAAAGAACCATCTTGGAATGTTCGTTGAGCCATCGCAAAAAAGAGTCTTTGATATTACCAGGAACTTCAGACGTCCAATACAACTGTATCATCCAGGTTTTTTGGATAATAATTTTTGATAATAATAGAACAGGTGATATAAAACCAAGTGGGTCGAAAATTCTATTGGTGACGGATAAAATTAAGTTTTTTGTGATGCAGCTAGTGTCAATTTGTTTTAGATTTTCCAAACATAGATGCAGCGTATCATTATTGCGATTCCAAGTCATTCCTAACACTGAAGAAATACAAGTTTCTTGGTTTTCAGGTTCTGTTAGTGTGAACTCCCATAGTCGTAAATCAAACTGTGCTTCAGCAAACATTTTAGTAGATTATTTGATGAATGTTTGCAATTCCAGGCTAGTGACGCAATTGTCTACGTAAAATGAGTCTAAGAGCTTTACAACAGTTTCTTCTGACATATCTTTTCGCTGTTCTTCTAGTACAGTGTTGAGGTGGTGATTGATGACTGCGTTTAACAAAAAAGGACTGCATGTGACACCAAACACTACTCTGGCATATCGGTACATTATAAGGTTTCCGTCTTTGTCATACCATAAAAATCTCAAGAAGTCTATATCAGATTCGTGTAAGTTTATTTGCAAAAAAGCTTTTCTTATGTCGGAAATAACCCCAATCTTGGATTTTCTAAAGTTCATTGGTAAAGAGGGTATCAAAACAAATAAATTTATGCCTTTCTCCAAACACTGGTTCAAAGATGCGCTATCTTTTTCTCTGGCTAATGCATCGAAGACAGGTCGTAGCTTAGTTGTACTGCTTGACAGTTTTATCACATGCCGATGAGGTAAGTAGTGTGTCGCAGCTTTCTTTTCTATATCTATAACCTCTTCGATGACGCCTTCATCTAGCCATTCTTTGAAAACCTGGCCATAATCATTAGAATATCCATCTTTATCAAGCTGGTTCATAAGATTGTCTAGTCTTTTCTTCGCGATGTTCAAATTATCAGGTAGTGGTTTGTGTCCCATAATCCATGGCATTCAGACTTCGTATCTTCCATCAAGTTGACGTGTCACTGTCTTTCTAAAGTTTTCAAGTATCTCCCATTCATGTTCTTGATTAGATTTCCGTTCTTCTGGATCTTCAATACCCAATATATCCAGTGTCCATAAATCCGTTAATTTGGCAGCTGGAGATAAAAGTGACAAAGCAATTGTGTTGCTTGATTTTAGAATAATTTTTGATGGAATGGACACTTTACCCATCAAAGTCCAGCCTAATTTGGTCTTCAAGGCAACTAAACCACATTTAAGCACATGCTTTTTACCGGTAAATCGTTTTCCAGCTATGTCAGCACCAATTAAAATTTCAATTGGTGCCTGACTTCTGTCGTTAACTTTGATGTGGGGGGACCTTCTCGGATACCCAATACATTGGTACAGATGACTGATTGGTCCAAAGCTTTGAAATGGCATGAATAACTTTCATCAGGGTTTTCCAAAAACACACGATGACAGTTGTGAGAAGTTACTTCAGTTAAAAGACCACCAAAAAGAGAATGAATGAGATCTTCTTGTCTCAGTATATAAAAACCCATTAATTTGGCTGCTTCGCTATTTATGTATGATATGTGCGATATGTGCGATCCCGTATCTATAATTGCTCTTACAGGACGTCTTGTATCTATGCTTTTAAGGTTAACCACCAATGTTTGTAAAAAAATCTTCATTGTAAGTGGTATTACTCAGAGTGTTGCATAGGCCTTCTGTTTCTGATACAGAAATTGGTGAGGTTTCTGAAACTGACGGCTTGCCTAATTTTGGACACATCAAGGTAAAATGTTTGCCGTCACATTTTTGACATTTCAATTTAGCAGCTGTTTTGCATTTGAAAGCTATATGTCCAAATTTGAGACAGACGTGACAGCGTCCCTTTTCGGATAAGATTTTTTTTAGCTCACTAAGAGATTTTTTCTTAGCTTCATTGCATTCGGAGCTATGGTGCATTTCACAATACAACACACATCGTGGTTTATATTGATTATTTGTCAAAAGTCCAGCAGCTGTTGGAATATTTGCCGATGATCCTTTACGTCGAAAATTATCTCCAAAACCAGAGACGGCTAGAGCTAGAGACGCGTTCTTCGCTTTCAACTTCTTTGCCAAAAAAATTAATGAGTTGGTCAAGGCGTACTTTTGAACTTTCGTCATCTTTAAAACTAGTTGATCGTTCCCAAATTCTGATCAGATCCTCTGGAAGACATGACTCAACTAAGGGAAATAGCATAGCGGAGCATGTATCAGATGTCACACCTAGGGTCTCTAAAGAACGAAGCTGGGCTTCGATTTTGTCGTACAATGTGTTTAGTTTTGTTGCTTTATTGACGTTGCTCCAAACTAATCTTAAAAGTTCGCGTACGTAGATTTCAACCTGTAGATCTTGTCTTCCAAAACGTCGAGTCAAACAATCAATGACCTTTTCATAATTATCACCTACTGGTGGATAGCTTTCAACAATTTGACGTGCGCGGGATTTTGGAACAGTTGCCTGAACCAAAAATTGTAATTTTTCTTCATCAGAGATGTGGTCATTAAACTGACTCCAAAATATCAACCAGTCACGTATGTCGCCACCAAATTTTCTAAACTCTATCTGTGGTAGTTTCAGTTGAGGTTTGTAACAGTTTTGTTGTCAACAATATGAAGTACTAGGAGTAGTTTTATCTATACTATCTACTACGTCTGATGCACTAACCTGTGTTTCAACTTTTAGTTTTAACGCTTTAAATTTGCGCTTGTATTGAAGTATAGTAACCATTTCAGGTCAGGTCAATGTCTTCACTTTCTTGATCAAGTAAAGAGTCGATATATATTTTATCTAACTGTGTAAGAGTTTGCATTATCTCTTCTAATATCTGCACATCGCTTCTTACTTGATTCATGCCAGTGTTTGCTTTAGTTAGCGAATCGTTCGTTGCATCGAAAATCTTCGTAAATGAGGTTCTATGAAGATCCAAAGTTCGTATCAACTTCTCCATGTTACCAAAAGTCCTATCAAAGAGAATAGGGATCTCGTCGGGGCCTCCAAATGAAAAGAATACACTAAAACGACCTGTTCTAGCAGTATTTCACGGTAGGGCTTTTTGTATTTATTATTAAACTTTGGAAAATTATAGAAAAACCTTCTTATCAAAATTGATTTTTTTATTGACAACCTCCATAAGATAGCTTCAGTATTCCTTTCACTAGGTTATTAATTTATTAAGTATCGTTCATACAAGGTATGGTCTTAGTCTTTGGTTTAGTTTTTGTTATAGTCTTAATCAAGCTAAAACCACTGTTTCTTATGAAAGTGTTCATGCAATGCTTTTGATTATGCTTTGTCATAGGTTTAGGTTAGGTTAGGTTTGTTATGAGTGGTGCAATTTACAGCTCCCTCCACTGAGACCTGAGAGATCTATTGTGGCTCATCCCCCCCTTGATTTCAAGCAGTTTTTTTTTCTCTAGAGGGATTTAGACCTAAACCCCTTTGTGGGTCATACGGTACCGTCCTCTTATCGTCCTCTGCGAGGGACGGTATGGAATCGTGTTAGCCTGCCTTGCCTGCGGACTACTACGCTCCATACGGCGTTTTTCCTTAATCTCACAAAATTATGTAATTTTTGCGAGGAGAAGTCCAAGTAGACTATCGACGGCCTTAGGGATCGAACCTGACATCAAGTATTAATTGGAAAAATTAATGAACAAAGTAAGTAAGTAAGTGACATATAACCCCAATTTTAATTTGTTCTACAGAGTGTAGGTTTAATTTTTTTTTTCTAAATTGAAACTTTCTTTTTAAATCCAACAAAAGATTGTGTTAAGATGATTATTCAATACACAAATTTATTCATATTTTTATTATAAATCAAACTATGTCTAAAATTTAAGGAGGGTTGGTTTAAAATGCTTAAAACCAAAAATTTCACTTAAACTTAGGACCGTTTTAAAATAGACTAAACCCTTTTAGTAAATCCCACCGAAAAGGTCCACTATAGACCAGATTTTCACCGTTAGACAAATAATGGAAAAATGCTAGGAATTTGACGGAGAACTTCACCAGATGTTTATTGATTTCAAACAGGCATTTGACAGATTATGTAGAGAAAAGTTGTGGAAAGCAATGCAGGAACTGGACTTTCCAAAAAAGCTGATATCCCTGGTCAAAATGTGTACGGAGGATACAAGGTGCAAGATAAGGGTGAGAAAGAGCTACTCTGATTTCTTTGGTATCAACAATGGGCTTAAGCAGGGTGACTCTGTTTTCCTAACGGCTATATTATACCAGGAAGGACCCAACCTACTACTGGCCTTCGCAGATGATGTGGACATAATTGGAAACAGCAGGATTAATCTTAAAGAATCCTCACCACAATATTCCTGCATCCATAACTAATTGCTTAATAAGAAATTCAGCCTCCACTTTCTTTACATAACCACTGCTCTTAAAATGGCTCAAGATGACCTGACCCCCCATATTACTCAATTCAATTTTTTTTAAACAAAGCTTACAATATGCTTGATAAATGATTTAAAAAAATGGAAATTCTCGAAATCTCGCATCGCAGTTGCACCCACATCATTTTAAGGTTAGGAATAAATACATTACACATTACATGATAAATATTGTCGGATTTGAAAAAACGCCCTCGACTACACTTGAAAGCTGTAACAGAAGATAGCGCGATGTGTGCTTAAAACAAGGAGAAATAATACCGGGTGTTATTTATTATTAAAACGAAATATGTTCAATAAACACAATCTGCCACTCTGGGTAATGATGCTTATCCTACACGTTTTAAAAAGCTTTCCTCTCTCTTTTCTCTTGCTCTTGAATTTTTAGGTGGACTGGATATTTTTTACAAAGTTGGTTTAAAAAATAGGTTGAGAGAGAAATTCCAGGTTTTGGGTACCAATTCCCTAACTTGCGGATATTTTGGTCATTCCCTGACTTTTCCAGGTAGCTCTCAAAATTCCCTGACTTTTTCAGATATTCCCGGACAGTGGGAACCCTGGATCATCCTCCACCCGAACGTCCGTCTAAAATTCAAGAATCGACACCAAGGTCGAAACAGGGAATAAAAATTAAAATGCTGAAAATATATCTTCTTAAAGGAAATAAAACTCAATAAAGATCTTATATTTAGAATCGATCAATATTATATAGATAGATAACTTTTATTTCAAAAAAGTAAAGAAAAAGAGCAATTTTTTTTTATTACAAAAGGAGTTTTGTTTTTGAAAAAATGGGAATTTGATATGATTCCTCCTAAATTGTTGAAGTGGTAAATTTTTCGTAAGATGTTGTAAAAAAGAAAATTTGTGGCTAACCCGGGATGAGAGAAAAGTTAAAAGATCTATAAAATAGGTAGTAAACTAAAGTTTCAAACTTCCATTGTCTTTATTTTTTACTTTTTCACAACGTTTCGAATGCTTATGTATCTGCAATCCTCATCAGATAAACACTAACAAAAACTAAGATTATCTAACAAAACAAGAAATTGAAAAAACCTAGTCCAAAACAAAGAACCACAGATCAGCAACAACAATACCGTTATCAATATCTCTTCCCGACCACTTACACAGACTAAATCATCGTTACTTAGCAAAGGACTTAACTACGCCATTACACCTAAAACCATAGTAGCATTCGACATCACATCCATGAAATCTACAAACATCGATGAAAGAGATAGAGTAAAAGCAGAAGCATTTAGATGGACGATCAGAACAATTTTGGACAACAAACCGAAATTAAAGAAAAACCTAACATCGCAAGAAGAATTAGACCTCAAGGATCTTAAATCAGATCAGTCATCAAAATTCTTCTGCAGACAAAGGAAATGCAAATGTAATAATAGGCGCCACCACCTACGACCAGAAAATTGAAGAGGCCCCACAAAAAAGAAATTACAGAAAAATAACTCAGGACCCAACCACCACCATACAAAGAAAAATTTACCAAACTCTCTACCAACACAGACGATACTTCAACAACTATGAAAGGAGCAAACTTACACCGCAGTGCAACAAAGACCCGCATATGTGTGAACTGCCGAGAATTGATAAGGAAACATGCCTCTTTGACCGAGAACTAGTTCTCTTCTAATCATCCAGCTTCTTCAACGAAAATCACCATTATTTGTCAAAAATACAAAGCACTTCTTGGACCTCCTTACAGACATGAACCTGCAACCTGACGACCAGTTTGTTAGTTTTTGATGTCGAAAGATTGTACACGAATGTTCCACTGGAAGAATCACTCCAAATCATTGAACAGAAGCTACTTAAGGACAACCACCTCTCTGATAGAACCAGTCTATTAATCAATACCATTATACCAGGAAAAAGACAGATATTTTCGACAGGAAGATGATCTGTCCATGGGATCTCCACTTTCGCTGGTAGTGGCTTACATCTTTAGGATTCTTTGAAGAAGTTCTGCGAACATCATGGAAGAGATCCAAACTATGGCTAAGATGGACATAGACGATATATTTATCATCTGGAAAATGGACAACAATACACTAGAACAATTCTTCAATCACGTCAACAGCAAAAGAAACTGCATCACATTAACTGTGGAAACAGAAGAAAATTGTCAGCTCCTCTTTTCCCGACGTTCTAGTCACCAAAAATAATTCAATCATACTTACTTCCACATATCGCAAATCAACTCATATCTAAACTTCAAATCAAACCACTCCACATCAACCAAATTGGGAAAAGTAAAATCTCTCAATACCGAAGAAGCTTTAAATAAAGAAAAGTCAAAATTGCAAAGAAACGGTTTCTCCAACTATACGATCAATAAAACTCTTTACACTACACCAACACAACGGACGACAGACGTAAATACTGAAAGGCGACACTTATAATTCCATAGATCAAAGGAATCACAGAAAAAAATAAGAAGAATAGACCATCTTTGGACTGTCTTCAAAACGATCATAACAATACAAAGTCAAAAAAAGAGAAGATCAAAAGATCTTGGGAGGAAAGAACGAAAATTAAAAATTGGATGAGTGTCCCACAAGGAACACACAAAAGACCAAAACGAAAGGAGAAACAATTAAACGATGTTTCGCCCGGGGTGACCAGCGTGGGCTCGTCAGTGGATTAACTAGTCACCCTCAATCCAGACATCATTTAACACCATCGCATACTCTGACTTCCAACTCTGAATCACTCACAAATAGGTATCGTTCCGCATGGTACTTATTATAAGTCACTTGATACGGGTTCGTCCTGGAGTGTTAATCTTTCCAATAAGAATATGCTCCTAAGACAATTAAAACAGTTAACTTCTTGTTTTAATTTGGAAAGATTAACACGCTAGGACGAACCCGTATCAGGTGACTTATAATAAGTACCATGCGGAATGTTGGAAGTCAGAGTGTGCGATGGTGTTAAATGATGTCTGGATTGAGGGTGACTAGTGAATCCACTGACGAGCCCACGCTGGTCACCCCGGGCGAAACATCGTTTAATTGTTTCTCCTTTCGCTTTGGTCTTTTGTGTGTTCTTGTGGGACACTCATCCAATTTTGAATTGTCGTTCTTTCCTCCCAAGATCTTTTGATCTTCTCTTTTTTAGATTCTTTTCGGTTGATGTAACTGATTTGGAAGTTTAACTTCTTACTTATGATAAGTACCATGCGGAACGATGCCTATTTGTGAGTGATTCAGAGTTGGAAGTCAGAGTGTGCCATGATGTTAAATGATGTCTGGATTGAGGATGACTAGTGAATCCACTGACGAGCCCACGCTCGTCACCCCGGGACTTCTCTTTTTTAGATTGTTTTTGGCTGATCTAACTGATTTGGAAGTTTAAATACAAATTCAATTAACAAAAACTAACCCATATCATCAAAACACCAAGAACTGCATCTACCAGGTACCATGCGAGTGTGGGGATATCTACATCGGAGAAACGAGCCGACCCATGGAAGTTCGCCTTACAGAACACAAACGCAAAAATCGACAAAGGGACACAACTGCTGAAATAGCTATTTGTAAGGAAAAATCCGTAGAATTTTGGAAACATTTCTTCAAAAATGAAAACGTACGTACACTAAAACAAAAAATTGAGAAGGTGATTGAGTGAATGTCCGCAAAATAGTGTTAAAGAAAGTATCTTAGTGTTATTTTTGAAAAAAGTTAATATTTAAGAAAATCATAGTTCAAAAAATTAGATGTATGTGAAACTCTGAAAAACTGGGAATTAAAACAAAATTGTAAAAAGCCAAGATATTAAGTTGTGATTTTACTAAGTTACTTATCATCCTCATCACTATAATTTAGTCAAATGACAAATAAATTAGAATACTTAAGGTTTTAAAAATATGTGATAAAATGTATATTTATTGATAAGTATTTTATTTAAAGTTTGAGTGAATATTATAGCTAAAATCTATGGTATATTTTAATAATTTTTCATAAAAATGACCAGTATAAAGTATGAATGTTAGTATAAAATATGCATAACCTTAAAATATAAAAATTATTTTATAATTGTAAGACAATATACTTAAAAATTTGTGTTCTGGACTTGTTTTTAAAGTTTTGCATTGCTAACAAAATATATCTGGCGCATTTTATTAACGGAATATTATTTTAGACATTAGAGCATTAATAGACCATCAAAATTGGTGATACCGTAGGCAAAATAGGTTATTTTCCTCTCGTATCCAAAAATAACCGAACCGAAATACGTTACTTACGGAGGCTTAAGGAGACCCGTTTGGTTATTTTTTCCAACTATGGAATACTATAAAATGGATATAAAAGGATAAAAAGTTTATGGATAAAAAAAGAATTGAAAATACGAATCCCTGGAGGTATAAAAGTAGATTTATTTTGTATGCTTAAATAAGTATTGAAATTAATCGGAAGTTTGTATCTTTTCCTATATAATTAAATTCGTTTTTTGATTTTTTTTTTGGATAAAAAAGTATTGAATTAAGAGGTATTAATATGTATTCCTTTGGAATTTAATTTATAAATGGAATAATGGAATAATATGGAAAAATACGAACCCTTTAAGGTATAGAATTGGATTGATTTTGTATGACTAATGGTGTATTGAAATAGATAGGAAGTTTGTATCTTTTTCTAAATAATTGAATCCGGTTTCTGAAATCATTTTTTTGGATAAAAAGTATTGGCTTGAGAGGTATTAAAATGTATTCATTTTGTATCCTATAAAGTGGATTGCAAGGGATTAAAAGTATATGGATAGAAAAGAATTGAAAATATGAACCCTTGAAGATCTAGAAATGGATTAATTTTGTATGCCAAAAGGTGTATTGAAACGGATAGAAAGTTTCAATCATTTTCTATTCTGGTTGAATCATTTTTTAGATTAAAGTGGATTAAATGAAGAAGGTATTAACATGTATTCCTTTTTTATACTAGAAAGCGAATAGAAAGGGATAAAAAGCATATTTATAGGAAAGAATTCAAAATATGAACCCTTGAAGGTATAGAAATAGATCAATTTTGTATGTCAAAAGGAGTATTTAAACAGATAGAAAGTTTGTATCTTATTCTACTCCATTGAATACTTAACGTTCTCTATCCCACGAGGGTAACAAAAGGGATTTCAAAAAGAGGATGGAAAAGGGATTCATTTTTGTTTATTCTTTTCTATCTATCTATCTAAGGACATTGGACTGCTGACAGGGATGCTGACTGGGCACAATCGGCAATCGGCAAATAAGAGTAGAAGGAGATCTCGTGTGGGAGGAACGGGCTCAAAGAGGAATCGGCGCAGCACTGGATAGCAGAGTGCGATGCATATGCCAGATCAAGGCAGCTGAAGTGGGGATAGAGGAAGAAGAGCTGCACTCGCTCAAATGGGCTGACATACTGAACTTCGTAAAGAAGACAGGGAGGCCCAGAGAGAGTTGTAGCGGAAGTAGGGGCTTAGGTGAAAAGAACGGGGTATGGCAGAAAGAGCCCATGAAGAGGCGGAAATAATTACAGAAGCCCAAACGTTAATTTTGCCCTGGAGTTAAACTGCAACGTTTTGTTAACGTTTTCTTATGACTAATGGATCTTCGTGATTATTTTAATGTCAAAATAATGACCAGAAAACCTTAAAGGGCACACGTCACGCATTCTTTGTCAAGTTTACGTTTTCCGGTCGTTATATGGTAATAGTATGGAAATAGTCAGGTGTAACTCACGGAAAACATTTTGGTACGTTTAAATTAGTCGCATTTTGGTGAAGCAGCAGTTAAACCTGTCACCAAAGGAAGTTTTTTGGTTGATAAACTGTAAGTACAAAACGACGGATAAGCACCATGTTGCTTTTTGCAGCTATATGGTCAAACAGAATATAAACAATCCCATAAAAGTCTTAATTATTTTTTGACAGCAATTTATAGCTGTCATTACTGTTAACTCATTAATTTAGATGTATACAGACGTAAAACTAGGGTGATTTTTTTCACCGATGTCATCGGTTTTTTGACAAATGAAATATGACCTTAATCTGACATTCCATGCCGTTGAGTTCGATGAGCAATCGAAAATTTAAAAAATGCGATAAAAATCAGTCAGAATTTAGCTATAGCCTAGATTTTTTTTTATTTTTTCCATTCCCATGTATTACAATAAAAAAAAACTTCATAAGGCTTCAGGAGAGTAACTGAAGTAACTGAAGATTTATTTATCTCCTTATGCTGGGTTTATACAGGGCAAATAAAATAAAACAAGAAATAAGAATTAGCCCTGCGATTGGTCAAACGTAATCATGTGATCATAAATATGGTTTTTTATCGGGTCTCTGTCTTTAAAATATTTTTAACGCGACTTCTTATCAAACTGGCAATCTTTATTAAAAAAAACATAAAAAACTTTGAAAACAAAATAATACCAACAAAAAACAGCTGATTCAATGACGTTAATGACATTCGTCGGGAAGGCTCACCGGCTCCCAGAGTCGGTGAGCATCGATGCCATCAATTGCTGAATTGGTGATATCAATCGGGTAATTTAAGAACCCGATGAATGTCACCAAGAATCATAAATGAATTTAGAAACTCGATTGTTTTCATCGGTGAGCTCATCGGTGAATTTACAAACTCGCCCCTATTTCTACAACTTTTTGTCTTATATAAAATTTTAAAAAATGACTTTTTTATAAATTAGCCATACATTTGAGCCCCGTTTCTTTCATGGAACTAAAACAATCATATTTGACGGTAAACTAAGTTGCGTTTCCGATTTTGGTGTACAGAAAGCCTTTAAAACGTACATCTTGTTTATGACTATTAGTTTAAAATATATTAATTATTATTACTCTGAATGTTATGTTGGATGATTTTTCGTGAAGATATAAAATGTTCACTAAAGGTCATATTTTGGTCAATAATAAACGCCTCTGGCGGTTTCTACCAAATAACTTATCGTAGGTGGCGCTGCATACAAGGTTGTGATATTGGTTATTTCTTGACTTGAACGCATACCAAAGGTTGCGTGCAACGTTGAGACAACTAGAAAAGTATTTACCAAATTGGTTGACAAAACGTTTCCCACAATGTCACATCACAATGTTGTGATTGCATTTGGAAACGTTGTTGCGTCAACAAATTGTGGGTGGGTCGGTTGTTTCAACGAAAATTGTAACAATGGCTCTTAACAAAAATAAATAGTTTTTGATATTTTTTTTCTCTGGCATTACGATATGTTTTGTAGTTTTAAGTCATTTCATTATTCTGAGAGTTTAAGATTGCTTTTATTAGTCAATCTCGCGTTTTTATTGACAAAATAATTCCCTGTGTGACCAGTGATTTCTTTTGCCGTTTTTTGTTAAATGTTTGATTTCTGAAATTCGTTATTTTATTTATAAATAAAATTCAGCATGTTGTTACTGTGGTCCACTTTTCCTGATTTATTTCATTTTATTTAGGTTTTGTTAAAATATTATTGTTTTTAGTTTTTAGGTAGGTCTTGTTACCGAATCTCCAAACTCACATACACAATTTAAGTAGTCTTGATATGCGGAGTATGTTCCAAGATATTTATATTTGTGTTCACATAAAATATTAATAAAATAAGTCAATATTTAGTGAATTTTATCTTATAAGAGAATTAAAATTTAGAATAAACTGGTCTTGATTTAGTGATGGAGAGTTGTAAAGAATCTCGCTCAATTGGCATTGCCACTGGCTTTCGGCTGGAATGGGCTGGGCGTTTGATATGTTTTAGATCTGTTCTCCCTGATCAACGTTTAAATGGACCTCTTTTTGATCGGACTTACGGTTTCAGAGATATAGGTGTTGAAATTTGGAGGCTTCAGATTTTAGGGATTTTTCACTAAAATCAGTTTTTTGCTCATTTTGCTGTATTCGAGTAGCTATTGAATGCAATTATGCAATATGTCATAGAAAAATCTTCAAAGAAAAAAAAACAATAAGCTATTGAGAAAAGTGGTTTCTATTATATAACACTAAAGGTTTTTTGATCTTTATTAAAAGTGATTCTAAGGTTGGTATTACACTATAAAATGGTTCATCAAACATCTTTTACAAAAGATCTTTGACAAATAAATTTTATACTGTAATACCGGCCTAAGAAATGTTAAATGATCATATTGCAGTATTTTTCCTGTTGAGTTAAACAGGATTTTACAAGAATTACCGTCCCATCGTAACTATTTATTTGACTGCCATTAAAGAATATTTCATAACCATTTTGCCTAAAATCCTGAATATTATAGATACTAAGTATCTATTTGCATCTATGTATTTCTATTCTTTTAGAAGAAATTTAGGCCGTAGATATTATAATGAATGAATTGTCAGTGTTGCCACTGTCATAGTTTTCTATTCTTAACTGTATGATTATCATTTTTCCTTGCCAAGATTCCATCACGATGCTTGCATGCATGCCTTTAAGCTGCTTTAGACAGATCTTCTTTGATGAAAATAGGCGTATCTTTATCGCCAAGGACAACGCTAGCTAGCGTAATTTTTCCTTTTCTCGCACGAGCTTTCAAAATAACGTATTTGCTTTTCTTATTCTGCAAGTAAATTACGGTCCTCATTCCGGTTCTTGTATTAATGTTTTCAAGAACTTCGTACTCAGATTCGTATTCATTTCTTTTAATTCTAGCTCCACCAGATTTCTCGTTGATGAGGATGACCGTTTTTATCAGATTTTATCAATATTAATCTTTCTCGCATAGTGGACATCGTCCGCCATTGCGTTTTGTTGCCCTGACTTGAGGTCCTGTTTTTTTAAGAGAAAATCGATGATCGAATATTAGAGAGTTCATTATCTCTCTATCTTTTGCTTCCCTGATTAAGGCTTTACAATTATTTTCTTATCTACTAGAGAACCTTTCCATGCATTTCACTATTTTTAAATAATCTTTTCATCGTTCTGTTTCACAAAATCCTGCTTATGAAGTTACTTTATTTGAACAAAGTTACAATTCAAAATATCCTACTTCCGACATATTCCCCCCCTTCTGAATTTCGGCGACTTGACGACCACCTTACAAAATCCTGCTTGTGAAGTTACATTATTTTTCTAAAATTGTTAAACATGTCACCTTATTTGCTTACCGTATTACCGTAATTGAGATGCAAAAAATAGTTTTTAAACCAAAAAACACAAATTACCGTAACCGTATTCTTTTTGCCACATACAAACTGCCAATGTAAATAGAATAGAAAAGAAAACAACAATTGCTGTTTTTGCAAATTCACTTTTACAAAAAAATTATAAACAAAAAAGGAATTATCACCTACCAGCTGCAGCTTTTTGACATAAACAAATCTGGCTGGTTGCAAAAAATAACCGAATGGGTCCCCTTAAGCCTCCGTAAGTTTTCGGATCGGTTCGGTTATTTTTGGGTACGAGAGGAAAATAACCGATTTTGCCTACGGTATCACCAATTTTGATGGTCTATTAATGCTCTAATGTCTAAAATAATATTCCGTTAATAAAATGCACCAGATATATTTTGTTAGCAATGCCAAACTTTAAAAACAAGTCCAGAGCACAAATTGTAAGACAATATACTTAATATATTAATATTATCTTAACGATTTTGATTTGTATAATTTTAATACCTTTTTGTAAATTAATTTTTTATCCCTTTAAATACATTTTAATACCGTCTTTTACTAGCACTACTCCAGATTTTATCTCAACTGATATTTTTTTATCCGAAACTGTTTGGATTACATTTACCGGGTGGGCCATAAAAAACCGGACAAAATGTTTTCTGTTTTAACTTTCGAACCATACCACCGATTTTAATGCAACAAACTGCTCTTTGCAGGGAATTGAGCAACACTTTGAGTAAAACTATTTTTTTGTCCGCCATCTTAAAATCTAAGATGGCGGAAAGGAACAAACTTTACCCTTCAAAGAGCCACGTTTATTCTTATGTTACGGAAGATTTTTGGATTTTTTTATGAATTCGTAAAGATGCTCTGTTTCTGTCACGCAGAACGAGATGCGAATCATTAAAATCGGTTAGGTGGTTCCAAAAAAAAATAAAAAAAATTCAATCAGTGTTTTACGGATTATGCGATTGCCGTCTCAATTCTGTGTCTCTTAAATTCATTATTAGAAAACCGATTTCAATGAAATAAAAGGCACCATGGCAAAAATCGAATGTTTTTTAAACACTGCTATTGAAATTTTCCGGCATCTTCAAATCCAAGATGGCGGACAGAATCAAACTTTACCCTTCAAAGAGGCTCATTTATTCATATTTTCTGAAAATTTTATTTTTTTTATTCGTAGAAAAGTTCTTCTTTCGCCACGCACAACGAGGTATAAATCATTAACCGGTTTAGTGATTCCTAAAAAATTAATTTTTGTTTCCATCACTGTTTTCCAGATTATACGATTGCCTTCTCAATTCCGCCTGCATTAATTTCCTCATAAATTCATAACTACTGAACCGATTTTAATTTAATAAAAAGCATTATGACAAAAATCCATTGAACTTTAAAGACCACTAAACCCAATATTGCGTGCAAAATAAAATTTGACCCTTCAGAGACACTTGATTATTCCTATGTTTCGAGAATTTTTTCGACTTTTTTTAAATTCGTAAAAAATCTCTGTCTCCGCCGCGTATAACTAGTCTTTTTCTTTCGTGATTTTTGTGAGCGATCGGTTGTTACCATGGTGCTTTGTATTTCATTAAAATCGGTTTAGTAATAATGATTTTATAAAGAAATCAATGCAGAGATGCAAGAGTCTAATATCATAAGAACTACTAAGACGATTTTCGTTATGCATGGCGCGGGGCGTGGCAAACCTAAAAAATTAATATAAATTTAAAAAAGGGTGAAAAAATTACTCGCAACAAAAAAAAAGAGCGGCTTTTTTAAATGGTGGAAAATTTCAATGGCGATCTTTAAACAGAAATCGATTCTTACCATGATGTTTTTTATTTTATCAAAATCAGTAATGAGTTTATAAGGAAACAATGATTAAAACAAAAATTAATTTTTTGAGAACCACTAAACCGATTTTAATGATTAGTACCTAGCTATGCGCGTTGTAGAAAGGGCATTTTTAGGTTCTTGAAACCTAAGAATAAACGAGCTTCTTTGAAGAGATAAATTTAATTGTGTCCGCCCATCTTGGGTTACAAAATGGCGACAAATTTCGATATCTTTTAAGAGTTTTTGATCTTCGTCATGATGCTTTTTATTTTATTGAAATAGGTTAAGAATCAATTTGAGAAGGCAATCGTATAATCTGGAAAACAGTGATGGAAACAAAAATTAATTTTTGGAGAACCACCAAACCGATTTTGATGATTTATACCTCGTTGCGCGTGTTTAAAAAAAAATATTTAAAAGTTTATAGAACATATAAATAAACGAGCCTCTTTAAAGGGACAAGTTTGATTTTGTCCGTCATCTTGGATTTCAAGATGGCGACAAATTTCAAATTTCAATAGCAGTAGTTAACAAAAATTGAACAGAGCATACATTTTCAAGAAGAAATTGCCGCCTTAACAAAAACAAAACAAATTAATAAAAATAGTAATTTACATACCATATATCCATTTAAGGACACAAATGAAGATTAGAACATTCACAGTTATCGTATGATAACAAACATCAAATTATTCTGCCCTACAAAAGTCATCTTACCAATTTAATCATATTAGATGCTCACACAAACACTTTGCATGGAGGAAATCAAGTAACTCTAGCATACACAAGAAGACGATACTGAAAAATTAATGCAAAACGAGCGATCAAAGCAATAATTAGAAAATGCGTAGTCTGTCGTAGATACAAAGCACACACTGCCGAACAATTAATGGGACAACTTCCCGCACCCAGAGTCACCCCGTCACACCCGTTTCTGCATAGTGGTGTTGATTATGCTGGACCATTTCAAATAAAAACTACAAAAGGGCGAGGATTTATAGCTTATAAGGGTACATAGCCGTATTTGTATGTCTAGCAACAAAAGCTATGCATGTAGAGGTTGTCAGTGATATGACAACTGATACCTTTTTGGCAGCATTCAAAAGATTTATATCAAGAAGAGGTCGTTGTAGTGACTTGGACAGCGACAATGGAACCAACTTTGTAGGCGCCATGAAGATCCTTTACGAAGAAATTAAAAATACAATCAGGAATGACCAAGTTCAAGATCAACTGGTAACAATGGGAACACAATGGCATTTTATACCACCCGTCACACCCGTTTCTGCATAGTGGTGTTGATTATGCTGGACCATTTCAAATAAAAACTACAAAAGGGCGAGGATTTAAAGCTTATAAGGGTACATAGCCGTATTTGTATGTCTAGCAACAAAAGCTATGCATGTAGAGGTTGTCAGTGATATGACAACTAATACCTTTTTGGCAGCATTCAAAAGATTTGTATCAAGAAGAGGTCGTTGTAGTGACTTGGACAGCGACAATGGAACCAACTTTGTAGGCGCCATGAAGATCCTTTACGAAGAAATTAAAAATACAATCAGGAATGACCAAGTTCAACATCAACTGGTAACAATGGGAACACAATGGCATTTTATACCACCCGTCACACCCGTTTCTGCATAGTGGTGTTGATTATGCTGGACCATTTCAAATAAAAACCACAAAAGGACGAGGATTTAAAGCTTACAAGGGTACATAGCCGTATTTACTACGCTACGTCTAGCAACAAAAGCTATGCATGTAGAGGTTGTCAGTGATATGACAACTAATACCTTTTTGGCAGCATTCAAAAGATTTTTATCAAGAAGAGGTCGTTGTAGTGACTTGGACAGCGACAATGGAACCAACTTTGTAGGCGCCATGAAGTTCCTTTACGAAGAAATAACAATGGGAACAAAATGGCATTTTATACCACCATTAGCCCTCCATGTTGGAGGTCTTTGGAAAGCCGGAGTTAAGTCGATGAAATATTACTTAAAAAGTCATTGGGGACACCCGTCTAACCTATGAAGAAATGAACACATTGATCCACCAAACTGAGGCATGTTTGAACTCGAGGCCATTATGTCCATTGTCAGATGACGTAACAGAGTTTGACGTACTAACACCTGATCACTTTCTGATAAGCAGACCTCTAGTGGAACCTCCAGATATCATAACAACAAACATAAATTCAAATCATTGCGAAAGATGGAAACTAATTCAAAAAATTAAAAAAGAAAAGAAGTCTGGAAATCCTGGATTACAAATTATCTGAATCAGCTGCAACAACGGTTTAAATGGTATAATAAAAAAGAATCCTTGAAAGTTGGAGACGTCTTAATCAAGAAACAAGAAATCAATCCATGTAAATGGTCACTAGCCAGAATAATTGAAACTCATCCAGCAAAAAACGCGGAGGAAGTAACAGTGGTTACATTAAGAAACATCCACAAACTAGTTCCTATATTCGAAAATAAGTCAACTAACCAGATGTCTTCAGACACACATCAACCATGCCAGTCACCTCAAAGACATCCATTAAAACATAAAACATCTAGGCTATGGAGGATAGCCATAACAGCGATATTATTTCTAACAATATTAAAAAATTCATCAGCAACCGATTATGTAATTCATGATCTACAGCTAGGAATATATGTTGAACAAATTGGTCAAGCAAAAATTGGCAGAGGCACGTTTAGGATGGAATTAAAATTTAATAAACTCAAAATAAGTAACGACACGATTAACGTGAACACATCACAATTCATCATTTGCGAGAAAAGCAAAAAGAAATCGATTGGATGAATAGAGGAATGCAGCAAGTTATTACATATTACCGTCCGAAAAGGGGACTAGTTGGCAGAATACTTACTTCTCTCTTCGGAGTTAACGACGAAGTGTATATGAATATCAACTAACTATACCAAAACCAAAAGGAATTAATAAAAACTTCAAATCATCAAACTAAATTCATGCTACATGCATTAGCTACGTTCAACGAAACAGAACAAAGAATTAACGGTCAACTAAAACGGAGTCAAGAAAAAATAAAAGCAGGACTCGAAGCTATCGACAGCATGAATCACTGGTTCAAGAGTATTGATGAGAACAAACTGAATATACAATTCCTCAGTGCCTACTAAACAGTGATGAATTTCATCGAGGAGATCTATTTGAATTAATCTCGCCTGCTCACGTCGAGAAAACAATTCTGAATATAAAAAATACTCTACCATCTAACATACAAATTATATCTTATCCAATACTTCAAACAGAAGTAAAACATAGCACCGAATTTATTCACATTTATGGATTCTTTATTCTAACGGAAGTATCTCAGTTTAACTTGGTGAAAGCAACTTAAATTCCAATTAAAAATAAAAGCGAATATTGGAATTTTGATCCTTTCAACGGATTCACAGCCATCGATTACAACACACAATCTTATTTTCAAATGACTGAAGAAGAACTGACAAAATGCTTCAACACCGACCACAACTAGAAATAATGACACTAGCCCGGATTGTGTAATAGATGAAATGTATCGATGAACTGAAAATATATCATGTTCACTTACAAAGATGACACTTCGGTCAACCACCTAGAAGCAACTTCATGATCCCAACACGTGGATGTTTATTGTAGAAAATAAATTAAAAATTGCAATAATTTGTGATGGAATTAGAGAAGATGTAGTATTCAACCAAACCGAAATTATCAAGATTTCACAAAATTGTCTAATTAAGACAACCAAAAACATCTTAATGCCCAAAAGAAGGGGGTCTATGACAATAGCAAGTACTCTTTTTCACCCAGTAAACATAGACATTAGGGTATTAAATTCCACATCTGAACAAATTACGAAGATCGACACTGAACCTGTTCTAGATACATCTGAGTCAATCAACGCTCTAATGAACGAGGATAGATAGAAGATCAGCTACACGAAACTAAATGGAAAAATGATGAGTCATCACATGATAGCCAATAGAACTGTGATATCAATGAAGCTCCAGCATAACCAACCACTACAACGAGAAGATCCTGATGTACGACGATCCTGACACTTAAACCTCTTCACTTATACAGCAGCGTACCTATCACAGAAGAGGCCACTTTTTCGAGTGGACAGAATGTCTAATTTTAATTAGACATAAATCTGGAGATTTATCGCAAATAAAATAATCATAACAGCAAGTCCGCAGTGGCTTACAAAGGATAGAACGCAGCAGTCAGCAGTTTTCACCAACACGAGGCACAGTATTGTTTTTAATTGGCGTATTTTGTATATAGTTGGAACCATATATAAACCTGTACAGTATATCAATAAAATCAGTATTAAACCTGCTGTAGTTGTACTAACTATTTAGGTATAAACCCCTTTGACAAAAAAGGGCAATATCAAACACACCCTATATCTACTAGAAGTCACATACAAGGGCTTCACTTTAAGGGATTTGTATTAATTATTACAAATACAACTTTACAAATCTTTTCACACCGAAAATTTTAGAGGCTAAGTTAATATGGAATTCTGATTTTTATCATCAATACAAAAATTTTATCGAACGTTGAAGTATTACAATCAAATCTGGTATCTGCTATTTGGGACGCTACCCAGCAGTAACCCAAAAACTTTGAATAATAATTACTCTAATAATAAAGAACGTTGGTTCGATACGGAGTGTCAAAAACTTAAAATTGAAGTCGGAACCCTATTAAAAGTCTGCAAACAAAACAATTTTTTGGATGAGTTTCGCGTTCGATATTGTGACACATAAAAGTCCTACAAAAAATTAATTAAAAACGAAAAGCGACATTTTGAATATAATTTTACCAGACAATTGTCTTTTATAAAGTCCTAAAACGTTTTTTTAAACCGAGAAAAGACATCCAAGAGCTACCTATTAAAACTTGGGAATCATTTTATATGTTTCTAGCTAAACCCAAAGTTGATAATTCTTACATATTTTATGACGCGCGTAACTCTTTGCTTGATACCGATATTTGTGTCGCAGAAATTCAGAAAGCACTTTCGTTCTGCAAAAATGGGAAGAACCCCCGGTATGGATGGTACCATACGATCTTTTAAAATCGCTTTCTTATAACTGGTTTTTATATTTAAATGCTTTCTTTAATAAAATTTTGAATGCTACACAAAAGTGGTCCTACGTCTGATCCTGGTAATTACAGGGGAATAGCCTTAATAAGCTGTATCGCCAAATTATTTACTTAAATTCTTCTCACCAGACTCAATCAGTGGTCGGACAACAATTAAATTGTTCCTGAATGCCAGAGCTGGTTTCGCAAGCATCGTGGTTGTGCGAATAACATATTTGTTTTAGAATCTGTAATACAAATGCATCTTCGGCTCAAATTCCGCGGGGTTTACGCGCTGACCACGAAGTACTGTGGCAAAAGCTCTACTCTTGTGGTGTCTCTGCTCGGTTTATTTCAGTAATTAAAGATTTACATAAATGCGCTAAATTAAAAGTAAAATATAATGGTCAATTCTCAAAGACTTCTTTCGTCAAAATGGGACTTCTAGACTAAACATTAACGGAATTTCTTGCTTTTATTGTATGCAGCTGACCTTGCCAGAAAAATTTTAATTCTTGAAACATATATAAAAGCAAACAAACTTACAGTAAACACAAAAAAAACAAAATAATGGTTTTCTCTAGAGGCCCAAGTAAAACAAGAACCTTTAAGGTTGAAAACTCTGAAATAGACTTTGTAAAAAAATATGTGTATCTTGGCACCTTGTTTACGTCATCTTCGTTTTTTAGAGAAATGGCCAATGAATCTGTTAAAAAAGTAAAACAAGCTTCCGGATCAGTTCGTTCTTGTTCTTAAAGATAAAACATTTATTGAACACAGTAATTTTCTGTTGTTCTATAATTTTTTTGATATTAAGAACAATGCTAAACCTTATATTAAGTCAAGTTTACCCTTTTTCCAAAAAAGATTAATCTGTCAACTTAGAGTATTTTTAAAAATAAGTTACAAGGACATATGCTACACAATCAACTTAAGTGAACTGTGCACAATCTGTAACATGCAGGAACTACAAACATCGAATATATATTTTACATAGTCCTCCATTAAGACAATTTAGAGAAGGAAGTGTAAACATTCTGTCTTCCATTGATAGTTTTGCAATAGCTTTAGAAAATAACATAATCTCCATGGAGAGAGGCAAATTTATGTCTGATATTGAATGTTCCTAAGCTAAGGTCATTTATTATTAGTGAATAAATGTTAATATATTGGATTATATTATTCTTTTTCACAGTTAAGATTTTTTGGAAAAACTATTCCATGTAACTTTTTTGTAGCTAGGTTAATTTGTATTTGGTTCAAGTGCAATTAAATCTTTTTAATTTTTTTATATCTTTTTTCTGACAGATACAAAATCTTCTTAATCCACTAAAATCTAATTTTTTTTGTAGATACTACTCAGTTTTTTTTCTGCTTTTTATTTCAATTTTAAATTTTTAACAAAAAAATTTCCTCATAACAAGCCTCGGTCTGAATTGTTCAATAAAAAATCTCTTTTACGTTTAGTTTAAAAAATTACGTTTGGGCAGTGAAACACATTTTTTAATGTAAAAAAAATGACACAAATGACTTTTTTTTTAAATAAATGTTGTAAAAAAATCCCACTATTATGAAAAAATTAACGGGTTAAAAGTGATTTAAAAATAAGTTTAATTGTTTTTGATATGTCACAGGGTTTCAAAGATTACCAAATTTGCAGAAAGGATTCATCATATAAGTGCTAGAAAATTGACCTGTATAATTTGTGCTGCGGCTTCGATGTAAATAGATAATCTTAAGAATGTTGCTTGCTTGCGCAGAAATTGTCTACGGGGGTGGGAGAGGGGTCTTGAGTAAACACATAGTCTCACAAAACCATTTTATAATTATTTTTTTAGAAAAGTTATCTTTAGGAGTACCTACATATGGCACTGGGGCGAGGGGGGTCTTGAGCTCTGCCTTATCTACGCCACTGAAAAAGACAACGCTATAAAATATAAATTATTTAATGCATTACAAAACGAAAACCTAGATTTTTTTTCAAAACCATCTAAATCAAATTTAAGTATTTTTTTTTTGATTAGCCAAGTGGTTCTACCTCACCGATTAAAAAAGCTCATACTCAAGTTTTTATCTCTGGGAGTTCTACCCAGAAATATTCGTAACTTCGATAATCACCAGAAATAACTAAAATAAAAATATTCATTCATTAAATTTAAATAATTGCGTTCGGCACGGGATTTAAACACTGCATGGGTGGTGGGCTTGGGAATACACCAGCCGCAGCCGTTTGGCTACTTTTGTTAAAATTTTCTAACAATCCATTTTGTGTTTTACGACATTCCTGATGTAATGGGGCCTAATAATACCCCAGAACCGTTAAGGCAACACATTCTCTTATCAAACCAACGAAGATGGTGTTTTTGCCACGGCTTTAATTCTGTAGTAGGGATACATATGATTACTCCAAATACCATTAAAATAGTAATCAACTTTATGGGATATATCATGTTTGGGTCAACAATATCGGGTTAGTTCGTGAAGCTAAAGATGCCATTTTTAGACTAAATGAAAATATAGAAAAAAATATGTATTATAGTGAATTTAACTACAAAAGCGTATTTTTGGAGATATCGTATGTCTCCTAAACACTACAAAATTATATTCGTAAAGTAACACTACTTAACTCCCATAATTTATGCGTAGATATTTTTATATTTTTATTTTCTTAATACGGTTTTTCTTCTTATTTTAGGCATTTCTGGTGATGGTCGAAGTTACGAATGTTTCTGCGAAGAACTCTCTGAAACAAAAACGTGAGTATAAGCTTTTTTAATCTGTGAGGTAGAACGACTTGGCTAATCTAAAAAAAATATTTAAATTTGGTTTAGATGGTTTTCAAAAAAATTTCTAGGGTTGCCGTTTTGTAATGCATTATAGCATCGTCTTTTTCAGTGGCGTAGGTAGGACGCAGCTCAAGCCCCCCCCCCCATAGCCATTCAATTCAATTCAAAAAGTACTTTATTGACAAAAAATTTTTCGACATAGCAGGCTCAATGCAAAACTAAATTTAAAAAATATATATAAAATTATATTAACACACCAACATAACAGTTAAGTAATGCCCTAAAATATTATAATTAAACAGAATATAATAAAAAAAATCTCATTATTTTTAATCAAATCAACTCAAATAAGTTTTATTGTCAAAAATTCATAAAATCTATTGACAAAGCAAAAAAAAAGAAAGAAAAGTACTCATAGCTACTATGCTAACCCTTTAAATCACACTATCAATTATTTATATCAAGCCATGCGTTGACAAAAAAAAATATGAACAATTTAAATACAATTGAAAAATTAAAATTTGTTTATGAAAAATAAATAAAAACATATAGCTATTTAAAAAAAAAACCTTAAAACATTAAGAAAAAAAGTAGTGACTTTAACAGGCGTCTCGTGTAATTATAATTAAGTTATGCTAACATTGGGACTAGAAAATTTTCAAATGTAGGTACATATAAAAATAAATAAAAATAATAAAAAAATTCCTATGGTTCAAAAAGTATATAAATAAAACTTCAACAACTAACTGTGAATATAATTTAACAACAATAAAAAACAAGATAAAAAATATATTTTTAGTGGATTAAAAGTTATTGCATATATAGGTATTCCTAAAGATTTAACTTTCCTAAAAACATAATAATAAAATGGTTATCTGAGATTATGTATTTATTCAAGCCCCCCCCCCTAGACAATTTTTGCGCAAGCCACTGTATTTTTGACATTCTTAAGATTACCTATAATATTTGTGCTAAAAATATGAACAATGAAGCAAAAGCACAAATTATACAGCTCAATTATCTAGCACGATGAATCCTTTCTGCCAATTTGGAAATTTTTGGGTCATATCTTGGAAACCCCGTGATTTATCAGAAACAACTAAACTTATTTTTAAATTACTTTAAACCCATTCTCACAGGGCCTTCTTCATTTCGAATGTGAAACTTTCCGAATTTGGTCCATGCCATTTATGAGGTTTCTTAATCTATTGGCCTTAAAACAGCCCCATTTAAGTCTTCTTATGTTGGGAATTTGGAACCTTCGGTTGCACTAAAACAAAGTTATGATTGTGAACAATTGGTTATCGTCTCCTGATGATGCTAACGTTGTTAGCGAAACGCACGTCGGGTGCAAAAAAGTGTAGTTTTGGTTTGTGGAAAACAATCATAACTTTGTTTTAAGTCTTGCAACAAGGATGAAACAGGCCTGTAGTTTTCTAGACTGTCCATTAGATTTTGGAAGCCTGGTCGTAATGAATCGGAAAGCAAAATGTGTGTCTCTTTGCCACGAACCTTTATTTTTCACGGACAACAAATTCCTTTTTTTTTATTTTACTAGGCTATGTTACTAATAAAGCTTAGAGCATTTTTAAGGAATGAGTAAATTTGCAGATTACACAAAAATGTTAGATAGTGTGTAGTAGTGTAGGGTATACTTATGTAGGGTAAACTATTCTTTTTTTTGTATTATTTAAACTTAATTATTTCTTTTGTTTATTTTTTGTTTAGGTATTTATTAATTTATTGCTACACTGTATGTTACAGAATTCTTATTATAAGAATGAATTATAATTCTTTATAAACAATAAAGTACAAGACAGTGTAAAACAAAGGATGAGTATGCAGCCAATTTCAGTCAATGGGGGACTATTTTATAAATGTAAACGAGATGCTTTTGCAAACTGTACGAACAAATAGGTTTATGGAAAAAGATTTTCCAATTTTTAATGGAAATCCTGAAGAATACTTAAGCTTTAATAAAATATCAGAAAAATTTAACTATACAGACGAGGAAAAAGTTTTGAAAAATGTTTAAAAGGAGAAGCGTATGCAGCTGTTTCAGGAATGCTAATCAGCCCTAGAAATTTGGATCAAGTAATAAGGACACTCCAGATAAGGTTCGGAAAACCAGATCAGATAATTGACAGTATGCTACACAAAATTAAAAACTTTTTATTTATAAAAGAATCTAATTACCATCTACAAAACCCGATGTTAATTAGAGAGGTGACACGAAAATTATACAACTACAGTGGGAAAGAGGAAATTTCGTCAAATTTTTGGAAACGTCACTTTGAAGAATTTTGAAAAATGGTTAAACCAAAAACTGAAGCTGCTTGTTTTGTGACTTCAGAAAGAAAAAGGTTTGTGAACGAATTGCAAGACAACACCATCCACTAATACATAACGAACTCGCCGATTAGAGAAAGAACAACAAATAAACTACCACGATAGTAGTATGAAAACCAATACTTATCTTAGAATGGTAAACGTCAGAATATTTGGAAGAGACGGCAAGTTCATGGACATTGTGGCACTGTTTGATGAAGGATCTACGATGACACACACAAGTGTAGCAGTGGACCAATAACGTCACTCGAACCCAAAATGATTCGGAATATTTTGGCAATAAAATTTGTGGCACGAACAAAAATGCGAAGTTATATACTTTAAAAAATGTCAGAACAATAACAAATTTTTCACTACCATACCAAGAAGTTGACACTCAAAAATAGGCCAAGGTAATATACAAATGACGGCGGCTAGAAAAGTAGTTCAGTGCCCGCCTAATTTGCCTATCGCAATAAGGACAAATTTAGGTTGGATTATACACGGATCTTGTGACAACAATAAAATACAAACCACCAATTACGCTTTCTTTATTGCTACACTGTATATTATAGAATCTTTGTTATTTGAATGAATTGTAATTCTTTATAAACAATAAAGTACAAGACAGTGTAAAACAAAGGTGAGCCAAAAAAAACAAACGTAAAATGAAAGTTTTTTCAAGGTGAAAGGGGATTAAAACAAAATAAATCAATGAAACATTTTTCAGAAGAAATATCTGATTGTATTTTAAGTAGAGAATATTTGTTAAAACTGATGAAACAATTACGAATTAAGAAGTTTTGCGTTAGACGATGGAAGGAATTAAATTAAAATGTTCAGAAATAAACGCAGAAGTGTGTGTAAAAAACCTGAGTGTCACCGTCAAGTACATAAATCAATGAAACATTTTTCAGAAGAAATATCTGATTGTATTTTAAGTAGAGAAGAAATAAATGAATATTTAGCCGAACTTAGATCTGCTGTCCCAGTAGTTCGCCGCATTCCAAAAGGTGATCGGTGCTCGTTCCTGTACTTCATGTACTTCCGAAAATTCTACCCGTTCATGGTTTAATTTGTTCCTGTTCCCTTATGCTGTTTTAAGGCTTCCCGAAAAATCAAGAAAAATAAAAAGCATGGATAAAACAAAAATTTCTATCCAACAAATTACGTCAAGATTTTTACAAACCTTCAGAGTCAAAATCAAAAAAGAAGAAATCTGAAGACGACCACTTGAAAAGCAAAATAAAAAGTAAACTTTCCGAAAACGATATCAAAAGTCCATACGACTTCTCTGTTCAGAAGATACATTAGCAAACAACGATTCAACTATATTGAAAAAACTGAAAGAAAATCATCCGTCCTCTCCCCTCAATGAAGTTTTCCGGGACCAACCGGATCAAAAATTTTTTCATGATGTGTCGAATTCCGAAATTAAAAATTTAATTAATTCCTCTTAAGGTTAAGACGCCCTTCGTCCGCAATATATGAAAGACCTGATTCAAGAGGAACTAGGTAACACATCGCATATTCTTATTGAAGCAATTTGCTCTTTTGTTGTTTTTGTTTTAACTGATTCCTTTCCAAATTCAATCCGTCCAATTTTTTTGGTGCGTCACTATGTGCATTAAACAAAAAAGATGGCAGTGTACGCCCTATCGCAGTTGGTATGTATTTTCGCAGGCTTGTAGCAAAATATATTTGCTCTAGACTTTATTCACAACTCGGCAAATATTTTCGTTCACCATTCATGCTGTAAGAAAATATACGTCTTTCCCTCACAAAAGCACTAAAATATTCTTGTTAGAAGGAAAAATCATTTTTATCTTTTAATAAGGAGTTGATTTTTTCTCAGCGCGGAGTGCAGCAAGGGGACCCTATAGGTCCCCTTTTATTTGCATGCATATCAATTCACCCTTTTACCTAGTTACCATAAGTTGACTTTGAATTTTAAGGAAAGAATAATACTTTTTTCGAATTTTAGAAGATGCAATTGATTGTCGTAGGCAAATCCATGTTGTCGAGTTAAATCTATACCGAGGATAAGTTTATCTTCTATATCTGCGACTAATACCTTGTGACTTAACCTCAATCTTCCGTTGCATGTCAACTTCTGTTTGTTTGTTTGTTTCTCCTACGACATTAGCCGATTCTTCAGTCAAGGTTAAAAGCCCAATTTCTCGTGATAATGGTTGGATTTTATATCGTTTCTTTTTGGGAGTTCTAACTTCGTTAGCCACCACACGTCCCGTCGCCTTGTAGCTGTAGTTTTCCGGGTCTCTTCCGGTAGTCTGTTCCGCTCGCTAGTGGTATAGCGCGAACTCATTCGAACACGACAATCTTATTTGATGTGTCCAAAGCGTCCACATCTAAAACATTTTGGCAGAGGTAGTTAACCAGTATCACTCGCGGGACTCCTTTTTTTAGTAGCTCGAAAATTTTATTTTTGGTCTTGAAATACTACAGGCTGCCTTAATCTTTAGAGTCTTTATAAGCCCTTTGCTGCTATTCTCGAAGTATATTGCACGTACAGACTTTTGAATTTCTGGCTCTCTACATATTCTGGTTGTCTTGTAGAGACTCTTCGGTAAGGTAAGTAAGGTAGGTAAGCAAGACGTTGTTCATCCAACTCATTATTATATTTCCGCCCCTCCGCTTGTTTCATCTTTTCTGCCTGTAATCTGGTAGTTTAACAATAAGACTGTCCCTTTTTTTATGTCACCTCCGGTGGTAAAGTCAGATTTTTCTATTTTCCAAATAAAACGTCGTGGAATGATTCTAGAATTTTCTCGAAATTCTATCCAAAATCCGGTTTTTGTTTTAAATCGGGTGGTTAAGATAGCAAGAAACCGACTTTTCTTGCTATCTCTTACGGTTCTCGAATAGAAAGTCGTAGAATGTTCCAGAATTATCTTCAAAATCTCCTTATAATCCTGTATTTAGGTGTCAAATCCAATGGTGAAATCATATTGTTTCTATATTTTCTGGTTCCAAAAAGAACGTCATGAAATATTCTACAATTTTCTCGAAAATTCTATAACCCTATATTTGGTTGTGAAATCCGTTGATAAAGTTAGATTTTTTCTATTTTTTCTGGTGTCTGAAAAGAAGGTCGTGAAATGTTGTGAAATCTTCTTAAAAATCTTATATTCTTATAATCCTCAATTTGTGTGTTAACTCCGGTGGTGTTCTAGAGTCCCAATGTATATAATTATTATGAGTTTCTTTTTTCTAAATGGGAATGATTGTGGCTAACTTTAACTCATTTGGAAATTCTCGTGTGCACATACTAGGATTAAAAATGTGTTCTAGGGGTTGAGCAATTAGAGGAATAACTTTTTTTAGAAGATCTGATGATATATTGTTATAACCTGAAATCTTTTTCTTGTTCATTTTTTTCGAGGTTGATATTTATTCGTCAGGGTTTGTGGGATTAAAATGCATTGATTTGAGGTTTTTTGTTTGCATGAAAGATATTTCCATCCTGATATATGTTATTTAGTTTAAGCATATCTGGGGCAATGTGGGTGAAATGGGTATTTAATGAATTAGCTAGGTCTTTGTAGTTCGGATTGTCAGGCAAAATGTTTTGTGATTTCCTACTGTTTGTAAGTTCGTTAACAGTGGCCCATGTAGTTTTGGAAAGGTTGTCGCTAAATCGTATTTTGTTAAGCAAAAAAGTTTTCTTGGTTTTAGCATATCTTATCTTTTTTGATTTTCTTAAATGTTCCTTTGTATCCAATTCCAATCGTTAATTTCAGTGAGTTCTTGAATTTCGCCTACTTTATGTCCTTCATAATGTCCAAGTTTCTTGCTATCTCCGTAGATCTAGTAAAGAATAGTCGTCGAATCAAAAGATTTATTTACCGTCTCTGCAAGTCTACTTCCTATAAAGGCAGCTTGCAATTCAAGTCGTGGAATTGAAATTGGTTTGTTTGCAATTACTTTTGCTTCAGCTGTTAGTAACGTTACATCTATGTTCTTTTCTGTGATAATTCTTAAATAAATTACTGTAGAGTACGCTTGTTTGCCACTGTCACAAAAATATGGAATTCCAAAAAAAATTTTATGAAATACATCTTGGTATAGAAAGCTGATTGATGTCGTTGAGATCATTTATCCAGTTAACCAGTTTCACTGATATGGTTGGCCCAGTCGATTCCACTTCTCCTTATGTCTTGTACTATCAATCTTCTCTAAATTTGCTATAAAATCTAGAGAATCGTAAATCGACATTACGACTCTAAGAACTTGCCTTTTTGTGGGCCTTTTTGAAATTGTCATTTAAAGAATCCAAAACTAAACCCAAAACTCTTTGAACTAACTATTCTGCCAAATTTAAGTCATTATACATGTCTTCATCTAGGGATAACATCAAAGTTCTGTTGAGTTTGTCGACCAACCAGTTAATTCAAATCCAGCTTGCTTTTGAACTTTTTGAACTTGACTGATTATTTTGTAGACTTCCATTGGCGTGTCAAAAGAATCTAAATAGTCATCAACGTAATGTCTGTTTCTTATTGCTTCAATAGTCCTTAAGTTTCCGTGTGATTCTGCATTTTTGTTTTTTATATATTGGGCACATGATGGCGAACAGGTTGCTCCAAACATCATAACAATCATTTCGTAGACTTCGGCTCTCTGCTACATTCATCATCACGCCACAAAAATCTTTGAGAATGCCTATCTTCTGGTATAATTCTTACTTGACCTAACATCTCTCTCACTAATAACTCCTATTTTAGTAGATCGGGTACTGCAAGAAGATATGAGTTTAGACTAGTGCCATTAGATTTAGCTGCTACATCAAATACGGTTCTGATCTTGTCGGGTGACTGAAATACCAAGTTCGAAATGGTTCACATTTTGCTTCTTCTTTTTTCAATTTTCTGGCATAATTCTTCTCCGAATACTTTTTGACGTTTTCTCTATATTTTTCTGCGAATATATGATTTTTCTTCACTTGTTTTTCCGTATACTCTAACCTCTTTAAAGCTACTTTCTTTTTTTTTACTTTTTGGCATTTCTTCAACGTTCTCTTTCCATAATAGTCCAATCTCATATCTATCTCCAACATGTTTAAGTTTACTTTCCATAATTTTTATAGCATGCTGTTCTTCTGGAGACTTTGGTTATATTATTATATGGAACAATGTTTACCTTTCTTTTTTTTTCTTAGAATAACTATATTTGAAAAATAAAAATATATTAAATTAACAATAAAATACAAAAAATAAATAAAATTGTGAAGCTCAAATCAAAATTTAACAATAAAAAAGTTTCTCTAAACAAGAATCGTCTGGGATTGTTCCTAGAATGGAAGCTGCATTACCACGTTGAATCGCGAGACCTATTTGTTGTTTCATGAAGCAATCTGCGTTTTTGTTGTTTATTAATTTTGATTAACAAAAGATTTAGCTTCTTCACATACCAGGAGGTTCAAGCACTGAGGGTATTCCCGCAGATACAAGAGCCCTCCTGATAATGTTTTTGAGAAACCCATAGCGAGACGAACGACCGGCACTTTTGTAGCAGCTTAAGGCATGGTGCCCATAAATGTCTACAGTCTACATCTCGCACAGAGGCTGACCCAAACGTAAAAAGATGGAAATACGAAAGATGGAATCATCCAAAAGAGCTAGAAGCCTAGCATGATCTTTGGGATCACTGGATGAATTAAAAATTGCTTCGAATTTAGAACGGCAAATTATATTATTAAAATCTTTTTGGCGATTGAGATTATTGAAAGGAATATTATTGGTACTAGAAATAGAAGTAACAAAATCAAAAGCTTCTTTAAAATCGTAGTCAAGATAATTTAAAATTTCGGATGATAAGATAGCTTTAAGAAGGTTGGAAGCATCATTAACTGAACCAAGAAATGCCAAAAAACAAAGAATAGAAGCATCACGAATGCCATTTTTATGGGAATGTTACATAGGGACCAAGCAGTGTCACCTATCTATATGGCAGTAATATTTTCTAACATTATTTTTAGATTCAAATCAATCAAAATCAGACAAAAGATTTGGGAGCTTCCAGCTTCCTTTTAAGGAAAGTATTATTCTTTCCTTAAAATTCAAAGTCAACTTATGGTAACTAGACGACGGCAGCCTTGCTGGTGAGCCAAAAATTGTTTTAAATGATTTTAAAAAAATTCTTAAAGCATGTTCTTCTGGCCTTCAAGTAAATTTGAAAAATGTGAATTCTGTTTCTAAAGATTTTAATATTACTAATTTCGTTGAACAAATCAACAAAATCCTGAGCTTTCTTCCATATTACAAATAGATCAAAAAGACTTAATACTTTAGGAACCCCTTTTTTTACACGATCTATTCTTAACTCTGTACAAACAAAAATCAATATTTTTAATAAATTATCAAAAAAACTAAGTTTAATTGATTCGCACTCTGCCTATTATCTTTTAAGACATTCTTTTTCAGTGCAGTGCCTCAAATGAGCTATTTGCTTCGCTGTGCTCCTTGCTGGAAGCTCCCAAATCTTTTGTCTGATTTTGATTGATTTGAATCTAAAAATAATGTTAGAAAATATTACCAACTGCCATATAGATAGGTGACACTGCTTGGTCCCTATGTAACATTCCTATAAAAATGGCATTCGTGATGCTTCTATTCTTTGTTTTTTGGCATTTCTTGGTTCAGTTAATGATGCTTCCAACCTTCTTAAAGCTATCTTATCATCCGAAATTTTAAATTATCTTGACTACGATTTTAAAGAAGCTTTTGATTTTGTTACTTCTATTTCTAGTACCAATAATATTCCTTTCAATAATCTCAATCGCCAAAAAGATTTTAATAATATAATTTGCCGTTCTAAATTCGAAGCAATTTTTAATTCATCCAGTGATCCCAAAGATCATGCTAGGCTTCTAGCTCTTTTGGATGATTCCATCTTTCGTATTTCCATCTTTTTACGTTTGGGTCAGCCTCTGTGCGAGATGTAGACTGTAGACATTTATGGGCACCATGCCTTAAGCTGCTACAAAAGTGCCGGTCGTTCGTCTCGCTATGGGTTTCTCAAAAACATTATCAGGAGGGCTCTTGTATCTGCGGGAATACCCTCAGTGCTTGAACCTCCTAGTATGTGAAGAAGCTAAATCTTTTGTTAATCAAAATTAATAAACAACAAAAACGCAGATTGCTTCATGAAACTACAAATAGGTCTCGCGATTCAACGTGGTAATGCAGCTTCCATTCTAGGAACAATCCCAGACGATTCTTGTTTAGAGGAAATTTTTTATTGTTAAATTTTGATTTGAGCTTCACAATTTTATTTATTTTTTGTATTTTATTGTTAATTTAATATATTTTTATTTTTCAAATATAGTTATTCTAAGAAAAAAAAAAGAAAGGTAAACATTGTTCCATATAATAATATAACCAAAGTCTCCAGAAGAACAGCATGCTATAAAAATTATGGAAAGTAAACTTAAACATGTTGGAGATAGATATGAGATTGGACTATTATGGAAAGAGAACGTTGAAGAAATGCCATAAAGTAAAAAAAAAGAAAGTAGCTTTAAAGAGGTTAGAGTATACGGAAAAAAAAATGAAGAAAAATCATATATTCGCAGAAAAATATAGAGAAAACGTCAAAAGGTATTCGGAGAAGAATTATGCCAGAAAATTGAAAAAAGAAGAAGCAAAATGTGAACCATTTCGAACTTGGTATTTCAGTCACCCGACAAGATCAGAACCGTATTTGATGTAGCAGCTAAATCTAATGGCACTAGTCTAAACTCATATCTTCTTGCAGTACCCGATCTACTCGCACCATTTACATCAGTTTAGGAAAAATAGGAGTTATTAGTGAGAGAGATGTTAGGTCAAGTAAGAATTATACCAGAAGATAGGCATTCTCAAAGATTTTTGTGGCGTGATGATGAATGTAGCAGAGAGCCAAAGTCTACAAAATGATTGTTATGATGTTTGGAGCAACCTGTTCGCCATCATGTGCCCAATATATAAAAAACAAAAATGCAGAATCACACGGAAACTTAAGGACTATTAAAGCAATAAGAAACAGACATTACGTTGATGACTATTTAGATTCTTTTGACACGCCAATGGAAGACAAAATAATCAGTCAAGTTCAAAAAGTTCAAAAACAAGCTGGATTTGAATTAACTGGTTGGTCGACAAACTCAACAGAACTTTGATGTTATCCCTAGATGAAGACATGTATAATGACTTAAATTTGGCAGAATAGTTAGTTCAAAGAGTTTTGGGTTTAGTTTTGGATTCTTTAAATGACAATTTCAAAAAGGCCCACAAAAAGGCAAGTTCTTAGAGTCGTAATGTCGATTTACGATTCTCTAGATTTTATAGCAAATTTAGTAATCAAGGGAAGATTGATAGTACAAGACATAAGGAGAAGTGGAATCGACTGGGCCAACCATATCAGTGAAACTGGTTAACTGGATAAATGATCTCAACGACATCAATCAGCTTTCTATACCAAGATGTATTTCATAATTTTTTTTTTGGAATTCCATATTTTTGTGACAGTGGCAAACAAGCGTACTCTACAGTAATTTATTTAAGAATTATCACAGAAAAGAACATAGATGTAACATTACTAACAGCTGAAGCAAGAGTAACCGCAAACAAACCAATTTCAATTCCACGACTTGAATTGCAAGCTGCCTTTATAGGAAGTAGACTTGCAGAGACGGTAAATAAATCTTTTGATTCGACGACTATTCTTTACTAGATCTACGGAGATAGCAAGAAACTTGGACATTATGAAGGACATAAAGTAGGCGAAATTCAAGAACTCACTGAAATTAACGATTGGAATTGGATACAAAGGAACATTTAAGAAAATCAAAAAAGATAAGATATGCTAAAACCAAGAAAACTTTTTTGCTTAACAAAATACGATTTAGCGACAACCTTTCCAAAACTACATGGGCCACTGTTAACGAACTTACAAACAGTAGGAAATCACAAAACATTTTGCCTGACAATCCGAACTACAAAGACCTAGCTAATTCATTAAATACCCATTTCACCCACATTGCCCCAGATATGCTTAAACTAAATAACATATATCAGGATGGAAATATCTTTCATGCAAACAAAAAACCTCAAATCAATGCATTTTAATCCCACAAACCCTGACGAATAAATATCAACCTCGAAAAAAATGAACAAGAAAAAGATTTCAGGTTATAACAATATATCATCAGATCTTCTAAAAAAAGTTATTCCTCTAATTGCTCAACCCCTAGAACACATTTTTAATCCTAGTATGTGCACACGAGAATTTCCAAATGAGTTAAAGTTAGCCACAATCATTCCCATTTAGAAAAAAGAAACTCATAATAATTATATACATTGGGACTCTAGAACACCACCGGAGTTAACACACAAATTGAGGATTATAAGAATATAAGATTTTTAAGATTTCACAACATTTCACGACCTTCTTTTCAGACACCAGAAAAAATAGAAAAAATCTAACTTTATCAACGGATTTCACAACCAAATATAGGGTTATAGGATTTTCGAGAAAATTGTAGAATATTTCATGACGTTCTTTTTGGAACCAGAAAATATAGAAATAATATGATTTCACCACTGGATTTGACACCTAAATACAGGATTATAAGGAGATTTTGAAGATAATTCTGGAACATTCTACGACTTTCTATTCGAGAGCCGTAAGAGATAGCAAGAAAAGTCGGTTTCTTGCTATCTTAACCACCCGATTTAAAACAAAAACCGGATTTTGGATAGAATTTCGAGAAAATTCTAGAATCATTCCACGACGTTTTATTTGGAAAATAGAAAAATCTGACTTTACCACCGGAGGTGACATAAAAAAAGGGACAGTCTTATTGTTAAACTACCAGATTACAGGCAGAAAAGATGAAACAAGCGGAGGGGCGGAAATATAATAATGAGTTGGATGAACAACGTCTTGCTTACCTACCTTACTTACCTTACCGAAGAGTCTCTACAAGACAACCAGAATATGTAGAGAGCCAGAAATTCAAAAGTCTGTACGTGCAATATACTTCGAGAATAGCAGCAAAGGGCTTATAAAGACTCTAAAGATTAAGGCAGCCTGTAGTATTTCAAGACCAAAAATAAAATTTTCGAGCTACTAAAAAAAGGAGTCCCGCGAGTGATACTGGTTAACTACCTCTGCCAAAATGTTTTAGATGTGGACGCTTTGGACACATCAAATAAGATTGTCGTGTTCGAATGAGTTCGCGCTATACCACTAGCGAGCGGAACAGACTACCGGAAGAGACCCGGAAAACTACAGCTACAAGGCGACGGGACGTGTGGTGGCTAACGAAGTTAGAACTCCCAAAAAGAAACGATATAAAATCCAACCATTATCACGAGAAATTAGGCTTTTAACCTTGACTGAAGAATCGGCTAATGTCCTAGGAGAAACAAACAAACAAACAGAAGTTGACATGCAACGGAAGATTGAGGTTAAGTCACAAGGTATTAGTCGCAGATATAGAAGATAAACTTATCCTCGGGATAGATTTAATTCGACAACATGGATTTGCCTACGAAAATCAATTGCATCTTCTAAAATTCGGAAATGAGGAGTTTACTTTATCCACCGATACAACAAAAGAAGATCCTATTTATGATGGCCCCTATCCACCAGATCACTTCTGATTTCGCACTTCTGACGTCTCAAGCGGGAAATTTCTCAGTTTTAATGTGCCTCTACCCCCCAGCGCATTTCACTGTTTCCACTTCCCATTTCTGACATCACAAGCGAAAAATTTTTCAGTTGTTACGTGCCTCTACCTGCACACGGAACTATGAATCAGTTACATAATGTCGAGGCTATATTTACCCCTTTTCAAGTCACAAATAAGTTTAATGAACAGCTCCCTTTCTCAAAATCCCTGTGTTAAAAATATCATTTTATTTATTACCTTGTTTTGATCGATTTGTTTTTCACATGCGCCATGTACAAGAAACTTTTAATTAATTTTGAGTTTAACATTCAGGTGGCACCAAAAAACGTTGCACTTTGGGGTTTATTCCGTTTATAAATTATGGTACTGGTAAAAATGGAAGTGTATAAAAATTAATAAAGGAGACGTAATAGTTACATTTGAGTCAGTAAAAAAATGTGAACTGCCAAGTTCAGTAAATAAGGAGACCATAACCAGAGATGTCTTACAGTCTGGAGGAAATTAAAAAAAAGATGGAAATGAATGGTAACAGAAATTTTTTGACTGATTTGGATAGCCCAGATGCTCTATTTTAAGAATCCGATTGATGCCAATCTGGCACCCTTGGAAATTTAAAAAAATCCAAGATAGCGGCCATTTTTAAGTGAAAAAAAGAGAAAAAAATGGTACATTTTTATCGAACAAACTTTATTTATTTTTTTTACAGATTTCGATAACTCTGTTCAACCCCTGCTCTGTTCAATATGCAAGATGGAGGGGTAGGGGGTAATTTATGGGCCAAACACTATACTAATAATAATAATAATATTATAATATAATATAATATAATATAATATAATATAATATAATATAATATAATATAATATAATATAATATAATATAATATAATATAATATAATATAATATAATATAATATAATATAATATAATATAATATAATATAATATAATATAATATAATATAATATAATATAATATAATATAAAATAAAATAATATAAAATAATAATAATAATAATAATAATAATAATAATAAATTTTGAGGAAGAGGAAGCGCGTGTGGAAAACTTACCAGAGATGGATTTTGTAAAAATTACTACCAACCAAGTCAAAGAGGTAGTTCAATCATTGGGGAACTAGAAGGCGCCAGGGGTTGACAAAATCCAAGCATACTGGTGGAAGCATCTTACAAGTACGCATGAGATCTTGGCAGAGCAATTCACCGAAGCCCTAAGAAATCCAACAACTGTTCCCAAATACTTTACCCTAGGAATAACGTATATGCTCCCCAAAAACCAAGATACAGAGGAGCCAAAAAATTTCAGGCCTATAACCTGCCTGCCTGTGGTTTACAAAATCCTTACTTCAATCTTCGAAAAGGTAATCAGGAAGCACCTGCAACAACATAGTGTGCTAGCCCGGGAGCAGAACGGTAGTCGCAAGGGGTCAAGAGGGAGTACGGAGTGGCTTATAATCGATTCGGTAGTCGGAAAACAAGTCAGCAAAAATAAAAAGAACATATTCATCGCGTGGATTGACTACAAAAAAGCCTTTGACTCCGTTCCTCACTCTTGGCTGCTGAGAGTACTGAAAATGTACAAGGTGTGTCCAGCTCTAATCAGCGCAATAGAGTATCTGATGGGAACATGGCGTACTTCTCTTTCGGTGCATGCGGCTTCTCAGAGCTACACCACAAAATCCCTAAATATCCGAAGAGGGATTTTTCAAGGAGACAGCCTGAGCCCTCTACTTTTCTGCATGGCAATAAATCCTCTGAGTTTTATGTTGGAATCCAGCGGAAATGGGTACGTCATTCAGAGAACACCCTCTGTGAAGATATGTCACCTACTTTTCATGGACGAGCTGAAAACATACGCAGCAACCCCGGAACAGCTTCAAAGCCAACTTGAACTTGTACGATCTTTCAGTAAATCCATCCACATGGAATTCGGGCTAGATAAGTGCGCGTTTATACACTGCAAAAAAGGTCAAATGCAGGAATCGCAGAATATCACTCTTTTAGATCAGATGACGATTTGCCCGTTGACATTGGGAGCTACCTACAAATATCTGGGAATACAACAGGCACTGAAGACCGACGACACCCAAGTGAAAGTTTATGTACAAGAATCATTCGCTACAAGACTAAATACAGTGCTAATAACTGAGCTGTTTGCAAAGAACAAGATAACTGCCATCAACATGTGGGTAGCACCAATAATATCGAACACATTTGGAGTTCTAAAATGGTCGAAAACGGATCTGGAGTCTCTTGATCGCAAAGTCAGAACGAGTATGACAAAACACCGCATGCACCACCCCCATGCATCACCTATGAGGTTATACTTACCCAGAGATAAAGGAGGCAGAGGTCTTGTAAGTTTTGCTGCATCGTATGGGGACAGAACAGGTAAACTACGACAGTTCTTCGAAAAAGAAGATTATCCACTCCATAGAGCCATCCGACGCGCCGACAAAAACCTTTCTCCTTTGAATCTAGCTGCGCCGCTACACCCTGTAAGAAAAACTACAAATAATGAAGTTATCGAAGAATGGAGAGGAAAGCCCTTACATGGCCGCTACCCCACCAATTTGTACGGTCCAGAAACTGATGTGCAGCTGTCTGTACGGTACCTCAAAGATGGTGAGCTGAGAGCCGAAACCGAGGGATTTATTACTGCAATACAGGACCAGGATGTACCAACGCGAAACTTTGTGAAGTACATTGCAAAGCAAAATGTTGCGAACGATAAGTGTAGATTATGTCAGGGATCCTCGGAAACAATACAGCATATTTCCTCGGCGTGTACTTACCTGGCACCGCGGCAGTATCTGGAGCGCCATAACCAAGTTGCAAGAATTCTCCATCAAGAAATCTGCAAGAAAAATAATTTATTAGAAGAGGTAAAACCGTACTACAGCTACATACCTGAAAAAATACTCGAAAATGAAACCACTAAGGTGTATTGGGACACGGACATTATAACAGACAGGACAGTGGAACATAACAGGCCGGATATTGTAATACTAAGCAAAAACAAAAAAGAAGTCCAAATAATAGACGTCACAATTTCTCTAGACGAAAATATCCGGAATGCGAGAATGGAGAAAATTGCAAAGTATACCCTACTAGGACAGGAAGTCAAAGCAATCTATCAGCTAAACAAAGTCCGTATTATACCAATTGTACTTACCTGTAACGGACTTGTGGACATAAAGTTGCTTGCACATCTGGAAGAAATTGGCATTGAAAATCCCAAAAAACTTATTGCTGAAATGCAAAAAGCTGTTATATTGGCCACCTGTAACATTGTTCGCTAAGTATTGGCCCGCGATTAGGTCGTTGATTGAATCAATCCCGGCCTTATCGAGAACTACCCATTATGGAGGGAAAAAAAAAAAAAAAAATAATAATAATAATAATAATAATAATTTTATTATTTTTTTTAGTTTGAGATAAACAATATAATTGTAAACTTATTTGAATTTTCCACAAAATGTCTTTATTTAAACCAAAAAACCATTTGGTGTGACATTGACAGTTGACACACGCCACTTGGATTATTTCCCGCCTTATTACTTAACTCTAAAGTAATTAGTTAATTGTATAACCGGGTTGAGCAGAGCTGTTGAAATCTGTAAAAAGACTTGAATAAATTGTGTTCGTTAAAACTCAATTTCGTTTTTTACCCAGTAATTACCCCTCATTTTCTTAAACTACAGAAACCCAGACCCAACAAACAAAACTTGAATAAAGTTTGTTCGTTAAGTCTCCACATAAACAGTTTTACTGTTTACCTCATAAATACCCCCTCCCCCTCCTTCAAATTACCTCCATTTTTTTAAAACCACGGATTTGTATTCAGCGGACAGAAAAAAATGCCTATATTAGTAGGTCGATTTTTTTTTACAAAATCAACGTCCCCTCCGTTCGGGTACCCCCCAGAATAAAAATAATTTTTGGATTGGATTTTTGGATTTGGATGTAGGCGTGACAAACACAAATATTTTGTTCAGATATATTTTTCTGTAGTTTTCTTACTTAAAAATGGTCGCCATTTTGAATTTTTCAAAATGCTCAAGGGTGCCAGAATGGCATCAATCGGATTCTTAAAATAGAGCATCTTGGCTAACAAAATCAGCAAAAAAATTTCTTGGATCATTCATTTCCCATTTGAGGCAAAAATCGTGGTTTGGTAAACAAACTATTATAGCGTATTCTATTGAGACTTTCAGTGCAGCACTCCTTTGCGGTTTTAGGTAAAAACAAGAGACAGAGATATCTCAGTGTTGCACTAACTGTCTCAACGTAGAAACATCTTACCAAAGAAGAATTGAAGAAGTCTAAGCAGTTTTTAGATCACCAATCTGTTTTATTTCGAAACCAAAAGAAAAATCATGGTCGCTCAATATATTTAGCGTATAGTTAATACTGGCACTACCTATCACACAAGCACCAGACAAGCACTAAGACAAATGACTCTGGCCAAACAAGGAGTGTACAAAATCCAGTCGACAAGAGGCTTAGTGAAGGAGTAATCAAATAATCTACAAGCCCTTGGTCATCTCCTGTTGTTTTGGTCACTAATAGGGACGAAAGTAAAGTATGCTGATTTTAGGACACTTAATTACATGACAAAAAGGACAGCTATCCATTAACCAGAATCAACGACACTTTGACGACGCTAGCCGGATCATGTTGGTTTTGCACTCTGGTTTTGAAAAGTGGTTATTGGCAATTTGGAATCTATGAAAGAAACAAAGAGGAAAAAGCTTTCTCAACTGGTATTGGGTTGTACTAGTTTAATGTGATGTCATTTAGCCTGGACAGGATTAAACCTTTTCGAGGAATTATTGATCGGGACGATCAAACCTAAAGAGGAGGGCAGTGATCCGAGTTACACTTTTAATTAGATGCTGGGTTGTTTAGTTTTAAGTGTTCTTTTGTTAGAAGTTATTTATTTATTTAGGTAAGAGTTTATTTAGTGTTAAGGGTTTGTATTTTTATGCCCATATACCTATTTTGTAGTCTAAGTTATATACGAGAGGGTGCGAAGCAAGGCACGCTGCAAGGCAACACGGCAAACGCGAATACTTCAGGGGCTCTATTCTGGGCGGCCCATCGCACCAAAGTCACTCGAACGACGTACAGTGGATCGTTGTAATGCTTTTTTATGGACATTAAGAAAAAAAATGAAAGTAACGTTTTTGTTTGTTATTTGTTGCTGATATACCACGGTTCAATTAAATCATAAGCAATGAATTATTTAATCTTTGTCCTTTTTGCTGTGACGTGTTTTAACTTTATCATTTTATATATTTATGAAAATTGTCTTATAAAAGCGGACCCTTTAAATACTTGATAGTCATTTGACTTACCAATTTTTTTTCAAATTTTTTATATTTTTTATTTTGTCTACTTTACAGCGTTTCTTAAAACACTAGTTATTTTGTTTTTCTATATTTTTTTGAAATAATTTAATTTTTATTTTTTCTATACCTTTAAAATTTCAAACATTTTTTGCATTCTTTGAAAACCATAAACCAATAAACCATTTTACTTGACTGCGATTTTTTGCGATACTTTGAGAAAAACGGACAAAAGCACCAAATATTCCTATGTGCTCTCCCGTCCCCTGTTGTTAAAAATTCTAATTGAATCTAGCAAGTTACTAATAATGAATTTAATAATTTAATTTCTCGATAACAGTCACAAATGCGAAAAACTTACATGAGATAAAATAGTTTCTTAACTAAACAAGTAATTTATGTATTAATTCAAAATCCATCAGCGGCGAACCACGTAAAAGTTTAGGGGGGAAAGAAGAACTTCACCTCTGAAAAATATCTCCCTATAGATTCTCACGATCAATCAGATGTTTGGATTACGTAAGCCGTACACAGTATGTTTTAAATTTGGTGCAAATATCGCAAAAAGTGCAAGAGCTATAAAGAAAAAACTAAAAATAATTGTGAAAAGTCAACGCTCCGTAGATCAGTAATAAAGTATTTGCGGACATGTTCATGGAAAAAAATGTAATTATTTTGAACTGAAAAATTCGTGCCTAAAATATTTGCATTGAATTTTAAAACACCCTGTATACCTAAAAAATTGACTAAATAATGTTGTTCCTTATAACTACAAGTTGAAAAGTTTAAGGTTAAGGTAAATGTCCAAAATTCCCTATACCTCGATCCACTGTGCGACGTCCTACTCTGAAAGACGGTTGGTCACGTGATGGTCTCGTTCAATAGCGTGCTCTGAAATTACTCGAGTGACGTTTTTCACACGAGCTTTCCTACAAGTCCCAACTACTGGGTCTAATCGAAAGAACGGCTTCGCTCAAAAATCGTTGTTCGAGGCAGCTCTGCGCGTACCCATAATAGTTTGGTGATTCTTCGATCTTCTCGTTACTGCTTTTAAGCGCGTTTTTTGGTTGAAACTACTTCTCTTCTCTCAGGCCAACGATCCCATCCTACGAAACCAAGAATCGGCACCCAGAATAAATCTTAACTTAGTTAGCGTGTAGTAAGGATCTAAGGAAAGTTAAATAATTGTTGTAAAAAGGATTTAGAATAAAGTTGGGGATATTTGGAGTTTATTTTACGAAATGATTTGTTCAAGAATTAGGGAACCGGTCACAACATATATTTTTGGAGTCAGGCAGACAGATCGATCTAAATTTTAAAAAATATACAGAGTGTTCCATTTAAAAAAGTGACTTTATGTCGACCCTTCGTGTAGTGTAACTGGAACTGTGATAGAATTTTATGAGAAATTCACGTTTTGATTTAACTTTCGGTGACAAATACTAAAAAAGTTGAGGAGAGTGTGCGTTTATAATTGATCATCTTATACAAAAATTTGTATTTGTAAAAATATTTTTTAACAAAATAAAACTTAGATAAAATCATTAGACCTGCGCGGTAGAGTGAGTTAAAGTAAAGAAAAACTCCCGGTCGGAGATAAAGAAAGCAAAACTTCCTAAGGAGGTTAAGTGCGATTTTCCTCCCTCGTTGGCGGGTCAAAAATAGCACTTTCTGACAGGATAGTAGGAAAAATAATAAAAATTAAAAATTCTAAAATATTTACATAAAAAAAATGGCAGAAAAAGAACGATTAAATAAAATTAGTAACATAAGTACACTTGGAACGGAACACATTTTGATTTTTTTTAGATCTCTATACCCTCTCAAAATATAAAAGCTTAGTTTTTGTGTATCTTTCATCTTTAAGTAAATGGTATAATTAATAAAAAATATTAAGTACTCTCTGAAGTCCAACAAAATTGTAGACAGTCTGAGACCATCTACCAACCTTTGCTGTACGAACTAAAATGGTTAAAATCATAAATTTTCGTCATATTTGAAAATTTAGAATGCTAAAATGCTACTTGGGGACATACAGCATTATGTAACTCACCCTCATAACCTCCAAAAAAGAAAAAATACCCAGGCATCTCCCTGGCCAGTGTAGGAACTAAACCTCTAAAAATCGCCGTTACCCCGCCACTCCTCAATATTTGTTTGGTCAGAGTTAGCGGCCCTATGTATTTTGTCTTAAAATTATCTGACAACCTCTGCGTTTCGTGCATGGCTTGGAGTTTGCATTTGATTAGTTCCGTAGGCGTAATGGCTACGGAGGAGAAAAATGATGCCAAGAATCCCGCGCTTGCATTTGAAAGTACACTTAAGTCTTCTACGGAGTTGGCCTCGGAAACCTGAAAATGATGGCCTATGTTAACAATGTGGTTCTTACACATTTTTCAGTTACCGCATATTTTCCCAAAAAATAACAATTAATAAAAAAAATCGCGTTTAAAGTTGACCTTGGAAAATTGTGAAATCGGCGGTCAAGATATGCTCCGAAGTTGTCGGACCAATGTCATGTTTGCAATTAGCCGCTCTTAAATTATTTTTGACGTTTTACTATCACTGTCACTTTAGGAATAAATATTGCTTAAATATTTGCGATATTCAGATATTTTTATTTTATGTAGTTATTTTGACTGTAATTATTTAAATGATATTTAAAAACTATCTTGAGAGTTTCATGTGTATTCGGTGTAGGTAGACGAGTTTTTTCTTGGCATACTAAAAATTACTTTTTATGGTTATGGTAGAGCATTTAAGTGCACAACACTTTTTAAAACAGATTTTATGTCTTTTCACAACACTTTCTACAGGATTTACACTGCACTATTACGTTAAAAATATCCAAGAAAAAAACAGAAAAAATGCTGTGTTTATTGCTAAACAGAGCGTCAAAACCACAGTTAACAAAACAGATGCGCCTTTCAGTAGACCATAGAAAATATTGGTTGGTTAGCGCGCACAGGCGGCTAAAACCCGATTCCCATCTATGCGGTTCTCATGCGTCACCCCTGACTCAAAAGACGGATCACGTTCATATCGCACCACGTGATGAGTCAGGGTGGCCGCGTATGAAAAATGCATAGGTGGTGTAATTAGAAAAACCCGGTGACGTCACCTCGTTCGCAAAAAATGTTTTCGCGCGCTTATACTTTAAGGACAGAATAAAATTGCCAAAAACAAATCTGCAAGGTAAGTTTTCAGACATTTTAAAGTCTAATAAATAAAAGAATAAAAACGGATATTTTTTTTTGCAAGAACCCCAATATTGATGTGAGATGTCCATTTATTGTATTCTGAATTCGTAAATGAGAATTACCTTCAAAATAATCTTTTGACAAAAGCCATAACACAAAAACAATACAGAATTCTCAGCAACGTTTGACGCCAAAGCAGGCCCAGTTCCTGCATAGAGCCCTTTTGCGATGCCATCTTGGACGTAAGTATTTCGAAAACAAGTAACCATATTCGTATACAGAGTGGGGAAAGTTTGCATTTTAACTTTGACCGTGTCGAAGGGTTGTCCTACGTAGACCAGCGCCACTCCGCCTGAAAATAAAATCAAATTTTTAACGTATACAATAAGTACACATAAAGTCCCTCACCAACTTTTTATGTTTTAAACCAATTTCACGAAATTAGAATTCTCTTATAAAAAATTAAAATATTTATTTTCTCACGAAACTGAAAGAAACCTCGAAATCTCGAGAAAATTTCTGATAAAAATTATTGCTCCAAATGTTAAAACAATAAATTTGGGGATTATGTTAATCATGAATCGCCTAACCTTCTACCCTATACCCAAACAAAGAACACGCACACCGCACAATTTCACAGGATTCCTGTGAAATCAGCATATAAAAACCGAAGAACCTTAAGGGTGAATTTGAATAAAAAATGCGCTTCTTACAATTATTTAATCTAAAAAAACTGTTAATCCAATTTGTATCAAATTTTGTACGGTGAAAGTTTAAAGCATTATCTCGGAACCACTTCACGGATTTTGCATAATTTTAAGTTTTTTACATATTTTTACGTATCCTAAAAATGTTTAATTCACGGTAAAATTTATCAATTTTTTTTGAAAAACCAAGCGAATGGTCTGTGGGAGATACCAGAAGCCTCCGATGTGCAAAATTTTGTTAAATTTGGATGTGCTATAGTCAAGGGAAGGCCGTAGACAAATTTTTCGTCGGAGGCCAATTGGTATGATATACACATACTGTTATACAACGTAGTTGACGATTTTGCCACCACGTGGCGAATGCGATCGTATACACATAAACATCGTAAATTTGTGCAATACGAATTGGCCTTCATACACGAAACCGGGGTAACCGGAAATTTGACTACACTGACTGTAAGATAAAAATTAAAATACATTTTCTCTATTCTGTCATATTTAGAATATTATTGGGATAATAATATACACCTGGATAGCTGCCATAAAAAGCCACTTGCTTGTCCGAGGGAGGGTTGGAAATTGTTATCACTGTCAATTACTTTTGGCGACACACATTGATGGTATATACTTACGTCAGGCCGGACAGATCAGAAGTTGGGCGAACCATACTGCCTGTAGCCTGTAGGCAGTGGGATGTAGCGACCCCCGCCCACGATTCGAGTCTAGTGCTCAATCGTGCAATCAGCTGGCCTAATCTCAAGGGACCCAATCGTCGTATTCCTTACGCCATTGGGCCGTCACTTGTTATTAGGGACCGTGGGCTTGCTGCTTGTGCATCAGCATGTCCACGTTAATAAAAGTCTCGCACAGGCATTCTCTACTCTGAGATCCTATAATTTCTAGGACACATAAGACCATGAAGTCCAAGCACACCAAAGTCTTTCGGCGATCGGCAAGTTGCGACGGGAGCAGAACAGTTTAGTCTCTTAGTGGTACAGTAGCTCTTAGTGACAAACCGGCACGAAAGCGGCGGAAGCGTGATCGACGTTTTGCTCAAAGATTGGCTGTAGAGCAACTCGTGTGCTGCATCCGTGACTGAGCAGCCCTATTTAGGACCCACTCTGATCACCTTCAAAGGGAAGGGGCTATAAAAGGTGCCCTAAACATAGCCAGCCAACAACTGCCCGACAGGACAACCGCATCCAGTGGGTACACCACATGCGGTCAAAACAAAAGAAAAAGAAATCCAATGAACTTTGCCACATGGAATATCCGTACACTTATGGATACAGACACAACCACAACACGACAAAGAAGAACGGCAATAGTGGCACGTGAACTAAGCAAATATAACAACGATATCATTGCTCTCAGTGAAACTAGAAGAGCAGGCGAAGGCCAACTTAAAGAACACGGAGGAGGGTACACATTTTTCTGGAAAAGAAAAGAAGAAGATGAACCTCGGTTTGGCTATAAAAAATGAGTTTGTGGACCACCTAAGCGAATTTCGATCCAGAATAAGCGAAAGATTGATGAAATTGCGCCTAAACCTTAGCAACCATCGACACGCTACTATAATCAGCGCCTACGCTCCAACTCTTGCAGCTGATAAAAACCAAAAAGATGAATTTTATTCTGAACTTAGTGAAGCCATAACATCTATACCTAAATCTGATAATCTTATCATCCTGGGTGATTTCAATGGTCAGTTGGTACGAATTCAAACCTATGGAAGGGTGTCATTGGCAAGGAAGTTGTTGGAAACATGAACTCAAACGGACTGCGCCTATTAACCTTATGTTCGGAATATGACCTCACAATCTCAAATAGAATTTTTCGACAAAAAGACAAATTCAAGACCACCTGGCAATACCCGAGGTCAAAACACTGGCATCTGATTGATTACATTATTCTACGTTCCAGAGATCAAAAAGACGTAAACATTACAAGAGCAATAACGAGTGCAGACGACTGCTGGACAGACCATCGCCTCATACGAGCCAAAATGAACTTGCACATTCCACCAAGAAGTAGCCGTCAAAAAAAGCAAATCAAAAGATGATCAAACCAGAACAAAATTCCAAGTCTCTCTGAATCAAAAGTTGGGTACTTTAGAATACCCGGAGAATATTGACGATCACTGGAGAATGTTGAACACAACAATAACATCTGCCTCCGAAGAAACGCTCGGCTACAGACAAAGAAAACATTAAGACTGGTTTGATGAGCACGACAAAGAAATTCAAGACCTTATTGAGAGGAAGAGAAAAGATCATAATGCTTGGAAAAGTCACCCAAAACTCTAACTAAAAGAAAAGGTAATATCACAAAGCCAAAGCGGAAGTACAAAGGCAAACACGTATATTAAAAAATCAATGGTGGACAACAAAATCACATGAAATGCAACATCTAGCTGAGTCCAACAACACCCGAGCCTTTTTTCAAGCTACTAAGATTATTTATGGTCCCACTACACAAGGTATCAATCCCCTACGATCCAAAGATGGAACAAAACTGCTTAAAGACAGATCCTCTATCAATTCACGATGGAAAGAACACTTCCAAGAACTACTCAACAGAGAGTCTCAGGTCGATAATGACATCTTCGACAAAATTTCGGAAAAAACTACACAACAACACCTAAGTGAGATTCAGAGATTAGAGGAGGTCAAAAAAGCAATCACACAGCTAAAGAATAACAAGTCAGCAGGCACAGATGGTATCGCTGCTGAACTCTGCAAACAAGGGGGTCCCGCACTTAATTCCCAAATGCACATTCTAATAAGTAAAATATGGACCACTGAGACCATTCCTGCCGAACTCAGAGACGCCTCTATAGTTATCATTTTCAAAAAAGGCGACAAGGCCCAATGTGGAAATCTCTCGATCTCTGCTTTCTGTTGCTTAAAAGATACTTGCACGGATACTATCAAACCGATTAATTCCGATTGCTGAACAAAATTTGGCAGAGACACAGTGTGGATTTAGGCCCAATGCAAGAGAAATCTAGAGAACAAAATCGTCCTCTCTTCATGGCCTTCATAGACCTAGTCAAAGCATTTGACTCGGTCAACAGAGAAGCTGTTTGGAAAATACTGGCAAAAGCTGGATGCCCTTAAAAATATATTAAAATTCTTAGACTACCACACGACAATATGAACGCAACAGTCCTGAGCAATGATGAACCAGGAGAGTTATTCCAGATTACGAAAGGTGTTAAACAATGGTGTGTTATTGCGCCCACCCTATTCTGTATATTTTTACGTGCCATGCTTCACCTTGTTGAGGAACATCTATCGCCGGGAGTGGAAATTCTATGTAGATTCGACGGTGGCCTACTTAACCTAGGCAGACTGCGAGCAAAAACTAAGGTCTCTACGACCTCGGTAATCGAATTGCATTACGCCAATGACAACGTCGTTATGGCCGATACAGAGGAAGGTCTACAGCTGGTAATCAACGCATTTAACCTAGCCTACAAAAGCATTGGCCTAGAGGTCAATCTTGCCCATAAATGGCCATCCTCTGCAGAACGTGGAACATTACCCATACCTTGGTAGCCACCTATCATCAAATACAACTATTGACGCAGAAACACAACATCGCCTAAAATGTGCTAGCGCAGCGTTCGGACGGCTTTCGGAGAGAGTCTTCAACAATCACGACATTAATTCGGAGATCAAGCTTCGTGTCTACAACACAGTTATAATACCAACTCTAACATACGGATGCGAAACGTGGACCACCTACAGAAGGCATATCAAACGACTAGAAAAATATTACCAAAGTTGTTTAAGACGAATACTGAGAATCAAATGGCAAGACCGACGAACAAACATAAGTGTTTTAGAAGAAGCAAGAACAAATAGTATAGAAGCACTTATCTTCAAGCACCAGCTTCGTTGGACTGGTCATATTATACGCATGCCCGAAACACGTCTCCCAAAGCAGATATTTTATGGACAACTGAAGGAGGGAAAGAGAAATCAAGGAGGTCAACAAAAAAGGTACAAGGACGTTCTCAAAGGCAATATGATAAAGGGTCACATCGATTGAAATAAATTCGAGACCACGGCAAACGATAGGGCTTCATGGCGCCGAACACTCCATGAGGGAGCACAAACTTTTGAAGAGCAACGTCGGAGACTAGAGACGGAAAAGAGAGAACGTAGAAAGGAGCGACAAAATGGACGAATGAATGACCAACAACACCTGGCTGCTGCCGGAGTCTGGGTGTGCTAGGACTGTGGAAGAGTGTGCGGCTCGAGAATTGGCTTACATAGCCATCAAAAAATGCACAACAGATAGCGACGATAGAGAATAGAGGAAAATCATACTCGGTATCAAGTGATTGCCTATGATGATGGATGATACTGACTGACAAAGTGTGATTAAATCAGGTCCCAGTAAACTTTAGAAAAAATATTTTATTGGATTGAAACAGGCTACTCTCTCAATTCAATTCCACTTTCTTTAAATGAAGTTATTTTTTTGCGAGAAAATAACTGAAATTTTTATATTTTTTTGTAAGCATTGCATTTTGTCTTATACGCTTTTAAATTAGCCAGACAGTGGGCGCACTGACCTCCCTTTGATAATAAAGTAAGACGAAGCATGTAAAAAATATGTCTATAAATTGCGCCGCACCGCAAAAAATTTTGATAAAATAATGTAAGCTGTGATTTGGAGTTTTGTCCCAAATGACAAATGGTCAGACAAAACCTGTAAGAATCATTGAATTCAATAAAGTAATATAATAACCAATCTGTTTTCTTGATTAAAGTAGGAAATTGTCTTGATTGTGAATGCTTTTAAAATTAAATTAGAGTTTTCCAATTAGACATCCCAATTTTTTCAAAATGGTGGTTTTTCTTTAAATAAAATTTTTCAAGAAAAACCTTTTCTTAATTTAAAAAATGATGTCTTAATGCAAAACCCCAAAAAAAAATATTTTATTGGATCATAAGACTATTGTCACAATTCAATTTAAATTGCTTTAAATTAAGAAATTATTTTGAAAAAATAACTTCTAAATTTCTATTATTTTGGTATGTTGGCTTATTGCGCCCAAATTACCTACAAAGTGGTCGAATTGACTTCTCTTTGACAATAAAAGTATGAGGCTAATGCATACCGCGCGTTTATACTTTGGAGGCGTGTAAGACAAAGCATAAAAAAGTGTATAAATTGCGTCGCCAGGAACAAGGAAAAAACTTTGTAAAATATAGCATTTTACCAAAAAATTGGATAAAGTATTGTTAGCTGTGATCTAAATTTTGTCCCAAATGACAAATGGTCAGGGAAAACCTGCACAAATCAGGTAATTCAATAAAGTATGAATCAAGACAATAATAAGCTTGTAAGAAGGCTATAGCCAACCTGTTGCAGTGGTGGTCGCAAGGGGGTAGGAGGTAGTAACCTTAAAGACTTTGGAGAAAAAACGAGAAATTTCAGAACGTTCCTTTAAAGACATTCTAAAATCCCTCCACAGTATTTTGGGACAGTATTATTATAGAGTTTCAATTTATAAACAAGTTTTAGGGGGGTAATTAACCCCCTACCATCCTGGATTTAAATTTTTTAGGAAAAATATTTAAAAAATCAAAAGTACGGCATAAATTGCGGCGCTATAACGCCTTCGATATTTACGGTATTAGTTTAATTTTGTGTTAACAATGACATTTCTAGTGTCACTTTCTTAAAAATTTTCGCCTGCTGCGCTTTGAAACCATTGACATATTTACAATTTTAGTTTAAATTTAAATAAAAAAAGCATTTTTCAGTGCGGCGCTATGATACGTTGATATTTACGATTTTAGTTTAATTTGACTCCAAAATTGCATTTTTAATGTAATTTTCTCAAATTTTCGAGTATTTAAACAGTTTACATAATAAAAAATGTATGAAATAAACAACTTAAAATCTGAGTACCTTCCCCTCTCTAGATTTGAGCCCAAATCCGTGTTTTGTTTGCATATATTGATATGTTTCTCATAAAATGTATGCTTTTATTCTAGTTTTTTTTCGTATCGAAACCACCCCCCACCCCCGCCTTTTCAAATGGCTGGAACCGCCACTGTCTGTTGTCTTGGTTAAACTCGAAAATTGTCTTGATTTTGTATGCCTTTTAAATTAAATTAGAAAATATTGAACCATTTAAAAATTATATAAAATCAAACCATCAAAAATCGAATATTAGATACCTATAAACGTATTATTAATATGACTAGGTATTAGGTTTGCAAAAAAAAATTACGACGTAGACAGAAAAGTTAAGAAAAAACGCAAAAAGTAATTTACTATTATTGCACCCTATCGAAAGATGTGAAATTGTCTAGAAACCACCTCTAAAACCGGTTTTTTCCAGAAAATAGAATACTTGAAATTTACATAGCTGTACAGCTTTAGAGGAAGTGGCAACACTGCTGGAGGCATATAGAACGGTGCGGCCTATATGTTTATACAAAATGGAGGTGATTTGACTGCTGCCTATACGGAAGCGTCTTCCATTTAAAAATATACCAAAAAATTGTATATAATTTTGTTGAGAAATTCTTACCCCTCTAATGGTTTTCTGATCCAAAAAAAAATTAGATGCCTATATATACAGGATATACAGGCGTAGAGTAAAAGGTTAGGGTGGAGGCGTGGGCGGCTGTTTCGTATGTGGATGCGAAAAGGAAAGAAATGCATATATATATATATATATATATATATATATTTACAGGGTGTTTCAAATTCGATGCTTACCACGAGAATCTCCCAAACAGTAGGAGATACGAAAAGGTTTAAATTAGTGCAAAGTTGCGCAATTTGAGGCTTTACCCAAAACTAAAAATAACGTTTACAAAATCCGAGTAGTTCCGGAGAGGCGAAAAAAACCGAAACTTTTAATTATTTTTAATTTTCTTAAAAGGTTTTATGGAGGGCTATACATGCCTGCTGGCGCCATTTTTGAAACTACTACAAGCGCTTTTTAAGTTATCTTGTATAACGGGATTTTTTGAAATGATGATGGTCATTAAGCCCTAAGCAACAAGCTCCCTGTTAAAAAAATGTTTCAAAATGATATTTTCCTTGCTTCCGAAACAAAACGACCAGAAAAAAAAGGATGTGTCCATAAGAAAAAATGAACTTGACAGCGCTCCTGTCAAACTGAAATGTTAAATCTTAAAAATGAATAACTGGTCTGGTAGATCTTAAAAAAGTGCCTGTAGAAAATTTTAAGCATTTTTTGACAACTCAAATAATAAAGGCGGAAAAAAATAAATACTAAAATTGAAAATTTCGGTTTTTCGCCTATCTCCTGAACTACTCGGTTTTGTAAACTTTATTTTTAGTTTTGAATAAAGCATTACATTGCGCAACTTTGCCCTAATCTAAATCTTTTCGTATCTCCTACCGTTTAGGAGATCCCCATGGTGAGCATCGAATTTGAAACACCCTGTATATATATGTATATATATATATATATATATATATATACATATATACATATATACATATATACATATATACATACATACATATATATATATATATATATCCGTCCGCCCAGTTAAATTGTAGGTTCAAGTGGCATCCGCTGGTCAGATGGCTTCCAGTATACGGAAGTCAAATGACCAAACCGAAAAAGCCTGTTCGCATGGTCCACCATATCACCGTGAACCCCCCAAACAAATATTAGGTCGGAGTTCACTTGGCCTGTTTTTGGTTTTTAAGATATACACGAAGTGTATGAGCGATTAAGTTAAGGCCACATGGCATTCGTAAATTTGGCAATGCTGCAGCAAGCAGCAAGATTACAACATTATTTTCAGTAGTTATTTTTTTTTCGTTTATGTATATAGATCGTGGCGTCCTGCAAAAATTGCCGCTTAAACTCGCATAAAAGTTGCCGAGTTTAGACGATATACGCTATTAATAGCCGGTGTTTTTTTTATATCTTTTTTCCAATGAATAGGAAGACATTTGGTGATTTTTAACTCGGTACACACTTAGGTATGACTTCGAGGACGACCAAGTGAATATTGGTTTTTTCGGCGACGCCGTACGTTAGGTGTCGCGACTGCCTAAACTTTTTTTAGGACTCAGGGTCATTTTAACATCTATATCTCGGTCAAGTGACAACATTTTCAAATTTTCGTTAAACCACTTAAAAGCCTATGAAACGGTCTTTAATATAGTATGCAAAACATTATATTTTACTTCCGGTTGATTGCATAAAAAAAATAATCAATTTAAAATCTTTAAAAAAATTGTGTTTTTTTCCAGTAATTAAAAAAAAAATCTATTTTCTATTTATGAAGGCGATTGTGCAAATTCATTTTGAAGTGACTATAAGAAGATCCTAGCTATTCGCCGATATCAAAAAAATGTAAATTCATACCACGGAAAAATCACAAAAAATAGGAAATTGACGCATGTTCAGAAAATTTACAAAATCTCAATTTTTTGACCCCGGATGCTTGAATTCAAATTTTTTAATTCCCATTCCCTTTACAGACCTGCCAATATATGTTTTTTAAAAGGCTATATAACACGCTAGAATATTAAGTGTAACAAGTTACGATGGGCCCCCAAATTTTAATAAAATTAAACAACATACATAAAAAGCTTTTTGCTAAAAACTTCAAAAATATCAAAAAATATGTCACGCTTTATATTCTTTCGTGTATTTAGAAATTTTTTCAGAGGATTCCTGAAATTTTTAAAGCTGCTTAAAGGTAATGAATTATTAATTTAGAAACACCAAACTTGAATTTTGGACTCCTTCAGGATTTTTGTCTGTAAGCTGTCAAACATAGATGATTTTTACAAGTCGTCCAATTTTACTTTAAAAAACCATTGCTTTTTTTGTTATTTTATTCAGTTTTGAGTAGGTAAGTATTTCTTATCGGTGCGGGTCGACCTAATAGGCAATACCTACACTTGATTAAAAAAAAAACGCATAATTGACCTTTCGAAGTGTATAATATATACGGACTACCAGCTAAAATGCCTAAAAACTTCAAAAGTCCGACAATTTGTCATATTGTTTAAAAAAGGTCTCTAAAACTGAAAATATTTTTTTACTTAAATTAAAGGCAACCTTATTTTTATATTAAATTTTGCATAATACTAAAAAATCAGCAAAAATAATTTTTTAGTAACGTCTTTATTGAACAATATAAAATTATCACTCGAGTAACGGACGAAGGCTGTTGTATAAAGAGGGCGGTAACCCATTTTGGAGTTGATAAAATAACAATAATGCGATGGAAACAGCGCTGGATTGAAAACAATTCGACGAATAGGAAACTTGGATTAGGACAAAAACGATGGTAAACTTAATACTAATTATTAAGCTGCAAACGTCTGGGCATTGAAAAGGTTAAATTTTGAAAATACTGATGGTCTTCTGCGGTGATCCAATGCGCGATAAATAGCATCGCTTAACTCTTTTCGTGGTCTCCAATTCCTTTGGTATATTATTTTAACGATTCGATCCCATATATTTTCCATTGGGTTAAGGTCAGGGCTGTTGGCTGGCCAAGGAAGTGTTTCTATATTATTATTCTGAAACCATTGGCGAACAACATTAGCCATGTGGACACGTGTCTTGCTGATAAACGAAGTCATTATTTTCATGTAAAACCTGTACAGATGGCAGCATAACGTTTTCAAGGATTTCAATATATCGTTCACTATTGAATCTTCCTTCGATTCTCCAAAAAAAAACCAAACCTCTATCACTAAACCAGCCCCACATGTTTACAGAAAAATGTCCAGCTTTTTTAATTTGGTTTGTATATTCGGGTTCAAATCTAGAATTTGGTGGACGATAAACTAAAATTCTACTGCTGCTTGAAGATGAATGAAACATTTTTTCGCCAGTGAAAACCACCCTCTCCCAGAAGTCATTATCTCGAAGAACGTTGTTCAGTGCAAAAATCACTCTGGCCTGTTTTTGTCCTTTTGTTAGAAAAGGCTTCTTTGCAGCAACTCGACAAGAGACTTCTGATTTCGTTACTCTTCTATTTACTGTTGCTAAAGAACCCGGAAATAATGTTACATTAGCTGCTTCAACCGACGTTGAAAAAGGATTTTGTCTGACATGGTCAATAAGTCTCTCATCTTGCACTTTAAAACTTACTTTTGGTCGTCCTGATTCATATTTCCTACCCGTAGAATTATTTTCAATCCAGCGCTTTTTCCATCGCATTATCATCATTTTATCAACTCCAAAATGGGTGGCCGCTCTTCTTATAGACCAGCCGTCTTCTATAACTCGAGTGATAATTTGAACTTTTGTAAATGTTGATATCTGTGGCATTTTTAAGGATGTCATACTGAATTTTAAGCTGTCAGGCATACTAAGCTGATGGTGCCTTATAATAATATACACTAATGGAAAGCTAAATTATGTGGCAAAGGAAAAAATGCATGTATGATGAAAAAAATAACATTTTTTTACCACCCCCTCTTTACTCTTCTCTCCGATTTGATGGTTTAATCTTTAATGCATAGTAAAATATAGGAAGGACCAGAAAATCTTGGACCCGATTTCATTTCCTAATTACTTTTCTATTCCTTAACCGAATTATATAAAGTTTGGCATTTTAGAAAGTTATAAGAACAAAGTTTACTATTTTTTACAAAAGATGTAAAATGTCAAAAATTCAAAATGGCGAAAGTAGTCAAATATTTAGTCTAGAAAAAAAGACCTGAAACTTTTTTCGACCTCCCTGTAACTTTTTATTGCCAAAATAGGAAACCTTATGCCTTTTCACGTTTAACGAGATTGGCTCAACATATCGCATAACGTTACCACTAACAAATTATGTCCCTTTTTATTTACCAAGAACTTTCTTACTTCTCATCGGATTTTTCCAGGTGTATCCTGTTTGCAATGGTAAATAAACGAAGTCAAAATATCAAATGTCAAAACCCCAAGATGGCGGACACACCTAGTCAAAAATTACTTTTCCAAAAAAAAGCTAATTTTAACGAAAACGACGATTCTTATACTTTTTTATTACTTAACCAAATTTTATGAGTAATATCTCCTTAAACGTGTAATGCTTTTCTAGATTTGCAGTAAAAGATAACAGGAAGGTCAAAAAAGTATTTTTTTACTAGGTCCGTTATCTTTATATTATTTTATTTATCTTTCCAGAAATAATATAAATTTGTAAAAATCCGATAAGAAATCAGAAAGTTCTTGGGAAACAACAAGAGACATTATTTTGGGGTGGTTAGAATATGCAAAATTTTGCGCCAATACAACTTTTGTACTACCTAACCGAATTTTATCTGTGCTACCGCGTTAGACGTGAAAAGGCATAAGGTTTCGTATTTTGGCAATAAAAAAATTACAGGGAGGTCGAAAAAAAGTTTCAGATCTTTTTTCCAGACTAAATTTTTGACTACTTCCGCCATCTTGAATCTTTGAAATTTTACATCTCTTGTACAAAAATAGTAAACTTTGTTCTTTTAACTTCTTAAGATGCCAAACTTTATAAAAATCGGCTAAGGAACAAAAAAGTAATTAGAAAATTAAATCAGTCCAAGATTTTCTGTCCCTTCCCATATATTATTATGGATTAAAGCATCAAATGACAGAGACGAGTGAAAAGGGGGCGGTAAATTTTTTTATTTTTATGTATACTTCTCTCCACATAAAACTAGTACAGCAGAAGGTAGTTGCAAATACGATTTTTTATATTTTCCTATGTGCAACACTGACTTTTTGACTTTGTCATTTTAGGTTATATTTTTGGCATATATAAACTTTTTGTAAGGAGACGGCTTGTTTATTTTTTACTAATTCAAAATATAAGGCCACTAAAAATAAAAACCCCATTTTAAAAAAGCAAAAATGTTTTATTACGTAGACAAAAGCTACACAGTAATTGGTCTATTCGACTAGCTGATTATGAAAGAAACAAGTCTACGATAGTAACCATGATAAATCGATTTCAAGAAGAAGAAACTCTCCTTCGAAAGGAAGGCACCGGTTTGACGAAAGTTACAGGCCCAAAACAATTAAAAACCAAATCAAGTTAACGAAATAAATAAAGTAAACAAAATAACAAAAGTAAAGACATATAAACAAAATACTTATTTCTAGTATCGCAATGCGCAACCTTAGCCTCGAACGTGTAATCCTCCTGCCTAATGTTCTTATGGATCCTAAAAAATTTGATTCAATTTTTACTTCTTTCACTTTGGACGGATGATTTTCCAGGAAATTGATTGCCTCTTGGTCTTCCTCTGGACTAGTAACTTTCGTAAAACCGGTGCCTTCCTTCCGTTGGATAGTTCCCTCCTCTTGAAATCGGTTTTTTATGTTTACTATCATAGACTTGCTTCTCCCGTATTGAACAGCTGCTTGTGGAATAGACTAACCACCGTCTAGTTTTGCTAAGATTTAAGCTTTATTAAATTCGGAGATGCGGCGGCATTTTTTTTAAATAATTAAAATAATGTTGTCAGGAGTCTGTGACACTGTGACTTATAGGAAGACAATGCCGTACTATAAATATTTTAAAAATTAAACATTCTGCTAACTTCTGCTGTACCAGTTTTACGTATTGCCGATTAGGTGCAGCCACACCGATAAAAAATATTTACCTGCTCAAAACTGAATAAAATAACAAAAGAAGCAATGGTATTTTAAGTAAAATTGGACGACTTGTAAAAATCTTCTATGTTTGACAGCTCACAGAACAAAAATCCTTAAGGCGTTCAATATTCAAGTTTGGTGTTTTTAAAAGGATATTTCATTGTCTTTAAGCAGCTGTAAATATTTCGGGAATCCCCTGGAAAAGTTTCTAAACACACGACAAAATCTAAAATGTGACATAATTTTTGTTATTTTTGATGTTTTTAGCAAAAAGCTTTTTTTATATATGTTGTTTAATTTTATTAAAACTTGGGAGCTCATCGTGCCTTGTTACATTTAATATTCTAGCTTGTTTTGTGTCATATTTGGCAGATCTGTAAAGGGAATGGGATTCAAAAAAATTTGAAGTTAAGCACCGGGGTCAAAAAATTGTGATTTTGTAAATTTTCTGAACATGCGTCAATTTCCGATTTTTTGTGATTTTTCCGTGGCATGAATTTGTATTTTTTTGATATCGGCGAATAGCTAGGACCTTTTTACAGTCACTTCAAAATGAATTTGCACAATCCCGTTCATAAATAGGCAATATAATTTTTTTTTGTAAATTTTTAGAAAAAAAACACTTTTTTTAAATTTCAAATTGATTATTTTTTTATGCATTCAACCGAAAGTAAAATATCATGTTTTGCATATTATATTAAAAGCGACTTCATAGCCTTTTAAAAGGTTTAAACAAAATTTTAAAATGTTGTCACTTGACCGTGATATAGCTGTCAAAAAGACCCTAAGTCCTAAAAAAAGTTTAGGGCGTCAAGACGCCTAACGTACACCGTCGGCGATAAATGTTATATTGGTTTGCTGGTCCCCGGAGTCATGCCTAAGTGTGTGCCACATTAGAACAAAATCACCAAAAATCTTCCTATAGGTTTGAAAAAACCCTGACTATAAACAACTTTTTCAACAGATTTGATGCAATATTTTTGGTAGAGATGTTTCGCCCACGCACACCTTCGCATATGAAAAACGCCGCAAGTTTAAGGGAAGTTTCCAATTTATTGACCAGTCACTTGACCAATGATGGGATTTTAATTTTTTAATATTAACCCTAAAAAAATTGACTCCTCACCCTGCAATTAAGGGTAGTAGCAGTAAAAGTACCATTATCTGACACATATTTCCAACCCTCTCTTAAAAATTATTTAACCCCCCCCCCCTTTCACATAATGCTGGTAGGGACAAAGCACTACCTGGCATATATTTGAATGACTGGGTCATTCTACCAAATCAATTAAAATTAAACTTAGCAAAAACATTTAAGAAACCAAGCTACACATTTAAAAAAAAATTTAACCCCCCGCTCCCTCACATAGGGTGGTAGGGACAAAATATTACCTGGCATACATTTACATGACTGGGTCTCTCTACAGAACTAATTAACAATTAATTTAGTAGAACTATTTAAGGAGCCAAGTTTCACATTTACGAAAAATTTCAACCCCCCCACTCTTCAAATAAGGGGACAAAAACATTACCTGGCATATATTTGAATACTGGATTATTATACCAAATCAATTAAAATAAAACTTAGTACCAACATTTCAGGAACCAAACTACACATTTAGGAAAAATTTCAACCCCCCACTCTTTTAAATACGGGTGTTATGACTGGGTTGTTCTACCAAACCAATTAAAATAAAACGTAATGGAAATATTTAAGGAACGAAGCTTAACATTTAAAAAAAAATCAACCCCCAAATCCCTCCAGTAAGGGTGGTAGGGACAAAACATTACCTGGCATATATTTGAATGACAGGGTATTTTACCAAACCAATTAAAATAAAACTAAGTAGAAACCTTTAGGGAACCAAGCTACAAATTTGGGAAAAATTTTAACTCCCCATGCTTTAAAATAAGGGTGTTAGGGATAAAACATTACCTGGCATATATTTCAATGACTGGGTCGTTCTACCAAACCAATTAAAATGAAACTTAGTTGACAAATTTAGGCAACCAAGCTAAACATTTAAAAAAATGTCAACCCCCCCCAGATCCCTCAAATAAGAGTGGTAGGGACAAAATATTACCTGGCATATATTTGAATGACAGGTTCATTTTACCAAACAAATTAAAATGAAACTAAGTAGAAACTTTTAGGGAACCAAGCTACTAGGTAGCTCTTCCGAACCAATTTTAATTAAATTCAGCAGGAACATTTAAGACAAGAAAAAATTAACCCCCCCACCCTCTCAAATAAGGGTGATAGGGACAAAATACTACCTGGCATATATTTGAATGACTAAGTCGATCTAGTGAAACAATTAAGATTAAATTTAGTAGAAACGTTTAGGGAGAAAAGTTACACCTTAAGGGATAAAAACATTACCTGGATTATATTTGAATTACTGGGTCGTTCTACCAAACCATTTAAAATGAAACTTAGCTAAACATTAAAAAAATGTCAACACCCCTCCCAATTTCCTTAAATAAGAGTGGTAGGGACAAAATATTACCTGGCATATAATTGAATGACATGACATGACAAGCTACACATTAAGGGATAAAAACATTACCTGGCTTATATTTGAACTACTGGGTCGTTCTACCAAACCAATTAAAATGAAACTTATTTGAAAAATTTAGGGAACCAAGCTAAACATTTAAAAAAATATATCAACCCCCTCCCCTTATCCCTCAAATAAGAGTGGTAGGGACAAAATATTACCTGGCATATATTTGAATGACAGGGTCATTTTACCAAACCAATTAAAATGAAACTAAGTAGAAACTTTTAGGGAACCAAGCTACACAATTAGGAAAAATTTCAACCCCTCATCCTTTTAAATAACTACGAAACCAATTACTTAGTGGAAACAGTTAAGGAACCAAGCTAAACATTTTTAAAAAATATTTGAATGACAGGGTCATTTTACCAAACCAATTAAAATGAAACTAAGTAGACATTTTTAGGAAAAATTTCAACCCCCCCCCATCCTTTCAAATAAGGGTGGTAAGGACAAAACATTATCTGGAATATATTTAAATGACTGGGTCGTTCTACCAAACCAATTAAAACTAAATTAATTAGGAACATTTAAGGAACCAAGCTACACATTAAAAAAAATTAAACCCCCCGCTCCTTCAAACAAGGGTGGACGGGAAAAAATATACCTGGCATATATTTGAATGATTAGGTAGCTCTACCGAACCAATTTTAATTAAATTCAGCAGGAACATTTAAGAGAAGAAAAAATTAACCCCCCACCCTCGCAAATAAGGGTGATACGGATAAAATACTCTCTGACATATATTTGAATGACTAGGTAGCTCTACCGAACCAATTTTAATTAAATTCAGCAGGAACATTTAAGAGAAGAAAAAATTAACCCCCCCACCCTCTCAAATAAGGGTGATAAGGATAAAATACTCTCTGACATATATTTGAATGCCTAGGTCGATCTAGCTAAACAATTAAGATTAAATTTAGTAGAAACGTTTAGGAAGAAAAGTTACACGTTCTCCTACAACCCTTATTTGAAAAGGTGGACTGTTGACATTTTTCGTAAATGTGTAGCTTGGTTCCCTAGTTTCATTTTTATTGGTTCGGTAGAACGCTCCAGCCATTCAAATATATGTCAGGTAATGTTTTGGTTCTACCACCCTTATTTGAGAGGGCGGGGGTTGAAACTTTCCCAAATGTGTAGCTTGATTCTTTAAATGTTTCTACTAAGCTTCATTTTAATTGGTTCAGTAGAACGACCCAGTGATTCAAATATATGCCAGGTAATGTTTTGTCTTTGCCACCCTTATTTGACAGGGTGGGGGATTGAAATTTTTTCCAAATGTCTAGCTTGGTTCCCTAAATGGTTCTGTTAAGTTTCATTTTAATTGGTTTGGTAGAACGACCCAGTCATTCAAATATATGCCAAGTAATAATTTGTCACCACCCTTATTGGAGGGGGTCGGGGTTTATTTTTTTTCAAATGTATATCTTGGTTCTCTTAAGGCTTCTACTAAGTTTCATTTTAATTGGTTCGGTAGAACGACCCAGTCGTTCAAATATATGTTTTTTTTGGGGGGGGTGGAATTTTTTTTGGAGTTTTATCAAAATCGTCCTGGTAGAACGACTCAGTCATCGAAATATGTGTCAGATAATGGTATTTTTACCCTTACTACGCTTAATTACGCGCAGTGGGGGAGGGGATCAATTTTTTTTGGGTTTATATAATTTTATCCTTAAAATACTTCTGCCAAATTTCGTTAAAATTGGACCACTGTAAGCGTCCGTTGGTCAAGTTAATGTCATTCGAAAAAAAAATCGAATTAATTTTTTTCAAACAATTTTTCGCGACCCTTAAAATCCCTTTCAGCTCACAAAATAAATTTGGCAACTAGCCTGGAGTTCAATTAAGCCTAAAATATCAATATACGGATGCCATCTGTAACTTCAGCTCCAGAGGTCAGACAGCCTTTATATATAATAATAATAATAATATATAATAAAGGCCGGATGCCAACTGAGAATGTTTCTTGACCGGATGCCATTTAAACCCAGATATATATATATATATATATATATCTTTAGCTCTCCAGCCATTCAACGTCTACTTGATCTAGGGATCGGATCATGACAGGTTTATTTTGGAAGTTTATCTCCATTTTTAGAATAAAGATCCTCTATGTCTGACATATTTTGATGAAGAAGAGACGCGACAACCCCATCAAAGTCAAGTTTATTAATATGGATGGAAATGTCGGATCTATATACTATTGTGCATTGTTTAGAAAAAGGGGCACCTTCTATCCTTGTTTATTCAATAAAAAAAGTTTTCTCTTTTAGAAAATGTGTTCGTTTAATTGTTGATGTTCGATGACACTGTTGCCGTGTTACATTTAACAGAGTAGTTTTTTAACATATTATTTTTATATATTTGCTGACTTTTTGGAACTAGAATCGAGGTAAAGGCTCATTTAGAATAGCACGCAGCAGCTTCCGTTGATATGTGAAATTTTTTAGGGTATTTTATGCACACAGGCCATCATCGAGCGAAAGTAAACTCCTATTTACCCGTCTTCTTTATTATCAAAGCCCATTCTCGCAAAAATTTAAACTTTTCATCCATAAATTCAAGAATAAGTTTGACATCTGTCAGCGTAAGCTGTACACTTAAAATACCCAAAGTTTCAGCTTAATCTGCTGCGTGCTATTCCAAAGGAAACTCTTGTTGTTGTTTTTGTTTGCTTGGATACCCAATAAATTCATTTGTGGTTTGAAAAGAGTTAAGTATTTTGTCTTGAGTTAAGGACACCTAATTCAATTTTTTGCCCAATGTAACATTGATTACTTTTTCTCTTATCTTATTTCCTGTAGAAGGTGGTTTTAGAAATCGTTTCTTATTTGTTACAAGTTATTTCTTACGCCATTGGATCGTCACTCGTTATTAGGAACCGTGGGCTTGCTGACTGTGCATCACCATGTCCATGTTAATAAAAGTCTCGCACAGGCATTCTTTACTCTGAGATCCTATACTTTCTAGGACACATAAGACCATGAAGTCCACGCACACCAAAGTTTTTCGGCGATCGGCAAGTTGCCACGGGAGCAGGACAGTGTAGTCTGGAAGCTCCTAGTGACAAACCGGCACGAAAGCGGCGGAAGTGTGATCGCCGTTTTGCTCAAGGATTGGCTGTAGAGCAACTCATATGCTGCATCCGTGACTGAGCAGCCCTATTTAGGACCCACTCTGCTCACCCTGAAAGGGAAGGGGCTATAAAAGGTGCCCTAAACATAGCCAGCCAACAACTGCCCGACTAGACAACCGCATCCAAAGGGTACACCACATGCGGTCAAAACAAAAGAAAAAGAAATCCAATGAACTTTGCCACATGGAATATCCGTACTCTTATGGATACAGACACAACCACAAGACCACAAAGAAGAACGGCAATAGTGGCACGTGAACTAAGGAAATATAACATCGATATCGCTGCTCTCAGTGAAACTAGAAGAGCAGGCGAAGGCCAACTTAAAGAACACGGAGGAGGCTACACATTTTTCTGGAAAGTAAAAGAATGAGATTGTGGACCACCTAACCGCATTTCCATCCGGAATAAGCGAAAGATTGATGATATTGCGCCTAAACCTTAGCAACCACCAACACGCTACTATAATCAACGCCTACGCTTCAACTCTTGCAGCTGATGAAAACCAAAAAGATGAATTTTATTCTGAACTTAGTGAAGCCGTAACATCTGTACTTAAATCTGATAAACTTATCATCCTAGGTGATTTCAATGCTCGAGTTGGTACGAATTCAAACCTATGGAAGGGCGTCATTAGCAAGGAAGGTGTTGGAAACATGAACTCAAACGGACTACGCCTATTAACCTTATGTTCGGAATATGACCTCACAATCTCAAATAGAATTTTTCGACAAAAAGACAAATTCAAGACCACCTGGCAATACCCGAGGTCAAAACACTGGCATCTGATTGATTACATTATTCTACGTTCCAGAGATCAAAAAGACGTAAACATTACAAGAGCAATAACGAGTGCAGACGACTGCTGGACAGACCATCGCCTGATACGAGCCAAAATGAACTTGCACATTCCACCAAGAAGTAGCCGTCAAAAAAAGCAAATCAAAAGAAGATTCAATGTAGAACGCCTTAAAGATGATAAAACCAGAACAAAATTCCAAGTTTTTCTGAATCAAAAGTTGGGTAGAATACCCGGAGAATATTGACGATCACTGGAGAATTTTGAAGACAGCAATAACATCTGCCTCCGAAGAAACGATCGGCTACACACCAAGAAAATATCAAGACTGATGTTTGATGAGCACGACAAAGAAATTCAAGACCTTATTGAGAGGAATAGAAAAGCCCATAATGCTTGGAAAAGCCACCCTAACTCTAACGAAAAGAAAATGCAATATCAAGGAGCCAAAGCAGAAGTACAAAGGCAAACACGTAGATTAAAAAACCAATGGTGGACAACAAAATCACATGAAATGCAACATCTAGCTGAGTCCAACAACACCAGAGCCTTCTTTCAAGCTACTAAGATGATACATGGTCCCACTACACAAGGTATCAATCCCCTACGATCCAAAGATGGAACAAAGCTGCTTAAAGACAGATCCTCTACCAATTCACGATGGAAAGAACACTTCCAAGAACTACTCAACAGAGAGTCACTAAGAGAACACCTAAGTGAGATTCCGAGATTAGAGGAGGTCGAAAAGGCAATCACACAGCTAAAGAATAACAAGTCAGCAGGCACAGATGGTATCGCTGCTGAAGTCTACAAACAAGGGGGTCCCGCACTTAATTCCCAAATGCACATTCTAATAAGTAAAATATGGACCACTGAGACCATTCCTGCCGAACTCAGAGACGCCTCTATAGTTACCTACAGAGGTATATCTCTGCTTTCTGTTGCTGGAAAGATACTTGCACGAATACTATTAAACCGATTAATTCCGATTGCTGAACAAAATCTGCCCAATCGAGGCACAGCCGACATGATCTTCAGTGCCAGACAAATGCAAGAGAAATCTAGAGAACAAAATCGCCCTCTCGTCATGGCCTTCATAGATCTAGTCAAAGCATTTGATTCGGTCAACAGAGAAGCTCTTTGGAAAATAATGGCAAAAGCTGGATGCCCTCAAAAATATATTCAAATTCTTAGACTACTACACGACAATATAACATATAATAGGAGAGTCATTCTAGATTACGACAGGCGTTAAACAAGGGTGTGTTATTGCGCCCACCCTATTCTCTATATTTTTAGGTGCCATGCTTCACCTTGTTGAGGAACATCTACCGCCGGGAGTGGAAATTCTATATAGATTCGACGGTGGCCACTTAACCTAGGCAGACTGCGAGCAGAAACTAAGGTCTCGACAACCTCGGTAATCGAACTGCAGTACGCCGATGACAACGTCGTAATGGCCGATACAGAGGAAGGTCTACAACTGGTAATCAACGCATTTAACCAAGCTTACAAAAGCATTGGCCTAGAGGTCAATCTTGCCAAAACTCAAATTCTTCATCAACCAAAACCAGGTACGAATCCCCAAGCTCCAAACATTTCCATAAATGGCCATCCTCTGCAGAACGTGGAACATTACCCATACCTTGGGAGCCACTATTGACGCAGAAACACAGCATCGCCTAAAATGTACTAGCGCAGCGTTCGGACGGCTTTCGGAGAGAGTCTTCAACAGTCACGACATCAATGCGGAGACCAAGCTTCGTGTCTACAACACAGTTATAATACCAACTCTAACATACGGATGCGAAACGTGGACCACCTACAGAAGGCATATCAAACGACTAGAAAAATATCACCAAAGTTGTTTAAGATGAATACTGAGAATCAAATGGCAAGACCGACGAACAAACATAAGTGTTTTAGAAGAAGCCAGAACAACTAGTATAGAAGCCCTTATCTTCAAGCACCAGCTTCGTTGGACTGGTCACATTATCCGCATGCCTGAAACACGTCTCCCAAAGCAGATATTTTATGGACAACTGAAGGAGGGAAAGAGGAATCAAGGTGGTCAACAAAAAAGGTACAAGGACGTTCGCAAAGGCAATATGATGAAAGGTCACATCGATATAAACAACTTCGAGACCACGGCAAACGATAGGGCTACATGGCGCCGAACAGTCCATGAGGGAGCACAAACTTTTGAGGAACAACGACGTAGACTAGAAACGGAAAAGAGAGAACGTAGAAAGGAGCGACAAAATGGAAGAATGGATGACCAACAACACTCGGCTGCTGCCGAAGACTGGGTGTGCCAGGACTGTGGAAGGGTGTGCGGCTCGAAAATTGGCTTACACAGCCATCAAAAAACGCACAACAGATAGCGACGATACAGAATAGAGGAAAATCATACTCGGTATCGAGTGATTGCCTATGATGATACTATACTGTGCTATGTAGAATTAAGACATTAAGCAAATAAAATAAAAAAACATTTTTTAATTTATAAAAAAAACAGAGTAGTTTTTTAACATATAATTTTTATATATTTGCTGAACTAGAATCGAGGTAAAGACTCGCTCATTTAGAATAGCACGCAGCAGTTTCCGTTGAAATGTGAATTTTTTTAGGATATTTTAAGCATACAGCCCATCACCGAGAGAAAGTAAAGTCTATTTACCCGTTTTCTTTATTATCAAAGCCCATTCTCCCAAAAATTTGAACTTTTCATCCATAAATTTAAAAAAAATTGACATCTGTCAACGCAAGTTGTACACTTAAAATAAAAAGTTTTAGCTTAAGCTGCTGCGTGCTATTCCAAATGACCCTTTTGTTGTTGTTTTTGTTTGCTTGAATACCCAATAAATTCATTTGAGGTTTGAAAAGCGTTAAGAATTTTGTCTAAGTGAGGATAAGGACAAAGTAACACCTAATTCAATTTTTTGCCTAACGTAATATTGGTTACTTTTTCTCTTATCTTATTTACTCTAGGAGGTGGTTTTAGAAATAGTTTATTATTTGTTACAAGTTATTTTTTAGTTATACTATACTGTGCTATGTAGAATTAAAACATTAAACAAATAAAATAAAAAACATTTTTTAATTTATAATCGTCAGATATCACGAAATCAGTCGTATAGTTTTTATTTACTACACACATATCTAAAATAAAACGTACTAAATGAAAAGTGTGGTGTTCATTTCCTCCACGATATCTGACGATTAGTCCAACAATTTGACCCAACAAGGTATCAACTAAAAAAAACCACCCAAGATCTCTTGATCTTTTGTTTTTTAGTTTCTTTTCGGTTGAAGTAACTGATTTGGAGGTTTTTAAGTTCTTTTTTTTGTTTTTATTGAATCAGGAGCATAATCCTACAAGAAATATTAACACGCCAGGATATTAGGTAACTTGTATAAGTACCAGTGAGGAACGATGCCTATTTATGAGTGATTCAAAGTTGGAAATCAAAGTGTATGATGTTGTTTAATGATGTATGGTAGAGGGTGACCAGTGAAAACACTGACGAGCCCACGCTGCTTACCCAAGGCAAAACATCGTTTAATCATTTCTCTTTTCACTTTGGTCTTTTGTGTGTTACTTGTGAGATGTTCATCCAAGTTTGAATTTCCACCCAAGATCTCTTGATCTTTTGTTTTTTTTTAAGGTGTCAACTATTTTGCAAGATATTTTTTTAGAGTGAATCGAAGAATTTTCTTTCACTGCTCTATTTACGAATTTACGATACTTATGAAATAAGAATTGACTGGATGATTATAAACAACGCGTTAAGCCAACCGACCAGCTGGGATTTTGCAAGTGACTTCACCACTTTAGGTTTTTAAAACTAACCTTCTGATTTGAAGCAAAAAAGGGGTGATATAAGGGCACAATTCAGTTAAAAAGTGCTTTTACGGTAATAAGAAGTATAGAAGTAATAGATATAGGTTATAAAGTTCTTTATAATTATTTACTTTTGTACGTGGAGAAAGTTCATGAGTAAATCTTTACCCAATTTCTTAAAGGAGAGAAATGCCTTGAAACCCACGTATGTGTAAGATGAGGTCCTCTTGTGAAATGTTTAAATTTGACAAATCTTTTGATGGGCTGCAAAAGCTCCGCAATATCGATCCAAAGTTTGAAATTTGACAATGCATTGTTTTCACAATTACGCAATTTGTCAACTGATTTTTAAGGTCCCTGCCCAAGTAGTGTTTTAGGTGAATTCGACGACGAGCCGACCCGACGTCGTCCAACACGACCTAAAACGCATAGATCCTATTGGTCGCCGCTGCCAATCCCACTCCCCCTAATTCCACACTAACGACATGATATTTAAAAAACCTCCAAATCAGTTACTTCAACCGAAAAGAAACTAAAAGACAAAAGATCTTGGGTGGAAATAACGAAAATTCAAACTTGGATGAGCATCCCACAAGGAACACACAAAGGACAAAAGCGAAAAGAGAAATGAATAAACAATGTTTCGCCCTGGCTGATGAGCCCACGCTGGTCACCCAGGGCGAAACATCGTTTATTCATCTCTCTTTTCGCTTTGTTCCTTTGTGTGTTCCTTGTGAGATGCTCATCCAAGTTTGAATTTTCGTTATTTAACCAAAGATCTTTTGTCCCGACATGATATTTGTTTCTACTGCTTTTTAGTGAAACAAATCAATTTTTTTATTTGAAAGAAAAATCAGTGACATCGACCAACTAGGACCGCGCATTTGTGGGTAATTATTTTCTTTTCCCTGATCTCAAGAATACCTACACTTCCCTGCCAAAAAACCGCATAAAACCTTATAAAAAACGCACTTGCTTTTTATTAGTTTTTATAATGTTTAGGAGCTTTTGTGAGGAAAAATTTTAGGATTATAAAAGTTTTTAATAATTTATGAGGTATGTCTTTAATTTTGGAAAGAATTTATGTGGTTTCGTATGTGTGTTTTTTATTTATGGTTTTATAAAAGCACTATTTTCTAAGAGACTTTATAATCAAACCGACACATAAACTTTTATGGGGTTCTATAATTACATTCTTTTTCTTTTTTGATGTATTATGGGATTATATAAACCGATGGTTTTATGAGTTTTCTGAGAGATTTTATAGTCAAAACACCTCATAAAATTTTATGGGATTCTATGATTACACCCTTGTGCTTTTAAAATGTTTTAAGAGTTTCAAAAAAAACGTTTTTTCATGAGATTTTGGGATATTTTATGATCAGACCAACTCATACAATTTGACAGATTTTTATAAACATAGTTTTGTATGGGTGGGTAAAACAATTTTTTTTATAAGTCTTTAAATAGATATTATAGTCAGACAAACTTACAACATTTTATAGATTTTTATGTGACTGCCAATAAAACCCCTTCAAAACTCTTAAAATCTGATCAAGTCTTGATATTTTATAGGTTTGAAGAGACTTGACCTGGCAAAAATGTATACCACATGAAAACTGACTAATTCTTATGATGTTTGAAACGAAAACTCACGAGATTTCAAAAAATCCTAAAGACAATAAAATTTCATGTTTAGATGTTATACAATATTTCATTATGTTACACCAGACACATGAGATTTCATAAGTTTTAGCAAGCAACATTTTTATGAGATTTTACAAGTCTAAAAGAAGGGACTTTTTTAAAAAATTTTACAAGATATCATGAGAAATAAGGTAAAGGGTTGTGAAGATTTGACAAAATTATATAAGTATTAAAGTGTAGAATATAGACATGTAAGCACAACCAGATTTGACAAGCAAGATGATAATTTAAAAGATTTTATGAGTACCTATAAAAATAAATTAAAAACAATATAATTATAAATATTTATAGTTAACAAAATTTTACTCCCACATAGCATTTAAGGCACATTAACATGCTAAGTATATGCGCTCAATGTACTTTAAAGAAAATCGGTTTAGCTATATACATACCATGTGCTAATTATATGCCATAAATAACGTTATTTTTTGAACATGAGGGGAATATGATAAGTATACACCATGCAACTAAAAATATTATTCAATTTATAATTTATAATAAATAAAGAAAACTATAACAAAGTCAAAAAAATGTGTTACATAATTTTATGGATATGGCCCGGAAGGTTTTTAGTCCGGAACTTTAAGGTAAGGAAGTCAAATATTAATAGTATTAATGGTATAATAATAATAATAATCATTCCATCATTAATAATCAAATTAAGACTATCTCAGTTTCGCTTATTCATGGTGTCCCAAATAAGCTCTTAGAAAAAAGGGTAGAGCTAAGTATGCTGTCTAAAAAGCTGTGACTGGTTTAGAAAATTAATTAGATAGTGTTACTGACGGTATAACTGAGAGTACAACTGAGGGTATAACATAGATGGATTTATACGTTATTAATAAAAATGTTTGTAAATGCTTTTTTTTAAAGAGTAAACAAGAGATACTTTCATTGTCTTTTTTTACTTTTTCACAACGTTTCGAATGTTTATGTATCTGCGATCGTCATACGGTGAATAATAACAATTTTATGTTTCACTGAACACGCCATACTAGTATATAAGATTCTTTAGGCTCTCTACCTTACTCTCAAGTTTAACATTCTCTACTACTTTCAAACAACAGTTTTTCATTTAAATAATAGCACTGTATCTACTTGTTATAAAGTAACAATTTAATATTATTTATTCCATTATAAAAAGTAAGGTTCACACAGCGTTAAAAAAATTTGGATGCATTAGTGCATTCAGATTCATAAGCAGACATGTGACTGTCATTCACTTTTGTTGTATTTGTTTTTTAGCGTAATAATATGCATGCAAAATTTTTTGACATGGTCTGTCCATGATATTATTGATGATTAAATGTGTTTATAAGCAAGTTTTCTGCAAATTACCTTTTGCAGGAAAAGAAAACCAACTTAATTTTTTAGGTGCTTTGTGTAGAAATAAATCACAAAAAAAAATCTAGAAATTATACATTATTATAGAGGTCAGAAGTACCAAGTTGCAAATCTGGCATGAAGAAATCCTGGTGTATTCGTTTGGTTTCCTCTTAAAAAGTAAGTTCACCGTATTGCCCAGTATGACACAATTTAAATGATTTACTTTTTTTTTAATTTATAATAATTGATAATGCTTTAGGTGATGCTTTAAGATAAAAACAGTACAGAATAACTCTGAACTTACACGTATTATAAAACTGTTGCTCTTATGAAATGTTACTTCGACAGGATGAAAAACTCGGCTGTGATTAGAACGAAAAACTAAAAAGGAAATATGTTCAGGGCTTGTATTTATATTATAGCTTTTTTTCTTATTAAAAGTTTTGGTTTAAGTCAAAAGCTTTTTTAGCAGCCGATTTATGCATTTCATACAGTTTTTTTGTATTTAACGTTTTTCTGAATTTTGGATAAATATTTAAAGAAAAACAAAAATGTTAATTCATTACTCCTAAAAAGCTTTACAGTTTAAAGCTACAAGCCCTGAAGTTTATTGGTGAGTTGGTAAGTACTTTTAATAAAATCTATCTGTGGCAACAACTTTATGGGATTTTTCTCCACTAAATTAACAAAATTTTTGGAATAATTTTAACATTATCACTTAAAACGAAAAATAAAAGTTATCTATTAAGAACTAGTTATTTTTAAAATAGTTACTATAAACACTTATTGGACTTTTTGTTTAAACTTTTTCTAGTTTTTTGTCATTTTTCAAAAATGACACATACTTTTGAGAGAAAATGTTTTCTTTAATAATGCTATTTTTTGCTGTGGTTTTTCACAGGTTTACAAAAAATTCCTTAGCCAAGTGACAAAAACCGAATGTATATAGTGTAAGTAGGTATTTTAGACGTTAAAATTTAATTGTTTTGAATATAGGAACTTTTTTGAAAGCAAAAAATGTGCACAGTTTTTGCGAATTTTTATTTGTAACATACATGATGTATATGTTTATTAGGTAGGCGGGTCGAACCACAAGTTTGACATTTATAATAGTGAATAAGATCATTGCCTCATATATAAACTCGGCCAACCTTATGGACACAACAGTTGACAATTTTATTGAACCAAATCATTAAATATTCTGTACAAAATGAGTCGCACACTTTTCATTTTACACAGATTTTGTTTTGGATATCTTTTAAAATAAAATCTGTATGAAATAAAGTGTTCGACTTATTTTGTCCAATATATTTAATTATTTGGTCCACGATTTAGCATAAAAAGTGTCAACTGTTTGGTCCGTAAGGTTGTCCAACTTTTCTATATATTAAACAGTGAGAAGATATAATGCCTGTTCCACAGGCTTATCAATCAATTTTAATATAGATTCGTTCAAAATCTGCTAAAAACTTGTAACATCTAATGAAGGCTGGATCTTTTTAAAACTGCTGAAAACATTTACAACAACAACTTATTAACTTTATTTTATATTTCCAATAAAATCTGCTAAAACTGCTGAAAACATGTAAACTTGTCAAAACCAGTGAAATCTTATCAACTTGTTTCTCTTAAAATCTGATTAAAACTGCTAAAAACATGTGCAGTACAGTCAGATCTTGTAAAATCTGATGGAGGATGGGTCTTTTAAAAACTGCTGAAATCATGGACAATCTCATGAAATCTTGTAAAATCTTATTACCTTTATTTTATATTTCTGTTCAAATCTGCTTAAAACTGCTGAAAACATGTAAACTTGTAAAAACAACTTGTTTCTCTTAAACCCTGCTCAAAACTGCTAAAAACATGTGAATTTTCTCATTTAATCTTGTGAAATCTGATGGAGGGTGGGTTTTTTAGAAACTGCTGAAAACATCTTATTAACTTTGATTTAAATTTTTGCTAAAATCTGCTCAAAACTTAACAAAACCAGTGGAAGCAGAGTCTTTAAAATACTGGTTAAATCATGTCAACTCTTATCATAAATTCTTTTAAAAGCTTTTCAAAACCTCTAAAAATGAATGACAGTGCTCATGCAAAACTCATGATGTTTGGCGAGTTTTGAATCTCTTTCAAACATGGAAAGTTCATGAGATTTCACTCGAAAGTGGTGTTTCATAAACCGCATGAAATATCGACCCGAACTCGTGAACTTTCACTAGTTTTTTTTTTACGAGTGTTGACGCGGAATTTTTACCAGGAATTTAAAAAATATATATTACATGGGTTTCTATATATCCACAATTTTTCATGAGGTTTTCAAGGGATTTTATAATCTGACAGGCTCATAAGATTTTATAGGTTTCTATAATTACAGCCTTGTTATTTTATAATTTCTTTATAAACTTTTATAAAATATGATGAAATCCTATGCGGGATTTGTGTTTCACTTTCATTAGTCAAAAATTATAAAATATTGTGAACTTTTACGATCCTTATCTTATAAAAAATCATAAAATAGTGTAAACTTTTATAAACCAACCAGCTCATAAAATTTGTATGTGTTTTCACTTTTACTAGTCAAAAATTATAAAATAAGTTTATGTGAGCATGAAAAGTTATGATGTTTTATCTGTTATTTGTTATGATCTTTTATGAGGTTTTTTTGGCAGGGTTAGGTCGGTAGCCAACGTCTTAGGACTCTTTCAGACGATACGGATTTTAGCCGGTCCGGTTTTATTGCTTTTAACGTGTAGTCCAGTACTGCATTTAAATGCCCTCTTTCAGACTATATGGAATGAAAACCAATCGTGGACGGCGTCCGTATACCTGCCGGATAGTTTACTGAGATTCTCCGGCATCGTGCGGTGTAGAGAGAGACAGAAGGCTTAGTGATTGCCATAAACGTACCTTTTCACACGAGCAGTTCGCGCTTCAACACGGTGGCGTGTTGGGACGTATTTAAAGATTTCTTTGTTGGGCCAATATTTATAATTAATAATTGCCAGCCTCGAGATGTCCAGTGATTATGAAGTAGACGTTGAACTATTGATTGTGTTAACTTATTGTTATAGTTGGCATTTCTTCTGCTGGCCCACTATTTCGAATTTTGGTATTTTGCCGTTCTAAATTGCTTTTCAATTTCTCGTGAAATTCGTTAAAGAATTGAAAATATAATTTTGTACTAATATGGCCGTTTACTTACTTGAATTCAAAAAACCGAACCCATTTTTTTCAATGGAGGATTTTTGTAGCCAAGTAATAATTTTTAGTCCTGTTAGTCACAATTTCTAAAAGATACACCAAAATAAACGTATGAAATGCAGAAATTAGTTATTTTAAAGAGGCCGGTTTTAGCGCTGTAATTAGCCCCAAAAAAACGTAAAAGAAACTTACTATAAGCATATAAGATTTTTCGTTTTGCTAATCTAAGCTTTAAAGAAAGCTGAAAACACTAGGTCTATGTCATCCCGTTTGATATTTATAACTGCATAAAATGCAAATAACCATAATTTTGTTTTTAGAAAATTTATGTGCATAGAAAAATATTATATTGGAACGTTTTGCAGCCAACAAAATTTTTTTAACATCAACTCTTTTTCTGTGGCTTGTCATACTCAGCCGGACCAGAAGCGTTTCATTGAGAAAATGCAAAATGGTCCTTGTTCCTAGATTTGATTAAATGTTGTTCAAACAGATATATGTTGACAACAAGTTTCTGTTATTTATAAAATGGGGATGTCCATTATTTAATAGGCACCTATTAAATAATATTGCTCAAGATAATTGGAAAATCTGTGAAAATCTTTGAATTTGGATAATTTATATTAAATCCAGTTTAAATATTCAGTCGCGACAAGTCATTTTTTTGGCGGCTTTGAACTACTCGTAATAACGTGAAGTTAGGAGTACTACAATTGACCAAATAATTACTCAGGATCGAGGGAAACTAGTATCATTAAGATCGAACTTCACTTCAAAAATGCAGTTTTTTTTCACATACAGTAGCGCACATAAGGTTTCTAAAGGGGACATAAAAATTTAAATAAACATATTAATATAGACATAAAAATACATAGCATAAACATTTAAATAAAACATAAAAATTTAAATAAAATAATATTATTGCTCCTAAAATTTTCTGGATTAAAAAAATGTGACATAAAATTACTAAAGTAGGCATCAAATCATGGAAATAAAAAACAAAAAAAAAAAAGATTTCCCCGTCAACGGATAGATGGGCTCTATCACTTTCATATGATTGTTTTGTAGAATTCCGACTGTCATAATTTTAGGGTAAAATGCCAAAAGTTAAAATAAAAAATGACTTGAAAATGTCAAAATTTGAAAATTATTTATTTAGTTTAGAGGAAACTCAGAAAAAGTGCACTTTTTCCAGTATCTTTTACATGTAAAAATATCACAAAAATGACGGTAAATATAGCTTAACCATATTAAATCTCTAGTAAAATAATACAACTTATTACATGACTCAAACAGGCCAAAAGAGGTTACGTTTAAGCTCTTAATGATAGCTTCAAAAAAAAAATTATCTTCGAACACCAGATAACACACACACACACACACATATACTGCATATGACTTCATACTTACCCAAACATCCTGCAATAAAATCCATAAGTCCATCCTTAACATGATTTTCTTTTAAACTTTCGTCTTGTTGTAAATCTGCCATTTCCCATAATCTGCATGCAGAAAACGTATTATGCCTTCAATATTGTAAAATTAAAAATAGGAATACAAAATGCAACTATAGGTATCATTTTACTTTCTATCCTAGTAAAAAGTATAAGGTTATTTAACAACAAACAATTTTGTAAAGCATTTTTAATAATATAAATTTTAACCTTTTTCTCAAGTATTTTGATATACTTTTTATAAGAAACAAATATACAAGGTGTACCATTTAAAAAGATGCACCAAAATTTTCTAGAAAAGTGATCAAAATTTTAAAAAAATCCCAAGGCACGTCGATTTTGTTTGCAAGGGGGACACTATTTGTCTATATTGCTAGCTATAGGCTATATAGCTTGTTTTGAAGATCTTTTAAATGCCTTTAGAAAACCGTTGAAATTTTAAAAATCTAGCGATTTGTTTTAGAGATATTCACTTTTGAATAGGTAAATTCCCTTCTCGTAGCAAGGTATCCTAAAAGAGAAAATTAAATAATAAAATGTACTATTAATGAAAAAAAAAATCGGCGAGTACCGGGATTTCTTAAAAATAAAATTTTAATTTCGTAAAAAACGCGATTTTTGCATTGGTCCATGCAAATTTGAACGTGAATATCTTGAAAACTAATCGCTAGATTTTTAAAATTTTAAAACTTTCCCTTTCCTTTTCTTCCTTCCTTTACTTTCCCTATTTAAATTCTGGTGGTGAAACTCACTCCCTCGAAACGGGTGTGTCCTAATTATTCCAATACAGTCAAAATGCCCCCTTGCAAACGAAATCGACCTGTTGTCGAATTTTTGAAAATTTTGATCAGTTTTCAAGAAAATTCAGATGCATCCTTTTAAATGGGACACCCTGTATTTATCATTACGGCTGATAAGGAACCATTATTGTTTTTAAATCTCTGAGGTCAATTTTTTGTTATTGCCTAACAATAGTCATTTAATTTTGTTTATTCCAATCCACTAAATTTACAAAATATGTAAAATTTATAAAGGTGCCGATACCGTTAAATTAATGGGAAACGTTATAGAAATACTTTTGACAATCTTTAAAAAAAAAAACGGGTTTTGATATATTAAAACAGGCTTCGAGTTTCCCAAATACACTGACTGACTGTAAAAATGGTATTCATGTATATTAATACGCAGGCGCTCAGCGCGCGACGACTGTTTAAGAAACACCTATCATTTGGTAGCTGTTTGCCTTTCGCGTGTACTATTTTCCTACCCCACAATACTTTGTAGTGTTGCGGAAAATACAGTCGTTTTTTTTTAGTTCTCTTGAGTATTCAGTGCGTTTTTATTAACAATAAAAAATGATCTCTTATTCGCAGAATATTTTAAAAAATCGTAGTTTTTTTACGACCGTGCGGAAAACTCCATTTTCCCTGCATTTAACCCGAGAATTTTCCGCACTTGAGTGCGGATTTTTTTTAAAAGTGCGCGGTTAAGTGTTAAGTCACACTGTGCGGGAACGTACTATTTAGGGCCTGTTTTTGCGGGGTTAATACAGCATACCGGTATGTATAGTAACAGGGTGACCGGTATTTTTAGGCGCGTTTCTGCGAGCTTAACATAGTTACTAATATTCTCTTTTTCTAAATGCATTCGTCTGAGAGAGACCCAGCTGTCTAACTACCATTTTGAGATAGTTATCCCCTGACAGGTATGCGGTGTCGAAGGGTGTAAACGCTGGTATTTTTTGTGATAGAGTAGTGTGGATCTCTCTTAGACGAATGCATATAAAAAGAGAAAATAATAGTAACTATGTTAAGCTCGCAGAAAGGCGCCATTTGTAAGTAACCACACCTTACCATGACGTCACATTTAACTTAGGTGTGTCATGGTTACATTGCTTTTTTTTTTGGTTGGCAAGCCTAAAAATGAAAATAAATTGTTACAATAGGTATTTTGTAGATTTTGTATATCCTGTCGATATCCATCACGATATACAAAATATATATTTGTCAAAATTTTAGTTGATATATAAGAATAAGATATCCATAAAAGTATATTCTTTTCGAATCCATAATGTTTTATTTTAAAATATTAACATATATTCGTTTAAAAAATATAAGGCTTGTATACAAAAAACATATTTTTAGGATGTACGATAGCGCATATATACTAAATATACAGTAAATATCCTTTCATGTTTCCTTTTTTTGAAACGAATCATGTTTTTTTTTTCTGATATATATAAAATATACATGTAACATACAAAACGCATATCCTAATTTGAAATATCTTTGTGATATACAATATCCAAGGCTTTTTTTGTAATATCCTGACATAACTTATATATACGCATATTTTTTTCTATTCAGGGCATATCCATAAATATATAACTAAAATGACAAACATTTTTAAATATCCATGAGAAGTTCAAATTATATCCATTTCATGGATATACATAGAGGTACGTCTGTGGTGTATTCTACAAAGTATAATTGTTTAATGTATTAGAAAAGTTGCTCTACCGCGATTTTTCACTAACATTACCAGCGTTTATTCGTATTTTTATACTTCTAATACAATTTAGTAAAAATCCAATAGGTTTCCCATGGGTGATGAGTGATCGATAAAAGATCAATAGCCAAAATGATCGATCGAAAAAAGATGTCAAACAAAAAAATCATGGATCGATAGCAAAAACATAAGCAATCGACAAAAAATCGATATCCAAAATAATCTATCGACAACAAGGTCGATAGCAAAAATGATCAACGGCTCGATAAAGGATCGAAAGCAAAAAATCGATCGACAAAAGATTGATTTTTTTATTTTACAACATGCTTTTAAAATCCGGGGTAACATATTATGAGGGTTTGAGCCATTTAGCTGGTGTAGTAGGTAAAGTTTAATAAAATATTTTTTTTTTAGCCGGCTACACAAGGGTTTGCTTAACTGTTAATTTTTCAAGCTCTATGATCTCCGAGGAAAAGAAAGTATATGGTAATAACCAAATACCTTAAAAAGTAAAATAAAATATTTCAATACAATAACTTCAACATTAATCGAACTGATAATAGTTTTCTGGGCTATTTTAAAATTAAAACAAAGAAAAAAGTCCTGGTGCTCGGGTAACCTTTCTCCTTTTATTTTTGTAAAGAGTTTTTGGTCAGGCCATCAGATATAATCTTAAAAGTGAAGTGGTGCAAAAATAGGAAAATCGAAGTTTCCATCGAAAAACAAAAAGTATTTAAATTATCAAAATTTGTTACAAATTACTTCTACATATATTTATATATACAGTCATGTAAACGTAAATATAAAAAAACCAGCGCAAGTGACTGTGCATTTTGTTTTAAAATCTTTTAAATTTTGTTGGTCAACTTCTCCTATTGTGCAGGTGTACATAATCGTAGTCTTGAAAAATATCGTGTTTTTAAAGTAATAGGTAGCACTGTGATAGACCAAAAAAAAATTAAGTATCTCTTCACTCGTTATCAAGCAAGCACGTTGCATATAACAAGTACAAAAAGGAGACACCGCAAAGTCCAAAAACGAGAAACCAACAACTAAGGAATGCAGCTGCAAAGTTTAAAATTGTCAAATCTGCGCTTTCAAACAGATATATGTCCTAGAATTACGGTTTATTTGATTTATTTTCTTTTTAGTTTAATACGAACATATTTTTGTATTTGGGTATGTTATATTTTTCGCGAACTCTGTTCGAATTTAATTTAATTAATAGATCAGAAAGGACAGTGTCGCGTTTAGCTTAACTTGCTGGTCTTAAAAAAATGAGATCCCTATTTTGATTAAAAAAAAACGTCCATACATACACACAAACATTATGAAATATCCCTCCTGTCAGATATACTACATGGCTTTCTGTATACATGGCAACGGGTTTCTTGTTGAAAAAAATTAAGAGATTTAAAAATCGTCTCGTTTTTGCACCTCTTTACCCTAATATAATCATTAACCGAGATGAAAGACCAAGTTAAAATTTTTGATTCAGAAGTAGAATTTTACAAGCACGTCTAATTTTTTAATGCGGAAGGCTTTTCTAAAACACATATGTTAATAGTGTTTTAAGGGTGAATTTGAATAAAAAGAAATGCGCTTCTTCCATTTACTTAATCTAAAAAACTGTTAATCAGTGTCAAATTTTTTATGGTGAAAGTTTAAAGCATTATCCCATAACCATTTCACGGATATTGCAAAATTTTAAGTTTTTTACATAACTTTACATATTCAAAAAATGTTTAATTCACGGTAAAAATTATCGATTATTTTAAAAAAACTAAATAAAAAACAATATATATAAATATATATATTTGCGAGACCACGCCAATGGTCTGGGGGGGATACCAGAAGCCTCCGCTGTGCAAAATTTTGTTAATTTTTGATGTGCGGTTTATCTGTTTAAGTAAACGAACTGTTTTTAGAATTCAATTGACTCTTTAAGTTGTTTTTCTCGCACCACATATTTGTCCATTGTTAGGTTTGAAACTGGGTCAACCCATTTAACATTCTTTATACTTAAACTGATATTAAATTTTTTTATCAACAAACTGCTGTTTATGGGCAACTCGCGATTGCCCAAAATATGCCTTAATCGACAATTAGCAATTTTTAATTCACAACCTAGCTTTAGGTTCAACGAGAGCTGCAACTTTAAAAAATAATCATCTAGAGGAACTTGACTGGTCTCTAAATCAGTACGATCTTAAGTCATCTGGTGAAGAGAGATTAGGGTTACTTATTGTAGAAAACCGTCTATTTAAAAAAAATATTAAATCTTTTATTCGGATTTGTAGCACCCTATATTTAAGTGTTAATAAAAAAAAACAACAAAAAAGAAGCGTGCATTTGTGTGTGTGTGTTTTTTTTACGACATTCTGAATCAGGAGATAGTAGTTAGTGCTGTTTGGTTGATGAGAACGAATTGTTTACAGGTCAGTAAAATGCGTATTTAAAAATTATTATATTTCAAACAAAGGGTTCTTTTATTTCTATTATATTTGATGTGTTGGTTTATAACATGTGTATATTTAGATAGAATCGTTTTATGCTGTGAACCATGCAGATTTAAATCAAAACATTTGCTGTCTTTTGTGCTGGGATTTTAGTTTGTATGACGTATGACCAAAGATGTATGAAACAGATATATCATATATTTTTGGTATGATTCAGGATGTGAGAAAGGGCCTTGTTGAATCTACTAACATTTTCCTTCCGTGATTGAGCGAATATCCTAGCAAGTCAAAACAAAGTATAGTCTAGAGATATTAGCCCAAAATATCAACTATTAGCTGAGTAGCCTCCCGTATGGGACCTCAGTACCTTCTGGCGATGTCCAGCTAACTAACCACAAACTCTGCAGTTTTGAATGTATTGTTATAAATGTAGAACGACAAATTTTAGTACTGAGACAGTAATTTTAATTTTTCAAGTAATTTAATTATTACGTGTAATTCAATGTTTGGCACAGCATGACTCGACTTTTGGAATTGAAATCGAGGGTTTCTCTGCCGTGCTCTTTCCCCTCGTGAATTTCAGGTTGAGTACGGCACTACCCACTAAACAAAAAAACATTTTAATAACGTTTAAATAACATATAGTCGGAAAACATAACGTTAGCCTGGATGTTAGTTCTAACGTTATATTCACTGTGAAAAATGCGCTTAATAACCCGTTTTCTGACGTTAGAAAAATAACTTCATATTTTTCTAATAATTAAAAAAAAATGTTTTTTTAACATTGGAAAAAAAATGTTTTTATAACACTGAAAAAAAATTGTTTTTTTAACATCGGAAAAAAAATGTTTTTCTAACATTGTCAAAAAAATGTTTTTATAACATTATTAAACAATTTGAAATTAACTTTGTGTTTCGGACTTTCATTGTCTATATTTTATTTATACACGACGTTCCGATCAGTTTAATCTCTGATCATCTTCAGGTGCAAACTAGTTTGCAACGTCGCGTCGTGTATAAATAAAATATAGACAATGGAAGTCCGAAACACAGAGTTAATTTCAAATTATTAAACAATGTTTGGTTAACCATTAAAACGTAATATTTTTAACCAGATAAAAATGTTTTTGCACTTCTGGGACTAAAAACGTGACAAAGAAGAAAATGTTATTCATAAAAACTTTTTTTCACTGGACCAATGTTTCACTTTAGATTTATTTATAGTTCTTTGGTAAAGCAAGAAATCCTTAAAATTAATAAACAATTAAAATTAAATTTAGTAAATTTTAATTTAAAAAAATATACTAAAAACAAGGTGACCTTCAACCCTTTAGGTAAAAGTGCAAAAAATAGTATACATTATAATTATTAAACCTACCACTCATTTTTATCACTCAGCGAAATGTAGCTCTCGCTTTGTTCAGGCTACAAATTTTATGTCACTTTAGTCCCTAGCCATAATATAACTATTAAATCCGTTTTTTATGCCTTCAAAAACTCGATTTTAGTCCGCATATCCTTAACAAAACTAAGAAAATTATTTTAAAAAAATGCCATTATTGTATAGGTACATAATACTTACAGTTAGACAGAAAAAGCAGATTATTTAATGTTGTCTAAAAATTTTCTACAATTGTCTACAATTGTGTAGAATCGTCGAAAATTGTGCACAACTTAGGGGCTTAAGAAAATAAATACTTTCTTATATTTTCTTCGAGGTATCAAGGAATCATGACATCTAGTCGCTGCCATAAAATCTACAAAGGTACACCTGGGAATTGTAGGTAAGTTAATTTAAGGTTAAAGTAATTAAACTTAATATTTATAAGAGTAAATTAAGGAAAGGTAACATTTTGCTCAGGTACAGTTAAATAATTTTAACTTTAGGTAATGTGCTTTTTTGGTACTTACTAGGTTTAATAGCTTAAAGCTTAAATAAACACGGAATAAAAAACACAGAAAACACACAACATGGGGTATACATTTCAAAAGGTAGGTAGGTAGACAAAACTCTACAATTGATGGCAAGCCTCTCAAAGCTGGCCAACACAGGCATGACAAGGACATTGGTCACAGCAGGTTCTAAGCAGCACCTCTGGAGGTAGGTCTGTAGCATAATCAGGTAAAGTAGGCTGGCATGGGTGATAGTTGACTCACGTAGGGAAGGCATGTCTATCAGAAAAACGTCTAACGTTTTAGGAGACTTTCAGAGATATCGTCAATGGAATCCATGGAGGAATCTACGGAGAACCCTATTCAATACAAAGTACACACTCTTAAAAAAATAAGTTCAGATAATAAAGTAAAAAAAGTGGGGTCTAACCACACTTATATCTAAAAGAAATATATAAAAAGAACATACCTTTCATCAGAGGGTTATCCATCACAAAACCTACTTAGGCAATCGTAATCTATTTAATTCGAAAATTATAAAAAATAATTTTAATTTAAATAAACATAACTGATTATTGAAATAATGCCAGAATAATTTTTTGAAACAGGAAGAAACAAAGTAGTATCGTAGGGTTGAGTCTGCTAGACACCAATGAACAGAAAATTAAATAGGCAAGAAATAATATCTTGAATTCAAAGAAAAAGAACTAAGGTGAATAAAAGTGCAGCATAAGAAACCGGTGTGAAGATAGCACCCATTTTCAGCACCCAAAAATGTGAAGTTAGCACCTGATCCAATTTTACAGAACCCAAAAATGTGAAGTTAGCACCCGATCCAATTTTACAGAACCCAAAAATGTGAAGTTAGCACCTATTTACAGCACCCCGAAAATGGAATAATTTTATATTTACACTTTAAAATAACGTAATCAAATCGTAGAATGAGTTTTTTGTTGAAATTTTCAGGAATGATAGATAAGGGTATTCTTCATCCTTACGAGCCGTCGAACACCCTCAAAAACAACCCCAAAGATGGTATTTGAAATACACGTTTTATTATACCTATAGCACCCTTTTTTTTAAATTTCACTAACTCATAGATCGAGTTTCACGTTGAAATTTTTGGGAATGATAGACAAGGACACTCTCCATTCCCCAAAAAATACCGCAACCCCTTACGAGCCGTCTAACACCCTCAAAAACTACCCCAAAGATGGCATTTGAAATACACGTTTTATTATACCTATAGCGCTTTTTTTTTAATTTCACTAACTCATAGATCGAGTTTCACGTTAAAATGTTTAGGAAAGATAAATAAGGGTACTCTTCATCCCCCAAAAAATACCCCAACCCCTTACGAGCCGTCTAACACTCTCAAAAACAACCCCAAAGATGGCATTTGAAATACACATTTTATTATACCTATAGCGCTTTTTTTTTTAAATTTCACTAACTCGTAGATCGAGTTTCACGTTGAAATTTTTGGGAATGATAGACAAGGACACTCTCCATTCCTCAAAAAATACCGCAACCCCTTACGAGCCGTCTAACATCCTCAAAAACTACCCCAAAGATGGTATTTGAAATACACGTGTTATTATACCTATAGCGATTTTTTTTTAAATTTCACTAACTCATAGATCGAGTTTCACGTTAAAATTTTTAGGAAAGATAAATAAGGGTACTCTTCATCCCCCAAAAAATACCGCAACCCCTTACGAGCCGTCTAACACCCTCAAAAACTACCCCCAAAATGGTATTTGAAATACACGTTTTATTATACCTATAGCGCTTTTTTTTTAAATTTCACTAACTCATAGATCGAGTTTCACGTTAAAATTTTTAGGAAAGATAAATAAGGGTACTCTTCATTCCCCAAAAAATACCGCAACCCCTTACGAGCCGTCTAACACCCTCAAAAACTACCCCCAAAATGGTATTTGAAATACACGTTTTATTATACCTATAGCGCTTTTTTTTTAAATTTCACTAACTCATAGATCGAGTTTCACGTTAAAATTTTTAGGAAAGATAAATAAGGGTACTCTTCATTCCCCAAAAAATACCGCAACCCCTTACGAGCCGTCTAACACCCTCAAAAACAACCCCAAAGATGATATCTGAAATACACGTGTTATTATACCTATAACGATTTTTTTTTAAATTTCACTAACTCATAGATCGAGTTTCACGTCGAAATTTTTAGGAAAGATAAATAAGGGTACTCTTCATCCCCCAAAAAATACCGCAACCCCTTACGAGTCGTCTAACACCCTCAAAAACAACCCCAAAGATGATATCTGAAATACACGTGTTATTATACCTATAGCGATTTTTTTTTAAATTTCACTAACTTATAGATCGAGTTTCACGTTAAAATTTTTAGGAAAGATAAATAAGGGTACTCTTCATCCCCCAAAAAATACCGCAACCCCTTACGAGCCGTCTAACACCCTCAAAAACAACCCCAAAGATGATATCTGAAATACACGTGTTATTATACCTATAACGATTTTTTTTTAAATTTCACTAACTCATAGATCGAGTTTCACGTTAAAATTTTTAGGAAAGATAAATAAGGGTACTCTTCATCCCCCAAAAAATACCGCAACCCCTTACGAGCCGTCTAACACCCTCAAAAACAACCCCAAAGATGATATCTGAAATACACGTGTTATTATACCTATAGCGCTTTTTTTTTTAAATTTCACGAACTCATAGATCGAGTTTCACGTTAAAATTTTTAGGAAAGATAAATAAGGGTACTCTTCATCCCCCAAAAAATATCGCAACCCCTTACGAGCCGTCTAACACCCTCAAAAACAACCCCAAAGATGATATCTGAAATACACGTGTTATTATACCTATAGCGATTTTTTTTTAAATTTCACTAACTCATAGATCGAGTTTCACGTTAAAATTTTTAGGAAAGATGAATAAGGGTACTCTTCATCCTCCAAAAAATACCGCAACCCCTTACGAGCCGTCTAACACCCTCAAAAACAACCCCAAAGATGATATCTGAAATACACGTGTTATTATACCTATAGCGCTTTTTTTTTTTAATTTCACTAACTCATAGATCGAGTTTCACGTTAAAATTATTAGGAAAGATAAATAAGGGTACTCTTCATCCCTCAAAAAATATCGCAACCCCTTACGAGCCGTCTAACACCCTCAAAAACAACCCCAAAGATGATATCTGAAATACACGTGTTATTATACCTATAGCGCTTTTTTTTTTTAATTTCACTAACTCATAGATCGAGTTTCACGTTAAAATTATTAGGAAAGATAAATAAGGGTACTCTTCATCCCTCAAAAAATATCGCAACCCCTTACGAGCCGTCTAACACCCTCAAAAACAACCCCAAAGATGATATCTGAAATACACGTGTTATTATACCTATAGCGATTTTTTTTTAAATTTCACTAACTCATAGATCGAGTTTCACGTTAAAATTTTTAGGAAAGATGAATAAGGGTACTCTTCATCCTCCAAAAAATACCGCAACCCCTTACGAGCCGTCTAACACCCTCAAAAACAACCCCAAAGATGATATCTGAAATACACGTGTTATTATACCTATAGCGCTTTTTTTTTTTAATTTCACTAACTCATAGATCGAGTTTCACGTTAAAATTATTAGGAAAGATAAATAAGGGTACTCTTCATCCCTCAAAAAATATCGCAACCCCTTACGAGCCGTCTAACACCCTCAAAAACAACCCCAAAGATGATATCTGAAATACACGTGTTATTATACCTATAGCGATTTTTTTTTAAATTTCACTAACTTATAGATCGAGTTTCACGTTAAAATTTTTAGGAAAGATGAATAAGGGTACTCTTCATCCACCAAAAAATACCGCAACCCCTTACGAGCCGTCTAACACCCTCAAAAACTACCCCCAAAATGGTATTTGAAATACACGTTTTATTATACCTATAGCTCTTTTTTTTTAAATTTCACTAACTCATAGATCGAGTTTCACGTTGAATATTTTAGAAATGATAGAGAAGGGCACTCTTTATCCCCCAAAAAATACCGCAACCCCTTACGAGCCGTCTAACACCCTCAAAAACAATCCCAAAGATGATATCTGAAATACACGGGTTATTATACCTATAGCGCTTTTTTTTTAATTTCACTAACTCATAGATCGAGTTTCACGTTAAAATTTTTAGGAAGGATAAATAAGGGTACTCTTCATCCCCCAAAAAACACCGCAACCCCTTACGAGCCGTCGAACACCCTCTAAAACAATCCCAAAGATGATATCTGAAATACACGTGTTATTATACCTATAGCGATTTTTTTTTAAATTTCACTAACTCATAGATCGAGTTTCACGTTGAAATTTTTAGGAAGGATAAATAATGGTACTCTTCATCCCCCAAAAAATACCGCAACCCCTTACGAGCCGTCGAACACCCTCAAAAACAATCCCAAAGATGATATCTGAAATACACGGGTTATTATACCTATAGCGCTTTTTTTTTAAATTTCACTAACTCATAGATCGAGTTTCACGTTAAAATTTTTAGGAAAGATGAATAAGGGTACTCTTCATCCCGCAAAAAATACCGCAACCCCTTACGAGCCGTCTAACACCCTCAAAAACTACCCCCAAAATGGTATTTTAAATACACGTTTTATTATACCTATAGCGCTTTTTTTTAAAATTTCACTAACTCATAGATCGAGTTTCACGTTGAAATTTTTAGAAATGATAGAGAAGGGCACTCTTTATCCCCCAAAAAATACCGCAACCCCTTACGAGCCGTCTCACACCCTCAAAAACAATCCCAAAGATGATATCTGAAATACACGGGTTATTATACCTATAGCGCTTTTTTTTTTAATTTCACTAACTCATAGATCGAGTTTCACGTTAAAATTTTTAGGAAGGATAAATAAGGGTACTCTTCATCCCCCAAAAAATACCGCAACCCCTTACGAGCCGTCGAACACCCTCTAAAACAATCCCAAAGATGATATCTGAAATACACGTGTTATTATACCTATAGCGCTTTTTTTTAAAATTTCACTAACTCATAGATCGAGTTTCACGTTAAAATTTTTAGGAAGGATAAATAAGGGTACTCTTCATCCCCCAAAAAATACCGCAACCCCTTACGAGCCGTCGAACACCCTCTAAAACAATCCCAAAGATAATATCTGAAATACACGTGTTATTATACCTATAGCGATTTTTTTTAAAATTTCACTAACTCATAGATCGAGTTTCACGTTGAAATTTTTAGGAAGAATAAATAAGGGTACTCTTCATCCCCGAAAAATACCGCAACCCCTTACGAGCCGTCGAACACCCTCTAAAACAATCCCAAAGATGATATCTGAAATACACGTGTTATTATACCTATAGCGATTTTTTTTTAAGTTTCACTAACTCATAGATCGAGTTTCACGTTAAAATTTTTAGGAAAGATAAATAAGGGTACTCTTCATCCCCCAAAAATACCGCAACCCCTTACGAGCCGTCTAACACCCTCAAAAACTACCCCAAAGATGATATCTGAAATACACGTGTTATTATACCTATAACGATTTTTTTTTTAATTTCACTAACTCATAGATCGAGTTTCACGTCGAAATTTTTAGGAAAGATAAATAAGGGTACTCTTCATCCCCCAAAAAATACCGCAACCCCTTACGAGCCGTCTAACACCCTCAAAAATAACCCCAAATATGATATCTGAAATACACGTGTTATTATACCTATAGCGATTTTTTTTAAATTTCACTAACTCATAGATCGAGTTTCACGTTAAAATTTTTAGGAAAGATGAATAAGGGTACTATTCATCCCCCAAAAAATACCGCAACCCCTTACGAGCCGTCTAACACCCTCAAAAACTACCCCAAATATGGCATTTGAAATACACGTTTTATTATACCTATAGCGCTTTTTTTTTAAATTTCACTAACTCATAGATCGAGTTTCACGTTAAAATGTTTAGGAAAGATAAATAAGGGTACTCTTCATCCCCCAAAAAATACCCCAACCCCTTACGAGCCGTATAACACCCTCAAAAACTACCCCAAAGATGGTATTTGAAATACACGTGTTATTATACCTATAGCGATTTTTTTTAAAATTTCACTAACTCATAGATCGAGTTTCACGTTGAAATTTTTTAAGTATGATAGACAAGGGTACTCTTCATCCCCCAAAAATACCTCAACCCCTTACGAGCCGTCTAACATCCTTAAAGGTACATTGGAAGGTACATTGGATATTATTTTCATGGTGTCCTTTTTTGTGTTACTTCGAGGGGATGAATTGTATTATCGTAAGCCTCGCCCCAGGTTCAAAATAAACTGTACCAACCCATAGTACACCATTACACTTTTATCGTTACGTTACGTCGCCTGATCAGAGCGCTAGATTTCAAAGCTACGTTGCGTTTACGGGGTGGTGTGGCTTTTATTTCCTAGTATTATTTGTGTTATAAATTATCAGTGGCGGATCCGGGAAGGGCGTGGGGGGCTCGGGGGGCGCGCGAACTGGACATTCCTATAAAACATATCTCGGTCGATATCAACTAATTTTGAATATGTTGTATAACTAGTGCTAGTTTCTCAGATCTCAGCTATCAAAATTAGTTCTTCTCTTCCTGTTTCGGTTGCTACCGCCGAAAGAACTTTTTCCACTTTAAGACTTGTGAAAACTTATCTTCGATCCACGGTATAGGAGAAGAGAAACTCAATGGCTTGGCGCTTTTGTATATAAGTATATCATTCAATGAACCTGGGTTTAGAATCTATCGATAGGTTTACAAAGCAAAAAAGAAAACTTAATTTCATTATATAACTAAAATATAATAAAATATTTATAGTTAAGGATTTGTATAACAAATAACTTTAAATTGCCAAAATAAATTAGTTGTATCAGGTAGTATCTGTTAGTCACCACCAACGGCTCAAGCAAGTATGAAGATATGTAGGTCGAAACTGTTTGGTTAGTGGCGAGGGTCACTAACCAACATACCAATCTAATCAAATCCCCAAAAACAATGGTGACCATAAACAAGGACTTTTTTGCCCTATGTTCGTAGTCACTCGACGTTGCCTACATAAGTTTTATTGCTTGCGCCCCCCCCCTGGTGAAATTTCTGGATCCGCCACTGAAATTATTATGGTTGTATCTCTGCATGCTATAGGAATTTCGATTTGGGTGTAAGTGGGTAATCCCGTAGTATAACTTGAAAACTATATAAATATTGTTTTGTCTGCGTTAATTGTTAATAAATTCATATCTAGCCAGAAAATTTGAAAAATCCAAGTAGTTCCCAAAAAACCGAATTTTCATTTCTGGTGCCTTTATTTCTAAAGTTGTTAAAAAACGCTTAAAACTTTCTACAGGCACAGGCACTCTCAGGACATTTAAATTTGACAGAAGCGTTGCCAAAATCATCTGTCAAATATTATTTTATAACTTCAGACGGCTCGACGAAGATAATCAGTGCGAAATAACTATACTATTATATTTGACACTTAAATAGGTTTGACATTTTCTTTTAAACTTTTATATTTTTTTTGTTGGTGTTAGACGGCTCGTAAGGGGTTGCGGATTTTTTGGGGGATGAAAAGTACCCTTGTCTATCATGCCCAAAAATTTCAACGTGAAACTCGATCTATGAGTTAGTGAAATTAAAAAAAAAGCGCTATAGGTATAATAACACGTGTATTTCAGATATCATCTTTGGGGTTGTTTTTGAGGGTGTTAGACGGCTCGTAAGGGGTTGCGGTATTTTTTGGGGAATGAAGAGTACCCTTATTTATCTTTCCTAAAAATTTTAACGTGAAACTCGATCTATGAGTTAGTGAAATTTAAAAAAAAATCGCTATAGGTATAATAAAACGTGTATTTCAAATACCATCTTTGGGGTTGTTTTTGAGGGTGTTAGACGGCTCGTAAGGGGTTGCGGTATTTTTTGGGAAATGAAGAGTACCCTTATTTATCTTTCCTAAAAATTTTAACGTGAAACTCGATCTATGAGTTAGTGAAATTTAAAAAAAAAGCGCTATAGGTATAATAAAACGTGTATTTCAAATACCATTTTGGGGGTTGTTTTTGAGGGTGTTAGACGGCTCGTAAGGGGTTGCGGTATTTTTTGGGAAATGAAGAGTACCCTTATTTATCTTTCCTAAAAATTTTAACGTGAAACTCGATCTATGAGTTAGTGAAATTTAAAAAAAAAGCGCTATAGGTATAATAAAACGTGTATTTCAAATACCATTTTGGGGGTAGTTTTTGAGGGTGTTAGACGGCTCGTAAGGGGTTGCGGTATTTTTTGGGGGATGAAGAGTACCATTATTTATCTTTCCTAAAAATTTTAACGTGAAACTCGATCTATGAGTTAGTGAAATTTAAAAAAAAAGCGCTATAGGTATAATAACACGTGTATTTCAGATATCATCTTTGGGGTTGTTTTTGAGGTTGTTAGACGGCTCGTAAGGGGTTGCGGTATTTTTTGGGGGATGAAGAGTACCCTTATTTATCTTTCCTAAAAATTTCGACGTGAAACTCGATCTATGAGTTAGTGAAATTTAAAAAAAAATTCGTTATAGGTATAATAACACGTGTATTTCAGATATCATCTTTGGGGTAGTTTTTGAGGGTGTTAGACGGCTCGTAAGGGGTTGCGGTATTTTTTGGGTGATGAAGAGTACCCTTATTTATCTTTCCTAAAAATTTTAACGTGAAACTCGATCTATGAGTTAGTGAAATTTAAAAAAAAAGCGCTATAGGTATAATAAAACGTGTATTTCAAATACCATTTTGGGGGTAGTTTTTGAGGGTGTTAGACGGCTCGTAAGGGGTTGCGGTATTTTTTGGGGGATGAAGAGTACCCTTATTCATCTTTCCTAAAAATTTCAACGTGAAACTCGATCTATGAGTTAGTGAAATTTAAAAAAAAAGCGCTATAGGTATAATAACACGTGTATTTCAGATATCATCTTTGGGATTGTTTTTGAGGGTGTTCGACGGCTCGTAAGGGGTTGCGGTATTTTTTGGGGGATGAAGAGTACCCTTATTTATCCTTCCTAAAAATTTCAACGTGAAACTCGATCTATGAGTTAGTGAAATTTAAAAAAAAATCGCTATAGGTATAATAACACGTGTATTTCAGATATCATCTTTGGGATTGTTTTAGAGGGTGTTCGACGGCTCGTAAGGGGTTGAGGTGTTTTTTGGGGGATGAAGAGTACCCTTATTCATCTTTCCTAAAAATTTTAACGTGAAACTCGATCTATGAGTTAGTGAAATTTGAAAAAAAAGCGCTATAGGTATAATAACACGTGTATTTCAGATATCATCTTTGGGATTGTTTTTGAGGGTGTTCGACGGCTCGTAAGGGGTTGCGGTGTTTTTTGGGGGATGAAGAGTACCCTTATTTATCCTTCCTAAAAATTTTAACGTGAAACTCGATCTATGAGTTAGTGAAATTAAAAAAAAAAGCGCTATAGGTATAATAACCCGTGTATTTCAGATATCATCTTTGGGATTCTTTTTGAGGGTGTTAGACGGCTCGTAAGGGGTTGCGGTATTTTTTGGGGGATAAAGAGTGCCCTTCTCTATCATTTCTAAAAATTTCAACGTGAAACTCGATCTATGAGTTAGTGAAATTTTAAAAAAAAGCGCTATAGGTATAATAAAACGTGTATTTCAAATACCATTTTGGGGGTAGTTTTTGAGGGTGTTAGACGGCTCGTAAGGGGTTGCGGTATTTTTTGGGGGATGAAGAGTACCCTTATTCATCTTTCCTAAAAATTTTAACGTGAAACTCGATCTATAAGTTAGTGAAATTTAAAAAAAAATCGCTATAGGTATAATAACACGTGTATTTCAGATATCATCTTTGGGGTTGTTTTTGAGGGTGTTAGACGGCTCGTAAGGGGTTGCGGTATTTTTTGGGGGATGAAGAGTACCCTTATTTATCTTTCCTAAAAATTTTAACGTGAAACTCGATCTATGAGTTAGTGAAATTTTAAAAAAAAGCGCTATAGGTATAATAACACGTGTATTTCAGATATCATCTTTGGGGTTGTTTTTGAGGGTGTTAGACGGCTCGTAAGGGGTTGCGGTATTTTTTGGAGGATGAAGAGTACCCTTATTCATCTTTCCTAAAAATTTTAACGTGAAACTCGATCTATGAGTTAGTGAAATTTAAAAAAAATCGCTATAGGTATAATAACACGTGTATTTCAGATATCATCTTTGGGGTTGTTTTTGAGGGTGTTAGACGGCTCGTAAGGGGTTGCGGTATTTTTTGGGGGATGAAGAGTACCCTTATTTATCTTTCCTAAAAATTTTAACGTGAAACTCGATCTATGAGTTAGTGAAATTAAAAAAAAAGCGCTATAGGTATAATAACACGTGTATTTCAGATATCATCTTTGGGGTTGTTTTTGAGGGTGTTAGACGGCTCGTAAGGGGTTGCGGTATTTTTTGGGGGATGAAGAGTACCCTTATTTATCTTTCCTAAAAATTTCGACGTGAAACTCGATCTATGAGTTAGTGAAATTTAAAAAAAAATCGTTATAGGTATAATAACATGTATATTTCAGATATCATCTTTGGGGTAGTTTTTGAGGGTGTTAGACGGCTCGTAAGGGGTTGCGGTATTTTTTGGGGGATGAAGAGTACCCTTATTTATCTTTCCTAAAAATTTTAACGTGAAACTCGATCTATGAGTTAGTGAAATTTAAAAAAAAAGCGCTATAGGTATAATAAAACGTGTATTTCAAATACCATTTTGGGGGTAGTTTTTGAGGGTGTTAGACGGCTCGTAAGGGGTTGCGGTATTTTTTGGGGGATGAAGAGTACCCTTATTTATCTTTCCTAAAAATTTTAACGTGAAACTCGATCTATGAGTTAGTGAAATTAAAAAAAAAGCGCTATAGGTATAATAACACGTGTATTTCAGATATCATCTTTGGGGTTGTTTTTGAGGGTGTTAGACGGCTCGTAAGGGGTTGCGGTATTTTTTGGGGGATGAAGAGTACCCTTATTTATCTTTCCTAAAAATTTCGACGTGAAACTCGATCTATGAGTTAGTGAAATTTAAAAAAAAATCGTTATAGGTATAATAACATGTGTATTTCAGATATCATCTTTGGGGTAGTTTTTGAGGGTGTTAGACGGCTCGTAAGGGGTTGCGGTATTTTTTGGGGGATGAAGAGTACCCTTATTTATCTTTCCTAAAAATTTTAACGTGAAACTCGATCTATGAGTTAGTGAAATTTAAAAAAAAAGCGCTATAGGTATAATAAAACGTGTATTTCAAATACCATTTTGGGGGTAGTTTTTGAGGGTGTTAGACGGCTCGTAAGGGGTTGCGGTATTTTTTGGGGGATGAAGAGTACCCTTATTTATCTTTCCTAAAAATTTTAACGTGAAACTCGATCTATGAGTTAGTGAAATTTAAAAAAAAATCGCTATAGGTATAATAACACGTGTATTTCAAATACCATCTTTGGGGTAGTTTTTGAGGATGTTAGACGGCTCGTAAGGGGTTGCGGTATTTTTTGAGGAATGGAGAGTGTCCTTGTCTATCATTCCCAAAAATTTCAACGTGAAACTCGATCTACGAGTTAGTGAAATTTAAAAAAAAAGCGCTATAGGTATAATAAAATGTGTATTTAAAATGCCATTTTGGGGTTGTTTTTGAGAGTGTTAGACGGCTCGTAAGGGGTTGGGGTATTTTTTGGGGGATGAAGAGTACCCTTATTTATCTTTCCTAAACATTTTAACGTGAAACTCGATCTATGAGTTAGTGAAATTAAAAAAAAAGCGCTATAGGTATAATAAAACGTGTATTTCAAATGCCATCTTTGGGGTAGTTTTTGAGGGTGTTAGACGGCTCGTAAGGGGTTGCGGTATTTTTTGGGGGATGAAGAGTACCCTTATTTATCTTTCCTAAAAATTTTAACGTGAAACTCGATCTATGAGTTAGTGAAATTTAAAAAAAAAGCGCTATAGGTATAATAAAACGTGTATTTCAAATACCATTTTGGGGGTAGTTTTTGAGGGTGTTAGACGGCTCGTAAGGGGTTGCGGTATTTTTTGGGGGATGAAGAGTACCCTTATTCATCTTTCCTAAAAATTTTAACGTGAAACTCGATCTATGAGTTAGTGAAATTTAAAAAAAAGCGCTATAGGTATAATAACCCGTGTATTTCAGATATCATCTTTGGGATTGTTTTTGAGGGTGTTCGACGGCTCGTAAGGGGTTGCGGTATTTTTTGGGGGATGAAGAGTACCCTTATTTATCCTTCCTAAAAATTTTAACGTGAAACTCGATCTATGAGTTAGTGAAATTTAAAAAAAAAGCGGTATAGGTATAATAACCCGTGTATTTCAGATATCATCTTTGGGATTGTTTTTGAGGGTGTTCGACGGCTCGTAAGGGGTTGCGGTATTTTTTGGGGGATGAAGAGTACCATTATTTATCCTTCCTAAAAATTTCAACGTGAAACTCGATCTATGAGTTAGTGAAATTTAAAAAAAAATCGCTATAGGTATAATAACACGTGTATTTCAGATATCATCTTTGGGATTGTTTTAGAGGGTGTTCGACGGCTCGTAAGGGGTTGCGGTGTTTTTTGGGGGATGAAGAGTACCCTTATTTATCCTTCCTAAAAATTTTAACGTGAAACTCGATCTATGAGTTAGTGAAATTAAAAAAAAAGCGCTATAGGTATAATAACCCGTGTATTTCAGATATCATCTTTGGGATTGTTTTTGAGGGTGTTAGACGGCTCGTAAGGGGTTGCGGTATTTTTTGGGGGATAAAGAGTGCCCTTCTCTATCATTTCTAAAAATTTCAACGTGAAACTCGATCTATGAGTTAGTGAAATTTAAAAAAAAAGCGCTATAGGTATAATAAAACGTGTATTTCAAATACCATTTTGGGGGTAGTTTTTGAGGGTGTTAGACGGCTCGTAAGGGGTTGCGGTATTTTTTGGTGGATGAAGAGTACCCTTATTCATCTTTCCTAAAAATTTTAACGTGAAACTCGATCTATAAGTTAGTGAAATTTAAAAAAAAATCGCTATAGGTATAATAACACGTGTATTTCAGATATCATCTTTGGGGTTGTTTTTGAGGGTGTTAGACGGCTCGTAAGGGGTTGCGATATTTTTTGAGGGATGAAGAGTACCCTTATTTATCTTTCCTAAAAATTTTAACGTGAAACTCGATCTATGAGTTAGTGAAATTAAAAAAAAAAAGCGCTATAGGTATAATAACACGTGTATTTCAGATACCATCTTTGGGGTTGTTTTTGAGGGTGTTAGACGGCTCGTAAGGGGTTGCGGTATTTTTTGGAGGATGAAGAGTACCCTTATTCATCTTTCCTAAAAATTTTAACGTGAAACTCGATCTATGAGTTAGTGAAATTTAAAAAAAAATCGCTATAGGTATAATAACACGTGTATTTCAGATATCATCTTTGGGGTTGTTTTTGAGGGTGTTAGACGGCTCGTAAGGGGTTGCGATATTTTTTGGGGGATGAAGAGTACCCTTATTTATCTTTCCTAAAAATTTTAACGTGAAACTCGATCTATGAGTTCGTGAAATTTAAAAAAAAAGCGCTATAGGTATAATAACACGTGTATTTCAGATATCATCTTTGGGATTGTTTTTGAGGGTGTTAGACGGCTCGTAAGGGATTGCGGTATTTTTTGGGGGATGAAGAGTACCCTTATTTATCTTTCCTAAAAATTTTAACGTGAAACTCGATCTATGAGTTAGTGAAATTTAAAAAAAAATCGTTATAGGTATAATAACACGTGTATTTCAGATATCATCTTTGGGGTTGTTTTTGAGGGTGTTAGACGGCTCGTAAGGGGTTGCGGTATTTTTTGGGGGATGAAGAGTACCCTTATTTATCTTTCCTAAAATTTTAACGTGAAACTCGATCTATAAGTTAGTGAAATTTAAAAAAAAATCGCTATAGGTATAATAACACGTGTATTTCAGATATCATCTTTGGGGTTGTTTTTGAGGGTGTTAGACGACTCGTAAGGGGTTGCGGTATTTTTTGGGGGATGAAGAGTACCCTTATTTATCTTTCCTAAAAATTTCGACGTGAAACTCGATCTATGAGTTAGTGAAATTTTAAAAAAAAATCGTTATAGGTATAATAACACGTGTATTTCAGATATCATCTTTGGGGTTGTTTTTGAGGGTGTTAGACAGCTCGTAAGGGGTTGCGGTATTTTTTGGGGAATGAAGAGTACCCTTATTTATCTTTTCTAAAAATTTTAACGTGAAACTCGATCTATGAGTTAGTGAAATTTAAAAAAAAAGCGCTATAGGTATAATAAAACGTGTATTTCAAATACCATTTTGGGGGTAGTTTTTGAGGGTGTTAGACGGCTCGTAAGGGGTTGCGGTATTTTTTGGGGGATGAAGAGTACCCTTATTTATCTTTCCTAAAAATTTTAACGTGAAACTCGATCTATGAGTTAGTGAAATTTAAAAAAAAATCGCTATAGGTATAATAACACGTGTATTTCAAATACCATCTTTGGGGTAGTTTTTGAGGATGTTAGACGGCTCGTAAGGGGTTGCGGTATTTTTTGAGGAATGGAGAGTGTCCTTGTCTATCATTCCCAAAAATTTCAACGTGAAACTCGATCTACGAGTTAGTGAAATTTAAAAAAAAAGCGCTATAGGTATAATAAAATGTGTATTTCAAATGCCATCTTTGGGGTTGTTTTTGAGAGTGTTAGACGGCTCGTAAGGGGTTGGGGTATTTTTTGGGGGATGAAGAGTACCCTTATTTATCTTTCCTAAACATTTTAACGTGAAACTCGATCTATGAGTTAGTGAAATTAAAAAAAAAGCGCTATAGGTATAATAAAACGTGTATTTCAAATGCCATCTTTGGGGTAGTTTTTGAGGGTGTTAGACGGCTCGTAAGGGGTTGCGGTATTTTTTGGGGAATGGAGAGTGTCCTTGTCTATCATTCCCAAAAATTTCAACGTGAAACTCGATCTATGAGTTAGTGAAATTTAAAAAAAAGGGTGCTATAGGTATAATAAAACGTGTATTTCAAATACCATCTTTGGGGTTGTTTTTGAGGGTGTTCGACGGCTCGTAAGGATGAAGAATACCCTTATCTATCATTCCTGAAAATTTCAACAAAAAACTCATTCTACGATTTGATTACGTTATTTTAAAGTGTAAATATAAAATTATTCCATTTTCGGGGTGCTGTAAATAGGTGCTAACTTCACATTTTTGGGTTCTGTAAAATTGGATCGGGTGCTAACTTCACATTTTTGGGTTCTGTAAAATTGGATCAGGTGCTAACTTCACATTTTTGGGTGCTGAAAATGGGTGCTATCTTCACACCGGTGCATAAGAAATAGTATAGTTGAACTTTCTAGGATTTGATCGAGATATTAAATGAAGAAAATAAGGACCTTCTCGGCCACTGGACCAGTAACGTTATTTTCCGGCCTGCACGATAACTAGGAGGCGAAATTGAAGAGAATCAGCTGATGACTGCTGGGCCTGTAAAATGCAAAATTAAAGAAATCGAGTTTTTAATAACATTTTGGTAGAAATTGAATAAATAAGAAGTTGTCATACGATAACAATATTAAAAAGAAGTAGGTTGTATAAAACAACATTTGGTAATTATGCAGTATACGGTTTTCTGCCATTTTTGATTTTTTTTGAAAAATTCTTTATGGGGGCACCTTCTAGGGTCCCTAGGACCCCAAATCCGTCTGCGCCGGTTGGTTTTTTTTTTATTTTTTTTGTTTTTTTTTAAATTTTTTTCACTAAAATAAACCAAACCAACACAGTCCAACCCAACCTAATCCAAACCAACCCAAAACAATTAACAAAAACACTTTACAACCCCACCTGGGTACCCTTTTCTCTCGTTAAAAAAAAAAAATCGGGCGCATTTGGGGTCCTAGGGACCCTAGAAGGTACCCCCATAAAGAATTTTTCAAAAAAAATCAAAAATGGCAGAAAACCATATACTGCATAATTACCCAACATTTTAGATTATAAAAAATCATTTTAATTTAAATAAACATACCTAACTGATTTTTGAAGTAATTCAGAATGTTTTAACACGGTCTTTTTATTTTGTTTTTCGCTAGAAAATAAACTATTAAAAAAACAATTAAAAGAAAACATATCTTAATGGACTTTTTTGCATGTTATAAATAAATTTTAGTTAATCCCATACATTAATTAATAATTTGTATTAAAAAGTTTAAAGTGAAAAAAACATTAATTAAATAAACAAATTCTTATGGTGGCCTTTTAATGTCAAAAAAATCAATTATATTTATACCTTATTCCATCCTAAATTCATGTTCGAAGTATTCTCTGGTTAATGACATATCAAAAATAAACATATATTAATGGTATTTTCTTTAATGTTAATAAAATTAAGGTTCTTTAAATGTTTGTTTTTTAATGTTTTTTATAATATATATTTTTAGTCATGTTTTTGCTTAAAATTTGAAGTAAGTTTTCCTACATTTTGTTTAAATTCCAAAAGATGCATTAATTCTAACACATTTTAGTGTTTGAAAAAAAACATTTTTTTTTCAACATGTATTTGATGTTTAATACGATTTTGATGTTTAGTGGGTACTATTGATTTTTCTTCGAATTAATAAATTAGGAGTCTTCCTAAATTTGTTATTGTCAGGCGCATTCTGGGCAAGTAAAATTATGTTGATTTTATGGGGTTAACAACGTAGGGCTTTTATTTATTTTGGTTGGTTAATTTTAATTTGTTAAACGAACCTGGGTAGGTGTGTTTTACTACATTATAATATTTTTTCTTAGGGTTTTTCCCGGATTTTTTTGCTCGGAGGTTTTTTTGGAATTTTCTTGCGAGTTTTTTTTATTTCCAAGGGTTTTTCTCCTAAATTAAAAAAAAAACAGGAAAATTTTTCCTATCCAAAAGAATTTTGAGTTTTTCAAATATCGGCAAAAAACTTAAAAATAGCACTTTTAAGCGGTAATCCGCGCCTCACGACTATGAGGAGTGGTGGGGAGGGGGATTTTTTTAAAAATATTTTTGTAAGTTTACTTTACTCTTGGCTTTGATTGTTTTTTTTTTAATTCCTCACACCAGATTTACCTAGTTAGTTTAAGCACGGATCACCTACTGTTCGGTACTCTGTGGTTTAAGTTCCCAAGGGTTGCTTAAAAAAGCAAAAGGTTCATGAACATGCTAAAGATATAGATATCTACTGTCAATTTAATGTAATAATCAAGGTCGATTACTGACACTGAACAAACAATATGCAAAGAGACAACATTCCGATTCAAAAGGGTGGCCGGCCTACTACCTGCGAAATCCAAAACGCGGGATGATAGATCGGCGACACAGTCTACTAAATTACTGCTAAATTATATTTTTAGACAAGGGTCGGTATCGTAGGGTTGTAAAAGTGGTTAATAAACGGGTATTATTAAAACCGAACGTGCTTTTGTTCATATATTTGTGATTTAATAAAATGTAATGATAAAGATTTACGTTTAAAAGAATATCTCTTAATTTTACTTCCTAGTTTAGTCTTTTACAATCATAATTAAGTCGAATTAAAAAACCTATATACATTTTATTCAGGTTCCTCTAGCCTAAACATTTTGACTTAATCGGTAATCAAAAGCCAAATATTATAAAACAAACACCTTAAAAATCGAAAGCATTACAATAACCATAATATTTTGAAAATTTAACTAAAACGGATGGAAACAGGGAATGGGAAAAAATGCTATTTATTTGTCAGGAAAGAACGTAGTTTTAATATACTTAAAATGATTGTTTGATATTGTGAATATTAAGGTTATTCAAGACTTCTACAATGTAACCTGGGTTTACCCATGCTGGGGGATCGAAGTCCTCTATATAGAGGGCAGACAACATATATGTATATTATTTATTATTCTAATTAAGTTTAGTGGGCAATTATAAACTTAGGTACATTGCACCTTGCAGTGGAAAGAACGAAAATTTTCGTTCTTTCCTCCCAAGATCTTTTGATCTTCTCTTTTTTAGATTCTTTTCGGTTGATGTAACTGATTTGGAAGTGTTTTAACTTCTTGCATATCCTTATTGTAGAAATACTGCTTCAGTTGAGAGAAAATTAGAGTTTCGAACTTCCATTGTCTTTATTTTTACTTTTTCGCAGCGCAGCGTCTCGAATGCTTATGTATCGGCAATCGTCATCAGGTGAATACAGTATTCACCAGATGACTTAAGATCGTACTGATTTAGAGACCAGTCAAGTTCCTCTAGATGACCATTTTTTAAAGTTGTAGCTCCAGTTGAACCTAAAGCTAGGTTGTAAATTAAAAATTGGTAATTGTCGATTAAGGCATATTTTTGGCAATCGCGACTTGCCCATAAACAGCAGTGTGTTGATAAAAAAATTTAATGTCAGTTTAAGTATAAAGAATGTTAAATGGGTTGACCCAGTTTCAAATCTAACAATGGACAAATATGTGGTGCGAGAAAAACAACTTAAGAGTCAATTGAATTCTAAAAACAGTTCGTTTACTTAAACAGATAAACCGCACATCAAAAATAACAAAATTTTGCACAGCGGAGGCTTCTGGTATCCCCCACAGACCATTCGCGTGGTTTCGCAAAAATATATATTTATATGTATTGTTTTTTATTTAGATTTTTTAAAATAATCGATCATTTTTACCGTGAATTTAACATTTTTTGAATATGTAAAGTTATGTAAAAAACTTAAAATTTTGCAAAATCCGTGAAATGGTTATGGGGTAATGCTTTAAACTTTCACCGTAAGAAATTTGACACTGATTAACAGTTTTTTAGATTAAGAAAATGGAAGAAGCGCATTTTTTTATTCAAATTCACCTTTAAAACACTATTAACATATGTGTTTTAGAAAAGGGTCAATGCCTTCCGCATTAAAAAATTCGACGTGCTTGTAAAATTCTACTTCTGAATCAAAAATTTTAACTTGGTCTTTCATCTTGGTTAATGATTAAATGAGGGTAAAGAGGTGCAAAAACGAGACGATTTTTAAATCTCTTAATTTTTTTCAACAAGAAACCCGTTGCCATGTATACAGAAAGCCATGTAGCATATCTGACAGGGAGGGTATTTCGTAATGTTTGTGTGTATGTATGGACGTCTTTTTTTAATCAAAATAGGGATCTCATTCTTTAAGACCAGCAAGTTAAGCTAAACGCGACACTGTCCTTTCTGGTATCTTTTAAATTAAATTCGAACAGGGTTCACGAAAAATATAACATAACCAAATACAAAAATATGGTCGAATTAAAATAAAAAGAAAATAAATCAAATAAACCGTAATTCTAGGATATATATCTGTTTGAAGAATAAGAAAATGGAAGAAGCGCATTATTTTATTCAAATTCACCTTTAAAACACTATTAACATATGTGTTTTAGAAAAGGGTCAATGCCTTTCGCATTAAAAAATTCGACGTGCTTGTAAAATTCTACTTCTGAATCAAAAATTTTAACTTGGTCTTTCATCTCGGTTAATGATTAAATGAGGGTAAAGAGGTGCAAAAACGAGACGATTTTTAAATCTCTTAATTTTTTTCAACAAGAAACCCGTTTGTGTGTATGTATGGACGTCTTTTTTTAATCAAAATAGGGATCTCATTTTTTAAGACCAGCAAGTTAAGCTAAACGCGACACTGTCCTTTCTGGTATCTTTTAAATTAAATTCGAACAGAGTTCGCGAAAAATATAACATAACCAAATACAAAAATATGTTCGAATTAAAATAAAAAGAAAATAAATCAAATAAACCGTAATTCTAGGACATATATCTGTTTGAAAGAGCAGATTTGACAATTTTAAACTTTGCAGCTGCATTTCTTAGAGATAGTCGTCCTTAGTTGTTGGTTTCTCGTTTTTGGACTTTGTGGTGTCTCCTTTTTGTACTTGTTATATGCAACGTGCTTGCTTGATAACGAGTGAAGAGATACTTAATTTTTTTTTGGACTATCACTATTATTTTAAAAACGCGATATTTTTTAAGACTCCACGATTATGTACACCTGCACAACAGGAGAAATTGACCAACAAAATTTAAAAGATTTTAAAACAAAATGCACAATCACTTGCGCTGGTTTTTTATATTTACGTTTACATGACTGTATATATAAATATAAAATGTAGAAGTAATTTGTAACAATTTTTGACAATTTAAATACTTTTTGTTTTTTGATGAAAACTTCGATTTTCCTATTTTTGCACCACTTCACTTTTAACATTATATCTGATGACCTGACCAAAAACTCTTTACAAAAATAAAAGGAGAAAGGTTACCCGAGCGCCATGACTTTTTTCTTTGTTTTAATTTTAAAATAGCCCAAAAAACTATTATCAGTTCGATTAATGTTGAAGTTATTATATTGAAATATTTTATTTTACTTTTTAAGGTATTTGGTTATTACCATATACTTTCTTTTTCTCGGAGATCATAGAGCTTGAAAAATTAACAGTTGAGCAAACCCTTGTGTAGCCGGCAAAAAAAAATTTATTAAACCTTACCTACTACACCAGCTAAATGGCTCAAACCCTCATAATATGTTACCCCAGATTTTAAAATAAATAAATAAATAAAAATAAGATTGATTTCTATCTTTTGTCGATCGATTTTTTGCTCTCGATCCTTTATCGAGCCGTTGATCATTTTTGCTATCGACCTTGTTGTCGATAGATTATTTTGGATATCGATTTTTTGTCGATTGCTTATGTTTTTGCTATCCATCCATGATTTTTTTGTTTGAGATCTTTTATCGATCGATCATTTTGGCTATTGATCTTTTATCGATCACTCATCACCCATGGGAAACCTATTGTATTTTTACTAAATTGTATTAGAAGTATAAAAATACGAATAAACGCTGGTAATGTTAGTGAAAAATCGCGGCAGAGCAACTTTTCCAATATATTAAAGAATTATACTTTGCAGAATACACCACAGACGTACCTCTATGTATATCCATGAAATGGATATAACCCAATGAGCATTTTCAGAAACTTCTGGTGACAGATATTTATATAATTATTATAAAGAGGGTTCCATTGATACCCTAGGGTATTTAGAAGTTTCCTACAAGAATTGAGTTTGTATATTTGTTTTATTAAAAAACTGGCGTTAACAATATTTCCACGGACATCTTTATAAAAATTAAAGTCATCGGTTCAAATGTTATATACATTGGTGTTAACAATGTTTTCACCAACATATTTATAAAAATATAAGTCATCAGTGACAAAAGTTATATAAATTGGTGTTTGAAATCTTTCTGTCAACCCACCTATAAAACCGTAAGTAACTATCAATTAAAGATATATAATAGATTGTTTTTAAAATGTGCTATCAACCCACTTATAAAACTTAATTACCCAACAACAAATTTATATAAGATAAGATTGAAAATATTTCGAGAGACACTTATAAAAACTTGGGAACTCACACACAATAGTTATATAAATTGGTGTCTGTAATATTCTTATGAACTCATTCATAAACCTTTTTTGCCCATAAGGTTTTTTCTATAATGTTGTTATCAATTTCTTTATATAGTGATTATAGTACAACTGTTTTTAGAACAAAAAAAAATTTTAATTTATTTTTGCAATTATAATAACAAAACAAACAAGATTTTTTAAGGTTAATAAAATTTTTTATATTAATAGTATTTAATCTTTGAGGTTAATTTTGTGACATCGAAAGGCGCGTTTTTGCGACATCAAAAGGAGCGTTTTTGCGACATCAAAAGGCGCGTTTTTGCGAGATACCATACCATTATTATCTTGTTTTAATTACATCAATCTAAGAGAGATAAGAGATCCAAATCTTCTTGAGATAGTTGCCGATGACAGATATCGGGATCGAGTGCATTTTACACCCGATTCCCACCAGCGTTTCCCATGCGCAGTCACCCTGACTCAAAAAACTCATCACGTGGTCCGACATGAACTTGTATAGGCAAATCTCGCTTAGACCACGTGATACGTGTTTTAATTCGGGGGACCCACGAATGAGAAACGCATAGATGGGAACCGTGTTTTAGAAAAAGAGAACAATATAGTAACCGTATTAAGGTCGCAAAAACGCACCGTGAAACGTCGAACGCATACGCTGATACTGCTGGTCGGCGGCAAATGTGAACACCCCGAAAAATACTCGTCTGTACACCCTTCGATCCCACAATCTAACTATATTCTTGAGATAGTTATGCGGGCTTGAAGTGTGTGGAGGCGGGTATTTTTCCTGGTATGTGTAGTATGCTGGATCTCTCGAGGAATGCATTTACGAAAAGAGAACAATGGTGACTATGTTAAGCTCGCAGAAACGGACCATCAGTGTTCAACACTGCGCCATCTGCAGCCCTTTGTTCCAAGTAGCATCATTTTTTAAAAGGGTCATAAAATAGTGTTTGTCGAGGTAAACAGTGGTATAGTTGTATTGTTTTTTTTTATAGAATTGTCGGAAATTTTCACCATTTTGGATTACAAAAATAGGTTTTTGGCCTAAATAAAAACGTTATTTATGGGGTTTCAATCGAAATATTGCTTGTTAGGGTTAAGAACAACATACAAAATTCAATATTTGTCCCAGAAAAAAAAAACGCGTATGAAAAAAAAACTGATATTTAAATGAATATTTTTTTCCCGTTTTTTCAAGTATTTTTGTAGCCCATGAAATTTACGTGAGTTTATTCGAAAACTATACAGTACACACGGGACCGCAGCTGATTTTCAGAGTAGGATGACTTGAAAAACAGCTTTTATTTGACTATAGTATATAAATATTCATATTCCTGCTTCAGCTTATTTCACTTTCATTTTTATTTATTTTAGAAGATTGCTAAACACCATTTTATAAATTTTTTTATTGTAAAAAGAAAAAGAATAATACATAACAAGCAAAGGGAAGAAAGATGGAAAATCTATATTTCTAAATCCATAAAAACCTTTAATTTGTTATGTAGTGTTGTTAGAACAGTTGTAAAACCTTTTTATAATAATCTCTGTACTTGGGGGTTCATAAGAAAGTTTTATAAAATCTATATGTTGTTTTTCTATCCATTACTATTTACCATAAATTTTTATAAGCTGGTGTTGAACAGTTGTTTTTCAAGTCTTTTTTACTCATTTAAGAGATATATTAGAGTTATAAAATTATCACCAACACTAAATAATATAACTTTTGGTTATTTTATGAAGGTTTTATATTATTTGCTGTAACTTTTATATAGACAAAAATGCTCATTGGGAATTTGAACATCTCATGGATATTTAAAAATGTGTGTCATTTTAGTTATATATTTATGGATATGCCCTGAATAGAAAAAAATATGCGTATATTTAAGTTATGTCAGGATACTACAAAAAGTATAAACGTTCATTCATATTGCTACCCACATAGCAAGCCTTGGATATTATATATCACAAAGATATTTCAAATTAGGATATACGTTTTGTATGTTACATGTATATTTTATATATATTAGAAAAAAAAACATGATTCGTTTAAAAAAAAAAAAGGAAAAATGAACGGATATTTACTGTATATTCAGTTTATATGCGCTATCGTACATCCTAAAAATATGTTTTTTGTATACAAGCCTTATATTTTTTAACCGAATATAAGTTAATATTTTAATATAAAACATTATGGATTCGAAAAGAATATACTTTTATGGATATCTTATTCTTATATATCAACTAAAATTTTGACAAATATATATTTTGTATATCGTGATGGATATCGACAGGATATACTATATAAATATATACCATAATGAGTATACCATAGAACATCAAATCTGGTGTAATAGAAAAATAACTCGAATATTTTTGTGGAGTAATTAATACATGTTCAGAATATACTTATAACGTATATTCAGTGGATGTTACCTAATGGGTACCTCTGGATCTAAATTGGATCTTTTTTGGAGGTCCTATGCACGTCGGGTGAATATCTGGATGATATCCAGGGCAATATCCTTCTTCGTTTTTGTATATACGCTGGATATACGTGCAATATTTTTTTGCTATGTGGGTTCATTGGTCGTGCTACTAAAGCAAAACCTGGTTGGAACGACCAGGACCCGAAAGCTTTATGACGTCATAGTCTCATGTTCGATTTGACTAAACTTATCGTATTTTAGGGTAAGTTTTTGCATTAAAACCTTAAACAGTTTCCATGTGTTACAGTAAATTGTGGCTGTTAAAAGAAATTTGAAAAAATGTGACTGATAACCTATAACTTAAGTAAAAATTACGTCAATATATTAGGTTTGAAGACTATCCAAATAAAAATTTATTTTTGGTTAGGTCTGTGTAATATTATATCATACGTTTGCCGTGTTACCATTTAATGAGGTCACAACTAACCCATTTTTAATATTTCTATGCGATAGATACTGAGGTGACTTAGCACTCGTTATAAAAATCTGAAAATAGCGACATCAGCGCCAATGGTGAAATGCCGAACTAAATCACACAAATAGTAGGTATATATGGTACAAGTGACCTCCAGCACAAATTTTGACACATACTTAATACCGCCCTTCTCTATGGAAGGCCAGAGTTTCAAGGCAAAACCCTATGACTTCCGAAATTGTTATATTTTATGATTTTGTATATATTTGTCATAATTTTCCTAAATATTCATACCAAGAGTTTTTGAGATGCGCTAGCTTATCTCAGACCTTTAAATGAAAATGATTTGACTAGAATAGAGAGAACTGTTTTAACTATGTAATTAGGTTAATTTGAGTTAAGTTGTTGCAAACTATTGTAAATTATGCATTATTATTTATTTTTATAATAAATACATATATGTTAACCACACCATGCGTTTCTTTATTATTATTTAAGAAATAAAAATGCAGTGTTTAAAACTAAGAAGTATTACCATTTATTACATTTTTTTTAAATTTTACATTGCATAAAGCTCATACAGATAAATTTTTATTGTTGTGGTATACATAGAGCTAGGAATTCCTTTGGCCAACGGAGGCTGTTGTGGAAGCTCAATAACATTGGAAATGTATGTTCGTATAAAATTCGCATTTTCCAGCCCCTTAACATACAAACATTCTGACAGGCTTGAGATGTGCTGAATAATGTATTTAAAGTCTTCAATGTTGGTAAATCCAGAAGACTAATTTATGGCAAATGGCTTGTTTATTATATTCTAAATTCAATTTGCTAATATTAAATGGTGATTTAAAAACGTAATGAGCTATTTTTAAGCCGTCATAAACCACTAATTCTTTGGGTATAAACTTGTTATTGGGGGTCTTAAATCCTTTTATGTCAACAATCATATTAACAAGAGACCTTTAAGAACTTAACTTTTTTAAATCAAGAAATTCATATTATAGCCGCAGCATTAATCCATGAATTGTGCTTTTCTTGGAAACCCAACCATTTAACGTAATATTGTTTTATATTTTTTACTCTTCGCTTTCGAAGTACTTTTTCTACTAAATATACATCCGGATTTTTTACCTTTTGTAGTTCTAATTCGTAAAATGCTCCACGTATTGGTTCTCCATCAAGACTTTTTAAATTATATGAGACCTGATTTGTATACCCCCACTTAAGGAGTGCATAGCATTGGGACAACCCCACCTCAAACTGTGTTTCAAGGTTAAACTATTCTGTCATTTCATCATAACATATATCACTAAAAATTAATAATTTATTATATATTATTAAGTATATCAACACATTACATATTTTTGTCCATCATGCCGTGTGATATAAAATTGCTGTTTTGGTTTCCGCGTTGCACACCAAACAGATTTCAGGTCGGGTGAATTAAAAGAAAAAAAAATTGTAGTGTGTCAACACACATTCTGCGGTACTATTAGGGCATTTTTTTGAAAATCTATCCAGGAATTGATAACACAACTTATAATTACCTCCAAACCTCGAGGTTACCACATAATAGGATTGCATGATGCATATCTCACTTTTCATTAGAAACCTCTCCCATTTTTATAGAGGTTTTTCTAATTATAGCAATGCCCTTTTTACGGTACACTCTATTTCTTCTGGTTGCTCTTCAAATATACCCTTATCTTCATGTGCTTTGCTATAAGTTGATAATTAAAAATATTTTCTGTTTTAACTTCGTATTCTTCACGCTGGCATAACAGAATATATTCAATATGACGAAGCATTTTCACTACGTTCTTTTAACAGGTAGTTTAACAGATACTATGTATAATGAACTAACTCAAATGTATAAAATTTAATGATAGTTCATGGACATTCTTACAAATTTATATGAAACTTTTACAGGAAAGAGTGTGGGGATAAAATGGTTTTGGTTCAAGGACACTTGCTAAACCCTTAACAAACCCCAGTTATATTTTAAACTCATGGCCAAAGATTTTTCAAACCACCCACGGTCAAAACATTCGAGCTTTGAGAATCAATGCTAAATAAATTCTAGATTATCTGAAGGTCACTTACCTACTAAACCCATGGCAAATCCCATCTATATTTTAAAGCCAAGGCCAAATATTTTTCAGACCACCCACGGTCAAAATACTCGAGCTTGAGAGTCAATGTTAATATAGTCGCAGCACCGCAAAATGCCATACAAAAACTGGCCATAAAAGTGGCACGCGCTGCCGTAATCATAATACAAATTTTGGGTTTTTCAGGGGTACCTGTAAAAAATTAAAATTAATTTTTTAATTTTGGCAAACACTTCAGTATTTTAAATACTTCTAAGTATTCCTAATTCGTTTGTGTTAAAGTATCGAACGTACCTAATCACTCCTTTTAAGGCTACCGGCAAGTACTACCTTCACCCCTTAAGACAGGGCCACACTCATCTTAAAATTGATAGTGGTTCTAACCTACCGATTTCGATTGACAATATTATTGTGAATATAAACAATATACTTGTACACGATACTGTGTTTTTTTAGTTAAGAAGTTAGTGATTGATATAAAATAGTGATACTCTATTAATAATGGCGTTTTGGCGTATTATTATATTTCACGCTGGAAATGAGAAATGATTTGTTCCAAATTGTCTTAAACCTTTTGCAAAGAATATAGAAAAATGTAGCGCTTATTACCACTGTGACGTGAACACAACAATTTTTGAAGACTGGTTTTGAGATGTTCTCGTACCAAACCTACCAGCAAACAGTGTAATTGTTGTGGTCAACGCCTCGTATCATTCGCGAATATCGTCTAAAATTCCAAGTGCTTCAACGAGGAAGGCAGACATAATTAAATTTTTAAATGTAAAAAATGTTAACATTCCGGAAAACGTCAAACTAAAAAAAGATCTAATAGAATTAGTTAAAGAGTATTGATGACTCCGGTAGTGATACGGGAAAGCAATAAACTTTCCTAATATTACAAGAAGATATTAGCTACCTCTAATTTGTTACCTATTTTATATGATTTAAAATTAGAACAATCTAAAATAGTTAATTATTTAACTATTTTACCTACATGTAAAGCGTTGTTTTATTTCAGGCTAATATACGTATTAACCAGCAACTTTATTTAAAAATTTCATTTCACAGCCAGTCCGGCTCATATCACTTTTGATTTGTTTAAGATTCCTTATTACGTTTCACACTTCAAATTCTATGAATCTTTTTTGTATGGCATTTTTGGGTGCTGCGACTATACCTGCTCCAACAATTAAATAGTAGGATACAATAGTATTTTAATAGGCAACAGATGTTCCATGGTCAAGGCCAAGGTCCCTCCTAAAAATGATCCATCGCCCGTATAACCCTACTAGTAAAATACACTGAAATTAGAACCAATACTATGACTATGAAGAATACTTTTGGCTATACCACTATAAATACTTAATAGGCAATCATAATAGTTATTGCCTATGATATGATGATGATAAATACTTAACTTACAAATGAAATTTTATTAATGGATCACTACTCAACATTTCGCCTGATCTACAGTTTTCCACTGCACAAAACATTGTTCAAAAAAGTCACAAAAACACTTTTAAATCAACATAAATATCCACTAACTGCTTAATAAAAATTCGAAGAGAAAAATATGAAAACAACCACTAAACAACAGACAACAATCCATCCTCTGTCAAAATCAAAGAAAATGACATTGGTTGGTTGCGGATGCGGCAACTTCCAGTCGCCCGATCTGTGCTGTGATTCAAAATGGATGGCCCATGGGGTCCTCCGATTTTAGGATGCGCAGTCGATTTTAACTGACTTATACACATCCGATTGTCTTCAAATTTGGTATACTTTTATAGTTGCGGTAACAATACAATTATATATAGTATTATTAGGCACCTCCGTCCCCCCCCCCTTACGAGGGGAGTGAAGGGGGAAAAACACCTAAGTTTGTCCGATGTCGACCAAAATTTTGGGGATAAGGAATACGAATTTTTGATCAAACAACAAATGGACGAACAAACAAACAAGCGGACAAACAAACACTGGCGATTCGAAGGCATTTGATTGGGAGGGGGGAGGGATAAAAGCCATTTTCTCAACTAATATTAAAAGCGATTCCCAAGTAACCTGAAACAAAACAAGTTTTTATAGGATCCGACAGTCAAAGTTGACGAGATTCAATTGTTTTTAACATCGGTTTGTGAAACACCATTGTCAGGTGAAATCTTATATAACTTTGAACAGTTTGTGGCTGATTAAAATATATTGTAACCTCACAAGTTTTCAACAGCAGTCTTGTGAACTTTTATAAGAATTTGTCAGATTTCATTGGATTACTGATTGATAAAGTTTATGAGATTCTATGAGGAGAAGGATACACCTTTGGCTTCTGAAAATCTACGAGATTTTACAATATTTTATGAGGAACCCTAAAAGTTTTGACAAGATTTTATAAGATTTTGTGATAACAGTGATCCGATTTTGACGAGGTTTGACAAGATCCAGCTAAATTTCGTTGTTCTTGACATCAGATTTAACCTGTTTTTAAAAGACTCGAGTCAAGTTTCTGAGAGTTTTTAAGAGTTTCTACGAGATGCTTGAATAAATAACTAGGATTTTAATAAGATTTTAAGAGACTTTATGATATAATTGATCAGATTTTACCTGTTTTTACAAGACTAGGTTTAATTTTAACGAGATCTTAAAAGATTTTATGATGGGATTGATCAGGTTTTACCTGTCTTTGCCAGACTAGAATAAAATTTCTAAGAGTTGCTTGAACAAATAACTTGGATTTTAAAAGATTGTATGATCAGATTTGACCTGTTTTCACAAAACTGGGTTTAAGTTTCTAAGAGTTTTTAAGAGATGCTTAAACAAATAACTTGAATTTTAACTGGGTTTAAGTTTTTAAGAGTTTCTACGAGATGCTTGAATAAATAACTAGGATTTTAACAAGATTTTAAGAGACTTTATGATATAATTGATAAGATTTTACCTGTTTTTACAAGACTAGATTAAAGTTTCTAAGAGTTTTTAAAAGATACTTAAACAAATAACTTTAATTTTAACGAGATCTTAAAAGATTTTATGATGGGATTGATCAGGTTTTACCTGTCTTTGCAAGACTAGAATACAATTTCTAAGAGTTTTTAAGAGTTGCTTGAACAAATAACTTGGATTATTACAAGAATAAAGACAAGTTTTTAAGAAATATGCTTAAAAAATAATTTAATTTTTAAAAAGTGTCTGAAAAGAAATAAATATAGATAGAATCGAGAATATTTTGTTTGTTTTGACGATTCTCGAGCCGAAAAAAATTTTTATACAGGGTGTCCCATCAAAAACGAAACAGGTCAATTTATTATTCAAGGGGACACTTTTGCGCTATATTGGAATTTTCGTAGGGCACACTCCTTTCGAGGGGCGAGTTTCACCACCAGAATTTAAATACGACAAGTGGGTCATGTCGTAATAAAGGTAATAAACCCTGGAATAAACCGTAACTTATATGTTCTCTGTCTTCAAATAAAAAAGTTCAAATATCTGAAAAAGCCTGCTTGCATGCCAACGTCGCTTAAATGTTAACAAATATTTTCTTTGGATCATACATTTTTTTGGAAAATTTCTAATAAAAACAAAAAGTTTGTTAATTCTTTTTTAACATATTTGACTTGTTCTCAGAGCCCCTGGCTATTATGGTTAATAAAATATATTAAAATTATTACTTGTAATACTCATCAAATCCATGTATGTTCCAGGTCTTATTGCGAATCTTTTTCACTTTTTGTGTACAAATGCGACGACGACGACCTGAGTGAACATTTAATAAACATTCGCATATGTTTAAAAAACGTTTCAAAGGCGTATTAAAAAGGTCAATATTTTTAGAAAACTTTGTAATGTCCCAGGAACGTTTTAAAAACGTTCAAAGAATGTTAAGACGTCCAATGACCGTTTTAAAGCGCCCCAGGAACCTTTCAAAAACCCCGAAGAAACGTTTTTTGCACTCAGCAGTTACATAAATATTTTGTATGATGGTTTAAATTCAATAAAACAAAAACATATAATTTATCTTTTATTTAATAAACAAAAGTTTAAAAACACTCCAACTATCAAGACAAACAACTAGCAACGCAACTACTACCCCTTATTTATTGACCATCCTTTAGAAAAATATGTTGACCTTAAATCTTTTTTATAACTTATAATAAATAGGTAAAAAATAAATTCGCGAAATACTAACTAATACTAAGTAGTTACACAAGCAAGGCGCCTCAGGCAAATTATAAATATTTTACTAAAAAAAAACAACGGTTTACTTCAAAAAAATTAAAATAGGGTCACACCTAAAACAATACCTTGATAAAATATTGTGCCATCAATCCAAATTAATAGGTTTGCATGCAAAAGTTCTTTTTTTATATCCCATATACAGACCGCTTCAAGCTACTGCGAACATAGGGCGAAAGAAGTCTAATTTGCCAGTGTACGTGCATGCAGAGACACCGCACGCCTATCAGTGAAGCAACCAACACTCAGGCTTCCGATCGCCATTCGCTGCCGTTCGCCGCCGTTCGCCTTGTATTTAGTACGCCTCTAACCACGATGCTGTGTGGAGCGTAGTCAATGAAACCGGAATTTGGTCAATAAATACGCAAATTTTTATAACGTAATTTTCTTATTTTTTGTCACTGATAAATAAGAGCGTTTTATTGTCAACTGCTCAGATTTATCAGTGACGACGTGTTACAATGAAAATAATAAGGAGAAACAAAATAAAAGCAAGTTCTCAAAATAAAATAATACATTCTAAAAACCAAAAAGATTCTCCCAGTCAAAAAAAAATTAAAGCAAATGTTCGAAAAGTCCTCCTTGCTCGGCTAGACAATATCCGAGCCTACTATAAAAACCCCTTCGAACGGTTCCAAGCATGTTAGGGGTGACAATTTGAAAAGCTTCTTCAAAAACAGATAGAAGTCATTAGGAGCAAGATCGGGAGATCTAGCTGGCCATAAAATAGTTCCCCGTGTACTTATAACCCGATTAGGAAATACATTATCAAGATATTCCCTAACAAGGCCAACATTGTGAGCGAAACAACCATCTTGTTGAAACCATGTTTCACCAAATCTTACACCTAACAACTGCCTAGCAGTTGCAATAATGTGCTGCTGCAGTAGATCCAAGTATCTAGGACCATTCAAATTGCAATTGGCGTTAATAAAAAATGGCCCAATTACGTGTTCCCCTACAATACCCCCCCCCCCCCCCAAACATTTAGTTTTTGGGGATACTGTGTTCTTACGTCAAAATACAAATGCAAATTTTCCCTCGACCAATATCGAACGTGTGTTGGGTTATGACGATTTGACCATCTGCACTTTTTCGGCAACTTCGTAGACATCCATTTTTAGTTTTAAAAATGTATTATTTCAATTAAGAACTTACCCATCTGTTTCTCGAGCAAGGCAGAAATAAAACAAAATAATAAAAACCAAATGAATTTCCAAAAGATAACACTGCAGCGTGCTTCGAATCCACCTCGGTCGTACGGCACGGAGAGTAAATTGGACTTGATTCCCCCTATGTTCGCAGTAGCTTGAAGCGTTCTGTATAGATACAATGAAACCAAAAGCCAATAAAACAATTATTTTTCCAAAATAAACTTGCACATAAATATTTACTTAAAACTGTTTAATCTTGTGTACTATACTGTATATTATATTGTAATATTAACAAATGACAACTCACAAAGAGCTCGCATAATGAGTTTTTAAAAATAATCTTAAAAGAGGTAATTATTAAAAAAAATACATAACTTCCTTACATGATTACCGGTATTGATGTGGGTACTTAACATTCCAGTCCTTTGATTTAGTACTATTCCAGTCTTGTAATAAAAACCTGAACAAAAATACTTTAGCTGCGTGCACCATCACAAAAATTCAACTTTCTGCCGCTCTGTTTGCTGGCGCTGTAACTAAAGAAATAGGAGCATCTTTTAATCATACTAATTTTTTGGATCTACCCCTCTTTTCATGATATTTCACATATCAAGATTAGGGCTAAATGTTTTTTGGGAAAGGGTTTATTTCTTTTAATTTTTGCCCTTTTTTAAGGAAGTGTTTTTTTTTTGTTAAGGGGGGTAGCATATTATATGAAGATGCATAGTCCATAAAAATAAAAATGGGGTCTGCAATTTTATTTATTATTATTTTTTTAATAACAGTTGAATGCTTCTTTACATAACATTTTAAGTCAAAACAAGTGTCCGAAAATTTATTATTTTTTTATAGTCTCGTTTATAGTCATGCAAAAATATTTAGTACCAAAAATTTTTTTTATCAAGAGGAGTTTGATGTAAATAGAGTGTTTTTTATTTTAAACCTTTTATTATTACTTCATTTTAAACCTTTTGTTATTACTATAAAATCTTACTCAGTTTTATTCCGCTTCTGTTAACACTCCCCTTTTCTTCCTTTCTTGGGCCCTTTTGAGCCAACCTCCAATAGTCGATTCTATTGCTTTTTTATTGCAGGACAGTCCTGAGTTTTCAGTTGCCTCTAAAAATTCTTAAAGTTAGGTGGTAAAGATTACTAATTAAAGCGTTTAGTTTTTTTGAATTGCACAATATATCAAAGGAATCAAAATTATTTAAAAAGAAAGAAAAATCTATCCTAAGGGAATTTAAGAAAAGTGATTTAAATTACATATAGTTTTTTCTTCTTTTGGGTAAAAAAGGGGTGGTTAGGTTGGGGAAGGGGGTATTAAATCACCATGTTGTCATACAAAAAGGGAATATAATTAAATTTTAGTTTAGCACTTTTCCTGATGCAAAACTTTTTTTTTATTATAGACACAAATGCATATTTGAACTCACCAATTATCATCTTAAACAGAAAGATAATTGAATGGTGGTTTTTCCTTCCACCCTAACAATGAATATTTTAGGGCCACATCATCAGTTATAAGTGCAGATAGTATTCGTCTAATAAACTCCTGGATATTATTACCAAGCTTTGAAAAATAGGCAACCTAAAATATAAAATTATAATAGATTTTAACCATAATAGGTTTTTGGTCATTCTTAGTCTTAGTTAACTCAATTAAAAATCAGTCAAACTTTACGAAACAATTAGCAAAATCAGACCATGTTTGGACCTATTTATTTTTTCATTTTTTTTCTCAACGTTTCGAGAATGATGTAGAACAAAATTATTTCAAGTGTCAGTTAATTTGGATTAAGGCAGGTTCATGGTTATATTCCTTTTCCGTAACTTTTTCCTTTATCTTAACCTTTCCTTTTTCCTTAAGTAAAAAGCTGGTTCATGCTAAAATTCAAAGTTGACACTAATGATAGGCAAACTTGCGATTGGCAAACTTGCGATTTTGGCATTTTGTTTAGATACAAAATTTGGGGTTCTTTTTGTCCCAAAAATGTAGACCAAATGCATTAAATGTTCAATATTCATTTTTGTAATAACTACTGCTTGAAATAATTTAAAAAATCATCAATTTTGAAGTTAAAAAATGTCAACAAATATTTTGCCTGCTGCACTTATACGACACAATTTTTTCCATTTCTTTTTCTGTAAATCTAAATATTGGTTGACGTTCAAGGCTTAAGGAAAAAGATATGGAAAAGGAACAAGCATGAACACCCACATCTGAATACATGAGATTTAATATTAAAAGTTACAGCAAAAGTTACAGAAAAGGAAAAGGAATTAAAGCATGAACCAGCCTTTAAAAGACTTCCTAAAATTTACTTCTGGTTAAAGTTCAGTAAAGCTGGGTTTATAAAGAAGAATAGTATTAAACCAATTGGCACATGTGTATTAAAAATGTGTCTACTGTCATTCTTTTGGTGTTTATTATTTTTTTAAAATCTATACAAAAACTCACATGCATATGTTTTACAGCCATGTCTTACCAGAGGTGTGTCCCACCAGAAGCTAAAAAGATTGTCGAAGTCACTACCTTAATCAGCATATTAATTAGTGTCAAAAACTTTACTTACCCTTTTATAGGAAAATACACCAGCAGGTATCCTTACAGAAAAAGATCAAAATGATACATCTCCCGAGACATTTCCTTTTAAATTAAAAAAAAAACCTTTAAAAAAATCAGAAGTGAGGTTATATGTAAAAAATCAAGTTAAAAAGTTAGAAGTTGACCATCTTTTAATTTTATTTTCTTTATTTATTTAGCCGAGGCTTTAGCTTTATAAACGCTTACAGGTATTCCTATAGCTTTAACTCTTATTTTTATTTTTTCCTGTATAAACCCAGCTTAAATTGCTAGAGCTAAAACATTTTTTTGAACTTACCATAGCTTGGTATTTTTTGTGTTCCCTAGATCACTCTCGAGTTTGACTAGATCATCCTCCATTTATAAAGGTAAAGTTATAAACTATCCATAACATCCTAGTCGTTTTCTTGTTGGGATAGACCTCCTGAACAACCACCTCTTATTAATTTTCGATTTTTCCATTAAGTTCTAGAATTTAGAAGGATCATTAAAATAAATTGAGAGTACCAGCAGCAGACAAGTTAAGGCTGATTCATAGTTAAATTCCTTTTCCTTTAACTTTAAACTGTTTTTTTTTCCTTAAGTTAAAAGCTGGTTCATGCTAAAATTCTTTTTCCTTAACTTTAGTCCTTAATGTTAACACTAATTAACAGGTGCATTCAAGACTACTGCTTGAAATATTTACAAAAAACCAATACAATCAATTTTGAGGGTAAAAAAACGTCAACAAATATTTAGCAGGCCGCACTTCGGCAACACTATTTTCCATTTCGTTTTCCGTAAAGTATATTGGTTAACTTTCAAGATCATTCCTTAAGGCTTAAGGAAAAAGGGTAATTATGCAGTATACAGTTTTCTACCATTTTTGAAAAATTCTTTCTAATAAAATCTTGTAAAATATTTGCATATAATACTCGTCAAATCTTTTAAAAAAATGTGCTCATAGAAACGTGTAAAATCCTATACTTTTATTCCTTCCTGCTTATTAATGTTGATAAAACCTTGTAAAATATTTGCTTCTAATACTCGTCAAATCTTTTAAAAAATTGTGCTGGTAGAACCATATAAACTCCTATACTTTTGTTCATTCCTGCTTGTTAATGCTTATAAAACCTTGTAAAAGATTTGCTTGTGACACTCGTCAAATCTTTTAAAAAATTGGGCTCCTAGAAGCGCGTTTCTTCTTTTGTTAATATTGATAAGATTGCTAGATCGCTGCAATTAAAACTTATAGAATCTTGTAAAACATTAAATTATAATGCTCGTCAAATCTTTAAAAAAAATGTGCTGGAGAACCGCAATAGAAACTTATAAAATCTCGATACTTTTCTTCCTTATTAAATCTCGTAGAAACCCGTGCTTGTTAAACTTTGTCAAAACTTGTAGAAATAATAACATTATTTGCGGATAAAATCAGGTCAAAAGTTCAAGCTCATATAACCTGATAAAAGCTTAGCAACACTCGAAAATTTTAATTTTTATTCTTATAAAATCTTTTAAACTCTTGCCCATTTCAAAAAATTATTATAGATTGATCCTCATAAAACCTCGTCAGCTTTTACAAGTCACGATTTTTGTCGCAAAGAATCTCTTAGACCTTATAAAATCTCATAAAATCTAATGAAAATGTTATCAGTTTTGACAAGTTTTTATGCGGTTTTTTTTGGCAGGGGACCTCCATACTTTTGTTCCTTCCTGGTTATTAATGTTAATAAAACTTTGTAAAATATTTACTTGTAATACTGGTCAAATCTTTTAAAAAAATGTGTCATTTTGCTACAATGGGAACTTATAAAATCTCGTAAAATACTAATTTGTAATACTCGTCAAATCTTTTAAAAAATTGTGCTGGTAAAACCGTATAAAAACTCTATACTTTCGTTCCTTCCTGCTTGTTAATGCTGCTAAAACCTTGTAAAATATTTGCTTGTAATACTCGTCAAATCTTTTACAAAATAATGCCATTTTGGTGCAATGTAAACTTATAAAATCTGGTAAAACATTAAATTATAATGCTCGTCAAATCTTTTAAAAAAATGTGCTGGTAGAACCGCAATAGAAACTTATAAAGTCTCCATACTTTTCTTCATTATTAAATCTCGTAAAAACTCCTGCTTGTTAAACTTTGTCAAAACTTGTAGAAATAAGAACATTATTTGCGGATAAAATCAGGTCAAAATTTCAAGCTCATATAACCTGATATAATCTTAGCAACACCCAAAAATTTAAATTTTTATTCTTATAAAATCTTTACCCATTTTGAGAAGTCAAAAAATTATTCTACATTGATCCTCATAAAACCTTGACAGCTTTTACAAGTCACGATCTTTGCCGCATACAATCTCTTAGACCTTATAAAATCTCATAAAACCTAATGAAAATGTTATCAGTTTTGACAAGTTTTTATGCGGTTTTAGATAGATATTTAAAAAGCGCCTCTGCCTACCTGTAGTCCCTATTTTACTGCAGACCCTTGTTTGCTTTCGGGATTATTTTCTTCATAATAGGTATTATAGAAGCTAACCGATAGTTATAATGAAGATTGTTTTGCGACGTCCATATATCTCGGAGCCAACCATATGCATAACAGAACTTTAATTTTGCAAAAAAAATATATAGGGTGCAACAAAAAATTACCAACGCATTTTTAATGTTTAGTTAAAGTTTAAAGCATCATCTTAAATTTTTCCAAGTCGCAATTTTTTGATGTTTTTAATAAAAGTGAGTTTTAACCACTTTCAACCAAGCCTACCTACCTATTTGCGTAGTAGTGTAGTGTAGAAGATACAAATCAAAAATATTATTCAATAGTCCGATTTTTACGTTAATTACTTAGTGACCAAGTGATCACTAATAACCACAGTAACTTTAGTTTTACCCGTAAAAACACTTGGAAAGTCTGGCATATCAATATTCCATATTGACAATTTGTTTGACTACCGGTTACATAATTTCTTTAAAACAGCATGCCGAAAGTTTTATTTTGAAATCAAAGTACACATTTTTACTTTTTTAAATTTAAATAGTAGCACTTTTAATATGTTTTAAAAAAAATGTTAAAAAGTAGAAGGTTAATAAATTGGTCCCTGCATGCACCATTAAAAAAAATTAATATAGCAGGTAGTCAAAAAAATTGGTGAAATGGTTAATTCTTTCATAAAACTTAAATGTTTTATAAATTAAGAAAGTAAAATTTCTGTAAGGCTTAAACCCTAAAATTTAACACCATTTCTTTTTTTTTGTTTCAGATTAGAGGTGCCCATTCTGTTCAGCAACTGATGACCATCAAAATGTAACTTAAAGTAAATTTACTTCTAAATTTTAATGAAAATATATGTAAATAGTTGGCAATAAATAAAATACACTAAATCAATATTGTGTTTTTGAGATTGTTATAAATTTTGGTCAGTAACTGACAGTTTCACTTAATTATTATTTTCACCCACATAATTTATTAATAAAGTAACATTTTTGCGACTTAAAAAAAAGTAGGTAAAAATCAAAGTTTTAATATATCTTTTTTTTGTGCATTTTTGGTAATATAATTTTAAAAGACTAAAACAACACAAGAAAAATAATGATAAGGAAAGGGTTAAAAAAGTACCTATGAATATGATTTACCGTGCGAAATTTTGTATACTTTTGAATCCGGATATTTGGGCACCGGCAAAAAAAAAAATTAGTAAGCAACCAACCCAACCTTATTATTTTTTTGAACCTTACGCACTAAAATAAAGAAAAATAAAGCAAATCTACCAACGCGCTGAAATATTGATAACATTCTAAATTTTTCCTTTGGTGGCGCCCAAACGGTCAGGCTGGCGCTTAAATGTCCACAGTCCAAAAGTCCTGCATTGGCATTTGCTTAACTAATTTACCCAATTTTTATGCATGGTTCAAACTTCCTCCCTAATTTGTTTAGTCTAATTCCAAAACAAAACAATTTTGAGATTTACTTAAAATTTAAATAAAAACCTAAATTTGCTTGCTCTCTGATACTTAGAATAGCTACTAGTTTTGTCCTTGAAAAATATCAGGGGAAGGTGTAGCTTGAAATGAAGCTATTTCCGTTTCCATGCGTTTAGGAGAAAAATTTGAGAAGCTCTTAGGTCATAGTTCTTTACTCGTTATAAACTTGCAAAAATTCCCAATACTCAACGAAACGTCGCGTCGAAACTTTGTCGCCAAAAATAAACGAAAAAATATTTGACGAAAACGGCCTACTAGATTCCAAAATTCTGCCAGTTTGAACCTCTACGAACAAAATATGGCAACACCGGAAAGGTCCAAAAATCGTCATGATACCGTTCAAAAATCCGACCGGCTTCTCTTGGGCTCAAAATATTACGCAAATTTCATTTATAAAAATTCTAGTAAATCACAAATTTAAGTACTTAATCATCATTTTATGGGCAGTAAACTATTTTTAACACCTATCTTAATTAAAAAGCAATCGACAATTTGAAGACTGCAGGAACATACCCCAAATAGATGACATTTGTTATCACAAACTGACTAGAAAATGGCGACTGGAAATGTTTCCGTTTGAAAACCTTTATTAAACCCCTTAAAGTTGCACTAACGTCATTTGTGCTCGATTTAAAAATGTGTAATCAAGTACAAGGAATGAAAATTAAGCTACATATATATCAGGTAATTTATTACTACTATGAAATACCTCAATATCTTTTGAAACGTCAGAAACTTTGACGCGCCGAAATTTCGTCATTTTGTCTAAGAATCGGCCCCATTATGACGTTATTAAAGCGTCATGTTAGAGACAAATTTGACACGTCTTATGATCTACCTAATTTGATGAATAGAACTTTAAGTTTTGGATTTATATTTTCAGATCTTCAAATGCTATTTACTACAAAGGTTTATCAAAAAGGATATAATTTTAATTTTTTTGAAAAGTAATTAAAAGGTAGAATTAAGGTTAATTTTTTTCGTCATTATGACGTGATCTACAATGACCTATATTTTTACGCCTTTGCGTAAATTCGGAAAAGATGAAACATAAACTCCCATTACATGTCATAAAAAAATAAAACAAAAAATGCGGCAGAAATTGCACAGAATAAATCTGTAATATACTCTTATTTATTTTGAAAAGCGTTAATTCCCCGGCTAGGTAAGAAAGCCAAATTTCTGTCCTTTACAGCTCTATGCGAAAAGCAGAGAGAGAGAGAGAGAGAGAGAGAGAGAGAGAGATGTGTGAGTTGCATACGAATCCACGGGATGACACTCGACAAAGCTAGAAGGTGTTGTCGTACAGTCGTAGGTTGTAGCTAGGTGTGTCAAAGGTGTGGTGCAGTCAGGGGGTGGTCACTCGAGCTTCTGGACCCCGGCCACCAGAGCGCTGCTGGGCACCCCCTCTTTCCGCGCTTCAACCCCGCTACAAATTGGCTTGTCACTTGTTCTCTATTCACTGTGTCTAGAATTTTCTCTGAGTTTATTTTGAAATTTTTCAAGTTTTTAGTGAATTTTGTGAGTTTTTCAACTTTTTAGAGACATGGTTTGCGTTCCCAATTGTTCTTTTAAGAATAGTAATCCGAAACTACGGCGTTTTCCAACCGATCCTCAACTAAGTAAACATAACCTGTTCTCACCTTTTTTTTGAAAAAATAATTAAAATCTGTTTTCTAGTCTATCAATTTATAATTATATGGGTGTCTGGATTCCATACAAACACGAATCGTCGGCAATGCCCTAACGATTGTGTTTGTAGGGTTTTTTCCGGAAATTATGCAGTATACGTTTTTCTGCCATTTTTGATTTTTTATGAAAAATTCTTTATGGGGGCACCTACTAGAGTCCCTAGGACCCCAAATCCGCCTGCGCCATTGTATTTTTTCATTTTTTTTTACTAAAAGAACCCAATCCAACACAGTCCAACCCAAAACAATCAAAAAACACCATTACAATCCCCCCCAGGCACCTTTTTTTCTCTAAAAAAAAATCGAGCGCAGGTGGATTTGAGGTCCTAGGGACCCTAGTAGGTGCCCCCATAAAGAATTTTTTATAAAAAATCAAAAATGGCAGACAACTGTATACTGCATAATTACCTTTTTTCAAATATTTGTACAAAACAACTTGATGCATTTAATCTTTTTCCAAGTGCCTGTTAAAACAAATAGTACATTATAAACCTAGGGACTAAAGTAGCACTTTTTATCTGGAGGTGAGAATTTGTAGCCAGCCCAAGCGAGGCAAGGGCTAGAATTCGCTGAGGGATAATAAGACACTTAGTCAAGTAGTATATAATAAAATACACTATTTTTGTGCTTTAGATTTCTGTTATTATGATAATTTTTACCAAAAAGGATCAAACACATTGTTTCAGTTAAGGTAAAACAATTTAGTTATGGTAAAGCCATGATGGTAATATTTTAGCATAATTTAAGGGGTACCATTTTTGATTAAGCAATTTTTACTGTTTTTCACATTTTTATGCCATGATATTGTTCACATTTTAAAGCTTTCTTTCCAAACTTTCAATTTGTAGAATAAAACACCCAAATTTTTCACTGATTTTAGGCGTTCAAAAAAAGTTTTTTCTCTGGATGGAGAGATAATTTAGTGAAGTGCAAAAATATTTAAGATTGTTGCAGCAGACTATAAAAAAGTATTTTAGAAAAAGATGGACATAATTTAAGTCAATTATTTACTAAAAATTTCTGTTACTTATGGCATCTGTCTGTCATCTCCTTAAATTATTTTCATATTTCTCTAAAATAATTTTTTATAGCCTGCTGTCCCTCTTCAACAAACTGAAATATTTTTGCACTTCACTAAATTGTCTCTCCATCTACCTCTAAAATTCTGCCCTCTATAAATATTTTTCATTTTAACAGAGTAAGAATAGTGAAAACTTGAAAAATTTAAGTGTTTTATTCTAGAAGTCAAAACTTTAGAAAGAAAATGTGAGCAAGTGCAAAAAACATTATTTTTAACCCTAAAATTATGGTTAAAGTCAATAATCAGGTACTTTCGATAAAATTGATGTCACAAGTTTTTTTCAAAAGTCTGTTTTCAAATAACTTTCGATCTAGCACTTGACAATTATAGGTGTAGTTGACCACACTTAGGGTCAATGAAACTGCCTAGCTCATGCTCACAACTTAAATCAATGTACACTTTGCTCCACATAAAACTAATAAAAAATGACAAGCTACTTTATGTGACATTTAATAATTTTTCAGTAAATTTCATCTGAAATATGAGCTTTTAGGGATCCTTTGCATACTAATAAAATTATAAAAATGTTTCATTATTCAATATTTCTATCTATATTTTCTGCAATGCTATAAGTAGCCCTTTTTAAAATGATTTTTTATCTTGCTTTTAATTTTTTACTGCCCACACTTAAATAGGCTTTACAAATCTATGCTTAGCATCCTAATAAAAATCATATACTAGTGTCTTCCTTTATTGTTTTTCTTAAAGCTACACTGAACATTATGACAAATTGTTTTGTACCCTACTTGTTGTTTAATAAAAAAATAAGTTTAAAAATATGTAGATAGTCAACCAAAAGTAATAGATTTTTGAAAAAATAATCTTGGCTTTTGTTCTTCAGATTTGATTTTACCTATCGTATAGATATTTAATACCACCTGAGTTTTATTGTGAGAAGGAGCTAGATTAGACTTAGGTTAACCTAACCTAGACTTATCTAAATCAGTGTCTTATTTCATACTTTCATAAAAGGAACCATTTACATAATGTATAGTTCCTGAAATAATTTGGGGTGAAGTTACGTAGCATATTAATTTGTATTTTTTAAATTCTGGGCTATCTATGACAATTTTTTACACTTTTTAAACTGTCCTTGACTTTTGGTTGTGTTTAAACATTAAGCGAAGTGGTAGTTTATTTATTAATACTCAAAAGATACACATCACTCGTTTAACAAAACACCAAAAACAAAATAGCTGTTTTTGTGGTTGCCCCCATTTGTTCACTATTTTTCTACATTTAGTTAAAGGGCCATCTGATGTTTTGTCAGAAGTGAAATTTTCTGTAAAAAGAAAATTCTGAAAGTGATATTGGAGACCCTTGGAAATGTTTAAAAATCAATTTTTTTTAAAAAATAGCTTTTCTTTAAGTTTATTAACAAAATATCAGGACATAATTATGTTGAGAAATCATAATTTTGAATCAGGACATAATATTTTTTGACTAAATTTAAAGTTTGTGTTGACCTTTGCATTTCAGAGATTAAAGAAATAATCTTTCAAATTCTCATGCCATAAAATTCAAAAATTATTCTTATTATGATAATCGAAATTATGGCAGGTTTCCCCATTAATTAATGCATATTTACATCTATTTTCTTCAAAGAAAGGAAAACAATTATTTTTATTTCTGAGAATAATACAATGGTGTTTTTACCCATCAATTATTACAGAGAAAGACATGCACAAGTCATTTTGGAGTTTAATTCTTTCTTGTCACATTCACAATCTATTTATTCCACTGAACATGTGTGGAAAGCAGGACCCTCTGAAATGTCTAGAATCCCTTTGGCAGAAAAATCAGAGCCAGGGCCCTCTCGAATATTTCGAGGTCCTTTGGCAGAAAGATCTGAAAATATTTTAGTTCCTGAACCTGTAGCGTTTGAAACAGCACAGGAAGTTCCTTTGCAGCAAATACCGTAAAATTTAGGTATTTTTTATTTTGAGAAATATTCCTGTGTATTTGGACTTTACATTTGAAAATGATAAAAATAGAAAAAAATGCATTTTTGAGAATCAACCCAAAAACAAGCCTTATAGTTCAATTAAGTAAATTTGATATAATTTTTTATTAAACATGACAATAAATATTCTTTCATTAATTCTTAATTCTAGTAGAATGATTTGACAACCAGCAACCCTACACCAATAACAACACAAAAAAGACATCTTTCAAGGAGTTGCTAATATTAAAATTGTGGCAAATAATCTAAACAACAGGAACGACCTAAATAACAGAATATTTGTCAGAAGTGATGGAGTTTGTGGAAAGTGAGAAATTGATTAAGAGCATATTAAACTCCACAACATATAAATTTTTTTGCAGCGAAATAAAACAACAATGTAAAAAGAGTAAAGGAAGACGATACGATGAACAAGACAAAATATTTGCCATATCCTTATTAAAACAAAGCCCAAAAGAGTATAAATTGTTAAGAAAAGTCTTTGCTTTACCACCTAGAAAAACCATTTCAAGAGTTGCAATTTTTCAACAGGACGAAATTCCCAGATCTTGCAAACCCTTGAAGTTGAAGTGGAAAAAATGAAGGCCCTGGATAGACATTGTGTATTAGTCTTTGATGAAATTTCTATTGAAACGGGATAATAATGTTGCGTCAACATTTGCCGCCGACCAAAACACCTGTGTTTTAACTCAATCAAATTAAAGTAAACTAGAAAAATATCAAAAGTCTAGTGCATGTAATTTTCATCTAAACTTTAGTAAAATACTCAAAAAAAAAAGAAAAAAAATCAAAAAAAGGAAAAATTATTAATTAAATCATTTGGAATTAATTTAAAGGGAGAGGGCACAGTTTGACAACTGGCCTTTTATATTGCCCAATCGCCGTTTTAACGGTAGCTACACGGATGTGATTGTCATCTCCGGGGTGCAGCTCAACAATTCTCCCCACCGGCCATTTCAGTGGTGTAACGTTGTCGTTACTAATGAGAACTAAATCGTTTAGTTTGACTTTAGAACCCGATTCGCACCACTTTTGCCGCTGCTGTAACGTGTTGACGTACTCTTTGAAGTAACGTTTCCAAAAATCGTCATGTAAACGTTGAATAAGTTGCCATCGTGACAACCTGCTAATGTTAATTTTCGAAATGTCGACCTCTGGTACTACCGAGTTTAAAGGCTCTAGAGTTAAAAAATGTCCCGGAGTAAAGGGAGCAAGATCGTTTGGATCTGTACTTTGGGCGCACAATGGGCGCGAATTAAGCAAGCTCTCTATTTGGCATAATAGTGTTGAAAATTCGTCGTATGTCAAGCGTTGATGGCCTACGACACGTGATAAATGGGTTTTCACCATTTTTACCCCGGCCTCTGCTAGCCCATTAAAATGGGGTCCCGAGGGAGGACTGAAATGCCACCTCAAAGTAAGATTTTGGCATGCTTGCTGCGCATACTCGTGAAAATTGTTACTGCCAACATAGTTTGTTGCGTTATCGCTGTAGCAGGCAACCACGTTACCCCTCCTTGCTACAAAGCGTCGAAAGGCTGCTACAAAGCTATCTGTGGAAAGCTCCTGAGTAAGTTCAAGATGGATCGCTTTAGTAGTTGTACATACAAACACACTCACATAGGACTTAAAAACCTTTGCACCACGCATTTTGTAAAGTGTAATATAAAAAGGACCACAAAAATCGAGTGCCACGTGGGAGAACGGTTTTAAATGTGAAATTCTATGTGCAGGTAGATGACCCATTAATGGTGGTGAATAAAACTTGGGGCGTACCTTGAAGTAACGAAAGCAGTCAGAAAGAGTTTTTTGAATAGCCTTTCTTGCGGATAAAATCCAGTACTGTTGTAAAAGTAAATTATGTAGGGTTTTTAACCCAGGATGGCAGTAAACATTATGTTTATATTGAATAATAAGGGATGTTAGCCTATGCGAACCAGGCAACAATAAGGGATGTTTTGCCGAAAATGATAAGTCATAGGAATTTTTAAGACGTCCACCTACCCTAAGAAAGCAATTTTCATCAAGAAAAACAGCAAGTTTTCTGATAGGCTTGGGTAAAATTAAGTTATTTGTAATTTTTGAAATAATATCGGAAAAAATATCTTGCTGAACGTAAAAAATAAGGCACATTAGAGATTTATTTAACTCGATAGTAGTAGGGGGTCCGGTCATTATGTTTTTGGGAATTCGGCTGTTGTATGCAAAACGAAAACAGAATGAAACTATCCTTTGAATTTTAAATAAAGAACTGTGGTTTTTTAGTATGGTATCTAAGAAATGAGGCACAGTAATTTCCGTGGTAAGGGTGAGTTCTCTTTCCTCCTGAATGACTTCTTTGTCATCAGGTGATTTCAAAAGGCCATTTTCATACCACTGATTTCTAGTAAGGAAAGAAACGAAGGACTATTCCACCACATGATAATGAAAATAAAGGAAAATCAAAATAAAATAAATATTCTTTGTAATAAAATGAATAATGTTGCGTCAACAATTATGTACCTAAGTTTCGTACATTCAAATTGATTTTTCTAAAACAAATTCTGATGTACACACTACACTGCTTGTTCTAATTTTAATAAAATGTCAAGAGAATGTGATTGTCGATGTAAAAATGGCCGAAAGGCTGGTAAAATGGTCTTAAGGTTGATATAATACGTCCTAGTGTGGACAGGTTAAGAATGTGATATCTTTAACTGTACTCTTAGTCAACTAAAAAGGCACTTTTAGTTAAGTACAAACATACTTTGTTTTACATTAATTTTCTGTACTAAGTAATTGCTCTGTAAATGATTTTTTTTTGTTGAGCAATAAAGCTAATTTAATTTGATTTAATTTTCTTTTTTTAGGTTTGCAAAGTTTTTATGTTTTAATGCAATTTAATGTGCTGTCCTTTTTTTTTAGGTCAACTGTTGAAAATCTACAAGAGCAGGACCCATTTTGCAGTGACAAATTTTCCATAGAAATCAATTTTGGTAAGTTTTCAATTCCAACACCTGATTTGAAATTTTTAGGTACTCCTATTGTCAAGTACTGCAAACTATCCTAAGATTAGGCACGTTTCTGCGAGCTTAACATAGTTACTATTATTTTCTCTTTCTAAATGCATTCGTCTAAGAGAGATCCAGCATACTCCATCATCACAAAAAATACCCCTCTTTACACCCTTCGACCCCGCTTATCTGTCAGGGGATATCTATCTCAAAAAGGTAGTTAGACAGCGGGATCGTAGGGTGTACAGACGGTATGTTCCTGGTAGGCTGGGTCTCTCTCAGACGAATGCATTTAGAAAAAGAGAATATTAGTAACCATGTTAAAGTCGCAGAAATGCGCCTAATCTTAGGATAGTTTGCAGTACTTGACAATAGGAGTACCTACAAATTTAAAATCAGGTGTTGGAATTGAAAACTTACCAAAATTGATTTCTATGGAAAATTTATCAATAATCATCAATTTTTTTCTCGACATTTTTTAAAATTGATAATTTTTGACACTTGTATACTATAATTTACATGTATTGGTTAAAAAAACCTAGATTTATATTTTTCTCTGTTTGTAAATATGTACTTACTTGCTTACCATTTAAAATTGTATAATAATATAATGTAAAATAATATTTTTGTGTAAAACTAGAGTATTGTGGTTTTTAACGAAACATCATTTTAAGTTTCGCAATTACATCAGTTATAAATATTTCATTTTTAAATATTTATCCTTTGCGTTTCTACGTAATTTAAAGACCAATTTTCTCATCTTTGTCAGAATCAAAATACATAAAACTTTTAGCTTTTCAAGCTCTACTGTTAATCAAATTTCCGTCTTAAAAACTCTTTTAGTTTTTAAGATATTGACCTTTCAATAATGGGAAATAAATTCATTAAAATTTTGATGCAAAAGGTAGGTTTCAATTACTACATTTTTATCTACTGTTTTACAAAGTCTACTAGTTCTTTTCAGTAAATTATTTAACCCATCATCACTAAAAATTAGTAAAGTTAAAAAAATATAATGTGCAAAATGAGGGAAATAATTTGATCATAATAAAATGTAATTTTACTCAGAAATGATTTTATTGGGATAATTCCAGATAATTTCGTTTTTTTAACCGGTATCAAGAGTTTTTACCTCGACCCCCCCCTTCCTTTGGGACGCCACTGGGTAACCATATATACCTATTTAACAAATCATATACGTTTTTGTTATATAACGTTTAAAAAAATTGGATTATTTAATTCACGTTACATTTTTTACGCATAGAACTTTTTTATTTCTTATTTGATTTTTATGGATGTCACTAATAAAAAGAATAAGTAAAATTGATAATACAGTACCTAAAATGTGTTATAAAAAATCTAAACATTTTACATGAAGAAGTTAGCTCATTTTTTCCTCGTATTGAAAGGTCAATATCTGAAAGATTCTCAAAGACAAACATTTAATCATCACTAAAGCATGAAAGAAAACCAATATATGACAAGTTTTATTAATTTTGATTCAGGCCTAGATGAAAAAACTTAACTTTAAATTTGGCACAAAATTGGAAAAATATTCTGAACCATTAATTCAAGTGAACTAATTGGTTAGCTGCTTAGACTATAGATTTACATACATCACACCTATAATAAATTACTTATTAATTATTTTCGCATCAATGATTTCTCGTAATTAAGATGATGAATACATTTAAGCAGGCAGCACACCACCCCGTCCCACGAAACTAAACATTTTATCAAAATCCGGCAAAATCATATGGAGGACAAACAAAGCTACCTTCACATTAAAAAGAAAACATTTTAAAATCCAAAAATTCGTAGATAAAATTAAAAAATTTGGCTACTTTTTGGAAGTTTGTTGTCCTTTCAACCAAATATAAATTTCCACTTCTTTATGGCTGTAATTTAAGTTTTTGTTTTCTACTATTTTTATTAGTAACCAAAACGAAAGGTGGAATAAATTTTTAAAGTAACTTTGAGTTTCCACAGGATATTAAAAAAAAAAAACATTAAATAACAATTGAAGATTAGTTACCTCAAGTAACTAGGGGAGAAGCCCAACCTTATTTCGCTAATTTACAAGAAAAACTCAAGAGTATTTTTCCACTTGGATCCCAATTTGTTAGATTTTAACACAAGCATTGACCACCACATAAGTTTCTAGTTTACCTTAAATATTAAGATGTGGGGTAAACAAAATATAGTCAATAATAAAATTTTCAAAGTAGAATGTGATGTAGAACTTGGTTCGTACTTTTCTAAAAGAATCTAAATTGGCAGACAGCAATAAAACTGGTGGCCAAAAAATTGGTGAGATATAAGACACTTTAAGTTGGTCATAGAACGTTCACGCAAACGTGGAATATAGCGCAATATTGTCCTACTTTTATCTGTATAAAAGCAAAGACTTCAGCTCAAATTCAGATATCAAAGTCCAATCTCTGCGGTCTATCGTTGATCTTTTTAATCAAGGTCACGTCATTTGCATGTATAACGATCATACATGACGCTAACCTACGTAGCATAGCGTTTCCGGCATGTTGCTAACGTGAAGGTGTCATCAAATACGCAGAGAGTTTTTCCGACGGGAGCCAAAAATCAATAGACGAGCGGCCGAACCAAAGAAATCAAGATAGAAATACATGGTAATAAAATGTAAAAGACAGAAACATCCGAGCCGGAAAATTTCACGTAGACCTCTGGGCACCTCGTACGTGTCATGACCATCTTAAAGTGTCTATTGTGGATGTACGTCTAATAAGTTCGATTATATCCTTGTTTAAAGGGCGAGGTGAATAAAAGTTACTATTGGTGTAATTGATTGATTTTACAAACCAAAACTGAAAGCTTTCAATCTTAAGTAGCCATATTTTTGCAATGCAATTCACGAATTATTATTGAATTATTAGAAAATAATTTTCAACTAAAGTAACATTTAAACCAATAAGTAAAATAAATCAGTTTTGTATCCCAGATTTTATTATTTTTCAATAGCAATGTTAGGAGTTACAAAAACAACTCAAATCAATTTTTTCTTTGTTACATAATAAATCGGTAATATTAAATTAAAACTAGTATAAACTATAAATCTAGCCAAAAAATTAAATTTACCTAAATGCAATGTAAAAAACCTGTCATGTCAGTCAGTAAACCTTTATTTTTTAGGTCCTTTATTTTCAGTACTAGTGTATTGGTTTCTTAAATTATATTACTCAGCTTTACATTCATAAAGATTGATTTAGAGTATAGTATTTTCAAGGATATTATTTATAAAAATAGGTTTCTGAGGTAAGAATTTATTTGATTCTTTAGAATCTATGACCTTAAGTTATAGGGATATTTTGGAACGCTTATTTTACACTTCGTAGTGGTTGTGGTAAGTACTGAGTCTGCGCAATCCATTTCGTTGTGGTTGTGGTAATTTTTTTGGTTAATTTTAGACAATTTTGGCACAATTAATTTTAAAAATTATAAAATATTACCAGATTCCAACATACAAACAATTATTTTGTGAAATAAAGTTCAATTTTGTGTTTTGTCTCATCTCTATTTTTTGTACAAGTGAAAGTGTTTAATGTGTTCCAAAAACTCGATCAAAATCGGCGAGTGGTAGTGGTAATGGTTGTTAAACACTACCATAACTGCTATCAAAATTTTAAGCGTTCCAAAATTTCTCTATTAGTTTTTCTGGTAGCCTTAAAATAAGCTAACAGAGCAAATATTAAAAAATTATTAAAAATTAAAATAATTTACTTAAATATCCGACTGCTATATAAATATCATGCTATGCTATGTGTGTGTGGGAAGAAATATCATTTAGGTAATTTAAAAATGGATGCAAAATAATGAAGAAATAGCATTAGGTAAAAATTAAATCACATCTTTATCAATTTTTTTTATAGCAACTAGAGCTGGAAATAACTTATACTGTACTTAACTTACCCCACCAACTCCATATAAAGGCTCTTCAAAAAAAACGTGCCTTATTTTAAAAAGTTTGCAATAACTTAAATTAATAGGTTTAACATAAAGTGGTTTTACAGATGTGGCGGTGAGCAGTAACTGTGACCCATTCTTTTTCGATGACTTCCCCAAAAAATCTCCACTAAAAAGTTCTTAAATCGTAGTTACAATAGGTCCAATGTTCTATAACTGTCACTTAAGTGAAATTTAAATTTTTTGATTTAAACAAATGTGAATAAAATCTATATGTTTGTGGCGGATTCATAATGTCGAAACTACTTTTTTTGGGTTTTTCGCCACTAAGTTAAGGAAATTTTTTCAAAAATATGTTAAAACCCACTGCGTAAATTCCTAAAAAAAAAAAATTTGTTCGTTTGACAGTGGTTTTTAAATAAGATAAAAAATTTGCCTACACACACGCAAATCCTAACTAGAATCTAAGTACTTATCTGACGTTTCGGCAGAAATTCTACTGCTGTTATCAAAGAATTTTATCCTTTTAATAAATTTGTCCCTGAGCTGCCTAGTAGCTCGTCGGGAGGGTACTTGTCAGGTCACCTCTTTTTTATATAAATTTTATAAAAATCTTATAAATATACATTTCAATTTCATCTTATGAATAAAATTTTGTTAGATTTTATAATCTAATACTTTTGACTTAACTTTAAAGAAACTACTGTTTACTTTAATATAAGTAAATTCGCTTATATAATTTTTTTTAAATTAACAGGTACTGCAGTTCTTAGGCATGAAATTCACACATGTTATAAACATTCACAAACAGGCATTCAACAATCTGTGACTTCTAGAGTACCAGTGCTGCGGCCGTCCAGGTGACACAGTTGCTCTGCTCCTTTTTTTATATGACTTTAGTTATATTTTTAGTAGTTTATTTTATAAAATTCTTATATCTTTGTTTGCTTATTAAATATCTCTTCATACAAAATTTAAGTCAAAAATATAAATAGATGAGCTATTATTGCTTTTTTTTATTTTAACAGTGGTATTTTATTGGTAATGAGTTCCACGTTTTTAGGGATCCATTCAGTGACTTTATCAGCAAAAGTTTTTTGGTTTTTAATTATTTTTAGGGTATTTGGTAACAAATTGAAAAGTCTGGGTCCAACATACGCTATATGCAGAGAAATTTGCTCTCTTTAGTGGTAAGTGATTGAGAGTTAATGATCTAGTACAAGTGTTATGGTAGACATGAGTTTTATATTTTTTACTTTTTCTCATGTATTTTAAGATATTTTTTATGTAGAGTTCCCTAATTCTTAGAGTTTTACTTTCTAGGAATAATTCATTGGAAGGATGGATGTCTTTTAGGTTTTTTATATATAACTTTAAGAATGTATTTTTGTGCTACTATTAGCTTGTTTAATATTGTGCCACAAGTACTGCCCCATATTCTGATTCCATAGTTGAGAATGGATTCTACCAAAGACTAATATACTATTTTCAGGAGTTTAATCGATAGAAATTCTCTTAGTTGAAAAAATCTATATATGGTTTTTCTTATTTTTTTTTTGTGATATATTCAATATGTGCATCATATTTCAGGTTTCGATCAATGACTACTCCAAGATACTTTATTTTTGTAACTTCTGTTATTTTCAGTTCCCATTTACAGGAATTATTATTTTGACTGAAACATTCATAGTCATGCATTTTTATGTCAACTTCTCTTTCAGCATTTTTGTTGTTCATGCTGAATGTAATATAGAAAGTTTTTGTTTCATTTAGTGTTAATAAGTTTTGATCAAGCCAAAATTTAATTATTGATATGTACTTTTCTGCGAGATTATGAGCCTCTGCCCATGTTTTAGCTTTGATTAAAATTACGGAATCATCTGCATAGCATATGACACATCCAACTTTGCTTGGAATGATTTTTGTTATCATGTCAATATAAATTGAAAAAAGGATAGGCCCTAGGACTGTACCCTGTGGCACACCAAACTCTACCTTATTTTTGTAACTAATGCATTCTCCAATTTATACTTGTTGTGTGCGTTCTTGCTTAAGATATGACTGAAAAAGATTTGGTGTGCCACAGTGTAGAATGCTCTGGCAAGATCTATAAATATTCCTATTGTTTTATACCCCTCATTAAAGTTTTTAGAAATATTTTCTGTTACGAGTTGTATTGCATCTTCAGTGCATAGTTTGCTCCTAAAGCCGAATTGATATTCCGATAGAGGAGCATTTTTTTCTATATGCTCATTTAACCAAATTTTAAGCATTTTTCTACTAACTTGTTAATCTTACTTGTGACTGCGATTGGCCTAAAGTTTTCCTTGTTTTGCATGTCACCATTTTTAAAAACTGGTGTAATTATTGAATTTTGAAGTATTTTTGGATAGATACCTTTACTTATGACAGTGTTTATTATTTATATATTATGTTTTAAGAGAGTCACGTGATTGTCTTTTATTATTTGCGCTGAAATATTGTGTTCAACAGCGGAGGCTTTATTTTTTAGGGAGTTTATTTGTAGGATTAATTCATTTTCTGTAAATTTAGCAAATTTAGCATTTTTTTCTGTTCGTGGTTCGTTAAAAATGTACTTGTTTTTTTACAGAGATTTTTTCCCATATTACAATAATACTGGAGAAAAATATCCGCTATTTCTTTTGAATCTGTTGTTTCTTTATTATTTTACACTAATGAATCTATTGTGTTTTTTTTGACGGTGTCGTTAGACGCTTCTCTTATTATTTGTCATGTTTTTTTTTGGATCATTTTTGTTGTCATTTATTTTGTTATTGTAAAATAAATACTTTGCTTTTTTAATCATTTTGGTTAATGAATTTCTGTAAATTCTAAATTTTAATAATTTATGCTGGTTAAGAGGGTCTTGTAGTGATTCTTTTTTTTAATCTGTCACGGGTTTTTATTGAGGCTATTATGCCAGAGGTTATCCAGCCTTTTCTTTATTTATATTATTTACAGTTTTATAGGTAGGTGCATTTTCAATGATTTTTGTAATTTTATTTATGAGTAATTCCGTACCTAGACTAGGGTCATGGCAATCCATAACCTCCTCCCAGTTGCAAATTTTTAAAGAGTTTGTTAGTTTTATATGATCAAGTTTTTTTATTTTAGTTATTTTTTTGTGCTATGAATTATTTGATTTTTAAATTCTAAACTTAAGATTATTGGAAAATGGTCTGTTAGACCACTTTTTATTACATATGGTTTTGCTATAATTTTTTTTTTATTATTTTTAAGAAAGAAGTGGTCAATACAACTTTTAGAAATGCCTACTACCCGTGTGTGTGTGTTTATTTGACTGATATAACCTGACCGGTTCAGACAGTTTAAATATTCAGTAGAATTATTTGTAAGTCTTTCATTTAAAATATGTCCAGAAAAAATTTCAATCAGATGTCTCTCAAAATTAAGTTCAAGTAATTCTTGTAAATTTTGTATAAAGTCAGCTTCATATAAACTAGGTGAGTTATAAATTGCGATCAGCCCAATCTTTGTGTTATTTTTTACAAATGTGACCCTTAAAAACCTGGAAAAACCTATTGTTAAAATCTCTGCTTTGGGTAAAAGTGAGCTTTTTATCAAAATCATAGTGCCGTGACACTTATTTAATCGACTTTCATTATAAAATATTTCAAAGTTCTCAAGTTTAAAATCTAAAATATTATTTACCTTATGAGTTTCAGAGAGTATTATTACTTCATACTCATTGTTACCTGTTTCAAGATAAGCTTTAAGATTGTCAAAGTGCGCATTGATACTTGCTATGTTGAAATGTATTAGGTTAACACTGGATTGTGGGTTCAAGTGCTCTGTGTCCCCCAGACCGTCGCAGACTGTAGTTATTATGTTCTGGTAATTGTCATACAAATCATTGTACTCCATGTTTAAACCTAAAAAATTTTAAAAAATATAGAAACTCAATAGAACAACAAAACCTAATAAGGGTTTACAGATTTTCATTTTGACTTTGTTCTTGATTGGTTTTTCTCAGTTCATTTATATCTTCTTCTTTCTTTATCCGGATAACTCTGCTGTTATCATTTTTTCGTGCAAGAATACTGCCACCTTTGGCCCAAATAAATTTGAAACCTTGAGCTTTTAGGCTTCTTGTCTTGCTGAAAAGCGATTTTTGATCCTTAGTCATGTCCTAATTAAGATAAATGGGGGTTTCTTTAGCTGAGATTCCACATTGTTTAGCATTAATTTTTCCCTTAGATTTTCTTTCCTGTATGAAGCTGCTTTTAGCTGATTTCGATAGGAACTCCAGAAGTATTGGGGAGTTTGATTTCCTTGTATTAGTGAGCTAAATTTCATAGTCACTTGAATTTATGCTTGGGGCAATATATTTCACCACTTTTTCTGCACTTCTTACAACTTGCTTTACTGTACTATTGTTTTTCTCATTGTCTTCTTCTGCTTCATATTCAATCCCCACAATCACTATGTTGCTTTGACGTTTTTCTGTTTCATTGACCTCAAGGCTGTTTTTAATCTTTCTGATCTCATTTTTTATCTGATCATTTTCCTTCCTTACTTATTTCCTCATAATATATTGAGTTGTGGATTTTTTGATGTTCATAACTCTCAGAGTAGAATTCTAGGTCTTTTTTGAAGTCCCTTAAGTCACTTCTCATCACTTGCAGGAATTCCATGACATCCTCCAATGTCAGATTTTTGCTATCCTTGTTCTTCTTCTTAGGTGTTGTGTATAGTTTTTAGTTCGCTGCAGGAAAGATGGTAAAACTTCGTACAGCAGTCTGTGTGTCCATTGCATTGCAATGTGTCAGGGCTTTTTGGATTCGTCACTAAATTACATTTACCACATGTTAATGCGGTCCTGTTTCTCGGCGATCTGTTACTGCTGCCCGCCATGTTAATAATTCAACCTACTCAATTCGGTTGAATTTTTTATGTTTGATTAATATATTTTCGTCTTGTTTACTTTATTTCAAGGTAATGTTTTTGTTTTGCAAGCTTTCTGAGGTTATGTCTTTTATTTACAAGGTTTTAGACAGTTTTCAGGAGGTTTGTAACGTACTCCTCTGACGTCACATAACCTCAAAATTCAGGCGTGGGTTCTTTTTATTGTGATTTCCCGACGATTCTGGATATTTCCGCAGAGAATTTATATGTTTTTGTGTTCCCCTCTTTTAATTGAATGGTTTCGTACCAAATTTGGTATTGTTGGTAACTTTTCAACAGAGTAATCGCGTTTTTTTCAGCTCGCTAATCACACAGACTGGCACTACTAGTACGTTCGAGAACAGGTTGGGTTGGCCTGTATTGGATTGGGTTGTTTTAGTGAAAAAAACAACCGGTCCAGGTGGATTTGGGGTCCTAGGGACCCTAGTAGGTGCCCCCATAAATAATTTTTCATAAAAAATCAAAAATGGCAGAAAACCGCATACTGCATAATTACCAAACATTTTCAGTGGGATTTACTAGTTTAGCCTATTTTAGACAGGTCCTAAGTTTAAGTAAGAAGAATCATCTTAACCCAAAATTTTGTTGGATTTAAGAAGAAAATTTCAATTTAAAAGAAGTTTTTTTTTAACCCTAGGGGGGATCTAAATGGTAAACACTCTGTTAATCAAATTAAAATAGACGTTATGTCACTCTTATCAAAACTTACCCTTCTTTATTGATTTTCGCGATTAATACTCACTATCACAAAACCATTTCGATATGTAAACATAAAATAAGGATTAGATTAACTTTGTATTTATTTAAAATGGGTTTTTAATCTATCGAAAGTATGAAAAAAAACTTTACAAACACAAACCCATTACAAACGCAAACCATAAATAAAAATATTTCATCAAAGGATATATTTAATTAAAACAAACGCGGCTAAAGACAGATCTGAATCCAATCATTCCCTGATGCGTTCACAAAAGAGTCATTTCGGCTCAACGAACTGGACGGTGCTCGGTTTTCTGGTAGAACATGAGAAAATGACCATTAGGTAAGTTAATTTCAGTTTGTAAATAAATGAATAGGTTCAGTTGTTTGGAATTTTCTTTATTGGGAACAGTTTTCGTGCATAATCAGTTATTTTTGTTTTGCCTCGTAGTACCCTCATAAATTTTTTTTGTGTGCTCAAAATGGGTTCAAAATATGGCGTTTTCCTGGACAAAATTGGAGGTGTTTTATTGATTAATGAACAACTTGAGATATTAAATAAGTCAAATTAATTCTTGTAAAAACGGCTACTTAGGGAATTTATAAGCGAAATTATTACTAATTGCCACAAAACAATCCTTTCTGGGTGCTATAAATTTAAACCACCCCAAAGAGGTGGTCTAAAAAATTACCAACTTTATAAACTCAAACACAGATAATGAAGCTATTATGTGCCAAATTTTTGGCTGGCGCATTGAACATTTGCCATTTTGAAACCTGTCAAAAAAAATTAGTTTTATGGAATTTTCTCCTAAAATGAGAAAAAAAAAGCAGTTTTTGAGTGGTATTTTGCAATAACAATACAAAATAATCAGTAATTTTGTGTATTTTCTGTACGGGTAAGTGTTTTTTTAAAATTGGTTTTAAAATTTAGTACCCCCCACAGGTGTAAATATTTAGACCTATTGAGGGTACTATTTTAGATCTTAGTAAATCACACTGTTTATGTATTAGAAACAAATAATCACCCCAATATATCACATTCTCGCCCATCCTGACTTTAATTTAAGCAGTTAATGAATTTTAGCAAACTCAACTGTTGGGCCATACTTATCTATATTCTGCTATTAAGGGCTTGCGATTCCTTTTACAGAAGAGTATAAAATATAAACTCGCCTTAAAGAGCAGTCTCATAAATAGCTAGTCGGGAAGTTAGGATGTACAAATTTGGGATGAGAAGTTAAACAAACATTTCCCATAACAAAAGCTAGATTTACTTAGTGTGCTGCTCTTTGTGGGCTCCAAATATGGTGTGAACTTATTTTCGTCTTCCATTCGGGTGGTTAGAGAACAAAGGATCACAGGAGAAACTAGAAGGCAGAAATTATAAAAAGTATATTCTTTCCCGATGTCTGCAACCATCGCAGAAGAAATCATGTTAATTTTTTTCAATCATTGTACCACCATTATATTTTTGTGCGAGTTTGGTCGTCAAAGTTGAATTGATACGGCCGCGGCCATTGTGAAACAACAAAACAAACCGCGGTATTGCCGCGATAAAGAGTTCGCTACGTAACGATATCGTTATAATCCACTGGAGTAGCCCCCCTGCTGCAGTTTGAAATTTAAATATAATAGAAGAGGTGTAAGTAGGCGGCGCTAATTTGCTGTACTAGAGTATGATTAACACATCACCGTTACTGTTAATTATTTACTCTATGCTAAGATAAACAAAAACCACTTGGCAAAATATTTATTTATAACATCTTATAGTCAGGTATTATAGACATTTCTAAATATATCTACGCAGGTGCTTAGTTAGTATTTCTTTAAAAGAACTATAATCCTAATTGTAACATTACGTCATTCTTAATAATATGAACTGGGTTAAGGGGGCACACTCCGTCGTCATTGCAAGGGTTTTACAATCCCGCTTTTTTGGTAAAACCAATTTTATTGATTCTTTTGTGTTGTAAAGATGAAAGAAAACTGTAGGGCGGAATTTTTATCTGATCAAAAGATTTTTTACCTCTCAAAAATAGCTCTGAAGATCATCTATTTTTAGCACTTTTCGCACCCCAATTTCTATAGGAAATAAACTACAGTCCCACTTTTAATAAAAATTCCGCCCTGCGTTTATATGTGTACTACACAACACTTTTTTTTTTAAATGTTAAAAACTGTGGGAGAAAAAAAACCTCTGCAGGCCCAAATTTGGTGGCTTTTTCAAACTTATTCTCGCGCGCTCGTTTTCCTATTTTGATGAGAGGCGGAGTCTAAATGGTGGCCGTACTGGGTGATTTTATTTTTATTAGTGTTATGTTTAAAGTGTATGTCTTTTATTTAGCTTCACAGGAGCCGTATACTTTTAAATCTTTTGATGCATTTTTCGCAAACTTCCTCTTTATCGATTTTAATGAAATTTTGTATGCTGATGTAGATTTGGTGACAATACAATATTGAAAAATAATAAGTTATAGGGGGTTTGTTATAAGAGGAGTGAAGCGGGGTTAATAAATTTGAAAATTGAATAAATTCATAACTTTTTGAGTTTTTTCTAAATAATTTTAGTGGTACAATGCTATGTATTTACATTGGTGGAAATGGTTCCACGGGGGGGGGGGGGGGGGGGGGTAATGCACTGGCGGAAATTTTGAGAAAATTAAAATACAAATGCCATTTTTTGCACGTTTTAAATATTTTTGATAAAAATTGCTAAAAATTAAATAACAGTGTCGTTATAGCGCCGCAGACAAAAAAAATGTGGCTGTTTCAGATGAAAACTCTTCAAAAATCTTAAGCTCGTTCACGTGTTTTGTAAAATATTTTTAAAAAATGAGTTGGGTTGGGGTAAAATCTATGTCTCGATTCTAGATTTGTTGCCAGAATCAGGTCATAAATGCGCAGCCGAATATTTTGGGAAATTATACTAAATATAGCGCCGCAGGCAAAATTATTAAAAAAAGAGTTAGAATGAACTGTCTTTTTTCCCTTCCTTTTTTCGTCTGTGTAACACCTGTGTTTTTGAGGTTCTGGGGAAGAAGGTACCCCCCCCCCTCGTCAAAACGCGCCCGTTTAGGGGGTGTCCAAATTTGAAATTTAAGTAAAACGCACAGCTTTCCTCCCACACCCAACCCCCCCCCCCCCCCCGCCTCCGGTTAGGGGTTGAGTTGAATTAGTGTGTACAAATTTATATTAAAAAACAATGACATCATAAAATTCTTAAAAGGATCTATAACTATAGCCTCAATTCTAGATTGAAAAATTATTAATGACCTATACCGCCGCAGGCAAATGTTTTTGAAATTTAAGCCAAACCTCCTCAAAACTTGTGATCGTTTTCATGCTTTTGAAATATAAAACTCAATCAAATAAAGTTGCTGTCGGTGTAAAAGTGGGGGGAGAGCTAGTAGAGTACGAGTCTCAGCAGATATTTTTAGCACTCATCATATCCCACGCAAACTGTAAAACATAATCAGATGGGATAGGGATAATTCGGCGTCGCCGACTCGGCGCTGAACCTTCAGTGCCGCTGATTCGGCGCCGATTAATTCGGCTCCAGAAAATTTGGCGCTGGAATCAATAGTTTTTATTAGGTTTAGTAAAAAAATATTATTTGGGGTTGGATTAGTTACTATTTTTTCTTGCGGCCTTTTACGGTTTTTTTGTTTGGTTTTGTGATGCAAAACTAATTTCTGGCAGAAAAAATACGCATACAATCATTTTTCGGACTCTTCCCTCTGAACTTAAAGTTTTTTTGGTGCACCGAATTTTCTTCATGTCGAATTTTCCTGGCGCCGAATCGGCGGTAGCAAATTGTCTGAGACCCTAACTAGATACCATCAACAGGATGGAAGGAATTAATGTAAGAATCATAAAATAATATAATTATATAAAAAATGAGTAAAGGTTTACTCTAAAATTTCCCTCGCTCAAGAAAATATATAAAAACCACTACTCGTGTACACATGGGTTAGATTGGGTCGGTTAGAGTTTTCAAAGTTATATCCAGACTTTTCTTGGGTGTATCCAGACTTTCCAGCCTGTATTTAGACTTTTCCAGGGGGTATCCAACTTTTCAAGAATGCATCCAGACTTTTTCTGGGTGTATCGAGAATCCATCCAGACTTTTTCTGAGTACATATAGACTTTTTCAGGGTCTTTCCAGACTCTTCAAGGGTATATCCAGACTTTTAGTGGATTTATCCAGATTTTCCAGGGTCTATCCAGAGTTTCAGTGTATCCTGAATTCCTGGATATTTTCAGACTTTTCCAGGGCATATCCGGACTTTTCCTGGGTATATCCAGACTTTCCAGGGTGTATCCAGACCTTTACGGGTTGAATTAAGACTGTTACAGGATGTATCGAGCCTTTTTTAAAGTGTATCCAGAATTCTTGAGTGTTTCCAGACTTTTTCAGTATGTATCCAGACTTTTCTAGTATATATCCAGACCATTCCAGGGTGTATCTAGAGTTTTTCAGGGTGTATCTAGAGTTTTACAGGGTCTTTCCAGACTTTTCCAGGGTCTTTTTAGAATTTTCCAGAGGGTATTTCCAGACTTTTCCAGCGTGTTTCCAGACTATTACAGGGTGTTTCCAGACTTTTACAGGGTCTGTCCAGACTCTTATAGAGTATATCCAGATTTTTCCAGGGTCTTTCCAGACTCTTCACGAGTATATCCAGACTTTTCCAGAGTTTATCCAGACTTTTCCACGCTCTTTCCAGATTTTTCCAGGATCTATCCAGACTTTTCCAGGGTCTTTCCAGAGTGTATCCAGACTTTTCCAGAGGGTATTCAGATTTTTCAGGGTCTTTCCAGACTTTTCCAGCGTGTTTCCAGACTTTTCTAGGGTGTTTACAGACTTTTCTAGAGTACATCCGGTCTTTGTTTAATCGAATTTCTTTTGTGTACCTACTCAGTGGTACCTTCTCATGAAAAAAATGTTGGTAGGCCCTGGGCCTTCCGTGCGGGCCCCTAAATGAGCCGCCAATAATGTCCTTGTGTGGTATTTTCTTTATTCCGCTTAGTAAATAGAGAAATATGTAGTTTATTTTGAAGCTAAAACAATTGACAAAAAATAAGTTTTTTAAAATTTTTGACACATTGGTTGACAGATGTCAAAAAAAAACTGGTGCGTTGAATTTGTTTTTTAACAAGCTTTCCAAAAAGGTACAATTGGTACCTTATTAAAAAAAAATAATTGGTGGGCCCTGGGCCTCCAGCTGGGGGCCCCAATTTTTTTTTTATCATGAGCGGAAAGTCAGAAAAAAATCATTAAAAATTCACTTTTAGCTTTTTTTAAAACCTCTTCCCTAAAGCCGCTAGAAGCACCGTTCCATTTAAAGAATCCACCCTGTATATATATATATATATAAATTTTACAGGTTTTTTTCTCAACTAGTCGTGACTGACTAGTTGAGAAAAAAACCTCGGTTGATTAGTGGGGATGCAGTCTTATATGGGCCGGAATAAAGTAAACGCCTTTTTTGACAGTCAAGCTTTCGAGAATATATTTTTCTCTTCTTCAGGACTTCTACAATAAGTTAACAAGCCATTAGAATAATTAACTTAATTAAATTACAACCATTATAGATAAACTATACAGGTACCCATATAAATATATCTAAATAATTATGTACTCACCAAAGTGGATTGAAAAACAATAAAGCTAGACATCTCTGAACAATTCTGAGCATTTTTTGCCCTTTTGGGCCTTATGTTATAATAAAAACCTAAAGTCCTCAAAATGGTAGCGAGAGGTTCTTTTTATATTATTTTTTCAGTTTTTTGACGTTTATGAGGTCACATTAACCGTCTTCTTTAGTGTATCAAGTAACCCAGGAGAGAGAGCGAGAAACACAGAGAATACTACACGAGAAAAGGACGCAACAGAGTGGTCATCTTATTCTCTTTTTCATTTAAAAAAAAATGCTCAGAATTGTTCAGAGATGTCTAGCTTTATTGTTTTTCAATCTACTTTGGTGAGTACATAATTATTTAGATATATTGTAATGTTTTTTTAGTCAAAACATTACAAGTCAAATTAATAAAAGCAAACCTACCAATTTTCTCAATACCCCAACCTGACTTCCTACACTAATCTTGCGATTAACTCCAGCATGCTACAAAATCGTCGCAAAGCCTGTTTTTACTAGCCTAAGAAACGTCTGCGAAAGCCATCCATCTAATATCGATCCATTCTAGTTGTCTTTGTCGAACATACGTAAAAAGGTACAGGAATCACATACGTCGAAGCAGATAATGCGAGAGAATATCTATCCTTTTTCATCTTTCTCCATGTAATAAAGACAGCCTACGTAGAACAGTAATCTTTACTATTTAAAATTTTAATATTATAAATGCATTTAAAGTGTTAAATTCGACGAAGCAGTCGTCTTGGTTAGTGTAAAAAATTTAATAAAAAACAGTCAAGTCGGAGTGTAGTTGGGGAACCAGTGAATTTTAAGGGGTCCCGGGGTAAAGGGAGTGACTACTATAAAATAGAAAGACACCAAAAGATGAGCTCTTTTCAACACTAGAAATGCAGCACTAAGTGGTGTCCAAAAATTTTCAACAAAGTGAAAAATGTAATCTGACAGATTCATAAGCCAGAACAACCGGTATGTTTTTCTATTTTCTATAAGCCTAAATTATTTTTTTGATTTCCTACTATTACTTACAAAATTGAGGATTACTGATTTTTGAATTATATTATTTTTTTAAATATCTCAAAACCATTTTTTTTTTTTTTTTTGAAATTTTTGTAAAGTTTTTATTAGAATTTTTTATAATATAACAAGCATATTTTTATAGTTCATTAAATTTTATTGTTTATTTCTGTTAGAAATTGGTAGTTAGAGCAGTTTCATAATTATTCAAATCCACTGCACAGTTTGTAAGACCTAAAAATATTTAAAAGAAAACAAGATTCAAGGAATAACCTTAAAAATCAGTAAGAAAAATTTGTAAAAATTCATTTTTTTGTAAACCTTGATTTTTATTAACTCATAGAATAGTGGGGGCTGATGTAAGTTTTTTATTAATAGGCTTTAAGGGCTAACCTTCTACCAACTTCAAGGGCTACCCTTCTACCAACTTCTAAGATTACCTTTCTACTGACCACACTTCTCATAATGACCACCTAGGCTTAAACTTCCACATCATGGTTTAAAACCTACTACCAACTCTGTAACCAGCGTTTCCGTCAAGCTACTTTCCATCTTTTTACTTCTACGATGAATTAAGACCAAGTTTAGAGATTTCCAATCCAATCATTCAACTTCCTGTGTCCACCCGGAGTTCTTGAGTTTCCATGTGGCATGGATTGCGTCAGCAGTTTTATCGAGAGTCCAGGGAGGGGTACTGATGTCTGGTGCGATTAGGATCTACGGGTAAAAGCTAAGTACACCTGCTTTTATTCTTACTAACTTTCCTTCCGTCTTAATTTCTTCAACTCAAGCGGTCAACATGGTCAAATTTGCCTTTTTCACAATTTTTTGGATTTTTTTATAAATTTTTTTTGGCACTTATAATTGGAAGTAGTGAAGCCAAATATATTTAAGTTTCGTTATTTACGGAGTGTAACTAACTATTGTATAGTTTAGTGTGTTTCCGTACACCCATAAATGTTGGTTTATAATTCCTTCAGAATTATAAACCGTGTGACCTTTTTGGTTTTATTTAACCTTTGTTTTGGTAATATAGTTTTACAGTTTATTACTTTTTTTTGATAAATGAATACTGGTGGAGCTATATACTTTTAAATTTAAGTAATTAACCTAGAGTATGACTATTTATAGTGTGTCCATTCATACTCCTAGGGTTGGTTATGCCAACTTGGTATAGTGCATTAATGTGTTCTTAAGAAGGCATATGCATGATCTAGTATCACAATAGCGTTTCATAATTCTGATTTTTGGAAGGCCAATGATGTGTTTAGCACGTTACAGATTATGTAGAGGTTGTTGATCTACTAGATTATTTCTTTGGGCAAATCTGCCTACCTAAATTTGCTGTTTTAAAATCTGGCAACACAATGTTTTCTATAGTCAAGTTTTTTCTGTACTACAGAAACTAGGTGTTTAGCACGTTATTTGACTATAAGAACTTATTGATGTGTCAAGATTGCCCAGGCAACTTATGTTTGTCCTTAAGTTGTTTTCCTTGGCCTTTATTGGTTTTAAACCATGTTATGTTTTTTTGTGGAAAGACCACACTTTATTATCTTGTGTAACATATAAGTTTCACTTTACATTTATTTGGTGGAAAGACCACACTTTTGTACCTTGTGTAATATATTGATGCATTTCTTTTCGCGGAAAGACCACAAAGTTGTCTGCGTGTAATATATATTGTCATATACCATTATATACACTATGCTAAGTTAACTATATTAATTAATATGAGATTTTAGTCATTGTAAATTATTTATTGATTTTTTTTCAAATCTTGTTAATTTTTATAAAATTATTTTGTTAATACATTTACTAGTTGAGATATTTTTGTTTAATTTCATAATATGAATTTTTGAAAATAGATTTTAAGAGGCTCAACTTAAAATCATACTCTGAAATAAATATTTGAATAAATTGAGCAGTTCAATTTTCTGTCTTTGCAACTAATAGACAGGGCGCCCACAAAATAGTTTGGTAAAAGATAAAATTAAAGAAGATACAACCTGTTACTTAAGTAAATTTTTTCAAAATTAATATTAAAAATTCTTATTTCAAAATTCCTTTTTTTATATTTGCAACTTAGGTTTGCACCCACGCCCTGTGCTCTCAGTACAAAACATTGAGTCATAACTAGGCATTTAATTAAAAAAAAAAGAAGGAATAAATTCATTTTTATTATTATAAAATACATAAAAAAAAGAGTCAAATTTTAACAACAATTTTTCCTTTTTCTAAATAAGTTCCCTCGAGTAAATAATTACAATATTTATATGGGTACCTGTCTAGTTTATCTATAATGGTTGTAATTTAATTAAGTTAATTATTCTAATGGCTTGTTAACTTATTGTAGAAGTCCTGAAGAAGAGAAAAATATATTCTCGAAAGCTTGACTATCAAAAAAGGAGTTTACTTGATTCCGGCCCATATAAGACTGCATCCCCACTATATATATATATAGAAGGGTGGTTATGGGGACTTTTTTTAGTCTATAGTGGGTGATACAGGGACCGCTGGTGCTTCTGCGGACTGGTCTCACAAGACTTACATTACTAACGGGTCTTATCGGGACTGTCCCCCATTACAATATATGGCGTGATGATTGTTACCGGGACAGTCCTCTCATCATTGAAGGTGTATTCTTAGGACAGCTCTACTACTATTGAAGGTGTGTTATCGGGACACTACCTTTATTATGGAAAGTGTAATGTCGGGACTTCAAAAAAAATATATATTATTTTTCGCGCCAAAGATGCTTGGAAACTATAACCCGTCACACTAGCAGGTGTAATATTGTTGACTGTTTATTGCCACCAAGAATTTTAGCGTGTGGTCGCGAAAGAAATTTTCCAAATATCGTTGACACAAAAAATTACTATTTTTGCAAGTATTTTTCGTTTGTGCCCAAATACTTCTTATATTTGAAATTATATCAGGGCGCTAAAGCTAATCTTTTGCAACAAAACTTTGTTCAATAGTTTGATAGAGTTTCTTTAAAGTTTCTTTGTAACCGCTATTGCAACCTTCTTCGATGATATAATCTCATCTGTGCCTTGATTAAAGTCTAAGTCCTAGATGAGGTTGTTTTTACCCTTTAAAGTCGAACTCATTGTTATAAACTTTTTAGTTTTATAAATAATAAAGAATTGAATTGAATTATTAGACGAGGTTGTTGCCTCGGGCGAGGTTGTTGCCTTTGCCCTAAATGAGATTGTTACCCTAATTACGCTAGTTAAGTAAGGTAGGTGCGTTCGTAGCCTCGAGTAGATTAAGGTATTACCCAAACAATTTCTATTTTCGATAGCTGAGAAAATTTCCAGCCCACCAACAAAAATAAACCGCAAAAAAAATTCGCTTTTGGGTCTAAAAATTACGGTCAAAGTTATAACATTCTTCTCCCGCGTCAGAGCACAGACTGTAAAATCATCTCTAGTGGTCTCAGATAATCCTTCTATAATTATCGTGACAATCGTATACGGTTTAATTCATATGAAGTACCTGTACCATAATTATCCACCTATTCGACGCATACTGTAGTAAGGGCCTTACATACTAGAACTAACGCAAGCATAAGGAGCTGTGTGAGTGAAAAAAATTTGTCGGACGACCAGCATAAAAAAAACTTTATAATTCGAAACTAGGTATATAATTCCAGGAACAAGACTTATTAAATTAGCATATTAGCCGCAAAGAAGATACTTTGCACAAGCAAAAGTGTGCTCAAAGTAGTACTTTCCCGCTCCGCACAATACTTTGGTATATTTTATAAAACAACAAATAAAGCACCTGTAAACTTTGTTTTCTTCAAATATTTTAGTGTTAAATGCGGTTTGTTCTCTTAGTAACCAAAATACATTGTCATACAACGCTTTCATGTCAGTTTAGAGCTTATCTGTGAAATTTTTCACTCACATTTTCACCTATTTAAAATAAAAAACTGTTTTCAAAATAGATATTATTTTACTAGTAGAAAAAATGTTGTTCTCAATCAGTGTGCAAAGTAGTTTTCCCGCACTTAAAGCTTATCCTAACTCCGCTTCGCGTCGTTGTTCTAACTGCTTTCGCGTGCGGGAAAACATAACACAACATAATAAATAGTTATTATCCTAACTAGTGCGGGAAGTTACTCTTTCCCGCACGCCGCTGTCGTTGGCCCGAACGGCGCGAAGCAGAGTTTGGGCAATATTTTTTCTACTAGCGTAAAATTGTTATTTAAATTTTATTTTAAGAAAATAGAAAAACTACTGAAATCTACTACTGCCTCTGAAAACTGAGTTTTGCAGACACTAAACAGGCACTGAATATTGAGGTTTCCACAAAGTGTGTCAAAAGTCATTATTATTATTATTACTATTAGTTTGTTTGGGTCTTTGAAAATGAGTTCCTCAATATTCGTTTTCAGAAAATAAATAAATTGGGTAAATACCTGCTATTTCTAGACAAGCGTCGTTTGCCCGAGCTGAGAAACTCAAATTTTGATATGATGCGGTCGTTCGTTATCAGTGTTTATATGATATTGGCCTATTGTGGAAAAGAAGCATACGAAAAGCAGAGTTTTCCACCTAAAATAATAAGTAAGCAACTATTTTGGGGGTTATTTGGAACAACAAATGCAATGGACTTAAAAGACAAAGTTACACTCTTTTTTACCCTTTATTTTGTTTCTTTTCTTTTAAACCACTGCTCTCCCCGTAAGACCCATATTGCTCGTCCTCGCATTTACAAAAAATCGATTTTTGTCTTTGTTTTTGGCAAAATGTCATTTTGGCAGTATAGCGAAATAAATTAAGCGGCACTAGATGGGAAGCAGCTGTTTTCGGTTTTTTTTGGGACGACAAATGCAAAAGAAGTAATAGAAAAAGTCTACATCCTTTTTTTCCATAAATGGTAGGGGGCGTTTCCAAAAAATTTTTGAAACCCACTGTAGCTAGCGAAATAAAGGAAACGGCGGTAGATTGTATAAGTAATTTCCCAACTGTTTTATTTGAATTTTTGTTTTAACAACGACCACTTATTATAAAAAGAAAAAGGTGTTTGTAATTTTCAGCAAGATTTTTGTCAGTTTTTTGGAAAAATGTCACTTTGGCAAGTGTCGTCGAAGCTATGTTAAAAATATTATCAAATTTGCACTTTCCGGTCTCAAATCCATCTAATTCATGTGTAAACAAGGAATGATAGGTTAAGGGAACTAAAATTTGACCAAAACCTCTATATTATTTGAATGAAAATTTTAAAAAATGATTTTCTTCGAAAAAAAAAATCTAAAAATAAGGAAGCAGTTGTTTTGGGTTTTTTTTTGCGACGGCAAATGCAAAGGAGGTAATAGAAAAAGTCTACATCCTTTTTTTCACCCATAAATGATGGGTGGCACTTCCAAAAATTGTTAAATTTTGAAACCGACTGTAGCTAGCGAAGTAAAGTAAACGGCGCTAGAATGGATAGGTAATTGCCCAACTTTTTGTTTGAAAATATTTTTAAAAAACGATTACTTATTTAAAAGAAAATGATGTTTGTCATTTTTTGGAAAATTTCAATTTTGACATGTATCCTTTGAGTTCTGTCAAAAATATTATCAAATTCGAACTCCCTGACTCCAAAGCTTTCTTTTTTGGGTATAAATAAGGGTCGATGGGCTGAGGGAACTAAGATATAGATGAATTCAAAAAACTACTGCTGATCCCGTAAGACCCATTGCTCAATTTTAAAAATATCGATTTTTGTCAGTTTTTTGGTAAAAAAGATATCTCAAAAATATTATTACATTTGAACTCCCCTGCCACAGAACTGTCTAATTCAAAACTTCTAAATTATTTCCATGAAAATTTCCAAAAATGACTCTTTCTAGGAAAGTGCGGAAAAATAGTTAGGCAACTATTTTGAAGGTTATTTGGGACGACAAATGCAATGTGCGTAAAAGACAAAGTCTACATACTTTTTTAACGCCTTAATTTGTTTCTGTTTTTTTAAAAACAACACTGCTGTCTCCGTAAGACCCAATGCTCCTTGCATTTAAAAAAATCGATTTTTGGCTCGTTTTTGGCCAAACATTACTTTGGAAGGCTAGCGAAATAAAAATAAGCGGCACTAGATGGGGCAGCTAGCTGTCCATCTTTTTTTATTTAAAAACTTTAAAAAAAAACACCAATTAAAAAAAAAGATTTTCGTAGTTTTTTTTGCCAAATGTCACTTGACATGAATATCCTTTGAATTAAGCCAAAAATATTATTAAATTCGAACACCCGGACTCCAAAGCTATCATTTTTGGGTATAAATAAGTGTCGATGGGTTGAGGGAACTAAGATATAGACGGATTTAAAAAGTACTGTTGTCTCCGTAAGACTCATTTCTTACATTTAAAACGATTTTTTTGGCAAAATGTCACTTTGGTAAGTGTCCTTGAAGCTATGTGTAAACAAGGAATGATAGGTTAAGGGATCTAAAAATTGACCAAAACGTCTATATCGAATGATAATTTAAAAACATTATTTTTTCGAGAAGAGTCTAAAAATAGGGAAGCAGCTGTTTTCGGGGATTTTTGCGACGACAAATGCAAAGGAGGTAATAGCAAAAGTCTACATCCTTTTTTTCACCCATAAAAGATGGGTGGCACTTCCAAAAATTGTTAAGTTTTAAAACCGACTGTAGCTAGCGGAATAAAGTAAACGGTGCTAGATTGGATAGGTAATTGCCCAACTTTTTTATTTAAAAATTTTTTTTTAAAAACGATCACTTATTGTAAAAAGAAAATGATGTTTGTAATTTTTTGCAAAATGTTAATTTTGACATGTATCCTTTTGAGCTGTGTCAAAAATATTATTAAATTCGAACTCCCTGACCCCAAAGCTATCGTTTTTGGATATAAATAAGTGTCGATGGGTTAAGGGAACTATAAGATATAGACAGATTTCAGAAACTACTGCTGTCCCCTAAGACCCATTGCCTACATTTAAATGAAACGATTTTTTTCAGTTTTTTGGCAAAATGTCACTTTGGCAAGTGTCCTTGAAGCTATATTTAAAATATTATCAAATTCGCATTCTCCGGTCTCAAATCCATGTAATTCATGTGTAAACAAGGAATGATAGATTAAGGGACCTAAAAATTAACCAAAACCTCTAGATTACTAATTTGAATGAAAATGCTAAAAAAAATAGTTTTTCGAGGAAAGAGCCTAAAAATAGAGAAGTAGCTGTTTTCGAGGTTTTTTTGCAACGGAAAATGCAAAGGAGATACTAGAAAATGTCTAAATCTTTTTTTTCAGTCATAAATGATGGATGGAGCTTCCAAAAATAGTTAAATTTTGAAACAGACTGTAGCGAAATAAGGTAAACGACGCTAAATTGGATAGGTAATTGCCCAACTTTTTTATTTGAAAATCCTTTTTTTGCAAAATGTAAATTTTGACATGTATTCTTTTGAGTTTTATCAAAAATATTATTAAATTTGAACCCCCTGACACCAAAGCCATCTTTTTTGGGTATAAATAAGTGTCGATGAGTTAAGGGAACCAATATATAGATGGATTTAAAAAACTACTGCTGTCCCCGTTAGACATTTTGCTAACTTTTAAAAAATATTGATTTTGGTCAGTTTTTTAGTAAAATGTAACTTTGGAAGGTACCCTTGAAGATATCTCAAAAATATTATCAAATTTAAACTCCCCGGTCACAAAAGTGTCTAATTCAAGTAGGTATTAACAAGATAGGATTGGTTGAGAGGTTTAAAAATCGACCAAAATTTCTAAATTATTTCAATGAAAATTTCAAAAAATGACTGTTTCTAGGAAAGTGCGAAAATACAGTTAGGCAACTATTTTGAAGGTTAATAGGGACGACAAATGCAATGGACGTAAAAGACTACATACTTTTTTTTACCCCTTAATTTGTTTTCCCGTAAGATCCAATGCTCCTCGCATTTAAGAAAATCGATTTTTCTCTCGTTTTTGGCAAAATTTTACTTTGGAAGGCTAGCGAAATAAAATAAGCGGTACTAGATGGGACAGCTAGCTGACCGTCTTTTTTTATTTAAAAACTTAAAAAAACCCATATTTAAAAAAAAAGACCATTTTAGTTTTTTTTTGCAAAATGTCACTTGACATGAATATCCTTTAAGTAAAGTCAAAAAAATTTATAAAATTCGAACACCCGGACTTCAAAGCTATCTTTTTTGGGTATAAATAAGTGTCGATGGATTAAGAGAACTAAGTTATAGACGGATTTTAAAAACCACTTCTGTTCCCGTAAGACCCATTGCCTTCATTTAAATTAAACGATTTTTGTCAGTTTCAATGGTCCTGGAAGTTATGTTAAAAATATTCTAAATTCGCACTCTCAGGTCTCAAATCCAATTAATTCATGTGTCAAAAAGGAATGATAGGTTAGGGTACCTAAAATTGACCGAAACCTTTATATTATTTGAATGAAAATTTAAAAAAAAAAATTGTTTGACTAAAGAGCCTAAAAATAAGGAAGCAACTTTTCGTTTTTTTTTTGCGAAGGCAAATGCAAAGGAGGTATTAGAAAAAGTCTACATCCCTTTTTTCACTCATAAATAATACGTGGTGCTTCCAAAAAAAATTGTTAAATTTTGAAACCGACTGTCGCTAGCGAAATAAAGTATACGGCGCTAGATTGGATAGATAATTGCCCAAAATTTTTATTCGATTTTTTTTTAAACGGTCACTTATTATAAAAAGAAAATGATGTTTGTCATTTTTTTAAAAATGTCAATTTTGACATGTATCCTTTTAAGTTGTGTGAAAAATATTATTAAATTCGAACTCCCTGACCCCAAAGTTATCTTTTTTGGTTATAAGTAAATGTCGATGGGTTAAGGAAATTAAGATATAGACGGATTTAAAAAACTACTGCTGTCCCCGTAAGACCAATTGCTCACTTTTAAAAAAATCGATTTTTATCAGTTTTTTGGAAAAATGTCACTTTGGCAGGTGTCCTTGAAGATATCTCAAAAATATTTTCAAATTCGAACTCCACCGCTGCAAAACTATCTAATTTAAGTAATAATAAAGGAGAATTGGTTGAGGGGTCTAAAAATTTAATTTTGATTGAAGATAAAACAAGAATATGACCTTGTAACTGTCATTCTACCAATATTATATATTTAATAGTTTTTGAGATTGTAAAAAAAGAATGCATACAAAAACTTAACAAGGTGGCTGATTTTGCAAGAGGTTTTAAAAATTACTAAAAATGAGATAGAAACATGATTAAATGGAAAAATAATAATCTTTACGTTCATATACAAAATTTGGGTATATATTACATACATTCTTTATCGTCTCCTGATGATGCTAACGTTGGTAGCGAAACGCGCGTCGAGTGCAAAAAAGTGTAGTTTTGGTTTGTGGAAAACAATCATAATTTTGATATATTAACAGGGAAGACTGTAATCAAAAAATATATACATTTAAATTTGGATATATAAAAAAAAACTATTAATATATAGCAGAAATTTTAATACAATCGAACTGACCCGATAACTACCCTTTGTAATATAGATATATATATATATATATATATATATATCTCAACTAGTCAGTCACGACTACCCGTTATATATATATATATATATATATATGTAAAAGTAATTTGTAACAATTTAAATACTTTTTGTTTTTTGATGGAAACTTTGGTTTTCTTATTTTTACCACTTGAATCTTAAGATTATATCTGATGGCCTGACCAAAAATACTTTACAACCTTTAAAAAATAAAGGACGAAAGGTGACCCGAGCGCCAGGATTTTTTCTTTGTATTAATTTTAAAATATCCCAGAAAACTATAATCACTTCGATTAATGTTGAAGTTATTTTATTGAAATATTTTATTTTACTTTTTGAGGTATTTGGTTATTACCATATACTTTTCCTTGGTGATCATAGATCTTAAAATATTAACAGATATTTTTCTATAGATTTAGAAAAACTGAGCAAACCCTTGTGTAGGTGGCTAGAAAAAAACCATTTTATTAAACCTTACTTACTACACCAACTAAATGGCTCAAACCCTCATAATATGCTACCCCGGATTTTAAAAGCATCTTATAAAATAAAAAATCAATCTTTTGTCGATCGATTTTTTGCTCTCGATCCTTTATTAATTTTTTTATTTTGGATATCGATCTTTTGTCGATTGCTTATATTTTTGCTATCGATCCATGGTTTTTTTGTTTGAGATCTTTTATCGATCACTCATCACCCATGGGAAACCTATTGGATTTTTGCTAAATTGTATTATAAGTATAAAAATACGAATAAACGCTGGTAATGTTGGTGAAGAACTGCGGCAGAGCAACTTTTTCAATATATGAATGAATGAAATGGATATAATTTGAACATCTCATGGATATTTAAAAATGTGTGGCATTTTAGTTATATATTTATGGATATGCATTGAATATAAAAAAATATGCGTATAAGTTATATATATAGGGTGGGCCACAAAACTCCGCACTTTTTGGATTGGCTATAGCTTTTGACATAAGTGCTCGATTTTTAAAGGTATTGGTTTTTTAGAAAGATAAAACGTGATACATTTTCGAATCAATTGAATATTTAAAATTTCTCAAAAATGCAAGACGGCGGAGTTTTAAAAAATGTGTAATTTTCACCCTACCTGAAAAAAAATTATGTGCGACAATGAACAAACTCTAAAGCTTTCACTACAAAAGCTAATTGTTTATGTGTATATTCACGTATCATTTAATTAAATCGGTTGAGAAATGAAAAAGTTATAAGCTTTTAAATTATGAGTGTTTGGGCTTAACATTGGAAAAAAATCACAAAATTAGGTACAGGTTTTTTCAATTACAATAACTTAAAAATATTGTTTTAAAGAGACAAAACATGAGAGTTGCGTCAGTTTGTTCAAAATTTGATATTAAAAAAAAATCAGGATGGCGGATAGTTTTAAAAAGAGTTAGGTTTTACACGCCTTATTTTTTTTTAGCAAGGCACTGGACAAAATATAAGGTAGCATTTCAAAATCTCCATTTTTTCTTCGTATATCGAGGTATCACCTAATTAAATCGGGATAAAAAAAGTAATGGTTATTTAGATTCTTAGTGTTTTTCTTAATTAAATAATTAGGTTAAAAGAGACACTAGAAATTTGTCTCGATGATGATGCTTCTTTTATGGTTCTCTAAAGCTGTACTTTTTGCATGTCTGTTCGTAGTATTTCCAGCTGTTCTTGTAGTTTGCGTTGATCTCCCAGCAATTTTTCTCGTTCCTCCTTTTCGCTCATTGTGCAGAAAATATTTTGTTATGTGTTTAAACGTCGTTGTCACCAATCTGTGGAGGTCTAGTTACTACCTCCTGCGTGTTCTTTATGATTTTTTTAATTAAAAATGACGGACATTTTTCAAAAATGTTTATTTTTAAAACAAGTGAAATACCATAAATAAAACAATGTAAAACTAATAAACAATGATGCCACAGATTGATAACCTATAACTTTAGTAAAAATTACGACAATATATTAGTTTTTAAACTCCAAACAAAATCTTATTCTTGGTTAGGTCTGTGTAAAATTATATCATACTTTTGCGGTGTTAGCATTTAATGAAGTCACAACTAACCCATTGTTAATATTTCTATGCGATATATACCGAGGTGACTTAGCACCCATTATAAAAATCTGAAAATAGCAACATCAGTGCCAATGGTGAAATGCCGAACTAAATCACGCAAATAGTAGGTATACATGGCACAAGTGACCTCCAGCACAAATTTTGACACATACTTACTACCGCCCTTCTCTATGGATGGCCAAAGTTTCAAGGCAAAACCCTGCCGAAATAAATTATAATATTTAATGATTTTGTATATATTTTATTTTTCATAATTTTCCTAAATATTCATACCAAGAGTTTTTAGATGTGTTAGCTTATCTCAGATCTTTAAATGAAAATGATTTGATTAGAATAGACAGAACTATTTTAACTATGTGATTAGGTTAATTTGAGTTAAGTTCTGCCAAACTATATTAAATTATTGATTATTATTTATTTTTATAATAAATACATATACAGGGTTCCTAGGATTTTCCTTAGGGATAGGATTTCAATAAATCAAACAGAAATGGCATAGAAAGTTCTGCGCGCACAAAAGAAAGAGGTATATTGAGCAATGGTGCCAGTTTGTTATTATCTCTGGACTGCTTTCATGAGAAAAAATTTTCGACACTCTTTCATTGTGAGCATAAATCATAGTTGCAATAATAACCGTTGACAAGATGTCTGCAAATTCTGCTAGATGGCGGCCACACCATGAGATGATCGAGGAAAAACTGGGATTCCCAGGCATTGCATTTTTATTTCCTTTCGAGTCGCTTCAGTTTCATAAATTTTGTGTTTTTAAAATGCCGTATACTCGAGAAGAAAAGATTTTTATTATTAAAAACTACATAAAAAGTGCCAGTGCGGACGAGCTCATTGGGCTTTTTGTTTTTGCGTTTCCAGATCGACCGGTTCCTGTGGCTCAAACTCTCTACAACATTTATCATCGTTTTGAAAGGTACGTGATTATTTTCGCCGGTTAGAATATTGTGAGGTTATGAGGGATAAATGTGACAGGAACGAAAATTTCCTATCAAAAGTTTTGTTTAGTGACTAGAAGACATTTGAACTTCATAGCTCTCACGATCCACAAAATAGCCGCTATTGGTCCTGCGAAAATAAACATCTGCACGCAAGTGTTAGAACGCAACATCCTCAAAAATTAAATGTTTGGAGCGGTATTGTCGGGGATCACATTATTGGACCCTTTTTCATTGAAGGGAATTTGAATAGCCAAAAATATGTTGATCTTCTCCAACACCAGGTTTTACTACGGTTGAGGGAACTCAACATAAATTTGGACGAATTGTGGTTTCAGCAAGATGGCTGTTCATCCCACAATTCACGCAAGGCTACAAATTACCTTCGTCAGGTATTTGGTGATAGAATTATTTCCACGTATGGAAATATCCGATGGCCTCCTCGATCAACAGATCTTGCGCCAAATGGCTTTTTCCTATGGGGTTGTTGGCACGACAAAATTTTCCAACACCCTCACTTACGGCCTACGACTATACAGGAGTTGAGGGCGAAAATTTTGGAGGCGGGCAACTCTATCACCCCTGAAATGTTGGCTGCTACGCGCCAAGAGTTTTACAATAGATTGGGATATTGTGAGGCTCAAGAACGGGACAGATTTGAACATCTAATCTAATTAAAAATTAGATGTTTTCAGGTCCAAACCACAGCTTTTTCTTGCTTAAAGGAGGTGGCAGGGTCCATTATTTACGATACTGAGCGATAAACTCGTGAGGTTGTTAACATTAGAAAGAAATATCTTCGCTTTTAATTAAATTTCTTTCCATTCTGTTCTACTAGTGACATCTATCCGGAAACGGCCAAACCATGCAGCTAGCACTAGCAGCCAAAGAAATCAATAAACGGCGCTGTTTTTCAAGCAGAGCTTTTTGCTTGCGATATTATTGATTTTAAATAAAGCTGGCCCTACACTACATTTGATATTTTCGAGGTGTTTTATGACATGATCTCGAAACATGTAGCGAACCAATTCTTCAAAACTAGCGGGAGGGTAAAAGCGAAAAATAAGGGGCTGCCATTATTTGTAACACCCAAAAAGGGGTGAAAAGATTTATTTTGCTCTGTTTCTTTACAAAAAACGTTTTTTTTACGAAAAACTTGAGCTCTGCCACTTTTTTTATTTTTTTCTTCAACTTTCTCGAAATTTTCGTCATACCGTAGAAAAAAATTATTTCCCCCATGGTCATACTCTACTTTTATTCAAAAAATTTAGAAACAGAGACGGGATCAGTTTTCCTAAAACGGGGGGTCTTGGTTTCGAGTGAGAAGATAAAGGGCGCAGCAGGCAAAATTTTTTCAATTAAATTAGCCGAACACAAAAATGTTAGAAAAACAAAGCACGAAATAAAAATGGCGCCGCTTACAATTTTTTTTTCAAAAATTACGTAATTTCGGGAACGCAAAGAAATAGGTCTAAAGAGTATAATTTTTAAGAAAAAAATATCAATTTTCTCGCCCTCCTCCACTGGGACTACAGGGGCCGTGCACAAATTACGTAATGGTCATAGGGGCGAGGGGTGTTACAAAACGTTACGTAGGGGGTAGGGGGGTTTTCGACAGCGTTTGCATTTGTGTGAAACTAAGAAAATTTGGAATGAAAATAAGTGAAGTTTTTTTTTTTTTGGGGGGGTAGTGGTCTTGAAATCGTTACGTAATATTAGGGGAGTGGCGTGCCAAACCGTTACAAAACATTACATAGGGAGGGGGTCAAAAATTGGTAAAATCACCGTTACGTAATTTGTGCACGGCCCCACATCTGACTGTTCCTCCTTTTTGATTTCGAATCAAAGTGCAAAACCCGGGTTGGACGTTCGAAGGCGTCAACCCGTCCTATTTGCTTGATAAAGTTTCTACGGAAATATCTCAGTCGATTTCTCCGGCCGTGTATGAACGCTTTAGGTTAGGCATTTGCATGTATCTCAGTTCCCAGCCTGTAAACAGTGCGTAAGGACAATGGTTACAAAATGAAAAGCCGAAAAATATTTTTTTTTACGATATCTTTCATCAGTTTGGTATTAACCTGGAATGGATTTACTACGTGTAAGATGTAGTGACAACATCGCCCCATGCCCATCCTTTTCTGCCTAATGTGCTTTTCTGTTTGTCTGCGTCTTATACACGGCTACTTGGCCCCCAAAGGATTTGCTTAGGAACCCTGTATGTTAACCACACAATGCGTTTTTTTATTATTATTTAAGAAATAAAAATACAATGGTTAAACGTAAGACGTATTACCATTTATTATATTTTTTTTTAAATTTTATATTGCATAAAGCACATACAGATAAATTTTAATTTTTTTGATATATACAGCTAGGAATTCCTTTGTCCAACGAAGGCTGTTGTGGAAGCTCAATAACATTGGACATGTATGTTCGTATAAAATTGGCTTTTTCCAGTCCCTTAACATACACAAATTCTACCAGGCATGCGATGTGATGAGTAAAGTCTTCAATGTTAGTAAATCCATAAGACCAATTATTATACAATGGTGGTGGTGGTTGGTAATGAGCTATTTTTAAACCGTCATAAGCCGCTAATTCTTTGGGTATGAACTTGTTATTGGAGGTCTTAAATCCTTGTATGTCAACAATCATATTTACAAGAGACCTTTAAGAACTGAAGTATAACTTTTTCAAATCAAGAAATTTATACTATATCCGCAGCATTAATCTCTTGGGAAACCCAACCTTTTAACGTTATATTGTTCTATATTTTTTACTCTTCGTTTTCGAAGTAAGAAGTAAGAAGAAGTACTTTTTCTCATCTGGGACAAACCACCAAAAACTGTGTTTCAAGGTTAAACTATTCTGTCATTTTGCACTTTACATAATTCCAAGGTTATGAAATGATAAAACTATCACATAAAATATATCACTCTAAAAATTAGTTATTTAATATTGATAATTAAGTATAACAACACATTACATATTTTTCTCCATCATTCTGTGTGATTTAAAATTGTTGTTTTGCATTGCACACCAAACATATTTCAGGTCTCTGGTGAATTGAAATATTGGTTGCCTACATACAACACGCGCATTTTTAGACCTTTTAAAACAGCACATCATTTCTCCCTTGTAATGTGTACACACACATTCTGCGGTACTATTAGGGTATTTTTTTGAAAATCTATCCAGGCATTGATAACACAACTTATATTTACCTCCATACCTTGAGGTCTCTACATAATAGGATTGCGTGATACACATCTCACTTTTAATTAGAAACCTCTGCAATTTTATGGAGGTTTTTCTAATTATAGCAATGCCCCTTTTCCGGTACACTCTATTTCTTCTGGTTCCTCTTCATGTGCTTTGCTGTAAGTTAATCATTAAAAACATTTTATTTTTTAACTTCGTATTCTTCACGCTGAGATAACGGAATATATTCAATATGACGAAGCATTTTCACTACGTTCTTTTAACAGACACTTTAACCACAGACACTGACTAACTCAAATGTGTAAAATTTAATATGTTAGTTCATGGACCTTCTTAGATATTTGTATGATTTTACAGTGTGGGGATAAAATGGTTTTGCTTGAAGACCACTTACTAAACCCTTAACAAACCCCACCTATATTTTAAAGTCATGGCAAAAGATTTTCCAAACCGCCCAAGGTCAAAACATACACCTGGGGCTCGATTTTGGGCGTAGTAGAACGATCATACCCTGGGAAGTGATCCATCGCACAAAAGTCATGCGGACAACGCACGGTGGTCGATTTTCAGAAAAAAAAATGCAGAGAACGGGAGCCGAGTCTCTTATCCTCGAATGGATAAAATCTGCACTAACAGGGAGAAAGATCCAGGCCAATCTAGGGGAGTCCAGGGTCAACATAGAGGCAACGGGAGGCTGCCCACAAGGTAGCTGCTTATTCCCACACTTGTGGTGTCTGATCATGGATACTCTTCTACAACGCCTGACAGAGGAAGGATTCGACGCCCACGCATACGCCGACGACGGTGTCGTGGAGGTGGTAGGCCACCACCTAAACACCGTCTGTAACAGAATGCAAAAGGGCGGTACGACTCATAGAAGACTGGTGTCAACAAAACGGTGTCTCTGTTAATCCAGGAAAGACAGAGATGATCCTGTTCACAAGAAAGAGGAAAATGGAGGGATTCAGAGCACCCAAGATGTACGGGAGACCCCTGACTTTGGTTTCAGAACTGAAGTACCTAGGGGTCACCCTAGACAAGGGGCTCACCTGGACACCACACGTTGCGAAATTGACCAATAAGGTGCAGGCAACGATGTGGCAACTGCGTCGAGTGGTTGGCCGCACATGGGGTTTGAGCCCCAGAAACCTCCAATGGATGTACACGGCAGTACTAAGACCAAGGATCCAGTACGGATCCATAGTCTGGTGTCCAGCAGTGGAGAAGGTCACTTCTACCCTCAAGCTTAGGAGCCTACAGGGAACCATATGCAGAGGGATAACCGGCGCTATGAGGACGGCACCTATACAGGCACTCGAAACCATTCCAGGACTGCCGCCGCTTCCGATCTGGATCAGAAAAGAAGCTATGGCGACCCACCTCCGGCTGAGAAATACAGGTCAATGGAGAGGAAGAGGGGAAGCTGCGGGGCATCTTAGGATTGCCCAAATCGCCGAGAGAGAAATCCCTATGGCAGCGATTAAAACACAAAGACCAAAAAACCCCTGGAGATTCAACAAGAGGTACAAAGTAGTCATCCCATACAGGGAACTATGGCAGAATGAAAACCTCCGCGAACAGTTCGAGGAGAACGCCGTGATTTGCTACACCGACGGGTCGAAACTGTCGGAGAGGCAAACCACAGGATCGGGGGTTTATGTGGAAGACCAGGAGGTTCGAAAGAGCTACCCGCTCGGAGAGGTCTTTCAGGCAGAGGTGTATGCCATAATGGCTGCAACCATGGAACAAATAAAGAACGGTAGGGAGGAACATGTTTATATATGCTCCGACAGCCAATCAGCCCTAAAGGCACTAAGGGCTCCCAAGATTAACAACACCCTGGTGGAGAGAATCCTAGAATCCTTGGGAGAGGGCAAACAAGTGACACTTATGTGGGTACCGGGACATATGGGGGTGCCGGGTACCGAGATGGCCGAGGAGCTCGCAAGGATCGGGGCAAGCATCCAGTATGTAGTGCCGGAACCACTCCTAGGAACAACCAAGAGGCAATTGCAAAGTCGACTCAATAAATGGGCCAACGATGCCATGACGACCGCTTGGAGAGGAGGAACAGGATGCAGACAGACCAAGGACTTCGTGAAGGGCCCGGATGTAGCCAGACAAAAATGGCTTCTGGGGAGATCGCGAAGGGACGCTGGTCTGCTGTCAGGTATCGTAACAGGTCACAACCGACTAAGGAAGCACATGACCCGGATCGCGGTGGAGAATGACTCGACCTGCCGGGCCTGCGGGCGGGCAGAAGAGACATCTCGACACGTTATAGCGAACTGCGAGGCATACCAGAGGACGAGATATCAGGTATTCGGTTTCCCGATCCTGGATGAAGATGACCTGCACATGCTCAAATGGGACAAAATACTGTACTTTGCAAAAAGAACAGTGAAACCAAATGAGCAGACTGCCAGACTAGTGGTGCAGGCGGTGGATTAGAGGCAGGCTCGGGGTTGGGCAGAAAGGTCCCAGGGAGGCCTACTTGCCAGGCTTCGCGCCGCCCCTTCTCTACTACTACTACTAAATGTGAAAATTCAGACGGTCATCCTGTGTATCAGTTAAAAAAGAATAAATGCTTACTTATTTAAATATTGTAAACGACATAGGGTATGTTATATAAAAATGCTTAGAATTTCAAAACACTATATACATAAAAAATATACTAGTATAGGGTCATTCCATATCAAATCAACCAAAAAATCACAAAAATTTTACGCGACCAATTCCAATTTTGATGATTTTTGGTATATATTTTCTTCTTACCATAAAAGTTGAAAATGCAAATTTTTAGATTTTTTTGATTCGTAGTTTTTTTTTTAATTTTTCAAAATAAAAAAGTCAGCATTTTGACCTTAACAAGAATGTACAAAACTAGCAATATCTCGAGAACCACTTACACTAGGAAAGTAATAAATGGCTCATTTTAAAGTCATTTTGAAGCTCTTTTTTATGAAATATCACAACATAATTTTAACAAAAAAAAAATTGAAAATAAAAAATTGAAAAAAAAATTGAAAAATTCAAAAAGGCCATTTTTAATTTTTTTGAAAAAAATATATAATTTTGGTCAAAGTGTTACTTAATTATCCACAAAATTTTATGATGGAGAAATGATGGGTTCAATGTCAAAAAAAATATCAAAAATATTAAGTACATTAAAAATCATGCATTTAAAAAAATAAACATATTTTAGGAGCACCAATAGTGCACTGGATATTAAAATAAATAAATTTGTTGGATGGATACAGGTTTTAAAAAATACCCAGAGGCTTTATCTACAAATTATTTTATTTTAAACTCGCAAAAGAAATAAACAAACTTTTCTACTTCGTTGATAAAAATTAGACAGAAAACACTAAGACTAACTATATACCTTAAATTTATTTTTTTAACTTTCTTTTAAGAATTTCTGATGAATCTGACATTTCTTTTTTGCTGACATTGTAAGTTCTGCCAGTAGCAGTGTTGGGTTCAACTTTTTTTATAAGACTTTCTGGTTTAATAATTAAAATATCTTGAGGTGTTGGGTAAAAAAATGATGAGGCAGGTCCTCGTGGATGAAGAAAGCTTACTTTCAGTTCTCCGCTCTCATTATTTTTCCCCAAGACACAAGCTAGCCACCAAGCACTATCATATTCTACAGTGACAAACCCTGACTCGATATTTTGCAAAATAATGATTCCACCTTTAAAAAGATTATGTGTTTCGACCTCTAAGCATGTAGAAAACTGTTTTGCCAAAAACGTGCTTTCTGTAAGAGGAATTACAGCATGAATTTTTTGTGTCCCCGGTATTGTTAAGACTTCCGCAAATCTTTTATTCAAAATTATTTCATGATTTGTATAATCTGCTTCTGTGCAATATTTAAAATCAATGCCAGATATGTTTTCTTCACACCAAGTAAACAATTGTAGAGGTGTCATTATTTGATTGTCATAGGGCCTCTGCAAACTGGCTTTGGCAGCAAGTCTTTTAACAGTTCCTCCCAAGCCATCGCAGGCACTTTTGCCATGCGAGGTGGTAAAATAATGCCACTCTGCTTCAACACCAAAATCTTTTTTATGCAGGCATATATTCAGAAAATTCTTTTTGTTTTTGTACTGCGCAGCACATCCATCCGAAAAATAAAAAATTTTGTTAAGTCCTGGTATTTTGATTTTTGAATTATTTTGTATTATGTGTCAAGCTTTCCGAAATAAACACATAATTCAGGTTGTGCAGTTTACCATCACTTAGAAAATAAATGGCAAAAGGGTGGAGGGTTGCCTGGATGTTATTCCAATGATAAGACTGGACTTCATCTTGCATAACAAAGGAATAATTTTCCGCAAAGTCGCAAGTGATCAAAGACTCTCCAGGTTTAAGGTTAATTTTTATTTCATTGTATCTATCTTTTTGCATTTTTGCAATAAAAGAATGTGATTTAAGTTTTACAAGATCATCAGTAAATTCCTGGACAAAATCATCACTTTTCTTAACAACGGTTTCCATAGTACACCTATCTACTGAGACCCACTTTTTAAATGAGACCTCATCAATTAATTCTTCCTCAAATTTTTCTATTAACGTATTTTTAAACTGTTCTACTCCAGGACATTGCTTGCGTCTATTGCTTAAAAAACAGTCCACTGAAGGTGGATTACACATTAGTTTATAAAGGCAATCATGATAAGATATTGCAAGAGGCCTGTTATTTTCATCATATAGCTTATTTAATTTGGAGCCATTGAGCATTAGTTTTATATTTTGATGTATAGTACATACACATACAGTATGAGTCCCACTTTTTCCTGCCAGTATACAGTTTTTGGGTCGCAGTTCACAAAATTTTGAAAACCCAATTTTTTCATTGGGGTACTCAGTTTTAAACAATGCATAAATTTCTTTTAAATTAGCTAAGACTAATTTTTTTTGTACATATTCTTTTTCAGCTCCATATTTTCTGATAACAACATAATCTTTTTTACCTGGCATGGTCCTGCTAATGTCATCCCTTTGGTAAAAATCTACCACTATTTGGGCCACTTTATCACTAAGGGTCTTTCCCGGTTTGGGGTTAGGAGAACATAATATCCCATTGTCCTTAACTAACTGTTTTACAGCTCTGGCCAAATATTGAGAAACTCCAAATTCTTCTTCAATCTTCTTTCTACTCCAACTTTGAGGTAAACATGATAAAACTAGTATTTTCTCACTCCTCTTTTCGGTTTTTAAAAATTTGTCCTTTAACTGCTTAATCATTTCACTTTCGTCACTCTGGCATTCCTTTACTAGCGTTGAATCTGATTCCTTTGTAAATGCTTTCGCAATTGTATGCTGTACAATATCAATTTTTTCTTTGTATACATTTTTTCTTTTAATCGGCGACACACCAAGAAGCTCCAATGACTTGTTTAAAAGAGTAAATGATTCAGCAGGATCTTGAAAATCTGGATCATTTTCTGGAACTTTACTGGGTCTAAAAAAATTTAAAAAGTTAGTTTTTTATAAGAACTTAAAAAGGGGGTAACAGCTGACCCAAAATGTGTACATAATGCCAAGAAATTTGTACATAATGTCTGTATTCTCAAAATGCCATGCAAAATAATGCCATGCAAAATAATGCCATGAGATTTTTCCACTCCGTACTTGACGCAATTGGTTTAGTTTATTAATTTTATATTAAAAAATACTATTTGTTACTTACCCTGCCTCATCTTCTTCAGATGCCTTAAACTCCTTTGAAAGCTTTAGTCTACAACCATCACAGATTTTCATTCCCATTTTGACATTTTTGTAACTGCACATCCACTTGGTCACATTTCTTAATTTCCCAAAATGCTTGATTTTTAACTCTAGTGGATCACAGCACTTTACTTTATATTTAGTCCATCCACTTGCCTCACCCATAGTTGAAACTTTTAAAATTACACAGAGATGACTTCTGATAAACCTTCAGTCGAACTATTATGTATCGATTATTTGGAGCTGTATCAGGAAGATACTTGCCAAAAATTTAAAATCAATTTATGCAGGAATTTTCATGTCAGCAAATCCCCACAATGTACCTAAACAGACCAATAAAATGAAGGAGGTGTGTCCTTAATGTTAAACAGGAATAAACAGGCAGTATTTCACAAAAGTATTGGCAGGTTTATACAGGCATATTTTCCTAAGAATTGGAACGTCCAATAGTACGTCTCCGGTGGAAAAGAGGTTTTGTAAGTAAATATTACAATGGGGGGCAATGTTAATCTGATTACTGATACAGAATGAAACGTAGGATATAATTTTTTATTAAATAAAATATTGTTAAATATTTTTATAATATCGCTTTAAACCCCATTATATTCTTCTAATTACCAAAATGCATTGTCTATTTATAGGCGATTTTTCATGCATGTGACATTTTTAATAAATTTTTTCACATTGAACCCATGATTTGTCCATCTCAAAATTTTGTGAATAGTTTAATAACACTTTAAAGAAAATAATATGATTTTTTGAAAAAAATTAAAAATGGCCTTTTTGAAATTTTTCAAAAAAAAAATCAAAATTTTTTTTTTTAATTTTTTTTTTTCAATATATGTTATGCAATATTCTCATATGAAAGGTCCTTTTAAGAGCTTTAAAATGAACCTTCACCTACTTTTCTATTATAAGTGGTTCTTTGGATATTCCTAATTTTGTGCGCACATGTTAAGGACAAATAAGTGACATTTTCGATTTTCAAAAATTAATTCAAAATAAACAACTGGTCAAAAAAGTCTGAAATTTTGGATTTTCCAGTTTATTGGTAGGAAAAACATGTATACTAAAAATCATCAACATCGGAGATGGTGTGGTAAAATACCCTGGTTGACTTGATATGGACTGACCCTATAGTGTAACACTTACATATTGTGTCAATTACTTTAAAGTAAATTTGATTGTTCTAATCTAACATTTTTAGTTTAATTTAGCCAATTAGTAAATATGTATCTTTTACATTCTTAAAAATGTAAAGGTAAATGTAAAAATTTACACGATCATCCTGTGTATCAGCTAATAAAGAATAAATGCTTACTTATTTAAATATTGTAAACTATTTATTTTTTTATTAAAACTAAATATTTTGGACAATTACATTACAATGTAGAATTTTTTTTTTAATATCCGCGTTTTTACAAAAATCGACCACTGTGCGACGTCGTACTTTACGAGACGGTCAAGTTGGCCGTAGCATGCGCATTAGAATATCTGTCACGTTATGGTTTCATCCAATACCATGCTCTGAAATCATACGAGTGATGTTTTTCAGACGAGCTTTCCTACAACACACAGGTCTAGTCAAGAGAACGCCTTCGCTCAAAAATTTTTGTTCGAGGCAGCTCTGCGCGTGCCCATAATAGATTGGTGATTCTTTAATCGTCTCGTCGCTGCTTTTAAGCGCGTTTATTGGTTAACACTGGTTCCCTTCTCTCAGGCGAACGATCACTTCCTATGACTTCCAGAATCGGTACCCTGAAGCGTTCATGGGGTTGTGCGACGGCCATCTGTGCAGTATATCGCCAGTTCGATAAATAAAAACCTGGCGGAATATATCAAAGGACACAGGTGTCTGCACCTATGTGCAATACTGAAGAAAATGATGCCGTGCCAATTCGATGGTCTCCCCCTAATTTCCCTTTTCCCCTTTTAATAAATTACCTGCCAAATTTTGCTTCCGTTATCGGACCTTCATTTCTCTGATCTTTAGATTTGAACTAGCGTTTTGTCTTAAAAATTACTGAAAAAATATATATCATCGTCACCACAATTCTTCCCTAAAGGAAGGACAACGGCGCACGGCAAAGCAGCCAAACCAGCGAAGCTGTATTTCACCAATTTCGCTAATCTGACCACTCCGACGCCCAGCGTCTCTTTCCAGCAGTCAAGAATCATGCTGATTTTGTAGTAAGACTGATTTGAGTGCATTGTGCCCCTTTTAATAATAATCCATTTTTATTTGCGATCTTAATTTATTTTAATATTTGCTACCAATTAACTTTATTTATTCGTTAAAGTAATTATTTACACAGTACAGATTTAGACGTTAGTGAGCTTTTAGTGACAATTTTAGTTTGTTTATCTTGAATTAAACTTCTAGTTCCCCCCTTTATCGTATCCTATTTAGCTAGAGAGAGCCTACACTGTGCGGTGAGTGCCGTAGCAAACACACAAAAGAAACTCTGTCTTGTTCGGTGAACCGGGCACAAGACAGAGCAACGCATCCCGGTGGACCGTTGGAGCGTCGTATTAAGAAAAAATACAAAAAAAAAGAGACTGTCTTGTTCGGCGAACCGTGCACAAGACAGAGCAACGCATCCCGGTGAACCGTCATAAAAAAAAAAGACAAAAATACAAGAGCCCAATGCGTAGGAGCGTTCTCTCCCCCCTAATTTAAGAAAAATCCCCAGAGTGACCCAAACCTTCCCACCGCCACCACCAACCACCAACCCACGCCATTTTTACACATGTTCTTTGTTTGATTGTTAAGACGTGCACTCATTTGCTTGTTTTTCGTCGACCCTTAACTATGATCGAACTTTTAAGGGATGAAGCCACTTATACACACAGATTGCTGGCGCCTAATTTAATTTCTTGCCTGTACTGGGTACTTTAAAATTTGTTTTCTTAAATATTTTTAAATTTTTAGCAAAAATTTTCTTTTTAACAAGCCCCGGTCTGAATTGTTTCAATATTGGTTTTTAAACTCTCCAAACAAAACTTTATTTATTTTTATTCTTGGTTAGGTCTGTATAAAATTATATCATACTTTTGCGGTGTTACCATTTAATGAAGTCACAACTAACCCATTGTTAATATTTCTATGCGATATATACTGAGGTGACTTAGCACCCATTATAAAAATCTGAAAATAGCAACATCAGCGCCAATGGTGAAATACCGAACTAAATTACACAAATAGTAGGTATACATGACACAAGTGACCTCCAGCACAAATTTTGACACATACTTACTACCGCCCTTCTCTATGGATGACCAAAGTTTCAAGGCAAAACCCTGCCGATATAAATTGTAATATTTAATGATTTTGTATATACTTTATTTTTCATAATTTTCATAAATATTCATACCAAGAGTTTTTAGATGTGTCCGCTTATCTCAAATCTTTAAATGAAAATGATTTGATTAGAATAGAGAGAACTATTTTAACTATGTAATTAGGTTCTTAGATATTTGTATGATTTTACAGATTTTACAGAGTGTGGGGACACTTACTAAACCCTTAACAAACCCCACCTATATTTTAAAGTCATGGCCAAAGATTTTCCAAACCACCCAAGGTCAAAACATACCCCTGAAGCGTTCATGGAATGAACTGAGAGAATCCACCGCAATTATTAACATTTTTTTATACATCATTACACAAAAGCTTTTCAACAAGTTCCCGTGGCCATACGGTCTTGTGCGACGGCCATCTGTGCAGTATATCGCCAGTTTGATCCCTGGAGAAAATAAACTTTTTTATTAATAGGTATATATTAATACAATAACAAGTTTAAACCCAAAGAATTAGCGGCTTATGACGGTTTAAAAATAGCTCATTACCAACCACCACCACCATTGTATAATAATTGGTCTCCTGAATTTACTTACATTGAAGACTTTAAAGATATTATTCAGCGCATTCAGAATTTGTGTATGTTAAGGGACTGGAAAAAGCCAATTTTATACGAACATACATATCCAATGTTATTGAGATTCCACAACAGCCTCCGTTGGCCACAATTTACAATAGTTTGACAGAACTTAACTCAAATTAACCTAATGACATAGTTAAAATAGTTCTCTCTATTCTAATCAAATCATTTTCATTTAAAGATCTGAGATAAGCTAACACATCTAAAAACTCTTGGTATGAATATTTATGAAAATTATGAAAAATAAAGTATATACCAAATCATTAAATATTACAATTTATTTCGCCAGGGTTTTGCCTTGAAACTTTGTATATGTATGTATGGTATGTGTCAAAATTTGTGCTGGAGGTCACTTGTGCCATGTATACCTACTATTTGTGTAATTTAGTTTCAGATTTTTATAACGGGTGCTAAGTCACCTCAGTATATATCGCATAGAAATATTAACAATGGGTTAGTTGTGACTTCATTAAATGGTAAAACCGCAACAGTATGATATAATTTTATACAGACCTAACCAAAAATAAATTTTTATTTGGAGAGTTTAAAAAATAATATTGAAACAATTCAGACCGGGGCTTGTTCAATAGAAAATTTTTGCTAAAAATTTAAAAACATTTAAGAAAAGAAATTTTAAAGTACCCAGTACAGGCAAGAAATTAAATTAGACGCCAGCAGTCTGTGTGTATAAGTGGCTACATCCCTTAAAAGTTCGATTATAGTTAAGGGTCGACGAAAAACAAGCAAATGAGTCTTAACAATCAAACAAAGAACATGTGTAAAAGTGGCGTGGGTTGGTGGTGGTGGGAAGGTTTGGGTCACTCTGAGGATTTTTCTTAAATTAGGGGGGAGAGGATGCTCCTACGCATTGGGCTCTTTTATTTTTTTATTTTTTTTACGACGCTCCAACGGTTCACCGGGATGCGTTGCTCTAACTTGTGCACGGTTCGCCGAACAAGACAGTCTCTTTTTTCTTTTGTATTTTTTTCTTAATACGACGCTCCAACGGTCCACCGGGATGCGTTGCTCTGTCTTGTGCCCGGTTTACCGAACAACACAGAGCCCCGTTTTTTCGTTTAGTACGACGCTCCAACGGTCCGCCGGGATGCGTTGCTCTGTCTTATGCCCGGTTCACCGAACAAGACAGAGTTTCTTTTGTGTGTTTGCTACGGCACTCACCGCACAGTGTAGGCTCTCTCTAGCTAAATAGGGTACGATAAAGGGGGGAATTAGAAGTTTAATTCAAAATAAACAAAATAAAATTGTTACTAAAAGCTCACTAACGTCTAAATCTGTACAAGTACTTTAACGAATAAATAAAGTTAATTGGTAGAAAATATTAAAATAAATTTAAATCGCAAATAAAAATTAATTATTATTAAAAGGGGAACAATGGACTCAAATCAGTCTTACTACAAAATCAGCATGATTCTTGACTGCTGGAAAGAGACGCTGAGCGTCGTAGTGGTCAGATTAGCGAAATTGGTGAAATACAGCTTCGCTGGTTTGTCTGCTTTGCCGTGCGCCGTTGTCCTTCCTTTAGGGAAGAATTGTGGTGACGGTGATACATATTTTTTCAGTAATTTTTAAGACAAAACGCACGTCCAAATCTAAAGATCAGAGAAATGAAGGTCCGACAACGGAAGCAAAATAAAAGGGGAAAAGGGAAATTAGGGGAAGAACATTGGCACGGCATCATTTTATTTTCAGTATTGCACAGTGAGTATATTTTAATTAGTGTTACTTTTACTTTTTACAATTACTATTTTAATTCTTGTTTTATTTTACTTCCTATAAAAAATTATTTTCATTAATGGTTCTGTTACAATTTAGAATTATTAGTACCATTTCAGATATTAAAAGTATACTCCTCGGGTGAAAGATTTCAAGGAGATTTATTGTCTCTGTTAACAAATCTTTTGTTCGAGAAGGGTACCCTTTACGATGGGTATATTGATATTTACTATTCAAATCAAGAAAGCTGTTAATGGGCTTTGACAAAAGAGGGTACATGTTGGTGCGTGGCCGTGTTTTTGTTGGTGGAGGTTAGGTATTCCGAAGTGTCCTGAACCTTATGTTTGCTTAACTAGCTTTTATATGACTATGTAACCCCTCTACCGACAGGTTACCTAGGGCGTACTTATTTTTATTCGTTCTAGAAAATAGCCAACAATGGAATGTTTTTTCTATAATAGTGGGTTGGTCAAAGTACTGGGCTATTATAGGCATTTCAACTAAACAGCGCATTACTCACCTCTCTTGTAACTCAAAGCAGACATGGACTGATGGAACAATCACAAAGGGGAGCTTGGGTTAATCTCTCGATTCTTGGATGGCAAATAAACAATATGCTCAAGGTATCAAGAATCCCGTATCTAATTAGGATTTACTTTTAATATTTTTATGATTCAATTATCACATTTTTTTGTTTAATCGTGTTACCTTTGATATTTCATTTGTGGTATACTTTTTTGTATATTCTTTTATTCATTATAACTGTAATGTTAATTTAAATGGTGTGGTTTTATTTGACTTCCGCTGGGAGGTCAACTGTGTCAAACTCTTTAGAACCTTGGTAAAAGAAAGACAGGGTAATACTACAAACACAACGTAGTGTCCTTAAGAAAAAAATATTAAACTAAATATCTGAATCTACAAAATTATTTTCATTAATGGTTCTGTTACAATTTAGAATTATTAGTACCATTTCACAGATATTAAAAGTAGACTCCTCGGGTGAAAGATTTCAAGGAAATTTATTGTCCCTGTTAACAAATCTGTTGTTTGGAAAGGGTACCCTTTAGGATGGGTATATTGATATTTACTATTCAAATCAAGAAAGCTGGTAATGGGCTTTGACAAAACAGGGTGTATTGGTATGACCATAAACCCACCGCATTACGAATATTTTGTGAAATTTATTTTAAAAATAAACATTTTTGAAAAATGTCCGTCACTTAGACAGTATTTGACTTTATTAAAAATTAATATTTTTAATTAAAAAAATCATAAAGAACACACAGGAGGTAGTAACTAGACCTCCACAGATTGGTGACAACGACGTTAAAACACATAACAAAATATTGTCTGCACAATGAGCGAAAAGGAGGAACGAGACAAATTGCTGGAAGATCAATGCAAACTACAAATTAATTTAAATTATTTTTTCTGGACAGTAAAAGGAAATTTTATTTTTAAATCATAAAGGAAACGGATATTTTCCAAGCAGTAAAAGGTCTAAAAAATTCAAACTCGTATGGATTGGATAACATATCAAACAATTTGTTGAAAAAAATTATTAAACCTCTGTCAAAAATCCTTTGTTATCTAATAAACTGTTCCCTTAAAGAAGGTATGTTTCCTTCCAACCTTAAAATTTCAAAAATTAAACCTTTATACAAATCAGGTAATAAAAAAGAGTTGGGCAACTATAGACCAGTTGCTATTCTAAATACTTGAAAATTTACGAAAAAACTGTTTCCAATCAGATTATTAATCATTTCGATGACAATAACCTCTTTAGTGAAGGACAGTTCGGTTTCCAAACGGGTAAATAAACTGCAAGTGCCATCAATCCATTCCTTAATCAGTTGTATAAAGAATTTGATCAAAATAAAAAACCAGAGGCTTTTCTTGGACTTAAGCAAAGCTTTTTCTCTGGTGCATCATGATCTTCTACTCCATAAATTAAAGCAGTATGGTTTTGAGGGATCAGCACATAAATGGCAAGAAAGTTATCTTCTAGGAAGACATCAATTTGTGCAAATAAATAGTGTTGAATCAAAATTAAATAAAATAGAATTAGGCGTTCCACAAGGCTCCGTTTTGGGACCTTTATTATTTATAATATATATAAACGATCTAGCAGATAGCAGTATCTTTAAATTCGTGGATGACACAACGGCGTTAATATCAGAAACTAACATTCTTAAATCTATAAACGTGCCAAACAAAAAAAAAATAGGTATTAATGACTGGTTTGAAAAAAACAATTTAGTTCTTCATACCAAAAAGTCAGCGATTTAGTGCATGCACCGTACTGAGAGACCAAAGTATTTTAATTAAAACAAAAAAAAGGATGTGTTCCACAAAATAACAATGTTACATTTTTAGGAATCTCAATAAGCCAAAATTGTAATTGGTCAGGTCAAATAGAAATACTTTGTAATTGGTCAGGTCAAATAGAAATACTTTGTAATTGGTCAGGTCAAATAGAAATACTTTGTAAGTCACTGAGCTCTGCATGTTATCGTTTAAGACAGCTGGCAGGTACAATTAACCAAAGCACATTGCTTACCTGCTACTAAGGCTATTTCTATTCTAAGATGTCGTATGTGATTGTTGCGTGGGAGGTGGTAATTCTGGTGACTTAAAAATAATTTTTAAACTACACAAAAAGGCAATTAGAACTATAAAAGGCATGAAACAAAACACTCACTGCAAATCTCCGTTTCAAGAGCTTAATATTTTGACAATATATGGAGTTTATCTAGAACAATTAATTACTTATGCCAAATCCGAATTACCAAATCTTACACATCTAACTGATGATCATAGTTATAATACTAGAAGTAGACACGTTTTAGAGGTCCCAAAACACCGCCTTGTTTTGTATGAAAAGAGTCCTATATATAGGGCAATACAAGTCTATAATAAATTACCTTCAGATCTTAAAAAACTAAATTATACCCAACTAAAAAAAGAAGTTCATAAAATACTAGTCAAAAAGGCGTACTATTCTGTTGAGGAATATTTTAATGATTTATTTAATTCATTTACTTTTACTATATTTTATCTATGTTTAGAATTGTGTGTCTGCTTGAATTTGATTTACAAATTTGTAAAGTAGTTAATGTTTTTTTATGTGTCGGTTATATGTTCTATGGTTTTATTTAGGATTAAGAATTTACCAACACAGGTTAGATTATCTTTAAGGAAATAATTGACCAATTGATTACACACAAATGTAATTATAGACACTTACTTTTAAAATGACAACTGCCAAAAATAATTTTTGGGATGTAGATATACCTGTAGATATCTACAAAATTTTTGTATTTTATTTTGACTTTTTCAATTTTAGTTATATGACAATTGCCCATTGTAAAATGTCTTTATGGTTGAATAAGTATTCTATTCTATTCTTATGTGTTGTGGATAAAAATGGTGAAAATTGGCAGGTCTTACTGTAACACATGGAAATTGTTTCTGGATTTAATGCAAAAACCTACCACCCTATGTTTTTGTAAACTTACCCTAAAATACGATAAGTTTAGCCCAATCGAACATGAGACTATGACGTCATAAAACTTTCGGGTCCTGGTCGTTCCAACCAGGTTTGGCTTCAGTTGCATCAATGAACCCACATAGCAATCCATGGATATGTATATCCACTGGATATGTATTTGGTGATTCATGAACGTATATACTTTTTGTAATATCCTGACTATATGTAGCGTATATATATAACTTATATGCATATGTTTTTATATTCAGTATATAAATAAAATGGCACACATTTTTAAATATCAATGTTCAAATTATATCCATTTCATGGATATACATAGAGGTACGTCTATGGTGTATTGTGCAAAGTATAATTCTTTATTATATTGAAAAAGTTGCTCTGCCGCAGTTCTTCACCAACATTACCGTTTATTCGTATTTTTATACTTATAATATAACTTAGTAAAAATCCAATAGGTTTCCCATCGGTGATGAGTGATCGATAAAAGATCAATAGCCAAAATGATCGATCGATAAAAGATCTCAAACAAAAAAATCATGGATCGATAGCAAAAATATAAGCAATCGACAAAAGATCGATATCCAAAATAATCTATTGACAAAAAGATCGATAGCAAAAATGATCAATCGCTCGATAAAGGATCGAGATTAAAAAATCGATCGACAAAAAGGTTGATTTTTTTATTTTATAACAAACTTTTAAAATCCGGGGTAGCATATTATGAGGGTTTGAGCCATTTAGCTGGTGTAGTAGGTAAGGTTAAATAAAATAATTTTTTTCTAGCCGACTACACAAGGGTTTGCTCAATCAATTTTTCCAAGTCTATAGACAAATATCTGTAAATTTTTTAAGCTCTATAATCTCCAAGGAAAAGTATATGGTAGTATAGTATTTTTTTTTTATTTTAAATTTTATTTTTTAAATACTTATTTTGTCTTTTTAATTATTGTTATTTATAATATGTTATAGAGAGGGGGGGGGGTCAGAATTTTTTTTTATCATTGCTAACCTCCCCAATGGGTATAGGGTGAACCAGAAAATAAGGTTAAAGTTCAAAAATTGACTATTTTGTACCTCACTCAATCCTTGTTTTTATGAAAACTATGAAATCGATAAAAATAAGTTTCAGGTATGTTGTTTGTTAAAGCACAACTAGCATTTTTTGTACTTAGACTTTATACAGGGAGGCTAAAAAAATTGTTCAAAAATGGTCAAAAATTGTTATTTTTGCAAAATATTTTTGATCGTCAAATTAATGTGTATGTCAGCAGTGGCGTACCAAAAGATTTTTCTTGGGGTTAGGGGGCTCTACCTACTCGTACAAAAATATGAACTTTTCTTATACCTACTAAGATAACAAGTAAGTAGGTAGTTCTAGATACAAACTTTACGTTTACTGTAAATCATCTTTTCAAAAAACGTTACTAAGCTACTGAGAAAAGAATGCGAAAACTACTCAAATATTTCATACTCAGATTATGTAACTCATCTTGAAAATACATTAATAAATAAAAATGAGTATTGGACATTTGTAAATTCCAAAAAATGCAGCATGGAATGTCCTTCTGAGATGCATTTTCAAGACCAGGTATCAAAAGTCTTGAAGAGACCACTGACAGGGTTCGTAGCGCTCATTGACTTTCAAATTCCCTGACTTTTCCAGGTTTTTCCTGACCAATTTTTTAAAAATTCCAGCTTTGTGCCATATATATTTCCATAGATTTTTAAAAAGTGCAAGCAAGCAAGTCTTTTATAAGTGAATAATTACTTCCCCATTGAAATAATAACATAAATTCAACAAATTTCAAAGAGGTAAAAGAAAAAAAATACAATTTTTTTACAAAAGACGTCAAAATTCCAAGATTTAAATATATATACAAAAAAATAATCAGAATCATCGGAGTGGAACCAAACACACCCCTACTACTCATAATTCCAAAATGGCGGCGAACTCACCAGGAATTTTTTGACATGAACTGTTATGAACATGCATGAACTTCTTCCTGCTGAACAAAATTTGGCTGTTCATTCAGTTTTATAAAAAAAAATCGCCATTTTCTGACTATTTTATTGAGGTAATAGGTATAGGATTAAGAAATTAAAAAACACGCGAGTCAAAAAAGCCGAAATTTTTTCCCCCAATTTTTTACTTTGATGTAATTTTTTTAGCTACCACATTCCTGCAGTACCCCATCAAAAAATAAGTTACCTTTAAATTGTTTTTTCACTCTTGTAGCACATAAGTATATAAATCCACTCCTATTAACTATTTTCTATAAAAAAAAAAAAACAAATTTCTCTGAGCTTGATCCAAACTTTTTTAATAATTTCCGTGAAGAACACGTGGAGTAAGTTTTGCGAAAACTAAGCCTTATGTACCGACTTTATAAAGAAATCCTATTCTGATCACTTATTTGCAATTTATAAAAACAAAGAGTAAGATTAACTTTATTAATCCCGAGCATACCTGTCTCCTTTTATCTAATCGCTTTTGAAAAAGAGAGCACAATTATTTCTGAATGCGAAAAACTACTCAAGCCGGCCGGCGGCCCGCCGTTAAACGACCGGTAAATTGTCTAGCTTTTGTGTGAGTATAGACAGGGATGACCTATCTTTGAGGTATAAGTTTAGGATTCGATAGATCTTTTGTATTTGTCTTTTGTTGAAACAAAGAATTATAATTTGATTATTACACACCAACATAAGTTTTCCAGGTTTCCATATCATTTTCTAGGTTTTTGTCGATTTTCATAAAATTCCCTGACTTTTCCAGGTTTTTTATGAATTAATGAATTATCCTGACTTTTCCAGGTTTTCCAGGTTGCTACGAACCCTGACTGTCTAATTAGAAATTAGACATAAAATACAAAAATTAAAGTTAAATTTAATAATTGGAAAAGTAGGATAATTATATTTAAAAAACCTTGCAGTGTTTTATATTTACTTTTAAGAACCTTGCCGATGTTATACATTTTCTTTCTCTAACATTAAATTATATTAGATTTAGGTAAATATCACGTTCAATTAGATGAAATAGATTTTCTTATGCCAACCTTAAACTATATTATATTTAGGTAAATATCAAGTTCAATTAGACATAAAAGCAGATGTAATACTCTCAATAAAACCGATTCAACTATTGATCGTTGTTCTCAATACACCTAACTTTACTGTGGCGAAAGCCTTTAGCCATAACAGGGAGTGAGGCTGCTCTCTGACAGTAAAGAGTCCTTAAAATTCCGCTGTCCAACTCAAGCCGTAGTTGGGCAAAGTGCCGAGGAGAACTCGTACATTGGTCCTTCGAGCTATTTTAAGAATCAGCAGCAAGTCGTCTGACGTCCAAAAAGTCAGTCAAGAAGACACGCCGTCCGTCCATACCGTCCATTCAGTCCACAAAGGCTGCCGTCCAAACAGGCAGTAGAGAAGACTCCGCTGTCCGTCCATTCCGTCCAGCCAAATCCACAAAGACTTGCTGTCCACCCTAATCGCCAGTCCACAAAAACGAAGCACCGTACATCATACACAGCCACCTGTCAAGCACCACCATTCACGAATACAGGAGTAGATTATGCTGGACCTATACAAATAAGAGCAACGAAAGAAAGAGAACACAAGTCTTATAAAGGTTACATCTCCGTTTTTGTCTGCCTAGCTACAAAAGCCATCCAACTAGAAGTAGTGAGCGACATGACTATCGAATCATTCTTAGCCGCCTTTCAACGATATACAGCCCGAAGAGGACATTGCGCCCATATGTATAGCGACAATGGAACTATCTTTGTCGGAGCATCAAGACTGTTTGAAGACGAAATTAAAGAACTGACGCAAGAAGCTACACTTTAAAATGCCATTGTCAATTTGGGAACTCAATGGAACTTCATTCCACCAGCAGCGCCACATTTCGAGGGAATATGGGAAGCAGGAGTTAAATCAATGAAGCATCACCTTAGAAGAGTGATCGGAGAAAGCACTCTAACTTACGAAGAATTAACTACGTTAATGCACCAAATAGAGTCTTGTTTGAACTCAAGACCGCTGTGCCCTCTAACAGAAGACATTGAGGATATCAGTGTAGTGACCCCAGTACACTTTCTCATAGGAAGAGAACTACTAGCGCCACCCGATAATGATAGCATGACATTCAACCCGACACACAGATAGCGACTTGTCCAAAAAATCAAGAAAAACCTTTGGCAAGCATGGTGTACAGAATATCTAACGAGACTACAAAACAAGTATAAATGGAAGAATCAGAGTGAAAACTTAAAAGAAGGTACTATGGTGATTATAAAAGAAGACAACATAAATCCAAACCAATGGCCCTTAGGGAGAATAACCGAGACCCACCCAAGACAAGATGGTGCAGTTCCAGTCGTATCATTAAAGAAAGCAGGAGGTACGATAATAAAACGGCCAATTCATAAATTAATCCCCTACCAGCAAACGAAACAGAAGTCCAATCAAAAGAAGAAGAAAGAAATACAACAGAACCGAAATATAAAACCCAAAGGTCACCAAAGTGGAACCTAATGCAAACGATAGTGGCTATCTTTATGCTTATTACCGTCACAACAGCACAATCTGGATACAAAATATCAACTACCCACAACACGGCATCTATGTAGAGCATCTCGGATCAGCAAAAATTGATCGAGGAACTTTTAGAATTGAGATGGGCCACTCAAAAAATCAAAACCTGGCAGATTCAAAAGAAATATCTAACATCGTACTTTAGTTTACGGAACTATGAAATAAGTCAAAGGAGCTTACAAACGAAGTCAAATGCACGTCACTAGTCCATCATCTAGAAGAACTGGGAAATCACACCAAACGGATTCTAGCAACAACAAACAATCTTCATCACAAAAGAAGTAAGAGAGGCATACTGGGAAAATTTCTCACCACAGTATTTGGAGTCAACGACGAAGTCTACCAAGACATTGACGCTTTAAATAAAAACCAACAAGAACTGATCAGAGCATCAAATCATCAAACGAAATTTATGGTATCAGCAATCACAACATTCAACGAAACAGAAGCAAGAATCTACAATCAACTACGACACTTTCAAGAATGTCTAAATCAAGGAACCTGGTACAAACAAGTTGACACCAATGCACTTAATATTCATCTTTTAAGCAGTTACAATATTGCATTAAACTTCATCAGTGAAACCAACGAATACTACGACAAACTCCTAAATATACAGTTTAATAGAGGAACTATTTACGATCTTGTCTCTCCAGCATATGTACATCATCGAAGAAACAAACAAGAAGTTTCCAAGTAGCGTGAAAATCAGGACTTACAACAAAGTTAACAGTTAACAGCACGCATTTTCAAGTATTGGAATATTTTTCAATAACAGAAGTGACAGAGTTCACCTTAATTCGAGCCACGCCAGTACCACTGCAACACTCGAATGCATAAAATTGAGTCCATTCTTTGGAAGCAGTTCCACACACAAAATACCTGGATGTTCTTAACAAATTCTTTAATACGAATTGCAATCATTTGCAACGGAGTCAGGGAAGATTGCCACACACTGCCATAAATTCAACAGAGATAATACAAATATTCCAGGACTGCACCATACAAACGAAACATAACATCTTGAATCCGAAGAGAAGTCAAACCGTCACAATTCTAGGAAGCTATTCAAAAGCAACTCCTATCAACATTACAAAAATTAACTCCAACAAAACTATCGAACCCATAAACACTGAGCCAGTATTGAGGATTAGAGAAAATCTGAAAGAGCTGACTACCGATCAAGCCGACATCAAAGAACAGCTCCAGGAAAAGATTTGGCAGAATATTCATCACCATTCGACCGCTGTAAGTAGCTGTACCACAATCAGTCTTATAGGGCTCGCCCTAGTAGTATGGTATATGATTAGGACCACAAAGAGGCGACCCACAACAATACAAATTCGAAAAGTCGACCACAACCAAGAGAAGGCAGAAGAATTGGAACTCCAGTCCTTAAAATCTTCTATTCTCGAGAGAGGGGAAAATGTCTAATTAAAAATTAGACATAACATACAAAAATAAAAGTAAAATTTAATAATGGAAAAGTATGATAATGTTATTTAAAAAACCTTTTATATTTACTTTTACGAACCTTGCCGATGTTATACATTTTCTTTACCTAACATTAAACTATATTAGATTTAGGTAAATATCACGTTCAATTAGATATAAAAGCAGATGTAATACTCTCAATAAAACAGATTCAACTATTGATCGTTGTTCTCAATATACCCAACTTTACTGTGGCAAAAGCCTTTAGCCATAACAGGGAGTGAGGTTGCTCTCTGACAGTAAAGAGTCCTTAAAGTCCCGCTGTCCAACTCAAGCCGTAGTTGGGCAAAGTAATTATTTTTCCACTATTTATACTACAAGTGGACACTTTGCTGGTGAGTACCATTCTAATCTTTCCACAAACTTGAGAAATTTGATTATAGCTGGGATTGAAGTTTATCAATATATCGGGCGCCGATGAAATTCCTGTTTGCTTTTTGAAAAACACAATATGTGTACTTTCTCCAATATTGCGCAAAATTTACACTTTATCATTAAATCAAGGAATTGTTCCTGAGAAATGGAAAACTAGTCACATAACACCAATTTTTGAAAATGGAGACAGGTCTTAGGTGGTAAACTACAGAGCAATATCGAAAATTCTGTGGTGTCCAAAGTTTTTGAATCAATTGTAACACATAAAATCACCCCACTATTTAAAAATATGATTTCACCCTACCAACATACTTTCACAAAGGGTCATTCTACCATAACAAATCTGTTAGTGTATGAAAGTACCTGAAAGAGGCTTTGGAGAGTCGGGCTCAAGTGGATGTGATCTATACTGACTTCTCCAAGGCATTTGACAGGGTAGATCACAGTATACTTATTGGAAACTTTCAGACTTAGGGAATACACTCGTTTTTTTTTTAAATGGTGTCAGACCCACTAAGCAAGGTCTGTTACATTACAGGTTTTCAACATTGAAAAAATGTAAAATTGGTGTAACTTTGAATACATTAAGAAAAATGTTTAAAAAAAGTAAAATGTAAGTTTAAAATTAACATTCTATGTGAAAGTATCGCTGATACACAAAAGAAGCACTAATTTTACGTTAATATTTAATCTTGGATATAACAAGAAATGTAAACGATAAAGTAACTGAAAAGTAACATTATTTGAAGGTTAATAAAAGTCACTGTCGGAACAAATTTGCTGCTTTACGCAGTTACATGCCATGATATTACACAATATTGCAAATTTATTAAATGTCTAATTTAAAACAAATTTGGTTCTTTATTAAGTAAGTTAATAAACATCAAAGTTGAAAGAAGTTTAGTCTTACGATCACATGAAAGCAGTAGTATTCTGAGCTCAATTAATGTGAACTTTAAAACAATTACGTTGTTGCTTATTGGGAAATGACTAAATACAATTGTAAATTTTATACAAAAATTCCAAAATTAATGAAACATATCAAAAAGTTTACTGTTTTTATGAAAATCCTGCGATTTTTTTGATAACTTCCCACAAAAGGGAAAATATAAAAGTATAAATTTATCATTCACGATTTGATTTTTTTACGGTTTGAGGATATTATTATATATTTTCAGTTTTTTTTTGATTTCGCCAAATTATGGTTCAATTAATTGTGATTCAATATTTGTATATAATTTTTTTTTGCAACTGTAACCTTTTTATTTGTTTTTATTAATTACTAAAAAAAATTAGTTAAATTAATAACAAACAAAAACCAACTCCCTATTTTCTGTAAAAATCAACCAATGACATCACTGCATTAATATACCGTGAATTGGTGACAGCTCTCAACAAATCCGAGATGTTCTACTGGTCTAAGGTGCTGAAATCTTTGTGTATAACCTTAGATTAAAAAGAGTCAAGATACCTGACACTTACGGAGACTTTCGTTATATTATTATATGGAACAATGTTTACCTTTCTGTTGTTTACAGTAAACACACCACCCAGCAAACACGGCTCCCTCGGGCTTTCGTCGACCCGATGTCGCTTGCCGAATTTGCCGTCATCGGCATGACGTCGATTAACGACATCGGACCAGCAGTATTTTTTGTCCGCTTTGCGATGTAGGCCCAATGTATATTTGCCGACGCAACGTTAGACTGTAGCCCGCCGTCGGACCAATGGTAAATTTTACTTTTTGCTGACTTCGACATATCGTCACCGTACGATTACGGTCCGATATGGTTTAACCACATGGTACCGACCATCCGCCCATATAGCTGCTTAATCTGGTTGGTCTAACGTAGGCAAGCTGGTGTCGGCCCGACATCGGTAAACTATTCAAGTCCGACATTGGTTTCCTAAAGCGGTCCAACGTCGGCGATTGACGAAGGTTTGTCGGTGGTATCTTAAAGCGGCTCGACAATGGCAAACCACAAAGGACCGATAATGGGTGGATAATAAGGCCCGACATCGGCCTCTCAAAGCGAGCCAACGTCGGTGATTGACAAAGGTCCGTCGGTGGTTGCTTGACACGATCCGACAAGTTTCGATAATGCGTGTGCTTAGACAGTCGGTGTGGTTTAAGCGGTGGAAGAGGTAATTCTTGTAGAGAAGTACCAACATCTTGTCAAGCCCGCATTCTAGTTTTGAAATACCTTTGCTCAATATATACATAATATTATCTTCCACTGTACAGGAAACATAGTAAGATTAGCGCCATCTCTACATACTAGGAAGAAACTATTAAGCAGTATAAAGCAGATACCGACTAAACAAAGTTCCAATCGGACCATCATCGGCTCTAAAGTAGATACGGTTTGCGTTGGCATAATGTCGTCTACAGTATATCGGGCCATCGTCAGTTGTCGATTCTCGTCCGATTAAACAAAGTTCCAATCGGACCGTCGTCGGCCCTAAAGCAGATAAAGTGGGCGTCGGCATAAAGTCGACTATAGTAAATCGGGCCATCGTCAGTTGCCGATTTTCGACCAATTAAACAATGGTCCAATCGGACCATCGTCGGTCCTAAAGTGGTGTCGGCATAAAGTCGATTGTAGTGATGTGGACCTCTGTCAGTTGCAGATTATTGACCGAAAACTGAAAATCGCAATCTGTCCAACATCGGGCCAGCGTGTAGTCGCCGATGCCGACACACTGCCGACGTTGTCGACATTGGCCCGATTCAATGTCGTGTCGTGTGATCGCTGGGCATTGGCGTACCTACCTAAATATAAATTTACACATGGATTATATAATTAAAATTTAAAAAAAACATGCAAAAAATGATTCTGCCAATTTAAGCTTGGGAAGCTTCCTAACAATAAATGCTTGTAGTATAATTTTATGCAAAATAAATTTATTACAAAGTTTGTATATGATTTATAGCAATTTCAATTTTCAACACAATAAAATTACGCCAAACATTAAAACAAATAAACAGAGTTCATAGCACATGGAACATCAAGAAAAAAATATAATATTACCTACTAGCTAAAAATTATGTTATTTTGTTTGTTAATTTTGTTATTTTTTCTGATCATTCGCAGAAACTTACTTATACTGACTTCTTCAGTACACAATAAAGTCAATAATGCTTAGGGTATATAGAGACATCTAGGACAGACAAAAAGATTTACATATCAATTCGAAGGGCGAGCGCAGATGGCAACGGCGGCAGTATAAATCAACCTTAATATTCTGATAAGAGATAGGTAGTCTTTATAAAAAAGGACCTTCGAAAATATCTTATTTGCGCATTAACTACTTCATCAAATGTATGCCTTATTTTATCGTCTATATAAAAAAAAAACCTTATAGAAACGTTCGAAAATATCTCATTTGACTCATTGGGAATTAACTACTTCATCAAAAAAAAAAAAACGTGTTTTTTGATATTTTTATATAAGGATCTACGAATTTAAGTATATTTCATAGTTTTTTTTTATTTTCCGTGTACCTACCGGCATGTACCGCCACTGATTGATGTCACTTGCTCTCCCTTTGTTCCAAATCAGTTACATCAACCGAAAAGAATCTAAAAAAGAGAAGATCAAGAGATCTTGGGCGGAAAGAACGAAAATTCAAAATTGGTCCCCAAGGAACACACAAACGACCAAAGCGAAAAAAGAAACAATCAAACGATGTTTCGCCCGGGGTGACCAGTGTGGGCTCGTCAGTGGATTCACTAGTAACCCTCAATCCAGACTTCATTTAACACTATCGCACACTCTGACCTCCAACTCTGAAACACTCACAAATAGGCATCGTTCCGCATGGTACTTATTATAAGTCACCTGATACGGATTCGTCCTGGCGTGTTAATCTTTCCAATAGGAATATGCTCCTAAGACAATTAAAACAAGAAGTTAAAAACTTCCAAATCAGTTACATCAACCGAAAAGAATCTAAAAAAAAAGATCAAGAGATCTTGGGAGGAAAGAACGAAAATTCAAAATTGGATGAGTGTCCCACAAGGAACACACAAAAGACCAAAGTGAAAGGAGAACCAATTAAACGATGTTTCGCCCGGAGTGACCAGCGTGGGCTCGTCAGTGGATTCACTAGTCACCCTCAATCCAGACATCATTTAACACCATCGCACACTCTGACCTCCAACTCTGAAACACTCACAAATAGGCATCGTTCCGCATGGTACTTATTATAAGTCACCTGATACGGATTCGTCCTGGCGTGTTAATCTTTCCAATAGGAATATGATTCTGAGACAATAAAAACCAGAAATTAATTGTCTTAGGAGCATATTCCTACTGGAAAGATTAACACGCCAGACTTATAATAAGTACCATGCGGAACGATGCCTATTTGTGAGTGTTATTTAAAACAAAAAGTTAATTGTCTTAGGAGCATATTCCTACTGGAAAGATTAACACGCCAGGACGAATCCTTATCAGGTGACTTATAATAAGTACCATGCGGAACGATGCCTATTTGTGAGTGTTTCAGAGTTGGAGGTCAGAGTGTGCGATAGTGTTAAATGATGTCTGTATTGAGGGTGACTAGTGAATCCACTGACGTGCCCACGCTGGTCACCCCGGACGAAACATCGTTTAATTGTTTCTTTTTTCGCTTTGATCGTTTGTGTGTTCCTTGTGGGACACTCATCCAATTTTGAATTTTCGTCCTTTCCACCCAAGGTCTCTTGATCTTCTCTTTTTTAGATTAATTTCGGTTGATGTAACTGATGTGGAAGTTTTTAACTTCTTGTTTTAATTGTCTTACGAGCATATTCCTATTGGAAAGATTAACACGCCACAGAGTCTGCGATAGTGTTAAATGATGTCTGGATTGAGGGTGACTGGTGAATCTACTGACGATCCCACGCTGGTCACCCCGGACGAAACATCGTTTAATTGTTTCTTTTTTCGCTTTGGTCGTTTGTGTGTTCCTTGTGGGACACTCATCCAATTTTGTATTTTCGTTCTTTCCTCCCAAGATCTCTTGATCTTCTCTTTTTTAGATTCTTTTAGTTTGATGTAACTGATTTGGAAGTTTTTAACTTCTTGTTTTAATTGTCTTAGGAGCATATTCCTATTGGAAAGATTAACACGCCAGGACCAATCCGTATCAGGTGACTTATAATAAGTACCATGCGGAACGATGCCTATTTGTGAGTGTTTCAGAGTTGGAGGTCAGAGTGTGCGATAGTGTTAAATGATGTCTGAATTGAGGGTGACTAGTGAATCCACTGACGAGCCCACGCTGGTCACCCTGGGCGACACATCGTTTAATTGTTTCTTTTTTCGCTTTGGTGGTTTGTGTGTTCCTTGTGGGACACTCATCCAATTTTGAATTTTCGTTCTTTCCTCCCAAGATCTCTTGATCTTCTCTTTTTTATTGGGCGATTTGTTCCAAAATATTACTTTAAATGCACTGAAATATTATCCTACTGGTAAAAAAAACACAATATAAACGTTTTTTGACAAAATGTGGTTTTAAAACGACATATAAACTGCTTAAAACATCCCGAAATTTTAAAATAAATAACACGAAAAAGTTTATGTCAATAAAAATATCATCCGACCGTCAGCACTCTGCCGACTTTCCTGACCCACAAGCCAATCACGACCTAAAGTGGTTGATACAGAATTCTCTGTCCCTATCGTTCTAACGTCGTTTAAAAGGATAGGAAAATAATCGATATCTTGTCTCTTTTTAATCTAAGTGTATCACCTTTGAAATAGTTTGGTTTAGTTTAGTTTTATTTCATTCGATCAAGTACAATAATTACAGTACATACTCTTTTGTGGGTGTTGATCCTGTCAATAATTACAATAATTACATAAATATAGTAACTTATAAAATAAAAGGACACGAAAAATTTCAAAAAACTATTTAAAATTAGTAGGTACCTGATATCACATCCTTTTTTCCACATTTTACTATTAAATAATAAAAACAAACATAGACAATAACAGTTACTTATACAGTCATACAATACACAAGTTAAAATATAACCTCTAGTACCGTCATTTTTTAAGGGTTCATATCCCATTGTCTCACATTCTTTTTTCTTTTATTTTTATTTTATTTGTTTAAGTGTAACCACGAAGATCATATATTTAAAAGCACATTTTTTATGTTGTTTGAACCAATATTTAACAAGTTGAAGGTAAATTAAAAAAAATAATTTTAACTAGCCATGTAACATGCAAGTCACATAGTTGTCAAAAAAATCAAATGTAACACTATTACGTAAATGTTTAGGACAACTGATGTACTGGCAATATAATATCGCCGTTAAGGTTACAAGTTGTGTTACATAACAGGTTACAAAAATATATTGAGGTAATGTGAATGTAACAGATGTAAACAAGCTGTTAAAATTCAAAATGTTGTATCATCAAAGATAGAAATAAATTCTGGAGTGTCTCAAGGTGGACATTTAATGTCACCTTTGTTTTTTTAATATTTTTATAAATGATATTGAATGATCTCTAAAAACCTCACTTTGTTTAAATTATGCTGATGATGGTAAATTCTATAGGAAGATTGAGAGTCAACAAGACTGCATTGAGTTCCAGAAAGATGTCAATAACTTTGTACAGTGGTGTCAACAAAACCAACTTGACCTTAATACAGACAAATGTAAAATAATCACTTTTTCTAAGATTAAAAACCCTATAACTTTTATTTACACATTAAATAACTGTCAAGCAACTTGAGGGACCGTGATTAGGGACTTGGGTGTTTGGTTTGACCAGGAATTATCTTTCAGCCATCACATAACAACAGCAAACAAAGGTATGAAATTTTTGGGATTCACGTATAGAACACTAAAGATTTTAATAACATAACCATACTTAAAAATGTTTACTGCTCTGTGGTTCACTCCTCCTTAGAATATGCATGTACTATTTGGGCCCCATACTATCAAGTCTATGATTATGAGCTTAAAAGAATACAGAGAAAGTTTCTATGTCTACTTGCTTTCAAACTTAACATTCCAAAAGAAAATATAGATTACAAGGAATTGCAAAAATGTTTAAGTTTAAATACTTTAAATAAAAAAAGAGAAAATTTTGATGTTTGCCTTATGCATAAAATCTTAAATGGTAAAATCGATTGTAATACACTAACATCTTGTTTTGGTCTGAGAACAACTAGAAGATTACGCCAAAATGATCTCTTTCTTGTTGAATTTCATAGCACAGGCTATTTGAATCCATTTAGCAGATTGATTATGACTGCAAATAAACTTCCTGAGAATAAAGATTTATTCTCAATCAGCTACAACAGTCTAACACGTTTTTTAAATCAATTTTATATATGTATGGTATTTTTGTATTTTGTATTTGTTTGCAAACTAGACTCGAAACTAGAATTATTCTCTTTATATTACATTTTATTTACTTTATTTAATTTATTAAATTTTATAATTTTTTTATTTAAAGACAAATAAGTACTGTCAAATCTAGTCACTTTTTTTGTGCAATTGTTAATTCTAAGGAAAACAAAAACAAAAATAATCAAATTTTATAAGATTTATTGATTATTTAGCCTGCATGGTATTTTGTAAAATGGCTTTGTCATAACTATACTATTCTATTCTATTGCCAACCCTTGTCTTGATGAGTGTTTAAGGTCCCCTCCCCTGTGAACTATGGCTTGTATGAACAATACTTTAGTTAATGGAAGTTAAAATCTCTAATTTACTCTCAAATTCAACATTGTCTACCACCTCAAACACTATGAAAACTTTGGTAAACACTTCTATTAACAATAATGTATTTGGGTCTTTTATCAAGGGTTACCAACCCTCCCGATTTAGGCGGGAATCTCCCGCCTCCCGCCTAATCCAAAAAATCTCCCGATTTTTAAATTATGCGAAATGGTTTGGTGTTTTAAATATTCCCCAGTATTCTTGAACAGTCTTCTTAATAACCAGACACACCCTCTTCTTGCATTATAAGTTTCCTGTGCATGCACTAGTGCGAACTAAGTGTACCTGTATCCTTCTCTATTTTGTATCAAAATGAACTCAGTGCGCACTGGTGCATCAAAAGGAAAACGCTATGGTCGGCCTCAAATTTTTACGTTAAGTAATGCTGAATGCACAAGCTAATTAAATGAGATCTCACATTTTATTTTTTTTTATATGGTGAAGAAGAACGTTTTTATCACTTTGCATTTGGTCAGGGCTCAGTTTTTTTATTTTGGGTTAAAACTGCAGAACACGAAGAATGAAAGGGTAAAAAAAGCAAGTTGCGCTATTGGTTCTTCTGAAAATCATAATTAAGTAAGATATAAATTTTCAAAACTCCCGCTTTTTGAAAATAAAAATATAGCAACCCTACTTTTATCATTACATTATCCAGCAATAATGGACTCTCCAAGAAATGTCTCCATGGAAGTAAAGTTGTTTACACTATGTGACATGTAGCATGGTGTGATCTGTAATAGATCCAGATAGAACAAAAAACACTTTGGGGTCATAAAATTTATTTAGATAATCATTTAGATAGACAAAAACTCAAAAATATAAATTCTAAAAAAATACCTTGATATAAGTTTTTTGTCTTCATCAAAAAACAAAAAAAAAATACATACAATTGGTGTCACTCGTGTTATCACATGGGGTCACAGATTTTTTTTTTAATCTGGCATAACTGCATACAACACCCACCTGATTTAGCTGAAAATATGGAAGCACAGAAGACACAGTTTAGGAGTGTAACCTGAAATGTGTTACATAATTCAGTTTTTGTGAAGTTCTGGTAGTTTTAAAACCATATTAACGTTTTGTCAGGATATATGTCAGGAGTAAATGGTAAGATATTTTTTTTATATTTTCAAAAATGTGAATTAAATATAAAAAGTAGGCATTTAAGTAACAGTAAAATACAATAACAAATCAAAAAGACATAGCAAATACATGTAATGAATTATTAGCATAGGGAAATCAATGTCGGGGACTATTACCATAGATCCATTTAAAATCGACAACAAACGCTAATGAAATAATTAAGTATATTTTTAGTTTAAAAAACAACTGCTTATCTGGGCTTGATCAAATCTCTTCCAAAACCATAAAACTATTGCATCTTAAACTACTTAAACCAATTGTTCATATAATTAATCAAATTTTTAAAACTGGCTTGGTCCCATCTCATTTTAAAACAACATATGCAACTATAGACCTATAAGTATTATTTCGAATTTGGATTGTTTGAAAAATGTCTTAAACCCAGACTTTTACATTTCTTAAATATAAATAATACACTCGCGAAAAATAAGTGCTATATATGAGCTTGTTTACGGTGTTACTGAAAGCTTAAACAATAACAAAAAATGTATAGCCTTGTTTATAGATTTAGCTAAGGCGTTCGATACAGTGTCCCATTCCATGCTGTTGGATGTGCTTCACAGGTATGGGGTGAGAGGTGCCGCGTTGAGCGTTTTTGCTAATTACCTTCAGGATCGTCCCCAGCGCGCCAGAATAGAAAATGAGCTAAGTGAGGAATTGACGGTTAAGCATGGTGTTCCTCAAGGCCCTGTGCTGGACCCAATTATTTTCATTGTTTACATGATTGCGCTTTGTAACCTGGTTGTAGGAGGCAGGATAATTGTGTATGCTGATGACACCGTCATCATCTTTCAGGGTGAAACGTGGGAGGGAGTGAGGGACAGGTTAAAATCTGGTTTTGCCAAAGTCAAGAATTATCTTGATACTTTTAAACTATGCTGCAATATCAAAAAAACAAATTATATTGCGTTCTCTTTGACAGGGGCAAACAGGCCGGGATTTGACCATATCTCACTTGTAAATATTCCCGAACCACTCACAGAGTGTAACAAAACCAAATATCTAGGAATATATACTTTATACCACTAAAAAAATAAGATGCCTAATTCATAAGTTCTACACTCTAAGAGATTGTCTTAACACAAAACTAATAGTGATGATTTACAAGGCTTTAGTGGAACCACTTTTAAAGTATGCAATTGTTGTGTGGGGTGGAGCTTATAACCTACACATAGAACAACTAAGACACATAAAAAATTATATTGTCAAAATTATATTGAGAAAACATAAATTGTACCCCACAGCCCTACTATATTCAAGTAAAATACTAAACTTAAAAAGTATGCAAGTATGTGGTAACAGTCTGTAATTTCATGTATAACAACTCAAAATATAGTAATTCTTACATTTCTCATTGTTATAGCACCAGGGGGAATGAAAATCGGCTTTTTAATGCTACTATGTGCAAAAATACCAGGGGTCAACATTTTGCTGCTTACTTAGGTCCAAAATTGTATAACCAAATACCTTTAGAAATTAGAATTATAAAAAATAGTAATCGTTTTAAACTATATTTTAAAAAATATTATGTAGAGAACATCCATGTATTCAATAAGGTATTTTAACTTGGTTAATACTATAAAGTGTACCTGCTTTTTTATTATATAAGTTGTGATTTTATGTGATTTTCAATTTTATATTAGAAATGGTATTTATTTTAGTTAGTTTATTGTTGTGTTTTGTTTGCTGTGTTGGGATGCAAAGTAAAAACACGGGAATATTACAATATACAAAGTTTTAGAAAATACGCACATACAGGTATTTTGTTACCTAGGTGCTACATCATATAATATATAGATTTTGATTTTAGGAAACAATTTTAAGAAAGTTACTTTTTATTTGTAATTAAGTAAATAATTTTGCAAAATAAATTGAAATTGAATTGAGTAACTTTTTTATTATTATTTTGCTAAATATGTCACCAGTGTGAACATCACCAGTGTGATCTTTCAGAATAAGTATTTTGTTGGTAACATATCTGTGACATTTTTCCCTTGTAAGTAAAAAACTTAATAATTTTTAGAAATAACAGTAATAGTATAATATATAAGTATAATAGCAGTATACGGTTTTCTGCCATTTTTAATTTTTTATGAAAAATTCTTTATGGGGGCACCTACTAGGGTCCCCAACCCAATCAAACACAGCCCAACCCAACCTATACCAACCCAATCCAAAACACACTTTACAACCCCCCCCCCCCGGCACCCTTTTTTCTCTTAAAAGAAACCGGTACCGCCGGATTTGGAGTCTTAGGGACCCTAGTAGATGCCTCTAAAAAGAATTTTTCATCAAAAATCAACAATGGCAGAAAACCATATACAGCATAAATACCCACACGTGTGAACACAAAAACAAAAATTACTTAAAAACAAGAGATTTGTTAATCAATTTTTGGTTTTTCAAAAACTATTACACCAAATGTTACCATTTTTCAAGAACAACCCATTTAACATTAATGCCTGGTTCAGCCATCAAATAAGCTCAAATATAAGCATAATTTTATATGGCGGTCTCTTTCTTTTGTGAAGGAAAACAAAGGATAGGCCTATAGAATTACCTTTAAATTTGTACTTATTTGATGGCTGAACCAAGCATATGATTATAAATAAATAAATAAATATTTTATTGACGAACTGTTGCACTTATTTGATGGCTGAACCAAGCATATGATTATAAATAAATAAATAAATTTTTTATTGACAAACTGGTCATTTTACAGTGGTTTACAAAAAACGTAGAAATTTTATCACTAAACAATAGTTATTATTCTAATGTGTTTGAGCATAATAAAAACATAAAAGTAAAATAACAATAATAAAAGACAATAGTAAATAACAAATTATAAATAGGATTACAATTTCATTTTATCACAAAGCTATAGAAGATCTTTAATTATATTACAATGGTAACCATTTTAAATTGATTTGATTTTCTTTTTAAAGCTATTACGACTTATATTAAATAAATCAAGGTTAATAGTAACCAAAATCTCATTTGCTAGCCTACAAAATCTAGAAATTGGAGAGTTAAACCCATTGATGTTCATTAACATGAAAAAGCCTACAATTTCAAAAACCACCAACCAAGATAACAACTCAGGTGATTGGATAAGGTTATTAACTATCTTGTAGAGTGCATAGGTCCTGCTGATCTCTACGTTTTTCAAGGGTTTCCAAATTCAAAAAAGAAAAAATTTCATTATAATCAAGAGAATCATATTTAATCCCCAATCTTAAAGCTACATTTTGCAAAAATTTTCTTTGGACCCTTTCAATGCTATGTTTATGTGTTTCATATAAAGGAGACCATACAGGGCTTGCATATTCAAGAACCTGCCTAACAATTGCTGAATAGACATTTCAAATAGTGTACAAATTATTAAAATCTTTGAGAGTACGTAGGACAAAGCCTAACAGTTTCATAGCCCTATTTGATATTCTCTCAATATGTTCATTAAAATTTATTTCAACATCAAGAAAAACACCTAAATCCCTAATAACATATACTCTTTGCAGATTTTTATAAAAGCGTTTTTCTTTCGGTTGAATGACATAACCTTACATTTATCAATATTTAAAGCCAAGTTATTTATTTTATACCAATTTGAGAAGTTATCTAACTCGTTTTGAAGTATATGACAGTCATTTAATTGTTTAACAATTCGAGAAACTTTTTTATCATCAGAAAAATTAAAAAAATTACAACTTTTAAAAATTTTACCCACATCATTTTAAAAAATATCAAAAAGAAGGGGTGATAAATACCCACCGTGGGGAACACCAGACGTAACCCTAATTTCTGCAGAAAGATAATTTTCAATCTTAACTATCTGCCTTCTATCAGTTAAGAGATCTAAAAGCCAATTTTGAAAAATTCCATGATATTGAATGCCTTGGAGAAATCAGTATAGATAACATCCACCTGATATCCCTCCTCAAAGGCACTCAATAGAGTTTATTCAAAAACTAACAAGTTTAAAACTGTACTCTTACCTTTACCATGTTGCTCTGGAATAATTATATTTTTTAAAAATGCTGTTATTTTATCAGTGACTATTGCTTCAAAAATTTTGGAAAGAAGTGATATTTTTGATATTGGCCTATAATTTTGTATGTCACTTGTATCTCCACTTTTGAAAACAGGGGTTACATGACTGATCTTCCACAAGCTAGGGAAAACTCCTAAAGAAAGTGATTTATTGAAAATCTTAGACAAAATATAAGACAGAAAACAGATACAATTTTTTACCCCAATTTAGGTTTCAACTGTGAAATTTTTGTATAAACATCCATTACATCAATTTTAATGCTGCTTAAGTTGACTGTTAGGTCATAGGACAATTCTAAGTTTTTATTTTCATAAGCAGTATAAACTGAAGAAAATTGCTCCCTGAATAGCTCGGCAATAGCCTGGGGTGTATCAGCTACATTATCACTTAATTGCATGTTGCAGGGGATATCCAGTGTTTTCTTTTGAGTTGATATAATTCCAGAAACCATTTCTGTCCTGTATTTGATCTTCTATGCCATTGATGTAATTTGGATGACCGACTGGTGCATAATTTCGACATTGAGAGCGTAAATCAGAAAATTTTTGATAGTCACTAACCAAAAGTGTTCTTTTATAGATCTTGTGTACTTCTTTTTTATTTAAAATTAAACCTTTTAGTTTTGCGTCAATCCATTTTGAAAATTTTGGATTTTTAAGCCTATTTAAAGGTGTTGATATACTAATAGCATTAAATAAATGAATAGAAAATAGTTCAACAACCCTGTCAATATCTTGGAGAGCTACTATAGAACCCCAGTCAACCATTGACAAAGCCATTTCTAGGTTAGTATAAATACATTGCTTAAAGTTATAATACCAGTAATTGTAGGATAGGTCATTAACTGGTTTTTTTATTTCTACACTAAATTCCAATGCAGGATGCGGTGGATCTATTTTTAATAAAGGATTTGCACATGACAAAATGTTAAAATCTAATCTATTGCTAAAAATTAAATCTAAAAAATTTCCAAATGGATTTGGTATCCAATTTGGTAATTATGCAATATACGGTTTTCTGCAATTTTTGATTTTTTATGAAAAATTCTTTAGGGGGCACCTAGTAGGGTCCCTAGGACTCTAAATCCGCCTGCGCCAATTGGTTTTTTATTTTGATTTTTTTTGTTTTTTTTTAATTTTCACTAAAACAACCCAATCCAACACAGACCAACCCAACCTAATCCAACCCAACTCAAAACCATAAAAAAAACACATTACAAGCCCCCCACCGGGCACCCTTTTTTCCGTAACAAAAAAAAAATCGGGCGCAGGCGGATTTGGGGTCCTAGGGACCCTAGTAGGTGCCCCCATAAAGAATTTTGGTAATTATGCAGTATACGGTTTTCTACCATTTTTGATTTTTTTTGAAAAATTCTTTATGGGGGCACCTTCTAGGGTCCCTAGGACCCCAAATCCGCCTGCGCCCAATTTTTTTTTGACGAGAAAAAAGGGTGCCCAGAGGGTGGTTGTAATGTGTTTTTTTGATTGTTTTGGGTTTGTTTGGATTAGGATGGGTTGGACTGTGTTGGTTTGGGTTGTTTTAGTGAAAAAAAATTTAAAAAAAAACAAAAAAAATAAAAAAAATCCCATCCGGTGCAGACGGATTTGGGGTCCTAGGGAACCTAGAAGGTGCCTCCATAAAGAATTGTTCAAAAAAAATCAAAAATGGCAGAAAACCGTATACTGCAATACAATCACTCAAAATAATGCTCTCATTTGAGTTTGAACCCTTAAAACGACAACCATAATTATCACAAAACCAAGATATTTTTGGCCTATTAGTCTCCACAAAAAATTATGAATAAAATTGTGCTTAGGTTATGAAATATCAATATGAAAAGTTGGGGAAACCAGTAAACCCGCCATTATTTACAAACCAAAAATGATTTATGTATGATTTTTTCCACCACAAAATTATTACCGTTTATTATTACGGCTACAGCTGTGGTTTTCTTTTAATACTTGCTCAGAAAAAACCTTTTCTTAAAGTTTTCAACATCCAAAATACACAACTCATTAGTTTCTTTTTGGCAGTTCTTCTTTTTAGTTTTTATTGAAGGAACTAAAACCAACTAAAGAAAAAGCGATAACTCTACAATTATCCCAAAAGCACTGCTTCTTGAGGCGCGTTTCCGCGAGCTTAACATAGTTACTATTATTTTCTCTTTCTAAATGCATTCGTCTAAGAGATCCAGCATACTACACATACATGTATGAGCTTAAATATACGCCTTGCTATGCTTTCGGCGTGCACAACTTTGTAAGCAAGCTGTTTTCTTTTTGTAGCGGTTACGGTTAACCTTGGTCCTAAAATTTTTCAGAAGTATAAGCAAAATAAGGAGACCTCGATTGTGTAATATCTTCGAATATTGTTTAAATTTACAGATAATTGTTTATGCTTACATGTGTATATCACAAATGTAGGCCTTTTTTACATCCGTGGTGTATATAATCAAGTTTTTAAGTTTTATGAATTTCCGGAATATACTTCAATTTTGACATCAAAAATTCTATGACGTCATCTACTAGCTGACATGAACAGAACAAATGGACGTAGATAGCACATCCTGTGAAGATCCATACCTTGAGAACGGGGTCCCATAGTTTGTACAAAAATACATTTTACAAAGCGTATTTAACACAAACGTACATTGCGCAAACAATACTTTCCGCAAATCGTAAAGTAGCATAACAATACATCGCACAAAGGATACTTTTTGCAAACCGTACATCGTACAACTCGTACTTTCTACAAACAATACATCCTACAAATCGTACAGTTTAGAATCCGTCCGACATACAATTTTTGTTCTCTGCTGTTTTAATTTAAACTCAGAATAAATATACAATCTTAGAAGGTGAAGACATATTCTTTTTTTTTTAATTTTATAAAAAATATAGGTTTAAAAAAAATATAGGTATATAGAATCCAAAAAAATCGAGACATGAATATGCAGTGTGGCTACTTTAAAGAAATTAAATGCTCTAGAGCCTTAGGATATAATATGAGGATAAAACGCACCCCCCTCCCCTCCCCCTTAGAAACATGTTTATGGTCACATTTTGACTTCAAATTAAGTTTTTTTATTACTTATCCTTAACCCCCCCCCCCCCCCCCCGAAGTCAATTTCTGAGTGTGACTGAAAATGAAATGAAATTTTTCATGGGATTTGCGTCATATCAAATTTGTTTTTTTTTAAATGTGATGATACCTATACCTATGGTACACTAATTTTGTGACACATTGACTGCAATGTTTTTTTGATGTGAGTTAATTTTTAATTAAAAAAAAAACCTTTAGATATATAAAAATCAAATTACTATTGCTTTTTTCTTCGGCAAAATAGATTTTTTTTAGCTGTAGGTTGTTTTACCTCTTTATACAGTGTGTCTCAAAAGTCTGGAATAATGGATTTTTTGGGAGAACGCTTTTAAAAAAAAAACATATATACGAAAAATAGCGGGTTCGAAAAATGTATAAGTACTCTTTATACACGGTGGACACCCTGTATTGTGTAGTGTTGGGTATTTTTGAAAAGCTTATTTTTAAGGATTCAGAAAATGAGATAATATACAGGGTGTCCACTTTAAAAAAGAGTGTCGTATTTTAATTTTGGGACACCCTATATATAAAATGGTATACATTTTTCGAAAGCGCTTTTTCTACCTAAAAATGATCCTAAATAAGTTTTCTTTTCAAAAACCCATAGTTATCCCAAAAAATCCATTATTCCAGACTTTTGGGATACACTCTGTATAGTTGAGTAAGTTTTTAGGAAAATTCGGTCAATTCAATTTTTAGACATATTTTATGGTCTATTTATTTTTAGCCACTCATACATAGTATGGAGGCTATTGGGTTTGTCAAAAATACCTAAATACAAATAAATTTTGTCATGTTGTCTGTCTGTCGGTCTGTCTGTCGGTAACACGATTACTCAAAAACCGCTAAACCGATTCTTATAAAATTTGGTACCAAAATTCTTTGTCACCCTACGCAGAGTTGATTAGTTTTTGGTGGGGGTGGGGGGTTGGCAAGACGATATTAGGGGGGATTAAACTTAACTCACGAACCGTATAGCAGCTAGCGACAAGCGGTTTTCACAATATAGGATAGATAATTACATCTTCAACCAAAAATTTTGAAAATAAATTTGATTTTTTTTTTTGGTTGAAAATCCAACTATGTAAGGTAATATGAAAACCGCGTGTCGCTTTTGGCAAGAGGGTTGGATGAGGGGATTAAGCTTTTAATAAAATTGTAACTTCACGAACCATACGTATCAGCTAGCGACACGCGATTTTTACACTAAGATAGATAATTGCATTTTCAACCCAAAAACAAAAAAAAATAAATAAAATTGAAACAAAATATTTCAATTTTTTTATTTTTTTTTAGATTTTATGTATTGCTGTATGTGCTCATTTGTCTTTTTAAACGGGCTTTCCAACAAGGTTCCAAAGTAGTATATAATCCTTTAAAAAAAATTAAGTGTGTTAGAGAGGTGTCACCCTTTAAAAGGGGAATTTTTTATATGACTGGAACGCCCATAAAAAAATCTCAGTTGTCGTGTTTTTGCGTTTTATCCGCATATTTTTTCTACAAACACAAATCGTCGAATAACTCATAAGATCGTGCCAACGTCGGTATAACGTCGGCAGTGCGTTAGCGATGCGTTGGCCCGATTTTATGTCCTGTGTTATCCTGAGGCTCTAGCGAAATTATTCCAGTTAAAATTCCCACCCTATATAGGAGGGCCCAAGGATATTCTGATGGTATACGAAAACTTCTCCTCCAAAGCTGACAGCAAATAGTGTAACTTATTTATTCCCACGACGACGTTTTTCTATCCTGCATAGAAATCGGTTCACTCGATTACGATTTGTAGTGCCACATAGATCCACACAAACATAGACAGCAGGGTCCGAAAGTGAAACCTATGACGTCAAATTCGTTGCTCATCATGAATATCTCCTAAACGAAAAGGTTTAAAATAGGGAAAAGTTGCGCAAATTTTACGCTTTGCTGAAAACTAAGAAAAGTTTACAAATTCCGGATAGTTCTGGAGAAAAATCCGTATTCTTTAATTTTAGTATTTATTTTTCTGCGCCCTTATTCTTTAAAAGCTGTCAAAAAATGCTTAAAAATTATTTGAAAAGGCACTTTTTTAAAATCTACCTGACAGGTTCGTTTTTGAGATTTGACATTGCAGTGTGAGAGGGGAGCTCTGGCAAGTTCATTTTTGGTTCATAAAGGATGACAGATAATATTTTGCAACCTTATTTTGACAAGTCACCTGAATTTTTGGGTTACTTGACCATCATTAATTAATTAATTATTGTGTCTACATAAAATCCAAACACTTATCTTTCGACAAAATAATTATGATAATAATTTCAGTTCCCAGAAGTGATGATCAAGTTAAATTGGTATATAAATGTAGATTATTATGTAATAAGACACCATAGTTGAAAATTTAGATGACTGATTGATTAAAAAGTCATACAGACGAAGCATCAAGGCAAATAAAGGAAGCCGAAACAGACACAAATTATTTACATGTACAGGATGATTTTTTTTTAAAAATATTTTGGAACTGAATCTATATAATATTTTTTCTACTAGCGTGCGGAAAAGTTACTGGTACTTTTCCGCACTCAACCAAAATAAAATATAAATATATTGCTATATTTTTAAAAATTTTCTTTTTTGTGTTAGGTAAACGTTTTAGTAAAATTCCTTTTATTGGGTTAAATGCGAGTAGAAAAAATATTGTACCCTGCAACTCGCGTAAAGCGACTTTTCCGGACTTGTTAGGTAAACTAGCTACTATTTATTTCCACGACCGTGCGGGAAACACCCCTTTCCCGCACGTATTTTAGTTTGTAAAGTATCACTTTCCCGCACGCAGTACGGAACAGATTTTACTCATTTTTTTTACAACTGGTAGGAGAAAAAATATTTATCCTAACTCATGTGTCAAGTATCTTTCCCATCCTTGCTGCTTTCCCGAACTCCGGTCCGCGTTCGTCCTCAGACCAACGGATGTCCCGTGTGGGGAAGATTAAATTTTCGCACAAGTTATATAAGATAAAAACTATTTTTAGATTTTGCGCATTGTTAACAGTGCAAAATATAACTTTGCCGCACTAGTGCGCAAAAATAGTGCGAAAAATCTTTGCGCCCTGTAATCGTAATGTCAAAACCTTTTCTTCGCATTGTCTTGGTTGCACAGTTAGCATAAGGGAGGGGGACATTTTTGGGGGCAATCCCAATTTTTTTATACGATCTACTGTTTTTGATACCAAATTTTAAATCTTTATAAAATTTGCTTTTTAAAGATACCACATATTATACGGTTTGCATATCTAGTTTTCATATTTTTTATTTAAATTTTTGAAAGCGATTATCTCACAAACTAAATATGATGTTGAGTGTCATTTTAAAGAGTTTTTTGAGAGAATCTACAGATAGTAATATTTTTAAAATTAAGCCCCTTTATCAACATTTTTGAATAAATGACGTAAAAATTACCAAAAATGGATAAATTGCATTTATAAATGTGTAATCGCCCAAATGCTACCATTTCTTAATTTTCCTTAAAAAATCCTTTAAAATGACACCGAACATTCTAGGGTACCTTATTTAGTTTGTACGCCTTTTCCGCAGTCATTTGCGTGTGGAAAGTAGCAATTTTCCGCACAGCGTGCACGAAAAAATTTTGCTTGCGAAAAAAATATCACTCACGCAAAAAGAAATTTCTACGAGATTGAGGCAAATAGGATTTTGCGCATTGGGCGTTACGTTACTATGTCACACTAGTTTTCCACATTATTTCAATGTTATAATAATATATAATAAAAATTTTATGAAACACGTTTTTTATTGACTATTTTATACTACTTTCCTTACGCTCTTAGAAGAACAATTGTTCCTAATGCTTGCAGAAATCATTTTTTTCCGCAGTCGACTGCTTGACCGAACTTCTAAGTCCTTCGGCCAATGAGGCAGTCTCGTACGGAAAAAATGGCTTTTCCGCGTGCATATTTTTTTTACAAAATTATGCACAGCGACAAGATGTTTTTAATTTTCCGCACGCCCTTAGGCAAAACGTTGCATCTAACACGAGCGTAAAGTAGGCCCGGCGCTAGATTGTTGGAAGCCCGAGGCATTTTTTAAAATACCGCCCCTGATTAAAGGATTCTTAATTTTATTTTTAAGTTACCCATTTAAAAGGGAAAAAATATATTGAATAATAAAAAATCCTTATTTGCCAGGGGCGGTCGCAGTGCCTCTGACTCCCCCCCAATTAACACCCCTGACTGAGATAATTTTTTTTTATACACCAGTATAATATTTGGGACAATACAATTTTTTATAGTGGGTATAAGATTTTCTTTAAATCCCAGTAAAAAAAATATAGATGTGATATAAATCGATTACAGAGAGAGAAATAAAATATTCTTTTTTTTTTAATATTCGCGTAACATATGCTAAGAACCTTCTTTAGATAAAATTTTATAAATTTTATTTGCCACACCTTTGACAAATACCTGAAAAATATAATATTTTAAACAATTTTCTGTCTATATTTTAAAAAAATTCGCCAGCGCCGCTATAACGTCATTGGTTGTTACAATTTTAGTTAAGTAATTTTAAACAATTTTTATCAGCAACATTATTTAACAGTCGTAAAAAATTAGAATAATTTTGAAAATTTGCGCCTTCGCCGTATTTACAAGCAGATTTAGAATTAAAACTAGACCCAACGGAGAATTCCACCCCTGCAAACCCAACACAAACACCTACTAAAGCGCCCCTCCCCTTTGAAATCGGCTTTACAAAAATTCTACAATTTTTGAACCATTTGAAACAGGATCTAACAACATAAAATCGTTCTTTTTCATTATGTTTTTGTAATTTTCTTGGATTTCTGTGAACATGACATTCAGAAAAAATACCGGTGAGGAGGCGCAGTATGCATTTTTTGTCTACCCTCATTTTTTCACGAGTCATCAAAAAAAGTCGACAGTACCTACTCCGCTACATCTGCACCGTTATGAATTAAAAAGCCAGTTAACTCCTTCTCTCCTGTGTCTTTAGCCTACAGTTTGGTATTCATATGGCCGCGACATTAGGCCAAATTTAAGGATACTAAAACTATAAAGAGTTTTTAACTGACTTTTTACTTGAGATAGTGTTAGCTAAATATGGCGGTTCAAAGATAGTCGATGCGATTTACAAAAGCTGCTTTTTTCTTATGTGCATGGTTCGGCTAATTTTTTTATATTTACTTAAATATGCGGCACTACCACCAACACGGTGAGCCAGATATTAGGCCGTTTTTTACTAAACTTTCTTCGCTTATAGAAAGCAATGGGTCTTACATTTTTGATGTTAGGTCTAATACCCGTATATGTATAGAGGGTAATCCATAGAATTGTGCGCCAAAGAAAAAAGTTTAAAACTCGTGAAATATATATACTTTTTTAAGCTCTTACAAAAAAACTATACCGCTAAGGCAACATCCTTTAGGAACAATATAGTTATATATAGTTATTTAAAGAGTTCTTACTTTAGCACATACATGGTATAAATTTTTGAAATCAGCAACAATTTAAAAATAAAATTTATACAGGGGATTCTATTTAAAATCAGAAAGTTGATTTCAAAATTTGACATATGCCAGTGGCGCACTGAGGGAGAGGGGGATTTAAGGTCAACACCTCCCTCCCTAGAAGCTGGTTACAGTTGGTACAATCAAATAACAACAGAAATAAAATAGTTAAGTATATAGAGAATAAAATACAAGAGCCTAGACCTTAATTTTTAACAATTAAAAATCTTTAAAAAATCATAAATTACAAAATTTTTCGGCTGCAACACCTTTGATTTTTACGATTTCGTATCAAAATGGTCTTTCTAATGTAATTTTATCAAAACATTCTGCGTGCGATTTGGTGTCAAAAATCGTATTTTAAGTCATTTTCGCAAAAATTTTTGCCTGCTGCACATTTTACCATTTTTGCAAACACAAAAATCAGTCACTTAAAGTAAATATTTCAACGCATCGGTATCGATATACCAACCGCGTTTGAAATAAAGCCAATATTTACGATTTTACTTTAATTTTAAGTCAAAAATTTCATTTTAAGCGTTATTTACTCAAAAAATGATGATTTTTACATCAAATTTTGTGCAAATAAACCCAATCAATTATGGTCAGACTTTTACTTCAAATTATTTTTTTTTAATTTTTTTTTTTAATCTTTACCCCCCCTCCCCCCCTCCCCAATACCAATATGGTATGGGGGACTATTAAAATCGTTAAATTTTGACTTTGCTTAATTTTATCAAAAACTAAGGTTCCAAAACACCTTATTCGACGAAAAAAAAAGTTGTCTGTCGGTCTGGTGTCTGTCTGTATGCACGATAACTCAAGAACGCCTTAATCGATTTTAACGAAATTTGGGACAAAAATCCTTTTTCGGCTGGAACTGATTAACTTTTGGGTAGGGTGGTGGGGTGGTTGAAGGGGGGAAAAGGGGTATAAAATATTTTAAAAAATTTTAACTTTGGAACAAAAGCAAGTAGCGATATACGGTTTTCAGATTTAAGTTTCCATTAATATGAACTACAAATTTTGTTATAAAAATCGAAATTCGTGGGAGCTTTAGTTTCCGAGTTATTTAAAAAAACGTTAAAATATATTTTAAAAAAATCATAACTTTAGAAGTAAAGCAGCTATTGATGTGCGGTTTTCATATTTTGGTTTTCGTAAATAGTATCCAAAAATTTTGTTATTAGGGTCAAATCTTTCAAAGCTACAGTTTTCGAGATATTTTTATTTTCTTTCAACATAACATAATTGATTGTATGGTGTACTATCCGTGCTTTCTAACATCAATTTTTTAGTACACCATACCAATATGGTATGGGGGACTATTAAAATCGTGAAATTTTGACTTTTCTTAATTTTATCAAAAGTGAGGTATTAAGGTTCCAAAACACCTTAATCGACGAAAAAAAAAAAGTTTTCTGTCGGTCTGTTGTCTGTCTGTACACGATAACTCAAGAACACCTTAATCGATTTTAACAAAATTTGGTAAAAAAATCTTCTATCGGCTGACCATGAACTGATTAACTTTTGGGTAGAGTGGTGGGGGGGTTGAAGGGGGTAAAAAGGGATAAAATATTTTAAAAAATTGTAACTTTGGAATAAAAGCAAGTAGCGATATATGGTTTTCAGATTTAAGTTTACATGAATATGAACTACAAATTTTGTTGTAAAGTCCAAATTCGTGGGAGCTTTAGTTTCCGGGTTATTTTAAAAAACGTTAAAATATATTTTAAAAAATACATATTTAAAAAATCATCACTTTAGAAGTAAAGCAGCTATTGATATTCAGATTTTGGTTTTCGTCAATATTACCCAAAAATGTTGTTATAAAATTCAAATCTTTCAAAGCTACAGTTTTCGAGATATTTTCATTTCCTTTTAACATAAAATAATTGATTGTATGGTGAACTATTCGTGCTTTCTAGCACCAATTTTTTTTCTACGAATTTAAAACATTTCAGCTAAAAAAATTACTTCATAGGGACCGTTTTTTTATGTTTCCAATAACAATTCTATTTTGATTCCTTGCATATTCAAACGTAAAATCGAGTTTAAAGCCTGCAATTAAGGATTTTAAATAATTTCAAACGTATCTCCTATTTATATATGAAATCCGGTGTTAAGTTAAAAAATGTAAGTTGTGGTTCGTAAAATAAAGGAAAAAAGTGGCAAAGTGTTAATTTACTTTGGAGCTGTAATGTTTAGAATATTTTTATACCTACCCCCCACCCCGAAAACTTTTCTTACGACGCCACTGGACATAACGTATACGCTATGTCCAGTGGCGTAGTAAGGTACCTATAGGTACCGAAAATGTTGCTTTGCTTCTTTTTTAAAAAATGGTTAAAAACATTAAAAAAGTACCATTTCGCGAGTTTTAAGATTATTTTTTTTGACTTCTTCTGTACAAATTCAAAATTTTACACTAATTAAATAAAATAAATTTTTGGGAATCGTTTTTAGGATAACACGAATCGAGTTCAAAAATAAGGGATTGTGAGGAGCAATATCAACCATAATTCTTGTATAGCTTACCCTGTACATGCGGTTATAGTACTTAGCATCAAAAATGTAAAGTCCATATAAGTAGGAAGGCGTTTTATTTTCATCTGACATTAGGTAGTTATATATTTTCTTTTAAAGTTAAGTAAAAAAATTGGTGCTACAAAGCACGGATAGTCCACCATACAATCAATTATTTTATGTTGAAAGGAAATGAAAATATCTCGAAAATTGTATCTTTAAAAGATTTGAACCTTATAACATAATTTTTGGGTAATATTTACGAAAATCAAAATCTGAAAATCGCATAACAATAGCTGCTTTACTTCTAAAGTTATTTTTTTTTATATATATTTCAACGTTTTTTCAAATAACTCGGCAACTAAAGCCTCCACGAATTTGGAAATTTGTAGTCCATATTCCTGGAAACTTAAATCTGAAAACCGTATATCGCTACTTGCTTTTGTTCTAAAGTTACAATTTTTTATTTTATCCTCCTTTTCCCCCCTTCAACCTCCCACCACCCTACCCAAAAGTTTAGGGTCAGCTCAGTACCCACTCCATACAGGCCGATCAACTTCTACCGATTTAGTGTCCTTTAATCCACTTTCGCCGCCATTTTCACTCAAAAGTGACAGAAAATAATCCATTAATAGTTTTCTGTCAATATATATGGCGGCGAAAGTCGAGAAAAGGACACTAAAACGGTAGGAGTTGATTGACCTATGTGGAGAAGGTAGTGGTCAGCCGATGGAGGATTTTTGTACCAAATTTCGTTAAAATCGATTAAGGCATTCTTGAGTTATCGTGCATACAGACAGACATCAGACAACGGACATCCATCTTTTTTTTTCGTCGATTAAGGTGTTTTGCAATCTTAGTAACTAATTTTTGATAAAATTAGGAAAAGTCAAAATTTCACGATTTTAATACCCCATACCATATTGGTATAGTGGACTAAAAACGTCCATTCTCCTAACGTTTACCCCTAATTTATGAATCAACCTGTGCCTTTATGACGAGAATTGCTCGTTGGGACCCCCTCTACAACAGATATTATCTACATATAAATAAAATTAGGTGACACACATTCCACATAACAAAATGGCAGGGTTCTTTATCTCACAGAGGCATTTTTCATATGAAAATAACAACCCCTAAGGGATAGAGATACAGCAATTTAAAGTTTTATACCCCACAAAAAACTGCCTAGATGCTCCAAAACCAGGATGCGTCACGTAATGCGTTTTTACAGTGAAGCTGGTAGTAGATTTAAAATTATTTTTTAAATAACAAAAACATCCTCTAACATTCTTTTTATTCTGAGCTCAGATTTAAACAGCTGTCAGTCGAGCACAGAACATAATTTGTATGTTGGACGGATTCTAATACATACGAATTGTAAGATGTATTATTTGTAGAAAGTACGAGTTGTACGATGTACGGTTTGCAAAAAGTATGCTTTGTGTGATGTATCGTTATGCTATTTTATGATTTGTCTAAAGTATTGTTTGTGCGATGTATATTTGTTTAAAATACGTTTGTAAAATGTATCTTTTGGATTAATTATAGGGACCCCTTGAGAACCGCAACCATTCTGAACCGAGCTGTTTTCTTTTTGTAACGGTTACGGTTAACCTTGGTCCTAAAATTTCCCAGAAGGATAAGCAAAAGAAGGAGACCTCGATTGTGTAATATCTTCGAATATTGTTTAAATTTACAGATAATTGTTTATGCTTAAATGTGGATATAATCAAAACTTTTTAATTTTGATTAATTTCCGGATTATACTTAAATTTTCACATCAAAAATGCTATGACGTCATCTACTAGCTGACATGAACAGAACAAATGGACGTAGATAGCACATTCTGTAAAGATCCATACCTTGAGAATCGCAACCATTCTGAACCGGCAAAAAAGGCTGGTTCCGATTCTCAAGGCATCGAGCATGACAGGAAGCGCTGTCTACATCTATTTTTTTCTGTTCATGTCAGCCAATACATGACGTCATAGCGTTTTTGATATGAAAATTTAAGTGTAATCCGGAAATTCATAAAAATTAAAGACTTTTGATTATATACACATGTAAACATACACAATTATCTGTAAATTTAAACAATATTAAAAGATATTACACTTCCCCTTACTTTTTTCACTTGTTCAAGTGCCGCTTGAACTGAAGGTGACCCTTGAGATTTACTTGGTTTGCAAAAGTTCCGAATATATTCCACTTGGAAAAAGTAAGGAAATCATTGGCAACGTGGCAGTTATCTGCATTTTTTTATTTTTTGTGTCGTGGTGATCATGATTATTACCTGTCAGCTGTCAAAAAAACACGTAAAATTTGAGGTTGTTTAAAAAAAAACAAATTTTATTCATGATTTATGATTGTATGGAGAAAAAGGCAAATAAAAGTACTATAATTGGTTAACTATAAAACCTGACTATTGGTTAACTATAAAACCTGACTATTTATTTAGTATTTTTTCACATCGTACTCAATACGTATTGAAAAGATTGTCTTCTTTTTCCTTCATAGAGCATGTTATCTGTTCCAACAAAGAGCATGATATATGAAGAACAAAGATGCTTGATTTTCGATCCGTATTGAATACGATGTGAAAACATACTAATTATTACACCACCATACCAATCCAACCCATTTTTCAGTTTCTTTGCAACGAATTTGCGAAAAAAAAGGTGAATTATTCGTTTATTGAAAAAACATGATTTTTTTGGACATTCTAAACCTTTTGTAAAAGGTATCTTCATCTCATTCTTCGAAAAATCCTTCTTGGTAGGTATTCCATTAATTACAAAGTCTAATTTTACATCTTCTTCGTCATCCCAAAGAAGTTCCATTTTAAGCACAGAATACTATCATAATCACAGATAGATTTTAAGGCAACGGAACAGTTTTAGAATCTGATTAAATTAATGGCTTTTGTTTGAAAACATAATCAAAAAAATACCTCACATAACCTCAAAATGCGCTTAAGCCAAAGTAATATTCTACGGCCTATCTTAACTGCGGCTTAAGTGCCATTTACATGATATTCCTCACCATTGCACACCAAAACTAAAGCTTAAGCTCGGCTTACATGTCAAGCCAAACCCGTGCACACGGGGCATTATACTTCTGGGTGTCGATTCTTGAATCGAGGGATGGTCACATATGGGATCGTTCTCACGAAAAAATTTCTAGTCTGTATTCTTGAATGCCCGAGGAGTGTTCCCGTCCGTCCAAAATTCGCAGGTGAACGTTCTACTGGTACGAGGCAGGAGAATGGCGCTGTAATCGCACGAAACTTGCGCAGAATGCAATGTTTGGTTGGTTAATTTGTAACCTAACCTTTGTTTCATAGTGTAGTGATTCGGTTTTTATTTCGTTTGCCTTTTTTATATAAATATTATCGGTAAAAATGATGGAGCCAGAAGAAATATGGCTCGTGAATAGAGTCACATATTATTTAGAGGAGGCCAAGGCGGATCGGGCGCAACAAGTCGCCCCGAGATTCCAATACAAGGCGAGTTGATCCTTGAAAAATTACAGTTTCCAAAAACTTGGCAAGAGAAATAATAGCCATTTATGCTTGAGGGCTGAAGTGCATCAGACTTGTCCATCGACACAAAAGTAAGCAATAAATTAATATACCCAGTGCAATATATAGTATATTTTCACATCATACTCAATACATATTGAAAAGATTGTACCTCTTCTTTTTCTTTCATAGAGCATGTTCTCTGTTCTGACTAAGAGCGTGATATATAAAAGAACAAAATGCTTGATTTTTTTATACATATTGATTGAGTATAATGTGAAAACATACAAAGTAAACCACATAACAAGCCATGGATATGTATATCCAATGGATATCCGTGCAAATGATATTCTTTTATTGGGCATACATGAACGCCTCTAATGGATATTTAACTTTTATCCCATTTATGATCATACATAAGACATACATTCAATGGACATCCAGTGATGTATATGTGCTCCAACAATGTATATCCATTCTATATGTTACCCATATAAAATGGATATACATTGATGGAGCTGCAACAAATATACTTTATATGGGAATAGACGAATTGATTGAGTATAATGTGAAAACATACAAAGTAAACCACATAACAAGCCATGGATATGTATATCCAATGGATATCCGTGCAAATGATATTCTTTTATTGGGCATACATGAACGCCTCTAATGGATATTTAACTTTTATCCCATTTATGATCATACATAAGACATACATTCAATGGACATCCAGTGATGTATATGTGCTCCAACAATGTATATCCATTCTATATGTTACCCATATAAAATGGATATACATTGATGGAGCTGCAACAAATATACTTTATGTGGGAATAGACGAATTGAGGTTTCCTCATAACTCAAAAACTAATTAAATATCCAATTTTTAAAGTTAACAGGTATCCTTAGTTATAGGTTATTCGTTCAATCCTCTAAAGCATGGTTTATGCAGCTACTTAATCTTATATGTCTGTCTCTTTCTCACATATATGAATAGAAAAGGATGGATAGAAAGTTTATTATGTTTGTCAATTGTGCATGATGCAGCTGCACAAACCTGCTGCATGTTAATACCTCATACTTATAAGCTCTTATTTAGTTTTTTTATTTATAGGTTATGGTAACTTCAAACCTTCTATCACATGATAAAAAGAAAGGTTCGTGGCATATAGACACACATATTTTGCTTTTCAATTCATTACGACCAGGTCTCCAAGATCTAATGGATAGTCCAGAAACCTACAGGCCTGTTTCATCCTTGTTAGAAATCATCAGGATAACATAGGACTGTACCTAGCATATGAAGCATAACATAAACAAACACACCCAGAGAATTTAAACAACTTTCTTTGTCAAACAACGCGGGATGTTGGATGGCTATATGCCGTCTATTGGAATACAACGAAAAGCAAAACTTTCAAGGATGCAAATATCAATAAGAATGAAATTTGCGAGCAGGACAAAAAAAAGAAACCTGCGAAACGGTACCGGTCACTGAAAGAAGACCATTCAAAATACACCAAATGGTTCCTACCAAGAAAGTGTTGGAAAACACGTATGCCACAAATTGAGTGCTCCAAGCTGTGTTTTAGTTTTTACAAAAAGTGCCTTTCATTCAAAGTTCAGTCAATTCTGATGATTATTTGACAACAAATAAATAACTTTACTGTTAAGTTTTTTTTTTGTTTTTTTAGTGTTACATTTAGAATTTTTTCTGTAGAAAGCACTTTAAACTTTAAACCAATTAAACAAAAAGTAGATATTAGAGTAGACAGAAGAAAAAGAATCTCCAAGCCAAGTTTTATGTGAAATATTCTAAATTAAAGAATTTAACAAATTAAAAATGAGACCTTTCATTTACACTCAGTTATGTACAAGGTGACCGCTTATAAAGTCCCACTTAGAAAACATTTTTTGTTATTTGTCACAACAAGCTCAATCAAAAAGGGAACTACTCATAAAATTAAGTAGATTTCTGTCACAATTTTAGTTTTTGCCCACACTAGACGCAGGGTAGCCATGAGGGTCTCTTTAATGGAATCCTATTTTTTTTTTGGTTTTGATTCAAAAAACATATAATGTAGGGTTTATCTGTGGCGGTTGTCGAGTAAAATTAAAAATAATTTACCATAATGGCAACGTGTTAGTCAATGAAAAATAGTAATATGGTTCTTTGTTCAACACATCTTCTTATGAATGTTTTTATGTTCATGACTGTTCAAGAAAAAGGTAACTTGTAGTATATTTTTGAAAGGGAGTGTCTAAAGAGCCGACAATTCGGCTGAATAGACATGTGTCTAAAGAGCTAACAGTAATTTTATTTATTATGTGTTTTTCATATTTTCGTTTTTTTTTTAACTAAATTAACCTAACCTAAACAGACTCAAACCAACTTATTCAAAGCCAAAACAACCCAAAAAAACACTACAACCCTCATATCTTATTTTAGCATAAAAAAATGGAGGCACCTTCTAGGGCCCCTAAAGGACCCTAAATCCTTGTCTGGCGTTTTTTTAATGCAAAGTTCAAGTATTTTTTGTTGGGGTTGGTTTAAATCTGTTTCAGTTGGATTTTGTTCATTTAGTTAAAAATTACTAAATAATTACTGTCGCCCTTTAACTTCACGACTATTCAGTCGAATTGTCGACCTTTTAGACACTCCCTTTTTGTTTTACAGAATATAAAAAAAGACCTTATGGCCTGTGTGTAAGGTGGAATTAAAAAAAAATTAAACTGCAATAGAAATTTATAATCTACATAATTTTTTGTTATTCCCATTTACAGCAAAAAGTAATTTTTTTAATAGTTTGTCATACGTTTATTTTGCACCTTCAATTCAACAACTGTTTTTGGTTAAATGTCAAAAAAATAAGGAAAAAATCACAGAAAATGTTTTGGTTAGTTTGAAATTAGTTCAATCGCTCAAAAAAACAAACTGGCAGCATTGGACGTGTTTCGGCTGCATTCAAGAATACGAACAGCCAGCGACGGGGATGGGATCGTTCCCTGGGAGTGTTCACATCCTTTAAGTGATCATCCACCACACGAACGTCCGTCTAAAATTCAAGAATCGACACCCTGGGAATTTTAGGACCAAGGTTAACCGTAACCGCGACAAAAAGAAAACGGCACCGGTCGTTCGATTTAAAACAATGACGTCACAGTTGCAACTGTTCAGGACTCGTTCATTTTCTACTTCTGTAAATATTAATTGGTAAAATTTAATTAGAAATATAAATGGTTTTTTTGTACTTTCTTTTGGGATTAAAATAAGAATAGTAGCCCAAATAATTCTTCAAAACAAACTCATATATGAATTATATTGTGTACTTTAAATGGGTTACTTTACTATTTTTTTACGCTAAAAGACTGACTTGAATTAATTTCAGTTTTGGCATCTTTATTCAACTTATTAAATTGGAATTTACCTTTTCTTTTCTTATCGCGTTAGAGATTTTTATATTAAAAGCAAAAAAGGGTGTTTTACTGGACAAAGCGCCACGAAAATAACCCAATAAGTTAGTTGATGATAAACGGTCTTGTGCATCCAGCTCGCTGGTTTTTTAACATACGAGTTTACGTTTCCGCACACAAAAACTATTTTTGTGCTCTTTTGTGACTCTGGATTATATTTACACCTAGGAGGCGCCTCTAGGCTCTACTCGAAAAGAAGATCTGCTGGTAAGTGGCTGAAAACGCACCCTTTTTGCTATGAAAAAACGTTTTCATATATCTTATAAACTAAATTAGATTGCAGTCCACTCATGTCTCTACCAAAATACTGAGCGCGCGTTAAGATCCGTACAGCAACCATGTGCTGTTTTCTTTATAGGCGCGTTTCTACGAGCTTAACATAGTTACTAATATTCTCTTTTTCTAAATGCATTCGTCTGAGAGAGACCCAGCATACCAGGAACATACCGCTTGTACACCCTTCGGCCCCACTGTCTAACTACCTTTTTGAGATAGTTATCCCCTGACAGATATGCGGGTTGAAGGGTGTAAATGCGGGTATTTTTGATGCTGATGTAGTATGCTGGATCTCTCTTAGACGAATGCATTTAGAAAGAGAAAATAATAGTAACCATGTTAAGCTCACAGAAACGCGCCTTTTGCCGCGGTTACCTTGGTCCAAAAATTTCCCAGAAGCAAAAGAAGGAGACCTCTATTATGTAATATCTTCAAGGATGTAGATATCTTTGAATATTGTTTAAATCTACAGATAATTGTTTATGCTTATAATTGTATATAATCAAAAATTTTTAATTTTTATTAATTTCCGGATTATACTTAAAGTTTCACATAAAAAAATGCTATGACGTCATCTATGAGCACATCCTGTGAAGATCCATACCTTGAGAAGCGCAACCATTCTGAACCGGCAAAATAGGCTGGTTCCGATTCTCAAAGCATCGAACATGACAGAATGCGCTGTCTACATAGATTTTTTCTGTTCATGTCAGATAATACATGACGTCATAGCATTTTTGATATGAAAATTTAAGTATAATCTGGAGATTCATAAAAATTAAGAACTTTTGATTATAAACACATGTAAACATAAACAATTATCTGTAAATTTAAACAATATTCAAAGATATTACACAATCGAGGTCTCCTTCTTTTGCTTATCCTTCTAGGAAATTTTAGGACCAAGGTTAACATTTGAGGTTATATTATTTTTGCATAAATTTTTGTAATAAAAATTTAATTTGTTCATCATTTCTTTTCTTCTGACCCTAATTAAATACCCTGTGGTATTACTTACATTATTTTCGTCATAGGTATAGCTGCATTTATGAGTTTTCTTAGAGAAAAGACATTCAATAATAAAAAAAACAAAAAAACAAGGCACTGTCAACGAGGTCGAGGGTTGTTGGATTATAATGTTGAAGGAGCATGAGACACATCCAAACAAGTAACCACCTCATTAAACAGTTCTGAATTGCTTTTAAAATTGTGTAGGGATGAAAAAATGTACTATGCACTTTTCCGCGCACTTCAAGTTTTTATTTTAGTTTTTTGGCTCACTCACTTCCTACAGCCAAAACCGGTGACTTTTTCTTGCTTCCTCTTGTTTCCCTGTTTTTTCTAGAAGTCCTTTGTTCTCGTGCAAAAACCGAACTACCAACTTCTTAAAGTTCCCCAGTAAAACCTTTAATATTGTTAAGAGGCCGGAAAAGTGCTGAATCTATGACACCCCCCCTGCTGAGACAAACATATAATAAAAATTCCTAATCCTAAACTTTAATTCTAAAAAACAAAATATAGCAATTAAATATTTCAAAATAAAAGCACATTTTTACACAACTGTTTTTTCCTTTTTTTTACATCTTTTTAGGTAAGTAGTCATCATCACATTAAGGCCTTTGATAAGTCATTATTCATATTCTTCTAGTAAAAAGTATTTTCGTATAACTGTCTGGTACATTTTTTCTTCTGGAACTGAGTTCTTAGGAATGTGTCGTTCAGTTTGTCCATCTGAAGACTGGGTTGAATGGATAGGTACTTGTGTATGTATTTATTCTGGGAATAAATGTTTAAGAATTTGTCCTCAGCTTGTCCATCTGAAGACTGGTTGAATGGATACTTGTATTTATTCTTGGAATGAATGTTTGGGAATGTGTCATCAGCTTGTCCATCTGAAGGCTGGTTGAATGGGTGCTTGTATTTATTCTGGGAATGAAAGTTTGAGAATGTGTCATCAGCTTATCCATCTGAAGACTGGTCAAAGAGGTAGATACCTGTCTGGAGGTTGTTTGAATGAAGAATGTGCACCTCTGGCCAATAATAGTTTGCATGAGAATGATGTAATGAGTTCTAGTCATCACAAATATAATCTTTAAGGTAAAATGGAGGTTGTTTACGTCTTTGTCGATGATCTCTCATTTGACTTGTACTTGATGATGGATGGTAATATGGCGGATCTATTGAAGTTGAAGGAACATCATTATAATCATGTAGGGTTGATAAAAAATCTTTTATTTCTCTCTCTTCAATTTCTGGATTTTTCAAGTCACTTTCGGTTTCCTTTAAGTTTCGGGTTGATTTAAGCCACATTTAGGAGTTTTTGAGTCACGTCCGGATTTTTTCAGGTTATTCCCATAACCAAGACTTTTAATAAATTTGCCGTATCTATCAGTATTTAAGTCAAATTCTTCACTGTATTTATCTTCTTTAGAAGCTATTTCATCTATATCTTCATGAGCATTGTCTCTATTAGGATTCTCATCCACGTTTTCACTGTCGTTTTTAGTTTCATCATTTCCTGTATCGTTTTCATTTTCGGTATCATCTTCTTCGGAATCCGAGTTGATTAATTCAAAACTTAATGGAAGTTTTTCTGGTCTTAGACGAAGGTCGTCTATATGTACTTTAACTTCGTCGTTGTTTCTCTTAATCTTGTAAATAATGTCCGAAATTTTTCCTGTCACTTCGTAGGGTCCTTCCCATGAAAGTCCAAATACTTCATGCTTGAAACTACGTTGTATTACTTTATCGCCGATCTTAAATGGCTTTGGCTTGTCTTGATTTTTGTTCGTGTATTTATTTTGATATTCTTTTTGTTTTTTTCTTGCTTCTTCTAATCGTTTTTCCCTGATGCATCAATGATTTAACACTGGCACCTTATATACAGGATGATGTCTGTCTCCCGGTAGAGGTAAATTATAGTCCAGAAGTAGTTTTGCTCGTGGTTGTCCAGTTGCGGCATTTGTCCGGTTTCTCAAAACAAACAGGATGTGGGACACAAAATCGTCCCAGTTTTCGACATTTCTATTTAAAAAGTAAGTTCTAAAATTTTTCTTTATTTCTTGGTTACGGCGTTCCACCGGATTTGCTCTCTGATGGTATATAGCCGTAGAAACAGAATTAATTTTATTTAAATCACAGAATTTTTTAAAAATGTCGGAACGAAGTTGTGTCCCATCATCCGATATAATCGTATTTGGGTACCCAAACCTTGTACATACTTCCGCGTTTAAAAATTTTGTTATTTCAAGAGCAGTGGCGCTGTGTACACACTTAGCTTCAACCCACCTGGTAAATAAATCTTCGACGACAATAACAAATCGGTTTCCAATAGGGCTTTGGGGATACAGTCCAAGAAGATCTATACTGAAAACTTCACCAGGATTTATTGAAAGATGTGCTTCGAATGAAGCGTGAGGTTGTAAGTTACGGCCTTTTGTAAGTAAACATGTAAGACAATTTTTAACATACTGGGAGACATCTTTCCTTAACTCAGGCCAATGGTAAAATTTGGAAATAGTTAAATACGTTTCGTCCCTACCTGGATGCCCTACCTTAATTGATGCCCCTCCCGTTTAAATAGTAAATTGTTTTCCACCGAACAAAAATTAAAAAAAATTTTTTCTGATGTTGACTTTAAAGGTTTGTTTTGAATGTTTCGCCAATTTGTTATGTCCCATTGAATTCTTTTACTTTGGGACTGAGCAAAAGAAATTTCATTAAAAAGAGATGCTTCATTAACTGGATTAATTAAGTTTACTTTGGGCAAGCAATTATTATTTGAAGTTGACAGGCTTTTATTGTCTGATTCGGGAGGAAACATTTTAGAAAGGTCTGTAATTTCCTCAGAAATATGTTCATGTTTTGCGTTCCGCGAAAGAAAATCTGGCAATTCGTTGTATTTACCTGGGCAATGAACTATTTCAAAAAAAAATTCGGACAATAATAAGGACCAACGAGTCAGCTTTGTTTTTGCGTCAGAATTTTTATTTAACCATAGTAGTGCTCGGCTATCTGTAATCAAAGTAAATCTATGGTCTTCTAAATAAATTTTATATTTTTTAATTGCCCACACTACGCAGAGGCATTCTTTCTCATTTTATGTGATAGTTACGCTCCGTACGGTTAAATCTAGCACTGGAATATGAGATGATACGCCTCACATCGTCAAAACCTTTCTGAAACAACACCGCACCCATTCCGACCTCGCTAGCGTCTGTTTGTAAAAAGAATGGTAAGGAAAAATCTGGTCGATGTAATTGCAATGGTTGTGAAATTGCTTGTTTTATTTTTTTTAAAGAATTTTGTTCCGTGTCAGTCCATTTAAATTTGACTTTTTGAGAAAGAAGGTCTGTCAGCGGTGCAGCTAGTTCTGCAAGATGAGGTACGTATTCTCTTAGCCAGTTGATTGTGCCAAGAAAGAATTTTACATCTTTTTTACTATGTGGTGTTAAAAAATTTTGAATTTCTTGCAAGTGAAATGTTTGAGGTATATTAAGTTCTCCTTTAATTGTATGGCCCAAGAAGTCTAAATTGTCCGTCGCTATTTTGCATTTCGAAATTGAACACTGTAATTGATGGATACTCAAGCGTTCTAAAACTAACTTTAAATGATGCATATGCTCTTGATGACTATTAGAGTAAATAATTATGTCATCTAAATATACTACTGTAAATTCATGAAGAAATCAAGTCAAAACTTCTTGTGCCATCAATCGCTGGAACGTGCTCGGGGCATTTTTAATGCCAAATGGCATGTCAGTAAATTGATATTGTTGACCATCGGATGTTGAAAATGCCATTAGAGGTTTTGTTTCCTGAGACAATCCCACCTGCCAGTAGCCACTTCGTAAATCCAAGGAAGTAAATACCTTTGCTGAACCTAATTCGTCTTCAGAAGCGTCATTAAGGCGTCGATAATCAACGCAAAACCTTGGTTTTTTGTTAGGACGTTCAATGATTACCGGTGAACTCGCATAAGGCGACACAGATGGTTCGATGATCCCTGCTGGAAGCATTTCACTAATCTGTTCGTTCATTATTTTCTTTTTATGTTCGCTTCCAGGATAGGGTTTAGTTCTTACAATAGTATTTGATTTTAATCGAATTTCATGTTGAACACTGCGAGTCATTGCTTTCTTCAGCGAGTCATCGAACAAATGTGCAAAATTCTACAATATGTCTAGATAATCATTTTTTGTTTGAATATCTAAATGATTTAATGGAAAATGTACTACTGTTAAGGACGATTGATGTTCAGAATTAGAAATGAAGTAAACAGTTCTTCTTAAAGTTTTGCCAAAGTGAATACAATAACGATTCATATCTAAGACCACTTGATGTTCGATAAACCACGAATAGCCCAAAATGCATTCCTCAGGTAAGTTAGGAACGACAAGAAATTCAGACTCTATTTCAACATTAAGAATTGAATATTTAACTTTTATGAATCCATTTGTATCGATGGTAACAGGACCACATCCATAATTAATGGTCTGTTTGATAATAGGATGTAAGACTTTGAAAAATTTTGATGAAACAAGATTAATTGTAGCTCCCGTATCGATAAGCGCTTTGATATCATACTGATTTAAAGTAATTTAAATTTTTGGTTGAAAATTAGAGCCTGAAGCTAACTTGATTGTTTGAAAATTAGCTAATGATTCTGGGAAGGTGCAGATGGTCGACCTCCCCGATTTTGGTTTAAAGAACTTTGCTGTTGTTGTCTTGATTGTTGATTAAAAACTCTCGATGCTTGATTATCTGGTCTTCCAAGCCGATGATTGGCAGGTTCTCTTGGACTTTCGTGTGTGGTATGTGACGTTTCTTGTGGCTGTTGATTTCTTGGATTTTGAGGACACTCGTTATGAAAATGCCAGGCACTACAGTACTTGCAAGCAGTTGGTGGTTGTTGATTATTATATGTAACTGTTGCTGATTGATTTCTGTGCGGATTCGGATCATTGACTGAAAAGCTGTTTTGTTGCGTTTGATTTCTGTAAGTACTTAGTTGAGACAACGAATGAGTTTCTGATTTACTTTGCTGTAAGTCTCTTTCGATTATTGACACAATTTGTGAAAGATTTTGTACGCTTTCAAACTGTAAGGATCTAATTTCAGGTATGAACTGTTCGATCAGGATTCCAATAAGCATCGGCTCAGGTTCACTTGGATGTAGACGATAAAATAAACCTTGTTTACGCAATATGAACAAATTTGCTTGTTCATTGTACTTCTGGTGCTCACCATAGAGTTGAATTGTCAGCTGAGTAATTTTGGCGGTGCTGTTGTATTTACTATTAAAATAAGTTTTGAACATCTCCCAGGACATTGGGACATTTGCGTACGCTCTGAACCAAGTTGCTGCCTCGCCTTTTAGTGATGAAGTTACTGCCTCCAATCGATTTTCATAAATGATCTAATTGAAAATGAAGTATTCTTCCATTTTTGTTACGAAGGTGGAAGAATTTTCTGCGTCTAGTCCGTAGAAAAGTGGCCGTGACTTGGCTTCGGATTTGTTATTTAAACTTTTTGCGATAATTTGAAAAGCCTTGAGAAATGCTGTTGACATATCAGGTGGGGTCTGAGTTGTTGTGGTAACAGTGGAATTATGATTTTTAAAGAACGGATTGTTAATTTTCTGTAGCGACTGAAATTCGTCTTGAAAATGTACTCTAGATCTTCTTATTGGCTGTGGCGAATCACCCGCCAAACCATCTGCACCAAGATTTTTCGAAAACTGATTTGGAATAGACTGTGAAAATTGAGGTGTCGATTGGTGACAATAAGTCAAATTTTTAGAAGAAATTGAATTTTCATAACCTAGGTGACCTTTAGAATATGGCGGCGAATGAGAGAAAACTTTTAAATATCAGATTTTGAAAAATGATTCGAGTAATGTTCAGATTTATGCTGCGACTGGCTTTGTAAAAAGTCTGGCGAGTAAGATTCCTCAACATTTTTTAACCTAATGGGCGTATTTTGCGATGATACCGAAGTATTTGTGCTCTGTGCATTTGTGAAATGAATCAAAAAATTCATCTTGATCGGAAGAGGCCATATTTACGTTTTAATCCTATCTAACTTAACTAAATCCTACTAAAAACCTAAACTACTAAAATGCACAAAAACCCAAGATTTTGACTTATTTCAAAACGCGTAAAAATGCATTAGTTTTCTTAAAATCGAGTTTAAATTTGCGAGCAGGACAAAAAAAAAAACCTGCGAAACGGTACCGGTCACTGAAAGAAGACCATTCAAAATACACCAAATGGTTCCTACCAAGAAAGTGTTGGAAAACACGTATGCCACAAATTGAGTGCTCCAAGCTGTGTTTTAGTTTTTACAAAAAGTGCCTTCCATTCAAAGTTCAGTCAATTCTGATGATTATTTGACAACAAATAAATAACTTTACTGTTAAGTTTTTTTTTTGTTTTTTTAGTGTTACATTTAGAATTTTTTCTGTAGAAAGCACTTTAAACTTTAAACCAATTAAACAAAAAGTAGATATTAGAGTAGACAGAAGAAAAAGAATCTCCAAGCCAAGTTTTATGTGAAATATTCTAAATTAAAGAATTTAACAAATTAAAAATGAGACCTTTCATTTACACTCAGTTATGTACAAGGTGACCGCTTATAAAGTCCCACTTAGAAAACATTTTTTGTTATTTGTCACAACAAGCTCAATCAAAAAGGGAACTACTCATAAAATTAGGTAGATTTCTGTCACAATTTTAGTTTTTGCCCACACTAGACGCAGGGTAGCCATGAGGGTCTCTTTAATGGAATCCTATTTTTTTTTTGGTTTTGATTCAAAAAACATATAATGTAGGGTTTATCTGTGGCGGTTGTCGAGTAAAATTAAAAATAATTTACCATAATGGCAACGTGTTAGTCAATGAAAAATAGTAATATGGTTCTTTGTTCAACACATCTTCTTATGAATGTTTTTATGTTCATGACTGTTCAAGAAAAAGGTAACTTATAGTATATTTTTGAAAGGGAGTGTCTAAAGAGCCGACAATTCGGCTGAATAGACATGTGTCTAAAGAGCTAACAGTAATTTTATTTATTATGTGTTTTTCATATTTTCGTTTTTTTTTAACTAAATTAACCTAACCTAAACAGACTCAAACCAACTTATTCAAAGCCAAAACAACCCAAAAAAACACTACAACCCTCATATCTTATTTTAGCATAAAAAAATGGAGGCACCTTCTAGGGCCCCTAAAGGACCCTAAATCCTTGTCTGGCGTTTTTTTAATGCAAAGTTCAAGTATTTTTTGTTGGGGTTGGTTTAAATCTGTTTCAGTTGGATTTTGTTCATTTAGTTAAAAATTACTAAATAATTACTGTCGCCCTTTAACTTCACGACTATTCAGTCGAATTGTCGACCTTTTAGACACTCCCTTTTTGTTTTACAGAATATAAAAAAAGACCTTATGGCCTGCGTGTAAGGTGGAATTAAAAAAAAAATTAAACTGCAATAGAAATTTATAATCTACATAATTTTTTGTTATTCCCATTTACAGCAAAAAGTAATTTTTTTAATAGTTTGTCATACGTTTATTTTGCACCTTCAATTCAACAACTGTTTTTGGTTAAATGTCAAAAAAATAAGGAAAAAATCACAGAAAATGTTTTGGTTAGTTTGAAATTAGTTCAATCGCTCAAAAAAACAAACTGGCAGCATTGGACGTGTTTCGGCTGCATTCAAGAATACGAACAGCCAGCGACGGGGATGGGATCGTTCCCTGGGAGTGTTCACATCCTTTAAGTGATCATCCACCACACGAACGTCCGTCTAAAATTCAAGAATCGACACCCTGGGAATTTTAGGACCAAGGTTAACCGTAACCGCGACAAAAAGAAAACGGCACCGGTCGTTCAATTTAAAACAATGACGTCACAGTTGCAACTGTTCAGGACTCGTTCATTTTCTACTTCTGTAAATATTAATTGGTAAAATTTAATTAGAAATATGGTTTTTTGTACTTTCTTTTGGGATTAAAATAAGAATAGTAGCCCAAATAATTCTTCAAAACAAACTCATATATGAATTATATTGTGTACTTTAAATGGGTTACTTTACTATTTTTTTACGCTAAAAGACTGACTTGAATTAATTTCAGTTTTGGCATCTTTATTCAACTTATTAAATTGGAATTTACCTTTTCTTTTCTTATCGCGTTAGAGATTTTTATATTAAAAGCAAAAAAGGGTGTTTTACTGGACAAAGCGCCACGAAAATAACCCAATAAGTTAGTTGATGATAAACGGTCTTGTGCATCCAGCTCGCTGGTTTTTTAACATACGAGTTTACGTTTCCGCACACAAAAACTATTTTTGTGCTCTTTTGTGACTCTGGATTATATTTACACCTAGGAGGCGCCTCTAGGCTCTACTCGAAAAGAAGATCTGCTGGTAAGTGGCTGAAAACGCACCCTTTTTGCTATGAAAAAACGTTTTCATATATCTTATAAACTAAATTAGATTGCAGTCCACTCATGTCTCTACCAAAATACTGAGCGCGCGTTAAGATCCGTACAGCAACCATGTGCTGTTTTCTTTATAGGCGCGTTTCTACGAGCTTAACATAGTTACTAATATTCTCTTTTTCTAAATGCATTCGTCTGAGAGAGACCCAGCATACCAGGAACATACCGCTTGTACACCCTTCGGCCCCACTGTCTAACTACCTTTTTGAGATAGTTATCCCCTGACAGATATGCGGGTTGAAGGGTGTAAATGCGGGTATTTTTGATGCTGATGTAGTATGCTGGATCTCTCTTAGACGAATGCATTTAGAAAGAGAAAATAATAGTAACCATGTTAAGCTCACAGAAACGCGCCTTTTGCCGCGGTTACCTTGGTCCAAAAATTTCCCAGAAGCAAAAGAAGGAGACCTCTATTATGTAATATCTTCAAGGATGTAGATATCTTTGAATATTGTTTAAATCTACAGATAATTGTTTATGCTTATAATTGTATATAATCAAAAATTTTTAATTTTTATTAATTTCCGGATTATACTTAAAGTTTCACATAAAAAAATGCTATGACGTCATCTATGAGCACATCCTGTGAAGATCCATACCTTGAGAAGCGCAACCATTCTGAACCGGCAAAATAGGCTGGTTCCGATTCTCAAAGCATCGAACATGACAGAATGCGCTGTCTACATAGATTTTTTCTGTTCATGTCAGATAATACATGACGTCATAGCATTTTTGATATGAAAATTTAAGTATAATCTGGAGATTCATAAAAATTAAGAACTTTTGATTATAAACACATGTAAACATAAACAATTATCTGTAAATTTAAACAATATTCAAAGATATTACACAATCGAGGTCTCCTTCTTTTGCTTATCCTTCTAGGAAATTTTAGGACCAAGGTTAACATTTGAGGTTATATTATTTTTGCATAAATTTTTGTAATAAAAATTTAATTTGTTCATCATTTCTTTTCTTCTGACCCTAATTAAATACCCTGTGGTATTACTTACATTATTTTCGTCATAGGTATAGCTGCATTTATGAGTTTTCTTAGAGAAAAGACATTCAATAATAAAAAAAACAAAAAAACAAGGCACTGTCAACGAGGTCGAGGGTTGTTGGATTATAATGTTGAAGGAGCATGAGACACATCCAAACAAGTAACCACCTCATTAAACAGTTCTGAATTGCTTTTAAAATTGTGTAGGGATGAAAAAATGTACTATGCACTTTTCCGCGCACTTCAAGTTTTTATTTTAGTTTTTTGGCTCACTCACTTCCTACAGCCAAAACCGGTGACTTTTTCTTGCTTCCTCTTGTTTCCCTGTTTTTTCTAGAAGTCCTTTGTTCTCGTGCAAAAACCGAACTACCAACTTCTTAAAGTTCCCCAGTAAAACCTTTAATATTGTTAAGAGGCCGGAAAAGTGCTGAATCTATGACACCCCCCCTGCTGAGACAAACATATAATAAAAATTCCTAATCCTAAACTTTAATTCTAAAAAACAAAATATAGCAATTAAATATTTCAAAATAAAAGCACATTTTTACACAACTGTTTTTTCCTTTTTTTACGTCTTTTTAGGTAAGTAGTCATCATCACATTAAGGCCTTTGATAAGTCATTATTCATATTCTTCTAGTAAAAAGTATTTTCGTATAACTGTCTGGTACATTTTTTCTTCTGGAACTGAGTTCTTAGGAATGTGTCGTTCAGTTTGTCCATCTGAAGACTGGGTTGAATGGATAGGTACTTGTGTATGTATTTATTCTGGGAATAAATGTTTAAGAATTTGTCCTCAGCTTGTCCATCTGAAGACTGGTTGAATGGATACTTGTATTTATTCTTGGAATGAATGTTTGGGAATGTGTCATCAGCTTGTCCATCTGAAGGCTGGTTGAATGGGTGCTTGTATTTATTCTGGGAATGAAAGTTTGAGAATGTGTCATCAGCTTATCCATCTGAAGACTGGTCAAAGAGGTAGATACCTGTCTGGAGGTTGTTTGAATGAAGAATGTGCACCTCTGGCCAATAATAGTTTGCATGAGAATGATGTAATGAGTTCTAGTCATCACAAATATAATCTTTAAGGTAAAATGGAGGTTGTTTACGTCTTTGTCGATGATCTCTCATTTGACTTGTACTTGATGATGGATGGTAATATGGCGGATCTATTGAAGTTGAAGGAACATCATTATAATCATGTAGGGTTGATAAAAAATCTTTTATTTCTCTCTCTTCAATTTCTGGATTTTTCAAGTCACTTTCGGTTTCCTTTAAGTTTCGGGTTGATTTAAGCCACATTTAGGAGTTTTTGAGTCACGTCCGGATTTTTTCAGGTTATTCCCATAACCAAGACTTTTAATAAATTTGCCGTATCTATCAGTATTTAAGTCAAATTCTTCACTGTATTTATCTTCTTTAGAAGCTATTTCATCTATATCTTCATGAGCATTGTCTCTATTAGGATTCTCATCCACGTTTTCACTGTCGTTTTTAGTTTCATCATTTCCTGTATCGTTTTCATTTTCGGTATCATCTTCTTCGGAATCCGAGTTGATTAATTCAAAACTTAATGGAAGTTTTTCTGGTCTTAGACGAAGGTCGTCTATATGTACTTTAACTTTGTCGTTGTTTCTCTTAATCTTGTAAATAATGTCCGAAATTTTTCCTGTCACTTCGTAGGGTCCTTCCCATGAAAGTCCAAATACTTCATGCTTGAAACTACGTTGTATTACTTTATCGCCGATCTTAAATGGCTTTGGCTTGTCTTGATTTTTGTTCGTGTATTTATTTTGATATTCTTTTTGTTTTTTTCTTGCTTCTTCTAATCGTTTTTCCCTGATGCATCAATGATTTAACACTGGCACCTTATATACAGGATGATGTCTGTCTCCCGGTAGAGGTAAATTATAGTCCAGAAGTAGTTTTGCTCGTGGTTGTCCAGTTGCGGCATTTGTCCGGTTTCTCAAAACAAACAGGATGTGGGACACAAAATCGTCCCAGTTTTCGACATTTCTATTTAAAAAGTAAGTTCTAAAAGTTTTCTTTATTTCTTGGTTACGGCGTTCCACCGGATTTGCTCTCTGATGGTATATAGCCGTAGAAACAGAATTAATTTTATTTAAATCACAGAATTTTTTAAAAATGTCGGAACGAAGTTGTGTCCCATCATCCGATATAATCGTATTTGGGTACCCAAACCTTGTACATACTTCCGCGTTTAAAAATTTTGTTATTTCAAGAGCAGTGGCGCTGTGTACACACTTAGCTTCAACCCACCTGGTAAATAAATCTTCGACGACAATAACAAATCGGTTTCCAATAGGGCTTTGGGGATACAGTCCAAGAAGATCTATACTGAAAACTTCACCAGGATTTATTGAAAGATGTGCTTCGAATGAAGCGTGAGGTTGTAAGTTACGGCCTTTTGTAAGTAAACATGTAAGACAATTTTTAACATACTGGGAGACATCTTTCCTTAACTCAGGCCAATGGTAAAATTTGGAAATAGTTAAATACGTTTCGTCCCTACCTGGATGCCCTACCTTAATTGATGCCCCTCCCGTTTAAATAGTAAATTGTTTTCCACCGAACAAAAATTAAAAAAAATTTTTTCTGATGTTGACTTTAAAGGTTTGTTTTGAATGTTTCGCCAATTTGTTATGTCCCATTGAATTCTTTTACTTTGGGACTGAGCAAAAGAAATTTCATTAAAAAGAGATGCTTCATTAACTGGATTAATTAAGTTTACTTTGGGCAAGCAATTATTATTTGAAGTTGACAGGCTTTTATTGTCAACTTCAACTATTCGGGAGGAAACATTTTAGAAAGGTCTGTAATTTCCTCAGAAATATGTTCATGTTTTGCGTTCCGCGAAAGAAAATCTGGCAATTCGTTGTATTTACCTGGGCAATGAACTATTTCAAAAAAAAATTCGGACAATAATAAGGACCAACGAGTCAGCTTTGTTTTTGCGTCAGAATTTTTATTTAACCATAGTAGTGCTCGGCTATCTGTAATCAAAGTAAATCTATGGTCTTCTAAATAAATTTTATATTTTTTAATTGCCCACACTACGCAGAGGCATTCTTTCTCATTTTATGTGATAGTTACGCTCCGTACGGTTAAATCTAGCACTGGAATATGAGATGATACGCCTCACATCGTCAAAACCTTTCTGAAACAACACCGCACCCATTCCGACCTCGCTAGCGTCTGTTTGTAAAAAGAATGGTAAGGAAAAATCTGGTCGATGTAATTGCAATGGTTGTGAAATTGCTTGTTTTATTTTTTTTAAAGAATTTTGTTCCGTGTCAGTCCATTTAAATTTGACTTTTTGAGAAAGAAGGTCTGTCAGCGGTGCAGCTAGTTCTGCAAGATGAGGTACGTATTCTCTTAGCCAGTTGATTGTGCCAAGAAAGAATTTTACATCTTTTTTACTATGTGGTGTTAAAAAATTTTGAATTTCTTGCAAGTGAAATGTTTGAGGTATATTAAGTTCTTCTTTAATTGTATGGCCCAAGAAGTCTAAATTGTCCGTCGCTATTTTGCATTTCGAAATTGAACACTGTAATTGATGGATACTCAAGCGTTCTAAAACTAACTTTAAATGATGCATATGCTCTTGATGACTATTAGAGTAAATAATTATGTCATCTAAATATACTACTGTAAATTCATGAAGAAATCAAGTCAAAACTTCTTGTGCCATCAATCGCTGGAACGTGCTCGGGGCATTTTTAATGCCAAATGGCATGTCAGTAAATTGATATTGTTGACCATCCGATGTTGAAAATGCCATTAGAGGTTTTGTTTCCTGAGACAATCCCACCTGCCAGTAGCCACTTCGTAAATCCAAGGAAGTAAATACCTTTGCTGAACCTAGTTCGTCTTCAGAAGCGTCATTAAGGCGTCGATAATCAACGCAAAACCTTGGTTTTTTGTTAGGACGTTCAATGATTACCGGTGAACTCGCATAAGGCGACACAGATGGTTCGATGATCCCTGCTGGAAGCATTTCACTAATCTGTTCGTTCATTATTTTCTTTTTATGTTCGCTTCCAGGATAGGGTTTAGTTCTTACAATAGTATTTGATTTTAATCGAATTTCATGTTGAACACTGCGAGTCATTGCTTTCTTCAGCGAGTCATCGAACAAATGTGCAAAATTCTACAATATGTCTAGATAATCATTTTTTGTTTGAATATCTAAATGATTTAATGGAAAATTTACTACTGTTAAGGACGATTGATGTTCAGAATTAGAAATGAAGTAAACAGTTCTTCTTAAAGTTTTGCCAAAGTGAATACAATAACGATTCATATCTAAGACCACTTGATGTTCGATAAACCACGAATAGCCCAAAATGCATTCCTCAGGTAAGTTAGGAACGACAAGAAATTCAGACTCTATTTCAACATTAAGAATTGAATATTTAACTTTTATGAATCCATTTGTATCGATGGTAACAGGACCACATCCATAATTAATGGTCTGTTTGATAATAGGATGTAAGACTTTGAAAAATTTTGATGAAACAAGATTAATTGTAGCTCCCGTATCGATAAGCGCTTTGATATCATACTGATTTAAAGTAATTTAAATTTTTGGTTGAAAATTAGAGCTTGAAGCTAACTTGATTGTTTGAAAATTAGCTAATGATTCTGGGAAGGTGCAGATGGTCGACCTCCCCGATTTTGGTTTAAAGAACTTTGCTGTTGTTGTCTTGATTGTTGATTAAAAACTCTCGATGCTTGATTATCTGGTCTTCCAAGCCGATGATTGGCAGGTTCTCTTGGACTTTCGTGTGTGGTATGTGACGTTTCTTGTGGCTGTTGATTTCTTGGATTTTGAGGACACTCGTTATGAAAATGCCAGGCACTACAGTACTTGCAAGCAGTTGATGGTTGTTGATTATTATATGTAACTGTTGCTGATTGATTTCTGTGCGGATTCGGATCATTGACTGAAAAGCTGTTTTGTTGCGTTTGATTTCTGTAAGTACTTAGTTGAGACAACGAATGAGTTTCTGATTTACTTTGCTGTAAGTCTCTTTCGATTATTGACACAATTTGTGAAAGATTTTGTACGCTTTCAAACTGTAAGCCTCTAATTCTGGATCTAATTTCAGGTATGAACTGTTCGATCAGGATTCCAATAAGCATCGGCTCAGGTTCACTTGGATGTAGACGATAAAATAAACCTTGTTTACGCAATATGAACAAATTTGCTTGTTCATTGTACTTCTGGTGCTCACCATAGAGTTGAATTGTCAGCTGAGTAATTTTGGCGGTGCTGTTGTATTTACTATTAAAATAAGTTTTGAACATTTCCCAGGACATTGGGACATTTGCGTACGCTCTGAACCAAGTTGCTGCCTCGCCTTTTAGTGATGAAGTTACTGCCTCTAATCGATTTTCATAAATGATCTAATTGAAAATGAAGTATTCTTCCATTTTTGTTACGAAGGTGGAAGAATTTTCTGCGTCTAGTCCGTAGAAAAGTGGCCGTGACTTGGCTTCGGATTTGTTATTTAAACTTTTTGCGATAATTTGAAAAGCCTTGAGAAATGCTGTTGACATATCAGGTGGGGTCTGAGTTGTTGTGGTAACAGTGGAATTATGATTTTTAAAGAACGGATTGTTAATTTTCTGTAGCGACTGAAATTCGTCTTGAAAATGTACTCTAGATCTTCTTATTGGCTGTGGCGAATCACCCGCCAAACCATCTGCACCAAGATTTTTCGAAAACTGATTTGGAATAGACTGTGAAAATTGAGGTGTCGATTGGTGACAATAAGTCAAATTTTTAGAAGAAATTGAATTTTCATAACCTAGGTGACCTTTAGAATATGGCGGCGAATGAGAGAAAACTTTTAAATATCAGATTTTGAAAAATGATTCGAGTAATGTTCAGATTTATGCTGCGACTGGCTTTGTAAAAAGTCTGGCGAGTAAGATTCCTCAACATTTTTTAACCTAATGGGCGTATTTTGCGATGATACCGAAGTATTTGTGCTCTGTGCATTTGTGAAATGAATCAAAAAATTCATCTTGATCGGAAGAGGCCATATTTACGTTTTAATCCTATCTAACTTAACTAAATCCTACTAAAAACCTAAACTACTAAAATGCACAAAAACCCAAGATTTTGACTTATTTCAAAATGCGTAAAAATGCATTAGTTTTCTTAAAATCGAGTTTAAAAAATAAAATATCAGTATGTAATTGTATCAAAAATCCAGATTACTTTTTATTAAAAATTAAAAAAAAAACTTTTTACGCATTTGTTTTAATGCGCAATCTACCCCTAATTTTGTATCAGCGGGCTTGGTTCGGTAAACAGCACTCTACTCTAATCTGTATATCTCTGGTCTCCCAAGGAGCAGCTTCTGACTATGCAACCAGCAATACCGAAAACCATCGACTAAACAAACAAATTTAGATGGAAATAAACATATTCTATTTTCTTGTAAAAACAAATGTTTAAATTTTTTACATAATACAAATTCAGAAAGATCAATTGTTATGCCGTTTGTCCCAAATACGCCGTATAGCAACCGTTTTGCTTTTTAATTTTTTTAAACCACGGGTACATAGGAAGTAAAATCCTTTTCAAAAAAAAATCAAAATTACTTATAATTTTGAGAAAATTTTAAGATTCAGGTACCCGTGCTTATAACAAAATTTATATATGAATAATAGTGAGGATTACGAACTCTTTGAGAAATGGATGTTCGGTGGGGTAAATGATGAAATAAAACATAAAATAAACGTTTTTTATTAATATGTTCACCACACTGACTAGTGGACTTCCCTGAAGGTTCTGAAAATAATGTTGTTATTAAAAAAAAACAGAATATTTTATGGGGATGTTGTTCGGGATGAATTCAGAATAATCACACTGTTATTCATTGTACTTACCACACGTTTAGGGCGCCATGTCAACGAGGTCGAGGGTTGTTGGATTATAATGTTGAAGGAGCATGAGACACATCCAAACAACTAACCACCTCATTACACAGTTCTGAATTGCTTTTAAAATTGTCTAGGGATGAAAAAATGTACTATGCACTTTTCCGCGCACTTCAACATAGTTTTTATTTTAGTTTTTTGGCTCACTCACTTCCTACATCCAAAATCGGTGACTTTCTTGCCTCCTCTTGTTCCCCTGTTTTTTCTAGAAGTCCTTTGTTTTCGTGCAAAAACCGAACTACCAACTTCTTAAAGTTCCCCAGTAAAACCTTTAATATTGTTAGGAGGCCGGAAAAGTGCTGAATCTATGACAGCACCTTACAGTTTTAAATTTGCAATCAGATTTATTGCATATAGTACAAGTCTTTCCTTCTAAATAGCAAAATAATCACTCACCCAAAAATGCCTGGCAAAAATCAAGTACGAAATAAAATAGCTTCCAAAACAGGAAAAATAACGACTATATACCCAAGTAACAATTTGTCGACGCAACAACGTTTCCAAACGCAACTATAACGTTGCGATGTGACGTTATAGGAAACGTTTTGCCAACCCTATTTTACACCAATTTGGTAAATACTTTTCGAGTTGTCTCAACGTTGCTCGCAACCTTTGGTATGCATCCAAATCAAGAAATGACCAAGATCACAACCTTGTGTGCAGCGCCACCTACAATAAGATATTTGTTAGAAGTACGCCAGAGGTGTTTATTATTGCCCAAAATATAACCTGTAGTCTACATTTTATATTTTTTCTCTACCAAAAATCATCTATCATAACATTCAGAGTAGTAATAATCAATATTTTTCAAATTAATAATCATGAACAAGATGTACGTTTTAAAGGCTTTTTGTACACTATAATCGGAAACGCAACTTAGTGTACTGTCAAATATGATATTTTTAGGTCCAAAAAAACGCGGGACTGAAATATATGGCAGATTTAGAAAAAAAGTTATTTTTTTTTAAATTTTATCTAAGACAAAAAATTATTGCAGAACTACTTTTACGTCTGTATACAACTAAATTAGTGATTTAACAGTAATAACAGCTACGAATTGCTAGGAAAAACTAATAAAAGACTCCTAACGCGTTTGTTTACATTCTGTTTGGCAATATGGCTTCAAATTAAAAAGGTGATTGCAAAAAGCAACATGGCGCTTATCCGTCATTTCGTACTTACCGTTTGTCAACCAAAAAACGTCTTTTGGTAACAGATTCGACAGCTGCTTCACCAAAATGTGCCTAATGTCAACGTACCAAAATCTTTTCCTTGGGTGACAGCTGACAGTCAATTTCATCTGTCCGCGATTTAAAAAAAAAATGTTTTTTGCTGCTCGATGGTTTTTGTCAAATAAAAAAATAGACCGGAGCTAGTTTAAAGTGGTCCATATTTTGGAAATTGACAAAGTGGAGCCTGTTTCACATTCATGGGAAACAAGGGTCACCTCTATTCGCCGCCACCTTTGAGATTGTTGAGACGACTTCAGTCTGATGGTACCGGAGCTCTGCTCATGAAACCGGTACCTACCCATGTGTTCTAAAGGAAGAGTTTTACTTACAGCTGATAAAACCTCAACAAAAAGGGCAGTTACAGAGGCTGTCGGTGTGAATAAAGTTATAAAATCCTAATCTTGACCATCAAAGCAATAGCTGCAAGAAAATCAGATTCATTCCCAGAAAAAGTTAATGGTCAACAAGGACAAAGTTCAGAAACACTACATAAATGAAGTCCCACACGCACACCTGATGATAATAACAAAAGTCCAGATATTCTTGAGAAGCTTAATGAACTTTGTAACCTCATAGCTGCATGTAAGTACTACAACTTTACTGGTTTTCTTTTATTTTTAGTAAAAACCCAGTATACGTTTGATTTTTATTGACAACTGTCAAGACTTAAATGACAGATTTATATGAGAAACAGTCACATTCAATTTTGTATGTTAATTTTCTTTAACACAATAACTTCTCTTATGTCCATATCTCCCAACATGAAAATTCTCCGATAAAGCTTTAATCATGATTAACACTAATCGGGGTTTGAAATGGATCTTGACAAATAAAGTTTCAATATAAAACATCACATTTTAAACCCCGATTAGTATCTAATCATGATTAATGCATAATCTCAGAATTTTTACTTATGAGCATTAAAAGCATAGCTTGTTCAGTTATGGAAGTTTTATTTTTAATTAATTTCATTTAAAAATTTCCTGAGTACTGCTTTTTTGTTTAATTCTTCTTAACTTTTTTTATTTTCTTAGGTGCGAAGAAATTGACAATATGGATGTAAAACTGGACCACCTTAAAGACCTAAATAAAGAAAGTTACACCGAAGGCTATTGAAATATTGGATCTAAAGAGGAAAACAATACTTTGGATGAAGAACTTGTAAAAGGGGATAATCCTTTGATCATTTAAGTGGATACTAGTGTTTTTTACATACCTATTTGAGATTTCTAAATAATAAATAGGTACACAACCCAAATAAATACTTGTGCGCAGAGCTAAAATATTCATCCCAGGGCCGGCTCACAATGGGGGCTATCAGCCTCTTAGTGCTGAATATTGAAGCTATGTCAGTATTTGGGTATTTGTGTGAGTACCTATACTGTACATACTAAAAAAGCTTTGTAATATTTTTTCAAATAAAAAAAAACATATATTCTTTATTTTTGTTTAGGTTAGTTTTATAATTAGATAGATTCAGCAAAAAAAAAGGTTTTTCTTTCTGCTAGTTTATTCATTAAAATGTTGTCCTTATTAGTTGTGTTCTGTACTTTTAAAGAAGCTACAATCTAAGTGCCTACTTTGTGTTTTGTAGTGTTTGTGTAATATGTATTTTGTATTAAAATTAGTCGAAAGAAAGGTTTTATTTTTCATAATACAGACTGAAAAAACCACAAAGAAATCATATTTTTTTAACTATTCAAGGATTCGTAAGTAAGAGCCCATTTACTCAAGTTTTAATGCCTATGTAATGCTTAAATTTCTATGTCTGTCTATTTCCCTTCAAAAAGTAGAGAGAGAAGAATAAATTACGCGTTGAAGATTAGCCATTAAAACTTGAGAAAATAGGCCTTATAAAACAAATAAAACTAAAATGAAAAATATAATCTATTTAAAAATAAGAAAAGTGAGGTTCTGTATTGTGTTGATAACAAGACGCCAAACCAAACGACTCCCATTCTCCACCAAATACAACGTTAATATTGGTTAAGTTTTTAGTCATCACAACCAGTAGGTCATACAATTGTTACTTGGGTAATCTAACCCAAGTAGCACACGTCGTCCTCAGGACGTCCCATTAAGGGTCGAGCGTTCCGGGTCCAAAACGTACGTCCTGGGGACGTTTGAAGTGGGACCAAAGATCGGTTAGGAACACTTATACGTCTTCAGGACGTCCCCAGGACAGCATACCTATAAAATTGGTTTATACTTATTTCGAGATTGGTTGCCATTTTATTTGGGTTTTATTGGTTTTTTAAGTTATTTATATTGATAAAATCCATGAATGCCCTCACGACCTAGGTCCAAAATGTACGTTCTGGGGACGTTTGACGTGGGACCAAAATTCGGATTAAAACACTCAAACAGTTTTAGGACGTCCCCAGGACAGCGCTACTATAAAATTGGTTTAATAAGTGTCGTTTTCTGGCGTAGACCACGGCGCTTGCGTTATTTCGAAATGTGACGTCACTGGTTCGACCGCAAAGTCATCGGTTTTTTCCATCGCCAAAATGCATTTTCAGTGACAGTTTTACAAACCTAATCTAACTCTGTTTTTATTTCTTATCCCCGGTTTATTTATCCTTTGTTATTTTCATATATAAACTCACCATTAAATAACCTTCTTGACGAAAGTTGCTTGGCAGTGTCCGAATCTCCCTCTGAATTTGGCATATTACCAAATCAGACTCCATCATTTTATTATTAAAAAATCAAAAAAGAATAGCCGGTGCGCCATCCTAAGTAGCACACATCTGTCCCAAAAACGTCCTTGAGACGTCCTAAAGGCGGCATAAGTCCCAAAGCGGACGTACCTAAGACGTCCTGTAAATATGTCCTGCAGACGTTTTCTGTATACGTCCTAGGGACGCTTTTGTCGTACGTCCTGTGGACTAATTATTTTGTAACATTGGACCTCCCAGGGACGTCCTAAAGACGGCGTAGGTACCAAAGCGGACGTATCTAAGACGTCCTGTAAATATGTCCTGCAGACGTTTTCTGTGTACGTCCCAGGGATTTCTTTGTCGTACGTCCTGTAGACTAATTATTTTGTAACATTGCACCTTCCAGGGACGTCCTAAAGATGTCGTAGGTCCCAAAGCGGACGTACCTAAGACGTCCTGTGAATATGTCCTTCAGACATTTTCTGTGTACGTCCCAGGGACGTCTTTGTCGTACGTCCTTTGGACTAATTATTTTGTAACATACAGGAATAGTACCGTCGATTCAAAGCGAACGCGCAGCGCGCTCTATGTGCGACACATGCAGGCTAACCATATAACAAATAAAATATGTAAGTAACATTTCTCTCAAGCTGTCCCATGCAAAATATCTACTTATACCAGTATAATTTTGTATTAGATATGTGTGTGGCTCATGCGAGTCTAAGGTGTGTGCTATTATATATATATATATTAGTGGACAGGTCCTAGTTTAATTTATGTTAAGTTGAAGATACTTAGGATACTTAGGTGTGGGTTAAATTTAGTTTGTGAATACATACCCCACAAACAATGAAAGGTGGTAAGGTGTATTTGCTTAATTGGCAATATTGGCAAGTGAATGCCATTGGTTATTTACTACAGTAGTATTATTGGCAAAATTGCGCTATTTTGCCAATGATTATTTACTAGTGCTGATGTATTGGAAAATTTATGTTATTTTGCCAATAACTGAAAAACGTGTTTTACATACCAAGTGCAACGCAATCGTTCCTTTAAAAATTGCATGCATTTCTAAACCACCTTTCCGGTCCGATCAAACGCATTTTTTAAATTTCCCGCGCGATTGACATCTGTCGTGCGGTTGACAACTTGACGTACTTGCCGACGCCATTTTAATAATATTCTGCGGATTCTTCCTATGTGGGTTCCTTTTTGTGTTTTGCAAGTTTTCTTTTAAAATTGGCTTAAATTTAGTTTGAGTTTCAAGTCACCATGGATGTGGAAGCCGATACTGCGTAATATTAGTATTCTTTTGTTCTTAAATAAGGTCGGCCTAGAGTGGACTTAAAAATGTTCAGAACTACCAGTAAAGCGACCAAAAATCGTCATTTTTGCTGGGTTTATACAGGCATATAAAAATTAAAATAAAAAATAATAACTTTGAACCGAACAGCACACAGCTTCTGCACATGTATACAAAAGTGAATGACACCAATAGTTGAAATAATTAAACTAAACTCCATCATGCTGATTTCCTTACTAATATCTGTTAAAAACAAACCAAAAACTGCAAAAATCCCCCATTTAAATTACAAAAACAAATGAAAGTGAGGTTATGTGTGTCAAAGGGGCATGCTCAAATCCGTTTTAAGATAAAAATAAATGTTAAGTTACTCATCTTTTTATTTATGCTGTATAAATGCCTACACTGTTCCACATAAGCAACTTTTATTTTAATTATTATTTTTTTTTATTTTTATTTTGATTTGCCTGTATGAACCCAGCATTAAATCGTGATCTATACGGCACTTTACAAGAAAATCAAAGGTCACATCATGATCTACAATGCTTAAGCGATACTGACACTAATAATTTAGAAATTTCTTTTGTAATCGAGCAAAACCGTTCTCAACTTAAAAGCCAGTTAACTCCTACCTGTGTTCAGCCTTCAGTGCCATTTAGCCTACTGTTGCCGCCATTTTTATAACCAAATTGACAGGTAAAACATGAATTTTCTCTCAGTTTGGTGTCACTATGGCCTCTATAGTAGGCTAAAGGATACTATATCAAAAAAGAGTTAACTGGCTTCTTAGTTGAAGTGTTGGATCGAGCCATCTAAAGATTCATCAATTCAGTCTACGTCCAAGTCATTTTCTAACACTGAGACCGAGCTGTCTTTAATTAATATCTTAAAATCTTTTTTAAAATTAATTCGAAAAAACTCGTCTGTGGTACTATTTTTTTATTTTAACGTAAATTTGCCAATAAAACAACTAGATTAAAGTTTTTTTTTTGAGAAACCGATATTTTGTCACTTTTTAAGCAAAAAGGGCTACTTTTTCCTAAAACAAAATACTGGTTTATCCAAAAAAAATAATTTACAGCTATACTTACCAAAATTTAAACTTTTTTAGATGCTGTAAAAAATCCCTTAAGAAGTCAACCAACTTTTCCTCATTCTGTCGTTGAAGATGCTACTAAGGCTTGGTTACGGGATGCCTGTGACGGAAAAGGGGGCAGAACATCCAGGAAAAAAGATGCTGAATAAATCTTCATCTTATCTTATAACAAGAAGAAGGAAGTACTAAGTTTTTAAATTTTTGGCCAAGGAATTTTTATATAAAGCAACTGAAGCAAACCTTATTTTTTTTATTCACAATCAAAGAGATTCTAAATAAAATTTTCTCTGTTGCAATTTACTGTTGTATGGAAAACCTCCTCTTAATAAATATTTAAATCAATTTATGAAAGAATTTTCCTCTATCTTTGGCATGACCAAGACGACAAATATTATTCATATGGTTTCCATTCCTGTCTTCATGTTAGGATATAAATATAAGTGTATAAGTGTTTGTTTATAGTAACATTTATTTATTTATTACATATTGGTTTTTCTAGGAATTTTTGTTCGTTTAAGGATAACATAAAATAAATATGCATTCGTAAATTATGTGCATTATTTTATTTTTAATCTACAATCATTACAATTTTTATTTTATGCATAAATACTTTAAATAGGAAGAATCCCTATTGAGCCGACCAATCAAGGAGGTGCACTTTTAAACACATTTTTGCGTGGGTTTGGCACTTAGTGGTAAGGGTGATTCACCATATTTTCCCAACTACATAACTCGTTTATTCTTAAAGATAGAAAAAAAATAATACAAAAGATGCTTAGTTTTTCACAAATTTTAAGAAAATTTAACCAAAATTTTCAAAATATCAAATTTCGACATCAACTTTCTTATTTCAAATGGAAAACCCTGTATATTTTTCAAGAAAAACGTTGACTTAAGAGCAACTGCTTAAGATAAACCCTACAAGATCTACCGAAATTTAAAAAATATACAGGGTGTTCAATTTAAAATAAGAAAGTTGATGTCTAAGTCTAAATTTGACATTTTGAAAAATTTTATTGAATTTTCTTAAAATTTGTGAAGAACTAATCAGCTTTTGTATTTAAACTATTTTTCTATCTCTAATAATAAATGAGCTATGTAGTGGGAAAAATATGGTGAATCACCCCATACATTTTTTGCCAATATTGCCTGCAGGACGAACGACAAAGACGTCCTTGGGACGTACACAGAAAATGTCTGCAGGACATATTCACAGGATGTCTTAGGTACGTCCGCTTTGGGACCTACGACATCTTTAGGACGTCCCTGGGAGGTCCAACGTTACAAAATAATTAGTCCACAGGACGTGCGACAAAGGCGTCCCTAGGAAGTACACACAAAAAGTCTACAGGACGTACGTTTCGGACCTTAATAGCGGCAGTACTAGTAGTTATATACCACACAAACAATGCCGTCATGGCAACGTGCCTTACAAATATTGGCAATGAGAATTTGACGCACGGCAATCTGTACGTTATACATGATTTAAACACACCTGTGTGAGCCACCGGCCGAGCGACGGCAACGAATACGTTTAAACTGATGGCAAATACAGACTTAGCATGGTTTAAATGTAGAGGAGCACTGCATACTAAATACCGGCATTGCAGGCAATATTGGCAAAAAATGTATGGGGTGATTCACCATATTTTTCCCACTACATAGCTCATTTATTATTAGAGATAGAAAAATAGTTTAAATACAAAAGTTGATTAGTTCTTCACGAATTTTAAGAAAATTCAATAAAAATTTTCAAAATGTCAAATTTAGACTCAGACATCAACTTTCTTATTTTAAATAGTATATTTTTTAAAATTTCGGTAGATCTTGTAGGGTTTATCTTAAGCAGTTGCTCTTAAGTCAACGTTTTTCTTGAAAAATATACAGGGTTTTCCATTTGAAATAAGAAAGTTGATGTCGAAATATGATATTTTGAAAATTTTGGTTAAATTTTCTTAAAATTTGTGAAAAACTAAGCAACTTTTGTATTATTTTTTTTTTCTATCTTTAAGAATAAATGAGTTATGTAGTTGGGAAAATATGGTGAATCACCCTTACCACTAAGTGCCAAACCCACGCAAAAATTAAAAGTTTAAAAGTGCACCTCCTTGATTGGTCGGCTCAATAGGGATACAGATGCAAATTCCGATACCACTGATAATTGGCTTTTTCTTCCTATTTAAAGTATTTATGCATAAAATAAAAATTGTAATGATTGTGGATTAAAAATAAAATAATGCACATAATTTACGAATGCACATTTATTTTATGTTATCCTTAAACGAACAAAAATTCCTAGAAAAACCAATATGTAATAAATAAATAAATGTTACTATAAACAAACACTTATACACTTATATTTATATCCTAACATGAAGACAGGAATGGAAACCATATGAATAATAATTGTCGTCTTGGTCATGCCAAAGATAGAGAAAAATTCTTTCATAAATTGATTTAAATATTTATTAAGAGGAGGTTTTCCATACAACAGTAAATTGCAACAGAGAAAATTTTATTTAGAATCTCTTTGATTGTGAATCAAAAAAATAAGGTTTGCTTCAGTTGCTTTATATAAAAATTCCTTGGCCAAAACTTTAAAAACTTAGTACTTCCTTCTTCTTGTTATAAGATAAGATGAAGATTTATTCAGCATCTTTTTTCCTGGCATTTTCAACGACAGAATGAGGAAAAGTTGGTTGACTTCTTAAAGGATTTTTTACAGCATCTAAAAAAGTTTAAATTTTGGTAAGTATAGCTGTAAATTATTTTTTTTTGGATAAACCAGTATTTTGTTTTAGGAAAAAGTAGCCCTTTTTGCTTAAAAAGTGACAAAATATCGGTTTCTCAAAAAAAAAAAAAACTTTAATCTAGTTGTTTTATTGGCAAATTTACGTTAAAATAAAAAAATAGTAACACAGACGAGTTTTTTCAAATTAATTTTAAAAATGATTTTAAGATATTAACTAAAGACAGCTCGGTTTCACAAGAAATTTATGGGTCATCATTCTCTGGGTCAGCAAGAGAAATTTCAGTGTTAGAAAATGACTTGGACGTAGACTGAATTGATGAATCTTTAGATGGCGCGATCCAACACTTCAACTAAAAAGCCAGTTAACTCTTTTTTGATATAGTATCCTTTAGCCTACTATAGAGGCCATAGTGATACCAAACTGAGAGAAAATTTATGTTTTACCTGTCAATTTGGTTATAAAAATGGCGGCAACGGTAGGCTAAATGGCACTGAAGGCTGAACACAGGTAGGAGTTAACTGGCTTTTAAGTTGAAAACGGTTTTGCTTGATTACAAAAGAAATTTGTAAATTATTAGTGTCAGTATCGCTTAAGCATTGTAGATCATAATGTGACCTTTGATTTTTTTGTAAAGTGGCGTCTAGATCAAGATTTAATGCTGGGTTCATACAGGCAAATCAAAATTAAAAAAAAAATAATATTAAAATAAATGTTGCTTATGGGGAACAGTGTAGGCATTTATACAGCATAAATAAAAAGATGGGTAACTTAACATTTATTTTTATCTTAAAACGGATTTGAGCATGCCCCTTTGACACACATAACCTCACTTTCATTTGTTTTTGTAATTTAAATGGGGGTTTTTTGCAGTTTTTGGTTTGTTTTTAACAGATATTAGTAAGGAAATCAGCATGATGGAGTTTAGTTTAATTATTTCAACTATTGGTGTCATTCACTTTTGTATACATGTGCAGAAGTTGTGTGCTGTTCGGTTCAGAGTTATTATTTTTTATTTTAATTTTTATATACCTGTATAAACCCAGCAAAAATGACGATTTTTGGTCGCTTTACTGGTAGTTCTGAAAATTTTTAAGTCCACTCTAGGCCGACCTTATTTAAGAACAAAAGAATACTAATGTTACGCAGTATCGGCTTCCACATCCATGGTGACTTGAAACTCAAACTAAATTTAAGCCAATTTTAAAAGAAAACTTGCAAAACACAAAAAGGAACCCACATAGGAAGAATCCGCAGAATATTATTAAAATGGCGTCGGCAAATACGTCAAGTTGTCAACCGCGCGGGAAATTTAAAAAAATGCGTTTGATCGGACCGGAAAGGTGGTTTAGAAATGCATGCAATTTTTAAAGGAACAATTGCGTTGCACTTGGTATGTAAAACACGTTTTTCAGTTATTGGCAAAATAACATAAATTTGCCAATACATCAGCACTAGTAAATAATCATTGGCAAAATAGCGCAATTCTGCCAATAATACTACTGTAGTAAATAACCAATAGCATTCACTTGCCAATATTGCCAATAAAGCAAATACACCTTACCACCTTTCATTGTTTGTGGGGTTGCTTTTTTTTCTTTGGTTGGCAAGCCTGAATATGAAAATAAATTGTAAGCAATTTTTGTAGATTTATTGTGGATTTGTGTTAAATGTTAAAAGTTTTGCGGTGAAAACACACAGCCTCAGGTTACATAGGACATATTTCGGTAATTATGGAGTATACGGTTTTCTGCCATTTTTGATTTTTTATTAAACATTCTTTATGGGGGCAGCTACTAGGGTCTCTAGCACCCCAAATCCGCCGGCACCGGTTGTTTTTTTTTATTTTTTTTTACTAAAACAACCCAATCCAAAACTCTATAAAGAATTTTTCATAAAAAATCAAAAATGACAGAAAACCGTACACTGCATAATTACCCATATTTTATATCTGCCTCGCTTATGCAAACAAAGTAAAGTACCTACATTATACCCGACGACTAAGGCTATTTGACACTGTTGACATTTGAACGTCATATATCGTTAAGGGCTACCGTGAGGCGCCGCAAACCTACTGACGGTTAACATAAGAATTTTGACATACGTAGGACATGCGTATTTGTTTTTTGTCGAGCTTCTATTAAATTCCGTTTCGTTTTGGACAGGGTGGCGCTGCGCTCAGTACCCAAATACACACACAAGCGAGTTTTTCTGTTAGGTAGAATAAAAGTGAGTAGTTTTGCGTTGGTGTTTAAAAATTTCATGACTAAATTGTTGTTGTAAAATGTTAGTGGTAGTGTCTTTAGCAGTTTAAAAGTAAATCGTGTAAGGTTCACAGACGATGACAACATGCAATTATTAAGGCAGGTTTTGGCCCATAACCTCTACGAGGATGCCTCAAAAGGGGAGGATGACAAAAACGTTAAATTTTTGTGAACTTACCATAGTTACTATTGTTCTTTTCTTCTAAATGCATTCGGCTGAAAGAGATCCAGTTTACTACAACATACCATGAAAATGGCCTGTCAGACCCGACTGTACACCCTTCGACCCCGTATATCTAAAAAACAAAAGATCAACAGATCTTAGGTGGAAATAACGAAAATTCAAACTTGGATGAGCATCCCACAAGGAACACACAAAAGATCAAAGCGAAAACAGAAATGATTAAACGATGTTTCGCCCTGGGTAACCAGCGTGGGCCCATCAGTAGTTTCACTGGTCACCCTCCACTATACATCATTTGGATCTGTCAATGATAACTAAAGGCAGATTTACACTGGCGAAGCAAGCAATTAAGCAAGCAGGAAATTGACAGTTTTACATGGAAAATTGTACTTCTGCTTGACATATGATATTTGCGAGCGTAAACGATTGTGTGTGTTCCCATATGATGAACTTTTCCGACTTGCTTGCTTGTTTATTAGCGTAAATCCGCCTTATATCAAGGAAATAGTAGGGATATTTTGGAACGCTTCAAATTTTGACATCTTTGACAGCCGCTGTGGTAGTGTTTAACAACCACTACCACTACCACTCATCGATTTTACCAGAGTTTTTGGAACACATTAAAAACTGTCACTTGGAAAAAAATTTAGAGATAAGAAAAAATAAAAAAATTGGCTTAATTTTACAAAATAGTGTTTTATATATTGGAACCTGATAAAATTTTATTATTTTTAAAATTAACTACACCAAAATTCTCTAAAACTAACCAGAAAAATAAACGGAACCACAACGAAATGTATTCGTAGCTTACGGCAGTGGTAGTGGTTAATTACCACTACGGAATGACGTTTAGCTATTGCGAAGACGCAGTAATTACCACAACCGCTACGAAGTGTCAAATAAGCATTCCAAAATATCCCTAGTTATGTTTTATGGGCAGAGGGGTGCAGAGGGAGCATTTTCTGGTAAGTTTGAACTCTCCCAGACCGAAAAGAAGAGAACAATAGTAACTATAGTATCACTAATGAAATTTCGAGTGAGATCTTGCAGTGTTCAGAACACGTTGCGAACACCATATGTAAGACAAGCCTTACATTAATTTAGTAAAGGTGCCAATAGTTCTGTCACTGTTTCACTCACTGACAGGCAAGGTCAAATTTCAAAATCCGCGCAGAAAAAAAGCTGGAAGTCCACACCGAGAAAAAAACCTACTTGGAATTAATTAAAAAAAACTTAAACCAAGTGGCATATCTGCATGAAATACAAGACAAGCAAACTATACATTTAGAATATATATTTCGATCCACTTAAAATAATTGATATTAAAACACTGGACTAAATAGAAAAAGCATTTAAAATAAATAGATAAAATATTAGAAACAAATACTTTTTATACTAAAAGCTAATTATATTGGTATTAGGATTATAAATGCTAATGATTTATTTATTTGTTTTTAGTAGAACATCTATTAAACGCAAATAGATCATATATTAAAAACTGGTGAATTAAGTATTTAAAAAAATTAAAAAGTTATGGGTGCTTAAGAAACAAATAATTTATTTATTAAGAACTAATAAACCATCTACCTAAAGTAAGTGCACAAATTATTAAAGCAGGTGGATGGTATATTAAAAACGGTACTTTTTTGACTGTCTATTACTTAAAAAGTTTTTGTCCAATTTCAGAAATTTGAAGGCCAAGATTTAAAAATTTAAGAATTTTATGCCAAAGTTAGCAATTTGGGAAAAAGCAAGATGGCGGAAAATTTTTAAAAATAAGTAATTCTTGACCCTTCCTGAAATTTTTTAATGTGCGCCACTGATGAATCTTAATTTTTGCGTGTTATGTAGGGCTCTATCTTTCCACAGTGTACTAATGTATCGCTTGTTATTATCGAGTAAGAAAAAATAAAGTTATAAATTGTTCAGTCAGACCAAAAAAAGTATTGAATTTTTTGACACAGTCAATTTTTTAGAAATTGTCAATTTTGGTATTAAATTCTGACGTCTTGGCTTTGCAAAATGGTTAAAATTTTTCAAATTGGACAAAAACTTTTTAAGTAACGGACAGTCAAAAAAGTCCCGTTTTTCGACCCACCCTATAAGTATTACTTTATCACTATATTATTGAAAAATAAAAAATTAAAAATGTCCAAACTTACATTTTTGGTATAATTTTCGAAACATTAGGTTTGTTTTAACCAAGAACAAGCTCAGTACATTTTTACGCTCCTTGATATAGGTCATTTTAAAACTATAAGTTAATAGGAGATAATTGTTAAGAACTATTTGCCCCATTCAGTTTATACTTTGTTAGCTATTTTAATGATTTACTGTTCACCGCAATTAACCCTGCTAATTATCAGGAAAATTTTAGTTTATTATTCTTTTAGCTTGGAAATGCTTACCATCTCACCAATTCAGCATTATAAAGTTATAGCTTCTAGCTTTAAACTGTGGAGATATGTTTAGGATATATTTTAATATTTTTCTCTTCCCCATTCTGTCAGCAATTCATAGGAGTCATTATAGTTTCATTGTTCATTCATGTTCCATTTTAGAGTTATTCTAGATGGCAAACTGATTTCCTTAAAGCAGCTAAAACAATAAGTAGGCATTATTACATGAAATTATAGATTAAATTAAAAATTCTAATTAAAAAATTAGTATTGGATGTAATCAGTTCACAGATCATTTTTCGCTTCTAATAAAATCAAATAGTAAACTTGTAAAATTAATATAAAAAACTAATTAAATCTACCAGATTTTCCTCCTGTCACAGGTCATTCATTGAAAAATAATTTCTACTTGTCTTGTATTGCTTTTTACTTGTATTGCCTAAAAAATTAAAATAGGTAAATAAGAACTTAGTAAAATTAAAATTGGATAATCAACTTAAATTTATATTTGAAAATCTTCTTAAATGAATAAAGTTCTTTTTTTTGAAATTGAACTATACCATTAGGATGTTTCATTATATTTTACCACTATTATTTTTTGAGCTACAAATAGATTAAAATATGAAAATTGCATGCAATTTTCTATAAACTTCTTGGAACTCTTTCTATTGGTAATGATCATCACAAATGTCAAACTTTTACATTGAATTATAGTCTATATGTTTTTTAAAATTTAGATAAATTTTTTCCTTCTTATTCCAAATATACCTACCTAATATGTTACTTTGGTCTTTAATAGTCTTTAAAACAATAAAAGAGTACCTAATGAGTTGAACAAAGAAACACTTAAATTATTTTTCCTTGTTCAATATATTGTACAATTGGTGGAAAGTATTTTTTATTTTTCCTTGAAAACTGCCAAAGATAAACTTAATAATTTTAATGTTACCCCAAGTGTTACCCATAAATAAACAAAAATAAATACAGTCCATTCCATTTTTATTTAGACAAAACCTAACCTCAATGACCCACCGAACAAAACCAGGTTTGAAAGTTGACAGACATCCAAATGCCCTAGATTGTTGTTGTGGTCACATTTGAAGTTTTTAGGTTAGGTTTTTTTTTGACAGAAAGAGTATTTGTTTACAAATTGGCCATGGAAGGCTCATGAAGATAAAATTATTTAAAAATACCTTACAATTGTGCCACCAGTAAACCTACTTTGACACACATTCATTTTATTTTTCTTTCTTGCTCTCACTGACATGTAATGATATTATTTTTGGCTAGGCAAGTACCTAAAATTATAAATAAAAAAGTGCGCAAAATTTTAATAACAATATTATTAGCACACATGATACAAGTAAAATTAAGGAAAACTATGTGGCACTGGCCCAACAGTAACCAACTGTCTTTTAAGCGAGAAACAAAATTATCAAACAGATAGAAAATTCTTGGGTGGAAAAATAAAAAGAAATAAAAAAAGATCAAGATTCAAATTATGATATTATTTTTGTTAATTTAATGTAAATCCGACCTATTTTTTAAATATCTTTCCAAAATAACACCTATGCAAACCCAGTTTTTACCTTATCGTCCAGAAAGACTTACCTTGAATTTTCATAATCATTTCAAAGTGTTGTTATATTTCGCTCTCTTAAAAGTTGTTGCATACTGCGACTAAAAAAATTTTGTTGGTTTCTTGGTGCACTCTTTCAATCGTGTGTTCATGTTAACCTTAAATTATTACATTAAAAATTATTAAGGAAGGCTTCTCAAGAACTTATAGAACGAGTTTATCAAGATTTCTAAAATAATGAGGCTTGGAAAACCCGCTTGACATGAAGCAACAAAACAAGAATTGCATGCAAGTCGTCTCTTCTCACCTCGCTTTAGCAGTACCAGTAAAGTAAGATGAAAATAGGAGACTTTCATGCAATTTTTGTAAAGCCTGCCACCTAAGTGAATACTTTAAAGCCCCTTAACATTGCATGCACTTCGCAAAAATCAAAATCGATTTTTGCAATAAGTAAGATTGCACAGTAATTTTATCCCTCTTCTGCTATTTGACCAATAATGACACACACACATGACCAATAATATTTTTATGCAAGGCAGAAAAAAACGATTTTATAGTTAAAAATTTTCATTTTATTGTTCCATGCCAAGCGGCCTTATGAGCATGCCTTTGCTTTAAAGATTTTTTGTTTTACTGATGCTCTATATTATGCCTCCTATTTATAAGATATATTAATTTAAAAAAAACACCTACCTGTCATTAAGAAACATCCACAAACTTAAAAAGACAGTGAAAAAGCAGGAAAATTACACAGCAAACAGCCACGCCAAAATATGAGGTTAAGTTTCTTGGGTTTGTTGTTCATAACCATGCACCACCGACTCTACTGAAGACCTTTCACGAATTCAGTCCAATATGACGGCAAATGTCGGGCACGAGTGGCGGGCATTTCAAAAGTAAATTCCAGCAGATGGCTGACCAGGGTCGATTTTGTCGGCCTTGGGCTGACATACAACTTATTCCAAATTCTCTGGACCAATTTAACGGCTGACAATTAGAAGCTAAATGGAACTGATGTCATTGTGGAGTGTACCAAGTGCCATCAGAATGAGACAGTTGAAGATTAACTCGGGGTTAAATATAATAAGTCGATATTGCTAAAGACGGTGTTCACTGGTTGGCTACCGACTGGTCTTTCTCTCTTGCCTTTTATAGTAATATTATTGCGCAGAAATTGTTCTGTGGGGGCGGGTGCTTGAGGTTCTTAGGGGGGCTTGAGTAACCATTTCAACATTGCGGCCCTAATATTTCTTGATACGAACCAGTAGCTTAAAAATAGCATAAGGCCAGGTAGTTTCGAAGGATCAGATGGTCGCCCGCAGCAATGCCGGCCACTCAGCCGAACATATCCCGGACGTTTGATGGGACGGTTTACTAAAAACTAGTAGTTTTAACTTTAAATCTAGGATTTTAAAACATTAGTTTCAAGAAGTTTAATAGTTAGAACAAAAATATTTTTTTACTTAAAATAAATACAAAAAAATTTAGGATAATGAAAGGTAGGTATAGTTATTCTAAATATTTATTTTATTTATTTTGGAATTAAAAAATATTTATTTTTAATAAATTTATAAAAAAGTACCTTAATAACATTTCTATTTCAAATAGCATGATTGACTTTTTGTTTTTAATAAGTTCATACATTAAATTTAAGTGCATAATCTATTAAAAACAAGTAGATAATCTATTTTTTTCTTCAAAAATAAAAAAATATATCTTTAATTAAAATTGAATGAAGTTTTTATTTAAACTAGGAGGTCAAATAATTTTTTTTCAATATTTATGTATAAAAGGAAGTCTAGGTAGATGAAAAAATTTAAAACAAATGGTGCAAATATTTAATACAGGTGAATTAAGAGATTTGTAAAACAAAGTTATGATTGTTTTCCACAAACCAAAACTAGAATTTTTTGCACTCGACGCACGTTTCGCTAACAACGTTAGCATCATCAGGAGACGATAAACAACAACAAGACGATAAACAACAACAAACATTGTTTATCATCTCCTGATGATGCTAACGTTGTTAGCGAAACGCGCGTCGAGTGCAAAAAAGTCTAGTTTTGGTTTGTGGAAAACAATCATAACTTTGTTTTAGTGCAACAAAAGATTTGTAATAAAACTTTTAACGAAGTATCTCTGGTCTATCTAGTAAAACTGTAACAAATCTTGTCAGTTGGTCAGTTCGGCGACTAGATAATAAAATAAATCGATTAATAAATGAAATCATACAAGACTTTCTGTACCGTAAAATTAAATGACGCTATAGGTACTCTTTAAATAATATCTCGCAACTCCACTATAAAAATTCTTAAATTTGGAAGTAATGTTAATGCAAAAACGTAAATAATGTTGATATATGGCAAAGCGGCTGTTAGTCAGAAAGGTTTAAAAATAATGTTTCTCTAAATTTTTTAAAAATATTTCTTGAGTTTGTCCGCCTCTGGTTTTAACAAAATAGGACGCATTATTCTGAAACTTCATGCGCTTTGTCTCCAATATATCTAATAAAGCTGTGCTAAATTTGGTATCTCTAGATTGTACGAGTGCGGAGTTATTGGCAAGAATCCATTTCAATACCATTAATTTCTGGTGCTATGCTATGCCAAAGGCACTTCAAAAAGCAACCAAAGACCTTGATGATACCATTTTTAGTTTAAATGCCAACAATAATACTTTGAAATGTGAAATTAAGTAAAAATACTATCTACATTTTAATCATCACAACTCTATTGGAAAGATACTGGGATTTGGAATGGTGGAACGCTTAAAACCGAACGACAATCATATTTCATCATCAATGGTTGATATTTCTCGAGTAAGACTAATACGAGTTGACTCAAATATTACGGCAGGAGCATTCTTAAACTCTCAACAAGTTCACACACTATATGAATTCGATATTGACGTAGAACCTGGATATAAGTTAAGTAAAGAACCAAACAACATTATTTATATGCCTATGTTTCCAGAAGGTCGTCAGTACATGGACAACATCACACTAAGGATCTTGGATGATAATAATCAGCTGATAAATTTTCAACGAGAAAAAATAATTGTTAAATTGGAGCTCAAGAAAATTTCATAAATATTTTAAAAGAGAATGGGATTTTGTTACCATACCAAAATTCGATGTCATCAACACGAATCCACCCAGATAAACAGACAAATAAATAAAAACAAGCGTAAATTTAGAAATAAAGTCAGTTGTGTTAGAAACATAACGAGAGAACGTTCTAAACTATCAACTGAAGACAAAAAGTTTTTAACAGCTCTTGGACTACGAATAAAAAATCAATAAAATCAAGTGCAGACAAAAAAAAAGTCTTTAACATCTCTTGGACTACGAATAAAAAATCGACAAAATGACATCAACAAGTGAAAAACTGGAAGTTTTTGGAGAACCCATTTTTGAAAATTCAATAATAAACCTGGAGGAATTCAACTACAAGCCGTTTGGTAGCCCATCATTTAAAAATTCTGATGAAATTCGAATTCCAATTCAATTTCAGGATTTAATATTGGATATTTCTAACAGATATCTACATCGAGGGAAAATTTACTCCAAATGATACCACTAAAAAATGTTACCTATCAAATAACGCACTGGCTTTTCTTTTTGATGAAATACGTTACGAGATAGGTAGTGAACAAATTTGTGTGGTTAGAAAGCCGGGTATCAGTTCGACACTAAAAACACTTGTTTCCTTTGGAAGTCGTCAACAAAAAACTTTAAATACCTACGGATGGGGACTCAGTAAAAATGATCAATTTATTTTTTTAAACATGAGTTAATTCTAGTTTTGGCACACACATTTAGCAACAGTTACATTGGTGAAGTTGATGGCGAAATATCCATTGACAAAATTGAATGGAGGATTAAACACATCATTCCAGGCGATAAGGAAAAGTTAAGAATTTTGTCCAAAGTAAATAAAGCTGTAAATATTAAAGCTGCTTTTCGCATGTGGGATCTTTATGAGTTACCACTTCTTCGAAGTACCTCTTCAGATACGTGGGCGATAAGAAGTAGCACAAACTTGGAAAAGCCTCGATACATAATTGTTGCATTCCAAAATACCAATAATAGTAACAGCAAAAGCAAGGACGCAACAGAATTTATTTCTGCTGACGTGTGTGACATAAGACTATATATTAACTCAATAGTTTTTCCATACGAGAGATGGAATCTCGATTTTTCAAAAAGAACTATGCGGGGCTGCCTTTTACGCATATGAGAATTTTCAAAAAAGCTATTATGGGAAAACATTCAGTGACCCAATGCTGGACTTTGAAAGTTTCATCGCCAACCCAGTATTTGTTATAGATTGTTCGCATCAACTAGATTCTATAACCTCATCCACGGTCGACATCAAACTGGAATTTAACACAAGAAAATCAAAGTTTCCAGACAATACTAAGGTGTTTGCATTAATAATTCACGATTCACTTATTTCGTACAACATTGTAAACGGTACTGTTCAACGGGGATAAAGTTTTTTAAATTAATTTATTTTGTTAGATAAGTAGCCAGTATTTTTAATGTTTTTTTTTATCATGGTGTAAGTTTATAATAATTGTAGGTTTTACATCAGAAATAAAATGTATTTTGTTTTTAAATATTTTAAGCATATAATAATTGTATATATATATATATATTTATTTTTTGAAAAATAGTTTTACATAAGAAATGAAGTGTAGTTTTTTATTAATAATTAAAAAAAAAGAGATTTATATATTTATAGGGTACCAATAACTATTTCTTTGATTTGAATTTTCTTCCATTGTCGTCCTTTTGCATATTCCTCGAAAGGTCACTTTTTTTCAAATAATTTGACCTAGTTGGAGTTGAGTCGGATATCGACTCACGATCGGAAGTATTCATGATGCGTTCAGCAGCAGATAGCCGAGATAGCCGACGAGCGGCCATGCTCCGGGTCTCTACTCCCCGAGCAGGCATATCTAAAAATTTGGAACACCCTGGCCAAAAGCTAAGAGGTCCCAAAAAAGTATCCACCTTCCCGCCGACCTTCAGTCAGGCGCCTCAATCAAATAAACTCAAACAGTGCACGTGACACACTACTGTGGCTGCTGCCTGAATTAATGATGATTTGAATTGAATTGAAAATATGGCCAAGGTATTTGCACTTGGGGCACCTATACACATAAAAAAGGAGATGGCCCAAGCGACTTCCACCCGACTAAATCTAAACTACTAAAAAGCAGTTCTTCGCAAACAGTTGCGGAATAAAAGGCCACTAGGCAAAACACAAATTAGTTCGAAACAACTAAGGTCCTTGATACAGTTCAAAGGGTTGGGAGATTAATCCACTGGAGTACGTGATCACTTCGTAGAAAATCATACAACCGTGAATAGTTTTCCCCGAGCGCTGTAAGGGTGTACTAAAGTGTGTTGGGGAGAAAGTTATGGTTTGATTCAGTTCGAATTCTTTTCCCAATGTTTCGAGACGGATTCTCACAACCGAACAAAAGTTTAATTACGGCACTAGGAAAAATTCTCGCCCTGTGTAAATAGGGGGAATTTAGCCTTTATACGTATACTACCAGATACCGGAAACCATAAATCGTCGTGGGCCGGTTATCTGTGCTGTCCCTGCAAGCTGCTAGGGATGGACGGCGGATGCGTCGTCAGATGATGATGAGCGTCGAAAATTCTAGCGTGCTGGATAAGGCAGGATGGCGGCCAATGTGACGTCCCAGATGGCACCGGGAGTCTCAGCTAAGATCGCTGCACCAGACTACTGCTAGACGAATCTTGAAGTTCTTTGATAGTTTGATAATATCAAAACTGCAGGACATCGGCTCATAATTTTCCAATGAACCACAAACATATTTATAATCTTTTCACCCCGAAGACTGTATCCCAAAATTTGGGTCGACCCCCAAATTTTCTTCTGACCAATCACGTGGTGGAGCGCAGTCAAAGCCGCACTGTGTAAAACTTCAAACCATGAAAAATCCAAAAGTACTTGCAAATGTTCTAATCTAAAAGCACTTATAGTCTCTAGTACCCCTAAGCCTACTGTATACCAAATTTCACTCCATTCGGTTCAAAAACAAAAAAGTAGATTTCGAGAATTGAAATCTAAAAAACATTGCCTAGGCCCTAGCTCCCTTACTATGAACTAATCTAAGACATGTGATATATCAAAATTCGTGTCACAAGGATGCGCAATTTGTGGCTATAATGGATTTTTGAAAAAGTCTTTGTTTTAAAAGATATTTAAAAATTTCACTTTTTTCAAATCTAAAACTCTTAACCGGCTATAACTCCGTTTTCAAGCGTCGGTCCGAAAACCTAATCACACTAAAATGTGAGGCTCGGCAAGACGCTTATTTTGACAGACGCCAACCTTCAACACTTCGTATAGTCCCGGAGTTATTTGCGCTTTATTGGAAAAATTATACAAAACATGATGTTTCAAACTTATTTCAATCGGTTAATACTTATACAAACTACTAACACACCCCCGGAGAGCAAGAGCCCGGGATACAGGGTGACCACAGAATAAACCAAGATGCTAAAATACCCATCTATAGGCTTAAAAAGTGATTAGAAAAAGGCGATCCTACGACACCATCTCCGAGTCTGTGGATGACAGGAAACCATCAAGTTCCAATAAATTAGGAGGAGGCTCGTTTAAAACCGTCGTTTTTTCAAACAAATCCTGGCATTCCTCACAAACTCCAGATGCATTGAACCATTTTATTTGCTGATACGTCTTGCAAAATCCGCACTGCATACAGTCATTTATTATAAAGGGACTGCATACCGCTGTTGGTTTTGACATTTTTGATTTTGCTAAAAATAAAAAATGATTTTAATATTCGAAAAAATAGTAAAAACTAAAACTAAACATTTAAAAATAAAAAAGAATAAGAATAATACCTACATTATACGCCTTTTGGAGGTGGGTAGGGGGGAGGGGGGAAGGGGAGCACAGCGTTTCCCCCTTACAATTTTTTTAAATTTTATAACGTTAAAAGATCACGGCTATTTCATTTGATAGCATTTAGAGCATGTTAAAAATAGTACCCATTCTGTTTGATTTTTTTCGAATATTTTTTTCTCAGGAACCAAAGCTTCAATCAACATTAATCTAGGGACAGCTTTTATTGTAAATATTATGGCAAGTTAAAATTCGAAAGTTACATTGTAATAGAGTGTTTTTGAATGATTGAAAGCTATATTCAACCTTATCCTCATAACGGGTTAGGATCAATATTTTTTTTTATTTGGATCACGTAGAAAAGCAAAAAAAAATAATGCAACAAAAAGCCGATAATAAAAAAATTAATTTAAGGGTGAAAAGTCTTAAAGCCAAATTATTTGGGTGGGTGCGGGTTGTTTTTCGTACGCATTTAGAAAATATTTATTATTCTGATTAGTGCGGAAAGTTAAGCTTTCCCGCACGCGACTGCAGTTGACTTTATAATAAAAAGTCCGAGTGCGAAGAAAAACTCGGTGTAATCTTTCTGGCTTAAAATGCGTGTGGGAAAGTGGTGTTTCCCACACGTCCGTAGAAAATACTTATTTACCTAAACAATGTAGAAAGTCTTTCTTCGACGCACAAGACAGCCGTTAGATGCATAGTTAGCAAAAAAAAATTAATGCAACAAGAAATCCAATAATAAAAAATGTAAGGTCGAAAAGTCTTATAGCAAATATATTTACAGCACCGGAAATAGTTATTTACCTAACTAGCGCAGAAAGTTATTCTTTTTCGCGACGCGATAAGCGTTAGATGGAGAGTTAGAATCACTTAGAATAACAAAAAAAGCCGATAATAATAGTACATTATAAACCTAGGGAGTAAAGTGGTACATTTAATCCCGAGGCAAAAAAGTTTATATAATATAATTTGTCGAGGGATTAAGCATCACTTTACTCCTGAGGTTTATATACTATTTTATGCACTTTAGAATAAGCAGAAAAGTAAAAGAAATAACTATATTTTTTTATTTATTTTTCAAAAAAATCGCACTCTGTAGACAAACCGCCACATGTACCTTCGCTCTGTCTTTATGTCAAACGATGACATCCACTATGCCGAAACGCAGAAACATATGCGTCGCTATGTCCATAAATTTTACTTTATTTCCCTAGGGAATAAATGACCCACTTTATTCCCGCAAAAGCGGGATTAAATGGGTGCATTTATTCCCGGAAGTACATAAAAATAATTTAAGTGTGAAAAGTCTTAAAGCAAATTTATTCCCTGTACGGGAAATATTATTTTTTTTTTAATTAAAATGCGTGCGTGTTATTTTCCGCACGCTTGTAGAAAATATTTATTATTCTGATTAGTGCAAAAAGATAATCTTTTAACGACGCGGAGCGGAGTTCGAGCAAGCAGGCAATGATGGAAAAGATACTTTACGCAAAAAGTCGATAACAAAAAAAGTCATAGTCGGAAAAATCAATTTCCCTAACTACTGTGTCACTTTACAAACTAAAATAAGTGCGAAAAAGTGTTGTTTCTCGCACGTTCGCAAAAAAAATATATTATTTATAATTAATATTTTAAATTGGTATTATTATGTCACCCTTAGAATATTTTTTCTGTGTGTGGTAATACTCTAAAAGGAGAGCGTTAGACCATGCTCTAAAAAGAGAAAAAAGGTACTTCCCTAGGAATTGGTGCAGCGAAGTCAAAGGGAGGAGCTAAAAAATGAGAGGGTGGTAAACCAAAGATTTCATATACAGCAGCCACGGAAATAGCAAGTTAGTCTGTCTTTAGTTTCCAAAGTTGGAAGATTTTGTTTGAACTTTTTTTTTTGGTGTTCGTGTTAGTGGAAAAAAATTCAGCAGATAGTTTTAATATGGTTGGTTGTGAAGAAAAAAAAAGAGCTTTTAAATAACGACAACGAGGTGATAGAGGACAGGCTTCCAAACGACGAGGTGATAGAGGACAGGCACTCAAACGAAGGCGCAGTGGTAGAGGACAGCGGCGATGAAGTGGTGGACCTCATCACGCAAGAAGACGTTCCTCCCCACGAGATCCCTCCATACGAGCCTATGGAGGTATTTTTTACGCCGGCATCCTTCAGGAGGTAAACATTTTTTTATTTGTGTAAATAACATTTCCTTTCATATTTTCTAGAATAAAAAATAGCTATTTTTCCTGACAAGTGCATAAAGTAATTTTCTTTGCACAGGCAAATGCCATTGTAAAGCATTTAAAGTACGGAAAAAATAGGTTTCCGCAAGTGATAGAAACAATTGTTTTTCAACGACGTGAGGAAAATAAACTAAAAATAGTTTTGAACATTTTTTTTTCACTAAGAAAAAGTATGGAACATACGATTTTCGCACGCTCACAGGAAAGATATTATTTTTTATAAGAGTAGTAATAGGTTTTGACAGAAAGTTCTCGACACGTATGTGCACGATTTTTTTTGTGAGTGTTACATTTTTAATACCGCACACATGCTTATTGATAAAATTAAGAAATAAATTTAAGGCGCCATACCATAGCTTTACACATTAAAAATTTAGGGTACCCAGTGTTTATTTTTTTTTGTTTTACAGATTATATGCAACTCATGAGGCTGGCTCATCCGGAGCTCCTCCGATGGCGGCAGCTGCGGCAAGCTGTTCGGGGATCAGTGGTCCAGCTATGGACGAACCGCCCCGAAAAATACAGGTGTTGGATGAGCGAGTTGTGCGGCCTGGAAGGTAAAAATACTTATAATTTAAATCAGCTGATTTTTTAATAATAAAGTAGCTTCTGCTTTTATCTATATATACAGGGTGTTTCGTGCAATTTTATGGTTTACTTAAAACTAAAAAAAAGAAAACCGAAAGAAAACAAAATTTTAAGAAAACTTAAAAAAGTCACTCTCAAAAGGAGTTTTTGCCTTATTTCTTAAATCCGTGTTAAAATCAATGTATCTTTTTAACCAAGGAGATTGATTAAACTTTAATATTCGGGTTATTAATATTGGGTTTTTATAATAATACGGCCATGTTCAATGGCTTGTTTTAAAGTCCTATAGTGAACAACATACTTTTGTTTGGGGTTTAAGTTTGGGATAAGTTTTTTAATTTTTGACTGGGATTCAGGGGGAATTAAATTTTCAACCAAAAAAGGGAGGTCTGAATGAGAATTGTGTAAATCAAGTAGATAATAAACATCAACCTCAAGTACATATCCAATAGGACTATTTTCTGAAATATCAGAAATATTTAATTGCAAGATTTCCTGTTCTGTAAGCCATTCAAACCCATCAGTGGGCAAAAATTGAGACATGCTATGGCCGTATAAATTTGTTGCGTCTAAGTACATAATGAAAGATGAATCAACATTGGGGTCAAACTCTGGAAGATACTTATTATTCGCGATATGTTTTCGATCTGTACATTGGCTTACACCCCCCCGAATACCGTTTTTAAAGAAATGTATCATATCGATGTCGGTTAGTAGCTCTAATTGAACTTTAGTAATTCTAAGCATAGCATCAAAGGACAGTGAGGGTAGTGTGTAATATTGCGCTGGATCTAATTTATAGGCTTTTAATGAATTTAAGCGAAATGCTTCGTAACTGTCACAAAGAGTCAGTACGTCCCCAGTAAAATAAAAATTTGCAAATTCGCCCAGATTTCTACATCCAAATGTTTTCCAAACTATTTTTGCTCTTTCATAGTCTTCATCGCTAATATGTTGTTCGTTTAGATTATCATAAAATTGATTTTTTGTTGGTAATTCACAAACATCTAATTTTTCAAGGCTTGTGACAAAACTATAAGGACAAACACCTTTTTGCCTCATCAAATTAAACTTTTCTGGGTCGGGAAAATTCTTTTTAGTCTCAAAAAATGACTCAGAATCTAATCCTTTGCTTATATTTTCCAGCGAAGTGCTTAAGAATTTAAAACTATCAATAAATCGAAGTTTTAAATATTTTTGCTTTATTTCTCCCTTATAGTTTGTGTAGTCGTGCATGTATATGGATTTGGTAAAAGAAATGTATTTTTCTTTATTTTGGGCAATAACATCGATTTTATCGACATGGCGACACAGTTCCTTGATAAACATGTGACAATCATAGCCGCTCAAATTATGGAACACAATGGGGACAAAATTAGGCGTTTTATAATTTAGGTTGCACTTACTATGTGCGGCAATAAAGCGTTTTCGTCCCGTTATATGACAATGGTCAGTTACCTTTGTATCAAAAGTCTCAAAATGTTTTTCACATATACCACATTCACTTGCTTGTTCCATTTCAATCAGTTCCTGATCGTTTAAAGGTGTCATTGGCACGATATCCTTTAAATATTTGTGATATAGCTCTCTTAAGTCAGATTCTATACGCTCAACGAATACTTTCGCAGCATCAGAGCCTCGATAGAGCACAAACTTTGAAATGGATCTATCAAAAGAACACTTTATCATATAAGCAAATGAATATGGTTTATGTATAAAATTTCGTTCCGTAAAAGATCCTTTGGGGTTGGGCTCACAACTTTGTATTGGTGCTAAGATGGATTCAAAATCTGCGTAAACTACAAAGGGTACTTCCATTTGCTTTTGAATATTTTGAAATTTTAAAATATTTGAGGCAACACTGTTCCCGAACTTATCTATACGCATATCAGTCGTAGGCGCGACAGTAAAGATATGTGTGCAATCGTTTTGTTGATGTTGATGAAGATTTTTTGAAATATAATTTGTGGCCATTAGAAGAAATTTGTTTAGACACTAAAGCCGAAAAATTTTTTATCCAACAATAATGACTTTTTTGGCAATTATCACAAACGTGGTTCTTACCTTTTGACTGACAATCCTGCAAAACCAATAATAAGTTAATGTGAAAATTCTTTTTTTTTCTTGAGTAATAATAAGGACCTACAACTTCATAATTCATTTTACCATTTTCGATTAATAGAGATATCATTTAGCTCCTCAAACTTTGATATGTCGTGTAATTTTACTGGAAACTCCATACCTGTCACATTAATCACCAAAGAATAGTGTGGGTATGATGAAATTAGGTTAGGATTCTGATGAGGGGGTCACAATGCTGATACTATCGCCCAGGCAAAGCAGACTTGATCTTCATTTTTGACATTTATGACAGCGTCCTTATTCTCAATGGGTTTGGGTAGCTTGATGTATGAGGAGCCTCCAACAGGGTTACATTTATTGATGTTCACCTCCAAATATGAAATTTGTTGTAAGGCCCATCCTTAAAAAGAGAAAATAAATAAATATAAGTAATCGTAGGCCAAAAAATTTAAAAAAAAAGCTATTTAAATTTATATTATTTTTAAAAATATTAATACCTACCAGAATTACGTTCTTCAAACTCTGAAGTTTGGTTCATCAATTTATCGACAAAATCATTATAGATCTCATTTAAGTCGGAGCCTTCATGCACAATTTGATTTTGTGTGTTAAACGACTTTTCTTCACATTCTTCATTTTTGGGCATCACAAATAGAGCATATAATTCCAGATTAATTTTAATTACATAGTATTCTTCTATTGATCTCTGCAACAATTCGCATACTTTGTTTTTAACATCTATAAAAAATTGTTTATAGTTTGTGCCCATTGACTCAGGGTGAATCCTGTAATTAGCAATCTTCTTTCCGAAAGCACTTCTTATTAAACTGACCCCGTCCGATAGCGGAACGCATGCATTTGTGCGGTGTTGTTGTGTTCTACAATGTGCAGCCATTAAACGTTTTTGTTGGACACATTACTTTTTGCACATCCTGGTCACAAGCGGTTGATGTTGATGGCAAACTATTCGCAATCATAGTCGACTGTCCACTATTTTTCACATTTTCTTTTAATTTTAGTCTTTTAGCCGGAGATGCATCGGAAGTTGTAACTGGTGTATTTTTACATGCCGTGCGTTGATGCCTCTTAAGATTATCGACACGAGTAAAATTTTTTCCACAAAACTCACACAAATTCATTTTCGTATCGTGCACTATATACTCCCAAAAACGAACTATTTTATAACTTGATAAAACACGGCTATTTATATACCGATACTCTCCCACCAAAAATGTATGTAATAAGAGAGGGGAGAAGTCACTCTTCCGTTGTAGAAATACCGACTTAAAGAGAGATATCCCTCCTGGCTAAAAACTAAAGTAGTGGTGGGAGAAACTTAGAGGGGTTAAGTAAATATAGAGGGGCGAAGAGAGTAATGGTAGGGGAAATGAAGAGAGGAGGAGTAGAGGGGGAGAAGAAGAGAGGGGGTAAATATGAGAGGGTCAAAGGTCGAAGGTCAAATATCAAGGGTCAGAGGTCAAGGGTCAAAGGTCAAGGTCATGGGTGAGGGGTTGAAGGGGGTGGGTGGCCACACCCACCCTCATCTCCTCATTTTATGTGAAAGTGGCTAATCTACCCTACTCACTGGCGCTAATTAGCGTCCAATAGCGACTATCTTACCGTTAAAAAGACAACCAACCAAACTTGATGTGATTCTGTGGTGGAAGATTTTTAGTTTATGAAAGTTGTTTTGTTTTACAAAAATTTTGTGTATTTGGATTTTATTTTTTTTAACCGTGCTTTTAGTAGTAGTGGGATGCCTTTTTTACCGGTTTTTTTTTTTGATAAACAGGTAAGTAAGTAGGTACAACTAAGTTTGCAGAGGCTTTATGTTATTGGGATGTCCATCTTCCAGTCCTATCACTAAATTAATATTTTCCTCCATGATATAGTTAGAAAAGCAAATAAAAAAAAACTTAAGAAAGAAAAACAAAAGTCAATAAAAAAGTAAGGTTATGTTTACCGCCAAACGATTGACTACGTTCAAAAGCTCTATTTTTAACCTCTTGAACTTACCTTTATTTACGGTAACGGTAACCATAAGAGTAACGAAATTTGCCGTTAAACTGCCTGACCAAAATCTCCCTAATTAGCGCCAGTGGTTACCTTTAATAAAGGTAACAACATGACTGAGCGCTACTGCGCCTGCCCAGAATAAAGTTAAGGGTAACAGACAGACAAAGAACCTGACCAAAATCTCTCTATTATCAGTTTTCCAATAGAACATAAAAACTGAAAAAAATGTACCCCAATGGAACAGCAGCACCGACTCAGTTGACTCAGTTGTGCACTGGGGGCGCACCAGTTTTACTAATGGAAACCGCTATCAGTGTGTTATGTTAGGTTACTGTCAAGTGACGTCATGGATTCAATACCCATTAAGCTGATCACCCACAAACTTGCATAGGCTCACATAACAAATAGCATAACAGTTCGACCAATCAGAGACGAATTTGGAGCCGCCATATTGCATATACATAGATATATTTCCATAAGGTTGAACTTTTATGCAGCACTATGCAATTTTGTGTGTGATGAGCTTTAAGAGCAAAATGCTTTTTCTGTCATGTTGTCGTCTGAATCTTCTGGACGTATATTCTTGAAAGTCATACGATCCGGTCTTTCCCTCGTGCGATGGGATTTATCGCATGGGATCTATCACCCTCCACGAACGAAAGATACTATTTTTGCGGGGTTAATACAGCATACCGGTATGGAAAAATTAATGACGTGGCGCACACAGTTACTACGTCTCCACAGATTACAAACTTTTTGTTTTAAATTCGAGAGGTGTGCATGATGCCTGTGTAGCTTCAACTGCCAGGTACAATCCTATGACTCCCTGATGATTCCTAATAAGGATGAAAAAGGTCTGTAGGTATCTGGATTCTCCATTAGACATTGGAGGCCTGGTCGTCATGAAGTGAGAAACAAAAACGCTTTGTCTCCGATATGCCACGAGTGTTACTTTAATTTTTTTTTGAGGACACGAGATTCATTTTGTTGTTTTTTAAATATTTTAGGTTTTTAGTTCTGCGCAACAAGCCTTCTTCGGAGCGATTGCTTGCTGATGCCTTAAAATTAGGGCCACGTCTTATGAAGGTCCAATTGAGGGCGGTGCTGCTGCGAACGTTACCTCTTTTTAAGAATCATGTTCCACGGATTAGAAACTTTTTGTTTTAAATTCGAGAGGTGTGCATGGTGCCTGTATAGCTTCAACTTCCAGGTACAATCCTATGAATCCCTGATGATTCCTTTTTCCTAGTTAAATTTAAAAAAAAATTAAATACTTTAAATAAAACATCATTAAAACACTAAAATTAATTAATTTTTCTAACTAAAGTTATAATACCTAACGCCCGGTTCCCACCTATGCGTGCAGACTCTGACTCAAAAAACGCACCACGTAACAGGACATCGATTTGCAGTTGTTGTGAATATAGTCGCTTGATGCATTTTTTGAGTCTGGGTCAGCACGCATAGGTGAGAACCAGGTGTAACCCTACAGTCACGTGAAGCACTAGTATTTTGTCAACTTAGTCAACTTAATATTAGCCAAAAAGGTCTTTCTAGCCTCTGCAGTAACCTAAAATAAATATAATATATTCAAATCCACAACTTATTAATTTAGTAGAATAAAAGCCTTATTTAGTTATAGACCGAGGAGGTATCAACTGAACCAAAATTTGTACATGTATTGCCAGTAATGCCATGGTAATTTATATGCGTAATGCCAAGTAATGCCATGACTCGTTTTCCCCTCGTCATAGACTAAAGGCGGAATTATCAAGCAACTAAATCTCTATCTCTTTCTAACATAGCATGAGAAAAAGACAGAGATGAAAAATTAAGTACCTAATTTAAGTTGCTGCATAAACCTGCCCTTATATTATATCATATAGTAACCCAGTCAACTAAAACGACAAAAATGGATTTTAAAAGTACCTATCAGAAAAAAATTCTTGTCCTCATTACTCTTGGAAGTTTTACATTATCTGTGAAAGATTGGGCTCAAATTTACACATGTAGGGCTCAAGGACTCCCTATCTATCTCCTGAAAATACCAGAATCAACTTTATCACAAACCATTACTCAAAATCGCTCTACCTTTGTTGTCTGTTGACAAAACACCAATGAACTATTAACCATGGAATAGCCCCTCCGTATTCAACGCATGCTTTGGTTGTGCGGACAATATGAGATGAAGCTACTCCGGGCAAAGTTTGCCTTTAACAGAAAGAGAGAGTAATTGTTTTGCCCATTTGATCAGACCAGCTCTTGTCACTCTTTCTCAATATTTTGCCCATAAGCCCCATTCTGCAATAGCGGTTAGGGGCCATTTCATGTTTATTAGTTCCTTGCAAAACACCCACCTGTTAGAGGCCAGAGTTTCCTCGACTTTTTCAGTCTTATCCACTTTCTTAGAGCTGGGCCACACCAAAGTTGAAGCGTACGTTTCACATGTCTTTGTGTGCTTTATTAGCCTGTAAGTTCCATATTTTCTGTGGTTTATACAACAGGTTTGGCCGACTTCATCGTCGAGTTATACATATTTTAAGGTCACAGAAACGGCATATATTTGACAAACCTGCTTTGCTGTTTTTGAGCCAATCTTTACCGGGCAAAACATCGGAAACGAGAAAACGGATCTGTTGAAATTTGGCAGGGATGTTTATGTTTGAATTCCTCACAACCGTATCCAGACAGTGTTTTGCTGGACCCTCTCATTCGCGAAATAAAATAAACAAGTCTAACAATAACGACAATTTTTGGATTTTTTAAGTTTTTGAAGAAAATACACACCAACTTTTGAAAAATCCTTTGGATACGGTTGTAGATTTTTATAAATCCTATTATCTGATAACTAAAAAGTTATAGTTTTTTCTTTATAAGCAAGATTCTGTCGGAATTCTGAAACACCAAGGTCACGTAATTTGGTAGACCCAGGGAAACTGAGTAGTCCTGCAGCCTATGTCTTCCCGTGTGCACGTATGTTTAGATGTATTGTGACATACTTTTTTTTGTAGGAAATGCTTCCACAATTAATAATTACCATGGTGGAGTAACGACATTTTTTGCAAAGGGTGTCTATGACGTCATCAAAAATGGCCGTCGTTTTAACTACAAATTAATGGTGTTAAAACGGGTTTTTGGCAATAACTCCGCACTTGTGTAATCTAAAGATACCAAACTTGGCACAGCTTTACTAGATACTAGATACTTTGAAGACAAAGTGTATAAAGTTTTAAAATAATGTGTCTCATTGTGTTACAACCAGAGGCGTACAAATTCAAAAAATATTAGAAAAAAAATTGGGACACATTATTTTTAACCCTTTCTGTATTAACACTACTTCCAAATTTAAGAACTTTCATGATGGAGTTGTTAGATATTATGGAAAGAGTAAATTTTACGGTTCATAAAATCTTGTCTGATATCATTTATTAATCGATTTATTTCATTATCTACTAGTCGAAATGACCTGTAATATCGAGGGACATAAATTACTTAATCAGAAGTTGATTTTCAACGGTCTATATTAATATATCAATAATAATGTAATAATAATAATAATAAATAGCTAAATAAGCAATATAGAGTTTATTGCACTTCGTATTCCCCTTTTCGAAAGAATGGAATTCTTTGTGGCAAAACAATGAAATACATTCGATCAAAATCTAAACTTGGCCAATTTTTGAAAAGGTGTAATGCAACGATTTTCAATTACTTATATAAAGCTTTAAAGTATAAAAATCGCTTTCCTTGGATACGGATTTTCCAATTTTAAGTTACACTGTATTCCTCGCAATTTCTGCCAAAACTTTTTCCAGGTATGTAACTACACAAACTCCGATCACGAAGAGAGTACCGACGGCGTCGGCAAGACAAAGTGCTACTTTCAACATTATACATTTTTTGTCGGTGCGGGCGTTTACATTTTTAAAATGTTTTCGAAAAATTTGTCACGGTCGCCTTGTAATATCGAGGGACATAAATTATTTAGTCAGAGGTTGATTTTCGACTGTCTATATTAATATATCAATAATAATGTATATCCCAAATTTAATATAAAACAATAATTGCATAAATAGCTAAATAAGCAATATAGAGTTTATTGCACTACAGACCGACTGACACAAGATTTACTATAGTTTTACTAGATAGACCAGAGATACTTATACTTAATATTTTTAGTACCAGTGGCGTACAAAAATACCAGTTTTTCTTAATAAATTCATTTTATCGTATTTATTCAATTATTACTCACTGACAGCCCTTGTGACATATGTCCATAAAAGTAATATTTTTGCGTTGAAAATAAATTAAAATAAAAAAAAATTTCTGGAGTTAAAAAAATATTCATTTCGTTAGAGCCAGTGCTCTCCAAATTTAAAAATATGTTTTTTATAATTTTTTCACTGCCCTATAATTAAAAATATTTCTATGACTTTTTTAGATTCAAATATTATCCAGCTTTAAAAATTTGTGTGCTTGGGTCACAAATTATTTGTACCAGCGGCGTAGGAATTTATGGAATTATTTGTTTAACCTCATGTCCTATCCTTTTGACAGCGGTTTTGATATATGTTAACCAGATTGATCCTCTTGAATTAGGATTACTTTTAAATAAAAAAAAAATATATGGTAAAGCAGCAATATAATAACAGTATTATTGCCAGTTGCGTTAGAATTCACAGTTATATTATTTAGTTTTTATTATAATACCTTTGCACTAAATATTCCTGATCGAGCTATTTTGGACAGATGTTTGTACGGTTGGTATTTTTGCATTTAGAGTATGCCTAAATTTAAGAAAAAATATGGTGGAGTAGCAAGGTCATATCACTAACAGTACCAGAGGCGTAGAAATTGGTATAAATATTTCTTAAGGCATTCTAATTTCAAAAATTTCGGTCTGGCAGCGGTTATGACAAATTTCATCCAAAGAACATTTTTGTATTAAAATTACTTGTTACTTTAAAAATTGGAGTAGTAAGATATTCAAAATAAGTATTGCTATATGCCGGTGGCATCATGTACAGTTATATTGTATAAATTTTATTATTACACTCTATTAAATTTAATAGTGTTCGACGTATTTTTGTTCTACACGACTGGTATTTTTGTACTCAAATAGAACCCAAATTTTAAGATTTTTATAGTGGGTTGATAAGGTATAAATATTATTACTACCAGTGGCGTAGTAATTTAAGAAATATATTTTAAATTTAATTTACCTTACAATATATTTTTTTTTAAATCACTAACCGACAGCGATTGTAACAAGTAAAAACCAGATATAATTTTTGGAAAGATATCAATACTGTCAATACCAGTGGCGTCAGAATATAAAATTATATTTTTAATTTTGGCAGTATATTTTGCTTTAAAATATTCTTGGTCCCTATATGTCTGATTGGGTATTTTTGTACTCAGATAGTTGACGGTGGAGTACCTACCTAACAAACTATAAAAAGAAATAAAACTGGCACCAAGAGAATATTTTTCTTTTAAAGCGGAGAATACCTTTTACTGTTTAGTAAAATAAGATGTGGAACAAACTGGCCGCAGTTTTCGAGTTAGGGTTACGGAACACCTAAATTCTCAGAAGTCTTCTATAGACAAAAGATCGGCTTTTGGCATAAATTTGAGAGAAAGTGGGCATTCCTTTAATATCAACTCAAACTTTAAAATATTACACAGATTAAATAAAGGTAGAAAATTAATTTTTTTAGAAAATTTTGAAACTGCGAAGCTAGAAAATAGCACATATTTAATTTCTTTAAACGATCCCACTAGCGCCCACTACAGAGAGTTAAAGTAATTGATTCCTTTTGATTTTTATTTTTAAAAATTTTCTTTATCGATAAAACATTTTAAATTAGGAAACATTATTTTATTCTCTTTTTGTTGGTACCAAATATATGTAAGTTTTACTTAAATCTCATAGGTGGCTCTGTTTTTATCGTTTTATTTAATTGTTTATTTTTTTATGTATTTTTAACCTTAAATTTTGTTGACGTAAGAATGTATACTTTTAAAAATATTTTTGTTAGTTTGTGACCATTGTTTTATGTATTTTGTGGAATGTTTCTTGAAATTCTGTAAGTAATCATTTTATTTCATTTTATTCGTAGTTAGTATCCTAAACAAACATTGTTTAATATCTTGCAGAAAAATGCACTTGACAATGGTGGAATAACTGAAACGCGTCGTGCAATAAAAAAAAAAAATTGCGTAATTTTAATCTTATGAGCTTAAAGAACAATCAAAACTTGTTTAAGTTACTAAAGTCGTTTCGTTAAATATCTTTGTCGTTGGCGTTTGGTAGGCCATTCATCCGACCGCCCTATCGACTCAGCTACTCTCAAACTCAAATTCTGTACGATCCAGCCAGGATGGAAGAGGTCCCCTGTCTCTATCCCGATCAGATTCTACTGACCGCCTCAACCAATTTAAAAAAATAATAAAACAAAAACAAAATTGACGCTTTATCATAAGTATCAGATTCCAGAACCTATCACTGAAAAAAATTATGCTCAGATAAAAGGTTCTAAACTTTTATAATGGAGTCATCACCGACAAGAGCTAGGTTTTAAACTTTATTAACCCGAATTACTTACTTCCTGGCTGGTATGCCTAGTGTCAAATGACTTTCATATTTACAATATTTACAGTTAGTTCTTATTCTTCAGCCTAGAACTATGTACAATCACTAACTTAACCTAACTTATGGCACTTAGTCCTGTTTGACTATGTGTGAGCTAAATTACTTAAAGTAATAAGTCTTCACTTTAAGTAAATCACTCCATAAAAATGATTTAGTCCTTTCGGCGAAACACAGTTAGGCATAAACCAAAGAAACCGAATAAGTTCTCTAATTTTCTCTAAGATATTTCTAGGTACTTTCATAGCAAAATCTAAATAACACTCTATACACAAGGTTTGAAACTAGGATAGGCATACTAAACTTAACGTCATTATTACGGTGAGTGGAACACGGATGCGACAATCGTTTTCACAACCCAGGCAACCAGATTTATCACCACACGTGTATTTGACGTCTAATTTGATAGCAAGATTTGACGTGATCAAGTAACGTGAAATTTTGGGCACCAAATTGACTAAAAATATAACTCTCATAAATCTGACGTAAAATTGAAAACAAAAATATGTTTATACTTTACTATCATCGCCCCAATTATTTTTTAAAGTTTTATTTGAGAAGGTAAACAATTATTTTTTAAAGCACCTCTACCTACGCCCTAAAAAAACTTTTTATGCCGGGTATTATACTTGCTTCATATTCTGTGTACTGTATAAATTCATAGCGACACGTTTTTTCAATTGGCAAATGTCAGAGGGAGAGACAGACATATCGCTATAAAGACAGAATAAGGCTATTATATTTTTGAGGACAAAATGATCTCGAAATTTAATAGAACATTAGAAAAGTGGCTTTCAATTTTATATATCACATGACAGTGACAGTTCTTGTCGTTAAGTATTAAAATATTTAGAAAAAACTAAACAACTTTTGTATTACCGTAGTTTGGGGTGAATAGAATCACTTTTGAAATTAAACATAGTGTATCTACCAGAGTAATACAGAGAAAACATTGATTTATATATCAAAACATTTGTCTGCATCTTGACTAGTGATTTTTAATGTTCACGAATTTCTATGCCTGCTGGTAGCCCACATATATTTTTTTTTGTTCAGTGATCCTATTCACCTGCCATTGTGGTGAATAGGATCATCCATGCTTTTGTTATGTTTAATCGTATTCACCTTTTTGTGGGGTGTATAGGATTTTATAATTTTGTGTGAAGTCTAGGATTACGATTTTTTTTAAAAATAAAACACATTATTAAATACAAACTTTTATTAATATAAGTACATATATACAGTTACAAAGAATATTTAGTTGTAATCAGATATACGTATGTCAAATCTCAGGAGACCTCTTCCATATTTTTCTGGAGGATTTATTTTTCCAGCAATTTGCTCAAATGTAAACTCGTACTCATCTTTTACGTCCGGAAAATTGTAAACATATCCTGAATAGTCTCTGGTAGTTTTTTGGCGTAAGAAGTTTCCTTCGTAGTTGTCCTCATTTATTTTGATGACTTGAGCTATGTAAAACCTGCGAAACTCTCTTGAAGTATTTGTTGCTCTGTCATTTGTGGAATAAGGTAAGTGAATGAGTAGCCAATCACCAATATTAATATCATCCTTGGTGACATGCGGAAGACGACTATTTGAGACTGATTTTGGAGGCTGAGAAAGCATCGGAGAAAACTCTTCTTCTTCAGCACTGGAGTTTTCACCATCCACTTCTTCAAAGTCCGATATTGGATCCATATCGGAATTTGAATCGTGAGTGCTAAAATGTTGGCTGCTTTCGTCAGAGGATTCAAAGTCATCAACCGCCACGCTTTTGCCAGCAGGTACTTGGATTTTCTTTTTTCGCTGCTTAGGTTGGGTTTCGTCATATCTCATTGACTTTAAAATGTCAACAATTGAAGTATTGATAGCTCCTACGTCGTGAGTCGGGGGATTTTCCATAGCCAGCATGTTCAATACCCTTTCAGGATTTAAGGGTACGATACCGCATTTATCAAATCCTGCAATTATATTTTTAGATTTGTTGTCTTCAATCGATTCTAAGAGTTGTCTTAGTAAGCTTGGAAAGGCGTTTTTTGGAATACCAGATTCCTTTCTCCCTGGTCCTTTCTTGTACGACTCAACTATTTTTCTCCAAGCCACTTTTAGTGGTTTAAAAAAGGCAACGTCTAGGGGTTGCGTCAGGTGGGTGGAGTTGCTGGGTAAAAATACGAAGCTAATATTATTCTCTGCGCATTCTTGTATCGATTGCATTGAGAGGTGTGACGATAAGTTATCACCGATTAATATCTTTTTGCCAGGTAATTTCTTCAGATATGGTATGGCGATTGAATGTACCCAATCCTCCAAACAATAACTGTCGAACCATCCCGATTTACTGCTTATATCTAGTACGAGGCAGACCTCCAGTAGTCCATGAATCATACATGTTGGAGGCTTTATAAACCACATAACAAGGAAGTATGTCTCCACTACCCGAGGTTGCGAACATGATTGAAGTTGATGACTTACTATGGTTTATATGGTATTTGCATCCCCTCCTTGCAATTATCTTTTTTCGTCCCGGGTCATCGCTTAGATTGGTCTCATCATAATTTACGATGTTGCTGGCGGGAATACCATCTAGTTCCACAGAGAGGTGCTGGAAATACTCTGTAATTGTTGCTCTCGTAACACCAGCACGAACTCTTTTTATGTTTTGGCACATTCTCTCGGAGAGAGCATCTGAAGGTCGTTTCAAAAAGCTATATACAAACTCTTTGCCCGGAAGATTGTCCTTAAATCGGGGCACCACCCTACCAGCTCTATTCAAATAATGCTGAATAAGCATGCGCAAATCGTAGGTATCCAAGGGATAACCCCAGTCACTGCATGTAATCAATTTTTCTACAATACATTTCTCTTCGGCTTCACTCAGCAGTGTTTGTCCTCCTTGTTTTTTTACATCTACCCTACTGAGGCGCCTTTGCAGCACGGTGTAAGGAATGTCGTGTTTTTTTGCTGCTTGTCTTATACTATACCTCTTAGTGACATCTTTTTTAGCGTCCTCAATCTTTTGTGGGTCTCGTTTCCTGTAGTGTTTTCCCCCTACTTTAGGTTCATATTCTCTAAGCATTTTACTTAGATATATTGATCCTATTGACCCCACCTGTTGATCCTTTTCACCTCTACTCTTGATCCTGTTCACCCCTGCTGTTCATCCTATTCACCCCGATAACCTAAAAACAATGCATTAAATTAAAAATGTTTTTCTAATCTCTACATGCTTATAATTAGACTAAAACCGCTTTGCGTGTCTTACTTACCAACCTGATGTAGTTTATTAAACCAACTGCTACAAATGTAAGCTTCTCAAGATCGCAGTTACACACAAAGTTTTAGTGCCAATAAAAACAGGCGACTGAAAGAGTTTTCGGTTATGTTCTCTTTTTATTACTGCAATCTACCGGATGATAAAATATTACCAGTCTTTATGAGTGCCAGTGTTAGGCAGCCAATTAAACTCGAATTGAAAGATATTGATTAAAATGTTACAATTTTATGATTTCAACTCACAAACCCCCACTTTTTGATTCTATTCACCACAGCGACCCTATTCACCCCAAACTACGGTATTTAATTTTTACTTTTTTTCCAAAATTAGTATCAACGATGCTAACTGAGGGAGCCAAATATAATGAATAATTTTTTGCATAATAATAGTTAAGTGACTAGAAAAAAAATGGTGCTTCTTAAGACAATTTTATTCGTCATATTGAGACGTTAGAAAAATATCTGTTTTAATACGTCTTATTGACGTCATAAAATGTGATGTGAAATTCACGTCGTTAAATGACGTCAATTTTCGAGACAAACCAACGTGAATTTCACGTTAAAAACAAGTGACCGACGTATAATTTACGTCTTTTGGTTACCTGGGAAGGGAGCTAAACGGAATGTCTTCAGGAAGAAACTCATTAGGAAATAACTTAAATTATTTTCAATCAGGTAAAAAATAAACAATACTCTAAAAACTTATGAATTTGTCAATCAGATTTTATTTAAAAATTTGGCAATCAAAAAAAATATCAACAATTTTGACAAACAGATTTTATTTTTGGCACCAGATTTTGTATCGACCATTTCATCTTAATTTTTAGAACAAATACGTTTATGAAAAAACTTAGTGAAAAAGCATAAATAATTCAATGCACAAAAGTGAACATAAAGTGTTACTGAAAAAGTTGTCTGATCCTGTGAGTTCATTTGGAAAATACAGAAGAAAACTCCAAGGCAACAGTGTCTCGCCAATAGTTAATCTACGGAACCTTTTAGAACACTCGGGGTTTTGAAATCCTAATTAACTACCTACTGAAACGATTCTTGAAACTTGATCGTCAACTTCTTGGACGGAATGGTCGTTCGGGGGGCGGGGGACTTGTTGCACCCAGGGTGCTTATACTTGACAGGTAGGGAGTAGAAGAGCCGAGAGAAGTAGGTAGGGTTTAGTTAAAATTTGACGGCACTGTATTCTTGAAAAAAAGTTAAGAGAGAGAGCTGCTCCCGAGAGAGCAGCCATGTTCTCTTAGTAAGACCCAGTAGTAGAGGCCGATCCCTGGGTATTCTAACCTAATTTTTATATTGATTTTATCTGTTTTTGTTTTTTCTGAGTAAAAGCGTAATCATACAAGGCTAAAATAAATGCTGAAGACATCAACAACATTATTTTAAATGATATGGAGTGGACGATGCTCGAGAAGACGTGGAAGATGCAGTGGAACAACTAGGGGTTCCAAGGGATGTTTTGGACAAAAAAAACCCCTTTGTTATTTAGATATTTCTTTCCATAAAATAACGCTTGCCGCAAACGTGAATGTAGCGGAGAAAGTGCCCCTGTACATATTCAGCGTAGCGTAGACAAATTCTATAAGCAGATCTTTTTGTTGGCTCGATAAAGACCTGGATTTGTCCTGGTTTTCTTTTGCAACTTGTTTCTCCATTCTGTAAAAAATAACAACAAACGACAAACATCGTTATGTACATTGAGATTGGTTGCTTTGGTTTTGATTGGTTGCATAAACTGGCAACAGTGTTGCCAGGGACTAGATTGACCCGCCCACTCCCCATATCTCAAGAATGCAGATATTTTCTGCCGGGGACCGTGAGCTAGGGATCAATCCCTGGGAGCTCCCCGGGGATTCTCCCATCTCTCACTTTCAAGAATAAGCACCCAGGAGGTATAAATTCAAAAAAGACCATACCACATACACACACACACCATATTCCTTTGAGTTGATAGGGATATTTTGGAACGCTTATTTGACACTTCGTGTGGTTGTGTTAATTACTGCGTGTGTGCAATAGCTAAAAGTTTATTACGTAGTGGTAATTAACCACTACCACTGCTGTAAGCTTCGAATCCATTTCGTTGTGGTTGTGGTTCTTTTTCTGGCTAGTTTTAGAGAATTTTGGCGTAGTTAATTTTAAAAATAATAAAATATTATAAGGTTCCATCATAAAATAATAAACACTTATTTTGTTAAATTAAACCAAATTTCTTATTTTTTCTCATCTCTAAATTTTTTTACAACTGACAGTTTTTAATGTCTTTCAAAAACTGGTAAAATCGATGAGTGGGTAGTGGTAGTGGTTGTTAAACAGTACCACAGCGGCTATCAAAGTTGTCAAAATTTTAAGCGTCCCAAAGTATCCTTATTTATTCATCCTCGCAATCACTATTATCAGAATCTTGATCAAAACACGGCATATAAAAACACGGTAAATCGATACTTTAACCAAATTTAAAAAATAATATTTACCTAAAACATCTCAAGAAACGATTTTTTTGGCAAATTATTTGTCAGCGTGTTGAATATATTAAATTAAAAAAATATTTTTATAAACTACCACAACCCTGATAATACCATCTATCAACCCACAAACTACGGTAATGTTTTACATCAAGTGTATTATATTTGAATCTAGCTGAAGACCCCGCAGCTTCGCCTGCAGCTTTAAATGGTCATAAGTTTTGTTCCCGTGAACCGTTTTTGATGAAATGAAGCGTATGTCCGTCCCATGAGCCCAAGTATTCGTAGTAGTAGGGAAAGTTCAATTCAAAATCCGTCCAGTACTCTTTGCGTTATGAAACAGACAGACAAAAATTGTAAAAATTGTATTTTTGGTATCCCAGAATTTTCCGGGTCAATTTTAATATGGCGGCTGACATTTAAACAAAAAAGTTAAATGTAAATATCAGTGTCAGTGTCAAAAAATTGGTCCGTATAAATTTGAAATGGAGTATAGATTATATTTAAAAAATTGTTGCTAGAAAAATCTGAAAACCGCATATCAATAGATGCTTGTAAAGTTATAACTTTTTTATATATTTTACGTTTTTAAAATCATAACTTTAGTTCCCGTGAACCGATTTTGATGAAATTAAGCGTATGACCGGCCAATACGAACCTACATAGAAAGCGTGGGATCAACCCGAACTAAAAACCATATGAAGTCGCCTTACGTTTCTGTTTGACATTCAGTCCGTTTTTTACATCGGAAAATCGCGTTTTCTAGAGACTTTTTTAACGAGTTTTTGTAATGGAAGTATTCCAAATGGTTTGAAAATGTTTGGTATATAAGTATTTACAGGTAATTTCTGTTTGTTTCTAAGCGTTTTTTATTGAATTTTTTTTAGCGGTTAAGGTGTATTTAATCGTTTAAAAGTATTCGTTTTTAGAGTTTGTCCAGAGAACAACTAGGGGTTTAATTTTTGCAGGACATACGGTGCATTTATAAATCTTGTGAAGATATAATTAAATTGTTTGTGTCTCTTTTAGAAATGCCTAGTGCCAAAGCATGTGCAAGGTCCAAAGTCCAAGTGTTTCGGTTTTTCAATTCCCTAGGAATGAAGAAGTGGCAAAGAAATGGTTGTATGCCATTAAATGACAAGATTTTATTCCTAGCAAGCGTGCATGCGTAAGATACCGGTGAAAAAATACAGCGAAATTAGGGTACTGAAAGTGTTTTTTTGTTAGGTGTGTGAAGTTCATTTTAAACCGGAAGACGTTGAACATTCAACTAAATTTTATACCAACACTGGCGATCTGTTGGAAGTACCTCGTTTAAGGGCCGGTAAGTTACTTTTGAGTTACATGTTTTTTATTATTAAATTTTTTTTTCATGCATATTCCTTTTTACATGAGGTAAACTATAAGTAAATGTACTAAAAATAAGGTGGTATTAATTTATTTCAATAGAAGTTCTTTACAGTCTTTAAATTTACCAAAAAACGTGTCCTACTAAAGTGTATTTTAGCACATCTAAAAATAATTTTACAGTTATTTGTAAGAAAATTATTTTAAGGATCCTCATAGCTTAACCTTTATATTTTTATGTAAACCATTATGATTTTATTTACAAAAATGGCACCAGCAGGCATGTATAGCCATCCAAAAAATCTTTAAAAAAAATAATTTTTTTTCAAAATATTTTTTAATATTTTTTGCTTCAAAATGCAATTATATATCTTAATGTGGAAACCGCGTGTCGCTAGCTGCTACGTTTCGTCAGTTACAATTTTTAAAAAAGTTTAGTCCCCCCATCCCTCTTGTCAGCAGCTAGCGACACGCGGTTTTAACATTAAGATATATAATTGCATTTTGAAGCAAAAAAAAATACAAAATATTTTGAAAAAATTTTTTGAAGATTTTATGAATGTCTATACCTACATGCCCCCTGGCGCCATTTATTAGCCATCCATACATAGTATGGAAGCTATTGGTATTGTCAAAAAAAGTTTTTTTGTTTCCACTAAAAATAAGTTAATTGGGTCAAAACATAGCTAAATACAAAATTTTCTCATGGTGCCTGTCTGTCTGTCGGTAACACGATTACTCAAAAACCGCTGAACCGATTGTTATCAAATTTGGCACAAAAATTAATTTAGCAGAGGGATTAGTTTTTGATGGGGGTGGGGTGTTGGCAACAGGGTAGTAGAGGGGATTAAACTTTTTAAAAAATTGTAACTCACGAATCGTAGCAGCTGGCGATACGCGGTTTCACATTAAGATACATAATTGCATTTTCAACCAAAAAAAAATTTGAAAGAAATTTTAGAGATTTTATGGATGGTTATACGTGCCTGCTGGCGCCATTTTTTTTTGCTTCATATGCAACCATGTCCCATACTACATGTATACATTTTTTTGTATTATTGATTGCTGTAGAAGTGCGTTAAAATTATTTCTTTTTCAAAATAATTGATTCAGGTTTTCTTGGATTTTCTGCTACTTTGTAAAGTTTTAACTTAAATGTATATAAAACAGATGCCATACCAAGCAGATTTCCTGGATACCCTCAGTATTACACAAAAGATCAAAGTTCCTCTCTGGAACTTTGAGTCCAGAATCCAAACGAAGAAAACTGGAAAATGATGCTCTACGTCAAGCTGTTCAAGAAAGTATTGAAACTTCAAATCCCTATGATCAACAGCAACCACTTATTACCTTCGATGATATTTTTAGTAAGTTTTTAAAAAACACTCCTCCATCATGGACTTTCCTAAGAACAGAAAGTTATATCTCTTTTGTAACTGTGGTAGAATCACCTACTCCTACAGTCACATTTCTTGTAAGCATTAACACAAATATGGAAATGACAGTGTTTTTTAAAGGAACAGAATTAAAGTATCTTCAATTTGGCACTCAACGTATAATGTTACCTGCAACTGTAGATGTAGAATAAACAAAAAACAAGAAACAAATAAAGACTGTTTGAGAGAAACAATTAATTGATTGATTGAACTGATCTCAGTTAGAGCACTACAAAAATAGAAATGTCATAAGATATTCCTATAAAACTTTATTATTTTGTAGTTTATTTTTGGCTATAAGCCCCCATGCTTACAAGTTCACAAGAAACCATGAAATCCTAATTTTGCCCTGTACCACTACGGTATAAAAAAATTGTAATAATTCTTTAACGGACCCTAGAATGGAACAAACTGATGAAGGATTTTTACAGTACATTAAGCTAAAATTGCCCCTACTTTCTGAAAAGGATAAACTTTTTAACCTTATGGCAAATGAAGTTCATTTAAAACCATTCCTTGATTCAAAGGGTGAAAATTTAGTGCGAGCAGCTTTTAATTCTAGTGAAAGAGCCGCAAGTGCATGTACTTTTATGATCAACAACTTGACTTCATCTTATAAGGATGTAGTGCATGTGGCACCAGTGAAGACCTTAAACGCAGGAGATCTACAAATTTTTAAAAAAAAATTATTTGTGGCTTGGAGAGTCTGGGGTTTAAAGTTCTTATAATCACCACAGACAATCACAGAATAAACAGAAAGGCACTTTCAGCTTTCGCAGATCCCCCTGTTTTAAAAAATTAATATGTCAATCCAACTGACAGTGAACGCCCCCTTTTTTATACATCAGATAGCACACATGCTATGAAAAATATTAGAAACAAATGGCTTACCAAAGATCCATGTGAGTTTCTATACACGGATTTTCATAATTTTGACATAAAGAGAAAAGCTTCTTTCAACACAATTCGTGAAATGCAAAGAAAATAAGAAACTCAGCTTTTAAAGTACGGATATACGTTATCAAAAGAGCACTATACCCAACGTCAGTCGAAAGGCAAAACGTAAAGCTTGTTTTACAGTTTTTAACCGTTCAACAGTTGTTGCACTTCAGAGATTGGGTCCCAAAGTGTCTCTATAGAACTATGAAGATACTGCCATATTTTTGGAAATTGTTTGCACTTGGTGGGATATAATGAATGTCAAAACTTACTATGAAGGAATAAGAAAAAGAAACAAGTATCAAGAACCTTTAAAAAAAGAATCGTCTCACATTTTTGAATGTTTAAAACAATTTCTCTTGTGGCTGGATGAATGGAAAAAAATAGAGTTAAAGTACTGACTAACTAATGACACCCACACTGCTGTAAAGCCCTGTGCACACCTTGGCGTGCCCATGCAGGGTGCTTTGAAGCGGGGTGGGCACTCGGCATTTCCTGTTCACACCGGCGCGTTTCCATGAAACTCACCAGAAATGCATGAAGTTGCATGCGTTTTTGCCCAAATTTCCCAGAAATACCTATGTTGCCAACAACTTGTGCGTGTCTCGTGCATCTTTTTGACGTTTAAGATAACCTAAGATATTTTTTTTAAACTTCGTTAAAATGAAAGAAAATTGAGTAATTTAAACAGTTTTACCAGGAAAGTGAATCAAATAAATTATTTTTCAGAATTATCATGAAAAAATGTGTTAAAAATTAAAAATATATTTTTAGATGCACGCGCGGGAATGCCAACATTGAAAATAGAACATGTTCTATTTTTCCACTAGAATCGCATGCATGTCTGGGGAATTCTAGAGACATTTTTTTTTTAAATGTCAAAAATTATTTTCAGAATGACATTCTGTTGTCAAATTTCCATTTTTTTGTTTGTTTTGCAATTTTTCATAGAAAAAAAATTGGATTCGATCTGTCTAGCAGTTGTCTATGAAAGTTTTTGTGATTGAGAGCTGCTTCAACAAGAAATAAATTATGTGGATCCAAGACCATAGTAAGTACTTGATTAATTTATATGCTAATTAAGGCTGTGTCTAAAGTTATGACAATTTACCGTTTATATGGTTGGGTTGCTTTGGTTATATAGTGCTTTTTAGTATTGGGTTTTAATTAGGTCAGTCAATTTTGTTGGTTTACTTGTGAAAATTGAGAAGATCAGGTTTTTCCCGACTTTTGTAACCTAAGCATTTGTGATAATAAGCTGCAACAGCCTGTGTAAAAAAGATACGGGAGGTTAAACCACAGCATAGTCTACAGAACATCATTTTTTTCTTGATTTTGGGAAAAAATTCAATCTTTAGGAGGAGATATTGAATGGCTCTAGGCAGGGATTTGAGCCACTAAGCTCTTTCTTCCCCTCTCTCCTAAGTACGAAAGTGGAGGTGACTGTCGCACTTAAGCCAAAGCTTGTAGTTAATTTGAATTTATAGATTGGAAACACTCTTGATGGCTGCTCTTGTTGCAGTGTGAGATTGAACAACGCTGTCCATAGAAAATAAATATCATTAATTAGCCTCTGGCACTAACTATAAAATGACAGTTTAAGCTATTTAATATTATATAGTAATTACAATGTCTCAAATTGGGGCTCTATAGCTAGAACAAACCTTCAGATTTATAGTCTAAAAAAGAATAAACATATTATTCTTTTAGCCCATTTAAACAAATTATTTCACCGAGGTGCTAACAACAGACAATTGTGTACCTACCTATTGCCAATTAATGTAAATTTTTCTAATTGCCCAAAAATATCCTCATATACTGTCTGGGTATTGACACTAGAGTTTTTCTGCTTGATCTGTAACTTTATTTCTATTTTTAGGCCAAGAACTACAACTGTGTGTTTGTTCCTGCCATTACAATAAACCCACTTGAAAAAAACTCAGCAAATGATCCGTTTTACAATGTCGTCATCATGCATGTATCAACTTAAAAGCCAGGAAGTATGGAAAGTGAACAACTGTACTGTTGTGAAGATGTAGCACCTATTCATCAGCTCCATAATGTACATGTCAACAATAAAAAGGGAACTTTAATATGGGATGAGTTTATCCTTTTTTAGATTATTTAAATTATGATGTAACTAATATTGAGATATACCTATACAAATTTCCATAAACCAGTATCAGGTTTTATATGCTTTCTATGTGGTATGTGGAACAAACTTGTAAAAAAACTAAGACAAATATCATAAATGTTTTGGTTTCTATATCAGTTTTTACAGCTATAAAACAATACAATTTGCCTGGGTTTGAATACTAAATAGTCCAACATTTTATATGAAAAATATGTTTTCTCTTATTTGATTTTTATTTTACATTATACTCTTTATCATACATTCTTCTACATACATTTCGGCGCTTAGCTATAGAGGATATAATTATAGTGCCTTGCCAATTTTTTTATGACTTTTCTATATGGAAAATCTTTAATATAACTAATTTCGTCGATAATATAGCGTTTCATTTAAATTTAATTATTCACAACAGGTTTAAATTATTACGTATAGATACCTTGGTAAAAATTTAATATTAGCGACTAAAAAATAAATATTAAAATTGTACTAAAAATTAAAATTTAAAAAGTAGGTACCTGGATTTTTTTGTGTCTTATTTTAAGTCGTTCATTTATTACAATATTTAAAAAACTAAAGAACAAAATATTTCAGCCCTTTAATATTAATAATAATTATAAAATTGTATTATTTACATTTTTGGTAAAATTTAATCTGGCGCCATCTAGCGACAATTTAATCTTGTTTTAGTTCAGAACCCAAGACATTTATTGATCAATATTTGGAACCAGAAAATTCATCAGATTTAACCTACTATTATTCTGTGTAAAAAAGATACATAGGTGTGAACAGAAAAGGCATGCAACTTTTCACCATTGATTTTCAAGGTCGACACGCGCGCTTCAAAAAAACCCCTTGCGTCAAAAAATCCTGCATGGGCACGCGCTGGTGGGCATAGGGCTTAAGGCTTACCAGAGAGGGGATGCTAAAAATAGCCCAATACTGCCTGGAGAAGAAACAAATAAGTTACATATTATTAGGCAAGATCCAAAATGACCCAATTGAAGATCGTTTTGGAAAATACAGGTTGGTAAATCATTACCTTACATTTTTATTAGTAAAAATTTGGATATTTATACCATAGCAGTTCCATAAAATCTGTATCTAACAAAACATTCAGAAGTTTTATAAGCTATAGGATATTAAACCACACTTGGCTTATAGGTTATAGAATATTTTTATTTTATATTGCACTTCTTTAATTAATATATACAAGATTACAATCATTTTTATCTTCTTTGCCAAATTTACTATTTTTTTCCACAGATTTAGGTAACGTTGGAAACATTGTTTTGTTGATTTTTTGCTGGAACACAATAATATAAAGGCTAGTTTTTAGTAAAGTTTTTTTTTATAGAAAATGCCCAAAAACAATCAAAACCTTTTAAAAAATATCACCACTACTACGTCAGGTTCGTTCACCTCGCGCTTTCTCTCCCATACCACCATGCTTCCTTTTTCCTGCTCCCCGTCTTCGCCTAGTGCTGCCCTCTATTCACGTACACGCTGGAGTTTTGTACTAAAGCCCACTCCAGGGCCTTAGTCAGGAACTACTAACCACGCCAGGGCCGTAGCTCGATTTTGGCCTTTTACAGTCGGCCATCCTGCAACAATCAATGTCCCCATTAATCTCATTTAACCCTCCAATAAATCTATTAAGTCTTGGCCGTCAGTTATTTCACCCTCACTCTCACTGTAACCAGATTCATTTTCACCACCAGGAACAGTACTATGATAACGCCTCAAAGAATCTATAGCTACAACTGACAACTTTGACAGAAGTTATGATATACCTATCATGTGGTAACACTTTAACCACCTGGTAAGGTCCATTATACGTATTAATCATTTTACGATTAACACCCTTTTCGCCTGAACATGTTCCTGCCTCTCGCCAAAGAACGAAATCACCCTTTTTAAAAACATCGCCTCGCCCAGTACCTAGGTTTTCACCGTGAATTGCAATTATTCGCATTTTGTCATAGTTCGCCTTCATTGTAAAACTCACCTTAGCCAGATTATCAGTCGCCTTTTGTCGCCTTTGGAGAAGAGCTTGCTCAATCGCCTCATGAGTCTCGCCTGAAGCTTCAGATGCATTTGCTCTAGCAACATCACCTGACAAATCCGCATTTACTCCATTATTGTGTGAAAACATCAACTGTGCCGGAGAAAACCTAGTACTTTGATTAACCACATGATTAATACCCCAAACTATTTCAGGTAGTTTGTCGTCCCATTGCATTCAACAAGGTGCGGTTCTGCCTCTCCACCTGACCATTCGCCCTTTTCCGCCATTAATTCGAAAACGCCTTACTGTCAAACGCCAGACCTCGGTCAGAAATAATTCGCCTTGGATATCCAAATTTGCCAAAAATTTCTCAGTTTCTGAATCGCCTCAGAAGATCTCAGACTTTTAGTAGGTTTCGTGAAAGTAAATTTGGTAAATGCATCAACCACCATGAGCACATACTGATTCTTACTACGGGCAAAAGGTCCTACATAGTCTATGTGCAATGTATGAAAAGGTATTGCACAATTTAAACATACTTTTTAACAAAACGCCCCATTTTAGGAAACCAATAAGTCTCCTTCATTAAACTTAAACATCTGTCATACCCTGGATGACCTATGTCATCATGGTGTTTACGAACCAAACTAAATTTCGCCATAGCTGGAACATACAATCTATCGCCTAACAAAGTTTTTCTAAACAACCGCCCATTTACCACTTTATACACCTCTTTTACAGTTTTATCAGCACTTCTCTCTATAAGAGAATTCACCAAATTTTGCGCCTTATCATCTTGTAATTGAACTGTCAAAAATCAATCATCTTGCAATGTAATCATACATACATTAAACACTGGATTCCGACTTAAAGCATCTTCATGTTGCATACTGTCATTTGCAACAGGTTGCATAACACCATTGGCTTATTTTTGCATTAATATGTCTGCAACACCTAATTTACTGGCATCAGTATGTAATTGAGTTTCCGCCGCACTATCATACAATGCCAAAACTGGTCTGTCTACTAGCAACGCCTTAAGCTTGTCAAAAGCTGCCTGCTGCTTTTCTTCCCAACACCAGGGAACTTGTGCTTTTGTTAAGTCTGTCAAAGGCCTTGCAATAATAGCAAAATCCTTGACAAACTTTAGAAAATAACTCGCCAATCCAACAAATTGCCTTACATTATTCACATTTGTAGGTGTTGAAAAACACTTCACTGCCAGAATCTTCTTTTCACCAGGTCGAATACCAGAACCACTTATCTCATGTCCTAAATATTCCAACGAAGACGCCAGAAAAGAACATTTCGCCAGGTTTAATTTAAGCCCTGCTTGCTCGACCAACTTTAACACCAAAGACCTTCAGGAATATTTATAGATGGCAAAAGCAAATCATCCATATACGCCAGCACCAGGTCATTCTGTACACCTTGTAACATCTTATTTACTACTCTCTGGAACACAGCTGGAGCGTTCGCCAATCCAAATGAGACACTTAGATACTCATAATGCCCGTCAGGTGTTACAAACGCTATTTTGTGAATACTATCAGGATGCATAGGCACCTGATGATACCCTTGCGCCAAATCAAGAGTAGTATAAAAACATTTACCCGCCAATCTGTCTAGCTGGTCCTCTATCCCAGGTAAAGGTGACCTATTTTTCACAGATATAGAATTTAACGCCCTAAAATCAACACACATGCGCACATCGCCATTCTTTTTAGGTATTAAAACGATCGGACTTGCATATTCAGATTCACTTTCCCGAATAACACCTGCATCCCACAAGGTTTGCGCCTTCTCTCGAACTAGTGCTCTCTCAGTATAAGACAACCGATAAGGTCTATACAAAACTGGCCTGTCAGATGTCAAATTTATATTAATTTCACCTAAATTAGTTAACTCCAAGTCATTCTCGCCAGTTGAAAAAGAAACCGCCATTTTGGTTAACAACTCTTTTAACTTTACCAATTCACACTCACTGATATCGCCCACTGTCATACTATCTAGGTCTAAACTACCATGCATTATACTCATAACCATATTCACCTGATTTGGTTTTGCCTAAGAGTAGGTCCCACCATTACAGCCCTCGCTAAGACCTGCCCTATTGACAACTCCACTTGACATTATCCCAAATTGTTGACCCGGATTGTCCCCGATGAACCGCCATCTAGCATATGATTTCCTGTCGCAACTACTGCATCAAAAACCAATATTTTTCAGTAGTCAAGTATTTTGTATATTTGGGGAGTTTGTGACAAAAGCAAAGTGTCCTCGTCGTGAAAGAACATATCTTTGATTTTTTCCTATTAGAACTCACAAAAATAATGATTTTTTTAATAAAATAGGTGTTTTGTAATTTGTAAAAATAGAAAAGATTAGTTTTTGTGTTTCTTTATGAATACGCTTTACTACTTTATAACTAATACAAAGGTTTGCCTTTTTATTATTTTTTTTTTAATATAACTTAAATGACATTCTTATTAATATATAATTTAAGATCTGTAAAGTCGCGTTTTTGTTAAATGTTCTCTAATACATGGGTATACCGGCTCCAACTCCCAAAATTTTTTAAAAAATATGGGAAAAAAGTGTGGGACACCCTGTATTTGTATATCAAATTCTCTCTTCTCAGGAAGTACTTTTTACTTTCAAAAAGATTTGAAGCCAATTTTCGGAGTTCACTTGATGGGTCGGACAGCAGCCCCCCCACAAAAAGGTATGATCTGTTTGTACAACTTGTTTGCTTTTTCGTAATAATTATCTAATACTTTAAAAAAGTTAAGGTATATATAATATATCTAGGTTTATTTTAGTTCCCTTATTACATTTCCAGGGAGGATGAAAAATTTCAAGCAATGAACTGAGGATTTAAGTTGGGAAGCAACTGCAGGTCCTACAGAAATCTTAAAACAAAGAGAATCAAAGGCAATGTAAGTAAATACACAATAAAAGGGTGGCCACTCGGAAAAAAAAAACATTTTTTTATGATTTTATGACAATTTTTTCATAAATTTGATGATCATTTTATGACAAATTTTGAGAAATTTTACGATATTTAAAAAAATAATATTTACCTGCTTTAGTTTTAAATGTCTGCAAAAGTTTTTTTTTGTTTATGAAACATATAATTTACAAAAATTTATATATATATATATATATATATATATATTTAAAAACTTAATAATATAATGTTCTTTTATTTTCCAAAATTTGATAATAAATTTTAATTATGTCTACTTTGATGAACATAGGCACGAAAACTTACAAAGTTTATATGAAACAAAGACTTTAATTATTTAACCCTCTCCCTCATTTCACCTTCAAGAAGTTGAAATGACTTTTTTACAGTCTAAGCTCAATTTTGTTAAAAAATAACGTAGCAAAAACAACCCGCCCCCCTCTCATTCGACCTTTACACTCCCAAAATGCAAAAATAAAATAAAAACTGGGTTGGGTTAGCTATCGACTGATGGGATCTTGCGTCAATTTTAGATTTAATAAAATCATGTTATAATATGTGAAAATTGTAAAAAAAGTAAACTGAAATGCCAATTAAATTATTTTATAAAAATTGCGCTGTGTAACATACCAAGAGAGCATGGGTGGGGTTGGGATCTGGTCTCAGCTCTAAATTTGTTGCTAAAATCAAATCATATACAGGGTGGATTCTTTAAATGGAACGGTGCTTCTAGCGGCTATAGGGACGAGGTTTTAAAAAAAGGTAAAAACGAATCTTTAACGATTTTTTAAGGACTTTCCGCACATGATAAAAACATTTTGGGGAACCCAAATGGAGGCTTAGGGCCTACAAACTATTTTTTTTTTTTTAAATAAGGTATCACTTTTGATACCTTTTTGGAAAGCTTGTTAAAAAAGAAATGCAACGCAATAGTTTTTTCTTACATCTGTCGACCAATATGTCAAAAATTTAAAAAACTATTTTTTTGATCAATTGTTTTAGCTTCAAAATAAACTACTATATTTTTCTATTGACTAAGCCAAATAAAGAAAATAGCACAAAAGAACATTATTGGAGGCCCATTTGGGGGCCCTCACTGAATGCCCAGGGTCCACTAACATTTTTTTCATGAGGAGGTACCACTTGTGGCACCTTTTTAGAAGGCTTATTAAAAAGAATTTCGATTAAATAATTTTTTTTGACATCTGTCAATCCATGTGTTAAAAATTTTACGGCAATAATAGATTTGTGTGGTTCCATATTCCACTTAGTAAATAAAGAAATATGTAGTTTATTTTGAAGCTAAAACAATTGACCAAAATAGGTTTTTTAAAATTTTTTAACACATGAGAGTGGACAAATGTCGAACAAATTTATTTATTCGAATTTCTTTTTTAACAAGCTTTCCAAAAAAGTGCCACAAGTGGTACCTCCTCATGAAAAAAATGTTGGTAGGCTCTGGGCCTTCAGTGAGGGCCCCCAAATCGGCAACCAATAATGTCCTTGTGTGGTATTTTTTTTTAGTTCGCTTAGTAAATAGAGAAATATAGTAGTTTTTTTGAAACTAAAACAATTGACAAAAAAATAAGTTTTCTAAATTTTTGACATATTGGTCGATATATGTAGAAAAAAACTAGTGCGTTAAATTTCTTTTTTAACAAGCTTTCCAAAAAGGTGCCACAAGTGATACCTTCTTATTTAAAAAAAAATAATTGGTAGGCCCTGGGCCTTCAGTTGGGGGCTGTACACAAAGTAAACAAACTATTATTTCCAAAGGCAACTTGATATTATTTTCTTTTAGTTAAAATTAAAGCCCATGAATTTTGTGCCAAAACTTTTAGGACATACATTATATTGAACACCCTTCCTGTTGTGATTGTTCATCTATTTTTAAATTTTTTAAAAAGGTGTAATCAGATTTTTTATATTTTTAAAGCAGTTTACTCTAAATATACTTTTTAAAATTTTCGCTTTTTAAAATATCCTTTATTTCAGAAATAGAAAATATCCTGGAGATTTGGGATGCAGCGATTTGTCAACACCAGAAGAGGCGAAAAAATTTGAAAATGATGAAAGATAATCTTAACGATAAAAGAAAGAAGATCAAAGTTTTGGAAAGATACCTTAGCGTATTTTCTACCCCTATCTACGACCTTGGTTACAATTTATTAATGTTTTCAATAAAAAAATACTTAAGAAATAAAGTGAATGTTTGTTTATACTAATACATATTTTAAAATTTGTGCGATAGCATTTTACTTCCTTAATTCTAAAGTGAAAAAAAAAATGAAGGAAATAAAAAGACTTTCGATTTGCAAAAACTCAAAAATAGATTGAAAACCACGTGTTTGTTCTTTTTACTATTTTTTATAAATACGATAATCTATGGCCCTAAAAATAGTAAGTGTCTTTTTATACCTCACAGAATTGTAAAAAAATCAAAAATGCCACTTGGCCCATAGGTATATATTCTTTATATGGTTTCCGGATATGTTTATATTTTTAGATTTAAACAAAATTTTAACAAAATTTTGGAGGCATAATTTACGATTTAGTAGCGATAATAACCAAACAAGTTAGCCTGATTTTTACATTAATTTCTTTGTTTTTCAAATTTTTTATCACTACATATTTTCGACACTTGAAGGATTATAATGTGGCATTTTTTTCTTAACATCAAAACCTCATGCATTTATGGTAGAAAAATTTGCGTTAAGACAAATAATTAAAATAATAATAGTAAACATTTTTTTTATAAACAAATAATGTTTGGACTTAACCAGCGTAAATAATAAATTTATATTAGGTCATATTCGCCGTTACTGCTATACGCTGCAACAACACTACACATACTTTTTCAAGCGCCCCCGCGGTCTCTTGCGGTGTTGCCACAGATACCCTGAAAATCTTTCTTTCTTTGTCTGGCTATATGGGAGGTGTTGTCAAAACAAATAGTGATTTATGAATGAATTGCCGGGTCTATAGTTAGTACGTCGATGATATGACAACACATGTCTCACGCACAATGTTGCCAATAGAAGCCGGTGATACTCTAAATCCACAGGCAAGGGTAAGGTATGAATCCCCTGTGGCCAAATGCCTGAGGGTAATAAATAACCTCTGACCTGCTTCAATTGTGGTTTCTGCTTGTCTTTTGACCAGGTAACTGTAGCAACTTCTCAAAAGTGACTCCACTCATCCTTGTGAAATTGAAAAAATAAGCAGGGCTGCTTAAACGCATTTCCCTGATGAGATTGTAGTACCACCCTAATGATTTGCGTTTGTAAAAAATGTCTATTAAACCTATTGTTCTATTTCGTTTCCGACGTCCGTCTTGCTGCAACTCTTCAATGGCAATCATTGAAGCTGCTTGACCTACTAGGCACACAAGTTTTTGTATCCAATTCATCTTTCTACTCAAAACTGCACTAATAAGGCAAATTCGTCAAAAATGTTTTTAAAAAAAATCACACAAATAAACCCAAAAAGAAAACAATATTTTTATATGGTAACGATTGTGTGTATTCCCATATGATGAACTTTTCCAAATTGCTTGCTTGCTTAGCGTAAATCCGGCTTTACTTGGGCTCAATACCGCCAATACCGCCTCCACGGAAGGCCAAGAATCGAATTCAAAATGGCCGCCACTTACGTTTTTACACAACACTGCATTAAATGGGCAAATGGTGGGAATTTGAAGTTTTTGCTTTAAAGAGTGATGTGAAAGATTAAAGTTTTAACATTAAACTTTTATTTTTAAGAGTTGCTATTAATCCCTATATAAATATATATATATATATATATATATATATATATATATATATATATATATATATATATATATATTATTTGCATAAATTATGTCTAATATGAGCCATCAGACCAGGAGAATATGGAGGAAAAACGCGAAGATGAAACCACCAAATTGGCAGACATGCAGGCGCGCATGATAGAGAAAATTTTGCAGGGCGGTTTGGCGACAAGCATTGAGGAAATTGTGGCGGCTGAAGTGGCATCTGAGACGGCGAAGGCAATGGCGAATTTGGAAAAAAATAAATTGCCGAAAAAAACAGGTGAGCGCGATCCAGTAAAAGAGAGGTTAGGTTTGTAACATTGTGAGGTGGCTTAATAAAATTGATCAGTTGGGGCAGATTCATGGGTGGCCGGAATATGAGCGGACATATTTTATGCAGGCGAAATTGCATAGCGGTGCAAAGGCCTGATTTAATACGATTATACGTGGAAAGAGTGGAAGGCGAACATCACTCAGGCGTTTCCACGTGAACATGACTTTGCACAATTGATTCGAGAAATGATGGCGAGGGTAAAAGGCAAAGGCGAGTCCATGACTCAATATTATCACCAGAAAATGGCGTTAATTGGTAGGTGTTAAATCATAGGCAGTAAGGCGTTATCCTGTCTGATTGATGGGTTACCTAGAGATTTACAAGCGAACGCTAGGGCTTTTCAGTGTACCAGTGTTGGCGAATTGTATACTGGTTTTCTGTCTTCGTTTGATAGGTATCAAACATCATGCGACTCAGTAGGCGACTCGGCAGGTGGCTCAGGCTTGGACTTGAAAAGACGAAACTCAGACCGTCAGAATATGACAAGTAAAATGGAGAGGCGGCTATTTGATACCAGGTTAGGTACAAGGTGTTTCAACTGCCAGGAGTATGGGAGTCATCTAAGCAGAGACTGTCCCAAGCCCAAGGCGGACCGGTGTATGCTCTGTGGAGGTGTAGGACATGACAGGTTTTCTTGTCCCAAGCGCCAAACAGATACTTACAAGGAGGGATCATCAGGTCCTTACACCTCTCAAGTGAAAGTGCCTGTGAAGCGAGCGTCAGAGAGCAGGTATCAGGTGAGAATGGTGGAAAAATTGGACAAGGCGTACCAAAAAATAGCAACTACCAAAGATGATACACGTTTAAAAGCATACATAGATATTGGAAGTGAGCAGAACATCGATAAGGCGAGATGTTTTGACCACATTAGGCGAGTGTGAAGTGCAGCCAACTTTGGTAGTTCTGAAAGGTTTTGGTGGGGCAGTAACCACTGTTAAAAGTGAAGTTGTCACGTATTGAAGCAGCTGAAGATTTCATCAGGCATTACTTTGGATAAAAATGATGTAGAGAGCAAGGTTACCGTGCGGGTATTGTCTTTGCAGACCATTATAGTCAACCCAGGCGAATGGGCTGATATAGAAGTGGTGGTAGAGGGAACGCACCAAGGCGAAAAGTGTTGAATCCCAGCTAGGCGTTATGAAAAAGGCGGAGCAGTAGTTGCGACAGGAAATCATATGCTAGATGGCGGTTCATCGGGGACAATCCGGGTCAACAATTTGGGATAATGTCAAGTGGAGTTGTCAATAGGGCAGGTCTTAGCGAGGGCTGTAATGGTGGGACCTATTCTTAGGCAAAACCAAGTCAGGTGAATATGGTTATGAGTATAATGCATGGTAGTTTAGACCTAGATATTATGACAGTGGGCGATATCAGTGAGTGTGAATTGGTAAAGTTAAAAGAGTTGTTAACCAAAATGGCGGTTTCTTTTTCAACTGGCGAGAATGACTTGGGGTTAACTAATTTAGGTGAAATGAATATAAATTTGACATCTGACAGGCCAGTTGTGTATAGACCTTATCGGTTGTCTTATACTGAGAGAGCACTAGTTCGAGAGAAGGCGCAAACCTTGTGGGATGCAGGTGTTATTCGGGAAAGTGAATCTGAATATGCAAGTCCGATCGTTTTAATACCTAAAAAGAATGGCGATGTGCGCATGTGTGTTGATTTTAGGGCGTTAAATTCTATATCTGTGAAAAATAGGTCACCTTTACCTGGGATATAGGACCAGCTAGACAGATTGGCGGGTAAATGTTTTTATACTACTCTTGATTTGGCGCAAGGGTATCATCAGGTGCCTATGCATCCTGATAGTATTCACAAAATAGCGTTTGTAACACCTGACGGGCATTATGAGTATCTAAGTGTCTCATTTGGATTGGCGAACGCTCCAGCTGTGTTCCAGAGAGTAGTAAATAAGATGTTACAAGGTGTACAGAATGACCTGGTGCTGGCGTATATGGATGATTTGCTTTTGCCATCTATAAATGTTCCTGAAGGTCTTTGGTGTTAAAGTTGGTCGAGCAAGCAGGGCTTAAATTAAACCTGGCGAAATGTGCTTTTCTGGCGTCTTCGTTGGAATATTTAGGACATGAGATAAGTGGTTCTGGTATTCGACCTGGTGAAAAGAAGATTCTGGCAGTGAAGTGTTTTTCAACACCTACAAATGTGAATAATGTAAGGCAATTTGTTGCATTGGCGAGTTATTTTCTAAAGTTTGTCAAGGATTTTGCTATTATTGCAAGGCCTTTGACAGACTTAACAAAAGCACAAGTTCCCTGGTGTTGGGAAGAAAAGCAGCAGGCAGCTTTTGACAAGCTTAAGGCGTTGCTAGTAGACAGACCAGTTTTGGCATTGTATGATAGTGCGGCGGAAACTCAATTACATACTGATGCCAGTAAATTAGGTGTTGCAGACATATTAATGCAAAAATAAGCCAATGGTGTTATGCAACCTGTTGCAAATGACAGTATGCAACATGAAGATGCTTTAAGTCGGAATCCAGTGTTTAATGTATGTATGATTACATTGCAAGATGATTGATTTTTGACAGTTCAATTACAAGATGATAAGGCGCAAAATTTGGTGAATTCTCTTATAGAGAGAAGTGCTGATAAAACTGTAAAAGAGGTGTATAAAGTGGTAAATGGGCGGTTGTTTAGAAAAACTTTGTTAGGCGATAGATTGTATGTTCCAGCTATGGCGAAATTTAGTTTGGTTCGTAAACACCATGATGACATAGGTCATCCAGGGTATGACAGATGTTTAAGTTTAATGAAGGAGACTTATTGGTTTCCTAAAATGGGGCGTTTTGTTAAAAAGTATGTTTAAATTGTGCAATACCTTTTCATACATTGCACATAGACTATGTAGGACCTTTTGCCCGTAGTAAGAATCAGTATGTGCTCATGGTGGTTGATGCATTTACCAAATTTACTTTCGCGAAACCTACTAAAAGTCTGAGATCTTCGGAGGCGATTCAGAAACTGAGAAATTTTTGGCAAATTTGGATATCCAAGGCGAATTATTTCTGACCGAGGTCTGGCGTTTGACAGTAAGGCGTTTGGCGAATTAATGGCGGAAAAGGGCGAATGGTCAGGTGGAGAGGCAGAACCGCACCTTGTTGAATGCAATGGGACGACAAACTACCTGAAATAGTTTGGGGTATTAATCATGTGGTTAATCAAAGTACTAGGTTTTCTCCGGCACAGTTGATGTTTTCACACAATAATGGAGTAAATGCGGATTTGTCAGGTGATGTTGCTAGAGCAAATGCATCTGAAGCTTCAGGCGAGACTCATGAGGCGATTGAGCAAGCTCTTCTCCAAAGGCGGCAAAAGGCGACTGATAATCTGGCTAAGGTGAGTTTTACAATGAAGGCGAACTATGACAAAATGCGAATAATTGCAATTCACGGTGAAAACCTAGGTACTGGGCGAGGCGATGTTTTTAAAAAGGGTGATTTCGTTCTTTGGCGAGAGGCAGGAACATGTTCAGGCGAAAAGGGTGTTAATCGTAAAATAATTAATAAGTATAATGGACCTTACCAGGTGGTTAAAGTGTTACCACATGATAGGTATATCATAACTTCTGTCAAAGTTGTCAGTTGTAGCTATAGATTCTTTGAGGCGTTATCATAGTACTGTTCCTGGTGGTGAAAATGAATCTGGTTACAGTGAGAGTGAGGGTGAAATAACTGACGGCCAAGACTTAATAGATTTATTGGAGGGTTAAATGAGATTAATGGGGACATTGATTGTTGCAGGATGGCCGACTGTAAACGGCCAAAATCGAGCTACGGCCCTGGCGTGGTTAGTATTTCCTGACTAAGGCCCTGGCGTGGGCTTTAGTACAAAACTCCAGCGTGTACGTGAATAGAGGGCAGCACTAGGCGAAGACGGGGAGCAGGAAAAAGGAAGCATGGTGGTATGGGAGAGAAAGCGCGAGGTGAACGAACCTGACGTAGTAGTGGTGATATTTTTTAAAAAACTTTACTAAAAACTAGCCTTTATATTATTGTGTTCCAGCAAAAAATCAACAAAACAATGTTTCCAACGTTACCTAAATCTGTGGAAAAAAAAATAGTAAATTTGGCAAAGAAGATAAAAATGATTGTAATCTTGTATATATTAATTAAAGAAGTGCAATATAAAATAAAAATATTCTATAACCTATAAGCCAAGTGTGGTTTAATATCCTATAGCTTATAAACCTTCTGAATGTTTTGTTAGATACAGATTTTATGGAACTGCTATGGTATAAATATCCAAATTTTTACTAATAAAAATGTAAGGTAATGATTTACCAACCTGTATTTTCCAAAACGATCTCCAATTGGGTCATTTTGGATCTTGCCTAATAATATGTAACTTATTTGTTTCTTCTCCAGGCAGTATTGGGCTATTTTTAGCATCCCCTCTCTGGTAAGCCTTAAGCCCTATGCCCACCAGCGCGTGCCCATGCAGGATTTTTTGACGCAAGGGGTTTTTTTGAAGCGCGCGTGTCGACCTTGAAAATCAATGGTGAAAAGTTGCATGCCTTTTCTGTTCACACCTATGCATCTTTTTTACACAGAATAATAGTAGGTTAAATCTGATGAATTTTCTGGTTCCAAATATTGATCAATAAATGTCTTGGGTTCTGAACTAAAAGAAGATTAAATTGTCGCTAGATGGCGCCAGATTAAATTTTACCAAAAATGTAAATAATACAATTTTATAATTATTATTAATATTAAAGGGCTGAAATATTTTGTTCTTTAGTTTTTTAAATATTGTAATAAATGAACGACTTAAAATAAGACACAAAAAAATCCAGGTACCTACTTTTTAAATTTTAATTTTTAGTACAATTTTAATATTTATTTTTTAGTCGCTAATATTAAATTTTTACCAAGGTATCTATACGTAATAATTTAAACCTGTTGTGAATAATTAAATTTAAATGAAACGCTATATTATCGACGAAATTAGTTATATTAAAGATTTTCCATATAGAAAAGTCATAAAAAAATTGGCAAGGCACTATAATTATATCCTCTATAGCTAAGCGCCGAAATGTATGTAGAAGAATGTATGATAAAGAGTATAATGTAAAATAAAAATCAAATAAGAGAAAACATATTTTTCATATAAAATGTTGGACTATTTAGTATTCAAACCCAGGCAAATTGTATTGTTTTATAGCTGTAAAAACTGATATAGAAACCAAAACATTTATGATATTTGTCTTAGTTTTTTTACAAGTTTGTTCCACATACCACATAGAAAGCATATAAAACCTGATACTGGTTTATGGAAATTTGTATAGGTATATCTCAATATTAGTTACATCATAATTTAAATAATCTAAAAAAGGATAAACTCATCCCATATTAAAGTTCCCTTTTTATTGTTGACATGTACATTATGGAGCTGATGAATAGGTACTACATCTTCACAACAGTACAGTTGTTCACTTTCCATACTTCCTGGCTTTTAAGTTGATACATGCATGATGACGACATTGTAAAACGGATCATTTGCTGAGTTTTTTTCAAGTGGGTTTATTGTAATGGCAGGAACAAACACACAGTTGTAGTTCTTGGCCTAAAAATAGAAATAAAGTTACAGATCAAGCAGAAAAACTCTAGTGTCAATACCCAGACAGTATATGAGGATATTTTTGGGCAATTAGAAAAATTTACATTAATTGGCAATAGGTAGGTACACAATTGTCTGTTGTTAGCACCTCGGTGAAATAATTTGTTTAAATGGGCTAAAAGAATAATATGTTTATTCTTTTTTAGACTATAAATCTGAAGGTTTGTTCTAGCTATAGAGCCCCAATTTGAGACATTGTAACTACTATATAATATTAAATAGCTTAAACTGTCATTTTATAGTTAGTGCCAGAGGCTAATTAATGATATTTATTTTCTATGGACAGCGTTGTTCAATCTCACACTGCAACAAGAGCAGCCATCAAGAGTGTTTCCAATCTATAAATTCAAATTAACTACAAGCTTTGGCTTAAGTGCGACAGTCACCTCCACCTTCGTACTTAGGAGAGAGGGGAAGAAAGAGCTTAGTGGCTCAAATCCCTGCCTAGAGCCATTCAATATCTCCTCCTAAAGATTGAATTTTTTCCCAAAATCAAGAAAAAAATGATGTTCTGTAGACTATGCTGTGGTTTAACCTCTCGTATCTTTTTTACACAGGCTGTTGTAGCTTATTATCACAAATGCTTAGGTTACAAAAGTCGGGAAAAACCTGATCTTCTCAATTTTCACAAGTAAACCAACAAAATTGACTGACCTAATTAAAACCCAATACTAAAAAGCACTATATAACCAAAGCAACCCAACCATATAAACGGTAAATTGTCATAACTTTAGACACAGCCTTAATTAGCATATAAATTAATTAAGTACTTACTATGGTCTTGGATCCACATAATTTATTTCTTGTTGAAGCAGCTCTCTCAATCACAAAAACTTTCATAGACAACTGCTAGACAGATCGAATCCAATTTTTTTTCTATGAAAACTTGCAAAACAAACAAAAAAATGGAAATTTGACAACAGAATGTCATTCTGAAAATAATTTTTGACATTTAAAAAAAAAAATGTCTCTAGAATTCCCCAGACATGCATGCGATTCTAGTGGAAAAATAGAACATGTTCTATTTTCAATGTTGGCATTCCCGCGTGCATCTAAAAATATATTTTTAATTTTTAACACATTTTTTCATGATAATTCTGAAAAATAATTTATTTGATTCACTTTCCTGGTAAAACTGTTTAAATTACTCAATTTTCTTTCATTTTAACGAAGTTTAAAAAAATATCTTAGGTTATCTTAAACGTCAAAAAGATGCACGAGACACGCACAAGTTGTTGGCAACATAGGTATTTCTGGGAAATTTGGGCAAAAACGCATGCAACTTCATGCATTTCTGGTGAGTTTCATGGAAACGCGCCGTTGTGAACAGGAAATGCCGAGTGCCCACCCCGCTTCAAAGCACCCTGCATGGGCACGCCAAGGTGTGCACAGGGCTTTACAGCAGTGTGGGTGTCATTAGTTAGTCAGTACTTTAACTCTGTTTTTTTCCATTCATCCAGCCACAAGAGAAATTGTTTTAAACATTCAAAAATGTGAGACGATTCTTTTTTTAAAGGTTCTTGATACTTGTTTCTTTTTCTTATTCCTTCATAGTAAGTTTTGACATTCATTATATCCCACCATGTGCAAACAATTTCCAAAAATATGGCAGTATCTTCATAGTTCTATAGAGACACTTTGGGACCCAATTTCTGAAGTGCAACTACTGTTGAACGGTTAAAAACTGTAAAACAAGCTTTACGTTTTGCCTTTCGACTGACGTTGGGTATAGTGCTCTTTTGATAACGTATATCCGTACTTTAAAAGCTGAGTTTCTTATTTTCTTTGCATTTCACGAATTGTGTTGAAAGAAGCTTTTCTCTTTATGTCAAAATTATGAAAATCCGTGTATAGAAACTCACATGGATCTTTGGTAAGCCATTTGTTTCTAATATTTTTCATAGCATGTGTACTATCTGATGTATAAAAAAGGGGTCGTTCACTGTCAGTTGGATTGACATATTAATTTTTTAAAACAGGGGGATCTGCGAAAGCTGAAAGTGCCTTTCTGTTTATCCTGTGATTGTCTGTGGTGATTATAAGAACTTTAAACCCCAGACTCTCCAAGCCACAAATAATTTTTTTTTTAAAATTTGTAGATCTCCTGCGTTTAAGGTCTTCACTGGTGCCACATGCACTACATCCTTATAAGATGAAGTCAAGTTGTTGATCATAAAAGTACATGCACTTGCGGCTCTTTCACTAGAATTAAAAGCTGCTCGCACTAAATTTTCACCCTTTGAATCAAGGAATGGTTTTAAATGAACTTCATTTGCCATAAGGTTAAAAAGTTTATCCTTTTCAGAAAGTAGGGGCAATTTTAGCTTAATGTACTGTAAAAATCCTTCATCAGTTTGTTCCATTCTAGGGTCCGTTAAAGAATTATTACAATTTTTTTATACCGTAGTGCTTCAGGGCAAAATTAGGATTTCATGGTTTCTTGTGAACTTGTAAGCATGGTGGCTTATAACCAAAAATAAACTACAAAATAATAAAGTTTTATAGGAATATCTTATGACCTTTCTATTTTTGTAGTGCTCTAACTGGGATCAGTTCAATCAATCAATTAATTGTTTCTCTCAAACAGTCTTTATTTGTTTCTTGTTTTTTGTTTATTCTACATCTACAGTTGCAGGTAACATTATACGTTGAGTGCCAAATTGAAGATACTTTAATTCTGTTCCTTTAAAAAACACTGTCATTTCCATATTTGTGTTAATGCTTACAAGAAATGTGACTGTAGGAGTAGGTGACTCTACCACAGTTACAAAAGAGATATAACTTTCTGTTCTTAGGAAAGTCCATGATGGAGGAGTGTTTTTTAAAAACTTACTAAAAATATCATCGAAGGTAATAAGTGGTTGCTGTTGATCATAGGGATTTGAAGTTTCAATACTTTCTTGAACAGCTTGACGTAGAGCATCATTTTCCAGTTTTCTTCGTTTGGATTCTGGACTCAAAGTTCCAGAGAGGAACTTTGATCTTTTGTGTAATACTGAGGGTATCCAGGAAATCTGCTTGGTATGGCATCTGTTTTATATACATTTAAGTTAAAACTTTACAAAGTAGCAGAAAATCCAAGAAAACCTGAATCAATTATTTTGAAAAAGAAATAATTTTAACGCACTTCTACAGCAATCAATAATACAAAAAAATGTATACATGTAGTATGGAACATGGTTGCATATGAAGCAAAAAAAAATGGCGCCAGCAGGCACGTATAACCATCCATAAAATCTCTAAAATTTCTTTCAAATTTTTTTTTGGTTGAAAATTCAATTATGTATCTTAATGTGAAACCGCGTATCGCCAGCTGCTACGATTCGTGAATTACAATTTTTTAAAAAGTTTAATCCCCTCTACTACCCTGTTGCCAACACCCCACCCCCATCAAAAACTAATCCCTCTGCTAAATTAATTTTTGTGCCAAATTTGATAACAATCGGTTCAGCGGTTTTTGAGTAATCGTGTTACCGACAGACAGACAGACAGACACCATGAGAAAATTTTGTATTTAGCTATGTTTTGACCCAATTAACTTATTTTTAGTGGAAACAAAAAAACTTTTTTTGACAATACCAATAGCTTCCATACTATATATGGATGGCTAATAAATGGCGCCAGGGGGCATGTAGGTATAGACATTAATAAAATCTTCAAAAAATTTTTTCAAAATATTTTGTATTTTTTTTTTGCTTCAAAATGCAATTATATATCTTAATGTTAAAACCGCGTGTCGCTAGCTGCTGACAAGAGGGATGAGGGGACTAAACTTTTTTTAAAAATTGTAACTGACGAAACGTAGCAGCTAGCGACACGCGGTTTCCACATTAAGATATATAATTGCATTTTGAAGCAAAAAATATTTTGAAAAAAAATTATTTTTTTTAAAGATTTTTTGGATGGCTATACATGCCTGCTGGTGCCATTTTTGTAAATAAAATCATAATGGTTTACATAAAAATATAAAGGTTAAGCTATGAGGATCCTTAAAATAATTTTCTTACAAATAACTGTAAAATTATTTTTAGATGTGCTAAAATACACTTTAGTAGGACACGTTTTTTGGTAAATTTAAAGATTGTAAAGAACTTCTATTGAAATAAATTAATACCACCTTATTTTTAGTACATTTACTTATAGTTTACCTCATGTAAAAAGGAATATGCATGAAAAAAAAATTTAATAATAAAAAACATGTAACTCAAAAGTAACTTACCGGCCTTTAAACGAGGTACTTCCAACAGATCGCCAGTGTTGGTATAAAATTTAGTTGAATGTTCAACGTCTTCCGGTTTAAAATGAACTTCACACACCTAACAAAAAAACACTTTCAGTACCCTAATTTCGCTGTATTTTTTCACCGGTATCTTACGCATGCACGCTTGCTAGGAACAAAATCTTGTCATTTAATGGCATACAACCATTTCTTTGCCACTTCTTCATTCCTAGGGAATTGAAAAACCGAAACACTTGGACTTTGGACCTTGCACATGCTTTGGCACTAGGCATTTCTAAAAGAGACACAAACAATTTAATTATATCTTCACAAGATTTATAAATGCACCGTATGTCCTGCAAAAATTAAACCCCTAGTTGTTCTCTGGACAAACTCTAAAAACGAATACTTTTAAACGATTAAATACACCTTAACCGCTAAAAAAAATTCAATAAAAAACGCTTAGAAACAAACAGAAATTACCTGTAAATACTTATATACCAAACATTTTCAAACCATTTGGAATACTTCCATTACAAAAACTCGTTAAAAAAGTCTCTAGAAAACGCGATTTTCCGATGTAAAAAACGGACTGAATGTCAAACAGAAACGTAAGGCGACTTCATATGGTTTTTAGTTCGGGTTGATCCCACGCTTTCTATGTAGGTTCGTATTGGCCGGTCATACGCTTAATTTCATCAAAATCGGTTCACGGGAACTAAAGTTATGATTTTAAAAACGTAAAATATATAAAAAAGTTATAACTTTACAAGCATCTATTGATATGCGGTTTTCAGATTTTTCTAGCAACAATTTTTTAAATATAATCTATACTCCATTTCAAATTTATACGGACCAATTTTTTGACACTGACACTGATATTTACATTTAACTTTTTTGTTTAAATGTCAGCCGCCATATTAAAATTGACCCGGAAAATTCTGGGATACCAAAAATACAATTTTTACAATTTTTGTCTGTCTGTTTCATAACGCAAAGAGTACTGGACGGATTTTGAATTGAACTTTCCCTACTACTACGAATACTTGGGCTCATGGGACGGACATACGCTTCATTTCATCAAAAACGGTTCACGGGAACAAAACTTATGACCATTTAAAGCTGCAGGCGAAGCTGCGGGGTCTTCAGCTAGATTCAAATATAATACACTTGATGTAAAACATTACCGTAGTTTGTGGGTTGATAGATGGTATTATCAGGGTTGTGGTAGTTTATAAAAATATTTTTTTAATTTAATATATTCAACACGCTGACAAATAATTTGCCAAACAAATCGTTTCTTGAGATGTTTTAGGTAGATATTATTTTTTAAATTTGGTTAAAGTATCGATTTACCGTGTTTTTATATGCCGTGTTTTGATCAAGATTCTGATAATAGTGATTGCGAGGATGAATAAATAAGGATACTTTGGGACGTTTAAAATTTTGACAACTTTGATAGCCGCTGTGGTACTGTTTAACAACCACTACCACTACCCACTCATCGATTTTACCAGAGTTTTTGAAAGACATTAAAAACTGTCAGTTGTAAAAAAATTTAGAGATGAGAAAAAATAAGAAATTTGGTTTAATTTAACAAAATAAGTGTTTATTATTTTATGATGGAACCTTATAATATTTTATTATTTTTAAAATTAACTACGCCAAAATTCTCTAAAACTAGCCAGAAAAAGAACCACAACCACAACGAAATGGATTCGAAGCTTACAGCAGTGGTAGTGGTTAATTACCACTACGTAATAAACTTTTAGCTATTGCACACACGCAGTAATTAACACAACCACTACGAAGTGTCAAATAAGCGTTCCAAAATATCCCTATCAACTCAAAGGAATGTGGTGTGTGTGTGTATGTGGTATGGTCTTTTTTGAATTTATACCTCCTGGGTGCTTATTCTTGAAAGTGAGAGATGGGAGAATCCCCGGGGAGCTCCCAGGGATTGATCCCTAGCTCACGGTCCCCGGCAGAAAATATCTGCATTCTTGAGATATGGGGAGTGGGCGGGTCAATCTAGTCCCTGGCAACACTGTTGCCAGTTTATACAACCAATCAAAACGCAACATATTTTGACCTACCAAAGCAACCAATCTCAATGTACATAACGATGTTTGTCGTTTGTTGTTATTTTTTACAGAATGGAGAAACAAGTTGCAAAAGAAAACCAGGACAAATCCAGGTCTTTATCGAGCCAACAAAAAGATCTGCTTATAGAATTTGTCTACGCTACGCTGAATATGTACAGGGGCACTTTCTCCGCTACATTCACGTTTGCGGCAAGCGTTATTTTATGGAAAGAAATATCTAAATAACAAAGGGGTTTTTTTTGTCCAAAACATCCCTTGGAACCCCTAGTTGTTCCACTGCATCTTCCACGTCTTCTCGAGCATCGTCCACTCCATATCATTTAAAATAATGTTGTTGATGTCTTCAGCATTTATTTTAGCCTTGTATGATTACGCTTTTACTCAGAAAAAACAAAAACAGATAAAATCAATATAAAAATTAGGTTAGAATACCCAGGGATCGGCCTCTACTACTGGGTCTTACTAAGAGAACATGGCTGCTCTCTCGGGAGCAGCTCTCTCTCTTAACTTTTTTTCAAGAATACAGTGCCGTCAAATTTTAACTAAACCCTACCTACTTCTCTCGGCTCTTCTACTCCCTACCTGTCAAGTATAAGCACCCTGGGTGCAACAAGTCCCCCGCCCCCCGAACGACCATTCCGTCCAAGAAGTTGACGATCAAGTTTCAAGAATCGTTTCAGTAGGTAGTTAATTAGGATTTCAAAACCCCGAGTGTTCTAAAAGGTTCCGTAGATTAACTATTGGCGAGACACTGTTGCCTTGGAGTTTTCTTCTGTATTTTCCAAATGAACTCACAGGATCAGACAACTTTTTCAGTAACACTTTATGTTCACTTTTGTGCATTGAATTATTTATGCTTTTTCACTAAGTTTTTTCATAAACGTATTTGTTCTAAAAATTAAGATGAAATGGTCGATACAAAATCTGATGCCAAAAATAAAATCTGTTTGTCAAAATTGTTGATATTTTTTTTGATTGCCAAATTTTTAAATAAAATCTGATTGACAAATTCTAAGTTTTTAGAGTATTGTTTATTTTTTACCTGATTGAAAATAATTTAAGTTATTTCCTAATGAGTTTCTTCCTGAAGACATTCCGTTTAGCTCCCTTCCCAGGTAACCAAAAGACGTAAATTATACGTCGGTCAGACGTCCAAATTTATCACCATGACGTCTATTTTTTCACTTGTTTTTAACGTGAAATTCACGTTGGTTTGTCTCGAAAATTGACGTCATTTTAACGACGTGAATTTCACATCACATTTTATGACGTCAATAAGACGTATTAAAACAGATATTTTTCTAACGTCTCAATATGACGAATAAAATTGTCTTAAGAAGCACCATTTTTTTTCTAGTCACTTAACTATTATTATGCAAAAAATTATTCATTATATTTGGCTCCCTCAGTTAGCATCGTTGATACTAATTTTGGAAAAAAAGTAAAAATTAAATACCGTAGTTTGGGGTGAATAGGGTCGCTGTGGTGAATAGAATCAAAAAGTGGGGGTTTGTGAGTTGAAATCATAAAATTGTAACATTTTAATCAATATCTTTCAATTCGAGTTTAATTGGCTGCCTAACACTGGCACTCATAAAGACTGGTAATATTTTATCATCCGGTAGATTGCAGTAATAAAAAGAGAACATAACCGAAAACTCTTTCAGTCGCCTGTTTTTATTGGCACTAAAACTTTGTGTGTAACTGCGATCTTGAGAAGCTTACATTTGTAGCAGTTGGTTTAATAAACTACATCAGGTTGGTAAGTAAGACACGCAAAGCGGTTTTAGTCTAATTATAAGCATGTAGAGATTAGAAAAACATTTTTAATTTAATGCATTGTTTTTAGGTTATCGGGGTGAATAGGATGAACAGCAGGGGTGAACAGGATCAAGAATAGAGGTGAAAAGGATCAACAGGTGGGGTCAATAGGATCAATATATCTAAGTAAAATGCTTAGAGAATATGAACCTAAAGTAGGGGGAAAACACTACAGGAAACGAGACCCACAAAAGATTGAGGACGCTAAAAAAGATGTCACTAAGAGGTATAGTATAAGACAAGCAGCAAAAAAACACGACATTCCTTACACCGTGCTGCAAAGGCGCCTCAGTAGGGTAGATGTAAAAAAACAAGGAGGACAAACACTGCTGAGTGAAGCCGAAGAGAAATGTATTGTAGAAAAATTGATTACATGCAGTGACTGGGGTTATCCCTTGGATACCTACGATTTGCGCATGCTTATTCAGCATTATTTGAATAGAGCTGGTAGGGTGGTGCCCCGATTTAAGGACAATCTTCCGGGCAAAGAGTTTGTATATAGCTTTTTGAAACGACCTTCAGATGCTCTCTCCGAGAGAATGTGCCAAAACATAAAAAGAGTTCGTGCTGGTGTTACGAGAGCAACAATTACAGAGTATTTCCAGCACCTCTCTGTGGAACTAGATGGTATTCCCGCCAGCAACATCGTAAATTATGATGAGACCAATCTAAGCGATGACCCGGGACGAAAAAAGATAATTGCGAGGAGGGGATGCAAATACCATATAAACCATAGTAAGTCATCAACTTCAATCATGTTCGCAACCTCGGGTAGTGGAGACATACTTCCTTGTTATGTGGTTTATAAAGCCTCCAACATGTATGATTCATGGACTACTGGAGGTCTGCCTCGTACTAGATATAAGCAGTAAATCGGGATGGTTCGACAGTTATTGTTTGGAGGACTGGGTACATTCAATCGCCATACCATATCTGAAGAAATTACCTGGCAAAAAGATATTAATCGGTGATAACTTATCGTCACACCTCTCAATGCAATCGATACAAGAATGCGCAGAGAATAATATTAGCTTCGTATTTTTACCCAGCAACTCCACCCACCTGACGCAACCCCTAGACGTTGCCTTTTTTAAACCACTAAAAGTGGCTTGGAGAAAAATAGTTGAGTCGTACAAGAAAGGACCAGGGAGAAAGGAATCTGGTATTCCAAAAAACGCCTTTCCAAGCTTACTAAGACAACTCTTAGAATCGATTGAAGACAACAAATCTAAAAATATAATTGCAGGATTTGATAAATGCGGTATCGTACCCTTAAATCCTGAAAGGGTATTGAACATGCTGGCTATGGAAAATCCCCCGACTCACGACGTAGGAGCTATCAATACTTCAATTGTTGACATTTTAAAGTCAATGAGATATGACGAAACCCAACCTAAGCAGCGAAAAAAGAAAATCCAAGTACCTGCTGGCAAAAGCGTGGCGGTTGATGACTTTGAATCCTCTGACGAAAGCAGCCAACATTTTAGCACTCACGATTCAAATTCCGATATGGATCCAATATCGGACTTTGAAGAAGTGGATGGTGAAAACTCCAGTGCTGAAGAAGAAGAGGTTTCTCCGATGCTTTCTCAGCCTCCAAAATCAGTCTCAAATAGTCGTCTTCCGCATGTCACCAAGGATGATATTAATATTGGTGATTGGCTACTCATTCACTTACCTTATTCCACAAATGACAGAGCAACAAATACTTCAAGAGAGTTTCGCAGGTTTTACATAGCTCAAGTCATCAAAATAAATGAGGACAACTACGAAGGAAACTTCTTACGCCAAAAAACTACCAGAGACTATTCAGGATATGTTTACAATTTTCCGGACGTAAAAGATGAGTACGAGTTTACATTTGAGCAAATTGCTGGAAAAATAAATCCTCCAGAAAAATATGGAAGAGGTCTCCTGAGATTTGACATACGTATATCTGATTACAACTAAATATTCTTTGTAACTGTATATATGTACTTATATTAATAAAAGTTTGTATTTAATAATGTGTTTTATTTTAAAAAAAAATCGTAATCCTAGACTTCACACAAAATTATAAAATCCTATACACCCCACAAAGAGGTGAATACGATTAAACATAACAAAAGCATGGATGATCCTATTCACCACAATGGCAGGTGAATAGGATCACTGAACAAAAAAAAATATATGTGGGCTACCAGCAGGCATAGAAATTCGTGAACATTAAAAATCACTAGTCAAGATGCAGACAAATGTTTTGATATATAAATCAATGTTTTCTCTGTATTACTCTGGTAGATACACTATGTTTAATTTCAAAAGTGATTCTATTCACCCCAAACTACGGTAATACAAAAGTTGTTTAGTTTTTTCTAAATATTTTAATACTTAACGACAAGAACTGTCACTGTCATGTGATATATAAAATTGAAAGCCACTTTTCTAATGTTCTATTAAATTTCGAGATCATTTTGTCCTCAAAAATATAATAGCCTTATTCTGTCTTTATAGCGATATGTCTGTCTCTCCCTCTGACATTTGCCAATTGAAAAAACGTGTCGCTATGAATTTATACAGTACACAGAATATGAAGCAAGTATAATACCCGGCATAAAAAGTTTTTTTAGGGCGTAGGTAGAGGTGCTTTAAAAAATAATTGATTACCTTCTCAAATAAAACTTTAAAAAATAATTGGGGCGATGATAGTAAAGTATAAACATATTTTAGTTTTCAATTTTACGTCAGATTTATGAGAGTTATGTTTTTAGTCAATTTGGTGCCCAAAATTTCACGTTACTTGATCACGTCAAATCTTGCTATCAAATTAGACGTCAAATACACGTGTGGTGACAAATCTGGTTGCCTGGGTTGTGAAAACGATTGTCGCATCCGTGTTCCACTCACCGTAATAATGACGTTAAGTTTAGTATGCCTATCCTAGTTTCAAACCTTGTGTATATAGTGTTATTTAGATTTTGCAATGAAAGTACCTAGAAATATCTTAGAGAAAATTAGAGAACTTATTCGGTTTCTTTGGTTTATGCCTAACTGTGTTTCGCCAAAAGGACTAAATCATTTTTATGGAGTGATTTACTTAAAGTGAAGACTTATTACTTTAAGTAATTTAGCTCACACATAGTCAAACAGAACTAAGTGCCATAAGTTAGGTTAAGTTAGTGATTGTACATAGTTCTAGGCTGAAGAATAAGAACTAACTGTAAATATTGTAAATATGAAAGTCATTTGACACTAGGCATACCAGCCAGGAAGTAAGTAATTCGGGTTAATAAAGTTTAAAACCTAGCTCTTGTCGGTGATGACTCCATTATAAAAGTTTAGAACCTTTTATCTGAGCATAATTTTTTTCAGTGATAGGTTCTGGAATCTGATACTTATGATAAAGCGTCAATTTTGTTTTTGTTTTATTATTTTTTTAAATTGGTTGAGGCGGTCAGTAGGATCTGATCGGGATAGAGACAGGGGACCTCTTCCATCCTGGCTGGATCGTACAGAATTTGAGTTTGAGAGTAGCTGAGTCGATAGGGCGGTCGGATGAATGGCAATATATCCTTTAAGATGCTGGGGAATTTAGAACAGTCTCTACCAAACGCCAACGACAAAGATATTTAACGAAACGACTTTAGTAACTTAAACAAGTTTTGATTGTTCTTTAAGCTCATAAGATTAAAATTACGCAATAATATAGTCTATCCAGATTTTTGTCGAAAATACTGTAAAAATTATGATAGCATATGGTCGGCGTTTTTTATGTAAACCTTATTTTACTATTATGAAAAGAAGTAGAAAAAGTCCAAATGCTTCACAAATTTTTTTTTCTTTATTGCACGACGAGTTTCAGTTATTCCACCATTGTCAAGTGCATTTTTCTGCAAGATATTAAACAATGTTTGTTTAGGATACTAACTACGAATAAAATGAAATAAAATGATTACTTACAGAATTTCAAGAAACATTCCACAAAATACATAAAACAATGGTCACAAACTAACAAAAATATTTTTAAAAGTATACATTCTTACGTCAACAAAATTTAAGGTTAAAAATACATAAAAAAATAAACAATTAAATAAAACGATAAAAACAGAGCCACCTATGAGATTTAAGTAAAACTTACATATATTTGGTACCAACAAAAAGAGAATAAAATAATGTTTCCTAATTTAAAATGTTTTATCGATAAAGAAAATTTTTAAAAATAAAAATCAAAAGGAATCAATTACTTTAAAAACCTCTCTGTAGTGGGCGCTAGTGGGATCGTTTAAAGAAATTAAATATGTGCTATTTTCTAGCTTCGCAGTTTCAAAATTTTCTAAAAAATTTAATTTTCTACCTTTATTTGATCTGTGTAATATTTTAAAGTTTGAGTTGATATTAAAGGAATGCCCACTTTCTCTCAAATTTATGCCAAAAGCCGATCTTTTGTCTATAGAAGACTTCTGAGAATTTAAGTGTTCCGTAACCCTAACTCGAAAACTGCGGCCAGTTTGTTCCACATCTTATTTTACTAAACAGTAAAAGGTATTCTCCGCTTTAAAAGAAAAATATTCTCTTGGCGCCAGTTTTATTTCTTCTTATAGTTTGTTAGGTAGGTACTCCACCGTCAACTATCTGAGTACAAAAATACCCAATCAGACATATAGGGACCAAGAATATTTTAAAGCAAAATATACTGCCAAAATTAAAAATATAATTTTATATTCTGACGCCACTGGTATTGACAGTATTGATATCTTTCCAAAAATTATATCTGGTTTTTACTTGTTACAATCGCTATCGGTTAGTGATTAAAAAAAAATATATTGTAAGGTAAATTAAATTTAAAATATATTTCTTAAATTACTACGCCACTGGTAGTAATAATATTTATACCTTGTCAACCCACTATAAAAATCTTAAAATTTGGGTTCTATTTGAGTACAAAAATACCAGTCGTGTAGAACAAAAATACGTCGAACACGATTAAATTTAATAGAGTGTAATAATAAAATTTATACAATATAACTGTACATGATGCCACCGGCATATAGCAATACTTATTTTGAATATCTTACCACTCCAATTATTAAAGTAACAAGTAATTTTAATACAAAAATATTCTTTGGATGAAATATGTCATAACCGCTGCCAGACCGAAATTTTTGAAATTAGAATGCCTTAAGAAATATTTATACCAATTTCTACGCCTCTGGTACTGTTAGTGATATGACCTTGCTACTCCACCATATTTTTTCTTAAATTTAGGCATACTCTAAATGCAAAAATACCAACCGTACAAACATCTGTACAAAATAGCTCGATCAGGAATATTTAGTGCAAAGGTATTATAATAAAAACTAAATAATATAACTGTGAATTCTAACGCCACTGGCAATAATACTGTTATTATATTGCCCCTTTACCATATAATTTTTTTTTATTTAAAAGTAATCCTAATTCAAGAGTATCAATCTGGTTAACATATATCAAAACCGCTGTCATCCATGAATATCGGAAAAAGGATAGGACATGAGGTTAAACAAATAATTCCATAAATTCCTACGCCGCTGGTACAAATAATTTGTGACCCAAGCACACAAATTTTTAAAGCTGGATAATATTTGAATCTAAAAAAGTCATAGAAATATTTTTAATTATAGGGCAGTGAAAAAATTATAAAAAACATATTTTTAAATTTGGAGAGCACTGGCTCTAACGAAATGAATATTTTTTTAACTCCAGAAATTTTTTTTTATTTTAATTTATTTTGAACGCAAAAATATTACTTTTATTGACATATGTCACAAGGGCTGTCAGTGAGTAATAATTGAATAAATACGATAAAATGAATTTATTAAGAAAAACTGGTATTTTTGTACGCCACTGGTACTAAAAATATTAAGTATAAGTATCTCTGGTCTATCTAGTAAAACTATAGTAAATCTTGTGTCAGTCGGTCTGTAGTGCAATAAACTCTATATTGCTTATTTAGCTATTTATGCAATTATTGTTTTATATTAAATTTGGGATATACATTATTATTGATATATTAATATAAACAGTCGAAAATCAACCTCTGACTAAATAATTTATGTCCCTCGATATTACAAGGCGACCGTGACAAATTTTTCGAAAAAATTTTAAAAATGTAAACGCCCGCACCGACAAAAAATGTATAATGTTGAAAGTAGCACTTTGTCTTGCCGACGCCGTCGGTACTCTCTTCGTGATCGGAGTTTGTGTAGTTACATACCTGGAAAAAGTTTTGGCAGAAATTGCGAGGAATACAGTGTAACTTAAAATGGGAAAATCCGTATCCAAGGAAAGCGATTTTTATACTTTAAAGCTTTATATAAGTAATTGAAAATCGTTGCATTACACCTTTTCAAAAATTGGCCAAGTTTAGATTTTGATCGAATGTATTTCATTGTTTTGCCACAAAGAATTCCATTCTTTCGAAAAGGGGAATACGAAGTGCAATAAACTCTATATTGCTTATTTAGCTATTTATGCAACTATTGTTTTATATTCAATTTGGGATATACATTATTATTGATATATTAATATAGACCGTCGAAAATCAACTTCTGATTAAGTAATTTATGTCCCTCGATATTACAGGTCATTTCGACTAGTAGATAATGAAATAAATCGATTAATAAATGATATCAGACAAGATTTTATGAACCGTAAAATTTACTCTTTGCATAATATCTAACAACTCCATCATGAAAGTTCTTAAATTTGGAAGTAGTGTTAATACAGAAAGGGTTAAAAATAATGTGTCCCAATTTTTTTTCTAATATTTTTTGAATTTGTACGCCTCTGGTTGTAACACAATGAGACACATTATTTTAAAACTTTATACACTTTGTCTTCAAAGTATCTAGTATCTAGTAAAGCTGTGCCAAGTTTGGTATCTTTAGATTACACAAGTGCGGAGTTATTGCCAAAAACCCGTTTTAACACCATTAATTTGTAGTTAAAACGACGGCCATTTTTGATGACGTCATAGACACCCTTTGCAAAAAATGTCGTTACTCCACCATGGTAATTATTAATTGTGGAAGCATTTCCTACAAAAAAAAGTATGTCACAATACATCTAAACATACGTGCACACGGGAAGACATAGGCTGCAGGACTACTCAGTTTCCCTGGGTCTACCAAATTACGTGACCTTGGTGTTTCAGAATTCCGACAGAATCTTGCTTATAAAGAAAAAACTATAACTTTTTAGTTATCAGATAATAGGATTTATAAAAATCTACAACCGTATCCAAAGGATTTTTCAAAATTTGGTGTGTATTTTCTTCAAAAAATTAAAAAATCCAAAAATTGTCGTTATTGTTAGACTTGTTTATTTTATTTCGCGAATGAGAGGGTCCAGCAAAACACTGTCTGGATACGGTTGTGAGGAATTCAAACATAAACATCCCTGCCAAATTTCAACAGATCCGTTTTCTCGTTTCCGATGTTTTGCCCGGTAAAGATTGGCTCAAAAACAGCAAAGCAGGGTTGTCAAATATATGCCGTTTCTGTGACCTTAAAATATGTATAACTCGACGATGAAGTCGGCCAAACCTGTTGTATAAACCACAGAAAATATGGAACTTACAGGCTAATAAAGCACACAAAGACATGTGAAACGTACGCTTCAACTTTGGTGTGGCCCAGCTCTAAGAAAGTGGATAAGACTGAAAAAGTCGAGGAAACTCTGGCCTCTAACAGGTGGGTGTTTTGCAAGGAACTAATAAACATGAAATGGCCCCTAACCGCTATTGCAGAATGGGGCTTATGGGCAAAATATTGAGAAAGAGTGACAAGACCTGGTCTGATCAAATGGGCAAAACAATTACTCTCTCTTTCTGTTAAAGGCAAACTTTGCCCGGAGTAGCTTGATCTCATATTGTCCGCACAACCAAAGCATGCGTTGAATACGGAGGAGCTATTCCATGGTTAATAGTTCATTGGTGTTTTGTCAACAGACAACAAAGGTAGAGCGATTTTGAGTAATGGTTTGTGATAAAGTTGATTCTGGTATTTTCAGGAGATAGATAGGGAGTCCTTGAGCCCTACATGTGTAAATTTGAGCCCAATCTTTCACAGACAATGTAAAACTTCCAAGAGTAATGAGGACAAGAATTTTTTTCTGATAGGTACTTTTAAAATCCATTTTTGTCGTTTTAGTTGACTGGGTTACTATATGATATAATATAAGGGCAGGTTTATGCAGCAACTTAAATTAGGTACTTAATTTGTCATCTCTGTCTTTTTCTCATGCTATGTTAGAAAGAGATAGAGATTTAGTTGCTTGATAATTCCGCCTTTAGTCTATGACGAGGGGAAAACGAGTCATGGCATTACTTGGCATTACGCATATAAATTACCATGGCATTACTGGCAATACATGTACAAATTTTGTTTCAGTTGATACCTCCTCGGTCTATAACTAAATAAGGCTTTTATTCTACTAAATTAATAAGTTGTGGATTTGAATATATTATATTTATTTTAGGTTACTGCAGAGGCTAGAAAGACCTTTTTGGCTAATATTAAGTTGACTAAGTTGACAAAATACTAGTGCTTCACGTGACTGTAAGGTTACACCTGGTTCTCACCTATGCGTGCTGACCCAGACTCAAAAAATGCATCAAGCGACTATATTCACAACAACTGCAAATCGATGTCCTGTTACGTGGTGCGTTTTTTGAGTCAGGGTCTGCACGCATAGGTGGGAACCGGGCGTTAGGTATTATAACTTTAGTTAGAAAAATTAATTAATTTTAGTGTTTTAATGATGTTTTATTTAAAGTATTTAATTTTTTTTAAATTTAACTAGAAAAAAGGAATCATCAGGGATTCATAGGATTGTACCTGGAAGTTGAAGCTATACAGCCACCATGCACACCTCTCGAATTTAAAACAAAAAGTTTCTAATCCGTGGAACATGACTCTTAAAAAGAGGTAACGTTCGCAGCAGCACCGCCCTCAATTGGACCTTCATAAGACGTGGCCCTAATTTTAAGGCATCAGCAAGCAATCGCTCCGAAGAAGGCTTGTTGCGCAGAACTAAAAAGCTAAAATATTTAAAAAACAACAAAATGAATCTCGTGTCCTCAAAAAAAAATTAAAGTAACACTCGTGGCATATCGGAGACAAAGCGTTTTTGTTTCTCACTTCATGACGACCAGGCCTCCAATGTCTAATGAAGAATCCAGATACCTACAGACCTTTTTCATCCTTATTAGGAATCATCAGGGAGTCATAGGATTGTACCTGGCAGTTGAAGCTACACAGGCATCATGCACACCTCTCGAATTTAAAACAAAAAGTTTGTAATCTGTGGAGACGTAGTAACTGTGTGCGCCACGTCATTAATTTTTCCATACCGGTATGCTGTATTAACCCCGCAAAAATAGTATCTTTCGTTCGTGGAGGGTGATAGATCCCATGCGATAAATCCCATCGCACGAGGGAAAGACCGGATCGTATGACTTTCAAGAATATACGTCCAGAAGATTCAGACGACAACATGACAGAAAAAGCATTTTGCTCTTAAAGCTCATCACACACAAAATTGCATAGTGCTGCATAAAAGTTCAACCTTATGGAAATATATCTATGTATATGCAATATGGCGGCTCCAGATTGGTCGAACTGTTATGCTATTTGTTATGTGAGCCTATGCAAGTTTGTGGGTGATCAGCTTAATGGGTATTGAATCCATGACGTCACTTGACAGTAACCTAACATAACACACTGATAGCGGTTTCCATTAGTAAAACTGGTGCGCCCCCAGTGCACAACTGAGTCAACTGAGTCGGTGCTGCTGTTCCATTGGGGTACATTTTTTTCAGTTTTTATGTTCTATTGGAAAACTGATAATAGAGAGATTTTGGTCAGGTTCTTTGTCTGTCTGTTACCCTTAACTTTATTCTGGGCAGGCGCAGTAGCGCTCAGTCATGTTGTTACCTTTATTAAAGGTAACCACTGGCGCTAATTAGGGAGATTTTGGTCAGGCAGTTTAACGGCAAATTTCGTTACTCTTATGGTTACCGTTACCGTAAATAAAGGTAAGTTCAAGAGGTTAAAAACAGAGCTTTTGAACGTAGTCAATCGTTTGGCGGTAAACATAACCTTACTTTTTTATTGACTTTTGTTTTTCTTTCTTAAGTTTTTTTTTATTTGCTTTTCTAACTATATCATGGAGGAAAATATTAATTTAGTGATAGGACTGGAAGATGGACATCCCAATAACATAAAGCCTCTGCAAACTTAGTTGTACCTACTTACTTACCTGTTTATCAAAAAAAAAACCGGTAAAAAAGGCATCCCACTACTACTAAAAGCACGGTTAAAAAAAATAAAATCCAAATACACAAAATTTTTGTAAAACAAAACAACTTTCATAAACTAAAAATCTTCCACCACAGAATCACATCAAGTTTGGTTGGTTGTCTTTTTAACGGTAAGATAGTCGCTATTGGACGCTAATTAGCGCCAGTGAGTAGGGTAGATTAGCCACTTTCAAATAAAATGAGGAGATGAGGGTGGGTGTGGCCACCCACCCCCTTCAACCCCTCACCCATGACCTTGACCTTTGACCCTTGACCTCTGACCCTTGATATTTGACCTTCGACCTTTGACCCTCTCATATTTACCCCCTCTCTTCTTCTCCCCCTCTACTCCTCCTCTCTTCATTTCCCCTACCATTACTCTCTTCGCCCCTCTCTATTTACTTAACCCCTCTAAGTTTCTCCCACCACTACTTTAGTTTTTAGCCAGGAGGGATATCTCTCTTTAAGTCGGTATTTCTACAACGGAAGAGTGACTTCTCCCCTCTCTTATTACATACATTTTTGGTGGGAGAGTATCGGTATATAAATAGCCGTGTTTTATCAAGTTATAAAATAGTTCGTTTTTGGGAGTATATAGTGCACGATACGAAAATGAATTTGTGTGAGTTTTGTGGAAAAAATTTTACTCGTGTCGATAATCTTAAGAGGCATCAACGCACGGCATGTAAAAATACACCAGTTACAACTTCCGATGCATCTCCGGCTAAAAGACTAAAATTAAAAGAAAATGTGAAAAATAGTGGACAGTCGACTATGATTGCGAATAGTTTGCCATCAACATCAACCGCTTGTGACCAGGATGTGCAAAAAGTAATGTGTCCAACATGTAATGTATATGTACAAAAACGTTTAATGGCTGCACATTGTAGAACACAACACAAATGCATGCGTTCCGCTATCGGACGGGGTCAGTTTAATAAGAAGTGCTTTCGGAAAGAAGATTGCTAATTACAGGATTCACCCTGAGTCAATGGGCACAAACTATAAACAATTTTTTATAGATGTTAAAAACAAAGTATGCGAATTGTTGCAGAGATCAATAGAAGAATACTATGTAATTAAAATTAATCTGGAATTATATGCTCTATTTGTGATGCCCAAAAATGAAGAATGTGAAGAAAAGTCGTTTAACACACAAAATCAAATTGTGCATGAAGGCTCCGACTTAAATGAGATCTATAATGATTTTGTCGATAAATTGATGAACCAAACTTCAGAGTTTGAAGAACATAATTCTGGTAGGTATTAATATTTTTAAAAATAATGTAAATTTAAATAGCTTTTTTTTAAAATTTTTTGGCCTACGATTACTTATATTTATTTATTTTCTCTTTTTAAGGATGGGCCTTACAACAAATTTCATATTTGGAGGTGAACATCAATAAATGTAACCCTGTTGGAGGCTCCTCATACATCAAGCTACCCAAACCCATTGAGAATAAGGACGCTGTCATAAATGTCAAAAATGAAGATCAAGCCTGCTTTGCCTGGGCGATAGTATCAGCATTGTGACCCCCTCATCAGAATCCTAACCTAATTTCATCATACCCACACTATTCTTTGGTGATTAATGTGACAGGTATGGAGTTTCCAGTAAAATTACACGACATATCAAAGTTTGAGGAGCTAAATGATATCTCTATTAATCGAAAATGGTAAAATGAATTATGAAGTTGTAGGTCCTTATTATTACTCAAGAAAAAAAAAAGAATTTTCACATTAACTTATTATTGGTTTTGCAGGATTGTCAGTCAAAAGATAAGAACCACGTTTGTGATAATTGCCAAAAAAGTCATTATTGTTGGATAAAAAATTTTTCGGCTTTAGTGTCTAAATAAATTTCTTCTAATGGCCACAAATTATATTTCAAAAAATCTTCATCAACATCAACAAAACGATTGCACACATATCTTTACTGTCGCACCTACGACTGATATGCGTATAGATAAGTTCGGGAACAGTGTTGCCTCAAATATTTTAAAATTTCAAAATATTCAAAAGCAAATGGAAGTACCCTTTGTAGTTTACGCAGATTTTGAATCCATCTTAGCACCAATACAAAGTTGTGAGCCCAACCCCAAAGGATCTTTTACGGAACGAAATTTTATACATAAACCATATTCATTTGCTTATATTATAAAGTGTTCTTTTGATAGATCCATTTCAAAGTTTGTGCTCTATCGAGGCTCTGATGCTGCGAAAGTATTCGTTGAGCGTATAGAATCTGACTTAAGAGAGCTATATCACAAATATTTAAAGGATATCGTGCCAATGACACCTTTAAACGATCAGGAACTGATTGAAATGGAACAAGCAAGTGAATGTGGTATATGTGAAAAACATTTTGAGACTTTTGATACAAAGGTAACTGACCATTGTCATATAACGGGACGAAAACGCTTTATTGCCGCACATAGTAAGTGCAACCTAAATTATAAAACGCCTAATTTTGTCCCCATTGTGTTCCATAATTTGAGCGGCTATGATTGTCACATGTTTATCAAGAAACTGTGTCGCCATGTCGATAAAATCGATGTTATTGCCCAAAATAAAGAAAAATACATTTCTTTTACCAAATCCATATACATGCACGACTACACAAACTATAAGGGAGAAATAAAGCAAAAATATTTAAAACTTCGATTTATTGATAGTTTTAAATTCTTAAGCACTTCGCTGGAAAATATAAGCAAAGGATTAGATTCTGAGTCATTTTTTGAGACTAAAAAGAATTTTCCCGACCCAGAAAAGTTTAATTTGATGAGGCAAAAAGGTGTTTTTCCTTATAGTTTTGTCACAAGCCTTGAAAAATTAGATGTTTGTGAATTACCAACAAAAAATCAATTTTATGATAATCTAAACGAACAACATATTAGCGATGAAGACTATGAAAGAGCAAAAATAGTTTGGAAAACATTTGGATGTAGAAATCTGGGCGAATTTGCAAATTTTTATTTTACTGGGGACGTACTGACTCTTTGTGACAGTTACGAAGCATTTCGCTTAAATTCATTAAAAGCCTATAAATTAGATCCAGCGCAATATTACACACTACCCTCACTGTCCTTTGATGCTATCCTTAGAATTACTAAAGTTCAATTAGAGCTACTAACCGACATCGATATGATACATTTCTTTAAAAACGGTATTCGGGGGGGTGTAAGCCAATGTACAGATCGAAAACATATCGCGAATAATAAGTATCTTCCAGAGTTTGACCCCAATGTTGATTCATCTTTCATTATGTACTTAGACGCAACAAATTTATACGGCCATAGCATGTCTCAATTTTTGCCCACTGATGGGTTTGAATGGCTTACAGAACAGGAAATCTTGCAATTAAATATTTCTGATATTTCAGAAAATAGTCCTATTGGATATGTACTTGAGGTTGATGTTTATTATCTACTTGATTTACACAATTCTCATTCAGACCTCCCTTTTTTGGTTGAAAATTTAATTCCCCCTGAATCCCAGTCAAAAATTAAAAAACTTATCCCAAACTTAAACCACAAACAAAAGTATGTTGTTCACTATAGGACTTTAAAACAAGCCATTGAACATGGCCGTATTATTATAAAAACCCAATATTAATAACCCGAATATTAAAGTTTAATCAATCTCCTTGGTTAAAAAGATACATTGATTTTAACACGGATTTAAGAAATAAGGCAAAAACTCCTTTTGAGAGTGACTTTTTTAAGTTTTCTTAAAATTTTGTTTTCTTTCGGTTTTCTTTTTTTTAGTTTTAAGTAAACCATAAAATTGCACGAAACACCCTGTATATATAGATAAAAGCAGAAGCTACTTTATTATTAAAAAATCAGCTGATTTAAATTATAAGTATTTTTACCTTCCAGGCCGCACAACTCGCTCATCCAACACCTGTATTTTTCGGGGCGGTTCGTCCATAGCTGGACCACTCATCCCCGAACAGCTTGCCGCAGCTGCCGCCATCGGAGCAGCTCCGGATGAGCCAGCCTCATGAGTTGCATATAATCTGTAAAACAAAAAAAAATAAACACTGGGTACCCTAAATTTTTAATGTGTAAAGCTATGGTATGGCGCCTTAAATTTATTTCTTAATTTTATCAATAAGCATGTGTGCGGTATTAAAAATGTAACACTCACAAAAAAAATCGTGCACATACGTGTCGAGAACTTTCTGTCAAAACCTATTACTACTCTTATAAAAAATAATATCTTTCCTGTGAGCGTGCGAAAATCGTATGTTCCATACTTTTTCTTAGTGAAAAAAAAATGTTCAAAACTATTTTTAGTTTATTTTCCTCACGTCGTTGAAAAACAATTGTTTCTATCACTTGCGGAAACCTATTTTTTCCGTACTTTAAATGCTTTACAATGGCATTTGCCTGTGCAAAGAAAATTACTTTATGCACTTGTCAGGAAAAATAGCTATTTTTTATTCTAGAAAATATGAAAGGAAATGTTATTTACACAAATAAAAAAATGTTTACCTCCTGAAGGATGCCGGCGTAAAAAATACCTCCATAGGCTCGTATGGAGGGATCTCGTGGGGAGGAACGCCTTCTTGCGTGATGAGGTCCACCACTTCATCGCCGCTGTCCTCTACCACTGCGCCTTCGTTTGAACACGAACACCAAAAAAAAAAGTTCAAACAAAATCTTCCAACTTTGGAAACTAAAGACAGACTAACTTGCTATTTCCGTGGCTGCTGTATATGAAATCTTTGGTTTACCACCCTCTCATTTTTTAGCTCCTCCCTTTGACTTCGCTGCACCAATTCCTAGGGAAGTACCTTTTTTCTCTTTTTAGAGCATGGTCTAACGCTCTCCTTTTAGAGTATTACCACACACAGAAAAAATATTCTAAGGGTGACATAATAATACCAATTTAAAATATTAATTATAAATAATATATTTTTTTTTGCGAACGTGCGAGAAACAACACTTTTCCGCACTTATTTTAGTTTGTAAAGTGACACAGTAGTTAGGGAAATTGATTTTTCCGACTATGACTTTTTTTGTTATCGACTTTTTGCGTAAAGTATCTTTTCCATCATTGCCTGCTTGCTCGAACTCCGCTCCGCGTCGTTAAAAGATTATCTTTTTGCACTAATCAGAATAATAAATATTTTCTACAAGCGTGCGGAAAATAACACGCACGCATTTTAATTCAAAAAAAAATAATATTTCCCGTACAGGGAATAAATTTGCTTTAAGACTTTTCACACTTAAATTATTTTTATGTACTTCCGGGAATAAATGCACCCATTTAATCCCGCTTTTGCGGGAATAAAGTGGGTCATTTATTCCCTAGGGAAATAAAGTAAAATTTATGGACATAGCGACGCATATGTTTCTGCGTTTCGGCATACTGGATGTCATCGTTTGACATAAAAACAGAGCGAAGGTACATGTGGCGGTTTGTCTACAGAGTGCGATTTTTTTGAAAAATAAATAAAAAAATATAGTTATTTCTTTTACTTTTCTGCTTATTCTAAAGTGCATAAAATAGTATATAAACCTCAGGAGTAAAGTGATGCTTAATCCCTCGACAAATTATATTATATAAACTTTTTTGCCTCGGGATTAAATGTACCACTTTACTCCCTAGGTTTATAATGTACTATTATTATCGGCTTTTTTTGTTATTCTAAGTGATTCTAACTCTCCATCTAACGGTTATCGCGTCGCGAAAAAGAATAACTTTCTGCGCTAGTTAGGTAAATAACTATTTCCGGTGCTGTAAATATATTTGCTATAAGACTTTTCGACCTTACATTTTTTATTATCGGATTTCTTGTTGCATTAATTTTTTTTTGCTAACTATGCATCTAACGGCTGTCTTATGCGTCGAAGAAAGACTTTCTACATTGTTTAGGTAAATAAGTATTTTCTACGGACGTGTGGGAAACACCACTTTCCCACACGCATTTTAAGCCAGAAAGATTACACCGAGTTTTTCTTCGCACTCGGACTTTTTATTATAAAGTCAACTGCAGTCGCGTGCGGGAAAGCTTAACTTTCCGCACTAATCAGAATAATAAATATTTTCTAAATGCGTACGAAAAACAACCCGCACCCACCCAAATAATTTGGCTTTAAGACTTTTCACCCTTAAATTAATTTTTTTATTATCGGCTTTTTGTTGCATTATTTTTTTTTGCTTTTCTACGTGATCCAAATAAAAAAAAATATTGATCCTAACCCGTTATGAGGATAAGGTTGATTATAGCTTTCAATCATTCAAAAACACTCTATTACAATGTAACTTTCGAACTTTAACTTGCCATAATATTTACAATAAAAGCTGTCCCTAGATTAATGTTGATTGAAGCTTTGGTTCCTGAGAAAAAAATATTCGAAAAAAATCAAACAGAATGGGTACTATTTTTAACATGCTCTAAATGCTATCAAATGAAATAGCCGTGATCTTTTAACGTTATAAAATTTAAAAAAATTGTAAGGGGGAAACGCTGTGCTCCCCTTCCCCCCTCCCCCCCTACCCACCTCCAAAAGGCGTATAATGTAGGTATTATTCTTATTCTTTTTAATTTTTAAATGTTTAGTTTTAGTTTTTACTATTTTTTCGAATATTAAAATCATTTTTTATTTTTAGCAAAATCAAAAATGTCAAAACCAACAGCGGTATGCAGTCCCTTTATAATAAATGACCGTATGCAGTGCGGATTTTGCAAGACGTATCAGCAAATAAAATGGTTCAATGCATCTGGAGTTTGTGAGGAATGCCAGGATTTGTTTGAAAAAACGACGGTTTTAAACGAGCCTCCTCCTAATTTATTGGAACTTGATGGTTTCCTGTCATCCACAGACTCGGAGATGGAAGAAAATTCAAATCAAAGAAATAGTTAATGGTACCCTATAAATATATAAATCTCTTTTTTTTTAATTATTAATAAAAAACTACACTTCATTTCTTATGTAAAACTATTTTTCAAAAAATAAATATATATATATATATATACAATTATTATATGCTTAAAATATTTAAAAACAAAATAAATTTTATTTCTGATGTAAAACCTACAATTATTATAAACTTACACCATGATAAAAAAAAACATTAAAAATACTGGCTACTTATAATTTAAAAATAAAATAATTTAAAAAACTTTATCCCCGTTGAACAGTACCGTTTACAATGTTGTACGAAATAAGTGAATCGTGAATTATTAATGCAAACACCTTAGTATTGTCTGGAAACTTTGATTTTCTTGTGTTAAATTCCAGTTTGATGTCGACCGTGGATGAGGTTATAGAATCTAGTTGATGCGAACAATCTATAACAAATACTAGGTTGGCGATGAAACTTTCAAAGTCCAGCATTGGGTCACTGAATGTTTTCCCATAATAGCTTTTTTGAAAATTCTCATATGCGTAAAAGGCAGCCCCGCATAGTTTTTTTTGAAAAATCGAGATTCCATCTCTCGTATGGAAAAACTATTGAGTTAATATACAGTCTTATGTCACACACGTCAGCAGAAATAAATTCTGTTGCGTCCTTGCTTTTGCTGTTACTATTATTGGTATTTTGGAATGCAACAATTATGTATCGAGGCTTTTCCAAGTTTGTGCTACTTCTTATCACCCACGTATCTGAAGAGGTACTTCGAAGAAGTGGTAACTCATAAAGATCCCACATGCGAAAAGCAGCTTTAATATTTACAGCTTTATGTACTTTGGACAAAATTCTTAACTTTTCCTTATCGCCTGAAATGATGTGTTTAATCCTCCATTCAATTTTGTCAATGGATATTTCGCCATCAACTTCACCAATGTAACTGTTGCTAAATGTGTGTGCCAAAACTAGAATTAACTCATGTTTTTGATTAAAAATTCCTCTTGTATAGTCTTCAGCAAACCCCATTAAATATTTGAGCGGTAATCGATCACTAAAGGTGTGGCTTGTCTTATCCAAAATAAATTGATCATTTTCACTGAGTCTCCATCCGTAGGTATTTAAAGTTTTTTGTTGACGACTTCCAAAGGAAACAAGTGTTTTTAATGTCGAACTGATACCCGGCTTTCTAACCACACAAATTTGTTCACTACCTATCTCGTAACGTATTTCATCAAAAAGAAAAGCCAGTGCGTTATTTGATAGGTAACATTTTTTAGTGGTATCATTTGGAGTAAATTTTCCCTCGATGTAGATATCTGTTAGAAATATCCAATATTAAATCCTGAAATTGAATTGGAATTCGAATTTCATCAGAATTTTTAAATGATGGGCTACCAAACGGCTTGTAGCTGAATTCCTCCAGGTTTATTATTGAATTTTCAAAAATGGGTTCTCCAAAAACTTCCAGTTTTTCACTTGTTGATGTCATTTTGTCGATTTTTTATTCGTAGTCCAAGAGCTGTTAAAAACTTTTTGTCTTCAGTTGATAGTTTAGAACGTTCTCTCGTTATGTTTCTAACACAACTGACTTTATTTCTAAATTTACGCTTGTTTTTATTTATTTGTCTGTTTATCTGGGTGGATTCGTGTTGATGCCATCGAATTTTGGTATGGTAACAAAATCCCATTCTCTTTTAAAATATTTATGAAATTTTCTTGAGCTCCAATTTAACAATTATTTTTTCTCGTTGAAAATTTATCAGCTGATTATTATCATCCAAGATCCTTAGTGTGATGTTGTCCATGTACTGACGACCTTCTGGAAACATGGGCATATAAATAATGTTGTTTGGTTCTTTACTTAACTTATATCCAGGTCCTACGTCAATATCGAATTCATATAGTGTGTGAACTTGTTGAGAGTTTAAGAATGCTCCTGCCGTAATGTTTGAGTAAACTCGTATTAGTCTTACTCGAGAAATATCAACCATTGATGATGAAATATGATTGTCGTTCGGTTTTAAGCGTTCCACCATTCCAAATCCCAGTATCTTTCCAATAGAGTTGGGATTATTAAAATGTGGATAGTATTTTGACTTAATTTCACATTTCAAAGTATTATTGTTGGCATTTAAACTAAAAATGGTATCATCAAGGTCTTTGGCTGCTTTTTGAAGTGCCTTTAGCATAGCATTGCTAATTTCAGATATTTCATATGCCCCTGGTGGTATTTTTATCAACACTGGTCCTTTCCATTGCTGTTTGCTATAACCAAAACAATTATTTGTTTCATCTACATTAAAAATTGAATTGTAGGAATAAAATCCCACCAATCCTAATCCATATTTTTCTCTTTTATCCAATTCTAAAGGAGGATAAATATTTGCATGAAGCACACTTGTGTCGCTATGTAAAGTAAATGTGTGCGACATTTCTTTATTGTGTTTTACAACAAGTCGACAGTAGACTACAATCAACACTTTCTTCAGACTTTAACATTCTAGATCCTTCTATGTTACACAAACAACAATAAATTTTCCTCGGAGGTGGACCATCTATCTGATCTTCTGTGGAACTGCTTACCGAGTAGTGGTCAGTACAGTACTGAAACTTCAACACATCAATATCACTTTTAAGTTCTTCCAGTAATCTATCCCACACTAAAGCTATTTCATTAGGAGCGCAGGCAATCATTACTTCTTTCGGCATATCACTTAATTCTTCTTTTGTCATTTTCAGTAAACTTACACATATACTAAAACCCCGCAAAGATTTATGCATTTTCTTTAAATTTTCACGTTCCGACTTTGGATTTGAAAAAAGGGTTCTTCAAACTGTGTCGTAGTTCTGTTCTTTTGTATATGTATAGCGAGTCTCAGTAGCAGAATGTGTGCCAGTGCGCATGTATCTCACAAACTCTAGGGGTGGGGGTAAGTTTCCAAAGCTATCATAATATATAACACATCCTCCTTTCTTTCTGTAAGCGGTCCAGTGACTGCCCATTTGTTGGAAGGTCTCCAAGTTAATAATCCAGGATTCATCCTTTTTTGGCCCGTTTTTGGGGAGTGTGTCACGCATAAAAATACCTTTAAAATTGGCGATTTTATATTTCTTTGCATATTTTTCTAGATCAAAATTTGATAAAGCCCTTCTTGGTAAGGGCTTTAGTGGTTTTTTGAGTTTTTTAAATACAATCCAAGTCCGGTGCGAAATGGTTTCAAATTTCCATTTTTACTTTCTGATAATGTATGTTGCTTTTTATTGTTAATAACACTATCCTTATTTTGGGCCACACTTTTAACTGCCCTCGCAATACCTGTTCGAGGTATAGGAATAATTCTCGGTGTTCTAATAAACTTTTTTCCACCATATGCTTTTATATGCTTTCGTGCTGCAGCCAATGCAAGTTTTGATATAGTTGATACGTTTTGATGTTTTTGTCTATTCACTTTTCGGTAGGTTTGAAGTTCCGATCGAATTTTTCTTACGGCAGCGCCCAACGCCACTTTTTTTACCTTCTTTCCTTTTTTAACACCTTGAGTTTTTTGCGTTTAAGGCCCATTCCAAATGTTTGCTTTGTTTTCATAGCTTTTCCTTTTTTTACTTTTCTGACATTCTTCCCGTTTTTTGTTCCTCGTGTGATTTTGTATTTCAGCCCCATTCCAAACCTCTGCTTTACTTTCATAGCTTTTGCAACAAACCAAGCAGCAGCCTTCGCTTTGAGTCCTGTATTGGTCGACTTCACAATTTGTTCTGCCGCGTCTTGCAGTTGCTTATCAGCTTTGTGTCGTTCTTCTAAATTATTCAAATTATTTGCGTAACTGATATCATGTTTTTTTCAAGCTTTATCTAATTGATTAATTCCAGGGTCACCCCTAGCTAATCTCTTATTTAGACGAGTGCCTGGGCCACAGAATTGGTAAAAAGGAAGGTGTAGTTCAACTGGTAACTTATTTATCAGAGAATTAAAAATACCATAACCTTTCTTTTTATCGCACTGTCTTTTGCGGTCGGGTAACAACATTTGAATGAAAACAATTATATATCTACCTTAGCTTAAATACAAATTTTAGTCTCTATCGTCATGCGTCTCGTGCAACAACAAGATTAAATTTCTGTTATTAATTTAGATGAAAAAATTGGCCATGGTAGCATTAAGTCTCGCCATGGAAAACTACTACCGAATTCTATTCGAGGTCTTATAATAGGACCATCAAACTGTGAAAAAACCAATGTTCTTATTACACTTTTAACACACCCTCTTGGTTTACGTTTTGAAAATGTTTATGTCTACTCTAAATCACTTTTTCAACCAAAATATGAATATCTAAAGAAGATTTTGACTCCGATAAAGGGATTAATATATTGCACGTTTGAAGACACCTCCAACGTCATACATCCAAACGAAGCAAAAGAAAATTCTGTCTTTGTATTCGATGATGTAATTTGTGATAATCAGGATATTATAAGAACATATTACAGTATGGGTAGACATAGAAATATTGATTGTTTTTATTTAGCCCACACGTATTCTAGAGTGCCAAAACAACTAGTTTGAGACAATGCAAATTTTCTTGTGGTGTTTAAACAAGATGAAACAAATCTCAAACCCATTTTTTCCGACCATGTTTCACCAGACTTTACATTTTCTCAGTTTCAAGAAATTTCTGGAAAATGTTGGAGTGATAAACATGATTTTTTGATGATTGATAAAGACGCTGATTTAAACAGTGGAAGATATAGTAAAGGTTTTGACAACGACATATATTTATAACATATTCACATTCTTTATTAGTTGCAAGTTGAATGAACGAAAGCACACATCATAATCATGTCAATTAATGATATATCTTTAAAACGTGAACTTGTTTTAATGACTGAAGCTGTAAGGAAAAAGTTTAAAGCTCTGAAAAGTGAGCAGTTACATGACAAAATTGGGTTGGATAAATTTTATGGACCCATTTCCAAACCCCTAGTTTCGATTTCAGAAAATGTTGCGAGCATCAAGAAAAATAAAAAACCTGCAGCTGTCTCAATATCAACAAATACAAGGAATAATGATGTGGAGAAAGACGAGGGAACTGAAAATGTCAGCGAAAAATCATTTGGGAAAGAAAATTCAGAATTATATCCAATTAGTCCGCCATTAACAGGCACGCCCTCAAACAATTCAAAGTTGACCGATAGTTCACTTAATACAACAGGGCTGACAGATAATGATATATCTTTTATGCGAAGATCCGGAGGAGAATCACAAGCTATAGCTATGACCTATATATATGGGTTAAAAGATAATCCAACAAGGTATGATACTGTGTATGGAGTCCGATATAATATTGCTAATAAGAAGATGTATATAGGAGATGTAATAATAAGATTTCCTGGTGGAATGATAACATTATGGCGTGGAAAACATAAACTCGGAGAATAAATCGGATCTCGACAATTATATGACTTACTGTTTTTAAAGAAACCGCATGAATCCAGCATAAACGAAATTGATCAGAATGTTCTCAGCGATTACAAAGATATTCTTCAAGTTTCTAATGCCTACTTTAATCGATAAGATAAAATAAATGGAATAAATAAAAGTAAATCTGCTAAATTTACCAATTTTATTAAACCGCTTAATTTTGAAAAAACAGGATCTGGTTTTAAAAAGCGACAAAACATAAATTTAAAAAATAAATTACTTGGCAATAAAAAAGTTGAGTATGTGTACTGGAATACAGCGTAGGAGTTGGTTGCACGCCTGCGACTATTGTGGAGTTCTAAAATGGCTGGGCATACAGGGCACGATAGTGAAATACTGTCCATTATTGAAGAGCTCAAAGAAGAAGGTGTTATATATTAATTTAAAAAAAAAACATTTAAAACCATGAATATTTTTAATTTAGTGTTAGTTGTTAAATGAAATGGTTGGTGTGAACACTATAGATAAGTTCGGACGCTTGGGCCATAGTTCTAAAGTGAAGATTATAAAAGGGCTGATTGGAACGGTTTTAAATTGACTTCAGACCAACAGTTTGATATTGATAATAAGCGGTTATGCAACGTTGGAGATGCAATAAATGAAAACGATGCAGTTAATTCGAAGTTTTTGGAAAACCGTCTAGGAAAGATTGTAGAAGACTTAAAAGCAGCTATAACAGTAGCTGTTAGTCTTGTTCAATCCAATTTAGAAGACTTTATAAAGAACAAAAAACCAACAGTTGAAGATTTAGATTCTGAGGTATGGTACAAATTTCAACATTTGCGAATACGAATCGAAAAAATTGTTTTATTACATCATCCAGGCTCAACTGTGTAAAAAATTACAAATAAGCTAAAATGGTTAGTCAGGAAAAACTAAGTGTAGTTAATGAGTTACACAGAACAGCAAGGAAAAATTTTCCCAGAAGAAAAACTATAATTAAGGGATATAATGATTTGTGGCAAATCGATTTGGCTGATATGCAACAGTATTTAAAAGAAAATAACGGTTATCGATATATTTTGGTCTGCATAAATTGATTTTCTAAATTCGTGTGGGTCAGGCCCTTACGGACCAAAACAGGACCTGAAGTACATGACGCAATGAAAGATATATTTAAAGAGGCAAAATATTTCCCTAGCAATCTCCAATCTGATCAAGGAACAGAATTTTTTAATGCTAATTTTCGAGCACTTATGAAGAAAAAAATAATTAATCATTACTGCACGTATAGTACTAAAAAAGCAGCTATCGTTGAAAGGGTGATTAAAACAATAAAAAACAAATTATTTAAGGAGTTTTCTGCTAGGGGTAGCTACAAATGGATTGATATTTTAGAACAAATAGTTAATAAATACAATAGAACAGTACACACCACTATTAAAATGAGACCAATTGATGTCAAGCCAAACTCCCAAATTAGAGCATTTCAAAACATAAAAATTGCGCCGAAAAAGTTTAAGTTTAAAGTTGGAGACAAAGTTCGAATAAGTAAATATAAATCAATTTTTGAAAAAGGATATACTCCATTGTGGTCTACAGAGCTGTTTATAATTGATAAAGTTAATTTTACAAATCCAGCCTCATATATTTTAAAAAGTCTTGATGGAGAACCAATACGTGGAGCATTTTACGAATTAGAACTACAAAAAACCAAAAATTCGGATGTATATTTAGTAGAAAAAATACTTCGAAAAAGAAAAATGAACCATAGAAATGAGTATTACGTTAAGTGGCTGGGTTTCCCTGAAAAGCACAATTCATTGATTAACGCTGCAGATATTGTATAAAGTTTATGGTTTTAAAATTTTGCACATCACTTTTCTACTGGCTACTCTATTGTAAATATGTTTGTTGACGTACAAGGATTTAAGGCTCACAATAACAAATTTATACCCAAAGAATTGGCGGCTTATGATGGTTTAAAAATAGCTCATTACGTTTTTAAACCTCCATTTAACATTAGCAAATTGGATTTAAAATATAAGAAACAAGCCAATTGGATTATGAAGTACCACCACTGCATAAACTGGTCTAATGGATTTACCAATATTGAAGATTTTAAAGATATTATACAGCACATTTCAAGTCTGTCAGTATTTGTGTATGTTAAAGGGCCGGAAAAAGCCAATTTTATCCGAAAATATATTTCCAATGTTATTGAACTTCCAGAACATCCTCCGCTGCCCAAAGGATATCCTATCTGTTTATATCACTACAATAAAAATTATCTATATGTGCTTTATCCAATGTCAAATTTTCAAAAAATTTATTAAATGGTAATACTGCCTAGTTTAAACATGGTCTTTTTATTTGTTTTTTTTTAGGTTAAGGTAGTAAATAAAAAAAACACTTAAATAAATACATAAATGTAATTTTTTTTATTACACAAATAATAACAATTGCTAATATACATGGTTTACTACACAACATTAGAACGGTAACATAGTTCTTTCTATTCTAGCCAAATCATTTTCATTTAAAGATCTAAGATAAGATGTACTCCCCAAAATGTACTCGTAGTGCCCGGTATTAAATAACGTTTGTCATCGTGGGAAGACAGAGCTACTTTATTTTTTGTTTCGGTGTAGATATTATGTAATTCACTCTTAAATGTTTTCATTTTACGAAAAATTAAACCGCCCTTTTCTACAATATTTTTATAATCCTCAATTGACATTTGTTTTTTGATAATCGATTTTTTTTTATACCTTTTGCCTTTTTAGTCTCTTTTTAAAGAGACTTTATACAATATGCCTTCGCGCCAGTACCATAAAAAGCCATTATTGGATTTCCAGGAAATTCATCTTTCATTTTTCCCAACACCGAAGGACCTTTTATAATGCCAAACCTATTATTAATATCATAGTTAGACGTGTCAAAATAATTCGGATTATCAACCATATATTTATAAAAATCATTTGTTATGACTTTCATTAATAATGAATCGGTATCCATGTATAAGAGAGACGCTTTATCTTTGAATTGTTTTTTCATAACATTATAGAAAAAGTCATAAATAACTGTTTTTGACAAGTCCAAGATACAAAAACCAAGATAAATTGGTTTGTCGTACACAACCTTTAGCTTTCCCATGTGAAGAGCAACAAAATCGTCGGAAAATATTGAGCTGTTCTTGAAATTGAGTCGCGCAACTAAGGCTCTAGCACCAACTTTTCGACCAATAGTTTCCCAACTTGTGACTAATTTTATGTCCTTGCGATTTTCTACATTCTCCATAGTCTTACCATATATGGAGTTTGTAGAAAACTTAAAAAAGTCACTCTCAAAAGGAGTTTTTGCCTTATTTCTTAAATCCGTGTTAAAATCAATGTATCTTTTTAACCAAGGAGATTGATTAAACTTTAATATTCGATGGGTTTTTATGGCTTGTTTTAAAGTCCTATAGTGAACAACATACTTTTGTTTGTGGTTTAAGTTTGGGATAAGTTTTTTAATTTTTGACTGGGATTCAGGGGGAATTAAATTTTCAACCAAAAAAGGGAGGTCTGAATGAGAATTGTGTAAATCAAGTGGATAATAAACATCAACCTCCAGTACATATCCAATAGGACTATTTTCTGAAATATCAGAAATATTTAATTGCAAGATTTCCTGTTCTGTAAGCCATTCAAACCCATCAGTGGGCAAAGGTTGAGACATGCTATGGCCGTATAAATTTGTTGCGTCTAAGTACATAATGAAAGATGAATCAACATTGGGGTCAAACTCTGGAAGATACTTATTATTCGCGATATGTTTTCGATTTGTACATTGGCTTACACCCCCCCCCCCCGAATACCGTTTTTAAAGAAATGTATCATATCGATGTCGGTTAGTAGCTCTAATTGAACTTTAGTCATTCTAAGCATAGCATCAAAGGACAGTGAGGGTAGTGTGTAATATTGCGCTGGATCTAATTTATAGGCTTTTAATGAATTTAAGCGAAATGCTTCATAACTGTCACAAAGACTCAGTACGTCCCCAGTTAAATAAAAATTTGCAAATTCGCCCAGATTTCTACATCCAAATGTTTTCCAAACTTTTTTTGCTCTTTCATAGTCTTCATCGCTAATATGTTGTTCGTTTAGATTATCATAAAATTGATTTTTTGTTGGTAATTCACAAACATCTAATTTTTCAAGGCTTGTGACAAAACTATAAGGAAAAACAACTTTTTGCCTCATCAAACTAAACTTTTCTGGGTCGGGAAAATACTTTTTAGTCTCAAAAAATGACTCAGAATCTAATCCTTTGCTTATATTTTCCAGCGAAGTGCTTAAGAATTTAAAACTATCAATAAATCGAAGTTTTAAATATTTTTGCTTTATTTCTCCCTTATAGTTTGTGTAGTCGTGCATGTATATGGATTTGGTAAAAGAAATGTATTTTTCTTTATTTTGGGCAATAACATCGATTTTATCGACATGGCGACACAGTTCCTTGATAAACATGTGACAATCATAGCCGCTCAAATTATGGAACACAATGGGGACAAAATTAAGCGTTTTATAATTTAGGTTGTACTTACTATGTGCGGCAATAAAGCGTTTTCGTCCCGTTATATGACAATGGTCAGTTACCTTTGTATCAAAAGTCTCAAAATGTTTTTCACATATACCACATTCACTTGCTTGTTCCATTTCAATCAGTTCCTGATCGTTTAAAGGTGTCATTGGCACGATATCCTTTAAATATTTGTGATATAGCTCTCTTAAGTCAGATTCTATACGCTCAACGAATACTTTCGCAGCATCAGAGCCTCGATAGAGCACAAACTTTGAAATGGATCTATCAAAAGAACACTTTATAATATAAGCAAATGAATATGGTTTATGTATAAAATTTCGTTCCGTAAAAGATCCTTTGGGGTTGGGCTCACAACTTTGTATTGGTGCTAAGATGGATTCAAAATCTGCGTAAACTACAAAGGGTACTTCCATTTGCTTTTGAATATTTTGAAATTTTAAAATATCGCAAACACTGTTCCCGAACTTATCTATACGCATATCGGTCGTAGGCGCGACAGTAAAGATATGTGTGCAATCGTTTTGTTGATGTTGATGAAGATTTTTTGGAGATCTAAAATGGATTCAACAACCATCACAAAAATATAATTTGTGGCCATTAGAAGAAATTTGTTTAGACACTAAAGCCGAAAAATTTTTTATCCAACAATAATGAATTTTGGCAATTATCACAAACGTGGTTCTTATCTTTTGACTGACAATCCTGCAAAACCAATAATAAGTTAATGTGAAAATTCTTTTTTTTTTCTTGAGTAATAATAAGGACCTACAACTTCATAATTCATTTTACCATTTTCGAAAAAACTTTCGAGACCATACACATTAATAGAGATATCATTTAGCTCCTCAAACTTTGATATGTCGTGTAATTTTACTGGAAACTCCATACCTGTCACATTAATCACCGAAGAATAGTGTGGGTATGATGAAATTATGTTAGGATTCTGATGAGCGGGTCGCAATGCTGATACGCCCAGGCAAAGCAGGCTTGATCTTCATTTTTGACATTTATGACAGCGTGCTTATTCTCAATGGGTTTGGGTAGCTTGATGTATGAGGAGCCTCCAACAGGGTTACATTTATTGATGTTCACCTCCAAATATGAAATTTGTTGTAAGGCCCATCCTTAAAAAGAGAAAATAAATAAATATAAGTAATCGTAGGCCAAAAAATTAAAAAAAAAAGCTATTTAAATTTACATTATTTTTAAAAATATTAATACCTACCAGAATTACGTTCTTCAAACTCTGAAGTTTGGTTCATCAGTTTATCGACAAAATCATTATAGATCTCATTTAAGTCGGAGCCTTCATGCACAATTTGATTTTGTGTGTTAAACGACTTTTCTTCACATTCTTCATTTTTGGGCATCACAAATAGAGCATATAATTCCAGATTAATTTTAATTACATAGTATTCTTCTATTGATCTCTGCAACAATTCGCATACTTTGTTTTTAACATCTATAAAAAATTGTTTATAGTTTGTGCCCATTGACTCAGGGTGAATCCTGTAATTAGCAATCTTCTTTCCGAAAGCACTTCTTATTAAACTGACCCCGTCCGATAGCGGAACGCATGCATTTGTGCGGTGTTGTTGTGTTCTACAATGTGCAGCCATTAAACGTTTTTGTACATATACATTACATGTTGGACACATTACTTTTTGCACATCCTGGTCACAAGCGGTTGATGTTGATGGCAAACTATTCGCAATCATAGTCGACTGTCCACTATTTTTCACATTTTCTTTTAATTTTAGTCTTTTAGCCGGAGATGCATCGGAAGTTGTAACTGGTGTATTTTTACATGCCGTGCGTTGATGCCTCTTAAGATTATCGACACGAGTAAAATTTTTTCCACAAATCTCCCTATTACGTCGAATGACGACTACCTTTACCGTTAAAAAGACAACCAACCAAACTTGATGTGATTCTGTGGTGGAAGATTTTTAGGTTATAAAAGTTTGTTTTGTTTTACAAAAAATGGTGTATTTGGATTTTATTTTTTGTTAACCGTGTTTATAGTAGTAGTAGAGTGCCTTTTTTACAGTTTTTTATTGTTAAACAGGTGAGTAAGTACAAATAAGTTTGCAGAGGCTCGATTTCTTCTATTACTCCATTAAAGATATCTTGCAAAATCATTTTCCTGACTAAATTTATGTTGGGGTGTCCGTCTCAGAGTCCTATTACTAAATTAATATTTTCCTCCATGATCCCACATAGCAATTTGTTATCCTTAGCATGTGCATAGAATATCCTCAAGAAGAAATAGGATATGCTAAAGATGTTCCAAATTAACATTGGAACATCTTTAGCATGTGCTAATTAAGAATAGGTTACGTTCCGCCCTAATCACATGCTATGCAGGTTATTAGGATGTACTAATAGATATTCTTATCAGATGATTCTTTCAGATGATTCTTATCAAATAATAAAAAAAAGTGCGACGCGCCGACGGGGTTCGAACACACAACCGACAGGTTGAGAGACCAAAGCTATATCCATTGTACCATGCGCTTATAAAGATATAGGTTGAAACCGCGGTATATAAGCGTTTTGTCGGATTCTTATTGGTCGACTTAATCAGATAATTTTCGCGTTTGGTGGAAGTACACACTTCACTTGGGATGGTTTTCTAAGTGCACTGATTAAACGCTGATAATTTTATTGTATCATGTAGTCAAAATAGTAGTATTTCGAAAAAGGATGATACCTATACTATAGGTACTATATGATGGTTTTTCGTTGTGTAAAAAATGGAATTTATACACTCTACCATAATTTTTATTTAATACGTACAAAAGTATCTTTACATTTTTAAATATTACAAAAAAATCTTATGTGTAGTATCTATCTATGTAAATATTGTAAATAAAAAGTTTTAACAAACATACATTCTTTATCCTGTGTCTGACATAATAACCCCACAAACAATGAAAGGTGGTAAGGTGTATTGGCTTTATTGGCAAGTGAATGCCACTGGTTATTTACCACAGTAGTATTATTGGCAAGATTGCGCTATTTTACCAATGATTATTTACTAGTGCTGATGTATTGGCAAATTTATGTTATTTTGACAATAACTGAAAAACGAGTTTTACATACCAAGTGAAACGCAATCATTCCTTTAAAAATTGCATGCATTTCTAAACCACCTTTCCGGTCCGATCAAACGCATTGCCGGGTATCGTGTCTTTTGAACGCCGTATTTTTTGCTTTTCCCACGCGATTTACATCTAACGTGCGGTTGACAACTTGACGTATTTGCCGACGCCATTTTAATAATATTCTGCGGATTCTTCCTATGTTTTCCCAACACCTGCTTAACTAAAAAGCCAGTTAACTCTTTTTCGATATCCTTTAGCCTACTATAGCGGTCATGTTGACACCCAACTGACAGAAAATCCATGTCTTACCTGTCAATTTGGTTATAAAAAGGCGGCAATCTTTGCCTAAAGGGCACTGAAGAGATAAGAGTTAACTGACTTTTTAGTTGAGGACGGTGTTGGTTTTCCTTTTCGTGGTTTGTTTTTTGTGTTTTGCAAGTTTTCTTTTAAAATTGGCTTAAATTTAGTTTGAGTTTCAAGTCACCATGGATGTGGAAGCCGATACTGCGTAAGTACTCAAATTCTTTTGTTCTTAAATAAGGTCGGCCTAGAGTAGACTTTAAAATGTTCAGAACTACCAGTAAAGCGACCAAAAATCGTCATTTATGGTGGGTTGGGTTGGGTTATTAAAATAAAAAATAATTCTGGTTTATACAGCCAAATAAAAATAACTTTGAACCGATCAGCACACAGCTTCTGCACATGAATACAAAAGTGAATGACACCAATAGTTGAAATAATTAAACTAAACTCCATTATGCTGTTTTCCTTAATAATATCTGTTAAAAAAAAATGCGAAAAACCCCCATTTAAATTACAAAAGTGAGGTTATGTGCGTTAAAGGGGCATGCTCAAATCCGTTTAAAGATAAAAATAAGAGTTAAAATTTATCCATCTTTTTAAGCTCATTCAACTTTTATTTTAATTTTAATTTTAATTATTATTTTTATTTTGATTTGCCTGTACAAGAAAATCAAAGTTCACATCATGATCTACTATGCAAAACCGTTCTCAACTAAAAAGCCAGTTAACTCCTACCTCTTCAGTGCCGTTTAGCCTACTGTTGCCTCCATTTTTATAACCAAATTGACAGGTAAAACATAAATTTTCTCTCAATTTTGTGTCACTATGGCCTCTATAGTAGGCGAAAGGATACTATATCAAAAAAGAGTTAACTGACTTTTTAGTTGAAGTGTTGAATCGAGCCATCTAAAGATTTATCAATTCAGTCTACATCCAAATCATTTTCTAACACTGAAAGTTCTCTTGGTGACCCAGAGACTGATGACCCTCAAATTTCTTGTGAAACCGAGCCGTCTTTAGTTAATAGTCAAATGGAGCCGCTTTTATTATATATTGAGATTTTTTTTAAATTAATTTGAAAAAACTCATTTGTGGTACTTTTTTTTTATTTTGACGTAAATTTGCCAATAAAACAACTAGATTAAAGTTTTTAATCTTTTTTTGAGAAATTGATATTTTGTCACTTTTTAAGCAAAAAGAGCTACTTTTTCCTAAAACAAAATACTGGTTTATCCAAAAAAAAATAATTTACAGCTATACTTACCACAATTTAAACTTTTTTAGATTCCGTAAAGAAAAATCCTTTAAGAAGTCAACCAACTTTTCCTCATTCTGTCATTGAAAATGCTATTAAGGCTAGGTTACGGAATGCCTGTGACCCAAAAGGGGGCAGAACCTCCAGGAAAAAAGATGCTGAATAGATCTTCATCTTATCTTATAACAAGAAGAAGGAAGTACTAAGTTTTTAAATTTTTGGCGAAGAAATTATTATATGAAGCAACTGAAGCAAACCTTATTGTTTTGATTCACAATCAAAGAAATTCTAAATAAAATTTTCCCTGTTGCAATTTACTGTGGTATGGAAAACCTCCTCTTAATAAATATTTAAAACAATTTATGAAAGAATTTTTCTCTATCTTTGGCATGACCAAGACGACAAATATTATTCATATGGTTTCCATTCCTGTCTTCATGTTAGGATATAAATATAAGTGTATAAGTTTTTGTTTATAGTAACATTTATTTATTTATTACATATTGGTTTTTCTAGGAATTTTTGTTCGTTTAAAGATAAAATAAAATAAATGTGCATTCATAAATTATGTGCATTATTTTATTTTTAATCCAAAATCATTACAATTTTTATTTTGTGCATAAATACTTTAAATAGGGAGAAAATGTCAATTATCAGTGGTATCGGAATTTGCATCTGTATCCCTATTGAGCCGACCAATCAAGGAGGTGCACTTTTAAACTTTTAATTTTCGGGTGGTTTTGGCACTTAGTGGTACAGGGTGATTCACCATATTTTCCCAACTACATAACTCATTTATTCTTAAAGATAGAAAAAAAAATTAATACAAAAGTTGCTTAGTATTTCACAAATTTTAAGAAAATTTAACCAAATTTTCAAAATTTCAAATTTTGACATTAACTTTCTTATTTCAAATAAAACACTCTGTATATCTTTCAAGAAAAACGTTGCCTTAAGAGCAATGTGTTGAACAAAGAACCACCTAAACTCTTGTTCCTTTTTTATTTCACTCGAGAACCGCTAAAGATAAACCCTACATATATATGGTATATTTTAAGAATCAGGAAAAAAAGATCTACCAAAATTTTAAAAAATATACAGGGTATTCAATTTAAAATAAGAGAGTTCATGTTTAAATTTGACATTTTGAAAATTTTTATTGAATTTTCTTAAAATTTCTGAAGAACTAATCAAGTTTTGTATTTTTTTTATTTTTTCTATTTTTCTATCTCTAATAAGAAATGAGCTATGTAGTGAGAAAAATATGGTGAATCACCCCGTACATTTTTTGCCAATATTGCCTGCAATGCCGGTATTTAGTATGCAGTGCTCCTCTACATTTAAACCATGCTAAGTGTGTATTTGCCATCATTTTAAACGTATTCGTTGCCGTCGCTCGGCCGGTGGCTCAAACAGGAGTGTTTAAGGTATTATAAATACCTTAAACGCACAGATTGCCGTGCGTCAAATTCTCATTGCCAATAGATGCCAATATTTGTAAGGCACTTTGCCATGCCGGCATTGTTTGTGGGGAATGTTTTAAAAATTTATATTTATACCGGGAACGCTTGTACTATTTATAAACAAATCTCAGCAGAAAAAATAAGCTGACTACAGATAGTATTAAAACTGGATATTTAAAAATGTCGCAGCTGGGGTTGGTTCATTATACCAAATATAGTGTAATTAATTATAAGTGCTTACCATAATAATATTGTTTTTATCACAAATTCGCAAAAATATTCCAAAAAAAACTTATTTCTTTCCTATATTTATTAATTACATTTTGTACTTATTGCAACACTAGCTGCACGCCTATGGTGGGCTATCATAAGATGGCGTCGAAAAAACATATGGTAACTGTCAACGCTAGACGTTGTTATTGACTTCCAAAGGACCGTAAGAATTTCGCAGCGGGATCTCCCCACTTTGTAAGATAAAAAGAAAAACATGTCCGACGCACAAGAGAGTTAGGCACTTACCAAGATTTCTGGATTACAGGTCTTCTGGTTAACCAACCAATGGATGATCTTGTGGTCTCAATTCTTCAGGTAATAATAATAATAATAATAATAAGTTTATTTTGCATCAATAAGATAATATTACATTTACAATAGTATGGTTTTACAGAAGATTAAAATTTGTTTTAATGCAAAAAGGAACTGGAAGGCAATATACACTGTTCGGAGTCCAGCCCATACGAAAAACTATGCTAATTAACTAATAACTAACCTAAACAAGAGACATTTTAGTTTTAAAAATACATTATTGCGAACAGTTTACAGTACTTAAAGCAGTATAATATCGAAATTAATTCAGTTGGTCACAGTTGCTTTGAAAATAAAAACAGATATACAAATACAGAGAGAGACAGATAGACCTGTCAAGATATACAGACAAATATTTAGAGTTAAAACGAATGCATATTCTCTATATTACAATAATCAACGATCTTGCAAGGCGACTAAAAATAGCATTTAAATTACATAATAACACATGTATTAATAAAAAAATAATAAATTAAACTATCATACAATGTACGAAAGAGTTCATTTTTATGAAATAACCCAGTACAAAAAAATAAAAAGAATTATCATAGTGTAGTATGTATAAAGTAAATTATAAAATAAAAACACAAGAAACACGCCATACAAAAGAACAATGACATATATGATTTTTTTATGTTGTTATTTATATGTTGATGGAACCTAAGATCTGTGTCCATTATTAGCCCCAAGTTTCTTGCATACTCCGATGATTTCAGTTTGTTTCCTGAGATACTTATGTTAAGTAAATTTTTTATATTGTTTTTGTCTTTTCGAAGCACCATAATAACAGATTTATCAGAATTAATTTTAAGATTGTGCTGTTCTGACGTTCTAACAAGTTGCTGCAAGTCCTCTTCTGTTAGAGCTTTGGCTTCCTGCCACTCTTTTGGGCTAAGTTTTTGCAATGTTTTAAGTTGGCTGTAAGAGGGCAGGTATACATTGAGAAAATAATTGGAGCTAGAATTGAACCTTGAGGTATTCTTGAGGCTTTTAATTTGTTCTTTTTCTGACTGGCCTTGCGAGGTTTCAACATACTGATATCTTTCATTTAGATAGCTACGCATCATGGAAATTGAATCTTGTGAAAAGCCGACGAAGTTTAGGATAGAAAAAAACAGTTGGTGGTTTACCGTATCGAACGCTTTGGAGTAGTCCAGAAGAATTAAGACGCTGGTTTGTCCAATGTCGTTTGGTTGAAATATATCGTCTGTTACGTTCGCAAGTGCTGTGGTACAGCTGTAGCCTGGTCTAAAGCCGGATTGGTGCTCTGGAAGAACCTTATATTTTTCTAGGAAAATGCGAATTTGCGGTCCATCGTTTTTTCTAGGACTTTCGACAGACATGGGAAAATACTAATCGGCCGCACATCATTGTAGTCTGTTACGTTGTTTTTCTTAGACATTGGTTTAACCTTCGCAATTTTCCAACTGGAAGGAAACATGTTTTCTAACAAGCAAGAGTTTATAATGTTTGTTATGAATGGTAGTACCTTAGGACAGCAAAGAAATAACATTTGTAAGTTGATTAGATTGGCCCCAGCTGCTTGAGATTTAATATTGAAGAGATGTTGTTTTACTTTGTCTGTGGTAATTGTTGTAAAGGTAAAAAGTTTATCGAAGTTTCTTTTTTTATTCATATTGTAGAAGTTGACAAGTTCTGGATCTATGTTGGAGATTGATCCGGAATACTTAAGAAAAAACTTATTAATCTCTTGTGGATTACTTAATGATGATGTAAATCAAAATCGGTTGTATGCCTTTTCTTTCAATTTGATAATTCTCAGAAGATTATCTGTCAGCCAAGGTGGTTTTTGTTTTTAATCGCTGTCGTTTTTATAGAGACCAACAAGTCAAAAATAGATAAAATAATTTGATTTAATAAATTTACTTTTTCGTTAATATTTTGACAAAATACAATTTCCAAGAATGGAGCGTGCTCAAGCATGTCATTCAAAGTATTTAGATCAATTCGTTTTAGATTTCGGAATGTAATAGAACAGTTTACGTCTTCTTTTGAATTTTCATCTATAGTGCAACATGTCATGGAATGATCTGACACACTGCGTATTTTTTTAACTTGGCATTTAGATGATTTGATGGATTTTGGAATAAGTATCCAATCTAGCAGGGACTTTGTCGTTTCAGTAATTCTGGTGGGCTCATCAATTATCTGTTTCAGATCAAAGATTTCTATACATGTTAGAAGTTTCTGTGTATTCCCACTGTCTATGTCCAAAAAATTACTGTTAACATCTCCACCGCAGATTATTTTATCTGAAACAACTGAAAATTGAGAAAGAGAATCCTCCATTGTTTCAACAAGACAATTATACTCACCCCTATGTAACCTATATAAAGACCCAATGCAATAGTGCTGTTTATTTAATTTAATCTTAACCCATATTTGTTCAATGCTATCATTTGAAGTTGAGTCTAGCTGTTCAAATTGAATCCAACTTTATATACATTCCCACCCCTCTTCCGAGAAATTTTCGATCATTGATTGTTGTTCTATCTTTTCTTAAAAGCTTGTACCCTGGTATCTGAACAGAATAACTTTCTATTCGTTGGCTTAATAGTGTTTCCGATATACATAATATATCAAAATCTTCACTTATTAAAAGGTGTTTTATATCTGCGTAATGTGCAACTAAAGCACTGACATTAAAAAATGCTATTGAAAACTGTTTCATTCTAAAAACAAAATGTGTCTATACTGTGCTTAAATTAAATTTACTGTATCCGTAGAAATACAAAATTTACAAATTGAGAAAAAAAAAACTATTTGGATAAGGAATATTGAATGAGTACTTTAATTTATTTAATTTTATTGGAAAATTTAAAAGCAAATGAATTTATCCAAGATATTAAACTGGTATATACTAAAGATTTATTTATTTATTTTTATGGATAAAACTACGAAAAATCCCACAATTACAGTTAAAAAACCTATCAGTAAGTTACTATGGTAAAAACAAAATAATCAGTGGTCGTTCTATTTTTTTATTATTCCTTACTTTTCTGAGAAGCTTGGCGGGTCTCGTAGACAATTTTCTTACTCTGGTCTTTAGAGCTACTGTGAGGATCGGCCCTTGAGGGTTATTTCTAAAGTTCGAGCGGATAACTTTTAACTCCTTAAGAGACGTCACAATTTTTTTACAATGTTGGGCATGAGCGTTTTAGTGTGCATAGTAATCTTGAATTTTGGGATTTATAAATAGACAACTCGATTTATTTTTTGATAAAAACATAATAAAAATCTTCCGTTAATTTTAATTCCTTCACTCATAGATGTGTCTGTATCGGTTAAAGAATAGCCATAATACAAACGTCTACATTCATCTCCAGAAATAAGCCGATATTTTAACTTCTTAATCAAACTACATGCATTTTTCTAACATTATTAATATTTAATTCTTACGTTCTGGGTCTGTCGTCTTTTATCTGGCTCAAAATATTTTCGTGGCAAAGTCATTTTGAGAACTTTTTAAATTAAACTGGACACTGTTACTGCTGCTGCATTTTTCACTATGTAAGTCACTGCTTTTTAGAACTGATTTATAATTAAAACTGATGCTTAGAAATTCATTAAAGACTGATCTTTTGAAGTGATTTTTGAAACTATTTTTCAGTAGCTCTTTAGGATAATACGTTTAAAAACAAAATACCTTGTCATTGTTCAACTGTATATCAAAGTTCCTAAGAGTTTCAGTTTTTTAAACACTTACATGCTAGACAGTTTGGGATTTCATTAGTCCGAGAGCCACCAACATTTTTCGCTACTAACTAACTTATTCACTAAAAGTACAATTTTTATCCTTAAAACGAGACACTTACTTTTTGAGTCATTTTGGCACTATTAACACGACTTAGTTCTTGTAACAAATACTTTTGAAACACTAGGCTGAACCTTTTAACTAATTTGCTGGTTGTTTTTAGACTGCCTTTCTCTGGTTCCAATTTGCTGTTTTATATCAAATTTTTACTGACGTCAGGCTTGATTATTCGTAAGAATTTTGGAATTTCTTTAAAATCACGGGGTTTTGTTTTTCTGGGTCAAACGGTCCCCAATTTGGGATACGGGCCCCTTTCTATAGAAGGAATGTTTGTGTATCAGATGTTTTAATAAGAAAAGGCAAGAATCTCGTGACCTACTTTGAGCTGGTGACCTGCTTTGGTTTTAATTCAGCGAAATATAATTTTTGCCCTAATTTGAAGACACTGGAATGCGAGATGACGCAGATTGTTTCTAACATCTCATTTGTACAGAATAATTTTTGTGAGCGTTTATTTAGTTCCGAATCGCGAGATGAACAGGTCGTCAGTTCGGTGCATCAATAGTGGTGGCTTAAAGTATGCCCGTGATTATACTTATCTTGGTTTATTAGTGCTGGTTATTAAGTGAAGTTTAGTAGCCAGGGTTGTAAGTACTTAGTTACTTTTATCATTTTATTTTATTGTAGTTTTAAAATCTCGCGCTCTGATTTTTGTTTTTTAAAATTTATTTAAATAAATTTAGCCCATGAACTATTTTTCGTAATAAAGTATAGGTTTAAATTTTATCGTGATTTTTTTTTATTGGAGGCTTTCGCGATTTTTCACAATTTGTAATGAACTGGAATTATTTTATGAAAATAAAATTGTACATATCTTTTAATTTTTAGTGGAAAACGCGTATTCTTTACACTACTAGGAGTTAGAGGAGTCCTTGGCGATGATTTTTTTCCAAGGATTTCTTGAAAATGTTGCTTGGTTTTTTCTTTCAATAGCTGCTGACTAATTTTATCCTGATTTGGGCCCTTAAATCTGTTTTCCGTATCCTTCTTGTCTTTTTGTTATACTTTCTTTGGAGGGGTTGTCTTGTTGCTACTGTCTGATTTGAGATTTTCTTACAATTTAGGAGTCACTCTCAATTTCTTTAGGTGAAGGGGTGGAGGGGGCGCTTAATGATTTTTTTTGTTTTGGGGGGACGAGAACTCGCTAACAAATTGTGGTGGTAGATTGTTTTTCTCTGTTATGTCTTCGAAGCTGTATACGATGCCGTCAATTTCAATTCTAGAATGGCCCTTTAATTTTTTTTCACAATCTTGAGCCTCTCGTCTTTAAGTACTTCCACAAGTGTTTTCCTCTGGTATAAATCTTCCTTGGATAAATCTTCATTTACGTATATATTGGTCCCTTTAAAATGTGTGCGTTTGCTTTGCATCTCTCTTTTTTTTTTTAAAAAAAAGACACCAATTCCAATAAGATTGGTCTTGGTTTGGGTGATTTCTGTCCTATTCTTTTGCAGTCTGCGATGTCGGAAATGTCTAATTGGTATTTGGAGTTTATTTGTTACCAAGTCTATGACTGCCTCCTTCGGTGATAACAGATTTTCCGTAACTCTGTAAAATATCAAATTTTTACGTCTGTTATAACGATCAAATGACTTTATTTTTTCTTTGAGCTCTTCGTTTCCTTGCTTCAAAGATTTTATGTCTTCCCCTACTAGTGACAACTTCTTATTATATTCTTGGAATTCAGTTTTGCCGTTCTGAATTTCCTGAACTAGGGTCGTTTTTACTTCAATTATTAGGTCTCGTAGGTGTTCAAGTGATACTTCTTCGTTTTTCTCTGCCATACTGCTACAAAATGTGGCTCTTGGCCACGCTGCTTCTATTTATTTCGATATAGCAATACTGAAGTCGTATTGTTTTATATTTTGACGATTTGAGCTGTAGCTTATAACGTGCAATAATCGACAATAATATTGATATTTAATACAGTTTTTGGGTGTTTTTTGACTTACCCGTGTAATACATATCTTTCTGATTAATTTGTTGGTAGTTTAACTATTTAATATGCACTATAAGCTAGAAAATTATAAAATAATTACGGAGCTCTTTATATTGTCGATGTCTCTTTTTCAGGGCAACGTCTCTTGTTCAGGCCAACGTTTTAAATTTATAGCCGAGAGACTGCTTTTTAACTTTATAATTTTGCTCCGAAAATTTGGTGACCGTTTCGAAAAGAACGTGGATGCCGAAGGAAGTTCATTTTTTTCTCTCATCAACTTGAGTCGGCGCAGTGTGCCAAAAAACAGACCTATGCGTCGTAGCTTACCTGCGTTTTTGATATGATTTAAAAAGAACATGAGGACATTTACGGTACTTTGAAAAGCAGCCGAAAAAATATAAAAATTAAGGTTTTGACTAAAAATATTATGCGAAAAGCGCGTTTCCGACATCCACCCGCCAAAAACATAATAGTTTTTCTATCACATAAAAAATTTTAACCGTTTAAACCGCTAAATTTCCGGGTCTAATTTAACAAAATAAGGAAAAAATAATAAAAATAAATTCTAAAATAAAAGCAAGAGGTGCGCGACCTAATGCTCGGGTAAAGGGCATATCTTTACTACGGGGCATTGAAACGTGCTAGATTCAGTTTTTACCGTTACAACGCGGACTATTCCATCCTCATCTGGGTGAAGTCGGACTACACGACCGAGAACCCACTCTCGAGGTGGTGTTTGTTCGTTCTTGATTACGACGAGAGCGTTTTCTTTAATATTAGGTGTTGATTTGTTCCATTTGCAACGCAATTGAAGGGTGTGCAGATATTTCTGGCTCCAACGTTTCCAGAAATCCGATTGCATTCGTTGCAAAAGTTGCCAACGAGGGAACGAGGTGAGAGGCTGAGTTGTCAAAAAATGACCAGGGGTCAAAGAAATTAAGTCGTTCGTATTTTCGCTGAGGCTACATAGAGGCCTAGAGTTCAATAAGCTCTCTATACCTGTAAGAACCGTATAGAACTCTTCGTAGGTTAATAGTTGGTCGCCAATGACTGTGTATAGGTGGGTTTTAACCTCTTTAACTCCAGCCTCGCTCAATCCATTGTTAAAATGCCATGTTATAGTTATAGTAGGTCGGAGGCGAGTTCTAGGTAAACCGCCTTGGTAGAAACGCAAACAAAGAGAGAGATATAGGCCTTGGAGCACACTTGTGCACCTCTTTGTCTCTTTGCAGTCAAAATTCTGAAGAGACCCGCATAATCAAGCGACACTTGAGAAAATGCTTTCAATTGAGAAATGCGATATTTCGGTAAATCTGCCATGGTCGGTACATATGAATGAGGTTTTGAACGGAAGCATCTTATGCAAGAGGACACACATCGATAAATCGCACTTCTAGAAGATAATATCCAAAAGGTTTGGATGATAAGGTTATGTAAGGTGTTTAAACCGGGATGAAAGTAATCTAGATGATACTGCTCAATGATAAGTTCAGTCAGTCTGTGCCGTTGAGCTCATCGATGAAGGGGGCTAGTTTCCTAAAAGGTTTTGGAAGAATGTCATTCTGTTGACAGATAGCGCGTATTTCTGAAAAGCTCTCTTTCTGAACAGTTTTGACCATGATCATAAGTGAATAATGCATTTCAGAAGGTGAAGGAACATGGGAATCAAATGTTTTACCTTTAAAATGGAAATCTATGAACCTCGAGCAATATGCTATAAAGCGTTGAATTTTTCGCAGTGATGAATATCTTGTAAGAAGTTTTAGAACAAAATTTGAAGCTTTGAGAATAACATGAAAGCAGGATGGCTTTTCCTCGGCCGCAGCTTCTGGAAGTTTGTCTAAGATGATAGCAGGTTGGTATGGCCAACTTTCGTAGTCCTGGACTAGAAAATCGGGACCATGCCACCACAAAGGATGTTCGAGTAACTCCAAAGGAGATATTCCCCTGGAGGCAGAATCAGCTGCATTTAAAGCTGTTGGTACATATTTCCATGATTGGATTGGGACGATTTCTTATATATGAGCAACTCTATTGGCCACAAACGTCTTCCAGCGGTGGGGCGGAACTGTAAGCCAAGCTAGAGCCACTTGCGAGTCTGACCAAGCGTAGACCGCGTCAAATGTTAGAATGTTACAATAAGAATCCTTGACAAACTGAAAGAGATTGCTCAGAAGGTAAGCAGAAGAAAGTTCCAACCGTGTTACACATTGGGTTTTGAGCGGTGCTACCTTTGACTTTGCCATGATGAGACGAGTTTTTATTTCACCAGTACAAGTAGTAAAACGAAAGTATATGCAACAACCATACCCCACGGTACTGGCGTCGCAGAAGACATGAATTTCTAATAGTGAATGTTTCTCAGAAATCAGTAAGCGTGAAAGTTGTATTTTGGAAATTAGTGGAAGCTCTTTTTTGAAGCATTCCCAAACATCAACAATAGCTTCTGAAGCTAATTCATCCCAATCTCGTTTTAAGATAAAGATTTGTTGCAAAATATGTTTGGCAAGCAGTACCATAGGAGCTAGATAACCTTGTACAACAAAGATTCTGACGATTTGACTAACAACGTTCCTTTTAGTGCAGATTGCCTCAATTGGAGTGCAAGAATAAGTAAAGCAGTCATGTGTGGGATTCTACTGAAGACCAAGTATTTTTATGTAGTTGGGACCCTCAGCATCAAAACTGATTTGTGTATGAGGGCTTGGAACAGAAGAAAGAAGAGCGGGGTGGTTGCTCGCCCATTTTCGGAGTTCAAATCCTCCCTTTTTGAGTAAGGCAATAAGATCTGCTTGTAAATGAAGCGCTGAGGCGACAGAATCTGATCCGCTTAAACAATCATCAACATAAACTGACTCTTGGGGCACTTGCGTTGCCAGGGAATGATTTTGGTTTTCAATGTTAGCTAATTCTTTAACGGTTCATAAGGCCAAGTAGGGCGCAGAAGAAACACCAAAGATAACTCTGTCTAAAGTGTATTCTTTTACCTTTTCCGAACTAAAGAAGCGCCAGAGAAGCCTTTGATAGTTCCTGTGTTCAGGAATTATGATTATTTGGTTATACATAAGACAAATGTCAGCAATAAAACAGATTGGATATGTTCTAAATTTTAGTAGTATTGTCGAGAGATCTTGATGTAATTTAGGCCCTGGAAACAGGGTTTGGTTAAGGCTGATGCCCTTGGACCCTTTTGCACTTGCATCAAAGACTACGCGAACCCTAACAGAGACAAATAGTATGCAGATTCTGACGAATAATCCAAGCCTAGAACTTCAGAAATGAAGTTTTGGTCCAGATATTCTTGGATAAAGTTGGAATAGGCATGATGAAGGGATGGATTTTTGTAAAGTCGGGACTCTAAATAAGTAAAACGCCGAAAGGCTTATGTGTAGGTGTCACCAAGGGTTACCTGAGGATGCTTGAATGGAAGAGATATAACAAATCTCCCTGAAGATTCCCGATAAACAGTTTTCTTATAAATATCTTCACATTTGACCTCGTCCGAAGACAAAATATTGCCACACTTGGGAGGCTGTTCGATTTCCCAGAATTTTTGCAAAATCGCATCTACTTGAGGTTCAAGTGAGACATAATAGCTAAGAAGTGGATCAGTTGAAGTAGATATGGAGACTTTGCCTTGAAGAATCCAGCCAAAGACTGTTTCTAGCGCCACAGGTTGGTCATGGTGACCAAAGATGCGTCCTGGACATAGCATGTAAGCTACCAAATCTGCGCTTAGCAACAAGTCAATTGGGCCTGGTGTGGATAGCCTGCTGTAAGACAAAGTTGAAATATCCACCGACGTTCTTGGTTGACATGAACTCACAGAAGGTAAAACAATATCTTCAAATGTAAAAGTTGGCCCTGGTTTATTTTTCGGCCTAATAAGACATTCATTTAGCGAATGAGGTGAGTCCATTGACTCCCTGTATTAGAATGGAGCAATTATGTCATTTTAAACCCAAACGATTTACACATGGTTCAGAAATTAAGGTTACCATACTTCCGGAATCAAGAAGTGCTCTGACCGTACAAAACTTTCCACGACTATCCTGCATTTCAACTTCTGCTGTGGGTAACAGGCATGTCAACTTAGAATTAGTTTTTGAACAGGTATTCACTGAGTTAGGTTCAGTTGAGTACATACTGGTTTTCTGTTGTAGCTGAGTAGCTGAATTTTCATATTGCAAATTAGCATTCACAGGATGTTGATTTACAGGTGTGTGCATAGCTGTAGATGAAAATTGCTGATTATCTGAAAAGGTAGCTGTTGTAGGATGTAGCTGAGTAGCTGATACCCGATTATACGCTGGACGCTGCTACATGTAGTCAGATGTAAGTGTATGGCTTTGTGGGGATGAATATAGCTTATTAGCTGTAGATACTGAATGTAGCTGAGAAGCTGTAATGGGGTAGCCTGAAGCTGTCTGATATAGCTGAGAAGCTGTAATAAAATTCTGCTGATTAGAAACAGGGAAAGATGGTTGATTTGGCATAAACTAGTTGCCACCCACCTGTGTAGCTGATGTAGCTGTAGATGACCTGTTGATATGAATTGTTGAGTGGTGAGGTTGATTGCAGATCTTACATTTTATTGAAATAGGACAAGTAGATTTATTAGAATGTGACCGCAGACAGTTTGCACATAGTTTATGCTGTTGCACAAAACCTAGTCTTTCTTGCGGTGACTTCGACAAAAATACCTGACATCTAAATAACCCATGTGTTGAAGGATACAACAGGCATTTTTGTTTTTCACCCTTTTGATAGTTTTCCCGGGTGTCATCCATTGAATACTGATACACACCCGCTAGGCCCTTTTTTCCGTAGCCAGAAGCACCATAACCTGGAGAATAACCTCTAGATTTATCTGGATTAGAATTTTTAGGTACTGAAGGTACTGTATCCTGTACTGTTTCTAGAGCCCTACATTTATTTGTTAAGAAAATTTTGAGATGATCATAGGAAGGCATGTCAATCTTGACATGACCATTTTCAAACTCTTGACGAGTTTTAAAATCAAGTTTCTTGTACAGAATATTAAAGGTTAAGAAATTCCACTCCTCAACTTTAACTTTAAGCGCCTTTAGGGCTGATATATTTTCAGAGAAAGTGTCAATAAGATATTGCAAGTCTTTTGAACTAGGATTAGGTTTTAGACATGGGGCCTCATAGAACGAATTAAAATATGATGTAGCCAATCTTCGTTTGTTTTAAAAGCGGACCTTTAGCACATCATAACAAATTTCGTAGTTGTCCTTAGAGACAATGACATTTTTTATGAGATTGAAGGGGTCACATGTCAAACGAGTCATTAAATACCTAAATTTTTCTATGTCAGGAATTTCTGGTTGATTGATTTATTTTTAGGATTAATAATTAATTTTAAATTTTTGAGTTGCGCTGGCTCCTATCCGGTTCGATAGTTCAGTTCCAAGCGGCGAAACGATTTCGCGTAAAAATAGGAAAAAATTAAAGTCACCTGGATGAGTCAAAGTTCAGTTTAACTCGTCCAAATGAACGCACTTTGATTAATTTATTTTTGGGATTAATAATTAATTTTAAATTTTTGAGTTGCGCTGGCTCCTATCCGGTTCGATAGGGCCAAAATGTCGACCCTAGACGTTGTTATTGACTTCAAAGGACCGTAAGAATTTCGCAGCGGGATCTCCCCACTGTGTAAGATAAAAAGAAAAACATGTCGGACGCACAAGAGAGTTAGGCACTTACCACGATTGCTGGATTGCAGGTCTTCTGGTTGGATCTTCTTGTGGTCTCAATTCCTCAGGTTTCCAAATGCACTTAAAACTAAATTTATAGCGGAGAGACTGCTTTTTAACTTTATAATTTTGCTCCGAAAATTTGGTGACCGTTTCGAAAAGAACGTGTATACCGAAGGAAGTTCATTTTTTTCTCTCAACAGCTTGAGTCGGCGCAGTGTGCCAAAAAACAGACCTGTGCGTCGTGGCTTACCCGCATTTTTGATTTGATGAGGACATTTACGGTACTTTGAAAATCAGCCGAAAAAATATAATAATTAAGGTTGTGACTAAAAATATTATGCGAAAAGCGCATTTCCGACAATAACAAACCTGTGAAATGTTTGGTTTTCACCTGCAGGTATTTTATATGATATTTCGATGGAAAAAATAAGGTATATTTCAAGTACCATAACATGTACCTCTACATTATAAATTCTTTATTGATTTAAATTTGCGAAGATTCGAGGAAATTTAAATGCAATTATATAATATACCTAAATTTATTTATATATTTGAATAATAATAAGGTGTTTCTCCATGTTTAAAAAAACAAACCGGAGAATTTCTTTATAAAAATAATATGTTTTTAAAAACATTATGTGTAGAGATACAACTTTCAGCGCATTCTGGCATTATCGCCAAATTGTTACCTTGGTCTTTCCAGACTTTTCCAGGGTCTTTCCAGACTTTTCCAGGGTCTTTCCAGACTTTCCAGAGTGTATCCAGACTTTTCCAGGGTCTTTCCAGACTTTTCCAGAGTCTTTCCAGAATTCTCCAGGGTGTATCCAGACTTTTCTAGGGTGCACGGACTTCAATACATTTTATATGTGCTATATATATATAGGATAAGCCACAAAATTCCGCTTTTTGGTTTGTCTATAACTTTTGATATAAGTGCTCGATTTTTAAAGACATTGGTTTTTTAGAAAGATAAGCCGTGATAATTTTTCGAATTAGTTTGAAATTTAAAATTCCTTAAAAATCCAAGATGGCGGACACTTTTAAAAAATGTGTAATTTTCACCCCCCCTGAAAAAAATGTATGTGCAACAATGAACAAATCATTTTATTAAATCGGTTAAGAAATTAAAAAGTTATAAGCTTTTAGATTATGATTGTTTGAGCTTAACATTGCAAAAAAAAACAGAAAGTTACATATTTTTTCAACATGCTATAACTTTTGGCCTGGTTACTTAATTTTAAAAAAAAATTGTTTAAAGAGACAAAACATGAGAGTTGCGTCCGTTTTTTCAAAATTTGACATTAAAAAAAATTAGAATGGCGGATAGTTTTAAAAACAGTTAGATTTTACACGCCTTATGTTTCTTTAAGTAAGACACTGGACAAAATATAAATCAGTATTTCCCAATATCCCTTTTTTCTTTGTATATCCAGGTATCACCTAATTAAATCGGATAAAAATAGAAAAGTAATGGGTATTTAGATTCTAAGTGTTTTTTTTTAATTAAATAATTAGGTCAAAAGATATTAGTAAATTGATGTAATTTTGTGACTTTTTTCAATGCGAAGCCAAAACACTCGTAGTCAAAAAACTTATAACTTTTTTATTTCCGAACTGATTTAATTAAATTATATTTCAGTATACACTAAACAATGAACGTTTGTAGTGAAAGCTTTAGAGTTTGTTCAGTGTCGTACATAATTTTCTTCAGGAGGGGTGAAAATTACACAATTTTAAAAACTGGAACTTTTTAGAAGTTTTAAATTTTTAACCAAATTGAAAAACTCTTACGTTTTATCTTTCCGAAAGGCCAATATATTTCAAAATCGAGTAATAAAGGCAAAAGTTAGAGCCAATACAAAAAGAGCGGAATTTTGTGGCTCACCCTATACATATATCGATTCAGACATATGGATTCAGACTTTAATTTGTCCAAACACATTTCGTTTAACATGTGATATATATATCCTCGTATAAATAAGATTTTGGTTCCATTAATCACTCAATAACGGTTAAACCGATTTGTATGAAATTTGATAAGACAATAGGGTGTGACATGGATCTTATCTTAAGCTACTTTTTATTGAACATTTCGTTTCATAACTCGAGATATATGGCACAGAAAATGGATTTTTTAATTGTTTTTTGCATTTTTTATGTGATATATATACATATTTAGTCAAAAACCTCAAAATTCGTGGAGGATCATGAAAATCTCGAAGTGCGATTTTTCGATGATTACATTACTTCCCTTTAGCGAGGGAAGTAAAAAGGCTTGAGAAAAAACAACAAGTCAATAAAAAAGTAAAAGGTTATGTTTACCGTAAACGATTGACTACGTTCAAAAGCTCTATTTTTAACCTCTTGAAGTTACCTTTATTTACGGTAACGGTAACCATAAGAGTAACGAAAAAATCTTCTTAATTTCGGTTTTGCACTAAGTGCAACTTTTTCCGCAACGACTCTGAGGGCTCGTGGCGCACCGAAATCTTTTTCGCGCCTTTATATTTTAATTCAAAACCCACTAACCAACCTCAAAAAGAGTTTTTTAATGGTCCTAAGCTATACTTTTATCTACGTTAAGTGTTTGAATGAAACGAGTGTTCTGGTTTGGGTGCAGTTTTTTTCATGTTCCATTTAATCTGCACTTAGACTGATGCACTGACGCAATTTTTTGACAATAACATGCCAGTGTTAGTGCACTACGCGTGGCGCACCAATTTTACCAATGGAAACCCCTATGAGAGAACAAGAACGAAACTCAACACGGAAAAAAATGCCTCTCGTAAGATAGGAAAGTCATAAATTATTTTAATTTAGACTATTGAAAAGAAACGAGTAGTTATATCATATGTATGCTTTATTATTATATTAACCTAAGAATATATACAGATGATATTAAAATTTTTGATACATAAAAACAAACTGACTTAAAAAACGTAAAAAGTTAAAAAGCTACAATAATTACGTAATATTAACAGTTTGTATGCTTCATTGTGTTTGATATATAAATAGTAACATACAGGGTGTCCGAAAAGTCATAATATACACAATAACTCCTATAAAATTATGTTTATTAAAAAAAATTGTAAGACAAAAATGCATTATAAAGTTATTGTTATTGTCACGACTAATTTAATTCGTCCCCATATTCTTATGTACACGCATATCTAAATACAAAAAATGCATTTTTTTAAATAAAACATAACTTATATATATCAAATTATATATTTTTAAAATAATATAATATATATTTATATAAAATAATATTTATGTAAATTTAAAAAAATCACAAACCTATATATTTGACAAAATTTTATAAATAATTTGACTTTAAAATTTTTAGGAAAATATTGACAAGGATAAATAAAAACTATTTTTTTCATTTCATTTAAAAGTTTCTGTGAAACGCCTGATTGAAAATACTTTCCAAATCATAAATATATTTTATTAAAATATCAGGGGGAGCCTGCAAGCCGTCTTTAATATTTTTGGATGTGTCGTAATTAAGCTTTGAAATGAGTTAATAAGGAGGTGGTATCTAAAAAATTGCACTGTTGCCCCTATTCTTAAACCTTTTTGTGCTATCAGCCTTTACATATAGGCAACCAGTTTTACATATGTAATGTAACAGTTGTTCGATAGAGGTCAGGAGGTTTGCTGGTAGATGGCCGGTATTGTAGGAGCCCACACTTTTTGAGGCTGGTAGCAGCGGTGCCTTGCGCGAGATATAGAACGTAGCAAGTGAGTGATCGAGCTCGGTAGTGATTGCTTTTTTCGGCTCTCGAGGAACCTAACCCTAAAATATTGCCGGTCAAAAAGAAAAAACGCGCGGGTCGAGGCTTTGTGGTTTGAGTGAAGGTAAAAAGGGAACGGAGAAAGACAAGCTACAAGTAGCAAGATGCGGAATACAGTAAATAACGCAGGAACTACGGGGGCGCAGACTGCGCAGCCGCCCAAGGTATTTGCGAATGTCTCATCGCCGTCAGAGTTTAATTTTACTCAACCTCAACAGTGGCCGCAATGGAAAAAGTGTTTGCAGCGTTACATGTCCGTAAGTGGGTTCCACAAAAAGTCAGACAAAGAAAAGACCGATATGATAATGTACCTTATGGGTAACGACTCAGAGGAAGTTTTGCTACAACAGAACGTGACCGGCGGGGAAACCTATGATGAAATACTGAAATGAAATAAATGAAAAGAAATGTAATATTTGAGAGGTACCAAGAGTTCAACGACCAGGCGAGCCTGTAGAAAATTTAATAACAAGTTTACACGCGTTGGCGGAACACTGTGAGTATCAGGCCTTGAAAGGTGAGCTGATCAGAGATAGAATCGTCATTGGGTTGGCCGATATTAAGGTTAGCGAGCGTTTACAACTTAGAGACAAGCTGACATTAGCTGAGGCCATAACAGCTGCAAGACAAGCCAAGCTACAAAGTTCGCAGAACAAAATAATTAGACAGGAGCAGTCTGTCAGTGCTATTAAGAAAAATAGTGGAAATAAGAAGAAAAAATTTTCAAAAGCGTTTTCGACCACAGATAACACTAAAAAAATGTGGTTTTTGTGAGATACCTACATGTGTTGAGAAAGAAAAATGTCCTGCAAAGACATCTGTGTATCGCTCTTCTTCAAAACGGGGACATTGAAGTGCTATGTGTAAAAGTCAGAAAAAGTCTGTTCGTGCTGTGGAACATGATGTGTCTGAGGAGTTCTGAGCAGAGTTCTGCGGAGCAAAATGTTTCCCAAGTAACCAAAGCTGGTAATGGAAATGGAAATTTCATCGGTCAGGTATATAAGGACAAGCCGGACATATGGTATGTAGATACCCAAGTAACACAAGGTGCGGAAAAACTTTTGCAAAAAGTTGCGACAGCAAAACTCCTCTACTATTGTGTTTTTGCTGTAGTCTGCCGTCTTGAAAGTGTTGATAAAACGTCGCCTAGCCCAATTTGGCAATCATTTTTTGGTCACTGCAATGACCATTGCAGCACTTTTTGCAACCGATATAGCTTTTTCAGTTAACTTAATTTAAAAAAAACATTTCTTACAAAACCCAAAGAAAAAATGGCAAAAAAAAACAAAAATAGATTTTTATACAAATAAATGGTTGATGCGGTTTAGATGATGGGAATATTTATTTATACTAACCCTTAATATCGGACTTTTGGCCTCATCTATGGACCAAATTGACATGCGAAGGCCAGTTTACTGATAATATTTATCACGAAACCTAACCAAAACACGCGCGCTCACATATTAAAAATATTTACAATTATTTTTTTTATTTAATTTTTATGTTACAGTTTTTTTATTTTTGGATTGAAGCCAAAATAACCAAAAAAGATTTATGTCTACCTTAAAATTAGTTTTAGTTTTAAAAATATACTCTTTTTATAGAATTTTTTATTTTATTTTGGAATATTATAATAATGTTTTCGTTTAAAATTGTTTTCGTGTAATGGCCACCATTGAAAGTAACAACGCGATCCAAGTCGACAGCTAATATTGCTGTACTTTAGCAAATAATGTTTTTCTTCCACTATTTTCTCTACTTAATATGAATAAGGGGCGGGGCTTTGTTCGCGAAGCAAGCCGAAAGAACCCGACGGCTAAAATTACTGTGTTTTGCTGAAAATGTTTTTTTTTCTAACAATTTTTACAACTTCCTGCACAGAAAGCGCATTATTGTCGAAACGACCCGAAAAAACCCGACAGCTAAACTTGCTGTATTATAGTCAAAAATATTATTTGCTGTCTTTACAACTGGATTGCTCTAATTTAGTTTTTATTGGTGTCAGAACTGATTTAAAAAAGCTAAAAAGTTTGGCTTTAATGTATAGCCAACATTCTGCATATTTTTCTGCCCAAAGAATAGTATTTTTGAGCAAAGTTTAATAAATACTTTTGCTTTTAATACGAGTATGGTCGTCAAAATGGGTTGCGCTTACATTATGAAAGCCAAAAGTATTACAAAAACTAAGCAAGCTAATGTACAACCAAAAAGGTGCTGACAAAACGTTTTCACAGCTTTGCTTTGGTCATAAATTCTACTTGGGTATTTTACTTGATAAAAAGCACAATATTCCATTCTTTGGGTGGATACGGGGGCAGATGTAAACTGCTTTCCATACGAAATGTTACCAGGGGATATTTCTAACAAGTTGATACCGTGTGATCCTGTGAGAGCTGCAGATGATCATCAGTTGGATACCGTTGGTAAAGTCAAAATTGATATAACTTATGATGGCATAACGAGTAGAGAAACTGTCTATGTAGTCCAGAAGTTGAGACAACCTATACTAAGTAGAAATGCGACTATTCAGTTTAAATTTCTTAATTTTCCAACTGCAAATGTTTGTTTAATTAGCGATTACAAATTTAATATTGATTGTAACAAAAATTTTGAGGGAAAAATGTCGAGATTTACTTTAGATATAGTTTCAAATCAGTATCCAGGGATTTTTTGCGAAATTGAGGAATTTAAAACTGAAGTGTCAATACAGATTAAGCCATATGCTAAGTCGTTTGTACAATCTGTACCCCGGACAGTTCCTTTAGCGTTGTTGCCAAAGTTAAAAATTGAGCTAGATCGATTTCTAAAACTCGATATTATTGAACCTATTGAGACTATGTGTTGATAAGGGCGACACAGTATGTCTTTGTTGTGATTATTCTAAATTGAACAAATGCGTGTTACGTTCTCATTTTCCACTGCCGAAAATTGAACATAGCTCAGCTGAGCGGTTCAATTTATTTCACAAAACTAGATACCACTAGCGGTTTTTACCAAATTAAGGTGAGCAAAGAAAGTCAATTGCTAATTACTTTCATTACACCATATGTTAGGTTCTTCTTTAAGCGTCTTCCTTTCGTTATATCGTGCGCGCCAGAGTATTTTGCGATGAGTTTTTCGAAAATATTATTAATATGGCAGGGGTACTCTATCATATGAACGATATATTAATACACGCTAGTAGCATCGAAAAACACGACGAGATTTTACAAAAAGTTTTATCTAAATTACACTCGAAAGGTATTACTTTAAGCCCAAAGAAATGCATTATCGGTTCAACGTCCGTTAAATATTTAGGTTACTTGATTACCCAACATGATATTTCAATTGACCCTGACCGAGTAAAAGCGATTCGTCAGTTCTCTATTCCCGAGAATAAGACTGAACTTTTAAGACTGCTGGGTATGATTAATTTCGCAGGTAAATATATCCATAATAAATCGGAGATCTTAAAACCATTGACAACTTTACTTAAAAAAGACAACGATTTTTTGTGCGGTTCAGCACAAGACAAGGCTTTTAATAAAATAAAAATGATGTTAGAAAAACCTCAAAATTTAGCTTTTTTCGATGCAAATAAAACTATAATTGTCAGCGCGGATGCAAGTTGTTTTGGATTAGGTTATTGTTTTATGCTGAAAAAAGAAAATAAATCGCGAGAAATAGTAGCATTTGGGTTAAGGTTGCTTAGTCAAACAGAAACGCGGTATGCCCAAATCAAGTAAGAGGCTCTAGCGCTCACGTGGGCGGCTGAGTATTTTTCCGACTATATTTCAGGCGTTCAAAACTTAATTCATTACACAGATCACAAACCTCTACTGCAAATTTTACAAACCAAAAATTTAGATGATTTAATCCCCAGATTGCAGAAATTTAGAATGCGTTTAATGCGGTATAGATATACGGTTATTTATACCCCAGGGAAAAATTTGATTATTCCTGACACCTTGAGCCGTAGTCCAATTAACAATCAAAACTTAAAATATGACGAATTACAAGTAGAAGTCGATACATTTGTCAGAGCCGTGATTAAAATTTTTCCCATTCAAAGTAATTTTTTACAATTAATTAATAAAGAGCAAGAATCGGATTTTGTTTGTCAAAAACTTAAATAATATTCGATTACGTCCTGGCCAGAAAAATCAGTATTACCAATCGACCTTCTACCATATTATCAATAAAGATATGAGATTTCTTTTTCCGAGAATTCACTTCTAAAAAGCACGCGTATAATAATTCCTAAAACCTTGCAGTTAAAAGTGCTCCAGTTCATTCATACGGGTCATTTAGGCATAGTAAAGTGTCGCGAATGCGCTAAGATGAGCGTGTGGTGGATTGGTTTATCTACGCAGATAGAAAACTTAGTTAAAAATTGTTCAAACTGTATCGAGAATCGACAGAACCATAGAGACTTTCCAGAAAGATAAAACGGTCACACGGCCGTGGCAAAAAACTACGGTTGATTTTTATAAACTAGGAAAGTGGTTTATGATTGTTGTCGATTACTACTCCCGTTTTTTTTGAAATTTTTGAGTTAAGTAGCTTAACAGAAGAGTCTATTATACCCAAAATGAAAGAGCTTTTTGCGAGATATGAGGTAGTGAGATCTGATTTCGGAAAACAATTTTGTCAAAAATTCCGTGAATTTGCGCAAAAATACGACTTTCTCAGCATTACTTCAAGGCCTTATTTTAAACAAAGTAACGGAGGAGTAGAGAGAGCGGTGCAAACGGCTAAGGGTCTGATAAAAAAATCAAAAGAGATTACTTATTTTTAGCATTATTAACTTACAGAACCAGCCCTTTAGAGCATGGTTTCTCTTCAAGTGCTTATGAATAGAAAGTTAAGAACAACTCTCCCTATTTTTCCGAGCAAATTAGAGGAGGTCTTAAACACAAAATCTGAGTTTTTGCAAAAAGAAAGGCAGCTAAAAGAAAAGTCAGAAACTAATTATAATAAAAGGCATAATGCTAAAGATTTTGAACCTTTGAATATTGGAGATTCAGTGTGGCTCGTAGATATTCGAAAATACGGTGAAATAGTCCGAATTTGCGATGAACCGCGTTCTTATATTGTAGAGACCGATTCTGGTCAATACCGTCGAAATCGTTGGCATTTAATTTTAGCACCGTACTATTTTCCTCAAACTCGAACTGAGACACCAATATTACCTGAACGTAATTTAAGCAGCTTCTATATCCGATTATCATGATTGTCATCAAAACAAAGTTATGATTGTTTTCCACAAACCAAAACTACACTTTGTTGCACTCGATGCGCGTTTCGCTAACAACGTTAGCATCATCAGGAGACGATAAATAATAAACTGAATTAACCTACGCTCTATCTTATATACAATCTTTTAGTGGGCGGAGACAAGACTAATAATTTGTGATTGATCACGCCTTATAATCCTATCTCCCCTCAACTAAAGAATAAAGTGTACTAAACGGGATAGGTCCTCTATCTTTATTTAAACTATTTCTGGATTTAATGATTTCCATACTTTCATATGCATTCAAAAGTCTTTTGTTTGGTACACTTTTTAGAAGTTTTAGGTTATCTAATGCGAATCTATGATTGTTTTCAAAAGAATGCTCGGCCACACTTCAATTTTCTGTTCTTCCATATGTTAAGTGTGCTAAGTGTTCTTTAAATCGTGTTTGAATAGAGCGTCTCCTTGAAAAGAGTCATTTGGAATATACCTGTTCCTACTAGGGTCCCTAGGACCCCAAATCCGCTTGCGCCCGATTTTTTTTTTAAGATAAAAAAGGGGGCCTGGGGGGGGTTGTAATGTGTTTTTTTGATTGTTTTGGGTTGGGTTGGACTGTGTTGGATTGGGTTGTTTTAGTGAAAAAAAAATAATAAAAAAAACAACCGGCGCAGGCGGATTTGGGGTCCTGGGGACCCTAGTAGGTGCCCCCATAAATAATTTTTCATAAAAAATCAAAAATGGCAGAAAACCGTATACTGCATAATTACCTTATTTATTTATGTGTATTGTAAAAGAAGAATCCTTTTATTTTTCTTCTGTCCTATTAGATCTCTAAAAGCAAATATGTAAGTTGTATGGTTTTATTTTCTGTTTCAGATGGACACTTGATGAAAATTTGGTTGGTTGTTCCCACCATATTTGGTAACTTTGGGAAATGAAATACCTACCTAAATGGAAACCCACGAACAATATTTATTATTAATTGATTATTATTTCAAAGTTGTAATTTTTATTTTTTCTGTATTTTTTATCCAAATAAAGTGACTTTAGCAGTACATAATTAATTTTCAAAGAAGAAGTTAAAAAACCTCCAAATCAGTTACTTCAACCGAAAAGAAACTAAAAAACAAAAGATCAAAAGATCTTGGGTGGAAATAACGAAAATTCAAACTTGGATGAGTATTCCACAAGGAACACACAAAAGATCAAAGCGAAAAGAGAAATGAATAAACGATGTTTCGCCCTGGGTAACCAGCGTGGGCTCATCAGTAGTTTCACTGGTCACCCTCCACTATACATCATTAAACACCATCATACACTTAGATTTCCAACCTTGAACCACTCACAAATAGGCATCGTTCCGCACTGGCACTTACTTATCCAAGTTACCTAATACGAATTCGTCCTGGCGTGTTAATATTTCCAGTAGGATTATGCTCCTAAGGGAATTAAAAACAAAGAAGAAGTTAAAAAACCTCCAAATCAGTTACTTACTACTCAAAAATAAGTTCTGGCCTGATAAAATCGTTAGGAATGGTAACTGTCAATCACCAAATTTCTATTTAAGGTGGACTTTTGATGGAAATATGGGTAGTATATAGTAGTTTACATGGAAATTTTTTAATTCAGTTTAAAGCAAAATTGAGACGCTACAAAAGATTTTTTGTGAGTGTGTGTCTTATTGTAGATTGTTATTTTTAGTTTTTTATGTATTACTTCTGTTAAAAACTAAAACGATGATGTCTGAAAGGTCCCATATAAAAGTGCTCAGGATATTCACGTATTAATTTGCCAGAAATTGGCATAATCATTTTTTGTTGAGTCTAGAGAACTTGTATAATTTTTTTCTTTACTTATATTTGTTACTAAACTTACACATTACTTTTTTAAAAGTTTTGGCTTTATGTTTTTTTTACAAACTTAATTTTTTCAAAAATTTTTGTTTTACAGTATTGTATTTAACAGATTAAAATAACACATTTTTAAGAAAATAAAATGTTGCTTTGTACCACCAGCAAATTGAATAAAAACTCATAAAAATTGATTAAAAATAAATACGCCACGTATTATCTATTTATAAAAATATTTTATTTCCAGATGTAGCTGCAGCAAGGAGAAATTCCCTTTCTTTACACACCACCACGAATACAAAGCTTCATATTGTCATAAAAAACTGATTAAGGATGCTGTAGATAGAGACAGATATCAACCACCAAAAAAATCGAGATAAACATGAGGATATGTACTGTTAGAGTGTTAATATACTGCTTTGCTATGTGTGTTTGTTTCTTATTAAAAAACCTTTCAAAATTTTAAACTATTGTTATTAAAAATTTTTAGTTGTCCAAGGCGTTTTTTTTTTTTTTAAATTAAATTTAGGCATTTTAGGTTTTTTTACGAACAAACAGCACTTTTTTACGTGATTGTATATTTTTTGGATATATAATTAGATTGTTGTAATATAAATGATAATATATGCAGGGTATATACAAAACGTTTATACCTTATATATATGATCATAAATTTGTAATGGACATTGTTCATTGAATACATCAGTGTTATAAGGATTAGTATATTGCAGTAATATAAATCTTATATATACCCTCAATAAAATATTATGGATACAAAAAGAATATACTTTTATGGATATACCATTGTTATATATAAACAAAAATTTTGACAAATATACATTTTGTATATCGTGACGGATATCGACAGGATGTACCATATAAATATATACCATAGAACATCAAATTTGGTATAATAGAATATTTTTGTGGAGTAATTAATACATGTTCAGAATACACTTACAACATATATTCAGTGGATGTTACCTAATGGGTACCTCTGGATCTAAATTGGATCTTTTTTGGAGCTCCTATGCACGTCGGGTGAATATCTGGGTGATGTCCAGGGCAATATTCTTCTCCGTTTTCGTATATACGCTGGATATACGTGTAATATTTTTTTGCTATTTGGGTATGTTGTAAGAAATGAAAAGAGTCATTTTGAATATACCTGTTGGTGGCCGTTCCTTTACTGTATAGTTCAAAGTCCAATTTATTTTTATTTCTTATAACTAAAGTGTCTAGAAATGGCAGTGTTCTCTGTTTCATAAGTAAATTTAATTGTGGGAAATTTGTTATTTATTTTTTCCAGCAAGTTTTCAACACTAGTTACTTTAGTGTTGAATACTGCAAACACATCGTCTACATACCTGAACCATACTCTGGGGAAATACTCAAATTCTTTACTTATATCTGATTCAAATTTGTTCATAAAAAGGTTTGCGATAAAAGGTGATAAACTTTTACCCATTGAGGTTCCTTCTAATTGTTGGTAGTAGTTATTTTTATATTGAAAAAAGTTTTGATTCATGCCGAGTTTTGTTAAATTTGTTTGTGTTCTAGATTGTTTTTTCTTAGTAGTCCCTCCAGGTATTGTAAGGTATTGAAGATCGACACACTAGAGAACAACGAACTAACATCAAACGAGATTAAAATTTCAACTTGTTGGAGTGAAATATCTTTAACTTTGTTAATAAATTCAAGGGAATTTTGAACAGAAATACATTTTTCCTTTATAGGTAAATTTTCAAACTCGTTTATTAGCCATTTCGCAATGTTGTAAGTAGGTGATCCTACAGCAGAAACTATTCCAGGCTTATGGATTTTCGGAAGACAATACAGTTTCGGCATAGTGTGATTGCTTTCTTGTAGCTTATATTTAATATTGTCAGTAATAATATTGTTACATTTTTTGATTGTGTTTTTTACTTCGTTAATCATTTTTGATAAGGGGTTCTTTGGGACTTGTTTGTAGGGTCCATTTTTTATTAGGTTATCTTCCCTTTCGAAATAATCTGTTTTATCTATATAACAACTTTATTACCCTTGTCAGCCTTTAGATAGAAAACATCTTTTTCTTTTTCATTTAATGTACTATTTTTGTGGTTTTGAATGATGTTTTGAGAGATCTGATATCGGCAAGCATCTCGCACATAGCGCTTTGTGCCTTCTGAAAGATTAAAGATTGAACTTTCATTATTTGCAATAATATCACTTAAATTATCTTTTTGTGGGGGCAGAGCAAAATTAAGACCTTAAAATTAAGACAAAGGTCTTTCAGAAGTCACAAAGGGCTATGTGCGAGATGCTTGCCAATATCATCTCTCAAAACATCATTCAAAATAACAAAAATAGTACATTAAATCACAAGAAAACCAAAAATGATCAAAGAAGTAAAAAACACAATTAAAAAATGTAACAATATTATTACTGACAATATTAAATATAAGCTACAAGTAAGCAATCCCACTATGCCGAAACTGTATTGTCTTCCGAAAATGCACAATCCTGGAAAATCGGTTAGACCTATAGTTTCTGCTGTAGGATCACCTACTTACAATATTTCGAAATGGCTATCAAACGAGTTTGAAAATTTATCTATAAAGGAAAAAGGTTTTTCTGTTTAAAATTCCCTTGAATTTATCAACAAAGTTAAAGGTATTTCACTCCAAGAAGGTGAAACTTTAATCTCGTTTGATTTTAGTTCGTTGTTCCTTAGTTGTCCGATCCCCAATACCTTACAATACCTGGAGGAACTACTAAGAAAAAACAATCTAGAAGACAAACAGACTTTAGAATACCTATCTTTAACAAAACTCTTCATGAATCAAAATTACTTTCAATATAAAAATAACTACTACCAACAATTAGAAGGAACCACAATGGGTAATAGTTTATCACCTTTTATCGCAAACCTTTTTATGAGCAAATTTGAATTAGATATAAGTAAAGAATTTGAGTATTTCCCAGAGTATGGTTTAGGTATGTAAACGATGTGTTTGCAGTATTCAACACTAAAGTAACTAGTGTTGAAAATTTTATGGAAAAAATAAATAACAAATTTCCCACAATTAAATTTACTTATGAAACAGAGAACAACGGTACACTGCCATTTCTAGACACTTTAGTTATAAGAAATAAAAATAAATTGGACTTTGAACTATACAGAAAAGGAACGGCCACCAACAGGTATATTCCAAATGACTCTTTTCATTGCTTACAACATAAGCTTGCAAGTTTGCACTTTTTAACATATAGATTAGTAAATTTCCCGTTAAACAAAGAAAGATTTGAAGCAGAAAAGAATAGGATTAGGAATATAGCTTTCGAAAACGGTTACGACGAAGGCTTAATAAATAAGCTGATAAATAGACATTCTTTTCAAAAGACCTTTCGGAATTCCACTTTTTTCAGACAAAAAGATACCTGCGACTCAAAATTTGTATCAATTCCTTATAATCCTAATTATACGAAAGGATTACAAAAAGTATTTAATAACACCGGTCTTAAATTAGTATATCAATCCGGTAACACAAGAAGAAGTTTACTAGGAAATCTCAAGCATAAAACTACAGTTCTAGAAAAAAGTGCAATTTACGAAATTAGTTGCATGGATTGTGACCAAAAATATGTTAGCCAAACGAGACGCTCTATTCAAATACGATTTAAAGAACACTTAGCACACTTAAAATACGGAAGAACAGAAAAGTCAAGTGTGGCCGAGCATGCTTTTGAAAACAATCATAGATTCACATTAGATAACCTAAAACTTCTAAAAGTTGTACCAAACAAAAGACTTTTGAATGCATATGAAAGTATGGAAATCCTTAAATCCAGAAATAGTTTAAATAAAGATAGAGGACCCATCCCGTTTAGTACACTTTATTCTTTAGTTGAGGGGAGATAGGATTATAAAGCGTGATCAATCACAAATTATTAGTCTTGTTTCCGCCCACTAAAAGATTGTATATAAGATAGAGCGCAGGTTAATTTAGTTTATTGTTTATCGTCTCCTGATGATGCTAACGTTGTTAGCTAAACGCACGTCGCAGGCAAAAAAGTGTAGTTTGGGTTTGTGAAAAACAATCATAACTTTGTTTTAGTGCAACCAAAGGTTCCAAATTCCCAACATAGATGATGATCCTCGCTCTAGTGCCACAGAGTACTAAACAGACGTGATCCGTGCTAGTGCGCCACGCGAAGGTGAAGATTCGATTGCGTTACCGGGTAAAACTAAAATGTTTATTAATTCGCCTGAAAATATAAAAGTGCGTCAGGAAAGCCTAATGTTAAAAATAGACACAAATAGTCCTAATTGTGTGACGCCAACCAGGCCGAAAAGGGTTCGTAAAAAACCTACCTATTTAAATGATTATGTTTAGAATTTAGGACATTCTGCAGTTTATTTTTTGTTTATAAAAAGGGAGATGTGCTATCAGCCTTTACGTATAGGCAAACAGTTTTACATATGTAATGTAACAGTTATCCGATAGAGGTCAGGAGGTTCGCGGGTAGATGGCCGGTATTGGAGGGGCCCACACTTTTTGAGGCCGGATATACCAGACTTTTGTGTAACGTAATAAATAGCCATTTGAACATTATTCGGTGTCTTATTTAGTAAGTAAATAATACAACACTTTTTATAAAAGACATCCACAAACATAGACAAAGGCGTTTTGTGTTAGCATGTTTTCTTGTCTGTAACTGTAGTCTGGCAAAGTAATAGCTGGAAAATTTGTTGGTTCCTTGACGCTTTTAAATATATCTGCTATGTTCTTAGATTTCAGATCCATTAGAACTTTGTCTAAGTCATCTTTGCAATTCATGTTTTTGCTGTGTAGATAATTAAAACAGAAAAGTTTCTTAAAAGCTCTTTGAAACTGGATGGGCGTTGGATTAACGCAGTTTCCGCCTTGCTGCCTAATACTTCTGTAACGTAATACTGTAACGTGTAACCTTTCTATGACGTCAATATAGTTCCGCAGGAAGAGAGCCCAATTCCAGTCTGTATTTATGTGCCTAGTTATGAGATACTTAAACCCTGCTTTCGATAGAGAGACCAAAGCTTAATTACGTTATTAATTGTTATTATCCAACATCTGTGAAATCTGACTTTATTTTATATGTCGACGTTATTGTTATTGAGTGTTTTAAGCTTACTTAAAAACTCTTAACGTATCAGTTAAGAAATCTATTTGATCCATCAAAACAATTTTTAAATTTATCTGGATGTTTTAACGAAAATGAATTTAAAATGTCAGATAAATTATTGTTGTAACGTGTAACCTTTCTATGACTTCAATATAGTTCCTAACGCTTCTGCAGGAATTGAGTCCAATTCCACTTGCCATAGTGTGGCTTTAGACTTGACTTGCCAATTTCAATTTCATTTTTTCAAAGTTTGCAGATCAATGGTAATGCTGTTTTTTGCCTTGTTGATAAAATAAATTTATTAACTTCCATGAAGTTTTTCCCCTTCAAATTCAAGTTTTTTTTCATTAAATTATTTCTCGTTGCCTTAATCAAGTAACATGGGTCAAGTATATACAATAATTTTTGGTTTTCTATCTCATACTCAGGATTTTCTGGAGTAATGTTGTTTATGTCAACTGCAGAAAATTTGAACTCATATCACTTGAAAGAGCCTCAGCATGCAACCCAATGTTTTTAGTTTTAAAACAGTTTCTTCAATTATAGGTTTTAAATCTCCTGCCTTCAGTTGTGAGCCCACAAAAAATTAAGCTAAGGGCTGCTTCCATTAGGAATATAATCCCTTTACCATCACACCCAAAGCATTTTTTGTTACCGTGGAACTTTTTTGCGAATTCCCAATTTCTTCAAATCCAACTATTTCGTCTTAGCCTTAAATAATGCCTCATTGCTTAGTCCAGGTTTGCATAAAATATTCTCAGTCATTCGCTGAAGGCTTCTTTTTGTAGGAAGAGTTACCAGCTTGCATAAAAAATTGTAAGAGCGTGGGCTCAAAAAATACAAGGTAAGAGCAATCTGCTTAATTTCTGTTGAATATATATAATGTGAAATTCGAGTTTTGCCTTTTAGAGATACATGATTTTTAATAATTTCGTTGAGGTTATCCAGAAAAATATCACACATTTTTTAAAATTCTTCTGGACTAACTACTTCATCAGTTTTTGATGAACGTCTTCTTTTTTTTTAAAGACCTCTTAATTCGGTCTTGAGCTTACGCTTTCTTGGCGTGTTGCCAGAAAGTTGAAAAGAAGATTATGTTGCAGCGGTTGGCGAAAGTAGCGGTGGTAATATAGTTGTGTCTTCGCTTGGTAAAATGATGCCTAACGGCTCGCAAGTAACTTCTTTGACGAACTGGTCCTAAAATAAAACAATTAGTTAAAATTCTGCAGGTGCAGTCATAATTATTTTACAAATGTTAACAGTTTCATTCAAGATTAGGTTAGCACACATTTATATCGATAAAATTTACTTGTAAATATTTTTGTTAAATATCTAATTTTTTAACTTATTGTTTTGTATGAATATTTTAATTTTAAATACTTAAATTTTTTTATGTATGTTTGATTAACTGACTGTGTGTAATAGATATTTATCTTTATTTTTATAGTATTCTTTAATTTAATGTAAAACTAATTTATTATTTACAAATTTAATAATTTAGCATAATATTTGTAAAATTTTATTTCATATTATTATATTGATTTGATTGTAAATGCGAAAGCATATCTGGCACCAATAAATTGATTGATATATTAATTTTAAGTAAGTAAATTGCATTTTAATTTAAGGAATATGCAACAACAAAATCATACTATACTATACTATATAATAGTAACCTGGTCAACTAAAACGACAAGAATAGATTTATGAAGTACCTATCAGAAAAAAAGACTTATATCCATATCCACCACCAATTTTTTTTTTCAATGTATATGAAACCCCACATTCTAAACTCTGATTAGTATCTAATCATGATTAAAGCCTAATCCAGGAATTTTTGTGTTGGTGGATACAAGCATTAGCTGTCTCGTTTACAAACCTATTATAAACTGGGGTTTGTCCATTTCTTGAGTTTTTTAATTCCTGTTCTTATTAATCTTGGAAGTTTTACATTTTCTGTGAACGATTGGGCTCAAAGCAGCAGCAGCAGCAGAATCAAGTTTATCACAAACCACCTCAAGTTGAAGCCTAGGTTTCACATGTCTTTGTGTGCTTTTTTGGCCTGCATAAGTTCTATATTTTCATCATACATCTCATTTGTTGGTCCTAGGCTTAATTTAATTCCTAATGAAATAAAAGTCATACTTATAGTAAGAAAAATTTTAACGATAAAATAACTAACTGTTTATGAAATAATTACGTAATCAGGGTTAAGTAACTCGATAAAAAAAAAATTGTTATTGGTAACACTGGATATGTCAAAAAAATTTTGACCTAAAAGGTTATCTTTTCTGTTTACTTTTTAATTTTCTTTCAGTTTTTGTTTATTTATTTTTAAAACCTATCAGAAAATACGTTCCCCAGCTGTTGCGACTGAAACTCAAGTTAAACGGGGATGGCCGAATCGAAACTTTTTATAACGCACATGCGTTCAGATAAGAGAGTTAAGTTTAAGTAAAAGTTCCTTAAATTTTATCAGCCTAACAAGTTGTTACAAACAAATACAAAAATATAGTTTAGACGGTTCGTTAATATGAATTTTTATGTGATATGATATGTATGGGAGAATTATAAGGAGGAAAAACTATTAGCCATCTTGTGACTGGATTAGATGTTTGAAAATATTTGTTATGGTTATTTTTTAATTTTTTTAAGTCACTATTTGCATAGTTTAAGAATAGGATCCTTATTCCCTTGTATTACTTGACAGGTCCCCAATGCAAAATCTACTTAAAAAATGTTTAATAAACCAAAACTGCCAAAATTAAATCTATCTGAGGCACTGTTTACTGCAACAACGACATTATGATAGGTGCTGCAATGGGGCTTATTACTTGAGGAGGAGCCCACTTTTGTTAATAAAATGTCAAAAAAGTTTGTTTCCAGTTATCACAGACCTAGAAGGTCTGTGGGTAATAATCTTCTAAGCTTAAAAGTGATTTATTTAGGATGTTTGTTAATTTTTAGACATATTGAGTACCTTATAATTAAGAAAGTAGTTCATCAGGTTGAGATATTTTTATATCAAGAAAAACATGTTGCTCTTCTAAATTTTATTGAAATTATTTAAATTCTACATTTTTTGACAGTTTTATTTTGAAACTGTTATCACCAAAAATTATGTCCTAGGTGACAGAACCACTCTATGAAAAAATAGGTCTTAAAGTTATAATAATTAAAGAAAAAAAATAATGAAACATGAATTAAAAAAAAAAAGTTTTATAGGACCTCGACTTAAAGGTTGCAGCAATGAGGTTTTGTACACATTGGTTGCAGATTTGTGTATTTAATTTTCTATTTCTCTTCTTAAAAATTTCTTGTCTTTCAAAAAAATGTTTTTTATTTTACAAAGAGAAAAAAAAACCTAAAAGTTTTACATTAAAATGTTTCAGGATCTTTAAAAGATTTTTTCTTTCATTCTCATTTCTTTAAAATTTTAGGTAGGGTAGACTTTTTATGATGACTGATGATTGACAGTGTCAAAAAGAGTTTTTCCTCGAAGTAACCACAAGTTACCAGGTAAATCAGTTGCTCGTTTTCAGTTTTTCTTCGAACGGTAATCCAAGTCATGACGTCACGAGTAACCAGACTATGTTACCAGCCTATGGTTACTTGAAAAATGTAAGGTGAAAGTGCGGTTTATCGATTGTTTATGGTTTTTTAATTTGTATTTTTTTTAATAAATCTCATATTTTTGTATGATGATGTCATAACTATGCATGGTCACTGAAAGTAACCGTGACAAGTAACCCAAACAAGTTACTATTGTCCTTAAGCAAAAAGCCTATATATACTACCGTTAAACCATGTAGACAGTTTTAAAAACTTAAACAAAATTGGTTGAGACCCACTAAACAATTTACTACGGCTCACTGTTGGCCTGTTGCAGAATCATGGACAGTGAGTAATGGTCTTTTAACAATATGCTTATGGGATCCCGGTCCAAAAAAAATGCGGAAATGTCCCCTCGGGCCAATAAAGATGCCGGTTCGGGATCCCGGCATTTTCTGCCGGCATGCCTGACATAGACCATCAATATTCCAATCCGTGAGACCGTATAATGAAATTATAATAGGCCATCGTGATAAAAAAAAACACAGCCTAATGCAAGTCCAGCATTAGGCTAGAAATGGCCTTTTGACAATATGTATATGGAACCTCGGTCCAAAAAAAGTACGGAAATGTCCCCTCGCCTCGGGCTAATAAAGATGCCGGTCCGGGACCACGTAATTTTCTACCGGTATGCTTGACATAGAACTTCAATATCCCAATCTCACGGATTATAACTATAATGACTATAATAGGCCATCGTTATAAAGAAAAAGTGATAGCCTGATGCAAGCCCAGCATTAGGTTAAAAAAAAAACCTACGCCGGTCCGGGACACCGGGACACCATCCCCCGGAGTGTCCTACACTGGGCCGGACTTTTCCCGTAGCAAGCATGTTTACTGGGGATTTTTATTAAGTTCCTAATTGATGAGGTTACTAATTTAGGTGTATTTTCTGCTGTTGAAAGACAATGTTTTTTGTGATATGCAATATCTAACTGAACAATGTGATTTATTTAGGCATGTCTATGTGCAATAGTTGTCTGCATTTGTTCTTTGTTTTATTGTTGTGTATATTTGGTTTTTAGGTAAATAAAACATCTACTTCAGTTTTAATTGTATTTGTTTTTATTTTCTGAAAATTGTTAAATACAAACGTTACTCCACACTTAAATAAAAGGTGAAACAAATAAAAAAAACTTAAAAGAAGCTTATGAAAGTGAAATACTCATCAATTAGGAATCCCCAGTAAACATGCTTGCTACGCGAAAAGTCCGGCCCAGTGTAGGACACTCCGGGGGATGGTTGGGCCACACTTTGCTAATAAAAGCCTTTTGGTTGATACCCGGTGATACCTCGGCACATTTTTTAAGCAAAGGCCGTACAATGACCCGCAGTCACTCCCCCGATGTTTGTAGAAAGCCTATTGTTGGCCCACTGAGTAAGATTTGGACATTTTTTTGACCGGGCAGTAGACAAAAGGCCTGTAACCATTTTCTGACAGATATTTATATAGCAACTTAAAGACCAAGGGCATATGCTGGCATATTTTATATAATCTATTTTAAAAGGACTAGGTCCCATTTTGCTTCTTTACTCTTTCCACTTTTTTAGTTTTCATGTTCCATTGAAGAACTGCCACACTTAAGCCGGACGTACATACGCATGCTTGTCGCACGATTTACCTATACAGTGTTAAGTCACCATGAAAGATAGAGTGTGTGGCATCAAATCGCCTGTCTTAGTACTGTGTACTATCAATTTTTTGGCAGGAATGGACGGTCTCACGAATTGGGATATGGTCTATGTCAAGCATGCTGGCAGAAAATGCCGGGGTCCCGGACCGGCGTAAGTTTTTTTTAACCTAATGCTGGACTTGCATTAGGCTTACACTTTTTCTTTATAACGATGGCCTATTATAGTCATTATAATTATAATCCGTGAGATTGGAATATTGAAGGTCTATATCAAGCATACCGGTAGAAAATTCCGTGATCCCGGACCGGCATCTTTAATAGCCCGAGGCGAGGGGACATTTCCGTACTTTTTTTGGACCGAGGTCCCATATACATATTGTCAAAAGGCCATTTTTAGCCTAATGCTGGGCTTGCATTAGGCTGTCACTTTTTTTTTATTACGATGGCCGATTATAATTTCATTGACGGTCTTACGGATTAAGATATTGATGGTCTATGTCAGGCATGCCGGCAGAAAATGCCGGGATAACGAACCGGCATCTTTATTGGCCCGAGGGGACATTTCCGCACTTTTTTTGGACCGGGATCCCATAAACATATTGTTAAAATGCCATTACTATGACTGTCCATGATTCTGCAACGGGCCAACAGTGAGCCATAGTAAATTGTTTAGTGGGCCTCAACCAATTTTGTTTAAGTTTTTAAAACTGTCTACATGGTTTAACGGTATTACATATAGGCTTTTTTCTTAAGGACAATAGTAACTTGTTTGGGTTACTTGTCATGACGTCACGGTTACTTTCAGTGACCATGCATAGTTATGACGTCATCATAGAAAAACATGAGATTCATAAAAAAAAATACAAATTACAAAACCATAAACAATCGATAAGCCGCACTTTGACCTTAAATTTTTTAAGTAAACATAGGCTGGTAACATAGTCTGGCTTGTGGTTACTTCGAGGAAAAACTCTTTTAGACACTGTCAATCATCGCCGCACCGTTATTATTAACTAGGGTAAATTTGGCAACCCCCTAACAACTTTTATTTTTACTGGAATATTGTGGGGTTTTCAATGATCGCAATGAACGACGGAACAACGATGCAATAAGGTTGTTAATTAACTAGGGTTAATTTGTATACCCTACATAAACGACTTCGTGACGTCGCAAACAACGTTTTTAGGACGCGTCAGTTTAATGTTTCCTGGCCGTCTACTCAACGTCAACATAGTTGGTCTACTAGAGGCACAAAAAAATGGTAAGGGAGACATAAATTTAAAAAATCATTTTCCAAGTGACCAGTAGTCAGACTATCTTGAAATATAAACTAGGGGCCGTTATACCAGCCCTAAAAAAGGGCTGCGTCCATAAATAAAACACGGCAAGGGGTAGAAAGGGGTGAAAGTTTTATAAAGTAACTGCGCTCTGTAACAGTTTTACTCCAAAAATAATGTAATAATGTATTTTTAGGGTGGTTTTTCATATTCATTAAGTGTTGCACAATTTGCAAAAGTATTACGAGGAAGAAAAGAGGGGTTAAAATTGGGATAAAATGATGTTGGATAATTGACCGACCATGCAGGGGCCACGATCCGAGGGGACGTTTGTGACGTCACACAATCAAAAATCGCGACGTAATTTTGTTAGCAGCTGTAATGGTTGATTTGTTTTTCTGCCTACAAACTATGTAACGCCCCCCAAGAGTCGGACTATGGTCAGACTCCCTGACCGACTGCAGATACCAAGTAACGAAGAGTCGGTCTACCTTGAAATTAATTTGTAGTGTTCTTCCTTTGATGCACTGGTGTGCACTAAATGTATCTATGTCCTTTTCTAGCATGTATAAATATAAAGGATATATATAATTAGTGCAAATTGTTGCAGCAAATAGGTATAAGACAACTACAGAGGGCACTTTTAGTCGCAAAATGGTTAGGTTTTCAGTAAATTAAGAAATGATTATTGCCACCATTTGTGTAAATCGTTAAAAGAATCTTGTTTTTTTGCTGGATTTTGATGATTTTTAGTTAATTTTGGAAATTTTTAAGTATTCTTTTAGATTGGCTACAGTTTAAAATAGGTTTAAAGCATTTTTAAAATTTTCAGGATTTAAATAAAAAAATTATTTAGCAAAAAAGTAAGAAGGATTGAAGGCCCCCTTATTTTTTAAAGCTAAAATGTCCATTTTTGACGGAAAACTAAGCTTCGTTGTTAAATTTAGTTAGTGGGAACCTTTAAAAAGTCACTTTAATGTAATAAATTAACTGAATATTACCTAGCTACGTATTTTAGAATTATTGATAGATGGTGTTTGGAAATTAGTCCATTTGTGGTTGCAGAGACGTGTAAGTCTTGATTTCAAATCAATTATATTAATAAAAATATTATCTAGATGGCACTTCAGTCGTAGTCGCTTCGGCGATGGTGTGGAAACTTTGCTAGCGACTCTAGTCGCAGGTAACCTCAACTCAACTCAAAAAATATTTACCAAATTGGTGCAAAAGCGAGTTGCTAGAACGTTTATACGGCGTTTTCACACAAGTCGCCTTTGGCCACGTTAAAACGTCGACAAATTGTTACTTGGGCCAACACATCCAAATCGTCATGATATGATATCTTCCATATTAAAAAAAAAACAATTCAACAAATCAAACTGGAAATTAAAATAAACAGAAAACATAACCAACAAAATGCATATGAAAGCGACTTAATTGCTCGATTAAGCTTTAATCGCCCAACATCGGCCGGGTTGGTAAACGGCGCGATTAACGCAAAAATTTTGTTGGTGGATACCGAATTTACTCGCTAACCGCAATTATACTTCGATTGGGCACATCCTATTAGATGCACCAGGTAGTGATACGCACGCACGTCATACGCAAAATTTAGAGATAAGAAAAACATACCGCCATGGCAACCGGCCTGATCTCTGCTAGGTACTTCAGTATACTTCTTGCGCTGTCATGCGACTAGTTACGGTATCGCGCGCGCGAATTATGAAAATACGCTTTTAAAGAAATAATCTAACAAAAGAAAACATGAAAAGAAAATGGATTATCTAAAGAAGAAAAGGAAGAACCTGGAAAAGGAAATGAAAAGGGCAGCAAACTGTCAGTTTTTAAACAATGGAGTGAGACAAATATTATGCTTTTGGCTAATATTTTTTAGCATAGGTTTCTTTATTCTGTAAACACACATTTGAGTGACGACGAATCTGACAGATCGAATAAAATGCCCTAAAAATTTTAACAAAAGAAAACGTGAAAAGCAAATAGTAATCCAAAGAAGAAAATGAGGAAACTGGGAAAGGAAGGGAAAAGAAAGCGTCGTGATTCAAGTAAGTAAGGCGCATTGTCAGTTTTAAACAGTGGAGTGAGACAAATATTAGGCTATTAGCTAATATTTTTTGGAATGGATTTGTTTATTCTGTAAACACACATTTGTTTTTATGACTCATAGAAACTTAAACCCTGCATAGTTTTTGACTTACGCGCGCCATATTAGTCTCAATAAAAAAACTCCATATTGTTAATAAAATCCGTTTCCAAAACATCACATTGTAATTTACAGAATAGTTATTATAACAAAAACCCTTCACCCGTCGTAATCTAACAAAAATTCTCAACCGAATACTATCATATCGCACCCATGCTCCCGATGCATGGTTTACTCTACCGGGTGTCCAATTTTCTAAGAAGATTATAATATGTTTACTTAAAAAAGTATTATTAGCACATAGTTTTTTATATTATTATATGCGACGACGAATCTGACAGTTTCTCAACTGGTCAGACACTAGTAGTTCCTCGAGAGAGAGGCACCCCTTAGGAAGTATATTAGGGGGACAGATGATAGTACATTGAGTCCAGATATATCAGCAGAGCTAGCTTGCAGATGGAAGAAGCATCTTTCTATGGGAATATATAGATAAGGAAACGAAAAATAATCTCCTCGAAAATACAAAATTCCCGGAAAATTTGCCAAATTCTTCAAGGACTCAAATTAAATCCAGGATGCTAGCATCCACAGAGCAAAAAAGAGATACGTAACTCTTGAAATTGTAAACCATTTTGGGAAAAGGTTTGACAGCCTTAGAGCGGGTTTTCTCTAATTTGGCCTAAACAAAAAAGGGAGAGACGAAGCACTTGATCTTTTGGGTCTTGTCGAATCGGCGCAGTTGTTTTGCATTGGCCACAATATTGGTTCATGCAAAAATACAATAAATTGCTACTCTGCAAAATCCATATCTTTTCTTTTTTAGTGAAGGTTTTGCCGAAAATTGCAAAAATATAAAAAACGCGCCGAGAGGAAATATTAGAGCTACACAGTGAACGAACGTATTCCGAAAATTTTGTTTTTCAGCAGAGTGGAATCAAATAACTCAAAATAAATTAGCTTTGAGTTGGAAAAAAGGTTACAAAATTCCCTTTGTGGCCAAACCTTTTCAAGTTTTCAACGCCAAAACCTCAAAATTTACGAAAAATGAGTTAAAAATTTATTCAAAAAGCATACAACATTTATAAGTAGCTCCTACTTATAAATGTTGTATGCTCCAGTTAAAACTGTTAATAAATGTCAAGATCAGTTTTTGTTATACTATTTTTTAAGACAGAACGATAACAGGGGATTTTAAAAACATAAAACAGAAACCTACATAAAGTTCTTTCGCCCACCTCATTTTCAACTGGAAGATATTAGAGAACTTAATTAATAAAAACTGCTTCCTTGCGACATTAGATCTTAAAGATTGACAGATATACGGGGTCGAAGGGTGTACAGTCGGATCTCTCTCAGCCGAATGCATTTAGAAAAAGAGAACAATAGTTACTATAGGAAGCTCACAAAAATTTGCTAAAAGTCTAGGTAATATGTCAGAATGCCACTTTTTCGTTAAATCACAATGTAGGTAAAAAAATAATGATCTTATTTTTATAGTATGTGGTGTGCGTTATAGGTTCGGTGAAAAAACGATGTTAAAAAAAAATCTACGCTCGTGAAAATTCATAACTTTTGAAGCAAAGCTGCTAAGAATATCCAGTTTTCAGATTTCGTTTTCAAACAAAAAACAGGCGTGTATATAAGTAACTGTGGCACATGTTTTTGCGTGCGCAATCAATATTTGATCAAAGATGGACTGCGTTTATGATCGCGATCAAAATAATGTTCTTTTTTATTATTTGTCGTAAATTTTGTTTATAAAATAATTAATTGGTAGGGTTGGATAAACGCGCAAAAAAAATCAGAGGGGGGGTAAGGATTTTAAATTTTCGACCAGATTTCAAAAATTATGAAGTTGAAAGCTCCCAGAGCCAGAAGGGGGGGGGCGTACCATTTAGTATCTCCGATTTTGTTCAAAATTGGTATATAGCGGTTTTTGGGGTCGAGGATTACGAATTTTTGATCAGATTTGAAAAACTATAAAGTTGATAGCTTCCCGCTGAGTTGGGAAGGGGGGTACCGTCTAGTATCTTCGATTTCGTTTAAAATTGGTATATAGCGGTTTTTGGGGTCGAGGATTACGAATTTTCGATCAGATTTGAAAAATTATAAAGTTGATAGCTTCCCGCTGAGTTGGGGGGGGGGGGTACCGTCTAGTATCTTCGATTTCGTTCAAAATTGGTATATAGCGGTTTTTGGGGTCGAGGATTACGAATTTTTAATCAGATTTGAAATACTATAAACTTGATAGCTTCCCGCTGAGTTAGGGGGGGGGGGTACCGTCTAGTATCTTCGATTTAGTTCAAAATTGGTATATAGCGGTTTTTGGTTGATAGCTTCCCGCTGAGTTGGGGGGGGGGGTACCGTCTAGTATTTTAATTTCGTTCAAAATTGGTATATAGCGGTTTTTGGGGTCAAGGATTAGGAGTTTTTGATCAGAATTGAAAAACTATAAAGTTGATAGCTTCACGGTGAGTTGATGGGGGGGGGGGAACCATCTAGATCTTCGATTTTGTTCAAAATTGGTATATAGCGGTTTTTGGGGTCGAGGACTACGAATTTTTGATCCGAATTGGAAAACTAGTTGATAGCTTCTCGCTGAGTTGGGGGGGAGGGCGACCATCTAGTATCTCCGATTCTGTTTAAAATTGGTATATAGCGGTTTTTGGGGTCGAGGATTACGAATTTTCGATCAGAATTGAAAAACTTTAAAGCTGATAGCTTCTCGCTGAGTTAGGGGGGTACCATCTCGTATCTCCGATTTTGTTTAAAATTGGTATGTAGCGGTTTTTGGAGTCGAGGATTACGAATTTTCGATCAGAGGTGAAAAAATATAAAGTTGATAGTTTCTAGCTGAGTAGGTGGGGGGGGGGCGACCATCTAGTATCTCCGATTCTGTTTAAAATTGGTATATAGCAGTTTTTGGGATCGAGGATTACGAATTTTCGATCAGAATTCCAACTATAAAGTTGATAGCTTCTCGCTGAGTTGGGGGAGGTACCATCTAGATCTTCGATTTCATTCAAAATTGGTATATAGCGGTTTTTGGTGTCGAGGATTACGAATTTTTGATCAGAATTGAAAAACTATAAAGTTGATAGCTTGTCGCTGAGTTGGGGGGTGGGCGACCATCTAATATCACCGATTCTGTTTAAATCGAGGATTACGAATTTTCGATCAGAATTGAAAAACTATAAAGTTGATAGCTTCTTGGTGAGTTGGGGGGGGGGTATCATCTAGATCTTCGATTTGGTTCAAAATTGGTATATAGCGGTTGATCAGAATTGAAAAACTATAAAGTTGATAGATTCTGACTGAGTTGAGTTAAAATTGGTATATAGCGGTTTTTGGAGTCGAGGATCACGAATTTTCGATCAGAATTGAAAAACTATACAGCTGATAGCTTCTCGCTGAGTTGGGGGGTGGCATACCATCTAGTATTTCCGATTTTGTTTAAAATTGGTATGTAGCGGTTTTTGGGGTCGAGGATTACGGATTTTCGATCTAAATTGAAAAACTGTAAAGTTGATAGCTTCTCGCTGAGTTAGGGGGGGGGGGGGTACCATCTAGTATCTCTGATTTTATTTAAAATTGGTATGTAGCGGTTTTTGGGGTCGAGGATTACGGATTTTCGATCTTAAGTGGAAAACTATAAAGTTGATAGTTTCTCGTTGAGTTGGGGGGGGGTGTATACCATCTAGTATCTTCGATTTAGTTTAAAATTGGTATAATGATGGTTTTGGGGATTAAGAATTACGAATTTTGGTTCACAAATTATGAAATTGACAGTTCCTCGAACACAAGGGACGTGCTATCTATAAATATCTCCGATTTTGTTCAAATTTGGTATTTAGACGACGTTGGCCTTTAAATATGCATATTTTTTTTTTCTGCACGAGACCTTATAGTACGGAAAAACACCCCTAAATTCAGAAAAAGGTTGAATTTTGAAGTTTTTTAAAGTTATAAAATTTTCAAATACCAATCGTGACGTTGTGTCACCATACGATTTACACAAATCGATAACTGTCAAAATAGCCTTTCTACGGGCTTAATTTGTTTTTTCTATGCAACACCCTAAACTACGGAAAAACACCCCTGAATTCAGAAAATGCTTGAATTTTGCATGTTTTAGAATTTCTAAATACCAATCGTGACGTTGTCACCCCCTCCGTTATACTCGAATCGATAGCTATCAAAATAGCCTTCTTACAGGCTTAAATTGTTTCTTCTTTGCGAAACCCTAAGGGGCTGCAAAACACCCCCGATATCAAAAAATGGTTAAATTTTTCAAGGTTTTTAAAGTTTTAAAATTTCTAAATACCAATCGAGACGTTGTAACGCAGGCACAATTTCTTTCTACTGTATCAAACCCTAAGGTGCCAAGAAACACCTCTAAAATGAGAAAATGGTTGACAATTGCATGTTTTTTAAAGTTTTAAAATTTCTAAATACCAATCGTGACGTTGTCACCCTATACGGTATACACGAATCTATACCAATCGTAACGTTGTCACGTTATCGGTATACACGGATCGGTAACTGTCAAAATTTCATATTTGATGGCTATCGATTTGTGTATACCGTGACAAGGAAATTTTAAGACTATAAAAAACTTGCAAAATTTAAGCTTTTTCTGAATTTAGGGTTGTTTTCCGTACTTTAGAGTCTCGTACAGAAAAAAAAAATTATGCTTGTTAAAAGGCCATTTTGACAGCTATCGATTTGTGAATAACATATGGCGTGACAACTTCACCTAAATACCAATTTTGAACAAAACCGAAGATACTTATACATGGTCAACCCTTTGTGTTCAAGGAGCTGTCAACTTCATAATTTTTGAAATCTGTTGTAAAATTTTTAATCCTCCGCCCTCAAAACCCCAACATAGCAATTTTAAAAGAAATCTGAGATGCTTAGATGAAACCCCGCACTCTCGGGGAACTGTTAACTTTATAATTTGCGAAAGTTGAAAAAATTCGTAACTTTCGACTCCCAAAAATCTATATATCAATTTTTAACAAAATCTATTGTACTTAGATCCCCCCCCCCCCCGAGTAGAACTGTTAACTTCATAATTTGTGTTATACCAATTTTAAACTAAATATAAGGTACTTAGATGATACGCTCCCCTCCAGAAGCTGTCAACTTAATTTTTGAAACCTGGTTAAAAATTCTCAGTTTTTTTCTTCAAAAACCCCTTTATACTAATTTTAAACAAAATAGAAATTACTAAATGGTACCCACCTCAACTCAGAAAGAAGCTATCATCTTTATAGTTTTTCAAATCTGATCGAAAATTCGTCATCTTCGACCCCAAAAACCCCTTCATACCAATTTTAAACAATCGGAGTTACTAGATGGTCCCCCCCCCCCCAACTCAGAGAGAAGCTACCAACTTTATATTTTTTTAAATCTGATCAAAAATTCGTAATTTTCGACCCCAAAAACTACTATATACTGATTTTAAATGAAATCGAAGATACTAGATTAAAAATTCGTAATTTTCGACCCCAAAAACCACTATATACTGATTTTGAACGAAATCGAAGATCTAGATGGTACCCCTCCTCCCCAACTCAGCGGGAAGCTATCAGCTTTATAGTTTTTTAATTCTGATTAAAAATTCGGAATTCTCGACCCCAAAAACCGCTATATACCAATTTTATATTTTTTAAAATCTGATCAAAAATTCGTAATTTTCGACCCAAAAAACCACTATATACTGATTTTAAATGAAATCGAAGATACTAGATTAAAAATTCGTAATTTTCGACCCCAAAAACGACTATATAAAATGCTTGTTACGTTCTTAGTTAAAAATGAACTTGAGTGGTGGTTAAAGCACATAGACCAAGCCAAACATACTATTTTACAGCCTAATTATAACATTAAAATTTTCTCCGATGCATACAAATTGGGATGGGGGGCGTGTTGCAACGGAAAGGAAACAAAAGGGTTTTTGGCAACAAGGTGAACAGGAGAAACACATAAACATTCTTGAAATGAAGGCAGCGTTTTATGGTTTAACAAGCTTTGAAAAATTTTTAAAATTGTCATATTTTACTAAGAATTGACAGCATAGTCGCTATAGCCGTATTTACAGTTCTATTTGTGTTTTACCATTATCTAGTACATACAGAAAACAAAACCATTTCGAGAAATAGAAGATACACTTATTTTAACATTTAAAAGGCTTCGTAAGCCCGCGACATCCGAAAGCATTAGCAGGTGGATTAAAAAAGGTTAAAAAACGTAGGAATAGAATCAAAGGAAGACGCACACAATACATGGGAAATTTCACATCAATGAAAGTGCTGGAAATTTTTATATGTTGTAGATATTGAAATTCTCAACAATGTTTAAATTACCCCAAATCTTGTAGGTCTTAAGGTTTTCGAGATATGATTTTTTAAAGTTGCGGTTTTTGAGTGGATTTTTACTACGAAATAAACCATATTTAGAATTTACGACGACACAATTTTTAGTAGGGGTGCTAAGTGTACGTAATCCGAACCGAGAATTTGGAAATTATATAATACATAAACATTTTTAGAAAGTTTAAAACTGAATCTTAGTTTTATTTACCTTTTTTGTATAAGACACATAAATGGTCATAAAAAACAAAATATTCAAGAAGGTCTGATATAAAGAAGAAGTTAAAAAACCTCCAAATCAGTTACCTCAACCGAAAAGAAACTAAAAAACAAAAGATCAAAAGATCTTGGGTGGAAATAACGAAAATTCAAACATGGATGAGCATCCCACAAGGAACACATAAAAGATCAAAGCGAAAAGAGAAATGATTAAACGATGTTTCGCCCTGGGTAACCAGCGTGGGCTCATCAGTAGTTTCACTGGTCACCCTCCACTATACATCATTAAACACCATCATATACTTTGATTTCCAACTTTGAACCACTCACAAATAGGCATCGTTCCGCACTGGTACTTACTTATCCAAGTTACCTGATACGAATTCGTCCTGGCGTGTTAATATTTCCAGTAGGATTATGCTCCTAAGGCAATTAAAACAAAGAAGAAGTTAAAAAACCTCCAAATCAGTTACCTCAACCGAAAAGAAACTAAAAAACAAAAGATCAAAAGATCTTGGGTGGAAATAACGAAAATTCAAACTTGGATGAGCATCCCACAAGGAACACACAAAAGATCAAAGCGAAAAAAGAAATGATTAAACGATGTTTCGCCCTAGGTAACCAGCGTGGGCTCATCAGTAGTTTCACTGGTCACCCTCCACTATACAACATTAAACACCATCATATACTTTGATTTCCAACTTTGAACCACTCACAAATAGGCATCGTTCCGCACTGGTACTTACTTATCCAAGTTACCTGATACGAATTCGTCCTGGCGTGTTAATATTTCCAGTAGGATTATGCTCCTAAGGCAACTAAAACGAAGAAGAAGTTAAAAAACCTCCAAATCAGTTACCTCAACCGAGAAAAAACTAAAAAAACAAAAGATCAAAAGATCTTGGGTGGAAATAACGAAAATTCAAACTTGGATGAGCATCCCACAAGGAACACACAAAAGATCAAAGCAAAAAGAGAAATGATTAAACGATGTTTCGCCCTGGGTAACCAGCGTGGGCTCATCAGTAGTTTCACTGGTCACCCTCTACTATACATCATTAAACACCAAAAGAAACTTATATCTCCAAAACCAATTGATCGATCGATGTTAGAGATTAACCGAAAGCGATTAATCGAGACACTAGCCGTTTCGCAGCGATAAGGGAGGTTTAGTGAGGTTAATGTTGTTTGTTTGGAGTTTATTGGGTTAGTTAGTTTTAAATGCCGTTTTTTTGGATTTATAATTTTTTATGCTTTGCGAACGACTCGCGGCAGAACGTCTTCCCAGCAAAGCGGTCCGCTGCGAAATGTCTCCATAAAAGGTAAGTATGGTGTACCGAATGTTTTATTTAAATTGGTGAAGTAGCTTTTATGATAAACTAAACTCCTTTACCAAAAATCGGTTCATTATTTTACATTTAGCGCGAGCTTATAAGGCTATAGGAGATAGAGGGCGTTCAAGTGAATAGCTCATCCATGATATTTATTCGTTTATTATAACGTTTACTTTACCGAAAATTCTTGAGGTATTCATTTATCCTCTATACCGTGTCCTAACAAAAAGGTAAAAGAGTTTTTAATTCACGTAATTTGCTTTTTTTATATGCCTCATTCTCTATTTTTTCTACATACTATAATCATCATAATGGTATTGTATTTTACCTACGACCAACGAATAATACTAATTTTACGACCATCTCAACACGATTTTAATGGGTCATTTATGGTCCTGGAATAATAATAAAGCTTATGTTAAATTATTTTTAAAGGTTATGTCTAGTGTTTATATTCTTTTTAAATTTGCCGTGCGCTATTAGGTTGATAATATAGTTGCTAACACTGCTTACAGTTTAAATACCTACTTTAAATTTCGTTGGCTAGGAAAAGGTTCTAGATTTCTTGTTCTAGAATAATGAGGAATAATTATGAATATTCTGGAGAGGAGAGGGTATAAATAGGAGGACATTGTAAATCATGGGGAGATTCTAGATCTGAACATTAAAGAGTTAACTTCAACTAATGTCTTTTCATTTTTCCTTTTCCCCACCTGTAACGCGCCCTCTTTCAAGCCTAAAAAGCCAACCAACACAAGAAGATCTTTTTACAATTTTTCAGGTGTGTGGTAAGAAAAAAGGGGAAAAGTCAGTTTATGTAAAAGTCGAATTTAAAAAAAAAATGTTGCAAGGCTTGACCAGTCCAGTTAGAAGTTTTTGTCGTTTTTTTTTTTGTAAAGAGAGTTTGAAGAATGGATGAAGATTTGGTGGAACAGTTGGCAAGAAGTTTTGCAAAGGCATTCGAAGACTCCAGAAGAACCAATCTCGCACTGAAGGATGTGAGTGCACTAGTACCGAAATTCTCTGGTGCAGCCGACGAAAATGTGACTGAATGGACAAAAAGAGAGATCAAAATCCGAGATACCTACAGCCAGAAACTTGAGGCTGAGCTTTAAGATGGTACCACTCCAACAGCGACCATATCCATTATGATTTAGAAGCGCTTTTAACCAATCTAAGAATGATGTTTGACTGCAAAGAAAATTGCATTGAGTTACTCCGGAAGTTTGAGGCCAGAAAGTGGTAAAGAAATGAGCAGTTTTTGGATTATTTTGCTGATAAGATGACTCTGGGAGGAAGACTCAAAATTGGTGATGGTGAAATGGTTGAGCTCTTGATTGAAGGATTTAACAACACAGTTTTACAGACTCAAGCAAAGATGTCCAGGTTCCAGTCACCTGAGGAACTGCTAAAAGTTATGGCGCGGATAACAAATGCAGAAAGGGGTGTTTCAAGCAAATCAGTTGTCAGTCATTACCCGTATGTTACAAGTAAAGCCAATGGACCGAAGCCTGCCAGTACTCAAAGTACTCCAATAAAGTGCTTCAATTGCAACGTTTTTGGGCACATAGCATCAGCCTGTATAAAGCTCACGAGAGCCCCAGGAAGCTGTTTCGAGTGTGGTGCAACCACCCATAAGCTGCTGAACTGTCCCAAGAAGAAACCGGTGTCCAGTAAACCAAATAACAATGAGGTGAGCTTTATTGAATCAAATTTGATAGAAGCTTTTACAGTGCAAACTAATTTTAAAACTTTAGGCTCTAGGGACTTAGGGGTCATAGATACTGGAAGTCCAGTTTCTCTTATTTCAGAAAAATTAGTATCAAAGGAGTTTGTGCAAAAATGTCAGTCAGATAATATTTTGGGTTTGTTTACCGAAAAGATTGAAATTGAGGGGCATGATTACAAAATTCATTTTTATGTTGTAAGTAAAAACACTATGTCATCTTTTAGAACATTATTAGGCCGGGATTTTATTACAAATCAAGACATAGAAGAGGTGATTTTTCGGGAAAGCCAACTCAAAATTGTGCATAAAAATTATTATCAAGAATTTTTAACAAATGAAATTTTACTTATTTTAGAATCCAACAGCTTAGAGTCAAACGATCAGCTCCACCTACAGGTAAATCCAGATTTGTCACCTTCTATACAGGAAAAAGTCGGTAAGATTTTTAAAGATTTTTACTTTCCTGAGAGACCTTCTGTGCCTGCAACTAAATTTGAAATGCATTTCAATTTGTCAGAACACAAACCTTTTTATACCAGACCGAGAAGATTATCTTTTTGAGAAGCAAGCATTAGATGCGATTCTGAATGATTTGCTACAGAGAGGTGTTATTCGTGAGAGTAGTTCACCTTATAGTTCACCTGTAGTTGTGACTAAAAAGAATAATAATGAGTACAGAATGTGCTGTGATTTTAAGCAAGTTAACTGTTACATAATCAGAGACCAATTTCCTTTACCCTTAGTCGATGACTTGTTAGAACGACTAAAAAATAAGAAGTTTTTCACGAAGCTTGATCTCAAAAATGCATTTTATCATGTCAGTATGGCAGAAGACTCTGTCAAATACACTTTTTTCGTGACACCTCAAGGTCAGTTTGAGTTCCTAAAAATGCCTTTCCGCTTAAGTTCATCTCCGAGTACTTTCAGTCGGTTTGTCAATGAGATATTTAGAGATTTGATTAAAGAAAACCTGATCCAAATATATTTTGATGATATTTTGATCGCCACAGAAAGCATTTAGGAAAATTTAGATATTTTGCCAGTAGTGTTGGAAAAAATAAATCAAAATTTACTAGAGTTACGTATTTACAAGTGTTTGTTTTTGCAAAATTCAATTGATTTTCTTTGTTTATCATGTTGGTTTTGAAGGTATTACACCAAACACAGAAAATGTTCAAGCAATCCAGAATTATCCAGTTCCTTCAAACCGTAATCAGCTCCATTCTTTTCTTGGTTTGATATCTTATTTCCGACGTTTCGTAAAGAGTTTTGCTGAAATTGCTAGTCCTCTGTATAATCTGTTGAGAAAGAATAAGTCTTTTGTTTTTGGTCCAGAAGAACTTCAATCTTATGAAATTTTAAAATCCAAACTTATGTCCGAGCCCATTTTAGGAATCTATTCACCAACTGCCGAAACTGAATTACATTGTGATGCAAGTTCCTTGGCTTATGGAGCAATTTGTCTCCAAAAATAATCTGATAATAAATTTCATCCTGTATTTTACTTTAGTAAGCGTACTTCTGAATATGAATCCAAATATCACAGTTATGAACTGGAAACATTGGCTGTGATCAATACTTTAAAGCGCTTTCATATTTATTTACAAGGATTAAAATTTAAGATTGTTACTGACTGTGACAGTTTTCGTTTAACTCTTTCCAAAAAAGATATAAATTCCAGAATTATGCGTTGGTGCTTAGAGTTACAAAGTTATGACTACACTATTGAACATAGATCCAATTCTAGGATGAGACATGTAGATGCCTTGAGCAAAATCCATAATATTTTGGTTTTAGAGGGTAATACTTTGGAGCAAACTTTGGCTTTAAAAAAAATCTGATCCAGACATCATTAAGATCCGTGATCAGCCTGAATCAACTGAATCATCTTTGTATGAAATGCGTAATGGATTAGTATATCGTAAAATACAAAATGATTCCTTTTTTTTTTTAGGTGCCAAAAAATATGGAACACACTATAATTTTTCAGAATCACAATCAGATGGGTCATTTAGGAGTAGATAAATGTGCAACATTAATTTTTAAAACTTATTTCATCCCCAATCTAAGGGATAAGTTGAAAAAACATATTTCTAACTGTTGTAGTGTATCCAGTATAATCCAAAGTCCGGAAAGAAAGAGGGTATTTTGCACTCAATCCCTAAAGGTAAAACTCCATTTGAAATGCTTCACATTGATCATTATGGTCCTTTGGAACCTACAAAATCAAAAAATAGGTATTTTTATGAGATTATTGATGGTATTTCAAAATTTATCAAGTACTATCCGTGTAAGACAACATCCAATCAAGAAGTGATTAAACATCTAAATTCAGATTTTGTCATCATTGTAGCAGATCGAGGATCTTGTTTTCGAGCAGATGCTTTTTGGGAGTTTTGTGAGGAAAATAATATTCAACTTCTTTTGATTGCTACGGGAACGCCATGGGCAAATGGCCAAATTGAAAGAGAGAATCGAACATTGACTCCTAGGTTAGCAAAAATTCAAAATGAACAAGCTGGCTGTCAACTAAAGAAATTCCTACTCGACTTTTATTCGGTGTGGTTCAAAAAGGGAAAGTTCAAGATATTTTACGTGAAAATTTAGAAATGATGTTTGAATCTTTTGGTAAAAGACAAGAGTCAATGGAGGAAATTAAACATAAAGCATCTGAAGAGATTAAAAAGTCACAGGAAAATGTAAAAAGTACTATGACCAGGCACACAGGGTACCTCAAAAGTATTTTGAGGTTCAGCATGTTATGGTGACAAATGTGGATACGACCATAGGTGCCAACACAAAATTAATACCTAAGTTTAGGGGGCCTTATATAATTAAGTCAGTTTTACCAAATGACAGATATGCTGTTACCGATATAATAGGGTTCCAAAATACACAAATTCCTTATGATAGAATACTTCCTGCATCTAGACTTAAGCCTTATTAAGCAGAAGAAATTCTCTAAAATATTTTATTTTGTCTTTTAGTTTTTATAAAAACTGTTTATGTCTTATGATGTTCATTTTATTAGTAATTATGTTAAGTACTTATGATTTATGTTTATTTAAGAAGCTTATGATTATGTTCTTATGCAAGTACCTATACTTTATATCCTTATGTTTATGTATGTAGTTATGAATTTATGCATACTTATGTCCTTATGTTTAAGAATTTATGTCGTTTTATTTATGCTTTGAGGTTATGACCTATTTATGATTTATATATTTATTTAGATTGATCAGAGTCGATCAAAAGTCAGGATAGGCCGAACTGTTAAATTATTTTTAAAGGTTATGTCTAGTGTTTATATTCTTTTTAAATTTGCCGCGCGCTATTAGGTTGGTAATACAGTTGGTAACACTGCTTACAGTTTAAATACCTACTTTAAATTTCATTGGCTAGGAAAAGGTTCTAGATTTCTTGTTCTAGAATAATGAGGAATAATTGTGAATATTCTGGAGAGGAGAGGGTATAAATAGGATGACATTGTAAATCATGGGGAGATTCTAGATCTGAACATTAGTTAAGTTCAACTAATGTCTTTTAATTTTCGCTTTTCCCCACCTGCAACGCGCTCTTTTTTAAGCCTAAAAAGCCAACCAACACAAGAAGATCTTTTACACTTACCAAGATGGCGTGACAAGTGATGAAACTTTATTTTATAAGAGCGCTAATTGACGCAAAATGTGAATTATTTTTCTATATTTTAAGACAATAAATATTTATTAAACGTAAATAAATCCAATATAATTTTAGTACCTAAACAAAAATAATTCATAAAAAATAAGTAAGATATATGAAAGGTCGCTTACTTTATTTGTTTTGATGTTTTAGATAGATCGCCATTGAAAGTTCAAGTTATGAAGGTTGGGGACTTAGTGTTCGCGTTTGATATTTTTAATAATTTGTAATTGTAATATCTATATGCATACTATGTTGGGAATTTGGAACCTTTGGTTGCACTAAAACAAAGTTATGATTGTTTTCCACAAACCAAAACTACACTTTTTTGCACTCGTTTATCGTCTTCTGATGATGCTAACGTTGTTAGCAAAACGCGCGTCGAGTGCAAAAAAGTGTAGTTTTGGTTTGTGGAAAAAATAACTTTGATCTATATGCATGATCGGTTAACCCTGTCGACCAAAGTAAAAGTTTATCTTTAACGCAATAGTCTTGTGTTCAATCGTCCCGCACTCATTCACCTCAACAAACCTCACCAATCGTTTTAACATTCCGTGCTCCTAGGCCTCCACGAGTTCCTGGTAAAGTTCACATCCTTTGTTTCGGCCAATAAGAAGGCTTAGAAGCTGCCAATCTTGTACGGTGCACGCGCAAAGCTAACTCGATTATTGTTTTTCAAGAGCGCCCATTCTTCTGCACAAAGGCAGGTGTATGAAAGTTGAGGATTCATACACGACAATCGGGTGAAGTTCAGCCGTGGTCGGATAGGTTTCGGATAACTCGTGATAACTTTAAAGCCCGTTATTGGTCGATATCAAGGAGGTAACCGCTCCCGTGCGAAATTTCCTACAAAATTCAAGAATCGGCACCACGGTCGCACTCACTTTAGGCGCGCTTAATTATCCCGAGTCAACTCGTATACCAAAGTCCAAAGTATGATAAATCATGCCAGTCACCAAAAAGAGGTACAAATAAAGTCTGTGTTGTGTTCTATTTATGCCATTGTGTATAGCTTCACCACTTATGTACTCAACGCTGCACTTCTATTTATCCCTTTTATTTAGTTTCCAAAAAGAATATTTTGGTGGTTGGGTCCTACCTTAGCAGTTATTTGTAATGTCTTAAGGTTGACAAAAGGGCGGACAATCATGTCAAATTAAAATCTTTTATCTGTCCAATATCTCAAAAATGCACGGTATTGGTATTCTTATAAGCTATGTATGGTTTATTTTTTTGTAAAAATATGCCCCGAAAACCGCAACTTTAAAAAATCATATCTCGAAAACTTTAAGACCTACAAGATTTAGGGTAATTTAAACATTATTGGGAATTTCAGGCACTTTCACTGATGCGAAATTTCCCATGTATTGTGTGCGTCCTCCTTTTAAAGGACATAGCACAGAACAGCATTAAGGGTTGCTGCATCAATCAAAAGTATTAGAAAGGCTGCGGGATGTTCCTTAAAAAAGGAAAACGTCCAATCGATTTTGTAATAAACCTTTAATTTCAAAAGATTGCTTAGCTAATTATATTAAAAAATATATTTTAAACACATTTAAAATTATAAACCTTGTGGTTTACTTACTATTATTTAATTTTTTAACTAATATCGCCATGATCTCTAAACAACTGTATATCTAATAGGATGTGACAAATCGAAGTATAATTAAGGATTAAACGACTTACCTGTAAGAAAGTTCAATCCAAATTATACGAGATTGGTCACATACTATTAGACACCCTCCCATTTATATATTCATGTATTTTTCATGCAAAACCCTGTTTTTGCGGGGTTAATACAATATACAGCAGACGTCAGGGTATGTTGTTGCCAGACTTAATTCGCCTTGTTGCCACATTGCACAATAAAAACGTGGATATAACAAACTGTTTTTTACATCTGCAAGGTTAATTTTAAAACCATAAATACAGCAGTCACGTGACATATCTGGTATTGTTGCCAACCTAAAAACAAATTTTTTTTTAAAAAAATGTCAGGTAGTTTGTAAGTAAAAATGAATTAATTTATATTTTATTTTGAAGAGGCAATACCAAGAAATATTTTTTTTGGCAAAAACATGAAACATAGTGAACTTTAAAAATATATATTTTTGTATCGTATTTTTGCGAGTAACCATAAGATACCATGAAGTCAGGACGTTTTACATACCATACTATCTAACTACCTTTCTAAGGTAGTTAGATGTTCGTGGTATGTTATATATTACGTTTATTTTACTTGATAGAACTCTTATGAGATAACACGAGTACAATTAATAAAATATTAAATGAATAGTAATGATGAAAGTTCTCAAAAACTAAAAAAAGGAAAACTCACGTGACCTCCATATCGCACCACCCTTTCTCATTATCCAAACTTCGCCGGTCCGCCAGCACCACCTTTTGGTTTAAAATCATAACACAAATTACCATTAAGGAATAATTTTACCATCAAAATTTTTTGTTTTAAGAATTATCTGGAAACCATTATTCTCTTTTAAAAGATCCGTTTGATTAAATGATTTTTGTTTTATTTGAATTACAGTTCCAAGAGCATGTTCATTTTGTGGTATTTTACTTTTTACTGAGGTTAAGAAATAAGAAAATAACATTAAAATTTTTAAAAAACTTAAATACTTTAAATAAAATATTATTAAAACACTAAAATTAATGAAAAACGAGAGTTTTTTGTACTTTAGTACAAAATTAACTTCCTGTATTTCAATTGCTCACACAGAGGGTGGAATCAAAATACAGGAAGTTCATTTTGCACTAAAGTACAAAAAAACTCTTGTTTTTTTCCATTGCCACAGTCATCTTCCGTTTGTTTTTTACTAAAATTAATGTCTATACCTAATGAACCATGTGAATTTACTTTAATACAAAGTCAAACTTTTCTAAGAAAGAAATATTTTTTTTGGCAAAAACACGAAACACAGTGAACTTTAAAAATATATATTTTTGTATTGTATTTTTGCGAGAGGGTGGAATAAAAATACAGGAAGTTCATTTTGCACTAAAGTACAAAAAAACTCTTGTTTTTTTCCATTGCCACAGTCATCTTCCGTTTGTTTTTTACTAAAATTAATGTCTATACCTAATAAACCATGTGAATTTACTTTAATACAAAGTCAAACTTTTCTAACTAAAGTTATAGAAGCTAACGCCCAGTTCCCACCACGTTACAGGACATAGATTTGCAGTTGTTGTAAATGTAGAATTACATGTAACCCTACTGTCAAGTGAAGCACTGGTATTTTTAGTTGTATAATTTAACAAGTAAATTTATCCAATAGTCTAATTTTGAGCCGAAAAGGTTTTTCTGGCCTCTGCAGTATCCTAAAATAAACAAGAAAACATACTTTATTTATTTATTTATTTAATTCTCTCTCCATATGATACATTTTGTATAGGTATATTGGATGTGTCAACCCAGCAACTTAATGCACAATTTTTAAATTTACTGCTCGGTGGATTGGGGTCCTAGGGACCCGAGTAGGTGCCCCATAAAGAATTTTTCATAAAAAAATTAAAAATGGCAGAAAACTGTATACTGCATAATTACCCTGAACTCTGAATCCACCTTTAGCTGTGTGGTGTACAAACATTATAGAAACTGGTGTTGGTCCATTTGTTGATTTTTTAATTCCTGTCCCCATTAATCTTGGAAGTTTTACATTCCCTGTGAAAGGTTGGGCTCAAATTTACACACGTAGTGGTAATACCCACGTAGTGCTCAAGGGCCCCCTATTTATGTCCTGAAAATACCAGAATCAACTTAATCACAAACCATATGATATTCACTACACTAAATCGTTCAACCTTTGTTGTCAGTTGAGAAAACACCCACCTGGTTGAAGTCCAAGTGTCCTCGACTTTCTCATAGAGTCTTATCTACTTTCTTAGAGCTGGGCCACATAATAAACATTAACAGTTTTTGTCTTATTTTTATTGCTCTAAATGAACATAACTTTTGTTCTCGTGAACCGATTTTGATGAAATGAAGCCTCGGTCCAGCAGTTTTTACGTCATTATTGTACAGACATAAAAAATTCTAAAAATTATATTTTTGGTATCTATATAGCTCGGTTAGAAATGTTGTTAACGAGGTGCTAGCCGAGTGAAACAGCGCGTGTAAGAAAGTTACTTACTCTATTTTTCCTATGAACACTGATGAATGTGTACTTTGCAACATATGTGCAGAAAAGTAATGTGACAGTTAAGGCCATCGTACACTTTTCCACACATGTGCGAAAATTGCCCAAACTCTGCTCCGCGTTGTTCGTGCAACTGCGGTCGCATGCGGAAAAGTATCAGTTTCCGCACTTGTTAGGTAAATAACTATTTCCTACTAGCGTGCGTAATGGATTTATCCTGTGTTTGATTTTGATTTTGAAATATGTTTATTAAAAACCAATTATAACTTGTTATAAGACCTAAAAGATTGGCTTGACTTTATATCTATCTTTTCACAGTTTGAGTAAAAAAAATTTTCACGCACGCTAAGCCAGTTTTTTACGCACGCCGTGCCTGATAAAGTTTTCATCTTACTCATCTACACTGTGGCATACACGCTATACATTTTTTACTTCTGCAGAATTTCTGGATTTTTTCTGCAAAGAAGGCTATCTCCAGTATTCTTTCACGCTGTCTTATTTGTTGGAAAACTAAACCTGATACTTTTGAACCAAAAATGGGAAATTTATCGTGCCTTTCTGCATACGGGTGTGGATTTTTGTGTCCCTTTTCAACTCCACGTTACAGCTAGGTTACGCAACTCTTTAACTGTCAAAGCGTATGTAGCTCTATTTATTTGTTTAAGTGTCAAAGCCGTGCATTTAGAGCTTGTCTCTAGCCTTTCCGGTGAGGCTTGCCTTAGTGCTTTGCGTAGTTTTTTTTTTGCTCGAAGATGCAAAAGTAAGGCTATATACTCGGACTGCGGCACGAATTTTATATCTTCGGACAAGTACGTTCGACAAATTTTTGCCCAATGCCTCCAACAAGAGGCAGAATGGCATTTCAATGTTCACACGGCTAGTCACATGGCTGGAATCTGAGAAGCCAATATTAAATGCGTGAAAAAAACATATAACTCGTGTAGTGTGTACACAGATTCTTACTTTTGAGGAACTGTATACTGTGCTTACCCAAATCGAAGCGGTACTTAACAGTAGACCTATCAGTGCTATATCTTCTGACCCTTCCGATTTAACGGCATTGACCCCAGGTCACTTCCTTTCACTTGCACCCTTATCTACAATTCCTGACCCCGATTTTACTAAAATCGCAACTAACCGCCTAACTAGATGGCAGCTCTTACAGAGGATGCACCGAGATTTCTGGAATCGTTGGAGAAACGAATACGTACACATCTTGCAACAGAGATCTAAGTGGCAAGAAAGCAATTTTTCAAGTGTTGAACCAGGTACTTTTGCTTTGGTCAAAGCTGATAATTTAAATCCTCTTGAGTGGTCACTGGCCCAGATTACTGAAATTATACCTGGTGCAGATAAGATACCAAGGGTAGCAATTGTGAAAACTGCTAAAGGCACTCTTAGGAGACCTCTAGTAAAACTTTCTCCGTTACCGGACCCCGCGTGCTGAAATTAGTATTTTAGGGGGGTGGGGATGTTTCGTTCCCGCTCAATTATATTGTAAATAATTGGGCTTAGAATTTTTGTTTATTTTTTGTTTTCTAAATTTGCGTAAAATTACAATTTTCCTTTTTACTCATTGTTAATGCAATTTTCTGCGAACAAGTGATTATATACTATAAGTCTAATTTTCTTACATTTTATTAAACAAGAGACTTGATAAACTTTACTGTTTATCCCATACCTAATTTCCTATTATCCTTGTTTCCAGAATGTTCCGCTTATACCCCCCACCCCTATGGAACCAAGGACAGCTGTATCGCATGAGAGAAACGGCAAGTGCAAGCGCGCGGGTTTATAATAAACATTAACAGTTTTTGTCCTATTTTTATTGCTCTAAATGGACATAACTTTTATTCTCGTAAACCGATTTTGATGAAATGAAGCCTCGGTCCAGTAGTTTTTGCGTCATTATTGTGCAGATATAAAAAATTCTAAAAATTATATTTTTGGTATCTATATAGCTCGGTTAGAAGCCCACACCAAAAATTTTAATAGTTTAGTACATAACAAGAGAAGAAAGTAACAAATTTCACGCACGAGCGTGAATGTTGTTAACGAGGCGCTAGCCGAGTGAAGCAACAGCGCGTGTAAGAAAGTTCCCGCGCTAAATCAGTTCACGTTGACAAGGTCGCTGAAAACATACTACATCTCAGCAACTGAGTTTCGACAAAAAACTCGCGAGTGAACCACATTTTACATATAAGAAAACCTCGAGATTATTGGTGCCAACTTGAATATCCTAGTCTCCAGAATCCTCCAGGAATTCGGGGTAAGTCGAGTGCCTATTTTTTCGGGATATTTCCTTTATTGCTACTGCTATACGGCAGGTTTTATTTCTGGCCCTATCCGCCATTGATACTTACAATTTACAATACAATAATTAAGATCGAGTTTCTAACTGTGAAATTTAACGACTGTTTGAGCGTTTGAATCAGCTTCCCTAGTTTTACAGTCCACTATAAAAAAAAATCTTAATTTGTTGATCGCCCATATTTGTCCGCCCCGAACACCTACCTACCTAGCTTTTTTTTTGGTAGAGGATTACGAATTGTGATTGTTGTTAAAATTATAGAGTTAAAAGGCTCCCCCTCTTCGAAGGGGGGGGTAGTGCTTTTTAAATTTTATTAAAAGACATTTTCTGCTTAAATTTATTTTATGCAACTTAGAAGAACTTAACGTGGTACATCACTTAGACATTTAGTGAGTTTGAATTTGTTGAAAAATGGAAACACTGGAAAAATGGAGGAAATGACGCGGGCGAAAAAATTTGAGAGGTATATAGTGAAAATGGATTAAATTAAAATAATGGGCGGTTGGTCAAATGGATAGAATGGAAAAATGGAGCTGTTGCAAAAATGGGTAAAATTAAAAATTGGAGCGGCTGGCGGACATATGTAAATAGAGTACTGTTAAGTGGCATTTTTTCTTTTTGCTTCCCTCGCTAAAGGGAAGTAATGTAATCATCGAAAAATCACACTTCGAGATTTTCATGATCCTCCACGAATTTTGAGGTTGTGAATAATGATAAGCACGAATCCAGACGCCGTCGCTCTGTCTGTCGGTCTGTCTGTCTGTCTGTCGCCTACTTTTTAGCCACTCTAACTTAAAAACTCCTTCACTAATCATAACAAAATTTTACATAGCGATTACTTTTGTTGACACGCAGACCCCTATTGTTTTTGAGCATTCTCCTAGTAGACCCTTCGGACCCCCAAAAAACTTCATCACTAAAAAAAATATTTTTTTTTCTTACCGTGTGATACCTCCTGGAAAGACCCTTGAAAAGTCTGGATACACTCTGGAAAGACCCTGGAAACACTCTGCAAAAGTCTGGAAACATTCTGGAAAAGTCTGGAAAGACCCTGGAAAAGTCTGGAACAGTCTGGAAAGACCCTGGAATTCTGAATGTACTCTGGAAAACTCTGGAAAGATCTGGATATACTCTGAAAAAGTCTGGAAAGACCCTGGGAAAGTCTGAATACACTCTGGAAAAGTCTGGAAAGACCCTGGAAAAGTCTGGAACAGTCTGGTAAGACCCTGGAAAAGTCTGAATGTACTCTGGAAAACTCTGGAAAGATCCTGGAAAAGTCTGGATACACTCGGAGAAAGTCTGGAAAGACCCTGGAAAAGTCAGGATACACTCTGGAAAGTCTGGAAAAACTCTGGAAAAGTCCAAGTACACCATGGAAAAGTCTGAATACACCCTGAACAGTGTAGATACACCCAAGAAATGTCTGGATATATCCTGGAAAAGTCTGACCAACCCAATCTAACCCATGTGTATATGAGTAGCGGTTTTTTATATATGTTCTTCTGAGCGAGGGAAGTTTTAGAGTAAACCTTCTATAAACTACCTAAAGTGCCTTTTTTTTTCGCCTCGGAATAAAAAGAGATCCTAGGTTTATAATACACATTAACAGTTTTTGTCTTATTTTTATTGCTCTAAATGGACATAACTTTTGTTCTCGTAAACCGATTTTGATGAAATGAAGCCTCGGTCCAGTAGTTTTTGCGTCATTATTGTACAGATATAAAAAATTCTAAAAATTATATTTTTGGTATCTATATATATATAATTTCACGCACGAGTGTGAATGTTGTTAACGAGGCGCTAGCCGAGTGAAGCAACAGCGCGTGTACTCTATTTTTCCTATGAACACTGATGAATGTGTACTTTGCAACATATGTGCAGAAAAGTAATGGGACAGTTAAGGCCATCGTACACTTTTCCACACATGTGGCCAACGGACACAACTGCCTCTCTGTTAATCCAGGAACCCCTGACTTTGGTCTCAGAGCTAAAGTACTTGGGGGTCACCCTGGACAAGGGGCTCACTTGGACACCGCATGTTGCCAAAATGACCGAAAAAGTCCAGGCAACAATGTCGGAATTGCGTCGGGTGGTAGGTCGGACCTGGGGTATTACACCCAGGAACCTTCACTGGATGTACACGGCAATACTAAGACCTAGGATCCAATATGGATCCATTGTTTGGTGGCCGGCAGTGGAGAGGACCACCATATCCCAAAAGCTCAGAAGCCTGCAAGGCTAATGTGCAGGGGAATAACCGGCGCCATGAGGACGACAACAATCCAAGTACTTGAGACCATTCTGGGACTGCCTGCGCTACCGACTTGGATCAAGAAGGAAGCGATGTCGACCCATTTGCGTCTGAGAGACTCTGGTCAGTGGAGAGGAAGAGAGGAAGCCATTGGACACCTAAGGGTCGCCCAAATGGCCACCAGGGAGATGCCACTTGCGTCCTTTGAGATCAAGGCAACCCGAATTCCCTAGAGATTCAATAAGAGGTACAAAGTCGAAATTCCCGATAGGGAATTCTGGCAGAGGGAGAACATCCACCAACAGTTCGAGAGGAACGCTGTGATATGCTACACCGATGGCTCCAAGCTATCGGAGAGGCAGACAACAGAGGCGGGGGTCTACGTGCAAGACCGAGAAGAAGTTCGGATGAGCTACCCGCTCGGAGAGCAAGCTACGGTCTTCCAAGCCGAGGTATACGCCATTATAATGGCAGCAACACTAGAAGAGGTTCGGAATGGTCCGGAGGAGCATGTGTACATATGCTCCGACAGCCAAGCGGCCCTAAAGGCACTCAGTGCGCCAAAAATTGTCAACACTCTGGTGGAAGAGTGCGTAGAAGAACTGGAAGCCTTGAGTCAAGACAAAAGAGTTACAGTGATGTGGGTACCGGGACACACGAGAGTGTCGGGCAACGAAAAGGCGGATGAACTCGATCGGATCGGGGCCAGCACTCAATACGTGGGGCCGGAACCACTCTTAGGTATAACAAGGAGACAGCTGCAAAGTCGACTCATTATATGGGCTAACGATGCACTGGCGGACTCCTGGGAGAACGAATTAGGATGTAGACAGTCCAAAGAATTCGTCGACGGACCGGACGCGGCCAGACTCAAATGGTTCCTGGGAAGGACACGAAAAGATATTGGACTACGGACAGGGATACTGACCGGCCATAACCGACTCAGCAAGCATCTGACTCGCATCGGAGTCGGGAATGACTCCATCTGCCGTGCCTGCGGGAGGGCGGAGGAGACATCCTGGCACCTCGTTGCGGAGTGCGATGCATACCTAAGGATGAGGTATCAGGTACCCGGACAACCGAACCTGGATGCAGCGCACCTGCGAGCTCTCAGGTGGGCCAAAGTACTGGACTTCGCGAAGAGAACAGGAAGGCCCGGAGAGCCCACTACCGTACAAGCGGTACAGGTGGTGGATTAGGGGGCTGGGCTAGTGTAAGGTAAACAGGGACCGATTGGGCCTACTTGCCAGGTCTTGGGCCGCCCCCTAGTTACTACTACTACTACTACTACTACTACTACTACTACTACTACTACTACTACTACTACTTGTTGCCAGTTGAGAAAACCCCCACCTGTTTGAAGTCCAAGTGTCCTCGACTTTCTTAAAGAGTCTTATCGACTTAGAGCTGGGCCACAATTTTTTATCCTGTAAGTTCCATATTTTTAATGGTTTATACAACAGGTTTGGTCCACTTCATCGTCGGGTTATACATATTTTAAATATAAGTTTTACTTTGTTTGCATAAGCGAGGCAGACATATGTCCTAATTAACTTGAGGTTGTGTGTTTCCACCACAAAACTTTAACAAAAATTACAAAACATTATTTACAATCTATTTTCATATTCAGGATTGCCAACCAAAGAAATAAGCAATGTAACCATGACGCCACACCTAAGCTAAATGTGACGTCATGGTAAGGTGTTGTTACTCGCAAAAATACCGGTCACCCTGTTACTATACATACCGGTACGCTGTATTAACCTCGCCAAAACCGACCTTTATCACTAGTCAACCCGTAGCCGTTTTCTTTTTAAGGATTTTCGATTTAAGAATTGGTCCTGGTTCTGGATGACATTATTTTGACATAAATTTTGACAGCGGTTCTAAAATAATGACGTCATTTAAAATATTCTGAAGATATCTTTGATTTTACTCAAAAAAAGACTATCTATACTTTTTCAAAATTTTAGGGGTTATGTTTACAACGAAAGGGCCGAACCAACCTTCCAGGCTGGTTCTAAAATTTCATAACCGGGTTGCAACCGTGACGTCATTGTTTTAAAACGAAAGGACCGGTTGCGGTTCTGTTTCAACCAGAACCAGGACCAATTGTAAAACGAAAATCCTTTTTGTCGCGGTTACGGTTAACCTTGGTCCTAAAATTTCCCAGAAGTATAAGCAAAAGAAGGAGCATATAATCACACCCATAGCAACATATCAGTCGGTGAATGCGCCGCTCACAGTTAATTTTCATAATCTACTGATTTTGTGTGGGAAACGAGCCGAACGAATTCTCGCGCGCTCGAGTGGCGACCGACGACACCAACAACCTGATGACTAGCTGTCTTATTCTTTGCCCGTGTAATAGAAAGGGACGGAATATTACGCATAGTGTATCGAGGGTGTGAATACCAGAAAAAAAGGGGTGTGTTTGGTGTTATTTTGCAGTGACCCGTGCTGCGCCGTCGCGAAGATCAACGGAGCATGATTTAGAACAAAATCGCATAATTTCCGCAGATGCGAAGCATAGTTTTACTCAAAGCTATTGGTAACACTGTTTAGAAGTATACTGAAGTACCTAGGAGATATCAGGTAGGCTGCAGTGGCGGTATGTTTTTCTTATCTCTAAAACTTGCGTATGACGTGCTACGAAGTATCACTATCAAGTATATCTACACTGAGAAAACGGGACCAACCCACCACCGTGGGTTGAAAATTTGAGTCTACCAGAACTCGCACCGTACGTTAATAAGGATTTTCGTTTTACAATTGGTCCTGGTTCTGGTTGAACCAGAACCGCAACCGGTCCTTTCGTTTTAAAACAATGACGTCACGGTTGCAACACGGTTATGAAATTTTAGAACCAGCCTGGGAGGTTGGTTCGGCCCTTTGGTTGTAAACATAACCCCTAAAATTTTGCAAAAGTATAGATAGTCCTTTTTTGAGTAAAATCAAAGATATCTTCATAATATTTTAAATGACGTCATTATTTTAGAACCGCTGTCAAAATTTATGTCAAAATAATGTCAACCAGAACCAGGACCAATTCTTAAATCGAAAATCCTTAAAATAGCACACGGTATGATTGTCCGAAACTATTTTAACTTAGCTGGGAGTACTCAGCAAGCCGTGGGCTACCACAATTCAGGCATGGGATTGCCCCAGTGTTGTAGGTCATATGTGCAGGTATCCTGGCCGGTGCAGCGGAAGGTTCAAGAGTGAAAAATATTAACGTGTTTTATTGTATTTCCTAAATAATATGAAAGTACGAAGTGCCGAAATGGACAAAAAAATACATTCTGTGTTTATGCATATTTTGGGCTACCACAACACACGAACCGCGTTTCCCTATAATCCCTTGGACTTGGTTCTCACAGCCCAGAGGTCTGGGCTGTTCTCTATTGGCAACACGGCTGGGTCTAGGAGAACACATATTTGAGTTCTCGTAGCCCACCATTTTTCTCAGTGTAATAGGATGTGACCAATCTCGTATAATTTGGATTAAAGTTCCTTACAGGTAAGTCGTTTAATCCTTAATTATACCATAAAGTAAGGAACTAAACAGAGAACCGATGTATATGAGACGCTTGTTGACCGAAGTTTAGGCAGGCTTTGGGCTCGGAATGAAAGTGTGCATCAAAATCGTTTGGCGCATGCAACGTTGCCGTTAGTAACAAAAAATAAGCAAAAGTCGGCATCAAAATCCCTTTGCACGTTCGGTTAGTAACAAAAAAATTATAATTTACATGAATATTTTATTTTTCAATTAAATTTGTTAATTTTTAGAACCAATGATTTTTGTATTTGATACACCATAAAAACAAAAATACCTACCTACCTAGCTTTTTTTTTGGTAGAGGATTACGAATTGTGATTGTTGTTAAAATTATAAAGTTAAAAGGCTCCCCCTCTTCGAAGGGGGGGGGATAGTGCTTTTTCAATTTTTTTAAAAGACATTTTCTGCTTAAATTTATTTTATGCAACTTGGAAGTACTTAACGTGGTACATCACTTAGGCATTTAATGAGTTTGAATTTGTTGAAAAATGGAAACACTGGAAAAATGGAGGAAATGACGCGGGCGAAAAAATTTGAGAGGTATATAGTGAAAATGGATTAAATAAAAATAATGGATAAAATGGGGCGGTTGGTCAAATGGATAGAATGGAAAAATGGAGCTGTTGCAAAAATGGGTAAAATTAAAAATTGGAGCGGCTGGAGGACATATGTAAATAGAGTACTGTTAAGTGGCATTTTTTCTTTTTACTTCCCTCGCTAAAGGGAAGTAATGTAATCATCGAAAAATCACACTTCGAGATTTTCATGATCCTCCACGAATTTTGAGGTTCTGAATAGTGATAAGCACGAATTCAGACGCCGTCGCTCTGTCTGTCGGTCTGTCTGTCGCCTACTTTGTAGCCACTCTAACTTAAAAACTCCTTCACTAATCATAAAAAAATTTTACATAGCGATTACTTTTGTTGACACGCAGATCCCTATTGTTTTTGAGCATTCTCCTAGTAGACCCTTCGGAGCTACCCCCAAAAAACTTCATCCCTAAAAAAAATATTTTTTTTCTTACCGTGTGATACCTCCTGAAAAGACCCTTGAAAAGTCTGGATACACTCTGGAAAGTCTGGAAAGACCCTGGAAACACACTGGAAAAGTCTGGAAACATTCTGGAAAAGTCTGGATATACTCTGAAAAAGTCTGGAAAGACCCTGGGAAAGTCTGGATACACTCTGGAAAAGTCTGGAAAGACCCTGGAAAAGTCTGGAACAGTCTGGATAGACCCTGGAAAAGTCTGAATGTACTCTGGAAAACTCTGGAAAGATCCTGGAAAGGTCTGGATACACTCAGAAAAAGTCTGGAGAAACCCTGGAAAAGTCAGGATACACTCTGAAAAGTCTGGAAAAACTCTGGAAAATTCCAAGTACACCATGGAAAAGTCTGAATACACCCTGAACAGTGTAGATACACCCAAGAAATGTCTGGATATATCCTGGAAAAGTCTGATCAACCCAATCTAACCCATGTATATATGAGTAGCGGTTTTTTATATATGTTCTTCTGAGCGAGGGAAGTTTTAGAGTAAACCTTCTATAAACTACCCAACTAAAGTGCCTTTTTTTTCGACTCGGAATAAAAAGAGATCCTAGGTTTATAATAAAAATTAACAGTTTTTGTCTTATTTTTATTGCTCTAAATGAACATAACTTTTGTTCTCGTGAACCGATTTTGATGAAATGAAGCCTCGGTCCAGCAGTTTTTACGTCATTATTGTACAGACATAAAAAATTCTAAAAATTATATTTTTGGTATCTATATAGCTCGGTTAGAAATGTTGTTAACGAGGTGCTAGCCGAGTGAAACAGCGCGTGTAAGAAAGTTACTTACTCTATTTTTCCTATGAACACTGATGAATGTGTACTTTGCAACATATGTGCAGAAAAGTAATGTGACAGTTAAGGCCATCGTACACTTTTCCACACATGTGCGAAAAAGTATTTTTCCTATTAGCGTGCGTAAAAGTGCATGTTTACGCACGCATTTGCGTGCGGGTATTTGAATGTATTTACCCTGTGCATTTCGCGCTCGGCGTGCAGAAAAATATTTTTTACGCACACATTTTTTTTTTAAATATTTACAATAAAATTTCAATAACTATTGTACGCAAGTAGGAAAAATTTTATACCTGACACGTGCGAAAAGTGTCTTTTCCGCCCTTGACAGCTTGCCCAAACTCTGTTCCGCGTTGTTCGTGCAACTGCGGTCGCATGCGGAAAAGTATCAGTTTCCGCACTTGTTAGGTAAATAACTATTTCCTACTAGCGTGCGTAAAAATGCACTCTGTGCGGGAATGGATTTACCCTGTGTTTGATTTTGATTTTGAAATATGTTTATTAAAAACCAATTATAATTTGTTATAAGACCTAAAAGTTTGGCTTGACTTTATATCTATCTTTGCACAGTTTGAGTAAAAAAAAATTTCACTCACGCTAAACCAGTTTTTTACGCACGCCGTGCCGGAAAAAAAATTTTTCACGCATAACGTGCAGTAGTTTGAACTTTCCACATGAAAATTGGTGCGAAAAAAATAATTTTAAGCACGTAAGTATAGGAAAAACACATTTTGGCTATACTGGAATTTTTGTAGAATGCCTTCCCTTCAAGGGGTAAGTTTGGCATTTGGCAATTTAATTAGGGAAAGAGGGTCACCTTATTTTAAAGGTATTTTAAATGCCTCTAAAACGGTTAGTTTTCAAAATTTTTAAAATAGGTTCAAATTATCTGGGAAAATTTTACCCCTTGTAGGAGAGTATCCTAGAAGAATAAATGCACTGATAAAATATACTTGACGAAACACTTTTTTACGGTTTAGGGGTGCAAAAAAATATTTTTATTATTTTTATAAACGCAAATAAAGTTAAACAATTAAATGGCCAACAGTGGCGAAATAAATGCTCTTGCGTTCTAGTTTTTAATGAAGGTGTAAAAAAAACTAAATAGTATTAACTCTGGGCAAAACTGTGCTTTTTTCAATCACCTTTTTAAATTACCTACTCGCCGCGCGTATTCTTTAGGACCACACTTGTAAAAAAGGCAATAAATTAACTACTAGTTATAAAAACTTTTTCGTTAACAGCATTGAAAACCTAAAAAATATAATTTTTAGTACAATTTTCCAAAAATTTTAACTTGCGGCACGAAGCTTTTACTGATTTTGGCAACAAATCTAACATTAAAATTTAATCGCCACCAACCCAGAAGTTTTAGGAGTTATTCTAGTTCACTTTTTTTTAAATATTTAACAAAAAACGTTAATAAATATTACTTCACTGCAAAAAATCCCATTGAAAAAAAAGTAACGTCACCGCCCTTGCACCTCCCCTTGCCCTTGTACATCCTTTGTATTTGAAGATATTTAGCGGTATCGTTAATTTTCGGACACCCTGTATGTTTTATTTAAAAGTAATATGAATTTATCAACTAGCAAAGTTGTTTTGAATTTGACCCTATATTGTAGGAATTTTTTTTTCAATTCACTAGCATCATCCATTAAAAGGTTTGCAAAGCGATCAAACCTGTATTTTTCTTTTTTTTTTAATTGAAAAATTAACGTCATAGACAGTCCCCCTACAAACATTCAAATCATTCGAGATTTTTTTTTAGAAAATTTGTATTCATAACTCGCCCCAAACCTAAACTTAAAAGCACATAGATATACCTAATTTTTAAAAAAATAATCTGCTTATTTTAACCTAATTAATAACGTTTTTCTAATGTTAATGTATTTTCTAATATGATCTTTAATCCCTTATATCTCTTATTTTTACTGTAAAAGTGTTATATTTAAAAAAGTGTTTTCACTGCTAACATTAGCTAATTTGTAAAGTTGCATTTCAGCTTTTTAGTGTACCTATTATATTATATTTCTTATTTTTAATGTAAAAGTCTTAAATTTAAAAAAAAGTGTTTTTACTGCTAACATTAGCTATTTTGTAGATTTGCATTTCAGCTTTTAGTGTACCTATCATATTATATTTCTTTCGTATTTCTAGTCAGGTCTTTTCTAGGTTTAAAGGTTTTAAATGTTGTTTGTTATATTATTATATTTATAAGCTAACTATATTTATATGGATTTAGGGCTTTTAATAAAGAAAGAGGGATGTGTAGTATGCTTAATGTAGGATTCAGATTATAGTGTGAACGAACCTTAAGAATTATGTGTGTATGAACTACTTGTGTTATATATATATATGAACGAATGTCAAATAGACACATTTCCCATTTAACCTGCCTTTCATGAAGACCTGACCTGGGGTTCCGCTCCTATCAAGCAAGTATAAAACAGTGGGTTGCGTCTTTTCTTTCATCAGCTTGGGCACTGCTAACCTGAAACAAAAAATAAGATGTATTTCAAAATGTAAGCCAGTGAACTGGCTACTTAAGATTGAAAGCTTTCAGGTTTGGTTTGTAAAATCGATCAATTACACCAATAGTAACTTTTAATCACCTCGCCCTTTAAACAAGAGTATAATCCATCGACGTACTAGGTTAGTACATCGATGGCATAATCCGACGTATTAGACTTACATCGACTATATCTCACCAATTTTTGGCCACCAATTTTATTGCTGTCTGCCAATTTAAATTCTTTTAGAAAAGTATGGACCAAGTTTTACATTACATTCTACTTTGAAAATTTTATTATTGACTCTTTTGTTTACCCTACATCTTAATATTTAAGGTAAACTAGAAACTTAAGTGATGGTCAATGCTTGTGTGAATTTGGTCCAAATCACTTTGATTTAGAAATTAAGGGAGAGCATAAAACAACTTTCTGGCTAAGGTGGTAAAAAAACAATATGAAACAATATGAATTTGGCCCCTGTATATATTATTTAGAAAAAATAATGTAAACTGTCAATCAAAAAAACTGTCCAGATAGTGAATAATAATTAAAAAAGTTGGGGAAGTTGGGATACAAGTGGAAAAAGACTCTTGAGTTTTTCTTGTAAATTAACGAAATAAGTGTAGCTTATCCCCTAGTTACTCCAAGATCTTCAATTGTATTTAATGTTTTTTTTTTTAAATATCTTGTGGACATACAAAGTTACCTTAAAACTTTATTCCACCAAGAACTGGAAATTTATATTTGGTTGAAACGATAACAATCTGCCAAAAAGTAGCCAAATTTTTTAATTTTACTGATGAATTTTTGGATTTTAAAATGTTTTCTTTTTAATGTGAAGGTAGCTTACCATGTGTTTTGTCCTTTGTTTGGATTTTGTTAAAATGTTTAGTTGCGTGGGGTGGGGTGCTGCCTGTTTAAATGTCTTCATCATACATCTTAATAATTACGAGAAATCATTGATCTGAAATTAAATTTAAAGTCATTTATTATAGGTGTGATGTATGCAAATCTATAGTCTAAGCAGCTAACCAGTTAGTTCACTTGAATTAATACTTCAGACAATAGAAATACCATGTGCTATTTTTTTTGTTTTTTTTCCCAATATTTTTCCAATTTTGTGCCAAATTTAAAGTTAATCTTCTCATATAGGCCTGAATCAAAATGAATAAAACTTGTCATATATTGTTATTCTTTCATGCTTTACTGATGATTAAATTTCTGTCTTTGAGACTCTTTCAGTTATTGAGATATTGACCTTCCAATACAAGAAAAAAAATGAGTGTTTAGATTTTTATAACACATTTTAGGTACGGTATTATCAATTTTACTTATTCTTTTTATTAGAGACATCCATAAAATACAATTTTTTTCAAAGTTATCTAACAAAAATGCATAAGATTTGTTAAATAGGTATATATGGTTACCAGTGGCGTCCCAAAGGAAGGGGGAGTCGAGGTAAAAACTCTCTGATTCCGGTTAAATTAAATTAAAATTATCTGAAATTATCCCAATAAAATGACATCCGAGTAAAATTACATTTTATTATTATTAAAATATTTAAAATTTTTCCCTTTACCTAAAAATATATTTAAAAAAATTAGACCAATTAAACAGTCTTTTGAAAGCTACTATTAGCTAGCTATTCTGTATATAATTTCAGATTTCTTGGCTTTATTGAAACCACAATATTGAATGATAAGCAAGTAACTACATATTATTTACAAACAGAGAAAAAAATAAATATATTTTTTTTAACCAATACATGTAAATTATAGTATATAAGTGTCAAAAATTATCAATTTTTAAAAATTTGACAAACAAATTAATCCCAAATTGGTCGATTTAAAAAGTAATGACCCAATGTCTATAGGTATTGATGGTAAAATTTACTAGAAGTTTTTGTTTACTTTTTAAACATGCCTTATTGTTAAATCTAAAACCGAGAGGCCAACACCTCCAATAGGTGTACGAAAACTTGATAATACTTAACTCCTACCGCTTCAGTGCCCTTTAGCCTATTGTGACCATTTTTATAACCAAATTGACAAGTAAAACATGAATTTTCGGTCAGTTTGGTGTCAATAAGGCGCCGATCATAGGCCAAAGGATACTAAAACGAAAATGAGTTAACTGGCTTTTTAGTTGAGAACGGTGTTGCCTGACAATACTTGACTGTATGAGACAAAATCTTAGGATAGTTTGCATTACTTGACAATACGTGTACCTACAAATTTAAAATCAGGTGTTGGAATTGAAAACTTACCAAAACTGATTTCTATGGATAATTTATCAATATACATTGAGCAGCTAAGGTAAGGTCCCAAACTTCATAATTTATTTTCTCTCTTATTACCACTATAGCATGGGTCCTGCTCTTGTAGATTTTCAATAGTTGACCTAAAAAAAAGAACAGTAAACTACATTACATTATAACATTAAAACTTCGCAAACCTTAAAAAAAGAAAATGTGTACATCAGAATTTGTTTTAGCAAAATTAATTTAAATGTACGAAAGTTAGGTACATTTATCCATTTAAATGGTGATAGCAGACAGAGGGAGGGAGTTCAAAAGATCTACTATCCTGTGCAAAAGGAAATTATTAAAGAAGGGGGGATGCAAAATTTTTGCTTGGTGGTACATAGCAATTCAGAATCAGCCGCCTCTCTTCAACTAGGTACTCAATGCGTTCTATTTTAATTACTATCGTTTATACAAGGCATAATATTTAGTAATTTGGCGATCACCACAAAAAATACAAGCATAAACACAATGCATGGTAAATAGGCGAGCAAGTGTCAGTGTACAAATAAATTATATTTGATTTTTTCTCAATCTATAGGTAGATATTAGTTGATGTCAGATTTTTTCAATAAAAAGTCAGTTTAATTAGGCTTGGATGCAACAAATCCTGCATTCTTGACTAAAGGTGGGTTTACCCAACTTTTCATATTGATAATTTATAACCTAAGCACAATTTTATTCATAGTTATAATGTTAAATACATTATTGTTAATAGAGGTGTTTAACCAAATTTTCATATATAGTTATAATTCACAATTCATAAGCACAGTGCATAATTTAAAAGTTGGTTAATTTTAACTTTATGCACTATCAATATGACAAAAGCAAAAAAACATTTTGTTGAGGTTAGGTCAGGGAAAATAGATCATATAGGGAATGGTGATCCCAACCGACCAATTTAAAAAATTAGGGGTATCGATGCGATTGACAGTATCATAGCTAAAACGGCGCCGTTGTTGGGGAAACATCACTTTTTCTATGCTTTGACACAAGGGGTTGACAACGGCTTTTCAAAATGGCGTATTTTGTTGTTGTTTTCATGCCAATAATTCTTACATTTTTTTTAAATTTTTAGTGATTTACGCTAGCCAGTGAGTTTAGAATTAAAGACAATATATTAGAATATGACAGTCTAAATGCTTAGCTGATTTACGTCAACCAGAATCAATTTGGCGTGAGACCTTCTCTGCTTTTTTACAAGATTTTGTAATAATCCTAGTAATTATTATAATGATTTAAGTGGGTCAGGACCCTCCAGTGGCGTGGCCTCGCGATACCTCAAAAAAAAATTGCAGTAATTAATAATGTAGATCCCTTTACCCTAAAAGACACTGATTGGTTTTGACCCTGCAAGTTTTCCCCAGTTTCTAACATGGACATTGTATTAACATATATTATATAAAGGTATAAAACTATGTGCCAACAACTTCATTTTACACCAACCAGGTAATGAAAGCATTTAAAAGTTTAAATGCAGTCAAGTATTTTGAGGCTGGATTTGTGAGTGGTTGCAGAAGATGTATTTTTGGAGATTACACCTTAGTTATGGCAAAGGTGAGCAATCTTTACTCGAATTTTTTCTCCTTATTTATACTGACAAGTTTGGCTTAAAGGTGCAGTTCAGCCAAATAACAAGTAGGGCTTAATTGATCCAACACCATTCTCAACTAAAAAGCCAGTTAACTCATTTTCGTTTTAGTATTGTTTGTCCTATGATTGGTGCCATATTAACACCAAACTGACAGAAAGTCCATGTTTTACTTGTCAATTTGGTTATAAAAATGGCAGCCACAGTAGGCTTAAGGGCACTGAGGTGGTAGGAGTTAACTGGCTTTTTAGTTGAGAACGGTGTTGATTGCTCATACAAAAAAAATTATGTTAAATGGCTGTCTATCTTCATTTTTCTCTATGAATGGAGCTTATTTGTTAATCTATTCTTCTTATTTCAATGGACTTCGGGCCCATAGGCTCCAGCTTTTATGACATTTTGAGAATTTGACCACTTGGTACATGTTATGTTTTTTTTGTTGACAATGCCTGACAGAAAAACATTTAAAAAACAAACAGAAGATGGCTGTGGCACGGTAAATCTAACGAAAAACAAGAATTTTTTTGTACTTTAGTGCAAAATGAACTTCTTGGATATCGATTGCTCACTCCTAATAAGGACGAAACGTCGTCATCCTAGGTTCCACCCTCTGTGTGAGCAATCGAAATCCAAGCAGTTCATTTTGCACTAAAGTACAAAAAACTCTTGTTTTTTCGTTAAAAAACCACTTGGCTCTGTCACTATAAATCTATGGCAGATCTATGGTATTTAGGTTAACATTTTCTGAAAGATCTAAAGAGAGATTCAACAAAAAATTTATATGATTTTTAACAGTTATTGTTTTACCAGAGGTGAGCAACTGGATTTGACAGTTGTTAGGGAAATGTTTGAAATTGTGTGTTGGAAATGATAGTTGGCAACCCTGACAATAAATAACTTTGTCACTGTCAGATTTTTGATTAAGAAATGTCAGGTTTAAAAATGGAATTTTGCTGTATCAACTGTAAAAATATGTGCTCGACGAATTTGTACTGTTCTGTTGTCCGACTGAGAAAGAAACTCAAGAAAAGTGAAAAGAAAAAATACATTTACCAAGCTGAAAAATTTAAATTTTTAATATCTACCGTGTGTATTCACTGTTTGTTTTTGTTTTTTTTTTGTCAAAGGTTGACATATTTTACTAACCAAAATAAAATCAATCTTTGAAAAACTGTCTGGGGAAAATATAAAAAGAGACAACAAAACATCAGTCCATTTCGTAAAATTCCTTTTACATACAAATATGAAAAAAACTAGAAAGAGGTCAATATGAGTTGCCCACCTCTGGTACAACAACAACTGTCAAATGTATAGAGGGCCTCTAGTACAAACATGCTCATATTTTAATAACAAAGCTTCCTAGAGAAAAATGAAGATAACCATTTAATGTAATTTTTTTGTTGTGATCAATTAAGCCCTACATTTTGCTGAACTACACCTTTAAGTTGGGAAAAGTCCTCGATTTGCATTTGCCAAAAGTTCAAGATAAATCATGTTTATCTTTTGCCAACTTTAGTTTGTAGTTGTTCAACAAAAAAAAAAATGCTAAAGTTTGTGAAAGATAAACATGCGAGTTATGTCCAACTTTTGCCAATCCAACTTTTGTCAAATGCTAATTGCAAACTTTTTCCAACTTAAGCCGAACTTCTCAGTATAAGCCACACTTTAATAATATCAATTTGTTCTAAAAGTCCTCTCGGTTTCTCTTTTTATTGGCCTTATTTTTATTTTTTTATTGTTAGTACCAATATTTTATTTTTATTTTTTTATGTGAATTATTTTGTCAACTTGTATTTTTTGTAATTTTATTTTTTTAGTAACTGAAATCTTTCTACCTTGTTTCATGCTGATCCTGCTTTGTAATTGAGCTTGTACAGTCAGGGAATTATTAATTTAGCGCTTTAGTTTGGATGCACCTAGTGTTTTGACAGTCTCTACACAAAAACTGTTAAAACACCAGGTGCATCCAAATTAAAATGGTAAATTAAAAATTCCCTAACTGTAGCTCTTAGGCAGTGTTACAATAATAAAATAAATAAACCATGCTGTAATTACTGCAGAGATTACAAATTCAATCAGATTTTTCTTTGTGTTCACAGTTTAGTATCCTTAAAATTGATAGGTTTGTCAAAGGGATTATTAAAATCAATTTTACACTTACCTATTTTTTAGCATTTGTTTAATAAATGTTTTTTCTTTGTTTCAGGTCAAACATTTGCAGAGAATGAATCTTTCAGCTCTAAGATTAACATAGTAATAATTAAATTTTTTGAAACAAATACAAACCAATAAATTATTTATTATAATAAAACAACTGATCAAACCCTAGACTTAATCATGATTTGACTTTAATTTTTTTTAGATTACCTACTTTGATTGTTTGTTTTTCTACAAGCCTACATTTTATTTTTAAACATTCTTGTTGTTACTCTTGGATTTTAGGTTTTAAATAAAAAAAAAACTGTTAAAAATATATTGTATTTATAAAAAACTACAAAATTAAACACTTTAACTAGGTATATTAATAAAAAAACTGGAGCAACTGAATTAAACTAAAAAAAAGTTAGTTACAATGGGACAACTGGGGGACATAGCAGTGCTTCTTCACCTTTTGATGCAATTTTAGTGACAAATTTATTAATAATTAGATTATTTAGTTTGGTTTGTCAACAGAATTTTTTTTTCTTGACAATAAAGTATTTTTTGATTGATTGAAGGATGGTTGTAATGGTATGGTAAGGCAGATTCAGAGATTTTAAGGTAAGCAGTATGCGGTAAGATGCAAGGAAAATAAACTATAGCAAATGCATGCTGCTGTTCATAGTATTCTGTAAGCCACAAGCTATGAATAGCATGAATGCATTTGCTATAGTTTTTTTTCCTTGCATCCTACCGCATACCTCATACTGCTTGCCTTATGGTACTCTAAATCGGCCTGTACAGTACCCTGACAAATTATGTATATTTGCCTGATTAAATTTATAATTCTTCCATCTTCCAATAGGGTGAAGTTGGGACTTACCTATAGTAAAAGCTGAAATTTTTACTGTATCATTAAATAATTGCACAAACTCTTGAATTAAGTGGGATAATCTGTGAAAAATAGCTTGCCAACTTGCCAAAAGTTTTTACAGAACATTTTTGGGGGTTGTCAGAAGTGCATCCTTTCCACCCTAACCAAACCTAAAAAAAAAATCGAGCGCAGCCAGATTTGCATTTCTGAGAAAGATAGCAGATTATTTAAAGTGACCAGTCCAGAAAATGAATTTTACATACCTGTGACAAAAAGTTTTGACCATATTCTCAAAAAGGTTAACTTTTTTTTTGTTAAGTCCTCCCTTTTTAACGCCTGAATCCATTTCTCACATCTTGTAGATTAGGTATTATTTATGTTCAGAATGTAAAACAGTGGGAATTCTATAAAAATTAACTTCGTCTCTTGGCCAGCAATTGCGGCACCCCACAACCCTGCAAAAATTTGGCATTTTAATTTGTTCGACAGTTCATTAGACTGCTCTATTTAATTACTCTGACACAAAGGCAGGAATTTAAGCTATAAATTAACCTTTAGGACACCTGTTCTTTGCAGAAAATACTTACTTTTTGTGGAATTTTTGTACAATCCGTGAAGTAGGACAACTCTAGAAGTTGAAATAAGTAGTATTAGTATTATGTTCTTTGCAGAAAATACTTACTTTTTGTGGAATTTTTATACAATCCGCGAAGCAGGACAACCTAGAAGTTGAAATAAAGCAATTTATTAAATATTTTAAAGAAAATATTCAAAAAAAGCCCAAGATATTCCAACTTTAAAAAGTAAACAAATAAAGGAAAAAGTAAACCAAAAAGTAGGGTTATATGTCAAGTCGAACCAGAGATCAAATTTACCCAGGGAATATAATTTACCTAACAATGGCAACTTTCAACAGCTCGTTCAAAATTTGCCACTTTTTCTTTGGTTCTATTTTCCCTGGGTTAGGTAAAGAAAAACATTTTTTTTGCCCTTCTTTTTTGTCAATTTGGCATGTCAATTTTCAAAATTTATCCTAATGTACTATGCTTATAAACTCTTGGATAAACAGGTGCTGTTAAATTTTGTATTAACACTAAAATTGTGCTTATACACTGAATTATCAATATGAAAAGTTGGGTAAACCTGCCTTAATCTCCAACTTTTTTTTCGTATAATGTTTGAATATTTTGTAAAATTATTTTTCGGTTTTTTGACTACTGGCTCACCTCTTTTCAAAATGTATAAACTGAACTTAAAACTGACCTTCTACATCTTTTTGTTTCCATTATGTGAGTAGTGTTCTTTAAGCACCAAAAATAACAGAATAAAACATAAGATAAAGTAAGTATAAGTACTTACCCCAACAAAAAATCTGGCTGCACTTCCACACAACACACAAGGTCCATGTGGGTTTTTCTCCACAAAGAACGTGGCTTTTCCGAACAAAATTGAATCAAAAATTGATAACAGTCGTCCATCACATTGTGATCAGATTTTTAGTCCATATTGCGTGCAAAAAGTTCATGAAAATTATTATTTTCCCGAAATTTCGCCGCAAGTTCCAAAACAGGTAAACAAACTTGTGCTATGTTTTCATGGGTATTGAGTTCGTTTTCAAAACTCATTGTATCTTCTTCTTTTATAGAGCATGTTCTTTATCAAGAGCAAGAACACGCTATAAAAAAGAAAAAGATACAATGAGTTTTGAAAACTCAATACCCATGAAAACATAGCATTGATTGACTGCCGGCATTTGACAGTTGTTTTGGGAAAGTATTACGGGTTGCGTGCTATTCACGCCTTCTTTTTAATTAAGAATAAGCAATGTTGCCTTAACAGTGAAAATAATGGCGATAGCGATCATTATCTCATAACGATAGCCCACTGGAATTGCCCCCCTAGCCTGCCCACCCTGCATCAAAAAACGCATCATGTGACTCTGCATTTAAAAGTGGAAATCCAGGTTCTGTTACATTGTGCGTTTTTTAAAACAGGGTGGGCAGGCGTTGGTGTGTTTGGGGCTTAAGTAGTCAAAAGGAAAATAAATAATTTTAACGTTTTATTACGTCAAGAATTATAGTACTTATACCTATCTAAGTTTATTCCGAATGTTGAAATTTTTTCAGCAAGTTTTTAAAATAAATAATTTTTTGCACTTCAGGGATAAACAGCTTTGCATTTTGTATTCCTCATGTTAGCAATAAAAGTTACTTTTCAAATTCAAACAGGGATAAAAAGTAAAGGTAAAGGGACAAAAAGTGACATTTTAAATAAAGTGAGTAATTTGAACTTAATCCAGCGGGCAATTAATCACAATGAGAGGCTAATATTTCTGAACCTATGATAATCCAAGGCATTAAAGGGGGTGCAGCTCATGTTGTTCTAGTTTATATGAGTCCTTTCTATTTATGAATTGGAGTTTTTCTTGGTAGCATTTGTCCTAAAAAATATATGTAGCTAAGTAGGTCATTATGGGCAGTAGGTAAAATTAGGTGCCACATAGTCCAGTTATTTAGATTTTTAGAAAAAAACATTGCAAATTGTTCTAATATATATAGATATTAAAAATCCAGTTTTTAGAACTTTTGTCTGATTATCTGTCTTTTTTTTGTTCCAAACTGCATTTTTTGGATTGGACAGTACATACGCTTTTCATCAAAAAATTATGCTTTGATAAGAACTTGCTCAGAATGGGTACTTGCTTACTTGATATGAACTTGAGGTTGAAAATTTTGCTTCTTGGATTTGATTTGTTTGGTTAGTTAGTTCTTTGCTTTTTAGTTTTGTTGAAACTGAGGATAACTTACTAAAACAACCAAGCTAACTTAGTAATCCTAACCAAACCTAGCCAACCCCTTAACCTAACCAAAGCAAACCTAAAAATTTGGTTTTTTAAGCAGTTTAGTAAGAAATTAGTATTTTTCGGAGTCATATGGTCTTAAGATTGCCTTTGGCATTATTTCTAGGCACAAATCAAAAAAGCATTACCAAAATTTTACATTTTTGTCCAAACTTAAATACGAATATTTTAAGCTAAAAACCTTACCATTTTATGCTTCAAGGTATCCAAAGGTAAGTAGCAGGTGTAGATCAGATTTTACTTTATTTCAAAGGACTACAAAGAGTTCCTTATCACACCTACAAACAGGCACTGAAGCACTACGAAAGGACTGCAAAGAGTTCCTCACTAATTTCACTTTTAAATTTTTAGTTTTTTTACTGCAGTTTTAAAACGGGTAAAAAACAGTCGCGCGAAAAAAATAAACAATAAACATAACCTCAAAAATAGTTGTTTGACAACTGTCATTCTAAAAAGTAGGGCTGGGCGAGAGCGAAATTTTCTGCCGATGCTTCGTTGTTGTGTGGCCCAATCGAAACTCTCCTACACTAAAAATCGCCTATTTTATTTAAAAACAATTTTTTTATGATTTTGTCAGATGAAAGATGAAACGCTAGAAGTACGTTGAGGAATGCGGTTATGTCTACCATTCTTTCTTCATTGGATAAGTAGTGAATATCCTTGAAACGGATGAGGAGTCTCGAGCGGAGTACTTGCCTTGGGAGTATCTTTGGTGGTAATTATGCAGTATACGGTTTTCTGCCATTTTTGATTTTTTATATAGGACTAGGAGGTTTTTTATTTTGATTTTTTTTATTTATTTTATTTTATTTATTAAGTCAATTTGATAAATTTCTACAAAATACAATAGATTTGACATAGTTATTATGTTATAAAACTATAAAGCAAGGAAATAAATCCTGTGTCCTTTAATAATTTTTTAACTTTTAAATTATCTTAAATATTAACTACGACAGATACAAATAAAACAAACCAATAAAATAAAATGTAGGTAGTCTTACATTATAACCATCAATAGCTATTCATAAAAAAGCTACTATTAAATTCTCTTAAATACTTGGTTATATGTTTTGTTTTTTGCAGTTACATTGATTAAAAGTAATACATAAGGAATTTAATAGGTAATTATGCAGTATACGGTTTTCTGCCATTTTTGATTTTTTTTGAAAACTTCTTTATGGGGGCACCTTCTAGGGTCCCTAGGACCCCAAATCCGTCTGTGCCGGTTGGTTTTTTTTTTATTTTTTTTGTTTTTTTTTATTTTTTTTCACTAAAACAAACCAAACCAACACAGTCCAACCCAACCTAATCCAAACCAACCCAAAACAATTAAAAAAACACATTACAACCCCCCCTGGGCACCCTTTTTTCTCGTAAAAAAAAAATCGGGCGCAGGCGGATTTGGGGTCCCAGGAACCCTAGAAGGTGCCCCCATAAAGAATTTTTCAAAAGAAATCAAAAATGGCAGAAAACTGTATACTGCATAATTACCATTTAATATTATAAGAAATACTGGTATGCCTGTATTTACATATATATAAAAAAAACAAAATTAAACTAAACCATTAGGTAGGTACATCATATTGAAGGGACAACTACATTTTGCAAGAAAAATATACATTATGCACGAAAAATATACCAAACAAAAAAAAACAAAAATAAATATATTCATTTATTTACAAACTTAAAGTAAAACATTGAGGTTATCTAAAAGCTCAGTCAAAAGAACTTTCCTTACTCAAAGCCCACTCATTTTAAACCTGTAGCTTTAATCAGTATGGGTTGGTGCAAGCCAAGTTGCAAGCAGAGGTAAAAGATCCGAACTCGCTGTTTGTGATTCAACGCAGCGCTAATATTTTTAAACTGACATTTCGACAGTGACAGAAATGTAAAAAAGACTTGCATTTAAGATTTTTAATACATTTCATAACTAAAAACACATTTTAAATAAATACAAAATTAATCTACTCCTTATTTTATTATCACCCACCTAAATCGTTGTGTGACATCAAGTATTAATTGGAAAAATAAATTATCAAGCGTAAGTTTTAATTAGAGTGACATATAACCTCAATTTTAATTTGTTCTACAGAGTGTTTACTATTTAAACCCTGCGTGGGTTTCAATTTTTAAATTTTCTTCTAAATTGAAACTTTCTTCTTAAATCCAACAAAAGATTGTGTTAAGATGATTATTCAATAAACAAATTTATTAAAATTCTTCTTATAATTCAAACTCAAGGAGGGTTGGTTTAAAATGCTTAAAATCAAAAATTTCACTTAAACTTAGGACCGTTCTAAAATAGACTAAACCGTTTTAGTAAATCCCACCGTAAAGGTTTTAATATAAATGTAAGCTAAAATTAATTTGATAGTCTAGTCATTCCTATACTTGAATATGGAAGCATTATCTAATAGTAGTAACTCTTATAGAGAACGTGCCGAGAAAATTTTTAAAATGTTTATTTTTTAGAGGATGCGACAATGATTATCTGTTAAAGTGTTTTGATAGACTGTCATCAAACAAAAGGAGAAAGAAAATGTGTTATATGTTTAAGATTCTTAAAGGAAACATAGATAGTCTTGAAATTTTAAGTCAATTGCCTTTTGCAATAAATCATGTAAACACATGCAACTCAAACATTTCTTATGTAGCCTATCCGAGAACCAATCTACAAAAACTCCCCTATTTATCAAATGTGCAATTTTTTCAATCATTACGCCTCTGATATATAATTATAGATATAATTAGAATTAAGAATTTTAAAAAACTTATTGACTTAAAATTGAGTAAAAAAAATTGTAGTCCAATATGGTTTGATTATGTAATTATTATATTATTCCTAAGATCTAAATTTAAGAATGTATCTGTAATTGGCGTCAGGCTGTTGATACCTTTGAAATAAATAAATAAATAAAAATAAATAAATAAAGCATGGGTTCATAAAGGGCTATTTACGATTTTTTGAGTGAAACTGTTGCACTAGGAGCGTTTTTGGATTTATCGAAAGTTTTAGATTACATCTTACCGGTCATTTATTTATTTATTTCAGCATCAACAGAGAACGCCAATGATAGATACTACACTTAAAACTATTACTACCAAGTAAATAAGATAAAAAAAAACAATAAAATATGCATTATAACAATAATAATAAATTTTTCACACAACATGAGAAATAAAATGCTCCAGAAAATCTAAGTTTTTCATAGTAAAGAAAGTAAATAAATTGTGAAATTTGGTGCATAAATTATTTAAAATGGATATAGTGGCTAGTTATGGTTTAATTTTAACTTTTGCTATTAGATTTTACGTGTTATTTAACTTTTTGCTTGGGTGCCATTGTGTTCACTTACTATGTTAAAAAAATGTGAAACCTACTCAGGTCACCTGAGATGACTTTAGATAAAACTGTTTAAAAACATTGTTTTTGCCACATATTGTTGGATTTAAAATTTTTAACTAAATTATAATATTTTTCGGCTATATTAGAGAGTTATAGCAAAACATATAATTTTAATAACTTTTTTTACAATGAGTAGCAAATCTTCTCAACCAGAAAAATTAAGTTGTGTGGTATGTAATGCATCATGTACAAATAAAGAAAGACCAAAGGATGAAAAAAAGTTTGGGGCACCTTGTGAATTTTGCAAATCCATCTTTTGTAAAGATTGTGCTGTATTAAGCGCCTCTGAAGTGGATGCATTGGCAATTGGCCAAAGAAAAATTATATTTTTTTGCACCACATGCAAAAAAGCTTTAACAGAAATGGGAGATAAAAAAAAAGATGATAGATTGATAGAAAGTCAACTTAAAATAATAACTGAATTAAATAAGCAAGTGTCCACGGCAAATAAAGAAATAAAAACAAAAGAGAGCGAAATTATTACTCTATCTAAGCAAATAGAAGAAAATAATGAAAATGCAAGCAATATCCAAGAACTTCAGGCAATACAGGAAAATATGGAAACATGCCGTAAATCGTTGGAAGAGATTGGCAAGGAAAAAGCATCATTGCAAAAAGAGTTAGACAAAAAAACAAAAAGAATTGAAAATATGGCTAAGGACTTGGAAAATAAAAAAGAGTTAATGAAAGAGCTGAACAATGCAAAAACATTTAATGAACATCAAAAGCAAATAAGTGTCTTAACAGCAGAAAAAGAGGAAATGGTGGAAAACATAAATGTAGCAAATAGAAGAACAGATGAAAATGAACCAGTAATAAGAGAGCAAGCAGAGCATATTGAAAGGGTAAATTTTGAACTAAGTCAATTAAAAGAAAAAAACTTGGAACCAAATCAACATTTAAAAAAAATCCTTTATGAAATTGCTAAAATAAACAGTTCAAACCACATTTTAGCTCAAAAAATGAATGTCGTGGAAAAAAAGATAGACCTTACAAATGGAAGACATGGTCAAATTTTAAACTGTCCAAGTGCACCTCAAATACAGCACCTAGAGAATGTACTGTCACAAACATTGGCAAAATTAAATAAACTAGAGGGTGCATACACAGACCTAAAAAATCAGATGAAAAGTTTTCAAAATGAAGCTGTTGTTGAACATCGAAGCATAAATCATAATAATGACATAGAAAGAGGTAGCATACAAGGCAAAACATTTGAGTTAGAAAGAGAAAATCGTAGACCAGAACTTTCAGATAGACATTCTAGACGGGAAAACTATGTAGAAACAAATCAAAGGAGAATTTGGGAACCAAGAACCAACTTTAGTAGTGGTGAAGAAAGGCACTACAGAGAAAATAGAGAACAAAACAGATATGATAACAGATATGAGCAGAGAAATATGGTTTTTAGAAGAAGGGCGACAGCTGTTTATGGGGAAGATCAGAGAAACTGTGAGCAAGTTGCCACTAGAAACAGGGACTTCTTTGTCTCAGGATTTCAGCTGAATACAAGCCCCAGGGAGGTAATTGATATTGTTAAGGGCTTAGATGTAAGTGAAAATGAAATACACTGCGAAAAACTAAAACTAAGAAATGAACAATATGTAAGTTCTTTTAAGTTAACAGTGTAGTTTTGGTTTGTGGAAAACAATCATAATTTTGATTTAGTGCAACCAAAGGTTCCAAATTCCCAACATAGTAAAGTTAACAGTGCCACAATTTTTGCGCAATGACATACTAAACCCTATGTTATGACCTAGAGGCATCTTGATAAATGACTTTTTTCAATCGCGGAACACACGAGAGGTTTACAGATAATTAAATGTGATATTTTCTATGCAAACAGTCAAAGCTTGTTGCAAAACCACAATAATATATTGTACATGATCCATTGTTTTAATCCTACAGTCATATGTCTATCAGAAATGCATGTTACAGATAAAATACTGCTTCATGAAATTGAAATAAATTCCTATAGTTTAGCTTTGTGTAACTCTACTTCTAGGGATACAGGTGGTGTTGCAATGTATTTAAAAAATGGCACAAATTATATTGAAAAAATAAATGCATTCTTGCATATGAATGCATGGCTGCTAGGAGTATTGATAAATATTAAGCAGGCAAAATATTTGGTCTGCACACTGTACCATTCACCAAATGCTTCACATGCAAAATTTTTTGAATTTTTAGGATAATATAGACTTTTCAACTTTTAAAACTATTATTATTGTAGGTGACTTCAATATTGATGTCAATAAAGAAAATACATGTACAAAAAAACTTGTTGAGATTTTGCAACACTTTGGGTTATACCAATTAATTAAGGAAAATACGCGAGTTACAAGTATGTCAAAAACATGCATAGATTTACTTGCTACAAACGAAAAGAAACTAGATTATAAAGTCCAAGATACTCCGAAAATATCAGATCACAATAATATAATTATCTCGTTAAAGGGTGGTCAAAAAGAAAAAAAATAAAAATATAATATTAAAAACAAAAAGCGATTATAGCAATTTTAATGAACAAGAATTTAAAGTAACATTGCTAATAAATTCAATGTGGGTTCAATCAAATGAAGTAAATTTATTAGCCAATAATTTTGTCGAAAACATTGTAAATAGTTTAAATAGGCATTTAAAGAAGCTAGGTCGTTTAATAATTTTAAATTGAATGTATGGTTTACCCAAAAGGTTATGAATTTAATAAAGGAAAGGGACATACTTTATAAAAAAGCAAAAATGAGTAACAGTGCAGAAGAGTGGATTAGATATAAGAAAATAAGAAATGAGGCTACTAAAGAGATAAGGAAAGAAACAAAAAGATTTTATGAAAAACTGATTGATGAAAATAAATATGATAGCAAAAAAATGTGGATAGGCTTAAAGGAACTCTTAGGTAAATCGCAGGTAGCATATAAGGAACAGGTATGTTTCGATGGACATATTTTAACAGATAATAAGCATATTTCGGATAACTTTAATTCATATTTTAGAGAAAGTATAGAAAATATTGTAAATAAAATAACTCCATTCAACAGTTTTCAAAACATTGTTCAGTACATTACAACTCCTACAAATAAGTTGCATACTTTTACAGAAATAGGCATGGCTGAGTTAAAAAGCATTGTATTTTCAATTAAAAAAAATACTATTGATAATGATGGTATAGATCTTAAGTTAATTAAAACATTTTATAATACAGTAGGTGAAAAACTGTTAAATGTTATAAATTTGATATTAAAAACGGGAAACTACCCTGAAAAATGGAAAACAGCCACTATTACACCAATAAAAAAAAGTCAAAAACACCATGCTTTGTTCAGAGTTTCGCCCTATAAATACACTACCAACTTACGAAAAAATATTAGAGCTTGTAATAAAAAAACAACTTCTAGAATTTTTAGATTTCAATGAGATACTTGCCCTGCAGCAATCAGGTTTTCGTGCGTCACACTCTTGTGAAACTGCATCGCAGTTCATTTTGACAAGCTGGAAAACAGATATAAGAAACAAGAAAATTGTAGGAGCAGTATTTCTTGATATTCGGCGAGCATTTGAATGCGTTAACCTAGAATTATTAGTCCTAAAATTGGAAAGGTGTGGAATTGTGGAAAATGCACTAAAATTAATAAATAATTTTGTAAGACCTAGAGACCAGCAGGTAAAATTTAATGAAGTTGTTTCCGAGAGACTCCAAACAAGGCATGGTGTACCACAGGGATCAGTACTAGGTTGTGTGCTGTTCATATTATTTATAAATGATATCGTAAAACATGTTAAATATTGTAAGCTTAAATTATTTGCAGATGATGGTTTATTATATTTTTGTGGTACTCCAGAAGAACTTAAATAATATTTATAAGTGGTTGTGTGATAATGGTTTATCATTGAATATTGATAAAACTAAATTCATGATTATTGCATCTAAAAATCAGTTGCAAAAAATGAAATTTGAGAAAATAAAAATCAATATAAAGGTAAACACTACTCAGATTGAAGAGGTGAAAAATTATAAATATCTTGGTATTATTATTGACAAACAAATTAATCTTAAGCAACACTGTGCATACGTCTAGAAGAAAGTAGCAAGAAAAGTGTATTTTCTTTATTGTCTTGATAAAAAAGTTTCAACCTTCTCCGAATTAATTGTCTTTAAATCAATAATTTCACCTCACTTTGACTATTGCTCTACCTTACTGTATTTTTTAAGTAACGAAGATATAAAATCAATACAAAAAATTCAAAACAGAGCTTTACGAGCCATTTTAATGTGTAAAAAAAGAATCCCAATAAAAGAAATATTAAATAAGCTTTCTTTAATGAGTATCAATCAAAGATTAACATATAATATGCTTGTATTTGTATTTAAATTAAAAAATAAAATGTTACCAAGTTATTTGAGTGAAAATGTTCATTCATATAGTATAAGGGCACGTGCAAGATATGACTTTTACATTAGTTTATCTGAAAATAGAGTAGAAACTTTATTTAGCTAAGGACTTATAGTGTTTAACAATCTTCCAAATGAACTTAAAAATATACAGGTGCTAGGTACTTTTAAGCTTAAATGTCAGAAATATGTGTTTAAAAATACTAGTTTGTTGGTTTAGTACTTATAGGTCTCTAGTTTTGTTGATACCTACTTGACTTTGTAAACTGAGAGCTTATCGTGTCTTAGCTAATAAAGTGTTATATATATATTACCTTCAAGTTAGTTGAGTGAATGTAATTTAAAATTTATATGTTTTCTAAAAGATTTATAGCTAATGTTGTCAATGCCAATCTCAGACGCATATTGGTTAAATAAGTTGTACAAATTAAATTATAGATTGATTATGATTTGTAGTTCTGTTCTGCTAATTGTGGATAAGGGCTCGGCACACCAATACAAAGGTGGGCAATTTTAGAGGGGGTAGGGTAACCCCCACCATTTACACATATATGATGTAGTAGTACCCCCAGACCAAAAATCAACTGCTGTGCGGGACCTCATTCATGGATAAGGGTTCGTCACACTACTCTAAAAATGCCCACTTTTAGACCTCCATTAACCTAGTGACCCCACCTCAAGAAAATCAAAATTTAGTCACATCATAATTATGTGATAATTTTGTCCCAAATCAAAAAATTTTGAGTTCCTCTGGTTTTTGAGAAAATCGGAAAAGAAAATGAGGTAGCTAGGTTAATATTAACTTAGCAACCCCACCAGAAAATATGGCGTCAAACTAAACATTTTTGCTTTTAAAATTATGTGCTAATTATGTACTCTATATAAGAAAAAAATCGAATTTTTCATTTAAAATTATGTTTAAAAAAAAGGGCGACCCCACATGTTTAGATTTAATTTCAATAACCAGTATTACCTGCATATTATGTGCTAATTTCGTCCATGATCAGAAAATTTTGTACTCGTCTGGTTTTCAGAAAAATCTAAAAAGAAATTGCGCTAGCTAGATTAATATAAACTTAGCAACCCCACCAATTTTTCATTTTAAATTAAGTTAAAAAAAAATGGTGGGGTATCTAGGTTAAATTGTATTTCTTTGGTTCCTGGGAAGGTATTTATTTAATCAAAAACGGTTTACAGCAACAAAAGTTATGACATTTAAAGCAATAAAAACGGGAACGCAGCTGCGGGGCCTTCAGTTAATTAATTATGCAATATGATAATCTTTATCGATTTTCTCGGAAACTAGACGAGCATAAAATTTGCAGATAATAATGGTTTTTGAAATTTTTAAATTCCGTGATACCTAAACATGTGGGGTCGGTAAGTTAATATTAACCTAGCTACCCCACCCTTTTTTTTTAAACATAATTTAAAATAAAAAATATTTTTTTTTTCTTATATATTCGTGGAGCACATGATTAGCACAATTTTAAAACCAAAAAATTTTACTTTTGCGTCATATTTCCTGGTGGGATTTTCTTTTTTGATTTTCTCAGAAACCAAAGAAGCATAAAATTTTTTGATTGGTAACGAAATTAGCACATAATTATGGCATAACTAAATTTTCTTGGGGTGGGGTCGCTAGGTTAATGGAGGTCACTTTTAGAGTGGTGTGCCGAACCCTTATCGATGAATGAGGTCCGGCATACCAGGTGATTTTTGGTCTGGTGGTACTACTTCATCATATATGTGAAAATGGTGGGGGTGACCCTATCCATCACGTGACATCTAAAATTGCCCACCTTTGGATTGGTGTGCCGAGCCCTTATCCACAATTTTGAGGTATACGATTGTCCATTTCGTATTCAGGACGAGAAAATGCACATCTTATCAAAAAATGGCGAGGGTTACCTATCCATCATAATTTTCACTGCGGACGCTTGTACTATCAGTTGTTTTATTTGTTTTATTTTAAAACTGACATATTTAATGACATTTAATGAAGGACGCATAAACCCTCGGAGATTTTATTTAAAACCGTCCTTATATAAAAGCGCTTTTAGGAGCATATAAACATAGTAAATGACCTGGCGACTCCACCAAAAAAATGTCTACATTTTAACACAATTATAATTCGGTAAATAAAAGTATATTTACAGAAAAGATTTGTGGCATAGAGGACAAAGGGTAAGGGAATAAATCGGAAAAAAGTTTTTCCTCGACCAGGATTTGAACCTGGGACCTCTAGAATACCAGTCTAATGCTCTACCAACTGAGCTACCGAGGAACTGGGGTTTTAACTGGCTATTCGGAAATCCTTTCGTCCGATTCATTTGTTAGTAGTGGGGAGATCTTTGAAGCCTACTGCGGCTTTAAAAACCTAGACATGTTATAAAGACAAGGAGGTACACATTCACGATTATTAGTTGTACGAAATTTCTATTTATCTATCAACCAACGATACACGACATATAGCGTTTTATTGGAGGTGTCAGATGGCGAATTTCCAACTAATAATTTCAGCCAAACATATTTTACAAAATGAAGGGAAAATTTACAGCCCTAATAAATTACAGAAAAGATTTGTGGCGTAGAGGGCAAAGGGTAAGGGAGTAAATCGGAAAAAAGTTTTTCCTCGACCAAGATTTGAACCCGGGACCTCTAGAATACCAGTCTAATGGTCTACCAACTGAGCTACCGAGGAACTGGGGTTTTAACAGGCTATTTGGAAATCCTTTCGTCCGATTCATTTGCTAGTAGTGGGGAGATCTTTGAAGCCTACTGCGGCTTTAAAAACCTAGACATGTTATAAAGACAAGGAGGTACTTATTCACGATTATTAGTTGTACGAAATTTCTATTTATGGCCAGGCCAGTCAAAGTAAGATTTTTAAAAATAGCTACATTATTATCCGTATCTTTTTTAGTTTTTGAGGAAAAAATATAAAATTTAGCACGATTATTACAATTGTCCAGGTCAACAGATACTTTAAAAAAATTTTGGATATGTGGCGCTGCAGACGACGTGGCACCCAAATTTCTGATTTTAAATTTGATAAAAGTTCATATTTTTTTAATAGCTTAGATAAAACATGCATATTTAACAAAATAATCGATTATGTATAGCTGAAGTATGTAAATTTTTATAAAAATAAATTTAGTTTGATATGGTCGCATAATTGTTTTATTTGAGTATGGAAAAAAGCGGGTTTTCAACGTTTCCTTTAATTCTTCTGATAAATAAGAAGGCCCCAACAAATCGATTCAGATATGAAATTCGAAATTCTATCGGGCCGTTTTTACGCTATAGGCCAGTAAAGTTGACCTAACATGTGTTTATTCGCCTCGAATAGTACTTTAATATACCCTATTGTTCATTTTTGGCGGAAAGTATCAAATTTGGTGCGCTTACTTTTTTAACAATTTTTTAAGTTCGTGATCAAGAAAATTTATGATCGGATGTACAGAAACCAAGTTGGCGGCGAATTCTTCAAAATGGCGGTCTTAAATCGAAAGTTACTTATCAAAAAAGAAATTATGCTTGAATCTATAGAACTTAATGAAGAGAAATTTGACAAGACTAGTTAAATTGACGTGCACCTTTGATGACCTTGTAAAATGTCATTTTACGTTAAAAAAATACTTTTCCAGAGCCTTTTTTTAAAATGTTTTCTAATTCTGAAAACGGCGACAGGTCTTGTTATTTGATTTGCGCTAAGTTTTATAATTTTAACATGACATCAACACATCTCTCCTAAGTGACTTTTTGCTTACAGGGTGATTGGTTTAGTAAGATTTTTAAAAACGCCACATTTTCATCTGTTTTTTTTTACTTTTAAAGTAGAATTTTCAAATTTGTTACGATTACCAGATAGTTTTTATATCTATATAGTTAGGGCAATAAATTCTTCAACTTACATCTATTAGAGTCTCTATTTTTATAAAGGCACTATAACTTTTTTTATTATTTATGGAAACGTAACAAAACTTCCAGTGGGTGCCTAACATAATCTTAATAAATTTAATTAAAAAGTATTTTATCAGATTTAATATCGGATGTTTCTATGGCACGTCGTCCGTAGCGCCACCTATCCAAAAAAAATTTAGTTGATAAGGTAGCATTAACAATTCGTAACAAATTTGAAAATTCTACTTTAAAAAGTAAAAAAAACAGAAACCCTGTAAGCAAAAAGTCACTTAGGAGAGATGTGGTAATGTCATGTGAAAATTATAAAAGGTAAAATTACATTTTTCAAGGTCATCGAAAGTGCACGTCAATTTAACTAGTATTGTCAAATTTCTCTTCATTAAGTTTTATAGATTCAAGCATATTTTTTTTTGATAAGTAACTTTCGATTTAAGAGCGCCATTTTGAAGAATTCGCCGCCAACTTGGTTTCTGTACATCCGATCATAAATTTTCTTAACCACTTTCTTAAAAAATTGTTCAAAAAATAAGCATATCAAATTTGGTGCTTTTCGCAAGAAATGAACAATAGGGTACATAAGAGTACCTATTCGGGGCGACTAAACACATGTTAGGTCAACTTTACTGGCCTATAGCGTAAAAACGGCCCGATAGAATTTGGAATTTTGTATCTGAATCGATTTGTTGAGGCCTTCTAATTCATCAGAAGTTATCAACGTGTATATCCAGCCAAATTTTTGGTCGCTAGGAAGAATTGAAGAAAACGTTGAAAAACCCGATTTTTTTACATACTCAAAAAAAAAATTTGCCGACCAATGACCATATCAAACTAAAATTATTTTTATAAAAATTTACATACTTCAGCTATACATAATCGATTATATTATTATTATATGAACTTTCATCAAATTTAAAATCGGAAATGTAAGTGTCACGTCGTCCGCAGTGCCACCTATCCAAATTTTTTTTAGAATATCAGTTGATCTATACAATTGTAATAATCGTACCAAATTTGACATTTTTTCCTTAAAAACTAAAAAAGATACTTTGACTGGCCTCATATAACTAAACTAATCACCCTGTAAGCAAAAAGTCAATTAGAAAAGTTAGCTTGATGTTCTTTCTAAATCAAAAAATTACAACAAAAGACCTGTCGTGGCTTATTAAATTATGAAAAATTATCAAAAAATTTTTTTTTATAATATTATATAATTATATATAATAATATAATATAATTTTTTTTTAAATAAAATGTCACTTTTTAAGGACGATAAACGTCATACGTCTGTAACCATTTTTTTTTCAATTCCTCTCTATCGAATTATATGGATTCGAATATAATCTTGTTTTGATGGCGAACCTACAATTTAAAAAAAAAATAGACGTCCATTTTGAAAAAATCGCCGCCATCTTTGCTCTTATACATCCGATCATCGATTTCCTCGACCAAAATTTTAAAGAATTGTCTAAAGAATAAGTGTGCCAAATTTCATGCTTTCTGCACAAAATGAACAATTGATTGCTATTTGCGACTTAAGCCGGACGACTATAGAGAGTCTGTAACATTTTGTACTACATGTAATTGTATCCACTTTTTGCTCTAATCCATTTTGACTAATATAATTCTTCTTCTAGTAACATACACATCTTTTTCGTTTCTCCAATCTAAATTAAAATCTCCTATAACTATAAAAGGTACCTTTATATAACATATATATTATATATTATTATCACACCATTGTTAAAAAAAAAATGAGGAAACAAAAAGAATTATTTTATTTAAAAATTTATACTTGACAGCTAATAACCAATAACTTTTATCCTGTGCTATTTGATTAACTCCTCTTGTTTGTCTACTAACACTATTTAGCTTTATCATATTGTACTGAACGTCTATTTCAATATCATAAATTTCCTTTGATATTCGAATTTGCTATTTTGTTGATTTTGAGATTGCCCTAATCTACTTTTAGTTTGTTTACCCTCTTTTCTAAAAAATAATCGTTGGTTCTTATAGAAATTAAATGCTTATTATTTACCTTTTGATTTAATATGTTCGACTACCAAATAGACAACAATGCCTTTCGATCATGTATTTAGATTATCAGCATAGCATTCTAGCTTGCTATTAAATTTAAAAATATTCTTTTAATTACTGATTCTTTGATCGTATGGAACTGACAATAAAATTAATAACTAATTTATTATTTAGAAGCCGAAAATCAACTGACCATGGCGCTATCACTACATAGTTTCTATGTGTAAAATCATTCACCAAACTACCTATATCTTTTATTACATATTCAAGAAGGTCAATTAGGTTTATATATAATCTGAACACTTGTTTGTAGCTTATTTTGGAGAAGTTTTCCTGCTTTCAGATTATATTGATGACATAAGATCAAGATTTTCCTTTTTGTTTCTTCCTTATTGGTTAATTTTTGCCCTCGTTCGCGATAGTTTTTCTTAACCTTTACTTCTGCCCTTTCTTTTTCCTTCGTAGCTTTATTGTTCTTCACATTTTTTAATTTTTCTTCGTCTACCAAGTCTATAATCTCATTATTATGCTTCCTCATGTCTCCTTCCTGTTTTCGATCACCATAATTTTTTTCATTGTTAATTTTTTCTTTATTGAACATCCTATTTGACTCTTGTTCATCAACTGATATTTCCGAACTCTACATTTTTCTTGGTTGTTTTCATCAATTATTAGTTTTTTTAATTTCAATTACTTTGTTAAATCATCAGTTAAATTACTATTAATTTGCATCATCCTCCCTATTTCCGTATTTAATTCCTTAATGTCCTCCTTCTTCGCATTAATCGTGTTATGTATTTTAACTCATCATTATTTTTCCGATTCTCAATCTGCCCTTTCATCTGAAAGTTCTGTATTTCCTGTTTCGATTTTTCGATCTCAAATTTTAATTTCTTTATTTCCTCACTCCATAATTTTTTGTCATCTCTTCCTTTTTTCTCCAATTCAGATACCGTTTCGATTACTTTATTGTTTATTTCTTAGAATTCTGCATAGTTTTGTTAAAGCATTGCTATTTCTTTATCCTTAATCCCTATAATTACTTTTAGCTTACTCGACGGGAAAAATGTTCGAATACTTTTTATGCAACTGTGGCCTCTCAGATCTTGTCTTGACTTCTCTTTCACACGATAAACACCATCGGAACTCTTAGAGCTTTTGGCTTACTGTGATTGTATTTACAGAACCAATATAAAACCCTGGACAAAATGGCTGCAACCGAAAGTAATAGAGAAGAGACTACCCAGGGTAGTGCAGATATGGTCAGTTCTGTCAACAACATATCTGAAATTAAAGAAGAAGTTATGATTAAAAATGAGGATTCTTTTGACAGGTAAACTAAAGCGTTATATATTGTTATAGACCATAAAAATTAGATGCCAAATTATTTTTGCGTTTCTTGCTGTTAAGTTAAGGAAAATTCCAAATTTCTTTTGGGTTTCTCGCCAATTATCAAGATAATTAAAAAAAATATTGAAAACCACAGGGGAATCTGCCGAAAAGTTTAGATTCCCAAAAGTGCCAAGTTTATTTTTCATTGTTAGGCAGGCAACATTTATTTTTCGTTCATTTTTAGCTCAAATCAACCAAAAGAATCAGGCTACGAATCCCCCGACGAAAATAGCTTTTTAAGTCATCTTATAAAAGTGGAAAGCTGTACAGATGATCCTGTGGAACCTGAATTCTTTTCTTTTCCAAGTAGTTGGGAAGTTAATCAATCAGAACCTAGTACTAGTTCCTGTTATAAGTGTGGAAGCTGTAATTTCAGCACAGATAAAGAGATTGTGTTTGAAATTCATCTTAAAGATTGTGCATTGGATGAAAGGTAAGGATTTTAATTTTTGACATTACTACTTTAGTAACAAGGTTTTTATTACAAATATTTGTGACCTGTCTCCGTCCTTCTCTTGTTTGCTAAATTCAGATTCCTGGACAGTTATCATCTAAAATTTTTTAAAATATTAATTTGTACTAACTTTTTGCTCAGGAAATTTGCAACATTGTTGTAAACTTCCAATATAAAGGATGGTAGTTTTTATCTTGAAGGTCCGCAAGGTGACATCTTGGGGTAGGATTTCCATAAGATTGAATAAAATAATAATGATTTGAGAATACTTATTGAAATAACCATGATTTCCAAATGATTTTTGCTGGTGTCTGTGTCTGTGTTGGCAACTGGCGGTGTGTGATTTCACGATAGGTATCTGCTTTTTGTGATTTTATTGAACATGGGTGTTCTCAGCACAGGTATGAGAGTTGTCGGGGGGCGATTGGGCGTTTCCAGATTTAAATTTGTTTTGATAAGTATGTGGTTAATATGTGGATGGATAAAATTCAACCCTAGAATTTAAATGTCTCTTTCTTTGACATACTTTCACCTACATTTTTCCCTTGGCGTCACGCATAGTTTATGAGTGGTCCATAACATGACATCATTGTTCTAATTTTAGCTTAATTTTAACAATGTCATTTTTAGTAAGAATTTTCTCAAAATTTTCGCTAGCCGTGCATTTAAGACATGATTTTGAAAACAGATCTAGAATTGAGTCTAGAGGGGCAAAAATGGTGTTGGTAATTTATGAGGACTGTGTGCCAATTATTTTACTCTGTGTATAAGGTTTAAATTATATTTATTTATCACATCGAAAATATCAACACCATTTATTGTTCAAGAAAGAATCCAGTAGTAATTAATTTATTACCTATGCTAAGTAATTACGGTATATGGAGTCCAAAATCTTCTCAACTACATTTTGTGAAACACATGCAAAAATGCAATTCTTTTTTGTCTTGAACTTGAGTAGCTGAAAAAGACCTGCAACTTGCAAAAGGTAGTCTCGATTTTGACATATGTTGTTCAAATTTTTTGAGATAACTCCTGTACGTTTAACCTTGGAAAAAAAGTACAACGGGTACAGAAAATAAAATATCTTTTTATTCGTATTTTTATTTTGTATTTTTTTTGCTAATTACGATTAAATAACGATGAAATTCGCTTATATGTATACAGGGTGTTTCAGGAAGAAATGTACATAGTGAACTCGTAAGTAGTATGGACCAAATCCTTTTCATATTTATAGTTAGAAAAATTATAACTACATTTTTAACGGATATACAGGGTGATTTATCAAAATCTCAAAAAATTAGAAGTTACCTACAAAAAAACTACTGAACCGATTTTGACACGAAGATAAATATGTCAAATGTCAATTTAATCCTAAAAAAAATAAAGAATCAGATCCGCACTTGTTTTTTTTATTTGTGTATTAAAAATGCTACTTTGCCGGTCCATATTGGAAAATTTATATTTTTACTATTATTCTACATAGTTAACTATTAGGTACTACTACTAAATACCTACAAAGTTAACATAAGTATATATATATATATATATATATATATATATATATAAACATAAGTTTGTAAACTAATGAACTAAAACTAAATAGATAGATAAGTACGTAACTCAAAACTCAGTTTTCCATTTTATGTTCAAAATGCCATCCATTGGCCTCACGACATTTTCTTGACCGTTTTAACAAGTTTCGTATTCCAGAGCGTATGGTTATTGGATGTCTTTTAATTTCGTTAAATGCATCAATTATTCTCTGAATTAGTTGCTCTCTTGTAAATATCTCTTGTTGAGCGGGCCAAAGCGTGGGCCGCCGTGTCCTATACACCTATTTGGAAAATGTTCATTTAGGTAATTTATGACAATTCTCGTATAGTGGGGCCCTGCTGCATCATGTTGATAATACATTCCATTTTCATTTATTTCCGCTTCTTATAGATATCCAGGGAGAATGTTTTCTAAAAAAATCCGGTATTCTCTTCCATCAAGTCTTTGGTTAAAAAAATGTGGGCCCACTAATTTGTTGTTGATAACAGCTGCCCATCCATTTACAGAAAATCTAACTTGCAAGCGACTTTGTTTAATGCAGTGTGGATTTTTTCTTCTCCACTCGTGGTTGTTATTTATGCCATCCTGAGTAAACTGGGATTCATCACAAAAAAGAATATTATAGATATTCCTTTGGTGCCTCGTTATCCAATTGCAAAACTGTAACCGAGGATGTTGTCTCCTGGGTGCAACCTTTAAACCGCCTGAGCATGGTAGGGATGCAGCTCTTCTTGTTTAATCACTCTAAAAACTGACGTGTGAGGAATGTTTAAAATATTACCAATCCTGCGGGTGCTAATTTTAGGATTCTGCTCTACCAATTCAATAATGTTTTCTCTAACTTCGTTTTCCATTCTTGGTCCTTTGTCCTTTGACCCAGTGGAAATCTTCCATGTACTCTCAAATGCGCGAACACGTTATGGAATGTTTGGTGATTGGGAATTCTTCTTTGTGGAAATCGTCTCCGATATTCTCTAACAGTGCCCCTTGAATTTCCGTTACAAAATCCGTAAACAAAGAGAATATCTGCATATTCAGCATTTGAAAATTGGTACGGCATTGTCGCGTCTTTTTGGTACAAATGACACTTGTTGCTGTAAACAATATGGCGGAAAATATTGGAATTTTAATCAAAGCCTACTACTCGTAAGTTAAAAATTAAAGTTTTTCTGAAAATATTGTGTCATGGCCAACTGATATTTTTCAGCCCGTAAAGATTTAACAATGCTGTACCAATTTTCAAACAATAAATGCGCAGATATGGACATTGCAACTGAAAAGGCGCTGTACAGAGGATCAAGAATGGCAAACGAAGTTAGAGAAAATATTAAATTGGTAAAGCAGAAACTTATAATTAGCAAACCGCTCGTTCTCCCGATTTAAATTATGTCGATTTTTTTTTGTAGGGGGTGTTTTAAAGTTAATCGTTTATAAAGAAGAGATATTTACAAGAAAGCAATTTTATGATTCAGCCAATAATTGATGCCTTCCGTGAAATCAAAAGACATTCAATTCAACGATACGCTCTGGAACACGACGTTCAAGAAAATATCGTGGTACCTACATACTTATTTATTTATGTTGGATTCTGTGGTTTCTGGGTAGAAAACTATGTAGGTACTTAGCAGTAGTAGAATCATAACAAAAATATAAATTTTCAAATGCGGACCTAAATTACCTAAATAAATTAGCAGTATAAAACAAACACTCTATGTTTTTATGTTTGGGGAAATGTTTTATTTTACTGTTTTATTACTTTTATTTATCTAAAAGGGTGAATTGGCCCGTTATCAATTATTTCTGACGAATAATTACTATCCTTTCCGACGTTTCCGAATTTATCAGGATGATGTCGATTAAAAAAAAAATGTGCAAAAATAAAACACTGAGTCCGGACCTGGAAAAGTTTTTTTAAAAAAATATTCTTAACACTTTATTAAGTATGTATGAGGTTGTAAGAACCTGGAGCTTTTAAATACTGCTGTAATTTGTAATTTTTTGGGCATTGATATCACAGGTATAAAAAAAATAAAAAAAAGTTTAAGTTTTCTTCTCTCGATAAAAGTAAAAAGGGCTCTCATTCTACTTTTTATAAAGTACCATTTATTAGCTTTTTTTATGCAGTGTTAAAATTTTCAAAATGTAAGTTAAGTTGAATTTACGAAAACTAAAAAAAATAAAAAAAAAACAAGTCAGGATCTGATTTTTCAATTTTTTTTATAGGGTTAAATTGACATTTGACATATTTATCTTTGTGTCAAATTTTATCAAAATCGTTTCAGTAGTTTTTTTTTGTAGGTAACTTTTAAATTTTTCGAGATTTTGATAAATCACCCTGTATATCCGTTAAAAATGGAGTTATAATTTTTCTAACTATAAATATTAAAGGCCTTGGTCCATACTACTTACGATTTCACTATGTACATTTCTTCCTGAAAATACCTAAGATATGAAGCCCAGGACCAGTTTACGCATCCCGAAACGGGCTTTCTAAAAACTAAGAGCTGAACCGTGACCTGCGACACCATGCACACAAATTTTCAGAAAAAAAATTTGGGCTACCTAAATTAGGTCACTTATCGCAAAACATTCACGTTTAGTTCAAGCAACTTGCCACTGGCGCTAGTATCGTTATACAGTATACATCACATCTGCATTTACGGCCCGGATATGTTTTTCAGTTCTGTCGAATCCCGGCAATTTGGCAACATGGCATTTGTTTTAATATAAAATACATCGAGTTAGGAAACCGTTGGGCGTATTTAAAAGACAATTTAGGTTCTTCCGTGGTGAAAGAATAATTTTTAGGAACAAGACCTGTTTGTTTACTTTACATTTGTTAGCAAAAATGTAAGTTAAAAGCGCAAAGGCGCAGGTGATATTTTGAAAAATTATACTAAAAAAACTGATTTTTGACGCGTTTTGTATGCTGATTGTATGCAGATTGTATGATTCTAGGTAAGCATATCGGTCATAAAAAAATACGCACGCCATGCGAAAAGTTTATACCTCCCATACGCAAGTAGGAAAGTCTTTTTAATACTTTGTTGTAATAAAAATGGACAATGGAGTACTTTTTATCAATTTCAAAATTGTAAATTAAAATGTAATAAATAAAATAAACGCTTCGTATCTCAGGTAAAGCATAACTTTTTGGGCTTGGTAAGTCGTGTATCTAAACCTAACAAGGGTTGTCACAAGCCTTAGTCTATTCTCCAAACTTGTAACGCAAGACATCAGTTCTAAGTAAGTGGGTTGGCAGTTTTAGGCATTTTGACATGGTGCAATTCACGATTTATTGTAGCTTAAGATGAAAATATTAAGTTTGGTACCTACATTTCGTTTCTGAAAGAAAACTAACCCTGGTCGAGAAAAAACATTATTAAATCGGATTAATAATTTACGACAAAATTGTGAAAGTTGCGGAGAAAATTCATATCGTCAAGCATTCATAATTTTTCCTTAGAAGAAAAAATAATTTTTCTACTAACGTGCGGCAAACACTACTTCCCCGAAATCATTTTAGTTTGAAAAGTATCACTTTTCCGAACGTCATGCGGGAATGACGTTTCGTGTCTTTCCCGCATGCCGTGCGGGAAATTTTTGTTCACGCAATGCTTAATTATTTAAAATAAAATTTAAAAACAAACTGTTTTACGCTAGTAAAAAAAATCTGGATCCTAACTCTTGCGAAAAGTATCTTTCCCGCCCTTGACGGCTTGCCCGAACTCCGCTCCGTGTCGTTCGCGCAACTGCCGTCGCATGCGGAAAGATATAACTTTCCCCACTTCTTAGAATAATCACTATGTTCTATAAGCGATCGTTTTTGCCCATTTATTATCAAACTTCCGGTCTAGGGCGGGAAAAATGTTCCGCGCATTGATTTTTTTTCTATGCTGTTCTTTCCCGCTCTTGCCCAAACTCCGCTCCCCGTCGTTCGTATCAACGACAGTCGCATGCGCATTCCGCACTAGTTAGGATAATAACTATTTTATGTCAGTTGCATAAATCCTACTGAGACGTTAAAACGCGTAGTAGATCATTCATCATCATCATTTTTTTTACGCACGCTAAATCTCTAAGTAAAAATAGGCAAAAAATATATTTCTTTTAATTTCTAAGTCTAATGCATTGAAACTTTTAATCATTATTAAAAGTATCAAGTAGATTCTCCAAGGTTATGTCATTGTAAAAATACTAAACTTATTACTTTTTATCTTAAACGGACTATAACGTGTTACAAGAAAATGGTCCGATTTGATTGGGAAGTAACTAGATTTAGATTTTTACCACGAATTTGATATAGAATTCTTAACTAGGTCTTCTTAAAATTTGTGTGGGTGGGTTTTTGATGTTGCAGAATTCAATTGAGCTCAGTGTTTTTAGAGCCCATTTCGGGCTTCGTAAATTGGTCCCGGGCTTCGTATCTTAGGTAAAACATAATTTTTTAGGTTTGGTAAGTCGGGTCCCTAAAGGCAATAAAAAAATAGTCGTCACAAATCTTAGAATTTAGCACGAAGGTTTATAGAAAACTTCTTAATTTTTCAAAGTACCAAATATATTCTTCAGTTTTTCAAATAGGACAAATATTATTAATAAAATATTTAGAAAAACGGCTTTCGAAAAACGCAAGACTAACCCAAACCTTAAAAATGGCCGATTTGGTTGGAAAACAACTATATTTAGATTTTTACCACCAATTTGATATAGAACTCTTAACTGGCTTTTCTGAAAATTACTGAAAAATTGTGTAGATGGGTGTTTGATGTCGCAGATCACGGTTCACCTCTTCGTTTTTAAAAAGCAGGTTTTGGGCTTCATAAACCGGCCCCGGGCTTCGTATCGCAGCATAATTTTTTGGGCCTGGCAAGTCGGGTCGCTAAAGCTGATAAAATAGGGGCTGCCACAAGTCTTAGTTCATCCGTAGAGTTTTATTTTTGAACATAAAAAAAATCAAATTTAGCCTGAAGGTTTACAGGAAACATTTAATAATCAGATTAATAATTTACGACAAAATTATGAAAGTTACGGAAAAAATTTATATTGTTAAACATTAGGAAAAAATTTTCTGCGACCAATCGGTTTTGCCCACTTTGTCACTTTCTTGCACCGAGTGTCGGAAAATAATTTACCCCCAGACTTTCCCGCACTAGGGTGAGAAAAAATTCAACGTACTCAACTTTTTTATTATTTTTTTTTTCTATGCTGTCCTGGAAAAAATATTGATCCTAATTCATGTGTAAAGTATCTTTCCCGTCCCTGCCTGCTTGCCCGCACTAGTTAGGATAATAACTATTTTATGTCAATTCTATAAATGCTACTGAGACGTTAAAATGTTTAGTAGATCATTATGAAAAAAGTAAGGATTCGCGAACGTATTTTTTACGCACTCCGTCGCCGTGCGGAAAAAAATACGCACGTTAAATTTCTAAGTAAATAGGCCAAAAATATATTTATTTTAATTTTTAGGTCTATTGCATGAATTTAAGTCCCTCCTTTTGTGTTTTCAAATTTAGCATGAAGGTTTACATGAAACTTAATAATTTTTTGAAGTACCAAATAGATCCTCCAAGGTTATGGCCATCGTCATAAGTGATATTTGTTCCTAATTTCAAAAATACTAAACTTATTACTTTTTATCTTGAACAGCTTTCGAAAAACGTAAGGCTAACCGTAACGTGTTACAACAAAATGGTCCGATTTAATTGGGAATAACTAGATTTAGATTTTCACCATCAATTCCTAAATGGCTCTTCTTAAAATTTGTGTCGGTGGGTTTTTGATGTTTCAGCACTTGGTTTTTAGAGCCCGTTTCGGGCTTCGTATCTTACGTAAAGTAAGTCGGGTCCCTAAAGCCAATAAAAAAATAGTCTTCACAAATCTTAGGTCCTTCTAAAAGTGCTGCCTTAAAAATAACGTGACGTTAGCTACGTCACGACGCGTTCTTAAGCGATTAAGTCACCTTGCAGTTATTTTTCATAAGAGGTGCCAAATGCCTCTAATATTTAATAAATAATGTGAAATTTGGTAATCTTTTTCTGTTTCTTTATGTAAAACAACAATTTTTCATAGCTTTAATTAGTCTTTATTTAAACGAAAATAACTTATAAATAGCCAACATGAATTATTATAAAAAAAGGAAAGAAGTTAAAAAACTTCCAAATCAGTTACTTCAACCGAAAAGAATCCAAAAACAAAAGATGAAAAGAAAAAACGAAAACTCAAACTTGGGTGAGCACCCCACAAGGAACACATAAAGGACTATAGCGAAAAAAGAAATGATTAAACGACGGCAACCAGCATGGGCTCATCAGTGGTATTACTGGTCACCCTCCCAAAACATCATTAAACACCATCATACACTTTGATTTCCAACTTTGGTTTTTTAACTTCTTTCCTTTTTTGTTTTAATTGTCTTAGGAACATAACCCTATTGGAAATAATAACACGCCAGGACGAACCTGTATCAGGTGACTTAGATAAGTACCAGTGCGGAACGATGCTTATTTGTGAGTGGTTCAAAGTTGGAAATCAAAGTGTATGATGGTGTTTAATGATATTTGGGGAAGGTGACCAGTGAACCCACTGATAAGCCCACGCTGGTTGCCCAGGGCGAATCGTCGTTTAATCATTTGCTTTGTGTGTTCCTTGTGGGATGTTCATCCAAGTTGGAATTTTCTTTTTTTTTTCCACCCAAGATCTTTTGATCTTTTGTTTTTGGATTATTTTCAGTTGAAGTAACTGATTTGGAGATTTTTTAAGTTCTTTCCTTTTTTATAATAATTAATGTTGATTATTTAGAACTTATTTTCTAATAAATAAGACTAATCAAAGCTATGAAAAATTGTTGTTTTACATCAAAAAGTAAAAAAAAGTAATTTTACATTTTCGTTAATTAAAGCAAGGTTATAGTATATTTCATTGGCGTAAATATACTAAAATATACAACACCCTGTAAAAAACGAATAGCTACGTAGCCGAAAATATATTTTTTTACAAGGCAGGAATATGGACTGTTGGAAAATATGCAGTACTTTGTTTATATATTTTTATTGTTGAAACTTTGGTCTAGGCGAACTGTGATAAAATGGTCACTATTTAATCAAAATTATATTGGTACTATGGCTTATGGAAAAATGCTTTGTTTGCCCTATGCTAGCAAGTAAATAAGTTAGATAGGGATGGACGAGGACTTTTATGACATTTAACTTTATATAAACTCATTTTTTATTTATCCAAAATTACACACTAAATAAGATTTTTTTGACCCAAAAGGAAAGTTTTGGAACACAAAAGCGTGCACTTCTAGTAGGGATGTAATCCTAAGATTTTGATTCAGTTGTGGTAAACCCGGATTTATAAATTCGACGTTACTGATACTGTTTGACGTAGGTTGGTCTCCTTCTCTCTTAATAAAGGAGAAAGGGACAGAGATGCATCAACATTAACCCCCTTCGAGTAATACATTAAAAAAATTAGAATTTATCAAAAAGATACAAATAGCTATTCCATCTTGGAAATATTCCCCCTGGGGGATAAATCTAACAATAAAATGTTAAAAAAATTAAAAAAAAAATCTATCTAAAGATCAATGAACTGTAAAAATACTTGGCAACATTGTCGGGCTTCTCATCAACCGCAGGTCATATTTTAGACATACAAACGGACTTCCAAACTGGTGGAATTTCACTGGAGCTTCTCAACTCAACTCAACTCAACTCAACTCAACTCAACTCAACTCAATTTTATTGCCATAAATCATATTACAATACAAACAGCAACGTCACAATAGATTTTCATACTAAACTAGCAGATCCAATGATAAATTTGAAATTTACATATATTGTGATACATATTACATATTTTCAACAAAGTTAAAATTATAGTAGCACTTTTCAATGAGAAAAGCTGTAAGTTCTTTTTTGAACCGATTAGGATTTTGTATTTGTTTAATGTTATTTGGGAGCAACTCATAAGCTTTTGAGGCTTTGTAGTAAGGTGATCTTTCATAGAAAGATGACCTGTGAACAGGTAGTATAAGATTATGCTGGTTTCTAGTAATCATGTGCATGTTATTGTGGTAGTCCTCATATGTTCTAAATTTCTCTGGATTTTTGCGCACAAAAATAACCAGTTGTTTGAAGTACAATGAGGGTGCTGTTAGTAAACCCAGTTGATGAAAATAAGGTTTACAGGATTTTGTCCGTTTTAGGTTTAGTATGGTACGGATTATTCTTTTTTGGGTTATAAATATTTTGTTTGCATCGCTAGCTGAACCCCAGAATAAAACACTGTAAGTGATAAGAGACTGTATGGAGGAATAGTAAAAAACTTTAATGCTTTCTAGAGACATAACGTCCCTAAGTCTCCTTATTATGGCACAGTAACTGCTTAATTTTGCTGATAATTGTTGAATATGATGTTCCCAGTTGAGTCTGGGTTCCAGCCAGACTCCTAGGAATTTAGCTTTATCATATTCTGGGATTGATTTTCCATTTAGAGAAACATATAGTAAGCTTACATCATTTCCTGTCATTTTAAATGTCATTAGTACTTTTTTTTCTGAGTTCAGCGTTAAGTGATGGTTGATACACCATTCTTGCATTCGTGAGGCTACTCCTGCACATCTCGTGGACAGTCCCACCGCTGATGTGTCTGTCTCGATGGCAGACACATCAGCAAACTGTGCCAGGAGACTGGCTAGTAAAAAGTTGGGTAATTTATTTACATAAACGATAAAGAACAGGGGGCCCAGGATTGAGCCCTGGGGCACACCCATGTTCGTTTCGACCATGTTAGACATGAATTGTTTTGAATTTTTTGTTATGCCAATGGTTTGGTATCTTGGGGTAAGGTATGATTTCACAAGGTTTGCAATAACTCCCCTTGCACCATAATTTTCTAGTATTTTTATTAGAATATTGTGATTAATAGTATCAAAGGCCTTTGAGAGGTCGAAAAACAGGCCTGAGACCCCCTCACTCCGATCAAGTTTCTCTGTGATAAATGTTATATGTTGCAAGTTCAGTAGATTTTGATGGCAAAAAGCCGTATTGATGTTTTGAGAAAACTTGGTTTCGGGATAAGAAGGCCATCAGTCTCCTGTAGATCGCCCTCTCAAATACCTTCGATAGTGCTGGGAGTATGGAGATGGGCCTATAATTTTTTTGGTCAAATATGCTTCCTTTTTTGAAGATGGGAAGGATTTTTGCTATTTTTAATTTTGAAGGGAAAACTCCCGTTTCAAAGCAGGTATTTATTATATCTACTAGGGGGGCAGCAATTAATATTGATGCTTTTTTTTATTAAAAACACCGGTATTTCATCAATACCCGAGGCGTTTTTGTTTGGCAGGTTTCTTATTATATTATAGATTTCCTCCCAATCAGCAGGAAAAAGGTACATTGTACTTTGTATTTCCCTGCAATCCTCGAGGTTTGCAGGTTCTCTCACGAAGGGGCTAACCAATTTATACTGTCTACTGAAGATTTCAGCAATATCTTGAGGGTCTTCAGTAGATTGAGTATCATTTATTTTTATTTTTAAATCTGAAAAACTATTTTTATTTTATTCCTGGTTAAATATTTTCCACATGGTCTTAGTTTTATTATTAGAGTTCTGAAGTTCATTGTCATAAATTGACCTTTTGTAATTTTTTAGATATTTATTGTAGTTACATTTTTCTTTTTTATAAACCTCTTGGATGACAGGGTTTTTTGTGTGATTATACCATGTGTAAAGATTATTTACATGTTCTTGCATGCTTTTTATTTCTGAATTTACCCAATTTTTGGGTTTCTTTCCCATGGTTTTTTTTGGAAATGCCCATTCCTTATAAAAAAGAAAAGTATTAATGAAACAAGAGTATTTTTCATCAACTGAGTTTACCATACCCACCTCAGACCAATCCTCCTGGGATGGGTTTTTTGTGTGATTATACCATGTGTAAAGATTATTTACATGTTCTTGCATGCGTTTTATTTCTGAATTTACCCAAGTTTTGGGTTTCTTTCCCGTGGTTTTTTTTGGAAATGCCCATTCCATATAAAAAAGAAAAGTATTAATGAAACAAGAGTATTTTTCATCAACTGAGTTTACCATACCCACCTCAGACCAATCCTCCTGAGCCAAGTACGACAAAAAACAGTCCATATTTTTGTCAGAGAAATGTCTCTTAGTTATATACTGACTTGGTTTTGTGCATATTGTGTTTATTTGCAAAATTTGTCCATAATGATCTGATGCATCAGTTGTATATATGGAACCTGTTATGGTATTCTCATTAAGGTTACTAAAAATGTTGTCCAGTTGGTTACTAGAAGCCGGCCTTGTTATACCTAAAATATGAGAAATTAGATTATAGCTAGCAAATATTTGTGTGATTTCAATTGCCTTGGGGGTGTTTAGGTTAAAGTGAAAGTTGAAGTCACCTGCTATAATCAGTGACCTGTTATCATTATAGATTTCATCGAGTAAATCAACTATTTTGTCAATAAATATATCATGGTCACCTTGTGGGGATCGGTAAATGCAGACAACTATACAGCTTTTTCCATTTATATGGGTTTCACACAGTGCAAATTCAATGTTTTTGTCTTCTGGTGTAGAAGTTATTGTTGAGATCTCCCATGCTTTAGTACCCGTTCTGGCATAAATGGCTGTGCCACCACGTATATAATTTGTTCGGCAGTATCCAGAGATAATTTTGTAGTTTTCTATGTATAGCTTTTCTAGGTCTTCATAACATTGGAAAGCATGTTCTGTTATGCATAGTATTTCTGGCTGTATGGTTTCCAAGATCACCATAAGAGGTAGTGATTTTGTGTTTAGAGACGAGATGTTTATATGGAACACCTTGATATTGTTTTTTTGTACGTTATTTAAAACTAAGTTGTTAGGGTAGCTTGTGTGTTTATCTTTTAATTCGGGGTTTACCCCAACCATGAGTGAGATACTTTTTTGGGTTTTCTATCTTGGTCTTACAGATTTTTACTGTAATTTCTTCTTCGTTTGATCCTGTGTGATCTGCTATATATTTTTTTATTACCTGACTAGTAATGTCTGAGCATGCGGCTTAGCATTCAGTTATTTTGTGTTCCATTAGTGATAATTGCTGTGCTGTGGTTGTTTGCATGTCCACAAGCTGGATTTGTATTTTTTTGATTTCTTCTTGTAGTTTTTCTGATTTTGTTTGCTCACTTTTGTTAAATTCAGTTGTTTTGTCACCATTCTGTATTTCTTTCAGTTCCTGGTTTTTATTTTCGATTTCAAGATTTTTTGCTTTGAGTTGCTCTTTCATTTCATTTCTTCGTAAGTCGGTTACCCATCATTTTTGCAAAAATCAAAAATTCCTTCCCTTCTGAGTCGGTAGAGAAACTAAGGGTATTCAGGACTGCGGTACTGAAGATTATACTTTGATATATATACGATTAAGGGGGTGGGCTTCGGGTGGCCTGCGCAACGTACTGTGATTGTTATGCCAATGGTTTGGTATCTTGGGGTAAGGTATGATTTCACAAGGTTTGCAATAACTCCCCTTGCACCATAATTTTCTATTATTTTTATTAGAATATTGTGATTAATAGTATCGAAGGCCTTTGAGAGGTCGAAAAACAGGCCTGAGACCCCCTCACCCCGATCAAGTTTCTCTGTGATAAATGTTATAACTTCATATATTGCAAGTTCAGTAGATTTTGATGGCAAAAAGCCGTATTGATGTTTTGAGAAAGTTTGGTTTCGGGATAAGAAGGCCATCAGTCTCATGTAGATCGCCCTCTCAAATACCTTCGATAGTGCTGGGAGTATGGAGATGGGCCTATAAGTTGTTTGGTCAAATCTGCTTCCTTTTTTGAAGATGCGAAGGATTTTTGCTATTTTTAATTTTGAAGGGAAAACTCCCGTTTCAAAGCAGGTATTTATTATATCTACTAGGGGGGCAGCAATGAATATTGATGCTTTTTATTAAAAACACCGGTATTTCATCAATACCCGAGGCGTTTTTGTTTGGCAGGTTTCTTATTATATTATAGATTTCCTCCCAATCAGCAGGAAAAAGGTACATTGTACTTTGTATTTCCCTGCAATCCTCGAGGTTTGCAGGTTCTCCCACGAAGGGGCTAACCAATTTATACTGTCTACTGAAGATTTCAGCAATTTCTTGAGGGTCTTCAGTAGATTGAGTTTCATTTATTTTTATTTTTAAATCTGAAAAACTATTTTTATTTTGTTCCTGGTTAAATATTTTCCACATGGTCTTAGTTTTATTATTTTTTAGATATTTATTGTAGTTACATTTTTCTTTTTTATAAGCCTCTTGGATGGCAGGGTTTTTCGTGTGATTATACCATGTGTAAAGATTATTTACATGTTCTTGCATGCGTTTTATTTCTGAATTTACCCAAGTTTTGGGTTTCTTTCCCATGGTTTTTTTTGGAAATGCCCATTCCATATAAAAAAGAAAAGTATTAATGAAACAAGAGTATTTTTCATCAACTGAGTTTACCATACCCACCTCAGACCAATCCTCCTGAGCCAAGTACGACAAAAAACAGTCCATATTTTTGTCAGAGAAATGTCTCTTAGTTATATACTGACTTGGTTTTGTGCATATTGTGTTTATTTGCAAAATTTGTCCATAATGATCTGATGCATCAGTTTTATATACGGAACCTGTTATGGTATTCTCATTAAGGTTACTAAAAATGTTGTCCAGTTGGTTACTAGAAGCCGGCCTTGTTATACCTAAAATACGAGAAATTAGATTATAGCTAGCAAATAGTTGTGTGATTTCAATTGCCTTGGGGGTGTTTAGGTTAAAGTGAAAGTTGAAGTCACCTGCTATAATCAGTGACCTGTTATCATTATAGATTTCATCGAGTAAATCAACTATTTTGTCAAAAAATATATGATGGTCACCTTGTGGGGACCGGGAAATGCAGACAACTATACAGCTTTTTCCATTTATATGGGTTTCACACAGTGCAAATTCAATGTTTTTGTCTTCTGGTGTAGTAGTTATTGTTGAGATCTCCCATGCTTTAGTACCCGTTCTGGCATAAATGGCTGTGCCACCACGTATATAATTTGTTCGGCAGTATCCAGAGATAATTTTGTAGTTTTCTATGTATAGCTTTTCTAGGTCTTCATAACATTGGAAAGCATGTTCTGTTATGCATAGTATTTCTGGCTGTATGGTTTCCAAGATCACCATAAGAGGTAGTGATTTTGTGTTTAGAGACGAGATGTTTATATGGAACACCTTGATATTGTTTTTTTGTATGATACTATTATTGTTATTTAAAACTAAGTTGTTAGGGTAGCTTGTGTGTTCTGGGATAAAAAAATTTTACCCAGACCAAAATTGAATCTGTCAAATGCCACACCATCTTGCCAGAAGTTGACATTATAAACTTTATCTTTTAATTCGGGGTTTACCCCAACCATGAGTGAGATACTTTTCGGGTTTTCTATCTTGGTCTTACAGATTTTTGCTGTTATTTCTTCTTCGTTTGATCCTGTGCGATCTGCTATATATTTTTTTGCTATATCCTCAGTTATGGAGAGTTTTACCCTGGTGATGTAAAGCCAGATTTTTTTTTTCCATTTTTAGAAGTTTTTGTACTTTGGAAAAGATCGGTTTCTTTATTATTGGTACCCACTTTACGTGTTTTACTTTTCTGTAATTTTGTTTCCTTTGGTGATAGTTTGGGGTCTGAAAATCACCATCATCTGTAGTTTCTGCAGTTATTTCTAGTTCCATCCTGGGTGTATTTGTGTTTTTAATTTGGTTATTTACTTTTTGTACACCAATATCAGGATGAGGCGTGCTTAGCTGCATGGATCGTGAGGTTATTACCTGACTAGTAATGTCTGAGCATGCGGCTTGGCATTCAGTTATTTTGTGTTCCATTAGTGATAATTGCTGTGCTGTGGTTGTTTGCATGTCCACAAGCTGGATTTGTATTTTTTTGATTTCTTCTTATAGTTTTTCTAATTTTGTTTGCTCACTTTTGTTAAATTCAGTTGTTTTGTCACCATTCTGTATTTCTTTCAGCTCCTGGTTTTTATTTTCGATTTCAAGATTTTTTGCTTTGAGTTGCTCTTTCATTTCATTTCTTCGTAAGTCGGTTACCCATCATTTTTGGAAAAATCAAAAATTCCTTCCCTTCTGAGTCGGTAGAGAAACTAAGGGTATTTAGGAATGCGTTACTGAAGATTATACTTTGATATATATACGATTAAGGGGTGGGCTTCGGGTGGACTGCGCAACGTACTGGGCTTCGTATCTACCGCTGGCTACGTATATATATATCTTTGTTAACTTGGAACCAAAGCCCTGAACTGAGTGCGAAATTTGAGTGGAAGGTAGCTGTACTTTTTTGAAAACTGATTTTGTGATGAAGTTTCACACTCGTGTGTTTCGCAATTTTTATCAAAAATGTAACCTTAGCAGTCGAAAGCACGATTTAAGGTTCACTTGTTGTAATTTTAGTGATAGAATAACTATCGTTGTTACAAAGGCTTGCCTGGCTAGACTGCAAGTTTTCTGGATGGGTTGGCGAAGGCGCAGAAGATTTGGCCTTTCGCTTGCTTCTTGCTTCGAATTTTGCGATTTTGCAATGTGCAAAACTGTGTTATGTTTTTGTTTGCATTCTCGACAATGAAAAGAATTTGTGCAATCTGAAACTGAGTGTGATTTCCGTAAGCAATTTGTGCAAGCTTTTAGATTTCTTACTTGATTTAATCTTTTTGAGGCGCTCAACTTTAAAAAATTGTCGCACGCAAACAGATAGTTTTTTTAAATGTGAGCGAAATAATAACAGTGTAATCGCTCGCTCGGTGAGGATTCCAGCGTCGCATCAGAGTATACCCTCTAACCAGTAATCCAAAATGGCCTGAACATGAATTATGATGCGCTAATTTTGATAAAACGTTGAATTATATAAATAAATCGGGATACAACCTATTCCAGGAGGGCAATTCCAGTGCGCTATCGTTACGGGATAACGACGATGGACGATTATTTTCATTGTTAACGGCAACATAGCTTATTGAGAGGGCTTGAATGGCAGGCAACCCGCAACACTTTCCCAGAAAAACCGTCAAATGCCTTCAGTTAGTCAGTTTGTTTGTTTACCTTTTTTGGAACTTGCGTCGAAAATTCGGGAAAATAATAATTTTTATGAACTTCTTGCACGCAATATAGACTAAAAAACTGATCACGATGTTATGTAGGACGTCTGTTAAAAATTTTTGTGTGAATTTTCTTTCGAAATGCCACGATGTTTTCCTGAAGTTCCTTATGAAGAAAATCCCACATTTATGGGCATTGTATGGAAGTGAGACTAGATTTTTTGGTTTAGGTAAGTACCTACTTGTTCTATTCTGTTCTTTTTAATGCTTAAACAACACTACTTGTAACAAAAAAAATGGGGGTCAGTTTTAAGTTCAGTTTATACATTTTTAAAAGACGTTAGCCGAGAGGTCAAAAAAAGTTGAAAATTAGTCAAAAATGCAGAATTTTTTTGATCCCGAGTTTATTACGCACTGAATTGTGTCATCAACTAATATCTATCTATATGCATACCTAATTGTAAATATACGCAAATTATTGCAAGAAAATCAAATATAACTTATTCAGACACTGACACTTTGTTTATGCTTGTATTTTTATGGTTATCCTCAAATATTTAAATATTATGATTGTGTTTATGCCTTGTATAAATAGTATATGCGACAGAAGGCATTGAGTACCTACCTAAACGAAGAGAGGCGGCTGATTCTGAATTTTTATGTACCACCAAGCAAAAATTTTGCATCCCTTCTCCTGGGAAATTAAAGCGATTTTTATGGGGGGACTCCCCCTTCCTCAATGATTTTTTTTTCAATTTTTTTTTGCAGTGGATAGGGACTTTTTGAGCCCCCTCGCTCCCTCTGTCTGCTATCGCCATTTAAATGGATAAATGGCAGACAAGAATCATACAACCTAACTTTCGTACGTTCAAAGTGATTTTGCGGAACCAAATTGTTTGTACTTGTATATGTAGCATAACAGTTTTTCAGAATTATTATCAATAAGCTTTTATTTTTGACTTGTATAAGAAATGTTTTAAAGGGGGGAGGCAGGGCAAGTTATATTCGTTTTATTGGCCAAAGCCGTCGGTGATCCAAAAGGAGCCTTTTTCCAAACAATTTTAATTTGCAAAATGAACGGAATCCTGCTCGAGGAAAAAACTTTTTTTCCGATTTATTCCCTCACCCTTTGCCCTCTACGCCACAAATATTTTCTGTATTTTTAATTTGTTTTAATATTTTGTTTGTACACATTTTTCTTTTTTTTAAGGTTTGCAAAGTTTTACTTGTGTAACATATCAAAGCAATAAACGTATAGGTATCCGTCAATGTACTGTTCTTTTTTTTTTAGGTTAACTGTTAAAAATCTACAAGGGCAGGACCCATTCTTCTTGCATTGTTGAGAAAATGAATTATAAAGTTTGGGAATAAACACTGTTACCACCGAAACCTCTGGTGACAAAAATTTATATAATTATTATAAATAATTATTATTATTATTAATGCACTAGAGTATTTAGAGGTTTCCTACAGGAATTGAGTTTGTAAATTTGTTTTAATCGGTGTTAACAATGTTTCCACCAACATATTTATAAAATTATAAGTCATCAGTGACTTTAATTTATTTTGGCAATTATAATAACGAAACAAACAAGATTTTTTCGTATACCCACAAAAGGTGAGTTTTTGCGACATCGAAAGCCGCGTTTTTTCGAGATACCATACCATCATTATCTGGTTTTAATTACATCAATCTGAGAGAGATAAGAGATCCAAATCTTCTAGAGATATCGGGATCGAATGCATTTTACATCCGATTCCGACCAGCGTTTCCCATGCACGGCCCTGACTCAAAAAACTCATCAAGTGGACTGACATGACACATCACCTTACGACACAACGGAACGCAACTTCGGTGTCCGTTTCTGCGAGTTTAACATAGTTACTATTGTTCTCTTTTTCTAAATGCATTCGTCTGAGAGAGATCCAGCATACCAGGGAAATACCCACCTGTATACCCTTCGACCCCGCAATCTAACCATCTTGAGATTTTTGACCAAAATAAAAAACGTCATTTCTGGGGTTTCCAGATGTGTTTTAATCGAAATATAGCTTGTTTAGGGTTAAGAACAAAATACAAAATTCAATATTTCTCCCAGAAAGCAAAAAACGTATGTGGAAAAAAAGTATAATTTAAATGAATATTTTTCCCCGTTTGATCAAGTATTTTTGGAGCCCATGAAAATTTTGTGAGTGTATTCGAAAACTATACAGTACGCACGGGACCGCAGCTGATTAGCAGAGTAGAATGACTGAGAAAAGAGCTTTTATTTAACCTATGGTATATAAATATTCATATTCCTGCTTCAACTTATCTCACTTCCATTTTAATTTATTTTAGAAGATTGGTAAACAGCATTTTATAAATTTTTTATTCTAAAAAGAAAAAGAATAATACATAACAAGCAAAGTGAAGAAAGATGGAAAATTTATATTTCTAAATCGATAAAAACTTTTAATTTGTTATGTAGTGTTGTTAGAACAGTTGTAAAACCTTTTTATAATAATCTCTAGACTTTAGGGTTCATAAGGAAGTTTTATAAAATCTATATGTTGTTTTTCTATCCATTACTATGTACCATAAATTTTTATAAGCTGGTGTTGGTCAGTTATTTTTCAAGTCTTTTTTACTCGTTTAAGAGATTTATTAGATTTATAAAATTATCACAAACGCTAAATAATATAACTTTTGGTTATTTTATGAAGGTTTTATATTATTTGCTTTAACTTCTATATAGACAAAAATGCTCATTGGGTATAGCTGCTCAATGTATATTGATAAATTATCCATAGAAATCAATGTTGGTAAGTTTTCAATTCCAACACCCAACACCAAACTTTGTAGATACCTTTTGCTTTTGCAAACTATCCTAAGATTTTATCTTATTCGGTCAAGTATTGTCAGGTATTGTGCAATACATTGTCGAGTTTTTATACCTACACCTATTGGAGGTGCTGTCCTCTCAGTTTTAGATTTTTGATGACTACATGTTACATGTCTAGATTCTGAGTTTTAAAAATGTTTATTTAAATCTCGAATTAAATATAAGGCATTTTTAAAAAGTAAACAAAAACTTCTAGAAGTTAAAAAAACCTAGATTTATTTTTTTTTCTCTGTTTTTTTTTGTAGTGGATCTTTTCTCTTACAATGCGTTCATTTTTCTCAAAAAATATGGATTTGATTTTATGAATAATAAGTAAAATGTGTTATAAAAAATCTCAACTTTTTACATGAAAAAGTTATTTTTTGATTCATATTGAAAGGGCAATATCTCAATAACTGAAAGAGTCTCAAAGACAGAAATTTAGTCATCATAGTAGAGAATGAAATGATAACAATATTCGATGCGTTTTATGCATTTTTATTCGGGCCTAGATAACAAAATTAACTTTAAATTTAGTCCAAAATGAGAAAAATTGATATATTAAATTGACATAATTTAGGAACGACAGATATTCGAAAAAAAAATTAGCAAATGCTATTGTCTGAAGTATTAATTAAAGTGAACTAACTGGTTGGCTGCTTAGACTATAGATTTACATACATCAGACTAATAATAAATTACTTATTTAATTTCAGATCAATGATTTCTCGTAATTTTTAAGATGTATGATGAAGACATTTAAGCAGGCAGCACGCCACCCCACGCAGCTAAAAATATTGCCAAAATCCGGCAAAATTATATGAAGGACAAAACACATTTGGTAAAGAAAACATTTTAAAATCCAAAAATTGTCAGCAAAATTAAAAGTTTCGCCACTTTTTGGAAGGTTGTTATTATTTCAAGCAAATATAAATTCCCACTTTTTTATGGCTGTATTTAAGTTTTTGTTTTCTACCATTTTTATTAGTCTCCAAAATATAAATATTTCAAATTTGAAATCCAAATTGGAATATATTTTAAAGTAACTTTGTATGTCCACTGAATATTTAAAAAAATAACATTAAATAACAGTTGAAGTTTAAATCAATTTGCTATTAAATTCTTGTACGCTGTTCTTACAGCTTTTATTTTTTTTTCCAAAACATACATTTTAAAGGTGTGAAAGCAAGTTTCCTGGCTAATAAACTTGTTAGATTTTCTAAACTTGTTCCCTTTGTTCCCCAAGGTCTTTAATTATTGTTCACGTCCTTAACAGTTTTTTCGATCGACAGTTTACATTGTTTTTTTTTAAAGTACAAATTTTTACTGACAATTATTGCAAGTTTTTTTACCAATCCAGCAAGAAAAGCATTGACCACCACTTAAGTTTCTAGTTAACCTTAAATATTAAGAAAAGATAGTCAATAATAAAATTTTTAAAAGTATTATGTGATGTAAAACTTGGTAAGTACTTTTGTTTCAGGTTGATAGTGCCAAAGCTGATGAAAGAAAGGATGTAGTGAACCAATTATTGAAATATTTGAAAACCTTTTTTTACTTTAAGTAATATTTAAATATTTACACCTGTAGGGGTACTAAATTTTAAAACCAATTTTCAAAAAATACTTACCCATACAGAAACTATATAAAGTTATTGATTATTTTTTATTGTTTTTGCAAAATACCACTGAAAAACTGCTTTTTTTCCGAAAATGTACCAATACCAAATGTACCATGTTTCAAAATGGCAAATAGTGAATACGCTAAAAATTTGGCACATAATAGCTTCATTATCTGTGTTTGAGGTTAGAAAGTTGGTGATTTTTTAGACCACCTCTGGGGGGTGGTTTTTATAGCCCCCAGAAAGGATTGTTTTGTAGCAATTGGTAATAAGTTCGTTTATAATTTCCCTAAGTAACCGTTTTTACAAGGATCAATTTACCTTATTTAATATGCCAAGTTGTTCATTGACCTATAAAACACCTCTAATTTTGTCCAGAAAAACGCCATATTTTGATCCCGTTTTCAGCACAAAAAATATATCTATGAGGGCACTACTAAGCAAAACAAACATAAGTGAAGGTCACTGATTATGCACGAAAAATATACCAAACAAAAAACCCAAAACAACTATTAATTTATTTACAAACTGAAATTAAAACATTGAGGTAATTTAAAGCGCACTCAAGAAAACTTTCCTTACTGAAAGCCCACCGATTTCAAAGCTGTAGAGTTTTCATTAGTAGAGGTTGGTGCAAGCCAAGGTACAAGCAGAGTTAATAAATCCGAACTCGTTGTTTGTGATTTCAACGCAGCTAATATTTAAAAACTGACATTTCGACAGTGACAGAAATGTAGACAAAACTTGTATTTCAGTTTTTTAATACCTTTCATAAATAAAAACACCTCTTAAATAAATACAAAATTAATCTACTTCTTATTTTATTATTACCGATCTAAATCGTGGTGTGACATCAAGTATTAATTGGAAAAATTAATGAGCAAGGGTAAGTTTTAATTAGAATGGCATATAACCCCAATTTTAATTTTTATACAGAGTGTTTACTATTTAAAACCCTCGTGGGTTTAAATTTTTTAATTTTCTTTTCTTCTAAATTGAAACTTTCTTCTTAAATCCAACAAAAGATTGTGTTAAGATGATTATTCAATAAACAAATTTATTCATAATCTTCTTATAAATCAAACTATGTCTAAAATTCAAGGAGGGTTGGTTTAAAATGCTTAAAACCAAAAATTTCACTTAAACTTCTTCCGTTCTAAAATATACTAAACCCTTTTAGTAAATCCCACCATTAAAGTTAATTTAAAAATGCAGAATACATTTTAGGCACTTTATTTTAAGTACTAGTTTGTTGGTTTCTTAAATTATACCCAGCTTTACATTCATAAAAATTGACTTAGAGTATGGTATTTTTTATAAAAATATGTGTCTGAAGTAAGCATTTATTTGATTATTTAGAATATATAACCTTGAGTTATTGGTTGTTCTGCTAACTTTAAAAATAAGTTGACAGAGCAAATATTAAGAAAAATTAAAATAATTTCCTTAAACTGCTCTATAAATATCATGGTATGCTATGTGTGTTTGGGAATAAATATTATTTAGGTAATTTAAAAATAGATGTAAAATAATGAAGAAATCATTATTCAGGTAAATATTAAATCACATCTGTCCCATTTTTTAAAACATCTTCATCAAGTTTTTTTTAAGGCGACCAGAGCTGGAAATAACTTAATATTGTACTTAACTTACCCCACCAAACCCATATAAAGGCTCTTGATTTATCTGTTCTGCTGATAATTTAAAACTTATTAATATGTCCATTATAGAACATTTTAACAAAAAAAACTGCCTTATTTTTAAAAGTTTGCAAAACTTAAATTAATATTTTTAAAATAAAGTGGTTTTACAGGATTGGCGGCGAGCAGTAACTGACCCACACTTTTTCGGAAACTTCCCCATAAAATCTCCGAATTTTCACGAAAAAAAATCGCAGTTACAATAGTTACAATGTTCTATAACTGTCACTTACTTAAAATTTACATAAAGTAATCAAGTTATGCTCTGGCAGATTTAAACAACCAAATTTTACACAACTTTTTAATACATTAAAAGTTATCTTATATTTTTTTTAATGGGACAATTTTTATTGAATTTAATTAGATTCTGTTTTTTTTAACCGACGCCACGCCCCAATGCTCTCAAAAACCAAAATCTGAGTTAACCTAGGCGTAATAAGGTTACTTGTATAAGTTCTTTTCGGTTGATGTACCTGCTTTGGAGGTTTTTTTAACTTCTTTATTTGTTTTTTAATTGCATTAGGAGCATAATCCTATTGGAAATATTAACACGCCAGAACGAATCCATATTAGGTAATTTGGATAAGTACCAGTTCGGAACGTTGCCTATTTGTGAGTGATTCAAAGTTGGAAGGGCGACCATTGGATCCACTGACGAGCGCACGCTGGTTGCCCAGAGCGAAACATCGTTTAATCATTTCTCTTTTTTCTTTGGCCCGTTGTATGTTCCTTGTGCTCATGCAGGTTTGAATTTTTGTTATTTCCACCCAAGATCTTTTGATCTTTTGTTTTTAGATTCTTTTCGGTTGATGTAACTGATTTGGAGGTTTTTTAACTTCTTTTTTTGATATCTAATCTTGTTGCAACAGATCAGATTCAGAGTAGTGGTTAGTGGTGAAAGGCCAAGAGTATCATTTGTTCAAAGTAATCCCGATGCCGGTTCAGATATAGAATCTAGTCACAGTGAGGTTTTGCCAAGTTCTATCATGTGGCCTAGCACAACCTCTTACTAAGCTTTTAGTAGCAGTCATATTCAGCTTTCAAATACAAATAAAAATCAGAATAAGTCTGAAGTTTTTCATAATCAAGAGTCAAACCCTCAGAATTTAGAAAATTTTGTTCGAAACCCTGCATTAAGTCAAAACCAGGAGCTTAATAATTTACCAAGTAGTTCTATACCGCGAAACTTTGCACAAATACATCAGAATGCAACCACAGAGTTATTGGATATCGCTTCACAAAGTTCTGGTATAAAAATTCAATTTTCAAGTTCAAATGACTTGCCAAGGTCAAAATCTCAACCACAAAACTCTTGTAACAATAACCTGTTAAGTAATTTTCAAAATTTGGAGGTACAAGACCTTCAACTACAATATTCTGTTGCACCGAGCCAAGAGAATGTTCTAAGTTCCACTTTTCCCGTAGACAGAAATTATCAACCAAATCAACCTAATAATCATTTCCCACTTTTAAATTTTGTTCCATTTCCGTCCTCAGTTACCTCAAACTTAAATTTACCAAGGCAAGACTTGAGTATCAATCATTTGCAGTTTAAATCTCGAAATTTGCATAACAATCATAGCTAAGTTGCTAACACACTTTTCAATTCAATTAATTTAATATGTTAAATCAAGGGCAACAAAATGTTAATTCAGGAATTTTGCCTTTGGGAGGTTTTGGTTCAATGAGTGGGAGTAACAACCCAAATTTGTCACAAAACACTAGCCATCCTCAGAGTATGTCGGGCTATAATTTAAATTTGCCAAATTCCATGTTTTCTACAAACCCACCACCAAACTTGCCTTTTACACAGCCAAATAACCCTCAGTTATTGCCCTACAATAATTGTTTTGAACCCTCAAATGCAAAATAATTATTACCCAAATATGTCACAATTAAGTAATCATTATCCACAAAGCCAAAATGCAAATAATGTATCAAATTTTTATCACAAAATTCATCAATTACCTAAGAATGATCTTAAATTCCATGGAAAGACTCAAGGTTTATTTAGTTTTATAGAGAGAGTGGATGAATTTTCAATGGCTTATAATATAAATAAAAATCAACTTTTACCTTTTTGTCATGAATTTTTCTTGGGCGATATTTTGATTTGGTTTAGAAGCATTAGACACCAAGTGCAATGTTGGTCTTACTTGGAGTACCTATTGAAACTAAATTTCTTGCCTGTTAATTATGAGACTGATTTGTGGAATGAAGTACGGTTAAGAACCCAGGTCTGAAAGGCCCGTTATTTTTATTTCTGCTATGCAAAATTTATTTAAACGATTTAATAGTCCTATAAGTGAAACTGAGCAATTAACCTTAATCATTAGAAAATTGTTACCTTACTGTCAGCAGCTGACTTTAAACAAGCCTTAAATTTAGAAGAACTTAAGTTTATGTGCCGCATAATTAAAGATACTAAAACTAGGTCTGAACAGTTTCAAGGTCCACCTTCAGCTTCATTTAACACTTTAGCTCCTGAATTAGCGTATCAAAAACCTTAAACTTTTCAAAATAATAGAAACCAATCAATCAAAATCAATTTCAAACAAAGTCACCTTCAAAGAAACATTAGAATAAATGAACTTTCTCAAACCTCCCCAAGTAACGGTCATGTTCCCCAGTCAAGTATCAGTTAGCCTCAAATAAGTTTGAGTCAAAGTTTACCAAGTACTAGTGAAAATTCTTTACCTTAAAATACAGAGTTGAATATCAGAGTCAGTTCGTGTTTCAAGTTATTGGAACTGTGGAAACTCCAACCATGTTTATGTACGTTGCCTTGAAGCAAAAAACTATGTTTTGTTATGGTTGCGGACGTAAAAATGTCATAAAACCTTGGCATAATTTTTCTAAGTTTAATAATTGAGAGGAATAGCTTTCAACTATTAATTTTTTAAAAATATAAACAAATTTTTCCAATTTTGATAAGACATCTAAATGACCCAAGACCTTTTGTTTCCGTTTCACTTTTAAATAAAAATATTCGTTCTTTAATTGATACTGGTGCTACGAAATCTATTCTTGGCCTTGAGGGATATAACATGTTATTAGGACACAAACCCTCTATAAAAATTAGGAAAATTTTAAATTGTAAAGTTACAACCGCTGATGGAAATTTATATCAGCTTCTTGAATGTGTTGATTTGAAAGTGTCGGTAGTCACTCAAAAATTTTAAATTTCTTTGTAGTACCTAGTATTAAACACGGCGTTATTTTCTGTATTGACTTCTGCAGAATTTTTAACCTAGAGTTAGATTTTCAAAACAACTCTTACAACTTTAAAAATAAAGAAAGTTTTCTTAAAGTAGAATTGATTAACCTCAGTAATTAAAAAAAAACAAAGTTATGATTGTTTTTCACAAACCAAAACTACGCTTTTTTGCACTCGACGCGCATTTCGCTAACAACGTTAGCATCATTAGGAGACGATAAACAATCATTGAAAGAAGAATAAGAACTTTTTGAATTTAATTTTCAGTGAATCTAGTCAACCTCAAATTCCCTCAAAAATTTAAAAGTTTCAAAACAACCTAGAAAAGAGTGCAGTTCTGTTGATAATTTGCTTTCATCTTCAGATCCCACAATTTTAAGTAAATTTAATAAACCTCAAACTACCTCTAAGCTTTTCAGACTTGCAACTTAAATCAAATAATGAAAATTTATGTTTAGATAATTTTTCAAAGATTAGTTGCTCTACTGACCAACTAAGTCAACTTTTGGAGGAAGAAATTTTTTTGAGGAGATTTTTTTGAGAAAGTTGATAGAGCGTGTCATAACACAGAAATTAATTTAAATGATTCACAGAAACAACAGTTGAATGCAGTCATTAAAAAATGTAATACTCTGGTGTCTGACAAACTTGGTTATATCAATCTTATTGAACACAAAATTGAGGTTACAAGTACCAAGCATTTTAGGCGCAGTCCCTTCTTACTTTCACCTTACATGCAAAAGCATCTTGACACAGAACTTAATAAAATGTTGAATCTTGGAGTGGTGAGACCGTCTCGTAGCCCTTATTGTTAAAATATTTTACTAGCGAGTATAGACTTTGTTTTGACGAAAGAGACATAAATCTTCGTACAGTTAAAGAAAGGTGGACTTTACCTAACCTAAACCGTATTCTAGATAAAGTAAAAAATGCAAAATTTTTGAGTTCAATAGATTTAAAGTCAGCTTTTTGGCAAGTAAAATTAGAGGAAAATTAATGTCAATACACTGCTTTTAGCGTTATAAATCGTGGTTGTTTTGAGTTTGTTCGACTGCGTTTTGGGTTGTGTAACTCCGCGCAGACCTTTCAAAAATTTATGGATACATTGTTCGATCCTTCTGCCATAGAAAGTCATGTTTTTGTCTATCTAGACGATTTAATAGTCGTTAACGACAGCTTTGATTCTCATATTTCGACTTTGGACGAAGTTCCTTATCTCTAAACCCCTATCCTTGCTAACCCTGATTTTTCTAAGCAATTTACCATTCAAACTGATGCTTCAAATAAAGCTGTCGGAGCAGTATTAACTCAGGGCGAAGGTTTGGATGAGCGAGTCATAAGTTGATTGATTCGTTTATGAGTGTGCAGGTATGGCACTGTCCATGGCGACCACTATTGGGTCTATTGTGGCTCACTTTTAACATTTTTTGTTGCTACTCAAGTCATAAGTTATGCGCCGAGAAGTCTTACTACTTCAGAAACAAACTTAACGGTCACGGAAAGGATAACTATTGCCATAATATTTGCTGTTACTAAGTTTCGTTCTTACATAGAAGGGGCTCCTTTAAAGTTTAAAATTATTATTAAAAAATTATGATCATTATTCTCTTTTGTGGTTAAAATCCAACAGGAAAACTTGCAAGATGGTCAGTCTTTCTATCCCAATTTGATTATGAGATTGTTCATCGAAGGGGTAAACAAAATGTACCAAATGCCTTAAGCAGAGCGGTAACTATTTCATCTTTAAATTTGAGTCAGGATAATTGGTACAATAAAATGTTAAAAAACGTTGCTAGTGAACCAGATAAATATAACCGTTGGCATATTAGAGATAATAATACCCTTTGTAGGCATTTTAAATCCAATATTGAGATAAACACAAATTTTAAAAATTGGAAAATAGTAATAGAAAATAGTAGTTGGAGACTTACCATCGTGTTTTTGAACAGTATTTTTGGCCTGGTATGAGGGAAGACATAAAAAAAGTATGTGGGTAAATGTCAGATATGTAATGAACAAAAATCTTTAAATTGGGGCAGAGCTGGTTTGATGGGTCAACCTAAGAAAATTGAAAACTGTTTTCAACTTATTTCTTGAGATATCATGGGTCCATTTTCTAGGTCCAAATTTGGAAACTTACATATTTGTAGTGGTAGATTATTTTAGTAAATTTACTTTATACACAGAACGCGAAGAGCTGTAATCAAAGAAATTAATTAGTTTCTTGAACAAAATGTTTTTCTTTTGGGGTTCAACCATCATTTGTGATAATGGATCCTAGTTTATTTCTCGTGAATTCAAGAAATTACTCCAAAAATTTGGTATAACGCCCGTTATCACTCTCAAAATAATTTTTCTAAAAGAGCGAACAGAGTTATTAAAACAGCCATTACATTAAATGCTATTTAAAAAGGGATTTAGTGAGGGTGAATAAATAACAAAATCAATGAATAGCGAGCTTTCCCTCAAAAAAGGTAATGGTAACCGTAGATCCGGATTTCGCACTTGTGGTGCTCATCAGTACGGTGCTAGGAATTAGGAGATGAAATGATGAAATGATGATGGAAAAATATGATTCATGAATGAGGATTCATGTAAAAGACAACCATCTGTCAAATTGCAGAATCGGCAGATGTACCTTCATTTTGAAGGAAAATTATGCGTCTCTACGGAGACAGATATAATTATCTTTACAGATATCCTAAGCTCTGGAGTTAATAATTTTTTTTCTGTTAAATTTTTATGATGTTCAACTGACTTTTGACAATAACAAAACATTTTGTTGCAAACGGGGCAAAATCTTGAACCAATATTAACAAAATTCATATAGTTATGACAAAAACAGTCCTTTCTTTTACAATATACACATACATCTTTCTTAACACTTTGATGTCCTGTACTAGTCTTCAATCGTTTTTCTGTTTGTCCTTGTTCACCAAAACCTCTTTTTTCTCCTATATATTTTGAAATTGATGGCTGTTCTGATTCTCTTTGCTCACCATAATTTCTTTTTCTCGATATGTTGAAGTTGAAGGCGATGGTGAATTTTGTTGTAATTTTTTACTCTCCATAGTCAAATCGGACTGAAACAAGAAAAAACTATATTAAAACTGTGTAGTTAGGTGTATAAAAATAATACTTTTAAAATTTATTTTTCCTGTATTAAAGACAATAATTATGTACTTACCTTATATATTTAAAGTCCAATTTTCTAAAAGTTCTCAATGTGACTATTAGATGCCCAGAACCTTACAAGATTAAAAATTTATGAGGAATCTAATTAATTGTATATCCCCAAGGCAAAGTATCGGTGGAGTGGGGCAATAATTTACGTTTATCGTCAAAAGGACTCAACGTGACTTTTTTCTGCTTGACTGTGTACACCTGGTATCGATAAGATCTAATTAAAGTTTGTGGAACTTCTGTGACTTTTTGTTTAAAAAGGCATTCAAAGTAGTCGTTAAATGTAATTTTTCTGAGTGAAGCCTTTTTTACACCCTTAGCCCTTTTACTAATGTTAAAATTATGACTACTCTCTTCAATTTCCTGTTCACAAAAACCTTTCTGTCTTAGTTTATTTGATGGCCCATCAAGTCGCCCTCATTTTCCAAAATTTTCAAGCTATACATTTTGGAGCGCAAACCTACAAATTCTGTCATAATGGCACCATTATTTTCATCTTTCATAAGCCCCAAAACTTTTTTTTATTTTTTAACGGCATGTTGAAAATGTTGTCTGGTGGGTAGTCAGATGTGTCAAATCTGTCGAATGTCATTTTTCATATTTTCATAAATGTCGTCAACGTGTAAATGATAAATTAAACTATCAGTGTCTGTATATGTCATTTTAGCCCTATTTATAAACATTTGTTAATATAATTATAATGAAAATCATACACGAAAGTTTTTGATAAATCTAAAATTGAAAATCCGATATAAATGGGCTTATTGAAAATAATTTTGTTTTTAGACATTTCAATCATAACCATATCTTCATCAAATATGGTTAAGCTATGAAAGTTTGGTTTGGAGATGTAGGAACGCGCCCCATAACGCCCAGACCATTTAGTCACCAACCTTACCTCTTTATATTTTCTAACATTCTCCATGGTCTTAACGAATACTCAATTAATCATTAATTTGAAAAAGTTTTTTTCAAAACTGTTTTGGCTCTGTTGACGCATGTGAATGTTTAAGTCAATATAAGGCTTTAACCATGGAGACTGTTTAAATTTAACGACTGTCTGTTTCAAGTTTTGATAATTGTATAAATTTTTTTTTTTGATAATAAATAATATTTCTCTTTGTTATACAGTGTGATCATTAGCTTGGGTAACTTACTTTTAGAATTGGGTGGAACTTCTGGACAGACAGGAAGGTCTTTATGCATATCAAATAGTTCAGGGGGATAAGAAATATCTGCCTCAAAAATGTACCCTATGTCACTGTCATCAGAAATGTTGCATATTTCTTCCTTAGCATGGACCATTCAACCCATTCAAAACCACCATATGGTAATGGTAAACTCATTGCAGTACCATAAAGCGAGTTGACATCATAATACATCAAATATGACGTTTCCTTCCTTGGATTGTATGAATCACCCATGTGTTTGAACACTGAGACACACCGCCTCGTATGCCTTTTTCCACAAACATGATAATATCAACATCCGTCAAAAGTTCCAGTTCTACTTTACACTGTTTCAACATGGCCGAAAAAGCCAAACCAGGACTCGTGACGTAATGAAGGAGATCAAGTTTGTAGGTAGAAAGACATATGGAGCGGAAATTTTCTATGACGTCACTTAATAGGATTATGTCTGTACGCATATAAAAAAGGCTGTAGTCCAAAAGCGATTTGATATTAAAGGTATTCCAAATGGTTTGAGCACTTTCATACTCATTATTTGAAATACCCTTTCCTACCAAGCTACTATAAAACGCATCTTTAGGTGGAAGGGCAGTTTCCTGTAGCTTTTCCCAAGAATCGAGATCCTCATAGGGTAAGACACCTTTACGAGTAACCAATTTAAACTTTTCATCTTCCTTATAAAAACTTTTTGTAATACTTTGTTTTGAATCGTCTAAAAATGAAGCCAAATCATCTAATTTTGAAGCCATAAAGCGATAAGAATCAATAAATCTAAATTTAACAGAGGTATTTTCTATATATTTTGTAAACGAAATATATTTTTCTTTATTAATAGGGAGAAGTTGAATTCTACTCTATGTCTTTAGCTAAAGGTTTTATAAGGAAATGGCTATCATATCCGGACAAGTTATGGAAAAGTATAGGAACGCTGTATGAATCTGTAAAATTTAAGTTACACTCCGCGTGAGCTGCACCCCGATACATTCCTGTCAAGTGACAATGGTTCAAATGTTTCACTTCTTCCTTTTTTAGCGGTTGTTCACAGATATGGCAACGAGTTGCATTTTTTAAATCAAGTTTTTCCTCAGTCAGGTTAACGGTCTTAAAGGCACAATATTTGAAAAAATTTTATTAAATTTTTCTGCAATAATTTTAAGCTCCTGGACAAAACGTGAAATGCAGTCTTTTCCCACAAACTGATGGTAGTACGAGAGCGAGTCGTCATAAGAATATTTCACATAATATCCAATAGCAAACGGAATAAGATGTTGTGTTTTTTGTGTATTTGATAGTGTATTGTCACCTTCCATTTTTCCAACAAACATTCCAAATCTGCATAAAGAAAAAATGGAACCGTCTCTTTATTTTTAAATTCTGTAAATTTTAAAATATTGTCCTCTTTCTTTGGCAGAGTTAGTTTAGCAAAATTCAAATTTCTACAATCTAAATAATGCTTCTCCAAAACTGCCTTGGAAATAAACCAATTTAAGCATCTATTACATACCCATTTTTAATTCGTTTTACGACCAATCTGTTTGCAAAGCAAACGTGATAGATTTTTTATGAAGGTAAAGTGATAGATGCGTTTTTTAGGGTTGACGATTTCATAATCTACAGAATCCACCTCCATATCATTCTCGCTATCATCAACATCATCATCACATTTTAAAATAAGCAAATTAACCCGTCTGGAAAAATTTGATTTACTCAAACAGAGAGGAAGAATTTCTCTCTTTTCACAAGTAAAAACATTAATTGATAAACTGTTTAACTCTTCAAATTTAGAGATATCTTTAAGTCGCATAGGGAACTCAAAACCTTCATAATTTAACCCCACTTCACTAAAATGATGATATGAAGAAGTACGTTCTGGGTTTTTAGGAGCAGGGTAAAGAGCAACCACAATAGACCAAAGGAAGCAATAATCATCATTATTTTTTACATTGATAACCCCCTTGGTGTTTTTAATCCACTGTGGTAAATCAACGTAGGTCGAGTCACAGTCACAGTTTATAGGTGTGTGCTGATTAATATTAACTTTGAGATGGAGAATTTCATAGAGGACCCATCCACTATCCCTTTCTTGAAAATCTTCCATCTTAGTACCATTTTTTTAAATTAGTTGTCTGGTCTATTATGCTGTTTTTTGTGGAAAAAGCCTTCACATCAGTCTGTATAGTGCCTTCATGCAACTTTATAAAATTTCCCGAGAAAATGACATCAACTTTTATCATAAATGACCGTAGGGCCTTTTTAATTTGAACATAAAAACTTTTAAATGCTTTTTAAAAAAAATCTTGGGTTCTTTGATGGTGAAATTCGTATTAATTCTTGTCCTAATTCGACCACCAAAGCAGGTTTCCACATCCTCCCACGCTAAATTCCTTTTTAAAGGTCTAACTTTTTTAGTTTTGCCAAAACTAATTCTTTTTTGATTTTTCAAGTAGTTACGTAATATTTTAAAAGGGCCAAATTTGCTTCTAATTTAGAAAAATTTCGTACACAATCAAGCTTATTTTTTAAACAAATTTTTATATTCGAAATAAAATTTATAATAAAAGTGATCCAATAATTAAATTCCTCTTTTGTTTTAACCACTCTACATACCTTTTTAATCTTTTTTATGGATTGGAACACCATACCGTCAAACGTTTCTTATTGAGAACTTTCTGAGGACGATGATGTCATTTTGTTTTTGTTGTTCTTAGGTGTGTGAAGAAAATAAGAATGATACAGTGCAGGCAATGCTTAATATTATGTATAGATAAAAAAATATAAGACCTGTAACGTTTATATATAATATGAAAATAACAAGATTGACGTCAAACACTTTTAAACAGCGCCAGTGAGACTATGAAAAAGACACGAGTTTGACCCTAATGCGTGACCTATCTTAGATTGTGCAACTAAACCAAAACAACATGTTTTGTAAATTTCAATTTTTATCAAAATAATTTAATCGAAAGTTGGGGTTAAATTTGATGACCTTTCATTATAAATATGATTTTCTATGCTAAAAATAAATTAATCGGTTGTTAAGGTCATAATTAACGACCTTTCGTGGTTTTGTCTCCACATAAATCCATATAAATATTTTGAAAGCAGAGGTTTAAAATCAGTAAAGAACTTTTCTTTCTATTTAACACAAAAAAAAAATAAAATGTCGAGCGAAAAAACCAAGTTAATAATTACAAGCCTAGACAAGGTAGAATGTCCACCCCAAATGGTATACGTCGTGATGAAAATAGTTTTAACTAAGTATTTTAATTTGTCAATTATTTAGCATGTAAAATTTTAGTTTCTTTATATGACTGTGTATTTATAATGTTTTATAGGGAATAAAAATACATTTTTAACCCCTGCTTTTGGGAAGTAAAATGGATCTTTTAATCCGTAAGAAAAAAAGTAAAAATTTAACGTTAAGAGGGATTTATGTAGTTCACTATTATTTCCTTCAACTTTTCTCGTATCCTAACGTGCATAAAATAGTATATCAATCGTAGGACTAAAGTGTTTTTTAATCCTGCAACAAAATATAACTTTTTGTAAATTTAATGGAAAAATACTGATAATATAGATAACTATTTAATCTAATTTTTAATTTTTGTTACAGATATAAGGTGCAAAATGTATTAAAGGGGATAAGGTGCATGTAGATTTGAACTTTTTCCCCACATCGGAATTAATCGCAAAGAAGCTGGGGAATCTGCCAGTAAGTTCTCTACGTATCAATGTAGATAATGATGAGGAGCTTAAACTGTTGGAGGAGTCCTGTAAAAAATTTAGATTTAATGAACAGGAACCAATTGCTGGAACATCATCCAGACAGGTTCTATTGCCTCCACCACCACCATCAGCCCCACCAACCCCAAAAAAAAAGAGAAAGATCAACCTGTTGTCTGATGTGAAATTGAATAAAAATGATGATGATGAGGAGATAACTTTTATTGAATCTCAAAGAGATTACTTTGTAAACTAATATTTTGCAGTATGAATATAAATCACATAATCAAGTTATAGTTTTTTATTTTTAAACCAATTGTTTAACAACAATACATTTTCTTTTGCACAGCCTAAAAAATTATTGAAATGTGTAAAACAGTGAAAATTCATATGGGCTCTTTTTAACTTTTTAAAATTAGGGCAACCCAATTCGAACATATCTATAAGAAAACTGGAAAAAATGTGCATTATTTTGACAGTTTTGGTAACATGAAACCACCTGTGGAGGTTGTAAAATACTTCAAGTCTAATGGTGATGTTAAAATATACTATAACCATAACCCCTATCAGACCTATAATTCTGTAAACTGTGGACATTTATGTTTAAAATTTCTGTTTTACTCTAAAATAAAATAAATGTATAGAATAAAGTGACTATTGTTTTATTTATAAGCAAACCTTCAAAGTGTAAAGGTCATGTCTTTTACCTTATAATGTTAGGTAAAACGTCACCCTCTTCACCATACCTTTCAACGAGAATTTATCCCCCTATAGTTTTGGATGATAAAAAGCAGTATGATTTGGGACTTTTGAATTTCGAATGCTACAACTCTATACCGAACGTAGACAGCTTTATTAATATTTTCTGTTATAATAATACAAAAATCATTAAGATTCCAGAGGGGTCCTACGAGATAGAGGATATAAAAATTTTTTTACAAAAATTCTCAAAGGAAAATTTGAAAGAAGACAAATTTGAAATAAGCATAACTGCCAACCGCAATACCTTACAGTGCGAAATTTTCTGCAATAAAAAGATTAATTTTGAGAAGAAAAATTCCATCGGGCAATTACTAGGATTTAGTGGAAGGACTCTTCAACCGGACAAGAAGCATATATCTAAAATACCCCTCGACATATTTAAGGTGAACGCCATCTATGTGGAATGTAATCTAACTATAAATTCCTATAATAATGAAAATCCTGTTCATATACTACACATGTTTTACCCCAATGTTGAACCGGGGTTTAAAATAGTAGAGAAGCCGTTTAATGTCATTTATCTACCAATCACCACGCACTATATTGATCAAATTCTACTTAAAATAACAGACCAGGACGGTAAACCAATCAATTTTCGTGGAGAGCTGATCACGGTTAGACTGCATCTAAGATAATTTTAAGATGGTATTTTTATATAATCACGATTCGTTTAGTGCCCCTTATGACAAACCGTTCATGGGTGAGGAAGTGGGTTATAAGAGGATATCATACCATGAAAAACAATTTAGTCGCAGAGAGATAGTGAAAGAGCTAACACCGCAAAATAAAACACTTTTAACCTATTTGGTATAATTAAAGACTACGTGTAAGCTATAACGTAAGAAGATTATTTTTATCATTAAGGTGTAGTTTAAGGTATTTTTCTACAACAACAACAACAACAAAATGAGTCGTAATATTCTAAAAGTGACTGAAAATGTGATTTTGGACGATTCTATAGTGACCTATCAACTACATCAGCCTTACGCTTCCACAACGCTAAACAACAACGACGAAATTAGAATTCCAATACAAACTCAAGACCTCTATACTTTGCCTAGCCAAAGTGTTCTTTACCTTGAGGGTAAGGTACTAAAAGATGATAATACTGCCAGCACAAATGTGCACTTTGTAAACAACGGTTTGGCACACCTGTTCGATGAGATTCGTTACGAGTTGGGAGGGGTGATTGTGGACCGTGTGAGAAATCCTGGCATTACATCGACAATGAAGGGTTACTGCTCATTTAACCACTTAAGCCATTATGGGTGTATTTGAAGACCATCACAAAATTATTTTAAACCTGCGTCAAGAACTGGTACTAATAAGAAGCAACTCTGACTTGAACGCTCTCATTGTTAATGAGGATAAAAAGGAAACCTATAAGGTGGTTTTGAATAAAGTTTTATGGAAAGTACCCTATGTTAGAGTGTCCGATAATCAAAAAGTAAAACTCTACAATTATCTAGAAGGAGATAGGGACCTTAATCTTGCCTTTAGAAGCTGGGAGATGCATGAATATCCTCAACTTCAAACCACTACTAGTCACACTTGGGCTGTAAAATCATCGAATCAACTAGAAAAACCGCGGTTTATTATCATCGGTTTTCAGACCAATAGAAAAAATATGCTAGATAAAAATATGAGTCGTTTCGATCACTTGCATCTAACATATCTAAAAGTTTACCTAAACTCTGAGGTTTTCCCCTATGATAATTTAAACCTGGACTTTGATAGCAATCAATATGCCATACTCTATGAAATGTATGCGCAGTTTCAAAAATCCTACTACTATCGCGAGCAGAGCGAGCCCTGTCTCTACCCAATAAACTTTAAGAAAAATGCTCCACTGATAGTTATCGATTGTTCACGACAGAGTGAAGACGTGCTTAAAGGTGGCGCAGTCGATATCAGAATTGAGTTTGAAACGAAAAAAGCTGTGCCTGACAAAACTGTAGCATACTGCTTAATACTGCACGATCGATTGGTTAAATACAAACCCTTAACCAGCACCGTAAGAGTTGTTTAAAAAAGAAATTGCTATACTCAACAGCGAGACCAATGAAATTTCTCACCATATGGTTAATTTACCCATGAAGTCTACCTGGCTCCACGAGGACTTTAGACGTCAAGCCCAATGGAACACAGACAATCTACATGGGTTGAAATGGGACACTTTTGACTTTAGTTATTTACCATTAGAAAATATGACTCATTTTATAAAAAATATTATTCAAAATGAAACAGTTTTTGTTAAAGGAGTGGATAAAAAAATTTGGTTATCTAATTTAATAAGTAATAATGTTGTCTATAGGGGGATAAATTCTCGTTGAAAGGTATGGTGAAGAGGGTGACGTTTTACCTGACATTATAAGGTAAAAGACATGATCTTTACACTTTGAAGGTTTGCTTATAAATAAAACAATAGTCACTTTATTCTATACATTTATTTTATTTTAGAGTAAAACAGAAATTTTAAACATAAATGTCCACAGTTTACAGAATTATAGGTCTGATAGGGGTTATGGTTATAGTATATTTTAACATCACCATTAGACTTGAAGTATTGTACAACCTCCACAAGTGGTTTCAGGTTACCAAAACTGTCAAAATAATGCACATTTTTTCCAGTTTTCTTATACGTAGTCCAGTGTGTTCCGGGGCCGGTGCTGTCATCCAAATTAATTATACCCGACTCGAACTTGTGTATTTTTTCTGTTTTATAGGGTCTTAGAAACAGTCCTTTGCCTATGGCTATCGACTCCATTGTTTTGATTCTGACGTTGTGCTTCATTAAGTTGTTTATTGGCAGCGTTGGAATCTTTTACAGCTTTGGCCACACCTGCTGCTCCTCCGCTCAGGGCTCCCAAGGCGCTTAATGCAGCCATGATTGGTAAAATTGGTAACAGCCCCCCATTCTTTGGGATTTTTATGACTCTTACTGCTCGTATTTTACCTTTATTCTTTTGTGTTGTCTTTAGTGCAAGTTTTACTGCATTACCAAAATCCTGGGGCTTCTGTTGTTTTAGATTTTCCTTTATATTTCTTACCACCTCGCTGAAACCCACTGTTTTTCTAATGTGTTTCAGTTTTTTTTTGGTTTGCCTTCTCTTCTTATTTTTCTCTGAAATCAATTTTTTATATTTAGATAAACTGTTAGACATTTTTTTCTTTTCTTTGCAATTTAACGGTGTGTCTTATACCACGGTTTAGGTGTGAATGAAAAGAAAATTATATCCACTAAAAATTATATATATATATATAACAAATTTACTTACGTTTTGACCCCATGCCTAATTTAAGTTTGGTACTCATAGCTGCGGCTACACCCATGGAAGCCAACTTTTCCTTCCAATTTGCATCGGATGCATGCGTTCTCTGTAAAGCCTTCCTTATTAATATCCTATCGGCTATGGGTCGATTGTTTAAGTCCTTGTAATTTGAATAGGAGATGTTGTGTTCTTTACAGGCTTCATCCAACTGATTAATGCCCTTATCTCCCCTAGCTAAACGCTTTTGTAGCTTAGTTCCAGGACCACAAAAACTAAACCCGTAAATGTAGCTCAAAGGGCAGTTTATTTATCAAAGTATTCAACACCCCTTGCCTTCATACCGTGGAATACCATAGTACTTCATATTTCAATGTTATAACTAAAACTGAATAAAAATATAAGTGGTTACATTTTTTATGCATTAGGTTCTTGATGGTTGAGTTGAAATGACATGTTTCTTTTGAAAAATGAAAAAAGTTGTAAGACAAAAAGTTCGTTTAAATGTGGACAATCATGATGTTAACGCAAAAATTCAATCTAGGCATGGTTTCTTGCTACCATCTTCTATTCGGTGTCTTATAGTAGGACCATCTAACTGCGGAAAAACCAACGTGATGCTTAGTCTTTTAGAACACTCAAATGGGTTGAGATTTGAAAACGTCTACCTGTATTCAAAAAGTCTTTATCAACCGAAATATTTATACCTCGAAGATCTACTAAAACCTCTTAAAGGGGTAGGATACTATGCTTTTAACAGTGGAGAAAGCATTATAGCCCCGTCTCAGGCAAAACCATATTCAGTGTTTATATTTGATGACGTGGCCTGTGATAAACAAAACGTGATACGTGAGTACTTTAGCATGGGTCGACATAATAACATTGATTGTTTCTATCTCTCTCAGACATATGCAAAGATTCCAAAACACTTGGTAAGGGATAACGCTAACGTTTTAATATTATTTAAACAGGATGATTTAAATTTAAAACATATTTACATGGACCATGTGGGTACTGATATGACATTTGACGAATTTAAAAACATATGTTCGTACTGCTGGAAAAATCCCTATGAGTTTTTAACTGTCTTCAAGGATAGCAAAATTGATGAAGGCAGATATCGTAACAGATTTTCATATATCTATAACACTGGAAAGCTTTCTATTTTATTTGCTATTGTTTACTCAAACAGATAACATAAACATATCGGAAGCTGTTTCCGGTGAAAAGAACTTGAAGAAAAAATTAATTTCAAAAAGAAAAAATATACGTGAAAACCTAAATTTATTAAAACAAGGACAAATTTCACACGCTAACCTATTTCTACCGGTTACAAAACATTTGGAGAACATTGAGAGCAGTTTAAAAAATGAAGAAAAAATAAAACTTCACAGAAAAAACTAAAAACTCTTAAAACTATAAAAAAAAAGAGAAGGAGGAGGAGAAAAAGGAGGAGGAAGAGGAAAAGGAAGAGGAGGAGGAGGAGGAAGAAAAAATCCATAAATATACACCTGTATTAGAGCTATTTAAATCAACCCCTCGCAGTTCAGAACCAATCACCCCCTCAAAACGCTCCAGAAAACCGCTTGATTTTTCTCAAAGTGCTGGAAAAATTCCAAAAGAACAGCCTGGGCACAGTTATAATTTAAGAAAAGCCCTACTAAAAGACATCACTGAGAGCCATATGATGGGAGAAGATGAAAAACAGCGTGAATATGAGGAGGAGCAAAGACAAAAACTCTTGAATAAATCCTTACGGATTTCTATAATCAGTTTGATCCTTTACCTGCTCGATATATTAGAGATTTTATGGAGGATCCCTTAACAAACCCTTTCAAAATTTCAAGTTAGACGAGATGAAATTGATAACTTCTATATTGGTGACTCAGAAATAAATTTTGATGGACCTAATTTGGTGATTGAGGACCTAAGTAAAACACTACAGCTCTTATAGCGAGAAAAAAGCACAAATAGTGGAAAGAGTAAACAGAACACTAAAAAATTTTATGTGGAAAGAATTTAATTACCAAGGGTCCTACAAGTGGTTGGATTTACTATCTAAAATAGTAAATACGTATAATAATCGAAAGCATCGCACAATCGGCATGAAACCTGCCGAGGTAAAGAAAAAACATGAACAAATGTTGTTAAATACAGTCTATAGTCATATAAAAATGACTTTTAATCCTAAATATATGATTGGAGATCATGTGCGCATTTCAAAAATTCGTGGTGTGTTTGATAAAATGTACATGCCTAATTGGTCGACGGAAATATTTACTATAAAGAAAATTCAGTTTACGAATCCCATCACATACATATTGGAAGATGACAAGAAAAATGAGATTAAGGGAGGATTTTATGAACTTCAGCTGAAAAAAGTAACGTATCCTGATGTCTACCTGGTGGAAAAAAATCATAAAACGCTCTAAAAATAAAGTGTTTGTTAAATGGTTAGGATTAGATAGTAAACATAACAGTTGGATAGATAAATCTAATGTTGTTTAAAAATAATTTAAAAAATATATTATAAAATAAAAATAAAAAAATTTCTTTTATTACCTATTATTATGCAAGATTACATAGCATTACTTATTTTTTAGTTTTTTCATCATTTTTTGGGTTTCTATTCCATCCACCGGGTTTAGTAATATCTCGATCCCATGTGCATGGTATACAGTAATAGTTTTGTAAACCAGTTTTCTTCTTCTTTATGCTTAATGTTTAAAGTCTTACTGATGAACATGTTTTAAACAGAGACTTTCATAATAATAATAATAACTATATATTTGGCAGAACAAAACCAACCAATTAGTTTTCCTTGGTTGCATTATAGTAAAAAGCTTCTTAATAATTCAAGTCATTTCAGTTGTAGTTCTAAAGCGGTGTAGAATACAAGTCTGCTGCTTTTCTTTAGAAATGAGAAGCAATGCCAATGTTCCACAAGTATATCATTCCCTTTGGTGTGAAAAGTGTCAGAGACTGGACTTGGTAAAAATTAGCCCAGGCAATAGCATAGCTTCGTACACGTGTGATATTTGTCGAAATTCAAGTTTAGGAAAAAATCCTAAAAAAATACATAAAAGAAAGACGACTGGAAAAGGACAATTTGAATTCAATAATAATAATCATTAAAAAAACATTCTAATATTATGGAAAACTCTCAGCAGATAGAAAATTATTGGTTAAATAAAGTTGATTGGAAACTCGATGACCTCTTGGAACAAGAAGATTATGGAAACATTTTCACATAGCTCAGAGGCTGGATTTGTTTCAGTATTCAAACCTGTAACATGTAATTGAGGAAAAATTTACACATATTTATCCTATATTACCAAACGAATGGAAGCTTGACTTTGTAGATGCCGTGCTGTTGTACACAAAAATTTATCCCAACTATCAGGAATTTGCTAAGACATATATTCATAACACTGTTTGTAAATACGATGATGTAGATGAAGTGGGTTAACATTAAAATATAATTTAAAAAAAAGTGTTTTGTTTTATTTATATCACCCTCGTATCCCATTTAGTTTCTATTTTTTAACGCATTTTAAAACATCATGATAAATTTATGAAAAACAAGTTCATAGGTTATCTGACTTTGTTCTAAATTAGCTCATTAGTAAGCTTTACGTAAACATGTTATTTTAAAATTCTTGATAAACAGGGGTCATGGGTTATCTTAATTATTCTCGACTTTGTCTTCAAAGAAGCACACATTTTGATCATTTTAAAATCCATATAATAATAATATTATTTACCGTAAAAATAAAAGCCTTTTAACTCGAGCTGCATAGCTGGGTCACACGCATAATACAACCTTTTTGCCATGCCCTCCCCCTTTCTAACACTAACAAAGAATTTTTCATATCCCATCGCTATAACGCGAGATATTTACAACAAAAACTACCAAGGTCAAGCACTTTAATCCCATTTTGGCTTTTCCGTCTTTGTGCGAATAAATAGCATTGGAACACAGAAATCCAGAAAAAAAATAATTTTTCAAATCGATCACTTAGATCTCGAGATATTCGCAGAAAACTACTATGGTAGGCCCTTTTAGCTTCCCCATCTCTCTAAGAATAAATAGCATTGGAACACAGCAATCTAACAAAAAAAGAATTTTTCAAATCGATCACTTACAACTCGAGATATTCGCAGAAAACTACTAAGGTCTTTTGTCCCCTGCGCAGCAAACCAAAATTAGTCTTTTACAGAAACCATAGGAGAAAAACGTGTGCACATAGCGGAAAAAGTATCTTCGGTACACCGGCTGATAGCAATCTCTCTCATCTCGACATTTGTCAAATAGTGCCCCTTTGCCACTCTTGAAATAATAAGACCCCAATGCTACAGGTGTACGTCATTTTCTACTCTATACATTGGCTCTTGTAACCGAGAATGGGCAACTAATATTAGGAAGTTTCAACCATTACAGAATTTCAGCAGGCATACGTTAACGCTAAGTAGTCTAAGACCTTGTGGCACTTGACAGCTTGGCTAGAGGTCACAAATGACAGACGACTATATGACAGGTGCATGTCACTAGAGCACCCTGTATAAACCCCAAGCAGACTCACTCTGTAGAACATAAGTCACGTGATCACATCCCCTATTTACACAGGCCTTTATGGCATTCCCTTGCAACCCCCTTGCAACCCTCTTGGACATCTTCAACAGCCACTGGCCAAGTGACGTCATTGGAATTTCAACAGCCACTGGTCAAGTGACGACATTGGTGATCACTTCTTGCAGAATGACCTTGTGTTGACCACTTCTTCGAGACTGGACACCACTTCTTCAGCAAACTGGCCATCCACTTCGGAGAACTGGATGGCATGTTGCCAATTGAGTTGGAACCTGCACAGGATATCTACTATTAAAGACGAAAAATCACATAATGAATGGGATAAATTTACTCCTCATATATCTCGTGCTATAAATTCAGCAGTTCTAGCAGTTGAATCTACAGGGTACTCCCGAAATGTTTTAATTTTTGGTCGAAATGTTCCATTAAAAGGTGATTATTATGGCAAACTTCAAAACCGTTACTGTTCTCCTAAACAATTTAAAGACCGCGTGGAATACGTGCAGGAATTAAATAAAATGTCTGGTTTATGAAAAGGTTGTTAAACATTTGCAAAAGTCTTATGAACATAATAAAAAATATTATAATTTACGTAAAAGAAATGCGGAATTTAATGAAGGTGATCGTAGAAACTTTATATTGTCAGATGCCTCAAAACACTGCAGCAAAATTGGCATCAACATATATCCGGTGTAAGTATCAAAAGAAAGTTTCACTCTTAATTTATAAATTGGTGGTTTCTGGCAATAGAGTAGGTAGATATCATATAAAAGATCTCAAGGCTATTCTAAATGATGATGGAACCGATTGTGACTCTCGTTGACTCACAGACAGTGTGTCTACATTACTGTAAATAACAAAATTGTAAAAAGGTACTTTAAAATGTTAGTTCTAAGATATTTTTTCAGGTTTTTTATTGGGAAGGCAATCTTAACATTTTTTTTTGTTTCCTTTGGTGGGGAGTATTTGTAACATTCATTTTAATAAAATGAATATTACAACGAAAATTAGGCTAAGTAGCGCCACCTTTAAGAGCCCAGTTCAGGAGTATCAATGGCAGGGACCGAGCAAAATATTCAATAATGTTCGCTAAAAATTCATTTCGATGATTTTAGTTCAACCAAAATATGTAAGAAGGATTTAAGTTTGGCCACATATGAAAAGGGGGCGTCGTTGTTGGATTGGATTTTTTGAGTGTATTAATTTTTGCTAAAAAATTGGAATTTTGAGTGGTTGGCGTCCTTTGTTTTCGACATTAAAACATTATCTTTATTTTTGTTGATCTTATGTAAAATCTCAGTAGCGACCTCTCTTCGTCCATCTCGGAAAATACATTTCGCAATTTTTCAGAGCTGCGGAAATTACCAAAAATCTATCGCAAAATCAGTTTACAAAATATAATCATTACCACGATTTCCGGTCTCCATTTTTATCCCTGCAAAAAAAATCAATTTTTTACCAAGAAATCTTGGCTCACTATAAAAACCGAATTAAAAGTTAGAATAAAACCAACATGTCGTCCGCACTTAGCTGCAGAAATTGCCAAAAATCTATCGCAAAATCAGTTTACAAAATACTATGTGGTACCTGCATGAAGTATTATCATCTCGTGTGTAAGTAAAATAGACGCAAAAGTGTGGCATCAACAGAAAAAAACATGGATCTGTTAAGGGTGTGTTTTGTGTGAGGTTAGAAATCCAATAACAAAAAACAAGCCTCCTCCCGCGAAAGCGAGCAAAGTAAACATGGCCACTGGGCCAACTGTCACTGACGTGATTGAACTGACTGCCCTCGAGAAGCCAAATAAAAAAGAAGAATCAGCTGGTAACTACGCGTTAACCCAAGCTTTATAAGAGCTGCAAAAAGAGATCTCAAAAATGAAAAACTTGGGAAAACTGGAATATATGTGCGATCTATTTGAAACGGAATGTGTCCGTAATAGTGTCTTATCAGGCATGGTAGAAAATACTAAAATGGAAAACAATACGTTCAAAAAGGAGATCTCTACGGAAACTATTCAGCAGACTACTGAAAAAGTGATCAGTGTCTTACAAACTATGGACAACTCCATTACACACCAGGATGTTAAGGCTGTCCGAATACAGAACACAAAAATGGAGAAGCAATTGGTGGTGGTTTCGGTTGTTAGTGAAGCAGAAAAAACAACAGTACTAAAAAATCGAAAATTTTCAGGTCAGCTGACTGGAGAAAAATGTGGATTAGTGGATAACAAAAATAAAATATTTATAAACGAAGAGCTGACTCCATTTTCACTCAACATGTTATGTGAGGCAAATAAAATAAAGAGAGAGAGAGAGAGAGAGAGAGAGAAAGAGAGAGAGAGAAAGAGAGAGAGAGAGAGAGAAAGAGAGAGAGAGAGAGAGAGAAAGAGAGAGAGGATATAGATAAAACTACAATTTTTAATCATTCAAACAGAGACTTTAATATTATACATTTAAATATAAGAAGTATCTGTAAAAATAAGGAAAATTTAACTACATATTTGGATTGCGTAAACAATACTCTTATGTAATAGCCCTTCTGAAACTAATATTATAACGGATAAATTAAAAAAAATAAATATAACAGGGTATACCTTATGCTATAATAAAAGTGTTATAAACAAATGCGATGGCTTTGTTTTCTATGTTTTATCATACTTACTGAAATCAACTGAAATAATACAAGTAAATTTGTCACAGTTTCTTAGAGTTAACTTAAATCAAAACGGGTGACAAATAGGATTGGCAGGTATCTATAGGTGTCATGATTTGGAGCAAACAAGCTTTGTTAGAGATGTTGACCAGTTTTATAACAACTTAAAAAATAAATGTGAAACAGAAATTTTCTGTGGAGACACAAACATTAATATTCTAAAAACTGTTTAGGCCAGTCAATACTCTATAAATGCTTGTAATTATTTAAATACGTTAAATTCATATGGTTTCAAAAGCAAAATAAACAGTGCAACAAGAATTGAACCTCAAAAGAGCTCATGCAAAGATCACTACTTTTTAAAGTCTAACGGGATATCCAATGCAGTGATACTTGATGGCAGCCATTCAGATCACTTTCCAATTCTTCTCAATATAGTATTAAACAATGAACCATAAAAAACAAATAAATACTGCAAATTTTTCAACAAAAATAAATTTGAGGCTTTTTTAAAGAGAGAAGAATGGGAAAGTGTTCTGCAAGAAAATAATACTAACATGTGTGCTAAAAACTTATTGATATCTAAAAGAATATGTCATGCGATCGACTGAGGAGAAATATATTAAATGTAAATTTAGAAAAATAAAGCCCTGGGTAACAATAGGCATTTCAACGTCAATCAGGCAAAGGGATAAACTAAAACGGAAATGTACAACTAACACTAATAATTTTGAAATAAAACAAAAATACATAGAATATAGGAAACTATTAACTAATTTAATTTTTAAGGCTAAAGCTAAATATTTTAAAACGATTTTTAAAAAATGATCCAAAAGAAACATGGTAAACAATCAGGTATGCAACAAATGAAACCACAAAAAAGAGTAAAATTACTAGTGTTGTTGCCAAGGATGGGTCTGTACTAATATCAGAAGCTGAAATAAGTGAAGAATTTAATAAATATTTCAGTAAGGTGGGTGAGAACTTAGCCAATAAAATTAAAAAAAAAAAAAAAAAAATACTGACTTTAAAAGTGATAGGACAGTAAATAGTCTGGAACTAAAACCATTAATACCGTCCGAATTAATATAATTCATAAAAGCTCTAAAAAATAGTGCTGATATTGGTGAAAATATATCAAACATTACTATAAAAAACTCGTATGAGGACTTGGTTTCACCCTTACTTCACCTCATTAACCTTATATTTTCATCAGGAGTTTTTCCGAACATACTAAAAAACTCAGTTATTACCCCTACACACAAAACTTAACCGGGAAATAGTACAAAATTATAGGCGCATAGCCCTGGTCAACAACATTGGTAAAGTAGTAGAGAAATGCATAAACTTAAGACTTAACAATTTTATAAATAAATATAATTTAATAAACCCAAACCAATTTGGCTTTAAACAGAATATTGGCACAGAAGATGGCATCGTCAATGTAGTCAACCGCATTGCCCAGAGTTTCAATAGTAAAACGAAATGTATGACCATATTTTTAGATCTAGCTAAGGCCTTTGACACCGTGTCACACAATATTCTGCTGGACCGAATCGAAAGTAAAGGCATTGAGGAATAGCAGGCAATCTGTTCAAATCCTATTTGACTAAAAGATACCAACAAGTTAAAATCGGAGAAACGCTAAACGATCCTAGACCGGTTGAATGTGGTGTGCCACAGGGTACGGTCTTAGGACCTATCTTATTTACACTTAACATTGATGGCATGTTTTCTCTATTACCAAACGACAGTGCGGTTGTCTATGTTGATGATGCGGTAATAATTATTGATGATGACACCTGGGAAGCAGTTTACGAAAAAGCTGAAAAAATTTCAAGTTTAGTAAAAAATTACTATCCTTAAACATAGAAAAATCCAACTTCATTTGTTATTCTATAACAAACGCAAACTCTCCCCAGGAGGCACCAAATAAAGTGAATGAATCTGATTGTAATACCTATACAAATTGTCACTGCAACCTTATAATAAACCTGGTTACTAAAATTAAATATCTTGGTGTTTTCCTAGATTAACACTTAAAATGGGAATCTCATTATAGACTATGTGTGTAGTAAAGTAAGAAAGTTTAACCAAAAAATGTATTCTTAATATATATGTTATTAGTAGAATCAATTTTATCATATGGAATATGTATCTGGGGTGCTGCGACTGATAGTGTACTACTTCCATTGGAAATAACTCAAAAAAATATCCTCAAAGTAACACTATTTAAAAATAAAGATTATCCATCAAAAACCAACCAGGAGGCTGGCGTGTTAGAAGTCAATAAATTGTATATAAAAACAATAGTAAAACTCCTTTGTAATAATAAAATTGAAAAAAATATAGCAAGACATGAAAGTAATACAAGATTTGCATCACAACAACTTCTGATCACACCAAACATTAGTTTTACTGCAGTTCAAAGACGTTTAATTTTCACATCACCTAAGATATACAATGCACTACCTATAGAGTATCGAAACAAATGTTATAATAAAATTTAAAAAATGTTAAATTTGTGGCTGTTGAATCTAAATGTAGACATTTTGCAAATACAAGTGTAGTGTACTTAAAAATTTAGATGGTGTAACTTAAGTTCCTCTTAAAGCTAAAAAAACAATTTAGTTGTAAGTACAAGTGAATAGTTGCACGCACAAATTTCAATAATTCATTGTGCGCCTAATTTTCTAATTTATTGTAAAGGCTTTCTCAGGTTTAATAAATATTTATTTATATAAATAGATTTCCGATCTCTTGGTCCAGCCAGCTACAAGAAGCAAGAGGTAACTAAAAGAAAAGTTTTACTTTTCTTTCCTAAAATGGGATTTATAGAGTTTACTAAAATGCAGTGAAAAGTTTCAATATTTTTTTCTTAAATGAGATTTATAAAGTCTATTAAAAAAGCAGTAATCTGCGACCGAATTTAAAGCCGGCAGGTAAGGAAAATTCTATTTTTATAGCCATTTCTAATCATCAATCCAAAAAAAATCAGACCACATGTTCTATCATTTTGCTATTTCCTTTTCAGGCTTTTTTCTTCCATCCAAAAGATAAGTACCAATCTAGAATAGGTCCACTCTTCGGCAGTTTTGCGGATGATGATCCTGCTTTCGTTTTTTTGGAGTTTGTCTGTCTGTCTGTCTGTCTGTATGCTTGTAGTATGTCACTTTTTAAATATTTTTCATTTAAAATAATTTACATTTCAATATTAAAATGAGATAAGCCTTGTCAAAACAAATTTTAGTATTTAAAGGTTAGTTTTAGCTTCTTTGTGAACATAATTATGATACTGGACATTTTAAAGAGTGTAGCGTGATTAATTTTTAGCGTTTTTTGTATAGTACCAAGCATGTGTTTTTTTGAAAACTTGTGAATTATAGAGTCCTTCTCTGCTAGGTAAAAGGCTCATAATTCATTATGTTATTTTATAGAAATCCAAGAAGATTTTCTTTTTGTCGCTTTAAATGGTAAAGCAAGAGTCCTGCTTTACTAGGTAAAAGACTTATAATTTATTATGTTTTTTTGTAAAAATCTAAAGATTTCCTTTTATCGCTTTAAATGATAAAGCTGTTTTTTCCCTAACCCTTAGATTCTTAAAACATGTGTTTTATGTAATTTATTTCTAATTTAAGTGATTATTTAGGCTTGGTCTAGATTACTTATTTGTTTTTCTTTTTCAAAGATTCAAACACACTTTTTATAATTCAGTACCTGTCGGGGTGTTTGCCAGAGGATTAGTTGTTTGGCATTTTGGTGTCTTTGCCAAAGGTGATTAAAACTTTTTAGCTTTCGCGCAGGGTCCGTAGCGACCTGGAAAACCTGGAAAAGTCAGGGAATTAAAAATGTCCTAAAAAAAAAACAGGAAAAGTCAGAGAATTTTATGAAAATCGACAAAAACCTAGAAAATGATATGGGAACCTGGAAAACATATATTGGTCTGTCATAATCAAATTATAATTTTTTGGTTCAACAAAAGACAAATACGAAATATCTATCAAATCCTAAACTTTCTATGCTCGTTCAAAATAAATCCATCGATCAACTACCAAATGCCTCAAAGATAGGTCATCTCTGTCTATACGCACATAAAAGTGATACAATTTACCGGTCGTTTAACGGCTTGAGTAGTTTTTCGCATGCAGAAATAATTGTGCTTCTAAAAGAGACAGGTATACTCGGGATTAATAAAGTTAATCTTACTCTTTGTTTTTATAAGTTATCAGAATAGGATTTCTTTATGCAGTCGGTACATAAGGCTTAGTTTCGCATAACGTACTTCACGTGTTATTCACGGAAATTATTGAAAAAGTTTTGAATAAACCTCGGAAAAATTTGTTTTTTTTTTATAGAAAATAGTCAATGTGAGTGGATTTATATAATTATTGATAGTGGAGTGCTACAAGAGTGAAAAAACAATTTAAATGTAATAGCTAAAACGACATCAAAGTAAAAAATGGAGTGGAAAACATTTCGGCTTTATTGACTCGCGTGTTTTTTAATTTCATAGGTAGGTATAGGATTCCTACTACCTCAATAAAATAGTCAGAAAATGGCGATTTTTTTTATAAAACTGAATGAACAGCCAAATTTTGTACAGCAAGAAGAAGAAGAAGTTCATTTTCGCCAGTAGGTTGTAGTGAGTTTGGTTCTACTCCGATGTTTCTGATTATTTTTTTTTGTATATTGTTACGTCTCCACATTCTTTACCCATAAGTAGATAATTACACATTCACTGATATGTTTTTGAAAGTAAACGTTCTAATCATTATTTTAACATTAAGCATTAACCTTTCTAATGTAAACATCTTAATATAAAAACAAAACGCACTTTTTCTTTCAGGATAGTCGTATAGATATACCAGTCAGTCTGTTCTTAGGTTTAGAAGTAGCAAGAGCTACATAGTTGTAAGCCGTAGTAATAAATAAAGTTTTTTAAAAAAGTGATTTTCTGGTGGTGATCATTTAACTGGCGCTGCGAACAGGATAGCTACAGCTCTTCTTTATTGGGATACCATTGCAAGAGTGTGGTTCTCAAGCCTTTAGTAGCTATCCTACGGGAACTGGTTCATCAAGAGACCGCAGTAGTGAAAACGATCCTCCTTTATTGGGCAACCATTGTGACGGATCCCACGCTGTTTCCCATTTTCCAGAGGAAAAATAGGCCAATTTTCCTCAACGAACCCGACGCACCAGAAGACACGAAGAATACAGCCTACGCTTACCTTTTGCGGAGAAAACCACATGAAGATCTTTATCGGAAGCCCGTTGCTCTTCCTGTAAGTTTTTTGCTGATTATTCGTTAAAAAACTTCTTAGATTAGGTAGTTATTAAGAAAACAATTTTTCATGACTGATGAAAATATTGAAAATTTAGCAAGTTTTCTAACTCAATTAAAACTAGAAACCCCTTCAAATAATAATCAAGTAGTTTGTAAGAGTACAAAAATGGAAGAATTTAAATTATTAGCCTCATACCTCCCAACATTTGACGGAAAACCGGAACATTTAGAGTCTTTTATTTTAAAAATAGATAGGTTTTATAATAAGTTTAAAGTACAACACTCAGAATTAACAGAATATTGCATAGGCTCGCGAATTGTAAAAGATGCGCAAGACTTTTTACTTTCACGACCAGACCTGACCACCTGGCCAACAATTAAAACTGCTCTCAGAGAAAAATACGGAGATCCCATCTCTTATCAAGTTCTCATGCAGGAAATAAATTATTTTTCTAAACTTAAAAACGAAAATAACATGGACTTTTTCGGTAGACTAAAATCATTTTTAAACCGAGTTCATTTAAAAATCCATGCTGAAGTTAGCGACGAAAACATTAAAACAGCTTTTATTTCTCAAACAAGTTATCAAGCAGTAATAACTTTTATGGCAAATGTACCACCAAATTTACAAAATATTCTTATTCAACAAAAACCAACTACTCTCGATTCGGTGTACACACTCTTAACCGAATTTAATTTACTTGAATCACAACTTAGATTTACAACTCAACACACCCCATTAATTAAAAACCACAATCAAAACGTTATACAACCTGCAAAACTTAATGTACCACACAGATTTCAGCAAAACCAACCATCATTTTTCCAGCAACCATCATTTTCACAATTCTTACCCAGACCTACATTTGCACAACAACTAAACCCAAATGTTAGACCCCAACAGTTTCCGCAACAAAATAATAACAATAATGTATGGAAATCTCAACCAATACCAATTCAACCCCGACAATTACCTCCCAGACAATTCCCTACTAATGCACAAGTTTTCGGCAAACCCCAAAATGTTTTTCACCCCAGAAATGCAATTCCAGCGAGAGACACCCCACAACCTATGTCCACATCCACTATTCTAACAAATCGACAACGTCAAATGCATAATATTGAAGTACAAGATAATAATCTTTCCTTCCCTACATGTGAAAATTTTGAAAATTACCAGTACGAAAACCAAAACTTTTCACAAGAAAATTTAGAAGACAGTTTCTCAACACAAAATGAATTAGACCCAAATTTTTACGAAATCCAAAACAAACCTCAATCAGACGAAATACAAAATTTTTCCAACCTGCCTCACGATCCACCATTGACTTAAATAACATTTGTTTAAAAACAGAACTTCCTTATCTTTATTTACCGCAAAAACAAATTACAGTTTTAATAGACTCTGGAGCATCCGACTCAATAATAACTCCAAAAATTGCAAGCCTTTATCAAAATCAAATTTTTGAAGAACCCTTTCAAGTAATAGCATGCCAACAAAAATTCGAAGCAAACAAAAATCTAAATTTGCAACTCTTATCTGACTTTGGAATAAAGAAAAATTTTAAAATGAGAATCTTGGATTGGCATAAACATTTTGACGCCCTTATAGGAACTAGCGATTTAGAAGACTTAAAAGCCATAGTAAATTACCAAGAAAAAAACTTAATAATAAATAATATAAAAATCCCCTTTGCTAATATGTATAATCAACCCCTTGAAAAATCTATAAGAAACTACAATAATTTATTAACTATTCCTGTTGACTATTATAATGGCGATGCAATTCTCCCATCTTTTCAAATCGGAGATTATATAATTCCCGACACTCTAATCAAAGTGCAAAATGGCCTTTGCCATTTACCAAAACCCCATTCAGAAATTGAAGTAAATTTTCTTGAACGAATGCATGTAATTCCCCAAGAACATTTTGAACTTAAAAATCCGCCAAAATCTTTCCAAAAAAAGGAAGTAATCCAACAGTTAAGATTAAATCATTTGTCAGAACTAGAAAAAATCCATATCACCAAATTGTGCAAAGAATTTTATGATGTCATGTATTCAGAAAATTCTGATCTAACATTTACAAATCAGATTAAACATTTTATTAGGACCACCAACGATCGCCCTATTTACGTAAAATCTTTTAGACACCCACCTACAATGAATATAGAAATACAGAAACAAATACAAAAATTACTCGATAATAAAATAATACGACCCTCTATTTCCCCTTATTCAGCCCCTGTATGGATTGTACCAAAAAAAACTGACGCATCTGGCATAAAAAAATATCGAATGGTCATAGACTATCGACAATTAAATACACAAACAGTTGAAGACAAATATCCTTTACCCCGAATTGACGAAATCTTGGATAATTTAGGCAAATGCAGATATTTTACAACCCTTGATTTAGCCCAAGGATTCCATCAAATTGAAGTTGATCCCCAATCAATAGAAAAAACTGCTTTTACTGTTAATCATGGTCATTTTGAATACTTAAGAATGCCTTTTGGTTTAAAAAATGCCCCGGCTACATTTCAACGCATGATGGATGAGATTTTACGCGATTACCTTTACAAATTTTGTTTTGTTTACATGGATGACGTCGTTATATTTTCAAAATCCCTTGAAGAACATTTAGTTCACTTAAGAAAAATATTTCAAAAATTCCGTGACGTAAATCTTAAGGTACAACTTGATAAATCTGAATTTTTGCAACAAGAAGTTCAATTTTTAGGACACATAATCACACCCGAAGGAATTAAACCAAACCCCAATAAAATCGAAGCTATAACCAAATATCCATTGCCCAAAACAAGAACCGAAATTAAATCTTTTCTCGGATTAATTGGTTATTACCGAAAATTTATTAGAAATTTTGCAAAAATAACAATACCATTTACAAAATGTCTACGAAAAGATACGAAAATAAACCTTAATGATCCCCAATACCTAGAAGCTTTCGAAAAATGCAAAGAACTAATTACGAACTCTCCCGTACTCCAGTACCCTGACTATTCAAAACCTTTTAAATTAACGACCGATGCTTCCAACGTTGCCATAGGTAGCGTCTTATCTCAAAATGAAAAACCGATTGCTTACTATTCTCGAACACTTAACACCGCCGAACGCAATTATTCCACAATTGAAAAAGAGCTCTTAGCCATTATCGATTCAACCAAACATTTTAGACCCTATCTCTACGGACAAAAATTTATTGTTGAAACTGATCATAGCCCCCTTGTTTGGCTCTCGAAAATAAAAGAACCAAATTCGCGTTTAATTAGATGGAAATTAAAATTAGAAGAATTTAATTTTGAAATAAAATATAAAAAGGGAAAAGAAAATCTTGTTGCTGACGCGCTTTCTAGAATCGAAATAAACAATGACGAAACCGAATCAATTGCTCCCAACATAGGTGACGATGTTGCCAATCCCGATGATTTTATACTTCCTGAATTAAACGAAGATAACCAATCAGACATAACTGTCCATTCAAATCAAGACAACACCGGAAAATATTTACCGATTTCTGAAAGTCCTTTAAATTTTGCACAAAATCGCTTAGTTATCGATTATGGAAAAAATTATTATTGTTACCACTCTAAACCCTTTAATAAAAATCATTATTCTTGTCGTGTCCAAAAAGAAAGGGAACTAGAGCACTTAAACAAAATTTTATTAGAAATTATACGACCCGACACTACCTTCGTAGTATTTATCCCCAAAGAAGATCTAAAACAAAAGTTTCAAGATATCGTAAATTGTCAGTTAAACCCTACAGCTAAATTAATTTTTGCCACTAAATACCTTGAAGACATCATTAACACAGAACAACAAAAACAAAAAATTGAAAATTATCACACTAAAAATCATAATGGCATAAATGAAACTTATCAAACACTTAAAGAAAAATATTACTGGCCAAAAATGCGAGATACTATTCAGGAATACATAAATCAATGTGATATTTGTTTACAATCAAAATACGAAAGAAATCCCTACCACATATCTTACCAAGGACCCCTACTAAGCGAAAAACCATTTAAAACTATTTTCCTAGATACCTTTTCCACTCAAAGCTGCAACTTTTTAACAATAATTGACTCATTTTCAAAATATGCTCAGGCTTATCACATTCAAGACAAAAATGGAATTTCTGTCTTAAATAAACTTAGACATTATTTTTCGCACCATAATACTCCAGAAAAAATAGTAGCTGATTCTGGTTTAGAATTCAAAAATAAGACAGTACAAGAATATTGTAAACTTTTTAACATTGAGATACATTTTACTACCCCCTACAACCCTACCTCAAACAGCTTAGTTGAAAGACTACATTCTACTCTTGTTGAAAAATTAAGAATATTAAAATTGCAAAACCCTCACGAACCAATACCAAACTTAATGACATCAGCCATCTTGATATACAATCAAAGCAAACATTCAACCACTGGTTTTACACCTTTTAATCTAATTTATGGACCCTACATGAATGAACCCATAATTAACCATGACTTAACTCTTTACGAGCAATATAATGAAAAACGGAAAAACGAAGTTTTACCCTTTATAAACGAAGTGTACCAAAATACCCTTCGAAAACAACAAGAAAATACAGAGAAAAGAAATAATAAACCTAATGAGACATTAGAATTGGCTCAAGAACAAATTGTTTATAAAAAACAAACGAAACCAAGTAAAATTAACCCCAAATACATTCCCTTAAAAATTACTAAAATAAAAAATAACACTTTAACTGGAAAAACACCAAACAGGCAAAAAGCGAAAATTCATGTCAGAAATATTAAAAGAATAAGAAAGAAACCTAAAAAAGATGTTTCATTACAGGAGCCTCCTGACCCTTCTGACAACCCTCAACCAGGCCCTTCAAGTACATGAAGTTCCTACTACAGGGTATTACAATGAAAAAATCGATCAAGCCTTAGTTTTTGATCATAATCATAAGACATTTATTTATTTTAATCTTACACAAATTAAGTTTACTATAGCCCAACTAACAGTTACAAACGAAGTAATATTAAAATCAATCATATCTCAAAAATTAAACAATACTATTTTTCATAACAAACTAAATCATCTTAACAACCTTTTATATGACAGCTATGACATATACTCGCGTATTACGTCAGTTAACAAAAACGAAAGATACAAAAGAGGACTTTTTAACTTTCTTGGTTCAGGCGTAAAATTTATCACAGGCAACTTAGATAACGAAGATCTAGAACTAATAAACAAAAACATGAACATTTTAAAAAGCAACGAATACAAAATAATTCAAAAAATTAATGATTTCTCTTCATATGCAGGAAATATTACTCACACACTTAGCCGTGCTATTCAATCAATTAATGTTAACACCTTACAAATACACAACGAATTTGAGATAGTGAACACAGAGATTCAACTATTATTTAGCCTTCTTAATCAACAAACACAATTGGAAAATTTGCATAATTATTTGGAAAAAATATTGCGAACTATTTCTTTTGCCCATTTAGAAACTGTTAATCTCGAATTATTTTCAACTCAACAAATTACTGAACTTTGGTCATTTTTGCAACACCATTATGACGATAAAACCTTATGGTCCTTGCAGCATCTTTCGGAACTAACCTTAGTATGTAAGTCAGGAATTGTATTTTACGACGATATGATTGTATTAGTTCTTAAGATACCTATATTCACTAACCAAAAATGTAATCTAGAATTTATTTATCCTCTGCCAAACGAGCAAAATCAATTGTTAATTATACCTAGCAAATACTATTGTTCCTCTTGGTATTCAAATTGTATTGAAATTTCAAGAAAATGGATTTGCTATTCAAATATACAGTCAAACTGCACACTTAAAAATTGCACATCAGTACAAGTTCAAAACAATTTTGAAATTTCTCTTTTAACTTTCCAAAATAATCTTTTATTATGCTCTAAACAAACTCATGAAGTTTTTGAGAATTGTCAACAATTTAAGAAATTCAAAATTCCCAAATGCGCTTTACTAAATAGCAATTGCGAAATTATCTATAAAAATCAAAAATTTCTTACAAAAGATAATTTAATTGATTTTAGCACAACACTTAATACTAGCATTTTGCCAATCAACTCTACAATTAATTTAAAACTTGAACACATAAAAAGCCCAGAACTTATTTCACGGGATCTAAGTGAACCCATTTTTCTTGAAAATAGGTTTGCACATCATTCCTCCTATTTAGTTACAGTTATTATTTTAAGCATAATAAGCCTTTGTATAATATGTGCTATTTTTCTAATTAGGAAAAGAATTTATACAAAACTTTCACAACATGTAGAAAATTTTGTAACTTTTGAAAAAGTTAAGAAATATGTTCATGAGGACATGAACTTTTCTAAGGAGGGAGATGTTACGTCTCCACATTCTTTACCCATAAGTAGATAATTACACATTCACTGATATGTTTTTGAAAGTAAACGTTCTAATCATTATTTTAACATTAAGCATTAACCTTTCTAATGTAAACATCTTAATATAAAAACAAAACGCACTTTTTCTTTCAGGATAGTCGTATAGATATACCAGTCAGTCTGTTCTTAGGTTTAGAAGTAGCAAGAGCTACATAGTTGTAAGCCGTAGTAATAAATAAAGTTTTTTAAAAAAGTGATTTTCTGGTGGTGATCATTTAACTATATATATTTAAAATCTTAAATTGGAGTGTTTTGATTTTCTAATAACATGTTCCTTAACCAAGTTTTATAAATTTTAGAACTTTGGTTGCAGGAACTTTGAGCTAACGTAATTATCATATAAATAAGCCGAGTTTTATGAGTAGTGCCTCGTCAAACGTGAAATGATATGGCTTTTCCTATTTTAATAACAAAGAATTACAGGGGGTCGAAATAAAATATAAAACCTAGTTTTAGCTTTTTTCAATGAATAAAAATCGGTTAAGGAACAAAAAATTTGTTGAATTTATGTTGTTATTTCATTGGGGAAGTAATTACTCACTTATAAAAACTTGCTTTTAAACAGATCACTTTTTAAAAATCTAAAAACTATCTAAAAACTTAGTGATTTTTCCTTTCCCTGTGATAAAACAAAAGACACTTGTAATATTTATCCTAAAATGAGGTAATCCTTTTTTTTTTATATTTATTAATGTAAAAATATAACCTATATTGAAAACTTATAATATATATTTATTGAATTTAAGATTCTTTATATCCTTTGACAGTCTAAGCTGTCTGGCGCCCACTAATCTGACTTAATTTTTTATTAAATTTAATTAGATTTTTTTGTAATTTTTTTAACCCGCAAAAAAAAGTAAGTCAGATTAGCTGTCGCCAGACAGCTTAGACTGTCAAAGGATACAAAGATTCTTAAATTCAATAAATGTATATTATAAGTTTTCCATATAGGTTATATTTTTACATTATTAAATAATAAAAAAGGTTTTGATTTACTTAGGAAGTAAAAATCCAAAGCAAAAATTTAAAAAAAGTAAATTACTCTTTTTAGAAAAATAGTAATAGTAGTAGCTTACTACTACTATTACTATTACTTATTTTTAGCAAACTACTTTTAAAAACTTTTTTTAAGTAGCGACAAATGTCTGTTAAACGACTACTCCTCTGACAAATACACCGACAGGCATTGAGATATAAACAGTGCATTTGTAGTAGCTACCCAAAAATATTATGACATGAAAGCTAAAAAGTTTTAATCATCTTTGGCAAAGACAGTAAAACGCCAAACAAATGTTAAGCAACTACTTCTCTGTATTGAATTATAAACAGTGTGTTTGCATCCTTAACTCCATTTGTAAAAGAAAACAAATAAGTAAAGTAGTTTACCTAGATAATTCTAGACCAAGCCTAAATAATCATTTAAATTAGAAATAAATTATATAAAATACATGTTTTAAGAATCTAGGGGGTAGGGAAAAACACATCTTTACCATTATTTAGCATCATAATTATGTTCACAACGAAGCTTAAACTAACCTCTAAATACTAAAATTTGTTTGAGAAGGTTTATCTCTTTTTAAAATTTAAATTTAAATTATTTAAAACAAAAAATATTTAAAAAATGGCATACCACAAGCATACAGATAGACAGAAAAACTCAAAAAAACTGAACCAGCATAATTATCCGCAAAACTGCCGAAGACGGGGGTCCTACTCTAGATTGGTACTTATCTTTTGAATATGATAAATCCTACAAACTCCCAGCCTCTCCAAAAACAACGCTCCTCAACTGCTCACAAGCAGCACCAGAACGGAGGCATCTCCAGGGTAGACAAACTACAAATCATGAAGCACTCAAGGAAGTAAGGTGGTGGCGCTGAACACCATAAACTTCCCCAATGATGGCGGGACAACCCAAAACTCAAAAAAGGCAAAGCCAGAAACGGCAGGAACATTGGCAGGACTTCATTTTTCCAATCCAGAGGTTCGGCTCTCAAAAAGGCATTTCAAAAAGGCTGCTTGGGTTAAGCCAAAAAAGCAGAAAAGGCAGGAAAAGAAACAAAAAAGCCTGAAAAGGAAATAGCAAAGTGATAGAACATGTGGTCTCATTTTTTTGGATCGATGATTAGAAATGGCTATAAAAATAGAATTTCCCTTACCTGTTGTACTGGTTTTAAATTCGGTCCCAGATCACTGCTTTTAAGTAAACTTTATAAATTCCATTTAAGGAAAGAAAAGTTTAACTTTACTTTTAGTTACTTCTTGTTTCTTGTAGCTGGCTGAACCAAAAGAGATCGAAAATCTATTTAATTCGGTTTTTTTAGTGGGCCAAGATTTTTTGGTAAAAAACTGATTTTTTTTTGCAGGGATAAAAATAGAGTACATAAAATCTATATGTTTGTGGCGGATTCATAATGTCGAAACTACTTTTTTTGGGTTTTTCGCCACTAAGTTAAGGAATTTTTTCAAAAATATGTTAAAACCCACTGCGTAAATTCCTAAAGAAAAAAATTTGTTCGTTTGTCAGTGGTTTTTAAATAAGATAAAAAATTTGCCTACACACACGCAAGTCCTAACTAGAATCTAAGTACTTATCTGACGTTTCGGCAGAAATTCTACTGGCGTTATCAAAGAAGTTTAACAAACAGATATTTAAAAAAAAGAATCTAAAAAAATGGGAAACGGAAGAGAAACAAAGAAATAAAAATAAGGGGCCTTTCATACACTCCCTGGGTCCTTAACCGTACTTCATTCCATAAATCAGTCTCATAATTGACAGGCAAGAAATTTAGTTTCAATAGGTACTCCAAGTCAGACCAACTTTGCACTTGGTGTCTAATGCTTCTAAACTAAATCAAAATACCGCCCAAGAAAAATTCATGACAAAAAGGTAAAACTTGATTTTTATTTATATTTTAAGCCATTGAAAATTCATCCACCCTCTCTAGAAAACTAAATAAACCTTGAGTCTTTCCATCGAATTTAAGATCATTCTTAGTTAATTGATGAATTTTATGATAAAAATTTGACACATTATTTGCATTTTGGCTTTGTGGATATTGATTACTTAATTGTGACATATTTAGTTACCCTTGATTTAACATATTAAATGAATTTTCTATCGATAAGTATCTCCGGTTTTGTTCAAAATTGGTATTTAGGTGAAGTTGTCACGCCATATGTTATTCACAAATCGATAGCTGTAAAAATGGCCTTTTAATAAGCATATTTTTTTTCTGCACGAAACTCTATAAAGTACGGAAAAACATCACTAAATTCAGAAAAAGCTTGAATTTTTCAAGTTTTTTATAGTTTTAAAATTTCCAAATACAAATCGTGACATTGTCACCCCATACGGTATACACGAATCGATATCTGTCAAATTGGCGATTTTACAGGCATATTTTTTTTTTCTGCGCGATATGCTAAAGTACGAAAAAAAAATCTAAAACATTCAAAAACATGCAAAATTCAAGCATTTTCTGAATTTGGGGCTGTTTTTCCGTACTTTAGGTTATCGCACAGAAAAAACAAATTAAGCCCGTAGAAAGGCTATTTTGACAGTTATCGATTTGTGTAAATCGTATGTCGAGACAACGTCACGATTGGTATGTGCAAATTTTAAAACTTTAAAAAATTTGGAAAATTCAACCTTTTTCTGAATTTAGACAGCTATCGATTTGTCGATAATATATGGCGCGAGAATAACGTCACCTAAAGACCAATTTTAAACAAAATTGGAGATATTATACGGTACCTGCCCAACTCAGGGAGAAGCTATCAACTTTATAGTTTTTCAATTTTGATCGAAAATTTGTAAGATCGAAAATTCGTAATCCTCGACCGGAAAAATCGCAATATACCAATTTTAAACAAATTCGGAGATACTAAGTGGTACCCCTCCCCCAACTCAGCGAGAAGTTATTTTTAATTTTTCAATTCTGATCAAAAATTCGTAATCCTCGACCCCAAAAACCGCTATATACCAATTTTAAACAAATTCAGAGATACTAGATGGTACCACCCCCCCCAACTCAGCGAGAAGCTATCAACTTTATAATTTTTCAATTCTGATCGAAAATTCGTAATCCTCGAGCCCAAAAACCGCTATATACCAATTTTAAACAAATTCGGAGATACTAAATGGAACCTCCCCTCCCCCCCCCCCAACTCAGCAAGAAGCTATTTTATAATTTTACAATTCTGATCGAAAATTCGTAATTCTCGACCCCAAAAACCGCTATATACCAATTTTAAACAAATTCGGAGATGCTAGATGGTACCCCCCCCCCAACTCAGAGAGAAGCTATCAACTTTATAGTTTTTCAATTCTGATCGAAAATTAGTAATCATCGGCCCCAAAAAAATGATCGAAAATTGAAAATGATTTTATAAACAAAATTAACGACAAATAATAAGAAAGAACATTATTTTGATGCCGATCAATAACGCAGTCTTTGATCAATTATTGATTGCGCGCGCAAAAACATGTGCCATAGTTCCTTATATATGCCTGTTTTTTGTTTGAAAACCAAATCTGAAAACTGCATATTCTTAGCAACTTTGTCAGTCACTCCCCACGAACGTTTTAAACATTGTTTTCTCACCGAAACTATAACGTACACCACACGTTATACAAATTAGATCATTATTATTTTACCTACATGGTGATTTAACGGAAAAGTGGCATTCTGACCATATTATTACCTAGACTTTACCTTAAACAAATTTTAGAAATAACTATTTATTTCAAAGATTACTCAGAATTAATATTTTAATAATTTGCGCACATAAAATAGATTCAAAAAATCTAATTTTTTTACATGTAGAGTTGGTTTCACATAAAATGCGTACATGAAAAACCAAACTACTTTTTTTTTCAGTGTATTTAGCTATACCTACGCTTTTTAGTATGCACCTGAGGCACTACCTGTTAATTAGAGAGTAGGTAAGATATTTCTATTATTGTTTTAGTTTACCTATTATTTTTTTAAAAATATAATAAACCTAATTATATTAAAAACTGCAACTCTTGGAGGATTATTTATTATTTTGTCAGTATTTAATTTACACTTCATAGCTAGAACAACTCTTTATATACACGAGCACACAGAGTTGTTTATGCATGCGTTTTCATAAACAAACAAATTATTTTAATTTCATGTAATATAAAGATGAAAAGAAAAGGAAAACTAATATTTAATGGCGGCTCCATTTTTTTCAATAACCATTTCCAATCGACATGTCGTGGAATAAGCCAAATCTCGACAATCCCATGCATTACGTATAGCGTTTAGAAGTTCTTCGGCATTTTGGGGCCTCCAATTATGTTCATATATTATTTTGACTAATCTTCCCCAAATATTTTCGATGGGGTTAAGGTCGGGACTGTTCGTTGGCCAAAGCAGCACTTCTATATTTTGGTCTTGAAATCAGCGACGCACAGCATTAGCTGAGAAAAATTATTTCATTGTTTGGATATAAAAAGTCAACTGACGGCACCATTACCCCTTTTAAAATTTCCAAATATCTCACATGTTCAATGAGAAGTTTCCTGCTCTATTAACCTGGTGGGTATATCGCTCAATAAACCGACTTCGAGGTGGGCGATATACTTTTATTTTTCGGCTATCCGAAGAAGATTGAAAAATTGTTTCATTAGTAAAACTCACCCTGTCCCAATATTCCTCATCCTCTGCAGCGTGATTTAGAGTAAAGATCAGTCGTGCTTGTTTTTTTTTGCTCTGTCAAGAGAGGCTTCCTTGCTGAAATGCGACAGTTCAGAATTTTTCACTCGTCTGCATGTTGTAGATCGGGAACCCGGAAAACCATTGTGTTGATGGCTTCGATAGCTGTGGAAAATGGGTTCTCTTGCAAATTATTCTAGTAATTGTTCATCCTGTTTCTTTGTGCTCACCTTATTTTGCAAACCGGTACCCCGCTTTCGCTTCAAAGACTGATGTTCTTGCCATCGTTTCGAAATTCTAACGACAGTGGCTTTATTAATATCAAAACTTTCGGCGACGCTTCTTACTGACGATCCATCTTGCAGTCAAGTTAAAAATAAAATATGTCATGATATATGACGGCTGCAAAATGAATAGTGTGAAATGGCGCATCTATACGAAGAAAAAACGTTGTGTTTTGTTTTTCCATGTACGCATTTTATCTGAAATTAATTGTACATCATCTCTTGACTGGCTTTCGGTATAGAATTGAAATTTGTAAATTTCGCTTGTAAGGGTCACTTTGGCCATAAATTTAGACGACAATTTTTTTTATTTTTTTTTGTTTTATTTGATAAACGAAGCTTAGATGATCTAGGGTTCTCTAGTGGTAATTTTTTAATTTTTTTGTTTTTGTTTCCGTGTGTGCAGTGCTAATGTCATATTTACACCAATATTGTACAAAAATAACAAAAAAATCGAACAACTACCACTAGAGAACCCTAAATTTACCCTTTATCTTTAAAATGAGACCAAAATTTTCACGAAATTCCTTTGTTAAGATTTTTTAAATTTAGGGCAAAAAGTACCTCTGCATGGGACAGTTTTTTTAGCGAAGACTATACTCTTAAATCCCTTTACTATTCAAAGCAATAAAAAAGCTTGTCATCAAAGTTTTAAATTGGCTTTGAAAATTATTTTTGAAAAAAATATAATTAATTCAAGTGTTGCGGAAAAAGCAAAGTCACAATTTCTTGAGTTCACCGAAGAGGAAAACTTTGAATTAATACGCGACTTGATGACTTTTTTAGAATTAAGTTTACAGGGAAACAAGATTTTAGTAAATTAAGAACTGTAATTAAAATTTTGTTGATATTTTTTCACGGCAACGCTTTCGTTGAAAGTGGTTTTTCCGTTAATAAAAATGTCCTTTTGGAAAATAAGCAAGAACAGTCTATGATTTCTCAACGATTATTTTTTAGATCAAATTTAAAAAATGTGGTGGTTTACCGAAAATTGAAATCAAATCAATGATAAACTACTGCAGAAATGCAAACAGAAAATATAAGCAATATCTGGAAGATAAAAGAAAAACCGAAAATTTGGGACAAAAATAAAAGGCCGAAATAGAAAATTGGAGAAACAAATTAAGGAATTGCAAACTAAAAAGCTAAAACTTAATAATGAGCACTCATCAGAGCTTGATTCATTAAATCAGAAAATTAAACAATTACAAAAAAATATTTAATCTTTTATATCTTTCTGTTCTTGTGTATTTTTCTTACATAATGTTTCTACCGATTAAAGCTCGTGTATATATTTACGACATGATGAGTTCTCAATTTATAAGTTCGTTAAGTTTGTTATTTTTATTAAACATTTTCCCACTATCATTTCTTTGAAAATTTTTTATCAAAAACTTACTAAGCACAACCTACCTGCTCACACTTGGGATGCTGCTTTCTCAAATACCGTCTATGCTCCAAGAGACCTAGACACATCAATTTTTCTTGGTGTTTGTGATCCCACTCTTGACTCCCCAATCACCCCTCACGAAATAAACATCACCCTCACTAAATGCAAGAACAATAAAACCCCCGGTCCGACATGGTGCCGTACGAGTTTCTTAAGAGCCTACCACCTAACTGGATTTTATAATTATGTTCCTTCTTCAATCAGGATCTAGATACTTGCGCGGTTCCGTCGGCCTGGGGTGACATTGTTTTCACCATGCTACACAAAAAGGGTAGTGTGGAAGATCCAGCCAACTATCGCTCTATTGCTCTTGTCAACTGTGTTACTAAACTGTTTACTCAGATTTTACTAAACCGTTTAAAGCAGTTTCTTGAGCTGACGGCGGAAATCCCAGAGTCTCAGTCGGGATTTCGCTCACAGCGCGTTTGCATTGACAATGTTTTTACCCTGACGGCCTCCATACATATTTACTTACGTTTAAAGAGGAATATTTTTGCCGCGTTCATTGACTTCAAACGAGCCTTCGATTCTGTTCCGCATAGTCTTTTAGGGTCCAAACTTTATGATGTTGGTGTAAGCCCCAAATTTGTCCTTTTAATAAAAAAATTTCTATGATTTGGCCACAGTCAGAGTAACAGCGTCAGATGGGCTAACTGAACGTTACGATGTAAGTGCTGGGTGTTGCAGGGAGAGTCGCTAAGTCCCGATCTCTTTTCTATTTTTCTCTCCGATAGTGATAGATTTTTTTAAAACACGATATTAGAAATGTCAATATAGATGGTCATCACGACTTACCCCTCTTGGCGTACGCCGATGATATTGTTGCCCTTGCCCCGACAACTCTAACCATTAACTCGTCCAAGACAAAAGTAATTTTTTGCTTTGCAAGAATTGTGAGAAAGTTGGATTCTGCGAAATGGGATGACCATGCAGCACCAATATTTAAAAAATATGGTATCATGACTGTGTATTCTCTCTATTACTACAGATTACTTATTTTCGTTAAAAAGTACCCATTTTATTTTTTAACAAACAGTGACCACAATATAGGTATACAGGCAAGGTATGCATCCCATTTCAGCTCTCCCCCACACCAGACTGCTTTGTTCGAGAAGTCACCCCTTTATATGGGCATAAGGGCGTTCAATAAACTCCCGAACAATATTAAAAAAATTGAGTCCTTTAAGAAATTCAGACACACGATTAACATTAAGTTCAGTGCCTATAACTAATGTACATTATGTTGTTTTCGCCATTATCTGTTATTATTGCTATTTTATTTCGTCTGCCATAAGTAAACTAAAAAAAATAACTATCTGTGATGTCCTCGATTTTAACTCCATTTTAACTACGATTTTAACTCGATTTTAACTAATATTTTAATTTGTTTTACTTGTGTTTGTTATATTATATTACACTGTTCTTATTTGACAAAAACTTATAAATATGCAAAGTTTGTTAGGAATTTATAATCTAATTAAGGAATAGAATAATATTTTTTTTATTGTGAATGACACATCCCAATGAGCATTTTTGTCTATATAAAAGTTACAGCAAATAATATTAAACCTTCATAAAATAACCAAAAGTTATATTATTTAGTGTTGGTGATAATTTTATAACTCTAATATATCTCTTAAATAAGTAAAAAAGACTTGAAAAACAACTGTTCAACAGCAGCTTATAAAAATTAATGGTACATAGTAATGGATAGAAAAACAACATATAGATTTCCTTATGAACTCTCAATTATAGAGATTATTATAGAAAGGTTTTACAACTGTTCTAACAACACTACATAACAAATTAAAGGTTTTTATGGATTTAGAAATACAAATTTTCCATCTTTCTTCCCTTTGCTTGTTATGTATTATTCTTTTTCTTTTTACAATAAAAAAATTTATAAAATGGTGTTTAGCAATCTTCTAAAATAAATAAAAATGAAAGTGAGATAAGCTGAAGCAGGAATATGAATATTTACATACTGTAGTCAAATAAAAGCTGTTTTTCAAGTCATCCTACTCCGAAAATCAGCTGCGGTCCCGTGTGTACTGTATAGTTTTTTCGAATACACTCACGTAAATTTCATGGGCTCCAAAAATACTTGAGAAAATGGGAAAAAATATTCATTTAAATATCAGTTTTTTTTCATACACGATTTTTTTCTTTTTGGGACAAATATTGAATTTTGTATGTTGTTCTTAACCCTAACAAGCAATATTTCGATTGAAACACATGTTGAAACCCCATAAATAACGTTTTTATTTAGGCCAAAAACCTATTTTTGTAATTCAAAATGGCCAAAATTTCCGACAATTGTTTACCTCGTCAACACTATTTTATGACCCTTTTAAAAAATGATGCTACTTGGAACAAAGGGCTGCAGATGGCGCAGTGTTGAACACTGATGGTCCGTTTCTGCGAGCTTAACATAGTTAACATTGTTCTCTTTTCCTAAATGCATTCCTCGTGAGATCCAGCCTACTACACATACCAGGAAAAATACCCGCCTGCACACACTTCAAGCCCGCATAACTGTCAGAGGTAACTATCTCAAGAATATAGTTAGATTGCGGGGTCGAAGGGTGTACAGGCGAGTATTTTCTGAGGTGTTCACATTTGCCGTCGACCAGCAGTATCAGCGTATGCGCTCGACGTTTCACGGTGCGTTTTTGCGACCTTAACACGGTTACTATATTGTTCTCTTTTTCTAAAACACGGTTCCCATCTATGCGTTTCTCATTCGTGGGTCCCCCGAATCAAAACACGTATCATGTGGTCTAAGCGAGATTTGCCTATACAAGTTCATGTCGGACCACGTGATGAGTTTTTTGAGTCAGGGTGACTATCTCAAGAAGATTTGGATCTCTTATCTCTCTCTGATTGAGGTAATTAAAACAAGATGATAATGGTATGGTATCTCGCAAAAACGCGCCTTTTGATGTCGCTAAAACGCTCCTTTTCATTTCGCAAAAACGCGCCTTTTGATGTCACAAAATTAACCTTAAAAAATCTTGTTTGTTTTGTTATTATAATTGCCAAAATAAATTAAAATTGTTTTTTTTTGTTCTAAAAACAGTTGTATTATAATCACTATATAAAGAAATTAATAACAACATTATATGGACCTTATGGGCAAAAAAGGTTTATGAATGAGTTCATAAGAATATTACAGACACCAATTTATATAACTATTGTGTGTGAGTTCCCAAGTTTTTATAAGTGTCTCTCGAAATATTTTCAATCTTATCTTATATAAATTTGTTGTTGGTTAATTAAGTTTTGTAAGTGGGTTGATAGCAACATTTTAAAAACCAATCTATTATAATATATCTTTAATTGATAGTTACTTACGGTTTTATAGGTGGGTTGACAGAAAGATTTCAAACACCAATTTATATAACTTTTGTCACTGATGACTTATATTTTTATAAATATGTTGGTGGAAACATTGTTAACACCAATTTATATAACATTTGTTACCGATGACTTTAATTTTTATAACGATGTCCGTGGAAATATTGTTAACGCCAGTTTTATGTTACTTTAGGGTACCATCAATTTAGAGCCTTCAATAAAACAAACATACAAACTCAATTCTTGTAGGAAACTTCTAAATACCCTAGGGTATCAATGGAACCCTCTTTATAATAATTATATAAATATCTGTCACCAGAAGTTTCTGAAAATGCTCATTGGGATCCAATATACAGCAATGTATCACATGGATTAAGAGATAAATAAATGTGCTTCAAAAGAAGTCCGAATAATAGACAGTTTCCCTTTACAATCAACGGCTCACCTCTTGACGTAGTTAAAAAATATACTTACCTTGGAGTGGTTTTCACACCAACCTGCCTATTCAGAGAAATGAGTGAAACAACCCTAGATAAAGCTAATCAAGCACTTGAAGTTAATAATTAATAATGGTACCTACCTACAATACGCAGTGGCGCTTTTTTACGTCAAACTAGTAATTTTCTAAAATTGTTTATAAAACTCTTTAAAAGTAGCTTTTTAAAAGAACATTTTTCCCTCTCAAATATTACTTTTATTACCCACTAGACATATTACTTTTATTACACACTAGATACCGCCGCGCCGCTTTGCCTGCGGTTTTACCCATTTTTCCCGTTTTTATTCCTTTAAATGCCATAACTTTTGTTTCCGTAAACCGATTTTGATGAAATAAATGCCTATGTGTTGTCCAGGAACACAAGGAATGCAGTAGTGAAATCAAAATCGGCCGGGCGGTCTTCGCATGATGCTGGAACAAACAGACATACAGACAGACAAAAATTGTAAAAATTGCATTTTTGGTATCTGGTTTGGTCAAACAATTTAAAAAAAAATCAATGTACAGAAATGGTTTTTTTAGAGATTTATTATATGTATAGATAAACAACTAATTATAGTCAGGGGGATAAGTGGCGATTTTTAATCGAGCCCGGATTTTCTTACCATAGTAGATTTTATGGTGTCATATGAAAACTGAGACTCTCCTGATTATGAATGTTGAGCGTATTGAGATATTCAGCGCAAAATCCAAAATAGCGGCCAATGACCAATTATTATTTTTTGTGTAGAGACAAATTGATGTTTGATATCAATGTATAGGTTTTCGAATACGAGTAGTTTGAAGCGTTTATCAAAAACTACCTAAAATGACATTTGACACATTTTTTACATCCATTGGGTACAGAAAAATGGATATATTTTTTTTTTCTTTGATGTGAGAAACGTGTATGTGTTAACGAAAATTGTCATATCTTTCATACGCACCCGAATATATCTACCTATCTCTGTGTGAGTCTTTTTGACCGCAACAACGGCTGATACGGTACTATAACTTTTATAAAGGTTATTACTAGCAAAATATGGGATTAAAGATGTAAATTATTTGATATAATTTGTCCATGCAAGCGACGAAATAATGCTAATAGTAAGCGCTCTTCGTCACTGGAAAAAGGGCCCTAATTTCTTGGCAATTATAATAAACCAGTATGATTGATTAGCGGATATATAGGAATATACCTAAATACCACTTACAATATCTTGTTAATTTATTGCTTGTGTCACTGAACACACTATCGACTGTCTATATGTATGCAGACACAATATTACCACCTTTTTTCTCTTTTTTTCCTCAAGTTTAATTTTGTATTTCTTTGCTACCCTATCAACGTCAATTTTAATATTAAAGCATTTTCGAACTATTTAAATATTGAAAAAAAAAACGGAACTTAATAGGTCAATACCAAATAAATATGTAAGGTGAAACTTTTAACATATTCCAAAATTTAGCAGGAGGGTCTATCTATCTATCTAATGAGTACAAAAATATTGCTAACTATTTGTCTATTAAAATAATCCGTTCTGCATTATCTATGGAAAACAATTCACCACAGCTACAACGCAACTACGACGACACTACCACAGTCTAAATGCACCTTAACTTATCGTTTCTATTCCAATGAAAATTGTTCAGTTTGCAATTTGCATGAACCTGAAACAATAATTCATATCGTTTCCCACTGCCCATTGTACAATAGCATTAGACCAACTCTTTGGCAGGACCCTAATAACTTTTTTGAAGTTCTAAAAAACCTCACTTTCTTAACTGCAAAAAGCACGGCACACACCCTTATGAATATCTTGAAGCTGCGCTCATTTCTAAGAAACGGAATCGCCATTGCTTTTACCTAAATCTAGTATAATACTTTAAAATTTAAGTGGGTTCATATTATTATTATAGATTATTTTTTGCTCTATTATTCTATTGACAAGAAATTGTATTTTGCTTTTATTTATCTTTTTAGAAAGTTCATGTTATGGATTTTATCGTTGAAACAATAAACATAATTGAATTGAATTTCCTTGAAAATTTTCAGTTGATAAAATTTAAAATTTTATTTTCGCCTAAAAACTGATGCATTATGGTTAAAAAAATTTCAAAAATGTTGTGACAAAGTACGAGAATGGTTTCTATGTATAAATTATTTCTGATGTGTAAGTATAATTACCATCTCGTTTCTTTCATCATGTTCATTTTTCTGTTGCTCCTGAAGCTTCGCCTTTTTTCTATAAAAGGTTAATAATAAAAGGCATTTTTCACAAAAAAAACCCAGAAGCAAAATTGTAGGTTAAGTATACTTCTTCTTCTTCGTTCCGTTTTTGGTAGGTATCCAAATAAATGCCCTGAAATGCGACGTCAACTAAGGTAACAAGGCCGACGATGTCTCGTGGTCGATTTAGGTACATGCGTTAAAACAGCCGGCTTTGAAACGTAAACGTAAACGACACGAATCCGTCGTGGCAAATATTTGTACAAATTACGTTGCCTATTCCGACGTCGTTTAAGGTTTGCATATGCGTACCGGGCTACGTAAACGTCGGATTTTACTACAAAAAACGTTTGTCGTTTGACTTACTAGTAGACAAGTTTATTTTGTACCTAATGCGACGTCGCTTTATAACAGATTAGGTTGGAAGACGGATAAATGCTACTTGGGTGGAATAGTCTCCCTGGAACGCTACGTCAAACTATAAATCCATGCAGGACTAAAAACAGGATGGTGTGCCTCAGCCTCAGTAGTTTATTTATTCGGCTTTCGAAGGATTAAAATTATGTGGGGACTCCTGACCTTTAGTTGTGCGGTAAATAAGCCAGCTTCGTTTTGCTGGTTACTTTGATAAATTGTGTTGTACTTACAGTAGTTTTGATCCGCTGCAAATAACTAACACTTTGTGATACTTTTTGATAATTTGTAATAATTGAATACGTGTGAAATTTTACAACATTGCAGAGCGTAACTTACTCTCATGGATGATCAAACGATGATGATGATGAACACACTTTTACGGCGGTGCCAGATTTTACAACACTGGAAATTAGTATTTTTTATGTAGATCACATTGAATTAAAATATACCTACTAAATATAACAATGGCTATATCATATAGATATAATTAGAAGAACAAATTAATATGTATTAAGCTTGTTATATCATACGCAGTTACGTACGCAAAAATTGTTGCGGGGGGGGGGGGGGGTAATTAGTAGCAGAAGATTCTCAGATACCACTTTATACGCTCGCTCTCCTATTATATAGATAAGTAAATTTCATCGTTGTTTAATCGTAATTAGTTAAAAAACAAAAGCTAAAAAATAAAAATGCAGATAAAAAATTATTTTACTTTCTGTAGCTATAGCCCATTACAGCAGCTACAACAAAAGTTATTTATGAAAATCTTAGGAAATTCTATTCTCTTTAATTTTGGTGGTAGCACGCGTTTCCTAAAGTTGACCGTTCGGCAGTTATCTTTTTTCGTGCACACTAAATCCAAGATGGCGGAGGAAACCGCCCCCAAGGTCGAAAACTCAAATTTTTTTAGTATTCCAATCTAAACAACATATGTCAAAATCGAGACTACCCCACCTTTTGTAAGCTAAAATTCTCTAATGACGGGACTAAGGGTCGGTTTTGCAATAGCGAGTTAGTCATTTAACCCCTAAGTTAACCTTCAGCTGCCTCTATCTGGCACTTGGTATATGCCAGCTACCTTTCTCTTTAATTCTAGAGTTAAAAGCCTAACTCGGTATTGATAAACCGGTCCTAAAGGTTCTTTTGTTACAACTAAAAAACAAAAATGGCTGATCACGAAGCTGAGGTTGTGATCAGTGAATTGAGGTCAAATCTATTAATTTAGTACTTTTTAGGCAAAATTTTATACTTCAATCAATCTAGTAAAAAAGTGGAAAAAAATAACACATCGTTAATTTTTGGCACAGAGCTTTAGAATACCTTTATAAACAACATACTGAAAGTGCCCTAAAATCTCCTGGATCCGAGGTCCGCCATGTTGAAAAAAATTGCAGATTTTTGTTGTTTATGGGCATAACTAGCTAAAATTTGGTACGTGGGTACTGTTTGGGGCCTAATATGAAAATTCAAGATAGCGTCCTGCTAATGTCAAAAATAGGTCCGCCATATTTGAAAATTCCTTCTCTCATTGTCATTGACCCAACTCCCTAATCCATTTAGCCATGATCGTTAAATTCGGTACAAATGCTAACCATAAATGTCTTAAATTATAAATTGTCATCTGTCAAAAATTACGGCCGCCATCTTACATTAAATGTTGCACATCCAAGTCGGTTGTTTTAAAGCCTTCCAAAAAGGTGCCACAAGTGGACCTTCTCATTAAAAAAAAAAATACTTGGTAGGCCCTGGGCCTCCGGTTGGAGGCCTCATTTTTTTATCATTGGTAGAAAGTCCGTAAAAAATCATTAAAGATTCGCTTTTAGCTTTTTTTAAAACCTCTTCCTTAAAGGCTCTAGAAGCACCGTTCCATTTAAAGAATCCACCCTGTATGTAAGACAAGTGGCAAATATATTAACTTTTAACCCTCCCCCTTTTACTCCCCCTATTGGCGAACTTTTTCTAAAATGACTGATCAAATTATTATTTGTCCCTAAAATATTCTTTTTAAAAATACCCCACACTGTAGACCTACTTTTTATATTTTCTGAGACATGGGCTGTCAAAACTGTCCGAATTGAACTTAACAATTTTGAAAATAAAACATTTTAACCGTGGCATGTGGCACATCCTTATAAAGCAAAGTAAATATATTTGGCACCAGCCTTATATCAGCTTGTAATTATGTTATAACTCTTTTTGTAAAAAAAATCTGTGTTTTTATTATCTTTGTAACTGTATTATAAAAAACTGACAGTTTTGTAAAAAAGGCGACCGCCCCTTAGCACTTATAAAGCTGTATTTTTAGTATGTTGTTAAGAGCTAGAAACACGTTCCAACAAGTTTGGTTATCTTCTTATTTAAAATGGTCGACATAAATGTGCGACATTTAATTAAAGATGGCGGCCGTAATTTTTGACAGATGACAGTTGTACTCCAATATTAAATTAATACATTCATGGTTAGCCTGTGTACCAAATTTAACGCCATGGCTTAAAGGATTATGAAAGTAGGCCATAGATAATAGGGAATTATTGAAATACGTCCGCACTGGGTAGTGCCTACTTTATGCCGTCCTTAAAACAGGCTGTGCCTGGCCGTAAAAGGTCCAAATTATAGAATTATTGAACGCGCGTCTAGCGAAATGGTGGTGACACGACTTTATTTCTAACCTACAAATATATGCTGCCTGTTATTGAAATTCTGTGTTGTTTTAAAAGCATATGGAAGATGTGTTAGAAGCAGTTTTCTTGGTGAAGGGCGGAGATGAGGACCTGGTTAGAATTTGCAGAATATAGTCTTCATCGGTAAGCCCGTATTTTATAAAAAAATAACTTTTGTGCCCAATTTTTGCTTTTTTAGCCGTCACCACACAAAAAATTCCCGAAAGTAGGGTTAAGGTAAAAAAAAATGGCGAATAGTTGTCAAATACGGCCAGACAAAGCCAAGATACCGCCCAGTATAATTCCTCCCCAAATAAGGGCAGGCTCTAACCTTATTAGTGTCAGCACTAAATGTGGTCGTTCTTGCGCATGCGTATCTGTCAACAGCGTCAAAATAGTAGACACTTAAAGTAAATATTTCAACGCATCCGTATCGGTATACGTAACGCGTTCGAAACAAAGTCAAAATAAGCTACATTTTTGACTTGCTCATGCCATGTTTCGAACGATCCCTGCTTCTTTGACGGGTGTGATGACAGAATCTCGTTGCGTACGGAAGGATGTACGTATCGTTAGGGACCCACGAATGTACGCAACGGTTTCAATCAGCAGTCCTGTCATCGCACCCTTCAAAAAAGCGGGCATCGTTCGAAACATCGCATAAACAAGTCAAAAATGTAGCGTATTTTGCCTTTGTTTTGAACGCGTTACGTATACCGATACGGATGCGTTGAAATATTTACTTTAAGTGTCTAATGCCTGGCCTTATTAGTGCTGGGCCCTAACTGTGTTTCAATAATTCTCTAATAAGAGAAGGTATTTTCAAATATAAAGCAGAACGTTATTTTGGATTTTTATATTAAGCCCCAATACATAACGAGTTTTAGCTGGTTACGCCCATAAACAACGATACTAAAAAAATTTATATCAAAAATCAGTCAGTTGTTCAATCTGGCGGACCTCGGATCCAGGGGATTTTAGGGGACTTACTTTTTTACTAGATTGATTAGAGTATTTATACAATTTTAGATTGCTTTGTATCTGCTCGTTATTTGCGCTGGTATCTTTACACGTTTTTTTTGCGCAGTTGTGATTTTATGTGCAGTAATTTCACGACTTTACCTCAGCATAATATTCTATAGCACGCCAAGTTTTGGGTAAATAGTTATCATTATTGCAAAACTGATCATGGAGCTGAGAAAATTACTTAAAATAATTTATGAAAAAAAGATAATTTTTAAACGAAGATATAGCGCGTTTTTTTAAAATATTTAGTGTACTAAAAATCAAATCAAACTAAACTTTTTAGCAAGGGAGTAAGCCCTAGGCTTGTGACAACCTAAGTCACGTTTTTAAAAGAACTACTAAACTTTTATGAACCAAGATATAATTAAGGCAGGCTTTTTATATTATATACTGTTTTTGGTAGGTTTTAGAATGCGACACTTCGCTTCAGTCGCATTATTTAACCCATAAACATGGTGTGTTGTTTATTCTATTTATTTTTGTTTTTTTTTTAATTTGAGCAACCCCCTTCAATTTTAATTTTAGTCTTAGGTCAATGATGGCATCAATATTGATAGGCATAAAGCAAAGATGTTATTTTTGCCAGTTTGAATCTGACAATCTAGACATTTTAATGGCACATCATGCTGAGCATGCACAATTGGGACAAATAGCAACTTTTCAGGTAAACTTTAAAATTATTCGATTTAGTATATAGTTTACAAAAAAACCTGCTACGCACACGTCGAACTAAATGGTCAAAATACATATTTATATTAACTATAAAGTAAAAATAGCGGACATCTTTTAATGTTAAAGGCAGTAAAATGTGGACTTGCATACAATAGGGTATGTTTTAAGAGATTCGTTTTGCTTAAAAATAAAATATTATAATAGGGTTTCTTTTTGATTAATTAAACTAGAATCCTGAACTTCCATCGACAATATTGATTTGGTTTTGATACACAAAATTTCGGTTAGTAAGAAGGTATTTCTAACTGTTTTTATGTGTGTACTGAATCTTCACCTATCACCAACTTTCCTCGAGCACTTACTAAGCGGAAGTGAATGTATCAAAGGAGATTAGAGTCTCCAGTGGCTCTCGGGTTAACTTTTATACAGTGGAGAAAATCCAGGTTAGTAAACTGGGAATATCCTTGCTCAGAAAAGACAACAATTTTTTTGATTTTAATTATATACATAAATCATATTATAATTTGATTATATTATTATTATAAATATACATGTTTACCGTTTACTCTACGCGTCTATATCCTGTATATTGACATCTAATTTTTTTCTGAATCAGAAAACAATTAGAGGGGTAAGAATGTTTTTTGGTATATTTTTAAATGGAAGACGCCTCCGCATAAGCAGCAGTCAGATCGCCTCCATTTTGTATAAAAATATGGGCCGCACCGTTCTATATACCTCCAACAGTGTTGCCACTTCCTCTAAAGCTGTAAAGCTATGTAAATTTCAAATATTCTATTTTCTGCAAAAAACCGGGTTTAGAGATGGTTTGTAGACAATTTCACATCTTTCGCCTCCGATAGGGTGTTCAAGTTCTTTCAATTGGTTCTTGGAACCAAGAAAGTTGGAGCCATTATCTGTGTAAATAATTGTTGGATTTCTGCGCTTGGAAATGAAACGTTTTAGGGTCATGAGAATGGCTTCGGTTGTTAGACTGACTTAACATGTACTGCTTTGGTGACCATACATACGAACACACAAATATAACTTTTTATTATAGGACCTTTACATAAACGGGATGATTTCATTTGAAATGGCCCTCCAAAGTCAATACCTGTTTTTTCAAAGGGACGTGAAGCGTTTAAACGATCTTTGGGTATATTAACATTTTTGGATAGCTGTTATAAATATTTTCCTACTGTTTGTTTAACGTCGAGAATTGGGGTCCTAGGCAAGAGACCTCGAATAAGTAATACACGACAAAAAAAAGTTGCGGGGTCAATGACCACTTGTGCCAAATTTCATCGCTCCACCATAATCTCAAAACCTTTAACAACTTTTGTGTTATTTGGTGGTGTCAAGTCATAAAAGTTTAAATAATCTTACACATTTTTTAAAAATTTTAAAGAAATAAACGGACTTTACTGACATATGAAAGTTATAAGCTAAAAGTGTTTTAATTTTTGTAACAAAACGTCAAAAAAGTTGCTGCAATGAGTATCTTGAGTAAGTTAAAAGCAAACGTTGAATTTAGGCTGATGATGGTCAACTAACCCAAAACTTCAGGTGACTTGTCAAAATGAGGTTGCAAAATATTATCTGTCATCTTTTGTAAACCAAAAATTAACTTGCCAGTGCTCTTCTAAATAATTATTATATTATTATAATTATTATAATTATTATAATTATTATAATTATTATAATTATTATAATTATTATAATTATTATAATTATTATAATTATTATAATTATTATAATTATTATAATTATAATTATTAATTATTAATTATTAATTATTAATTATTAATTATTAATTATTAATTATTAATTATTAATTATTAATTATTAATTATTAATTATTAATTATTAATTATTAATTATTAATTATTAATTATTAATTATTAATTATTAATTATTAATTATTAATTATTAATTATTAATTATTAATTATTAATTATTAATTATTAATTATTAATTATTAATTATTAATTATTAATTATTAATTATTAATTATTAATTATTAATTATTAATTATTAATTATTAATTATTAATTATTAATTATTAATTATTAATTATTAATTATTAATTATTAATTATTAATTATTAATTATTAATTATTAATTATTAATTATTAATTATTAATTATTAATTATTAATTATTAATTATTAATTATTAATTATTAATTATTAATTATTAATTATTAATTATTAATTATTATTATTATTAATTATTAATTATTAATTATTAATTATTAATTATTAATTATTAATTATTAATTATTAATTATTAATTATTAATTATTAATTATTAATTATTAATTATTAATTATTAATTATTAATTATTAATTATTAATTATTAATTATTAATTATTAATTATTAATTATTAATTATTAATTATTAATTATTAATTATTAATAATTAATTATTAATTATTAATTATTAATTATTAATTATTAATTATTAATTATTAATTATTAATTATTAATTATTAATTATTAATTATTAATTATTAATTATTAATTATTAATTATTATTTATTATTTATTAATTATTATTATTATTATAGCCAGAAGTTGTTTTTCGATAGTTTAATAGTTAAGTCAGCGGGATTGAGTGTTTGAGAAGCGTATGCGATTGGAAGGTCCTTGAGAAAGTACAGCTCCTATTGCAAAATTCGATGCGTCTGTTGTAAAAATGAATGGTTTTGAAAAATCAGGATGTTGTAATATTGGATCATTGGTTAAAAGAAGTTTGCATCTTTCGAAGGCTTGTATGAACTCAGGGGTATGTTTTACTTTACGGTCTTTTTTTAGATAGTTTCTTAAGGGCTTGGTCAGTTTTGCAAAACTATTTATAAACTTTCGGAAATATCCTACTAATCCTAAGAAAGATTTAATTTTGCTTAGATGTTCTTGAAGAGATGTAGAAAAAATAATTATATCGTCCATGTAAACTAAACAAATACGAACTTGCAGATTTTTTAAGACATTGTCCATGAACCTTTGGAAGGTAGCAGGGGCGTTTTTTAAGCCAAATGGCATTCTAATGTATTCGTAGTGTCCATTTTCGACATTAAAGGCAGTTTTAGGTATAGAGGAAGGGCGCATCTCAATTTGATGAAAACCTGAAGCTATGTCGAGGGTAGTAAAATATTGAGATCGTCCAAGTTTATCAAGAATATCTGTAATTTTTGTACTGTACGATAATCAATCACAATACGCCATTTTTTTTACCTGAGGCATCTAGTTTTTTCGGGACAATACACACTGGGGAAGACCGGGGGCTAGAAGAGGGTCTTATGATTTCGTCATCGAGCATTTGTTGTATTTGTTTTTGTACCTCTTTTTTGTGCACATAAGAATATCGATAAGATTTTGTATGTACTGGAATTTCGTCTGGTGTTTTAATTTCGTGTTTTACAGCGTTAGTAAACGATAATTTGTCGTTAGGTTTATGCAAGACGTTTGGGAATTGTGAGAGTACTTTGTATAAACTACTTTTGCTACTACTGCTACCATCAATCTGCCAGGTAAGTCAAATATGTATATATTTAATGATTTGAAAGTTTGAGACAACGATGAATTTGAAATTAACTCTGTGTTCAGAGATTGTACTGATCGAAACGTCGTGTATAAATAAAATTAGACAATGGAAGTCCGAAACGCATAGTTAATTTCATATTTAATTATGTTGTGAAAACTCATTGAGCTATTTAAAGTGTATTGTTCATAATCGGAATAGTTATTGAAATAGTCATAATTTTCAAGAACAAGAAAGACAGTGACTGAGCTTACATTATAACAAAAATATTGACTACTCCAATAATGAACAATACTAAAGTCCACGCCAACGCAGGCCCACCCTTGGGTTGGGTGTTATAACAACCAGTTGGATGCATAAACTACATAAAAAATAATTTTCCTTTTTCATGTTGTCACCAGTTTATTTCCATTTTCACCATTTATGAAAAAACCTTCCAAGACATAAAAAAATATTCTCAATTCTTCATCATAAAAAAACATCATGCATTTAAAACAAATGGGGCATTTTTTCAAGCAGGGTGGACATGCTAGGTGTGAACCAGGTGTAGAGTCCTTGTATTATTTTTATATTTCAGAATGTTTCATAAACGTTGAAAGTGGAAATCAACTGCAGGATTCAAAGTGGTCAGGAAAAACCTAGAAAAGTCTGGGAATTTGTATACTGTCAGGGAAAAGTAAGTAAAAACTTAAAAATTACCTAAAAGTCAGGAAAAAAGTTAGGGAATAAGATAGCCATAATGTGCAACAAAAACAAAATAAAAGTATAAATTCAGAAAAATACAGAAAAAGAAAAGCAGAAAGCAAAATGTATTTTTTAGAAAATAAAAAACTGAAATTGTAAAAAGATTATAAGGATAAAATGTCAGCAATTGATTTAGAAATTACTTTAAAAAAACTTTTAAATTAAATTTTTTTTTTGTAATTTCTTACATTTTAGTTTTTCTTGTTTTAAAGCAGGTACTATTCTTATGTTTAAGGAGGTTTCTAATAAAAATTATTATTTATTGAAAAATTATTTAGTGTTAAGCGAGGTTTGGCGTATGCTTCAGAAAAAAAATGCTTATATTTTATGTTTGGTGAAGGTGTTGCCTACCTAGCCACATTGTCTTGTATTAATTAGCAAGGTTTGGCAAATGCGTTAGAAAAAAGTAAATTTGCTTGTGTTTTATAGCTTGGTGGAGACGTTACTTGTTACTTGCCTATATCTGCAGAAAAATTAAATTTGCTTTTATTTGATAGTTTGGTGAAAACGGTGGTAACTATTACAATTTTTCCTAATAATAACTTAACTAATAAGGGAAAAAATAATGTACAGAGACTATGAGACTAAATTTGAAAAAGTGTATAACGTGGACAAAAATGTCCACTTTTTTTTAAAAAATGGTTAGGGAAAACCTGGAAAAGTCATGGAATTTTAAAACTGAAAATTACTTTGAACCCTGAACTGGTGACAACATGAAAAAGGTGGAAAAATTATTTTTTTTTTGTAGTTTATGCATCCAACTGGTTGTTATAACACCCAACCAACACTGTTCTCAACTAAAAAGCCAGTTAACTCCTACATCTTCAGTGCCCTTTAGCCTAATGTTGCTACCATTTTTATAACCAAATTGACAGGTAATACATGGATTTTCTGTCAGTTTGATGTCAATATGACTGCTGCAGTAGGATAAATGATGCTAAATCAAAAAAGAGTCAACCGGCCTTTTAGGTTAAAAGGTGTTAACCCAATATGCTGATATGGTTCTGAAAGTAACTTAAGGTTGTTCATAAAATCTATGTTTCGTAACTGTAGCAGTTCTTAAATGCAAATATTCATAATGCACCAGTTGCAGTTCCCAAATGAGTCCAGTGCACTTATGAACCAAAAGTTTGGAATCTTGCTAAACAGCCATGGAGTACCTGGATCAAGAAGATAGGTCAATTTTCAGCCCAAGAAAATGTGTACTAATTTAAAAAACAGATTTCATTAATTTTCTAATATTTTTGTCAGTAGTTTTTTTTTTGGTTTAAAAATTAGGATTTATTTATACTAAGTAATTTATTTTTTTATTTCATTTTTAGTTAGATCAAGTGTAACTAAATAAATTATTTTGAAATTTGGTCTAGTAAAATAAATAGTTAAACAAGCAGATCATAATATTTAAAAATAGCCTAATACTATACCTTCAGACTAAAGTAGTATGTGTTTTAAATACTTCAAGGGTACTAACTTTTTTCGTTATGAGGAGTAGGTTTATAAAAAATTGTATTCCGAATTATTTGCTTTTAAAAAAAATATTTTTTTATTTAGAATTAACTGGCAACACATGTGTTTAATTTTTATATTTAATGTTTTCCTACTCAATGTTACTGTAAAAAAATGTTGCAACTTTTAGGTACTGGAAAATTAATAAAAAAAACTTGTTTTTCTTTTCTTATTTATTTTTAAAATTGTTATTAGTTTTTTTGTTTTATAACTTTATTATTTTTGAACTTTCCAAACCTTATTATGCCTAGGTTAACTCAGATTTTGGTTTTTGAAAGCATTAGGGCATGGGTTCAAAAAAAAAATCTAATTAAATTCAATAAAAAGGTAAGTCAGATTAGTGGGCACCAGACAGCTTAGACTGTCAAAGGATACAAAGATTCTTAAATTTAATACCTATTTATTATAAGTTTTCAATATAAGTTATATTTTTTTACATTATTAAATAATGAAAAAAGGTAAATACCACAAGTAAATTGTTTTATCACACGGAAGGGAAAAATCACTAAGTTTTGGTTTACTTGAAGTAAAAATCCAACGCAAAATTAAAAAAGTAAATCACTTCTTCTTAGAAAAATATCACGCTAGTAAGACAGCAAAAATACCTACTTATTTTTAGCAAACTACTTTACAAAAAACTGGACTAATTTTTAAGTAGTTGTAAATGTCTGTTAAACAACTACTTCTCTGGCAAATACCTCGACAGGTATTGAATTATAAACAGTGTGTTTGAATCTTCAAACTCATTTGCAAAAAAAACAAATAAGTAAAGTAGTTTACCTAGATAATTCTAGAACAAGCCTAAATAATCATTTAAATTAGAAATAAATTACATAAAACACATGTTTTAAGAATCTAGGGGGTAGGGAAAAACAGCTTTTTTAAATTACATATAATACAAAAAAAAACATATTACCTAGTACAGGACTCTTTGAAATGTCCAGCATCACAATTATGTGCACAAGGAAGCTTACACTAACCTCTAAATGCTAAAAATGTGTTTGAGAAGGCTTATCTCATTTTAAAATTGAAATTTAAATCATTTGAAATCAAAAATTTAAACGTGACATACCACAGTCATACAGACAAACTCCAAAAAAACTATATATATATATATATATATAAATCGGTTTTACAACGTTCTACGTCTTCCGATACCCAATCTCCACTCGTCTCTATTGGCCCATAGACCATCGTCTAGGCCTCTGTTTGATATTTCATTATCTATGCCCTCTCTCCAGCTTTTTCTGGGTCTCCCACGCTTTCTTCTTGCAATTGGATTCCACCGTAAGATTTGTTTTGGTAATCTCTCATTTTCCATTCGTTGTACATGTCCGTACCATACTAGTTGTTTCGTTCTGATCTCGTCTACTATTGTACGTTCTCCCGTTTTCATTATTTCTCGTACTTTCTGGTTTGTGACTCTTTCAAAAAAACTAAACCAGCATAATGATCCGCAAACTGCCGAAGAGTGGTCCTATTCTAGATTGGTACTTATCTTTTGGATATGATAAATCCTAGAAACTCCCAGCCTCTCCAAAACAACGCTCCTCAACTCCTCACATGCAGCTTCAGAACGGAGGCATCTCCAGCGTAGACAAACTACAAATCATGGCAGCACTGAAGGAGGTAAGGTGGTGGCGCTGAACACCATAAACTTCACCGAATGACGGCGGGACAACCCAAAACTCAAAAAAAGCAAAGCCAGAAACGACAGGAACATTGGCAGAACTTCATCTTTCCAATCCAGAGGTTAGGCTCTCAAAAAGGCATTGCACAAAGGCTGCTTGGGTTAATCCAAGAAAGCAGAAAAAAGCAGGAAAAAATACAACAAGCCTGAAAAGAAAAGAGCAACATGATAGAAAACGTGTTCTGATTTTTTTTTTATGATTATAAGAAATGACTATAGAAATAGAATTTCCCTTAACTGATGTACTGAACTTTATAAATCCCATTTAAGAAAAGAAAAGTTAAACTCTTCTTTTAGTTACTTCTTGCTTCTTGTAGCTGGCTGAACCAAAAGAGATCGGAAATCTATTTAATTCGGTTTTTATAGTGCCCAAGATTTTTTGGCTAAAAAAAAAGATTTTTGGCAGGGATAAAAATGGACACCGGAAATCGTGGTAAGGTCAGAACATCGCTTTGACAGAAGGTTTTGGTAGGTTTGTAAAAGAACGATTTACAAAAACCGAGGGTATTCTGAAAGGTTGCGAGAAGAATTTTCGACATGTACGAGAAGAGGTCGCTACTGGTGTCATTCAAAATGTAGCCAAACTTAATTCTCGATACTGTAATGATTTTTTAATTTGTGAAAACCCCTCTTACTTATTTTGGTTGGACTAAAATCATTTGCTACTGGTGTCATTCAAAATTTATCCAAATTAGAGCATAAATTGTTGAGATTTTACGTAAAAAAGGCCTACAAAAAATGATAATGTTTCAATGTCGAAAACAAAGGACTCTAACCATTTAAAATTCCAATCTTTTAGCAAAAATTAATACACTCAAAAAAATTCAATACCACAATGACGCCCCCTTTTCATACGTGGCCAAACTTGAATTCTCGATACTGAGAAATGATTTTTAATTTATGAAAACCCCTCTTACTTATTTTGGTTGAACTAAAATCATTGAATACTATTGATACTCTTTAATTGAACTGTGCGCGTAAAGGTGGCGCTACTGTGAGTCAACTAGAGTCACAATCGGTTTTATCATCTATCTCTATCTACTCTATTGCCAGAATCCACCAATTCATAAATTAAAGGTGAAACTTTCTTTTGAACCTTACACCGGATATATGTTAGTACCAATTTTGCTGAAAAGTGTTTTATTATAATATTTTTTTATTATGTTCATGAGACTTCTGCCGTGCTCAGATATTATAATTACACGTATCTTCCAAACATACGGTACAGTGATAATATCCATCTGCGTTGTGGTCGTGGCATTTAATCAAACTTATATTATTCTTATGATTATAAAATTTATAAATGTACCCATCTTGGGTCCACAATTCATAACAATTTTTGCATAGCAATATTCCTTTTTTTATTGATTTATTCCATAGTACGTAAAAAGCCCCACAAGTACTATAATCACTACTGACAAAATAATTGGCAAAAAAAGCTGTGATTTGCAGATGGACGTCGATGCTAAGTCTGCCAGAATCTGTGGCATAAAGTTGTTTGCCTCCTCCGGTAACATCGCTTAAATTTTTAATATTTTCTATCTCCTCTTGAACCCAGTCTTCGGGTTTTTCAATTTTTTTTCTTTGAAATAAATCGATAATTGGACTTACATCTTGGCTTTGTTCTTCACTTACACTACTAGTCACTTCACTTGGTTCTAAATCGTTCATATGAGAAAGTAATTCATTAATGTTAGAAAATACTCTGTTGATATTTGCCATTTTTTTAAATTTTATATAGTACGGTTTGATTCACACTGCTGGGACTTGAGTAAAACCTTCGGTTTTATGCCACAGCAGCATCGGCTGCGTGGAGCCGCCCGAGAGGGGGGCTTCGTTTACGAATCGCTAAGAGCATGATTCATGTCAACATGAAGCCCCCCTCTCGGGCGGCTCCACGCAGCCGATGCTGCTGTGGCATAAAACCGAAGGTTTTACTCAAGTCCCAGCAGTGTGAATCGAACCGTACTATATAAAATTTAAAAAAATGGCAAATATCAACAGAGTATTTTCTAACATTAATGAATTACTTTCTCATATGAACGATTTAGAACCAAGTGAAGTGACTAGTAGTGTAAGTGAAGAACAAAGCCAAGATGTAAGTCCAATTATCGATTTATTTCAAAGAAAAAAAATTGAAAAACCCGAAGACTGGGTTCAAGAGGAGATAGAAAATATTAAAAATTTAAGCGATGTTACCGGAGGAGGCAAACAACTTTATGCCACAGATTCTGGCAGACTTAGCATCGACGTCCATCTGCAAATCACAGCTTTTTTTGCCAATTATTTTGTCAGTAGTGATTATAGTACTTGTGGGGCTTTTTACGTACTATGGAATAAATCAATAAAAAAAGGAATATTGCTATGCAAAAATTTTTATGAATTGTGGACCCAAGATGGGTACATTTATAAATTTTATAATCATAAGAATAATATAAGTTTGATTAAATGCCACGACCACAACGCAGATGGATATTATCACTGTACCGTATGTTTGGAAGATACGTGTAATTATAATATCTGTGAGATGTACAGATCTCACAATTACACAGACTTCGCAGAATTATTTTATGTTCATTAATTTAGTAATTAAATAAGAAAATAATAAGGAAATGGTCTTTTCAGAATGTCTCAAGAACCTCAAGTAACAATGACTGGTGCAGATTGTCAACTGGATTGTCTCCTGAATTTAATAGAATTGATTTGGCCAGTCCAACAGGAACAAATTCAATACCAGTATTTAATTCAATGGATAGAAATGAGCATGATAATGTGTCAAAAGGAGAACTTCCTGACTGGGAAGAAGCAATTGAAAAATTATTTGAATCCATTACAGAAAATTCTGAAAGAAATGAGGAAAGAAGAGGTTCGGAAAGAGTGCGAATTAATGATTTCCTTCGAGAATTTCAAATGTCTCTTAAAGGAAAAAGACTTATTCACGATATTCTGCCAGATATCTCTCGACGAGAAGCTGAATGATATCTTAAAAAAAGTTTGGAATGTAAATTTTATGGAGGAACTTTCATGTGGTTCTTCCATACCGACCATGTCCACGTCATCCACGACTGCAGCTGGAGCGGCGACTACTGTCGGTGTGCCAGAATCCGATGTTTCGCAGTTAAACGAGGGCGAAGACGATTTATTTGGACTTATAATGTCTCCAGAAACATCCTCTACAATCTCACAAAGTATTTGTCGGAACACCCCAGAGAATGTATGCACGTTGAGTTCTCCGGGCGAAAAAGGACATTCCCTAGTGAAATTGGAAGTTTATCCCGTGAAGAATATTTCGCAGATTCCGAAGCAACAATGGTGGCGGATGGCGGAAGTCAGAATGAACTTTTTGACTCAGAGCAGTGTGGATCCTCTGTTTCTATCAGTGCGCGGAGTGATACGCGAAGCAACGAAACGTATATCTCAAATAAAAAATTTAAAAAAAGAGGTATTGAAGAAGAACTCTTACAGTTCTTTCGGGAATTTCCGACAAGCCCCGTATTAAATATATTAAATACACGGGCCTGGCGGAATTCTCCGTTTAAATTTTTTCGAAAAAGTGATAATATTGTGCAAAATGTGGCCGAAATTATAAATTTAGAGATATGTGAAAAAAATATTTTTGAATTAGGATCTTATGTAGAAAATGTTACGCCTTTATACGCCGTGCAACAAGGCAATGTAGATGATTATTATTATGACATTCAACAATCGTTGGACGTTTTTATAGAATTATTAAATTTCCAATTTAACAATATTGAGGGAAATATAATTACATTTTTAAATGATCTTTATAATATTATGGAGAAAAAAATTCCAAAAGTAAACGCATTACAAATTATAGGTCCTCCGTCTAGTGGAAAAAATTTTTTTTTTGACGCGATTATTCATTTTTGTTTAAATTTTGGACAAATTGGAAATTTTAATAAATATAATAATTTTCCACTACAAGAGTGTATAAATAGGCGTATTTTGTTGTGGAATGAACCAAATTGTGAACCAGGGTCATTCGACACTTTAAAAATGTTATTTGGAGGAGATTCTTTAAATGTAAAAGTTAAATATTTACATGACGCTATTGTTTTTCGTACCCCAATAATAATCTTAAGTAACAAAAAAGTCTTTCCTACAGATCCTGCATTTCAAAGCAGAATGATTACGTACGAATGGCAATATTGTTCATTTTTAAAAAATTGCAGTAAAAAACCATTTCCTTATGCTTTTTATTATTTATTAAAACATTACAATATTATTTAGGTGGTGGATGTAAGGTGAAGGGAATAAATAAATTACAAAATATATATATGCCATAACTTTATTACTTGTGTTTAACTTCCATAACTTTCTAAAGATATAGGTTGGAAAACTCCATAATTATTTTGATCCCTAGAGGGCATAAATACAACTTCATCATTATACGCATGAGCTGGAGAATACGAGCTCATACCGAAACTACTTTCTAAATTATATTCCATAACTATTTCACATTTCACACTCCAATAAGCACACGAGTTCAAAAAATTAGTGTTGTCTGTCGAAGGATTTAAAGCAGGGTGGGTAATAATCCAAAATGAATCAAAGGCACAACTTTGTGTACTCCTTTCGCACCCTTATTGTCAAAGGGAGCGAAGACTTTGTTTCCGTCAATATTATAAAATCCTAAAGACTCTCTGGAAATGTCATCGGTAGAATGATTTTCCGAATTATTATTTAATTTAATTGAGGTTATACCCTCTTTTTGACAAACGACAGTAATTTTTTGAGTCGCATGCGCAAAAGCGTTATTTCCAAAAACTGTATCCAATTCGCCTACTAAATAAGGGATTTCGTGTTTTTTCACATTTATATAACCAAATTGGGGCACATAATTCCATCGATAATTTTTTCCCCAATATGATGCGTAAAATTAAAACGATTTATAAATTTATCTAATAATGGTGGTCCGTTCGAATGTTTCGGATATTTATCTACGTCACGTTTACTATTTGTTATAGGCACGAAATAGTGATCGATATGTCTTGGCACTCCAAGACACATAGGTCCGTGATCCTTTAATTCAGCGTCTCCGTAGTATTTTTTTATCAAGCTTGCAATCGAAATGTCTTTCAGAGACGTCGGAATCATAGGCGAATCAGAATTACAATTATAACCGCCATAACGACAATAATATTTTTGATTCACTCCCACGTTATACACTCCTAAGGCACAATGCTCACTCGTCGCTGTTCCTGACAATGTTGTTCCAGTGTCGAACGCCGTTCTAATTCCCTGAGGAACCACAGAAACGTGACAGTTTTTTACCTTAAATAGGCCATATTGAGCCATTAGACCCCACTCGTAGCTGTTCATATAAAATGCTAATAAATCATTCGGTAACATGGCCATGCAAGTTGTATATAATACGCTATCTCCTAAGTCATCATGCGTAGTGGCATTTTTTTTTTGGTTCAATAAGAGTTCGAAAGGCATAGGCATAACTATAAAATATTCTGCTTTTACCAAAGGTCATATGAAAAGATTTTAATAGGAGAGAACGGGGTATATTTGTGTGCCTTCCTTGACCTTGAGCCATCGCAGCATGACTGCCTACGCCCGCACTGCCGGAAGATAAATTTTCCCCAATTTCCATCGGTCTATTTATTTCCGTGATCTCGTCCTCGAAATCCATACTTAAAGGGCTATCCAAACTTTCTTCGAAAGATGACGGTGTCGTGGAAGGTTTAGCTGAGGTGCTCGCCTTGTATCCCGAAGTTCCTGGCGTTGCAAAATCGGTCACACGTCCTCCTGCTTGGCGCAAAAAATCTACCCAAGATTGTTTCGAGCCTTGTTTTTTTTGTTTTTGGTATTCGACGGCTAACATGCGCATTCGATCTCCATATTGTTTTTGGCCCTGATGTGTCGTTTTTGACGGTTTCTTTGTACTACTCATTGACGGAATAGACGGATATCGAACGCCAATTTTGCTTTCTAGATATTTTTTGATGGTTAAACCTACCCAGCCACACAAGGACTCAAAATTTAATTCGGTAATGAAATGAAATAAAAATTCCTGAATCGCTATTTCGTCGGCCCTCTGAATATCTTGTGAAGTTCTGCTTTCGACGTAATTTACGTCATGTTGTAACGCCACTAAGTCGTCTATATCCACAGGGGTTCCACTATTTATTTCGTTACCCGGACCCAAATATTTATGAAAAGGAAATCGTAAAGGTAAGTTTTTAACTATTTTTAATACATTCGTCCACATACAGGCGGTGATTTCATTTGTTCTAGCCTCGGGCGGATGAGAATATATTAAAAGTGAAGGGAACAACAACTAGGCGCGACGATCACGTAAGCTTGTTATACCCCGAGGCATTTTAGAATATATTAACACTAAAACGAAAGTTGATCTCATCGCGTTTTTGTGAAAATAGGACTTGAGTAAAACCTTCGGTTTTATGCCACAGCAGCATCGGCTGCGTGGAGCCGCCCGAGAGGGGGGCTTCGTTTACGAATCGCTAAGAGCATGATTCATGTCAACATGAAGCCCCCCTCTCGGGCGGCTCCACAACGCACAGCAACGTTCTTAATAAACCAGAGACATTTTATTTAATTCTTGCACGTATAACGCGCAGTCTTTAAACTCCTTAGAAGAACAATAACGGTTTTCAAGTTTGCCATAATAATGTCGGGACGGGGTTTATCCTCGATTTAAGTTTTTTATAAACTTTTCTCTAACTCGAGTTTCCCAAATTTATTCTATATTTCTCTAGAATGAAAATGATTTCATTTTAGTTGGATGATAATTTAAAATCATAAAGATGTTTTATACATTTATTTTGACAAAGACAAAATTATGTTATTATTATTACAAAAACCCAAAAATCTAATTTAAGTCAACCAAGTTCTTTACAGACACTTTAGAAAATAATTCCCTTTTAGAAAACTTACCATTTCTACACTTTAGTTGAACTACTAAAAATACGACTTTTATTTTTATATTTTTTTTAAATAATTATTTAAGTTTTACTTGGAGGAAAAGTAAGAGTGATACCCATTTGGGCATAAGGACGCCTTGCAACCCCGTTTATGAAACTTCTGCCTCTCCCCACTGAATGTCGTGCTTTTATAGGCCAATACGGATGAGTTGTTCTCTTGCTCTTCCCTGAGTAAGGCTTTATAGTCGGGCAGTAGAAACCTATTTTCGTTAATTATGTGGTGATTTTGATATATTTTGGTACGATCATATGGTAGACCAAAACAAATCCGAATATAATATTTTTTAGTTCGGCATCCCATTACGAGTGGCGCGCTCTAAATTACTTAAATGTTTTTACATTATTTTTATATGTATCTCAAAAACTAACACTCCCGACACAATTTTTTTTGCCGATTTTGTTGACCAATAAAATTAGCCTTTTATTAATGTATTACACTTTATACGTGCTTTTCGCTAATGTGTATAATATTGGATCAAAATACAATATATGTAAAATTCCGTCTTTTCAGTTTTTCTTGAATTCCAGTAAATTCATTTTTTTAAAGTCATTTTAAAGGTGATTTTGGTTTACCATACAAATAATTTTTTCTTTTAAGTTCCTGAAAATTAACCGTTTTTAGCAAAGACTATATCTTACCAGATAAAGTGATTACAAAATCTCAAAGTTGCCAATGTCGCATTTTTACTCATTATTGTAGATTTTGTCATCATTTCCTATTTTTTGGTAAAATTTTACTCTAGCTTCATTTTTCAAAAATTTTTTGTTAGCGTAAGAGAAAATAGTGCAAAAAAATTAACTTAGATCATCATTGTCTTTTAAGTGTTCAAATTTTGTTTTTATACATCTTCACACATAAAAAAAATATGGAAGAGAAAAACGATTTTTGGAACCTTTACATTTTTTATCTGATTATGATGCCCCCTTGAAAAAACTGCTCCCTAGAGTACTAGTATTTAAACTATATAAAAAATATCAAATAAAAATGAATTTCATTCAACCGGACGCCTGCAAAAGTTAGTATTTTTGCGGATTTATGTAAATTCGTCACAACATCATAACAAAATTTTGTAAAATGTATATGTTTTTGTCTTAATTGAGGTAAAAATGTAACTAAAAATTAGTATTAACATTTTAAAAAGTAAAACCAAAGTGTAACTTAAACTATTGTATTTATTATATTAGTATGGGTGCAAACGTCAATCTTATAATTTTTATGTTAATTTGGAAACAAAATGTTATTATATTGATTGGATCATATTTGATTTATATTAGGCTGCCAATTATTTAACATAATTGAACTTTAGTAGTGATCCCGACTACAATGTCAACTTGGCTTCCTAATAAAAAAAAAGCACAGCCAACAAAAAGAGACTATCAAGTGGAGCAATAAAAATTGTCAATCAAATACTTACTTTTATTTTATCATGACTTAGTTTGGTCTGCAAACTTTACTTAAAATCGTTACAATTTAAGTAAAATCATAAGTTGCTTAAACTTATCGTTGTTCCATTATATGAGACAAATGTTATTGCTTACATCTAATAATTATAATAGTGCAGTATTATGCTTTTAAGTACAGAATATAAAGTGACTATTTTATTCATATCAACTATATTTTAATTTAAGTACATACAAAAAAATATATTATTTTGATGTAATATAATACGAACATAATATTATTGGTTATATACTTACATATGTGACTTCTACTACTATGTCCACTTATCATTCTTAATTTGAATAAAGTAAAGGTTGTAATCGAGTTCTTACCTTATTTTTTAGTTAGCTTACGTTTCGACGTAATTTTTAGGAGTGAATTTTAACAATAAAAGCGTTCCTCAATAAACCCTACTTGTGACTGTGAGGTGAGGTGAGCGAAATTCCCCGTGGAAAAAGGTGAAAAAAGCTCACCTTACCTCACGGTTGTTCAAGAATAAGCGGCCAGGAAATCGATTCTTTACAAAGATTTGTAAATTTTATGTTATTTTACTTTGTTGTAGTTTTATTTCGTTATTTAGTATATTACAAATTTGTACCCACCCATCAATTTTAAAAACCCTGAAATTATCTACATAAAAAATGATTATAGTAAATTTAAGGCAATGAAATCTTGATAAAGGAATTCATGTTTAGTTTCTAAGGTTTGGTTCAAATCTGAAATAAAGCTTTTGAATGCACAAATGTCGAAACCTAAAAATATAAATACTTACATACCAAGTGCCACATTTCCTCGGTTCCTCCCGCGGTTTGTTTGGTGCTCGATATTAGGAGGGCAATAAAAAACCAAGGGATGGGGTACACTTTACCCCAGAGGCATGTATATGATTTTATCTACCACCTAATAATACTTACAGTAACAACAATTTCAGCACCGATTTTTAAATATTTTCATTTTGCAGCAAGGATCTATACGCGGTACGGTGAGGTAAAGTAAGCAAAACTCCTGGAGGGAGGTAAAATATGCAAAACTCCCTAGGGAGATAAAGTGACATTTTCGACTCTCATGCGGGTCGAAAATGTCATCTTCTGATGAGGTAGGTAAAATGTGTTTATAATGTTTTTAATTGAAAACTTTATTTATCTGTCCAAACCATGTCAAAATGAAGTTATTAACAGCATAAAATAACAAGATAATCAGTACGGGTGCATGATTATCGATATCAAAAGTAGATAATCTTGTTTTGCCACAAAATTTTGAAGTAAACATTTTTATTCGAAAACATTCACGAAATTCTCTCATAGAATAAAACTATTACAATAAAAGTGAATCGGTTTTTTTTGATAAATTTATTCAACCTGAAATTGAATTTCCCAAAAATTACCGATAATTTTTATTGCACTTGCTATAATACTACTGAAAATTATTAAATTTTCTTTAAACATTTTCCTTTGCATTTACAAATGATGGTGCATTTTAACAAACGTTTTTTACAAATACACTTATTGTTCTCATTAACGCAATGTAAGTCATTCAGGTGCAATATTTTTCTTTACCAGTAATATTGCAGTAAATGTAGACATCATAGTTTTAAGAAAAAAATATCTAGTATTTGTACGCCGCGAGGGCTGTGTATGTGGCTTTTAAATGCTGACATTTGGTTGCTCTAAGTAAAGAAACTTAAAATCATACAGTCATTCCTTTTTTTAAGAACAATAGGCTCTGTAGTTGGGACCCCGACTAAAGTTCAATTATGTTTATAGTAGTAGTAGAGAAGGGGCGGCGCGAAGCCTGGCAAGTAAGCCTCCCTGGGCCTTTTCTGCCTTACCCCGAGCCTGCCCCTAATCCACCGCCTGCACCACTGGTCTGGCAGTCTGCTCATCTGGTTTCACTGTTCTTTTTGCAAAGTCTAGTATTTTGTCCCATTTGAGCGTGTGCAGCTCCTCTTCATCCAGGGTCGGGAAACCGAATACCTGGTATCAGCGTCCCTTCTTGATCTCCCCAGAAGCCATTTTTGTCTGGCTACATCCGGGCCCTTCACGAAGTCCCTGGTCTGTCTGCATCCTGTTCCTCCTCTCCAAGCGGTCGCCATGGAAACGTTAGCTCATTTATTGAGTCGATTTTGCAATGGCCTCTTGGTCGTTCCTAGGAGTGGTTCCGGCCCTACATACTGGGTGCTTGCTCCGATCCTGGCGAGCTCGTCGGCCTTCTCGTTCCCCGGCACCCACCCATATGTCCCGGTACCCACATCTGTGTCACTTGTTTGCCTTCTCCCAAGGATTCTAGTGCATCCGCACATTCCTCCACCAGGGTGTTGTTGATCTTGGGCGCCCTTAGTGCCTTTAGAGGGGATTTGCTGGAGCATATATAAACATACTCCTCCGTACCGTTCTTTATTTCCTCCATGGTTGCAGCCATTACTATGGCATACATCTCTGCCTGAAAGACCGTGGCTTGCTCTCCGAGCGGATAGCTCTTTCGAACCTCCTGGTCTTCAACGTAAACCCCCGATCCTGTGGTTTGCTTCTCCGACAGTTTGGACCTGTCGTTGTAGCAAATCACGGCGTTCTCTTCGAACTGTTCGCGAAGGTTTTCACTGTGCCATAGTTCCCTGTCTGGGATGGCTACTTTATATCTACTACTACTACGTTTTAATCGCTGCCATAGGGATTTCTCTCTCGGCTATTCGGGCAATCCCAAGATGCCCCGCAGCCTCCCCTCCCCCTCTCCACTGACCTGTCTCTCTCAGCCGGAGGCGGGTCGCCATCGCTTCTTTTCTGATCCAGATCGGAAGCGGCGGCAGTCCCAGAATGGTTTCGAGTGCCTGTATAGGTGCCGTCCTCATAGCGCCGATTATCCCTCTGCATATGGTTCCTAAGCTTGAGGGTAGTAGTGACCTTCTCCACTGCTGGCCACCAGACTATGGATCCGTACTGAATCCTTGGTCTTAGTACTGCCGTGTACAACCCCAGGTGCGGCCAACCACTCGACGCAGTTGCCACATCGTTGCCTGCACCTTAATGGTCAATTTCGCAACGTGTGGTGTCCAGTTGAGCCCCTTGTCTAGGGTGACCCCTAGGTACTTCAGTTCTGAAACCAAAGTCAGGGGTCTCCCGTACATCTTGGGTGCTCTGAATCCCTCCATTTTCCTCTTTCTTGTGAACAGGATCATCTCTGTCTTTCCTGGATTGACAGAGAGACCGTTTTGTTGGCACCAGTCTTCTATGATTCGTACCGCCCTTTGCATTCTGTTACAGACGGTGTTTAGGTGGTGGCCCACCACCTCCACGACACCGTCGTCGGCGTATGCGTGGGCGTCGAATCCTTCCTCTGTTGGGCGTTGTAGGAGAGTATCCATGATCAGACACCACAGGTGTGGGGATAAGCAGCTACCTTGTGGGCAGACTCCCGTTGCCCCTATGTTAACTCTGGATTCCCCTAGATTGGCCTGGATCTTTCTCCCTGTTAGTGCACATTTTACCCATTCGGAGATAGGAGACTCGGCTTCCCTTTTTTGCAGGGCTGTGGTTATTACCTGCACTTTCACCTTGTCGAAAGCTCCTCCGACATCAAAGAATACTGCCAGGGCGTACTGTTTGAATTGAAGGGCTTTCTCTACCTTATGCACTACTGCGTGTAAGGCCGTGTCGGTAGACCTTCCCTCTACGTATGCATGTTGGTTTCTGTAGATAGGTTGATTGGTTAGGACTCCTCCTAGTAGGTGTCTGTCGGCCATTCTTTCCAATGCTGTCATCATAAAAGATGTTAGACTTATGGGTCTAAAGGATTTGGCCACCGTGTAGTCTTTCTTTCCGGCTTTCGGAATGAGGACGACGGTGGATTTTTTCCACTCTGTCGGTACATATCTCATCGCTATGCTGGCCCTAAAGATTCTCCTTACAAAAGGAACTATCTCTTGGCCTTTTGCAGGAGCGCCGGGAATATGCCGTCAGGCCCCGGGGACTTGTAGGGGCTAAACTCGTTGATTGCCCTATTATGTTTATAAATAATTTGCATCCTAATTTAATTAAAATATGATACATTGTATTCATTGTAAAAACATTTTAATTCTAAAGTAATAAATAAAATTATGAAATTGACGTTTGCACCTATACTAATAAAATAAATGTAATACCTACTTCAAGTTATACTTTGGTTTTACTTTTTAAAATGTTAATACTAATTTTTAGGTACATTTGTACCTCAATTAAGACAAAATTTACAAAATTTTGTTATGATGTTGTGACGAACTTAGAGAATTCTGCAAAAATTCCAACTTTCGCACCAGTCCGGATGTATGAAATTCAATTTTCGATTTGTTTATATATAGTTTGAATACTAGTACTCTAAAGAGCAGTTTTCTGAAGGGGGCATCATAATCAGATGAAAAATGTAATAGTTCCAGAGACAAAAGTAAAAGTATGTCAATTTGAAGCCAAAAATTATTTTTTTCTTCCATATTTTTTTATGTTTGAAGATGTATAAAAACAAAATTTGAACACTTAAATGACAAAGATGATCTAAGTTATTTTTTTTGCACTATTTTCTCTTACTCTAACAAAAATTTTTGAAAAATTTGAGCTAGAGTACAATGTTACAAAAAAAAAATAGAAAATGATGACAAAAACTACGATAATTACTAAAAATGCGACATTGGCAACTTTGCGATTTTGTGATCACTTTATCTGATGAGATATGGTCTTTGCTAAAAACGATTAATTTTCAGGAACTCAAAATGAAAAATAATTTGTACGGTAAACCAAAATCACCCCTAAAATGACTTAAAAAAAATCAGTTTACTGGATTTCAATAAAAACTGAATTTATACACCTTCTCTGTTCTGTTCTGGTGGATTTTTTGTCTCATTCAATATCAAAATTTTAAATATATAGTTTGTTCAATTTACTTTAAGCCTAGTTTTAACTTAAAATAATTTAATACACTACTTGAGACCCTCATGGAGTATCTTTTTGAGATACGCGATTCGTATAAAAATGTTCCACTTGGGGGTGATTTTAACTCCCGCATTGCAAACGCGGGTGCGATCTCTGAAGATATTCTTGAAGGGGTCAATTTATTTGAGCTAAGAAGAAGTCCTGATAGTGTGCTAAACGCCAGAGGTCGCAGTTTCAGAGATCTCCGAGTGACTGTCCTGGTCATTTTACGCACTTTTCGGAGCGTGGCAACTCCGTCATTGACTTCACCTGGGTAACAGATAATCTACTTTATGGTGTTCATGATTTCTCAGTATTAAATGACTGTTCAACTTGGTCAGATACACTTCCCGATATCTCTAAAGTTAAAAGGTCCCCCTATGCAAACTCAATTTGTCTCTAGTTTTTCCACGACAGTCTTCTTTATCCTTAAAATGGCAAGAAACACGAAAGGTAGACTTTAAAATTGCTATTGCTTATTCTAAAAGAGTCGCTTTTACGCCAAACCACATAGTTCAAGATATTTACTCAAACCTTTGCGATGCCACCAAGGAGGTGTGCACATATTTAAACCTAGATAATAGAGGTAATAATCAATTCAAACAAAAAAACCACCACAAACCTTGGTTTGATCTTGACTCTCGTAACAAAAAAAAATGTTATGTCAATCACTTAAGTCGTGTAAAAAAAATAACTTCATGGCTGAATCAAAGCAAAATTATTTAAAATGTAAGTCAGAATATAAAACGATGATAAAAAAATGCTCTATCAGAAATCTCTTATAGAAGAACTTAGCTCTTGTAAAACCCCTAAAACGTTTTGGACAGCAATAAAAAAATTTCGATCATATAATCCTTTAATAACTCTGCCAACCCAAATATGGGAAAATTTCTTTAGCGTAATTTATCCTACTCGTGCCCTGGATAAACATATTTTTTTGATGCCCGCCACCCCTTCTTCGATTCCGCAATTTCTGTCTGCGAGGTTTGAATAATTGTAAAAATAACAAAAGTCCTGGAAGCGATTTAATTAGCTATGAATTCTATAAAAATCTACCTAATAATTGGGTTTGCTACTTGGTCTGTCTATTCAATTAAGTCCTAGATACTGGAAAAATACCTAAAGATTGGTCTAACATCATTGGTACAGCTTTGCATAAAAAAGGGCCGATCAACGACCCTAACAATTTCAGAATAACTTCCCTTGCAAATTGTATCAGTAAGATATTTACTCAGATTATTTTTAACCGTTTGAATGATTGGGTTGAGGTTAATAACTTGTTGCCGGAGACGTAATCTGGATTTCGAAAAAACAGAGGCTGCGTGGATAATGGTTTATTATTGAGTAACGCAATTCACCTACAATTAAGATTGAAAAAACGTAAGGTCTTTGCACTGTTCGTAGACTTCCGAAGAGCCTTTGATTCTTTGAATCGCCAATTGCTATGGAAAAAAAATTATGAGTTTGGCGTGTGTGGTAATTTGACAAATCTCCTTCGTAATATGTATGAATCCGCTACTATGTCCATGATGGCCGCTGACGGCCTGTCCAACCCAATTGAATTAAGTGTAGGCATCTTGGGTGCAACTTTAAGCCCCTTACTCTTTGACATATTTTTACCAGATATCGATTCTTTTTTTAGGGAGCATGGTGCGAGGGGTGTAAGCCTCGATAGTACGAATGATGTCATATGTCTAGCTTACGCGGACGACATTGTTTTTCTATGTGACTCAGAAAAGGGGGTTCAGGCGTGTAAAGATCTTGGAAAAATATTGTGGAAATAATTTACTATCTGTTAATGTTTCAAAAACGAAAATATTGCCTTTTTCAAAGGGTCGCTTTCATAAAACATCAACTGATTTCTACTATAACAATGAATCTGTTGAACCAGTAAAAAGTTATATATATCTTGGCGTCACCTTTAGATGCTTATTAACACAGGAAAAAGCTTTTCAAACATCTGGTTCTGTTTTTGCAATTCTGTCTAGACTACCAATAAACAACTGGCGGACTACAACTCAGTTATTTGACTCTCTGGTCATTAGCATTGTTTCCAACTGTCTCCCAGTCTGGGGGTTAAAATATATGGATATGCTCGAAAAAATTCAAACTAATTTTTTGAAAAACTTCTTATCTACCGCTAAATACCCCAGGGTATGTGGTCAGATCAGAAACCGGAAGGGTAAAACTTTCTTTTAACTTATTCAAACAACTGATTAACTGGATAATAAAAACTTTAAATATGTCTAACACTAGGTTGCCCAAAATCTGTTTTCTAAGACAGCTGGAACTCAGGAATGAAGCGGATAGCCGTTACAACTGGGTAACCCAGATTAAAGAACTTTTCAAATTTATCGACGTGGAGGTTCCATGGTCCCCATTTATGTCAAGTAACTTTTTTATTCGAAATAAAAATAAAATGATATCTCTTTACTATAAAAAGTTATTGCAAACAAATAAACGTCTAGCTTCCAATTGTTTTTTCCTTACTTTATATCCATATTTAAGCCTGTCTGACACCGCGGCCGTTTACTTAAAACGGAATCTGTCTATTCATTTAGTAAGAAATGTAGTCCAATTAAGAGTATCCAGCAATTTTTACGTCAAATTTTCATATAAAGACTCTACATACCGTTTTAACCCAGCAGAAATTTGCTCTATCTGTAATCTCATGAAAGAAGAAACATTAGCTCATGTTCTGCTGGAATGTCCCGTCTATAATGGTGTTAGACAGGCAGAGGGCAACCTTTTAACTTCATTGGACGATATAATTTTAATTTTAAACCACCCTGAACCAGTTGCAATAAAACAACTTTGGAACCAAATATGGAAAATTCTCAAACTCCGCTCATTTATAATTCATGAATAGGTAATGTAATAACCTACTTTCATTGTAGAATACATATATATCTGTATGTTTCCTATTTGTTAAATTATTATTCTTACGTTTACCTACAGTACCTACTACTAGAAAATTTACTATTTTCCCGTTTTTAGTGTTTCTAATGTTAAAACAATTAGATAAACCTAGTTTTTCTTTTTTTTTCTCCTTTTTTTTTAAAAGAATATTAGTTTTTAAGCCCTTTTATTTTCTTTTGTATATACTGTACTCTATTGTTATAAAACGATCAAGTTTTAAGAAACAATAAAGAATCTGAATCTGAATCAAGAAAAACTGAAAAAACGGAATTCTAAATATATTGTACTAATAAAGTGTAATACAGGAATAAAAAGGTAATTTTATTGCACGAACGGTAGATTCTCCTTGCGATTCTTACAGAGTTGGGTGTTCTTGGGTTTAGGACAGGAGGTGCTTCAATAAGACACTTGAATTAAGCTTACGTTTCGAGTATATTTTTACTCTTCTTCAGAGCTACAAAGAAAAAGTTTTGGTACACGAAAGTTTTGGTTTACATTTTGGAAAAAACAAAAAAATTATATGTAAATTCGAATTATTAAAAAGGGGAAGATCGGTTTAAAAAAAACGTGGTTGTAAAACATATAAAGTAGATACACTAAAACAATTTCAAATATTGTAAAATATTAAGAATTAAAATTTAATTTTTGTTATTTTTATTTTAAATAGATTACTTAACAACGATTCATATAGGCATTAGCAGTAAGAATAAATAATATGTTTATTCGCTTACCTAATTCCTAGTCTTCTGCACAAAGAACACAAAGTACACTATAGGTAACATAATTGGATTTTTTACTTTAGATTAGATTAGACAATTCAAAATTATTTAAAAACTATAGAATATCTCTTGTCAGATACGGCAGGCATCTAAATATAATAAAAACGAATCATACACATTCTTTTTATTGGTGTTATTTTTATTAAAAAAGATTTTTTGTTTGTGTTTTTTTAAGAAAAAAAAATTAAAGAGAATTGGACGGATATGAAAATCAGAAAAATTGCTCCTTACATAGGAATATGTAAGTACAACTGGTTTGAAAAAAATTGAGTACGATAACCCCCACTCATTCATTCCAAAACCCACTGTACGTCACTTTGTTTGTCATTTGTTTCTCTATGTTGATTATGTATAACTTTATGGCTTGTCAAAATAATAGCGAAAAAACGGGAAATCTATAAAAAGTTGCCCCTTACAAAGGGCAAAAATAAAACAAACAGAAGTTGGAGCAACAATAGGCAATTACATGTAATGTCGCATTGCATCTTGTCGGTTCAGTTTTTCTTTTTTTTTATTTAAATTTATTTATTTTGTTTTTATTTATTTATATATATATATATATATATATATTGTTTTTTTTATATATTTTTAATTTTTTTATTTATAAAAATTTGTTTTAACCACTACTAACTATTTTGACTATTGTTCCTCCCCATATAATTTTTTAAAATGTTCATGTAAGAAGAGCTAAGACCTAGAACGTCCGTTTTAAAGTTAACTGCGTTATTTATTTGGATAAAAATCATTTCACTGATTTTTCGTTTTTCAAAATTTATTTCTAAATCCAAAACTTTGGGATTTTCGACATCAAAGACATGCCCCTGAGAGAAATGATGGACCGCCAATGCTGTTTTGTCATTTTTGTTTTGGCTCTTCTCTTGACAATCAATTATGTTGTCGCATTCTCGTCTGTAAGTGTTGTTTGGTTATTCCTATGTAACATTTATTACAATCCTTACATGCAACTTTATAAGTCAAATTTGACCTAAGTTGTAGTGGGGTAGGGTCCTTCAGGCGGGAGTAAATAGACCTAAGGGTTTGGTCATTATAAAATGCCAAATTACAGTGGGTGAAGTTTTTCTTAATAACTCTGCCGACCTGCTCTGATAAACCCTTGACATATGGGAAACTAAAATAGAGAGTTTTAGGTTTTTCTGTTTTATCAACTAGTGGTTTATATTCGTTGATAATTTTGTTTATTTTGTTGAGTAAGTTAATAGAGATTGTATTTTTTAAAGTTTTCCGAGTGAAATTCCCGACTGCTTAGGTTGTATATCCTAAAAAGCATGTTTTTTATGCAGCCAATTTTTTGAGAAAAAGGGTGATTTGACAAGTAATTGAGTAATCTACCAGAGGAAGTCGATTTAGTGTACCAGTTTGTTGATAAAATTCCTGACGAGGGATCTCTCTTCACCATTATATCCAAAAAAGGTAATTGAAAATCGACCTCGATTTCCATCGTAAACTTGAGTTTGGGGTGGTAATTATTAAGGTGGTTCAAGAATATGTCTGTTTGATCCTTGGGGATTACAAAAAAACTGTCGTCAACATACAGTTTGCAGACGGGAATGTCAAAATCGATTGTGGATAGCCTATCATTTAACAATTCCTCCATCACTAAATTTGCAATAGAGGGACTGACAGGGTTCCCCATCGCAGTGCCTTCTAATTGCACAAAAAACTCTTGGTTATACGTAAAAAAACTTGCTGAAAACAAAAAAAAATCAACTGAACGAACAAACAATTTTTTTGAGATATTTGTATATGCTGATATAATAGACCATCTTTTTAAAATTATATTTAAAACTATATATATATAATATATATATAATATATATAATATAAAAATAATGACACCACGTCAAATGAAACCAAAATGTGATTTTTCGGGATTTCTATGTTTTGGATTTCTGAGACAAAGTCAAAGGAGTTTTTTATGCAATATTTTGAGGTAGAGTTTACCAATGCCAAAATATTGTGTACATAGACTGCAAGATTGTACGACGGAGAATCAATACAACTCACGATGGGTCTTAACGCAAAATTGGATTTATGCGTTTTTCCCAGGCCATAGATTTTTGGTGCTACAGACTTATGCCTTTTTATTTTTTAGATGTTGAGTCATCGATGGCACCACTATTAAACAGTTCGTTGACAAGTTCATTCGCTTGAGTTTGAAACCTTATTGTTGGATTTTTTTCTATTTTTTTGTAAGTTGTCTCATCACTTAATAAGTTATCCATCCCCCTACTGTACTCTAACCGATACATTACAACCGTTGAATTGCCCTTATCGGAACGTGTAATTAGAATGTCGTCATGATCTTTTAGAAATTTTTTGGTAAATTGGGCAGGTTCAAAATTTAACTTACCCTTAAATCTGCCAATCATACCCATTATTAAAGACCTGGAATTTTGCATACAATGTCAAAATTCAGACACGAACACAAAAAATGTAATAAGAGCGCAGTGCATAAACATTATTACAAACTTTTGTATCAAACACATGGTGGTCAAAATAATAGCATATTGACAAAAGATTTAAAATTTACCAAAAAATTTCTAAAAGATCATGACGACATTCTAATTACACGTTCCGATAAGGGCAATTCAACGGTTGTAATGTATCGGTTAGATTTTTTTATTTTTCCCCTTTGTAAGGGGCAACTTTTTATAGATTTCCCGTTTTTTCGCTATTATTTTGACAAGCCATAAAGTTATATATAATCAACATAGAGAAACAAATGACAAACAAAGTGACGTACAGTGGGTTTTGGAATGAATGAGTGCGGGTTATCGTACTCAATTTTTTTCAAACCAGTTGTACTTACATATTCCTATGTAAGGAGCAATTTTTCTGATTTTCATATCCGTCCAATTCTCTTTAATTTTTTTTTCTTAAAAAAAACACAAACAAAAAATATTTTTTAATAAAAATAACACCAATATAAAGAATGTGTATGATTTGTTTTTATTATATTTAGTTGCCTGCCGTACCTGACAAGAGAACAATATTCTATTGTTTTTAAATAATTTTGAATTGTCTTATTATCTAAAGGAAAAAATCCAATTATGTTACCTATAGTGTACTTTGTGTTCTTTGTGCAGAAGACTAGGAATTAGGTAAGCGAATAAACATACTATTTATTCTTATTGCTAATGCCTATATGAATCGTTGTTAAGTAATCTATTTAAAATAAAAATAACAAAAATTAAATTTTAATTCTTAATATTTTACAATATTTGAAATTGTTTTAGTGTATCTACTTTATATGTTTTACAACCACGTTTTTTTTAAACCGATCTTCCCCTTTTTAATAATTCGAATTTACATATAATTTTTTTGTTTTCTCAAAAATGTAAACCAAAACTTTCGTGTACCAAAACTTTTTCTTTGTAGCTCTGAAGAAGAGTAAAAATATACTCGAAACGTAAGCTTAATTCAAGTGTCTTATTGAAGCACCTCCTGTCCTAAACCCAAGAACACCCAACTCTGTAATTTTATTGTCAACAAAATCTGTAAAACAAATTGTGTCGAGCTCTTTAGTTTTTGAGATATATATAAAAACTAATAAAGGGACATTTAAGTAATTTAGGGCGCCGCGACGCCATCTGTAATGTGACGCCGAACTAAAAAATATACTTTTTAAATTAGTTTTGGTCTATTTTACAACTATGCCAATTTGTATCAAAATCACCACAACTTCACTCTCTACTGCCCGACTATTACAAATTTTCTCTCTGTCTATACACCGTGAATACTTAGTTCAGTTAACCTTTTTTTATATTTATCTTTTCTAACTCTCGGCAGTTTCTTATATTGTTGCATCTATTAAGAGCAGCTTACACAGTCCCGTTTATTAAGAGTAACTACTTTGCTTTTCAAAACCTGTTAAAATAATTTAAGTATTTTACAGTTCAAAATCAATTAGTAAATTTCTATATGTATTTTTACAACTCGAAATTAGTAAGTTAATTTTTATATTCGAAATTAATGAAACATTTCGACCAAAAATTTAAACATTTGGGGAGTACCCTGTAGATTCGTGAACTGCTGAATTTAGAGTACGAGGTATATGAGGAGTAAATTTATCCCATTCATTATGTGATTTTTCGTCTTTAATATAACATTTAATTGCTGTTTTAATTACTCTATTTGTCCGTTCACAGAAATTATTTTGGGGGTGATAACGGGCGTTTTACCAAATAGACTAAACATCGTATTTTTGGAGTAACTAATTGAATTCATGGAAAATAAATTGGGATCCATTATCACAGATGCTGGTCTGAGGAACCCCAAAAGTAAGAAACACATTTTGTTCAAGAAACGAATTAATTTCTTTGGTTACAGCTTTTTGCATTCTGTGTATGAAAAGTAAAATAATCTACCACTACCAAAATGTAACAGTTTCCCAATTTGGACCTAGGAAATGGACCCATGATATCTAAAGAAATAAGTTGAAAACAGTCTTGGATTTTTTTAGGTTGACCCATCAAACCAGCTCTGCCCAAATTTGAAGATTTTTGTTGATTACATACTTTTTTTTATATCATCAGACTGACCATCTTGCAAGTTTTCCTATTGGATTTTGCAAACGATTTAACCACAAAAGAGAATAATGATCAGTAATAATTTTAAACTAAAGGAGCCCCTTCTTTATAAGAACGGAACTATTATGGCAATAGTTTCTCTTTCCGTGGCCGTTAAGTTTCTTTCTGAAGTAGTAAGAGTTCTAGACGCATAACTTATGACTCGCTCATCAAAACCTTCGCCCTGAGTTAACACTGCTCCGACAACTACACTTGAAGCATCAGTTTGAAGGGTAAATTGCTTAGAAAAATCAAGATTAGTAGGAATAGGGGTTTAGACAATTACTTTTTAATTACTAATTTTTTCAAAACTTTTGTTAGCTTTTTCATTCCAAGTAAATAGACTGCTTTTTAGCTTTTTCTTTAGTTAGATCATGAAGGGGTGCAATAAATTCAGAAAAATTGTTTATAAAATTGCCTATACCAAGAAGCCATGGCAACAAAACGACGGATTTGGGTAACGTTTGAAGCTTTTGGGTATTTACAAATGGCTGCTACCTTTTCTGGGCTAGAATGTAAGCCATTTTTATCCACAACATAAACTAAAAAAGGCCAAACTAGGTTTGCAAAACTGACATTTTTCTATATTAATAGTTAATCCCGCATGTTTTAAGGTTTTAAAAACTTCGTCTAAAGTGGATATATGAGAATCAAAGCTGTCGTTTACGACTTTTAAATCGTCTAGATAGACAAAAACATGACTTTCTATGGCAAAAGGATCGAACAATCTATCCATCAATCTGTGTAAGGTCTGCGCGGAGTCGCACTACCCAAAAGGCATTCGAACAAACTCAAAACAACCACGATTTATAACGCTAAACATGACATGAATTTTCCTCTAATTTTACTTGCCAGAAAGCTGACTTTAAATCTATTGAACTCATAAATTTTGCATTTTTTACTTTATCTAAAATACGATTTAGGTTGGGTAAAGGCCACCTATCTTTAACTGTATGGAGATTTATGTCTTCCATCAAAATAAAGTCTGTACTTACCATTTGCTTTTGAAACTAGTAAAATATTTGAACAATAAGGGCTACGAGGTGGTCTCACCACTCCAAGATCCAACATTTTATTAAGTTCTGTGTCAAGATGTTTTTGCATGTAAGGTGAAAGTAAGAAGGGCCTGCGCCTAAAAGGCTCGGTACTGGTAACCTTAATTTTGTGTTCAATAAGACTGGTATAGCCAAGTTTGTCTGATACCAGAGTATTAATTTTTTTATGACTGCATTCAACTGTTGTTTCTGTGAATCATTTAAATTAATTTCTGTGTTAAGACAGTCTACCAACTTTCTCGTTCACTATAATCTCATCAATCTCCTCAAATCTTCCTCCAAAAGGTGACTTAGTTGGTCAGTAGAGCAACTAATCTTTGAAAAACTATCTAAACATAAATTTTCATTATTCGATTTAATTTGCAAATCTGAAAAGTTTAAATTTTTTGAGGTAGTTAGAGGTTTTTTACTTAAAATTGTGGGGTCTGAACATGAAAGCAAGTTACTAACAGCACTGCACTCTTTTCCAGGTTGTTTTGAAACTTTAGAAATTTTTGAGGGACTTTGAGGTTGACTAAACTCACCGAAAATTGAATTCAAAAAGTTCTTATTATTTTATAAAATGTTCTGAGACAAATTTGAATTACTGAGGTTAATCACTTCTACTTTAGGAAAACTTTCTTTATTTTTAAAGTTGTAAGAATTGTTTTTAAAATCTAAGCCTAGGTTAAAAGTTCTGCAGAAGTCAATGCCCAAAATAACGCTGTGCTTAATACTGGGTACTACAAAGAAATTCAAAATTTTTGAGTGACTGTCAACCGACACAATCCAATCAATCAAGAACCTGCTGTAAATTTTTATCAGCTGTTGTAACTTTACAATTTAAAATTTTGTTGATTTTTATAGAAGGTTGCTGTTCTAGTAGCATGTTATATTCCTCAAGGCCAAGAATGGATTTCATAGCACCAGTGTCAATTAAAGAACGAATAGTTTTATTTAAAAGTGATGACTTATTAAAATTGGAGAAATTTGTTTGTATTTAAAAAAAATTAGCAACATTTAAAAGCCATTACTCGCAATTATTAAACTTGGAAAAATTATGCAAAGGTTTTTCTGTATTTTAACTATTAAAATAAACTTGAGTTCTTAACTTGGTCTTACCGGGTTGGTGTCCGTGCCTGACACGTTTTTTGTCATACAATCAGGGCATTAAGGCTTTATGAAATTTTTACGTCCGCACCCAAAACAAAACATAGTTTTTGCTTCAGGGCAACGTACATAAACATGGTTGGAGTTTCCACAGTTCCAACAACTTGAAACACGAACTGACTCGATATTCAACTCTGTATTTTGAGGTAAAGAATTTTCGCTAGTACTTGGTGAACTTTGACTCAAACTTGTTTGACTGGGGAACTTGACCGTTACTTGGGGAACTTTGAGAAATTTCATTGATTTTAACATTCCTTTGAGGGTGACTTTGAAATTGATTTTGAAAGATTCTATTATTTTGGAAAGTTTGAGGTTTTTGATATGGTAATTCAGGAGGTAAAGTGTTAAATGAAGCTGAAGGTGGACCTTGAAACTGTTCAGACCTAATTTTAGTATCTTCAATTATGCGGCCCATAAACTTAAGGTCTTCTAAATTTAAGGGTTGTTTCACTTACAGGACGACTAAATCTTTCAAATAAATTTTGCATGGCAGAAATAAAAATAGGGGGCCTTTCAGACACTCCCTGGGTCCTTAACCATACTTAATTGAAAATTCATTCACTCTCTCTATAAAACTAATTAAACCTTGAGTCTTTCCATCGAATTTAAGATCATTCTTAGGTAACTGATATATTTTATGATAAAAATTTGACACCTTATTTGCATTTTGGCTTTGTCGATATTGATTACTTAAGGCCACAAAAACGGCATAGATTTGACAACACTGCTTTGCTGTTTTTTGCCCAATCTTTACCGGGAAGACTATCGGAAAGGAGAAAACGGAATCTGTTGAAATTTTGCAGGAATTTTTATTTTTGGTAGTGGGTTTGTAGAAAACATGGAATTGGGCAAATTTAAATTATATCCTGACATTCTGAGCGTGAACTAAGGTTATTACTCTCACTCATTGAAGCAAAACCTCCAAAGGCAAAATTCCTGAATTAACATTTTCTTGTCCTTGATTTAACATATTGAATGAATTTTGTTGAAATTATTTTGACATATTACTTGAACTGGGAACAGTAAAATTATAAAAAGTAGGTGGTAAAAGTGTGTTAGCAACTTGGCTATGATTGTTATTCAAATTTTGAGATTTAAACTGCAAATTATTGATACCTAAGTCTTGCCTTGGTAATTTTAAATTTGAGGAAAACGAGGAGGGAAAAGGAACTAAATTCAAAAGGGGCAAATGATTATTAGATTGATTTGGTTGCGTATTTCTATCTATGGGAAAAGTGGAATTTAGAATATTGTTTTGGCTCGGTGCAACAGAGTTCTGCGGTTGAGATTCTGATCTTGAAAAATCATTTGAACTTGAAAATTGAACATTTATGGCAGCACTTTGTGAGGCGATATCCAATAACTCTGTGGTGGCATTCTGATGAGATATTTGTTCAAAGTTTCGCGGCATAGAACTACTTGGTAAATTATTAAGCTCCTGGTTTTGACTTAATACAGGGCTTCGAACAAAATTTTCTAAATTTTGAGGGTTTGACTCTTGGTTAGGAAAAACTTCAGATTTATTCTGATTTTCATTTGTATTTGAAAGCTGAATGTGACTGCTACTAAAAGCTTGGTAAGGGGATGGGCTAGGCAACATGATAGAACTTAACAAAACCTCACTGTGACTAGATTCTATATCTGAGCCAGCATCGGGATTACTTTGAACAAACGATACTCTTCGTCTTTCACCAATACTCTAAATTTGATCTGTTGCGACAACAAGGTTGGATATGAAGTTAAAAACTTCCAAATCAGTTACATTAACCGAAAATAATCTAAAAAAGAGAAGATCAAAAGATCTTGGGAGGAAAGAACGAAATTTCAAAATTGGATGAGTGTCACACAAGGAACACACAAAAGACCAAAGCGAAAAGAGAAACAATTAAATGATGTTTCGCTGCGGGGTGACCAGCGTTTCTTTCCTCCCAAGATCTTTTGATCTTCCCTTTTTAAGATTGGATATATTAGCACAATTAACTTTTTGATCTCTCTTGATCGTATACATACGTCTAAACTCGGGGTGATGTGGGTCATCGGAAAAACGAAAAATCATACCCTCCAATACTAAGTTTTTCATCACATATCTGGTGCTCAGCGTCAAAATCTAAAGTGACTTTAGGGTAGGTGGGTGCTGACAATTTTTCAGAGCGCAGAAGTCCTCTCAAAATGAACCGTTTGACATCGGCAAAGCCCTTAATGACTGACAACTCCCGTACCAACTCGTCTACCAACAAATCACCAACTGACAGACAGCCTGCCTCCATATTGACACAATTTGGGACCCAAAAATATTTAAAAAACGCAAGATATCTCACAAATAAGTTAACACGGTAAAGCTGAAGGGGGGGATTAACAAAAATATTTTTTCTGACAAAAGTTAATGATGTTTCTTGAACCTGGCTAAAAAAGAGTTAAGCTATTAATAAGGTATCACAAAATCAACACAGGTACTGGAAAATTAACTTAACTTGTTTTTCTTTTCTTATTTATTTTTAAAATTGTTATTAGTTCTTTTTGTTTTATAACTTTATTATTTTTGAACTTTTCAAACCTTATTATGCCTAGGTTAACTCAGATTTTGGTTTTTGAGAGCATTAGGGCATGGGTTGAAAAAAAAGAAAAAATCTAATTAAATTCAATGAAAAGGTAAGTCAGATTAGTGGGCGGCAGACAGCTTAGACTGTCAAAGGATACGAAGATTCTTAAATTCAATAAATATTTATTATAAGTTTTCAATATAGTTTATATTTTTTTTACATTAATAAATAATGAAAAAAGGTAAATATCACAAGTGTCTTTTTGTTTTATCACAGGGAAGGAAAAAATCACTAAGTTTTGGTTTACTTAGAAGTAAAAATCCAACCCAAAAATAAAAAAGTAAATCACTTTTTCTTAGAAAAATATCACGCTAGTAAGGCAGCAAAAATACCTACTTATTTTTAGCTAACTACTTTACAAAAAACTGGACTAATTTTTAAGTAGCTACAAATGTCTGTTAAACAACTACTCCTTTGGCAAATACCCCGACTGGCATTGAATTATAAACAGTGCATTTGTAGTCGCTACCCAAAAATGTTATGACGCGAAAGCTAAAAAGTTTTAATCACCGTCGGCAAAGACACCAAAAATGCCAAACAACTGTTAAACAACTACTCCTCTGGCAAACACCGCGACAGGTATTGAATTGTAAACAGTCTTTTACCTAGTACCGAAGGACTCTATAACTCATAATAGTTTACAAAAAACACACGCTTGGTACTATATATACTCATGGGTTATAAAAAAATACTAAACATTAATCACTAAGCTCAAACTAACCTCTAAATGCTAAAAATGTGTTTGAGAAGGCTTATCTCATTTTAAAATTGAAATTTAAATCATTTGAATTCAAAAATATTTAAAACGTGACATACCACAAGCACACAGACAGAAAGACAAACTCAAAAAAACTAAACCAGCATAATGATCCGCGAACTGCCGAAGAGGGGTCCTATTCTAGATTGGTACTTATCTTTTGGATATGATAAATCCTACAAACTCCCAGCCTCTCCAAAACAACGCTCCTGAACTCCTCACATGCAGCTTCAGAACGGAGGCATCTCCAGCGTAGACAAACTACAAATCATGGCAGCACCCAAGGAGTTAAAGTGGTGGCGCTGAACACCATAAACTTCACCCAATGACGGCGGGACAACCCAAAACTCAAAAAAAGCAAAGCCAGAAACGGCAGGAACATTGGCAGGACTTTATATTTTCAATCCAGAGGTTAGGCTCTCAAAAAGGCATTGCACAAAGGCTGCTTGGGTTAAGGCAAGAAAGCACTAATGATAAGAAATGACTATAGAAATAAAATTTCCCTTACCTGATGTACTGGCTTTATTTCGGTCGCAGATCACTGCTTTTTACTAAACTTAATAAATCCAATTTAAGGAAAAAATTAAACTTTTCACTGCATTTTAGTAAACTTTATAAATCCCATTTGAGGAAAGAAAAGTGAAACTCTTTTTTTAGTTACTTCTTGCTTCGTGTAGCTGGCTGGACCAAAATAGAGCGGAAATCTATTTAATTCGGTTTGACCGAGATTTTTTGAAAATCGATTTGACAGAAGGTTTTGTTAGGTTTGTAAAAGGACGATTTACAGAAACCGAGGGTGAAAGGTTGCGGGAAGAATTTTCGAGATGTACGAGAAGAGGTCGCTACTGATCATTCATCATTCAAAATTTATCCATATTAGAGCATGGATTTATTTTGGTTGAACTAAATCATTGAAATGCATTTTTAGAGAACATTATTGAATATTTTGCTCGGTCCCTACCATTAATACTCTTTAATTGAACTGTGCGCGTAAAGGTGGCGCTACTTAGCCTAATTTTCGTTGTAATATTCATTTTATTAAAATGAATGTTACAAGGTCTACCTAGGACGCTAAGTGCACTGGACTAAATATTGGCATACACTTGTACAAGATTTTTGATGTTTAAATACTTAATTGTTCAAAAACTTAAATATTCTGAATCAACCATTTTCTTATAAATTACTAATAAAATCATTGAAAACTTGTTTTTTTTTGCACCTCATGAAATAAGAGATTAATAGATATTTTCTTCTATTAACTTCTTAGAACTTCATAGAACTTTGATGTTTTTAGATGTTGCAAACATAGGATCTCCAGAGAATATTTTAGAAGCACCATCAACAACTATTATGATTGATAAACCTTATTGTGCCAAGGATGTTGCTCTTCCTGAACCATTTGAAACACTTGAGGATTCAACTTTGAACCAAAACTTGCCTGGGACAATTCAAATACCATAAACTTGTTTACTAGTCACAAATATGGGGCCACAGATTCAGTTTCTGAAAATATGGAAAACATATTCTCAATGAAAGCACAACTCTCAACAATTATTGAAATTGACAATTTTTCTTGTGCCAAGGATGTTACAGTCCCTGAACCATATTACACACTTAAAAATACAACTGTGGAGCAAAATTTTCCTGCGACTAGTCAAATGTTACCTGAAACTGTCCAATTGATGACCAGACAAAAACCTTTTTTTGCTGTGATAGCTAAAGATGTTATTTTAAGACTTAACCCTGTATACTTTTTATTTATTCTTAAAATTATTTATATTTTTTTTTAGATGGTGGACATACCTCAAATCTTCAATTTTGCCTAAAATCATCCTTCCAGATAAGAAAAAGGAATATTTTAAAAGGTTGTTGAAACATTACTTTTTGTAATAGTAGTTTATGCAACTAGCAGTTAAAATAATTTTTTTACAAGCATTACGCAAGTAAAAAAAGGCTATTGGGATTAGCAAAATTTTAGGATGGTGTCTGTCTGTCTGGGACACAATATCTCAAAAACTAGAAAAAACAATAATTTGACGCAAAAATTCTTTGTCACCAAGCAATGAGCTGGGTTTCTGATGGTAGTGGGGGGTTGGACAGCGGGTTAAACTTTTTTTTAAATTCAGACATGCACCATAGCAGCTAGCGACATGCAGTTTTTATATTTAGGTGGATTACTTTTTTTTTATTTTATTTTCTGTAAGATTTTATAGATGGCTATATGTGCCTGTACCTTTATCAGAAATCCTAGAAAAAAAACAGGAAAAAAATTAAAAATAAAAGTGAATCAAGGAGGCTTACATTGTAGGATATTTTAATTTCTAACAGATTGTTATTTAGCCAATTTTCAGAATGATTTTCTTGTGAATACCTACTTGAAAACCACTTAATAAAATTCATTTAAGAGGCTTTCTTTTGTTTTATTTTTTAGGAAGCCAAATATGCTCCATTTTGGGACTTGCTTATGTTACCCGAAGACAGGATCTCACCCCCAAATCCAAAAGATTTTATCACAAATTAAGAGAATGGAGCATAAACCTGACAAACAAACAAAAACAGATAAAGAGCTATCAAGCTAGATTGGCACATGCTGAAAAAATTGCTAAGTCTGAAAATTTCCAAAACCTGAAAAAGATGGTCAATGACCCATCCAATAATTTTATTATGTGTCAGATAAGAAATAAAAATTAAAAACTAAATCAAGAAGATTCTATTTGGAAGAAAAAGTCTTGGCACTGTCAATCTATAAAAATTGTGGCTAAGGTTATAGGTTGTTAAGCAAAATATTTTCTTTGCCCTCCCTAAAAACATTAAATAAGCTATTGCGAAAGATCACTCTAAAACTTAATTAATTAAAATTAATTAAATTCCAGGGGAAAAAACTGTATTTTGGTCTTTGACGAGGTGGAAATTGACACCACCCTATCTTACAGCAGGAAAAAGATGAGATTGAAATTCTCGATAGAAAAAAAAACCTTTAGCAGACCATGCTAATGTTTTTAAGTTAAAAGGTGTTTCTCGTCTGTGGAAACAACCTATAGCATTTAGTGTTAGTGGTGGAGCAACCAAAACTTTAACACTTCAAAAAATGATAATTGATATCATTAGGCTATGCTTTTCGATTGGTCTTGATGTTATGGCTACGGTCTTGATGTTATGGCCACGGTCTTGATGTTATGGCCACGGTCTTGATGTTATGGCCACGGTCTGTGATCAAGGCTCCAATAACGTCAAGGCTATTAAAGAATTACGGAACCAAATAATCTTTTAAATAAAAATATGTACTTTGAGATAGATGTGGTGAAAAAAATTGCAAAATGGATTCACATTCAGCAGTTGTTTGCATTGGATACTTCAGAACCATTTTTAAGGCTGTGCCCAAAGCTTTATGATGAAAATGTGGATCCATCAAAAATCAGAAAAATGAAAGTTAAGATGTGCACCCAAGTTTTTAGTTTTTCAGTTGGAAGTCTGCCTAAGAGAATTCCCAAGTGGGGTAATTTTTTTTATTACTAAATTATCAAGGATTAAAAATGCTAAAGCTTCTTTAAAAATATTTAAGCTTTTTTAAAAATACTAAAGCACTTTCTGTTTGGTCAACAAATAATAGGTATATCATTTTTCTTGTTTCGCACTTACTTTTCTTTACCATTCCTAACTACTTTTGTTTATTACTTTCAGATATCAATGATCAAAACAAACTTCCAGCTGAAGCAGAAGATACTGGGGACCTGATTTTATTTCTAGATGAGTTCTTTGACATATCCAAGGGGAACATTAATTAAACCTGGAGAGCAGGCACTGTTTTTAATCAGACACTCCCTAAATTATTTACTTTATGTTATTCCCAGAATCCCTACTTCTAAAAATAAATCACAGAAGCTTAAAGATATTATAGTTAAGGAACTACAATTTAATAGTATTAATGGCTCTTTATCTCATAATCTTGGAGAAAAATTGTTGGATGTAGTTGTTAGATGTGCTTTATATTGGTGATGTCGAAGTGTAAACAAGGTCTTAAAAGGAAAAGACAGCAAGTTTCAAGATTTTTAACCGTTTGTCAAAACCAAACTTTGATTGATCCCACTAAACTGCAAAGTTTTAAAAATTGGCAAAAAAGGAGAAAAAACTTAAAAAAACAGTAATTTCTTACTACCTGGAGGTAAATAATTTGTACAGGGTGATCCAAATTCGAAGGGATTGAGCTAACATGACTTTTTGAAAAATATGCATTTTAGAATTTGGTCTCCTTTTTTATTCATGAAAATCTATTTTTAGTGCAAATTGCTTTTTATAGTTAATTTAAAGCAGAATTTATTTGTCAAGCTGGATTTCATTTGTTACATTTTGAGAAATAAATTCTACTTTAAATTTTCTACAAAAAAGCAATTTACACCAAAATTAGTCTTCATTAAAAAAAAGTTAGATACCAAATTCTAACAGGCATATTTTAAAATTTGAGCCTATAACATGTTTATTAGTTTTTGCTATCTCACTTAGAAATTCTGCAAAAGTACTGTGAATGTGCTAAAAAATGAGATTGTGACACTGAATTATTGCAAAATTACTGTGGGTTAAAATGTACACATAGAACTATAGTTTGTAAATATAATTTTACAATAAGCACATCTAACCAAAAACATCTATATGTAAATTTTGTGTAAGGCTTAATTATATAGAGATATATCATATCATTTGAAAACTGAAAATTTTGGACAAGTCAGCTTTTTTGTCAAACTTTTAAAGAGTTGTCGCAGTTTGTAGGAGCAAGGATTTATACATATGTAAAATAATTATTTGTAAACAAGAGTGGATACAGAGTTTGTTATAAAAATTAAAGAATAATGTACGTTGGCATTGGCTTGAATTTTAACTAAAACAAAATAATATCAAGTTGCCTTTGGAAACAAAAGTTTGTTTACTGTCAGTTGAGATTTATTTATTTTGAAGTTTTCAATTTAAGATGTAATATAAATTAGAAATAAGAAGAAGTATCTACAAGTTGGTTGGGCGGGAACCCAAAGCTGAAATCTGTTAAATATTCCAAAATGAAAACATTTCAAAGAGAACTATTTATAGAACAATAGCAGAGTGCGAGCAGGGAATACCATGTGTGAATCTCTTAAAAAGTGGAAGACCACCGCACAAAGATCAGAGAGATTGGTGAAAAGAGCAAAAAAACAGATTAAAATGTCAACTGGCTCGTCAATTCAGATCTTCTAAGAGTACAATATCGTTGGAATTGAGGAGGAATGGTGAAATTTGCTTTGGTTAGTGTTTAAATAAATGTCTTCATTAAAAAAAAACTCCGATTAATATTTTGTGCCGAAACTTTTAGGACACGCATTATATATATATTGGTCAAATTTTTGAAGCATTTAGAAAAAATGTTTATGTATCCATACCTGAAATTTTCTATAATTTAGTAAAATGTGTAATATAAAATGTTATGTAAAATTTGTAAAACTTTACTTAAAATGTGCTTGGAAAAATTCTGTACAAAATTTTATTTAAAAATAGAGACTTCAAAATTTTGTTTTCTTTTAGTATTAACAAAATTGGGGTTAAAAAGTAGTTTTATATATGTACAGTTGTCACTAATAAATTCTGCCCACTTCACAGACCAAAAGTCACAATGTCAAGATTTGTTTACCAAAATCTTGATATTTTGACTTATCTGACATGTATGGGGGGCAGAATTTATTAATGAAAACTTTACAGTTGATTAGAAAAAAAACTACAACATTGATATCAGTGTCAAATATGAAAGTAAATAAAATCATAAAAAATTTTCATATGTTCTACCAGTTTTTTTTCCGAATCGACCTTTAATTAAACATGTATTTTATGTTGATGATAACAAGAAATAAAATATTACTAAACTAAATAAGCGAATATTTTTTTAAAACCAACAATTCGAAAATTCTCGAATATTATAAAAATATAATTTATATATTCATTGTGGAATAAAACTTAATTAGAGAATTTTTGCATTGATTGTTATTTATAGAATAAGAAAAAAAAATTAAATGTTAAAAGAGGTAAAAAAACGCCCCACAGCAGAATATTTTGAACCCTTACAGCCACCAGAGGGCGCTGTTGGTTCAAAAACTTAGTAATTGAGGTTCTATGTCGTCGTGTATTGTCTATTTCTGAGATTAGTAATCTGTGACCATGATACGTTTTTTAAAAAAACCAAAGTTAAAAAAATAATTGGTCATTAGCCCTGAAGAATTTAATTTTATTATATTTTTAAATGAGTTAACACGATAGTTAACTTGCTTTTGTTTATGAGGTATTTAAAACATAAGTTCCACACAAATTCAATTAAGATTTTGATAATTAACATACACCATATTTTTTACATTTTTTTAGTGTGATAAATGTGCGCATAGCACAGAAAACAGATACCAGCTTGTTTGCCACACCTTATCCCACAACAAGTACAAGTGTAGACAGTGTCCTTATTTTCACACATTTGAGAAATGGTAAGTTTTATTTTGATATTTTTAGAACTATATTTTATTAATATAAACTTTAAAACGCATATTTTTATAAAATAAATTTGAAATTCAAAAAAGGTTTCTATTTATAAATGTTTTCCGATTAAGATGACATGTTGTGGGAAAATTAGTATTTTGAGAACGTGTTATACAGGGTTCGTTAAAAATCTCCACTGTTAAACAACAAGGCTGGAGAGGTTTTAGTTTTAAGCGAATAACCAAACGTGTATGTAATGTTATAATTAACCCCGCCTTCTGTAGTCTGCGAATAATCCGCTAGAGGCACTGTGCCATGGTCGCAGATGGGGAATGCGTAAAAGTTTTAAAAAAGGTGGTTGATTTGTTGTGCCACGTTCCAGAGGGACCCACCTTGATCTAGAAAATAAGCTAGTCGTTACATATTGGCACCCACGTAAGGCCTGGAAGTGAGCATCCAACAAGTTGGAGTCTGAAATCTGGTAGCTTGCAAAAATTTAGGCCTCAAAGCACCCTCAGAGTTTTCGCTTAGTTGCTGTTGGATTAATGCAGTTTTATAGTTGTTCTGATGAACAGTTTTCTACGAAAAACGTACAAAAAAGACTCATTAAAAATATTTTGATTGAAAAATTGACTACACACCCACAGAGTTTTCGCTGTGTTGGTGTTGTGTGAATTTGTATCTGTTTTGCTTAAATTTTAATGTGAATTGTGATGCTGATAAAGGACATGGGCCAAATAACATAGGTATTGGCCTTCCGTGGAATGCGTTGGTACTTACATATGTCGTAGACAACTTCTTTCTGAACAGTGTTTAAATTGGACAAAAGTGCCGCTGGGCCGTAGGAGCTTCACAATTTCGATCCAAAGTTTGGATTTGGAAAATGTTTTGATGTCAAAATATGGCTAATTCTGTCAGAATATTTTTACTTTGTATTGTCAGACTTAATGTTAAGGGTACTAATCATACTGTTGGTACCTAACTCACCAGCGGATGATTGTGATGTGATACTTTTGTACGCAAAGTTCAATTTTGTGCCACGATTTTTTTACTTTGCCCAGACTAGTTTCGACGTACATTTGAAAGCTTTCATTGGCGGTCATTTATAACCTCTGCAAATGTTGTTTTTGTGTTTTTTATATACTAATGTAAATATTATTTTCAAGTGGTTTCGAAATGAGTCTTAAAAGATCAGGTTGCAGGATTGTGAAGAAATAGCTAGGTATCTATGGTATCACTGAGATACAGGGAAACTAAAACATTGCTATCTGACGGGTCTTCCCTTCTCGGACACTCGACACTAGGGAGCCCCGCTATCTTTTAATTTGGTGATTTCATAACAATGCAAGCATGAAGGCATGAAAAGCCGCGGTTGCTTTGAAAAATCCCTAAATATTGTTGCCATCGTTGTCTAGACTTCGTCAATTGGTTTTTTATGACGACGAGCAGCATCCAGTACCCTAGAAAGAAGACGCTGTGAAGTATACTGTACTTCATTCTCTTCGTGCCTTGCATATCCTGGGTACCACAGGATCGATGCAACATGTGCACATACACTTAATGCCCTTGCTCCCACTTTGCATGTAAACTAGGTGGATATGATTGGACCTCTTATATTTACTTCTGCATTCAACATTATGAAGGAGTTGCCTGAACATGCCTAGAAAATATTTATAGTCCTAACAGGTTCGGTTCTGTAAGATGAACCATTTTTAACAAAACAATAAAAAGGAACTGAACAAGTAAACAATATAAAAACAACAAACTAAATTATATAAAACTAACTAAAAACATTAAAACTACTAAGAACGAACGATCTAACAGCAAGGCCCCACCAAAACTTTCTACGTGGCACAACACCGTTCTCAAATAAAAGGCCAGTTAACTCATTTTTGTTTTATTATCCTTTGTGATCACAAAGCAAAGTCTGAAAGACAGTCTTTGACTTATTCTTGAAGTTTGTTTAAGGCCACTTACCTATAAAAATTTTCTAATTATTTTAAATTCAATTATTTCCCTACCGACGAGGCAATAGAATTTGAGTGCCCTCAGCTATCTAAAAATAAATGAAGTCAAATTCTGCCATTTTCTGACATCAAAACATTTTCAAAATCCAAACTTTGGATCGAAATTGTGAAGCTCTTAAGGCCCATCGGCACTTTTGTCCAATTTAAACAGTGTTCATAAAGAAGTTGTCTACAACATAATGTAAGTACTAAGGCATTCCACGGAAGCCCAATACCTGTGTTATTTGGCCCATGTCCTTTGTAGAGAGAATTGCGGTTATTACGTTAGAACAGCTTTAGATTTTGGGTTTATGTTGTTAAGTCGAAAATAGTTAAATTAAAAATGGTTAAAACAAAAAGGAAGACTCGGCTAGAGCCGGAGGAGGATTGTTAAAAATTTGGAAAAAATATGTCGAGTATTAATGAATCCGTAGCAGCCTTGGCTGGCCCGGTAAAATTAATAAATTGTCGAGACAGTTTCAGCCGGTACCTTGCAGAGGAATCCTTTTAGTCGCGCTCAAACGCCAGCGCCATCTGGAAGGCCTGCTATTTTTGAGGCAGAAAATAGGAGTTTTTCGCAGCCACGATTGCCGGCAATACAGGTAGACCGAGGTTACAATACCTATTTTAGAGATTTGGGGAAGTAATAATCTGATTTTTCACCCAAACTTGAAACTGCACCCGATAGCGTTTTTAAATAAACTTAATAGATTATTTGTTAAAGCTGGCGTTCCAGAAAATACAAAATTGAATTTAGCGATGTCTTGTTTAAGAGGATCCGCGGCTGATTGGTGTTCTAAGCAAGAGAACAAAAAATTAAAAATCACGACAATTTTTAGGCTACCTTATGAAAAACAAAACAAATGAGAGTTGCGTTTAGCCTTTTTAGCTCGTCGTAACTAGGCGACGTATCCTTTTTGCGTAAAGTACGTTGCGTTTACGTCCTGCCGTGGCTCATAACTCCTTTTATATTTTAAAATAAAGCACTTAAAAGTTAAAAAAAAGGTTGTTGATTTGTTGTACCACGTTCCAGAGGGACCCACCCTGAGCTAGAAAGTAAGCTAACCGTTACAAGGCCAGCTGAAAAACCAAATTCTCAGAGAGATATTAGATGTCTTGAAACCATGCATTTTAGTCCGGCTCAGTTAAGTTTGCCCCCCCCAGATCGATTTTCTCAAAAATTTTTATGCCAAAATTTTGCACACATTTTGCACAATATTGCACACCACAAATCAAATTTTGCACACCTTCCTGCGAGAAACTACAGCCCATTTTCTGTGGGGGGGGGACAAACTTGACGTTGCCCCCCCAGTCAATATTTTTCAAAAATTATGATATCATTTGAAAGGTCTTATTTTGCACAATTTTGCACACCCATTTTAAAATTTTGCACACCTCCCTGTAACCCACACGAGGGTTCTGAAAATATCAAGTTTGCCCCCCCCCAGTCAATATTTTTCAAAAAGTTTGGTGTCGTTAGAAAGGTCTTATTTTGCACAATTTTGCACACCCATTTTAAAATTTTGCACACCTCCCTGTAACCCACACGAGGGTTCTGAAAATATCAAGTTTGCCCCCCCCCCCCAGTCAATATTTTTCAAAAAGTTTGGTGTCGTTAGAAAGGTCTTATTTTGCACAATTTTGCACACCCATTTTAAAATTTTGCACACCTCCCTGTAACCCACACGAGGGTTCTGAAAATATCAAGTTTGCCCCCCCCCCCCCAGTCAACATTTTTAAAAAAATTTGGTGTCGTTAGAAAGGTCTTATTTTGCACAATTTTGCACACCCATTTTAAAATTTTGCACACCTCCCTGTAACCCACACGAGGGTTTTGAAAATATCAAGTTTGCCCCCCCCAGTCAATATTTTTCAAAAAGTTTGGTGTCGTTAGAAAGGTCTTATTTTGCACAATTTTGCACACCCATTTTAAAATTTTGCACACCTACCTGTAACCTACACGAGGGTTCTGAAAATATCAAGTTTGCCCCCCAGTCAATATTTTTTAAAAATTTTGGAGTCATTATAAAGGTCTAATTTTGCATCATTTTGCACACCCATTTTAAAATTTTGCACACCTCCCTCTAACCCATATGAAGATTCTAAATATATCAAGTTTGCCCCCCCCCACCGTCGATATTTTTAAAAAAATTTTGTGTCATTCGAAAAGTCTATTTTGCGCAATTTTGCACACCCTTCAGTACCCCACAAGAGCGTTCTCAAAAAAGTTTGCCCCCCCCCCCAGTTAATATTTTCCAAAAAATTTATGTCATTCGAGAAGCCTAATTTTGCACAACTATTTTTAAATTTTGCACACTTCCCATGCCGTTTTCTTTTTGTGGCGTTTACGGTTAAACCTGGTCCTAAAATTTCCCAGAAGTATAAGCAAACGAAGGAGACCTCGATTGTGTAATATCTTTGAATATTGTTTAAATTTACAGATAATTGTGTATGTTTACATTTTTATATAATCAAAAGTTTTTAATTTTTATGAATTTCCGGATTATACTTAAATTTTCATATCAAAAATGATCAGAAAAAATCGATGTAGACAGCGCATCCTGTCATGTTCGATGCCTTGAGAATCGGAACCAGCCTATTTTGCCGGTTCAGAATGGTTGCGGTTCTCAAGGTATGGATCTTCACAGGATGTGCTATCTACGTCCATTTGTTCGTCCACAGATGATGTCATAGCATGTGAAAAATTAAGTATAATCCGGAAATTCACAAAGATTGAAAACTTTTGATTATAGACACATATATGTAAGCATAAGCAATTATATGTAAATTTAAACAATATTCGAAGATATTACACAATCGAGGTCTCCTTATTTTGCTTATACTTCTGGGAAATTTTAGGACCAAGGTTAACCGTAACCGCTACAAAAAGAAAACAGCTCCAGAAACTAGTAGGTAGGTATATGCACCTATATCTGAATTCGGGACAGGTATCCGCGGGAGGCGGGAGGTTGTACGTGCCGTAAAGAGGAATGCGTGCGTACCTACACCTACCACGCGCGAAGGCCTTTTATGTAATATATAGAAATGTCGCTTAGCAATGCCTAGTTTTATTTGTGTTCATGATTCAGAATGACTTCGGGTGAAGTTTCCGAAGTTTGCAACGTGTATTTTAAATGGTGGCGTTCCATTTCGGCAGGAAAGTCAATGTGAACGCCTCTATTTAAAATACATAACATTACGTAACGCCTGGTTCTCACCTATGCGTGCCCACCCTGACTCTAAAAATGCATCACGTGATCAGCCATGCATTTTCCGATTTTTTAAAAGTGTCGCGTGATGCGTTTTTAGTGTCAGGGTGAGCACGCATAGGAGGCAACTAGGCGTAACGCTTATAGGGGTTATGTAGAGGTGAGCGGGGTTTCGCGGTTCCGTTACGTAATGCAATTTTTAAATTATTATTGTGAAATAAAACAACTTTTTGGATTTTTCGAGTGAAAAAGAAAAAAAAGAGGGGGTCTCTGGCAGCAAAACGTTACGTTATTTTAGACTGAAGTAGTCCCAAACGTTACAAAGCGTTATATAGGGGTTCGCGGGTTGGAGTCAAAATTGGGCAAAATAAGGGTTACGTAATAAGTGCACTACCTCTCAGTATACGCAATTACTTTGTGGTTGGCGGTAAATATAACCTAACTTTTTTGTTACTTTTTATTTTTTTTAGTTGATGAATGAATCAATTTTCCAAAAATATTACGAAAAAAATAAAATAACAATAACCATAAAGTAATTCCTCCGGAAATTCCGAACTCTGTTATGGAACTGGCAGTCGCAGAAGTAACAATAATAATAAGGAAAGAGACAAAAACACTGACCAAAAAGGCCTTAAGTGTGAACGGAACTTTAACTTTCTACCTATTGGTGTCATCCTATTTGCAGCAGGCGTTGTTTCCGTCTTTGGGTTGAGAATTGAGTCAAATTTATATGACATATTTTTTGAATTCGATTTTATTTTTTTTTTCGATCTATAAAAGAAATAATAATTTTTGTCTTATTTGCCATTTTAAGTGCATGAAATATAAAAACAAAATGTCTAAAATGTTCATGTGTACAAATAAATAAACGACTTCCTCTAATTATAATTATTGACGGACGGAATTTTTTGATGTAAACCTAGTTAATGACACACCAAGACGCCAAACGCGTGGTGTGAACTGCAAAATCAAGGCGGGCGTCATCACCGTAGCCGCTGTCCGCAAATAGCAAGGTGTGATCCCACCATTATCCAGATGAAAATTTTCGGACGCACCCATGACATCGGAGGCGCGTTCAACCTCGGGTGTAACTTGCCCCAAAATGGGTAAGTGCAGTCCTCCAGAAATTTGAAAAGCCTTTGGTATTCTTGACATGTAGAAGAGAAAGATAGAAATGCGGCGTTATAGGCGTTCTTAGTCATTTTCGGTAAGATGTGTCTGAGCTTCATAGAAAGTGACAGTTTCCTCGTCCTTCACTCCCCAAATGGACCTACCTAAATTTTTGGGTGTTCTGCACCAAATTTTGACGTTTCTTCGAGCTTGGGCATCTTGTCATTACACTTTGCAGTGTGTATTTGTGGAAGAAATGAATTTAATGGACGAGGCTGGGAATAACTATTTTTTTTTATTATTTCGCCAGAAGCACGAAACCGTCTGGGCGTGAAAAAAATTCTGTTTTTTTTTATAAGTTAACTATACAGGTTAAAAAAGTGTAGGTTGTATAAAAGCAAGCTTACGGAACCGTGAAGTGAATTAGAGCGTAGTCCTATTCACTCCACGGTCCCGTACGTATAATATATATGTATAATATAATATATATAATATATAACTTTTATTTTGGTTTATTATTGAAGTAAAATATACGTGCGGGAAAGTAGAAAGATCTGAAAGAAAACAAAGCGTCGTTTTTTTTTAAAGAAAGTGTTTATTTTATCTATCAACCAAGGTTATTATTAGAAGTGCAACAACACGCAATTACGATTTACTTACTTTCGACTAACTTGCGTGACAAAGATTTTTATGGAACTTAAAATTAACGTTTTTATTTTATTAGACACTTAAAGCCAATTATCAAAGTTAACATTATCCTAAGACGTATCGCTATCGAGTGGACCAATCAACCATGTGCAGTATATGGGGAATGCGAGACAGCTCCAGCTGATCAAAGTACGCCTGGATACCCATTCTTCAGTTTCGAGAGAAACTTTCGTGTAGGAACGATCACATCCTTTATTTCAACCAATAGGCAAGCCCCAATGCGGTTACGAAACGTTCGATAAGCTGAAAAGCTCCACGGCGCCCGCGCAGGAGAACCCGCTCTCTTCCCCAGAACCAGCAGATGTAAGGTGTAGGAGAGTTCTCTTGATATGCGGTAGCCCGGTAATGTCCGGCGGTGCTCGACTGATATCGGATGGCTAGTGCAAGCAGTCAAACTATCCTATTGGTCCAAATCACTGATGTGAGCGTTCCTATAGGAGTGTTGTCTCGAAACTGAAGAATAGGTACCCTGTCCTGCAATACGTGTCAGGATAACACGAAAGAAGACGTGACGTTACGTAGTTTTCACCCAAGACGTTGCTCTATCAACAAAAACGTGTCATTTCGATCAGCTGGAGATGTCATGCATTCGCCATAAATTTAAAAGTGTACTTGGTTAATTGGCCGGCAAGATAGAGATACGTCTTAAGATTTTTTTAGGGATGAGGTATTTTGGGGGTAGTTCCGAAGGGAGAAATGGAGGAAAGTTCAAAAACAATAGGGCTCCGCGCGTCAATACACGTAATCGTTGTGTAAAATTTCGTTATGATCGGTGCAGCAGTTTTTGAGTTACAGTGGCGCATATCGAGGCGACGGACAGACAGACAGACAGACCGACCGACAGATAGACAGAGCGGCGGCGTCTGGATTCGTGCTCATCTGAAGTCAGATCCACCAAATTCCTTCATCTTTCTCAAAATCTCGAAATGCGATTTTTTGACATTTACATTACTTCCTTCTCTTAGAGCGAGTTAAGTAAAAAGTCAACGAAATTCTTTTTGTTTTCTTTAAAATTACGTAAAGTAAAATTTATATAAGAAATCAAGTAAGAAAAACTATTCTCCTCTTTGTTGCACCTTTAGAATATGTATTGCGCATAGCCTTTTTATTGGCTCAAAAATGGTACTTCTTCTAACGCAAACTTATAAAAGGCTATTTTCATTTAAGAAGGTAGTGCACTTGCCCAAAAAAGTGTAGAGCAGCTTTAGTTCGAAAGCGCCTCAGACCACATTGCACAAAGCTCAAAAGCACGTCCGTCGTCGTGCCATATTTTACGTTTTGTTTAATAAAATCAACGAGAAGTAGGTGGTGTCGTGTGCCGTTCAATCAGCATCAGCTTACCAGTTGCCAAACAAAATAAGGTAGGTTTATAGTTTACGTATATAGGCTCTATAATTCAGTGATATAGGCAAACAAATCAGTAAAGAATTGGGTTCCATTAGTATGGTGTAGGTAGGGCAATATGCTCTATTCAGAAGCTTTTGTCCGTTAAACATATTTGCAGTTTTTACATTTTCGAAGAATTCTGAGGTAAAGTCGCCTCATTAAACAATGTAACTTCAATTCTTTTGGGGAATATATCTTAGCACAAACTGACAACGTTGCAAGCCGCATATACCTACCTGTATCATGTACAGCCATTTGCACCAACATATTTACTTATTTAGGGGTCACTTAGAATAAGGTGGCCTAGATTAGAGAATAGTTTCGTTTGTATTTAGAACTCCCCTAAACTACCTTAGGTGATCCCTAAACCTAGGGTCCCGTCAACTAATGCTAGGTGACCCTAAATATGTTGGTGCAAATGGCTGGTAGTCTTATACTAAGTCCACAGGATACAGATATATGTGGCTTGCAATGTTGTCAGTTTGTACTAAAATATAATCCTCAAAAAAATTAAAGGGGCATATTTGAAGAGGCTTACGGTTTTCTGCCGATATTGCGATGGGTTAGTTTTGTAAAAGAAGTGTTGGGTTGGTTTTACAACCCAATCCAAACTTAACCCTTCTTTTCCAGACCCAAACCCAACATGACTGAAGTGAACAAAATTTTTTGAAATAAAACAAACATTTTCAAATTTAAATTACGCGCCAAAATCGGCAAGTTGAAGAACGCACCCCTGTGCGAATTACCTAAAAAAAAATGTCAGAAAATGCCAGTTCTGCTTAAAAATCGCAAATGGTGTGTTATTTTTTTCGGCGTTTTTTAGAAATTCGAATTTTTGGTAAAATAAACAAATGCCTGGTAAAGTTCAACCCTTGGAGCATATTTGGACGTAATTTAAAGTTAGACACTACCTCGCCCCCGCCCAGCACCCATATTCACTTCACTGTTCCGTAAGTATATCCCGCTAAACAAAAATGAAAAAAAAAATAGAAAACCGTTATTTTCATAGTGAAAAATTCACTTAATAACCCGTTTTATAACTTTAGTTTTTTCATGATGAAAATAAAGTTTTTTTTTTATGGGAACGTTATTTTCATAGTAAAAAAAACGTTAATGGAAAAAGTAACGTCATAAAACGGGTTATTAAGCGAATTTTTCACTATGAAAATAACGTTTTTTAATTTTTTTCATTTTTGTTTAGCGGGATGTCTCTATCCAATTATTTTTGAGCTGTAACCTTGGAAAAAAACAAAATTTTTTTTTACACACAGACGGTTTTGTGCTCCCCACGAAGCATATCGGCCTGTACTTTTTTTTCAAAATCTTAAAAAATGGCAGAAAACCGTAAGCCTACCTACTGCATCTATTACAGTTGCCTCTTCAAATATGTCCCTTTAATTTCTTTGAGGAATATGTTTTAGTACAAACTGACAACATTGCAAGCGACATATATCTGTATCCTGTGGACTTAGTATAAGGCTACCAGCCATTTGCACCAACATATTTAGGGGTCACCTAGCATTAGTTGGCACCTGAATCTAGTTTAGTTTTAGGGAGGCTAGGGGACCAAAAACGGGCCCCTAGGTTTAGGGATCACCTAAGGTAGTTTAGGGGAGTTCTAAATACAAACGAAACTCTTCTCTAATCTAGGCCACCTTATTCTAAGTGACCCCTAAATAAGTAAATATGTTGGTGCAAATGGCTGTACGTGGTAAGATATATTCCCCAAAAGAATTGAAGGGACATTATTTGATAAGGCGACTTCTCGTTGATTTTATTAAACAAAACGTAAAATATGGCACGACGACGGACGTGCTTTTGAGCTTTGTGCAATGTGGTCTGAGGCGCTTTTGAGCTAAAGCTGCTGTACACTTTTTGGGCAAGCACTACCTTCTTAAATGAAAATAGCCTTTTATAAGTTTGCGTTAGAAGAAGTACCATTTTTGAACCAATAAAAAGACTATGCGCAATACATATTCTAAAGGTGTAACAAAGAGGAGAATAGTTTTTCTTACGTGATTTCTTATATAAATTTTACTTTACATAATTTTAAAGAAAACAAAAAGAATTTCGTTGACTTTTTGCTTCCCTCGCTCTAAGAGAAGGAAGTAATGTAAATGTCAAAAAATCGCAAATCGAATTTGGTGGATCTGACTTCAGATGAGCACGAATCCAGACGCCGTCGCTCTGTCTATCTGTCGGTCGGTCTGTCTGTCTGTCTGTCCGTCGCCTCGATATGCGCCACTGTAACTCAAAAACTCCTGCACCGATCATAACAACATTTTACACAACGATTACGTGTATTGACGCGCGGAGCCCTATTGTTTATGAACTTTCCTCCATTTCTCCCTTCGGAACTACCCCCAAAATACCTCATCCCTAAAAAAATCTTAAGACGTATCCTAAGACGTATCTCTATCTTGTCGGCCAATTAACCAAGTACACTTTTAAATTTATGGCGAATGTATGACATCTCCAGCTGATCGAAATGACACGTTTTTGTTGATAGAGCAACGCCTTGGGTGAAAACTACGTAACGTCACGTCTTCTTTTGTGTTATCCTGACAGGCAGGATAGGGTACCTATTCTTCAGTTTCGAGAGAACACTCCATAGGAACGCTCACATCAGTGATTTGGACCAATAGGATAGTTTGACTGCTTGCACTAGCCATCCGATATCAGTCGAGCACCGTCGGACATTACCGGGCCACCGCATATCAAGAGAACTCTCCTACAACTTACATCTGCTGGTTATGGGGAAGAGAGCGGGTTCTCCTGGGCGGGCGCCGTGGAGCTTTTCAGCTTATCGAACGTTTCGTAACCGCATTGGGGCTTGCCTATTGGTTGAAATAAACGATGTGATCGTTCCTACACGAAAGTTTCTCTCGAAACTGAAGAATGGGTATCCAGGCGTACTTTGATCAGCTGGAGCTGTCTCGCATTCCCCATATATATAAAACTGCACATGGTTGATTGGTCCACTTGATAGAGATACGTCTTAGGATAGTGTTAACTTTAATAATTGGCTTGAAGTGTCTAATAAAATAAAAACGTTAATTTTAAGTTCCATAAAAGTCTTTGTCACGCAAGTTAGTCGAAAGTAAGTAAATCGTAATTTCGTGTTGTTGCACTTCTAATAATAACCTTCGTTGATAGATAAAATAAACACTTTCTTTAAAAAAACGACGCTTTGTTTTCTTTCAGATCTTTCTACTTTCCCGCACGTATATTTTAATTCAATAATAAACCAAAATAAAAGTTATATATTATATATATTATATTATATATAACAGAATTTTTTTCACGCCCAGACGGTTTCGTGCTTCTCGTCCATTAAATTAATTTCTTCCACAAATACACACTGCAAAGTGTAAAGACAAGATGCCCAAGGTCGAAGAAACGTCAAAATTTGGTGCAGAACACGCAAAAATTTAGGTAGGTCCATTTGGGGAGTGAAGGACGAGGAAACTGTCACTTTCTATGAAGCTCAGACAGATCTTACCGAAAATGACTAAGAACGCCTATAACGCCGCATTTCTATCTTTCTCTTCTACATGTCAAGAATACCAAAGGCTTTTCAAATTTTTAGAGGGCTGCACTTACCCATTTTGGGGCAAGTTACACCCGAGGTCGAACGCGCCTCCGATTTCATGGGTGCGTCCGAAAATTTTCATCTGGATAATGTCGGGATCACACCTTGCTATTTGCGGACAGCGGCTACGGTGATGACGCCCGCCTTGATTTTGCAGTTCACACCACGCGTTTGGCGTCTTGGTGTGTCATTAACTAGGTTTACATCAAAAAATTCCGTCCGTCAATAATTATAATTAGAAGAAGTCGTTTATTTATTTCTACACATGAACATTTTAGACATTTTGTTTTTATATTTCGTGCAATTAAAATGGCAAATAAGAAAAAAATTAGTATTCCTTTTATAGATCGAAAAAAAATCAAATCGAATTCAAAATATATGTCATGTAAATTTGACTCAATTCTCAACCCAAAGACGGAAACAACGCCTGCTGCAAATGGGATGACACCAATAGGTAGAAAGTTAAAGTTCCATTCACACTTAAGGTCTTTTTGTCAGTGTTTTTGTCTCTTTCCTTATTATTATTGTTACTTCTGCTACTGCGCAGTTCCATAACAGAGTTCGGAATTTCCGGAGGAATTTTTTTCGTAATATTTTTGGAAAATTGATTGATGGGGTACGTCTCATCGACTAAAAAAAGTAAAAAGTAACAAAAAAGTTAGGTTATATTTACCGCCAACCACAAAGTAATTGCGTAAACTGAGAGGTAGTGCACTTATTACGTAACCCTTATTTTGCCCAATTTTGACTACTCCAGTCTAAAATAACGTAACGTTTTGCTGTCAGAAACCCCCTCTTTTTTTTCTTTTTCACTCGAAAAATCCAAAAAGTTGTTTTATTTCACAATAATAATTTAAAAATTGCGTTACGTAACGGAACCGCAAAACCTCGCTCAGCCCTACATAACCCCTATAAGCGTTACGCCTAGTTGCCCTGACACCCTGACACCAAAAACGCATCACGCGACACTTTTAAAAAATCGGCAAATGCATGGCTGATCACGTGATGCATTTTTAGAATCAGGGTGGGCACGCATAGGTGAGAACCAGGCGTTACGTAATGTTATGTATTTTAAATAGAGGCGTTCACATTGACTTTCCTGCCGAAATGGAACGCCACCATTTAAAATACACGTTGCAAACTTCGGAAACTTCACCCGAAGTCATTCTGAATCATGAACACAAATAAAACTAGGCATTGCTAAGCGACATTTCAATATATTACATAAAAGGCCTTCGCGCGTGGTAGGTGTAGGTACGCACGCATTCCTCTTTACGGCACGTACAACCTCCCGCCTCCCGCGGATACCTGTCCCGATTTTAGATATAGGTGCATATACCTACCTACTAGTTTCTGGAGCTGTTTTCTTTTTGTAGCGGTTACGGTTAACCTTGGTCCTAAAATTTCCCAGAAGTATAAGCGAAATAAGGAGACATCGATTGTGTAATATCTTCGAATATTGTTTAAATTTACATATAATTGCTTATGCTTACATATATGTGTCTATAATCAAAAGTTTTTAATTTTTATGAATTTCCGGATTATACTTAATTTTTCACATGCTATGACATCATCTAACAAATGGACGTAGATAGCACATCCTGTGAAGATCCATACCTTGAGGACCGCAACCATTCTGAACCGGCAAAATAGGCTGGTTCCGATTCTCAAGGCATCGAACATGACAGGATGCGTTGTCTACATCGATTTTTTCTGTTCATTTTTGATATGAAAATTTAAGTATAATCCGGAAATTCATAAAAATTAAAAACTTTTGATTATATACAAATGTAAACATAAACAATTATCTGTAAATTTAAACAATATTCAAAGATATTACACAATCGAGGTCTCCTTCGTTTGCTTATACTTTTTTCTTAGGACCAAGTTTAACCGTAAACGCCACAAAAAAAAACGGCATGGAAAGTGTGCAAAATTTAAAAATAATTGTGCAAAATTAGGCTTCTCGAATGACATAAATTTTTTGAAAAATATTAACTGGGGGGGGGGCAAACTTTTTTGAGAACGCTCTTGTGGGGTACTGAAGGGTGTGCAAAATTGCGCAAAATAGACTTTTCGAATGACACAAAATTTTTTGAAAAATATCGACGGTGGGTGGGGGGCAAACTTCATATTTTCAGAATCTTCGTGTGGGTTAGAGGGAGGTGTACAAAATTTTAAAATAGGTGTGCAAAATGATGCAAAATTAGACCTTTCTAATGACTCCAAAATTTAAAAAAAATATTGACTCGGGGGTAAACTTGATATTTTCAGAACCCTCGTGTAGGTTACAAAGGGGTGTGCAAAATTTTAAAATGGGTGTGCAAAATAAGACCTTTCTAACGACACCAAATGTTTTTAAAAATGTTGACTGGGGGGGGGGGGCAAACTTGATATTTTCAGAACCCTCGTGTGGGTTACAGGGAGGTGTGCAAAATTTTAAAATGGGTGTGCAAAATTGTGCAAAATAAGACCTTTCTAACGACACCAAACTTTTTGAAAAATATTGACTGGGGGGGCAAACTTGATATTTTCAGAACCCTCGTGTGGGTTACAGGGAGGTGTACAAAATTTTAAAATGGGTGTGCAAAATTGTGCAAAATAAGACCTTTCTAACGACACCAAACTTTTTGAAAAATATTGACTGGGGGGGGGGCAAACTTGATATTTTCAGAACCCTCGTGTGGGTTACAGGGAGGTGTGCAAAATTTTAAAATGGGTGTGCAAAATTGTGCAAAATAAGACCTTTCTAACGACACCAAACTTTTTGAAAAATATTGACTGGGGGGGCAAACTTGATATTTTCAGAACCCTCGTGTGGGTTACAGGGAGGTGTGCAAAATTTTAAAATGGGTGTGCAAAATTGTGCAAAATAAGACCTTTCTAACGACACCAAACTTTTTGAAAAATATTGACTGGGGGGGGGGCAAACTTGATATTTTCAGAACCCTCGTGTGGGTTACAGGGAGGTGTGCAAAATTTTAAAATGGGTGTGCAAAATTGTGCAAAATAAGACCTTTCAAATGACATCATAATTTTTGAAAAATATTGACTGGGGGGGGAAACGTCAAGTTTGCCCCCCCCCCACAGAAAATGGGCTGTAGTTTCTCGTAGGAAGGTGTGCAAAATTTGATTTGTAGTGTGCAAAATGTGTGCAAAATTTTGACATAAAAATTTTTGAGAAAATCGATCTGGGGGGGGGGCAAACTTAACTGAGCCTTTTAGTCCATGTTTTCAAAATAACAGCCACACTTTTTAGGGCTAATAGGGGATCATACCAGAAACCTAAAATCACATTTTTTCAACAAAATTTGTTTCTAGGTTCGCCGCCCTCTTGGATTTTATGTTGGACTTAATATTTTAAACACTTTTTCTGTATAGTAAAAAATAGCTGCAAAGTTGACAAGACAAATTCTTGAGATAAGATTTTACTCCTTTATTGTGTCAAGTTGGCCATGACAAAACAAAAGTGCCTACTCACCTATTATTGAGTGTTTTTCCATTCTATTAGATAATATTTTGCGTAGATACTTTTAAAATTGCTTGCAATAAACCGTTATGCGAGAATGAAAATCACGTCGTGAAAAAGAAAGGTAAGCAAATACTGATATCTTGAAGTAAGTACTTATTTATCAATAACCTACCTAAAGAATAAAGATATAAAAAGTTTTATTGAGAAAATTTTACCCGCGGCGCTTTGTAACATTGCCACCTTCCATGACAGGAGAGGACAAGTTAAAGTAATGTACACTATACATTACAGTGAACATAGGGTTATAACATCCATCTGTATAAGGTGTCCTAAAAGTTTTCTCCTTACTACGTACTACAAAAAAAATTGACCTGGGCGCAACCTAAAGAAAAATGGTTCCAAGATTATTACCAACTCCGAGATTTTGGACCACCTATACTTGACCTCACAAAAAAAATTGGTACCATAAGAAAAAAATGTTCATGTAACGAGAACACAAGAAATTTTTCAGTGTTCTACGGTCTTACTACTGATATTTGAAGAAAGTCTCCCTTCGTCCTCCGAATAAAATTTTTCCAAAAATTGCCTTAAAAAAAAATAATTTAAAACGAACAGGTCATTGTGTTGCAATGTTAATTGAAAAGTATTGTAATTATGAAATGCATAAGAAAAAACTAATCACTGTGAATTAAAAAAAAATGACCTGCGTCCTTTTAGTCTTTTCCCAAAAGAAAACTTTTTAAACTTGAATAAAAAGAAAGTGCTATGAAAAAAATGTTTGGGTAACGGTACAAGAAAATCTTACAAAGTTTTCCGGTCTTACTGCTCAAATTAGAAGAAAGTCTCCCTTCGTTCTCAGAATAAAATTCTTCAAAAAGTTGTATTCTTATAAAAATAATTTAAAACAAACAGGTTTTTGTGTTGCAATATTAATTGAAAAATATTCTAATCATGAAATAAATATGTAAAAAAAATAATGACTGTTAATTTTTTTCCAAAAAAAATTACCTGCATCGTTTTGGTCGTTCCCAAAATAAAAACTTTTCCGAAGGGAACCCTCCCCCCCCTCTTCTTCCTCAACAAGAAACCCAAAAAAACACAACAATCTTTAAAAAAAATACATCCACCCTTTCAAGGTTACGTATCAAGTTACTGTACAAAGAGCCTCTTCAACTCTCATTAATAAAAAGGAAATATTTAAAAAATATGACATGTAATAAACTTTTCAAAAGGAAATATATACAAAAATTACATCCAATACACCTTTCAAAGGCAAACTCAGAACTAACTACAGGTATTTTCACAAGTCCTAAACCGCTTGAAAAAAAAACAAAAAGAAAAAAAAACGTTTTCCATCTAACAAAGAACCACGTTGGTGCGCCAGTGTAACGTTGCCATCTTCCCATGAGAGGAAGGGACAAGTTAAAGTAATACATAGAACATAAGGTTAAAACCACCCTATGTTCCGGGTTCATTTGATAGTACTGGGGTAACCTTTGTCATGTATTATTGACTGCAAGCAATCATTAAAATTAATGGAAAATTCAGCGCCCTAATGAATTTAAAGAAAAGATTTGTGGCGTAGAGGGCAAAGGGAGAGGGAATAAATCGGAAAAAAGTTTTCCCTCGACCAGGATTTGAACCCGGAACCTCTAGAATACCAGTCTAATGCTCTACCAACTGAGCTACCGAGGAACTGGGGTTTTAACTGGCTATTCGGAAATCCTTTCGTCCGATTCCTTTGTTAGTAATGGGGAGATTTTTGAAGCCCTCTCGGGCTTTTGTAAATATGTTTGTCGGAAATTATTAGTTGGAAATTTGCCATCTGACACATCCAATAAAAACGCTATATGTCGTGTATCGTTGGTTGATAGATAAATAGAAATTTCGTATAACTAATAATCGTGAATGTGTACCTTCTTGTCTTTATAACATGTCTAGGTTTTTGAGGCCGCAGTAGGCTTCAAAGATCTCCCCACTACTAAAAAATTAATCGGTCGAAAGGATTTCCAAATAGCCAGTTAAAACCCCAGTTCCTCGGTAGCTCAATTGATAGAGCATTAGACTGGTATTCTAGAGGTCCCGGGTTCAAATTCTGGTCGAGAAAAAGGTTTTTTCCGATTTATTCCCTCTCCCTTTGCCCTACGTCGTTGAAGTTAGCTTGGGAGTGGGATTGAGATTGACAAATATTATAGCGGACCAAACAAATACTGGCTATAGAATACGGATTCCGTTTAAAGTCGGTATAAAGGAGATTTTTAGGTTGAGGATTTCAAATTTTCGATCATATTTCAAAAATTATGAAGTTGAAAGCTCCCAGGGGGGGTACCATCTAGTATCTCCGATTTAATTCAAAATTGGTATGTAGCGGTTTTTGTGGTCGAGGATTACGGATTTTCAAAAACTATAAAGTTGTCAGCTTCCCGCTGAGTTGGGGGGGGTCTACCATCTAGTATTTCCGATTTCGTTCAAACTTGGTATATAGGGGTTTTTGGAGCCGAAAATTAAGAAGTTTTGACCAGACTTCAAAAATTAGGTTGACAGCTTCTGGAGAGGGGTGGGGGGTATCATCCAAGTATCTTAAATTTAGTTCAAAATTGGTACAAAGGGGTTTTGGGGGTCAAGAATTACGAATGTTGGTTCAGATTTCACCAATTATGAAGTTAACAGTTCCCCGCGGGTGAAGGGGGCTATCTAAGTACACCAGATTTAGTTGAAAATTGTTATATAGAGGTCGTGGGAGGAGTTATGAATGTTATCAAATTTCACAAATTTTAAAGTGAACAGCTGCCCGAGGGGTGGGCGGTTCCATCTGAGCATCTCAGATTTGTTTAAAATATGATATATCGGGGTTTTGGGGGCCGAGAATTAAAAATTTTAGAGAAACTTTCCAAAAGTATGAAGTTGACAGCTCTTCGAACACAGGGGAGCACCATCTAGTAGTATTTCCGATTTTGTTTAAAATTGATATTTAGGTGACATTGTCACGCCATATGTTATGCACAAATCGATAGCTGTCAAAATGAGCTAAATTCAGAAAATGGTTGTGTATTAATATTTTAAGGTCAGTCTTGACGTTGTCACGCCATATGGAATACGTGAATCGATAACTGTCAAAATGGCCTTTTAATATGGATAATTTATGTTTTCTGCGCGAGACCCTAAAGTACGGAAAAACACCGCTAAATTCAAAAAATTGATGAATTTTGCATGTTTTTTAATGTTTTAAAATTTATAAATACCAATCGTGACGTTGTCACCCCATACGGTATGCAAGAATCGGTAGCTGTTAAAATGCCCTTTAAATGCAAATAATTTTTATTTTCTGCGCGAGACCCTTAGGTACGGAAAAACACCCCTAAATTCAGAAAATGGTTAAATTTTGCAAGTTTTTTAAAATCTTAAAATTTATAAATACCAATCGTGACGTTGTCACGTTATACGGTATACAAGAATCGGTAGCTATCAAAATGCCCTTTAAATACAAATAATTTTTATTTTCTGCGCGAGACCCTAAAGTACGGAAAAACACCCTTAAATTCAGAAAATGGTTAAATTTTGCAAGTTTCTTAAAGTTTTAAAATTTATAAATACCAATCGTGACGTTGTCACTCCATACGGTATACATCAATCGGTAGCTGCCAAAATGCCGTTTTAACTTAAATAGTTTTTCTTTTCTGCGCGAGACCCTAAATTACGGAAAAGCACCCTTAAATTCAGAAAATGGTTAAATTTTGCAAGTTTCTTAAAGTTTTAAAATTTATAAATACCAATCGTGACGTGGTCACGCCATACGGTATACAAGAATCGGTAGCTGTCAAAATGCCCTTGAAATACAAATAATTTTTATTTTCTGCGCGAGACCCTAAAGTACAGAAAAACACCCTTAAATTCAGAAAATGGTTAAATTTTGCAAGTTTCTTAAAGTTTTAAAATTTATAAATACCAATCGTGACGTTGTCACTCCATACGGTATACATCAATCGGTAGCTGCCAAAATGCCGTTTTAACTTAAATAGTTTTTCTTTTCTGCGCGAGACCCTAAATTACGGAAAAGCACCCTTAAATTCAGAAAATGGTTAAATTTTGCAAGTTTCTTAAAGTTTTAAAATTTATAAATACCAATCGTGACGTTGTCACTCCATACGGTATATATGAATCGGTAGCTACCAAAATGCCCTTTTAACTCAAATAATTTTTCTTTTCTGCGCGAGACCCTAAAGTACGGAAAACACGCTTAAATTCAGAAAAAGGTTAAATTTTGCAAGTTTCTTAAAGTTTTAAAATTTATAAATACCAATCGTGACGTTGTCACCCCATACGGTATACAAGAATCGGTAGCTGTCAAAATGCCCCTTAAATACAAATAAATTTTATTTTCTGCGCGAGACCCTAAACTACGGAAAAACACCCCTAAATTCAGAAAATGGTTAAATTTTGCAACTTTTTTAAAATCTTAAAATTTATAAATACCAATCGTGACGTTGTCACGTTATACGGTATACAAGAATCGGTAGCTGTCAAAATGCCCTTTAAATACAAATAATTTTTATTTTCTGCGCGAGACCCTAAAGTACGGAAAAACACCCTTAAATTCAGAAAATGGTTAAATTTTGCAAGTTTCTTAAAGTTTTAAAATTTATAAATACCAATCGTGACGTTGTCACTCCATACGATATTCAAGAATCGGTAGCTGTCAAAATGCTCTTTAAATACAAATAATTTCTATTTCCTGCGCGAGACCCCAAAATACGGAAAAACACCCCTAAATTCAAAAAATGGTTAAATTTTGCAAGTTTTTTCAAATATTAAAATTTATAAATACCAATCGTGACGTTGTCACCCCATACGGTATACAGGAATCGGTAGCTGTCAAAATGTCCTTTAAATACAAATAATTTTAATTTTCTGCGCGAGACTCTAAAGTACGGAAAAACACCTCTCAATTCAGAAAATGGTTAGTGGATAGTTACCGTATGGGGTGATAACGTCACGATTGCTATTTACAAATTTTAAAACTTTAGAAAACTAGCAAAATTCAACCATTTTCTGAATTTAGGGATATTTTTCTGTATTTTAGGGTCTCGCGCAGAAGAGAAAATTTATTTTGTATATAAAGGGCATTTTGACAGCTGCCGATTCTTGTATACCGTATGGGGTGACAACGTCACGAATGCTATTTATAAATTTTAAAACTTTAAAAAACTTGCAAAATTTAACAATTTTCTGAATTTAGGTTTGTTTTTCCGTACTTTAGGGTCTCGCGCAGAAAATAAAAATTATTTGTATTTTAAGGGCACCTTGACAGCTACCGATTCTTCTATACCGTGTGGGGTGACAACGTCACGATTGGTATTTACAAATTTTAAGATTTTAAAAAACTTGCAAAATTTAACCATTTTCTGAATTTAGTGGTGTTTTTTCGTAGTTTAGGGTCTCGCGCAGAAAATAAAAATTATTTGTGTTTAAAGGGCATTTTGACAGCTACCGATGCTTGTATACCGTATGAGGTGACAACGTTACGATTGGTATTTATAAATTTTAAAACTTTAAAAAATTTGCAAAATTTAACCTGTTTCTGAATTTAAGGGTGTTTTTCCGTACTTTAGGGTCTCGCGCAGAAAATAAAAATTATTTTTATTTAAAGGGCATTTTGACAGCTACCGATTCTTGTATACCGTATAACGTGACAACGTCACGATTGGTATTTATAAATTTTAAGATTTTAAAAAACTTGCAAAATTTAACCATTTTCTGAATTTAGGGGTGTTTTGCCGTACTTTAGGGTCTCGCGCAGAAAAGAAAAATTATTTGTATTTAAAGGGCATTTTGACAGCTACCGATTCTTCTATACCGTATAACGTGACAACGTCACAATTGGTATTTATAAATTTTAAAACTTTAAGGAACTTGCAAAATTTAACCATTTTCTGAATTTAGGGGTGTTTTTCCGTACCTTATGGTCTGGCGCAGAAAATAAAAATTATTTGAGTTAAAAGGGCATTTTGGCAGCTACCGACTTATGTATACCGTATGGAGTGACAACGTCACGATTGGTATTTATAAATTTTAAAACTTTAAGAAACTTGCAAAATTTAACCATTTTCTGAATTTAAAGGTGTTTTTCCGTACTTTAGGGTCTCACGCAGAAAATAAGAATTATTTGTATTTAAAGGGCATTTTGACAGCTACCGATTCTTGTATACCGTATGGGGTGACAACGTCACGATTGGTATTTATAAATTTTAAAACTTTAAGAAACTTGCAAAATTTAACCATTTTCTGAATTTAGGGTTGTTTTCCGTACTTTCGGGTTTCGCGCCGAAAAGAACAATTATTTCCTTTAAAAGGGCATTTTAGCAGCTACCGATTCATGTATACCGTATGGGGTGACAACGTCACGATTGTTATTTATAAATTTTAAGATTTTAAAAAACTTGCAAAATTTAACTATTTTTCTGATTTAGGGGTGTTTTTCCGTACTTTTGGGTCTCGCGCAGAAAATAAAAATCATTTGTATTTAAAGGGCATTTTGACAGCTACCGATTCTTTTATACCGTATGGGGTGACAACGTCACGATTGGTATTTATAAATTTTAAAACTTTAAGAAACTTGCAAAATTTAACCATTTTCTGAATTTAAGGGTGTTTTTGCGAACTTTAGGGTCTCGCGCAGAAAATAAAAATTATTTGTATTTAAAGGGAATTTCGACAGCTACCGATTCTTGTATACCGTATAACGTGACAACGTCACGATTGGTATTTATAAATTTTAAGATTTTAAAAAACTTGCAAAAATGAACCATTTTCTGAATTTAGGGGTGTTTTGCCGTACTTTTGGGTCTCGCGCAGAAAATAAAAATTATTTGTATTTAAAGGGCATTTTGACAGCTACCGATTCTTGTATACCGTATGGGGTGACAACGTCACGATTGGTATTTATAAATTTTAAAACTTTAGGAAACTTGCAAAATTTAACCATTTTCTGAATTTAAGGGTGTTTTTCTGTACTTTAGGGTCTCGCGCAGAAAAGAAAAATTATTTGAGTTAAAAGGGCATTTTGGCAGCTACCGATTCATGTATACCGTATGGAGTGACAACGTCACGATTGGTATTTATAAATTTTAAAACTTTAAGAAACTTGCAAAATTTAACCATTTTCTGAATTTAAGGGTGCTTTTCCGTACTTTAGGGTCTCGCGCAGAAAAGAAAAATTATTTGAGTTAAAAGGGCATTTTGGCAGCTACCGATTGATGTATACCGTATGGACTGACAACGTCACGATTCGTATTTATAAATTTTAAAACTTTAAGAAACTTGCAAAATTTAACCATTTTCTGAATTTAAGGGTGTTTTTCTGTACTTTAGGGTCTCGCGCAGAAAATAAAAATTATTTGTATTTAAAGGGCATTTTGACAGCTACCGATTCTTCTATACCGTATAACGTGACAACGTCACAATTGGTATTTATAAATTTTAAAACTTTAAGGAACTTGCAAAATTTAACCATTTTCTGAATTTAGGGGTGTTTTTCCGTACCTTATGGTCTGGCGCAGAAAATAAAAATTATTTGAGTTAAAAGGGCATTTTGGCAGCTACCGACTTATGTATACCGTATGGAGTGACAACGTCACGATTGGTATTTATAAATTTTAAAACTTTAAGAAACTTGCAAAATTTAACCATTTTCTGAATTTAAAGGTGTTTTTCCGTACTTTAGGGTCTCACGCAGAAAATAAGAATTATTTGTATTTAAAGGGCATTTTGACAGCTACCGATTCTTGTATACCGTATGGGGTGACAACGTCACGATTGGTATTTATAAATTTTAAAACTTTAAGAAACTTGCAAAATTTAACCATTTTCTGAATTTAGGGTTGTTTTCCGTACTTTCGGGTTTCGCGCCGAAAAGAACAATTATTTCCTTTAAAAGGGCATTTTAGCAGCTACCGATTCATGTATACCGTATGGGGTGACAACGTCACGATTGTTATTTATAAATTTTAAGATTTTAAAAAACTTGCAAAATTTAACTATTTTTCTGATTTAGGGGTGTTTTTCCGTACTTTTGGGTCTCGCGCAGAAAATAAAAATCATTTGTATTTAAAGGGCATTTTGACAGCTACCGATTCTTTTATACCGTATGGGGTGACAACGTCACGATTGGTATTTATAAATTTTAAAACTTTAAGAAACTTGCAAAATTTAACCATTTTCTGAATTTAAGGGTGTTTTTGCGAACTTTAGGGTCTCGCGCAGAAAATAAAAATTATTTGTATTTAAAGGGAATTTCGACAGCTACCGATTCTTGTATACCGTATAACGTGACAACGTCACGATTGGTATTTATAAATTTTAAGATTTTAAAAAACTTGCAAAAATGAACCATTTTCTGAATTTAGGGGTGTTTTGCCGTACTTTTGGGTCTCGCGCAGAAAATAAAAATTATTTGTATTTAAAGGGCATTTTGACAGCTACCGATTCTTGTATACCGTATGGGGTGACAACGTCACGATTGGTATTTATAAATTTTAAAACTTTAGGAAACTTGCAAAATTTAACCATTTTCTGAATTTAAGGGTGTTTTTCTGTACTTTAGGGTCTCGCGCAGAAAAGAAAAATTATTTGAGTTAAAAGGGCATTTTGGCAGCTACCGATTCATGTATACCGTATGGAGTGACAACGTCACGATTGGTATTTATAAATTTTAAAACTTTAAGAAACTTGCAAAATTTAACCATTTTCTGAATTTAAGGGTGCTTTTCCGTACTTTAGGGTCTCGCGCAGAAAAGAAAAATTATTTGAGTTAAAAGGGCATTTTGGCAGCTACCGATTGATGTATACCGTATGGACTGACAACGTCACGATTCGTATTTATAAATTTTAAAACTTTAAGAAACTTGCAAAATTTAACCATTTTCTGAATTTAAGGGTGTTTTTCTGTACTTTAGGGTCTCGCGCAGAAAATAAAAATTATTTGTGTTTAAAGGGCATTTTGACAGCTACCGATTCTTGTATACCGTATAGGGTGACAACGTCACGATTGGTATTTATAAATTTTAAAACTTTAAGAAACTTGCAAATTTTAACCATTTTCTGAATTTAAGGGTGCTTTTCCGTACTTTACGGTCTCGCGACGAAAAGAACAATTATTTGCTTTAAAAGGGCATTTTAGCAGCTACCGATTCATGTATACCGTATGGGGTGACATCGTCACGATTGGTATTTATGAATTTTAAGATTTTAAAAAACTTGCAAAATTTAACCATTTTCTGAAGTTAGGGGTGTTTTTCAGTACCTTAGGGTCTCGCGCAGAAAATAGAAATTATTTGTGTTTAAAGGGCATTTTGACAGCTACCGATTCTTGTATACCGTATGGGGTGACAACGTCACGATTGGTATTTATAAATTTTAAAACATTAAAAAACATGCAAAATTCATCAATTTTTTGAATTTAGGGGTGTTTTTCCGTACTTTAGGGTCTCGAGCAAAAAACATAGATTATCCATATTAAAAGGCCATTTTGACAGTTATCGATTCACGTATTCCATATGGCGTGACAACGTCAAGACTGACTTTAAAATATTAAAAAACAACACAAAATACACAACCATTTTCTGAATTTAGCTCATTTTGACAGCTATCGATTTGTGCATAACATATGGCGTGACAATGTCACCTAAATATCAATTTTGCACAAAATCGGAAATACTACTAGATGGTGCTCCCCTGTGTTCGAAGAGCTGTCAACTTAATAGTTTTGGAAATCTTCTCTAAAATTTTTAATTCTCGGCCCCCAAAACCCCGATATATCAATTTTTAAACAAATCTGAGATGCTTAGATGGAACCGCCCACCCCTCGGGCAGCTGTTCACTTTAAAATTTGTGAAATTTGAGAACATTCATATCTCCTCCCACGACCTCTATATAACAATTTTCAACTAAATCTGGTGTACTTAGATAGCCCCCTTCACCCGCGGGGAACTGTTAACTTCATAATTGGTGAAATCTGAACCTACATTCGTAATTCTTGACCCCCAAAACCCCTTTCTACCAATTTTGAACTAAATCTAAGATACTTGGATGATACCCCCCCCCCCCTCCAGAAGCTGTCAACCTAATTTTTGAAGTCTGGTCAAAACTTCTTAATTTTCGGCTCCAAAAACCCCTATATACCAAGTTTGAACGAAATCGGAAATACTAGATGGTAGCCCCCCCCCCCAACTCAGCGGGAAGCTGACAACTTTATAGTTTTTTAAAATCCGTAATCCTCGACCACAAAAACCGCTACATACCAATTTTGAATTAAATCGGAGATACTAGATGGTACCCCCCCCTGGGAGCTTTCAACTTCATAATTTTTGAAATATGATCGAAAATTTGAAATCCTCACCCTAAAAAACTCCTTTATACCGACTTTAAACAGAATCGGTATTCTATAATCAGTATTTGTTTGGTCCGCTATAATATTTATCAATCTCAATCCCAATCCCAATCTAACTTCAACGACGTCTTTGCCCTCTACACCACAAATCTTTTCTATTGAAATTAAGTTTTTAAATAAAAATGATGCTTGAAATTATAAAGTTAGGAGGGTTTGTATGGTGAAACACAACAAATGTAAATATATTAACAAAATCCAAAGGGGGTTAAGAAAAGTTACTTTTGTAATTAAAGAAAATATTTTTTTTTAACCTTTTTAAAAAATACTGCTACTTTTTTAAAAAAATAATGTTAACCTTTTAAGACAAAAAAAAGGGACAAGAAAAGATAATTTTTGTTTGGCTTATCTGTAAATCCACCACATCGCTCTGCTTTCCAGTTGGTCGGGATAGCACTGCTGTCTCACAGCTGAGAAGTAGGCCGGCACTACCCAAGCCCTGAAATAGTGACTAGAAGATTCCAGAGGCTCTGCAGCAGTCGTTCAAGTGACATAGACCCCCACGGATGACATGGGTACCCAAGACTGACATGGGCCCCCCAGGAGCGACCCTAGATAAGTGGCAAACAAAGCGGTTTAGAAAAAGCCGCCCTACCACATTCTTATTAGCTTAAGGCATTAAATGTGGACAGTGTAGACACAAGGCATATCATACTATAAACTCATCGAAGGAGTTGGAGTTAGTTCGTGTTCGTACTTCAGAAGTTAGGTTATGTAGTGGTTATTTTTCCTGAGGGATTGTTTTGATACTTAGAACGAAAGACTTGTTGTGCATACTATGTGCAATAAATCTGATTGCAAATTTAAAACTATAAGGTGTCTTGTTTTTTCATTATTTAATGAATCTATGACAAAAATAATATAAGTAATATGACAGGGTGTTTAATTACGGCCAGAAGGAAAGAAATGATGAACAAATACAATTTTTATTACAAAAATTTATCCAAAAATAATATAACCCCAAATGTCACCCATCGAAAAAAATCTTTGTGTCTGTGTCTGTAGAAACGACTAAAACCTACCTTGCGCTCCACGACTTCATTGGCCGACTCACGGTTAGATGTTTGTGAGGTTAAGGCTTCTGTGTTTAAATCTTTCCCACCATCACCTTTTATTTTTAAATGCACCCCATCAGGATTTATTTGGTTAGATGGCAAAAAGGGTTAGGCTCTGGGTTGGGCCGGGTTGGTTCGTTGGGTAGGGTTGGTTTTATTTTTTTTTAATTAATGGGGAGAAAGTTAATAAAATCAAAATATATATGGTGTTCCAAAAAAAACCGGACTTTTTGGATTGCCTACAACTTCCATAATAATTATCCGAAATTTAAAATTTATACGCTTAATGTCGAAACTGACATTTCTTTAAAATTCAAGATGGCGGACAGATTTAAAAAATAGGTATTTTTGACCCCCCTGCAAAAAAAAATTCGTGCGCCACTGTAACAAAATTATGATGTGCTCTAAATAGCCTTAGTAAAAGACTGTGTCACTAAAAGTTATCATCTTTTCGATGGTATGTGGTTGGGTCAAAAATAAACAGAATTTAAATATTTTAAGCTTTCTTAAAAGCTAAAAGTCCAAATTTTATTTACTTTATGTCAAAACTGCTATTTCTTTAAAATTCAAGATGGCGAACAAATATAAAAAGAGCTTTTTTTACCTTCCTGAAAAAAAATGGGGCACCATTGTAACAAAATGAAGTTGTGCGCTAAATAGCCTTATTCTTTTAACGTATACACGTTACGTTTATTTAAATCGGTTAAGAAATAAGAAAGTTGTGCAGTTTCACTGGCAAACTAAAAGTCCAAATTTTATGCGGCTAATGGCAAAACTGGCATTTCTTTAAAATTTAAGATAGCGGATCGATTTGGAAAGTGGGTATTTTTTATTTTTCCTGGAAAAAGAACGTGTGCGCCACTGCCTTATTTTTTAACGAATTAAATTCGGTTAAAAAGTAAAAAAAATGTAAAGTTTTACTTGTAACAATTACATACCTATTAATTTAAGTATAATGCTTCCAGAAATTCGGAATATGACGCCTGATTTACATACTATTTTTTTGAGGGGTCAAAATTACTCAGCCCATAAAGCCATCTGCCATCTTGAATTTTTAAAAGATGATAATCTTGTCTCTCTTTTCCAGTTGCCTTATAAAATTTGTCCCGTGAAGTAAAAAAGATAATTTTTATTACTAAAAGAACATCGAATATAAAACTGCAAAACTTTATTATTTCTTAATCGACTTTAGTAATCGTTACGTGAGTATACATTAAAAAATAGGCCTATTAAATGCACATTTTCATTTTATTACACTGGCGCACACATTCTTTTTCCAGAGGGGATAAAAAAGTACCTATTTTTCAAATCTGTCCGCCATCTTGAATTTTGAAGAAATGACATTAGGCGCATAAAGTTTGTACTTTTAGCTATTAACAAAGCTTAAAATCTTTAGATTCTGATCATTTTTAACCAAACTGTACACCGTCGAATAAAAGTATGACTTACAGTAAGAAAACTGCATAACTTTCTTATTTCTTAGCCGATTTAAATAAACATAACGTGTGTTGACGTTAAAAGACTAAATATTTAGCACATAACTCAATTTTGTTACAGTGGCGCATACTTTTTTTTCAGGAGGGAATTTTTTTTAAAAATCTGTCCGCCATCTTGAATTTTAAAGAAATGTCAGTTTTTATACTGGGCGTGTAAAATTTAGACTTTTCGCTTTTAAAAAACCTTAAAATCTTTAAATTGTGATAAATTTTAATCAAATTAACACTGCAGAAATTTCTTATTTCTTAACCAATTTAAAAAAACAAAACGGTTATACACCTCTAAATGATAAGGCTATTTACAGCGTATCTTAAATTTATTAGAGTGGCGCACACAATTTTTTAGCAGGGGAGGGACAAAAATACCCATTTTTTAAATCTGTTCGCCATCTTGAATTTTAAAGAAATGTCAGTTTTGACATTCGGTGCCTAAATTTTGAAGTTTTTAAATATTTAAACTGAACAGACCGCTCCAAAATAAACCGCCAATGGTACAGAGACGGCCTAACGAACATTACAAGACACATAATTTCAAAAATTAGCAAGGGCAAGTCAGATACAAAAAACAAGTATTACTACCAATTTTTCTTATTCAAGGGAATTATTACAAGAGAGCAAGTTGGCAAACATGGGGCAAACTTACCTCGATAAATCGAGGGTCACTCGGTTTTTCCTAACATGGCGGCCGGTTGAACTGGCACATCCTCGCCCATCTATAACAAGAGAGAACAAAAAAAACATACGTTAGAAACAACGCATATGGCAATTAGAATCCATCGAATTTAACAAAATTAGAAAACTAATTACCTTCAGGCCTAAGCCAGAATATCAGCCTTTAGCAAGGCATGTTCCTTTGGATCCTGCTGTCCAGCATAAGTAAAAAGTTATAACTGCGTTGGACTTAACACTGCCAACAAAACCACAGTATCACCACTTTAACTACTTATTTCAGTTTATTTTCCTATATTGAAAGGGCACATTTAAAAAAAAACTATAAAAAATGAACTTGGCGAACAGCCTGCCACGTTTTCCCTCCTGCCAAAAAGAGCATGAGACTAGGGAAAACGTGGCAGGAATTATATTTCTCTACTTCGGGAACTTCTTCAAAAACTTTATTTTTACAATTTTTGGTTGAAGAAGAGAATTACAATGACTTATTACTATGAAAGTCTTCGGTAAACTGAACCTAAAACTACTAGTTACATTTCGTTTTTATATTAAAAATATTCATAGAAAATAATTAGAAAGTAAACATAGATAATGAAAAGTAAATAGCTTTCTAGAATTTCAATATCATAACTCCTCCCTTTCCAGAGAAGAAAATAGCGGCAAAGAAGGTATTTTCTGATGGTGTTCTTCCATGCTTAGGATTTCATGGTTCTTCCTTGTTTTCTTTTTCTTCTTCAAGTAGACTGGATGATAGGACGGCAATGATTGTTGAGTTGATCCATGAGTGATGTGGTTTGTGGAGATCTTCAAGATCTGAAGTTCTTAAATTGTTTGCAATAAGCTTCAATTGATTTAAGCTTTCGTGATCAATTTGTTTTAAATGAAATATTCTTTGATCTTTGGTTGGTTGCTTGATTGTATTAATTTGTATTGATGGTAATTCAAAAATGTATTCTTCATGACTCGATAGTTCAGCTTGCAGCAGTTTTTTTCATCAATCTTAATTTTGCAATTATTCAAAGATATAACAGAAGGATTCCATATTTCATATATTACATCTGTTTCACATGAGGATGTGATTCTTGTTGGTGAGGTAGGTATTACTAAGAGTTCTTGAAAGTTGATTTGTCAAATAACGTTTCTGAAATGTAGATTGGAGTTCCATGGCATGAATTTTTCCTGTTATTATAAGATCAGCTAAACATGGCTGGTGTTTGTGGAGGTTTTGTTGTTGACAGAAGTACCAATCTTTAACTTCGGGGCAGGTTTCTGAGGTTGTCCAGTTTTATTCCGTGTTGAACAATAGGTAAGGGTGTTCAGGAATTATTGTTTGGTTTTGGATAGACACGGGATACAATATGATTTTTCTTGTATTATAACTTGAGATGTAAAAAGAAAATAATAGTTTATAGATTTTTTTAAAATTCGGAACTTGATCTGGATTATATTTTTGTAAAATTATTTCAAATTGTGCAGGTTCTATTATTGAGCTATGTAGAATATTAAGTCTTGCAAAAGAAACGGCAATTTCTAAATTATTTAGGGTATATTAAATTGATTGTAGTTGTAATAATAAATTGTCGATTAAATTAGAAAATGAACATGCTTGTTCTAGTTTTAAAATTTTATCAGTTTCTTTAATTTTTCAAAATTGTCACTGTAAGTTTTTGAAAGATGTTGTAGAAAGCTTTTTTGAGTTTTAATATCAATATTAAGCTTGTTTTCATTTTTCTGCAAAACCTCAAAGTATAATCGAATACATTCTGAATCTTCTGAATCTAGAGTTCCAAATAAACATTTTTGGATTTTACCAATACCATTAATTAAACCTCGTTTTGATATATCAGAGTCAGAAAATGTTTTAATTTTATTTGCAATGCTGTTTACAAATTAGATAGAAATGTCCTGCAGCAGCAATTTATTTATCTTTATAAGTATAAAAATGAATCTGACAGATTTTGTAGAAAGAATTAAAGTAATGAAAATGCGTTTAAATTTAAAAATAAATTCAGATCCTGATATTGATAGCCTTACTAAAAAAGCACTTATAAACCAAAACGAATTACCAGCAATCACCATTCTCATACTCTCCAACAGACCTTAGAACACTTTAAATGTTAGCCAAACCAAAAACACTAGAGGAAGCTGACCCTCACATTGTAAGTTATTTATTAGTAGAACAACAAATGGATTACTATGCAAAACAACACTCGATAAGAACTAACCTCAAAACTAACCAAAGAAATAATTTTAAACCTATTCATACAACTAGGCCTTTTTATAGTAACAACTTTATACCCTATAATCAATTCCAAAACCCTCAAACCAACTTCTTTAATACTAGCAACACACAATTTAAACCAACACGTTTTACGACCGGACCCATTAACATAAACCCACAAAAGATCAGGAAAAATTCTTTACAAAACAATCATTTTCAAAACACCGGTAAACCTAATCCAAACTATTTAATCTAAGAAATAACAAATTTGGAAACTGAAAACCAAAATGTTCAAAATAATGAGCATTCCTTAGAACAATCAGAATGCACAAATTACAACCCATACTCAACTTTCGAAAATAATGAAGATTTAATGTCACCTCATTCTTACAACTAAAATCATAATTATCATTACTCTAATAACGATTTAATGTTACCGCATTCTTACAACCAAAATCATAATTACCATTACTCTAATAATGATTTAATGTCACCGAATTCTTACAACCAAAATCATAATTACGATTACCTTAATAATGATTTAATGACATCGCATTCTTCCAAGCAAGATCAAAATTTTTGCTTAAGGATCGGTTAATCAACAGAAATTCCATAGACTTAAATAACTTAATACTATAAAAAAAATCCGCCTATTAATTGACACCGGTTGCTATCCTTCTTTATTAAGACCACATATTGCTGAAAAATATTACCCTAATTCAATCTTTAAGAGTGAAACACCTATAAATACCTGTAACGGGCAAGGTAAATTAAAATGTAAAGCAATTATCCCTTTATTTAATGAGTTTCGGCCGATAACAGGAAACATTGAATTTCTCCTTTATAATTTTCATGACTATTTTGATGGAATAATAGGAGTAAGAGAACTTAAAAACTAGAATTAAGCATAGATCCATCTAACAATCTTTTATACAATAAAATTATCAAAATTTCATTACAATACAGATTTGAATTTAATAAACAAAAATTGAAGCATTTACTTCTATTCTAAAACAAATCAAAACTAACCTACTTAATTGTTAAATAATAATTCCTGATATCAAAATAAACTCTGTTAAAATTCCTAGGTCATTACTTAAAATTAAAAACGGTTCAACAACTTTAGAGTTATCAAACTCAATCTCAACCTCAAGTTTAATAGAAATTGATGAAAATTTCCTTAGACAATTTACTGAAAATTTTAATGAAAATCATTTTGAAATTTTTAATATTGAAAACTTTACGAATGAAAATAAAGAACTTAAAAACAAATGAGTTCGATTTTTCTTTAATCATAACTAACCACATGAATTCAGAAGAAAAAACAGCCATGAAATTATTTTGTCAAAATTTCAAAATATCCTTCATCAACCAAATCAAAAATTAACTTTTACAAACCAAGTAAAACACAAAATAAAAACTAGAGACGAAATTCCATTTACACAAAATCTTATAGATATCCACACATTCATAAAGAGGAAGTAAAAATAAAAATACCTAAAATGCTTGATGATGGTATTATCCGTCCTTCTGATTCTCCTTGGAGTTCTCCTATATGGATTATCGTAAAATAAACGAACTTTTGGACTTAAAAATGCCCTAGCTACTTTTCAAAGGGTAATGGATAATGTCCTTAAAGATCTTCAAGGCAAAATCTGCTTAGTTTACATGGACGACATTATAATATATTCAACTTCTCTTCAAGAGCATATATCTAATTTAAAACAAGTTTTTCAAAGACTTCAAGAAGCAGGTCTTAAAATTCAGTTAGACAAATCTGAGTTTCTTTGTAAAAGTGTTGAATTTTTAGGACATATTATAACTCCAAACGCTATTAAACCAAATCCTAAGAAAATCAAATCAATTCAAAATTTTGTAATCCCAAAAGGTAGTCGAGAAATAAAATCAATTCTTGGTTTAGTAGGTTATTATAGAAAATTTATTAAAACCTTTGCTAAATTAACTAAACCTTTAACTCAATGTCTTAAGAAAAATGAAAAAATAGAGCATACACCTGAATTTGTAAACGCTTTCAATACTTGTAAAAAAATCTTAATGAATGATCCAATCAATTTAATTTGACTACAGATGCATCAAAATTTGCTATAGGAGATGTTCTATCTCAAGGTCCTATAGGAAGTGATCTTCCTATTTCATTTGATTCCAGAATTCTAAATCCCTCTGAAGTCAATTATAGTACAATAGAAAACGAACTCGCAATTGTCTGGGCTTGTAAATACTTCAGACCTTATCTTTTTGAAAGAAAATTCAAAATTACTAGTGACCATAAACCATTTCAATGTCTCTTTTCTTTGAAAATCCTAACTCAAAACTCATTCGATGATATTGATGATTCAGATACATTTTCCACTCTTGTCAACGCAGATGTAAATATCTCAGATTTTTTGGAAGAACTTCAAAAAATCCTAGAAGATAACTGTAATCTTTCAGACACTCCTCTTACAGACATAAAAACCACAGCAAACACATTACCAAAAATCAATATTGTAAGTGATATTTTGATACCCTCAACAAGTAATCCAAATCAATCTTTCACACAAATCAAATGGATTGAAACTATTTTTGATTTACCTATATAAACTGGAAGAATGGGATTTTTAATTTCTTTTACGTCGAGTGCTTTTGTTAGTTCCAGTGGAATTAGTATTATGAGTGGGTGAAAGAGGTACATGTCTGATTCTATCTGAAACAAACCGTTGAGGTTTTATTAGTTTTTTATGATATGCTTTATTATTTGATTTTACTTTATTGTTTTCAATTAATATGGGATTTTCTAGTTTTTCATAGGGGTTAACAGTTTTCTTTTGATTTGCGTCTCGTTTCCTAAGTTTGTATAAATTTTGAGAGGGATTAATATCTATAGTGTCTTGTCTATTTTGATTTGCTTTTATTAAATGTTTTTCTTGTTTTTGTTCTAGCTCACTACGTATTAATTTATTTAGAATTTCTAGATTTTCGAAATGATCTTGAATATATTGAATTATTTTTTTTTTTCATTTAATTCTAATGGGTTTTTATAATCAAGTCGACCACGTGTAATTTGAAATGGTGTGTAATTTGTTGAAATATGGATAGAGTTGTTATATGATAATAAAGCGTAATTCATAAGTGTTTCTATAGATTCATTAGGTTTAGTGTTTTTAAGTGTATTAAGAGTTTCGGCTAGGGTTGAATGAAAACGTTCAATTGGACTATTGCTATTTCAATAGAATGAACTTTCCATAAGCTTTGAAAAACTTCATTTTTTAATTCTTTTCCATTTTCTGTCGTTAAGCGTCTAGGTATTCCGAAATGATTAAAATATTGTAAAAGTTTGTTTGCAATTTCTATACCTGTTAAAGATTTAATGGCGTATGCTTGACCTAATTTCGAAAAACTGTCTATAATCGTAATAAATTATTATCCATGAGTTTTATATGTGTCAACATAAATATAATCAAAAGGTTCATGTCCTATGGGTGTTGGTTTAAAAACTAATTTGTTAGGGTGTCTTTCATATTTAGTTTTTTGACAAATATCACAAATATTAGATACTGAAAGTAAATATTTCAACGCATCCGTATCGGTATACGTAACGCGTTCGAAACAAAGTCAAAATACGCTACATTTTTGACTTGCTCATGCCATGTTTCGAACGATGCCTGCTTCTTTGACGGGTGTAATGACAGAATCTCGTTGCGTATGGAAGGATGTACGCATCAATCAGCAGTCCTCTCATCGCACCCTTCAAAAAAGCGGGCATCGTTCGAAACATCGCATAAACAAGTCAAAAATGTAGCGTATTTCGACTTTGTTTCGAACGCGTTACGTATACCGATACGGATGCGTTGAAATATTTACTTTAAGTGTCTATTAACGTAGTCTCGTACGTCTTGGTCCATTCTAGGCCAGTAAAATAATCTTTTAATTGCTTGAAGGTTTTCCGGAATACCTCTGTGACTTGTCTTTGTTTCATAATATTGTTGTAATTTTAGTTTTTGTTCGTCTTCGTCTGTGATGTTAGTTAAAAAATTGTTTGAAATAAAAAGGGAAAATGCATTATTTTTTAAGTAAGTTTGAAGAGTTCGGATAAATACTGGTTCAAATTCTTTGTTCTTGAAAAATAAACAATAAGTTTGTTTTTTTTAGAAAATATTCTTTTATAAGCTGAATAAAAAGTGACTCGTCATATTTCTTTGGTATAAAAAAGTAAATTCTGTTTTTGTCAAAAATTTTTTCTTTGTCTACTTTGTTCATTGGTTCTAAACAATATAATTATCTGATTTTTATAAGTGTTTATACTTTTTTCTGTGTATGGAGCTCCTATGATTGGGTCTTCATAATTAGAATAAACAGTTTCATTGTCGGTCTGTTCTATGTTTGTCTGGTTATTATTTTCAGTGATTTGTGTGAAAGATTGATTTTGATTACTTGTTGAGGGTATAAAAATATCACTTACAATATTGTTTTTTTGTGTTTGCTGTGATTTTTATGTCTGTAAGAGGAGTGTCTGAAAGATTAAAGTTATCTTCTAGGATTTTTTGAAGTTCTTCCGAAAAATCTGAGATATTTACATCTGCGTTGACAAGAGTGAAAAATTTATCTGAATCATCAATATTCATGGGATTTATTTCAATTCTAAAAAGAGCATCGACATTTGTGTTTAATTTTCCTTTTTTGTAAAGAATTTCAAAGTCGTACTCCTCTAATTTAAGTCTCCATCGAATGAGTTTTGAGTTAGAATCTTTCAAAGAAAAGAGCCATTGAATTGGTTTATGGTCACTACTAATTTTAAATTTTCTTCCAAAAAGATAAGGTCTGAAGTATTTACAAGACCAGACAATTGCGAGCAGTTCCTTTTCTATTGTACTATATTACCTTGAGATAGAACAGCTCCTATAGCAAATTTTGATGCATCTGTAGTCAAATTAAATTGATTGGATCATTCATTAAGATTTTTTTACAAGTATTGAAAGTGTTTACAAATTCAGGTGTATGCTCTATTTTTTCATTTTTCTTAAGACATTGAGTTAAATGTTTAGTTAATTTAGCAAAGTTTTTAATAAATTTTCTATAATAACCTACTAAACAAAGAAATGATTTTATTTCTCGACTACCCTTTGGGATTGGAAAATTTTGAGTTGCTTTGATTTTCTTAGGATTTAGTTTAATACCGTTTGGAGTTATAATATGTCCTAAAAATTCAACACTTTTACAAAGAAACTCAGATTTGTCTAACTGAATTTTAAGACCTGCTTCTTGAAGTCTTTTAAAAACTTGGTTTAGATTAGATATATGCTCTTGAAGAGAAGTTGAATATATTATAATGTCATCCATGTAAATTAAGCAAATTTTGCCTTGAAGATCTTTAAGGACATTATCCATTACCCTTTGAAAAGTAGCTGGGGCATTTTTAAGTCCAAAAGGCATTCTAGCATACTTATAGTGACGGTGTTCTACACTAAATGCTGTTTTAGCAACTGAATTAGGATGCATTTCCATCTGATGAATGCCTGAGGCTAAATCGAGAGTTGTGAAATATTGACAGCGACCTAGTTTATCTAAAATGTCAGTTATATTAGGAAGAGGATATCGATCGTCAATTGTTTTTTCGTTTATTTTACGATAATCCATATCGGAGAACTCCAAGGAGAGTCAGAAGGACGGATAATACCATCATCAAGCATTTTAGATATTTGTCTTTTTACTTCCTCTTTATGAATGTGTGGATATCTATAACATATTGTGTAAATTGGAATTTCGTCTGTAGTTTTTATTTCGTGTTTTACTTGGTTTGTAAAAAATAATTTTTGATTTGGTTATGTTGGGAATTTGGAACCTTTGGTTGCACTAAAACAAAATTATGATTGTTTTCCACAAACCTATACTTTTTTGCACTCGACGCGCGTTTCGCTAACAACGTTAGCATCATCAGGAGACGATAAACAATTGTTTATCGTCTCCTGATGATGCTACTTGGTTTGTGGAAAACAATCATAATTTTGTTTTGATTTGGTTGATGAAGGATATCTTTAAATTTTGACAAAAGGATTTTATGGCTGTTTTTTCTTCTGAATTCATGTGGTTAGTTCTGATTAAAGAAAAATCGAATTCATTTGTTTGTAAGTTCTTTATTTTCGTTCGTAAAGTTTTCAATATTAAAAATTTCAAAATGATTTTCATTAAAATTTTCAGTAAATTGTCTAAGGAAATTTTCATCAATTTCGTTTAAACTTGAGGTTGAAATTGAGTTTGAGAACTCTAAAGTTGTTGAACCGTTTTCAATTTTAAGTAATGACCTAGGAATTTTAACAGAGTTTATTTTGATATCAGGAATTATCATTTAACAATTAAGTAGGTTAGTTTTGATTTCTTTTAGAATAGAAGTAAATGGAACACACAAAGAAACAAAGCGAAAAGAGAAATTATTAAACGATGTTTCGCTCTGGGTAACCAACGTGAGCTCGTCAGTGGTTCCACTGGTCACCCTCCCCATACATCATTCAACACCATCATACACTTTGATTTCCAACTTTGAATCACTCACAAATAGGCATCGTTCCGCACTGGTACTTATTGTTTCCTTGTGAGATGCTCATCCAGGTTTGAATTTTCGTTATTTCCACCCAAGATCTTTTGATCTTTTATTTTTAGATTCTTTTCGGTTGATGTAACTGATTTGGAGGTTTTATTAACTTCTTCTTGAATTTTAATTGCCTTAGGAGCATAATCCTATTGGAAATATTAACACACCAGGACGAATTCGTATCAGGTATCTTGGATAAGTACCAGTGCGGAACGATGCCTATTTGTGAGTGATTCAAAGTTGAAAATCAAAGTGTAGGATGGTGTTGAATGATGTATGGGGAGGGTGATCAGTGGAACGACTGACGAGCTCACGCTGGTTACCCAGAGCGAAACATCGTTTAATCATTTCTCTTTTCGCTTTGGTTCTTTGTGTGTTCCTTGTGGGATGCTCATCCAGGTTTGAATTTTCGTTATTTCCACCCAAGATCTTTTGATCTTTTGTTTTTAGATTATTTTCGGTTGATGTAACTGATTTGGAGGTTTTTTAACTTCTTCTTGAATTTTAATTGCCTTAGGAGCATAATCCTATTGGAAATATTAACACGCCAGGACGAATTCGTATCAGGTATCTTGGACAAGTACCAGTGCGGAACGATGCCTATTTGTGAGTGATTCAAAGTTGGAAATGAAAGTGTATGATGGTGTTGAATGATGTATGGGGAGGGTGACCAGTGGAACCACTGACGAGCTCACGCTGGTTACCCAGAGCGAAACATCGTTTAATCATTTCTCTTTTCGCTTTGGTTCTATGTGTGTTCCTTGTGGGATGCTCATCCAGGTTTGAATTTCGTTATTTCCACCAAAGATCTTTTGATCTTTTGTTTTTAGAATCCATTTGTTGTTCTACTAATAAATAATTTACAATATGAGGGTCAGCTTCCTCTAGTGTTTTTGGTTTGGCTAACATTAAAAGTGTTCTAAGGTCTGTTGGAGAGTATGAGAATGGTGATTGCTGTTGATTCATTTTGGTTTATAAGGGCTTTTTTAGTAAGGCTATTCATATCAGGATCTGAATTTATTTTTAAATTTAAACGCATTTTCATTACTTTGATTCTTTCTAAAAAATCTGTCAAAGATTCTTTTTTTATACTTATAAAGATAAATAATTTCTATCTAATTTTTCCCCAAATTTGACTCATAGGGCCAGTTTAATTTAAGGCCATGTCGTCAAATCTGGTCTGCAAAGTGGGAAATCTCTATAATTTTTTGACGAGATCGAAGCAAACACAAACTCGCTTAAACTGTTGTCCGTTGTTTTGCCATATCTCGCAAAGAATTTGTCGACGAAATTATTAAAATACTCTAAATGTTCACAACGTCCTGTAAATGGACGGATAGTTGATTCAATTTCTTTTCCAGCTTGAATTGTTGCCATATTTTTATTTTCTAAATTTCGACTTCCTAATGATAAATTTTGTAAAGAATCTGTCAAAATTTCAATAGCTCATTCAAAAGCTCATAAAAACAAAAGTTATTTAAAATTAACAAAAATAAAGGATAGAAAGGGATTATGGCGAATAGAAGGAGCTTAACACTTACTTGGAAGTTTTTCTTTCGGAGTCCTGGTTGGTTGACGCCAACAGGGAATCTTCAGCAAATCTTTAACTTGCTAATTTCCACCTTCTGGATCCTACCGACTGCGCCAATTATATTTATCTACTTCGGCAACTTCTTACAAAACTTTATTTTTGGAATTTTTGGTAGAAGAACAGAATTACAATGACTTATTACTATGAAAGTCTTCGGTAAACTGAACCTAAAACTACTAGTTACATTTTGTTTTTATATTAAAAATACACATTAGAAAATCATTAGAAAGTAAACATAGATAATGAAAAGTAAATAGCTTTCTAGAATTTCAATATCATAACTTAGGCTGTTCGCCAAGTTGATTTTTCCTAGTTTTTTCTTTGAAAAAATGGACACCTTTTAATTTAGGAAAATAAACTGAAATAAGTAGTTAAAGTGGTGATACTGTAGTTTTGTTGGTAGTGTTTTTACTTATGCCGCACAGCAGGATCCAAAGGAACATGCCTTGATAAAGGCTGATATTCTGGTTTAGGCCTGAAGGTACTTAGTTTTCTAATTTTGTTAAATTCGATGGATTCTAAGTGCCATATGCGTTGTTTCTAACGTATGTTTTTTTGTTCTCTCTTGTTATAGATGGGCGAGGATGTGCCAGTTCAACCGGCCGCCATGCTAGGCAAAACCGAGTGACCCTCGATTTATCGAGGTAAGTTTGCCCCATGTTTGCCCACTTGCTCTCTTGTAATAATGCCCTTGAATAAGAAAAAATTGGTATTAATACTTGTTTTTCGTATCTGACTTGCCCTTGCTAATTTTTTAAATTATGTGTCTTGCAATGTTTGTTTGGCCGTCTCTGTTTACACTGTCCACATTTATAGTCGTCCGGCTGAGGTCCCCAATTGTTCATTTTATGCAGAAAGCATGAAATTTGGCACACTTAAGTAGTGTAGTAATGTGGGTTCTAGGCCAAGTGCACATGCACTGAGAGGATGGCATGTGTCCATCCGTCAGTCGGTCTGTCTGTCTGTGCTGAAACTCTCTAATGGCTGAAACTCCCTAATATCACGTGCCTGTAAGTGACGTCAGAAGTGTTATGTGATCACGTGACTTGTGTTCTACAGAGTGAGTTGGGGATTCTACAGGGTGCTCTATGTCCAAGAGGGTTGTTAAGGGGTTGCAAGGGAATGCCATAAATGCTTGTGTGAATAGGGGATGTGATCACGTGACTTATGTTCTACAGAGTGAATCTGCTTGGGGTTTATACAGGGTGCTCTAGTGACATGCACCTGTCATATAGTCATCTGTCATTTGTGACCTCTAGCCAAGCTGTCAAGTGCCACAAGGTCTTAGACTACTTAGCGTTAACGTGTGCCTGCTGAAATTCTCTAATGGTTGAAACTTCCTAATATTCCTAATATTCTCGGTCACAAGTGCCAATGTATAGAGTAGAAAATGACGCACACCTGTAGCATTGGGGCCTTATTATTTCAAGAGTGTCAAAGGGGCACTATTTGAAAAATGTCGAGATGAGAGAGATTGCTATCAGCCGGTGTACCGAAGGTACTTTTTCCGCTATGTGCGCACGTTTTTCTCCTATGGTTTCTGTAAAAGACTAATTTTGGTTTGCTGCGCAGGGGACAAAAGACCTTAGTAGTTTTCTGCGAATATCTCGAGTTGTAAGTGATCGATTTGAAAAATTCTTTTTTTACTGGATTTCTGTGTTCCAATGCTATTTATTCTTAGAGAGATGGGGAAGCCAAAAGGGCCTTAAGTGGTGAAAGAAAGACCTTAGTAGTTTTCTGCGAATATCTCGAGATCTAAGTGATCGATTTGAAAAATTATTTTTTTACTGGATTTCTGTGTTGCAATGCTATTTATTCTTAGAGAGATGGAGAAGCCAAAAGGGCATTAAAGTGCTTGACCTTAGTAATTTTCTGCGAATATCTAAGTGATCGATTTGCAAAATTCTTTTTTGGTTAGATTGCTGTGTTGTAATGCTATTTATTCTTAGAGAGATGGAGAAGCCAAAATGGTATTATTGTGCTTGACCTTGGTAGTTTTTGCCGGATATTTCGCGTTATAGCGATGGGATTTAAAAAATGTTAGTGTTACGCAGCTGTGCAGCTCGAGTTAAAAGGCTTTTATTTTTACGGTAAATAATATTATTATATGGATTTTAAAATGATCAAAATGTGTGCTTTTGTGAAGACAAAATCGAGTATACTCAAGATAACCCATGACCCTGTTTATCAAGAATTTAAAATAACATGCTTACGTAAAGCTTACTAATGAGCTAATTTAGAACAAAGACGGATAACCTATGAACTTGTTTTTCATAAATTTATCATGATGTTTTAAAATGCGACAAAAAATAGAAACTAAATGGGATACGAGGTGATTTAAATAAAACAAGACACTTTTATTATTTTTAACCCACTTCATCTACACCATCATATTTACAAACCGTGTTATGAATATATGTCTTCGCAAATTCCTGATAGTTGGGATAAATTTTTGTGTACAACAGCACGGCATCTACAAAGTCAAGCTTCCATTCGTTTGGTAATATAGGATAAATGTGTGTAAATTTTTCCTCAATAACATGTTTACAGGTTTGAATACTGAAACAAATCCAGCCTCTGAGCCATGTGAAAATTTTTCCATAATCTTCTTGTTCCAAGAGGTCTCTGACGCTTTTCACACCGAAGGGAATGATATACTTGTGGAACATTGGCATTACTTCTCATTTCTAAAGAAAAGCAGCAGACGTGTGTTCTACAGCGCTTTAGAACTACAACTGAAATGATTTGAATTATTAAGAAGCTTTTTACCATAATGCAACCAAGGAAAACTAATTGGTGGGTTTTGTTCTGCCAAATGTAGAATTATTATTATTATTATTATGAAAGTCTCTGTTTAAAACACGTTCATCAGTAAGACTTTAAACACTAAAGCATAAAGAAGTAAGAGAAAATGCAAATACCTGTAAAATATATATGTCCTAAATGTAAAGGGAAAACTGGTTTACAAAACTATTACTGTATACCATGCACATGGGATCGAGATATTACTAAATCTGGTGGATGGAAGCACACGCCCCCCAAATACTTTAGAAACCCAAAAACTGGTGGAAAAAACTAAAAAATAAGATTTTTTCCACCAGGTAGACATCAGGATACGTTACTTTTTGCAGCTGAAGTTCATAAAATCCTCCCTTAATTTCATTTTTCTTGTCATCTTCCAATATGTATGTGATGGGATTCGTAAGCTGAATTTTCTTTATAGTAAAGATTTCCGTCGACCAATTAGGCATTTACATTTTATCAAACACACCACGAATTTTTGAAATGCGCACATGATCTCCAATGATATATTTAGGTTTAAAAGTCATTTTTATATGACTATAGGCGGTATTTAACAACATTTCTTCATGTTTTTTCTTCACCTCGACAGGTTTCATGCCGATTGTGCGATGCTTTCGATTATTATATGCGTTTACTATTTTAGATAGTAAATCCAACCACTTGTAGGACCCTTGGTAATTAAATTCTTTCCACATTAAATTTTTTAGTGTTCTGTTTACTCTTTCCACTATTTGTGCTTTTTTTTCGCTATAAGAGCTGTAGTGTTTTACTTTAAATTTTTTTAACACTTTTACCATGGAAGAATTATAAAATTCTTTACCCAAATCGGTTTGAAGATGTATGGGGGCTTGCACCTTAAAAACTTTTTCCATAGCCTGAGATACTTCATGCCCCGTTTTGGTTTTTAAAGGGAAAGCCCAAACCTACTTTGGAAAACAGTTAATTACAACCAAAATATACTTGAATCCCTTATTTTCAGAAGCGTATGGTATCATTTCTACGAGGTCCGCTTGAAATAAATCATTTAATGATTTTAGTATTACTCTGCGTCGGGTGAAATTTTTCCTAGCCGGTTTATGTATCTCATTAACAACCTGACGTTTGACATCTGTAATAAAGTTAACCATCTTTTTTACTCGATAATATCAGCTTCCCTTAGCTCTTCAATAATAGAATTAATTTCGTTTCTGTGACCCGTGTGGCCTGCTGTCTGAGATGCAAATAATAAACGCAAGCGCTCGACAAGTTCATTTGGATCATCCCAGTATATGTATTCCATAGGGTTGTTTGAAAACTCCATTTCCATCCCTGTTTGACCACCCCGTTTTTTAAATAGTTTTTTAAACTTCTCTGAATCACTGTCCGTTACGATATCCCCTGTAGATTTAAATTTTTTTTTATTCGCATTAGTTCTGGTAATGATATCTCTAAAAGCATCCGCGTCATATTTTGTGTATGTCTGGGGCATATTTCTTTGAAATAACAACTTATACAATCCAGGAGTACCTTTATAACTTAGGTCCTTAATCACCAAATTAGATCCATCAAAATTTATTTTTGAGTCACCATTATAGAAGTTATCAATTTCATCTCGTCTAACTTGAAATTTTGAAAGGGTTTTAGGGTCCATGGTTAATGGGTTTGTTAAGGGATCCTCCATAAAGTCTCTAATATATCGAGCAGGTAAAGGATCAAACTGATTATAGAAATCCTGTAAGGATTTATTCAAGAGTTTTTGTCTTTGCTCCTCCTCATATTCACGCTGTTTTTCATCTTCTCCTATTATATGGCTCTGAGTGATGTCTTTTAGTAGAGCTTTTCTCAAATTATAACTGTGCCCAGGATGTTCTTTTGGAATTTTTCCAGCACTTTGAGAAAAATCAAGCTGTTTTCTGGAGCGTTTTGAGGGGGTGGTTGGTTCTGAACTGCGAGGGGTTGATTTAAATAGCTCTAATACAGGTGTGTATTTAGGGATTTTTTCTTCCTCCTCCTCTTCCTCCTCCTCTTTTTCCTCTTCCTCCTCCTTCTCTTTTTTTATAGTTTTAAGAGTTTGTAGTTTTTCTGTGAAGCTTTATTTTTTTCCTCATTTTTTAAACTGCTCTCAATGTTCTCCAAATGTTTTGTAACCGGTAGAAATAGGTTAGCGTGTGAAATTTGTCCTTGTTTTAATAAATTTAGCTTTTCTCGTATAATTTTTCTTTTTGAAATTAATTTTTTCTTCAATTTCTTTTCACCGGACAGAGCCTCCGACATGTTTATGTTATCTGTTTGAGTAAACAATAGCAAATAAAATAAAAAGCTTTCCACTGTTATAGATATATGAAATTATCGAACCTGTTACGATATCTGCCTTCATCAATTTTGCTATCCTTGAAGACAGTTAAAAAGTCATAGGGATTTTTCCAGCAGTATGAACATATGTTTATAAATTCGTCAAATGTCATATCAGTACCCACATGGTCCGTGTAAACATGTTTTAAATTCAAATCATCCTGTTTAAATAATATTAAAACGTTAGCGTTATCCCTTACCAAGTGTTTTGGAATCTTTGCATATGTCTGAGAGAGGTAGAAACAATCAATGTTATTATGTCGACCCATGCTAAAGTACTCACGTATCACGTTTTGTTTATCACAGGCCACGTCATCAAATATAAACACTGAATATGGTTTTGCCTGAGACGGGGCTATAATGCTTTCTCCGCTGTTAAAAGCATAGTATCCTACCCCTTTAAGAGGTTTCAGAAGATCTTCGAGATATAAATATTTCGGTTGATAAAGACTTTTTGAATACAGGTAGACGTTTTCAAATCTCAACCCATTTGAGTGTTTTTCCGCAGTTGGATGGTCCTACTATAAGACACCGAATAGAAGATGGTAGCAAGAAACCATGCCTAGATTGAATTTTTGCGTTAACATCATGATTGTCCACATTTAAACGAGCTTTTTGTCTTACAACTTTTTTCATTTTTCAAAAGAAACATGTCATTTCAACTCAACCATCAAGAACCTAATGCATAAAAAATGTAATCACTTATATTTTTATTCAGTTTTAGTTATAACATTGAAATATGAAGTACTATGGTATTCTACGGTATGAAGGCAATGGGGTGTTGAATACTTTGATAAATAAACTGCCCTTTGAGCTACATTTACCAGGGTTTAGTTTTTGTGGTCCTGGAACTAAGCTACAAGAGCGTTTAGCTAGGGGAGATAAGGGCATTAATCAGTTGAATGAAGCCTGTAAAGAACACGACATCTCCTATTCAAATTACAAGGACTTAAACAATCGACACATAGCCGATAGGATATTAATAAGGAAAGCTTTACAGAGAACGCATGCATCCGATGCAAATTGGAAGGAAAAGTTGGCTTCCATGGGTGTAGCCGCAGCTTTGAATCCCAAACTTAAATTAGGCATGGGGTCAAAACGTAAGTAAATTTGTTATGTATATATATATATATATATATATATAATTCTTAGTGGATATAATTTTCTTTTTATTCACACCCAAACCGTGGTATAAGACACACCGTTAAATTTCAAAAAAAAAATGTCTAACAGTTTATCTAAATATAAAAAATTGATTTCAGAGAAAAATAAGAAGAGAAGGCAAACTAAGAAAAAACTGAAACACATTAGAAAAACAGTGGGTTTCAGGGAGGTGGTAAGAAATATAAAGGAAAATCTAACACAACACAAGCCCCAGGATTTTGGTAATGCAGTAAAACTTGCACTAAAGACAACACAAAAGAATAAAGGTAAAATACGAGCAGTAAGAGTCATAAAAATCCCAAAAAATGGGGGGCTGTTACCAATTTTACCAATCATGGCTGCATTAAGCGCCTTGGGAGCCCTGAGCGGAGGAGCAGCAGGTGTGGCCAAAGCTGTAAATGATGCCAAGGCTGCCAATCAACAACTTGATAAAGCACGACGTCACAATCAAACAATGGAGTCGATAGCCATAGGCAAAGGACTGTTTCTAAAACCCTATAAAACAGGATTGGGCCTTTTTTTAGGCAAAAGCAAGTGTCCACTAAAAAAGACTTAGATTTATTTTAAAAACCATTACCAATTAGACTACCAGACATTGCCTTATCTAACATGGACTTGGAAAAATATGCAAAATTACTTAAAATTAAAAATTTTAGAGGTGTTTATATGAAAAATGAATTACCATTAAAAATACACAAGTTCGAGTCGGGTATAATTAATTTGGATGACAGCACCGGCCCAGGAACACACTGGACTACGTATAAGAAAAGTGGAAAAAATGTACATTATTTTGATAGTTTTGGTAACCTGAAACCACCTAAAACTACCTGTGGAGGTTGTAAAATACTTCAAGTCTAATGCTGATGTTAAAATTAAAAAAAGTTATAATTCTGTAAACTGTGGACATTTATGTTTAAAATTTCTGTTTTACTCTAAAATAAAATAAATGTATAGAATAAAGTAACTATTGTTTTATTTATAAGCGAACCTTCAAAGTGTAAAGATCATGTCTTTTACTTTTATACTGTCAGGTAAAACGTCACCCTCTTCACCATACCTTTCAACGAGTATTTATCCCCCTATAGTTTTGGATGATAAAAAGCAGTATGATTTGCGGCTTTTGAATTTCGAATGCTACAACTCTATACCAAACGTAGACAGCTCTAATAATATTTTCTGTTATAATAACACAAAAATCATTAAGATTCCAAAAGGGTCCTACGAGATAGAGGATATAAACAATTTTTTACAAAAATTCTCAAAGGAAAATTTGAAAGAAGACCAATTTGAAATAAGCATAGCTGCCAACCGCAATACCTTACAGTGCGAAATTTTCTGCAATAAAAAGATTAATTTTGAGAAGAAAAATTCCATCGGGCAATTACTAGGATTTAGTGGACGGACTCTTCAACCGGACAAGAAGCATATATCTAAAATACCCGTCGACATATTTAAGGTGAACGCCATCTGTGTGGAATGTAATCTAACTATAAATTCCTATAATAATGAAAATCCTGTTCATATACTACACATGTTTTACTCCAATGTTGAACCGGGGTTTAAAATAGTAGAAAAGCCGTTAAATGTCATTTATCTACCAGTCAACACGCACTATATTGATGAAATTCTACTTAAAATAACAGACCAGGACGGTAAACCAATCAATTTTCGTGGAGATCTGATCACGGTTAGACTGCATCTAAGACAATTTTAAAATGGTGTTTTTATATAATCATGATTCGTTTAGTGCCCCTTATGACAAACTGTTCATGGGTGAGGAAGTGGGTTATAAGAAGATACCATACCGTGAAAAACAATTTAGTCGCAGAGAGATAGTAAAAGAGCTAACACCGCAAAGTAAAACAATTTTAACCTATTTGGGATTTAAATTAAAAAAGCAGCATTCATCATAGGAAAAAAAAACTAAGAAAATTTTGGTATAATTTAAGACTACGTGTAAGCTGTAACCTAAGAAGATTATTTTTATCACTAAGGTGTAGTTTAAGGTGTTTTTCTACAACAACAACAACAAAATGAGTTGTAATATTCTAAAAGTGACTGAAAATGTGATTTTGGACGATTCTATAGTGAGCTATCAACTACATACCCATCAGCCTTACGCTTCCACAACGCTAAACAACAACGACGAAATTAGAATTCCAATACAAACTCAAGACCTCTATACCTTGCCTAGCCAAAGTGTTCTTTACCTTGAGGGTAAGGTACTAAAAGATGATAATACTGCCAGCACAAATGTGCACTTTGTAAACAACGGTTTGGCACACCTGTTCGATGAGATTCGTTACGAGTTGGGAGGGGTGATTGTGGACCGTGTCAGAAATCCTGGTATTACATCAACAATGAAGGGTTACTGCTCATTTAAGGAGAGTGATAATAATGCTCTTTTAAACGCCGGCTGGTTAGTTAAAGACAACCCAGCACTTTTAGATGGTTCACAAAATTATTTTAAAAGTGCGCCAAGAACTGGTACTAATAAGAAGCAACTCTGACTTGAACGCTCTCATTGTTAATGAGGATAAAAAAGAAACCTACAAGGTGGTTTTGAATAAAGTTTTATGGAAAGTGCCCTATGTTAGAGTGTCCGATAATCAAAAAGTAAAACTCTACAATTATTTAGAAGGAGATAGGGACCTTAATCTTGCCTTTAGAAGCTGGGAGATATCCTCAACTTCAAACCACTACTAGTCACACTTGGGCTGTAAAATCATCGAATCAACTAGAAAAACCGCGGTTTATTATCATCGGTTTTCAGACCAATAGAAAAAATATGCTAGATAAAAATATGAGTCGTTTCGATCACTTGCATCTAACAAATCTAAAAGTTTACCTAAACTCTGAGGTTTTCCCCTATGATAATTTAAACCTGGACTTTGATAGCAATCAATATGCCATACTCTATGAAATGTATGCGCAGTTTCAAAAATCCTACTACTATCGCGAGCAGAGCGAACCCTGTCTCTACCCAATAAACTTTAAGAATAATGCTCCACTGATAGTTATCGATTGTTCACGACAGAGTGAAGACGTGCTTAAAGGTGGCGCAGTCGATATCAGAATTGAGTTTGAAACGAAAAAAGCTGTGCCTGAGAAAACTGTAGCATACTGCTTAATACTACACGATCGATTGGTTAAATACAACCCCTTAACCAGCACCTTAAGAGTTGTTTAAAAATGTTTATTGGACGTGCAAGGCTTTCAATATAAAGATAGTGACTTTATATGCAAAGAAATTGCTATACTCAACAGCGAGACCAATGAAATTTCTCACCATATGGTTAATGTACCCATGAAGTCTACCTGGCTCCACGAGGACTTTAGACGTCAAGCCCAATGGAACACAGACAATCTACATGGGTTGGAATGGGACACTTTTGACTTTAGTTATTTACCATTAGAAAATATTACTCATTTTATAAAAAATATTATTCAAAATGAAACAGTTTTTGTTAAAGGAGTGGATAAAAAATTTGGTTATCTAATTTAATAAGTAATAATGTTGTAGATATGTTCGAATTTGGTTGCCCCAATTTTAAAAAGTTAAAAAGAGCCAATATGAATTTTCACTGTTTTACACATTTCAATAGTTTTTTAGGCTGTGCAAAAGAAAATGTATTATTGTTAAATAATTGGTTTAAAAATAAAAAACTATAATTGTATACAGGTGTTTTATTATTATTGTTATTATACAATATATTGTGATTCTTGATCACTATCATTATCTATTATAGAAATTGGTTCCATCACTCTAACATCCGATAAGATGTTTATCTTCCTCTTTCTTTTTGGGGCTGGTCGTTGTGGTAGTAGAGCCTGTCGTGTGTACGATTCTACCGTATTAACATCCTGCTGATTGAATGTAAACCTCCGACATGCGTCCTCCAAAATTTTTAGTTCATCATTATTCTCCACGTTGACCCTCACATAGCTCACCGGTAGATTTCCCAGCTTCCGTCGAATCATTTCCGATGTGGGAAAGAAATTAAGGTCCACATGGACCTTATCCCCTTTAAGGGATACGTTTTGCACCTTATATCTGTAACAAAAATTAAAAATTAGATTAAATAGTTATCTATATTATTAGTATTTTTCCGTTAAATTTACAAAAAGTTATATTTTGTTGCAGGATTAAAAAAACACTTTAGTCCTACGATTGATATACTATTTTATGAACTCTAGGATACGAAAAAACTAAGTTGAAGGAAATAATAGTGAATAACACAAACAAACAAACCTCTTTACGTTAAATTTTTACTTTTTTTTCCTACTGATTTAAAGATCCATTTTACTTCCCAAAAGCAGGGGTTAAAAGTGTATTTTTATTCCCTATAAAACATTATAAATACACAGTCAGATAAACAAAGTAAAATTTTACATGCTAAATAATTGACAAATTAAAATATTTACTTAAAACTATTCTTCATCACGACGTATACCATTTGGGGTGGACATTCTACCTTGTCTAGGCTTGTTATTATTAATTTCGTTTTCTCGCTTGACATTTTGTTTTTTTTTTATGTTTAGTAGAAAGAAAAGTTCTTTACTGATTTTAAACCTCTGCTTTTGAAATATTTATATGGATTTAAGCAGAGATAAAGCAATGAAAGGTCTGCAATTTTGACCCCAACTACATACATGTTCAACTAAATTAGTATTTAGCATAAAAACCCCATTTTTGCTTGATATAAGATATTTTTTTAAAACTCTCAATACATGTTGTTTTGCAAAATCGTGGGTCACTCATTAGGTCAAACTCGTGTATTTTTTACAGTCTGACTGGCGTCGTTTTAAAATTATCACTCTTTTTATTTTCATAAATTTTCCATATACAAACGCTACAGGGTTACTCTAAAAACATATTCTATAGACAGTACTTTATTTTACATCATATTACTACACATGGTATAATAAAAATAGTAACATAACGAGTATCCTATCACTGTGAAATCAGCCTTGCATATTAAAACTTAAAACAGTACTTTTTTTAACACACTCTGTATAGTCCTTACATTGTTTTTTTACATATATTACAACAAGTTTAATATGGTGGTTTTCGAATCCATTAAAAAGATAGAAAAGGTATGGTTAGAAAAAAAGGAGGAATTTAATAACTGGATTAGTTTTATTATAAATTGAATTTCAAATATAAAAAATTGTGTAAATAATAAGAATTTTTTCCAGACTAGAATCGAAATCTAACCACATGACGTAAATTTTATCCCCTTTATTACGTCATCAGCCCAGGTTGATATGATCATGTTTGTGGAAAAAGGCATACGAGGCGGTGTTTCTCAGTGTTCAAACAGATATGCCAAAGCCAACAACAGGTACATGGGTGATTCATACAATCCAAGCAAGGAAACGTCATATTTGATGTATGTAATGAGTTTACCATTACCATATGGTGGTTTTGAATGAGTTGAAAATGGTCCATGCACTAAGGAAGAAATATGCAACATTTCTGATGACAGTGACATAGGGTACATTTTTGAGACAGATATTTCTTATCCCCCCTGAACTATTTGATATGCATAAAGACCTTCCTGTCTGTCCAGAACATAGAGTCCCACCCAATTCTAAAAGTAAGTTACCCAAGCTAATGACCACACTGTATAACAAAGAGCGATACATTATTCATTATCGAAACTTGAAACAGGCAATTAGTTTGGGTTTAAAAATTAAAAAAATTCACAGAGTCCTTAAATTTAAACAGTCTCCATGGTTAAAGCCTTATATTGACTTAAACATTCACATGCGTCAACAGAGCAAAAACAGTTTTGAAAAAAACTTTTTCAAATTAATGATTAATTCAGTATTCGGTAAAACCATGGAGAATGTTAGAAAATATAAAGAGGTAAGGTTGGTGACTAAATGGTCTGGACGTTATGGGGCGCGTTCCTACATCTTCAAACCAAACTTTCATAGCTTAACCATATTTGATGAAGATATGGTTATAATTGAAATGTCTAAAAACAAAATTATTTTCAATAAGCCCATTTATATCGGATTTGCAATTTTAGATTTATCAAAAACTTTCGTGTATGATTTTCATTATAATTATATTAAAAAAATGTTTGGAAATAGGGCTAAAATGACATATACAGACACTGACAGTTTAATTTATCATTTACATGTTGACAACATTTATGAAAATATGAAAAATGACATTGACAGATTTGACACATCTGACTACCCACCAGACAACATTTTCAACATGCCCTTAAAAAATAAAAAAGTTTTGGGGCTTATGAAAGATGAAAATAATGGTGCCATTATGACAGAATTTGTAGGTTTGCGCTCCAAAATGTATAGCTTGAAAATTTTGGAAAATGAGGGTGAGTTGATGGGCCATCAAAATAAACTAAGACAGAAAGGTTTTTGTGAACAGAAAATTGAAGAGAGTAGTCATAATTTTAACATTAGTAGAAGGGCTAAGGGTGTAAAAAAGGCTTCACTCAGAAAAATTACATTTAACGACTACCTTGAATGCCTTTTTAAACAAAAAGTCACAGAAGTTCCACAAACTTTAATTAGATCTTATCGACACCAGGTCTACACAGTCAAGCAAAAAAAAAACTCGCGTTGAGTCCTTTTGACGATAAACGTCAACTATTACCCCACTCCACCAACACCATAAATTTTTAATCAGTCTACATATTTCGTTTATCTTGTAAGGTTCTGGGCATCTAATAGTCACACTGAGAACTTTTAAAAAATTGAACTTTAAATATATAAGGTAAGTACATAATTATTATCCTTAATACAGGAAAAATAAATTTTAAAAGTATTATTTTTATACACCTAACTACACAGTTTCAATATAGTTTTTTCTTGTTTCAATCTGATTTGACCATGGAGAGTAAAAAATTAAAACAAAATTCACCATTGCCTTCAACTTCAACATATCGAGAAAAAAGAAATTATGGTGAGCAAAGAGAATCAGAACAGCCATCAACTTCAAAATATATGGGAGAAAAAAGAGGTTTTGGTGAACAAGGACAAACAGAAAAACGATTGAAGACTAGTGCAGGACATCAAAGTGTTAAGCAAGATGTATGTGTATATTGTAAAAGAAAGGACTGTTTTTGTAATAACTATATGAATTTTGTTAATGTTGGTTCCAGATTTTGCCCTGTTTGCAATAAAATGTTTTGTTTTTGTCAAAAGTCAGTTGAACATCATAAAAATTTAACAGAAATGTGTGAGGCCAAATCTGAATATAAAAAATTATTTTGTTTTGAAGACATGCCCTTAACATAATTTTTTATTTAATAAATATATTTTTTACTAAAAATAAATTTTTGTTTATATTTTAGATCCACAAAGACTGTGTTTTTTGTCGTAGAAACGTAAACCACAGCTTAAGAATGTGCAAGTTCTGCTTGTTGGAGTTTGCAGTCAAACACGTTGAAACGAGAAATCTGTGTGCCAAATTACTGCTTAAAAATTATGGTTATAAAATGGTATTTCAATAAATCAAAAGATTTACCAATTATTTGTTTTATTTCATCATTATTTTTCGTTTCAATACTGATAGGGGATCAGAGGTCAATTAATTATAATTCAAAAATAAATCAAAGCAAATAAACATGTTATTTTTTGTCGCTGATAAATTTATGAAAAACAAGTTCATAGGTTATCCGTCTTTGTTCCAAATTAGCTCATTAGTAAGCTTTACGTAAACATGTTATTTTAAATTCTTGATAAACAGGGTCATGGGTTATCTTGAGTATACTCGATTTTGTCTTCACAAAAGCACACATTTTGATCATTTTAAAATCCATATAATAATATTATTTACCGTAAAAATAAAAGCCTTTTAACTCGAGCTGCACAGCTGCGTAACACTAACATTTTTTAAATCCCATCGCTATAACGCGAAATATCCGGCAAAAACTACCAAGCTCAAGCACAATAATACCATTTTGGCTTCTCCATCTCTCTCAGAATAAATAGCATTACAACACAGCAATCTAACCAAAAAAGAATTTTGCAAATCGATCACTTAGATATTCGCAGAAAATTACTGAGGTCAAGCACTTTAATGCCCTTTTGGCTTCTCCATGTCTCTAAGAATAAATAGCATTGCAACACAGAAATCCAGTAAAAAAATAATTTTTCAAATCGATCACTTAGATCTCGAGATATTCGCAGAAAACTACTAAGGTCTTTCTTTCACCACTTAAGGACCTTTTGGCTTCCCCATCTCTCTAAGAATAAATAGCATTGGAACACAGAAATCCAGTAAAAAAAGAATTTTTCAAATCGATCACTTACAGCTCGAGATATTCGCAGAAAACTACTAAGGTCTTTTGTCCCCTGCGCAGCAAACCAAAATTAGTCTTTTACAGAAACCATAGGAGAAAAACGTGCGCACATAGCGGAAAAAGTACCTTCGGTACACCGGCTGATAGCAATCTCTCTCATCTCGACATTTTTCAAATAGTGCCCCTTTGACACTCTTGAAATAATAAGGCCCCAATGCTACAGGTGTGCGTCATTTTCTACTCTATACATTGGCACTTGTGACCGAGAATATTAGGAAGTTTCAACCATTAGAGAATTTCAGCAGGCACACGTTAACGCTAAGTAGTCTAAGACCTTGTGGCACTTGACAGCTTGGCTAGAGGTCACAAATGACAGATATATAAACCCCAAGCAGATTCACTCTGTAGAACATAAGTCACGTGATCACATCCCCTATTCACACAAGCATTTATGGCATTCCCTTGCAACCCCTTAACAACCCTCTTGGACATAGAGCACCCTGTAGAATCCCCAACTCACTCTGTAGAACACAAGTCACGTGATCACATAACACTTCTGACGTCACTTACAGGCACGTGATATTAGGGAGTTTCAGCCATTAGAGAGTTTCAGCACAGACAGACAGACCGACTGACGAATGGACACATGCCATCCTCTCAGTGCATGTGCACTTGGCCTAGAACCCACACTACTACACTACTCACTTATTCTTTAGACAATTCTTTAAAATTTTGGTCGAGGAAATCGATGATCGTATTTTTTTCAAAATAGACGTCTATTTTTTTTTTAAAATTGTAGGTTCGCCATCAAAACAACATTATACTCGAGTTCATATAATTCGATAGAGAGAAATTGAAAAAAAAATGGTTACATTGTCGTATGACCTTTATTATCCTTGAAAAGTCAAATTCAAAGAACATCAGAATAACTTTTCTAATTGACTTTTTGCTTACAGGGTGATTGGTTTAGTTATACCATGCCATTCAAAATAAGATTTTAAAAAAAAGCTACATTATCATCTGTATCTTTTTTAGGTTTTGAGGAAAAATGTCAAATTTAGTACGATTATTACAATTGTCAAGGTCAACTGATATTCAAAAAAATTTTTGGATAGGTGGTGCTGCGGACAACGTGGCACACAAATTTCCTATTTTAAATTTCATAAAAATTCATATTTTTTTAATAGCTTAAATAATCGATTATAAATAGCTGAAGTATGTAGATTTTTATAAAAATAATTTTAGTTTGATATGGTCATTGGTCGCTCAATTTTTTTTTAGTATGTAAAAAAACGGAATTTTTAACGTTTTCTTCAATTCTTCCTAGCGACCAAAAATTTGGCTGGATATACATGTTAATGACTTTTGATGAATTGGAAGGCCCCAACAAATCGATTCAGATATTCCAAATTCTATCTAGCCGTTTTTAGGCTATAGGCCATTAAAGTGGACCTAACATGTGTTTGGTCTATTGTTCATTTTTTGTGAAAAGCACCAAATTTGGTACGCTTTCATTTTTATGAGTTTTTACCAATTTAAAATCGGAAATTTGGGTGCCACGTCGTCCGCGGCGCCACCTATCCAAAAATTTTTCAGAATATCAGTTGACCTTGACAGTTGTAATAATCTAATCTACAAGATACGGATGATAATGTACTTTTTTAAAAAAATCTTACTTTGACTGGCCTGGTATAACTAAACCAATCACCCTGTAAGAAAAAAGTCAATTAGAAAAGGTATTTTGATGTTCTTTCTTAATTATAAAATTACAACAAAAGACCTGTCGTGGCTTAGTAAATTATGAAAAATTATTAAAAAAAATCTTAAATTGCATTTAAAAAAAATTAAATGTCACTTTTCAAGGACGATAAAGCTCATACGTCAATGTAATCATTTTTTTCAATTCCTCTATCGAATTATATGGATTCGAGTATAATCTTGTTTTGATGACGAACCCATAATTAAAAAAAAAAATAGACGTCCATTTTGAAAAAATCGCCGCCATCTTGGCTCCTATACATACGATCATCGATTTCCTCGATCAAAATTTTAGAGAATTGTCTAAAGAATAAGTGTGCCAAATTTCATGCTTTCTGCACAAAATATAAAATTGATTGCTATTTGGGAGTTACGCCGGACGACTATTAATGCTGTAAGCTAATAAGAATGTGGTAGGTAGCCTCCGAACTCGCTTACCATCCTTGATTGAAGATTGTGGTGAATCGTTTGTTGTTCCTTCGGAGAGTTCGGAGGCTCAGATTGGTTATGGATCCTGTTCGGGAGCTGGCAGTTTGCCGCGCGAAGCTGGATGAATCGGGGGAGAACATCCAAGAATTTGATAAAACTAATAGAGATAATGAGTTCAAAAGAATTCAATCCCGATTATTCCATGTACGTGGCAGAATAACTCTCATTAGACCTTGTACAGAAGAGGAACGCCTAAGGAGAGATAGTTTAGCAGAACTATTTGGGGGTTGTTGCAAGCTCCGGAGGGTGTATACAACATCGCTGCCTTGGGTTTGGCAGGTGCACAAGATTTTCTGCGGAATTTATTGGAAAACCTTTCCAAACGTCACGCGGATCCTCAGGTCTCTCCCGAAGAACCCATACCTAATAATGAAGAAAGTTCGTCATCACTTGCAGCACGAGCTGAGATAAGTTCTGTCGACATGGCTGAGGCGCTTATGTCCTCACAGAGGCTACCACAGGTAAATAATCCTGTTGAGAACCGGCGAGTGAGCATTCAGCTTCCCAGGGAACTGGAAAATAAATGCTATCAGCGCGATTCCAGTTTGGATTACCGAGGCCTAGCAGTTTCTTCTATGAGAAACGACTGATATTCCCGACCGCAGCTCTGTGTTTCCCCGATAAGAAAAATGCAACCGGAACCTTCTAGTTGAGGTGGCCCAATTATTGAAACCTTCCGTTCCAAACCCCGTGCGAGTCAAGCCTCCGCGCCCAATTGGCAACAGCCCCCAGATATTTCTGAGTGGCTCAGATCCTCATAGGAACCGTGTAGGACAAACACTGCTATTCCCGACCGCACCTCTCTGATGTTTCCCCGATAAGGCAAGTGCAACCGGAACCTTCCCGTTGAGGTGGCGAAATTATTGAAACCTTCCGTTCCAAACCCCGTGCGAGTCCAATTGTCAGCTGGGTCGCGATTCTTTAAAAACAGTCAGAAAATCTCGCCCTTACAAAATATCTGACAATTTTTAAACACAAGTTTACACTTAATGCGTTTTTGTCAGGACTATTTGCTAATATTCCTTAAAATTTAGTTTCTTAATACTGTTCTAGTAAATAAACAATATGTCAGTTTTAATTTTTGTAGGCTGTTTTTCTGAAAACCCCCTTTTTTTATTTAAAAATGTTTGTTATTAAGCTTATTTTTATGTGTAAACAGACCTTTAAAACTTCATACAAAACCATAGATAGCCATGGAATATTTCTTTGTCACTGTTCAGAAAAGTCACACAAATTCTGTCGTTCCTTTTACATGGTGAGAATTTTCGACACTTTTTGACGTTTATTGGTACGCGTAGTAACAATTTAGCTTCGCCATAAACTAGTCCTGCAAAATGTCTTTAAAATATTAAATTTACAACATGTTATTAAAAAAATTACGCAGTTTCTCTTACAACGTTAGGATAAATATGAAGGTCGCTGTGTTTTAATTTTAAATGAGGCGATAAGTAAAAATCGCCACTTTTCAGAATTCTGATGGGTGAGATTTTCTGTCGTTTCTCAAGAATCGCAACCCAGCCTCCAGATATTTCTGAGTGGCTCAGACCCTCAGTGTAACCGTGTAGGACAGACAACGCAAGATCCTTTTTAGATCATCCAAATCCAACCACCGGCTATCGACTTGAGGACCATTAAGATCTCAACCCCAACCAAAATCTTGTAGGGAACTGACCGCCTCTACTGTGCCCGGTCCTGACCTATATCACTTTAATAGAATGCCCTTTGGTTTAACTAATGCCCCTGCTTGTTGGCAACGTTTGCTGGATACTGTACTGGGAATGGACCTTGCTAATTATCTCGTCATATATCTGGACGACATACTTATTTTTAGCCCCGACTTTGAAATACCCCTTCGTGTGCTGGGTCTTGTAATGGACCGCTTGACTGCTGCTGGACTTACTATAAGTCCGGATAAGTGTCAGTTTTGTCGACCGTCCCTTAAGTTCTTGGGCTACGTAGTTGATTACCGAGGACTTCGTTGTGATGTGGACAAAGTAGAGGCAATCCTTAATGTCCCGGCTCCAAAAACGGTCAAAGAGGTTCGCAGTTTCCTCGGGATGGCCAGTTGGTACCCTCGATTTGTGCCCAATTTTCCTGATATAGTGGCACCCCCGACACGTCTAACTATGAAAAACGTCCCATTTCGTTGGACGGGAGAATGGACCTTGCTAATTATCTCGTCGTATATCTGGACGACATACTTATTTTTAGCCCCGACTTTGAAACACCCCTTTATGTGCTGGGCCTTGTAATGGACCGCTTGACTGCTGCTGGACTTACTGTAAGTCCGAATAAGTGTCAATTTTGTCGACCGTCCCTTAAGTTCTTGGGCTACGTAGTTGATTACCGAGGACTTCGTTGTAATGTGGATAAAATAGAGGCAATCCTTAATGTCCCGCCTCCAAAGACGTTCAAAGAGGTTCGAAATTTCCTCGGGATGGCCAGTTGGTACCGGCGATTTGTGCCCAATTTTTCTGATATAGTGACACCCCCGACAGGTCTATGAAAAACGTCCCATTTCGTTGGAGGGGAGATTGTGACTCTGCTTTTGGAAAATTAAAATCGGCATTAGTTACGGCTTCTATCTTGACTGGCCCGGACTTCACAAAACCATTTACCCTGCAAACAGATGACTCTGCCTATGGAATCGCCGCGGTTTTAACGCAACAGTTTAGGGAGGGCGAGAAGGTAATTTGCTATATCTCAAGATCTTTGACCAAGCAAGAAAAGAAATACTCGACCACCGAACGGGAATGTCTGGCAGTGGTTTGGGCCTTCGAGAAGCTTAGAGAGTATCTCGAACTCACCAGCTTTACCGTAATCACTGATTACAGTTCTCTTGTCTGGCTGAATACTCTAAAAGACCCCACAGGAAGACTTGCTCGATTGGCATTCGGACTTCAACCGTTTAGTTATCAAACTATTCACCGCAAGGGACGCGACCATGTTCTCCCCGATTTCTTGTCACGAGCCGTTCCAAATGTTGATAGTGTTACCATAGCTGAGCCTAAGTATGACTTGTCACAGACTAAAGACTTGTGGTATACCAAGATGAAAAATTTGGTTACAGTCTCACCGCTACGATATTCTCAATGGCGTGTGGAAAATAGCATACATTTATAAGTACGTGACATTTCCAATTCCAGAGTTGGCAGATAATTCGGAGTACTGGAAAATCGTAATCCCAAAAGACTATCGTTCAGAACTTTTACGGGAAAGTCATGATGACGTTCGATCCGTTCATGTAGGATGTAACGATTTTTTGGTCAAATTCGTTATAAGGTGATAGTTTTCTATTTTTAAATTTTAATTTTCGGATTTTTGCTTACAAAATGCCGTTACTTAATTTTTATTGACTATTTGTCATCCCCTTTTAAAATTTCAATTTCTTGCAAAACAGCTATTTAATATTTAATGCGTAATAAACATTTTGATATTCCCTCGTAATATGTTTTCCATTCAAGCGCGTCACCTAATAGTTATTCTTGATCCCGTTCGGTATAAAAATAATACAAAACGTGAACGTATAAGATAGGCAATCAGATTTACAGATGAGCACATTGCTCTTTGCATATCATTGGAATTTTGATATTGTTACAGCGGACAAATTCGGCGTTTTATTATTTTTTCATCTTTATCTTTCATCAGTCAAAGAGAAAGAACGCAAGATTACTTGAATATCATGAAGTTAGGGCGAGTGTCTGCACTGGGACTGGTGAGGGCATTCGAGATCTCTATACTGTGCATCATTTTGATTGTTTATCTTTATTTACCGCGCCTAAGAAATGAAAGGGAAATATAATTAATGACATAAATCTGTGCTTTCCGCTCATGGTTGATCAGTGTGTACTTTAAAATTTTTGGGTTACTTTTTTTGCAATTTTAGTAGTTTTTGCAAGGTTAAACGATGTTTTATTTATAAAACCGGTCAAAAATTCAATAGAATTTTAATAGAAAAAATCATATTTTTTGTGCAAAAGTTCAGATTTTGTAAATATCTGAAAGTATGTGAGTGATGTGAGTTTGCGGTTTAAATTGAAGTTTGAAATTACGCGCAAAGTTATAAAAAGTCACCGTAACGGAAGTGAAGGCCTCTTTTTGGAACTTCAAAGGCGAGAACGAAGAAGCCAGTTTTTACGTGATTTAATCTTTGGTTTCTGCACCACAAGCCTACAACAACAGGTATGTCTATTTTTCTATTTTTCGCACCTGCATTTGGAACAGGCGGCATGTTGCATTTTTTATCTCCTTAAATTTTAAATTAAGTTTCTAAGGAAGTCTTTTCTATCTTCCAGGCTTTTCAGTACAGGCCTCGGACCAGTTTTTTCTTCAAAAAAATGTAAGAATTTAATTCAAACAAGACTACCAATTAAGTGCCTAAATGGATCAATAGAACATTGACTTCAGTTGTCGCTAGAAGCTAAACCAACACTACATCTAGGTAGTAATAATGAATTTCTCAAATCAAGCCAGGATCTACGGTCGGTTACATATTTTTTATTTTAAGTCCAAAATGAGGTTAGTGTCTCTTTAATGTAGTGTAAGATAGCTATCTGTCCCTTTATTTAGCGAGAAGGCTATAAAAATTTTAATATGTTAGATATATATTTTGTGGTCAAACAAGATCAGTATTATACTATGCCGCAGTGGCGCTAGTTTTTTTAGTACTTTTTTAATTGAGTGATCAAGAGTAGATCTCTCGGTCCAACTTTACCAAAAGTTTTTTTTTATAAAAAAAAAGTTGATCTTTTTTTTTGCCTTAAATGGGTTTCAATACCTAAAAATAGGTTATTAACTATTAAGTTATAGTGAGAGTGATGAGGAATGAATCTAAAGGAACATTTTTTGAGCTTTTGTTATAGACTTTATTTATTTATTTATAATACACTCAGGGGCCGCCGTAGACCAGTGAACAGCGTCTTAGCCTGCAGAACAGAGATCGCAGGATCGGATCTCGGCAAGTACACATTGCTTCACTCAACACCGAATGCGACTCGAGACGATTTCTCAGCAGCTCCGCAGTTGACGTTGTGCATAGAGTGACAACAAACGAGGTAGAAGTAGGCGGCACGGTTGACACTACCGAAAACTTTGCGAGACTCAAAGGTGGATGGCCGAGGACCTCACCAAACTGGGTAGAGGAGACTAGCCGGTGACCCAAAAAAAGGACGACCTGGACTTCTCCGAGATCGGGACTCCATGGAACGCGTCTGAACTCCGACAGATTTGGAAGCGGGAGTGGACAGAGGGTGACTTGGAAGAGGCGGTACCACCTTCGGATAGCAGGACCACTCCAAAGAGATGCATCTGAAGACTCCGACGGCGACCTCGACCAGCGAAACCGGGACCTCGACCAGCGAAACCGGGACCTCGATTTTCGGGTCAACCTATATGACGGCAGGCTGCTGGGGAGAAAAGTCTACCATCAACCAAGTTCTGCTGGGACGGTAGCGATGTTAGATAGATGCAAGTCTAACATGTAGCAGGACCACCCTTCGGAGGGGGTTTGAAGCCGGCGGTCCACTGTATACTTGCTACGCAGTCTAAAAATCCCAGCCCTCGACAAAGAGTTGTCAGGCAAAATTAAGTCCTCTTGGAGAAACAAAACTTGCATCCTAAGGGGCACGTGCATCAGTCGGGAGTGCACAGGGGGTATGGCAGAAAGTGTCCATTTGCGGGCTAATTGCCAGGCCTACGGCCGCCCATCTACTACTGCTACTATAATACACTCACCATTGAACTAAACACCTGTTTTCTTATTTTTAATCTTAGTAGTTGGTAGTAGTAGTAACTAGGGGGCGGCGCAAGATCTGGCAAGTAGGCCCAATCGGTCCCTTTTTACCTTACCCCAGCCCAGCTCCCTAATCCACCACCTGTACCGCTTGTACGAAGTCCAGTACTTTGGCCCACTTGAGAGCTCGTAGGTCCTCTGCATCCAGGTTCGGTTGTCCGAGTACCTGGACCCCGATTCAAGTGCCGACTATTTTAAATAGCGACCCGACTTTCAAACCGAGTTTACATGTACGGTTGTAAAAGGAAACTGAAGTTTACTTTAGTTACCTACTTAGGACTTGAAATACATATAAATTTATTTTTTTATGAGTTTTGTGATCTTTCAATGCAAGTATACTATCGAAATGTAATAAAACTACCTTTGTCTTTGTTTTAGCACAAATAAACATATCTAAAGGTTTCTTAAAGCAACTTCACAAACCTCTCTTTGGGTCGGAGCACTGTTGCCAGTGCTCCGACCCAAAGAGAGGTCGGTTTGAAAATCGTTATCTTTTTGCAGGCATTTTACGCCTTACGACTTATGAGAAAAAAAATTGAGGGATATTTTAGGATTTATGAGGCATAATACCAATAGAATAGTATAATATTTTGATTTAAATTATAATATTTACTAAAAATCATTGCCAAGGATAGGCAACCAATTATATATACCATAATATACCGCTGGTAAGGTCACCGTCGTCTCGGCTCGCTTCGCTGATTTTTCATTTAGTTTTAATTTTTCTCTGCGCGGCTTTTTAAAAATATTCTCGTCAGAAGTTCGATGTTAACTTTTGCACTATCAAGAGGTAAATAAAAATGCGTTATCTTTCACGCTAATAGTGAAGGTATACCATAGTGAAAATTGAAAGAAGAAAAATAACAAATAAAAATCAAAATAAAAAAACAAACTTACGTAGAGTTAACATGTGATAAGTTAAAAAAGAAAGAATCTATGAAAACAAGCCAGAAAACGCCTGCTGGATTTCAAGGAAATAACCCATAAAGAGGTAAGGATGAACATGCATGGTGCAAATTATAATTATTATTTATTTGAGTACACACTTAATACATTAACTGCCGGATTGGGAAAAAGGTATATATGCAGTATATGGTTTTCTGCCATTTTTTAATTATATGAAAAATTCTTTATGGGGGCACCTACATGGGTCCCTAGGACCCCAAATCCGCCTGCGCCCGATTTTTTTTTTAAGAGAAAAAAGGGTGCCCGGGAGGGGGGGGGGCTGTAATGTGTTTTTTATTGTTTTGGGTTGGGTTGGATTAGGTTGGGTTGGACTGTGTTGGATTGGGTTGTTTTAGTGAAAAAAAATAAAAAAAAAACCAACCGGCGCAGGCGGATTTGTGGTCCTAGGGACCCTAGTAGGTGCTCCCATAAAAAGTTTTTCATAAAAAATCAAAAAAAAGCAGAAAACCGTATACTGCATAATTACCGGGAAAACAAACTATCATGCCCTGAGACCATTAAAGAAATCTCCAGCAACAAGTTGTGAATATTTTATAGTAGAAATGATCCTAAGACTAGCAGTGTGTTTGATTTGTTCATATTACTTTAAATAACGGAGATTTTTAATTTTGAAAATTAAAGCATCATCATACATTTAGAAATAACCATTTGTTCATCTTCTTTGAATCCATAAACCTTGAATGAATTTGAGGAGTGAGTGTCAAAGAGACATGAGTCAAGGACAGCATTAATTATCTGAAAGGTGTGATCAAAGCTCCAAGCTTTGATTTTAGAAATTTAAAATCTCGGTTATTTAAAGTCATATGGACAAATCACATACACCGCTATTTTTAGGATCATTTCTACTTTAGAATTAACACAACTAATATTTTTGCTAAAGAACCCCTTTAATAAATAATCAACCAGACATTACACATTATATAGGAACATCAAGATTTATTTAATATCATTTTTGTTTTTGATTCATATCTGACTTTTTCTTGCTCAGTAAAAGAGAAAGGATAGAGGTGTGTCAATCAACGTCAAACCAGAACAATATGATCTAGTTTATAAATCAGGGTTACCTAGTACCTCAAAGGTGACCACAATGCCAATATTATGTCACTTTTTTTGTAGCAAGCAACCCAGTCCATGTAATCAAGGGGGTATCCGCTCATGGCAGAATATGTGTTGTATTCCATTGCATTAAAATTACTTTGACATGCCACTAATGACAGTAAATCCACAAATTTTGTTCTAGCAGAGGTTACCTTTTCAAATTTAAAAAAAAATTACTGCGATTTTGTGAAGTGCCACTTTTCTTATGAAACTTTCAAGGGAACTTTTAATATGTTTTGTTTTTAGTTATTATAAGTATTAAAAATTATTTTAAAATAATAATTGAATTATTTAAAATTGGATCTGAACATATACAAGTGGTACACATTGTAAGCATTAGTTTATAAAATTTTAAACAAATCAGAAAGTGTGGTTATTATAATTTTAACACTGTCACCTTCTATAAATAATCATAATTATAATAATTTAACTTTTTAAATCCTTAGTAATATTTTAAATGATTATTATTTATATTTAGCTAAATAATATACTACCTATCCAATAATATTTACCTGTAGTATCATTTTTTGTTTTTTAGATCAACATTAACTGGAGTGGTTAGGTGCATCCTGGTGCATCTTAAGTTGAAGAAGGGTTCCACCGAGGGTTATTCTACCTAGAGTTCCACTTTATCTCTGCAAACTGCAACAGCTAGTGGGTATGTGTAAAATTTGAAATTTTTACAGCTTCACATGCTCAAAATATTAAAATTACAATTAGCTTTCTTACAATTTTCTTTAAATGCCAAAAATTTCAAAAATTCCTCACAATACCCTCGCAAAAAAATATAGATCCGGAGATTTTGACTTTTGATTTAAAGATCATTTCTTCTGCGTTTTATGTATTATGTTCTATGTCTATTAAAGATAAGGGTTGCCATGGAAACCGAGATAAACAGATTCCATATAGCTTTTCCGATTTTCTTATTTTTAGAAATTTTATTCGTTAAGCCAAAATAAAGTAAAGTTTTTAAAATATTGGTAAATTTTTGTAATTTTTTAATATGTGATAGACAAGGTCTTAACAAACATTTTTTGTCATTGACATTTTCCTGTAATTGTACAGGGTGAGCCAGCAATTAAGGGTTTAGTACCAAAAATTACCGTTTTGGACTTTGGTTTATGAGAAAACTATAAGGTTTATAAAAAATTCCTTTCGAAATATGATTGTACATGCCATTGTCAACAATTTTTCTTTGGCACTTATCTTTTTATATATTTGGGGTGACCCAAAACAAAACGATTGAAAATACCCTTAATCGCACCCTCTAAAATGGATTTTCAAAGCAGAGTAACACAATAAAAGTTTTTTCTGACAATACAAGGCATTCAAATCAAATCAAACTGTGCTTTGTTATCTGAAGACATAGTCTTATTGACAAAGCAAAAAATTAGTAACAAAATGTACCTACATTCTATATTATTATGATCTTTTGGTCAAAGTCTAATATTAAATATAGTCAGAATTTAAAACAAGGCATTTTAACAATCTATATTTTCTACATATTTATACAATATAGTAAGGTTGTACCTAATATTAAAAGATTCATTGTTGCTATATTAAAAAGAATTATAAAATTTAAAATCATAAAATGAAAAAATGACAAGGGGACATGATTGAGACACACTAACAAATAAAAGTGTATAGTGGTTTACAAAACAACACTAAAATGTCTCCCTATAATACTCATTAAAACTGTAAAAAACTTTTTCCTCAAAACAGAATCTAACAGTACCTCTCCTTATTATCAAAAGCAAATGGTTGTCGAGTTTTATCTTCATAAATGAAAAAGTTTTTTGTTAAAGCTAACTTTGGAATTGGCAATGGCAATGGCAGATTATCGAATCGACTAGCTGGATGTAGCTTCCTGATTTTTTAGATTGTAAAATATTTTTTTTTCCCAAAGGTAACAATCTATTAATTTGTAAACAGGGTGAGCCAAACTACTTAGAAGCCGTTAAATAAATTATAAATCCCATTTGCAAATCTTTATTATGTGCATTTTCTTGACCACCATCTACTGATTTTTCTTTATAATATTGAGGAATAGTATTCATTTAAATATAGGAGACCACAAAAAACCGGACTGTTTTGTTTTAACTAGCAGTTTTTTATTTATTGTCGGATTCACAAAAAAGAGTTTCGGAAAGGGAATGAAATAGACTTTTTGCAAACATGTCAAAAAGTGACATTTATCAAAAATTAAAAATGGCGGATGTCCTAAAGTTTTATAGATCTTGAAAAACCGTTGACTTTTTTTGAGACACTTTGTATATTTTTTTGCAACTGCAAAAAACTTCTATCTACTGTCTGTAAACCGATGTATCATTTGATAAATTCTATTTAGAAATAAAAACAATAAACTTAAGTTAACCGGACTGTTTGGTTTTAACTGCCAATTTTTTATTTATTGTCGGATTTTAATGCAAAAAAAAAACAAAAATCATTTATCAAAAATTAAAAATGGCGGATGTCCAAAAGTTTTATGCATCTTAAAAAACCGTTGGGTTGCATGAAATAAAAACTGCTAATAAATTTAAGTTAACCGGATTTTGTTATCTTTTCGCCAATTTTGTTGACAAGGAGACTCTACAGATGCTAACAATTCTTTTTCTAAATGTCCAAAAATGAAATTTTGTAAAAACTACAATTTTATGCATTTTAAAAAACCCGTTGGCTTCTTTTTAAACACACAAAAAAAATGCAAATTTTAAGCTTTTTAATACAAAAATACAGGGTGGTCACTAAAATAGTTTGACCTGGGTGTTCAATGTCTACCCAAGATAAATTACAGCCACAATGATCTAAAAACATGAATCAAAAGTCAAAATCTCCGGACCTAATTTTTTGTGCGGGTATATACGATGGGGCCAGGACTAAAAATCTGAGGTGGGTGAACCCTAAAATTACCTTTAAAAGTGCATTTTTCTTTCACACTTGAAATAGTCAATATTATTTTATTTCATAGGACCAGTGGAGTGCTTATGATAATTTAAATGACTAGAAATATAATTTTATTTTGGTTTAGAACTTTTTTATAATAAGGTTATGGGTAACACACTAGGGCTGGTTTATCAATAGCGAGTTAAGCATTTACCTCCCGAGTTAACCTTCAGCTGTCTCATTCTGGCACTTGGTATGTGTCAGCTATCTTTTTCTTGAACTCGAGAGTTCAATGCCTAACTCGCTATTGATAAACTAACTTAAGTTTCAATTTTTTAAAAGATATGCTACAAGTGGCTTAGGAGTATATTTCAATATCGCTTCAATAATATGTGGTGTATGGTGAAATGCCGTAGAAAAAAATCTAAACAATAAAAAAACCTCTAAAAAAACGCCTGATGTGAAATCATTAAACATTTTTCTTTATTTTAAAAATTTCAGTTTTTAAAGGTTGTGTTGAAATTTCGAATTTTTACAATAATTTTATTAATTACAATTTTTTTAAAATAGTCAGTGAATCACAGTTCTTACAACTTTTTGACACGTTTAAAAAAAATCTTACTTGTAGCCTTGTTTTAAAAAAGTTCTTAACAATTTTAACTTTTGTGGCGACCATTTTGACAATTAACTCATGTAATAACTGTCATCAGTGTTGAAAATGTCGCTCACTGGCCTGTATATTGGAGGTATCGATTTACATTGTTATATGGGGAATTTTCACTGCCGCCTATTTGATTTTAAATTTTTTAGTCCACCATACCAATATGGGACTAATAAAATCGTGATAGTTTGACTTTTTTAATTTTATCAAAAGTGAGTTACTAAGGTTCCAAAACACCTTAATCGACGAAAAAAAAAAGTTGTCTGTTGTCGGTTTGTATACACGATAACTCAAGAACGCCTTTTGGTACAAAAATCCTCTATCGGCTGACCATGAACTGATTAACTTTTGGGTAGGGTGGTGGGGGGTTGAAAGGGGAAAAGCGGATAAAATATTTAAAAAATTGTAACTTTGGAACAAAAGCAAGTATCGATATACGGTTTTCAGATTTAATTTTCAATGAATATGGACTACAAATTTTGTTATAAAGTCCAAATTCGTGGGAGCTTTAGTTTTCGAGTTATTTGGAAAATTGTTCAAATATATAAAAAAAATTATAACTTTAGAAGTAAAGCAGGTATTGATACGATGATGATGTGGGGTTTTCAAATTTTAGTTTTCGTAAATATTACCTAAAAATTTTGTGATAAGCTTCAAATCTTTCAAAGCTACAGTTTTCGAGATATTTTCATTTCCTTTAAACATAAAATAATTGATTTTGGACTATCCGTGCTTTAAAGCACCATTTTTTTCTTTTAAAATTCACCTTAGGGACTGTGACGTCAATATGTTTTTTTCTTCCAAGTGCGAGTTTGAAAAACAAAAGTATACCCACGGAATATTTCTCTTCATATTCAGTTTCGTTTTTTGAATTCTGATATAATGGATTATAATTTTACTACTTTTGTTTCTCTAATAAGAATAAATTTAAATATAATTGTTTCCTTTTTTGGGCGTTTATGAAAAGATATGCAGAAATCAAAAGGATATTACTCACAATTAGTTAGTTAGTGGACGGTGTTCTGCTTGAACTCCGGGATATCGGAATACGTTAGCAGTACCATTTTAGATTATAGCCCTATAAACGAACGATTTGAGGATGAAGAATGTCGAAAATCTGTTCTATTAGGTAAATATCAAGAGTTTGGTCGACTAGTACTAGTGTAGAGGGCGAAAGCGATGCAGTGGATTGAGGTGGTTCGGGTATAAAATTGGAATAAAGGACTCACCTTGTTTTTCTTGTTTGCCGGCTCATGTGGAAAGTCGTTGATGTTGATTTTCTTGTCTGTTGCCTATGGTTAGCGATTCACACCAATAATTTCGCGATTTACGAGCACTAACTAAGCATTTTTAATTAATATTTCGACCGTGGTCACATGCTTTGTTTTCGGACGATTCTTAAGAGAGAGTTTTTTTTTGTGTCAACAAAAAAAATGTCATCTAATTTCTAAATTATTTCTGTCCTTTTTCTTCCTTATAGGTGAAAGGGAGGGAAAGAAGGATAGATACACGGAAACAGTATATCAACCAGTAAAATTCATTTTACATATTATTACAAAAAAAGTGGCATGCTGAACAAAATGCATCGCATCAAGAATATTCAATCTTTTGGCGGATGCGATAGAACACCTTAGGTGTAAATTAAAATTCGAGAAAATAATAAAATTATAAATACGTGTGGACGAAACATCCCGCCCACCGTAACATCCCAATGTTACCCAAAAATACCGGAAACCCTAAAAACATTGTTTAGGGAGAGAAAAAGAGAAAAAAGAACAAAAAATTCTAAAAGAAAAATAAATATAAGAATATGGCAATGCATTATTCATTCTCACGTATTGGTAAAGGACAAACTTTGGTAACTGGCCTTTTAAAGATACCTTTTGCCGTCTTTACCGTTACTTTACTACACGGGTAACTTTATCGGGTCAGGGTGGACCTCGATAATCCTACCTAAAGACCAGTGCAATGGGGGCACACGATCATCCTTAAGCAGTACCAAGGTATTTAACTCGATAGGAGTATCTGAATCAATCCACTTAGACCTTTGCTGCAAGGTATGCAGATATTCAGTATTCCATCTTTGCCAAAAATCTTGGAACAAGCGCTGGACCAGTTGCCAGCGAGATAAAGAGTTTAGTTTTAAATTGGAGTAGTCAAAATCGGGTGGTGAATTGAGCGGCTCTAAGAGCACAAAGTGACCTGGGTGAGTGCCTCATAGTCATTTGGGTCTGATGACAGTGGCACCAAAGGTCGGCTATTCAATACCGCTTCGATTTGAACGAAGACAGTATATAATTCCTCATAGGTGAGGATTTGGGTACCTCTTACGAGGTGAGTTTTGGTGGCTTTTATACCTGCCTCAAAAATGCCTCCAAAATTTGGGGTACTAGGAGGGTTAAATTTCCATAAAATATTTTGCGATTCAGCAACATTTTTCATCATTTTGCTTAATTCTGAGCAGTTCCGACAAAATTTGTTCCGTTATCACTGTAAATTACATGAACAGAACCCCTACGCGCTATCAAACGACGAAGAGCCGCCAAAAAAGCATCAGTAGTTAGGTCAGAGACCAGTTCTAGATGCACAAGGCGAGTCGCCAGACACACAAACAGGCAAAGGTATGCTTTCAGTACCTTTGCGCCTCTAAGGCGACTTTGTACTATGGAGAAAGGGCCTCCGTAATCAACCCCTATCGCTGCAAAAGCACGGACTTGTGAAATTCTAACTTGAGGGAGAGGTGCCATAATAGGCTGAGTCGAAATAGGATGAACCTTAAAGCAGACTAAGCATTTTGAAAGTACGTGACGTATATTACGCCGGGCAGAGATTATCCAGTATCGTTGAAATAATATTTTGCAAATTTTGCAGTCCAGTTTGAAAATAAATTTTGTGAGTATGTTCTATAATCAAGTAAGTTAGACGATGTTTAGAGGGTAACAAGGCAGGATGTTTCTTTTTATAAGAAAACTTTCCATAGGAAAGGCAACCGCCTACGCGTAAAATACCATTTTTGTCGATGAATGGGGCCATTTTTCTCATAGGTTTTGACAATTGGAAGTGCTCTTTTGCCCGGATTTATTTAGCAAGAATTTAATTTTTTCATCAAATTCATGTACATTGTACCAGTTTAATTAAAAACAATAGGGCATTATCCAATTGTTTAAGGGAGAAAGGGCCAACTGCCCAATCATTTTTTTTTAACTGAAAATTCTCCAAAAAACGCAAAAAATAGGCAATTATACGCACAATTGTGGACAAATTAGAAAATTTATTTATTAAGCAAATTAAAAATTCTGGTTGAACGTCCATTTTAAGGGTCGTCCTGCGTTGTTCCTTTATCGTTTCAAAAATTCCGGAGCCAAACTCAGTCCATTCGGAAACGGGAAGTTTAAGAAAGCTAGGCCCCGCCCACCATAGGGAATTATTGAGTAACTCCCGGGGTAAAAGCCCACGACTAGCGGGATCAGCAGGGTTGTAATTCGAAGATATGTGATACCAAATAGACGGATCTGTATATTCCTTAATTTTTTAAACTCTATTACATACGAAAGTGTTCCAGTTATGTGGCTCGCCTTTTAACCATAATAAAGCTATAGTAGAATCAGTATAAGCTGATATTTTAGCAAATTTCAATTTTTTGGCGTAAGTGGTTCTAACAAAAATTAAGGCTAAAAGTAAGCAGCTCTGTAATTCTAAACGTGGAATTGTTAATTTGGATTTAATTGGAGCCACTTTAGATTTTGCACAGATGAAGTGAACATCTATTGTGCCAGAGCTCGTTAAAGTACGCAGATAAACTACACCCGCATAGCATTTTTCAGAACTATCGCTAAAGGCATGTAGTTCACAAGATATTAAATCAGGGGGGATTATAAGACGAGGCACATTACCGCTAGACAAGCATGAAAACTCGCCAAGAAAATTATTCCATGTATCACAAATAGCACGAGAAGGGGTGCTGTCCCAGTCGATTTTAAAGACCCATAGCTGTTGCATAAGGATCTTTAAGTAAGAGTTCAGAGGGGCTAATATTCCAAGAGGATCAAATATAGAGCTCAACTGAGATAATATAGCACGCTTGGCAGCAAAGTTCCAATGCAAACCTAAAATTTTTATGGTTGCAGTAGGATCACTATCGAAAGAGAAGGGGTCAACCTGGCAAAAATCTTTAGGCAAGTGCTCAAGTAAGGCAGGGTGATTACTTGTCCATTTTCGAAGCATAAATCCACTTTTCGCCATTACAGCAATAAGATCAGATTGCAGTTTTAATGCGGAGGGTAAGTTCCTTGCGGTACAGACCGCATCATCGATATAGAGCGAGGTTTCTAAGATATGAGCAACTTCAGGATATTCATTCTTGTTATCTTGGGCCAATTGCAGCATTGTTCTACAGGGCAAAAAGGGCGAACATATTACACCAAAAACCACGGTTTTTAAAATATAATCCCGGATAGGGTCCGAAGGTGAAAATCTCCACAAGATTTTTTGATATTTTCTATCAGATTCGGCGATACCAATGCGTAAAAACATTTCTTTAATGTCGCCAGTAAAAACTATGGGGTCTAGACGTATATTCATTAAAATAGTGACAATATCTAGCTGCAATTTAGGTCCACTGAAAAGAGCATTGTTTAAACTTTTATTTTTAATATCAGGGCAAGATGCGTCATAAACAACACGCAATTTTATCCCTTCGCTGTCAGGTTTCACCACAGCATGATGGGGTATCCAATATTGGTGCATATATTGCGGATCTATGCTAGGTAATATTTCCATATAGTCAGAATCAAGTTGATTCTGCATAAATTCGCAGTATTTTTTATGAAAAGCTGATTTTTTTAACAAGCGCCTTTCTAATGCATAAAAATGACGCAAGGCTATATCTCTATAACCGTAAAATGAAGGCTCAGATTCTCGGAAAGGGAGCGAAACAATATATTGCCCAGATTTAGATTTGTCAACTGTACAACTATAACAATGTTCTACCAATTTATCTTCGTCAGTAAAAAGGGGGGCGTCAGGGACTTCTTCTAACTCCCAAAAACGCCTAAGGGTAGTTTCCAATAAAGAACCGCATAGAGATGTACTCGCAGAATAATTTATGAGTGAGGTATGAGAGCACAAACATTTTTTTTGTATAGGACCGGATATTGTCCAACCAAAAATGGTATCTATGGCTACAGGGTCCATAGGAGATGTGGCAACAGTGTTGCCTTTTAATAGAAACCCATAAATATCCGCACCTAGCAAAGCGTCTATGCTTCCAGATTTATTAAAATTTGGATCTGCCAAATTTAGGTCAGCAAACTGCAAAAATTTATTTTTAATTATATTATTATGTGGTAAATCATTGCAAATTTGGGGTAAAACTACAAAATCCAAAGTAAAGGTGGGGCTATTTTTACCCATGGGTTTAATTGTACAAGTTGTGCCTTGAGTAGCCCGTGTGTTATTTTGACCAATTCCACAAATATCCAATGTTAATGGATAATTCGAAAGACCCAAAGTATTTTTATTAGCCTTAAAATAAAGAGAGCTATGATGTTTTTTAGAGCAGGTTTGACATACATTATTACTGTCACAAAACTTATAGGTATGTTTGCTACCACGACAGGATGTAAACCACCGATTAGCCTTTACCAAATTTAATCTATCTTGAGGTAGTTTATTTAGGTAGGTGGGACAGTTATAGATCAAGTGATCCAATTGGCAAACTTGACACTTTAAATTTTGTTCAGTGGCAACATACGAAGCAGCTTTTCTTATTGTTTTTGATTGGTTTGAGCCATTATAATAAGAAGGTCCTTTACTATCTTTATTTTTAACTTTGCGTTTTGGATTTTCATTAGAATACAAAACATTGTCCAAAGTTACACAATGTTTTTCTAAAAACTTCATAAACAAAAGGTAAGAGCCACCATTCTTACACGCATCAGCCAACTGAGACTCATAATCCATCTCAAAACGTGTTGCTATGGATTGCGATAGCCTATCAAAGAGCATATTAAAAAGTATAAAATCCCAATTTCTTATACAATAACCCATGTTCTGTAATGCATTTAAATTCTCAGAAAAGGTATCAATTAAAGATCGAATGCTAGAAGGATTCTGATCATCTGAGATTTTAGTTGTTTTTTTCAATAACATGCCAATGTGTAGTTGCAATAAGTCGCTTATTATCATATCTTCGCACCAGAGAATTATAAGCTGTGATATAATTATCACCTGTTAAAGGAGTACAGTTTACCAACGCCAAAGGTTTCCCTTCTAAAGAGTTAAGCAAGTAGTTAAATTTCTCAATATTTGAGTAGTTTTCCGGCATCAAACATATCTTTGAATGTTTGCCATTTTTTTACATCACCTTTAAAGATAGGAATTGTGGGAGATTTTAGCCTAATATGACTCACATGAGGGGCAGCAACAAAATACTGTGAAACCTTGCTATCTTCATCACCGAAAAAGGTTGTATATGTAGCTTGGATGTCAAAAAACAAATTACTAAAAGCAGTCATACTATTGCTGTACTCAGTGGCATCCTCCTCTTCGTATCCAGCAAGCAAAAGAACAATTTTATCATAATATGACTTATAAGCCGAGTAAATGACCTCAATGACCTTATACCTTGCCTTAAAATTATTATGAGCTGTGTGATCACCTAGGCATAAATCAGCTACCTTAAGCTTGGTAAGCTCAACATCACATTGGGCTTTAAGGGTACGCATTTTTTTTGCATCTACAGATGTCAAAACCATTTTGAAGTGTAATAAAAAATTACTTTATGGAACAATAAATATAGATAGGCAATATCTAATCTTTTATTTTAAGCAATTACATGTGCCTAGAGAGCCTTTAACTTTATAGCAATGAGCTATGGAGAGCTATTTTACTATTTAAGTTAAGTTTATTTAGAAAAATATCTAATTATGGTGCAATTTTACGCAAATACTAACCTATTAGAGGTGTTTTTAATCATATGGTGCAACCTAAACTATCAGCTATGAGCTATGGTGAGCTATTTAGCTATTTAATAGTTTAAAAGTGGTGGAATATCCATAAACAAATGTTTAAAACAAAATAAATAAAGTAAACGCACCCCTTTTAGGTTATTTGACTAGTTTCAGCATTATAACTTAGCCAAACTGCTATTTGAGCAATTAATTGAGAGAGATTTATCTGATTTAGTATGTATCAGAGAAAGAGGGAACGATTAGAAACTAATCTATAGATAGGTGGGTATTATCGAGGTGACCTGACATGTTCCATGGGTGAATTTATATTTGGAATTGCCATGTGTAAGACAGAGAGCTTCTACGTTATCAATGTTTTTGAGTAACAATGATATATATGAACTCAACCTAAGCGGCAACAAGTATTTATGTCCTTTATCAACGCGTTATGACAAACCCTTAATTTACGCCTGTACATAAAAAATGCAAAGAAAATTTCGGAAAATTTATTTATTTTTTCCTTTTTCCTAAAGCAATTTTATAGATTGATATATGTAAATTGGGGACCATATGTAGAGGGCGAAAGCGATGCAGTGGATTGAGGTGGTTCGGGTATAAAATTGGAATAAAGGACTCACCTTGTTTTTCTTGTTTGCCGGCTCATGTGGAAAGTCGTTGTTGTTGATTTTCTTGTCTGTTGCCTATGGTTAGCGATTCATGCCAATAATTACGCGATTTACGAGCACTAACTAAGCATTTTTATTAATATTTCGACCGCGGTCACATGCTCTGTCTTCGAACGATTCTTGAGAGAGAGTTTTTTTTTGTATAAAAAAAAATGTCACTTAATTTTTCTTTCTGTCCTTTTTCTTCCTTATAGGTGAAAGGGAGGGAAAGAAGGATAGATACACGGAAACAGTATATCAACCAATAAAATTCATTTTACATATTATTACAAAAAAAGGGGCATGCTGAACAAAATGCATCGCATCAAGAATATTCAATCTTTTGGCGAATGCGAAGAACACCTTAGGTGTAAATTAAAATTAGAGAAAATAATAAAATTATAAATACGTGTGGACGAAACAACTAGTAAAACTCGCAGCACTACACAAAAGTATTTCCTCGTGTATTATATACAGGTGCAATGTCCCGCTATATTTTGATCCTAAGAAAAAAAGTTAATTAATTCAAATTAATAAAATTCAAATATCATAGCAAATGTGAAATGGGAAATAAATGGTTAAAAATTTTTTATCTGATTTTAATTATCCTAGGTGCCCTATATTAAGAATCCGATTGATGATTTTAAGTGAAAAAACTGAAGAAAAATATATTTGGAGTAAATATAGATTTGGACTGGACTCCCGACAGCCGGAGACAACAGAAGGTGACCTAAAAGATGCGACCTGCGCTTTGGGGCAGCGGGACTATTCCAAAGGATGTGTCTGACGGGACTCCGATGGTGACTAGTGACCTTTGACTTTCGGGTCAACTTAATATGACTGCCGAAGGCTGGGGAGAAAGTCTGCTGTTAAAACCAAGTTTTGGTGGGACGGTATCGATGTTTCAGAGGGTCTTAAGATCCCTGCCTGTAACGAAGAGGTGTAAGGCAAAATGATATCCTAAGGGGCACGTGTATAAAACAGTCTATAAAAGCCTAATTGTCAGTCTTAAAAAGCCGCCCTTCCGCTACTATTTAACCAATAAATTTGGTAGTATCTTTAAGTTAACCTATTAGGCTCAATCAAGCTACACCCCTCCCCCCTCAACCAAACTCAATTTGGATATTGTAAAAATTATGTACTAATTTAGTCCCCGTTTAAAAAATTTTGTACTTAATGGATAACCAAGTTATTCGCACTTAAAAGTGGGGGGTGTGGCTGCACCTCCCATGCTTAAGAGACAGATTTAATGAAAGTTGATATGTCATAATTTTGTACTAATTATGTACTCTTAACGCAGGGTACTTTTAGTCTACAAAAACCATCGGTTCTTAAGATTTTTGTTTGTTTGTTATGAGGTGTGTAGCTTGATATCAAGGTACATCACCCTCTATAATTTACTACTAATTATGTACTAATTTCGTCCCTTTTTAAAAACTTGCCTACTCTCTAGATAACTTATTTTTTTTTTGTTTATATGCAAACCTAATACTTACCTTTTTAAATTTAACATCTTATTCTCCGGTTATTTATCAAATTAAAAAAACAAAAAGTCCCGCTTTTTTCAAATCTTATTTCTTAAGCAGAGGGGGTGTGCCTTGAAAAAAATTAAGTTATCTTGATAGTAGGAAATTTTCTAGAAGGGGACGGAATTAGCTTATCAAATTCTGGCATAATTGCTTTTTTTCAAATCTATTTCTTAAGCAGAGGGGTTTGAGCCTTGATATCAAGCTAAAAACTCCGTAAAAACAAAAAAAATGAAGTTATCCTAATAGTAAGAAATTTTTTAGAAGGGCACGAAATTAGTACATAATTAATACCAAATTCTGGCATAGTCATTTTTGGTCGAATTTCTTTTCTAAGCACAGGAGTGTACACACCCCATAAAAAGCAAACCAAAATATTTGGAACCGATAGTTTTTGAACCCCCCCCCCTCCATGCTTAGGAGTATAGTAGTAATAGTAATTTTGTACTAATTATACTCTTAAAGAAGGGTACCTTTAAGAGTATAATTAGTACAAAATTATATATTATAAGTTATTAATCAAGTACAAAAGGGGACTAAATTAGTACATAATTTTGACAATATCCAAATTGAGCCTACCTATTAGTAATTTGAAAAGGTTTTTCCTTAATAATAAAAATGAAAAATTGGCCACAGTTAAAATTTGCTTATGGAAATGGGAAATGAAGTAGCTTGGAAAATAATAGCGGCGCTAACGTGGGGATCAAAGATTCAAAATATAGCGGACATCCTGTAAATGCATATAATATATTTTTAAAATTCGTGACGTTGAAATCTTACCAATTTATATTTGTTTTGGTTGTTTAATGCATTCCTAATTTTATCAACGGTTAACCCAAGCCAAAGTTATGATCATATACCGGCGAGTATTTGCCTCTCACACTTTTGCTTTAGTACCTAACTATATACACTAAATAAAGTTCTGTTGACTTTTTATTCCTCGTTATTTTAATTTTATTTTAAAAGCTTATTTCATTTTTTTAGGGAGAATAATGCTTCATAGAATCCTTCAAAGATGTCTACCAATTTATGTTCCTGATTCAGTAGAAAGAAATAGGTTTTACAAAGACAAAAACGTTTGAAAATAGTTTAGTCAAAAATTAATCTTAAATACATTTTAAAAAAAACACGACATTTTAGTAAAAAAAAATACATTAAAATTTATATATATATATGGTGAAAAACTAATAAAAAACAAAGAATATTTAAGAAGACAACGGAAATAAATAAAATATTTTTAAATAATACAAATGAGAGTAAATTAGAAATGGCTGAATCCAAACTAGTATGGAGGCTATTATGATCGCAAAAAAGTTTTTTTTTATTTCCACTAAATATGTACCACGATTACTCAAAAGCCACTTAACCGATTTTTATCAAATTTGTCATAATAATAGTTTACATAACAAGCATGTCATGATGGTCATTAAACGAGTATCTTAATTCATCTGAAAGTGTAAAGACCATAATATGTGAGTTGTGTACTATACTTTACGTAAAGTGGTCTTATTTCGGTAAGATAAATACACACAAATATACACATATATATATATATATATACATAAATTGTTAAGCTAATTTTTTAACCAACTCAATTTGCTAGAAAATAGAAAATCTTGATTCTTTGTCATTTCAAAAATATAAAAGTTGTGAAAATCGGATAAAAAATAAACAAGTTAATAGAAAACAAAAATGTCTTTAAAATTTTCGAGTTTATAAGAAACTTGCTCTATAGCAAGGGTGGGTACTTTGAAACCTTATAACTTATTAACAAATGAGCCGATTTTTATAAGTAGTGGGACAAAAATATATTTGTTAACAAAAATATACAGGGTCGGCAAACAACCCAATGAGCATTTTTGTCTATATAAAAGTTACAGCAAATAATATAAAACCTTCATAAAATAACCAAAAGTTATATTATTTAGTGTTGGTGATAATTTTATAACTCTAATATATCTCTTAAATGAGTAAAAAAGACTTGAAAAACAACTGTTCAACACCAGCTTATAAAAATTTATGGTACATAGTAATGGATAGAAAAACAACATATAGATTTTATAAAACTTCCTTGTGAGCCCTCAAGTATAGAGATTATTATAAAAAGGTTTTACAACTGTTCTAACAACACTACATAACAAATTAAAGGTTTTTATGGATTTAGAAATATAGATTTTCCATCTTTCTTCCCTGTGCTGGTTATGTATTATTCTTTATCTTTTTACAATAAAAATTTTTATAAAATGGTGTTTAGCAATCTTCTAAAATAAATAAAAATGAAAGTGAGTTAAGCTGAAGCAGGAATATGAATATTTATATACTATAGTCAAATAAAAGCTGTTTTTTAAGTCATTCTACTCTGAAAATCAGCTGCGGTCCCGTGTGTACTGTATAGTTTTCGAATACACTCACGTAAATTTCATGGGCTCCAAAAATACTTGAGAAAACGTGAAAAAAAATATTCATTTAACTATCAGTTTTTTTTTTCATACGCGTTTTTTTCTTTCTGGGACAAATATTGAATTTCGTATGTTGTTCTTAACCCTAAGAAGCAATATTTCGATTGAAACACATGTTGAAACCCCATAAATAACGTTTTTATTTAGACCAAAAACCTATTTTTGTAATCCAAAATGCCGAAAATTTCCGACAATTCTATAAAAAAAAACAATACAACTATACCACTGTTTACCTCCACAAACACTATTTTATGACCCTTTTAAAAAATGATGCTACTTGGAACGAAGGGCGGCAGATGGCGCAGTGTTGAACACTGATGGTCCGTTTCTGCGAGCTTAACATAGTTACCATTGTTCTCTTTTCCTTCCACACTTCAAGCCCGCATAACTGTCAGAGGTAACTATCTCAAGAATATAGTTAGATTGCGGGGTCGAACGGTGTACAGGCGAGTATTTTCCGGGGTGTTCTCATTTGCCGCCGACCAGCAGTATCAGCGTATGCGCTCGACGTTTTACGGTGCGTTTTTGCGACCTTAACACGGTTACTATATTGTTCTCTTTTTCTAAAACACGGTTGCCATCTATGCGTTTCTCATTCGTGGGTCCCCCCAATTAAAACACGTATCACGTGGTCTAAGCGAGATTTGCCTATACAAGTTCATGTCGGACCACGTGATGAGTTTTTTGAGTCAGGGTGACTGCGCATCGGAAACCCTGGTGGGAATCGGGTGTAAAATGCATTCGATCCCGATATCTGTCATCGGCAACTATCTCAAGAAGATTTGGATCTCTTATCTCTCTCAGATTGATGTAATTAAAACAAGATAATAATGGTATGGTATCTCGCAAAAACGTGCCTTTTGATGTCGCAAAAACGTGCCTTTTGATGTCGCAAAAACGCTCCTTTCGATTTCGCAAAAACGCGCCTTTTGATGTCACAAAATTAACCTTAAAAAATCTTGTTTATTTTGTTATAATTGCCAAAATAAATTAAAATTGTTTTTTTTTCTTCTAAAAACAGTTGTATTATAATCACTGTATAAAGAAATTAATAACAACATTATAGAAAAAACCTTATGGGCAAAAAAGGTTTATGAATGAGTTCATAAGAATATTACAGACACCAATTTATATAACTATTGTGTGTGAGTTCCCAAGTTTTTATAAGTGTCTCTCGAAATATTTTCAATCTTATCTTATATAAATTTGTTGTTGGTTAATTAAGTTTTATAAGTGGGTTGATAGCAACATTTTAATTTATTATATATCTTTAATTGATAGTTACTTACGGTTTTATAGGTGGGTTGACAGAAAGATTTCAAACACCAATTTATATAACTTTTGTCACTGATGACTTATATTTGTATAAATATGTTGGTGGAAACATTGTTAACACAATTTATATAACATTTGAACCGATGACTTTAATTTTTATAAAGATGTCCGTGGAAATATTGTTAACGCCAGTTTTATGTTGCTTTAGGGTACCATCAATTTAGAGCCTTTAATAAAACAAATATACAAACTCAATTCTTGTAGGAAACTTCTAAATACCCTAGGGTATCAATGGAACCCTCTTTATAATAATTATATAAATATCTGTCACCAGAAGTTTCTGAAAATGCTCATTGGGAAGGTTTCAGCCATTAGGCAGTTTAAGTAGGCCATGATACGTAAGAGGTGCCTGGGCGTAGACGTGAAATTTGTCGTATCGGACGTTTCTGTCCTTTACATTTTGGTACAGTGTATTTCTATCTTGCTTTTTTTTATTCGGCCCTATTCGTATTACCAGTCTACTGATTTTTTGACTGTTCGGTACAACTCGTTGCGTTAGCAACATGACGTAGATGTAAGACTACGTTAGTTAGCGACCCTGGATGAGGAGGACCTGCACACGCTCAAATGGGACAAAATACTGGACTTTGCAAAAAGAACAGTGAAAGCAGATGAGCAGACTGCCAGACCAGTGATGCAGGCGGTGGTGTAGGGGCAGGCTCGGGGTAGGGCAGAAAGGGCCCAGGGAGGCCTACTTGCCAGGTTTCGCGCCGCACCTTCTCTACTACTAGCGTCTGATCTTAACCTTATACATGCCGTAAACGTGAACTTGTCAACGCAAGACCGCAGAGATGGGATTGTGATATCTCATTTCAACCCACATTTTTTTACAGATAAAAAGAAGGCGGAATATTGCGCTACATTCCACGTCTACGCGTACGTTAGTTCTATGACGAACCTAAACTGCCTATTTCTTAAAAGACTTAATATTTAATTTACTCCGCTATCTTGCATTTTTGACATTAGGCGTTCTGGGTAAAAGAAATAATAAATTCTGTTTTGCTAACTGAATACTTTTTTCATGTAAGTATCGCTTTTTGCCCCCATGTCTAAAGGAGGGATAAAAAGTAAAAAAGAGAGATAAAAAGCGAATATTTTTATGCGGCTTGATTCCGATACCAAAAAAGCGGATTTAAATTGCTACGCTTTCAATTCGCGTTTTCATGATGGATTTGACAAGGTAATCGTATTGTGTATTCAGTCGGCCGTGATTAATAATACCTATATAAATCAGCTAATAGACTAATCAACATCATATTTAAAAATTTACCCACATTTTGTGCTTTAAATACGATTGCCACTACTCTCTTATTCTTATCTCTGCAGCAGAACCAAGAGTAGAACCAGCACCTTTCTCCCTGTAAAACGAAAAAACGACCATAGTTAGGTAAATAATTTTGTAAAAAATGTTTATTATTTATTGTCTCGTTTTTCTTCAAGATTGGAGAGAGTTTATCTTCTTCCCTGGACTCAATGGGCTTCAGTCTTTTCAGCTCCAACACCCAAGAGAGAATTCATGTTTATTACTTTTTATCAATACACGATTTTCGTTTCTTTTTTTTTCTTGAGAAAGAAGATAAGTTATGGCTGAAAAAAATTTGTTTTTTCAAATTCACCTCACTCCAAAGAGTTTGGCAAGTGTGTACCCAAAAATAAAGGCTCAGTGATATAAAAAGTCCTGCTTTGACTTTTTTATGGAATAAAATTATTCTTAAAAAATAGTATACTTATTGCTAAAAAGTATATAAGTTAAAAAATAGTCTTGGAGTAAATCAGGTGGCACAATATCTTGGTCCTTTTATCCAGTTAGTCACCCTCTATATACAAGCCATCTTGAAACATTGAATTATAAACCAGACTGAGAAGTGGCGACAACCTGCGCGAACGGGCCAACCGTGAACGCGGCCATATTAGACCACAGCAGAGTTAAGAAATTGTGTGACGTTTGCATTTCAAGTTTAAGTCAAATTTAAACAAGGAAATCATGACATTTCGCGCAAATTAACTGAAATTTAGAAAGAAAATTGTTTTGGTATAATCAACTATCTAAAAAAAATGTAAGGTTTGATGTGTGATGGTTTAAAAATCAAAATTTCTACTATACAGCCCCAAAAGCATAATTGTCAAATACAAACCTCTATTTCTTCTATGTATTAACTTAAAGTTTTGATGTTGTTCATCTATAAATTCAGAGTGTATTGCTTCTAAACAGTGGTCTGTTGTTCATCATTTTCAAAACATACCCAGACATGTAAGAAACTATGTCTTCAGAAATTTCGCTGAGAGGTATGAAGGACTCAGTTGCAACCAAAATCTACGCCTTGGATCTTCTTTAGGAAATTACAAATAAAGACAAAATTTTTATAAATCGTTGGTTTGGTGTGCAAACTCATTAAGTCAGAAAACGTCATTTGATGTAGTCCATAATTATTTTTTTTAATTTAATTCAATCAAATAGGAAATCCTAATACATTGTTGCTAAAATATAGTAACAAAATAAAATAACACAACTTGTACATACTTTTACACATTTATTACAGACATTCACATATATAATTACACACACACACCCATATATTCATAGATATTTTTAACTTAGTAAGCTAACTATAGAAACTATATATTAATTTTTTTGAAATTTCTTAAAATTAGTGACATTTTGTATATTTTCAGTAAAATAGTGACATCATGGTAGAGCTAAATTTTGTTTTATTTATTTTTATGGTATTGAATTCTGTTTCTTTTAAAATAATTATGTTAAAAAGTCACTAAAGGATTGTAGGTCATTTTTTAGTTTGTAAATAAAAATCATAGTAAGAAAATAGAGGCATACCGTAAACCATATTTAAGCACTAATCTCATTCCCCTGTTAAATAAAACCTCTAAAAAGCCAATTTGCTTTTTAGAAATTAAATATAAAATGGTGGCACAATAATCAAAATGTGGTTGAACTAGTGCTTTAAATAAAGTTATGCAAGCAAATAAAGTTTGCTTTTTTTGCTGACCTGCAAACAAAAACTTTTTTCTAATTTTTTTTCTTTGAAAACAAAACAAAGTGTTGTCGATTTGAAATCCTAGATGCTTTATTCTTAGATAAGTGAGCTCCACTTTTCTAATATTCTTTATAGAAATATTGTTAAGAATATGAGATGAATTTAAGCATCTTCTTTAGTTTTTGATTTATAATTTCAGTATTTTTGACATCCAGTAACTTAAAAACTTTAATGTGTAACTACCTTAAAAGTTTAAAAAAGTCTTTTGACCCCAAAGATATCAAAAATGACATATTATAGCCTACTGGGGTGTTCTATTTAAAATATTGAAACTTGTGTGTGTGAAAATATGCGCACTCGTCTTTGCGCCTTCTCAGTCTGGTTTATAATTCAATGTCTTAAAGCAAATACTGTGTTTTTTTTTTTTAAATATCAAAAAGTATTGGATGTGGTATGTCGATAGATCTTTAACACGTTGTTCCTGTCAATGGAAATAGCAATAAAGAAAGTACATAGATAATGCCAATGATGATATAAGGAACAAAAGGAGAGATAGTTAGATACCTACTTCTTTGTGAACCCAAATAACTAATTTAATAATATTAATTAAGAAGATAACAAATGAATGAATAACAAAATTCAAGAAAAAAAAATATTAAAGTTCTAAATCAACCTTAAAAATGCCCTTCAAAGCAACCTTACCAATCTCCTCAGCATAAACTACTGAAAAATGAGTCATTTTTGCTTTACTGTGTTAGAGTAGGAAGCAGTATTGAATTTGACACTGCCTAAAAAACCTGGAGGATTTTAAGGGAGTGCAAAGCGGGACCTTGATATATTTATTGTGCTTTTAATATTTGATTCTGTCTTGTAAATTAAAATTCCCTTGGAAAAACTAATTGAAGCTTACATCAATAAGGAAATATCCTATAAACAAATTCTTACCTGAACAAGTGTAGGTACCGTTTAGGTTAAAACATTATCTCAAATTATAATTTCAAAATTGTTCATATCAGTGGCTTCATTTGGAGACAACACAGCTTACCTCACGCTTTCCTAAAAAATATACGTATACTATACTATTTTAAAAAAGCAATTTCAAAAATAAATGGTTGATCTTGGAATCTAGTATGCACTATGCAAACACCAACTGACTGAGATTTTTTTGTTTCATTTCATCAATTGGATAGTGCTGTTTTGTATTTAGTCAATTTCGGTCAAAATTTAGTAGTCAAAAATGTAGCGAGCTTTGGGGTTATTTTGAACGTGTTAGGTATGCGGATACCAATAGATGTAATAATTTTCTTTGAGTGTCTAATATGAGGTTTCCTTTGGCTGTACCAGTGGGCATTGAATGTATTACTATATATTATATCCTTAGGCATAGTCATAGTTTTAGTTCTAATTTTAGTGATAACGCTATCTCTGTCACTGTTTTTTTTTCTTAACGAGACAGTGATAGAGATAGCTTTATGACTAAAATTAGAACTAAAAGTATGACTATCCCTTGTATCATAAAGTAAGGAACTAAACAGAGGACCGATGTATATGGGACGCTTGTTGACCGAACTTGAGGCAGGCTTTGGGCTCGGAACGAATGTGTGCATCAAAATCGTTTGGCGCATGCAACGTTGCCGTTAGTAACAAAAAATAAGCAAAAGTCGGCATCAAAATCCCTTTGCACGTTCGGTTAGTAACAAAAAAATAAAGATTGACATGAATATTTTATTTTTCAATAAAATTTGTTAATTTTTAGAACCAATACCTACCTACCTAGTTTGTTTTTTGTAGAGGATTACGAATTGTGATTGTTGCTAAAATTATAAAGTTAAAAGGCTCCCCCTCTTCGAAGGGGGGGGATAGTGGTTTTTCAATTTTATTAAAATACATTTTCTGCTTAAATTTATTTTATGCAACTTAGGAGTACTTTAATTCCCTCTTTGAAAGGATTAACGTGGTACTTCACTTAGGCATTTAATGAGTTTGAATTTGTTGAAAAATGGAAACACTGGAAAAATGGAGGAAATGACGCGGGCGGAAGAATTTGAGAGGTATATAGTGAAAATGGATTAAATAAAAATAATGGAGAAAATGGCGCGGTTGGGCAAATGGATAGAATGGAAAAATGAAGCTGTTGCAAAAATGGATAAAATTAAAAATTGGAGCGGCTGGAGGACATATGTATATAGAGTACTGTTAAGTGGCATTTTTTCTTTTTACTTCCTTCGCTAAAGGGAAGTAATGTAATCATCGAAAAATCACACTTCACTTGAATAGTGATAAGCACGAATCCAGACGCCGTCGCTCTGTCTGTCGCCTACTTTGTAGCCACTAACTTAAAAACTCCTTCACTAATCATAACAAAATTTTACATAGTGATTACTTTTGTTGACGCGCAGACCCCTATTGTTGTTGAGCATTCTCCTAGTAGACCCTTCGGAGCTACCCCCAAAAAACTTCATCCCTAAAAAATTTTTTTTTTTTTTCATTTTTTTTTCTTACCGTGTGATACCTCCTGGAAAGACCCTTGAAAAGTCTGGATACACTCTGGAAAGTCTGGAAAGACCCTGGAAAAGTCTGGAAACACTCTGGAAAAGTCTGGAAACACTCTGGAAAAGTCTGGATATACTCTGAAAAAGTCTCGAAAGAACCTGGGAAAGTCTGGATACACTCTGGAAAAGTCTGGAAAGACCCTGGAAAAGTCTGAATGTACTCTGGAAACATCCTGGAAAAGTCTGGATACACTCTGAAAAAGTCTGGAAAAACTCTGGAAAAGTCCGAGTGCACCATGGAAAAGTCTGAATACACCCTGAACAGTGTAGATACACCCAAGAAATGTCTGGATATATCCTGGAAAAGTCTGACCAACCCAATATAACCCATGTATATATGAGTAGCGGTTTTTTATATATGTTCTTCTGAGCGAGGGAAGTTTTAGAGTAAACCTTCTATAAACTACGCAACTAAGATGCCTTTTTTTCGCCTCGGTATAAAAAGAGATCCTAGGTTTATAATAAACATTAACAGTTTTTGTCTTATTTTTATTTCTCTAAATGGACATAACTTTTGTTCTCGTGAACCGATTTTGATGAAATGAAGCCTCGGTCCAGTAGTTTTTGCGTCATTATTGTACAGACATAAAAACATTCTAAAAATTATATTTTTGGTATCTATATAGCTCGGTTAGAAGCCCACACCAAAAATTTTAATAGTATATTACATAACAAGAGAAGAAAGTAACAAATTTCACGCACGAGCGTGAATGTTGTTAACGAGATGCTAGCCGAGTGAAACAACAGCGCGTGTAAGAAAGTTACGTTATGTCGAGTTATGTACGCTATTTTTCCTATGAACACTGATGAATGTGTACTTTGCAACATATGTGCAGAAAAGTAATGTGACAGTTAAGGCCATCGTACACTTTTCCACACATGTGCGAAAAAGTGGTTTTCCTACTAGCGTGCGTAAAAGTGCATTTTTACGCACGTATTTTTTAAAAATATTTACAATAAAATTTAAATAACTATTTTACGCAAGTAGGAAAAATTTTATACCTGACACGTGCGAAAAGTGTCTTTTCCGCCCTTGAAAGCTTGCCCAAACTCTGCTCCGCGTTGCTCGTGCAACTGCGGTCGCATGCGGAAAAGTATCAGTTTTAGCACTTGTTAGGTAAATAACTATTTCCTACTAGCGTGCGTAAAAATGCACTCCGTGCGGGAATGGATTTACCCTATGTTTGATTTTGATTTTGAAATATGTTTATTAAAAACCAATTATAATTTGTTATAAGACCTAAAAGTTTGGCTTGACTTTATACCTATCTTTTAACAGTTTGAGTAAAAAAAAATTTCACGCACGCCAAGTTTTTTACGCACGCCGTGCCTGAAAAATTTTTTTCACGCATAACGTGCAGGAGGTTGAACTTTCCGCATGAAAATTGGTGCGGAAAAAAGCATTTTAAGCACGTAAGTATAGGAAAAACACATTTTAGTGGAATTTTTGTAGAATGCCTTCCCTTCAAAGGGTGAGTTTGGCAACCAAAATTTAATTAGGGAAAGTGGGTCACCTTATTTTAAAGGTATTTTAAGCCTCTAAAACGGTTAGTTTTCAAAATTTTTAAAATAGGTTTAAATTATCTGGGAAAATTTTACCCCTTGTAGGAGAGTATCCTAGAAGAATAAATGCGCTGATAAAATGTACTTGACGAAACACTTTTTTACGGTTTAGGGGAGCAAAAAAATATTTTTATTATTTTTATGAACGCAAATAAAGTTAAACAATTAAATGGCCAACAGTGGCGAAATAAATGCTCTTGCGTTCTAGTTTTTAATGAAGGTGTAAAAAAACTAAATAGTATTAACTCTGGGCAAAACTGTGCTTTTTTCAATCACCTTTTTAAATTACCTACTCGCCGCGCGTATTCTTCAGGACCACACTTGTAAAAAAGGCAATAAATTAACTACTAGTTATAAAAACTTTTATTTTTGCACCCCTGAACAATAAACAAAACAATGTTTTGCATCGGTAACCAAACTGTTGCATAGTAGATAAGAAACCCTTTATACGCACATAGCAAAAAAAATTTGATTTAATTTAACTAGTGGCGATCGTCTTCTTCTTCGATGCTAACCCAGCCCACCTCCTTTTAAAAGACTTTTAAAAGATTAAGATAAAAAAAAATGATCAATTTATTTTGATAGAATTACAAAAATGTTTTGCATGCTTCAGCGTCATTGTATTGCTACAATTTTAGTGTCATTTTTTCAATTTTCGTTAACCACATTCAAAACGTAAAAATCATTTTTAGTACAATTTTCCAAAAATTTTAACTTGCAGCGCGAAACTTTTACTGATTTTGGCAACAAATCTATCATTAAAATTTAATCGCCACCAACCCAGAAGTCTTAGAAGTTATTCTAGTTCACTTTTTTTAAAAATATTTTACAAAAAAACGTTAATAAACATTACTTCACTGCAAAAAATCCCATTGAAAAAAAAGTAACGTCGCCGCCCTTGCACCTCCCCTAATCTGCCTCTTTTGTATTTGAAGATATTTAGCGGTATCGTTAATTTTCGGACAACCTGTATGTTTTACTTAAAAGTAATATGAATTTATCAACTAGCAAAGTTGTTTTGAATTTGACCCTATATTGTAGGATTTTTTTTTAATTCACTAGCATCATCCATTAGAAGGTTTGCAAAGCGATCAAACTTGTATTTTTCTTTTTTTTAATTGAAAAATTAACGTCATAGACAGTCCCCCTACAAACATTCAAATCATTCCAGATTTTTTTTTAGAAAATTTGTTTGCATAACTCGCCCCAAACCTATACTTAAAAGCAAATAGGTACCTAATTTTAAAAAAAAGATCTGCTTATTTAGTCGTGTCATTTTTTGTAAATCTAGTCTGTCGTGTACTCACATTCTTATGTTTAGATTTCCCGCAGTTGAAATAAACACATTTATTTCCCGAAAATGTCTTTTGTTTATTCATAATCGCGCGCATGGTAACAAGAAATGCTCTCGGTTAAATATTTGAAAGGTATTGGAGGCGAGGCTACAGATCACTGGAAATAGCCGCACGGTACGTGACGCAAAAAATTGTTCGGATGAGAATCGGCAACAGCGCGAGAGCGCGAAGCTCCCGCTGCTGCTTGAAATTCAAATATAATAAAAATAGTACAGCCAGCGCTCATTTGCTGTATGAAAGTATCATTAACACACCACCGTTCCTCTGTTAGTTCCTTACTTTATGCTTGTATGAACGATACTTTAGTGTAGCCAAAATAAAGGTAAATATACGGTCTTCTGCCATTTTTGATTTTTTATGAAAAATTCTTTATAGAGACACCTAGTGTCCCTAGGACCCCAAATCCGCCTGCGCCGTTTTTTGTTTTTTTTAAGATAAAAAAGGGTGCCCGGGGGGGGGGGGTGGTGGTAATGTGTTTTTTTTATTATTTTGGGTTGGGTTGAAATAGGTTGGGTTTTAGAGAAAAAAACACAAAAAAAAAATAAAAAAAATCAACCGGCGCAGACGGATTTGGGGTCTTAGGGACCCTAGTAGATGCCCCCATAAATAATTTTTCATAAAAAATCAAAACTGGCAGAAAACCGTATACTGCATAATTACCAAAATAAACTTCAAATCTATCAATTTTGTTAGCCTTCTCGTAAAAACAGTTTTTTGCGACTATGGGTGTAAAACACTTGAAAAAAAGATAGGGACGACTGCTATAATGGTAATATTCTTCTTCTTCAAGTGCCATATCCGCGACGGATGTCGGCAACCATCATAGCTATCCTGACTTGAGACAGCTGCTCTAAAGAGATGTTTTGAGCTGCATCCAAACCATTCTCTCAAATTTTTCAGCCACGAAATTCGTCTCCTTCCTACGCTTCTTTTGCCTTCTATTTTTCCCTGCATTATTAATCGTAAGATACTATACTTCTCGCCTCGTATTATGTGCCCCAGATATTGCAACTTTCTCTCTTTGATGGTACGTTCAACTTCTTTTTCTTTACCGATTCTTCTTAGTACTTCGATGTTAGTGATACGATCCGTCCACGAAATTCTCAAAATTCTTCGATAGGTCCACATTTCGAAAGAGTTAAGACGTCTCATTGCATCTGCATTTAGCGTCCATGCTTCTACCCCATAATAAAGCACACTATGTACGTAGCATTTTGTCAATCGCAGTTTGAGAGGTAATGTCAGATCTTTGCTACATAGATCTTTTTTCATTCGAACTTGGAACCAGCTTTTTCGATTCTGGTTTTTATTTCTGAGGTATAGTCATTGCTTTCTGTAATAAGTGTTCCTAAGTAAGTGTATCTTTTTACTCTTTCGATTTGTTGACCTCCAACCAATAAGATTTCATTTGTGTTATTGTTCTTACAAATTTTCATAAACTTGGTTTTTTTGATATTAAGAGAAAGTCCGTACTTCCCGCTACACCTTGATATCTTGTTCATAACTCTTTCCAAATCCTATAGACTATCTGCTATTATTACGGTATCGTCGGCATATCTGATGTTGTTAATCAAGACTCCATTCACCTTTATACCAGCGGTCTCATTTTCCAAGGCTTCTAGTATAATTTGCTCCGAGTACGCATTAAATAACAAGGGCGACAGTATGAAACCCTGCCTGACCCCTCTCTTTATTTCCATTTCTTGTTCATTTTTTACCGTGGCCCGTTGGTTGTAATACAGATTTGAAATTAATCTTACATCTTGTTTGTCCAGGTTTTTGTTCTTAAGAAGGTCTATAAGTTGGTCGTGTTTTACCTTATAGAAAGCTTTATTATAATCTATAAAGCAGATATAGAGGTCACGATTAACGTCCAGGCATCTCTGAGTCAACAAATTCAAAGAAAACAATGCCTCTCTTGTACCAACACCATTTCGGAAGCCAAATTGCCTATCACTAATATCAAGATCTAGTTTGGAGTGTATTCTGGTATGTATAATTTTAAGGAGAATTTTTAACGTATGTGACATTAGGCTGATGATTCGATAATCGCTGCATTCTCTGGCATTCACTTTTTTTGGCAGACATATGAATGTTGATGTTAACATTTCTTGTGGGATAATTCCTGTATTGTAGATTGTGTTAAACAGATTCACCAAAATATCTAGGTTTTTCTCGTTAATTAATTTAAGCAACTTACTTGGTATCCCGTCCGGGCCTGCAGATTTCTTATTTTTCATGGATTTAAGTGCATGTTCAACCTCGGACTTAGTTATTTCAGGTCCTACGTCTCCACTTTGATATTCTGCAGTGGTGCTTTCCATTCTCTGATCATAAAATAATTCCTCTATGTATTCCTTCCATCGCTTTAATTTTTGTTCAGCCTCCATTATGATATTTCCTTCTTTGTCTAAAAGTATATTTGAAGTGTTTCTTTTATTATTTCCCGCCAGCTCCTTAACCTTTTTATGCAGATTAAAGTTGTCGTATTTCTTTTATAACTCTTCTATCTCCTTACATTTATCAGAAAAGTATGTTTCTTTTGCTTCTTATTTGGATTTGCAGCTGTTTGTATCGAGTGTTGTTATTTGACTTGTATTTTCTTCTTTCATCCATCAATTCTAAGATTTCGTCTGTCATCCAATCTTCTTTCTTGTGTTTGCTCGTTGTGAGTTCTTTTTTACTTGGTTCTGTAAGTGCTGTTTTAAGGAACTGCCACTGTTGTTCTGCGCTTTCCTTATTTTGCTGAGATTTGCATTGATCTGTTGTTTAAGTTTTTCTCTGATTTTTTCTGATTTAAGTTTCTCTGTGTCTAGTTTATCAATTTTGTGTTTGTTTTGCATCTTTTTTAGTTGTAGCTGAAACCTAGCAATAAGAGGATTGTGATCAGAGGATACGTCCGCACCTGGGTAAGCTTTTACTGTTTTTATAGCGTTTCGATATATGTGTTTTATTAAGATGTAATCGATCTGATTTCTGACAATGTTATTGTCTTTGTCGGCTGGTGATTTCCATGTGTACAGGCGTCTTTTGGGAAGTTTGAAAAAAGTGTTAGTTACCACAAGATTATTTTCTTGACAGAATTCAACAAGACGATTTCCCCTCTCATTGCGTACACCAAGTCCGTATGATCCTACAGTGGAGGCACATCTTCCTTCGTCGATTTTAGCATTAACGTCACCCATAACTACTGTTATATCTCTAGATGCAGTTAGTCGTAATGTCGTCGTAATGTAAAGTTTTCTAACTCCTCTTCATTTTTGTCAGCAGTATATTTGTATCAGATTTAGTTTTCCGTGAGTTGTCATTAGTTGTAGCAACATAACTCTTTCGAATATTGGTATGAAACCTGTTACTGATTTTACTACGTCTCTGTTAGGAATTATAGCCACTCCATAGCGGTGTTGAGTGTCGTTGCTGCGAGAGTAGTAAACCTGTCCATTTTCTGTACTTAGTTCACCCGAGCCAATCTATCTTGTGTCACTTATCCCAACAATATCAATATTTAGTCGCACCATCTCCAGCTCTATGCTTCTTAATTTGCCAGGCTCGTACATGCTTCTTACGTTCCATGTCGCGATTTTAAAAGTTGATTTGTATATTTTCAATAAACAGGGATTTCGCTGGCTGACGACCTGGGAAGCCCTGTCGTTTATATCATCTCTTCCCCTGCCGAATCTTGGCATCCGAGAACCATGATTAGTAAACTGTTGACTGTTACTTCTTTGAGCCATGACAATTTCTAGGGAGTCTTAATGAGGTAGTTTCCCCTTGCTTTCCTCATCGCTGTGTAAGCACCGCTTCCGTTGTTTCAACCACGCTGCTTAGTGTCTGATTATCAACCAATATTAATCAACGGTGGATCTTTTGCTTGAGGTCAGTGCTGCACAACCAGCTGCCGTTGTTCAGTGCTAGTTTTGGTCCGCCCCGGGTATTTAAGTTTCCCGGTACCACCCATATCTGGGAGGCGTTCCCCTATCCGCCACCTGGGGAGGCGCCCGATGGAGGACTAGCAAACCCCACAATTGATAAATCCTAAAATCAGATTTTTTGCAGATGCCAAATCCGTCTTTTGAACTATATGCTTACCTTCTTTTAAGGGCTGTTGTTGTAAAATTTGGTCAAGTTTCTCTTCTTTTTGGTTTGCAAATGGGTGCCGGCATTGAATTTCGTGCTCTATGGGGAAGGTGGGTCTCAAAATATATATTCGGGAAGCGCATAAGCTCTGAATCTTTCTTGGATAATAAAATTTTAAATCCTAGTCCGTTTTTAATGCGAACGAACGGAAAAAGTAAACAAAAATTACAGAAGTCAACTGTGGAAGTCATTATTTACCGAGGGATGAGGTGGCCTTACAAACCACACAAGATGCGATGTTGCCAGCGTTCACACCTAGATACCGGAAAATCGGGTCGTTATAAAAAATAGCAGCCACTTGAATCGCCCTCCTGATGCCTCATGATTAGGTATGCATCGCACTCCGCAACGAGGTGCCGGGATGTCTCCTCCGCCCTCCCGCAGGCACGGCAGATGGAGTCATTCCCGATCCCGATGCGAGTCAGATGCTTACTGAGTCGGTTGTGGCGGGTCAGTAGTCCAATATCTTTTCGTGTCCTTCGCAGGAGCCATTTGAGTCTGGCCGCGTCCTGTCCGTCGATGAATTCTTTGGACTGTCTGCATAATCTGCATAATTCGTTCTTCCAGGAGTCTGCCAGTGCATCGTTGGCCCATTTAATGAGTCGGCTTTGCAGCTGTCTCCTTGTTATACCTAAGAGTGGTTCCGGCTCCGATCCGAGTGAGTTCATCCGCCTTTTCGTTGCCCGACACTCCCGTGTGTCCCGGTACCCACATCACTGCAACTCTTTTGTCTTGACTCAAGGCTTCCAGTGCTTCTACGCACGCTTCCACCAGAGTATTGGCAATTTTTGGCGCACTGAGTGCCTTTAGGGCCGCTTGGCTCTCGGAGCATATGTACAGAAGCTCCTCCAGACCATTTCGAAGCTCTTCTAGTTTTGCCGCCATTATAATGGCGTATACCTCGGCTTGGAAGACCGTAGCTTGCTCTCCGAGCGGGTAGCTCATCCGAACTTCTTCTCGGTCTTGCTCGTAGACCCCTGCCCCTATTGTCTGCCTCTCCGATAGCTTGGAGCCATCGGTGTAGCATATCACAGCATTCCTCTCAAACTGTTGGTGGAGGTTTTCGACATGTACCTCTTATTGAATCTCCAGGGAATTCGGGTTGCCTTGATCTCAAATGACGCAAGTGGCATCTCCCTGGTCTCCACTGACCAGAGTCTCTCAGACGCAAATGGGTCGCCATCGCTTCCTTCTTGATCCAAGTCGGTAGCGGAGGCAGTCCCAGAATGGTCTCGAGTGCTTGGATTAGTGTCGTCCATATGGCGCCGGTTATTCCCCTGCACATTAGCCCTTGCAGGCTTCTGAGCTTTTGGGTGGTCCTCTCCACTGCCGGCCACCAGACGATGGATCCATATTGGATCCTAGGTCTTAGTATTGCCGTGTACATCCAGTGAAGATTCTTGGGTGTAATACCCCAGGTCCGACCTACCACCCGACGCAATTGCCACATTGTTGACTGGACTTTTCGGTCATTTTGGCAACATGCGGCGTCCAGGTGAGCCCCTTGTCCAGGGTGACCCCCAAGTACTTTAGCTCTGAGACCAAAGTAAGGGGTTTCCCGTACATTATGGGTGCTCTGAATCACTCCATTTTTCTCTTTGGTGAACAGGATCATCTCTGTCTTTCCTGAATTAACAGAGAGGCCGTTCTGTTCGCATCAGTTTTCTATGATTCGTACAGTTCGTTGCATTCCGCTGCAGACGGTGTCTAGGAAGCGACCTATCATCTCCACAACTCCGTCATCTGCATACGCTTGGACGTCGAATCCTTCCTTTGTCAGCTTTTCCAGAAGGGTATCCATAATTAGGCACCATAGGTGTGGAGAACGGCAGCTGCCTTGTGGACATCCCCCCGTAACCTCGACCTGTACCTTGGATTCACCTAGTTTAGCTTGTATCTTCCTTTCTTTTAGTGCAGATCTTACCCATTCAATTATGAGGTGTTCAGCCCCTTCCTTTTGAAGGGCGGATGTTATGACCTGCACCCTTGCCTTGTCGAAAGCTCCCTCTACGTCAAAGAATACCGCGAGGGCATACATTTTGAATTGAATTGCTTTCTCTGCCTTGTGCACTACTGCGTGTAAGGCTGTGTCGGTCGACCTGCCCTTTATGTAGGCGTGCTGGTTCTTATGGAAAGGATAGTTGGCAAGGACTTCCCCTAGGAGGTGTCTGCCCACCACCTTTTCCATTGCCTTCATCATAAACGATGTTAAACTTATGGATCTGAAGGATTTCTCTTCTGGCTTCCCTGTACTCCTCCCAGGAGCCCTCCTCCCCACGCTTCGTCGCCCTATTTTGGGCTCTCCTGACTTTGTGACATAGCTTATCTAGCCTGCCGCTCCACCAATGTACCCGCTTAGGCGATAAGGGTTTTAGGGGGCATGCCTCCTCGAAGCTGGAAATGATCTTTCTTTCCAGGTTGCCGACTGCCTCTTCTAGTTCTTCTCTTGTGATGATGTCTTTACCCAGGGATCCTTTGTTCTAGTCCAGGATCGCTTGATAGCGTCCCCAATCCGTGTTACACGGGTTCCTTACGAGTTCCTGGTGTTTCTCGCCGGCGTTCATCTCGAATCTGATCATACGATGGTCAGACGTGACGATCTTCTGCGTTACTCTCCAATGACTTCCTCTCGGTCCTCAATGACGAACGTTGGTTCACATCCCTTCTTTGCTATTTCTAGGTCCGTGGTGGTGAGAAACTCAAATAGAGCCTCCTCACGTTGGTTCACATCACTACTACCCTACACCACGTGATGCGAATTCGCGGCACACCCCACGGTCACCGGAAATTTATTACTTTCTGCGAACGTAATTACTCGCGAGGAACTACCTCTGAATGGCTGCCGTAGCGGCTTGAGTCCCTAGCTGCGGTAGCTCCACAACGTTCAGGTCCCTTGACACCAGGATGCAACTTCTTGGTCTTGCCTCTTTTGTTCCGGCCGGGATGTTGAGGCCGGTGCTTCCTAAACCCCCTACTTTGCTTCCTGAAACAATAAAGGGTTCTTGAACAAAAACAATCTGCGAGGCATTAGTACCGGTCACGGTCCTAACAAGTTCCCCAGTAGGACCGAGACTTTTATGCAGATTGATTTGACTTACCCGCCTTTGTCCATGATGGGGCTATTCATGTTCATGGAGAGCGGGGGAACCCTCTACTCCAACTCTTTAGCGGGGGGGCCCCCGGGTGGGCGCCGTCGCGCGGTCAGCCCCCAAGCGCCGGTTCCCCCTGTGGTCTCCAAATGCCGCTCTCTGACATATCGAGCATGCGGTTTCGGAGTCCCAGGAATTTCCTTAGCCTGGTGGCATCCACCTCTTCTTGGGGGAGGGTCCGAGTTGCCTTGGTCCCCGGTTCCCTTCCGGGCACCGCCCTGCGTTTTTTCAGCGGACTCCTCCCGGCGCTTGGCTTTCTGGGAGTTTTTGTGGCGCCTGTTTTTCTCCCTCTTTGTTGGCTCTCCTCCGCTGAGAGTGGCGGTGCCTGGCCTGCCACCGCTGGTGGGTGGTCGGCCTTCCTGTCACCTTCCGGGTCGGCGTCCATTCCACCTTCAGAGGACTGAATGAGTGTGTCCTCGTAAATTGACGGCACGGTTTTACCCTCCTCTGCGGCTGGTTGGTCAAAGTAGGGGGTTCCCTCGCTCTCCTTTGGTGGTACTTCCTTCTTGATATCTTTGTTCTCCATCATAAACTGGAAGAAAAGAAACTATGGGGTTAGGGGGGAGTGCGTTTCTGTGTAAGTGAGTAGTTGTTAGGTGTTGCACACCAGAAGCCGATTCCCGCGCCATCGCCGCGCCCCTCCCGCCACGTTAATTCCGGTCACTTGATCATCGGCGGCCGTAATTAGCATCCCCCCCCTAAACGAGCAGTGCTCCCCCTCCAGTTACCAACTGCACTACTGCAAAGCTTGGAGATTTTCACCGAGTGTCCGGGGCAGCCCCCTACATTGGTTAGACAAGGGTGGGCCCTATACTTCTCGGTGGCCTAGTCGTACCAACTCTAGTTGTCTGTTACTACCTGTCCCGATTGTGGACCTGCATGTCCGGGACCTTGCGGGAGGAGGTCGGGAATGCCTCGTTCCAGGCCCCCGTGTGCAGTGTTGTGTTCCTCAGGGGATGTGTATTTGTGTGATGTTTTGTGTTGTGTCTAAAAGCCTTTATCTCTTAGCAGATCTGCGCTGCCCAACCCTTGTGGATCTGGCCTCGCAGCTCTCCCAGCGGGTACCGGCAGCAAGCTGCACTCGTGGAGGTGGATATTCGGCACATCTATGAGTGTCCATTCACCCAGTCCTTATGGACTAGGTGTACGCACCTTTTTCAGAAAACACAGTTTCACCCGCCTCTCAGTAGTTAGCTAATGGAGTGAGTGGATTATCAGTACATTATTATTATTATTATTATTATTATATTAGTGTATATAACGTGCTAGGTAAAGAAAAAAAATGAAGTTAAATGTTAAGTACCTGCTGTCTGAGGAGGTAGATTGGGAGTTGTTAGTCCGAGGAATTTGTACTGAGGACATAGGCAATCTTGATTTGAAGCGAAGTATTCTTCGTGGACACATAACGTGTGAGGAGGAATGTGGAGTGATTTCGTGTCCAGAGGTTCGCTTGAATTTTGAGGATGAAGTACGTAAGTGACAAACAAAAATTACACTGCTTTCTGGGCTAGTTTGCAATTTTTTTTCTGATAAGAGACATCCAGATTTTAAAAAACTATTTACCAGACTGATACATTTAACAAATAGAATAAATTATTTGAAGCCGGTCAACAGTGCATCAGCTGATTTAAAAACACAAATTTAGCTAGAAATTTGTGCTTAATTGATAACCTTGAACGTAAAGCAAAGTCAGTTGTTGAGGTAGGTGAAAGCTCAGAACTTCAAACTGAGAACACTTCTGTTGATATTTCTAGTTCCCCGATTCAAAGAAATTTTTCTAGAAATTTGAGTTCCTGAGGAAGATGACTTATTAAATATTAGTAGCTCTATTTTTGCATCACCTAACTCTTCATTATTTCAAGTAGGGAATGATAACATAGATGATCCAAACTTGTCAAATAGAAACCAAAGGTCAGTTAGATTTCAGGAAACAGCTGATGTACGTCAAATTTGAGATCCAAATTTGTCACAGCAAGTGCCAAATAATGTCAATGGGTCATTGTCAAATAGTAATTGTAAGGATGAAGTTCTGCCTGACGCTATGTCATTGAGTATTCCTACTGGTTTAGTTTTAACCAATAGTGACATGTCAAACCAGAATATGTCAAATACTCTAAGTCAGGATGTTGGTAGTGCCCAACGCTGTGAGATTTCAGATGTTAACTCAAATGACCCCACTCAAAATGTCCCCAATACCCAAACTGTCAAAATAGACCTCAAAATGTCAGTCAAAATATTAATTACGGTAGTTTTAGTTAAGTGTCCCAAAATAATGTCCTCCTTAGTCAAATGTGACTTACACCCAATATAGATAATTATTTTAATAATAACCCTTCAGTTAACAATCAACCACCACAACCAATTAGTCATGCAACCAAACCCTCTTTGAACAATTCCCAACAAAATGATTTAGGCATGTCAAATTGTCAAATGAACTAACCCCAAAATAAAACTTGTGCACCTAGGACAATTATTAGTATGGGAGCTCACCCTTTAATTAATATGTCACCCTCACATAATTTTAGTCAGGAAGCAAACCCTAATTTGAATCAAAGATTTTCATTACCAAACAACAATTTTGGTCAAGGCCCAAATTCTCAGATAAGCAACAACCCTTTAACGTAAAATATTTCAAACAATTTTATACGGGAACTAACCATCAATTTACAGGTTATTTAGTTTCTAATAATAATTTAAATCAGGTGGTGGATTCTCAAGTCAATAATAATAATTTAATGTGAAATATGTTAAATCGCTTTAGTAAGGGAGTTGAACCCCAAGTGAATACAAATTACTGTTTCCCAAATAATAATTTTAGTCATGGAGTTGACCCTCAAATAATTTCAAACGATTTTTTCGGTCAGGCATTATCTCAAATAAATTTACTACCTAGTCACAATATTAGTCAGGGAGCCAACCCTCAAATAAATATGAACAACCAGAATTTAATTAGTTTTAATCAGGGACCCAAACATCATTTGTTTCAATCCTGTTTTTAATAATTCAAGTGCCGTTCAATTACCAGAAAATACTAATTTTAATTCAATACCAAATCCAAACAATTCTTCAGTATATTACAATCAAAACTTCCCTCCGCGTATTACATTAAAGTTTACAGATAAGGACCAAAGCCTGAATAGCTTCTTAGAAAAGGTTGAGGAGTTTGGTTCTGCTTATAGAATACCTAAAGATTGTTTGTTAAATCTAGCTCATGAATTTTTCGAAGGTGAAACGCTTATATGGTTTCGATCTATTAGAAACTCAGTTAATTCTTGGGATGATTTAGTTAGTCGACTCAGACTAGATTTTCTGCCGGTTGATTTTCAAGTAGCACTATGGGATGAGGTCCGTGCTATATTGAATTGAATTGAATACACTTTATTATCACATAAGATTGTAAAATAAAATTTACAACCTTGTAGACAAAGCAAAAACCTTAGTTAAAATTATAGAGTGACATAGTTTTCCCCAAATTAAGCAAATAAATTAAAACTTATATACATTGATTAATTTCTTTTAAACATAAATTTTGACATAGAGTTACATAGTTTTTATACAACAATTTATAAAAATTGGTTAAAATTAAAAAGTGAATAAAATTTAAACATAAATTCTGACTGAAAAATTTAAACAAATGGATAAAATAGTATTGACAGTACCACAAACTAGTAAAACAAATAGAATATAAAACAAGATTACAAATCATTAATTCAATTAATTGGAATAAAGTGGACGAGAAGCATACATTGAATTACAAATTATTATCATTAAAATATGCATCCACGTCATAATATGCTTTGTTCTCCAACAACCTCGTAACTGATTTACGAAAAAGTTTTAGATATTTTTGATTTTTTAGCTCAAGTGATAAGTGGTTATATATTTTTTTGCTTTTATAAATAAGTGAATTCTTTGTAAGAGTTGATAGCGGAATGGGCAAGGGTAAGTTTCTGCACTGTCTTGTTGTTCGATTTAAATTAAATTCATATTTTTTGTGCACCAAACTAAATAGAGATGGCAAGGACAAAATCTTTGACAATAAAAACAGCGTTTTACAATGTTCACCTCTTTTTTTCTTAAAGAAGTACCTAATTGCGCGCTTCTGAATTACAAAAACTGATTTGAAAACGTATATGGGGCAGAAGCCCCAAAAAGCTATCCCATATCGTAAGACCGAGTCCACGAGCGAAAAATACACCATGCGAGCTGAAGAGTAGCCCAGCTCAGTGGCAGCAATTCTAACAGCAAAACAACCGGAAGCTAGTTTAGATTTAAGATTTTCGACATGTTTATAAAATTTCAAGTTTTGTTCGACAGTAATCCCCAAAAATTTAATTTCTTCAGAAGACTCAATGGTCTGCGCGTCTATATCAAATGATTTCATAGGTAAGTTAAAGAAAAGCATATTGGTTTTAGAAACGTTAAAGCAAAGGCAATTACTGTCGCACCAATCCCTGATAACTTATGTCTTCAGAAATAATGGTTGGGAGTAGTAATTTTGGACCTCGCCACAGAGGAGTAGTAGCGTCAGCAAACTGTGTAAATGTACAGCGAACAGGTAGCGAAGCAAGATCCTCCACATAGGGTGTAAACAAAAGTGGACCTAGAACCGAACTCTGTACAACGCCTACAACTTGGAGACGACCAGAAAGAAGTGAACCTATTAAACTCAATGCCACGCCCCTAAAACCATACCGTTCACATTTTTGCAACAATATACTGTGATCCACGCAATCAAAGGCTTTTGAGAAATCACAGAATATTGCCGCGGCAGAGTCGGTTTTTGAGTTCAATCCCAGGTAAACTTGTTTAAGGAGATTAAATGTCGCGTCACTTGTACTTTTGCCCTGTCGAAAACCAAATTGTGTCTCAGAAATTATATTATGCCGCTTGAGATGGGTAAGCATCCTAGATTTCATTAATTTTTCGAAGAATTTTGAAAGAGTTGAAAGTAGAGATATCGGCCTATAATTAGAAGAATCACTTTTGTCACCACCCTTGTGGAGGGGAATCACTAAAGCAGTTTTTAAGCAATTTGGAAATTCACCCTTTTCGAAAACTAAATTTATTATCTCGACCAACACAGATAAAGCGTATCTGGAAGATTTAAATACATTTTTGTAGTCATACCATCAATTCCACTAGCATTCTTATTTTTTATGGACAATAGAGTTTCTTTAAGTTCTCTTAAGATGGTTGGGTTGAAATAAAAATCATCTGTAATGTTATGATGTAGATAGTCTAGGGCATCATTTTTGCTTTTTAAATTTAAGGTGATTTTCTCGGCAATTGTACAGTAAAAATCGTTAAGAATGTTTGGGTCAAGATCAACTGTATTTGATGCTGATTTATTTTTTCCTCGCAACCTATTTATGATGTCCCAATTTTCTTTTATTTTGTTTTGAGCCTTATTTAATTTTTCCTTAAAGTAGTTAGCCAACTTTAAAGTACGTCTATAAATACGTCTATATATAGATGTATAATTCATAATGAAGTCTACAGGAAAATGTTTACGCAAAATCCATAGAAATCTCAGATTTTTTGCTGACAACAGAATACCTTTAGTAACCCACGGTTTTTCCTTTTTTGATTTTAACTTTCTAAGAGGAAAAGATTTATTAAAAACGCTACTAAGTAAATCATAAAAGTGATTGAAGGGATCTGGGCTCAGTAAAGTTTCTGTCCAGGATATGAAACAGTAATTGGAATAAAAAGTTTTAAAATTTGTCCTGCTATATATTTTGCCGACTGTAACTGAATATTTATTTTTTGTTTTAAAAATTGCAGAAGTCATCAGAATGGCTTTATGGTCGCCCATTCCTGGTTCAATAGCTTGACACTATTTGTAAATCTACATTAGAGCACATATAGTCAAGCCCCCTTGCAGATGTCGCCGTCACTCTTGTGAAGTCACTATTATGTCTTTTAACATTAAAGGAATAAATTTTCCAAATTAATTGCTTCTTTGCAGCTGCTTTTAAAGTCGATATTCAGATCTCCACCCAAGATTATACCAGAGGTGGCTGGTAGTGCTAAAAGTAAAAGTTCCAACTTGTCAATAAAATCCTGAGACTTTTGAGAAGGCGAAGTATATAAAGAAATTAAGCAAGTATATAAGAACTTACTAAAAACTAAAGAAAATTTGGAACAACTTTTCTTCTATCATAAAGTCAAATTTATTAACCGGCTCAAAATCAAAATTGTTAAATAACTCTTCTTTTATCATTATTAATGTTCCCCCTCTTACGAACTGTTTTCGACACGCTTTTGAGACTAATGTGTAACCGTCAACATAGCAATTTTCTCCCTCAGTTAGCCAGTGTTCGGATAAAAATATAATATCGGGATAATTTAGGTCACGCAACAGTACAAAAAATGCATTAATTTTAATAAGGATTCCCTGACAGTTAAATGCTAAAAAATTGGTTCCAGACTTAGATATTGTTACGTGGTTGTTGGAGAAGGCGTCAACATTTCTAAAAAACTTATGTCATTTAATTCAATTTGAGTATCGTCGTTATGAATATTATTTTCCTGGCTTTCATCTAAATTGATCATATTATAGAGGGAATTGTCATTAATTAAATGCAAGTTAGTCTTAACTTCAATTAAATTTGATGAAAAATAAAAAGAAAAATCTATTAAATTTTTCATGTGTTTAGAAATACTATACAATCCAAATTGATTTAGATACGGGGAGTTACGTATAAAAGTATATCTTAACAGTTCAAAGTCGGTTTTGTAAAAGATAAATTTCAATATTATTATTTAATCCAGAGAGATACTCCACAGCTTGGATTATGACATTGTTGTGATCGCAAGTTTTATAGCTAGGTGTTGGAGAGGTGCACACAACTAAGTTGGTAGAAAAGCATTTTTCACCCAAGCTGACAATATTCTCGTAGGTTACATTTTTACATCTAGGTCCTACAATTGATATGACGAAATCGTTAAGTGAAAGATCGGAAATATAACTATCTGCTTGGTCCACGATTAAGTCGAAACTCGCACCAGGTTTTTACATAACACTTATAAAAAAGTCATCGGTAAATAATTTTTTCTGAGCTCACCAAACATAAATTTACCATAGTTATCAGTTCAAACTAAAATTCTACTTTACTTCACAAAAACTTGTTTTTGTGAAGTAAAGTAGAATTTGTTGAAGTTTTAGTTTTTTTAAGAGTCCTGAGTTCGTCATTCAGCCTTCCAATTTCGAGAAAGAAATCCTGGTTCTCCGTTTCGGCGGACTCTAAGGACATAAGTAAGTTCTGATTTAAAACATTTAGCTCCTCTAATTGTGCTGAGATAATGCGTAATGCGTTAACCTGATTTAATTCATCGGATAGGTTTCCAATTTCCCTGTTTAATTCTTCTATTTGTGAAAGAAGGTACTCGTTTTTTGTTTTTAAATCACGCATAAGTTCAGGGTTCAATGTGCCGTTCTCCTGATTTTGGTCAGGGGCAAATAAATCAGTTTGTGTATTACCAAAACAAAGAGTAATAGATTGTGTTTGCAAGCCTACATGCCTCTGCTCCGTTCTCTGTGTTTGAACATTAATGGATCTAACTACATTATTTTGTGTCTGAACGGCTATTGAACTCATGTTCTTATTATATTCGGATAAAGTAACCCGCTGCTCTTTAAGTTGTAAATTAAGTTTTTCAATAGTTTTTTTCTTGTTGGGAGATTTTTTCTACAAGTTCATCCTCTCTTTGGGAAGCTTCATCCACAAAAGATACCTAGCTTCTCTCAAGCCTCTATATAAATGTATTCTTTGCACTAATTTCGATTTGAAGATCATCAATAGTTGCTTTAATGATGTCGAAAGCATCAGATTCTTCTTGTGTTGCAGCGTTAATGCAATCATTAGAACAAAGAATGAAGCTATCTTTTATAATTTCATATTTTTTTCTAGCCCAGCAACTCTTATGAATCAGGTTTTTACACACTATACAAAAATATGAGGTTATTTCTCTGTTTTTACAGCACTTAAACGACATGTCTATAAAATTCAATTAATGTTTTATAGATTCAATAATATGTCATAGTCAAGTATTAAAATTAAAGTAACTGATAAGATTTATACTCATCCAATATCACCTAGGAACAGTCCCGTCAACTTATCTTCTTACGAACTGAACTAAGTTAACAACAAATAATAGTTACGTTTTTTAGTTTCTAGAGCACATTTTTTTGTTTTTACACAATTATATACTTATGATTAGCAGTTATAATAACTCGTTTCAGGTTATTTATATTTCGTTTTTAATTAAGAAAAAAGCGGTAAAACACATATCGTCTGATGACGTTCACTTGTCGATTTGAAAATAGCAGTCATGGAGAACTTGTTTAATCGTTTTGTTAAACCAGTACCAGAACCAACCCAATTAATGATGATTGTTGCTAATTTGTTGCCTTACTATCAGCAGAATTTAGCATTTAGCTTTATGGCAGCTAATAATTTACTTAAAAACACCTGTCGTCTTTTGGAAAGTACTAAAATCCGAACTGAGAAATTCCAAGTTCCCCCTTCGTGTTCGTCAACTACATTAGAACCTGAGCTTGCGTATAGGAAGCCTTTCGTAAATAGATTTCCGAGTAGAAGTTTTAATAACAATCAAGTAGATGAAGTATCTGTGGGACAATCTAGTACTAATACTGAATTGCCTAATCAATCTTTTGGCAACTCGCAACAAATTATAAAACAAATTATCAAAGCCTAAATAAACAAGTTTCTGTTGAAGTGGATGCAATTAAAACTTCAGTTAAATGCTGGAATCAGTGTCAGCAAAAACGCACTATATTTTGTTTCTGTTGCGGAACTAAAAATACAAAAATTAAAGATTGCCAAAATGGCAATTCAAAAAACGCCAAAGGTATGACTTCCGAGTCGGCAGAAGTTGTAGTCAGTCTCGAGTAAAGTCCGATAATTTTCATTCCCTTGATAATTGGTCTCAATGGCTTAATGTTGTTTCTCATTTCTTTAGGAAAAATGAAATTTCCTAGTTTCTTTTAAATAAGAATAGTTTTGATTCTCGTCCATATAGATATATCAAGATTAAAGATAAAACTTTATCTGGTCTTATAGATTCAGGAGCCATGCGCTCAGTTCTTAGTAAAAGAGGTTTCGAATTAATTTCAAAGCTAGACATTTCGATCGATAGTTCTAAAACTTTTCCAAATGTGACAACAACTGATGGTCAATTTCAGAAAGTGATTGGCTTGGTTAGTTTACCTATTTCTGTGAAAAATGAAACAAAGACTTTAGAATTTCTTATAGTTCCGAGCATCAGGCAAAATTTAATTCTGGGCATTGATTTTTGTAATATCTTTAAATTAAAAATAAACTTTTCTGTTGAATCCTCTGATATGTTATCATTAGATGAAATTTTGGTAAAAGAACAATTCAAGAATGCTGAGGTGAAACAATTTAATAATTTGGTATCTGAGAAATTAGGTTGTCCCGATTTCATACAACACGATATTGAGCTGACTAGTCAAGTACCTTTCCGTAAGCGGCCTTTTCTGTTATCTCCATATATGTTGAAACACCTTAAAACAGAAGTCGATAGAATGTTAAAACTTGGAGTCATAAGGCCTTCCAACGATCCGTATGCTGCAAATATCGTATTAGTAAAGAAAAGTTCTGGTGAATATCATCTATGTTACGACGGACGTCCTTTGAATTTTCTCACTGTAAGGGATTCTTAACCACTTCCTTTTATAAAAAGAATCTTGGATAAGGTTCAGGACGCAAAATACTTGACGTCGATCGACCTAAAATCAGCCTTTTCGCAGATAAAACTAACTGAGCGTTCTTGTAAGTACACTGCATTTTCTGTGTTTGGTCTAGGTCATTTTGAATTCGTTAGAATGCCGTTCGGCCTGGTGAATGCTGGAAGTACCATGCAAAGGTTGATGGACACTTTGTTTCCTTCATCAATAGAGAATAAAATCTTTGTTTACACAGATGACCTCTCTGTGGTAAATAATTCCTTAGAATCACATTTGGAGACACTCCAGAAGGTTTACGATACTTTGAAGAGCGCTGGTCTTACAATTAACGCCAAAAAGTCACAATTCTGTCATCCAAGTTTACATTTCATTGGTTTTGTGGTAGATAAAAACGGTCTACATACCGATCCTGAAAAGATCGAGGCAATATGCAATTATAAACGTCACTCAACTTAAGCTTTTCCTTGGCATGTCAGGGTGGTATTCAAAGTTTATAAAAAATTATTCTAATTTAGTCGTTCCTTTAAATAAAAGTACGAAAGGATTAAAAAAAGGCTCAAAAATTAGCATGGGACAACGACTCCCAATTAGCCTTTGAAAATATTAAAAAATGTTTAACATTAACCCCTGTTCTTAGAAATCCAAATTTTAACAAATAATTTAAAATACAAACTGACGCGAGTGATTTTGCCTTAGGCGCCGTTTTAACGCAGGAAGAAGATGGCGAAGAGTACATCATAGCTTATACGTCACGTGTTTTAAATAAGTTAGAACGAAATTACGATGTAACCACAAAAGAGTGTTTAGCTATTGTTCACGCCATTCAAAAATTTCGATGTTATGTTGAAGGTGCCAAACTTAAAGTTATCTGTGACCATAATTCCTTGTTATGGTTGAGAAAACTTGAAAGTTCAACTGTTAAACTTTGTAGGTAGTCAGTATTCCTTTTCCAATTTGACTATGATCTTATTTTTAGACCCGGTCGCCTTAATCATGTTGCAGATGCTTTGTCGCGCGCGCCTGAACCTAATACGTGTCAAATTTCTACTTTGAGTTTTGATAAAACCGATAAATGGTATAAAAATTTATCAAATAAAATGAAAGAATCACCCGATAAATATCCTACATTCTGCATTGAAAATGACGTTATTTTAAAACATGTTGAGCTTCCGCATGAGATAAACACAAATCAAAAACCCTGGAAAATAGTTATCCCTAAAACTGGTCGAGAAAATTTTTTAATAGAATGTCATAACAGTCCTTTTTCCGCACACTTTGGCATAAAGTACCTTAGGCATATTATTGCTTTCTTGAATATTTTATATTCTGATGCAGTTTGTGAACCCCGACCCATTTGTATCTCAAATTAGCTAACACTAATTTTGGGTTATAAGGCATATTTAAAACTTATAATCGACTAAAGATTCGATATTATTGGCCTAAAATGAGAGGTGATGTGACGAAATACGTTAACCGCTGTTCCACCTGTGCGAAATATAAAGTTGACCAAAAAGCCCTTCAAGACATTGCCAACTGGAGAGTTACGAAGGAGATCGTCTCTTCTGATCATCGGATGATCAGCTTTGAGGTGAAACCCGACGAAACAACCCAGAAACTCCGAAGGAACCCACGATCCACGGTCTGGGGACGCTACCAAGCAGAACTAGACCTAAGGAAAGGAACATCGGAAGAGGACATAACCACGAAGATGGAGCTAGAAAAAGGGGTGACAAATCTGGAGTAGGTGATTCTGACCTGCTTCGAAGAAGCATGTGTCTTAAAACCAGAGACCCTACGGAGGGTACCTTGATGGAACAACGAGGTCGAAAGACTTTGTAAGAAAACCAAGCGCAACCAACAGGGCGACGGCAAAAAGAGGCGAGGCAACTTGGGAAAATTGTAGGGAGGCAAGAAAAGAGTTCAAAAAAGAGGTAAGGCGTAGCAAAATGAAGCGCTGGAGAACATACTGTGGTGAAATCAACTCACTGCCGGAGGCCTCCAGACTCTTAAAAATCTTAAGCAACGTTTAAGTTCCCTGAAAACGTAAGACGGAAGCGGGACCACCTCTGTGGAGGAGTCACTCAGACACCTTCTCGAGGTACATTTCCCAGGGGACGGAGACCAACGTGGCGAGCCAAGGCCGGCCATACCTGACGAGGTTGCACCAAATTGGGAGCTGGCAGACCTCATAGTCACGGAGGGCAAAATAACCTGGGCAATAAAAAAGTTCAGTCCCTCCCTACAAGTCACCCGGTCCGACCGGAATCTTCCCAGCGCTACTACAGCGGGGCCTAAAAACACTACTTCATCACATGAGGAGAGTGTTCAGGACCAGCGTACCCCTGGGATACGTTCCTACCTCATGGAGGAAGGCCAATGTAGTTTTTATCCCGAAACCGGAATTCAGACGACAAGTCTCACATCATTTATGATGTGAGACTGGAGGGAACACTAGCTAACAGACCATTCCATAGCGACCAGCACGCGTACAGGGAGGGCAGATCTATGGACTCGGCCCTTCACGCAGTACTGCAAAAGGCAGAAAAGGCACTTCAGTACAAAGAATATGCACTAATGGTGTTCTTCGAAGTGGAAGGAGCCTTCGACAAGGTAAGAACGCGGATTATAACATCTGCCCTTCAGGAAAGAGGAGCGTAAGCAAGTCTTAGGGGATTCCAAGATGAAGGTGGATGTGACAGGAGGCTGCCCTAATAATGGATGATCTACTAAATCGCCTGATGCAGGAGGTATTTGATGCACAAGCATATGCGGACAACGGTGTAGTGAAAGTGAACGGCCGCTTTCTAGCCACAGTCTTCAAAAGAATGCAAAGGGCGGTAAGAATCATAGAAGACTGATGTAGTCAGAATGGTCTTTCAGTGAATCCTGAAAAGATCGAGATGATCCCATTCACCGGAAAGAGGAAACTAAAGAGATTCAGAGCTCCCATAATGTGTGGCAGACCCCTATCTTTGGTATCACAACTTAAGTATTTGGGGGTGACGCTGGACAAGGGACTCAAGTGGAGCGAGCATGTTGCCAGAATGACTGTTAAGAGTCCAGACAACATTGTCGCAGTTGCGCTGAGTGGTCGGTCGAATATTTGGCATTAGCCCGAGGATCCTACACTGGATATACACGGCCATCATAAGACCAAGGATCCAATACGGATCAGTGGTCTGGTGGACCGCTGTAGAGAAGCTGACCATATCCAAAAAGCTTACGAGCCCGCAAGGGCTCTTCTCCACTCTCTGGAAACAATCTTGGGTCTCCCTCGCTTCCAACTTGGATCAAGAAGGAGGCGATGGCGACGCACCTGCGATTAAGGGACCAGGGACTGTGGAAGGACAGGGAGGAAAGAGAGTGCCATCTGGCGGTCGAGGGACTGGTGACGAAAGAGTTTCCCCTCCTAAGACTGCCAGTGAAAGCACCAGTACAAGGTCACAATACCGAAACGGAATGAGTGGCAAAGGGAAGAATTCCGAACAGAATTAAGCAGAGAGGCGACGGTCTGCTACACGGATAGCTCTAAACTGTCAGCCAGGCAGACAACAGGCGCAGGAGAGTACGCGGAAAGCCTAGAAGTTCAGAAGAATTATCCACTTGGAGAACACGCTACGGTGTTTCAGGCGGAGGTGTATGCCATTATCATGGCAGCAACCCTACTCGAGGTCAGAAATGGACATATACATATGCTCCGACAGCCAGGCTGCTCTCAAGGCTCCAAGTGCACCCAAAATAGTCTGTAGTCTGGTGGAGGAGTGCGCTGAAGCACTGCAAACACTGGGTCAAGACAAAAGGGTGATACTGATGTGGGTCCCAGGTCATGAGGGAATACCAGGGAACGAGAAAGCGGACGAACTTGCCAGACTAGGGGCCGAAACCCAATACATTGGACCGGGGCGTCTTCTGGGAATAACATGGAAACAGGTACAGAGTGAGCTCAACAAATGGGCGAACAATGAACTGAAGACGTCCTGAAGGTAAGAGTCAAAGTGCAAACAGTCCAAGCTATTCGTGGATGGTCCGAATGTAGCCAGGATTCGAAAGGGGATGCTAACTGGGCACAATCGGCTAAGCAAACATCTGACTCAAATAAGAGTAGCAGGAGATCCCCTGTGTCCCGCTTGCGGGCTCGAAGAGGAATCTGCGCAGCACTTGATAGCACAGTGTGACGCATATGCCAGAACAAGGCAGCTAAAGTGGGGATTTCCCACGATAGAGGAAGAAGAGCTGCACTCGCTCAAATGGGCCGACATACTGAACTTCGTAAAGAAGACAGGGAGGCCCGGAGAGAGAGGTGCAGCGGAAGTAGGGGCATAGGGGTGAGGAACGGGGTATGGCAGAAAGGGCCCATGAAGAGGCCTAATTTCCAGGCTCATGGGCGGCCCCGATACTACTACTACTAGTAGTAGTACTACTACTACTACTACTCACCAAAAAGCCGCTGCTGGTCACATGTGTCGAACTCCTGAACCTACCCAACCGTGGTAAGTTATTAGCCTGGATTTTGTAGGTCCTCTTCAAAGGAGTTCAAAACATGGGAACACTAATCTGTTGTTTATCAGCGACTATGTTAGCAAATAAGTGTCTGTGTTTCCTTGTCGATCTGCGAAGGCGAATGTCATCTGTAAGCACCTAAAAAATGACATAATTTTAACTTTTGGTGTTACACAATATGTGATTTGCGACAATGGAACTCAGATGAAATTTAAAGAGCTTCAGGCCCTTGCCGAAAAATATCATTTTAAGCTCTCCTAACGACCCAACAGAGTAGTAAAAACTATGATTTCGACCTATGTAGGCGACAACCATCGCCGGTGGGATGCAAATTTGCCAGCGTTAGCTTGCGATATTAGAATATCTAAGAGTGAGCTACAGGGTTTACCCCGTATTATATCAATTTTGGACGTGAGTATGTCTCCGATGGACGAGAGTATTCGTATGATATGAAGAGATATGAAGAAACCTGTCCGCGTAGATGACGAAGACGAGGTCAAGGCGACGTTCAGTAGTAAACAGTACTTTCCATAGTTCCTTCCTTTTTAGTTCTTTGTTTTTTCTTTTATTTTCTTTTTATATACCTTATAGATTGGTGGTAACTGCCCTCGATTGTACATCTTTTTCAGGCAGAGGCACAGACAAATACGCTTATGTTGTTCAACATCGAAGAAGTTTAAAGTTTTTTATTTCGGTGGATAGTATCCCCGACCGTTTTTTTCCCTTTTTGTCTTCAAAATTTTGGTATGCCAGGTTGATTTCCGGCGGTGGCCCTGTGCTGGTCTTCGTTGGATGCGGGATGTGGTCCCTTGGACTCTGGTGAGAGCTATTACACGAGACAGATGCTGCCATAGCATCTTGTGCAATTTTAGCTTGCTGGGTTGAACTACCATCGCAGTGTGCCTATTGATGTAGTTTCCATTAGGTATACTGACGACTCAGTAGCACCATCACAGTCTGTTGGATTGCTTTCCGGCGTTTCGGGTGGATCGGCGCTTTGTCACTTTGAGGAGTCATCAAGGTATATTGGAGGGAGGTTTAGTTTTTTTTGTGTTCTTTTTTCGGCTTTCTTTACGGGTCCCTGTCTAATGGGTGTTGCTAGTTTCAAAATACGTTCGTAGAGAGCAACCGCAAATCTCAAGCGCACTCGCCACAATGTCAAGAGGCAGTGACGTCACATACTTATTTACTTTACTAGAGAACCTCTCCTTTCCCAGCGCATTTGCTAAAACATTAAGAAACACGCTTGGTGGCTTGCCTATATTTGGAAGATAGGACTGATAACTAATAGGCTGTAATTTCTTAATTAAAGTAGTTCTAACTTGCCTTTATTGCTTTCTAAGATACCTCAAAACAAAGAACGCACCTTTTTTATGGTGGATTTTGATTAAATATTATCTGAAATAGCTGTCTTATAAAAATTAATGTAAATAATAACACAGCCCCCCAAAACATACGTAAATATTTATTACAAAATATCATACCTACTATAAAGGCAACATATAAATATAGTTAAAACTAGTTTGATAAATTCATTGCAAAAAGCTTCAAAATAATATCTATTACTAGCGAAATATTCTATCCTTTTGTTATTAGAATCACAGATTTAGAATATCAGACTATTGGTTATCACAAAATCGTTCCTCTATAAAACATTTCACCGATAAAACATTTGTATGCTAATTAACAAAGTATTACCTAGTAAAAACATTCACAAGTATATTATTAAACAGTTCTTAACCATCTTTTACAGGATAAACTTAATACTAAAATATAGTTTGCTAGAATATGAGTTTGATACCGGCGTGGTCCATTTATTTATTAATTTATTACTAAAACAACAAAAAAAAAATACTCGGTAACATCTGATTGGTAGGTCACTGCGGCGTGTGTTTTGTCAATCTGGGATAGTGCAATCTTCTTTAGTGATGTTTGACGCAGGTGGGTTTTTCCTAAAACCAAAAAGATATCCATGTCAACCATTACGTAAAAACTGTGGTAGAAATGAACACGCTGTAACTGCGGTGAAAAGGACCTACGTGTACGTACTGGTAACTAATAGATTAAGAGCTACATAGAGTGAATACAAACCTGTGTCGCAGGCGTTACACCTTTTCTGCTCCATGTTTTAAACTACTAAGCCTTTGGTGACATGTTGTTGCAGTTGTTTGGTTGGGAGTCATATTGAATGGGAAGACACTGTGTTTTCAGTACTCTAGCAGGACCAGCGCGTGAAGATGTCGACATGATGTCTTTTAGGGCCTTACTGTTGGGCAGTCGTCGTTGATTCCGGCTGAAACAACAAGGATTCCTATATATTTATAGTTTTTTAACCCGTTTATAAACCGCCCTTTAGGTGTCAAGTTGACAATTTTTGGCCATGAAAACAGTAATAATTGTTGCAGTAAATTCTGAGTTACCTGGTTGTCCTTTCGCTGGGCCCTTTAGTGACTTGTGGCAAAATAAACACTTGAAAATAAATAATGTTTCAACTTTCTTCTAAGGCGATTGACGGCTGTCATTGTCAGCTGTTTATATTGACGTCAGAGGGGACGTTGCCGGATTGGATGATCATTTCTGCACGAGATCCGGAGTGCGCTCACAAAAGTATCAGAATCGACCGACACCGACGGTGATATCAATACCAAGTAATTCAACCGTACATTCACGTTGACGCTGTCAAGTCTAGGATCCCAGGACAGCAGGAGAGCTTTGCGTTTTCTGGTCTAGGATTTTGAGTTTAAATTACAGGCATAACCGGCATGCCGCCATCTGTGCCGAGTTGACTTTCCGTGACTTTGAGATCTCTGACCACATTTGGCAATGCTCTGAACGGAGGCTGGGCAGTTCTTTTCCCTTTCCCTTTCCTCGATTCATCGAGGTAAGTTTTCCCCATGTTTGCCCACTTGCTCTCTTGTAATAATTCCCTGGAATAAGACAAATTAGTAGTAATACTTGTTTTTTGTATCTGACTTGCCCTTGCTAATTTTTTAAATTATATGTCTTGTAATGTTTGTTAGGCCGTCTCTGTACCATTGGTAGTTTATTTTGGAGCGGTCTGTTCAGTTTAAGTATTTAATAGGTATGATATGCCTTGTGTTTACACTGTCCACATTTAATGCTTTAAGCTAATAAGAATGTGGTAGGGCGACTTTTTCTAAACCGCTTTGTTTGTCACTTATCTAGGGTCGCTCCTGGGGGGCCCATGTTGGATTATGTTGTTTTTTTTATGGACTTATTTTTTTTTTAAGTCAAAGTAAAAATAGAAAGGTGGGAAAGTCGCCCCAAAGGTCAACAATGAACTTTTTTTTTGGCATAAGCAATGTCAATGGTACTTTTAAAGTATAAATGTTTTTTTTTATACTAACCTTTTGTCTAGGAACATTGATGTACCAACACTATATCCTTGTTAATATTAATATATTCACATTTGTTGAACTTTTGTGTTTCACTCTACAAACTCTCCTAACTTTATAATTTCAAGCACCCATTTTTATTTAAAAACTTAATTTAAATGATTGTTTGTCAATTATCAAAGGAACACAGGGGTGGTTTTAACCCCATGTTCACTGTAATGTATAATGTACATTACTTTACCTTGTCCCTTCCTCTCATGGGAGGTGGTAATGTTACAGTTTTTAAGATACAAATAAAACGAAACTTAGTTTTTCTAAGGTTTTGACGTTTCTTTACCAGATAATGTGATTTCCGGCAACTTCCATTTTTGCCGAATATACAGTGTCGTACCCAAGGGGAGAGAGGAGGTTGTGGTTACCCGTTGCTACTCAAATCTTTTTCTCAAAAATTTTTGCCGGCGCCGCAATTGGGTCACTTTAAAATTTATTCCGTTATGCCTACACGTTATACTAGAATAGAATAGTGCGGGCCATGGTGATCACTGATCCTCCAAAACGATCTTTTCGTTTCAAATCATTTAGAAATTTAATTAATAATAAATTAATAAATAAATTTAATAGGTAAGTAGACTTGTTTTGTGCTCCAGATGGTCCCATTTCAAGGACATTAAAATTGCCCCCCAGGGGCGGAGATAATGGAAGGGACTTATTAAAAAAACCGGTTTAATTCAGAATATGGCATTGTGAAGGCTTTGGGGAAAGCTTTCGTGCCTGTAAATTGAAAGAGTATTTTAAAAATTCTTGCCTGCGTTAACATTTCTTACTTACTTCTTTTTATCAACCTCCCCCCTCATAGCTTGGTTTTGGGTACGCAAAAGGGCGTCAGAAATGTGAAAAATTGAATTGTATATTTCGCTACGCTCGTACACTACCTCGCCTATAGGGTTTAAAAATGCAACATATCACTTGGTGTAGATATACCTACTAATTATTATCACTTTTTCGTATCTTCGGTCATTTTTATTTCTGAAATTCAAAAAGCTGCTCGCTACGCTCAGGCTTCAAACTTTTTCTATTTAAGTGCTACTTAGTGTATATTATACCATTATTTCTTAATATAAGTGTAAAAATATGTTCATAAGAAGGCACTACACACTTTTTCTATTTAAAAAAATGCACATTTATAGCGCCCTCGATCTCTCTTAGAAATAACGCATTTTTAACATTACTGTTATTTTTTATTACCAAAATTTAAAGAAAATTTAAGCCACTAAATTTTTTATAGAATTTTTTTTTAAGTTTCAGGGTGTGGCGAAACCCATTATATTTAAGTAAATTAATTTTGTATTTCTGTTATTAATATTCTGGTATTTATTTTTTTTCTCACTATAACAATTTACCTTATGTTCCATAAAAATAAATTAGTGGCACAGTGTATGTTTTAGCGAACTTAAAAATGGTAAGTATGTGCATTTTGCCTCACAAACAATTCATATTTTTGGCTGTTGTTATTAAGAAAAGAGAGAACTTTTTGGTAATAAAACCAGCTTTACGAGACTTTCTTAAGTTTTGTGGTAAACCTGGTCTTTCTAGGTATGTACTTTAGTTGTTATTGATTACTATTGTTGATATTAATTAAGTTAAGACCATATAAATCGAGGGGATGAGTCTAGGTGCATTTTCATAAGACTTTTAATTTTTGATAATGTTAAAATATTTTTTTGTTCATCTCTAACAAAAAAAAAACATTCTTTTTTTTTTGTCTTTCTAGTTTACGAAAAACAAGCCTGGTAATATAAACAGAGGAATTATTAATAAGAATAAAGTTGTCCTATATAATAAATAAAAGTACCATTATTTCCGAAACCTCTGAGTCAGAACCCATACCACTGCACCTGGCGACCATCAGCGGGGATCAAGTTTTGGAATAATTCATAGAACACCAATGGGAACAAATAATGGAAAAAATGGAGAAAGCTATGTATCGCCTTTTTTAGGGTTTGGGAGTGATGAACAAGAATTAAATAATCCAGCAGGTAACAATGTTCAATATAGAGAGGCTCCAGCCCAAGTTAGGGGCATTTTAGAGTAGCAAATAGGGAAAAATGAAGAATTTTTAACCCGTCTGTTTACAAATATAGTTAGTTCAGTATAAAATAATAGACCCAGTAGGGATAATTTAAGTTTAGATAGTCAGGATAGTAGTAGCAACAATGTAAAATTTCAAAATTTTTAGGTTTCTGAAGCCATACAAATTCCAACATTTTTCGACAATGAAGGTGCAATCCACCATATACAATTTTTGCCAAGCTTAGAACAAGCTGCCGATACAAAAACATCACTTTTCCATAAAATTACCTGATGGGATACGTTCTCATACCAATTCTACAGCTACCAGATTGAGGAGATGAGCAACAACTAAAAGCGAAATTAAAATTAGAATCTAGGCAGTTTAGAGAGGGTATTAACAGTTTTACGAATCATTTTAATAAGTGTGTTGTTCTCGCAAAATTTTTTACTCCGTCTTATACTGAACAACGGTTAATTTCAATTATTGCAAGGCATTTTCCCCCGAATTTTTCATGCGTCCTAGTGGGCATAAATAATCTAGACCAGGCGCTAGAACGTTTGAGACAGGCGGAGAATTATTTTGGCAATTTTATTGTGTTCAGTGTACGTCTTAAATTTTCTAAAACTAATAGTAATGGCACAAATCATAAGACAAATCAGGAAAATAGGGAAGATTTAAAAAAAATCTAAATAGAGCTTCGTTTGAATCCGTTTGAATTCACAAAACCCAGCTATAAACTCTTTAGAAGAGGAAATTAAATAAGGTTGTTCGGAAAACGAAGGGGTGATACAAAGTCGGGGACTGTTTTATTTTCAACAAATAACCCAGTCAGCGACCTGATGGAAGAGTGTGACTTCGAGCACGAAGTGGCAGAAAATCACACTCTGCAAGTCAGGGCAGAAATGTTCAACCTTCATCTGTGGGGTTTGGTTGACAGCGGTTGCTGAGGAGGTGTGGTTGCGGATATCACCTTTTCATAGTGAAATTCCACCTATGAAGTGTACTGGGGTAAAGGTTATTGGGTCTTTTAGAACAAAATACCTTTTAATTGAAAACTGTCAATTTATACAAGAATTTTTAATGATGCCAGGTTTAACTCACCCACTGCTGTTCGGGTGCGATTTTGTAAGGAGTTTTCGGAAAAAAACATCTTAAAAAACGAACAAAACTTCCTAGTAGTGCCAGTGTATTGTAAATAATTCTTGTTGTTCAAATCTTTTTAACCCGTTTTTAAACCCTTCCTGTTTTTTAAATGTAAATACGTTAAATTCCTCTATTTTTATTAATGAAATCCAGCAAACACAAAATTTCAAAACAAAAATCAGCTGTTTATCGTCAAATTCACATTTAAGGTCAACCAGCGGTAGAGAAATAATGTCCGATAATCAGGGTGCTGGGATGAATTTTGAGTGTTTTGAAAATGAACTTGAAAGAGATTTGGGATTAATAGTATGTAATATCGAGGGACATAAATAACTTAGTCAGAAGTCGATTTTCGACTGTCTATATTAATATATCAATGATAATGTATATCCCAGATTGAATATAAAACAATAGTTGCATAAATAGCTAATTAGAAAGAGTGGAATTTTTTGTAGCCAAACAATGAATTACATTCGATCAAAATCTAAACTTGGCCAATTTTTGAAAAGATGCAATGCAACGATTTTCAGTTACTTATATAACGCTGTAAAGTATAAAAATATGGTAAAATAATAATTTATAAAGATAACACATAAAAGATAATAATATATGTGCTCCACCGCCCTTATAAAATTATGTTTAAGAAGTAAAATAACAATACATATGAATCTAATTAAGTATGATTAACTAATAAAAAAAATTTCCGACAGAATTAGTCTATTCGCGCGAATATTTTTGTACACGATTTTTATAAACCGTTATGTCCTTTCACAAAAGGACCTTTGAACCAAGGGTCAAATTTAGTTCTGTTCTCGTTGGAGATCATTACAAGATCACCTGGTTGTAAATTGAGAGGTTGAGATGCCACATCGTACCTAGTCTTACGATTTTCTTTTGCCCTTACAATAAAATCTTTGGCTCTTTGATGAGAAACTTGTAATCTATGCCTAAGCTCTTGATAGTATGCGTCAGTATTGTACCACGATGGGTCAACTGTATTTGTCAAGTTGTCAGAAAGTTCTAATTTTCGCCCAAAAACAAGTTCGAACGGTGTGTAATCATGGTAAACACCTGGTGTCGTATTATAGCAAAACGCGTTATATTTTATCCATTTATCCCAGTCTGTAAAGGAGTCGCTTATGTATGATCTAAGATATTCGTTTAGAACTCTGTGGTTTCTTTCGCATCCACCCATGCTTTGATGGTAATATGCCGTAGAAAATTTATGTTTATGGGTAGCTACGAATCGTTTCATCTCGTCGGGTAAAATTCCATCTGCAGTAATCAAGTGACCTAGATATGTAACGTTATTTTGGAACAACATACATTTACTTGGATTTAACTTAACATTAAATTTTAGACATGTGTCGAAGACACTTTTAAGATTTTTAAGATGATGCCCTTTTGAACAACCTATTACTATCAGATCATCCATGTAAAGAAATGCTTTTTCAGGTGTGATTCCTGCGAAAGCAATATTCATCATGCGTTGGAAACTGTTCGGACTGACCTTTAACCCGAACGGCAATCTTGTGAAGCGGTAAGCTGCTGTATTGGTGGTAAATGATGTTATATCTCGAGAACTTTCTTCTAATAGTATTTGATGGAAACCTGATCTTGATAAATATTTGATCAATGCTACTGATCGGAAATTTATCAGCTAAAAGTTATTTGTTCACAGAACGAAAATTGAAGACCAATCTCCACTTCCTCTCTCCATTTATCGCTTTTTTTGGTACAAGTGCTGTTGAATTCTGATTGGGATGGCTCAATAATTTTATCCTTAAGTAATGTTTCAACCTGCTTATTTACTTCAGTGACCTGGGAATAAGGCGTTTTATAATTTTTTTATGTAAACTGCCGAATTATCGATTAATCTCAATTTTTGCTGATAAAAATTATTTACAGTTGATGGGCCATTTTATAGCGCAAACATGTTTCACAAACTCTGGGATTGCACTAGTGTTAAGTTTGTTTAATAACAACGTGTTTCTGTTTTGTTTACTATGGTTCTTGCTGTTTAAACAAAATATTTCGAAATTTTCTAAACAAGAGTAGGTGATTTTTGGATTTTTAATTGTTATACTTTCAAAATTTGTATTTAGTATCCTTAAAAATGGATTTTTGACTAGAAACTATAGATTCAGCTACAAAAACGCCAGGGAATATTTCTTCTTTCTGTATAACGGAATCTTGCTTAAGATTTTGCAATAAATTTAATTTTCGTATTACTTCGCATCTAGGCGGAATAGTAATGATGTCGTCTCCTGGACTATTATGTATTGGTAAAATAATATCTCGGTCTGTTGTTTTTAAAGTCATAGCCCAATTGTAGTAATCTAGTTGACAGCGAAATTTAGATATAAAATCTCTGCCGAGGATTCCATTTGCGGGTATCGGAAAATTTTTGTCTACAATGTGAAAATTGTAGCAAAAAACATAATCTCTCACAAAAATATTGGTTTTTGTTGTTCCAATAGACCTCGTGCCCTCTGTGACAACGTTTATTCTGCATAAATTCGACCTGTCAACAATTTGATGTGGATCCACTTTAGTTCTCTTAAATAATGATGCGTCTGCTCCTGTGTCTACCAGTCACGTAACAGGATCTTCTCCCGTCATATCAGTTTGGATAACTACAAAATTTGAAAGTGATAGGTCCATGTTGAAAACTTTTAGGACTGCCCCAAAGGACCTTGTTGAGGTTCCTGGTGGTTTTCCTGATTTAAGTATGCGTCATAAGTGTCATAGGCTCTAACAAAACTGTTTAATCTGCCCCGTTGCCAAGAACCTTTGTTCTGATGTGTCCCAGCATACCTGTTTTGACTATAATTATTGTTATTATTTTGTTATGCGGTGTTGCCATTATTTCTATAGGAAATTCCTCCACGATAACCAAAGTTTCTTCTTCCATGGAAGTTATTTCTTGGTTTTCCTCTGTGTTGCCATTTATTAGCGTAAAATACGGAGGTACTAACGAATTGTCCTCGCTGACAGTAACAAATTTTGTTAAAGATTCCGAGCTTGCGTTGGTGCCGAGTGCTTTAACTGTGGTAAATAAAATCTATATGTTTATGGCGGATTCATAATGCCGAACCTACCTTAAAAAATAGCATTGATGTTCTTTGGGTTTCTAATGTATTTTTTCTTAAAGTCAGTCAAAAGATAATCTTTATACTTGATATTTTAAAATAATTTTTTTTTATTTTTATAATGTAATCTAAAATCGAAAACACTCAAACAAATATAATTTTAAATTTTACTAAATTCACTCAATACCTTGTTGGCTACTATCGACGCACCAAACTGTCAAGTTAATATTTGAAATATATATCAGTCAAAGTCAGTCAGTTGTATGACAACAGACAGATATTTTAAAAAAGAATCGAAAAAAGTTATTGAAAAGAATAAACTTCTTTGATAACGGCAGTAGAATTTCTGCCGAAACGTCAGATAAGTACTTAGATTCTAGTAAGAATTTGCGTGTGTGTAGGCAAATTTTTCATCTTATTTAAAAACCACTGACAAACGAACACATTTTTTTCTCTAGGAATTTACGCAGTGGGTTTTAACATATTTTTGCAGAAATTTCCTTAACTTAGTGGCGAAAAATCCAAAAAAAAGTAGGTTCGACTTTAACTGTGGTATTTACCGTGTAGCTTTCTGCTACTTCTGGCACACCCTCGCTTATGTAAGCTTTAATCAAACTTTGTGTCAATTTTTCCATTTCTGTTGCATATTTATTGTCATTATGGGCTGTTTTAAATTGAGAATTTTTGTAGTAACGGACTTTCAGATTTTATTCCGTCTTTCAATTTTGTGTGAATGTCGGTTAGAGTTTTGCTATCAACTATTAAATCTCGCGCTCTCCCTGTGAGCCTGGTTTTGACATAGGCAACTGCATTATCCTCGTGGGATTTCACATTTGCTTTTAGTAGATTTAAAGCATCTAGAAATGAAGTTAACCTATCCGTAGAACCATCGAACTCACACGGTATGGTCTTACTTAAAATTCGGCAGTACTCAAAGGCATATTGGATGTAGTGGTAAAAAGATTAGGATCTTCTTTAATTTCGGGTTTTTCAATAGAGTCACTGTCGTTAGTGAGGTCAATTAAGTCGTCTTTTACTGTTGGATCAATCGTTTTTAAAATAGAGCTAGCGATTTTATAGTCAATCTGCAAAACTTGGAACGATCTAACAAGTCTATCTCTAACTGTAGTAAGTAATGGTTTTACGTAATTATTGTATTTATGATCATCAAGGTCTTTATAGCAACCAGATACGGTAAAAACAAAAGTATTATAAAGGGTTAGTAAATTATTTTTTACTTGGTTTCTGATATTTTCTGACTTAGGAACCTGTTTCTTTAAAATTCTTTTTGATTCTTTAATCATCTCGTTTTTTAAATTTGACAAAAAAATTTCCTCCCAAGTTACTTTAACTACGGGTCCTGACATGAATTAACATATATTGGAGCAAAACTACACTATAATAGTTAATCAAATAAATAAAAATCTTAGCCATTGTGTTAATAAACAAAGAAATATATAAATTGCATAATGCTACCTATTTAAGTAAAACTGACCTAACTAAACAACAAAAATAAAGTCATTCATCCCGTTCATCGTAAAACATCTTTGTAAGTATTTCATATCATCATATAATAATGTAACATATCATATGTCCAAACAATGTTCTTCAAAGAATTTCCGTGTCAGCAGTTTTAATTTATTTCAATCAAAAACCAAGATGCAGTAGATATTACGTACCATTGTTCAGCTAGACTTTTTTTGTTGTTTTAAAGTACTTAGCTTTTCTCCATCTATACATCTTCACCAGCTACAGAAGATGCTTCGGATGTTCTTTTTCAAACCTCTTCGATACGCCTTTCTTAGTTTTAACGACGTTAAAATTACTACGCACAACGTACAAACATAGCGAACAAATCTAATATCTATCGGTACCGACGAAAGTCCTTGTTTATCGACGATAATATTTGACGTTACGACGCCCGTGCTGGAACATCGCTTTCCTTGGATACGGATTTTCCAATTTTAAGTTACACTGTATTCCTCGCAATTTCTGCCAAAACTTTTTCCAGGTATGTAACTACACAAACTCCGATCACGAAGAGAATACCGACGGCGGCGGCAAGACAAAGCGCTACTTACGACATTATAAATTTTTTGTCGGTGCGGGCGTTTACATTTTTTAAAACTTTTTCGAAAAATTTGTCACGGTCGCCATGTAATATCGAGGGACATAAATTACTTAGTCAGAGATTGATTTTCGACTGTCTATAATAATATATCAATAATAATGTATATCCCAAATTGAATATAAAACAATAGTTGCATAAATAGCTAAATAAGCAATATAGATTTTATTGCACTAAAAGTGGATAAAACTAATTTGAATCCTTCACATAAAAATACGTTCTTAATTCTGCATAAATCGATATTTTCTAGTAAGCCAGGTCGTACCGCGGAATATTTTCACGAAATGAAAGTATTAAAAATTCCATTTTTTGTCAAACCTTATCCTATTCCCGTCGCGCACTGCCCAGCGGTCGAAAAAACCTTGAAGAAAATGGAGGAGTGGGGAGTAATTGAGAGTGCGCCATCCAGATACATCTCGATGAGCCCGATTTTGAACAGCCTGCTCCAATTGAAGAGATTGTCCGGAAAGGGTCCGGAAAAAAATACCTTTCGAGCATAGATCTAACACACAGCTACTGGCAGATTCCGCTAAAAGAGCCGGATCGTAAATACACAGGTTTTATGGTAGGCACTAAGACATACGTGTTTAAAGTAATGCCTTTTGGCATTCAAAACGCGGTGGCAGGATTTACGCGGCCCATAGATTAAATTTTTGGGAATTTAGTCGTTTTTTGACATATTTCGTGGATGATTTACTTTTGGCGAGTTCTAGCATAGAGGAACATTTTTATCACCTAGATTTGGTCTTTTCGCGGCTAAACAGGACGGAGCTAACCATAAAATTGGAAAAGTGCAAACTTTTTCAAACGGAAATTGCATATTTGGGTTTCATTGCGACAGGGGACACCATCGGGCCCGACCCAGACAGGAAATTAAGGATTTTGTTCAACCTCGAAACGTTAAGCAGCTACAATCATTTTTGGAGATTTGCCAGTACGACAGGGTTTTTTTGCGCCGTTAACAGTACTGTTACGGAAAAAGTCATCTTGAAAATGGACAGACAACGAGGAGGGTGCGTCCCAAAAACTGAAAAATTTACTAAAAAATGACAGGCTGCTGTACCACCCAGATCTCAACTTACCTTTTGGCGTACAGATCGACGCCAGTGACATAGGACTTGGTGCAATTCTTTTTTAGGAGGTGGAAAGTCGACGCAGGATCGTTGCTTACGCTTCTCGACTACTTCTGGACCGCGAAAGGCGCTACGGGTCCACAGAAAAAGAGCTTTTAGGGGTACTGTTTGCGCTGCAAAAATGGTGTGTATTTATTAGGTCGTTTTTTCGTTCTCTACAGGGACAACAAAGCTATTACTTATCTTGGACGCTGCCGACTGCTATCCGATCGGGTGGCCCGTTGGGCTCTTGTTCTTCAACCGTACCAGGAAAGGAGAATTTACAGGCAGATACGCTGAGTAGGTATGCGTGTTCTCGGTTTCCCATTCCTAGCGATAAGTGTTTTCAACTATTATCACTTTTCAAATTACCAATTCGCTGACAAGAAAATCAATTTTGTCAACTCTAACTTCAAAAATGGTCAGCTGATGCAGTCACGTTTTCATATTCACGAGGGGATTTTATATAAACAAAATAGTGACGGGGAAAGTTATCTTTTGTGTGTGCCGAAGAGATCGGTAAATGGTTTTATAGATTCATACCACAGCACCTATGACCATTTCGGCGTATATAAGACATGGATGGCGATGCGAAGAGAGTTATGGTGGACAAATATGCACAGGAATATCAAACAACCATTAAAGCAGTGTGATATTTATCAGAGGGCAAAAATTTTCAAAATGCCGCACCCACCACAACAACAAATCATCCCCCAAGGCAAAGATAACTTTATTGCTGCTGTTTTTTTTTAGGCTTTTGTATCGTAACCGAGGAGGTGCCACCTATGTGCTGGTTAAACTAAATGTATTTTCTAAACATGTAAAATTTTATCCTCTTAACAAAAACTTCTAGGGTGATGATAAATCGGCTTACTAAGGAGTATTTTTCAGTTTTTGGGACACCTACCCGAATTCTACAGGACAATGGGACTCAGTACACATCAAAACTGTGGAAAAATACTCTAGGTGACCAAGAGGGCATCAAGATTTTTTGTACATCGGTTCGACATGCCGCAGCAAACCCAGCAGAGAGGGTAATGAGGGAGCTGGGCAGACTTCTGCGTACCTACTGCACAGAACAACATTCTAAATGGGCTTGGGATAAAAAAACTTTGAGAATTTCCTAAACTCGGTTGTCCATGAGTCAACGGGGTTTACAACAAATGCGTTACAACTAGGTGCGGATCCCCCACAACTTTTTCCACAACGTCTTGTTGGATTAGCACCCCATCAAGAAATATTACTGAAGAATAAACTGACTTTGGTAGAGGGAACTTTAAAGGGCAAGGTAGCTCGCATATCTTGGTTCTATCCTGGAAAGCTTTACCAAAATTTTCAAGCGGGGCTCTTGCAAGCAAATAATATATCTTACGCAATTAAGGCGGAAACAAAAAAAATGTTACTGCTTTATTGTGACCATTATCGAATTAAGAAACAGTTTAGTCAAGTTACCTTTGTGTTGGAAGAGGTGGAAAAGGGTGGCGAGCGTGGTACTTTCCATGCCTCTCATTTAAAGTTGTATGCAGCTCCAACTGTGGCCTGCGTCCCGTGAGTCTTGGCCAAAGCTATTTATTTTTTTTTCGCACTCTATAACAATTTACCTTATTCCTTAGTGTCTGTTTTAGTGAACTTAAAAATGGTAAGTCTATGCATAAAAAATTGCTGCGGTCGGCTTGATATCATTTCATTGTTTTCTTCAAGTTTTGTTTTTATCTTTATTACCTGGATCAAATTTGTGACCTCGGAATTTCTTCCTCGTTCTAAAGTTTGCCTAACAAACATAATTAATATTTTGGCTGTTTTTCGTAAGTTTGTGGTAATCCTGGTCTTTCTAGGTATGTACTTTAGTTGTTAATTTATTACTATTATTGATATTAATTAAGTTAAGACCATATAAATCGAGGGGATGAGTGTAGGTTTATTTTTATAAGCCTTTTTATTGCTGATAATGTTAAAATTGTTAAAATATTGGAGTTTGTTGTAATGAAACGCACAGGTGTCCTACTATAACTAACTGTTTTTTATTTATTATTCAGACAAAGGAAAAGTTCTTATCTTTTATGTATTATTGTTCTCGTTCTTAAACAAAAGAAAACTGATACTGTATATAGTATCACATGTTTTATATACATGCTGTGATCATTATAAGCGTAAGTACATTTTTTTTTTTTTACTTTTTGCTATGTATAGGAATATAAATTATATATATATATAAATTTTACGGGTAGTCGTGACTGACTAGTTGAGAAAAAAACCTCGGTTGGTTAGTGGGGATGCAGTCTTATATGAGCCGGAATAAAGTAAACTCCTTTTTTGACAGTCAAGCTTTCGAGAATATATTTTTCTCTTCTTCAAGACTTCTACAATAAGTTAACAAGCCTTGATATACTAAAGAAGACGGTTAATGTGACCTCATAAACGTCAAAAAATTCAAATAATATAAAAGGAACCTCTCACCACCATTTTGAGGACTTTTAATTCTTTAAAACAAATTCATGTAGGTTTTTAGTATAACATAAGGCCCAAAAGGGCAAAAAATGTTCAGAATTGTTCAGAGATGTCTAGCTTTATTGTTTTTCAATCCACTTTGGTGAGTACATAATTATTTAGATATATTTGTATGGGTACCTCTGTAATTTATCTATAATGGTTGTAATTTAATTAAGTTAATTATTCTCATAGCTTGTTAACTTATTGTAGAAGTCCTGAAGAAGAGGAAAATATAAAAACCTCGATTGGTTAGTTGGCATGCAGTTTTATATGGGCCGGAATAAAGTAAACTCCTTTTTTGACAGTCAAGCTTTCGAGAATATATTTTTCTCTTCTTCGGGACTTCTACAATAAGGTAACAAGCCATTAGAATAATTAACTTAATTAAATTGCAACTATTATAGATAAACTATACAGGTACCCATATAAATATATCTAAATAATTCTGTACTCACCAAAGTGAATTGAAAAACAATAAAGCTAGACATCTTTGAACAATTCTGAGCATTTTTTGCCCTTTTGGGCTTTATGTTATAATAAAAACCTACATGAATTTGTTTAAAATAATTGAAAGTCCTCAAAATGGTGGCGAGAGGTTTTTGAAGTTTATGAGGTCACATTAACCGTCTTCTTTAGTGTATCAAGTAACACAGGAAAGAAAGCGAGTAACACAGAGAATACTGCACGAGAAAAGGACGCAACAGAGTGGTCATCTTGTTCTCTTTTTCATTTTAAGTGTTAGACGCAGATAAACTTATGCGTGTCTTCTCGTTGGCGATAGAGATGGGTAGATCAGATGACACTTTACTGCCTCCCTCACCACGCAGCATACACGGCTCGTCACCAATTTTGTTTACATTTTAATACCGACAATACATGGTTGAAAAAAAAAACAAAAAAATTAATTTTATATTAAAAGAATTGATCTTTTTTGATTTTAGTGTAAGCTTTCAAAAGACACACAGTTCACCATACTCTTCATATATTTTATTTTTTGTTATTTTGGTGTTATTATTATGTTAATTGCCCTATTTTGTAGGTACATGAGAAATTAAAAGAAAAGGAAAGGGTTTTGGTATGGCAAAATGTAAGTCTCTAAAAGCACTCTTCTCTATTTACTGACATTATTTTACAAAATGAATTGATGAACTATTATTCAGACAAAAAGAAATTTTTTATAAATATAAAAGTTTAAATGTAAGCAAAAAAAAATTAAGCAAAAATTTTTTTTTAAAATGAAGATTAGCTGTCAACACTGTTGTATGTTATTGTTGGTTATTAATTAATGCATTATACCTATTATTGTCTAAATTTAGGATATAACAGTAAATGGAGTTGAGATTGTTCACATCAGTTTTTTTGTTCATTGATTGTTGTTCTCTGTTAATATGAACCATTTCAAGGAAAAGTCTTTTATAGTAAGAGGCCTCCTGATCGACAATCTCAGTACCATACCAGTCCATCTGGTGTTCTTTATTAACTACATGTTCTGTTAATGCAGAGGACTGTACGTGTCTTGAACAATCGCTTTTATGTGATATGATCCGGCCTTTTAATTTGCGACTAGTTTGACCTATGTATTTTAACGGACACCTACCCTAAGTATGAGGCCAATAGTTTCTTCAATTAATTGTCCAAATAATAACTTGGCAAAGTTTTTATCTGACATTTTAACTAATACTTACAACACCTTAGGATTCATTCCAATTTAGTGAGTTTATAAATAATTACCAACTACCAAACGACTATGTTATAGTTAGTTTTGATGTTGTCTCGCTGTTCACAAACTTACCACTAGATGTCATACAAGATAGCCTGCAGAAAAAATGGGATGAAATAGCAATGCATTGCACCCTGGACTATCAGACATTTTCAGGTATCATTTCTTTCATTTTTGAATCTATTGTTTTTAAATTTAATAATAAATATTATAAACAAATTTTTGGTACCCCCATGGGTTCAAAAATATCACCCATTTTAGTCAATTTTGTACTAGATGACCTGGTTCAGGACTGCCTGCATTACCTTCCTTTCCACATTCCTTTCGTAAAAAGATTTGTAGACGATCTAATTTTAGCTGTACCTAGGAGGGGTGTGGGCCTGACCCTAGAGATGTTCAATACCTATAACAGTTCACAGCAGAAGAAGAAAACAACAACTCCATTCCATTTCTGGACATGTTGGTGATTAGAGATGATGATAACATACTAAAAACAAAATGGTACAGAAAACCATATGTTTCAAACCGTTTTATGAGTTATCAATCCTATCACCCAATGAATATGAAGATCAACTTAGTGCTAGATATGAAATCTAGGGCAGTCAGGCTTACACATCCTGACTACAGGACAGAATCTTTAACCCTACTCAAAAGATTCCTTGTTGGCAGTTCTTACCCAGAAAAATTAGTAAATAAACTATTATATAATGTAAAATATCAAATAACGGAAAATATCATAGAAAGAGCCCCTGCGCTGCTTACTTTGCCATCCCAGTTGTCTGTTATTAATCAGTCACAAGAACAGACTCAGGTTCAAAACAATCAAAAGCTGTTTACTGTGTATTACCTTATATTTCATAACAACAATTTTAAAGATAGACATAAAAATAGCGAGAAAACAGATCAAACCTATCTCTAAAATTTATACAAAAACAAAGTCACCAGTCCAGCTGTTAGATCAAAGCAATGTTGTCTATAAAATACCATGCAAGGACTGTCCGTTAAAATACATAGGTCCAACTAGTCGTAAATTAAAAGGCCGGATCATATCACATAAAAGTGATTGTTCAAGACACGTACAGTCCTCTGCATTAACAAAACATGTAGTTAATAAAGAACACCAGATGGACTGGGATGGTGCTAAGATTGTCGATCAGGAAGCCTCTTACTATAAAAGACTTTTCCTTGAAATGGTTCATATTAACAGAGAACAACAATCAATGAACAAAAAAACTGATGTGAACAATCTCAGCTCCATTTACAGTTATATCCTAAATTTAGACAATAATAGGTATAATGCATTAATTAATAATCAACAATAACATCCAACAGTGTTGACAGCTAATCTTCATTAAAAAAAAAAATTTGCTTAAATTTTTTTTTTTTGCTTGCATTTAAACTTTTATATTTATAAAAAATTTCTTTTTGTCTGAGTACTAGTTCATCAATTCATTTTGTAAAATAATGTTAGTAAATAGAGAAGAGTGCCTGGCTTTTTAGAGACATACATTTTGCCATACCAAAACCCTTTCCTTTTCTTTTAATTTCTCATGTTCCTACAAAATAGGTCAATTAACATAATAATAACACCAAAACAACAAAAAATAAAATATAGGGACAGTATAGTGAACTGTGTGTCTTTTGGAAGCTTACACTAAAATCAAAAAAGATCAATTCTTTTAATATAAAATTTATTTTTTTTATTTTTTTCTTTCAACAATGTATTGTCGGTATTAAAATGTAAACAAAATTGGTGTCAAGCCGTGTATGCTGCGTGGTGAGGGAGGCAGTAGAGTGTCATCTTATCTACCCATCTCTCTCGGCAACGAGAAGACACGCATAAGTTTATCTGCGTCTAACACTTAAAATCAAAAAGAGAATAAGATGACCACTCTGTTGCGTCCTTTTCTCGTGGGGTATTCTCTGTGTTACTCGCTCTCTCTCCTGGGTTACTTGATACACTAAATAAGACGGTTAATGTGACCTCATAAACGTCAAAAAATTGAAAAAATAATATAAAAAGGACCTCTCGCCACCATTTTGAGGACTTTCAATTCTTTTAAACAAATTCATGTAGGTTTTTATTATAACATAAGGGCAAAAAATGCTCAGAATTGTTCAGAGATGTCTAGCTTTATTGTTTTTCAATCCACTTTGGTGAGTACAGAATTATTTAGATATATTTATATGGGTACCTGTATAGTTTATCTATAATAGTTGTAATTTAATGTTAATTATTTTAATGGCTTGTTAACTTATTGTAGAAGTCCTGAAGAAGAGAAAAATATATTCTCGAAAGCTTGACTGTCAAAAAAGGAGTTTACTTTATTCCGTACCATATAAGACTGCATCCCCACTAACCAACCGAGGTTTTTTCTGAACTAGTCAGTCACAACTACCCGTAAAATTTATATATATATATAAATTTGTTTGACTGCCTATACAGACCCAAATCGCTATACTTCACCGCTTATACAGACCAAAATTGACGCTTTCAGACCCGGTGTCGGGTCTGGTAACGTTTAGCTATAGGGAAGTACTCAGGGGGGTTGGGGGGTGCCAGGGATGGATTTCTAGCCGGGTCTGAAAAAGCGGTGATACATAGTAACATTCGGTTTTCACTGACTAATTAGTTCAAAAAATTAAAAAAATATAAAGCCCTAAGAAAACTACAAAGTGTTACGCTCCGGTGCTTTTCGTCTGGTGAGCTATATTGGCATGGGTAGGGTAAGGAAAAGTATTCCATCAGAACCAATTAAGTGCAATTTGTTGGAAGTGTAACCTTAAAAAAATCAAGAAAATAAGGTTAATAAAAATATTATATCACACTGCGGATTAGGGTGCTTCAGAATAATACCAACCATTTCAAAAAGACCATATTTATTGATAACACGTCAATAAATTCTGTATGAAAAATCTTTACATATGTTAACAGTTTTGTAAAAATCCTATGAAATATCAATCCATGCTAAAACGTCTTAGAATTTTTGTTGTCTTATTAAACAACAACAAAGGTACATTTGCTTTACAGCAATCTTAAACAAAAAATTTTAAATATGTTGATGAACTGTACATATTTTGTTCATAACATATGACTAGTTCAATAATACCATTTTAATTGATATTGCCCTACGCTACTGAAAATATACCGTAAACAACTGTAAGAATACTTTGCTATAGAACAACCTCAAAATTATTTTACGTGAATAAACCCCCCTTATTTCATGTCAAGAAAAAATGTGATATATCCATTGCAATTTTAATTTTGTAGTTTTTATCTTAATTAATGTGGATACCAAAGAGAAATTTGTAGTCCAACATGGGTAAAAAAAAATTAATTAATTAGGTCCTCCTTGCTTAAATTTCAATTTCAATTGGGTCCTGTACCCATAAAAAATACGCCATAAAAAATTATTAAAAGTTAGTGGTACATCACCAAATCATCCTGCGGTAGATTACAGCACTAAGGTTGCTGCTAACTGTGTACTCTGGTGACATGAACTGCTCGGGGCAGGAAGCCATGACATCAATGGTTACAAAGTGTTACGCTCCGGTGCTTTTCGTCTGGTGAGCTATATTGGCATGACCAAATAGGCATTTTTGAAATTGGTGCTTAATTTAGCATAGTCGAGAGCATAATGAGGTAGCTAGCTCGCTAGATATGAAGGTAGATACATGATAATAAACTACTACATAGTGGATGGATGTAATTAGTTTATCCACATGAGTGGAGGTCTTAAAAAGATTAACGGGGATTTAGACATAGTTTTATATTTTTTTTTAATTATAGAAAATATTTACCTCTAGCTAGAGGACAAATACTATTGCCTCATGGCAATCGCAAAATGAACAAAAAATTTGGAATGGAATGCGTGTTACTATGCCATGCTCAATCTTGCAAATTACTGCAGCTCATTGCTGAAATAAACAAAAAAATATGCTCTATAGACAGTCTAATACTTGTACAAAAGATTAGTTATAAATTGACAGAGTTTTGAAACTTACCAGAAGGAAATTTTAATGGATGATTTCACAAAGTTAAAATTTTAACGTCCATTTGCCAGCAGATTTACAACGAAAAAGAAAGAAAAAAATTCTTCTTCCCTTTGCTTGTTATGTATTATTCTTTTTCTTTTTAAAATAAAAAAATTTATAAAATGGTGTTTACCAATCTTCTAAGATAAATCAAAATGAAAGTGAGATAAGTTGAAGCAGGAATATGAATATTTATACAGACCGCTTCATGCTACTGCGAACATAGGCCGGAAGAAGTCTAATTTGCCAGTGTACGTACATGCAGGGACACCGCACACCTATCAGTGGAGCAACGAATACTCAGTCTTGCGGCCGCCGTTCGCGACTTGTATTTAGTACGCCTCTAACCACGGTGCTATGAATATTATAGTCAATAAAACCGGAATTTGGTCAATAAATACGCAAATTTTTATAATGTAATTTTCTTGTTTTTTGTCACTCATAAATTAGAGCGTTTTATTTTCAACTGCTCAGATTTATCATTAACAACGTGTTACAATGAAAATAATAAGGAGAAACAAAATAAAAGCAAGTTCTCAAAATAAAATAAAACATTTTAAAAACCAAAAAGATTCTCCCAGTCAAAAAAAAATTAGAGCAAATGTTCGAAAAGTCCTCCTTGCTCGGCTAGACAATATCCGAGCCTATTATAAAAACCCCTTCTAACGTTTCCAAGCATGTTAGGGGGGATAGTTTGAAAAGCTTGTTCAGTTTTAATAGGAAGTTCTTCCAAATTATTAGCCCTTTCATGCCCGTAAACTTTATTTTTGATATAACTCCACAGATAGAAGCTATTAGGAGCAAGATCGGGTGATCGAGCTGGCCATAAAATAGTTTCCCGTGTACTTATAACCCGATTAGAAAAGTCAACATTGTGAGTGGGACAACCATTTTAGTAAAACCATAATATGCTGCTGCAGTAGATCCAAGTAACTAGTACCATTCAAATTGCCGTAAATAAAAAATGGCCCAACTACGTGTTCCCCTACAATACCCCCCCCCAAACATTTAAAAAAAAATACAAATGCAAATTTTCCCTCGACCAATATCGAACGTATGTTGGGTTATGACGATTCAATAACGTAAATCATCTGTGAAAAGAATAGAAAGTTTTCAGCACGATTAGCCCTTTCCATCATTGTTTCGTAAAATTCCATACGACGATAGTTGTCCTCGGGGAAAAAATGATAACCATTCTTTTTAAGAACACGTAAGACAGTGGCTGAAGACGTATCAACTGCTTCGGCAGTTTGGTGGCTAGTTAACTTTCGATTTTCCTCCACTGCAGCGCAAATCATCACACCTCGTACTTCCTGCTCGTCATTCAAAACAGTGGGTTCTTTATGGTTTCTTGGCGCTACACAACCAAACTTTTCAAAATTCTGCACAAACCTATAAATCGTTGATAACTAGGTTCTGGGCGATTTACAAAATTCTCCAAAAAAAGTTCTTAGTACCATTTGACTATCTGTACTTATTCGGTTACTTCGTAGACATCCATTTTTAGTTTGAAAAATGTATTATTTCACTTAAGAACTTATCAATCTGTTTCTCGGGCAAGGCAGAACTAAAACAAAATAATAAAAACAAAATAAATTTCCAAAAGATAACACTGCAGCGTGATTCGAATCCACCTCGATCGTACGGCACGGAGAGTAAATTGAACTTGATTCCCCCTATGTTCGCAGTAGCCTGAAGCTCAAAAAACAAAAGATCTTGGGTGGAAATAACGAAAATTCAAACTTGGATGAGCATCCCACAAGGAACACACAAAAGATCAAAGCGAAAAGAGAAATGATTAAACGATGTTTCGCCCTGGGTAACCAGCGTGGGCTCATCAGTAGTTTTACTGGTCACCCTCCACTATACATCATTAAACACCATCATACACTTTGATTTCCAACCTTGAACCACTCACAAATAGGCATCGTTCCGCACTGGTACTTATCCAAGTTACCTGATACGAATTCGTCCTGGCGTGTTAATATTTCCAGTAGTATTATGCTCCTAAGGCAATTAAAACAAAAAAGAAGTTAGAAAACCTCCAAATCAGTTACTTTAACCGAAAATAAACTAAAAAACAAAAGATCAAAAGATCTTGAGTGGAAATAACGAAAATTCAAACTTGTATGAGAATCCCACAAGGAACACACAAAAGTTCAAAGCGAAAAGAGAAATGATTAAACGATGTTTCGCCCTGGGTAACCAGCGTGGGCTCATCAGTAGTTTCACTGGTCACCCTCCACTATACATCATTAAACACCATCATACACTTTGATTTCCAACCTTGAACCAGTGTGAGTTGTTTTAATTGCCTTAGGAGCATAATCCTACTTGGATAAGTACCAGTGCGGAACGATGCCTATTTGTGAGTGGTTCAAGGTTGTAAATCAAAGTGTATGATGGTGTTTAATGATGTATAGTGGAGGGTGACCAATGAAACTACTGATGAGCCCACGCTGGTTACCCAGGGCGAAACATCGTTTAATCATTTCTCTTTTTGCTTTGATCTTTTGTGTGTTCCTTGTGGGATGCTCATCCAAGTTTGAATTTTCGTTATTTCCACCCAAGATCTTTTGATATTTTGTTTTTTAGTTTCTTTTCGGTTAAAGTAACTGATTTGGAGGATTTCTAACTTCTTTTTTGTTTTAATTGCTTTAGGAGCATAATCCTACTGGAAATATTAACACGCCAGGACGAATTCGTATCAGGTAACTTGGATAAGTACCAGTGCGGAACGATGCCTATTTCTGAGTGGTTCAAGGTTGGAAATCAAAGTGTATGATGGTGTTTAATGATGTATAGTGGAGGGTGACCAGTGAAACTACTGATGAGCCCACGCTGGTTACCCAGGGCGAAACATTGTTTAATAATTTCTCTTTTCGCTTTGATCTTTTGTGTGTTCCTTGTGGGATGCTCATCCAAGTTTGAATTTTCGTTATTTCCACCCAAGATCTTTTGATATTTTGTTTTTTAGTTTCTTTTCGGTTGAAGTAACTGATTTGGAGGTTTTCTAACTTCTTTTTTGTTTTTAGCCTGAAGCTCATTGTATACTATAGATTAAATAAAAGCTGTTTTCCCAGTCATCCTACTCTGATAATCAGCTGCGGTCCCGTGTGTACTGTATAGTTTTCGAATACACTCACAAAATTTTTATGAGCTCCAAAAATACTTGAGAAAACGGGAAAAAATATTCATTTAAATAATACTTTTTTTTCACATACGTTTTTTGTTTTCTGGGAGAAATATTGAATTTTGTATTTTGTTCTTAACCCTAAACAAGCAATATTTCGAGTAAAACACATGTTGAAACCTCATAAATAATGCTTTTATTTTGGTCAAAAACCTATTGTTGGAATCCAGAATGGCGAAAATTTACGACAATTCTATAAAAAAAAACACGATATAATTATACCACTGTTTAACTCGTTCAACACTATTTTATCAACGTTGTAAAACATGATGTGTTGAACAGTGGAGGTCCGTTTCTGCGAGCTTAACATAGTTACCATTGTTCTCTTTTCCTAAATGTATTTGTCTTTGAGAGATCCAGCATACTACCCAGAACAGGAAAAATACCCGCTTGCACACTAATCAACCCCGCATAAACTGTCAGAGGTAACTATATCAAGAAGATAGTAAGATTACGGGGTCGAAGGGTGTACAGGCGGGTATTTCCCTGGTATGCTGGATCTCTCTCAGACGAATGCATTTAGAAAAAGAGGACAATAGTAACTAAGTTAAACTCGTAGAAATGGACCTTGAGGCTGCGTTCCGTCGCGTCGTAAGGTGATGTATTTACAATTGCCGCCGACCAGCCGTGCGCACTGTATGCACTCGAAGTTTCACGATGCGTTTTTGCGAACTTAACACGGTTACTATATTGTTCTCTTTCTAAAACCCCGTTCCCATCTATGGGTTTCTTATGCGTGGGCCCCACGAATCAAAACACGCGAGATTTGCCTATACAAGTTTATGTCGGTCCACGTGATGATTTTTTTGAGTCAGGGTGGCCGCCCATGGGAAACGCTGGTCGGAATCGGGTGTAAAATGCATTCAATCCCGATATCTGTCATCGAAAACTATATCAAGAAGATTTAGATCTCTTATCTCTCTCAGATTGATGTAATTAAAACCAGATAATGATGGTATGGTATCTCGCAAAACCGCGCCTTTTGATGTCACCAAAACGCTCCTTTTATTAACCTTAAATTAACCTTACTCCTGTGGGTATACGAAAAAATCTTGTTTATTTTGTTATTATAATTGCCAAAATAAATTAAAATTGTTTTTTTGTTGTAAAAACAGTGGTATTATAACCACTATAGAAAGAAATTAACAAAACAATAAAACAAACGAAGGTTTATGAATGAGTTCATAAGAATATTACATACACCAATTTATATAATTATTGTGTGTAAGTTTTTATGAGTCTCTTTCGAAATATTTTCAATCTTATCTTATATAAATTTGTTGTTGGTTACTTAAGTTCTATATATCTCTAATTGATAGTTACTTACGGTTTTATAGATGGGTTAACAGAAAGATTTCAATTTATATAACTTTTGTCACTGATGACTTATATTTTTATAAATATGTTGGTGGAAACATTGTTAACATCAATGTACCATTTGTTACCGATGACTTTAATTTTTATAAAGATATCCGTGGAAATATTGTTAACGCCACGTTTATGTTACCTTAGGGTACCATCAATTTAGATCCTTTAATAAAACAAATATACAAACTCAATTCCTGTAGAAAACCTCAAAATACCCTAAGGCATTAATGAAATCCTCTTTATATTAATTATATAAATTTTTGTCAGCAGAGGTTTCTGAAAATGCTCATTGGGAATACGAACATAACATTATTTGTTAATTACTTACATATGTGACTTCTACTACTATGTGAATTCAAGTCAATTCAATTAGTACTTTATTGTCAAGAACACTTAAAATTCTGTTGACAATGCATGCTATAATCTAATAAGAAAACTTTATATCAATAGTTTGTCATGCAAATTAATTAATTAATTAATTATTAATAAAATGTATGTACTAACCTATTATAACATAATAGTAATTAGTTAACCTATATATTTACCTAATTTAATAAAGTAATTTATATATATGCTAAAAAAATTCTAATGTCGAAACTACTTTTTTTGGATTTTTCGCCACTAAGTTAAGGAAATTTTTTCAAAAATATGTTAAAACCCACTGCATAAATTCCTAAAGAAAAAAACAAATACTCTTAGATCAATTCTAACCAAAACAAAACCATTAAATGCTGAGCAAAACTCAAAAAATATCGTTTATAAAATTCCTTGCGAGTGTGGTAAATTTTATATTGGAGAAACTTCAAAGCCTCTTGAAGTTAGAATAAATGACCATAAGGGGTACCTCAGAAGGGGAGACTGGGAGAAGTCTAAAATTTGCCAACATTCTTTTGAAAATGATCATAGAATAATGTGAGGAGAAAGTATATTACAAAAAGAACCAGACAAAATTAAACGAAAAATCAAAGAAGCAGCTGGCATTTATCTTAATGAAGATGAATGCATAGCTAGCATATCAGGTGATATAAATACAGTTTGGCTTACAATTTTAAAACAAGATGTTCAAAAAGGTTTTTTTTAAATAAATTTAAAAAATAGCATTGATGTTCTTTGGGTTTCTTATGTATTTTTTCTTAAAGTTAGTCAAAAGATAATTTTTATAATTGATATCTTAAAATAAAAATTTTGTATTTTTATAATGTAATCTAAAATCGAAAACACTCAAACAAATATAATTTTGATTTTAAATTTTACTAAATTCACCCAATACCTTGTTAGCTACTATCGACGCACCAAACTGTCAAGTTAATATTTGAAATATATGTCAGTCAAAGTCAGTCATTTGTATGACAACAGACAAATATTTTAAAAAAGAATCGAAAAAAGTTTTTGAAAAGGATAAAATTCTTTGATAACGGCAGTAGAATTTCTGCCGAAACGTCAGATAAGTACTTAGATTCTAGTTAGGATTTGCGTGTGTGTAGGCAAATTTTTTATCTTATTTAAAAACCACTGACAAACGAACAAATTTTTTTCTTTAGGAATTTACGCAGTGGGTTTTACCATATTTTTAAAAAATTCCTTAACTTAGTGGCGAAAAACCCAAAAAAAGTAGTTTCGACATTATGAATCCGCCACAAACATATAGATTTTATTTTAAAAAATTCTAGTAATCTATTATTATATTAAAAGACAATATATATTGAGTTTAAAAATTTAAAAAAGAAACTATGCATTAACAAACAAGCAAGACACTTATCATTCTTAATTTGAATAGAATAAAGCTTGAAATCGAGTTCTTACCTTATTTTTTACTTAGCTTACGTTCCAACGTAATTTTTAGGAGTGAATTTGAACAAAAAAAAGCGTTCCTCAAAAAACCTTACTTCAGCAACACACCATTTTTGCACTGGACGCTTATTCTTGACCGACCGTGAGGTGAAATGAGCGAAATACCCGTGGAAGAAGGTGATAAAAAAGCTCACCTCACCTAACGGTCGTTCAAGAATAAGCTTCCAGCAAATCGATCCTTTACAAAGATTTGTAAATTTTATTTTATTTTACTTTTTTGTAGTTTTATTTCGTTATTTAGTTTCTTACAAATTTTTCCCCACCCATCAATTTTAAAAACTGTGAAAATATCTACATGAAAAATGATTAAAGTAAATTTAATTGGTACCCCTGAAATCTTGATAAAGGAATACATATTTAGTTTGTAAAGTCTGGAAAGACCCTGGAAAAGTCTGGAAACACGCTAGAAAAGTCTGAAAATACCCTGGAAAAGTCTGAATACACCCCTGAACAGTGTAGATACACTCAAGCAAAGTCTGACCAACCCAATCTAACCCATGTATATATGAGTAGTGGTTTTTTATATATACTGGAGAACAAAAAAAATACAACACCAAAATTCTTTGTGTGTACCTTATCTTAAAAGAAATATTTGGTAAATTGTTTGCCTTCTTATCTTTCCTTGTTTCATAGATTTTTTCTATTCATTTTCAAAAACAACCAACACATAAAAGACCTTTTCTGAAAATTTTAAATCATTTTCGTAGTTTTTGGCCTTTTTGGATTGCTTACAGTTTACTTAAAAAATAAAAATTCCAAGAGTTCGCAGTCGCCAACAATTTGTAGTTTTTGGCCTTTTTGGATTGCTTACAGTTTACTTACAAAATAAAAATGCCAAGAGTTCGCAGTCGCCAACAATTTCATCATTTAAACGACTTCGAGAAAAGAGAAAGAGGCTGGTTTTGGTTTACGGGAAATTGCAAGAAGGGTTAATGCCAATTCATCAACAGTGTTAAGAGATTGGAGAAGGTGGTCCAATCTCGAGACTTATAGACGTCGTGTGGGTTCTGGACGCCCTAGATTATTACAAGGTCGTGATTTACGGCTTCTCAGACTTCTTGCTCTTAGAAATTGACGGGGGAGTATACGCCAAGTTAAAGATGTTCTAGTTGCAGCTACAGGACGAGTGTTTTCAAGGATGACAGATAATCGAAGATTGCTTGGTATGGGGCTGAGGGCTTACCGTCCGCTTTTGGTGCTACCTTTGACCCCACAACATAAGGCTCACCGCTTGGAGTGGTGCAGAGCTCGGCAAAACTGGAATAACGAATGTAATACCATAAGCTTCAGCGACGAATCCGAACGAAAGGTTTTCTTTAGACGGCCATGATGGACGCATGTTAGGCGATTTCGAGGTGAGAGACGAAATGTAGACTTTGCTGTTGAACGTGATGCAGCAAGACAGCAAAGTATCATGGTATGGGATGCTATATGTTTAAGAAGTAGATCACCTCTAGTCCTCATCGATGGCAATCTGACTGCTCGGCGATATATCGATGAAGTGAGGCAGCCAGTTTTACATCTCCACCTACAAACTATCCCAAATGCGATCTTTCAACAACTCTCGTGAAACAATGGACTTCTTACATTTACTTGGCATAGAGACTTTGGAATGGCCAGAAAGATCGCCTGACTTGTCGCCTATCGAACATGTATGGGATATGATATGATATGGCGCAATCTTTGTCGATTACCACGTCCCCCTGGAAACTTAGATGAACTCTGGCAGGATTTGGATGAGTGTTCCTCAATATGATATAGACCATCTTATTTTGTCAATGCCCAATAGAACAAACGAGTGCATAAATAACCATGAAGGATCCTCTCATTATTAATTGTTTGATGATTCTCATGGAGGAATCTTCTTGGAAATGTAATCAATTACTAAGAGCATCCTAATGTATTAATATATTAATAAGTTTTAGAATAAACCTTTACTCGATTTATTTAAAAACTACTGACAAACGAACAAAAAATTTTCTTTAGGAATTTACGCTGTGGATTTTAACATATTTTTGAACAAATTTCCTTAACTTAGTGGCGAAAAACCCAAAAAAGTAGTTTCGACATTATGAATCCGCTACAAACATAGATTTTATTTAATATGGGAGAATTCCAGTTAGACTTTTGGTAACTGGCACTTTTCGGTTAGGTAGAGTTTGGTTCATAAAGGTAAGTACCATTTCGGTAGTTAATTTACGGTAAAAAAACTTGGTTTACCCAAAATTGTTGCTTAAGTAATTTTCGGGCGTCCCTAGTGAAAATTCAAGATCTGCCATGTTTTTGAGACGCTTGAAAAAAGTAAGTATAAAAAAGACTTTTCGACAAAAATAGCGTTAAATATGGAGTTTTTATATGTTTTAAGAACTACCAGACATATTTTTAGTGCCACTGGTGCTTTTTCTAATAATTTTATATATTTTTTAGATATGTATGTGGTTTTTAGGATTATTAAATAATTTTAATCAGTAAACCAAGCTGCGTTTAATTTTTTTGGCTTAGTCGGCGTGTTTAAACGCGTGTTTTAATACACAGTCATGGAATTTTAAATATTGTGGTGTTTTATTATTATTACTGAAATTACATTTTTTTTCCTTATCTAAACTTGAAAAAGCTGTCTAGATGGACGTAACCTTGAAGTAAATCTTAATACATTTTTTTCGCTATTATTAGGTGTTTTTAACTGTATCGCGACGTAAAATTGTAAGTAAAATTGTAGTGAAACTTAAGCAATTGGTACCCCTAAATCATTCCCCACTTTGGTAAAAAAAAGACCGTCCCCCAGCGGTTCCTAAGCGGTAATGCCACCTATAAAAAAACCTACAGGATTTTCAGTAATAGTAATTATTAAGTAAATTTCACTAAAAATGTTGCTTGGGTAACCTATACAAATGTGTTTTTAGAATTTTTACTATTGTTTTGAAAGAATTGGTAAAGTTTTAGATCTAATTCACTTATCAATTGGTTGACATATCTGCTGTATTAAACTACTCAGATCAATACCTCTAATAAATATATTGTTAAAGTATAATTGTTTGTCCTATTATATTATATAGATTATACAAATATATTATTAAGATTTTTTTTTACTATTTTTTTCAATGAGTTTTAACTTATGTTAAAACAAAATTGGCATACGTCCATAGTGAATTTGATGCAGTTTCTTATGCTGTTTACATTATTACAGAAATGTTATAGTGTGCGTTGTTGTCTTTCTTCCATATGATTAAAATGTCGCCCATTTATCGTGCCCATAGTTTGGTCTATGCTATGATGATCGCAGGGATTCTTCTTCATAAAAATGTTACTACTGGTGAAAGTGGTGATCCCATCGGCAGACCATCTTCCTGTCAAAAATATCGGTCTTTTTCTTAAAATTCAGCATTCTGCAGATAACTATTCAACAAATCTATTATTGCTCTGGCTGGTTCTGTCGGAGGGAGGGAAAAAATAATCTATATAAAATCCAAAATTTTGACAAAAGTTATGTACGCGCAATTAATTTTAAATTTTTTTTGACCGTTTAAATGTGACGTTACCGTCGCAGCGCGAGAGAACGAAATATTACCAAAAAAAAACGGTTTGGTTATCTGCCAAGGGGGGCTGGGCGAGGTTAAATTCTAGATCCATGAATCAAGTAGCCGCAAAAAAAAATTACGAAAATGTGAGCTAGTTTAAATTTGCTAAAAATTATCTGGTTAATTTTTTTGTGAGGCTATCACCAACTTACTTATTTAAATTAGGTTATTAATCTCTTTACTTCTACATAAAACGATCTACGTTATATAAGTAAAGTTATAGTTTTTGGCCTATAATATAATTAATTGTTTCCTTAATACATCAATTTATTTTACTTTTCAGCGTGATTAAACACAGCAAAAACCACAGCTTTTCGGTGAAACTGATAGCGGCCTGCACTAGCTGTTCCTTTAAAGCAGTGGACCCCGGTGACTGGGAGGGACATCTGACTGCTCACAGACTGTCCGGACAAGCTGTTGAGATCGGATGTGCTGGGTGTGCGTATAGAAGTAATGCGCCTTTTAATCAGAGGTTAGTTGGCAAACTATTAACCACTAGCTGTATAAAATTCGTAGTCCTTTTGTTACACTTGATGTTTTTGATAATTCATATTCCTTTCACAGTGTCGGTAAAAGTATTCCAAGTAGTTTCGTAGGGCAAATCGCCCATGTAAAAATTTTTTATTGTGGAAATACAAGAGTCACTCATACATCTTTTCAACATAAATAAAGAACCATGAGCTAGGGACAAGAAGTTTATTATTTAGTTTCTTCCACACTCGCGCATGAAGGTGAGGGGAGTGCACTATCTTTATTTTAATTATTTTTATTGGCGTCGCTATACTTTTAAGAAAATTCCAGAAAAAGAATAAACCGATTTATATAAAAATTGTTCTATTTTCAAGAAAATACTATTTCTTTATTGTATAAAATTTCTTAATCGGTTATTGTGTTTTTAATTTTTTTAACTAAAAAACAGGAGTTTTTTCTACTTAGTACTTAACAATTCGTTTTTTTTTTGTTTACGGAAGTTCCACACTGCTTTATGTTAGTTTAACAGATTTTAAATTTATTTTTAAAATCCTTTAAGTATTATAATGATAATTTTGAAAGTATCGGTTTCTTAAAAAAATATTTTTTTCGCCTATAAAACACTCAATTGGTCTGATTTTGCCAGTTTACGCTTTGTACAACAAAATATTTTTTCAAACAATCTAAAAACATAAGATCAAAAGATCGTCAGTGGTCCACTGGTCACCCTCCCCATACATCATTAAACACCAACATACACGTTGATTTCCAACTTTGAATCACTCACAAATAGGCATCGTTCCGCACTGGTACTTATCCAAGTTACCTGATACGGATTCGTCCTGGCGTGTTATTATTTCCAACAGGATTATGCTCCTAAGGCAAGTAAAAATCAAAAAAGAAGTTAAAAAATCTCCAAATCAGTTACATCAACCGGGTGAAATAACGAAAATTCAAACCTGCATGAGCATCCCACAAGGAACACACAAAGAACCAAAGCGAAAAGAGAAATGATTAAACGATGTTTCGCTCTGGGTAACCACCGTGAGCTCGTCAGTGGTTCCACTGGTCACCCTCCCCAATAGGGTGGAGCGATTTTATACAAGAAAAAATTAACTTTAATTTTTCTTTTGACCTGTGTGCTCGATTGGTGTCTTTTTATGTGGTTAATGAAATGGTAAAATCTGGGTTCCTTAATGTGACGTCTTCAGGTTCCTAGATGACCCCGAAAATTTGCCTCAAATAAAAAATGTATAAATAACCAAATAATTTTGTTTATTTTACTAGTTACAGCTCTTCGCTAGGTTTTCTTCGCAGAAGAACAACCCAAAACCCACCACGGGGAGGTGGCTGAAAATCGGGTTCCACCCATTCCCACCCTCCCAATTTATCTTCAAAACTAAACAAAACTAAACGTAAAGGTACGTATTTCGAAGTTACTCACAGAAATGTTTTTTGGTTTCAACTTTTGGCAATTTTTGTCTCGATGATGTTCTAGCTCTTATCAATCCATCACGTGATGTTGTGCCACAAACTAACGAAGAAGCTTCGGTAACCAACTTTATATGCCGTTCAACCGCTTGCGTATGGCAGGGAAATTTAAGTATATCAATCTCATCACGAACGTGTAAAATCATTTCTGAAAGTTCATCATTACTTACGTTTTTGATTATAGGAGGCTCTGTTATTTCAACTGACTGCCAGTCTACCAAGTCAAAATACTCTTGGGTATCAAAATTAATAGGTGGTACTTTAAATTCGCGAACACTTTCGTCTCTATTCTGTGATCGGCACTTTAATATGCGACGTAAAGATAACTCCCGGATGTGTTTTCGATCATCAGCTAACATGGTGACTAGTACATTCTCAGGGTGAGCAAAATAGCCGTTTCGTTGAATAACTGGGACCAGTATATTTTTTATTTCACTTGGTAGGTACCGAAACGATTTTATCATATGAAATAGATGTTTTGCTCCGTATTTTCAGGACCATTGGAACTTAATTTTAAAACAAGTAGTCGCATACACCTTGACAACATACTCCGCCAAAATTTTCAATTGACTTGACGGGTCTTTAGTAGAAACATACAAACGCAGTATCCTATTAGCCGTTGTTAGCCACCTGGAATGAGATATCTTTCCAGGTTGCCTTTCTGCAAGCTGCCACGAAATCAGGCCGCTTTTGATTCCTAAGCACATTTCATAAAGTTACTTTTAATCCGTGCTTAGTTCATCTATATTCACAACAGGAAATTCAGCATCTATTTTCTCAAAGTCAACAACTGACATTCGCTCACATCGATCAAGGAGTTTTCCGATAGTACCTATAAAGCCACGAGGATCATTTGTTTTTCCGTCTAACTTGCACTAAATGGCGGAGCGGTAGTTCGTTAGCGTGTAATAAACATATGAACCATTGAACTGGCTTCCCAAGTGAGATTTCTATTTGTCTAATATGACCATTCTTTAAACCAGTATTGACAACGGTCCCATTACAACCGATAACCTCTATCGTACTCAAATCATCACCCAATGAGTCTTTTAGGAACTTTGTGATGCTGTCTTTAATGGACTTCGCACTACCGTTCTCTGCAGATACGTGTCCCATGTATTTAGAGTCTGGTTCAGCCAATATGACGATGTGCTCTTCAGTAACCGATTTGGTACGTTGACTTGACTCTGTTTTTTCAAAAACTAAGGTTCTGTCTTTTCTCCCATGAAAGCAAATTCCAAAAGTTGAAGGAAGCTCGTCATCTGTCTCTTTTTTTAATAATACCTGTCCTACATTTCTTGCGTTCCCTTCTAATTTTAGATCTGTCTATAATTTTAGTAGTGTCCTCTTTAGTTATTAATCCCAAATCTTTTAAAACAGTGTTTGTAATAAGGGATGCTGATCTGTCAGATACGCCGACCCTGTCACATGCTTCTGCAAGATTCGTAAGTTTTAATTCTGTGTTGTATGGTACCTTTAAGCCTTTTGATGGTGACGGATGCTCCGATCCTTGTGTTGTAATTTTTATGAGTTTTCAGAAGAGAATAAGATAAATTATAACACTAGAGATTAAAAAACTATAAGAAAAATATGTTGTAAAATTAAAATTCGAAGTTAAAAAAATTACTGATAACAAGAAATTTCCCCCCCTCCTAGGAACCTATACTCACCCTAAAAGACATTTATTCCGATACCAGGCATCATCAGATTCTAAAATTGAGAAAATCGCTCCACCCTACTCCCCATACATCATTAAACACCAACATACACTTTGATTTCCAACTTTGAATCACTCACAAATAGGCATCGTTCCGCCTGGCATGTTAATATTTCCAATAGGATTATGCTGCTAAAGCAAGTATCAAAAAAGAAGTTAAAAAACCTCCAAATCAGTTACGTCAACCGAAAAGAATATAAAAACAAAAGATCTTGGGTGGAAATAACGAAAATTCAAACCTGTATGAGCATCCCACAAGGAACACATAAGAACCAAAGCGAAAAAAGAAATGATTAAACGATGTTTCGCTCTGGGTAACCAGCGTGAGCTTGTCAGTGGTTCCACTGGTCACCCTCCCTATACATCATTAAACACCAACATACACTTTGATTTCCAACTTTGAATCTCTCACAAATAGGCATCGTTCCGCACTGGTACTTATCCAAGTTACCTGATACGGATTCGTCCTGGCGTGTTAATATTTCCAATAGGATTATGCTCCTAAGGCAAGTAAAAATCAAAAAAGAAGTTATAAAACTTCCAAATCAGTTACATCAACCAAAAAGAATCTAAAAACAAAAGATCAAAAGACATTTATTCCGATACCAGGCATCATCAGATTCTAAAATTGAGAAAATCGCTCCACCCTACTCCCCATACATCATTAAACACCAACATACACTTTGATTTCCAACTTTGAATCACTCACAAATAGGCATCGTTCCGCCTGGCGTGTTAATATTTCCAATAGGATTAAGCTGCTAAAACAAGTATCAAAAATGAAGTTAAAAAACCTCCAAATCAGTTACATCAACCGAAAATAAACTAAAAACAAAAGATCTTGGGTGGAAATAACGAAAATTCAAACCTGGATGAGCATCCCACAAGGAACACACAAAGAACCAAAGCGAAAAGATAAATGATTAAACGATGTTTCGCTCTGGATAACCAGCGTGAGCTCGTCAGTGGTTCCACTGGTCACCGTCCCCATACATCATTAAACACCAACATACACTTTGATTTCCAACTTTGAATCACTCACAAATAGGCATCGTTCCGCACTGGTACTTATCCAAGTTACCTGATACGGATTCGTCTTGGCGTGTTAATATTTCCAATAGGATTATGCTCCTAAGGCAAGTAAGAAGTTAAAAAACCTGACTGATTTGGAGGTAATAACTCCAAATCAGTCAGGGTATTTTGTAAACAACTTACTTGTTTATAAACAATTTTTAATATATAGGATGAGCCACAAAAAATTATTTTTTTCAATTGTTTACAACTTTAAAAACAATATACCGATAAAAAAATGTTCATAACTGGATTATATTTTTCAGAACAAGACTCGAAAATGACATTTCGTAAAATTCAAGGTGGCGGCCAATTTTTAAAAATAGAAATAATGCACCCGTCATGAACCGCGCCACTGGCACAAAAATATTTTTTTCCCTGAAAGATGCATTTTTCCCTCCGAAGACAAAAATGTATTAGTTGCGGAAGTCGGTAAAGAATTAACAATGCACTGGTCTTAGTTCTTGGTGTGTTTTTGTCATATTTTGCTAGGTATTGGTTTTAAATTAAGTTAAATGAAGTCTTTATTTTGGTTTAATTTGATACAGACTAAACCGATTTTAATGAACTAAAATATTTAAAAAAGCCAATAGATTAGAACAATTCAACGTCAAATTTGACATTTTTTTCTTAAAATTTCAAAATAATTAATTTTTTTAGCAAAAACAGGACTTAATTTAATTATTATTAACGTTTTTATTTCATCATCGACTTTTATAAAATATTTTTTGAGCCACTGGCACACATAAAAAAAGTGTCATAGGGGGAGAGAAATTGTATACCATCTTGGATTTTTACAAAATGTCATTTTTAACATCTATTCTAAAAAATATGAAGTATGTTCTTTCCAGACATGTATTTTTTTTAATTCGGACCACTGGTTTCAAAATTGTAAGAAATCCGAAGTCTCATTTTTTGTGGCCTACCCTATTAATAGTGTAGTATCTCTATTAATACCTAGTTATTTTTTCTATGTTTGCTGTATAAAAAAACTTCCAGTATGAAAAAAGTTCGCACTTTCAGGCCGTTCAGTTCTGCCCTTCTTCTAAAAGATTATACTATAAATACATTAAAAATTGTTGTCTTTAATATAATGGCGAATAATGCAAGAATCCACTATGCAAAAACTTATAATATAACAATTTATAAGAAAAATGCACTCCCAAGGTAAGTTTCTATAATTGCTTGTTGACCATGTTTAACCGCCATATTTATCATACAATCCACTTTTGTGAAATAATCATAATACAAAATTAATATTGTTTAATATAAACAATGTTTATCGTCTCCTGATGATGCTAACGTTGTTAGCGAAACGCGCGTCGAGTGCAAAAAAGTGTAGTTTTGGTTTGTGGAAAACAATCATAATTGTGTTTTAGTGCAACCAAAGGTTCCAAATTCCCAACAACATAATCATAATAATAATAAGAAACATTAAACCTACGACAGAACAAGGCCTATTATTAACACGTATGGTATGAATTTTTTTATTCAAAAAGTGTTTTTTTATTAACGATTTCGTGGAAAACCTTAACACGTTGGAAAAGCAATCGCTAAACTGAAATATTTTGTCGGTACAAAAACGTCAAAAATACAAGATATTCAGAATTATTCTAAAAGACCCTCATACTCTAAATCCATTAAAATTTGTTTGAGAAAAATTAGTTAATAAGTAAATAAGTGAAAATATTTGGAATAACACCCTAGTCGTCCATTTTTAATCCAAGATGGCAGAGAAAGCAAGCGTCCGCCATCAGAGGGAAACAAACTTTTATAAAGGAAAACTAACATCTATCGAAAATCCAACTTCATCGGGAAAACTTTCCCTTTTGCTAACGGTCTTAGGCTAGGTGACAAAGATGCATATTCTATTCGTTTTGACATCTTAAATGACAATTTTATGACATGTCTAAAAGTAAACACTCTGATGAATACAAATTGTGGAATAAAATAAAAAACAGTAAACAGTTTTTGATCAAGTGGTTTATTATATACAGGATATTATAATTGGTATAAAAATAAGGTCTTAAAAAATAGTCAAAAATCTCAAAAAAAGTTCTCTACATTTAGCATTTCAAATGCTACCTAAATAAATAATATTATATTTTTTATGGTTGGCGATTTATTTAAATTTAGTTATTAGTCAGTAAAACTATATCTTATTTACTCCTTATTTTCAAGCAATTAAACCTACCTTAGTCTCTCTGCCTTGTATAAACTCACCTTAAATAACTTTTCACTTACTTGTTTCCATTCTATCCATTATATTATCCATTTTCTGAAAATATTAGCTATTGAATATTTGGCACTCGCATTCTCCACACTTACATTTCATCTTCACTATAATCCTTTTGGCAGGATGTCAATCCATATTTCATATTTCTATATCTGTAATTTTCTTAAATAATTCTTTTATGTTTAAAAACAAATATTTTCTATATCTTGTCCTTTATTTTTCATATTTATTTCATTCGTAACCTTCTTCTTCTTTCTCAGGGGCTGGTAACTACCACACGTTACCAGCTGCATGGACTCGTGTCTCTTTCGAGCTTCATCCGCCCAATATCAGTAAAATCACAGGATAGGGGTGAGAGATGATCCTGTCTAGCCCTAAGCTATCTATCCCATGATGTAGATTAATTTAAATGTTCTTAAGTATCGTTCGTATTTTTTGGTTATGTCTGCACGTGGCACAATTTAAAAGTCTTTACTACGGCAAATTCGTTGCCATCTAGCCTGGTTACTACCGTAGATAGTAAAAACTTTCCATGTTACAATGGTCGTCAACAAAAAATTTAAAGTTTATTTAATTATTTGTAAGGGCTTTTAATCTCCCAAACTTATCGCTTGCACTATTTGGCGAGAAGAAAAGCAGGAGCACACGTCCGCCATTATCGACCATTACAACCCCATTACAAAGGGCTGCGTTGAAAATTGTCACCATCACTTCGTCAGTCACCTGAAATCTGGGCGTATTTGAATTGCACGTACTTGTGACCAACAGTTGGTGTATAGATCGTACCATATGGACCACCTCCCGTCAGCGATTCTTGCGAATTTTATAATGATTTATAGTTTTAATACTACCCGATCACACCCATTCTTAGTTTCCTGATAAGCAAATTTGTGCGACTTTTTTACTTTACTTACATCAATTGCATCAATACCTATAGGTGCAACCCACCGTAAGCTCTTGAGATTTACTTAACCTCAGCTTTTTGGAGTTGGACAATTCTACCCATACCGGAAATAAGTCACTTTTGAAAAGGGCAAACTTACTAAAAATTGATTATCTACAAAAATGTGAGTAATCATTGACAGTTTCTAAAAAAATATTAATTTAAAACGTTTCTTTTAACTATTGAAGAAAGAAGTTCACGTTAGTTTTCGTGAAAGTGATTTTTCGATGGAAACTGGATTTCTAACCTCATCTACCCGCTAACGTAAGGCGTTAAAAAAATATTCTTTATTTTGTTCTTTGCCTAAGCAAATTTTTCTCTATTAAATCAGGGTCCACCCAAGGCTCCATCCATCTACCTAACATGAACTACCTTTGTGTCATACCGCGTCCCATGATGTCCTACTGTCTCAACGACAACTGCTAGAATCTGCCTGCCCCGATGCATTTTGTCTGACCTATGCAGCCCAAATATGTTGGACATTTTGACCTCTTAGCGTAGCCAGTGGTGCAGCCAGTGGCCTAGCTAATTGAACCGCTATCTGGAAGTTTTGGACTAAGGCCTGTATTAATGTTCCCAAGTAACATTTTAGGGCATATTGGGAAGTTGGAAGGTTAAGAAAACCAATCATACGTCAAAACATCCCCTGTTTTCCTTCAGAAAATTACTTTGTAGTGTGAGGCTAAAAAATAAGTTTTAAATTGGGACAAATAACCTTAAGAAACGGTCATTATATATACGACATTTCAAGGGTTTTTTTAGGAGAATTATTTTCCTCGTATCATGTCCTCAAAGTTGTTTTGAATATAAAGTTAAAAGAGGAGGTTAATTGATGGTAAACTGGACTTGAGATTCTACTGTGAGGTCCTCGCCTTGTTTGGGCATTTCTTGGTCAACATTGCTTGTCAAAAGTTTTTAATAATTTCCTTGAGAAATCCTTCAATGTTAAGAACTTTTTTGGTTTAAAAATAAACTCAAAGTTACTTATTTTTGACCTACAGTTATTCCTCAAAGTTAGGGTTTTGAGTGGAATAAGTTTTAGGACAAAAATTTGGTTTTTCTACCAAATAAGTACAACCTAAAATATGTTCGAACTTTATGGAAAATTATTCTATTTTGTTTAACCATATGGAATATTAAGATTTGATTAGGTTAAAACTTCAGTTCTGTTTTTCTTGATGGGAAGAAAGTAGTTAGATTTATCAATAATCATAACTTTCATGTTCCTTCTCGGTATTTCCAAATTATAAGATATTTTCTGAAATACTATTGTATCTTCAACCCTTGTTTGGATTTTAGGCTATTAGATACCTACCCTCCTATCATAAAAAGGGATAGGAAAAACCCATTGAATTATAAACCAGACTGAGAAGGCGCAACGACGAGTGCGCATCCTATTTTGGTGCGACGAGATGCTCGCCGCCATGAGCGGACACCATTGATCAAAATTTGGTTGAACTCAACCAACCAGATGTCGAAAAGTCGAAATTTCTGTGGTTGACGTTTCGACATAACCTCACTTTTTCGCTGTTTTTTTGGAGACGATTGTGATTTTTGCACTCGTTTTTTCCACAGAATTTTTTGTCCGTCGAATTAATAGGGTGAGATTAAAGTGAACTTAATTCAGTGTGTTTTCTTTTACAGTTATAGACGATACCAACATTTTAGTTATTTTTGTGTTTTTCTTGCTGCTAGAAGCTAGAAGGGCAACAAGAATGGCTTGCCAAGCCATAGGCTGCTATTCAAGCAAGCGGAAAGATGCAAATACTGGTGTAACATTTCACATGTAAGTCTAATGTAAACCATTAAGCTTGATTTATAGCCATATAGCTGTTGCTGTTTGTGCTCGCCATTTGACATTAGTTTTTGTATATTTTTGATTCTGCCTAGCTGTTTTAGTGTGCTTTGAACATTTAAAATTATTTAATTAGGCAGTTTCAGTGATGCTAAGCACAGACAACTTAACTACATAATAATTTGAAAAACATTGTAAAAAAGTCAAGAACTGATTGAAGGCTTAATTGGTTTCCAAAATAAAACATGTTTCACATGACCTAATGTTCTTTTGTTTGCCTTGTGACATTAATTGAAAGTATTAAGGCGGATTCAGAGTGCCTTAAGGTAAGCTGTAAGGAAAATAAACTATATATAGCAAACACATGCTGCTGTTCATGTATACTTTGAGCTGCAACTGGTAAGCATACTATTAACAGCATACATTTGCCATAGTTTATTTTCTTTATCTCTTACTGCATATGTCATACTGCATACCTCATACCAATTACCTTATTGCACTCTAAATTCCCCTTAAAGTACATATGTAATTGCGAAGAAGGAGTTATTTCTGAGATGTGCCAATGCCAAACAGAAAAGATAGAAAAGTCATCTTAAACAGGAAGCGCAGACAGCAACTGCAAGTACTTATAAATCATATTAAAGATAGAGCGTTAATGAAGTGCTAATTTAAAAATTTGGTGCCTCTTTTAAACAAAAATAAGAGCATGTTCTTATAGCTTCAGATAAACTGTAGTGCATAATCTGATCAAGAATTTGCTTTGCTGTGCTATGCTTGTATCATGGCCACTATTTTTTAATTCTATGGTTTTTATTTACAAAATATTAAATAATCTTTTAATGACTTGATTACTTTGAATTTTAATATTCATAATAACTACCAAACAAGAGCATGCAATAACCATTATATACAACAATCAAATCAAATACTTACTGTTCAAGTGAGTAATTCTCTATTTGTAAAAGTAAAAAAAAAACAGTTTATCTATTGAATCTTTAAAAAAAATTGGCAAATTATATCAATAACATGTAAGACAGTAATTTTTGGTCTTAACAGTTGAAAGTCATATGTGACTTTACATATTTTGATAACTGAATAATTGCTGCTTAGCTATGAAGTTATAAATTTTTATGTGTAAGTTTATTTTATTTTATGTGGATTTTCTTTTTATTTTGTGTTTAGTTTTCTTTCTGTTGACTTATTATTATTTATCTATCTCCCCATGTATTAGGATATCCAACTTGAAAATAAATTTTTGGTATTATTATTTAGTGCTCTATTATCTTGCTCTATTTAAAACTTCTTTTAAAAAACTGAATATATCCCAAGTGTCCCAAGTGAGTGACATATTAGAATATTTTGAACACTAATTGAACCTTGAAATGAACAAATAAATTTAAACTTTGTACAATTTTTGAAATATTTTCACACACACAAGTTTCAATATTTTAAATAGAACACTCCAGTAGGCTATAACATGTCATTTTTGATATCTTTGGTGTCAAAAGACTTTTTAAAACCTTTAAAGTTATACATTACAGTTTTTAAGTTACTGGATGTCAAAAATACTGAAATTAAATATCAAAAACTAAAGAAGATGATTAAATTCATCTCATATTCTTAACAATATTTCTATAAAGAATATTAGAAAAGTTATTGAGTGATGTTTTATGGTATGAGGTCACCTTGGAGGTCACTTATCTAGGAATAAAATATCTAGGATTTCAAATTGACAACACTTTATGTTTTGTTTTCAAAGAAAAAAATTAGAAAAAAGTTTTGTTTGCAGGTCAGGCAAAAATCAAACTTTATTTGCTTGCATAACTTTATTTAAAGCACTAGTTCAACCACATTTTGATTATTTTTCCACCATTTTATATTTAATTTCTAAAAAGCAAATTGGCTTTTTAGAGATTTTATTTAACAGGGGAATGAGATTAGTGCTTAAATATGGTTTAAAGTATGACTATTTTCTTACTATGATTTTTATTTACAAACTAAAAAACGACCCAGAATCCTTTAGTGAGTTTTTAACATAATTATTTTAAAAGATACAGAATTCAATACCATAAAAATAAATAAAACTAAATTTAGCTCTACCATGATGTCACTATTTTACTTAAGATATACAAAATGTCACTAATTTTAAGAAACTTCAAAAAAAATAATATATACTTAGTTTCTATAGTTAGCTTACTAAGTTAAAAATATCTATGAATATATGGGTGTGTGTGTGTAAGTATATATGTGAATGTCTGTAGTAAATGTGTAAAAGTATGTACAAGTTGTGTTATTTTATTTTGTTACTATATTTTAGCAATAATGTATTAGGATTTCCTATTTGATTGAATTAAATTTAAAAAAATAATTATGGATTACATCAAACGACGTTTTTTGACTTAATGAGTTTGCACACCAAGCCAATGATTTATACAAATTTTGTCTTTATTTGTAGATTTCCTAAAGAAGATCCAAGGCATGATTATGGTTGCAACTGAGTCCTTCATACCTCTCAGCGAAATTTCTGAAGACATAGTTGCTTACATGTCTGGGTATGTTTTGAAAATGATTAACAACAGAAATTTGTGCGGCCACTGTTTAGAAGGAATACACTCTGAATTTATAGATGAACAACATCAAAACTTTAAGTTTATACATAGAAGAAATAGAGGTTTGTACTTGACAATTATGCTTTTGGGGCTGTATAGTACAAATTTTGATTTTTAGACCATCACACTCATAAAATTTGAACTTTTTTATTTTCTTCAAAAATATAATTTTTCAGTAACAAAGACCTGTCCACAAGTGGGGGCGTGTCTATTTTAAGGTGTAATCGAAGCTTGACATAAAAAGTGTTGGTCTGCCTGATGTATATATATACTTGCATCAACAAACCCATGAAATTTTAGATAGGTTGGCTAAAGGAGAGGGCGAGTTGGAATATCATTGGGTACTTTTAATTGAGGGCAACTTACAAGATGTGGTTATTAAAGCAATGTTCTACACTACATTTTTGACTAAACATTTAGTCAACAATACATGATTGTTAAGACAAGTAATTGGTTAAATTTTAACTAATTTTGTATTATTTTAGAAGGATTGCAGCGTCCTTCACAGGCCGTCATAAAAATATGTTCAGAAGTTGAAAAAGTTATAACAAAACTGATGGCAATAACTGAAAATAAAATTCCTGCAGAATCTGGGTTTCAGAAGATATTTGTGTTGAGCATTAGCCAGAAGTTTTACCCTGAAGGAAATCATCGATTTCCAAAATTAGAAGACCATTTTCTGGAAACACACCCCTTTGAGGAAAATCATTGTTTCATTCTTATAAAAAATATCAGGAGGAAACTCACAAAACTTATTTTATTTAGCCATCAATAAATATTTAGAAAAACTAAATATGTAGAGGGTTTCTATGTCTGTGGTGTGCTTATACCGTGTGTTGTGTTTGCCCTTGCAACATAGGATTCCTAATTAAACTTTTGTCCCGGTATCTTTTTCGAATCTGACAATAACTGACACTGAAAGTTTAAACAAAATGTAAAAATCTCTTAGAGACATTTTCCATATTTGCTAGTATTTTGATTGATGTAAATGTTATAGTGTGAATAATAATTGGAAATTATGTATTGAAAATGCCTATGTTGTGGAAGTAAATGCAACAGATGGTATGTTATTAATATTGAGTATCAAGCATCCGGATTTTGATATTTAATGTTAAATAATAAAAAATAGTTTTTTTATATACCTATATATATGCCGATTGTTTTCTTATATACCTATATATATGCCGATTGTTTTTTTAGGGTGGTTACCTATAGCTTTATATTCTGAAACCCTATCAAATTTTACTCTCCAAGCAAAGTTTAATACAGTGGAACTGCTAATACCTAAGTTTTGGAATAAATTATAATTTCTTAAATTAAAACGCATTTTTTAAAAGAAATTCTGTAAAAACAATATAGCAAATATTTTTACCCTGGGTGGGCAAAGTTACTCTCCAATGAGAAAGTAAAAGGAACAATAAAAGTAAACTTTTATTGGGAACCACTCCTCGGACCACTCAAAAAAGAAGAGGAATTTAAAGAGGTTTTACTGTATTAACTATTTGAGCAAAGAATTTTCAATTCGAATGTAAAAGAAAGAAAAAATCTGATTTGCTTTATTTTCTGTTGTGGTTAAATTAAAAAAATGCTTGTCCTACCAAGAGCTCAAGCATGCATAAGGGAGATAAGTTGGCACTTTACATACCTAGGTATATCTAAAGGCAGATTCAGAGTTTATTAAGGTAAGCGCTAAGGCACAAGGTACTGTAGCATATGCATGCTGCTGTTTATAGTATGCTCGAGCATGCTGTAAGTATAAGTGGTAAGTATACTATAAGCAGCAGCATGCATTTGATATAGTTTATTTTCCTTGCATCTTACCGCTTACCTTATGGAACTCTGAATCCGTTTTTAGGCTTCCCCGTTTTTATTCTCCGTATGTAAGAAAGAAAGAAGCCTGAACAACAATATTTTTGGTAATTATGCAGTATACGGTTTTCTGCCATTTTTGATTTTTTTTGAAAAATTCTTTATGGGGGCACCTTCTAGGGTCCCTAGGACCCCAAATCCGCCTGCGCCCGATTTTTTTTTTTTTTAACGAGAAAAAAGGGTGCCCAGGGGGGGTTGTAAAGTGTTTTTTTAATTGTTTTGGGTTGGTTTGGATTAGGTTGGGCTGGACTGTGTTGGTTTGGTTTGTTTTAGTGAAAAAAAATTAAAAAAAAACAAAAAAAATAAAAAAAAAACCAACCGGCGCAGACGGATTTGGGGTCCTAGGGACCCTAGAAGGTGCCCCCATAAAGAATTTTTTAAAAAAAATCAAAAATGGCAGAAAACCGTATACTGCATAATTACCATATTTTTTACTCACACCCGAGGGCCAACAATTTTTTTTCTCACTTCCGCACATATTTACGGATTTCTATAAAGTTACCCTAATATCTGTTTAATATCCTAATTTTCAAAGTTCTTATTTTTATCAATATTTCCAGCAATTTTCTCCATCCAAAAAAAATCATAAATGTTTTAATTAGTAGCCTATTTAATCCAAAAATAAAAAAAAATGTTTTTTTTAATAAATTTTCTACCAAATGTAAACAACAACGATTCATTTACAATTTTAAAACGAATTCAAAATATTTCAATGAACATTTTGGGTGGTATGTTGATTAAATCTGCCAAACCTTAAATTTTTTTTAATTACTTGACTATACCATAACAATTTTATTTCTAAATTTCAGTTAATTTGCGCGAAATGTCATGATTTCCTTGTTTAAATTTGATTTAAACTTGAAATGCAAACGGCACCACAATGACAAATTCAGTCAACCAATTTCTTAACTCTGCTGTGGTCTAATATGGCCGCGCTCACGGTTGGCCCGTTCGCGCAGGTTGTCGCCCCTTCTCAGTCTGGTTTATAATTCAATGGAAAAACCCGATGAAAGCTCAAAATTCAAACAAGGAAAGTAAATGTTTAGGTAAAATTTGGGTTTGAGGAAGACGATACTATACTCTGTGTTAAAGTACCTACCTAGTAGTGGTGATTCTGACAGTTTTGTGTCTTAACATGCCAAAAGAAAAAAGAAACAAACCTTTCACAGCATCAAGCAGTTTTTACAGAGAAAAGTTAAAGATATTAAAAGTGGTAGTGGAGACCTAAAAAGTCCTAGTGGTACTCTACAAGTGCCGAACACAACCAATGGCAATATACACAATCTTTGACGCTCTCCAATGTCATATGTCAAGTTATAACATTTGCGAGCGTAAACGATTGTATGTATTCCCATATGATGGAACTTTTTCGAATTGTTTGCTTGCTTAATTGCTCACCAGCGTAAATCCGCCTTTATGTCAACAATCAACATTATAACTGACAACCGAACAGTGGGCAGGGGGTGTGCGGGGAACAATTGGCAATGAATTCGAAAAATGGATAAACCGTCCTTGATGCAAAATTAATAAGAAATGTTGGCTTCAACATTGCAAATTTTGTGTTTGAGTGAAACAAACATGGTTAATACGATTTTTAGAGCACGGTCGCCAAAAAAAGGTAAGGCGTCATGTTTTTTCTCTTTTCTAACAAGTTTTTATTATTTTTATTGAAAAAAAACTACTAAATCTTTATGGAAATGATTCATACCCAAATATTAAATTATATTTAATTAGTGTTTAACCGAAGCATAATTGGTGGTAAGGTGATTTTTTTAGTAAAACTGCATGTTTCGATGGGCGCGTGAATTTTATGGAAGTAAAAGTAAACAATTCAACAAAACATTTTTCGGCACATCTCGTTTTCCTCCCATTAATAGTTTAAAACATTAGTTTAACCCCTATGATTAAAATATAACTGCGATTTTTCATTGCCATTTTTTATTTTTAAAGTTGTTGTAGGCCATGGACATAATTATTATTTTTCTCTTTTTTTATTTTCATTTAAAAATGTTCTCATCTCCTTCTATTCTGACACGTGGAGGGCGCTGCAGTCACAGACAAACAAGAGGGAACTAAGAGGGCATTGTGTACAATAGGACACAAATTAGTTTGAGCATTTATGCAGATGTGTACATGTGTCGCAAAAGTTGGTAAAAAGTGTCCTCTGGGCAAATTCACCTTCAGGAAAAAAAAATTTAATTACCTATTTTATCCCACCAAATTACCTTGGTTTTTGTCCCCACTTTGGTAAAAAGGCGGGAAATTTCCCTCTTCTTTGACCTCCCAGTTTTTCATAAGAAAAAATTACTAGCTTAACTCTTAATTTTAATTTTAACCAAAAAAGTAACTTGGGTTACCTTACCTTATGTACCTGCATTTATCTGAACTTGATGGAAAAGTACTTTATAAGTAAGTAATGTAAAATATTTTTTAACATAATTAACTTGACCTATATTAAAATATGAGTGATTTAATTAAGTAGTATAATTACCTAGCCTACCCACCTAGTAGTAGCTTTCTTAATTCCGTGTTCTAATTCCGTGTTTTAATTTCCGTGATTTATTTCCGTGTTTATTTTCCGTGATTTCAGTATGTGCTTTAATTAAAATTTTGTCAAGCACAATTAAAATATTTGTCACGATAGAGACATATTGGAATTAAAAATACCTTACCTTTGATTTTAACTTACCTTTGATTAAAAAAAACTAAAATATAATTTAGGATTTTGTTAACTTTAATGGCCGTAGAATACCTTGATAAAAACAGTAATTTCCTCGCTCATGCATATATGTATATATATAGTCCCTTGAATTGAGCTCACTTCAAGCGTGTGTAAATATAGTTACATTTTTGTTTTGGATTATTAGTGTAATTCCAAATATCTATGCCTTATAAGGCTAGGGTTTTGTAGATATTTTTATAATTTTTTCTTACAGGAATTTTATTGTTCTTTTTTTGTTTTACAAACTAATGAAAGTTTGGTTGTTTGGATTCAATGATTCTAGTGGTTCTTTTGTTGTAAAAACATTAGTCAAGATTCAGATTCTTTATTGATGCTAAATATGCCATCATAGCATTTACACAAGTCAATTTGTATACAAAAATTACCTAAAAAATAAACACCATAATATCAAGTGATAAAACAATCTTTTTAAAAAATAAATCACTAATTAAAAAAACAAAATAGTCTTATTGTAACATAAGTAGTTGATAGCCCGTTAGTTAAAGCAGGATGGACTGTTTCCAGGAGATTGGATGGGTTAGATTGAGAGTGATGTTTTACGCGAAATTTCACCAATAAAAAATGTTCCGAGGGAGATTCATTTAGATCAAAAACAATAATCCTGCGTAAATAGTTCGAAATATGGTGGCTTACCAGTTACTGAAGTCTGTCGGTGCACACAGTGCCCTGTTCTTCATCCAGTTCCAAGACGACCACTTATCCAACACCACCACCTTAGAGTTTGTACAGTTAGGGTGCCCGTCGAGGCAGTGAAAGTTATTAAAGTAAAAATTTTAGAGGGTAATTAACATATCAAAAAATGCTTGAGTTTGCTCGCGTGCTCATTTTACGAACGTCTCTCTTTCGTTATCACTTTTTAGCGGTCAGATTTCTTTTTTTGGAGGAATCAGAATAAAAAGGATATTTTTAGACTGGGTAGCGACACATGTGCATTAAAGTTTAAATTGATAAGAATTAATGCGATAAACGGCAAAGATTCCTTTAAATTAAACTCAAAAGTAGTGATTTATAAAACTAAAATAAATGTGCTAAATTACACTTTTCCCAAAAGAGGGCATCGTATGCTAAATATTGAATAAAAATAAAAAATAAATTAATCGAATTAAATTGTTTAGTAAGAACTAAACATACCGCCCACCAAAAAGGCACCAATTCTTGCCTTTTTCAATAAAAAAAAATTAAAAAAAAGTAAAGTTATTAATACAACGAAAAATGCTATAATTAAATAACAAATTTAGTTTAGGGGCAAAGGACACAATTTAACAACGGGCCTTTGCATAACACCTTGTGCAGTTTTTAGTGTGACAGCTCGAGTTTTTCCGTCTTGACCGGGATGACATTTAATAACTCGACCTAAACGCCACTTGAGAGGTGGCAGTTGATCATTTTTTACTAAGACCAAGGTGCCTTCAGAAATAGATTTTGTCGGCTTATCCCATTTAAAACGTTCTTGCAGGGTTTGCAAATATTCGTTGTGCCAACGCTTCCAGACATCCTGCTGTATACGTTGTACAAGTTGCCACCTAGATAAGCGAGAGAGGTTAAGATCAGTAAGAATCAGGAGCTGCTGTCAGTGGCTCAAGTACCAAAAAATGGCCGGGGGTTAAAGCGGAAACGTCGTTAGCATCAGAGCTAAGAGGTAAAATTGGTCGAGAGTTAAGCATAGCTTCTACCTGCTCTAACACAATTTGTTGGGATTCGGATGCCTTTTGCATGTAAGAATGAAGTTCTCTTTTAGCTCCAATAAAATTGGAGCCACAGTCGCTAAAAAGCTTGTAAATTGGCCCTCGTCTGGCTATAAAGCGACGAAGACAAGCGATAAAGAAGTCAGAAGTCAATTCAGGTGCTAATTCTAAATGGATAGCCTTCGTAGTGAAGCAAATAAAAACGCATATGTAAGCCTTTTGTGATTTAACACCTCTAGCTTTACCTAAAGTTACATTAAATGGTCCAGCATAGTCGACGCAAGCATATTTAAAAGCTCTGACTTAATTTATGCGACTAGCAGGAAGGTTACCCATCAATGGGCTATATGAAATGGGTTTACATACCACTTTGATAGAACACTGCGAATCGTTCTTTTAGGAGAAAGAATCCAAAACTGCTGAGTTATTAAAAATTGAAGTGCTTGTAGCCCTGGGTGGAGATAAATCTTATGAAACTCTTCAATAATCAGCTGAGTTAAGCGATGTCTTGAGGGCAAAAGTACAGGATGTTTGTGGTCATATGAAAGGCCTGAGAGAAGCAAACGACCACCCCCTCTGAGCGTACCGTTCTTAGGCAAAAATTGATCTTTTTTAAGTTTAGAAATTTCGTCAGAAAATTCCACGTATTGAAAGTGTTTAACTAGTAATAAAGCCTTGTAAAGCACATTTTTGGTAAAATGACCAACAATTTTTTCATGAGGTTCACGATGAGTTATATTATTTATAAATCTAAAGAAATATGCAATAATACGCTTTATTGTGGCCAAAGAGGAATATTTTTCCAACCAGTCATCAAAATAATGTTTTAAAGCAAAAACTCCAAGAAGACAAAAATTACGTTCTTCCTCAGAAACTTCATGGGGTACTTTAAGGGAAAGCGATGGCCACTGTTCTGAGGGTAAGTATAAGAAATTTGGGCCATTCCACCATAACTCATGATGGATTAAATCTTCAGGGAGTAACCCAAGCGAAGCGCAGTCGCTAGGGTTTTCTTTAGATGAAACATGACGCCATAAATCAGGGGATACTTTTTGCCTTGAATATGACTGACTCTATTTGCAACAAATGTTCTCCATTTGTGTGGAGAGGATTTTATCCAACTTAAAGCTACCATAGAGTCAGACCACGCATATATGCTAGTTAATTTTAAAGACTTTGAAATTATATCAGTGACATAACAAAGCAAATTAGCTAAGATTACAGCGCCACAAAGCTCCAATCGAGCGAGGGATATTCTTTTTAGTGAGGCAACTTTTGATTTTCCACACAGCAAGCGAACCTCTACGGAGCTTTTAGATATAGACCTCATATATATACAACAAGCATATCCCTTTTCACTACTATCACAAAATCCATGTAATTCAAAAGTAGAATTGGGACAAGATACAACATAGCGAGGAATGAATATTTTAGAAATCATTGCAAGTTGGCTTTTATATTGAAACCAAAGTTTTTTTATATTTTCGGGAACAGGGTCGTCCCAACCAACTCCCAGTGCCCAGAAATATTGTATTAAATGTTTTGCCAAGAAAGAAAGCGGTGTAAGAAATCTTAAGGGATACGTTTGGTACACGGTCTATCTAATGGGGATACTTCATAAGAAAATGCATAAGTAGAGGGGTGCCATTTTAGGCCTAGTATTTTAAGGGTAGAGTCGTGATCATCAAAAGTGAGGTAGTTTGTTTGACAATCTTCGGGGGGCATATGTTTTAAAAATTCAGGGCTATTACTGGGCCATTTACGAAGTTGGAAGCCTCCAAGATTAAGTAAATTAACTAACTGAGATTTTGCTATAAGAGCGTCTTCAAGAGAGTCACAAGAGTAACAGCAGTCATCTATGTAAACAATTTTTTTTAAATGTAAGATGCTACAGGGTATTTTTTCTCATAAATATTAGCAAGCTCAATTAGCGTACGAATAGCTATGTAGGGTAAAACTTTAACACCAAAAGTAACAGTCTTTATAATATAATTCTGTACAGGAGTATCGGGTGAAAATCTCCTAAGAATTCTTTGGTGGTTTTCATGAGCTGGATTAATTTAAATCTGCCTAAACATTTGTTTTACATCACATGTAAAACAAATTTTATGCAATCTAAAAGACATTAAAATGTTAAAAATGTCTTGTTGCAATTTAGGTCCTTTTAGCATCTCATCATTGAGGGAAGTCGGACATATACAAGAAGCGTCGAAAACTACTCGCAACTTAGTTGTACTGCTGTTTACTTTTATTACACAATGGTGTGGTATATAATATTCCCTTTCCGAAGAAATATTATCATTCGAAGCTGCCAATTTCATGTGACCGGAATCAAGATAGTCCTTTAGACACTCAGAGTATTCTGTGTTCAAAGAGGGGTTTTTTAATAATCGTTTTTCCAAACTATAGAAGCGTTTGAGAGCGATAGAGCGAGATTTACAAAAAGACGGTTCTGGACTTTTGAAGGGGAGCGAGACAATAAAACGGCCAGTATTCGTTCTTTGAACTGTTTCTTTAAATATTTTTTCGCAAAGCTCATCTTCAGGGAAAACAATAATTTTTTGTGGGACTTCTTCGATTTGCCAAAAAGCTTTAAGGGTGGAATCCAGGGTAGATTCTTCACTAGAGGTAAAAAGAGTAGTAAAATGGGGGGTAGAAGTACCTACTTTGCCCATAACTATCCAGCCAAACATGGTGTTTAAAGCGGAAGCTCGGTTAAAATCACTAGATATTTTTCCTTCTTTTAAAATAAGGGGGAAAAGCTCGACACCTATTAAAATATCGATAGGTTTGTAATCATTAAAATAGGGGTCAGCTAGATCTAAATCAGCAACATGAGAAAAAATTTTGTAAAGAAAGAGAGTTGGTGTCCATGTCAGAGCAAACTTTGGGCAATACGAGCAAATTAATGTCAAAGTGGGGTTGGTCTTACCCACTGGTTTAAGAGTATAGTCTTCGCTAAAAAACTGTCTGATGCAGAGGTATTTTTTGCCCAAAAATTTTCTATCTTAGCGAAAAATTTTTTTTATAATTTTGGTATCGTTTTAAAGATAAAGGATAAATTTAGGGTTGTCTAGTGGTAGTTTTTCGATTTTGTTTTGTTATTTTTGTACAATATTGGTGTAAATATGACATATTTTGCCCATTTTCAGCACTGTACACACGGAACCAGAAACAAAAAATGAAAAAATTAACACTAGACAACCGTAGATTCTGCTTCATCTATCAAATAAAATAAACAATTTGTTGAAAAAACACATTTTTGTCGCTTAAATTTAGGGACAAACTAACCCTTACAAGCGAAATTTACGAATTACAATTCTATACCGAAAGTGGCAGGGCAGACTCTGTAGGAGAAACAATTTATAGGTCAGTCAGGAGATGATGTACATGTAAAAAAATTATATTCGTGTTTTAATTGGATTTTTAATCTATTTTATGTGCAAACTAACATTATATACAGAGTGTTGTAACGTTTTTATTACGACAATAACACGGCAGCTCTACGTCTGGTGGCACTGGGCATAGGTAAGGAGTTTTCTAAGGTGATTTATATTATAAAAAAATTTATGAATGGACGCCACCCAATTTATTAACTATTTTTGTGTGTTCTTATTAAAATTGGAAAAGGATAAGACAGATTAAATCGTTGGTTATCCAAAAAAAATAATAGTTAGGTTAAGTACCAGTAAATTAAGGTAGAGATAAACAATGATTTTGTAGAGACAAATATTTATGCGACATACAACCTGCCAAATTATCATATAAAACATTTGATACTTGGACAATTAAAGAGAATTGCAAAATATTTTATCATATTAAAACATTTGATATCTTTAAGTCACAACCTCAATCAATCAAAAGAAAATTGAAAAAAATTAACAAGATTGTATATCGTTCCGGGTTTTGTCAAACTAAGTGACTAGATGACACAAAAGTGGAGTCGACAAAAAACATCCATTGACAAGCCAAAAAAATAATTTTAAAAGCTTATACATTGGTCATGGATTTAGAAATATTCAGTTATTAGTATTAAATTTAGTATGTTGGGAATTTGGAACCTTTGGTTGCACTAAAACAAAGCTATTATTGTTTTCCACAAACCAAAACTACACTTTTTTGCACTCGACGCGCGTTTCGCTAACAACGCATCATCAGGAGACGATAAACAATAAACTACTAAAATACGGAAGAACAGAAAAGTCAAGTGTGACCGAGCATGCTTTTGAAAACAATCATAGATTCACATTAGATAACCTAAAACTTCTAAAAAGTGTACCAAACAAAAGACTTTTGAATGCATATGAAAGTATGGAAATCATTAAATCCAGAAATAGGTTAAATAAATATAGAGGACCCATCCCGTTTAGTACACTTTATTCTTTAGTTAAGGGGAGATAGGATTATATATCGTGATCAATCACAAACTATTAGTCTTATCTCTGCCCACTTAAAGATTGTATATAAGATAGAGCGTAGGTTAATTTAGTTTATTGTTTATCATCTCCTGATGATGCTAACGTTGTTAGCGAAACGCGCGTCGAGTGCAAAAAAGTGTAGTTTTGGTTTGTGGAAAACTACCAAATCCTTATGAACATTTAAGTACTTTTAAATGTAAAAATACCTGCGACATTTTAAATATTCACCACCAAAAATTTGTAAACAAAAAAGATAATTCCAAATTTAGAATTATTATGGCAAAAACCAGAATTATATAACAAATTAAGTTACACTTAAATTGGGGTTACACCTAGAGTACATACTCACCATTGAATTCGAATTCATTGGTTATACCTAATATAAGAGATGGTCAAAAATTAAAAAACTTAAGGGCTATTTAGGTAAGTGATAAAAAACCATAAACCGATATTGAAGGTTTTGTTAGATCTGACCTTGCTTCATGGGAGGGTCGTCATGACAAAAAAATATCCTATAATCCTGCCTTCGCCATAATAAAGAGATAAAAAATAATAACTACTCTGGTAGCTTCTTTCTTGGCAACAATCGATTGTTGCGACATTCATTAAAGATGAAATGAAAAAGTGAAAACTCTACAAGAGCCCCATTTGAGCCTTCGCCCCAACACCAAAAATTGACAAAAACATAGCACGTAGGTGGTCCCTAAAATAGACAAAAAAGGTCTAAGAAATTGCTCAAAAAACCGATGAACAAAAGTAAGGTTATCCCTTTTTTTTTATTTTTTTATTATCTTACCTTCTACATGAAGGGTTAATTATTGTTTGACAAAGACAGTTAAGTTTCCATCAGGAACAGATTAATAAACCATTTCCATCTATAAAAAATAGAAAGAAAATTAATTAGCAAAGAAATTTACAAAAAATGTGACGTATAACTTACCACATTGCGTGAAGCGAAATGACAGGAAATCACATCAGTGAGAATTAAAAACTTATTGTTAAACCTTTTAGTAGGTTTACGATATCTAAAAATACATTTTTGATAGACTTTTGGCCGCTCAGGCCATCAGAGAAGTCTCCAAAAAATTAACCAAAGTTTCAAGACATGTGGCTCGTTCGCTCGCTGGCATAAAAAAGACAGTTCACAGATTGTCAAAAAATTAGCTGACGGAATTTTTTTTGACGTCTTACACCAGAAGATAGCTTTAGCACCCAAAAGTTATATCGGTCGGAAATCTATTTTTTCAGATTCTAATAAGAGGCTTTTATAATCAACTGGAATTAAAAATATGTAGATAATAGCGACATAAAGCTATTTGTAACTCATCGCCGTATACGTATCCGCATCTAGCGAGAACCAAGCACATTAATTGGTCAGAAACTTGTACCACGTTTGAAAAGAGCAGATATATGCTAATCTAAGGTGTTCTTGAACGCGATAGGTGTCACGTATCGTTACGGCACACGTATCTTATCTCAGCACCTATTGCGTTCAGAACCACCTTAAATTAGCATATATCTGCTCTTTTCGAACGTGCTACAAGTTTCTGATCAATCAATGTGCTTGGTTCTCGCTAGATGCGGATACGTATACCGCGATGAGTTACAAATAGCTTTATGTATCTAATAAACCGACTCAATCATATTTGTATCAAATTAGTAAGTAATATCAATTAAAATTTAAAATGGGCTTACGCCCATAATATACAGATGAACCAGAAGAATATCTCTAACTAACTTCTCTCTTTATCAACGACAATCAGCTGCTTGTAAGTCGATATAACCTGCAAAAGTGCAGAAAAATAAATAAAGGGAAAATAAGCTATTTTCCAGGTTTTCCATATAAATTGTCACCTAAAGTGAACTAAAAATCAAGGGTAAATAAATGGCAAAACCTATACTAAACTTGTGCATTTCATCGAGAAACTACACTTTCAAAAAGCATACCAAAATAGGAAGCTAAATGTGAATTTATACACTGGGACTGAATTAAAGGGGAAATCAAACTTTCCTACGAAAAGTTGACTAAAAGGTGAGTACTCATGGGGAATTAAATTTAGAAAAACTAGCCAGGTATTTTCTTTAGTAAAAATAATGCGCGGGAAAATTAAAATCTTTGAAATAAATTTGTTTAGAAAGATAAAGTCTATAGTAATAATATGGTTAGAATGCCACTTTTTCGTTAAATCACAATGTAGGTAAAAAAATAATGATCTTTTTTTTATAACATGTGGTGTGCATTATAGGTTCTGTGAGTAAACAATGTTAAAAAAAGAAACTACGTTCGTGGGGAGTGACTGTGAGGGTTAATATATTTTAAAACTTTTGAACCAAAGCTGCTAAGAATATGCAGTTTTCAGATTTCGTTTTCAAACAAAAAACAGGCGTATATAAGTAACTGTGACGCGCAATCAATATTTGATCAAAGATGGACTGCGTTTATGATCGCGATCAAAATAATGTTCTTTTTTATTATGTCGTTTATTATTTCGTAAATTTTGTTTATAAAATAGTTAGTTGGTAGAGTTGGATAAATGCGCACATAAAATCAGAGGGGGGGGGGGGTACCGTCTAGTGTATCTTCGATTTCGTTCAAAATTGGTATTTATCGGTTTTTGGGGTTGAGGATTAGGAATTTTCGATCAGAATTGAAAAACTATAAAGTTGATAGCTTCTCGCTGAGTTGAGGGGGGGTACCATCTAGTATTTCCGATTTTGTTTAAAATTGGTATGTAGCGGTTTTTGGAGTCGAGGATTACGAATTTTCTATCAGAATTGAAAAACTATAAAGTTGATAGCTTCTCGCTGAGTTGGGGGGGGTACCATCTAGATCTTCGATTTCGTTCAAAATTGGTATATAGCGGTTTTTGGGGTCGAGGATTACGAATTTTCGATCAGAATTGAAAAACTATAAAGTTGATAGCTTCTCGGTGAGTTGGGGGGGGGGTACCATCTAGATCTTCGATTTCGTTCAAAATTGGTATATAGCGGTTTTTGGGGTAGAGGATTACGAATTTTTGATCAGAATTGAAGAAAAGTTGATAGCCTCTCCCTGAGTTGGGGGGGGGGTACCATCTAGTCTCTCCGATTTTGTTTAAAATAGGTATGTAACGGTTTTTGGGGTCGAGGATTACGAATTTTCGATCTGAATTGAAAAACTATAAAGTTGATAGCTTCTCGCTGAGTTGGGGGGTACCATCTAGATCTTCGATTTCGTTCAAAATTGGTATATAGCGGTTTTTGGGGTCGAGGATTACGAATTTTCGATCAGAATTGAAAAACTATATAGTTGATAGCTTCTGGGTGAGTTGGGGGGGGGTACCATCTAGATCTTCGATTTCGTTCAAAATTGGTATATAGCGGTTTTTGGGGTAGAGGATTACGAATTTTTGATCAGAATTGAAAACAAGTTGATAACTTCTCCCTGAGTTGGGGGGGGGGGTACCATCTAGTCTCTCCGATTTTGCTTAAAATAGGTATGTAACGGTTTTTGGGGTCGAGGATTACGAATTTTCGATCTGAATTGAAAAACTATAAAGTTGATAGCTTCTCGCTGAGTTGGGGGGGGTACCATCTAGATCTTCGATTTCGTTCAAAATTGGTATATAGCGGTTTTTGGGGTAGAGGATTACGAATTTTTAATCAGAATTGAAGAAAAGTTGATAGCTTCTCCCTGAGTTGGGGGGGGGTACCATCTAGTCTCTCCGAATTTGTTTAAAATAGGTATGTAACGGTTTTTGGGGTTGAGGATTACGAATTTTCGATCTGAATTGGAAAACTATAAAGTTGATAGCTTCTCGCTGAGTTGGGGGGTACCATCTAGATCTTCGATTTCGTTCAAAATTGGTATATAGCGGTTTTTGGGGTCGAGGATTACGAATTTTCGTTCAGAATTGAAAAACTATATAGTTGATAGCTTCTCGGTGAGTTGGGGGGGGGGGGTACCATCTAGATCTTCGATTTCGTTCAAAATTGGTATATAGCGGTTTTTTGGGTAGAGGATTACGAATTTTTTATCAGAATTGAAAAAAAGTTGATAGCTTCTCGCTGAGTTGGGGGGGTTCCATCTAGATCTTCGATTTCGTTCAAAATTGGTATATAGCGGTTTTTGGAGTAGAGGATTACGAATTTTTGATCAGAATTGAAAAAAAGCTGATAGTTGGGAGGGCGTACTATCTAGTTACTTCGATTTTGTTTAAAATTGGTATAAAGGGGTTTTTGGAGGCAAAAAATAAGAATTTTTGACCAGATTTAAAAAATTAAGTTGACAGCTTTTGGAGGGGGAGGGTATCATCTAATATCTTCGATTTCGTTCAAAATTGGTATTTATCGGTTTTTGGGGTCGAGGATTACGAATTTTTGATCAAAATTGAAAAACTATAAAGTTGATAGCTTCTCGCTGAGTTGAGGGGGGGGTATACCATCTAGTATCTTCGATTTTGTGTAAAATTGGTATATTGGTGTTGTTGGATCTTAAAATTAAGAATTTTTGAAATCTGGTTGACAGCCTCTAGAGGGGGGGGGGATCATCTAATTATCTTAGATTTAGCTCAGAATGGGTATATACCGGTTTTTCGGGTCGAGGATTACGAATTTTCGATCAGATTTGAAAAACTATAAAGTTGATAGCTTCTCTCTGAGTTGGGGGGGGTACCATCTAGTAACTTCGATTTTGTTTAAAATTGGTATAAAGGGGTTTTTGGAGGCAAAAATTAAGAATATTTGACCAGATTACAGAAATTATTTGACAGCTTCTGGACGGGAGGGTATCATCTAATTATCTTGGATTTATTTCAAAATTCGTATAAAGAGTTTTGGGGATTAAGAATTATGAATGTTGTTTCGCAAATTATGAAATTGACAGTTCCTCGAACACAATGGAGGTATCATCTATAAATATCTCCGATTTTGTTCAAAATTGGTATTTAGGTGACGTTATTGTCACGCCATATGTTATCGCCATATTAATATCTGTCAAAATGGCCTTTTTTTGCACGAGACCTTACAGTACGGAAAAACACCCCTAAATTCAGAAAAAAGTTGAATTTGAAGTTTTTTAAAGTTATAAATTTGCAAATACTAATCGTGACGTTGTCTCGCCATACGATTTACACAAATCGATACTGTAAAAATAGCCTTTCTACGGGCTTAATTTGTTTTTTCTGTGCAACACCCTAAAGTACGGAAAAACACCCCTAAATTCAGAAAATGCTTAAATTTTGCATGTTTTAGAATTTCTAAATACCAATCGTGACGTTGTCACCCCATCCGTTATACTCGAATACAGTGGCTCGTGACTTATATCACTGATAAGGCACCAAGATCAAAAATGTTTAAAAAATAAACACCATAAATGAGAATAATATTGGTCAAGTTCAAACTATTCTTCATTCTACTATTTTATGCGTTTTTACTTTGACATAAAAAAATTATATTTTTTTATAGAATGACATTAATCCACAAAATTTCAAATAACATTGAATTTTTTGTATTTTAACGCCCGAGAACGAAAAAATTATCCTAGGGCTTTAATAACTTTAAACGCTAGTTATCCCCTCATTCCACAATTTTTTTTGTTTGTGACAAAATCAAAATGTTTGAATATATAATCACCTGCAAGCGTGATGCGCGTATTATAGGCTAGAGTTGTATAGGCGACTAAAAGATCCGTCCCGTCTTTTAGTCGCCTTATGTTGTCATGTAATTTAGAAAAATAAAAGTCGTCTCAAGGCTTTGTCCAAAGAAAAATAGGGTTTTTAAATGTACGATTTGTTGATTTTATAATTGCAATAACAAAAACGGGATTTTGCGTTTTTTAATTTGCAAGGCTTGATGCGGCACACAAGATGAGAATTCATTCTCGCCTCACCCAGCCACCGCGCGCTCTCGGCAGGCTCTCGGACAGCGTTGATAGAAGACCGAAGCAAAACCATTGCAGAGTGAGAAAGCGAGGCGACCGGAAAGAGTGCTTCATCCATCTTTGAACATACAAAACAAAGCAAGCACATAAAAGAAATAGCACCCTAATAGGTATTAGAATTAAAAAAAAAAATGTTATTAAGGGCTTTTTTCTTTTACAAAAATTAAATACAAAAAATCTCGCAAAAAATGAATATACCAGTTTTTCCAAAAATGTTGCTGAGGCGCCGCCTCACTTGCCTCATCTGACGAGCCACCACTGCAGTCGAATCGATAGCTGTCAAAATGGTCTTCTTATAGGCTTAATTTGTTTCTTCTGTGCGAAACCCTAAGGGGCTGAAAAACACCCCCTATCAAAAATTGAATTTGAAATAAATGAAAAGTTTTTTAAAGTTTTAAAATTTTTAAACACCAATCGTGACGTTGTCACCCCATACGATATACACGAATCTATACCAGTCGTAACGTTGTCGCGTCATACGGTATACACGAATCGGTAACTGTCAAAATTTCACATTTGATGGCTATCGATTTGTGTATACTGTATCCCAGACAGCACAACTCTGTCCCAAGGATGTCCAGTGGAGAGAGTTTTCTGGACAATGCAGCAGTCCATTGGACAACCAAATCTGTAGGAAATTTTGTCCAAAGTATATCCATCGGATAATACAATTGTCAAAAAGTTGGACGACTCTTGGACATCCCAAAAAAGTCCAAAAGTTTCAATATTTTGACTATTGTACCACTACACTAAATCCATTGGTTATCCAGTGAAACAAAATTCTGTCTAAAAGTTATCCATTGCCTATCTAAAAAGTATCTCTATGGTTTACTGTTGGAAAAAATTAATAATTACAATGTATATCCGTTGGTCTAATTTTCTTAGTACACTGAATATACTTATTTGTTCCAATTGATATCCAGTGGACAGTTTTGTCAAAAGCGGCGATATTTTCAATGTATAAGTATATAGGTACCTATATATTTGAACCACTCCAACATCATAAGTCTGATTGACGATCCTTGCGGATGGAGTTCCTAGCAAAGGATGGGTATTAAAATACTAAAATACCAACTAATCCAAAATAAGGAAAAATACTTACTTAAATGAGAGAAATGTTATTGTTGGTAATGAATAAGAAAAAACATGATCCATTGGATATCCGAAACAGCTCGGATAATTAAATATATTTTTTAATATGCCAACTAGGCCAAGCCCAATTGACATAGATTTTTTGATGTCCGCCGGACAGAGTTTAGTTTTTGTTCGATGGACCAAGAAAAATCGTTATCTATTGGATATACAAAATCTAACTGAAAAAAAGCCGTTCTTTAAGTCCTTTGGACTTAGTTTTTTTGTCATCCACTGTATCAGGAAAAACCTTTGTCCAATGGATGTCCATAAATAATCCATGGATAATGCGGGCGGTTTTGGACAAAAAATGTCTGCCTGATGGACAATTTGTGCTCTCTGGGATGAAGTGAGTGAGGAAATTTTAAAACTATAAAAAACTTGCAAAATTCAAGCTTTTTCTGGATTTAGGGTTGTTTTTCCGTACTTTAGAGTCTCGTACAGAAAAAAATTATGCTTTTTAAAAGGCCATTTTGACAGCTATCGATTTGTGAATAACATACGGCATGACAACTTCTTCTAAATACTAATTTTGAACAAAACCGAAGATACTTATAGATGGTACACCCCTTGTGTTCGAGGAACTGTCAACTTCATAATTTTTGAAATCTGTTCTAAAATTTTTAATTCTCTGCCCTTAAAACCCCAACATAGCAATTTTAAAAGAAATCTGAGTTGCTTAGATGGAACCCCCCCCACCACTCGGTGAACTGCTATCTATAATTGGCGAAAGTTGAGAAAATTCGTAACTTTCGGCTCCCAAAACTATATACCAATTTTAAACAAAATCTATTGTACTTAGATCCCCCCCAGGAGAACTGCTAACTTCATAATTTGTGGAATCTGAACCAACATTCGTAATTCTTGACCCCCCAAACCATTTTATACCAATTTTGAACTAAATCGAAGATACTTCGATGATACGCTCACCTTCAGAAGCTGTCAACTTAATTTTTGAAATCTGTTTAAAAATTCTCAATTTTTGTCTCCAAAAACCCCTTTATACCAATTTTAAACAAAATCGTAGTTGCTAAATGGTACCCCCCCTCAAATCAGAAAGAAGCTATCATCTTTATAGTTTTTCGTCATCTTCGACCCCAAAAACCGCTATATATCAATTTTTAACGAAATCGAAGATACTAGATGGTACCCCCCAACTCAGCGAGAAGCTAGCAACTTTATATTTTTTAATTCTGATCGAAAATTCGTAATCTTCGACCCCAAAAACCCCTTCATACCAATTTTAAACAAAATCGGAGTTACTATATGGTACCCCCACCTCCAACTCAGAGAGAAGCTACCAACTTTATATTTTTTAAAATTGATCAAAAATTCGTAATTTTCGACCCCAAAAACCACTATATACTTATTTTGAACGAAATCGAAGATACTAGATGGTACCCCCCAAATCAGCGGAAAGCTATAAACTTTATATTTTTTCAAATCTGGTCGAAAATTTGTAATCCTTGACCCCAAAAACCGCTATATACCAACTTTGAACAAAATCGGACATACTAGATGGTACCCGCCCCCCCCAACTAAGCGAGAAGCTATTAACTTTATAATATTTCAATTCTGAGCGAAAATTCGTAATCCTTGATCCCGAAAACCGCTTTATACCAAATTGAAACAAAATCGAAGATACTAGATGGCACCCCTTTCCCCCAACGCAGCGAGAAGCTATCAACTTTATAGTTTTTCAGTTTTGATCGAAAATTCATAATCCTCGACCCAAAAAACTGCTATATACCAATTTTAAGCAAAATCGGAGAAACTAGATGGTACCCCCCCCCCCTCCCAACTCAGCGAGGAGCTATCAATTTTAATTTTTTCAGTTCTGATCGAAAATTCGTAATCCTCGATGCCAAAAAACGTTAAATAGCAATTTTGAACGAAATCGGATCTTTCAACTTCATATTTTTTGAATTCCCATCGAAAATTTGAAATCTACCTTCAACGACGTTCGCCATTGACCGGCCCTGAATTTGATAACCGTGTTTCGCTAGCTGCTACGGTTTGTAAGTGAGAATTTATTAGTTATTTTTTTGAATATGTCAAAATCTACGGCTCTGACAAACTTCGAAGAAGTAAAATTTTTGTTAAAAGTGAAATTATCAATTTACATGTGAAAACCGTATGTTGCATTTCACCTTACCCCCATTTAAAAACTAATCAGCCTATCTCCTGGTGCTAAAGAATTATCGTATCAAATTTAGAAATCGGTTTACCGGCTTTTGAGTTATTGTGCCCCAGACAGTCAGACGCCATTACAAAATTGGTAATTACTTAGTATATGAAAAATTTCGGGACCTAACTTTAACCAACTCAAACCAACCCAAAACAACTAAAAAATCACAATCCAACCGTTCCTGGCAGCCTTTTTTTTCATAAAAAAATCAGCCGTCGAGGGATTTGATGTCCTAACGAGTCACTAGTAAGTGCCTCTACAAAGAATTTTTCATAAAATACTGAAAATGGTGTAGAAAATTGTACACTACACTCCTTCTCATGCACACATTTTTGGTTGTAAATGGCAAGGAGTGAGAGATTGTAATAAAATTCCTCTGTCATTGGAATTCAAGTTTATATAACTACCACAAAATTTAGTATTTATTTCTTTTTTGGACAAAAATAACTTATTTTTAGTGGAAATAAAAAAATGCCCACCCCAATACGCTCGATACTGGTACGAATTGAAAAAAATGCTATTTTCTGCTATATGTATGTATGTTTGTTTGCAACCAAAATAAAAATATTGTAAAGGCAAAATTAAGAAGTCAAAAAAAATTGTACTTTTTTTTTCGGGTTGAAGAAAGTCTAAGTTTACGACATTTTCCAGCAACATTTTCAGAAAACAAAAAAACTTGTTCATATGTATACACCAAAAAATAATTGTCTCTCGAACCATAATATATAATAAGTAATAATCTGCCTGTTTGTTCTCGAATCACGGCCATTCCGTAAGCTTCTTTCTTTTCTTTACACACAGTGTTTAAAACATAGAAAATAAAAGTCATGATTTATTTAGATGCTTATTTGACTGGCCTATAATCACCTGCAGACGAGGAGAGTATCTACGCACACACAAATTTTAGGTGTGGACGGCCTCTCCGTGCCCCGCGACTGGTGACGTCACATTCGCCCCAAGGCCTCGGTAAAGACTATACTCTTAATAGAGCAACTTAAGCTTGCTATAGGACTACAGCCAGTTTGAGCAAAGCCATTTATAATGACATTAGCAATGTCGTAATAGCCTCTACAATTTAAAACTTCCACCTGCGCGGTAGCCAATAAATTAGAATAAAGGGGGTTATTGCTTGTTAGGCTGCAAGTAAGAGGTATCTTGAGGGTTATCTTTATTTTCGGTATTTCGTGAGGAAGTGTTTTCTTGGTTGCCATTTTGGGAATTGTTAGCAGGGGACACTCGCGGAATATGAAGCAAATAGTGGTGTCTATATTGACAAAATTTACAAGAATAAGTTGAATTACAATTTTTGATTGTATGTTTCTTGCCAAGGCAATTTGTGCACCAGTGATTATTCTTAACTAAATTTATTCTTTCTTGGAGTGTTTTGCTTTCAAAATCAGGGCATCTATAAATAGAGTGGGTGCTAGCTTTGCACACGGGACAACTAAAGCTAGGAAACGCTGCATTATCAACCAGAGAGGATTGATTATTTGAAAAACTAGTAGGTTTAGATTTATTATTCATGAGATTAGCGGAGTCTAAAGCAAAGCATTGCTTGGACACAAACTCTTTTAGCTCTTCAAAAGTAGGGTCAGATGAGGGGTCACGCTGAAGTTCAAAACGAGTACCGGTTTCAGTGTCTAATTTTCTGATAAGACGAAACAGCGGAAAGTTCCATGAGTCTGTAGGGTATTGAAGGTTTTTAAGGGCGTTTAAATATCAGTAAATGTATCAATTAGATTGCGTAACATTTTTGGGTTGTTTGAGGTTAATTTTGGCATATCAGATATCTTATCCCAATAGTGAGTAGCAAGTAATCGATTACTCTGATATATATTGTAGAGAGAATTGTAAGCACTAATATAACTAGCATCAGTAATAGGGAGATTTTTAATTAACGTTAACGGTTCCTTTTCAAGGTACGTTAAAAGCAACTGAAATTTTCTACAATTAGAAAAATGTGCGTTATTATGAACCACAGAATCGTATAAATTTATAAATGTGGAACATCTAAGCGTGGTAAATTGTAGCTCATATCATGATTTGAACCCGAGTTTGAGATATTAGAGTTTAAATCATCTTTTGGGGCAAAAAATATTTATAACTGGCTTTTATTGCATAATATTTTTTGTCAGTATCTGCACGTATTCTATCTTCAGCCAAAAAATCGTCGATGTCATTGCCAGCTAGAAAACCAACAAGCAAATCGTGCTGTTTATTAAACTCTTCATAAATAGTTTCCCAATGCTCATAGCGCATTTCAAAAATTAATTTTTGTGTATCATCCTGCGGAATAGTAAACATTTCTTTTATACGCTCTATAGCAATGCCCCGAAAAGCACGAATTTGATTCTCCGTATATTTTGGAGGCATTTTTTACGACAAAAGATAAAAATAAAAGCAAACTAAATATTAAATAATAATTCTTGGGTTCAAAGTAATAATATTTTAAAATATTAAACTGCACAAGATACTAAATTTAAAGTAAATCCCAAAAATATCAATTTATTAAAAAAAAGTAAGGAGCAAACAATGGCAATTTAATTCAAAGTATTTTCTAGTACGCCAAAAAATGCAAAAATAAATTTACCTATTGAATTTTATATGCCTCAAAAAGTCGCTATTTTTAAATTTTAAATACTAAAGAAATCGTTTTAAAATAAAAAACGCATAGGTGTTTTTTTATATATTTTTTAAGGGGAGCATTTCTGGATAAAAAAGGGTAAATTTTAATAAGGGTGGTTCAAAAAAAGGGTATGCGGATCGTGAAGGACCAAACTAATGATAGCCCATTAGTTAAAGCAGGATGGACTGTTTTCAGGAGATTGGATGGGTTGGATTGAGAGAGATGTTTTACGCGATGTTTCATTAATAAAAAATGTTCCGAGGGAGAGTCATTTCGAGCAAAAAAAATAATTCTGCGTAAATAGTTCGAAATATGGTGGCTTACCAGTTACTGAAGTCCGTCGGTGCACACAGGGCCCTGTTCTTCATCCAGTTCCAAGACGACCACTTATCCAACACCACCACCTTAGAGTTTGTACCGTTAGGGTGCCCGTCGAGGCAGTGAAAGTTATTAAAGTAAAAATTTTAGAGGGTAATTAACATCAAAAAATGCTTGAGTGTGCTCGCGTGCTCATTTTACGAACGTCTCTCTTTTGTTATCACTTTTCAGCGGTCAGATTTCTTTTTTTAGGGGAATCGGAATAAAAAGGATATTTTTTGACTGGGTAGCGACACCTGTGCATTAAAGTTTAAATTGATAAGAATTAATGCGATAAATGGCAAAAATTCCTTTAAATTAAACTCAAAAGTAGTGATTTATAAAACTAAAATAAATGTGCTAAATTACACTTTTCCCAAAACAGGGTTCCCACTGACCTGGAAAATCTGGAAAAGTCGGGGAATTTTGATAGCTACCTGGAAAAGTCAGGGAATGACCAAAAAATCCTCAAAAGTCAGGGAATTGGCACACAAAACCTGGAATTTCTCTTTCTCAGCCTATTTTGAAACCAATTTTGTAATAAATATTATGTGAGTTCTTCTCTGCTCACCTCGTATATAAGCTCAACATCTGTTTCGCGCTCAATCAATTCCAGTTCGCCTAAAATCCAAGAGCAAGAGAAAAGAGAGAGGAAATCTTTTTAAAACGTGTAGGACAAGAACCGCATCATTACCCAAGGTGGCAGATTGTGTTTATTGAACATATTTGGTTTTCGTTTCGAAATAATAAAGCACACATTGCTGTCTTCTCTTACAACTTTCAAGTGTAGTCTAGCGCGTTGTTCTAATTCGACAATATTTCGCATGTAATGAATTTATTCTTAACCTTTACATGATGTGGGGAGCAACTGCAATACAAGATTTCGATAATTTTCAATTTTTTTAAGAGCACGAATCCAAAATGTCGAAAAAAACAGTTTCTAATTTAGACTGGATAAGTCTTTCCATAAGTCCACCAGAGTGGCAGTGTCTACAGGCTTTGAAAACCAATAAATATCAAGCATAAGCTTTGTTTAAAAAATATTGAATTGAGTAATATGGGGCGTCAGGCCAACTTGAGCTATTTTAAAAGCATTGGTCATGTAAAGTAAGTGGAGGCTGAAAAAAATTCAAGGAAATTGTCTTTTTTAATAAAGAAAACTGATACACTATCAGTCTACACCAACTACTGGAAGTGAAGGAACCTCCACACCAAGTGCTTCCACTGTCAAAAAGGGTTCTACTCCTTGTTTGTAATCTTTTCTTATAATAATAACAATAATAAATAATCTTTATTGAAAGGTGGCATCACAAATTAAAAATAATACAAATATTAAAAACTTGAAGCAATTTTCAAAAGGGGAAGTCTTGCTAAATAAATTCAGCTACTCAACATTAACCCTTTTAAGCAATTAGTTGGATGCAGAAATATTGTGGTGCAAGGAGTCTTTAAGATTAATCCTGCTGTTTCCAATTATGTCCACATCATCTGCGAAGGCCATTAGTAGTGTGGGTCCTTCCTGGTGGAATATAGCCGTTGGTGCCTCAATCTTGCCTTTCCTATTTGCATATCCTAATGCTATGTTGAACAGTTGGGGTGAAAGAGAGTCATGTACCTACCATTGTTGATACCAAAGAAATCAGAGTAGCTCTGTTCCACCCTTATCTTGCACTTTGTATCCTCTGTACACATTTTTACCAGGGATATCAGCTTTTACAAGCCTTTGCTTTGCACTACATAATCTGTCAAATGCCTATTTGAAATCAATATTCATCTTGTGGAGTTCTCTGTCAAATTCCCAGCATTTTTCCATTATTTGTCTATCAGTGAAAAATCTGTCTAACCTTGATGCTTATCGGTATTTACCTCTTCATTGGGTACTTCACAAAAGTAGTTCTTCCATGTGGTTAGGATCCCTCTTTCGTTGTTTATCAGTTGTCCGTTCTTTGTTGAGAGGAAGTTTTCGGTTCTGGGTTGGTATCATGTTTTGTGCTTTGTTATTCCCTGAAAGTATTCTTTTATTCTGTTTTCCTCTATTTCTCTTATTATATTTAGATGGTGGTCTCTCTTTTTCCTTACGATTAAAGGAAATTAAAAATCTCAGTTGACGTGTTTTTGGATTTTTTTATTCAAACAAATTCTAACCCGCTATATTTATATCATTCTGCGTGCTTCAGATCTTTGTTAGTCTTTTATATTAGATGCTCTTAGGTGTTGAAGCATTTTTTTCTCTGGTCATATTTCGTCTTTCCGTCGCTCTACTACAGCCGTCATCAAACTACTTCCTTGTTTATTTTCTCTTTTTGTCGCGCACTTGACTAGCCACTCTAGTTACTGTTTATTGGATGTTCTTCCAGAGCTCGTTTACATTGTAGCCCCATTGCGGTTCTTTTATTTGTTCAGTAATTGGTTTCTGCTATATTTCCTGTGTTCGTTCTGTCTTGAAGTTTTCCGTATTTCAGCTTATGCTGGTCTTCTTTTTCGTGTGCATGTGCATATATATTAACACTTAGTGCAATTTAGTTTTATAACTTGCTAGATGAACCAAAAAAACGTTGGTAGAACTAGGCAAATTAGTCTTTTATTTTTAATACTGTTAAGTACCTGATTTGTTTTTAGGATTTAACGAATTCGGTTCCTGTGATATTTGTTTTCAAATAAAGTTTCAAACAAGTTTCTCTTCTTATTTACCTGCTTTTTGTGCAAATTGTCGTGATAAAAGTCTACATTTTCTTGGTATCCACGTAGACAAGCAATTTATATCGAAAAAATACCTGGAATTTTTTAAAAAATGGTCAGGGAAAACCTGGAAAAGTCAGGGAATTTGGAAATCAGAATTTGGTGGGAACGCTAAATATTGAATAAAAATAAAAAATAAATTAATCGAATTAAATTGTTTAGTAAGAACTAAACAGTAGTAATAAAGACAGTTAAAATGTAAAAAAACAAAATAATTAAAAAAAACATCAACAAGAGACACTAATATAAATAAAACAAGTACTATCCGTCTTATGGTTTTAAACACATTTACAGAATAACAGAAGGTTTAAAATTTAAGTTAAAATGTAAAAATAGAACAGACAAGACACTTTTTCAGTTCCGTTCAGCTTTTTTTTTATTGGTGCTAATTGTGTTTGCGCACCTACACAAGTCAAAAATACAATGATAATCTAGTACTAAAAATTTACAATATTAATATTCAATAATTTAGGAACCTAAAAAGCTGTATTAGTAATATTAAATTAAATTAAAATATTTAGAATAATCAGGTCTACATGAATTCAAATTAAACATTCGGTCAAGTACAAAAAGTTCTGACATATTAAAACTAAACGCACAATACACAGAAACAACAAAAACACCTTCATAAAAACTACATAGGGACAAAATTTGCAGAAATTCCTCAAAATTATAGAATGTATGATTTATTAAAAAGTGTTTACTGTTTGTTTAAAGTCTTTATATTGAAGCTCTTTAACTCTGTTAGGTAATGCGTTATAAAATTTAATACAATAGTAATTTGTTCCGTTTCTGGTCCTTGCCAAACGATGCCGAGGCAAAACAATATTATTCCTACCCCTTGTATTAACAACACTGCAACAAACAAAGCAAAATATATTGAGAAGGAAGTGTCAATATCTTTAGTCTTTTAAAGGCATCTTGACAGTCGTCTCTGTATGCTAAATAATCTAAAAGCTAGGTCTGCATGAGGCGTGTGACCCCAGGCTAACAGCATAAAGCAAAAGGGAGTGTATAACTCCATAGTAACAAACAATGAGAGTTTCCTTGCCTAACATACTAGACAGTGATCGCAGTAAGTAGGTGTTTCTTGACAATTTGTTAGCGAGATAATTGATATGAGCTTCCCAAGTTAACTTGGGTCCAACCTGACTCCCAAAAAGGAAACAAAATGTTCCGGATCTGTATCACCCTTCCTATACAAATTTTTAAGAGTTAAAATCATTGTTTCTGTTTTGTCCTCATTTAAGGACAACCTATTGACAAGAAACCAATCCTTTATCAACAACAAAAACCCCGATGAAATTTTATCTATCTTATCAGCATACAGAGCAAATTGTATTGCTGTGGTCACAAAACTGCACAAATTCTGTTGAGACTGAAGATTGGTTAAGGTCATTAATATAAATTAAGAATAATACAAGACCTAAAATTGAACCCTTAGGCACACCATGGTGTATAGGTAATCTTTTGGAATTAAAACCTGAAAATTGCACATACTGCTCTCTTCCTGAAAGATAGGAATGAATAATTCTTGAACTGATTTCATCAAAGCCGTAGTGAATCAGCTTTCCAAGCAATATATCGTGCGACACACAGTCGAAAGCCTTAGTTAAATCTAAAAAATTAGCCGAAACATAATCAGAATTTTCAAAACCAATACTAATTAATTCTGCAAGTCTATTTATTGCTGTACCCGTTGACATATTTTTTCTGAAATCAAACTCACTCACAAAATAATTTCTAAAGCCTTCTCAAATATTTTTACAAATATCGGAATAATTGAAATTGGTCTATAATTGCCTGGACTATTTATATCACTTTTTTAAAAATAATGGTAGAACACTCATTTATTAATTTTGTCACAGGGACTATAATTATATCTTTAATAGCAGTTATAATTTACACAACACATTTACTTAAAAGATCAAAAGATCTTGGGTGGAAATAACGAAAATTCAAACTTGTATGACCATCCCCAAGAAACACAGAGATTTTTGTATCATCATTTCATCTCCTAATTCCTAGCACCGTACTGATGAGCACCACAAGTGCGAAATCCGGATCTACGGTTATCATTACCTTTTTTGAGGGAAAGCTCGCTATTGATTGATTTTTTATTTATTCACCATCACTAAATCCCTTTTTAGAAGAAATAAAATGTTTGGTTATTACAATTTAACTTTTTAGTTTTCTTGGTTTAAATTAAAATAAATGAAAGACTTAAAAAATAAAATGAATACTCTCTCAAATAAAATCCAACAAATTTGGAAATTAAATAAGTAATTTTCCCTTGGTAAAAAAAAAACAACAAAGTGAGAGAAAGTTTTCTTTATAAAAAAAAATATGCTAATTAATAATTGACATCTATAATTTTACTGAATAGTTTTCTGAGTTTTAATTGTTCAGTCTAAACTAAAAATTCAAATCCTTTTCTAAGACACACTTAGACCCACACCTCAAATATTAAGCTCTCACTGTTTTAGCTCGGGATGTGTTGTGTTATTTTTTTTTCGCGAACAAAGTACGCTCCATGAAATGGCGACCAACTAAGTGGTCTCGAAAAAACATTTTTTAAACGTCTAGAAAAGTGATTTGGTGTAACTTATACCTGATTTAATTTTTTTAATTTTAACAAAATTCTTAATTTTACTGCGACAAGCATGGCTGATGTATTATACACAATACAATACAAAAATAAATATTTTTTATTTTTAATATACACTAAAAAAAATTTGCTAAATGTTTTTATACCTGCCTAAGTATTTTAGCAAAAATGGGTGAAACATTCAGTACTAATCATCAGAGCCATTATTTCCAATAAGGATAGAATCACAAAATTAAAAGCTTTAAAGCGACTTTTAAGTAAAAAAGCTTTAGCTGCTAAGCTAATTGGTATAAAAGATATTAGAATTGATTTTAACAGTGGAAAAACTGAAATTCAAGCTTCTTTAGATAGTATCACTTCTCTTCTGAATGATTTTGAAGGCAACCTGGCAGATTCTGTGTTATCTAGGATTAAATCTCGCTTGACTCAGGTATATGGTCGTATTAAAATAATTCCTTTATCTGAAAATGACGATGAATTAAAAGCTGAAGTTGGCGCTTATAAAAATGAAACTTACTGTCAGTGTTTAAGTATTGAAGACGATGTTATGTCGAAAGTTGAAGCTTTTAACCCACAGTCTGTACCTGATTCAAATTGTATTTTTATTGGTCAACCCCCTATTATAAATGAACCTGCCCCAGTTGAATCTTGTTCAAGCAATAAGAATTTTATTCCTGAGTGGAACTTGAATTCAATGGTGACTCTAGAAGAGTGCATGACTTTTTGGAACGAGTGACTGAGCTCGCATGTGCATAGAAATCACAGATTATCAACTTTTCTACTACTACCCCCTACTTCTGATGATGAGATTTGGGATTAAATAAAATCGCGTAAACAAAGAAAAAATTAATGTGATTCAATTTTTGTATCTCAATTAGAAAATTTATTTAGTCGGTTGACACGAACTCCCTGTGCAACTAAAGTAAAACAAATAAAACGAAATCTTTACCCTGAATATGTGACCGCTCTAGCTTTATCTGATATTGTGTCAGTTTTTCAATTGATTTCTCTTCTCAAAAAATTAGAAGAAGCAAATTTTTGTAAAACAAATACAGTTTTCTCAAAGAAACCTTTATGATTCTCAACCTGCGTATTATAATAAAAATAACGTTAATAAAAACAAATATAATAATAATCACTACAGAAATCAAAATAATAATTATAATAAAAACAAAAACCAAACCGAAAATTCAAACTCACAAGAAGACTACCTTAACTCAAAATAAAAATAATTCAGACAATAATAGTCATAATGGGCAACAACAAACTTCAAATAATTCTGGTAATAATCAACCAAAATATTTTAATTGCGGTAAATTAGGCCATACCTACCCCGAATGTCCTAGCATACGCAAACGATTTTGTTTTCGATGTGGAAATCCTAATTGTACCAAGAGAACTTGTAATCGTTGCTCAAAAAACTAATAGTGGGCAATACACATTCTGACTGCTGTGTATATACTTTAATACTTTAATACTCCGTCCAATGAAAAACAAGAATATCTAAAATTTCTAAAAAACAAGTTTCACACTCTAATTTAAATGAAAATAAGTTTTGTAAAGAAACAGATTTTAAAAGTTTACCCCAAAATAAAAGTATAAAAAATTATTCTATACAAAGTTTTTCTAAATTTCAAAACAATGATACACATGAAGTAAATCCAATTTTTGTGTCCAAAGCCCTAGACAATAGACCCTACATAAAGCTGAATATTTTTGATTCTGAGGTTATTGGTTTATTTGATTCTGGTGCTACTATTTCGATTGTTGATTTGGAAGGTTTGAAATTCCTGAAACAAATTGATGTTTCTATAAATCCGTCTTCTATTTTTAATAGAATAGTTGTAGCAGATGGTGCTGAACAAAAGGTTAAAGGACTTGTTGACCTCCCTATATATATCAATGATACTTGTCAAGTTCTAAAAGCTCTTGTGGTTTCTTGTTTAGTTCATAGCTTTATCTTTGGCACAAAAATTTTCTTTACTTATTGACTATGAGTAATAATAATTGGTTTTCTCAACAAAATTCCGAGTTTGATTTTCAAAATTACAATTTCGGTGTATATTATCTTTTTACTCTTGATGATTTATCTCCTAACGAGCGTGAGATGGCTGAAACTGTAATTGATTCTTTTCAAAGATTTCAAAGATACGCGTATATGTTAAATAAGGAGTTAGGTGGTATATTGAAACTAGGTCTAGTGGTGCCATCCAACAGTCCCTATAGCTTTCCTGTATTATTAGTCAAAAAAGCAAACGGAGAGATGCGCTTTTGTTTTGACGGAAGATACCTTAATGAACAGACTAAGCACGAATCATATTCGCTTCCAAACTTCGAGATAATCCTTAATATGTTACGAGGTAAAATATGTTTCTTCTGTAGACCTCCGGAAAGCATTGTGGCAAATATCCCTCGATAAAGACTCGAGAAAAAACGGCGTTATCTATTATGGGTCGTACTCTATTTCACTTTACCAGTGTTCCTTTTGGTCTATACAACTCTGCGAAGCTTGAGCAAAGATTTGTGGATAGTTTGTTTGTTCCACGTTACGAACCTTTTATTGTCTGTTATCTTGATGATATAATTATTGTAAGTCCTACCATTGAACAACATGTACAACTACTTTCTAAAGTTAAAGAAATATTAAAAGACGCGAATCTTACTATAAATATCTCTAAGTGCGATTTCTTGAAAACCTCACTTAAATTCCTCAAATGGTTTAAGAACTGTTCGTGAAAAAATACCTACCATGATAAATTATCCGCGGCCAACAACTTCCACACAAATAAAACGTTTTTCTGGAATGTGCTAAAATCATATTCTACTTTGATGGCAACTACTCGTGATCTCTTAAAGGGCAGAAAAAAGAATGAATCTATAGAATGGAATTCTGACGCCGAAAACGCTTTTCTTCAGGTTAAACAGGTCTTAGTATCTGCTCCTATATTGACTCAACCCGATTTTAATCTTCCTTTCACTATACAATCTGATGCTTCTGATGTTGGACTTGGTGGTGTACTGACGCCAAATATAGATGGCACTGAACGCGTTATTGCATATGCAAGTCGATCTTTAACTAAGACTGAACGAAACCTTAGTACGGTACAGAAAGAATGCTTAGCTTTGATTTTTAATATTGACAGATTCAGAGGTTATATCGAAGGTATTAAATTTACTGTAATTGCAGATTCTCAGGCTTTACTTTGGTTAAATAATCTTAAAAACCCGTTGGACAAACTTGCTCGATGGGCTATGAAGCTCAGACAGAATATATTCAACCTTGTGCATAGGAAAGGTCATCTAAATGTTGTGCCTGATGCATTATCTTTTAGTGGTATCTGACTGGTTTACCAAGTATTCTTTATTTCATCCTTTACGAGTAGCTACTGCTCCTAATATTTGTAAGGCCATTGAAAATGAAGTTTTTTTTTACTTTTGGCGTCCCACAATTCATCCTATGTGATAATGGATCAAAGCAAGCAAATTGTTTTAAGGATTTAGCTAAACAGTATGAAGTACAACACTATTGAAACTTCCATACGTTGCTATATTAAGAAAAATCACAAAGAATGGGATAAGGATTTACCAAAGTTAGCTCACGCTATAAATACTGCCAAACACGACATTACCAAATATCCACATACTTTCTTGAATTTCTTTTCATTGAGGTTAAACAACGTCTGCATGAAACTTATCAACGTAACGTTAAGACTTATAATCTTGAAAGGCGCGATGCCATTTTTAAACCTGGTGATCAAGTCTGGCGACGAAACAAGGTCCTATCAAATGCTTCCAAACATTTCTCCGCGAAACTTGAACCTAAATAAATCTTATGTACACTCAAAGAGCGTATTGGCCGACTAGTTTATTCCCTTAATGATTCAAATGGAAAGAGCGTGGGTAATTAGCATATAAAAGACCTTAAGCCTTACCATGGTTCTGATTCAGATTTATCTCTTGTCTAGATTAATATCTCTACTTCTCTCTTAACTATTTTCTTTTGTCTTCTTTTGATTTTGACTATCAAGTCCCTACCTATACTCGACCTCACCTATTCACGATTTTACCCGATTATGACCTACTGTTGATTTTGATTTCTCTTAGAGACATGTGATATGCAAAAGATATTAAATCAAAATCAAATCCTTTGTTTTCTTAAAGTTACTTTTTTTAAATATTTTAAATACCTTGAAAAAAAATTGTATTTATACAATTTTTTTCTCTATCAAGAGGGGATGTGTAGCATTTCTAATGCTACCTAAATAATAAAAAATATTATATTTTTTATGGTTGGCGATTTATTTAAATTCAATTATTACTCAGTAAACCTATATCCTTTTTACTCCTTATTTTCAAGCAATAGAACCTACCTTAGTCCCTCTGCCTTGTATAAAATCACCTTAGGTCTATAGATAAATAGATAGATACTTTTATTGTTTATAAAACATTACAGTTCTCTAACAATGCTTTTGGCATCTGAACATTTTTATTTTCTTAAATTCCATTAATTAACTAAATTAAACTTCCTCCTATAATTTACCTATGCGCTAAAGAAAAGGGAAAAATTAAATATAATCAAAACTAAAGGGAAAAAAACAGAAGGGAAAATATCAAATTTTCCAGTAGGTAAGTATATGGATTAAAATTAATATACCTAGTTATTACATGTTTTTTCTTTTTAAATATGGTTTTAATAATCTAATTACCTATAGTAAGGGAAGAGAAAAAAAAACAAAAATAGGTTTGCAAAAACTCGTACAACAATTAAATTAAGAGAGAGAAAAAAAGAGAAAAAAAATTATCCGTTTGAACGATGTTAATAAGTTCGTTTTCTAATATTTTATATTAAAAATTACAAAAAAAAATCCCAAAAATCTAGTATTAGGTGTTCATTTGTTCTGAGTTTACTCATTGATAATAAATGAATTTAGGAATACCTGTAATAAAGGAGTAAATTTGTTTGGCGTTCTGTATATTAATATGGTTTAGGGCGTTGACTATGTCATCTGAGGATGATAAAGACTCATGTGACAAGCGAATTCAAGCATAGATCGGGCACTCAAATAAAATAAGAAATAAAGTCTCGCATTTTTTACAAGATTACAGATTGTGCAAATTTCATTTGGTTTTATAAGATACCAACTTGTTAAACTACTTCGGAACCTTTGTTTGTTAGCTTAATAAAATGATTATTGGTAACTCTAAGTTGTGCAATTATGCGTAAAACCTTTATGGGAACTTTTAAATAACAAAATGGTTGTTTTTTTGTTGAGTAGGTTAGTTAGGTGGGGGTTCGAAATGAGCACGCGTGGCCAATCTATGTGAACGAGAAACTGTGGTCAGTAAAATTAAAAAGTAGTGAAGTTTTTGTTAAATATGTTAATCTTCATGCTAAATATATAAAATATGTTAAATATGTTAATCTTCAAGCAAGTTTTTTGTACCTTTTGGATTCTTTGACAATCTTTAGCATCCAGACAAGGGCCGTACACTGAATCACAGTAGTTAAATTGACTAAGAACCAAAGCATCCGACAGCCTAATTTACATATTTTCTGACAATATATGCCTACTAGGAAATAAAATTTTTAGCAAGCACTTACCAACATGAGCCTTAAAACGCATTTTCTCATCCATAATGAATCCCAAATTCCTTACGTTATTTGTAGTTTGTAATATCATTGTCAATCCGTGCTTGAAAGGGATACAGTGTTTTTCCGAATAGAATTATGGTTGATTTGACGGGTTAATAATCAGATTATGTGCCTGTGATACTTTAACTAGATTTTCCAAGTCTTGATTTATTTGAGTTTCTGCTATGTTGATTTTCTTTTTTAAATGAATTGTAGCATTGATTGTCGTCCGCAAATTGATGATTTTGGCAGTAGTTTAAACAACAATTTGCTATCATGCATGTGTAAATACAAAACAATATTGGTGACAGTATTGCACCTTGTGGCACGCCATTAATAATCTTTATTTTGCTTGATCTACCTGAATCTGTCTCTACAAACTGTACGCGATCTGTTATGTAATTTTGAATTCGTGTTATTGCTGTGTGATCAAAGCCAATAAAGTGCAAAACTGTCAAAAGAAGTTTGTGGCTAACTATCAAACGCTTTGGAATAGTCCAGTAAAACCAGTGCCGTGGTCTCACCCCTATCTGTCGCTCTAATGATGTCATCAGTGATGTTAAGTAAGGCAGTTCTACAGCTAAAGCTTTGTCGAAATTCAGATTGGTGTTCTGGCAAGACATTGCATACATTAAGATGAGCTTTGATTTGTTCGTTGTTTGTTCAGGAAATATGGACTCAATCAAAGAGGTGTTTATAATGTTGGTCATGTAAGGTAAAACTTTTGGACAACATAAAATAATCATTTGGAGATTGATATTATCTGCTCCCGTTGCTAGTGATTTTAGGGAAAATAGGTGATTTTTTACAATGTCTTGATCTACTGAGCTAAAATGAAATGTATAAAAAAAAGAGTAAAAGTAGTTATTCCTGTTTTTTTATTATTAATATAATAATAGTAGAGTTTACTGTATAGGCTTGTAAAAAAAAGTTATTTATTAACTCGGGTTTGTTGAGGCTTGCTGGGATAGAGTGTGTTGATTTGTCCTTGTATATATCATATTCCCGAAGCTTTTTCCATATATATTTTGAATTTGTGTTGTTGGTAACGCATTGTTCAAAAAAAGTTTTTTTTTCGCTCGATATAGCCTTGTTGACCTGATTTCTTAGCTGTTTATAGTACTCCCAGTGCTGCTGCCTACATGTTCTTTTACATTTTGCGAAAGCCTTATCCTTAAGTCTAATCATACTTTTAATTGTTTGCGTAAGCCAGCCCGGAAAGCAATTCATTAAAATACGCATCTTTTTGATTTATATTATTAAAAGGGCCCAGATTTTTTTTTAAATATAAAAATAATCTACGAACAATCAAATAATTTTCCAATTCTCTCTCACAACCAAAAATCTATATCACGTTAAATCAATATGAAGTTCAAGCTCTTGTTGATACAGGGGCTACTATAAATCTTGTTTCTTCCAAGTTTTTTAGCACACTTAACCCTATTACAAAAAATCTATTAATTATGGATGTGGTCCGGTCAACATTGATACTCATGGTTTTATTAAGATGAAATATTGAATTCTTGATATGGAAATGGAATCAGAATTTTTAGTTATTCCAAATTTATCCGAAAATTGCATCTTAGCTAATTCTTGGTGTATTCAACATCAAGTCGTTTTGGATATTAATAGAAACTGTACACATTTTGGTAATATCTTAAGAAGAATCGTTTATCATTTCTAATATCACCAACCATCATCACTTTTACCATTAGTAGATATTCCATTGAATCATTTAGACGCTCAGCTTAAAGAGGATTATTTTGCAATTTTATCACATTTTAGACACTTATTCGATGACTCTCTTAGAAGACCAGTAACGCGTAGCATACAACATGAAATACGTTGAAAAACAAACACTGTTGTGAAAACAAAACCTTATCCAATTAGTGATCGTAAAAAGAAAATTTTAAATGACCAGATAAATGAAATGCTTTCTGCGGCAATCATCGAACCTTCAGTGTCACCTTACTGAAGCTCACCTGTCATTATAGAAAGAGTCGGAAAGAAACCTAGATTTTGCGTCGATTTTCGACTTCTTAATGAAATATCAGAAGATGAATTTGTACGTTTACCTAAAATTCAGAAACTCTTAAAGAATTGGGTTCCGCAAAAGTGTTTACTTCCTTGGATTTGCGCAGTGGCTACTGGCAGGTAGGATTAACTCAAAAAACTAAACCTTTAACAGCATTTTCAACATCAGATGGTCAACATTATCAATTCACAGTAAAACCATTTGTCCTAAAAAATGCGCCAAGTTCGTTTCAAAAATTGATGGCTCAAGAAGTTCTTACTGGTGTTTCCACGATTTTGCGCTTGCTTACTTAGATGATATTATTATCTACTCAAATAATAATCAAGATCATCAGCGTCACATAAAACTTATTTTGGAACGTTTAAACATCCAGCAGCTTCAATTTTCTATTTCTAAAACTAAAAACGCTATGTCACAACCATTACATCTTCACAGACGTGATACGCTTTTGCTAGTTTTTCTATAAACTGACGCCAGTGAAGTTGGAATGAGCGCCGTATTATTTCAAAAAGGTTCTAATGAGAAGAAACGTATTATCTCATACGTCAGTGCAAGATTTAATCGTTCAGAGCGCAAGTATCATATAAATGAAAAAATATAATTACAGATAGTAGAGCACTTTTATGGCTTAATAAAAACGCCGATGCAAAGGCTAACTCGTTCGTCTCTATTGCTTTCTGAATTTTTATTTGATATCGTACATTGTCCGGGAAAATTCAATGAACTACCAGATTTTCTTTCGCGTAACGCAACGAATTCGACCATCTCCAATGAAGTAACAGACATTTTCAGAATGTTTCCCCTCCCCCCAACCACATTACAGCGGTGAATCTTCTTTAAACAATAATGTTCCTAAAGTAAAATTAATTAATCCCGTTGATGACGCCCCTCTATTTAATGAAATTGAAAGTGCTCAAAAGTCTAACAGCAGAATTCAAGAAGATATTGACCTTTTTGAATTTTTTGATTTTTTTCTGGTTCAAGATAACCTTTTGTTTAAACGAGATTCAAAACAGTTGATTCCGCCGTATAATGTTATTGATAGAGTATTATATTTTTATCACGACTCAATATTTGCTGGACACCCTGGCAAAGATGATACGTTTAACATAATTTCACAGTTTTACTACTGGCCAGAGATAAGAAAGGATATAGCGAAGTATTTCAGCGCCGCTTACTGCACATACTCCAAATAACCCTGGTGAAATCTTTACTCTTAATGTGTTGGGACCATATCGTCAAACACATTCTTGAAATTGTTTCGTTATTGTTATTGAAGAGTTATTCACTAGGTGGTATGAAGCCAAATCTGTCAAACAGCTACAGCAACAGAGGTAGTTCAATTCGTTGATTTCGAAGTGTTCTCAAGGTCTGGATACCCGTTGAAAATTATAGGGGATGATGGGACACAATTCAGGTCAGCTGTGTGGGACAACTTCTGTAAACTTGATAAAATAGAATTTGAAACTACTCCTATTTACAAGCAACGAGCAAATCCAGTTGAACGCCGAAATCAAGAGTTTAAAAAAATTCTTAAAATGTTTTTATCAGATAAAGAAGCCCACCAGCGGGGTCGTTTTGCGCCGCGCGTCCTCTTTTGTTTAAGGAATAGAAAAAATGCAGCCACAGGTAGATCACCAGCCCAAAGCCTACTAGGTTACACACTTCCAACTCCTGGATGTAGACATCATCCCAGTTTCCAGGTTCCTGTAGTTAATCATGGCGTAGTTCGTGAACAAAGACTAGAAAAAATAAGAAAACATCAAAAGCAGTATCAGAACAAGTATACTCAAGGTGATAAAGCTCCAAGATCATTAAAAAATTGTCATGAAGTTATTCAAAGAAACTTTAAACATAATATATTTGGCCTGTCATGAAAAGGCCCTTACAAAATAAAAGAAAAGCTTAGTAATTACGTGTACATAATATCAAGAGAGGATGCAGATGTTAAAGTGCACATAGATTTAAAACCAGTTCCTGAAAATGAAATTTTAAGTTTTGAGATCTTAGTTCTGGTTCAGATTCAGATAGTGACGAAGAAAGAAATATTTCGGAAGAAATCATTAACTTTGATAAAGGCTCAATATCCAACGAAAAGCGTAATACCGAGACTCTAATCCCGATGAAGACCTTAATCCCGATGAAGAAGAATAATGACTGCGAAGGAGACTCTACTCCTTATAAAGATACTGATGAAGACGAAGACAGTGACTATACAAATGCTGAAGAAGACGTATATGAGTTAGATCTTAAACAGTATTGCAAACTTTTAAAAACATTAGAAAAAAAATATCACAATTAAAAAACCAGAAATATAAAGATTTTATTGAATCACAAAATTTTGGACTCCATATCAACCAGAGGATGATTCACACACTAGGAATCTTCCTCGTCGTAATAGAAAACTACCCACATACTTACAAAAAGATTATGTTTGTAAATAATCCTGCATTCCCAACCAGTCTTCAGACAGATTAGCTGAGACAATTTTACTCACAGAACTCGATCAATGATCTCAACCAGTCTTCAGACAAATTAGCTGAGACAAATTAAATCAATCAACTTAATCAATACCAAACCCAACCCGTCTTTAGACAGATGAGCTAAGACAAACAATAAGTCATAGGACAGGTGCGCTGAAACAATTACAACTCTAGCAAACTTATAAAAATAAGTTCTACAGAAATCAAAACACCAAATATGGACTAATTACCAGAAACTATATTTCTTGCAAGTGTGTATATTTTTATTTTAAACCATTTTTTATGTAGTTTTGTTTGTGGTAACATTTTTTTTGTTTTAATAAAAATAAAAGTTCAATAATGAAAAAATGTTCTTAGCAGGGAGGGTGTTATAGATATAGCAATTCCGGCCTGTAAATACGTAATGGCAGCACTTCCAGCTTCTCGAAATGAGCACGGGTGGCCAATCTATGTGAGCGAGAAACTGTGATCAGAAAAATGAAAAAGTAGTGAAGTTTTTGTTAAACATTTTTTCATCAAACGAACGATTAAATAAAAACTAAAAGAACTGTTTAATGTTTGTGATGGCTGTTTATAATAGTTCTTCATAGTCGGATGTCAATTCCAAAAAGCAGCCCCTGCCGTGTTAACCACCCATTCTTAGTTTTCTGATAAGCAAAGGAGGACACATACGATACATGGGAAATTTCGCATCAGTGAAAGTGCTTGAAATTTGTATATGTTGTAGATATTGAAATTCCCAACAATGTTTGAATTACCCTAAATCTTGTAGGTCTTAAGGTTTTCGAGATATGATTTTTTAAAGTTGCGGTTTTTGAGTGGATTTTTACTACGAAATATTTAGAATTTTGACAAATAAATTGACATCGTCGTTTGGATTACGACGACACGATTTTTAGTAAGGGCACTAAGTGTACGTTATCCAAAACGAGAATTTGGGAATTATATAAGACATAAACATTTTTAAAAAGTTTAAAACTGAGTTTTTGTTTTATTTATTTTGTATAAGACACATAAATAGTCATAAGAAAAGAAAATATTTAAGAAGGTCTGATATATCATCCATCTCTTTTTTGCAAAAGCATAAAAGAAACTTATACAAAACCAATGGACCGATTTATATGTTAGAGATTAACCGAAAGCGATTAATCAAGACACTAGCCGTTTTGCAGCGGTAAGGGAGGTTTAGTGAGGTTAATGTTGTTTGTTTTGGGGTTTATTGGGTTAGGTAGTTTTAAATGCCATTTTTTTGGATTTATGTAGTAGTAGTAGTAGAGAAGGGGCGGCGCGAAGCCTGGCAAGTAGGCCTCCCTGGGCCCTTTCTGCCCTACCCCCGATGGATGGATTTATAATTTTGTTTCGTTTGCGAACGACTCGCGTCAGAACGTCCTCCCATCAAAGCGGTCCGCGGCGAAATGTAAACGGTAAGTATGCTGTACCGAATGTTTTAATTAAATTGGTGAAGTAGCTTTTATAATAAAGTAAACTCCTACCAAAAATCGGTTCATTATTTTACATTTAGCGCGACCTGCTGAGCCTATATGAGATAGGGTGTTTTTAATAAGTGAATAGCTCATCTATGATATTGATTTGTTTATTATAACGGTTACTTTACCGAAAATTCTTTAGGTATTTGTTGACGCAACATTATTCATTTTATTACAAAGAATATTTATTTATTTTGATTTTCCTTTATTTTCATTCAAACATTTAAAATTCAAATTACCGATCGCGCACACACACAAGAGTGTATTTTCTACGAGCCTGCGCCAACCGCGACGCAGAAGATTCAAGACGATTCAAAAAATGGCGTTTTAACTGCACTTAACTTTATCCTTCACGTCGTTGCTGGTTTGATTATGGTTATGAAGAGTCGTTCCTAGAGGGGATCCCCGTTCGTCCACAGCTGAGAAAATCGAGGTTGTGGAAATAACATTTTGTGTGTTTCGACATCCCTATGGATTCATAAATATCGAAGATTTATTCAATTTCTATCACTTTTCCTTTTTGTTTGCGCGATTTTCTAAGCGCAGTCCATATTTTCTAGTTTCCAATATTGTTGCGTAAACAAATTGGTCCGTTCGAACCGGATCTTAAATTTGCAAATTGTCGAAAATCAATTAAAAATAATTTATTCTGGGATCCATTTTCTTTACATATATAGCCAAATCGCCAGTTTTCGTGTTCCATCGATGCACGGGGCTGACACGTGGTCAACGCTGTCGGTCTCTCAATTTTACTTTCCCCCGGTTTCCTCAGTTCGCTTAGGCATCAGCAGGACGAGGTGTAGCCAAAAATCGCGTTTTCCGTTGCTGTGACGCAACTCCTGCATGCCAGTCGCGATCTTTTTAAAGCGCTCTACTAGTCAGGGAGCGGTATACATTATACAAAATAATTAAATTCAAATTATTTTAATTTTCATTTTCTTTCAATTTTACAATTACCTACCGTTTTCAATTACCATGCCTACTACCGATATTAAAAGGCTGGAGGCTAAAAGAAGCGTTTAGTTGTCACGCATTACGGAGGTTTATCGTTGCGCTTTTCAGGCAAAAACAGACAAAACTGTCTTGGGCCAATTTCAGGCTAGGTATACGGACCTAAAGGACTATTATGAAAATTTTGGGGAGCTCCATAATGAGGTTATCATGGCGGTTTCTGAGGACGATGACTTTAAAGCTCAAGACAAAATAAGGAAGGACATCGATAATTACTATTACGAAACGGTTTCTATTTACAATTTACTTTTTCCTCCAATAAATATACAAAGTACATCGGGGCAAAATAGTCAACCCAGTGTGGTTTCATCTATAAAACTTCCAGAAATAAACTTACCAATTTTCAAGGGTGACCAAAAACTTTGGCCCTCCTTTTTCGACTTGCATAAAAAACTTATTCATGAAAATCCCTCTTTATCCGACGTTCAAAAATTACAATACCTTTTTGCATATTTAGGAGATGAACCTTTAAAACTTTTAAGTGGTATACAGATTACAAATGATAATTACGTGATAGCATACGTTAGTAAAATGGTATCAAAATAAACGTCTTTTGGCATCAAATAAAGGATTTAAGGTCATTACTAAGTAGCTTTTCAGAATCGGTAGCAGCTTTAAAAGCTCTTCGTTTTCCTACAGATGAGTGGGATTTTATCTTATTTACATTGCTTTTAGAGAAATTAGACACTAGCACCCGTACTTCATTTGAATTAAAATATAGTGAAGTCGAAATCCCAACTTACAAAAACTTATGCGATTTTCTTGAAAGCAAATGCAAAGCACTGGAATCTTTACAGCAGTGTTCTTCAAACAAAACAACGAAACCTAATAATTTTTCGCAAAATTCCCAAAATTCAAAGAAACCTAATTCCTCGTTTGCATTTTACAGCAAAGTTTCGTCAGTTACTCCAAATTCAAATATTAAATGTTACTTATGCAAGGAACCTCATACCCTTTCAAAATGTCCCAAATTTTTAGAAAAATCGGCATTTGACAAAAACACTTACGTCAAACAAAATAAATTATGTTCCAATTGTTTGCATCATTCTCACAGTGTACAGAACTGTACTTCTACTTTTCGATGTCGTGTTTGCCGTAATAGTCACCATTCATCGTTGCATATTTCGTCCCAAAACTCTGCTCCTTCTACAGAGGGTGTCACTCCTAGCCCTCAGACTACACAGCATATACGAGGTGGAAATTCACACACAGTGGGACTGTGTGCAACTGAAATACTACCACACCAAGAAGTTCTCACTGGTAATACATACGCAAAGCAAGGTACAGTGCTTCTTGCTACAGCTACAGTGGAAATTCAGGATGGTAGTGGAGTTTTTCAGCCGATACGTGCACTGATCGACAGTGGTAGTCAGTGCCACTTTCTCAGTGAAACATGTATACGCCGCCTAGGTTTATCTAGACGTCATTTCGTTACCTCTATTTTTGGACCAAATGTCATCATTTTCTTCAAACGGCCTTGCGCAGTGCGTCATTAGACCATGTAACAATTCTAAAACCTTATTTTCTTTCGAAGCGGTGGTAGTACCTCAAGTTTGTTCTGAGATGCCTAGTTTTGACTTACAACACAAAGATTGGAAACATCTTAAGGGTTTGAATCTAGCAGACGAAAATTATTTTCGTTCAAGTCCAATAGATCTGCTTATTGGCGCAGAGCTTTTTACACAAATTCTTGGTCAAGGTAGAAAACTAGGCCAGATAGGCCAGCCTACGGCCATTGAAACCATTTTTGGATGGGTCCTACTGGGTAAGGTAGACAATCTTTTACATTCAAATGCTCGTAGCACATTTTTTATAAACTGCGACGTCCCTTTAGACATAAGTTTATGTAAATTTTGGGAAATTGAACAAGTTCCTTCCAGAACTTTCTTGTCACCCGAAGATAAAAAATGTGAAGAGATCTTTAAATCTACCATTACCAGAAACTCTTCAGGTCGATTTATCGTGTCGCTACCCTTCAAAAATGCTGAACCTGACCTGGGTGATATGTACCCTCAGGCTTTTCGTAGATTTTCTCTGTTAGAAAAGAGGCTTTTAAAAAATCCTACTTTATACTCAGCTTATTCAGATTTCCTAAAGGAATTCATAGAAACTGGCCAAATGTCCCTTTTTTTCCAGATTCGCCGAAACCTGCCTTATCGTGTTACCTACCTCACCACTGTGTAATAAAACCAGAAAGTGTAAGCACAAAATTACGCGTGGTGTGGGACGGTTCCGCGAAGGGTCCCAACGGTTTAAGTTTAAACGATACTTTACTTTCGGGTCCTAAATTACAAAAGGACATATTTACACTTCTTCTTGCCGACATTAAACAAATGTTCAGACAAATTCTAGTCACGCCAGAACACAGACACTTTCAAAAAATTCTTTGGAGATTCTCTCCCAACGAACTCTTGTCCGAATGGACATTAAACACTGTTACTTTCGGCCTTAACTGTAGCCCTTTTCTGGCTATGAGAACGTTGCAACAACTCGCTACAATCGAGGCAACCAATTTGCACGAGGCAAGCAAATTAATAAACAATCAAATTTACATTGACGATTTACTAGGTACCTGTCCTGTTTCTGCGGCCCTTTCCCTACAAAAGCAGCTAATCGATATACTTAGCGTAGGAGGCTTCCAATTAAGAAAATGGGCTTCCAATTCCCCAGAACTTCTCGCGGCAGTTCCAAATTCTGACAGGCAAATGCCTTTGTCATCTGACAAGGATGAACCACATTTCCTTAAGGTCCTGGGCCTTCAATGGCAGCCCTTTTCAGATACCTTTTCTTATCAATGCCAGTTAAAAGATAAAATTTGTACAAAACGTACAATACTGTCAAATATCGGCCGTATTTTTGATCCATTAGGATTCTTAAGTCCCGTTTTACTTTCAGCCAAATATCTAATGCAATGCTTGTGGAAAGCGAATATAGATTGGGATGAACCACCCCCACAAAATATTGTTGATAACTGGCTTAAAACTGTTTCAGAGATACCAGAACTTTCAAAACTTACACTTCCTCGTAGAATCTTACAAGACAACTTTCGACGTTGCGAGATATACGGCTTTTGCGATGGGTCGAATTTAGGCTATGGTGCCGTAGTTTATTTCCGTGTAGAGACCCTGGAAAAAATTTCTGTTTTTCTTGTATGTGCCAAAAGTAGGGTAGCACCCCTGAAACTCTTAACAATCCCGCGACTTGAACTTGTCGGGGCCAAGCTTCTTTCGGATTTAATACAGATCGTAAAAGATACTTACGCAGACCAGATTACCTTCGACGATATTTTTGCCTGGTGTGATTCCCAGGTTGTATTATCATGGCTTGCTTCCCCTGCTTGTCGTTGGGAGACATTTGTAGCCAACAGGGTAAACTATATTCAAGAAAAGGTTCCTTAATGCTGCAGATTGCGCATCTAGGGGTATGTCCCCTTCTGTCTTACTCAACCACGAAATATGGTGGAATAGTCCTTCGTTTCTTTACTTACCTAGAAATCAGTGGTATGAAAATAGCCTTTTGAAACCACCTGATGACATAGAAGTCATTCAGGAGGAAAGAAAAGTCACCCTTACCACGGAAATTACTGTGCCTCATTTCTTAGATACCATACTAAAAAACCACATTTCTTTATTTAAAATTCAAAGGATACTTTCATTCTGTTTTCGTTTTGCATACAACAGCCGAATTCCCAAAAACATAATGACCGGACCCCCTACTACTATCGAGTTACATAAATCTCTAAATGTGCCTTATTTTTTACGTTCAGCAAGATATTTTTTCCGATATTATTTCAAAAAGCCTTTCAGAAAACTTGCTGTTTTTCTTGATGAAAATTGCTTTCTTAGGGTAGGTGGACGTCTTAAAAATTCCTATGACTTATCATTTTCGGCAAAACATCCCTTATTGTTGCCTGGTTCGCATAGGTTAACATCCCTTATTATTCAGTATACACATAATGTTTACTGCCATCCTGGGTTAAAAACCCTACACAATTTACTTTTACAACAGTACTGGATTTTATCCGCAAGAAAGGCTATTCAAAAAACTCTTTCTGACTGCTTTCGTTGCTTCAAGGTACGCCCCAAGTTTTATTCACCACCATTAATGGGTGATCTACCTGCACACAGAATTTCACATTTAAAACCGTTCTCCCACGTAGCACTCGATTTTTGTGGTCCTTTTTATATTACACTTTACAAAATGCGTGGTGCAAAGATTTTTAAGTCCTATGTGAGTGTGTTTGTATGTAACTACTAAAGCGATCCATCTTGAACTTACTCAGGAGCTTTCTACAGATAGCTTTGTAGCAGCCTTTCGACGCTTTGTAGCAAGGAGGAGTAACGTAGTTGCCTGCTACAGCGATAACGCAACAAACTATGTTGGCAGTAACAATTTATTTCACGAGTATGCGCAGCAAGCATGCCAAAAGCTTACTTTGAGGTGGCATTTCAGTCCCCCCTCGGGACCCCATTTTAATGGGCTAGCAGAGGCCGGGGTAAAAATGGTGAAAACCCATTTATCACGTGTCGTAGGCTATCAACGCTTGACATACGACGACTTTTCAACACTATTATGCCAAATAGAGAGCTTGCTTAATTCGCGCCCATTGTGCGCCCAAAGTACAGATCCAAACGATCTTGCTCCCCTTACTCCGGGCCATTTTTTAACTCTAGAGCCTTTAAACTCGGTAGTACCAGAGGTCGACATTTCAAAAATTAACATTAACAGATTGTCACGATGGCAACTTATTCATCGTTTACATAACGATTTTTGGAAACGTTACTTCAAAGAGTACGTCAACACGTTACAGCAGCGGCAAAAGTGGTGCGAATCGGGTTCTAAAGTCAAACTAAACGATTTAGTTCTCATTAGTAACGACAACGTTACACCACTGAAATGGCCGGTGGGGAGAATTGTTGAGCTGCACCCCGGAGATGACAATCACATCCGTGTAGCTACCGTTAAAACGGCGATTGGGCAATATAAAAGGCCAGTTGTCAAACTGTGCCCTCTCCCTTTAAATTAATTCCTAATGGTTTAATTAATAATTTTTCCTTTTTTTGAATTTTTTCTTATATTTTTTCTTTTTTTGGGTATTTTACTAAAGTTTAGATGAAAATTACATGCACTAGACTTTTGATATTTTTCTAGTTTACTTTAACTTGATTTAGTTAAAACACAGGTGTTTTGGTCGGCGGCAAATGTTGACGCAACATTATTCATTTTATTACAAAGAATATTTATTTATTTTGATTTTCCTTTATTTTCATTCAAACATTTAAAATTCAAATTACCGATCGCGCACACACACAAGAGTGTATTTTCTACGAGCCTGCGCCTGAAGATTCAAGACAATTCAAAAAATGGCGTTTTAACTGCACGTTACAAAACCTTCCGCAATTCCTTTTCTTCCAAAAATTACGTGTTTTGTGGCGATATTCTAAGAACTTTATCCTTCACGTCGTTGCTGGTTTGATTATGGTTATGGAGAGTCGTTCCTAGAGGGGATCCCCGTTCGTCCACAGCTGAGAAAATCGAGGTTAGTGGAAATAACATTTTGTGTGTTTCGACATCCCTATGGATTCATAAATATCGAAGATTTATTCAATTTCTATCACTTTTCCCTTTTGTTTGCGCGATTTTTAAGCGCAGTCCATATTTTCTAATTTCCAATATTGTTGCGTAAACAGTATTCATTTATCCTCTATGCCGTGTCCTAACAAAAAGGTAAAGAAGTTTTCAATTCACGTAATTGCTTTTTTTAAATTTTACGACCATCTCAACACGATTTTAATGGCTCATTTACGGTCCTGGAATAATAATAAAGCTTAGACGTAAACCACATGATGGCGTGACAAGTGATGAAACTTTATTTTATAAGAGCGCTAATTGACGCAAAAATGTGAATTATTTTTCAATATTTTTAAGACAATAAATATTTATTAAACGTAAATAAATCCAATATAATTTTAGTACCTAACCAAAAATAAGCCCCGTTGAATTGACATATTACGATTTTTAAGAAAAAAATACCTTATTTGATTTGATGTTTTAGATAGATCGTCATTGAAACTTCAAGTTATGAAGGTTGCTAACTTAAGAGTGTTCGCGTTTGATATTTTTAATCATTTCTGATATTTATGATAACATTTTCATTGGTCGTAGTTAACTCACATATTATGGACATTACACGCTCAGATAAATTAAGACACTCACCTGCGGCTCGCGTCTCAAAATCAAAGAAAATGTGCTTTGGCGCAAGAACATCCACGTAGATTTTCGATTCGAACAAGTACAGTTAAACGACCAGCATAGAATTTTTTTAGGAGATGACTTGTAGACCGGGAGGCGGTACTCTTGTGATAAATATCCTACTTTAGTACCAAAAAATAACTATCTGTAGCGAAATAATTTTAGATGCATATATAAATTTACTCTTGTTAGAGGCCAAAAACTACCCCTTCCAAAACACAAAATTTATCCCATGTTTGTTCCGAACGGGAGGAATATTTTTAGGAAGCTCTTTAACATAGATATCCAAATAACTTTCTTGATTTCTTGACCGAAGTGCCTAGTCGGACACAATGATGATTTTTCGTCGATATGATATAATCTCCATAAGAAAAAACCAAATATTTTAAATAAATTAAAAGTTACCTTATTTAACTTTGAAAATTATTCTAAAACAAAAAGCACTCTTAGTGATTTCTCCAAAAATCGATAATTTTTCAGATATGAGCTGAAAACCTAAAGAAAAACATTTTATTTCTTTATAGTTTTTACACATCTTTTTGCTAAAAATATTATAAGCAGATTTAGTTTTAAGATATTTTTCGACACAAATCTTAACGAATCTAAAAAGAAAACCTCCGAAAAAAAAAACCTGAAAAAAGCCCCTAAGAAAAGATTAGAACCAACCCAAACCCAACGCAACTCAAACAATCAATTGTACTAGGAGTTTTTCCGGCGGTTGGCCAGTATGTACCCCGCCAAATTGATAGCGTAACAATGCAATATAATTTAGGATTAAGATAGACTAAGATGGCGTCACATAAACTGTCGCAAATACCTTTTATAATTTTTTGAAAAGGATTAGCAGAATAGATCACTTTGTTTGTTAAAACAAGGTAATAAACAGCAGCTGTGGCACCTGACATGGCTTCGGTACCTTTGAAGATGTTTCACCCCTAATTTAAATGTACCGACTGATGATTATTATTTTTTAAATATTCATATTTTTTCATTCCGTCAGAGCTATTGTGGTGTGTTTTTTTGAGTATTTGTCTAATATGTTTCTTTTAAATTAAAATTAATACAATGACTAAGAAGTGCGTAGTATGTAAAAAACAGTGTGAAAGATTTAGTCAAAAATAAATAAAATCGGGTAGGTAAGTAAATGTTTTAATATTTTTTGCACCTCATGAGCTAAAATCGTATTTCATTTTAGGGACTAAAATGATACTTGCTATCCCTAAGACTAAAAAAATTTTGTCCCCGTATAATTTGACTTGTCATATATTTTAGGCCAGTATAATTAAGTTTTTTTTGCAAATTATTTTAATTAAAATGGTGCCCAAAAGTGCAAAAATAGTATAAATATCACGTGACTAAAGAGTCTTATCTTTCGAAGAAAATTGTAGACCTCCCTCCGTTCGGGCTACAATCGTTTTGTCTCGGGATGAAAAATACCACTTTCGTCAGGTTTATAATGTCTATTACTGGGTATATATTACTTTTTATAATTTGATTTTCTCTAGTATATTTTTTGCGAAGAAGAAATTCGACACAAAGTTAATTTTAGATACAGGTGTAAACGTTATAATATTTAAAACCTTTACCTTAGCTAAGAAATCAAGAAAAAAAAAACATAAAATAGCAACATTTTTTTTGTCACTCGACCCTTAATTGTGATTTTCTTAAATTTTTCAAAAATATATTTTACTCCTGGATTTTTCCTACGGTTTCCCAATGCTTTGACAAATAAAACATGTTTTTGGTATGTTTTTCTTGAATTTATCAAAAAGAGAAACTTTTTTCTTAGTTTTTGCCCTACGGCTCCTCAATGCTAGGACAAAACAAAAATCTGCTTTTTGTGTTTATTAGGGATATTAAAGGACTTCAAATAATACTGTGTGAGGCATGGGTACAGACCCCACTAGAGTGCTCTCCTTCAGTAAAAAACTTTTATAACACGACATACGTCAAAGCACAAAAAGAAGCCTCAAGAGGCCGTGCGAGTGGCGGCTTAGCGATTCTAACTAAAAAAACTTTGCGTGCCGAGGTCTTCGAAACCTGCGTCTGGTAGATTATATTAAGGGTTTCGGGTTCGAATTTTCTTTTTTGGTTTGTTTTGCGTATTTTAAACCCACACTTAATCTTGAAATAACACTCGAACTCTTGGATGTTAGTCTTAGTAATGTAAGAGCTTTGAACCCAAATGTACCTCTGTTTCTCTGTGGCGACTTCAATGCGCGTATTGGTAACTCAAATTTATTTATCGAGGACTTGATAGAGGAATCAAATCTCTTACATCCACGTACAACTAGTGATCTAATTATAAGCACCAGAGGGCGAAAACTATTAGATTTTATATCCATCAATGAGCTGGGCATATTAAATGGCAGAACTGTCGGCGATCACCCAGCTACCTTTACTTTTTGCGCTGCACAAGGAAATAGTGTGGTTGATCTGTTTTTGACAAACATTGAAGGGTTATTCTCGGTCGCCGATCTTCAGGTTTTAACCGAGGTAGGAATATCCTCTCACTTCCCAGTTTGCTTAAGCTTGAACTTTGGAGGCAGTACAACCTGTAAGATAATGTTTAGTATTGTTCTTTATATCTAGTATACTAATAAAGCGCGCCGCTACTACTTATTAAATTGCACTGGTATGTCATCATAGGCAATCACTCGATACCGAGTATGATTTTCCTCTATTCTGTATCGTCGCTATCTGTGGTGCGTTTTTTGATGGCTATGTAAGCCAATTCTCGAGCCGCACACCCTTCCACAGTCCTGGCACACCCAGTCTCCGGCAGCAGCCGGGTGTTGTTGGTCATCCATTCTTCCATTTTGTCGCTCCTTTCTACGTTCTCTCTTTTCCGTTTCTAGTCTACGTCGTTGATCTTCAAAAGTTTGTGCTCCCTCATGGACTGTTCGGCGCCATGTAGCCCTATCGTTTGCCGTGGTCTCGAAGTTGTTTATATCGATGTGACCCTTCATCATATTGCCTTTGAGAACGTCCTTGTACCTTTTTTGTTGACCACCTTGATTTCTCTTTCCCTCCTCCAGTTGTCCATAAAATATCTGCTTTGGGAGACGTGTTTCAGGCATGCGGATAATGTGACCAGTCCAACGAAGCTGGTGCTTGAAGATAAGGGCTTCTATACTAGTTGTTCTGACTTCTTCTAAAACACTTATGTTTGTTCGTCGGTCTTGCCATTGGATTTTCAGTATTCGTCTTAAACAACTTTGGTGATATTTTTCTAGTCGTTTGATATGCCTTCTGTAGGCGGTCCACGTTTCGCATCCGTATGTTAGAGTTGGTATTATAACTGTGTTGTAGACACGAAGCTTGGTCTCCGCATTGATGTTGTGATTGTTGAAGACTCTCTCCGAAAGCCGTCCGAACGCTGCGCTAGCACATTTTAGGCGATGCTGTGTTTCTGCGTCAATAGTTGCGTTTGATGATAGGTGGCTCCCAAGGTATGGGTAATGTTCCACGTTCTGCAGATGATGGCCATTTATGGAAATGTTTGGAGCTTGGGGATTCGTACCTGGTTCTGGTTGGTGAAGAATTTGCGTTTTGGCAAGATTGACCTCTAGGCCAATGCTTTTGTAAGCTTGGTTAAATGCGTTGTAGACCTTCCTCTGTATCGGTCATTACGACGTTGTCATCGGCGTACTGCAGTTCGATTACCGAGGTTGTCGGGACCTTAGTTTTTGCTCGCAGTCTGCCTAGGTTAAGTTGGCCATCGTCGAATCTATATAGAATTTCCACTCCCGGCGGTAGATGTTCCTCAACAAGGTGAAGCATGGCACCTAAAAATATAGAGAATAGGGTGGGCGCAATAACACACTCAATCTGGAATGACTCTCCTGGTCCATCGTTGCTCAGGACTGTTGGATTCATATTGTCGTGTAGTAGTCTAAGAATTTGAATATATTTTTGAGGGCATCCAGCTTTTTCCAGTATTTTTCAAAGAGCTTCTCTGTTGGCCGAAACAAATGCTTTGACTAGATCTATGAAGGCCATGAAGAGAGGGCGATTTTGTTCTCTAGATTTCTCTTGCATTTGTCTGGCACTGAAGATCATGTCAGCTGTGCCTCGATTGTGCCTAAATCCACACTGTGTCTCTGGCAGATTTTGTTCAGCAATCGGAATTAATCGGTTTGATAGTATCCGTGCAAGTATCTTTCCAGCAACAGAAAGCAGAGATATACCTCTGTAGTTTCCACATTGGGCCTTATCGCCTTTTTTGAAAATGGTAACTATGGACGCGTCTCTGAGTTCGGCAGGAATGGTCTCAGTGGTCCATATTTTACTTATTAGAATGTGCATTTGGGAATTAAGTGCGGGACCCCCTTGTTTGTAGACTTCAGCAGCGATACCATCTGTGCCTGCTGACTTGTTATTCTTTAGCTGTGTGATTGCCTTTTCGACCTCCTCTAATCTCGGAATCTCACTTAGGTGTTGTTGTGTAGTTTTCTCCGGAATTTTGTCGAAGATGTCATTATCGACCTGAGACTCTCTGTTGAGTAGTTCTTGGAAGTGTTCTTTCCATCGTGAATTGATAGAGGATCTGTCTTTAAGCAGCCTTGTTCCATCTTTGGATCGTAGGGGATTGATACCTTGTGTAGTGGGACCATATATCATCTTAGTAGCTTGAAAGAAGGCTCTGGTGTTGTTGGACTCAGCTAGATGTTGCATTTCATGTGATTTTGTTGTCCACCATTGGTTTTTTAATCTACGTGTTTGCCTTTGTACTTCTGCTTTGGCTTCTTGATATTGCCTTTTCTTTAGAGTTAGGGTGGCTTTGTCTTGATGTTTTCTTTGTGTGTAGCCGACCGTTTCTTCGGAGGCAGATCAATATTCTCCGGGTACCCAACTGTTGATTCAGAGAAACTTGGAATTTTGTTCTGGTTTGATCATCTTTAAGGCGTTCTACATTGAATCTTCTTTTGATTTGCTTTTTTTGACGGCTACTTCTTGGTGGAATGTGCAAGTTCATTTTGGCTCGTATCAGGCGATGGTCTGTCCAGCTGTCGTCTGCACTCGTTATTGCTCTTATAATGTTTACGTCTTTTTGATCTCTGGAACGTACGATAATGTAATCAATCAGATGCCAGTGTTTTGAACTCGGGTATTGCCAGGAGGTCTTGAATTTGTCTTTTTGTCGGAAAATTTCCGTTTAAGTTCATGTTTCCAACACCTTCCTTGCCCATGACGCCCTTCCATTGAAATCACCTAGGATGATAAGTTTATCAGATTTAAGTACAGATGTTACGGCTTCACTAAGTTGAGAATAAAATTCATCTTTTTGGTTTTCATCAGCTGCAAGAGTTGGAGCGTAGGCGCTGATTATAGTAGCGTGTTGGTGGTTGCTAAGGTTTAGGCGCAATGTCATCAATCTTTCGCTTATTCCGGATGGAAATTCGGTTAGGTGGTACACACTGGTATGTAGTACGTGGTGGGGACACAGAGAGCCTTACCGACGGCAATCTTCCTGCCTGTGGGAACTTGCAGTTACGTCCGACTTGTAGACTAGATACGATGTCAATCTTGTATGCTAACGTTGCGTAATATACTCGTTGTTAAATAATACTTTGGTGTATTATTTTAATTAAGTAGTCGTGCTCTATCCTGGAGCCGCCAGGATATGACATGGTGTCAGGTAGTAGACATCTCGGTCGATCTCGTGACGTGCTTTAGCTGTTAAAAAGCCCTCGATTTAGTCAAAAATAGTGCGCTTGAAGCACCCTAGAAACTTGTGAAACAAAATGTGCACTGGTTGCACGCTAGACGCCTAGAATAAACGATGTTTAGCAAATAGTGCGCTAGTTTTATCCAAGAAATTTTGTGAATAATCCGGAAAGTTGCTGAAAAAGTCCAGTAAAAATGGAGAGCTTGCTTCGCCCGCCAGAACAGCTCAGTTTGGAAGGAAATATAGCTGAAATTTGGAAGCGATTTGAACAAAAATTTGAAGTTTTCTTGACTGTGACTGGTTTACAAAAAAAAGATGAGGAAATTCAAGTAGCTCTAAATCTTATTGGGGATGATGGTCTGGAGTTACACAATAGTTTTTTGTACACAGATGTTGAGAAAAAATCGTTTAAGTCGATACTTCAAAAGTTTAGAAATTATTGCTCGCCACAAGCCAATATTATTTTTAAACGGTTTAAATTTAATAGCATTGTACAAAAAGAAGGCCAGTTATTTGACAGTTTCTTGACAGAGTTAAGAAAAGCCGTGAAAACGACAAGTTACAAGGACCAAGATGACATTGTTAGAGACAGAATAGTGATAGGAATCGCTGACAAAAATACGCAGGAAAGGCTTTTGAGAGAGAGTAAGCTTAACCTGAATAAAGCTATCGAAATGTGTCGTGCTTCAGAGATTAGCAAAACTCAAGTTAAAGTGCTACAGAGCGAAGCGTCGGTTAGTGCGATAAACAAAGATAGAGAAAAGGCGCATACTAGTTCTGCGTTCTCGTCTAGATCAGCTGGTGTATCACAATCATTGATCTCCAGCCTGGGGGAAAACGTGTGCAAAATGCTACAGTAGGAATCATTTTGCAGCGGTGTGTACAAATGGAGAAAAATCTCATGAAAAAGAAAATCAGAAAGCGAAAAAGGACATGAAGAAAAAAGTGCATGAAGTAGAAAAAAAAATGAAGCTAGTGAAAGTAGTGATGAGTCAGAAAATAGTGATGGGCAATTTTACGTAAATTCGGTAAATTTGATCGGTTCAGTGGAGAAAAAAGTGCAGAAGTCTAGTTCGCAGGAGAAGATCTGGAAGCAAAAAGTTTGCATAGGTCAAGGCCAAGTAGATTTTCAATTGATACTGGAGCCGAGGTGAGTGTTTTACCTTTGTATATTTTGAAAAAACTAAATCTCAAAAATGACTTGAAATCCACAAAAGTAACTCTAGTTTCATATGGTAGTGAAAGCTTTAAGATCTGGGAGAGGTCAGTTTGTTGTCCAGGGTCAATAACACCGAGTCGCTTGTTGATTTTATTGTTGTTGATGCTGGAGACCAACTGCCCTTACTGGGGTTACCAGGTTGTTTATCTCTTAGTTTAATAAAACGTTTGGCTTCGATTAGTAACGGAGCAAATGTAACTTTTAAATCGTTAGAGAATGTCACTACAGCATATAAGTCTTGTTTTGATGGCCTGGGGGAGTTTCCCACAAGTCATCATATAACTTTGAAAAGTGACGCGATTCCACATGTTCAGCCCCCCAGAAGGGTTCCTAAGACACTTTATGACAGATTAAAATGCAAATTAGAACAACTTGAAAAACAAGGTGTAATTGAAAAAATCGAACGTCCGACTGAGTGGATGAACCCGCTAGTAATAGTAGAGGAAAAAAATAATTATCTACGACTTTGTTTACCTGTGAGGAAATTGCTAGCAAACTTTGCGACAAGGAATACTTGACGGTTCTTGACACGAAAGATGGCTATTTTCAAGTGAAAATTGATGACCAGAGCGCAGATTACACAACGTTTGGCACGCCTTTTGGGCGCTATAGATTTCTTAGATTGCCTTCTGGCATTTGCTCTGCACCTGAAGTCTTTCAAAGAAAGAACTTTGAAATATTAAATACAATATTAAATTCAATAGTTCGAAAATTCAATTTAAATCCAAGTCTGTCAAGTTCATGGGTCAGATTTATTCCAAAAATGGTGTTGAACCAAACAAAAACTATGTTAAAGCCATAACAGATTTGCCAACTCCGACTGACAAAAATGGAGTACTAAGAATTTTAGGAATGGCAAAGTATTTGGGTAAATTTTTGCCTAACTTATCTAAAGTTACAGCACCCCTTCGAGAGTTAACGAGACAAGATGCCACATTTCAGTGGCCTAACGAACAAGAGCAATCACTTTCTTAACTTAAGCATTTTCTAACAACTGCACCTGTGCTAAAATTTTTTGATTCTTCTAAAAATGTCGAAATTGAGACTGATGCCTCGAAGGATGGCCTTGGTGCTTGTTTGATACAAAATGGGCATCCGGTTGCATTTGCGTCGAGAAGCTTAACCTCAGCAGAAGAAGAACAGAAGTACGCTCAAATTGAGAAAGAGATGCTGGCTATTGTATTCGCAGTACAAAAATTTCACTTTTTTATTTACGGTCTAGGAAATGTCAAAATTAACACTGATCACAAGCCTTTGGAGGCTATAATGAAAAAAGATTTAGCTTCAATATTGCCCCGCTTGCAAAGATTGCGATTAAGCCTGGGAAGTACCTTTATATTGGTGACACGTTATCGAGAGCGTTTTTATTGATCATTAAAAAGCGATAGAGAATTTAATTTTGCAGTTTATTCAGTGATAAAAAATATGTCAATGTCAGATAATCGAAAACAGCAATTTAGAGTGGAAACCAAAAATGACCTACAACTAAAAGTAGTCGTTGATTACTGTTTAAATGGGTGGCCAGAAAATAAACATCAAGTGCAAGATTTTGTTCAACATTACTTGAAAATTAAAGATAATTTATCTTTTGTTTTGTTTTTTGCTGAATGTCATCGCTCTAAAAAAGAGCTCCATCTTGCTCTAAAGAATTTCAAAAAGGTCAATTTTTCAGGTAGTGAAGCTCGATATCTTGAAATTAAAAAAATCATACATTAAGCTAATATCAAGTAAAAAGCACATTTATAATCTTTAAATTACGGAAACTTTATCAAGAACACGGACCCAAAAACATTTTGGAATTGCATAAAAAAGTTTCGAAACATACCCCCAAGTTCAAGCTTAGCAGGGAAACCTGGAAAAAACTTTTTTGTAAACATCTATACACAACGTATCCCAAACGAAACTATGTTTTTTGGAGCTCTGGATCCATTTCTGGATGCGCCGGTTGAGCTAAGCGAGTTGAATTCCATCATGTCACATTGTAAAAATAATAAAGCGCCGGGGTCAGATGGGGTCCCCTATGAGTTTTAGAAATGTTTACCGCAGAATTGGCAATTATACCTATGTACTTTGTTTTCAAATATTCTGAATACTCGTAGGATTCCTGAGATCTGGTACCAAATTCAATTTTCTATGCTCCACAAGAAAGGCGATCGTGAGAACCCTGATAATTATAGGTCAATGGCACTCGTAACTGCTGTCTTAAGATTTTCACCCAAATTCTAACAAATCGACTTACTATTCAGCTGGACTAGAATCAGGTAATTCCTGAGGTACAATCAGGCTTCAGAAAGGGCCGCGCTTGTTCAGACAATGTATTCATTTTACACTCACTTATATCAAACCATCTTCGTTTAAAAAATCGGAAAATATTTGCAGCTTTTATAGATTTCCAACGAGCTTTCGACTCGATATCACATTCCCTTTTATGGTCTAAATTGCTTGATTTTGGTGTCAGCTCCTGTTTCATTACTATAATAAAGAGCCTCTACGATAGGGCAATGGTCTAGATTAAAGCTTCTGATGGTCTGTCTAAAAAGTTCGATATTAATAGTGGCGTTTTGCAGGGAGAAACTTTGAGCCCCTTGCTCTTTAATTTGTTTATCGCGGACATCGAGGATTTCTTTTTGAAGCACGATGTCTCCGGACTAAGTATCGATGCAAGAACCTTAATTATGTTGCTGTTGTACGCAGATGACCTAATAATTTTTGCTGACTCTAAAATAGATCTGCAAAAAAAACTTACCGTTCTTGAAAAATATGCAAAAATAAACCAACTCGCTGTTAACATGGCAAAGTCCAAGGTTCTTGTAATTTCCAGATCTGGCAGCCCCTATCGTGAAGACTTCTTGTTCAAGATTAACAACAAGCCGTTGGAACTGGTAAGCCACTTCACATATTTGGGTGTTACATTCTCCTCTTCGCCTTGCTTTCGCAGAATGGCGGAAACTACCGTTTTACGTTGGAGGCAGGCAGCTGGGGCAGTTATTAACGTTTTGTCTAACGTAAAACTGGTTGGCCTCTCTTGCTGCTTCAAACTATTTCAATCATCTGTACTCAACACATTCACTTCATGTCTACCTGTTGGTCTTGGATATATCGAAATACTTGAAACAATCCAGACATCATTTCTCAAGCATTTGCTACTTCTACCTAGGACCACCTCATCTGCTTTGCTTCGAATAGAAACCGGCTCTCACCATATGGCAGTGTTTGTTTTTAAATGTGCACTAAACTACTTTATCAAGTTACTAAATATGCCTGAATATAGTCTACCCAAAAAATGTTGGCAACGCCAAATTGACTTTTTAGACTACGATATCCCATCAAAATTTAACTGGGTCAAGCGACTTAAACTACTTTTTACCGGTAACAGTATTTCTGAATTATGGTCCCTTGATACATATGTTCTAAAAAAAAAATCAAAACTATTATAGAGAGAGTGGAAAGAAATTATTTTAACCATGACCTTGCAATTGCGCAAAATTCTACCTACACTTTTTTCTTTTCCTCGCTCAATCACTCTTCGTTAAGGCCAAATTACTTATCATACAGTATACCTAAGTACGTGTTGAGATGTTTGGCCCAGCTTTAGGGGAATTACTTACAGACTAAACCAAGAGGAGTTATGTACTGTCTGCAATATGCATGTGACAGAGTCCCTTATCCATCTACTATTTTATTGTCCGTTATACAAAAATCTGCGTCCAGCAATCTTACACCTAATCTGGCGAATGAGATCTGTAGAGCAACTCTAAGTATTTTCAAACAACGTGCGTTTCTTAGAAACGAGTAGTATGCCCACGGCTACCTTCATATAGTCAATATATTAAATAAATTTTCACTTTTTTTCTCATGTTACTTACTATACTTATTTTTTTTAAACTATAATGTTGTTTTTTTTTGTTTTTGTTACTATTAAGTAATCTTTTTAGGTCTAATTATTATTTATATACTTATTTCTTTCTGTAGTGTTCTGAACTGGATTTTCTTGTTATGAAAATGTATTTTTTTATAAACAATAATTGAATTGAATACTAAAACATTTTTTTGGTCAGACGACTCTAGAGGTATTTTTTTCTTGAATTATTTTTTTTCTGGTTTTCTTCCTACTGCTCCCCAATGCTTTAAAAAAATAAAAATCTGTTGCTTGTTATTAGAGATTTTAAAAGACTTCAAATAAAATTCGAACATTTTTTTGGTCAGGCGGCTCTAGAGGTATGTTTTTCATGAATTTATAAAAAAAATAAGCTTTTTCCTAGTTTGTTTCCTACGGCTTCCCAATGCTTTGAAAAATCACAAATCTGTTTCTTGTATTTATTAGGGATTTTAAAAGACTTCAAATAATACTTGAACAGTTTTTTAGTCAGAGGTATTTTTTTCTTGAATTTATAAAAACAAAACTAAACTTTTTCCTGTTTTTTTTCCTACGGTTCCCCAATGCTTTGAAAAAACAAAAATCTGTTGCTTGCATTTATTAGGGATTTAAAAGGACTTTAAATCATACTCGAACCTTTTTCTTGTCAGGCGACTCTAAAATATGTTTTTCTTGAATTTATAAAAAAAAACTAAACTTTTTTCTGATTTTTTTCCTACTTGTCCCCAATGCTTTGAAAAAACAAAAATCTGTTGCTTGTATTTATTGGGGATTTTAAAGGACTTCAAATAAAACTTGAACATTATTTTAGTCAGGCGACTCTAGAGGTATGTTTTTCTTGAATTTATAAAAAAAAACTAAACTTTTTCCTGTTTTTTTTTCCTAATGCTTTAAAAGAACAAAAATGAAAGAATAACAAGTTTTTTAAGTGCACATAGTGTCCTGTCCACATGCCAGCACGGCTTTCGCAAAGGTTTTTCAACGGAAAGTGCTGGCGTGGACTTGACACAGCATATCTTTGAATGCATGGACCGAAATAAGTATGTTGTCGTTCTATTTTTTGATCTCACACGAGCTTTTGATTGTTTGGATCCAAACTTTGTGTCTGTTAAATTGGATAGGATAGGAATAAGGGGAAATATTAATAATCTTTATAAATCTTTCTTAACCAACGGGCCATTTTATGTCAAAATCGGTAACGACTTTGTGATGAACTCCGCAGGGAAGTGTTTTGGGTCTTTTGATATTTACGATGTTTAATAATGATTTGTGTCATTTTGTAAAAAGTGCAAAGATCTTTGTTTATTGTGACGATACTACAGCGGTAATCGCAGATCCAGACCCTGAAAATTTGCATAGAAAAGTATTGCCTTGCTTTAGTGAACTTTGAGAGTGGTGTAAATCAAACAAACTGATGCTTAATCACTCAAAAACGAATGTGGTTGAAATTTGTAACAAATACCGAAAATCAAATAACTTTTTATTTAACTTTGAAGGACATTTGATTTCTTCTTCAAACCATGCAAATTTTTTGGGTGTTACTATTGACAAAAATATGGGTTGGTCTGAGCATATTGATACTCTTTCCAGAAGGCTTAACCGAAGTGCATTTATGATCAGTCAGCTTAAGAACTTGAGATTGGCGAACTTTTAAATGTTTACTATAGCACAGTACACAGTCTAATTGGGTATAACATAGTACTATGGGGGAACACTGGGGAGATTGAAAGGATTTTTATAATTCAGAAAAGAATAATAAGGCTTCTTTTTAACATACCTTACCGAAAGTCTTGTAGGGAAATATTTAGGACAAAAAAGATACTAACGGTTGCTGAAATTTTCTTACTAAAACTTCTCGTCTTTGTTTTTAAAAATAAAAATAGATTAAACTGCGTTGGAGATCTCTGCGCAATACACGGGGTAGAGGTAATCTACTTCTGACCAAACGTAATCATGAATTCTTTAAAAAAGCTCCATTTTACTCCGGAAGTTATTACCTCAATATCTTACCAACTGAAATAAAAAACAGCTCCACTTCTTCAAACTTTAAATCAAAACTTAAAGAATTACTTCTAAAAAATACTTTTTACACTACTTCGGAGTTTTGAGACTGTGTTAGTTTAATGAGGTAATAGGCATTGGTATTTTAGGTTTTTTATATTTATTTTACTTTACTTGTATTTTGTCACTAGTTAAGATTTTAAGATATATACTTTCTTTTTTTTTTAATAATGTATTCTCATAATTGCTATAACTAAATTCCTACTTAAGTTTTTTTTTGTTTGTTGATTATTTTTTTATGTATCTTTATATGCGTTTGTTTATTTACATAAATGTATGTCTACTATTTTTATAGTTTCTTAAGACAATAAAGAATTTTTGATTTTGATTTGAAATCTGTTGCTTGCATTTATTAGCGATTTTAAAGGACTTCAAATAATACTCGAACCATTTTTTTTGTCAGGCGACTCTAAGATATGTTTTTCTTGAATTTATAAAAAAACTAAACTTTTTTTTGTTTTTTTTTCCTACGGCTCCCCAATGCTTTGAAAAACAAAAATCTGTTGCTTGTATTTATTTAACTTCAAATAAAACTCGAGCATTATTTTGGTCAGGCGATTCTAGACGTATGTTTTTATTGAATATATCAAAACGAGAAACTTTTTTCTTAGTTTTTGATCTAGGGCTCCCTCGGATTTTAAAGGACTTTAAATAATACTCGAGGATTTTTTTGGTCAGGAGAATTTATAAAAAATAAGCTTGTTCCTAGTGTTTTTCCTACGGTTTCCCAATGCTTTAAAAAATCAAAAATATGTTTGTTGTATTCATTAGGGATTTTAAAAGACTTCAAATAATACTCGAACATTTTTTTGGTCAGGCTCTAGAGGTATGTTTTTCTTGAATTTATATAAAAAAAAACTTTCCTGTTTTTTTTTCCTACGGTTCCCCAATGCTTTGAAAAAACAAAAATCTGTTTCTTTTATTTAATAGGGATTTTAAAGGACTTTAAAAAATACTCGAACCTTTTTTTGGTGAGGCGATTCTAGAGGTATGTTTTTCATGAATTTATAAAAAAAATTAGATTTTTCCCATTTCTTTTCATAGGGCTACCCAATGCAATGAAAATCGGTCTTATAAAATAATAGTAGCAACTCAAAATCGGGACTCTAACTTTAACAAAAGCTGAATAAACTCATTGCCATTATAGGCGATAGAATATTTCTTCTAAATGAAAATAACAAAATGTTAAAACAGGAAGAAGATGCATATTTTTGTACACACGAAGAGGCAGACACACGAATAATAATATTTCATTTAAGCAATGCAGTTGGGTTCGAAGGCTGTAATAAGGGTATCAGATACCGATATTCTTGTTATTACTTTAGGTATTATCCACCAATTACCATGTAAAGAAATATGGTTTACTAGTAATCATAAAAATTCAGTAAACTGCTCTAATATAGAGGATAACTTGGGGTTAACTCTATGTAAAACATTACCGTTTTTACATTACAACCTTTTAAAAGCAAAATCAGAAATATCAGACAATTTTTAGTGACTTGAAAAACCCAAATGATGTTAACGATGAAATAAAAATGAGTATTGTAGCAAGATTTACTAGTGAATTGCATGACGTTAAACAAAATAACATTAATGATGCCAGGCTAAATTTATTTGAAAAAAAGTTTTGCTTTAAATCAGTAAAAACAAAACTACTGAAAAAAAATAATAATTTTGATTCTGGTAATCTTCCACCTGATTTAAAATCTTTTGAAAGAAAAAAACTAAAAGGGCCATATTTGTCAATGTCATGTGGCAATCAGCTATAAAAACAAGTTTCATAAACCTTAATCCCAAAGATTATGGGTGGAACTTAAAAGATGATATATTCACAATAAAACGGTGCGAAGGCGAATCATATCCAGTCTGTGTCGAAGATTTAATATTATTAAATAATAATAAAAGCACTGACGAAAGCACACCAGATAGCTCTTCTGATGAAGATTAATAATTACATATTCGTATTTTATTTACGTAAAACATAAATCATTACTTTTTGCAGCGGTATATTTTTACTACAAAAAATGATTGTGCTGTATTATTTTAATATAATGGTTAAATTTGCTTGTAAACTATATTCGTAGTTTAGGTTTAAAAAGTTACTCTTATTTGACAACATTATTATTACGTGTATATAATTTGTAAAGTATGTATCACAATAAAAAATAAACTTACCTACCAAGCATAATATTTTGAATTATAGATTATTTTTCAATAAAATGCCCTCAATTTAAATAGATTTATGCAAGACTCTCAAATGTTAAAAAACGTTAATTAGAAAAACAACCGGGGTTGTTCTTTGAAAAGAATTGTTTTTTTTTTTAATGCAGAATCGTTGCTATATCTTTAAATGTATTGATTTTTAGAGAAATCACCAAGAGTGATTTTTGTTTTAGAATAATTTAAAAAGGTAAATAAGGCATGTGTTTTATTTATTAAGGATATTTAGTTTTTTCTTTCTTTCAAAATAACAACATTGTGTCCGACTAGGCACTTCGGTCAAGAAAGTTGCTATCCTACCAGAGTATTTTGATATCTATGTTAAAAAGCTTCCTAAAAATGTTTTTCACGTTTTGAACAAACATGGGATAAATTTTATTTTTTTGACTCGTCTTTGATGTGTCCGACTAGTGGGAAGGGTCAAGATATTTTAAGTCCTACCACGTTCTTTATCTTTCACTAGTCGACCTCTTAATCTACACGTCAATAGTTTTTGGAACAAATACGGGTTTAATTTTGTGTTTTGGAAGGGGTAGTTTTTGCCCTCTAACAAGATAACGGTCAAGAGGCCAATGTCAGAGCGAAGTAAATTTATATGTAAATATAAAGTTCTTTCGCTACAGATAGTTACTTTTTGGTACCGGTTTCGGCTTCATGTACGTGCATCAATTACATATCTACACGAATATTTCTAAAATTAGTCGGAAAATTGATTCAAAACGTGTATAAATTCACTAAAGTGAATTTTATCTGAACTTGTGCATGCAGAAGCATATTTTTTCTCATTTTAATAAATTGTGAATTTATCATTAATTCGGTCTGTCATTTTTCGCGAGATCGAAAACCACAATAAAAATAACTCAGGCATGAGGAATTGTAGACAAGGAGTAGTACAATCTGTGAAAAAATCAAGAAGGCTCTGTACCAATCCTTTTTATGTGTGTCGGAACCTACAAAACTCCGTTAATTCGGAATTCCATGCAATAATTAATGATAAATTCCCATCCCTGAAAGCACGCGATCATGCGAATTTCGTGCGAATCTATGACTGAATTTCGCACAAAATTGTGATATGTTAAATGTACAACTTTTCAAGACTTATCTTTTTGCACTAATTATATTTTATGATAAACGATAAATTGTACCTGAAAAAATTAAAAACTGTACTTCAAACTCTAAATTTTGCACTAAAATGGATAAGGGATCTTATTACCTACAAGAAATGACTGGACCTACTTTCCCGTAAATTGCATAATTAAGCCACAAATCGCGAAAAACAAATGCACCCCTAAATCCAAGATGGCGGAAAATCCCATGGGGGGATGAAGCGTAAAACGTAAATTTATCTTCTCGCTTATCTACCCAAACTACCCACAAAGTTTCATTGAGCCTTCTTATACGAAAGTAGTTCTGCGAGATTCAGTTTATAATATCAGCCGCACCACGCTCGGCTTTCAAGCGCTGGGGGTGAGCGCGCGCGAATTCGGAGAGCTGCACTGCGAAAATGAAGAATGATACGCAAAAAAGTTAAGAGATAAATATTGTAGAGCTTTTCAAGGTCTACATTTATCTCCTGATTATATTTTTTTCATAAATGGCACAGAAAGGCTAAAAAAGTCAAAAAAATGTAGTTCAACCACTAAATTTTTCACTAAAATGATCATAATTGTTTATAGTTTCGATGGGGAATCTTATTATCTACAGTAAACCACTGAGCATACTTTTTCGTTAACTGCATATTCGCAAATCGCAAAAAATAAATGCACCCCTAAATCCAAGATGGCGGGAAAACCTCCCGGTGGATGAAGTCTAAAACTTGGGTTTAAGCTTCTTTATATAGGCCCTACCTATCCTCAAAGTTTCATCCTGTCCGCTCCGATTCCGAACTAAAATTCTAGATTGCTTGGACTAGAAATCATCTGTATCTTCTGTTAACGGGTACAGAGGTCTTGAGTTGAGACATGCTTCGATTTGATACACCAGCGTTGTTAATTCTTCATAGGTCAAAGTGCATTCACCGATTACTCTTTTGAGATGGTGCTTCATGGATTTCACACCTGCCTCCCATATTCCTCCAAAATGTGGAGCTGCGGGTGGAATGAAGTGCCATTTTGTTCCTAGGTTCACGATTGTGTTTTGTAAAGAATGATCGTGGATCAATTCTGTGATGTCCTTTTCGAATTGCCGTGCTGCTCCTACGAATGTAGTTCCGTTATCACTATATATATTGGCACAATGACCTCTTCTGGCAGTGAACCGTCGAAATGCTGCTAAGAATGCTTCTGTTGTCATGTCACTGACCACTTCTAAGTGAATTGCTCTGGTCGCTAAACACACAAATACTGCAATGTACTTTTTGTATGATTTGTGCCCTCTTCCTTTGGTTGCTTTGACTTGAATAGGACCGGCGTAGTCCACTCCTGAGTTTGTAAATGGTGCCGCCGGGGTTACTCTTGATTTGGAAAGTTGTCCAATGAGTTGTTGTGCAGTATGTGCTTTGTGGCGGATGCATATAATGCACTTATTTATAACTGCTTTGACGGACCGCTTGCCGTTGATGATCCAAAATTTGCTTCGTATGTTCGATAGCGTTACTTGGTTTCCTCCGTGTAGAGTGGTCCTGTGAGCATTCCTAATTATTAATGTAGATAGGTGTGAGTGGTATGGAAGGATCATGGGATGCCGCTGGTCGTAGGGTAGAGGTGAGTGTTCGAGTCTTCCTCCGACTCGCATTATGCCTTTGCTGTCGAGGAACGGATTGAGGATCTGTAGCTTGCTCTTTTTGTCAACTGAGTTTTGCTGTTGTAGCGACTTGTATTCTTCAAAAAATTCGTGTTGGACCCTTTGGATGATTATTTCGAAAGTATCTTGTATTTCTTTAACGGATAGAGTAAACGTATCTCCTTTTTTGAGGAAGCGACGGCAGTAGGGCAGAATATATCGCTTGGATGTCAGGAATTTCGTATGTTAGGGGGACTTCTCTTAATGACGTCAGCCAAGAAGGACCTTTCCACCACAGATCAGTTGATTGTAGTTTGTCTGGGTCCAACCCTCTGGATATGATGTCTGCTGGGTTTTCTTGGGACTTCACGTGGTTCCAGGATACTTGAGGGGTATTCCTGTGTATTTCACAAACTCACCTTTTATCCAGGCAAGAGTGATCATGGAGTCGGTCCAAGCGAAGGTTTGGGTGTTTTCCATTTGAAGAACTGCTTCAGTTTTTTGTATTAATTTTGATAGTAGGACTGCTGCACATAGTTCCAAGCGAGGTAGGGCTGTTCTGTTCTTTGCTGTGGCGACTTTTGATTTTGCTTGTAAAAGTGTAACAATTTGATTATCTTCTTCTTTTATGCTACTGTAGATCACTGCTCCGTAGGCTTTTTCTGTTGCGTCGCAAAAGCCGTGGAGTTCTATTTTTGTGTCTTGCAGATGTATCCATCTCGGAATCTTGATCGTTTCGACTTCTTTTATTTTGCTTTGAAACTGTAACCATCTTGAAGATATTTCTTGATCTACTGGTTCATCCCAGCTCAGGTTTCTTAACCAGAGATCTTGAATGATGTGTTTCGCCTGTACCACGACTGGAGATAACCATCCTAGTGGGTCAAATAATTTGGATATTTCAGACAGGATTTGTCGCTTTGTTAGCTGAGTTATTTTGGAGACTTTGACTTAAAATTTAAAAGTATCATCTGCTGGTGACCATAGTACGGCTAACGACTTAGTGAAATCATCTTGCGGTAGTTCCTGTACTTTTTGTTTTCGAAATTGTTCTGGAATTGATTGAAGCAACGCCGGTGAGTTATCAGGTTAAATCCGGCAGAGTAGTAGTAGCTGGTTTTGTAGTTCTCGGGCTGTTTCTGTATCTTGTGCTCCAGATGTCATCAACGTAGAAGTCTCTTAGCGCCGGATGACTTGCGGCTGGAAATTTGTTGGATTCTTCAATTGCGAGTTTCTGTAATGTTTTGATGGCTAGATACGGCGCTGATGCTGTGCCATAGGTTACCGTGGTAAGTTCGTGTTCAAACATTGCTTGATGCGGATATTCCCTCCATAGTATTCTCTGATTTTTTTTTATGTCTGCACAGAATACAATCTTTTGTTTTCTCCAACGAAGAAGAATTTTGCAGCCTTGGACCAACATGCATGATGTCATTTAGGCTGATGCTGGTAGAGGTTTTGCAGGATGCGTCAAAAACGACTCTCAGTCGCGTTGTTGTGTTTGTTTCTCTGATAACTGCCTGATGTGGAATGTAAGTTCCCTTGATTCACTTCATGTCTGGTCAGTTTCCTCATGTGGCCCAATTTTAAGTTTTCCGCCATAAATTCCGCATACTGCGTGTGATATCTTGTTGTAGTTTTCTTTCAATGTTCGTGAATCTTGCTGCGGCCCTTGATTTAGAGTGACCCAATGCGTCTGCTGATTGTTTGAATGGGATTCTGACAACAAATCTGCCATCGGGGTTCCGGATTGTGGTTTGCTCATAAAATTCTTCGCATGCCTGCTCTTCTTCTGTTAGATGATGTGCTTGGGATATTTCCTCGATTTCCCAGAACTTAGTTAGCTGTCTATCTTCTTCATAGTGAGTTATCATGCTGACAACTTGATTGCGGAATATCCGGATGATATTGGTCCGGACACGATCCACCCTAATTCTGTGTTTTGTTTCAAAAGGGCTTATGTAGTTTTTTGCATTCCGTGGGCATATTCCTCGGCTCCTAATATACGATCTATTGCACTTGGTGTCATGAACGTTGGATCGGCTAATACTTCATTCTTCCAACTATCTAAACTATTTATGCGGAGACGTTGCTTTGGCATGGACTGAGTCAGCCTTGGAAGGACAATCATATTGACTTCCATGGAGAACGCACTCGTAAAACGTGGCTTGATTTGTGCGTCAATGGTCAAACTTTTGGTTCGCCGTCACCAATTCCTGAAATTTGTGCTTTTATGTGACGTGTTCGGTAATAATAGATATCTGTAACCCTTGGTCAATAAGTATCCTTAGGACTTGAGGGGAACTTGGTGTGCATACTTCTACTAGTGCTGTAGCGAGTAGAACGTTTTCTTCATTTCTACTGGCGTGGTTGGACATTGCACCTCTTGGTGGGTGATGGTCTGCTCTTCTTGTTTGTTGAGGATTTCTCGGTAGGGCTCTTTCTTGGTGGTTGGGTTGTCTATTGTGGTTTTGTGCCTGCCTGTCCATGTGAAGCAGCGTGTGGTGCTGTCGACTGCATATGCTGTATTTTGACTGGCTAAAACATCTCTTGTTGGTATCATGGCTAAGACAGTTGTAGAAAATGCGCTTTTCTTGAACATATCTCTTTCTTTCTTGTGCGAAATTCCTCCAAACTTCTGGCAGTGGTATGTCATGTGTTGGTCTTGGCAGACCAAACAGCTTGAGTTGCTGAATTTTTTCTCTGAGCTTGGCTTTCGTTATGACCCTGGAATAGTTTCTAAGTGACTGGAATCTTCTTTCCAAAAAGTTCATGAATTCGGTCAACTCTGGAACATCGTGAGGTCTCTCAAGGCTCTGCTCATATAGGCGGTTGCTTTCAGCGTCCCATTTTCTGGTAGTCATTCGGATGACCATGGGATCCCAGGTGTCAACATTAACGCCTATATTCTTTAGTGCCTGTAGACATTCGCTGGTGATACATGCAGCTGCTTTAGTTTCTGGGCATTCTCTCTTGAAACTTCTGCTAGGTCTAGTAGTTTGTCTAGCAGCTTGAATGTAAGAAGTCTTTTATTTTCATTCTTCTTATTCAGAATGATAGTAGATTCACCAAGGCCCTTTCTCACATCCTGAATCATACCAAAAATATATGATATATCTATCATACATCTTTGGGCATTCGTTATACAAACTAAAATCACAGCACAAAAGACAGCAAATGTTTTGATTTAATTTAAATTTGCATGGTTCACAGCATAAAACGATTCTATCTAAATATACACATGTTCTAAACCAACACATTAAATATAATAGAAATAAAAGAACACTTTGTTTGCAATATAATAATTTTTAAATACGCATTTTACTGACCTGTAAACAATTCGTTCTACCGCCAACCAAACAACTCCAACTACTATCTCTTGATTCCGAATCTCGTAAAAACACACACACACACAAATGCGTGCTTCTTTTTTGTTGTTTTTTTTATTAATACCTAACTATAGGGTGCTCCAAAACCGAATAAAAGATTTAATATTTTTTTAAATAGATGGATTGTGGATGGCTCACTAGTATTTGTTGGCTTAAGTTACCGACGCTCTGCTGGATTCTTGTAGCTAATTCTTCAATGGCATCATCGAATTGGCTCTGGATTTGTTTGTACACGTTGTGGATAAAGTAGTCGTTTTGATGAACGGACTCATTTACGTCGATTTTTTCATGCAGGTTTTGCATTGCATCCCATTGTTTCTTGCTTGTTTCCATCAGATGCTTATATCGAAATTCTGATTTATTAAGAATAAGTTCTTAATTAATTTGGGTAATAGTGTCTTGTAATTGCTGTATCTTGAACTTCTGAGTTTTTATTGCTGTTGATAGCGCCTTTAGGCATGTTAGTAAGTAGGATTTGAACTAGTCGTATCTGGCATATAGTTGTTGGGCATATTGCTTGGTGAAGTATTGATGGTCGCTGTGATTTTTTATTTTTATCATCGCGACCTCGTTTTTGTGGATTGTTTGCAGAATTGATTCCAAATTGGTCAAATGTTTTTGTATGTAGGCCTCGGTTTTTTTTCTACTGAGTCTTTCTTGCAGTTGCTTAGTAGTTGAATCATTTGCATTCCCAATTTTTCTTGCTTTCGTGCAAGACGGTCAAGATCTTCTTTGTCTGTCATGTTGGTGTTTGACCTGCGGTTGGACTGGTTAAAGTGTCTTTCTTGTTGTGGATGGACGGCGTGTATCTGTGGACTGGCAGGTTGGGCGGACGACAAGTCTTCTTGGACTGGTTGGTTCAACAGACGGCTAGTCTTCTTGAACTGGCTGTTAAACGGAAGGAAGTCTTCTTGGACTGGTTGGTTGAACGGATGGCGAGTCTTCTTGGACTGGCTGGTTGGACGGACGGTGAGTCTTCTTGGACTGGCTGGTTGGACGGACGGTAGTTCTCTGTGGACTGGATTGGATGGACGGCGAGTCTTCTTGGACTGGCTGGACGGACAGAAGGAAGTCTTCTTGGACTGGTTGGTTGGACGGACGACGAGTCTTCTTCGACTGGCTGGTTGGACGGACGACGAGTCTTCTTGGACTGGCTGGTTGGACGGACAGTAAGTCTTCTTGGACTGGTTGGTTGGATAGACGGCGAGTCTTCTTGGACTGGTTGGTTGGACGGACGACGAGTCTTCTTGGACTGGCTGGTTGAACGGACAGTAAGTCTTCTTGGACTGGCTGGTTGGACGGACGGCGAGTCTTCTTGCACTGGCTGGTTGGACGAACGGTGAGTCTTCTTGGACTGGCTGGTTGGACGGACAGTAGGTTTCTGTGGACTGGATTGGACGGACGGCGAGTCTTCTTGGACTGGCTGGTTCGACGGACGGCGAGTCTCTGTGGACTGAATTGGACGGACGTAAAGTCTTCTTGGACTGGTTGGTTGGACGGACGACGAGTCTTCTTGGGCTGGCTGGTTCGACGGACGGCGAGTCTCTGTGGACTGAATTGGACGGACGTAAAGTCTTCTTGGACTGGTTGGTTGGACGGACGGCGAGTCTTCTTGGACTGGCTGGACGGACAGACAGTAATTCCGTTAACTGTCTGTATGGACGGGCGGCTTACTGCTGATTTTCTAAAGGCTCGAAGGACCAATGTACAAGCTGTGCTTGTAAATGACACTTGCTTAACTCGGCTTGGTTAAGCAGCAGGACAGTTTGTATTGTTTACTTCCAGAGAGCAGCCTCACTCTCTGCTATGGCCAAGAAGGCTTGGGCACAGTAAATGTTTGAGTAATGCAACTTTTCGATATAGGTTGAGTACTGATTTATTTCGAATCTTACATTTCTTTTTATATCAATTTCTTAAAAACTAATCGTGACAAAAACTCAAAACATATAAAACAATACAAAGGTGGTAACTTAATAAATTATATAAAACATATGAACGTGATAAATTGATAAAATACTTATAAACTTAAATAATAAATGTAAACGTATGTTATTCGGATATTTCCATAATATCAATTTATGTTTAATTAAACACAAACAAGAGAAAAATATTTGATTCCAAAGTAGCACAAATTTTAAAATACGAAAAATCTGGTGACCCCAAGATAAAAATATCTTTTTAGTAAATCTCACCAACTATTTTTAAAGAAAATGTTACAACTAGTGTATAACCAGTAAGCTTGGTAATTTTAAAAAATATAGTCAAAAATTATATTTGATTTTGGCGCATGTAATACCAAGATTGAAAAAGACTCATTTTTACGTATTTAGCATAATTTTATTTTAAAATCCAATTTAAGAAGACTTCCCAGTAAAGTTTCATTTTTTTTTGGAAAATGCAAAAAGCATTTTTTTTAAAAAAACCACACTGTTCTGATTTAAATCGATGAGGTACTTTTTTCTAAATAAAATATTTACCAAAGCATTGCTTGGCAAAATTTCATTAATCCAAGATGGCATCACCGTACCTCTCTGCGCGGGTCTGGCAACTAAATAATTGACTTTTGAAACATTATTATTATGGTTACACATCTTGGGTTAAAGGAATTTTAGTCACTACAAGATTCTACTAGAGATTCCAAATTCTGCCCTACTATTTATAACTCATTTCTCTTACATCGATACCCAATGAGCACTTTTGTCTATATAGAAGTTACAGCAAATAATATAAAACCTTCATAAAATAACCAAAAGTTATATTATTTAGTGTTGGTGAAAATTTTCTAACTCTAATATATCTCTTAAATGAGTAAAAAAGACTTGGAAAACAACTGACCAACACCAGCTTATAAAAATTTATGGTACATAATAATGGATAGAAAAACAACATATAGATTTTATAAAACTTCCTTATGAACCCTCAAGTCTAGATATTATTATAAAAAGGTTTTACAACTGTTCTAACAATACTACATAACAAATAAAGGTTTTTATCGATTTAGAAATATAAATTTTCCATCTTTCTTTCCTTTGCTTGTTATGTATTTTTCTTTTTCTTTTTAAAATAAAAAATTTATAAAATAGTGTTTACCAATCTTCTAAAATAAATTAAAATGGAAGTGAGATAAGTTGAAGCGGAATATGAATATTTATATACTATAGGTTAAATAAAAGCTGTTTTCCCAGTCATCCTACTATGATAATCAGCTGCGGTCCCGTGTGTACTGTATAGTTTTCGAATACACTCACAAAATTTTCATGGGCTCCAAAAATACTTGAGAAAACGGGAAAAAAAATTAATTTAAATAATACTTTTTTTTCACATATATTTTTTGCTTTCTGGGAGAAATATTGAATTTTGTATTATTATAAACAAGCAATATTTCGATTAAAGCACATGTTGAAACCCCATAAATAACGTTTTTATTTTGGTCAAAAACCTATTGTTGGAATCCGAAATGGCGAAAATTTACGACAATTCTATTAAAAAAAAACAATACAATTATACCACTGTTTACCTCTTTCAACACTATTTTATCAACGTTTTAAAACATGATGCTAGTTGAAACAAAAGGCTGCAGATGACGCAGTGTTGAACACTGAAGGTCCGTTTCTGCGAGCTTAACATAGTTACCATTGTTCTCTTTTCCTAAATGTATACCAGGAAAAATACCCACCTGCACACCGTTCAACCCCGCATAACTGTCAGAGGTAACTATCTCAAGAAGATAGTTAGATTGCGGGGTCGAAGGGTATACAGGCAGGTAGTTCCCTGGTATGCTGGATCTCGCTCATTTAGAAAAAGAGGATAATAGTAACTATGTCAAACTCACAGAAACGGACCTTGAGGCTGCGTTCCGTCGCGTCGTAAGGTGATGTGTTCACAATTGCCGCCGACCAACCGTGCGCACTGTATGCACTCGAAGTTTTCACGGTTGTTCTCTTTTTCTAAAACCCGGTTCCCATCTATGGGTTTCTTATGCGTAGGCTCCCCGAATCAAAACACGGATCACGTAGTCTAAGAGAGATTTGCCTGATACAAGTTCATATCGGTCCACGTGATGAGTTTTTTGAGTCAGGGTGGCCGCGCATGGGAAACGATGGTCGGAATCGGGTGTAGAATGCATTCGATCCCGATATCTGTCATCGAAAACTATCTCAAGAAGATTTGGATCTCTTATGTTTCTCCTCAGATTGATGTAATTAAAACCAGATAATAATGGCATGCTATCTCGCAAAAACGCACCTTTTGATGTCGCAAAAACGCACCTTTTAAAGTCGCAAAAACGAGCCTTTTGATGTCACGAAATTAACCTAAAAAATTTTGTTTGTTTTGTTACAAATTAAAATTGTTTTTTTGTTGTAAAAACAATGGTATTATAACCACTATACAAAGAAATTAATAAAAACATTACAGAAAGAATGGGCAAAAAAGGTTTATGAATGAGTTCATAAGAATATTACAGGCACCAATTTAAATAAAAGTGTCTCTTTGTTGTTGGTTAATTATGTTTTTATAAACTACTAGTGATAGCAACATTTTAAAAATCAATCTATATATCTTTCATTGATAGTTACTTACGGTTTTATAGATGGGTTAACAGAAAGATTTCAAAAACCAATTTATATAACTTTTGTCACTGATGACTTATATTTTTATAAATATGTTGGTGGAAACATTGTTAACACCAATTTATATAACATGTGTTACCGATGACTTAAATTTTTATAAAGATGTCCGTGGAAATATTGTTAACGCCAGTTTTATGTTACCTTGGGGTACCATCAATTTAGAACCTTTAATAAAACAAATATACAAAATCAATTCCTGTAGGAAACCTCTAAATACCCTAGGGCATTAATGGAACCCTGTTTATAATAATTATATAAATTTTTGTCATCAGAGGTTTCTGAAAATGCTCATTGGGTAAGAATGATCGTTGAAACAAATATTGCAGTTAGCTGTGCAAGCAGGAGCCCACGAAGTGCCCTTCTACCAGTATTACAGTTTACGTCTATATTTACAAACTAGTCCCAGGGGACTATTTGTACAGAACGTGTTGGGAAAGTCTTATCATAGGGCAGGGTAAAGGTTGTAATCGGGCTAGCCCAAAACCGTTCGAAAATGACCGCGACAAACACATTTCCGTTAAAAAATCAAAAAGGTGATTACTCGGGGGCTACACAAAAAGAATATTTTGTTTCTTTTCTGTTTGGTTTGGGTCAAAAAGTGTATTTTACACAAAACTGCTTCTTTCATGTATACTTTTTTATTTCAGATCCGTTGAAGTCCACCACAAGAAAACTAAACACCGAGGTTTCCTTGCACAAATAAGCCTTTTTCGTTGCGGACAATGTCCCTACGTTAGTTACTTTAAATGGGATTTCATCCAACACACCAAAACATATCACCCAGATTCGACGCCTTCAAATCTAAAAGTACTCTCTTGTGGTAAGTGCGCGTATGTAGCCAGTACCAAGTTAGAACTAAAGCAACATTTTGACAAACATCATGCTAGAATAGTGTATAAATGTGACGATTGTCAGTTTCAAACTAGACGAAATGAACGATATCAGTTACATATAATTAATGCCGCTTTGACACAACATCATGATAGGCAGCATCATAAAATTACGGAGTTGGCTCAGTATAAATGTAAAATTTGCGATTTTACATCCACTAGTGATCACGACTTGAATACGCATAAATTGTTACATAAAACTCAAGAATTAATGGTTACCATGATGAGTAATGCATCTGAGGCAGATTGTTCTAAAACAAATATACCAGAAAGTATTTTACCCCAAGAGAATTCTAAGTCTTTAAACAAAAACGAAACAAATCCAAAAATTGCTGAAAACAGAAACAGAACGGACGAAGTAAAAAAGACATTTAAACACATTAAAACTGACATGAAACGCAATAGGGGCGAAGTTACAGATTTAATGTCTAGTTCTCCGAAGAAACCTAAAGCATCCCCATACAAATGTTTTTATTGTGAATTTAAAGCTGACCAAAAAATTGAAGTTGATCGACATGAAAAAACGACTCACAGAACCTTTGACGGTTTATTTACGTGCCCGTTTTGCGCTTACGAAACGACCAAACGATGCGATTTAAGGAGGCACTATACCAGAAAACATAAAAGTTCCTTTAAATGCGTTAATTGTTTGTACGAGACCGGCTCAAAAAGTTGCTATATTCAACATTGTGCAAGTCATAAACGCGACGTAAACAAACTACATCAATGTTCAGTTTGTGACTACACAAACGATAGAAAATCAATGGTCCAAAGACACGAACTTACTCATAAGGATATGAGCCTATTTTGTGATTTGTGTAATTACAAGACCAGAAGAAAAGATGATCTAACGCGTCATAAATCCAAAAGACATGAAGTACATACGGATAATTACTTGAAGTTAATAAAAGATCAAAAAGTATAAGCTATTTACCGGTTTATTATAGTTGAACGTTTTACTAAATGTTTTTCATTAACAACGGCAGCATCTGAAAACTTATTTAATTTTAGTCTGAAAACTTATTTATTTCTTAAGATGCTTTTAAGATCTGTCAAGGTTTTTATACAAATAGATAAACTAAAAATAACATAACCAAAATTGTTTGAAGTTACGTCCGCTCTGATAGATTAAATGATAACATTGCAGTCCGAACGAGGGGTGTGTCACGAAGTGACAGGTATGCATGCGCTATTCTCGTTCATTAACCAGTAAAAATTCTGTTCTTTGTACGTCATTGCGGCCGGAATCGTTACTACCAAATTTAGTCAATCAATCAATCAATCAATTCATTTATTGTTTATAAAAAAATACATTTTCATAACAAGAAAATCCAGTTCAGAACACTACAGAAAGAAAATAGGTATATAAATAATAATTAGATCTAAAAAGATTACCTAATAGTAACAAAAACAAAAAAAAACATTATAGTTAAAAAAATAAGTATAGTAAGTAATTTAGTCAAATCAAGTAGACAGCCTGCCCTGCCAAAAAAAACCGCATGAAAGATCATAGCAAATAACAGATAAAACATCATGAGTTTTTATAATTTATGCTCATATAAACTTATGATATTTTATAATTTTTGAATAGTGAAAGTGAAACACAAATCCCGCATAGGAGTTGGTCCAGTTGGCTTATAAAAATTTATAATATTTTATGGTTTTTAATATGACAACTCCTCATAAAATTTTATAAGATTTTATGAGAGAGCTGTAGGAGAGATGTTACTTTGATAGATTTCTATGAGATTTCATAAGCCAAAAACTATTTTTTGCAAGCTTTTATTTACCTTGCAATGTATCTATCTAGGTAACAAACAAGATATGTTCGGCTGGAATCTTTCAATTTAATTTTGACCAAATTCTCGACATCCGATCGGCTTCAAATTTGGCATGCTTATATAGTTGCGGTGACAACACAAAAATATAGTTTGATGAAATTGACAGCTCCCCCCTAGTTGAAGGGCGTGGAGGGGGGTACAGTTGAAGAATACAAAAATATAGTTTAAAGAAATTGTCAGCTCCCCCTACTCGAAGGGGGTGGAGGGGTGTACAGTTGAAGTACGCCCGATTTCGTTGAAATTAAGTGTGTCGGGGCACTTGGGGATGGAGACAATGAATTTCTAATCAGATTTTTAAAATTCAACATGACAGATTCAAGATGGACGATTTTGTTAGAAATACAATATGTTACATATTTAAACTATACTTAACACACTATTGGTTAATACAACAATGACATGGTCATAACATATTTGAAATACACAAGTGTTACATTTATGTTGTGTTTGATAGCAAATAGTAATATGCATCGTATGTTATATTACTGGTTGCCTAACCATAGTGAAGTGAATAAGAATATTCAGACATAAGTGTCGTATTGACGTAAACTAGCTGACTGTGAAACAAGGTTAGTGTGTCATCGTGCTTAGTAAAGGACCGCAGTTGATTTTAAATGAACAAGTTATAAATGTTTTATGTAAAGTTTATTGACTTATATTTACAATATAAGAAAGTTAATCGAGCCCGTGTAGTTTTCATTAATTCGCTAATCCATTGTGTGTCGTAAGGCATCACTCTCCAATAGGTTATGGGCCCAGGTTTTTGTTCGTAGCGGATTCCATTTTCCCATCGCTGTGCAAACTTTTTTCGTCTTTTTTTTTGTTTGTGTGAAAAAGAACAAAAATGGCGGCCGATACAAGTTCGGCGTTTTCTGCGATCGAAAGATTGAAAGGTCGCGAAAATTACAGCGATTGGCGATTCCAAATCACGGCTCTTTTGCGACATGATGGTCTTTGGGACTGCGGTGTGGGGCAAATGTCCGTTATCAATCCAACCAACGTAACCGCAACGGCAGTGGCGGCGCGCAAAGATGCGGCGCGTAAATGTGTTCTATCAAGTTAATAAACTATGGTACAATGGAGGATTGGGACCGATTCTTAGGCAAAACGACGAAATTTCGTCGCGTCAATTATGTGGCAACGCCGGCTCTGCCAAATGCGCCTGTATCATACCGAAGGTGAAACCATCAAGTTGGCCATGACCGAAACCGCTGACTCCTAAATGTCAAAATCACTTTTAGGCTATATTTTTATAAAAAATTTTGTTTTGATATCATCGGAATATTTTTTGTCCATTTTTAAAGAAAATGTGTTGAGAAAGAGACCAGACTAGGCGTAGATTTGAAGAAGACACAGATGAACCAACAAAAATCACAAAGACATATTTTGGGAATGCCAGCCATATTTACAGTAAGTCGCAGGTTAAATAAATCTTAAATAAATGCCTTTTACAGTTGTACCTGGGCCCGTATTGTCGTAGTTATAAAAACGCTAAGCGTTTTCAAGAACTATAGGCAAAACAGCAAGTGGTTGGTAGATGTTTTGTGAAAAAGGTACGCGCTTCTCAAAGTGAATGGAAAACCGCAAGCTATTGCAGGCTGTTTTGCGATTTGCTTTGGAAAGCGCTTTTTAGCGTTTTATTTCATTAATTTTACTTTGTGCGTTTTTATTAAAATTTTAGAGGGACCTAGGTAAATAATTTTAGCATGAGTTGGTGAGTGGGTTTGGTGACCTGTTTTTTATTACCCAATTTTAAAAATTAAAGCACGTTTATTTTTTTGATTTTTTTATCGTTCTCTCAGTAGAAGCAAATATTTTATTTAGCTGATCACAGTCATAGTTTTTTTTATGGTAAAGCCATAATTTTCTTATGGTAATGGTCAAGCAATGATGGTAAAATTTAAGGCTTAAAATATTTTAGCATAATTTACGGGGTAGTTTTTTACATTTTAAAGTTTTCTTTCAAAACTTTCGATTTCTAGAATAAAACACTCACATTTTTCAAGTTTTCACTGTTTTTTTTAGCATTCAAAAAAAGTACTGCCAAAAAACATTTTTTCTCTGTTAAAATGAAGAATATTTAGAGAGAGAGATCAGAATTTTAGAGGTAGATGGAGAGATATTTTAGTGAGGTGCAAAAATATTTAAGGTTGAGAGAGAGCAAGATGGACATAATTTACGGCAATTGTTTACTGAAGATTTATGTTATGTCATCTGTCTGTCATCTTGAGTGGTTTTTTTTTTCCAAAAAACAGCAAAAATTGTAATTTTTTAAGTGTAAAGCGTATAAAACACAAGTTGGTATTAATTTCTATCAATCAAAGTTCTTTACAGTCTTTAAATTTACCAAAAAAACGTGTCCTACTAAAGTGTATTTTAGCATATCTAAAAATAATTTAACAGGTAAAGTAAAAAGTATGGTAAAGCCATGATGACCCTAATGTTTTACACACTTTACGCTTTGAATTAAAATTTTTGATGCTTTTTGGATAAAAATGGCAAAATAAAAATCATATGCACGACACCACTTAAGATGACAGACAGATGATATAACAGAAATTTTTAGTAAACAATTGCCTTAAATTATGTCCATCTTTCTTTGAAATGATTTTTATAGCCTGCTGTCTCTCTTCAACAACCTTATATTTTTTGGCACGTCACTAAATTATCTCTCCATATACCTCTAAAATTCTGCCCTTTCTCTCTAAATATTTTTTATTTTAACAGAGAAAAAATGTTATGGCAGTACTTTTTTTGTACCCCTGAAAAACATTCAAAACTTGAAAAATTTGAGTGTTTTATTCTATAAATCGAAAGTTTGGAAAGAAAGCTTTAAAATGTGAGCAATATCATGGCATAAAAATGTGAAAAACATAGTAAAAATTGCTTAATCGAAAACGTTACCCCTTAAATTATGCTAAAATATTTTAAGCCTTAAATTACCATCATTACTACCATTACTTTAAAAAAACTTTAACAGCTAGCCCGACCCACTTTTCTTAAAATATTTTTTTTTTAAACTCGAAGAATATCTGACGCATATTTTGGCAAAAAATCTAGAATTAAGATTTGTTTAAAAAACTTACTAAACCCAAAAACCTACTAAACGTCCCCCTCACTCCGCGTCTGTAAAAAAAAATCTGCGACCGCCCCTGTATGAAGAACAATATTTAAGTTTTTTTTATACATTTTTAGGAGAACTACTGAACTGGACTACTTCGACAACAATTACCTACTATATTTAAAGGCAATTATAAGGAGGAAAAATAGTAGGCATATGTCATTTCGTATTACGATGTAGTATCAATATTTTGTTTGAAATTTTAGTTTTTAGCCAAGCAAAACTGTGCCCCAATTAAAAAATGTGTAATTTAATTTGTCGAGGGATTAAAAATCACTTCCTGAGTCCTGAGGTGTACACACTGTTTTATGCTTTAGAAAAGATGTCTATTAGTAAAATATAATCCCGGAGAAATAAAGTAAAAATTTAATCCCTGGGAAATAAAGCAAAAATGTAATCCCCGAGAAGCAAAGTAAACACGGTTTGTCTAGAGAGGGGTTTTAAGAAAAAAAATATATAATTTTTTGTTTTCGATACATCGCCAACTACCATTTACCGTGAAAAGTAAAATCCCCTATGTAGCCCTTTTCTGGGGGGCTATTTTTGAAAAATATTCTGAGAACCTTAAGAAAAAAAAATAATCTTTAAAACATAGATTTTTTGTTTTCGATACATCGCCAACTACCATTTACCTTGAAAAGTAAAATCCCCTATGTAGCCCTTTTCTGGGGGGCTATTTTTGAAAAATATTCTGAGAACCTTGAACCTTGAAGAGCAACCCCCTATTTTGACTTCATATTTGAATTCTCGCTAAAATTCACTTTCTCTAATTTTCGAGATATTAGCTTTCAAAATGTCAGAAATTCAGTTTTTGAAGACCCATATCTTTTATCGATTTTAAGGATATTTTAAGAGCAAATAAAAAACGATAGCAGTTTGAAATATGAAGTAGAAGGTCAAATTGTCAAACTATTGTCTTTTTCTATTTCCTCGTAAAAAAACATAAAATCAGTATTGAACACAATAGAGATATTTTCTTTAGTTTCTAAGATATGGTCCTTTAAAAATTTAATTTTTGACATTTTAAAAGCCAATATCTCGAAAACTAGTAAAGTAACCCTATGATATGGGGTACCATTGGAAAGAGAATTTCAGCGAGAATTCAAATATGAAGTCAAAATAGAAAGTTGCTCTTTAAGATTTTCAGTAATATTTTCCAAAAATAGCCCCCCAGAAAAGGGCTACATAGGGGATTTTTCTTTTTACGTAAAACCCCTCTCTAGACCAACTGTGTAAAAATGTAATCTATAATAATAATTTAATGATTTATAGTAGTAAAATTTAATGCTTAGGAAATAAACAAAAAATTTAGTCTCCAGAAAATACAGTAAAAATTTAATCCCGGGGATTAAATATCCCACTTTACTCCTTAAGAACAGGAAATAAAAAGCTACTTTTAATCTCTAAAGTGCATAAACACGCTGTTAGGGAAAAGTGAATGAATTTTCTAAAAAATACCTGAAGCTCCCAAACTAATTTTTTCAGTTGAAAAACTTGATCACCATATTTTTTTTTGCTCCCTTATTTTTATGAAATTTTTAGTTTTTATTTTTTTACATTTGTACACAAGACGTTTGAATGCTCGTTGGAAATTTATTATCTACCGTTGATTTTATCCGATTTTTTTCTTGCAGATACTGGATAAATTTGAAAAAGTGGAATAATTGCTGCAGTGTTAAGAGGAAAATGATACTTCCCGAGCAAAGACAACACTCTCAGACTTCATGACGTTTTGCACAAACCCAAGATTACATTTGTGTCCCAATGAAGAACCAAAAAGATAAAGTCTCACTTGCTGTTAATGAAGTATAATATTATTCAACTACTGTTTTTTGCAATATTTTCTATAGGAATTAAATCATTTATTTTTTTTAATCATTTTAAAAACTAAATTCGTAAAATAATAGCGGCCATGAAGCTATAGCAGCCCATCTCTTGATTTTTTTACTCGAAACTGTAGGTATTGGTGCTAATTTTGTATCGCAAAAAAAATAAAGCTCGCTTTTTAAAAAAGTTGCCGGCTGCGATATAATGTTTTGTAATTAAAAAAATCGATTTAAAAAAAACAGGTAGATAATAAAAGCTGATTTATTTCTCCACAGTTATATCGGTAATTTGTTTAATAAAAAAATCTTGAGAAAATCACATAATTTAAAAAAGAATGAGGCTTTGCTTTTTTTTTATAAAATATACAGGGTGAGTAAAAAAATATCGACAAAAATAATTATAGTTGGCAACGAGATATATGAAAGTCACAAATCACTTAATCCTCAGTAGTTGGGGCGGACAAACAAACACCGGCGATCTGAAGGCATTTGGTTGGAAGGGGGGAGGGATAAAATCCATTTTCCCAACTAATATTAAAAGCGATTCCCAAGTAACCTGAAACTTTAATATTTTTTTTTATTGTTGTTTGAAGAAATTAGAAATACAAAATGTTTTGTAAAATGTACTTAAATTTCCCAACTGAACCTTCATATTTCCCAACAGCAAGCAACTGGAAAGCAACATTGGGGGGATGCCCGGTGCAAGTTGTTTTATTAATAAAACAATAATAGATATTAAAAAGCGCCTCTGCCTACCTGTACTCACTATTTTACTGCAGACCCTTTTTTGCTTTCGGGATTATTTTCTTCATAATAGGTATTATAGAAGCTAACCGATAGTGATAATAAAGATTGTTTTGCGAAGTCCATATATCTCAGAGCCAACCATATAAATAACAGAACTTTAATTTTGCAAAAAAAATATATAGGGTGCAACAAAAAATTGCCAACGCATTTTTAGTGTTTAGTTAAAGTTTAAAACATCATCTTATATTTTTGCAAGTCGTCATTTTTTGATGCTTTTAATAAAAGTGAGTTTTAACCACTTTCAACCAAGCCTACTTACCAATTTGTGTAGTCATCATCATCATAGGCAATCACTCGATACCCAGTATGATCTTCCTCTATTCTGTATCGTCGCTATCTGTTGTGCGTTTTTTGATGGCTATGTAAGCCAATTCTCGAGCCGCACACCCAGTCTCCGGTAGCAGCCGGGTGTTGTTGGTCATCCATTCTTCCATTTTGTCGCTACCTTCTATCTTTTCCGTTTCTAGTCTACGTCGTTGCTCTTCAAAAGTTTGTGCTCCCTCATGGACAGTTCGGCGCCATGTAGCCCTATCGTTTGCCGTGGTCTCGAAGTTGTTTATATCGATGTGACCCTTCATCATATTGCCTTTGAGAATGTCCTTGTACCTTTTTTGTTGACCACCTTGATTTCTCTTTCCCTCCTCCAGTTGTCCATAAAATATCTGCTTTGGGAGACTTGTTTCAGGCATGCGGATAATGTAACCAGTCCAACGAAGCTGGTGCTTGAAGATAAGGGCTTCTATACTAGTTGTTCTGGCTTCTTCTAAAACACTTTTGTTTGTTCGTCGGTCTTGCCATTTGATTCTCAGTATTCGTCTTAAACAACTTTGGTGATATTTTTCTAGTCGTTTGATATGCCTTCTGTAGGTGGTAGTGTAGTGTAGAAGATACAAATCAAAAATGTTATTCAATAGTCCGATTTTTACGTTAATTACTTACTGACCAAGTGATCACTAATGACCACAGTAACTTTCGTTTGACCCGTGGTTAACTACATCACACAAGATAAAATTTTTAAAAACACGTGGAAAGACTGGCATATCAATATTCCATATTGACAATTTGTTTGACTACCGGTTACATAATTTCTTCAAACCAGCATGGCGAAAGTTTTATTTTGAAATCAAAGTACACATTTTTACTTTTTTAAATTTAAATAGTAGCACTTTTAATATGTGTAAAAAAAAATGTTAAAAAGTAGAAGGTTAAAAAAATTAATATAGCAGGTAGTCAAAAAAATTAGTGAAATGGTTAATTCTTTCATAAAACTTAAATGGATTATAAATTAAGAAAGTCAAATTTCTGTAAGGTTTAATCCCTAAAATTTAACACCATTTCTTTTTTTTTTGTTTCAGATTAGCGGTGCCCAAGCTGTTCAGCAAATATGCAAGCAATTGATGACCATCAAAATATAACTTAAAGTAAATTTACTTCTAAATTTTAATAAAAATATATGTAAATAATTGGCAATAAATAAAATAAACTAAATCAATATTGTGTTTTTGAGATTGTTATAAATTTTGGTCACTAACTGATAGTTTCACTTAATTATTATTTTTATCCAAATAATAAAGTAACATTTTTGCCACTTAAAAATCATTAACGTGAATTTTGAAAACATTCAAGCAAAAGTAGGTAAAAATCAAAGTTTTAATATATCTTTTTTTTGCGCATCTTTGATAATAGAATTTTAAAAGACTAAAATAACACAAGAAAAATAATGATAAGAAAAGGGGTAAAAAATACCTATGAATATAATTTACCGTGCGAAATTTTGTATACTTTTGACTCCGGACATTTGGGCACCGGCAAAATAAAAATTTAGGAAGCAACCAACCCAACCTTATTATTTTTTTGAACCTTACGCACTAAAATAAAGAAAAATAAAGCGAATCTACCAACGAGGTGAAATATTGATAACATTCTAAATTTTTCCTTTGGTGGTGCCCAAACGGTCGGCGCTTAAATATCCACCGTCCAAAAGTCCCGCATTGGCATTTGCTTAACTAATTTACCTAATTTTTATGCATGGTTCAAACTTCCTCTCTAATTTTTTTATTCTAATTCCAAAACAAAACAATTTTGAGATTTACTTAAAATTTAAATAAAAACCTAAATTTGCTTGCTCTCTGATACCTAGAATAGCTACTAGATTTGTCCTTAAAAAATATCAGGTGAAGGTGTAGCTTGAAATTAAGCTATTTGCTTTTCCATGCGTTTAGGAGAAAAATTTGAGAAGCTATTACGTCATATCTCTTTACTCGTTATAAACTTGCAGGAATTCACAATACTCAACAAAACGTCGCGTCGAAACTTTGTCGCCAAAAATAAACGACAAAATATTTGACGAAAACGGCCTACCAAAATTCTGCCAGTTTGAACCTCTACGAACAAAATATGGCAACACCGGAAAGCACCCAAAATCTTTATGACACTGTTCAAAAATCCGACCGGCTTCTCGTGGGGTCAAAATATTACGCAAATTTCATTTATAAAAATTCTAGTAAATCACAAATTTAACTATTTAATCATCTCTAGCATCATTTAGCTTTTTTTCTAATTTTTGTATGGACAGTAAACTATTCATAACATCTTAATTAAAAAACAATCGACAATTTGGAGACTGCAGGATCATACCCCAAATAGATGACATTTGTTATCACAAACTGACTAGAAAATGGCGAGTCAAAATGTGTTCATTTGAAAATCTTTATTAAACCTCTTAAAGTTGCACTAAAGTGATTTTTGCTCCATGAAAAAATGTGTAATCAAGTACAAGGAATGAAAATTATTCTACATATATCTCAGGTAATTTATTACTACTGTGAAATACCTCAATATCTTTTGAAACGTCGGAAATTTTGACGCGCCGAAATTTCGTCGTTTTGTCTAAGAATAATGTCATTGTCGCAGCAACTAAATTCAATGGGAAAGCCATTTGACGATGAATTGTTGGGGGTAATTATGCTCCAGGGGCTCACTGAAGACTATGACCCCATGGTGATGACACTTGAAAGTTCTGGTGCTAACATAACCTCAGATTTTATAAAAGCAACGTTGCTGCAGGACAAAAAATGGCATAATGTCAAATGCTCCAATGGAGACACAGCTTTGATGTTGAAAAAGGGCAAAAAGGCTCCTTGGTGTTGGGGTTGCCGATCCAAAGGACACTATAAAAATCAGTGTACTAAAGATACTCAGAATAACCGAGAAAACAATACTCATAGTAAAAGAAAACTCTCAGACAATAACAAAGCATTGTTTGCAGCTTTTAATATGAGTGAAAGGAATGTTTTGCCGAATGCATGGTACATTGATAGTGGAGCAACATCCCATATGACAGGCAACTGTGCATTGCTACCTGAGATGACAGGAGATCATGGTCGCTGATAATACTAGGTTATCTGTAGCAGGAACAGGGGACGCTTTTGTAAAATTGCAACAAAATGGCAATGAAAGATGCATTTCTGATCTGAAGTATGTTCCTAACCTAGCAGTGAATTTGTTAAGTGTTAATTCACTAGTTTCTACAGGTTACAGTGTTATATTTCATTCGCAGGGTTGCAGAATACTCGATTGCATAGAATACAACAAAGAGGGAGAATTACTAGCAACTGCAAGCAATATTGATGGTTTATATAGGCTTGATACGCTTTCAAAAACAAAAACATGTGCAAATGTTCCTAAGGTCACTGATTCGCAAATTTTGTGGCATAAACGATTGGACCACCTTAAGCATTTTAGCATGAAGCTTAGGGGAAGGCTTGGCCACTGGAATTAGCTATTGTGATACTGAATCTCCATCTCTATGTGAAAGTTGCATTAAAGGTAAGCATTCGAGAAAACCTTTCCCTAAAAATAAAGATAAAGGGGTGGCTGCGAATAAATTAGACCTAATCCACTCAGATGTCATGGGCTCTATAGAAATTAAATCCTGGAGTGGTGTTAAATATATTCTGACACTAATTGACGACCACACAAGGAAAGTTTTCTGTTATTTCTTGAAAACCAAAGACCAGGTAACAGAAGGAATTTTGTGTTCAGGTTGAAAATGAAACCGAAAGAAAAATAAAAATATTAAGAAGTGATAACGGAGGTGAATATTACAACCATAAACTAGACACGTTCTTAAAAGAACAGGGTATCAAGCATGAGCTGACAGTTGCATTTACACCTGAGCAGAACGGAGTAGCCGAGCGCTATAATCGTACGATTATGGAAAAGGTGCGCTCAATGCTCTTTGACTCAAATAGTCCTAGACAAATGTGGGCTGAAGCAGCGAACACTGCGGTTTATTTAATAAACAGGTCACCTACTAAAAAGATCAAGGGAGAAACCCCAGAAGAAAGATGGACTGGCAAAAAAGTGGATCTTGGTCATCTTAGAGTGTTCGGCTGCCGTGCCTATGTTCATGTTCCTGACGAAAAACGTAGGAAGTTAGATGAAAAAAGTCAAGAATATACATTTGTGGGCTATTCTGAGGTAACTGCTGGTTATAGATTGATTGACTTCGTTACTCACAAACTTAAAATTGCACGAAATGTAATATTTATAGAACAGGAAACTGCGAGTTCCCAAAATAAGATTGGAGAAAAATTCCATAAATCTGACATTTTTACATTTTCTTTTGACAGCGAGAAAGAAGAAATCGATCCTGTTACAGAAAATGTTGAGCCTAGTGTTGAGCTCAATTTGCAGGATGATGTGACTGGTGATGTTTCAGAAAATGAGATCTTCGAGGATGCAGAGAAAACTCTTGTTGACAACGAAGATAGTTCTTTGGAAAGTTCCTTAGAAAGTCCTAAGGAAAATATTAGTGTAGTGCATAAAAATCAAAAAAGTGCTATAAAAAATCAAAAAAGTGCTATAAATGAGCAAAAAGGTGATGTATGTCAAGATAGTGATGTCCAAAGGACAGAAAAAACTTTTTAAGGAACTCGCGTAAACCAAAACTTTTTGATGATTATGTTTTAACTGACTCGTCTGATTCTGATGTAAATTTAACTATGATATCTTTAGCGGTTGAATCAGAACCTTCAACTGTTTCCGAGGCATTGTCTGGACCCAATAAAAATCAGTGGGAACAGCTATAAAAAAGGAAATTGATGCTTTTAAACAAAACAATGCTTGGGAACTGGTTGACAGGCCTCCTAGTAGTAATATAGTTAGGAATAGGTGGGTTTTTAAAATTAAAAAAGATCAAAACGGTCAGATTGCACCATATAGAGCTCGTTTAGTAGCGAATGGGTTTACCCAAAAATATGGGGTCGATTACACTGAGCTCTTCCCCTGTTATTCGCTTTTCTAATCTAAGACTTCTTTTTGCAATGACAGCTGAATTGAATCTTGAGACTGATCATCTTGACGTGGAAACTGCATTCCTTAATGGTGACATAGATGAAATAATATATATGTGTCAACCTGAAGGTTTCGAGGAACCTGGCTCAGAAAACAAGGTTTGTTTACTAAAAAAGGCTATTTATGGACTCAAACAATCCTCTCGATTGTGGTATGATAAAGCTAATGAAGTTCTATCAAAATTTAAACAGTCTCAGATAGAACCTTGCTTATTTTTTAAGGTCTGAAATAGCTTTATTATCATTGTAGCTCTATATGTTGACGATTTCTTCTTATTTTATAATAACTTTAATGAAATCAACATGCTTAAGTCAGAGTTGAAGAAAAACTTTAGAATTAAAGACCTGGGGGCTATATCTCACTGTTTAGGCATGAAAATAGAAAGAAACCGTACAAAAAATGAGTTATGAGTTAAGCCAGGAGCAATATATAGATAAATTGCTTCAGCGTTCTGAAATGACTGATTGCAATACTGTAAGCACTCCCTTGGAGCAAAATAAAAAATTTTCTGTTTCAGAAGACTACTATGATGCTCCATATCAACAATTAATTGGCTCTATCATGTATTTAGCAGTCTGTACACGTCCAGGCATTTCTTTTTCTGTGTCTTATCTCAGCCAATTTAATATAAATCACACCCAAGAACATTGGCTGGCTGCTAAGAGAGTGCTTAAGTATTTAAAAGGCACCAAAAATTTAGGTATTTTGTTTAGGCAAAGTAACTCGGGTTTATTAGGGTTTGTTGACTCTGATTGAGCTAATGACAACATAGATCGAAAGTCATACTATGGCTATATTTTTTTATTAGCTAATGGTCCAATATCTTGGGAAAGTAGGAAGCAAAATACTTTGGCTCTCAGCTCCACTGAAGCCGAATATATAGGTATGTGTGAAGCTACTAAGGAGGATTTGTACTTAAAAGCTTTGATTTGTGAACTTTTCACTACAAGTGATAAATGTCAGTTTTTAAATGAACCACAGGCATGTAAAATATACAATGATAATCAAAGTGCCATTAAGTTATCACAAAATCAAATATTTAGTAAGCGTACAAAGCATATACATGTAAAATATCATTTTTTGCGTAAAAAAATTAAGGATGGTAGTATTATTTTTTCATACATGTCAACAAATGAATTAATGGCTGACCTATTAACAAAGGGTGTTGGTAGCAAGAAACATTTGTACTTCTGTAGTAAGCTAAACTTAAAATGAATTTTTTTAAATTCTTAGTTTGTGACTATGATTGTTGTCTTTTGGGTTTAGTATGTTAATTTTTTTTACTCCAAATATTGAGGGAGAATGTTGGAAATACAATATTTTACATATTTAAACTATACTTAACACACTATTGGTTAATACAACAATGACATGGTCATAACATATTTGAAACACACAAGTGTTACATTTATGTTGTGTTTGATAGCAACACAAATTGCATCGTATGTCATATTACTGGTTGCCTAACCATAGTGAAGTGAATAAGAATATTCAGACATAAGTGTCGTATTGACGTAAACCAGCTGACTGTGAAACAAGGTTAGTGTGTCATCGTGCTTAGTAAAAGACCGCGGTTGATTTTAAATGTCCAAGTTATAAATGTTTTTTGTAAAGTTTATTGACTTATATTTACAATATAAGAAAGTTAATCGAGCCCGTGTAGTTTTCATTAATTCGCTAATCCATTGTGTGTCGTAAGGCATCACTGTTCAATAGATTTTTGGTCGTCTTTTGTTAACCAATTTTACCTAACTGATACACATTCGATTGCTTTCAAATTGGACTGGAGGGGGGAAAACACCCAAGTTTCTCCGATTTCAACCAAAATTGGTATACTGGGGCTTTTGGGAATAAGGAATACAAATTTTTGATCAGATTTTGAAAATTCAATATGACGGATTCAAGATGGATGATTTTCGGTCATGTTTGGCTAACCAATTTTAAGTGACTTATCCACATCCGATTGTGTTCATATTTGGTATACGTTTATAGTTACGGTGAAAATACAATAATATGGTATTCTCAGACCGTTGGTCTTAAAAATCGATGTTCGTGAGTGCACTATAGTTACCAAAGTTTTGGTCCACAGATTTAACGAAAAAATGAAGCTGTAAAAAAACACGGCTACGATCTCGAGGGTACCCTCACAGCGACCAGCAACTAATCCTTCTGTCTTTGTAGATTGTCCTTGCACAACCACCGGCAATATTTTAAGTTTGTTAAATTAGCGGAAAATCAACATATATTTTTAGCACACTTTCTCTCGGTTCTAAAACGCAGTTATCCTTTTTCCTCTTTCGCAGGTATTTTTAGTGGGAGGCTCTCCCCACTTTTCTCACATAGGTGTGAAGGTTTTCATATATATACGCGGGCAAATAAGCGCAAAGTTTTAAAAACACACATAATTTAGTCCATTTTAAACCGTATTTATAGATCCAGAACAAAAATAAAATTAGTTTCCCTTAATTCTAAACATACTCCCCTAGCGTTTTTGAAATATATGGTAAAAACATTTCAAAAACCAAAATAAAAATAAAGTGTTAAGTTTTGACCATTTTTAATTCAAAATGCAAAAAATAAAAGAAATAAAAATTCTATAAATAGATCAATGCTCCAGCTATACGCTCCACTTGATTAATAAATAATAAATCGAGATACTAAAAAAGGTAGAGGGATTGAGAAAAAAAATATTTCAGAAAATCTATTCTTGTTGCACCGGAAGTGAACATAACTTTACCAAAGGACGCTTATACAGGGTTCCTAAGTAAATCCAAGCAGCCGTGTATAAGACGCAGACAAACGGAAAAGCACATTAGGCAGAAAAGGATGGGCATGGGGCGATGTTGTCACTACATCTTACACGTAGTAAATCCATTACAGGTTGTTGTTTTCTAATGTTTTCCATTTTCATACCTTTAGGACTGGAATAAAAATTGTTTTTGCTCGACTTTAATACCAAACTGATGAAAGATATCGTAAAAAAAATATTTTTCGGCTTTTCATTTTGTAACCATTGTCCTTACGCACTGTTTACAGGCTGGGGACTGAGATACATGCAAACGCCTAACCTAAAGCGTTCATACACGGCCGGAGAAATCGACTGAGATATTTCCGTAGAAACTTTATCAAGCATATAGGACGGGTTGACGCCTTCGAACGTCCAACCCGGGTTTTGCACTTTGATTCGAAATCAAAAAGGAGGAACAGTCAGATGTGGGGCCGTGCACAAATTACGTAACGGTGATTTTACCAATTTTTGACCCCCTCCCTATGTAATGTTTTGTAACGGTTTGGCACGCCACTCCCCTAATATTACGTAACGATTTCAAGACCACTACCCCCCCCCCCAAAAAAAAACTTCACTTATTTTCATTCCAAATTTTCTTAGTTTCACACAAATGCAAACGCTGTCGAAAACCCCCCTCCCCCCTACGTAACGTTTTGTAACCCCCCTCCCCCCTATGACCATAACGTAATTTGTGCACGGCCCCTGTAGTCCCAGGGGAGGAGGGCGAGAAAATTGATATTTTTTTCTTAAAAATTATACTCTTTAGACCTATTTCTTTGCGTTCCCGAAATTACGTAATTTTTGAAAAAAAATTGTAAGCGGCGCCATTTTTATTTCGTGCTTTGTTTTTCTAACATTTTTGCGTTCGGCTAATTTAACTGAAAAATTTTTGCCTGCGACGCCCTTCTCACTCGAAACCAAGATCCCCCGTTTTAGGAAAACTGATCCCGTCTCTGTTTCTAAATTTTTTCGAGTAAAAGTAAGGGAAATAATTTTTTTCTACGGTATGACTAAAATTTCGAGAAAGTTGAAGAAAAAAATGAAAAAAGTGCCAGAGCTCAAGTTTTTCGTAAAAAAAAACGTTTTTTGTAAAGAAACAGAGCAAAATAAATCTTTTCACCCCTTTTTGGGTGTTACAAATATTGGCAGCCCCTTATTTTTCGCTTTTACCCTCCCGCTAGTTTTGAAGAATTGGTTCGCTACATGTTTCGAGATCATGTCATAAAACACCTCGAAAATATCAAATGTAGTGTAGCCAGCTTTCTTTAAAATCAATAATATCGCAAGCAAAAAGCTCTGCAGGAAAAACAGCGCCGTTTATTGATTTCTTTGGCTGCTAGTGCTAGCTGCATGGTTTGGCCGTTTCCGGATAGATGTCACTAGTAGAACAGAATGAAAAGAAATTTAATTAAAAGCGAAGATATTTCTTTCTAATGTTAACAACCTCACGAGTTTATCGCTCAGTATCGTAAATAATGGACCCTGCCGCCTCCTTTAAGCAAGAAAAAGCTGTGGTATGGACCTGAAAACATCTAATTTTTAATTAGATTAGATGTGTGGCCGCCATCTAGCGGAATTTGCAGACATCTTGTCAACGGTTATTATTGCAACTATGATTTATGCTCACAATGAAAGAGTGGCGACAATTTTTTCTCATGAAAGCAGCCCGGAGATAATAACAAACTGGCACCATTGCTATAATATACCTGTTTCTTTTGTGCGCGCAGAACTTTCTATGCCATTTCTGTTTGATTTATTGAAATCCTATCCCTAAGGAAAATCTTAGGAACCCTGTATATCCTTTGAGTGGTGCGTACAGTAGCAACTCTTGTAATTCCATCGCGGCCAGTATAAACCTCAACTACTCTTGCTAAAGCCCAATGTAACAGCGGAGATTTATCGTTTTTTATAAGACATAATGCTCCAAGTGTGATCGTAAGGTGCAGTTAGACTGTGGTAGTGTAGTCGTCGTTGCATTGCAGCTGTAGTGATTTTTTTCCATAGATAATGCAGAACAGGATATTTTACGGATAAATAGTTAACAATATTTTTTTGTACACACTTTTTAATATAATTTACCTTGTTTAATGTTTTAAACAAATATTGGTGATAGTCAAAGATTCACCTTACATATTTCTTTTGTATTAACCGAGAAAGTTCCGTTTTTTCTTAATATAAGTTCAAAAATGCTTTAGTTTTAAAATTAGGGTTGATTGGGTACCAAAGATGGACAAAATAAAACTTGGGGAAGAAAAAAATGTGATAATTTTGTATTTGCATACATACATACAGTCAATAGTGTGTTCAGTGGTATTAGCGATAAATTAAGAAGGTAATATACTAGTTATATCTGATCCGCTGACTAATCATTCTGGTTTATTATAATTGCGAAGAAATTAGAGCCTTTTTTCTAAGTGACAAAAATCGCTTACTTTTAGCATTACTTCGCTTGCATGGACAAATTATATCCAATAATTTACCTTCTTAATCTTATATATTGTTTTAGTAATAACCTTTAGAAAAGTTATAGTACCGTATTATCAGCGGTGCACGGTGGTTGTAGTGAAAAAAATTCACACAGAGATAGGTAAATATTTTCGGGCGCGTATGAAAGAGATGGCATGAATACACCAACGTTAAGCATGGGAGGGATTTCGTGGAAAAGCATACAGTCAATCTTTGCAATAAAATAAAATGAAGAAGGTATTATATTTACCTATGACCCGATCCCCTGACCAACCGCTGTTAATAATATTAATGTTAATACTATTAATGTCACCTACCTACAATACGCAGTGGCGATACAGTAAACCCCCCCCCCACTTTTTACATATAACTATTAATTTTCTAAAATTTATTGGTACATTTATTGGTAAATCTCTAATTTCTGTACATTGAATATTTTTTAAACCAAAGAATATAAATACCTATAGCCTTATATAGTCAATATACATACTGCAATACCTACAACTATCAAGTAGAGGTGACCAAACTTTTTATCTCTAAATTTTTCTCTTTCATCACTCTATCAAAATAGCAATAACAATATTATAAATAAGGCGGTTGTGTTATTTTTATTACCCATAAAAAAAACTTAGTAGGCACCGGCTATGTACTAATCTAACTCTATTTTTAGCCATCCATACTATAGTATAGACTAATGGGATCGGCAAAAAGAAAGACCTAAATATAAAATTTTTTGATGGTGTCTGTCTATCTCTATGGGAGATAATTAGGCAAAATCCACTGAACCGAAAATTTATGAAATTTGGAAAAATCGCCACTTATCCCCCTGACTATAATTAGTTGTTTATCTATACATATAATAAATCTCCAAAAGGACCATTTCTGTACATTGAATTGTACATTGACTATTTTTTTTATATTTTATTGTTTGACCAAACGAGATACCAAAAATGCAATTTTTACAGTTTTTGTCTGTATGTATGTCTGTTTGTTCCATCATCACGCATAGACCGCCCAGCCGATTTTGATGGGACTTTTACTATTGGATTCCTTGTGTTCCTAGGCAACACCTAGGCATTTATTTAATCAAAATCGGTTTACGGAAACAAAAGGTTAAGGCATTTAAAGGAATAAAAGCCGGAAAAATGGGTAAAACCGCAGGCAAAGCGGCGCGGCGGTGTCTAGTGTGTAATAAAAGTAATTTGTCTAGTGGGTAATATAGGTAATATTTGAGGAAAAATGTTCTTTAAAAAAGTTACTTTTAAACAGTTTTATAAACAACTAGAAAATTACTAGTTTGACGTAGAAAAGGGGAGAGGGGTAATATAGCGCCGCTGTTTATTGTAGGTAGGTGCGCCCGAAAATATCTACGTATCTCTGTGTGAGTTTTTTTCACTACAACCACCGTGCACCGCTGATAATACGGTACTATAACTTTTCTAAAGGTTATTACTAAAGCAATATATAAGATTAAGAAGGTAAATTATTTGATATAATTTGTCCATGCAAGCGAAGTAATGCTAAAAGTAAGCGCTTTTTGTCAGTTAGAAAAAAGGCTCTAATTTCTTCGCAATTATAATAAACCAGAATGATTAATCAGCGAATCAGATATAACTGGTATAGTACCATGTTAATTTATCGCTAATACCACTGAACACACTATTGACTGTATGTATGTATGTAAATACAAAATTACCAAATTTTTTTCTTCCCCAAGTTTTATTTTGTCCATCTTTGGTACCCAATCAACCCTAATTTTAAAACTAAAGCATTTTTGAATTTATATTAAGAAAAAAAGGAACGTTCTCGGTTAATACAAAAGAAATATGTAAGGTGGATCTTTTAACATGTTTCAAAATTTTGAAAGAGGGTTTATTATCACCAATATTTGTTTAAAACATAAAGAAAGTAAATTATATTAAAAAGTGTGTACCAAAAAATATTATTAACTATCTGTAAAATATCCTATTCTGTATTATCTATCGAAAAAAATTCACTACACCTGCAATGCAACGATGACTACTATACCACAGTCTAACTGCACCTTTAGAATCGTTTTTATGCTTTTTGATTAAGTGTGTGTAAATATTCATGGTTCCATTTGAACCAAAAGTTTGCGTGTAAACGTTGTAAAAGTTGCCACCCATTAAGCCTGTTTAGTTTTTCGTCACAATAAACAGGATCGGGTAAGATTGGCAGGGGTTCAGATAAATCGTTCGGATCGTTTGATTTGGCGCAGAGCGGGCGTGATTTTAATAATCTTTCTATTTGAATCAAGACAGTCAACATTTCGTTGTAGGTTAGAATTTGTTTTCCAATTACACGGAAAAGATGCGTTTTGCGTGCGAGGAGACATTGGATGGGGATAATGCTAACTTAATAAATTGATGGAAGAAAATAAAAAGTTCAAACAGGAAATGATGGTGAATTAACGTGTGATTAACAAACTAAATCAGGACTTACAAGAAGTGAGGGAGGAAAAAAGGCGGATGATAGTAAGCATTGATCTCCTAGAAAAAGAAAATGTAGTGTATGCAAATGACATCAAACAATTTAGAAAAGAAAATCATAATAGACTGATAGAAGATCGTGAAAATAAAATAAATTTGAATATTGAAAAACCAGGACCAAGAAGATGTTTATTTATTTGAATAAAGAAAAACCTAAAGTGTGGCTAACGGACGACACAGGAAAGTTTTTGTATGTACCGTTAATGAAATATTTAGGACAGAAAAACTTGCAGGTAATCACTAAGCCGTACGCTAAATTTTATCAAGTTTTTAATGAGGTTGATAGTGTTATTAGGGATTTTAATAGTTTAGATTATGTAGTAGTTTTGGCAGGAATTAATAACAAATTTTTAACAGTGAAATGCCCCTTTTAGTTAATAAGTGTTTTCAAACAAACCTATTAATAGGTTCAATTCCATTTAATTCAAATAGAGTAGAGCAATTGAAGAGAATAGATAAAATAAATGATTTTATATTTAAAACTGTGAAGAGATTTAAGCAGTTTACAGATCAAATTAATTATGTAGAGCTTTATAGTGAACTGGACAAACGAGATTATAGAAAAGACAGTAAGTATTTGATCATCAAAGGTTTAAACAGCGTAGCGAAGATCATTGTTAATAACATAGATAGCTTTAAAAGTATTTCAAATAATATTTGCAACCTAAGAGAAATTGTTCTTATTGACGATAACAAAAACATAAATAGTAGTGTTTCTTTTTTAGACACACCCAACGTTACTCAATAAGTAAAAATGATATATTGATTTTCTACAGTAATGCAGGAGGCCTGTTGTTAAAATTATATATTATTGGGGAAAACATAAAATTATTAAAGCCGTGGGTACTTTGTTTCTCAGAGACTCATATAACTGAGGAAATTGATGATGTCGCGTTTGATATAGATGGTTTTAGATCGGTAAACTGTAGATCTAGAAGTAGGCATGCTGGTGGGGTAGCAATATACGTAAATACTAACATTAACCAACAGCTTATTAATACTTCTCTTCAAATGAATGCTTGGCTTGTTGCACTCAAAATTTCTGTAATGAAGTCATCTTATGTAATATGTTGTGTGTACCACTCACCAAATTTATCAGATGCACAGTTTTTAGAATTTTTAGAAGAAAAAATGGAAGAATTACTTCAACATAATTGTACCATAATTATTACAGGTGATTTTCATCGACCCAAGTATTAAGTCAACTTACAGTAATAGAATTAGGGGCTTAATTGATTTCTTAAGGCAGATAGTTAGTAAAAATACACAAACATTGATTGACTATGTAATTACCATCGAAAAAACTCAAACAAGAACTCAAAATATCAGATCACTCTATTATTACAATAGATATGCCAAATAAGAACCTTCGAATGAATAAAAAGAAAACTGTTAATAAAAGAAATTTCAAGTATTTTCAAAAGGAAAACTTTCATAAGACATTACTCAGCATGGATTGGGGTCAAAATGAAACCAGATGTAGATAAGTTGGCAGTACTATTTGTAAGTAATATTGTAAGAGCACTGAATATTCATGCGCCTTTTCAAGACAAAAATGTTTTTAATAATTTTAAACAAAAAATTTGGTTTAGTCGGGAATTGATTGAAAACATTAAACATAGGGACAGTCTTTACAAATTAGCAAAAAACTAAAAAAATAAATATGATTGGAGAAACTATAAAAAAGTAAGAAACGGAATAACAGCGCAAATAAGAGAAGAAGTAAAAAAGTATTATGAAGAAAAAATTGATCAAAACAAAACAGATAAAAAAGCAATGTGGAAGGTGCTCAAAGAACTAATTAGTGGAAAGCAACAATTAAGTCCAAATCAAATCAAGTTTGATAATAAAATTATATCTGATGATGTTAACATTGCAGATTCTTTTAATAACTATTCTGTGAGTAGCATTGAAGATATAGTAAAAGAAACCAACCGGCAGGACAGTGGACCCTTTGACCAAATACTGAGGCTAATATCCAAACCAAGTCACAATCTTATAAATAATAATAGTCCCCATAGAAAAAGTTCCAAACACACAAAATTGCGCAGAGTTTCAACCCATCAATAACAAAAGAACAATCGGGTTTTAGAAAGGCACATTCTTGTAAAACAGCATTGCAGTATACAATCTCTAAATGGAAATTTGATATTATAAATAGCAAAAAGGTAATTGTTGCAGTATTTCTAGACTTGAAACGTGAATTCGAAACAATAGATTGTCTTCTGCTGCTGAAGAAGTTGAATATATATGGTATAGAAAACATTACTCTGAAAATTTGTAAAGAATTCTTCACAGGTACACATCAAAGTGTAAAATATAACCAAGCCAAATCAAATGTTTTAAAAGTCAAATTTGGGGTAGCTCAGGGAAATACATTTGGGCCCATTGGTGTAAGATCCAGGAGAAATAAATAAAATTATAATAATGTTGAATAAAGATCTAGAGAACTTATCAGAATGGTTGAATAATAATGGATTAGTGTTGAATACAAAGAAAACAAAGTATATGATTATAGGTAGTAATGAAAAAAATTAAGGCTAAAGAAACTGCTCCTACTGTAATAATGAATGGAGTTGTCATAGAAAGAGTTGAAGTTTTTAAATACTTGGGTTTTATTATTGACTCAGAACTTAAGTTAAATTCACACTGTGAATATATTAAGAAAAAAAAGGCAAGGAAGTTTGGTTTTTTATACAGACTGAGTAATAGAGTATCCTTATTTACTAGAATAACAATTTACTGGATTACTGAGGAACTTTTATTAATTTCATGAACAGATCCCAAATAGATGTATTACAGAAAATACAAAATCGAGCAATGAGAGCAATTCTTTTATGTAAAAATCGTACTCCAATAATTCTAATGTTACAGACCTTGAACTTTTTAAATGTGCCACAAAGGGCGGCTTTTAATACAATTAAGTTAATTTTTCGTATTAAAATTAAATTTACCCGAGTATATGACGGAAAATATAACATACGTAAATCAAATACATAATCAGAATACAAGATCCAGTCATTTACAGGATTTCTATATAAATTTTATGATAATGCAGCATGCAATACCTTATTTACCGAAGGACTAAAATTGTTTAACTCTCTTCCAAGGGAAAGTAAAGAATCAAATAACTTTACAAACTTTAAATTAAAATGTGTATTGTACATAAAAAAATACAATAAAATAGGTAGGTAGCTAAAGCTTTTAAAATACCTTATTTATGTGTGATGTATTTATTTTGTTGATGAATCTTTGTATATTATATATACATAAAGCTTTAATTGTGTGACCTTATATTTTGTTAATAGGCTTCATTTTTTTTGTAATTTGTTTAAATTTACACTTATTTGTATTATTTTTTTGTACTTTTACGAGAGCTTACTGCTAATAAACGATTGATTGATTGATTGACTCTCCCACAGACCGCCAAAGTGCGGCGCGGAAGGGGGATTAAATGATCAAATAATCCTTTCTTTTTGGGCGCAATTTTCAAAAATGGATGCAAGATATTTACTGCTGGCTAAAAAATTTGATCCATTGTCCGAAAAAAATTGACGTACTCTGCCATGTCTGGCTAGAAATCTACGTAGACTCGCAAGAAAACATCGGAAAGCTCTGAAATTAAGTCTAAATGATACGCCTTTGTAAAAACACAAACGTATACAACTACCCATCCTGGGAATTGTTTTGCGTTACGTGCCTTTCCTAAGGACACCCTTAAAGGGCCAGCTAGGTCAACTCCGGTGATATTGAAGGCTTTAAATAAAATCTATATGTTTGTGGCGGATTCATAATGTCGAAACTACTTTTTTTGGGTTTTTCGCCACTAAGTTAAGGAAATTTTTTCAAAAATATGTTAAAACCCACTGCGTAAATTCCTAAAGAAAAAAATTTGTTCGTTTGTCAGTGGTTTTTAAATAAGATAAAAAATTTTTGCTTACACACACGCAAATCCTAACTAGAATCTAAGTACTTATCTGACGTTTCGGCAGAAATTCTACTGCCGTTATCAAAGAATATTATCCTTTTCAAAAACTTTTTTCGATTCTTTTTTAAAATATCTGTCTGTTGTCATACAACTGACTGACTTTGACTGATATATATTTTAAATATTAACTTGACAGTTTGGTGCGTCGATAGTAGCCAACAAGGTATTAGATGAATATTTGTTTGAGTGTTTTCGATTTTAGATTACATTATAAAAATACAAAATTTTTATTTTAAGATATCAATTATAAAAATTATCTTTTGACTAACTTTAAGAAAAAATACATTAGAAACACAAAGAACATCAATGCTATTTTTTTAATTTATTTAAAAAAAAAACCTTTTTGAAAATCTTGTTTTAAAATTGGAAACCAAACTGTATTTATATCAACTAATATGCTAGCTATGCATTCATCTTCATTAAGATAGATGCAAGCTGCTTCTTTGATTTTTCGTTTAATTTTGTCTGGTTCTTTTTGTAATATACTGGTTTCTCCTCACATTACTCTATGATCATTGTGATCATTGACAACAGACAGATATTTTAAAAAAGAATCGAAAAAAGTTTTTGAAAAGGATAATATTCTTTGATAACGGCAGTAGAATTTCTGCCGAAACGTCAGATAAGTACTTAGATTCTAGTTAGGATTTGCGTGTGTGTAGGCAAAAATTTTTTATCTTATTTAAAAACCACTGACAAACGAACAAATTTTTTTCTTTAGGAATTTACGCAGTGGGTTTTAACATATTTTTGAAAAAATTTCCTTAACTTAGTTGCGAAAAACCCAAAAAAGTAGTTTCGACATTGAAGGCTTTCACCGTTGATAAACGAACTTGGGGTAGCTTCCCCATGGTGGGTTCCAGAGGTTTGGGTTTTAATTTCCAACACTTTATGCAATGCGAAAGAACGGTACTCATGGCGCGTCGGCCTGAAAGCATCCAAAAAGTTTGAGATAAAATAAAATGTAGAGTCTGTAAGCCAGGATGACAAAAATATTTGTGCGTATGTTCAATTAAAAGAACAGTAAGGCGGCATGAGCGAGGTAATAAAAGCGGATGCTTAGCGTCATAAGATAAATTACTGTGGCGTAATCTGCCTCCTACCCGTAACAAATTATCGTCGTCCAGAAAAGAGTCTAATTTTCGTAAGGGCTTATTAGCAAGTTTTTTTTGTTTTGACATAATTATATCTTCGAAAAAATGCAAGTTTTGCGTATATTTAACAAGAATTAATAACGCTTTGTTTAATTCTGCGGGTTGAATGGCTCCTGTAATTTACGATCAGGAGACTTTGAACTATATTTTGCATTATTTATAAAGCGAAGCAGTTAAGCAACAAGCGTTTGAATTTTTATCAAATTTGAATAACGATTTAATAACGTTTGCAAAAAATTGGGTTCAGTGGTTTGAATTGCAAAAACAGATATATCACGCTCCTCTTCGTGAGTAACGTAGTCTTCGGTGTTCAACTTATGGTTGGGCCACTGATGTTTAAGTAAGGTAAGCCATGTAGGCCCTTTAAACCATTTTTCATGAATAATAAAATCCGCTGGAAACAGACCACGGCTGCCTGCGTCCGCGGGGTTGTCACTAGACTTTACGTTATGCCAGTCAGGGGATGTTTTTTCGTGAATCATAGCAACACGATTAGCAATATAACCTGCCCACTTATACGGGGATGACTTTATCAATGATAAAACTACCTTTGAATCACTATAGCAATATATTAAGCATAAGTTTCGAGAACAAACGAAAGAAGTTTAGACAATAACAGAGCGGCATTGAGTTCCATGCGGGCAATTAATAAGCGGGTTTTTATTGGTTTCAAATTAATTTTGACTAATTTCAGTACGAAAAAAAATTATCGCGCAGGTTCCACGTTCACTGGCATCCCCAAAGGCAAAAATTTGACAAGAGTTAGTAAAATCAGATTTAATGAGGCGCGAGATGTTTAAATTAGATATTAAAAGAAGTTCAGACTTGCATTTTTTTCAAATGCTAATTATGTTTTGTTCAGGGGTTTCATCCCAACCTAGTCCCAAGATCCAAAGCTTTTGAATGAGTAATTTTGAGAAAAAAGTTATGGGTTCTAATATTCCCAACGGGTCAAAACATTTCCCCAATTTCGATAACAAGTTTCTTTTAGTGCAGGGGCGGTTTAACGGTTTTACAGTAAAACAGAAGTTATCATTCACGGGGTTCCATTTCAAGCCCAAAATTTTTATATTGACATCCTTTTCTGTATCAAAAGACAGTGACTGTTCATTAATGTAGTCAGGAGGCAAGTGATTGGGCAATTGAGGCGAAATGCTTGCCCATTTTTTGAGTTTAAAGCCTCCTTTTTTAAGCAACGAAATAAGCTCACACTGAGCGCTGTCGAAACTGTCGGTACCTGTTAAAATATCGTCTACATAAACGTCGGTTTTAATCACCTTTGAGGCGTTAGGAAAAAATTCTTCTGCCAGTTGCAATAAAGTTCTCAACGCCAAATATGGGGAACTTTTAACACCGAATGTTTAGACTATACGTTTTTAGAGGATCCTGCGAAGAAAATCTCCAAAGTATTTTTTGATAATTAATTTGAGCGGGTTGGATATATATCTTTAAATACATTTTTGATACATCGCATAACAAAACAAACGGGTGCGTTCTAAAATTACACAAAATAGTGGCAATGTCATTTTGTAATTTTTGTCCACTTAACAGCATGGAGTTTGGACTTAAATTATTATTACAAACTGCGCCCGCGTCATATACAATCCTCATTTTAGTACTTGTACTTTCGGGTTTAAAAATACAATGATGCGGTATAAAATATAGGTGCTCTGAAAACGTATTTAAAACCAAACTTTAAATAATCTTGCATTTGATCAGAATATTGCGTATATAGTTCTTTGTTGGTGCTTAAGCGGCGTTCTAAGGAATAAAAACGACGAATGGCTATACTATAGGATCCAGGAAAAATAGGGCGGTCGTCGTCTTTAAAAGGAAGCGACACAACATATCTACCTTCAGGCGTGCGAAATTCGTTTTTTTCAAAAATCTCATTGCATAAGGTGGGTTTATTTGGTACCTCCTCAAGTTCCCAAAAGCGGCGCAATTTAAACTCAAGGGATGCTAAATCTTCCACCTGTGTTAAAATACTATTTATTTCTTTTGGCGGGTCTGGATTTTGTAATGAAACGTTTCCCATTAAAACATATCCAAAAACGGTATTTAACGCGGTCGGTTAGTAGTAGGGTTATACGGGTGTTGGATCATTTTTGAGGAGGGACCTTGACCTTGACCATGGAATATCTGTTGCCTATGAAAATACTATTGTATCGTACTATTTTATTGTTGGCCTTGGAGCAGGTATAGTCGCAGCACCCAAAAATGCCATACAAAAAGGTTCATAGAATTTGAAGTGTAAAACCCATTAAGGTATCTTAAACAAATCAAAAGTGATTTAAATAAAGTTGCTGCTTAATACGTATATTAGTCTTAAATAAAACAACGCTTTACATGTAGGTAAAATACTTAAAGAATTAACTATTTTAGATTGTTCTAATTTTAAATCACATAAAATAGGTAACAAATTAGAGGTAGCTGACATCTTCTTATAATCTTAGGAAAGTGTATTGCTTTTCCGTATGACTATCGGAGTCACAAATACTCCTTAACTAATTCTATTAGATCTTTTTTTAGTTTGACGTTTTCCGGAATGTTAACATTTTTTACATTTAAAAATTTGATTATGTCTGCCTTCTTCGTTGAAGTACTTAGATTAGAAGCGAATTTTAGATGACATTCGCGAATGATACGAGGCGTTGACCATAACAATTACACTGTTTGCTGGTAGGTTTGGCACGAGAACATCGGAAAACCAGTCTTCAAAAATTGTTGGGTTCACGTCACAGTGGTAATCAGTGCTACATTTTCCTATATTCTTTGCGAAAGATTTAAGACAATTTGGAACAAATCATTTCTCATTCCCAGCGTGAAATATAACAATACGCCAAAACGCCATTATTAATAGAGTACCACTATTTTATATCAATCACTAACTACTTATCTAAAAAAACACAGTAACATGTACAAGTATATTGTTTATATTCACAATAATATTGTCAATCGAAATCGGTAGGTTAGAACCACTATTAGTTTTAAAATGAGTGTGGCCCTGTCTTAAGGGGTGAAGGTAGTACCTGCCGATAGCCTTAAAAGGACCGATTAGGTACGTTCGATACTTTAACACAAACGAATTAGGAATATTTAGAAGTATTTAAAATACTGAAGTGTTTGCCAAAATTTAAAAATTAATTTTAATTTTTTACACGTACTCCTGAAAAACCCAAAATTTGTATTATGATTACGGCAGCGCGTGCCACTTTTATGCCAGTTTTTATATGCCATTTTGCGGTGCTGCGATTATATTAACATTGACTCTCAAGCTCGAGTATTTTGATCGTGGGTGGTCTGAAAAATATTTGGCCTTGACTTTAAAGTGTAGATGGGGTTTGCCATGGGCTTAGTAGGTAAGTGTCCTTGAGATAATCTAGAATTTTTTTAGCATTGATTCTCAAAGCTCGAATGTTTTGACCTTGGGTGGTTTCAAAAATCTTTGGCCATGAGTTTAAAATATAGGTGGGGTTTCTTAGGGGTTTAGTAAGTGTCCTTGAAGCAAAACCATTTTATCCCCACACTCTTTTTACTGTAAAAGTTTCATATAAATATGTAAGAATGTCCATGAACTAACATTAAATTTTATACATTTGAGTTAGTTAATTATATATAGTATCTGGTAAACTGCCTGTTAAAAGAACGTAGTGAAAATACTTCGTCATATTGAATATATTCCGTTATACCAGCGTGAATACGAAGTTAAAACAGAAAATATTTTTAATTATCAACTTATAGCAAAGCACATGAAGATATGGGTATATTTGAAGAGGAACCAGAAGAAATAGAGTGTACCGTAAAAAGGGTATTGCTATAATTAGAAAAACCTCTATAAAAATGGCAGAGGTTTCTAATGAAAATTGAGATGTGCATCACGTAATATGTGGTGACCTGGAGGTATGGAGATAAATATAAGTTGTGTTATCAATGCCTGGATAGATTTTCAAAAAAATGCCCTAATATTACAGCAGAATGTGTGTGTACACAATACAAGGGGAAAATGATGTGCTGTTTTAAAAGGTCTAAAAATGCGTGTGTTGTATGTAGGCAACCATTATTTCTATTCACCCGACCTGAAATCTGTTTGGTGTGCAACGCGGAAACCAAAACAGCAATTTTATATCACACGGTATGATGGACAAAAATATGTAATGTGTTAATAAGTAATGATGTATAATAAATTACTAATTTTTAGTGATGATGATGATTATGATATTATGATGAAATGAGAATAGTTTAACCTTGAAACACAGTTTGAGGTGGGGTTGTCCCAATGCTATGCACTAAGGGTATACAAATCCGGCCTCATATAATTTAAAAAGTCTTGATGGAGAACCAATACATGGAGCATTTTATGAATTAGAACTACAAAAGGCAAAAAACACGGATGCATATTTAGTAGAAAAAGTACTTCGAAATCGAAGAGTAAAAAATATAGAACAATATTACGTTAAATGGTTGGGTTTCCAAGAAAAGCACATTTCATGGATTAATGCTGCGGATATAGTGTGAATGTCTTGATTTGAAAAAGTTCAGTTCTTAAAGGTCTCTTGTAAATATGATTGCTGACATAAAAGGATTTAAGATCCCCAATAACAAGTTTATACCCAAAGAATTAGTGGCTTATGACGGCTTAAAAATAGCTCATTACGTTTTTAAATCTCCATTTAATATTAGCAAATTGAATTTAGAATATAAGAAACAAGCCATTTGCCATAAATTGGTCTTCTGGATTTACCAACATTGAAGACTTTAAGGACATTATTCAGCACATCTTAAGCCTGTCAGAATTTGTGTATCTTAAGGGATTGGAAAAAGCCAATTTTATCCGAACATACATTTCCAATGTTATTGAGCTTTCAGAACAGCGTTCGTTGGCCAAAGGAATTCCTAGCTGTATATATCACAACAATACAAATTTGTCTGTATGTGCTTTATCAAATGTAAAATTTTTAAAAAATGTAGTAAATGGTAATAATTCTTAGTTTCAAACATTGTATTTTTATTTCTTAAATAATAATAAAGAAACGCATGGTGTGGTGAACATATATGCCTTTATTATAAAAATAAATAATAATCTATAATTTACAATAGTTTGCAACAACTTAACTCAAATTTACTTAATTACATAGTTAAAACAGTTCTCTCTATTCTAGTCAAATCATCTATCGACAACAAGGTCGATAGCAAAAATGATCAATGGCTCGATAAAGGATCGAGAGCAAAAAATCGATCGACAAAAGATTGATTTTTTTATTTTACAACATGCTTTTAAAATCCGGGGTAATATATTATGAGGGTTTGAGCCTTTTAGCTGGTGTAGTACGTAAGGTTTAATAAAATTATTTTTTTAGCCGGCTACACAAGGGTTTGCTCAACTGTTAATTTTTCAAGCTCTATGATCTCCGAGGAAAAGGAAGTATATGGTAATAACCAAATACCTCAAAAAGTAAAATAAAATACTTCAACGCAATAACTTCAACATTAATCGAACTGATAATAGTTTTCTGGGATATTTTAAAATCAAAAGAAAGAAAAAAGTCCTGGCGCTCGGGTAACCTTTCTCCTTTAATCTTAAAAGTCAAGTGTCAAAAAATAGGAAAATCGAAATTTCCGTCAAAAAACAAAAAGTATTTAAATTGTCAAAAATTGTTACAAATCACTTCTACATATTATATTTATATATACAGTCATGTAGACGCAAATATAAAAAAACCAGCGCAAGTGACTGTGCATTTTGTTTTAAAATCTTTTAAATTTTGTTGGTCAACTTCTCCTGTTGTGCAGGTGTACATAATCGTGGAGTCTTGAAAAATATCGCGTTTAGTCCAAAAAAAAAAATTAAGTATCTCTTAACTCGTTATCAAGCAAGCACGTCGCATATAACAAGTACAAAAAGGAGACACCACAAAGTCCAAAAACGATAAACCAACAACTAAGGACGGCTATCTCTAAGAAATGCAGCTGCAAAGTTTAAAATTGTCAAATCTGCTCTTTCAAACAGATATATGTCCTAAAATTACGGTTTATTTAATTTATTTTCCTTTTAGTTTAATACGAACATATTTTTGTATTTGGTTATGTCATATTTTACGCGAACTCTGTTTGAATTTAATTTAATTAAGAGACCAGAAAGGACAGTGTTGCGTTTAGCTTAACTTGCTGGTCTTAAAAAAATGAGACACCTATTTTGATTAAAAAAAGACGTCCATACATACACACAAATATTATAAAATATTGCCTCCCCCCCTGTCAGATATAATACATGGCTTTCTGTATACATCGCAACGGGTTTCTTGTTGAAAAAAATTAAGAGATTTAAAAATCGTCTTGTTTTTGCACCTCTTTACCCTAATTTAATCATTAACCGAGATGAAAGACCAAGTTAAAATTTTTGATCCAGAAGTAGAATTTTACAAGCACGTCGAATTTTTAAATGTAGAAGGCATTGACCCTTTTCTAAAACACATATGTTGATAGTGTTTTAAGGATGAATTTGAATAAAAAAAATGCGCTTCTTCCATTTACTTAATCTAAAAAACTGTTAATCAGTGTCAATTTTTTTACGGTGAAAGTTTAAAGCATTATCCCATAATCATTTCACGGATTTTGCAAAATTTTAAGTTTTTTACACAACTTTACCTATTCAAAAAATGTTTAATTCACGGTAAAAATTATCGATTATTTAAAAAAAAAAACTAAATAAAAAACAATATATATAAATATATATTTTTGCAAAACCACGCGAATGGTCTGTGGGGGATACCAGAAGCCTCCGCTGTGCAAAATTTTGTTAATTTTTGATGTGCGGTTTATCTGTTTAAATAAAAGAACTGTTTTTAGAATTCAATTCACTCTTAAGTTGTTTTTCTCGCACCACATCTTTGTCCATTGTTAGGTTTGAAACTGGGTCAACCCATTTAACATTCTTTATATTTAAGCTGACATTAAATTTTTTTATCAACAAACTGCTTTTTATGGGCAGCTCGCGATTGCCAAGAATATGCCTTAACCGACAATTAGCAATTTTCAATTCACAACCTAGCTTCAGGTTCAACTGGAGCTACAACTTTAAAAAATGGTCATCTAGAGGAACTTGACCTACACGATTCTGGTCTCTACATCAGTATGATCTTAAGTCATCTGGTGAATACTGTATTCACCTGATGACGATTGCCGATACATAAGCATTCGAGACGCTGCGCTGTGAAAAAGTAAAAATAAAGACAATGGAAGTACGAAACTCTAATTTTCTCTCAACTGAAGCAGTATTTCTACAATAAGGATATGCAAGAAGTTAAAAAACTTCCAAATCAGTTACATCAACCGAAAAGAATCTAAAAAAGAGAAGATCAAAAGATTTTGGGAGGAAAGAACGAAAATTTTCGTTCTTTCCAATGCAAGGTGCAATGTACCTAAGTTTATAATTACCCACTAAACTTAATTAGAATAATAAATAATATGCATATATGTTGTCTGCCCTCTATATAGAGGACTTCGACCCCCCAGCATGGGTAAACCCAGGTTACTTTGTAGAAGTCTTGAATAACCCTAATATTCACGATATCAAACAAACATTTTAAGTATATTAAAACTACGTTCTTTCCTGACAAATAAATTTTTTCCCATTTCCTGTTCCCATCCGTTTTAGTTAAATTTTCAAAATATTATGGTTATTGTAATGCTTTCGATTTTTAAGGTGTTTGTTTTATAATATTTGGCTTTTGATTACCGATTAAGTCAAAATGTTTAGACTAGAGGAACCTTCCTTTGTTCTTTCAAATTTATTCTAATTGCAAAACATACAATACTGTACGCATAGAAACGAATATTTTCGGAAACAATAAAGTACAGTAAGTAAGTAGTAAGATTACTGTTGTATTGGCTGATCTCCTTTTTCATTCACAACGAACAGAATACCTATATAAAAATCACTTTAAAAAATGTATAGTACATAAACTACAAAAAACATAAAATCTCTTATTTGGATATTTTCATATATATTCCTTTAAGCCATAATTTGAATTCAAAACAAATGCCAAAAATACGATAGGATGCTTCTAGAGTTAATTAAAGCCCAACTTATTTGTTTCTTGATTTTTGAAATAATTTTTAAAGTTTTGTTTTCTTTTGTCACATTTTTGAAATGTTATTCTGTACAGTGCTGTTTTATGTACCAGGTTTGAAGATACTTATAGGCGAAACATGTGTCACCTACCAAATTTTGGTGAAACAACTTTGAGTTCTTCCAATTTCAAGCATTTGAAATCCAAGTCTGGGTCTCGAAGAACCCATTCGGATGGTGAAAAAAACCGCATATTGACTCAAAGCCTTTTTGTTACCCTAAATAGGCAGATTTTGTCTTTTAACGAGCAACCCTTTGTTGTGAGACACAAAAATGCACTTAACTTTTCGACGGGTATTAGATTTTTTGGATTTAAAGTAAAATTTGATATTTTAATAAAGGGATTCTATTTAAAAAAACCCAAACGCGTTAAAATATGCACCATAGTCGGTAACTTGCTTGGATGAGATTAGGATAGAAAAAGGATTTAATTCGTTCTAAACGAGTGTATACAGGCTGCGGCAAATGAACAGTGGACTCTTGTTTTAATTATACAGGGTCACAAAAGTATAGTTGACCACCTATATTAATTTTAATTTTAAAGAACGAAAACGCAATAATAAATGGAGGTTGCAATTAGTTAAAGATCTGTTATCTATTATTATTTAGAATACCACAAAACAAAAGCTCGCGCTGTTATTATTGAGCTTGTAATTTTTTTTCTCAATAAGATGTGTGCTAAATTTGGAACAACTTTACCCACTTATTAACCAAGTCTCTGCTTATTATTAAGAATACCATAACACAAAAGCTCCAGCAAAAATTTTTGAGCTTGTCATGTTTTTCGCTTGACTACAATAATATAATAGGTCTGTCAATTTTCTTTCTTTTAGTTTTAAACCCAGTATGCCCAATATATGATACATTGTAACGCAATTCGACTCACTAACATTTAGAAGGATATGGGATTCAATGCAGCTTATTGTTTTGGTTTTTTCTTGTTGACAAATTTTGTAATTCACCTTTCCAAATAGTTTCGCGGACATCCGATTGGCGCCCATGGATCTATACAAGCGCAATAAATCATATAATATTAAAATAAGCTCTTAAAATAAAAAAGATATACGAATTCTTTTTTAAATACTTGTGGTTCTGAAAAGAACCGTTGAAGTATAAATAGCAACTGTTTTGGCCTTCCTTGGCCTAGGTTAAGGCACAATTAGACAGACGAACATGCTCAAACAAAAGCTCGTGCAAAAAAATCTAAAATTTTTTGTGTGAACATTTTTGTGAGCTTTTCTTTGAACATTTTGTTCGGGTACATTTTTTAGCAAATTATTGCTATCAATTTTGTAAACATATTTTTAAAGATGAGAATAGTGTCACCAACTTTTATTTTAAATTATTGTGAAAAAAGGCCGACGGCAGGCGAAATATTATTATTGGCTATCAGTTTTGTCACATGGATTAGGGTTACTTATAATATTTTTTCTTAGGGTTTTACCCGGATTTTTTTGCTCGGAGGTTTTTTTGGGATTTTCTTGTGAGTTTTTTTTATTTCCAAGGGTTTTTTTCCTAAATTAAAAAAAAAAAACAGGAAAATTTTTCCTATCCAAAAGAATTTTGAGTTTTTCAAATATCGGCAAAACACTCAAAAATTGCACTTTTAAGCGGTAATCCGCGCCTCACGACTATGAGGAGTGGTGGGGAGGGGGATTTTTTTAAAAATATTTTTGTAAGTTTACATTACCCTTGGCTTTGATTGTTTTTTTTTAATTCCACACACCAGATTTACCTAGTTAGTTTAAGCACGGATCACCTACTGTTCGGTATTCTGTGGTTTAAGGCCCCAAGGGTTGCTTAAAAAAAGCAAAAGATTCATGAAAATGCTAAAGATATAGAGATCTACTGTCAATTTAATGTAATAATCAAGGTCGATTACTGACACAACAAACAATATGCAAAGAGGCAACATTCCGATTTAAAAGGGTGGCCGGCCTACTACCAGCGAAATCCTAAACGCGTGATGATAGATTGGCGACACAGTCTACTAAATTACTGCTAAATGATATTTTTTAGACAAGGGTCGGTATCGTAGGGTTGTAAAAGTGGGTAATAAACGGTTATTATTTAAACCGAACGTGCTTTTGTTCATATATTTGTGATTTGATAAAATGTAATGATAAAGATTTACGTTTAAAAGAATATCTCTTTATTTTACTTCCTAGATTAGTCTTTTACAATAATAATTAAGTCAAATTAAAAAACTTATATACATTTTATTAAATCACAAATATATGAACAAAAGCACGTTCGGTTTAAATAATACCCATTTATTACCCACTTTTACAACCCTACGATACCGACCCTTATCTAAAAAATATCATTTAGCAGTAATTTAGTAGACTGTGTCGCCAATGTCGAAAAGTTAAGTGCATTTTTGTGTCTCACAACAAAGGGTTGCTCGTTAAAAGACAAAATCTGCCTATTTAGGGTAACAAAAAAGCTTTGAGTCAATATGCGGCTTTTTTCACCATCCGAATGGTTTCTTTGAGACCCAGACTTGGATTTCAAATGCTTGAAATTGGAAGAACTCAAAGTTGGTAGGTGACACATGTTTCGCCTATAAGTATCTTCAAACCTGGTACATAAAACAGCACTGTAGAGAATAACATTTAAAAAATGTTACAAAAGAAAACAAAACTTTAAAAATTATTTCAAAAATCAAGAAACAAATAAGTTGGGCTTTAATTAACTCCAGAGACATCCTATCGTATTTTTGGCATTTGTTTTGAATTCAAATTATTGCTTAAAGGAATATATATGAAAATATCCAAATAAGAGATTTTATATTTTTCGTGGTTTATATACTACACATTTTTTAAAGTGATTTCTATATCGGTATTATGTTTGTTGTGACTGAAAAAGGAGATCAGCCAATACAACAGTAATCTTACTACTTACTTACTGTACTTTATTGTTTCCGAAAATATACATTTCTATGCATACAGTATTGTATGTTTTGCAATTAGAATAAATTTGAAAGAACAAAAGAAGGTTCCTCTAGTCTAAACATTTTGACTTAATCGGTAATCAAAAGTCAAATATTATAAAACAAACACCTTAAAAATCGAAAGCATTACAATAACCATAATATTTTGAAAATTTAACTAAAACGGATGGAAACAGGAAATGGGAAAAAATGCTATTTATTTGTCAGGAAAGAACGTAGTTTTGATATACTTAAAATGTTTGTTTGATATCGTGAATATTAGGGTTATTCAAGACTTCTACAAAGTAACCTGGGTTTACCCATGCTGAGGGGTCGAAGTCCTCTATATAGAGGGCAGACAACATATATGCATATTATTTATTATTCTAATTAAGTTTAGTGGGCAGTTATAAACTTAGGTACATTGCACCTTGCATTGGAAAGAACGAAAATTTTCGTTCTTTCCTCCCAAAATCTTTTGATCTTCTCTTTTTTAGATTCTTTTCGGTTGATGTAACTGATTTGGAAGTTTTTTAACTTCTTGCATATCCTTATTGTAGAAATACTGCTTCAGTTGAGAGAAAATTAGAGTTTCGTACTTCCATTGTCTTTATATTTACTTTTTCACAGCGCAGTGTCTCGAATGCTTATGTATCGGCAATCGTCATCAGGTGAATACAGTATTCACCAGATGACTTAAGATCATACTGATTTAGAGACCAGAATCGTGTAGGTCAAGTTCTTAAAGCTAGGTTGCGAATTGAAAATTGCTAATTGTCGGTTAAGGCATATTGTTGGCAATCGCGAGTTGCCCATAAACAGCAGTTTGTTGATAAAAAAATTTAATGTCAGGTTAAATATAAAGAATGTTAAATGGGTTGACCCAGTTTCAAACCTAACAATGGACAAAGATGTGGTGCCAGAAAAAAAACTTAAGAGTGAAGTGAATTCTAAAAACGTTCGTTTACTTAAATAGATAAACCGCACATCAAAAATTAACAAAATTTTGCACAGCGGAGGCTTCCGGTATACCTCACAGACCATTCGCGTGGTTTTGCAAAAATATATATTTATATATATTGTTTTTTATTTAGTTTTTTTAAAATATTCGATAATTTTTACCGTGAATTAAACATTTTTTGAATATGTAAAGGTGTGTAAAAAACTTAAAATTTTGCAAAATCCGTGAAATGATTATGGGATAATGCTTTAAACTTTCACCGTAAAAAATTTGACACTGATTAACAGTTTTTTAGATTAAGTAAATGGAAGAAGCGCATTTTTTTTATTCAAATTCACCCTTAAAACACTATTAACATATGTGTTTTAGTTTTTTAAATCTCTTAATTTTTTTCAACAAGAAACCCGTTGCGATGTATACAGAAAGCCATGTAGTATATCTGACAGGGGGGGGATATTTTATAATATTTGTGTGTATGTATGGACGTCTTTTTTTAATCAAAATAGATGTCTCATTTTTTTAAGACCAGCAAGTTAAGCTAAACGCGACACTGTCCTTTCTGGTCTCTTAATTAAATTAAATTCGAACAGAGTTCGCGTAAAATATGACATAACCAAATACAAAAATATGTTCGTATTAAACTAAAAAGAATATAAATCAAATAAACCGTAATTCTAGGACATATATCTGTTTGAAAGAGCAGATTTGACAATTTTAAAATTTGCAGCTGCATTTCATAGAGATAGCCGTCCTTAGTTATTGGTTTCTCGTTTTTGGACTTTGTGGTGTCTCCTTTTTGTACTGCTTGCTTGATAACGAGTTAAGAGATACTTAATTTTTTTTTTGGACTAAACGTGATATTTTTCAAGACTCCACGATTATGTACACCTGCACAACAGGTGAAGTTGGCCAACAAAATTTAACAGATTTTAAAACAAAATGCACAGTCACTTGCGCTGGTTTTTTTATATTGACTTGACTTTTAAGATTAAAGGAGAAAGGTTACCCGAGCGCCAGGACTTTTTTCTTTCCTTTAATTTTAAAATAGCCCAGAAAACTATTATCAGTTCGATTAATGTTGAAGTTATTGTGTTGAAGTATTTTATTTTACTTTTTGAGGTATTTGGTTATTACCATATACTTCCTTTTCCTCGGAGATCATAGAGCTTGAAAAATTAACAGTTGAGCAAACCCTTGTGTAGCCGGCTAACAAAAAATAATTTTATTAAACCTTACCTACTACACCAGCTAAAAGGCTCAAACCCTCATAATAATAATGTATTACCACGGATTTTAAAAGCATGTTGTAAAATAAAAAAATCAATCTTTTGTCGATCAATTTTTTGCTATCGACCTTGTTGTCGATAGATTCTTTTGGATATGGATTTTTTGTCGATTGCTTAAGTATAAAAATACGAATAAACGCTGGTAATGTTAGTGAAAAATCGCGACAAAGAAACTTTTCCAATATATTAAAGAATTATACTTTGCAGAATACATCACAGACGTACCTCTATGTATATCCATGAAATGGATATAATTTGAACATCTCATGGATATTTAAAAATGTGTGTCATTTTAGTTATATATTTATGGATATGCCCTGAATAGAAAAAAATATGCGTATATATAAGTTATGTCAGGATATTACAAAAAGTATATACGTTCATTCATATTGCTATATGGGTTCATTGGTGCTACTAAAGCAAAACCTGGTTGGAACGACCAGGACCCGAAAGCTTTATGACGTCATAGTCTCATGTTCGATTTGACTAAACTTATCGTATTTTAGAGTAAGTTTACAATAACATAAGGTGATAGGTTTTTGCATTAAATCCTGAAACAGTTTCCATGTGTTACAGTAAGACCTGTCAATTTTCACCATTTTTATCCACAACATATAAGAATTGTGAAAGTGGATAGTTTTTGTTAGTTGAAAGACCTTTTACACAAGGTATCACTCTTTAGAAGTTCTTATTTAACCCTTAAATTGTGGCTGTTAAAAGAAATTTGAAAAAATGAGATTGATAACCTAAAAATTACGTCAATATATTAGGGTTTAAAGACTATCAAAATAAAAATTTATTTTTTGTTAGGTCTGTGTAACATTATATCATACTTTTGCCGTGTTACCATTTAATGAACTCGCAACTAACCCATTTTTAATATTTCTATGCGATAGATACTGAGGTGACTTAGCACCCGTTATAAAAATCTGAAAATAGCGACAACATCGCCAATGGTGAAATGCCGAACTAAATTACACAAATAGTAGGTGGTACAAGTGACCTCCAGCACAAATTTTGACACATGGTTACTATCGCCCTTCTCTATGGATGGCCAGAGTTTCAAGGCAAAACCCTATGACTTCCGAAATAAATTTTAATATTTTATGATTTTGTATATATTTTTCATAATTTTCCTAAATATTCATACCAAGAGTTTTTGAGATGCGCTAGCTAGAGCTGACTAGAATAGAAAGAACTGTTTTAACTATGTAATTAGGTTAATTTGAGTTAAGTTGTTGCAAACTATTGTAAATTATAGATTATTATTTATTTTTATAATAAATGCATATATGTTCACCACACCATGCGTTTCTTTATTATTATTTAAGAAATAAAAATACAATGTTTGAAACTAAGAATTATTACCATTTACTACATTTTTTAAAAATTTTACATTTGATAAAGCACATACAGATAAATTTGTATTGTTGTGATATATACAGCTAGGTATTCCTTTGGCCAACGAAGGCTGTTCTGAAAGCTCAATAACATTGGAAATGTATGGTCGGATAAAATTGGCTTTTTCCAATCCCTTAAGATACACAAATTCTAACAGGCTTAAGATGTGCTGAATAATGTCCTTAAAGTCTTCAATGTTGGTAAATCCAGAAGACCAATTTATGGCAAATGGCTTGTTTCTTATATTCTAAATTCAATTTGCTAATATTAAATGGAGATTTAAAAACGTAATGAGCTATTTTTAAGCCGTCATAAGCCACTAATTCTTTGGGTATAAACTTGTTATTGGGGATCTTAAATCCTTTTATGTCAGCAATCATATTTACAAGAGACCTTTAAGAACTGAACTTTTTCAAATCAAGACATTCACACTATATCCGCAGCATTAATCCATGAAATGTGCTTTTCTTGGAAACCCAACCATTTAACGTAATATTGTTCTATATTTTTTACTCTTCGATTTCGAAGTACGTTTTCTACTAAATATGCATCCGTGTTTTTTGCCTTTTGTAGTTCTAATTCGTAAAATGCTCCATGTATTGGTTCTCCATCAAGACTTTTTAAATTATATGAAGCAAACTGTGTTTCAAGGTTAAACTATTCTGTCATTTCATCATAATATCATCATCATCATCATCATCACTAAAAATTAGTAATTTATTATATATCATTATTAACACATTACATATTTTTGTCCATCATACCGTGTGATATAAAATTGCTGTTTTGGTTTCCGCGTTGCACACCAAACAGATTTCAGGTCGGGTGAATAGAAATAATGGTTGCCTACATACAACACACGCATTTTTAGACCATTTAAAACAGCACATCATTTTCCCCTTGTAGTGTGTACACACACATTCTGCGGTACTATTAGGGCATTTTTTTGAAAATTGATAACACAACTTATATTTACCTCCATACCTCGAGGTCACCACATATTACGTGATGCACATCTCACTTTTCATTAGAAACCTCTGCCATTTTTATAGAGGTTTTTCTAATTATAGCAATACCCTTTTTACGGTACACTCTATTTCTTCTGATTACTCTTCAAATATACCCATATCTTCATGTGCTTTGCTATAAATTGATAATTAAAAATATTTTCTGTTTTAACTTCGTATTGACGCTGGTATAATGGAATATATTCAATATTACGAAGCATTTTCACTACGTTCTTTTAACAGGCAGTTACATATATATAATTAACTAACTCAAATGATACTATATATTTCAAATGTATAAAATTTAATGTTACTTCATGGACATTCTTACATATTTATATGAAACTTTTACAGTAAAAAGAGTGTGGGGATAAAATGGTTTTGCTTCAAGGACACTTACTAAACCCCTAACAAACCCCACCTATATTTTAAACTCATGGCCAAAGATTTTTCAAACCACCCAAGGTCAAAACATTCGAGCTTTGAGAATCAATGGTAAAAAAATTCTAGATTATCTCAAGGACACTTACCTACTAAGCCCATGGCAAACCCCATCTACATTTTAAAGTCAAGGCCAAATATTTTCCAGACCACCCACGATCAAAATACTCGAGCTTGAGAGTCAATGTTAATATAATCGCAGCACCGCAAAATGGCATATAAACAAATTTTGGGTTTTTCAGGAGTACGTGTAAAAAATTAAAATTAATTTTTAAATTTTGGCAAACACTTCAGTATTTTAAATACTTCTAAGTATTCCTAATTCGTTTGTGTTAAAGTATCGAACGTACCCAATCAGTCCTTTTAAGGTTATCGGCAGGTACTACCTTCACCCCTTAAGACAGGGCCACACTCATTTTAAAACTAATAGTGGTTCTAACCTACCGATTTCGATTTTGATTGACAATATTATTGTGAATATAAACAATATACTTGTACATGTTACTGTGTTTTTTTAGATAAGTAGTTAGTGATTGATATAAAATAGTGGTACTCTATTAATAATGGCGTTTTGGCGTATTGCTATATTTCACGCTGGGAATGAGAAATGATTTGTTCCAAATTGTCTTAAATCTTTCGCAAAGAATATAGGAAAATGTAGCGCTGATTACTACTGTGACGTGAACCCAACAATTTTTGAAGACTGGTTTTCCGATGTTCTCGTACCAAACCTACCAGCAAGCAGTGTAATTGTTATGGTCAACGCCTCGTATCATTCGCGAATGTCATCTAAAATTCGCTTCTAATCTAAGTACTTCAACGAAGAAAGCAGACATAATCAAATTTTTAAATGTAAAAAATGTTAACATTCCGGAAAACGTCAAACTAAAAAAAGATCTAATAGAATTAGTTAAGGAGTATTGATGACTCCGGTAGTGATACGGAAAAGCAATAAACTTTCCTAAGATTATAAGAAGATGTCAGCTACCTCTAATTTGTTACCTATTTTATGTGATTTAAAATTAGAACAATCTAAAATAGTTAATTCTTTAAGTATTTTACCTACATGTAAAGCGTTGTTTTATTTAAGACTAATATACGTATTAAGCAGCAACTTTATTTAAAAATTTCATTTCACAGCCAGTCCGGCCCATATCACTTTTGATTTGTTTAAGATTCCCTAATGGGTTTCACACTTAAAATTCTATGAACCTTTTTGTATGGCATTTTTGGGTGCTGCGACTATACCTGCTCCAAGGCCAACAATAAAATAGTACGATACAATAGTATTTTCATAGGCAACAGATGTTCCATGGTCAAGGTCATGGTCCCTCCTCAAAAATGATCCAACACCCGAGTAATATCCCTGGAATAATAACATCTCACCTTGTTTATAATAACAAATATATTGCTGACGCTGTACATTGAAGTTTATATATGCACCCGATTAGTCTAATTAGGTATCATTATACTTTACAAGTTTAACTGGTCACTTTAGTCATAAGACAATTTTGTAGTTTTTCTAATAAAAAAGTTTTTTAAAAGCTACGTCACCGAAGTTCGTATTTAATTGGCGCTGCGAACAGGATAGTGCAGTTTCGTCCTTTATCGGTTTTCCGTTGTACGAAAGTGGCTTTTAAGTCTTAGTGCGCTATCCGAACCCGAACTTTACGTCCTGAACGAAGTAGTGAAGTTTCTTGAAAGAAAGTGCTCTTTACGACGTCGAACGTAAAGAAGTGTTGTAGAATAAAGCCTGGAGTTGAAGCTGTGACGTCTACCGTGTTGTACGAGTCCTGCCGAAGCCAAAGCCTACCCAACGACACACCCCTACTGAGCCCGGTGTCATAGGCAGAAAAGCTAAAGTCAACCCCCATTTATAGGATTCCTTTTGGTGGCGTAACCTCTACAGAACAAGCCCTATGGATTTATCCTCGATTGCTATGTAAGTTTTTGACTTTCTTGATGCCTAAGCGATTAAAGAACATTTTAGAAAAGAACAAAACTAGGATTAGGAGCAGAAAACAAGAAATTAGGAAACGTTAAAGCTGAAATTGATAATTATCTATCAGGCTTGAAAAAACCCTCTTTAAATTTAAATTTTGAGCAAATAAGTAATTTGCAAAGTAGTCTAAGAAATTTAAGTGGTCAGTCGACATCGAGACTAGACACTGAACAATAATTAGAAATCATAGAAGAAAGTGTAGAAGAAAGCACTAAAAATAATTTTGAAAATAAAATTTTAGAAAATTTTGATTTTTTAAATATTGAAAATTTGAACACTAGTTTTAACAGTAGTTTAAGTAGTGATAGTAGTAATCAATTAGATAGCACTTTACAAAACGAAGAACTTTCTAATACAATGGAAAACCTAAGATTTTACACGTCATTGTTGCCTACTTTCGACGGCAGTCAATCCCACTTAGAAAGTTTTTTGATTTCTGTACAGGAATATTACGATCTTTATTTTGGTCATTCTAATGAACAAAAAAAATTGGTCCTGTCTGCCATAAAATCGAAATTGGTAGGCAAAGCTCAAAACTTTCTATTAGAAAGACCAGATTTAGACACTTTTGAAAAAATTAAGCTAGCTTTAAGACAAAAATTTGGTGACCCAATTAACCACGAAATTTTAATGCAAGAGCTTCAGTACATTAAAATTAACGAAAACGAAGACATTTTGCACTTTATCGATAGACTTAAGGCCTTTTGCCAAAGAATTTTCGGAAAAATTCAGTGCGAAGTAGAAGATAACGCACAAAAATTACTGCTCATATCTCAAGTAGAAAAAGTATCTGTTTTACTTTTGACCGCAAATTCTTCCGAATCTTTAAGGACGCTTCTTATGCTTAAAACACCCGCAACTTTAGACGATGCTTACAAGTATGTAATGAGTAATAACATAGTAGAGGCACAAGTCAATTTTACAAGTAACAATTCGAATTTGCACAAAAGAAATAATTCGTTTTTAAAACCTACCACTAATTTTAGACAAACTCAAAATTTTAATCGCAACCCCCAAACTAATCAAATGAGACCAAAACCACCCCAACAACGTTTTAACCCATCCATGCAACCTTTTTCAAACCCTCAGTTTACCAGACAATTTAATTTTAATCCACCTTTTAACTCTCAGTTCGGACAACCGAATTTCAACTTTAATCAACCCAGACCTTTTCAAAATCAACCTCAAAATTCTCAAAATTTAGGAAGACCAACAAATGTCTTCGCCCCACAAAATAAACCTATTTCTGACAAACCAACCCCTATGTCGACATCAACAATTGGTCCGTCAAGACAACACTCTCAAAGACCCCCATACACTGGACCCCAAAGATTTTTTAAACCTTCGGGATTCCTAACAAATGTAGAAACATACCCCGAACAGACTTACGAACAAACCTACGAGGAAACCTATGAAAACCAACCTTATAATTGCTATAACGAAGAAAATTCTGAATATTTTTACGACCCTCACTTTTACAACGAGGAACCCACTAGCCAGCAAGAAAACCCCTCTCACGAATTTATTTCACAAACAAACGCCGCAGGCGAAAATTTTCAGGAAACGGCCTCGAAGCCTTACGTTAACTTAAATAATGTTGCTCGACAAATCGAACTACCGTATTTTTATTTACCAGAAAAACAATTAACAATACTTATTGATTCAGGAGCCTCAGACTCCATAATCTCCCCAAAAATAGCCAAAATGTACCCAAATCATATATTTATTGAACCTTTCGAAGTAACCGCCTGCAGAAATACATACAATGAAAATCAAAATTTAAAATTAAATTTATTACAAGAACTAGGAATAAATGAAACTTTTAAAATGCGTGTTTTAAACTGGCATAAAGACTTTGACGCATTAATAGGCTCAAAAGAACTTAAAAATTTAAACGGTATGCTCGACTTCGAAAATAGAGCATTAACTTTAAACAAAATTAAAATTCCTTTTTCGTTAGCTTACAACGAACCTTTAAAGCAGCCGACTCAAAATTTTCATGTCAATTCTTTGACAGTTCCTGTCAAATACAAAAAAGGCAAAGAGAATGTCGTCGCTGACGCACTCTCCAGAATAGACATCAACATCCATGAAACGAATGATTCCATATCTATATCACCTAACGCCGATCACTCTGTTGCCGACTTAACCGATTTTAATCTCTCCGATTACGTCATTAACGAACTTTACAAAGACATACAGACTAACATAGACCGCCTTAATGAAATGACAAATCCTTCTCAACCAATACAAACCAACAAAGGTCAAAATGATAACGACTCTGACGTCACCGTTCACTCCAACAATGACACAAATGGCAAACACCTACCGATATCAGAATTGCCCTTAAATTACGCAACTAATCGATTAATAATCGATTACGGAAAAGAATATAAACATTTTCATACAAGCCCGTTTAAGAAAAATCATCACTTCGTGCGCATAAACAAGGACGAACAACAGCAATACATTCATAAAATCCTAAAAGAAATTGTAAAACCTGATACCTTATTTACAGTTTACATCCCAAATAATGAACTTAAACTTGAATTTCGAAGAATAGTTAGCTCAATTTTAAATCCTAGCGCAAAACTCATTTTTTCAAACACTTATGTGACAGATGTCATTAATACCGAACAGCAAACCGAAATAATAGCAAATTACCACAAATCTAACCATAACGGCATAACCGAAACATACAATCATTTAAAACAAAAATATTACTGGCCTAAACTAAGAGACTCTATTACAAATTTTATAAACACTTGTGAAATATGCCTACAGAACAAGTACGAAAGACACCCATATAAAATCGCATATGAAGGACCCTTATTAGCCGAAAAACCCTTTAAAACTCTCCATTTAGACGTTTTTCGATTTTCAAACTGTCAATTTTTAACTATTATTGATTCTTTTTCTAAATACGCACAAGCTTACTTTATCCCCGACAGAAACGCCGTCACGATTCTTAGCAAATTAAGACATTATTTCTCCCACCATAACACCTGTCAAAAAATTGTTACAGATAAAGGAACAGAGTTTGACAATAACCTTCTTAAAGAATTCTGTCAACTATTTTGTATTGAACTACATTATACAACTCCCGCTAACTCGTCTTCAAATAGCCCCATCGAACGATTGCACTCAACTTTGTTAGAAAAATTACGTATCTTAAAAATGCAAAATCCCGAGGAAACACCCCAAAACATAATGACGTCAGCCATCTTAATATATAACCAAAGTATACACTCTACTACTGGTTGTTCCCCCTTCTCAATTTTATACGGCCCTTATGTCAACGAACCAAACATAAACAACGACCTCACTCTTTTTGAGCAATATAACGAACAACGAAAAAAAGAACTACTACCTTTCCACAATCAAATTTTCAAAAAGGCGTATCAAAAACAATTACAGAACACACAAAAACAAAATAAAAACACCGAAGAGCCTCCTGAAATTCAAAAAGACCAAAATATTTATAGAAAAAACACCCTTCGAAATAAAATGAACCCCCAATTTATTCCAACAAAAGTAACAAAAGTCAATAAAAATATTATAACTGGTATCTCAAAAACTAAACCGATTAACACACACGTCAGAAAAATAAAAAGACTCAGGAAACAACCTAAATCATTGCAGGTTCCTGACCCTGTCCCTCCTGACATTGACGAATCTCAACCAGGCCCTTCAGGTCAACAGATTGGACAATAACGGATTCTACACCGAAGAAATATCTCCTACTCTAATCGTAAGCCATTACCACACTATATACATACCTTTTAATATGACTAAAATTAAAATCTCTCTAAGCCAACTTTTTACCACCAATTCCCTATTTTTATCCCCTTTAGTCGATCAAGTTAATAATACATTGTCAAAAATACAGTTTCAATTCCTTGAATCATCCTTAAACGATACGTACAATTCTTACGCAAAATTAATTTCTTTAGAAAACAATGACTTTAGAAAGAAACGTGGGTTATTCAACCTACTAGGAAGCGGTATTAAATTTGTCACAGGAAACCTGGACAACACTGACTTAGATACAATTACCCAGAACTTACAAATACTAAAACAGAATCAAATTAACATGATGCACAAGATAAATGACCTCAGTTCATTCGCTGGGAATATTATAAACAAATTCCAGGAAAATGTTAACATTATAAATAAAAACGCAAAATGCATTCGTTTCGAAATTTTAAAATTAAATAACGAAGTAGCGTTGATGCTCAGCATGCAAAACCAAATTTTACAAATCTCAAAATTAAACAAATTTTTGGAAAAAATGCTTAGAATGATATCCTTTGCGCATCTGCAAACTCTGGATTTAGAAATATTGAATGTCAAGGAAATTAGGGAAATTTGGCAATATTTGACAGCTCATTATCCAAAAAATTCTCTATGGCCACTAAAACACCTGTCAGAATTAACTCTCATATGTAAAACAGGCCTTATTATGTTAAAAGATATGTCAATCATTGTAGTTAAGATACCAATTTTCGAAAAATATTCTTGTAGTCTTAAGATAGTTTATCCAATACCTAATAATGAATCGAAAATATTGATTAGCCCTAGTAAATACTATTGTAACAATTTATGGTATCAGCAATGCTCTGAAATCAACTCAAATTGGATTTGTTTTAACCCTATTGCACATAGTTGCCTTTTACCAAAAAATTGTCTTTTTGCCACAGTAAGAAATAACTTTCAAATTCACACTTTAACTTATAAAAGTGGTTTGCTTTTCTGTACAAAAAATCCTGAAACCATTTACGAAAATTGCTTTCAGTTTCAGAAAACTACACTTCAAAGCTGTTATCTTATCAACAGCCAGTGTGACGTAATAATTAACCAAAATAAATATTCCTTATCAATAAATAACATTTCTGTTTCATTGCCAAAAATAATAAACCTTCCTGAAACAAACCTATCTATTAATTTGCAAATAAGGCATTTAGAAAATCCGCAAAAAATACAGGAAGACCTGATGGATCCTTTAGTCCTACAGGAACTTAATTTTGAAAGCCAAGATTACATTATCTTAACGTTGTGTTTGGCAGTAATTTTAATTTTAATTTTTATCTTCTATCTTTGGCGAAAGCAAAGAATCTCAAAAACAAAAAATATTCCCTTAAGGGTTCTCCAAAAACTTATCAACGAGGACGTTGACGAAACTAAGGGTGGAGGAGTAATATCCCTGGAATAATAACATCTCACCTTGTTTATAATAACAAATATATTGCTGACGCTGTACATTGAAGTTTATATATGCACCCGATTAGTCTAATTAGGTATCATTATACTTTACAAGTTTAACTGGTCACTTTAGTCATAAGACAATTTTGTAGTTTTTCTAATAAAAAAGTTTTTTAAAAGCTACGTCACCGAAGTTCGTATTTAATTCCCGTATAACCCTACTACTTCGGTTGATTATTCGTACCCTTAATACACCCTTCTTGTAAAATTTGAGCACCCAATAATAAAGCAATTGACGATTTGTTGTAAAATGTTTCGTCCGTCAATTTTAAGTTATGACTATGCGGCCATGATTTGGGAAAAATAAAATCTTTAGAATTTTCATCGCATAACTTGTCAAGAATAACGGCTTCCAACGAAAAGCACGGACCCTCTTGATTTGGGGGTTTTATCAAACAATTGACAGCTCCTGAGGCGGTAGTTAACATATTATCAAACCTAAACGTAGAAAGTCATAAATTGTGCGCAGTTAATCCTAGCCTATTGCAACATTTTTTTGAGATAAAATTCGCTTCAGAGGCGCTATCGGCGATCGCTCGGACTTTTTGATAATTTCCACGGCTATCAAGGACTTCAACCTGCAAGTTTGATAATAAAACTGAATTTAATTTCTTATTTGTATAAAAATCATTCCGTGTATTTGAAAAGGTGGCACAAGCGTTGGCTAACTGAATACTTGAATCAGGGGCGGATTGACGAGAGTTTAAAACGGATTGACTATTATTTCCAGAGGATGGTGAATAATTTCAAAAATTAGATCTAGGGGGTGCCATATTAGTTCTATTTAAATGCAAAAGGCTGTGGTAACGTAAAGAGCAAAAGCGGCAGTTTACTTGAGATCGGCAAGACATACTCACGTGACTAGTTGACAGACAGATAAAGCACCATTTATTTTGTTTGAGCAAATTAAAACGATCCTGCGTAGTTTTATTAATAAAGTATGGGCACAAATGTATTAAATGTTTCAAGTTACATATTGGACAAGGGCAAGCGGGGGTGCGATTTCTCAGATTATACGGACTTTGGTGCGGCTGCATTACTGGTTGTCTGCGTTGCGGTGTGTTAGGTGAAACTGCAAGACTGTCAAAGGCAATGCATTGTTTTTCTAAAAACTCAATTAGTTCCTCATATGTAGGTAGAGTATCAGATTAATGCTGTAATTCAAAACGAGAAAGGGTTGCGCTATCCAGACGTGAATGACCAATTTTCAGTCGGATAATGTAAATTAGTTAAAGCGGCAATATTTTCACAAAAAGTGTCTAAAAGTTTGCATAATAATTGCGGATTTTGCGTTTCAATAGGTTTTAGCATGAACTCTGGTATTGGAATATCTTTTTACTAAAATGTTATGCGCTATTATGTAATTGTTGGCTATTGTAGGTGTGCGTTGTAAAAGAGCTTTAGGCGGGCCATCTAAGCAATTAAGTAATTGTCTAAATTTTTCGATATTAGAAAGTGAATTGTTAGTGTGCTCAAGTGCATTAAAAACATCATTGAAAGCGGGAAAGTTTTTTATATCTCGAGAAAATTTATGGAGCGTTAGATTAGCCAAGGTCGATTTTAACGGAGTGACTGTTTGACCGACAGAAGGTAAGGGAAGTTTATTTTCAAACATATCATCATAAACACCCTGAATATAAAAACTGACATTATCAAATTCCGCTCGGACTAGATCCTCCTGCTCAAGGAGCTCCGTTTCCGTGCTTTTTATATTACTCATAATAAAAGATTGGTATTTAATAAATTCTGAACGTATTATTTCCAATATTTCCAAATCTTTGTTTAAACTCACTTTGTAAAGCGCTATCCACAACCATTTTTTTGGTAAAGTCATGTAAAGTTTTAATTTTTTTCACTTCAATGTCTCGATATATAATTGTTTTCTTAAATTTTTCTGTATCACTCATTTTTGCGAAAGCGGGAAAAAAATTAAGTACGGTCCTATATTTGAGTTGCAATGTAATAAACGAAAATAAGATGGCTAAATAAATCGTGTATGCTAAACAGAGATAGCTCGAACGATGGGAGCGGTTTATAGAATCTGCGCTGCGCAATGTGCAATTTTGTTAAGCGTTGAAAAGAAAGGTATCCCTACTTACTTTATTGCGGTTTGCTAAATTTAAAAATGTCGGATAAAGCTGTTGAAAATAGTAAGTATTTCTGAAAAATATAAAACAACCCCAAAATTTCGAAAAATTCGCGGTCGTAAAGCCAAATTATGTGACTGTTGGTCTTAAAAATCGATGTTCGTGAGTGGACTGTAGTTATCAAAGGTTTGGTCCACAGATTTAACGAAAAAATGAAGCGGCGAACTAGCAAAACCCACCACTTACTTGGTGTTTTTCTCTAGACGATCTCGAGGGTACCCTCACAGCGACCAGCAACTAATCCTTCTGTCTTTGTAGATTGTCCTTGCACAACCACCGGCAATATTTTAAGTTTGTTAAATTAGCGGGTAATCACCATATATTAACACACTTTCTGTCGGTTCTACAACGCAATTGTCCTTTTTCCTCTTTTGCAGGTATTTTTAGTGGGAGGCTCTCTCCACTTTTCCCACATAGGTGTGAAGGTTTTGATATATATATACGCGGGCAAATAAGCGCGAAGTTTGAAAAACAGGCACATAATTTAGTCCATTTTACACCGTATTTATAGTACCAGAACCAAACTAAAATTAGTTCCCTTAATTCTAAACACCCATCTCCCTCTAACGAGGGAAGTGGAGGGGGAGAAAGATTTAGTTTGTTCGATTTCAATCAAAATTGGCATTTTGTTTTTAAGGAGGAGGATTATGAATTTTTCATCGGATGGGATCATGATCAAAAATTTTTTTTTTGTAGATGTAACTAAGTATATTAAGTACAGCTTTTTTAAAAACTGATAAAAAATCAGGTGTGTTTTTATGAGAGTTTTTTTGGCAGGGTGGACACATAAAAATCTATAAAATATTGTAAGGTTTCCTGACTATAAAATCTATTTAAAGACTTTTTTGTTTTTACCATCTCTAAAAAAATTATAAATGTTCATAGAAATCTGTTCAATTCTGAGTTGCTCTGATCATAAAATATCCCAAAATCTCATGAAAAAACGTTTTTTTACAAACTCTTACAACATTATAAAAAAAAAACAAAGGTGTAATCATAGAAACCCATAAAATGTTATGAGTTAGTTTGACTATAAAATCTATTAGAAAACTATAAAAACATGGGTTTATATAATCCCATAATACATCATAAAAGAAAAATAATGTGATTATAGAAACCCATAAATGTTGATGCGTTGGTTTGATTATAAAATCTCTTAGAAAATCGTGCTTTTATGAAACCATAAAATATGTTAAAAAAAATGTCTGCACTTATCAAATTTTATAAGCATTTATAAGCCTGACTTATTATAGGATCAGATAAATAACCCGAGTAAAAAACACACATATGAAAAGAAAAAGAATGTGATTATAGAAACCCATAAATGTTGATGTGTCGGTTTGATTATAAAATCGCTTAGAAAATCGTGCTTTTATAAAACCATAAAATATGTTAAAAAAAATTTCTGCACTGCACTGACTGATTATGGGATCAGATAAAAATCACACCACATAAATTCTTACTAAAATCAAAGACATACGTCATAAATTCTTACAAACTTTTATAATCTTAAAATTTTATCTCACAAAAGCTCATAGACCGTATAAAAACTGACAAAATTCAGGTGTGTTTTTTATGAGGTTTTATGCGGTTTTTTGGAAGGGTGGAGCCTCGATTTCGCCGTCTTTACCTTTCTAGGGAGTACGAACCAGTTTTCTTAATTTAATTCCGAGGTTTAAATAGATTACTTACGGTAAGGCAAAAGGGGAAGTTTTTCCGATGAAGCTGAATTTTTGACAGGTGCTGGGGTACCTCTATTGTAGTTTAAAAAAAAGTTTTCTTCTGGGAAACGCTTCCTTCCATGCAAAGGTATGTAAAAAATCGTAACTTTTGTACTTTAAAACCGATTCCTCTTAAACACATTTTGATATTTTAAATAGATATTTTAGAACCATTATCAATACCTTGTATTTTAGACGTTTTATATCAAAACAAAAACAAATTGTCTTTAAAAAAAAGGTTAAAACATTACTTTATCACCTTTTTTTGAGTTTTTACACGAAACTGTGTATTTTTTTTTATTAAACAAACTATTCAAATAAAGAAAAGCGCACCTGTGATTAGAGATACAGCGATTTAAAGATTATGTTATACTCTAAAAAGCGTTTTTTACAGTGTGAGTGGTTTTTCTCAAGACAACACAAAACCCTTTGCGAAAAAGCCGTTAGATTTTTGTCGGTTATTAGTTACTTGCATCGTCCGCATGTTATTTACAAACCAAGATAAATTGCGTAAATTGTTTGTCCGCGATCTTTGAACCCCGTAAAGAAAGTAATGGTTTACCTCAATAATAGAAGATATTTATAGTCATTCTTAAAAACTGTTACACTATATAAATACATTCAATAAAATAAATAAAGTTATGATTTTAAATACCTTATATCCTTGTTTGAAAGTTTGAGAAAATGATGTGTTTGAAATTAACTCTGTGTTTCGGACTTCCATTGTCTATATTTTATTATACACGACGTTTCGATCAGTACAATCTCTGATCGTCCTCAGGTGCAAACTACCTAACTAGTTATATCCTTGTCGGACATATTTATTACGAGAGTACGGAGGAAATAAGCGTTCCCCAGAACAAATACATAACAGGCTACCGATTCTGGAAGTCATAGGAAGTGATCGTTCGCCTGAGAGAAGAAAAGTAAATTTAACCAATAAACGCGCTTAAAAGCAGTGACGAGACGATCGAATAATCATCAAACTATTATGGGCACGCGCAGAGCTGCCTCGAACAACAATTTTTGAGCGAAGCCATTCTCTCGACTAGACCCAGTAGTTGGGAGTTGTAGGAAAGCTCGTGTGAAAAACGTCACTTGTATTATTTCAGAGCACTGTATTGGACGAACGACCGATCGATATACGGCAAACTTGACCGTCTTTTAGAGTAGGACTCGCACAGTGGTCGATTTGTATAAAAACGCGGACATTAAAAAAAACAAAATCAATGAATAGCAAGCTTTCCCTCAAAAAGGTAATGGTAACCGTAGATCCGGATTTCGCACTTATGGTGCTCATCAGTACGGTGCTAGGAATTTGGATATGAAATGATGATGGAAAAATATGACACAGGAATCATGTAAAATACAACCATCTGTCAAATTGCAGAATCGGCAGATGATGATGATGATGATGTTTTTAAGGAAAATTAAGCGTCTCTACGGAGACAGATATAATTATCTTTACAGATATTCATTGATTTTGTTATTTATTCACCCTCACTAAATCCCTTTTTAAATTTATTAACTCCAGAGCTTAGGATATCTGTAAAGATAATTATATCTGTCTCCGTATAGACGCTTAATTTTCCTTAAAAATAAAGGTACATCTGCCGATTCTGCAATTTGACAGATAGTTGTCTTTTACATGAATCCTGTGTCATATTTTTCCATCATCATTTCATCTCCTAATTCCTAGCACCGTACTGATGAGCACCACAAGTGCGAAATCCGGATCTACGGTTACCATTACCTTTTTGAGGGAAAGCTCGCTATTAATTGATTTTGTTATTTATTCACCCTCACTAAATCCCTTTTTAAATTTATTAACTCCAGAGCTTAGGATATCTGTAAAAATAATTATATCTGTCTCCGTAGAGACGCTTAATTTTCCTTAAAAATAAAGGTACATCTGCCGATTCTGCAATTTGACAGATGGTTGTCTTTTACATGAATCCTGTGTCATATTTTTCCATCATCATTTCATCTCCTAATTCCTAGCACCGTACTGATGAGCAAGACAAGTGCGAAATCCGGATCTACGGTTACCATTACCTTTTTGAGGGAAAGCTCGCTATTCATTGATTTTGTTGTTTATTCACCCTCACTAAATCCCTTTTTAAATTTATTAACTCCAGAGCTTAGGATATATGTAAAGATAATTATATCTGTCTCCGTAGAGACGCTTAATTTTCCTTAAAAATGAAGGTACATCTGCCGATTCTGCAATTTGACAGATGGTTGTCTTTTACATGAATCCTGTGTCATATTTTTCCATCATCATTTCATCTCCCAATTCCTAGCACCGTACTGATGAGCACCACAAGTGCGAAATCCGGATCTACGGTTACCATTACCTTTTTGAGGGAAAGCTCGCTATTCATTGATTTTGGTATTTATTCACCCTCACTAAATCCCTTTTTAAATTAAAAAAAACTTCCAGATTGTAATTTAATCCTACAAAATATTTAGTTTTAATAAACAGACAGGATGATCGTGTGAATTTTCACATTTATCTTAAGACATTTTTAACAGGAAAAAGATATATATTTATTAATTAGCTGAATTAAAGTAAAAATGTTAGTTTAGAAAAAGAAAAAGAAAATATATTAAAGAGAATGCCAACCGAAACTTTCAAATGAAACACCCAGTATATTATTGCATTTTTGCATTTTGTTTTTAAATTCTAAGCATTTTTATATAACGTACCCTATGTCGATCTTCAACTGTTTTCGAGATATTAACAGTTTACTACTGTCATACTCTGGTTCTTCTATTTGAAATTTGATGTTGAATACTGATGCGTAATGTCAAACCCGTAAAAAGCACAGTTTATTCTTTGGCCAACTATTCGCCTAGTATCTTAACAACCATATAGGAGCAAATTTAGATGCACATTTTTACCCTACCTATGTAAATAAAGGTAATTGTAATGAGTACCTACGTCATCGATTTTGTTTTATATGGAGCATATTCATCCCCTGAAAATAAAATGAGTGGTGTGCTTAACTTTATCCTGGCAGAAGTTCACGACAGACCTATCTAAATAAAGGTAAATTGTAATGGACCCCTACGTCATCAAACATCATTACATATATTGGTTTATATGGGGCATATTTATCCCTGGAACGAATCCAAGCAGAGACAGCGATAGCCTACGTCATCGAACATCATCACAAATTGGAAATGCTTGGTGTTCCTAACTTTCTCATGGCAGAAGTTCACGCCAGACTTATATTAATAGAGGCAAATTCAGCCAATACTCTGGGGCTGAATTAATCAAAAATAAATTGAATATAAAATAGTACGGGTGTGAACTTAGCAGCCAAAATGCCGGAAACAGCCGAATGACCAGTGCCGACTCGTCACATATAAAGTAAATAAAAATTATATGGTATCATTATAAAATTGTGGATAAATTTAGTTTTTAAGCCCCCCTCCCCTGAGAAAGCGTTGCCTATTAGGAGAAGATATAATAGAATAAATAAAACCTCAAATAAAAGCAATGATTTTAAGGTCTAACAGATAGGTAGGTACCTACGTATTATTTCATAAAATAAAATTTTCTACTAATAGCCGAGCCTTTTGGGGGGTGCAAAATAAGATTTAAATTTTTGTAGTAAAATGATATAGCAAAAGACATTTTACTAAAATATGCCACATCTTTCGGTCAAACTCACGGGGGTGGCAAATAAGGGTTAAAATATATACAAAAAGCTATCTGGAAAGCGGCCTGTACTAACAGATTCAAATTTTTGGTGTAGAATAATATAGTAATAGACATTTTATTAAAATAAGCCGCATCCCTCAGTTAGCGTCATGGGAGTGGCAAATAAAGGTTGAAATATAGAAAAAACGCTATCCGAAAAACGGCCCGTACTACCAGATTTAAATTTTGAAGTAGAATGATATAGCAATGGACATTTTACTAAAATATGACGCATCTCTCTGTCAGCCTCACGGGGGCAGCAAATAAGGGTTGAAATATATAAAAAACCGCTATCTGAGAAACGGCCCGTACTATGAGATTTAAATTCCTTGAGTAGAAATTATTAAAAGAAGCCGCATCCCTCAGTCAGCCTCACGAGGGTGGTAAATAAGGGTTGAAATATATAAAAAACGCAAACCGAAAAACGGCCCGTACTAACAGATTTCAAATGTTAAAAATGTTCTAAAAAAAAACCAGGAAAAGTCAGGGAATTTTATGAAAATCGACAAAACCCTGGAAAATGATGTGGGAACCTGGAAAACATTTATTGGTCTGTAATAATTTTTTGATTCAACCAAAGACAAAAATGAAAGATCTATAGAATCCTAAACTTATCTATGCTCGTTCAAAATAAATCCATCGATCATCTACCAAATGCCTCAAAGATAGTAGTAGTAGTTTTTCGCATGCATTAATAATTGTGCTCACTTTTTCAAAAGCGATTAGATAAAAACCCACATAGCAAATTGTCATCCTTAGCATGTATATAGAATATCCTTAAGAAGAAAAAGGATATGCTAAGGATGTTCTAAATTAACATTGGAACATCTTTAGCATGTGTTAAAAATAGGTTTCGTTCCCCCTAATCCTATGCTATGCAGGTTCTTAGGATGTGCTAATAGATATTCTTATCAGATGATTGACATGTGCTTAGCACATATAGCAACGGGTCATCCTTAGCACCGTTAACTCCTAAAATATGGCTTTAAATAAAATAAAAAATTATTTTTGAGCTTTAAAAACCATGTCGTATCACAATACACCCTAAGAAAAAAAAATAAAGCAAATAATAAAAAAAAGTGTGACGCGCCGACGGGGTTCGAACCCACAACCTAGAGGTTGAGAGACCAAAGCTATATCCACTGTACTAAAGGCCCTCAATACATTTGACAGTTGTTATTTCACCAGAGGTGGGCAACTCATATTGAGTTTCATATTTGCATGTAAAACGGATTTTAGGAAATGGACTGATGTTTTGTTGTCTCTTTTAATAATTTCACCAGAGAGTTTTTGAAAGATTGATTTTTTTTTGGGTTAGTAAAATATATCAAGCTTTGATAAAAAACAAACAGTGAATACACAGGGTAGATACTTATTAAAAATGTAAATAATAGGTAAAATATAAAGCCTCCTATAATCTATATTTCGTTACTCTTTTTCTTAGAATAAAACATGGAAACAAAACGTGTTATTTATTAACAAAATGCGTATGTTTGTACCTACTGCTTGTAGCTCACTTACCTCGCATATTCGGCTATTTTGATTAATTTTCCAGCTTGGTAAATGCATGTTTTCTTTTCACGTTTCCTGAGTTTCTGTCTCTGTTGGAAAAAGGAACAATACAAATTCGTCGAGGCACGTATTTTTACAGTTTTTGATATGGCAAAATTCCATTTTTAAACCTGACGTTTCTTAATAAATCTGACAGTGACAAAGTTATTTATTGTCAGAGGTTACCAACTATCATTGCTAACACACAATTTCAAACATTTCCCTAATAACTGTCAAATCCAGTTGCTCACCTCTGGTAAAACAATAACTGTCAAAAATCGTATACAGGGCCTCTACACTGTACCATATGCGCTTATAAAGAAATAGGTTGAAACCGCGGAATATAAGCATTTTGGCGGGTTCTTATTAGAGAATTTTCGCGTTTGGTGGAAGTAGACACTTCACTTGGGATGGTTTTCTGGGTGTACTGAATTAAACGCTCATGATTTTATTGTATCATGCATATAATAGATGTACTTAATATACTTTGCATATGTTAAAGATGTCCTAAAAGTAAACTTATTTAATGGTATTTTATTATATAATATGCTAAGGAAATACTAGAATAACATTATTTTGATTTTCTGCTTTTACGGTACCAGAATAGCTTGTGCGTTAAAAAGACCAAATAATGTTTCAATAAGTAATATATTTGATCTTTTGTTTTTAGATTCTTTTCGGTTGAAGTAACTGATTCGTAGGTTTTTTAACTTCTTTTTGTTAAGTGGTATATAGTTTGCATATGCTATATATGTTCTAAAAGTTAAATTCTTTAATGGTATTTCCTTAGCATATGCTAGAATACTAGAAGCGCATTCTTTTGATGTTGTTTTTCAGTATCAGAATAGCATGTGCACTAAAAGGACCAAATAATAATGTTTCAATAAGTGAAATATACTTTATTGCATATGATAAAGACTTTGTAATAGTAACGTTCTTTAGTGGTATATCCTTAGAATATACCAAGAAAATACTTAAAAGCTCATTATTTTGGTGTTCATTTATGGTACCAGAATAGCATGTGCGCTAAACTGATCAAAAATGTATTAAAATTGATATATTCTTTGCATGTGTTAAAGATGTACTCAAAAGGACCTGCTCAAATAGTACGTACATTCATAGCTTTTGCTATGGATATCCTTAATAGCATATACTTAAAGAGTATGTACCAAGCATATACTCCACGTGTTTTTCACGGAAATTATTAAAAAAGTTTGGATAAAGCTCAGAGAAATTTGTTTTTTTTTTTAATAGAAAATAGTCAATGTGAGTGGATTTATATAATTATTGATGGTGGGATGCCACAGGAGCGAAAAAACAATTTAAAGGTAAAGTATTTTTTGATGGGGTACTGCCAGGAATGTACTAGCTAAAAGATGAGATCAAAGTAAAAAATGGAGTGGAAAATATTTCGGCTTTTTTGACTGACGTGATTTTTATTTTCATAATCCTATACGTATTACCCCAATAAAATAGTCAGAAAATGGCAATTTTTTTTATAAAACTGAATGAACATCCAAATTTTGTACAGCAGGAAGAAGTTAATGTTCATAACAGTTCATCTCAAAAAATTCCTTGTGGGTTGGCCGCCAGTCTAGAATTGTGAGTAGGTAGGAGTGAGTTTGGTTCCACTCCGATGTTTTTTCTGAATATTTTTATATATATATATATATATATTTAAAATCTTAAATTGGAGTGTTTTGATTTTCTAATAACTTTTATGTTCCTTAACCAAGTTTTATAAATTTTAGAACTTTCATATAAGTAAGCCGTGTTTTATGAGTGGTATCGCTGTCCTATTTTAATAACAAAAAATTACAGGAGGGGGTCGAAATAAAATATAAAACCTAGTTTTAGCTTTTTTTTATGTAATCTTAGAATTTTGACGTGTTTTGTAAAAAAACAGTAAATTTTTTTCTTTTACTCTTTGAATGAATAAAAATCGGTTAAAGAAAAAAAAAATATATAATTTATGTTATTATTTCATTGGGGAAGTAATTACTCACTTATAAAAAACTTGCTTTTCAACAGATCACTTTTTAAAAATCTATGAAAATATATAAGGCACAAATATGGAAAAGTCAGGGAATTTAAAAGTCGATGAGCGCTACGAACGCTAATACAGCCTAATTTTATTGCTAAATGGCCATGATTTTTGCGAGTTACAAAAAAGATTTAAGTGCAAAAGTTATTTGATGTTTAAAGACCTTCAAAAATACTGCAGTATCAGAATAGCAAATGTCGCATCAGATGTCAAATATTGATACCAACATCCTTATTTTAATAACGGTACGCGATATTTTAACACATTTTCAAATTCAACTTTACATCTCAAAACTATTTATTCCATGGCATACAAGTTAAATATTTCTTAAATTAGGAAGAAACGTAAAACGTGTTGTATTTAAACTAAGGAAGTTGATGTCAATATTTGACATCTGGAGTGACACTTACTTTCTTTACTATAATATTTTTGATCTATTTAAAAATTAACGAACTTCTGCTTTTAAAACTTTTTTGTAGCTCACACAATAACATATATGTGAGGACGTCTGATTATAAATATTATACAGAAGACGCCTCTGTTCTCCTAACTCGACTGTCAAGGTAACAACATTAGACTAATAATTAAAGGCGCGTTTCTGCGAGCTTAACATAGTTACTAATATTCTCTTTTTCTAAATGCATTCGTGTGAGAGAGACCCAGCATACCAGGGTGCCTTTTCTGGGTTTCGTAGGATGGGATCGTTCGCCAGAGAGAAGAGAACTAGCTTCAACCAATAAACGCCCTTAAAAGCATTGACGAGACGATCGAAAAATCACCAAACTATTATGGGTACGCGCAGAGCTGCCTCCAACAACGATTTTTGAGCGAAACCGTTCTCTCGATTAGATCCAGTAGTTGGGACTTGTAGGAAAGCTCGTGTGAAAAACGTCACTCGGGTGATCTCAGAGCACGCTATTGGACGAAACCATCACGTGAGCGATCGATATTTTACTCACTAATGCGCATGCTACAGCAAACCTGACTGTCTTTCAGAGTAAGACGTCGCACAGTGGATCAAGATATAGGGAATTTTGGACATTTACCTTAACTTCAAATTTGGCATGACGGATCATGTCAAAACTGAATTACACAGGGTGTTTTTGAAAATTCAGTGCAAGGATTTTAGGCACGAATTTTTCAGGTCAAAATAAGAACATTTTTTTCCATGAACATGTCCACAAATACTTTGTTACTGATCTACACACACACAATTTTTTTAGTTTTTTCTTTATAGCTTTTGCAGCTTTTAAGATTTTGCGCCAAATTTGAAACATAGGATACTGCAGCTTAGGGCTATAGTGAGATGTTTTTTTAGAGGTGAAGTTCTTCTTTTCCCTCTAAACTTTTACGTGGTGCGCCGCTGATGGATTCTGAATTAATACATAAATTACCTGTTTAGTTTAGAAACTATTTTGTCTCATGTAAGTTTTTCGCATTTGTGAGTGTTATCGAGAAATTAAATTATTAAACTCGGTAGATTCAATTAGAATTTTTGACGACAGGGGAGTTTTCTTAAGATATCACAAGAAATCGCAGTGAAGTAATAGTAGTTTACATAACAAGCATGTTGTGATGGTCATTAAACGCGAAGATGAAATTTGAGAGGCGAGCCGCAGGCGAGTGTTTTAATTTATCTGAGCCTTTAATGACCGAGTTAGTGTACTATACTTTGCCTATGACCAATGAAAATTTCATCATAAATATTAGAAATTATTAAAAATATCAAACGCGAACACTGTTAAATCAACAACCTTCATAACCTGAAGTTTCAATGACGTTCAATCTAAAACTTCAAAACAAGCAGAAAAGATTTGTGGCGTAGAGGGCAAAGGGTGAGGGAATAAATCGGAAAAAAGTTTTTCCTCGACCAGTTAAAATCCCGGTTCTTCGGTAGCTCAGTTGGTAGAGCATTAGATTGGTATTCTAGAGGTCCCGGGTTCAAATTCTGGTCGAGGAAAAACTTTTCCGATTTATTCCCTCACCCTTTGCCCTCTACACCACCAATCTTTTCTGTAAATTTATTAGAGCGCTAAATTTTCCCTTCATTTTGAAAACAAATAAGGTTACTAATGGACCTTTCATATATCTTTTTAAAAACAAGGTTTTTTTTCTTAAAAATGCTTAATATGTTGGATTTATTTACGTTTAATAAATATTTATTGCCTTACAAATATAGAAAAATAATTCACATTTTTGCGTCAATTAGTGCTCTTATAAAATAAAGTTTCATGGCTGATCACGCCATCTTCTGGTTTACGTCTAAGCTTCATTATTATCCTAGAAGCGTAAATGATCCATTAGAGTCGTGTTGGGACGTCGTTAAATTAGTATTATGGGTTGGTCGTAAGTAAAATGTTTTATTGGTTTTTGGTTTTTAAAGAATGCAAAAATAATTAAATTGTGCATATTTAGGCATTTTCAAAAAATCAATGTGAATTTTAAAATGTTTGAATTTTTTTTTATAACTAAAAAAAATTGAAAAAAAAATTATTTCAAAAAAATATAAAAAAAAACAAAGTAAGTAGGGTTTTAAGAAACGCTGTAAAGTATAGAAAATAAATTAAAAAATTTAATAAAAATGGTAAGTCAAATGGCTACTAAATCTCCCTTATAAAATAATGTTCACAAATAAATAAAATGATTTGTAAAAACACGTCACAGCAAAAAGGAAAAAGATTAAATAATTCATTGCTTATGATTCAATTAAACCGTGTACAAGTACTAAGTACTAAGTACAAAATAGCATCAAAAATGTTAGTTTCAATTTTTTTCTTAATGTCCATAAAAAAGCATTGCATCCATCCACTGTGCGTCGTTCGAATAACTTTCGTGCGATGGGCCGGTCGCAGAATACGTAATTTTGAATTTTAATAGAAGTGGTCACTTCTCAGGGAATGATCGTTCTATTAAGCCCAGAATCGAGCCCCGGGAACATACCGACCGTACACCCTTCGACCCCGCTGTCTAACTACCTTTTTGAGATAGTTATCCCCTGACAGATATGCGGGGTCGAATGCATTTAGAAAGAGAAAATAATAGTAACTATGTAATAATCCACTCAATTAAATTACATTTATTTATTTAAAACATCAAAATTTAACAAGAAAATTCTGTATAAATTTTAACTAAAAGTCCTGTTTAATTAATATAATAGCTGAATTATCACCAACAAAATTACAAAAAAATATTTCTTCAGTAATCGAAGAAACCAAAAAGATTTTAATACTCACTAAACGCACCTTTTAATTTTGCTTCCGATACAATCAAATGACCGCGAAAAACTAAAACCTAAGTTCAAATGAAATCCCTAAAGAAAAAAATATAATCCCCACCTTTACTTTAAATTTGACCTTGCAAACAAAATTAAAAATTAAATCCGATAAAAGATATAAAGATATTCATAGACAAAACAGATGATTTTAGGCTTACAAAGAAACGTAGATACCTGAAACATGAAATCTCACACAGAATCAATTAGCAAAAACATGATTTGTCAGTAAAATTTAAATTCTATGAAAACTAAGCTTTTACATTAATAAAAACATGATTTTTCACTTAAAAAATCAATTAGGAAAAACATGGATTTTCACTAAAATTTAAATTCTGTGGAATCAAAGTTTTTCCATTAATAGAAACATAATTTTTCACTTAAAAAAATCAATTACCCAAGAAGCTAACATTAAATTATACTTTAAAAAAATGATTTTCCATTAATTCCAAATTAAAAGGAAATTGCACTTACTTCCTTAATTGATTCCCCACCAAACAGCAAAAAAATTCTGAATATAAAAAGGGTAGCGTGGCATTCGAAATAGGACAACAGAGTTCAACTGAGAGTTCCAAACGCCAGTTCCAAACCAAGTTAAAATAAAAGTAAAAAAAAAACAAAACAAATTTTCCAGTGTAGTTCTAAAGAATTAAATAAGTGTTAAAAAAACTTAAGAAAAATAAACCAAAACATTACCAGTGCTAAATCCAAAACCAACAACTAATACCTAAAATTTAATGACTAAATAATGCATCTTTAGCAATTCTAAAACAGTCGCCGGTTTAAAACCAACATTTTTGAATGAAAACTGCGTTATTGTGTTAGGAGTGAACATTGAAGGTACTGTACTATATTACGTATTTAATCATTTTAAGCATGGTGACTCCAAAAACTTTTATAAACAAAAGAAAAACAAAAATCTATTGATGTTATTATCTATGGTCTTCCCAGACGACGAAATTTATAGACACAAAAATTCATAACAAGGACATTTTCAAAATGTGTATATTTGTAGTCTGGCCAGTGCTATACCAAGATTTTAAGAATATACAGGATGATATAAAAGATAAATTTCGATTCTGCTAGACCATAGTGCATAAAGCTGAAACTCCAAAACCCACAAAAAGTAAGGCTAAGAAATTAGTCTTCAAAATATTGTAACACCCCTAAGTGACCAATCTGATAAAAAGTTTTATGAAAGGAATTAGTAAAAATATTGTACATTAACAGACAAATTCAATTAGAACATTTGAATAAAATCAAAATATAGAGGGGTGTATTACAATTTGGTGTCAGATGTGGGGTTAATCCTAAAAACAAAAATCAGACAGCTCGATAGGAAGAGTTTTATTTCGTGAAAACCTCGTATTTTTCACTTTTGTGCACTTTTTCCAAGTAAAATAATGCCAGATCCTCCAGCAACAGCGCCTGTAATACCAGCGGTAAATATGATCGTCGGCTTGGATTCAGTAGTAGTATAGAGGAATTTTTGGGTATTATTGAAGAAACAGCGGTTTTGGCAGACTGGACGGAGAAACAAAAAGTAGCTGTTACCAGGTTAAAATTAAGGTATAATTTATAGATTCAGAGTCAACTTTAAAAACCACAACAGATTGGGACCAATTTAAAGCAGCACTACGACAGCAATTTATTAGGCAACACGTAAAAAGAGCTGCAATAAAAATTTTTATAGATTGCAAGCAGCAAAATAGCGAATCTTGCAGACAGTTTTTAACTAGGCTTAAGTTACTTGCGAACCTCACTGTAAATGTAACACAAGCAAACAATCCAAATATTAAATCAAAGTTAGAGCAAGATATTACTACTCAGTTTACATTAGTTCTATTGATGCCTATGAAACAGCGGGTCTTGTCACAAAATCCAAAAGATTTAAGCGAAACATTGGAAGCTGCCGAAAGAGAGGAAGCTATTGAAACATTATTGAAACCAGCACACAGCAGAGAAGTTCGAGTGGTCTCAAACTATTAGGTGCAGACTAGTCCTAAGCAACCTCTAAATCGTGCTCAGTGGAAATGTACTGCAAGTTTGAAAGTTGGCCATACCGCACCTTTTTGCCGAACTGTGAATCGTTCTTAAGAATGGAACAGAAAACAAGAAATCGAATGCTATAACTGTCGCCTAAGAGGTCATATAGCAAGATTCTGCAACAAGCCCAAAGAAAATAGGAATTTAAACTCCAGAGCAGTCGCTCCACAACCCCGGAATTCGGCTGCAGAACAGGCAAGCTGGGAATAGATATGAAAGAAAGGGTAGGAATATACACATGTTCCAGAGAGGGAACCCCAAAACCAATAAATAGTATTAAGGTGAAAATACACTGTGTGAAGCTTTGATAGATTCGGGGGCAGTGATATCCCTTATAAAAGCCCATGTTGTCCAGGGGTTCAAGAAAAGAAAAAGCAAGCAATGTTTAATAGATATTCAAGGTAATTTTATACCCATACAGGGTTAGGTAACATTGCCAATTAGTTTTTATGGGAATATAGAGGTACCACATAAGTTTATGATAATGGAAACAGAAAGTTTAAAGGCTGACTTATTACTAGAATTAGATTTTTTACAAAAACACGGAATAAAGATAGACTGGGGAAATGGAGTTATGTATGCGTTTGAACAAGAGAATCCTTTAATAGAAGAAACGGCGAATAAAGAAGTCTTAAGTGTCGCCAAGTTGTGTAGGTTTGAAGAAGAAATTTTAGATTTAAAGAAACAGTTAAAAAAAGTTTTTGAAGCAGTCGATAAAAAAATCATATGCGAAAGAGATCCTTTCCTAAATTCTGCATTACCACCAATGATGCAGGATTACGGTACACAGCCGGTTGGTGGCCGACTGTACTACCAAAATAAGAGCGAAAAGGATGGGACGATTCAACGTATGATGGTAAGTCACGGGAAGTGTGCACCTTCCAATGTGCCTCAATCGACAAATGTGATAGAAGAACTTAACGAAAGTATTGAACAAAATCAGATTTGTAAGGATGATGTTGATTTTCGGGTAAGACATAAAAAGAATGACGCAGATGTTTATTTACCGAAAGATGTAGTGATTCCCTCTAGAAGTCATGCGATTTGTTGGGCAGCCATACGCAAACCGTCTAGAGTCAAGGCTCAATATTTGGTGGTCGAACCAGATATCAACGACACCCCGAGGGGACTGCTTGTGGCACGGACACTTTGTAAGATGAATGAGAAAATCCAAATTAGATTGACAAACGTTACAACTAAGGAACTGTTAGTTCAAAAGAGAGTACCTTTAGCGAGGGCTTACGAGTCAGTCAGATATAGAAGAACCCTCCAACTTAGGTGAAGCTTGCAGTATACGGAAAGTTAGTGTAGAGGACACCAGCGATATACTAAAGCAGTTAAAATTGGAAAAAGTTATAAATGAAAGTGAGAAAAAACTTAAAATCTTAATTTTAGAGTTTGACATATTTAGAGCACCAAATCAAAAACTGACTTACACCAGTAATGTTACACACAAAATCATCACAGAAAATATACCACCCATATCAAAAAGACCATATCGAGTTCCTTACCAGAGACAGAAGATTATGAGGGAAGAAATTCAAAGGTTATTGGATGATGGGATAATCAAAGAAAGCTAAAGTCCTTGGAGCTCTCCTGCACTATTAGTAGAGAAGAAGAGGCAAGCAGGAGAAGATCCTGAGTATCGTATGGTTGTAGACTATACAAATCTTAATGAAGCGATAAAAACGGACTTCTATTCTTTACCCAATATCTCAGAAACGTTGGATAAATTATCAGGTTCAAACCTATTTTCTACAATGGATTTAGCTTCTCGGTATTTTCAAGTACCGTTAGATCAGGCTAGACAAGAAAAGAGTGCATTTTCTACTTCCGATAACCATTATGAATTATCAAGAATGAGTATGGGATTGAAAAATGCTCCTGCCACCTGGAGTTCACTTATGAATCACTTATTCGCCACACTTATACAAGGAATGTCTAGTGTATTTAGATGATATAATAGTATTTAGTCCAAATAATGTTGATGTACACCTAGAAAGACTTCGGCATGTATTCGAGAAAATGAAAGGGAGCAATCTGAAGTTTAAACCTAGTAAATGCCATTTTTTGCAAAAAGAAACAGAGTACCTTGGAGATGTCATAAAGGAGGGAGGATTTACTACTCAACCTCAGAAAACCGAAATCAGCAAAAATTATCCTATACCAAGAAATATTAGAGAAATTGGGGCATTTTTAGGTTTTACAGGATTTATTTTTATTTTATTTGAATAACTATGCAAAAATAAGTCAACCGTTAACTTATCTTATCTTACAGCAAAGAGCCTTTGGCGCACTAAAAAGTGCTTTAACAACACCACCCATCCTAAAATATCCAGATTTCACTAAAGAATTTATAGTCAATACAGATGCCAGCAATACGACAATAGCTTCTATACTTACTCAAAAACATAATAATATTGAACATACTCTCTGCTATTCTATTTTCTAGTAGGTACCCATTTTACCATTTATACTAACCATCGTCCCCTTAAATACTTATTAACCATCAAGGATCCTAGTCCACGACTAGCGAAGTGGGCTATGGGCTAATAGAATATTCATTTACCATTCAATATCGACCAGGAAAAATGAACAGCAATGTTGATGCTCTTACAAGACTAAGGGAGAACGAAACTAAGGAAGCACAATTAGTTGCAGCCATTCAGGAAACCGAGTGTAAACCAATCGTCAGCGTTATTTGGAGTCGAGATGAACTTAAAAAAAGCAGCAAGATGATCCTGAAATCACTGCCAAAATACAAGATATAAATGAAGAAGGAGACGACCCATACTATCTAGATACTGATGGATTACTGTACAGACGACGCCAATTAAACCAAAGATATGATCAAATAGTGGCACCTAAAATTATAAAAACAGATATAGTAAGGTTGTATCATAATTCAATTATCGGCGGACATCCGGGACAAAAGAAAACCCAAGAGCTCATACAACAAGATTTTTACTGGAAATCTATCAAAAAGGACGTCAAAGTATACGTTGAACAATGTCATTCCTGCAATATAAGCAAGACCAATCCACAACCTCCGGTGCAACTACAAAAAACACCTGTTCCTACCCTATCTTGGGGACGAATTGCTTTAGACATTGTCGGACCACTCAACACCACCTGAGATGGAAACAAATATATTTTGACCTGCATAGATCATTTGACTAGATATCCAGAATGCGTGCCTCTACCCAATATTAGGGCGGAAACTGTTGCAAGAGCCTTCTAAGAAAATATTGTGACTAGATATGGTGTTCCCAGACTAGTACTTACAGATTGCGGAACTCAGTTAAAAAAACTTAAAACTACTCCTTACCATCCGGCTGGAAATGGCTTATTAGAGAGATGGTATAAAACTCTAAAAACTACCATTAGTCACTTTGTTTCTGACTACCAAGACAGTTGGGATGCCATCTTACCTTTTACATTAATGGCGTACAGAAACCAAATCAATGCTACCACAAAAGAAACACCGTTTTTCCTTATGTTTGGAAGAGACATGGAACTACCTATACATCTAACAATCCGTAATAACAGAGTGAGATATGACTTGGAAGAAAATGCTAGCGAGATGCTCACTCGTATGCAGCTAGCTCATCAAAAAGCCAAAGCAAATATTGAAGGTACAAAACAAAGAACAACCCCGATGTGCCAAACATAATCAACGAAAAATTAGAAGAGAATTTCAACTTGGGGATCTTGTATACTTATTCACTCCTACAGTTCCAGGAAGAAAAAGAACACTTGCAGCTAAATTTAGAGATAAATTTGTAAGTTGATCAGGAACAAGACGAAGAACAATTAGAAGCTGTGCAAGACAGAATTGATTTCCTAGAACATACGAGAATGATAGACAATTTCGAGAATGGCAATTTGGAATCTGAAGAAGAATCAGTTGAAGAGGAATTAATTGAAGAAAATGAGAATAGTGAACAAGGAAGTGATCACAGTGACGAATCCGTATATTTCTTAAGTGCAGACGATGAAGAAGAGGAAGAAAACCCAGGGAACATTAGAACTAGAACTCGAGAAATTCGAAAACCAGCTTGGTTGGAAGATTATCAGATGTAAATAGTTTGGAATCACCACGAAAACTACCTTAGAATTAATATAAGTCTCAACTTTAGATAAAAACCGAAGGGAGACAACATGGATAGAATACTGATAGTTTTAAGTGCACTACATTTTGGAACGGCACTAATAGCTTTTGACTGCAAAAATCTATCGAACCCATATTTCTGCTATTTTGCCCAGACGTGAAAACTGGTTATCAAGAAAAACAGGGATTCATTCAAGTAATAGAAAAAGCAAAATTTCAGTATATTAATGTGAAATCTTGTATGATCACAGTCACAAGACTTATTACTCACTGCAGAGCATTTTCACATTCTTCTACGGTTGAAGACAGCATTGGTACTTATGTGCATCAAGTAGGAGCTGAAGAATGTAAAAAGATACATTCGTACAAGGAATACAGAGGTTTTGGCGAAAAAGTTCTTAGTGGTTTAACTACTAATGGAACCACGGTTAATTCTGTAACCTTAGCAGGAAATTTAGATAAAGACGGAAACTCAGGGGCTGAATATTTAGAACATGGACAAAAGTGGAAATCCGTTACTGTGACAGCAGAAATTAAGATAAAGTTACTTGAATAACTATCTAAAGCCAGTTTGGATAGCAGTAAGATCAGACTTACAAACGAAATATCTTGCCCCTATGATGCTGGTTTTTGCATGGATTATACTATTGGCGAAAGCACCTGGGAAAAAATAACTCCTCAAGAATGCAACCAATATACTGTAATCTATGAGGGACAAGCAAACATTGTACAAAAGAAAGAAAGAGATCAACAAAGATATGTAGTAGTGGAAGACAGGAATAAGGTTTTTGCTATACAGCTTGGGAAGAAATCAGTTGTGTGTGGCATAACCGCCTGGGAAATTGAACATCCAAGATTAATAGTTATAGTAAAACAAGATGCTCAGCAACTAACTCCTTGTTGTGTTGAGTGTACAAAGAGGAGAAAGAAGAGGTGCAGATCTGATAACTTATGTAAACACTAAGTTTCTTTACGTCAAACAATCAGTCAAAAGAAGTTTAAAAATAATGTTTGCCGAAACTGTAAAAAAAAACTGTTACATCGAACTACCGGTTACGGCCTACAACAAGAGTTACTTTATGTCACCTCTTACCAAAATTTTAACTAAACATGCTGAAGAAATAGAATGTAACTCGATATTGTCACCAATGTATTTCCTTGACAATAAGTGAATCGGTTTTAATCCATACCCTATGATAGGTCGAGAACCCATGTAACTTCTACCCGATGCTAAAGGAACTTTCCATTTTAATCCAATACAAAATCTTGGTGCCGGAGGAATTCATACAGATAAAGAAATCAAACGAGCTCAAGATGTCATGGTATTTCAAATTGAGCGACAGCGATAAATAAAATCATTGTGCGTAAAATTGCTGGACAAACAATTAATCCGCAAGGATTTACCACACTCTCGCTTTTTGATATGAAGGAGATGGAACAACTTGCCAATTCTACCATACGACAACTCTGCGGAGCATTTGAAACATTAGGAAGATTTACTTCTGGAATATTGGGCATATATTTCATATGACGCGTTTTAAAATTTATTCTAGAAGCTTTTATGAACACTGTAGCTTTACACAAAGCCGCTGGTTGCCCGCTCCACCTATTAGCATCCTTTTGGGACACCCTAACTCTATTTGTGCTACATCATAAGAATCAACAGACAAAAGATAGCAATGAAAAGTTGAGTCCCACTCACTATCGAAATACACCAATGACAGAGGAAATACCTATTGCGTGCGGAGAAACAACAAAATGTAGCAACAACTACCTTAGAACAGTGCATTTCATATCAGATCAGGAACCAGCAAACATTCAATTAAGAAGGCCTTATCATAATGCCAGATCAGAGTTAGATAAAAGCCCACCTACAATATCCGAAGAATATAGTTCTATATCGTGGACTATATATGAAAAGCAAGAGCCGACTGCACCAGTAACAAAGTAATTTTCATACCTATAATGCCACCTATATTCAAAAGGAATGAATAGTACACATCATCTTCACTTACCGTAGTTTTTCTTACACGATACAAAAAAAAATGTAGTACGAGTCCTACTACCAATTTTTGGTTAATAAATGCAATGAAGAAATTATCCGAAGAAATTTACCTAAGAGCGCGGACTAATCCTTCTTACCAACGAAACTATGCATCAACGGTAAAGAGCCTTTTCATGTACTTTAAAGGCCTAACATATAAACAGTACTCGAATATGATCTTCAAAATATACGGATAAAAGCAGTCAATAAGTTTTGGGACCCAAAAATCTAAACAAAATTGTTATTATGAAGAAAGCAATAAAAGATCTTCTCAAACGATACCAATTGGCAATTTTACCAATTGCGAAGATCAGAAATAGGTCACGCATAGATCTGATCTAGAGTGAGAGAAATATATGGGATTTATACCACAAAGAAAAGAAATGTGCCGTGACTAAAACACACCAAAAAATAGTTTGCAGTGTTTAAACTACAAAAAAAAAGACAACGCTGAGTTTGACTACTAGCGATAAATTTAGTGGAAAAAAACAATAAGTGTAATAAATAAAGAGATAAAAGACAACTTAAATTTTGGTGAAAAGAAAAACTTTTAATATAAAGTGAGCAAAACAAATATATTAAATCATGGAATGGCTAGCTGTTTTTCTCGCGCCCTTTGGAGGACACCGGAAGAGGGATTGTTTCAGCCCGATTTAATGTGGCGCATTTGGAAAAGACTGTCTGTTCTGAAATGCGTCTGCAGCGTCTGTCGCTTTAGGCCACCACCACCAGTCCCCCCTAGAAGTCCCCAAGAATCCTCTGCTGACTCCCCGGCTAGTCCCATTTACGAGCCCGAGACACCGAATTATCCTGATCCATCCTCTAGCCGTAGGGGACGTGGCAACCCTAACGTACGGGGTCGTCCCTACAGACTACAAAACCAACCCAGATCACCGGCAATGCAAGTTCTCCAACCAGAAATAATTCAACCCAACCATAGGATTGCATTAGAAGGCCCTACCTATCAAGCCCGCCTGCTAGGTGGGCTCAAAATTGTAATCACCCGGCAAACAGATGATAGACACCAAACAGAAAACCCAAATCCAGACCAAAAACCAAACAACGAAAATTTGTAAGTACGATCCTAGGAGCCTTAAATATTCCGCTAGTAAGTCTTTTTGTATTTAAAAAACTTACTGTTCTTTTTATTGAAGTCTAATCCAAGAGTTTAATATTAAAAGTTTTTAGCGCTGTATCAATTTTTATAATTTTTTATGTGTAAATTTTTTATTTTTGTGTGTCAAAATTTTTAATTTTTATATAACCTACCCATTTCGTATATTATGGCATGATTAAGAATTTTTAGTGCGTAAGAATTTTTTTATTTTTTTTTTATATAACGTACCCATTTCGTATATTAAGACATGCTTGAGAATTTTAGTATGTAAGAACTTTTTATTTTTATTTTTATATATACTTACCGATTACCGAATTTTATGGCATGCTTATAAGGATCTTTATTATTTTAGCTTATATACCTTCTCTTTTTCGCATATTAATGATTAAGAATTTTAGTGCGTCAGAATTTGTTTATTTAAAGCTATTTTTATATATATATCTGTATATTTATATTATTAGGTAGGCATTAAGGACCTATCCCAACACAATAACCAGCAAGGCCAAGGTTAAAAATGATTTGCAATCAAATTATCGGCGACGCGTGGTAAGACGGTTCCCGATGTTGCCTATAAGCCGTATTGTCGTAGATAATCTAAAAGAAAACAATTATTTTTAAGGTTTGTTTTTAGAAAAGGGAATAAAAAATTATAACCTTTATCCTCAATTACATTAAATTAATTTATTTAAAACATCAAAATTTAACAAGAAAATTTTGTATATATTTTAACTAAAAGTCCTGTTTAATTAATATAATAGCTGCATTATCACCAACAAAATTACAAAAAAAATATTTCTTCAGTAATCGAAGAAACCAAAAAGATTTTAATACTCCCTAAATGCACCTTTTAATTTTGCTTCCGATCCGACCAAATGTCCGCGAAAAACTAAAACCTAAGTTCAAATGAAATCCCTAAAGAAAAAAATATAGTCCCCACCTTTACTCTAAATTTGACCTTGCAAAAAAAATAAAAAATTGAATCCGATTAATACTACTTTTCGCTATTAAAAACTTATTATAAAAAGAGATAAAGATATTCATAGACAAAACAGATGATTTTAAGTTTACAAAAAAACGTAGATACCTGAAACATGAAATCTCACTCAGAATCAATTAGAAAAAACATGATTTGCCAGTAAAATTTAAATTCTATAGAAACAGAGCTTTTACATGAATAAAAACATGATTTTTCACTTAAAAAATCAATTAGCAAAAACATGGTTTTGCACTAAAATTTAAATTCTGTGGAATCAAAGTTTTTACATTAATAGAAACATGATTTTTCACTTAAAAAATCAATTACGCAAGAAGCTAACATTAAATCATACTTTAAAAAAATATGATTTTCCATTAATTCCAAATTAAAAGAAACATGAAATTGCACTTACTTCCTTAATTGATTCCCCACCAAACAGCAAAAAAATTCTGAATATAAAAAGGGTAGCGTGGCATTCGAAATGGAACACAACAGAGTTCAACCGAGAGTTCCAAACGTCAGTTCCAAACCAAGTTAAAATAAAAGTTAAAAAAAAACAAAATAAAATGTTCCAGTGTAGTTCTAAAGAATTAAATAAGTGTTAAAGAAAACTTAAGAAAAATAAACCAAAAAAATTACCAGTACTAAATAGAAAACCAACAACTAATACTTAAAATTTAATGACTAAATAATGCATCCTTAGCAATTCTAAAACAGTCACCGATTCAAAACCAACATTTTTGGATGAAAACTGCGTTATTGTCTTGGGAGGAGTGAACATTGAAGGTACTGTACTATATTATGTATTTAATAATTTTAAGCATGGTGACTCCAAAAACTTTAATAAACAAAATTATCTATGGTCTTTCTAACAAGGACACTTTCAAAAAGTGTATGTTTGCAGTCTGGCCAGTGCTATACCATTTTAAAGATTTTAAGAATATACAGGATGATATAAAAGTTAAATTTCGATTCTGCTTAAGACCATAGTGCATAAAGCTGAAACTCTGAAACCTACAAAAAATAAGGCTAAGAAATTAGTCTTCAAAACATTGTAACACCCCTAAGTGACCAATCTGACAAAAAGTTTTATGAAAGAGATTAGTAAAAATATTGTGCATTAACAGAAAGATTCAATTAGAATATTTGAAAAAAATCAAAATTTAGAGGTGTGTATTACATCTATGTTAAGCTCGCTGAAACGCGCCTTAAGCTAGCTATTGTGCCGAATAGGAATTATAAGAAGTGAACTATAAACTTATCTTTTATTCGCTTTTATTGAAAAGTGTTTCAAAGTTCCTTCGGGGCTCGCCTGCCTTCAAAAGTACAACATGGCGACGAGGATAATAAAAATAAATTTTTGGGAAACGCGTCAGTAAAAAAAAAAATAGGTTAGGAGTAGCAAAACATGGCGTCCCAGATAAACGTATCAAAATAAAATTAAGTGCGCGAAAAGCAAAATAGTCGGCGCAAAGAGAAACGGCGCGAATTTGCCAAAGTAACGGGCAAGCAAAAACTCTGTAAAAACGTTCAAATCAAAATTAAAAGCAGCATTGATGCATAAGCAGGTAAAAACGTCAATTTTGATTGCACGATTTTTATTTAATTACAGAAACGCTAAGCACAGTACAACAAAAGAGGCACCAGCAGTAACATTATTTAGAAAACGACTTAACAATAGATTTGACCTTCTCAAACAGCAGGAAAATAAAACAAAATCAAAGGTGACAGGAAACATAAAAGATAGTCAGCAAAAGTAAGCAAGAAACTGTAGATCGGGTAAGATGAGATATAAATAAATGTAGAGAAATGGACACCAGCTAACATTGTAAAGAAAATAAGTAGAACTGTGAGTTGGAAGAAGACCATAGAATATGGAACGGAAAAAAATGGAGGAACGGTTTTGCATAGGTGGTAGAGGCAACCGAAACACACAAGAGACATATATTCCGCGCATAAAGTACATCCCAGAAACTCCAAACACAGTCAGAAGAGGAGTTCAATCAATCCACACAACCAAACAATCAACCAAAGTCAATGTCCAACCATGAGATCCAACCAACACAACCAAACATTCAGGTGCAGTCAAACCAAGCACCATCCACATCAAGACAAGAGTTGCCTATCCAAAAAGCACTATCCAATTCAAAGGTGTCATCCCAGACACTTTTCAAAAGACAGTTACCATGCCAGGTATCACACAGGACCAAGGAACCACCACCAAGGTCCAAACTTTCACCAAGAGTGGTGAAACCTAAGGAGGGAGGGGAAGATGCTAGGCCAAAGGCATTTAGACCTGTAAGAAAGGAGACAACACCAGTAAGGTTGAAAGATTATAAGATAGGAAAGTTGAAAGAAATTGTAAAAAGGCATAGTTAGACATTAAGGAATTTTAAGGCAGTCGAGTTTAGCTAGATTCTTAATGTAAAAAGAAAAAGGTTAGCTAGATAAAAATAATTTTATAGAATTGAAAAAATAGTCCATACTTCTCTCAGTGGAGCTTCTTAAATTAGGGTATAAGAAGTAAAACACTCAGTCTTCTCCACAATGGTTTATGTAATTTAAACGTTTTTTTTTTAATTACATAAGGTACTTAGAGTACATGTTTCGGTTTCAGATGAAACCATCATCAGCTCTGAAATACAAAAAAGGAATAATAGGATTTTTTCATACAAAATTGACACCCGTCAAAAACCGAAATGCCAGAGAAGAGCAACAAAATTAGCTTAAAAAGGTGAGTATACACTTACCTTGATAAATTTTTAAAAATACAGTTTGTTCGGCCACAATGAAGTGGGGAACAGGAATTTCCAAAATTAAACGAGGAATGAAGTTTTTACATATAGGCAAACATTATCAACCAGGAAAGAGGGATGTCTACCAGCTCAGCTATCAACGAAACTGTGGAGAATCTACGAGTTGAAAAACTTTATTTAGTATGTAAAAATTTTTTTATATATGAGGGTTTTTTTATGTTTAAAGTTTGAGGTTAGGAATTATTATAAAAGCTACTTACCAAAAAAATTTTTTAAATCTTGACTATAAATTTAATTAAAATTAGTTCTTGGGGCCTTAAATGCCCTATAAGGTTTTCCAACTTTTCATTTTTGAAATGTTTAAGCACGCTAAAGCGTGGAGAAGCAAGGAAGTAACTCTCTCCATTTTGAATGACAAAATTAAAAGACTAGCTGACAGCTGTAAAAGCGGCAAATTCAAATTTTGTTTTCCCCGCGCTATGACAAACCTCTGGCCCTTACAAATTAAAATGAGAGTAATGTAAATTGACAGATTATTTTCTTTTCTTATTTCCCGTCATTTTTAGGAGGAGAAGGATGAGAGGGGCAGATAAAAAATTAATTTTTGGAAAATAAGACCACAATTCCAGAAAACCAATTTGTAGTGACATCTATCTTGAAGCGTTTAGATATCCTATTATTTCACAGTTTTCTCGCTTGAGGCACCCCCACACGGAGATGTTCCGAATCTCTAACAGATTGGAGAAGCTCAAGAAATCTTTTAATTTTTGAATGTATTGATTTTTGTTGGCTACGATGTTCATTTTATTTATTATTTATAATTAATTTTTATTTTAGTTTTTAGTATTTAATAATCTTTGTTGTTATGTTCTATTTTCTATATTATTAGCTAGTTTTTAATTCTTTTTGGTTTTTGTTTTGATTATTTTGTAATCTTTTGTGGTTAAGAATGGCTGGTGGAATTATTTTTATTTTTATCAAATACAAACAATATTTCAGGGTAAAAAGATTAAAGGTGTTAATTTAAATGTTAAAAATGTTAAAAATATTAAAAAATTAAAATTAAAAATTAAAAAATTAGGGAGTCAAAGAAGGGCAAACAGTCAAATTTAATTTGGTCATTTAGACATGGGACCTTAGTGTTTTTCATTGCTTTGTTTATCTCACAAATTTCTAAAAGGTTCAGTTTTGTACCAAAGTTGCAAGTTTTTATGACTTGAACGCCTTCCGTAGGGTCGAAAGAATGTTTTTCATTTATAATATGGTTTGCAAAGTTTGAGCTAGAGTCCAAGGGGTAGCTACGTGCTTTATTTTTATTTTTATTTATGATGGATGTGTGTTCACCTATTCTTATAGAGAGCTTCCTCCCGCTCCTCCCTATGTAGACCGCACCACAATTCTCTGTTCTACAAGTTAACTGATAGACTCCGGAGTGATCAAGTTTATTTTTAATTTTGTCTTTACCATTAAACAAAAAATTTTTTATAGAATGTTTGGTTTTAAAGCTTACGATCAAGTTTTCAATTGAATTCTGTAGGATGTTTTTAATTTTGTAAGAGATATTGCCATAAAATGGTAAACTACAATAAATTTTATTTGGTTTTTCCTTTGTTTTTGGTATAAGTTGTTTATTAATATGTTTTTTGAGGTGTTTGTAAAAAGTCTTTTTAATAATATATTTAGGGTAGCCGTTGTTGTGTGCTATCTGATTTATGTAGTTGTATTCTTTTTTAAAATTATCTTTGTTTAAGGGGGTTGTAAAAAGTCTATGAAAATAACAGTTGAAGGCACATAATTTTTGTATTTGGGGGTGGTTTGAATGGTAGGGTATGATCGAATCTGTGCTAGAGTCTTTGTGGTAGATGGAGAAGAGCAGTGAATTCTGTTTTCTTTCGATTGTAAGGTCTAGGAAGTTTATTTTCTTATTCTTTTCAATTTCCATAGTAAATTCAATTGAGGGGTGCAAAGTATTAAGGTACATGAAAAAAGAGTCAAGTTCTTCCAATGAGCCATCAAAACAGAGTAAACTGTCGTCAACATATCGAAAATAAAACAAAACTTTTGAAAAATAAGGGTGGTTTTTTATTTTTTCTTCCAAATTACTCATAAATATTTCTGCCATTAAGGGGGAAATGTTTGAACCCATAGCTAGGCCTGAAGGTTGGCTGTAAAATTGTTCGTTAAACTGGAAGAAGTTTTGTTTGAAAACAGTATCTAGGAGAAGGCATATATTTAAAACATGTGTGGTGGGTAGTTTTAAGTTTTTGAAAAGTAGACCTCTAGTTATTTCGATGCACTCCTCCGGCGGCACACTAAGGAATAAATTCTTAACATCGAAAGATACAAGAAAGGAATGTTCAGGGATGTAAACGGTTTTTATTTTATCGGTTAACTGTTTGCTATTTTTAATAGAAAAGGGGTTATTGAACTTTGTTTCTTGAAGGATGAGTGAATTAAGCCATTTTGAGATTTTATGGGTTGGGGACTGGGTGTAGCTAACAACTGGTCTTATTGGGTGGGGTGGGGGTTTGTGTAGTTTTGGTAAAGCATAAAGCATTGGAGTGCTCGGGTTTTTTGGATATAGTTGTTCTTTCTTTTTGTTGTAAAATGATAATGTTGATTTTGTTAGGTCAAGTATTTTTTTGGTGTAGGTGAAATACTGGTTTGTAGGGTTTGAATTAATCATTACGAAACCTTGATTTAGAAATTCATTTGTTTTTTGTACATATTCAGTTTTTTCTAGAATGACAATTGAGTTTCCTTTATCTGCCTTGGTAAGAATTAAGTTATTGTCTATAATTTTCTTTTTTATGTTTTTTATAATCTGAAATTGGGTATTTTTTGTTTTGTTATGTAGAGTGGATTTTTGAGATTTATTTAAGTAAACAGCCGTTTGTGACCTGAGAAAGTGTTTGTCGGTATTGTTAGTGTATTCTATTACACGTTCTGTGTCCAAGGCTAAATCCCAGTATTGCGAAGGTCCTGGTTGGATTGATAAATTAAATTTGAGTCCTTGATTAAGTTAATTTCAACCCTAGGGTAATAAATTTCACTAACACCAATTTTGATCAAAATGAAACTAGATTACTTAATAAAGGACTCAAATTTAATTTATCAATCCAACCAGGACCTTCGCAATACTGGGATTTAGCCTTGGACACAGAACGTGTAATAGAATACACTAACAATACCGACAAACACTTTCTCAGGTCACAAACGGCTGTTTACTTAAATAAATCTCAAAAATCCACTCTACATAACAAAACAAAAAATACCCAATTTCAGATTATAAAAAACATAAAAAAGAAAATTATAGACAATAGCTTAATTCTTACCAAGGCAGATAAAGGAAACTCAATTGTCATTCTAGAAAAAACTGAATATGTACAAAAAACAAATGAATTTCTAAATCAAGGTTTCGTAATGATTAATTCAAACCCTACAAACCAGTATTTCACCTACACCAAAAAAATACTTGACCTAACAAAATCAACATTATCATTTTACAACAAAAAGAAAGAACAACTATATCCAAAAAACCCGAGCACTCCAATGCTTTATGCTTTACCAAAACTACACAAACCCCCACCCCACCCAATAAGACCAGTTGTTAGGTACACCCAGTCCCCAACCCATAAAATCTCAAAATGGCTTAATTCACTCATCCTTCAAGAAACAAAGTTCAATAACCCCTTTTCTATTAAAAATAGCAAACAGTTAACCGATAAAATAAAAACCGTTTACATCCCTGAACATTCCTTTCTTGTATCTTTCGATGTTAAGAATTTATTCCCTAGTGTGCCGCCGGAGGAGTGCATGGAAATAACTAGAGGTCTACTTTTCAAAAACTTAAAACTACCCACCACACATGTTTTAAATATATGCCTTCTCCTAGATACTGTTTTCAAACAAAACTTCTTCCAGTTTAACGAACAATTTTACAGCCAACCTTCAGGCCTAGCTATGGGTTCAAACATTTCCCCCTTAATGGCAGAAATATTTATGAGTAATTTGGAAGAAAAAATAAAAAACCACCCTTATTTTTCAAAAGTTTTGTTTTATTTTCGATATGTTGACGACAGTTTACTCTGTTTTGATGGCTCATTGGAAGAACTTGACTCTTTTTTCATGTACCTTAATACTTTGCACCCCTCAATTGAATTTACTATGGAAATTGAAAAGAATAAGAAAATAAACTTCCTAGACCTTACAATCGAAAGAAAACAGAATTCACTGCTCTTCTCCATCTACCACAAAGACTCTAGCACAGATTCGATCATACCCTACCATTCAAACCACCCCCAAATACAAAAATTATGTGCCTTCAACTGTTATTTTCATAGACTTTTTACAACCCCCTTAAACAAAGATAATTTTAAAAAAGAATACAACTACATAAATCAGATAGCACACAACAACGGCTACCCTAAATATATTATTAAAAAGACTTTTTACAAACACCTCAAAAAACATATTAATAAACAACTTATACCAAAAACAAAGGAAAAACCAAATAAAATTTATTGTAGTTTACCATTTTATGGCAATATCTCTTACAAAATTAAAAACATCCTACAGAATTCAATTGAAAACTTGATCGTAAGCTTTAAAACCAAACATTCTATAAAAAAAATTTTGTTTAATGGTAAAGACAAAATTAAAAATAAACTTGATCACTCCGGAGTCTATCGGTTAACTTGTAGAACAGAGAATTGTGGTGCGGTCTACATAGGGAGGAGCGGGAGGAAGCTCTCTATAAGAATAGGTGAACACACATCCATCATAAATGAAAATAAAAATAAAGCACGTAGCTACCCCTTGGACTCTAGCTCAAACTTTGCAAACCATATTATAAATGAAAAACATTCTTTCGACCCTACGGAAGGCGTTCAAGTTATAAAAACTTGCAACTTTGGTACAAAACTGAACCTTTTAGAAATTTGTGAGATAAACAAAGCAATGAAAAACACTAAGGTCCCATGTCTAAATGACCAAATTAAATTTGACTGTTTGCCCTTCTTTGACTCCCTAATTTTTTAATTTTTAATTTTAATTTTTTAATATTTTTAACATTTTTAACATTTAAATTAACACCTTTAATCTTTTTACCCTGAAATATTATTATAAAGATTACAAAATAATCAAAACAAAAACCAAAAAGAATTAAAAACTAGCTAATAATATAGGAAATAGAACATAACAACAAAGATTATTAAATACTAAAAACTAAAATAAAAATTAATTATAAATAATAAATAAAATGAACATCGTAGCCAACAAAAATCAATACATTCAAAAATTAAAAGATTTCTTGAGCTTCTCCAATCTGTTAGAGATTCGGAACATCTCCGTGTGGGGGTGCCTCAAGCGAGAAAACTGTGAAATAATAGGATATCTAAACGCTTCAAGATAGATGTCACTACAAATTGGTTTTCTGGAATTGTGGTCTTATTTTCCAAAAATTAATTTTTTATCTGCCCCTCTCATCCTTCTCCTCCTAAAAATGACGGGAAATAAGAAAAGAAAATTATCTGTCAATTTACATTACTCTCATTTTAATTTGTAAGGGCCAGAGGTTTGTCATAGCGCGGGGAAAACAAAATTTGAATTTGCCGCTTTTACAGCTGTCAGCTAGTCTTTTAATTTTGTCATTCAAAATGGAGAGAGTTACTTCCTTGCTTCTCCACGCTTTAGCGTGCTTAAACATTTCAAAAATGAAAAGTTGGAAAACCTTATAGGGCATTTAAGGCCCCAAGAACTAATTTTAATTAAATTTATAGTCAAGATTTAAAAAATTTTTTTGGTAAGTAGCTTTTATAATAATTCCTAACCTCAAACTTTAAACATAAAAAAACCCTCATATATAAAAAAATTTTTACATACTAAATAAAGTTTTTCAACTCGTAGATTCTCCACAGTTTCGTTGATAGCTGAGCTGGTAGACATCCCTCTTTCCTGGTTGATAATGTTTGCCTATATGTAAAAACTTCATTCCTCGTTTAATTTTGGAAATTCCTGTTCCCCACTTCATTGTGGCCGAACAAACTGTATTTTTTAAAATTTATCAAGGTAAGTGTATACTCACCTTTTTAAGCTAATTTTGTTGCTCTTCTCTGGCATTTCGGTTTTTGACGGGTGTCAATTTTGTATGAAAAAATCCTATTATTCCTTTTTTGTATTTCAGAGCTGATGATGGTTTCATCTGAAACTGAAACATGTACTCTAAGTACCTTATGTAATTAAAAAAAAAAACGTTTAAATTACATAAACCATTGTGGAGAAGACTGAGTGTTTTACTTCTTATACCCTAATTTTATAGAAATTTTAAATGTTTTTTCCATTTTAAAGTGAATGTTTTTATGTTAAAATGTACAAAGATGGTAGGTTAAAAGTAAGGGAATGTATAAATAAACATATCTTCTAGGTTAAGCTGTGATAGGTTGCACTCATTTTAATAATTAGAGCTACAAAGTTCATTTTAAAGAGGTTAGGAAAAAATTAAAATTAAAATATACTGTATTTAAATAAAAAAACAAATGAGTAAATAGTATTACAGTACTAAACTAAACAATCTTAACTTAAATAAGGTAAAAGTTTTATGCACAAGTTAGAAAGGAGAGACCAACATTTTATAAAATATATAGGATAAGTCTAAACTCATTAAGGGGGTGTGAGGACGTCTGATTATAAATATTATATAGAAGACGCCTCTGTTCTTTTTAGCGCACATGCGCAAAACTGACCACATGAATTTCTTTTCAAAAATCTGTCTCTCCTAACTCGACTGTCAAGGTAACAACATTAGACTAAAAATTAAGCTAGCTATTGTGTCGAATATGAATTATAAGAAGTGAACTATAAACTTATCTTTTATTCGCTTCTATTGAAAAGTGTTTCAAGTCCCTTCGGGGCTCGCCTGCCTTCAAAAGTACAACAATATATAATAGGGGTGGCCGCTTATAATCAGACACCCTGTACCTATCAACAAGAAAAAGAAAACGACAAAGGTATTTTCTAATTGGGAACACTTTTTTGGAGAGTTGAAACTAACTATATACAGGGTGGATTTTTTAAATGGAATGATGCTTCTAGTGGCTTTAAGGAAGAGATTTAAAAAAAGCTAAAAGCGAATCTTTAACGATTTTTCACGGAATTTTTGCCAATGATAAAAAAAGTTTTGGGGCCCCCAAGTATTTTTTTTAAAGGAGAAAGTACCACTTGTGGCACCTTTTTGGAAAGCTTGTTAGCCTAACGCACTAGTTTTTTTTACATTTGTCAACCAATGTGTTAAAAATTTAAGAAAACTTATTTTTTTGTCAATTGTTTTAGCTTCAAAATAAACTACATATTTATCTATTTTCTAAGCGGAATAAAGAAAATTTCACACAAGGACATTATTGACGGCCCATTTGGAGCCCCTTACTGAGGGTCAGGGCCTACCAACATTTTTTTCATGGGGAGAAATTTGATTAAATACATTTTTTTGACAACTGTCAATCCATTTGTCAAAAATTTAAAACCAACAATTTTTTGTCAATTGTTTTACCTTTAAAATAAACTACCGGTTACTATAATGTGACTATATAATTTTGGATTTATTTAATTACTGTCGGCCGAAATTTTCAAAAATGTCAATTTCAGTCAGAACTGAATGGCACTCGTGTCATTCTAAAATCTTTTTTCTTCAGAACATGTATATTCGTATATATGCAGGGTGATAAAAAGTTAACATGGCACTCCCACCTGGAAAAAAGAGTAAAAAAAGCATATATATCATATGAACAATGTAGCTGAACCATGGGACTTGGGGGTGATTCCCTAGGATAGCCTTATGGATTTACACGGCAATCATAAGACATATGCTAGCATACGGCGCTGCGGTTTGGGGTCCAAAAGCACAACAGTAATCCGAAAATTAGAACAAATCTAAAGAATAGCATGTCTCTATACAACGAGAGCTATGAAAACCATGCCAACCATAGCTGTGGAGGTGATTCTTGATCTCACCGCCACCTCGACATTCACATAAAGGCAGTTTTTTTGATGACTATGTACCATTTCGGCATGGTTGACATAGAACCAGAAGTAGAAGCCGGTGAAACGAGACGACGTTTGTGGCACGAAGGGCTTAACTCGCTCCCAATGCTACAAGCGAATACGGAATCCATTGCACCTCGCTTTGTTTTTCACAAGCCCTACAAAATAAGCATATCCAACATAGCAGAAAAACCGGTCATGGGAGGTACTATCTGTATCTACACGGACGGTTCCAAAACTGAACACGGTTCTGGATGTGGAATATACTCAACACCACTAAACCTCAAAATTAAATAGGCTATGGGCAAACACGCCAGCGTAGTTCAAACAGAACTGGATGGCATCCACATAGCAGCCAAAGAAATATTCACGAAAAATATTTCGGGAAAAAACATCTGCATTTACACAGATAGCAGACAAGCACTACTAGCCCTACAACGATCACGTATTACAATGGGCTCAGTACTAGAATGCCATGAAACCTTGGTCAAAGTGTCAGAAAACAACAATATGTTCACACTAAAATGGATCAAAGGTCATGGCAAATACAAAGGAAACTACATTGCAGATACGCTGGCTAGGAAGGCACCGGGGCAAACATTCTTTGAACCTGCCCCTTCTGCCAGTATAACAGCATTAACAGTGGCGAACCAAATACGAGAACATTCCCAAAAAATCTGGAAAAAGATGGGATGAAACTAGAAACTGCAACCTTGCCAGGGAATTACTGCGTTACCCTGATCAAGCATCAGAAAAAAAATTCCTATCAATGACCAGACAGAACCTGCGCTTTGTCACGGGCATTCTGACCGGCCACTGCCAACTAAATAAACACCTCAATAGCATGATGTTATCTGAAACACCTCTATGTCGAGGTTGTAAACAAGAAGATGAAACCATGGAACACATTCTCTGCGACTGTCCAGCGCTGTCATCTACCCGAAAGGCTATTTTCGACGAGTTTTGGCCAACAGCAGCCAACATACGGCAGACTCCCCTTGGCGATCAACTATGTTCGAAGCGTAGGATGGCTGACGAACTAGGGGAAGCCCTATAGGAGGATGCACCTAATGAGGCCCAGGTGCTGTGAGGTTAAATCCCCACCCTCTCAAATTATCAGATCAGAAAGGCTAAAAGCGAATCTTTAATGATTTTTTACGGACTTTGCGCTCATGATAAAAAAAATTTGGGGCCCTCAATTTTTTTTTAAACGAGAAGGTCCCACTTGTGGCATCTTTTTGGAAAGCTTGTTAAAGAAGAAATTTATGCATTAGTTTTTTTTTACATTGTCAACGAATGTCTCAAAAATTTAAAAAAAAACTTATATTTTTGTGAATGGTTTTAGCTTAAAAATAAACTACATATTTAAATAATAATATATAAAGAAACTACCACACAGGGATGTTATTGGCGTAAAATTTTTAACACATGGGTTGACAGATTTGATGTCAAAAAAATTTATTTAATCAAATTTCTTTTTTAACAGGCTTTCTAAAAAGGTGCCACAAATGGTACCTCCTCATGAAAAAATGTTGGTAGACATCAGGTCTTCAATGACGGCTCCCAAATGGGCCGCCAAAAATGTTCTTGTGTGGTATTTTCTTTATTCCCCTTAGTAAATATAGAAATATGTAGTTTATTTTGAAGCTAAAACCATTGACAAAAAAAAAGTTTTTTGAAATTTTTGACACATTGGTTGACGGATCTCAAAAAAAACTAATGCGTTAAATTTCTTTTTTAACAAGCTTTTCAAAAAGGTGATACAAGTTGTACCTTCTCATTAAAAAAAAAATTGGGGGCCCAAATTTCTTTTTATCATGAGCGGAAAGTCCGTAAAACATCTTTGAAGATTCGGTTTTAGCATTTTTTAAAACCTCTTTCCTAAAGCCGCTAGAAGCACCGTTCCATTTAAAGAATCCACCCTGTATATACGAATATACGATATTCGAAATGTTCTGAAGAAAAAAGATTTTAGAATGACATTTTTGAAAATTTCGGCTGACAGTACTTAAATAAATCCAAAATTATAAAGTCACATTATAGTAACTGGCCTACATGTTAAGCAACGCACATCAATTTGAGAGGTTACACTCAAATATAAAAAAAAGAGACAAAAGTAACTTCTGTTTTCGAAAAGTGCAAAACTACAAAAAGTGTACTAGTGATGTAGGGTGTACTTGGTAAAGTTGACTATTTACGGACCTAATGTATGGGGATTTTAATTATTTATAAGCAAAAATAGTGGAAATACAACAAAAACACCAACAAAAAATTAATGCTAAAAATATTTTTTACTCGTTTATTTATTTGTTGTAAGATTTTTGATATATTTGGACGTTTTTTTTTCACCACCAATAAAAAAAAGAACGACTCCACACAAGAAACAAAACAAATAAATCAAATATTATCTAAAAATCAAAAATTGAAAAAAAAAGTGACTTTAAGCAAAGCCCTTACTCATTTACGAAATTCGATGCATTCCAAGTACAGGGCAGTAACTTTATGTACAGGGTGTCTCAAAAGTCCAGGTCCACACTAATATCAAACTATAAAAGAGAACTAAACCATATACCATATATGGCATCGTAATACCTTGTTGGAAAGGTCTTTAAAAAAATATCAGTTTGATGTAATCTTCAATTGTCTACGTCAAACCTATAAAGAGTTGACTTGTATTGTCAAAGTCCACACGTTTAATTTTAAATGGGGACCACGATCAAGTTATACCTTGTTTGAAAGGTCTTTAAAAAGCTAACACTTTGACATAGCCTTTACTTGCCTACTTGAAAACAAAATTTTCACCATTTTTATCGAACCCAAGAATTGTCGATCTGGTATTGTGAGAACTGAAAGGTTTGCGAATCGAGAGACATGTCAAAATGTTGGTTTTAGAGAGCTTAAGCAAGGTATCACGCGATAGTGGTTCCCATTTAAAACTTTAAAGTTTTGGGGTTTGACAAAAAATCGACAATTGAATTTGAAAACCGATAACTTTTGACAGGTTTGACGTAGACAAATGAAAGTTAGGTTAAAATGTTAGTTTTTTAAAGATCTTTCAAACAAAGATTTACTGAATAGGTGCTGCTAATTAAAATTTTAAAGTTGAACGTCCATCTGCCGCCTCATAAGTAAGGGATAATGGCATTCCTAAAAAAATAGATCTTTCAGTGTTATATATCGGTGCCGAATATGGTTTAGTTGTCTTTTATAGCATATAATTTAAGAGCTTTTAACTGCTATTTAGAGTGATTGAAATGATTATAATTACTTTTAAAGAGCGCCAGTTCAAAACTGTTTTAAAAGTGTGATATTTCAAATCCACATCTTTTTTTTCCTTTAAAAATTTCTAAATATCAAGATACCAAAAAAAAATTATTAAAATTTGAAAAAAAAATGTAAACGGTAGCCTAGACTAAGAGAGCCCTAAAGGTGTAGGTTGATCAGTTATAACTGGTCCCTGGGTTAATTTTTTTGTAATAGCCGCAGAGAGATCAAACAAAAACCGGATGAAAGAGCATTTTATAGAGACCTAAAAGTCATTGATTAAAATCAATCAGGTCAAAGAGTGATTTTCAATAACCTTTTACTTTTGGGTAACTCCACCATAACGACTGCATTTTATTATTTTAAGAATTTTTTTTGTTCTTAAAAATAAAACAGGACGTGATCTGAATACCCCAAATAAAAAATTTGGTAAAACCCTTCATTATATATTTAAACATAAAAAATAACACCCAGTTTTTCATTTCCGTCACACGTAGCTATAACATTTTTTCAGGTTTAACGGTATTTTTTTCGATCTTTTTTGCTAGGCATTGGTAACAAATCGAGTTTTTTGTAAGATACCATATCTTGGCTTTCTAAATTAAAGTATTATATGAAGCAAAACAACCAGAAAATATTATTAATATATAAAAATATTGTGTAACTCCAATTGAATCTAATTTACGTCACATCAATTTTAAGTGATCCAATTGAACGAGAGATGGCGTTGGTCGTGCCTAAAATAAGTCGGGTTATGTTGCTATGCATTCGTTGTTTTCGAGCGGTGAAAGAGGCTGTGAAACAATATAAGTTTAACATTTTTTACATATTTTTTATAATTTTAGACGTTGTACATTTTCGAAAATTCTAACCTCTTTTTATATTATTGTTTATATAAAACTTTGAGTGAGTTATATCCATAAAATTCTGATTTCCGTCACGCCTAATTTAATTAAATTAAAGAAATTAGGTTAATGTGACGGAAATGCTAAACTTCTTTAAGAACAATATTTTAATTATATTTTAGCATTAATAATGGAACGCCATTCTTCATCGTTTTTCGTTTCCATCGATAGTAACTCAAAAGATGTTACAGTAGTCATCAGCCCAAGTGAGATGGAAAAAAATAATAAATTGCAAGCACTTAAAAGTAAATTAAAAACAATGGCGGAAAATGCCGCAGAGCGGAGGTCGGCTAAAAAAAGCATTAAACAGGCTAAAAAGAAAAAACAAAACTTAAAAGTTAAGCTGCCCATCCAAAACTCGGTTAGTGAGGTATTGCCATCAAAATCGAAATGCAATACAGAGACGTCGTCATCACTGCATGTGGAAGTTAACTGTCAAGAAAAATAAAAAAACAAGTGTACCAACTAAAGTAAGAAATTCCAATAATGAAAAGGATAGGATAAGAGCTCTGGCAAGAGAGAGAGAGAAAGAGAAAGCAAAGGGCAAAAATTAAGGAAAACCCCGAAGTATACGAACGCGAAAAAAAGAAAGATCGTGAAAGATACTACAAAAAGAAAGAACAGGGTAAAATTAAGTCAATTGCCGAACTTTAGATGCATGAACAAAGAAGAAAGAGAAAGAAACTTAGAGAAAATAGTCGTAGACATTATTACAAGAAAAAAATACAAAAATGTTTTCGATCAGAAATAGAAATAACAACCAGATCAGTCAAAGTTCAAATGGGTCGAGAAAAGGTGTTAACCACAAGGTCAAAAACTCGAAGAGCACTAGTAACAGAGCAAATTGAAGGAATTCGCTTAAAGAGACTAGCAAACAAATGGAAGCATCGATATTATAGCCTGAAAGATAAAATTAATGAGTCGCAGTCGTTAACTCCAACAAAACGTGTAGAAAATGTCATGGAAAGAGGAAATACCCAGGAAATTAAAAAAAAGCTACTTCTAGGGGAAGCACTCACTGATCAAATAAAAAAAAAACAAAAGCGAATGTAAAACAATTTAACAGCAAGAACTGTTAACAGCATGTGTTTCTGGTCCACTTCTAAAAAAGTACAAGTTGATGGATGCCGCTAAATCTCTTGCTAGTAAGTACCACCAAAGGAAATTTTTGTACAAATCAAAAAAAAGTATTTATAATAAACGAGAAAGAGCTGCTCTTCTGGTAAAACTAAAAAGACAGGTTCATAACTTCTTCGAGAACGATACAAATTCAATTTTGGCTCCTGGCAAAAAAGATCAAGCTGATTCTAAAGATGGTACTATTAAGCAAAAGAGATACCTTACAGAGAGCCTTTTAGCTCTATTTAAACAGTTTAAGCAACAAAATCCTAACGTAAAAATTTCAATTCATTTCAATTTTAAGGGTAGGGATACATGTCTATGCATTAAGCATGCAAATTATAATTTTTTACTTCGTATTTTAACGCAGTATCAAATTATTTCCAATGCAAATTCTCTACAAAAAGTTTCGGAACAAATTTGTTGGTCCAATATTGCTCAAAGCTGTATGTACAGAGCTTGTGGTGATTGTAAGGAAATAAATATTTCAGCAAATTTTCAAAATGTAAGCCCAAATACAACCCTACACTACTTTCAGTGGTCTAATACTACAGAATCAAGAATTATTAAAGGTATCGAAAAGAATGTAAAAGTGATGAAAAAGGAAAGACGCGGAACTACTGCAGAAGAATTACTTAAAAAGATGAGAGAAGAAACAAGTCCAATACTACAACACTCATATAGATAATACCAGCAAGGGCAGTTTTTAAATAATTTAAAAGAAAACATGGCTCAATTCGAAATTTGAACTACACTCTTAAATATGGACAAGAGGTCCAGACCGTACATTTTGTAGCCTTAAAAGTTCAAATAAGCTTACACACTGGAGCGTACTATTAAAAAGAAATTATCACCATATTAACAAATTTTACTTTATGAGTGATGGACCCACAACCCAATACGGAAACAAGAAAAATTTTTATTTGGGCATTATTCTACAGAATGCAGATTTGCTCACTCATCCTGGAATTTCTTTGAGTCGGGGCATGGGAAGAGCGCAGCTGATGATGTGTGAGGAGTGATTAAAAGAACGGCTGATTATGAAGTGGCTAGAGGCAAAGACATATCAGACATAGATAGAGTTTATTCGTGTGACCAAAGAGAAATTAAAAAAGACCAAGATATATCAGATTCCGAACATGACGTTTTGAAAGTATTATTGCTAAAGCACAAACCTCAATTAAGCCATTGCCAAATACTATGAAGCTGCATCAAGTAACATGGAAGCATGACAATGAAAACAAACTCAACTTAAGAGAACTTTCATTTTTGGTGTTTAAAGAACTTTGTTTTTATAACAACTTAATTCCTGATGGATACTACTATATTGATGGATTAATGCATAATTGTATCCTTTTTTTTTAAATTACTTTCTGGCTCACTCTGCGAACATTTTTACCAAAAATAAGTGCAAGTCAAAGTTTTTGCGTCTGTAGGATGGTAATTAAATTAAAATTCTTTTAATCCGTCATAAGTTTATAAAGCTTTTGAGATATTTAAATTTAAAAAATATATTACAAAAATTTCTTTAACAAAAGTAATTAGCTCATAATAAAGAAACTAAGGAGAAGGTAGATAAGTCCGGCAACAAAGCCATAAAAGAAGGAGATTGGATCCCGGTAGCATTCGATTACGAATGGTTTCCAGTCAAGGTCCAAGACGCAGAAAATAATATCCTAAAAATTACATTTATGCAAAAATCAAGAAACTACTTTTTATGGCCGCAGAAACCTGATGTGCAATTCATTCCAACACCGAGATTCTATGTACTTTAAGAGCACCAATTAAAATATCCATGCATACCTAGCCGGGATTCGAACCCGGACCATTCCGCGCGGCAGGCAGATACGCTGCCCACTGCGCTACGGCGGCGGTCGTAAGTGTTTCTGTGTTGATTGTAATTTTTTCGAAATAACTGAAATCGGAAATATTTTTTTGTTTTTTCGTGCTTTCGATTTCCATGGGATCCAAAAATTTAAATATATTTAATTTTAAATCCATAATTGCCAAACAAATATGGTTCTGGTTTACAATAATGGGTATAATTGTCCCGGATTTTGACTTTTGATTAATGTTTTTGAATCATTGTAGCAGTAATTTATTTATCTTGGGTAGACAATGAATACCCGGTTTAAACTATATTTTAGTGACCACCCTCTATTTTTTTATTAAATATCCTAAAATTTGTGTGTTTCCCTTGTGGAAAAAGGTGAAATATCCAAAAGTGCTTACTTGGCCAATCGAAAAAAGGAAAACACGGATCGAAAGAATATCTTTTTGCGTTTTATGTATAACTATAAAAAATTAATCGGTAAAAGTTCATTTAGTTGTATTAATTTAGGAAGGTATTAAAATGTATTCAAAGGGATAACAATTAATTTGCATACAAGTATTTAAATGGATGTATTTAAAATGGCATTGAAAAGTATTCGTATGTATAAAAAATGAATCGTTGGAAGTGCATTCAGTTGTATTAATAAAGGAAGGTATAAAATGGTTAAGCAATTAATTTGCATACAAGTATTTCAATGAATGGATTTAGAATGCCATTGAAAAGTATTCACATGTATAAAAAATGAATCGTTGAAATTTCATTGAAATGAATTAATAAAGGAAGGCATTAAAATGTATTTAAAGAGATAAAAAGTTCATTCAATTACAAGAATTTAAATGGATAGATTTAAAATCTTATAGGAAAGCATTCAAATGTATAAAAGATAAATCCATGATTGTTGATTTACTTTCTTGGGAATTTGGAACCTTTGGTTGCACTAAAACAAAGTTATGATTGTTTTCCACAAACCAAAACTACACTTTTTGCACTCGACGCGCATTTCGCTAACAACGTTAGCATCATCAGAAGACGAGAAACAATAAACTAAATTAACCTACGCTCTATCTTATATACAATCTTTTAGTGGGCGGAGATAAGACTAATAATTTGTGATCGATCACGATTTATAATCCTATCTCCCCTCAACTAATGAATAAAGTGTACTAAACGGGATGGGTCCTCTATCTTTATTTAAACTATTTCTGGATTTAATGATTTCCATACTTTCATATGCATTCAAAAGTCTTTTGTTTGGTACCCTTTTTAGAAGTTTTAGGTTATCGAATGTGAATCTGTGATTGTTTTCAAAAGCATGCTCGGCCACACTTGACTTTTCTATTCTTCCGTATTTTAAGTGTGCTAAGTGTTCTTTAAAACGTGTTTGAATAGAGCGTCTCGTTTGGCCAACATATTTTTTGTCACAATCCATGCAACTAATTTCGTAAATTCCACTTTTTTCCAGAACTGTAGTTTTATCCTTGGGATTTCCAAGTAAACTTCTTATTGTGTTACCGGATTAATATACTAATTTAAGACCGGTGTTATTAAATACTTTTTGTAATCCTAATAGGATTATAAGGAATTGATACAAATTTTGAGTCGCAGGTATCTTTTTGTCTGAAAAGTGGAATTCCGAAAGGTCTTTTAAAAATTTTTTATTAAGCACTCGTCATAACCGTTTTTGCCAGCTATATTCCTAATCCTATTTCTTTCTGCTTCAAATCTTTCTTTGGTTAAGGCGAAATTTACTTGTTATAAATCGTGATCAATCACAAATTATTAGTCTTATCTCCGCCCAATAAAAGATTGTATATAAGATAGAGCGTAGGTTAATTTAGTTTATTGTTTCTCGTCTCCTGATGATGCTAAAGTTGTTAGCGAAACGCGCGTCGAGTGCAAAAAGTGTAGTTTTGAGTAGGGTAGGTTAGCCACTTTCAAATAAAATGAGGAGATGAGGGTGGGCGTGGCCAAACCCCCCCTTCACCCCTTTACCACCGTCACCCTCTCTTCACCCCCACCCTCTCTTCACCCCCCACCCTCTCTTCACCCCCCCCTTCCCCTTCATTTCCTCTCCTCTTCTCCCCCTCCTATTTACCTACTCTCTTCCCCCCTGCTCTTTACTTATCCCCTCTACTTTTCTCCCACCACTACTTTAGTTTCTAGCGAGGAGGGGATGACATTTTGCTCCTTCACTATTTTTTGAGCTAGGTGGGGATGCGGCACATATAAGTCGCAGTAAAAAATAATGTCTCTTTATAGTTTTATATTTTGTTAGAGTATTAACAAATATATTGATTTTAATTTAAATTAAAAAATAAAATAAGTGGTTTTGATTTAAATAAAAAAGCACCAAAAATGAGTGCTCTTATTCAGTTGCTTTCGGGTGTGTTTATCTTTTTCTTTAAGAAATATGAAGATATGGTTACATGTAGAGAGGAGTTGGTGATTGACAGGGATGTCAATAGTTTCATTAATCCCTTGGAGGAAGAAGACTCCGATAATGATGAGATGTTCGAAAAGAGCACATGTGCTACATCCGGTCTCGTAAGAATGCGGGATATTAAAGCGGATAAAACCGTGGAACCGGGGTACCGTGAGAAGACCATGTGTGTTACGCAGTCTTACGTGGCAATCAAAATCGGTGAGGAACAATTTGTTGCGTTATGTTGTGAGTGTTATTTTAATCAAGGGATTAACACTCCTATGGGCCACAATAAGCACGTCAATCTACATTACACAGACAAAATGAATTGGAGTCATTTGACGTGTGCCATATGTGAAGAAAAACTGTATCAATTAATTTACCCAGAGACGTGCCTAATATGCCTTGGTGGGACCGAAACAAGCATAACAAATCATAGGTTACGTCACGAATAAAAAACGCTTTTTTTTTACTCATTATGTTCAAATTTAAAATAGTGGGGGAAGCAAAAAAAAGAACATATAAATGAATAACAGGTCCAACGCAGCATCATAACTAGTTTAAACGTCGGAAACACAATAAAAATGAAAATTGATAAAAGTTTTTTGTGTGATTTTAATGCCATGTTAAATGAAGAGAAAAACATGTCACTGGAAGTGAAAACATTTTGCAAGTTAAATGTGGATCAGGCTTACGTAATAGAAAATATGCAGCAAATTAGCACTAGATACGGAAAATCAATTTTGGTGACTTTATGTGACAGCTCGACAGAACACAAGTTTAAAACGTTTTTACCAAAAAGAGTGGTGGAAAAATTTAGCGACGACTTTATTTCAGCTGTAAACAATTATCAAAAGTGTACTTTAACATACCTTGGACAGAGTGAACCTAAATTTATTGGGGCCCGTACACAGTCAAAACTAAAGATTGATTTTGTCGAATAAAATTAATTGGTTAAAAAAATTACTTTAAATATTAGTTTAGTGACAAGTTATATCTTCGAACTGTATTGGTTATACATAACAAAAGCAGAAGAACTTAATTCGAATCCACAAGTTACCAGTGAGGAACTAGAAAAAGTAAGAAGATATTTGAGTGGAGCGTTGTTTTGCCAGCAGTTTATTTATGGATTATTTACCGAATCTACTTTCTTTCAATTGATGTTACAAGAAAACCTACAAAAAACCCTTTTTGTGATTCCGCACTTTAGCAGATATCTTTCAGAAGCTGACGAAATGCTAAATAGTAAAAGGTTGTGACTCTTTTTTATATTAAAATATTTACTTTGCAAGGAAAATGTCTTGGTTTGATTCCAAAGAATACAAAGAATTTCACGACTTGCAAGGGGCCATAGAGTATATTTTCGAGTTATTTCGAGATAGGTGTTTTGAAGCTGAAAATGTCGAAATGCGGGGCGGAGGTCCAGGTTTTTGGAACGTAGAAGAATGTTTTTTAATGAAGAAAAAATTCAAAAAAGCAATATTTCTCTGTGTTGAATACTTTAAAGACTTGAATTTGAACACATTAGTTAACGGATTGATTGGGTTAGAATTATGGAGTGAACTTTTTGATATCAAGGCGTTCCTGCCCAAATATATTTTGGACAAAGTTATGAAACTTGCATCAGATTTAGAAGAAAATTAATAAAAGTGTATGTACCTATTATTGATGTATTATTTCACAAGATGATTTTCTTTAAATAGTGATTAATTCTAAATCTATTCAACATTAAAAACATGCTGTACTAACCACTACACGATAGGTTTTTTTTGCGCTTTAATAATTCATTTTATATTTGTTTTGGCTACCTTATAAAATTATGTTTTTTTTGGAATGTATAGGAGTAAGGCTGTATATATTTATATTTGTCTTAAAAATATAAACAAATTGTACTGAGAAAATATGTGTTTTACTTTTTTACAAGAAAGAGCCACCTCTGGGCCCATATTTGCGTGATTAAAAAAAACGCAAAGCGCTGCCAAGATAAATGGCATCAAGCAAACCATAGCAAAAGCTTAGTGTTCTAGCATTTTTAATGGGAATACAAATATTCACACAAAGTTAAAAAAATATACATATTACTTAGGTTAAAAATCCAACGCTTTTAAAATAGAAAAGATGTATTTATTTGCGTTTGTGTGAGGTCAAAACTGTAGAGTAGCTTTAAATCACCATGCGGGTGGTCAAAAAAAAAGCCGCATATTGACTTAATGTGGAGGTAGGTATGTGATTTAGGTGGCGATATTATATCCGTCCCAAGCATATATGCCTAGCTTTTTTCTTCACCCTAAATGGGTAGATTTTGTCTTTTAATGAGCATCCCTTTGTTGTGAGACATAAAAATGCACTTAACTTTTTCGGTGAATGGTAGATTTCTTCGCTAACATTAATGTTTGTTATGTTAGTAAGCGGCTTTTCTTAGAAAAAAGACCACACGGATCAAAATGTGCACTATAGGCGGTAACTTGTTGGGGTGAGATTATGCTAGAATAAGGATTTTAATACGTTGTGAAACGAGTGTATACAGGATGAGGCAAATGAACAGTGGCATGTATTGCTCTTTTTTTTTTAATTATACAGAGTCGCAAAAGCATAGTTGGGGATATATATTAGCTTTAATTTCAAAGAACCAAAACGCAACAATAAAAGTAGCTTGCAATAATTATTAGTATCTAGAACAACTTGATTATAATATTATATTAAAAAACAAGGTTAGAAATCAACTCTTAACACACAATCAAGACGAAGTTGGTAATCTGAGCCGAAGCCGAAATCCATAAGTCGAGCAAAGACGTTATTTACTGTATTATTTCTGCGACTGCAAAAAAAAGCACACAATTGTATTTGTTTAATTTTCTTATTTTTTGACGTTGTTAGTCATCATCAAATAACAATAATAATGATGCGTGATGTGCAATGTTGACATATCCGTGCACAAAGCGCTACTTTCAGGACTTGCTTTTCAATAGTGAGTTATGCATTAACCATCTAGTTAAAGAGAAAGATGGCAGACATATACCAAATGCTAGAATAAGACAGCTGAAGGTAACTTAAAGGTTAAATTCCTAACTCGCTATTGAGAAACCGTCCCTAGAGTGAGTTTTCCTTGTGAAAAAACCTCATTTTATATAGTAGTCGTATAAAAACATTATTATTATTTAGTTTTAACTGCTAGCATTAGGTACCTTGTAATGGTTTTTTGTATTTTTTAAAACTATTAATTTGGTTTTTTTTATATTTTAATGATCTATTAATTACACCGTACTGTTAAACCTAGACAAGAAACTTAAAATACCAAAGTGCCAAATTCTAAACACCGGTTTAATTTAAACAAGGTTTAACATTGCGGTGAAATGTTCGGTTTTATGCAAAAAACAAATAATACACATAGATATGAAAAATTAAATATTTTTATTAAAAATTAAAATTAAGAAAAAACTACATTAAGGTTAAAACTATATACATAAAACTAAAAATTAAAACTAAATTTACAATATATACACACTTTCCCTCGATAGAATTAAAATTAAGAAAACACTACATTAATTAAAACAAAATTTACAATATGCACTTTCCCTCGATAGGGAAAACGAAAAGAAAAAAAATCTTAGAATCCTGTTCTTTCCAAAAATTTTCTCTCTATTTCCTTTTCCCTATTAAGGCGTATTTCGGATTCCTCCAGTTCCCGACGAAGACGATTAGTTGTCGCCTCCGCGTCGCTAACAGCCTGACGAATCTGCAACCTTTGTTTCCTGACGCGCTCCATGGCGTCGATATGCGATGCGGTAAAAAAAAAATCGTCTTCGTCTGGAACTGGACGAAGTGCCGGAACTGCAATTAGCGGGTCCCCCACAACCCGAATTTCCACAGAGGTTCCCCCTTGTGTGTGGAACATTGGTCGGGTTGGGGGGGGGTGCAATTGTGCGGGTTGGAGGGGGGGGGCAACTGTTTCTCCCAATTGCTGTCTTCCGGCAAATTTGTAAAATTAAAAAAACTTTAAAAATTACCCTAACGTAACAAAATTTAGGTAGTAAACTAGCTGAATAAAAAAACTTTGCTTGGGTTTTTTTTTAACCGATTTTGATTAAATGAAGCCTATGTATAGCCCAGAAATTCAGTAGTAAAACTCCAATTAAATTTAGTTCAGCAGTTTTTTGCGTGATCGACGGTGGAACAGTCACACAAACATACGACAGACCAAAAAAAATAAATTAAATTTTTGGAATCTATGACGTTTGGTTAACTAACAATTTCTACCTATAGATTTAATATATGTATATATAGATAAAAGCAGATGCTAACCATGGGGATCTTCCAAACGGTAAAAGATACACCAAAGTTTAAATTGGGGCAAAGTTGTGCAATTTTATGCTTTGCTTAAAACTAAAAACAAATTTTTAAAAAATTCGAGCGGTTCCGAAGCAAAAAACTCAAAAGTGAATCCTTCGTCAGGTAGATCTTAAAAAAGTGCCTGTAGAGAGTTTCAAGCATTTTTTTTCCCAACTTTGGAAATAAAGGCGTAAGAAAATAAAAATAAAAAACTAAAATTTTGTTTTCTTTCGGTTTTCTTTTTTTTTGGTTTTAAGTAAACCATAAAATTGCACGAAACACCCTGTATATATAGATAAAAGCAGAAGCTACTTTATTATTAAAAAATCAGCTGATTTCAATTATAAGTATTTTTACCTTCCAGGCCGCACAACTCGCTCATCCAACACCTGTATTTTTCGGGGCGGTTCGTCCATAGCTGGACCACTGATCCCCGAACAGCTTGCCGCAGCTGCCGCTATCGGAGCAGCTCCGGATGAGCCAGCCTCATGAGGCTCAGTTAAGTTTGCCCCCCCCCAGATCGATTTTCTCAAAAATTTTTATGCCAAAATTTTGCACACATTTTGCACAATTTTGCACATTACAAATCAAATTTTGCACACCTTCCTACGAGAAACAACAGCCCATTTTCTGTGGGGGGGGGCAAACTTGACGTTGGCCCCCCCAGTCAATATTTTTCAAAAATTATGATGTCATTTGAAAGGTCTTATTTTGCACAATTTTGCACACCCATTTTAAAATTTTGCACACCTCCCTGTAACCCACACGAAGGTTCTGAAAATATCAAGTTTGCCCCCCCCAGTCAATATTTTTCAAAAAGTTTGGTGTCGTTAGAAAGGTCTTATTTTGCACAATTTTGCACACCCATTTTAAAATTTTGCACGCCTCCCTGTAACCCACATGAGGGTTCTGAAAATATCAAGTTTGCCCCCCCCCAGTCAATATTTTTCAAAAAGTTTGGTGCCGTTAGAAAGGTCTTATTTTGCACAATTTTGCACACCCATTTTAAAATTTTGCACATCTCCCTGTAACCCACACGAGGGTTCTGAAAATATCAAGTTTGCCCCCCCCCCAGTCAATATTTTTCAAAAAGTTTGGTACCGTTAGAAAGGTCTTATTTTGCACAATTTTGCACACCCATTTTAAAATTTTGCACACCTCCCTGTAACCCACAAGAGGGTTCTGAACCTAACATTTTTAAAAAAATTTAGTGGCGTTAGAAAGGTCTTATTTGCACAATTTTGCACACCCATTTTAAAATTTTGCACAGCTCCCTGTAACCCACACGAGGGTTCTGAAAATATCAAGTTTGCCCCCCCCCAGTCAATATTTTTCAAAAAGTTTGGTGGCGTTAGAAAGGTCTTATTTTGCACAATTTTGCACACCCATTTTAAAATTTTGCACACCTCCCTGAAACCTACACGAGGGTTCTGAAAATATCAAGTTTGCCCCCCAGTCAATATTTTTTAAAAATTTTGGAGTCATTATAAAGGTCTAATTTGGCATCATTTTGTACACCCATTTTAAAATTTTGCACACCTCCTTCTAACCCACACGAAGATTCTGAAAATATCAAGTTTACCCCCCCCCCCGTCGATATTTTTCCAAAAATTTTGTGTCATTCGAAAAGTCTATTTTGCGCAATTTCGCACACCCTTCAGTACCCCACAAGAGCGTTCTCAAAAAAGTTTGCCCCCCCCCCAGTTAATATTTTTCAAAAAATTTTTGTCATTCGAGAAGCTTAATTTTGCACAACTATTTTTAAATTTCGCACACTTCCCATGCCGTTTTCTTTTTGTGGCGTTTACGGTTAAACTTGGTCCTAAAATTTCCCAGAAGTATAAGCAAACGAAGGAGACCTCGATTGTGTAATATCTTTGAATATTGTTTAAATTTACAGATAATTGTTTATGTTTACATTTGTATATAATCAAAAGTTTTTAATTTTTATGAATTTCCGGATTATACTTAAATTTTCATATCAAAAATGAACAGAAAAAATCGATGTAGACATCGCATCCTGTCATGTTCGATGCCTTGAGAATCGGAACCAGCCTATTTTGCCGGTTCAGAATGGTTGCGGTTCTCAAGGTATGGATTTTCACAGGATGAAACCCAATTCTTTACTGATTTGTTGTCTGTGTGTCTGTCCGTCGCCTCCATATGCGCCACTGTAACTCAAAAACTCCTGCACCGATCATAACGAAATTTTACACAACGATTACGTGTATTGACGCGCGGAGCCCTATTGTTTTTGAACTTTCCTCCATTTCTCTCTTCGGAACTACCCCCAAAATACCTCATCCCTAAAAAAATCTTAAGACGTATCTCTATCTTGTCGGCCAATTAACCAAGTACACTTTTAAATTTATGGCGAATGCATGACATCTCCAGCTGATCGAAATGACACGTTTTTGTTGATAGAGCAACGTCTTGGGTCAAAACTACGTAACGTCACGTCTTCTTACGTGTTATCCTGACACGTATTGCAGGACAGGGTACCTATTCTTCAGTTTCGAGAGAACACTCCTATAGGAATGCTCACATTAGTGATTTGGACCAATAGGATAGTTTGACTGCTTGCACTAGCCATCCGATATCAGTCGAGCACCGCCGGACATTACCGGGCTACCGCATATCAAGAGAACTCTCCTACAACTTACATCTGCTGGTTATGAGGAAGAGAGCGGGTTCTCCTGCGTGGGCGCCGTGGAGCTTTTCAGCTTATCGAACGTTTCGTAACCGCATTGGGGCTTGCCTAATGGTTGAAATAAAGGATGTGATCGTTCCTACACGAAAGTTTGTCTAGAAACTGAAGAATGGGTATCCAGGGGTACTTTGATCAGCTGGAGCTGTCTCGCATTCCCCATATATTTAAAACTGTACATGGTTGATTGGTCCACTCGACAGAGATACGTCTTAGGATAGTGTTAACTTTGATAATTGGCTTTATGTGTCTAATAAAATAAAAACGTTAATTTTAAGTTCCATAAAAGTCTTTGTCACGCAAGTTAGTCGAAAGTAAGTAAATCGTATTTGCGTGTTGTTGCACTTCTAAACTTCGTTGATAGATAAAATAAACACTTTCTTTTAAAAAAAACGTTTTCTTTCAGATCTTTCTACTTTCCCGCACGCATATTTTACTTTAATAATAAACCAAAATAAAAGTTATATATTATATATATTATATTATATATATATATATTATACTTACGGGACCGTGGAGTTAATAGGAGTACGCCCTAATTCACTCCACGGTTCTGTAAGCTTGTTTTTATACAACCTACACTTTTCTAACCTGTGTTAACTTATAAAAAAAAACAGAATTTTTTTCACGCCCAGACGTTTTCGTGCTTCTCATACATTAAATTCATTTCTTCCACAAATACACACTACAAAGTGTAAAGACAAGATGACCAAGGTCCAAGAAACGTCAAAATTTGGTGCAGAACACCCAAAAATTTAGGTAGGTCCATTTGGGGAGTGAAGGACGAGAAAACTGTCACTTTCTATGAAGCTCTTACCGAAAATGACTAAGAACGCCTATAACGCCGCATTTCTATCTTTCTCTTTTACATGTCAAGAATACCAAAGGCTTATCAAATTTCTAGAGGGCTGCACTTACCCATTTTGGGGCAAGTTTCACCCGAGGTCGAACGCGCCTCCGATTTCATGGGTGCGTCCGAAAATTTTCATCTGGATAATGGTGGGATCACACCTTGCTATTTGCGGACAGCGGCTACGGTGATGACGCCCGCCTTGATTTTGCAGTTCACACCACGCGTTTGGCGTCTTGATGTGTCATTAACTAGGTTTCCATCAAAAAATTCCGTCCGTCATTAATTATAATTAGAAGAAGACGTTTATTTATTTCTACACATGAACATAGACATTTTGTTTTTGTATTTCATGCACTTAAAATGGCAAATAAGAAAAAAATTATTATTCCTTTTATAGATCGAAAAAAAAATCAAATCGAATTCAAAATATATGTCATGTAAATTTGACTTAATTCTCAACCCAAAGACGGAAACAACGCCTGCTGCAAATGGGATGACACCAATAGGTAGAAAGTTAAAGTTCCATTCACACTTAAGGTCTCTGTTTAATTGGTCAGTGTTTTTGTCTCTTTCCTTATTATTATTGTTACTTCTGCGACTGCGCAGTTCCATAACCGAGTTCGGAATTTCCGGAGGAATTACTTTATGGTTATCGTTATTTTATTTTTTTCGTAATATTTTTGGAAAATTGATTGATGAGGTACATATCATCGACTAAAAAAAGTAAAAAGTAAGTAAGAACGTTAGGTTATATTTACCGATAACCACAAAGTAATTGCGTAAACTGAGAGGTAGTGCACTTATTACGTAACCCTTATTTTGCCCAATTTTGACCCCAACCCGCGACCCCCTATATAACGCTTTGTAACGTTTGGGACTACTCCAGTCTAAAATAACAAAACGTTTTGCTGCCAGAGACCCCCTCTTTTTTTTTCTTTTTCACTCGAAAAATCCAAAAAGTTGTTTTATTTCACAATAATAATTTAAAAATTGCGTTACGTAACGGAACCGCGAAACCCCGCTCACCCCTACATAACCCCTATAAGCGTTACGCCTAGTTGCCACCTATGCGTGCTCACCCTGACATTAAAAACGCATCACGCGACACTTTTAAAAAATCAGCAAATGCATGGCTGATCACGTGATGCATTTTTAGAGTCAGGGTGGGCACGCATAGGTGAGAACCAGGCGTTACGTAATGTTATGTATTTTAAATAGAGGCGTTCACATTGACTTTCCTGCCGAAATGGAACGCCACCATTTAAAATACACGTTGCAAACGTCGGAAATTTCACCCGACGTCATTCTGAATCATGAACACAAATAAAACTAGGCATTGCTAAGCGACATTTCAATATATTACATAAAAGGCCTTCGCGCGTGGTAGGTGTAGGTACGCACGCATTTCTCTTTACGGCGCGTACAACCTCCCGCCTCCCGCGGATACCTGTCCCGAATTCAGATATAGGTGCATATACCTACCTACTAGTTTCTGGAGCTGTTTTATTTTTGTAGCGGTTACGGTTAACCTTGGTTCTAAAATTTCCCAGAAGTATAAGCAAAATAAGGAGACCTCGATTGTGTAATATCTTCGAATATTGTTTAAATTTACATATAATTGCTTATGCTTACATATATGTGTCTATAATCAAAAGTTTTTAATTTTTATGAATTTCCGGATTATACTTAATTTTTCACATGCTATGACATCATCTAACAAATGGACGTAGATAGCACATCCTGTGAAGATCCATACCTTGAGAACCGCAACCATTCTGAACCGCCTAAATAGGGTGGTTTTGATTCTCAAGGCATCGAACATGACAGGATGCGCTGTCTACATCGATTTTTTCTGTTCATTTTTGATATGAAAATTTAAGTATAATCCGGAAATTCATAAAAATTAAAAACTTTTGATTATATACAAATGTAAACATAAACAATTATCTGTAAATTTAAACAATATTCAAAGATATTACACAATCGAGGTCTCCTTCGTTTGCTTATACTTCTGGGAAATTTTAGGACCAAGTTTAACCGTAAACGCCACAAAAAGAAAACGGCATGGGAAGTGTGCAAAATTTAAAAATAGTTGTGCAAAATTACGCTTCTCGAATGACATAAATTTTTTGAAAAATATTAACTGGGGGGGGGCAAACTTTTTTGAGAACGCTCTTGTGGGGTACTGAAGGGTGTGCAAAATTGCGCAAAATAGACTTTTCGAATGACACAAATTTTTTTGAAAAATATCGACGGTGGGGGGGGGCAAACTTCATATTTTCAGAATCTTCGTGTGGGTTAGAGGGAGCTGTGCAAAATTTTCAAATGGGTGTGCAAAATGATGCAAAATTAGACCTTTCTAATGACTCCAAAATTTTTAAAAAATATTGACTGAGGGGCAAACTTGATATTTTCAGAACCCTCGTGTAGGTTACAGGGAGGTGTGCAAAATTTTAAAATGGGTGTGCAAAATTGTGCAAAATAAGACCTTTCTAACGACACCAAACTTTTTGAAAAATATTGACTGGGGGGAGCAAACTTGATATTTTCAAAACCCTCGTGTGGGTTACAGGGAGGTGTGCAAAATTTTAAAATGGGTGTGCAAAATTGTGCAAAATAAGACCTTTCTAACGACACCAAATTTTTTGAAAAATATTGATTGGGGGGGGGGCAAACTTGATATTTTCAGAAGTTACGGGGAGGTGTGCAAAATTTTAAAATGGGTGTGCAAAATTGTGCAAAATAAGACCTTTCTAACGACACCAAATTTTTTTAAAAATGTTGACTGGGGGGGGGGGCAAACTTGATATTTTCAGAACCCTCGTGTGGGTTACAGGGGGGTGTGCAAAATTTTAAATTGGTTGTGCAAAATTGTGCAAAATAAGACCTTTCTAACGCCACCAAACTTTTTGAAAAATATTGACTGGGGGGGGGCAAACTTGATATTTTCAGAACCCTCGTGTGGGTTACAGGGAGCTGTGCAAAATTTTAAAATGGGTGTGCAAAATTGTGCAAATAAGACCTTTCTAACGCCACTAAATTTTTTTAAAAATGTTAGGTTCAGAACCCTCTTGTGGGTTACAGGGAGGTGTGCAAAATTTTAAAATGGGTGTGCAAAATTGTGCAAAATAAGACCTTTCTAACGACACCAAATTTTTTTAAAAATGTTGACTGGGGGGGGGGGCAAACTTGATATTTTCAGAACCCTCGTGTGGGTTACAGGGGGGTGTGCAAAATTTTAAATTGGTTGTGCAAAATTGTGCAAAATAAGACCTTTCTAACGACACCAAACTTTTTGAAAAATATTGACTGGGGGGGGGCAAACTTGATATTTTCAGAACCCTCGTGTGGGTTACAGGGAGGTGTGCAAAATTTTAACGACACCAAACTTTTTGAAAAATATTGACTGGGGGGGGCAAACTTGATATTTTCAGAACCCTCGTGTGGGTTACAGGGAGGTGTGCAAAATTTTAAAATGGGTGTGCAAAATTGTGCAAAATAAGACCTTTCAAATGACATCATAATTTTTGAAAAATATTGACTGGGGGGGCCAACGTCAAGTTTGCCCCCCCCCCCACAGAAAATGGACTGTAGTTTCTCGTAGGAAGGTGTGCAAAATTTGATTTGTGGTGTGCAAAATGTGTGCAAAATTTTGGCATAAAAATTTTTGAGAAAATCGATCTGGGGGGGGCAAACTTAACTGAGCCGCCTCATGAGTTGCATATAATCTGTTAAACAAAAAAATAAACACTGGGTACCCTAAATTTTTAATGTGTAAAGCTATGGTATGGCGCCTTAAATTTCGTCCTGTTCGAAGTCCTTATTTAAATTAATTTCTTAATTTTATCAATAAGCATGTGTGCGGTATTAAAAATGTAACACTCACAAAAAAATCGTGCACATACGTGTCGAGAACTTTCTGTCAAAACCTATTACTACTCTTATAAAAACTAATAACAAAAAAAAATAATATCTTTCCTGTGAGCGTGCGAAAATGTTCAAAACTATTTTTAGTTTATTTCCCTCACGTCGTTGAAAAACAATTGTTTCTATCACACTATTTTTTCCGTACTTTAAATGCTTTACAATGGCATTTGCCTGTGCAAAGAAAATTACTTTATGCACTTGTCAGGAAAAATTGCTATTTTTTTATTCTAGAAAATATGAAAGGAAATGTTATTTACACATAGGCTCGTATGGAGGGATCTCGTGGGGAGGAACGTCTTCTTGCGTGATAAGGTCCACCACTTCATCACCGCTGTCCTCTACCACTTCGTCTTCGTTTGGGTGCCTGTCCTCTATCACCTCGTCGTTTGGAAGCCTGTCCTCTATCACCTCGTTGTCGTTATTTAGAAGCTCTGTGTCGAATGAAAATGGTGGCATGTCAGGCCACATATCTTTTTCTTCATAACCAACCATATTAAAACTATCTGCTGACATTTTTTTCCACTAACACGAACACCAAAAAAAAAGTTCAAATAAAATCTTCCAACTTTGGAAACTAAAGACAGACTAACTTGCTATTTCCGTGGCTGCTGTAAATGAAATCTTTGGTTTACCACCCTCTAATTTTTTAGCTCCTCCCTTTGACTTCGCTGCACCAATTCCTAGGGAAGTACCTTTTTTCTCTTTTTAGAGCATGGTCTAACGCTCTCCTTTTAGAGTATTACCACACACAGAAAAAATATTTTAAGGGTGACATAATAATACCAATTTAAAATATTAATTATAAATAATATATTTTTTTTTTGCGACCGTGCGAAAAACAACACTTTTCCGCACGTATTTTAGTTTGTAAATTGACACAGTAGTAAGGAAAATTGTTTTTTCCGACTATGACTTTTTTTATTATCGACTTTTTGCGTAAAGTATCTTTTCCATCATTGCCTGCTTGCTCGAACTCCGCTCTGCGTCGTTAAAAGATTATCTTTTCGCACTAATCAGAATAATAAATATTTTCTACAAGCGTGCGGAAAATAACACGCACGCATTTTAATTCAAAAAAAAAATAATATTTCCCGTACAGGGAATAAATTTGATTTAGGACTTTTCACACTTAAATTATTTTTATGTACTTCCGGGAATAAATGCACCCATTTAATCCCGCTTTTGCGGGAATAAAGTGGGTCATTTATTCCCTAGGGAAATAAAGTAAAATTTATTGACATAGCGACGCATATGTTTCTGCGTTTCGGCATACTAGATGTTATCGTTTGACATAAAGACAGAGCGAAGGTACATGTGGCGGTTTGTCTACAGAGTGCGATTTTTTGAAAAATAAATAAAAAAAATATAGTAATTTTTTTTACTTTTCTGCTTATTCTAAAGTGCATAAAATAGTATATAAACCTCAGGAGTAAAGTGATGCTTAATCCCTCGACAAATTATATTATATAAACTTTTTTGCCTCGGGATTAAATGTACCACTTTACTCCCTAGGTTTACAATGTAATATTATTATCGGCTTTTTTTGTTATTCTAAGTGATGCTAACTTTGCGTCTAACGGTTGTCGCATCGCGAAAAAGAATAACTTTCTGCGCTAGTTAGGTAAATAACTATTTCCGGCGCTGTAAATATATTTGCTATAAGACTTTTCTACCTTACATTTTTTATTATCGGATTTCTTGTTGCATTAATTTTTTTTGCTAATTATGCATCTAACGGCTGTCTCGTGCGTCGAAGAAAGACTTTCTACATTGTTTAGGTAAATAAGTATTTTCCACGGGCGTGTGGGAAACACCACTTTCCCACACGCATTTTAAGCCAGAAATATTACACCGAGTTTCTCCCCGCACTCGGACTTTTTATTATAAAGTCAACTGCAGTCGCGTGCGGGAAAGCTTAACTTTCCGCACTGATCAGAATAATAAATATTTTCTAAATGCGTACGAAAATCAACCCGCACGCATTTTGATTTTAAAAAAATGGGTATTTCCCGTACTGGGAATAATTTGGCTTTAAGACTTTTCACCCTTAAATTAATTTTTTTATTATCGGCTTTTTGTTGCATTATTTTTTTTGCTTTTCTACGTGATCCAAATAAAAAAATATTGATCCTAACCCGTTATGAGGATAAGGTTGATTATAGCTTTCAATCATTCAAAAACACTCTATTACAATGTAACTTTCGAACTTTAACTTGCCATAATATTTACAATAAAAGCTGTCCCTAGATTAATGTTGATTGAAGCTTTAGTTCCTGAGAAAAAAATATTCGAAAAAAATCAAACAGAATGGGTACTATTTTTAAACGCTATCAAATGAAATAGCCGTGATCTTTTAACGTTATAAAATTTAAAAAAATTGTAAGGGGGAAACGCTGTGCCCCCCCTCCCCCTCCTTAATTTTAAATGTTTAGTTTTAGTTTTTACTATTTTTTCGAATATTAAAATAATTTTTTATTTTTAGCAAAATCAAAAATGTCAAAACCAACAGCGGTATGCAGTCCCTTTATAATAAATGACCGTATGCAGTGCGGATTTTGCAAGACGTATCAGCAAATAAAATGGTTCAATGCATCTGGAGTTTGTGAGGAATGCCAGGATATGTTTGAAAGGACGACGGTTTCAAACGAGCCTCCTCCTAATTTATTGGAACTTGATGGTTTCCTGTCATCCACAGACTCGGAGATGGAAGAAAATTCAAATCAAAGAAATAGTTAATGGTACTCTATAAATATATAAATCTCTTTTTTTTTGGATTATTAATAAAAAACTACACTTCATTTCTTATGTAAAACTATTTTTCAAAAAATAAATATATATATATATATACAATTATTATATACTTATAATATTTAAAAAAAATACATTTTATTTCTGATGTAAAACCTACAATTATTATAAACTTACACCATGATAAAAAAACATTAAAAATACTGGCTACTTATCTAACAAAATAAAATAATTTAAAAAACTTTATCCCCGCTGAACAGTACCGTTTACAATGTTGTACGAAATAAGTGAATCGTGAATTATTAATTCAAACACCTTAGTATTGTCTGGAAACTTTGATTTTCTTGTGTTAAATTCCAGTTTGATGTCGACCGTGGATGAGGTTATAGAATCTAGTTGATGCGAACAATCTATAACAAATACTGGGTTGGCGATGAAACTTTCAAAGTCCAGCATTGGGTCATTGAATGTTTTCCCATAATAGCTTTTTTGAAAATTCTCATATGCGTAAAAGGCAGCCCCGCATAGTTTTTTTGAAAAATCGAGATTCCATCTCTCGTATGGAAAAACTATTGAGTATATATACAGTCTTATGTCACACACGTCATCAGAAATAAATTCTGTTGCGTCCTTGCTTTTGCTGTTACTATTATTGGTATTTTGGAATGCAACAATTATGTATCGAGGCTTTTCCAAGTTTGTGCTACATGCGAAAAGCAGCTTTAATATTCACAGCTTTATTTACTTTGGACAAAATTCTTAACTTTTCCTTATCGCCTGGAATGATGTGTTTAATCCTCCATTCAATTTTGTCAATGGATATTTCGCCATCAACTTCACCAATGTAACTGTTGCTAAATGTGTGTGCCAAAACTAGAATTAACTCATGTTTTTGATTAAAAATTCCTCTTGTATAGTCTTCAGCAAACCCCATTAAATATTTGAGCGGTAATCGACCACTAAAGGTGTGGCTTGTCTTATCAAAAATAAATTGATCATTTTCAGTGAGTCCCCATCCGTAGGTATTTAAAGTTTTTTGTTGACCACTTCCAAAGGAAACAAGCGTTTTTAATGTCGAACTGATACCCGGCTTTCTAACCACACAAATTTGTTCACTACCTATCTCGTAACGTATTTCATCAAAAAGAAAAGCCAGTGCGTTATTTGATAGGTAACATTTTTTAGTGGTATCATTTGGAGTAAATTTTCCCTCGATGTAGATATAACTGTTAGAAATATCCAATATTAAATCCTGAAATTGAATTGGAATTCGAATTTCATCAGAATTTTTAAATGATGGGCTACCAAACGGCTTGTAGCTGAATTCCTCCAGGCTTATTATTCAATTTTCAAAAATGGGTTCTCCAAAAACTTCCAGTTTTTCACTTGTTGATGTCATTTTGTTGATTTTTTATTCGTAGTCAGACTGGTTGGTGACAATGATATCACAGTTTCGATTTCGGTCCAGAGTGCTGCTTTGCCCTGGCCTAAGCTGCGGAGTCCAGTCATGGTCCTGTGTACCTCTTCCAGTGTTGTTTAGCCCTGTCACCGGCTAGTTATGTGGAAGCAGATAAGAAATATTTCCCCTTCCAAACCTTTTTTATAAAACATTCATAAAAACTCATAGAATTTTATAAAAAGTTATCAAAAGAAAACCCGCATACACTTTTTTTAAAACCAATCCGGGTTCTAATATTTAAAAAAAAAAAAGTTTATGAGGGTTTTCTTTTGATAAGTTTTTATAAAATTTTATGAGTTTTTATGAACGTTTAATAAAGAAAGGAACGGGAAATATACTTTTTAATATTTGATAAACATTTTTCTTTTCATCATTTAAATTAATGATAAAACAAAAGGAAAGACCCGTAAAATTTTAGTTTTTAAAACTTTATGTTATTTGTTAAAATTTATAGACTTATTGTTTTACAAATATTGCCTGCATGCCTTTACATTATTTTACTACAAAAATCTTTTTACAACAATATATTCTGAGATTGTACAACCTGGTGTTTCATTGCTAGGTGCCCGCAACCATCTGCTTGCTCAAGTTGGCAAGAATGCAAGGCTTGATAGAACCCAAAATATAGCGCTTTGGTAGTTCTACATTTTTTCTTTCTTTATTTAAAGATTAAAAACATCTCTAGGTATAACACTTTATGACAACATGCTCAAACGTAACACTAGCGCCCAGCGTGACGTGTTCTAACGTAACACGATGTATACTAGCTTCTGGTTCAAGTTTAAAACTGCAAAGAAAATGGACCAATGGAATGATAATAGGTTCATTAATTACATGCGGTCAAATATAAGCGATTCTTTGTGTGTCTCAGCTGAAACGGATACCCGACTTTAAGCCAATTCTCCACTATGGCACATCTTGCGATTTGGAAGAATAACGTCCAGTAAACTTCTTGAAGCAGCCCACTGCAAGACAATTGACGGTTCGTTAATTGAGACGATTTTTGGAGCTTTTAAACACCTGGGTACTGAGGTGGCGAAGATAGGAAAAAGTTAGAAGATAAAGTCTTGAAGGAAATTTAAAAAATAAAAAAAAATTACATTTGAAAATCAGGCTTGTACCTGAGAAGCTAATACCCATTTTTTGGGGTATCTCCGGATGGCTTATCAGACAAATTTGTTCCGCCTCGCCCATTGTTAGAATAAGTTGTGTTAGTCTGTATGTATTCCCGGGAACATGTCCGTCCTAATAGTGCCGTCAATAAGTGTTATTTCGTGTAATATTCGCCCGCCCGAGCTATAACCGCGCCCCTCGTTATGTTTCTAACACAACTGACTTTATTTCTAAATTTACGCTTGTTTTATTTATTTGTCTGTTTATCTGGGTGGATTCGTGTTGATGACATCGAATTTTGGTATGGTAACAAAATCCCATTCTCTTTTAAAATATTTATGAAATTTTCTTGAGCTCCAATTTAACAATTATTTTTTCTCGTTGAAAATTTATCAGTTGATTATTATCATCCAAGATCCTTAGTGTGATGTTGTCGATGTACTGACGACCTTCTGGAAAAATGGGTATAAAAAATAATGTTGTTTGGTTCTTTACTTAACTTATATCCAGGCTCTACGTCAATATCGAATTCATATAGTGTGTGAACTTGTTGAGAGTTTAAGAATGCTCCTGCCGTAATATTTGAGTCAACTCGTATTAGTCTTACTCGAGAAATATCAACCATTGATGATGAAATATGATTGTCGTTCGGTTTTAAGCGTTCCACCATTCCAAATCCCAGTATCTTTCCAATAGAGTTGGTATGATTAAAATGTAGATAGTATTTTGACTTAATTTCACATTTCAAAGTATTATTGTTGGCATTTAAACTAAAAATGGCATCATCAAGGTCTTTGGCTGCTTTTTGAAGTGCCTTTAGCATAGCATTGCTAATTTCAGATATTTCATATGCCCCTGGTGGTATTTTTATCAACACTGGTCCTTTCCATTGCTGTTTGCTATAACCAAAACAATTATTTGTTTCATCTACATTAAAAATTGAATTGTAGGAATAAAATAGGAAGAAAAAATTTTTTCTCTTTTATCGAATTCTAAAGAAGGATAAATATTTGCATGAAGCACACTTGTGTCGCTATGTAAAGTAAAGGTGTGCGACATTTCTTTATTGTGTTTTACAATAAGTCGACAGTAGACTACAATCAACACTTTCTTCAGACTTTAAAATTCTAGATCCTTCTATGTTACACAAACAACAATAAATTTTCCTCGGAGGTGGACCATCTATCTGATCTTCTGTGGAACTGCTTACCGAGTAGTGGTCAGTACAGTACTGAAACTTCAACACATCAATATCACTTTTAAGTTCTTCCGGTAATCTATCCCACACTAAAGCTATTTCATTAGGAGCGCAGGCAATCATTACTTCTTTCGGCATATCACTTAATTCTTCTTTTGTCATTTTCAGTAAACTTCCACATATACTAAAAGCCCGCAAAGATTTATGCATTTTTTTTAAATTTTCACGTTCCGACTTTGGATTTGAAAAACAATTCATTTTACTACTGCTAAAAAGGGTTCTTTCTCATTAAAAACTTTAGGCATAAGTGACCACACCAAACTGTGTCGTAGTTCTGTTCTTTTGTATATTTATAGCGAATCTCAGTGGCACAAACTCTAGGGGTGGGGGTAAGTTTCCAATGCTATCATAATATATAACATTTCCTCCTTTCTTTCTGTAAGCGGTCCAGTGACTGCCCATTTGTTGGAAGGTCTCCAAGTTAATAATCCCGGATTCATCCTTTTTTGGCCCGTTTTTGGGGATTTTATATTTCTTTGCATATTTTTCTAGATCAAAATTTGATAAAGCCCTTCTTGGTAAGGGCTTTAGTGGTTTTTTTGAGTTTTTTAAATACAATCCAAATCCGGTGCGAAATGATTTCAAATAGAGTCCACTTCCATTTTTACCCAACGCCACTTTTTTTCACCTTCTTTCCTCTTTTAACACCTTGAGTTTTTTTGCGTTTAAGGCCCATTCCAAATGTTTGCTTTGTTTTCATAGCTTTTCCTTTTTTTACTTTTCTGACATTCTTCCCGTTTTTATTCCAAAACCTCTGCTTTACTTTCATAGCTTTTGCAACAAACTAAGCAGCAGCCTTCTCTTTGAGTCCTGTATTCGTCGACTTCACAATTTGTTCTGCCGCGTCTTGCAGTTGCTTATCAGCTTTGTGTCGTTCTTCTAAATTATTCAAATTATTTGCGTAACTGATATCACTGGTAACTTATTTATCAGAGAATTAAAAATATCATAACCTTTCTTTTTGTCGCACTGTCTTTTGCGGTCGGGTAACAACATTTGAATGAAAACAATTATATATCTACCTTAGCTTAAACACAAATTTTAGTCTCTATCGTCATGCGTCTCGTGCAAAAACAAGATTAAATTTCTGTTATTAATTTAGATGAAAAAATTGGCCATGGTAGCATTAAGTCTCGCCATGGAAAACTACTACCGAATTCTATTCGAGGTCTTATAATAGGACCATCAAACTGTGGAAAAACAAATGTTCTTATTACACTTTTAACACACCCTCTTGGTTTACGTTTTGAAAATGTTTATGTCTACTATAAATCACTTTTTCAACCAAAATATGAATATCTAAAGAAGATTTTGACTCCGATAAAGGGATTAGGATATTACACGTTTGAAGACACTCCAACGTCATACATCCAAACGAAGCAAAAGAAAATTCTGTCTTTGTATTCGATGATGTAATTTGTGATAATCAGGATATTATAAGAACATATTACAGTATGGATAGACATAGAAATATTGATTGTTTTTATTTAGCCCAAACGTATTCTTGAGTGCCAAAACAACTGGTTCGAGACAATGCAAATTTTCTTGTAGTTTTGTAGATGAAACAAATCTCAAACACATTTTTTCCGATCATGTTTCACCAGACTTTACATTTTCTCAGTTTCAAGAAATTTCTGGAAAATGTTGGAGTGATAAACATGATTGTTTGGTGATTGATAAAGACGCTGATTTAAACAGTGGAAGATATAAAAAAGGTTTCGATAACTACATATATTTATAACATATTCACATTCTTTATTAGTTGCAAGTTGAATGAACGGAAGCACACATCATAATCATGTCAATTAATGACATATCTTTAAAACGTGAACTTGTTTTAATGACTGATGCTGTAAGGAAAAAGTTTAAAGCTCTGAAAAGTGAGCAGTTACATGACAAAATTAGGTCGGATAAATTTTATGGACCTATTTTCAAACCCCTAGTTTCGATTTCAGGAAATGTTGCGAGCATCAAGAAAAATAAAAAACCTGCAGCTGTCTCAATATCAACAAATACAAGGAATAATGATGTGGAGAAAGACGAGGGAACTGAAAATGTCAGCGAAAAATCATTTGGGAAAGAAAATTCAGAATTATATCCAATTAGTCCGCCATTAACAGGCACGCCCTCAAACAATTCAAAGTTGACCGATAGTTCACTTAATACAACAGGGCTGACTGATAATGATATATCTTTTATGCGAAGATCCGGAGGAGAATCACAAGCTATAGCTATGACCTATATATATGGGTTAAAAGATAATCCAACAAGGTATGATACTGTGTATGGAGTCCGATATAATATTGCTAATAAGAAGATGTATATAGGAGATGTAATAATAAGATTTCCTGGTGGAATGATAACATTATGGCGTGGAAAACATAAACTCGGAGAATACATCGGATCTCGACAATTATATGACTTACTGTTTTTAAAGAAACCGCATGAATCCAGCATAAACGAAATTGATCAGAATGTTCTCAGCGATTACAAAGATATTCTTCAAGTTTCTAATGCCTACTTTAATCGATACGATAAAATAAATGGAATAAATAAAAGTAAATCTGATAAATTTACCAATTTTATTAAACCGCTCATTTTTGAAAAAACAGGATCTGGTTTTAAAAAGCGACAAAACATAAATTTAAAAAATAAATTACTTGGCAATAAAAAAGTTGAGTATGTGTACTGAAATACAGCGGAGGAGTTGGTTGCACGCCTGCGACTATTGTGGAGTTCTAAAATGGCTGGGCATACAGGGCACGATAGCGAAATACTGTCCATTATTGAAGAGCTCAAAGAAGAAGGTGTTATATATTAATTTAAAAAAAAAGCATTTAAAACCATGAATATTTTTAATTTAGTGTTAGTTGTTAAATGAAATGGTTGGTGTGAACACTATAGATGAGTTCGGACGCTTGGGCCATAGTTCTAAAGTGAAGATTATAAAAGGGCTGAATGGAAACGGTTTTAAATTGACTTCAGACCAACAGCTTGATATTGATAATAAGCGGTTATGCAACGTTGGAGATGCGATAAATGAAAACGATGCAGTTAATTCGAAGTTTTTGGAAAACCGTCTAGGAAAGATTGTAGAAGACTTAAAAGCAGCTATAACAGTAGCTGTTAGTCTTGTTCAATCCAATTTAGAAGACTTTATAAAGAACAAAAAACCAACAGTTTAAGATTTAGATTCTGAGGTATGGTACAAATTTCAACATTTGCGTATAAGAATCGAAAAAATTGAAAAAATTGTTTTATTACATCATCCAGGCTCAACTGTGTAAAAAATTACAAAGAAGCTAAAATGGTTAGTCAGGAAAAACTAAGTGTAGTTAATGAGTTACACAGAACAGCAAGGAAAAATTTTCCCAGAAGAAAAACTATAATTAAGGGATATAATGATTTGTGGCAAATCGATTTGGCTGATATGCAACAGTATTTAAAAGAAAATAACGATTATCGATATATTTTGGTCTGCATAAATTGCTTTTCTAAATTCGTGTGGGTCAGGCCCTTACGGACCAAAACAGGACCTGAAGTACATGACGCAATGAAAGATATATTTAAAGAGGCAAAATGTTTCCCTAGCAATCTCCAATCTGATCAAGGAACAGATTTTTTTAATGCTAATTTTCGAGCACTTATGAAGAAAAAAAGAATTAATCATTACTGCACGTATAGTACTAAAAAAGCAGCTATCGTTGAAAGGCTGATTAAAACAATAAAAAACCAATTATTTAAGGAGTTTTCTGCTAGGAGTAGATACAAATGAATTGATATTTTATAACAAATAGTTAATAAATACAATAGAACAGTACACACCACTATTAAAATGAGACCAATTGATGTCAAGCCAAACTCCCAAATTAGAGCATTTCAAAACATAAAAATTGCGCCGAAAAAGTTTAAGTTTAAAGTTGGAGACAAAGTTCGAATAAGTAAATATAAATCAATTTTTGAAAAACACTATACTCCATCGTGGTCTACAGAGCTGTTTATAATTGATAAAGTTAATTTTACAAATCCAGCCTCATATATTTTAAAAAGTCTTGATGGACAACCAATACGTGGAGCATTTTACGAATTAGAACTACAAAAAACCAAAAATCCGGATGTATATTTAGTAGAAAAAATACTTCGAAAACGAAAAATGAACCATAGAAATGAGTATTACGTTAAGTGGCTGGGTTTCCCTGAAAAGCACAATTCATGAATTATCGCTGCGGATATTGTATAAAGTTTATGGTTTTAAAATTTTGCACATCACTTTTCTACTGGCTACTCTATTGTAAATATGTTTGTTGACGTACAAGCATTTAAGGCTCACAATAACAAATTTATACCCAAAGAATTGGCGGCTAATGATGGTTTAAAAATAGCTCATTACGTTTTTAAACCTCCATTTAACATTAGCAAATTGGATTTAAAATATAAGAAACAAGCCAATTGAATTATGAAGTACCACCACTGCATAAACTGGTCTAATGGATTTACCAATATTGAAGATTTTAAAGATATTATACAGCACATTTCAAGTCTGTCAGAATTTGTGTATGTTAAAGGGCTGGAAAAAGCCAATTTTATCCGAAAATATATTTCCAATGTTATTGAACTTCCAGAACATCCTCCGCTGCCCAAAGGAAATCCTAGCTGTTTATATCACAACAATAAAAATTTATATGTGCTTTATCCAATGTAAAATTTTTAAAAAATTTATTGAATGGTAATACTGCCTAGTTTAAACATGGTCTTTTTATTTGTTTTTTTTTAGGTTAAGGTAGTAAATAAAAAAAACACTTTAATAAATACATAAATGTATTTTTTTTATTACACAAATAATAACAATTGCTAATATACATGGTTTACTACACAACATTAGAACGGTAACATAGTTCTTTCTATTCTAGCCAAATCATTTTCATTTAAAGATCTAAGATAAGATAGCACTTCTAAAAACTCTTGGCATGATTTAATTTCTGAATGACCCCAAGGTAATGTACTCGTAGTGCCCGGTATTAAATAAAGTTTGTCATCGTGGGAAGACAGAGCTACTTTATTTTTTGTTTCGGTGTAGATATTATGTAATTCACTCTTAAATGTTTTCATTTTACGAAAAATTAAACCGCCCTTTTCATCTTTCATTTTTTCCAACACCGAAGGACCTTTTATAATGCCAAACCTATTATTAATATCATAGTTAGACGTATCAAAATAATTCGGATTATCAACCATATATTTATAAAAATCATTTGTTATTACTTTCATTACTAATGAATCGGTATCCATGTATAAGAGAGACGCTTTATCTTTGAATTGTTTAATTTTCATTTTTATTGTGTTTCCAACGTTTAAACTAGTTATGATGCTGCGTTGGACCTGTTATTCATTTATATGTTCTTTTTTTTGCTTCCTCGACTATTTTAAATTTGAACATAATGAGTAAAAAAAAAGCGTTTTTTATTCGTGACGTAACCTATGATTTGTTATGCTTGTTTCGGTCCCACCAAGGCATATTAGGCACGTCTCTGGGTAAATTAATTGATACAGTTTTTCTTCACATATGGCACACGTCAAATGAATTTTGTCTGTGTAATGTAGATTGACGTGCTTAGTGTGGCCTATAGGAGTGTTAATCCCTTGATTAAAATAACACTCACAACATAACGCAACAAATTGTTCCTCACCGATTTTGATTGCCACGTAAGACTGCGTAACACACATGGTCTTCTCACGGTACACCGGTTTCACGGTTTTATCCGCTTTAATATCCCGCATTCTTACGAGACCGGATGTAGCACATGTGCTCTTTTCGAACATCTCATCATTATCGGAGTCTTCTTTCTCCAAGGGATTAATGAAACTATTGACATCCCTGTCAATCACCAACTCCTCTCTACATGTAACCATATCTTCATATTTCTTAAAGAAAAATATAAACACACCCGAAAGCAACTGAATAAAAGCACTCATTTTTGGTGCTTTTTTATTTAAATCAAAACCACTCATTTTATTTTTTAATTTGAATTAAAATCAATATATTTGTTAATACTCTAACAAAATATAAAACTATAAAGAGACATTATTTTTTACTGCGACTTATATGTGCCGCATCCCCACCTAGCTCAAAAAATAGTGGAAGAGCAAAATGTCATCCCCTCCTCGCTAGAAACTAAAGTAGTGGTGGGAGAAAAGTAGAGGGTATAAGTAGAGGGGATAAGTAAAGAGCAGGGGGCGAAGAGAGTAGGTAAATAGGAGGGGGAGAAGAGGAGAGGGAATGAAGGGGGAAGGGGGGGGGGTGAAGAGAGGGTGGGGGTGAAGAGAGGGTGGGGGGTTGAATAGAGGGTGGGGGGTGAAGAGAGGGTGGGGGTGAAGAGAGGGTGACGGGGGTGAAGGGGGTAAAGGGGGGAAGGGGGTTTGGCCACGCCCACCCTCATCCTCATTTTATTTGAAAGTGGCTAACCTACCCTACTGTTTTGGTTTGTAGAAAACAATCATAACTTTGTTTTTAATTTACTTGTAATAATAAAGGAATGAATTAAAATATATTCAAAGACATAATAAATAAATTCACTCAAAATTAATTCAAGTGGATAAATTTAAAATGATATTGGAAAGTATTAAAAAGTATAAAATATGAATTGTTACCACACGTGTCATCTGTCTGTTTCAGCCAGTTCAGTGTTATAAAAACGCACAACACGCAGTGTCTCCTGATTGGTCGACTCAAGTCTTCAATGCAACCGACTAGCTGCTGATGAATTTTATCTATTACCTTCAAGGGGATTCGCTTGAGCGTTCGCATGAATACTGCTAGGCGGATTTTTAATCCAACCCATGAACACGTCGTCGTCATAGACATTTATTTTGTTGCAAAAGTATCTTGTACGAAAACGCAAAGTTAAAATAAATCCCTACAACCAATTAGTCGATGTTGAGTTAATTACATGAATCGTTAAAAGTTCATTCAGTTGTATTAATAAAGGAAGGTATTAAAATGTATTTAAAGGGATAAAAAATTACAACGCATACAGGTATTCAAATGGATAGATTTAAAATGGTATTGAAAAGCATTCCAATATATAAAAAAAGTTGATTGACTTGTATTAATAAGGTAATAAAAAGCATGAAATCCTATTGAAAAGTATTAAAATGAATACAGATTATAGTATAGAAATGTAATCCAAACAGTTTCGAATAAAAAAGTATTGGTTGGGATAAAATCTGGAGTAGTACTAGTAAAGAAAGGTATTAACATATATTTAAAGGGGTAAAATTTCATTTACATAAATGTATTAAAATGTATACAAAATAAGTCTTTGTAGTTCAGTTTGCTTGTATTAATAAACGAAAAGTAATTCAAATGGATTGGAAATAATGGAAATGTATACAAAATGAATCGTTAAAGGTTCATTTATTTTAAATGTTAATAAATGAATTCACCCAAATGCCATACAAATGGATAGATTTAAAATGGTATTGGAAAGTAATCAAATGTATAAATAATCGTTAAAAGTTCATTTAGTTGTATTAATAAAGGTAGGAAGGTTTTAAAGTGTATTTAAAGGGATAAAAAATTAATCTGCATACAATAAGTATATTTAAAATGGTATTGAAAAGTTTTGAAATGTAGACTTCATTCACTTGTATTAATAGAGGAAGTTATTAAAAAGTATTCAAATGCTAATAAATGAGTTCACTAAAAAGCCATTCAAATGGATATATTAAAAATGGTATTGGAAATTATTAAAATATATAAATAATGAATCGTTAAAAGTTCATTCAGTTGTATAATTGAAGGAAGGTATTAAAGTGTACTGAAACTTTTTTCTTATGTTAATCGCTCACACCCGATATATCTAGTAGTAATAGAAGTAGTAGTAGTAGTAGTAGTTATTCTTAAGATTTTAAACTTTGATTTTGCTTTTTATGTCCAGAATGGACCCGGAAATGCGATTTACAGATCACATAAATAAGTGTCTTCAAAAAGGCTATTTTGGCCTAAAAATTATCTATCAAAAACGTAAGTCTTTAACGAAAAAAATTAAAATTTTATTGTGCGAAAGCTATGTCCTGATGTAGCTCAATTATTGCGATACAATTTACGGTTCATGTATTAAACAGATTGATACGAATAAAATACAGAAACTCCAGAACTCCTGTCTACGACTGATACCTGGCATACGAAAATACAATCGCGTCAGCCATACTCTAAAAATAACTAACTGGCTTAACATGCATAATCGACGACAGTTCCACTTATCAGTATTTGCCTTTAAAGTCATAAATACCAAAGTCCCGAGCAATTTACATAACAAACTGCGATTCAGAATTGACGTAAATAATCTATATCTTCGATTTCGGGGTAGACTGACACTTCCAAGACACTGTAGTCATTTTTTTGAGGGATTGTTATCGTACCAGATTGTTCACATTTGGAATTAGTTACCAAATAGAATGTTAAAGCTTTGATTTGAACAAAACAACTACAATTTAGCTTTCTTTTTCTTTATTATTATATTATATTTTTTTTTTAGTTTTTTTATTGCGATCTTTTTGTTTTTTTTTATTAAACAAGCACTTTTATTTATATAAATTTAATTTCTTTATGTGTAGGCTTATATAAATATATATATATATCTATATATATATATACTATACCTTCAATTTAACATTACCCTTTGAAACCCTTTCTTTTTCTTATAAATACCTATTGAATAAGAATTGTATTTAAGATTATACATAAAGTGTATCTCTATTGGATATCCAGTAACGTATGTGCAGAAAAGCTCCCAATTCTGAATCTCCAATGAATGTGTAATTTACATCCCTGTCATGGACATTCATAAACGTACCTCCACCAGACATCCAGTGACGTATATGCAAAAAAGGTTCCAATTCTGAATATACAATGGATGTGTAATTTACATTCCTTTCATGGACATTCATAAACGTACCTCCACCAGACCTCCAGTACCGTATATGCAAAAAAGGTCCTAATTCTGAATATCCAATGGATGTGCAATTTACATCAGTTTCAGGGACATTAATAAACGTACCTCCAGTGACATATATGCATAAAGGTCTCCATTCTGAATATCCAATGGATGTGCAATTTACATTTCTTTCATGGACATTCATAAACGTACCTCCACCAGACATCCAGTAACGTATATGCAAAAAACTGAATTTCCAATGGATGTGCAATTTACATACCTTTCATGGACATTCATAAACGTACCTCCACCAGACATCCAGTGACGTATATGCGAAAAAGGTCCCAATTCTGAATATCCAATAGATGTGCAATTTACATCCATTTCATGGTCATTCATAAAGTACTCCACCAGACATTCATTGATGTATAAGAAAAAAAGGTCTGAAATCTAAACATACAATCCTCCACCAGACATCCAGTGACGTATATGCAAAATAGTCCCAATTCTGAATATCCAATGGATGTGCAATTCACATCAATTTCATGGAAATTTATCTGAAATCTAAACATCCAATGGATCCGCAATTTATATTCCTTTCATGGGCATTCATAAATATACCACCACCAGACATCCGGTGACGTATACATGCAAAAATGGTCACCATTCTAAACATCCACTGGATGTGCTATTTACATCTCGTCCATGGACATTCATAAACTGTACCTCCACTGGATATCCATAAATGTATATGCAGAAAAGATCCCAATACCTCCACGTCTGGTAGTGACATATATGCACACATTTTGTAAAAAGTAGACACGCCTCGGAGCACTTTTTTGATTTTTTGCAAAAAGGATAAAATTTCTTTTTAAGAGTATAGTCTTCGCTAAAAAATGGTCCGATGCAGAGGTATTTTTTGCCCAAAATTTTTCTATCTTAGCGAAGGAATTTTTTTATAATTTTGGTATCGTTTTAAAGATAAAGGATAAATTTAGGGTTGTCTAGTGGTAGTTTTTCGATTTTTTTTTGTTATTTTTGTACAATATTGGTGTAAATATGACATATTTTGCCCATTTTCAGCACTGTACACACGGAACCAGAAACAAAAAATGAAAAAATTAACACTAGACAACCCTAGATCTAAGCTTCATCTATCAAATAAAACAAAAATTTGAATTTTAAATTTTTGAAAAAATACATTTTTGTCGCTTAAATTTAGGGACAAACTAACCCTTACAAGCGAAATTTACGAATTACAATTCTATACTGAAAGTGGCAGGGCAGACCCTGTAGGAGGAAAACTAATATACATATTACGGGCTCGATTTTCAAGAGACGTCGAAAACTAAAAACCGCATTGCGATATGTCAAAGCACTTCTGAGCTACAGGGTGATTCTCAAAAATTTGCGTTTCTAAAAACCCTCTACAACTTTTTTATTTGTAAAGATAGAGATTTTCATTAAAAACATTTTTGAAGATTGATGAAGATGAAGACCTGTTTCACCTATTTTCTTTTAAAGCCTTTAGTTCCCGAGATATCACACAAAGTTATATTTCTTTAAATGGGATACCCCCAGTTTTTCTAAAAATTCAGTTTTCTAATAAAATTTCCTGTAGAACGATGTGCCATAAACCTATTTTTATTAAATAGTTTAAAAGATATTTGCATATTTTGATATTTACCATAGTAGGCGCTGTGCGCGCCCTAAATGTGTAAATAAAATTTTATTGTTTTTTTTTTCATACAAAATCAAGTTGGCTATGACACGAGGGGACACAGTAACCTCGAACTTTAACTTCTAGTTTACTATAATTACCAACCCTAAAATAATAAACAAAAATAAAATTGTTAATAGTTTTTATTTAAAATCCTTATTAATTAAACTATGTAACACCTAAAATCTACATCTAACAATTTTCTTTAATTCTAAAACAAATGCTCAAATTGACGGTCGTTTTCTTGTAAACATATCCTACATCTTCTCTTGACGCTATTTTCTGCATTAAGAAGTTCTACCGCACGAAGCTGCCTGAATGCAGTATTCCCTTCTAGTAGTTGGGCGATTTCGAAAGACAAGGTCTTTGACTCTCTCCCACAAACAGAAGTCGCAAGAGGTCAGGTCTAGAGACTTGGGGGGGGGGGCAATATATAGGACCTTTATTTCCGATCCAGTTTTCGGCAAACACAATATTTAGCAAATTAGTAATGTCTCGTGCATTGTGAGGAGGTGCACCGTCCTCTGTAGATGCCTACCCATACCTTAAAACTGAACCTTCCCTGATTCGCTTGTTCCACCATAATATGGGGATTTTGCTTTTTCCAGTAATAGCAGTTATATCTGGTGAATATTCCATCACTAGAAATCGTTGCCTCATCCGTCCAAATAACTTTTTTGGCAAAATCGGGTTCTTCTTGGCTTTTATTTAGGTAGCACCTGGAAAATGCACGTCTTGGAGCAAAATCTCGTTGCCGTAATTGGTGCACCCGTCGGGGTCGATAGGGACTAAACTTGTGTTTTTTAAGCACCCGAACGGCATTGCTGCGTGGAATTCCAGTGTTTCTCTCCATAGCCCGGTGGAAGAATTCTAGAACCATTAGTTCTTCCAACTCTCTATCTCTGGCTAGGCTTCTATATGTCCTAGGCCGCGGTTTTGTAAAGGATCCGTATTCTTATACGACGTTTTAACTTCAAAAATATTTTTGAGCTAGGTTGCCTTCTTTCCGGATATCTCTGGAAATATAGATTTAACGCCGTCTGTCGATTTTCGTTACTTTCAATATAACATTTTATCATGTCGTACTTTTGAAACATTTTTATATCTTGACGAAAACGCCACTTTGGACACTTGAGCTCGTAAAACTGCATAGGTCAGAGTTAAACACAGCCTACTATGGTAATTATTAAAAATTGCTGTTGAACTACTTAATAAAAATAGCTGTATGAGACATCGTTTAACAGGAAATTTTATTACAAAACTAGTTTTTTTTTTAAATTGGGGTATTCCATTTTGTACAATATAGGGGTGGTTTAACAAACCACGGTGTATCAAACGACAATTTTAAATTACACAAGAAAATTAAAGAGGGCCCAATATTTACGCTAGACTCACCTGATGTCTCTTCAGTCCTAGTTTTCCTGGCCAGGGCTGATGATGCGTGATATTGGGGTTCTTTGGGGGTGAAATTCTTATGGCAAACTCCACCAAGACACTTGCGTGCGGTTCTTCACACAGATTTTAACCGAATGCTGTGATTCGTGTTTTTAAGTTGGCCACCTATGCTTTGGCTCACAGGCCATATGGTAGCTAACGCAATATTGGGCTTCGACCTAAAACTGTAAATTAAGGCTAATGGAAAAAGATACCCAATATTGAACATTCCGACCTCCTCAAAATTAAATAGTTAATTTTGACACTCACTCTAGCGTTAAATTTTGAAAATAGAAAAAAAAATTAACAAAACTCCAATTTTGAAAAAACCCAAAAAAATGCCTCATATCAAAGGCCACAAAATTTAAAAAAAAAGAGAGAAAAAATTCTAACACAGTCACATTACACAAATAAGAGTAAGCCACCTTTTACGTGTTTGGCAGTGGTCATATTTTGACCACTGGGCGATCAAATATGCTTTTTGAAGTTTAAACCTGAGCTACACGAGCATGACCGTCAGGACTTGAATACTCTTTAAAACGCGCCCCAGTAACTACTTTAATGGGGGTAAGTTTTCATCGCGAATTAAAACTAAGCTACCGACCTCCAAAGGAGCACCGGAGGTATTAGCATTATGCCGTTGCTGTAAGGTGCTCAAATATTCAGTGTGCCACTTCGACCAGAAATGCTGCTGCAACTGATGCACCAATTGCAAACGGGTAAGCCTGCCAACCTTCTCAGTAATCAAGGCGCAGTAAGGGGGGCTTGTGTCAAGAAGTGACCTGGGGTCAAACTTTCTAGGTCATTAGGATCACTACTAACACTGCACAACGGTCTAGAATTTAATAAAGCTTCAATCTGACACAATACAGTTGAGAGCTCTTCATAAGTCTAAATCTGTAACCCTATTACACGAAACAAGTGTGACTTGACCGCCTTCACGCCAGCCTCCCAGAGGCCACCAAAATTAGGCGCGAAAGGTGGATTGAGAATGGTGTCCGTACCCTTGAAGTTTGAGCCTTGGTCACAATACAAGTCAGTGCAATGACCTCGACGAGCAACAAACCTTCTCAAAGTCGCCAGAAAAGCTTCTGATGTCATATCAGATACCACCTCCAAATGTAAGGCCTTTGTGGCCATACAAACCAAAATACAGATATATGCCTTTTGGCTAACTACACCCCGCCTTTTCCCCAATATTTATTGGTCCAGCAAAATCTATGCCAGTATGCAAGAAGGGTTTGATTTGCGACACTCGCACCTTAGGTAAATCTCCTTGAAAAGGCTGAATATTTTTTGGGGACATTCTAAAACATCGATAGCATTTCGAGAGTGTATGCCGGATGGCCCTTCTGGCTGACAAAATCCAGAATTGTTGACATATTAGGAACAATAAAGTTTGAAGACCTGGGGACAGTTCCTAGAATGAACATCTTCAATCAATAATTTTGTAAATCTATGTTCTCTAGGCAAAAGCATAGGATGTTTTGCATCATAATCCAAGGCAGAATTCCTTATACGACCACCAACACGAATGGCTCCCATCTTGTCAAGAAAAGACGCCAATTTTTGGATTGGCTTAGGACAAGGAGACCCTTGTCTTAATTTTTGCAAGATGTCAGAGAAAACTTCGCCTTGTACAAATTTGACAATTAAAATGAGCGATTGGTAAAGGTCTTTATATGAAATACTTTCCTTGATTATCACCTTAGTTTTCAGGAAGTCTATAAAGCGCAAGTAATACACGATAAAGCGCTGAATCTTTGACAAACTGGAATATCTATCAAACAACAAAGATATAACATTTTTAGGGGGTTGAACAGTCAATAAGATCACCTTTTTTGCTTCCCTTTCCACATCAGAAAGCTTGGGATTTGGATCGGGAGATTTAGGCCAATTTTCTCGACTCATTTTCAACCGGGAAGGTCCACAAAACCACAGACAACACATCAGCCGGATTAGAAATCCCTTCCACATGAAACCAAGAACTTGGGGGCAATTTGGACTGAATGTGCGACACACGATGTGCCACAAATGTCCTCCACTTGTGAGGTGGTGACTTTATCCAACGCAAAGAAACTGCCGAATCGGTATAAGCAAAGACATCCTTAATATTAAGGTCAATATAAGAATTTAACACAAATTCAACCAAGTCTGCCAACGCAACTGCAGAACACAACTCTAAACGTGGGATTGACACTGTTTTCAGAGGAGCAACTCTATTTTTACTACACAATAAATTGATACAAACTTCACCAGAAAGCGTAGTTGACCTCATAAAAATAACGGCTCCACTTGTCTTGGAATAGAGAATGAGAGAATGACGAAAGGTCAGTAAGACCGGAGGCAAAACGTTGCCAATCTGACACTATATCACTAGGAGGGGTTTCATCCCAACCAACACCTTGGGCCCACAATCTTTGCATTAAAATCTTTGCCACTAGAATTGTGGGTGATACAAAACCAAGAGGATCATACACCTTTGTAAGTTCTGACAAAATATATCGCTTGGTACAAGGTACGTTGATGGACTGTATTTTATAGGAAAATAAATCTTGAGTAGGACACCACTGCAAACCTAATATTTTTAACCCAGCAGAATCCTTTTCACTAAAAGAAATGGGTTGTTGATGAGTCTCAGGCACTGAATCAAGTAATCTAGGTTCGTTACTTGCCCATTTTCTAAGTTCAAAACATCCCTTGGACAATAAACATTCAAGCTCATTTTTCAAACTACTCGCTTCTTCAAGACAAGAAGCAGAACCAATGGCATCATCAATATAGGTCATTGACCTCAATATTTTTGCTGCTCTAGGAAACCGATCATTATAGTCATCAGCTAACTGAAGTAAAGTTCTAATACACAAATAAGGACTACTACTCACCCCATAGGTAATAGTATTTAAAGTGTATTCTTGGATAGGTTGTGAAGAATCAAAATGCCACAATGTGCGTTGGAAGTCACGTTGATGTTCTGCAATTAAGATTTGCCTATATGCTTGCCTTATATCGCATGAGAAAACCACTGAGTAAACTCTAAACTTAAGGAAAAGGGTTGCAATATTTGGTTGTAATTTAGGTCCAATTAATAAGCAGCTATTTAGGGAAACATTTTTATCAGTTTTACTTGAAGCGTCAAACACCACACGCAATTTAAAAGATGGGGGCCTACCTTCGCAAGGAGTTGTGCTGCCTTTGACCACACAAGGATGAGGTATAAAATAAGTTAAACCATTATTTTTAACAGATTTGGCCAGAGACATATGCCCTTGTTCTAGATAATCTCTTATAAACTCATGATAAGCTTCTTTTAAAACAACATCCCTATTCAATCTCGACTCTAGGTAGTTTTACCTTTTTAGTGCACCTTTATATGAATCACCTAAATCCACAGAATCAAAACGAAAAGGGTAAGTAACCCCATATCTACCCTCAGGAGTTCTAAACAAAGTTTTGACAAAAATTTCCTCACAGCAAATATCCTCTGGAGACAAGTGTACCTTTTCTGGAACTGACTCCAATTCCCAAAACTTCTGTACTGTCAAATTAAGACTATTGCAATCAGAGGCGCTACCTAGAGAAGTACACAAACTTAGGGGCTGGTTCTCACTAGACCCAACACTGCCAATAATAACCCAGCCAAAAATAGTTTGAAACGCACTAGGTCTGCCACCTTGACCCTTACGAAGACCTGGCAATAAAATAACACTGTATATGTCAATACCCAGAAGAAGATCAATATCACCAGCTTCACAAAAATATGGATCTGCAAGACGTAAACCCTGAAGATGGTTCCACTGTTTTGAATTAATCTTGACTGATGGCAACCTTTCACAAATTGAAGGAATTACTAGGGCCTCAAAAGACAAGCGAGGTTGCACTTGATGATAGGGTGTAACAATACAAGAAACTATACCTAGAGCAGTGCACGTTCACATGCCACTAATGCCCTGTATTGGGGTATTGTTGGGCAGTCGATTCAAAGAAAGTTTACTCTCCATATGCTCAGAAACAAAATTTGCCTGGCTTGCTGAGTCTAATAACGCTCTACACTTTACAAAACTACCAGCACCATTCTAAATGAAGACTAGAGCAGTAGCAAATAACACAGACTGGGTCACAGCACGTGTGGATGCACAAAATTTTGTTTCGTTATTATTTGAATCAACTTGGGCCGAGCCACTGCTTGGAGAATTTTGATTACTAGTTGATTCTGATACTTCACTTGACTTGTGACTGCTAGGAAAACATAAGAGAGTGTTATGCTTGCGTCCACAGTTTTTACAAATAAAGGAACTAGTACATTTTTCTAGAGAGTGCGAATTGGCAAAACAATTAAAACATAAACGATGCCTTTTCACTATAGCATGTCGTTGATGGGGGTCAAGTTTCAAGAAATTATCACACTTTAATAATGATAAACATGTTTTTTGACAACAAACACACAAATTAGCTGTAGTCATAAATGATTTTTTTGATGGCATTGCCTTTTTTGACAAATTCTCACTTTTCTTAAAAACACTACAAGATTGGTTGGTTAAAGATGAGTTTTCTAAAGCTCTACAATGTTTCTCCAAGTGTTTAGATAAATCCTCATATGTAGGCAATTGAGAAGAATTTTGCTTAAATTCAAAGCTTGTCTTTAACTCAGGACTTATTTTTTGAAGCAATAAGTTTAATTTTGTGGAGTCCCACAAGTCAACTTGAGTTAAACTGAAAGCTTGCAAGTTTTTAGAAACAATACTTAAAATTTGTCTTAGCTCTTGCGCTGAATCATTTTTCATACATGGAGCACTAAAAATTGATGACCAATAATCAGTCAATAAGACTCTTTCATTTTGATAGCCCTTAACCAATGCGTCAAAAGCTGTATTATAATTTACATCAAGAAGGGGTATATGCTTAACTACCAATGCAGCATCCCCTTGTAAAAGAAAAACCAATATTTGGAATTTTCTTATATTAGAAAACCGAGGATTATTGTGTACAATTACTTTGTATAACAGGGTTCCCACCAAATTCTGATTTCCAAATTCTCCGACTTTTCCAGATTTTCCCTGACCATTTTTTGAAAAATACGTAGATACAAAGCAAATTTAGATAAATTTAGACTTTTACCATGACAATTTTTGAAAGCCCAGATTTAGCAGGTATTTATATTATAGAGATAAAAAGGTAAAAAGCAGATAAATAAGACGAGAAACTTTGTTCGAAACTTTATTTGAAGAAAAAAATCACAGGACTAATTTGCCTAGTTCTACCCGAGGTTCTACAACCATTTTTTTGGTTAATCTAGCAAGTTATAAAGGTAAATTGCACGAAGTGTTAATATATATGCACATGTGCATATGCACACGAAAAAGAAGACAGCATAAGCCGCATTGCGTCAAAATTCAAGACAGAACAAACACAGGAAATATACCAGAAACCAATTACTGAAGAATAAAAGAACCGCAATGGGGCTACAATATACACGAGCTCTGGAAGAACATCCAAGAAACAGTAACTAGGGTGACTAGTCAAGTGCTCGACAAAAAGATAAAACAAAGAAGGAAGTACAAAAAAAGAAGTTAAAAACCCTCCAAATCAAATAACGAAAATTCAAACTTGCATCCCACAAGGAACTTGGATGCTCATCCAAGTTTGAATTAATGCATTGTAATAAAATTGAATTTAAATTTTAAGTTTTATTCCATTTTGTTAATATTGAAAAAACTTCTACAAATGTGATAAGAAATATCGCTCGTTTTTTTGCGCATTTCTCGAAGTCAAAAGTTTTTTGCGCGCATATTGCGATCTCTCTTTTTAAAAGTGCATCTCTCTTAAAAGCGCGCGTTTCGTATGTTGGCAACATTGTTTTGGCCATAATTCCCAAAAGCACGAGGCAGAAGTGGACATAACCTTGCTTATTTGACAGTGGGCGGTTTTTTTGTTTTGAATTTTTGATTTTTAAGGTGTTGTTTTTAAAAAAGCTTTACCTTCCATAACATGTCGGAAACAAAAGATATTATTGATGGTTTAGTTAGGAAACGCTATTCGACTAAACAACGAATTCAAAATATTTTCGATATAGCAACAAAAGCAACCGATCAGAACGCCTCAAAGACAAAAAAGTTGGAGTTTCAATGCGCGTATGAGGAACTGCCGCATTTGAGTGAGCACTATTCTTCCATCCAACTTGAAATCGTGTCTCTTGTGGCCGATGGTGATAAAGATAAGGAACCTGGAATTTCTCTTTCTCAACCTATTTTTTTCTTCTTTCTTCTTCTCTGCTCACCTCGTATAAAAACTCAACATCTGTTTCGCGCTCAATCAGTTTCAGTTCACCTAAAATCCAAAACCAATAGAAAAGAGGGGAAAGCAGGGTGGCAGATTGCGTTTATTAAACATTTGCTTTTCATTTCGAAATAATAAATATCACCTGGTATTATTCCTCCTTGTTCTAAGCAAAAAAGCACAAATCGCGCTATCTTCTATTACAACTTTCAAGTGTAGTCTAGCGCGTTTTTTCTGATCCGACAATTTTTTTTATCTAATGTATTTATTCGTACTCTTTAAATGATGTGGGCTGCAACTGCGATGCGAGATTTCGAGAATTTTGAATTTTTTTAAGAGCAAGAATCTGAAATGTCGAAAAAAAACAGTTTCTAATTTAGACTAAGATAAGCATATTGTAAGCTTTGTTTAAAAAATATTGAATTGAGTACATGGAAGCCAACGTTCGAAGAGAGCATGGCACTTGAAGAAGAAGATGAGCTGATAAGTTTTTGGTGGAGGGGGGGAGGTCAGACATACTAAGTATAGATTGCGAAATATGTTGATACAGAAAAAAAAATGTCAAATATTACACGGGAATTTTTCAAATTAAGCGGGAAAAAGACGGTAATTTTATTTAGATAATTTTGTAGACACCCTGTATAAATTTAACTCTAATTAGGTGGCTAATATTTTAATTTTGGCTATAAACTTATTTTATTTTATGATTTAAAGCGAAGTGGGTTGACGCACGCAAAAGTCGCCGCCACTGATGATGGGAAAACCGACTTTAAACAGTGTTGCCGTTTTATACGTCTGTCTCTTTTCTCCTCATGTATTCGTCTAGATAGGTATTGGATTGTTCTTTAGTTGTTAGTCGTAGGTTGTTATCAATTCCACAGTTATAATAGTATATTTATAATTTTGTTGTAAAAAATAGCAATTACAATTTAGTGTTAATCTTACAATGATAATAAACTTTTTTTAATACTTTTATGAAAAACACGATTTTAATCTCTTTCGGCAAATAACAAAAACAAATGCAAAACATGACATTGGACCTACATCTACACCAACTACTGGAAGTGGACGAACCTCCACAGAAACTGCTTCCACTGCCAAAAAGGGTTCTACTCCGTTTTTATAATATTTTTTTATTAAGCAATCAGTTATGGATGCAGAAATATTGTGGTGCAAAGAGACTTTAAGATTAATCCTGATGTTGCCAATTATGTCCACATACTCTGCGAAGGCCAGTAGTAGGTTGGATCCTTCCTGGTGGAATATAGCCGTTGGTGTCTCATTATTGGCTTTCCTAATTGCATCTTCTAATGCTATGTTGAAGAGTTGGTGTGAAAGAGAGTCTCGACCCTGCTTAAGCCCATTGTTGATACCAAAAAAATCAGAGTAGTTCTGTTTCACCCTTATCTTACACTTTGTATCCTCCGTACACATTTTTACCAGGGATATAAGCTTTTAAAAGCTCAGTTCCTGCATTGTTTCCCTCAACTTTGCTCTACATAAAATGTCAAATGCCTGTTTGAAATCAAGAAACATCTGGTGAAGTTCCCTGTCAAATTCCCAGCATTTATTAATTATTTATCTAACGGTGAAAATTTGGTCTATGCTTATGGTATTTACCTCTTTGTTGAGTAGTTCGCAAAAGTAGTTCTTCCATGTGGTTAGGATCTCTCTTTCGTTGGTTATCAGTTGTCCGTTGTTTGTTAGAGGAAGTTTACGGTTCTGGGTTGGTATCATGTTTTGTGCTTTGATATTCCCTGAAAGTATTCTTTTATTCTGTTGTTTTGTCTGTTTTCCTCCATTTCTCTTATTATATTTAGATAGTGGTCTCTCTTTTTGCTTTATATCATTCTGCGTGCTGCAGAACTTGTTGTTTATACTCTTCTATTAGATGCTGTTGGGTGTTGAAGCATCCCACAAGGAACTTGGATGCTCATCCAAGTTTGAATTTTTGTTATTTCCATCCTAAGTTGACGGCTATGTTCCTTATCTTTAACACCATCGACCACAAGAAACACGATTTCAAGTTGGATGGAAGAATAGTGCTCACTCAAACGCGGCAGTTCCTCATACGCGCATTGAAACTCCAACTTTTTTGTCTTTGAGGCGTTCTGATCGGTTGCTTTTGTTGCTATATCGTAAATATTTTGAATTCGTTGTTTAGTCAAATAGCGTTTCCTAACTAAACCATCAATAAGTAGATAGGCTGTGTAGGTTCTAGGCCACTTGGCGTTAACGTTAACGAATGTCCGTCTGTCTGTCTGTGCTGAAACTCTCTAATGGCTGAAACTCCCTAATATCACGTGCCTGTAAGTGACGTCAGAAGTGTTATGTGATCACGTGACTTGTGTTCTACAGAGTGAGTCTCTTCGGGGATTCTACAGGGTGCTCTATGTCCAAGAGGGTTGCAAGGGGGTTGCAAGGGAATGCCATAAAGGCTTGTGCGAATAGCTGCTCTGCCACAAGGTCTTAGACTACTTAGCGTTAACGTATGCCTGCTGAAATTCTCTAATGGTTGAAACTTCCTAATATTAGTTGCCCATTCTCGGTCACAAGTGCCAATGTATGGAGTAGAAAATGACGTCACGCATAGCATTGGGGCCTTATTATTTTAAGAGTGTCAAAGGGGCACTATTTGAAAAATGTCGAGATGAGAGAGATTGCTATCAGCCGGTGTACCGAAGGTACTTTTTCCACTATGTGCGCACGTTTTTCTCCTATGGTTTCTGTAAAAGACTAATTTTGGTTTGCTGCGCAGGGGACAAAAGGCCTTAGTAGTTTTCTGCGAATATCTCGAGATCTAGGTGATCGATTTGAAAAATTCTTTTTTTGTTGGATTGCCGTGTTGCAATGCTATTATTATTAGAGAGATGGAGAAGCCAAAAGGGCATTAAAGTGCTTGACCTTGGTAGTTTTTGCCAAATATCTCGCGTTATAGCGATGGGATTTGAAAAATGTTAGTGTTACAAAGGGGGAGGGCATGACAAAAAGGTTGTATTATGTGTGTGACCCAGCTGTGCAGCTCGAGTTAAAAGGCTTTTATTTTTACGGTAAATAATATTATTATTATATGGATTTTAAAATGATCAAAATGTGTGCTTTTGTGAAGACAAAATCGAGTATACTCAAGATCAGTAATAAATGTTCCAGTTCTACTTGACCCTGTTTATCAAGAATTTAAAATAACATGTTTACGTAAAACTTACTAATGAGCTAATTTAGAACAAAGACGGATAACCTATGAACTTGTTTTTCATAAATTTATCAGCGACAAAAAAAATAACATGTTTATTTGCTTTGATTTATTTTTGAATTATAATTAATTGACCTCTGATCCCCTATCAGCATTGAAACGAAAAATAATGATGAAATAAAACAAATAATTGATAAATCTTTTGATTTATTGAAATACCATTTTATAACCATAATTTTTCAGCAGTAATTTGGCACCCAAATTTCTCGTTTCAACGTGTTTGATTGCAAACTCCAACAAGCAGAACTTGCACAATCTTAAGCTGTGGTTTACGTTTCTACGACAAAAAACACAGTCTTTGTGGATCTAAAATATAAACAAAAATTTATTTTTAGTAAAAAATATATTTATTAAATAAAAAATTATTTTAAGGGCATGTCTTCAAAACAAAATAATTTTTTATATTCAGATTTGGCCTCACACATTTCTGTTAAATTTTTATGATGTTCAACTGACTTTTGACAAAAACAAAACATTTTATTGCAAACAGGGCAAAATCTGGAACCAACATTAACAAAATTCATATAGTTATGACAAAAACAGTCCTTTCTTTTACAATATACACATACATCTTCTTAACACTTTGATGTTCTGCACTAGTCTTCAATCGTTTTTCTGTTTGTCCTTGTTCACCAAAACCTCTTTTTTCTCCCATATATTTTGAAGTCGATAGCTGTTCTGATTCTCTTTGCTCACCATAATTTCTTTTTTCTCGATATGTTGAAGTTGAAGGCGATGGTGAATTTTGTTGTAATTTTTTACTCTCCATGGTCAAATCGGACTGAAACAAGAAAAAACTATATTGAAACTGTGTAGTTAGGTGTATAAAAATAATACTTTTAAAATTTATTTTTCCTGTATTAAGGATAATAATTATGTACTTACCTTATATATTTAAAGTCCAATTTTCTAAAAGTTCTCAGTGTGACTATTAGATGCCCAGAACCTTACAAGATGAACGAAATATGTGGACTGATAAAAAATTTATGAGGAATCTAATTAATTGTATATCCCCAAGGCAAAGTACCGGTGGAGTGGGGCAATAATTTACGTTTATCGTCAAAAGGACTCAACGCGACTTTTTTTTGCTTGACTGTGTACACCTGGTGTCGATAAGATCTAATTAAAGTTTGTGGAACTTCTGTGACTTTTTGTTTAAAAAGGCATTCAAAGTAGTCGTTAAATGTAATTTTTCTGAGTGAAGCCTTTTTTACACCCTTAGCCCTTTTACTAATGTTAAAATTATGACTACTCTCTTCAATTTCCTGTTCACAAAAACCTTTCTGTCTTAGTTTATTTTGATGGTCCATCAACTCACCCTCATTTTCCAAAATTTTCAAGCTATACATTTTGGAGCGCAAACCTACAAATTCTGTCATAATGACACCATTATTTTCATCTTTCATAAGCCCCAAAACGTTTTTATTTTTTAACGGCATGTTGAAAATGTTGTCTGGTGGGTAGTCAGATGTGTCAAATCTGTCAATGTCATTTTTCATATTTTCATAAATGTCGTCAACATGTAAATGATAAATTAAACTGTCAGTGTCTGTATATGTCATTTTAGCCCTATTTCCAAACATTTTTTTAATATAATTATAATGAAAATCATACACGAAAGTTTTTGATAAATCTAAAATTGCAAATCCGATATAAATGGGCTTATTGAAAATAATTTTGTTTTTAGACATTTCAATTATAACCATATCTTCATCAAATATGGTTAAGCTATGAAAGTTTGGTTTGGAGATGTAGGAACGCGCTCCATAACGTCCAGACCATTTAGTCACCAACCTTACCTCTTTATATTTTCTAACATTCTCCATGGTCTTACCGAATACTGAATTAATCATTAATTTGAAAAAGTTTTTTTCAAAACTGTTTTGGCTCTGTTGACGCATGTGAATGTTTAAGTCAATATAAGGCTTTAACCATGGAGACTGTTTAAATTTAAGGACTCTATGAATTTTTTAAATTTTTAAACCCAAACCAATGGCCTGTTTCAAGTTTCGATAATAAATAATGTATCGTTTTTTATCATACAGTGTGGTCATTAGCTTGGGTAATTGTGTCAGTGGTCATTAACTTGGGTTTAGAATTGGGTGGGACTCTATATTCTGGACAGACAGAAAGGTCTTTATGCATATCAAATAGTTCAGGGGGATAAGAAATATCTGCCTCAAAAATGTACCCTATGTCACTGTCATCAGAAATGTTGCATATTTCTTCCTTAGTGCATGGACCATTTTCAACCCATTCAAAACCACCATATAGTAATGGTAAACTTATTGCAGTACCATAAAGCGAGTTGACGTCATAATACATCAAATATGACGTTTCCTTGCTTGGATTGTATGAATCACCCATGTACCTGTTGTTGGCTTTGGCATATCTGTTTGAACACTGAGAAACACCGCCTCGTATGCCTTTTTCCACAAACATGATCATATCAACATCCATCAAAAGTTCCAGTTCTACTTTACACTGTTTCAACATGGCCGAAAAAGCCAAACCTGGACTCGTGACGTAATGAAGGGGATCAAGTTTGTAGGTAGAAAGACATATGGAGCGGAAATTTTCCATGACGTCACTTAATAGGATTATGTCTGTACGCATATAAAAAAGGCTGTAGTCCAAAAGCGATTTGATATTAAAGGTATTCCAAATGGTTTGAGCACTTTCAGACTCATTATTTGAAATACCCTTTCCTACCAAGCTACTATAAAACGCATCTTTAGGTGGAAGGGCAGTTTCCTGTAGCTTTTCCCAAGAATCGAGATACTCATAGGGTGAGACACCTTTACGAGTAAGTAACCAATTTAAACTTTTCCTCTTCCTTATAAAAACTTTTTGTAATACTTTTTTTTGAATCGTCTAAAAATGAAGCCAAATTATCTAATTTTGAAGCCATAAAGCGATAAGAATCAATAAATCTAAATTTAACAGAGGTATTTTCTATATATTTTGTAAACGAAATATATTTTTCTTTATTAACAGGGAGAAGTTGAATTCTACCCTCTATGTCTTTAGATAAAGATTTTATAAGGAAATGACTATCATATCCGGACAAGTTATGGAAAAGTACAGGAACGCTGTGTAAATCTGTAAAATTTAAGTTACACCCCGCGTGAGCTGCACCCCGATACATTCCTGTCAAGTGACAATGGTCCAAATGTTTCAGTTCATCCTTTTTCAGCGGTTGTTCACAGATATGGCAATGGGTTGCATTTTTAAAATCAAGTTTTTCCTCAGTGGTTAACGGTCTTAAAGGCACAATATTTGAAAAAAATTTATTCAATTCTTCTGCAATAATTTCAAGCTCCTAGACAAAGTGTGAAATGCAGTCTTTTCCCACAAACTGATGCTAGTACGAGAGCGAGTCGTCATAAGAAATAGCCAATAGCAAACGAAATATGATGTTGTGTTTTTTGTGTATTCGATAGCGTTCCATCACTCTCCATTTTCTCCAACAAACATTCTAAATCTGCATAAATAACAAATGCAACTTTCTCTTTATTTTTAAATTCTGTAAATTTTAAAATATTGTCCTCTTTCTTTGGCAGAGTTAGTTTAGCAAAATTCAAATTTCTACAATCTAAATAATGCTTCTCCAAAACTGCCTTGGAAATAAACCAATTTAAGCACCTATAACATACCCATTTTTTATGCGTTTTACGACCAATCTGTTTGCAAAGTAAACGTGATAGATTTTTTATGAGGGCAAAGTGATAGATGCGTTTTTTAGGGTTAACAATTTCAAAATCTACAGAATCCACCTCCATATCATTTTCGCTATCAATTACGTCATCAAAATTATCATCACATTTTAAAATGAGCAAATTAACCCGTCTGGAAAAATTTGATTTACTCAAACAGAGAGGAAGAATTTCTCTCTTTTCACAAGTAAAAACATTAATTGATAAACTATTTAACTCTTCAAATTTAGAGATATCTTTTAACTTCATAGGAAACTCAAACTCCTCATATTTTAACCCCAGCTGACTAAAATGAGGGTACGAGGAAGTTCTATACCCATGCTGAGCGGCAGGGTGTAAATCAGCCACAATAGACCAAAGAAAGCAATAGTTATCATTATTTTTTACATTGTTAACCCTCCTGGTGTTTTTAATCCACTGTGGTAAATCAACGTAGGTCGAGTCACCACAGTTTATAGGTGTGTGCTGATTAATATTAACTTCGAGATGGAGAATTTCATAGAGGGCCCATCAACTATCCCTTTCTTGAAAATCTTCCATCTTAGTTAGTATTTTTTGGGCAACATTTTCCTCATACCATTTTTTTAAATTTGTCGTTTGGTCTATTATGCTGTTTTTTGTGGAAAATGCCTTCACATCAGTCTGTATAGTGCCTTCATGCAACTTTATAAAATTTCCCGAGAAAATGACATTAACTTTTATCACAGATGATCGTAGGGCATTTTTAATCTGAACAAAAAAACTTTTGAATGCTTTTTTAAAAAAAATCTTGGGTTCTTTGATGGTGAAATTCGTAATAATTCCTGTCCTAATTCGACCACCAAAGCAGGTTTCCACATCCTTCCACATTAAATTTCTTTTTAAAGATCTAACTTTTTTAGTTTTGCCAAAATTAATCCTTTTTTGATTTTTCAAGTAGTTTACGTAATATTTTAAAAGGGCCAAATTTGCTTCTAATTTAGAAAAATTTCGTACACAATCAAGCTTATTTTTTAAACAAATTTTTATATTCGAAATTAAATTTATAATAAAAGTGATCCAATAATTAAATTCCTCTTTTGTTTTAACCAGTCTACATACCTTTTTAATCTTTTTTATGGATTGGAACACCATACCGTCAAACGTTTCTTGTTGAGAACTTTCTGAGGACGATGATGACATTTTGTTTTTGTTGTTCTCAGGTGTGTGAAGAAAATAAGAATGACACAGTGCAGGCAATGCTTAATATTATGTATAGATAAAAAAATACCTGTAACGTTTATATATAATATGAAGATAACAAGATTGACGTCAAACACTTTTAAACAGTGCCAGTAAGACTATAAAAAAGACCCGAGTTTGACCCTAATGAGTGACTGATCTTAGATTGTGGAACAAAACCAAAACAACATGTTTTGTAAATTTCAATTTTTATCAAAATAATTTAATCGAAAGTTGGGGTTAAATTTGATGACCTTTCATTATAAATATGATTTTCTATGCTAAAAATAAATTAATCGGTTGTTAAGGTCATAATTAACGATCTTTCGTAGTTTTATCTCCACATAAATCCATATAAATATTTTGAGAGCAGAGGTTTAAAATCAGTAAAGAACTTTTCTTTCTATTAAACACAAAAAAACACAATGTCGAGCGAGAAAACCAAGTTAATAATTACAAGCCTAGACAAGGTAGAATGTCCACCCCAAATGGTATATGTCGTGATGAAGAATAGTTTTAAGTAAGTATTTTAATTTGTCAATTATTTAGCATGTAAAATTTTAGTTTCTTTATCTGTGTATTTATAATGTTTTATAGGGAATAAAAATACACTTTTAACCCCTGCTTTTGGAAAGTAAAATGGATCTTTTAATCAGTAGGAAAAAAAAGTAAAAATTTAACGTTAAGAGGGATTTATGTAGTTCACTATTATTTCCTTCAACTTAGTTTTCTCGTATCCTAACGTGCATACAATAGTATATCAATCGTAGGACTAAAGTGTTTTTTAATCCTGCAACAAAGTATAACTTTTTGTAAATTTAATGAGAAAATACTGATACTATAGATAACTATTTAATCTAATTTTTAATTTTTGTTACAGATATAAGGTTCAAAATGTATCACTTAAAGGGGATAAGGTGCATGTAAATTTAAACTTTTTCCCCACATCGGAATTAATCGCACAGAAGCTGGGGAATCTACCAGTAAGTTATCTACGTGTCAATGTAGATAATGATGAGGAGCTTAAACTGTTGGAGGAGGCCTGTAAAAAATTTAGATTTAGTGAACAGGAACCAATTGCTGGAACATCATCCAGACAGGTTCTATTGCCTCCTCCACCACCATCATCAGCCCCACCAGCCCCAAATTGTCTGATGTGAAATTGAATGAAAATGATGATGATGAGGAGATAACTTTTATTGAATCTCAAAGAGATTACTTTGTAAACTAATATTTTGCAGTATGAATATAAACCACATTATAAAGTTATAGTTTTTTATTTTTAAATCAATTGTTTAACAACAATACATTTTCTTTTGCACAGCCTAAAAAATTATTGAAATGTGTAAAACAGTGAAAATTCATATTGGCTCTTTTTAACTTTTTAAAATTGGGGCAACCCAATTCGAACATGTCTACAACATTATTACTTATTAAATTAGATAACCAAATTTTTTTATCCACTCCTTTAACAAAAACTATTTCATTTTGAATAATATTTTTTATAAAATGAGTAATATTTTCTAAAGGTAAATAACTAAAGTCAAAAGTGTCCCATTCCAACCCATGTAGATTGTCTGTGTTCCATTGGGTTTGACGTCTAAAGTCCTCGTGGAGACAGGTAGACTTCATGGGTACATTAACCATATGGTGAGAAATTTCATTGGTCTCGCTGTTGAGTATAGCAATTTCTTTGCATATAAAGTCACTATCTTTATATTGAAAGCCTTGCACGCTCAAAATAAACATTTTTAAACAACTCTTACGGTGCTGGTTAAGGGGTTGTATTTAACCAATCGATCGTGTAGTATTAAGCAGTATGCTACTGTTTTGTCAGGCACAGCTTTTTTCGTTTCAAACTCAATTCTGATATCGACTGCGCCACCTTTAAGCACGTCTTCACTCTGTCGTGAACAATCGATAACTATCAGTGGAGCATTATTCTTAAAGTTTATTGGGTAGAGACAGGGTTCGCTCTGCTCGCGATAGTAGTAGGATTTTTGAAACTGCGCATACATTTCATAGAGTATGGCATATTTATTGCTATCAAAGTCCAGGTTTAAATTATCATAGGGGAAAACCTCAGAGTTTAGGTAAACTTTTAGATTTGTTAGATGCAAGTGATCGAAACGACTCATATTTTTATCTAGCATATTTTTTCTATTGGTCTGAAAACCGATGATAATAAACCGCCGTTTTTCTAGTTGATTCGATGATTTTACAGCCCAAGTGTGACTAGTAGTGGTTTGAAGTTGAGGATATTCATGCAGCTCCCAGGTTCTAAAGGCAAGATTAAGGTCCCTATCTCCTTCTAGATAATTTTAGAGTTTTACTTTTTGATTATCGGACACTCTAATATAGGGCACTTTCCATAAACCAACAATCATGATGTTAACGCAAAAATTCAATCTAGGCATGGTTTCTTGCTACCATCTTCTATTCGGTGTCTTATAGTAGGACCATCCAACTGCGGAAAAACCAAAGTTATGCTTAGTCTTTTAGAACACTCAAATGGGTTGAGATTTGAAAACGTCTACCTGTATTCAAAAAGTCTTTATCAACCGAAGTATTTATATCTCGAAGATCTTCTGAAACCTCTTAAAGGGGTAGGATACTATGCTTTTAACAGTGGAGAAAGCATTATAGCCCCGTCTCAGGCAAAACCATATTCAGTGTTTATATTTGATGACGTGGCCTGTGATAAGCAAAAGGTGATACGTGAGTACTTTAGCATGGCTCGACATAATAACATTGATTGTTTCTACCTCTCTCAGACATATGCAAAGATTTTTATATTATCATATATCTATAACAGTGGAAAGCTTTTTATTTTATTTGCTATTGTTTACTCAAACAGATAACATAAACATGTCGGAAGCTATTTCCGGTGAAAAGAACTTGAAGAAAAAATTAATTTCAAAAAGAAAAATTATACGTGCAAAGCTAAATTTATTAAAACAAGGACAAATTTCACACGCTAACCTATTTCTACCAGTTACAAAACATTTGGAGAACATTGAGAGCAGTTTAAAAAATGAGGAAAAAAATAAAGCTTCACAGAAAAAACTACAAACTCTTAAAACTATAAAAAAAAGAGAAGGAGGAGGAAGAGGAGGAAGAGGAGGAGGAGGAGGAGGAAGAAAAAATCCCTAAATACACACCTGTATTAGAACTATTTAAATCAACCCCTCGCAGTTCAGAACCAATCACCCCCTCAAAACGCCCCAGAAAACAGCTTGATTTTTCTCAAAGTACTGGAAAAATTCCAAAAGAACAGCCTGGGCACAGTTATAATTTGAGAAAAGCTTTACTAAAAGACATCACTCAGAGCCATATAATAAAACCTTACCGGATTTCCATAATCAGTTTGATCCTTTACCTGCTCGATATATTAGAGACTTTATGGAGGATCCCTTAACAAACCAATTAACCATGGACCCTAAAACCCTTTCAAAATTTCAAGTTAGACGAGATGAAATTGATAACTTCTATATTGGTGACTCAAAAATAAATTTTGATGAACCTAATTTGGTGATTAAGGACCTAAGTTATAAAGGTACTCCTGGATTGTATAAGTTGTATTTCAAAGAAATATGCCCCAGACATACACAAAATATAATGCGGACGCTTTTAGAGATATCATTACCAGAACTAATGCGAATAGAAAATTTTTTAAATCTACGGGGGATATCGTAACGGACAGTGATTCAGAGAAGTTTAAAAAACTATTTAAAAAACGGGGTGGTCAAACAGGGATGGAAATGGAGTTTTCAAACAACCCCATACATCTTCAAACCGATTTGGGTAAAGAATTTTATAATTCTTCCATGGAAAAAGTGTAAAAAAAATTTAAAGTAAAACACTACAGCTCTTATAGCGAAAAAAAAGCACAAATAGTGGAAAGAGTAAACAAAACACTAAAAAATTTAATGTGGAAAGAATTGGTTGGATTTACTATCTAAAATAGTGGTTGGATTTACTATCTAAAATAGTAAATGCATATAATAATCGAAAGCATTGCACAATCGGCATGAAACCTGTCGAGGTGAAGAAAAAACATGAACAAATGGTGTTAAATACCGCCTATAGTCATATAAAAATGACTTTTAAACCTAAATATATGATTGGAGATCATGTGCGCATTTCAAAAATTCGTGGTGTGTTTGATAAAATGTACATGCCTAATTGGTCGACGGAAATCTTTACTATAAAGAAAATTCAGCTTACGAATCCCATCACATACATATTGGAAGATGACAAGAAAAATGAAATTAAGGGAGGATTTTATGAACTTCAGCTGCAAAAAGTAACGTATCCTGATGTCTACCTGGTAGAAAAAATCTTAAAATGCTCTAAAAATAAAGTGTTTGTTAAATGGTTAGGATTAGATAGTAAACATAACAGTTGGATAGAACCTATTATTATGCAAGATTACATAGCATTACTTATTTTTTAGTTTTTTTCACCATTTTTTGGGTTTCTAAAGTATTTGGGGGGCGTGTGCTTCCATCCACCAGGTTTAGTAATATCTCGATCCTATGTGCATGGTATACAGTAATAGTTTTGTAAACCAGTTTTCCCTTTACATTTAGGACATATTTTACAGGTATTGGCATTTTTTCTTACTTCTTTATGCTTTAGTGTTTAAAGTCTTACTGATGAACGTGTTTTAAACAGAGTTTCATAATAATAATAATAATTCTAAATTTGGCAGAACAAAACCAACCAATTAGTTTTCCTTGGTTGCATTATGGTAAAAAGCTTCTTAATAATTCAAATCATTTCAGTTGTAGTTCTAAAGCGCTGTAGAACACACGTCTGCTGCTTTTCTTTAGAAATGAGAAGCAATGCAATGTTCCACAAGTATATCATTCCCTTCGGTGTGAAAACTGTCAGAGACTCGACTTGGTAAAAATTAGCCCAGGCAATAGCATAGCTTCGTACACGTGTGATATTTGTCGAAATTCAAGTTTAGGAAAAAATCCTAAAAAAAATACATAAAAGAAAGACGACTGGAAAAGGACAATTTGAATTCAATAATAATAATCATTAAAAAAACATTCTAATATTATGGAAAACTCTCAGCAGATAGAAAATTATTGGTTAAATAAAATTGATTGGGAACTCGATGACCTCTTGGAACAAGAAGATTATGGAAAAATTTTCACATGGCTCAGAGGCTGGATTTGTTTCAGTATTCAAACCTGTAAACATGTTATTGAGGAAAAATTTACACACATTTATCCTATATTACCAAACGAATGGAAGCTTGACTTTTTAGATGCCGTGCTGTTGTACACAAAAATTTATCCCAACTATCAGGAATTTGCGAAGACATATATTCATAACACGGTTTGTAAATACGATGGTGTAGATGAAGTGGGTTAACATTAAAATATAATTTAAAAAAAGTGTCTTGTTTTATTTAAATCACCCTCGTATCCCATTTAGTTTCTATTTTTTAGATAGAGATATTCGCAGAAAACTACTAAGGCCTTTTGTCCCCTGCGCAGCAAACCAAAATTAGTCTTTTACAGAAACCATAGGAGAAAAACGTGCGCACATAGTGGTAAAAGTACCTTCGGTACACCGGCTGATAGCAATCTCTCTCATCTCGACATTTTTCAAATAGTGCCCCTTTGACACTCTTAAAATAATAAGGCCCCAATGCTATGCGTGACGTCATTTTCTACTCCATACATTGGCACTTGTGACCAAGAATGGGCAACTAATATTAGGAAGTTTCAACCATTAGAGAATTTCAGCAGGCATACGTTAACGCTAAGTAGTCTAAGACCTTGTGGCACTTGACTGCTTGGCTAGGTGCATGTCACTAGAGTACCCTGTATAAACTCCAAACAGACTCACTCTGTAGAATATAAGTCACGTGATCACATCCCCTATTCACACAAGCCTTTATGGCATTACCTTGCAACCCCCTTGCAACCCTCTTGGACATAGAGCACCCTGTAGAATCCGCGAAGAGACTCACTCTGTAGAACACAAGTCACGTGATCACATAACACTTCTGACGTCACTTACAGGCACGTGATATTAGGGAGTTTCAGCCATTAGAGAGTTTCAGCACAGACAGACAGACAGACAGACGGATATACGTTAACGTTAACGCTAAGTGGCCTAGAACCTACACAGCCTATCTACTTCAATAATATCTTTTGTTTCCGACATGTTATGGAAGGTAAAGCTTTTTTAAAAACAACACCTTAAAAATCAAACATTTAAAACAAAACAAACCGCCCACTGTCAAATAAGCAAGCAAAACAATGTTGCCAACATACGAAACGCGCTTTTAAGAGAGATGCACTTTTAAAAAGAGAGATCGCAATATGCGCGCAAAAAACTTTCGACTTCGAGAAATGCGCAAAAAAACGAGCGATATTTCTTATCACATTTATAGAAGTTTTTTCAATATTAACAAAATGGAATAAAACACAGCTAAAATTTAAATTCAATTTTATTACAATGCATTAATTAAGAAAATAAAAATCCCAAAGGACTGGTTCAATTAATTTGGCGAGGAGAGACCAAATGTACAATATAGGGGTGGTTTAACAAACCACGGTGTAGCAAACGACAATTTTAAATTACACAAGAAAATTAGAGAGGGCCCAATATTTACACTAGACTCACCTGATGTCTCTTCAGTCCTAGTTTCCCTGGCCAGGGCTGATGATGCGTGATATTGGGGTTCTTTGGGAGTGAAATTCTTATGGCAAACTCCACCAAGACACTTGCGTGCGGTTCTTCACACAAATTTTAACCGAATGCTGTGATTCGTGTTTTTAAGTTGGCCACCTATGCTTTGGCTCACTGGCCATATGGTAGCTAACGCAATATTGGGCTTCGACATAAAACTGTAAATTAAGGCTAATGGAAAAAGACCCAGTATTGAACACATTTAAAAAAATGTAACTTTGTGTTATATCTCGTGAACCAAAGGCTTTAAGACAAAATCGGTGAAACAGGTAGATTTGTCCTTAAAAAATCTTCAAAAAATGTTTTTAATGAAAATCTCTATCTTAGTTATAGAGGGTTTTTATAAACGCACATTTTTGAGAATCACCCTGTAGCTCAGAAACGCTTTGACATATCGCAATGCGGTTTTTAGTTTTCGACTTCTCTTGAAAATCGAGCCCGTAACATGTATATTAGTTTTGGGCTAACTATGCTGCAAAAGCCCAAAGCTATAGAGGCCCCTCGAATTTGGACCACCCTGTACATGTAAAAAAAATAGATTCGTGCTGTGAATTATTCGTGTTTTAATTGGATTTTTTTAATCTATTTTATGTGCAAACTAACATTATATACAGAGTGTTTATTTAATTAATAAATAATAAATTAGAAATATTATTTATTAATTCTGAGTAATCTTTGAAATAAATAGTTATTTATAAAATTTGTTTCGAAAGATAAAGTCTAGTAATAATATGGTCAGAATGCCACTTTTTCGTTAAATCACAATGTAGGTAAAAAAGTAATGATCTTATTTTTATAACATGTGGTGTGCGTTAAAGGATCGGTGAGTAAACAATGTTAAAAAAAAACTAAGTTCGTGGGAAGCGACTGAGAGGGTTAATATATTTGAAAATTCATAACTTTTGAACCAAAGCTGCTAAGAATATGCAGTTTTCAGATTTCGTTTTCAAACAAAAAACAGGCGTATATAAGTAACTGTGGCGCTTGCGCGCGCAATCAATATTTGATCAAAGATGGACTGCGTTTATGATCGCGATCAAAATACGTCGTTAAAGTTAGATTGGGATTGGGATTCAGATTGACAAATATTATAGCGGACCAAACAAATACTGATTATAGAATACCGATTCCGTTTAAAGTCGGTATAAAGGAGTTTTTTAGGGTGAGGATTTCAAATTTTCGATCATATTTCAAAAATTATGAAGTTGAAAGCTCCCAGGGGGGGGATACCATCTAGTATCTCCGATTTAATTGAAAATTGGTATGTAGCGGTTTTTGTGGTCGAGGATTACGGGTTTTAAAAAACTATAAAGTTGTCAGCTTCCCGCTGAGTTGGGGGGGGGGGGGCTACCATCTAGTATTTCCGATTTCGTTCAAACTTGGTATATAGGGGTTTTTGGAGCCGAAAATTAAGAAGTGTTGGCCAGATTTCAAAAATTAGGTTGACAGCTTCTGGAGTGGGGAGGTATCATCCAAGTATCTTAGATTTAGTTCAAAATTGGTAGAAAGGGGTTTTGGGGGTCAAGAATTACGAATGTTTGGTTCAGGTTTCACCAATTATGAAGTTAACAGTTCCCCGCGGGGGAAGGGGGCGATCTAAGTACACCAGATTTAGTTGAAAATTGTTATATAGAGGTCGTGGGAGGCGAAAGTTATGAATGTTCTCAAATTTCACAAATTATAAAGTGAACAGCTGCCCGAGGGGTGGGCGGTTCCATTTGAGCATCTCAGATTTGTTTAAAAATTGATATATCGGGGTTTTGAGGGCCGAGAATTAAAAATTTTAGAGCAGATTTCAAAAACTATGAAGTTGACAGCTCTTCGAACACAGGGGGGCACCATGTAGTAGTATTTCCGATTTTGTTCAAAATTGATATTTAGGTGACATTGTCACGCCATATGTTATGCACAAATCGATAGCTGTCAAAATGAGCTAAATTCAGAAAATGGTTATGTTTTTTGTGTTGTTTTTTAATATTTTAAAGTCAGTCTTGACGTTGTCACGCCATATGGAATACGTGAATCGATAACTGTCAAAATGGCCTTTTAATATGGATAATTTATGTTTTCTGCGCGAGACCCTAAAGTACGGAAAAACACCGCTAAATTCAAAAAATTGATGAATTTTGCATGTTTTTTAATGTTTTAAAATTTATAAATACCAATCGTGACGTTATCACCCCATACGATATACATGAATCGGTAGCTGTCAAAATGCATTTTAAACAAAAATAATTTTTATTTTCAGCGCGAGACCCTAAAGTGCGAAAAAACACCCTTAAATTCAGAAAATGGTTAAATTTTGCAAGTTTCTTAAAGTTTTAAAATTTTTAAATACCAATCGTGACGTTGTCACCCCATACGATATACATACATCGGTAGCTGTCAAAATGCATTTAAAAAAAATAATTTTTATTTTCAGCGCGAGACCCTAAAGTGCGAAAAAACACCCTTAAATTCGGAAAATGGTTAAATTTTGCAAGTTTCTTAAAGTTTTAAAATTTTTAAATACCAATCGTGACGTTGTCACTCCATACGATATACATGAATCGGTAGCTGTCAAAATGCATTAAAAAAAAAATAATTTTTATTTTCAGCGCGAGACCCTAAAGTGCGAAAAAACACCCTTAAATTCGGAAAATGGTTAAATTTTGAAAGTTTCTTAAAGTTTTAAAATTGATAAATACCAATCGTGACGTTGTCATCCCATACGATATAAATGAATCGGTAGCTGTCAAAATGCGTTTATAAAAAAAATAATTTTTCTTTTCTGCGCGAGACCCTAAAGTACGGAAAAACACCCTTAAATTTAGAAAATGGTTAAATTTTTCAAGTTTCTTAAAGTTTTAAAATTTATAAATACCAATCGTGACGTTGTCACCCCATACGGTATACATGAGTCGGTAGCTGCCAAAATGCCCTTTGAACTCAAATAATTTTTCTTTTCTGCGCGAGACCCTAAAGTACGGAAAAACACCTTTAAATTTAGAAAATGGTTAAATTTTGCAAGTTTCTTAAAGTTTTAAAATTTTTAAATACCAATCGTGACGTTGTCACCCCATAAGATATACATGAATCGGTAGCTGTCAAAATGCAGTTTTTTAAAAAATAATTTTTCTTTTCTGCGCGAGACCCTAAAGCACGGAAAAACACCTTTAAATTTAAAAAATGGTTAAATTTTGCAAGTTTCTTAAAGTTTTAAAATTTTTAAATACCAATCGTGACGTTGTCACCCCATACGATATACATGAATCGGTAGCTGTCAAAATGCATTTAAAAAAAAATAATTTTTATTTTCAGCGCGAGACCCTAAAGTGCGAAAAAACACCCTTAAATTCGGAAAATGGTTAAATTTTTCAAGTTTCTTAAAGTTTTAAAATTTATAAATACCAATCGTGACGTTATCACCCCATACGGTATACATGAGTCGGTAGCTGCCAAAATGCCCTTTGAACTCAAATAATTTTTCTTTTCTGCGGGAGACCCTAAAGTACGGAAAAACACCTTTAAATTTAGAAAATGGTTAAATTTTGCAAGTTTCTTAAAGTTTTAAAATTTTTAAATACCAATCGTGACGTTGTCACCCCATACGATATACATGAATCGGTAGCTGTCAAAATGCAGTTTTTTAAAAAATAATTTTTATTTTCAGCGCGAGACCCTAAAGTACGGGAAAACACCCCTAAGTTCAGAAAATGGTTAAATTTTGCAAGTTTTTTAAAATTTATAAATACCAATTGTGTCTTTGTGTGTGTCTTAATAGGTATAATTTTTCTTTTCTGCGCGAGAACCTAAAGTATCGAAAAACATCCCTAAATTTGGTTGGCAATTTCGCACTGATTTTTAAAATTTTTTAGTAGTACTTAACTTAACCGAATTACAAAAAAGCAAATAATCTGAAACTAATTACACTTTTTTGTTTTAATTTTTTATTTTTTTTGTGTGAATTTTTTTATGTTTTTCATTCACAATCTATACATAAAATAAATCTCTAAATAGACCATTTCTGTATATCTATCCAAACGATATAGATACCAAAAATCTTTAGAATTTTTGTCTGTCTGTCTGTTTGTTCAGATTTTGCTGGGAATTTCTCTTCTGCATTTCTTAGACTACTGGGCACAACATAGGCTGCATTTCATCATCAGTTCACGGGAATAAAAGTTATGATGACGATTGCGAGTTTCACATTTTTTAGGAAATTGACTTTTTATTGTTTTATTGTATTTTAATAAAACAATTACACTAACTAACACACTACGCACATAATTTTGCAAAAAGAATCGTATTTAATTTATTTGTAATTTTTTACTTTCCTGTAAAATTTAAAAAATGTGACACTCGGTCTTACTGAACTTAGGTCGGGATCTTGTGCTTTAAAAATCCACAGAAAACGGGTGGCGTAGGGGCTGAGGGAAGGGTGAGGGAGTGTGGTGGTTGTGGGGTGGAGAGTAAAATGGATGAGGAAGTGGGTAGATGGGAACGGGTTACGGGTTAAAGAGGTTGAGGGGGCGGGATAGGGTGGGGAAGAAGCAGTAGGAGGGTGAAAAACGGGAAAAAACCACATGCAAAGCTGGGATGTTTTGAGCTAGATAACAATAATTTTAAACAAGACTCTTAAAAATCTAAACAAATAAAAATTTTGGCATGTTTTGAGTTTTTTTTAATTATTTATATTATTATTATTATTGTATAAATTATTATATATATAATTAAAAAATGTAATAATATTTTTTTTAGGTATGAGTATTTAGGGCATACATAAATAGACGAGCCACGACTCTGGACTGTTTTGACGTCACGCCTCCCACAATCATGACGTAACTTTGTTGGCATATAAACAACTGTCTACTGACAGCTACCGCCAAAATTACGTCACAATTGTGAGGTGCGTGTCGTCAAAAGGGCTTAGGGTCGTGGCCCCTCTGTTTATGTAGGTCCTAGTGTATTATCAAAGGTACAAAATTTCAACCTGGATTCTATAGTCAGAGCAGAAATACTTTGAGGGTGTGCAAGGAAAGGGATGGGGGTCGTTCTTATCAAATCACTAGAAAACTGCAAAAACAACTTTACAATCCAAGTTGAAATTTTACACACCTGTACCTTTGATATTATCAACATATTCAAACAGAAATACATGTGAAGAAGAAAAAGAAGAAGAAACAGCCACTCACTCCAACCTGGTAATCTAAGAAGGCTGATACTTGGCACACATTTAACGTTCTGACCACAAAACAGTTTGATGTTATGTGTGCTAACTCTCCACTTAACTGGATTATCAAAGTTGGAAATAGTTATTGAAGTAAAAGAAGTAGCGATCAGCAGTTATTTTTTAACTGCTGATCGCTACTTCTTTTACTTCAATAACTATTTCCAACTTTGATAATCCAGTTAAGTGGAGAGTTAGCACACATAACAGATACCGTATTTCAAAACATTACAAAAGAAACAAAACCACAATTTTGACTATTTTAACCAGTAAAAACGAAAATGAAACTAGAAATAACGCAACCGATAATGGAAATTTCCCTATTGCCTCAAACGACCGAATTCTACAGGTACTATCGAATGTGATTTGCTTGTGAATTTTCAAAATACAACAGATAACATCTTAAACTCTAAAACCGAAGTGGCTTTACCTAAAATTGGTGATGGCGCTGACGCAATGGCGAATAATCGCAATTTAATTAATCTTTGCGACATTAAGGAAAATATTAAAATCACTAAACTATCGCAATGCAATACTTCTGAGGTAACAACACAGGAAAAACATTTTACCAACAGTTATCAAAATTCTGAATCCAAAGTGCTTTCATGCAAGGCTACTGCTGATACTAGTAAGGATTTGACTTGTAATAGAGACCACAATTTTATCACTAATCCTAATAAAGAGTGCGTTAATAATAATATCAAAGCCGTTTACAAAGAATTGAAAGACTTTCCGCATACGCTTGAAATAAATTGCAACCTGCCTGTAGAGAATATTAATCAAAGGCACAAACTATTGACCGAAAAGGTCCTAATTGATTTGGGAATATATTGTGTATTGGCTTTTAAAGGCGCTCATATTCCCAAAAAAATAACTGGTCCCATTTTAACCGAGTATGCCCAATGTAAACATCCCGAGTGCAAAAAATTCAGATTTGATTATTATGAAGCTGACAAAACTATTTTTAATATTTTAATGTACTTTAGCCAACACGAAAAAAATCACGATGCGGAAAACCAAATTGCATATCAATTAAAAGGAGAAGAAAGGAAGAAAATTAAGGAAAAACTCAAGAAAACTCTCCCTAATCGACTTCGAGCTGACGACATTGACATTTCTGACGAGAACGCATTGATTCATGGGAACTGGCATAAGGTAAGGCCACTAAGCGTATACCAAAAAGCAAGGTCTGAGGCGAAAGCAGATTTAGATTTAAGTACTGATTCCTATCTAGATCTGGTTTTAAGAAGTCGGCAGGATGAATCCCTTAGAAAATATATACAATTTCCAGCTGGAGAAACTGAATGTTTGTTGTATAGCAAAGAACAAGCAGATCTATTGTCATCACTTGATAAAACTGTGGGTTACTTTGATGCGACAGGATCGGTTGTAAGAGCTATTGGACCTAAATCAACGGTTTACTATTACGCTTTGGTAATAAATGTTAACCACCATATTGTGCCTGTCGCAGAATTCATATCGTCAAAGCAGGATCAAAGCGAAATAGGAGCATTTTTTATGAAGCACAAATATTTTCTAACTGTTAGACATAGAAAGCCATGGCCTCAATTTACATGCATTGTTACTGATGGCAGTATGGCCATTATTACAGGTTTGTGTATCGGATATAATGAAATGACTCTGTACAGGTATCTTAAAGTAATATATGCTTTTCTCACAAATCAATCCAACGATATTTCCGACATTATTTTTATTAGAATTTGTTGCGCTCATTTCATTAAAAAAAACAGCAATCGCCTTTCAAAAATAAAGCAAAAGAAAGAGAGAAAACGCATTATTATTGAAATAGTAACATCATTGATCTTAGCAGAAACTCTTGAGCAATTGAAACATCTGTTTAAAGCTTTTTTGATAATTTTGTTAAGCTAAAATACTGACGAATCTGTCAGTGACGCTTTAAAACAAATAAAAGGCAATTCTTTTAAAAAGGTTCAAGAACTAGATGATGACATTGAAAACTGTGATATTCAGTGGGATCCCAGAGCTGAAGAGGAGTGCCACGAATGGGGAAAATATTCTGAAACTCCATTTTACATTATGTGTCTCAAAATTTTTCACGAAGTTCAAGAGTCAAAATTTATTATTTTGAAGGAAAGAATCCGTGACGATAATAAATTCAAAATAAATGATTTACGATCCGAAGAATTTGCGAATTACTTTTTAAAATACTGTATGCCGTATGTTCCCCTATGGTCTGGACTTTTAAATAAGGTAATTGGTGAAAGTTTAAATTTGGAGGTTTCTCGGTTTTCAAACTCGGTTGTCGAATGCTGGTTTAAAATTGAAAAAACAGATATTTCAGAAAATGAAAAACAGGTAAAGATTGGTCGTTTTGTTTTAAAAAATTGGAACAAAATATGAACAGAAATTATGGCCATAAAATGCGATGTGGGTGTTAAACCAAAAAAAAGGTTAAGGTCGAAATTATCTGAAGAAATTGATAAACCCCTTGAAAAGGAAACATGGCGGCCAAAAAAAATAAAAAATAATTATTTTATGCTTAAAAATATGGAAAAACGATTAAAACAACACGTAACCTCTAATAAAAAAGACGAAGTTCAAGAGTCCTCAATAAATAATAATAATAATCGTTTAGGTTTGACTGAACTGCCAGATTCGAAATCAACGTCTTCTTATAATCAAATGCCTGATAGGAATAAAACCGTTAATATTTCTGATAATTCTGACCTTGAATCTTTACCATCGTATGCAAATAATAATGTGACGCACAAAGATTTTCATTTAAAAAATGGGCTGCTTTTTAATACACGGTATTATTTGGAAAATTCACTTACATTGGAAAATAAATTTGCTGTTGGATGTTATAATTACCAAGAACGAAATGAAAAATTGTTTAGCGATTCTTTTGCTACTCTACGATCAGTTTGCGATTTTTCTGGTGGTAAAGAAGACCCTGTTAGTAAATATCTTACAGATACCGTCATTGATGCTATTGCATTTTCACTCTTGAAGAACAGCCAGGACGTTTTTTACTTGGACACAATTTGTTCCCAGATCATATTTGCCAAGAGTTACAAAGATTACATTCACGTTTCAACACCACTTTTTAAGAAACTTCATGGATACTAAAATCATTTTTATTCCTGTTAACAGTGGCGAACATTGGTTTCTTTTCGCTTTAGATCCAAATGCAAGAATTATTTATGTTCTTGATTCGCTCTCTGGATCGCGATCATATTCTACAATTGTAAATGATATTACACAATATTTTAAATATAAAGATGACCTTTTATTTGAAAAAGAAGTAACTACAAAAAATTGGGTTATTGAAGAAGTAAAACATATTCCCAAGCAAACAGATAGTTATAACTGTGGGGTGTTTTTATTATTCTACTTGGAAACTATTGCTACCTCCAGAACATCACAGATTTTAACAGTAAAATTCGACAGGAATTTTGATCCGGAGCACCACAGGACTCAACTGCAGCAAATGTTGCTACTTACAGCAGAAAGTATGGTTTTACGCTGTTTAATTTGTGGATTTCAAGCATTTCCCCAAAATTCAAAACAGTGTGTTTTATGTGATAGATTAACTCACACAAAAGCTTGCCTTAAGAAATTAGATACCAAACAAGAAGAAAATTTTCGATGTGATTTGTGCTTAAATCTTAAAGGTCCTTTTGATATTCAACGGACAAAAACAGAAATTATTTTGAGCAAACCAATTTTGAAGCTTTTTGTTTTCCATTACTTGGAAGATATCAAAGAACTATTCGCTACAAAACGTACAAATGTAATATGTGAGCGTTACATGCATATAGCCGATAAAGCTAACCACTTAAAATGGGATCAGACTACAGTTTTTATCGATTATGAAAGTTCGCTGACAATGGCTAGGTTTGTAAAAAGCAAATTGAACTACCCCGATAATGATTTTATTGCCTTTGTTTTGGTGGGATTTTTAAATAGAAAAATTTGTGATCATTTCTATGGAATTGAAGCTGAAACTGATTTGACACACTTTTATAGGGAAATAAAGAATATTCAAGATCCTCATTTTGACTGGCCCACACCCTATACTCCGGATAAAATTTGCTTTGAAATTTTGTAAATCGTAACTGTAAGGTTAAAATGTGAGAATTAAAATACCAAAATATTTAATGTAATGTGAGTTATATTTATAATCGTTTTACTTATATTTATATATTGTTTGCATTTTTCCCATTATTTTGGTTGGACGTAAAAAAAAAATTAAATAAAAAACTCAAAAAAATGAAAAAACTTATAAGTTTTTAGTTAAAAGTTTAGATATTAAGAGTTAGTTTGTTTAATGATATTTTTAATAATAATAAAAAAAAATAAAAAAAAAGCATTTTTCTTTTAAAAATAGGTTGTTGTTGAAAAATATAAAAAAAATAAACAAAAATAAAAAAAACATAAAAAGTAAAAAAAAAACAAAAAAAAAATTCCTCTGGAGTTGCTTGTCTCCCATCGGACGCGTCCCTGGGTGGTGGATAAGGGTTGTAATACCGCGGACCAAAACAAGAATACCTTAATCTAATTTGCATACGTTTTTTCTACTCGTAACCATTTTTGTTCTTTTTTCGAACCAATTGGTGTGACTGTAAAAAGTAAAAAAATACAGTTACCGATTCGTGTATACCAAATGGGGTGACAATGTCACGATTGGTATTTATAAATTTTAAAACATTAAAGAACATGCAAAATTTAACCATTTTCTGAATTTAGGGGTGTTTTTCCGTACTTTAGGGTATCGCGCAGAAAACATAAATTATGCATGTTAAAAGGCCATTTTCACAGCTACCGATCCATGTATACCGTATGGGTGACAACGTCACGATTGGTATTTAAAAATTTTAAAACTTTAAGAAACTTGCAAAATTTAACCATTTTCTGAATTTAAGGGTGTTTTTCAGTGCTTTAGAGACTCGCGCAGAAAAGAAAAAATATTTGAGTAAAAAGGGCATTTTGGCAGCTACCGACTCAAGTATACCATATGGAGTTACAACGTTACGATTGGTATTTAAAAATTTTAAAACTTTAAGAAACTTGTAAAATTTAACCATTTTCTGAATTTAAGAATGATTTTCCGTACTTTGGGGTCTCGCGCAGAGAAGAAAAATTACTTGAGTTAAAAGGGCATTTTGGCAGCTACCGATTCTTGTATACCGTATAAGGTGACAACGTCACGATTGGTATTTATAAGTTTTAAAACTTTAAAAAACTTGCAAAATTTAACCTTTTTCTGAATTTAAGGGTGTTTTTCCGTACTTTAGGGTCTCGCGCAGAAAAGAAAAATTATTTAAGTTTAAAGGGCATTTTGACAGCTACCGATTCTTGTATACCGTATGGAGTGACAACGTCACGATTGGTATTTATAAATTTTAAAACTGTAAGAAACTTGCAAAATTTAACCATTTTCTGAATTTAAGGGCGTTTTTCCGTACTTTAGGGTCTCGCGCAGAAAAGAAAAATTATTTGAGTTTAAAGGGCATTTTGACAGCTACCGATTCTTGTATACCGTATGGAGTGACAACGTCACGATTGGTATTTATAAATTTTAAAACTTTAAGAAACTTGCAAAATTTAACCATTTTCTGAATTTAAGGGCGTTTTTCCGTACTTTAGGGTCTCGCGCAGAAAAGAAAAATTATTTGAGTTTAAAGGGCATTTTGGCAGCTACCGACTCATGTATACCGTATGGGGTGACAACGTCACGATTGGTATTTAAAAATTTTAAAACTTTAAGAAACTTGCAAAATTTAACCATTTTCTGAGTTTAAGGGTGTTTTTCCGTTCTTTAGGGTCTAGCGCAGAAAAGAAAAATTATTTGAGCTAAAAGGGCATTTTAGCAGCTACCGATTCATGGATACCGTATGGGGTGACAACGTCACGATTGGTATTTATAAATTTTAAAACTTTTAGAAACTTGCAAAATTTAACCATTTTCTAAATTTAAGGGTGTTTTTCCGTACTTTAGGGTCTCGCGCAGAAAAGAAAAATTATTTGAGTTCAAAGGGCATTTTGACAGCTACCGATTCATGTATATCGTATGGGGTGACAACGTCACGATTGGTATTTATCAATTTTAAAACTTTAAAAAACTTGCAAAATTTAACCATTTTCCGAGTTTAAGGGTGTTTTTTCGCACTTTAGGGTCTCGCGCTGAAAATCAAAATTATTTTTTTTTTAAATGCATTTTGACAGCTACCGATTCATGTATATCGTGTGGGGTTACAACGTCAAGATTGGTATTTAAAAAGTTTGAAACTTTAAGAAACTTGCAAAATTTAACCATTTTCCGAATTTAAGGGTGTTTTTTCGCACTTTAGGGTCTCGCGCTGAAAATAAAAATTATTTTTTTTAAAAATGCATTCTGACAGCTACCGATTCATGTATATCGTATGGGGTGACAACGTCACGATTGGTATTTAAAAAATTTAAAACTTTAAGAAACTTGCAAAATGTAACCATTTTCTAAATTTAAAGGTGTTTTTCCGTACTTAAGGGTCTCGCGCAGAAAAGAAAAATTATTTGAGTTCAAAGGGCATTTTGGCAGCTACCGACTCATGTATACCGTATGAGGTGACAACGTCACGATTGGTATTTATAAATTTTAAAACTTTAAGAAACTTGCAAAATTTAACCATTTTCTGAATTTAAGGGTGCTTTTCCATACTTTAAGGTGTCGCGCCGAAAAGAAAAATTATTTGCTTTAAAATGGCATTTTAGCAGCTACCGATTCATGTATAATGTATGGGGTGACAACGTCACGATTGGTATTTATAAATTTTAAGATTTTAAAAAACTTGCAAAATTTAACCATTTTTTGAATTTAGGGGTGTTTTTCCGTACTTTAGGGTCTTGCGCAGAAAATAAAAATTATTTGTATTTAAAGGGCATTTTGACAGCTACCGATATTGGTATACCCTATGGGGTGACAACGTCACGATTGGTATTTATAAATTTTAAAACTTTAAGAAACTTGCAAAATTTAACCATTTTCTGAATTTAAGGGTGTTTTTCTGTACTTTAGGGTGTCGCGCAGAAAAGAAAAATTATTTGAGTTCAAAGGGCATTTTGGCAGCTACCGATTCATGTATACCGTATGGAGTGGCAACGTCACGATTGGTATTGGTATTAAACTTGCAAAATTTAACCATTTTCTAAATTTAAAGGGGTTTTTCCGTACTTTAGGGTCTCGCGCCGAAAAGAAAAATTATTTAAGTTCAAAGGGCATTTTGGTAGCTACCGACTCATGTATTCCGTATGGGGTGACAACGTCACGATTGGTATTTATAAATTTTAAAACTTTAAGAAACTTTCAAAATTTAACCATTTTCTAAATTTAAGGGTGTTTTTCCGTACTTTAGGGTCTCGCGCAGAAAAGAAAAATTATTTGAGTTCAAAGGGCACTTTGACAGTTACCGACTCATGTATACCGTATGGGGTAACAACGTCACGATTGGTTTTTATAAATTTTAAAACTTTAAGAAACTTGAAAAATTTAACCATTTTCTAAATATAAGGGTGTTTTTCCGTACTTTAGGGTCTCGCGTAGAAAAGAAAAATTATTTTTTTTAAAAACGCATTTTGACAGCTACCGATTCATGTATATCGTATGGGGTGACAACGTCACGATTGGTATTTATCAATTTTAAAACTTTAAGAAACTTGCAAAATTTAACCATTTTCCGAATTTAAGGGTGTTTTTTCGCACTTTAGGGTCTCGCGCTGAAAATAAAAATTATTTTTTTTTAAAAATGCATTTTGACAGCTACCGATTTATGTATATCGTATGGGGTGACAACTTCACGATTGGTATTTATCAATTTTAAAACTTTAAGAAACTTGCAAAATTTAACCATTTTCCGAATTTAAGGGTGTTTTTTCGCACTTGAGGGTCCCGCGCTGAAAATAAAAATTATTTTTTTTTTAAATGCATTCTGACAGCTACCGATTCATGTATATCGTATGGGGTGACAACGTCACGATTGGTATTTAAAAATTTTAAAACTTTAAGAAACTTGAAAAATTTAACCATTTTCTAAATTTAAGGGTGTTTTTCTGTACTTTAGGGTCTCGCGCAGAAAAGAAAAATTATTTTTTTTAAAGATGCATTTTGACAGCTACCGAGTCATGTATATCGTATGGGGTGACAACGTCACGATTGGTATTTATAAATTTTAAAACATTAAAAAACATGCAAAATTCCTCAATTTTTTGAATTTAGGGGTGTTTTTCCGTACTTTAGGGTCTCGCGAAGAAAAGATAAATTATCCATATTAAAAGGCCATTTTGACAGTTAGCGATTCACGTATTCCATATGGCGTGACAACGTCAAGACTGACTTTAAAATATTAAAAAACAACACAAAAAACACAACCATTTTCTGAATTTAGCTCATTTTGACAGCTATCGATTTGTGCATAACATATGGCGTGACAATGTCACCTAAATATCAATTTTGAACAAAATCGGAAATACTACTAGATGGTGCCCCCCTGTGTTCGAAGAGCTGTCAACTTCATAGTTTTGGAAATCTGCTCTAAAATTTTTAATTCTCGGCCCCCAAAACCCCGATATATCAATTTTTAAACAAATCTGAGATGCTCAAATGGAACCGCCCAACCCTCGGGCAGCTGTTCACTTTATAATTTGTGAAATTTTTCTTTCGCCTCCCACGACCTCTATATAACAATTTTCAACTAAATCTGGTGTACTTAGATCGCCCCCTTCCCCCGCGAGGAACTGTTAACTTCATAATTGGTGAAACCTGAACCAACATTCGTAATTCTTGACCCCCAAAACCCCTTTCTACCAATTTTGAACTAAATCTAAGATACTTGGATGATAACCCCCCCCCTCCAGAAGCTGTCAACATAATTTTTGAAATCTGGTCAAAACTTCTTAATTTTCGGCTCCAAAAACCTTTATATACCAAGTTTGAACGAAATCGGAAATACTAGATGGTAGCCCTCCCCCCCAACTCAGCGGGAAGCTGACAACTTTATAGTTTTTTAAAATCCGTAATCCTCGACCACAAAAACCGCTACATACCAATTTTCAATTAAATCGGAGATACTAGATGGTATCCCCCCCCCTGGGAGCTTTTAACTTCATAATTTTTGAAATATGATCGAAAATTTGAAATCCTCACCCTAAAAAACTCCTTTATACCGACTTTAAACGGAATCGGTATTCTATAATCAGTATTTGTTTGGTCCGCTATAATATTTGTCAATCTCAATCCCAATCCCAATCTAACTTCAACGACGTATCAAAATAATGTTCTTTTTTATTATTCGTCATAAATTTTGTTTATAAAATAGTTAGTTGGTAGAGTTGGATAAATGCGCCCAAAAAAATCAGAGGGGGGGAGGGGTAAGGATTTTAAATTTTCGACCAGATTTCAAAAATTATGAAGTTTAAAGCTCCCCGATTTTGTTCAAAATTGGTATATAGCGGTTTTTGGGGTCGAGGATTACGAATTTTTGATCAGATTTGAACAAACTATAAAGTTGAGAGCTTCTCGCTGAGTTGGGGGGAGGGGTACCGTCTAGTATCTCCGTTTTTGTGTAAAATTGGGATGTAGCGGTTTTTGGAGTCGAGGATTACGAATTTTCGATCAGAATTGAAAAACTATAAAGTTGATAGCTTCTCGCTGAGTTGAGGGGGGGGGTACCATCTAGATCTTCGATTTCGTTCAAAATTGGTATATAGCGGTTTTTGGGGTCGAGGATTACGAATTTTCGAACAGAATTGAAAAACTATAAAGTTGATAGCTTCTCGGTGAGTTGGGAGGGTACCATCTAGATCTTTGATTTCGTTCAAAATTGGTATATAGCGGATTTTGGGGTCGAGTATTACGTATTTTCGATCAGAATTGAAAAACTATAAAGTTGATAGCTGAGTTGGGGGGGGGCATCTACTATCTCCGATTCTGTTTAAAATTGGTATATAGCGGTTTTTGGGGTCGAGGATTAGGAATTTTCGATCAGAATTGAAAAACTATAAAGTTGATAGCTTCTCGCTGAGTTGAGGGGGGGGGAGGTACCATCTAGATCTTCGATTTCGTTCAAAATTGGTATATAGCGGTTTTTGGGGTCGAAGATTACGAATTTTCGATCAGAATTGAAAAACTATAAAGTTGATAGCTTCTCGGTGAGTTGGGAGGGTACCATCTAGATCTTCGATTTCGTTCAAAATTGGTATATAGCGGTTTTTGGGGTCGAGGATTACGAATTTTTGATCAGAATTGAAAAATTATAAAGTTGATAGCTTCTCGCTAAGTTGGGGGGGGGGATCTAGTATCTCCGATTTTGTTTACAATAGGTATGTAGCGGTTTTTGAGGTCGAGGATTACGAATTTTCGATCTGAATTGAAAAACTATAAAGTTGATAGCTTCTCGCTGAGTTGGGGGGGTTCCATCTAGATCTTCGATTTCGTTCAAAATTGGTATATAGCGGTTTTTGGGGTAGAGGATTACGAATTTTTGATCAGAATTGAAAAAAGTTGATAGCTTCTCGCTGAGTTGGGGGAGCGTACCATCTAGTTACTTCGATTTTTTTTTAAATTGGTATAAAGGGGTTTTTGGAGGCAAGAATTAAGAATTTTTGACCAGATTTAAAAAATTAAGTTGACAGCTTCTGGAGGGGGGGTATCATCTAGTATCTTCGATTTCGTTCAAAATTGGTTTTTATCGGTTTTTGGGGGTCGAGGATTACGAATTTTTGATCAAAATTGAAAAACTATAAAGTTGATAGCTTCTCGCTGACTTGGAGGGGGGGTATACCATCTAGTATCTTCGATTTTATTTAAAATTGGTATATTGGTGTTATTGGATCTAAAAATTAAGAATTTTTGAAATCTGGTTGACAGCCTCTAGGGGGGGGGGGTATCATCTAGGTATCTTAGATTTATTTCAGAATGGGTATATAGCGGTTTTTGGGGTCGAGGATTACGAATTTTCGATCAGATTTGAAAAACTATAAAGTTGATAGCTTTTCTCTGAGTTGGGGGGGGGGGTACCATCTGTAACTTCGATTTTGTTTAAAATTGGTATAAAGGGGTTTTTGGAGGCAAAAATTAAGAATATTTGACCAGATTTCAGAAATTATTTGACAGCTTCTGGACGGGAGGGTCTCATCTAAGTATCTTGGATTTAGTTTAAAATTCGTATAAAGGGTTTTGGGGATTAAGAATTATGAATGTTGTTTCGAAAATTATGAAATTGACAGTTCCTCAAACACAATGGAGTTACCATCTATAAATATCTCCGATTTTGTTCAAAATTGGTATTTAGGTGACGTTATTGTCACTGTTAAGAAAATTAAAACAATATTTATTGAAATTTTGTCACATACTCTGCCATCTAGCGTAATTAGATTAAACTGTAGTAGCAAAGCGGCGTTAAAGAAAATAAAAGAATTCACGCTACCATTACCGAATATTCAAGAAAGATGTAGATAGTTAGTGAAAGTTCAATCTGCGTTTTCTTTTAAAATAAAATAAGAATAAATTAAGACCAGGCTAAAATCTTGACAGTCACGCCATATGTTATCGCCAAATTAAGATCTGTCAAAATGGCCTTTAAATATGCATAAATTTTTTTCTGCACGAGACCTTACAGTACGGAAAAATACCCCTAAAAAAGTTATAAATTTGCAAATACTAATCGTGACGTTGTCTCGCCATACGATTTACACAAATCGATAACTGTCAAAATAGCCTTTCTACGGGCTTAATTTGTGTTTTCTGTGCGACACCCTAAAGTACGGAAAAATACCTCTAAATTCAGAAAATGCTTGAATTTTGCATGTTTTAGAATTTCTAAATACCAATCGTTACGTTGTCACCCCATCCGTTATACTCGAATCCAGTGGCACACTGATGAGGCACCAAGATCAAAAATGTTTAAAAAATAAACACCATAAATGAGAATAATATTGGTCAGATTTAAAATCTAAAACTTATTAAGATAAAAAAAAAACTATTCTTCAATCTACTATTTTATGCGTTTTTACTTTGACATATATTTTTGTATAGAATGACATTAATCCACAACATTTCAAATAACATTGAATTTTTATATTTTACCGCCCGAGAACGAAAAAAATTATCCTAGGGCTTTAATAACTTTAAACGCTAGTTATCCTCTCATTCCATAATTTTTTTGTTTGTGACAAAATAAAAATGTTTGAATATATAATCACCTACAAGCGTAATGCGCGTATTATAGGCTGAGTTGTCAAGGCATGAAACGGATCTTTTAGTCGCCTCATGTTGTCATGTAATTTAGAAAAAGTAAAAGTCGTCTCAAGACTTTATACAAAGAAAAATAGGGTTTTTAAATGTACGATTTGTTGATTTTATAATTGCAATAACAAAAGCGGGATTTTGCGTTTTTTAATTTGCAAAATTTTAATGCGGCCAGCGAGGCTTAATGCGGCACACAAGATTTGAATTCATTCTCGCCTCACCCAGCCACCGCGCGCTCTCGGCAGGCTCTCGGACAGCGTTGATAAAAGACCGAAGCAAAACCGTTGCAGATTGGGAAAGCGAGGCGACCGGAAAGTGTGCTTCATCCATCTTTGACGGAACATACAAAACAAAGCAAGGTGGAATAATGAAATGAATGACATAAAAGAAATAGCACTCTAATATTAAAATTTAAAAAAATGTTATGAAGGACTTTTTCCTTCTACAAAAATTAAACACAAAAAATCTCGCAAAAAATAAATATACCAGTTTTTCCAAAAATGTTGGTGAGGCGCCGCCTCACTTGCCTCATCTGACGAGCCGCCACTGCAGTCGAATCGATAGCTGTCAAAATGGTCTTCGTATAGCTATGGCTATCGATTTGTGTATACCGTATCCCAGACAGCACAACTCTGTCCCAAAGATGTCCAGTGGAGAGAGTTTTCTGGACAATGCAGCAGTCCATTGGACAACCAAATCTGTAGGAAACTTCTTCCAAGGTATATCCATCGGATAATACAATCGTCAAAAAGTTGGACGGCTCTTGGACATCTCAAAAAAGTCCAAAGTTTCAATATTTTGACTATTGTACCACTATACTAAATCCATTGGTTATCCAGTGGAACGAAATTCTGTCCAAAAGTTATCCATTGGCTATCTAAAAAGTATCTCTATGGTTAATTTTCTTAGTACACTGAATATAATTATTTATTCGAATTGATATCCAGTGGACAGTTTTGTCAAAAGCAGCGATATTTTCAATATATAAGTATATAGGTACCTATATATTTGAACCACTCCAACATCATAAGTCTGATTGTCTGAGTTCATTGCAAAGGATGGGTATTAAAATACTAAAATACCAAGTTGAGAAAATTAGTAACTTTCGGCTCCCAAAACTCTATATACCAATTTTGAACAAAATCTATTGTACTTAGATCCCCCCCTCCCGGAGAACTGTTAACTTCATAATTTGTGAAATGTGAACCAACATTCGTAATTCTTGACCCCCAAAACCATTTTATACCCATTTTGAACTAAATCCAAGATACTTAGATGATACGCTCCCCTCCAGAAGCTGTCAGCTCAATTCAGAAAGAAGCTATCATCTTTATAGTTTTTCAAATCTAATCGAAAATTCGTCATCTTCGACCCCAAAAACAGCTATATACCAATTTTTAACGAAATCGAAGATACTAGATCCCACTTTTTCATTGCATAAATATCACGTTGCTAGCAACGTGAATTCCGAATTGAAAATGACGCTTAATAGGTCGCGTACTAACGTTATAAAAATTAACGTGAGTAAAATTAGCATCAGAAACACATACGATCTCACATTAATAAAGCATTTTTTCGATGTACTTTAAAATGCCGTGTCACTTAAAAAAAAGTGCTGTTTCTTAGTAAGAAAGCCTGTAATGCTTAAATTTTATTTAAAAAAAAATCAAAACGCTTTGAACAGTTTTAACAATAATAATTTCAAATTTTGAAAGTGTGATTAGGTCAAAATACTATCTTTTAGCGTGTGGCAAAGCGAACTTTTCTACACCCATTTGCGAAGAAAAACTAGTACTTTCTACACCCAAATGGGACAAAAAAGTATATTTTAGTAGATTGATCGTATTTTGACCTGACTAAACTTTTGAAATTATTATTGTTACAAATTTTGTTTTTGAAGCGTTTTGACTTTTTAGTTTGTCTTGACAAACGAGAAAAAAAAATTGACGGATTTAAGGTTTTCTTAATAAAAAATAAGCACTTTTTCCTCATTTATTAATTAAAGCATTTGATTTTTTTTTAAAACATACAGAATTAAGCTTTCCATTAAAAAATTTTGTTCAGGTGAAACAGAACACAGCAGACTTGCAGGCACCATATCGCATCATTGCCATTACATACATATCTTCATGTTTATCTCTATTATTTTGGGTGGTCGGTATCTGTCTCTATCTGCAGCATCCTTAATCAGTTTTCTATGACAGTAGGAAGCTTTGTATTCATGGTGGTACTTAAAGAAAGGGAATTTTTTCTTACTACAGCTACATCTGGAAACAAAATATTTTTATAGATAGATAATAAGTAGCATATCCAAGACGGGGGATGAACCTTGTCCCGCTAAAAAACTGCATCAAGTTTTTTAATCAGTATTTTATGAGTTTTTATTCAGTTTGCTAATGGTACAAAATGACATTCGATAATAAAAAAACCTAAATAAATGCCATAGGCAAGAATTTTCTTAAAAATGTTTTATTTTAAGCGTTTGAATCCCACAAAACAAAAATTTTAGAAAAGGTAATGTGCAACTTTAGTAACAGATAAACAAAAAAGTTATACATAATATTATATAATTTAAAAGTTTTGTAAAGATAAAAAAAATGATTTTATGCCTCTTTTTGGCAAACCAATGTGTGAATACTCTAAGCACTTTCAGAGGAGATCTTTCAGACATCATCGTTTTAGTTACTTAGCAAAAATATATAAAAGTTCCTGGCATTTTACACTACTTACTTGTAATTGTCTTTCTTCATATAAGAGTTCCAAAGATATAATTTTTGTTGTTATTTCCACCTGAAATATAAATTTGGGGATTAACCATAAGTATTGTCACCACTAGTGTGTAAAGATTCTGAGCACTGTAAATATTCTGAGCACTTTCAGAGGAGACCTTTTGAACATCATCGTTTTAGTTATTTAACAAAAATATATAAAAAACTAAAAAGAACAGTCTAAACTTTTCTTAAAACTGAATTTAAAAAAAAAATCCTGGCATTTTATACTACTTACCCTGGAGAGTGCAAATGTTAAAATTGTTGCCAGAATAATTGTCTTTCTTCATGTAAAGGTACCAAAAATATAATTTTTGTTGTTTCAAAATTGAGAGGCATGGTAGAAACTACCCATATTTCTGTCAAAAGTCCACCTGAAATATAAATTTGCAGATGAACCATAGGTAAGGTCAATATTCTTACTAATTTTATCAGGACAGTACTTTTTATGTACAGTTTTAATTTTACAAAAATTTGAAACTCATTGTGTGAAAGGTTAAAAAATCCTTAAATTGTTGCTAATAGTAAAGTAAAACTTTATTTGTTTATGTAGAGAATTTTATCACACAATTCAAGAAAATTAATTATATACTGGTAAAGTTACTTCATTTGGACAAAAATTAAAGAAAAATAAAAATTTGGACTTTGAAATAAATAAATATTATTTGTGGGTTACTCCATTTAGGTAGAAACCTAAATTAGATATGCTTGGCTACAGGAGCATTTGTTTTCTGACCCCACCATTTATGAATAAAAAACTTTTATCGGCTTTATATACTTACCCTGCAGTCCCCAAACAGATGTAAAGTTTCCAAAGATGGTTGAAAAAACCAACCAAATTATCAATCTGAAAAAATAAAATAAAACAATAAAATTTATGAAGAACAAAATATGTATTTCATGCTATGTTTTTTATTATTGTTTCACACCGGTTTTGGCTCAAGTGTGAGCCATCGTCAGTGAATTATCATATTAAGTCGTCAAGCCACTAATTTTCTTGAATTGTGTAAGGCAGCGTTACAGTCTTTTTGGTCAAAAAGTTAACACACAAAAGCCACACCGATCAAAAATTATAAAATAATAAAAAACATACTGATCTCGCATTTCTCAGTATATGTAATGTTTGTGTGCAAAGAAAATTAGTCCCTAAATGCCACCATTTAGCTTCACAGCTTAATAGGATAATTCACTGAACATGTCCCACGCCTGAGCCGAAACCGGTCTGAAACAATAATAAAAAACATTGCATGAAATACATTTAAAAAAAAATACATATTTTGATCTTCATTTGCAATTTATGTGCATGCAACCACTCCCCCTTCAAAATAAAACCCAACTAGCAATTTTTAGTTGTGCAAGTTGTAAAAATTAGAATTGCACTAATTTTAAACGTTGTTTTACAGATAAAGAATAGTTATCATGGCGACGGTCGACAACGCCGACTATTATACGACGCCTAAACGTTTATCACAACTTCAGTCGCCATCACAACTATTTATGACCGTCTATTGTACTAACAGTAATTCCTTAGTTGTGAAGGCGCCGACTACAAACCGGTGTGTGCTAAACCAAAAATTGATCAGTTTACTCCACGTTTTCTGGCCGGTTTGTTGGAGACGCGGGCGCGCCTGTTTTCATCTAACCAATTTTTCTGTTATGTTTGCAACAAGCCAATTTTGGAGCACTGCTGTCTGTCATACAAACGTCAATTAATTCAGTAAAAATAACTAAGAAGTGTTTTGTAAACTTTCTATTAGTTTTGTTTGAACATTTTGCACTATGAAAAGGAACAAATGGTATAAATATTCTTCGATATTTTGACATGTGACAGCTGTCATTGAAGGTGATTCCCCAGTGTGTCTGAAAAAAGTTGAAGGTCCTGTGTAAAAAACAAGGACGGAAATTAAGTGAGCAGCAGAAAGCCAAACTGTGGAGCAATTTCGATTGGGTAAAAATTGAGGCGTGTTCGCGTCTTTAAGTTAGGGGATCCGTTCAAAACACAGTTAAGTAGTTAAAGCAGTCGAGACACGGGACTCCTTTGGTTGTCATAGAAACTAATAAGTGCCGCCATGATTGATTGTTAAAACTATTGTATGCTAATTTGTAAACACACATTAAAAATTATTTTTTTGCTTTTTTCTACAATAAACTAAGATCTTTTTGCATATAAAAATCCGTATTTTGTTCTTAGGAATCCTAAGCAACATCTTTAGAGGATTTTCGAAGCGATTTTTAAATCATGATTTTTTTTTCATAAAATCATCTTAATCGAGGGCGCGCTTGTTTTTTAGAGCTAAGAACTGTAAATTTGACAGTAAACTACCGTCTGTTTATATATTTAACATGATATATGACATAGAATATCATTTTATTTTAATAATATTATGGTGTTAGAAATAGTTTAATTTGTAGTCGAATAGTGTATTTATCATTTTACGTAATGAATTATATTTTGAACAAATAATTGTACTCCAAAACCCATTGAACTATTACTTCAACTGTAGTCGCGATCGCGACGTTGACTCAACCAAAAAATCATCCACCAAATTGGTGCAAAAGTGGGTGGTATTTGAGTAAAAGTAAACGTTGCGACGCAACGTTGGCACGCGGTGCACAACGTTGAGACGTCGACAAATTGCTAGTTGGGAATGTATTTTTGCATATACTTGCATTTACTAAGTCAATTAGGACTGCAGAAAAATATGCCGCAAAAGGATTCTTGCCCAGATTCTTGTTACAATACACATGAATAAATAAAATAAGATAGGTAAATAACTGTGAATTAATTGGCACAGAACTTTTATAAATGTACACAAATGTGGATATCAGTGATTTACCAGTTTTACAATTTAATATTTGGTAAACACAAAATCCAGTTTTTTATATTTTCACAAGAAAAGCAACCAATACAACACAACCCCAGCAAACTCAACTCAACACAAAAAAGGGCTAACTAACGTATCCCAACCCTAAAAACTGTTGTCCTAGCTCTAAATGACCGTCGTAACTTTAGACACTGTGAAGCAAAAATGCAAAATACACTGCCATTTTACAGTATAAACCATAGCTTTAGATAACATAGCACCTGCTGTTCGTGATTGAATCGGCTTTATCTACTTACCCTGTAACAGCTGGATGTAAGATAGCAGTTCCCAGGGAGATAGTCCATTGTATTTTAAAACAACCAATGATAAAAAGAATGTTTTTTGCATTAAAACTTTAAAAAACTGCACCACATGTACCGCACCTAAAGCAAACAAGACCATAAATTTGCATCGCAGATCGATGAACTTTTGATCACGTATCTGATTGGTTGAATTACACCACGTGTTACACGCGCTAACGAATCAAAATGCGTAGCTCGAGATGAATCGAAAATGCACTGCGTCAGTCGTATACACCGCGAAGGGGTAATATTTAAGCTGTCTTCGATAAAAGAGACCTTTATAAAATTTAATCGATTTACTGGTTTTTATGCGGGATAAAAAAAAGACCATTTGCACCAACAAGTTAAGTGGCCACTTAGTTAATTCTCATTACTCGTTGTAGCTAATCCCGATAACTTTTTTTTTCATTTACACATTGCTGTCTGGGTGATCACTTTCTCTGACTTTACAACGGGAAAAAACCAGCCGTCATCGTGTCGGTTCGAAATTGCTGTTATCACAGTACGTACATTAATTAAACATAATTGTGTATGAAAAAGTCAGCCGTCATCGTGTCGGTTCGAAATTGCTGTTGTCATTGACAGCATTAATGAAACAGAATTGTGTATGATTTTACAGAACAAAATTATGATAGTAAAAATTACATTAATTTTAAGTTGTATAAACCTCAGAAAATGAGGTTGGGTTTTACAGCTCGCTTTTGCGTCAAAAATATGTTAACTAGCAAAACGTTTTTTTAAGATATAATAAAAAAGTAGGATCTGTGTTAAGTACATATTAATAACATTAACATAAAAAAAACAGAAAAATGTTGTGATCTCTAATGTTAAAAAAATGTAATTCCGCATTTATGTGCTAAGTGGAATAGCACACCCCAACTCAGCGAGAAGCTAGTTAATTCTGATCGAAAATTCGTAATCCTCTTCCCCAAAAAACCCCTTTATACCAATTTTAAACAAAATCGGAGTTACTAGATGGTACCCCCCACCTCCAACTCAGAGAGAAGCTACCAACTTTATATTTTTTCAAATCTGATCAAAAATTCGTAATTTTCGACCCCAAAAACCACTATATACTAATTTTGAATGAAATCAAAGATACTAGATGGGACCCCCCAACTCAGCGGGAAGCTATAAACTATATTTTTTCAAATCTGGTCGAAAATTCGTAATCCTCGACCCCAAAAACCGCTATATACTAATTTTGAAGGAAATCGAAGATCTAGATGATACCTCCTCTCCCCAACTCAGCGGGAAGCTATCAGCTTTATAGTTTTTCAAATCTGATCAAAAATTCGTAATCCTCGACCCCAAAAACCGCTATATACCAATTTTGAACGAAATCGAAGATCTAGATGGTACCCCTCCCCAACTCAGCGAGAAGCTATTAACTTTATAGTTTTTCAATTGAAATCTGGTCAAAAAACTTTAATTTTTGGCCCTAAAAACCCCTTTATACCAATTTTTGAAAAAATCGGAGTTACTAGATGGTACCCCCCCAACTCAGAGAGAAGCTATCAACTTTATAGTTTTTTAAATCTGATCGAAAATTCGTAATCCTCGACACCAAAAACCGCTATAGACCAATTTTAAACAAAATCGGAGATACTAGATGGTACCCGCCCACCAACTCAGCGAGAAGCTATCAACTTTATACTTTTTCCATTTTGATGAAAAATTCGTAATTTTAGACCCGAAAAACCGCTACATACTAATTTTGAACGAAATCGAAGATACTAGATGGTACCCCCCAACTCAGCGAGAAGCTATTTACTTTATAGTTTTTCAAATCTGATCGAAAATTCATAATACTTGTCCCCAAAAACCGCTATATACCAATTTTGAACGAAATCAAAGATCTAGATGGTACCCCTCTCCCCCAACTCAGCGAGAAGATATCAACTTGTTTTTCAATTCTGATCGAAAATTCGTAATCCTCGACCTCAAAAACCGCTATAAACCAATTTTACAAAATCGGAAATACTAGATGGTACCCCCCACCCAACTCAGCGAGAAGCTATCATTATAGTTTTTCAATTCTGATCGAAAATTCGTAATCCTGGACCCCAAAAACCGCTATATACCAGTTTTACCAACTTTATAGTTTTTCAATTCTGATAGAAAATACGTAATCCTCGACCCCAAAAACCGCTATATACCAATTTTGAACGAAATCGAAGATACTAGACAAAATTGGTAATTATTTAGTATATGAAAAATTTCGGGAACTAACTTTAACCAACTCAAACCAACCCAAAACCACTAAAAAATCATAATCCAACCGTCCGGCAGCCTTTTTTGCGTAAAAAAATCAGTCGTCGAGAGATTTGATGTCCTAACGAGTCACTAGTAAGTGCCTCTACAAAGAATTTTTCATAAAATACTGAAAATGGTGTAAAAAATTGTACACTACACTCCTTCTCATGCATACATTTTTGGTTGTAAATGGCAAAGAGTGAGAGAATGTAATAAAATTCCACTTTCATAGGAATTCAAGTTTATATAACTACCACAAAATTTTATATTTATTTCTCTTTTGGACTAAAATAACTTATTTTTAGTGGAAATAAAAAAATTGCCCACCCCAATACGCTTGATACTGGTACGTATGGAAAAAAATGCTATTTTCTGTTATATGTATGTATGTATGTTTGCAACTAAAATAAAAATATTGTAAAGGCAAAATTAAGAAGTCAAAAAAAATGTACTTTTTTTCGGGTTGAAGAAAGTCTAAGTTTACGACTTTTTCCAGCAACATTTTCAGAAAACAAAACACTTGTTCATACGTAAAAATAATTGTCTCTCGAACCATAATATAAAACAAGTAATAATCTGCCTGTTTGTTCTCGGATCACGGCCATTCCGTAAGCTTATTTCTTTTCTTTACACAGAGGAAATCACTATGCATCTCACTCAACGGAGTAACCGATCTCTCATTGGACAAGCGCACACAAGACCCAGCGCGCGAAAATTGCGAGATTCTCATCTACACGCTGCATAAAAACATAATTATTTGTTTTATAAATTTCTACCGTAAAAAAATTGTCTAATTTGAGGGCATGTGGTGTATTACAATACAAATAATTGCCAAAATAATAGTACAGTAGTATTTAAAACATAGAAAAAAAAAAGTCATGATTTATTTAGATGCTTATTTGACTGGCCTATAGTCACCTGCAGACGAGGAGAGTATCTACGCACACACAAATTTTAGGTGTGGGAGGCCTCTCCGTGCCTCGCGACTGGTTACGTCACGTTCGCCCCAAGGCCTCGGTAAAGACTATACTCTTAAGCCCACCAATTCAAAATATTCAAACATTTCAATCAGTTGCCTTAGAAAGAAATTTTAGCCTATTCGGCAAAAAAAAAACAAAAAAGTGCTCCGAGACGTGTCTTACTTTTTGATTTTCACTTATTTTTTAATACCTATAATACTCAATTCATTCTTCCTAATTTTTTTTCGGGGGTTTTCTTTCGTTTTTTTTTTATTCGGGGTATTTTTATTTATATGTATTTTTTCCGTTTTTACCAAACGAAAGACATAAAATAATTGATTGAAGATGTTACACTGGATGATTCTTCCAAATTGGTGTTTGAATTGTTCGCTGTGGTAATTGGTTCCAAAATTTGAACAATAAATTAATCATGGAACCTATTCGAAACTTGCTGTAAAAGCTGATGTGACTTTCTAATCTTATTAAGGAAGTCTTTCATGAAATTCTCAAAAGGAAATGCACTAAAATCATCAAGTTTGCCAAATTTTAATGTTTCACAATCTGCTAAATGACTTAAACTATGAACATTTAATGAGATAAAACCACTACCATAAATTTGTTTTGTATTTAAAAGAAATATGTTTAACAATTGTTTAGAATAATTCAAAAATCATTATCAAAAACAAGGTCACTTAAAAGCACTGTTAGAGCCACAGATAAAGTCATGAAATTGTTATATTGGTTCTTAGGTAAAATACCTTTTAAAACCATGCTCATGATGCTCATCCAGATTTGAATTTTCGTTATTTCCACCCAAGATCTTTTGATCAACATTGAAATTTCAAATTTATGAGTTATGTGGCCTACTGTAATCCCTTACAAAATCTCTAAGTAAAGTATTCGAATCTTTTGATTTTTTTTGACCATAAAACAAAGCCACTACAAACACAGAATTTTTAATATTGGATATAGATTTTACTGAACATAAAACTGGCCGAAAACACTGTCAGTACTTTTACTTAGAGGCAGGCCATCAATATTTGTAGCCAAACTAATTTTTTTGAAATAATATAAGCAATGAGTTTTTTATTCCAAAATAATAATAATGCCCACAATCTACATTAATGATTTGAGAAACTTGTTTTTTTTTCTCCTTAATAAAGTTAAGATTTAAAATTCTTAAAAGTTTCATTTTTAAAACTATGTTTATCCTCACAGTTAAGTTTAAAAGTTGTAGCCCCACCTTTAGGAGTGAAAGCCTCGCCAGTGCTAATTGAGGTCTCAGTTGTGACAGTTGAGTCATTAGCTGTGATAGTTGAGTCGTCAGCTGTGACAGATGAATCGTCAGTTGCGACAGTGGCTTCGTCTGCTGTGAAAGCTGAGTTGTCAGCTGTGAAAGGTGAGTTGTCAGCTGTAAAAAGTGAGTTGTCAGCTGTGAAAGCTGAGTTGTCAGCTGTGAAAGCTAAATTGTCAGCTGTGATCGCTGAGTTGTTACTTACGACAGTTGAGTAACAGTGGAGATGTCAACACTGTGTGAAAAAGCTTTGTTTTGTTGAAAGGCAGAAAACAAAGTAGTACTTGGCATTTTTGCTAATTTCATCATGTATTTTTAAAGAAATTACGTCTTTTTTTGTTTTTTTTAAAGGCAGAGCGGGCAAGACATTTTTTAGAAGACATTGTGATATGCTCAGGTAATAAAATTTAATTAAAATAGCTAAAGCTAAGACTTACTTAAAATTGTGACAATGATTGGTATGTTATTGTGTTTTGTTAACCTATAAAAAACAGAACAAAAATAAAATTACCTGAGTATTTTTGAGTCTTAATTTGTTTAATCGTATTTAGAGTGGTTTTTAACAACTTGTAGATAAAATTTTTCTAAAATCGTCTTGTTAAACACAATTTTTCTTAATACCTTCATTAAAAAATTTCAAAAATTGGAAAAACATACAAACACATTCAATTCAAATCAAGGATAGCTGTGACACGAAAAAAGAGAATTTTGTTTGCCACAGCCTACTTTGTATTCAAACACATCTATCCTTACTCTTACTCAAAAAAAATATTTCAGTCTTTTTTTTGCATTGATAACTGAAAAAGCTACGATTTGTAATTTTCAGACAGTGAGTAAAATCTTGTTTTTAATGAAGGCATTAAAAAATAATGACGACAGTAGTCATACCAAAACAAAAAATTGGTTGAAGACTTCATCATCTTTCAAAAAAAAATGACAAGAAATATACCAGCAGAAAAAAATATATGAAGTTTTAACAATTTTCAGAAAACTTGTTGTAATTTCAGTATTTTAAACAAAATTGATGATGCCACAAGCCTAAATTAAATGATGAAAATAAGGGGTTAGCATAGAAATTGTTTTTCAGAAAAATTCCAACAATTCTTTATTGGTACCTACACATTAGGAAAGAAAAAAAGATGCCTGTGTTCAAAATAATTTAGGTTTGGTATTTATTTGAGAGTGAATTTGAATCCTAAAAATAGTTCATTTAGTTTTATATATATATAAAAGAAGTTTACGGGTAGTCGAGACTGACTAGTTGAGAAAAAACCTCGGTTAGTTAGTGGGGATGCAGTCTTATATGCGCCGGAATAAAGTAAACTTCTTTTTTGACAGTCAAGCTTTCGAGAATATATTTTTATCTTCTTCAGGACTTCTACAATAAGTTAACAAGCCATTAGAATAATTAACTTAATTAAATTAAAACTATTATAGATAAACTATACAGGTACCCATATAAATATATCTATGTGATAATAGGCCAAATGGCCAATAGTGCAAAGACTTTATGATGAGTGGCTAACTTTATATTGTACATTTTGACATTTTAACATCTGCCTAATAAAAGCCATTCTATCGTCAACCATCGTACTTATTGGTAGGGTCCCCTCCCCCCCTAAGTGCACTCCTTCACATGGCTGCTGCAAACAGAAGAAACGAAATGTAAGTTTGAAATTTAATTTTATCCAAGCCATCCTTCCAATATTCAAGATTTTTTTTTAAATAATTATTTCAAAATGGAGTTCAGGTGTATTCAGCCCATGATATTTTCGGCGAATATTGCCGATAATTGGAGATATTGGAAACAAAATTTCAAAGTATATTTAATTGCAACGGAAATAAACAAAAAATCAGAGGAGCTACAATGTGCACAATTGCTTACATTAATAGGGGACGAGGGGATCAAAATTTTTAACACGTTTAAGTTTCGAGATGACGAAGTAGACAAAATAGAGATTTTATTGGAGAAATTTGACGGCTATTTTTTACCCAAGAAGGATGTGAATTTTAATAGATTTTTGTTTTTGAAATGTGAACAAAAGGAAGGTCAATCACTAGACAATTTTTTTACCGAAGTTAAAAGTTTGGCTGCCAGTTGTGAGTTTGATACATTGGAGGACTCTCTGGTACAGTCAATTATTATTCATGGGTTGAGGTCTGATGGGTTGCGAGAAAAATTGATGTCACAAGAATTTAAAACTGTGGATGAGTTAATGAAGGCTTGCATTAATTCAGAATGCACTAAGAAACACACCAAAGTTATATCGAATGGTAATGGAAAAAATGGACAATCATTTCCAATGCATGCTGTTTCAATGCCACAGTCTCAAGATCAACAAGGACGGGGATCAAGTCTGGCGAGATCCAGACAGATGACAGCTCGGACAACGTCAAGATGTCAGCATTGCAATTATGAGCATGGTGTCCATAATCCATGCCCGGCTCAAGGAAAAAAAATGCAGGTCATGTAATTTTTTTAACCATTTTTCTAATTTTCCTTTGTAAAAATGTTAAAAATATTAATTTCAAGCGTAACTTTAATCATAACTTTAAGACAAATAATTTCAGGTCAAATAATTTTGAAAATTTTCCACACACTAGTTCAAATTTTAACAGATTTTAATCAAAATCCGCATTTTCTAGGTCAAAATCATGATACTTATGGTCTCAATGATGAGTTTGGTCAAACGTCTAATTTTGGTGGACCGAATCATAATTTTTGTGGGCAAAATAATCATTTAAATGGTCATAATTCAATTTTTACTAGTGGAAGTTCAAATTATAATAACTGTACGGATCAAAATTCAAATTTTTTAAGTCAAGATAATTTTTTTCAAAACCAAAATTCAAACAGTCAAGTAAATATGATCGACAAGTGTAGTCCTAACTTCGATACACACCAGAACTTTTTATTTTTAGATTCAATCGAGATGACACAGCAAACAGACATGATGCAGGCTGCAGCGGCGGTGGTGAATGGTGTATCGGGGAGCTCTGGGGACTCGTCTTGGACAACTTGTCTGACAATCGACAATGGCAATACAGTTGGGCAGAAAATCAACTTCAAAATAGACACAGGAGCCTCGGTAAATGTTATTCCTCTTAACCTATTGTATAAACTAAACATAGATCCTAGAAAAATTGTAAAAACGAATGTTATCTTTGTTCATATACACAGAATCCTTTGCCAATAGTAGGAAAAATTGATTTAAATTGCTTTTTTTAAAATAAATTTTACTTAATTTTGTTTTTTGTGGTTGACCAACCAAATAGTTTGAGATCATGTATTGAGTTGAATATAGTGAAAAGAGTTGATGATATTTGCGATAATTCTCTGAACAAGTTTTCTTTTGATTTAAATAGTTTATTAAATAAGTATCAACATGTTTTCCAGGGTATTGGTTGTTTAAAAAAAACATATAAGATTCAGTTAAAAAAAGACGCTGTGCCAAAAATACATCCTATTAGAAATGTTTCTTTTGGGTTACAAGAAAAAATGAAAAGTACTTTAGATGAGTTGGAAAATCAGGCAATTATAAGTAAAGTAAATGAGCCAACTGAGTGGTTGAATCCTTTTGTGATACTTAGATCCTTATGAAGTAAATCGTGTAACTTTAAGACAACATTGGAAAATTCCAACTTTGGAACAGCTTACTTTAAAGTTTTCTGGTGCAAAATATTTTTCTACCCTTGATGCGGCTCAGGGATTTTTACAAATACCTTTAGATCCAAATAGTGCCAAAATAACAACCTTTGGTACACCTTGGGGCAGGTATTGTTGGAACAGACTTCCATACGGGTTGTCCAGTAGTCCGGAGGTGTTCCAGCAGTACATGACTGAGATATTTGGTGACATTGAGGGCTGTGAAATTTATAGTGATGATATAATAGCATTCAGTAGCTGTCCTAAGCTTCATTTAAAGATTTTAACTGAAATATTTGATAAAGCGTAGATTTATTAAACCGTAAAAAATTTCAAAATTTTAATCAGAACTTGTCAACGTCTCGTAACTCTCAAGTTTTGAACTGTGGTGAAACTTTTTCTTCAAACTTTAACTCTAAAAACCCACAAAATGATTTTTATAGTGAAAATTTAAGTCGTACATTTTTCTCTAAAACTGTGCAAAATTGTATACAAAACCCTGTACAAAATTGTACAACTTCTTTAACGTTAAATTTACAAGCTTCGTGTTCACAAACTTCAAACTTTCAAGCTTTAACCTCTCAAAATTGTAATTCTCAAAGTAGTAACTCTTAAATTTCAGATAATGTTGAAATTTTAAATTCAGAAACTTCAATTTCAAATTTTCAAACTTCAAAAACTTCAAATTTGCAAACTGCAACTTCAAAGATTGATAAAAAATTAAACAACGCTTGTCAAAATGACAAAAATGGTAGTAGTTTTAAGAATAGGGAAAAAACTGACGCTAATAGAATAGATAATAATAGTAATAGTAGTAGTAGCGATGACTCCTTCAGTAACTTTCAAGGTTTTGAAAGTTGTGGTAGCCAAAACTCTCCTGTAAATAGTCCTGACAAGCTTGAAAAAAGTACATTTGCTCATTTAACGCCTAGTCCTAGTACTAGTAAAACTTTTAGTAGTAAAACTTCTAGTAGTGAAACTCCTAGTCATTTATCTAGAACTTCTAGTGAACAAGATGAGCCAACTCTGGTTCCTGAAGATTTTACGACCAGGTCGGGTCGAAGAGTCATTAGACCAGCTAGACTGGATTACTAGTTGTTTCTAGTTTTAAAGAATGCTAGAATTTGCAATTTTTAACTTTAGTGACACAAAACAATATTTTTTTGCTTTGCTTACTTATAAAAAACTAGCTCTCAGTAAGAATCCTGTCTCATGTGTCAGACTATTTTACAATAATTAATTTAAATAAAAGGTTAATAATTTTTTTTTAGCTTGCAATGTTTGCAGGAAACTGACTATCTTTTTTAATCAAATCTAATTATTCACACTTGTAAAATTACAAAGTTTTAATTTTTTTTTTAAAGGGGAGATAAGAATCGCATAAACATAAATTAAAAGTTTACATAACTATTTAAAATTTTAAAATAAAATAATTGCTACCTACATAACTACAAATCGTTATAACTTTACCCTGTGTACAAATATAAGTGATAGTTTTATGTATAGCTTTAAGAAGTGCTCAGAGACTCTGAAGAGCCAAAAGTGTAAAAGGACTCACAAGTTTTACTTGTGTATAATTTTTGTAAAAGTGCATTACTAATATTGGTTAAGCCCTACGGGGAAAATGTCGTTAAAATTAAATCATGTAAACTTGTACTAACATAACTTTAATAATTTGAAACTCTGACTTTTTAATAGCGTCCAGTTTTCTAAAATTTTCTATTTTTAGATTAAGATCTTTTAAATCTATACTACACGGTATTAAGTATTTTCTGCTACCATTGTTAAAGATAGGATTGTTTGTTAAACTTGTTTTATAGTATTTATTGTTTTTTATATTTTTATTTGTTAACTGTTATGTGACACTCCAAAAAAGGGTAGATGTGATAATATGAGTGGCTAACTTTATATTGTACATTTTGACATTTTAACATCTGCCTAATAAAAGCCATTCTATCTTCAACCGTCATACTTATTGGTAGGGTCCCCTCCCCCCCTAAGTGCACTCCTTCACAATCTAAATAATTATGTACTCACCAAAGTGGGTTGAAAAACAATAAAGCTAGAGATCTCTGAAAAATTTTGAGCCTTTTTTGCCCTTTTGGGCCTTATTTTATAATAAAAACCTACATGAATTTGTTTAAAAGAATTGAAAAGTCCACAAAATGGTGGCGAGAGGTTCTTTTTATATTATTTTTTCAATTTTTTGACGTTTATAAGGTCACATTAACCGTCTTCTTTAGTGTATCAAGTAATCCAGAAGAGAGAGCAAGTAACACAGAGAATATTGCACGACAAAGGGCGCAACAGTGTGGTCATCTTATTCTCTTTTTCATTTTAAAAGTTTTGAACTCAGATAAACTTATGCGTGTCTTCTCATTGTGGAGAGAGATGGGTAGATAAGATGACACCCTGCTGCCTCCCTCACCATGCCGTATACCAGATTCGTCACCAATTTTGTTCACATTCTAATACCGACAATACATTGTTGAAAAAAATAGAAAAAAAATATTTTTTTATTAAAATAATTAATTTTGTGATTTTGGTGTAACCTCCCAAAAGACACACAGTTCACCATAATCTCCCTATATTTTATTTTTTGTTGTTTTGGTGTTATTATCATGTTAATTGACCTATTTGGTAGATACATGAGGAATTAACAGAAAAGGAAAGGGTTTTGGTATGGCAAAATGTATGTCTCTAAAAAGCCAAGCAATCTTCTCTATTTACTGACATTATTTTAGAAAATCAATTAATGAACTATTATTCAGACAAATTTTTTTTTATATAATAGTTGAAAGGTAAGCAAAAAAATTTTTTCAAATTGAAGATTAGCTGTCAACACTGTTATATGTTATTGTTGGTTATTAATTAATGCGTTATACCTATTATTGTCTAAATTTAGGATATAACTGTAAATGGAGCTGAGATTGTTCACATCACTTTTTTTTTCATTGATTGTTGTTCTCTGTTAATATGAACCATTTCAAGGATAAGTCTCTTATAGTAGGAGGCTTCCTGATCGACAATAGACACTTAAAGTAAATATTTCAACGCATCCGTATCGGTATACCTAACGCGTTCGAAACAAAGTCAAAACACGCTACAATTCTGACTTGCTCATGCCATGTTTCGAACGATGCTTCTTTGATGGGTGTGATGACAGAATCTCGTTGCGTACGGAAGGATCTATGTATCGTTAGGGACCCACAAACGTACGCAACGATTTCAATCAGCAGTTCTGTGATCGCACCCTTCAAAAAAGCGGGCATCGTTCGAAACGTCGCATAAACAAGTTAAATATGTAGCGTATTTTGACTTTGTTTCGAACGCGTTACGTATACCGATACGGATGCGTCGAAATATTTACTTTAAGTATCTATTCTCAGCACCATCCCAGTCCATCTGGTGTTCTTTATTAATTATATGTTCTGTTAATGCAGGGGACTGTACGTGTCTTGAACAATCACTTTTATGTGATATAATCCGGCCTTTTAATTTGCGACTAGTTTGACCTATGGATTTAAACGGACAGTCCTTGCATGGTATTTTATAGACAACATTGCTTTGATCTAACAGCTGGACTAGTGACTTTGTTTTTGTATGAATTTTAGAGATAGTTTTGATCTATTTTCTCGCTATTTTTATGTATTTATCTTTAAAAATCGTGGTTAATCTATGGGTGAGGCTTGGCTAAATTTCTTCAAGTTTTTGAGACCTTTTTGCTTTTATTATTATCAAACATATTTTTTGGCTTTTGACAGTGTTTTTAAGCGATTTTTGTGTTTTTTTAGGAGTAAAAATAATTTTAAAAAATTTCTAACCTCACAAATTGTTTTAAAAGATTTATCAAAATAAGAATAAGCAAATAACTCTATTTATATTAATCGGTGCAGATAGTTTTTTAACATGATATTTAAAACAAGAACCTATTTTGGTTGTATTATTTTTATAACAAAATATAGTGAAAACCCAACATATCCTCAAATTTTGTACACCTCCTGCAAACAGGGTCCATACAACACCGTTCTCATTTGAGAACGGTGTTGGTCCATATTCTAGGTCCTGCCAAGTCCTGTCAGGATTCAACAGGACCCAAATTATAGGCCGGGACCTCAGACTAATAACTAAAGAGCCGGGACACAGAAAAAAGTGTCATATTTTTTTTTTAATTTTCTACCATCTTGAATTTTAAAGAAATGCCATTATTGACACTTGTTCTGAAAACTATAAAGTATAATATATGTTCAGTTGTGTATTTTTTTTAATATTAAAATTAGTTTTAAAGTTATAGACAATTCAAAAAGTCTAATTTTTGGTTGCTATATTAAGCAGCATACAAAAATAAGAACCTTTGTGGTTGTCTTTGTTTGACAAGCTCTCAAGAAGAGAGTGATTTCGGTTTATTTTCCTAACGCTTTTTAAGCTTTTACATATAAAGCAATGTATTTTGCATCTTCCTTTATAAGAAAATAACAATTTTAAGCTTTCCTTTCGCAAAATTATCCAAAACCACTAACACTTTGACGTGGATTGACAGAAGTATACATAAACAAAATATTTATATATTTACTGCTGTTAATCCACATCAAAATGTTTGTCTTCTGGCGAATTTTGCAAAAAAGTTTAAAATTGACTTTTGTTAAGGAAGATGCATAATATATTAAGTTTTATGGGTAAGCGTAGAATTAGTTACAAATATAAACCGAAATAACTTTATTCTTGACAGGTTTTCAAATCACAATAACGACAAAGGTTGTTATTTTTGTATGCTGGTCAAAAACTCCCTATTTTCACTGTTATTTAGTGGTTACCTAGTTATTTAGGTTTTGTATATAAAATACTTTGTATTAAAACTAAAAAACAAATAAGATATATTCAAAGATTTTCTTAAAACAAACTAATTTTTATTTTGTTTTTTTTATCATGTTTTGTTTATTTTTTATTGCCTACCAAAACATCTTAAAAACTAATAAATTCTGCCCCCATAACATATCAAGATTTTTCTTCTGTCTGTCAAAGGAGCCAGAATTTATTACTGACAACTGCACCTATCAAAATGTTTGTCGTAATTTGAAAAAAAAAACAAAAACTTAAAAGGTGGGTAATTCTTTCTTCTTAATTATAAAATATATAAAAAATAATAAAAGGAACTAACATAATCCACAAAAATAAAATTCAGTTAACATTAAATGTCAAACTTGGGGATAAAGCAAAGCCATACCCTCTCCACATAGGTCGATGAACTCCTACCATTTTAGTGTTCTTCTCCTGACTTTCTCTGCCATATTGACATAAAATTAATGGATGTTCTATTACTTTTAGTATTTTTTTTTCTTTTGCGAGATGTCTCCTGCCAGTCCTGGTCTTTCCATTTTTTTTAGTAGATAGGGAAGTTGTTTGAAAGAACTTTCTAAAAAATAAAAAGGCAAATAAATAATGCAAAGAGTTCTTGGAATTTTTTAAAAATATTTTCTAAATTAAAAATAAAGGCAATATTGACATGCTCTTTAAATGATGAATCAGGATTTATTGAGCTATGAAAAATCTTGTGTAAAGAACGTGAATTCATAATGCAAAAATATGTGTATCAAGATGTGTTAGTACCTTTTTTGTAGTTCCAGATGATTCAGCTTTAACATAAGTTATTCTTATTTAGTATGTACCTTTTCAATGAAGATGATCATCTTGCCTCCTTATCTGCAATCTTAAAGAAAGGAAACCAATATTTTTAAACATTTCTCTGTTTTCCAAAGAATTATGACATAACAGTTTTAAAAAATAATTGAAAATTAGTTGGTCACCCAGTTTTAATTATAACGAAAGTAGGTACCTATAACACCATAGTGTCCACAGCATTCTCAAAAATCTCTGACTTTTCACGACCAACTTACTAACTCCTGCTAGATTGATTCACCTCTTGGGGCCAACCCATTAATAAAACAGAAACTTATTATCTAACTACAGGCTTTATAGAAACTTACCAAAGGACAGAATCCAAATCACCTATCTCCTGTCTTTTTGCAGGTCTTGGGGATGGTGAATCGGGAACCCCTGGTGAATCTCCTCTGCTTCCAACAGTAATTGACAGTAAATAAAAATTTGGGCTCTCGCTTTTTTCCAAATCGTCCGTTTTTTTACATTTCAATTTTTGGAAGCCACAAAAAAATAAACAAAAAATTTGACAATTGATACTGAAATTCAAGACTGCATCCAAAAAAACACAAAAAATGCGAGGCTGCCAATTGTAATTTATAGCATCAACCCAATTTCATATTCTCTGGTTCCACTTTGCCAAGATTGCACCTCTGCAAGAAAAATAAGGATAAGTTGAACTTATACTTAAGTTTTAACTTAGCTTAGTTTTAAATTTAAGCCGAAGTGAGAAAGTGGCCCAGTAAACAGCTGTTTCATTTTGATTGTTTTGAGTCTGTTCTTGTGACTGATTAGTAACAGACACTTGGGATGGCAAAGTAAGCAGCGCAGGGGCCCTTTCTATGATATTATCGGGTATTTGATATTTTATTTGACATTATATAATAGTTTATTTACTAATTTTTCTGGGTAAGAACTGCCAACAAGGAATCCTTTGAGTAAGGTTAAAGATTCTGTCCTATAGTCAGGATGTGTAAGACTGACTGCTCATTTCATACCTAGCACTAAGTTGATCTTCATATTCATTGGGTGATAGGATTGATAACTCATAAAACGGTTTGAAAAGTTTTCTGTACCATTTTGTTCTAATCTCCAACTGCTGTGAACTGTACGTGCCTATTATAGGTATTGAATATCTCTAGGGTCAGGCCCACGCCCCTCCTAGATACAGCTAAAATTAGATCGTCAACAAATCTTTTTACGAAAGAAATGTGGAAAGGAAGGTAATGCAGGCAGTCCTGAACCAGGTCATCTAGTAAAAAATTGACTAAAATAGGTGATATTTTTGAACCCATGGGGGTACCAAAAATTTGTTTATAATATTTTTTTATTAAATTCAAAAACATTAGAGTCAAAAATGAAAGAAAGGATACCTGAAAATGTATCATAGTCCAAGGTGCATTGCATTGCTATATCATCCCATTTTTTCTGCAGGCTATCTTGTATGACATCTAGTAGTAAGTTTGTGAACAGCGAGACAACATTAACATAGTCATTTGGTAGTTGGTAATTATTTATAAACTCACTTAATTAGAATGAATCCTTGATTATGTAGGAGCTACCTAAGGTGTTGTAAGTATTGGTTAAAATGTCAGACAAAAACTTTGCCAAGTTATTATTTGGACAATTAATTGAAGAAACTATTGGCCTCATACTTAGGGTAGGTTTATGAATCTTGGGTAAGGTGTAAAACCTAGATGCAACTGAATTATAAAAATACAAATTTTTTGCTGTTTCTTCATTGACAAATTTGTTATCTAACATAGAGTTTACTATTTTATTTGCTTTTTGTTGTAATGTGACTGTTGGATCTCTATTTAAGCAGATTACACCTGCTGACATTTAGTAGATCTAGGCTCTTATTAATATAGTCCTGTTTATTCATGGCTACTATGACATTGCCTTTGTCGCTGTTCACAATGTATACTTACCTCAGGGTGTGATTTGAAAAATAGTTTAGTTTTTTTATAAATGTCACTAAGAAAAGGCCTACTATTGTGATTTTTACGAATAAAATTTGTTAGTATATTGGTAAACTGTGCTCTGTAGCAATCTTTTTTTTGTGTCATCAACATCTTATATAATTCTCCCTAGGTCAGCTAAAAGGTGTGTTTGAAATATTCTTGAACCAGTTTTTTTGGACCCTAATTTGTTGTATTTGTTCATTTTTTAGTGTATCTAGTTTTTTAATGTTAGTTTTTTGGGCAGTGATTTTGATGGGTTTTGAAGAAGTTTCTATGGGCACATGTGGGTTCGGTTTTTAGGATATTTGAGGAGATTATATCAGTATTGTGATTCTAGAAGATCCTATGGGGAATGATTCTGTAGAAGTTTCTATAAGTTCTTGTGCATGGGATCAGTTTCTAGGACATTTGACATCAGTATCATGATTCTAGAAGATCCTATGGGCAAGAAGATTTTATCGTGTTTTGGGTCAGTTTTTGCAACATTTTCTATGATATTGGAGGATATTTTATAAGGTCTATGGGCAGTGATTTTGATGGGTTTTGAAGAAGTTTCTATGGGCGCATGTGGGATCGGTTTCTAGGATATTGAAGGAGATTATATCAGTATTGTAATTCCAGAAGATTCTATGTGGAATGATTTTGGAGAAGTTTCTATGAGTTCTTGTGGGATCGGTTTCTAGGACATTTGAAGAGATTCTATAAGTATCATGATTCTAGAAGATCCTATGGGCAAGAGGATTTTATTGGGTTTTTGGGTCGGTTTTTGCAACATTTTCTATCATATTGGAGGAGATTTTATCAGGCCTATGGGCAGTGATTTTGATGGCTCTTGAAGAAGTTTCTATGGGCACATGTGGGATCGGTTTCTAGAATATTTGAGGAGATTATATTAATATTGTGATTCTTGAAGATCCTATGGGGAATGATTTTGGAGAAGTTTCTATGAGTTCTTTTCGGATCGGTTTCTAGGACATTCGAGGAGATTCTATCAGTATCATAAATCTAGAAGATCCTATGTGCAAGAAGATTTTATCGGGTTTTGGGTCGGTTTTTGCAACATTTTCTATGATATTGCAGGAGATTTTTTCAGGACTATGGGCAGTGATTTTTTTGGTTTTAGAAGAAGTTTTTATGGGGACATGTGGGATTGGTTTCTAGGATATTTGAAGAGATTATATCAGTATTGTAATTCTAGAAGATCCTATGGGGAATAATTTTGGAAAAGTTTCTGAGTTCTTGCTCAACTAGCAATTTGTCGACGTCTCAACGTTGTGCACCGCGTGCCAACGTTGCGTCGCAACGTTTACTTTTACTCAAACACCACCCACTTTTGCACCAATTTGGTTGAGTCAACGTCGCGATCGCGACTACAGTTGAAGTAATAGTTCAGTGGGTTTTGGAGTACAATTATTTGTTCAAAATATTATTCATTACGTAAAATGATAAATACACTATTCAACTACAAATTAAACTATTTCTAACACCATAATATTATTAAAATAAAATGATCTTCTATGTCATATATCATGTTTTGCATCATCATAACATGCGAACCAATGCCAAAATATATAAACAGACGGTAGTTTACTGTCAAATGTACAGTTCGTAGCTCTAAAAAACAAGCGCGCCCTCGATTAAGATGATTTTATGAAATTAAAAAAAAATCATGATTTAAAAATCGCTTCGAAAATCCTCTAAAGATGTTGCTTAGGATTCCTAAGAACAAAATACGGATTTTTATATGCGAAAACATCTTAGTTTATTGTAGAAAAAAGCAAAAAAATAGTTTTTAATGTTTGTTTACAAATTAGCATACAATGGTTTTAACAATCAATCATGGCGACACTTATTAGTTTCTATGACAACCAAAGAAGTCCCGTGTCTCGACTGCTTTAACTACTTAACTGTGTTTTGAACGAATCCCCTAACTTAAAGACGCGAACACGCCTCAATTTTTACCCAATCGAAATTGCTCCACAGTTTGGCTTTCTGCTGCTTACTTAATTTCCGTCCTTGTTTTTTACACAGGACCTTCCTCTTTTTTTTCCGACACACTGGGGAATCACCTTCAATGACAGCTGTCACATGTCAAAATATCGAAGAATATTTATACCATTTGTTCTTTTTCAAAGTGCAAAATGTTCAAACCAAATTAATAGAAACTTTACAAAACACTTCTTAGTTATTTTTACTGAATTAATTGACGTTTGTATGACAGACAGCAGTGCTCCAAAATTGGCTTGTTGCAAACAGAACAGAAAAATTGGTTAGATGAAAACAGGCGCGCCCTCGTCTCCAAAAAACCGGCCAGAAAACGTGGAGTAAATTGATCAATTTTTGGTTTAGCACACACCGGTTTGTAGTCGGCGCCTTCACAACTAAGGAATTACTGTTAGTAGAATAGACGGTCATAAATAGTTGTGATGGCCACTGAAGTTGTGATAAACGTTTAGGCGTCGTATAATAGTCGACGTTGTCGACCGTCACCATAATAACTATTCTTTATCTGTAAAACAACGTTTAAAATTAGTGCAATTCTAATTTTTACAACTTGTACAACTAAAAATTGCTAGTTGGGTGTGGTATCGGTTTCTGGGACATTTAAGGGGATTCTATCAGTAACACGAATCTTTCTGTTCTTGGTGGTTTTTTGCAACGTTTTCTAGGATATTGGAGCAGATCGGCTCTACGAGCAGTAATTTTGATGGTTTTTGAAAAAGTTTCTTTAAGTATTTGTTGGGATCATGTAGGATACTAGAAGAGATTATATATTTATACTATTATCTATATTTTTATCAGTAATTCTATCAGTAACGTGTTTATGGGCAATAGTATTATTATGTAGTATATTAAAGGGTACTATCAATATCATACTTCCAGATTATCTAATGGGCCAAAGGATTTTATTCAGGTTTTGGATCGGTTTTTGCAACAACTTCCAGCACATTGGATGACCTTCAATTACTCCTAGGGACAAAATTTCTAAGATATATGTAGAGATTTTATCAGTATCTTTTCTAGGAGTCCTATTATAATTTTATCCTATATGATAGGAACTTCTTGTCGAACCTTTGATTTTCCGATTATTGTTTAAAAATTTTAGCAAAACAAGTATAATTATTTTAAGAATTATCAACATGTCCTTATGTTAGTTTGTTTGGTCTTTCTTTAAAATCTGACCAAAAGAATATACGCAAAGAGATTAACGTATATCTCAAGACTGAAAGGTGCATAGTGGGGCTAAATCCTGGGGACATCAATTTTGTATCGGTAAGTGGTAATTTCATAGTAACGAGAATTTTCGGACCATGCAGTAATATAACTTAAATTAACTCACAAAATGATTTGCTTGTCTTATAAAAAATCCTTAATACCTACTCTTCTTCAAACGCATTACGATACTGATAGAATTTCCTTAAATATTCTAGAAACCGATCCCACAAGAACTCATAGAAACTTCTCCAAAATCATTGCTGATAGGAACCCCTAGAATCGCGATGCTGGATAGAATCTCATCACATATTCTATAAACCAATCTTACAAGAACTCATAAAAACTTTTCCAAAATCATTGCTCATAGGATCTTCTATAATCATGATACTGATAGAATCCCATCAATTATTCTAGAAACCGATCCCACAAGAACTCATAGAAACCTCTCCAAAATCATTGCTGATAGGAATCGCGATACTGGCTAGAATCTCATCAATTATCCTGGAAACCGATCCCACAAGAAATTATAGAAACTTCTCCAAAATCATTGCTCATATATGATCTTCTATAATCACTATACTGATAGAATCTCCTCAAATATTCTGGAAACCGATCCCACAAGAACCCATAGTGTGAGGAATAGCGTTACGATAAAAAATTTATTTAAAAAAAATTTAATTAATTTCGGTTTCTCGTAAATAAAACGCGTAAAACCTTTTTTACAAAATAATCTAAACCCATATCAATACATAAATCAAAAATAGGTCAAACTTTATTATTTCAATTATTCCAGGAGAAAAAGTTTTCTAACAATAAAATAATAATATCTAAACAAGTATCTACTTACAAGCCCTGCTACAATAAACTCAGATATATGGCTGGCACTTTTGAGACACAGTAAATTTTTAGTAGGTACTGGTAAATATTTTAAAGAGACCTATTCGGTCTAAAGTTAAATGAAAAATAAAAACGCTTCTAAAAATGAACTAAAGTGTAGCAAAGAATCTCCTACTTAAGACAGGCCCACTTTAAATTGGGAGGAGTTTAATAACTTGGAAAGGGTTAGAATTATTAGAAAAACTGCGTTATGCGCCGATATGGATCAACTTAGGGAGGAGTCTAGTTTTTCGGGTCACTAGTATTTTTCTGGAAAATTGCGCAATATTCTCTGCCGTCAGCATTTGCAGTTCGAAAAAGTCGACTTTCTGTACGTTAATACGATATTCTTGCGTAAGAATTTCTACTTGACGCCAAATAGACGGGATATGTCGCAATAGTTTTCTGAAAAATAAGATTCGTGGAATAAGAAAAAGATTGGGCTTAAAATTTGGGTCGGGACCTACCCACTTTGATTCCTTATAAAATGGCTTGCGGGGGAGAAATTGAAAGAGATACTGAAACATAGTTCCAAAGATCACTTCAAGAGATCAGGGTCTGTAATGAATTTCTAAGCATCAGTTTTAATTATAAATCAGTTTTAAAAAGCAGTGACTTACATAGTGAAAAATGCAGCAGCAGTAAAAGTGTTCGGTTTAATTTAAAAAGTTCTCAAAATGACTTTGCCACGAAAATATTTGGAGCCAGATAAAATACGACAGACCCAAAATTAACGGAAGATTTTGTAGAATTATTTATGGATGAAACTTATATTTTAAATAAAATATTTATTATGTTTTTATCAAAAAATAAATTGACTTATCTATTTATACATCCCAAAATTCTAGATTACTATGCACACTAAAACGCTCATGCCCAACATTGTAAAAAAATCTCTCTCTTAAGGAGTTACCCACTCGAACTTTAGAAATAACCCTTAAGGGCCGATCTTCACATTGGTGTCGGAAGTGGGATGATTTTCTGGAAGGGGATGATTGAAAAAAAAACAAAATATATTTTTTTTTTAATCAGAAAAGTTTTAGGTCTCTACAGACACGGCATAGTAAAGCAAAAATGTCAGGGAAGACAGTTTAAAAAAAAGTTTTATTTAAAAAAAATTGCGATATTATTTGAATATATAGAGCTTAAACTTACGAATGATAATAAGTGTTCAGAAATTTTGGAAGAAAATAGAATATATGTTGTAGCCATTTTAGTATCATGAATATGCCCAAGAAGTCATCATTTAAAGAAACGTACAGTGACCAAAAATTAGTTAAAACTTAGGGCAAATTTTAGACTACTCTGGAATTTAACATAAGGCAAGATGGAATTTATATTGATCGAGAAGTTGTTGTGTACGCCTATTAAAATGGTTTTATTTGACGAAACTAGCCATGACTTATTAATTGAGAATGCTTATGTACGCATTTTAGAAAAGAAAACTGTTGTTGTGTAAGCCTTTATGAGAGGAAATTGGCGCTTTGTATGCCTTTATGAGAGGAAATTTGTGTTTTATATGCCTTTAAGAAGAAAATATTTGTTGATGAAACAGGAAATCAACATTGTGTTTGTTCCACTTTGTACTAGAAGATTGCTGCCCAGTTTGAAAAAGGCAAGCAGTTCTTTATTACCCGCCAATAACTGAGGACTAGTGTTGGGACAGTTTGCGTCTGTCTTAAGCACGTACTGAACCATGAGTATGATTGATTGCCCTATCAAAAATAAAAAATAAGTACTCCGAAAGAAAAATAAAAGTGTAGAAAAATGTTAAAAATGTACAATGCTACCGGACGTTCAGAATCTACACTGAAAAGAGAGAAAGACGAAAAGGAAGTGGAACGCATGAATTTCCAATAAGAGAAAAAGTGATATAAATTGCCATGTAGGTAGTTACTCTATGCGTTGGCCCGGAGTGTTAAAAATATGTGTGACAAAGAAATTTTGATGGTGTTAAAGAAAAGTTTAAGAACGTTTGAAAGTCAACTATGTAAAAATTAAAAGATGTCTTAAGGTAAAAGAAATTGTTTTGAAATTTATTGAGTTGAGACATTGCTCGTCAGAAACCATTTGTTCGGAAGGGTTGTAGGTCCTACAACTTCTGAGAGTAGTTTCTTAACGATATTTATCGTAGAAGTAATTTCAGCAAAGAATTACCAGTTCAGTGGTTTTAGAACCTTATGGTAATGCTCTTAGGATATAGTAAATTACTTCTATACAGCAATTAGGATTGATCAAAGTGAGATAAAACAGCGGTCACGAGAAACAAAAGAAAAAATTTGGGAGATAAAATTGTTTTAAATAAACTAGCAAGATGTTGACTCCAATGTAAGTTTTAAAAAAAGTAAGGGCTGTCAGAAAAACCTATGGAAATGGCTAGAACAAAGTACGAGTAGGCATTATGGAAGTGAATACAAAATATAAATCAGAGTATGAAGTAAAACCGAGAACAAAATAATTTTTTTTTGCCCAAAGTGGAAAATTTTAAAGAAAAGTGAAAAACTATCAAAGTAATAATAAATACATAGTGTAAGTAAAAAAAAAAACGAAATACAAATGTTTTTAATAAACTATGGTGATGATGTGAGAAGAAACTTTCCAGATTAAAAATACAAGAAAATGAGTACTTCTGGAAGTTCCACCAGCACCATCGACGTACCAACGAGTATATCGATGACCAGCACATTAGTCCTATAACCCACAGAATCAATTTGAAGAACCGCAGCATGGAAAAAAGTTGGAGAGCACTATCTAATGATATTGTATTGTTTTTTTAAATTTAATTTTGGTATTGATTGTTTTTTTTTAATTTTTTTTCTCCATTGTCATTATGGTAAAATAATTTTGTAGGTATGTAATGTAAGTAATTATAAATACATAGTGTAAGTGAAAAAAAAAAATCGAAATAAAAATGTTTTTAATAAACTATGGTGATGATGTGAAAAGGAATTTTCCAGATTAAAAATACAAGAAAATGAGTACTTGTGGAAGTTCGACCAGCACCATCGACGTACCAACGAGTATATCGATGACCAGCCCATTAGTCCTGTAACCCACAGAATCAAGTTGAAAAACCGCAGCATGGAAAAAAGTTGGAGAGCACTATCTAATGATATTGTATTGTTTTTTTTTTTAATTTAATTTTGGTATTGATTGTTTTTTTTATTTTTTTTCTCCATTGTCATTATGGTAAAATAATTTTGTAGGTATGTAGGTATATTCTTCAATGTTTTAGATTTTTTAAAGTTAAAATTTTTTAAATATTTTTGAGATCTTACCTTCTGAGAATAAAAAAAAACAGCGATCAAGTATCGGGACGTGGTTTTGAAAATGAGAATACACAAAAACATAAATATTTGAAAATCTTGAAAACGTATAGGAAGCTTCACCTCTCTGGTGCGTGTTGGCTTAACTATCTCAGGACTCTCCTCTAAATTTTCTTCGTTATTATCATTTGAAAGAGACGAGTTCTGAGCCGAGTGAAGACTCTCATCACTTGACATATCGTCCTCTTCACTAAATGCCTCTTCTTCGTTACCTAAAACAGGGCTCTAATTACGATGCGCCTTCTTTCATACGATTTTTCTCATCGTCCAAGTCTGGCTCCGGCGCTGTCTGGATGGCTACTTCAACTAGCTTATATAGCTTTAACGTTTCGATATGGACAAGTCTCTCTTTTCCTGCTTTTAGCTGTTTTATCTTATAATTAACTGGGCTCGTTTGTTCCATTATACGAGGTGGGCCTGACCATTTACTATAAAATTTGGTAGCTAGCTTCTTACGCACTCCTGGTATTGCAGGAACATAAAGATACACCAAGTCTCCTACCTTAAATTTTCGTCGAGTTTTTCCGTTGGCATCTGTAGTCTCTGCTTTTCTCAATGTTACTCCTTGCTTTATGATGGGCAATCTGCATCCGAGTAATTATTTAACTGGCATAATTGTCATCAAGGTCGTAGCGTACCTTGTCATCATTAATAGTCAGAAAGATGGGTAATTCCAAACATTACCACGACCAAACATCACCACCGTGTAACTGAATTAACTTGCTTTCTATATGCCATTAACGCATATGGCAGTATCTCATCCCAACTATTCATAAAATCACTAACAGAATGGCTGATCATTGTTTTAAGTGTTTTATGAAAGCGTTTTAATAGACCGTTAGTAGCCGGGTGATAGGGAGTGGTTCTTAATCCCACTCCCACAGATCTAAAATAGTACCTCCCACAGATCTAAATATTTACACCTGTGGGGGGTACTAAATTTTAAAACCCATTTTCAAAAAACACTTACCCATACACAAAAGATACAAAGTTATTGATTATAATGTATTGTTATTGCACAATATCACAGAAAAACCGTTTTTTTTTTGTCTCAAAATATTCCATATTTTAGGAAAAAATGCCCTAAAACTAATTTTTTTTGACAGGTTTCAAAATGGCAAATGGTGAATACGCCAAAAATTTGGCGCATAATAGCTTCATCATCTGTGTTTGAGGTTATAAAGTTGATGATTTTTTAGACCACCTCTGAGGGGTGGTTTAAATTTATAGCCCCCAGAAAGGATTGTTTTGCGGTAATTGGTAATAAGTTCCTTTACAATTGCCATAAGCAACCGTTTTTACAAGAATTAGCTTACCTTTTTTAATATCCCAAATTGTTCATTAATCAATAAAACAGCTCCAATTTTGTCCAGAAAAACGCCATATATCCGTTTTCAGCACAAAAAGAATATATTTATGAGGGCACTACGAGGCAAAACAAACATAAGTGAAGGTCGATTATGCACGAAAACTGTCTCCAATGAAAACAATCCAAAACAACTGTACCTATTCATTTATTTATAAACAGAACTGAAATTAAAACATTGAGTTTATCTAAAAGCTTAATCATCAAACAAAGCTTTCCACCGAAAGATCACACTCAAAGGTCTCAACTCTGCAGTTTTTATCGATCCTTCGCTTATCATGTTCTACTAGAGAACTGGGCCCCGAACAGTTCGTTGATCCGACATGACTCCCTTGTGAACGCAGGTCTGTTTTTAGCCGCATTTTTTTTCATGACCTACTTTGATGAAATATTTCCGTACGATACCGAAGACCCTTCAGAGTAACTAGCGCGAGTAATTACGTTCGCGGAAAGTAATACATTTCCGGTGATCGTGAGGTGTGATGCGAATTCGCATCACGTAGTATGGGGTATTAGTGATGTCAACCAATGTGGGGAGGCTCTATTTGAGTTTCTCACCACCACGGAACTAGAAATAGCAAAAAAGGGATGTTATCCGACGCAACGTTCGTCATTGAGGACCGAGAGGAACTCATTGATACAACATTGTTCTCACGAAGTATATATCAAGACATCGTCAACTGGAGATTAACGCAGGAGATCATCACGTCTGACCATCGTATAATCAGATTCGAGATGAACACCGGCGAGAAACACCAGGAACTCGTAAGGAACCCGCGTAACACGGACTGGGGACGCTATCAAGCGATCCTGGACCAAACAAAGGATCCCTGGGTGAAGACATCGTCACAAGAAAAGAACTAGAAGAGGCAGTCGGCAACCTGGAAAGGAAGATCATGTCCAGCTTCGAGGAGGCATGTCCCCTAAAACCCTTGTCGCCTAGGCGGGTACCTTGGTGGAGCGGCAGGCTAGATAAGCTACGTCACAAAATCAGGAGAGCTTAAAATAGGGCGACGAAACGTGGGGAGGAGGGCTCCTGGGAGGAGTACAGGGAAGCCAGAACAGAATTCAAAAGAGAGGTAAGACGCTGCAAAAGGGAAAGCTGGATGACCTACTGTGGAGAGATAATCTCTCTCCCAGAGACTTCCAGGCTCATTAAGATCCTAAGCAACGACTTAAGGCAAACGTTAACGTCGTTAAAGAAGTCAGATGGAAGCTGGACTGCCTCAAGCGAGGAGTCGTTGCAGCACCTCCGTGAGGTTCACTTTCCCGGAGAGGCCAGCTGGACCACGGACAGGCCTACAACCTGATTGGGGACCAGCAGATCGCGTGACAACGGACGCCACCATCATGTAGGCGATCAATGAGTTCAGCCCCTATAAGTCACCTGGGCCAGACGATATATTTCCGGCGCTGATGCAGAAAGGCCAGGAGATACTCCTTCCATACATGAGGAGAGTCTTCAGATCCAGTATCGCGCTAGGATACGTGCCGACAGTATGGAGGAAGGCTGCCGTGGTCTTTTCCCAAAGGCGGGAAAGAAAGACTAGACTGCAGCGAAATCCTTCAGACTCACAAGTTTAACATCGCTTATGATGAAGGCAATGGAAAAGATGGTGGACAGACTTCTCCTAGGGGGAGTCCTTGCCAATAATCCTTTCCATAAGAACCAGCACGCCTACATGGAGGGCAGGTCGACCGACACAGGCTTACACGCAGTAATGAACAAGGCAGAGAAAGCGATTCAATTCAAAATGTATGCCCTCGCGGTATTCTTTGACGTAGAGGGAGCTTTCGGCAAGGCAAGGGTGCAGGTCAAAACATCCGCCCTTCAAAAGAAAGGGGCTGAACCCCTCATAATTGAATGGGTAAGATCTTCACTAGGTGAATTCAAGGTACAGGTCGCGGTTACGGAGAGATGCTGGATGCTGGAAAAGCTAACAGAGGAAGAATTCAACGCCCAAGCGTATTCAGATGACGGAGTTGTGGAGGTGATAGGTCGCTTCCTAGACACCGTCTGCAGCAGAATGCAACGAGCTGTACGAATAATAGAAAACTGGTGCCAACAGAACGGCCTCTCTGTTAATCCAGGAAAGACAGAGATGATCCTGTTCACTAAAATGAGAGAAATGGAGGGATTCAGAGCACCCATAATGTACGGGAAACCCCTGACTTTGGTTTCAGAGCTAAATTACTTGGGGGTCACCCTGGACAAGGGGCTCACCTGGACGCCGTATGTTGCCAAAATGAGCGAAAAAGTCCAGGCAACAATGTGGCAATTGCGTCGGGTGGTAGGCCGGACCTGGAATATTACTCCCAGGAACCTTCACTGGATGTACACGGCAATACTAAGACCTAGGATCCAATATGGATCCATCGTCTGATGGCCGGCAGTGGAGAGGACCACCATATCCCAAAAGCTCAGAAGCCTGCAAGGGCAAATGTGCAGGGGAATAACCGGCGCCTTGAGGACGACACCAATCCAAGCACTCGAGACCATTCTGGGACTGCCTTCGCTACCGACTTGGATCAAGAAGGAAGCGATGGCGACCCATTTGTGTCTGAGAGACTCTGGTCAGTGGAGAGGAAGAGGGGAGGCCATTGGACGCCTAAGGGTCGCCCAAATGGCCACCAGGGAGATGCGTCCTTTGAGATCAAGGCAACCCGAATTTCCTGAAGATTCAATAAGAGGTACCAAGTCGAAATTCCCGATAGGTAGTTCTGGCAGAGGGAGAACCTCCACCAACAGTTCGAGAGGAACGCTGTGATATGCTACACCGATGGCTCCAAGCTATCGGAGAGGCAGACAACACCGAGAAAAAGTTCGGATGAGCTACCCGCTCGGAGAGCAAGCTACGGTCTTCCAAGCCGAGGTATATGCCATTATAATGGCGGCAACAGGTTCGCAATGGTCCGGAGGAGCATGTGTACATATGCTCCGACAGCCACGCGGCCCTAAAGTCACTCAGTGCGCCAAAAACTGCCAATACTCTGGCGGAAGAGTGCGTAGAAGCACTGGAAGCCTTGAGTCAAGACAAAAGAGTTACAGTGATGTGGGTACCGGGACACACGGGAGTGTGGGCAATGAAAAGGCGGATTAACTCGCTCGGATCGGGGCCAGCACTCAATACGTGGGGGAACCACTCTTAGGTATAACATCAGCTGCAAAGTCGACTCATTAAATGGGCTAACGATGCACTGGCAGACTCCTGGGAGAACGAATTAGAATGCAGACAGTCCAAAGAATTCATCGACGTACCGGACGCAGCTAGACTCAAATGGCTCCTGGGAAGGACATGAAAAGATATTGGACTACTGACAGGGATACTGACCGGCCACAACCGACTCAGTAAGCATCTGACTCGCATCGGGATCGGGAATGACTCCATCTGCCGTGCCTGCGGGAGGGCGAAGGAGACATCCCGGCACCTCGTTGCGGAGTGCGATGCATACCTAAAGATGAGGCATCAGGTACTCGGACAACCGAACCGGATGCAGAGGACCTACGAGCTCTCAAGTGGGTTAAACTACTGGACTTCGTTAAGAGAACAGGAGGGCCCGGAGAGTACACTACCGTACAAGCGGTACAGGTGGTGGCTGGACTGGGCTAAGGTAAAAATAGACCGCTAGGGCCTACTTGCCAGGTATTGGGCCGCCCCCTAGTTAATACTACTACTAATACTTAATGAATATTTTTATTTGTGCTTTGCGATTGCGGTGGGTTTGTGTTTGTAAAGTTTTTTCTTACTTTCGATAGATAAAAACCCCTTTTAAATAAATACAAAGTTAATCTAATTCTTATTTTATGATTACATATCGAAATGGTTTTGTGACAGTGAGTATTAATCGCGAAAATCAATAAACAAGGGTAAGTTTTGATAAGAGTAACATATAACTTTAATTTAATTTAATTTGCTCAACAGAGTGTTTACCATTTAGATCCCCCCCTAGGATTAAAAAAAACTTCTTTTAAATAGAAATTTTCTTCTTAAATCCAACAAAGGATTATGATAAGATGATTCTTTACTAAAAAAAATAATTAAAATTATTCTTATAAATCAAACTATGTCCAAAACTCAAGGAAGTTGATATAAAATGCTTTAAACCAACAATTTCACTTAAACCTAGGACCTGTCTAAAATAGGGTAAACCCTTTTAGTAAATCCCACTGCCAAAGTTTTGCTTATTTCTGTGAACAATTTTCCAACAAACTGTGGTCCCATGTCAGTTAAAACTTGCCGTGGAACACCATATTTTGTTATGATGTTTTCTACAAAAATTTTAGCAACAGTTTCAGTCTTAATATCTGGGATAGGTATGCACTCTGCGTATAATCTGGTAAGCAGCTAAGGATGTATTTGTTTTCTCGTCGTGTTTGATTAAGAGGTCCTATCAAATCTAATGAGATTCGCCCCCATACTTTGGTTGGTACGGGCATTTTCTGTAGTTTAACAGGAGGTTGAGGATTGGTTTTGTGTAGGTTGCAGGAATGACAGCTTTCGACAAATTCTTTGACATCTTTCTTTATTGAGGGTCAGGTGAAATCATGTTGTATGTTTCCTTGTGTTCGTGGTTGACCTGGGTGTAGGGGAGTAGAGGCTGGAATGATACATTCGAAGCAATTCTGACTGAATGACCTTAGGGGCTATTATTTGATCGCTGCGTTGGCCAGCTAGCCTCTTCTGACGTAATACACCGTCATCATCTAAGTAGTACGTGTCACTGTTCTCATCAAGAGCTTCTCGATGAGTTTCAATTTCTTTGTCTTTAAGTTGCAATTGCCGTAGGCCGCTCTTACTCCATACAGCGGTCGGTATAGGTAGGATTTCTATTCAGGTTTGGCTATGGGACTTTCAGATGTAGGTTCTTGGCGTAATCTGGTTAAACTGTCCACATTTTGGTTCATACGCCCCTCTCTGTATTCGATGGTAAAAGAATATTCAATTAACTGCATTGCCCGTCGACTTAATCTGATGGATGGGTCTTTAATATTTAAAAAGTAGTTTAAAGGGCGATGATCAGAAAATATCATAAAATGCTGAGCAGTGCGGTAAACCCTGATTTTTTTTACTGCGTCAAAATGGCAAGCATCTCTCATTCTATAGTGCTGTATCGACGTTCGGCAGCGTTAAGATTTCTAGTGAAATAGTAAACAGAATGCTCAATGTCGTTATGCGTCTGGGTGAGAATCGCAGCTATAGCTGTCCCACTGGCATCTGGGTTAAGTATAAACTGCTTGGTAAAATCTGGATATTTTAGCATAGGTGGTGTGATAAGTACTTCTTTTAAAGTTTCAAAGGCTTCTTGTTCGACTACGGTCCAAATAAAAGGTAAATCCTTTTTAGTAAGATTGATTAAGGGTTGAGTTATTTTAAAAAAATGAACAAAGTCCCAAATAAGCACGAATTTTTCTTACAGTTTTTGGTACTGGGTAATTTCTGATGACCTCTGTTTTTGCTGGATGAGGCAAAAATTCACCCGCTTTAATCAAATACTCTTATTTCACTTTTTAGAAAATGACATTTGCTTGGTTTAAATTTTAAATTACTCTCTCACATCTTCTGAAAGACTTGACGAAGGCGTTCAATATGGATGTCGACATCGTCAGGACTGTATACTATAAGATAATCTAGGTATACTAGAACCTGCCCATATGGAATTTTTAAAAATATGTGAGTCATCATACGGCTATAAGTGGCTGGAGCATTCTTTAAACCCATACTTATTCTCACTATTTTTTCGACTGGCTGGGTCAAAAGGAACTTGGAAGTATCCTGAAGCTAAATCCATTGTAGAAAACAAGCTAGCTCCGGATAGTTTGTCAATTGAGTCAGATATTAGTGCTAAAAGAAAATAGTCACTTCGAGTTCGAGAATTGAGCTGACGGTAGTCAATGCATAAACGGAATTGTACATCTTCTTCAGCATGTCGTTTTTCCTCTACTAACAAGGCCGGAAAACTCCAAGGACTACTGCTCTCTACGATGATTCCATCATCCAATAACTTTTGTATTTCTTTCATCATTATATCTTGTCTATAATAAGGTATCCTGTATGGTCGTTTGCAAATTGGAGGGCCGTCTTCAGTTATAATCGTGTCAGGAACTTCATTAGTACAGGTTAAATTTTGATTTGGCGCTTGGAATATGTCGATATATTCCAAGACCAAATTTTTTATTTTCTTTTCACCTTCACTCTGAACCTCTTCAAGTCTTAATTGTTTCAAATTGTCTTTAACATCTTCCACATTAACTTGCCAGATTTTCTGTCCGCTGGAAGTGGAAGCTCTAACTTCTTGCTCTGCCTCAAATGCTCTTGCCACTAAAGTTTGCTTTGGAACGAGTAACTGTGCACCCGTGTCAACCGTTCTAAAATAAGTTTTTGTACCTTAGCCCTTGATAATTTTCGTATGGCGGCTGAGCAAAGCGCATGACTATGAGGTGGAATAAAAAAATCTTCCTTTAAATACATTGGTAACTCCTCTCTGGCAATGAATTCTTCTTCAATGTTTCCTCTAAATGTTGATTTTGGAAGTTTTACTTCCTTCTTTTTTTCGTTGGTGTAGACTCTCAACATTTACCTTTCTTTGTGCATGGTATCACTGTACATACTCTCTTTTTGTTTGTCTTTTCACTCTTTTCGTTTGACTTTAGGATGGAGTCCTCTTTCTTGGAAGCTGCAGTCTTGCATAGTTTTGTCGTCTGAGAAGCGCAATCAATCATTCTGATGGTAGAGTGATCGAGACAGACGCCAACTGTCCCAGCAACGGAGTTCTCGGTAATTGGTGGTAACCGAGAGCTCAGATTGGTTATATCCTCGTGTGACAAAGAAACTTTCTTCAACTCCTCCTTGACTAAAACTAACTGTTGCATCACTTCTTCAAGCTGTGCTGCTGTCTTTTTGTGCAAAGTAGAACAAACGCAATTAACATGCCTCGATTCATCGAACAACGCAATTTCTTTTTCAAAAGCGTATACAACACCCCTTCCCCAATCAATCTTAATTCCATGTTTGTGTAGGAAATCTAATCCTAACAACAAATCAGCTCCAAAATCAGAATCTGTCAACATAAACCTATGGGGTACTTCTACATCTTTTTCAAATATGACAGAACACAATACCTGTCCTTGTGTCGGTATTGTATTTCCTTGAATGTCCAGTAACCTTTGTTTTATCTCAAAATTTTTCTGGAACCCCTCAGCAATATGGGTCTTCATTAGGGAAATAAAAGCAATCGAGTCTATCAAAGCAGTACATCCCTTTCCATTAACTTCCACTTTAACTATATTAAATGGGGTTCCCTTCGGTGTGCATGCATATATCCCTACCATACTTGTTTCTAATCCCAGTTTGCTTGATTCACAGCTGGGCGCCGGGGTTGTTGGGTGGCTGTGTTGGAGTTTAACGGTGCTCTACCGTTGCAATTTCTAGCAATATGTCCTGCTGGGCGGCATTAGTAACAAATAGCTTCATTCGTTTAGTTATTCATAAGGTGCCCCTTCTGATTGCATTTAAAACAGACCACATCTTAATAGATAGTCCGGCAAAATTTGGCTGTATGTCCATCTTTCCCTCATTTGGTACATTTCCACGTGTTGAATGCTTGAAACCTTCTTTCATTAGAATTTCTTCCATTGATTGCAGCAACGGTACGAATTTCTCTAGTGACAGGTCGTAAAAGGTTTTCAATAGATTCTTCTCGTTCAGCAATTTCTAGAGCGTTTTGAAGATTACCGGGGTCGCTTGATAAAACTCTTTGTTTCAGAGGCATTAATAATCCCAATGTAAATTGTGTCGTTATATCTTCTTGTAATTTGGTTTGAATATCTCGTTGGTTTGCCTGTGCACTGGTTATGGTAAGGTTTCCTAATAATTTAAGCCTGGTTAAAAATTGACGGCAAGTTTCCCCTGAACGCTGACGGCATTCGACAAAATTTTTTATAGCAGATCCTCGGACATGTTGACGTACAAATTGCTGACGTAGTGCCGTCTTTAGATCATTCCAAGTGGTTGTAGAAGCTTTTGATGACGGCTCTGATTCAATTTATTGTTTGGATTTGAATCTTAATTTGAGAATTTATTTTGAACTGTTCTCTTTGTGATTTATTTTAAAACTGTCTTCTGTTTAAGCTAAATTTTTCTTTTATAGCAAAATATTTGCTTGGAATGTTCGACGTAAGTGCCGAAATTCCCAGAAAAACGCGCTTTCGTCACAGAGTACCGAACGTGCTGGAAGTCTATTCCTGAACAGGGAGCGGCATAAATCGCTTTAGAGAATGATCACATATCGTACAATTTTCAAGAATACACGTCCTATCACGCGTTCTTACAATGATTTCGCGGTCATGTGATGAAAAATTCTTGGTAACTCACGCAACGTAGGTATGGTTTTTCGGAACTCTGCAAAGTGAATTTAGTTTTTAACATTTTTTTGACGGAGTAACAACTCGGTAGTGCGCGCTATGCCTATAGACATATAACACAGTGGGTGTTTCGACTTAGAGACTTTTTTGTGATTGTTGGTTTTTTGAATTTAAATATTGTTTTTTATTTTGGGTAAGAAATATTTCTTTAGAATAAATTTCTCGTTTTTTACAAAAGAAAATGTTTAAGAAAAAATTTATTAAAATTTTTATAAAAAATATTTTGGAGAACTTATGAAACAAAGAAAAAATATTTTCAATGTTTAAATTTTCAAAATCAATAACTAAAATTATTATGTCTATCTTTTAGTTTGGCTGCTAAAAAGAAAATATTTTTCAAAAATATCAAAAGAAAACAAAAATATTTTCAAATTTATAATACATAGTTTTTTTTTAACTTACGGAAGTTAAGATCCCAATAAAAATGTTTCAATAATTTAAAACTTAATTAAAAAACATCTAAAATACTTATTCGAGAATATCTACAACGTACCTATAAATATTTAACCCTAATCAGAATAATAATTTTTTAAAAAATTACAAGAAAAACAATGAATAAAAAAAAAATAAATAGAGTAATATACAACCTTATAGTACTTTCTAATATTCACTTCACTACCATGCTGTGGTTTTTCAACTTGATGTAGCTGTTATTCCTCGAATCTCTCGATGTCTATTATCTTCTTTTGGGTAGCAAACCTAAGGTTTGGTGGAACTTCCATAATTATTTAATTACTGGTTTAATCTGGACAGTTTCTTCTGACATCGTCACCAGACCATGGGTTACCATAAAATGTTTACTTATTGATTTTTTTAAGAGCACTATTTATTTATATTTTTATTGAAACTTTTTCCACTTTACTTTAAAATTTTCGCTTTACTTTAGAAGTTTTCACTTTACTTTAGAATTTTTCACTTATACTCTGATTTAGTTTTTTTTTTCTTTATAACACTTATCCATAACTTCAAAATTTCACGACGATACCATACTCGTATCTTGTTCTAGCCATTTCCATAGGTTTTTCTAAGACTCCTTACTATACTTTTAAATCTCGACGAAAAATGATTTCTTCAAGTCACCTATATTAACTTTAGTTGAATACTTTTCGTGTTTAGTATCAATATCTTGGTGAGCTGCTAAAAATAGAATTTATAAAATTTTTGCATTCGTTTTCTTGTGCTGTTGCATGGAGCTTTTGGTTAATTCCGCATCTTTGTCCTGTTCTTCAGAACCAATCTGTTTTGAGTATTTCTTCCGAAATATGAAATATTTTTATCGTATTTTTCAAAACTTTGATCTGTCCTAATGCTGTATAAAGGTAATTTGCTGTCTCCGAAGAGCATCACCATAAGCTGCTGAAATTACTTCTAGAACACATAACGTTAAGAAGGTACACTACATTTCATATAAATCTTAAGTTTATGTTTGATCAACTACTCTCAAACAAACTTTTTATTTTATTTTGGAAGTGGTAGAACCTACCCTTCTTGATCATTCATCCACGTCCTGCAACGGATGATTCATCTCACTCTGATTTATAATTTTTATGTGTTGCCTTCAAAACATACTTAACTTTGCACAAATTTTAACAATCCGGGCTAATATAGGGTATAACTGCATGGCAATTTTATCAATTTTTCTCTCAATGTAAATTTATACGTTCCACTTCCTTCTCATCTTTCTTCTTTTCAGTGTAGATTCTCAACATCCTGTAGCATTGTACATTTTTAATATTCTTCTACACTTACGCTATTATTTTTCTTTCAGAGTTCTTATTTTTGAACACTGCTGGAGTATTCCATATTTTCAATGTTTTGGTAGGGCAATCAATCATACTCATGGTTGAGTACGTGCTTAAGACAGACGCCAACTGTACCAAGTACTCGTATTGTTTACGTCCTCCAATAAAAACTTCTTCAACTCCTTTTTTAAAACTGCAATCCTTTTTCAAACTGTGCAGCTATCTCCTAGTACAAAGTGGAACAAAAACAATTTTTATTTTCTGTTTCATCAACTATTCTCTTCTTAAAGTCGTACACAACGCCAATTTTCTCCTCTACAGGCTAATAATTTTTCTCTTCTAAAGGTCAACAATTTTTCTCTTCTAAAAGGCGAACACAACGCCTTCTTAATCAATAAGTCATGGCTAGTTTCGTCAAACAAACCATTTATAAATCATAATACTTCATAAATGTTAAGGGTTATTTCTAAAGTTCGAGCGGATAACTTTTAACTCCTTAAGAGACGCCACAATATTTTCTTACACTATTTTGGACATGAACGTTTTAGTGTGCATAGTTATATTTAATTTTTGGGGATGTACAAACAGACAATTCGATTTTTCAGAAATATAATAGGTATTTTATTGCCAATGTTAAAGTTCAAATACATTGTGATATAATATTCGGTTAAACAGTCCTACACTAATACAAGTATTTTGCATGAAAATTTACAATTACACAAAAGCTCCGACTTACATCTTGCATCCTGCCTAATCACTATGCTACACTTTTTAACATTTTTACATTATTGACAAAACAAACTTCACTTTTTACATTTTGATTATTTTCTTTGAGAATTTATTTTGAACTGTTCTCTTTGAGATTTATTTTAAGCTGTCTTCTGTTTAAGCTAAATTTTGCTTTTATAGCAAAATGTTTGCGTGGAATGTTCGACGTAAGCACCGAAATTCCCAAAAAAACGCGCTTTCGTCACAGAGTACCAAACGTGCTGGAAGTCTATTCCTGAACGCGGTCTTACAATGATCTCGCGGTCATGTGATGAAAAATTTTTGGTAACACACGCCACGTATGTATGGTTTTTCGGAGCTCTGCAAATTGAATTTAGTTTTTAACATTTTTTTGACGGAGTAACAACTCGGTAGTGCGCGCTATGCCTATAGACATAGAACACAGTGGGTGTTTCGATTTAGAGACTTTTTTGTGATTGTTGGTTTTTGAATTTAAATATTGTTTTTTATTTTGGGTAAGAAATATTTCTTTAGAATAAATTTCTCGTTTTTTACACAACAAAATGTTCAAGAAAAAATTTATTAAAATTTTTATAAAAATTATTTTGGAAAACGTATGAAACAAAGAAAAAAATATTTTAAATATTTAAATTTTCAAAATCAATAACTAAAATTATTATGACAATCTTTTAGGTTAGCTGCTAAAAAGAAAATATTTTTCAAAAAATATCGAAAGAAAACAAAAATAAATTTAATTATTTATTTTAATTAATTTATAATCACTTTTGTGGAAAGAAAATATTTTGCCAGTTACAAAAACAAATTAATTTTTAAATTTGTTTATAACTATGGGATTTTAAGAAAAATTCTGTTTTAAGTTTTTGTTTTCTTAACGACTTTTGAAATATTATTTTTTTTAAACAAAAAGTAATAACTTTTTTTTTTAAATTACATAATTTGATTTTACATCTTCGACCTTTCACACCCTTAAGTGTTATTTCTAAAGTTCAAGCGGATAACTTTTAACACCTTAAGAGACGCCACAATATTTTCTGACACTGTGGGGCATAGGCGTTTTAGTGTGCATAATTTTATTTTTGATCCTGCTGGTATATTACTTTATAGTTTGGGCTGCATAAATAGATAAAACTTTGTTTAGTAAATATAATAAGCATTTGAAAGTCTGAGAATAACACACAAACGGTTACAAGTTCTTGATCCACAAATAACTTAGTTATAATCAGGTTCTTCACAAATACCTGTATTCCTATTAAATCTTTAGCACAATACAAAAGTTTATACATTTCTCACCGAAAACATATACCAGGAGACACCGGCTTTTATTAAAACTTACACACTAAAAGTACAATTTTTACTCCTAAACTACTAAATTTTCTGTTGGTCACTTACATTTTAAAGTACTTTGAAAGATCTCTATTCCTTTTTTGGCTCATTACAAATCAATCCTTTGAACCACACTTAAATCCCTTAAACTGCACTTAACAACACCTTAGCGAGGCATTTTCATAAACTTGAACTTTACTTTTTTTACTTTTCACTGGCTTTACTTTTTGAAGAAGAGAACGAGTTAAGATGCGATTTTAAACTGACTTCTTTATACCTCAATCTCGGCTTTTATATCAAAATGTGACCCGAGTTTTAGGTGGAATGTTCGACGTAAGCGCCGAATTTCCCAGAAAAACGTGCTTTTGTGCTGGAAGTGTATTCTTGAATAGATAACGGCGTAAACCGCTATAGCGAATGACCACATATCGTATGACTTTCAAGAATACACGTCCTACCAGCACGGTTCTACAGTGATCTCGCGGTCATGTGATACAAAATTCTAGTTAAGTGACCAAATAAGGTGAAGCGCAGGTATGATTTTTCGGAGCTCTGCAAATTGATTTTAGTTTTCAACATTTTTTTGACGGAGCAACAACTAGTCGGAATCGGCAGTGCGCGCTATGCCTATAAACATAGAACACAATGGGTGAGACTTAGAGACTTTTTTTTGTGATTGTTGGTTCTTTTTGAATTTAAATATTGGTTTTTTTTATTCTGGGTAAGAAATATTTTTTTTTATTAATTTTTCGTTTTTTACAAGAGAAAATATTGAAGAAAAATTTATTAAAACTTTTATGGAAAACTTTATTAAACTTTTAAAAAAATTATTTTTTTTAAAACTTATAAAACAAGAAAAATATTTTCAATATTTAAATTGTCAAAATCCGTAACCTTTAGGTTGGTTGCTGAAAAGAAAGAAAATTTCAAAAAGAATAAAAAGAAACTTATTTTAAATTTAATATTTTTTTTTGTAAGTTATTTTTGATTTATTTGACTACTTTTGAAACAAAAAGGAAACCCTTAAAATATTAATTTATAATCACTTTTGTGGAGAGAAAATATTTTGCCAGTTATTAGACAAAATAATTTTTTAAATTTGTTTATAACTTTGAGATATTAAGAGAAATTCTGGTTTTAGTTTTTGTTTTTTTTAACGACTTTTGAAATATTACTTTTTTTTAAAACAAAAATTAATTTCAACCTTTCACAGATTTCACAGGCTTATAGGTGTTTGTAAAATTTGATAAGTGCAGACATTTTTTTTAACATATTTTATGGTTTTATAAAAGCACGTTTTTATAAGAGATTTTATAACCAAACCGACACATTGACTTTTATGGGTTTCTATAATCACATTGTTTTCCTTTTATGATGTATTGTGGGATTATATAGTCAAACTAACTCATAAAATTTTATAGGTGTCTATAATTACACCCTTGCTTTTTTATAATGTTTTAAGACTTTGTAAAAAAACGTTTTTTCATGAGATTTTGTGATATTTTATGATCAGAGCAACTCATAGAATTTGACAGATTTCTATGAACATTTGTAATTTTCTAGAAGTTGGTAAAAACAAATAAATCTCTAAATAGATTTTATAGTCAGAAAAACTTACAACATTTTATAGATTTTTATATGTCCACCCTGTCAAAAAATCTTTATTATATCTCATAAAAAACACACAGTTTTTTCGACCACCTGAAAACTAATTAAAAAGAGCTATAACTAGTATACTTAGTTACTTCTACAAAAAATATTTCTGACTCATGATCCCATCTGATCAAAAATTCATAATCCCCCTCCTTGAAAACCCCTGTATGCCAATTTTAATTGAAAACGAACAAACTAAATCTTTCTCCCCCTCCACTTCCCTCGTTAGAGGGAGATGGGTACCTGGGAATACCATATTAATGTATTTTCACCGGAACTATAAACGCATACCAAATTTGAACACAATATCGGATGTGGATAAGTCAGTTAAAATTGGTTTGCAAAACATGACCGATAATCGTCCATCTTGAATCCGCCATATTAAATTTTCAAAATCTGATTAGAAATTCGTTCTCTCCATCTCCAAGTGCCCCGACACACCTTATTTCAACGAAATCGGGCGTACTTCAACTGTACCCCCCTCCACCCCCTTCGAGTAGGGGGAGCTGACGATTTCTTCACACTATATTCTTATGTTCTTCAACTGTACCCCCCTCGAGTAGTGGGGGAGCTGTCAATTTCATTACACTATATTCTTGTGTTGTTACCGCAACTTTATAAGCATGCCAAATTTGAAGCCGATCGGATGTCGGGAAGTTGGTCAAAATTAAGTTGCAAGATTCCACCCGAATAAACATATCTTGTTCGTTACATAGATAGATACATTGCAAGTTAAATAAAAGCTTAAAAAAATAGTTTTTGGCTTATGAAATCTCATAGAAATCTATCAAAGTAACATCTCTCCCACAGCTCCTGGCGATACTAAGTACTTATACGACAAAAATTTTTTTTATTAGATATGTAGTTTTTGTGCGAGCACAAGGAGTGTTATTTGTATTATACTGCCGTCCTAATTAGGTAGGCGTTTAAAGTTCAAGTTTGAAAATTATATAGCAATATTTTTTTTTTGTTGGGTAGTGTTTATGGGTTTAAAATAGCAATATCCGAGTGATGAAACAAAAAAAAAATTAATTATTTAATATTTTTCTATGTAAAACTGTGGATACGGAAAATCGGAGGTAACTTTTTAGCCAATAATACTTACCCCGTAAATACATGAAATAGAGCCTAGTCTATGGCTGTACTCTGTAAAAAGTATTATATTTATCTGTTACTTTTAAAAGTAAATAATATTTATGTATTTTTATACATGGGCATACGCAGGGGAGGATTGGGAGCTCAACCTCCCTCCCAGAGCCACATTGACTCCTCAAGATTGTTTTTTTTTCAAAAAATCAAGTGAACTGAAGCGTTCAGCGCTCAGAAGTTCCCACGAGCCTCAAGCTCCCTCAAGGAGTTTTAAGCCTCCCAGGAGTCTTAAGCACTCCCCCCAGAAGTCTAAAGACACCTTTCTCAGGAATCATTTATGCGTACGGCACTGTTTTAAAGTTGAAATTAATTCCAATAATACAAACTACAAAAATTCAATTTACATTAAAGGAGATCAACAAAAACTACTAATAATTCTATGTTTGTTTAAAATTAAACTTTAAAAACAGAACACTATAATAGTACGAACACCAATTGTAAGTTTATTTAAAATTACATTTTCATGTAAATTTTTCCAAATTTCAAGTCGATTTCCTGGAATAACGCTTTGCAAATTTTTAATAAGGTTTTTTTTCCTTGGATATGCAAACTGGGAGGTCTCGTGGCTCTGGAAATATTATTCCAGAATCTCAAAACATTCATCTTCATTTTTTATTTTGTGTATTTTAAAAAATAAGAATTTCTATGTGCGGTAATTTGTGTTACCTCTGTCAAGTCAGTTCGACGTTCTATTCCTTTTATTTTAACTTGGGACGAAAAATCTTTCCAGTTGTAGAAGTTTCAAGGTTGCATTCGATTCTTATACATTACTTAGTTAAAACCCCGCATGACATATTACTTAGTAAAAACCTCGCATCTACTATAAAGTTGCTAGTAGATACGAGGTTTTTACTAAGCAACAGGTAGTTGCGAGGTTTTAGTAAGTAATAGTAAGTAAGTAAGTAAGTAAGTAATAGTCCATTTTTAATATAGATACGGGGTAACGATTTTTCAATAAAAAATACTTCCAGACATAAATTTGGGTATTTTGGTTCAAAAATAGATAAAAGTGACCTATCTAAAGCTATTTCCGGTCCTACCTCATTTTTGATTTTTTTGCAGATACGTGGGTCTTACTTAGGATGGCAGTATAGTGGTTTAGGTTGTCGTAGTTTATAGTTTAGGTTAGGTTATAGTTTAGTTTGACTGTATATTACTCTCTTACATTACTTCTACTACTATTACTACTACTACAACTGCTAAAGTTGTGCTGATTTTTTTATTTTCGAATGTTACAGGTAGATCTTATAAAATCTCATAAAATCTTATAAACTTTTATGAGGAATTGTCATATCAAAAACCATAAAATATTATAAACTTTTATAAGCCAACTGGCTGATAAAATATGATGAACTCCTATGCGGGATTTGTGTTTCACTTTCACTAGTCAAAAATTATAAAATATCATAAGTTTATATGAGCACAGATTATAAAAACTTATGATTTTATCTGTTATTTGCTATGATCTTTTATGAGGTTTTTTTGGCAGGGAAGTGTCTTTTATCTTTATCTTTCTATTCTAACATAAGTCCATGTAAAGTACATTTATCTTTCGTATTTGCAGTGGTGCCATTTACAGGAAATCTTGACAAAAACTTTGTTATTTTAAAGAAAACACCCCGTATATTTTCGCATTTTTGGATTCTACAAAAAATTTTAGGTACAAGTTATGCATACTGTCCTTTACCTATTTTGAACTGTTTTTAAAATATTGACAGGTGCAAATAGCCATATTGTAACTTTGACAGCCCGTAACATCATACCGGTTAAAGATAGGACAAAACGGTTGTCACATTACTATCAGGCTATCGTTTATTTTTAATCCAGGGTTAAATTTACCTTGAAATATTTTAACCGTGAGTTAAATTTAAAAATAGTCTAAAAGGATAACTTGTGAAAAACCAAGATACGACGTGAACACTTGTTAATTAATTCAATCCAAAAATGCAAATATATACAGGGTGTTAATTTATAATAACAAAGTTGTTGCCAAGATTTCCTGTAAATGGCAACACTGCAAATACGAAAGTATTTTATAAATATACTTTACATGGACTTATGTTAGAATAGAAAGTTTAAAAGTTTCTATTGTATAGTTTCCAAAATAATTTTATAGGCCACTCACCTTGGGACACCCGGTATAACGTCCAATTCATGAAACGTTATATTTAGTATGAGTTTTAAAGTAGAATTGTAATAAAATTGACGTTGCCAAACTTTTATTTATTAAATGTAACTATTCCGAGGTCTAACGACGTGGGTGCGTGACCTACAATTATACTACAATATTCTAGGTCGGGTCGTTCTACAAGGCGACGTCGCAGGAGGTGTTCTTGTCCGAATAGGTAAATAATCATTACAAATTTGGTCGGTGCCCGAAACGCCATTTTAAACGTTTAGCATCGATGCGCCATTAAAACAATACATTTAATTTTTTCATTTTAAAGGCCTTATATGCAAATTAACTAATTTGTTGGCAACTAAAATGCATTTTTAAATGCCTATAATGTTTTACTTTAAGAAACGGGCTTCCTTATAACTATTTTATTTTTAAGTTAATTTTAAAAAAAAATTAATTTCTTAATATTTTTGAATTATTTTTGTGGGTTTCTGTTTTTCTAATGTCTATTTTAATTATATTTATCAGTAAAGTGGCCTTCGTTGAAAGATTTGGATCCATAGAATGTATAAAACTAACTTTTTTCAGTTACCTATAATAACTAAGATAATAATTATTGTCATCCACAGTTCATTGGGATGTGTTTGTTTAGGCATATAAAAGTTTTTACCTAATAAGTATAAACTTGGTGTGCACAGTAAAACTTTGGGTCGTGGGTATACGTAATTTGACGTAATATTTGACCAAAACATTGTGCAGCACCCGATGTCGAAACGACTCGAATTTTGATTCTCCACTTAGGTGCTAAATCGAGTCCTCAGGAAGACTGATGGACGTCGGAGCCAACGTCAGGTATTTCTTGCCCTACGTGATCATAACGTAATATAACGTCGAAATGCTTGTTGGGAATCCGCTTGACAGATGTTGTTAAATGTCATTCCATATGTCAAAATTTGACGTCAACTTTCTTATAATAAATAGAAAACCCTATACATTTTTTAAAACTTCGATAGATATTTTCTTCCTGATGATTAAACGATGTTTCGCCCTGGGTAACCAGCGTGGGCTCATCAGTAGTTTCACTGGTCACCCTCTACTATAAACACCATCATACACTTTGATTTTCAATCTTGAACCACTCACAAATAGGCATCGTTCCGCACGGCACTTATCCAAGTTACCTGATACGAATTCGTCCTGGCGTGTTAATATTTCCAGTAGGATTATGCTCCTAAGGCAATTAAAACAAGAAAGAAGGTAAAAAACCTCCAAATCAGTTACTTCAACTGAAAATAAACTAAAAAACAAAAGATCAAAAATCTTGGGTGGAAATAACGAATGTGTGCATGGGATGCTCATCCAAGTTTGAATTTTCGTTATTTCCACCCAAGATCTTTTGATCTTTTATTTTTTAGTTTCTTTCCGGTTGAAGTAACTGATTTGGAGGTTTTTTTTAAATTCTTTTTTGTGTTCACTGTGTTGAACAAAGAATCACCTAAACTATTTTTCCTTGGCTAATACATTGTCCTCATTGCAACGTTTTCCGAAAATTTGTTCAATAACCGTTCAAGACAAAAGTAACATATGTTATATTTTTGGAATCAGGAAGAAAAGATCTAACGAAGTTTTAAAAAATATACAATGTATTCCATTAAGAAAGTTGACGTCAAATTTTGACATATGGAATGACGTTTGACAACAGGGGTTCAGAATATAGTGAATCACCCTGTACCATTTAGACCTAAAATATATTCATTTTATTGAAATATCACCAAGGGCCGTTCATATTGCTTTGAGGCAGGATCATTTTCCTAGCCAATTTTAGGAAAGGTTATAGAGCAAAATGTTTTTTAAAAGACTAATAGAATCCAAAAAAAATAACCAACATTTTCTGACCAGATAGGATTTTCCCTGACTTTCCAAGTTTCTTTTCAGAAGAAGAACCTTATTCTTGTTTGTTAATAATTACATTTATAAGTTAAATGGGGAATAAAAGGTCATTAATTTTGATATTAAAATATTTCTGTATTGCCAAACAAGACAAAACATAAAAGTGCTAAGCACAAACTAAAATAACAAAACATGCTACATGCTCAAACATTAGCAAAACCTAGAATATAATGCTAATAGTCCACTTGGAGCATATGCTCCGGTAATTATTTAGTAAACGGTTTTCTGCCATATCCTGTAATTTGTATCTCGTTAACGAAATCCACGCAAAAAATTGAGGTTAGAAACCACATCACTGTAATCTGTTTGGTCTCTTTTTTATTGTGCCTCCAGCTTTAAGCAGTTTTTAAGAACTAATAAAAATACCAGCTACAATACCAACATAAAATTACACTAAAAAAAATACCAAATATCAACGATTTATTAGTGAAAACATACATAAAAAATAATTTAAAAAAAAACAAAAATGGCAGAAAACCGTTTACTAAATAATTACCTATAAAACCATAGATGGAGAATAATCTATGATAAGACCATATTCTTGCAGATTATTTTCATAGGTATATTTGTAAGCCATTTTACGAAAACTGTTGGGTCTATATTTTACAAATTTGTACGAGCTCACTGCACTGCTCCCTCTTTATCGTTTTGAGCACAGAGCCCCATGCATGCTCTCTGCACACACAGAAAAACGACAGAGACAAGAAGTTGTCTGGAATGCGGATGGACTTTTTTTTAATTCCGTGCACTACACACTAAAAACGGTAATTCCCCGACGCACAACGAAAAACTCGCGCGATGAAGCGCAGGTTACCTTGGCCGATGCAATATGCAAAAGCATTATTTTTGGGCAGGAGAATGGAGATTGATATGTATATCGTGAGATCGGCAAGATTCGTATGCCGGTCGGACGTTTCCGTAACCAAAATCAAAACAAATATTTTCTGATTTTTAAAAGCACTTTTTTGCTAACAGCCAAAATGTATTTTAGGAATTTTGCTTTTTAGTTCCAGTGGGCGCCTTTCAAATTCTAAAAAAAAAGTTGTCGAAACTAAAAAATGCTATTCAGTTTCAGCAAATTACTTTTAAGTTCCTGAAAAAGAACAAAAAATCTGAAAAGAAATTTTTAGGTCTCAATTTTTTAGAAAAATGCTTTGCTTGAACACCGAAATTATCTTTCCGCTTTAGCAAAACCCGAACAGCTAATTTTTTTTTGCAGGAAAAGAACGCGGATTTTTTAGTTTCTGCGAAAAAATATTCTATACCAGCAAAAATTTTTTTAGAAAAGCACTTTTTAACTAAAGAGCCACACGATTTTCCTCAGTGCGTGTCTGCACCATGAGAACGCAACTTTCTGATAAATTAACCTCAAAATTCTTGGTTTGGTTATTGCGTTTTTCATTGAAAAAAATTAATGTTGAAGATTTCAATAATTTGATTTTAAATGATATCGTTTTGAGGATTTTGAAAATGCTGAGGAGCTAGAAGCAATGCTTTTACCCCCCGACAAAAATATTGTTCAATTATTTAGAGTAACCAAAAATGTATGCAACAAGGGCATCAGCCTTATATCTACAGTTATAAAGGTACGTATATCAAAGGTGTTGAGTTTCATAAATAATGTCTAGTCCAGATGTACAGTTAACCAAAACTAATTGAATTATTTTTATATATTTTAGGTACTAGCAACTTTAAGTTTTTTGCCTCTGATAGCTATCAAGAAATAACAGGAAGTAATAGTTTTGTGGCATTCATGATTATTTTTTTGTCCAGTTAGCATTTTAAACAGTAAAAAGAGTTATAGAGAGACATAATTAATCCATTACATTGTTTTTATTCTTTAGGTTTTATGAAAAGTACCAAATGTCAGGCGTTTGTGGGTGAATTGATCGTACTCATGTGGGTATAGTTGCACCAAATCAAAATGGACATATTTATATTAACAGGAAAGGCTACCAGTCATTAAATGTTCAACATTAAAAACGTAAGTTTTTAATTCTTTACAGTAACTTATTTAAGTAATGCTGACTTTTGAGACAAAGTTTTTGTTTAGTTTTTACACACATTTTCCGATTTATTCTTTAATAAAAGATTAACTTAGAACTTCTTTTTAGATATGCAATACGAATTTAAAAATCTTAAATGTCAGCTCCAATACATATATGGAAAATACGTACCGAAGAAATCCTGACAATATATTTTTTTGGGGCAATTCAGGTAAGTCAAGAAAATAAAATATATTTTTTTTAAAGCAGTATGTGTGTTTTTTAACATAATAAAGTTTTTATCGTTAATCATTATAATTAATATTTTTTTTGTAGCTATAAACTTAATTTATAATTATTTTGTAAGTAAACTTAGGTTAATCAAATTGTTTTCATAAAAAATACTTTTGAAAGTTTGTCCTTAATTTATTATTTATTTTTACGGTTGATACATAGCAACCTAAAATTTAAAACAAACAAAATGTGGGCCATAATATCAGGGACTTTATATAAAATTGCTTAAAATATATGTTTTTTGATTTATTTAAATATGACTCATACTAGCTTAAATAATTAGAAATATATTTATAAAACAATTTTTTAAAATGTACCTAAATTGGCACCTGCACATAGTGCAAAAATATGGCAAACTAAAACTTCCACAATATCTGCAATGCAGAGATTAATGCAATTTTGAGAGCCACATAGCATGCCATGAATATGGAAAACAACACAGTAATTTTCTGAGTGGCCTACAGAAAATATGCCAAATAGGCATTTCAGCAAAAAATGAAGAACTGGTACTACTTACCAAACAAAAACTAACACAAAATCCAAATATAAAACTAGCCTGGATAGAGACTCACACTGATATCACAGGTAATGACGAGCTGACAGACTGGCTAACATTGGCAGGACACTGGAAGAACCTGGCCACCCAAAAGCTGACTATAAAGTCTTACTACACAAATATTTCTACAATAAATGGAAAGAGAGGTTTAAGGAAATAGGTCAAATCCATGGTTCTCAAAAATGAAGAGTGTGAATGTGGAGAAACAGGTAATATTGTACATACAATTTTTGCCTGTACAAATAACCTATAACTAACTGAACTTTTAAATGAACTTGCTACTCACACTAAAACTACTCAATCAGTGAGTATACAAGATAATATAATTACCAATTTTTTCAATAAAAAGAAAAGTTTAAAATCAAATTTAAAATCGACCGAAACCGATTTTAGAGAATTCATAAGTTTCCTAAAAAATAATGATAACTTAATAGTTGCACCGGACGATAAGGGCAATAAAACAACCATTTTATACAAAGATCAATATGATCAAAAACTCCAGGAACTTCTACAGGATAAAGAAACTTACACCAAACTCCAAAATGATCCCACAAATAAATATAAAAGAAAAAATAATGCGTTGGGAAATTTACTTTTTCTTAAAAATATAATCACAAAATCGCAATCAGATAACTTGAAAACTAACAACCCCTTACCACCAAGATTATATGGATTGTGCAAGATCCACAAAAATGGCCATCCAATTCGGCCCATCGTGTCATGTATAAACTCACCTGGACACAAACTTTCCAAGTTTTTGCACAAGATATTAAATAATTTAAGTCCTTCGTTTCAGTTCAATGTCAAAAATTCTGAGGATGTTCTCCTAAAATTAAAAACCATTACTTTACCTGAGGACTATGTTTTAGTATCTCTCGACGTTAAGTCATTATTCACAAACATACCACAAGAATTAGTTCTCTATATTATAGAAAAACAATGTCCAAAGATCTTTGCATTTTTTGTAGAACTCATAAAATTTTGCTTTGATTCAAGTTATTTTGTGTACAACAACGAATATTATATACAAATATTTGGAACCCCCATGGGAGACCCTATAAGTCCTATTTTAGCCGCGCTGGTAATGGATTATGTCACTAATGCAGCACTATCCAAATTAAATTTCCCAGTCCCGCTGTCAATTTTTGTCGACGACACGCTATTGTCAATCCCAAAAACTAAATGTAAATGACACTTTACAATTTACAATTGAACATGAAATTAATCAACAACTTCCATTCCTAGATCTCTTAATAACAAGGGAAAATAACAAAATTATAACAGACCTTTACTTTAAATCCACAAACACAGATAGACTTCTTAACATTAACTCGGTACATCCACTTTCACAAAAAATTAACATAGTCAAACAATTCCAAAATAAAATCAACAAGCTAAGTCATCCAAAGTTTAGGGAAAAAAATCTTATTATTTTAAAAGAAAAACTTCAAAAAAATAGTTACCCCAAAAAACTTGTCAATAACATACTCCTCAACTTTGCACTGAAACGCATAATACGGATATACTTCAGACTTACAATACGCAGTTAATAACCTCAACAGAACGCAAGGCTCAAATTAAATATTTTACGATACCCAACATACCTCAGTTATCAAATAAGCTAAAATCACTGTTAACTACTAAGAACGGAAAGGTTGCTTTAAATAATACCAAAATCATTGGTAAAACGCTATTTACAAAAACTAAGAACAAAACAACTAAAAAGAAACAAAACAAATGTTGTTTATGAAATACAGTGCAACAATTGCCCAAATAGCATATATATTAGATATATATACCTCACAAAACTTAGAAAAAAGAATTCACCAACATAAGTACGATTGTAATATTATTAATTAAGATAAGACAAAACAAACAGCTCTAAGCATGCATCAGTTTCAAAATAATCACAACTTCAACTTTAATACCATATAAATACTGGACACCGATTAGAGAAAAAAGAGAATTTATAGAATCATTTTTGTTATTTTCTCTTCCCACCTTCCCCCCCCTCTTTTTCAATTAGTTGGCTTCCTTTCTAATCCCATAAATAAATATACATAAAGAGAACATAAAATAAAACAAAAACTTTTTTTTTAGGACATTTTCCTTATAATTAGATACTAGTTTACTCTATGCGATGCTATTTAAATTAATCCTGTAAAACCAAATAAATTTTTTTTATCAATAATAATGAACAAAACTAATACAAGAGAAACAAAAAATTTAACCTTTGATCTAACAGAATACACGGCGCTGAAACGTTAATATCAAAAAAAATAAAACTAAATTAACACCGTTTTAAAAATATTACTTTGTGATGTATACCCTCTGTACATATTATTTTGTGTGTGCCTTTATAAGGTTTTTTGCTAATTTAAGAAAATTAGTCATTGACCCTTGTTAGTTGGAATAATTGAGTTGAGTTTGTTTTTTGTTTTTTATTTTTTACTTGTGCCTGCTTGATTTTTTCTCCAAAATTATTTTATTGTACCTATCTGTTTTTTGGCTCAAAAATTGTTTTTCTTTAATTTTTAATTGTTACTGCACCCGTTTTACAATTTAAAAAAAAAATTCTTAATGTCTTTCATTTATATAAGTATGTATGACCTATTAGCATATTCAACATACTATTGGTCTTTTTTATGTCGTTTTAGCTCTGAAGAAGGTGACAAACCAAATCATCGAAACGTCAGCAAAAATTAAAAACAACTAACAATAAAAATTTTAGTCCACAAGCTCGTGATTTCCTTTCTTTCCTATCTTTTATCTAGAAATATAGAATATTTTGTAACCAACTGGATTTTGCAAATGTAGTATTTGATGAAATTATATCTTTTAATACGCTATAGACATATTTTTATTGAATTTATATGAATATTTTGGGACGCTTATTTGACACTTCGTAGTGGTTGTGGTAATTACTGCGTCTTCGCAATAGCTAAACGTCATTCCGTAGTGGTAATTAACCACTACCACTACCGTAAGCTACGATTCCATTTCGTTGTGGTTGTGGTTATTTTTGTGGTTAGTTTTAGAGAATTTTGGCGTAGTTAATTTTAAAAATAATAAAATAATATCAGATTCCAACATATAAAACACATATTTTGTAAAATTAACCCAAATTTTTTATTTTCTCTCATCTCTAAATATTTTACAAGTGACAGTTTTCAATGTGTTCCAAAAACTCTGGTAAAATCGATGCGTGGTAGTGGTAGTGGTTGTTAAACATTACCACAGTTTTAATAGGAATATTTTGGAACGCTTATTTGACACGTAGCGTCGTAGTGATTGTGATAATTACTGCGTCTGCGCAATAGCTGAACGTCATTACGTTGTGGTAATTATCCACTGCCACTGCCGTAAGCTACGACTCCATTACGTTGTGGTTGTGGTTATTTTTCTGGTTAATTTTAGAGAATTTTGGCGCAATTAATTTTAAAAATGCTCGCGCAGAGAGTGATTATCAAACACGCCAAAAATCACATTTTAACCTCACTTTTTCATTTATTTACTTTTAATGGTCAAGCCATGATGGTAACTTAAGACTTAAAATATTTTAGGATAATTTAAGAAGTAACGTTTTTGATGAAGCAATTTTTTGATGATATTGCTCACATTTTAAAGCTTTCTTTCCAAAGTTTCGATTTCTAGAATAAAACACTAAAATTTTTCAAGTTTTTTAGGCGTTCAAAAAAATTACTACCAAAAAACATTTTTTCTCTGTCAAAACGAAAAATATTTAGAGGTAGATGGAGAGATAATTTAGTGACGACGCAAAAATATTTAAGGTTGTTGAAGAGAGACAGCAGCCTACAAAAAAATATTTTGGAGAAAGATGGACATAATTTAAGGCAAATGTTTACTAAAAATTTCTGCTATGTTATCTTTCTGTCATCTTGAGTGGTGTCATGCATATGATTTTTATTTTGCAATTTTTATCCAAAAAACAGCAAACATTGTAATTTTTCAAAGTGTTAAGTCTGTAAAACATAAGGTGGTATTAATTTCTTTCAATAAAAGTTCTTTATAGTCTTTACATTTAAAAAAACGTGCCCTTTTAGAGCATATTTTAGCACATCTAAAAATAATTTAACAGGTATTTAAGAAAATTATTTTTTTTATATCTTCTTCAAAAACATGATTTTAGTAACTGTCTGAAGATAAGTAAAGCATGGCTTTTTTGATCACGGGTGCAAAAAAAGATTTCTGTCCATTTTTTACCCAAAGTTAAAGAGAAATAGAGAAAAATAGTAATATTGAAAAAATCTAATTATTCTTGCATAAGAATTAAGCCATTTCCGCCAGTTTTCACCAAGTATTTACGAAAAAAATCATTTAAAAATATCGTCAAAATATCAAATTGTCAAATATTAAAATGTCGCAACAATGAACGTCACCGAGTAAAAAGACCAATTGCTATGGAAACGATTGTTATTTCATTTACCAGCCGCCTTGATTTATAGTGTAAAGATGGTGTGTTGCGAGAAGTTCTCTTCGATCGAGATTTTTAAAAGTGTTTTCCTGTTTTTCTTGGTTTTTTTAATAAAGGTATTAAAAAAGAATTAGTGTTAACAACTTGTTGAGTTGAGGAGTTTGACTTAGTATATTATTGACAAGTTTTTTGGGGTAACTATTTTTTTGAAGTTTTTCTTTTAAAATAATAGGATTTTTTTCCCTAAACTTTGGATGACTTAGCTTGTAGATTTTATTTTGGAATTGTTTGACTATGTTGTGTGTGGGTTTAGAGTAAAGGTCTGTTATAATTTCGTTATTTTCACTTGTTATTAAGAGATCTAGGACTGAAAGTTGTTGATTCACTTCATGTTCAATTGTGAATTGTAAAGTGACATTTACATTTAGTTTTTGGGATTGACAATAGCGTGTCGGCGACAAAAATTGACGGCGGGACTGGGAAATTTAATTTGGATAGTGCTTCATTAGTGTCATAATCCATTACCAGCGCGGCTAAAATAGGACCTTTAGGGTCTCCTATGGGGGTTCCAAATATTTGTATGTAATATTCGTTGTTCTACACAAAATAACTTGAATCAAAGCAAAATTTTATGAGTTCTACAAAAAGGGCAAAGATCTTTGGCCATTGTTTTTCTATAATTTAGAGAACTAATTCTCGTGGTACGTTTGTGAATAATGATTTAACGTTGAGAGAAATTAAAACATAGTCCTCAGGTAAAGTAATGGTTTTTCATTTTAGGACAACATCCTCAGAATTTTTGACATTGAACTGAAACGAAGGACTTAAATTATTTAATATCTTGTGCAAAAACTTGGAAAGTTTGTGTACAGGTGAGTTTATACATGACATGATGGGTCGAATTGGATGGCTATTTTTGTGGATCATGCACAATCCATAATCTTGGTGGTAAGGGGTTGTTAGTTTTCAAGTTATCTGATTGCGATTTTGTGATTATATTTTTAAGAAAAAGTGAATTTACCAACGCATTATTTTTACTTTTATATTTATTTGTGGGATCCTTTTGGAGTTTGGTGTAAGTGTTTTTTATCCTATAGAAGTTCCTGGAGTTTTTGATCATAGTGATCTTTGTATAAAATGGTTGTTATATTGCCCTTATTGGCCGGTGCGACTATTAAGTTATCATTCTTTTTTAGGAAACTTATGGATTCTCGAAAATCGTTTTCGGTCGATTTTAAATTTAATTTGAAACTTTTCTTTTTATTGAAAAAATTGGTAATTACATTATCATGTATACTCACTGGTTGAGTAGTTTTAGTGTGAGTAGAAAGTTTATTTAAAAGTTCAGTTAGTTATATGTTATTTGTACAGGCAAAAATTGTATGTACGATATTACCTGTTTCTCCACTTTCACACTGGTCATTCTGTAACACGCCTATTCTGTTGAGATGAGCTGGAACGCAACAGTGTCCCGATTTGATCCTACATACAGTTGACATGTCCTTTTTAGTTAGTCTCTTCATTTTTGAGAACCATGGATTTGACCTATTTCCTTAAACCTCTCTTTCCATTTATTGTAGAAATATTTGTGTAGTTTGGGTAGAAAGACTTTATAGTCAGCTTTTGGGTGGCCAGGTTCTTCCAGTGTCCTGCCAGTGTTGGCCAGTCTGTCAGCTCGTCATTACCTGTGATATCAGTGTGAGTCGCTATCCAGGCTAGTTTTATATTTGGATTTTGTGTTAGTTTTTGTCTGGTAAGTAGTACCAGTTCTTCATTTTTTGCTGAAATGCCTATTTGACATATTTTCTGTAGGCCACTCAGAAAATTACTGTGTTGTTTTCCATATTTATGGCATGCTATGTGGCTCTCAAAATTGCATAAATAATAATCTCTTTTGCACCAAGTGCAGGTGCCAATTTAGGTACATTTTAAAAAATTGTTTTATAAATATATTTCTAATTATTTCAGCTAGTATGAGTCATATTTAAATAAATCAAAAAACATATATTTTAAGCAATTTTGTATAAAATCCCTGATATTATGGCCCACATTTTGTTTGTTTTAAATTTTAGGTTGCTATGTATCAACCGTAAAAATAAATAATAAGTTAAAGATAAACTTTCAAAAATATTTTTTATGAAAATAATTAGATTAACCTACCTAAGTTTACTTACAAAATAATTATAAATTAAGTTTATAGCTACAAGAAAAAATTATAATGATTAACGAAAAAAACATTATTATGTTAAAAAAACACACATACTGCTTAAAAACAAAATATTTTATTTTCTTTACTCACCTGAATTGCTCCAAAAAATACATTGTCAGGATTTCTTCGGTACGTATTTTCCATATATGTACTGGTAGCAAATTGCCTCCAAATATGGTCATTGTGACTTGACCTGGGAAATCTGGAGCTGACATTTAAGATTTTATGTCCATTTTGATTTGGTGCAACTATACCCACATGAGTACGATCAATGCACCCACAAACGCCTGCCATTTGGTACTTTTCATAAAACCTAAAGAATAAGAACAATGTAATGGATTAATTAAGTCTCTCTATAGCTCTTTTTACTGTTTAAAATACTAACTGGACAAAAAAATAATCATGAATGCTATACCTACCTTATACCCTTTTAGTTCTTCCAGTGTTCTTGGGTATTGGAGAGTATTGTTTAAAATTTCAGCCTTATTTAAAGCATTTTAAATTTCAGTTGTTACTCTACTAGTCCACGCTTATAATAGCGCACTATAATAGCCACAAAACTATTACTTCCTGTTATTTCTTGATAGCTATCACAGGCAAAAAACTTAAAGTTGTTAGTACCTAAAATATATAAAAATAATTCAATTAGTTTTGGTTAACTGTACAATCTGGACTAGACACAATTTATGAAACTCAACACCTTTAATATACGTACCTTTATAACTGTAGATATAAGGCTGATGCCCTTGTTGGCTGAACCACAAAGGTAGCAACCATTTCGATGATTTCATTGCATACATTTTTGGTTACTCTAAATAATTGAACAATATTTTTGTCGGGGGGCTAAAAGCATTGCTCCTAGCTTCTCAGCATTTTCAAAATCCTCAAAAAGATATCATTTAAAATCAAATTATTGAAATCTTCAACATTAATTTTTTTCAATGAAAAACGCAATAACCAAACCGAATTAAAAACACACGATAAGCTAGAATTTTGAGTTTAATTTATCAGAAAGTTGCCTGTTCTCATGGTGCATACATGCACTGAGGAAAATCGTGTGGCTCTTTAATTAAAAAGTGCTTTTCTGAAAAATTTTTAGCTGGTATAGAATATTTTTTCGCAGAAACTAAAAAATCCGCGTTCTTTCCCTGCAAAAAAAGTTTAGCTGTTCGGGTTTTGCTAAAGCGGAAAGATAATTTCGGTGTTCAGGCAAAGCATTTTTCTAAAAAATTGAGCCGTAAAAATTCTCCTGCCCAAAAATAATGCCTTTGCAAATTGCATTGGCCAAGGTAACCTGCGCTTCATTGCTCGAGTTTTTCGTTGTGCGTCGGGGAATTACCGTTTTTAGTGCGAAGTGCACGGAATTAAAAAAAAGTACATCCGCATTCCAGACAACTTCTTGTCGCTGTCATTTTTCTGTGAGTGCAGAGGGCATGCATGGTGCTCTGTGCTCAAGACGATAAAGAGGGAGCAGTGCAGTGAGCTCGTACAAATTTGTAAAATATAGCCGCAGCAGTTTTCGTAAAATGGTTTACAAATATACAGATTAAAATAATCTGCAAGAATATGGTCTGAAGGACTACATTCAAAATTTTCAAGGTAAGTTTTATCATAAATTATAGTAAACGGTTTTCTGCCATTTTTGTTTTTTTTTGAAAAATTATTTTTTGTGTATGTTTTCACTAATGAATCGTTAAGATTTGGTTTTTTTTTTAGTGTAATTTTATGTTGATATTGTAGCTGGCATTTTTATTAGTTCTTAAAAACTGCTTAAAGCTGGAGGCACAATAAAAACCAGAGACTAAACAAATTACAGTGATGTGGTTTCTAACATCAATTTTTTACGCGGATTTCGTTAACGAGATACTAATTACAGGATATGGCAGAAAACCGTTTACTAAATAATTACCGGAGCATATGCTCCAAGTGGACTATTAGCATTATATTCTAGGTTATGCTAATGTTTGAGCATGTAGCATGTTTTGTTATTTTAGTTTGTGCTTAGCACTTTTATGTTTTGTCTTGTTTGGCAATACAGAAATATTTTAATATCAAAATTAATGACCTTTTATTCCCCATTTAACTTATAAATGTAATTATTAACAAACAAGAATAAGGTTTTTCTTCTGAAAAGAAACTTGGAAAGTCAGTGAAAATCCTATCTTGTCAGAAAATGTTGGTTATTTTTTTTTGGATTCCATTAGTCTTTTAAAAAACATTTTGCTCTATAACCTTTCCTAAAATTGCCTAGGAAAATGATCCTGCCTCAAAGCAATATGAACGGCCCTTGGTGATATTTCAATAAAATTAATATGTTTTAGGTCTAAATGGTACAGGATGATTCACTATATTTTGAACCCCTGTTTAGCGCCTTGACAGATGTTGTCAAATGTCATTCCATATGTCAAAATTTGACGTCAACTTTTTTATATTAAATGGAATACCCTGTATATTTTTTAAAACTTCGTTAGATCTTTTCTTCCTGATTACAAAAATATAACATATGTTACTTTTGTCTTGAACGGTTATTGAACAAATTTTCGGAAAACGTTGCCATGAGGGCAATGTATAAGCCAAGGAAAAATAGTTTAGGTCATTCTTTGTTCAACACATTGAACACAAAAAAGAAGTTAAAAAAAACCTCCAAATCAGTTACTTCAACCGAAAAGAAACAAAACAGACAAAAAAGAAAAGATCAAAAGATCTTGGGTGAAAATAACGAAAATTCAAACTTGGATGAGCATCCCACACATTCGTTATTTCCACCCAAGATCTTTTGATCTTGTATTTTTTAGTTTCTCTTCGGTTGAAGTAACTGATTTGGAGGTTTTTTAACTTCTTTTTTGTTTTAATTGTCTAGAGCATAATCCTACTGGAAATATTAACACGCCAGGACGAATTCGTATCAGGTAACTTGGATAAGTGCCGTGCGGAACGATGCCTATTTGTGAGTGGTTCAAGGTTGGAAATCAAAGTGTATGATGGTGTTTAATGATGTATAGTGGAGGGTGACCAGTGAAACTACTGATGAGCCCACGCTGGTTACCCAGGGCGAAACATCGTTTAATCATTTCTCTTTTCGCTTTGATCTTTTGTGTGTTCCTTGTGGAATGCTCATCCAAATTTGAATTTTCGTTATTTCCACCCAAGATCTTTTGATCTTTTGTTTAAATAATTTGTTGTTGTCAGTTTTGAAGTAACAGTTAAAACAATCAACGACATTACTTTTTTTACATATTTATTGTCGCTGTCCAAAACAATGTATCACATAGAGGTCCAAAAAAATGACGTCAGTCCTATCATCAAAAAATTGACTATATATTTTTGGAAGAAAATATCTATCGAAGTTTTAAAAAATGTACAGGGTGTTCTATTTATTATAAGAAAGTTGACGTCAAGTTTTGACATATGGAATGATATTTAACAACATCTGTCAAGCGGGTTATAAAGATTTTAAAAACCCATAAAACTTTTCTATTTAAACTTTTTTTCTATCATCAGTAATTATCCCAGGGGTTCAAAATATAGTGAATTACCCTGTACGAAGTACTTTTGCGCGGTTGGGTGCTTTCGCGGTGGCCCGTTGCTTTAATTTGATTTCTTTTAAAATACTTACTTTTCCGGTAAAAGTTTCTCACAATATTTTTCTTTTGTACGCCCCTGTACTACACGTATCGATTTTCTATACAGTTTATTTATCTAAATAGCTTAAGTAGACCCTTATCTAATGTTTGAATTGTGGAAATGATAAAGCAGTACCCTCTCCAGATAGGCCGATCAACTCATACCGATTTAGTGTCCTTTTATCCACCTTGGCTGCCATTTTCACTCAAAAGTGACAGATAATCCATTAGTTTTCTGTCAAAATGGCGGCGAAGGTGGATAAAAGGACACTAAAACGATAAGAGCTGATCGGCCTATGTGGAGAGGGTAATGGATAAAGATAAAAGACACTTCCCAGCCAAAAAAACCTTATAAAAGATCAAAGCAAATAACAGATAAAATCATAAGTTTTTATAATCTAGGCTCATATAAACTTATGAAATTTTATAATTTTTGACTAGTGAAAGTAAAACACAAATACGGCATAGGAGTTCATCATATTTTATCAGCCAGTTGGCTTATAAAAGTTTATAATATTTTATGGTTTTTGATATGACAATTCCTCATAAAAGTTTATAAGATTTTATGAGATTTTATAAGATCTACCTGTAAAATTCGAAAATAAAAAATTTCAGCTCAACTTTAGAAGTTGTAGTAGTAGTAATAGTAGTAGAAGTAATGTAAGAGAGTAATATACAGTCAAACTAAACTATAACCTAACCTAAACTATAAACTACGAAAACCTAAACCACTATACTGCCGTCCTAAGTAAGACCCATGTATCTGCAAAAAAATCAAAAATGAGTTAGGACCAGAAAAAGCTTTAGATAGGTCACTTTTATCTATTTTTTATTTCTAACAAAAACCTCGCAACTACCTGTTGCTTAGTAAAAACCTCGTATCTACTAGTGACTTTATAGTAGATGCGAGGTTTTTACTAAGTAATATGTACATGCGGGGTTTTAACTAAGTAATGTATAAGAATCGAATGCAACCTTGAAACTTCTAAAACTGGAAAGATTTTTCGTCCCAAGTTAAAGTAAAAGGAATAGAATGTCGAACTGACTTGACAGAGGTAACACAAATTACCGCACATAGAAATTCTTATTTTTTAAAATACATAAAATAAAACATGAAGATGAATGTTTTGAGATGAAATTTCTGCAACTTAAAGTAAAAAATTCTGGAATAATATTTCCAGAGCCACGAGACATCCCAGTTTGCATATCCAAGGAAAATAAAACCTTATTAAAAATTTGCAAAGCGTTATTCCAGGAAATCGACTTCAAATTTGGAAAAATTTACATGAAAATGTAATTTTAAATAAACTTACAATTGGTGTTCGTACTATTATAGTGTTCTGTTTTTAAAGTTTAATTTTAAACAAACATAGAATTATTAGTAGTTTTTGTTGATCTCCTTTAATGTAAATTGAATTTTTGTGGTTTGTATTATTGGAATGAATTTCAACTTTAAAACAGTGCCGTATGCATAAAAGATTTCTAAGAAAGGTGTCTTTAGACTTCTAGGGGGAGTGCTTAAGACTTCTGGGAAGCTTAAAACTTTTTGGTGGAGCTTGAGACTCCTGGGAACTTCTGAGCGCTGAACGCTTCAGTTCACTTGATTTTTTGAAAAAAAAACAATCTTGAGGAGTCAATGTGGCTCTGGGAGGTTGAGCTCCCAATCCTCCCCTGCGTACGCCCATGTTTGAAAATAAATAAATATTATTTACTTTTAAAAGTAACAGATAAATATAATACTTTTTACATAGTACAACCATAGACTAGGCTCTATTTGATGTATTTGCGGGGTAAATATTATTGGCTAAAAAGTTACCTCCGATTTTCCGTATCTACAGTTTTACATAGAAAAATGTTAAATAGTTATATTTTTTTTGTTTCATCACTCGGATATTGCTATTTTAAACCCATAAACACTACCCAACAAGAAAAAATTATTGCTATATAATTTTCAGCAAGCACTTGAACTTTAAACTCTTACTTAGGACGGCAGTATAATACAAATAACACTCCTTGTGCTCGCACAATAGAAAAATTTTCTCGTATAAGTACTTATTTATCGCGAGGAGCTGTAGGAGAGATGTTACTTTGATAGATTTCTATGAGATTTCATAAGCCAAAAACTATTTTTTTTTCAAGCTTTTATTTAACTTGCAATGTATCTATCTATGTAACGAACAAGATATGTTTGTTTGGGTGGAATCTTGCAACTTAATTTTGACCGACTTCCCGACATCCGATCGGCTTCAAATTTGGCATGCTTATAAAGTTGCAGTGACAACACAAGAATATAGTGTGATGAAATTGACAGCTCCGCCACTACTCGAAGGGGGTGGAGGGGGGTACAGTTGAAGAACATAAGAATATAGTGTGAAGAAATCGTCATCTCCCCCTACTCGAAGGGGGTGGGGGGGACTACAGTTTAAGTACGCCCGATTTCGTTGAAATAAGATGTGTCGGGGCACTTGGAGATGTAGATAACGAATTTCTAATCAGATTTTGAAAATTCAATATGGCGGATTCAAGATGGACGATTTTTGGTCATCTTTTGCTAACCAATTTAACTAACTTATACACAACAAAAGGAAAGTTATGATTGTTTTCCACAAACCAAAACTACACTTTTGCACTCGACGCGCGTTTCGCGATAAACAATGTTGTTGCATTTGCATTGTTTATCGCCCCCTGATGATGCTAACGTTGTTAGCGAATCGCGCGTTGAGTACAAAAAAGTGTAGTTTTGGTTTGTGGAAAACAATCATAACTTTGTTTTAGTGCAACCAAAGGTTCCAAATTCCCAACATAGTAACTCATACACATCCGATTGCTTTCAAATTTGGTATGCATTTATAGCTCTATAAGAGGTGGATTCTCTAGGTGAGAAATTTCCTCTTCGCTTGGCACGCAGGGTTTCCTATCACTTCTGTCAATTATGTATTTTATTGAAAAACTGAGAGGAATTTGCCTCGAGCCCCACTCCAAGAAATGAAAGAGGCTTGGAGTCCCCTGTGCCTCTCGGGTAAGCTTTTATACAGTGGAGAAATCCAGGTTAGAGATGTGTGATTCGTGAACGATTCGTTCACTATGATCGAATCACTTGCGAGTATTGAGTGATCGAATCATGTTTGCTCGATATCATTCAATCAGTCAAATGACCGACGAAGACAGAATGAATCAAACGAGTGAATCAAATCGGAACGGATCAACGACTGACTGACCCACTGTGGCGATACACTGAATCAGTTGGAAATAGCTCGATCGTTTCGTTCCTTTGATTCGAATTCCTGCGCGCCGGGTAATCTGTATGAAAATATAGATTTTTTTGGTTAGCAGATTATGTCGTATTTAGGTGCATCCTGCATAGACCTTTTTTTTGGTCACCATTTTCTTTAATTTAATTTCAAATGATTGATTCAATGATCGATTCAAAAGATTCGATCATTCTAGAAACGAATCACTGATCGATTCGTTCAGTACAAAATGATCGATTTACCCATCTATAATCCAGGTAAGGCTAAGAAAGAAAGTTAGCCCAGAAACAAATACCAAAGTTAATAAAGCTCATTTATTTCGTGTTTTTATAATTTACAACATCTCTTATGTTATTATTGGCCATATTTATTTCTAGAAACTAAACTTAACAACCCCTCTAATATTTCCCTTATATTTCCATTTTAGCACAGGCAGTTTAAATTAAAATAAATATAAGAAAGCGGGTAAAACAGGCAAAGCGGACGGGGATGCATAAAACATAAAGCGGATGCGACTAAAAGACGACTCCATACGTAAGCAAAATAAAGCGGGTAAGGGATAGCAAGCTAACTCAGCAACAGACAGCATGTGAATACGGAACCTTGTGCTCTGTTACTTTTATGCTCGATAAACGGCGGTGTAATACTAAGACGAGGTTAGCGAACGCGCCCCGGAACTCGCATGAGCCATCATGCACGTTTCTGCGAGCTTAACATAGTTACTATTATTTTCTCTTTCTAAATGCATTCGTCTAAGCGAGATCCAGCATACTACATCATCATAAAAAATACCCGCCTTTACACACTTCGACCCCGCATATCTGTCAGGGGACACGAAAGTAAAAACAAAAGTGAAATGATAATACCCCCTGAGAAATTTCACAAAAATGACCGCCTTATGCAGGTGACAGTTATGAGCCTAAAAGAACTTAGTCACATCAATCGAATCGACTTGACATTATTTTTTTTATTTGATATGTCTTCTCCAAAATCAGTAATTGGTATTTTTTACCGTGATTTTTCGTAATATATTAAAATTTTGTTTTTTTAAATTTTTGTTAATAAAAAAAGTAATGTTATATCATTTTTAGATGGGTTTCAAGTCCCCCTGTAAACATGATATATATTTGGTTGCTTTTTTTATTAGCCACACACTTGTTTGAACTAAACCAAAAGTTACTAGGATATTACTCCGTTGTTTTTTTATTCAAAATAAAGTGTTTCCGTTTTTTTTGCGTATTTTTGCTAAAACTAGTGTTTTGATTTGTTCAGTGCTGTTACACAACCGGAATGACTAGTTTTTTGCCTTCCATAAGTGATGTGCGATAACCCTTTTTATTATTAGCCTCAGAGTTAGGGGAATTTTGTCACAAATGTCAAGTATATATAGCGGTCATTTTATTTACAGGATATTATCATTCCACTTTTGTTTTTACTTTCGTGTCAGGGGATAACTATCTCAAAAAGCTCGCAAAAACGCGCCTAACGAAACGTGTGTCGGTAATCAAATAAACGGCCCGTTTTTGCGATCACACGGGCGAATTAACAAATTATGAAAGGACGGCACGTTTCGTGACCTCCTTTGTATTCTCAAAGAAACAAATCTCCGTTTGACCCCGGGCTCACCGTCATTATCCTGTTCTATTGATACCGGCTAACGTTAGTGGCCTGAGAAAAATAAAATAACAGTGACACCGGTGGGGAAACCTAAATATCTGTAAATAGAGTATTAAAAGTCACTTACCAGTAGTTTAAATAAATATCCTTTATTAACTAATATAATAAACAACAATAATATTCACTAACGCACATTCCCCTGCTATCATAACCACAGCATCAATGCCCGTCTCCCCCGTCATCGGCATGTCCAACATCATCACCTGCCAATGTGCATTCCGTTTCTCTTCTCAGTGCGCATTCTTGCATCTTGCACTCGGGTGTGCTTGGCTCTTCGCACAACACGGGTTAACGGGTCTTCACAATGCCTCCTTTCTTTTCAATCTCAAAGGCTCTACTCTTGGTTCTTTTAAAACTTTCTTAACATGGCTGGAATGTCTTTTTAATATTTGATCTTCTCTTCTTAGCGTTAATTCGTTCCCATTTCTTTTTACTACTTCATATTCTACATCGGTAAATGTAGATTCCAGCCTATTTGACGGAGTCATATTTTTTGTGACAACTGTGTCTCCTATTTCAATGCAATCTTCTTTGGCTTTTCTGGATGTGTCTTCTCTTTCTTACCCTTTATATTTGTTCCATACATCATTATCTCTAGCTTCTTCTCCTTCTTCAGTTTGCAGTAGGTCATCTATTGAGGGAATTTTGTCTCGTATGGTTCTCCCGAACATCAGTTGATACGGAGATTTTCCCGTTGTGCCATGTGGCGTGGCATTGTACATAATTAGAAACTTTCTCACCTCAGCCTGATAGTCAATTTTGTTTCTATGCGCAATTTGTAGTCTTTTCAAAATTGATTTGTTCATATTCTCAACTTCGTCGTTGGCCTGAGGACTGTACGGTGGGGTTTGAATAATTTTTATGCCCCTGGATTCACAAAATAGCCGAACTCCTTACTCACAAATTGTGGACCATTATCAGTTCTTATAGTTCTGGGAAACCCAAGCCTTAAGAATATTTCCGATAGCTGATCTATTATAACTGCCGCAGTTGTAGATCTTAAAAATTTTATCTCTTGGTACTTGCAAAAATAGTCTATAATTACCAAAATCATATCTTTATTAGGCAAGGGCCCCATGAGATCAATAGCAAGGCACTGCCATGATTTCTCTGGAAATTGGTGTCTTGTCATTGGTGGTGGTTTATTTGGCTATGAAACAAGCAAACAGTCTCGGCAATTTTGAACATATTTTTCTACCTGACGGTCTATGAGAGGCCACCAGACCTTGGCACGTAAACGTCTTTTCATTACCGACTCACCTGGATGTCCCTCATGTGCCAGTTCTAGAACTTTTTGTATCAATGACTGCGGTATGATAAATCGATTACCTTGTAGGAGAACTGATCCCATTGTAGCTAACTCAGTTTTAAAGGGAGATAAACAGATTTTTCTACCTTATTCCAGTTACTTTCATTTACGTTATTAGTCGCTCTGGAAATATCTTTGTCCACTCGACTTTCACTTATAATTTCTGAAATAGTCAGAGCCTTTGGTGTGTTGCTTTCTACACCAGTGAAAACATGTTGTTGTTCTTCTACGTCAAATGAGTTTTCTTCATTAAGTTTGCATAGTCTAGATAAAGAGTCAGCAATGTTTAGCTTACCTGGTTTGTAGATTACAGTGAATTTAAATGCCTGTAGACGCAACAACCACCTTTCGATGCGCATTGGTGGTTTCGGAGTAGGTTTAAATATTGCCTCGAGTGGCTTATGATCTGTGACTAACTCGAAATTTAGACCAGCTAAATAAAAATAAAACCTTTCTACTGCCCAAATCAATGCAAGGCTTTTCTTTTCTGTTTGGGAGTATCGCTTTTCAACATTTGAGAGACTTTTGCTTGCAAAAGATATCACTCTAGGATTTTCTTGTTCATCAAATTGTAATAACACTGCGTCGAGTGCCACTGGACTCGCATCCGCTATGAGGCGAGTGCGTCTCTTTAAATCAAAGTAAGCTAACGTTGGAAGTTTTGCTAGTGATTGTTTGAGATATTCGAATTGTGGCTGATGCAGTTCGTTCCATATGAATTTTGTATCTGATTTTGTAAGCCTTGGTAAAGGTTCTGTAGTTGTTGCTAAATCCGGAACAAACTTACTTAAGTAAGTGACTAGTCCCAAGAAACTACGCAGTTCTTCTTTAGTTTCAGGAGGTCGAAAATTCAAAATGGTTTCTATTTTCTTCTGCTGTGTATCAATACCAGTATGGGAAAGTTTATGTCCTAAAAAGTCTAATTCCTTAACTTTATAGACACATTTAGATTTGTTCAAGGTAACATGGTTTTCCTCCAATACCCGTAATACCTTATTAAGACATTCGTCATGTTCTAGCTCTGTTGATGCATAAACGATTATGGAATATTTCAGGGGCTAAATTTACCCCGAACATTAGTCGTTTATATCTAAACATGCCTTTATGTGTAATAAAGGTAGTTATTGGACGACTTTTAATGTCTAAATTGAGCTGGTGGTATGCTCTCATCAGGTCTAATCGACACAAAAATTTGGCATCACTTAATTTTGTAATGAATGTGTCAAAGTTTGGCAAAGGGTGATTTTCTCTCAGAATTGCCTCGTTGGCTCTACGCATGTTCACACAAATTCGGATGTCGCCTGATGGCTTAAAAATAACGACAATAGGCGATATCCACACACTTGCTTCTGTTACTCGTTCTATTATGTCTTGTTGTAAAGACTCATTTAATTTTTGCTCCACTTGAGTTTCAACAGAAACTGGAACCCTTCTCAACGGCTGTTGGACAGGTTTAACATAAGGATCTATGGATAGTTTAACAAGAACGTCCTTCACTTTTGGAAATGGGCTAACATCATCCACTTTATTTACGTTCAAACCCAGCTTTAGAATACCTAATTGTTTCGCTGTTTCCTTTCCTATCAAGGATATATCCCCATTCTTTACTACGTAAAAAAACGTTATACTTTCTTTTCTTCCAGGAAACATGATCGTAGAAACGAATTGATGTTTAATTTCTATAGGGTTGCCCGAAGCATAAGCTTTTAGTAGTTCTTTGGTATTTTTACAAATATCCCAGTAAACGGCTTTCTTATGTACCAGCTGCTCCCAATCTTGCCCAGATATTATATTGACTTTTTATCCGGAGTCAATCAGTACTGTTAATTTAGTACCGCCAATATGACATTCGATTAAATCATCAGATTCCTCACATGATCCCAGGAACTTTGATTCACTTATTTTAAAACAGTCAAAACTTTTAAGTGTTTCTTGAGTGTCGGTTTGCTGATCTTCTGCTCCCACGAAATTTACTCCCGATTTGAACCGTTTGGAATTAGAGTTGAAAGACTTAGCATTTTGAAACAGTCTTTTTGCAGCGAATTGGATTGTCTTGCAGCAAACTATAAAGTGTCCTCTAGAACCGCATTTGTAACATTTGGCCTCCTTTGCTGGGCACTGCATTATATTTCCAGCGTGTCCTGAGCGACCACACCTTGAGCAACGTTCGTTTAATTTTGAGTGTTTTATCGAGACCTTATTTACCCCAGAAAGTACGGCCGATGTACTAGGTCCATAATTGGTGACATGGTCTCCTATTTGCTCATGAACTTGACAAATTTCTATGACTTCATTCAAAGATCTTTCTTTTCCAATAGCTTCTTTTTTAAATCCGCAGAGGCCCAGCTATCTATAATTTTATCTTTCATGTTAATTTCCAATGCTTCTAACTCATTTTTCCCAAACAAACACCGCTTTGCTTGTTGTCTTACTTTTAGCAAGGTACTTGTTAAAATTTTCATCATCCTCTTTTTTTATATTGCGAAATATGTGTCGTTCAAACGTGGAATTTTGCTTCGGAGAGAAATATTCTGACAGTTTATTAACTAATGTTATAAAGAAATCATTATTTTGTTCCAGGTCAAAATGTTTTATAGCGTCAGGTAAACTGTAAGCAACTTCCTGTAGCTGAGGTCCGCCCAAATGAAGAAGCTTATTTCTTTTCTTAACGACATCAGTTATATCTTCAGAAGCTAGGCAGAGTTCCAAAGAACGAAGCCACCTCTCTCAACTCGGCCTTATCAGCGCTTTGTCGAGATTCTCACAGAGAAATGCCTTTACTCCGGAATCAGCCATTTTTCTGAAAATAATCAATGAAAACAGAATGAGGACCAAGCTATTTATTATTATTCCGGATGTACTGTAAGACTACCTTCTATACTTTTTTTTTCCTATCCAATATAACAACGAAAACTTCAAATTAATTTTAATTATACTCAAGACTAGCTGAATATCCGCAGCTTTACATGCAGTTTTTCCGAAATAAATACCCAACAACCTATATTTTAATAGATTGATTTTTTCTTCAATCGAATATAGAGGAGGTAATAAAGGAAAGGTAATATAAAATCAATATGTTCATTTATTTTGATAGTAGTCTACATACCAATTTTCAGACCTTTGCGCCTTTTTTTTTAAAGGTATTAAAAAAAAGTAATGTTTACAACTCATGGCAAAACTGTGCTTTCCCTCACTCGCCCCTCCAAATAACTTGCTGCGCTCATTATTTAAACCAACGTTTGTAAAAAAACACTATTTTAGCCCTTTATTGCAAAAACTACTATTTTTTTCTAAAGAAAACAGGCTACAAAAATAATTGTAAAATTATGAAAGAACCAACTAACTTTTATAAGAACCTACGCGGTATTTTTTTTTCAGCGTCCCTTCCTAACCAGGTTGTTTTTCACTATAAACATATGTATTTATTTTTACAGATCTTTTCATATATATATGGTGCCCGCAGCCCTCGTTTTTTTTTTCAGTCTCTAGGCTTCAGCCCTCTTTTTTTATAGGCTTCTTACGCCCTACTTTTTTTCTTTAAGCAAGATCGGTGGTGCTCCAGGCCCTCTCTTTTTTCCGATCTATTTATAGGCTTCTTACGCCCTTCCTATTTTTTTTATGATCAGTGGTGCTCAAGCCCCTTTCCTTTTTTTTCGTTCTATTTATAGGCTTTTTACGCCCTTCCTTTCTTTTTTTTCAACTTAAGAAACAACCAAAAAACAAGGTTTGCTTAATTTTATTCATGAATACATCTCCCTGTAAGTATGCCAGGTATTTATAATCATTCTTTTATTCTTTTTTTTGGTTGCTTGAACCGAACGTATTTAAAACATTAAAAAAACCATCGATGTACTACGTCGATGTAAAAAGAACTCAATGCTACTTTTTTTTCCTATAAAAACAAGTCCTAATGTAAATGTTTTTATCCTTGTCGCCAAAAATATGGAAACCTAAATATCTGTAAATAGAGTATTAAAAATCCCTTACCAGTAGTTTAAATAAATATCCTTTATTAACTGCCAATATACTACACAATGATTACACTACTCTTGTAAATATCTCCATTAATCTCCACTAATATAATAAACAACAATAATATTCACTAACGTACATTCCCCTGCTATCATAACCACACCATGAATGCCCGTCTCCCCCGTCATCGGCATGTCCAACATCATCAGCTGCCAATGTGCATTCCGTTTCTCTTCTCAGTGCGCATTCTTGCATCTTGCACTCAGGTGTACTTGGATCTTCGCACAACTCATTATTAACGGGTCTCCACAACCGTTAGATCACAAAAATTTGTCTACGGGATTAAATCCACAAGGGATTTATAGGAGAATTTCATTACGGCGATATTCTACTGACGCGTTGTCGGTCGGAGTTCTGTACAAACAAAAATAAAAGCTATTGCGTGCCTCCCGAATTACGGATTAGTCCAAGTTGTAATTATTTGTACAAATAAAATTAAAAACTATTCATTATTCAGTCCAAACAATAGTTCTTGCTACTACTTGCCTTCAGAATTACGGATTAGTCCAAGTGGGATTTATTTGTACAGCCAAACTAAAACTGGTTCAAACGTTACTACTTACCCCCCGATGTGCGGCTTAGTCCAAGTTGTAGGTAATGGTAGAGGAAAAGGCGGCGGAAAATCGGCTGGCGGTTTTTAACCTTAAAATTTCTTATGCCCATATCCACCATTAAACACTCTAATCAGGGCTAGCTAATTGGAATTAACTTGCTAATCGCGGCTAAACAAGTTTACCTATCCACCACAATCAGGGTTAAGTAACTCGATTAAAAAAAAGAGCTGGCAACGCAGCATATTTGGTGTGTATCTATTGGTAAAACTGGATATGTCAAAAAAATTTTGATGTAAAAGGTTATCTTTTCTGTTTACTTTTTAATTTTCTTTCAGTTTTTGTTTATTTATTTTTAAAACCTATCAGAAAATATATTCCCCAGTTGTTGCGACTGAAACCCTCAAGTTAAACGGGGATGGCCGAATCGGTGCTGTTTAGAGCTGATCAGTTTATTGTCGCCAGCATTATTTCCAACTGCTCATTTTCAGTCGTGTAGTGTAAAAAAGTGGATTTGCCTAAAGTTTGTTTTTTAACACAGTGTGTGGTAAACAAAAGTAGGCATTGAACAGTATGCTGGGTGCATATAACTATGAAGTACTACCTATAATGGCCCAAGGTTTGCAAAATGTGTATATAAATGGCCTTTTCAAAAATAAATCCTTTGCAACGAAGTCAACATAGTGACTTTTTGTAACTTACATGCGTTCAGATAAGAGGATTAAGTTAAATTAAGAGTGCCTTAAATTTTATCGGCCTAAAAAGTCGTTACAAACAAATAAAAAATATAGTTTAGACCTTTCGTTAATGTGATATGACATGTATATTGTATTTGTTATGTTTATTTTTTATTTTTTTTTTAAGTTACTTTCAGTATTTGTTTAGTTTTAGAATAGGATACTTATTCCCTTGTATTACTTGACAGATCCCCATTGCAAAATCTACTTAAAAAATGTTTAATAAAACAAGACTGCCAAAATTAAATCTATCTGTGGCACCACATCATTGTTTACTGCAACAACGACATTATGGTAGGTGCTGCAATGGGGCTTTTTACTTGAGGAGGAGCACAACCCACTTTTGTTAATAAAATGTCAAAAAAGTTTGTTTCCAGTTATTACCGACCTAGAAGGTCTGTGGGTAATAATCTTCTCAGCTTAAAAGTGATTTATTTAGGATGTTTTTTAATTTTTAGATATATTGAGTACCTTATAATTAAGAAAGTAGTTCATAAGGTTGAGATATTTTTTATATCAAGAAAAACATGTTGCTGTTCCAAATTTTACTGAAATAATTTAAACTCTACATTTTTTGACAGTTTTATTTTGAAACTGTTATCACCAAAAATTATGCCCTAGGTGACAGAACCACTCTAAGAAAAAAAAGGTTTTAAAGTTATAATAATTAAAGGAGAAAAGTTATAAAATATGAATTTAGAAAAATCAAGTTTTATAGGACCTCGACTTAAAGGTTGTTGCATCAATGAAGTTTTGTACACACTGTCTTTCAAAAAAATGTTTTTTTTTATATTACAAAGAGAAAAAAAAAACCTAAAAGTTTTAGATTAGAATGTTTCAGGATCTTTATTTTTTTTTTCATTCTCATTACTTTAAAATTTTAGGTAGGGTAGACTTTTTATGATGACTGGTGATTGACAGTGTCAAAAAGAGTTTTTCCTCAAAGTAACCACAAGTTACCAGGTAAACCAGTTGCTCATTTTCAGTTTTTCTTCGTACAACAATCCAAGTCATGACGTCACGAGTAACCAGACTATGTTACCAGCCTATGGGACATGGTTACTTAAAAAATGTAAGGTTCAAAGTGTAGTTTACCGATTGTTTATGGTTTTTTAATTTGTATTATTTTTTTATAAATCTCATGTTTTTCTATCATGATGTCATAACTATGTATGGTCATTGAAAGTAACCGTGACGTCATGACAAGTAACCCAAACAAGTTACTATTGTCCTTGAGCAAAAAGCCTATATGTAATACCATTAAACCATATAAACAGTTTTAAAAACTTAAACAAAATTGGTTGAGATGGACCATTGTTTTTTATTATGATCCTAATTGATGAGTTTACTAATTTAGGTGTATTTTCTGCTGTTGAAAGACAATGTTTTTTGTGATATGCAATATCTAACTGACCAACGTGATTTATTTAGGCATGTCTATGTGCAATAGTTGTCTGCATTTGTTCTTTGTTTTATTAATGTATTTATTTGGTTTTTAGATAAATAAAACATCTACTTTACTTTTAATTGTATTTGTTTTTATTTTATGAAAATTATTAACTACAAACGTTGGTAATTATGCAGTATACAGTTTTCTACCATTTTTGATTTTTTATGAAAAATTCTTTATGGGGGCACCTACTAGGGTCTCTAGGACCTCAAATCCGCCTGCGCCCAATTTTTTTTTTAAGAGAAAAAAGGGTGCCCGGGGGGGGGGGTTGTAATGTGTTTTTTTGATTGTTTTGGGTTAAGTTGGATTAGGTTGGGTTGGACTGTGTTGGATTGGGTTGTTTTCGCGAAAAAAAATTAAAAAAAAAAACAAAAAAAAATTAAAAAAAAAACAACGGGCGCAGGCGGATTTGGGGTCCTAGGGACCCTAGTAGGTTCCCCCATAAATAATTTTTCATAAAAAATCAAAAATAGCAGAAAACTGTATACTGCATAATTACCCAAACGTTAAACAACACTTAAATAAAAGGTGAAACAAATAAAAATAAACTTAAAAAAAGCTTATGAAAGTGAAATAAGTCTGAAATCTGAAAGCTTTGTGAGCCGAAACCTTCCAAAGAACCCCCTGTTGTCCAGTCTCAAAATAATTTGGTCTCTCGTTCCATCGCCTAGGAAGTCCATCATTGACTATGTCTAACACATCCAAATCGTCATGATACAATATCACTTCCATATTTAAAAAAAAAAACAATTCAACAAATCAAACTGGAAATCAAAATAAACAGAAAACATAACCAACAAAATGCATATGACAGCGACTTAATTGCTCAATTAAGCTTTAATCGCCCAACTTCGGCCGGGTTGGTAAACGGCGCGATTAACGCAAAATTTTTGTTGGTGGATACCGAATTTACTCGCTAACCGCAATTAAAAGTTAATTGGAGAAAAAATGCGTTGGTGGATACCGGCATTATTATCGTACTGGTACAGGTACTGAGCCACTTTCTGACTTCGGATTATCTTAAGTTTGGTAATCACGGTTCGCTAACCATGATTAAACTACCAATCATGATTAAATAAAACGGGCTATGCATCAACCAAAACGTAATGTAGGTTTCATTACCGTGGTTACTTTGGAGCCACATTTTGGCAAGATGGCAATTTCCAGAAACTGTTGTTTTTTGTTCGTCGGCCACCGGTAAAATAATTTTTGCTTATGTTTTTGTATTTTTTATATAAAAATAAAATTCGAAATCCTCAAAGTTAATAAATTTAATATAAAATGTTTGGTATAATGTCTGGCAGCGATGACGATGACGTTCATGGGTAAACTCAGCTATATAGTCTCACGGAGTCCTACAAACTGAAAAAAAGAGCTTATTATTGCGATTCAAATATTTTGTACTTACAATTTGCTATCATAATCCAAGAGATGTTCAATTTCTTGCAGCAGTTGCTCTACAGTGGGTTTGGTCAGGCGGAACCTTCTAAAAAAACCAAGCTCATTCATACCGTTAAAATAATCTGAACGTTCAAGTCTTTCTCTCGGAAATCCTTCGTCAAGGATATCAAAGATATCAGGATCATCATCAATGATAATATCGTCTTCCATAGTTCCACTTTAATTTACTTAATAACGATCAAAGAATTTAACCGGCCGAAATTGGCCGGTTAACTTTAACTTGGTGCATTAAAAATTAAGTTAATCACGCGATTTAATCATGATTATATAGTAATCCTAATTAAGTAGCTTTGATGCATATGGACATAAGTAGTAACATCTCTTAAGTTCCAAAATCAGCTTGTCAAACTTTTACTTATCTTATGCTTAACTTAAGTTCCAAACAAGCTGGCAACGCTGCAGACTGATGACAGATTGTTAGGGATTTTCGATTTAAGAATTGGTCCTGGTTCTGGTTGACATTATTTTGACATAAATTTTGACATCGGTTATAGAATAATGACGTCATTTGAAATATTGTAAAGATATCTTTGATTTTATTCAAAAAAGACTATCTATAATTTTGCAAAATTTAAGGGGTTATGTTTACAACCAAAGGGCCGAACCAACCTCCCAGGCTGGTTCTAAAATTTTATAACCGAGTTGCAACTGTGACGTCATTGTTGTAAAACGAAAGGACCGGTTCCAGTTTTGGTTCTAGGACCAATTGTAAATCGAAAAGCTTTTTTGGAATTTTACTAAACAAACATCAAATAATTGACATTTGACAGCAGGTTTTTGTTGTTGATAAGTGAATGAATTTGTTTATGTTGTGGCTGGGGCCGCTGGGGGTCTCTGTGTTGTTTCCAGGGATAATGCGCAATTTTACAACTCATAGTTAAACGTCAAACCTCAGTTTAAACCACAGATGTCGACTTTTTTACGTTTTATAGGTGCAGTTTACCAACAAACTTCGGTTTAACCGTTACCGGCGGTCTGGGTGTTTGTTAAACTTCAGTTTAATAGTTACCGAAAGATTCTAACCTCAAAAAAGTTATTAAAAATTTGTTTTTGGTAAAAAGACTGTAAGTATTTAGTGAAATCGCTATGATCAATGACTTAAAATTTATTTTTTATCAACTGGATGAAGTATTACGAAATTATTGACATTGTCGAAGCACGAAGGCCAAATATTATTTGTCCTAGAACAAATCCTTTGGAGGAGTCCGACGATATGTAGATTTTAAAAAGAGGTTTGAATTATCTAAAGAGATATGCGAAATTGTGCACAAGGAAATTCGACAAGAGTTGGAACAGCTCACAGACCAGCAAGTTTTATTCTCACATCGAGCTCACACGTATATATATATATAATGTATATCTTTTTGACAAATCTGAACGTTTTTGTTGTGTCATCTGGCTGTATGTCTGGCTGTATGTCTGTCTGTAACCAACGCTCATATCTCAAAAACTACTTGAGTCATTTTTATCAAGTTTGGCTCTAGTTAGTGCCATTTTGGTTAAAGTAATCAACCCTATATATGTAAAGAAAATTTAGTCTTTCTTCATGGCCGTAGTTTAACTCCGACTTATGAAATTGAGCAACTTGTTTACCGATGGATTAATCCAAAGATTAAACTGAAGTTTAAATTATGGTTTAATCTGGAGTTTTACCTTTGGTTGTAAAATTAGCCCTAATTCCAACAAGGGGATCTAAATTTTCGTCTGACTGGGACCGCAGTAGATGGAGAGAGTAGAATATCTGCTATTGTGGCATGTATCTGGGGGGTCTGTGTGTTGTTTGACAGAAATCTAGGTCTCTTTCTTTTCATGGAGGGTAAAGACGGATTCAGAGTTCCATAGTGTAAGCGGTATGGGGTAAGACGCAAGGAAAATAAAATATAACAAATGCATGCTGCTGTTCATAGCGTTCTGTAAGCGGTAAGACCAGCATTTTCCTTACCACATACCTCATGCCGCTTACCTTAGAGAACTATCTGCCTTATAATTCATTTCAATTCAATTTATTAATCATACATTTTTATCGACACGTCATTTTGATTAACATTACATCATAAATTATTTAAATTTGTCTATAGAAGTTAGGCTGACTAAATTTTCCTATAATAATAATAAACATCGTACAATAAATAGGCACAGCTATTTTTTCTTACCTTAATAATGTTACAATTGGGGATAAAGTTTTTAATTAAAAAATCTCCCGACATTTCATAAGCTGAAATTATACTTAATAAATTATTTAAGATTTTTTACAGAAAAGGAAACCGTATTAAAGGACATACAACAATAATAAACAGAAATAGGTAAATGCTACATAAACATTTTTTTAAATTTAGATTGCTAACAAACACTCATTCTTAAAATTTTGAATAAAATTCACACTTAATATAGGTTACAAAAAAGCCAAAAAAAAACAGACAAGCCTAAATTATTTACGTGTGATTAAAATGTCTTTCATCAAAATCTAAAATTTTCTTTACATTGTAGGGACAGGCATCTATTACAATGTCCTTTAAAAATATTTTAACTTCCTAAGATTCATGTTTCTGACTGCAATAGGTAAAGAATTAAATAATATAATGTATATCTTTTTCCCAGCTAATTATTCTTTTCAATCCTAAATTTGGGTACGACAAGGTTTTCTTTATTGTTGGTGTTGTATTGATGCTGACTAGACTGCTGTATATGATTCTGAGTTTTAAGCACAGTTTGTTAAGAATTATCTCCCCGAACAGAGTCAGGATTCTGCGTTCTACAAATAAAGGTCTGCAAGTCTCCCTCCTCTGCTGCACCCTAGCGATTATTCTTATTGCTGATTTTTGTTTTAAGAATATATTTTGACGGAGATATCATTATTGAGTGGAAAATTGCAAAGTAGACAGTTCTTGCAGCTCCCCTGTTTATAATTGATACTATCTTTCGTAGGACATGCATACACTGATTTGGCCAACCTGTTACACATTATGTGAAGACACCGCAAGAAAGACTTGGATCCAACAGTACCCCTAAGAACTTTGCATTATTTTCTTGATTGACGAGTTGGCTTCCCGTAATTTTAAAGTCGACAATCACAGTATTAGTCATATTCAATGCCAAGCGATTTGCCGAAAACCACTGGCCAGCTACCCGCAATACCTTATTGCTTGCTGTGACAATATTTTGTTCTTCTCCCAATCTTGTTATGAAAAGATCCCTGCCCAACCCCTCGAGTGATTGTTTTTCGTACTCGCTAGTTATTGGGGTGCTCAATTTGAGCCTCGATCAAGTGGAGCACAAATAACGTGCTTTCTTTTGTAAGACGAAATCTTGTTCTAAAATTATTATCGTCGAAACTATGAAAAGTCATAGCGGACAAATCTATGTCTAGGTATCCCATTGATGACAAACAAAAGTTCGTCGTTCTCTTCGTCGTCCCGTACTAACTCCATTTCCTAAAAACTGCCTTCAGTGGCAATGCAAAACAATTTCCTATAGCATAACCCAGCCTAAAATTCAGATACAAAATTTTCACTACCCATGTAAACAAAAACCTTTATATAGGTTATGTGTCTATTTTCCAAATTTTCTTCCCGAATTGTTGGGCGTGAGTCTTCGAATACCTCTATTATAGTAAAAAACGCGATTCTAGGCCGAATAAACTTCAAAAAACACCAAAGACGGAAAAAATAGTTTAAGAAAAACTTAAGTATTCAAATTTTACCACTTAAGCCAAGGGTGAACATTTGGAAAATTTGCCCCACTGTGTGTCGACTGTCCTTCTGGTTTGGGGGGACCGGCAATTTATAGTAAAATGTTCCACACCAAAAAAACAGTAGTTCGGTACCAAAGTTTAGCCACGGAAACACCCGAAGTGAAAGCCGAACACAAATGTGGAAAATTACGCTTTTTCACCGGGAAATTCGGGAAAATTCAGATGTGTGTGAAAGTAGGCAATCCAGTTTACTAGACTTGGTACCTTTATATATGGAAAAAATCATTATTTTTGGAAGAAATAAAGGTGGAAACTTAGGTGCGGGAAAATCGGAGTTTTCACAGGAAAATCAAAGACCATGGCAAGTAACTGTAACTTAATGTACAATAAAGGCCCAATCTAGTATGATATTTCCTGGTTTTCTTTTCTGTGTCTGAGTGCAAGAAAACCTGCTATAAACAATAGTGAAAAGTAAAAAGGGAAAACTGGGAAAACCCTTCCACATAACCTAGGCCACATTTGAGCACCAAAACAAAGTAAAAGGATTGACTATTTGGGCTGCATATTGCCTTCGGTAAGTAATGGCACACATGTGCCATTTTCCAATGTTTCACGGTAAATTAACTAGCAATCATTCTTTATTTATGGCTAAGACTAAAGACCTAAGGTGTAGGACCAGAAAATGATTATTATTTAACCGGGGCAGTTGCCTGATCTATGAAAATAACCTGCCAAATGTATATGAAAGGAAAATGCCTAATATTTTAACCTCTTATGTTGCCTGAACTAAGATTAAATTCCAAAAATAAAGTAACTTCGTTACATCTCCGGTGACAATACAATAATATGTCATTATTAGGCACCCCTCCCCGTACTAGGGGAGTGGAGGGGGAAAAACACCTAAGTTTGTCCGATTTCAACCAAAATTGTACGGGGGCTTTTGGGGATAGGGAATACGAATTTTTGATCAGATTTTGAAAATTCAATATAGCGGATTCAAGATGGATGATTTTCGGTCATGTTTTGCAAACCAATTTTAACTGACTTATCCACATCCGATATTGTGTTCAAATTTGGTATGCGTTTATAGTTCCGGTGAAAATACATTAATATGGTATTACCAGGTACCCATCTCCCTCTAACGAGGGAAGTGGAGGGGGAAAAAGATTTAGTTTGTTCGTTTTCAATCAAAATTGGCATACAGGGGTTTTTAAGGAGGGGGATTATGAATTTTTGATCAGATGGGATCATGAGTCAGAAATATTTTTTTGTAGAAGTAACTAAGTATACTAGTTATAGCTTTTTTTAATTAGTTTTCAGGTGGTCGAAAAAACTGGTAAAAATTAAGTTTGTTTTTTTATGAGATTTAATGAAGTTTTTTGACAGGGTGGACATATAAAAATCTATAAAATGTTGTAAGTTTTTCTGACTATAAAATCTATTTAGAGATTTATTTGTTTTTACCAACTCCTAGAAAATTATAAATGTTCATAGAAATCTGTCAAATTCTATGAGTTGCTCTGATCATAAAATATCACAAAATCTTATGAAAAAACGTTTTTTTACAAACTCTTAAAACATTATAAAAAAACAAGGGTGTAATCATAGAAACCTATAAAATGTTATGAGTTAGTTTGACTATATAATCCCACAATACATCATAAAAGGAAAAGAATGTGATTATAGAAACCCATAAAAGTTAATGTGTCGGTTTGGTTATAAAATCTCTTATAAACTCATGCTTTTATAAAACCATAAAATATGTTAAAAAAAATGTCTGCACTTATCAAATTTTACAAACACCTATAAGTCTGTGAAATCTGTGAAAGGTTGAAAATATAAATTCAAAGAAAATAAACAGGTTATTAATTTTTGTTTAAAAAAAAGTAATATTTCAAAAGTCGTTAAAAAAAACATAAACTAAAAACAGAATTTTTCTTAATATCTCAAAATTATAAACAAATTTAAAAAATTATTTTGTCTTAATAACTGGCAAAATATTTTCTTTCCGCAAAAGTGATTATAAATTAACATTTTAATGGTTTCCTTTTTGTTTCAAAAGTAGTCAAATAAATGAAAAATAACTTACAAAAACAATATTAAATTTAAAATAAGTTTTTTTTATTCTTTTTGATTTTTTTTTTCTTTTCAGCAACCAACCTAAAGGTTAATGATTTTGACAATTTAAATATTCACAATACTTTTTTTGTTTCATAAGTTTTAAAAAAAAATAATTTTTATTAAAAGTTTAATAAAGTTTTCTAAAATAATTTCCATTCCAAGTTTTAATAAATATTTCTTGAATATTTTCTCTTGTAAAAAACGAAAAAGTAATTTAAAAAAAACAATATTTAAATTCAAAAAGAACCAACAATCACAAAAAAAAGCTAAGTCTCACCCACTAACACATATGTTTATAGGCATAGCGCGCACTGCCGATTCTGACTAGTTGTTGCTCCGTCAAAAAAATGTTGAAAACTAAAATCAATTTGCAGACCTCCGAAAAATCATACCTGCGCTTCACCTTATTTGATCAGTTAACTAGAATTTTGCATCACATGACCGCGAGATCACTGTAGAACCGTGTTGATAGGACGTGTATTTTTGAAAGTCATACGATATGTGGTCATTCGCTATAGCGGTTTACGCCGTTATCTGTTCAAGAATACACTTCCAGCACGAAAGCACGTTTTTCTGGGAAATTCGGCGCTTACGTCGAACATTCCACCTAAAACTCGGGTCACATTTTGATATAAAAGCCGAGATTGGGGTATAAATAAGTCAGTTTAAAATCGCATCTCAACTCGTTCTCTTCTTCAAAAAGTAAAGCCAGTGAAAAGTAAAAAAAGTAAAGTTCCAAGTTTATGAAAATGCCTTGCTAAGGTGTTGTTAAGTGCATTTTAAGGGATTTAAGTGTGGTCCTAAAGGATTGATTTGTAATGAGCCAGAAAAAGAATCTTTCAAAGTACTTTAAAATGTAACAAAAAATCTAGTACAAAGAAGAAGTTAAAAAAGCTCCAAATCAGTTACTTCAACCGAAAAGAAACTAAAAAACAAAAGATCAAAAGATCTTGGGTGGAAATAACGAAAATTCAAACTTGGATGAGTATCCCACAAGGAACACAAAAAATATCAAAGCGAAAAGAGTAACCAGCGTTGGCTCATCAGTAGTTTCACTGGTCACCCTCCACTATACATCATTAAACACCATCATACACTTAGATTTCCAACCTTGAACCACTCACAAATAGGCATCGTTCCGCACTGGTACTTACTTATCCAAGTTACCTGATACGGATTCGTCCTGGCGTGTTAATATTTCCAGTAGGATTATGCTCCTAAGGAAATTAAAACAAAGAAGAAGTTAAAAAATCTCCAAATCAGTTACTTCAACCGAAAAGAAACTAAAAAACAAAAGATCAAAAGATCTTGGGTGGAAATAACGAAAATTCAAACTTGGATGAGTATCCCACAAGGAACACACAAAATATCAAAGCGAAAAGAGAAATGATTAAACGATGTTTCGCCCTGGGTAACCAGCGTGGGCTCATCAGTAGTTTCACTGGTCACCCTCCACTATACATCATTAAACACCATCATACACTTAGATTTCCAACCTTGAACCACTCACAAATAGGCATCGTTCCTCACTGGTACTTACTTATCCAAGTTACCTGATACGGATTCGTCCTGGCGTGTTAATATTTCGAGTAGGATTATGCTCCTAAGGCAATTAAAACAAAGAAGAATTTAAAAAACCTCCAAATCAGTTACTTCAACCGAAAAGAAACTAAAAAACAACAGATCAAAAGATCTTGGGTGGAAATAACGAAAATTCAAACTTGGATGAGTATCCCACAAGGAACACACAAAATATCAAAGCGAAAAGAGAAATGATTAAACGATGTTTCGCCCTGGGTAACCAGCGTGGGCTCATCAGTAGTTTCAGAAAATCTAGTAGTTTAGGAGTAAAAATTGTACTTTTAGTGTTTAGGAAGTTTTAATAAAAGCCGGTGGCTCCTGGTATATGTTTTCGGTGAAAAATGTATAAACTTTTGTATTATGCTAAAGATTTAATAGGAATACAGGTATTTGTAAAGAACCTGATTATAACTAAGTTATTTGTGGACCAAGAACTTGTAACCGTTTGTGTGTTATTCTTAGACTTTGAATAAAATGCTTATTATATTTACTAAACAAAGTTTTATCTATTTATGCATCCCAAACTATAAAGTGATATAACAGCAGGATCAAAAATAAAATTATGCACACTAAAACTCCTATGCCCCCATTGTGGCGTCTCTTAAGGTGTTAAAAGTTATCCGCTTGAACTTTAGAAATAACCCTTAAGCGTGTGAAAGGTCGAAGATGCCAAATCAAATTACGTAATTTAAAAAAAAAGTTATTACTTTTTGTTGTAAAGAATATTTCAAAAGTCGTAAAAAAAACAAAAACTTGAAACAGAATTTTTCTTAAAATCCCATAGTTATAAACAAACTTAAAAATTATTTTGTTTTCATAACTGGCAAAATATTTTCTTTCCACAAAAGTGATTATAAATTAATATTTTAAATGGTTTCTTTTTTTGTTTCAGAAGTAGTAAAATAAATAAAAAAATAAGTTAAAAAAAAGAACTAGGTATGATAAATTTGAAAATAATTTTGTTTTCTTTCGATATTTTTTGAAAAATATTTTCTTTTTAGCAGCCAACTTAAAAGATTGTCATAATAATTTTAGTTAATGATTTTGAAAATTTAAATATTCAAAATATTTTTTTCTTTGTTTCATAAGTTCTCCAAAATAATTTTTATAAAAATTTTAATAAATTTTTTCTTCCACATTTTCAGAACAGTTCAACATGCTAAAACTTTGGAAGCCCGGTATAAAAACTGTCGTGTGGAAGTTAAGAATCAAACGAATAATGTAAAAATGTTAAGAAGTAAAATACTTGTATTAGTGTAGGACTGTTTAACCGATTATTATATCACAATGGATTTGAACTTTAACAATGGCAATAATATACCTATTATATTTCTGAAAAATCGAATTGTCTGTTTGCACATCCCCAAAAATTAAATATTACTATGCACACTAAAACGCTCATGTTCAAAACAGTGTAAGAAAATATTGTGGCGTCTCTTAAGGAGTTAAAAGTTATCCGCTCGAACTTTAGAAATAACTCTTAAGGGCCGTTGTTCACATTTTGGTGTCAGAAATGGGATAATTGAATTTCTGTAGGAGGGATGACCTGTAGAGGGGATGATTTACAAAAATTTATTATTGACGAAAAAATACAGAAAAGTTTTAGGTCCATACAGACCGTGCATAGTAAAAGAAAAATGTCACCGAAGACAATACAACAGACAATTATTATACGATTAGAATATACAGAGCTTGAATTAAGTAATGATAGGATAATTGGCATTTTGACTAAAGGCAAGTTGGAGTTTAAGTTTTTTTTAGAAAGGTTTGTTTGACGAAACTAGCTATGACTTATTGATTAAGAAGGCGTTGTGTTCGCCTTTTAGAAGAAAAAATTGTTGACCTTTAGAAGAGAAAAATTGTTAACAGGAAATAAAAATTGTTTTTGTTCCACTTTGTACTAGAAGATAGCTGCACAGTTTGAAAAAGGATTGCAGTTTTAGAAAAGGAGTTGGAGAAGTTTTTATTGGAGGACGTAAACAGTCCGAATACTTGCTTACCGCCAATAACTGAGAACTCTAGTGTTGGGACAGTTGGCGTCTGTCTTAAGCACGTACTCAACCATAAGTATGATTGATTGTCCTACCAAAACATTGAAAATATTGAATACTCCAGCAGTGTTCAAAAGTAAGAACTCTGAAAGAAAAATAATAGCGTAAGTGTAGAAGAATATTAAAAATTTACAATGCTACAGGATGTTGAGAATCCACACTGAAAAGAAGAAAGATGAGAAGGAAGTGGAACGTATAAATTTACATTGAGAGATAAATTGATCAAATTACCATGCAGTTATACTTTATATTAGCCCGGATTGTTTAAATTTGTGCAAAGTTAAGTATGTTTTGAAGGCAACACATAAAAATTATAAATTAGAGTGAGATAGAATCATCCGGTGCAGGACGTGGATGAATGATCAAGAAGGGCAGGTTCTACCACTTCCAAAATTAAATAAAAATTTTGTTGATCAAACATAAAGTTAAGATTTAAATGAAATGTAATGTACCTTCTTAACGTTATGTGTCCTAGGAGTAATTTCAGCAGCTTATGGTGGTGCTCTTCGGAGACAGCAAATTACTTTTATACAGCATTAGGACTGATCAAAGTTTTGAAAAATACGAGAAAAATATTTCATATTTTGGAAGAAATACTCAAAACAGATTGATTCTGAAGAACAGGACAAAGATGCGGAATTAACAAAAAGCTCCATGCAACAGCACAAGAAAACGAATGCAAAAATCTAATAAATTCTATTTTTAGCAGCTCAACAAGATATTGATACTAAACACGAAAAGTATTCAACTAAAGTTAATATAGGTGACTTGAAGAAATCATTTTTCGTCGAGATTTAAAAGTATAGTAAGGAGTCTTAGAAAAACCTATGGAAATGGCTAGAGCAAGATACGAGTATGGTATTGTCGTGAAATTTTGAAGTTATGGATAAGTGTTATAAAGAAAAAAAACTAAATCAGAGTATAAGTGAAAAATTCTAAAGTAAAGTGAAAACTTCTAAAGTAAAGTTAAAGTTTTAAAGGAAAGTGGAAAAAGTTTCAATGGAAATATAAATAAATAGTGCTCTTAAAAAATTCAACAAGTAAAAATTTTATGGTAACCCATGGTTTGGTGACGATGTCAGAAAAAACTGTCCAGATTAAACCAGTAATTAAATAATTATGGAAGTTCCACCAACCCTTATGTTTACTACCCAATAGAAGATAATAGACACCGAGAGATTCGAGGAATAACAGCCACATCAAGTTGAAGAACCACAGCATGTTAGTGAGATGAAGGTTAGAAAGTACTATAAGGTTGTACATTACTCTATTTATTTTTTTTATTCATTGTTTTTCTTGTAATTTTTTTAAAAATTATTATTCTGATTAGGGTTAAATATTTATAGGTACTCTCGAATAAGTATTTTAGATATTTTTTAATTAAGTTTTAGATTATTGAAACATTTTTATTGGGATCTTAACTTCCGTAAGTTAAAAAAAAAGATTTAGGTATGATAAATTTGAAAATATTTTTGTTTTCTTTCGATATTTTCTGAAAAATATTTTCTTTTTAGCAGCGAACCTAAAAGATTGTCATAATAATTTTATTTAATGATTTTGAAAATTTAAATATTCAAAATATTTTTTTCTTTGTTTCATAAGTTCTCCAAAATAATTTTTATAAAAATTTTAATAAATTTTTTCTTCAACATTTTCTTTTGTAAAAAACGATTTAAAAAAATATTTCTTACCAAAAATAAAAAACAATATTTAAATTCAAAAAACCAACAATCACAAAAAAAGGGTCTCTAAGTCGAAAAACCCACTGTGTTCTATGTCTATAGGCATATCGCGCACTACCGAGTTGTTACTCCGTCAAAAAAATTTTAAAAACTAAATTCACTTTGCAGACCTCCGAAAAACCATACCTACGTGGCGTACCAAGAATTAGTTATCAAGAATTTTTCATCACATGACCGCGAGATCATTGTAAGACCGCGTAATAGGACGTGTATTCTTGAAAATCGTATGATATGTGATCATTCTCTATAGCGATTTATGCCGCTCCCTGTTCAGGAATAGACTTCCAGCACATTCGGTGACGGTGACGAAAAAGCGTTTTTCTGAGAATTTCGGCGCTTACGTCGATCATTCCACGCAAACATTTTGCTATAAAAGCAAAATTTAGCTTAAACAGAAGACAATTTTAATATAAATCACAAACAGAACAGTTCAAAATAAATTCTCAAAGAAAATAATCAAAATGTAAAAAGTGAAGTTTGTTTTGTTAAAGTCTTTCAACATGCTAAAATTTTGGAAGCCCGGTATAAAAACTGTCGTGTGGAAAATAAGAATCAAACGAATAATGTAAAAATGTTAAAAAGTGTAGTATAGTGATTAGGCAGGATGGAAGATGTAAGTCGGAGCTTTTGTGTAGTGGTAAATTTTTATGCAAAATACTTGTATTTGAACTTTGACAATGGCAATAAAATACCTATTATGTTTCTGAAAAATCGAATTGTCTGTTTGTACATCCCCAAAAATTAAACATTACTATGCACACTAAAACGCTCATGTCCAAAACAGTGTAAGAAAATATTGTGGCGTCTCTTAAGGAGTTAAAAGTTATCCGCTCGAACTTTAGAAATAACCCTTAAGGGCCGTTGTTCACAAGGGCCGATCTTCATATTTTGTTGTCAGAAGTGGGCTTTTTGTTATAGGGATGATTGATGATGAAAGGGATGATTTTGAAAAATAAACTAACTTAAATTTTCTAGAAAGGTGCCAATACAGAAAGGTTTTAGGTCTCAACAGACAATGCACAATTAATTAATAAGAACAATTAACAAGATGTCGACCGATCCAACAGATCCCGTAACGCCGACTATTATACATGTACCAGAGCAAGTTCTTATCGGAATTGAATCCATACCAAGCTACGATGAACAAGGAAGCATTGAAGAATTTTTGGCAATTATTGAGGAAACAGCAACGCATAGAAATTGGACCGAACAACAAAAGGTTAGTGTCACCTGACTCAAATTAAGATTCAAAGCCAAACAATAAATTGATTCAGAGCCGTCATCAAAAGCTTCTACAACCACTTGGAATGATCTAGAGATGGCACTACGTCAGCAATTTGTACGTCAACATGTCCGTGGATCTGCTATAAAAAATTTTGTCGAATGCCGTCAGCGTTCAGGGGAAACTTGCCGGCAATTTTTAACCAGGCATAAATTATTAGGAAACCTTACCATAACCAGTGCACAGGCAAACCAACGAGATATTCAACCTAAATTACAAGAAGATATTACGACACAATTTACATTGGGATTATTAATGCCTCTGAAACAATGAGTTTTATCAAGCCACCCCGGTAATCTTCCAAACGTTCTAGAAATTGCTGAACGACAAGAATCTATTGAAAACCTTTTACGACCTGTCACAAGAGAAATTCGTACCGTTGCTGCAATCAATGGAAGAAATTCTAATTAAAGAAGTTTTCAAGCATTCAGCACGTGGAATGTACCAAATGAGGGAAAGATGGATATACAGCTAAATTTTGCCGGACAATCTATAAAGATGTAGTCTGTTTTAAATGCAATCAGAAGGGGCACCTTATGAATAATTGAACGAATGAAGTTATTTGTTACTAATGCCGCCAAGCAGGACATATTGCTAGAAATTGCAACGGTAGAGCACCGTTAAACTCCAACACAGCCACCCAACAACCCCGACGCCCAGCTCTGAATCAAGCAAACTGGGATTATATACAAGTATGGTAGGGATATATGCATGCACACCGAAAGGAACCCCATTTAATATAGTTAAAGTGGAAGTTAATGGAAAGGGATGTACTGTTTTGATAGACTCGGGTGCTGTTATTTCCATAATGAAGACCCATATTGCTGAGGGGTTCCAGAAAAATTTTGAGATAAAACAAAGGTTAGTGGACATTCAAGGAAATACAATACCGACACAAGGACAGGTATTGTGTTCTGTCATATTTGAAAAGGTTGTAGAGGTACCCCATAAGTTTATGTTGATAGATTCTGATAGTTTTGGAGCGTATTTGTTGTTAGGATTAGAGTTCCTACACAAACATGGAATTAAGATTGATTGGGGAAGTGGTGTTGTATACGCTTTTGAAAAAGAAATTGCGTTGTTCGATGAATCGAGAAATGTTAATTGCGTTTGTTCTACTTTGCACAAAAAGACATCAGCACAACTTGAAGAAGTGATGCAACAGTTAGTTTTAGTCAAGGAGGAGTTGAAGAAAGTTTCTTTGTCACATGAGGATATAACCAATCTGAGCTCTCGGTTAACACCAATTACTGAGAACTCCGTTGCTGAGACAGTTGGCGTCTGTCTCGATCACCCTACTATCAGAATGATTGATTGCGCTTCTCAGACGACAAAACTATGCAAGACTGCACCTTCCAAGAAAAAGGACTCCATCCTAAAGTCAAACGAAAAGAATGAAAAGACAAACAAAAAGAGAATATGTACAGTGATACCAGGCACAAAGAAAGGTAAATGTTGAGAGTCTACACTAAAAAAAGAAAAGAAGGAAGTAAAACTTCCAAAATCAAAATTTAGAAGAAACATTGAAGAAGAATTCATTGCCAGAGAGGGGTTATCAATGTATTTAAAGGAAGATTTTTTTTATTCCACCTCATAGTCATGCGCTTTGCTCAGCCGCCATACGAAAAGTATCAAGGGCCAATGCACAATAACTTATTTTAGAACCGTTTTTTAATATTCTACGGGATTGCTTGTGGCAAGGGTAGTGTGCAACAAGTTAGAAAATGTACCTGTAAGGTTGACAAGGTTGACGGGTGCACAGTTACTCGTTCCAAAGCAAACTTTAGTGGCAAAAGCATTTGAGGCAGAGCAAGAAGTTAGAGCTTCCACTTCCAGCGCACAGAAAATCCGGCAAGTTAATGTGGGAGATGTTAAAGACATTTTAAAACAATTAAGACTTGAAGAGGTTCAGAGTGAAGGTGAAAAGAAAATAAAAAATTTGGTCTTGGAATATATCGACATATTCCAGGCGCCAAATCAAAATTTAACCTGTACTAATGAAGTTCCTGACACGATTATAACTGCAATTTGCAAACGACCATACAGGATACCTTATTATAGACAAGATATAATGATGAAAGAAATACAAAAGTTATTGGATATTGGAATCATCATAGAGAGCAATAGTCCTTGGAGTTTTCCGGCCTTGTTAGTAGAGAAAAAACGACATGCTGAAGAAGATGTACAATTCCGTTTATGCGTTGACTACCGTCAGCTTAATTCTCGAACTCGAACTGACTATTTTCTTTTAGCACTAATATCCGACTTAATTGTCAAACTATCCGGAGCTAGCTTGTTTTCTACAATGGATTTAGCTTCAGGATACTTCCAGGTTTCTTTTGACCCAGCCAGTCGAGAAAAAAAGTGCGATGTTAACACCAGATAACCACTATGAATTTACGAGAATGCGTACGGGTTTAAAGAATGCTCCAGCCACTTATAGCCGTATGATGACTCACATATTTTCAAAAATTCCATCTGGACAGGTTCTAGTATACCTAGATTATCTTATAGTATACAGTCCTATCCATATAATCCAGATAACCAAGCAAATGTCATTTTCTAAAAAGGGAAATAGAGTATTTGGGTCATTTGATCAAAGCGGGTGAATTTTTGCCTCATCCAGCAAAAACAGAGGTCATCAGAAATTACCCAGTACCAAAAACTGTAAGAAAATTTGTAAACAATTTTGCAAAAATCACTCAACCCTTAACCAATCTTACTAAAAAGAATGTACCTTTTATTTGGACCGCAGTAGAACAAGAAGCCTTTGAAACTTTAAAAGAAGTACTTATCACACTACCTATGCTAAAATATCCAGATTTTACCAAGCAGTTTATACTTAACACAGATGCCAGTGGGACAGCTATAGCTGCAATTCTCACCCAGAACCATAACGACATTGAGCATCCTGTTTACTATTCCACTAGAAATCCTAACGCTGCCGAACGTCGATACAGCACTATAGAATGAGAGATGCTTGCCATTTTGACGCAGTAAAAAAATTCACGATTTACCTCACTGCTCAGCATTTTATGATATTTTCTGATCATCGCCCTTTAAACTACTTATTAAATTTTAAAGACCCGTCTAGCAGATAAGTCGATGAGCAATGCAGTTAATGGAATATTCTTTTACCATCGCATACAGAGAGGGGCGTATGAACCAAAATGTGGACAGTTTAACCAGATTACGAGAAGAACCTGCATTTGAAAGTCCCATAGCCAAATCTGTCATTGTTGCGGCAGTGGAGAACATAGAAATCCTACCTATGCCGACCGCTGTATGGAGTAAGAGCGACCTACGATAATTGCAACTTAAAGAAAAAGAAATTGCAGCTCATCGAGAAGCTCTTGATAAGAACAGTGACACGTACTACTTAGATGATGACGGTGTATTACGTCAGAAGAGGCTAGCGGGCCAACGCAGCGATCAAATAATAGCCCCTAAGGTTATTCAGCCAGAATTGCTTCGAATGTACCATTCCAGCCTTTACTCTACACACCCAGGTCAGCAACGAACACAAGAAAACATACAACATGATTTCACCTGGCAATCAGTAAAGAAAGATGTCAAAGAATTTGTCGAAAGCTGTCATTCCTGCAACCTACACAAAACCAATCCTCATCCTCCTATTAAACTACAGAAAATGCCCGTACCAACCAAAGTATGGGGGCGAATCTCATTAGATTTGGTAGGACCTCTTAATCAAACACGACGAGGAAACAAATACATCCTTAGCTGCACAGATCATCTTACCAGATACCCAGAGTGCATACCTATCCCAGACTGACATGGGATCACAGTTTGTTGGAAAATTGTTCACAGAAATAAGCAAAACTTTGGCAGTGGGATTTACTAAAAGGGTTTAGCCTATTTTAGCCAGGTCCTAGGTTTAAGTGAAATTGTTGATTTTAAGCATTTTATATCAACTTCCTTGAGTTTTGGACATAGTTTGATTTATAAGAATAATTTTAATTATTTTTTTTTAGTGAAGAATCATCTTATCATAATCTGGATTTAAGAAGAAAAGTTCTATTTAAAAGAAGTTTTTTTTAACCCTAGGGGGGATCTAAATGGTAAACACTCTGTTGAGCAAATTAAATTAAATTGAAGTTATATGTTACTCTTATCCAAACTCACCCTTGTTTATTGATTTTCGCGATTAATACTCACTGTCACAAAACCATTTCGATATGTCATAAAATAAGAATTAGATTAACTTTGTATTTATTTAAAAGGGCTTTTCATATATCGAAAGTAAGAAAAAACTTTACAAACACAAATCCACCGCAATCACAAAGCACAAATAAAAATATTTCATCAAGTATTAGTAGTAGTATTAACTAGGGGGCGGCCCAAGACCTGGCAAGTAGCCCCTAGCGGTCCATTTTTACCTTACTCCAGCGTAGCCCCCTAATCCACCACCTATACCGCTTGTACAGTAGTGGGCTCTCCGGACCTTCTTCTCTTCACGAAGTCCAGTACTTTGGCCCACTTGAGAGCTCGTAGGTCCTCTCCATCCGGTTCGGTTGTCCGAGTACCTGATGCCTCATCCTTAGGTATGCATCTCACTCCGCAACGAGGTGCCGGGATGTCTCCTCCGCCCTCCCGCAGGCACGGCAGATGGAGTCATTCCCGATCCCGATGCGAGTCAGATGCTTACTGAGTAGGTTGTGGCCGGTCAGTATCCCTGTCAGTAGTCCAATATCTTTTCATGTCCTTCCCAAGAGCCATTTGAGTCTGGCCGCGTCCGGTCCGTTGATGAATTCTTTTGACTGTCTGCATCCCAATTCGTTCTCCCAGGGTGTCGATTCTTGAATCGTGGGATGGTCACATATGGGATTGTTCTCACGAAAAAATTTCTAGTCTGTATTCTTGAACGCGCGAGGAATGTTCCCGTCCGTCCAAAATTCGCAGGTGAACGTTCTACTGGTATGACGCAGGAGAATGGCGCTGTAATCGTACGAAACTTGCGCAGAATGCAATGTTTGGTTGGTTAATTTATAACCTAACCTTTGTTTCATTATTATAGTGATTTGGTTTTTATTTCGTTTGCTTTTTTTTATATAAATATTGTCGGTAAAAATGATGGAGCCAGAAGAAATACCGCTCGTGAATAGTATAACTCTATTCATACCCTATTATTTAGAGGAGACCGAGGCGGATCCGGCGCAACAAGTCGCCCCGAGATTCCAATACAAGACGGTTTGATCCTTGAAAAATTGCAGTTTCGAAAAACCTGGCAAGAGAAATAATGGCCATTTATGTTTGAGGGCTGAAGGGCATCAGACTTGTCCGTCAACACAGAAGTAAGCAATAAATTAATATACCTAGTGCAATATATAGTCTGTTTTCACATCATACTCTTTCATAGAGCATGTTCTCTGTTCTGACTAGGAGCGTGATATATGAAAGAACAAAATGCTTGTTTTTTTATACATATTGATAGAGTATAATGTGGAAACATACAAAGTAAACCACATAACAAGCCATGGATATGTATATCCAATGTATATCTGTCGGCATATATACATTAATCCAAAATCCATTGGATGTGCAAATGATATTCTTTTAATGGACATATATGAACGCCTCTAATGGATATTTAACTTTTATCCCATTTATGATCATACATGAAACATACAGTCAATGAACATCCAGTGATGTATATGTGCTCCATCAATGTATATCCATGCTATATGTTGTCCATATAAAATGGATATAAATTGAATGGAGCTGCAACAGACATTCAATACGGGGCATTCATGGATATACTTTATGTGGGAATAGAAGAATTGGGGTTTCATCATAACTCAAAAACTAATTAAATATGCAATTTTCACAGTTAACAGGTATCCTTAGTTAGTTAGTTAGTTAGTTAGTTAGTTAGTTAGTTAGTTAGTTAGTTCAATCCTGTAAAGCATGGTTTATGCAGCTACTTAATCTTATATGTCTGTCTCTTTCTCAATTGTGCATGATGCAGCTGCACAAACCTGCTGCAAGTTAATACCTCATACTTATAACCTCTTATTTAATTTTTTTATTTATAGGTTATGGTAACTTCAAACCTTCTATCACATCATAGAAAGAAAGGTTCGTGGCATATCGGACACACATTTTGCTTTTCAATTCATTACGACCAGGCCTCCAAGATCTAACGGATAGTCCAGAAACCTACTGGCCTGTTTCATCCCTGTTAGGAATCATCAGGGAAACATAGGACTGTATCTGGCGTATGAAGCATAACATAAACAACCATACCCAGAGAATCTAAACAACTTTCGTTGTCAAACAACGCTGGATGTTGGATGGCTATATGCAGCGCGCCGCCTATCAGAATAAAGCGAAAAGCAAAACGTTAAAGGATGCAAATATCAATAAGAATGAAATCTGCGAGCAGGACAAAAAAAAAGAAACCTACGAAATGGTACAGGTTACTGAAAGAAGACCATTCAAAATACAACACGTGGTTCCTACCAAGAAAGTGTTGGAAAACATGTATGCCACACATTGAGTGCTCTGAGCTGTGTTTTAGTTTTTACATAAAGTGACTGCCATTCAAAGTTCAGCCAATTCTGATATTTATTTGACAACAAATAAATAACTTTACTGTTGAGGTTTTTTTTTGAATTTTTTCAGTAGAAAGCACTTTAAACCAATTAAACAAAAAGTAGAGATTTCACATGACTCATTTTGAATGTCTCTTCAATATTTCCTGAGCTAAGGACACTGACAGAAAAAAAAATCTCCACATAAGTACCATTTTTTAAAAAAAATCTACAGTTTGCTGTATCTATAGCCAAGTTTTTTGTGAAATATTGTAAATTAAAGAATTTAATAACTTAAAAATGAGACCTTTCATTTACACTCAGTTATGTACAAGGTGACCGCTTATAAAGTCCCACTTGGAAAACATTTTTTGTTATTTGTCACAAAAAGCTCAATCAAAAAGGGAATTACCCATAAAATTAGGTAGACTTCTGTCACAATTTCAGTTTTTTCCCACACTAGACGCAGGGTAGCCATGAGTGTCTCTTTTTTTTAATGGAATCCTATTTTTTTCAGGTTTGATTCAAAAAATATATCATGTAGAGTTTATCTGTGGCGGTTGTCGAGTGAAATTAAAAATAATTTGACATAAGGGTGTTAGTCAATGAAAAATAGTAATATGGTTATTTGTTCAACGCATCTTCTTATGGCAACATTTTTGTGTTCATGACCGTTCAAGAAAAAAGTAACTTATAGTATATTTTTGGAAGGGAGTGTCTAAAGAGCCGACAATTCGGCTGAATAGTCATGAGGCTAAAGAGCCAACAGTAATTTCGTTATTTTTTTAAAACTAAATTAACCCAACCTAACCTAAACAGGCTCAAACTAACTTATTCAAAGCCAAAACAACCCAAAAAAACACTACAACCCTGCATCTTTTTTTAGCATAAAAAAATGGAGGCACCTTCTAGGGCCCCTAAGGGACCCTGAATCCTTGTCTGGTGTTTTTTTTTAATGAAAAAAAAAAGTCCAGGGGGGGTAGAAATTTATAATCTACATAATTTACAAGAAAAAGTAAGTTTTTTAGTAGTTTATTTTGCACCTTCAGTTCAACGACTGTTTTTGGTTAAATTTCAAAAAACTAAGGAAAAAATCACAGGAAATGTTTGGGTTAGTTTGAAATTAGTTCAATCGCTCAAAAAGCAAACTGGCAACATTGGACGTGTTTTGGCTGCATTCAAGAATACGAACAGCCAGCGACGGGGATGGGACCGTTCCCTGGGAGTATTCACATCCTTGATGATTGATTATCCACCACACGAACGTCCGTCTAAAATTCAAGAATCGACACCCAGGAGTCTGCCAGTGCATCGTTAGCCCATTTAATGAGTCGACTTTGCAGCTGTCTCCATGTTATACCTAAGAGTGGTTCCAGCCCCACGTATTGAGTGCTGGCCCCGATCCGAGTGAGTTCATCCGCCTTTTTGTTGCCCGACACTCCCGTGTGTCCCAGTACGCACATCACTGTAACTCTTTTGTCTTGCCTCAAGTCTTCCAGTGCTTCTACGCACTCTTCCACCAGAGTATTGGCAATTTTTGACGCACTGAGTGCCTTTAGGGCCGCTTAGCTGTCGGAGTGTTGCCGCCATTATAATGGCGTATACCTCGGCTTGAAAGACCGTAGCTTGCTGTCCGAGCGGTTAGATCATCCGAACTTCTTCTGGGTCTTGCACGTAGACCCCCCGCCCCTATTGTCTGCCTCTCCGATAGCTTGGAGCCATCGGTGTAGCATATCACAGCGTTCCTCTCGAACTGTTGATGGAGGTTCTCCTTCTGCCCGAATTTCCTATCGGGAATTTCGACTTGGTACCTCTTATTGAATCTCCAGGGAATTCGGGTTGCCTTGATCTCAAAGGATGCAAGTGGCATCTCCCTGGTGGCCATTTGGGCGACCCTTAGGTGTCCAACGGCTTCCTCTCTTCCTCTCCACTGGTCAGAGTCTCTCAGACGCAAATGGGTCGCCATCGCTTCCTTCTTGATCCAAGTTGGTAGCGGAGGCAGTCCCAGAATGGTCTCGAGTGCTTGGATTGGTGTCGTCCTCAAGGCACCGGTTATTCCCCTGCACATTAGCCCTTGCAGGCTTCTGAGCTTTTGGGATATGGTGGTCCTCTCCACTGCCGGCCACCAGACGATGGATCCATATTGGATCCTAGGTCTTAGTATTGCCGTGTACATCCAGTTCCTGGGAGTAATATTCCAGGTCCGACCTACCATCCGACGCAATTGCCACATTGTTGCCTGGACTTTTTCGCTTATTTTGGTTACATACGGCGTCTAGGTGAGCCCCTTTTCCAAGGTGACCCCCAAGTACTTTAGCTCTAAGGCCAAAGTTAGGGGTTTCCCGTACATTATGAGTGCTCTGAATCCCTCCATTTTTCTCTCTGTCCTTCCTGGATTAACAGAGTGGCCGTTCTGTTGGCACCAGTTTTCTATGATTCGCACAGCTCGTTGCATTCTGCTGCAGACGGTGTCTAGGAAGCGACCTGTCACCTCCACAACTCCGTCAACTGCATATCCTTCCTCTGTTAGCTTTTCCAGAAGGGTATCCATAATTAGGCACCATAGGTGTGGAGACAGGCAGCTGCCTTGTGGGCATTCTCCCGTAACCTCGACCTGTACCTTGAATTCGCTTAGTTTAGCTTGTATCTTCCTTTCTTTTAGTGCAGATCTTACCTATTCAATTATGAGGGGTTTTTTGAAGGGCGGCGAAAGCTCACTCTACGTCAAAGAATACCGCCGAGGGCATACATTTTGAATTGAATTGGTTTCTCTGCCTTGTGCACTACTGCGTGTAAGGCTGTGTCGGTCGACCTGCCCTCTATGTAGGCGTGCTGGTTCTTATGGAAAGAACTGTTGGTATGGACCACCCCTAGGAGAAGTCTGTCCGCCATCTTTTCCATTGCCTTCATCATAAACGATGTTAAACTTATGGGTCTGAAGGATTTCGCTGCAGTGTAGTCTTTCTTTCCCGCCTTTGGGAAAAGACCACGGCAGCCTTCCTCCATGCTGTCAGCACGTATCCTAGCGCGATACTGGATCTGAAGACTCTCCTCATGTACGGAAGGAGTATCTCCTGGTTTTTCTGCATCAGCGCCGGGAATATACCGTCTGGCCCAGGTGACTTATAGGGGCTGAAATCATTGATCGCCCAGATGATGGTGGCGTCCATTGTTACGCGATCTGCTAGTCCCCAATCAGGTTGTAGGCCTGTCCGTGGTCCAGCTGGATGTTGCGTCTGGCGGTCGCCGCCCTCTCTACTCCATCTGACTTGTTTAACGACGTTAAGGTTTGCCTTGAGTCGCTGCTTAGGATCTTAAGGAGCCTGGAAGTCTCTGGGAGAGAATTTATCTCTCCACAGTAGGTCATCCAGCTCTCCCTTTTGAAGCGTCTTACCTCTCTTTTGAATTCTGTTCTGGCTTCCCTGTACTCCTCCTAGGAGCCCTCCTCACCACGTTTCGTCGCCCTATTTTAAGCTCTCCTGACTTTGTGACGTAGCTTATTTAGCATGCCGCTCCACCAAGGTACCCGCCTAGGCGACAAGAGTTTTAGGGGACATGCCTCTTCGAAGCTGGACATGATCTTCCTTTCCAGGTTGCCCACTGCCTCTTCTAGTTCTTCTCTTGTAACGATGTCTTCACCCAGGGATCCTTTGTTCTGGACCAGGATCGCTTGATAGCGTCCCCAGTCCGTGTTACGCGGGTTCCTTACGAGTTCCTGGGGTTTCTCGATGGTCAGACGTGACGATCTCCTGCGTTACTCTCCAGTTGACGATGTTTTGATATATACTTCGTGAGACCAATGTTATATCAATGACTTCCTCTTGGTTCTCAATGACGAACGTCGCGTCGGTTCTAGGTCCGTGGTGGTGAGAAACTCAAATAGAGCCTCCCCACGTCGGTTCACATCACTACTACCCCACACTACGTGATGCGAATTCGCGTCACACCCCACGATCACCGGAAATTTATTACTTTCTGCGAACGTAATTACTCGCGCTAGTTCCTATTTGCTATCGTACCGAAATATTTTATTAAAGTAGGTAATGCTTGACCTGAATCCAACTCATGCGTTCACAAAGGAGTCATGTCGGCTCAACGAACGGGGCCTGGTTCTCTAGTAGAACATGATAAGTGAAGTATCGATAAAAACTGCAGAGTTGAGACCTTTGAGTGTGATCTTTCAGTGAAAAGCTTTGTTTGATGATTAAGCTTTTAGATAAACTCAATGTTTTAATTTCAGTTCTGTTTATAAATAAATGAATAGGTACAATTGTTTTGGATTGTTTTCATTGGAGACAGTTTTCGTGCATAATCAGTGACCTTCACTTATGTTTGTTTTGCCTCGTAGTGCCCTCATAAATATATTCTTTGTGCTGAAAGTTTTTCTGGACAAAATTGGAGCTATTTTATTGATTAATGAACAACTTGGGATATTAAATAAGGTAAATTAATTCTTATAAAAACGGTTGCTTATGGAAATTATAAAGGAACTTATTACCAATTGCAGCAAAAACAATCCTTTCTCTGGACTATAAATTTAAACCACCCCCCAGAGGTGGTCTAAAAAATCATCAACTTTATAACCTCAAACACAGATGATGAAGCTATTAGGTGCCAAATTTTTGGCGTATTAACCATTTTCCATTTTGAAACCTATCAAAAAAAATTAGTTTTAGGGCATTTTCTCCTAAAATATGGAATATTGAGAAAAAAAGCAGTATTTCTGTGGTATTGTGCAATAAAAATACATTATAATCAATAACTTTGTATCTTTTGAGTAAGGGTAAGTGTTTTTTGAAAATGGGTTTTAAAATTTAGTACCCCTACAGGTGTAAACCTGTGGGAGGTACTATTTTAGATCTTAGTAAATCCCATTGTGAGAGTTCGACGATTAAGAACCACTCCCTATCACCCGGCTACTAACGGTCTATTAGAACGCTTTCATAAAATACTTAAAACAATGATCAATAGTTGGGATGAGATACTGCCATATGCGTCAATGGCATATAGAAACCAAGTTAATTCAGTTACACGAGATACACCATTTTTCCTAATGTTTGGTCGTGGTAATGTTTGGAATTACCCGTCTTTCTGACTATTAATGATGACAAGGTACGCTACGACCTTGATGACAATTATGCCAGTTAAATAATTACTCGGATGCAGATTGCACATCATAAAGCAAGGAGTAACATTGAGAAAAGCAGAGACTACAGATGCCAACGGCACAATAACCGAAAAACTCTACGAGAATTTAAGGTAGGAGACTTGGTGTATCTTTATGTTCCTGCAATACCAGGAGTTCGTAAGAAGCTAGCTACCAAATTTTATAGTAAATGGTCAGGCCCACCTCGTATAATGGAACAAACGAGCCCAGTTAATTATAAGATAAAACAGCTAAAAGGGGGAAAAGAGAGACTTGTCCATACCGAAAGGTTAAAGCTATATAAGCTAGTTGAGGTACCCATCCAGACAGCGCCGGAGCCAGACTTGGACGATGAGAAAAATCGTATGAAAGAAGGCGCCGCAGAGAATCCTCTAATCGCAAATAAAGATAATGATGCCAGACAAAATCAAATAGACGAGTTTTTGGAGTATCGTAATTAGAGCCCTGTTTTAGGTAACGAAGAAGAGGCATTTAGTGAAGAGGACGATATGTCAAGTGATGTTCACTTGGCTCGGAACTCGTCTCTTTCAAATGATAGTGACGAAGAAAATTTGGATGAGAATCCTGAGACAGTTAAGCGACGCACCAGAGAGGTGAAGCTACCTATAAGTTTTCGAGATTTTCAAATGTATATACATGTAGACAAAGAGCCACCACATTTAAGAATAAAAAATTAAGCGTACTTTATTTATTGTTACAGGTAGGAAAACCAAGAATTATGTGGAAACAGCTAGTTGTTTTACTAGCCATGCTGCAAATCAGCTGGACCTTAATTGCCTATGATTGCAAAAATTTATCGACTAACATAACTGCTATATCCTTACGAGATGTTGGATTCTGTCCCGATCCAGAGGATGGATAAATTAAAAAATCTGTGTTCGTTCAAGTACTTGAAAAAAGTCGATATCAATAATTGCAAATTAAGTAATGTTTCTTGCAAGTTACTAGATTAATTAGTCACTGTGGAGCATTTTCGCATTCCTCTGCGGTTGAAGATGGATTCGGTACGTTTTTGCATCAAGTCGGTGCACTAGAATGTCAGAAAATCTTCAGCTATGGAGAATATAGAGGATTTGGAAAAGTCTTTTCCAAATTAAAAGCCAACTCGACTACAATTGTATAAGTTACCCTCGCTGGCTCTGTAGATGAAAAAGGAAAATGCGAAGGTACCGAGTACATTGAAGGTAGTAAAAAGTATAGACAATGGAAGTCCGAAACAAAGAGTTAATTTCAAACACATCATTGTCTCAAACTTTCAAAAAAACATGGAAAAACGTAGTTGTGACCGCTGAAGTAAAATTCACGCTTAGGGACTATATTACTAAGGCCAGTTTATAAACAAACGAAGTCCGCTTAAGCGATGGAATAACATTTTCCTACAATTTGGGCTACTGCTTGGATTAATAGGAGAAAGCACGTGGTAAAGATTTACACCTCAAGACTGTGACCAATACAGTGTACTTTAGATAGAATAAAAGTTTTTGCAATACAATTACAAAAGAAAAACATTGTATGCGGGTATGCGGACAAGTTTGTGGCAGAGTGAACATCCGAGATTACAAATTATTGAGAAAAATGATCCGCAACAGCTTACCCCGTGGTCCATACCACGTGGAAGACATCCAGATGCTGATTTAATCGCTTATGTTAACAGAAAATTTTTATACGTCGAACAGTTTTTCAAAAGAAGTCTTAGCACCATGTTTTCCGAAACTGTACACCGGCATTGTCTTTTGCATAGAGAAATACTGAAAAACAGATTAATAATCGCAACTGTGGCACCTAATTTAGTGGCAACCTTGCATAAAGACAGGCTAGGTTGGGTAGTCAGAATGATCGAAGAAACTCTTTACATCATGCAATGTTTCCCCATTGTTGTTGAAGTACGCCGAGAAAATAATTGTTATGTTGAGTTGTCAGTTACAGCTTATAAGCGGAGCTATTTTGTATCACCCATTACAAAAATTTTAACTGAGCATGGCGAGCAGACAGATTGTAATTCAATAATACCTTCTAGTTACTATCTGGATAATAAATGGATAAGTTTTGATCCATACCCTGTATTAGGAAGAACGCCCCATCAATTAAAACTGGATACGGAGGAACCATTTACCTTTAGCCCTATTAGAAATCTAGGCTCAGGAGGAATTTACACTAACGCAGAAATCGAAAAGGCCCAAAATGCGATGTGTCCAAATTGAACGTCCAGTATTAAATAACATCTTTTGTTTGAAAGTTTGAGACAATGTTGTGTTGGAAATTAACTCTGTTTTTCGGACTTCCATTGCCTATATTTTATTTATACACGACGTTTCGATCAGTACAATCTCTGATCGTCTTCAGGTGCAAACTACAATCTATTCCTAAGGCTACGTACTTATATACTGTGAGAAATCACTCAACCTTGAAGTTTAAGAAGTTGGCTCCGCCCAAGGTGGGGCTTCCAAATATTTGGGGTTTCAATACTTGTTTTACTGAAAATACCCTGATTCTGCCCAATAAAAGTAGCTTCATGTGTGACTCCTTGTGCAAAACCTTTTCTTCTGCCCACTTCATTCGGTGTTGTTTTGACCATGCATGTTCGGCGATTCCTGATTTCGTTGTTTCACCTTTTTGGGTATTCGTCTGATGTTCCTTAGGCCTAACGGATAGTGGTCTTTTAGTTTCGCCTATGTATGATTCACCACACTCACAAGGAACTTGGTAAATGCATTCCTCATTTTTTTTGTTCTCCGGTTTTGTTTTACTAAGAAGGCTTGGAATTGTATTACTAGATTTAGAAATAGTATCTGTTATAAGTTTAAGGCTGTAACCATTCTGCTGCAGATCCTGCTTAATGTTTTTTATTTCCATTTCGAAGTCATGAGAATTGTTACAAATTTGAACGGCTCTGTTATACAAAGTTTTGATTATGCCTCTTTTGGTTGTAGCAGAATGATTTGAACCTTGATTTAAATATTGTCCTGTGTGAGTGGGTTTGCGATAGACTGTTGTTCTGATGTCACTTTCTAATCGTTTGACAAGTACATTAAGAAAAGGAATTTGACAATTTTGCTCCAACTCCATTGTAAATTTAATGGTGGGTCTTACGTTATTTAGGTGCTGAAGAAATTCTGAAAGTTGCTGGTCATTCCCGGTCCAGACAATAAAAGTATCATTAAGATATCTCAGCCAGAGCTTAGGTTTATATGCTGCGGTATCAACCGCGTGTGATGCGAACCACTCCATGTAAATATTGGCCACCACTGGCAAAAGCGATGAACCCATTGGCAGACCGTCATCCTGAGCATAAAACTTATCTTTCACTTAAAAATAAGAGTTATGTAGGCAGTACTCCAACAACTCCATCACTTCCTCCAGCGGCAGGCTGGTACGTTCATAAAGGGATTCGTCATCAACCAGTCTCTTTCTAATAATTTCTTTATCTGGACATTGGTGTATAGACTCGGCATCCAAACTGACAAGTCTATCCTCGGGTCTTAACACAAAAGATTTAAGAATATTAAAAAACACCACATTATAGCAAGTCTCCTCATCTATACGGACTTCCCAAAATTATGTCCAATTACAAGTTCCAGAAATTCTCCAACAAGCAATCTGTCTAAATTTCTTTTGAAAATTATTCAACCTCTTGCAGGCAAGACCGCTTGAGTTGTAGAAAATTCCAACCATTTTGTTAATATTCTTAAATCTTTTGTTTTAGGACCCGAGGATAGACTTGTCAGTTTTGATGTCGAAAGTCTATACACCAATGTCCCGATAAAGGAAACGCTAGGTATTATTAGAAAGAGAATGGTTGATAACGAATCCCTTTATAAACGTACCAGCCTACCGCTGGAGGGAGTGATGGAGTTGCTGGAGTGCTGCCTACAAAACTCTTATTTTCAAGTATAGGTAGATAAGGAACATAAGACCCACCATTAAATTCACATTGGAGTTGGAGCAAAATTGTCAAATTCCTTTTCTTGATGTACTTGTCAAACGAATAGAAAGCGACATCAGAACAGCAGTCTATCTCAAACCCACTCATACAGGACAATATTTAAATCAAGGTTCAAATCATTCTACTACAACGAAACGAGGCATAATCAAAACTTTGTATAACAGAGCCGTTCAAATTTGTAACAATTCTCATGACTTGGAAATGGAAATAAGAAACATTAAAAAGGATCTGCAGCAGAATGGTTATAGCCTTAAACCTATAACAGATACTATTTCTAAATCTCAACAAACAGGACAGAGATTAGAAGACCAAAACCAGGCAAATGCATTCCTCACAATTCCACACGTTAAAGGAGTATCAGAGAAAATTCGAAGAGTAGCGAAAATCTTTAATACTAAAACAGCTTTTAAATCTAGTAATACAATTCGAAGCCTTCTTAGTAAAACAAAACCGGAGAACAAGTTCCTTGTGAGTGTGGTGAATCATACATAGGCCAAACTAAAATGCCACTATCTGTTAGACTTAAGGAACATCAGAAGAATACCCAAAAAGGTGAAACAACGAAATCAGGAATCGCCGAACCTGCATGGTCAAAACAACACCGAATGAAGTTGGCAGAAGCAAAGATTTTGCACAAGGAGTCACACTGGAAGAAACGTAAATTCCTTGAAGCTGCCTTTATTGGGCAGAATCAGGGTATTTTCAGTAAACCAAGTGTTGAAATCCCAAATATTTGGAAATCCCTCATTGGGCGGAGCCAACTTCTTAAACTTCAAGGATGAGTTATTTCTCACAGTATATAAGTACGTAGCCTTAGGAATTGATTGTAGTCTGTACTTGAAGACGATCAGAGATTATACTGATCGAAACGTCGTGTATAAATAACATCTTGTTACGAAAGATAACGGGGGCGCGTTCAGCGACGGCTGGAGCTAAACCAAAAATAGCATTAGCCGTTCAGAAATGGCTTCAGCTTGCCAAAAGTGGTTAGCATATAACTTTCAAGATCGGCTGAAGCCATACCAGTTTTGGGCGAACTCGAAAGCGCATAGAATTGGCATCGCTTGTTGTTATTGGACCGCGGGCGAGAGCAACGAAAAAAAAATCAGTTGCGAGGTTTTCCTCCAAATTGAAGAAAATTCAGAAAATCATTTGAAAATGAAAAGTGCAACACGTTTCTCCATTTTTTCTTACATACAATAAATTGTGTAGAAGCCACACTTGTGGATTGTGAGGAGAATGCGTTTATTTTGCGGACAGATGGTAGGGAGTAGCTATCTGTTTAGAAAAAGCTATCAAATGGCCGTGGCTTAAAGTTCCGACAGTCCCTTTCCTTTTTAAATAGACTGTCGGTGCCTAGCAAAAATACTAAAGATGCGACAGTTGGCTTTAAGCGTTCAAAGCTGGTTCGGCAATGTCAATGCCATTTTTGACATTTTGAGTAGAAGAGGTAAAACCGTTTTTGGTTTGGCTCCAGCCGCCGGTGAACGCGCCCCGGGTCAACCCGTCAATTCACAAGGTTTTACCACTCTGTCATTATTCGATACCGAGGAAATACAGAAACTAGCTGACTCTACTATAAAACGGTTATATGGAATTTTTGAGATGTTAGGAAAATTTACTTCTAGTATATTGGGTGTGTATTTTATCTATAGAATTATAAAATTTATTTTGGAATCTTTTCTGAACGCAGTTGCTATTCATAAAATGGGTGGCTGCACCTTCCATTTACTCGCATCGTTTTGGGACACACTGACCCTATTTATATTGCACCGAAAGCATCAGAAATTTACAGAAATTACCTCAAATAACTCAAACTAGTACTGAAAAAATTTCAGAAGAGCCAGAGGATTCCAACAAGTATACACCGAACCAAGAACTGCCTCAACATGGGATGTAAAAACATGCACTTAAAAAACCGAGTCCGTATGTGACTGTACAGAAAGAACTAAAAGAAATTCCATCAGTCACCTGGTGTCTTTATGAAAAACACGACGTTGCTACTGCACCACCCAAATAAAAATCTACGCTTTTAAGACTAACAGTGCCACCTATGCAACAGTGCGTAAAATTAGTTACGCTTACTTAAAAAAATATATCTACACATCTTGCTCAAACCACAAGAAAAATCAATAATTAACCATCATTATTTAAAATACGTTAAACCATACGACTAAATAAAAAAAATATCTGCATTCTTGAACCTCAAGAAAGTAAAAAGAATCAATAGTCAATCAAAAACCCGAGTTATACGATAACATTTAGTTAGACTGGGTCCCGGCACCTGTTTTATGACTTTCTGATCAATATAGGGATTTTACGCCTGTACCCAGACTAGAATTGTGAACAGCAAAATCTTCGATATGGCACGATGCAGGAACAGGCCACGAACCCGGATGAGGTCATTGATGAAAGAAGTCTTTCTTTACAAGTAAATTTCTGGACCTCTTGCGCAATATGTAAACAAAAGTTGTTTTAAAGAAATCAGTACTATTCACAACGGCCAAATTTTTCAAAATGATTATGTCAGCATAAAATGAGGCTCGCAGACGATAGAAATAAAAATAGGCAAAATACACGTTACAGAAAAAGAAGAATAGCAGACGTGTTCCTTGGATTTCCCCACCCACGGTCCACGAATAGAAAAAAAATACCATGATACCCGATTCGGAGAGTTGTTTGAACAGCATTCTTTTGAGGGACCATTTCTGTTTAAAAATCCGACCGAAAAACAAGTTTTACTTTAAACACTTTAAAAACATTCTTCCGAAAAAGTTTGAAAAAAGGTGTCAAATAAAAAAAAATCAAAAGACTATGTGCCAGTGCATCTTAAACTGAAGTGCCTATTTACACGTTAAAAACATTTTTCTGAAAAAGTTTGAAAAAAAAGTGTCAAATAAAAAAAAACACAAAAGACTATATGATTTGGTTTGCAACTTTTTTGTACTATGTGCGGTTTCTCCCGACGTTGGGAATAAAAGAGTCAATTTTCATATTGGCATTCTACCATTTATACGAACTAACATTATATTACTCGTGCCTCAAGTACCCTCACCTTCGGCACCTTCAACTTCAGCTCAGGTACAAGTGGCACCCGCAAATCCGGAACATATCAATCAAGTACCCGTGGTGCCATTCAATCAAGTACCCGTGGTGCCAGTGAATCCGTCTCCCCTACTTCGGGCGCATTACAACCCCGGGTCATGGAAATGCGCGGAGTAAGAGCCAATCGACTTCTACCTTAAAACGACCTGTCCCAGACCGTTAAGTCGTGGTACGTCCACCAAATAATGGGGCCCTTAACTTCCTCATCCGACGACTTCGCCAGAACCAGGGTCAGAATGGTGAGCAAGAAGAACAAGACGATAGTGGGTTTGAAGAATAAAAAAAACGAACAGTAAGGTTTTTTTTTAAATATTGTATTTTTTTTTTTGAGTGCCATAATTTTATTAGTGCTCTTTAGTTTTAATTGCAGCACACAAAAGGTAAATATTTCGATCATGCTAATCCGCTTCAAATATTTTTCGTTTTTCTATATAAAATTGGTCACTGAAAATATCAATTTATTTTAACCCATCTATCTATAAAAAAAACCAATTTAGAACAGATTAACTGATAAATACTTTTCTGTGTGCGGCAATACACGTTGCTATATTGGTTTTTTTATATTGTTATTGTTCTTTATATTTTTTTTCCCTATTATTATTAGTTATTTACTAGGTATATTGTAACATATTTTTTTTAAATATTTTTTACCTATGTACGAATTAGTTAATTGTTTATATTTTATACTTTTATACCTATTTGGTTTATATATTATACCCATTTTTTTATTATATTATTTATACTTAACATTTTAGATTATTGAACGATCTGTTGGAAAATATTTTTTTAAAACAGGCATCTCACGTAAAACGAAAAGAAAGGAAAATTGGTAATTTTGTTATATCAATATGAAGAAGAGACCCTGACTATTTTAGAACAAATACCTGGCTCATGCAATAAATTCTAGACTCTCGACTGAACTTAATCTGAAATAAAATAGGTCAACTAGACCACCAAACATTAGTAACGGTGGGTTAGAGGGATTTTAAAGAAAGTCATAAACTCAGTTTTACTCGAGAGCGCGACTCGTGCCTAAATATCATATTTTTAGTGTAAGGCCAAGTGAAAGATATTTAATCTTTCACTTGTTTTAGAAAGAGGCAAGGAATGTGAAAGGTTGAAAATATAAACTCAAATTATTTAATTCAGAAGAAAATAAAAAGGTTATGAATTTTTGTTAAAAAAAGTAATATTTTAAAATTCGTTAAAAAAAACAATATCTTAAAACAGAATTTCCTTCGAGATTTCTCTTAATATCTCAAAGTTATATACAAATTTGCAAAATTATTTTATCTTAATAACTGGCAAAATATTTTCTTTCCACAAAAGTGATTATAAATTAATATTTTAATGGTTTCCTTTTTCTTTCAAAAGTAGTCAAATAAATCAAAAATACAAAAAAATAATAAATTTAAAAATAAGTTTTTTTTTGATACTTTTTTAAAATATTTTATTTTCAGCAACCAACCTAAAGGTTAATGATTTTGACAATTTAAATATTTAAAATATTTTTGTTTTTTCATAGGTTTTCAAAAACAAAAATAATTTTCATAAAAGTTTAATAAAGTTTTCCAAAATAATTTCCATAAAAGTTTTAATAAATTTTTCCTTGTAAAAAACGAAAAATTTCTTACCTAGAATAAAAAAAAAACAATATCTAAATTCAAAAACAACCAACAATCACAAAAAAAGTCTCTAAGTCCAAAACACCCACTGTGTTCTATGTCTATAGGCATAGCGCGCAGTGCCGATTCCGACTAGTTGTTGCTCCGTCAAAAAAATGTTGAAAACTAAAATCAATTTTCAGAGCTCCGAAAAATCACACCTGCGCTTCACCTTAATTGATCAATTAACTAGAATTTTGCATCACATGACCGCGAGATCACTGTAAAATCGTGTTGATAGGACGTGTATTCTTGAAAGTCATACGATATGTGGTCATTCGATATGGCACGATGTAGGACCAGGCTACGAACCTGGATGAGATCATTGATGAAAGAAGTCTTTCTTTACAAGCAAACTTCTGGACCTCTTGCGCAATAAAAGTTGTTTTAAAGAAATCAGTACTATTCACAACGGCTAAATTTTGTAAAATGATTATGTCAGCATCAAATGAGGCTCGCAGACGATATAAATAAATAGAAATAAAAATAGGCAAAATGCACGTTACAGAAAAAGAAGAATAGCAGACGTGTTCCTTGGATTTCCCCACCCGCGGTCCACGAATAGAAAAAAATAGCATGATACCCAATTCGGAGAGTCTTCCGAACAGCATCCTTTTGAGGGATCATTCAAAAAATCACAAAAAAAGTCTCTAAGTCCAAACACACAATGTGTTCTATGGCTATAGGCATAGCCCGCACTGCCGATTCCGACTAGTTGTTGCTCCGTCAAAAAAATGTTGAAAACTAAAATCAATTTGCAGAGCTCCGAAAAATCATACCTGCGCTTCACCTTATTTGGTCAGTTAACTAGAATTTTGCATCACATGACCTCGAGATCACTGTAGAATCGTGTTGATAGGACGTGTTTTCTTGAAAGTCATACGATATGTGGTCATACGCTATAGCGGTTTACGTCGTTATCTTCAATTCAATAATACACTTCCAGCACCAAAGCACGTTTTCCGGGAAATTCGTCGCTCATGTCGAACATTCCACCTAAAACTCGGGTCAAATTTTGATATAAAAGCCGAGATTGGGGTATAAAGAAGTCAGTTTAAAATCGCGTCTTAACTCGTTCTCTTCTTCAAAAAGTAAAGCTAGTGAAAATTAAAAAAAGTAAAGTTCCAGGTTTATGAAAATGCCTTGTAAGTGTAGTTTAAGGGATTTAAGTGTGGGTCTAAAGGATTGATTTGTAGTGAGCGAGAAAAAGAATAGAGATCTTTCAAAGTACTTCAAAATATAAGTGACCAACCGAAAATCTAGTATGTTGTGAATTTGGAACCTTTGGTTGCACTAAAATAAAGTTATGATTGTTTTCCACAAACCAAAACTACACTTTTTTGCACTCGACGCGCGTTTCGCTAACAACGTTTGCATCATCAGAAGATGATAAACAATAGCATCATCAGGAGATGATAAACAATGTTTATCATCTCCTGATGATGCTAACGTTGTTAGCGAAACGCGCGTCGAGTGCAAAAAAGTGTAGTTTTGGTTTGTGGAAAACAATCATAACTTTGTTTTTGAGAAAATCTAGTAGTTTAGGAGGAAAAATTGTACTTTTACAGTGGGATTTACTAAGATCTAAAATAGTACCCCCCACAGGTCTAAATATTTACACCTGTGGGGGGACTTAAATTTTAAAATCAATTTTCAAAAAACACTTACCCATATAGAAAAGAAACAAAGTTATTGATTATTTTGTATTGTTATTGCAAAATACCACTGAAAAACTGCTTTTTTCCCAAAATACACCATATTTTAGAAAAAAGTTCCCTAAAACTAACTAAAAACTTTGGAACATAATAGCTTCATTATTTGTGTTTGAGGTTATAAAGTTGGTGAATTTTTAGACCACCTCAGGGGGGTGGTTTAAATTTATAGCCCCCAGAAAGGATTGTTTTGTGGCATTTTGTAATAAGTTCGTTTATAATTTCCCTAAGTAACGGTTTTTACAAGGATTAATTTACCCTGTTTAATACCCCAAGTTGTTCATTACCCAATAAAACACCTCCTATTTTGTCCAGAAAAACGATATATTTTGAACCCGTTTTCAGCACAAAAAATATATATTTATGAGGGCACCATGAGGCAAAACAGACATAAGTGAAAAAATATACCAAACAATAAAACCTATACCAACTATACTAATATATTTACAAACTGAAAGTAAAACATTGAGGTTATCTAAAAGCTCAGTCAAAAAAACTTTCCTTACTCAAAACCCACTCATTTTAAAGCTGTAGCTTTCATCAGTAGAGGTTGGCGCAAGCCAAGGTAAAAGATCCGAACTCGCTGTTAGTGTTGGTGAAATGTAAAAAAAACTGGCATTTAAGTTTTTTAATACATTTCATAAATAAAAACACCTTTTAAATAAATACAAAATTAATCTACTACTTATTTTATTATTATTCATCTAAATCGTTGGGTGACATCAAGTCATTAATTGGATCATTACTTAACAAGGGTAAGTTCTAATTAGAGTGATATGATGATAGATATAGATATAGCGTCAATTTTAATTTATTCTACAGAGTGTTTACTATTTAGACCCCACGTGGGATTAAATTTTTTATTTTTTTTTCTTCTAAATTAAAAATTTCCTCTTAAATTCAACAAAAGATTGTGTTAAGATGATTATTCAATAAACAAAGTTATTAAGATTCTTCTTATAAATCAAACTATGTCCAAAACTCAAGGAGGGTTGGTTTAAAATGCTTAAAACCAAAAATTTCACTTAAACTTCGGACCGTCGTAAAATAGACTAAACCGTTTTAGTAAATCCTACCGTTTGTGTTTAGGAAGTTTTAATAAAAGGCGGTGGCTCCTGGACTATATTTTTGGTGAGAAATGTATAAAATTTTGTATTATGGTAAAAATTTAATAGGAATACTGCTATTTGTGAAGAGCTTGATTATAACTAAGTTATTTGTGGCCCAAGAACTTGTAACCGTATGTGTGTTATTCTTAGACTTTGAATAAAATGCTTATTATATTTACTAAACAAAGTTTTATCTATTTATGCATCCCAAACTATAAAGTAATATAACAGCAGGATCAAAAATAAAATTATGCACAGTAAAACGCCTATGCCTCACAGTGTCAGAAAATATTATGGCGTCTCTTAAGGTGTTAAATGTTATCCGCTCGAACTTTAGAAATAACCCTTAAGAGCCGATCTTCACAGATCAGATAAAAAACACATACGAAAAGAAAAAAAATGTGATTATAGAAACCCATAAAAGTTGATGTGTCGGTTTGATTATAAAATCTTTTAAAAAATCGTGCTTTTATAAAACCATAAAATATGTTGAAAAATATGTTAAAACTTATCAAATTTTATAAACATTTAAAGGCCTGACGGATTATAGGATCAGATAAAAAATACACCACATAAATTCTTGCTAAAATCAAAGACATGCCTCATAAATTCTTACAAACTTTTATAATCCTAAAATTTTGCCTCAGCTCATAGACCTTATAAAAACTAATAAAATTCAGGTGTGTTTTTGATAAGGTTTTATGCAGTTTTTTGGCAGGGTTAAAGTAAATATTTCAAAGCATCGGTATCGGTAACCTAACGCGTTCAAGAGAAAGCCAAAAGGCACTATATCTTTTACTTCTTTATGCCATGCTTCGAACGAAGCCCGCTTTTATAGTGTCAGAAAGCTGGCAGTAATCGATGCGTACGGAGTGATCAACTAACTATTCATACAACGGATGAACCTAACGTTACGTTCATCACAACGCACGTATCGATTGCTGTCACTATAAAAGCGGGCTTCATTCGAAACATTTCACAAACAAGTCTACTTTCAGTCTCTAATTAACCAAAAACATATTAATTCAATTGACATATCACCGAAGGCCATTCCTATTGCTCTTCATTCATTACATGTTTGACTACCTGTACCCTGCATGAAACCAATAACTGATGAGCATTTATATCTGACCCAGAAAATCAACTTCATTATTGCATATTTTAATTTACTAACTCAAACAACAAACAAACTAAACCAACACAGTCCAACCCAACCTCTAATCCAACCCAACCCAAAACAATAAAAAAAACACTTTACAACCCCCCCCCAGGGCACCTTTTTTCTCTTTAAAAAAAAATCGGGCGCAGGCGGATTTGGTGTTCTAGGGTTGGGTGGGATTAGGTTTGGTTGTTTTAGTGAAAAAAAACAATATGACAAATTGTCGTACTTTTGAAGTTTTTAGACATTTTAGCTGGTAGTCCGTACATATTATACACTTTTAGAAAGGTCAATTTTGTGACTGCATATATGCGTTCTTTTTGAAATCAAGTGTACAAGACAAGAAGGTAGGTAGGAATACCATAGGCGTAATATATAAAACTACTATAAAATAAAAAAACTGAACGAGGAACAATAATTGCCAATTGCAGCAGCACCGTTAGTTGCTTAAGTCTGACTTAAAAGTTTTTATATCTCTCAGAAGCATGCAATGAGAGAGAGAGAGAGAGAGAGAGAGAGAGAGAGATCTTTTAAGTCAGACTTAAAACACAGACTTACCGTTGGTGCAATTGGCAATTCGGCAACAATTACAACAGAAATAAGTTCTAGCAGGTCGCAGGACCCAATAACCCTTCTTCTGTGTCTACATGCAAAGATATGCAATATAGTTTATTAGTCACATTATGTATTATGCATTCACCTAATATTCCTAGCAACAATAAAGGCACAGGCATAGGGAAAAATGTATGATTCAAACTGCATTGGTTCGTTCACTTTTTCACAGCATCGGACGGAGCTGCTTTCAAGCTTGTGATCATCTACGCAAAATCCAATACGTTCTAAAGGGAAGGTCTCAGCTCCAAAAATCGATAAAAACATGGTGTCGGGAGTCGTGGTGACACTCGATTGTTTACATTTTGTAGCATGTCGTTTTTCGTGTTTTAAAAAGGTGAAAATCGATATTTTTTTCGGTTTTTCGGTTTATTTACTATTAGTTTCTATTTTTATAGAAGTGCCCTTCAGTCAAGAGTCGCGTACGAAGTTTATGTTTTGTTTTTATGCTGCGTTTTGTTGTGGTTTTGTGATATAAATACCTAGTGAAATTATCTCGGAAATTATAATTGTTTTTGTCAAACATTATTAAAAATGCCTCATGCATGTGTTGTGCCGAAGTGCCGGACTCACTATGATAAGAAAGGACCAAACTTATCGACCTTTAAGTTTCCATCAGAGCAAGAAATGAGGGATAAGTGGATTCATGCTGTTAGGAGGGAAGATTTTACGCCAAATAAACATTCAAGGGTATGTTATTTTTCAGTATCACTTGAATAAACTTTCCTGTCTTATGATGACTCTTTCCAAAAGGGCTTACCAATTGTATGGTCGAAGTGTGGTATTCTTGAAATTTCCAAATAGGTAACTACTTACCTATTTGCGTTTTATATTTTGACCATGGTTTGGTTTTTCATTTATAGGTTTGTGAACTACATTTTAAAACCGAAGACATTCAACGGTCCACACAATTTTACACAGCCACAGGGGATATTTTGGATGTTCCATTGAAAACACCACGCTTAAAAAAAGTGAGTTTAAAAAAAGGGAGTGTAAAGAGCTGACAACTTTTTGCATTAAAAAAAACGCCAGACAAGGATTCAGGGGTCCTTTAGGGGCCCTAGAAGGTGCCTCATTTTTTTTATGCCAAAAAAAGATGTAGGTGTTGTAGTGTGTTTTGCCTTTTAATAAGTTGGTTTGAGTCTGTTTAGGTTAGGTTGGGTTAATTTAGTTGTTTTGAGTCTGTTTATAGGTTAGGTTGGGTTAATAATTTAGTTTAAAGTTTGGTTCTTTGGGTTGTTTTGGTTTATAATAAGTTTGTTTGAGTCTGTTTAGGTTAGGTTGGGTTAATTTAGTTTAAAAACATTTAAAAAAAAAACGAAAATATGAAAAACACATAATAAATAATTACTGTCGGCTCTTTAGCCTCACGACTACATACATTTTACAAGATTTACAATACCCATAAGTCTGCACAAAACTTACAAATCCTCTCCCTCTTTGCATCTATAAGTAGTAGTTTCTGTGATAATATAAACAATTTTTAAATAATGACTTTTTTCCCAAAAATATGGCATAAATATGGGTGGGTGTGTGTGTGTGTGTGCAAAAATATAGTAGTTTGTAAAAAAACAACCGTTTCTCGGACTAACTTGCACATTTGGTTGACATGTATTTATGGCATGCATCTTAATTAGTCTAAGTAAGGACAATTTAACCTGATCGAGGCACCCACGTGCATAAAAAAAGTTTTTTTACATTGATGACCAAAACCAAATGTAAATCGCTTGCAGGGAACAACATTGTTATCTTGAAAGAGATATGAAAAGTATACTTATTAAATTTTAGATGGGATAACACCATCAAAGCTGCCAGGATGCCCTAAATATTTGACAAAAGAAGAAAATGTACGAGAAAGTCCAAATACAAAGCGACTGAAATTAGAGAATTCTGCTCTCTCTAAAGCTATAGAAGATAGCATTGAAACAATGAACACCTACATCTACACACCTACAAAAACTGAAAACTATATTTGTTTTACACATATTGTGGAAAAACCTGAACCTGTTTTTGGATATTTGGTCAGCATAGAAAAAAATATGCAACTATCAGTAACTTTTCAAGGGGTAGATGTTAAATCTTTAAAATCTGAGACTGAAAACATTAGGTTTCCTATCCTTACTGAAAGCTGCATTGATTTAGAAAATATTTTGGATAAAATAAAAAATCATGAAGTAAATAAGCAAACAATCCCTCAAAAGATTAGTTTATTGGAGGATATCTTGAATTCACTTATAGAGCTGATACCTGAAAAAAAAATGGCCTTAACTTTTTTTAAAGAGCAGATAAACTTATGAACTCACCAAAAAGGATCTATTAGATACACTTATGAGACTCTCTTGTTTTGCAGTTTATTCCTGGCCATAAGCCCTCATGTTTATAAATTTGTGAGAAGCTATGACCTTCTGACATTGCCATGCTTAAATACAGTAAAAAAATTTGTAGCAACTCATTAACAGATCCGAGGCTTGAGCAAAGCGAAGAAGGATTTTTACAATATATTAAACTAAAAGTTCCCTTATCAGAGAAAAAAGACATGCTTGTTAATTTGGAAATAGATGAAGTCCACCTCTTATCTTATGTAGATTACAAAGGTGGCAATGTGGTTGGAACTGCATTCAACTAAGAAGAGCGAGCCACCAGCGCATGTACTTTTATGATAAATAGTTACCTGTCAACATATACTGATGTAGTACATGTGGCACCTGTTAAAAACCTCAATGGAAAAGATTTACACATATTTACAAAAAAAATTATCTGTGGCCTGGAAAACTTAAGCTTTGAGGTTTTATCTACAGTAACGGATAATCATAAGATCAATAGGACTGCCATGTCTAGCTTTTCTGACCCCCCTAATTTGACAAATACGTATATGCACCCTGCTGATAAGGACAGGCCCCTTTTTTATGCTGTTGATCCAGTTCATATTTTAAAAAATATCAGAAATAGTTGGTTGGGGAAGCAGCCATTCACTTTTGAGTATCCAGACTCCTATGATTTCAATATCAAAAGAACCATAAGATTTAATACTCTCAGAGATCTGCATAAAACCGAGGAAAATCAGTTGCTAAAATATGGGTATACCATTTCTCAGAAAGGTCTCTATCCATCTTCAATGGAAAAACAAAATGTAAAAGTAGCACTTCAGGTCTTTAGCCGAACCGCTTCCATTGCGCTAAAAGAACTGGGTCCGAAAGCTGGCCTTGAAGGCCATGAAGATACAGCCACCTTCATATAAGTCATTTGCACTTGGTGGGATATTGCAAATGTGAAATCCTACTTTAAGGGAATCAGAAAGCGCAATGAGTATCAGGAACCATTTAAAAAAGATTCCAAGCATATTTCAGAATTTTTGAATAGATTTTTAGCATGGTTAGACAAATGGGAAACATTTCCCAAGGGAATGTTAACCAAGGATACTCATGCAGCACTCAGACTAACCACTGAGGCTTTTTTAAAAGTAGCTGATTATTGCTTCGAAAAAAGGACTTTCAATACATATTGCTGGGGAAAATTCAAAGTAACCCATTAGAAAGGAGATTTGGAAAGTACAGGTTAGGTTTAGGATTGTGATAAAAATAACTAGAAGCTTTCCAGCTGGCTGCATGGCTTATAAAAAAATGCTTTTATTTTGCTGTGCTACCCTTAAAACTATACGCTTATCTATACATATAATAAATCTCTAGAGGGGTTCTGTACATTGAAAATTTTGTTGTTGTCGGCTTCTAAACAGATCATATAGATACCTACCAAAAATCCAATTTTTAGAATTATTGTCTGTTTGTCTGTCTGTTTCTTTGTTGCAGCATCACGCAAAAACTACTGGACTGATTTTGATGGCACTACTGGATTAGTTAGGGTCCTAGGCAGAACATGGGCTTTATTTCATTAAAATCGGTTTATGGGAAAAAAGTTATGATCATTTAAAGGAAGAAAAACGGATAAAACCGCAGGCGAAGCTGCATGGTTTTCAGCTAGTTTCTACATAATACTGCATAATTTACTTGCTTTACACAGGATCAAATATATAAGGCGAATGGCTTGAATGGTTTAAGCAAGTAATATTTTTTCTACAGAAACAATCAGTGCCTATTAAAAGAAAATTAAAATATATCTACATTTTTTACATTTATTTTTAGATATTTTGCTGGGACCCAATCACTCATATTACTCAGACAGCTGTATGAAGTGGAATAAAAGCTGAGGTTAATGAGCCTTGTTCCTCTAATTTTGGAGTCAAGGTCAGGAAACCTTGTCATATCGTACCTGGTACCATCAGGGGTACCACAGGGCAGTAATCTGGGACCCCTGCTATTTGCCATCTTTATTAATGATCTGCCCGATTGTATTAAGCACTCAGAAAGTTTAACTTTCGCTGACGATTTTAAGGTCTTTAAGCTAATAACTGGAATTGAGGATTGCAGGAACCTGCAGGAGGGCCTGGATTCTGTTGCGCATTGGTTTGAAAACCATAAAATGCATTTAAATATTAATAAGTGTTTAACAATTACTTACACCCGGAAAATCAATCATATAGTTAATACATATACCATTAATGGAGAACCTCTACAAAGGAAAGATAAATGCAAGGACCTTGGAGTTAACTTTCAAGCTAACATGAGGTTTACTGACCATTATCAGTATATAAGACGCAAAATTAACTCTGTTCTATTCATATATTACATAATTAATAACATAAAATATAAATCATGTTTTTTCATTAATAATATTAATTTTCACGTTCCTAAAATAAATTTAAGAATACAAAATGCTAGTGTGCATGCACAATGTGGATGTTAAAAAATTAAAGTTCTATTTTGAATTGCACCAAGTCTAATAGTTATGTCAATTATAATTTATCAAGGAAATATAATTTCCATTTTAAGTTGTTTTGTGTGTACACTGTTTTTTGTAGTAGTTTAGGATTAGGCTTTCTCTTACCTGTTATTATCAATTGATTGATGTTTGTAAGAAGTACCGTTTAAATAAATAAAAAATAAAATAAATAAATAAAAATAAATAACAAAAGAGGACATTTTGTCTTTTATCTCATACGGAGATGAAAGAAACAACATAACAAATGTTACATTCAATCCTGTCCTTCGACTTAACTCCACAATTGAAGAGGGCGATATTGACAAAATCCCAGAAAATATCTGGCCGTCACTAGTTTATATTGCAGGATATGCCTCTTACTCCCTTTTAAAATTAATTAAGCAGTGTGATTATTGCAAACTTCCTTTGGAAAGTTCTTTTCCGACAAACCTCATAACTGCAACTGACAGGGATAGATTATGTTATCGAAGGGATGATGTTGTTCTATGTGCCGCCTATTTATATGCAACCTTAGAAAAATTTTTAAAAAACGAATCTGTTTTTGTTAAAGAAGAAAATCATAGGGCAATAATTACAACATTGCCTTTGGAAAACATCAATAATTGTGAAAATTATTTGTTTTTAGGGCACAGTTGTCCAGCACATGACACAAATTTTTTATTAAATCATCTTTTATTTAAATTTTCAAACTTGTTGCTAAAAAATTATGCAAAGAAAAAAAAATGATGTAATAATATGTAAGCCAATAATGCCACAGCTAAAAAGAATCAAACCAAGCAAAAAATAGTTTTTATTAGGCAAAAAAATGGGTATGTATATATATTATATTTACTTATATTTATATTTACTTTATTTTATTTCAAGCACTTTGGGTCGAACATTTTTTGTACTTTTTAGTAGAGAAAATCCTCGGGAAAATCTTTTCGTAGACTATTTTAAAAGTAAAGAATTTTTCATTACTCCTTATTTCACCAATATTTGTTTTCTTTTACTTTATCTCTTGTATGATCAGCTTTGCCCAAATATTTCTCAACTTGTTATTTCTTTAGCAAAATGGCTTTGTTAGTTTTCAGTCAAATTTAAAATTAGTTTTTGAAAAAAAATTAGATAAATGGAAGAAAAAGTTTAAAAGTAAACCAGTGTACCAAACCAAATAACTGCTCTGTGATTTATTGAGAGAAAGAAAAATTTTGGACCCACCGATTCTTGGATCTTTGTGAAGTACCGACCGTTATTTTTTTCGAAAAATATTTTGATCTTTTCTTAAACAAAATCTGTGATTTTTATTTTTTTTAAATGGCAGGACCTGCAAGAAGTCCCTGTATTCGATGTGGATAACGGCGTTACTTATAATTGTAATGTTCCAGTTTCAGTGCAGAAAAAACTTGAAATAAAAAATAATATATTACACACCTGTAATATATTTTATATAGACGTAAGAGCTAAATTCATAGACCTTCTTCAAGGTTCCTTGCCCTTGCTAATTCTTATAGGGAAGGAAGGAGGAAGGCCCAAGGCATAATCAGCTAATAATTAATAGGGTTTGAGTTTAAAATCGCAGAATCGTTCATAAACACATTCAAATTGATAGAAATGTAGAATAAAGTTGCAAATAACACTAGGAACCAAAAAAAATCATAAGAAAAAAGAGTAAAATTATTCTTGCCAGCTCCTAATTTGCTTGGGTCAAACATAACCTTAAATTAAAAACACAACACGCAAGAATGACGTTGATCAACACCGATCAACACATAAAAAATAGTTTTGCTATGGTCAACATAACCTTAACTCTTCTTTTTTTGCATTTTCATGATAGGCTATTCAAATTTCAAGTAGGTCCTTCTGATGATCATCATCACAAGCTCGAAAGCAGCTTGGGTGTTAAGTGCACAACTGGCTGTGCACCGGTGATGCACTCAATTTTACCAAAGGAATACGCTATTAGTGCACTACGAGTAGTACGAGTGCCGCACCAATTTAACAATTTTACCAATGGGAACCACCTATGTAAAAACCCTTATTAAAAATTCACGTTTATTTGTTGTTTGATATCAATATTATTAATATGAATTAAATAATATATTAAATTAGTTTGTATTTTAAGGTATTTACGGGATAATTTTTCTCTGGCTTTAACCTCAGTTTTCCGGTAGGCGTGTGGCCAAACAAAAATGCCGCAAATGGACAAAAAGGCACACCAGCGGTCCATACATGATCTGCAAAAACAGGAGACCTTGCTGACTATTTCCGTTCTAACGCTAGCTGCTATTTTATGTAAGTGTATTACTATTATTTTCATTATTATTAATGGTAATTATGCAGTATAGGGTTGGTAATTATGCAGTATACAGTTTTCTGCCATTTTTGATTTTTTATAATTATGCAGTATACGGTTTTCTGCCATTTTTGATTTTTGATGAAAAATTCTTTATGGGGGCACCTACTAGGGTCCCTAGGACCCCAAATCCGCCTGCGCCCGTTGTTTTTTTTTTGTTTTTTTTTAGATGTTTTAATTTTTTTTCACACTAAAACAACCAAATCCAACACAGTCCAATCCAACCTAATCCAACCCAACCCAAAACAATCGAAGAAATACATTACAACCTCGCCCGGGCACCCTTTTTTCTCTTTAAAAAAAAAAAATCGGGCGCAGGCGGATTTGGGGTCCTAGGGACCCTAGTAGGTGCCCCTAGAACCTCAAATCCGCGTGCGTCCGATTTTTTTTTCATGTGTTAAAAATTGTGTTCAGATTTTTTGCTATATAATATGCTTTCGAGAATATATATTGCATTGGTACTGTATACATTCCTCCTGGTATGGATTCATCTGTGTATAGTGCCCACATTGAATCTGTGGAGAAAGCTCGTAATCAGTTTGATAACATTTTGGTTATAGGGGACTATAATCTACCAAAGTTAGAATGGTGCACATCTGAAGAATATATTGGCTTACTTCCTGGTAATGTTGGTGGGGGTTCTGAGTCAATAGTGTGTGATAATGTGGCATATTATGGTCTTGCTCAGTATAATAATGTGAAAAATATTAATAATAGAATTTTAGATCTCTGTTTTTCTGATGTGGAAGTTCAGTTGCTAAGTGAGACTTTAGGATTCGTTAAAGCAGATTTACATCATCCTCCTCTTAAAATCTGTATTTCTGCAGATATTGGTGAGGGTCTAAAGCCTGAGGGTAAATGGACTTATGATTTTAAAAACGCAGATCATTATAGATTAAACCAATATTTTTCATCCATTGACTGGTATTCTCTTTTAATAGGACATATGGGAAGTTTAGTTGAAAAGTTTTATTATATTCTTTTTGAGGCTTTTGATTTGTATGTACCTATAAAACTCAATACTGTGAGTTCTTTTCCTGCCTGGTTTTCAAAAGAGCTGAAAAATCTTATTTTTAGCAAGAAACAAGCTCATATAAAATTTAAACAGACTAAACGGCAGGAAGATTATTCAATATTTTCTAATATAAGACAACAATGTAAAACGTTAACCGAAAGTGATTATAACAAATTTATTGAAAAATCGGAAAACTCTATCAATAGCAACCCTAAACATTTGTGGAATTTCATTAAAACTAAAAAAGGTCAAAGTGATTGTCTCAAGATAATGAAATTTGGTGACAAAGTGGCAGAGAATGGAAATGACATTTCCAATTTATTTGCTGAATTCTTTTCTTCTGTTTATATTCCTGATTCAAAAAATTTATATGACTTTGAATCAATTCCTGAGTTTGACCAGGAGTATTCGATATATCTCAGTGCACCTGAAATAGAAAAAGTATTGAATGAGCCTGTGGGCCCTGACGGAGTTCCCCCATTTGGTTTGAGGCATTGTGCCAAATTTTTGTATTTACCTCTGTACATAATATTCAACAAATCACTAAAAAATGGAGTGTTTCCAGAAGTATGGAAAAAGTCATTTGTTGTACCAATTTTCAAATCTGGGGACAAAATAAATGTTGGTAATTATCGTCCTGTTAGTATTCTTTCAGCTCTTCCTAAATTATTTGAACATTGTGTCGAGATAAAACTTAACAGATTTTTTAAAAAAATTACAACATCAAAACAACATGTCTGGACGATCAGTTGATACTCATCTTTTTTTATACACAAACTTTATTTCTAATGCAACAGTGGAGAGTGCTGAAGTTCATGCTATTTATATGGTGTTCAGCAAAGCATTTGATAGAGTAAAGCATGGTGTTTTGATGTCCAAATTAAGAAAATATGGCATTACTTGTCAGTTATGGAAGTGGATAAAGTCTTATTTATCAAATCGGTCACAGCAACTAAAAGTTGAAGGTTATCTCTCTGATATATTTTTTGTCACCTCAGGGGTCCCTCAAGGGTCACATTTGGGACCTCCTTTGTTTAATATCTTTATAAATGACTAAATGATGACTTAAAGATATATGCCAGGATTGTGTCACAACAAGATCAAATAAAAATTCAAAATGATCTGAATAAAGTGGTGGTGTACTATGAATAATATGACTCTAAATGGCGATAAGTGCCAAGCGGTTTAGTAGGCTTAAAAATAACTTTCCTATAACGTACACATTAGGAAATAAATTGTTAAAAGAGGTATCTGTAGTGAGGGATCTTGGTGTATATTTTCACTCAAAATTAACGTTTTGTGAACATTATGAAAAATCAAAACGAAAACCAAATATGTTCAATAAACACAATCTGCCACCTTGGGGTAATGATGCGGTTCTTGTCCTACACATTTTAAAAAGATTTCCTCTCTCTTTTCTCTTGCTCTTGGCATTTAGGCGAACTGGAATTGATTGAGCGCGAAACAGATGTTGAGCTTATATACGAGGTGAGCAGAGAAGAACTCACATATTTTTTACAAAATTAGTTTCAAAATAAGTTGAGAAAGAGAAATTCCAGGTTTTGTGTGCCAATTCCCTGACTTTTGAGGATTTTTTGGTCATTCCCTGACTTTTCCAGGTATCTATCAAAATTCCTTGACTTTTCCAGATTTTCCAGGTTTTCCAGGTCAGTGGGAACCCTGTACAGTAAGGCGGATTTGGGGTCCTAGGGACCCTAGTAGGTGCCCCTAGAACCTCAAATCCGCGTGCGTCCGATTTTTTTTTTTTGAAGAGAAAAAAGGGTGCCCGGGGGAGATTGTAATGTATTTCTTTGATTGTTTTGGGTTGGGTTGGACTGTCTTTGATTGGGTCAGGTGCAGGAGGTTTTCTTCCATTTTTGATTTTTTGTGAAAAGTTTTTTATGGGGGCACCTACTAGGGTCCCTAGGACCCCAAATATGCCTGCACCTGTTGTTTTTTTTTTTGGTTTTTCTTTAAGAGAAAAAAGGGTGCCAGGGGGGTTGTAACGGTCCAACCCAAGGCTGCAGTACAATGGTTATGATGGTCATGACCAAACAGAAGATAACCAACAAAAAGGCGATTATGTGCAATAAAGGCGTAAACAAAATCAGTTTAAAAAGCACCTTGAAAATGCACCAGAAAATAACCTAAACGGTTTTGCTGGGGGCGACAGAAAAGCCTGGCTGTACATAAACTGAGTTAAATGCCATGAATCAGAATCAGAAAATCTTTATTTTAAAAAAAGCATACAATCAATAAATAAATTGTCACTTTGAATAAATAGCGTCAAAATTTAAATTTAAAAGAATAATACACTTACCTAACTGAGCAAAAAAGCAATACATAATATAATCAGTTTTGGTAAGAAACCTAATTATTGTAACAAATTTTATACCTATAACTGTTTTTAATTAAAAAAATATTGTTTGATGGAATCAGTCGGTGCATTTTTTTAAAACTGAAGGTTATGTTGACTAATTTTAACTACAATTACATTTAAAACTAAAGTTTTATGTATGCAATACTAAACATTTAAAACATATTTTTAAATTTGACCTTAAAACAAAAGCAGCTACAGAATTTTATATAGAAAATATGAAATACTTGTTTTGACATGGTTTACAAACAAAAAGTTAAAAGTTATACATAAATTTAAGTCAAAATTTAGTTAAAATAAACAGTTTCAAAATTATGGTTTTGAGACTAAGACTAATAAACATACAAGTTAAAATAGAAAAAGAAAAGTAAGTATAGTATTTTTACTGTACAGGGTTCCCACTGACCTGGAAAACCTGGAAAATCTGGAAAAGTCAAGGAATTTTGATAGCTACCTGGAAAAGTCAGGGAATGACCAAAAAATCCTCAAGAGTCAGGGAATTGGCACACAAAACCTGGAATTTCTCTTTCTCAACTTATTTTGAAACTAATTTTGTAAAAAATATGTGAGTTCTTTGCTCACCTCGTATATAAGCTCAACATCTGTTTCGCGCTCAATCAATTCCAGTTCGCCTAAATGCCAAGAGCAAGAGAAAAGAGAGAGGAAATCTTTTTAAAATGTGTAGGACAAGAACCGCATCATTACCCCAAGGTGGCAGATTGTGTTTCTTGAACATATTTGGTTTTCGTTTTGATTTTTCATAATGTTCACAAAACGTTAATTTTGAGTGAAAATATACACCAAGATCCCTCACTACAGATACCTCTTTTAACAATTTATTTCCTAATGTGTAGGTTATAGGAAAGTTATTTTTAAGCCTACTAAACCGCTTGGCACTTATCGCCATTTAGAGTCATATTATTCATAGTACACCACCACTTTATTCACAATCCTGGCATATATCTTTAAGTCATCATTTAGTCATTTATAAAGATATTAAACAAAGGAGGTCCCAAATGTGACCCTTGAGGGACCCCTGAGGTGACAAAAAATATATCAGAGAGATAACCTTCAACTTTTAGTTGCTGTGACCGATTTGATAAATAAGACTTTATCCACTTCCATAACTGACAAGTAATGCCATATTTTCTTAATTTGGACGTCAAAACACCATGCTTTACTCTATCAAATGCTTTGCTGAACACCATATAAATAGCATGAACTTCAGCACTCTCCACCGTTGCATTAGAAATAAAGTTTGTGTATAAAAAAAGATGAGTATCAACTGATCGACCAGACATGTTGTTTTGATGTTGTAATTTTTTTAAAAAATCTGTTAAGTTTTATCTCGACACAATGTTCAAATAATTTAGGAAGAGCTGAAAGAATACTAACAGGACGATAATTACCAACATTTATTTTGTCCCCAGATTTGAAAATTGGTACAACAAATGACTTTTTCCATACTTCTGGAAACACTCCATTTTTTAGTGATTTGTTGAATATTATGTACAGAGGTAAATACAGAAATTTGGCACAATGCCTCAAACCAAATGGGGGAACTCCGTCAGGGCCCACAGGCTCATTCAATACTTTTTCTATTTCAGGTGCACTGAGATATATCGAATACTCCTGGTCAAACTCAGGAATTGATTCAAAGTCATATAAATTTTTTGAATCAGGAATATAAACAGAAGAAAAGAATTCAGCAAATAAATTGGAAATGTAATTTCCATTCTCTGCCACTTTGTCACCAAATTTCATTATCTTGAGACAATCACTTTGACCTTTTTTAGTTTTAATGAAATTCCACAAATGTTTAGGGTTGCTATTGATAGAGTTTTCCGATTTTTCAATAAATTTGTTATAATCACTTTCGGTTAACGTTTTACATTGTTGTCTTATATTAGAAAATATTGAATAATCTTCCTGCCGTTTAGTCTGTTTAAATTTTATAAGAGCTTGTTTCTTGCTAAAAATAAGATTTTTCAGCTCTTTTGAAAACCAGGCAGGAAAAGAACTCACAGTATTGAGTTTTATAGGTACATACAAATCAAAAGCCTCAAAAAGAATATAATAAAACTTTTCAACTAAACTTCCCACATGTCCTATTAAAAGAGAGTACCAGTCAATGGATGAAAAATATTGGTTTAATCTATAATGATCTGCGTTTTTAAAATCATAAGTCCATTTACCCTCAGGCTTTAGACCCTCACCAATATCTGCAGAAATACAGATTTTAAGAGGAGGATGATGTAAATCTGCTTTAACGAATCCTAAAATCTCACTTAGCGACTGAACTTCCACATCAGAAAAACAGAGATCTAAAATTCTATTATTAATATTTTTCACATTATTATACTGAGCAAGACCATAATATGCCACATTATCACACACTATTGACTCAGAACCCCCACCAACATTACCAGGAAGTAAGCCAATATATTCTTCAGATGTGCACCATTCTAACTTTGGTAGATTATAGTCCCCTATAACCAAAATGTTATCAAACTGATTACGAGCTTTCTCCACAGATTCAATGTGGGCACTATACACAGATGAATCCATACCAGGAGGAATGTATACAGTACCAATGCAATATATATTCTCGAAAGCATATTATATAGCAAAAAATCTGAACACAATTTTATAACCCATGAAGATGTCCACGATTATGGTACCAGACAGTCGAAAAATATTGTGCCTTCTCACTGCCGCCTGACAAAATGCCAAAGTCGACCAGAGTTTATAGCTGTAAAACTGTTTAATGAATTGTTAATAGAAATAAGAATTCTGCCATATAACTCATTTAAAAATGCAGTTAAGAAACATCTTTTATCTAAAGCATTTTATAGTGTACAATTATAGAGTTCCTTAAATAATGTTAGATTTTATTTCTTTTTCCTCACCTTAAAATGTTGCCAAATGTGTTGTTTTATGTCCAGTTTAGTAAACTTTGTCTTTTTAAACATCTATAAAATTTAACTGTTTTTAAAGTTTTACACTTTTACATTTTTATGCATGCAGTTTGAAATTCAATATTTTTCCTTATATTGTATGTCGAAATTTTATGTAAATGATAGTGAAACTTTGTATTTTTTCTTATTGTATATGTTGACATTTTATATAAATGGTAGTTAATTAACATATAACACTCTGTATTAATTAAGTATGTATGATACAATAATGACCTAAATGTTTCTATTTTTTTTTGACGTGTGTAAATGCTTTATGTATATTAACATCAATAAAAATACTTTACTATACTTTACTTTACTTTACTTATTAGTATAATATACCCACCAGCACAGCTACCCAATGTAGAGAGGAATGCATTGAGAGGCATATACCGTTCCCAGATAAATGTTGCAAATTTTATAAAAAAGTCAGATAATGTCTCCAAAGCTTCCTGGAACCTAATAAAAAAATGTAGAGCAACCAACCAAAGTAAACAGACAATCAACCTGGACCCAAACGAGTGTAACAATTACTATGCAAATATAGCTGAGAATCTAGTGAGTGCTCTACCAGCCGCAAACATTCCACCTATACTGTATTTAGAAAACAGCAACATTATGAAATCTCATCTATATTTCTCATTCCATGAAACTACACCGGATGCAGTTTTGACAGTACTTCAAAGTCTAAAGAAAAAGCATAGCAAAGACTACTATGGCATAAGTGTGGCACTGCTCCAAACCTTGGGCAACCAAATATCTTCCCCATTGGCAACTATCTTAAACTGTTGCATAAAGAGTGGTGTTTACCCCAGAGTGCTCAAGATCAGTAAAACAGTTCCCATTTTTAAAAAGGGCCAAAAGTCAGAAATATCAAATTTTTGGCCTATCTCAAAGATATTTGAGGCCATCTTAAAGAAACAGCTGTATGAGCACTTTGAGGTAAACATCCTTCTAATCAAAGAGCAATTTAGGTTCCGTGAAAAGAGGTCAACAACTGGAGCAATATTAGATCTATGTGACTACGTAGTCGAGGGCTTTGAGGAGGAGCAAATTGAGGCTTCCGCCTTTTGTGACCTCTCCTAGGCCTTTGACTGTGTGTCACATGATATTCTGATTGAGAAATTAACCCACTATGGGCTAGATAAGGTGCATGATTACAACACAAGAAACAGACACAATATACGGGTGGGCTTACTTCGCTTAAAAACCTCCTGCAATGCTGCACACAGGGATTGAGAGCTTTGCCCTTTGAGCAATTCAAATACAAAATAAAACAGTTTTTAATTAATCAATGCTTCTATTCAAAACAGGACTTTTTACAACATAACATGACCGATCTGGACGATCATATAAACTGTAGTTTTTTTTCTGAAATATATTGAAACTTGAAACCAACCTAATCCAACCTAACCCAAAACAATCAAAAAAATACTTTACAACCCCCCCCCCCCGGGCACCCTTTTTTCTCTTACCAAAGTTGGTTAATAATAATAAGTTAATTATGCAGTATACAGTTTTCTGCCATATTTGATTTTTTACGAAAAATTCTTTTTGGGGGCACCTATATAATAGGATCCCTAGGACCCCAAATCCGCTGGCGCTGTTTTTTTTTCTTTTTAAAAAAAAAAGGGTGCCGGGGGGGTTGTAATGTGTTTTTTTTGGGTTTGATTGTTTTGGGTTGGGTGAGATTAGGTTGGGTTGGACTGTGTTGGATTGGGTTGTTTTAGTGAAAAAAAAATAAAAACCAAAAAAATATTAAAAAAAACAACCGGCACAGGCGGATTTTCATAAAAAATCAAAAATGGCAGAAAACCGTATACTGCATAATTACCTTTTTTAAACTAGTATAAACTAGTAGTTAAATGTCACACTTTATATTATAATCTTTTTCTTGCCTTTGAAAGTATTTTTTATTTTTATCACTTGGTTTGTCATTGTTAAAAAACAAGCATGAACTATAGACCAATTTCCCTCATCAGCACATTTTGTAAAATAGTAGAATTTGTAATAAAAAATTGAATTCTTGAAGGGAATTACACCATCAAATAAATATTGATCCAAAACTTAAAATGGCAGAAAACTATATACTGCATAATTACCCTTAAAATTATTTATTTCATGCATATTTTTAAGTTATAAGGTACTTAGTTATTGGGTTGTCAGCCCCCTGGCATTGTTTCATAGTAAGAAAAACATCAGTGTGGATAAACACCAGTATAGATTTATAAAGGGTGGAAGTAAACTAAATGCTACAATAGATTTGATAAACTGGGGCCTTTGTGAGAGACAGGGCATAATATACCAGGTTAACTCGTCAAGTGACGACAGAGAGTGAGACCTATACAAATTTTGTACCTACGAGTTATTCTATTTGGTGGCGCAGTAGTCTTGGTCTGATTGTTCTGTTCAGTTTGGTCATGATGCTTTTAAATGTAAATAAATAGCAACTTTTCATCTAAAAACGGTTTTTAGGCTATTAATAAAAAAGGTAAACAGCTAGTGCGAGTGATAGCGAAATTTGTCGTGAAATTTTGATCAAAATTTTAGTTTTTTTCAAGGTTTTTTCGGCTAATGATAATATTGGCACTGCTGAATTTCTTAAAATTATTTTATTCTGGTGGAAAATAGTTCATTTGAATAGTCCAAATGAAGGTTGTCGGTTGAAGGATCCATATATCTGTTTTCCGTTTCCGTTTTTACTTCTCAGAAAGTTTCTGACTGACAAAATGGAAGGAAGATTTGGCAGATATAGTTTTCTCAGTGGAGCTAACTACAATGTTTCTTTCACCCAAGTTTTTGAATCTGAGAAAAAATTAAAAATTCTAAGTTTACTTACTAACTTTGAGTAATGAATGTAGATCCTTATCTAAAAAGTGCCACACAGATTATATTTCTGAAATTGAAAACTAATCACAACAAAAGAACATTCTGGGACTTTGTCAAATCACGTAAAGAAGGCTCAGACTATCCACAACTCATGTTATTTAATGATGATGAAGGTACAGACCCTCAGGTTATAGCAGAACTTTTCAGTAAGCATTTTACTTCTGTGTTTTCCAATGACGATTGTGATACTGGCTGTCATGCAACTCTTTCCAACTGTGATACTGTTGCTCATATAAACTTATGTGAGATAAATGAAATTGATGTTTTTTTAACAAAGTATTAAAATTGAATGACAACTTAGGTGAAGGTCCTGACGGTGTGCCTGTAATTCTGTTAAAAAATTGTAAATTTGTATTGTCTAATATTTTGTGTATCTGGAAATCTAGCTATGTCACCCCTATTTTTAAAGAAGGGGACAAAGCTAATGTTAAAAACCATTGCCCTATCTCTAAGGTTTCACTAATTGCTAAGATCTTTAAGTCCATTGTAGCAGACAAAATTTCACCTCATTTTAAACATGTATTGAATAATGATCAGCATGGGTTTGTTTCTGGAATGGAAATGGAAACAATGGTTACAAACCTATTGTTGCTGGATGCGACTTTGTTGAGCACTTAGAAGGGCCATCAAGTACATGTTGTCTACACGGACTTCTCCAAGGCGTTTGTCAGGGTAAATCACAGAATTCTGTTAAAGATCTTGCAGGCGTCAGGTCTCCATGGCATGTTTCTTGAATCGGTGAGTTCATTCTACACTGGCAGCCGACAATCAGTGAGGGGGTTTACACGGGGGTCATCTCTCTCCCCTTTTCTTTAATTTATTTCTAAATAGCATTAGGGATGTTTTTAAATATTCTGATTGTCTAAAGTTTGCAGATGACATGAAAGCTTTTAAAGTAATAATGTGTGTAAATGATGCCAAAGAACTGCAATCAGATTTGAATGAATTTGTTTTATGGTGTAAAAGAAATCAGCTAGTCTTAATTGTCCAAAAGTGCAAACGATAACATTTAGCAGATCTAATTTTTAGAAACCAAGCCTTAAAGAGTAAGAGTAACATCTATGTTTTGAGGGATGTTTATTGTGCACTGGTCAGAATAGTACTTGAGTATGCCTATCCTGTATGGTGTCCTTTCTATCAAAAATATAAAAATCTGATAGAAAGGGTTCAAAAAAAATTCCTGAGGCTATCGACTTGGAATCTCCCAGGAACAAATTATATATGATGATATTAGATCATTACTTCATTTAAGTACATTAGATCAAAGAAGGTCTTATTATGATCTCTGTTAGATTTTTAAAATAGTTAAAAACTTCATTGACAGTCCATATGTTTTCAGTCAATTTGGACTACATGTTCCTCAGAGGGGCCTTAGAGAGAGGGAAACTTTTTTAGTTCCATTTCACCGGATAAATTATGCGTTAAACAGCCCATTAACTAGAATTTCCATATTGGCAAATGAATTGATCCATGATATGGAAACTGATTTCTATAATATTACATTTTCAAATTTTAAAACTAGGATTCAAAAATATATATACTTAGATCTAATTATGTTATCTTATGTAGACAAACTAAATAATACTATTGTTTGAATATAATTTGACTTAATGACTAGCGACATAGTATGTATTTTGTATTTGTAATTGCTATATGCGTAAATAACATATCTATCTATACTAAAATCTTCAAAATTTGGTATTTTCTCAATAAAGCAGTACCCAATATGTATTGAAAAGAATGTCTTCTTTTTTATTCGTAAAGCATGTTCTCTGTTCCAACAAAGAGCATGATATATGAAAGAACAAGATGCCTGATTTTCAATACATATTGAATATTTTCTGATATTTTAGTAAATTCAGATGATGTTGAAGTCAGCAGCGACCAATTAATATACTTCCTTGTTTTTTATTGCAGGATATTGTTCCCATTTTAGAATAAAATTTACTAACTCTATAATGAATTTAGTGTTGACTTTGACAAAAGCACCACAAATGTTAGTCTGGAAGTTCGGTTTCAATTTGTGATTTTAAAATATTTTGCATGCTAATTTCATCAGATTATTAAAAAGATTTTGTAATAGCAAGTTCACAGCAAACATTTTTAAAAAATTAGCCCTTACAAAAGCAGCATTTATTTAAGTTTTTCTTGACATTTGCTATAGTTGTTAAAAGCCATTTAAAAGTATTGTGACCAAAATTGCATAATGTAAGTAACATTTTTCTTAACAATTATTCTAAAGGTCTCATTGACAAGATACATTTTCAATCAAGCAATCGGGAACAAGACAACGAAAATGTTGCTAAAAAAATCGAAAATTGCTTACTTTTTTCTGTTTTTTTTTGATAATTTTTTGTTCAGTATTTTTTAAATTAGTGTTTTTATAGGTAAATTGTTATTGAAATTTGTAGTCAAACAAATAAGTGTTTTTTTTTTATACAAACCTTTGTAAATTGGGGGTCATTCCAAATCAAAGCAACCAAAAAATAATACAAATTTTACTCGAACCTCTCCGATTTTGATGATTTTTGGTACACATTTTTTACCTATCAGAAAACTTAAATTCCAAAAATTTTATATTTTTTTGACCAGTACTTTTTTTTTGTAATTAATTTTTGAAAATTAAAAGAATCTGTAATTTGGTCTTGATATGTATATACAAAAAAATTAATATCTTAGGAACCACTTAAGCTAGTAAAATGAGTGATGGCTCGTTTTAAAGGTATAAATAAACCTTTCGAATGATCTAGCACAATACATAAATTTTTCAAAAAAACAATGAAAATTGGAATCGTGGACGCGCCATTTTATGCGCTGTTAAAGATTATGCAGATAATCGACCTTTCAACGCGTGCATAAGTCTTGCGTTAACTTGGTAAGACGCTGATATCGATTGAGGTAGCCCATTTTACTGTCAGTGTGATCTTCACAAGGCAATGTATTCAATGACTGACCAATCAAAAAGTGTGGACTGAGTGCTTCCAGGTCAGAAGGGTCATTGGACAGAGGAGTGATAGGACGCGAGTTTAACACAGCTTTCACCTTAACAATCACATTACTAAACTCTTCGTAAGTTAAAGGAATGGATCCCATAATCCTTTTTAAATGATATTTAAGGGAATTGACGGCCACCGACCACCAAAGTGCGGGGACCGCGCGGGTATAAAGTGCCATAGTTGCCAAAGTTGTTGTTTAGGAAATTGGTTAACTTTCGGTTCTGCTGGATATCTGAAACCCCACATAATTCATTATTTGTTCCAATAAACGTTGAGCCGTTGTCCAAAAAGATGTCGCTGCATAGACCCCGTCTGAATACAAATCTTTCCAGAGCGGCCAAAAAACAACTTGATGTTAATTCTGTGACCAATTCTATATGGCAAGACTTTGTTGACAAACAAAGATACATACATATCCTTTAATAATTTTTCTGTTTCTATATTTTCCATCTTTAATCTGGAATGGACACGCATAATCTATGCCAACTTGACTGAAAACTCGAGAGGGGTTAACGCGGGGAGATGGAAGAGATCCCATTAAAGGATTGACAATTTTTGGTGACACTCTATAACATTTTAAGCATTTATGCAAAACTTGTCTGACTGTTTGTTTGCCATGAATTGGCCAATAAATTTTTCTGACGAAGGATAAAGTAGCTTGCGGTCCTAAAAGTTCATTATATGTATATTTTCAATAACAAGCTTAGTAAAAGGATGTAAACTTGGTAATAGCATTGGGTATTTATGATTATAGATGGAGGGTGATAGCAAAAGAAAAATTAGAGGAGAGAAACAGAGGACTGTATTTCAAAATTACTCACGATTGAGGTGTTCTTCGTCGGGGTTTCAGTGGCGGCCGCCTTCGGAGACTCGGTGATTTTTGCAGCAGCGATTTCCATTCAAATTAAAGGATAAGGAATGGAAAGAGGGTTTCACTCGCGCGCTCGCGTTTGAAAAACTACTTAATAATAAAAATGCAATAAACTAAATTGGCGTTTCTGCCGAACGTTTATGCCCGTCTTTTAATTGAACAAGATTTTGGAGGCATACTAACTTTTATTAGGGAATAAGCTAAAAGACGGGATATAATTTTAATATCTACAGTGAGAATAAAAAGTTTGAATTTTTGATTTATTTAAAGAAAAATTCAAAAGAACTAAAATATAAATTCTAATAACAATCATACAAACGAATAAGTGCAGCGACTAAATATCCCGCCGACCAAGAGGGGTACAACCCTCTTAACAACTATTATTTGTTTATTATCTCTACATCCACATCATACTCTATTGGCAGCGGACACAGCTATACTAAAGGCTTCTTACACATACCGGTTTTTGTACGCACTGTGGCCACGTGTATCTCGCCATTCGATACTGGATGCACTTCAACTACACGACCTAAACGCCACTGGGTGCAGGGTAGGTTGTCTTCCTTAATCACAACGAGATTTCCAATATTTAAGGTGTTATTAGAAGTGTGCCACTTAGATCGCTTTTGTAGAGTATGAAATGTTAGGAAGTGGCCAGGAGATATGGCTGATAGATCATTCGGATCATTACTAAAAGGTGAAAGAGGCCTACTATTGAGAAAACATTCTATTTGGACTAAAATTGTATACATTTCTTCATATGTAAGGATTTGGGAGCCTATCACTCTAAAAATATGTTTTTCGACTGATTTTACTGCGGATTCCCAGAGTCCACCAAAATGGGGGGTGGAGGGAGGATTAACCTGGCAAGAAATGGTTTGGGATTTTGCAGCATCTTCCGTCACCTTGCATAAATATCTAGCTCCAGTAAAGTTAGTTCCGCAGTCGGAATGCAGGGAAACAAGCCTACCTCGTCTACTCACAAAGCGTTGTAAAGCGGCTATGAACGCATCTGTAGAGAGACTGGAAACCAGCTCTAAATGTAGGGCTTTTGTTGCATAGCAAACGAAAAGACAAAGGTAAGATTTTGTTGTTTTGGCACCCCTATGACGAACCAAAGAGTTAAGAAAAGTAAATGGACCTGCAAAGTCCACGCCAGTGTGTAAAAAGGGCTTTGCTTGACTCACGCGCAAGCGCGGTAAGTCACCCATACGAGGTTGCAACGTACAAGACATTTTGAAATAATACGTTTAATAACGCTTTTTGAAGAAATTGTCCAAAACTGTTGGGCAATTATGTATTGAATGGACTGTGTTCCTGCATGAAAATATTTCAAATGTACATAATCGACTAAAAGGTCAGTAAATCGATGATTGCTTGGCAATAATGCAGGAAACTTTTGTTGACAAGATAATGAATTGGCATTTCTAAGCCTACTACCTAGTCGAAGTATGTCCTTTTCATCTAGAAATGGACTGAGTTTACGAAACTGTTTTGAAGGTAACGACTTTTGGTTTATGTGACTAATTTCTTCTGAGAATGTTGAAACTTGCACGTGTTTTACCAGAAGCATTACAGATTGATGCAACTCTACACTATTTAGGGGTGAACTATTTTTAACCGTATTTTTGGCATTGGAAATGAATCGCAACATATAAGCTAATACTCTAAGCAACTTATCGAACGAAGAATAGTATGCAATAATTTCATCTAGGAAGTTGGAACTTGCGGGAACTTTCGAGACTAATAAACAAGTTTTGCGTCGTTGTGGAATATTTTCAGGTGGTAACTGAAGCACAATCTCTGTCTAAGTCACGCTTGGCTCGGACAAGAACCTAGGACCATTCCACCACATACAACTTTCGGCTAATTCACTTGGAAGAAGACCTCTACTACCTAAACCTGCAGGATTGTTTTCAGAGGCAACATGGTGCCAATGTGAGGAGGGAATTTTTTCTTGGATAAAGGTAACTTGGTTACTGACGAATGTAATCCATTTATGCGGGGCAGACAGAAAGTCACGCTTGGCTCGGACAAGAACCTAGGACCATTCCACCACATACAACTTTCGGCTAATTCACTTGGAAGAAGACCTCTACTACCTAAACCTGCAGGATTGTTTTCAGAGGCAACATGGTGCCAATGTGAAGAGGGGATTTTTTCTTGGATAAAGGTAACCCGGTTACTGACGAATGTAATCCATTTATGCGGGGCAGACTTTATCCAATACAACACTATAGTGGAATCAGACCAAGCATATATGTGACTAATTGTGAACTTGACGGAGTATATTGCTAGAACATAATGAAAAGACGTGATAATAGAACAGCGGCACAAAGTTCTAATCGAGCTATGGATATTGTTTTAAGCGGGTCAATATTATCAAAGCGTAAATAAACTACACCACAATAACCTTTCTCAGATGCGTCTGCAAAACCATGAATTTGACATGATTTATACTGATCCGGGACTATTCGACGAGGAATCTTACAAAATGAAAGGGAAGACATTTGTCCTGAAAATTTTTCCCACAGTCTTGTGACTTCCGGAGACGGGAAATCGTCCCAACCAAGCTTCAAATCCCAAAGTTTTTGTATCAAATGTTTTACAAAAAATGTTACGGCAGTCAAAATGCCTAGGGGGTCAAATATTTTGGCTAAATTGCTAAGTAAATTACGTTTGGTACAATAGTTTCGACAGAATTAATGGAAAACTGCAGGTAACAATGTAATAACGGATTCCACTCAACACCTAAGACTTTTAAAGTGCTAGTTGAATCTGCATCAAAAGAAAGGTTTTCGTTGCAAAGATGCGAAGGTGGAAAATCTTTCAATAGTTTTGGGTTGGTACTACACCATTTGCGAAGTTGAAAGCCACCTTTTTCAAGCAACGGAATTAAGTCCTTTTGAAGCTTTTTTGCACCTTCCAACGTTGAATGCATGGCAGAAATATCATCTACATATGAGTGAGAAAAAATTAAATCTGCAGCTTCAGGATAGTTTTCCTTTTCTTGTTCGGCTAGTGTCAATAAAGCTTTGATTGCTAGATAAGGACCGCAAGTGAATCCATATGTTACTGTGCATAAAGCGAGATCTACAATAGGCCCGCCTGGTTGGAAGCTCCAAAGAATTCGCTGATAATCTATTTGATTGGGGTTAACTAAAATTTGTCGAAACATTTTACAGATATCAGCTGTAAACACGTACCGATCAAGTCTAAACAGAAACAACAATTAACAAATATCTGCTTGGAGTTTGGGACCGGAAAGTAAACAATCATTTAGTGCTTTGGCTGAAGCATTATAAACGATGCGTAACTTTGTGGTTACACTAGAAGGCTTTAGGACGCAATGGTGTGGAATATAGTACGATTTTTCTGGTACATTTTGCGAACTAACTAATTTCATGTGCCCTAATGCCAAGTATTCGTTCATGAAATCAGAATATTGTCTTTGAAGCTCAGGATTTTTTTGAAGTCTACGCTCCAATCCTAAAAAATGCTTGAGGGCTAAATCTCGGCTATTGGAGAAAGTGGGTTCATCACACACCAACTTTAAGCATGGGAGTTATTTCGTGGAAATGCAGACAGTCGATATTTTCATTAAATTTACTTATGTCCTCCCTATCCCCTGACCAGCCGAAGTTAATGATTAATAATGGTACCTACCTACAATAAACAGCGGCGCTATATTACCCCTTTTCTACGATAACTAGTCATTTTTTAAAATTGTTTATAAAACTTTAAAAGTAACCTTTTTAAAGAAAATTTTCCCTCAAATATTACTTATATTACCCACTAGACATTACTTTTATTACACACTAGACACCGCCGCGCCGCTTTGCCTGCGGTTTTACCCATTTTTCCCGCTTTTATTCCTTTAAATGCCATATCTTTTGTTTCCGTAAACCGATTTTAATTAAATAAATGCTTATGTTTTGCCTAGGAACACAAGAAATGCAATAGTGAAAGTCCCATTAAAATCGGCTGTGCGGTCTATGCGTGATGCTGGAACAAACAGACATACATACAGACAAAAATTGCAAAAATTGCTCAAACAATAAAATATAAGGGGGGATAAGTGGCGATTTTTCCAAATTTAATAAAATTTCGGTTCACTGGATTTTGTCTAATTGTCTCCCAAACAGACAGACAGACCATCGAAAAATTTTATATTTAGGTCTTTCTTTTTGCCGATCCCATTAGCCTATACTATAGTATGGATGGCTAAAAATGGAGTTCTAGGTTACTACATAGCCGGTACCTACTAAGTTTTTGTTTTATGGGTAATAAAAATAACACGACCGCCTTATTTATAATATTGCTATTTTGATAGAGTGATGGAAGAGAAAATTTAGAGATAAAAAGTTTGGTCACCTCTACTTAATAACTGTACAACAACCACAACAACAACCACCGTGCACCCCTGATAATACGGTACTATAACTTTTCTAAAGGTTATTACTAAAACAATTTATAAGATTAAGAAGGTAAATTATTTGATAAAATTTGTCCATGCAAGCGAAGTAACTCTAACAGTAAGCGCTTTTTGTCACTTAGAAAAAAGGCTCTAATTTCTTCGCAATTATAATAAACCAGAATGATTAATCAGCGGAGCAGATATAACTAGTTATTTTGTCCATCTTTGGTACCTACTCAACCCTAATTTTAAAACTAAAGCATTTTTGAACTTAATATTAAGAAAAAACAGAACTTTCTCGGTTAATACAAAAGAAATATGTAAGGTGGATCTTTTAACATGGTCAAAAATTTTGCAAGAGGGTCTATTGTCACCAATATTTGTTTAAAACATTAAACAAGGTAAATTATATTAAAAAGTGTGTATCAAAAGATATTGTTAACTATTTATCTGTAAAATATCCTGTTCTGCATTATCTATGGAAACAAATTCACTACAGCTGCAATGCAACGACGACTACACTACCACAGTCACAATGCCATAGAGCTTCACAATGTCTTTCTAAATAATTAATAAGATCACTATAACTAGACATTTGATTGGAATCAGCAAGCTGTAACTTAAACTTTGTAGCTAAAGGAAAGGATTAAGCGTCCACGGGTAAATTAAGTTTACGTAAAGCAACTCTTTGGGACTGTCAGAGCTCACTTTTTTTGAATTCTCTATGGCAGCCCAATGTTTAGCGGCTATAATTCGTGCCCGATAGTACCGTTTGCACAAAGTATCATATGCGATAATATAATTCGCATCTGTCAAAGGCAAATGGGAGATAGACAGTTTGATTTTTTCATCTAAAGCTTTAAACAAATATTCGAATTTAGTGACATCACAGAACTGAGAATTTCAGTTTGCCCCCCCCCAGGTCAATATTTTTCAAAAATTTTGGTGTCATTAGGAAGGTCTAATTTTGCACAATTTTGCACAATTTTGCACACCCATTTTAAAATTATGCACACCTCTCTCTCACCTACACGAGGGTTCTGAAAATATCAAGTTTTCCCTCCCCCCAAGTCAATATTTTTCAAAAATTTTGGTGTCATTAAGAAGGTCTAATTTTGCACAATTTTGCACTCCCATTTTAAAATTATGCACACCTCTCTAACCTACACGAGGGTTCTGAAAATATCAAGTTTGCGCCCCCCCAGTCAAAATTTTTCTAAAATTTTGGTGTCATTAGAAAGGTCTGATTTTGCACAATTCTGCACACTGATTTTAAAATTTTGCACACCTCCCTTGAACCCACCCGAGGGTTCTGAAAATATCAAGTTTTCCCTCCCCCCAGGTCAATATTTTTAAAAAATTTTGGTGTCATTAGGAAGGTCTAATTTTGCACAATTTTGCACACCCATTTTAAAATTATGCACACCTCCCTTTAACCCACCCGAGGGTTCTGAAAATATCAAGTTTGCCCCCCAGTCAATATTTTTCAAAAATTTTGGAGTCATTAGAAATGTCTAATTTTGCACAATTTTGCACACCCATTTTAAAATTATGCACACCTCTCTTTAACCTACACGAGGGTTCTGAAAATATCAAGTTTGCCCCCAGTCAATATTTTTCAAAAAGTTTGGTGTCGTTAGAAAGGTTTTATTTTGCACAATTTTGCACACCCATTTTAAAATTTTTCAAACCTCCCTGTAACCCACACGAGGGTTCTGTAAATATCAAGTTTGCCCCCCCAGTCAATATTTTTCAAAAAGTTGGTGTCGTTAGAAAGGTCTTATTTTGCACAATTTTGCATACCCATTTTAAAATTTTGCACACCTCCCGGTAACCCACACGAGGGTTCTGAAAATATTAATTTTGCCCCCCTCAGTCAAAATTTTTCAAAAATTTTGGTGTCGTTAGAGAGGTCTTATTTTGCACAATTTTGCACACCCATTTTAAAATTTTGCACACCTTCCTGTAACCCACACGAGGGTTCTGAAAATATCTAGTTTGCCCCCCCCCCCAGTCAATATTTTTTAAAAAATTTGGTGTCATTAGAAAGGTCTTATTTTGCACAATTTTGCACACCCATTTTAAAATTTTACAAACCTCCCTGTAACCCTCACGAGGGTTCTGAAAATATCAAGTTTGCCCCCCCCAGTCAAAATTTTTCAAAAAGTTTGGTGTCGTTAGAAAGGTCTTATTTTGCACAATTTTGCACACCCATTTTAAAATTTTGCACACCTCCCGGTAACCCACACGAGGGTTCTGAAAATATCAAGTTTGCCCCCCAGTCAATATTTTTCAAAAAGTTTGGTGTCGTTAGAAAGGTTTTATTTTGCACAATTTTGCACACCCATTTTAAAATTTTTCAAACCTCCCTGTAACCCACACGAGGGTTCTGTAAATATCAAGTTTGTCCCCCCCCCAGTCAATATTTTTCAAAAAGTTTGGTGTCGTTAGAAAGGTCTTATTTTGCACAATTTTGCACACCCATTTTAAAATTTTGCACACCTCCCGGTAACCCACACGAGGGTTCTGAAAATATCAAGTTTGCCCCCCTCAGTCAAAATTTTTCAAAAATTTTGGTGTCGTTAGAGAGGTCTTATTTTGCACAATTTTGCACACCCATTTTAAAAGTTTGCACACCTCCCTGTAACCCACACGAGGGTTCTGAAAATATCTAGTTTGCCCCCCCCCCAGTCAATATTTTTTAAAAAATTTGGTGTCATTAGAAAGGTCTTATTTTGCACAATTTTGCACACCCATTTTAAAACTTTGCACACCTCCCTGTAACCCACACGAGGGTTCTGAAAATATCAAGTTTGCCCCCCCCCAGTCAATATTTTTCAAAAAGTTTGGTGCCGTTAGAAAGGTCTTATTTTGCACAATTTTGCACACCCATTTTAAAATTTTGCACACCTCCCGGTAACCCACACGAGGGTTCTGAAAATATCAAGTTTGCCCCCCTCAGTCAAAATTTTTCAAAAATTTTGGTGTCGTTAGAGAGGTCTTATTTTGCACAATTTTGCACACCCATTTTAAAATTTTGCACAACTCCCTGTAACCCACACGAGGGTTCTGAAAATATCTAGTTCTTATTTTGCACAATTTTGCACACCCATTTTAAAATATTGCACACCTCCCGGTAACCCACACGAGGGTTCTGAAAATATCAAGTTTGCCCCCCCCCAGTCAAAATTTTTCAAAAATTTTGGTGTCATTAGAAAGGTCTGATTTTGCACAATTCTGCACACCGATTTTAAAATTTTGCACACCTCCCTTGAACCCACCCGAGGGTTATAACAATATCAAGTTTTCCCTCCCCCAGGTCAATATTTTTCAAAAATTTTGGTGTCATTAGGAAGGTCTAATTTTGCACAATTTTGCACACCCATTTTTAAATTATGCACACCTCTCTCTAACCTACAAGAGGGTTCTGAAAATATCAAGTTTGCCCCCCAGTCAATATTTTTCAAAAATTTTGGAGTCATTAGAAAGGTCTAATTTTGCACAGTTTTGCACACCCATTTTAAAATTATGCACACCTCTCTCTAACCTACACAAGGGTTCTGAAAATATCAAGTTTGCCCCCCAGTCAATATTTTTCAAAAATTTTGGAGTCATTAGAAAGGTCTAATTTTGCACCATTTTGCACACCCATTTTAAAATTTTGCACACTTCCCTCTAACCCACACGAAGGTTCTGAAAATATCAAGTTTGCCCCCCAGTCAATATTTTTCAAAAATTTTGGAGTCATTAGAAAGGTCTAATTTTGCACCATTTTGCACACCCATTTTAAAATTTTGCACACTTTCCTCTAACCCACACGAAGGTTCTGAAAATATCCAGTTTGCCCCCCCAGTCAATATTTTTCAAAAAAATTCGTGTCGTTAGAGAGGTCTTATTTTGCACAATTTTGCACGCCCATTTTAAAATTTTGCACACCTCCCTGTAACCCACACGAAGGTTCTGAAAATATCAAGTTTGCCCCCCCCCCCAGTCCATTTTTTTCGCAAAGTTTAGTGTCGTTAGAAAGGTCTTATTTTGCACAATTTTGCACACCCATTTTAAAATTTTGCACAACTCCCTGTAACCCACACGAGGGTTCTCAAAATATCAAGTTTGCCTCCCCAGTCAAAATTTTTCAAAAATTTTGGTGTCATTAGAAAAGTCTGATTTTGCAGAAGTTTGCACACCGATTTTAAAATTTTGCACACCTCCCTTGAACCCACCCGAGGGTTCTGAAAATATCAAGTTTTCCCTGCCCCCAGGACAATATTTTGCAAAAATTTTGGTGTTATTAGGAAGGTCTAATTTTGCACAATTTTGCACATTCATTTTAAAATTATGCACACCTCTCTCTAACCTACACGAGGGTTCTAAAAATATCAAGTTTGCCTCCCAGTCAATATTTTTCAAAAATTTTGAAGTCATTAGAAACGTCTAATTTTGCACCATTTTGCACACCCATTTTAAAATTTTGCACACTTCCCTCTAACCCTCACGAAGGTTTTGGTTCTCAAAATATCAAGTTTGCCCCCCCCCACCGTCAATATTTTTCAAAAAATTTTGTGTCATTCGAAAGGTCTATTTTGCACAATTTTGCACACCCTTCAGTACCCCACAAGAGCGTTCTCAAAAAAGTTTGCCCCCCCCCAGTTAATATTTTTCAAAAAATTTATGTCATTCGAGAAGCCTAATTTTGCAAACCTATTTTCAAATTTTGCACACCTCCCATGCGGTTTTTTTTGTGGCGTTTACGGTTAAACTTGGTCCTAAAATTTCCCAGAAGTATAAGCAAACGGAGGAGACCCCGATTGTGTAATATCTTTGAATATTGTTTAAATTTACAGATAATTGTTTATGTTTACATTTGTATATAATCAAAAGTTTTTAATTTTTATGAATTTCCGGATTATACTTAAATTTTCATATCAAAAATGCAATGACGTCATGTATTAGCTGATATGAACAGAAAAAATCGATGTAGACAGCGCATCCTGTCATTTCGACGCCTTGAGAATCGGAACCAGCCTATTTTGCCGGTTCAGAATGGTTGCGGTTCTCAAGGTATGGATCTTCACAGGATGTGCTATCTACGTCCATTTGTTAGATGATGTCATAGCATGTGAAAAATTAAGTATAATCCGTAAATTCATAAAAATTAAAAACTTTCGATTATAGACACATGTAAGCATAAGCAATTATATGTAAATTTAAACAATATTCGAAGATATTACACAATCGAGGTCTCCTTATTTTGCTTATAATTCTGGAAAATTTTAGGACCAAGGTTAACCGTAACCGCTACAAAAAGAAAACAGCTCCAGTAACTAGTAGGTAGGTATATGCACCTATATCTGAATTCGGGACAGGTATCCGCGGGAGGCGGGAGGTTGTACGTGCCGTAAAGAGGAATGCGTGCGTACCTACACCTAACACGCGCGAAGACTTTTTATGTAATATATTGAAATGTCGCTTAGCAATGCCTAGTTTTATTTGTGAGCATTATTCAGAATGACTTCGGGTGAAGTTTCCGAAGTTTGCAACGTGTATTTTAAATGGTGGCGTTCCATTTCGGCAGGAAAGTTAATGTGAACGCCTCTATTTAAAATATCTAACATTACGTAACGCCTGGTTCTCACCTATGCGTCCACCCTGACTCTAAAATTGCATCACGTGATCATGCATTTGCCGATTTTTTTAAAAGTGTCGCGTGATGCGTTTTTAGTGTCAGGGTGAGCACGCATATGTGGCAACTAGGCGTAACGCTTATAGGGGTTATATAGGGGTGAGCGGGGTTTCGCGGTTCTGTTACGTAACGCAATTTTTAAATTATTATTGTGAAATAAAACAACTTTTTGGATTTTTCGAGTGAAAAAGAAAAAAGAGAGGGTCTCTGGCAGCAAAACGTTACGTTATTTTAGACTGGAGTAACGTTACAAAGCGTTATATAGGGGGTCGCGGTTAGGGTCAAAATTGGGCAAAATAAGGGTTACGTAATAAGTGCACTACCTCTCAGTTTACGCAATTACTTTGTGGTTGGCGGTAAATATAACCTAACTTTTTTGTTACTTTTTATTTTTTTTAGTCGATGATACGTACCTCATCAATCAATTTTCCAAAAATATTACGAAAAAAATAAAATAACGATAACCACAAAGTCATTCCTCCGGAAATTCCGTACTTTGTTATGGAACTGCGCAGTCGCAGAAGTAACAATAATAATAAGGAAAGAGACAAAAACAATGACCAAAAAGACCTTAAGTGTGAATTGAACTTTATAACTTTCTACCTATTGGTGTCATCACATTTGCAACAGGCGTTGTTTCCGTCTCTGGGTTGGGAATTGAGTCAAATTTACATGACATATTTTTTGAATTCGATTTGATTTTTTTTTCGATCTATAAAAGGAATAATAATTTTTTTCTTATTCGCCATTTTAAGTGCATGAAATATAAAGACAAAATGTCTAAAATGTTAATGTGTAGAAATAAATAAACGACTTCTTCTAATTATAATTATTGACGCACGGAATTTTTTGATGTAAACCTAGTTAATGACGCCAAACGCGTGGTGTGAACTGCAAAATCAAGGCCGGCGTCATCACCGTAGCTGCTGTCCGGAAATAGCAAGGTGTGATCCCACCATTATCCAGATGAAAGTTTTCGGACGCACCCATGAAATCGGAGGCGCGTTCGACCTCGGGTGCAACTTGCCCCAAAATCGGTAAGTGCAGCCCTCTCGAAATTTGATAAGCCTTTGGTATTCTTGGCATGTACAAGAGAGAGATAGAAATGCGGCGTTATAGGCGTTCTTAGTTATTTTCGGTAAGATGTGTCTGAGCTTCATAGAAAGTGACAGTTTCCTCGTCCTTCACTCCCCAAATGCACCTACCAACATTTTTGGGTGTTCTGCACCAAATTTTGACGTTTCTTCGACCTTGGGCATCTTGTCTTTACACTTTGCAGTGTGTATTTGTGGAAGAAATGAATTTAATGGACGAGGCTTGGAATAACTAATTTTTTTTTTATTATTTCGCCAGAAGCACGAAACCGTCTGGGCGTCAAAAAAATTTTGTTTTTTTTATAAGTTAACTATAAAGCTTAAAAAAGTGTAGGTTGTATAAAAACAAGCTTACGGAACCGTGGAGTGAATTAGAGCGTACCCCTATTCACTCCACGGTCCCGTAAGTATAGGTATGTTTTTATTTTTTTGAGCTGTAACTTTTATTTTGGTTTATTATTGAAGTAAAATATGCGTGCGGGAAAGTAGAAAGATCTGAAAGAAAACAAAGCGTCCTTTTTTTTTTAAAAGAAAGTGTTTATTTTATCTATCAACCAAGGTTATTATTAGAAGTGAAACAACACGCAATTGCGATTTACTTACTTTCGACTAACTTGCGTGACAAAGACTTTTATGGAACTTAAAATTAACGTTTTTATTTTATTAGACAAAGCCAATTATCAACGTTAACACCATCCTAAGACGTATCTATCTTGTCGACCAATTAACCAAGTACACTTTTAAATTTATGGCGAATGCATGACATCTCCAGCTGATCGAAATGACACATTTTTGTTGATAGAGCAACGTCTTGGGTGAAAACTACCTAACGTCACGTCTTCTTTCGTGTTATCCTGACACGTATTGCAGGACAGAGTACCTATTCTTTAGTTTCGAGAGAACACTCCTATAGGAACGCTCACATCAGTGATTTGGACGAAATAATGGTTGGACTGCTTACATTAGCCATCCGATATCAGTCGAGCACCGCCGGACATTACCGGGCTACCGCATATCAAGAGAACTCTCCTACAACTTACATCTACTGGTTATGGGGAAGAGAGCGGGTTCTCCTGAAAAGCGGCATTCGAGAGGGCACTGCGCGGGCGCCGTGGAGCTTTTCAGCTTATCGAACGTTTCACGTTTCGTAACCGCATTAGGGCTTGCCTATTGGTTGATATAAAGGATGTGATCGTTCCTACACGAAAGTTTCTCTCGTAACTGAAGAATAGGTATCCAGGCGTACTTTGATCAGCTGGAGCTGTCTCGCATTCCCCATATATTTAAAACTGCACATGGTTGGTTGGTCCACTCGATAGAGATACGTCTTAGGATAGGGTCATTCCATATCAAATCAACCAAAAAATCACAAAAATTTTACGCGACCAATTCCAATTTTGATGATTTTTGGTATATATTTTCTTCTTACCATAAAAGTTGAAAATGCAAATTTTTAGATTTTTTTGATTCGTAGTTTTTTTTTTTAATTTTTCAAAATAAAAAAGTCAGCATTTTGACCTTAACAAGAATGTACAAAACTAGCAATATCTCGAGAACCACTTACACTAGGAAAGTAATAAATGGCTCATTTTAAAGTCATTTTGAAGCTCTTTTTTATGAAATATCACAACATAATTTTAACAAAAAAAAAATTGAAAATAAAAAATTGAAAAATTCAAAAAGGCCATTTTTAATTTTTTTGAAAAAAATATATAATTTTGGTCAAAGTGTTACTTAATTATCCACAAAATTTTATGATGGAGAAATGATGGGTTCAATGTCAAAAAAAATATCAAAAATATTAAGTACATTAAAAATCATGCATTTAAAAAAATAAACATATTTTAGGAGCACCAATAGTGCACTGGATATTAAAATAAATAAATTTGTTGGATGGATACAGGTTTTAAAAAATACCCAGATGCTTTATCTACAAATTATTTTATTTTAAACTCGCAAAAGAAATAAACAAACTTTTCTACTTCGTTGATAAAAATTAGACAGAAAACACTAAGACTAACTATATACCTTAAATTTATTTTTTTAACTTTCTTTTAAGAATTTCTGATGAATCTGACATTTCTTTTTTGCTGACATTGTAAGTTCTGCCAGTAGCAGTGTTGGGTTCAACTTTTTTTATAAGACTTTCTGGTTTAATAATTAAAATATCTTGAGGTGTTGGGTAAAAAAATGATGAGGCAGGTCCTCGTGGATGAAGAAAGCTTACTTTCAGTTCTCCGCTCTCATTATTTTTCCCCAAGACACAAGCCAGCCACCAAGCACTGTCATATTCTACAGTGACAAACCCTGACTCGATATTTTGCAAAATAATGCTTCCACCTTTAAAAAGATTATGTGTTTCGACCTCTAAGCATGTAGAAAACTGTTTTGCCAAAAACGTGCTTTCTGTAAGAGGAATTACAGCATGAATTTTTTGTGTCCCCGGTATTGTTAAGACTTCCGCAAATCTTTTATTCAAAATTATTTCATGATTTGTATAATCTGCTTCTGTGCAATATTTAAAATCAATGCCAGATATGTTTTCTTCACACCAAGTAAACAATTGTAGAGGTGTCATTATTTGATTGTCATAGGGCCTCTGCAAACTGGCTTTGGCAGCAAGTCTTTTAACAGTTCCTCCCAAGCCATCGCAGGCACTTTTGCCATGCGAGGTGGCAAAATAATGCCACTCTGCTTCAACACCAAAATCTTTTTTATGCAGGCATATATTCAGAAAATTATTTTTGTTTTTGTACTGCGCAGCACATCCATGCGAAAAATAAAAAATTTTGTTAAGTCCTGGTATTTTGATTTTTAAATCAGGCATTAATTTTTTTAAAAATAAATGAAATGCAATTGTATTATGTGTCAAGCTTTCCGAAATAAACACATAATTCAGGTTGTGCAGTTTACCATCACTTAGAAAATAAATGGCAAAAGGGTGGAGGGTTGCCTGGCTGTTATTCCAATGATAAGACTGGACTTCATCTTGCATAACAAAGGAATAATTTTCCGCAAAGTCGCAAGTGATCAAAGACTCTCCAGGTTTAAGGTTAATTTTTATTTCATTGTATCTATCTATTTGCATTTTTGCAATAAAAGAATGTGATTTAAGTTTTACAAGATCATCAGTAAATTCCTGGACAAAATCATCACTTTTCTTAACAACGGTTTCCATAGTACTTCTTCTTTTCTATCTACTGAGACCCACTTTTTAAATGAGACCTCATCAATTAATTCTTCCTCAAATTTTTCTATTAACGTATTTTTAAACTGTTCTACTCCAGGACATTGCTTGCATCTATTGCTTAAAAAACAGTCCGCTGAAGGTGGATTACACATTAGTTTATAAAGGCAATCATGATAAGATATTGCAAGGGGCCTGTTATTTTCATCATATAGCTTATTTAATTTGGAGCCATTGAGCATTAGTTTTATATTTTGATGTATAGTACATACACATACAGTATGAGTCCCACTTTTTCCTGCCAGTATACAGTTTTTGGGTCGCAGTTCACAAAATTTTGAAAACCCAATTTTTTCATTGGGGTACTCAGTTTTAAACAATGCATAAATTTCTTTTAAATTAGCTAAGACTAATTTTTTTTGTACATATTCTTTTTCAGCTCCATATTTTCTGATAACAACATAATCTTTTTTACCTGGCATGGTCCTGCTAATGTCATCCCTTTGGTAAAAATCTACCACTATTTGGGCCACTCTATCACTAAGGGTCTTTCCCGGTTTGGGGTTAGGAGAACATAATATCCCATTGTCCTTAACTAACTGTTTTACAGCTCTGGCCAAATATTGAGAAACTCCAAATTCTTCTTCAATCTTCTTTCTACTCCAACTTTGAGGTAAACATGATAAAACTAGTATTTTCTCACTCCTCTTTTCGGTTTTTAAAAATTTGTCCTTTAACTGCTTAATCATTTCACTTTCGTCACTCTGGCATTCCTTTACTAGCGTTGAATCTGATTCCTTTGTAAATGCTTTCGCAATTGTATGCTGTACAATATCAATTTTTTCTTTGTATACATTTTTTCTTTTAATCGGCGACACACCAAGAAGCTCCAATGACTTGTTTAAAAGAGTAAATGATTCAGCAGGATCTTGAAAATCTGGATCATTTTCTGGAACTTGACTGGGTCTAAAAAAATTTAAAAAGTTAGTTTTTTATAAGAACTTAAAAAGGGGGTAACAGCTGACCCAAAATGTGTACATAATGCCAAGAAATTTGTACATAATGTCTGTATTCTCAAAATGCCATGCAAAATAATGCCATGAGATTTTTCCACTCCGTACTTGACGCAATTGGTTTAGTTTATTAATTTTATATTAAAAAATACTATTTGTTACTTACCGTGCCTCATCTTCTTCAGATGCCTTAAACTCCTTTGAAAGCTTTAGTCTACAACCATCACAGATTTTCATTCCCATTTTGACATTTTTGTAACTGCACATCCACTTGGTCACATTTCTTAATTTCCCAAAATGCTTGATTTTTAACTCTAGTGGATCACAGCACTTTACTTTATATTTAGTCCATCCACTTGCCTCACCCATAGTTGAAACTTTTAAAATTACACAGAGATGACTTCTGATAAACCTTCAGTCGAACTATTATGTATCGATTATTTGGAGCTGTATCAGGAAGATACTTGCCAAAAATTTAAAATCAATTTATGCAGGAATTTTCATGTCAGCAAATCCCCACAATGTACCTAAACAGACCAATAAAATGAAGGAGGTGTGTCCTTAATGTTAAACAGGAATAAACAGGCAGTATTTCACAAAAGTATTGGCAGGTTTATACAGGCATATTTTCCTAAGAATTGGAACATCCAATAGTACGTCTCCGGTGGAAAAGAGGTTTTGTAAGTAAATATTACAATGGGGGGCAATGTTAATCTGATTACTGATACAGAATGAAACGTAGGATATAATTTTTTATTAAACAAAATATTGTTAAATATTTTTATAATATCGCTTTAAACCCCATTATATTCTTCTAATTACCAATTTAAGGCGATTTTTCATGCATGTGACATTTTTAATAAATTTTTTCACATTGAACCCATGATTTGTCCATCTCAAAATTTTGTGAATAGTTTAATAACACTTTAAAGAAAATAATATAATTTTTTGAAAAAAATTAAAAATGACCTTTTTGAAATTAAAAAAAAAATCAATTTTTTTTTTTTTTTTCAATATATGTTATGCAATATTCTCATATGAAAGGTCTTTATAAGAGCTTTAAAATGAACCTTCACCTACTTTTGCACTTCTAATAATAATCTTGGTTGATAGATAAAATAACCACTTTCTTTAAAAAAAAAAAAACGACCCTTTGTTTTCTCTCAGATCTTTCTACTTTACCGCACGCATATTTTACTTCAATAATAAACCAAAATAAAAGTTACAGCTCAAAAAAATGGGATAAAAACATACCTATACTTACGGGACCGTGGAGTGAATAGGGGTACGCTCTAATTCACTCCACGGTTTCGTAAGCTTGTTTTTATACAACCTACACTTTTTTAAGCTGTATAGTTAACTTATAAAAAAAAAACAGAATTTTTTTGATGCCCAGACGGATTCGTGCTTTTGGCGAAATAATAAAAAAATTAGTTATTCCCAGCCTCGTCCATTAAATTCATTTCTTCCACAAATACACACTGCAAAGTGTAAAGACAAGATGCCCAAGGTCGAAGAAATGTCAAAATTTGGTGCAGAACACCCAAAAATTTAGGTAGGTGCATTTCTATCTCTCTCTTGTACATGCCAAGAATACCAAAGGCTTATCAAATTTCGAGAGGGCTGCACTTACCCATTTTAAGGCAAGTGGCACCCGAGGTCGAACGCGCCTCCGATTTCATGGGTGCGTCCGAAAATTTTCATCTGGATAATGGTGAGATCACACCTTGCTATTTGCGGACAGCGGCTGCGGTGATGACGTCCGCCTTTATTTTGCAGTTCACACCACGCGTTTGGCGTCTTGGTGTGTCATTAACTAGGTTTGCATCAAAAAATTCCGTGCGTCTATAATTATAATTAGAAGAAGTCGTTTATTTATTTCTACACATGAACATTGTTTTTATATTTCATACACTTAAAATAATAAATTTGACTCAATTCCCAACCCAAAGATGGAAACAACTCCTGCTGCAAATGTGATGACACCAATAGGTAGAAAGTTATAAAGTTCCATTCACAGTCTTTTTGGTCAGTGTTTTTGTCTTTTTCCTTATTATTATTGTTACTTCTGCGACTGCGCAGTTCCATAACAGAGTCCGGAATTTCCGGAAGAATTACTTTGTGGTTATCGTTATTTTATTTTTTTCGTAATATTTTTGGAAAATTGATTGATGAGGTACGTATCATCGACTAAAAAAAATAAAAAGTAACAAAAAAGTTAGGTTATATTTACCGCCAACCACAAAGTAATTGCGTATACTGAGAGGTAGTGCACTTATTACGTAACCTTTATTTTGCCCAATTTTGACCCTAACCCGCGACCCCCTATATAACGCTTTGTAACGTTACTCCAGTCTAAAATAACGTAACCTTTTGCTGTCAGAGACCCTCTCTTTTTTTTTCTTTTTCACTCAAAAAATCCAAAAAGTTAATTTATTTCACAATAATAATTTAAAAATTGCGTTACGTAACAGAACCGCGAAACCCCGCTCACCCCTACATACCCCTATAAGCGTTACGCCTAGTTGCCACCTATGCGTGCTCACCCTGACACTAAAACTGCATCACGCAACACTTTTAAAAAATCGGCAAATGCATGGCTGATCACGTGATGCATTTTTACAGTCAGGGTGGGCACGCATAGGTGAGAACCAGGCGTTACGTAATGTTATGTATTTTAAATAGAGGCGTTCACATTGACTTTCCTGCCGAAATGGAACGCCACCATTCGGAAACTTCACCCGAAGTCATTCTGAATCATGCTCACAAATAAAACTAGGCATTGCTAAGCGACATTTCAATATATTACATAAAAAGTCTTCGCGCGTGGTAGGTGTAGGTACGCACGCATTCCTCTTTACGGCACGTACAACCTCCCGCCTCCCGCGGATACCTGTCCCGAATTCAGATAGAGGTGCATACACCTACCTACTAGTTACTGGAGCTGTTTTCCTTTTGTAGCGGTTACGGTTGTTAACCTTGGTCCTAAAATTTCCCAGAAGTATAAGCAAAATAAGGAGACCTCGATTGTGTAATATCTTCGAATATTGTTTAAATTTTCATATAATTGCTTATGCTTACATGTGTCTATAATCAAAAGTTTTTAATCTTTGTGAATTTCCGGATTATACTTAATTTTTCACATGCTAGGACATAGCACATCCTGTGACCGGCAAAATAGGCTGGTTCCGATTCTCAAGGCATCGAACATGACAGGATGCGCTGTCTACATCGATTTTTTCTGTTTATATCAGCTAATACATAACGTCATTGCATTTTTGATATAAAAATTTAATTATAATCCGGAAATTCATAAAAATTAAAAACTTTTGATTATATAAAAATGTAAACATAAACAATTATCTGTAAATTTAAACAATATTCAAAGAAATTACACAATCGAGGTCTCCTTCGTTCGCTTATACTTCTGGGAAATTTTAGGACCAAGTTTAACCGTAAACGACACAAAAAGTAAACGGCATGGGAGGTGTGCAAAATTTTAAAATAGGTATGCAAAATTAGGCTTCTCGAATGACATAAATTTTTTGAAAAATATTAACTGGGGGGGGGGCAAACTTTTTTGAGAACGCTCTTGTGGGATACTGAAGGGTGTGCAAAATAGACCTTTCGAATGACACAAAATTTTTTGAAAAATATTGACGGTGGAGGGGTAGCAAACTTGATATTTTCAGAACCCTCGGGTGGGTTAAAGGGAGGTGTGCAAAATTTTAAAATCGGTGTGCAAAATTGTGCAAAATCAGACCTTTCTAATGACACCATAATTTTTGAAAAAATTTGACTGGGGGAGACAAACTTAATATTTTCAGAACCCTCGTGTGGGTTACCGGGAGGTGTGCAAAATTTTAAAATGGGTGTGCAAAATAAGGCCTTTCTAACGACACCAAATTTTTTGAAAAATGTTGACTGGGGGGCAAACTTGATATTTTCAGAACCCTCGTGTGGGTTCCAGGGAGGTGTGCAAAATTTTAAAATAGGTGTGCAAAATTGTACAAAATGAGACCTCTCTAACGACACCAAATTTTTTGAAAAATATTGACTGGGGGGGGGCATACTTGATATTTTCAGAACCCTCGTGTGGGTTACAGCGAGGTGTGCAAAATTTTAAAATGGGTGTGCAAAATTGTGCAAAATAAGACCTTTCAAATGACATCATAATTTTTCAAAAATATTGACTGTGGGGGGGGCAACGACAAGTTTGCCCCCCCACAGAAAATGGGCTGTAGTTTCTCGTAGGAAGGTGTACAAAATTTGATTTGTGGTGTGCAAAATTGCGCAAAATGTGTGCAAAATTTTGGCATAAAATTTTTTGAGAAAATCGATCTGGGGGGGGGGGCAAACTTAACTGAGCCCGATTACATACATATGTTTTTAAGAAACCAAGCTCCTGAGATAGCCACGAGAGAATTATGGTAGTCAGTATAGAAAAATATGTCACTTTTAGGTATATGGATTTGCAGTGACGAAGTAACCTTTTTTATTAATTTTGATAGGAGTAGAGCACCATTTAATTCGAGACGAGGTAAACTTATGGTTTGAAGAGGTGCGATCTTTGATTTGACACATAGTAGCTTTACACTGATATTATTACTAACCTCGGAACGAACATATACACATGCGCCAAAAGATTGCTGCGAGGCATCTGAGAAGCCATGTATTTGTATGGAGACTGGGTTAGGTAAGGTTATTTGTCCAGGAATTTTTAGGGTATTAATTTTTATAATTTCATGATAAAAAATATCCATTGTCGAAAAAGATAAATGGAAATGGGATCGTCCCAATCTAATTTGGTTTTCCATAGTTTTTGTAAGATAATTTTTGCTTGCACATTTAAAGGACCGAGAAGGCCTAGTGGGTCAAAAATTTTCGAAATAGTGCTTAGGATACTACGTTTTGTGATTTGATTTGGCTGAGTCAAAATTATGTTTGTATTGTTTTCAAAAACGTGGCAATTTGGGTCATAACATATGCCTAAAGTTTTCGTATTTTCGCTGTCAGTAATGACATACTTTTTAAAATTGTGTTGATTTTTTGCTAAGTCATCTATTACTTGGGGATTATTTGATAAAAACTTCCTGAGTTCAAAGCCATAATTTTGAAAAATTTGGAGTAAATTTTTTCTGATTTTTTGCATTTTTTCTGGGCTGTCACAACCTGTCAGCAGGTCGTCAACATACATTTCATTTTGTATGATCGTGGATTCTAGAGGGAATGTATTTTTTACGTCATCTGTAATTTGTTCTAAGCAACGGGTTGCGAGATAGCTTGCACTGGCTGTGCCATAAGTGACTGTGTAAAGCTGAAAAATTTCTAATTTTTGGCTAGGATGATCGCGCCAAATTTTTCTTTGTAGGTCTTTTTGTGGTGGATCTATCAGTATTTGACTATACATTTTGGTCAAATCACCAATAAGTATAGCAGAATGTGTTCTGAAACTGAGAAGGATGGAGAAAAGATCATTCTGTATAGTTGGACCGACTTCTAAAGCTTGATTAAGAGAGAGATGGGATGATGACGGTTTTGCGCTGCCATCAAAAACGATGCGATACTTCGTGGTAAGGCTGGTTATTTTTTCGATCGTGGCAAATAATAGATAGGGTAAAAAAAGAGGATTGTCAATATTAATTTGAGTCATATGCCCAAGAGACTTATATTCTTGCATGAATTTTACATATTCAGCCCAGAGTTCAGATTTTTTTAAATATTTAATTTCTTGGGAGTGGAAGGGGTAATTGTACGACAAACCTATTTGTAGTCTTGTCCTGATAATTTGTATTTTGAGACAGCTCTTCGCACTCGATTTCCTTCTTGGAAAAAGCTCTTTTTTCTGTATAATTTTCTTCAGAATTAATGAAATTTTGAAACTTTTGAATTTCTAAATTCAAGGTAAGGAAACATTTTTTGTCACTATTTTTTTGATTTAAGATAGGCCCTGAGATGATGTAGACAAATTTAGTTTGGTGTAGAAAAGGTAAGTTTTTTCCCAAATTGATTTTATTTTTCTGAAAAACCTCAAAAAATATTTTGGCTCCCAATAACATATCGATTTTGTCGGGGAGATGAAAATCTGGATCCGCAAGACCAATATATGAAGGAATTTTGAGTTTGGAGGGATCTATTTTAATTTAATTTAAATTGTGATTACATTGAAGGTAATAGGAAGACGTTTTGAAATATTTGTAAGATTTTGACCTAGGCCAGCAACGGATAGGTTTATGTTTTCGCAAAGTAGGTTTAATTTACTAAATAATTCTTGCGTGATTAGGTTCGATTGGGAAGCACTATCTAGTAATGCATTGTATAAGTTCATGATTATTATCATAAACAAATAAGTTTATGGTTGACAAAAGGGTGTATGTTTCGGAGTTAGAGATGCATTGTGTTACTGGAGTATAGGGACATTGATTCGAGGATGAGCTGTTTTGAGACTAGTGTAGATTGATCTATCTGTGAATTATCAAATCTACGGTTTCCAAAAGATGGCTGATGACCTTGCCCTTGGCAGCTGGGATTTATAGCATGATATTGCATTTGTTTATTGTTTTGTTGCATCAGAGGGTAGTTTTGCAATTTGATAGGGCGTGTAGTGGTTGCAAAAGAATTGTTGTTTGTTTGTGTGTAAGGTGATTGTACCGTATTAGTTGGTTGTGCCGGAAAACAAGAGTTTTGTGTAAATTGTGATTGAGAATTATTAACATCGAGGATAGGATTCTGGTGTTGTACTACATGTGTAGCTAAATTAGAGGGATAGTTTGAGGTTGAGTGTTTTTGAGTGTTAGTATGAGTTTGAGAAGCAGTGTTGTTTGAATTAATTTGAGGTTGCCTGGGTTGCATAATATTTAAATTTTTTAATTCATGGAATTCTTTTGTATTAAGGTGCAATGACATGACGTGCAAGAATATGTCGAATGGCAATTGATGTTTGTATGAGCTGGTCTTAAACAGTTGGTGCATTGCATACAGGAAAATTTTTGAACTTTTCACATGCATAAATGAAGTGGAATTGATTACATAGTGGACAAGTGACATTTGATGTTACTAGCGAGTATGGTTTTTGATGTTCAGGGTTCCTTTTTGTTTGTGGATAACTGGCAGTGCTCGTGTTTAGCTTAAAATCAAGCGACTCTAATAGGGTATATCGGTTTATTAAAAAATCAATAAAATCTTGGATTTTGAGGGAACTGCTTTTGAGAATGAATTTCCCAATCTTTTTTTGTTTGGAGTGTTAATTTAGTATTGAGGAAATAAATCAGAATTGTATTTCACTCTGTAATGTTCTCGCCTAAATTTTCAAGGGCTCTAAAGTTAACTAAAAAGTTGTCAGTAAATTTTCTTAGATTTTGCTGTGTTTCACGAGTGATTTCAGGCAGTTCAAATATGCATTTTATATGTGCATGTATGATCTTTTTATTGTCATATCTGTCACACACCAGCTTCCATGCTTGGGCATAGTTGGCGTCTGACAAGCTTAGTGAGTTAATTAACTGAGATGCTTCATTTTTTAGGCAATCTTTGAGATACATCATCTTTTGCATGTCGCTATAGTTGTTGTTTTCATCCACTATGGATAAAAATGCATTTTTAAACGGTGTCCATTTTTCATAACCACCACTAAACTCAGGGACGTCAAGAGGTTTTAGTTTGTTATTTAAAGTTTGTGTTAAATCGGCTAGGTTTAGATTGGATTGTGCGATATTTTGAGCTACAGGTTGAGGTTGGATTATTTGGGTGTTTTGTGATGCAGTAGCTGCGTCTTTAGCAGCCTCTTGTTCAGCTTGTGTTTTATGATTTGCCTGTATAATGGATTTACTTTGTGCCAACAGATTAAAGTATTTGGTGTCAAATTTTACGCACTTTTGGAGTTGCTTAGTCAAGTTGATATCTTCATTATTTTCGATTAGCCTTGCCATACAGAAACGAGTGCATCCACATGCTCCTGCAGTTCGATAACATCACAGGAACTACGTAATTTGGTAATTATGCAGTATACGGTTTTCTGCCATTTTTTATTTTTTTATGAAAAATTCTTTATGGGGGCACCTACTAGGGTCCCTAAGACCTCAAATAAGCCTGCGCCCGATTTTTTTTTAGAGAAAAAAGGTGCCCGGGGGGGGGGGTTGTAATGTGTTTTTTTTTATTGTTTTGGGTTGGGTTGGATTAGGTTGGGTTGGACTGTGTTGGATTGGGTTTTTTTAGTGAAAAAAATTAAAAAAAAAACTACCGGGGCAGGCGGATTTGGGGTCCTAGGGACCTTAGTAGGGCCCCCATAAAGAATTTTTCATAAAAAATCAAAAATGGCAGAAACCGTATATTGCATAATTACCCGTAATTTATATGAAGTTATGTACGTTTCATGGCGTGTCAACTTGCCTTTTAGGGTTCCGCGCCGATTTATGTAAGGTTACAAGATTTTCTGAGTACCGTTTTCATCGTCTGAAGGCATTTTTTTGTTGGGATAAGTTTTTCTTTTTGTTAAAATACGGATTTTTTGTTGGATTGTGAAAAGGCAGAAATCAACTTCCACTTAAAAACCAAAATACAAAGTTTTTTATTTGTTTTTTGAGGTTAGGAGCTTTATTTTGGGTACTTTGTAACTAATTTTTAAGGTGGAAACTGTCTTTACTTAGGTGGATGGTTAACTGTAAGGGGTAGAAATGTTTAAATTTGGATATTAAATTGGAAAGGACTGACCTGGTGTTCCAATGTGGCTGCGAAGGACCATGAAGAAATTGGTTGCTTGCTTCTTTCTTTCCGCTCTGTCTTTCGCTATGAAAACTCGGCTTGGAGAAGAAATAAAACGTGGGGCTTATTTTTTGCCAGTTTAATTTTTTAGATCTTGTAAAATATGTTGCATTTTGCTTTACAATTTAAAAAGCCGAGCTATTACTCGACTGGATTCTGTAGCTCTAATACCTGAAATTTCCGTACACTGCGCCTTTTATAAGGGTTCCGCGAAACGGCGAATTCTGGCGGATAAAATCGTGAAAATCATTTTTATTGGTGACACCTTAGATTAAGAAGAGAAAAGATGTCTGGTCCAACGAAAACTTCTTGGCAAATAATAACCACTGTTTATTTACAAAACAAACGTGAGAAATATTAATTATTTTTTAGCCTTTTCTTATTCGGTCTTAAATGTGTGTAATCTGAATTTGCACAATCCCAGGTGGTGAGCTTAACTTTTGGTACCCAAAAACCCGCTAAATTTTTGCACTTTTTTTAGTTTTTTTGCTTTTAGCTGAAAAACGATGCAGAAAAATTAATTCTGTGTCGAATCAGGTCCGTCAACGTCAAATTCGATAAAGCCGAAATCGAATGTTGAAAACAGGGAACATTTTTCATTTAGGTGAAAAATTACATTTTGCGACGTCGGTTAACCTGGGGATAAGTGTCCCAAATATTTCACCGCTTCATTTTGTAGCCTTTTTAGTAACTTTCAAAGCTAGGAAGATCAAATAAACACAAAGTTTTTTTTTTAATTAATATTGCAGTCGTTTCCAGAAAACGGCTGCAGATGCACTATTAATTTAACCGTTACAAAATACCTACAAAAAGGCTACAAAATGTAGCGTTGAAAATATTTGGGTCCCTTATGATGGTCCCTCAGGTTAACCCGACGTCGCAAAATGTAATTTATCACCGAAATGAAAAATTATCTCTGTTTTCAACATTCGATTTTCGGGATGTTTTCAGCAGTTTGGAAATGTTTTTAAAATCACATTTTGTGAAAAAACGTTTTTAGTGTGTGTTTTACCAGTAGGAGAAAATATCAGTGCATTTAAAGTGATATTTTGGAAGAAATCGTCCATTGTTTTGAAAACAAACGGTAAGCAAATGAAATTAGTCAGTGGTGGTACATGCCGGTAGATACACAGAAAATAAAAGAAAGTTTATGAAATATGTACTTAAATTAGTAGATCCTTAGATTAAAATATCAGCCACCACGTTGTTTTGTTAATTTTCAAAATTTAAAATACTTTTGATGAAGTAGTCAATGCCCAATGCGTCAAATGAGATATTTTCGAAGGTTTTTGTAAGTTTTTTTTTATAAAGGCCATAAAATAAAGGAAGGCAAAGTCTTTGTTGTTTCAAAATGAATATCAAACCATATTAAGCAAGATAATAAGTACATGTATTTAGATTAAGTTCTTCTTTATTTTGTTCATGTTTTAACTTGTGGTACAGATGGAATTTTTTGGGAAATTCAAACTGAAATTTAGCACACATTTTTATAGCCGTTGATAATATAGTATATTATCATACTGCTTATAAAACAGAAATGCTTTGCATATTTTTTAAAATTTTTCTTTATTTTCAGTAATTCTAAAACTTTCAAATAATTTTAATCATAGTAAAAATTTTGAACTAAAATCACAATTGGTGCCTCGCTTTGCTCAGGTTACAAACTTTTTGCCTCGTGACACTATATATTATAGATACATACCTACATTATATACCTTAATTAATTTAATTCTTAAATTTCCACATTAGCATAAGATGTACCAGTTTACTCCCTCTTGGTATGTGTTGGGTTTGTTTTGTCAATAGCAGTAAACTTTAGTTAAAAACTTGGCTCTTTAGAACAAGGAGTTAGTGGTTTTTAGATGCATTACTTACTTATATTATTGTAGGTTATTAAGTCATGGATCACGAGAGCAAAAATTACAATGTTTTATCTTGTTTATAAGTACCTACTTAAATTTTATATTTCAAATAAAATATTGCTTTTGTCGAATTAAAGAAACATAAAATCATATAGTTTTACCTATATGTTTCCCATGTAAAAAAGGCTCCTATAACCACAGATTACCTAGGTTATCTGTGCTATATAAGAGATTTTAAAATTATATTTGCTTGAATGAGGAACATTTCACAAACACCATAACATCATTTTTAGCTATTAGGTAATATTATATTATTTTTCTTTCTTCTTTCTTCTTTGTGCTAGAGGTGATGTGAACTGTGTTTGTTTTAATGTTTGGCATAATTTTATTGTGTTGAAAATTGAAATTGCAATAAATCATATACAAACTTTGTAATAAATTTATTTTGTGTAAAACCACTACAAACATTTATTATTAGGGAGCTTCCAAAGCTCAAATTGGCAGAATTATTTTTTGCATGTTATTTAAATTATTTTGCAGATTTCATATTATAGTAAAATTTTAATAATATAATTCATGTGTAAATTTATATTTAAGTAGGTACGCCACTGGTGTGTTTACTGTAAACAACAGAAAGGTAAACATTGTTCCATATAATAATATAACCAAAGCCTCCGTAAGTGTCAGGTATCTTCTTTTCTTAATCTAAGGGTGACGCCATATTATTCCGCGAATTTCGAGTTTTTAAGTTTAACCGCCGTTTCTATAAAAACACTGTTTTCTGGATTTGCTTATTTAATAATTAAAACATAACATTAAGATTTTTCGTATATTAAACGCATTAAACAAGTAAAATAAAAATATACACCATAAATATATATACAATATATACAACTTCAAATAAGAAATACAAAATATTTACTCTCTATGTTAAATAAGTGTCTGGACCCCGATTCAAGTGCCGGCTATTTTAAATAGCGACCCGACTTTCAAATTGAGTTTACACGTGCGGTTGTAAAAGGAAACTGAAGTTTACTTTAGTTACCTATTTAGGACTTAACATACATATAAATTGATTGATTTTTTTATGAGTTTTGTGATCTTTCAATGCAAGTAGAATATCGAAATGTCATAAAAGTACCTTTGTCTTTGTTTTAGCACAAATAAACATATCCAAAGTTTTCTTAAAGCAACCATACAAACGTGCCATCGAATTTTTGAGAACAAATTTGCTTATGCTCAAGTTTTAATTTTTCTCTGCGCGGCTTTTTAAAAATATTCTCGTCAGAAGTTCTATGTTAACTTTTGCTCTATTAAGAGTTAAATAGAAAGGCCTTATCTTTTACGTAAATATTGAAGAAGAAAGATAAAAACTTAAAGTCCAGTTTATACTCAACGTGCGGAGTGCTTAAAAAAACAAAACTTACCTAGACTTAACATCTAATAACTAGTGATAAGTTAAAAAAGAAAGAATCTATGAAAACACTCCAGAAAACACCTGCTGGATTTCAAGAAATAAACCCATAAAGAGGTAAGGATGAACATGCATGGTGCATATTTATAATTATTATTTATTTGAGTACACACTTAATACATTAACTGCCGGATTCGGAAAACAAAGTATCATTCCCTGAGACCATTAGAGAAATCTCCAGCAACAAGTTGTGAATATTTTATAGTAGAAATAATCCTGCGAGACTAGCAGTGTGTTTGATTTGTTCATATGACTGTAAATAACTGAGATTTTTAATTTTGAAAATTAAATCGGGTCATCATAAACCTTGATTGAATTTGAGGAGTAAGTGTCAAAGAGACATGAGCTCCAAGCTTTGATTTTAGAAATTTAAAATCTCGGTTATTTAAAGGCATATGGACAAATCACATACACTGCTATTTTCAGGATCATTTCTACTTTAGAATTAAGACAACTTGTATTTTTGCTAAAGAACCCCTTTAATATATAAAATCGGCCAGACATTACACGTTATAGGAACATCAAGATTTATGTAATATCATTTTTGTTTTTGATTCATATCTGAATTTTTCTTGCTCAGTAAAAGAGAAGGGATAGGGGTGTGGCAGTCAATGTCAAACAAGAACGATATGATCTTGTTTATAAATCAGGGTTACCTAGTACCTCAAAGGTGCCAATGCCAATATTTTGTCACTTTTTTTGTATCAAGCAACCCAGTCTATGTAATCAAGGGGGTATTCCATTGCATTAAAATTGCTTAGACATGCCACTAATGACAGCAAATCCACAAATTTTGTTCTAGCTAAGGTTACCTTTTTAAATTTTAAAAAAATAGTGCAATTTTTTGAAGTGCCACAAAATTATTTAGCTGATTAATATACTAACTATCCAATAATTTTCACCTGCAGAATCATTTTTTGTTTTTTAGATCAACATTAACTGGAGTGGTTAGGTGCATCCTGGTGCATCTTAAGTTGAAGATGGGTTCCACAGAGGGTTATTCCTGCACACTGCAACAGCTAGTAGGATAGGTATGTGTAGATTTTGAAATTTTTGCAGCATTACATGCTCAAAATATTAACATTACAATTAGCTTTCTTACAATTTTCTTTAAATGCCTAATCGGAGGCTTAACTTTGGGCTTAACCCTTCACTTCACTAATGAAACACTGAAACACCAAACATTCATTTATCATATTTTATAAGCTAGACTTGTAATCTATACAAAATATAATAAATCTCTATATTACCTACCATTTCTGTACATTGAATATTTTTTTTTAAATTATTGGTGTTGGCTTTTAACCAAACTATATAGGGAAATACCAAAAATGCAATTATTACTGTCTGTTTGTTTGATCCAGCATCATACAAACACTACCAGGCCGATTTTGATGGTACTTTCACACTTTCATCAAAGGGTCATTTCATATCACCAGGGGTCGGAACTTCACCACCTCCGATTTTGATAATTTTTGGCACAGATATTCTACCCATCCCCCAAATGAAAAATCCAAAATTTCAAGATTTTTTTACTAGTGTTTTTTTTTATTAATTTTTAAAAATCAAAAAAACTCAATTTTGCCCAATCATCTAGAATCTAGAACTAGGACAGTGGTTTATAGCTCGTTTGAAAGCTATTTTGAATACCTTTCGAATTATGTAATACATGATGTACTTTTTATCAAAAAAAAAATTCTGAAAATTTTGAAAATTTTTTTTAAAAAATTTTTGAAAAAAACCATTTTTATTTTTTTTTCAAAAAATTATATTTTTTTTGTCAATGTTTCTTTAACAGTTTCACAAAATTAATGTCATTACATTCAAAATTTTTTCCTAAAATTGTTATTTTTACATTATTATTTAAACATAAGACCAATAAATGTCAAAAATCAAAGTTTTTTTACACACATAACATAAATTTATTTCTTCTTTAATTTCATGTCTAGAAGTTTAGTCGACGACAACATTCCTTCTTGAGTTAATGAGTATGTTCTCCAAGTGGCAGTATTGGGATGAACTTTTTTTAAAAGGGTATTTCGCTCAATTATTAAAATGTCTGCCTTCGGTTTTGGATAAAAAAAATGAATTCGATAGAAAAGCATAGTTTAAGTGCTTTAATTCATGATCCTCGTTTTTATAATATATTACAAATGGGTGCAGCGTAGCCTGGCTTTTGATCCAATGGTACGACTGTACTTCATCTTCATTCAAAATCATATGGTATCAGCGCTTCTCCGGACTTTAAATTCTTTTTTAATTCATTATAATTTTTTTTTGCATACTTGACAAGAACGAATGACTTTAATTTTATTAAATCATTTACAAATTCATCTATGAAATCTTCAGTTGATTTAATGACTGTTTCCATGTTGCATCGATCCACAGATATCCATTTTTTAAATGTAATATGATCAATGGCTTGCTCGTCAAAGCTTTGAGTTAAGAAATTTTTTAAGTTTTCCGTTGAAGGACAAACTAAACATTTATCTAAAAAGCAATCTATATTTGGCGGGTTGCACATAATCTGGATAAGCAAGCCTAATAATTTGGAAAAATAGGTTTACTGGCTTCATCAAGAAATTTATTTAGGTGTGATCCGTTTAGCATGAGTTTTACATTTTGATGTATTTTGCATGCACACACAGTGTGTGTTCCACTTTTTCCAGCATATATGCAGTTTTTTGGCTTAAATTCGTAAAACTTGGTAAACAAACAATTTTTATTGTGGAATGTTCCTGTTTAAAGGCTTCATAGATTTCTTTTAAATTCGCTAATAACAGCCGTTTTTGCACATATTCCTTATTAAGGTTTGTCTTTATTACGACAAAATTCTTCTTTCCAGGCATTATCCTGCTAACATCATCTCGCTGGTAAAATTCACTTACTAGTTGCACCACATCTTCAAAAATATTCTTTCCAGGTTTAGAATTTGGTGTTGATAAGATTCCCTTTTCTTTGAAATCTTTTTTGTTGTTCTTGCGACACTCCAAATTCGCTTTGAATTTTTATCCTAGACCAACTTATTGGTAAACAGGACAAAACAAGTATTTTTTCGCTTCTTTTTGTAGCTTTAGAAAACTTGTCATTTAATGTTCTAAAATCTCACATTTATGTGCATTACTTTCTGCAAGAAAGAGTTATCTTTCTTGGTAGTACTTTTGGTTTCCACTGATAATCTCTTATAGAGACTCATCAGGGACTTCAAAACTGGGACTGTCAGTGGAACTTGAAGATCTAAAAGAAAATCGTACAGTGTGCTAATACAGTAATAACTAATTTGCTCATTCACCAATAAAATGTTAAATTAAAATGCTTTTTTCCAACTTTTGTCCGCGGAACTAATCTAATCTAATATAATCTAATCACCTAATCGCTGGGTGGTAAGGAATTCTGTTTTTCGACAGACGGATAAACACACTGACTGACAGACAGACACTATGAAAACATTCATTTTTAGTGAAAATAAATAAATTTTTTTTTGGTATGTATGGCTGAAAATCGAGATACGTTACCCTGGTACAGGTGATGAAGAACTTTCTAAAGTTTTCATGACTGAGTCGGCATCCATCACAGATTTTCATGCCCTTTTTAATGCCTTTAAAAAGACACATTTTTTTCAGTCACATTTCTGAGACGTCCAGAATGTTTTCATCACAGCACTTCACAGAAAACTTAAACCACTCTTTTGTTTTTTTTTCCAGTCATTTTTCAGGTCTGCATGCACTCAAATATATTAACAGTGAATCAAGTTAATGGAAACGATAAACCCCAAATGATCATAATTAAGCGGAATAAGACCAGTCTATTCCTGCATTTCTGCAGGATTTTTCTTGAAAGTTAGGCCTAAATTTGAAAGAGGGGGGGAGGGGTAATTTTGTCCAATGAAATCAAAAGGGGCACGGCTCGGATACTTTTAACAATATACAAGTTTATGCATGAATAATTTTAACATCCAGGCGACATTTGAATGTTTGTTTTTAGGAGAAGACATTTTTATCTACAAAAAACAACAAAGTGAATCTCGTACAAAGCGTTTTTGTTTCTCACTTCATTACGACCAGACCTCAAATGTCTAATGGAGAATCCAGACACCTACATACCTGTTTCATCTTTATTAGGAATCATTAGGGAGTCATAGGATTGTACCTGGCAGTTGAAGCTACACAGGCACCATGTACACCTCTCGAATTTAAAACAAAAAGTTGAAAAGCTGAGAAACAAAAACACAAAAATTGAAAAGTGCAGAATACCGTAAATACAGAATCATGTACCTTTCAGCAGGTTATAAAGAAGAAACCTGTAAAAGTATAAGGTAAAATTACTCTTAAAAAGAGGTAACGTTCGCAGCAGCACCGCCCCCAATTGGAGCTTCATACTACGTGGCCCTAATTTTAAGGCATCAGCAAGCAATCGCTCCGGAGGAGGCTTGTTGTGCAGAACTAAAAAGCCAAAATATTTTAAAATAGAACTAAAAAGCCAAAATATTTAACTTTTCAATTTTTATGTTTTTGTTTCTCAGCTTATTCGACAGGTGGAAACACACAGGTACTACGTCTCCGCGGAGTAAAAACTTTTTGTTTAAAAAAAAAGGTATTTTTGACCAGATTTTGCCTCTGAATGCCTCGAAATAATGCTTCAAATTGTCACGAAATGCCATCGGCGTGTACACCAAAGTGCATTACCGAGCCACCCCTCGAGAAAAAGACTTGATATAAAAAAGTACTTGGCCAAACGAAAAAAGAAAACCACTGATCGATACATAATGTCTTTCTGCGAGATAAACAGGATGGTTAATAATAATAATTATTGTACAGGGTTATTCATTATATTTGAACACCCCGGTTATAGCCGTTAATATTAGAGATAGAAAAAATGTGTTAATGTCAAATTTTTACATTAAATTTCTTAACACTCTATATTTTTTTACTTTGTCAATTTTGAATTTCCTTTTGTATTTCAAAAAAATATGGATTTTCTAGGTGCGGTAAACAGTTTTCGAGATATTGCATATTTTTGGAGGATTTTTGCACTCTCGTTAGTGCCGTTAATCTTACGGATAGAAAAAATATAAAAAAAAAAGTTGTTGAGTTTTTTACGGACTTATATTTTGCCAGAAAATGTCAAATGTCATTTTTACGTCAAATGTATAAATAACTAAACTAAATTAGGGCTACTCAATTTTTAAATACGAACGACAATAAGAACGATCATAGCGCCTTCTTAGGTCAGAAATCGTGTTGATTATTTTTTGTCTCAGGTTTCTATTAATAATTGCTTCATTATTTCCTTGATTGTCGTTGTTGGTGTAGTTCGTATTTAAAAATAGAGTAGTCCTAATTTAGTATAGTTATTTATACATTTAACATTTTTTGGCAAAATATATATAAAGTCCATTTTTTTTTTCAAGGGTATCAAGGGGAAATCTTGCATAAGACGCCCGAACTACTTTCCTGCCAGAGTCATTTCTCCTCTACCAGGAGAGCCCGGGTAGTGTCGGATTCCTACCGACTAAAACCCCCCGATTGTGGCTCCGATCAGCCTGATGGCTGGCCAGAGTCACTGCACTGCAGCCATTACTGGCTTATTGTTCACCCTTTGATCCTAGTTTAACCACTCCACTCCCCTGTACGAGTTTGTACAGGTCCTTAATGGAGCAGTTCCCAGTGTTGATTCTAGTTTAACCACACCATTAAATTTTCCCCTGTACAGGTTTGTACAGGTCCTTAATGGAGCAGTTCCTAGTCGTTATTGGGTCTAGTTCAACTTCCCCATAGGGCTATACCGGCCATATTCGGTCGCCAGAGCCTCGTCTGTTTTAGACAGGGAGCACCACGAGAAGGTGAGGTTGGCATTTGAATATGAGAGGCTAGATGCATTCGCATCATACCGATCGAAAACCTCTGATCCCATGCCCAATGGGGGTAAGCACGGTCTCCAACTGTTCCGAGCAAATATGAAGGTTACATTATATTCGCATCACTACCCCTTACTCCCCATATAAAGTCCATAAAAAACTGAACAACTTTTGCCTTTAAACTTTTTTTCTATCTTTAATATTAATAGCATTAACGAGAGTGCAAAAATCTACCAAAAACATGCAATATCTCGGAAACTGTTTACCGCACCTAGACAATTGATCTATTTTTGAAATATGAATGGAAAACAAAACTTAACAAAATAAAAAATACAGGGTGTTCATTTTAGAATAAGAAAGTTGATGTTAAAATTGGACATATGGAATGACATTTGACATCAATTGTCAAAGTTTTTAAAAAATTTGAACAAAATTGTTAAAATCTTACCTTAATTTTTTCTATAATTAATATTAACCGCGAAAAAAAATGCAGATTCCATATAGCTTTTCCGATTTTTTTATTTTTAGGGATTTTATTCGTTAAGCCAAGATAACCTATATTTAAATGAATATAATTTTTAACAATATCCAGGGTGTCCAAAAAACGACTGTAAATGAAAGTCAATTTTTGTAATTTTTTAATATGTGATAGACAGAGTGAGCCAGCAATTAAGGGTATAGTTTTAAAAATGACCGTTTTGGACCTTGGTTTATGAGAAAAGTATAAGGTTTATAAAAAATTCCTTTAGAAATATGATTGTACATGCCATTGTCAACAATTTTTGTTTGGCACTTATCTTTGTATATATTTGGGGTGACACAAAAAAAAACTTTTGAAAATACCCTTAATCGCACCCTCTAAAATGGATTTTCAAAGCGGAGTAACACAATAACAGTGTTTTCTGATAATAAAAGGCATTCAAATCAAATCAGACTGTGATCTGAAGACATAGTCTTATTGACAAAGCAAAAAATTAGTATTTAACTTACGTAAATCCTAAATTAATAAACCGCAATAGAAGTACATATAAAATAATTCATAAAAAGAGAAGATCAAAAGATCTTGGGAGGAAAGAACGAAAATTGAAAATTGGATGAGTGTCCCACAAGGAACACAAAAAAAGACCAAAGTGAAAGGAGAAACAATTAAACGATGTTTCGCCCGGGGTGACCAGCGTGGGCTCGTCAGTGGATTCACTAGTCACCCTCAATCCAGACATCATTTAACACCATCGTACACTCTGACTTCCAACTCTGAATCACTCACAAATAGGCATCGTTCCGAATAGTACTTATTACAAGTCACCTGATACGGGTTCGTCCTGGCGTGTTAATCTTTCCAATAGGAATATGCTCCTAAGACAATTAAAACAAAAAGTTAAACTTCCAAATTAGTTACATCAACCGAAAAGAATCTTAAAAAGAGAAGATCAAAAGATCTTGGTAGGAAAGAACGAAAATTGAAAATTGGATGAGTGTCCCACAAGGAACACACAAAAGACCAAAGTGAAAGGAGAAACAATTAAACGATGTTTCGCCCGGGGTGACCAGCGTGGGCTCGTCAGTGGATTCACTAGTCACCCTCAATCCAGACATCATTTAACACCATCGCACACTCTGACTTCCAACTCTGAATCACTCACAAATAGGCATCGAATGGTACTTATTACAAGTCACCTGATACGGGTTCGTCCTGGCGTGTTAATCTTTCCAATAGGAATATGCTCCTAAGACAATTAAAACGAAGTTAAACTTCCAAATCAGTGACATCAACCGAAAAAAATCTTAAAAAGAGAAGATCAAAAGATCTTGGGAGGAAAGAACGAAAATTGAAATTTGGATGAGTGTCCCACAAGGAACACACAAAAGACCAAAGTGAAAGGAGAAACAATTAATGTTTCGCCCGGGGTGACCAGCGTGGGCTCGTCAGTGGATTCACTAGTCACACTCTGACTTCCAACTCTGAATCACTCACAAATAGACATCGTTCCGAATGGTACTTATTACAAGTCACCTGATACGGGTTCGTCCTGGCGTGTTAATCTTTCCAATAGGAATATGCTCCTAAGACAATTAAAACAAGAAGTTAAACTTCCAAATCAGTTACATCAACCTACAAGAATCTTAAAAAGAGAAGATCAAAAGATCTTGGGATTCCCATTTCCCAGAGATCTTTTGATCTTCTCTTTTTAAGATTCTTTTCGGTTGATGTAACTGATTTGGAAGTTTAACTTCTTGTTTTAATTGTCTTAGGAGCATATTCCTATTGGAAAGATTAACACGCCAGGACGAACCGGTATCAGGTGAATTGTAATAAGTACCATTCGGAACGATGCCTATTTGTGAGTGATTCAGAGTTGGAAGTCAAGAGTGTGCGATAGTGTTAAATGATGTCTGGATTGAGGGTGACTAGTGAATCCACTGACGAGCCCATGCTGGTCACCCCGGTCGAAACATCGTTTAATTGTTTCTCCTTTCACTTTGGTCTTTTGTGTGTTGCTTGTGGGACACTCATCCAATTTTCAATTTTCGTTCTTTCCTCCCAAGATCTTTTGATCTTCTCTTTTTAAGATTCTTTTCGGTTGATGTAACTGATTTGGAAGTTTAACTTCTTGTTTTAAAATAATTCATTATGCGTAACTACCTACCTAATATAAGTTTAAATTAAAAGGATGTACCTAAATTCTATGTTATTATGGTCTTTTGGTCAAAGTCTAATATTATATATATATATATATATATATATATATATATATAGTCAGATTCTTTTTTTTTAAAAGGCATTTTACGAATCTATATTTTCTGCATATTCATACAATATAGTAAGGTTGTAACTAATATTAAAAAATTCATTGTTGGTATATGAAAAAGAATTATAAAATTTAAAATCATAAAATGAAAAAATGACAAGGGGACATGGTTGAGACAAACTAACAAATAACAAATACAAGTGTATAGTGGTTTACAAAACAACACTAAAATGTCTCCCTATAATACTCATCAAAACTGTAAAAACTCCTTATTATCAAAGGCAAATGGTTGTAGAGTTTTATACCCTCATAAATTAAAAAGTTTTTTGTTAAAGCTAACTTTGGAATTGGCAATGGCAGATTATCGAATCTACGTGTAACATAGCGGCTAGCTGGATGTAGAACTTCCTGATTTTTTAGATTGTAATTTTGTTTCCCAAAGGTAACAATCTATTAATTTGTACACAGGTTGAACCAAAAAAAAAAACCTTAGAATTAGTTGAATAAATTATAAATCCCATTTGCAAATTTTATGTGAATTTTCTTGACCACGATTTATTTATTTTTCTTTATAATATTTTTGTTTTAACTGCCAGTTGTTTATTTAATGGCGAATTTTAACACAAAAAAGAGTTTCGGAAAAATATGTCAAAAAGTGACATTTATCGAAAATTAAAAATGGCGGATGTCCTAAAGTTTTATGCATCTTGAAAAACACTTTTTGTATATTTTTTTTGCGACTGCAATAAACTTCTATCTATTGTCTGTAAACCGATGTATCATTTGATAAATTCTATTTAGAACTAAAAAAACTGGGTTTTTTTCATATAACAACTTCTTGCATAAAATGTTGTCCACCCTGTATATACAGGGTGAGTCAAAAAATTAAACTGAAATTATTTAAAATCGCTTGCTTCTAAATTTGTTTTTAAGTGTCAATTTTGTTATAAGAAAAAGTCAAAAGTACGGCTGCTCCAAATTAATTTCATAACAGTGTAAAAGCATTCATAACAGTGTAAAAGCATTCATAGCAGTATATTTGTATATGAATATATATATATATATATATATATATATATATATATATATATATATATATATATATATACATATTTTCCTATCATAGTGGCACCCACAATAAAAAATGTCCTAGAGACCCCCACGAAAATATATATAGTAATTGTGACACATTTACATCAGTTTACAATGTGACACATTTATACATCTATAAATGTGATAAAATTGGTAATGGTAAAACCCAACAGTGTTGCCATTATTTACAAATGAGAAATAGCCTATTTTTATTTTAAATTCCATATTTAATTCAGATTGCTCAACGAACGACCAACCTGTATCTATCACTAAACCGATTTTAATAAAACTTTAAATCAAAATATCTTTAAAACAAGGTACCACTCGATCTACTGTCCTTATCTTGATAAAAGGGGTGAGAGTTACCCCTCATAAGAGGTGATGAATAGAAATAAATTAAACCTATAGAAAGGTGCTTCTAAAAAAATTAAAACCAACGTGTCCAAGAGGAAAGTGTAAATTTGACAATAACAGGGTCAGAAAATTGATTTTTATTTAGTTCGTGGAAACTTTACAGTGAATATCTTGAGAACTAATCATTCAATTTTCAAAAAAAGTTCGGGGTTGTAAGGATAATCAAAGTAACTTTAAAACAAGGTATCGCTTGACCCATCTTCCCTATCTTAATAAAAGAGGTAAACTCCACCCCTCAGAGAGGGTGATGGATACGGAAAAACGCGCCTTTTGATGTCACAAAAACGCACCTTTTAAAGTCGCAAAAACGAGCCTTTTGATGTCACAAAATTAACCTCAAAAATCTTTGTTGTTGTTTTGTTATAAATTAAAATTGTTTTTTTGTTGTAAAAACAGTGGTATTATAACCACTATACAAAGAAATTAATAAAAACATTATAGAAAGAATGGGCAAAAAAGGTTTATGAATGAGTTCATAAGAATATTACAGGCACCAATTTATATAAAAGTGTCTCTTTGTTGTTGGTTAATTAAGTTTTTATAAGTGAGTTGATAGCAACATTTTAAAAACCAATCTATATATCTTTAATTGATAGTTACTTACGGTTTTATAGATGGGTTAACAGAAAGATTTCAAAAACCAATTTATATAACTTTTGTCACTGATGACTTATATTTTTATAAATATGTTGGTGAAAACATTGTTAACACCAATTTATATAACATTTGTTACCGATGACTTTAATTTTTATAAAGATGTCCGTGGAAATATTGTTAACGCCAGTTTTATGTTACCTTAGGGTACCATCAATTTAGAACCTTTAATAAAACAAATATACAAACTCAATTCCTGTAGGAAACCTCTAAATACCCTAGGGCATTAATGGAACCCTCTTTATAATAATTATATAAATTTCTGTCACCAGAGGTTTCTGAAAATGCTCATTGGGTAATAAGTTGGAAAATTTTTTTGGACAACACACTAACCCAAGTTAAGAAAAGACTTTGCCGTGAGCAGAGGTCAGTGCGGTAAAGTGCATTTTATCCAAGCGAGACGTAAAAATAAAAAGATAGTAAGTAAGTAAAGTAAGTAAATTCTTTATTAAATCCTTAGAACCCAAATGGGCGTGGATCCAGTCAAATATTACAATTATACATTGGTTCATGCATAAAGTAAAGTAAATACAATACATAAAATATATAATAATTAAATATAAGCCTTATAGTAACCTAAATAACATTTTATGTGTTACATTGTCAATTTTGTATATAGTATACGAAATATACATACAAAAAATAAAGTACAATTTACATTTAAAAGTTTAGTAAAAGAACACCACAAAATACATTTTAAAATTAATGCAGATCAAGTAAACTGCCATGAAAAAAATGATTTAGCGTATAAAACGCTTTTTTTATCAAGAAAACTTTCAGTTTAATTATAAGGATTTTTGGCGGCAAACTTCTTAAAGCCTGAGGTAACTTATTCCAAATTTTTAATACAGCATGGATTGCATTTCTCTGTAAATACGTGCAGTGTGCAATTTCATCTTTGAGATTATTTTTGTTCCTTGTATCGTACTTATGTTGTTTTTTTAACTTAATAAAAAGATCTGGGTTTGAAAGAATGAAATTTACACATTCCATTACATACATAGAGATCATTGTCAATATTTTTCTATCAATAAAAACCTGTTTGCAACTATCTCTTCTCTTAATTTCAAACATTCTTAAGCCTCTTTTTTGTAGAATGAAGATTCTGTTAGCCTATATGGAATTACCCCAATATATAATTCCAGATCTAACCCTGGATTGAATATAGGCGTGAAACGCTGACAGAGATGCCGTAACTTCTATATTGTCTCTAATAAGTTTCAATGCATACCAATATTTACACATATTTTTAGCCATATTTTTGCCTCATTTTTGCGAAAATTAATCACTTATGCGGTAAATAAAAATAAGCAACTTTGGAGGACAGTTTATGAGGATTGTCCAAGAAATAAAAAGACTAAATAAAGTCGCAGAAATTAAGTTAGAAATAAAAAAAAATGTTTTAAAAAAATAAAAAGAATAAATAAAAAAATCTAATAAAACGACCTGTTTGGTCGACCTACGTTCCGGGAACGTTCGGGGAAATAACGATGTTTCCAAAAACTTTGTTCCGGGAACGTCCCTTGGGACGTTACATAGACGGCCCTGGCACCTGTTTTTTTACGCCCCCCCCCCCCTCGGTCTGGTGAGGACTCTTACCGGACCTTTTAGAATCGTCCTAATGGACGTTTACTAAATGTACCGGGGACCGCTTTTAGCTCAAAAAGATAATTAGTGATTTATCACAGAGTAAATGTCACAAAAAAATTGATCCAAATAGGGAATAACAGAACGATTCTACAACAGGGGTGCGTTTAAAAATTGTCACCCCAGGGTAAAGGTTATACTTTGGCTAGCCCAAAACCGTTCGAAAATGACCGAGATGAAAGTAATGACGTCCTACACCTTCGTTCGAAAATCAAAAACGTGATCGCCCGGGTACGCCAGAATCGTCGCGGTCTTTAGCAGAGGAAAAGTTACCCGCGTCTGCGCAATAGCGTTTTAACGTAAAAAATACTTTTTTGGTCTGGGTAAACAAAAACTGTGTTTTAAAGAAAGATAATCCTACTTGAAGCAATTCACATTTCATAACGATTTTTCCCGTATACTAAAACAAAACTGATTTTCAGAACAAATCCAACACCTGCTTTCGAAAATTCAAAGCAATTTTCACCCCAGGGTCACCCGCTGATTTTTTATGACGTCATAAATATTACCTTACCACCCTCGCCTCACCATTACCTTTTATTTTCGAACGGACCCCAGAAGAGTAGAAGACGACATACCAAATGTCATGTGTTAGATAAAGAGCAATAACAAACTAGCCGAACGAAACGAATAACCAATAACTTGAAGGATGAATTTATTATTTAGAGGGATTATGCTATGACGTCATCTTGCTATGAAACCGCCGATAAGGGGCTGTCCATAAAATAGGTAGGCAAAAAATAAGTAGACTTTTTCTATCAAATTGTTTTAAAAAAGTTAGCTTGAACTTTTGTAAAAAAACGGCGCGCGAGATTTATCACATTCCCTCAACGTTCTATTTGAAATGTTCCTTGAACCGCTGGCGGGAACGTTCACAGGACGTACATTTTAAAGCTCAGATTTTTCCACCAAATTGTGTACCAATATGGGACGTTCCGTTCGAAAAGTTCCCTATACCACTGCTGGTAACGTTCATAGCACGTACTATTTGGGTCGGCGACGTTACCGTTAACAAAGTGTGTTCTTGAATAAATTTTCCACAGTCCTGTTTCGTCGGAGCTTCATGATTCTGTATATATTTTTTCAAATATTATTTCATAAGTGATTTTTGATTCTCCGACCATTTTTCTCTTGTACCTGAAATAGCTATTTGTTTATTAACAACGCAAAGTAACACTTTGCAGCTTGAGAAAAAAGTTTGATATATTTTTTTTAATCCTTTGTTAAAATATTCCCAAACTTTAGAATGCAGGATACCCAACAAACCCGGTGGCCCAAAAAAAAACTGGAATAGCTTTAAATGGGTGCAGCTTTGTTAGTTCTTAACCGATTTTAATGAATGTAGAACTAATTAATAGAACATGAAATTCGCCTTCGAGGTATTAAAAAAAAATAGCGGCCATCTTTAAATTCAAGATGGCGGACACTGTCAAATTGAAGCATACATGTCATCTCGTTTTTTTTTATAGAATCCATTTAAAAGAAATTAAAAAAAAAAACATCATTTAGAAGCTTATTCTCTATTGAGGCGATCGACGCCGACTGACGTACCGTTCATTCAAATCGGTTAATAACTTTAGAATCTCTACCCAAATATTTTGGTGAAGATCTGGTGCTCTATATGCAAATAATGAATAAATCTATATCACCGCAACTTTTTAATTTCTTAACCGATTTTAACAACTGATAGCTCATTGGATAAAGAATTGAATTGGCGGCTATTTTTGAATTTAAGATGGCATGAGATAAACCTACTTTATCTTTAGGAATTATGCTTAAATTTTTGGGACATGTTCTGTTCTTAACCCATTTTAATAAGTTGTAGCTCGTTTTAAAGAGCCATTAAATTTTCTGCAGACATAAAAATTGGTAGCCATCTTTTAATTCAATATGACAAAGGTTGCATAAAAGTAGTTTATATATACTTCCGTTTACTTTTGTCGAATCAACTCAAGGCAAGTCAAGAAATTAAATTATTTAGAAGTCTAGTTTTTGCCAAAGCCACTGACGCACAGTAGGCAAAAATCCAGAACTATTTTGCAAATATTCCATTCTTGTTCGATTTTATTAAAATTTGGTAAAAACATTCTATACCAGTAGCCTGAGAACCTAATTGGTTTTAGGTAGCCTGGTAGTGGATGGGGGGTTTAGGGGGCCTCATAAAAATAAAAAATTATATATTTTTGCTAAAACAGCTACGAAAATGCGGTAGTTAATAATAATTTGGGTCTCTGATGATATCAAATACCGTGTGGACAAGATTTTATTAATATATTTTATGGGTATATATTATATTATTATATTAAACAATAACGATTTAAAATCTCCCATCACAACCATATTTGCTGACAAGGATTAGTTCTAACTTTTTAGAGATCAATGATTGCGTATATTTAAAAAAGAGAAATGATCTTTTGTTTTTAGATTCTGTTCGGTTTATGTAACTGATTTGGAGGTTTTTTAACTTCTTTTTTGTTTTTAACACTTCGTCTCTTGTGACACAGTATCATTTACTTCAGATATGTTCTTTAGTGGTGCTGCACCACAATTCTACGAACGTTCTTCTCGGTGGCTCGAACATGTTTGCTGAAAGAAAATAAATTTCTTACCATCCAAGAAACATTTGCTTTTTTTATTTCAAAATATTGACATTAGAAATGACATTTGACATTTATGACATATTTCTTCGGAAAGCCTGAGATAAACTATATATCTTTTATATTTCGAGTTCTTCTCTAGCTATTATAGCAATCAAGTTAAGAGGTCTGTTCACATATAATGGATCTTACTGTGCTCCTACGCGGATGAAAACCTACGCCTCCCATAAATTTTGCGATTTTTTTGACTTACCTTTTCTAAGAAAGACTATCTCTTGCTATCAAAAAAAACCATAAAGGATCATGTTCTCGGTTGACCCTTACCTAGTTTTTGTCTAGAAAATCAAAATTAAAGAAACTTGTCATAACACTTTTACAATAATGATCGACAGTAAGCTAAAGTCGTCCGCTTCAATCGTTAAAATGCCAAATGACTTAAATGAATGTCCTACTATTCACAAAATATGTCCAAAAATAGAGAATTTTAGAAACAAATTAATTGAAAATGTAGGCTTTTTGCAATGTTCGTTTTTCAGCCGCTCTAAAAAAGATCCCGAATATGTTTTTTTGTTAACTTTGTGTGATTTCCTCTTGACTAATATGTTTCCAATCTAGTGTTATTGCCGAAAATGCAAATTATGAATGTTATTTTTTGCAACTTGGTTTGGATATATTGCCGACAGTGCGACGTATGCTCATTTATATCGGTTTAGAACTTTAGGATTTAGGGCAAAATTTCGGGGACAAGTACTGTTGCTCAATTTGCGATTTATATAGCTAACCGTAACTTTCTTATTTCTTAACCGATTTTATTGAGTAATAGCTCATTTTAAAAAATCTAAAATTATCTATAAATTCAAGAAAAGAAGAAATTAGTGACTGTTTAGTGATGAATAACAGTCCCTATCTTAATATAAGGCTAAAATAAACAAATATCTTTTGCTATAAACTAAGTATTTTTATAGTTTCGTTAACCGGCACAACGTACCTCTAAACATTGTAAATTAATAATAAATTGACATGCCGCATGCGGCGTTGCCAAATTTCGGGTGTCTGAACGTCGAAAGATTATCAATGGTCACATACACAACTTTTATCTACATTTTATACAGGTGGCCCCCTGGCGGTGAAGTGGTTGAACTATGGCTGTATAAAAGGTGATAAAATTTATCAAACTGGCACTCTAGCCAAAATCTGTTATTTTTTTATTTGGCTGAAGGAGCTTCTAATTTTCAATTTTTCATGGTAAAACAATGTGGCACCCGTAATCGGGTGCCAGTATGTATATACGGGTGTCACTTTAACAAGTATTATACAAAATTGGTGCCAGAAAGACAATAAATAACTATATATCTTTATTAAAATCACTGTCCGCAAATAACAAACCATAGTTGTTTGCCGGTGCGGTGCAAACAAAAAATTGGCAATGGACGTTTACTAAACGTACCGGAGACCGTTTTTGCTCAAAAAGATAACCCACTTTTAGTGATTTATTACAGAGTAAATGTCACAAAAAAATCGATCCAAATAGGGAATAACAAAACAATTCTACAACAGGGGTGCGCTTAAAAATTGTCACCCCAGGGTAAAGGTTATACTTTGGCTAGCCCAAAACCGTTCGAAAATGACCGAGATGAAAGTAATGACGTCCTACACCTTCGTTCGAAAATCAAAAACATGATCGCCCGGGTGCGCCAGAATCGTCGCGGTCTTTAGCAGAGGAAAAGTTACCCGCGTCTGTGCAATAGCGTTTTAACGTAAAAAATACTTTTTTGGTCTGGGTAAACAAAAACTGTGTTTAAAGAAAGATAATCCTACTTGAAGCAATCCACATTTCAGAACGATTTTTCCCTTATACTAAAACAAAACTGATTTTCAGAACAAATCCAACACCTGCTTTCGAAAATTCAGAGCAATTTTCACCCCAGGGTCACCCGCTGATTTTTTATGACGTCATAAATATTACCTTACTACCCTCGCCTCACCATTACCTTTTATTTTCGAACGGACCCCAGACAAACTAGCCGAACGAAACGAATAACCAATAACTTGAAGGATGAATTTATTATTTAGAGGGAAACAAAAGGATTCAAAATTTCAAGGCCGATAAGGGGCTGTCCATAAATTAGGTAGGCAAAAAATAAGTAGACTTTTTCTATCAAATTATTAACTTTTGTAAAAAAAACGGCGCGCGAGATTTATCACATTCCCTCAACGTTCTGTTCGAAACGTTCCCTAGACCACTGCTGGTAACGTTCCTAGCACGTACTATTTGGGTCGGCGACGTTACCGTTAACAAAGTGTGTTCTTGAATAAATTTTCCACAGTACTGTTTCGTCAGAGCTTCATGATTCTGAATATATTTTTTTAAATATTATTTCATAAGTGATTTTTGATTCTCCGACCATTTTTCTCTTGTAACTTAAATAATTATTTGTTTATTAACAAGGCAAAGTAATACTTTGCCGCTTGAGAAAAAAGTTTGATATATTTTTTTTAATCCTTTGTTAAAATATTCCCAAACTTTAGAATGCAGGATACCCAACAAACCCGGTGGACTAAAAAAAATAGCGCGCATCTTTAAATTCAAGATTTTTTTATAGAATCAATTTAAAAGAAATTAAAAAAAAACATCATTTAAAAGCATATTCTCTATTAAGGCGATCGACGCCGACCGACGTACCGTTCATTTAAATCGGTTCATAACTTTAGAATCTATACACAAATATTTGGTCGAAGATCTGGTGCTCTATATGCAAATAATGAATAAATCTATATCACCGCAACTTTTTAATTTCCTAACCGATTTTAACAACTGATAGCTCAGTGGATAAAGAATTGAATTGGCGGCTATTTTTAAATTTAAGATGGCATGAGATAAACCTACTTTATCTTTAGGTATTATGCTTAAATTTTTGGGACATGTTCTGTTCGTTAACCCATTTTAATAAGTTGTAGCTCGTTTTAAGGAGCCATTAAATTTCCTGCAGACATAAAAATTGGCAGCCATCTTTTAGTTCAATATGGCAAAGGTTGCATGAAAGTAGTTTATATATACTTCCGTTTACTTTTGTGGAATCAACTCAAGGCAAGTCAAGAAATAAAATTATTTAGAAGTCTAGTTTTTGCCAAAGCCAGCGACGTATGCTCATTTAGATCGGTTTAGAACTTTAGGATTTAGGGCAAAATTTCGGGTAGAAGTACTGTAACTGTAACCCTAACTTTCTTATTTCTTAACCAATTTTATTGAGTGATAGCTCATTTTAAAAAATCTAAAATTATTTATAAATTCAAGAAAAGAAGAAATTAATGACTGTTTAGTGATGAGTAACAATCCCTATCTTAATATATGACTAAAATAAACAAATATCTTTTGCTATAAACCAAGTATTTTTATAGTTCTGTTAACCGGCACAACGTACCTCTAAACATTGTAAATTAATAATAAATTGACATGCCGCATGCGGCGTTGCCAAATTTCGGGTGTTTGAACGTCGAAAGATTATCAATGGTCACATATACAACTTTTTTCTACATTTTACACAGAATTTATACAGGTGGCCCCCTGGCGGTGAAGTGGTTGAACTATGGCTGTATAAAAGGTGATAAAATTATCAAACTGGCACTCTAGACAAAATCTGTTTTTTTTTTTATTTGGCTGGAGCTTCTAATTTTCTATTTTTCATGGTAAAACAATGTGGCACCCGCAATCGTGTGCCAGTATGTATATACGGGTGTCACTTTAACAAGTATTATACAAAATTGGTGCCAGAAAGACAATAAATGACTATATATATATATAGTTGAGAAAAAAACCTCGGTTGGTTAGTGGGGTTGCAGTCTTATATGGGCCGGAATAAAGTAAACTCCTTTTTTGACAGTCAAGCTTTCGAGAATATATTTTTCTCTTCTTCAGGGCTTCTACAATAAGGTAACAAGCGATTAGAATAATTAACTTAATTAAATTACAACCATTATAGATAAATTATACAGGTACCCATACAAATATATCTAAATAATTATGTACTCACCAAAGTGGATTGAAAAACCATAAGGCTAGACATCTCTGAACAATTCTGAGCATTTTTTGCCCTTTTGGACCTTATGTTATAACAAAAACCTACATGAATTTGTTTAAAAGAATTGAAAGTGCTCAAAATTGTGGCAAGAGGTTCTTTTTATATTATTTTTTTAAATTTTTTGACGTTTATGAGGTCACATTAACCGTCTTCTTTAGTATATCAACTAACCCAGGAGAGAGAGCGAGTAATATAGAGAAAACTGCACATATATATATATATATATATATATTTATATCTTTATTAAAAACACTGTCCGCAAATAACAAACCATGGTTGTTTGCCGGTGCGGTGCAAACAAAAAATTGTTAAAATTTTGTCAAAAAGAAGTTTCTGTTTTATTTAGGGAAGCAAAAAAAATCGTTTGGTTCGTTTTCCCGCTTTCTTTTTGTTTTTTGATAAAGATATAATAAAATAGCCTTTACAGCTCGTGTCTAAACTGTGTTTTTTTTACTTGCGTTTTTAAAGAACTTTTTGCGCTCGTTCTTTAAACAATTTTTGTAAAAAAACACTATTTTTAGCCACTACTTGTTAAAACCATTGTTTTAATAGTTCATTTAATTAATAATAAAAAACAAATAACTTTTTCAAAAAACTACTTTTATTAAACAAATCTTTTTTAAAACTGCTGTACAACTACAGTTAGTTGTTAACTAACTGTATATACTTTAGTTCTTCCTTAATATCATTTATAAAAGAAATTTATTCGTCGAAACTCAGTTGAGGTTTTGACAGTCTATCGTACATTTGCAAAAAGTTGTACAATTAAGAAACTCACCCTGTACAATTCCAAGGAAATGGTAATTACAAAAAATGTTTGTTAGGACCTTCCCTATCACATATTAAAAAATTACAAAAATTTATCAATATTTTAAAAACTTTCATTTAAAGTCATTTTTTGGACACCCTGTATATTATTGAAAATTACGTTGATTTAAGTATAGTTTATCTTGGCTTAGGGAATAAAAATAAATAAAATCAGAAAATCTATATTAAATCTACGAATTTTTTTGGAAAACGTACATAATTTGGTGTATCCATCGTGTTTATCTCGTTTTCCATAGCAACCCTTACCTTTAATAGACATAAAACATAATACATAAAACGCAGAAAGAAATTATCTTTCGATCAGTGGTTTTCTTTTTTCGATTGGCCAAGTACTTTTTGATATTTATCCTTTTCCCACAGGGGAAACACATAAAAAAAGATCCAATCCAAAAAGATGAATCAAAAGTTAAAACCTCCAGACCTAATTTTTTTTTTGCAGGGGTATACGATGGGGCCAGGACTAAAAATCCGAGGTGGGTGAACCCTAAAATTACTTTTAAAAGTGCATTTTTCTTTCAATGAGTCGAAAATCGTGAAAACACTTGAAATAGTTAATATCATTTTATTTCATAGGACCAGTGGAGTGCTTATGATCATTTAAGTGACTAGAAATATAATTTTATTTTGGTTTAGAACTTTTTTATAATAAGGTTATCGGTAACACACTTAGGGCCGGTTTATCAATAGCGAGTTAAGCATTTACCTCCCAAGCTAACCTTCTGCTGTCTCATTCTGGCACTTGGTATATGTCAGCTATCTTTTTCTTTAACTCGAGAGTTCAATGCCTAACTCGCTATTGCACAGTTGGTCTAGAGAGGGGTTTTAAGAAAAAATATATAATCTTTAAAATATAGATTTTTGTTTTCGATACATCGGCAACTACCAGTTAACGTAAAAAATAAAATCCCCTATGTGGCCCTTTTCTGGGGGGCTATTTTTGGAAAATATTCCGAAAATCTTAGTAGTAGATGGGCGTCCGTAGGCCTGGCAAATAGGCCGCATAATGGACCCTTTTTGCCATACCGCCGTTCACCCCCGACTGATGCACGTGACCCTTAGAATGCAAGTTTTCTTTCTCTAAGAGGACTTAATTTTGTCTGACGCCTCTTTTGTCGAGGGCAGGGATCTTTAGACTGCGTAGCAAGTATACACAGTGGACCGCCGGCTTTACACCCCCTCGGAAGGGTGGTCCTGCTACATGTTAGACTTGCATCTATCTAACATCGCTACCGTCCCAGCAGAACTTGGTTGACCCGAAAATCGAGGTCCTGGTTTCGCTGGTCCAGGTCGCCGTCGGAGTCTTCAGATGCATCTCTTTGGAGTGGTCCTGCTACCCGAAGGTGGTACCACCTCTTCCAAGTCACCCTCTGTCCACTCCCGCTACCAAATCTGTCGGAGTCCAGCCGCGTCCCATGGAGTCCCGATCTCGAAGAAGTCCAGGTCGTCCTTTTTTGGATCACCGGCTAGTCTCCTCTACCCAGTTTGGTGGGCTCCTCGGCCGTCCACCTTTGAGTCCCGCAAAGGTTTTGGTGCAGTGTCAACCGTGCCGCCTATTTCTACCTCGTTTGTTGTTACTCTATGCACAACGTCAACTGCGGAGCTGCTGAGAAGTAGGCCGCCCGTCGTCGTCTCGAGTCGCATTCAGTGTTGTGTGAAGCAATGTGTACTTGCCGAGATACGATCCTGCGATTTCTGTTCTGCCGGCTAAGACGCTGTTCACTGGTCTACGGCGGCCCCCTGAAAATCTTAAATAGAAACTTCCCATTTTTACTTCCCCCATATCATAAGGTTAGTGTACTAGTTTTCAAGATATTGGCTTCTAAAATGTCAAAAATTCAATTATTAAAGGACCATATCTTGGAAACTAAAGAAAATATTTCTATTGTGTTCAATATCGATTTGAGCGATTTTTTTACGAGGAAATAAAAAATGACAAGTTTGACAATTTGACCTTCTACTTCATATGTTTGGAATAATATCGTCAAAATCACTAAAAATTAATAAACTCTAAATAGAAATGTTTAAACGTCCTGTTGTCATTTTTTATTTGCTTTTAAAAAAAACCCTCAAAATCGATAATAAACACAATAGAGATATCTTCCTTCGTTTCTAAGATATGGGTCTTTGAAAATTGAATTTTTGTCATTTTTAAAGCCAATATCTCGAAAATTAATAAAGTAAACCTTATGATATGGGGTACCATTGGAAAGAGAATTTCAACGATAATTTAAATAAGAAGTCAAAATAGAGGGTTGCTATTGCAAAAATGTACCGAAAACGAAAATCTATGTTTTAAAGAATTATGTTTTTTTTTTCTTAAAACCCCTCTCTAGACCAACCATGATTGATAAACCCCATCCCCTAAAAATACCTTCAAATCATTTAAGTTTCAATTTTTTAAAAGCTATGCTACGAGTGGCTTAGGAGTATATTTCAATATCGCTTCAATAATATGTGGTGTATGTTGAAATGCCGTGGAAAAAATCTTAACAGCAAAAAAACCTCGAAAAAAAGTATCCTAGTGGGAAGTCATCAAACAATTTAACATTTTTCTTTATTTTAAAAATTTAATGTTTTATAACTTTTTAAGGTTGTGTTGACATTTCGAATTTTTACAAAAATTTTATTAATTACAATTTTTTTTGAAATAGTTTTTTGTAAAAAATGTATTCGCCAGTGAATCACAGTTCTTACTTATAACCTTGTTTTAAAAAAGTTCTTAAAAATTTACTCATTTCAATTACTAATTGTTTCAGTGGTCTTTTAACTTTTGTGGCGACCATTTTGACAATTAACTCATGTAATAACTGTCATCGGTGTCAAAAATGTCGCTCACTGAACTGTATATTGGAGGTATCGATTTACATTGTTATATGGGGAATTTTCACTGCCACCTATTTGATTTGAAACATTTTAGTCCACCATACCAATATGGTATGGTGGACGGCTTAGTCGATTTTAACGAAATTTGGTACAAAAATCCTCTATCGGCTGACCATGAACTGATTAACTTTTGGGTAAGGTGTTGGGGGGGGGTTGAAGGGGGAAACGGGGGATAAAATATTTTAAAAAATTGTAACTTTGGAACAAAAGTAGGTATCGATATAGCTTTAGTTTCCGAGTTATTTGAAAAAACGTTCAAATATATTAAAAAAATTATAACTTTAGGAGTAAAGCAGGTATTGATATGATGATGATGTGCGGTTTTCAAATTTTAGTTTTCGTAAATATTACCCAAAAATTTTGTTATAAGGTTCAAATCTTTCCAAGCTACAGTTTTCGAGATATGTCCTTTCAACATAAAATAATTGATTGTATGGTGAACTATCCATGCTTTCTAGCACCAATTTTTTCTAACGGTTCTCAACTTATTTAAAATTCACCTTAGTTTAAAGTTTTTTTCTTCTAAGTACCAGCTTGAAAAACAGAAGTATGCCCACGGAATATTTCTCTTCATATTCAGTTTCGTTTTACTACTTTTGTTCCTCTAATAAGAATAAATTTAAATATTATGGTTTCCTTTTTTAGGCGTTTATGAAAAGATATCTAGAAACCAAAAGGATGTTACTCACAATTAGTTAGTTGATGGACGGTGTTCTGCTTAAATTCCGGGATATCGGAATACGTTAGCAGTACCATTTTAGATTATAGCCCTATAAACGGACGATTTGAGGATGAAGAATGTCGAAAATCTGCTCTATTAGGTAAATATCAAGAGTTTGGTCGACTACTACTAGTAAAACTCGCAGCACTACACAAAAATATTTCCTTGTGTATTATATACAGGTGCAATGTCCCGCTATATTTTGACCCTCAGAAAAAAATTTAAATACAAAAGCTATCATTTTTTGCAAATATTTGTCAATAAAATTCAAATATCATAGCAAATGTGAAATGGACATATACTTTGTGTGTTTTAACGAAACCTATATTATTATGTATCTATTTTCAAAACGACTAGCTGTTCATAAATTATTCTGGTTGGGAATCATCAGGTAATTTCGCCTGAAGTGGGAAATAAATGGTTTAAAAATATTTTTACTGATTTTGATTAGCCTAGGTGCCCTATATTAAGAATCCGATTGATGGCGCCCAATTCAAGATTGCCATTTTTAAGTGAAAAAACTTAAGAAAAATATATTTGGAGTAAATATAGGCTTGGACTGGACTCCCGACAGCCGGAGACAACAGAAGGTGACCTAAAAGATGCGACTTGCGCTTTAGGGCAGCGGGACTATTCCAAAGTATGTGTCTGACGAGACTCCGCGATGGTGACTAGTGAAACCGGCATTGATCTTCGATTTTCGGGTCAACTTAATATGACTGCCGAAGGCTGGGGAGAAAGTCTACTCTTAAAACCAAGTTTTGCTGGGACGGTATCGATGTTAGTAGGATCACCTTTCAGGGGGGTCTTAAGATCCCTGCCTGCGACGAAGAGGTGTCAGGCAAAATTATATTCTAAGGGGCACGTGTATAAAGGAGTCTATAAAAGCCGAATTGCCAGTCTTTAAAAGCCGCCCTTCCGCTAATATCTTTAAGTTTACCTATTAGGCTCAAGCAAGCTACACCCCCCCCCTCAACCAGCCTCAATTTGGATATTGTAAAAATTATGTACTAATTTAGTCCCCGTTTAAAAAATTTTGTGCTTAATGAATAAAGGCGTTAATCGCACTTAAAAGTGGGGGGTGTGGCTGCACCCCCCATGCTTAAAAGACAGAATTAATGAAAGTTGATATGTCATAATTTTGTACTAATTATGTAGTCTTAACGAAGGGTACTTTTTATTTGTTATGGGGTGTATAGCTTGATATTAAGGTACACCCCCTCTATTTAGAAAAGAGATTCGACCAAAAGTGACTATGCCAGAATTTGGTACTAATTACGTACTAATTTCGTCCCCTTCTAAAAAATTGCCTACCCTTAAGTTAACTTCTTTTTTTTTTGTTTATATGGGGTATGTAGCTTGATATCAAGGCATACCCCCCTCTGTCTAGGGAAGACATTTGAAAAAAGCTTATTTGTTACTAATTTCGTCCTCTTCTAAAAAATTGCCTAATCTCAAGATAACTTCATTTTGGAAAAAAGTAATTATGCCATAATTTCCTACTAATTAGGTACTAATTTCGTCCCTCTTTAAAAAATTGCCTGCTCTCAAGATAACTTAATTTTTTTTTGTTTATATGCAAACCTAATCTTACCTTTTTAAATTTAACATCTTATTCTCCGGTTATTTATCAAATTTAAAAAAAAACAAAATTAAGCAGAGGGGGTGTGCCTTGAAAAAAATGAAGTTATCTTGATAGTAGGAAATTTTCTAGAAGGAGACGGAATTAGCTTATCAAATTCTAGCATACTTGCGTTTTTTCAAATCTATTTCTTAAGCAGAGGGGGGTGTGCCTTGATATCAAGCTAAAAACTCCATAAAAACAAAACAAAATGAAGTTATCTTAATACTAGGAAATTTTCTAGAAGGGGACGAAATTGGTACATAATTAATACCAAATTCTGGCATAGTCATTTTTGGTCGAATTTCTTTTCTAAGTACAGGAGTGTACATACCCCATAAAAAGCAAACAAAAATCTTTGGAACCGATGGTTTTTGAAACTAAAAGTACCTTAAGAGTATAATCAGTGCAAAATTACGACATGTAAACTTTTATTGAATCTGTCTCCTAAGCATGGGGGGGGGGGGGTGCACACACTCTGTTATTAATCAAGTACAAAATTTTTTAAAAGGGGACTAAATTAGTACATAATTTTTACAATATCCAAATTGAGTTTCATTGATGAGGAGGTGTAGCTTGTTTGAGCCTACCTATTAGTAATAATAGCGGCGCTAACGTGGGGATCAAAGATTCAAAATATAGCGGACATCCTGTAAATGCATATAATATATTTTTAAAATTCGTGACGTTGAAATCTAACCAATTGATATTTGTTTTGGTTGTTTAATTTTATCAACGGTTCACCCAAGCAAAAGTTACGATCATAAACTGGCGAGTATTTGCCTCTCTCACACTTTTGCTTTAGTACCTAACTATATACACTAAATAAAGTTCTGTTGACTTTTTATTCCTTGTTATTTTAATTATATTTTAAAAGCTTATTTAATTTTTTTAGAAAGAATAATGCTTCATAGAATCCCTCAAAGCTGTCTACCAATTTATGTTCCCGATTCAGTAGGAAGAAATTATTTTACAAAGACAACATAAATAAATCAAATAAATTAAAATAATAAAAGTGTAAAACGTTTGAAAACAGTTTAGTTAAAAATTATGTTAACATTAATCTTAAAATACATTTAAAAAAAAACACGACATTTTAGTAAAACAAATACATTAAAATTTATATATACGGTGAAAAACTAATAAACAACAAAGCATATTTAAGAATACAACGGAAATAAATAAAATATTTTTAAATAATGCAAATGAGAGTAAATTAGAAAGGCTGAATCCAAACTAGTATGGAGGCTATTAGGATCGCAAAAAAGTTTTTTTTATTTCCACTAACTATGTACCACGATTACCCAAAAGCCACTTAACCGATTTTTATCAAATTTATCATAATAATAATTTACGAGTATCTTAATTCATCTGAACGTGTAATATGTGAGTTGTGTACTATACTTTACGTAAAATGTCGTAAGTGGTCTTATTTAGCTAAGACAAATACAGAGTAGTAAAATAAATTGTTAAGCTAATTATTTAACCAACTCAATTTGCTAGAAAATAGAAAAATCTTGATTCTTTGTCATTTCAAAAAACAAGTTATTAGAAAACAAAAATGTCTTTAACATTTTTGAGTTTATAAGAAACTTGATCTATAGCAAGGGTGGGTACTTTGAAACCTTATAACTTATCAACGAATGAGCCAATTTTTATAAGTAGTGGGACAAAAATATATTTGTTAACCTAAATATACAGGGTGGGCAAACAAGGTTTCAGCCATTAGGCAGTTTAAGTAGGCCGTAAGAAGTGCCTGGGCGTAGACGTGAAATTTGTCGTATCGGACGTTTCTGTCCTTTACATTTTGCTACCGTTTATTTCCATCTTGCTTTTTTTCTTCGGCCCTATTCGTATTACCAGTCTACTGATTTTTTGACTGTTGATGCATTGTCGTCGATTACTTCATGAAGCATGTTTCTTTTATAAAATTATAAAGTCTAAAAAACCTTCATATCTAACAAGTAAATTTCGATTTCGCCGGGTATTACACAACAGAAATTTAAGGCATGGTAACTTAGTAGACGTTCCCAAACACCGCAAGGAATTCTTTAAAAAATAGTTTTCGTAGAGAATAGCTTTTATAATAAATAAGTACAAAATTTTTAATTTTACTCAATCATACCACTCATTTAAAAAAGCTTTTAGAAAAAATATTTAAAACGATAAACAAACTTTAATAAGTGCACACTCTTCACTCTTTTTCCACTCTTTTTTTTACTCTTTTCTTTTTCTTTGTTGTTTTCTCATTCTTTATCTCCCATGTATTTTTCTTTTTTTTTCAGTTATTATTATAAACTAAGGTCTATTTATTTGTTTGTATTTAAGGACTATTATTATTTTTACTCTTCTGGGCAACATCAGCACCTTGATGATTTTGTTCATTGGGGAGGCTGCCAAAAATGGCCCTTTAATTCCATTACTTTTAATACTATATATATTTTTTCTTGTTGTAAACCTACTGTAATTTTGGATGGAATTAATAAACGAATTGTATTGTATTGTATTGTATACTGTTCGGTACAACTCGTTGCGTTAGCAACATGACGTAGACGTAAGACTACGTTAGTTAACGTCCGATCTTAACGTAAACGTGAACTTGTTAACGGATCTCATTTCAACCGACATTTTTTTACAGATAAAAAGAAGACGTTAGTTCTATGACGAACTTAAACTGCCTATTTCTTAAAAGACTTAATATTTAATTTACTCCGCTATTATTTTTGACATTAGACGTTCTGGGTAAAAGAAATAGTAAATTCTGTTCTGCTGACTGAATACATATTCAATATTCTCTTTTCTGTTTTCATAAAACGAGACCTTTTTTCATATAAGTGTCGCTTTTTGCCCCCATGTCTAAAGGAGGGATAAAAAGTAAAAAAGAGAGATGAAAAGCCAATATTTTTATGCGGCTTGATTCTGATACCAAAAATGCGGATGTAACTTGCTACGCTTTTAGTTCGCGTTTTCATGATGGATTTGACAAGGTGATCGTATTGAATCTGCTGTCCGTGATTAATAATACCAATATAAATCAGCTAATAGACTAAACAACATCATATTTAAAAATTTATCCACATTTATAAGACAGCAAGACACCGTAATACCCCCTTCAAAACTTCCTTGCATATCATGGTGGCAATCATTGCCACTATTTTCTTATCTCTGCACCAAGAGTAGAACCAGCACCTTTCTCCCTGTAAAACATAGTTAAGTAAATAATTTTGTAAAAAATGTTTATTATTTATTGTCTCGTTTTTCTTCAAGATTGGAGAGAATTTATCTTCTTCTTCCCTGGACAGAATAGGCTTCAGGCTTTTCAGCTCCAACACCCAAGAGAGAATTCATGTTTATTTATTACTTTTTATCAATACACGTTTTTCGTTTCTTTTTTTTTTCTTGAGACAGAAGATAATAAGTTATGGCTGAAAATTTGACCTCGCTCCAAAGAGTAAGTAATTAAGTAATAAAATGAATGCGTAAGTTATGTTTCTCCTAGATTCTATTTTTGCGTTAGAAAAATTATCATATTTGGTAAGTGTGTATCCAAAAATAAAGGCTCAGTGATATAAAAAGTCCTGCTTTGACTTTTATGGAATAAACTTATTCTTAAAAAATAGTATACTTATTGCTAAAAAGTATATAAGTTAAAAAATAGTCTTGGAACAAATCTGGTGGCACAATATCTTGGTCCTTTTATTCAGTTAGTCACCCTCTATATACAAGCCATCTTGAAGCAAATACAGTGGCTTTTTTTAAAATATCAAAAAGTGTTGGTAGTTTTTAACAATGTCGATAGATCTTTTAACACGTTGTTCCTGTCAATGTAAATGGCAATGAAGAAAGTACATAGATATTGACATAATTCAAGAAAAAAATATATTTAAGTGATAAATCAACCTTAAAAATGCTCCTCAAAGCAACGTAACCAATCTCCTCAGCATAAACTACAAAAAAATGAGTCATTTTTGCTTTACGTGTTAGAATGGGAAGCAGTATTGAATTTGACACTGCCTAAAAAACCTGGATGATTTTAAGGGAGGGCAAAGCGAGACCTTGATACAGTTATTGTGCTTTTAATATTTGATTCTGTCTTGTAAATTAAAATTCTCTTGGAAAAACTAATTGAAGCTTACTCCAATAAGGAAATATCCTATAAAAACATTCTTACCTGAACAAGTGTAGGTACCATTAAGGTTAAAACATTATCTCGAATTATAATTTCAAAATTGTTCATATCAGTGGCTTTATTTGGAGACAACGTAGCTCACCTCACGCTTTCCTAAAAAATATAAGTATACTATACTATTTTAAAAAAACGATAAGAAAGCTTATAAGGGCTTATTGAGGGACTTTCAAACATAAATGGTTAGTCTTGGACTTATCAATAATCTAGTATGCACCATGCAAACACCAACTGAATGACATTTTTTTGTTACATTTCATCAATTGGATAGTGCTGTTTTGTATTCGGTCAATTTCGGTCAAAATTTAGTAGTCAAAAATGTAGCGAGTTTTGGGGTTATTTTGAACGTTTTAGGTATGCGGATACCAAATAAATAAATAAATAAGTTTATTCAGAATTAAAGAAAATGTTACAGGTACAATTAATATATAAGTGACCTATGGAAGAAACATCTGTGTGTGCACTTTAGTTGAGTTGCTACAAATCTATATAAAAAATAACAAATTTTATAATAATTCATAAGCGAAAATTTCTTATTATATATAAAATATAGTTTTGTGCTAAAAAAACATATATATACTTAAGTGTTCTATTAAATTTTCAAAAACAGTCTTTCTATTATAAAAATAAAAAAAACGGAAAAATAGGAAAGAAAAACAACGATGGTAATTAAGCTGTAAACCATGTTATCCTTCTATCTATTAACCAAAACTGAAGCTTTTTCTTGATTTTATAAAAGGGGTTATTTTTAAATTCCAGAGGAAGCATATTAAAGATTTTGAGTGTAGAATATAAGAGATTTTGTTGACATTTAGAAATCCTAGTATTTGAAATGGACGCAATAGATGTAATAATTTACTTGAGTGTCTAATATGAGGATTTCTTTGGCTGAACCAGTGGGCATTGAATGTATCACTATATAATATATCATTTATATATTTATACACTTAAGTATCGTTCATATAAGGCATAGTCATAGTTTTAGTTCTAATTTTAGTCATAACGCTATCTCTGTCACTTTTTTTTTCTTAACGAGACAGTGATAGAGATAGCGTTACGACTAAAATTAGAAATAAAACTATGACTGCCTTGTATGAACGATACTTTAGTGTAGCCAAAATAAAGGTTATTATGCAGTATACGGTTTTCTGATATTTTTTATTTTTATGAAAAATTCTTTATAGAGGCACCTACTAGGGCCCTAGGACCCCAAATCCGCCTGCGCCGTTTTTTGTTTTCTTTTTGAAGAGAAAAAAGGGTGCTGGGGGAGGGGGTTGTAATGTATTTTTTTAATTGTTTTGGATTGGGTTGAAATAAGTTGGGTTGGGCTGTGTTGGATTGGGTTGTTTTAGTGAAAAATTTTGTAAAAAAAAAACATTAAAAAAATGAAAAAAAGCCAACCGGAGACGGATTGGGGTCCTAGGGACCCTAGTAGGTGCCCCCATAAAGATTTTTTCATAAAAAATCAAAATGACAAAAAACCGTATACTGCATAATTACCAAAATAAACCTCAAATCTATCAATTTTGTTAGCCTTCTTGTAAAAAACAGTTTTTTTGCGACTATGGGTGTAAAACACTTAAAAAAAAAAGATAGGGACGACTGCTATAATGGTAATATTGGTTAAATCCTAAAATAAGTTTTTTTTTGCAGATGCCAAATCCGTGTTTTGAACTATATGCTTACCTTCTACTCCTGGACATTCCTGACATCTAATTCCTAGATAGCAATCTATTGAAGGGGACCTATTATTCTCATCAAGCATTTTATTTAATTTACACACAGACAGAATGTGTTCCACTTTTTCCTGCCAAAATACAGTTTTTAGGTCTAAGTTGACAAAATTTGGAGAAGCCAATTTTTTCGTCTGGAAAATCAGCTTTAAATAAACAATATATTTCCTTAACATTAGCCAAGACTAATCTTTCTCTTTCCTTATCACAACAAAATCTTTTTTACCGGCCTCAATATCCCATTCTCTTTCACCAATCTCTGTACTGCCCTGGCCATATATTGAGAGACTCCAAATTCTTCAATTTTTGCCCTATTCCACCTTTGCGGTAAACAAGACAAAACAATTTTTTTTTCACTTCTATTTTTTGTCTTTAAAAATTTTGCCTTGAATTGATTAATAATTTCTCGTTGATCGCGGTTGTACTCTTCTTGCTGTTGAGACGTTGATTCCTTGGCAAATCTGGTCATTAACGATTGCACCTTTTCTATTTCTTGTTTATATACATTTTTTTTTCTTAATTGGCGACTCTCCTAGCAGTTCCAGGGACTTATTTAACATAGAGAGTGACTCATTGTGGTCTTCAAAATCAGGACATTTATTTCAACTTGACTGGGTCTAAAAAGTTAAATTTAAAAAAATTACAATTTATTTAATTTTTAAAAAGTAATAAATTATACAGCCGACTTTTATTTTGCAAACTTGTTCATAAATATGAATATCAAAAAATGTCTATTAGATACAAATTTAATTAATAAATAATAATAAAGAAGAAAATTTTTACCCAGCCACATCCTCGTTTTCTCGACTCCTTAACAAGCCTAAGCCTGGAAAAAACTTGAATGAAAGAGTTGTCCAAAATGTAAAGGACTTTTATCAACGGGATGATATAAGCAGACCAAAATTTTCATGCCTATTTCAATATTTTTATAATTGGACATCCCCTGCGTAACATTCCTTAATTTTCCAGAATGTTTAGTTTTAGACTCAATATCAAACGGATTGCAACATTTGGTTTTAAACTTGCTCCAATCATTTTTTTTATGTGACAATATTTTGAAAAAAAATTGCTAGATCCACGAACACCCTACACTGTAGAAAAACTTCTAAGCAAATGAATATAAAATTTTGGAATAAACTTGCATAAAAGCAGTCAGCTTCTGCAGAAAATTTCCTGTTAAAAATTGATTTAAAAAATTCAAGAAACCAATAAAATCGAAAGGGGTGTGGTCTCAGGGGTGGTGCAAATATTAACAAGAATAAACAGGTACTCTAAGTGGATAATTTGAGCAGGAATGGCAAATTCCTCTCAATTTATACGTATCATGGGCGAATTATCAAACTGGTATATAAGCCTTAATTTACATAGGTAGTTAAGAATTTTTGTGTAATGATTTTTTTGATATGATTTGAATGATTGATAAAACTGAACAAAAAAAATATATTTTTTTTGAAAAAAAAAATCAAAAATGGCCTTTTTGAGATTAAAAAAAAATTGAAAAATTTATGCATTGTGGTAAATCATTCGAAAGGTATTTTAAATACCTTTAAATCGAGCCATCACTCATTTTGCCAGCTTAAGTGGTTCCTAAGATATAAAATTTTTTGTATATACATATCAAGACCAAATTAGGATTTTTTTTTAATTTTCCAAAATTAATTACAAAAAAAGTACTGACCAAAAAAATATAAAATTTTGGGGATTTGAGTTTTTTGGTGGGTAGAAAATGTGTACCAAAAAACATCAAAATCGGAGAAGATCTGGTAAAATAACCTGGTTGATTTGATATGGAATGACCCTTAGGACCGAACTATCTGGTATACAAATTAGTCTAATTATTTGGAATTGAAGTCACTCTGTGTATAGGTAAAATATTTTTTTTTTGATATGCTATTTTATGTTTAGAACAATAATTTGTGTCTCAAAACTTTGGTAAAACCAATCTTTACAGAAGCAGATCTTGTGCTTATGGTAACAATGATTTGGTTCAATTTGGGCTTTTAAATATTGAATTAGGAAAAAAAATAGCTTATTTCAGGATTAATGATTTTATTACCACCATTTATTAAAAAAATCTCACATTTTAATTAATATTTCAGGATAAAAAAACTAAAAAAAACCTTTTTTCCCCCATATAACCCTATGAGAAAGTAGGCCTCAGATAGTCACGTGACTTTTTCCATATTATGGCCCGTCTCTCACAAAGGCCCTGAATAAACCTTGCATCAAAAAAGTTAGATAAAGGGGAACAAGTAGTAGCTCTGTGTCCCATGAAAAATTGTTTGAAAAACTGAAAGTCTTATAGCCTAAGAGCTACTGACGAAAATTCAATGTCATCGGGTACATAAATTTTAATACCTACGATAGATGTGAGATGTTGTGAGTAAACAAAAACGACAAGTCTTGAAAGTCGGACCGGCGACATAAAGGGGGGGGGGTAGACCATTAAAGATGGCCAACAAGGGTCTTATTGAAAAAATCATAACTTTTATTTATTAAACGATTTTTGTAAAACAATTTTGTTGTGATTTTCGGTAAAAGGATCTTTTAAAATCATTATCAATACCTGGTATTTTTACGTTTTTGTATCGAAAAAATATTTTCGTAAAACCATTAGTTTATTTACATGTTTTTTAATTTTTTGTTACGAGACGGTGTACTTTATAAAAAAAGATGTCCAAATAAAAAAATGCGCATTCTTAAGACCTTTTTATAAAGGGTACCAGTTTGGCGCTAGTATCACTGCTTCTTGAGAAATACTTGAAAAACTGCAAAATTAACCCCAGGCACAAAATTTCGCTTTTTGATGAAAGTAACAAAATTCTTCATTAAACTATGAAAATTCGGAAGCAATTAAAATCGATGCTATGGTAAATATGGTGGTCCAAATATGATATGTATTTTTCATATAAAGCTAGTGACGAAAATTCAATACCATTGGTTATAAGACTTGTCACCTACCATCGATGTAAGAGGTTATGAGAAAACCAAAACGACAAATCTTTCAAGCCGGACAAAAGAACTAGAGTGGGGGTAAGCCTATAAAGACGGCCGACAAAGTTGTCTTCAAAATCATAGCTGATTTTTCTAAAACAAACTTTGTCTCAATTCTCAGTATAAGGGTGTTTTAGAAACATCAAAATACCTTGTATTTTTACGTTTTTCTATCCATTTTTTATTGTAAAACCATAGGTTTGTTTACATGTTTTTTTAGTACGAAACGGTGTACTTTAAAAAAAATGTTAATAAAAAAAAATGCGCATTTCTAAGACGTTTTCGTAAATTGTACCAGTTTGGCCATAGGTTTAGTGGTTCTTGAGTAATACTCGAAAAACCGCAAAAATGGCCCCGGACACAAAAATTAAATTAATTTTGGGGTGCATTTGTCATATAAAATGATTTAAAGGTAATTTTATTCCCTACAAAAAAGTGTCAATCAATTTTTTGAAGAGTTGATAGATTTTTCTTAAAAAAAAAACAAAAAACAATGACATTTAGGTAAGCGAATAGTTACCTCCAAAAATTGCTGTTCCTAGCGCGAAATCGGTCACGGAAAAACACTTTTTTTCATGTTGGAAGAGTTTACATTGATTCCACACTCAGTTGGGAGTCTCAGATTGATAATCTCTCCAAAAGATTAGCAACATCATGCTTTGTGGTAAAAAATTTAAAACAAGAACTAGACAACAAAACCGTACTACTCTATATCCACGCGCAAGTTATAAGTCGTCTTGCTTATGGCATAATTATCTGGGGATCGTCCCAAAAACTAGAGATATTATTTTTAATACAAAAGCGATTTTTCGTATTTTGGACGGCGCTAAGTGGGATGCACATGCGGCTCGGATCTTTAGAAAGTACAAATTAATCAGTGATTATACCTTTTACTTCTATAGACTTCTTCTGTTTGTAAAAAAATACCAGTTATACTTCTTAACAAACGGCTCAGTCAACAAAGGTATACAAGCAAGATCTTCTCTTCAACTTTGAATCCCAAAACACAAAACTTCTCTGTTTGAAAAGTCACCACTTTACATCAGAAATATTAAGTTTTAAAGTTTTCAAACAGACGATAAAAAATGTCCTTATTGAAAATGTCATATAACCACAATCAATTTTTTGAAATATTTTAGGTTTTCTTTTAATATTTTTGGAAATTGTTAGTGATTTTCTTTTTTAATTGGTGATCTCGTGTTTTTGATTTTTAATGTCAAAACTTTTTTTTTATTTGTGAATTTTACGGTAGGTAAATATGATAAAAAACAGATATTTTCTATTGGCATTAGTTAGTTAGCACAGTCTGGTGGAGGAGTGCGCTGAAGCACTGCAAACACTGGCTCAAGACAAAAGGGTGACACTGATGAGACGAGAAAGCGGACGAACTTGCCAGACTAGGGCCTGAAACCCAATACATTGGACCGGAACCTCTTCTGGGAATAACAAGAAAACAGGTACAGAGTGAGCTCAACAAATGGGCGAACAATGAACTAAAGACGTCCTGGAGGCAAGAGTCAAAGTGCAGATAGTCCAAGCTATTCGTGGATGGTGGAAATGTAGCCAGAACTAAATGGCTCTTAGGCAAGGAAAGGACATTGGACTGCTGACAGGGATGCTGACTGGGCAAAATCGACTGAACAAACATCTGACGCAAATAAGAGTAGCAGGAGATCCCGTGTGTCCCGCTTACGGGCTCGAAGAGGAATCGGCGCAGCAAGTGTGACGCATATGCTAGATCAAGGCAGCTGAAGTGGGGATTTCCTACGATAGAGGAAGAAGAGCTGCACACGCTCAAATAGGCCGACATACTGAACTTCGGAAAGAAGACAGGGAGGCCCGGAGAGAGAGGTGCAGCGGAAGTAGGGGCATAGGGGTAAGGAACGGGGTATGGCAGAAAGGGCCCATGAAGAGTATGCTACTACTACTACTACTACTACTGGTAAGTAGTAGGTAGTTTATGTTTAAGCTGTCGTGTCATTTATAAATTAATAGGATCCACCTCCTAGAAGCCGAGAAAGGGAGATGAGCTAATTAAATATATTTTAAAGCTAACTGTGGATAACTTAGGGCAATCAGAGACAACATGTTAACCACTAAACATAAAAAATAAAATTAAAAAAAATATATTAAGAACATTATGTTTGTTTTGGAAAACGAAAATTGTTATTTAGAAAATTATTTTAAGAAACTTCAAGTACGCCACTGTTTTTTATATATTAACATGTAATATTTTAGAGAGGAAAAAAAAACTAGTTATTTTTTTACCTCCTATATTTTTTATTGTACTAGGAGATATTTTGGAAAGAAGGAGAAACACATATTTAAAGAAAAAATATTATATCTCCGCCACTGGTGGTCTGAGCCTAAAAGTTGTTGGACTGTTTGAGAGATAAATTTATTCGCCTTTAGTTTGACACCATAAGTTTTTTCGTGGACCGAACAGTTTTCGAGATTAGTAAAAAGCTCGAGACAAACCCCAAAAATTACATATTTCCGCCATTTTTTCAATATGGCGGTGTTGGTACCAGTCGGATTTTTGAAGGCTTATTGGGGAATATTAAGGTCGTTGTGGCTACTAATGTTTTTCTCGAAAATATATAGCAATAACTAACTCGCCTGTATGGTAAACGGCCCGCCAGTTTTGAGTATAAAATCATTGGTGTCGGGCACTTCCGACCCGATTTGGAGTGGCACCATTTGATATTCGTATCGAGGAGATCAATACCTATCAAAGAAGAAGTTAAAAAACCTCCAAATCAGTTACTTCAACCGAAAAGAAACTAAAAAACAAAAGATCAAAAGATCTTGGGTGGAAATAACGAAAATTCAAATTTGGATGAGTATCCCACAAGGAACACAAAAAATATCAAAGCGAAAAGAGAAATGATTAAACGATGTTTCGCCCTGGGTAACCAGCGTGGGCTCATCAGTAGTTTCACTGGTCACCCTCCACTATACATCATTAAACACCATCATACACTTAGATTTCCAACCTTGAACCACTCACAAATAGGCATCGTTCCGCACTGGTACTTACTTATCCAAGTTACCTGATATTAATTCGTCCTGGTGTGTTAATATTTCCAGTAGGATTATGCTCCTAAGGCAATTAAAACAAAGAAGAAGTTAAAAAACCTCCAAATCAGTTACTTCAACCGAAAAGAAACTAAAAAACAAAAGATCAAAAGATCTTGGGTGGAAATAACGAAAATTCAAACTTGGATGAGTATCCCACAAGGAACACACAAAATATCAAAGCGAAAAGAGAAATGATTAAACGATGTTTCGCCCTGGGTAACCAGCGTGGGCTCATCAGTAGTTTCACTGGTCACCCTCCACTATACATCATTAAACACCATCATACACTTAGATTTCCAACCTTGAACCACTCACAAATAGGTATCATTCCGCACTGGTACTTACTTATCCAAGTTACCTGATACGAATTCGTCCTGGCGTGTTAATATTTCTAGTAGGATTATGCTCCTAAGGCAATTAAAACAAAGAAGAAGTTAAAAAACCTCCAAATCAGTTACTTCAACCGAAAAGAAACTAAAAGATCAAAAGATCTTGGGTGGAAATAACGAAAATTCAAACTTGGATGAGTATCCCACAAGGAACACACAAAATATCAAAGCGAAAAGAGAAATGATTAAACGATGTTTCGCCATGGGTAACCAGCGTGGGCTCATCAGTAGTTTCACTGGTCACCCTCTACTATACATCATTAAACACCATCATACACTTAGATTTCCAACCTTGAATCACTCACAAATAGGCATCGTTCCGCACTGGTACTTACTTATCCAAGTTAACTGATACGAAATCGTCCTGGCGTGTTAATATTTCCAGTAGGATTATGCTCCTAAGGCAACTAAAACAAAGAAGAAGTTAAAAAACCTCCAAATCAGTTACTTCAACCGAAAAGAAACTAAAAGATCAAAAGATCTTGGGTGGAAATAACGAAAATTCAAACTTGGATGAGTATCCCACAAGGAACACACAAAATATCAAAGCGAAAAGAGAAATGATTAAACGATGTTTCGCCATGGGTAACCAGCGTGGGCTCATCAGTAGTTTCACTGGTCACCCTCTACTATACATCATTAAACACCATCATACACTTAGATTTCCAACCTTGAATCACTCACAAATAGGCATCGTTCCGCACTGGTACTTACTTATCCAAGTTAACTGATACGAAATCGTCCTGGCGTGTTAATATTTCCAGTAGGATTATGCTCCTAAGGCAACTAAAACAAAGAAGAAGTTAAAAAACCTCCAAATCAGTTACTTCAACCGAAAAGAAACTAAAAAACAAAAGATCAAAAGATCTTGGGTGGAAATAACGAAAATTCAAACTTGGATGAGTATCCCACAAGGAACACACAAAATATCAAAGCGAAAAGAGAAATGATTAAATGATGTTTCGCCCTGGTTAACCAGCGTGGGCTCATCAGTAGTTTCACTGGTCACCCTCCACTACACATCATTAAACACCATCATACACTTAGATTTCCAACCTTGAACCACTCACAAATAGGCATCGTTCCGCACTGGTACTTACTTATCCAAGTTACCTGATACGAATTCGTCCTGGAGTGTTAATATTTCCAGTAGGATTATGCTCCTAAGGCAACTAAAACAAAGAAGTTAAAAAACCTCCAAATCAGTTATTTCAACCGAAAAGAAACTAAAAAACAAAAGATCAAAAGATCTTGGGTGGAAATAACGAAAATTTAAACTTGGATCATTTAATCATTTCTCTTTTCGCTTTGATATTTTGTGTGTTCCTTGTGGGATACTCATCCAAGTTTGAATTTTCGTTATTTCCACCCAAGATCTTTTGATCTTTTGTTTTTTATCAATACCTATAATTTGACACATCAATCAATTGGTTTCGTTATGGGTCGATTTTGGTTGCGTTCCTTCGGGTGATGGTGCCGCGGCAACGCGGCCGGTTGCGGGATGGCACCATTGCATTTCTGGCATCGCCTAAGTCTAATCCAAGTCCCAATAGAAGTATTTTTTGGTTACGTTCAAAAAGAAAAAATTCAAAGATTTCACACGCGCCCAGAAAAAATAGAATACCTCGAGAACTACTAACACTAGAATATCGATATATAGCTTATTTTAAAGGTCTCGAAAATATTGAAAAAAAGTTTTTTTTGAAATTTTTTCAAAAAAGTAATTTTTAATTTTTTTCAGAAAAAATATATTTTAGCAACATATTGACAAAATTTTAGGATGGAGAAATGTTTGGAACAAGGTAAAAAAAAATAATAGCAATAAAAATGCATGCAATATAGTGATATTTATTTTGATAAAACTTAAACATTAGTAAAAGGAAATAAAAAAAACTTAAAAGAAATTAGATGATTTCAGATTTAGTTTCTTTTTCCTAAATTTTTGGAAGAATCCCATATTTCATCTTTGGTCAGCATGTGTTCGACCGGTAGAAGAGGCTGAACCCTTTTTAATACTGCATTGCTTTCTCCTACTAAAATGTCTGCTCTAGGTGTCGGTTAATAAAATGAACTAGCCGGTCCATTTGGATGTAAAAAACTGATTTTAAGTTTATCAGATTCTTCATTATGTCCAATGATACAGGCTAACCATCATAATTTATCATATTCCACAGTCGCAATCCATTGAGACATTAGTTCAGAATTTGTGATTTTCAGAACACCTCAAAAGTTCCTGGGTTTTTTTCCAAGCTGAGTGAATAATTGGTCATTATCTTTGATTTTGAAACTGGAATAACTGAATGTACTTTTTGAGTTCCAGGAATAAGTTTGTGTTTCAGCAAACCTTTTTTCTAAATACATTCCATGCGTTTCGTAATCAGCAGTTGTACCAAACCTAAATACCGGCTATATTTTCTTGCGCAAATCGGAAAAGTTGTTCTGGCGTCATAATTTGGTCCTGGTAGGGCCTTTGAAGACTAGCTTTAGTTGCTAAACGTTTTACGGTACCATCTAGGCCATCACAAGCGCTCTTGCCATGGAAAGTGACAAAAAAGTGCGGTTCCGCTTTTACCTCAAATTCTTCTTGATGGTAACAAAGGTTGATGACATTTTTTTAATTTTTGTATTGGGCTGCGCACCTATAAGAAAAGTAGTAAATCTTTGAAAGGTTTATTTTCTCTTTAAGTTCAGCTATTAGTTGTTGTAGAAATAAATGGAAAGCTATAGTATTGTGTATTAAGCAGTCTGAAATAAACACCTTCATCATTTTTGTAGTAGATTACGAAAGGTTAAAGTGTCGCCTGACTGGTAGTCCAGTGGTATGATTGTACCTCATCCTGCAGGACAAAGGAAAATTTTTCAGCGAAATCACATGGGATAAGTGCCTCGCCTTTTAAATTTGTTTTTGTTTCGTTGTAAAATTCTTTTTGCATATTAGAGATAAACGAGTGCGTTTTTAGTTTTAATAAATCTTGGGTGAATTCATCAAGAAATTCGTTTATAGGTTTGCTGATTGTCTTCATATTACAGAGGTAGCTACTGATACCCATTTTTTATAAGTTACACTATCAATGAAAAATTCATTAAATCATTAATCAATAAAGTCGCTTTCTTCTTCATTAAAATCGTTTTCTAACAGGTGATCGGTGTACTAGCTGTCAATCCTATTACCGTACAGTTTTCCAAAAATAAAAAAAATATATATATATAGTTACATTAAAGCAACTAGCAACAATTCTTTTTCCGGTTTAAAATAAAATTGATATGATATTTAAAATTGTTGCGATGGTGTGTCTAGGACAAACATTTTCAAATCGTCATTTGTTTAAATGCGGTTTTAAGGGTCTCAATAAACAAAGTAATTGTTTGACGTAAAATTTTATTTTTGTGCAGTATTGCTGTGAACATGTTATTTCGAAAGTCGTTGAAGTTAGATTGGGTTTGGGATTGAGATTGACAAAAATTACAAACACTGATTCATTCATTCAAATTTTCGATAATATTTCAAAATGAAGTTGAAAGCTCCCAGGGGGGGGTACCATCTAGTATCTCAGATTTCATTCAAAATTGGTATGTAGCGGTTTTTGTGGTCGAGGATTACGAATTTTCGATCAGATTTGAAAAGCTATAAAGTTGACAACTGCCCGCTGAGTTAGGGGGGGGGGGGGGTACCATCTAGTATTTCCGATTTCGTTCAAACTTGGTATATAGGGGTTTTTGGAGCAGAAAATTAAAAATTTTTGACCATATTTAAATTTACTTCAAAATTGGTATAAAGGGGTTTTGGGGGTCAAGAATTACAAATGTTGGTTCAGATTTCACCAATTATAAAATTAACAGTTCCCCGCGGGGGGGGGGGGGGGGGCTATATGAGTACACCAGATTTAGTTTAAAATTGGTATTACGAATTTTCTGAAATTTCACAAATTATAAAGTTAACAACTGCCCGAGGGGTGTGGGGTTCCATCTGAGCATCTCAGATTTATTTCAAAATTGATATATCGGGGTTTTGGGGGCCGAGACTTAAAAATTTTTGACCAGATTTCCAAAATTATAAAGTTGACACCTCTTAGAACACAGGGGGGTACCATCTAGAAGTATCTCCGTTTTTGTTCAAAATTGGTATTTAGGTGACATTGTCACGCCATATGTTATTCACAAATCGATAGCTGTCAAAATGACCGAAGTCCACAAACAGTTTTGACGTTGTCACGCCATACGGTATACACGAATCGATAACTGTCAAAATGGCCTTTTAATCCGCATATTTTTTTTTTCTGCGCGAGACCCTAAAGTACGGGAAAACACTTCTAAATTCGGAAAATGGTTGAACTTTGCATGTTTTTTAATGTTTTAAAACTTCTAAATACCAATCGTGACGTTGTCACGCCATACGGTGTACACAAATCGATAACTGTCAAAATGGCCTTTTAATACGCAATTTTTTTTTTCTGCGCGAGACCTTAAAGTACTGAAAAAGTACCCCTAAATTCAGAAATTTGTTGAATTTTGCATTATTTTAAATTTTTTAAAATTTATAAATACCAATCGTGACTTTGTCACGCCACAAAGTATACACGAATCGGTAACTGTCAAAATGGCTTTTAACGCAAATAATTTTTCTTTTCTGTGCGAGACCCCAAAGTACGGAAAAACACCCCTAAATTAAGAAAATGGTTGAATTTTGCAAGTTTTTTTAAAGTTGTAAAATTTATAAATAGCAATCGTGACATTTTCACCCTATACGGTATACATGAATCGGTAGCTGTTAAAAGGCCCTTTTAACGCAAATAATTTTTCTTTTTTGCGCGAGACCCTAAAGTACGGAAAAACACCCTTAAATTTAGAAAATGGTTGAATTTTGCAAGTTTTTTAAAGTTTTAAAATTTATAAATACCAATCGTGACGTTGTCACCCTATACGGTATACATGGATCGGTAGCTATCAAAATGCCCTTTTAACGCAAATTATTTTTCTTTTCAGCGCGAGACCCTAAAGTACGGAAAAACACCCTTAAATTCAGAAAATTGTTAAATTTTGCAAGTTTTTTAAAGTTTTAATATTTATAAAATAGCAATCGTGACGTTGTCACCCTATACGGTATACATGAATCGGTAGCTGTCAAAATGTCCTTTTAACGCAAATTATTTTTCTTTTCTGCGCGAGACCCTAAAGTACGGAAAAACCCCCTTAAATTTAGAAAATGGTTGAATTTTGCAAGTTTTTTAAAGTTTTAAAATTTATAAATACCAATCGTGACGTTGTCACCCTATACGGTATACATGGATCGGTAGCTGTCGAAATGCCCTTTTAAAGTAAATTATTTTTCTTTTCAGCGCGAGACCCTAAAGTACAGAAAAACACCCTTAAATTCAGAAAATGGTTAAATTTTGCAAGTTTCTTAAAGTTTTAAAATTTATAAATGCCAATCGTGACGTTGTCACCCCATACGGTATACAAGAATCGGTAGCTGTCAAAATGCCCTTTAAATACAAATAATTTTAATTTTCTGCGCGAGACCCAAAAGTATGGAAAAACACCCCTAAATTCAGAAAATGGTTAAATTTTGCAAGTTTTTTAAAATCTTAAAATTTATAAATACCAATCGTGACGTTGTCACCCTATACAGTATACATGAATCGGTAGCTGTCAAAATGCCCTTTTACCGCAAATAATTTTTCTTTTCTGCGCGAGACGCTAAAGTACGGAAAAACACCCCTTAATTCAGAAAATGTTTAAATTTTGCAAGTTTTTAAAAGAACCAGCTACCATTAACATGGGAAAAACGTCTGGGCTAAATTTACTGAAATTTTGATATGTTTTTCTACTTGGTCTCATAAGAAAAAATCTAAAAAACTAAACTTTTTAGTCGAGACGTTTTTAAGGTAGTGTGTTTAAAATTTCCGTACATTTTCCTCTTTTAAGTCAGTTTATGTAATAAATCAATTTTCTTTTTTAAATATTTTCTTTAAATTGATTTTCCTGATTCTTCTCTAGAATTTTGGCCAGTATAATTAAAATTATACTGGGATTTAAGATACAGAGGGCGCAAAAGTTATACGTAGGTAGAGTTTTTTTTTCAATTTAGGCAATTTTTTAAACAAGTTTAGTATTTATACTTTAAAAATGGTTACATTAAAAATCCTTAAATTCATAATTTAAATTGTATTATACAGGGTGTCCAAAAATTGATATTAAGTGTTTCTTATTTTTCTCCTATTTTAGGCATGGTTTATTAAATAATATAACTCACCTTCTAATGGATTTGTTCTTTTACTTCGTTAAGATCTTCGACAATACAAATAATAATACACAAGGTTTTAAAATACAGGGTCTTTCCTGACTTAAATGTTATATTAAGATGTTACATTTAAAATATTCGTTTTTTTAAAATGTTTTTTCTATTTGCTGTTTGCATTACAAACTTAAAAATATTTTATAGTTAATCTCTCATAAATATACGGAGTGATCAGAAATTATGTTTTTCGTAGAGTCACCCTGTATATGGCATTTCTGTAAAATGTTAAAACGACTTTGCGATAATATTTTCGATTGAAACATGTTAAAAGTATTTATTCTATGTTTTAAAAAAATGGCCCAAAATGAAGAAAAAACTCTACCTACATATTATAACTTTTGACGCCCTCTTTATCATAAATCCCAGTTTGTATTGTCCGAAATTCTAAATAAGAATCAGAAAAATTAATTTAAAGAAAACATTTAAAAAAGGAAATGGATTTTTTAAATAAACTGGCTTAAAAGGAGGAAAATGTACAAAAAACATGACATTTTAAACACCCTGTATCTTAAAAATTGCTCTACAGAAAAATTTAATTTTTAAAATTTTTTCTAATGAGTCCAAGTACAAAAACATCAAAATTTCAGCGAATTTGGCCGAGACCTTTTTCCCCATGTTAATGGTACCTGGTTCTTTACAAATACCAATCGTGCCAAAATGGTCTTTTAATACGTATAATTTGTTTTTTCTGCGCGCGACCCTAAACAACGGAAAAACACCCCTAAATTCAAAAAATTGTTGTATTTTGCATGTTTTTTAATTTTTTTAAATTTATAAATAGCAATCGTAACGTTGTCACGTCATAAAGTATATTCGAATCGATAACCGTCAAACGTCACAACGTCACGATTGGTTTTAATAAATTTTAAAATTTTAAAAAATTTGCAAAATTTAACCATTATCTGAATTTAGGGCTGTTTTTCCGTACTTTAGGGTCTTGCGCAGAAAAGAAAAATTATTTGTGTTAAAATGCCATTAGTAGGTATTGGGACACTTGGTCGTGGGAAAATTTTGAAGACCGTGGGAACTTTTTGCTGATCAGGAATCCTTTGATATATGCCGCCAGGTGCATCGCCCTAATTAGAGGCACGCGCCACCTGTCACCTTTGCAGACACCTGTATCCTTTGATATATGCCGCCAGGCGCGACGCCCTAATTAGAGGCACGCGCCACTTGTCACAGGTGCAGACACCGGGTCCTTTGATATATACCGCCAGATTTTTGTTTATATACCTTTTAATAAAAAAGTGTATTTTATACAGGGATCGTACCGGCCATATACTGAACAGGTCAAGACCTGCACGGACATGGGAACTTGTTAAAAAGCTTTTGTAAAATGGTGTTTGGATTAAAAATATGTTAAGAATAGCGGTTCATTCTCGGGTAGTTCCAACCGTGTGAGCGCTTCAGGTGTTTTCTACCTTTTTTTAATAAGTTTTTGTAAAATAAAGGTTATTCACGTCGGGCATTTTATTTTTGACAAACAGTTGTTAAATAATTAGAGTTTTAATCTAATTTTCCTCTTAATTTAGGCCGGCCGCCGTAACGCCGTGGGGTTCGAATCCCGGCTAGGTGCATGGATATTTTGTGTTTTTCTTTAACTTTGCAAAAATTTCGCCAACACTGGGCATTGATCCTGTAATGGATGGAAAGTCCCAGTATAAAAAACAATCTCATATTCCTCTTAAAGATATTTCAGAACGACCACATCTTAATGCATTATGTAGAGGGGTTTATTAGAATAATTTAAAAATAAAAGCGGTTTGAATTTTTTATTTAGCTCCAAGATATAGAAAAACTTGGGTATAACCTCTTAAAAGAAGGTCTAAAAAAATGAAAGGTACTATTTTTCTTAATCTAAAAGTAGTGGAAAATTAAGTGAGGTAACAAATATATTATTTGTTCCCTACATAATATAATAAAATGGTATAATATTTATACTTTTCTTTATTTTGATTTTAAGTTAGATGTAATTGTGTGACAACTCACAGGGCATTTGCGTGTTTGGCTTTAGGGGCTATTTCTTTATGACTTGCAAACAAAAGTTATTATGGAAATTTTTAGATACAAAATGCCTAGAACTACCTGATTACTACTAAAGATGCCCTTTTATAGGCATTAAGTAAGTTCAAGCATTATGGTGGTCCATGAAGGCTCATTATTAAAAATGTGAAAATTACATGGTTATAGGCTAGTACTATATACTACTACTCCTAATAATATTATTATATAATAACGGTAGTTGACAAAAATTGAACTTTAAGGGACACACAAATAAAAATAATTTTTGGTATACTAAAGTTATAGCAATAAAATATTGCGTTCAATTGGTTAAATTTTAATTAATTGGTAAACAATATATTTTCCACTTATTAACACTTCTTTTCACTATGGCGTGTAGTTCTTGTTTAAATCACTGGTAATACGTTTCTAAAGGATTATTTTTTCAATCGGAAAAATCATCTAAAGAAGTATGGCAATGCAGAGTAGTAAATCAAAATTAGTGAAAGTTGTGGGAAACACCCCATAATGTATATAACCGTCAAAGAGTGTCGAAAATAAAGACAATTTTACTTTGCTCGAGCTTTACAATATACGAGATATTGGGTTTCCTTTCCAATGTTTTAGTCTTAATTTTTAATTTGTATCGTCTTATGGATGCTGGGACGTTCGGAGGGGGGGGGGGTGTAAAGCTAGCGATCCACTATGTATATTTGCTACGCAGTCTAAAAACCCTTGCGCTCGACAAAGAGGTGCCAGGACTCAGGTAAATTCCTAACAGGACTTCATCACTTAAAGAAAATGTGCAGTTTTCAAAATTTTTGGAAATTGAAAGTAAAATAGTACCTATAATAGGCTCAGTTAAGTTTGCCCCCCCAGATCGATTTTCTCAAAAATTTTTATGCCAAAATTTTGCACACATTTTGCACAATTTTGCACACCACAAATCAAATGTTGCACACCTTCCTACGAGAAACTACAGCCCATTTTCTGTGGGGGGGGGGCAAACTTGACGTTTGACCAATATTTTTCAAAAATTATGATGTCATTTGAAAGGTCTTATTTTGCACAATTTTGCACACTTATTTTAAAATTTTGCACACCTCCCTGTAACCCACACGAGGGTTCTGAAAATATCAAGTTTGCCCCCCCCCCAGTCAATATTTTTCAAAAAGTTTGGTGCCGTTAGAAAGGTCTTATTTTGCACAATTTTGCACACCCATTTTAAAATTTTGCACATCTCCCTGTAACCCACAAGAGGGTTCTGAAAATATCAAGTTTGCCACCCCCAGTCAACATTTTTTTAAAAATTTGGTGGCGTTAGAAAGGTCTTATTTTGCACAATTTTGCACACCCATTTTAAAATTTTGCACACCTCCCTGTAACCCACACGAGGGTTCTGAAAATATCAAGTTGGCCACCCCCAGTCAACATTTTTTAAAAAATTTGGTGGCGTTAGAAAGGTCTTATTTTGCACACCCATTTTAAAATTTTGCACACCTCCCTGTAACCCACACGAGGGTTCTGAAAATATCAAGTTTGCCCCCCCCAGTCAATATTTTTCAAAAAGTTTGGTGTCGTTAGAAAGGTCTTATTTTGCACAATTTTGCACACCCATTTTAAAATTTTGCACACCTCCCTGAAACCTACACGAGGGTTCTGAAAATATCAAGTTTGCCCCCCCAGTCAATATTTTTAAAAAAGTTTGTTGTCGTTAGAAAGGTCTTATTTTGCACAATTTTGCACACCCATTTTAAAATTTTGCACACCTCCCTGTAACCCACAAGAGGGTTCTGAAAATATCAAGTTTGCCACCCCCAGTCAACATTTTTTTTAAAATTTGGTGGCGTTAGAAAGGTCTTATTTTGCACAATTTTGCACACCCATTTTAAAATTTTGCACACCTCCCTGTAACCCACACGAGGGTTCTGAAAATATCAAGTTTGCCCCCCCCCCAGTCAATATTTTTCAAAAAGTTTGGTGTCGTTAGAAAGGTCTTATTTTGCACAATTTTGCACACCCATTTTAAAATTTTGCACACCTCCCTGAAACCTACACGAGGGTTCTGAAAATATCAAGTTTGCCCCCCCAGTCAATATTTTTAAAAAAGTTTGGTGTCGTTAGAAAGGTCTTATTTTGCACAATTTTGCACACCCATTTTAAAATTTTGCACACCTCCCTGTAACCCACAAGAGGGTTCTGAAAATATCAAGTTTGCCACCCCCAGTCAACATTTTTTTAAAAATTTGGTGGCGTTAGAAAGGTCTTATTTTGCACAATTTTGCACACCCATTTTAAAATTTTGCACACCTCCCTGTAACCCACACGAGGGTTCTGAAAATATCAAGTTTGCCCCCCCCAGTCAATATTTTTCAAAAAGTTTGGTGTCGTTAGAAAGGTCTTATTTTGCACAATTTTGCACACCCATTTTAAAATTTTGCACACCTCCCTGAAACCTACACGAGGGTTCTGAAAATATCAAGTTTGCCCCCCAGTCAATATTTTTTAAAAATTTTGGAGTCATTATAAAGGTCTAATTTTGCATCATTTTGTACACCCATTTTAAAATTTTGCACACCTCCCTCTAACCCACACGAAGATTCTGAAAATATCAAGTTTGCTCCCCCCCACCGTCGATATTTTTCAAAAAATTTTGTGTCATTTGAAAATTTAAACTGGCGAACCGTAGCAGCTAGCGATACGATACGCGATGCTTACAAGATGAATCATTACATTTTCAGCAAAAAAATATTAAACAAATTTTTGAAAGAAAAATTTGAAAAAAACGATTTTTTAAAACATTTTTTAAGGTTTTAGGGATAGCCTGTTGGCACCATTTGGTTTTTTATTTTACTTTCAGATACCGTATGGAAAACATTGTAGATGAAGACCGTGTGAAACCGTCTCACCATAGAAAGTATATATACTATATAGGTTGTTTTTGCCTAAAATTTCTTTTACCAGCTCCAGATTTTTCTGTTAACGCTTTTCCTTACACTTTGGAGAATTGGAGGACTTGTCGGTATATAAAGTCGGCATAGCCTGACTTTAATAAAGTGGGCACTATTTTTGACAGTTCAGCACGAAGTCTAAAAGGTTTCTGACTTTGTTGTCATCTAGACATGCTTATATTGTGCTACGCAAAAAGTTGACATAAATAAAGTTAATTCCGTCCTTTACTAAAGGATGGCAAAAACAATAATGAAAGTCGACATTATTTTGATGGCATAGATGACATGTTTAGATAATAGCAACTTTATTAAAGTCAGGCTATGCCGGCCTTATATATACCGATATAGTTTTATTGGTAACCCTAGTTCCATATTTTTATTATATGCAAAAGAAATTAATTTGTCAGGAATATTTATTACATACATACACACACACACACCCACCCACACACACACACACCTATACACACATAATATTAATTTTTTAATACCTGCATCTTTTCTCACTTTATTATAATCAGCTATGGAAGCGTGGTATCTAAGATTCATTCTTATCAATATGATTTTTAGATGTATCTTCTTTATGATACGACTAGGTTGAATTTTCAATCAAACCCCCGTCTTGTGTCCGGGGGTAGTAAGAGTAGCACCAGGGTAACCTTAGATCTATCGTGTGAGGCGACTAAGAAGGCCCCGTGGGTAAATGGGTAATAGTATGGCAACGGACGAACGCTAACCCAGTTCTCTATCCTATCCGTCTTTGAACCCCTTTCCATTCCTCTAGTGAAAAATATTCTTCATTTTCTACACAAATGTTATTAAATGTTTTTATAATATAAAATAATAATAAAAAAAAATCATATAAAATAATGCATAATAAAAACTACGACTGAGAACTCACAAAGTGTGTAGGTGTGTGTGTGATTGTTTTGTCCAAAATCAAGAAGTCTTAATTCTGAATGTTTAGTTATGAAGCTGTCTCCAAGATGATTTACTTGGTCTTTCAAAAAGTAAATTTGTTCATGGACCTCAAAGAAGGTAGTGCTGTATTTTTTTTAAACATTCCTGTACACATTTTGAATAAAATCATCAAGTGTTTATGTTGTATATTAACATGTTAATTTTGACCCAATCTTATGATTAAAGCAAAATCTGTTTTCCGGTGGTAGAAGCCTCTCTGGTGTGAAATTTTTCACATGCTGATTAAGAATATTTGGATGATTTCTGCACCTTCCTCCTATCCCTATACAACAGTTGTTTCGATGTTGCAGAGAGCCTAAATGTCCGTTATATCTGTTAGCTGGAATTTGATTTTTTTCTCTTTTTCTTCCTCCAGCGAATTTAAAATTTGATTTTGAAAAGAAACTTCGAGTGAAAATTAGCGGTGGTTTTATGTGATGTATACCGACACTGCTTGCGTCATCCGTTGAAATTTGGTGGCAAACGACTTGACCTCCTCCATTTCTTTTACTTGCCTATTTCTCATACCTCGTCTTTTTGTGCTTGTGTTACTATAACCGTTTAAAGCGGTCACCCCCCTCTTACCGGTCAGTTTTGGCTTTTAAAAATAAATCTTATAGGATTTTTTATAATAAGGCACCCCTCGAATACCGAAACTCTTCTAAAACGGCCACGGTCACATGAATCCGTAACTTAGGAAAATTACCTGAAATTTTTACCCTTAATCACGGTCGTCTCGACCCTTATGGGGATGTTTGTACATAGCCTGTACTTTATTACTGTTACTATTGAGGCGCAATTACACAGACGAACATGCTCAAACAAAAGCTCGTGCAAAATATCTAAAATTTTTTGCGTGAACATTTTTGTGAGCTTTTCTTGAACATTTTGTTCGGGTAAATTTTTGAGCAAATTATTGCTGTCTGTTTTGGAAACATATTTTTAAAGATGAGAATAAATAAAGTTTCGCATCAGTGATCAGTGATCTCAATTCTTTAAAAAAATGGAACACCAACTTTTATTTAAAATTTTTGTGAAAAAAAGCCGACGGCAAGCGAAATATTATTCTTGGCTATCAGTTTTGTCACATGGATTAGGGTTACTTATAATATTTTTTATTAGGTTATTTTATTAGGGTTTTTCCCGGATTTTTTTGCCCGGGGGTTTTTTGGGATTTTCTTGTGTTTTTTTTATTTCCAAGGGTTTTTTCCTAAATTCAAAAAACAACCAAGGAAAATTTTTCTTTTCCAAAAAATTTGAGTTTTTCAAATATCGGCAAAAAACTCAAAAATTGCACTTTTAAGCGGTAATCCGCGCCTCACGATTATGAGGAGTAGTGGGGAGGGGATTTTTTTTTTAAACATATTTTTGTAACTTTACTTTATCCTTAGCTTTGATTGTTTTTTTTTTAATTCCTCACACCAGATTTACCTAGTTAGTTTAGGGTCCCAACAGTTGCTTAAAAAAGCAAAAGGTTCATGAAAATGCTGAAGATAGATATTTACTGTCAATTTAATGTAATAATCAAGGTCGATTACTGACACTGAACAAACAACATGCAAAGGAGCAACATTCCGATTCAGAAGTCTAGCCTATTACTGCTAAATTATATTTTCTTAGACAAGGTCGGGATCGTAGGGTTGGTAATAAACGGGTATTATTTAGACCGAACGTGCTTTTGTGCATACATTTGAGATTTAATAAAATATATGTAGGTTTTTTAATTTGACTTAATTATTATTGTATTGTGTTTTAAACTAGGAAGTAAAATAAAGAGATATTCTTTTTAACGTACATTTTTATCATTACATTTTACAGGCAACAGCAATAAATAAGTGCCAATTATTATTTTTTTATTCTCGTTTTTTTACAACCCCAAAAAAGTTACAAGTATACTGGCATATCCCCTATAAAAATCAGGTCAATCGAAGTTGCTTATGAGGTAAAATGTGAATTTCGACATCAAATCGTTTTTCCGTCGGAAAGCACTTAATTAAAAATACCTTGTTTTAAAACTTAGTCTTTCTATTTTCAGTTAAGTTCAGTGAATTCCCATAAAACTATAAAATTTAAATTTGTAAGAAATTTCTATACCAACATTTCTTCAAACAAATTTTGCTCAACATTCTCTCCAAAATTTACGTGTGTTTTTTTGTACGCGATTTTGCTCGAACATTTCTTTGAACATTTTGCTCAAGAGGCTCGTGTAAATGTTTGTCGGCATTTCAACATCAAAGGAAAGTTTGTCTGTGTAAATGCGCCTTTGGAAATACCGAAAATAGATAAAAAGCGAATTATGCAAATGGATTTTTAAGTATAAATATAATTTGTTATAAGCTAAAATTTTATTCGGTCAAATTTTAACAGCCCAAGACCAATCATGTCTCTGAAACGTAAACGTTTATCTCTTAAAAAATTTGGTATCGGTGCTCGAAAGATAGCGGCAAAGTATTAGAAAAAAATGATATTCTAAAAAGTAAAACTGAACTGAAAAACAGTCCAAACAGGACTATATTATCTGGCAATGCCAAACAAAACTAAATAAGATAATATATTATTTTCTTTATAACTGTATTTTTCTATATGTTGTGTGTCTCAATTTTATTCTAGGTGTTTGGTTAAGTTTAGTAAAATTAGGTATGTTAATAATAAATAGTGCATATAGTATATAAATTTTAATTCTTTGTGTACTAACTGAATTGAGGAAGAGAGTGATGCTGCGCGATGGCAATGTATGGAGTAGTATTTACTCATGCTTTGTTCGGGTTCTAGTATACACCATAATGTAAAGATTTTGTTAAAATACTTGATGTATTCTACTATTATAGGTACTATTTTACTTTTAATTTCCAAAAATTTTGAAAACTGCACATTTTCTTTAAGTGATGAAGTCCTGTTAGGAATTTACCTGAGTCCTGGCACCTCTTTGTCGAGCGCAAGGGTTTTTAGACTGCGTAGCAAATATACATAGTGGATCGCTAGCTTTACACCCCCCCCCCTCCGAACGTCCCAGCATCCATAAGACGATACAAATTAAAAATTAAGACTGAAACATTGGAAAGGAAACCCAATATCTCGTATATTGTAAAGCTCGAGCAAAGTAAAATTGTCTTTATTTTCGACACTCTTTGACGGTTATATACATTATGGGGTGTTTGCCCACAACTTTCACTAATTTTGATTTACTACTCTGCATTGCCATACTTCTTTAGATGATTTTTCCGATTGAAAAAATAATCCTTTAGAAACGTATTACCAGTGATTTAAACAAGAACTACACGCCATAGTGAAAAGAAGCGTTAATAAGTGGAAAATATATTGTTTACCAATTAATTAAAATTTAAACAATTGAACGCAATATTTAATTGCTATAACTTTAGTTTACCAAAAATTATTTTTATTTGTGTGTCCCTTAAAGTTAAATTTTTGTCAACTACCGTTATTATATAATAATATTATTAGGAGTAGTAGTATATAGTACTAGCCTATAACCATGTAATTTTCACATTTTTCTCCTTCATGGACCACCACAATGCTTGAACTTACTTAATGCCTATAAAAGGGCATCTTTAGGAGTAATCAGGTAGTTCTAGGCATTTTGTAAAATTAAAATCAAAATAAAGAAAAGTATAAATATTATACCATTTTATTATATTATGTAGGGAACAAATAATATATTTGGTACCTCACTTAATTTTCCACTATTTTTAGATTAAGAAAAATAGTACCTTTCATTTTTTTAGACCTTCTTTTAAGAGGTTATACCCAAGTTTTTCTATATCTTGGAGCTAAATAAAAAATTCAAACCGCTTTTATTTTTAAATTATTCTAATAAACCCCTCTACATAATGCATTAAGATGTGGTCGTTCTGAAATATCTTTAAGAGGAATATGAGATTGTTTTTTATACTGGGACTTTCCATCCATTACAGGATCAATGCCCAGTGTTGGCGAAATTTTTGCAAAGTTAAAGAAAAACACAAAATATCCATGCATCTAGCCGGGATTCGAACCCGGGATCCGCTGCCCACGGCGTTACGGCGGCCGGCCTAAATTAAGAGGAAAATTAGATTAAAACTCTAATTATTTAACAACTGTTTGTCAAAAATAAAATGCCCGACGTGAATAACCTTTATTTTACAGAAACTTATTAAAAAAAGGTAGAAAACACCTGAAAAGCTCACACGGTTGGAACTACCCGAGAATGAACCGCTATTCTTAACATATTTTTAATCCAAACACCATTTTACAAAAGCTTTTTAACAAGTCCCCATGTCCGTGCAGGTCTTGACCTGTTCAGTATATGGCCGGTACGATCCCTGTATAAAATACACTTTTTTATTAAAAGGTATATAAACAAAAATCTGGCGCTATATATCAAAGGACCCGGTGTCTGCACCTGTGACAAGTGGCGCGTGCCTCTAATTAGGGCGTCGCGCCTGGCGGCATATATCAAAGGATACAGGTGTCTGCAAAGTTGACAGGTGGCGCGTGCCTCTAATTAGGGCGATGCACCTGGCGGCATATATCAAAGGATTCCGGTTCAGCAAAAAGTCCCACGGTCTTCAAAATTTTCCCACGACCAAGTGTCCCAATACCTACTGCCATTTTGATAGCTACCGACTGATGTATACCGTATGGGGTGACAACGTCACTATTGGTATTTATAAATTTTAAAACATTAAAAAACATGCAAAATTCAACAATTTTTTGAATTTAGGGGTGTTTTTCCGTACTTTGGGGTCTCGCGCAAAAAAACATAAAATATACGTATTAAAAGGCCATTTTGACAGTTACCGTATGGGGTGACCACGTCACGATTGGTATTTATAAATTTTAAAATTTTAAAAAACTTGCAAAATTTAACCATTTTCTGAATTTAGGGGTGTTTTTCCGTACTTTAAGGTCTCGCTCAGAAAAGAAAAATTATTTGTGTGTGGCTTTTTGCCAGCTACCGATTCATGTATAACGTATGGGGTGACAACGTCATGATTGGTATTTATAAATTTTAAAACTTTAAAAAAGTTGCAAAATTTAACCATTTTCTGAATTTAGGGGTGTTTTTCCGTCCTTTAGAGTCACGCGCAGAATATAAAAATTATTTTTGTTAAAAAGGCATTTTCACAGCTACCGATTCATGTATACCGTATGGGGTGACAACGTCACGATTGGTATTTATAAATTTTAAAACTTTAAAAAAGATGCAAAATTTAACCATTTTGTGAATTTAGGGGTGTTTTTCCGTACTTTAGAGTCGCGCGCAGAATATAAAAATTATTTTTGTTAAAAAGGCATTTTGACAGCTACCGATTCTTGTACACCGTATGGGGTGACAAAGTAACGATTCGTATTTATAAATTTTAAAAAACTTGCAAAATTTAACCATTTTCTGAATTTAGGGTTGTTTTTGCGTACTTTAAGGTCTCGCGCAGAAAAGAAAAATTATACATGTCAAAGGGCCATTTTAACAGTTACCGATTCGTGTATACTTTGTGGCGTGACAACGTCACGTTTGGTATTTATAACTTTAAAAATTGATAAATGTGCAAAATTCAACAATTTTTTGAATTTAGGGGTATTTTCCCGCACTTTAGGGTCTCTCAAATTATGCGGATTAAAAGGCCATTTTGACAGTTATCGATTCGCGTATACCATATGGTGTGACAACGTCAAGACTGACTTTAAAATGTTAAAAAACATGCAAATTCAATCATTTTCTGAATTTAGGTCATTTTGACAGCTATCGATTTGTGGATAACATATGGCGTGACAATGTCACCTAAATATCAATTTTGAATAAAATCGGAAATACTATTAGATGGTACCCCCCTGTGTTCGAAGAGCTGTCAACTTCATAATTTTGGAAATCTGGTCTGAAATTTTTAATTCTTGGCCCCCAAAACCCCGATATATCAATTTTGAAACAAATCTCAGATGGTCAGATGGAACTCCCCACCCCTCGGGCAGCTGTTCATTTTATAATTTGTGAAATTTGAGAAAATTCATAACTTTCGCCTCCCACGACCTCTATATACCAATTTTCAACTAAACCTGGTGTACTTAGATAGCCCCCCCCCCCCCGCGGGGAACTTTTAACTTCATAATTGAGGAAATCTGAACCAACATTCGTAATTCTTGACCACCAAAACCCCTTTCTACCAATTTTGAACTAAATCTAAAATACTTGGATGATACCCCCCCTCCAGAAGCTGTCAACCTAATTTTTGAAATATGGTCAAAAATTCTTAATTTTCGGCTCCAAAAATCCCTATATACCAAGTTTTAACGAAATCGGAAATACTAGATGTTAGGCCCCCCCCAACTCAGCAAGAAGCTGTCAACTTTATAGTTTTTTAAATCTGATCGAAAATTCGGAATCCTCGACCACAAAAAGCGCTACATACCAATTTTGAATAAAATCGGAGATACTAGATGGTACCCCCCCCCCTGGGAGCTTTCAACTTCATACTCTTTCAAATATGATCGGAAATTTGAAATCGTCACCCTCAAAAATCCCTTTATACCGACTTTAAACGGAATCGGTATTCTATAATCAGTATTTGTTTGGTCCGCTGTAAGTTTTGTCAATCTCAATCCCAATCTAACTTCAACGACGTTTATTTCGATTATTAAAGTATCATACAAAAACGGCTCTAAATATAATAAACATATTTTAAATACTCTAAGCCGCTCCTGACACTAGCCAAATATTGGCGAAAGGTTGAATGTGTTAATGTCATAGATAACTAGATTAATTTATGGAAAACTAAACTTTTTAAGCCTTCCACAGCCTACTTGATTGATTATTATCAGTATCAAGTCAGCGATTTTATTTAGAACCGTTCTTATCTAAAAGCGCTTTTAGGTGCGTATAAACGCAGTAAATGGCATAGACAACTAGATTAATTTATGAAAACCTACTTGATTTATCTTTCAGTTTCAAGCCATTTTAGATATTCTTGGCCGCGTCATTTATGTCGTGTCAAAAAATATTGTGAAGAAATGTGCTATTTGTATGCTTTGCATTAAAAAACAAGATATTATAATTCCGTTTACAGAATTAACTCTATGTTGGGAATTTGGAACCTTTGGTTGCACTAAAACAAAATTATGATTGTTTTCCACAAACCAAAACTACACTTTTTTGCACTCGACGCGCGTTTCGCTAACAACGTTACCATCATCAGGAGACGATAAACAATCGCGTCGAGTGCAAAAAAGTGTAGTTTTGGTTTGTGGAAAACAATCATAATTTTGTTTTAAGCTATCATATTATTTCCTAACCAGATTCAAGGATTATAGGCATTATGCTATCGAAGATTTACTGCTTTAATAATAAATGATATCCAAATCCAGGTAAGTCCACTTTTTTAAAATACAATATTTTCGTCTCTCGGAATAACAGAAATATGACTGACTCTTCTAAAAAGCACTATTTTAGCCAGAGATATTGAATCTGGTTAGGAATTGATGGCAAAAGTACTTTATTATATGATAGACTCTTATCCTGACGAATTTTAAGGACCGACTGACATCTTGACAGAGCTAATTTCGTAAACGGAATTACAGTATCTCGTTTTTAATGCAAAACACACAAATAGCACATTTCTCCGTAATACTTTTTTGACACGACATACATGACGCAGCCAAGAATATCTAAAATGGCTTGAAACTGATTGATCAATCAAGTAGACTGGAAGGCTTAAAAAGTATAAAGTTTTCCATAAATTGGCATAAAAGCGCTTTTATATAAGGACGGTTTTAAATAAAATCGCTTTCTCCGAGTGTTTAGTGTTTATACGTCCTTTATTAAATGTCATTAAATATGTCAGTTTAAAAAAAAAAAACAAAACAACTTAGTTAACAACTGATTTTTAGGAAAACCAGGATTAAATATTTATTTAGGTTGGTAGAAATGCGCCAAAGCGTTAAAGGGTTTATAACGATCCTAAAATGGGTTTTAAAGTGATAAGCCACTTTTTTAAATCGCTTTTTAAACCGTCCTTTTATAAAAGCGCTTTAAGAGGCCCGTATTAATTGACATATTGAACGTTTCGCCAATATTTAGCTACTGTCAGGAGCGGCTTAGAATATTTAACATATGTTTATTATATTTCAATCGACTTCTGACTGCGACTGCGTCGCATCGGTCCCGATAACAACAGATCTAACTGTTTTTTTTTATAAATGAAATTACACACTACAATATGGTTAAGTTTCAACTTTTCTAAATTAGTTGCATTTAATTAATTTTTTTGACATATATACGGCAGCGCTAACTCACGCGTTCTTATATTATACTGCCTGACAGCATGATTTGGGGTTATAGTCCAAGTGCCAGGCAGGTGAGCACAAAAAAATGGGCTAACACAAGATTTTTACCATAGGTAGGGGTATGTTTAGGGATACCAAAAATACAAAATTGGCACTGTAAACCTTAAAGGTGAGATTTACTAAAAAGGTTTAGTCTGTTTTAGAACGGTCCTAAGTTAAAGTGGAATTTTTGATTTTAGGTATTTTAAACCAACCCTCCTTAAGTTTTGGACATAGTTTGATTTATAAGAAGAATTTTAATAAATTTGTTTATTGAATATTCATCTTAGCACAATCTTTTGTTGGATTTAAGAGGAAATTTTCAATTTAGAAGAAAAGAAAATTAAAAACATTAAAGCCACGCGAGGTTTAAATAGAATAAGTTAACATTGGGGCTATATGTCACTCTAATTAAAACTTACTCTTGTTAATTCATTTTTCCAAGTAATACTTGATGTCACACAACGATTTATATGAGTAATTATAAAGTAAGGAGTAGATTAATTTTGTGTTTATTTAAAAGGTGTTTTTATTTATGAAATGTATTAAAAAACTTAAATGCAAGTTTTTTTTACATTTACAAAAATATTAGCGCTGCGTTCAATCACAAACAGCAAGTTCGGATCTTTTACCTCTGTTTGCACCTTCGCTTGCACCAACCTCTACTGACGAAAGCTACAGCTTTAAAATGAGTGTGCTTTGAGTAAAGAAAGTTTTTTTGACTGAGCTTTTAGATAAACTCAATGTTTTACTTTTAGTTTGTAAATAAATTAATATAGTTGTTTTGGGTTTTTTTTTGGTATATTTTTCGTGCATAATCATACATTTAGTGCTTAATTTTATGCCTCTCTATTTTTTTTGTGTAATCACTTATGTTTGTTTTGCCTCGTAGTGCCCTCATAAATATATTTTTTGTGCTGAAAACGGTTTCAAAATATGGCGTTTTTCTGAACAAAATAGGAGGTGTTTTTTTGGGTAATGAACAACTTGGGATATTAAATAAGGTAAATTAATCCTTGTAAAAGCGGTTACTTAGGAAAATTATAAACGAACTTATTACCAAATGCCAAAAAACAATCCTTTCTAGGGTCTATAAATTTAAACCACCCCCCCTGAGGTGGGCTAAAAAATCAGCAACTTTATAACCTCAAACACAAATAATGAAGCTATTATGTGCCAAATTTTTGACGTATTCACCATTTACCATTTTGAAATCTGTCAAAAAAATTAGTTTTAGGGCATTTTCTTCTAAAATATGCTGTATTTTGAGAAAAAAAAGCAGGTTTTTAGTGGTATTTTGCAATAACAATATAAAATAATTAATAACTTTGTGTCTTTTCTGTATGTGTAAGTGTTTTTTTTAAAATTGCTTTTAAAATTTAGTACCCCCTACAGGTGTAAATATTTAGACCTGTGGGGGGTACTCTTTTAGATCTTAGTAAATCTCAGTGTAAAAGTTTAAATGGCTTGATCCGTAAGTCCTTCTTGAAAAATTTTTTCTTTGTATTTAAGCTAAAACTGGCCCCTTTAAACGGAAAATAATAAAATTGTCATATGTCACCTAAAAACAATTGAAATATGTCATCCAAAAAACTCGAAGGACCATTTTTTCATGATTTTTAGAACGACGCCTAGGCAACAACAATTGCAATAAATTTTGTTTTTATTCTTTAAATTATTTAAGCAATTATTATAAACAGAAAAAAATGGGGGTGCTGCCACCTGAGCTCACTTTGAAAACTAATTGACGGCGATTTTAAACTCGCCTTGTAAAAACATCATAAACGCCACTACCTCCTATACTATTAACGCTAGGACAATAAATATTTTTTTGTTCGGTTGGTATTTTCTTTCTACATAAAAAAGCGCTTATACGTTTAGTTTAAAAAATTACGTTTGGGCACTGAAATATATAAAAAGCACATTTTTTAATTGAAGAAAATGAAACAACTTACTTTTTTAAAAAACTAATTGGTGTAAATAAAACCCACCATTATGCAAATTCAACGGGTTTAAAGTGAGTTAAAAATAAGTTTAATTGTTTTTGATAAGTCACGTAGTTTTCCAAGATATGACTCAAAAAGTTTGCAGAAAGAATTCATATATAAGTGCTAGACAATTGAGCTGTATAATTTGTGCTGCGCCTTTGATATGATTAGTACAAGTATTATAGGTAATTTTAATAATGTCGAAAATACAGTGGCTTCCGCAGAGATTGTCTAGAGGGAGGGGGTTGAGTAACATAGTCTCAGATAACCATTTTATTATTATTTTTTTAGAAGAGTTAAATCTTTAGGAGTACCTATATATTCAATGGCTCTGGGGGGGGGGGCTTGAGCTCCACCCAGAACCAAAACAGCATGAAGATACCGATTATTATTTTAATACTTTTTCCAACGCCCCACCGCAATGGGCGGATTTTCTTATCTTGTTTATCTACGCAAAATATGACATTTATATTTTGAAAAGGTAAAGAAACCAAAATTTACAGTTATTCACCTAAAACATAATGGCCAAAATATTTATTTAAAATCTTATTGCTACGCCTATATACAATTTAAGACCCGATAAACGCAAAATCTATTGTTTTCAAGCGGTCGGTGGTAGGAACATTACATTAGTGGATTTTATTTTACACACGCAAAATAAGGAAAAGCGGTCAACATGCGGGTATAAACTTGGCCAAAAAGGATCTATTATGCCCTCTTTTTAAAAAATGGAAGTATAGAATATTAGGCAAATTCATTGGCTAACGCCATCTTGAATATTCTTAAAATAAAATTTTTTGATATTGAGCCCTCCTCCCCTTAGTTTTCCAAAAGTCTTTCAAGCTTTAAAATCCAATGATGAATGAAAACTTCGAAAAAGTGTACCAAACAAAAGACTTTTGAATGCATATGAAAGTGATAGAGGACCCATTAGTACACTTTATTCTTTAGTTGAGGGGAGATAGGATTATAAATCATGATCAATCACAAATTATTAGTCGTATCTCCGCCCACTAAAAGATAGTATATAAGAATTTTTTCATAAATGTAATTAAACAATCATATAGCTGAGTTTCAACTTTTCCAAAACAGTTGCATTGAACTCATTTTTTTTGACATGTTTGGATCGATGCTGACCTCACGCGTTCTAGTGTTATAGTGTCTGACTGTCTGTTTTGCGTTTGGTAGTGCATCAGCTCTTAAAAAATGGATTTTCAGCCTTTCCAAAACACTTTGAGAATACCCATTATACAGATACCCAGCTTGCTGACTCTTAAGAGTTCTTTTATATGGACAAAGTATAGTCCATCCTGAAAATATCGGCCTTTCCAAAACTCTTGCACGTTTTTTTCGCGGGCTCTTGGACTAAAAGTTTAAAGCATTATCCCAAAACCATTTCACGGATTTTGCATAATTTTAAGTTTTTTAAATAATTTTACGTATCCTAAAAATGTTTAATTCTCGGTAAAAATTATCGATTATTTTAAAAAACTAAATAAAAACAAGATATATATATTTTTTTTGAAAAACCACGCGAATGGCCTGTAGGGGATACCAGAAGCCTCCGCTGTGCAAATTTTAATTTTCGATGTCCGGTTTAACTGTTTAAGTAAACGAACTAGGAGATTCTCTCAAGAGCTCCAGAGACAGGTTCAGGGCATCAAGTGAAGCATCAGAACCAGCCTTAAAATTGGGAGATTCAGTGGCACTTGATGGTCTGAAAAAATATAATTATTTTTTAAGTATACAAGTGAAACAGAATTATGGGTGCAATTATTTTAATGAATCATAATAAATAAATTAATTGATTCGTCAAAATATACAGAATATCCCGCTAAAAGAGTCTATTATATTTATCTAGATATGTTTCTCTCTTTCTTTTTATAATGAAAAGTAAAAAACTACCATAAATAGAAACCAAAACTGCTCTTTAAATATAATTTAAAATTTGTACTAAAAAACGAGTTTTTTCTTTACAATTTTAACTGCTAATTAAAAAAAAAGTTATGCGACCTTTGTCACCCCGTATCTCAAATACGAATGATTTGTTTTTTCTTTTTTTTAAGTCTTAAAATTATTGCACTCATACTTTTTACACTCTGTAAGGTAGAATTAAAAAATTTTGTGGAAAAAAACAACCTATGTGCTGGAAAGTGTTTAGAAATAATTAATTTTAATAAATTTTACAAAATTCGCTTTACTTACCCCGCTTCAGGCGATGCAGAATTTTTAAAAACTTTCGTAAGTTTAATTCTACACCTGTCACAAATTTTCATTCCCATTTTAATGTTTCCGAAAGAACATATTTTTGCTGAAACATTTCTTAGCTTTCCAGAATGATTGCCTACCTTTAGTGGATCACAACACATAGTCACAGAAACTTTGGACCAATCTATAGCTTGATTTTGAGCCATCTTTTAAACGTTTGAATTCATCAACAGTTTTTGAAAAAATAAACTTTTTTACAAAAAAATATATTACACATGTAGAGACAATTTTTTTAATTTTACCAATAATAGCAAAGCAGGGCGTGGCATAAAAATTACAGGTCAGAACTGGAGCAATTTGTCTGCAGTACCTGAGCTCTGCAGGAGTTTTCTTGCACCAAACACCTTGATATTATAAGGGGGGGTACTTACCAAGTTACAGGCACATCTCCAGAATGGTGGAGGAGGGAGGGAGGAGGGGGGAGATGTTATTTTATTTAGGGATTTCAACAAGTTTGTGCCAGAAGAAAATTTGGTGTAAAAGCGCTGAAACAAGTTTTTTATAACAAATTAAAACACTTATGTGGAGTTTTGTATGTTAAGTTTTCAATATTTTTTTTCATTATGAACCCTTTATTTCTCCATCCTGAAATTTTACCAACATGTTGCTAAGATATTGACAAAAAATTTTTTTTTCAAAAGTTAATTTTTTTTTTTCGATAAACAGTAGAAATTTTGGGGACCTTTAAAATAAGCTACAGATTGCTATTCTAGTGTTAGTAGTTCTCGAGATATTTTATTTTTTCTAGGTGCGTGTTGAGGAAAAAACTACCGGTTGGAAAAATCTGAAATTTGGGATTTTTGATCTTCTTTATGGGTAGAATAACTACCAAAAATTACCAAAATCGGTGAGGTGGTCTGCCAAACCTATTTTTATTTTGGTTGATTTGAGGAGCAGCCTTTAATGTCCGGTAGACGATTTTATCCTAAAAGTTAGCAGTGCAGGAGACAGTTTTTTACGGGTTGGGTTGGGTATTTTGGAGCATTTAATTAGCCTTTAATGTCCTAAAGACGATTTAAAGCAGTGCAAGAGTCAGTTTTTAAACAAAAAATTCAATTAGCCTTTAATTTCCCAAAGAGGATTTGACCCAAAAAATTTAATTTTTTACCATCATGGGTTGGAAAACAGCACTCGTAAACTTAGCATTGGAGGAGCAAATTTGAAAAAAAAAATAATGCCAACGAGCTGTCCATTGAATTACATTTTGTTAACACAGTTGACCTTATTAATGTAACAAGAATGATTTGAAAAAAACAAAAGATCAAAAGATCTTGGGTGGAAAAAACGAAAATTCAAACTTGGATTTTTTGGTTAAAGTAACTGATTCGGAGGTTTTTTTTTAGGATGATTTGACCTTAAAATCTTATTTTATACCATCATGGGTCGTAGCAGTGCGAGTTAAAAAAAAACTTGCAATAACATGATATTATAAAAGAAATAATATTATCGCTCTAGTCCTTTTGCACTGCTAAGTCATGGAGGGAGTCAGCAGTGTAAGCGATATATTTAAAAGTGTAAGAGCATTAAATTTGGGAGTGGGGCATTTAATTAGCATTAAATTTTGGAATAAAAAAATCTTGCACTGTGGACCTTGCACTGCTAGCTTTATGGACGTGAAAAATTGGAGGAATCGCATCCAGTCTTGGACTAGAGTTTGGTTTAAGCGATTTGAAGTTGTTTGTTGGAGTAGGTTTCTATCGGTAAAGTTGCAACTTCCAGATCTCATTCCAATGGTTGTCGGGTTGTTTTCTCAATTAATTTAAAGCTATTATGCTTTGAGTTAAGGGTGCGATTAATGTACGTATAAAATTGTTTCTTGTTAGTAAGTTTTTTTTTTGTAGGTTTTCCTAGCTGATAATATACATATTTTAGTTTTATTGTTTTGTTGTTGATATTTTTGATAGTCTTCAGTCTTGTTGTTTATATGTTTATGCCAAAAATCTCTTTTTTAAATTTCTTTAAAAACTTCTTTCGTTAGCCAAGGTTTTTGATTATTATAAAGGTGGATTCAAAGTCCGTAAGGTAAGCGGCTAGCTAGCAAACGCATGCTGCTGTTCATAGTTTTCCGTAAGCGGCAAGCATTAAGAGCAGTATGTATTTGCTATTGTTTATTTTCGTTGTGTCTTACCGCATACCGCTTACCTTACGGAACTTTGAATCCGCCTTAACTCTAATTAGGGCATATTATAATGCTATGCCTAAGGTTATGGCAGTTCCTATCTTTTTTAACTGCTTTCATTACTTTATCAATAATCAATATCAATAAAGTAATGACAAAAAAGCGTAAATGCATATAATAACTAAAGATTCAGGAAAAAGTAACTTTGTCAGAATTTGCTACTACCTAATTATGTACTAACTTTGTTCCTGTTTAAAAAAATCCTATTCCCAAGTAATAGGGTATGGTGAGCAGTACCCGAAATTTTTTGACCCCCAAATAAAAGATAATAATAATTTTTTTTTCAGCATTTGCCGCAAGACTTTTCTCCGTTCTAAGATTTGAGAGTGTTATTCACGAGTTTGATCCTTACTTTAATTACAGAACAACCAAATATTTGGCTGAACAAGGGTTTTATAATTTTCATAATTGGTTTGACGACAGAGCTTGGTATCCTTTGGGACGTATTATTGGAGGTAAGATATTAATCTTCAATCAAATTGTAAAGGTCTCTCTGAGGGTTTGTCCCTGAAACTTTTAGGTGTTTGTTTTTTGGACAAAGTAAAAATTTCAAGATTCAAGCAATTTAAGGTATACACAAAACTATAGAAAAATAAGTATAAATCTATGGCCTTTTTCCACTGAATTTATTGTCAAAAACCTGACATGTTTTGGCAGTTTAGACTATCATCGTCAGGGGGTTCTAAAAAAACCCAAAGAAGAAATAAATAGACTTTTGTCTTATGCAAAATTGCAGTGAAGAGTGAAGTTATTTACCCTTTAATTTATGTGGTTTTTTACTTCCCTCACTAAGGGAAGTAATGAAATCATCTAAAAATCGTACTTCCAGATTTTCATGATCCTCCACGAATTTTGAGGTTGCGAATAATGATAAGCACGAATCCAGACGCCGCGCGCCGTCGCTGTGTCTGTCGATCTGTCTGTCGCCTACTTTATAGCCACTCTTAACTCAAAAACCCCTACATCAATCATAACACAATTTTACATAGTGATTACTTGTGTGGACTCGCAGACCCCTATTGTTTTTGAGCATTCCCCTATTACACCCTTCAGAGCTACCCCCAAAAAACTTCATCCCTAAAAAAAAATTTTTTCTTATATATATATATATAATTAAATTAGACCCACGACAGGTTTAGTGTCTTAGGCAAAGAGTTTATGTTACAATAAGTAGATGCTGCTGAAGAACTTGAGATCTTCTGGAATAGGAAACTATACGAAGGTTTTCTAAACACTAATAATACTATTTAAGTAGACGGAATAAGGCATGGAAGACAATAAGCAAAGTAGATGCAGTATCTCAGGGAATCTCTGATCCTTACCTAGTTGTAGAAAACAAATCGATCAATGAGGCTTTAATTTTTAGGTACAATTTATCCAGGCCTTATGGTGACATCAGCAACATTTTATAGAATCTGCCAGTTTTTGCATTTTGACATAGATATCCGGAATGTCTGTGTCTTTCTAGCACCTCTGTTTTCTTCATTTACAACGTTGATTACTTATAAGTTAACAAAAGAAGTAAGTAATATTTTACTTTATAATGTGGGTAGGTTCATTTATATTTTAAATAGGATGAACACTTGCCGGCAGAACTATTTGGATAATACATGTATTATTTTTTTTCCTTCCACAATTGCCTGCAAAATTATTGAACCAAATTTATCAGATCATGATGCCCTTTTTTTAAGCGTATATATATAATTATGCTCCTAACTTAAGCAAGATAATAGTTTACCGACCTATTAAAGATCTAGGTCTGCTTCAATTCAACAATGTAGTTGGAGAGATTGATTAGTTCCAAGAACGGATTTTCTTAGGCGGCACTGGTTTAAACATGATTTGCTTGATGAAATGGATTTTATTTAGCTCTTATTTGAGGTGTTCAATAGGTATCAGTGTGAAAATGTAAAAAAATAAACCCAAAGGAGCTGCAAAATTAGTTTGCAAAACATGCATGACAACGTTATAAAGCAATGTGGAAAATCTCAAAAAATTATGTGAAATATAATCAACAATAATAAGAGTAAGAAGCCAATACAGCCTTGTACAATATCACAAAATGATTTTAACTACTTCACTTTAGACAAAAGTGACAGAAATTTTGAAGATTTTAAATTTAGCTTCAGAAAGGTCAGGTTTGTTGAGGTTACAAACACTGTTCAAAGCTTAAAAAAATTGTAGATGCAAGATCACATAATTATCCCCTTAACTAAACTAATTAATAACTGTATCCCATTTAACATTTTTCCAAATATATTTAAGATTTCTAAAGTTATTATACCGTACCATATCCATTATTCCAATTTTTGCCAAAGTTTTTGAAAAAGTTCTTAAGAATCCAATATCAGACTACTTTCTGTTTTGTCTGACTCAATTTGGATTTAAATATGGATGGAGATGGATTTAGATATAATGGTCGCGATTCTTCAGAAACGACAGAAAATCTCAGCGGTCAAAACACAGCATCCTTAATATTTATCCTAACGTTGTAATAGAAACTGCGTCACGTTTTTAATAACATTTTGTAAATTTAATATTTTAAAGATATTCTACAGGACTAGTTTACGGCGGAGCTAAATTGTTACTACGCGTATCAATAAATGTCAAAAGACAGAATTTGTGTGACTTTTCTCAATAGTGACGTGAATAGAACGTGAATATTAGCAAATAAGTCCTGACAAACAAGCAGTTAGTGTAAACTTGTGTTGACGGTTTTTGAAGAATCGCGACCAATCTCTCAACCGCTAATGTGATGAATAAATTAGTTTCAAGTTTTGTATTTTTTTTTATAAATGTTTACATAACCACAAATTGTATTTGGATGGATTTTCTGAGTCACGGGTGACTTGTCGAAGATCCATTCATCGTCAGTAAGCTACCTTAATTATTATGTTGTTACACAATACATCCCAATTTTACTAATATAATAAAGGACACGCTTAAAAATTAGTTAATAACAATTAGTATTGAAGACATATAAATAAGTTTAAACCTATATATATATATATATATATATATATATATATATATATAGGAAATATTGATAGTCAGGTACAATTTTTTTTTAAATTGTAAATCGTAAATCTAATTATTAATGAATTAAAAACAGATAACAAAGTATTTTATTAATTATTATCTTTTTTTATTCGTATAGGATAGGGTAATTTGTTTCTGCAATCAGCTGAGCGACATATATTTATAAGCATAGGCAATTTATTTGCTATAGTTTCATAGTTTCTTTTGATATATTGGGAAATCTCACAATTTTTTTTGTTTTTAGCTTTAATTGGCAAAAGATTGGAAAGTCTTGGTCCAGTTAATAAAGTTTTGTTATTGTTAAAGCTCCGCTCTCAGAAAATAAACTTATAGATGAAATTTTTTTCTATTTTTTATTTTAAGAATATATTTCTGTGTGATTGTTAGGTTTTGCAAAACACTGCTACACATACTGCCCCAGATTTTTATACCATAATTTAAGATAGATTCAACTAGAGCTTGATATATATTTTTAGGAGTTTTTTGTCATGAATCTGCGAAGATGGTACAATTTCTATATTAATTTCCTGATTTTTTTAGTTATATATTGAACATGCGTATCATAATTAAGGTTTTGATCTATGTAGATCCCTAAGTATTTTATATTTGTTGTTGAGTTTATTACTTTGTCACAGTTGCATAATGTGTCCTCATTAAAACATTCATGTATGGGTGGATCTGTAAAAACTGGGTCTTTTAAATTTAATTTTTTGATTAAAAATAAGAGACCCTTAGAACCAAAAAACTTAATTTTTTGTATTGATACTACCCTATATAAATAAACTCTGATAATGAGCAACATCGTTACATAAAATTTTTAGAAATACAGCAATTTTTTAGAAAATCCATGACAGCATTATGACAATGGATGCCAGGAGAATGATAAAAATGCATATTTTATTTTATTTATATACTTACTAAAATATTTTTTTTAGCAAAGAACAAAACTGAATAAACTCGTTGATACTCGAGCCAACTCGTTTATAGTCTTTCTGATTTTGTATTATTTTTGCCTTAAATATAATTCTTTCCTTTTCCGTCTTTCTTCCTCTAGTTTTATTGGATATTCTTTTATTTTTTTTTCTAGATCAGTTTTTTTTCTAGATCAGTTTTTTTTTAACAAGGCTTGCCTGGCCTCTTCGGTCTTTTTTTTTTCGTCTATTAAAAGATTTATTCTCATTATGCTGCCACATTGCGGCAGCATAGTGAGGTGTCAGTATAATGAGAATTTGATAATTTTTTTCTTAATATCTAAAACTAAATAATCAAAAAAAGGGAACTCACAAAATTATTCCCGTTTATAGCTAACAAAAGCACCTTATATGTTTTAAAAAAATTAAAAGATTAAAAAAATATCTATCTATCTACTATCGTCCTCGGATAGCTTTTTAAGCGATTTTGGGAAGAAAAAGAGCAAAAACTCCTTATAAAAGCTACTACAACCACAGATCAAGTTTTGTTCCTGCCGTTCATAGACAGGTTAACGCGGGTCAACTATTTCCCGCGTTTTAGTAATTTTTAATTTTCTAGCAGTATATTTAACATTTTTTTGGAGGGGGTTTTAAGTGTTTGTTAGTATCGGTATGAAATATTTTGCCTGGGCTGTCCGCTTAATTAACTTAGGACTACCCCACTTGCTACAATATTCGATTTTGCAAAACTCAAAATTTCTCCTTTCGTCGCGTTCCCCAATAAATAATTTATATGTTTAAAGTCATATATATAAACGTTAAAATTTAATTAATTTAAGCTTTATCTCTTTAAAATTAATATTTTACCAATAAAAACGTTACATCTTTACTACTATTGCTTAAAACTAAAGTATTATCTAGTGTTTTCAGTCCCTCCTGTCACGCCTTTTTGTGATACTACGAATAAGTAACCGTTCTCGCAACTACCCTATGGTGCTCATCACACTTAAACCCGCGGACAAGGAGGCACTGTTCGCCCTTCCAGCGATTTTATGTTTAAGAGTAAAATTCGAAGACTTGAAACCGAAGGCCCAGGTCGCACAGTGCCATCGTTGTCAACAATTTTATCACGGGCAAACGCTTTGCACAGCCAAGCCCAAATGTGTTAAGTGCGGTGAGGGCCACCCCACAGCAGACTGTAAAAAGTCTAAAGAAACCCCTCCCAAATGCGCCAACTGTGGCCTGGACCATCCAGCCAGCTACAGGGGGTGCAAATCATTCCCAAAACTGCCAAAAAATAAAATCACCCAACCACCCCCTCATAAACCAGTCGCAATCACTTCTGCATACGCAAATCCAACACGATCATATGCGCAAGCATCAAAACCACCATCTTACATGCCATCAGCCAAGCCATCTCCAATGCCATCGACAGCCACCCCCGACCATCAGTTCGTCCTCCATTTAATCCAACTTATCACTAAACATGATCCAAACCTACTCCCCTCCCTAATCCCGTCCCTGTTATCCAATGTCCTCCCAACCCAAAATGCAACGCATTGAACAATCCATTCCCCCTTCGTTGAGGGTCGCCACGTGGAACGTGGATGGACTCCGAAACCGCAAACACGAAGTGGTCGAATTCTTATTCGATCACAACATAGATGTGCTTGCGGTACAAGAGACCCATCTGCTTCCACGTGACCACCTAAACTTCGTAGGATATTCATTCTATCGTAACGACACCACAGTCCATGGCGGGACAGCCATCCTCATTAAATCTCACATCAAGCATTACGCTGAAATCAATCACCCACATAGGCACTGTGAATATACATCCATTTCAATCACCACCGCCACAGACGGAAAAATCACCCTCTTTTCTTTCTATGCATCACCTGCACACCCCTTCAACATCCAGGCATTCACAGAAATTCTAAACTACAAAAATAAATGTATAATGTTGGGAGATTTTAATGCGAAACACCGCGCTTGGAATAGCCGTCTTACAAATGCGAGAGGCAGGAGATTAAATGACGCTATTATTACCAATAACGCGGTGGTCATCCCATCAAATACACCTACACATTATCCATACAACAACGATCACAGACCCGACACAATCGACTTTCTCGTAAACAAAAATTCCCGTTTTGAAATTCACGCCAGAACCATCCAAGAAGGGTCCTCCGACCATAACCCCGTCTTTTTTCAAATTGGAGACCCGGACCATAACCACATCGTCCAAAAAACTCGCACTATATTTCAGTATGAAAGATTAGGGCGAGTTTTTTATACCCACCTATCACCGATCACCCATATTAACTCAACTGCAGACCTGGAACGGGCGGTAGAACAGCTGGAAATTGATCTATCCGCTGCGATCCAGGAATGCACTGAGGTAATACCATTGCATGACCGAAGACATTTCGACCTTCCCCCCATCTTCAGGACCTATTAGCTCAAAAACACCGAGCTCGTAGGTTATTCCAACAGCATCGAACTATCAACCAGCTCAGTGAATTTCACAACGAACGCTTTCAGACAAAACTTGAAACACTCAACACACAAGACAACAGCATCTGGAAAATGCAAAAAGCCTTACGTAACAAAAAAACATACATGCCACCATTACACACGGCCAATGGCATTGTCTATGAAAAGCAGAGGCCTTCGCCGACACATACGAACAAAACACGACACTACACGACAACGACGATATCGACGAAGACACAGAGCGACTAGTAAACAGAACAATACACAGACAAAGACAAAACGACACAATCGACATCCCTCTAAGACCAGCCTCCCCACAAGAAATACGACAAATTATTCGACATAGGAAAAACAAATCAGCCCCCGGACAAGACAACATACGAAACAAACACCTAAAACACCTGCCTCGCAAGGGGATCGCAGCAATAACAAATATTGTTAACGCTATATTAAGACTGGGACACTTTCCATCCCGTTGGAAACGTGCCACAGTAATAATGATCCCCAAACCTGGCAAAGACCATGTCTTTCCACAAAACTACCGACCTATATCATTACTTAGTAACATATCTAAGATTGCTGAACTCGTAATCCTATCCCGCATCACATCTTTTTCCGATCAACTAAACCTCATCCCCGACGACCAGTTCGGATTTAGACCTGATCACAGTACGGAGCTCCAGCTCCTGCGGCTGACAGAATCTATAACCAAAGGATTCTGTCAGAGGCAGGCCACTGGAGTTTTGCTATTCGATGTCGAAAAAGCTTTCGACAAAGTCTGGCAAAAGGGACTGGTCTATAAGATGACTGTCGCCGGGTACCCATTGACAATCACTCGCCTCACAGACTCATCTACGCGGCCGTAAAATAAACAGCCGCGTGGGGAACAGTCTATCCGCATCTCGGAATATCATGGCTGGCGTACCCCAGGGGGCCGTGCTATCCCCCCATCTGTTCAACATTTTTACCCATGACCTCATCCTCACACAGACCTAGCACGATACGCCGACGACCTAATCATTAAAACAGCTTCACTGCTTCCTCGCCAAGAGACGCGTCACCTTCAAACAGCAGCAGACGACTTTGTAGACTACTGCAATAAATGGAAAATCAAAATAAACTCCGATAAAACAAAAGCCATCTTATTTAGCCGTAGACGACAGGGACCTGTCGGACACGTCGTAATATAATCAATTGGCAGGACGACGTTAAGTATCTTGGGGTTACTTTCGACAAGCGCCTTACTTGGGGGTTACACGTCAAAAACACACGCATTAAAGCCATGTACACCTACAAAAATCTATACTCCCTACTTCGCGGTAATAGTAAACTCTCACACAAAAACAAACTACTATTACTAAACACAATTATTCGCCCGATCCTATCCTATGCATCAACCATGCGCCAAGTCATCTAAAACTCATCCAAAACCTTGAGAATCGCTACAGACGTAACGCCCTTGACCTTCCCTGGCACACATCGTATACTCGACTTATGAGAGACAATAATCTTACCCCATTAACGACCTTTATTTCCGAAAAAGCCCATAATGTATACCAAAAAGCAGATACTCATTCAAATCCCCTTATTCGACAGGCCGTCAGCTACGACGAGAACATCCGACATCGTCACAAGAGACCCCGCCTTCAGCTAGCTCTCTAGCCTTCAGCTAGCGAGCTAGTTCTCACTTTCCCTCCTCCTCCAAATCCCACTTCCCTCCCCTTCCCCCCCCCCCCCAACAGCAACAACAAATAGTTCTTTAGAACAGTCACGACATTTAAGCCCTTCAGGCAGCTAGTCTCCCCAAAAATCGACAAAACTTAGGCTACCTAGCGGTAGGGAGAGTTTAAGAGGTCCACTTGAAGGTCAAGTGGGGGTAGAAGTAAAGGTTTGGCAGAATAATTAGTGTCAGCGCACATAGATGTTCGCTAACACTAAGGATTCTTCCAGATCGGGCCCTCTTACCGGGTGTTGTTGTTGTTGTCTCGCAACTAAGGCGCACAGGTGTTAATTTCATAGTTAGTTGTAAACTAAACTGGTCAACAGTTGAAGTGGCGCGCCCACATTTTTCACCCAAATTTGGGTTTAATTTATGGCTGAACTAATGACCCGATCTTGACAAAACTTTTTTTTATTTGATATAGCCATTCGTCCTTCATAAAGCCCATATTTTGATAAACATTACTAAGATGCAGTTAAATTGCTGGGAGGGATGAAACAAGGGTGTCAAAATCGCAAAAGTTTGTATATTACTTAAATGGCTATGGGTGCTGCACAGTATTTTGATTCATATTCACCAAATTCGCTCAGATGAAAGCCACATAAGGGTTCTATAAAAGCTTATCTTTCGTTAAATTTTAAATGACCGTAGAGCGGAATGAGAGCTGCGTAAAATAAAAAAATGAAAATTTCGTGAAACTCCAATTTGGGCTTCCGCACATCCACCATTTCCCAGTGGACGTCAGTTTTTTGTATGGTTTTGCAAAGACTTTTCCTTTGGCTCGAAACGTTTTTTTATTTTTTTCAAAACCGTCATTAATAATGGTAAAGCTTTCTTGTTTTCCATATGTAATGTGGGGATATTAAAAAAAAACATTGGTATGTACAGTATAGGTTGTGTGGTATCAATGGAAAGGTAATTCAATTTCTGATTAGAATTTTTTGTTTAAATTTTTTTGAGGAGTGCAGAGTGGGTGCATTGGAAAAAAACATATTGATGTGTAAAGTATGGTGGGGTATCAATGAGAAGGTAATTAAGTTTTTTATTGAGAAAACTTGTTTAAAGTTTTGTGAGGGCAGGAAAGAAGATATGTAATTAAATTTATATTTTTCTGGATAAGTAAGTACTAAAATACAGAAAGGTTCGAAAATCAAACGGATGTGTAAACTTGGTGACGTAGGCAAATGTAAGGCATGTGACAAGTGACCCCTATAAAATCAACAGCAATTCGCCAAGGTGCAATGACGACTTTGCTCGTAGTATAGACTCGCCGAGTGTGCAATGGCGGACAGATTCAATATCGAGTTGGATCCCCTCTAGCACGCTGAACAATACATCTTCATGGCATGCCATTGAATAAATTACGAATGAAATTTTGGTCAATAGCGTTCCATTCCTCTTGAAGCGCTTCAGCCAATTCCTTTGCCTTCGTCTTACAAGACTGTCTGCCATGCGTGACCAAACGTGTTCTATTGTATTGGCTTCAGGAGATCTAGCTGACCAGTCCATTCTTTCGATATTGTTGGCATCTAAACAGTTCCTCACTCCACTTGTTCACCTTTCTCCAAACTAAAAGTCTACCGTCGGACTCGTAAAGTCGAAACCAGGACTCTTCGGAGAACATGCAATTCCTCCATTGATGTGCCCCCCTAGTTTAGATGGGCCGCTGCCCAACGACGTCTGGCTGCACGATATTGAGGGCTTAAACGAGAGCAAGCATAGCGACCGTCTTGTATTCAATCCTGCTTGGTGAAGCCTTCTGCGAACAGTTTTATTTGCTATTACAACCCCAATGACAGCTCTTAGGGCATTATTAATTTGTGTGGCGGTCTCAGTTCTATGACTTATAGCTTCGGTTGTCATCAAGCGATCTTGTCGATCATTCGTTCTTCTACCCCTGCCACCACCATGATGCATTTGAACGTTACCAAGTCCACGATGACGTCGGAGAGCCCTATTAATAGCACTTGCAGAAACATTGTAGATGTCGGCTATTTGCCGATTGAAAAAACCCCTAGCAGATAAACGAATCCCGTTGTTTAACTAACTCGTCAGGACAAAGACGACGCGGCATTTTTAAAATTAACTTTTTTTTCAATTTTAGAACGCCAAAACACTAATTCAGAAAGAATTAAAAATATTTTAGTCAACAGCTAGGTAGGAACGGGTACGTTTTTTATTATACATTTCGTTTAAAAAATTATCAAAAATATTTCAGTAAAAAGTGAGAACTGAAAATGTATAATAAAGAAGAAATTGAAAAAAAATTGTGTTTTCACGCAAAGAGTGTGTGATATTATTTTTAGTAGAAGGATATTTTATCATTTTTGATTTTTGAAGAATGCCCACTGTAGATACGTATAATTACAGGTCACAAGCAATATGGGTATTTCAAAAATCATTGAGCCCCTAATAAAGCCAATATGTGTGTTTTTTAAATGCCCCCCCTTCTGTACCCTCAAAAAATATTTAAAAAAATTCTAATCAGAAGCTGAATTACCTTTCCATTGACCCACAACCTATACTTTACATACCAATGTTTTGTTTTTAAATAGCCCTACCCCTTTACCACCCTCACCCTACACCTCGCATCCACCTTGACTGTAAACAATTTTTTTTTCCAATGGCAACTGATTATCTTGTCATAAACAACAAAGGAATTACTAATTATATTTTGGAGAAAATAGCTATAAAGGTTCCATCAGTGACTCGGCCAAATGAACTATTCTATGTGTCCCCACACAGAACTAATTATGGAATGAATTAATTGAATTTAATAATAGGCTGTTAAGGAACTACAAGAAATTTTGGCCTTTTCCACATAAGCTTTGAATCTTTAAGAAATAATGCTCTGCAGAGAACATATTAGTACCTGATTTAGAGATTATAGCATTTTTTTTGTTGATTATGTTTTTCTTTTCTTGTTTGTAAATTTTATTGTTGTTTTATTTTGTAAACTATTTGGAACTTCTGTTCTGTAAGTTGAATTGAATAAATAAAAAAAAAAATAAAATAAAAAATATCATGGAAAACAAGAAAGTTTTACCATTAGTAATGACATTAAAAAAAAATCAACCCTTTCAAACAGTCCAGTGAAAAATGGTAGATGTGCCAAATTGGAGTTTCACGAAATTTTTATTTTTTTATTTTGCGCACCTCCCATTCCGCTCTAAGGTCATTTAAAATTCAACGAAAGATAACGTTTTATAGAGCCCTTATGTGGCTTTCATCTGAGCGAATTTGGTGAATTTGAATCAAACTGTGCAGCACCCCTAGCCATTCAAAGCAAAAAAGTACTGTTTAATAAAAAAAACGATATTTCAAAACCTAGAAGCAAAACAAGAAAAATGAGAAATTTATTTTTTCATCTCTTGACATTGATCATTTTAAGACATTTAAAAAAATTGTTGAAAAATTATGCTTTAAATGGTAGCCATACAAAGTTTGCGATTTTGACACACTTGTGTTTCATCCCTTCCAGCAAGTTAACTACATCTTAGAAAAGTCACGGCCCTCCTGTCATGGCCCTCCTGTCACGGTCCCCCTGCCACTTTTTGCCCAAATCGTTGATGTGACAGGGTGACAGGAAAGACTTTTGCAACTTTTTAGGCTTTTTCTTCGTAATATGCAATAGTTCTTCGTAATATGCAATAGGTTGGGCGACATTCGGGTAATAGCTTTATTGCTTCATAATCTATACTAATTTGTAAAAGGTTTCGATCGTTAACCACTCTTTTTGTCCCTCCTGTCGCCTTGCTTTTTTGATAAAAAAGCAACTCTTAAGACATTTTTGCTGGAATTGTACCATACAGGTAATTTTTTTTAACTTATTTTTATTGCAAAGAGGATTTTTATAAATATCCACTGTCATTCTTGCCCATAAAAAGAAAAATCAAGCTGAATTTTACTAGGTAATAATATTTTGTGACACAAATATGTTTTTCTGTGAAAGTACAGTTTAAAAAAATTAATCTAAAATCTAATTTTTACACAATATTTATTAGTTTAATAAAATGTAGACAAAGCTAACGTGCGACAGCACGGACATCTTTAGTTCCTTGACTATTTTGCCGCTGTTTTGCCAAACCCAAATTTACCTTTTGGTCAACTTTTCAAAAAATATAATGTTCAAGATTATCTTTACGCGCTTTTGCAAGTTAATTAGCCGATAAAAAAATTTCTGCCCAAAAATGTCGAAATTTAAAAATAAAAAATGGCCATAAATATATTTGTCAAACGTAAATATAATAATTTTACATAAATTAAAAAAATATTAATGATACAATAAAAGAAAGACGATTTAAATATTTGCTAATATTATACGTTTAAAAATAAAGAAGGTTCATGGCATCGGACGCCCATTTTGCTTTCTAATTCATTACGACCAGGCCTCCAAGATCTAATGAATAGTCCAGAAACCTACAGGCCTGTTTCATCCTGGTTATAAATCATCAGGCTAACATAGGACTGTACCTGGCGTATGAAGCCCAACATAAGCAACCACACCCAGCGAATTTAAACAACTTTCGTCGTCAAATAACGCGGGATGTTGAGCCGGCTATTTGCAGCCTGTCAGAATAATGTGAAAAGCAAACTGTTTTTTATTTATTTTTATTTATTTTTCACGGACAAGAAATCACTTTTCATAAATTATACGTTTAGCTAAGACATAAAGGGGAACTTGCAGAAGATTTTAAAGTAATATAACAGAAATGTTATACCCACTTGATTTAGGATTATTGATTTGTGTCATCTATGCTTATGTTGGACATATACGGGATAGAATGTTTACAATTTTCAGAGTGGGTTTCAGGTTATCTATTACCTGTGCAGTAGGAGTTCTTATCAATATTGTATCTTTGATTACCCTTGACTGGAGCTTAGGGTTTTTTCTTTGGTTGCGGTTTTTTAATTAGTTCTTTTGAATTTCTATTATTATATTTAATTTATTTAATTTTTTAGGTATTTAACAAGGCAGCGGGCTTGACAGCGGCCGCCTTTGTATCAATTGTACCAGGCTACATCAGTCGTTCAGTGGCGGGCAGCTACGATAATGAGGGAATCGCCATTTTTTGCATGCTCTTGACATACTACGCATGGATTAAAGCTGTAAAAACTGGCAAGATATTGTGGGGAGCGTTGTGCGCTTTGGCTTACTTTTATATGGTAAGTAAACGCCACTTAAAAAACAACATTTTAACGCATTGGAATTACTTGAGAAATAACTTATTAAACAACCCGTAAGAAATAGTTTTATAATGAGTATTTGGAGTGCGTGCGTGTCCTATCAAGGCAAAGCAATGTTATAAAATCGAGGGTTTTCCAGATAATATTTGAGGTTTTTGGACAAGTTGGGTACCTTTGTAATTTAAACATTGGTTTCTTTTAAACTAAAGTTTATCGGGTTCTTCTTAATTTATATGGTATCAACGTGGTTTTTTTATGAAGTAAATTTTATAATTTTTAACCCTTACTACCTTACTTGATTCATTTTAGGTTATGTTTTATAAATTTTTATTCAATATTAATTATTTCTTTGACTTTTCTGAGAGAAATTTTTGCGCGATGGGATTTTATTTTTTTGCCATGGAAGGCTCGTGAGAATAAAATTATTTTAGAATTCCTTATTGTTGTCCCACTCCCAAGTAACATTTTAGGGCATATTGGGAAGTTGGAAGGTTAAGATAACCAATCATACGTTAAAACATCCCCCGTTTTCCTTCAGAAAATTACTTTGTAGTTTGAGGTTTGAAAATAAGTTTTAAATTGGAACAAATAACCTCAAGAAACGGTCACTATATACACGACATTTTAAAGGTTTTCTTTTAGGATATTTTTCGCTTTATTTTCCTCGTATCATGTCTTCAAAGTTGTTTTGACTATAAAGTTAAAAGAGAAGGTAAATTGATGGTAAACTTGACTTGAGATTCTACTCTGAGGTCCCCGCCTTGTTTGTGCATTTTTTGGTCAACATTGTTTGTCAAAAGTTTTTAATAATGTCCTGAAGAAATCCCTCAATGTTAAGAACTTTTTTGGTTTAAAACTGAACTCAAACTTACTTATTTTTGACTTAAAGTTATTCCTGAAAGTTAGGGTTTTTTTTTGGAATAAGTTTTAGGACAAAGATTTGGTTTTTTGACCAAATAAATACAACCTAAAAATATGTTCGAACTTTATGGAAAATTATTCTATTTTATTTAACCATATGGAATATTAAGATTTGATTAGGTCAAAACTTCAGTTTTGTTTTTCTTGATGGGAAGAAAGTATTTCTTGTAGAAAACAAGAAAACTCCCCTTTGCGTCACGTGTCCTCTAACGAACTGTAATGATCAGCTGTTTAGATTAATCAATAATCATAACTTTCATGTTCCTTCTCGGTATCAGTGCTCGGTATTTCCAAATTATAAGATTGGGTTTAAATTTGTTCATACAACGGTTTAAGGAAGAGACGGCATACATGTTTGATCGTCAATATATTATTGTGTGAAAGTACCTACCTAGTAGTTGTGATCCTGACAGTTTTGTGTTTTAACATGCCAAAAGAAAAAAGAAACAAACCTTTCACAGCATCAAGCAGTTTTTACAGAAAAGTTAAAGAAATTAAAAGTGATAGTGGGGAACCAACAAGTGGTAGTGGATCTCTACAAGTGCCGAACACAACCAATGCTGATAATGTGGACAATGTAATGTAAGTATACAAAATCCACTTTATGAACTAATTATTTTATAGTCACGTCTTTCTTCTAAGTTTGAGTGGTAGTAAAAGTGGAGGTTGAATTTATTTTATGTTTATTTAGGTACTCAAAATATCATATTACTGCAAGGTTACCAAAAGATTTCTAAATATATACCGAGGTAAATACCGGCAAGCCACCATAGTTTGATAAGGCTCTTTCAAACCCGGCTAAGTTTCTGCTCTTCATCTTATTTAATTTTTTTTTTAGCAATTTACCTGGCACTAGTAGCTGTGGATCACAACAAAATCCAATGGAGCCTTATATTTTGGAATCTGAGGGGAGCTTGGAGGACGAGAACGAAGGTCCGGTGAAAATTTCAGATATTGAAGGGTATTTGTAGACTTTATCAAGTGACAAGCCACATTAATAGACCTGTATGGTTTTAGTGGAAAGAGAAAAACCTCACTAAAAACCTATTCTTATTTTGATATTGTTTTTCCCAATGAGCATTTTCAGAAACTTCTGGTGACAGATATTTATATAATTATTATAAAGAGGGTTCCATTGATACCCTAGGGTATTTAGAAGTTTCCTACAAGAATTGAGTTTGTATATTTGTTTTATTAAAGGCTCTAAATTGATGGTACCCTAAAGTAACATAAAACTGGCGTTAACAATATTTCCACGGACATCTTTATAAAAATTAAAGTCATTGGTTCAAATGTTATATAAATTGGTGTTAACAATGTTTCCACCAACATATTTATAAAAATATAAGTCATCAGTGACAAAAGTTATATAAATTGGTGTTTGAAATCTTTCTGTCAACCCACCTATAAAACCGTAAGTAAAGATATGTTGCTATCAACCCACTTATAAAACTTAATTAACCAACAACAAATTTATATAAGATAACATTGAAAATATTTCGAGAGACACTTATAAACACTTGGGAACTCACACACAATAGTTATATAAATTGGTGTCTGTCATATTCTTATGAACTCATTCATAAACCTTTTTTGCCCATAAGGTGTTTTCTATAATGTTGTTATTAATTTCTTTATATAGTGATTATAATACAACTTTTTTTAGAACAAAAAAAAACAATTTTAATTTATTTTGGCAATTATAACAACAAAACAAACAAGATTTTTTAGGGTTAATTTTGTGACATCAATAGGCGCGTTTTTGCGAAATCGAAAGGAGCGTTTTTGCGGCATCAAAAGGCGCGTTTTTGCGAGATACCATACCATTATTATCTTGTTTTAATTACATCAGTCTGAGAGAGATAAGAGATCCAAATCTTCTTGAGATAGTTGCCGATGACAGATATCGGGATCGAATGCATTTTACACCCGATTCCCACCAGCGTTTCCGATGCGCAGTCACCCTGACTCAAAAAACTCATCACGTGGTCTGACATGAACTTGTATAGGCAAATCTCGCTTAGACCACGTGATACGTGTTTTGATTCGGGGGACCCACGAATGAGAAACGCATAGATGGGAACCGTGTTTTAGAAAAAGAGAACAATATAGTAACCGTGTTAAGATCGCAAAAACGCACCGTGAAACGTCGAGCGCATACGCTGATACTGCTGGTAGGCGGCAAATGTGAACACCCCGGAAAATACTCGCCTGTACACACTTCGACCCCGCAATCTAACTATATTCTTGAGATAGTTACCTCTGACCGTTATGCGGGCTTGAAGTGTGTGGAGGCGGGTATTTTTCCTGGTATGTGTAGTATGCTGGATCTCTCGAGGAATGCATTTAGGAAAAGAGAACAATGGTAACTATGTTAAGCTCGCAGAAACGGACCATCAGTGTTCAACACTGCGCCATCTGCAGCCCTTTGTTCCAAGTAGCATCATTTTTTAAAAGGGTCATAAAATAGTGTTTGTCGAGGTAAACAGTGGTATAGTTGTATTGTTTTTTTTTTATAGAATTGTCGGAAATTTTCACCATTTTGGATTACAAAAATAGGTTTTTGGCCTAAATAAAAACGTTATTTATGGGGTTTCAACATGTGTTTCGATCGAAATATTGCTTGTTAGGGTTAAGAACAACATACGAAATTCAATATTTGTCCCAGAAAGAAAAAAACGCGCATGAAAAAAAAACTGATAGTTAAATGAATATTTTTTTTCACGTTTTCTCAAGTATTTTTGGAGCCCATGAAATTTACGTGAGTGTATTCGAAAACTATACAGTACACACGGGACCGCAGCTGATTTTCAGAGTAGGATGACTTGAAAAACAGCTTTTATTTGACTATAGTATATAAATATTCATATTCCTGCTCCAGCTTATCTCACTTTCATTTTTATTTATTTTAGAAGATTGCTAAACACCATTTTATAAATTTTTTTATTGTAAAAAGAAAAAGAATAATACATAACCAGCAAAGGGAAGAAAGATGGAAAATCTATATTTCTAAATCCATAAAAACCTTTAATTTGTTATGTAGTGTTGTTAGAACAGTTGTAAAACCTTTTTATAATAATCTCTATACTTGAGGGCTCATAAGGAAGTTTTATAAAATCTATATGTTGTTTTTCTATCCATTACTATGTACCATAAATTTTTATAAGCTGGTGTTGAACAGTTGTTTTTCAAGTCTTTTTTACTCATTTAAGAGATATATTAGAGTTATAAAATTATCACCAACACTAAATAATATAACTTTTGGTTATTTTATGAAGGTTTTATTTTATTTGCTGTAATTTTTATATAGACAAAAATGCTCATTGGGTTATTTTAAGGTCAGACCCAGTGTCAGACACTGATGAAGAAATTTTGGAGGAAGCCGATGCCTTAGAGGTAGCTCAGAATGCCATATCTTTAAGAGAAAAAGTAAGAGCTTGGGTAGACCGCAGGAAAGTGCCGCATTTATGGGCAAATGAAATTATAGCCATTATGAGAGAACATGGTCATAAAAATGAGCTACCAAAAGATGTGCGAACCCTCATGAAAACTCCTTCATCAGTGACTGTGAAAGCAGATTGATTCGGGACATTTTTGGTACAGCGGAGTGAAAAAGAATCTAGTAAAGGTCCTTGAACAGTTAGAAATAGAAAAAATACCTGATAATATTTCACTGATGTTCAACATTGATGGAATTTCGCCTTTCAATAGCTCTTCAAAGCAACTTTGGCCTATATTATTTTTAATTCACGAGTTAAGGCAGGTCAGGCCGATGGTAGCTGGCATTTACTATGGAGAAAAAAAACCTGCCTTAAATTCTTTTTTTGAAGAATTTGTAATGGAGATGAGAATCTTACTTCAGGAGGGAATGGATATTAATGTCAACATTTCCATTAGGTGTTTTGTGTGTGATACTCCTGCAAGAGCTCTAATTAAAGGTAAAAAGGTCTTAATTTTGTATTTTTTTTATAAATTTATAAATATTTTTCAGGAACACCTGCAGCTAATGCTGAAAATGGTGCATGTCAAAAATGTACAGTTGTAGGTGAATATGATCGAAAAGGTAGGCACATGAGCTACCCCCGGATACACTGCCCACCACGATCAGATCAAAGCTTCAGGGAACAGAGCGATGAAGACCACCACAAAGAACAAACTCCTTTGACAGAGCTACCCATTGATATGATCGAAGATTTTATTGTAGCAGATGATCTACACCTTCTTCATCTAGGTGGGTGTTCATTATTTAATTTTACACATTAAAAAAAATGTTTTGTGATTTTCTCAATTCATCTTAACAATTTGGGCCAACTTTCTTTAGTACACAATAATAACTCTATTTCCAGGTTTGACAAGAAGATGTCTTTTTGGATGGCGTTAAGGCAGCTACAATTTTAGAACAAAACTCAAAACATCAATCTGATATGCTGTCAATGATGCTTGAAAACGTTAACAAAACTCGACCAAAAGAAATAAACAAATATAAGACCGCTAAAGGCCTTAAAATTTTGGAAGGGGAGTGAGTACAGAGTTTTCCTTCTGTATTTGGGCCCTGTTTTTTTAAAGCATGTTTTATCAACTGAGGTCTATGAACATTTTTTAATTCTTAGTACTGCTGCAACAATTTTATCTTGCAAATATTATTTAAAATACATAGATATTGCAGATAAATTATTGCAAGACTACATAGAAAAATTTATTGACATATATGGGGTTGGCTCAATAAGCAGCAATGTTCATAATCTGTGTCATATCATTAACGATGTTAAAAAATTTGGACCATTGACTTCAATCAGTTCTTATGAATTTGAGAATTTTTTGGGTTATTTAAAAAGCCTTGTTCGTAGTGGAAATTTACCACTAAGCCAAATTGCAAAGCGCATTGAAGAGATTTCATTTATAAATATGTCTACAGAAGCAGATAACATCAACATCTACGTTAAATACAAATCAAATGAAGCTCATCCCAACCCAGAGTGTGAAGGCATATATAAACAACTCCATATAACTGATAGGTACATTCTTAGCGCCGATGAAAAAAACAATTACTTTTTAACAAAAAAAATGAGATAGTATGCTTCCTGAGTGCAACCTACTTAAGACGAAAAATCCACATATACGGGAAAAAATTAGAGAACCCCGAGGATCTTTTTAAAAAACCGTTTGCGTCCTCAAAGTTGAGCATTTTTTCAGTAAAAGCAGACTTGAGAAACACAGGTCCATCTCAATGTTACTCATTAGACGATTTAAAGGCAAAACTATTTAGAGTAGTTTGTAACAATGAGTTTGTATTTTTTCCATTAATTCATACTTTAGATGTAAATATAAAAAAATAGTTTACTGCAGTTTTTCAATATTTTTTTATTTATTTTTGGCTTTTTAGACTTGTTTGTTCCGATTTGTAGGTATATGGTAAATATATTGTCCAATGTAAATGAAGTAGCTAATACACTAAAGGATAACATTTTTCAGTCCATGCAGTCAGCAAAAAATAACTTATTAAAAAAAATAAATATTATATATTTAAATATAAACTTTAAACAACAATTTTAAGAATCTCCATTTTGATATTAAGTTTAAAATCTTTGCTTTACTAGTTTTTTAAATATAAGGTATTAAAAATGTTGAAATTTCATATAGTTATGTTCAAATGGTCCAAATTAATTAAAATTTACATAAGTCATTTTCACATCCTATATAAATATTGGACTAATCTCAAAAATGTCTTAATTTTTTATGCTAAATTAATGTTGGGGGTGTAAATTTATTTAAAATATATTTTGTTCAAAGTTTATATTTTCTCAGTAACACAGTAACAAACATGTACTTTTTACCTACATGGTGATAAGTAATAAAAAACAAACAGTAATAAAAAAAACAAACGTTTTAAACGTAGAAGGTGCTTATCAACAAAAAACTCTTAAAACTAGAAAACTGACGTAACTTGGTTATGCTTTATTTACTTAAATTTACTTGGTATCATTAATCACCAGTTGTTCTTCCATATCATCCAAGTTCCGGAGGTCTTCCAAAGTTTTTTCCTGGCTCAGAACAACACAGGGCTCATCATCTTGCTGAACCTCTTGGTCTACCTATGTATCCTCTTGTTCTTGATAATTATCATTAGTCTCCGTATCTGTTGGTTTGTCAGTCTCAGTAGTTTTTACTTTTTTTAATTTTTCGTGTTTTTTTGTGACAGCTTTCTCCATTTGTTTTGCATGTTTAAGAGTATGATACTTAAAAAAATTTCCATTTTTGCTGGAGGACCACCTATTATCAGCTTTGGTGGTGATCTTTAGAAACAAATCCAAAATACCTTCGCATTTTTGAAAAGATTCCTTTTTATTTAAGCCACTGGTTCTCGATATCCCAGTCCATGAGAAGGAAGTCAAAACAGATTCAGTAAAAAAAATTGTTCGTAGCTTTTTTGCTACTAATTTACCCTCTTCATTTCCACCAGTACCCCCAATGGATTCATATGATTTCATGTGTAACAAAAAAAAGGATCATCAATCCGGAATGTCCCAGCGAGATTCCCTGGGACTTTCAAGGAATGTAGTTCAGACATTAGGGTAATGGTACACTAAAAGCTATTTAACATGCAAAGAACAGTACAAAATACTTACCAAATGGTTGAAAAATGTAGAATTCTGGATGAGTTCTGTATTGAATTTGAAAACTTCCTCTACAGTTTTGAGAGGAAAGTTACATTTTTGTGCCAACTCTACCTCTTGATTTTGTTGTTTTTCATTTGCCTTCTCCTTCAAATTAAAATTTGATAATTGCTTATAAATAGAGTTGATAGTTGCCTTATAAAGTACTAGCTCTGTGCTATTCTTTTCTAAAGCGGTTTTTAGATTTTTTAATATGTCATCTTGTTTTTCGATTATTGTATCTTGTTTCTCAATTATTGTATCAAACAACTTTTTAGGCAGTGTTATAGTTTCCTCCTCCAATAACAAGTTCTTATTTACAGGTTCTATGGTTTCCTTTAAAAATTGTATTTTTTTTCCACACTTTTCTTAGTGACAGGAGGAGTATCTGCAACTAAAAAAAAAACTAATGTAAAATGTAGATTTATATTAGTTTCGACAAATATACTGACATAAAGCCATGAACAGCAGACAGCCTTTTAAAAGAGTTTACACCAAAAGAGGAAAATACAAAACAAAATAGTAGTCTTAACAACTTGGTTGGTTTAAAAAATGAGCACAGCAAAGGATTTAAAACAGTGGTTAAAAAAACACTTTGGCAGCATGTTGCAAACTCTATCTATTTTCTTATTACTTTTTAAAAAAACCAAAAAAAAAGGGGAAAAATATTTATAGACGATAGATAGAAGTGTCTACTTACTAGATCATGTTTCTGATGAAAGTATAAGAAAAGTTTATATATTACTCACTGCCTTCGAATCCCATACTCTCGTCCATACTCTTTTGAGGGCTCTGTGTTGCGGATATAGGAGGTGTCTGACACTTAATAAGTTGGCGGAGAGATTGGCTAAAAGATAAGTGACCTTATGGTAAAATAAATTTCAATTTGAGCCATAGAGGACAAAGTAACTTACCTTTCCACCTCGCTTTGCAGGTCAATTTCTGAAAATTGCAGATCTATTTCAGTCAGTTGTGAATTTTTTTTCTTTTTGGGTGCTTCTTGGTATAAATTCTTGACCGGGGGTGCTTTTTCAAACAATACTAAAACATAATGAGTTATTATAGTTTCTTTATCTTTTGCATGTCTTTTTAAGATAAAAAAGGCTGCTGGGGGGGGTATAGTGTTTTTTTGTTGTTTTGGGTTGGGCTCCGTTAAGTTGGGTTGTTTTAGTGAGAAAAAATTAAAAACAAAACAAAAAAATTTTAAAAAAAGTTTGGCAGTGGCTTTTTTTTTAAGAGAAAAAAGGGTGCCGGGGGGGGGGGGGTTGTAATGTGTTTTTTTGATTGTTTTGGGTTGGGTTGGAATAGGTTGGGTTGCGCTGTGTTGAATTGGGTTGTTTTAGCAAAAAAAAATAAAAAAAACACTGGGGCCCTAGTAGGTGCCCCCATAAAGAATTTTTCCTAAAAAATCAAAAATGGCAGAAAACCGTATGCTGCATAATTACCTTGGTTTATTTTCCATAAATGAGTTCAAATTCACGAGCATAAACTTAATTGTTGGAGGTACCCACCTGTTTTCAGCATCGGTGCCTTCCTCGATTAGTTCTTCCCATAATTGTGCGGAATCAATATCAAATATGTAATTTTTTTTAATTTTACATTTGTAGGTCAACCAGTCATCTTCCGAATGGCTGGCAGCATCTTAAAAGCCCATCTTGTTCCCATTTATATGGGACATAGCATATTTCGATGCGCTTTCCCTTTATACAAGCCACAACCTTATAATAATGCGAGGAAGTTCTTGATGCCATTTTTTTCACCTTGCACCATTTGATGCCATTTTTTTCACCTTGCACCATTTTTTTTTAAAGGTATGTAGGTTAGGAGTCAGCTGTCAGCGTGGGTGACTTTGACACAGTTCGTTTATGCACTTTAAAAAATCGGATACCACGGTTGGGGTCTCTCTCTTTCTCTACAAAGGTGGGCTAGAAAAAGACAATAGATAAAACACAATATCGAGTTCGCACCCTTTGCACTTCAGGGTCGTCGCTATCTCTCTCTTATTAAAAGGCGTGTTTTTGCGAGCTTAAAGCCCTGTTCTCACAATGCAATTTTTCCATGCATCAAATTTTCTAATAACAGGTTAAAAGAAGACACACTCTGCTTGTGTGAAAGAAAAAACAATGTTATGCGCGAAAAAACGCGCCTAAAGAGATGCAAAACGTGTTGGAATGTTTAAGGCGGATTTACGGGTAAGCAATTAAGCAAGCAAGCAATTTGAAAAAGTTCATCATATGGGAATATACACAATCGTTTACGCTCGCAAATATCATATGTCAAGTTATGACATTTGGGAGCGTAAACGATTGACGACGAATTGTTTGCTTGCTTAATTGCTCACCGGCGTAAATCCGCCTTTATGTCAACAATCAACATGACAACTGACAACCGAACAATGGGCAGGGGGAGTGCGGGGAACAATTGGCAATGAACCCGAAAAATGGATAAACCGTTCTTGCTGCAAAATTAATAAGAAATTTTGACTTTAACATTGGAAATTTTGTGTTTGAGGGAAAAAAACATGGTTAACACGACTTTTAGGGCATGGTCGCCAAAAAAAGGTAAGGAGCCATGTTTTTTTCTCTTTTTCAACAAGATTTTATTATTTTTAATGAAAAAAAAATAGAAAATCTTTATGAAAATGATTTGCTTACACATGTTTCATACCCAAATATTAAATTATAATTACAAATTGGAAATAATATTTAATTAGTGTTTTCCCGAAACATAATTTTGGTGATTTTTTTGTTAAAACTGCATGTTTCGATGGGCGCGTAAATTTTATGGAAGTAAAAGTAAACAATTCAACAAAAAAATTTCGGCGCATGTCAGTTTCCTCCCAATAATAGTTTTAAATAGTAGTTTAACCCCTGATTAACATATAACTATGATTTTTCATCACCATTTTTTATTTCCAAAGTTGTTGTAGGCCATGGATTTAATTTATATTTTTCTCTTTTTTTACTTTTATTTTAAAATGTTTTCATCTCCTTCTATTCTGACACGTAGAGGGCGCTTCAGTCACAGACAAACAAGAGGGCACTGAGAGGGCATTGTGTACAATAGGACACAAATTAGGTTGAGCATTTATGCAGATGTGTACATATGTCCCAAAAGTTGGTGAAAAGTGTCCTCTGGGCAAATTCACCTTCAGGAAAAAAAAATTTAATTACCTATTTTATCCCACCAAATTACCTTGGTTTTTGTCCCAACTTTGGTAAAAAGGCGGGAAATTTCCCTCTTTTTTGACCTCCCAGTTTTTCATAAGAAAAAATTACTAGCTTAACTGGGGAATATTTTACCAATTTTTAACCAAAAATGTTACTTGGGCTAGCAAACCTCGTTTTATAGCGTGTACGTTATCGTCATAAGTAGTTGTAGTAGGGGTGGGTTATTCTAAAATTCACTTATATATATGTGATATATCCTCCAAGTGGACGAGGAACTATTTTAAATAAATTAATATTTATTTCACATGGAAAAATTGCAAACTAAATTCACTTGATACTTTTAATTTGAAGGCGTAAAATACTAAACAAAAGTTAGTTGCAGTGAGACAAAAAAATTATTAAAGTAACATATTCGACAGATGGCGCTCACAGGTAGCACGGATTACGAACTTTTTGTTTTAAATTCGAGAGGTGTGCATGGTTGCCTGTTTAGCTTCAACTGCCAGGTACAATCCTATGACTCCATGATGATTCCTAATAAGGATGAAACAGGTCTGTAAGTGTCTGGATTCTCCATTAGACATTAAAGGCCTGGTCGTAATGAAGTGAGAAACAAAAATGCTTTGTCCGATATGCCACGAGTGTTAATTTAATTTTTAATTTTTTTATTATGGATAGTAAGAATGCTTAGTTTGCATTTTGTCAGTTGTTCTCTCTGTAATGGGTAAATAATCTTTTGTGAAGAGTTAGACTAGCTTTTCCTTTAGCAATAAATACTGTCTCCGACAAATAAAAAATAAATCTTGTTTTTTTAAAAAATTCTTTTGGTTTTGAACGAACGTAATTGGCGCAGTCGTGCGGATACTGTTAAACGCTAAAATTCGGTTAAAAATTGCCGAAGTTTAACAAGAACCACCCAAATAAATCGATCGGACTTTGTGCGAATTTCGTAATTGGTGACAAAAATCGCTTCAAAAACTGTAACTGTTATTCGTGCAAGGGGACAATAGTCTAGGAAACCTGGGAATCAGAAAAATTGTGATTCATATAGGCGGTAGGAAATAAGCAGGAAAAAACACAAGAATAAAGATAGCAATTTTTTACTGTAAGTCTTTTCCTTTATAATCCTTAATATTATCCTAGTGTAGTAGTTATAGTTATAAATTTTGAAAATTGACGAATTGATTCGCGAACTTTTAAATATTGATATTGGTCAAAATACAAGAACCAGTCCACCGAAAATGATAAACGTTCCGCTTTTAAGGTATGAAGCCGACAATATCCCTCATTACGATGAAAATCCAAAACAAAATTAATTAATCGATTTGTATCATGTTGCGAAAATCTTTTAAAAAATGTTTGCAATGTACAAAATCCAGCAGACCCAATCAATAATGTCTTATTGGACACGATCAGAGGCAAATTTGTTGGCCAAGCTGCTGAATTAATTTATGGACGGTCAGAACTTAATGATTGGGATTCAATAAAAAAACTTCTGATATCGACATTTGGCGATCAAAGGTCAATTGATTGTTTACTTCAGGCTGTGGCGGTCCCAGGGGGAGGGGGGTGGGGGGGGGTTGATCGCCCCCCTCCCCTTGCTCCAGAAAAAAGTAGGCAACAAACATGCTGCTGGTAACCTTGAAGTCTTTGGAGAAAAAACGAGGAATTGCAGAACGTTACTTTAAAGCAGGGTTGGAAAAAATCCGGGTTTTTTTTACATAAAACCCAACCCACTGGGCTTTTTTGGGTTTTACAAATGGGTTTTATTGGGTTTTTTATTATTTTCTTTTTAAATTATATACAGATTGTAGTTTTTCTTTAAAATTAAGACTTATTCTCGCGATCTTTTATCAACTATAAAATACGACATAAAAATAGGTGGAATACAGAAATCGACAGTTTGTTTGTTTGTTAATAAATCAAAGCAGTTTTGGTTTAGTTTGACCAGCGCTTTTTTTTATATACTTAATATCAACAAACCTTAAGAAAATTATTGTTGGAGTTTGTGTATTTACTACACTGCAAGTACCTGCTTACTTAGTATGACATGATAGTATACGATTCAAGTTATCGTTTTTTTCGAGGTTATTAACTCTAAACCATTTTTTAAAAGGAAAATGCCTAAGAGTAGCGCTAGAAAGAGTGCTTCAGAATGGACTGGGGTTTTAGAATCCAGTAATAAAAGTAGAGTCTGCAAATATTGAACCAGAATCTTTTTTTTTTTTAATAATTTGCATTGTTGCCCATTTAGTGCAGCATCCATTGAAAGACATGGTCTTATTTGGAATAATAAAATAAGAAATTGTTTGGGATTAGAAAAAGATTTGCAACTGCTCAAGTTTATCGAATCTTACGATCAGAATCAAACGACTGGTAATAATATACCTTTTTTACGTTTATTTAGCTCTACGTGTTTTTTTTAAGTGGGTTTTACCCAAAGAAAAAACCACTGAGCTTTTTCTGTTATCCACTGGGCAGCCAACTCTGCTTTAAAGACAGTATTTTGGGACAGTTTGACCTTTAATTCTTCACACCAAGAATACACAAACGCATGAAGTACTTACCGTGAAAACCACGATATTGGAAATACAGAACAGTATTATAGAGTTTCTATTTAATTTATAAACAAGTTTTAGACAAAATCATTTCGGACATAAAAAAGTATTTTTGACCTGAACATATTCATACCAAGTTTTGTACAACGTGAAGCCAAAATCAAGGCAGAATTAAATAAAGTCGTTTCTAAATACGATAAACTGTTTGATTAATTCAAAACACAAATTTTTGAACTTTTTTTGGGAGAAGTCAGTATTTGGAAACAATATTGTTCAGAAGTAGGCAAAAGCTTAAATCAAAATATACCTGATAACATTTTCGAGGCAATGAACAAGTGTGGCGATATTTTTCCAAAGTAGGTCATAAATTAGAGTTTAATTTTGTGTTAAAAGTGGCATTTGTAGTGTAATTTTCTTAAAAAATTTTCGCCTGCTGCGCTTTGAAACCATTAATATATTTACAATTTGAGTTTAATTTTAATAAAATAATGCATTTTTAGTGCAATTTTCTTAAAAAATTTCGCCTGCGGCGCTATGATACCATTGATACTCACGATTTTAGTTTAATTTAACTCAAAAATTGCATTTTAAATGTAATTTTCTCAAAAATTTTCGGCGCATTTAAACATTTTTTAAAATAAAAAATGTATGAATTAAACAACTTAAAATCCCCCCCCCCCCACTAGATTTACGGTCAAATCCGCGCTTGTAGTTACTAAGTTTAGTTTGCATATATTGATATGTTCCTCAAAAAAGCTATGCTTTTATCCTAGTTTTTTTTTTCGTATCGAAACCGCCCCCCTCTTTCGCAACGAAATGAATCCCCACTCCAATTAGTCTAGAGGAAATAAAAAAAGGTGGAAATAAATGGTACAAGAAATATTTTCACTGATTTGGTTAGCCCAGATTACCCCCCACTTCTTCAAGTTACAGCCAAATATTTTTTTAACAACAGATCTGGATTCAGCCGACCCAAGAACCTTATAATTGATGTCACGGCCGCCATCTTGAATATTTTAAAATAGGGGATGATGCCCAAAAATAATTAGTTTTATAACAGGGTTGAGCGGAGCTGTCGAAATCTGCAACAAAGTAAATAAAGTAAGTTCGTTAAGTCTCCACATAAGCAGTTTTACGGCTTACCGCATAAATACACCCCACTCCTTCAAATTACCACCAATGTTTTTTTTAACTACATATTTGTATTCAGCTGACCGAAAAACCCTACAATTGATATATTACATGTCTATATTAGTAGATCGATTTCTTTTCATAAAATCAATCCCACTCCGTTGAGGTACTCCCCAGAATAAAAATAATACCTGATTTTGATTTAGACGGCTCAAATCCAACTGAAATGATATTCCACACATCAATATCTTGTTCACATATATTTTACTGTAGGTTTTTGAGTTGAAAATGGCCGCCATCTTGGATTTTTCAAAATGCCCAAGGGTGCCAGAGTGGCATCAATTGGATTCTTAAAATAGACTAACACTGGCTAACAAAATCAGCAAAAAAATTTCTTATGCCGTTCATTTCCCACTTGAGGCAAAAATCGTGGTTTGACAACCAGACTAAATTTGGTATGCGCATCCAAGACGCTCGCAGTCTTCTGTTCACAAAATTAAACAGTATAGAAAATATTGCTCAAAATGATAAACTTTTGAAAATCCAACACTATAATGATTTTTCGCTAAAAACTTTTATTAATGGGCTACCATTTAATATGCAGTTGGTAGTTCGCCTGAAAAATCCGAACTCTTTGGAATCAGCTCTTAATCTTGTGACAGAAGAAGAAAATTTCGTGTACTTTAAAACTGGCCAGAATCGTCACCTATTAAGTAACCCTTACAAACCCAAAATTAAAACAAATCCGAATTTTCAAAGACAGTAATAAAACCATTTTCAAAATACAAGAAACTCCCCAATAACTTTTGAGACCACCACCACAAGTAAACTTTCCACCTAGAAATTTTAATTTTCCATCGCAAAATTTTAACACACAAGTAAGACCTCAAAATGCACAACCATTTAGGCCTTTTCAAAATTTCGCCCCAAGAATGAATTTTGGAAATAATCAATACCAACCACCTCGATGGCCAACAAATCCGTTAGCTACTCTAGTTCATCTTTTTTTCAATAATCAAAGAAACAGTGCAATAATAAGAAACCAATCATTTAGGCCCCAAAATAACTTTGGCCCTTCAAATAGTAAACCTGAACCAATGGACACGAGTTCAGGAAATACGCGACAAACGGTAAAACCAAGACCCTATAACGGTCCGCAAATCGAAGGGGTTTTTGCGCAATCAATTAATAACGATGACTCAGATACGTCGCAAAAAATAAATAAAGGTCAATTCACAACAAACTTATCCCAAAAGCTACAAAATTGGTATGGTGACTCCGATCAAAACTTTCACGATACTGAAGATCAACAAAAAAATCAAAACCGTCTCGATCAATATCAAAATATTGACTTCCCGAATAACACACAAGATATTAATTTATTCACAACAAGATTACAATTCGATCAATCCCATACACGAACAGAGCTCTTACTACCCTGAAAAATACTATTATGACAACTCGTATTTTCAGTTAACGACCTATCTAACCAATCAAACATAATTTCAGTAAATCACTATAAATCGGAACTACCTTATATTTATATCCCTGAAATTGAAGCCAAATTTCTAATCGATACCGGTAGCTCCAGGTCATTAATTAATCCCTCGCTTGCTGATAAATTTTATCGTTTTTATATTTTTACGGAATAATTTTATGTGCAAACAGCACACGGTATGTCCCAACACGATAAAGTAATCAAAATTCCGTCTTTTAGAATTCTGAAATCCAGAGACATCGTAGAATTTCATTTATTTATATTCTCAGAAAAATTTGACGGACTGTTAGGATGGGATTTCTTAACACAATTTAACGCGGTTTTAGACCTAAATCACTTGATTTTAAAATTACCGAATTTTTCAATACCTTTGTTATATCAACGAAATATAATAAAAAACAATATTCAAAATTTTAAAAGCTCTACAGTAATTCCAGGTAGAACACAACAAATCATTAGGATTCCTACAAGATTTAAAAATGGGTACGGAATATTAGACTATCAAAAATTTGGTAAAGACATCGAAATCCCGAGAGCTCTAGTAAAAATAGAGAATAATTTTGCTTTAACTGTCGCCACTAATTCAGGCTAAACCCCTATCAGATTAACATTTACACATGCAATTCCAATCGAAATATCTGACGTAAATTTTATCGAACAAACCCAAGATAATATATTAAAAGAAAATCTAAAAAAAAATCTGCGTTTAAATCATTGTAACCCTGAAGAGAAATCAATTATAAAGAAACTTTGCTTAGAATACCGTGATATTTTCTACTGCGAAGATATACCACTTAGCTTCACGAACCAAATACAACACAGAATTAATGTTAAAGACGAAACCCCTATATATACTAAAAGCTATAGGTACCCGGAAGTACATCGTGAAGAGGTAACAAGTCAAATTAATAAGATGGTCAAGTCCAATTTGGATAATACCGAAAAAACTGGACGCCTCGGGGAAAAAGAAATGGCGATTTGCCATAGACTACCATCGATTAAACGAGAAAACAATCGGTGATCGATATTCTATTCCAAATATTTCCAAAATCCTCGATAAGTTGTACCACCAAATAGAAGTAAATCCGGATGATGTTTTAAAAACAGGGTTCTCTACTATAAACGCGCCGGCCGCCGTAGCACAGTGGACAGCGTATCTGCCTACCGCACGGAAGGTTCCGGGTTCGAATCCCGGCTGGGTGCATGGATATTTTGTGTTTGTCTTTAACTTTGCATAAAACGTGGCTAACACTGGGCATTGATCCTATAATGGATGGAAAGTCCCAGTATATATATATATATATATATATATATATACGATAAACGGACATTATGAATTTCGACGAATGCCGTTTGGCTTAAAAAATGCGCCCTCTACATTTCAGCGGGTTATGGACAACATTTTAAGGGGTTTACAAAATGAAATTGCTCAGTATACCTAGACGATATAATAATTTTTTCTTCAATTAGATACATCCGAATTTAAAAAAAAGAATTGTGCTATCTAGGTCACGTCATTACACCGGACGGAGTTCTTCCAAACCCGGATAAGATAAAAGCAGTTAAATGTTATCCAATACCTACAACGCCAAAGGAAATCAAATCAAGTGTAGGTCTTCTCGGATATTATAGACTCTTTCGAAAAATTGTCTAAATCTCTAACTTCTTGTCTAAAAAAAAGGTTTTTCGCCCGAATTCGTCGAACTATTCAATACATGTAAAAATATCTTGACAAATGCACTCGTACTACAATATCCGGACTTTACCAAAACATTCATATTAACTACGGACCCCAGTAATTTTGCTATAGGAGCCGTACTATCACAAGGTGAAACACCAAACGACAGATCCATTGCGTATGCCTCGCGTACCCTGAATAATAGCGAAACGAAATACTCGACTATCGAAAAGGAATTATTGGCGGTAGTGTGGGCATGCAAACACTTTAAGGTGCAGTTAGACTGTGGTAGTGTAGTCGTCGTTGCATTGCAGCTGTAGTTAATTTTTTTCCATAGATAATGCAGAAAAGGATATTTTACAGATAAATAGTTAACAATATTTTTTGGTACACTTTAATATAATTTACCTTGTTTAATGTTTTAAACAAATATTGGTGATAATAGACCCTCATGCTAAATTTTTGAACTTAAAAGATCCACCTTACATATTTTTGTATTAATCGTTTAAGTTCCGTTTTTTCTTAATGTAAGTTCAAAAATGCTTTAGTTTTAAAATTAGGGTTGATTGGGTACCAAAGATGGACAAAATAAAACTTCGGGAGTGTGTTCAGTGGTATTAGCGATAAATTAACAAGGTACTATACTAGTTATATCTGTTCCGCTGATTAATAATTCTGGTTTATTATACTTGCGAAGAAATTAGAGCCTTTTTTGTAAGTAACAAAAAGAGCTTACTTTTAACATTACTTCGCTTGCATGGACAAATAATTTACCTTCTTAATCTTATATAATGCTTTAGTAATACCCTTTAGAAAAGTTATAGTACCGTATTATCAGCGGTGCACGGTCGTTGTAGTGAAAAAAACTCACACAGAGATAGGCGCGTATGAAAGAAATGGCATAAATACACCAACGTGAAGCATGGGAGTGATTTCGTGGAAAATCATACAGTCGATCTTTGCAATAAAATAAAATGGAGAATGTATTATATTTACCTATGTCCCGATCCCCTGACCAACCGATGTTAATAATATTACTGTTAGCTACCTACAATACGCAGTGGCGATACAGTAAACCCCCCTCTCCATTTTTTTAAATTAAACTATTAATTTTCTAAAATTTATTGGTACATTTATTGGTAAATCTCCAATTTCTGTACATTGAGTATTTTTTAAACCGAAGGATATAAATACCTATAGCCTTATATAGTCAATATACATACTGCAATACCTACAGCTATCAGGTAGAGGTGATCAAACTTTTTATCTATATTTTTTTTCTTTCATCACTCTATCAAAATAGCAGTAGCAATAATATAAATAATGCGGTCGTGTTATTTTTATTACCCATAAACAAAAACTTAGTAGGTAACCGGCTATGTAGAAATCTAGAACTCTATTTTTAGCCATCCATACTATAGTATAGGCTAATGGGATCGGCAAAAAGAAAGACCTAAATATAAAAATTTTTGATGGTGTCTGTCTGTCTGTTTGGGAGACAATTAGGCAAAATCCACTGAACCGAAATTTTATGAAATTTGGAAAAATCGCCACTTATCCCCCTGACTATAATTAGTTGTTTATCTATACATATAATAAATCTCTAAAAGGACCATTTCTGTACGTTGAATTGGACATGACTATTTTTTTATATTTTATTGTTTGACCAAACGAGATACCGAAAATGCAATTTTTACAATTTTTGTCTGTATGTATGTCTGTTTGTTTTAGCATCACGCATAGACCGGCCAGTCGATTTTGATGGGACTTTCACTATCGCATTCCTTGTGTTCCTAGGCAACACAGAAGCATTTATTTCATCAAAATCGGTTTACGGAAATAAAAGTTATAGAATTTAGAGGAATAAAAGCGGGAAAAACGAGTAAAACCGCAGGCAAAGCGGCGCGGCGGTGTCAAGTGTGTAATAAAATTAATATGTCTACTGGGTAATATAAGTAATATTTGAGGGAAAATGTTCTTTAAAAAAGTTACTTTTAAACAGTTTTATAAACAATTTTAGAAAATTACTAGTTTGACGTAAAAAAGGGGAGAGGGGCAATATAGCGCCGCTGTATATTGTAGGTAGGTACCATTATTAATTATTAACGTCGGCTGGTCAGGGGATAGGGACATAAGTAAATGTAATAATTTGTTCATTTGTTGAAAATATCGACTGTCTGCATTTCCACGAAATATCTCCCATGCTTGCTTAAAGTTGGTATGTTCATGCCATCTCTTTCATATGCGCCCGAAAATATCGACCTATCTCTGTGAGTTTTTTTCACTACAACCACCGTGCACCCCTGATAATACGGTACTATAACTTTTCTAAAGGTTAATACTAAAGCAATATTAAGAAGGTAAATTATTTCATATAATTTGTCCATGCAAGCAAAGTAATGCTAAAAGTAAGCGCTTTTTGTCACTTAGAAAAAAGGCTCTAATTTCTTCGCAATTTTAATAAACCAGAATGATTAATCAGCGGATCAGATATAAGTACTATAGTACCTTGTTTATCGCTAATACCACTGAAGACACTATTGACTGTATGTCAATCAACCCTAATTTTAAAACTAAAGCATTTTTGAACTTATATTAAGAAAAAACGGAACTTTCTTGGTTAATACAAAAGAAATATGTAAGGTGGATCTTTTAACATGTTCAAAAATTTTGCAAGAGGGTCTATTATCACCAATATTTGTTTAAAACATTAAACAAGGTAAATTATCCTGTTCTGCATTATCTATGGAAAAAAATCACTACAGCTGCAATGCAACGACGACTAGACTACCACAGTCTAACTGCACCTTTAGACCATATTTATTCGGTCGCAAATTCAAAATTTATACCGATCATCGACCTTTGGTTTGGCTTCAAAACCTAAAAGAACCAAACAGTAAATTAGTACGGTGGAAATTGCTTCTTGCCAAATTTGACTATGACATGATATATAAGCAGTGGAAAATCAAAAATTCAAACCAATGAATGCCCTAGAAAACGAAAGCGTGATTAACCATCCGGGGTAAATAAATCAGGATATCGTTGATTACTTTCGTCACGTAACGGAAAATCCTATACCATCGGAAGAAAAACCCAGTACTTCAGAGCAAAATCAAACCCCTGACGATAACTTAAAGACGATACATTCAGATTCAAATCTCGACTCTGTAAATGATGGTATAACCATTCTTGACGAAAAAATTAATAACAAATCTCACCAAATTATTATTTCACCAAACGTTCATAACTAAGTAAATGTTAAACAAAGTAATTTTGGAAAACTTAAAATTTTGGAATATTTACCTTTTAATGAAGTTTATAGGACCCATTTTGCACCTCGCAGTATAAAACTTATTAAATGCTCAAAAATGGTAAACAATATCAGAGAAAAAGATCAACAAATAATGCTTATCAAATTCCATCATGAAGGTAAAACCAATCACAGGGGTATCACCGAAACTACGGAATATCTAAAAAGGAACTACTATTGGCCAGGTATGTAAAATACATTACCAACTCAATAAATTCATGCCAGATCTGTCAAATTGCAAAATATTCTCGTCAAAAACCGTACAGTCCCCTAGTGCTCAATGAAACACCCACAAAACCCTTCCAAATCATTCATATTAGTGTATTTAAATTTGATGGTAAAAGTTATCTTACTATTTTTGATAGGTTTTCAAAATCAACAAACTAGAAAAGAGAAAGTTGTATCAGAACATAACACAAAAGGTCAAACACAATACCAGTTTAAATTGGGACAAAAGGTTTTTAAAATAAATTCTAAACGTAACAAAAAGGAAAATAAATTCAAAGGCCCCTTTGAAATTATTGAATTATTGGAAAACAATAAAGTCAAAATTAAAGATAATAAAATCAAAATTTCAACGGTTCATGTAAAAGAACTTAGATATCCTGTTTCTGTTGACCGGATACGTAGCGTCCACAACCTTCCATAAAATAGAGAATAATCCTGGCCTTTTCCCGTTTAAACGTCTCAACGATAAATTGATCAATGGGAATTTGTTCAGGTATTTGATCTCACACAATTATATCATGAGTTTTCTAACCTTTTCCTCTCATTTCAAAACCTTAATTCGACCTTCGAGAAACATAGTAACGGTGAAGGATTTAAAAAATAATTCTTTAATTCTTATCATATAATCGAAAATTTGAAAAGTGATTAAAATTTTCACAAGTTAACCCCTTGTTGTATCAAAAAAACTTACGGTTTAAACGCGGTCTAGTAAACGGCATTAGCTCTATAATAAAAGTTATCGGAAAATCAAAGTAACATTAAATCCTTAATAAAAAAATCAAATTTCTCTTCTTCAATTATCAATAATTTAATAATAGTACCCACTCATTAAGACATAATCAGGAAATGATAAATAACAAAATCTTATCGATTGAAGATTACATTAAAAAGACTGATATTCACAACACTGATACAGAACGATACATCCACATTCAAACAGTCATTTCGCAAATTATTGTAGAATGTTAAACAATTACTCAAATTTTGGTAAATCTCGAGAATGCCATAACATTTTCCAAAATAAATATTAGTGCCATTTAAAATCATTTAAATTCTAGTTACAAACTGCCATATGAACCAAAAATCGAGAACCTCTTGTATTTTGAAAAAGTATCAACTGTTAAGAGTTACACAAAAGGCAATAAAATGATCTTTATAATTGCGGTTCCTTTACTTGAAAAACAAATCTATAATTACTACCAATCATTTCCGTTACCTACTGAACAATCGTCCTTTAATCTGATCCTTCCTTTATCCAAATACCTTATCATCAATAAAGACAAATACGCATATATCGACGGGCCATGCAAAGAAGTCAACGAAGGAGATTTGCTCTGCCGTAGAAACACTCAAGAAAAAGAAATTACCACTGTCCCATGCGAAATCCAGATCCTGAGATACGAACAAAACTTAACGAATTGTCATCGATTTCCAATAACAATTAATAAATATAAAATTCACCAGGTTACAAAAAACAAATTTCTGCTTATTATTCTGATGAACTTAGTAGTTGGTTTGATTTGTGGGAGAGAAAAGAAACAGTACCATTATTGGATGCCTACGTATTGGATTTGAAACCAAGATGACAAATCAATATTGGTAATGATATACTAATTGGCCACGGAGATTCCAAACTTCAATACAATGGTTTGGAAATACCAGCTATGAACTTTAATCTACCAGTAGTGGAAAGTTCAAGAATACACCCGTAACCCTAGACAACATTCACTTAGACGACCTGAAGAAAAACCAGCCTGGAGTTAGAATATCAGAGAGCGGAGAGTATTGGAGGACAATACTTTTTAATAATGTTAACTTTTGGACGATCCTGGTTTATGTTTTTGTGACACTATCAATAATTTATATCAGCTATCGAGTGATCTTGATTAGAAAAGGAAAATTAAAATCAACGAAGAACCAGGAACAACAAGAGGGAGTTATGTTACATGATTTGTTAACGGCGCCTCACATCCAAAGGCATGTTTGTCGCTTATGGAGGGAAGAGTTACATTCCTTCGATGCACCTTGGTTATTGATAATAAGTTGAATTAAGATAGATATTAGACACTTAAAGTAAATATGTCAACGCATCGGTATCGGTATACGTAACGCGTTCGAAACAAAGTCAAAATACACTACATTTTTTACTTTTTTATGCGATGTTTCCAACGATGCCCGCTTTCTTGAAAGTTGCGATAACAGAACTGCTGATTGAAATCGTTGCGAATGTTCGTGGGTCCGTACCGATACGTACATCCTTCCGTATGCAACAAGATTCTGTCATCACACCCGTCAAAGAAGCAGGCATCGTTCGAAACATGACATGAACAAGTCAAAAATGTAGTGTATTTTGACTTTGTTTCGAACGCGTTACGTATACCGATACCGATGCGTTGAAATATTTATTTTAAGTGTCTAGTAAGAACGCTTAGTTTGTCAGTTGTTCTCTCTGTAATGGGTAAATAATGTTTTGTGAAGAGTTAGCCTAGCTTTTCGGTTTTGAACGAACGTAACTTGCGCAACAAGCCTTCTGCGGAGCGATTGCTTGCTGATGCGTTCAAATTAGGGCCACATAGTATGAAGCTCCAAATGGGGATGGTGTTGCTGCGAACGTTACTTCTTTTTAAGAGTCATGTTACAGTGACCTTATATTTTGTAGGGTTCTTTCTAGGCTCAATCCCCCCCCCCCTCAACGAAACTCAATTTGGATATTGTAAAAATTATGTACTACTTTAGTCCCCTTTTAAAAAAGTCTATACTTAAAGAATAACCGAGTTATTCGCACTTAAAGGGGGGGGGGGGGGTGTGGCGTGGCGCTAAGCTGCACCCCCATGCTTAGGAGACAGATTAAATAAAAATTGATATGTCATAAGGCCTGCATGGAAGAGCGCGCTCGCTACTAGGCAACTAGTAGGCAATGCGAATCCTGACTCCTGCCACTGTTTAATATTATTTCTAGCTAATGTAAATAGCATTCTAGTTAATGTAAGTAGGATTCTTTATATTTTGTACCCTTTTTGTGGCAATAAAAGCATTTATTATTATAATTTTGTACTAATTATGTACTCTTAAAGAAGTGTACTTTTAGTTTACAAGATTTGTGTTTATTTGTTATGGAGTGTGTAGCTTGATATCAAGGCACACCCCCCTCTGCTTAAGAAATAGATTTGAAAAAAAGCAATTATGCCATAATTTGCTACTAATTATGTGATAATATCGTCTCCTTCTAAAAAATTGCCTACTCTCAAGATAACTTCATTTTTTTTTGTTACTTCCCTCGCTAAGGGAAGTAATGTAATCATCTAAAAATCGCACTTCGAGATTTTCATGATCCTCCACGAATTTTGAGTTTCCAGATGCCATCGCTCTGTCTATCGGTCGGTCTGTCGCTCTGACTTTGTAGCCACTCTAACTTAAAAACCTCCTGCACCAATCATAACAAAATTTTACATAGTGATCACTTGTGTTGACGCGCAGACCCCTATTGTTTCTGAGCATTCTCCTATAATATCCTTCGGAGCTACACCAAAAAAATTTCATCCCTAAAAAAAAAATTTTTTTTACCATATGATACCTTTTTGAAAAGATTATAAACATTTTTGACTACATATACATATATACAGCGTGGATTTTTTAAACGGAACGGTGCTTCTAGCGGGTTAGAATTTGGTTGAATAAAAAAATCCAAAAACACGTCAACTGAGATTTTTAATTTTCTTTAATCGTGCTATCTTGGATTTTTTATGTCATTTTGTTTACGAGATATGGAAAAAAAATGTTTTTTTAAATAGGACACACCATTTATATTTTGCAATTTTTGAAATCTGCAATAAGTTCTCTCTTCAGCAATACTACACTAGAATCTATCGTTTACGATAATCAAGATATTTTTACCTAAATCTGTATGGAAAACTTCGATATTCATTCAAATATCCCCAGTAAAACAGGGCATAGACAACAATTCCATGCAAGTTTAAATGCCTTTATCTTGGAAACCATAAGAGATAGAATATTTGTGTGTGGTATTGTCAAAAAGATAATTTTTTTTTAAATTCAAAAATGTTTAACTATACAGGGTGTCCTTTTTAAAAAATATATTTTTTTTTGCCTTACCTCGTAAACAAAATGACATAAAAAAATCCAAGATAGCACAATTAAAGAAAATTAAAAATGTCAATTGACGTGTTTTTGGATTGTTTTGTAAAACCAAATCTAACCCGCTAGAAGCACCGTTCTGTTTAAAGAATCGACCCTGTATATATATATATATATATATATATATATATATATCTATATCTATCTATATATCACATAAAAATTAAATTTTCTGTGCCATATATCTCGAGTTGTGGAACGAAATGTTAAATAAAAAGTAGCCTAAGTTAGGATCCATCCATACAAATCGGTTTAGCCGTTTTTGCGTGAATAATGGACAAAAATCTTAGTTTATCGGCACTATATATATAATTTTTAATATCTTCGACAACTTTTTCTCGCACTATTTATCGAAAAATAATCGACACGTATTTTTTTTTTAGATAATATTTTTTTTCAAGTTATGATTTTTTGAACTTTCGAAGTTTATAAAATTGAACATTTTCAACAACTGAACTCGTAAACTATTTAATGTATGAAAAAAATTGTCAAATAATAAAAGTTGCGTTTTCGTATGAGCTCACCAAAATTGTTATAAACAAATTGAACGTTTTTTTTTTAACTTGGAACATTTTTTTGTTTTTTTTTTCTTTGTAAATATGTAGAATCATAAAACAAAAAATAATTTAAAAAACCTCCAATTCGGAAAGAATCTAAAAACAAAAGATCAAGATCTTGGGTAGAAATAACGAAAATTCAAACCGGGATGAGCATCCAACACGGAACACACAAAGGACCAAAGCGAAAAGAGAAATGATTAAACGATGTTTCGCCTTGGGTAACCAGCGCAGGCTCGTTCCACTGGTCCCCCTCCTCATACATCATTAAACACCATCATACACTTTGATTTCCACCTTTGAATCACTCACAAATAGGCATCGTTCCGTTCCGTACTTATCCAAGTTACCTAATACGGATTTGTCCTGGCGTGTTAATATTTCCAATAGGATTATGCTCCTAAGGCAATTAAAAACAAAAAAGAACTTAAGGAACCTCCAATTCAGTTACATCAACTGAAAAGAGTCTAAAAACAAAAGATCAAGATCTTGGGTGGAAATAACGAAAATTCAAACCTGGATGAGCATCCCATAAGGAACAGACAAAGGACCAAAGCGAAAAGAGAAATGATTAAACGATGTTTCGCCTTGGGCAACAAGCGCAGGCTCGTTCCACTGGTCCCCCTGCTCATACATTATTAAACACCATGATACACTTTGATTTCCAACTATGAAACACTCACAAAAAGGCATCGTTCCGCACTGGTACTTATCCAAGTTACCTAATACGGATTCGTCCTGGCGTGTTAATATTTTCAATAGGATTATGCTCCTAAGGCAATTGAAAACAAAAAAGAACTTAAGGAACCGCCAATTCAGTTACATCAACCGAAAAGAATCTAAAAACAAAAGATCGTGGGTGGAAATAACGAAAATTCAAACCTGGATGAGCATCCCACAAGGAAAACACAAAGGACCAAAGCGAAAAGAGAAATGATAGAACGATGTTTCGCCTTGGGCAACCAGCGTAGGCTCGTTAGTGGTTCCACTAGTCATCCTCCCCATACATCATTAAACACCATCATACATTTTGATTTACAACTTTGAATCACTTACAAAATAGGCATGGTTCCGCACTGGTACTTATTCAAGTTACCTGATAAGGGATTCGTCCAGGCGTGTTAATATTTCCAATAGGATTATGCTTCTAAGGCAATTAAAAACCAAAAAGAAGTTCAAAAACTTCCAATTCAGTTACATAAACTGAAAAGAATCTAGAAACAAAAGATTGTGGGTGGAAATAATGAAAATTCAAACCTGGATGAGCATCCCACAAGGAAAACACAAAGGACCAAAGCGAAAAGAGAAATGATTAAACGATGTTTTGCCTTGGGCAACCAGCGTAGACTCGTTAGTGGTTCCGCTAGTCATCCTCCCCATACATCATTAAACACCATCATACACTTTGATTTACAACTTTGAATCACTTACAAAATAGGCATGGTTCCGCACTGGTACTTATCCAAGTTACCTGATAAGGGATTCGTCCAGTCGTGTTAATATTTCCAGTAGGATTATGCTCCTAAGGCAATTAAAAACCAAAAAGAAGTTAAAAAACCTCCAATTCAGTTACATCACCTGAAAAGAATCTAAAAACAAAAGATCGTGGGTGGAAATAACGAAAATTCAAACCTTGATGAGCATCCCATAAGGAACACACAAAGGACTAAAGCGAAAAGAGAAATGATTAAACGATGTTTCGCCTTGGGCAACCAGCGCAGGCTCGTTCCACTGGTCCCCCCTCCTCATACATTATTAAACACCATCATACACTTTGATTTCGAACTTTGAATCACTTACAAATAGGCATCGTTCCGCACTGGTACTTATCCAAGTTACCTAATACCGATTCGTCTTGGCGTGTTAATATTTCCAATAGGATTATGCTCCTAAGGCAATTAAAAACAAAAAAGAACCTAAGGAACCTCCAATTCAGTTACACCAACTGAAAAGAATCTAAAAACAAAAGATCGTGGGTGGAAATAAAGAAAATTCAAACCTGGATGAGCATCCCACAAGGAAAACACAAAGGACCAAATCGAAAAGAGAAATGATTGAACGATGTTTCGCCTTGGGCAACCACCGTAAGCTCGTTAGTGGTTCCACTAGTAATCCTCCCCATACATCATTAAGCACCATCATACACTTTGATTTACAACTTTGAATCACTTACAAATAGGCATGGTTCCGCATTGGTACTTATCCAAGTTACCTGATAAGGGCTTCGTCCAGGCGTGTTAATATTTCCAATAGGATTATGATCCTAAGGCAATTAAAAACCAAAAAGAAGTTAAAAAACCTCCAATTCAGTTACATCAACCGAAAATAATCTAAAAACAAAAGATCAAAAGATCTTGGGTGGAAATAACGAAAATACAAACGTTGATGAGCATCCCACAACGAACACACAAAGGACCAAAGCCTTGGGCAACCAGCGTAGGTTCGTCAGTGGTTCCACTGGTGACCCTCCTCATACATCATTAAACACCATCATACACTTTGATTTCCAACTTTGAATCACTCACAAATAGGCACCGTGCCGCACTGGTACTTATCCAAGTTACCTGATACGGATTCGTCCTAGCGCGTTAATATATTCAATAGGATTAGGCTCCTAAGGCAGTTAAAAAAATAAAAAATAAAAAACCTCCAATTCAGTTACATTAACACAAAAGAATCTAAAAGCAAAAGAACAAAAGATCTTGGGTTGAATCCCATCCCTTAAGGAACACACAAAGGACCAAAGCGAAAAGATAAATGATTAAACGATGTTTCGCCTTGGGCAACCAGCGTAGGCTCGTCAGTGGTTCTACTGGTCACCCTCCCCATACATAATACACCTTGATTTCCAACTTTGAATCACTCACACATGTATGGGGAGGGTGACCAGTGGAACCACTGACGAGACTACGCTTATTGCCCAAGGCAAAACATCGTTTAATCCTTTCTCTTTTCGCTTTGGTCCTTTGTGTGTTCCTTGTGGGATGCTCATCCAGGTTTGAACCTAAGATCTTTTGTTTTTAGATTCTTTTCGGTTGATGTAACTGAATTGGAGGTTCAACTTTTTTTTTTTGGTTTAATTGCCTTAGCATCATATTCTTATTGGAAATATTAACACGCCAGGACGAATCCGTATCAGGTAACTTGGATAAGTACCAGTGCGGAACGATGTCTATTTGTAAGTGATTCAAAGTTGGAAATCAAAGTGTATGATGGTGTTTATTGATGTATGAGGAGGGTGACCAGTGGAACCACTGACGAGCCTACGCTGGTTGCCCAAATCGAAATATCGTTTAATTATTTTTATTTTCGCTTTGGTCCTTTGTGCGTTCCTTGTGGGATGCTCATCCAGGTTTGAATTTTCGTTATTTCCAGCCAAGATCTTTTGATCTTTTGTTTTTAGATTATTTTCGGTTAATGTAACTGAATTGGAGTTTTTTTAACTTCTTTTTTGTTTTTATTTGCCTTACGAACATAATCCTATTGGAAATATTAACATTCCAGGACAAATCCGTATCAGGTAACTTGTATAAATAGCAGTGCGGAACGATGCCTATTTGTGAGTGATTCAAAGTTGGAAATCAAAGTGTATGATGGTGTTGAATGATGTATGGGGAGGGTGACCAGTGTAACCACTGACGAGCCTACGCTGGTTGCCGCAGGCGAAACATCGTTTAATCATTTCTCTTTTCGCTTTGGTCTTTTGTGTGTTCCTTGTGGGGTGCTCATCCAGGTTTGAATTTTCGTTATTTCCACCCAAGATCTTGATCTTTTGTTTTTAGATTTTTAGAAATACTCAGGCTAAACCTCCTTGGATTTTTACCATATAATTAACTATGGGTATAATATACTATAACGGCCCTGCCCTTGCATTTTTTGAAAAAAAAAAGCTGTAGCGAAATTAACTCTCCTCATCAAGTTAGCCTGGAAAAAATGCAGAACCAAAAACTCCTCTGGGCTCGAGCAGGCTGCGGCAGGCATGCGTAGTAGATTTTTCGCCTTTGGCCTTGCCCAGGGCTACCCCTGATTTTTTGGAATCAGAGGATAAGTTGTGCAATCCTTGCAGGATAAAAGTTGGAAAAATGAGTGCCAGTGATATTCGTGAGTACATGTTCAGTGTACGTCGCTATTGCTTTTCATTCGTTATTTTTCATTCACACGTTCGTTATATTGCGTCTAGAGGCGTTTTTTCGCTTTTAAATTGTTAAAAAAAATTTTTGACACATTCATTTTCTCGTTTAATCATTTTTCGTACATACAAACCGCACATCAATCATATTTAAACTGGTTAAAAATATTTCGAAACGGAATCCATTCCCGTTTCAAAACCAACACGTGCGCAGAAGTTACGTCAAAATTTTACCTTTTTAAATTTTGTTTTTTTTTCTAAAGACTGTTTACACTTTTTTGGATTAGAATGGGAACTCAAAAATTACATGGTGTTTTTCCAGACGAAAATTGCAAACTCAAAGTGAAAACTTATTCTTTCTGCCCGGATTTTAAAATAGTCGATATACTATATATATATATACACCGCATGACTTCTGTAAATTTATGTAAATAGCAATAAATAACATTAAGAAGATGATTAATCTATCAATTATTTAAAAAAAAAACTAGTGTGAAATCCAGATTGAAAAGATAATATAGAATAATCCAGTCATTACGTATCTCTGAACTCTTGAGCCAAGGCGCGCGCTGCGTGGAGCGAAACGTAGGCCTAATATAATTGAAATATCTCGTAAAGTATTTTGAGATCCACTCAAAAATTTTAAGACAATCTTCCCAACATGACTCTAAATATTTACAAAGAAAAAAAACAAAAAAAATTGGTCCAAGTTAAAAAACATTCAATTTGTTTATAACAATTGCGAAATATAATAGTTAAATAACGAAAAAAAAAAAATATTTCAAAATTTTTTCCGGTGAGCTCATACAAAAACGCAACTTTTATTATTCGACAATTTTTTTCATACATTGAATAGTTTACGAGTTATCAGTGATTGAAAAATGTTTAATTTTATAAACTTCAAAAAAAAAATACGTGTCGATTATTTTTCGCTAAAGAGTGCGAGAAAAATTTTTCGTAGATATTAAAAGTTGGGTTGCAAATCTGACGTGGAATGACCCATATATATATATAGCATATGTAAAACGAAATGTTTTTAAAAACAATAAAGTCTGAATCTATATATATATATATATATATATATATATATATCTATGTATTTGAAAAGTCCGTCTAGTCGAAAGAAATTCTGGATACATCCTGGAAAAGACTGGATAAACCCCGTAAAGGTCTGAATACACCCTGGAATGTCTGGATACACTCAGGAAATACAGGATACACTCTGAAAAAGTCTGGAAAGACCCTGGAAAAGTTTGGATAGGCCCTGGAAAGTCTGGATACATCTAGGAAAAGTCCCTGGAAAAGTCTGGATACACTGTGGAAAAGTCTATAAAGACCCTTTAAAATCTGGAAAGATCCTGGAAAAGTCTGGATATACTCTGGAAAAGTCTGGAAACACACTGGAAAAATCTGGAATTATCCTGGAAAAGTCTGGATACACTCTGGAAAATTTTGGGGAAAGACCCTGAAAAATACTGGATACGCTCTGGAAAAGTCTGGAAAGACCGTGTAAAGTCTGGATACATTCTACTTTTGGTCGAATCTCTTTTCTAAGCAGACAGGGTGTCCCATTTTCGATGGAATGCAATGGGAAATTCCGTGTTTTTCATTACTGTCTTACTTTTTTGAGCCTCAGGGGAAAGTTGAAAAATGGTCGGAATTACCAGTTGATGATATCTCCCTTAATTTAAGAGATAATTGAGTTCTGTGAGAACAAGTCTGTGGCAATCCTTTAAGCCAAACACAATGGTCTTTTTGTAATTTTAATCCGACGTTTCGTTTCGTAGATACCATCATCAGAATCAAAAAGTTAAATATGGAACAAAATGTGTTACTTCATATTTTAGTTTCTTTTTAAGTTTGTTTAATAATAAAATATATTTTTTTTTATTTTGAAGTTTCGATTCCAAAAAAAAATAATCTTCAGTGCATTTTAATTTATTTTATGTTGAGACCATTTATATTTAACTACTATATAGAAGACCTGGACAACCAAGATGTATTATATGAACTTACAGGGTGAACCGAAAAAAATCGGACAAATTGTTTTTTGCTTTAGCATCGGTATCTTCATATAATATGTATATCTTGGTTGACAAGATCTTCAGCTCTATTATATAGTAGTTAAATATAAATAAACTTGAAAAAAAATGGAACCAGAGTGGTACCAGAAAAAAAGATGCACTGAAGATGATGATGAAAATTTTGAAGTTTCGATTACAAAAAAAATCATCTTCAGTGCATTTTAATTTATTTTATGTTGAGATCATTTATAATTAACTACTACATAGTAGACCTGGACAACCAAGATATATTATATGAACATACAGGGTGAACCGAAAAAACCGGACAAATTGTTTTTTTGCTTTAACATCGGTATGTTCATATAATATGTATATCTTGGTTGTCAAGATCTCCACTAGTTAAATATAAATAAACTCGAAAAAAAAAATGGAACCAGGGTCGTACCAGAAAAAAAGATGCACTGAAGATGATTTTCTTTTGGGATCAAAACTTGAAAATAAAAAAAATGAAATTTTATTATCAACAGACTTAAAAAAAACTAAAATATGAAGTAAAACATTTTGGTCCATATTTAACTTTTGACCCTGATGATGGTATCTACGAAACGAAACGTCGGATTAAAATTTTGAAAAAAAAACCATTGTATTTTTCTAAACAGGTTGCCACAGACAAGTTTTTACAGAACTCAATTATCTCTTAAATTAAAGGATAACTTAGTAATTTCCTGTCAAGGTTGCAGTTTTTTTGGTATTCCTCCATTACGTTTTCATATGGGATACTTAGGCAACTCCTTATACAAACCGCACATCAAATTTTTAGAAAATTAGTTCAGGAATATATTGGTAACACACCAAGAGTTTTGCCGCGCTTTTTAATATTACCCAAAAGAAATGCTCGATTTTGGTGAGCTTTTTTACTGTACTAATCACAGTTGTGTGCGTACTTTTGTTGTAAGAAAATAACCCTTATTGTATACTTGGAAGAGGTTTTGTTTTGTTTCCCAGTGTTTTACGATAGTGCATAAAATATCTGCTAGAGAAACCAAATTTAATGCGGTTTAGAAGATGCAGTATTTTTGGCTAATTGAGGAAATCAAAGACTGTTTTTCTGCTTACTGCAAACTTTGTAAGAAAATATTGAAAATAGATGGATGTGGAATTGGGGAAGTTAAATCCCACACAGCTTCAGAAAAACTCATGAAACACCATCTTCAGTTGGGCACTTACCGTTTAAGTTTTCATAAAATATTTCTTTTTATATAACGTTTTAATTTTAATGATAAATAAACAAATAAAAAAAATAGGTAATTTATTATTTTACAAAATTACAGGTATCTGCTTGGAATTCAATTTTTAAAATATATTTACCATTTTAATTTTAATTGACATCCACCTCCTGGAAAAATAAGAAAATAGGTGGGTAAATGATGTTTTTCCGCACGCGCCGGCGGTGTTGCAGCGGAGTTCGGGCAAGACGTAAATTTAAAAAAGACGCTTTCTGCACATGTTTTTCCTACGCGCGTGAAGAAAATTAAACACATCTTGTTTTACATGATTTTGTCAAAAAAAATTCCCCACCGGAAAAAATTGCGTGTATAAAAAGGCTTTTTCCGCACGGCGCGGCGTGCGTTAATTTTTTTTTACGTAACTGTGTACTGTAACTGTACAAACCCTCCTAACTTTATAATTTCAAACACCTATTTTATTTAAAAACTTAATTTTAATGATTGTTTGCAGTCAATAATACTTGACAAAGGTTACCCCAGTACTACCAGAGAGGCTCGATGAACCCGGAACATAGGGTGGTTATAACCCTATGTTCACTGTAATGTACAGGGTGGTCCAAATTCGAGGGGCCTCTATAGCTTTGGGCTTTTGCAGCATAGTTAGCCCAAAACTAATATACATGTTACGGGTTCGATTTTCAAGAGAAGTCGAAAACTAAAAACGGCATTGCGATATGTTAAAGCGTTTCTGAGCTACAGGGTGATTCTCAAAAATGTGCGATTTTAGAGGCCTTCTACAACTTTTTTATTTGTAACGATAGAGATTTTCATTAAAAACATTTTTTGAAGATTTTTTAAAGACAAATCTACCTGTTTCACCGATTTTCTCTTAAAGCCTTTAGTTTCCGAGATATCACACAAAGTTATATTTCTTTAAATGGGATACCCCCAATTTTTCTAAAAAATCAGTTTTCTAATAAAATTTCCTGTCGAACAATGTGCCATACACCTATTTTTATTAATTAGTTTAAAAGATATTTGCATATTTTGATATTTACCATAGTAGGCGCTGTGTGCGCCCTAAATGTGTAAATAAAATTTTATTGTTTTTTTTTTCATACAAAATCAAATTGGCTACGACAGGAGGGGACACAGCAACATCGAACTTCTAGTTTACTATAATTACCAACCCTAAAATAATAAACAAAAATAAAAATATTAAAAGTTTTTATTTAAAATTTTTATTAATTAACATTAACAATTTTCTTTAATTCTAAAACAAATGCTCAAATTGACGGCCGTTTTCTTGTAAACATATCCTACATCTTCTCTTGACGCTATTTTCTGCATTAAGAAGTTCTACCGCATGAAGCTGCCTGAATGCAGTACGAAGTGCCTCTTCCAATTCCCTTCTAATAGATGGGCGATTTCGAAATACAAGGTCTTTGTTTCTCCCCCACAAAAAGAAGTCGCAAGGGTTCAGGTCTGGAGACCTGGGGGGCCAATATATAGGACCTTTATTTCCGATCCAGTTTTCGGCCAACACAATATTTAGCAAATTAGTAATGTCTCGTGCATTGTGAGGAGGTGCACCGTCATGTTGAAAGTATAGCTCATTATTTTGCTGAAGTGGCAAATTGTCGATAAACGAAATCACCTGCTCTTCTAAAATTTGTTGGTATCTTTCGACATTTAAATTTCCATAAAAAATATATGCCCAATAATTTGTCCTCTGTAGATGCCTCCCCATACCTTAAAACTGAACCTTCCCTGATTCTCTTGTTCCACCATAATATGGGGATTTTGCTGTTTCCAGTAATAGCAGTTATCTCTGGTATATATTCCATCACTAGAAATTGTTGCCTCATCCGTCCAAATATCTTTTCTGGCAAAATCGAGGTCTTCTCGGCTTTTATTTAGGTAACGCCTGCAAAATGCACGTCTTGGAGCAAAATCTCGTTGCCGTAATTGGTGCACCCGTCGGGGTCGATAGGGCCTAAACTTGTATTTTTTAAGCACCCGAACGGCATTGCTGCGTGGAATTCCAGTGTTTCTTTCCATAGCCCTGGTGGAAGTATTCGGGTTAATTTCTATGTCTCCTAGAACCTTTAGTTCTTCCAACTCTGTATCTCTGGCTAGGCTTCTATACGTCCTAGGTCGCGGTTCTGTAAAGGATCCGTAGGATGCCTTCTTTCCGGATATCTCTGGAAATATAGATTTATCGCCGTCTGTCGATTTTTGTTACTTTCAATATAACATTTTATCATGTCGCACTTTTCAAAGTTTTCAAACATTTTTATATCTTGACGAAGACGCCACTTTTGACACTTGGGCTCGTTTATCATGGCAATTGTTTTTATTTGATCATAGCTACCTAGATAGATATCTTAAAACTGCATAGGTCAGAGTTAAAGACAGCCTACTATGGTAATTATTAAAAATTGCAGATATCTGTTTAACTACTTAATAAAAATAGGTGTATGACACATCGTTTAACAGGAAATTTTATTACAAAACTAATTTTTTTTTTTAAATTGGGGTATTCCATTTTAAAAAATTTAACTTTGTGTTATATCTCGTGAACTAAAGGCTTTAAGACAAAATCGGTGAAACAGGTAGATTTATCCTTAAAAAATCTTCAAAAAAATGTTCTTAATGAAAATCTCTATCTTTACAAATAAAAAAGTTGTAGAGGGTTTTTAGAAACGAACATTTTTGAGAATCACCCTGTAGCTTAGAAACGCTTTGACATATCGCAATGCGGTTTTTAGTTTTCGACTTCTCTTGAAAATCGAGCCCGTAACATGTATATTAGTTTTGGGCTAACTATGCTGCAAAAGCCCGAAGCTATAGAGGCCCCTCGAATTTGGACCACCCTGTACATTATACATTACAGTGAACATGAACAAACTATGTATCGACTAACAGAAAAGGACATACTTAATAGGTATCATTTTAGTGTGTTCCAGTGTGCGCCTACCATATCTTTTATCCATTCCTGGCAGGGAAGCTTTAATCAATTTAAATAAATCGACAGTAGGGCAAGTCAATCTATGCTTACAGTAACATCAAAATATTAAAGTTAAAGTGGTGTCATATAAATCCACGCATTACCAAATACAATTGCTGCCTAATCTCCTCTTGCTTAGAAAGGAGGCACGCCCTCGCAAAGTGATGTCCGGAGTAGGTACAACATGTTATTCGATAACAGTTTAAAAAGTATGGCACACGTGTAAGTTAAAACATTTTTGTCAAAATAAGTCAACAGGCAGCATGATATTTGAAATAGGAATTTTCAAAATTCCTAATATGTGTTTAGTAACAGATCAGACCTTACTTTTTAAGGGTAATTTATACCTTGCGAATAAAGACTAATCATGTTGCAACTCGTATTCTTGATTAGATGGAGGGCACACCTTTCCAATGTTGGGATATATCTAAGTTTGACCAATGCACTTCATAACAATGTAATTTTTTTGGCACATTATTTATCCGGACTATAATAATATAAAAATAATATGCTGCCCACTGCCTTTGTGGTAAGGGCAAAGACTCAGCATTTTGAATGTGGCAAATTTAGACGTTACGCCAATGTATTAAATAACAACATGATTTTTGCATGATAGATATCATATGAGCCCTACATTATCTAATTTGAAATGCTGCTTTGGTATTTGTTGGCCAGAAGAAAGGCACACCGTTCTAAAGAAATGAAAAAATGAAGGTAAACTAATGCATGACATAACAGCGCGGTTATTGTTTTATAGGATTCATACCATCTTCCCTATACAAAATTAATCATGCTGCCATTCCTTTTCATGTCGCAAGTGATAGGCAGGCCTGGTCAATAGAAGACAATTATAAACCAATTTTTTGCATCAAATAACATAATGTTGCGCATAATAATGCGCGACAAAAAAATTAACTTGCTGCCCACCCTATTCTTGACTGAATGATGAGAATGGGGAATTATAACTAGGTCAATCCTAATGCATGACATAACAGTGTGTTATTATGCTTGACATGTTTTTTGTTGACCCAAATAAAGGCACACGTTCGCAAAGAGAAGCGATAATGAAGGTGTTCTATTGAATGCCTGTACTACTAATACCCATGCTGCTTCTTCTGACGTAAAGACAGGCACCCCTCCCCCCCTCCGCCAACAGAAGACAATAATATATTTATCTAATGTATTAAATAACATCCTAGTGTTTTGTTTTTCTATATCATATGCGTACCTCCATAACAAAATTAATATGCTGCCTAACCTTTACTTGTCCAGAGGACTAAAAAGACTACAGTGCAAGTAGGTGTATTCTTATCTCCATTTACTTACACTAGATACGGAACGGACAAAATGTGTTGACGCCAACATAAACAAAGCGATCTCACACAACGTATGTCTGGGGAAAATAAACCGGTTTTTGTAATGGGACTTTTCCATCTATTACAAGATTAATGCCCAGTCCAGCTAAGTGTTTTGCAAATTTAAAGAAACACAAAATATCCATGCACCTAGCCGGGATTCGAACCCAGGACCCTCCGTGCGGTTAGCGAGAACGCAACCACTGCGCTACGGGGGCCGGTAATGAAGCTCATACCGTACTAGGAATATAAATAGCTATTTTATAATACCTATATAAGTAGTAAGCTATGAGTGTTCTGGATACAATGGTACTATGGCACCCAGTTCTCCGAAGTGGATGGCCAGTTTGCTGAAGAAGTGGTGTCCAGTCCCGAAGAAGTGGTCAACCCAAGGTCATTCTGCAAGAAGTGATCAACAATGACGTCACTTGACCAGTGGCTGTTGAAATTCCAATGACGTCACTTGGCCAGTGGCTGTTGAAGATGTCCAAGAGGGTTGCAAGGGGGTTGCAAGGGAGCGCCATAAAGGCTTGTGCGAATAGGGGATGTGATCACGGACTTATGTTCTACAGAGTGAGTTGGGGTTTATACAGGGTGCTCTAGTGACATGCACCTGTCATCTGTCATTTGCGATCTCTAGCCAAGCTGTCAAGTGCCACAAGGTCTTATACTACTTAGCGTTAACGTATGCCTGCTGAAATTCTCTAATGGTTGAAACTTCCTAATATTAGTTGCCCATTCTCGGTCACAAGTGCCAATGTATGGAGTAGAAAATGGCGTCACGCATAGCATTGGGGCCTTATTATTTCAAGAGTGGCACTATTTGAAAAATGTCGAGATGAGAGAGATTGCTATCAGTCGGTGTACCTAAGGTACTTTTTCCGCTATGTGCGCACGTTTTTCTCCTATAGTTTCTGTAAAAGACCAATTTTGGTTTGCTGCGCGGGGGACAAAAGGCCTTAGTAGTTTTCTGCGAATATCTCGAGATCTAAGTGATCGATTTGAAAAATTCTTTTTTTGTTAGATTGCTGTGTTCCAATGCTATTTATTCTTAGAGAGATGGGGAAGCCAAAAGGGCCTTAAGTGGTGAAAGGAAGACCTTAGTAGTTTTCTGCGAATATCTCGAGTTGTATGTGATCGATTTGAAAAATTATTTTTTTACTGGATTTCTGTGTTCCAATGGTATTTATCCGCACAGGCATGGGGAAGCCAAAAAAGCATTAAGTGGTGAAAGAAAGACCTTAGTAATTTTCTGCGAATATCTAAGTGATCGATTTGCAAAATTCTTTTTTGGTTAGATTGCTGTGTTGTAATGCTATTTATTCTTACAGAGATGGAGAAGCCAAAATGGCTTTAAAGTGCTTGACCTTGGTATTTTTTGCCGGATATTTCGCGTTATAGCGATGGGATTTGAAAAATGTTAGTGTTACAAAGGGGGATGGCATGGCAAAAAGGTTGTATTATGTGTGTGACCCAGCTGTGCAGCTCGAGTTAAAAGGCTTTTATTTTTACGGTAAATAATATTATTAATATATGGATTTTAAAATGATCAAAAATGTGTGCTTTTGTGAAGACAAAATCGAGTATACTCAAGATAACCTATGACCCTGTTTATCAAGAATTTAAAATAACATGTAAATCTAATGAGCTAATTTTATACGGTCAAATGCCTTTACAACCGTCTAGTTCCACTGCGAATTGACAATGACGGACTGGTATGTTAACGTTACTGATCAAATTGGAAGCTTTTATGGAGGCAAAGTAAAGTATACAAAAATAGGTATACTCGAGATAACCTAAACTTGTTTTTCATAAGTTTAGCATGATAATGTTTTATGTATCCAAACAACACAGTTTCTTGGGTCTAACATATAAACAAAAATTTATTTTTTACTAAAAATATATTTATTGATTGATAAATTATGTTAAGGGCATGTCCTTAAAACAAAATATTTTTTTTATACGTAGATTTGGTCTTACTCATTTATGCTGTATTTTTATGAAGATCAACTGACTTTGGAAAAAAAACAAAACATTTTATTGCAAACGGGGCAAAATCTGGAACCAATATTAACAAAATTCATATAGTTTTGACAAAAACATTTCTCTTTTTGCAATAAGAACATACATAGTCCTTGAATGTTTGCTTGTATGTCCTTCTTCACCACAATAGCCTCTTTTTTCACCTGTAGAAGGCATATTTTTTTAAAGTTAAAGGTAAATTGTGTGTTTGTGTATCCTGTGATAAATATTTTTTCTCCAGTGCAAAAACCATATTTAAACTGTACAGTTATATGTGTATAAAAATAATACTTTTCAAATTTATTTTTCCTCCTATATTAAAGATAATAATTCTCACCCTGGTTATGCGTGTCCAATTTTTAAAAGTTCTCAGTGTGAGTATTAGATGCCCAGAACCTTAAAAGATGAATGAAATATATATATATAATGATTAAAAATTCATGAGGAATCTAATTACTTCAAGACAGTTGTTAAATGTAATTTTTCTACGTGAAGCCTTGTTCACCCCTTTTACCCTCATGCTAACATTGAAATTTTGTAGTCTTCTCTTATTTCCTCTTCAGAAAGATCCTTCTGAATCAACTTATTTTCATGATTTTTAAATTAAATTTTTATTAGTTAAAAGTCTTAAGATTGGAGCACAATTCTTCAAATTCTGTCATAATAGCACCATAATTTTCATCAAAATAAATAAAATTTTATTAAATAATGAATCATATAGGAAAAAAATTTGTATGCAAATATCGCCAACTAACTTGTTTCATGAAAGTTGAGCTCTCTTCAAGTGTAAATGTGACTGATGTTGCTTCGTGGGAGGCATTTGTATCATATATCATATAATCCATGATGGGCAACTGAAAACTGATGGAAACAAAACATTTTTACCTATATTGAATATAGAATAAAATCTGGTACTTTCATTATTTTTATTGATGTGCTTGTGGGTCCCTTATGTCTTCGAAAAATAATCTACTACATGCCATGATTACTATAATTTTCTAAAGATTGGTGGTATTTCTTTTGATGGTTGGTTAAAGACATACATTTTTTTCTTCAAAAAAGTTTATATTTTTGTAACGTAATATGGTGTAATCTTTTAATATCTATTTACCTCCTTTCGTAAGATCCGTAGCGGTGCAAAAACTGAGGAGGAAAGGACATTTTTTTTTTTACTTAGTACAAATTAATAAGGCTGTAACAAATGTATAATTCTTAATAAATAAATGCCTATATAATCAATAAATTTAGAAAAGCAATTGATAATAGTTCAAAATTAGCTTATACTTGACCCCAAAGTTAAATGGTAAACAAAAACAAGACAACAAATTATTGAGCATGCACCTTTTAAAACAGTTTGGTAGGTAGAAAGAAAAATATTAACCGCATTTGTTTTTTGAGAAAATGTGATAAAAATTAATTTTTCTCGTGGAATTAACAGAACATAATATACCTGTTTCTCCTCCCTAGATTAATGTCACGACGGTATTGAATTACAGTGTTTCCGCTGCGTTCTCGCAATATTTGAATCTCTGTAACAACAGAACCATTACCCCTCGTTGTAAAGGAAAATTCAAACCTTTATATCGCACCCTTAATCCTCCTGACTTTTACATAAGACACTCCAAGTTTTGTTCTAATTGGGCCTCAAAAGAGTTATGGCAACTAGCAACTATCTAAGTATAAAAGTTTGCGTTTAAAACCGAATCAATTTTAGTAATTTGTAAAAGTTTTTTAAAATTAAGCGTTTTCCATATCATCCCATTCAAACATCATATGGTTGTAATAACTTAATCAATTAGGAACCATCAATATTTTCAATCCTTTAAAAACTAGTCGCAATTAATATTTTTCACGTAAATTTTAATCAAATCGGTTTACTAGTTTTGGATATATCATGGTACATATGTACGTATCTATAGGTACTTTATGATACATACATACATAATACAGACCAACATCTTAACATTTTTAGTGAATATTTTTCACAGTTATAGCTTGGAAGGGAAAATTAAAAAAAATACTTTTTAGTCAGCTACCAGAAGGGTACAAACTCCAAGTTTCTAAGAATGAAAGATCGTTTGAGCTATGTTAAAACAGTGTCAAATTGAACTGGAATTGTTGACATATGTGGATATGATCATGTTTTTTGTCTTTGACATATCCCTTAGAAGATGTAATCCAACCTTGCCAAATTTGGGCTAATGATGTAATAAAGGAGATCAAGGTTGTCGTTAGGAAGACATATGAAGCGGAAATATTTCATGACGTCACTAAGTGTGAATAAAAAGTGAAATAGAGTCTTTACCAACAAACCGTTTATAAAATGAGTCATCATAAAAAAATAAATAGCAAAAAGATAGGTGCAAATCCATATCATTCCATTCAAATACCATATGGTTGTTGTAACCTAATCAATTAGGAATCATTAATATCATGACGTCTTCATTTACAATCCTTAAAACCAGTGCAGGATACACCTGATTAACATTTTTCATGCCAATTTTATTCAAATCGGTTAAGTAGTTTCGAAAATATCTTGGCACTTATGTACATACCTATAGGTCCAGACCATTTAGTCACCAATTTCACATTCTTATATTTACCAACATAGTCCATTGTTTTACCAAATACTGCGTTAATCATTAATTTGAAAAAGTGTTTTCCGAAAATGTTTTTGCTCTGTTGACGCATGTGAATGTTAAGTCAATATAAGGCATAACCATAAAGACTGTTTAAATTTTAGGACCCCCATGAATTTTTTTAAGAATTGGTTTTAAATTTCTATATTGAATAATGTATCGTTAATAAAATCTATATGTTTGTGGCGGATTCATAATGTCGAAACTACTTTTTTTGGGTTTTTCGCCACTAAGTTAAGGAAACTTTTTCAAAAATATGTTAAAACCCACTGCGTAAATTCCTAAAGAAAAAAATTTGTTCGTTTGTCAGTGGTTTTTAAATAAGATAAAAAATTTGCCTACACACACGCAAATCCTAACTAGAATCTAAGTACTTATCTGACGTTTCGTCAAAGTCAGTCAGTTGTATGACAACAGACAGATATTTTAAAAAAGAATCGAAAAAAGTTTTTGAAAAGGATAAAATTCTTTGATAACGGCAGTAGAATTTCTGCCGAAACGTCAGATAAGTACTTAGATTCTAGTTAGGATTTGCGTGTGTGTAGGCAAATTTTTTATCTTATTTAAAAACCACTGACAAACGAACAAATTTTTTTCTTTAGGAATTTACGCAGTGGGTTTTAACATATTTTTGAAAAAGTTTCCTTAACTTAGTGGCGAAAAACCCAAAAAAAGTAGTTTCGACATAATGTACCGTTCTTTATCATACAGTGTGGTCATTAATTTGGGTAACTTACTTTTAGAATTGGGTGGAATTCTATGTTCTGGTCAGACGGGAAGATCTTTATACACATCAAACAGTTCAGCAGGATAATATACACCTATTTCCTATGGGTGCTATCAGAAATTTTATTAATATCCGCCTCTAAGCATACTGCTATTTAGACCCACTCAAAGCCATCAAAAGGTAACGATAAAGGCATTGCTGTTCCATAAAGGAAGTTGACGTCATAATACATCAAATATGAGGTTTTCTGGCTTGTATTGTGTGATTCTCCTATGTACATGTTGCCGTTTATTTTCAAGAGCTGTAAGCCGTTTATAAGTTGGTATTTCTAGTCAAAAACCACAGATCTTTGCTGGATGTTTGAAACTATCATATATTTTAACAATGGCAATATGGTGCCGTCAATTCTTCAGATCATAAATTTAAAAAAAGACCTATAAAATACTTTAATACTTTTTATTATGTTAATTGCACTAGATATATCTATTACTTTTATTTTATTTTATTTTGGTAATTACAGAATTTAACAATAATTTTAACTGTTCCAATAAATTTGGGGTTGGACAAAGAATATCAAAAAAATCTAAAGAAGTTTTCCCAATCTTTTTCATGTGTTGGAAAATTCATCATACTCGTAATATATATTTTCATTTGTAAAGAAGTAAAGCAACCCGTTAGTGTAGCGGAATACAGAGTTAAAATTAGCTGGTACCCCCTGAAATTTATCTGAAAGTAAACCATATCAGGGGGGCTATTCCAGTGGCTCATATTGTGTTGGAAAATTCATCATACTCGTAATATATATTTTCAGTTGTAAAGAAGTAAAGCAACCCGTTAGTGTAGCGGAATACAGAGTTAAAATTAGCTGGTACCCCCTGAAAATTATCTGAAAGTAAACCATATCAGGGGGGCTATTCCAGTGGCTCATACCGATATCGTTACGTAGCGAATTCGTTATCGCGGCAACACCGCGGTTTGTTTTGTTGTTTCACAATGGCCACGGCCGTGTCAATTCAACTTTGACAACTAAACTCGCACAAAAATATAAGTTTTGATTTGATTGAGAAAAATTAACATGATTTCTTCTGCGATGGTTGCAGACATCGGGAAACAACCACCCGAATGGAAGACGAAAATAAGTTCACACCATATTTGGAGCCCACAAAGAACGGCACAGTAAGTAAAACTAGCTTTTGTTATGGGGAAATATTTGTTTTAATTATCCCAAATTTGTAAACTTCTATTTTAAGCTGGGTTTATATTTTATAATCTTCTGTAAAAGGAATCGCAAGCCCTTATGACAGAATATAGATAAGCATGGCCCAACTAGTTGAGTTTATCACCTACTTAAATTAAAGTCAGGCTGGGCAAGAATGTGATGTGAAAATGTGAAAGAAAAATAACTACTTAAAGCTGTAATCAGATTTTGGATAAGTACTATTTTGATAAAACTTAAAGTGTATACTTCTTTTTAGGTATAACATGCTAGGGTATGTGAATGGAGCTACATGTAAGAATCATTCTAGTAGGATAGTACCACACAAGACCACAACTCGGGCCACAAATTAACTTTGGATAGATTCAAGTAAGACACAGACCAACCTTCCAAGGCACTAAATGAAACTAGACAAAGATTCGATGTTCAATAGACATAGTGAAAGTAACTTTCAGAAGAAACTGATGCAATATACATGTATGCTAAATGTTATTTGTTCTCACATTAAAAAATAATAAGATAACTTTTAATGAATTAAAAAGTTGTGTAAAATATAGTACATAAATAAAATTTTATTATTTAATTCTGTTAGGCCACATTTGTTTAAATTAAAAAATTTAAATGTCACTTAAGTGATAGTTATAGAACATTGGACCTATTGTAACTACGATTTTAGAACTTTTTCATAAAAATTCGCAGATTTTTTGGAGGAGTCATCGAAAAAGAGTGGGCCACAGTTACTGCTCACGGCCATACCTATAAAACCACTTTATTTTAAACATATTATTTTAAGTTATTGCAAACTTTTTAAAATAAGGCAGAGTTTTTTTTCAAGAGCCTTTAGATTGGTTTTGTGGGGTAAGTTAAGTACAGTATTAAGTTATTTCCAGCTCTGATTGGTATAAAAAAGAATTGATGAAGATGTTTTAAAAAATTGGACTGATGTGATTTAATATTTACCTAAATGATATTTCTTCATTATTTTACATCCATTTTTAAATTACCTAAATGATATTTATTCCCACACAAACATAGCATAGCATGATATTTATATAGCAGTTCGCTAATTAAGCAAATTATTTTAATTTTTAATGCCTTTTTAATATTTGCTTTGTCAACTTATTTTTACGGCTACCAGAAAAACTAATAACTCAAAGTTATAGATTCTAAATAATAAAATGAATTGTTACCTCAGAAACCTATTTTTATAAATAATACCCTGGAAAATACCATACTTTAAATCAATCTTTATGAATGTAAAGCAAGTAATATAACTTAAGAAACCTACTTAGTACCTACTTCAAATAAAGGGCCTTAAATGTATGCTGCATTTTTAAATTAACTTTAGTTTTACTGACTGACATGGCAAGTTTTTTACAATGCATTTAGATAAATGTAATTTTTTGGCTAGATTAATACTTTATACTCGTTTTTAATTTAATATTACCAATTTATTATATTACAACGAAAAAATTGATTTTAGTTGATTTTGTCACTCTTAACATTGCTATTAAAAAATAATAAAATTTGGGATAAAAAACTGATTTATTTTACTTATTGGTTTAAAGGTTACTTAGAATTACAAATTGTTTTCTAATATTTCAATAATTGGTGGATTGCAACTTTTCTTTCATCAGCTTGGGCACTGCTAACCTGAAACAAAAAATAAGATGTATTTCAAAATGTAAGCCAGTGAAATGGCTATTTAAGATTGAAAGCTTTCAGGTTTGGTTTATAAAATCAATCAATTACACCAATAGTAACTTTTAATCACCTCACCCTTTGAACAAGAGTATTATCCGACTTATTAGACTTACATCGACTATATCTCGCCAATTTTTTGGCCACCAGTTTTATTGCTGTCTGCCAATTTAGATTCTTTTAGAAAAGTACGGACCAAGTTTTACATTACATTCTACTTTGAAAATTTTATTATTGACTATCTTTTGTTTACCCTACATCTTAATATTTAAGGTAAAGTAGAAACTTAAGTGATGGTCAATGCTTGCGTGAATTTGGTCCAACGCACTTTGATTTAGAAATTAAGGGAGAGGATAAAACAACTTTCTGGCTAAGGTCGTAAAAAAACTTGCCTGTTAAAAAAAACGATATGAATTTGGCCCCTGTATATATTATTTAGAAAAAGTAATGTAAACTGTTTATCAAAAAAACTGTCAAGATAGTGAATAATAATTAAAAACCTTGGGAAAACAAAGGGAACAAGTTCAGAAAATCTAACAAGTTTGGATCCAAGGGAAAAAGACTTGAGTTTTTCTTGTAAATTAACGAAATAAGTGTGGCTTATCCCCTAGTTACCCCAAAGATCTTTAATTGTTATTTAATGTTTTTTTTTTAATATCCTGTGGACATAAAAAGTTACCTTAAAACTTTATTCCACCTTGGATTTTACTAATGAAATTTGAAATATTTACGTTTTGGTGGTTAATAAAAATAGTAGAAAACAAAAACTTAAATTACAGCAATAAATACGTGGAAATTTATGTGTGGTTGAAACGAAAGTAGCCAATTTTTTTAATTTTACTGATGAATTTTTGGATTTTAAAATGTTTTATTTTTAATGTGAAGGTAGCTTACCATATGTGTTTTGTCCCGCTAAAATGTTTAGTTGCGTAGGTGGGGTGGGGTGCTGCCTGCTTAAATGTATTCATCATACATCTTAATAATTACGAGAAATCATTGATCTGAAATTAAATTTAAAGTAATTTATTATAGGTGTGATGTATGCAAATCTATAGTCTAAGCAGCTAACCAGTTAGTTCGCTTGAATTTTTTTTTGTTTTTTTCCCAATATTTTTCCAATTTTGTGCCAAATTTAAAGTTAATCTTCTCATCTAGGCCTGAATCAAAATGAATGAATGACCTTTCAATACGAGGAAAAAAATGTGCTAACTTTTTCATGCAAAAAGTTTAGATTTTTATAACACATTTTAGGTACTGTATTATCAATTTTACTTATTCTTTTTATTAGTGACATCCATAAAATCTGCATAAAATATGTAACGTGAATTAAATAATCCAATTTTTTGAACGTTATCTAACAAAAATGCATAAGATTTGTTAAATAGGTGTATATGGTTACCCAGTGGCGTCCCAATTGAAGGGGGAGTCGAGGTAAAAATTCTCTGATACCGGTTAAAAAAACGAAATTATCTGAAATTATCTCAATAAAATGATTTCCGAGTAAAATTACAATTTATTATTATTAAATTTTTTAAACTTTACTAATTTTGTGTGATGATGGGTTAAATAATTTACTGATAAGAACTAGTAAACTTTGTAAAACAGTAGATAAAAACTAAAAGAGTTTTCCAGACAGGAATTTGATCAACAGTAGAGTTTGAAAAGTTAAAAGTTTTATGCATTTTGATTCTGACAAAGGTGAGAAACTTGATCTTAAAATTATGTAGAAACGCAAAGGTTAATTATTTAAAAATGACTATTTATTACTGACATAATTGCGAAACTTAAAATGATGTTTCGTCAGAAACTACACAAAAATATTATATTTACACAATTTTTTTTCTTTTCCCTAAAAATATATTTAAAAAAATTAGACCAATTAAACAGGGTCTTTTGAAAGCTACTATTCTGTATGTAATTTCAGATCGGCTTTATTGAAACCACAATTTTTAAATGATAAGCAAGTAAGTACATATTTACAAACAGGGAATATATATATATATATATAAGTGTTAAAAATTATCAATTTTTAAAAATATTGACAAATAAATTAATCCTAAATTGGTCGTTTTAAAAAGTAATGACTCAATGTCTATAGGTACTGATGGTAAAATTTACTAGAAGTTTTTGTTTACTAGATTTAAGTAAACATTTTCAAAAACTCAGAATCTAAAACCGAGAGGCCAACACCTCCAATAGGTGTACGAAAACTCGATAATACGTGACAATACTTGACTGTATGGGACAAAATCTTAGGATAGTTTGCATTACTTGATAATAGGTGTACCTACAAATTTAAAATCAGGTGTTGGAATTGAAAACTTACCAAAAATATACATTGAGCAGCTACGGTAAGTGTTTATTCCCAAACTTCATAATTTATTTTCTCTCTTATTAGCACTACAGCATGGGTCCTGCTCTCGGAGATTTTCAACAGTTAACCTTAAAAAAGAACAGTATATTACATTACATTAAAACATTAAAACTTTGAAAACGTTAAAAAAAGAAAATGTGTACATCAGAATTTGTTTTAGCAAAATCAATTTGAATGTATGAAAGTTAGGTACATGATTCTTATCTGTCTGTCAGAGGGAGGGAGTTCCAAAAGATCTACTATCCTGTGCAAATAAAATCATTAAAGAAGGGGGGACAGTATTTTTACTTGATCGTGCATAGCAATTCAGAATCAGCCGCCTCTCTTCAACTAGGTACTCAATGCGGTCTGTTGTAAGTACTATTATTTATACAAGGCATAATATTTAGTAATTTGGCTATAACCTCAAAAAATACAAACATAATCTGTCCAAATAAATAATATTTGATTTTTTCTCGATATATAGATATTAGTTGATGTCAGATTTTTTTAAATAAAAAGTCAGTGTAATAACCTTTGATCAAACAAATCCTGCATTCTTGAATTTCCAACTTTTTTTTCTTATAATGTATGAATATTTTGTAAAATAATTTTTCGGTTTTCTGGCCACTGGCTCACGTCTTTTCAAAATGTATAAACTGAAGTTAAAACTGACCTACTATATCTTTTGGTTTACATTATGTAAGTAGTGTTCTTTAAGCACCAAAAAGAACAGAATAGAACATAAGATAAAGTAAGTATAAGTACTTACCCAAGCAAAAAATCTGGAGGCACTTCCACACAAGGCCCATGTGGATTTTTCTTCACAGAGAAAGTGGCTTTTCCAAACAAAATTCAATAACGGTTGAACACCATTACATTGTGATCAGATTTTTAGTCCATATTGCGTGCAAAAAGTTCATGAAAATTATTATTTCCCGAAATTTCGACGCAAGTTTCACAAAAATCTAAAAAAACTTGACTGACTGTCGGCATTTGACAGTTGTTTTGGGAAAGTATTGCGGGTTGCGTGCCATTTAAGCCTTCTTCTTTTTACTTAACAATAAGCGATGTTGCCGTAACAGTGAAAATAATGGCGATAGCGATCGTTATCTCATAACGATAGCTCACTGGAATTGCCCCCCTGGTTGGTGAAAAATTACACTCGTTAATTTCAACATAATATATCTTATCATAAAATAAAAATGTCTGACCCTCATAGGTATTAACTACACCATGAATTTTTGTTGATTGGTGAAAACCCTGTAAATCTGAGATATATTTCTCATGTTTTAAAGCAAGAGATGGATAATTAATAAAATACATTTTTTATCCGTAAAGATTACAACATCTCCAACAGGTCTGTGATATATGGTTGAAATTCTCGAGAAATTCTCAGGTAAAAATTTAAGAAAATCTTTTATTTTAATCGGGAAACTATCAATTAAATTAGACTCTAAGTCCTTTATCCAAACATATTTTTCATAAAAAATATATAATTTTCCATTTACCACATAATCACATAATCTGGGTATTTCTTCTGCTGAGTGGTATTTTTCTATAGTACTGCTTTTTCTCATTGTTGGTGTGGAAATTGTTGAAGTATTGGTGGTTTCTTCCGTTTGTGTTGTTGTAGTCGTAGTAGATACGAGTTTATCCCCATATAAATATTGAATTGCGTAGGTATCATCTTGAGACAGCTCTGTAGTTTGTCGATTAGAGTCCAAGACGGGATGCATAATGCTCTCTCTATGTGAAGAATGTGAAATACCCAATGTGTGTCCAATTTCATGAGTATGTATTAAACTAATCTCCCCAAGTTTTGGTATTATATTTAAATTAAATCTTATATTTTTGTTGACGTGAATCTCTAACTGTGATCTAGAAGGGTAATCGGCATGAACCAGAACAAAAAAACAGCTCAAGTTTCCAAATCCATTATACGTGTGGTTATTTTCGTTAAAAGTAATTGTAATATCTGCATTATGATAGGCGTATCTAAATCTTAAATTTGTATATTTTTCCCAGTTCTTGAAGGCACGGTCAGCTAATTGCTTATATGTGTTGATGTCATATGGTGGGGGAATAATTTTCCAATATATATCACTCTTGTTCCATTTTATATGTATTGGTTTTGCCAAAGAATAATCACCCTGATTATTTTTTACACCACATCGGGAGGTTGCCATCAGTTTTTTCGTCTCTTCATTTAATACACCATCAGCTGCAATAGCCATTTTTTCTTGAAATTCCAATATTGCATCATTAATTAAGGTTAGTGATGAATTTAGACCTTTAGGTAGATATCCATAATTTTCTAAATAAATTTTGGCTTCTTCCAAGGTAAGTTCTATATTTTTACCATTTACAAATGAGAGTATCAGTAGCAAGAATATTATAATCTTCATGGTCAGTACTTATAATTCAAATGAATATTGAGTATACGTTTTGCTATTTATATAGATATCTTACCCTATAAGAATAGTCCTTAGCCAATACTATTATATGTTTTTTAGAAACAATCCCCCAATACACACCATTTAACCGATCACCGTGAGGTCTTGTGCAGCATATATCGCCGGTTAGATTCCCTAAATGAAATACACTTTTTTTTATTAATAGTTATATAAACAAATGTTAACAAGACGAATTATAGCAGACGATTTAAAGCATGTGACTCTAGAAACGGCTTACGTACATGTCTCATATTCCTGTCGATGTTTCTCATATAGAAGTTGTGAGTGGTGCAGAATACCTGTTACAGAATTTTTACAGAGGAGTAGTGGATGGTGTAAACCATATATCTAAAAAAATAGTACAATACCAGTCAAGATATTTGGTATAGGAGTAGTATCTCAGGGTGCGCAGTCATACTGCACGCAGGAGCTGTCATTCCCAAAGGGATTATTTTACCACCATCTATTGACAAAAATAAAACAAAGTAATTATTTAACAATTTTATATTTTCTTTTGCACAGCCTAAAAAATTATTGAAATGTGTAAAACAGTGAAAATTCATATTGCCTCTTTTTAACTTTTTAAAATTGAGGCAACCAATCTCATACATAGGTCGTTGAAACAATTCACAAATATTCGACATTCCGGTCTAAAAAATCCAGATAGATTGTCCTGATATATTAAACAAAGTCAACTTTCTTGTTCCACGTCTATCATCACGTCAAAATCTTACTTTTTCTCTCCCAAGAGCTCGAACAAACAAATTACTTTTTTCTCCACTCCATGTTATGTGTAGAACTCATAATATCCATAACAGGGAAATAGATATATTTAATACCTCAATTGTTAAAATTCACAGATATTTTATTTCAGTGACTCCAGATAGTACATAATTTCCCTCCTGTCCTGCCTTTATCTAATCTGTGATTTTATTAGGTTTTTTCAGTGTTTTTTATTGTTTGATTTTATTTTTTTTTTGTAAGTATTTCATAGATTGTATGAGTTTTATATACATTTTTTTGTAAACTTTGATTAAGTAGGTACCTTAATGTAATTAGTTTAGCGAATTGTGTACTTTTTCCTGCTTTGTAATTGGGTATTTTGGACCTGTTAAGCAGTGTATCAATAAATAAATAAATAAATAAATTTTTACAAAAAATACAAAAAACATGTAAGACCATTTTGGAACATTGCGTTTCACGTTTGTCCTAGAAAACATAAAAATACACAAAGATCGTTTAAAAATGGACTAAATATCCTAACAAAAAAAAACGTGCGCAAATTTCAACCTTGCTCAGCCGATGAGTCACATGTGAGTAGAAAAAACATTTTTAATTCCAAAGCTGTCAATGAGGGTTAGGTAGGGGGTGGAATCTAGTCTCAATTTTATTTAGTCAGAAATGCGCCGCAAGCTATAATTTTGAAAATATTTTAATAAAAATGTTAATTTTTACACGTAATAAATGCTAAAATACAGCACAATATATTTTTTTTAATTTTTGCAAAAAATCTTACAAATTTTTTATTTCTTTCACGTTTTTCAGTGAAATATTGAATGGTTTAGCTGTAGAAATGGGAATGGCAGTAGCTAGTGACCACTACTGATAATAGCATATACTTCACATCAATAAAAAACCTTTTTTACATATTAAGTATAATTTATTTAATTTTTGAGTCGTTAAAAAGTTTAAAAAATCTAATATTATTTAACGCGCCAAACTCAAATTTAATTAATTTATTAGGCTAAAAATTTGATAACCACAGAATAAATAAATATTTTAAATAAAAATCATTAACATTTTAGATAAAAATACACATTAATCATAAAATATAAACTTAAATATTGGAAAAATAGGAAAAAAGTAGTAGTCAAAATAATAAATAGTAAAAAGTAGTTTTCTCAAAAAAAAAAAATAATTTGGTACAATCATGATCAATTGCCTTTTTATAAGCAAACGATAGAAATATTAATCTAAGTCTGAGTGGTCTATAATTTATTTATTTTGCACAAAATGCCACGTTTTGATTGGTTCAATACTTTAATTGTTAACTCTTCTGGTATGTTTATATCATTTACCATATAGGTAGGCAGTTGTGACCAGGATACTTACAGGAATGGAAGTGGGCTAGAGTCATTTTCCTACTTTAGCCCTAACTGCAGATTAAACTATTTTTAGCATAAAACCCCATTTTTGCTTGATATAAGACATTTTTATAAAACTCTCAATACATGTTGTTTTGCAAGATCTAAGATAGGTCACTTATTAGGTCAAACTCATGTATTTTTTACAGTCTAACTGGCGTCGTTTAAAATAGTCACTCTTGTTATTTTCATAAATTTTCCATATACAAACGCTACAGGGTTACTCTAAAAACATATTCTATACTATAGGTGTAGTACTTTACTCTACATCATATTTACTACACATGGTATAATAAAAATAGTGACAACAAGTATCCTATCACTGTGAAATCAGCATTGCAGATTAAAACTTAAACCAGTACTTTTTTAACACACCCTGTATAGTCCTTACATTGTTTTTTTACATATATTATGACAAGTTTGATGTAGTGATTTCCGAATCCGTTAAAAAGATAGAAAAGGTATATAGACTGGTTAGAAAAAAGGAGGAATTTAATAACTGGATTAGTTTTATTATAAATTGAATTTTAAATATAAAAACTTGTGCAAATAATAAGAATTTTTTCCAGACTAGAAGCAAATCTGACCCTTTTAAAATATTATTTAAATTATTTGAAACGTATTAATTTCGGTAAAGGCGGGATGTTTGCACACATTGAGATAATACCAAATAACTTGACAGGTACTACATAAAATACAGTAATAAAATTGAAAGTGCGGTTTAAAAACATTTATTTATTATTTAATAATAATAGGTAAAATTTCGTTACAAAGACTACATTGTTCCTGTTCGATGTGGGTGCTCGATTCCTCCATTCAGGTCTGTTGTAGTGAATAAAACATGGTAGCTTTGTTTCTAGAGAAGAGTTAGATCTGTAGATTTTCGGTAGTCTTCCCCACACTTCTAAGAGATCATATGCCCTTGTGTTGCAATTGCAGTTCTTCATCAGTTAAATCTACCAATCTCTTTTTACTATTTAAATATGATAAAATGACATCAGCTGATAAATCTTTTACGTTCATATTGGCTAAAAGTAGATAACAAAGTAAAATAATTTTTAACAGATATCTAATGTTACAAATTACTTTTCCTATGCAACGTAATACAGTGATATAAAACTTAAGTGATAATAAAACAAAGACGTTTACGTTAACGTTTCCGTAATACAATAGATGTCTTCTTCGGTTGGTATAGTAGAATTTGTTACCTGATATGGGGAATACCAGTCATATCTTGATCTTTACGATCATAAAAGATCAGTTTTAATTTATAAGTTGTAGTATTATTTTTAAATTCTATTGTGTTAACTATGAGGTGATACAGAGTGATATTATCTTCGTCATATTTTTCCTCTAATCTATGCCAGTACCAAGACCATTTCTCCTAAGTAATAAATGGATTAGAGAACCATATCCTGTTTATTTGGATAACATGTGAATCAGTTAGTTAAAATATTTCTAAAATTTACATTTATCGAATTAAAACTATATAGATTTAATAGTTCAGGTGTTTGAGACACATTTTTCAAAAGCCTTTACAAAATTGGAAAGGTGGCAAAGAACCATTTTTGAACTTTCTATTTTTCGGTACGTTCCGTTAGTTCTGTTAAAATGTAGTGAAAAAGTTATTCTAGCCATACAATATCCTGGTACTAATAATTTTTTAAGTTTTTCAAAACAGTCTCTCTAACATTATTAAAAAACTCTTCAGCGTTTGAAACAATAGCGTCTGCTTGTATAGCAGCCTCTCCTGTCACCATTTTCTTACAACCTCTCAATTCAATTGTCAATTTACTACTAATTCAGCTTATTATAAACATATCTTGTTTATATCATTATACCACATCTTTTTCTGCATCAATCCAACTGTTGTGACTAGAATCGAAATCTAACCACTTGTCGTAAATTTTATCCCCTTTATTACGTCATCAGCCCAGGTTTGATATTTTCAGCTATGCTCAACCTTTATAAGGTTAAATTATAACTTCTACGGGATATATTATTATGTTTGTAGGGAGAGGGATAGGAGGTAGGGAGTGCAAAAATAGGTACATAAGAAAATCACACAATACAAGCCAGAAAACCTCATATTTGATGTATTATGACGTCAACTCACTTTATGGAACAGCAATGCCTTTATCGTTACCTTTTGATGGCTTTGAGTGGGTCTAAATAGCAGTATGCTTAGAGGCGGATATTAATAAAATTTCTGATAGCACCCATAGGAAATAGGTGTATATTATCCTCCTGAACTGTTTGATGTGTATAAAGATCTTCCCGTCTGACCAGAACATAGAATTCCACCCCCTAAAAGTAAGTTACCCAAATTAATGACCACACTGTATGATAAAGAACGATACATTATTCAATATAGAAATTTAAAACCAATTCTTAAAAAAATTCATGGGGGTCCTAAAATTTAAACAGTCTTTATGGTTATGCCTTATATTGACTTAAACATTCACATGCGTCAACAGAGCAAAAACAGTTTCGGAAAACACTTTTTCAAATTAATGATTAACGCAGTATTTGGTAAAACCATGGAGTATGTTGGTAAATATAAGAATGTGAAATTGGTGACTAAATGGTCTGGACATATAGGTATGTACATACGTGCCAAGATATTTTCGAAACTACTTAACCGATTTGAATAAAATTGGCATGAAAAATGTTAATCAGATGTATCCTGCACTGGTTTTAAGGATTGTAAATGAAGACGTCATGATATTAATGATTCCTAATTGATTAGGTTACAACAACCATATGGTATTTGAATGGAATGATAGATTTGCACCTATCTTTTTGCTATTTATTTTTTTATGATGACTCATTTTATAAACGGTTTGTTGGTAAAGACTCCATTTCACTTTTTATTCACACTTAGTGACGTCATGGAATATTTCCGCTTCATATGTCTTCCTAACGACAACCTTGATCTCCTTTATTACATCATTAGCCCAAATTTGGCAAGGTTGGATTACATTCTAAGGGATATGCCAAAGACAAAAAACATGATCATATCCACATATGTCAACAATTTCAGTTCAATTTGACACTGTTTTAACATAGCTCAAACGATCTTTCATTCTTAGAAACTTGGGGTTTGTACCCTTCTGGTAGCTGACTAAAAAGTATTTTTTTAAATTTTCCCTTCCAAGCTATAACTGTCAAAAATATTCACTAAAAATGTTAAGATGTTGGTCTGTATTCAATATGGTATCATAAAGTACCCATAGATACGTACATATGTACCATGATATATCCAAAACTAGTAAACCGATTTGATTAAAATTTCCGTGAAAAATATTAATTGCGACTAGTTTTTAAAGGATTGAAAATATTGATGGTTCCTAATTGATTAAGTTATTACAACCATATGGTGTTTGAATGGGATGATATGGAAAACGCTTAATTTTAAAAAACTTTTACAAATTACTAAAATTGATTCGGTTTTAAACGCAAACTTTTATACTTAGATATATATAATTTATCAACAGACAGATGCCCATAATGATGGTCGGATAGTTGCCATAACTCTTTTGAGGCCCAATTAGAACAAAACTTGGAGTGTCTTATGTAAAAGTCAGGAGGATTAAGGGTGCGATATAAAGGTTTGAATTTTCCTTTACAACGAGGTTTAAGGGTTCTGTTGTTACAGAGATTCAAATATTGCGAGAATGCAGCGGAAACACTGTAATTCAATACCGTTGTGACATTAATCTAGGGAGGAGAAACAGGTATATTATGTTTTGTTAATTCCACGAGAAAAATGCATTTTTATCACATTTTCTCAAAAAAAAAAATGCGGTTAATATTTTTCTTTCTACCTACCAAACTGTTTTAAAAGGTGCATGCTCAAAAATTTTTGTTTACCATTTAACTTTGTACAACTGATAACCTTGGGGTCAAGTATAAGCTAATTTTGAACTATTATCAATTGCTTTTCTAAATTTATTGATTATATAGGCATTCATTTATTAAGAATTATACATGTGTTAAGCCTTATTAATTTCTACTAAGTAAAGAAAAAAATGTTTTTTTCCCCTCAGTTTTTGCACCGCTACATAGCGCTTTTTCTACATTGGAAATCATTAATATTAAGACATAGAACTACGGATCTTACGAAAGGAGGTAAATAGATATTAAAAGATTACATCATATTACGTTACAACAATATAAAAATTTTTGAAGAAAAAATGTCTTTAACCAAACATCAAAAGAAATACAATCAATCTTTAGAAAATTATAGTAATCATTGCATGTAGTAGATTATTTTTCAAAGACATAAGGGACCCACAAGGACATCCATAAAAATAATGTAAGTACCAGATTTTATTCTATATACAATATAAGTAAAAATGTTTTGTTTCCATCAGTTTTCAGTTGCCCATCATATGGATTCTATGATATATGATACAAATGCCTAGCAGGACGCTACATCAGCCACATTTAGACTTGAAGAGAGCTCAACTTTCAAGAAACAAGTTAGTTAGCGATATTTGCATACCAATTTTTTTCCCATATGATTCATTATTTATTAAAATTTTATTTATTTTGATGAAAATTATGATGCTATTATGACAGAATTTGAAGAATTGTTCTCCAATCTTAAGACTTTTAACAAATAAAAATTTAATTTAAAAATCATGAAAATAAGTTGATTCAGAAGGATCTTTCTGAAGAGGAAATAAGAGAAGACTACAAAATTTTAATGTTAGCATGAGGGTAAAAGGGGTGAACAAGGCTTTACGTAGAAAAATTACATTTAACAACTATCTTGAATGGGGACATCAGTAATTAGATTCCTCATGAATTTTTAATCATTCTATATATTTCATTCATCTTTTAAGGTTCTGGGCATCTAATACTCACACTGAGAACTTTTAAAAATTGGACTCGCATAACCAGGGTGAGAATTATTATCTTTAATATAGGAAAAGTAAATTTGAAAAGTATTATTTTTATATACATATAACTGTACAGTTTAAATATGGTTTTTGTTGTTTCACTCCAATTTAAGCACTGGAGAAAAAAATAGAGAGGATTCACAAAGACACAATTTACCTTTAACTTTAAAAAAATATGCCTTCTAAAGGTGAAAAAGAGGCTATTGTGGTGAAGAAGGACATACAAGCAAATATTCAAGGACTATGTATGTTCTTATTGCAAAAAGAGAAATGTTTTTGTCAAAACTATATGAATTTTGTTAATGTTGGTTCCAGATTTTGCCCTGTTTGCAATAAAATGTTTTGTTTTTGTCAAAAGTCCGTTGATCTTCATAAAAATACAGCATAAATGAGTAAGACCAAATATGCGTATAAAAAAAATATTTTGTTTTAAGGACATGCCCTTAACATAATTTATCAATCAATAAATATATTTTTACTAAAAATAAATTTTTGTTTATATTTTAGATCCCAAGAAACTGTGTTTTTTGGATACATAAAACATTATCATGCTAAACTTGTGAAAAACAAGTTTAGGTTATCTCGACTATACCTATTTTTGTATACTTTACTTTGCCTCCATAAAAACTTCCAATTTGATCAGTAACGTTAACATACCAGTCCGTCATTGTCAATTCGCAGTGGAACTAGACGGTTGTTGTATTTGACCGTATAAAATTAGCTCATTAGTAAGCTTTACGTAAACATGTTATTTTAAATTCTTGATAAACAGGGTCATGGGTTATCTCGAGTATACTCGATTTTGTCTTCACAAAAGCACACATTTTGATCATTTTAAAATCCATATAATGATATTATTTACCGTAAAAATAAAAGCCTTTTAACTCGAGCTGCACAGCTGGGTCACACACATAATACAACCTTTTTGTCATGCCCTCCCCCTTTGTAAAACTAACATTTTTCAAATCCCATCGCTATAACGCGAGATATCTGGCAAAAACTACCAAGGTCAAGCACTTTAATGCCCTTTTGGCTTCTCCATCTCTCTAAGAATAAATAGCATTGCAACACGGCAATCCAACAAAAAAAATAATTTTTCAAATCGATCACTTAGATCTCGAGATATTCGCAGAAAACTACTAAGGTCTTTTGTCCCCTGCGCAGCAAACCAAAATTAGTCTTTTACAGAAACCATAGGAGAAAAACGTGCGCACATAGCGGAAAAAGTACCTTCGGTACACCGGCTGATAGCAATCTCTCTCATTTCGACATTTTTCAAATAGTGCCACTCTTGAAATAATAAGGCCCCAATGCTATGCGTGACGTCATTTTCTACTCCATACATTGGCACTTGTGACCGAGAATGGGCAAATAATATTAGGAAGTTTCAACCATTAGAGAATTTCAGCAGGCATACGTTAACGCTAAGTAGTCTAAGACCTTGTGGCACTTGACAGCTTGGCTGAAAAATGGAATTGCTAAAATCTAGACAAAAAAAATATTTTTTCCACAAGCATGAAGAAAATACCACTTTTCCGCACGCATTTTAGTTCGGAAAATGCATGTTTCCCGCACGGCGTTCGGATATTTTTTCCCGCACGCTTATTTGTTGATCTACTTTTGCGTAACATTATACATTAACACATAATATTATAGCAATATTTTATAATTAATAATATAATTATTTTAAAAAAATGTTGTTTTATTGGTTGTTGAAAAACTCTTGATCCTAACCCTTGCGGAAGGTACCTCTCCCGCCCTTGACGGCTTGCCCACGATGTTCCGCGTGCGGGAGACCATAACTCCGCACTTTCGAGGATAATAATTATATTCAGGATTTTACTTCCCTCGCCAGTGAAACTCATCATCTAAAAATCATACTTCAAGATTTTGATGAATCTCGAGTTTGGCACCAATCCAGACGCTGCGCCGCACCGTCGCTCTGTCTGGTCGCAACAGTTAATTCTGTGCCGTCGCTCACTTTTTAAGCACTCCAAAACCCCTGGACCAATCATAAAGAAATTTTACATACCAATTAGTTGCTTGTGTTGGCGCGCAGACCGCTATTGTTTTTGTGCTTTCCCCCTCTGCACACTTCGAAGCTAGCCCCAAAAAACCTTATTCCTAAAAAAAAAAATTGTTACTTTGTTGGAAAGCTTTTAAAAATCTTGTTGTTCATCCGTTTTTGTGAGATTAACACACACAAAACTTAGTTTATTGGCGCTAAAAACACACACCCTGGAAAAGATGCACCCAGAAAAAGTGTGGATTCAACTAGGAAAAGTTGGGTACACCCTGGAAAGATCTGGGTACACTCTGAAAAGGTTTGGACACACGCTGGAAAAGTCTGAAAACACCATGAAAAAGTCTAAATACATCCAGAAAAAGTTTGGGCACAGGCAGGAAAATCTGGACACAACCTGGAAAGTTCATGGACAAACCCTGAAAAAGTCCAAATAAATCCAGGAAAAGTCTGGATAAACTCTGAAAAGGTCTGGACATACCCTGGAAAAGTTTGAATATATGTAAACGCCACTGCTTTAAGGTCCTTCAGATATACCATTTCTAGTACCTGACACCGCACAGCGAAGTGATCAGTAAAAAAACAGATACTCGAGCGCAGCAGTGAACAAAAAAAAGAGGATTGATAGGAAAAATACCCAATCGCTAAAAACTGCACAAATATTTTTTTTTTTGCTTAAAACTGTTTTAATAAAAACATTTTCAATTGGTAGATAAACATAACATTATCGAAATTTGATATACCAAATCATCTAATTCTATTCTATTCTATTCTAATCTATACCAAAAATGAAGCTTCAACAAAGAAAAGTAGGATATTATAACTTGCGCAAGTATATGGTTGATTTAAGAATATCTAGATACTAAAATTATATTCTCGTATTGTTGGGTAAAGTACAAGACATTGGTTTATCTACGACCAATGAAAACTTCACCAATTATTGAAAATATCAAATATATACAATACGTTTTAATAGACACTTAAAGTTAATTTTCGGTTTTATCAGCGTTCGTATCCTTATCTCTATCGAGTCGACCTATCGAGCAGGTGTACTTTTAAACTAATTGCCAATGCGTGACAGCTCCAACTGATCAAATGGGTGAAAACATCGTTTCGTACGCAGGGATGGTACTTTACTTAACTTTACGGCTCCCTTAACGTACCCAACAAGATTTTCGTGCATTTGATCAGCTGGAGCTGTCACGCATTCGTCATAATTTTAAAAGTGCACCTGCTTTGATTGGTCTACTGGATATGGATAAGGCTACGAATGTTGATAAACTGAAAATTAACTTTAAGTGTCTAATATAAATTATCAACATGACGTTGTCGTTATAAACGTCAACACAAAAAAGGTCATTGTGGGACTTTGGCCCGGTTGTTCAATGTTCGTTTAACTCCAGTTCAGTGTTTGAACCTGGTTTAAGGAAAATGGTGAGTTGTTCAACGTTGGTTCAGAACTTAAACGGAATTTTTCCGTGCTCTTGAACCTGGTTCACTTGAACGCTCATTTTTGAGGTTTCAAGCGGAAGTTTAGGAGAAATATAAATAAAAAAATGTTTTTATAGTTTAAAAGAGCTTTTTGAAAATAAGAAAGTAATTTAGCCGAAATTTTAGCGTTCCAAAAAAATTTGTTATTTCATTTGTTATTTGCTCGGTTGTTTGACATTTGTGCTAGTCCAAACTGCTGGTTGCGGTGAATTTTTAACTTTTATAAAATGGACAAAGTAACAGACAATGAAGACTTGTGGAGATTATTCTGGTGATTCAGGGAGATATTAGAAGGCGAGGCCAGATTATAGTGACGCTTTACGAAAGAGGAGGTGAAATGTTTCTCGTTGGCCAAATTGGAGAAATAGTCCAAGACCAAACTCAGCAGTAAGTATTTCAATAGACATTAAATAAAGTTATGCCTTTTTTTTGAAATAGGTCGTATTAAGCTTCATATCCAGTAAGCCCTTAAGTATAAGCCCCTCTGTCAATTTTGTGTAACCTTTTCTGAAACTTATATGAATTAATTTATGTTTAGTTTTTTGTTTATAATGACCGTTGGAGGTTTTTTCGACCAGTGGCAATTTACAGGCTGTAAAACTCTTTTACAAAAAGACCGAGCTTTCGCCTTTTTTTGTTGCTTCTTAATTTTCAACAACAATATATAACTTTGCCTTATTCAATACTTTTTTTTCTTTCTGAAATCGTGCTTTTGACACCAACCGAGATGGTGCTTTTAAAACTCAGATATTTTGCTACAGGAAATTTTCTCACACTCTCATCACAATTGCTAATTTTATAGGCGTATATCAAAGTACAGCCAGCAGAGTAGCGTGAAGAGCCTTTCAAGCAATCTGCTTTCTATATCCAAGTTTCATTCATCCTTTAAAACCGAAGAAGAGAGACTGCAAACTTTAAAAAATCAATCGCTCTTTTAAAAAATACAAAATAAAACAAAATATCAAAGATTATGTTGTATTGTACCCAAAATATTACAGTTGACCAGTTCATTATTGCTTTCAGTAAAGTAGGTCGACAGTTAAACTTCAGTCAAGTGAACTCGGTTCAAGTTTTAATTGAACAACTGGAGACTAAAGCTGAACCAGGTTCATCCTTGAACCAATTTCACTTGAACCCGTACTTGAACAACCGAGACTTTGAATATTTATTTAAAAGTTAATTGGAAAACATATTTTTCGGAATATATTCTTAGTTTGGTAATAAAATTATAATGGATATTTCTATTATAATTTTATATATTTTTTTATATATATATTTTCCCATATTTTTTTCATTTCTCATTATTTTCTTCATAGAAAAATAATGTTAATTTTTTAGACCGGTTTTTTTGACCAATTTTTCGAAGTAATCTTCTGTTGTCTGATTTTGATAAAATTTGGCACACTGATAAAGTCGCCAACCCTAAGCATCTTTACACTTTTTCAATGCCCAGCATTGGTCTTTGTGGGCGTCGCGACGCCTTTAATTTTTGACAAGTTGCGAGCTCACTTAATAGCTTCTGGCTGCTGAATCTTCCAGCAAAAATGAATGGTATTTATTTATACCACTTTAAAGTCCTTTTAATTGCAAATTCCTCGGTTTATAGATCATAAACATTTTTAAAAACAAAAGTTTTAAAATATCGTCGCAAACTTAGATATGAAAAAAATACAATGTTTTTTGAACAAAGTTTTGGAAAAAAAACATTTTATGGCCTACTTGGACCAAGTTACATGGTTTAAATAATAGCCCATTGTAATCCTTAAATAGTTCTCTAACCGCCTCATGAATTTCGTCTAAATCGAGCAAATAGCAAAAATAGACCTGTTTCTAAAAAATTTAGACCTACTAGGCATAAAGTCACACAGCTTCTTCACCTAACATATGCCTTTGCTACATGGTTAAGAAGAAAAATGTTTAGGGTATATAATTAACGCTGTCAAAACATTTGTACATAACTAATAACCTTTTGCGAATATTTATAAAAAGAGAGAAAATGTACATTCTTTTCTTTTTTTTACGTCAAGACCAAAGACGTTTAACTAAAATAGACCCATCAAGTCATTCATAAATTGCTTTGAAACGCGATCAGTCGCTAGATTTAGGGAAAACCATTTTACCAGACATGCTTCTCCTCACACATGACCTTTTGTGAATATTCTTTTCTTTTTTTTTTACGTCAAGGCCAAAGACGTTTAACTAAAATAGACCCATCAAGTCATTCATAAATTGCTTTGAAACGCGATCAGTCGTTAGATTTAGGGAAAACCATTTTATGTTCCACTGGTAACGCTGCACCAGACATGTTCCTCCTCACACATGCTCCAATCACCTTACGTTTAGCAGCGGCCAGAAGCGGCTCGTTATTTATGTAAAAAGGTTTAGTCTTTATTTTCAAACTTGTCAAATATTTTTGGATATTCAATCTTTAATTTTTTTATACTTAATAATTGACACCGATGTATGGAGAGATATTATATTTGTCATTGTGAAAAAATAATTGATACCGAGATATGGAGAGGTATTATATTTGTCATTGTGAAAATATTTATGTAAAGATATAACATAGAAAATATTAGTTTTTTAAATGTTCTCCAGATAGTTACTTGTCTAACTAGTGCGGAAAGTGATATTTTTACGCACGGGAGGAGTTCGGGCAGGAAAGGCACTTCCGCAAGGGTTAGGTACAATTTTTTCTTTCTACGAGTGTTTATGATGACTTTCTTGATAAAAAAATAGTTTTTAGAACACACATTTCAAAGTCAAAATTTAAAAATTTGGTACATAAAGTACCATTAAAAAAAAATGCGTGCGCTAAACGTTTTTTCACGCACGCTAGGACAGTTTTTATGCACGCCGTGTGACTATTTTTACACACGGCGTGTGGGAAGTTGAACTTTCCACATTAAAATTGATATGTAACAGTAGACTTTTTCACACTCATTTGCGAAGTAGTTTCTTAATCTATTTAATGTCAAGTGACCTGCAAAACTTTATTAAAAAATTAGCATAGGCAAAAGTATTTTTTTAGCATAGCGTGAATTTTAAGTCTACTTGAAGTTTTTAGATGCATTTATAAACTAGATTAAATTAGAAATGGAAACAGAATTATTTTTTGGTTTTAATTTTTAAAATACCAAATATATATAACCTTAGGCAGAAGCTTTTTATGCAAGTGTTGTACTAAAAACGTGTCAAAAGTGCCTTTTACGCCCTTAACGGCCATCGTGTGCAGAAAAGCATCACTTTTCGCACTGTTTAGGCAAATTACAAAGAAAACAATGTGGAAAAAATTAGCAAATTCGAATAAAAATAGTGGTATTTTGAAAAAGGAAGATACCTATATTATAGGTACTATATGATGGTTTTTCGTTGTGTAAGAAAAATGGAATTTATACACTCCACTATAATTTTTATTTAATACGTACAAAAGTATCTTTACATTTTTAATAAATACAAAAAAAAACCTTATGTGGAGTATCTACCTATGTAAATATCTTAAATAAAAAGTTGTAACAAACATACATTCTTTATCCTGTGTCTGATATAATAATGTTTTAAAAAATTATATTTATACCGGGAACGCTTGTACTATTTATAAACAAATCTCGGCAGAAAAAATAAGCTGACTACAGATAGTATCAAAACTGTGAATGTAGTTATAAATAAATAGCATACGCACCTGTTACATTTTTTTTGCTACTCATACAGGATATTTAAAAATGTCGCAGCTGGGGTTGGTTCATTATACCAAATATAGTGTAATTAATTATAAGTGCTTACCATATTGTTTTTATCAGAAATTCGCAAAAATATCCCAAACAAACTTATTTCTTTCCTATATTTATTAATTACATTTTGTATTTATTGCAACAATAGTGGCACGCCTATGTCGGCCTATGACAAGATGGCGTTGCGGCTGGAGCCAAACCAAAAACGGTTTTACCCCTTCCACTCAAAATGTCAAAAATGGCATTGACATTGCCGAACCAACTTTGAACGCGCAAAGCCGACTGTCGTATCTTTGATATTTTTGTTAGGCCCGTACAGTATTTAAAATGGAAAGGGACTGTCGGAACTTTAAGCCACGGCCATTTGATAGCTTTTTCTAAACAGATATAGGTACCTACCTTCTGTCGGCAAAATAAACGCATTCTCCTCACAATCCACAAGTGTGGCGTCTACACAATTCATTGTATGCAAGAAAAAATGGAGAAACGTGTTGCACTTTTCATTTTGAAATGATTTTCTAAATTTTCTTAAATTTGTTAGGTTAGGAAATCCTCTCAACTGATTTTTTTTTCGTTGGCCTCGCCCGCGGACCAATAACATTCGATGCTTCTAGCGGCGCTTACGAGTTCCTCCAAAACTGGTATGGCTTCAGCCGATCTTGAACGGTATATGCTAACCACTTTTGGCAAGCTAGATTGATAACTAACCTGTGAAATGTTTGGTTTTCACCTGCAATTGCCAGTTTTCGTCACACTACGCACTTTGTCACATCACTTTTGCCACAAACAATTAAAAATCTATTGAAAAAATATTAAAAACTCTCAAATAATTTGTAAAATATACGAAAACCTCGATTATGCTAAAGCTACAACGCCGAAGAGAAATTATGAATGGAGCAGCGTACAAACGGTTATATGGCTGACCCGCCGCAAATGCGAGGTTGTCACATTGTTGTAGGTTTTATTACCGATATATATTGGGAAATTGGGAAAATAATTATTCTTTTGACCAAAATATCAAATATTTTATATGATATTTCGATCTAAAAAATGAGGTATATTTCAAGTACCGTAACAAGTACCTGTACAATATAAATTCTTTATTGATTTAAAATTGTGAAGATTCAAAGAAATTTAAATGCAATTATATAATACCTATACCCAAATTTCTTTATATATTTCAATAAAAATAAGGTGTTTCCCCATTTTTAAAAAAACAAACCGGAGAATTTGCATAATTGCATGTAAATGATAAAGTTATAAAAATAATATGTTTTTAAAAACATTACGTATAGAGATACAACTTTCAGCGCAATCTGGCATTGATCCAAATTGTTTACCTTATGTCTGATCGAAACTGTGGTAAACATAATGTCTATTTAATTTATACTTTTATGGTCAAGACTCACTAACCGTCTTTCAAACGCCTACCTACCTCATCTTGTTTCTATGTTAATTATGAGTAATAGAAGCTGACTATTGTTTAGAAATTGGTGAAAAATGTCTATTTTGACAGATAAACCTGACTGAGAAATTATTTTTTACAGTTAGCTACCAAACTATACACACTGAAGGACTATACCGCATAGAGTTTACAACATTTTTTTTTTTCAAAAACGTCATATTTTATCGACGTTTAATGGCGTCGCGACGCACCCAAGTCTTGATAGCTTTCAATTGCCAGCCACCTACCTTCTAAACCGCCAACAAACCAAATATCAAATTTTCATGTTTGGAAAACATTTTCTATTCCAAATCCACATACATGCAACTAACAACAGTTTTTTTTATTAAATGACATTAATACCTCAATCAAAAAAGACGGTAGTAGTTTTTTGTGTTTTTAAAAAATGTTGTATTTTGAAAATGATCACGTTTTCGAGAAAAAAATTGCATCAACCGATTTTTATAAAATTTGGTAAGGTGGTAGACCTCATCGATACAAATTTAAAAGTTTACAACAATTTATATATCGACTACTCGAAGGAGGTGAAGGGGGGTACAGTTGAAGTACGCCTGATTTCGTTGAAATTTGGTGTGTTGGGGCAGTTGGGATTCTAATCATATTTTGAAAATTCAATATTCAAGATTGACGTATTTTTGGTCATCTTTTGCTAACCAATTTTAACTCACTTAATACACATCCGATTGCCTTCAAATTTGGCATGCATTTATAGTTCCAGTGACAATACAATAATATGTCATTATTAAACAGCCCTCCCCCTCTAAAAGAGGAGTGGAGGGGGGTAAGCACCTAAGTTTGTCCGATTTCACCCAAAATTGGTATACGGGGGCTTTTGGGGATAAGGAATACGATTTTTTGATCATATTTTGAAAATTCAATATGGCGGATTCAAAATGGACGATTTTGACTTATCCACATCCGATTGTATTCAAATTTGGTATGCGTTTATAGTTTCGGTGAAAATATAATGAAATGAAAATGAAAATATAATAATATAGTACCCACCTCCCTCCAACGAGGGAAGTGGAGGGGGAAAGTTTGTTCGATTTCAATCAAAATTGGCATAGAGGGGTTTTTAAGGAGGGCGATTATGAATTTTTGATCAGATTTGAAAATTTCAATATGGCGGATTCGAAATGGACGATTTAAAAAAAACCTTTGAAGAACCAGCTTTTATTAAATGTACTCAAAAGTAGAAAATAATTTTAACTTTACGGTGACAAGGAGAGAACTACAAGAGAAAAACTAAATTCTTCTTCTATTCGTGTGATAAACGTAATGCTTTCATCTAAAGAAGCTGAGAACGGGTGAGATTGCCGTGCTTGCCAAGCCTTTGAAAAGGTCCTTAGATTATACAGTAATACAACTGTTTCTTAGGTGAATCGTCGATGTGACCGATATACGATACCGAAAGGTAAAATTTTTAATTTGCGTTCATCGCTTTTATTATGGTATAAGAAAGATAAAAAATTATTTTCTACTTTTGAGTGCATTTAATAAAAGTTTGTTCTTAGAAAGTTTTTTTTTAATAAAAATTTGTAAAAATACATTGGGTAACAAAAAAATGGATATGAAATGAATAACAGTTGAAATTTATTTTTTTTGGATTTTTAACTAATTTCCTAACATTATAGATTACCTATGACTTTTGGGGTTACTGACGACCTATTCAAGTGTATAAATTGCCGTAAATCGTTATCTTAAAGATAAAGATATCGCTTCGAAGACGATCTGGCGGGCGCTGTGATTTCTAAAACTGTGTAAGAAAAAAAAGTTTTTATGAAGAAGCAAATTATTTTTGTGTTTCTTGATGCAGTTGGTTGGCCTCAAAACATACTTTTTTTCATCATATTGATGACAAGTCTGTCAGCAAAACAAAACGTTGTTGACGTTGATGGTGTTTCAAGCGATATCGTTTTATAACGATTTTGCTAATTTGTGCACTTGAATGGGATTTGAAACCAATTGATCATTATGTATGAGTGAATTTTGAATAATGATGTTTTCCTTCAGCACAAAAAGTATTTAATTGACTCGTATACGTTGGCCAAATATAACGCTGTAAATTTAAAATCATTGAACATAAATTTAAACATTTGCACCATATTTGATCCGTCTTGCATTATTTTTTTTTAATTCTATATATTTTTGCACAACTTCAGAAATATTTTGTTTAACGTCAGTTTCTAAATTTGTTACAAATTTACCTGGATTTTAAAACTCGTAACTGTTACAAAAAGACTGAAGCTCTCTATTGTATTATTGCTGATTTGCTGAAATGCATACCTTCAAGATGCATAGTAACTTTGTCCCTAAGGTCTTTTTTATTCCATAGTATCTCTACAGCCTTTACATGAATGGCATCTTGTCATCTTTTTTTTTCAATGTTTACTTTAATTTCAGTTTTATTGGCAATTTTTTGACGGCGTTATATACCCTTAACATTTTTCTTCGTAACCATGTAGCAAAGGCATATGTTCTATGTGAAAAAGGTGTCAAATGTGACTTTATGTCAGGTAGGTCTAAATTTCTTAAAAAGTTGTTATTTTACTCTAATTTTGCTATTTGCTCGATTTAGATGAAATTAAGATTGAAATACATGGTAATAAAATGTAATAAAATTTAAAAGACGGAAACATCCGAGCCGGAAAATTTCACGTATACCTCTGGGCACCTCGTACTTGTGATGACCCACTTAAAGTGTCTAATAGCAATAGCCCGGCACGCGACGCTCGATATTATAGTCACAAAATTAAAATGTAGCCAGCTTAAAAGTTTGTATCACATGTAAACACGCCCATCATGGCAACCGATTTATTTCGGGAATTTACACTGAACGCAGCCTGAAAGACATGAGGAAGTTGCTTCGAAGAGTGCCTTGCCATTTGTTTTGGCTCATGGATAGTTTTCGTTAATTATTTACTTTATGGTTTATTGACACGTGGGCGTTCCGCGCGATCCTGATGATCGAATAAAAGATACAATATTTACAAAATTTGGAAACGTTATTTTATGGAAGCGGAAGGTTTAATTTTTTCAAGTAAAGCACCTGCCTATTCGGGCGAGCAGCCACTGTAGAGAATAGTTCTTTACAATGGCTGCTCGCCCGGATTACAATGGGCCATTAACACCATGTAAATTGATCCAAGTATGCCATAAAAAAAATTTTGTTTCTAAAACTTTGACCAAAAAACGTTGTAATTTTTTCCATATCTAACTTCGTAACGTTATTTTAAGAATTTTATTTCAAAAAATGTTTATTCTCTATATACCGATGAATTCGCCATTAAAAAGGCTTCAGACTGGTAGAAAACTGATTTTTGTTTGACGGTTGAGTTTAAATGAAAGGCGTCGCAACTCCCACAAAAACTGACGCCTAGATTTGAAAAAGTGTGAAAGTGCCTAGGGTTGGCCGCTTTATCAGTGTGCCAAATTTTGTTAAAATCAGCCAACAGGGAAGATTACTTCGAAAAAAAAACCGGTCTATTTGCTTCAATCAGTGTTCTTATGAAAGAAAGTTTCATCGCTTTATGATTTACGTCTAAGCTTCATTATTATCCTAGGAACGTAAATAAGTCGTTATTGCCCCGACCGTGCTAAGACGCTCGTGAAATTTTGGTTGGTCGTAGGTAAATATTTTTACCTGTGTTTAATTTTTATAAATATGAATTTGATGGTAAAAATGTCAGTTTTATGTGTTTTGGACAGCATACAAAAATAACAACTTTTTTGTTGTCGTTATTTCACAGGCTTTCAAAAATTGTTATTTCGGAATATCCGTCACTCCCTCACCCATAAAGCAAGCTAATCAGCATCTTTCTTAATCAAAAAGTAACAATTCTAAGCATTCTTTTTGAAAAGTTTTTCCTGGACTATAAAATAATGTTTTTTTTTTAAGTATAAAATTAAATTGTATAATTATTTTTTTATGTCCAATTGCACCGTTTTGCCTAATCTACTGTTTAAAATAACTACTAGTTTAAAATAAACTGGTGGATTAACTTCCATTTACTTGCACCGCATTAGCATAACCAGCTGTTAAAATTTAACTACAGATCTGGAGATATTTAATAAAAATAGAAGAAGTTGGTACACTGAACTAACTTCAGAGAACACTTTTTAGGTTAATTTGTTTTTGTTGCCCGTAAATTTTGTAATTCTTGAAAATTTTTGTGCAAAAAAAAAATACGTTAAACGAATTCACGATCAAAAAATCCGTGTCAAAATTATTCTACAGCAATTTAGAGTACTTTTATGGAAACGTAGATAATCCGTGACTGCTGCCAAAAGGGAAAGGTCATAAAATTTTTCTTCAAATGAAAAAAATCCACTTTATAAATATCATGGCAAAACCCCAATTTAAAACATTATAGAAGACAAAGGGACAGACAAAACAACAAACACAGAAAAAAAATCGGCTTGGGGGAAAGTAGCGGCCGAGTTTAATGTAAAATTAACAGCACACATATCATTTAAAAAGGTCCTCAAATTATAGACATTTTGAGATTGGTTTACCCCTTGCAATAGAAATTTTTTTGCAAAATTCAGTTTTTATAGATTTGTAACCCTGGAATCTTACTACTTAGTTGTAGGTATTCAAAATTAGAAAATTTGAATCAATATAAGAGCTTCCTGTTTCTTGGCTCTCCTGCACAATTAGGATTTTGTGTCATCCGCTCATTGTGAATCAATCCAAAGAATTATGACATTATATCACATTAATATAGGTATAGTATTACAAACTCAGGTTTTTAAACTTTCAAAAAAAAATATATTCCCTAAAATTTTAAAGTTCTCAAGAAATCAAAAAAAAATATTACTTAATGGATTTTTAAAAAATGGCTAGTCCAGCCAATATTTGATGCAAGTTTTTAATTCTTTCACTGTAAATTAGTGTTGCAGCTACTGCTGCATGATTTATTTTAAATAATAATTTTAAAAACGATTTTAGTACAGATTCAGATTCATTTATTGGTGCTGATTTATGCTTACGCATTTACACAAGTCAAGATGTTACAACATAAAATCATCATAAATAATGTTATAAATAAGTAATTTACAAAAACAAGTATTGCCTACTACACAAAACACGTCATTAACTTAAGACAACAATTTTATTGCATAAAATCTAACGTAAAAAAAACACATACAATTTAAAAAAAATTGAGCTAAATTAAAAACAAAAAATGAATATTCAAGTTATAGCACACCAAAAACAAATTCAGCACAATTAATTAAAGCTACCTATCAGTTATATAATAAAATGAAAGACAAAAGGATATATAATTAATTAATGTAACAACCCTAAAAGCGAACCTTATAAGATTATTTAAATATTATCCATATTTGAATTTAAGAACTGCTAAAATAAAGTAAGCATGAATAACAAAATCAAAGCATTCCCTTTTTGAGGAAAACTTAGTGCAAACTAAGACAGGGAACTGTCTTTTTCATATTCCAAAACCTCTTTCTACAGAGTTTCTTGTCCTTATTAAAGATTCACTAAGCTTGAGCTCGATTAACAATGCCGGGTGTAACCACGATCTCCTAAAAAAAACTCAAAATAATACCTAGCTATATTCTGACAGGAATGATATTTAAATGATATTTTGGAAAAAAGTGGCATTATTTCTGTGGTATAAAGAACAGCTACCACTCAAAAATTCTGCCTCTGGGTCAAATATGAGTGTTTGACTCATTATATATATATGTTGATATATATGTCATATGTGATGGAAAGGGAAACAAAATTTATTAATCACAGCTCTACCTATCGTTATTAGATTCCTAATGGCGCACAAGCACCAATACAACTGATCTTCAATTCAGTCTAGGATTGTTGGGCGCACGGACAACTGGGCGCAAAAATATTATTATTTTAAACCAACCAAAAAAATCTTCCGGAATAAAAGCCACCCACAATAAAACCCAAAAGAACTAATTTAAAAAATAAAAAAATGTGTGGTTTTTGTCCTTCACCCCATTTGATCGAGCGCCAATTTGTTCCATTCTGCCTTCTATCTAATTACTAACCTAACAAGATGGAATTGGGAAAATGATTTGTTTCCTTTTCTATGCAGAAAATTGTATTATCGTGGCTTGATCCTGGACATCTTGCCACTACATTTAGAGACTTAAAGTTTGCATCAGTCACAGCTTGAGTGTTTACAGAAAAATTCCCCTTTCTATTGTGAAAACTTCAAACACATGTTGGATGACTTGTAAAAGCCCTTACACGTAAATATCAGTACACAAAACTAAACTATGCAAGCCCCTCTCCCTAGAGCCCTTGGATATCAACTCAAGAATAAAATGGTTTACTGAGATTCTGCTGTTACTCAAGCCCCCCCCCCACAAGATCAATTTCTGCATATACTATTTTAATGCACTTTATGGCATACTTACGTAAGGTAAGGTAATTACCTTGTGAGTTTATCCAGATGTGAGAACAATCATGTACCTCTAACATTATTCTATGTTATAAAATTCAGTATGAAGCCAAGGCTCTGCAAACCCAGCAGACAATCAAACCTGCGGTTAATTCCTGAATTCCCATGTAGTCCCCTACATATACAGTTGCCAAATACCCTGAACTTGCATAAAATCTCATTAGGCGAGAAACTGTTGTTTCTAAAAACAAAAAGAAGATTGTTAAAAGATGAAGACAGGTTGGACTTTGCTGAGTTTGATTGTTTTATTTTTATCACTTTTGTTTATTTTGTAGATATGATTCCCACCTTTACTAGACATTTTAGACAATTAGGTATCTATGACTAATTACTTACAAATCAAGCACAAGGATTTTTAACACTGATGTAGGCTTTAACAGACGGAATCTCAACTCAAGTTGTCCATCCCATTAAAATCGTCTATCCTATTATATACTAAAATATCTTCCAGCTATATTTGGGTGAAAATATCCATGACCGCTCACAAAAAACAGCGGAATAACAAATTTACAATATTTATATATGGTAACAACAACAATTTTTTTAGGTTAGAACTATTCTAACTATAGGTTAAACCCATTTAATCCGCTTAAATTGAGGGTTTAATTTAACAGTAGTTTAACAGCACTTAAACATGGCTTAAGTTGTGGTGCAAGCCAAAAATCAATTTTAAGCCACTGTTAAAATTTAAACCACTGTTACCCTTACGGTGCAATTACCCATTAGTACGTACGAAACTTGACTCATCTGGAGCCTACCTAGCGCGCAGATTTTTGAAACTCGTTAACCACTGATTTGATTTTGTGCATTTTGCGACATTCATTTCCATTCGCACTGCAATGCTAAACTTTGTTTAAATTTAATTGTGGTTTGAAATGCACGTCAACTATCACCACTGAACCTAATGTGTCAAAGCGTCATATTCTAAACCTAAGTTAAATTTAAACTAGGTTTAATAGAACCATGCAATTTAAACTTTTACGAAATGTAAACATTGGTTATGGACAAATCGACTTTCGTGTGCAAGTCGTGCTAACTTTGTCCCGTAGATCACGTTTTGACTTGTTGTCATTCTGGTAAATTCGTTTTTAAAAAAATATGGCGGATTCAAAATGGCGGAAAACCGGATATTTTAAAAAAAATTAACTTTTCTTTTTATCCGATTTTGATGAAAAATTTTTTGGAATTCTTCGTTTGTAATATATTGTATGAAAAAAAAATAAACAAAATAAAAAAAAATATTTTTAATAAAAAAAAATAAAAAATCTAAAAAAATTCAAAATTTAAAAAAGTTTTAAGTTTTTTTTTTAAATTATTGATTTAACAAAAAAAAAGTTTTAATAAAAACAATAATCTTTTTGATTCTATTTTTTATGTGATTTTGATAAAACAAACAAAGAAATACTTGGTTGGTAATATTTTTATGATAAAAAAAATAAAAAGATAAATTCTTGTACAGGGTAATTCACTATATTTTGAACTAGGGTCACTGAATCGTGAAACCTGCGGTCTCAGGGGTAGCGACACGAGCCACATGTCCGCACTCGTTTATCCATGGACGTTCGTGAAAAAAAACTCGTTTCTATACAGTCTGAGATAGAAAAACTGTTTTAATAAAACTCAGTTTTATACAGCTTAAGAAAAATGTCACTAGGTTTTTTTTGTTGTGAAAAATTGTAAGGTGTTATAATAATATAATTTAGGAGATATTTGGAGAATTTTTTAAAAATTGCTAAAAATAATTTTCTTTTAATTATTATTTCTTTGCTTTATAGAAAAATAATGTGTACTAAAAATATACAATTAAAAGAGATTGACATATGCACGTTGAAACTTTATTAATAATTAAGTATAATCATTGTATAAAGCTTTATACAATGGTATAATCATCAATATTCAATACTGCAGGTTTTTCTTATACCGAATATCCAAAAATATATAAGATAGGTATCTATATCTATTTTATTATACAGTCGAACTTCTGTAAGATCAAAACTATATAGAAAAATATGGAAAGACCTAAAATGTTGGTTGCGGTAGTTCGTAATGGGTTTTGCGATAAGGCTTGGTGTGACGTGTGGTGTGAGACAATACAAAGCTCTTTTGGTTGTGATTGTGATATTTTATTTATGTACTTAAAATAATTTCACAAAGCCCTAACAACCAACCCCACATATACAGCAAAAATGTTGATTTATTGCGTAAATATTCTAAGAACATACTGGAATGTCCAAAACACATCCTTTGGATGTTCAATTCCTATTTTTTGGATATTCCATGAATGTACAAATTGGATGTAATCCGAACAATATATTTTTGCATATAAATTCAAAAAAATAATGTTAAAATTAGTCATTGGACGTGTTTTGGACATTCTCGTGTTTTCCTAGAATATTCATGCAATATACCAACATTTTTGCTATGTAAGACCAACATGCTGATACCGTTCTAGTCACTAAAAATTTTAACTGATCTTCGCCTACAAATGTAGCATTTGATTTTGTATGGCCGTCTTTTTATGGTCGGGGGTTCTGGGATTATTTGTGTTGAGATATCTTTTTGAAAGTTCAGAAGAAAGTGAGTGAAGTAGGGAATGCAAAAATTTACTGAAATTATTCAATAGTAATAAATTTCTCAGGAGCCTCAAAGTTACATTGGCTGTGTGGGTTCTAATACCAATTTGCTAAAGCCACTTTACTGGTATGTTCTATATAGCAAAATATAATCAATTTAAAAAAAAACCTTACATGTCGGAAGTTATTAAACTTTTATACAGTCAAATAACTTTTGACCTACCCTGCATTGCGTTTAAGTAGGTACATTTCGTGAAACTCTTTTGTGCGGGCTCGATTGCGTGGACAGAGTTGACAATTTTCACGTCTCCACAGTAGTGAAGAAATCTAAAAATAAATTATAAAAAAAGCTAAGTAACTGTTTTTCTCATTCTTTTTATTTTAAAAATATAGTTCGGTACAATACTTTATTTTTTTGAATTAGAATAGATGTCATATTTTCTTATAATCTTTGACCATCGTTTTTTTTATACAGGGTATTAAAAAATTGATTTGTTTAATTATTACAACGAAATTAACTGCTAGGTCTGGTATATTTTTGTTGCTCTCCGTATAGGGTGTGGCAATAAGGTCAATTTATATAAATAGGACAACCTGTATTTTTTTGGATTTATAAATTTCTTAAAAAATAGCTTTACAAAAACAATATAGGATGTTCTATAAGATCAGATATGCATTGGTAGATAAAATCAATTTTTACAAGAATATTTCCGTTAATATAAAAGTGTAAATGCAAATTTACGGTTTAATACTAACTGCAAAATTAGCAGATATATGGACTTGTTAAAATATAATGAATCACACTGTACGTATTGATTCTATATAGGTATACCTACATACATACACAAAAAACTAGAATTAGGTAAATACATGAAAATACCTACCAACTGCAGAGGTCGATTCTTTCCTCTGGTGATTAGGTATGGCGCCTTCTTTAAGGCACAATTTGTTGGTAATTTGGTTTTCAAAAATATCGTATCATCAACGGCAAAATGTTTCTAAAAAAATACTATATTTTAGGTTTGTGAGCATATATACTTAGAAAGGGCAAAAAGGAGATTTTTTTTTAAATATATAGATTCTGAACAGGCGAGCATTTTTCGAAAATTGGGCAATTTTTGTACAAAAATTAAAAAAAAAATATTAGTTTTGTTTTGTTAGACAACCCTGACCCCTACTATCCGCCACTCAAGCAGCCGTAGCTAATGGTGTGTGTAGCGGCAGAGTATATGTATAACCACATTGTGGATATTTTTATAGAAATTACTCTTTCTACTCTTAATTGAAAATTAAAAAAGAACGAAAAAAAGAGCATATGATTCTTTTCAATCAAATAGTTTACAAACCTCGCACACTCACCTTCTTTGAAGGATTTTCCTCGACTTTTAGGTTAGTCGACCAAAGTTTTCCAGATTTTTGTTTTCCTAAAAACAAGAAAGGTATCTAAATTTAGCGTAAATATAAGCAGAGGGGGATTTGGGCTTTTAGGAAAATTCTTTGGAAACATTTATCAATTTCTGCCCTTTTCATTAAGTTTAAATTTTAAAAAGTCTGTGTCATTTTCAGTTGTTTTTCGCGGCTTTTAGAAAAATTCTTTGGAAACATTTATCAATTTCTGCCCTTTTCATTAAGTTTAAATTTTAAAAAGTCTGTGTCATTTTCAGTTGTTTTTCACAAAAAATGCGTCGCAGATGAATTTTTGTGTTTTTTTAAAATCATTTTGTGTCATTTTTTTGTGGTTTTTCTTAGGAAAAGGGGGTTGATGTACCCCATTCCCGAGTTGCTAAGCATAGTATGTATGTAAGCAAATTGGGCACTTTTGGCGACTTTAAGGTACTTTTTGGCGAGATAGAAAAACCTGACTCTCGTTTATATCTATTTCGCCTGGAAGAGTCCAATTTATTGGAACACCCTGTACATATTATACATTCTACTTATAATATAATGTATAGTAATTTACCTTCTGGCACTTGGAAAAGCCTAAATCCACTCTTACTAGTACTGGAACAGGAGGAAACACAGCAAGTAAAAACCACAGTGTTGAAATTTTTCAAATTTTCTGACAATTTTATTAAAAATTATTATTACAGCTAGGTTACTGTGGTTACAGGCCCTGGTAATATAAGTCAGTCCTAGACCGGGCGTGACGGTGAGTTATGTATTTTAACACTATATAGGTACAATACTTGCCATGCATTCCTCTCTCTTAATCGTCACCCCCGGTATATTTATTACAAAAAGTTGAAACAAAAATAATCAAAATAAATCGTAATTAAATTACAGGATTTTTATTGCTTGCAGAATGTTTGACTTTCAAAACTTGAACTTTTTAGTTAGTTTAGTAGGTACAGCTACGCGACGTAACAATATACACTTACCTTATAGTAGATCTCTATTCTTAACCCAGCATGCGCTAGTTTTTTCGGAGCGTATCCATTAAATCTTGAGTAGTAGGTACTTGGTTCTGTTAAGTTGCTTGTACGATTATATTACTTGTCAGAACTCTATATAAAAACATGTTTGAGGATTTTTGAACCTATATGTATGAAAACGCGTGCGAAAAGATGTATGGAAATGTTTACAAAAATTTCGTGTCAGTTTTGCCAAATGTGTTGTTCGCATCAGTCAAAATTGGTAAAAATTAATTTTTATTTTTTTTTCAAATCGCCGCCTGTGACTGTCAAATTTGAGTTTTGCGCGAATTAGGTTGTGTTGCGTGTCGCTACCCCTGGGACCGCAGGTTTCAGGATCCAGTGACCCTATTTTGAAACCCTGGTTAGCGCCTCTATTGTTGGAAAAAAAGTTTAAATGGAAAAGTTTTATAGTTTTTTTCTAAAAGCCTTCTAACCCATATGATAGATGTTGTCAAATGTCATTCAAAACTTGGACAGATCTTTTCTTCCTGATTCCAAAAATATACCATGTGTTACCTTTGTCTTGAACGGATATTGAACAAATTTAGAAAATTGTTGCCATAAGAGCAATGTATTGAAAAAAGAACCACCTAAACTACTTTTCCTTGGCAGACATTGCCCTTAAGGCAGATTATTTTTTATTTCACTCGAGAACTGCTAGAGATAAACCTTACATATTGTACATTTTTGAAATCAGAAAAAAAAGAACTATCGAAGAAAATATACAGGGTGTTCCATTTAATATAAGAAAGTTGATATCTAAATTTGACATATGGAATGTCATTTTCACAATATCTGTCATATGGGTTTTTTTCTATCTTTAATAATGACGACGCTAACCAGGGGTTCCAAATATAGTGAATCACCCTGTACAAAAATATAGAAAAGACACAATTTTTTTTTTTTTTGATCTAGTATTGTTCTACGAAAAAAAATGTTCATATAAAAAAGTAGCTATTTTGACGGTTAGTGCAAACGAGTAAAAAGTGGGGTATTATGGGCTAATTAATGATAATATCAAAAAATGGAGAAAAATTTGAATACCACAGCACAGGGGAAAAAGGATGAGGGTCCAAAAAATGAAAATTTGAGATAAACAGGATGACGGTTTGGATTTGTGACCCTCATCCTTTTTCCCCTGTGTTCTTCATTTGGAAAGTAATCCAAATTTGTAAAACGGGCCCAGATCAGACTTTAGGTCCATCCCAGAATATGTATTTTTTTAAACAAATATGGCGATTTCAATATGGCGGAACGGCATTTTTTAAATAATATTTAAGTATTTTAAAATATAGTTTTCCCACCAATATTTGTTTATAAGAAAGCAATAAAAACCGAAAATTAAAAATAGTTTGAATTTAAGGAATATTAAAACAAATTTAAACTTTCAAAATACTACACGCTCTCTGTTTCTCGCCGTCTTCAATTCTAAAAAAATATATATTAAGAAATGTAAAACATTAAATCTAATTTTTAAACTTTACTTACCTTTGTATATTTATTAAAGAATGTTTTGAAGCAGAGCTTGTTTTATCTTTATGTTTCTTTTGACATATTACGCAGAAACAAAAATTGATTTCTCCAGGGGGCTTATTCTTGAATTTCGTAGGAAAGATCGCACGGGAATGGTCCTCTCTCTGATATCGACCAATAATAAACTTTGAAGCCGAAACCTACCCGACAACGACCGAATCTCACGCGATTGCCGTGTATTGAAGGAACTTTCCTACAGTTTCATGCACCTGCCCCCGGGTGAGCTTCGGTCGTTGTCGGATGGATTTCGGATAACTCGTGATCGCTTCAAAGCCTATTATTGGTCGATATCAGGGAGAGGACCGCTCACGTACGATCCTTCCTACGAAATTCAAGAATAAGCCCCCAGACATGGTTACTCTTGTACAAGTTTAGAAACACACATGGAAAATCACCTTATTATTGCGTAAGTCTACGCATACCTCTAATTCGCCGCGCGGGCCGCCAATTAAAATTATAGCCTATGTAAAAAAAGCTTTTCAAATACAAGCTTTTATAAAATATAAGGTGCACTAAAAAGTAGAAAATAATTTTTTATCATTCTGATATTTTTGGCCATACTAATTATATTATGTGTTATGTTGGCAAGAATCTGAAATCACTATAAAGCAGACAAATGCAAGGGTATTAAGTATATCCAATCCAACTCGACTCAAGCTACCCTAACATTTCTAGGATATATGGATGGGCATTGTTAGTTTTAATTTGCCCCCATCGGTTTTATTATTATATCAAAATGCTTAAAATGATTTTCTACTTTTGACTGAAATTTATATTTTATAAAAGCTTGTATTTGAAAACCTTTTTTAATATAAAATTATTTTTTTTATTTTTAGGTTTGTACCCTAAATCGTCCATTTTGAATCCGCCATATTGAAATTTTCAAATCTGATCAAAAATTTATTATCCCCTTCCCTCAAAACCCCTGTATGCCAATTTTGATTGTAATCAAACTAAATACTTTTCCCCTCCACTTCCCTTGCTAGAGGGAGGTGGGTAGCTGATAATATCTCATATTATTGTATTGTCACCGGAACTATAAACGCATACTAAATTTGAAGGCAATCTGTTGTATATAAGTCAGTTAAATTGGTTAGCAAAACGTGACAAAAAATCGTCCATCTTGAAGCCGCCATATTGAATTTTTAGAATCTGATAAAAAATTCATATTCCTTATCCTCAAAAACCCCCGTATACCAATTTTGGTTAAAATTGAACAAAATTGAACAAACAAAAGCGTTTTCCCCCTCCACTCTCCTTGTAGGGGGGGGGGTGCCTAATAATACCATATTATTGTATTGCCACTGGAACTTTAATCGCATACTAAATTTGAATTCAATCGGAAGATTTGACCCGAACATACACTTCTCTCCACATAAAACTGGTACAACAGAAGGTAGCTGCAAATACGATTTTTTATATTCTCCTATGTGCAACAGTGACTTTTTGACTTTGTCATTTTAGGTTATATTTTTGGCATATATTAATTTTTTATAAGGAGATGCCTTACTTATTATAAGCCAACTTTTTCGGAGCCTTAATGTTACGTTTCGAATCCGGATTTGATTTAGTGTTACTAAAAGAATGTTCCATTGGATTGGAAACCACTTAGTTGGTTGATTAAGATTTGTTTAAAATTTTCAAAAAATGTGTGCCTACGTCCCTTAGAGGGGCGGTAACCAAATTTTTAATATAAGAGAGTAAAAACTAAGCATTGCTCAAGAAAACTGAGACACCCACTTAAGAACGGTTTTCATTTCCAAAAAGCCAAATCATTTTAAAAAAGTATTCGTTTTTGTTTAAAAGTCAGTGGTATGAAAACAGTAGCGGCTCGTTTTGGAAAAATGTTAACATTTCAGTTTTTTTAACTTTTTTACTTTCTTCTGGTTTTTAGTTTTGATTTCCGAAATTATATTTATTAAGGTTAGAAACTGACCCATTATCTTACCTTTCTTTTGCTTCTTTTTAAAATAGAAACGGAATAGATTACGCTACCCGTGGTCTTTTTAGCACAAAGGCTACCGAAATAATTGTTTTTTTTTTAAATCTGCGGCATCAGGAACTTATTTTTTTTTTTTATTATACATATGTTGCCATTTTTATTGTTATTTATATTTTTCGAATAACGTTTTAATATGCCTTTTAACCTTGTCGCATTTTGTTCAATTTTTATTCCAGTAGGATCCTCAGCAACTTTTAAATTTGAAAAATCCACTAATTGATATTTTTTTGTAGTACTATTTATTCCCTCTTGTGTTGCTGTTACGTATGAAAAAAATTCAAGATGGAGCTAAGCTAGAGAGATGCTAGGCAAAAGTTCGTACGAAAATGCATATTAGTCTGGACGATGAGGAGTTTAATTGAGAAAAAATAAAAATTAAGCAATGAACTTGGCATGCATAATAAGTAGATCTTTAGGTAATTTTTGATAAATATTGCTACCATAAAATCTTCTGAAAAGGGCCCCTATTTTCGAAAATAATACAAAAAATGTTAAAATTTATAATGATGCTACAGGCTCGTTTCGAAATTACCAGGCAATTTTCAAATGCGCGAAAGGTGCTCAACCGTTTTATTAACTTTAAAACTAGCAAACCTGATTATTCTAGCGCATTCCACAAAAGTTTGAAAATTGAAGGTTCATTCTGTGTTATTTTGAAAAGGTACGTTGCGGTCATCGGGAGTTTTTTTTAAAAATGCCGTTCCCTCATTTTTGCTAAAATAAACACGCTTTCGCCCAATCGTTGAAACTGAATAAAAATGCATTTTGTTTTTTTGATCAAAGTAATTGATTTGGCTTTTATTATTTTTTATAATTAAAAGAAAACAGGCACCTGTACCTTTTAGCACCATCGCGGCGTCGGTGCCTTTGTTTTCATTATCTCCAATATATTTCATTATAATATAAGAACCCTGACATACACTTCATCTTTAATATAGCTATATTTTTACAATAACTAACCTAAACTTAAAAGTGATCCACATGATCTTTGGGTTTATCTCAGGCGCTGTGGCATCGAACGGCCGGAACTCCTGAAAATAAATGATCCAACCGTTAAAATTATTTTATAATTAACTAAGTATGTTTATCCCAACTTAACAATTGGACGTCTGATGGCGTGTGAGTTGACTTAAATTAAAGAATAAGTAGGAGTAAGGAATACCCGGGAACGACTTAGTGCGCCCTATAGTTGTCTATTTTTATCTCTGCCCGGCAGAAAGCGTGAAATGTGTACCATCTTGTATGTTAGTTCACGTACCATGTGTCGTCTTGTTGTGAGGTCAGTAAGGGGTCCTCTCGAAGTTGTCGTGACTGCCTATTTGATAACATCACACACCGAGTATCCTTTGTTGTCATGATTTTTCCCCGGTCATCTGAGTTACACTAGAGCCCTATACGGTGAGGAAAGATACTGGCTGGACTCTACTGGCTATTCTATGTAGCTGGAAATTCAGCTTGGCCTAAAAAGACGAAACTAAAGGTTGAAAATATCTAGGTGTTATGAACAGTCAATTTAATTCATCGTCAATTTTTTATATACCGGGTGTAACAAGGGATAGGTACGGCGACTTAGCGTCTTTATTTTTAAGAATAGAATTCTGAAAATTTGAAAATTTATACAACTGATAAAAGCACAAAATTGTTTCCTGTTGACATATGTCAAACTCTCACAGTTTCCATGAAAACGCAGCTAACTTTTGATTTATAAATGAATCGGTCTGTTTATGTCATTATGCCTGAAGACGTGAAGGCATTCTAAATACGTGTTTGTCATCCAAATGTCATTTTGACAAGTTTGAAAAAATATATATTTTTATTTTTTTTTACATTGTTAAATAAATTTATTTGGTCGTCAATTTGTTAAAATAAAGTTGTTTATGGACCAAAAAGTTGGATGATCCTTTAATAAACCTTTGCCATGGCTAAATGGGTCGTAGATTCTTTACAATTGAGGAAAATTTTCATTGCTTACCTATTTCGATGTTTTTTTTTTCTCACTGTCGTTCACTTTTTATCAAAACACACTTATCGAAACAGCATATGACTTAAAAGCTATAGGGTGTTTAATATAAATTTGGTGTTACAAAATAAAAGATTTTGGTTTTAAAATAAATCAACAATATATAATTACCACATTCTCAGTTTTACACATTATAATGACTTAAATAAAAAAATACAGCTTTTATTTATCCAGAAAATCTAAAAATCATTTTTTTTTTATAAATAAACAAAAAAACTGTCTATAATTTGTCACAAAAAAAACTCGAAAAAAATAGGATATAATACAATACAATAGGAACCTAATTTGAATAACTAACTAATGACAAATCAAAATAAGATTCTTTAAAGCCAAGGATTAAAAATATACAAAGTCAAAATTGGGGAAAAAGTCATATCCGGCAGTTATTCAAATTATTCTTTGAATAAATAAAATATTTATTTCTTATTAGAGAAATAAGTAATATTATGAAATTTTTATAATTTATAATCAATCATAGAAAAAGAAACTAATATACAATTTTAGAAGAAGAAGAATACTAAAATTCACAATCAATAATGCTCTAGTTATCACACTGAAATTGGCAAGCAAATAAAAAAAATAAAGATATTTTTATAAAAAGAAAAATGTAGGAAAATATTTTTTTTAGGTATTGTTGAGCCAAATCTAGGCCTCATTTATCAAAGATTAAAAAAAGATAAAAGGTACATACATAATAGAAAGCAAAAATCAATGTTCTCAGCAGGGTTGTTCAAAAACACTCTGTACTGGGTAGCCAAAATTTACACAAAGATATGCATAGCGCACATTGATATAACTATCAAAATAAATGTTTAGCATACCTGTATCAGGGTCTCTTCAAAAGTGGTCGAACTTCGTGCCAAGAACATCAACTTATTTGTGAGGTCAATTTGTCACATTAAAAAAAAATTAAGACCTTAAGATAGGTAGGAAATATGGCTGGTTGTTTATCTAACTTTCTAACCATGAATTCCAGATTAAGTAGCGTTTTGGTAAGTGATGAACCCAAAGACTGCAAAAGGCAAAAAAAAAATCAAAGAAAACACAGCAGAAACAGTTTTTTAACTAACCAGTCCAAAGGAAAGGGTGCAAAGTATTAAAGCCCTTTCAGGTAAATAAATAAAGTATTTAAACTTATTTATAATAAAAATTAATGTGACTAAAAGACCAGAAACAGCATGTTAACAAAAAAATTGGTTGCCATAAAATGTCATCTTGCATAACTAGATAAAATAAAAATGAATAAAAAAACTACATCAAAATATTTTCCACCTTATTGTGATTAATTCCCAAAGGAATTAAAGAAAAAGAAATTAACCAAAAGTGGTAAAATTTAGACATTTTTAGAATCATATAAAATGATTTGCCTTTTTAAGTGCTGCACCAAAAAGAGAAAGTTCCAAGTTAGAAATCGGTGGATGTTTCTTACCTAAAATTGTTGGACCAATAGCAGTCGAGATTTAAGAGAAAAACAGTTTTTTCCCCTTTTTTTTAGGGTCTGTGAGTTTCCACATCGTAGAAGGTTAATTCGTTTTAAGGAAAAGCACTGACACTGGGTAATTCTACAATTTTTAAAATATTCACTTACTGCCTTGGTTGTTAAATACTTCACAAAATTTTTACTAAATTCATTTACACAAATACACAATAATATTGTTTATACCTAGTTTCACATTCCTAGCTGCATTTTTTAACTTATCATAAGAATTACTTGACCAATGAAAGACTAAATATTTAAACTAATTAAATTTTTAATAAGTATGCAGCACGTCATTGTCACCCAAAAAAGGACACTCTCTTGTCAGAATTCGAGATAACATGACTAGGTTGCCGAATTAAAAATTGTCACTGTCTTTCTTTCTTGGTGACAGTGCCGTGTGGTCTACTTATTAAAAATTAAATAAGTTTACATATTTTACGTTTTATAAATTAAGTAATTTTTATTGTAACTTAAATTAAAAACTCAATTGGATGTGTAAGAAAATGTCGTTTCAGAAAAAGTAGGTATACCAATGGGTTTTCATTCGTTTGAAGTAGAAAAATGTAAATTAAACCTTTAGTATTAATAGTCCCTGTATTTTAAAGATTCTTTTAAGCCTTCTTTTAAGATATTGGTAGATGTTTTTACTGCTGTCAATCGAAACATATTGGGAAAAAAACTGTAAAATGTAAAAAATAAATATTTTTTCAAACTTGTCAAAATGACATATGGATGACACAAACGTATTTAGAATCTCTTCACATCTTCAGGTATGATTACATATTCAGGGTTTTTCATTTAAAAATCAAAAGTTAACCTCATTTTCCGAGAAACTGTATCAATTTGACATGTGTCAATAGGACACAGTTTTGAGCTTTTACAAGTTCTGTAAAATTCTAAAATTTCAGAATTCTATTCTTAAAAATAAAGGCGCTAAGTTGCCGTACCTATCCCTTGTTATACCCGGTATATAATATAAATATTTTCTGTAATATTTATTTATTTTTAAAACCGTCTTTTTTAAATCTTAATAATTAATCCTACAAATAGACAAAATACTATTTTAGTAACATCATTATAAACGCCACTTTTTAGTTTTTTTTTGAATTTTAAAATGTATTATGGAATGTTTCTTACTAATTTCAGAGGTCAGATGATGATATAAAATATATCGAAACGTTGCTAATTTTAGAAATGTACTTTTTTTAAATTTTCCACACCAAAACCTACCAAATCTACGACATTTTATAACATGGATTAGTGTGCATTTTCTGCAAATAAGCAATAATGCAGGAGGAGGTTTTACCATCGGGATTTTAATAGGGAAATCCTTATACAAGAATGAATGAAAACATGCTTAATTGTCTAAGAAAAATTTTGTACAACACAATAGGTTTCTTATTGACAAAGCTAAAAACAAATAGAATTAAATTCGTCTAAGCACAAGTTCTTTTTTTTTTAAAGAATACTAACATAATATTTAAAAATAATACAGACAGCTAAAAATATTGCTAAAATGTCATAGAACATGTTACAAACGAACATAGAAAATACAAGTAAAAATAAAAAATAAATAACGAAATAGTGCCATCCAATTAAAAAAGTAAAAAATTAAAGTTAAAATTTTTATTATCAAGCAGAAACTATTTTACTGAGTAATATACCTTTTCAACAACAACAACGCATTTAAAAAAGTTAAAAAATAACAAGTTACAGACAGCTAAAAATATTGCTAAAATGTCATAGAACGTGTTACATTCAATACATAGAAAATAACAAGTAAAATAATAATAAATAAGTAATATACAGTTAAAAAAGTAAAAATTTAAAGTTAAAAGTTTTAAAATGTTTAAACAGTTTTATTATCAATCAAAAAATCTTTCACTGAATAATAGGCTTTTTCATCAAGAAATTTTTTTATTATTTTTCTTAATTGTTTATGATTGTGGCAGTTCCTAACACCACAAGAAAACTTGTTGTAAATAAATAAAAGAATTCTCTATAAGTGCAAAATGCGGAATGGGTTGGGTTGGGGATGTTTTGGAAAATACTTGCGATTTTTATGTATCAAACAAGCAGTTTCTAAGATAAAAAGCCATGGTAAAGTTAATATTTTATTTTGAACAAACAAAGGCTGACAATCAGTTTTGGGTGGTAACTTGCATAAATACCTAACAGCTCTTTTTTGAAGTACAAAAACAGAATTAAACATGTAGTCACTGCAACATCCCCAAAAAGGAAGCCCGTAACGTAGGTGGGACTCCATAACTGCAAAGTAAACTGAGCGAGATATTTGTTTTCCCAACTCTTGGAAAGTAACCTTTACCGTATAATAAGCAAAATAAAGATTTTTATTTAAGGACAAAATATGTTCATGAAATTTTAAATTATCATCAATTTTGATTCCCAAAAATTTAGTATTTTCTGAGCTGTTAATAAACTCAGTACCGATAAAAAGATTTTTCAGATTGCATTTAAAACTTAAAAGGTAGGTTTTTGACATATTAAAACATAGATGATTACTATCACACCATTTCTTTATATTTATAATGTCATCTGTAATTAACTGTGACAACGTATTAATAACTTTTGTTGTCCAAGACATGGTGTTGTCGTCTGCAAATGTTGTAAATTTCCTTGCTATATCCAAACTGAGCAAATCATTAAGGTAAATTATAAAAATAATTAAACCAAGAATAGACCCTTGAGGAACACCACAAGGAGAGGAGACGGCATTTACACAAACTGACTAGCGACGTTTATACAAATATGAACGAAACCATTCCAGAGCTTTCCCTTTTATACCGTAATGGTAGAGCTTCTGAAGCAGCAAGTTTCTTCTTTCCAAAATAAATTTAATATGTCACCTGGTTTTTTATCTGAACTAATTTCCAATCTTGAGATTATTTTTTTAGCCAGCATAAGGTAAATAACAGCAGGTTATTATTATTATTATTGTATTTACTTGGAGTTATAATTTTGTATATAACCAAGTCACTTTGGGAAGAAATAAAAATACCAGATAGCCCATTTTTACAAAACACAGGTGATGTATACTGGTAAACACCACTCTAAAGTGTCGCCTAGAGGAAAAATGCAATGTCAAAATTTACTATTAACAAAATGATGTGTCCCGGGAAGAAAAAATCTTAAGAACTAATCGACGGATTTTTAAAATGTTGTAAAGGCATTCAAAGACCTTCAAATTAAGGTATCACATCACCCACTATCTCTATTTTAATTCTGGTGGTGAACCTCACCCCTCGAAAGGGTTGTGTCCTACGAAAATTCTAATATAGCCAAAAAGTAAGTAAGAAATTGACGTGTTCGAGGTTTTTTTCGATATTGTACTCCATATACTTGAAGACGCCTGTGTCGTTTTGTTGTTACACCCTATATAAAAAGTGACAATGTAGAAACGTTCAAAGGCTATATTTTCTGAACTAAATAAGGTAAATAAGTACATTTCCTGATATTTTGCCGCGCTAGCTCCGCCCACTTAATGTCTGATGGCGTGACCAGCATCCAAAGCCATGCAATTTTACTTATTAATGTTATTTACTTTAGAAAGTATAGACATCGTAAGTTTTTAAATTATCATTATCCTGTATATAGATAGGTATAATGGATTATTTATAATATATATATATATATATATATATTCAAGATAATATAAATACATAAATAATATCTTGATTTTAGGTTTCCTCTTGGGGAGGTTACGTGTTCCTTATAAATCTAATACCACTGCACGTTATGACTCTCATGATTACTGGAAGATTTTCCCACAGAATCTACGTAGCATATAGTATACTGTATTGCATTGGGACCATTTTGTCAATGCAGATACTCTTTGTCGGGTTTCAACCCATACAGAGTTCGGAGCATATGTTGGTGAGTTTTGATCATATTATTGAGTTTCTGTCTACACGAATTAATAACCCTAGAAATAAATAAAAAAACAGAGTTCCCACTCTTCCCTGACTGACGGTGAAAGTTAGTAAGTGACGAAACACCAGATGTTAAAGTTAGGTCTGCGAAAATTAGTACGGGAGTTAACTATTTTAAAGAAGTTTTTCTTTGGAAAATTCAAATATCATTTATCTAAAATTGTAAGAAATTCTTTTATGCAAACTTAAAAAGAAAATATGCCAGACTATGAAATTTATAACACCGCCTGTCAAAGTTGGGTCTGGGAAAAGTAGTACGGGAGTTAATTTATAACACTGCTTGTCAAAGTTAGGTCTGGGAAAATTAGTACGGGAGTTAACTATTTAAAACCAGTTTTTTTTTGAAAATTCAAATCTTATTTATCTAAAGTTGTAAGAAATTCTTTTATGCAAATTTGAAAAGAAAATATGCTAGACTAATAAGCTTATTACACAAGATGTTAAAGTTAGGTCTGCGAAAATTTGTACGGAAGTTAACTATTTAAAACCAGTTTTTCTTTGAAAGTTCAAATCTTATTTATCTAAAGTTGTAAGAACTTCTTTTATGCAAATTTGGAAAGAAAATATGCCAGACTATTAAATTTATTACACCAGATGTTAAAGTTAGGTCTGCAAAAATTAGTACGGGAGTTAGCTAAAGTTGTAAGAACTTATTTTATGCAAATCGCCTGTCAAAGTTAGGTCTGGGAAAATTAGTACGGGAGTTAAATATTTTAAAGAAGTTTTTCTTTGGAAAATTCAAATATCATTTATCTAAAGTTTTAAGAACTTCTTTTATGCAACTTTGAAAAGAAAATATGCCATTATATTTATTACACCAGACGTTAAAGTTAGGTCTGCGAAAATTAGTACGGGAGTTAACTATTTTAAAGAAGTTTTTCTTTGGAAAATTCAAATATCATTTAGCTACAGTTGTAAGAACTTCTTTTATGCAAATTTAAAAAGAAAATATGCCAGACTATGAAATCTATAACACCGCCTGTCAATGTCTCGTCGGGGAAAATTAGTACGGGAGTTAACTATTTAAAACCAATTTTTCTTTGGAAAATTCAAATATCTTTTCTCTAAAGTTGTAAGAACTTCTTTTATGCAAATTTGTAGAGAAAATATGCCAGACTATTAAATTTATTACACCGGATGCCAGACTATTAAATTTATTACACCGGATGTTAACGTTAGGTCTGCGAAAATTAGTACGGGAGTTAACTATTTTAAAGAAGTTTTTCTTTGGAAAATTCAAATATCATTTATCTAAAGTTGTAAGAACTTCTTTTATGCAAATTTGAAAAGAAAATGTGCCGGACTATGAAGTTTATAATACCGCGTGTCAAAGTTAGGTCTGCGAAAATTAGTACGGGAATTAACTCTTTTAAACAAGTTTTTTTTTGAAAAATTCAAATATCATTTATCTAAAGTTTTAGGAACTTCTGTTATGCAAATTTGAAAAGAAAATATGCCAGAATATTATGTTTATTACACCAGACGTTAAAGTTAGGTCTGCGAAAATTAGTACGGGAGTTAACTATTTTAAAGAAGTTTTTCTTTGGAAAATTCAAATATCATTTAGCTAAATTTGTAAGAACTTCTTTTATGCAAATTTAAAAAGAAAATATGCCAGACTATGAAATCTATAACACCGCCTGTCAAAGTCTCGTCTGGGAAAATTAGTACGGGAGTTAACTATTTAAAACCAGTTTTTTTTGGAAAATTCAAATATCATTTCTCTAAAGTTGTAAGAACTTCTTTTATGCAAATTTGCAGAGGAAATATGCCAGACTATTACATTTATTACACCGGATGTTAAAGTTAGGTCTGCGAAAATTAGTACGGGAGTTAACTATTTTAAAGAACTTTTTCTTTGGAAAATTCAAATATCATTTATCTAAAGTTGTAAGAACTTCTTTTATCCAAATTTGAAAAGAAAATATGTCAGAATATGAAATTTATAGCAACGCCTGTTAAAGTTAGGTCTGGGAAAATTAGTACGGAAGTTAACTATTTTAAACAAGTTTTTCTTTGAAAAATTCAAATATCATTTATCTAAAGTTTTAAGAACTTCTTTTATGCAAATTTGAGAAGAAAATATGCCAGACTATTCAATTTATTACACCAGATGTTAAAGTTAGGTCTGCGAAAATTAGTACAGAGTTGTAAGTACTTCTTTTATGCAAATTTGAAAACAAAATAAGCCAGACTGTGAAATTTACTACACCGCTTGTTAAAGTTAGGTCTGGGAAAATTAGTACAGGAGTTAACTATTTAAAACCAGTTTTTTTTTTGAAAATTCAAATCTTATTTATCTAAAGTTGTAAGAACTTCTTTTATGCAAATTTGGATAGAAAATTTGCCAGACTATTATATTTATTACACCAGATGTTAAAGCTAGGTATGCGAAAATTAGTACGGGAGTTAACTATTCTAAACAAGTTTTTCTTTGGAAAATTCAAATTTCATCTAGCTAAAGTTGTAAGAACTTCTTTTATGCAAATTTAAAAAGAAAATATGCCAGAGTATGAAATTTATAACACCGTCTGTCACAGTTAGGCCTGGGAAAATTAGTACGGGGGTTAACTATTTTAAAGAAGTTTTTCTTTGGAAAATTCAAATATCGTTTATCTAAAGTTGTAAGACCTTCTTTTATGCAAGTTTAAATAGAAAATATGTCAGAATATGAAATTTATAACACCGCCTGTTAAAGTTAGGTCTGTGAAAATTAGTACGGGAGTTAACTATTTTAAACAAGTTTTTCTTTGAAAAATTCAAATATCATTATCTAAAGTTGTAAGAATTTCTTTAATGCAAATTTGCAAAGAAAATATGCTAGACTAATAAATTTATTACACCGGATGTTAAAGTTAGGTCTGTGAAAATTAGTACGGGAGTTAACTATTTTAAACAAGTTTTTCTTTGGAAAATTCAAATGTCATTTATCTAAAGTTGTGAGAAGTTCTTTTATGCAAATTTAAAAGGAAAATATGCCAGACTATGAAATTTATAACACCGCCTGTCAAAGTCTGGTCTGGGAAAATTAGTACGGGAGTTAACAATTTAAGACCAGTTTTTTTTTTGAAAAATTCAAATATCATTTCTCTAAAGTTGTAAGAACTTCTTTTACGCAAATTTGCAGAGGAAATATGCCAGACTATTAAATTTATTACACCGGATGTTAAAGTTAGGTCTGCGAAAATTAGTACGGAAGTTAACTATTTTAAACAAGTTTTTCTTTGAAAAATTCAAATATCATTTATCTAAAGTTGTAAGAACTTCTTTTATGCAAATTTTAAAAGAAAATATGCCAGACTATTCAATTTATTACACCAGATGTTAAAGTTAGGTCTGCGAAAATTAGTACGGAGTTGCAAGAACTTCTTTTATGCAAATTTGAAAACAAAATAAGCCAGACTATGAAATTTACTATACCGCTTGTTAAAGTTAGGTCTGGGAAAATTAGTACGGGAGTTAACTATTTAAAACCAGTTTTTCTTGAAAATTCAAATCTTATTTATCTAAAGTTGTAAGAACTTCTTTTATGCAAATTTGGATAGAAAATTTGCCAGACTATTATATTTATTACACCAGATGTTAAAATTAGGTATGCGAAAATTAGTACGGGAGTTAACTATTGTAAACAAGTTTTTCTTGGGAAAATTAAAATTTCATCTAACTAAAGTTGTAAGAACTTCTTTTATGCAATTTTTAAAAGAAAATATGCCAGAGTATGAAATTTATAACACCGCCTGTCACAGTTAGGTCTGGGAAAATTAGTACGGGGGTTAACTATTTTAAAGAAGTTTTTCTTTGGAAAATTCAAATATTGTTTATCTAAAGTTGTAAAACCTTCTTTTATGCAAGTTTAAATAGAAAATATGTCAGAATATGAAATTTATAACACCGCCTGTTACAGTTAGATCTGTGAAAATTAGTACGGGAGTTAACTATTTTAAACAAGTTTTTCTTTGAAAAATTCAAATATCATTATCTAAAGTTGTAAGAATTTCTTTTATGCAAATTTGCAAAGAAAATATGCTAGACTAATAAATTTATTACACCGGATGTTAAAGTTAGGTCTGCGAAAATTAGTACGGGAGTTAACTATTTTAAACATGTTTTTCTTTGGAAAATTCAAATGTCATTTATCTAAAGTTGTGAGAAGTTCTTTTATGCAAATTTAAAAGGAAAATATGCCAGACTATGAAATTTATAACACCGCCTGTCAAAGTCTGGTCTGGGAAAATTAGTACGGGAGTTAACTATTTAAAACCAGTTTTTTTTTGGAAAATTCAAATATCATTTCTCTAAAATTGTAAGAACTTCTTTTATGCAAATTTGCAAAGAAATTATGCCAGACTATTAAATTTATTACACCGGATGTTAAAGTTAGATCTGCGAAAATTAGTACGGGAGTTAACTATTTTAAACTAGTTTTTTTTTGGAAAATTCAAATGTCATTTATCTAAAGTTGTAAGAACTTCTTTTATGCAAATTTGAAAAGAAAATATGCCAGATTATGAAGTTTATAACACCGCATGTGAAAGTTAGGTCTACGAAAATTAGTACGGGAGTTAACTATTTTAAACAAGTTTTTGTTTGAAAAGTTCAAATATCATTTATCTAAAGTTGTAAGAACTTCTTTTTTGCAAATTTTGAAAGAAAATATGCCAGAATATGAAATTTATAACAAGACCTGTCAAAGTTAGGTCTGGGAAAATTAGTGCGGGGGTGAACTATTTAAAACCAGTTTTTTTTTTTAATATTCAAATCTTATTTATCTAAAGTTGTAAGAACTTCTTGTATGCAAATTTGGAAAGAAGATATGAACTATTAAATTTATTTCACCAGATGTTAAAGTTAGGTTTGCGAAAATTAGTACGGGAGTTAACTATTTTAAACTAGTTTTTCTTTGGAAAATTTAAATATCGTTTATCAAAAGTTGTATGAACTTCTTTTATTTTACTTTACTCCCGTACTAATTTTTGCAGACCTAACTTTGACAAGTGTTGTTATAAATTCAACAGTTTGGCATATTTCATTTAAAAATTGGCATAAAAGAAGTTCTTACAACGTTAGATATATGATATTTGAATTTTTTTGACCTAACTTTGATATCTGTAGTAATAAATTTGCATAAAAGAAGTTCTTATAGCTTTAGATAAATAAGATTTGAATATAAAAAAAAACTTGTTTTAAATAGTTAACTCCCGTACTAATTTTCGCAGACCTAACTTTAACATCTGGTGTGATAAGTTTAATAGTCTGGCGTATTTTATATCCAAATTTGCATAAAAGGGGTTTTTACAACTTTAGATAAATAAGATTTGAATTAAAAAAAAACTGGTTTTAAATAGTCAGCTCCCGTACTAATTTTCCCAATATTTTATTTCCAAATTTGCATAAAATAAGTTCTTACAACTTTAAATAAATGATATTTAGATTTTCCAAAGAAAAACTTGTTTTAAAATAGTTAACTGCCATATTAATTTTCGCAAACCTAACTTTAACATTTGGTGAGATAAATTTAATAGTCTGGGATATTTTATTTCCAAATTTGCATAAAAGAAGTTCTTACAACTTAAGATAAATAAGATTTGAATTAAAAAAAAAAAATTGTTTTAAATAGTTAACTCCCGTACTAATATTCCCAGACCTACCTTTAACATCTGGTTTAATAAATTTAATAGTCGGGCATATTTTCTTTCCAAATTTGCATAAAAGAAGTTCTTACAACTTTAGATAAATAAGATTTGAATTTTCAAAAAAAAAACTGGTTTTAAATAGTTAACTTCCGTACTAATTTTGCCAGACCTAACTTTGACAGGCGGTGTTATAAATTTCATAGTCTGGCATATTTTCTTTTCAAATTTGCATAAAAGAAGTTCTTACAACTTCAGATAAATTATATTTGAATTTTCCAAAGAAAAACTGGTTTTAAATAGTTAACTCCCGTAATAATTTTCCAATACCTAACTTTGGCGGGCGTTGTTATAAATTTTATAGTCTGGCATATTTTCTTTTCAAATTTATATTTAGATATACGATATTTCAATTTTCCAAAGAAAAACTTGTTTAAAATAGTTAATTCCCGTACTAATTTTCGCAGACCTAACTCTAACATCTGGTGTAATAAATTTAATAGTCTGGCATATTTTGTTTCCAAATTTGCATTAAAGAAGTTCTTACAACTTTAGATAAATAAAATTTGAATTAAAAAAAAGACTGGTTTTAAATAGTTAACTCCCGTACTAATTTTCCCAGACCTAATTTTGATAGGCGGTGTTATAAATTTTATAGTCTGGCACATTTTCTTTCCAAATTTGCATAAAAAAAAGTTCTTACAACTTTAGATAAATAAGATTTGAATAAAAAAAAACTGGTTTTAAATAGTTAACTCCCGTACTAATTTTCCCAGACCTAACTTTGACAGGCGGTGTTGTAAATTGCATAGTCTGGCATATTTTTTTCAAATTTGCATAAAAGAACTTCCTACAACTTTAGATTAATGATATTTGAATTTTCCAAAGAAAAACTGGTTTTAAATAGTTAACTCCCGTACTAATTTTCCCAGACGTAACTTTGACAGGCGGTGTTATAAATTTCATAGTCTGGCTTACAATTTCTTTTCAAATTTGCATAAAAGAAGTTCTTACAACTTTAGATAAATGATATTTGAATTTTCCAAAGAAAAACTGGTTTTAAACAGTTAACTCCCGTACTAATTTTTTCAGACCTAACTTTGACATGCGGTGTTATAAATTGCAAAGTCTGGAACATTTTCTTTCCAAATTTGCATAAAAGAAGTTCTTACAACTTTAGATAAATAAGATTTGAATTAAAATAAAACTGGTTTTAAATAGTTAACTCCCGTACTAACTTTCCCAGACCTAACTTTGACAGGCAGTGTTATAAATTTTATATTCTGGCATATTTTCTTTTCAAATTTGCATAAAAGAAGTTCTTACAACTTTAGATAAATAATATTTCAATTTTCCAAAACAACTGATTTTAATTAGTTAACTCCCATACTAATTTTCGCAGACCTAACTTTAACATCTGTTGTGATAAGTTTAATAGTCTGGCATATTTTATTTCCAAATTTGCATAAAAGAGGTTCTTACATCTTAAGATAAATAATATTTCAATTTTCCAAAAAAACTGATTTTAATTAGTTAACTCCCGTACTAATTTTTTCAGACCCAACTTTGACAGGCGGTGTTATAAATTGCATAGTCTGACATATTTTCTTTTCAAGAAATTTAATACCCTGGCATATTTTTATTCAAAATTTGCATAAAAGAAGTTCTTATAGCTTTAGATAAATAAGATTTGAAATAAAAAAAAACTTCTTTTAAATAGTTAACTCCCGTACTTATTTTCCCAGACCTAACTTTGACAGCCTGTATTATAAATTTCATAGTCTGCCATATTTTTTTAAATTTGCATAAGTCTTACAGCTTTAGATAAATGATATTTGGATTTTCCGAAGAAAAACTTGTTTAAAATAGTTAACTCCCGTACTAATTTTCGCAGACTTAACTTTAACATCTGGTGTGATAAGTTTAATAGTCTGGCGTATTTTATTTCCAAATTTGCATAAAAGGGGTTTTTACAACTTTAAATAAATAAGATTTGAATTTAAAAAAAAAACTGGTTTTAAATAGTCAGCTCCCGTACTAATTTTCCCAATATTTTATTTCCAAATTTGCATAAAATAAGTTCTTACAACTTTAAATAAATGATATTTAAATTTTCCAAAGAAAAACTTGTTTTAGAATAGTTAACTCCCATACTAATTTTCGCAGACCTAACTTTAACATAAAAGAAGATCTTACAACTTTAGATAAATAAGATTTGAATTAAAAAAAAATTGTTTTAAATAGTTAACTCCCGTACTAATATTCCCAGACCTAACTTTAACATCTAGTTTAATAAATTTAATAATCTGGCATATTTTCTTTCCAAATTTGCATAAAAGAAGTTCTTACAACTTTAGATAAACAAGATTTCAATTTTCAAAAAAAAAACTGGTTTTAAATAGTTAACTTCCGTACTAATTTTGCCAGACCTAACTTTGACAGGCGGTGTTATAAATTTCATAGTCTGGCATATTTTCTTTTCAAATTTGCATAAAAGAAGTTCTTACAACTTCAGATAAATGATATTTGAATTTTCCAAAGAAAAACTGGTTTTAAATTGTTAACTCCCGTAATAATTTTCCAATACCTAACTTTGGCGGGCGTTGTTATAAATTTTATAGCCTGGCATATTTTCTTTTCAAATTTATATTTAGATATACGATATTTGAATTTTCCAAAGAAAAACTTGTTTAAAATAGTTAATTCCCGTACTAATTTTCGCAGACCTAACTCTGACATCTGGTGTAATAAATTTAATAGTCTGGCATATTTTCTTTCCAAATTTGCATTAAAGAAGTTCTTACAACTTTAGATAAATAAAATTTGAATTAAAAAAAAAAGACTGGTTTTAAATAGTTAACTCCCGTACTAATTTTCCCAGACCTAACTTTGACAGGCGGTGTTATAAATTTTATAGTCTGGCACATTTTCTTTCCAAATTTGCATAATAAAAGTTCTTACAACTTTAGATAAATAAGATTTGAATAAAAAAAAAACTGGTTTTAAATAGTTAACTCCCGTACTAATTTTCCCAGACCTAACTTTGACAAGCGGTGTTGTAAATTGCATAGTCTGGCATATTTTCTTTTCAAATTTGCATATAAGAAGTTCTTACAACTTTAGATAAATGATATTTGAATTTTCCAAAGAAAAACTGGTTTTAAATAGTTAACTCCCGTAATAATTTTCCAATACCTAACTTTGGCGGGCGTTGTTATAAATTTTATAGTCTGGCATATTTTCTTTTCAAATTTATATTTAGATATATGATATTTGAATTTTCCAAAGAAAAACTTGTTTAAAATAGTTAATTCCCGTACTAATTTTCGCAGACCTAACTCTAACATCTGGTTTAATAAATTTAATAGTCCGGCATATTTTCTTTCCAAATTTGCATTAAAGAAGTTCTTACAACTTTAGATAAATAAAATTTGAATTAAAAAAAAGACTGGTTTTCAATAGTTAACTCCCGTACTAATTTTCCCAGACCTAACTTTGACAGGCGGTGTTATAAATTTTATAGTTTGGCACATTTTCTTTCCAAATTTGCATAAAAAAGTTCTTACAACTTTAGATAAATAAGATTTGAATTAAAAAAAAACTGGTTTTAAATAGTTAACTTCCGTACTAATTTTCCCAGACCTAACTTTGACAGGCGGTGTTGTAAATTGCATTGTCTGGCATATTTTTTTTCAAATTTGCATAAAAGAACTTCTTACAACTTTAGATAAATGATATTTAAATTTTCCAAAGAAAAACTGGTTTTAAATAGTTAACTCCCGTACTAATTTTCCCAGACCTAACTTTGACAGGCGGTGTTATAAATTTCATAGTCTGGCTTACAATTTCTTTTCAAATTTGCATAAAAGAAGTTCTTACAACTTTAGATAAATGATATTTGAATTTTCCAAAGAAAAACTGGTTTTAAATAGTTAACTCCCGTACTAATTTTTTCAGACCCAACTTTGACAGGCGGTGTTATAAATTGCAAAGAATGATTTTGAAACTGATTTTAATTAGTTAACTCCCGTACTAATTTTCGCAGACCTAACTTTAACATCTGTTGTGATAAGTTTAATAGTCTGGCATATTTTATTTCCAAATTTGCATAAAAGAGGTTCTTACAACTTAAGATAAATAATATTTTAATTTTCCAAAAAAACTGATTTTAATTAGTTAACTCCCGTACTAATTTTTTGAGACCTAACTTTGACCGGCGGTGTTATAAATTGCATAGTCTGACATATTTTCTTTTCAAGAAATTTAATACCCTGGCATATTTTCATTCAAAATTTGCATAAAAGAAGTTCTTATAGCTTTAGATAAATAAGATTTGAATTAAAGAAAAACTTGTTTTCAATAGTTAACTCCCGTACTTATTTTCCCAGACCTGACTTTGACAGCCTGTATTATAAATTTCATAGTCTGCCATATTTTCTTAAATTTGTATAAGTTCTTACAGCTTTAGATAAATAATATTTGAATTTTCCAAAGCAAAACTTTTTTAAAATAGTTAAATCCCGTACTAATTTTCGAGAACCTAGCTTTAAGATCTGGTGTGCTAAGTTTAATAGTCTGGCATATTTTATTTCCAAATTTACATAAAAGAGGTTCTTACAACTTTAGATAAATAAGATTTGAATTTTCAAAAAAAAACTTGTTTTAAATAGTAAACTCCCGCACTAATTTTTCTAGACCTATATTTGACAGGCGGTATCATAAATTTTATAGTCTGCTTTATTTTCTTTTTAAATTTGCATAAGTTCTTACAGCTTTAAATAAATGATATTTGAATTTTCCAAGGAAAAACTTGCTTAAAATAGTTAACTCCCGTACTAATTTTCGCAGACCTAACTTTAACATCTGGTGTGATAAGTTTAATGGTCTGGCATATTTTATTTCCAAATTTGCATAAAAGAGGTTCTTACAACTTTAGATAAATAAAATTTGAATTTAAAAAAAAAAACTGGTTTTAAATAGTTAACTCCCGTACTAATTTTCCCAGACCTAACTTTGACAGGCTGTGTTATAAATTTCATATTCTGGAATATTTTATTTCCAAATTTGCATAAAAGAAGTTCTTACAACTTTAGATAATTGATATTTAAATTTTCCAAAGAAAAACTTGTTTTAAAATAGTTAACTCCCGTACTAATTTTCGCAGACCTAACTTTAATATTTGCTGAGATAAATTTAATTGTCCGGGATATTTTATTTCCAAATTTGCATAAAAGAAGTTCTTACAACTTTAGATAAATAAGATTTGAATTTAAAAAAAAAATTGTTTTAAATAGTTAACTCCCGTACTAATATTCCCAGACCTAACTTTAACATCTGGTTTAATAAATTTAATAGTCTGGCATATTTTCTTTCCAAAATTGCATAAAAGAGGTTCTTACAACTTTAGATAAATAAGATTTGAATTTTCAAAAAAAAAACTGGTTTTAAATAGTTAACTTCCGTACTAATTTTGCCAGACCTAACTTTGACAGGCAGTGTTATAAATTTCATAGTCTGGCATATTTTCTTTTTAAATTTGCATAAAAGAAGTTCTTACAACTTTAGATAAATGATATTTGAATTTTCCAAAGAAAAATTGGTTTTAAATAGTTAACTCCCGTAATAATTTTCCCATACCTAACTTTGCCGGGCGTCGTTATAAATTTTATAGTCTGGCGTATTTTCTTTTCAAATTTGCATAAAAGAAGTTTTTACTACTTTAGATATATGATATTTGAATTTTCCAAAGAAAAACTTGTTTAAAATAGTTAAGTCCCGTACTAATTTTCGCAGACCTAACTTTAACATCTGGTGTAATAAATTTAATAGTCTGGCATATTTTCTTTCCAAATTTGCATTAAAGAAGTTCTTACAACTTTAGATAAATAAAATTTGAATAAAAAAAAGACTGGTTTTAAATAGTTAACTCCCGTACTAATTTTCCCAGACCTAACTTTGATAGGCGGTGTTGTAAATTGCATAGTCTGGCATATTTTTTTTCAAATTTGCATAAAAGAACTTCTTACAACTTTAGATAAATGATATTTGAATTTTCCAAAGAAGAACTGGTTTTAAATAGTTAACTCCCGTACTAATTATCCCAGCCCTAACTTTGACAGGCGGTGTTATAAATTTCATAGTCTGGCTTACATTTTCTTTTCAAATTTGCATAAAAGAAGTTCTTACAACTTTAGATAAATGATATTTGAATTTTCCAAAGAAAAACTGGTTTTAAATAGTTAACTCCCGTACTAATTTTCCCAGACCTAACTTTGATAGGCGGTGTTGTAAATTGCATAGTCTGGCATATTTTTTTTCAAATTTGCATAAAAGAACTTCTTACATTTTTAGATAAATGATATTTGAATTTTCCAAAGAAGAACTGGTTTTAAATAGTTAACTCCCGTACTAATTATCCCAGCCCTAACTTTGACAGGCGGTATTATAAATTGCAAAGTCTGGCACATTTTCTTTCCAAATTTGCATAAAAGAAGTTCTTACAACTTTAGATAAATAAGATTTGAATTTTAAAAAAGCCGGTTTTAAATAGTTAACTCCCGTACTTATTTTCCCAGACCTAACTTTGACAGGCAGTGTTGTAAATTTTATAGTCTGGCATATTTTCTTTTCAAATTTGCATAAAAGAAGTTCTTACAACTTTAGATAAATAATATTTCAATTTTCCAAAAAAAAAACTGATTTTAATTAGTTAACTCCCGTACTAATTTTTGCAGACCCAACTTTGACAGGCAGTGTTATAAATTTCATACAATACAATAAGAAAAGGTTGTATATTATCTCCGGTGTATATTATCTCCGCTGTTGTTTAATATCTATAGTAACAAAATAATAGAGAATGCGCTTCATAACTGCGAAGAGGGAGAGACCATAAACGGCATAAAAATCAACAACATACGATATGCCGACGACACTGTCATAATAGCAGACACGCTGGAAGGCCTGCAAGAGTTGTTGAATCAAATTGCTGCCAAAAGTTCGCAATTCGGGCTTAAATTGAATGTTGAACATCAGAGGCACGTTAGAAGTAAATGGTCAGCAAGTCGATCCTCAATGAGAACTGGGACAACATGCAAGAAGTTCGTGCAGGAATTGAAATCAGTGTTGTGTAGTCGCGATCTTAATACCACTCTCCGAATTCGTGTGCTTCGGTGTTATGTTTTTAGCATCTTATATTATGGCATGGAAGCATCCCAATGAGCATTTTCAGAAACCTCTGGTTACAAAAATTTATATAATTATTATAAAGAGGGTTCCATTAATGCCCTAGGGTATTCAGAGGTTTCCTACAGGAATTGAGTTTGTATATTTGTCTTATTAAAGGTTCTAAATTGATGGTGCCCTAAGGTAACTTAAAACTGGCGTTAACAATATTTCCACGGACATCTTTATAAAAATTAAAGTAATCGGTAACAAATGTTATATAAATTGGTGTTAACAATGTTTCCACCCACATATTTATAAAAATATAAGTCATCAGTGACAAAAGTTATATAAATTGGTTTTTGAAATCTTTCTGTTAACCCATCTATAAAACCGTAAGTAACTATCAATTAAAGATATATAGTTTGGTTTTTGAAATGTTGCTATCAACTCACTTATAAAAACTTAATTAATCAACAACAAAGAGACACTTTTATATAAATTGGTGCCTGTAATATTCTTATAAACTCATTGATAAACCTTTTTTGTCCATTCTTTCTATAATGTTTTTATTAATTTCTTTGTATAGTGGTTATAATACTACTGTTTTTACAACAAAAAAACAATTTTAATTTATAAGAAAACAAGATTTTTTAGGTTAATTTTGTGACATCAAAAGGCTCGTTTTTGCGACTTTAAAAGGCGCGTTTTTGCGACATCAAAAGGCGCGTTTTTGCTAGATACCATACCATCATTATCTGGTTTTAATTACATCAATCTGAGAGACATAAGAGATCCAAATCTTCTTGAGATAGTTTTCGATGACAGATATCGGGATCGAATGCATTCTACACCCAATTCCGACCAGCGTTTCCCATGCGCCGCCACCCTGACTCAAAAAACTCATCGCGTGGACCGATATGAACTTGTATAGGCAAATCTCGCTTAGACTACGTGATCCTTGTTTTGATTCGGGGAGCCCACGCATAAGAAACCCATAGATGGGAACCGGGTTTTAGAAAAAGAGGACAATATAGTAACCGTGTTAAGTTTGCAAAAATGCACCGTGAAACTTCGAGTGCATACAGTGCGCACGGCTGGTCGGCGGCAATTGTGAACACATCACCTTACGTCGCGACGGAACGCAGCCTCAAGGTCCGTTTCTGCGAGTTTGACATAGTAACTATTGTCCTCTTTTTCTAAATGCATTCGTCTGAGAGAGATCCAGCATACCAGGGAAATACCTGCCTGTACACCCTTCGACCCCGCAATCTAACTATCTTCGTGAGATAGTTACCTCTGACAGTTATGCGGGGTTGAAGGGTGTGCAGGCGGGTATTTTTCCTGGTATGTGTAGTATGCTGGACCTCTCTCAGACGAATACATTTAGGAAAAGAGTGTTCAACACTGCGGCATCTGCAGCCTTTTGTTCCAACTAGCATCATGTTTTAAAACGTTGATAAAATAAGGTTGAAAGAGGTAAACAGTGGTATAATTGTTTTTTTTTTATAGAATTGTCGTAAATTTTCGTCATTTTGGATTCCAACAATAGGTTTTTGACCAAAATAAAAACGTTATTTATGGGGTTTCAACATGTACTTTAATCGAAATATTGCTTGTTTAGGGTTAAGAACAAAATACAAAATTCAATATTTCTCCCAGAAAGGAAAAAATGTATGTGAAAAAAAAGTATTATTTAAATGAATATTTTTTTTCCCGTTTTCTCAAGTATTCAATTCAATTCAATTCAATTTATTCTGTACTTTGGCCTATAAATGTTATAGAATATACATGTCAAACTTAAATTTTAAATTTGAAGCACAGGGTGCCCGTGTCATAATTGTAAATGAATAAATAGACTAATACACTTTTAAAGTCAGCACTAACAGTTAAATGCTTAAGAAACATAATTATTTTTTCGTATAATTAAATACACATAACAAGAGTTTTTTTTTTAATTACATAAACACTAACACAGTAATTATTTAAAAAAATACAAGAGAAGCAGAAGTGACGAAGAACGAAGATATTAGGGGAAAAAAAAGCGCTATTGTTTTAAGTATTCATTGTATGAATAAAAAGCTTTCGCCACTAAATATTTCTTAATTTCTCTATAAAATATACTGTCCTTAACTATAGATTTTAAATCATTTGGTAAGGTATTGTAATATTTAATGGCTATGTAGTATGGAGACTTCTTAAAAAACGAATTTTGATGTTTTGGCAAGCGCAAAAGTTGACCATTTCGAGTATTGTGCTCGTGGATATCAGAGACTTTTGTAAACTGAGATGAAGAGTTGTTTATTTTTGACCTAGCATATTTTATTGCTTTATATATATATATACCGTAGACTGTTAAGATATTATTTTTAATAAAATAGTTTTTGCAGGATTCCCTAGGATTTATATTAAATATAGTTCTCACTAATCTCTTTTGTAGAATGAAGACCCTACTTACAGTTGAGGAATCTCCCCATGCAAGTATGTTATAACTTAAATATGAGTAGCCTAATGTGTAATAAACAGTAAGTAGGTCTTTGGTTGTAACAAAGTTTTTAAGTTGGCGTATTGCATAGCATGTACCTACAAGTTTTTTACAAATATAATCAATCTGAAGATCCCAGCATAGATTCTCATCAGTATATGTACCCAAGAATTTAACAGACTTTGTAAATTTAATATTTTTTGCTAAATCAAATTCTGGTCTTGCTCGCCTTTTTGAAAAATAAACAATTTCTGTTTTACTTGCATTTAAAATAAGCTTGTTTTTGAAACACCAATCTGAAAAACCAGACACTACTTGACTTATTAGATTTTCAAGTTCTATTAAGGAAGTTGCTGATATAATTATAGTTGTGTCATCAGCAAAAATAGTGCAGAAACCCAGTTTATTATGTTGAGCAAGATCATTTATGTACAACAAAAATAACAGCGGTCCCAAAACAGACCCCTGAGGTACACCCGTGTCGCATTTGTACTTCTTTGAAAATTTCCCTTCCATCTTTACTCTTAAATGTCTGTTTTTAAGAAACGTCGCTATAAAGTCTAAAAGTTCTCCTCTAACACCACAGTTATAAAGTTTACTTAATAAAAAATTAATATTTAAAGTGTCAAAAGCTCTACTTAGGTCAAAAAATATTCCAGCAACATGTTTACCTTTGTCAAGCTCAGAATAAACTACATTTAAGGTGTCGTTTGTCGCAGTTTCTGTCGATTTATTTTTTCTGAATCCATGTTGGTTTGGTATTAGTATATTAAATCGATCCAGAAAACTAAACAATCTATTAGTAATAATTTTTTCAAAAAGCGTGGAAAACGGTGAAAGAACTGATATGGGTCTGTAATTTGAAAAATCTTGCGGAGAGCCTTTATTTTTGGAGCCAATGAAAATTTTGTGAGTGTATTCGAGAACTATACAGTACACACGGAACCGCAGCTTATTATCAGAGTAGGATGACTGGGAAAACAGCTTTTATTTAACCTATAGTATATAAATATTCATATTCCTGCTTCAACTTATCTCACTTCCATTTTCATTTATTTTAGAAGATTGGTAAACACCATTTTATAAATTTTTTATTTTAAAAAGAAAAAAAATAATACATAACAAGCAAAGGGAAGAAAGATGGAAAATTTGTATTATTGTTAGAACAGTTGTAAAACCTTTTTATAATAATATTTAGACTTGAGGGTTCATAAGGAAGTGTTATAAAATCTATGCGTTGTTTTTCTATCCATTACTATGTATCATACATTTTTATAAGCTGGTGTTGGTCAGTTGTTTTTCAAGTCTTTTTTACTCATTTAAGAGATATATCAGAGTTATAAAATTATCACCTACACTAAATAATATAACTTTTGGTTATTTTATGAAGGTTTTATATTATTTGCTGTAACTTCTATATAGACAAAAATGCTCATTGGGATGGACACTGACTGAGGCCATGTGCAAAAAGTTAGAGGCATTCGAGATGTGGTGTTATCGTAGAATACTAAGGATATCTTGGATGGACAGAGTAACTAATGTGAATGTTTTGCTTAGAATAAATAAAGATCTTAAAGTTTTATTTACCATCAAAAAACTAAAACTTTAATATTTTGGCCATATTTTCAGAAATTAAAAATATAAGTAGTAGTAGTAGTAGAGAAGGGGCGGCGCGAAGCCTGGCAAGTAGGCCTCCCTGGGCCCTTTCTGCCCTACCCTGAGCCTGCCCCTAATCCACCGCCTGCACCACTGGTCTGGCAGTCTGCTCATCTGGTTTCACTGTTCTTTTCGCAAAGTCCAGTATTTTGTCCCATTTGAGCGTGTACAGGTCCTCCTCATCCAGGGTCGGGAAACCGAATACCTGGTATCTCGTCCTCTGGTATGCCTGGCAGTTCGCTATAACCTGTCGAGATGTCGTTTCTGCCCACCCGCAGGCCCGGCAGGTCGAGTCATTCTCCATCGCGATCCGGGTCATGTGCTTCCTTAGTCGGTTGTGACCTGTTATGATTCCTGTCAGCAGACCAGTGTCCCTTCGCGATCTCCCCAGAAGCCATTTTTGTCTGGCTACATTCGGGCCCTGCACGAAGTCCTTGGTGTGTCTGCATCCTGTTCGTCCTCTCCAAGCGGTTGTCATGGCATCGTTGGCCCATTTATTGAGTCGACTTTGCAATTGCCTCTTGGTTGTTCCTAGGAGTGGTTCCGGCCCTACATACTGGGTGCTTGCACCCCCATATGTCCCGGTACCCACATAAGTGTCACTTGTTTGCCCTCTCCCAAGAATTCTAGTGCATCCGCACATTCCTCCACCAGGGTGTTGTTGATCTTAGGCGCCCTTAGTGCCTTTAGGGCCGATTGGCTGTCGGAGTATATATAAACATGCGCCTCCCTACCGTTCTTTATTTCTTCCATGGTTGCAGCCATTATTATGGCATACACTTCTGCCTGAAAGACCGTGGCTTGCTCTCTGATCGGGTAGCTCTTTCGAACCTCCTGGTCTTTCACGTAAACCTCCGATCCTGTGGTTTGCTTCTCCGACAGTTTGGACCCGTCGGTGTAGCAAATCACGGCGTTCTCATCGAACTGTTCGCGAAGGTTTTCACTCTGCCATAGTTCCCTGTCTGGGATGACTACTTTGTACCTCTTGTTGAATCTCCAGGGGTTTTTTGGTCTTTGTGTTTTAATCGCTGCCATAGGAATTTCTCTCGGCGATTTGGGCAATCCTAAGATGCCCCGCAGCTTCCCCTCTTCCTCTCCATTGACCTGTATCTCTCAGTCGAAGGTGGGTCGCCATCGCTTCTTTTCTGATCCAGATCGGAAGCGGCGGCATTCCCAGAATGGTTTCGAGTGCCTGTATAGGTGCCGTCCTCATAGCGCCGGTTATCCCTCTGCATATGGTTCCCTGTAGGCTCCTAAGCTTGGGGGTTGTAGTGACCTTCTCCACTGCTGGCCACCAGACTATGGATCCGTACTGGATCCTTGGTCTTAGTACTGCCGTGTACATCCAGTGGAGGTTTCTGGGGCTCAAACCTCAGGTGCGGCCAACCACTCGACGCAGTTGCCACATCGTTGCCTGCACCTTATTGGTCAATTTCGCAACGGGTGGTGTCCAGGTGAGCCCCTTGTCTAGGGTGACCCCTAGGTACTTCAGTTCTAAAACCAAAGTCAGGGGTCTCTCGTACATCTTGGGTGCTCTGAATCCCTCCATTTTCCTCTTTCTTGTGAACAGGATCATCTCTGTCTTTCCTGGATTGACAGATAGACCGTTTTGTTGACACCAGTCTTCTATGATTCGTACCGCCCTTTGCATTCTGCTACAGACGGTGTTTAGGTGGTGGCTTACCACCTCCACGACACCGTCGTCGGCGTATGCGTGGGCGTCGAATCCTTCCTCTGTTGGGCGTTGTAGGAGAGTATCCATGATCAGACACCACAAGTGTGGGGATAAGCAGCTACCCTGTGGGCAGCCTCCCGTTGCCTCTATGTTGACCTTTTTATTTTATACGTTTATTGATCAACATTACAATGTACCAATTACAGATTAAAAGTAAATAATAATTAAGTTTATAAAAGTTAACAAACTACATACTACGTATCTAATAATAATGAAAAAGAAAGAGAGAAAAAACCCTGCAAATAACATTAAGTGTTAATTTTATGAAATAGGTAAAAAAAATAAAAATTAATGATTAATTAATTAATTAATGCTATTTTAGCGCATTATCTAAAATAAGATTAGGTATTTTACAAAAATAATATAGCCAATTTAACATTTCTACGAAAAGTTCCGATGTTACGATCCGAAAGGTCAATGTAATTGAAGATAGAGTTCACAACCTGCTGCATCCTATACATTGGTGAAAAAAGCATAATATTGGTTCTGGATAAAAAGAAAAGTTCCGATTGTACCTAGGAATGGTCCTAGGCACCGCAAAAAGAAAGTTGTTAATTAGTTGCTAGTTGTGATCGATTTGGCCATGTATAATTTTATATACTAGAATACAATACTGCTCTAAACGCCTCTGCTCTAGAGTTGCTATATTGTGAATACGTAACAAGTCAGTGTATGGTGAGAAGGTTGGATATACCCCGCTCATTTTGTATTGTAAGAATCGGACAAATTTATTTTGAATCCGTTCAAGTTGTTCTTTAAAATATTCATAGTTTTTGACCCATATTGACTAAATTGGATCTTACAAAGGAATAGTACAACATTTTTATGACACTAGGGTTGCTTAGCTGTTTAGAATTTCTTATTATAAAACCTAACATTTGGTAAGTTTTGTTTATAGTTTTTTCCAGGTGCTCAATAAAACTAAGTTTGGAGTCGAGATGCAAACCTAAATCCCTCACTGATTCCTTTCTTTCCAAAATGTTACCCTTCATTTTGTAAGGATGTACTATTGGGTTTTGTTTATTTGAAAATGTGACAACAGTGCATTTTTTTTACGTTGATTATAATAATAATAATAATAATAATAATTAAATAGTTTAATATATTGTTAATATCTTGTTGCAATTTATAACAATCTTCAATATTATATATTTTAATGTAAAATTTAATCATCTGCAAAAGACACACATTTACTATATAATATAACATTATGGAGGTCGTTTATAAATAGGAAAAACAGTAAGGTATCCAAGTTTGCACCCTGCGGCACCCCTGATAAGACATCATATTTAGAAGACTCATAACTATTAAAAACTACGTATGTTTCCTTCCGTTAAGATAAGATTCTAGTATGCTAATAAGGTCGTTGTCAAAATTAAACGAGACTAATTTTTTTAGAAGTATTTTATGTGGAACATTGTCAAAGGCTTTAGTGAAGTCAGTATATACAGAATCTACTTGTATGTTTTGATCTAGAGAATTTGCTATTTCTTGAGTGTAAATTAACATATTAGTAATCGTGGACCGTCCTGGCATAAATCGTGCTGGTTCGGACTTATTAGGTTTTTGACGTGTAAAAAGATTTTATTGTATATAATTATTTCGAAATCCTTGGAGCCTCGCACCTCGCACCACCCTTGAAAATCGACACCACTTTCGCTGTTTTCGACATATCGGGATATTGTTTTGTCATGATTATTTTGTTAAAAATAATACAAAGTGGACAAATTAATAGTTTCTGCCATCCCTTTATTATATATGCCGGTATTTGATCTGTTCAACACTTTTTGGTTTCATTTGCTTTATATCCGAGAATATACCCAATGAGCATTTTCAGAAACTTCTGGTGACAGATATTTATATAATTATTATAAAGAGGGTTCCATTGATACCCTAGGGTATTTAGAAGTTTCCTACAAGAATTGAGTTTGTATGTTTGTTTTATTGAAGGCTCTAAATGGATGGTACCCTAAAGTAACATAAAACTGGCGTTAACAATATTTCCACGGACATCCTTATAAAAATTAAAGTCATCGGTAACAAATGTTATATAAATTGGTGTTAACAATGTTTCCACCAACATATTTATAAAAATATAAGTCATTAGTGACAAAAGTTATATAAATTGGGGTTTGAAATCTTTCTGTCAACCCACCTATAAAACCGTAAGTAACTATCAATTAAAGATATATAATAGATTGGTTTTTAAAATGTTGCTATCAACCCACTTATAAAACTTAATTAACCAACAACAAATTTATATAAGATAAGATTGAAAATATTTCGAGAGACACTTATAAAAACTTGGGAACTCACACACAATAGTTATATAAATTGGTGTCTGTAATATTCTTATGAACTCATTCATAAACCTTTTTTGCTCATAAGGTGTTTTCTATAATGTTGTTATTAATATAGTGATTATAATACAAATGTTTTTAGAACAAAAAAAACAATTTTAATTTATTTTGGCAATTATAATAACAAAACAAACAAGATTTTTTAAAGTTAATTTTGTGACATCAAAAGGCGCGTTTTTGCGAAATGAAAAGGAGCGTTTTTGCGACATCAAAAGGTGCGTTTTTGCGAGATACCATACCATTATTATCTTGTTTTAATTACATCAATCTGAGAGAGATAACAGATCCAAATCTTCTTGAGATAGTTGCCGATGACAGATATCGGGATCGAATGCATTTTGCACCCGATTCCCACCAGCGTTTCCCATGCGCAGTCACCCTGACTCAAAAAACTCATCACGTGGTCCGACATGAACTTGTATAGGCAAATCTCGCTTAGACCACGTGATACGTGTTTTGATTCGGGGGACCCACGAATGAGAAACGCATAGATGGGAACCGTGTTTTACAAAAAGAGAACAATATAGTAACCGTGTTAAGGTCGCTAAAAATGCACCGTGAAACGTCGAGCGCATACGCTGATACTGCTGGTCGACCGCAAATGTGAGCACCCCGGAAAATACTCGCCTGTACACCCTTCGACCCCGCAATCTAACTATATTCTTGAGATAGTTACCTCTGACAGTTATGCGGGCTTGAAGTGTGTGCAGGCGGGTATTTTTCCTGGTATGTGTAGTATGCTGGATCTCTCGAGTAATGCATTTAGGAAAAGCGAACAATGGTAACTATGTTAAGGTCGCAGAAACGGACCATCAGTGTTCAACACTGCGCCATCTGCAGCCCTTTGTTCCAAGTAGCATCATTTTTTAAAAGGGTCATAAAATAGTGTTGATGAGGTAAACAGTGGTATAATTGTATTGTTTTTTTTATAGAATTGTCGGAAATTTTGGCCATTTTGAATTACAAAAATAGGTTTTTGGCCTAAATAAAAATGTTATTTATGGGGTTTCAACATGTGTTTCAATCGAAATATTGCTTGTTAGGGTTAAGAACAACATACAAAATTCAATATTTGTCCCAGAAAGAAAAAACGTGTATGAAAAAAAAAACTGATATTTAAATGAATATTTTTTTCCCATTTTCTCAAGTAATTTTGGAGCCCATGAAATTTACGTGAGTGTATTCGAAAACTATACAGTACACACGGGACCGCAGCTGACTTTCGGAGTAGGACGACTTGAAAAACAGCTTTTATTTGACTATAGTATATAAATATTCATATTCCTGCTTCAGCTTATCTCACTTTCATTTTTATTTATTTTAGAAGATTGCTAAACACCATTTTATAAATTATTTTATTGTAAAAAGAAAAAGAATAATACATAACAAGCAAAGGGAAGAAAGATGGAAAATTTGTATTTCTAAATCCATAAAAACCTTTAATTTGTTATGTAGTGTTGTTAGAACAGTTGTAAAACCTTTTTTATAATAATCTCTATACTTGAGAGCTCATAAGGAAGTTTTATAAAATCTATATGTTGTTTTTCTATCCATTACTATGTACCATTAATTTTTATAAGCTGGTGTTGAACAGTTGTTTTTCAAGTCTTTTTTACTCATTTAAGAGATATATTAGAGTTATAAAATTATTACCAACACTAAATAATATAACTTTTGGTTATTTTATGAAGGTTTTATATTATTTGCTGTAACTTTTTTATAGACAAAAATGCTCATTGGGTATCGCTGTTGGATATAGTTTTGACGACCAGTGGGTCCATATAGGGATTACTAGCGAAAGTGTTGTCGAATGAGCTGCTGGGTGCCACATAAACCGAACTAAAATATCCTGCAAAAGCGTCCACAATTCTCTGGCCATCTTTAACGGATTTTCTCCCTAATGAAAAATGTAAACTTTTAAAATTGATAATAGAAGGCAAAATTGAAGGCAGAAGAGGTCCGGGTCATAGACGGATATCATGGCTTAAAAATCTTAGACAATGGTATGGTGTTAGTACTACGACACTTTTCCGAAAAGCAGACAGAGACCATGGCACTTGAAGAAGAAGAAATAGTTTTAAAAAAAGTAACGCTAATAATTCAAATTCAAATAGGTTTTAAATGACTCCTTCCTAAATTAGTGTCGGAACGTCAGACTTATTGTGCAGCCAACTAGTGGTACAATTTCTTAATGCAATGATGGTTGTAGTTTTAAAATATATTACGAGTTTAGAAATTTAGCTGGTCTTGCGCTACGGGGGCTGACTTGAGCTAAGATCAAAGTATGAATCTGTATATTATAACATCATTGTTGGCAAAATTTTCGACTGACATGAAAGTTTGTTGCTTTTGCTTTTTTTTTGGGTGGCTTTATCTGGGGTCCCACGGCTCCGACTCACACGGTTGCGGATAGGCTAGGTGCGTTCATCGTTCTACTCTCCACCAATCGCGAGGTTAGTAAAAACGGTGTTCCGCATCGTGTGCTCTGAGCAGACGCAATGATCCAAGGATAACCGTTTTCTGCATTGCGCAATCAAGGTATTCTGCCGTACCACGGCAGGCTGGCAAGGTCTTGAGAGCTGAGAGCAGTGTTTGCCGTGCACCTCCAAGAGCTCCAATTACCAAAACCACTTGCTTGACTGTATAGCCCCGCTACACTCGGCGAAGCACAAAGAGAAGATCCTGATATTTCGTCCGTTTCTCTTCCTCCTTAACAATGATATTTGTACTAGGGTAAACCGCGTATAAATTAACGTAACATTAGCGCAATTCTGGGACATATTAGGGACCTTTTGCACCTCTTATTTTGGCTCACTTTATCCCTTATTTGAAGCATGCGCACTTTATAAAAAATAACGATTTCTCTTACTAACCGATAAAGTTTGACGTTACCTGCGGGTGAATACCGTATCCCTTGTAATTGACATGGTTGCCGACAGTAAAACGTTAAGTAGAAAAACAAAATATTTAAAATGATTTTTAAAACCAAATATGTTCTGCATTATTTTTAATTGTAAAGATAGGTGTCAATTTTTGTTTAATCATTTTCTTTTCATAGAATTTTGTAAGAAATGAAAAACATTGCCTTGCAATGGCAACAGTGATAAGTGATTCTGATCTGTTTATTATAACAGTTGTGATTTCGAGTTTCTAAAGATTATTAATAATTAAAATTCAAGGTAAAAAAACAAGAATAAAATATTTTAAATGAAAAATATTATTGTTCTATTTGTAAATCTTAATAATAATAATAAATAAAAAAGTAAAAATACTGCCTTAAAAGTAACGCGACGTTAGCTACGTCACAACGCGTTATTAAATGATAAAGTCACCTAATGATGTACATGTCATTAATGGCAATACATGTACAAATTTTGGGCCAGCTATTAACCCCGCGATGCTAAAGGATATATTAAAAATGGTATTTTTTCAAAGTTTCGAATGCTGTCGATAAAAATATCCAAAATTAATTTAAATTGTAAATTAAATTTTTATTGCACCGCAGGCTAAATTTCTAGAAATTTAAGCGGAAAATATCTTCTATGGTTTTTGTGAAACGTTGAAAAAGTGTGTTGGGTTGACTGCGGAAAAGGGGAAATTATCCCAATTTTTTAGATTTAATTTATGTAATGGGACGGGGAAATCACCCCCTTAGAACCGCCGGTGTCCTAAAATCAGCTTAAAAAGGCTTTCATTCATCAAGTTTATATTTTCCATTTATTTGTCTGCTCTAAGATTGATTCCATTACTTTTTAACAAAGGCAAATTTAGTTTAGAAACTAATAAAAACTTATAAAAAAAAATTATTGCTACCGAGCGAAAGTGCTGTTTACCCATTTGTCTACTATTAGTTGTCTGTTACCCTGCAGATCAGTTCTTGTTGTTTGTCTAGTGTAGTAGTAAATATTATTTTATTTTTAGGCCTTCGGAGTTTTTGGCCTGTGTCAAATCCTAGCCTTCACCGACTACATTCGTAGCAAACTATCTCAAGAAAATTTCTACACTTTGTTTTCTTTCCTTGCCTACACTTTCGGGGCAATAGTGGCAGTTGGAGTGAGTAAAATACGGCAAAGTATAGTCGAAATTATACCCGTTTGTAATGACGTCACACTGACGGCCAAAAACCCTAGCATTTATTTTGACAATAAACTGACAAATTTAGTTTATCGATTGACACCGATGGAAAAGACGCCAATTTTTCCTAAAAGTTTGTTGTCACTGCTGTTTGAAATGTATTGATGAAAGAACAAAAATTACGTAATTATAAATGGGTATAATTCCGACTATACAATGGGGTTAGTATTTTTTGACAATGGGCCACTATCCATCTTAGTATCAATCGCAAGTGTTGCAATAGGACCAAATTTGGTAAGAGAGATAAGATGGTCAAGTCCAACAATACTATTAAAAAAAAATTGGTTTAGCTATGACGCGTTTCAATATGGCGGCAGATATATCAAAATGGCGACCTATAACCACATTTTATTTTATCCAATTTCGTAAAAAAAATCAACAAGCTTACTATGAGAAAAATTTTTAGTTGATGCACGACCTTGATTGACCTTGAAAATACCATGTACAAGTGAAAAACCATCTTTTTGTTGTAATTTTTCCAATTTACCACTACGCAGAAGTTTTAAGTGCCGGAAATGAAATTAATTTAAAAAAAAATTAAAATGTTGTGTTTAGTTATGGCTAAGATGTTAATTTCATCTCTGGCACTTAAAGTTTTTGCGTAGTGGTTAATTGGAAAAAACACTACAAAAACCTGGTTTTTTAATTGTACGTAATATTTTTAAGGTCAAATTGGATAAAATAGAATGTGGTTGTCTAAGCTGAACCAAGTTTTTTTAACAATGTTACTGGACTCGACCTTCTTATCTGTCTTACCAAATTTGGTATTCTTCGCTTTAGTAGTTGATTAATAGCGCCCTTTAGTATGTTATTTTTGCAACATGTTAATTTTAATAGGGTATTTTTCAAGGTCGTAAAGCTTCAAACTGCATCAAATTCAAAGGATCCAATTTGGCATATATGCCTAATAGTTTGAGGTACATTTGAAGTTATTGTGACAAAACGTCGAATTATTAAAAAATTTTAAAAAGAAAATGGAAAAAATCTTGTTTTTTGCGATTTTCAAGGTCATTTAAGGTCGGATGACCTTAAAAGTAAATTTTTTGGAATCCATGTCCTCGAATTATATGGCACCGAATATAATCATGTCCCAGTTGCGAAAGTTGTATTTTTTATGATTTTTAGCCGCCATCTTAAAAGATGACGTCAGATCAACCCCTTCTACACGGATGCAAACGAAACACCCGAAAACACTTGATTATGTGACTAAAGAGCTATCAATCCCACATAGTCACAAAACTCCTTCATTCAAAATCCCACGGGATAGAAATTATCGACATATGCCCCTACACTAAAACCCTAATTAGCTCACCCCCATTGCATTCTTCTAAAATTTTTACATTTAAGATTACTATTTTCATCACATCAAAAGCCCTAAAAGTTATTAAAACCATATTAACTGGTATATGTCTCATAAGTAAAGAAGTTTAAGGAATTTAATTTTTTTATTAGGTGGGTATCTTGACCCTTTCCGGAAAGATCGCGCCCTGGACTGGTAGATTTTACTCTTTGTTGGATCCTTCTTACGCTAAAAATCACATACCTATTATTGCCAGTGTATCGGAGCATCAACCGACTAGTTGGAGTTCGTTTTATTTCGATTTACAGGTAATAAATTGACTTTTTAACTTTAATATAAGGAATCGGACCCCGATTCAAGTGGCGGCTATTTTAAATAACGACCCGACTTTCAAATCCAGTTTACACATGCGGTTGTAAAGGAATCTATCATTTTTTGATTTAAATTATAATATTTACTAAAAATCATTGCCAAGGATGGGTAACCAATTATACCATAGTCCTGGTTGCAAGGTCAATGCGTCATGTCGGCTCAGTTCGCTGACTTTTCATTCTGAAATATAAACTCAAAAGTTATTGTTTATTTTGTTAAAATTTTCATGTTTTTTGATATGTTATGAGGTAAATAAAAAGGTCTTATCTTTTACGTAAATAGTGAAGATTCTCTTTTATGTGAAAAGCGAAAGAAGAAAGATAAAAAAAACTTCCAATTTATAGTCAACGTACGTGAGGAGTGCTTAAAATAATAAACTTACCTAGCGTTACAATCTAATAACAAGTGAAAAGTTAAGGAAGATAGAATATATGAAAACAGCCCAGAAAACACCTACTGGATTTCAAGAAGAAAGAGACCCGGAAAGAGGTAAGGATGAACATGCATAGAGCAAATTATAATTGTTAATTATTTAAGTACACACTTAATACATTATAACTGCTGGATTGGGAAAACAAAGTCTCATTCCCTAAGACCATGAAAAATCAAGTTGTGATTATTTTATAGTAAAAATGATCCTAAGACTACATTCATTGTTCATATGACTTTAAATAACCGAGATTTTTAATTGTGAAAATTAAAGCAGGTCTCTATTTTGTCATCATACATTTAGACATTACCGTCTTTTCATCCTTTTTGAATCCATAAAACATGAATGATTTTGACCGGTAAGTGTCAGACATGACAATTAATAATAATATCATATTCTGCGAAAGACCGCCTTAATTACCTGAAAGGTGTGATTAAAGCTCCAAGCTTTGATTTTAGTAATTTAAAATCTCAATATCAAGATTTATGTAGTATGATTTTTGCTTGTGATTCCTATCTGACTTTTTCTTCTAGTAAAAGAGAAGGGATGGAGGTGTGGCAATCACTGTCAAACAGGAACAGTACTATCTAGTTTATAAATCAAGGTTACCTAGTACCTCAAAGGTGACCTCAATGCCGATATTATGACATTTTTTGTAGCAAGCAATCCAGAGGTTACCCATGTTAAAGTTTTTATATTTATAAATTTTTTCCGAAGGCCCAACAGTTTTCTTGAGTTGCAGACAACGCTTAATTGCCACTTTTCTTATGGAACTCTCAAACTTTTAACATGTTTTGTTTTTATTTATTATAGGTACTAAAAATTATTGTAAAATAATTGAATTAATTAAAATTGGATCTGAATAAATACATGTGGTCCACATTGTAAGCCCTAGTTTATAAAATTTTAAACAAATTAGAAAGTGTGGTTATTATAATAATTTAATTTTATTTTAACATTTCACGTTCTATACATAATCATTATTATAATAATTTAAGCCTTAAAATCCCTAGTAATAATTTAAATGATTATTTTTTATATTTAAATTTTATAGTTATATTATTTATTTAATGATTGTTTTTTTAATATATTAATATACTACCTATCTAATGATTTTAACTTGCAGAATCAGTTTTTACTTTTTAGATCAACATGAACTGAAGTGGTAGGTCAATCCTGGTGCATCTTAAGTTGAAGATGGGTTTCACCTCGGGTTCCACTTTATCTCAACAGTGCAACAGCTAGAGGATAGGTATGTATAAATTTTGAGATTTTTACAGCATCACATGCTCAAAATATTAAAATTAAAAATAGCTTTCGTACAATTTTCTTTAAAGGCCTAATTGCAGGCTTAACCCTCCACGTGACTACTGAAACATTGAAACACCAAACATCCGATTATGATATTGAATAAGCTAGACTTTTAATCTACAGATACATAATAAACCTCTAAATTTACCTACCATTTGGGCACATTGAATATTTTTTTTAATTACTGGTGTTGTTTTCTTGTTTTTGCCAGGCCGAATTTGATGGTACTTTCACACTATCATCGAAATTGATTTACGGAAACAAGTTATTTTATAACTTTTATTTTTTTATATTTTATAACAGTTAAAGCAATAGAAACAAGAAAAAATAGCTAAAAATGCAGGTCTTCAGGTAGTTTAATAATAAATTGCTCTCCACACGTTTTTGTTAAAATACCCCCTCTTTACATCAAAGGGATATTGCTATGTATCTTTAATGGTACAAAACCTTTAAAAAAATATATTTTTTAGATTGCTAGGTATACGCAAATCTTATTATTTTCCATAGTTTATAAAATTTCAAAAGAAAATAATACTAAAATTGAAAAAAGCCATTATCATGGTGTGATAACTGTCAAACAAAAATTTCTACAAGTTATCATGAAGGACTAATTTTTCAATATTGACAAACACTACAAAAAAACTATTTTTTTTTTAAATTTAGCCATTTTTCTTGCGCACGTTAAAACCCAATCTTTTGAAGTGAAGGAAAGTTGGAGAACGGTGGTATCTTGATCCAATTCATAGTTTTGTTTGAACAAAAGAACATAAAACGTTCCAAACACTTTTCTAGCTTCTTACTCTGTTTGACGAGTGACTTTGTAGCGTTTTCATTTTTCAAATATGAACAAAAGTTAAAATGCTGCAGTTTTTTAAATTTAGGAAGGCAAGGTATTGCTGGTTGCAGAATTCCTCGCAGTGCTAAATAAACCTACTGCTTTTCAGCAGGAACAGTGAATAAGAAACTTGTGTAGATTTTGTTAATCTATTTACTTGATTGGTTTTAATGGAATTATATATCATTCTGTTATTTGTGCGAGATAAATAATTTCGTATTATTTTGTAAATCAATTAGGGTGATAGCGGTGTATACAACATTTTTTCTCTATATTCCTTGCGTGGCTAAATAACTTATTTTGAGCCAAGACCTTTTAACGCTTCTATCTTCGCAGTTTCTTTCTTGTTCGTTAAATTTATTAATTTTTTTCTTAGAGAAAAAGATCACCATTTTGTATGTCCCTGGACAGGAAAAGCTAAACCCCAATCCTCTTCGACATTGAGCATTGTCCAAGTAGCCACTCCAAAATTTAATATTAAAAAAAAATCTGCCAAATTTGTTCAGAAATGTTTTAAACTTTTTTTGTGCTCAACCAAATATCTACTGATTGATTTGATCGGCGATTTGTGCCATGTGGGGTAAGTTTAATGTCGTTTTTTTTTTAAATATCCATTCAGGTTAAATTTTAAGGGTTGGTTAGTAGCGAGGTCGCTAACGACACTTATGTCGGAGTAAATAGCAGTAAGAGATGGGGTAATTTGGTCCTAATTAATCTTTAAAAGGTTTTGGTTGTAATTTTCCTATCGTAGAAAGAGTTGTTTTGATTCTGACCGCACCTTCGTTTTATTGCAGAATCCAAAGTAAGACCTGTGATGGGGTGATTTCAATCTCAAGAAGACCTGAGTAGTGGGAATTACTAAGATCTAAAATAGTACCCCCCACAGGTCTAAATATTTTCAAAAAACACTTACCCATACAGAAAAGATACAAAGTTATTGATTATTTTGTATTTTTATTGCAAAACACCACTGAAAAACTTTTTTTTTCTCAAAATATATCATATTTTAGGAGAAAATGCCCTAAAACTAATTTTTTTTTGACAGGTGACAAAATGGCAAATGGTGAATACGTCAAAAATGACTCATTATCTGTGTTTGAGGTTATAAAGTTGGTGATTTTTTAGACCACCTCTGGGGGGTGGTTTAAATTTATAGCCCCCATAAAGGATTGCTTTGTGTCAATTGGTAATAAGTTCGTTTATAATTTCCCTAAGTACCGTTTTTACAAGGATTAATTTACCTTATTAGTAGTGGTAGATAGGGGTTTCAACGCTCTCCGTCCCCCGGGGGAGCTTATCATCAAAAAATTTCTGACGTCATCATGTTTAGATGAGTATGACGAAGAGGATCAAGAAGTACTAGATACATGGTGTTATAAAAATACAGGTAGTAGAAATAATATACAGGATGTATTCAAAAATTTATATCTGTCACCTGTCAGATATACAGATGACAGACGACACATATGACAGCTGTCAGATTTACAGATGACGGGTAATAGACGACACATATGACACCTGTCAGATTTACGTCTGCGCACTACGGTATAGATGACAGCCCCTGCGTGCGGGGCTCCTGCGCACCCTTATATCGATACCAAATATCTTGACAGGTATTACATAAAATACATAAATATTTACTAACAATAGATAAAATTTCGTTACAAAGACGACATTTTTCCTGTGAAGAAGGTGGTCTATCAACGTGAGTGCTCCATTCATGTCTGTTGTAATGAATAAACATGGCAGCTTCATCTGTAGAGTAGAGTTGTATCTGTAGACTTTTGGCAGTTTTCCCCACACTTCTAAGAGATCATATGCCTTTGTGTTTCCTAGTAAATATTCTAGAGGATAAAATCTGTCAATCTCTTTTTACCATTTAAATATAATAAAGTGACATCAATTGATATATATTTTGCATTCATATTGTTTGAAGGTGGATAACAAAGTAAAAGATTTTAACATAAATCTAATGTTATATATTAATTTTTTCTATGCGACGTAATACAGTGATATAAAACGCAACGGATAATAAAACAAAAACTAGCTCGAATATAAAAGTTAACGTTTGCGTAATACAATAGATGTTTTCTTCGGTTGGTATAGTAGAATTGGTTATCTGGTATGGAGTATACCAGCCATAATCTTGATCTGTACTATCATAAAAGATCAGTTTTAGTTTATAAGGTGTAATATTATTTTTACATTCTGTTGCGTTAACCGTCAAGTGATACAGAGTGGTATTATCTTCATCAGATTTTTCCTCTAATCTATGTCAGTACCAAGGCCATTTCTCCGAGTATTAAATGTGATAAATGCCTCTTGAATATCAGGATTTCGAAATAGGTTAAAACTGCAGTTTAAAAAGCTAACTAAAATAAGACCTTTTATAGAGATAATGCGTATTTTATTGCAAATTATAAAAAAAATATAAGTGGGATGTAGAAATTAGAAACAAAAATTAATATATTTTATTTCTTTCTCAGAATTATCTATACATTTGTTTTTATCAGATAAAACTTTTCAGGATTATCATGAATTAACTTCCTCATACAAAACTGTGAACATATGTTAATTTTACAGGTTTCTTTTATAAAATCAAGAAATTCCTGATCAACTGTTCGACAAGAGAGTAATAATAAGAACTAAAATCTAATAATCTAAGCATCTTTAACCTAAATTTAATTAAATCAAACATTTCAGGCAGATTATTAATAATATCAATTCCAATAAATAGACGATTATCCGTTTCGAAACTCTCCACTTCAACGAGATATTCGCCAAAGAACTTTTGTGTGGAAATTCGAAAATTCTCCGAAAGTGATGTTATAGGCCTTGTGTCGGTGTAATCTTCATCTTGGTGTGCTTTTTTCATACCCTTATCCAACATCAGCTAATCAGAATCACAAAAGGACATGGATCGTTGGTTGATGAGTAGATCTAGTCCAGTGTTTATTAGTTCTATGGTAGGTAAAAACCCTCTGGCGATACTTAATCTGCATCTGCATTAAAAGAGTACTTTCGTGTTTGATTTCTTCAAGTACTCTAGAAATCATACTGTCCATGTACTGGCAATATGATGCAACTAAACACAAAGAATCATCACTATACTGCATACTTGTTTGAGAACTAATAGACATATTCTTACTTGTTTATTCAACAAAGACTGTTTGAAACTGGATTTGTTTAATATAGCTGTTATCTCCACTCCTTTTTTTTTTGGATAATATGTGAATCAGTTGGGACCTTCAAAACCACATCCTGTTTACTTGAATAATGTGAGAATCAGTTCGAACATTCAAAACCAGATCCTGTTTACTTGGAATACTGTTGAAACTAATTGGATCCTACAAAAAAAGAAGTTAAAAAACCTCCAAATCAGTTACTTCAACCGAAAAGAAACTAAAAAACAAAAGATCAAAAGATCTTGGGTGGAAATAACGAAAATTCAAACTTGGATGAGCATCCCACAAGGAACACACAAAGGACCAAAGCGAAAAGAGAAATGATTGAATAATGTTTCGCCCTGGGTATCCAGCGTGGGCTCATCAGTGGTTTCACTGGTCACCCGCCACCATACATCATTTGATTTCACACTTTGAATCACTCACAAATAGGCATCGTTCCGCACTGGTACCTATCCAATTTACCTTATAATGATTCGTCCTGGCGTGTTAATATTTCCAGTAGGATTATGCCCTAGGGCAATTAAACCAAAAAAAGAAGTTAAAAAACCTCCAAATCAGTTACTTCAACCGAAAACAAAAGATTTGTTTTTTAGTTTATTTTCGGTCGGATGGTGTTTAATGATGTATGGTGGCGGGTGACCAGTGAAACCACTGATGAGCCCACGGTGGTTACCCAGGGCGAAACATCGTTTAATCATTTTTTTTCGCTTTGGCCCTTTGTGTGTTCCTTGTGGGATGCTTATCCAAGTTTGAATTTTCGTTATTTCCACCCAAGCTCTTTTGTTTTTTAGTTCCTTTTCGGTTGGAGTAACTGATTTGAAGGTTTTTTAATTTATTTTTTTGTTTTAATTGCCTTAGGAGCATAATCCTACTGGAAATATTAACACGCCAGGACGAATCCGTATCAGGTAACTTGGAAAAGTACCAGTGCGGAACGATGCCTATTTGTCAGTGATTCAAAGTTGGAAATCAAAGTGTATGATGCTATTTAATGATGTATGGTGGCGTGTGACCAGTGAAACCACTGATGAGCCCACGCTGGTTACCCAGGGCGAAACATCGTTTAATTATTTCTCTTTTCGCTTTGGTCCTTTGTGTGTTCCTTGTGGGATGCTCATCCAAGTTTGAATTGTCGTTATTTCCAGCCAAGATCTTTTGATCTTTTGTTTTTTAGTTCCTTTTCGGTTGAAGTAACTGATTTGGAGGTTTTTTAACTTCTTTTTTGTTTTAATTGCCTTAGGAGCGCATAATCCTACTGGAAATATTAACACGCCAGGACGAATCCGTATCAGGTAAGTTGGAAAAGTACCAGTGCGGAACGATGCCTATTTGTGAGTGATTCAAAGTTGGAAATCAAAGTGTATGATGCTGTTTAATGATGTATGGTGGCGTGTGACCAGTGAAACCACTGATGAGCCCACGCTGGTTACCCAGGGCGAAACATCGTTTAATAATTTTTCTTTTTGCTTTGGTCCTTTGTGTGTTCCTTGTGGGATGCTCATCCAAGTTTGAATTTTCGTTGTTTCCACCCAAGATCTTTTGATCTTTTGATTTTTAGTTGGATCGTGTTGATACTGTAAAATATTTGTAAATTTTACATTTATTGAATACAAACGAGTATGGTAATTTAATACTATATAAATTTAATAGTTCTGGTATTTTCGTTAGCAACTCATCTTCAATTTCTTCAAAAGCCTTTAGAAAATTGGAAAGGTGACGAAGAACCATTTTTGAACTTTCTATTCCTCTGTATGTTCCGTTAGTTCTTTTAAAATGTAGTGTAAAAGTTATTCTAGCCATACAATATCCGGGTACAAATAAGTTTTTCAATAGCTTTCTCTCTAAAATTATTAAAAAACTCTTCAGCGTTTGAAACAATAGCGTCTGCTTGTATACCAACTATTCTTGTCCAAGAAGTAATTCAGATTATTATAAACACATCCTGTTAATATCATTATACCACATCTTTTCGTGGATCAATCCAACTGTTGTGACTAGAATCGAACCCTAACCACTTGACATAAGTTTTAATCCCCTTCCTACGTAAAACCCTTTCCACCAAAAATACATCAGGTTGTTTTGTTTTTTGCAATTCCTCCTCGTAGAAGCCTCCGCTTATAGGGTAACCTTGTAAATCCTCCAGCAGATACGTAACGGTACAGTTGGGTATGTAACCATTTTGAAAAACGTGTTTTGACTTGCTGATACGTACAATATCGCCAATCTTAAACTTTCCTTTAGCACCTACTTTAACATGACTGTAGACTGTATTTAAAAGAGCGTTTGCATTATTTTCGATAACATCTTAGATTTCATACCGATCGTATGATGTCTAAAGGTGCATTTAGACTGTGGTAGTGTAGTCGTCGTTGCATTGCAGCTCAAGTGAATTTTTGTCCATAGATAATACGGAACAGGACATTTTACAGATAAATAGTTAGCAATATTTTTTGGTACACACTTTTTCGTATAATTTACCTTGTTTAATGTTTTAAACAAATATTGGCGATAATAGACCCTCTTGCAAAATTTTTGAACATGTTAAAAGATCCACCTTACATATTTCTTTTGTATTAACCGAGAAAGTTTCGTTTTTTTTTTTAATATAAGTTTTAAAAAGCTTTAGTTTTAAAATTAGGGTTGATTGGGTACCAAAGATGGACAAAATAAAACTTGGGGAAGAAAAAAATGTGGTAATTTTGTATTTGCTTACATACACACAGTCAATGGTGTGTTCAGTGGTATTTGCGATAAATTAACAAGGTACTATACTAGTTATATCTGATCCGCTGATTAATCATTCTGGTTTATTATAATTGCGAAGAAATTAGAGCCTTTTTTCTAAGTGACAAAAAGCGCTTACTTTTAGCATTACTTCGCTTGCATGGAAAAATTATATAAAATAATTTACTTTCTTAATCTTATATATTGCTTTAGTTATAATCTTTAGAAAAGTTATAGTACCGTATTATCAGCGGTGCACGATGGTTGTAGTGAAAAAAAATCACACAGAGATAGGTAGATATTTTCGGGCGCACACACAACCAGAAGGATTAATCAGCAGATTAGATATAACTACTATAGTACCTTGTTAATTTATCGCTAATACCACTGAACACACTATTGATTGTATGTATGCAAATACAAAATAATTACGTTTTTTTCTTCCCCAAGTTTTATTTTGTAATTTTTAAACTAAAGCATTTTTGAACTTTTATTAAAAGAAAATTGAACTTTCTTGGTTAATACAGAGGAAATATGTAAGGTGGATCTTCTAACATGTTCAAAAATTTTGCAAGAGGGTCTATTATCACCAATATTTGTTTAAAACATTAAACAAGGTAAATTATATTAAAAAGTGTGCACCAAAAAATATTGCTAATTATTTATCTGTAAAATATCCTGTTCTGCATTATCTATGGAAAAAAATTCACTACAGCTGCAATGCAACGACGACTACACTACCACAGTCTAACTGTACCTTAATATTATTATAACTGTTGGTAACTTCTGCATACAGATCTATCCACTTATGATTGCCATTAAGAGTAAACAACTTAAACAGATTCTCCTTAATTGTTTTAATAACTCTTGCCGCTATAGAAGCCTTTATAATGCTGTACGTACTGTAATGATTACTTCCATGTTTTTTCATCAAGCTTTGAAGATTTGAAATATAGTACTCCTTTCCGTTATCGGTTACCATATTTTTGGCGATTCTTTTGGATTTCTTAAAAATATCCTCCATTGCATTGGTAACATCGGAAGCATTTGTAATTTTAAAGGCCTTGTCCATAGATATTTAGAAAATATATCTACAACTACTAAAATGAATTTATAACCTTTGTATAGGCATCCAATTGAGCGCAATCGGAAGCAAATGTATAATCTAATCCTTTTGGAATAAACCTACGTCTAGGAAATTTTTTCTAGCCGCTCTGTGTAGCTCTTTAACCACCTGCTGGCGTGCTGCAGTTATTGGGTGTTTAGTTTTTGCCATTCTGTATCACACTGACTAGTGCTACTTAAACTGATCTTTAGCACCTATAGATTTTTGTTTAGTTTTCAGTAGTAGTGGTGGTGGGTTAATTGAGATAATAATGGTTGGTTTAGTTTTTGTTTTAGCTTCTAAAAGCTTTATCCTGGTGCTTAAATCAACAAGTTCTTTGGATTTTTTTTCCGTTGATCCAAACTTATTCATGGTTGAAATACAAATCAATTAAATGTAAAATAATTTTGCTATTAATAGAACTCAGTAACACCAAGAGAGCGAAGTTCCTTTAATATATTTGATATGTCATTCAATGTGTTTGTATTTCCTACCTCCCTAGAAGCATCCAACTTACGCAATCGATCAATAAGCTGCTTAATATTAGCATAAGGACTTAATTCTTTGGGTTTTTCGTTATACTCTACTAAAGCACTACCTCCTACAGAAGATTTACTACCACTTTTACTCGGAGGTTTTGGCTTTATAAAAGCCTTATGTTTACCGCTTCTACTACCTTTAATTTGACCTGATGGTTGGAAATTTTTTCTGTGTACATTGGTGTAATCCAATTTTTCTTCACGTGATCATCATAAACATATCTCTCTGATACCTATTTTCGCCGGACTTAGCGCGCTAGGAGCATTGAGTGGAGGAGCAGCCAGTGTTGCTAAAGCTGTAAACGATGCTAGAAATGCTCGTGAAAAACTTAAAGAAACTTAAAGAAAGTCAAAGACATAATGGACTTTATTTGAGAAAATATAAATCCGGTTTGGGTTTATACCTGAGTAAAATGCCAACTCTCTATAAAGCTACCCAAAAGAGCTCTTTCCGAAAGGACTTGTATGGAAAAAAGAAGCGGGAATTGTCAATCTGGATTCTATGGAATCAAATGGTCGCCACTGGGTAGCTTATAAGAAGAATGGGTCTACTATCGATAGTTTCGGAGGGTTAAAACCCCCCTTGGAGCTAGTTAAATATTTGAAAAACAGTAAAATTTTATTTAACTTGGATCAGTATCAAAAATATAATACTTATAACTGTGGACATTTATGTTTAATGTTTTTGTATAATAAAAATATATCAATAGATGTCTTTCTGTTTATTTTATATCAGTCATGTCTTGTACGTTTAAGGTCCTACCTACCATCCTTTTACAAAGTCATTTAATAACAGTGATGAGATTGAGATCATTTTAAATCAGTAGGATACCTTTATAGATATTCGTGAAGTTGAATTATACTATTATAGAAGAAAAATTGGTGGAATCAAGTACAGGAGATGGTGCTATAACTACCACAAACAATTTTGTTTGAATCCATCTCATATGAACTGAATGAGAAAGAGATATATCGAGTGCGCGAATAGTAGTCACAATTAGAGCTCTTTTAAGTCTAAACGAGCAGGAGAGTAAATCATTAATTCCGGCTGGTTGGAATTGGCCTGATGGAAATTTGGAGACTTTGGAGGCTGTTTCCCGGCAGTTTAGTCTACGTATCCCTCTCAGTTTTCTGCTTGGAATCTTTGATGACTACAAAGATGTAATTGCCAGCAGACAGAAGATCCGTTTGACTCGAGCTTGCACCGATAAAAACTGCTACAAAAGCACCGGTACGAAAACTGAAAGTCAGGCACATTTACCCCAACGATGCTGTTAAAATTCGACTTTTAGACGATTTTGCCAAGGATACATTGTATGAATTGCCTGCATTGAAAGAATATCGCACACCAAAATTTATGGTAAAAGAGTTGGCTATTTATGATGTTGTCGAAATGAAAAATTTTGTTTTAAAACCAAAATTTTCCTACCAATTTTTGAGAGAAGATGAGAAGCGAGCCATTAACTACCTGTATAGAAATCACTTGGGAATACACTATAATACAGGTTATACCGAATATGAAGACTTCAATCAGATTTTGTGCAAGAACTTGATTGGTGCAGACTTTATCTACGTAAAGGGAGCAATCAAGCGAGATTTTTTAGTTAAGGCGTTTCAAGATATGAAATTAAAAATTCCCAATATTATTAATTTGGAAAATGTATCAGGTTATTGCACACCAAAATTGGAAAAAGATTTTACTGATTGCTGTATTCATCATATAATAGATAGTTGTGCTTGTAGTGTCAAATATATTTATTTACTATTTGATTATATTAAAAGTTTGCTTCCTCAATAAAAAAAATATAATTAATTAACTAAACCATGTATTTTTATTTCCTATAAATGAAAACTGGTTTTCTAACAGATGAGGTGTAGTCAACTTCAGAGAAGAATTCAAAAACATTTTCGAATATAAAAAACTGTTATATAAAAATTTTTGAAAAACTTAAGTATGGGTTCAAAATGGGAAGGCGTATTTACATCAACCTCAAGATTCGCAAATCTTCCCACCCAAGGAAGAAGACAGCGCCTTCATCAATATTTTAACATGGAGAACATTATTAAAGTTGGATATAATAGGACAAATGAAGAGATTATATTTAACATAACATAAAGATGGTTGTTCTATAAAATTTAACTATGATTGTTTTATGGAATTTTTGGATTTTTTGGACACTATTGTTGAAGGGTGGTGCGTTACAGATTTCTGCATTGGAAAAAATATTTATGTAAACTATTGGTTTGAAGAAGAGGCTAGAAGCTTGACTTTAAAAGAAATGGATTCTGGAGTTGTCATGGAGTTGAACGAGAATATTTTGGATTTACTTTTAGCTTATGAAAATAATTTGTTCGCCTTTTGTAGTAAACTTTAAAGATGTTTAAAACCCAATAAAGTTTTGTTTTTATTTGTTATTATGTGATAAAACACCAAAAATTGTAAAAAATAGCTGTATAAAGTTGATAAAAACAATATTACAATATAAAAAAATAATACAATAAATATAATAAATAACTAAACTTATCCTAAAGACGTCTTCATATTAAGAGCGGCTGTTTTATTTATTTAGTCTTAGCAGTTTATAACTATAAACATAACACAAATTTTACTTGTGAAAATCTTTATGACCCCAAGCAAGCGTGAACTCGGTACCGGGAATAATGTAGCGTTTATCGTCCGCGTAAGATAAAGCTACCTTATTTTTATATATATACATATCGTGTAAATGTGAGCGGAAATTAGACATTTTTCGGTGAATTTGAGTCCCTTCTACGTTAACAGCAAGACGATAGTCAGCAAGACTAAGCTTTTTTTGGCTGACGTAGTCGGGAACACCTTTAGCCTTTTTAGTCAACTCTCCCTCTACGTTGACACAATATGCCTTCGCCCCGGTTCCATAGAACTCCCAAGTCGGTGTTCCTGCATATTCGTCCTTTATTTTACCCAATATAATTGATTTACAGAAATCCCGTGTTGGTTGTCCTGTGAGAAGTTGGATGTGTCAAACCAGTCTAATTTTTCTTCATATCTTGATAAAAGTTCGAATTTTGAATAAATAATATTAAACTATCGGTATCAGTGTAGTCCAAAAGAGTATTGTTGACATATTTCGCTTTAATGAAGTTATAATAAAAGTTTTACACTTGAATTAAAAAAAAAAACGCATACATGCAGTCACAATTGGCTTTTCTAAAAGTGTATAATATATATAATAAGGACTACCAGCTAAAATGCCTAAAAACTTTAAAAGTACGACAATTTGTTATATTGTTTAAAAAAGGTCTTTAAAACTGAAAATATTTTGTTACTTAAATTAGAGGCAATCTTATTTTTATATTAAATTTTGCATAATACTAAAAAATCAGCAAAAATAATGTTTTAGTAAAGTCTTTATTAAACAATATCAAATTATCACTCGAGTAACGGACGAAGGCTGTTCCATAAAGAGGCCGGTAACCCATTTTGGACTTGATAAAATAACAATAATACGATGGAAACAGCGCTGGATTGAAAACAATTCGACGAATAGGAAACTTGGATTAGGAAAAAAACGATGGTAAACTTAATACTAATTATTTCAACTTAAAAAAGAACTAAAATAAATAATTTAGTATTTAATAGGATCACCATTTTCCTCTATGACAAGCTGCAAACGTCTGGGCATTGAAAAGGTTAAATTTTGAAAATACTGATCCAATGCGCGATAAATAGCATCGCTTAACTCTTCAGCATTTCGTGGTCTCCAATTCTTTTGGTATAATATTTTAACGATTCGAACCCATATATTTTCCGTTGGGTTAAGGTCAGGGCTGTTGGCTGGCCAAGGAAGTGTTTCTATATTATTATTCTGAAACCATTGGCGAACAACATTAGCCGTGTCTACTGGACAGTTGTCCTGCTGAGAAACGAAGTCATTATTTTCATGTAAAGCCTGTACAGATGGCAGCATAACGTTTTCAAGGATTTCAATATATCGTTCACTATTGAATCTTCCTTCGATTTTCCAAAAAAACTCAAACCTCTAGCACTAAACCAGCCCCACATGTTTACAGAAAAATGTCCAGCTTTTTTAATTTGGTTTGTATATTCGGGTTCAAATCTAGAATTTGGTGGACGATAAACTAAATTCCCCTGCTGCTTGAAGATGATTGAAATTTTTTTTTGTCAGTGAAAAGCACCCTCTCCCAGAAGTCATTATCACGAAGAACGTTGTTCAGTGCAAAAATCACTCTGGCCTGTTTTTGTTTTTCTGTTAGAAAAGGCTTCTTTGCAGCAACCCGACAAGAGACTTCTGATTTTGTTACTCTTCTATTTACTGTTGCTAAAGATATTTGGAATAAGCTTTGAGGTTGTGACGCTCGCTTGCGGTGAAACAATGGATTCTGGACAAAAAGGCAGCTCATTTTGCAAATTGTGTAGATGTTCTGGATATTCTAAATCAACTTCGAAAATGAAACCCGTGTCCGACACCTGCGAAGTTTTTTCGATATCTAAATTTTGAATTTCGCTCTGTTCTAACCACTTGAAATTACCCGTTGGAAGACTAGAGGACATAGCAGCCCCATACGAGTTGGTTGCATCTAAATAGTGGATGCTTGAGGTAGGTTTGGAAGCGTCATAATGAGGTAAAGATTGGTTGTTGGCAAGTCAAGTCAAGTTTTCTAACGCTACACTGACTGACACCTCCCCGAATACCGCGCTTCAGGAAATGTACCATATCGATATCGGTTAAAAGCTCCAACTCAATACCTGTCATCCGAAGGGCTGCGTCGAAACTCAATCCTGGATTGGTGTAATATTGAGCTGGGTCTAAACCGTAAGTCGTAAGGCACACTTCGCGGAAGTTCTCGAACACTGATGCCAGCAATAGCGAATCTGACCGGACATAGATTTCTGCAAATTGACCTAAATTTTGACATTTAAACTGATTCCACACAGACCAAGTACGCTTATAGTCATCTTTGGAAATGTTCTCGACTGTTTTAGAAATACTTTTGTGGTGGAAGCTTGGTTTCGTCTAATTTAGAAAATGAATCGACGTACGAATACGGAAAAACACCCTTCTGTCGAATAAGTTGAAATTCGGTTTCATCAGGAAAGTATTTTCTTACTTCACGATATTGCTCAGAGCTTAAATTTTGCGCTAGCTTATCCAAACTGCTAGCCATAAATCTAAAGGAATCTAAAAACCGCAATTTAAAAAATAGCTGTCTCCCAATATCCGTGTTACAATCTTGGATGGTATCAACCAAAACGTTCTTGGTAAATGAAATATACCGCTCTTTGCTTTGGGCGATAACATCAACCTTTTCGTTTTCAAGAGCCAGATGCTTAATAAACAGGTGGCTATCAAATCCTCTCAAATTATGAAAGAAAATGGGGATGTGTTTAGGAACTTTGAAGTTGAGGTTACACACAGAGTGAGCTGCACCCCTAAAAAACCCACGTATATGACAATGATCACGCACCCTTTCGTCTAGTTCTTCAAATGGCTTCTCACATATATGACACGTAGAAGCTGTTTTAAATTTCTGTTCCTGTTCAGGAGTTAGAGGAAGCATTGGCATTAGAAATTTCATGAATTTGTTGTAAATAGATTTGCAATCCATTTCCAACATTTCCATAAACTTCCACTGCTTAACAACCTCTATAGCTCCTAAGCATGGACTGAGAATCATCAAACTCGCATTTGATGAAGTAGGCAAAAGCGTATGGAACATGTTTTTGGTGTAGGTTGCGTCGGGATTCAACTCATTTTTATCTGTCATTTTTATCTGTCTCTACCGGTTCTAAAATAGTTTCAAAGTCTGCGTGAACCACGAATATTCTCAAATTTTAAAATATTCTCAGGCACGTCTTTACCATATTTATTTTTGCGTAAACCAGTTCCCGGTAATTTAACAGAAATATGTTTGCAATCATGCTCTTGATGAACTTTCAATTTTTTTTCACTATAAAAATATACTAAGCATCCATCACACAAGTATTTCGCTTCCTTATGTTTCGATAACTGACTTGCGATCAGGCGAGACATGTTTCTTATTAAGCAGTAATGGTTATTTCCATAATCATCACTAATTAATAAAATATTGACATGCCTGTCTTTACGAGATGTGGAAAAGTGGAGAGGTCCGACCACTTCAATAGTATTTTTACCCTCGCTAAAGACTATCGAGACCATAAACGTTGATAGAAATATTACTGAGTTGTTCAAACTTTGAAATATCTCCGAGTTGGAGGGGGAATTCTAACCCAGAGAAATCTAACTCTCCAGAATATTGTGTATAGTTATTTACCCTACGAGAACTCAAATATGTGTTCTCCTAGACCCAGCCGTGTTGCCAATAGAGGACAGACCAGGGCGCTTATTCTTGAACGACCGTGAGGTGAGGTGAGCTTTTTTCACCACCTTTTTCCACGGGGAATTTCGCTCACCTCACGGTTGGTCAAAAATAAGCGTACATACGCTCTGGGCTGTGAGAACCAAGTTCAAGGGATTGCAGAGAAACACGGTTCGTGTGTTGTGGTAGCCCAAAATATGAATAAATACTAAATGTATTTTTTTGGCCATTTGGGCTGCCAGAACTCAACATCTAGGTTTTGGTGACTCATGATCTGGGCTGGGAGAACCCTGCCTTTGGGCTACCAGAACTCGGCACCTGGGTTGTGGTAACTCATGATCTGGTCTGGGAGAATCCTGCCTTTGGGCTGCCAGAACCCAGGACCTGGGTTGTGGTAACTCATGGTCTGGGCTGGGAGAACCCTACCTTTGGGCTACCAGAACTCAGCATCTGAGTTGTAGTATGTACTAGTATTTTGAAAAAAAATAAAACTTATTTTTATTTTTTATTTTATTTTTATAAGAAACTGCAATGTTAAAAATGATTTAGTCAACAAAATAAATGCGAATGCAAAAAAAAATCTGCAGCAAGAACGCTACTAGAGACAAAAAATAGCGTCAAGGGAGCATTAAAAATGTGGATCGTGTGAAAGATTTTGTGATTTAAAAATAAAACAAAATCCAACGAACCCTTGACTCTCAAGTCTCCCCGGCTGACGGTATACAAAATATAATGAATAAATAGCTAACTATACAGTGCTATCCATTATAAACAAGTATAGAAGTTTTAACTCTTAATCTAAGATTCAAAAGAAATCATTACTTTTTCTGACATATTTGATATTACAATACTTAGGCTTTGTACATGTATTTTGTTACTTTTAATGAAACACCTTGTATTTTGGTTAATTTTTATAGCTAAGCAGGCTTTACCCTTGCCAACAATGCTAAATAACTTAAAAACTAAACGAGACTTTTTAAATATCTCTTAAATTCAAAAAAAGCATACAATAAACAAGGTGTGACGTTAAAAATAACAAAACATATCTATGCAATTTTTAAATTATAAATGTCAAATTTCAGATAACACGATAAGGTTTATAATGGATAACCCCTTACTTAAAAAAAACTTTAAAAAAATCTAAAATATGGCGTTTGAAAATGTTTAACTGTGAAAAATATAAACAAAATCAAATATTTTAATATAAATATGGTGATTTAAAAACAAGACCTAAAGGCTGAACTATAACGCTAAAGCCGTCCCTATGTCTAATTTGCTCAGTGCAGAACTGACTACATAAAACATTTTTGATCTTGATTCTGGATGTGTAGAACCGCTCTTCTTTTAGGGGGTTATACTTATTGATACTTAATTCTACGTGAAGGAGCTTTTGCAAGACCCAGCCTGTAATAAAATTAAAGTTGTATAGTTTTGGAAAAATTATAAAATTTCAATTTGAAAAAAAAATCTTACCGCTATCCTTTTCAGCAAACTCCAACGCTCTTTTCGCTAGAATCTCTTGCAGCTGGTTATATAGCTCCTCCAGGCTCGTGCCTTCCCCCACCAGTCGGAACTTTGTAGCGAATGACTTGACCTCCTCCACTTATTTGGTCCGAAGCGCCCGAATAACTCCATCCCGACTTTGATGTTGCCAAATTGACTAATTTGGGATCCTATTAAGGTCAAGATTTTTTCCTTAAGGTGGTCTAGGTATTTATTAACGTCAATAGGACCTTGGTTGGAAGAAAGCCGGTATGTAGCAATTCGGTTTTTGAAGGAGGTCTTGACTAGGGTCTATCAACTGTAAATCTGATATCTGTCATGTGTCGTCTGTCACCTGTCATCTGTAAATCTGACAGCTGTCATATGTGTCGTCTGTCATCTGTATATATGACAGCTGACAGATACAAATTTTTGAATACACCACCTATTATTATTTTCTATTATTTTTTGGGTTTAATTTTAATTAGTCTTAAATAGTCGTCCGGCTTAAGTCCCAAATAGCAATCAATTGTTCATTTTGTGCAGAAAGCACCAAATTTGGCACACTTATTCTTTAGACAATTCTTTAAAATTTTGGTCCAATAGGAGCCAATATGGCGGCGATTTTTTCAAAATGGACGTCTATTTTTTTTTAATTGTAGGTTCGCCATCAAAACAACATTATACTCGAATCCATATAACTCGATAGAGAGGAATTGAAAAAAATATGGTTACATTGGCGTATGACCTTTATCGTCCTTCAAAAGTGACAATTTATTTAAAAGCATTTTGAGATTTTTTTTTTTGATAATTTTTCATGATTTAGTAAGCCGCGACAGGTATTTTCTTGTAATTTTATAATTGAGAAAGGACATCAAAATACCTTTTCTAATTGACTTTTTGCTTACAGGCTGATTGGAAAAGCTACAATATCATCCGTATCTTTTTTAGTTTTTGAGGAAAAAATTTCAAATTTAGTACGATTATAACAATTGTCAAGGTCAACTGATATTCTAAAAAATTTTTGGATAGGTGGCGCTGCAGACGACGTGGCACCCAAATTTCCGATTTTAAATTTGATAAAAGTTCATGTATACTTGAAGTATGTAGATTTTTATAAAAATAATAGTTTGATATGATCATTCTTCGCCTATTTTTTTTTTGAGTATGTGAAAAAAACGGATTTTTCAACATTTTCTTCAATTCTTCCTAGCGACCAAAAATTTGACTGGATATACACGTTGATGACTTCTGATGAATTAGAAGGCCCCAACAAATCGACTTAGGTATGAAATTCCAAATTCTATTGGGCCGTTTTTACGATATATGCCAGTAAAGTTGACCTAAAATGTGTTTAGTCGCTCCGAATAGTACTCTAATGTACCATATTGTTCATTTTTTGTGAAAAGCACCAAATTAGGTACGCTTACATTTTTTACAATTTTTTAGGATCTTGGTCAAGAAAATTTATGATATGATTTTCAGAAACCAAACAGCGGCGGCTGGCGGCGTGTGTACTTAAACAAACATTGACTAATTTATATTTATTACTTACAAACACAATAAACACTACTAAATTAACTGAAAATAAAAAAAAATCTTTCGAATCACACAGTAAACAACGTAAAAACGATTTCTATAACCGTTAAGTTTCGGAAAGCAATGCCAAAACAATAGTGCATACGACTAATCTATTTTTTAATTGCTCTTCATCGCAATACAAATTATTACATGCTGTCGCGTGGCTGACGTCACGAAACCATAGCAACAGTGAATATCAAAGCCACTTGACTGTATGTTGACTCTTCACTTGCTGCTTTGCTTTCGATAATTCGATTCTTTTAGTAGTGACATAGTCTACTAATGCTTTATATTACACTGTGGTAGCGATGCGCGTTGCAACGGGCGGTCGTCTGGAGCGCGCCAAAGTGCAACCAGTGTTTCCGCACGTTTTTAAAATCAACGCTTTTTCTAGTTCGGTGGCCGCATACCTCATATCGCTTACCTTACGGAACTCTGAATCAGCCTTTAGAATAAATAAGTCTGAAAGATTTTTAGTGCTCATAAAGGAGGATAGCGGGTCACTTCAGGTTGATCTAACCTCTCGAAAAATTTAGGAGATCTCTAACAGTATGTAGATGCTCATTTTACTTATTAAAATTAGTTTTCAAGCTCAGCTCCAAATAACTGTTTTTAGAAAGAGCGACTATTTTAACATTTTTTTTTTAATAATAATTTTTATAAGGTTATGTTAATCCATCGCAACCGACTCTAAAATCGGTGGGACCTGATTGAAAGGGGCCGATAGGCACCAAATATTTTAGAAACACGTTTGTTGCCGTCGGTGAATCCACCGATGAATTTAAAAACATGGCCTTTATATGTTATTCATCGGAGTCGTGGCCCTATTATACATAGCTACACTTGGATGAAATTAATATTATTGTATGAAACATACATATTTTTTAAGGGCGAAAATGGCAGGTGTATTGTTAAAATTTCTTCCTAATTTTATTTTTTTTTTTGGTGAAGAGCCACCTAACAACTACCACCTGACGAGCCTCCAAACCAAGTTGGCGGCGAATTCTTCAAAATGAAGTTCTTAAATCGAAAGTAACTCATCAAAAAAACAAAAAAAAAAATATATATATAGAACTTAATGAAGAGAAATTTGACAATACTAGTTAAATTGACGTGCAACCTTCAATAACCTTGAAAAATGTCATTTTACCTAAAAAAAATACTTTTCCAGAGCCATTTTTTAATTGTTTTATAATTCTGAAAACGGCGACAGGTCTTGTTTTATAATTTTAACATGACATCAACACATCTCTCCTAAGTGACTTTATGCTTACAAAGTGATTGGTTTAGTAAGATATAAAAAAAGCCACATTATAATTTGTTTTTTTTTACTTTTTAAAGTGGAATTTTTAAATTTGTTATGAATTCTTGATGCCACCTTAGGAACTAAATTTTTTTTGGATAGGTGGCGCTGCGGACGACGTGCTAACAAAATCTTTTTAAATTTAATTAAATAATATTTTATCACATTTAATATCGGATGTTTCTATGAAACGTCGTCCGCAGCGCCACCTATCCAAAACAATTTTAGTTGGTAGCATTAACAATTCGTACTAAATTTAAAAATTCTACTTTAAAAAGTAAAAAAAAAACAGATGATAACGTGGCTTTCTCTTACTAAACCAATCACCCTGTAGGCAAAAAGTCACTTAGGACAGATGTGTTGATGTCATGTTAAAATTATAAAACAAGACCTGTCGCCGTTTTCAGAATTATAAAACATTTAAAAAAAAGGCTATGGAAAAGTATTTTTTTTAAATGACATTTTTCAAGGTCATCGAAGGTTGCACGTTAATTTAACTAGTGTTGTCAAATTTCTCTTCATTAAGTTCTATAGATTCAAATGTATTTTTTTTTTTTTTTTGATAAGTAACTTTCGATTTAAGACCGTAATTTTGAAGAATTCGCCGACAACTTGGTTTCTGCACATCCGATCATAAATTTTCTTGACCACGATCCTAAAAAATTGTTAAAAAAGTAAGCTTACCAAATTTGGTGCTTTCCGCAAAAAATGAACAATAGGGTACCTTAGAGTACTACTCGGGGGGACTAACCACATGTAAGGTAAACTTTACTGGCCTATAGCGTAAAAACCTTAGAGTACTATTCGGGGCGACTAACCACATGTAAGGTCAACTTTACTGGCCTATAGCGTAAAGACGGCCCGATAGAATTTGGAATTTTATATCTGAATCGATTTCTTGGGGCCTTCTTATTCATCAGAAGTCATCAAAGTGTATATCCAGCCAAGTTTTTGGTCGCTAGGAAGAATTGTAGAAAACGTTGAAAAACCCTTTTTTTACATACTCAAAAAAAAAAGAAGCATCCAATGACCATATCAAACTAAAATTATTTTTAGAAAAATCTACATACTTCAGCTATACATAATCGATTATTTTATTAAATATGCATGTCTTATTTAAGGTATTAAAAAAATATGAACTTTTATGAAATTTAAAATCGGAAATTTGGGTGCCACGTCGTCCGCAGCGCCACCTATTCAAAAATTTTTTAGATAATCAGTTGACCTTGACAATTGTAATAATCGTACTAAATTTGACATGTTTTCTTCAAAAACTAAAAAAAACACGGATGATAATGTACTTTTTGTTAAAAATCTTACTTTGACTGGCCTGGTATAACTAAACCAATCACCCTGTAAGCAAAAAGTCAATAAGAAAAGGTATTTTGATGTTCTTTCCAAATTATAAAATTACAACAAAAGACCTGTCGCGGCTTACTTCATTATGAAAAATTATCAAAAAAAAAATTCTCAAAATGCATTTAAAAAAAAATAAAATGTCACTTTTCAAGGACGATAAAGGTCATACGTCAATGTAACCATTTTCTTTCAATTCCTCTCTATAGAATTATATGGATTCGAGTATAATTTTGTTTTGATGGCGAACCTACAATTTTTAAAAAAATAGACGTCCATTTTGAAAAAATCGCCGCCATCTTGGCTCCTATACATACAATCATCGATTTCCTCCCTCGACCAAAATTTTCAAGAATTGTCTAAAGAATAAGTGTGCCAAATTTCATGCTTTCTGCACAAAATTAACATTTGGAGACCTAAGCCGGACGACTATAAAAGGGCTATAGTTACTAAAATATAAAAGCAGCCAAAATGTGTTTATATAATATTATGTATAGTGGAAATTTTAGTGAATCTAAAATATAATCTTGGATCCTTTTTATAAAAATAAATCGAATTATATTTTGTAATTTGGGTTTTTTTTGGTACCTCTATTTTTGTTTGAAAGTTTGAGACAATGGTGTATTTAAAATGAACTCTATGTTTCGGATTTCCATTGTCTATATTTTATTTATACACGACGTTTCGATCAGTACAATCTCTGATCGTCTAAGGCTACGTACTTATATACTATGGAAACTCACTCAACCGTGAAGTTTAAGAAGTTGGCTCCGCCCAAGGAGGGGCTTCCAAATATTTGGAATTTTAACATTTGGTTTACTGAAAACACCTTGATTCTGCCCAATAAAGGCAGCTTCAAGGAATTTTCGTTTCTTCCAGTGTGACTCCTTGTGCAAAACCTTTGCTTCTGTCCACTTCATTCGGTGTTGTTTTGACCATGCGTGTTCGGCGATTCCTGATTTCGTTTGTTTCACCTCTTTGGGTATTCTTCTGATGTTCTTTAAGCCTAACAAATAGTGGTCTTTTTGTTTCACCTATGTATGATTCACCACACTCACAAGGAACTTGGGAAATGCATTCCTTATTTTGTTTGTTCTCCCGTTTTGTTTTACTAAGAAGGCTTCGAATTGTATTATTAGATCTAAAAGCTGTTTTAATATTAAAGTTGTTCGCTACTCGTCGAATTTTCTCTGATACTCCTTTCGATCGAAAGTCAGGTTTATAGAACTTTAAAAAAGTATTCCAGATATATTCCGGACAACACAAGGTCTCAACTTACACCACATTATAGCAAGCCTCCTCATCTATACGGACTCTCCAAAATTCATAAAGATGCAATGCCCTTACGCCCAATCACAAGTTCCAGAAATTCTCCAACAAGCAATCTGTCTAAATTCCTTTTGACAATTATTCAACCTCTTACAGGCAAGACCGCTTCATTTGTAGAAAATTCCAACCATTTTGTTAATATTCTTAAATCTTTTGTTTTAGGACCCCACGATAGATTTGTTAGTTTTGGTATCGAAAGTCTATACAGCAATGTCCCGATAAAGGAATCGCTAGATATTATTAGACAGAAACTAGTTGATGACGAATCCCGTCGTGAACGTACAAGCCTGCCGCTGGAGGTAGTGATGGAGTTGTTGGAGTGCTGTCTACTTAACTCTTATTTTCAGGTGAAAGATAGGTTTTATGCTCAGAATGACGGTCTTCCGATGGGTTCATCGTTTTCGCCAGTGGTGGCCAATGTTTACATGAAGTGGTTCGAATCACACGCGGTTGACACCGCAACATATAAACCTAAGCTCTGGCTGAGATATGTTGATGATACTTTTATTGTCTGGACCGGGAATGACCAACAACTTTCAGAATTTCTTCACCACCTAAATAACATAAGACCCACCATTAAATTTACAATGGTGTTGGAGCAAAATTGTCAAATTCCTTTTCTTGATGTACTTGTCAAACGAGTAGAAAGCGACATCAGAACAACAGTCTATCGTAAACCCACTCACACAGGACAATATTTAAATCAAGGTTCAAAGCATTCTGCTACAACCAAACGAGGCATAATAAGAACTTTGTATAATAGAGCCGTTCAAATTTGTAACAATTCTCATGACTTGGAAATCGAAATAAGAAACATAAAGAAGGATCTGCAGCAGAATGTTTACAGCCTTAAACTTATAACCGATACTATTTCTAAATTTCAGCAAACAGGACAGTTTACAAGACCAAAACCAGGCAAATGCATTCCTCAAAATTCCATACATTAAAGGAGTATCAGAGAAAATTCGACGAGTAGCGAACAACTTTAATATTAAAACAGCTTTTAGATCGAAAATTCGAAGCCTTCTTAGTAAAACAAAACCGGAGAACAAACAAAATAAGGAATGCATTTCCCAAGTTCCTTGTGCGTGTGGTGAATCATACATAGGTGAAACAAAAAGACCACTATCTGTTAGGCTTAAAGAACATCAGAAGAATACCCAAAGAGGTGAAACAACGAAATCAGGAATCGTCGAACACGCATGGTCAAAACAACACCGAATGAAGTGGACAGAAGCAAAGGTTTTGCATAAGGAGTCACACTGGAAGAAACGAAAATTCCTTGAAGCTGCCTTTATTGGGCAGAATCAAGGTGTTTTCAGTAAACCAAGTGTTGAAATTCCAAATATTTGGAAGCCCCTCATTGGACGGAGCCAACTTCTTAAGCTTCACAGTTGAGTGGGTTCCCATAGTATATAAGTACGTAGCCTTATGAATAGATTGTAGTTTTGCACCTGAAGACGATCAGAGCTTGTACTGATCGAAACGTCGTGTATAAATAAAATATAGACAATGGAAGTCCAAAACATAGAGTTCATTTTTACCTCTATTTTTATTAAGGCGAATTAAAAAAAAAATTACAGAAAGCTTTACTCTAGAAAAAATTTTGAGTGGACTTATTTTTGGAAAAGTTAATACGCAACTAAAAATATTATGTAATGACTATTATAATTTGAATTTTTTATTTTCAATAAGTTTTGATAAAAAGATCAAGTGGCGTCCAATACAGGTCTCAGAAATAGGTAGGTACATCTTTTGCCTATTAGTATCAAAGGTTCCTGTCAATTCACGACTCAGTGTTTCCATAGACGAAAAGCTGCCGGAGCTTTTCGTGCTTTATTTTTCGAAGAGAGAAATTGGTAGTGCAGGTTTTTTCGGGAAAAAAATAAACGTTATACAAAAAAAATGGCGTCCATCATTTAGGGCTGGACAGGTGAACCGTTTATATCTTTAAAACTAAGTGCATTTTTCAATAAAATTAGAGGTACAAAAAAAATAACTATATATTGAAAATTAAATTTTTTTTTCATGATAGTTTTGACTACTTTTACCTTTTATAAATTCTAACATTTCTTTCTTTCTTTAGGAGACCTTGAATTTTTTTAAATACTTTTGTGGATTTAATTTATTTTCCCAGTTTTTAGAAACAGTAAGAATCTAAAAAATGTTTATTGCTGCTAGTGCTGTCTAAGTACAAAACATTCAAAACGTTTTTATTATTTTTTATTACAGTTATAGATTTCCATACAAGTAAAAATATTTTTTTATTTTTGGTCAACCTTAGGTGCAGTTAAAATAATTTACTGAAAAAAAGAATGGAAACAATTCATTATAATTTTAACTTATCGTTTTTTTATTGTTCTTTTCTGATTTTTTCTTGTTAATATAGAAAAAAGTGGTTCAATCTAAAAATTTTTTTGTTTTTATAGTAAGTGAAATTTTTTCTCTTGGATTACTGATTACTCAGAAAATATTTTGGTTTTTTGTTATTGAGCAAGTTTTATTTTTTATTAATTGGATGAAATGGATTTTTGCTTTTGGGCAATTTTTTTAGCCCAATAATTCTTTTTGCGTAATTTAGATGGGCATTGTTGGTTAAAGTTTTTGGGTAAAACTTTTTTAATTTATATTTTTCTCAAAAAAAAAAATAATAATTTTTTTTGCCTAAAAAGTAGGATAGTTGAACGTTTAGTTTACAGTAGCTATTCTACTCGGCGACAGTGTATAAAAAATATTTTGTAGTACTTGCGATCTGTAAATTTTCAAATTTTTTGTTTTTCATAATGGATCCTTTTGGTACTCCTAGAGCTGGACATTTATTGGATTTTGAACTCGACTACGAGTTGGCTATAAGAAATGCTTCATCCCTTCGTCAAACTTAGGAGAAAAGGCAAATTTTGTCTCGGCTGCTGGAAAAAGAGAAACGTTCACCGTGTTCTTTAGTCGTAGAGCTTATACTTTTATATAACGAAATCTTTTCAATCTCTTCAAGAAGAAATTGAAAATTTTGAAGGCACAAGTAAAGATTATGCTTTTCAAGAATAAAGTCGCGTCTAGCACATGCCTACGGCCAGGCACAACGTTTTCCACTACCGGAAAATGGAGACATCGATATCTCGGATTTAAAAAAAGTAATCTATTCGTCTTGTTTAAAGATTGAAGATGATCTAATTTCAAAAGCTACCCCCGATACCAGTGCAAGTAGGCCGTCTTCTCCTTTTTAGTTTTCAAATGGCAGCACCCGCAATTTCTTGCAGTGCTCGCATAGCACCAAACAAGTTTATAATTTTTTAGAACGTGTTTCTCTCCTGGCTAAAGCGCGTAAAGTTAGTGAAGAAGAACTTTTTGAGTCTGCAGCCGAATTTTGAAGGTGATGCTTTTCATTGGTTTAATTTCTTAAGTGGTTTAGTAAATACTTGGTCTGCTGTGGTAACTCGTTTAAAAATTGATTTTTTACCTAGAGATGAGGATGAAGATATTTGAAAGCAGATTAAAGCTAGAAAACAGAAAAAATATGAGCCGGTACATTTATATGTTGCATATTTAAATACCTTGTTTAACAGATTACCCCGACTAGCCGCGGATATTACTAAAATTAGATATATGAGGCAAAATCTTCTTGAAGTTTACAAAAGTCAGCTAGGTTTGGTCTTAATAAATGATGTTCAGGAATTAGTTGATCCTTGTAAAACTTTGGATGAAAATTTAAATTTAAATTATAAAGGTTCAGATGCCACTTACGAGGCAGGTAATAAGAATGATGATTCCAAAGGCAATAGAAATTGTAATAATAGATTTAATAGATTTTCTCAAAAATCAGATCAGGGAGCCGATTTCATGCACAATTGCTTTTTGCATTCTCAGAGAATTCCTATGTGCAATCTACAAGGTCAGTTGGCCTGTAATCAAAATAATGGCCTTTTTACTACTTTTTATAATATTTTCACCCATTTTTCACCTACCTTCAGCGCTTAGGTATCCCAATTTGTCCTTATTTGTCCCATTTTGCAACAATAATTGAAGATTTTTTGCAATTTTCGGACAAGAAAAGACAATTGATAGCAATCACATTAACACAACGCGGTCAATCCCTGCGGCAGGGCCGGCTCTAGTTTTTGTTTTAGTTATTTGCCACTTATATTTTAACATTTTCTTTAATTTTTAAAGGTTTTTTAAAGAAACTTTGAGTTTTCTTTATTAATTTAAAACTTTTGAGGTTAAAAAACAGACCCACATAACTTTTTCCAAAGAAAAAGAGCAGACTGCAGGCCCGAAAAAAACAACATTTTCTTAAATAAAAAAAAAAGACTTCCACATCTCAGTTTACATAACTAAAGGCTGTATGCATAGTATAAGGGACCATTTGCACCTCTTATAAAAAATCCGCGTTAGGTGACTTTATCGCTTATTAACGCGTTGTAACGTAGCTAATGTCACATTATTTTTAAGGCAGCATTTTGGGTAATTATGCAGTATACGGTTTTCTGCCATTTTTTATTTTTTATGAAAAATTCTTTATGGGGGCACCTACTAGGGTCCCTAGGACCCCAAATACGCCTGCGCCCAATTTTTTTTAAGAGAAAAAAGGGTGCCGGGGGGGGGGGTTGTAATTTGTTTTTTTAATTGTTTTGGGTTGTGTGGGATTAGGTTGGTTGGACTGTGTTGGATTGGGTTGTTTTATTGAAAAAAAATTTAAAAAAAAATCGAAAAAATAAACCAACCGGCGCAGGCGGATTTGGGGTCCTAGGGACCCTAGTAGGTGCCCCCATAAAGAATCTTTGATAAAATATCAAAAATGGCAGAAAACCGTATACTTTGCCGCTATCTTTGATTTGTTTATAGACGACTTTATACGGTATTTTTTATTGTCAAGATTTACAAAAAGAATTTGTCCAATAATATTTTTCATTTAAAATTTCTTATACTTGCGTTTTTTACGGTGAATTTTAATTATTAGTAATCTTTAAAAACAAGAAAACCCATCAGAGAAAAGGGAGGTTATGATAAACAGATCGAAATCACTTGTCACAGTTGCCAGTGCAAGTCAATGTTCTACATTTCTTACGAAGTTGTAGCCAAAGAAAATTATTATTAAACAAATATCGTTACTTATCTTTACAATGAAAAAGAATACAGAACATATTTGCATTTAAAAATCAATTTAAATATTTTGTTTTTACAGTTACGTTCAGATTACACGCCGGACGTCGTCGGGTGATATTTTCAGTCACTCTCTATCAAGCAATTAAGGCATACAAAGACAGCAATATTTGTTGGACGTAGTTTTTGATTGTATACAATCATTTCTGCTGTTTTATTTTTAATGGGGTTTCCGGACTCTTTTTCCTTTGTTTTAGGCATATAACTGAGATACTATATTGGCTCAAGGATCGTAAAATGTGTAAAAATAATAATAACTTGGAAAAACATAGAAAATTTATTAATTTCGCGGAGTTCGGATAAGCTTTAAGTGCGGGAATGAAGCTTCTCGTACGAGTTAGGAACAAATATTTTTCTAATGGCGTAAAATTCCTATTTAAATGTTATTTTTAAAGACAAAATTCACACCATGACTTTACAAAACTAAGGTTTTATATGTAATACCTGGCTGAAAAAATCTCAGGCTTCCTTAATTTAAAAAGGCCAATAAAAGCGGCAGGCCTCAGCCGCGTTTGAGTTTAGGTTCAACCAGCCCCAAAAGAGAAAAATGCATCTTTCTAAAACAGGCTAAAATATTGATAGACTTAAGTTCCATGTAAAAAAGAGATAACAATATGAGCAGCTCGACAGTTGAGTGGGACGGAAATCTGAGCTTTATAGAAAACTCGTTGGACACCGGTGTTCTCGGTGCTAAAAATTAGGTAGGGGTAGTTGCGGGGAACAGGGAGAAGCAACTGTGGTTTCGAGCGCGCAATGAAAGATTGATCAAATACAGACGTCTAAAGGTTGATTCATAGTTCCATAAGGTTAGCGGTATGAGGTATGCGGTAAAGCGCAAGGGAACTACACAATTGCAAATATATGCGCTTGAGGGTTACGAAACACTATAAACAGCAGCATGCGTTTGCTATATTCATAATTTCCCTTGCGTCTTACCGCATACCTCATACCTCCCGCTTACCTTACAGAACTCTGAATCCACTTTAATACGTGTCCACCGTAAAAATATTCAGATTAGTTTAGCTCATCCATGTCCCTTCTTAATTTTCATGTAATCAACAGAGAAAAAAAATGATGTAATTGCGATTAGTGGCTACGGTGCATTTAGGGCCGATTTCTCAATAGCGGGTTAGCAGAGATTTAAATTAACTCGGGTTATAAATCCCGGTTTTTAGCTGTTTTAAGCCAATATTTTTTTAGGTTAACCCTGGGGTAAAGTAACTTACCCTCGCCTTGAAGCCAGGGTTACCCTGGAGTTAACTTTAACCCGCTCTTTCAGGATTTTTTTAAGGGTATATTGCTTGAGTTAACGCTAACTCGCTACTGAGAAACCGGCTCTTAGGGGTCAGGCAGACGGCGTATTTCACCGCTATCAAAATGTTTAAAGTATATGTAAAAAGGCTTATTTCATTTAAGAAGGTAGTACTCTGGCCCATAAAGAGCGTGCACCTGCACTTGCACGAACATGAGTTCCATTATCTTGGTTCGAAAGCGGCTCTCGGCAAGCTACTTTCTTTCCAGCCTGCAGGTTAGTTTATGAAGACTGTTGGTTTGTTTTGTAACCTCCAAAAGCTTTAAATAATTAAAACAAAATCAAATTTCCAAAAGCTTTAAATAATTAAAACAAAATCAAATTTCTTTTAAAAAAGCCTACAAAATTAAAGAGAGGGTAAAAATAAGTTACAACAAATAAAAAAGTTGACACCGGCCCTGCTCTCGGCAATTAAAGAGATTGTATGTGTTCTGTCAATAGTGATGACTTATAGAATTTTTTGTTGAAAAAAAGGCTAAAATCTTCAAATATTGTTGCAAAAAGGGATTTTTGAGGGCATATTTGGATACCTAAGCAATAAAGGTAGGTGAAAACATAAACATTAAATGGTAAATAGTCATTATTTTCAATGCAAGCCAACTTGACCTTATAGATTGCATATGGACATTCTCTAAGAATGCCCAGAAAAGCAATTGTGGATGAAATTGGGGCTACCCTGTCAAAATAACTCCAGACCCGATGCTTCTCGTCCTTATAATTCTTCCGCTTCTTCTTCTGAACAGATTATTTGTTTTCGCTGTGATCAGCCTAATCACTCCTTTCAAGATTGTAGGGCCAAGAGAAACCTTTTTTGCTACAAATTTGGGCATAAGAATTTTAAGGTTTCACAATGTCCTGCGTGTTCAAAAAACAATTAACGCAAGTATCTTTTAATGGCCGAGATACTAAGACGGGACAGGCCATTAGAGTGTCAAAAAAGTATTTTAATGCCGATGATTGGAATTCTTGGAAAGAATTTGTTTCTTCTTTCTTTAAAAGTCAAAAAACTAAAAATGCAGTTTCTCCTTTATTTTTAAAAAAAAACCGTTTGATAATCGCCCTTATATATCTGTAACTTTATTTGATCGGGACATAGTTGCTCTTGTAGATTTAGGTGCCACCTCTTCTTTAGTTGGATCTGACGGTTTAGAGATTCTGCACAGTTGTAATTTAAAAACAAATAATTCAAATAACAAAATTATCAGTACAGCTGATGGCACTCAAAGAGATGTAAAAGGTGTAGTAGATCTTCTTTTATTTATTGAGAGTTGTTGTCATATTATTACCACACTTGGAGTTCCTTCATTACCACAAGGATTCATATTTGGTTCAGATTTTGCGAGACAATTTAAAATAGCAGTAGATTTTCGTAGCGATTCGTGGAATGTACACATTGATCTTTTAAAATCAGATTTGGTTGTCCTTGATAGACCGTTATTAAATAGTTGTAATATTCGTTGGACGATCTTGATCCAATCCAAAGATCTAAGGCCGAAAAAATTATCAAAGAATAGTAAGACTAGAATTGGTCGCACTCATAAATTAACTATGACCATTGAAACAATTTAAGAAAAGAGCTTATCCACTATCTCCTTATCTATCTAAAATACCAGTGAAGAGGTTGATGATATGTTACGCTTAGGTGAGTATTGTTTTTGTTTCGATGACAGTGCTTTAAATGAAATTAGCCGTCATGACAGCTATCCATTACGAAATATAGACAGGATTTTGAGTAATTTAAGAGGAGCTAATATATCTTCGATAGATTTAAGAAAAGCATTTTGGCAGATGACTCCTTTAAAATTGCTTTCAGTGTGATTGTTAAGGGTTTATTTCAATTTCGGTTAGTTCCTTTTGGTTTTTGTAACTCCGCCCAAACCCAGCAAAGGCTGGTAGATCCAAACCCAGCAAAGGCTGGTAGATAGTATATTTGGTTCAGAATACGAGCCCTATATTTATTCTTATTTAGATGACATAATAATTATTTGTGAAGCAAAAATTGGAAGACAACCTAACAATTAATTTTGATAAATGTGAATTTTTCAAAACGGAACTAAAATTTGTAGGGTACGTTGTTGGAAATAATTCTCTTCGTATTGATTTAAGTAAAGTTGAGTGTATGGTTAATTACCCAAGGCCTAGAAATTATACTGAAATCAGACGCTTCGTAGGAATGTGTTCTTGGTATAGGCGTTTCATAAAGGATTTTGCTTCATTAATGTCGCCTATAAATGACCTATTGAAAGGACGAAAAAAGGAAAAATCTGTCTCATGGTCTGAAGCTGCTGAAACATCATTTGTTAAGGTTAAGTAACTTCTGGTTTCAGCACCTATCCTCAGTTAGCCTGATTTTTCACAAAAATGTATTATTGAATGCGATGCAAGCTTACGGGGACTTGGAATGTATGTACCTTTATCAAGTAAATTCTATTCTGATTCGGATCGAGTCCATCAAGAGGATATAGAAATCTCGCCCGGGAATAGAAATTCTTATGCTGAAAATGGAAGGGTTAAAGGAGATTTTTTTGAAGTTCGCCAGAAACTTCACCGAACTTACGAGCGGAATTCAAAGTCCTATAACATTCGCAAGAGTGATATATCATTTAACGTGGGTGACCGTGTTTGGACACGCAATAAGGTACTATCTAATACAGCAAATAAATTTTCCGCAAAATTAGCACCTAAATACGTTCTTTCAGTTGTGATTTGTGTAATGAAGATGGTACAAAAGCTGGTACATGGCACATTAAAGACGAAGAGAATTCCGAGGAGACGTCCGAGGAAGACCATTAGTTTTCTTTCCTTTGTGTATAATTTCTTTGTATATTTTTTTACACTTTTCGTGTATTGGCTTTTAGACTAGTTTTTTGACATTTTCACGACTGATTCTTAACTTCTTGGTTAGACTCTCCCGATAATGTCCTTCTCTTTCATCACTCCCGTTTATGACCCCTTTGGGCGTATAATACGCGCAGTTATCACCAATAAACTATGAAAAGAGAGGTTGAAGATAGGTAGAAGAAAATATTTTCCGGAGAAAAATATTTTCTCTCGGAGGGGTAGTGAGTTAAAATGCTACAGTTTTTTAAATTTAGGCGTGCAAGGTATTGCTGGTTGCGGAATTCCTCGCAGCGCTAAATAGAACTACTGCTTATTAGCAGGAACAATGTATAAGAAAGTCGTGTAGATTTTGTTAATCTATTTACTTGATTTGTTTTAATGGAATTATATATCATATTTTGAGCCAAGACCCTTTACCGCTTCTTTCTTCGCAGTTTCTTTCTTGTTCGTTGAATTTATTAACTTTTTCTTAGAGAAAAAGATCACCATTTTGTATGTCCCTGGACGGAAAAAACTAACCCCAATCCTTTTTGACATTGAGCATTGTTGGAGTGGCCGCTCCAAAATTTAATATTTAAAAAAAAAATTGCCAAATTTGTTCAGAAATGTTTTAAACTCTTTTTGTGCTCAACCAAATATCTAGTGATGGATTTAATCGGCGATTTGTGCCATATAGGGTAAGTTTAATATCGTTTTTTTTTTAAATATTCATTTAGGCTAAATTTCAAGGGTTGGTTCGTAGCGAGGTCGCTAAGTTTTTTCTCATTGTTGCAGGCGAATTGGTGAACGTTTTTGTCGGCGTTTGGGTGTCAGTAACGCCACTATTATGTCCTAGTAAATTGCAGTAAGAGATGGAGGTAAGTTGGTCCTAATTAATCTATTAATTAATCTTTAAAGGGTTTTGGTTGTAATTTTCCTATCGTAAAAGGAGTTATTTGGTTCTGACGGCACCTTTGTTTTACTGCAGAGTCCAAAGTAAGACCTGTGATGGGGTGATTTCAATCTCAACAAGACCTCAGAGATGTTTCACCACTACATCAAAAGATTTTTTTATTTCAATCAATCAAGAATGATCTTCAATGTATGGTAAATTTCTTCAATGAATGGTACACTACACACTACAAGTTCCAGGTATTTTTAGATATGATATAAACTAGTTTCTTTCCTACGATGCGCCAGTTTTACACTACCTATTATTATTTTCTATTATTTTTTGGTTCTAATTTTAATATTTTATTGATCACAAAGATTTGATTTTTTTGTAAACTTTAGATTTTTAGCAACATTATTTTTCCAATTATTACGTTATATTGTTTACGGTAAATGGCATATAAAAATTCTAGAATTTTTCGCAGGTTTACCAATTTAGGATGATGCTGAGAGAGTTTTAGTTTTAAAAGAGCTATAGTTACTAAAAAAAAGCAGCCAAAATGTTTTTTTTTGGTACCTCTCTTTCTATTATGGTGAATTTAAAGAAAAACTACAAAAAATTTTTGAGTGCACTTATTTTTGGAAAAGTTAATACACAGCAAAAAATATTAATATGTAATGACTATTATAATTTTCATTTTTTATCTTCAATAAGTTTTTTCTTGATTTTTCTATAACAAAAAAGATCAAGTGGGGTCCAATACAGGTCTCAGAAATAGGTAGGTACATCTTTTACCTATTAGTATAAAAGGTTCCTATCAATTCACGACTCAGTGCTTCGACAGGCGAAAAGCTGCCGGAGCTTTGTATGCCTTATTTTTCGAAGAGAAAAATTGATAGTGCTAAACGTTACAACTTCATAAAATTTTTGTTAATTTCTTCTTCACATTCAATCAAAACTTGGTTCCCAATGGCAACTCAGTAATTTTCATAATATATTGGCACCTTTGACAAACGCAAACCATCTGTTTGCTTACATTATGGAACTTTTAACACATGATTAGAATAATCTGTAAGGGATGGTGAAATTATCGAAAATTATGTCGAAGATTTTTGTCATGGCAAAAAATCTAAGAATGAATTTTTGATTATTTTACCATCCCGAAATTAATTTTGAAGATTATTTACCAAATTAAAAAACAAACAACACAACAACAAATGAAAATGTCAAAGTTCGCATTTTATATATCATCAAACGACACATCGATAATAAAAACCTGTTGGTACAGACAGTCTACTAATGCCAAATATTAGATTATATTACGCTGTCGTACGGACATGTGATTTTAAGTTTTGAAAAGGGCAATTCTCAGTTTTGACAAGGGAGATTTTCACCTGAGCGGGAAATTTTTGCTGAATAATCAGGTGAAAAGACAAAATCTGGTATAAATTGATAGAGTTCTAGCTCCTCTATCAAAATTTAATGGCACCACCGACCACCAAATTTATCTGTTTTAATTGTCTCAGGAGCATATTCCTATTGGAAAGATTAACACGCCAGGACGAATGCCTATTTGTGAGTGATTCAGAGTTAGAAGTCAGAGTGTGCGATAGTGTTAAATGATGTCTGGATTGAGGGTGACTGGTGAATCCACTGATGAGCCCACGCTGGTCACCCCGGGCGAAACATCGTTTAATTGTTGTTCCTTTCGCTTTGGCCTTTTGTATGTTCCTTGTGGGACACTCATCCAATTTTGAGTTTTCGTTCTTTCCTCCCAAGGTCTTTTGATCTTCTCTTTTTTAGATTCTTTTCGGTTGATGGAACTGATTTGGAAGTTTAACTTCAAGCTCATCCTTGTTTATTGACTGACATCAACAAGACCAACATAATCTGCAACGTGACAAATTACACTTATTTTGAGGTCTGTATCCAACAAAAATCAAAATTATGAGAAAAGTTCAAACACTACAGGCCTACCTCTGTACACTATACTAAATACTTAAAATTTAGCAAAAAGAGGTAAAAAAAATAGAAAAAATACCAGACATCATCTACTTCTAACTGCTGAAAATCTACTGCCTCAACAAAATTTAAAGAGAATACAAAGTATGAGTGGACACACTATAAAACGATATAGTCATACAAAAAAATAAATTTTAAGTTAAAAAATATATGGCTCTACCAGTTTCCATAAATTAATCCAAGAAAAAGGTAATTAAACTACCCCCGTTAAATTTTAAATGGTAACGGTAAAGTTGAACACACACAAAATTCAGGTCTTACCTTAAAAACAAAAATAAAAAATTCTTAAACAAAATTTAAAGTTATGGCTTCACCATTATCCATACTCGAAGATTTTTTTTCAAGTTCTGATACTTTTAAATGATTTTGCATATAAAACTCAGTGGTAGGAGGCAAACAAAGACTGCCTACTCACGGTAGTTACCTCAGAAAAACAAAAAAAAAAGTTTAAACAAACATAATTGGCTTTGCAATTTCCAATTACGAGAAATAAAAAAATGTTTTTGGTTACAAACCAATGGAGGTATGTACAGACACTACCTATGTAGTTACCTCATAAAAAATACAAAAAATTAATTTAACATACTTGGCTTCACCACAAACATGAAAAAAAAGTAAAGTACGCCTTTAATCAAATTCCAAAATTCGGGACCAGAGGCAATCTTTTAAAGTATTAAAAATGGTTTTAATAACTACCACAACTAGAAAGAGGTATGTAAGTATTCCCTGGTATTATAACCCTTAACAAATCTTCAAAAAGTTGAAAATGAACGTAAAAAATCACACCAATAAAAATAAGGAAAAATGACCTAAACCACGGTGTATTGCTTAGTAAAAGAATAATGAAAGTACTTAGCTTGGTGCTCTGGTATTTTTGGTCAATGTCTCAACGGTACCCCTCTCTGGAACTCGAACAAAACTGCCTTACAGGCTCTCCACAATAATATGGAAGCTCAGAAAATCCATCAAAGGCACAGGAAAGATGACTGACGTTCTAGGATTAGGTGTATATGACTTGCTAAAGTTGGTTCATGTTTCTTGTAAGTATTTTTTATTGGAGTTTTGATAGCCTGGAACTTGGCTTTAACATGACTTTGAGGTTAGATTTTTATTTTTCTTGAATTCAAATGCCAATCGTAAAAGTAGCAGGAAACGTAGATGAAATAAAAAGGTGAAACTTAGAACGTATGAAACGTTCCTACATAGTTAGGTAGAAGTTAAACGTAGAAACACGTAGTACGTAGTAGAAGCCTAAAACAACGTTAAAAAATGCCACTTGTATTTATTTCAATTATTAAAGAATAAATCCTACCTGTTGGACTGGCTTTTTCAAACGGTTGCTCGGCACATTTTGATGTTAAAAATTAATGTAGGTACTGAAATTTAATAAAATTTACATGTTTCGTGTCGCTGTGCCTGGAAAGTGAACGAGAAATCCGAGTCGCATTTTTTTTCTCTAGAAACCTTAGTTTTTGTTTCTAAAAAAACTTAGCACAAACATTTGAATTTATTCATTAATTCATTTGAAAAAAACACTCAACACCAAGACGTTCTCGAAGCGTTTTTTCATAATTCATCAAAAATTCATCTTTTCGGCAACTGTCTCTGTCTTTTCAATGGAATTTAATAATGATCTCAAGTTACCTTAAAAAACAAAGCGTGCATAGCCTATTTGTTTCTACATGGAAATATGCTCGAAGACATCCACAGAGAATAAGATTCTCAAAGATAGACGGATAGGTGTGGTTGTTGGTTTGGAGCGCTACGGTTATGTGAGAGTCTTCAAACAATCTGATACTTAATTTTATTCAAGTTAAAATTTTTAACTTGTAATGTTTTTGTTAAAAAAACATTGCAACACTTAATACAAGTTTATACCCCACCATTCCCTAAAAATACCTCCAAATCACTTAAGCTTCAATTTTTTAAAAGCTATGCTACGGGTGGCTTAGGAGTAAATTTCAATATATAATTTTCTTGGTTCGTTGGGATATCAGGACAAATAAAAATCGGAATTTTGTTAAAAAGGGTAGGAAAAATAGGAGTAAAATTACGCATTTCTTTTTCCTAATTAAAAAAAAAATATATAAAAAATATTAGAAACACTAAAAAAAATTAAAAAACAAAACAAAAAAAATAAAAAAGTGTTGAAAAAATCATTCAGCAGTTAAGTTCTATGTGTCTTGTTTTTCACTAGGTAAGTGTTTGTCATCCTTTCTTCAACACTTTTTAATTTTTTTTTATTTTTTAATGTTTGTAATGTTTTTTATTTTTTTTAAATTAGGAAAAAATGCGTAATTTAACTCTTATTTTCACCCCTTTTTAATATGTTTAACGTTTTTAATAGTTTAAAACCTGTTTTCGTGTATTTTATATAATATTTCTTTAAGTTTGACAAAAATAATGTATACGGGTCATTCCACGTCAGATTTGCAACCCATTTTTTAATTTCTTTTAAAAATTTTTCTCGCACTCTTTACGGAAAAATAATCGACACGTATTTTTTTTTTCAAAATAATATTTTTTTTCAAGTTATGATTTTTATAACTTTCGAAGTTTATAAAATTCAACATTTTTCAATTACTGATAACTCGTAAACTAAAAGTTGAAAACGTAAAAGTTGCGTTTTTGTATGACCTCACCGGAAAAATTTTTGAAATATTTTTTTTTCGTTATTTCTATTGTATTCTGCAATTGTTATAAACAAATTGATTTTTTTTTAACTTGGACCAATTTTTTTGTTTTCTTTTTCTTTGTAAATATTTAGAATCATGTTGGGAAGAGTGTGTAAAAATTTCAGAGTGGATCTCGAAATACTTTACGAGATATTTTAATTATACTAGGCCTACGTTTCGCTCCACGCAGCGCGCGCCCAGGCTCAATAGTTCAGAGATACGTAATGACTGGATCATTCTATATTATCTTTGCAATATGGTTTTCACACTAGTTTTTTTTTTAATAATTGATGCATGCACACATTAACAAAATTTACAGAAGTCATGCTGTGTATATCGAGTGTTCGTTAAAAAAATTTTGTCATGGTTATTTTTGCAAACCGTACGCATTTATTTTGATGAACATGATTTTCGTTTGAGTGCGCGTTTTGAATCTGATTTTAAAAAAAACCGAGCAGAAACAATAAGTTTTCACTTTAAGTGTGCAATTTTCGTCTGGCAAAACACCATGTAATTTTTGAGTTCCCATTCTAATCTATAAAAGTATAAACAGTATTTAGAAAAAAAAAACAAAATTTAAAAAGGTAAAGTTTTGACGTAACTTCTGCGTACGCGTCGGTTTTGAAACGGGAATGTATTCCGTTTCAAAATATTTTTAACCAGTTTAAATATGACATCACCGTTGCAACGCGAGAAAATGAATGTGTCAAACTTCAAACATTTTTTAAACAATTTAGAAGCGAGAAAATGCCTCTAGACGCAGTATAACGAACGTGTAAATGAAAAATAATGAACGAAAAGGAATAGCGACGGACACTGAACAAGTACTCACGAATTCATTTTTATGTTAATTAAATTTCATTGCACCTAAACTAAAAAGCTAGGGTCAGCAATTTTGCGCGGTCGTTAACACAAAAAATGATTGAACCTGGACAGTCAAAAAAGTAGCGCGAGTGTGACGACTCCGAGCTGTGGCTAGAATGGAGAGGTTTTAAGGGAGTGCCGAAAATGCCTCCATAAAGTAGAAAACGTAAGTAGACGTTTGTTACTGTTGTTTTTATGTAATCTTAAGCTCGGCCGTTGCAAGTGTAGGATTAGATCAGCGAAAGTCTGATTAGGCTATTTAGTTTTTTTGAGGTTGTATTTTGGTTAAACAAATAAATATTAGTAGTAAACGTAATTCTTAAACTGGGTAGGCAACTAATTTCCTCGTTGCATTGAACATAATTTTATTAATTCATTAAGAATCTTAGTACCCCTAGTGGAGCTATCTGAGCGAAGGAGATTAGTTTAACCTCCTTGCGTCACAAGTTAATTGTTAACACCTTTTGAGCTATACCCCTAAGAGTAGAAAATTGTCGTAAGGTGATCTATTCTTTCAAATAACTAATGGAGCTTAGATTTGGTACTCTCTTTTTGTGCGAAAGCCAAGGGGCGGTAGGTTCAGTTCTTAAAAGAATAAAATAAGTCACGACAATATCACTGGCACTCATTTTTCCAATCTTTAATCTGCAAGGATTGCACAACTTATCCTCTGGTTCCAAAAAATCAGGGAGGCCCTGGGCAAGGCCAAAGGTGAAAACTCGAGCCCAGAGGAGTTTTTGGTTCTGCATTTTTTTCAGGCTAACTTGATCAGGAGGGTGATTATCGCTACGTCTTTTTTTTACAGAGTTCTTATTATGCCTCGTTTGGTTGTAGTGGAATGATTTGGACCTTGATTTAAATATTGTCCTGTGTGAGTGGGTTTACGATGTACTGTTGTTCTGATGTCACTTTCTACTCGTTTGACAAGTACATCAAGAAAAGGAATTTGATATTTTGCTCCAACCCCATTGTGAATTTAATGAAGGGTCTTATGTATTTAGTTGGTGACGAAATTTTGAAAGTTGTTGGTCATTCCCGGTCCAGAGAATAAAAGTATCATCAACATATCTTAGCCAGAGCTTAGGTTTATATGTTGCAGTATCAACCGCGTGTGACTCGGACCACTCCATGTAAATATTGACCACCACTGGCGAAAGCGATGAACTCATTGGCAGACCGTCATCCTGAGCATAAAACTATTTTTCACCTGAAAATAAGAGTTATGCAGACAACACTCCAACGACTCCATCACTCCCTCCAGTGCCAGGCTGGTACGTTCATAAAGGGATTCGTCATCAACCAGTCCCTGTCTAATAATATCTAGCGATTCCTTTATCGGGACATTGGTGTATAGACTTTCGACATCAAAAGTGACAAATCCATCCTTGGGTCCTAAAACAAAAGATTTAAGAATATTAACAAAATGGTTAGAATTTTCTACAAATGAAATGGTCTTGTATGCAAGATGTTGAATAATTTTCAAAATGAATTTAGACAGATTGCTTGTTTGGAGAATTTCTGGAACTTGTGATTGGACGTAAGGTCATTGCATCTTTGTGAATTTTGTGAAGTCCGTATAGATGAGGGGGCTTACTATAATGTGGTGTAAGTTGAGACCTTGTGTTGTCCGGAATATATCTGGAATACTTTTTTAAAGTTCTATAAACCTTACTTTCGATTGATTGCGTCGGGTCTTTTGAGAGAAGTTTATAGTTTCCTTTGGCAAGTGCCTCTTCAACTTTCTGGTCATAGGTTTCCGTGTCCAAAATCACTGTTGTATTGCCCTAATCCGCCGGTAAGATTTTAACTGATTTTTCCTGATTTTCCAACGCGATTTCCTCTGTCTTGATTATGTTAGAAGTATGCTTAATAGGTTTGTCAATAATGGTCCTTACTTGAAGTTTGAACTCGTCGGCGTCTTGTCGTGGAAAAGGATGACTTTCTATGGTGGTGATGATATTGATAGCGGGTATCTTCTTAGGAGCGATAGAAAAGTTAAGTCCTTTGGCAAGTAAGTTTTCTTCTATGGGTGTCAATGTCTTCTTTGATGCATTAATGATGGTTCTTACAGTGTCGGTGGTCGATTGGCTTTGTGGTTTGTGGGTGTTGATGGGGAGTTTCCTTTGGTGCTTCTCTTGCCAAGTCTGTCGAAGATGGTTACAGGTTCATGTGATTTTGTCCAGAATCGGTTGATAATCTTCCTCCATAGTCGTTTCTCGAATCTCCTGAAATCGTTGTCCCAGTTCTTATAAATAATAAATAAATAAAAATGTTTTTATTTTCTAGCAGTCATAAAAATAACAAAAATATTCCTAATCTGATACATCAAAAACAAAAATACAAGAAAAATGCCGAAGATCAGCTGTGTACTTTACCGTAGTAAAGTAACCTCTGTTTTTTATCTTAAGGGAAAAAACAAAACAAAAATAGTAGTTTTCACAACTAGTGGCTAAAATAGTGCTTTTTTTACAAGCGTTGGTTTAAATAACAAGCGCAGCGAGGTATTTAAAAACGCGAGTAAAAACAGAAAGAAAAATGCTTTTAAAAATCTCGTGTGTGCTCTTCACTTCTCGCAAGTCACCATCTTTACACTATAAATCAAGGCGGCTGGTAAATGAACTAGCAATATTGTTTCCATAGTGATGTGCCTTTTTACTCGGTGACGTTTATTGTTGCGACATTTTAATCTTTGACAGTTTGATATTTTGCCGATTTTTAACAAAATAATTTTTTCGTAAATGCTTGGTGAAAACTGGCGGAAATGGCTTAATTTTTAGGCAAGAATAATAAAAGCCATGCTTTAGTTATCTGCAGACAGTTTTTGATGAAGGTACAAAAAAAAATCTTAACTATTTATAAATAAATAAGGCGGCTGGTAAATGAACTAGCAATATTGTTTCCATAGTGATGTGCCTTTTTACTCGGTGACGTTTATTGTTGCGACATTTTAATCTTTGACAGTTTGATATTTTGCCGATTTTTAACAAAATAATTTTTTCGTAAATGCTTGGTGAAAACTGGCGGAAATGGCTTAATTTTTAGGCAAGAATAATAAAAGCCATGCTTTAGTTATCTGCAGACAGTTTTTGATGAAGGTACAAAAAAAAATCTTAACTATTTATAAATAAATAATAGTTTTTATTCAATAATAATTTGGGATCGTATAAGGGCTTTACTGGCGTCATCTAGAATCCGCTGAACTCTTTGTCCTGGAAATGATGCCTTAAGACGAAACGCAACCGGAATAATATTGCTGTCTCTTGCTTGACATAGGAATTTGATGTGCGCGTCTTCTCTGGTATACTTAATTGAAGTTTTCTCGTAGCCTCGAAAAAGATCGCTGATACCGGGTCCGTATCGGGATTCCAACTTTTGTTTGAAAGTTTGAGACAATGATGTATTTGAAATTAACTCTGTATTTCGGATTTCCATCGTCTATATTTTATTTATACACGACGTTTCGATCAGTACAATCTCTGATCGTCTTCAGCTGCAAACTACAATCTATTCCTAAGGCTACGTAGTTTTATTCTGTGGGAAATCATTAACCGTGAAGTTTAAGAAGTTGACACTGCCCAAGGAGGGGCTTCCAAATATTTGGAATTTCAGTACTTGGTTTACTGAAAATACCCTGATTTTGCCCAATACAGGCAGCTTCGAGGAATTTTCGTTTCTTCCAGTGTGACTTCTTGTGCAAAATCTTTGCTTCTGTCCACTTCATTCGGTGTTGTTTTGACCATACGTGTTCGGCGATTCCTGATTTCGTTGTTTCACTTCTTTGGGTATTCGTCTGATGTTCCTTAAGCCTAACAGATAGCGGTCTTTTTTGTTTCATCTATGATGATTCACCGCACTCTCAAGGAACTTGGTAAATTAATTCCTTATTTTGTTTGTTCTCCGGTTTTGTTTGACTAAAAAGGCGTTGTATTGTATTACGAGATTTAAAAGCCTTAAGGCATCATTTCCAGGGCAAAGAGTTCAGCGGATTCTAGATGACGCCAGTAAAGCACTCATACGATCCCAAATCAGCTTTCACCGTTGGAACAAGTCAGTAAGGACTTGTTCCAACAAGTCAGTAAGGACTTGTTCCAACGATGAAAGCTGAACAAGTCCTTACTGACAGAAGAACTGGGACAACGGTTTCAGGAGATTCGAGAAAATACTATGGAGGAAGATTATCAATCGATTCTGGGCAAAATCACACGAACCTGCAACCATCTTCGACAGACTTGGCAAGCGAAGCACCAAAGGAAACTCGCCCATCAACATCCACAAAGCCAGTCGATCACCGACACTGAAAGAACCATCATTAATGCATCAAAGAAGACATTGACACCCATAGAAGAAAACTTACCTTCCAAAGAAATTAACTTTTCCATCCTCTTCCACGACAAGACGCCGACGAGTTCAGACATCAACTAAGGACGTACACTTCTAACATAAGCAAGACAGAGGAAAACGCGTTGAAGAAACTATAAACTTCTCTCAAAAGACCCGACGCAATCAATCGAAGGTAAGGTTTATAGAACTTTAAAAAAAGTGTTCCAGATATATTCCGGACAACACAAGGTCTCAACTTACAACACATTATAGCAAGCCTCCTCATCTATACGGTCTTCCCAAAATTCACAAAGATGCAATGCCCTTACGCCCAATCACATGTTCAAGAAATTCTCCAACAAGAAATCTGTCTAAATTCTTTTTGAAAATTATTCAACCTCTTGCAAGAAATTTGTCTAAATTCTTTTTGAAAATTATTCAACCTCTTGCAGGCAAGATCGTTTCATTTGTAGAAAATTCTAACAATTTTGTTAATATTCTTAAATCTTTTGTTTTAGGACCCAAGGATAGATTTGTCAGTTTTGATGTCGAAAGTCTATACACCAATATTCCAATTCCAATCCCTAGATATTATTAGACAGAGACTGACTGACTCTTATTTTCATCTGAAAGATAGGTTTTATGCTCAGGGTGACGGTCTGCCAATGGGTTCATCGCTTTCGCCAGTGGTGGCCAATATTTACATGGAGTGGTTCGAATCACACGCGGTTGATACCGTAACACATAAACCTAAGCTCTGGCTAAGATATGTTGATGATACTTTTATTGTCTGGACCGGGAATGACCAACAACTTTCAGAATTTATTCACTGCCTAAATAACATAAGATCCACCATTAAATTCACAATGGAGTTGGAGCAAAATTGTCAAATTCCTTTTCTTGATGTACTTGTCAAACGAGTAGAAAGCGACATCAGAACAACAGTCTATCGTAAACCCACTCACACAGAACAATATTTAAATCAAGTTTCAAATCATTCCGCTAGAACCAAACGAGTCATAATAAGAACTTTGTATAACAGAGCCGTTCAAATTTGTAACTGCAGCAGAATGGTTACAGCCTTAAACTTTTAACAGATAATATTTCTAAATTTCAACAAACAGGACAGAGATTACAAGACCAAAACCAGGCAAATGCATTCCTTAGAATTCCATACATTAAAGGAGTATCAGAGAAAATTTGAAGAGTCGCGAACAACTTACGAAAATTACTGAAGCTGTCTTTATTGGGCAGAATCAGGGTATTTTCTCCTCCTTGGGCGGAGCCAACTTCTTAAACTTCACGGTTGAGTGATTCCCCATAGTATATAAGTATGTAGCCTTAGAAATAGATTGTATTTTGCATCTAAAGACGATCAGACATTGTACTGATCGAAACGTCGTGTACAAATAAAATATAGACAATGGAAGTCCGAAATACAGAGTTAATATCGTTCCCGATACTTATTTTATTTTTGCAAAATTAATTAATCACTATTATTTGATTTAATTTACAATAATTTTTTAAAATTTTAAGGTTGTCGTTTTTGTTTCATAGTACTGAGGATAGTTTTAAATAAAACCGAAACGCACATTAAGTGAGCAATTCCGATTTTTATTTGTCCTAATATCCCGACAAACCAAGAAAATTGTACATAACTCCAAGAACACGAAAGCCCCCTACAAATATCTCAATATCGCTTTGATAATATGTGGTGTATGGTAAAATACCATTTAAAAAAAAAAACTAAACAGCAAAAACACCTTGAAAAGCTCTATAGAGATTTTCAAACAATTTAATTTATTAGGGTGCTAACATTTTTCTTTATTTTAAAAATTTAAAATAGTTTTTTGTAAAAAAATAATTCGCCAGTGAATTAGAGTTCTTACAACTTTTTGACATGTTTTTAAAAAAAATTGAATTTTTGTATTGTATTATATTTTACTTATGACCTTGTTTTAAGAAAGTTCTTAACAAAAAAAATATAAAAATTAAATAAAATCCTAAATGCTACTTATTTCAATTACTAATTGTTTTAGTGGTCTTTTAACTTTTGTGGCGACCATTTTAACAATTAACTCATGTAATAACTGTCATCGTATATCGGAGGTATCGATTTAGATTAATTTTAAACTTTTTTCTAATGGTTCTCAACTTATTAGTACGCGTTTGAGAAAAAAAGTATACCCAAGGAATATTTCTCTTTATATTCAGTTTAGTTTTTTGAATTCTGATATAATGGATTATAATTTTACCACTTATTGTTACTCTAATAAGAATAAATTTAAATATTATGGTTTCCTTTTTTAGGAGTTTATGAAAAGATATCCAGAAACCCAAAGGATGTTACTCAAAACTAGTTAGTTGATGGTCGGTGACAGTAGTCGAAGAATGTCGAAAATTTGTTCTATTAAGTAAATATCAAGAGCTTGGTCGACTAGTACTAGTAAAACTCGCAGCACTACACAGAATTATTTTCACGATTTATATAAAGGTGAAATGTCCCGCTATATATTGTGACCCTCAGAAAAAAAATTAAATACAAAAGCTGTATTATTTTTTGCAACTATTTGTCAATAAAATTCAAATGGACATATAATTTGTATGTTTACACGAAACCTATATTATTTTGTATCTATTTTCAAGACGACTATATAGCTGTTCATAAATTAATCTGGTTGGGAATCATCAGCTATTTTCGCCTGAAGTGGAAAATAAATGGTTTAAGAACTAATGGATTTGGTAGTATATTTAAGTTTCCCTATTACTAATTTAAAAAGATTTTTGTTTAATAAAAACGAAAAATTGGCCACAATTAAATTTTTTTATGGGAATGGGAAAATCAAAGAAATTTTATACAATCTTGTATTTAACCTTTTTCTCTCACCCTAAATAATAATAGCAGCACTAACGGGAGGTCAAAGACTCAAAATATAGCAGACATCCCGTAAATGCATATAATATATAAGGTGGGACAAAAAAAAACCGTCATTTTTTTTCGGCTGTAGTTTTGCAACTGTAAGTTTAATTTTTGTAATTTTAGCTTCTGCAGAAAGTCAAAGCTTCAGACCGTATGAAACTTTTGTCAAAATTGACATTTCGTTAAAATCCAAGATGGCGCATGATTTTTAAATTTCCCCATTTTTAACACCCCGCCAAAGTTTTATGTGCGCCATTGTACTCGATTTGAGACATTTGCCATTAAGACACGTCTTTTTTGTGCACAGAGAGGTATCATTTCTAAAAATCGGACAAGAAGTAATAAAGCTCAACGCCAACGAAGTAAGTGGTGTTTTAACCCTTTGTAAAACATAGGTCTAAAAACCTCTTAGTTTTTGTTCTACTAGAAATTTGTTAAATCTCGTCCGTTTCGTTAGATTTTGAGCTCTGCGGGAAGCTAAGGCTCTGGCCTATATACGCTGTCAAATTTGACATTTTATGAAAATCCGTAATGGCCCATACTTTTGAAACGAATAACTAAAAAAGCTTTACTTAACAAAAGTGGTGCTGTTTTTAAACCTGTGTAAAATAGATAAAATGCAGAAAATGTTTATTTTGATGATTTTTGTTTTTTTATACAAATAGCAATTTTTTGTGAGCTTACTATAGTTACTATTGTTCTCTTCTTTTAATTGCATCGGTCTGAGAGAGATCAAGCTTACCAGAAAATGCTCCCCTGCACCCCTCTGCCCACAAAACATAACTATCTCCTTGATGTAGTTGACAGATATACGGGGTCGAAGGGTGTACAGTCGGGGCTGACACGCCATTTTCCTGGTATGTTGTAGTAAGCTGGATCTTTCTCAGACGAATGCATTTAGAGAAAAGAGAACAATAGTAACACTATAGTAAGCTCACAAAAATTCGCTAAAAGTCTCCAGAAAATGGCAACGTAGTTCTGAGAAAAGCAGCAATGGCGTACTAGATTGGATTTAATAGGTTTAGCTTTTCGCAGAACCTAAAATCACAGCCGAAAACAAAATTTACGGTTTTTTTTGGCCCACCTTATATTTTTAAAAGTCGTCACGTTAAAATCTAACCAATCGATATTTGTTTTGGTTGTTTAATGTATTCCTGGGAGAGGCATTGGCGTAATTTTATCAACCGTTCGCCCAAGCAAAAGTTACGATCAGAAAACAGAAGAAAACCGCAGGTAGGAGAATTTAAGATGCGAGATCAATGGGACAGGCGTTGGGTTGGGATTTAGAAGGGGCCAGGAAAGGGCCCGTATTCTTGATGGCCTGTGAGGGAGTAGTCACCGGCGAGTATTTGCCTTTCACTTTTCCCATGGTTCAGAGTAGGTGAGAAGTTAGAAATTTTTCACTCACAGGTACGGGTGTCAAGAATACACCCCATGGAAATAGTGGGATGTGAGATGTGGTTAACCCACTAACAATTTGGAATTTTGCTTTTTAGGGAGAATAATGCTTCATAGAATCCTTAAAAGCTGTCTACCGATTTATGTTCCCGATTAGGTATGAAGAAATCCAGCTTTGCGTGCAATGAAGTACATAATTACAAGATATCCATGCGTGACTTATTTAGATTTGTTAGGGGACTGGGTGCTATGTAAACCACTAATAAAATTATTATTATTAATTAATTATTTCTGTGGTATTGAAATTGATTTCAGTTTAAAGTAGACTAGTTAGAAAGCAAAACGGTTTTTAAATAAAAGCAAGTAACGTATATAGAGTGGATTCTTTAAATAGAACGGTGCTTCTAGCGACTTTCCTCCCATGATAAAAAAAATTTGTGTCCCTCAACTGCAGGCCCAGGTCCCACCAACTATTTTTTTTTAATAAGAAGGTATCTGTCAATTCATTTGTTCAAAATATTTAAAAAAAAACCTATTTTTTTGTCGTTAAAAACGGTCGAGTTTAAAAGAAAATCGAGGTGTGCTTTGAATCTATTTCCCTTTTATCTAATATCTAGTAAATTTGAAAAAAAGATAATTATGCTGCGCCCCCAAATGGGACGCCAATAATATCTACTTTCTTTATTCCACTTAGTAAATAAAGAAATATGTAGTTTTATTTTGGAGCTAAAACAATTGACAAAAAAAAGATTTTTAAAAATTAAAAAACACGTGTGACGGTTCCAAAAATAACGACGACAGTTATTCAAGAAAAAGCTTAAACATGCTCGTGAAGTGCTATTTTGCTATTCTTTCCTTAATACTAATGTCCTCTATCGAAATTTAAGTAAACCCACTTGATAAAAGGATAAATTAAATTTTTGAAATTAATCCGACTGGGCTCGCAAGTTTTGTGGGTACGATGACATTTTCTAATTTTCTTACTTGACGACTCCAACTTATAAAATATTATTAAGGCTTCTCTCTACACAACTTAAAAGTTGATTTTTATTTGAAAAGGAAAACAATAATTGAGCTCAATCATAATAAAATAATGCCATAAAGTTGACTGTCTGCTTTATTAAGAATTATTCGTAAGAAGCAACATTCCATGTATTTTCGTCTTTACATTAAATAATAAAACAAATATTAATTAATAATAATTCACTATCCGTTATTTTATTTGACGAATACACTTAATAATTACAGTGAATGTCATTGTTTCCCGTAACTCAAAAAGCTAACATCTCTTTTTGTAAGGAACAACATACCATTTACTTTGGTCTTAACACTGACCAAGAATTAATAATAATTTAATGTCAGTTGTTTTATGACAAATAAGCTTGATATTTACAGGTGAGGTCATTATTCGCCCTCATAAACCGTCCGTCATTTGGGAGTTGGGAATTTGACTACGGTTTCTCACTTCAACGATAGGTCTCTGTGCAGCTCCTACAATAGAAAAGATAAACAAAACATTATATGTTAATCGATAATTAGCAATATCCCTTATTATACATAATAGCACTTTCATGAGTTTTCGCGGAAATAAGAATAACTCACATTTTTACCACCTTCAGTGAGTCTTTAGCTTCACTTTTATCGAACAAGTGAGGTGAGTATCAACCGGTCTTATTTGAGTCTATCTTGATGGGTCTCTACGTCTGTTGTCTTTGTCCCTTGGGCGCTGTTACTGCAGCTTTGAGGACTGTTTCCTGGGTTCGGCGGGGCCAAATATTAAATGTTCATATTCTGTTGGAAGGCTTTAAGAAACACTGGTTGGTTCATTCTCTTTCGTTTTGTCTGTTTTTAACCCCTAAAAAAATGCAATTTCAAGTCACACATTTCATATGTAAACAAACCCTGGACATAAACGTATCCTAATATTTTGAACATAGTGGGCGAATATCCATTAGGAATGCTTTTTGTAGTTACCTGCATAGTTCAGCATGGTTTGCTTGTTGGGAATAGTTTTGACATCTAACAACAGATGGCTGTCACAGGTGACCTTTCATTCCCTCTTTAACATTTTGTTACTGACCGGGTGGTCTCTCCACCATATTCGTCATGTACTTCCTTCTCTTTTGGGAGATGGGTGTGTGAAATTCAGTTAAATTGTGATGTGAAACGAATACGCCGTGGGTCAGTAATTACAGCCGGCTGCTCTGAGGGTGATCTGGTCATGTGCGTCTACTATGTAACTAACGATCGAAGCTCACGTGATGAACGCCAGGGATCACTTCCAGATTTTGAGAGTTTTTGTCGATTTTTTTGGTAATGAAAAATCGTGCCCAAATAAGGAGATGAAGACAATCCGTGGGTCTGATTGGTTGAATTCCCGAAGATTTGCGGGTGACGCTAAGGTTGGCGTGGGTTTTCAGTTTTACGGCAAGGCACTGATTTAAGGACTTTCTAGTTTTTTATTTAGTCTTTCAACGATTAATATGGTGGCTTAAACTCCCAAAACGGGCACTAAGGCCTAATTGCAACAGGTAAACTATTTTCTATTTTAATATCAGTCAAACGTGTTTTAAATTATTTCTCAATTTTTGCCTGTCGTTCACAGACATTTATCTATGTATGTTCAAACTAAGTGGGGAACAACATGGATGGACTCTGCACCCCAAGGATAAGCTAACTTTTCTTCTTTTTCTAACTTTTTTTTTTCTAACTTTTTTTACCTTCAATCAAATTTAAGAAGAACAATATTAACCAACTCCTTTAATATCAAAATTACCCACATACAAATAATTCTACATTTAGTTCGACCTAGGTAACCAGTTTTCTAAAACAAAAATATTTTGAACTATCTTTTTATCCCTGCATTTTAATGAACTTTAAGAAATATTAACTTTCCATTTTTTTTATCGCTTCGCATGTAACATAAAATGAACAAACTCGCATAGGTTCTTGTGAATCTTGAGTTTTTACAGTGTTTCATAGGGTTTTATAGGATTCTACGAGCTAGGGTGTCTTCCTTATGAAACCTGTTAGAAAGAATCTGTATTTTATGAGATTTGACCTAGTTCCTACAAATTAGTTACTTACTAAATTACAGTTTTTGGTTGGCCATAATAAGGCATTTACAGATAAACATTCACTGTATAAATAGGAAGGTCGCCCCTCAATTTCTCTAGTAAAGAAAATAATGTGATACAATAGTATTTATTTATATTTATCTTTAGACTGTCGTGTAGCCTAAGTTACTAACCTTTTTTCCTTTTTCAAAGATGTGTATGAAGTTGTCTTTTGGGAATATAATTTTGTATTTGGCCATAAAAAAACAATTTGAACCCTGAGGTGCTAGGGCACTATGCTTGAAAATAAAAACGTACCTAGCTTTAAGGGAGCGGTAATGTTTCACATGGGTTGACAGATGTCAAAAAAAATTATCTAATCGAATTTTAACAAGCTTTCCAAAAAGGTGCCACAAGTGGTACATATACTCATGAAAAAAATGTTGCCTTCAATGAGGGAACCCAAATGGGCCGCCAATAATGTCCTTGTGTGTATTTTCTTTATTCCGCTTAGTAAATAGAAAAATATGTAGTTTATTTTGAAGCTAAAACAATTGATAAAAAAATAAGTTTTTTTAAAATTTTCGACACATTGGTTGACAAATGTCAAAAAAAAACTAGTACGTTAAATTTCTTTTTTAACAAGCTTTCCAAAAATGTGCTTTTTTGCTTATGACATAATATGGTAAAATCGAAATATTTACTTTAAGTGTCTGTTATGTATTTGAGTAATTTCTAGTAAGTCACTATGTATATATATTACTTGCTTCATAGCAAGGGTACTTCCTTATAACTTATCTACGAATAAGCCGATTTTTATAAGTAGGTAGTACGTCAGAAAGATTTCACCCATTAGGCAATTTAAGTTGGTCATGATACGTACGAGGTGCCTAGGCGTAAACGTGAAATTTGTCGTATCGAACGTTTCTGTCTTACAATTTGGTACCCTTTATTTAATCTTGTTTTTTTATCTCTTTTCAACCGTTATTTAAGTAAAGTAAGTATTATTATCTTAAAAAGAAAATATGTAACAGTATTTAAATCTTGAAAATACATAATAGTGTAGGGGCATATGTCAATAATTTCTGTCCCGTGGGATTCTTTTAGAAGGAGTTTTGTGACTGCGGGATTGTAAGCTCTTTAGTCACACAATCAAGTGTTACCGGGTGTTTTGATCGCACTCGTGTAGAGGGGGTTGATATGACCACATCTTTCAAGATGGCGGCCAAAAATCATAAATAATACAACTTTCGCAACCGGGGCATGATTATACTCGGTCCCATATAACTTGAGGACAAAGATTCCAAAAAATTGACTTTTAAGGTCATCCGACCTTAAATGATCTTGAAAGTCGCAAAAAAATAGATTTTTGCCATTTTTTCTTCAAAAAATCTTAATAATTCGACGTTTTGTCAGACCAACTTCAATTGTACCTCAAACTATTAGGCATGTATGCCAAATTCGACCCTTGGAGTTTGATGCAGTTTAAAGTTTCATGACCTTGAAAAATACCCCAGTAAAATTAACAAATTGTAAAAATAACATACTAAAGGGCGTTATTCATCAAATATTAAAGCGAAGAGGACCAAATTTGGTAACAAAAATAAGAAGGTGAAGACCAACAATCTTGTTAAAAACAAAATTTTGTTCGGCTATGAATATGGCGGCTGATATGCCAAATTTTCTACCTATAACCACATTTTAATTTATCCAGTTTCGTAAAAAAGCAAAAATGACAGATGGCCATCAATTCTTGTTTACTTATTGCCGCTTACTATGAAAAAAAAGTTAAGTTTATGCGCGACCTTGATTGACCTTTAACATATCATGTTCAATTAAAAAATAAGGTTTTTTTAGTGTTTTTTCCAATTTACCACTACGCAAAAACAAGTACCGGGGATTAAATTAACATATTAGCCATAGACAAACACTTTAAACCTCCCTACCATTTTGGCGTCCCAGATGTTTATGCTATCTTTTTTATCCATATCAAGCCCTTGTACACGGATGCGAACAAAACAGCCGGTGGCACATGATTGACTAAATAGTTTTTAAATTCTTATCCTTGCATTTTATTATGAATGTTAATAAACAAGTATAGTAATGTCCTCCAAAATTGTTGTACCTTCTTATCTTTGTTACCATATTTGCTCCTCTTTGCTTTAATAGTTGATGAATAGCGTACTTTAGTATGTTATTTTTGTAATTTGTTAATTTTACTGGGGTATTTTTTAAGGTCATAAAGGTATATTTGAAGTTGGTCTGACAAAACGTCGAATTAAGATTTTTTTGAAGATAAAATGGCACAAATCTTGTTTTTTGCGATTTTAAAGGTCATTTAAAATCGGATGACCTTGGAATCCTCGTCCTCGAGTTATCCTCGAGTTATCCTCGAGTTATATGGAATCAAGTATAATCATGCCTTGGTTGCGAAATTTGTATTTTTTATGATTTTTGGCCGCCATCTTGATCTGTCGCCATATTAACCCCTTCTACACGAATGCGAACAAAACACCCGGTAACACTTGATTGTGTGACTAAAGAGCTATCAATCCCATATAGTCACAAAACTCCTTCATAAAAATCCCAGGGACTTACACATGCCCCTTCACTATAACATTATTTAAAATTTCATAAGTGACAAAATTATTTTATAAACATAAAGGAGATTCAACCAGAGTATAGAGTACTCTTATAAAAGATAGTTTTCTTTTATAAACTTAACATCTAATCACTTCACATAATAGGAATTACGAGTTATTGTACATAAAAAAAATAATGTTTACAAAATATATTCATAGACATAAGTGTAGGCTAGTCTCCTAATTTTAGAGATAAAAAGGAGACAGAATATTGCTCTATGTTTCACGTCTACGCGTACGTTCGATCTATGACTTAAACTGCTTATTTTTTATTAATTTACTCCGCTATTTGACATTAGATGTTCTGGGTAAAAAAATAGTAAATTCTGTTCTGCCGCACAGATAGTCCACCATGCACCAATTATTTTATGCTGAAAGGAAATTAAAATATCTCGAAAATTGTAGCTTTGAAAGAATTGAACCAAAATTTTTGGGTAATATTTACGAAAACCAAAATCTGAAAACCGCATATCAATAGCTGGTTTACTTCTTAAGTTATGATTTTTTATTTATTTTAACGTTTTCTCAAATAACTCGGAAACTAAAGCGAATTTGTACTTTATAACAAAATTTGTAGTCCATATTCATGGAAACTTAAATCAGAAAACCGTATATCGCTACTTGCTTTTGTTCCAAAGTTACAATTTTTAGAAATATTTTATCCCCTTTTTCCCCCCTTCAATCCCCCACCACCTTACCCAAAAGTTAATTGGTTCATGGTCAGCCGTTCTTGAGTTATCGTGTATACAGACAGACAACAGACCGACAGATAACTTTTTTTTTTACGTTGATTAAGGTGTTTTGGAACCTCAGTAACTCATCTTTGATAAAATTAAGAAAAGTAAAAATTTAATGATTTAATAGTCCCCCATACCATATTGGTATGGTGGACTAAAAAGAGGGATAAAAAGCGAAAATTTTTATGCAGCTTGATCCCAATACTAAAAAAGCGAATTTGAATTGAATCTGTATTCAGTCGGCCGTGAGAATAACGTGATTAATAATATCTATATTAATCATGGGCTAATAGACTAATCAACATCATATTTACAAATGTATCTACATTTTATGCTCTAAATGCGATTAGATAAGATATCAAGACACCGTAATACCCCCTTCCAAACCTCCTTACATATCATGGTGGTAATCAGGGCCGGTATTTTCTTATCTCTGCAGTAGAAGCAAGAGTAGAACCAGCACCTTTCTCCCTGTAACACAAAAAAACGACCATAATTAAATAATTTTGTCAAAAATATTTCATTGTTTTTTGTCACGTTTTTCTTCAAGATTGGAGAGAATTCATCTTCTTCTTACCTGAATACAATTGGCTTCGGGCTTTTCAGCTCCAACACCCAAGAGATAATTCATGTTTATTGCTGATTGATAAAAAATACATGTTTTTCATTTTTTTCTTGAGAAAGACAATTTTAATAAAAACATTTTTTTTCATTTTCACCACACTCCAAATAGTAAGTAGATAACTTATGGATTTAATAAGTGGTAAAATCACAAAAATTTTACGCGACCAATTCCAATTTTGATGATTTTTGGTATATATTTTCTTCTTACCATAAAAGTTGAAAATGCAAATTTTTAGATTTTTTTGATTCGTAGTTTTTTTTTTAATTTTTCAAAATAAAAAAGTCAGCATTTTGACCTTAACAAGAATGTACAAAACTAGCAATATCTCGAGAACCACTTACACTAGGAAAGTAATAAATGGCTCATTTTAAAGTCATTTTGAAGCTCTTTTTTATGAAATATCACAACATAATTTTAACAAAAAAAAAAATTGAAAATAAAAAATTGAAAAAAAAATTGAAAAATTCAAAAAGGCCATTTTTAATTTTTTTGAAAAAAATATATAATTTTGGTCAAAGTGTTACTTAATTATCCACAAAATTTTATGATGGAGAAATGATGGGTTCAATGTCAAAAAAAATATCAAAAATATTAAGTACATTAAAAATCATGCATTTAAAAAAATAAACATATTTTAGGAGCACCAATAGTGCACTGGATATTAAAATAAATAAATTTGTTGGATGGATACAGGTTTTAAAAAATACCCAGAGGCTTTATCTACAAATTATTTTATTTTAAACTCGCAAAAGAAATAAACAAACTTTTCTACTTCGTTGATAAAAATTAGACAGAAAACACTAAGACTAACTATATACCTTAAATTTATTTTTTTAACTTTCTTTTAAGAATTTCTGATGAATCTGACATTTCTTTTTTGCTGACATTGTAAGTTCTGCCAGTAGCAGTGTTGGGTTCAACTTTTTTTTATAAGACTTTCTGGTTTAATAATTAAAATATCTTGAGATGTTGGGTAAAAAAATGATGAGGCAGGTCCTCGTGGATGAAGAAAGCTTACTTTCAGTTCTCTGCTCTCATTATTTTTCCCCAAGACACAAGCCAGCCACCAAGCACTGTCATACTCTACAGTGACAAACCCTGACTCGATATTTTGCAAAATAATGCTTCCACCTTTAAAAAGATTATGTGTTTCGACCTCTAAGCATGTAGAAAACTGTTTTGCCAAAAACGTGCTTTCTGTAAGAGGAATTACAGCATGAATTTTTTGTGTCCCCGGTATTGTTAAGACTTCCGTAAATCTTTTATTCAAAATTATTTCATGATTTGTATAATCTGCTTCTGTGCAATATTTAAAATCAATGCCAGATATGTTTTCTTCACACCAAGTAAACAATTGTAGAGGTGTCATTATTTGATTGTCATAGGGCCTCTGCAAACTGGCTTTGGCAGCAAGTCTTTTAACAGTTCCTCCCAAGCCATCGCAGGCACTTTTGCCATGCGAGGTGGCAAAATAATGCCACTCTGCTTCAACACCAAAATCTTTTTTATGCAGGCATATATTCAGAAAATTCTTTTTGTTTTTGTACTGCGCAGCACATCCATCCGAAAAATAAAAAATTTTGTTAAGTCCTGGTATTTTAATTTTTAAATCAGGCATTAATTTTTTTTTAAATAAATGAAATGCAATTGTATTATGTGTCAAGCTTTCCGAAATAAACACATAATTCAGGTTGTGCAGTTTACCATCACTTAGAAAATAAATGGCAAAAGGGTGAAGGGTTGCCTGGCTGTTATTCCAATGATAAGACTGGACTTCATCTTGCATAACAAAGGAATAATTTTCCGCAAAGTCGCAAGTGATCAAAGACTCTCCAGGTTTAAGGTTAATTTTTATTTCATTGTATCTATCTTTTTGCATTTTTGCAATAAAAGAATGTGATTTAAGTTTTACAAGATCATCAGTAAATTCCTGGACAAAATCATCACTTTTCTTAACAACGGTTTCCATATTACACCTATCTACTGAGACCCACTTTTTAAATGAGACCTCATCAATTAATTCTTCCTCAAATTTTTCTATTAACGTATTTTTAAACTGTTCTACTCCAGGACATTGCTTGCATCTATTGCTTAAAAAACAGTCCACTGAAGGTGGATTACACATTAGTTTATAAAGGCAATCATGATAAGATATTGCAAGAGGCCTGTTATTTTCATCATATAGCTTATTTAATTTGGAGCCATTGAGCATTAGTTTTATATTTTGATGTATAGTACATACACATACAGTATGAGTCCCACTTTTTCCTGCCAGTATACAGTTTTTGGGTCGCAGTTCACAAAATTTTGAAAACCCAATTTTTTCATTGGGGTACTCAGTTTTAAACAATGCATAAATTTCTTTTAAATTAGCTAAGACTAATTTTTTTTGTACATATTCTTTTTCAGCTCCATATTTTCTGATAACAACATAATCTTTTTTACCTGGCATGGTCCTGCTAATGTCATCCCTTTGGTAAAAATCTACCACTATTTGGGCCACTCTATCACTAAGGGTCTTTCCCGGTTTGGGGTTAGGAGAACATAATATCCCATTGTCCTTAACTAACTGTTTTACAGCTCTGGCCAAATATTGAGAAACTCCAAATTCTTCTTCAATCTTCTTTCTACTCCAACTTTGAGGTAAACATGATAAAACTAGTATTTTCTCACTCCTCTTTTCGGTTTTTAAAAATTTGTCCTTTAACTGCTTAATCATTTCACTTTCGTCACTCTGGCATTCCTTTACTAGCGTTGAATCTGATTCCTTTGTAAATGCTTTCGCAATTGTATGCTGTACAATATCAATTTTTTCTTTGTATACATTTTTTCTTTTAATCGGCGACACACCAAGAAGCTCCAATGACTTGTTTAAAAGAGTAAATGATTCAGCAGGATCTTGAAAATCTGGATCATTTTCTGGAACTTGACTGGGTCTAAAAAAATTTAAAAAGTTAGTTTTTTATAAGAACTTAAAAAGGGGGTAACAGCTGACCCAAAATGTGTACATAATGCCAAGAAATTTGAAAAATGTACATAATGTCTGTATTCTCAAAATGCCATGCAAAATAATGCCATGAGATTTTTCCACTCCGTACTTGACGCAATTGGTTTAGTTTATTAATTTTATATTAAAAAATACTATTTGTTACTTACCCTGCCTCATCTTCTTCAGATGCCTTAAACTCCTTTGAAAGCTTTAGTCTACAACCATCACAGATTTTCATTCCCATTTTGACATTTTTGTAACTGCACATCCACTTGGTCACATTTCTTAATTTCCCAAAATGCTTGATTTTTAACTCTAGTGGATCACAGCACTTTTAAACTTACACAGAGATGACTTCTGATAAACCTTCAGTCGAACTATTATGTATCGATTATTTGGAGCTGTATCAGGAAGATACTTGCCAAAAATTTAAAATCAATTTATGCAGGAATTTTCATGTCAGCAAATCCCCACAATGTACCTAAACAGACCAATAAAATGAAGGAGGTGTGTCCTTAATGTTAAACAGGAATAAACAGGCAGTATTTCACAAAAGTATTGGCAGGTTTATACAGGCATATTTTCCTAAGAATTGGAACATCCAATAGTACGTCTCCGGTGGAAAAGAGGTTTTGTAAGTAAATATTACAATGGGGGGCAATGTTAATCTGATTACTGATACAGAATGAAACGTAGGATATAATTTTTTATTAAATAAAATATTGTTAAATATTTTTATAATATCGCTTTAAACCCCATTATATTCTTCTAATTACCAAAATGCATTGTCTATTTATAGGCGATTTTTCATGCATGTGACATTTTTAATAAATTTTTTCACATTGAACCCATGATTTGTCCATCTCAAAATTTTGTGAATAGTTTAATAACACTTTAAAGAAAATAATATAATTTTTTGAAAAAAATTAAAAATGGCCTTTTTGAAATTTTTCAAAAAAAAAATCAAAAATTTTTTTTTTAATTTTTTTTTTCAATATATGTTATGCAATATTCTCATATGAAAGGTCTTTATAAGAGCTTTAAAATGAACCTTCACCTACTTTTCTATTATAAGTGGTTCTTTGGATATTTCTAATTTTGTGCGCACATGTTAAGGACAAATAAGTGACTTTTTCGATTTTCAAAAATTAATTCAAAATAAACAACTGGTCAAAAAAGTCTGAAATTTTGGATTTTCCAGTTTTTTGGTAGGAAAAACATGTATACTAAAAATCATCAACATCGGAGATGGTGTGGTAAAATACCCTGGTTGACTTGATATGGAGTGACCCAAGTGTGTATCAAAAAATAAAAGCTTAGTAATATAAAAAGCGACTTGCTTTGACTTTTTTAGAGAATAAACTTATTCTTATAAAATATTGCCTATATACTTATTGCTAAAAAGTATACAAGTTAAAAAATAGTCTTGGAGCAAATCAGGTGGCACAATATCACTGGAAATTTTGTGTGCTCAATAACAATATGTTCTTAACTTGGTCCTTTTGTCCAGTTAGTCGCTCTATATACAAGCCATCTTGAACCAAATACAAGATTGCTTCTGGCTGTTTTTAAAATATCAAAAAGTGTCAGAAGTAGTATTTTTTTTTGTCGATAGATCTTTACCGCGTCGTTCCCGTCAATGTAAATGGCAATGAAGAAAGTACATAGGAAAGGAAAGGTAGTTAGAAACCTACTTTTTTGTTAACCCAAATAACTAATTTTTAGAGAAAATAAAATTGGACCCTTTTAATTAAGAAGATATATATTTTAACCTGAACAACAAAATTTAAAAAAAATATGTTTCAGTAAGAAAAAATAACCTTAAAAATGCCCCTCAAACCAGGGAGTGCAAAGCGGGACCTTGATATATTTATTGTGCTTTTAATATTTGATTGTGGCTTGTAAATTAAAATTCTCTTGAAAAAACTAATTGAAGCTTACACCAATACAGAAATTCCTACCTGAACAAGTGTGGGTACCATTTAGGTTAAAACCTTATCTCTAAATATAATTTAAAAATTGTTCATATCAGTGAATCTCAACCTTGGAATGAACACATCAATTTCTTTGATTTTAAAATTGCTACAAATAAAAACTAGGATATTTTTGTTATTATTTAATGTTTAGCCATTTATTGTATTACCATTAATAAATATTTAAAATAAAATATTTATTAAAATCAATGAATAGTGAGCTTTCCCTCAAAAAAGGTAATGGTAAACGTAGATCTGGATTTCGCACTTGTGGTGCTCATCAGTACCGTGCTAGGAATTAGGAGATAAAATAATAATGAAAAAATATGACACAGGATTCATGTAAAAGACAACCATCTGTCAAATTGCAGAATCGGCAGATGTACAATTTCAAGGAAAATTAGGCGTCTCTACGGAGACATATAATTATAAAAAACAACAAAATGAATCGTGTCCGCAAATAAAAATTAAAGTAACACTCGTGGCATATCGGACAAAGCGTTTTTGTTTCTTCTTCATTACGACCAGGCCTCCAATGTCTAATGGAGAATCCAGACACCTCCGTAAATGAAAATTAAACTAACACTCGTGGCATATTGGACAAAGCGTTTTTGTTTCTCACTTCATTACGACCAGGCCTCCAATGTCTAACGGAGAATCCAGAAACCTACATGCATGTTTCATCCTTATTAGGAATCATCAGGGAGTCATAGGATTACACCTGGCAGTTGCAGCTACACAGTGACCATGCACACCTCTCGAATTTAAAACAAAAAGTTTGTAATCCGTGGGGACGTAGTAACTGTGTGCGCCACCTGTCGAATAAACCGAGAAACAAAAACATCAAAATTGAAAAGTGCAGAACACCGTAAATACAGAATCCTGTACCTTTCAGCAGGTTATAAAGTAGAAACCTGTAAAAGTATAAGTAAAAGTAACATGACTCTTAAAATTGCAGCTTCATACTACGTGGTCCTAATTTTAAGGCATCAGCAAGCAATCGCTCTGGAGGAGGCTTGTTGCAACTCGACTGCCAGGTGTAATCCTATGACTCCCTGATGATTCCTAATAAGGATGAAACAGGCCTGTAGGTGTCTGGATTCTCCATTAGACTTTGGAGGCCTGGTCGTAATGAAGTGAGAAACAAAAACGCTTTGTCCGATATGCCACGAGTGTTACTTTAATTTTCATTTACGGACACAAGATTCATTTTGTTGTTTTTTATATATTTTGGCTTTTTAGTTCTGCGCAACAAGCCTCCTCCGGAGCGATTGCTTGCTGATGACTTAAAATTAGTTATTTTGAACCTATTAGGTATGCAGATACCAATAGGTGTAATAATTTCCTTTAAGTGGCTAATATTTCCTTTGGCTGATCCAGTGGGCATTGAAAATATATTATATCTTTTATATATTTATGCACTTGTGCACTGGTGTATCCAAAATAAACCTCGAATCTATGAACTTTGTTGATTTTCTTGTAAAAACAGTTTTTTAGCGACAATGGGTGTAAAAGACTTGAAAAAAAAAGATAGGGACGAATTCCATAACTTTAGTCACACTAAAATATCTAATATATGTCAGGGTTTGGCAAATCCTAAAATCAGATTTTTTTTGCATATGCCCGAAACCGTGTGTTGAATTATGTGCTATTACTTACCTTCTTTTTAGGGCTGTTGTTGTAAAATTTGGTCAAGTTTCTCTTCTTTTTGGTTTGCATATGAGTGCCGGCATTGAATTTGGTACTCTGTGGAGAAGGTGGGCCACAAAATAGATAGTCGGGAAGCGTATAAGCTCTGAATCTTTCTTGGCTAATAAAATTTAAATTCCCAGTACGTGTTTTAATGCATAAACTCAAAAACCGCACTTTTATAAAAAAAAACAACTTGACGGAATTAAAAAAGTAAACAAAAGTGACAGAAGTCAACATTTAACGCGGGATGAGGTGACCTTACAAGCCACACAAGATGCGATGTTGCCAGTGTGCACCACCAGATACCGGGAAATCGGGTCGTTATAAAAAATAGCCGTCACTTGAATCGCCCTCCAGGTTCACTATTTTTTAAAGCTTTAGATGTTATAATGACGACCAAGGATAACTTTAATATATTTCTCACACACACTTCTTGTGTTTAACATAGTCTTCAAAGAATAATGAAGGTAAATGACAGGTTATTATATTTTTACCAAATAGATTAATTTGAAGGGGCCATTGACTTTCTCCGACTGTCTTTATTATTTTACTATTACTAACTTGTAGCAACTTCTATTAATTTTATTAACTAATAATCTAATTTAGGAAATAAGACTTTCTTCTCTTGTCTTTATTATAGATTCAAGATTTTTTACTTGGGTGATAATAATGGATGTACAGGTCAATATAAAAAAAAGAATGCAATATAAAAATAAATTAAACGAAAAAAAAACGTTTGAATACATTTACAAAGTCTTAAAAGTAAGCACAAGTGTATTATAATAGACTATTTTGTTTGTCGAAATCAATGCCTTAAATATCTATTGTCCTAAAGCTATAAAATTTCATTCATCTTCCAGTAGAATATTATACAACTTTTTGAAACCGGCGAAAAAAATTTATTCATCTAGAACTTAACTTATTTTAGATATTGGTCTTCCTTTTCCCAGCTGGATTATATTTCTGCTTCAAGAATCTCACCGACTCTAATATTTTCCTAATTTTGTACGGGGCGAGCAGTATCTATTTTGCCGGTGTTATGGTGAGACTCATGTTGGTTTTGGCTCCGGCCTGTTGTATTTTAGCAGGTAATTTAGTTTATGCTTTTATTTAATATATTTTTAAAGATATCAATGTAAAAAGATTGTTCTAAAGTTAGTTACTGATCAATATATATCAACAAAACTGATAAAAGTTATAAGAAAAGGGGTTGTGACTGGTGAATATTGGGTTTTCATCACTTTTTATTTCCGTTAAAAATACGGAAAAAATATTTAATAACTTTAGTACGGTAAAATTGTCATCTGAGGTAAAAAAAAATCTGGAGAGGCTGAGTTTTTGGTGTTGTTGTTCTTTCGGGGAGTGTAAAAATAATTCTCCCAAATTTGTGTTTCCCCCACTCCTCGGGAACCATCGGCCATTTTAAAAAATCGTTGTAACCGACTTTTCTCCATTTCTATTGGTCGTAGGAGAAAAAGTCTGAGAGCAAAAATATTTGGCAAAGAATTTACAACATTTTTGTCCAAGTGCTTAACTTTCTGTAGTTAACTTCCAAAAATATATATTTAGACCAACAAAAAATTATTTAAAAAAAAAACTTTAAATAAGAAAGTTGTAGATTTCGAAAAAATACTATAAAAATATGTATATTATTTATAATTAATTAAACAGTCACTGAACTTTGAGAATCGCTTTCTGAGCATGCATGAAGTCGCGTGTTTTGGTTTATATATTATTATTTATGGTAAGAGCAGTACAGATAAAGTATCAAATTAAAGTTTGTGATGTACACTAAACACCCAGTCTGTTAGCATGAAAATTGCCGAAAGTATCTGACAGACTGACATTTGGTCGGGTACCGATAAAGGCATCAAGATGGGTTGGAGGGGTAGGTAGAAGTATTGTTAATTGCCACAAGGGGAAAAGGGTTACAAAAATGTTATAAAGGGTTGTGGGGGGGGGGAGAAGTCAAAATTTGAATTCGAAAAAAAACCGGACCGTCTGAGTTTTTTGTATATTCCCACTCCTCGGGAACTATTTTGAAAAAACTTTGAGACCGATTTTCTCCATTTCTGTTGGTCGGAGGCAAAAAAGTGTAGAAACAAAAATCTTTGGTATAAAATTTGCAAGATTTTTTGTTACAGGTTCAACTCTTTGTAGTTAGTTTTTAAAAAGATAGAGGGCGAATGACCGAGTCACTTGTTTAGCGCACATCATAAGCTTTAACGGGATACCTCAGTTGTACTGCTCTTACTATAAATAATAATTTATAATCCACAACACGCGACTTTATGCATGCCCAAAAAACGTTTCTCAAACAATTTTAGCGACTTTCAGTCGCTGTAGATCAGAGACTGTTTAATTAATTATAAACAATATACACATTTTTATAGGACTTTTCCAAGATCTACAACTTTTTCATTTAATTTTTTTTTTAAATCACTTTTGGTTGGTGAAAATACGTTAAAAGTAAAAAACAAAAGATCAAAAATCTTGGGCGGAAATAACGAAAATTTAAACTTGGATGAGCATCCCACAAGGAACACACAAAAAATCAAAGCGAAAAGAGTGGTCTCATCAGTAGTTTCACTGGTCACCCTCCACTAAAGTGCATTCGTTGTAAGAAGGTAAGTCGGTGGTTCGCAAACAATAGATTATATTTTTGGAACATGACGAATTACATTTTCTAAATAATAGTTTTCACATCTAGTGGCTAAAATAGTGCTTTTTTACAAGCGTTGGTTTAAATAACAAGCGGAGACAAAAAATTTTTTTATACCTTCATCAAAAACATGATTTAAGTAACTGTCTGCCGATAACTAAAGCATGGCTTTTTTGGTTACTGATGCAAAAAAATTTTTTTTTGATCACGGGTGCAAAAAAAAATTTCTGTCCGTTTTTTACCCAAAATTAAAGAGAAATAGCGGAAAATAGTAATATTGAAAAAATCTAAGTATTCTTGCCTAAAAATAAAGCCTTTTCCGCCAGTTTTCACCAAGTATTTACGAAAAAATCATTTAAAAACATCGTAAAAATATTAAACTGTCAAATATTAAAATGTCGCAGCAACGAACGTCACCGATAAAAAGACACATCGCTATGGCAACCATTGTTATTTCATTTACCAGCCACCTTGATTTATATTGTAAAGATGATGCGTGAAGTGCTCTTCGTTCGAGATTTTTAAAAGTATTTTCCTGTTTTTCTTGGGTTTTTTGATAAAGGTATTAAAAAAGTTAGTGTTCACAACTCGTGGATAAACTGTGCTTTTTTTTACTCGCGTTTTTAAATACCTCGCTGCGCTCGTTATTTAAAACAACGCTTGTAAAAAAACACTATTTTAGCCACTAGTTGTGAAAAGTACTATTTTTACATCTGTAATTAGGAAAGTCATGGTGTGGACATTTGTACACAGTACTTAAAAAAATCATTTAAATTAAAGTTAATAAAAAATAATTAGGTAAAAAAAGATTATTTCTTAGCTTTTATAGTATTTAGGCAAATTAGTTTTACGAATACGAATTCTTTTTTATAAAGTTTTGGTTCTAAAAAGAACCGATATTGCAGTCTTGCGATAGAACGCACCTACTTATAAATGCATACTAAAAATAGTCTTCGTCTACATCTGAAATATCATCCATGCTTTCAGAATCATTATCATCATCCGTAATAATTAACGGTCTTACTTCGTCAATAACCTGTTATGTCTCATAAGATTCAAAAATAATTTTTTCCGTGTGTTCAATGTATTTCCGCCATTCTTCTTTGCCAACTTTTTTCCCTCTCACAACTTTATAACGCTAGGCTCACCGATATTTTTATAGGCATGTTTGTCATAATAATTTTTGCTAATACCCCATAACAATTCAATTGCGTTGTAATGGCAATGGTAGGGTGGTAATCTCAAAACTTGATGTCCATATTTAAGGGCTAATTCGTCAAAAATATATTTTTTTTATGGCTGCTCCTTACACTTGCTTAAAATTTTAAAATTTTCATTGTTTATGTTTTTCTTTGACAACCACTATCTTATTTCCTCTTTTTTTCCAGCTGCTTGTATGAAATTTCTCTTCGAGTCTCGTATGGTAAGACGCATTGTCCAAAACAATTAAGGAAGGGTTTTCTAAACTTTTTAAAAGTTTTTCCTCAAACCAATGCTCAAAAATGTTAGCATCCATATTCTCGTGATAATCGTCAGTTTTTTTTTGTTGATGAAAATATTAAACTGGCATTTGAAATAAACCCTTCTTCACTGCCTACATGTATTATTATATATCTTTTTCCATTACTTGCACAGGTACTGGAATAGCAATGTTTCGATTCATCCTGTCAATACGATTTTGTTGAAGTTCCGTGCGCAGATACCCATGTTTCGTCAAGAAAAACAACTTGCCTTGGTAATTCCAATTTTTTGTTTTTTATGTAATCTCTCAAAAATTGCCATCTTCTTGACACAATATTGAATTGCTCGCAAAGCACTTTTCTGTTGTTCGTTTTTTTATATTTAAAGCCCATCTCTTTTAAAATTTTTAAAACTGGTAATTCCAATATCGCAAAGTTGTTTTCCCTTACCTTTTCTAGAATAGCTTTGAGGGTAACATATTCCTTTGACTTACACATTTCAGAAACAATATTTCTAATCGATACTTTAATCCCTTGGGATAGATCAGATGTTTTTGAATGCTTTCGAACCCTTTTATATGGTATGTCTAATTCCTCTTCACTCTGTTTTCGAAGTTTTCTTAAGGTCTTACCTGAAATGCCGCAAGCATCAGACGTTCGTTTTTGCACTGCCAAGACAGACACTAACGGGGCCGAGTTATTTTTTTCTAACGTAAAATAACGTTCCACTTGTAATACCAAACGGCGTTCACCTGGAGATAAACACCTTCTAGGTGTTGTATCACTTTGCTGAAAATTTTCCATAACTTTGCTTTATAACTGCTTTAAATTCCGTAGTTCACACACAATAAGAAACAAACTAAAAGCAAAGAAAAGCATACCTACTTATTTAAAATAGAACATACCATCCCCAACTGGAGCAAATTTTAATTATTTCTTGGAAGCAATAAAACCTATTTTCAGTTATTATTAGCATTGACGACAGCTCCAAATTTACCTATAATGACCCCAAAATAATTAAATTCTCCGAAAATATACCTGTGTGTTATTCTTAAATAATTTTGTTTTAAGACCGCTGATACAGTGAACCAGTGGGATGTCGGACACGATCAAGTACAGTGAGGGCATTCTAACTTAACTGACTTACTGTTCAAAAAGCGATAACATCTTTTAGAGATTTAATCCGATATCGGGCTTCATACAGCGAACCGACTTTATACAACATTAAACACCATCATACACTTTGATTTCCAAACTTGAACCACTCACAAATAAGCATCGTTCCGCACTCGTACTTATCCAAGTTACCTGATACGAATTCGTTCTGGCGTGTTAATATTTCCAGTAGGATTATGCTCCTACGGCAAATAAAACAAAAAAGAAGAAAAGAAACTAAAAAACAAAAGATCAAAAGATCTTGGGTGGAAATAACGAAAATTCAAACTTGAATGAGCATCCCACAAGGACCACACAAAAAATCAAAATTAAAAGAGAAACGATTAAACGATGCTTCGCCCTGGGTAACCACCCTCCACTATACATCAATAAACACCATCATACACTTTGATTTCCAAGTTACCTGATACGAAATCGTACTGGCGTGTTAATATTTCCAGTAGGATTATGCTCCTAAGGCAATTCAAACAAAAAAGAAGATTAAAAAAACCTCCAAATCAGTTACTTTAACCGAAAAGAAACTAAAAAGCAAAAGATCAAAAGATCTTGGGTGAAAATGACGAAAATTCGAACTTGGACGAGCATCCCACAAGGAACTGGGTAACCAGCGTTGGCTCATCAGTAGTTTCACTGGTCACCCTCCACTATACATCATTAAACACTTTGATTTCCAACCTTGAACCACTCACAAATAGGCATCGTTCCGCACTGGTACTTATCCAAGTTACCTGATACGAATTCGTCCTGGCGTGTTAATATTTCCAGTAGGAAAAACCTCCAAATCAGTTCCTTCAACCGAAAAGAAACTAAAAAACAAAAGATCACAAGGAACGCACAAAAAATCAAATCGAAAAGAGAAATGATTAAACGATGTTTCGCCCTGGGTAACCAGCGTGGGCTCATCAGTAGTTTCACTGGTCACCCTCCACTATACATCATTAAACACTTTGATTTCCAACCTTGAACCACTCACAAATAGGCATCGTTCCGCACTGGTACTTATCCAAGTTACCTGATACGAATTCGTGCTGGCGTGTTAATATTTCCAAATAAAATCTATATGTTTGTGGCGGATTCATAATGTCGAAACTACTTTTTTTTGGGTTTTTCGCCACTAAGTTAATATTTTTATGGAAGATTTTGAAAATAATATAATTTTGATTTTAAATTTTACTAAATTCACCCAATACCTTGTTGGCTACTATCGACGCACCAAACTGTCAAGTTAATATTTGAAATATATATCAGTCAAAGTCAGTCAGTTGTATGACAACAGACAGATATTTTAAAAAAGAATCGAAAAAAGTTTTTGAAAAGGATAAAATTCTTTGATAACGGCAGTAGAATTTCTGCCGAAACGTCAGATAAGTACTTAGATTCTAGTTAGGATTTGCGTGTGTGTAGGCAAATTTTTTATCTTATTTAAAAACCACTGACAAACGAACAAATTTTTTTCTTTAGGAATTTACGCAGTGGGTTCTAACATATTTTTGAAAAAATTTCCTTAACTTAGTGGCGAAAAACCGAAAAAAAAGTAGTTTCGACATTAATATTTCCAGTAGGATTATGCTTCTAAGGCAATTAAAATAAAAAAGAAGTTAAAAAAAAACCTCAAAGTCAGTTAATCTAACCGAAAAGAAACCAAAGATCAAAAGATCTTGGGTGGAAATAACGAAAATTCAAACTTGGATGAGCATCCCACAAGGAACACACTCAAAATCAAAGCGAAAAGAGAAATGATTAAACGATGTTTCGCCCTGGGTAACCAGCGTGGGCTCATCAGTAGTTTCACTGGTCACCCTCCACTATACATCATTAAACGCCATCATACACTTTAATTTCCAACCTTGAACCACTCACAAATAGGCATCGTTCTGCACTGGTACTTACTTATCCAAGTTACCTAATACGAATTCGTCCTGGCGTGTTAATATTTCCAGTAGGATTATGCTTCTAAGGCAATTAAAACAAAAAAGAAGTTAAAAAAAACCTCAAGGTCAGTTACTTCAACCGAAAAGAAACTAAAGATCAAAAGATCACAAGGAACACTCAAAAAATCAAAGCGAAAAGAGAAATTATTAAACGATGTTTCGCCCTGGGTAACCAGCGTGAGCTCATCAGTAGTTTCACTGGTAACCCTCCACTATACATCATTAAACACTTTGATTTCCAACCTTGAACCCCTCACAAATAGGCATCGTTCCGCACTGGTAGTTATGTAAGTTACCTGATATGAAATCGTCCTAGCGTGTTAATATTTCCAGTAGGATTATGCTCCTAAGGCAATTAAAACAAAAAAGAAGTTAAAAAAACCTCCAAATGAGTTACTTCAACCGAAAAGAAACTAAAAAAACAAAAGATCAAAAGATCTTGGCTGGAAATAACGAAAATTAAAACTTGAATGGGCATCCCACAAGGAACACACAAAAAATCAAAGCGAAAAGATAAATGATTAAACGATGTTTCGCCCTGGGTAACCACCGTGGGCTCATCGGTAGTTTCACTGGTCACCCTCGACTATACATCATTAAACACCATCATACACTTTGATTTCCAATCTTGAACTACTCACAAATAGGCATCATTCCGCACTGGTACTTATCCAAGTTACCTGATATGAATTCGTCCTGGCGTGTTAATATTTCCAGTAGGATTATGCTCCTAAGGCAATTAGAACAAAAAAGAAGTTAAAAAGAAACCTCCAAATCAGTTACTTCAACCGAAAAGAAACTAAAAAGCAAAAGATCTTGGGTGGAAATAACGAAAATTCAAACTTGGATGAGCATCCCACAAGGAACACACAAAAAATCAAAGCTAAAAGAGAAATGACTAAACGATGTTTCGCCCTGGGTAACCAAGTTTGAATTTTCTTTCGGTTGAAGTAACTGATTTGGAGGTTTCTTTTTAACTTCTTTTTTGTTTTAATTGCCTTAAAAGCACAATCCTACTGGAAATATTAACACGGCAGGACGAATTCGTATCAGGTAATTTGGATAAGTACCAGTGCGGAACGATGCCTATTTGTGAGTGGTTCAAGATTGGAAATCAATGTGTATGATGGTGTTTAATGATGTATAGTCGAGGGTGACCAGTGAAACTACTGATGATCCCACGGTGGTTACCCAGGGCGAAACATCGTTTAATCATTTCTCTTTTCGCTTTGATTTTTTGTGTGTTCCTTGTGGGATGCTCATTCAAGTTTTAATTTTCGTTATTTTCACCCAAGATCTTTTGATCTTTTGTTTTTTTAGTTTCTTTTCGGTTGAAGTTTTTTAACTTCTTTTTTGTTTTAATTGACTTAGAAGCATAATCCTACTGGAAATATTAACACGCCAGGACGAATTCGTATCAGGTAACTTGGATAAGTACCAGTGCAGAACGATGCCTATTTGTGAGTGGTTCAAGGTTGCGAATCAAAGTGTATAATGGTATTTAATGATGTATAGTGGAGGGTGACCAGTGAAAATACTGATGAGCGCACGCTGGTTACCTAGGGCGAAACATCGTTTAATCATTTCTCTTTTCGCTTTGATTTCTTTCTCTTCTTTCTTCGCTTTGATGAGGAATGCTCATTCAAGTTTGAATTTTCGTTATTTCCACACAAGACCTTTTGATCTTTTGTTTTTAGTTTATTTTCGGTTGAAGTAAGGTAAGGTTTGTTTAACTTCTTTTTGCGTTAAATGTAATTACAGAATGTTGAGCACTTGGACAAAAATGTTGAGAATTTTATGCCAAATATTTTTGTTCGCGCCTCCGACCAATAAAAATGGAGAAAAGTCGGTTACAGAGTTTTTTCAAAATGGCGGATGGTTCTGGTGGAGTCAACTCAAACCTGAGGATCTTACTTTTAGACTTCCCCCAACAACATATAAAAATTTTAGCCACCCCGGATTTTTTTCGAGGTACCACCTTTATTTATGACAATTTTACTGTACTACTTATGATTCAAAAGTTTTGGCACTAGTTACTGCATTACATCTTAACCGCATAATGAAAAATACTACCAAATAACTAAATTACGAAATTAAGTTAAATAAAGAGGTCCGTCCTGCTATCTTTTTTGTTGTTACATATTATTTGTTTTTTTCAAGGTGTTGCCCTAAGCCACCTACTAACGAAATTCTTGATGGCTGCGAACGTAACCATTCCCTTAGCAACTCTGCCCGATAGCAAAAGACGCAAAGTAGCCCAAGCGACTGCGCAGTCATCTTCCACACCCACCATTTTTGCAACTGTAGCTGCCATATTGTTGTGCTCGTATACTCTGCATTGCACTTGGGTTACCAGTGAAGCCTATTCATCGCCTAGTATCGTTTTAAGCGCCAGGGCACATGACGGCGGAAGAATTATATTTGATGATTTTAGAGAAGCTTATGGGTAAAGCTTGATTTAATACCTTGCCGTTGTCGTTTTTATCTTTTACATGTGGAATGGCTTTTTATTGCAAAAAAATGTCAGTTTTGGGCTATGATGGTAACGGCTAGTATAAATCAAGGGTTAAAATTACTTATTTTTGTACTTAAATTATTACTTGTACTTTTCTAGGGTTTCACAACTTGTTTTTAAGCTATTTTTCCTACTGGTTTATTTCCCATAAAGTTTTTTTTGCACCTCTAGCCGCTATTTTGTTTGGTTTGTAACAATATATTTGTTTTAAAGATGGTTCCCTGAAAGGAAGACATAAAAATAAAAACAATTATTGCACTTCAAAAATAAATAAATGGAGATGAAAGAGACCGAATCAAAAAACTTATTAATGTTAAAATATAGGCATTTTTGCGGAGAGAAACTCGATCTTGGAAAATTATGAAATTTTGTAGGATTTTTTATTTAAGTCTTTTTAATAAAGTTCTTAATCTTTTTATTTTTTTCTTAAAAATAAACAAAAAAATTTTGATTTCGATAACAAGAGTTAAAAAACAAATTTCACCTTATTAAAACATCAAACTATCAATAAGTCTTATTATTTTACAGATGGTTGCGATCCAATACTCCCCAAGACGCTCGGATCATGTCGTGGTGGGATTATGGTTACCAAATAACGGCGATGGCCAACAGAACTGTTTTAGTCGATAATAATACTTGGAATAACACACATATTAGTAGGGTAAGGTTTTTATTGATAAATTTGGCCTACCCATTTGTCACTAAATAGAATGCATTAAATTTTTGGGAGTAAACTGGAATTTCGAAATTCCATTGTCTTTATTTTAACTTTTTCGCAACGTTTCGAATGCTTATGTATCTGCAATGTCATCAGGAGAATACTAACAAAAACTAAGACTACCTAATCTTATATACTAGCATGTGTTCAATGAATCATGAGGTTTACACTTTGTTGGCTCCGCCCTTTCACAGTTGAAATCTGTTACCTCCCAAAAGTAGGTTTCCAAATATCCTTGATGGTGACGCTTGTTTGAGAAAATACATTCTGGTTCCTCAGGATGAATGCTGTTTCTTTGAACTTTTGCTTAAATAGGTTTTTCTCCTTTGCGACATTCTTTGCCTCTTTCCATTCCATATCATGTTGATTTTCCCAGAAATGTTGACTATTTTCGATCCAGTTGTGTCCCCTTGTCGAGTTTTGCGTTTGTGTTCGGTAAGTCAAACTTCCATAGGTCGGCTGGTTTCTCTAGTAGCGTTGTGGTTTAGTTTTTGTTGACAGTCCAAAGATGGTATTGGTTGGCTATTCTTTTTATCTTTTCTGAGATTCCTTTGACGTATGGAATTATAAGTGTCGCCTTTTTTTCAGTAGGTACGTCTGTAGGCTTTGGTGTTGGTGTGTTCTGAAGAGTTATTGATCGTGTAGTTGGAGAAACCATTCCTTCGCAGATCGGATGAAATTTTTGACTTCTCTTTATTTAAAGCTTCTTTATTGCAGATGTATGTGGGTCGATCTATAACAGATTTTGCAATTCTCAGTTTGGTTATGTTAGGAATTTGGAACCTTTGGTTGCACTATAACAAAGTTGTTCAGGATCACCTGCTTACAATATTCCGAAATGGCTAGCATACGAGTTTGAAAATTTACCTATAAAGGAAAAAGGTTTTTCTGTTCAAAAATCCCTTGAATTTATCAACAAAGTCTCCAAGAAGGTGAAATTTTAATCTCGTTTGATGTTAGTTCGTTTTTCCCTAGTGTGCCGATCTCCAATACCTTCCAATACCTGGAGGAATTACTAAGAAAACACAATCTAGAAGACAAACAGATTTTAGAATACATATCTTTAACAACACTCTGCATTAATCAAAATTACTTTCAATATATTTTCAAAATTCCCTTGAATTTATCAACAAAGTTAATATTTCACTCCAAGAAGGTGAAATTTTAATCTCGTTTGATGTTAGTTCGTTGTTCCCTAGTGTGCCTTTAACAAAACTCTGCATGAATCAAAATTACTTTCAATATAAAAATAACTACTACCAACAATTAGAAGGAACTACAATGGGTAATAGTTTATTACCTTTTATTGCATACCTCTTTATGAGCAAATTTTGAATATTTCCCAGAGTATGGTTCAGGTAAGTAGACGATGTCTTTGGCAGTATTCAACACTAAAGTAACTAGTGTTGAAAATTTTATGGAAAAAATAAATAACAAATTTTCCACAATTAAATTTACTTATGAAACAGAGAACAACGGTATACTGTCATTTCTAGACACTTTAGTTATAATAAATAAAAATAAATTAGAATTTGACCTATACAGAAAAGGAACGGCCACCAACAGGTATATTTCAAATTACTTTTTTCATTGCTTACAACATAAGCTTGCAAGTTTGCAATTTTTAACATATAGATCAGTAAATTTCCCCTTAAACAAAGAAAGATTTGAAGCAGAAAAGAATAGGATTAGGAATATAGCTGGCGAAAACGGTTACGACGAAGGCTTAATAAATAAGCTGATAAATAGAAATTATTTTCAAAAGACGTTTCGGAATTCCACTTTTTTCAGACAAAAAGATACCTCTGACTTTAAATTTGTATCAATTCCTTATAATCCTAACTATACGAAAAGATTATAAAAAGTATTTAATAACACCGATCTTAAATTAGTATATCAATCCGGTAACACAATAAGAAGTTTACTATGAAATGCCAAGGATAAAACTAAAGTTCTAGAAAAAAGTGGAATTTACGAAATTAGTTGCATGGATTGTGACAAAAAATATGTTGGCCAAAAGAGACGCTCTATTCAAACACAATTCAAAGAACACTTAGCACACTTAAAATACGGAAGAACAGAAAAGTCAAGTGTGGTCGAGCATGCTAGTGTGTACCAAACAAAAGACTTTTGAATGCATATGAAAGTATGGAAATCATTAAATCCAGAAATAGTTTAAATAAAGATAGAGGCCCCATTCCGTTTAGTACACTTTATTCTTTAGTTGAGGGAAGATAGGATTATAAAGCGTGACCAATTACGAATTATTAGTCTTATCTCCGCCCACTAAAAGATAGTATATAAGATAGAGTGTAGATTAATTTGGTTTATTGTTTATCGTCTTCTGATGATGCTAACGTTGTTAACGAAACGCCCGTCGAGTGCAAAAAAGTGTAGTTTTGGTTTGTGGAAAACTTTGTCTCAGTTTGGTTGATGTGGAGTGGTTTGATTTGCATTGAAGATATTATCCAAAATGCGAATGAATGAATGAGTGAATGTAGAAGTGCTTGCTGGGCCTGTTGCACGCCCACTATCCATGGTTGAGCCCAAGAAGCCTGCCTCTTTTCCTAAAAATATTTTTCTGGGCTGCAACCTTCTTACATCGCCTGGGGCCAACAGATAGTTCCCAAGGTGCGACTCTCTTGACCTGGCCAGAGTCGGACACTCCAGCAGGATATTCAAGGACGATTCTTCGTCTTTCATGCACCACCGACTCTCTGAGTCTCCGGCGATTCTCAGCGTCTCTAGGTGCTAATTAATGGTTGATGACGTAGGGGATAGTTTTTTAAAAACACCCTTTATTACTTTTTTTTACTAAAACTAAAATATAAACAATACAATTATAACGGTGAGTACGACACTGATTTATTTGAGACAATGTACATCCTTTTATATTAAATTATTGCTTATTAAATTAAATAAAAATATTGCTAACAATTCGATAGAAATGTTTTAGTGCAATTCTAGACTATTTGTGAATATGCAAGTTTCCTATTAATGTATATGGGGTCAATGAAATGTAATTTCTCCATCCCCTGGGGAAGTTTTGTAAGGGACGAACAAAACTGGCTTCTTGGTGCTGGTAGTTGGTTCATCCTTGTCGTTGTCATCATGTTGAGGCAGCTTCGTTTGCTTTGGTTTTTCTTTTTATCCATTTTCGTATGCCTACTATAATTGCGAGACTCAAAATAATGGAGATGGGTGTCATCCAGTAGTGGTATTTTATGGCTTGAATCGATTGAAGGTGATCTTCCTCTTCTCTGAGTTTGTGGAGTCGGTCTAGGGGGAGTGTGTGTATTTTAATTGGGTTTATGTTAAATGAGCTTTCTTCTGGGGTAATTTTAATCTTTGGTAGTGTTAATGGCTCTTCTTGAATAGTTTCTTTAATGTTGATGAATGAGTCGTTTGTTTTGAATTCGCATCCAGGTGGTAGTTCTATTAGATAAGAACCTTCTAAAACTATTATTTTTGTGGAACTGCAGTGCGTTGATATTTTGGTCGATCTGGGACATGTAGTGGGCCTCTGAGATCTGTTGAATCAATATAGAATTGATGCATGTTTGCTTGCATTTTGCTTCCTTGTTGGAAATTTAAAGGATGGTGTTAATGCAGTCTTAGGTGTTGGAATCTTTGAGAATTGTTTCTATGCATAAGTATCCTTCATCAATTTTTGTGCAGAGTTGCTCCATATATTGATACATATCATTACTTGAGGCGAGATATGGAGCTGGTGGAATAATTGTTGTATGTTTGTTAGTTGGAACGGAGAAGAGTAGTACGAAAACTTTTCTGGATGTAAAATTGGAAAGTGTAGAATAAACACTATCTTGTTGTTGAAATAGTAGCAATCTATGCTTTAACTGGCATAGTATTTGGTCAAGTCTTCATCGTTGGTGTAGAGCAGTTGGTGTTCTGGATGACGATCTAGCATTTTCTGGACTGTCCACCTCAGTTCTTCAACTTTAATGACACTCTTATAGAGGATGTTGCTTCTAGAAAGAGCTATCCCTGTTTCAAGGTCGCCTAGTATTTGTAGTATGCCTTGACAGGCTAGGCTTAGTTGGTCGAGAACGTTCCTATCATGGCTTAAGTCGAAGACGACCTTGTTCAGTTCTGATCTAATTGTTTTGATTTCAGATTTTATAGTGTCTTTATTGTGGCTGATGAGTTCTGCTGTTTTTTCAAAGTTTTCTATAACTTTTTTGTTCAGACTCATATGGTGGTTGACTTGGCTGATAATGTTGTTTTGGTTTTGTTCTAAGATGTTGATAGCATGATCGTATTTGTCTGCATCTTCTTGATCTAGGTTACCAGATATAGTTTTGACGAGGCTTTCCACACCGTTAATGATACCTCTTTTGGATCAATAGTGGGAAGAATTGTTTTGTCAAAGTTCTGCAGGCTGTGAAAGTAAAAATGACTTAGTGCTTGATTGATTGCGTTGGTGACGTCTTGATATTGTTGTTTCAAGGAGTTGATTTCGTTTACCAGTGGTGTAAGGTTAAAGGGGGCTTGAGTGGTTGGATTTCTGGGTTGTCCTGGAGATTATGGATTAGGACCTCTTGGGCCTTGACTAAGAAACATCTGTAAGGAAGAATTTTTCTTGTTAGTTTTCCTGTGTGCGCTGACTTTTGATATTCTTCTTATGTACAGCAGAGTCCTGTGTTTCTATGGTTATATCATTATCCTTTTTGACTGTTTTACAGGTGACTCTTGGCAGTAGTTTATTGCCTTTTAAAGTTTTCCTGGTGTAAACTTTAACTGGTGGTTCTCTTCCAGCATTCCTTGTCTCGATGTACTTTTCTTTATTTTGTTATAATTTCTCGTTGAGTTCCTTGTAGATTACTTTCGTTTTTTCTCTATGTTCTTGAGTGTAGTTGTTGATAAGGGGTTTTCTTTATGTCGATGTCGAATGGATCTCTGGCGTCTAAATGTTCATTGAGAACGTAGCTTGGCTTTTTCCCAGTCATGGAGTGGATTGAGTTGTTGTAGCCTAAGATCGCATAAGGCATTTGTTGTTTGATAGTCATTGATTTCTTGGTTTCTCTTAGTATTCTTAGGTGTTCTATAATTTTTGAATGGTTGTTTGGATGATTGTAGTGAATGGTAATCTTGTGAGTACTAGCAAATTCTTGAACTCCATTTTGAATTCTGTTTCGGCATCTGTTATTATCATGTATGGAGTTCCATGGTGGGTCATGAAGATCAAAAGAGCGTTTACTATAGCACCGTCGATTGGATAGGTTTGTCCATATTTAGAGAAGGCGTCTTCGATTGTTAAGAATTTTTGTTCTCCAGCTTGGAAAGTATCTAGGTGAATGATTTCTAAAGGCTTTGTTGGAGTAGGCGTTAAGGAGTGCTTTTGCTGGATTTCTATCGTGCTTGTTGGCTTGACAGATATGACAAAAATTGATAATTTCTTCAATGTCTTTTCATATTGGCCAGTAATATTTTTTTCTGATTTGTGCTTCGGTTTCGTTGATTCCTCTGTGATTTTTTGGGCTCTGGTGGTAGCTAGTAAGTATTTCTTTTTGCCGTTTCTCGTTGTTGATATCTTCTAAGAGAATGTTGCATTTTACGATATCAAATGCAGAGTGTTCTTTTAAAATGTTGTTAGTGTTCCTGTAAAGTTCATAGTCTTCAAATAGTATTGCATATTTATTTTTTGGATCGATGTATTGTTTGAACAGATGAATTATGTCGTTTTCAAGATTATTTCTTCCGAGTTGTACATAGATTCTGTTCTTGTTCGGGAATGCTCTGGACATTACTGGCTTGGCTGGGTTTTAGTTGACTGTTCTTAGCACTATTTGGTGACTGAAGTAATTAAGTGGTTTTTCAGATATTGGTATTCCTGCTATGGGGTCTTCTTAAGCTGTGTCTATTGTAATATCACTGGCGGCTTATTGTTCCTTGGGGTTTTGGGGCTGATCTTGGAGTAGCTCATTTATTAAATTCATTTCTGCTGGAGTTATGTTTTTAAGTGGTTCTCTGGTCACCGATTCTGCTAAATCATATGATTTTAATGGCTGGTTACTATCTGGACGAAGACGGATAATTGATTAATGAAGCGTTGTCAAGGTCTTCATTTGTTTGTTGTAATTCGACTATATTGGGAATTTGGAACCTTTGGTTGCACTAAAACAAATTTATGATTGTTTTCCACAAACCAAAACTACACTTTTTTGCACTCGACGCGCGTTTCGCTAACAACGTTAGCATCATCAGGAGACGATAAACAATTAATTGAATTGTTTATCGTCTCCTGATGATGCTAACGTTGTTAGCGAAACGCGCGTCGAGTGCACAAAGTGTAGTTTTGGTTTGTGGAAAACAATCATAACTTTGTTTTTGTTGTACTTCGGTTTCTTTGGTGTGGATTTCTATCCTGGATAAGGCGTCGGCATTTGTATTGGATTTTCCTTTCTTAGCTTCAATTTCTTAGTCAAATTCTTCTAGCTTAAGTCTCCATCTGACGAGTTTGGAGTTGGGATGTTTTAGGGAGAACAGAAAGGATAGTGGTCTATGATCTGATTAAATTTTAAATTTTCTTCCAAATAAGTAGGGTCTGAAGTATTTGGTTGCCCATACTATTGCAAGCATTTCTTTTTCTATTGTAGAATATTTTAATTCTGTTTCGTTCAAAGTTCTGAAGGCGGAAGCTATGGGCGTTTCCAACGGCTCCTTGTGATAATATTGCTCCAAGTGCAAAGTTGCTGGTATCGGTAGTCAGGTTGAATGGTTTAGAGAAGTCTGGATATTGGAGTAGAGGCTCATTGGTTAGTAGATTCTTGCAGATTTTGACGCAATTGAGATATTCTGGAGTAAGCTTGATTTTAGCGTCTTTCTTTAGACATGATGTTAGCGGCTTTGTTATTTTGGCAAAATCTTTAATAAATTTTCTGTAATATCGAAGTGGTCCTAAAAATCCACGGATTTATTTTGTGGTTCTTGAGATTGGGTATTCGATGATAGCTTTTATTTTGCTTGGATTTGGCTTGAGTCGTTGAAATATTTTAGCTAGGTTAACCTAATGTTCTTGCAGAGATGTGCTGTAGCAAATTAAATAGTCCATATATAAGAGGCAGATATCTCCTTGGAGGCCTTTCAAGACGTTATCCATGACTCTCTGGAAGGTGGCTGGTGCGTTTTCGAGTCCAAAGGGCATTCGGATGAATTCGTAATGTCCGTTTTCTACGTTGAATGCTGTCCTCTGAATATCTTCTTTGGCCATCTCTATTTGGTGGAATCCGCTGGCCAGGTCCAGGTTTGTGAAGTACTGGCATCTTCCAAGTTGATCCAGAATATCATTGATGTTAGGAAAAGGATATTTGTCATTTATAGTCTTGTCGTTGACTTCTTGGGAACGATCCAGATTGGTGAGGACCATGGTGATTGGCTTGGTCTTATGATGCCTTGGTCGAGCATGGATTCTATTTGGTTCTGCACTTCTTTGTGAACGTGGGGATATCTGTAAGACTTGGTGTAGGCTGGTATTTCATCCTGGGTTTTTATGTGTTGCTTTATTTGATTGGTGAAAGTTAGTTTCATGTCTGGATAATGGAAGATATCGGCGAATTTTCTTCTTATGCTGTGCTCTTCTTCCGAATTGAGATGATCTGTTCTGATTTCTGGTTCACAGTAGATTTGTTTTCCCGATAGTGTAGGCAGCACATATGCGGAGTAGAGGTTGAAGTTGTTCAGGTTAAATTCGGAGCTGAGTTCATCGGTTTCATTGATTAGTTCGGTCCATGCCATGTGGTTGCAGGCTGTAGTTAGTATTTCTCGTAAAGTTGCTCCCTGGAGGTTTTGTCTTGGCAGGATAATGGTTCTTTCAACTTCCTTTACTGGGAGTCTGACTGGAGTGATTGAATGTGGTTCTAACTGGATGGAGTAGAAATGAGTTTTGTTGGTTTATTAGTATTCTAAAGGAAGAGTGGCTCTCTCGGTAATGAGTTTTGATTCTGGGAGGTCTAATTTGGCTTTGAGTAGCTTGAGATTGTCTAATCCGATATATTCGTCGAATGTTTGGTGGAATTTGAACAGGTAGAACTTAATGTTGATGTTGGAGTTGAATTCGGAGAAAATTGGAATTTCGGCGGAGTGATCTTGGGAGTGATTCTGGAAGATCGATGAGACGACAAAGGGTTCGTGCTTGAGGAATAATTTCGTAGCACCGGAATCAATTAGCAATTTGAGAGGTGGGTTGGCTATGGTGATATACGGGAGTTCTTTCCTGTCGGGATAGTTGTGGAGTTCTACTATGTTTCTGCGTTTGGGTTTCCGGTCTCTTGAAAATTTTGTTCTTCGGCTTCGTAGGTGTACTCTGGTTATTGGTCTTCCTGGTATTGGGCATCATACTGATTGTAGTAGCTCCAGATATCTTCTTCCGTGTAGCTATTGTCATAATCGTAGTTGGGATCTTATTGCTCGAAGTTGTAGATTTCTTCTATATGGTATCTTGGGGTCGTGGTTTGCTGTTGCGGCATTCTTTGGCTTGGTATTTTCGATACTGCTCTGGATGCTATGCTCATTGGTTCTGGTTTTGGAAGTTACGATGGAACTGGTTGGGTGCTCCAGTTAGTTTGGAATGGTGTGGGTTGGTTGGGTTGAAATCTTGGTGGTTGAATAACAGGTTTTGGTGTGGCAAAAGGCCCTTGAAAGTTATTCTGTTGGGGTCGGAAGGGGTTCTGTTGTGATCTAAAGGCGTTGAACATGGGTAGAGGCGATGGTCTAAAGGCGTTGAATAATGGTGCGGTTGATGGGCTAAAGGTTGTTGGTCTAAAGGTTGTTGGCCAAGTTGTTTGCGACCTTAGTCTAAATGGTTGTTGGAAAGTTGGGGTAGGTCGTCGTGGAAGAACGGCGGTTGGTCTGGATGGTGTCTGGGTTGGTAAAGTGACAGCAAATCCTCTTTGCAGGTATTTGATGTTGTTTTCTTCTTGGATATATTGGATGGCTTCGTCAAGCGACCTTGGTTTCATGGCTCGTATGGTTGATCCCAGTGGTTCTTTGAGTCAGGCTAAGAAGGTGGTAAGAGCTTGGTTCTGGAAGAATCTTTTCTTGTTACCCTTGACGTATGCCTTGTCATTATGGAGTTCTATGTAGTTGGAGATTCTGTTGAGAAGGTTTGGCGTAGGTTGACGAGGTCTCTGGTAAGGGAGTTATTCTTGATTGCTGCCCAATCGGTGCAACCATAGACGAAGATGAGGTTTCTGGCCTTTCCTTTGAGTTTACTACGGATACCTTGAGTGAGCATGTGGTTTTGAAAGAAATTTGGGTTTAGAAGGAGGGTGGTTGCGTTGATAAAGTTGTGAAGTTCGGTGGGGTTTCCTTCGTATTCTGGGATGATGCAGAGGTTCTTGGTGTCGAATGATGGGGGTGCCATGTTGGTGTCTTGTTCTTCAAGGAATGATGGTATGACTTTGTTGAGGTTGACGGTTTCTTCTTGGATGAGTGGGTTGAGAATTTCTGGTCGAGTCGGTGTGGCTGAAATGATTTGTAGCAAAGGTGGTCTGATGATCGGCTGGCGTGGTGCGCTAGAGATTCTTAGGCTGTTGTCAAGCTGATCTGAATGAATTATAACGGTGAGTACGATACTGATTTATTTGAGACAATGTACATCATTTTATATTAAATTATTGCTTATTAAATTAAATAAAAATATTGCTGACAATTCGATAGAAATGTTTTAGTGCAATTCTAGACTATTTGTGAATATGCAAGTTTCCTGTTAATGTATATGGGGTCAGGGGTCAATGAAATGTAATTTGCTTGTTGAGACAACAGTGTCCTGTTAGGAGCTCTGTTGGTAGTCTCACATCCTTCCTACCTAGGTGGAGCAAGGACTTCGAGCAGGTGCTTCCTGAGCTCCTTGACCAATTTTTTTACATCAGCGGCGTCCTTAGGCGCTCCTGATGCGTTTGTAGACTTCCCTGACAGACCTTTTGTGTTGAAGAAGATCTACTGGGTCCTTACTCCTTGAACAGTTCCTTGTTGATCCTTATCTTTAGAGGTTCCATTGGGTACCTGTTCGGTTCCCTATGTTACCTCCTGGCTGTCGGAGGGTCCTTCTCAAGTTCCCTCACACACGAGTAAACCGGCTAGAATCATCTCTTCAACAGCACTTCAACAGGGTGCGCCTGGTTCCCTGCATACTCGTACCCGGTCTACCACTCAGAGAAGTCGAGAGCGAGCCAGAGTTGGGTTTACCTAAGTGCTTCCGATCTCACCGACCCCAATGAGCTGTGTTCCAGGGTGCGGTATAACGTTCCCCAACAGGATTTAGTCACCGACTTATTGAGTCGACGACTTGAGCGTACCTGTTGGAATTACCCAAGTGGGATTCAGAGAAGGAAGCTCTGGGTCTCCTTGGGCTGAGTTAACGCCAATCTTATCTTGTCAACCCAACCCAACACAAGCAAAGCCATACGGAAGTGATTATGGTTGAATTATTTTTGGTGATTAGGACATCGAGAAAAGGGAGCTGACAACTTTCTTCTTTTTCCAGAGTAAATTTGATGCAGTTTCTTATACCATTGCCATGATTGAAGAATTGTTTTAGTTTGTTGTGGTCCTTTTCCCAGATGATGAATATTTCGTCCATGTATCTTAGCCATAGTTTGGGTTTCTGACATGTTGTTGGCAGAGCTTCTTATTCAAAGCATTCCATAAAGATATTGGCCACTACCGGCGAAAGTGGAGATCCCATGGGTAGACCATCTTCCTGTCAAAAATATATATTCTCTTCCTATAAATAAGAATTCTACAGATGGCATTTCAACAAATCCATAATGGCATTGATTGGTAGATTGTTTCTGTCACAGAGGTGGCTGTCATTAAGTAGCTTCTTTTCAATTTCAATGATTTGAAGTGATTCTTTCAGTGCTACGTTAGTGTAAAAACTTTCGACGTCAAAATTAACAAACTGGTCGTCAGGTTGTAGGTTGATATCCCTAAGGAGGTCCACAAAGTGCTTTGAATTTTTGACAAATGACGGGGATTTTCCTTGAAGAGGCTCTATGATTAGTAAAAGATATTTAGCAAAATTATAAGTCGGAAAGTTGCGAGAACTGGTTATCGGTCGCAGAGGCATTTTTTCCTGATGAATTTTCGGCAGTCCATACATATGCAGTGCTTTGCTGTAGTTCGGTGTGAGTTTGCTCCTTTCAAGTGTTGGTAGAGAGTTTGGTAGATTTTTCTTTCTATGGTGGTGGTTTGGTCTTGATTTATTTCTCTGTAATTTCGTTTTTGTAGAGCCTCTTCAATTTTATGGTCTACAGTTGCATATCCTTTGTCTGCAGGAAGAATTTTGATCGATAGGTTTGATTAAAGATCTTTGAGGGCTGATTCTTTTTGCGGTGTTCGGTTCTTTTCCAATTTCAATTTGTTGCCAAAATGGTTCTGACCTTCTATCTAAATTTCTCTGCTTGTACTCTATCTCTTTCATCAATGTTTGTAGATTCAATGGCAGTGATGATGTCGACTGCTGGTATGGTGTTGGGTGCAATGACGTAGTTAAGTTCTTTGCTGAATAACGATGATTCAGTCTTGGTGTTAGTGATTTGTTCTTCTTTCCTTTGAACTAGGTATTTCATTTCTTGTCGTGGGTCTTTTGATGCTCTTCCAAGGACTTCTGATATCATTTCTCAATTTTTTGAAGGATTGGTTCATAGTCCTCGGTAGCGGTGTGGTGTCTGATTTCCTCAAAGCGTTGTAGAATGTCATCTAGGAGTTAAGATTTCTTCCATCTGTAGTAACTGACTCTAAGATCTTCCTCGCTTTTGTTCTATTGGGCTGCTCAGCTTGAAACCGTTTGGCACGATGTTGTTGTTCCTTGCTCTTTAGGAAGGTAATGTGTGTTTCTTCTTTGGCTAGTTTAACCTTTACCTTTTCGTAGTATTGGAATTTGTTGTGTATACCGAGTCCGTACCTCCAACTGGAGTTTCGAACATTTATTGTCTTTATTTTTACTTGTTCACAACGTTCCTAATGCTTATGTATCTCAATTCAAGATACTTCAATCGTCATCAGGTGAATAGAAACAAAAACTAAGACCACCTATTCTTATATACTAGCATGTGTTCAGTGAACCATAAAACTAACCTGTGTTCAGTGAACCATGAATTTTACACTTTGTTGGCTCCGCCGTTTCACAGTTGAAATCTGTTACCTCCGAAAAGTGTGGTTTTCCAAATACTCTTGATGGTGACGCTTGTTTGAGAAAATACATTCTGGTTCTTCAGGATGACGATCTTTTCCTCTTTCCATTCCATATAATTTTGATTTTTCCAGCAATGTTGAGCTACTTTGGATCAAGTTGTGTCCCCTTGACGAGTTTTGAGTTTGTGTTCGGTAAGTCGAACTTCCATAGGTCGCATCCCAAGTAGCATTTGGATGTCAAACTACGTCCTCTACACGTTGGCTTAAAAACCTTGACGTTGGCAAGCGGACAGTCCATATGATCCCAATCTGACATAAATGGGGAATACAAATTCGGGTCGGCTCGACGTCGTTAATTGTACTTCAATGGTATAGGTAGTTTACCTATGACGACGTGATAATACGTTCGCCAGCTTACGTAATTTTATATTATTTAATTGATTACTTAATGTGATGCTTGTTTAGTAAATTTTAGGTGAAATATATATGAACGAATTATAACTCACAAAAAATAAATGGCCACCTTTTTATTATTAACAATAAAAGTTATGTTAATAAAAAGTGCACGTTAGCGAGTAATCTAAAGCGAAATATTTCTGCGAGGGCCACTTTACTGAGTGAGCCTTCCCTCCCTTCCAAATTAGCATAAAAAAGCAAAAAGAAAAAAATATTTAAAAAAATATATTTTTTTAGAGCACTATTTTGGTTGTGATTAAGACTAAAATCACTCAAGAATAATACCAAACGCACCTTTAGGACCTTATTAAGTGTCTTTTATTGTGTTTATTTCAAGAAAAACAAGAAAAAAATTGTCGTCAATAATGGATGCCCAAGCTTGAAACTCCAAAATGGACGAATTTGGGCTGGTATAGTACAAAACAACGATTTGCAGATCTAATTTTATTTAAATCTAACCAGCCCACGTTAAATTACGTAATATGTTCAAACGTTCGGAATCCGACTCCATTCTTCGTTGGCCATGTAACCAAAACTGACTTAAAAGAAGAATGACAGTACTGACAGTTCAGCTGAATATAACCTAGAAAAATATTTTCCGTTATCCTTGTTTTTTGCTTCAAAACATGGATTATTTTAAAATTGTATTTATTAAACAACTGAATGAGCTCGAACCTGTCCCGCAGAGCTGGGAGGAGAATAATTATTGTTGGTTTCCCATCAAAAAGAGCGACATAAAACAATATCAGTGTGACCCCACTAATGCTCCAGATAAAGTGGGCTGGAAGAAATATAAGTGCGAGCTGAAGGTCCACCAGATTTTTGGTTGGCAGCAAGTCAACAAATTGTGAAATTTGATGTGCACAGAGGATCCTTCACCAGCAGAGATTACAACATCAGAAGAAGACCAGGAGAAGCCCCAGCTTCCTCTGAAAAGAACCAGAAAGACACCTGTAAATAATAATGTGGAAACTTCATATGTGATCAAAAAGAACCCAGAACTCCAAAGTTCAATAATCGGAGATTATTCAGAATATGGTGATTTGACAATCACCCATAAAACCATATTGCTGCCATCGGCTAGCGATTTGACGAACATCACAACTGCGTTAAATGAATGTAAGTATAACTAAGTATGACAACATCAGTACACATCCTCAATAATCTTATGTCTAGTTTATATCAAATCATTACTTACTAACGCTACTTATTTTTTTTAGACAAACAGAAGGTTATGCTCTGAAAACTGAAATTGTTTCAGAGATAAAAACATGCATCGATTTAAAATTCTGAAATATATTTACATTTTGAGGACTTCCAAAAAGCTATTTGTAAAAGGAAATTTGACCAGTGTTGTAAAAGAACAAGATTCAGAGCTTAACTTATTTCCCTTGGATTACTTCAGAAAGGTGGTTACATGGCTACATAGAAGTGTGGGCACTGGTTATAATTATAGACAGGCTTGTTATCGACTTTTATCTATTCTATTATGTTTACAAAGTAAGTATTTGTGCCTTGTAGATTGTGTATAAAATTAAAAGTATACCTAGATTAGACTTAATATCATTTGTTTACTTTTTTTTAGGGAAATACTAACACGTTACTCATGGACGAGAGTCACAAGAACAAAACAACAAAAAAGGCCATTCAACACACTTGAAAAATTGTTGAGTAAATATCTATACACATACCTCTTAACTCTATAAATCAAATAACATCACCTTAATTTTAACCAGCTTATTTTCTTATATTTTTAGGTGTATTTTACAATGTGGTAAAATTTTCCGATGGATCTTTTACCCACGCACATAGGGAGGCATTTTTCAGAGCTGGGGTACTAAAACACTCCAGTTCCAGGCTTCATCCAAAAAACAAAAAAGGAAGGTATATTTTAAGTTAATATTTCCTTGAAATATGTCTGGCAATGAAAACACAAGCCAACACATTTTGGTGCCGGCGATTTTTTAAGTGTTCCTGGGTAATTTTTGGGTGGAGAATCCGAAATAGCCATCAGATTTCGTCTATCAGATCTAGTTTTTAAAATAGGAATTATTTACTTTTGTTTACATTCTATATATATTTTACGTTATAACTATGTAATATTAGACACTTAAAGTAAATATTTCAACGCATCGGTATCGGTATACGTATTGCGTTCGAAATAAAGCCAAAATACACTACAAGAAAGAAAACAAAAAAGAAGTTAAAAAACCTCCAAATCAGTTACTTCAACCGAAAAGAAACTAAAAAACAAAAGATCAATATACCGATACCGATGCGTTGAAATATTTACTTTAAGTGTCTAAAAGTAGCTGCTTTACATACATTGATACTCATATTAGTCACTATCACCTACAAATTTTCTTTTATACGACTTTCTAGCATGGAGTTTACTGGTGTAGTCTCGCTGAAGGCTTCAACAGTAGTCGGCCATCATGTGGCTATCCCATCGTCCTTGATATCGATCTTCCATAGTTTTAATATCCTGATTGAATCTTTCTCCCTGTTCTTCACTACAATCACCTAAATTTTCTGGAAAGCGATCTAGGTGGCTGTGTAGGTAGTGAACTTTTATACTTATGTTACAACCGAGAATATGAAAATTTGAAAGCATAGTTTCCACTAATTCTATGTAATTGTCTGCTTTGTGATTTCCAAGAAAATTTTTAACTACTTGAACAAATGAACGTTAGCGTTAGATTCAGTCTCATTCATTGATATGGTGAATCTTTAATAAGTTGCCTTATTTAAGGACCATCAAATATGTCAGCTTTTAGTTTTTCCGTGCTAATCCCAGGAAACTTACGTGACAAGTAACCAAAACAATTTCCATCTCGATCTAACGCTTTCACAAACTGCTTCATAAGCCCCAACTTCATATGCAAGGGTGGTAATAAGATTTTTTCGCTTGTGACCAAAGGTTCATTCACTACGTTTTGTTTTCCTTGAACCATAGTATCTCTTAAAGGCCAATTTCTCTTAACCCAGTGCTGATCTTTAGCCCTGTTGTCCCAAAGACATAAAAAACAGGGGTATTTTGTATATTCACTTTGCTGTCCAATGAGAAAGTTTTCAAATCAACACAAATTGTCCCCGAATGTTCTTGGTATTTAATTTGTTTCAAAACTTGTGCTATTGTTTTATACTCCTCTTTCATGGTAGTAGAATGTCCAATAGGAATTAAGTCATATTTATTACCGTTATGTAAAAGGACACAACTACGATTTAAACTGTCATTGAAAAGGCGCCAATCGTCTGAAGTGTATTTTAGCAAACCCATTTTTTCTAAGTCCTTTTATATCGTTACAGAATAACAGCTTATTTTCCTGAGTGAAAAAAAGGCAGCAGGTCCTTTTATCTCTGACGATAAAATGTAACATTAGTATAGGCAAGATAAGACCTTTTCACAAATTCAGAAATAGTTTACTACTACTTTCTTTCAAAGTGTATTCTACTTTCTTTCAAAGTGTATTCGCCACTTACATAACAAAAAACATCTGGATGGTTTACACAGCTACGCCTGCATGTACAAAAAATTATGACACAACTTTATTTGCAAAAAACTACACAATATACTAAGTCGAGAAGGATAAAGGTAGACAAAAGGTACTATGTTTCCAAAACCAATTAGTCGGGATTGAGCAGATATGGGGAGATCGGATCATAGGGAATTCCTAATATAAAATAGCTAATAAAATTAATGGGATTAAGTAATGCGGGTTAACCAGGTCTAGGAATATTGGTTTACGGACAATTCAGGTATATTTGGCTAATTAGATCCTAGTTTTGAATACCAAATTTCTATTTTGAATTTTAAAGAGATGTTGATTTATTTATTTTTACCCTTTATTAGAACTAATTCAATTAGTCTCTATCTCAAAAACTAGAGCTGATAGAAAAAATCTCCTGCCAGTTTTAGAGTCAGCACATTAAGTCTATCTAAAATCAGTTCTTAGATCTTAGGTACCAATTTTTTTTTTATTTTGTTGGCCTGTGAAATTGATTTAATTCATCTTTTATTAATTTTATAAATCAAAACTCCCACTGCTCCTCCAGTGGACCAAATTGGTGATGTTGTATTACCAGCAGGTTTAGACAATCTAGAACAGTCGGACACTGAGCTGCTAGAAGGCTTTTTAAATCAGGAGGATACTTTAGTGACATCGGTTCAGGTTGAATCTCAGAGTGAATAATATTTTTTGTGCATCATCCCCCATGCTTATGTTGTTTTGTAGTATTTGTAACGTTAAAACGTTACTGAGAATGTTATTTTGTTTTTGAAGTAGAAATATATTTAGTTAGGTAGGTATCCAGTTTGAACGTTACCTCTTTTTGTGATTACTGTAGTGACCATAATTAGTAACGTATTGTGTAGTTTTTAAGATATTTTTTACTTTTTTACTATTTCTGAATAATGTTACTTTAAGTGTTTTACCATTTTTTAAAAGTTTGTTTTGATTTTTTAATGATTTAATAAGAAACTTTTTAATATTAATATCCGTCCAAAGTAACATGTACTTAATGTACTATAAATAAAAACAGTTATAAAAACAGTTGTACAGGGTATAGTCCTATGTTACCCTGTTGATTCCTAGCAAACAGGCCTGTATGAATTATAAAGCAAAATATGTGTCCGATAGCCACGAACCTGCCTTTTTATTTATTTTTCACGGACAAGAAATTACTTTTTTAATATTACCTATTTAACCATGAAATATTATTAAAATGTCCATAGTAACAATAAACTAACTGGGTGATTTAACTTAAAACAAAAATATAAGTAAAAAAACATGTAAAAATTAATACAGATTCAAAAAGTGTTAAAATAAAAAATAAACAAACTTAGGGTTTTTTACTTTAAAACAAACATACAAATAAAAAAAATAAGTGCAGGTTTACATACATAAGTTTAAAAATGGGTACATTACAAATTAAGAAAAAATTTAACAAGTAAATTAAAAATGTCAATGTGCCAATTAAATGTTAGTTTTATTAAATATATCCAAGGTGTGAATTAATGGGAAAAAAATGATTTGTTTTTGTGCTCTAATTTAATTAATTTACATTTAATTTGTAAAATAGGAAAGGGCTGTGGATCACTTAAAATTGTTGTATTGGATTTAAAAATATTTAAATCCTTTGAATCAAGATGATATGTAAAGAGACTTTCCTTCCACAGCATCCTAAAATCTTTGGGTTCTCTTTATTACCATAAAAACTTAAAATTTTTACTATTTTATTATCTTTTGTCATTAACCACTGATTCTTCTTGTTAGCCTGGTAAACTATATCAGAAATAATTGCTGTTTCAAAGTGACTATGGTTAGATATTTCAGTATGATTAATTTGACACTTCGTAGGTGATTTAAAAAAAAAATTAGTATGACATTTCTCTATGCTAACTAACCTGTAACATTTTCTCTATAATTCTTTTTGCAATCTATGCAAGAGGTCGCTTTCCTGATTTTAATAAGTTTTTTATTATACGTAACTGATTTTCAAATTTGTAAGTTCAAATATTTGGAAGACAACCAAAGCGTTTCTCATCATCTACTACATGACATATATTATGAACATTGCTGCCGATTGAGTCTTTGCCATATAAAGAAATATACAGTTATATATAGTCATTTAGCATCTTTCCCTGATCAATATAAAAATTTGATGATACTATTGTAATGGCACAGAAAAATAACATAAAATGTTTAAATGCATAAGGACTTAAATTATCTTTTAAAAATACAGGTGCTAAATAATGTAGGAAAGTTTTAAACTGCGTGCCTTTCCAGAATATCAGATGGTCGAAACCCCTTATTCATTTTTATCATTGATTTAAGGCAAAAAGAACTTCTCCTTAAAGTTATAGCTCCCATGCACCCAGCCAGTTTTTTTCATTATTCCAAAATGTATTAGGTGAAGTGAGTCTGCCACGATGAAATCTTCCATCATATCTATCGGTAACTTCTCTAAAGGTGAGGATAAAATTTACCCATTAGTCTTGTCCTTTTGATGATGCTTTGCATCTTCTTTACTTCTAAAAGATCTATCAGTTCGTTTTTGGCAATCGGTTTGTGGGAAACTAATGTGTCTGCCCCCTTTATATTATAAGCATTGTGTGAAACTGTACCTAAAATCACAAAAATTAATAAAACACAGGTAATTATTTTTATGTAATAGTCAAAAATTATAATATGAAATAATAACACATTTAATAAAGGCTCGTGCTGGGGTGTCGCATATACCGGGTGGGCCATAAAAAACCGCACAAGTTTTTTCGCTATAACTTTTAAAGTACTTAACCGATTTTGACAAAATTGATGGTATTGTGTAGATAATTAATAAGGTTTTTTACTGCGTTCTAAAAAAATGTCGCCATCTTGAAATTAAAAATGGCGCATTAAAACAAACAAAGACCTTTTTTTAATCTCGTTGTTTTCCATGTTGTACCATTCACGCTTATTTGAAAATCTATTATTCATCAAAATCGGATAAAAACTTTGAGATATTAGATTTTATTTTGGTGTAGTTTTTCAAATCCATCTCTTAGTTTTTTCGGTTTTCATTATTATTTTTTTCCGTAACTCTCTTATTTTTTAACCGATTTTTACAGAGTTGGCTGTATTGTGTAGATACTTAATAAAGTTTTTTGCCGCGTACTAATAAAAGGTCTCCATCTTGAAATTTAAAATGGCGCATTAAAACAGACGAAATCCGTTTTTTAATCTTGTTGTTTGCAATGTTATCAATTTTTTTTTATTTTTAGTTTTTTTTTCTTAAACTACCATTCATGCTTATTTAAAAAATCCATCATTTTTCAAAATTGGATGAACACTTTTTGAGATGATAGATTTTATTTTGGTATCATTTTCAAATCCATCTCTTGGTTTTTTCGGTTTTCATCATTATTTTTTTACCGTAGCTTTCTTATTTCTTAACCGATTTTTACAAAACAAACTTTGTTGAAAAGAAATAAAACTGTACTTTATTATCCTAGTTTAAGAAAATAGACCATTCTTAAATTTAGTATGGCGGACTTAATAAACTAAAAGCTTTTATTCCAACTTCTTCTTTTTTCTTATTTTATTAAGTGTGTCATACTAAATTTAAAAATGGCGTTTTTTTATAAAGGATAATTAAGTACAGTTTTTTCTATTCAACAACATTTGTTTTGTAAAAAGCCGTTAGGAATTATAAAAGTTACGGTAAAAAGTTAATGATGAAAACCGAAAAAACTAAGAGATGGATTTGAAAAACGATACCAAAATAAAATTTAACATCTAAATAAACATGAATGGTACTTTCAGAAAAAAAAAACTATAAATTAAAAAAAATACGACATTGAAAACCACGAGATTAAAAAAGGCTTTTGTGTGCTTTAATGCGCCATTTTAAATTTCAAGATGGCTACTGTTTTTTAGTACGCAGCATAAAACCTTATTAATTATCTACACAGTCAACTTTGTAAAATTCCATTAAGAAATAAGAAAGTTACGGAAAAAAATAATGATGAAAACCGAAAAAACTAAGAGATGGATTTAAAAAATTACACCAAAATAAAATCTAATGTCTCAAAAAGTTTTTATTCGATTTTGATGATTAGTAAATTTTTTAAATGAGCATGAATGGTAGTTAAGTAGTATAGTATAGTATAGTAGTAAAAAAACTATAAATTAAAAAAAAAATTACAACATTGAAAACAACGAGATCAAAAAAAGGCTTTTGTTTGTTTTAATGCGCCATTTTTAATTTTAAGATGGCGCAATTGATAATTGCCAGTCAACAATAGTATAGTTCAGTTCAGTTATAGTTGTTAGCACTGTATTCACATCGAAGATAATTTTCCCGCTCTCCTCGGTTGATACAACAACAATATTATATTTAATTCTTCCACAAAATCATTCAAATAAGCCTCGATATTTGTAGGTTTTCCAGGGCCGCAGAAAATTGCTACCACAAAAACTAAATTTGTTAATTCTGTCACATTAGCAACGCTCATTAAAATTGGCCATAATTGTTGCTCGGTGAATAAAAATTTAATCTCAGCTCATCCACATCATTGGGTAATTCTAATATTTTCAGGGAATTTTCGATGCCATTGTAGCAGAATTCCCCATTGTCAAATTTAGTGATTGTGACGGATTTTGGTGTAACTAATAATGTTTTACTGTCTTTGGGAAAGTCTTCTCCGACACCATTAGACTTTAGAATTGTCAGTAGTTCATTAATATGGCTATAAGATATAAAAATTTTTAAAGCCCATTGCCTCAATTATTTTTTTCAGTTGCTTTCTCCTTGCCCCTTTTCCTCTTCAATTTCCATATTCTCCTCGATTTCCACATCACTACTAAGTTCGATATTATATACTGCCTCATCGCTTATTTCAGCTGATTCCCAAGTAAAATATTCAGATTTTTCTGATAGTGGGATGCTAATGCTTGAACTTGGAACATCAAGCCCTTCAAGAATACTATCAGGCTAAAAAAACACAAGGTTTATTACAAAAAAACATTACTGCTATTATTGATTTATAGATACAGGAAAAAATCAAAAATGTTGTGACAAAGTAAGAAAATGCTTTTTATGTATAAATTATTTGTGTTGTGTAAGTATAATTACCATCTCGTTTCTTTTAACATGTTTATTATTCAGTTACTTTTGAAGCTTAGCCTTTTTTCTATAAAAAGTAGACGAATGTCTAAAAACTTTCGGAATTTTTCACAAAAAAAACCCAGTGCAAAATTGTTAAGGTTAAGTATCCTTCTTCTTCTTCGTTCCGTTTTTGGTAGATATCCAAATATAGGCCCTGAAATGCGACGTCAATTAAGGTAACAAGGCCCACGATGTTTCGTGGTCGATTTAGGTATATGCGTAAAACAGTCGGGTTTGAAACGTAAACTGACGTGAATCCGTCTGGGCAAATATTTGTACAAATTACGTTGCCTATTTTGACGTCGTTTAAGGTTCGCATATGCGTACCTGACTACGTAAACGTCGTATTTTACTAGAGAAGACGTTTGTCGTTTGACTTACTAGTAGACAACTTTATTTTGTACCTAATACGACGTCGCTTTATTACAGATTAGGTTGGAAGACGGATAAATGCTAATTGGGATGGTACCTGGTAGATGCAATTCTTGATGTCGTGGCGTTGTTGTTTAGTTTTTGTCAATTGACTTCTTATTGTTGTGGTCGTTTTGAAGTATTGTATTGTCGCCTTTCTTTCAGTATTTACGTCTGTAGGCTTTGGTGTTGGTGTGGTCTGAAGATTTTTATTGTAGTTCCATTCCTTCGCAGATTGGATGAATTTTTGTTTTAAATAGTAATAGATGTCTGCTTATCCTCAAATTTTAAAAATGTCATTAAATTAAAAGCAATTTATCAATTATTATTAATTAAAAAAAAAAAATGTTGTTAGTACAGTAAATTTTGCTAATCTGTTATGGTAGGTGGACAGCCCTACTAGGGTATGCATAAGTATACTAATAGCCCTAGAAGTAATAAACCGTTTATCGTTCAATACTAATAAATACACTAGGAAACTGGAAAAAAATTATCAAGAGCATTAATAAAAAAAATTTCATGCTTGAGTTTTGAGCAGCATACTACCAATATTGTAAATACAACATATAGAATGCTTGGTTACGAAATTTATTTAGGTTTAATAAGATTAGCACTTTGGAAAATTTTTACAATGCATATGTTTGCAGTGCACTGGAATACGCTGCAATTATTTTGCAACTTATAAAAATGATATAGAAAAAGTAAAAGTGCTCTGTTTAAAAAAAAAGTTTTTTTTGCAATGTTTTTGAGGTCATACCTCATTTATATCAGTCGCCTATTAGCCGATTTCTGCAAATTTGGGCCTTCTTGAAAAGGTAAAATATCAAAATTTATTATTTATTAAAAAAAAACAGATGTCAAAACCTACATTGGTTAACAATAGGTTCAAACTTTTTTACTAACTTGATTTAAAAACGTAAAAAACCATTACCCGACGTACCACACATAAAAATCAGTCTATTTATAAGATATAAGACATCTAGAGAGGGTCAAAGTACCCCTACGTTTTCCTTACATAAGCCTAAATTTGCTTAAATATGAGTAAGAGTTTTGAAAAGTTCTATTTGATTTATATAGGTGGGACAAGCAATGGCAAGTTCAGAAGAAAAAGCTCTAGAAATTATGCGAGAGTTGGATGTGGACTACGTCTTGGTAATTTTTGGTGGATTAACTGGTTATTCTTCAGATGATATTAATAAGTTTTTGTGGATGGTTCGAATAGGTATGTTTCTTTTACGCTTCTACATAAATTACGTAAAAATTTTAAAATTATTGATAATTCACGTTTGCTTGTTTTCTATAATTTTACGACATAGCAGGAGGAGTAAAATTTGTCAAGAAAAGACGCATGAGTGAAAAATAATTTAGGGAATTATTTCACGAACGAAATACAAAAAACATAAAATAAATATACTAACCAATTGTTTACATACCGAATTAGTATAAGGAAATAATCATGACCAGTAATATCACAAGAAATTAAATTATTTCCGGAAATTTTTAAGAACTCATGAATATTTTCAAATTTAATTTTCTAAAAACTTCAAGATTTAATTTAACCTGGCGCGGTATTCAGTAAAAAAACTTTGCACCAAATTGTGTTTAAAATAAAATAATTTTAGAATTACATTATTTCACATGAAAATACCTATTAACATTAAGTTTTGATTCACTTGGTTATTAAGTTGCAAGGATAACTAAGTAAAATCTTAACACCTAAAAATTATTTGAGTTCCGAAGCTGTCAGTGTCAATTTTATAGCAAAAGTTCTGTGGCGCGGAGCGGCGTGAACAAAATGATTAGTTTCGATTAAGATGATTTTTACTACTTAGCTACTGTAGTTACACGGAAATACTATTTTAAGACTTAAGATAGATATTCTTTAATTTTACATAAACTTTGAGTTACTATAAGTGGTAGAGAAAACTTTTTTGCCTGTAATTTATATAAGTAAAAAGTATCAAAATATAAGTTTATACACAGTTAATGCCTAATTTTATTTAACTGCGTTTTTGCGAAGTGTAAACAGGTTCGAAAAATTTCAGATTTAATTTAGTGTTGGTTACCTACCTAAGCGAAAATTTTTTTCGAAAATACGTGTGGTGACTTGTCAAAAAACCCATTTTGATTGGCTAAAAAGTACTGGTGTGAAATTTTCAGTGTAATTCTTATTACTTGACATAAGTCAAATAAATTTTCGCTGTGCGCTGTCGCTGTCTCCATACCAAATCACATGAGTGGAATAATCAGTAAGATATTGTGCCATTTGAACAATTTGTAGCACCATTTGTCGTTACTTTTATTTATTTCTTCTCATTATCACTATTATCAGCATAACAATATTTTTACGTAAAAGGGAAAAAAACATGAACATGCGCATGAAAATTAGAACACTAAAAAAACTAAAGCGCTTGTATTCAAGTTCATGCTTTATTACGTTCTTCCAAAGGGAGTCACTAAAAGTGGATGTACATGTCAATAATAATAAGTCTTACATTAAGAAAAAATATATACTTATATATAATATACAAAGCGCTTCAGGCTACTGCGAACATAGGCCGGAAGAAGTCCAATTTGCCAGTGTACGTACACGCTGGGACACCGCACACCTATCAATGGATCAACCAACACTCAGGCTTGCGATCACCGTTCACGGCTGGCGTTTAGTACGCCTCTAACCACGGTGCAATGTAAAGTGTAGTCCATGAAACCGGAATTTGTTCAATAAGTACGCAAATTTTGATAACGTAGAGCGTTTTATTTTCAAATGCTCAGATTTATCACTAACAGAGTGTTACAATGAAAATAATAAGGAAAAACCAAATAAAGCAAGTTCTCAAAATAAAATAATACATTCTAAAAACGAGAAAGATTCTCCCAGTCAAAAAAAAAAAAATAGAGCAAATATTCGAAAAGTCCTCCTTGCTCGGCTAGGCAGTAGATCCAAGTATCTAGGACCATTCAGATTGCCGTCAATAAAAAATTGCCCAATTACAATACGCCCCCCCCCAAATATTTAGTTTTTGGGGATACTGTGTTCTTACGTCAAAATACAAATGCAAATTTTCCCTCGACCAATATCGAACGTGTGTTGGGTTATGACGATTCAATAATGGAAAAGTGGTTTCAGAAAGTTTTGATCACGATTAGCCCTTTCCATCATTGTTTCGCAAAATTCCATACGACGATAGTTGTCCTCCGGAAAAATTTGATGCGTTTTTGACGCTTTGTAAGAATGATAACCATTCTTTTGGAGAACACGTAAGACAGTGGCTGAAACCGTATCAACTGCTTCGGCAATTTGGTGGCTAGTTAACTTTCGATTTTCCTCCACTGCAGCGCAAATCATCCTGTCATCGTCATTCAAAACAAACTTTTCAAAATTCTGCACAAACCTATAAATCGTTGATAAACTAGCTTCTGGGCGATTTACAAAATTCTCCAAAAAAGTTCTTGAATAAGTCCCAATCTGCCTTGATAGTACTATTTGACCATCTGCACTTTTTCGGAAAGTTCGTAGACATCCATTTTTAGTTTTAAAAATGTATTATTTCACTTAAGAACTTACCAATCTGTTCGAGCAAGGCAGAAATAAAACAAAATAAATTTTAAAAAGATAACATTGCAGCGTGCTTCGACCTCACCTCGGTCGTTCGGCACGGAAAGTAAATTCGACTTGAATCCCCCTATGTTCGCAGCAGCCTGAAGCTCATTGTATGGTCAAATGTCTCTTAACACTTGGTACTTTTATTTTTTTTATAAGGATTTTTATATATATTTATATCTTTAGTGTACACTGGTTATAAGTTTGACCGACATTTTTTTATTTTTTAATAATTCTTTTTTTTATCGATTCAGGAGACCTTTAGTGTGGTTCCCTGCCCTTTCACAGTTCAATATTTGAAAAGTCATTATGATGTCTAAAACGTATATAAGAAATCTTCACTTTTAACTATAATATTATATAATTAATTCGACGACGCATGCTGAGTTCAATCTGGATACCTAGGCCCATGGGCGTAGCCAGGATATTCCACAAGGGGGGCCAAGCTGTTCTTTGGGAAATAATAAAACTTTAAATATATATGTATACCGACCTATTTTAAATGGAGACATTTTTCAAGTTCTGTACCTCTTTTCTATCGGTGAGATATTAATTTGTTTAAAAGTTTTTCTTTTACAAATCCCAGGGTGGCTATGGCCCCCCTCCCTACGCCCATGCCTGTGTCGCTTTTCCGGGCCCATTGCACCACATGAAGAGTTTTATTTCTATCATAACTTTTAAACGGTTCAATCGATTTTCATAATTCTTTTTATATTAGATTCAGGAGAGTTTCAGCTTAGTCTTTCCCACCACTTTCACGACTAAACTTGAAATTCACTTTCAAACTAGAAGTCATTACTTCGGGGATATATGCATGTTTTGAATAGTCAAGTCGAAGTTGCACGCTGCTTTCAATTTGGATACTAGGGCTGATTCTTCGGGCCCACTGTACCCCTTAAAGGGTTTATTTTATTTGTATCAAAACAGACCTAAATACAAAATTGTGTTATAGTGTCTGTCTGTCTGTCTGTAACACGATTACTCAAAAACCACTTAACCGATTTTTATCAAATTCGGCAGAAAAATTATGTGGCACGAGACGCAGAGCTGATTAGTTTTTGATGGGGGTGAGGAGTTAGCAAGAGGGTAGGAGGGGGAATTAAACTTTTAAAAAGATTGTAACTCACGAGCCATATTTCATATTTTCAACCAAAAAAAAATATTTTTTTTTTTTTAGATTTTATGGGCTATATGTGCACGTGGGCGCGATTTTTTTGCGTTGAAAATATGAATTTTTTAATTATAGTTGTTTAGAATTTACAACCGGTTCTAAAAAATAATGGCGACAGCAGGCACGTATAGCGATCCAAAAAAAATTTTTTTTTAATTTTTTTGATTTTTTTTTACATTTTTTTTTCTTGGTTGAAAATACAATTATCTATCTTAATATGAAAACCGCGTGTCGCTAGCTGCGTCTGGTGACAAAGAATGTTTGTGCCAAATTGGATAAAAATCGATCAAGCGATTTTTGAGTTGTTACAGACATATACCATGACAAAATTTTGTATATAGGTTTTTTTTGACCTAAATAACTTATTTTTAATGGAAATAAAAAAACTAGTCTCCATATTATGTATGGATGGCTAAGAATAGGACAACACTAATATTTGTGGTATCGAATGCCAAAGTAAAACAATAAAAATTCTTGATTCGTAGTCCATTTTTTTAGCCATCCATACATAGTATGGAGGCTATTGGGATCGTCGGTCTGTCTGTAACACAATAACTCAAAAACCGCTAAACCAATTTTTATCAAATTTGTCACAAAAATTCTTTGTCACCACACGCAGAACTGATTAGTTTTTGATAGAGGTGGGGGTTGGCAAGAGGGTAGGAGGGAAAATAATTGCATTGCAACTTGGTAAAAATATACCTCTCTGTGTCCTTAATGAATACAATTTTTACTGGCCTTGCTAAAGGGAAGTAATGTAATCATCGAAAATACGCACTTCGAGATTTTCATGATCCTCCACGAATTTTGAGGTTTCGAATAGTGATAAGCATGAATCCAGACGCCGTCGCTCTGCCTGTCGGTCTGTCTGTCTGTCGCCTACTTTGTAGCCACTCTAATCCTTCACTAATCATAACAAAATTTTACATAGTGATTACTTTTGTTGACGCGCAGACCCCTATTGTTTTTGAGCATTTTCCTAGTAGACCCTTCGGAGCTACCCCCAAAAAACTTCATCCCTAAAAAAAATATATTTTTTTCTTACCGTGTGATACCTCCTTGGAAAGCTTATAAAAATTGTAGTTGAATGGCGGCAAAATTTTTGACTACATATATATATATATATATCACATAAAAAATGCAAAAAAACAATTGAAAAATTTAATTTTCTGTGCCATATATCTCGAGTTATGAAACGAAATGTTAAATAAAAAGTAGCTTAGGATAAGATCGAGATCACACCCTATTATCTTATAAAATTTCATACATCGGTTAAGCCGTTATTGCGTGATTAATGGACAAAAATCTTTTGTATACGAGGATATATATATATATATATATATATACATAGCACATGTAAAACGAAATGTTTTTAGAAACAATAAAGTATGAATCTATATATATATATGGATACACCCTGGAGAAGTCTGGAAAGACTCTGGAAAAGTTTGGAAAGACCCTGGAAAAGTCTGGATACACTCTGGAAAGTCTGGAAAGACCCTTGAAAAGTCTGGAAAGACTCTGGAAAAGTCTGGAAAAACCTTGAAAAAGTCAGGATACACTCCGGAAAGTCTGGAAAGACCCTGTAAAAGTCTGGAAACACTCTGCAAAAGTCTGGAAAGACCCTGGAAAAGTTTGGAAAGACTCTGGAAAAGTCTGGATACGCTCTGGAAAGTCTGGAAAGACCCTGGAAGCCTGGAAACACTCTGTAAAAGTCTGGATATATTCTGGAAAGACCCTGGAAAAGCCCGGAAACACTGCAAAAATCTGGAAAGACCTTGGAAAAGTCTGGATATAATCTGGAGAAGTTTGGAACGACTCTGAAAAAGTCTGGAAAGACCCTGGAAAAGTCTGGATACACTCTGGAAAGCCTGGAGAGACCCTGAAAGTCTGGAAACACTCTGTAAAAGTCTGGATAGACTCTGGAAAAGTCTGGATACACTCTGGAAAAACCCTGGAAAAGTCTGGATACATTCTGGAAAAACCTGGATACTCTAAAAATGTCCGAGTACACCATGGAAAAGTCTGAATACACCCCTGAACAGTGTAGATACACCCAAGAAAAGTCTGGATATACTCTGGAAAAGTCTGACCAACCCAATCTAACCCGTGTATATATGAGTAGCGGTTTTTTATATAATATATGGTCTTCTGAGCAAGGGAAGTTTTGGAGTAAACATTTACTCGATTTATTTTTAGATAAAAAGGTTAAAAAATTTTTGAGATATTATTTTTTTTCAGTCAAATTCTACTCAGGAAAATTCTCGTAGTATTTTTTGACATTGCTCATTTTTTTTGCTTTGACATACTTTTTGGTGGGATAATAAATAAAATAAATAGTTTCAATTAAAAAACATGTCCAGAAATGCAAAAAAAAAACAAATAATGGATTTTGCAACAATGATTTTTTCAGCAGTTGTTAATAATTCTTCAATTAAATGTAAACAACTTTTGCAAATATAACTATTTATTAATAGGCAAAGCAAAATTATAATCCTCTATAATATTTATTAGGAAACATCTTAACAAAGTAAAAGAATGAATCTCAACCACCGACTCGTCAATAAAAAAAAAACAATAATTTATCTTCACGTTCGCTGCAGATATTTGACGAACTTTTGTGCGTTCCCATACTAATTTTGTTTAATATTCTTAAAATCGCTTACATAAAAAAAATTAACAACCGATTACAACATCTATTTGTACGGAAAAAATAAAAAGGAGACGGTATTTAATTTACTACGTTTATACGCGCCTAAAACCGGTTTTATATAAGAACGGTTTTAAATAAAGTAGCTTTCTCCTTCATTAAAATAGTTTTCTAACAGCAGCTGATCGATGTACAGTCAATCCTCTTACCTTACAGTTTCTCACAAATTAAAATATATATATTGTTATATTAAAAAATCCTTATACATATTACATTTTAATTAAAACGAATACAACAACTAAGTTAAAAAAAAATTCCGATTTAAAATAAAATTGATTTAGTATTCAAAATTGTTCTTATGGTATGTTTAGTACAAGCATCTTCAAACCTTCCTTTGTTTAAAAGCGCTTTAAGAGTACCGTATAAACAAAGTAATTGTTTTACCTAAAACTTTATTTTTGTGAAGTATTGCTATTAATATCTTATTTCGATTAATAAATTGTCATACATAAAAAAAATTGTTTGTCATGGAATCGATTGGTGCATCTAAATTTCTTTTTTATATGAATGTAATTTTTATGAAAAAAAATGAATCCGATTTTTGTGTTCAAAAATAGTATATTTTTCTAAATTTTTACCATGTATATTATATTACCTGCTCACGAAAAATCGTAAGGTAATCTATTAGAGCTTATTAAGCCGGAATTTCAAAAGCATTTGTCGTTTTCAATATTTATTTATTTTTAATTTCCAACAAGAAGCTAAAATTTTGAGCTATTTCCGTCTAACAATTATTTCGATGGAAATAAAAAAATACGCCTCTCATATTATCCTGATTTAAACAGAGTTTACAAAAAAAGGTAATAAAACAGTTTTTTTAAGGACAGCAGTTTAGATAAAAAATAAATATCTACTAAATTGATCAAAAAAGTGCATTCTAAGTTTATAGCAATACTACATATAAATAACGTTTTTGCATTTTTTCCAAGCAGCTTCAAAAAATACTACGAGATTATTCCTGACTCGAATTTTTGATTGAACAAAAGGTGATTTGGTCCGAAGAAAATTAATATCTCAAAAAATTTTTAACCTTTTTATCTAAAAAAAAATTATAGGTATTAAGGACACAGAGAGGCATATTTTCACCAAGTTTCATGACAATGCAATAATTTTTGGGGAAATGAAAAATAAAAAACGAAAGAATAAAATTGTTACGATTTTTTGCATTTTTCTCAAAAATTTTGAGGTTATTATTATATATTTAAGTATAAATTTTTAGATCTTTGAACCGTGTACAACTTTTATATCGAAGTTTTTACTCTATGACGTTCAGTTTTGCCGGAAATTGCAATAATACCATTTTTCTCCCCCTTTCTCCCCACCAAATCCACCCCCACCCAAGAGCCCCACGCACGCATTTTTTTTTAAAACGTTTATCAGCAGTTGCTGCTAAATTTTTTATATTTTTTCTCGCTAAATGAGTTTTCGGATCGGTCTAAATGTCCAAGTAAAAATGTTTTAAAAATCTTATTAATAAACAATATGTTTTAAAGTTAATCCCCGTTTATATACTGTTCCAATTCCTTCCGTAATAAAAATTAATATTTTTCCGTTGGAAAATTGTGAAAAATGTATACTTTGTTTTTTTTGTTTCTTATAAGTTAAAATGTACTTATACGTCTAAATATATTAAAACCGTGTGTCCCTAGCTGCTAGAGTTCGTGGGTTACGATTTCCATCAGTATATTTTTGTTTTTCTTAAATATCTCAAAAAGTACGGATCTGACAGACTTCATAATAAATACAGTATTTATAGAAAATATAAATATCCAACTTAGAGTGAAAACCGCCTGTTGCTAACTGATACGGTTCGTGAGTTACGAATTTTAAAAAGTTTAATCCCCATTTCTACCGCCTGGTGCCAGAGAATGTTTATTTGATAAAAATCGTCTGCGCGGTTCTTATTAGACAGAGAGAAACTATGACAAAATTTTGTATTTAGATCTTTTTTCTACACAAATAACTTATTTTTATTGGAAATAACTTTTTTTTTACGATCCCAATAGCCTCTATATTAGTATTGATGTCTAAAAAAACCGTTGACTAGGTAGGTATGTATCCATTTGTGACGCAGGGCCTAATTTTTTGAAAATCTAAATTGTCTCACACTACCACACACACGCACCACGTTTCGACTACCCACAATTAAAAAATACACATATAGTTTATTTCCGGAAGATTTGGTTTACATTTCGTATCGTCTTAAAAAAGTAAAACTCGTCTACCGTTTTAAATGAAAGGAATTCAGAAAGGTCGTTGCGCATCGGACGAAGGTTGCGATTAGCGTGGCGCGCGCCTTATTATGAATGTGTGAGCGGGAATAGGGGGGCTAATCTGTATGAGGAACGAAGAACGTGAGAAAACATCAGGTCGGAACGGCAACAGTGCACGGGAAGTTTGCAGGAAAAGTTTAAATTTAATATAATTATGCAGGCAGCGCTTGGAAGGCGCGCACTGAAAAAACTAACGAAGCTTAACATAGGATTGTCTTTCTGTTCCGTAGGTAGTTATTCTATGATATAAGAAATAACATCTATATAACCTATTCATAAATATATTCGGTTTCGCTTAAAAAAAAAAACGTAAATTACAAAACAAACAGGTCAGTTAAAGTTAAGAAACTATACATTTTTACACATTATTAACTAACATTCAAGCAATAAGTTAACACAAAAGATATTCTAATTAGAATTAAAAGATAGAAAGTAAAAAGACACATAAATTATTATGACAGATACAATTTCCCTTTTATACATAATCATGACGTAAACAAAAGTTGACAGGATCGCTAACATCACAGTATAAATTAAATTAAAAAGGTGAAAAAGAAAGTTTAAAAGTAAGTTGCTAAAAATCAGTGGTCAGAAGTCTAACGTTTATAAATGTAAATAGTAGTACAATGCTTTATTGTCCAAGATATTATAATCTTATTGACAAAGGTAAACTTAATTATAACTTATTGCTAAATCAGGATATGTAAGTTAAACTTAGACATTTAATAATAATTCAAATAAAAAAATAAATAATCTATTACTAGTCAACTGTAAAAATGGTTTAATCACATGCCTAATCATATTTAAAAATGCGAATCTGGCAACAGAATAAAAATATATAAAAACGAAAATAGGGGGAAAAACGGGATACAAAAATATTAAAAATAATCAAAAATAGAAAAAATCAAACAAACAATAAAATTATAAACAGACAAACTGGTAAGGATTAAAAAATTAAAAGAAAATTTTGTTTAATTTTATTTTTAAATTTAATTATGGGCAATGTTTTTATTTCTATAGGTAGTTACTTTAGAGCTTTGCGGTCGAGTTATTTGCACTGTGCTGAAATTTTCTTAAATTATGTTTTATGGGCTTGTATTTGCTAGCAAAATGGGTTGAATAATTATGATTTGAGTTTATTTCAAATTGATATGAATTATTTTTAGTATTTAGTAGAGGTGGATTCCAACGGACAAAAATCTATTCTTGGGGGTAGACGTTTCTGGTTCTTTCTTTTTCCAAAACATCAGTAGGAAAACAGTTTTAAAATTTAAAAAGCTTTCGGAACATTTCTAAGTTCAATGTGTAAAGTGAAGGTTAAACAACTGGGACTCTAGAATTAAACTTTATGAAAGCATATTAACTTCAGGTATGTCTTATGGCGTTGGGATATGCAGTTAATATATGATGATATTTTGGAACTTACTCAATTACGCTTCTTTAAGAATTTGCTAAGTTTAATTAAAACTAAACCGGACTGCACTGTAAGACTTAAAACAGATCGAGTCAAATTTAGCTTTAGGGCGTCATCGTCAAGGCTGTCAAATATATATTATCCAGGCTGCCAAAATCTAATGGAGAGTCCTGTTACTCAAGGACTTGTTTCATTTGTTTGAAAGTTTGAGACAATGATGTGTTTGAAATTAACTCTGTGTTTCGGACTTCCATTGTCTATATTTTTTTTATTTATACAAGACGTTTTGATCAGTACAATATCTGATCGTCTTCAGGTGCAAACTACAATCTATTCCTAAGGCTACGTACTTTTATACTATGGGAAATCGCGATACGGTATGTTTTATCCTTATAAGAACTGTACCCGACAATTAAAGCAACATAAGCCTCTTGAATTTAAACCTTTCCTCGTAATTCGTAGGCAACTTATGCAACTAACTATCGAATCAAACAAAATGCTAAAATAAAGTGTGAAAATAACAACGAAACCAAAATCTGCAGTTTTAAGCAGGAAAGGAGAAACCTGCAAGGTCAATTCACTGAGACATGTCTAGTAATCTGTTGTGATATGTCATTATCAGTAATTTTTTCATTTTTTTTAAATTTCAACATCAATTGCAGAGCAAATTTTAAACTGAAAATATTTTTTCTGACTCTTTCGGGATGCTATAGTTGATTCCAAGTCGAATCAGACCATTTTTTTGACAAGAAAATTGATAATTTCATTTAATTTTTATCTTAAATGTGGTCCGCAAAACTTAAAAAGTACTGGTGGATTATAAACTGACAGGGTGCAGTTCGAAAAATATTTATTTTTAGAGATTTTGTTATGTCTTAGGTGGTAGTACTGACAGAGGAGCTCACATCAAAGAAATGGACTACTATTCTCCGAACGGCGAATTTCGGGTGGACAAAGAGGGTTCCCAAACATTACTAAATTGTCTCATGTACAAAATGTGCTACTACAGGTTCGGTCAGGTTTACACAGAAGGTGAGTAGTAGAGTTTACTTTTAAAGCTGAGCGTGTTCTTTGAATCTACAGTATGACGAACATGGGACGGGCAGATTTGTAGTCATTCTTGAAAACTACCGCACTAATAAAAATGATTGACTCTGCTCTGAATTCCAGTTAAAATTCCTTAACTTTTATACTTCCTGACATTTTTTGTAAAAAACTTTTTAAAACGAAAATAAGGAGGGGCGGCCGGTTTTGCAACCCATCTTTTGTTTTCTCAAAACTGGTTTAAGAGAAAATGTTGTTTGAAACATTTGTCGTCTAGACACTAGGTCTATGGCGTGATGGTGCAAAAAAGATGGTACTTCTTATGGCAAAAAAAATTAAATGCCAGAAACTTAATTACCCGGCAGATCGGTATTGCCATTCAGAGGGGCACTGAGGCTTCTGTGTTAGGGAATCTAACCGAATATCTAACTTGTTAGGGATGTCTGCACACCCCCTCTTATGTATTATTCTTAAAATCGAGGGTGTGGCTCAAGGTGTAATGTTTAATGTAATACTTTTGATAATCTTGAATAATTAGTTACGTGTAAGAGTACAAATTAAAAATTTCTTTTTTTTTTCTGATAAATTCTGAGAGAGGATATGTTTACCTTTATGATTTTTACGTCGAAATGTATGGCAAAAAATTTTGTTGGCCAGCATTTTTACAATTTGTTTCTTATTTTTTATATAAAAGCTTAATTTGCTTGGTCGGTCACATTGTACCTTTCACGAGTAATGTCGCTAAAACAATAAAAAGTCAAGGAAATTAACGACCACAACTATTGGTATATTTTATTTTTCCTTTTTAGGCGGTAAAGCACCCGGTTACGACAGAGTACGTGGTTCAGAGATAGGCAACAAAGACTTCGAATTGGACGTTCTCGAGGAAGCTTACACTACAGAACACTGGCTGGTTCGTATTTATAAAGTCAAAGATCTTCCTAATAGGGGTACCATATAAACTTATTATTTAGGACAAGTTTCCAAGGCCGTGAGCACTGAGAATTAACTGCCTCACTTTTTTCACTATTTTATGGATTTGTTTCGTAAATTCATCGGAGTATATGCTTCCAGTTGCTAAGGTGGCATGCATCAAACATATATTATATAAATTATATATATATATAATTTTTGTTTCTCGTATTATATTTTTAGTACCTTAAAATTACTGAAAAGTGTTCCCACTACACGGTCGAATATTTTTTTGATTATTTTTCACATGTACTGTTATTGAAAAAAAAGCATAATTTAAAAAAATAATCCTTTTCTTTTGGTAAAAATTTAAAAAAATATCGTGTCTGTGTAAAAAAAAGCAAAAATGCTATGAAAATTTTAAAATAAAACGAACATGTTCAAGAATGACAATCCAGTGCTATTCACTTTCTGTCGTTATTTATCTTAAAAGAAAATTCTCTCAAATTTATGAATTCTTTAACCACTTCACTTTTAACCTTAAAAAATAATGTTCCTTTAGATTTGTTTTCAAGTTCACCACATTACATAAAAGCCAGATGGGACAGGCAGACTAACAGAGAGACATAATGATAAAAAATTTCAAATCGGTCGGATAATTTTTTTCTTGGTTTTTTATCTTCTTATTTAGTTTACTAGAAAGTAAAAATTTTTAAAGAAACAATAAAATATGGGCTTAAACATTACGCACAGTTAAATTAGAGTAATTAATAATTATTATATAATATTATATTATAATTCCTTTAATAGACCAATTCTGGTTGACGTGACGAGCCGTCCGAAATGTTGTGCGTGGGTCAATCAAACCGTTTTCCCATATGATGCTTAATTAACAAAAACGTAAATTTTACAAAAACGACAACCTATGAAGTTTTCAAAAAGCTACTGTTTTGCAAAATGTTTAAAATTAAGCAGCAAAATCGTTGTTAAATACAGCTGTGTTCCGCTATCCCTATCTCTTACGTACTTATATAATGTAGATAATGTCATCGCTCTCAAACTAGTCCGATCACTTATTAAAAATCTGGAGAGAAGAGTAAGCGTCGTTTGCAGCCTATTTTTTAATATTTTGCAAAAGGCGCTTTTTTCCCCTATGCACAAAGAATCAATACTTAAAAAATACCTTTTTCAAAACTACATCGGTTGTCATTTTGGTATAATTTTTGTTTTTGTTAACATTGCGTCTTATGGGGAAACGGTTTGTTTGCCCCAGGCAAACGGCCAATATCACCCGAATTGGTCGATACTTAAGGGCCGTATTCATAGTCCTTCCTTCAAGGAACAAGGCTTCCTTAAGGTGTACTTGAGCTATAGTCACGCAACCCAATGAGCATTTTCATAAACCTCTGGTGACAAAAGTTTATATAATTATTATAAAGAGGGTTCCATTAATGTCTTAGGGTATTTAGAGGTTTCCTACAGGAATTGAGTTTGTATATTTGTTCTATTAAAGGCTCTAAATTGACGGTACCCTAAGGTAACAAAACTGGCTTTTACAATATTTCCACGGACATCTTTATAAAAATTTAAGTCATCGGTAACATGTTATATAAATTGGTGTTAAGAATGTTTCCACCAACATATTTATAAAAATATAAGTCATCAGTGACAAATTTTATATAAATTGGTGTTTGAAATCTTTCTGTTAACCCATCTATAAAACCGTAAGTAACTATCAATTAAAGATAAAATGTTGCCACTTGTAAAAACTTAAGTAACCAACAACAAATTTATATAAGATAAGATTGAAAATATTCCTATGAACTCATTCATAAACCTTTTTTGTCCATAAGGTTTCTTTCTATGATGTTTTTATTAATTTCTTTATATAGTGGTTATAATATAATATAATAATAGACTGTTTTTAAAACAAAAAACAATTGTAATTTATTTTTGCAATTATAATAACAAAACAAACAAGATTTTTTTTCGTCAGGAGTAATGCTAGATTTACATTGAATTCGATCTCCAATTTAATTGTTGAATTTGACAGCTTACCATATGGAAACCCACAAAATAATATAAATTCGAAGTTGACTTTGAATTGAATCCAATGTAAATGGTAACCTGCTTTTGCCATATGGTAAGCTGTCAAAATTCAACATTAAATTGGAGATCGAATTCAATGTAAATGTAGCTTAAGTTTAATTTTGTGCCATCAAAAGGCGTTTTTGCGACATTAAAAGGCGCGTTTTTGCGACATCAAAAGGAGCGTTTTTGCGAGATACCATACCATCATTATCTGGTTTTAATTACATCAATCAGAGAGAGATAAGAGATCCAAATCTTCTTGAGATAGTTTTTGATGACAGATATCGGGATCGAATGCATTTTACACCCGATTCCAAACAGCTTTTCCCATGCGCGGCCTCCCTGACTCAAAAAACTTATCACGTGGAGCGACATGAACTTGTATAGGCAAATCTCACTTAGACTACGTGATGCGTGTTTTGAATCGGGGAACCCACGCATAAGAAACCCATAGATCGGAAAACCGTGTTAAGTTCGCAAAAACCCACCGTGAAACTTCGAGTGCATAAGTGCGCACGGCTGGTCGGCGGCAGTTGTGAACACATCACCTTACGACGCGACGGAACGCAGCCTCAAGGTCCGTTTCTGCGAGTTTAACATAGTTACTATTGTCCTCTTAACCTAAATGCATTCGTCTGAGAGAGATCCAGCATACCAGGGAAATACTCGTCTGTACACCCTTCGACCCCGCAATCTAACTGTCTTCTTGAGATAGTTACCTCTGACAGAGGTGCGGTGTTGAAGGGTGTACAGGCGGGTATGTTTCCTGGTATGGGTAGTATCATATATGTATGAGCTTAAATTGCAATTGCAATCCTTGCAATCCTCTCGGCGTGCACAACTTTGTAAGCAGGATATCCTATATATATGCCTATACCTTTCTCTTTTACTCTTTTATGACTCTTATTGTCTCTTTCTGGTGTCAAAGCTTAGCGGTTCTGCACATGCGCGGCCATCGTCATCGGTTAACCAACCAAAATCCAGAAAGACAGCTATGCAGTTGTAAAATTTTTTCAATTTTTTTACGTTTTTAGAAAATCAGTCTTTTCTATTTTAAAATAAATAAATATATGAATAGAAATAATTTTTAGGTATTTTCCTTTTTTTTCTTCCAATTTTAAGAAAAAATAGCTACCAACTTGTGGAACTTCACTTTTGTTGTTTGGCGGCATCCACAAACACAGCACGAGTTTTTATGCGGCGACATCTTTAAACTCCAAGATATAAACAGTTTTTATTATAAGTCCTAAAAACTTTCGCGTGACCAAAGATTAAAAATTCACAATAAAAAATTTGTATAAACGAAAACGCGGAAAACGACTATGTGTGATCAAAACAAATCAACAAAAATGGCGCCTCGACCGAGGGGCGAAGACGAAGGTCACGAAACCGGCCGCTTCGTAAAATTTTTGCGCATGTGCATAGGCGCGGAGCTAAGATGGCTCCATGGCCTGCTAGATTTTAGATCTTGCTTACAAGTTTGGCCTGGGAAAGGCCTATATTTAACCTCATGCATATATGGGTAGTATGCTGGATGTTAAGCTCGCCGAAACGAACCTTCAGTGTTCAACACTGCGCCATTTGCAGCATTTTGTTCCAACTAGCATGATGTTTTAAAACGTTGATAAAATAGTGATAAACGAGGTAAACAGTGGTATAATTGTATTGTTTTTTTTATAGAATTGTCGTAAATTTCCGTCGTTTTGGATTCCAACAATAGGATTTCGACCAAAATAAAAAAAAAGTTATGATTGTTTTCCACAAACCAAAACTACACTTTTGCACTCGACGCGCGTTTCGCTAACAACGTTAGCATCATCAGGAGACGATAAACAATCAACTAAATTAACCTACGCTCTATCTTATATACAATCTTTTAGTGGGCGGAGATAAGACTAATGATTTGTGATTAATCACGATTTATAATCCTATCTCCCCTCAACTAAAAAATAAAGTGTATTAAACAGGATGGGTCCTCTATCTTTCTTTAAACTATTTCTGAATTTAATGATTTCCATACTTTCATATGCATTCAAAAGTCTTTTGTTTGGTACACTTTTTAGAAGTTTTAAGTTATCTAATGTGAATCTATGATTGTTTTCAAAAGCATGCTCGGCCACACTTGACTTTTCTGTTCTTCCGTATTTTAAGTGTGCTAAGTGTTCTTTAAAACGTGTTTGAATAGAGCGTCCCGTTTGGCCAACATATTTTTTGTCACAATCCATGCAACTAATTTCGTAAATTCCACTTTTTTCTATAGTTTTATCCTTGGGATTTCCTAGTAAACTTCTTATTATGTTACCGGATTGATATAATAATTTAAGACCGGTGTTATTAAATACTTTTTGTAATCCTTTCGTATAATTAGGATTATAAGGAATTGATACAAATTTTGAGTCGCAGGTACCTTTTTGTCTGAAAAAAGTGAATTCTGAAAGGTCTTTTGAAAAGAATGTCTATTTATCAGCTTATTTATTAAGCCTTCGTTGTAACCGTTTTTGCCAGCTATATTCCTAATCCTATTCTTTTCTGCTTCAAATCTTTCTTTGTTTAAGGGGAAATTTACTAATCTGTATGTTAAAAAGTGCAAACTTGCAAGCTTATGTTTTAAGCAATGAAAAGAGTCATTTGGAATATACCTGTTGGTGCCCGTTCCTTTTCTGTATAGGTCAAGGTTTTATATTGAAAGTAATTTTGATTCATGCAGAGTTTTGTTAAAGATAGGTATTCTAAAGTCTGTTTGTCTTCTTGATTGTTTTTTCTTAGTAGTTCCTCCAGGTATTGTAAGGTATTGGGGATCGGCACACTAGGGAACAACGAACTAACATCAAACCAGATTAAAATTTCACCTTCTTGGAGTGAAATATCTTTAACTTTGTTGATAAATTCAAGGGAATTTTGAACAGAAAAACCTTTTTCCTTTATAGTTAAATTTTAAACTCGTTTGCTAGAATTTCGAAATGTTGTAAGTAGGTGATCCTACAGCAGAAACTATAGGTCTAACCGATTTTCCAGGTTTGTGGGTTTTCGAAAGACAATACAGTTTTGGCATAGTGGGATTGCTTACTTGTAGCTTATATTTAATATTGTCAGTAAAAATATTGTTACATTTTTTAATTGTGTTTTTTACTTCGTTGATCATTTTTGGTAAGGGGTTCTTTGGAACTTGTTTGTAGGGTCCATTTTTTATTAGATTATCTACCCTTTCGAAATAATCTGTTTTATCTAATATAACAACTTTATTACCCTTGTCAGCCTTTAGATAGAAAACATCTTTTTCTCTCAAACTTTTAATTGTTTTATTGTGATTTAATGTACTATTTTTGTTGTTTTGAATGATGTTTTGAGAGATCTGATATCGGCAAGCATCTCGCACATAGCCCTTTGTGCCTTCTGAAAGATTAGAGATTGAACTTTCAATATTTGCAATAATATCACTTAAATTATCTTTTTGTGGGGGCAGAGCAAAATTAGGACCTTTATTTAAAAGTGATATTTCTTTGTTATTAAAAGTTTCAGAGGATAGGTTTTCTACAATGTTTGCGATTTTCTTCGACTTTTTTGGTTTTGGTTCAGAACGTTTTTAACTTTTGTAGCTTTTTATTAAGTGAAGACATCTTCTTCGTAAATTTTTTCTCAATTACTACAAACATATGTCTTTGGAAATTGCACCATTCTTCAAAGTTCTTATCACTAAGTCTAAATGTCAACTTTTTAAACAGTCGGTATGCTTCAAGCTCAAACATACTTCGTTTTGCGTACAAATTTTTGATTGATTGATCTAACCATTTCTATTTTGCAAACAGGGTTACTTTTGAAGAAACTGTAGATTTCGGCAACTTGAACAAAGTTTGGAAAAACTTTGAATTTTTTGCAAGATTTTAGAAACCAAATATCTGCACCAACTAGCCTAATCTTAGTACTAAACTTACGATAGAGGACCCATCCCGTTTAGTACACTTTATTCTTTAGTTGAGGAGAGATAGGATTATAAATCGTGATCAATCACAAATTATTAGTCTTATCTCCGCCCACTAAAAGATTGTATATAAGATAGAGCGTAGGTTAATTTAGTTCATTGTTTATCATCTCCTCATGATGCTAACGTTGTTAGCGAAACGCGCGTCGACTGCAAAAAAGTGTAGTTTTGGTTTGTGGAAAACAATCGTAACTTTGTTTTAGTGCAACCAAAGGTTCCAAATTCCCACCATAGTCAAAATAAAAACGTTATTTATGGGGTTTCAACATATGTGTTAATCGAAATATTGCTTGTTTAGGGTTAAGAAAAACATACAAAATTCAATATTTCTCACAGAAAGCAAAAAACGCACGTGAAAAAAAAAGTATTATTTAAATGAATATTTTTTTTTCGTTTTCTCAAGTATTTTCGGAGCCCATGAAAATTTTGTGAGTGTATTCGAAAACTATACAGTACACACGAGACCGCAGGTGATTATCAGAGTAGGATGACTGGGAAAACAGCTTTTATTTAACCTATTGTATATAAATATTCATATTCCTGCTTCAACTTATCTCACTTCCATTTTAATTTATTTTAGAAGACTGGTAAACACCATTTTATAAATTTTTTATTTTAAAAAGAAAAAGAATGATACATAACAAGCAAAGGGAAGAAAGATGGAAAATTTATATTTCTAAATCGATAAAAACCTTTAATTTGTTATGTAGTGTTGTTAGAACAGTTGTAAAACCTTTTTATAATAATATCTAGACTTGAGGGTTCATGTTGTTTTTCTATCCATTACTATGTATCATACATTTTTATAAGCTGGCGTTGGTCAGTTGTTTTTCAAGTCTTTTTTACTCATATAAGAGATATATTAGAGTTATAAATTATCACCACCACTAAATAATATAACTTTTGGTTATTTTATAAAGGTTTTATATTATTTGCTGTAACTTCTATATAGACAAAAATGCTCATTGGGAAGACCTCCTTATGCCAAGGAAACGAAATTAAGGACTCCTCGAAGGCCACCTTCGCGCCGTGCAGGAATGGATTTACCCTGATGTGTCTTTCCCGCGCGGCGTGCGGAAAATAATTTTTTCGCGCCCGGTGTGCATAAAAAATACTTCGGCGTACGATTTTTTTACCGATTTTTTAGTTTCAATTCGACTTTTTAGATATATTTTTTATCTCAAATGTAAAGAAAATGAAAAAAAAAACAGTTTTTTGCAAGTAGGTACCTGACAAGTGCGAAAAGTGTCTTTTCCGCCCTTGACGGCTTGCCCGAACTCCACTTCGCGTCGTTCGTGCAAGTGCCGTCGTGTGCGAAAAAGTATCACTTTCCGCACTTGTTAGGTAAATAACTATTTTGGCCAAGGTAAGTAGTAGTGAACCAGAGTTTAAACTTTTTAGAGAAGAATGGATTTTAACTGTGATTATTTACGAAATTATGTATAATAAATATTTTGGGTATTTAGGTTTGCGTAACAACATCGGCAATAATTGCCCCTGCAGTTTTTCATAGGTATGTTTCGGTAATGCACTCCGTTTACTCTTTTGACTCCTTTTACTCAACACCGTTCGGGTATTCAAATCGGAGTGAAAAGTGCAGTACCTTTTAGCGTTCGGGTATTAGGAGCAGAGCAAAAAGAACTCTTACTTCATAAGTCCTACCTCGCGAAGGTAGGGTGCCGGTGCGGGCATTCGCAGTTAGTCCATCTAACAGATTTTATGCTTTCTCGAGGATTTTTAAAAAGTATTTTGTGCACTCAGCTTTAATTAAGTGAATTAATGTTTTCTACAAAATTTTCTTTTGAAAAGTAAGTTGACCCCATATAACTATGAGATACTATAAAGGCCCTGCCCGTGTATTTCCGTATGATAAAAAGCGTCGCGGAAACCCCTGCGAAATACCAAGTTGGCCGTTGCCAATGGATTAAAGACGGGTTCCAATGCGCATGCGTCAGCTGGAGTGTGATGAACTAGAAATGAGGTGATTCGACGTTACAAACTCGCGCAGGCTCAGATCGAGCCGTCTTTAGTCCATTGGCCATGTCATGGCAATCTAGATTTTGATCATTGCCGCGACGATGTTCTCGCATCCTGGTTCTTTATATATCTAATAAATATATGGTTGACCCCCAATATGTAGAGCATTTTCTAAAAATTATTTAAAACCAGCGAATATTTTTGATTATTTGTATATTTGGTGTACATCAAAGAAGAACACGTGGAAAAAAAAACCTTAATAAAGGTTAGCTTACAGTTTACACTTTTCACTACGACGCATTCGATCATGACAATTCCACTTCAAACACTCTGACGTACTCTTACGCAACTCCTACTCTTTAGTATTACCTGACGCACTCTCACACAACTCCTACTCTTTAGTATTACCCCAACGTAACTCATGTAAAAATCTTTGTCAGTGGAAAGTAAGAAAACGCGCTAAAATTAAGCTTAGAATCCTTTTAATTTAAAGAATATATTACAATAAAATAACAATGAGCTTAAAGACGTTTGGAATGTTCGTTTGTTATTCGCTTTTTAGTTATTTAGTAGACATGACTGATTTTTGTAACCATACTGTCATTACGTTCTTTATAGTTTTGTTTTTTATGTATAATTTAAGTTTTAATTTATACAAAATTACCAAATAAAACAATTTTTTAATATGATATATAGTTTTTCTTAAGCCGCTCGCGCATGCTGATCAAAATCGAGTAATTAAAGAGTGAACTTTGATTGGAACAGGAATCTGCACTTTCGAATGCAGGAAAGAAAGAAAATTTCCTTTAAGGATGAAACGTTTTCAGCAACTGGTCTAAGGAATCAGCAAAAAATCACTACAGGACGTGTATTCTTTAAAGTCATACAATCCGGTCTTTCTTTCGTGCGATGGGATCTATCGCATGGGATCTATCACCTCCCATGGTCGAAAAGCAGTTTAGTATATTAATATTGCAGGATGACCAGTTGTCATAAAATCTTATGAATTCATAAAATTTCAATATTGTCATAAAATATGCCCAAAATGTCATAAAATTTCGACATTGTCATAAAATTTGCACAAAAACCTGAGTATTTTAAGTTTAGTTTAAACAAACTTTTAATATTCCAGCTGTACTGTACTGTACTCCTGTATGTAAATTAGCGCAGGAATATATAGGCAACTCATGATTCAAAGGACACAACAAGAGTTTTGCCGCGCTTTTTGATATGAACCAATAGAGTTCGGTTGCCTTTTTTATTGCACCAAAAGTTGTGTGCGTACTTGTGTTGTGAGAAAATAACCCCTATTATATCCTTGCAAAAGGTTTTGTTTTGTTTAATAAACCAAATTAAATGTGCTACTTGAGGAAATGAAAGACTGTTTTTTTGCTTGCTGTAAACTTTGTAAGAACATATTCACAATGGATGGATGTGGAATTGGGCAAGTTAAATCCCACATATATCCACGCAGATTCCGAAAAACACATGAAAATCCCTCTTACCGTTTAAATTTTCCTAATAGATTTCTTTTTATATATTTGTATTAGTAAACGTTTTAATTTTAATCATTAATGAACAAATTAAAAATAAAGGTGGATTTATTATTTCACAGGTACCTACTTGGAATTCAATTTTTAAAATATATTTATCATTTTAATATTGATTTACATCCACTTCCTGGATGGTTGGTAAGAGTTTTTAACCTAACAAGTGCGGAAAATAATACTTTTTCGCACGCACCAGCGTTTGCCTAAACGAAAATACGCTTTTTACACGCGTTAGTTACAACATTTTTCCTACGAGCACACACAGGCGAATTTCGAGGAAAAGCTAGTAAAAAATCAGAAGTTCCGAATATAAAATTATTGGGAAAACCAATTATAATTTTATTATACATATAGTTACCTAGATAATAACCCATTACCTTTTATTAATATTCTCGTCCCTCTTAAAATATTTTAGTTTAAAGTTTACCTTTGATTAGAATATTGTAAGTGTTGTGTGTTAAATATTTCGTGATTTGAGTGTTCCGTTTTTTGCAAGTTGTTGAGAAAATTTCAAGATATCGTCATGAGGCCTATTGCTGGTGCTCAAAAACTTTGTTGAATTGAAATATCCACAGAACTTTTGTAATTTTGATTTTTTTAAAACTATATAGTCTCGTAAAAAATAAAAATAGGATTTTTTGTCCTTTTCTAGCCATAAAGTACATTTCCCCGCATTACTAATTACGTTAGAACTTTTATCTAAAGTCTTCTTGAAATAATCCAAGCTTTACTTCCTGCGGTAATTTGTGATCTTGAAAAAAAAATATTTAAAAAAAATGGGTCTTATGAATTTTTAGATTAAATACTTCAATTGGATAAAAACACAATATATTTTTTTATTATAAGTTTAAAAGTATTAAACCGATTTTTATGAATTAAACACTGTTTGATGGAAAAAAAATGCCAACAGGCTGGCTCCTTTTAAACAAAACACTCCCTTAACTAAAATGTTTCGCCTTAAACTTAATATTCACTGATTTAAAAGCTTTATTTATTGTCCATTTAACAGTGTTTAATTCATAAAAATCGGCTTAATACTTTTAAACTTATAATAAAAAAATATGTTGTGCTTTGTGTTTTTTGCAATTTAAGTATTTTATCTAAAAATTCATAAGAACCAATTTTTTTAAATATTAGTTTTTGGCAAGACCGCAAATTGGTTGGATTCTCAGACTAATAACTATTTATTTTTTAATCTGAGGTTAGATTATTTCAAGGATATTTTATAATAAAAAAATACATATATAATATATCTATCAGTCCTAAAACAACATAAGTAAGTTTTTCAAATTGTAGTAGAAATGTTGTGGCTTGATGCCTGACTTTACAAATTAATAAACTTGAATTTAAGAAAAAACAAACTTTCAGAAGGGGAAAACGACAGAAAACACAAATGTCTGTGTTAAGTTAACCTCAAAGTAATCTACATGTTTAAAAGTCGTCGTCGAGAAGATACGCTAAAAACTTAAGACACATCAAATTGAGAAATTACTCTTAGGGGTATACTCGAGGGTATACTCTATTCTACGCATTATAAAAATTTACACAAAACATATATGTAACAAGAAAGAATTAACGGAATAAAAAAAAGAAAGAAACTGATCAGAAAAAGAAAACGACAAAAAACAAAAATTTTTAAATTTGTGTCAAGTAAACCTCAAAGTAATGGTTTAAAAAAATAAAAATTAAAAAAGTTCTGCAAATATCTTAATTCAATAAAATTTTTAAGATTCCACTTACCACCAGCAATAGACTCCATGACGATATCTTGAAATTTGCTCAATAACTTGTGTACAAAAATAAACAAAAAATACCTTTCGATAAAGGCTGGTTCCACGAGCCTTAATTTTGAAACCTAATTTGAATTAAAGAAAAACGAATGTTCGCCTACCTTGTTCACGTGCTCCTGCGTATTCCAAAATTGGTGGGTGATTTTCTGGCGAGTTTCACTGGATCCAATAATTTCTTATGATGTAGTTGATGCACAATATCACTTAATTTAGTTTAAGGGTAATAGTTTTTAGTAAATTGCGGTAATTGCGGGTTAGATTATTTTTTTTTCTTTTATGTGATCGCGAATATGGCGCTTCTATCTAATAATTTTTCATTCTGTCTTTTTCGCGAAGCATGCGCGCGCATCTTGAAAATACCTCTTTTTGGGAGGGCGAACATATTTGCGCGGCAATAATTATTTGAATTTAAAAGAGCTAACGTATTTTTGTACATACAAATAAAATGGTCTAGGTAAACCATTTTAATTATTACTAAGAAAGATTAAATAAATGGTATTCTGAACATACTCCCCCCTTAATTTTGCAAAGGAGAATTTTGCGAAATTCAAAAAAAAAATAAAAATAAAATAATTCTTAATAAAAAAGAATGCTTGACTTAAACTTAAATGTAAAACGTAGGTATGCAAAGTACAAATATTATACGTCGTTTTTTGGGTCCGGAAGTGGACATAATTTTACCAGCGGGCGTAAATAGGTTCCTTGATCGGTGCGTACCTCGGCTACACGTACTACACCATCTTTCCCAGGGATAATTCGTGTAACTCTTGCTAGTTTCCACTTCATTGGTGGAGCGTTATCTTGTTTAATAACCACAAGGGAATTTTCTTTTAAAGAGTTTTCAGGATTGAACCATTTAGACTTTTGTTGTAATGTGTGTAGGTATTCGGAGTGCCATTTTGACCAAAAATCTCTGTGCATTTTAAGTAAACGTTGATACCGATCAAGTCTATTTAATTTTAAATGCGAAAGATCCGGGTCTGGTAAACAAGTGAGCGGTTCAAGGCTTAAAAAATGGCCTGGAGAAATATAATTATAATCAGTTGCATCAGAATACATTGCTTGAAGCGGTCTGGAATTAAGAAGGGATTCTATTTGGATTAATACGGTGTTTAATTCCTCGTAGGTTAGTATTTGCGTTCCGATAACTAAATGTGTTTTTACAGATTTTATTCCTGCTTCATGTAAACCGCCCCAATGGGGGCTATTTGGGGGTAAAAATACCCATTCAATTTTTTCTTCAGCGGCGGCGTCTTGCATAATGTCTAATAGGTATCTATTAGCGCCGATAAAATTCGTCGCGTTATCAGATATTATTTTAGATAGTCGTCCACGGCGGGCGATAAAACGGCGTAACGCACACAAAAAATTTTGAGAAGAAAGCTCAGTGCACAATTCAATGTGAATTGCTTTGGTTGCAGTGCAAACCAAAACTAAAATGTAACATTTAACCTTTCTAGCGCCTCTATGTTTTCCATGGGTGATCCAAAAGGGACCTCCAAAATCTATTGAAACTACGGAGAAAGCTTTAGCTTGCGTAACGCGAAATGTTGGTAAACTAGACATGGGTGGGGTTAAAGAAGTTGGGTTTAGTTTCCAGCATTTTATGCAACTAGATAAGATCTTTTTTATAGCGCGACGTTATGATAAAATCCAATAGTTCTGAGCTAGAAGAAACTGTAAAGTAAGGAGACCAGGGTGAAAGTGTTTTTTATGCGTATCTTCTGTTAAGCGGCATGAACGGGGTAAAATTATGGGAAATTTTTTATCGTACTCTAATAAGGAGTTCCGTAGGCGACCTCCTACGCGTAAGATGCCGTTTTGATCTAAAAATGCACCCAATTTTTGAAATTGTTTTGAAGGTAATTTTTTATCAATTAATTTTTGAATATCAGCATTAAAAAATAAACTTTGCGTGCGTTTAATAATTAAGAATAAGGCGTTTTGATAATGAGATTGCGTAAAAGATTTGGTTTTAATTGGTTCTTGATTGTTTAGGTTCAATATAAATCTTTGAACATAGCAAATTATTCTGGTAATTTTATCTAACGAAGAATATTTTTGTAAAATTAAATCAATGGAATCTAAAGTGCTAAATGTAGCCAAAATAATTTTACGTTCTTCATTTTTTATTGATTCAATAGGAACTGGCGTTTTATTTGTAGGCCACTGAGAAACAGGTAATTTAAGAAATTCTGGACCAGTCCACCACACCAAATTTTGCACAATTTTTTCAGGAAACAAACCTCTGCCTGCGCAGTCACTTACGTTTAAATGAGTAGGGACATGATTCCAAATAGCGGTGGGTACCTTTTCTTGAATTAAGGATATGCGGTTACCTACAAATGTCCTCCATTTATTAGGGGTTGAATTTAACCAATGTAAGACTGTGGTAGAATCAGAAAACAAGAAAATATTTTTGAATTCAATTCGATTGGCGTATGTATTTTTAATAAAATCAATTAATTTGGTAAGTAGGTAGGCGGAACATAATTCAATTCTTGGGACAGTAAGTCCTTTAAGAGGGACAAGTTTTGATTTAGCAGAAAGTAAATAGGTTTCGATTTTATCTTCAAAAATAATGCGGATATAAGCACAAGCTGCCATAGCTTTCAAGCTTCCGTCACTGAAACCACATAAATCAAAATATTTTGCGTTTTTTGTGTTTAAATATCTCGTAATCTGAACGTTGATAATTTGTGGTAATTGTGTTTTAAAATCTTCCCATTGAGACGCTATATTATGCGGGACTGGTTCGTTCCAGTCAATTTTAAGTTTCCAGAGATGCTGGATTAATAATTTAGCTACAACAGTGACAGGCGTAAGATAGCCTAGCGGGTCGAAATTTTTTGCAAGATCACTTAACATATTTCTTTTAGTACAAATCGTATGTAAAGGAGTCACCGAATAGAAGAAAGTATCAGAATTAGGATTCCACTTTAAACCCAAAATTTTTATGATGCTGGTGGAATCTAAATCAAAAACGTAGGCTTCATCTTGTAAATGTTCTTTGGGTAAATAAGATAGAAATTCTTTGCTATTGCTAGCCCATTTTCTTAATTCAAACTGTCCTTTACCTAATAAAGAGATTAATTGTTTTTGAAGGGCTATAGCAGTAGATATATCTTTACAAGAAGTGGCTAGGTCATCTATATACACGTCTGAGGATAAAACTTGCGCAGCAAGTTCGTGATTTTGTTGTTCATCAATAGCTAATTGCTGCAAAGTACGCAATGCTAAGAAAGGTGAAGAATTAACGCCAAAAATTACTGTTTTTAAAATATACTGTCTCAATGGTTCACCTGGAGAAAATCTCCATAAGATTCTTTGGTATTTTTGAGCTTGGGCGGGGTTTAGTAAAATTCTTAAATACATGCTTTTGATATCTGCGGTAATAGCTATAGGATTAACTCGAAAATTAAGTAATATGCTTGAAAGATCTTTTTGGAGTTTAGGCCCTACTAACAGATTGCTATTAAGCGAGGTAACACTTCTTCAAGTGTCCAAAATTTAGATATTGTTTCGTTTAAAGTATCATAAAAACTGGTAGTGAAATAAGTATTTATTGTAGAAGGTTCCCTGTTATTTTGTTGATTTATACTGCCCATAACTAAGTAGCCAAACGTAGAATTAATAAAGGTAGGTAGGTTTTCATTTATAGTGATTTTTCCATCCAACAAAATTTTATGAAATAGGTTGGCTCCTAACAGTAAATCAATTGGGCTTGAAATATTAAAATCCTTATCGGCTAAGCTCAAATTTGACAAAAAAGTCCAATCACTTGTGTCAATATTGCACCTTGGTAAATTACAGGTCAGATTTTCCATGATTATGGCATCAAATTCATAAGTTGGATTTGATTTATTTATTGGTTTTATAGTGCAGCATACAAAGCCATTACTCGAGAGAGTTTGCATGCCTCCCACGCCTTAAATATTTACGGAGAATTTGTTTTTGTTCAAGCAAAGTTTTTTAGCTAATATTTTACTAATGTAGCAAGATTCACTTGCAGAATCAAGTACAGCGCGGGCTACTTGAAAATTTCCAAAACTATCTTGGATATGAACTTTTAATGTAGATAAAAGAACTCATGAAGAACAAGCTACATTGCAAACAGTAGAAGTAATATTTGATGGAATATGTAAAGCACATAAATTATTGGTAGAAGATTGAGAGCTTTCATTTTGTGAAGTGGTTGCGTTTGTGTGACATATTGGCGGGCTATTGTGCGTTTGAGTGCGATTTTGATTATTTTGTGGCATATTGCGAGTGAGGTAAGAATTTTGTTCATTATTATTGCTGTTCATAGGTTGAAAAACAAAATTATTATCATGCAATAAGGTATGGTGTTTTTTCGCTCGTGTGCGGCACGTGAATGTAGAATTGCACGACTGCGCATTATGATTTTGTAAACAATTTGTACATAAACGGGTTTGTTTTATTAAATTATATCTTTCTTTTGGATTTTTACTGAGAAAAACTGTGCATTTGTATATATTATGTTTATCTATATTTTTGCATATGGGACAAGGGCGTGTATTATTATTACTATTTTCATTTTTTGCGGTAAAATATGTATTATAGCGGCTCTGTGAATTAGATTGCTGTTTTTTCGAAGAGTGTGAGCGGGTTTCCATAGTGGAATTTACGTTTTCTAATGCAATGCATTGTTTTTTGAGGAACTCTATGATATCTTCGTAAGTAGGAGGTTCTGTTGATGCGTAACTATTTTCAAAGCGGGTTAATAAATCAGTATTTAAGCGGTTTTGTAGCTCTTCTGCCAATATAAAAGACCATTGGTCCACGGGAAAACCTAGATTTTGTAGCGCAGCGAGATTTTCTACAAAGGTATCTACTAATTTTCGTAGCATTTGCGGGTTATCTTCTGTTAATCGCGGGGTTTTCATAATTTCTCTCCAGTGTTGGGAAGAAATTGCCATTTTGTTGCAATATCTTTGTTTTAGCGCGTTGTATGCTATTATGTAATTAGAAGCAGATAGGGGATGACATTGTACCAAGTTTTTTGGCGGACCTTTCAGTGAATTAATTAAATGGGAAAATTTTGAAATATTTGATAGTTTGGAATTATTATGTACCAGAACATCGAAAACATCAATATATGTATAAACTCTTTAAAATCACCCCGAAAAATTCTCAATTTTAGCGAGGGTTCTAGCGGTACCGTGTGATCAGAGGTGTTTTGATTGGAATTCGCAGCAGTGTTTATTACCTGTTAACTGTAAATAGATTGATTTAATTTCATAATAATTGTTATCAAAAGATTTTCTGACTACATCTTGAGCGGTAAAATCAGCATCTTCAGATATCAGTTGCATAATTTTATTATGTAACTCATAAAACTCCTCGTAAATAGTGTTAATATGTTCGTATCTACCAAAAAAGTTATTCTGGAAATACTGAGTTACCATAGCCTTTTTTCCGACATCTAACATTTCTTCAATCCTGTTTGTTTCTATGTTCCGAAGAGCTTGATACTTTTTAAGCTTTTCAGCAGACATTGTGTCTTATTATTTTTGTAAGAATTAGCAGGAGTTGGCGTGTACAGTAAAAAAAAATGATTGTTGACTCCCAACTAATACACTAGTATAATTTTATTTGATAAAAAAATTCAAACTCCGTCGCGAGTAAATGTAAATAAAAAAGGAGATAAGAATTTTCGCTCACTGGACCGCAGCTATTTTCGTACTAAATTTGGAAAATAAATTTGTTTTGTTTTACTAAGTATACCACGTGTAGGCGCTACCACCACCGATCAAGGAAGGAGGTTCGAAACAACGTCACGCGACTTTGCACACCTAGCGGTCAATTTTGTAAATTAAATTTTGAGGGACCTGGATAAAAATGGCGTTAAAAAGGATTTTAACTTTAAATGAAGGACTTCAAAAAAGAATCCGGCTCGAAGGACCATTTTATTTTTATGTACAAAAATAAACAAAAAATACCTTTCGATAAAGGCTGGTTCCACGAACCTTAATTTTGAAACCTAATTTGAATTAAAGAAAAACGAATGTTCGCCTACCTTGTTCACGTGCTCCTGCGTATTCCAAAATTGGTAGGTGATTTTCTGGCGAGTTTCACTGGATCCAATAATTTCTTATGATGTAGTTGATGCACAATATCACTTAATTTAGTTTACGGGTAATAGTTTTTAGTAAATTGCGGTAATTGCGGGTTAGATTAATTTTTTTTCTTTTATGTGATCGCGAATATGGCGCTTCTATCTAATCATTTTTCATTCTGTCTTTTTCGCGAAGCATGCGCGCGCATCTTGAAAATACCTCTTTTTGGGAGGGCGAACATATTTGCGCGGCAATAATTATTTGAATTTAAAAGAGCTAACGTATTTTTGTACATACAAATAAAATGGTCTAGGTAAACCATTTTAATTATTACTAAGAAAGATTAAATAAATGGTATTCTGAACAACTTGCAAAAAGCGGAACACTCAATTCACGAAATATTTAACACAGTTTAATAACACTTCATTTTTAGAGAGACGAGAACATTAAAAAAAAGGATGGTGGTTTATTATACCCAGGTAACTACATAATAAAATTGCAATTGGTTTTTCCAATAATTTTGAATTCGGAATTTCTGATTTTTGACCAGCTTTTCCTCGAAATTTGCATGTATGAGGAAAAAAAATACTTGTCCCCTATTTTTATGAACAGATGTGTACCTACACATTATGAATTATTTATTGAATTAACAGGTGAACCGAACATTTATAATATGGCGTTGTGACGTCACGTGGGTATCGATTGAAATTCTATCGTATAATCTATATCCAGTTTTTTTTTATAGTTTGGTGTTTTTTCTTTTGTTTTTAATACCTTTTTGCAAAAATAGACCATTTCGTTTTCCTATTTTGTCACTTGGTCTAAAAAAGCACTTGAGGTTTTCTCTAATAAGTTTTTGTAATTTTTATCACATCTTAACAAAACAAACAAAAATTTAACTAACTAATATGACGTTACCATTTTGTTGATAAAAAGTCGTTTATATTACTCAGGTGACGTTTCAATATGGCGGCCAGTCAAATGTTGGGTTCACCTGTGATTATAGATATTTCTTCGTGTTTTAAAAAGCAAATGAGAAAATTTGCATAATTGCAGGTAAATGATAAAAAAGATAAAAATAATATGTTTGTAAAAACATACAACTTTCAGCGCAATCTGGCATCGTCGCCAAATTGTTTACCTTATGTCTGATCGTAACTTTATTATTCGCTTAACCGCTTGTATGGTTCGGCGGTCCTGCAGATTAGAAACAATTCTATTTACCTTTAAGCTTAATTGACTCTGCAAAATGGTCTTTCTGCCCAGATTTGATAAAATAGGTCTGTGTGAAAATTAATTGATGTACGTGGTTCAAACAGATCAGTACAGAACTTAAATTACAGCAAAAATTTTCTCTCTAGAGGAGGAAATAGAAAATTTTAATAGTAACCTTGCAACTAACAGTAAAAAGATTTTGTGTCTTTCGTACACACTTTTTCTTTATTATGAACATTTTGGGGAGGAAAGCTAAGGAAAAGTGCAAGTGATGGAAACCTTGGAAATGTACTATTGTTATCTAGAAGTCTCCAGTATTTTTAAAACATGTTATCATCTTTTCTTAGATAAGGATCTAAGAAAACCTGTGTTAGGTTTGCTAGGGGGGTGAGCTTTTATTTGGTCGCAATTTAGCAGAGAAAGTTAGGGCTGTACATTTATCAAATTGTTTGGTTCAATGAAGACCGATAGCTAGAGATTTTGATATTTTAGATATTTTTAGGGGTTACTCTATTATTCTCACCAAGTTTTTTAGGCTCAATTTCTCACAAGGCATTAATTGATACAGTTGTTTCTATATTATTGGACATTTGACCAACATCCAAAATTTAAAAATATCTAAAGGTTACTGGTAGTAATTGCTTGGGTTTTAAACTTAAAATAAAAAACTACATTTTTTATGAATGTTAATCCTTATAAAAGATTGCTTTATGGCCACCATTGATCTTAAAGAGGTCTATATTAGTAAATATAGCATGCATTTTCTACAAAATTCTTAAAGTTTTCATTTACTGTTCAATATGAATACAATAGGTCTTTGTACCTAAGTTTTATAAATATGGTATTTGTGGCATGGCATCTCAGTTCTTTACCTTTAACGTTCTTTAACTATTTAGTTTTCTATGCATGTGTTACATTTACTTAAGAATTTTGAATAAAGTATTCATTCATTCAAGTTTTACAAATATGGTCTTGTGCCTAGTTTTCCAATTTTGGTATATGTGCCTACTCTTACAAATGTGCTAGTATTTGTGCCAAAGTTTATGGAAAGGATTGAATCAGTTAAAAAGAAAGTTGAGTAAACAAAACTATAGCTCATTGAAAAATTAAAGAAGGATGAATTAAATGTGGCTGTTAATATACTTCCTTATAAGAGACAAAAGGAAGTAAGTAGAAAGATAAAAAATAAACTAAAATGCAGCAGTAACAAAAATGCTCCGGTAAATAGAACATTGGAGAAAGTAAATCAGAAAATTATTGCAAATACACCATATTTGTACATACAGGTATTTGTGCCTAAGTTTTACAAATGTGTTATTTGTGTATAAATTTGATAACAGGTATTTGTATTTGAATTTTACAAATATGGTATTTGTGCCTAAATTTGATAATAGGTTTTTGTGCCTAAGTTTACAAATGTGATATTTGTGTCTGCATTTGAATAGGTTTTTGTGCCCAAGTTTTACAAATGTGGTCTTTAAGCCTACATTTGATAATAGGTCTTTGTGCCCAAGTTTTACAAATATGGCCCTTGTGCCTAGGTTTTACAAATGTGGTCTTTGTACCTAAGTTTTACAAAAGCGATCTTTGTGACTACACTTGATAATAGATTTTGTGCCTAAGTTTTACAAATGTGGACTTTGTGCCTCCTAAGTTTTATAAATATGGTATTTGCCTAACTTTCAAATATGGTCGTGCCTAGTTTTACCATAATGGCCTTTGCGCCTAAGTTTTACAAATGTGGCTTTCATGCCCAAGTTTTACAAATGTGGTCTTTGTGCCTACATTTGATAATAGGTTTTGTGCCTAAGTTTTACGAATATGGTCTTTGTGCCTCCTAAGTTTTACAAACGTGGACTTTGTGCCTAATTTTTTCAAATGTGTCCTTTGTGTCTAAGTTTTACAAATGTGGTCTTTGTGTCTAAATTTGATAATTGGCTTTGTGCCTAAGTATTATAAATATGGTCTTTGTGTAGTATAAATGTGTTATTTGTGCATAAATTTGATAACAGGTATTTGTACTTGAGTTTTACAAATATGGTATTTGTGCCTACATTTGATAATAGGTCTTTATGACTAACTTTTACAAATATGGTATTTTACTAACTTTTTCAAATATGGTCTTTGTGCCTAGTTTTACCATAATGGTCTTTGTGTCTAAATTTACAAATATGCTGATCTTTGTGCCAAAGTTTTGCAAATATGGTCTTTGGGCCTAGTGTTGCAAATATGGTATATTCTGCATTGCCTAATAATCGCTCACCTCCCTTAATTCTCACCAAAATAATAAAAACCATCCTGCACCTTTTAAGGTGCAAAGGTTTTCTATCAGTCTTGTATTTAGATGACTGGTTTTTGTTTGTTGAGTTATATTAAGACTGTTGAATAGATATTCTAGGAGCTGCAAATATACTACAAAATTTGGTAGCCAAAAATGTGTTTATTTTGGTTTTGTCCTCAACTCTTCCAAATAACTATTTCCTACAACTCAACCCAACATAACCAACCCAGCCCAACATAACCAATCCAACCCAACAGAAGCAATGAGACAATGATGAATTTGAAATTAACTCTGTTTCGGACTTCCATTATCTATATTTTTAACTATGATGGGAATTTGGAACCTTTGGTTGCACTAAAACAAAGTTATGATTGTTTTCCACATGGTCGAGCATGCTTTTGGAAACAATCATATATTCACATTAGATAACCTAAAACTTCTAAAAAATGCACCAAACAAAAGACTTTTAAATGCATATGAAAGTATCGAAATCATTAAATCTAGAAATAGTTTAAATAAAGATAGAGGACCCATCCTGTTTAGTACACTTTATTTTTTAGTTGAGGGAAGATAGGGTTATAAATCGTGATCAATCACAAATTATTGGTCTTATCTCCGCCCACTAAAAGATTATATATAAGATAGAGCGTAGGTTAATTTAGTTTATTGTTTATCGTCTCCTGATGATGCTAACGTTGTTGCAAAAAGTGCAAAAAAATGTAGTTGTTTTGGTTTGTGGAAAACAATCATAACTTTGAACTATATTTTTATTTATACTCGACGTTTCGATCAGTACAATCTCTGATCGAAACGTCGTGTATAAATAAAAATATAGACAATGGTAGTCCGAAAACTGATGGAAACGTCGAGTATAAATAAAAATATAGATAATGGAAGTCCGAAACACAGAGTTACTTTTAAAGTTTTTTTGTGCGCAGTGCACACTCTATATCATATAGAGGCGCTGGTTGTGAAATCTCAATTGAATAAAGCAGACATTCTTTGGGGTTATAAAGCATGGCGGACGTACGCATTGGTCATTTTTAGAGGCGTATTCCTCCTACAGATATAATTTACATGCTGGGGTGGCGGTGACGTCACAAAAGTTTAGGTTCGTAACCTTTTTGTTTATGTAGGTGCTGATGTAAAATATTTAAAATAATTATATCATCAATTCGTTAATTTAGTAGTTGTTTCATTTTTACACATGCTTGGTACAAGTTTATCAAAAATAAAACTTTTAACCACAGTTCACTAAGATGTTAAAATATTCCCTTATGCCTATTTTTTAAATACGTGACATTTTTTAGCTGTTATTTTATTATTTTTTTGCCCCAGCTACTGAGAGAAATTTTATTTTTGGAAGGTGTTACACGAACTTAAAAAATAAGGAGTTTTGGAAACAACAGTGACAATCGATTTTCGACTCTTTAATGGCCAATTGCACTAACCAGGTAAGTCACAGATGACTTAAGTCGAGCGATTAAAATGTGACTTGCCGAATTTGGGCGGGTTTCGGCAAGTCGTATTTTACCCGGTCGTTTTAACTGAGCTGCGACTGAACTGTGGTTGATGCATTTGGCTATAAGAGTAGAGATTACTTTTTTCTGTCAGTGACCTTAGCTAAGGAAATGTCGAAATGACGTTCAAAACGGGTAATGTAAACGCAATATGAAAAGTAAAATAAAAACCTCAGTAGAAATGACGACAAATATTGAAAAGTATTGCTCAAACTTACCCCTTTTTTCAAGAAATGCAACTTCCAGATCAACACATCACGAGAGAACTTTACAGGAGCTCCTTATTCACGGCGTTAAAATGGAAGGGAGCCTACATCCATGTCATGTCAAAAAATATGCGGGTCATATGTTTGAGCGAGAGAGAAAACAAAATTAAAAATGCCTCTATTAAAAAAACATTTCCAAACTTACAAAAAAAATTTATAAAAAATAGAGCAGCATAATTGTTGCAACGATTTCCCAAACAACCGTAAATTAGCTATAAAAAAAAGACTGTGACAATTATTGCTGCGGTAAGAGGCATAATTTCACTAGAGGTCTCAAATTTGAATTGAATTGAAATGTACTTTATTATCATATAAGATTAATAACAGTGTATCAATCTAGTTGACAAAGCGTATTATAACTACCTATATAAAAAAATACAGAGACCGAGTTAAAAAAAAAACTAATAACAGTAAATTTATAAAATTAAGTAAAAAAAAACATTAACATAACAGTTAAATGACTAAAAAAGAAAATAGTTGGTACATGATGCAAAACAGTAGAAATAAAAACGAAAAAACTACACCAAATGCGTGACATTAATCTATTACTTATATAAAAAATACAGAGACTGAGTTAAAAAAAAACTAATAACAGTAAATTTATAAAATTAAGTAAAAAATAAATCGAGTAAAGGTTTACTCCAAAACTTCCCTCGCTCAGAAGAACATATATTATGTAAAAAGCCGCTACTCATATATACATGGGTTAGATTGGCTTGGTCAGACTTTTCCAGGGTATATCCAGACTTTTATTGGGTGTATCTACACTGTTCAGGGGTGTATTCAGACTTTTCCATGGTGTACTCGGACATTTTCACAGTGTATCCAGGTTTTTCCAGAGTGTGTCCACACATCCAGGGTTTTTCCAGACTTCCATAGTGTATCCAGACTTTTCCAGGGTCTTTCCAGAGTGTAGTCAGACTTTTTCAGGGTCTTCCCAGAGTTTTCCAGAATGTATCCAGACTTTTCCAGAGTGTTTCCAGGCCTTTCCAGGGTCTTTCCAGACTTTTCCAGAGTGTTTCCAGACTTTTTCAGGGTCTTTCCAGACTTTCCAGGGTCTTGCCAGACTTTTCCAGAGTGTATCCAGACGTTTCCAGAGTATTTCCAAACTTTCCAAAGTGTATCCAGACGTCTTCAGAGTGTATCCAGACTTTTCCAGACTTCTCCAGAGTGTTTCCAGACTTTTCCAGGGTCTTTTAGACTTTTCCAGAGTGTTTCGAGACTTTTCTAGAGTATATCCAGACTTTTCCAGGGTCTTTCCAGACTTCTCCAGAGTGTTTCCAAACTTTTCCAGGGTCTTTGCAGACTTTTCCACAGTGTTTCCAGACTTTTCTAGAGTATATCCAGACTTTTCCAGGATCTTTCCAGACTTTTCCAGGGTCTTTCCAGACTTTTCCAGGGTGCACGGACTTTTCCAATACATTTTATATGTACCATATATATATATATATATTCAGACTTTATTGTTTCTAAAAATTTTTTTCTAAAAACATTTCCTTTTACATGCGCTATATATATATATATATATATGTCATATCCTGGCGACTCCAGGATAGTCTACAAGTCGGACGTAACTGCAAGTTCCTATCCCACAGGCAGGGAGATTGCCGTCGGTGAGGCTCTCTGTGTCCCCACCCCGTACTTCAATAAGTAGTGCTTTATTAATATACTAGATAAAGAACAATACTAAACATTATCTTACATCTTTAGAAATACGACCAGACTTTTTTAAATTATTCTCAGTGACCACACGAGATGATTCTGAAAGAATAACTTCAGCTTTAAAGACACTTTTGCTTAAGTTCTGTTCAGACTGAACAGGTGAATAAACTTGGATCTGGGTCTGATCTTTCCGTTTATTCTGAGCCGGCATAACTTCACCATCCGAATCATATTCAGAAGACGGAACAAATTTATTTAAAGACTCTTTTAAATCAATTCAATTATGTCTTACCGAATTGCCATATTGATTTTGAACAATGTAAGAACGCGGAGACATGTGTTCACTTACAACTTTTCCTGGTTCCCATTGCTTCTGAACATGATTGTAAACAGTAACATCACAATCAGCTGTTAAGGGTTTCAAATCTTTAGCGTGTTTGTCATAGTACTTACTGTAAATATTATGCTTATTTTTTATCTTTTTTCGTACATTTTCACACAATTTTGGTTTTAATAAGTCGCTGCAAATTGGTAATTTCCTTCTACGAATTCGGCTCATTAGCAGCTTAGAAGGGGAATAACCTATGTTTTTCAATGGCGAGTTACGATACTGAAGCAGGGCAATTTCAATATCTTCATCCTTTTTTAACGATTTTTTCAAAAAAAAATTACCGATGTCTTCTCCCTTTTCAGCTAGGCCATCAGAACGCGGGTAATTCGGGCTTCTGGTGACAATATTGAAATTCCATACTTTAGCAAAATTTCTAAATTGAAAACTCTCAAACGGTACATTGTCTGAAATAACAGTTTCAGGTGCGCCAAAGATACAAATAACTTTTTTAAAAGCATTTATAATGGATTTGATTGATTTATCTTTTAAAATACATAACTCAAGCCAGTTCGAGTATAAATCAAAAATGACCTTTCCACCGTATGTAAAAATATCAAGGTCAAGTCTCTCCCAAGGTCGTTCTGGTATCGGATGTCGAGTTAATGACTCTTTGATGTTTTTGAGAATTAGTTTCACAAATTTTGCACAATTTATTTTTATTCTCAATATCTTCGTTGATACCGGGCCAGTAAAATATTTGACGCGCACGCGCTTTAGACTTCCTCGATTCCTACATGACCCTCATGCAAAAGATGTAAAATTTCGGCCCTAAGAGAAGAAAGCACAACAATTTTTTCGGAAAATAAAAGCAACCCATCTGTTGAATTTTCTTTAATTTTCAAGTAATGTTGAACAAAATCTGGCACTTGATGTTTATTTTCTGGCCACTATTTTTAGTTGTAGGTCATTTTTGGTTTCCGCTCTAAATTGCTGTTTTCGATTATCTGACATTGACATATTTTTTATTACTGAATGAACTGCAGAATTAAATTCTCTATCGCTTTTTAATCCCGATTCCGATAAAAACGCTCGCGATAACGTGTCACCAATATAAAGGTACTTCCCAGGCTTGTAAGTAACATGCACATCATAATTTAAGAGAATTAATCGCATTCTTTGCAAGCGGAGCGATATTGAAGCTAAATCTTTTGTCATTATAGCTTCCAGAGGCTTGTGATCAAAGTTAATTTTGACATTTCTTAGACCGTAAATAAAAAAGTGAAATTCTTGTACTGCGAATACAATGATATACGAATACAATTTGAACGTACTTATGTTCTGTTGAGGTTAAGCTTCTCGACGCAAATGCAACCGGATGCCCATTTTGTATCAAACAAGCACCAAGGCCATCCTTCGAGGCATCAGTCTCAATTTCGACATTTTTTGAAGAATCAAAAATTAGCACAGGTGCAGTTGTTAGAAAATGCTTAAGTTGAGAAAGTGATTGTTCTTGTTCGTTAGACCACTGAAATGTGACATTTGTCTCGTTAACTCTCTAAGGGGTGCTGTAACTTTAGATATAAGTTAGGCAAAAATTTACCCAAATACTTTGCCATTCCTTAGTACTCCCTTTTTGTCAGTCGGAGTTGGTAAATCTGTTATGGCTTTAACATAGTTTTTGTTTGGTTCCACACCATTTTTGGAATAAATCTGACCCATGAACTTGACAGACTTGGATTTAAATTGAATTTTCGAAATATTGAATTTAATATTGTACTTTAAGGCACGTTCAAGAACAATGTTTAGCTTGCACGGGCTTGGGAAAGGACTGTTTGTTATAAGTATTATTTCTATTTTTTCCTCTTCTTTAATACAGGACTTCAAATTGTAAACTCTTGTTCATAAGATATTTGTAAATCTTAAAAGAACAATAAAGTGAATTGAATTGAATTGAAAATGTTCAAGAACTAACTGAAGGTTTCTGTCATCGTCAAGCTCATTACTGCCAGTTATAATCAAATCATCAAAGTACAGGCCCACTCCTTCAAGGTCACCGAATATTTCAAAGAAAGAACTTTGAAAGACTTCAGGTGCAGAGCAAATGCCAAAAGGCAATCTAAGAAATCTTTAGCGCCCAAAAGGCGTGCCAAACGTGTCATTTGCGCTCTGTTCATCAATTTTCACTTGAAAATAGCCATCTTTCATGTCAAGAACCGTGAAGTATTCCTTGTCACACAGTTTGCTAGCAATTTCCTCACAGGTTGGTATTAAATAATGTTCCCTTTGAATCGCGTTGTAGATTATTTTTTTTTCTACTATTACTAGTGGGTTCAGCCACTCAGTCGGACGTTCGATTTTTTCAATTACACCTTGTTTTTCAAGTTGATCTAATTTACATTTTAATCTGTGATAAAGTGTCTTAGGAACCCTTCTGGGGACTGAACATGTGGAATTGCGTCACTTTTCAAAGTTATATGATGACTTGTGGGAAGCTCCCCCAGTGCATCAAAACAAGACTTATATGCTGTAGTGACATTCTCTAACGATTTAAAAGTTACATTTGCTCCGTTACTAATCGAAGCCAAACGTTTTATTAAACTAAGTGATAAACAACCTGCTAACCCCAGTAAGGGCAGTTGGTCCCCAGCATCAACAACAATAAAATTAATAAGCGACTCGATGTTATTGACCTTGCACAACAAACTGACCTCTGGAAATATTAACACGCCAGGACGAATTCGTATTAGGAAACTTGGATAATTAAGTACCAGTGCGGAACGATGCCTATTTGTGAGTGGTTCAAGGTTGGAAATCTAAGTGTATGATGGTGTTTAATGATGTATGGTGAAGGGTGATCAGTGAAACTACTGATGAGCCCACGCTGGTTACCCATGGCGAAACATCGTTTATTCATTTCTCTTTTCGCTTTGATCTTTTGTGTGTTCCTTGTGGGATACTCATCCAAGTTTGAATTTTCGTTATTTCCACCCAAGATCTTTTGTTTTTTAGTTTCTTTTCGGTTGAAGTAACTGATTTGGAGGTTTTTTAACTTCTTCTTTGTTTTAATTGCCTTAGGAGCATAATCCTACTGGAAATATTAACACGCCAGGACGAATTCGTATTAGTTAACTTGGATAAGTAAGTACCAGTGCGGAACGATGCCTATTTGTGAGTGGTTCAAGGTTGTAAATCTAAGTGTATGATGGTGTTTAATGATGTATGGTGAAGGGTAACCAGTGAAACTACTGATGAGCCCACACTGGTTACCCAGGGCGAAACATCGTTTATTCATTTCTCTTTTCGCTTTGATCTTTTGTGTGTTCCTTGTGGGATACTCATCCAAGTTTCAATTTTCGTTATTTCCACCCAAGATCTTTTGATCTTTTGTTTTTTAGTTTCTTTTCGGTTGAAGTAACTGATTTGGAGGTTTTTTAACTTCTTCTTTGTTTTAAACTGACCTCTACCAGGGGCTTGATCTTAAAGCTTTCACTACCATATGAAACTAGAGTTACTTTTGTGGATTTCAAGTCATTTTCGGGATTTAGTTTTTTCAAAATATGCAAAGGTAAAACTCACCTCGGCTCCAGTATCAAGTTTAAAATCTACTTGCCCTTGACCTACGCAAACTTTTTGCTGCCAGACCTTCTCCTGCGAACTAGACTGCTGCACGTTTTTCTCCACTGAACCGATCAAATTTACCGAATTTACGTAAAATTGCCCATCACTATTTTCTGACTCATCACTACTTTCACTAGCTTCATTTTTTTCTACTTCATGCACCTTTTTGTTCATGTCCTTTTTCGATTTCCGATTTTCTTTTTCACGAGATTTTTCTCCATTTGTACACAACGCAGCAAAATGATTCCTAATCTGGCATTTTGCACACGTTTTCCCCCAGGCTGGTCATTTATCATTTTTCTGGTGTTTGTAACCACAAAATTTGCACAAGATCAATGATTGTGATCCACCAGCTGATCTAGACGAGAACGCAGAACTGGTATGCGCCTTGTCTCTATCTTTGTTTATCACACTAACCGACGCTTCGCTCTGTAGCACTTTAACTTGAGTTTTGCTAATCTCTGAGGCACAACACATTTCTATAGCTTTATTCAGGTTAAGCTTACTCTCTCACAAGCCTTTCCTGCGTATTTTTGTCAGCGATTCCTATCACTATTCTGTCTCTAGCCACGTCATCTTGGTTGTTGTAACTTGCCGTTTTCACGGCTTTTCTTAGCACTGTCAAGAAACTGTCAAATAACTGGCCTTCTTTTTGTACAATGCTATTAAATTTAAACCGTCCCACATAGCAAAGACATATTGCACGTATATCCAGCGTATATACAAAAACGGAGAAGGATATTGCCCTGGATATCACCCGACGTGCATATGACCTCCAAAAAAGATCCAATTTAGATCCACACCTATCACTGAAGCAACCAATACTCAGGCTTGCAATCACCACTTGCGTGACTTGCCTTTGGTATTTAGTACGCCTCTAACCACGGTGCTGTGTGGGGCGTAGTCAATGAAACCTGAATTTGGTCAACAAATACGCAAATTTTTATAACGCAATTTTCTTATTTTTTGTCACTGATAAATAAGAGCGTTTTATTGTCAACTCCTCAGATTTATCACTGACAACGTGTTACAAAGAAAATAATAAGGAGAAACAAAATAAAAGCAAGTTCTCAAAATAAAATAATACATTCTAAAAACCAAAAAGATTCTCCCAGTCAAAAAAAAAATTATATCAAATGTTCGAAAAGTCCTCCTTGCTCGGCTAGACAATATCCGAGCCTATTATAAAAACCCCTTCTAACATTTCCAAGCATGTTAGGGGTGATAGTTTGAAAAGCTTCTTCAATTTTAATCCGAAGTTCTTCCAAATTATTAGCCCTTTCATGCCCGTAAACTTTATTTTTGATATAACTCCACAGATAGAAGTCATTAGGAGCAAGATCAGGTGATCGAGCTGGCTATAAAATAGTTCCCCGTGTACTTATAACCCGATTAGGAAATACATTATCAAGATATTCCCTAAAAAGGCCAACATTGTGAGCGGGACAACCATCTTGTTGAAACCATGTTTCACCAAATCTCATACCTAACAACTGCCTAGCAGTTGGAATAATATGCTGCTGCAGTAGATCCAAGTATCTAGGACCCGTTAATAAAAAATGGCCCAATTAAGTGTTCCCCTACAATACCCCCCCCCCCCCAAACATTTAGTTTTTGGGGATACTGTGTTCTTACGTTAACGACCAATATCGAACGTGTGTTGAGTTATGACGATTCAATAATGGAAAAGTGCTTTCATCTGTGAAAAGAATAGATCTCAGAAAGTTTTCATCACGAGTAGCCCTTTCCATCATTGCTTCGCAAAATTCTATATGACGATAGTAAAATTTTATGCGTTTTTGACGCTTTGTAAGAATGATAACCATTTTTTGAGAACACGTAAGACAGTGGCTGAAGACGTATCAACTGCTTCGGCAATTTGGTGGCTAGTTAACTTTCGATTTTCCTCCACTGCAGCGCAAATCATCACATCTCGTACTTCCTGCTCGTCATTCAAAACAGTGGGTTTATTATGGTTTCTTGGCGCTACACAACCAAACTTTTCAAAATTCTGCACAAACCTATAAATCGTTGATAAACTAGGTTCTGGGCGATTTACAAAATTCTCCAAAAAAAGTTCTTGAATAAGTATCATTAGCCTTGATAGTACCATTTAACCATCTGCACTTTTTCGGCAACTTCGTAGACATCCATTTTTAGTTTTAAAAATGTATTATTTGAATTAAGAACTTACCAATGTGTTTCTCGAGCAAGGCAGAAATAAAACAAAATAATAAAAACAAAATAAATTTCCAAAAGATAACACTGCAGCGTGCTTCGAATCCACCTCGGTCTTGGACTTGACTCCCCCTATGTTCGCAGTAGCCTGAAGCTCATTGTATAGTATATCCTGTCGATAGCCATCACGATATACAAAATGTATATTTGTCCAAATTTTAGTTTACATATAACCCAAGTAGTACACATCTGTCCCAAAAACGTCCTTGGAACGTCCGCCCCCGGACATTCGTACATCCCCGGGACGTCCGCTTCGGGACCTACGCCGTCTTTAGGACGTCCCTAGGCGGTCCAATGTTACAAAATAATTAGTCCACACGACGTCCGACAGAGACGTACGCCGTCTTTAGTCCACAGGTGTTACAATTTAATAAAAAAACAATAACGTTGGGTTAAATTATATTAAGATGTTATTTTGCTCAATTAGATTTTAGTTTTCTCAGGGTTCGTAGGTTTCGCTAAATTAAGGAGACAAGTTCCACTTACCTATTTTGATGTTCTTTGTTGTTCAATTCTTTTCACTTTAAAAACACCACACTATTTGTTATTGCAAAATTGCAACAACTGTTTCACAAATAGGGTGTAAAAAAAATGTGTGGATTTAAAATAAAATATTTTTTTTTTCGTTTTAGAGAATACAAAGTAATGTATTAAAAAGATGGTTTTAATACATTAAAATTAAATTTTATTTGGTATTCTTTCTTCGGTTTCTTTTACCGTGGTAACAAGTTTACAAGACAGCGCTGTTCAACCGCAGTCTCCCAGCTACCGTCTTTGTCTGACTGTACTTGCTTATAGAAGCCTATCCCTGGTGTTCGTCCAGGCGTAATGGTACCTCAGGTTGTTGACAAGGGTGTACCGAAAATAAACCAAATTAAAAGGAATTAGAATTACCATACAACAAAATTGTTTTATTTCTAGGAAATGTTAAAGGGATTTTAGATCAAAGTTTAATTTCAAATTGAAGTCCGATTTCATTAAAAAGGAAAATCAAACTTACAAATCACAAGAAATCAATCTGTAAATCTCAGAAAATTCTCAAAGTGAAAATTTTATTAAAACTAATAAAACTAACAAAAATCCAGAAAAAATCTAGAAGAAAAAAAAATTAGCAAAAATCAGTAAAAATCCCCTTTACAAAACCTAGCATTCAAAATTTTTTGTAATAACTAAGTTGAAAGCTTAAGAAAAGAATGAACCTTTTATCAAAAAGTTATTCAATCTATTTATAAAAATTTTGTACATTAATTTATACAAAGTGCTTCCTTTTCATAAAATGTTAGCACATTGAATGAAATAAAAGAAAAATAAATACCTAATTCAAAAGTAGGTGCTCTTTTACTGTAAGTAGGTAGGTACGTGCAACAAAAATCAAGAAAAACGTGTCAGGAAAATATTTTTTTAGGTTGAAGGAAAGGTAGGTAAAATTTATGACAATTTTTAATAGCATAAAAAGATATACTAGCAAATTAAATGCAATAGGCAGGTTCGCAAAAACACATTACCCTGAAAATCTGAAAATTTACACGAGACATACAAAAATGCACAATGTTAAAAATTAATCATATAAATTTCCAGTGTCCCTGACCGAAACACTACTAAAACACTCAAAATTTGCTAATAGTTTTGGTCATTTTAAAATCGGCACACGACAAAAATAAATGGCTGTCTAAAACTGTCTAACCCAGAGTTCCAAAACAAATGTGCTTTAGTGAGTGAAAACCTAAAATACAGCTATAAAGCCAAAGCCCTTAAATAAGCATGGTTTCAAATGCCAGCTTAGAATTTTTAAGAAAACTAGGCATATCCAGTTTATTGACTAACCAATTTTAATTAAGAAATGACTTGCCTCTTCGAATGCTCGGTGGTAAAAGAGGCAGATTCTAGTCAGTAACGGTGGGACCTTGTCTCCTCGAAAAAAAATTCTTGACCAATCACAACACAATTTCCAATTTTTTTAGGTTACCCTGCTGTTGGGAACAAAATAAAATAAATTCACTTTAACTGGGACACTAACACAAGTGACTTTAGTCTAATCTTAAAATTGAATTTATCAAGTTTCTGATTTTGTTGTTAAATTTTTATTTGATTTTCCACCGGATAATTAAAAACAAGAACAAACTATGTCGGATTATTATGACATTCATATACTAAACTATTAAACGAAGATTACCATTTAGGTTAGACAAATTTTGATGCATGCTATCGCTCAACAAATTGAAGTGAATAAGATAATAAGAATATTACATTTTCGCACAGTCTCCATTAACGACACTAATCGTAGGTAGGAGTGTTCTATCTACACATCAATTTAAAATGAGTTTGATTTGGCACCCTGAGCATCACAGGGTCGCCTCTGTCTCTCTCTTATTAACGTAAAGAAACGCAGAGGTTGAGTGTTAAGGCGCCCGGGGTGTCCAACTCGAACTCACTATTAGCGTTTTATCAATAAAGTAATTTGCTGTGCATTAGTTTCTCTGTCTACACTTAGATGGCGGCTCAAGTCTCATTCGATACGATTATTTTAATATTTATTTTTGTGCTTATTTTTAAAAGAGAAAAATAATTAATTGATGTTAATATATTAAGGAAGATGTTGTTTTAATACAAGAGTTACGTATATAAAACGTTAGATAGAAATTAAATGACTAATCTAATTTTTTTTAATAAAAATGTCACCTTGTCAGTTCCCATCAAAAATTAACAGCGTGCCACAATTTAAAGGTCCTCGGTCCAACAATTACGTTCTAGAAACTGTACATCAAAAAAAAAAACAAAAACTGGGCGCCAGCACATTTACTTAAATGTGCAAAGTATACATGCTACTATACAACTTAAAACCCAGTAATACAGCAATACTATGTGGGGTCACTGCGCTACCTCCTACATAAGTATCACCTAGTGGGAATTTAATTTAAATTTAATTTAAATTCACCACTAATAAAAAATTAACTAAGAAGAATTTAGACAGGTTAATCCCTAGTAAAGCACTGTTACAAATCTTTAACTGCCACACCACAAGAGCGATCTACTCCCATACCAGTAGCCTAAACCACTATGGTGTTGGTGCGCCTCGGCTTGCCAACGAGAAGCTTAAACCCCAGCAGAAAGCGCAATCTCTTGGGCCTCATTTCTTAAAAAAAAAAACAACAAAAAATTGAAAGCTCTAATCAAGTAAATAGTAAAGAAAGCACTAGCAGTTAAACGATGTAACACCCGCTAAACCAGAAAGCCGTAAAAAATTTCCAAAAAGAAGTAATAAAAAATAGTTAAATTTTTCCCTCCAATATACAGATTTGACCCCCGAAAACAGTCAGTATGCAAGTGCTCCACAGCAAGAAAATACAGTCTCCAGTTTATCATATAATAATTTTTTGTAAAAATAATTCAAAGATATTAACATAAAAAAGATATAAAATTATTCAACTTTGATGTTAATTTGCTTCAGAAAGATTAAAATTGCACAAGTTAGTAAAGTAAGCTAACAAGTCTCGTTTAATAATCCTGATAATAAACCAAAAACTGCAATCCAAGACTGTGAAATACAAAACTCAAAAACTGTAATCAGGTTGCCAACCCTGCATACCAAAATTTTGTAAAAAAAATAAGTTTATATCATTTAAAAAAAATAGGTAGATATTTATAAAGGAAAAATGTTTTTCTGTTCAAAATTCCCTTGAATTTATCAACAAAGTTAAAAATATTTCACTCCAAGAAGGTGAAATTTTAATCTCGTTTGATGTTAGTTCGTTGTTCCCTAGTGTGCCGATCCCCAATACCTTACAATACCTGGAGGAACTACTAAGAAAAAACAATCTAGAAGACAAACAGACTTTAGAATACCTATCTTTAACAAAACTCTGCATGAATCAAAATTACTTTCAATATAAAAATAACTACTACCAGCAATTAGCAGGAACCACAATGGGTAATAGTTTATCACCTTTTATCGCAAAACTATTTATGAGCAAATTTGAATCAGACGATGTGTTTGCAGTATTCAACACTAAAGTAACTAGTGTTGAAAATTTTATGGAAAAAATAAATAACAAATTTCCCACTATTAAATTTACTTATGAAACAGATCTATACAGAAAAGGAACCACCACCAACAGGTATAAAACAAAATTATGATTGTTTTTTTTGCACTCGACGCGCTTTCCTCTATCTCCTGATGATGCTAACGTTGTTAGCGAAACGCGCGTCGAGTGCAAAAAAGTGTAGTTTTAGTTTGTGGAAAACAATCATAATTTTTGAAATTAACTCTGTGTTTCGGACTTCCATTGTCTATATTTTATTTATACACGACGTTTCGATCAGTACAATCTCTGATCGTCTTCAGGTGCAAACTACAATCAATTCCTAAGGCTACGTACTTATATACTGTGAGAAATCACTCAACCTTGAAGTTTAAGAAGTTGGCTCCGCCCAAGGAGGGGCTTCCAAATATTTGGGATTTCAACACTTGGTTTACTGAAAATACCCTGATTCTGCCCAATAAAGGCAGCTTCAAGGAATTTTCGTTTCTTCCAGTGTGACTCCTTGTGCAAAACCTTTGCTTCTGCCCACTTCATTCGGTGTTGTTTTGACCATGCATGTTCGGCAATTCCTGATTTCGTGGTTTCACCTTTTTGGGTATTCGTCTGATGTTCCTTAAGCCTAACAGATAGTGGTCTTTTAGTTTCGCCTATGTATGATTCACCACACTCACAAGGAATTTGGTAAATGCATTCCTTATTTTGTTTGTTCTCCGGTTTTGTTTTACTAAGAAGGCTTCGAATTGTATTACTAGATTTAAAAGCTGTTTTAATATTAAAGTTCTTCGCTACTCTTCGAATTTTCTCTGATACTCCTTTAACGTATGGGATTGTAAGGAATGCATTTGCCTGGTTTTGGTCATGTAATCTCTGTCCTGTTTGTTGAAATTTAGAAATAGTATCTGTTATAAGTTTCAGGCTGTAACCATTCTGCTGCAGATCCTTCTTAATGTTTCTTATTTCGATTTCCAAGTCATGAGAATTGTTACAAATTTGAACGGCTCTGTTATACAAAGTTTTGATTATGCCTCGTTTGGTTGTAGCAGAATGATTTGAACCTTGATTTAAATATTGTCCTGTGTGAGTGGGTTTACGATAGACTGTTGTTCTGATGTCGCTTTCTACTCGTGTGACAAGTACATCAAGAAAAGGAATTTGACAATTTTGCTCCAACTCCATTGTGAATTTAATGGTGGGTCTTATGTTATTTAGGTGGTGAAGAAATTCTGAAAGTTGTTGGTCATTCCCGGTCCAGACAATAAAAGTATCATCAACATATCTCAGCCAGAGCTTAGGTTTATATGTTGCGGTATCAACGCGGTTGATACCGCAACATATAAACCTAAGCTCTGGCTGAGATATGTTGATGATACTTTTATTGTCTGGACCGGGAATGACCAACAACTTTCAGAATTTCTTCACCACCTAAATAACATAAGACCCACCATTAAATTCACAATGGAGTTGGAGCAAAAAGTGTCAAATTCCTTTTCTTGATGTACTTGTCACACGAGTAGAAAGCGACATCAGAACAACAGTCTATCGTAAACCCACTCACACAGGACAATATTTAAATCAAGGTTCAAATCATTCTGCTACAACCAAACGAGGCATAATCAAAACTTTGTATAACAGAGCCGTTCAAATTTGTAACAATTCTCATGACTTGGAAATCGAAATAAGAAACATTAAGAAGGATCTGCAGCAGAATGGTTACAGCCTGAAACTTATAACAGATACTATTTCTAAATTTCAACAAACAGGACAGAGATTACATGACCAAAACCAGGCAAATGCATTCCTTACAATCCCATACGTTAAAGGAGTATCAGAGAAAATTCGAAGAGTAGCGAAGAACTTTAATATTAAAACAGCTTTTAAATCTAGTAATACAATTCGAAGCCTTCTTAGTAAAACAAAACCGGAGAACAAACAAAATAAGGAATGCATTTACCAAATTCCTTGTGAGTGTGGTGAATCATACATAGGCGAAACTAAAAGACCACTATCTGTTAGGCTTAAGGAACATCAGACGAATACCCAAAAAGGTGAAACCACGAAATCAGGAATTGCCGAACATGCATGGTCAAAACAACACCGAATGAAGTGGGCAGAAGCAAAGGTTTTGCACAAGGAGTCACACTGGAAGAAACGAAAATTCCTTGAAGCTGCCTTTATTGGGCAGAATCAGGGTATTTTCAGTAAACCAAGTGTTGAAATCCCAAATATTTGGAAGCCCCTCCTTGGGCGGAGCCAACTTCTTAAACTTCAAGGTTGAGTGATTTCTCACAGTATATAAGTACGTAGCCTTAGGAATTGATTGTAGTTTGCACCTGAAGACGATCAGAGATTGTACTGATCGAAACGTCGTGTATAAATAAAATATAGACAATGGAAGTCCGAAACACAGAGTTAATTTCAAACACATCATTGTCTCAAACTTTCAAACAATCATAATTTTGTTTTAGTGCAACCAAAGGTTCCAAATACCCATATACAATACATAACCAACAGGTATATTCCAAATGACTCTTTTCATTGCTTACAACATAAGCTTGCAAGTTTGCACTTTTTAACATATAGATTAGTAAATTTCCCCTTAAACAAAGAAAGATTTTAAGCAGAAAAGAATAGGATTAGGAATATAGCTGGCGAAAACGGTTACGACGAAGGCTTAATAAATAAGCTGATAAATAGACATTATTTTCAAAAGACCTTTCGGAATTCTACTTTTTTCAGACAAAAAGATACCTGCGACTCAGAATTTGTATCAATTCCTTATAATCCTAATTATGCGAAAGGATTACAAAAAGTATTTAATAACACCGGTCTTAAATTAGTATATCAATCCGGTAACACAATAAGTAGCTTACTAGGAAATCCCAAGGATAAAACTACAGTTCTAGAAAAAAGTGGAATTTACGAAATTAGTTGCAGGGATTGTAGCAAAAAATATGTTGGCCAAACGAGACGCTCTATTCAAACACGTTTTAAAGAACACTTAGCACACTTAACATACGGAAGAACAGAAAAGTCAAGTGTGGCCGAGCATGCTTTTGAAAACAATCATAGATTCACATTAGATAACCTAAAACTTCTAAAAAGTGTACCAAACAAAAGACTTTTGAATGCATATGAAAGTATGGAAATCATTAAATCCATAAATAGTTTAAATAAATTATTAGTCTTATCTCCGCCCACTAAAGGATTGTATATATGATAGAGCTTAGATTAATTTAGTTTTGTGTAGATCACACTTAAAGTGTGCACTCCTAATGTCTACACCAAGATACTGCAACCTAAAATTCTCGTAACTTAGTAGAATGTACTCCAAGCCTACTTTAAATTCTAGATTACAAAGTTTTTGGAAAAAGTTTTTGGTAAAATATTGACTTAAATTTTGAAGATATACAAAGCAATTAGAAAAAACTGCAAATATTTGAAGTTTAGTTTAATATGAAAGAAAAAAAATATTTAAAAATAGACAAAGAAAGACGTTTGTAAGATTAGTTGTTCAGTCTTATTTAGCTACTGGTTAATTTAGGCACAGAATTTCACTAATCCCAGAGCTTTTAAAATAATTTGTACCCGCCGCTGACCCAATTAGTAAATGTCTGAAACCGGTAGGTCCAGAACAGCTACCACCAAAAAAAATTGTTTTATGACTAGAGAGAAAAAAAGGTTTAAGAAATACGAAACAAGAAAAATGTAAGAAATTAATCAGAAATATATCTTTCAGGTTCTGACAAATCATCAGGATCTAGCTCTTGTGTAACGTCAAGTTTAATGTCACATGATAATTACCCAGGTCTCTACCATTCCTATCTTTTAAACCATATACCAATTTCGACAACTTTCTAACAATAACACAAGGTACATATTCAGGCGACAATTTAGAAACAAAGTTATTCCCAGCGTTAGAATGTTTGTTATGAAGTATTCTACATCTCTTCTACGCAAGTCATAACGTTGTTTGCTCTTTTTGTAGGCATTATACAATTTTTTACGAACATCCTCATAAATCTGTGGAAGTTCTTGCACAGTTTCTGGATTGTGTACCTTACATGAAATTTCAAATTTATTAGTTGCATTTGTCGAAATTAAGCCATAAAAACTTCCATCAACAGGAATGTTACGAGCAAAATTTAAAAATGATGGAGAAGATTCTGTAATATCATGTTTTGCAAGACGAATTGCCTGTGCAATTTGATGAATTTTATCACACCATGTTTTATGGTTTTCATGTATGTATTGTCTTATAGCAGTTACAATACTTTTATTCACCCTCTCAGTATGATTAATTTGAGGATGATATAGAGCATTATAGAAGTTCTTTATAACATTATATTTCTGCATAAATTTTTTAAACAAATTAGATATAAAAACACTTCCGTTATCACAGCAAAATATTTGGGGAGCACCAAAAATAAGAAAAACATGATTTTCGATAAATTTAATGATAGCTTGAGATGTAGCCTTAGCAAGAGGCTGAACAAGTGTATATTTCGTAAATCAATCTACTACGACAAAAAGATATTGATAACCCCCGTTACTGCGGGGGTAAGGGCCAAGTAAATCTGCAGAGATCATTTGGAAAGGAAAATTGATGTTCCTATACTCACCCATAAGACCAGCTTGTGGTAAACTACTAGTTTTGCAAGCCGCACACACAGTACATTTTTTTAATAAACTTATAAACACTCTGACGCATGTTAGGCCAGTAATAAAGTTCAGAAATTCTGGATAAGATTTTAGAAATTCCAAAATGTGCTGAAGTAGGTTCATCATGAAGCTTTTTAATAAGTTCTTTTCTGTGAGCTTTTGGAACCAAAATTTTCCAATCTGCGATGTTGCCATCAAAATTGAAAATATATGTTTATACAAAATGTTATTTTCAACCTTAAAAGTAAGATATTTATCTGGATCTTTTTCTAAATTTTTCATCATGTCTTTGTACTCTTCAAGACTTCGAGATAGAGCAGCAGCAACAGTATTACAGGAGCCTTTTCTATGAACAATGTCAAAAGAATATTGAGTTAATGTGACGATCGATCCATCTTGCAATACGAGGGCTAGGATTTTTCATGCTACATAACCACAGAAGAGAACTATGGTCGGTATGAACTGTAAAATGTGTACCTTCAATATAGCAACGGAATTTTTCTGTGCCAAACAAAATAACCATCAACTCTTTTTCAGTTGTTGTATATTTTCGTTGACATTTATTTAAAGTTTTACTTGCATATGTAATTGGATGTTCCAAGCCATCATTCTCTTGATATAAAAAAACAACCGACCATCGCATGCATCGCACATTAAAATAAAAGGTTTTGTATGATCAGGGCTAGCAAGCACAGGAGCAGTTGTGAGAGACAATTTTATATCTTTGAAAGCTTTTTCGGCCTTTGGAGTCCGCTGTATAGGCTGACCTTTTTTTCTTCCTTTCAGCAAGTCTGTAATTGGACTGCCTAAAGAAGAAAAATTATTTAAAAACCGCCTATAATATGCAATTAATCTGATTAAACGTCTAATTTGAGTGGTAATTTTAGGACGAGGGTAATCTAAAATGGCAGATACCTTTTCTTCGTTTGTTCGAAGTCCAGATTGATCTACAACATACCCTAAGAAAGAAAAAAAAATTGACATTTTTTTATGTTTATAGTTAAGAAGAAGTCCTTAAGACGATAAAAAAGCTTTTCTAACACCACACAATGAGTTCTAAAGTCACTAGTTACACAAATAATATCATCAATATAATAAAAAACAGGGCTCCAATGCAGGGCCAATCACCATATCCATTAATCGATTGAGCACTATCATTTAAACCAAAAGGTAAAACTTTATATTGATATAATCCTTTACTATAGACTGCAAAAGCTGTTTTTTGTTTGGATTCTTCATCCAAAGGTATTTGATGAAAAGTTTGTTTCAAATCGATAGAAGTAAGATAGCGAGCATCACGAACTTTAGCAATAATTGACTCAATAAGTGGCATCGGATAATTTGGAGTTTCACAAAGTTTGTTAAGACCACGCCCATCAAAAACCAGCCTGTGGGAACCATCTGACTTTTTTACGAGCCATACTGATGAACACCAAGGAGAATTTGATGGTTCGATAATGTCTAATGCCAACATTTTATCTACTTCTTCATTCAAAACTTTTTGCATAGCATGAGATAAAGGATACTGTCTCTGTTTGACAGGTTTTGCTGTCCCAGTATCAATAGAATGTGTCATTAAATGGGTGCGATATATTTTATCTTCAGGTGCAATAGATTTAAACAAATTTATAATACTAGAAAGCTCATTTTTTTCTTGTTGAGACAACTCGTCAGTACTTTGCAAGATATTTATTACACAAGCCGATACAATATTTGACTTATATGAAGACTTATGAAAATCTACTGAAAAACCAAATTCCTTTAAAAAATCAATGCCCAAGATCAATGTGTGCTTAAGCGAAAGTATAACTAAAAGTTTAATTACACGGGTGATATTATCCACTGTAACAGGTACACAAACATAACCTAAAACACTTTGTTGCTGTCCATTAGCCGTGGAAAGAGATATCAGTGGACAAAGATAAATTTAGAGATTTTAAAATATGCAGGCCTTCATGACCCAATATAGAAGAGCAACTACCGGTGTCTACTAAAGATAAAAGTTTACAGTTATAGATACTAATATTAAGATATGGTCTGTCATCAAATTCTTTCTTAATAAATAAAGGATTAATACTTGGATTATTAATTTGTGACTTGAAAGAAGACAAGTTATGAGATGTAAGATAAATTTTGAGATTCAGATGATAAGTTTTGAGATAAATGAGAGATATTTTGAGATACTGGTGCATTTTGAGATAAAGAATTAAATAAAAGGGATTGAGTTAAATTTCCATGACAAAAGTTTGAGTTATTTTGTGAGTTACTATTCAAGTTAAAAGAGGTTGAATTAACAAAACTGTGAGAATCTGAGTTTTTATTTAATTTTGTTAGCTGTTTTGTGGTCTTCTGCCTTTTGAATGATTTTGAGTATTTTGACCTCGATTTTGAATTCCAACAGCATTGGTTTATTGATTTATGCTGCTGGGACCTCCCACGTTTTTTGACTTGCAGGTTGGGCAGGTTGGTTTAGCAAAGTTTTTTAAACCACATCCATGGCAAAATAATTTTCTGTTCTCTACAGACTCGATATGTGTGACCTTTTTCTAGACAATTCAAACAAGTTGCTAATTTATTGTCATAAGAAACAGAATTGACATTTCCAGAAAACGAAGGCCTATTAGATCAGGTTCCATTCTATTTCTATAAGCAAAATTACGATTTTGAGTTACTTGTAAAGAATTTTCCAATTTTTTACAAAGTTTTGTCAGTTTATCAATACTTGAAATGTCTTGCAATGCCAAGGCCCTAACATAATCTGTCAATAAATTTTTTCGAATAGTGTCTACCATTTCACTCTCCAAAACAGGATTAATTAATCTGTTATAATAGCCTTCCTTAGAATCAACAATAACTAAAACCTTGTTTACGAGCAGCAATTTCACTAAGTACACCTTTGTCATGCTTTTTGTGTTTTTTTGACTTAGAAACTAAATCATCCCAATTAATAAAACAACCTTTTTTGTGGTTATTGTGCCACCATGTCCAAGCCTGCCCATCAAAAAAGATCACTGGCAGAAGAAAAAAGTTCATCAAAAGAACAGTTACGTGACACCCTTAAAGTTTCAAGTTTTTCCAAGAATGCTATTAAAGATCCCTGTCCAGTAAATTTTTGAAGGTCCCATTTATACACAGGAACATAATTTTGAAATGCATTAGGTGGAACAATACCAGCTGATTGAACATTAGGTTTGGAAGTAGCAGAAGATACTTTATTATCAAGGGAACCTTCTAAAGTTAAACATCTAACATGAAGATCCTGTTTTACATTATTTTGATTGTCAGTCACACAAGTCATTATCGAAAGACGGGTTACCAATTCCTTGTATTTAGGTGAGGCTTTTGTTCCTGTAAAAGCATCGATTTTTGATTTTAGACTATCTAAAGTTACTTTAATATTTGCATTATCTTCCTCAAATGTATAAGGATTTTTTATGACTGAAAAACTGCGGTTTGCATTTTCTTGAGAAAGAAGTCCCTGCAATACTAATCTTTTATTTTTCCTGTAGGTTCCACTTCCCTAATTTTCAACTCATAATCAACCTCATTTACTTGCAAAGCATTAATTATAAGATATATTTTGAAAGAGTAAAAAAATTAAAAGATTACCAATATAGAAAAAGTAGAAATGGGAAAATGTAATGGGGATTTTAAAATTCTATTTTGAATCCAAAATAAAATAAAAAAACCAGATTCCAAAAAACACCAAGCAAAAGCCTCCTTATTTTTTTTTTTGTTTTACTATCAAAAACACACGTTGGAAAAAGCGCCAATTTGTTACGATTTAATGAAAAAAACAATAACGTTGGGTGACAATTTCTTATGATTTAACTTTTAAATTATATTAAGATGTTATTTTGCTCAATTAGATTTTAGTTTTCTCAAGGTTCGTAGGTTTCGCTAAATTAAGGAGACAAGTTCCACTTACATATTTTGACTTTCTTTGTTGTTTCAATTCTTTTCACTTTAAAAACACCACACTTGTTTATGATTGATTGATTTTCCCCAATATTTTTATTTCATGAATTGATGCCCATAAAATTTTATTTTTGTTGTCCGCGTGTTTTTTGCTCACTTATGACTTGACACGCGCGCTCCCCACCCTACGGGGGTCCTATTTGCCCAAAGATCGTTGAAGAAACAACATCCCAGCAATTAGCAACCTGTGCATGGAAAATGGCCGGTCTCCACCTGCGATAATCAAATACCAAGTAAGTGGAAAGTTTCAGTGAGCAATCGTATTTTCCCTATTTTACTTTTCATTTTTTATTGAGATTTTATTATTTATAACATTGTGGAAAATTGTATTAATGCAATCATATTCATTAATTGGTCCTTCGAGCCGGATAGGAAATAGCCCATGGATTTTCAGTTATTTAATTTTATTAAAAATAATATCGTGATATTTTATTCCATAAAAACCACATCATTTAATTTGATTTTCTTTCAGTGAAAACTTTTCGAGTATCCGACCGGGTTTTTTTGTTGATTTGTGAGTTTGACCTTCAGCCAGTCGTTCAAACGCGCAAAAAAAAAGTCGGTTTTGTTTTGTTGGCCAAGGGTGTTCGAAAATTGTGTGTGAATATAGTAACCATACTGTAACCAGCCGTGTCATTTTCCAACCAAAATTTGTTCTTTGCCGACAGATAAACAGCTGATCGAACCAACCAAACCAAAATAGTTGTTCTGTGTGCCGTCAACGTGGACATAACCCTAGAATTTTACGCGATTTTGTGATTTTTCGTAAAATAAAAACAAACATTTATTTTTCGCGAATTTTTACCAAAATTGTTGTGTAATTACCCATATTAGGAATATTAGTTGTGCGCTACCACCTGTGTGCGTATTTGCTATTATTTTCCCGTTTTTCAAGGTGTTTTTTTCCAGTGCAAAATACTTTAGTAGTGTTTTATTTCCAAATTGTTTAGAACCTTATCATAATGCCCAACGACGATCAATTACTTGTTAAACTGATGAGAAAGCGTCAAAGCTTTTACAATCGTATGGAATCTATGTACACTTTTGCTGTTGACTGCCAAACTGACCCTTCCAAATTAGGACAGTTTTCATCACGTTTAGACGATTTGAGTCCTTGCATTTGGATATAGTGTGTATGTGCAAGGAGGAGAATGTTGAAAAGGAGCATAAAATAGGTAATAAATTTGATGACATGAAATATTGTGTGACCTACTTACCCCTGCTAATGTTTTGCCCAAAAGTGGCACTCCCGGTGCCAATACTTCCTTTTACCATAGTCACTCTGAAGAGTTGGACCTGCCTCGCATTAATGTTCCTACATTTTCTGGCAATAGGCGACACTGGCCTACCTTTTTCGATTTATTCCGCACATTAGTACATGAAAAAAGATCTCTTACCGATATACAAAGATTTCAGCACTTGCAAATGGCAGTAAAAGGTGAGGCAGCCGAAGTCATAAAAAATATTGCCTTGACCGAGGACAATTATGCACTTGCATACAATGCATTGATTGAACGGTATGACAATAAGAGGGCATTAGCCACGGATTATTGGCTCTCAATTTACAATGCTTTACCTGCCAAAAACAATTATGCATCTGATTTAAGAAAACTTATGTCAAACTTTTCCCAAAACATGGATGCCTTGTCATCTATAAAGGGTATTGATCTCTGGGATTTTACTAAATTAAATTTAATGCTACAAAAAATTGACCCTTCGCTGAAAACGCGTTTTGAAATTGAACATAGTGACAAAACTATCCCAAAATATTTAGATTTAACTAAATTTTTAAATAAAACTTGTAGAGCTTTAGAAAATAGCACTTTGTTTCTTGACCAAAAAACCAATAGTAGCCCCAAACCAATTGAAAATAAACCAAAAAAGGTTCAGCCAGTCAGACCAGTCTATATGACATCAACCGAGCAGTATAGTCCTTGTTTATTTTGTAAATCTGGATCACATCCGTTATTCAAATGTGCAAAATTCTTAGAAGCCGAGGTAACTGTTCGACATTCCTTTGTTAAACAACACCACATGTGTTTCAATTGTTTTTCAAAGTCCCATAGTGTTCCATCGTGTCCAAATACCAAATCTTGTAAGGTGTGTTCATCTAAACATAATAGTTTGCTTCATTTCCCAGAAAAAAGGTTACAAGAATCACCTACAGATTCCACACATTCTAGTAATTCCAATAGTAATCAAACTTCGACTGGTACTCAATGTTATGCTAGTGTATCCCCAATTGAAAATGCTGCCCTATTTGCCACAGCCGAAGTCTCTGTGTATAGTTCCAATAATGACTTGTTGACTTGCCGTGCCATGCTGGACTGTGCCAGTATGACTAATTTTGTAACATTGTCATGTGTGAAACGGCTAAATCTGCCTATTCTTCCAAATACTATTCCCATCCAAGGCATAAACAATATGTCCACTTTTTCTTCTATTGGTACTGTGACTATAAAATTATGTCCAAAGAAGTCCCATTTTCCATGCTTGGAATTTACAGCTATTATTGTTAACTCTATTTGTGAGTCCACTCCCATTTCTCCAGTGAATTCTACCAAGTGGAAGTACCTAAAAAATCTTGATTTAGCTGACACGCATTATGGACAACCCCATTGTGTAGATTTGTTGTTAGGTATCCCATTGTTCTCTGAAATTGTTACTCCTGTATTAAAAAAGGTTACCAATGGCGGTCCTTGTGCCATAAAGACCATATTTGGATGGGTCCTGATAGGTGGAGAAAATTCACTACCCAATGAGTTTGTCTCATTATGCACATCTGTCTCTTGTGTTACTTCTGTCGATTCCAATTTGCAAAGGTTCTGGGAACTTGAAAATGTTCCACAAAAGGTCTACTAAGTCCAGAAGAACAGATGTGTGAAGATTTCTTTGTTTCAACCCATTCCAGAGAACCTAGTGGTCGCTACATTGTGCGCCTTCCATTTAAAGACTCTTGTCCCGAACTAGGCGAGTATAGAGGTCAAGCATTGCGACGTTTTACTCTGTTAGAAAACCGTTTGAACCAAAACCCTACTCTTCATAAATTATATTGCGACTTCATGAAGGATTATTTGAACCAAGGTCATATGGTACCTTGTCCTTACCCAGAATCACCATCGTATTATTTCCCACATCACTGTGTTGTGAAAGATGACAATGGATCTCCAAAAATCCGTGTGGTTTTTGATGGCTCTTCAAAATCCTCAAATAACTGCAGCCTAAATGACGTTCTCCTTGTTGGTCCTAAATTACAAAATGATATTGTAAGAATTTTGCTAGCTTTTAGATTTTTCCCAATAGTTTTCAGTTCAGATATCCGCCAAATGTATCGGAATATTGTTGTTCATAAAGAAGATGTCAAATATCAAAAAATATTATGGAGATTTAATCCGTCCGAACCCATTCAGGACTACAATCTATGTACCGTCACATATGGTCTGAACTGTAGCCCCTATCTAGCAATCAGAACATTGCACCAATTGGCTCTTGACCATGGTCATGAGTATCCTTTAGCATCAGATACCTTTATGAATTCAACCTACGTTGATGATATAATCGGATTTTCTAGTTGTATTGATCAAGCTTTGGATCTACAAAACCAATTAATAAGGTTACTTCGTTGTGGTGGTTTTGAACTGTGAAAGTGGACCTCCAATTCTCAAAATTTGCTTTCTTCTATTCCAGAAGTACACCAGCAAAACGTTTCCTTTTCTGACAAAGACTATTCCATCCTGAAAATATTGGGTCTTGAGTGGAATCCTATATCGGATAGGTTCTCCTACTCGGTCAAACCCATTGATCGTGATTGTACCAAGAGAGTAATTTTGTCAGAAATAGCCAAAATCTATGATCCTTTGGGATTCATAGCGCCTGTGGTATTGGGTGCAAAATGTTTAATCCAGCGTTTATGGATCCAAGGATTAGGTTGGGATGACATTCCTTCCCAGGATATTGTCAACCAATGGAAATTATATGTGTCCCAACTTCCCATGTTGTCATCTATTTCTATTCCCCGTTGTGTTACCATACCTGACGCGGTATGGACCGAGCTACATGGCTATAGTGATGCTTCGTTGTTAGCCTATGGTGGCGTTGTATATGTTAGACAAGTTAATGACAGTGGTGAAGTATTTGTAAACTTACTGTGTGCTAAAAGTAAGGTTTGTCCCCTGAAAATAGTTTCGGTTCCAAGGCTAGAAATTTGTGCTGCTTTGTTGCTAACCAATTTGATGCATTTTGTTCTTTCCAACCCCCCAATGAAATTTGACCAAATATATGCATGGTCTGACTCCAGTGTTGCATTATATTGGATCAAAAATCATCCCTCCAATTGCAAATCTTTTGTTGCACATAGAGTGCAACAGATACAGGACAAAATTCCTCCCAATCGATGGTTCCATGTTAGTGGAACTGAGAATCCTGCCGATTGTCTTTCCAGAAGTTTGTTGCCTGGCCAGCTAGCAAATCATCCCTTGTGGTTCACTGGCCCATCATGGCTGAAATCATCTGAGGAATTATGGCCAGTCCCTTTAGAATTTGATCCCCAAACTAATCCTGCTTTTCTCCAAGAAGAGCGTAAAGTCATATGTAATCTGACAACCTTTTCCAATCCAGTACTTACATCCTTGCTTTTGAGATTTTCCTCGCTTAAAACCATCCAACATATTGTGTCATATTGCATTCGGTTTTTGGCTGTGTATTTCAAGAAAAAGGAGGCTCCAAAATCAACTGCACTGAGTGCTAGTGAGTTATATAGAGCTTTATGTGTGATGGTCAGATCTATCCAATTGGAGTGTTTTTCTGAGGAGATTAAAAATCTTCAAACTGGGAAACCTTGTTCCAAACCGTTTCGCAAACTTTCTCCGTTTATTGGTGCAGAGGGTGTTGTCAGGGTGGGCGGCAGATTGCGCCACTCCGATTTATCCTATGATGCCAAACACCCCATGCTACTCCCAAAAGATCATAGACTAACCCTGTTAATCATAGAATCTGTCCATAACGAAAATGATCATCCTGGTCCCCGGCTACTTCAGTATTTGCTAAGACAGCAAGTCTGGATTATCTCCATAAATCGAGCCATTCACTCTGTATTGAGCAAATGCTTCAGATGCGCTCGTGTCACACCAAACCCTGTGTATCCCTTGATGGGAGATCTTCCAAAAGTGCATGTTTCCCAAGTTAAACCTTTCTCACACTCTGGTGTAGATTACATGGGTCCAATAGCTGTAACTATATCAAGACGTCGAGGTGTACAGAGCCAGAAAGGTTATATTTGTATTTTCATTTGCATGTCAACCAAGGCATTACATTTAGAGCCTGTGTCAGACTTAACTTCAGAGGCATTTTTCTGTCCATAACGAAATGGTCATCCTGGTCCCCGGCTACTTCAGTATTTGCTAAGACAGCAAGTCTGGATTATCTCCATAAATCGAGCCATTCACTCTGTATTGAGCAAATGCTTCAGATGCGCTCGTGTCAAACCAAACACTGTGTATCCCTTGATGGGAGATCTTCCAAAAGTGCATGTTTCCCAAGTTAAAAGATTGAGTCTATGATTAACAGGGTTAGTCATTTTAATACATTTAAAATACATTTAGTTGAGTTACCTGCCGCCTTCAGACGCTTTGTAGCCCGCCGTGGAAGATGTAGTCACCTATATAGTGACCAAGGAACAAATTTTATTGGCGCAAAGAAACTAATCATGTCCTTTTGTAAATCTGCTGCTGAACAGCTATCCATTCTTTGGCATTTTAACCCACCCTCCGCCCCACATTTTGGGGGTCTCTGGGAGTCTGGGGTAAAAGCAGTTAAATCCCATCTTTACCGTGTCATTGGACAGCAAGTTCTGTCTTTTGAAGAAATTTTGACAGTTTTATCTCAGTGTGAAGCTGCTCTTAATTCCAGACCGTTGTGTGAAATGAGTCCCGATCCAAATGACCTAGAGTGCCTTACTCCAGGCCATTTCCTGACTCTTGAGGCTCTGACCGCCCCTCCAGACGAGGATTTAGTTGAGGTACCTGCCAATCGCCTGAAGCGTTGGCAGATGATCCAACAAATGCACCAGCATTTCTGGAGGAGGTGGTCAATAGAATATTTGAATACTCTCCACCAACGAAAAAAATGGAATGTTGAATCCACCCCCCCTAAGGTTGGATCCCTTCTTGTCATTAAAGATAACAACCAACCCCCCCTCCATTGGGTCATTGGGCGCCTGGAGAAAATATATCCCAGCCCTGACCAAGTTCCCCGTGTGGTTAAAATAAGAACTTCCAAAGGGTTCTTAGATCGGCCTTTGGTTAAAGTATGTTTACTACCCTCACAATAACTGCCAAATCGATTTTTTCGTGCGTATATGTTTAAACCAGAATTATTTTTGTTTTTTTTCCCTTTCCTTTGTTGAATGGAAATCCAAATTTGGTGTGGTCTCACAAGAATTATTTTTGTTTATTTTTTTTTTATTCTTGGAAAAAATATTGTATTTTTTAGTGGGCGGTAATGTTTATGATTGATTGATTTTCCCCAATATTTTTATTTCATGAATTGATGCCCATAAAATTTTATTTTTGTTGTCCGCGTGTTTTTTGCTCACTTATGACTTGACACGCGCGCTCCCTACCCTACGGGGGTCCTATTTGCCCAAGATCGTTGAAGAAACAACATCCCAGCAATTAGCAACCTGTGCATGGAAAATGGCCGGTCTCCACCTGCGATAATCAAATACCAAGTAAGTGGAAAGTTTCAGTGAGCAATCGTATTTTTCCCTATTTTACTTTTCATTTTTTATTGAGATTTTATTATTTATAACATTGTGGAAAATTGTATTAATGCAATCATATTCAACACTATTTGTTATTGCAAAATTGCAACAACTGTTCCACAAATAGGGTCTAAAAAAAATGGGTGGATTCAAAATAAAAGATTTTTTTTGTTTTAGAGAATTCAAAGTAATGTATTAAAAACTTGGTTTTAATACATTAAAATTAAATTTTATTTGGTATTTTTTTCTAAAATCAGTAAAAATCCCCTTTGCAAAACCTAGCATTTAAAATATATAAAATAACTAAGTTGAAAGCTTAAGAAAAGAATGAAGCTTTTTTCAAAAAGTTATTCAATCTATTTATAAAAATTTTTTGCTTTCTTTTCATAAAATGTTAGCACATTAAATGAAATAAAAGAAAAATAAATACCTAATTCAAAAATAGGTGCTCTTTTACTCTATTCGAAGAAGACATGTAAGTAGGTAGGTACGTGCAAGAAAAATCAAGAAAAACGTGCCAGGAAAATATTTTTTTAGACAAAAGGAAAGGTAGGTAAAATTTATGACAATTTTTAATAGCATAAAAAGATATACTAGCAAATTAAATGCAATAGACAGGTTCGCAAAAACACATTACCCTGAAAATCTGAAAATTTACACGAGACATGCAAAAATGCACAATGATAAAAATTATCATATAAATTTCCAGTGTCCCTGACCGAAACACTACTAAAACACTAAAAATTTGCTAATAGTTTTGGTCATCTTAAAATCGTCATACGACAAAAATAAATGGCTGTCTAAAACTGTCTAAAACGAGTGAAAACCTAAAATACAGCTATAAAGCCAGAGCTTTTAAATGAGCATGGTTTCAAATACCAGCTAAGAATTTTAAAGAAAACTAGGCAGATCCAGTTTGTCGACTAACCAGTTTTAATTAGGAATGGACTTTTTATTATCTCCAAAAGATAACTGCATACTAAATATGCAAAATCAATAAAATAGCATACTAAATATGCAAAAACAATGACTAAAACATGTAGCTAAACTACAAAAGACAAAAAGATATTGCTATTAAAAATGTAGGTACTTAGTTGCTCCAAAGAAACATGTTTTTGGACAGCAAACAAACAAAAAAATACTTTGTTTCAGTGCAACCAAAGGTTCCAAATTCCCAACATAAAAAAATATGAAAAAATATATTATTCATATATATATATAATATTTCCCTACACATTGCTAATAATTCCAAAGTGGAATTAAAATAATTAAATTAAAACTAAAGGTAAAATTTGAAATATTAAAACATAGTTAAAAAACTACCCAAGCAGCAATTTAACGGCGTAGCGACGTTGTTAAATGCGACCCGACGTTATGATGCGACGTCGTTTTAGCCAACATGTCGACCCGGATTTACACCAAAATGGTGGATGATTTTTGAGTTCTTACGTCGTTGTGCAGTGACACTAGCGCCCTCTGTGTTATTGATTTTTTGGTGGTGTTTCACTACCCAAAATGTTGCCCATCTCAAACCTTGGGATTTTCGGTTACTAAAATGAACTTATTTTTATACACTTTAGAAAATGGCAAACAAAAAATTATAATTTGATAATTACTGTTTATTAAATAGTATTTATATGGCCACTATGGGAGCAAAATTTAAAAACGCAATTCGGTTTACTGACAAATATGCTTAGAAAAGGAATGAAAAAACACGCGCGCCCTTGATTTGTTTGTGTTTAAACGAAAAATATTGCTTTTTTTAATGTAAAAAATGGATGCTACTAAAGCCCTCTTTTTAGGACTCCCTGGTCAAATACCTATCTCGCCCGGAACATAAAACGTCTCCAAAATACCATTCAATGGTGTTTGTAGTATTTTTTGCCGTGTTTAGTAAATATAAATAATGGCCACTTCAAAAATAAACGACGGCATCAAAAATGGCGAATATTATGAAAATCCCAAAAAATATACGTAAATGGACAGTCGCCAAACATTCCCAAATAAAGCACTTGCCACGAACGTTGGTTACTATCAACCCAACATGCGACTGGAAAACGCTTCAACAATTCCGCCGATAACAGTCCCCATAACTTTACTTTTTATTCGATTTTTCTAAAATAAATGGTCGGTGAACTGTGAAATAAAATTTAGTTTTTTCAAATATGGCAGGACACTTCAAAGATCCTACTTCTTGGAAGCAAAGGCAAAAAGTATTTTTAGTGAGCGGCAAGAAGTAAAGCTGTGGATCAGACGTTACTGTTTAAAGAGCACCATATACTTGTAGAATAATGTTATCTCTCTGTCAGGACCCTAATTCTTGAGCAGGGAATGTCATAGATTTGTGTCGAATAATCCCACGTCGAACGCATTTTGTATTTAAAATCTAGAGAGAAATAGGGCGATCTGCCGTACATAAGTGCAGCAGAGAAGGAGAATATAATGCCTTTCCTTTGGAAACTTTTCTGCTTCACAAGAAAAGGGCACTTAAGTTCGTCAAAACTCCGGCCGGAAAACGTCGCAAGACAGGCCAGAAACGTCGCAAGTTCACGTAATGTGAAAGTTGTTTAGACGTTGATACGTCGGCAGAACGTAACTAGTCTCATAAAAACGTCCACTCGACGTCACTGGTTTACTAGAAAATGCACCAACGCGTGACAGGTCGGCTAAACGTTGAGTAGACGGTAACAATGTCACTGCAGTATTATCTAACGTTAAAGCAACGGGATTTTGTCGTGATATTCAAGACCGTCTGAAGATCACTAATTTCTACACCCAAATTAACGTCCATTTAGGTGAAGTATGTGGTCATTGGTCAGAAAATTGTTGCTTGGGTACTTGCCTCTTCGAATGCTCGGTGGTAAAAGAGGCAGATTCTAGTCAGTAACGGTTGGACCTTGTCTCCTCGAAAAAAATGCTTGACCAATCACAACACAGAGTTTCCAGAAAAACAATTTTTTTCCTCAATTTTCTTAAGTTACCCTGCTGTTAGGAACAAAATAAAATAAATTCACTTTAACTGGGACATTGACACAGGTGACTTTGGTCAACTAATCATAAAATTGAATTTATCAAGTTTCTGATTTTGTTGTTAAATTTTTCTTCAATTTTACACCGGATAATTAAAAACAAGAACAAACTACGTCGGATTATTATGACATTTATATACTAAACCGTCCTATTAAACGAAATTACTCCCGAATTTCTGCGGATTTTCCTCACTATCTTTGTCTGATGCGCGCCACTATTACAAAACAGAAAATCGCAAATTCATTTAGGTTAAACCAAATCACTTACCATTTAGGTTAGACAAATTTTGATGCATGCTATTGCTCAACAAATTGAAGTATTTTTTTCTAAAATCAGTAAAAATCCCCTTTGCAAAACCTAGCATTTAAAATATATAAAATAACTAAGTTGAAAGCTTAAGAAAAGAATGAAGCTTTTTTCAAAAAGTTATTCAATCTATTTATAAAAATTTGTGCTTTCTTTTCATAAAATGTTAGCACATTAAATGAAATAAAAGAAAAATAAATACCTAATTCAAAAATAGGTGCTCTTTTACTCTATTCGAAGAAGACATGTAAGTAGGTAGGTACGTGCAAGAAAAATCAAGAAAAACGTGCCAGGAAAATATTTTTTTAGACAAAAGGAAAGGTAGGTAAAATTTATGACAATTTTTAATAGCATAAAAAGATATACTAGCAAATTAAATGCAATAGACAGGTTCGCAAAAACACATTACCCTGAAAATCTGAAAATTTACACGAGACATGCAAAAATGCACAATGATAAAAATTATCATATAAATTTCCAGTGTCCCTGACCGAAACACTACTAAAACACTAAAAATTTGCTAATAGTTTTGGTCATCTTAAAATCGTCATACGACAAAAATAAATGGCTGTCTAAAACTGTCTAAAACGAGTGAAAACCTAAAATACAGCTATAAAGCCAGAGCTTTTAAATGAGCATGGTTTCAAATACCAGCTAAGAATTTTAAAGAAAACTAGGCAGATCCAGTTTGTCGACTAACCAGTTTTAATTAGGAATGGACTTTTTATTATCTCCAAAAGATAACTGCATACTAAATATGCAAAATCAATAAAATAGCATACTAAATATGCAAAAACAATGACTAAAACATGTAGCTAAACTACAAAAGACAAAAAGATATTGCTATTAAAAATGTAGGTACTTAGTTGCTCCAAAGAAACATGTTTTTGGACAGCAAACAAACAAAAAAATACTTTGTTTCAGTGCAACCAAAGGTTCCAAATTCCCAACATAAAAAAATATGAAAAAATATATTATTCATATATATATATAATATTTCCCTACACATTGCTAATAATTCCAAAGTGGAATTAAAATAATTAAATTAAAACTAAAGGTAAAATTTGAAATATTAAAACATAGTTAAAAAACTACCCAAGCAGCAATTTAACGGCGTAGCGACGTTGTTAAATGCGACCCGACGTTATGATGCGACGTCGTTTTAGCCGACATGTCGACCCGGATTTACACCAAAATGGTGGATGATTTTTGAGTTCTTACGTCGTTGTGCAGTGACACTAGCGCCCTCTGTGTTATTGATTTTTTGGTGGTGTTTCACTACCCAAAATGTTGCCCATCTCAAACATTGGGATTTTCGGTTACTAAAATGAACTTATTTTTATACACTTTAGAAAATGGCAAACAAAAAATTATAATTTGATAATTACTGTTTATTAAATAGTATTTATATGGCCACTATGGGAGCAAAATTTAAAAACGCAATTCGGTTTACTGACAAATATGCTTAGAAAAGGAATGAAAAAACACGCGCGCCCTTGATTTGTTTGTGTTTAAACGAAAAATATTGCTTTTTTTAATGTAAAAAATGGATGCTACTAAAGCCCTCTTTTTAGGACTCCCTGGTCAAATACCTATCTCGCCCGGAACATAAAACGTCTCCAAAATACCATTCAATGGTGTTTGTAGTATTTTTTGCCGTGTTTAGTAAATATAAATAATGGCCACTTCAAAAATAAACGACGGCATCAAAAATGGCGAATATTATGAAAATCCCAAAAAATATACGTAAATGGACAGTCGCCAAACATTCCCAAATAAAGCACTTGCCACGAACGTTGGTTACTATCAACCCAACATGCGACTGGAAAACGCTTCAACAATTCCGCCGATAACAGTCCCCATAACTTTACTTTTTATTCGATTTTTCTAAAATAAATGGTCGGTGAACTGTGAAATAAAATTTAGTTTTTTCAAATATGGCAGGACACTTCAAAGATCCTACTTCTTGGAAGCAAAGGCAAAAAGTATTTTTAGTGAGCGGCAAGAAGTAAAGCTGTGGATCAGACGTTACTGTTTAAAGAGCACCATATACTTGTAGAATAATGTCATCTCTCTGTCAGGACCCTAATTCTTGAGCAGGGAATGTCATAGATTTGTGTCGAATAATCCCACGTCGAACGCATTTTGTATTTAAAATCTAGAGAGAAATAGGGCGATCTGCCGTACATAAGTGCAGCAGAGAAGGAGAATATAATGCCTTTCCTTTGGAAACTTTTCTGCTTCACAAGAAAAGGGCACTTAAGTTCGTCAAAACTCCGGCCGGAAAACGTCGCAAGACAGGCCAGAAACGTCGCAAGTTCACGTAATGTGAAAGTTGTTTAGACGTTGATACGTCGGCAGAACGTAACTAGTCTCATAAAAACGTCCACTCGACGTCACTGGTTTACTAGAAAATGCACCAACGCGTGACAGGTCGGCTAAACGTTGAGTAGACGGTAACAATGTCACTGCAGTATTATCTAACGTTAAAGCAACGGGATTTTGTCGTGATATTCAAGACCGTCTGAAGATCACTAATTTCTACACCCAAATTAACGTCCATTTAGGTGAAGTATGTGGTCATTGGTCAGAAAATTGTTGCTTGGGTACTTGCCTCTTCGAATGCTCGGTGGTAAAAGAGGCAGATTCTAGTCAGTAACGGTTGGACCTTGTCTCCTCGAAAAAAATGCTTGACCAATCACAACACAGAGTTTCCAGAAAAACAATTTTTTTCCTCAATTTTCTTAAGTTACCCTGCTGTTAGGAACAAAATAAAATAAATTCACTTTAACTGGGACATTGACACAGGTGACTTTGGTCAACTAATCATAAAATTGAATTTATCAAGTTTCTGATTTTGTTGTTAAATTTTTCTTCAATTTTACACCGGATAATTAAAAACAAGAACAAACTACGTCGGATTATTATGACATTTATATACTAAACCGTCCTATTAAACGAAATTACTCCCGAATTTCTGCGGATTTTCCTCACTATCTTTGTCTGATGCGCGCCACTATTACAAAACAGAAAATCGCAAATTCATTTAGGTTAAACCAAATCACTTACCATGTAGGTTAGACAAATTTTGATGCATGCTATTGCTCAACAAATTGAAGTGAATAAGAGAATGAGAATATTACATTTTTACACAGTCTCCATTAATGACGCTAATCGTAGGTAGGAGTATTGTATCTACACATCAATTTAAAATGAGTTTGATTTGGCACCCTGAACATCACAGGGTCGCCTCTGTCTCTCTCTCTTATTAACGTAAAGAAACGCAGAGGTTGATTGTTGAGGCGCCCGGGGTGTCCAACTCGAACTCACTATTAGCGTTTTATTAATAAAGTAATTTGCTGTGCATTAGTTTCTCTGTCTACACTTAGATGGCGGCTCAAGTCTCATTTGAATACGATTATTTAAATATTTTTGTGCTTATTTTTAAAAGAGAAAAATAATTAATTTATGTTAATATCATAAGGAAGATGTTCTTTTAACACAAGAGTTACGTACAACGTTAGATTTACCGTAACACAGGACGTACGACAAAAAGAAAACGTCTGCAGGACATATTCATAGGCCCTCTTAGGTACGTCCGCTTTGGGACCTACGCCGTCTTTAGGACGTCCCTGGGAGTTCCAATGTTATAAAATAATTAGTCCACAGAACGTACTACAAAGACGTCCCTGGGACGTACACAGAAAACGTCTGCAGCAAATATTCATAGAACGTCGTAGGTACGTTCGCTTTGGGATCTACGACGTCTTTAGGACGTCCCTAGAAGGTCCAATGTTACAAAATAATTAGTCTACAGAACGTACTACAAAGACGTCCCAGGGACGTACACAGAAAACGTATGCAGGAAATATTCATAGAACGTCGTAGGTACGTCCGCTTTGGGATCTACGACGTCTTTAGGACGTTTCTAGAAGTTCCAGTGTTACAAAATAATTAGTCCGCAGGACGTACGTCAAAGACGTTCCTGTGACGTACACAGAAAACGCCTGCAGGAAATATTCATAGAACGTCGTAGGTACGTCCGCTTTGGGATCTACGACGTCTTTAGGACGTCCCTAGAAGGTCCAATGTTACAAAATAATCAGTCCACAGGACGTACGACAAAGGCGTCCCTGGGACGTATACAGAAAACGTCTACAGGACATATATTCACAGGACGCCTTATTTACGTCTGCTTTGGGACCTACGGCGTCTTTAGGACATCCTGGGATGTCCGGTGGCCTTGGTTTTGGGACAGATATGTGCTACTTGGGATGGCGCACCGGCTATTCTTTTTTGATTTTTCAATAATAAAATGATGGAGTCTGATTTGCTAATGTGCCAAATTCAATTGGAAGAATTCTTTAGAGGAAGATTCGGAAACTGCCAAGCAACTTTCGTCAAGTATGTTATTTAATGGTGGGTTTATATATAAAAATAACAAAGGATAAACTAGCCCAGGAATTATAAACCGGGGATAAGAAATAAAAGCCCCGTTTGAGTGGTTTATCCGAATTTTAGTCCCACGTCAAATGTCCCCAGAAGGTACATTTTGGACCTAGGGCGTTTGAGCAATAATGGATTTTATCTATATAAATAACTTACAAAACTAATAAAAACCAATTAAAATGGGACCCAATCAAAACCAGTTACGAAATAAATATAAATCAATTTTATAGTATGGATGTCCTCGGGACGTCCTAAAACTGTTTGAGTGTTCCTATCCGATATAAATAACTTAAAAAAACAATAAAAACCAAATAAAATGGCAACCAATCAAAACCAATCTCGAAATAAGTATAAACCAATTTTATAGTTATTCTGTCCTGGGGATGTCCTGAGGACGTATAAGTGTTCCCAACCGATCTGTGGTTCCACTTCAAACGTCCCCAAGACGTACGTTTTTACGGCATTTCACAGTATTTGTACAATTTGTGCTGCAATGCGTAGCAACAATACAAAAAAAGCGTAAATATTGCACTGGCATAAAGTACTTTAATTAGAATACTAAAATATTGCTTTATTTGTAATAGCACCGTAAAGTGCAGCATCAAATGCAAAAAAATTGTAAAATACCATGTTCCAAATTTGTACTTCTTTTGCACAGTGAATATTTTACATTTTTGGTAATCCAATGTTTGCTGGGCCCTTAATGGGACGTCCTGAGGACGAAGTGTGCTACTTGGGAACAATGGTATATCCATAAAAGTATATTCTTTTCCATAATGTTTGATTGAGGGTATATATAAGATTTATATTACCGCAATATACTGATGTATACACTGATGTATTCAATGAAGAATGTCCATTACAAATCTACGATCATATACATAAGGTTAATACACGTTTTGTATATACTCTGAATATATTGTCATTTATATTACAACAATATACAATAATAGGTCGATTCCTAAATTTAAACAAAAACGCTAGAAAATATCTTTTTTTATGTTATTTATATATCCAAAAAATATACGGTATCAAGTAAAAAAGTGCTGTTTTTCATCAAAATGTCTTGGACAGCTAAAAATTTTTAAAAACAATAGTTTCAAATTTTGAAAGGTTTTTTAGTAAGAAACAAACACTTTTTCCCATTTTTTAATTTAAGCAGTTGAATTACATTTTTTTATTTTATTTAGAAAATACAGAATTAAGCCTTCCATTAAAAAATTTAGTTTAAGTCAAAGGGAGCAGAGCAGTATATTAAGACTCGCAGGCACAATATCGCATTAAAACCAGTATATTTCCTCATGTTTATCTCTATTCTTTTTGGTGGTTGATATCTGTCTCTATCTGCAGCATCCTTAATCAGTTTTCTATGACAATATGAAGTTTTGTATTCGTGGTGGTCCGTAAAGAAATGGAATTTCTTCTGGCTGCAGCTACATCTGGAAATAAAATATTTTTATAAACAGCATTTTTTTGAAGGGTTTTTTTTTCGTGTCCTTGGAGTTATTTATAATTTTCTTGGTTCATCGGGATATTATGACAAATAAAAGTCGGAATATCTCACTTAGTGTACGTTTCGGTTTTATTTAAAACTATCCCCAGCACTAGTGAGGTTTTCCCACTAAAAGTCTACTACACATGGTAGTTGGTCAATTTTCTATAGAAAACGAAGGACATATTGAGCTTGAGAGAAAATGAACTGTACATAAACAACTGTTTTTTTTTTAATTATTATTTTTATTAACCACGTATGTTCCTGTGGTACTCTTATTGTTTAAAATGAACTGTACATAAACAACTGTTTTTTTTTAAATTATTATTTTCGGTAACCACGTATGTTCCTGTTAAACAATAAGAGTACCACAGGTACATACGTGGTTAACGAAAATAATAATACAAAAAAAAACAGTTGTTTATATAGTTCATTTTCTCTGAAGCATTTTTTTAATCAGTTTTTATTTAAAAAAAAACTATAAAAATGCCATTTGCAAAAATTTTCTTAAAAATGTGTTATTTTAATATTTTAAAAACAATGCTGCAAAACAAAAATTTTATAAAAAAATATAAAGCTAAAACTTAAAAAAGTAATGTTTAACTTTAGTAACAAATATAGGTAAAGAAAAAAATTATACCTAATATAAGGTGACCAACCGTACGGTATTTGACCGGACAGTCCGGTATTCTCATGAGTAGTCTAGTTTAAAAAATACGTCCGGTATTGTCCGGTATTTTTTTACGTTGTCCAATAAAGTCCGGTATCTCACAGTTGCAATACTGCACATGGCAACGCTGCTCGTCTGTAGCTATTTTCACAGTTTACCGCGCACGGGTGAGGGGCAATAAGACATCACTCATGCATTTGGTTGAGTTTATGCAGTTCCGGCAATCGCGTTGCATAACTCTGCGTAAGGAGAGCCGCCTGTGTAGTAATGAACAATCATTTTTAAGAAATAAATTTTAATAAAAAAAAAATTAATCTGTTAAAACTAGACAAAAATTTTTTACCGCGTCCGGTATTCTGTTGTTCGGGAGTTGGTCACCTTACCTAATACATAATTTAAAAGTTCTCTAGACTAAAAAAAATGATTATGCCAATTTCTGGCAAATTAATGCGTATAAACTTATTTCAAAAGTATCAATTAATAATAAATATTGTTCGTGGGTCTCCATTTAGGTAGGTATTTCATTTCCTGAAACCTCGTCCAGATTTGGATCAGACAGAAATGTTTATCTGAATTATTTATGTTTATAAAATGGCCTAATTTTTGGCTCAGTTAAGTTTGCCCCCCCCCTCACATCGATTTTCTCAAAAATTTTTATGCCAAAATTTTGCACACCACAAATCAAATTTTGCAGACCTCCCTACGAGAAACTACAGCCCATTTTCTGTGGGGGGGGGGGGCAAACTTGACGTTGCCCTCCAAAGTCAATATTTTTCAAAAATTATGATGTCATTTGAAAGGTCTTATTTAGCACAATTTTGCACACCCATTTTAAAATTTTGCACACCTCCCTGTAACCCACACGAGGGTTCTGAAAATATCAAGTTTTCCCCCCCCCCAGTCAATATTTTTCAAAAAATTTGTTGTCGTTAGGGAGGTCTTATTTTGCACAATTTTGCACACCCATTTTAAAATTTTGCACATCTCCCTGTAACCCACACGAGGGTTCTGAAAATATCGAGTTTGCCCTCCCCAGTCAATATTTTTCAAAAATTATGATGTCATTTGAAATGTCTAATTTTGCACACCCATTTTAAAATTTTGAACACCTCCCTGTAACCCACACGAGGGTTCTGAAAATATCAAGTTTTTCCCCCCAGTCAATATTTTTCAAAAAATTTGGTGTCGTTAGAGAGGTCTTATTTTGCACAATTTTGCACACCCCTGTTTCTTTTATAATCGTTTCCATTCAGTTCAAGTACTTTGCTTATTTTAGTTCTTATTTTTCGACACATATGTTGCGTTCTACACTCTATCAAATCCCCACATAGCTGAGTCAGATTTGCTTTGGGAGCTGAGCTATGAGGGTCTTTTTAAAACCATAAAAATGTAAATATGAAGAGAAGTGGGCAATGTTTATCAACAAACTTTACTGATTTGGAGTACTAGATCTTTACTCTATCAAATACATCATATAGCTGAGTCAGATTTGCTTTGGGAGCTGAGCTATGAGGGTCTTTTTAAAATCATAAAAATGTAAATATGAAGAGAAGTGGACAATGTTTATCAACAAACTTTACTGATTTGGAGTACTAGACCTTTACTCTATCAAATACATCACATAGCTGAGTAAGATTTGCTTTATGAAGATAATTGGGTAATGAATATCAACAAACTTTATTGAATTTGAATACTATCCCTTTATTCTATCAAAATCACCACATAGCTGAGTCAGTTTAAAATCATAAAGATGTAAATATGGAGATAAGTGGGCAATGTTTATCAACAAACTTTACTGATTTGGAGTACTAGACCTTTACTCTATCAAATACATGACATAGCTGAGTAAGATTTGCTTTGGGAGCTGAGCTATGAGCGTCTATTTAGAATCATAAAAATGTAAATATGAAGATAAGTGGGCAATGTTTATCAACAAACTTTACTGATTTGGAGTACTAGACCTTTATACTATCAAATGCACTACATAGCTGAGTCAGCTTTGCTTTGGGAGCTGAGCTATGAGGGTCTTCTTAAAATCATAAAATTGTAAATATGAAGAGAAGTTGGCAATGTTTATTAACGAACTTTACTGATTTGGAGTACTATATCTTTATTCTATCAAATGAACTGCTGCTGCTGCGTGAGCTTTGCTTTGGGAGCTGAGCCATGAGGGTCTTTTTAAAATCATAAAAATGTAAATATGAAGTTTATCTAGGCAATGTTTATCAACAAACTTTACTGATTTGGAGTACTAGACCTTTACTCTATCAAATCCAACACATAGATGAGTCAGATTTGCTTTGGGAGCTGAGCTATGGGGACGTTTTAAAATCATATTAATTTTAATATGAGGATAAGGGGGCTACGTATATCAACAAACTTTAATTATTTGAACTACTACACTTTTATTCTACCAAATATAGCTAAGTCAGTTTTGCTTTGAGAGCTGAGCTATTATGGTGCTTTTAAAATCATAAAAATGTAAATATGAAGATAAGTGGGCAACGTATATCAACAAATTTTTCTGATTTAGATTACTAACTCTTTATTCTATCAAATCCACGACATAGCTGAGTTAGCTTAGGTTTAGGAGCTGAGCTATGAGGATGTTACTAAAATCATAAAAATTTAAATATGAAGAAAATTTTATTGAATTATTTATGTAATAAGAGTAAAACTTTAAAAAAATATAAAAAAAGTTTTTTCAATCGGAAACTCAACCGAATCGCTCACTTAACTGAAAAGAACTTAAAAAGAAAAGATCCTAAAGATCATGGTGGAATTAACGTAAATCCAGAGTTGGTTTGGCATCCAATGTACAAGGAAAAATGATAGGTAAACTTTTAATTTTCGTTATTTGTTAACCCTGATCTCTATGATCTTTTCTTTTAAAAAATAAAAATTTTAAAAGATAAATTTTTTCAAATTGCTCTTTTAATAATTCTGCCATGCAGTTGATTTGATCAAAATCAAACACGATCAAGCTAACGCTTTTCAATAATTCTAATTGCACTCTTTCAGAATATTTACATTGCCTATCGAAAAATATCGTTCCACTCTTTATGCCCTCCAAATATACCATGCTTCCCTTAGAATATTCTGTTATTGGCGATGTTCTCTGCCACAAAAAAACTATCTTCAAGAGATGTGGGTTCTTTAATGCTTTGGACAGCTTTAACTTGGCTCTTATACGTGTCCAGTTCTTTTTGTTCCTTCATAGCCATTAATTTCGTGAAGAATTTAGAGGCGTCGTTTTCTGGGTTGCCTTTAAATTCTTTATTTTCTGATCTAATCGGGGAGGACATATCTCAACTCTGTAAAAATGAGATGGGGACCAATAAGTTAAAAACAATTTTTTTGTCCAAAATCTTAAACTTATTTATTACACGGCTAGATTTACAAAAACTGCTTAAGAATTTCATTATAGAATATTGGTCCAAAAATAATTTATCTACATGAGTGGGATATAGATCCTCATGTCTTCTTCATTTACATGCAGGGTGTACTTCAAATGATGCAAATGCTTCAAAAATCTTCATATAAATATAGGTCCTATTTGCCACCGTTAATGAGTAATTAATTAATTAATTTAATAAATTCAAATATTATTTTGTTACATTTTTAAAAAGGAGAGTTGTTGAAAATGTTACAGGCAAAGGCATTACATAAAACACTATTAAGATTTTTTCACATACAAAGAAAGCAGTTATTCAAAAAAAGTAACGAAAAATGTCCAGTATTTTAAATAGGTAACTGAAATCTGGCAATACCGCCCTTTTCACCAAAACGTGATAACTTCCCGTAGTAATGCAAATTTCTTAACATCAAAATACTAAAAACATTTTGATATTCATGGTTTGAATTCCTATCAAATTAACTTCCTGACGGACTTGAATGATTAAATAAAATAAATTGGTAGTGCGCATGGTAGGTACCTAACCTATGAGGCAGGGCCAGGTACAGCGACATACGAAATTATTAAATTTAAGTTTATCCCTGACGGGGAAAACTTACACTTACTCTATTTGACAATGCCGGGCAGACGCGTCTTGGAATTTTTTCAAAGGAATAGCCCATGAAAATACATCATAAATAAATATTTGATTAGACCTTAATACAATGTGACCCGAGTATAACAAACCAACTGTTATACTAGAAATCACAAAATCTCTTCGTTCAACCCTTTCCTTGTACGCCTTTAACTTGAAGCATTTTTAAATAAGTTAGGTAAACGTGTTCAAGATTGAAATTAGTTTTATTGTGGCTTTGACACATTCACAAGAAATTTTAAACAAATTTGGTGGATCCAAAAATTTATCGTTAGTTTTACTTCATCGGTACCTATATAAAATACGCAACGCATCGCGACGCATCTCCAGCTTTTTTAGCTTTTTTTTTGTGAGGAAGACACTTTGAACTTTGAACATCTCCTTTACAACCAAAATTATAATTCTATGATAAACCTATGGTGTAATTAGCAGCGCCTGGCTCTAACCGTTTCGTTTGCTATTGTAAAAGTGAGCCTATCGATGTCATTTTTTTCAAAAACTGTAGAGTTTTAATCCCCACTTTATTGGAATTTAATGTTCAATATATTTCATATTATCACCCCGCTAAATTTGGTGCATCATTTATATTACGTCGGTATACCTAACCCGTGTTACAAGAGTTATATTATGAAATCATTACATTTCTGAAAAAACAAATTACCATTTTGTGATATTGTTAAATATATAATAAATTTATTCATATCATATGTACAAGATCGATATTTATCATTCTATTTAAATTCATAATATTAAATTTTACAAAGATCCTCATAGCTCAGCTCCCAAAGCAAAGCTGACAGCTATGGAGTGCATTTGATGGAATAAAGGTCTAATACTCCAAATCAGTAAAGTTTGTTGTCATATTTACATTTTTATGATTTTAAGCTTACTCAGCTATGTGGTGGTTTTGATAGAGTAAAGGGTTAGTACTCAAATTCAGTAAAGTTTGTTGATATACATACATCTTCATACTTACATTTTTATAATTTTAAAAAGTCCCCCATAGCTCAGCTCCCAAAGCAAAGCTGACTCAGCTATGTGGTGGACTTAATAGAATGAAAATCTAATACTCCAAATCAGTAAAGTTTGTTGATATACATCGCCTACTTAACTTCATATTTATGTTTTTATGATTTTAAAAAGACCCCGATTGCTCAGCTCCCAAAGTTAATCTGACTTACATATGTTTTATTTTATGATTTTAAACTGACTTAGCTACGTGGTGGTTTTGATAGAATAAAGGGTTAGTATTCAAATTCAGTAAAGTTTGCTGATATATATATAAATATGATTATCTTCATATTTACATATTTTGATTTTAAAAAGACCCGCATAGTTCAGCTCCCAAAGCAAAGCTGACTCAGCTATGTGGTGGATTTAATAGAATGAAGGTCTAATACGCCAAATCAGTAAAGTTTGTTGACATACATCGCCTACTTAACTTCATATTTATATTTTTATGATTTTAAAAAGACCCCAATTGCTCAGCTTCCAAAGTTAATCTGGCTCAACTATGTGATGGATTTGATAGAGTAAAGATCTAGTACTCCAAATCAGTAAAGTCTGTTGACCAACATTGCCCACTTATCTTCATATTTACATTTTTATGATTTTAAAAAGACCCTCATGACTCAGCTCCCAAAGCAAAGCTGTCTCAGCTATGTAGTGCATTTGATAGAATAAAGGTCTAGTACTCCAGATAAGTAAAGTTTGTTGATAAACATTGCCCACTTCTCTTCATATTTACATTTTTATGATTATAAAAAGACCCTCATAGCTCAGCTCCCAAAGCAAAGCTGACTCAGCTATGTGGTGGATTTAATAGAATGAAGGTCTAGTACTCCAAATCAGTAAAGTTTGTTGACATACATCGCCTACTTAACTTCACATTTATATTTTTATGTGGTGTATTTGATAGAGTAAAGATCTAGTACCTTAAATCTGTAAAGTTTGTTGATATACATCTCACATTTATCCAAATTCAGTAAAGTTTTTTGATACGTAAATATTATATTTTGATTCTAAAAAGACCCTCATAGCTCAGCTCCCAAAGCAAAGCTGACTCAGCTATGTAGTGCATTTGATAGAATAAAGGTCTAGTACTCCAAATCAGTAAAGTTTGTTGATAAACATTGCCCACTTCTCTTCATATTTACATTTTTATAATTTTAAAAAGTCCCCCGTAGCTCAGCTCACAAAGCAAAGCTAAAACGGTGGATTTAATAGATTGAAGGTCTAGTACTCCAAATCAGTGAAGTTTGTTGATATACATCGCCTACTTAACTTCATATTTATATTTTATGATTTTAAAAATATCCCGATTGCTCAGCTCCCAAAGTTAACCTGATTCAGCTATGTAGTGTATTTGATAAAGTAAAGGTCTAATACCTTAAATCAGTAAAGTTTGTTGATATACATCTCACATTTATCTCCATAGTTACATTTTTATGATTTTAAACTGACTTAGCTATGTGGTGTTTTTGATAGAATAAAGGGTTAGAATTCAAATTCAGTTAAGTTTGTTGATATACATTACCCAATTATCTTCATATTTTGATTTTAAAAAGACCCTCATAGCTCAGTTCCCAAAGCAAATCTGACTCAGCTATGTGATGGATTTGATAGAGTAAAGGTCTAGTACTTTAAATCAGTAAAGTTTCTTGATAAACATTGCCCACTTATCTTCATATTTACATTTTTATGACTTTAAAGAGACCCTCATGGTTCAGCTCCCATAAATAAAGGTCTAGTACTCCAAATCAGTAAATCTTGTTGATAAAAGTTGCCACCTTCTCTTCATATTTACATTTTTATAATTTTAAAAAGTCCCCCATAGCTCAGCTCCCAAAGCAAAACTGACTCAGTTATGTGGTGGATTTAATAGAATGAAGGTCTAATACTCCAAATCAGTAAAGTTTGTTGAAATACATCGCGTACTTAACTCCATATTTATATTTTTATGATTTTAAAAAGACCCCAATTGCTTAGCTCCCAAAGTTAATCTGACTCAGCTATGTGGTGTATTTGATAAAGTAAAGGCCTAGTACCTTAAATCAGTAAAGTTTGTTTATATACATCTCACATTTATCTCCATATTTACATTTTTATGATTTTAAACTGACTATGTGGTGGTTTTGATAGAATAAAGGGTTAGTATTCAAATTCACTAAAGTTTGTTGATATATATTAACCAATTATCTTCATATTTACATATTTTGATTTTAAAAAGACCCGCATAGCTCAGCTCCCAAAGTCAAGCTGACTCAGCTATGTGTTATATTTGATATAATAAATGTCTTATACTCCAAATCAGTAAAATTTGTTGATTCTTCTCTTCATTATTATGATTTTGAAAATACCCTCATGGCTCAGCTCCCAAAGCAAAGCTGACGCAGCTATGTAGTGCATTTGATATAATAAAGGTCTAGTACTCCAAACCAGTAAAGTTTGTTGATAAACCCACTTCTCTTCATATTTACATTTTTATCATTATAAAAAGACCCTCATAGCTCAGCTCCCAAAGCAAAAATATCTCAGCTATGTAGTGCATTTGATAGAACAAAGGTCTAGTACTCCAGATCAGTAAAGTTTGTTGATAAACATTGCCCACTTCTCTTCATTTTTACATTTTTATGATTTTAAATAGGCCCTCATAGCTCAGCTCACAAAGCAAAGCTAACTCAGCTATGCAGTGCATTTGATAGAATAAAGGTCTAGTATTCCAAATCAGTAAAGTTTGTTGATAAACATTGCGCACTTCTCTACATATTTACATTTTTATGATTTTAAAAAGACACTCATAGCTCAGCTCACAAAGCAAAGCTAACTCAGCTATGCAGTGCATTTGATAGAATAAAGGTCTAGTATTCCAAATCAGTAAAGTTTGTTGATAAACATTGCGAACTTCTCTACATATTTACATTTTTATGATTTTAAAAAGACACTCATAGCTCAGCTCCCAAAGCAAATCTGACTCAGCTATGTGATGGATTTGATAGAATAAAGGTTTAGTACTCCAAATCTGTAAAGTTTGTTGATATACATCTCACATTTATCTCCATATTTACATTTTTATGATTTTAAACTGACCCAGCTATGTGGTGGTTTTGATAGAATGAAGGGTTAGTATTCAAATTCAGTAAAGTTTGTTGATAAACATTGCGCACTTCTCTACATATTTACATTTTTATGATTTTAAAAAGACACTCATAGCTCAGCTCCCAAAGCAAATCTGACTCAGCTATGTGATGGATTTGATAGAATAAAGGTTTAGTACTCCAAATCTGTAAAGTTTGTTGATAAACATTGCCCACTTCTCCTCACACATTTTTATCAAATTTTCATATTTACATTTTTCTTCTTCTCCTCATATTGACATTTTTATGATTTTAAAAAGACCCCGATTGCTCAGCTCCCAAAGTTAATCTGACTCAGCTATGTGGTGCATTTGATAGAGTAAAGGTCTAGTACCTTAAATCAGTAAAGTTTGTTGGTATACATCGCCCATTTCTCTCCATATTTACATTTTTATGATTTTAAGCTAACTCAGCTATGTGCTGGATTTGATAAAATGAAGGGCTTATACTTCAAATCAGTAAAGTTTGTTGATAAACATTGCCCACTTCTCTTCATATTTTTATTTTTATGATTTTAAGAAGACCCCTCATAGCTCAGCTCCCAAAGCAAATCTGACTCAGCTATGGGGTGGATTTGATAGAGTAACGGTCTAGTACTCCAAATCAGTAAAGTTTGTTGATAAACATTGCCTACTTCTCTTCATATTTACATTTTTATGATTTTAAAAAGACCCTTATAGCTCAGCTCCCAAAGCAAATCTAATTCAGCTATGTGGTGGATTTGATAGAGTAAAGGTCCAGTACCCCAAATCAGTAAAGTTTGATGATAAACATTGCCCACTTCCCCTCATTTTTACATTTTAATGATTTAAAAAAGACCCCCATAGCTCAGCTCCCAAAGCAAAGCTGACTCTGATGTGTGGTGGATTTGATAGAATGAAGGTCTAGTAGTTTAAGTAAGTAAAGGTGGTTGATATACATCGCCCATTTATCTCCATATTTATATTTTTATGTTTTTAAGCTGACTCAGCTATGTGCTGGATTTTATAGAAAGAAGGGCTTATACTTCAAATCAGTAAAATTTGTTGATATACATAGCCGACTTATCCTTATATTTACATTTTTATGATTTTAAAAAGACCCTCATAGCTCAGCTCCCAAAGCAAATCTGACTCAGCTATGTAGTCGATTTGATAGAATAAAGGTCTAGTACTCCAAATCAGTAAAGTTTGTTGATAAACATTGCCCACTTCTCCTCATAATTACATTTTTATGATTTTAAAACAAAACCCCATAGCTCAGCTCCCAAAGCAAAGCTGACTCAGATGTGTGGTGGATTTGATAGAATGAAGGTCTAGTACTTTAAATCAGTAGAGTTTGTTGATATACATCACCCATTTATCTCCATATTTACATTTTTATGATTTTAAGCTGACTCAGCCATGTGCTGGATTTGATAGAATGAAGGGCTTATACTTCAAATCAGTAAAATTTGTTGGTATACATAGCGCACTTATCCTCATATTTACATTTTTATGATTTAAAAAAGACTCCATAGCTCAGCTCCCAAAGCAAAGCTGACTCAGATATGTGGTGGATTTGATAGAATGAAGGTCTAGTACTTTAAATCAGTAGAGTTTGTTGATATACATCACCCATTTATCTCCATATTTACATTTTTATGATTTTAAGCTGACTCAGCCATGTGCTGGATTTGATAGAATGAAGGGCTTATACTTCAAATCAGTAAAATTTGTTGGTATACATAGCCCACTTCTCCTTATATTTACATTTTTATGATTTTAAAAAGACCCTCATAGCTCAGCTCCCAAAGCAAAGCTGACTCAGATGTTTGGTGGATTTGATAGAATGAAGATCTAGTTCTTTAAGTCAGTAATGTTTGTTGATATACATCGCCCATTTATCTCGATATTTACATTTTTATGATTTTAAACTGACTCAGCTATGTGCTGGATTTGATAGGGCTTATACTTCAAATCAGTAAAATTTGTTGATATACTTAGCCCACTACACAGAGCTTTATGCACTTACCTTAGGCCATGTCTCCTATGCACTTTTTCAACGCCTGTAGACCCAATAATAACTAACTCCCCTTTCGTTCCTAAATGTCTCGTTTAGTTGTGGTTCTAAGGAGCCAAAGTTCATCTTCTGGCACTATTTTTTTTTTGGGGGTCATCCACATGTCGGTATTCTGGGGTTCCATTCTCTCTGTGACGCTTTTTTAAACGTGAGGTACACGACTGACTTATATCAAAAAGTTTTGCAATTTCTTTTTGTGTCCACCCACTATTTAATAGTCTAAAACAGCAATTTTGCTCTTTTAGCGTTAGACGCGGCATTTTGTAACTGATATCCGCCTTTGTAAGAAAATTTCTGATCTCAAAAATTAAAAAATATGAGGCCTTTCATAAAAACTAAAAAAAATGAAAATTTTGAAAGGTTTTTTTTAGACGTTTAAAATTACTTTTATCTTAAAGTTAAAACAAAAATGCATGCACTGCACGTAGACAATACCTTTTAATTTTATGACAACACTTATATGATTATTTTCCCCAATTCACTTTACGATCACACAGAATTAACATAATATTTTTAAATAAAAACTTTAAAATAAAAAATTATGCACGCCCATGATGTGCTTTTTATAGAAAAATATCTGTATAATAATTTTAAAAAATATAAGCTGAACCATTTCTTTATCAATAAAAGTGTATTCTAAAAAAAATTAGCTCGCCCCTGGTTAATATTTTAAAAAAATAAAAAACCGTTTTATTAAAAAAGTTCAGTTGTTACTATGAACTGAAAAAAATATTTCTTTTTAAATAAAAATAAAGGTTCGTGGCATATCGGACACACATTTTGCTTTTCATTTCATTACGACCAGTCCTCTAAGATCTAATGGATAGTCCATAAACCTACAGGACTGTTTCATCCTTGTTAGGAATCATCAGGGTAATATAGGACTGTACCTGCCGTATGAAGCATAACATAAACAACCACATCCAGCGAATTTAAACAACTTTCGTCGTCAAACAACGCGGGATGTTGGATGGCTATATGCAGGATAAACAAAAGAAAACTGCGAAACTCCACCGGTTACTGAAAGAAGAATTGGAGTTTATACTACGTCGCGCAATTCATTACGACCAGGCCTCCAAGATCTAATGGATAGTCCAGAAACCTACAGGCCTATTTCATCCTTTTTAGGAATCATCAGGGTAACATGTCGACTTTTTGATAGTTAATGCTGGTCATACAAGAGTTGAGGAATTGTTTAGTAAATATAGTTTAACCCAAATAATCAACGAACCCACGCGAGTTACTAAGGATACATCCACTATAATTGATTGACTTGTAACCAGTGACATAACCTTTGTGTGTAATCCTCAAGTCATTCGTATAGATGGCATTACGGACCACAGGCTAATAAAGTGTGATCTAAAAATTAAAAGAATTCGGCCTCCTGTTAAATTTAAAACTTACCGGGATTTTAGTAATTTTGAATACAATACCTTCCTGGCAGATCTCTATAACATAAACTGGAACTTTATTTATTCCCTAACATCTGTGGACAGAATGATTGAATTTTTTAATCGAAATAATTTGTTGCTTTTTGATAAACACGCTCCTTTTAAGACCTCCAAATTTACTAAGGCCCCTGCACCTTGGATTACACCAAACATTAAACTCATGATGTGGCTGCGTGATAAAGCTTTAACCAAGTACAAAAGAGTAAAAAATATTCAAAGCTGGGAAGCTTACAAACAGTTGCGTAACACTGTTTGTACCGCAGTAAGAATTGAGAAAATGACATACTTAAGTAGCACATTTCAAAATAATCCCAAAAGCTTTTGGAATACACTCAAATGGCTCAATGTAAACTCAAAACCAAAGTATGATCCGGGGAAAACTGGGAGTTCCCAAGAGTTAAAATGACTATTTTCTTAACAGTATTCCTCCTTCGAGCGTCGATAATGAAACTATTCAATGGTATAATTTAAAGAAATTCTGTAACGAAATACATGAACTAAGTTTTCACGAAGTTGGCGAACAAGAAGTAGAAAATATAATCCTGCACTTAAAATCCCATGCTGATGGAACTGATGGAGTGTCTCTAAAAATGTTTACGCTGGTAATTCCGCATTTTAGTCCTCATATAACTTACATAATAAATTCTTGCATTAGACTTAATCAGTTTCCAGGTGCGTGGAAATGTGCAAATATAATACCTTTTCCTAAAACTAATAATCCGACTGAGCTTCAAAACTTTCGGCCAATAAGTATTTTACCCACTTTCTCTAAAATATTTGAAAAAATTATTTATCAGCAGTTTAGTTCGCATTTTTATGACAATAAAATCATTCCCGCCACTCAGTCAGGATTTCGTAAGCAACATAGCACTACCACAGCACTCCTTCATGAATCGGATGAAATTCACGCTGCCTGTGATCGGGGGATGAATACTTGTCTTATATTGTTGGATTATAGTAAAGCATTTGATACCGTCGATCACAGACTTTTGAGCGCCAAACTTAGATATTTTGGTCTTAGTGGCGGGTCTGCAAGACTTTTGGAGATTTATTCAGTTAAAAGACATCAAAAAGTTAAACTTTGTACGGATGTGTCATCTTACGCAGAATTATCTCGGGGAGTAGCCCAGGGTAGTATTCTCGGACCGTTACTTTTTAGCTGTTATACTGCTGATCTAAAGAGATGTCTGCGTAATATAACGTCACACCAGTATTCTGATAATGTACAACTTAGATATTCTTTTGCATTATCGGAAGCTAACATAAGCAATCAATATATATATAAACCAGGATTTAATAAAAATTCAAACTTTTTCTGCGAAACATGGTTTATTATTAAATGAAAACAAAACTCAATTAATTATTTTTGGCAAAGATCGCAATATCCTTAACTTAAATGTAGTATTAAATAGTGTTACTTTGAAAAGCACTGATTGTACGAAAACCTGGGAGTCTTGTGCTACTTTAAACTTAAGTGCTTATATATGCACAAAGACTATCTTTGTAAAGAAATTAAACTTCGTTTGTGTGATTCGTTAATTCTGTCATCTGTAGCTTATTGCGACATACTTTATTGGCCTGCCCTTTATGATAAGGAAAAGCGTAGTTTGCAAAAGCTACAAAACTCCTGTATCCGTTTTGGTTGCGGTGTTCGTAAGTTTGATCATGTTTCTCATTTGTATCCCGAATGCGGATGGCTTAAACTAGAAGAAAGGTACTTTATGCATATTTGTTCTCTTGTTTACAGAATTGAAAAATCCCCACAGCCTGAGTATCTGTGTAACAAACTTAGAAAAGGCTTAGATTTTCATGGCAGGCGAACAAGGTTTAATAATAAGTATGCTGTTCCTAGGCACAAAACTGCTTTGTATCAGTGTTCTTTCAGCCATAATGCTGTTAAGACATTTAACTCAATTCCTGACGAAATAAAGCAATCTCTAACGATAAACTCTTTTAAAAAGGTCCTCAGAAGGCACATAAACCACAGCTAGATAAAATATCTTATTATGATTTAAATGTGCTGGTACTTTTGCTATGCTAAGAGATCGTATTTTGATTTTGATTTTACTTCGTTTTCTTTATTTCAAAACTTTTTTCTCTGGTAGTGTATTACTTGATCGCTATATATATAACTTTGAAATGTTATATATAAGTGGTTAGATGGAGTAGCATTGAGCTAAATCTCGACACTTATTACACATATTTTGTAAAATATTTTTGTTGTTTAAATAAAGGCACTATTTATTTATTTATTTATAACATCGGACTGTATACCTGGCGTATGACGCATAACATAAACAACCACTTCAGGACTATCCATTAGATCTTGGAGGCCTGGTCGTAATTAATTGAAAAGCAAATTGTGTCCGATATGCCACGAAACTTTATTTTTATTTATTTTTCACGGACAACAAATTCCTATTTTTAAATTTTACTTGGCTTTGTTTTGCGCAACAAGACTCCTCCAGAGTGATTGTTGCTGAGCCTTAACATAAGGCGACGTAGTATAAACTCCAATTGCGGGTGGACTTGCTGCGAACGTTGTATTTTGAACGTTCTTCTTTCAGTAACCGGTGCAGTTTCACAGGTTTTTTTTTGTTTTATCCTTCTCGCAAATTTCGTTCTTATTGATATTTGCATCCTTTGGCGTTTTGCTTTTCGCTTTATTCCGATATGCGACGCACTGCATATACCCATCCAACATACCGCGTTGTTTAACGACGCAAGTGTGAACTACGGCCCTTAAGGGTTATTTCTAAAGTTCGAGCGGATAACTTTGAACTCCTTAAGAGACGCCACAATTTTTTTTACACTGTTTTGGACATGAGCGTTTTAGTGTGCATAGTAATCTTTAATTTTTTTTGGATATACAAACAGACAACTCGATTTGTCAGAAATATAATAGGTATTTTATTGAAAGTATTAAAATTCAAATCCATTGTGATATAATATTCGGTTAAAGATCAAGTATTTTGCATGAAAATTTACCATTACACAAAATCTGGACGATACAATAGTCCAGGAAATCTTCGGCTTACATCCTGCCTAATCACTACACTACACTATTTTAAATTATTCGTTTGAGTCTTAACTTCCAGATACTTTTTATACCGGGTTTCCAAAATTTTAACATTTTGAAATACTTTCACAAAACAAACTTTAATTTTTACATTCAACTATTTTCTTTCGAACTGCCTTGCACTGTTTTAAGATGAGTCTTGGAACTCGTTTGGAGATTTTAACTGTTTTCTACCTTTGCGAATCTTGCCTTTTATAGCAAGGTGGAACGTGACTTTTGTCAAATTAATTAAGGTGTGTGTATTTTTTTTTAATTAAAATTTTTCTTGATGCGACAGAAAGATGACATGATGATGGGATTCTAAGAAATTACGTGCCTTCTACAAATTTGATCAAAGCCGAAAGGAATATTTTTTAATTAAAAAAATTCGTTTATCTATGATCTTTTAGCGCGGCGAAAAAATAAAGATGCGAATACGTGACTTTTTTTAATTATGTGAGAAAATATAGTCAAATTTTCCTGAGCTCTGGAGAATCAAATCTTAGTCTTTAAAGATTTCTTGAACGAGAATCATCGGGAAGTGCGCGCTAGGTAGACACCTAGAAAATAATCCTTGGAGGGTGTCCATGTAGGTTTTTTTGAATAGGAACTTTTAGAGAAATGAAACCGGTCTACCGTTGAAATAGATACTGTGGGAAAAAGACCCCGGAAGTAATTTTGTTGTTTCATTTTCAACCTTCAAACCTTTTTAGTGACTGTGAAAATACTTGTATTGTTTTTGAGTTTAAATATTTGTTATTTTATTTTGGGTAAGAAAAATTTCTTTAAAATAAATCTCCCGTTCTAACAAAAGAAAATGTTATTAAAAACTTTATTAAAACTTATGGAAAATTATTTTTAATATTTTAATTTTAAATCTTTTATTTTACAACTTTTGAAATAAGTTTTAGTTAAATAATTTGTTTTTAACTTTTCGATTCTTCACAGCAAGTTGTTTAAATTCACTGGGTGTGGTTGTTTATGTTATGCTTCATACGCCAGGTATAGTCCGATGTTACCCTGATGATTCCTAACAAGGATAAAACAGGCCTGTAGGTGTCTGGACTATCCATTAGATCTTGGAAGCCTGGTCGTAATGAACTGAAAAGCAAAATGTGTGTCGATATGCCACGAACCTTTATTTTTATTTATTTTCCACGGACAACAAATTCTTTTTTTTATTTTTTTTTTAATTAATAGCGAAAAAATTGATGTTAAACATATTTTTTGTAAACATCTGTTTTTCCCAATTGACAACTTGGTAACTGGTAACCAAGATTAATTTTTAAAATAACTTTGGGTACGTTTTATTTTTATTAGGCCTTCCAGAGATTACGAAAATGCATATTACAAATAATTTTTTTTAAACTTTGACAAAAAAATAGTACTTTTTGTCACACCTTGTAACCGAATAAAATAGAAAATTTTAAGCTTTGGTTTTAAGAAAAGATCAAAATTTTACAAAATATACTATTCAATTAAAAAAACAGAACCTCATGGCCACTCTGCGTGTAGAGTGTGATTAAGAAAAAAACTGAAAATGTTACAAAAATCTACCTAATTACATAAATTATTCACTTTTTGATTTATTTTCTTGTGACAAAAACCAAAAAAGTTTTCTCAAGTGGAACTTTATAAACGGTACAGGATGTCCAAAATTTGATGGTTTTGAGGGGTTTCGGGTACTTCTAGAGGAGATAGAGAAAATTCGACCCCCCTTTGCGACGCTCAAATTTCATGACAAGATTTTTGGTCAAAACCGTATTTCAATGTCACCCCGTCTTCAAGCTACAGGGGCTTTTTGAAGTCTGCATTTCGGGATGATTTTATGTTCGCGATAGACTTTTTAATATGTACAGGGTGTCCAAAATCCGATGGTTTCGGGTACTTCTAGAGGCTTAAATTTCAAGATAAGATTTTTAGTAAAAACCGCATTTTAATATTTATATTTTATATATTATATATATATATAGAATTTAATTACCAAATCAGATTTCATGATTTACTTTTAGTTTTTGAGTTATAACACAAAGTTGGTATTTTTGTTATGGAACACCCCAATTTTTGTATTGTTTTAGTACTTTTTTAATTTCTTGCAAAACAATGTGCCTATATGCGGATAAATAGTTATCGAGTTATTAAATATTTTCCATAAATCATATGGTAAGCTGTGATAACAGCGGCACGACACATTATTAAAAAAATCTAGAATGCCATGGTTGTCCATCTGAGATGATAAAAATAATTTGTTAGGAAAAAATAAAAAACTATCTTGCTTCTTAACTGAATTCAAGGCCTGCTATTATATCAATAACAAATTACTTATTATACCTATATTTTATGCTAAGATTGTCAACCAAGGCACTCTAGATTTTTGTAATAATGTGGTGTGCCGCTTTTATCACAGCCTGCTATATGATTTATGAAAAATGTTTAATAACTCGATAACTATTTATATAATTTTCGTAAGAGGAACACCGTTTTGAAGGAAATTAAAAAGCATTGAAAAAAAATTGGGGTGTTCCATAAGAAAAATACCAACTTTGTGTTATATCTCAAAAACTAAAAGTTGCTCATAAAATCTGATTTGGTAATAAAATTGTAGTTCAAAAACTCGACAAAAATGCAATTAACACTACGAAGATATTTTCATAAATAAAAAACGTATAGGGCCTACCCCAAAACGCATAATTTTCAAAAAGTCCCCGTACCTCGAAGACGGGGTGACATATTAAAATGCGGTTTTTACTAAAAATCTTGTCTTGAAATTTGAGCCTCTAGAAGTACCCGAAACTATCGAATTTTGGACACCCTGTACATATTAAAAAGTCTATCGCGAACATAAAATTGTGTATTATTGCCATGCCAATAACATATTAAAATTGTATCAAAATCGGCTGAAATATTTTTTCTTACAAGATGGTGCGAAATTTTAAAAACAGTTTCAGCTGAGAATTTAATAAATCGTTTTTGTATTCATGAAAGAGGCCTTATTCAAAAGGTACCATTAGTTTTGGTTTGGTTTGGAGTATTTGACCTATACCTTATTTAAGAGCACTGTGACAAGTTCTTGTATTTTTTCCAAAAAAAAAAAAAGTTTTTTGGCGATCAGAAATGTCAATTGAAAACCAATTAATAAAAGGATTTCGGATTGGATCTTTTTTTTGCATTTATTTTCTTTTGACGTGATCGGTCCAAAAAAAATCGGAAAAAAGGAAAACCTGACAACTACTTGGCAACTCTATGACAATTTTTTTCAATAATGTATATACAAATAAATAATCATAAATATATAAAAAATCCTAAATAAATTATTTTTGCAGAAAAATTCAAGCCTTGGCTTGTGATGGTTTAAAAGTGGTTTGAGTTTGCGCCTTTAATCCTTTAACATATTTTAAAAGTTCTCAAAGTGTAATTAAAACAGGACATTACTATAAAACACTTTTTTGTGTGCATCTATTTTGGTCAACGGGAATTATTTTAAGATTTAGAACAAAGTTATTACGTTGACTCCACGCAAACCTCATTTGTGCCTGTAACCGCCCTGCTGACTCAGATTAATAAAAGTTTAAATTTTTGGTTTTCGTTTTTGATTACTTATGTCGTAATATTCACATATTTCTTCTTGAAAAATTTTGCATCTCTACAAAATCTAGAATTCAATAACTTGTGAAAGAAAAATTAAGGTTAACATTTTTAAAACCCATATTTTAATTCAAATCAAACATAACTAAATTTCTAAAATGAATTATTCCAAATATAAAAAACTGGCTTCTATCAGTATTTTATAAAATTTTAAATTTAATTTCACAGTTTTTACCTATTGATTTTACCTTCTGACCTGTGCTTTTCAATATGCTTTACCAAATTAAGTTTATATTTGGTTTTAAGCCCACATGTGAAACATTCAAAAAGGATCATGCTATTGTTTTTTCGATGACGTTTTAGGTGTCTATTAAAGTTAGATGGATCAGTCGTAGAATGACCACACTCTTGGCATTTATAAACTCTCAAATTATTAGCATTTATCACTTTAAATTGTTGATTTGACGAATTTGATTTATACTCGGTTGTGCTAATATTTGGCTGTAGAGGATGATACTTTTTATAATGAATATTTAAACAGTTTGCTTTTTTCGTTTCATAAGTGCATACCTCACATTGATAAACAACATCTTGAATCAACTCCAGTGAAGTATCCTCAACCTTGTCATGTGATAAACAATGTTCCACAAATTTGTGTTTAAATGTACTTTGAAAATCGCAAAGTTTACATTTTAAAAGGTTGTCATGACAGCTATTGGTATGACGTTTAAAATTGCTGACATGTTTCGTTGAGTAGTCACAATCAGAACAACGATACAACCGGTTCTGGTTTATATATTTTGTTAAATGTACATTTTTCATATGATCTAGCAAAGCGTCTTTCAAATTAGCCTTGTAAGAACAAAGATAACACTGAAAAGACTTTTCATCTTGGTGCCTCATAACATGTCTTTTCAAATTAAACGAATAGATAGTTTTGAAGTTACATAAATGGCATTTGAACATTTCTAACTTCCCGAGTCCAACATGTTCGTTGACATGTTTCTCGTAGATGACTTGTTTACTCGTTTTAAACTGACAAATTTTGCATACGTGCCAATTAATTTCTGGGACTAATCTGCCTATTTTTCTTATGTCTCTGATTGTTTCCACAATAGGCATTTCAACTGGATAAGAGCCTATTATCGTGATTTCTTCTGTCACATCATCTGCATCCTCCATACTTTGGTTTTTCAGTTTCCGAGTTTCATGACTGTTTTCCTCGCCATTCATGTAGATTATCTCAAACGAGTCGCATTCGAGAAATGAGGGTAACGCGTTATCTTCTGTCCTGTAAAAAAAAATTAAATGGTATACTTATATTGAAGCAGGGTATCTACAAATCGGGAAAATCCGAAATTTGCTAATAATTTGGACAAAATATTGTTTTAAAATAATGTTTTATCTTTATGTCAACCCCAGTTAGCAAAAAAAAATAATTAAACCTGGGCGAAACATTGTTTTTGACCCCTCAACTACCCCTTAAAGGGGGTGATAAAAATGTGTTTATGTATCACAGCATCGAAATAAAATTTTTCGCACAACATAAACTCACGATTTTAGCATTTTAGTGTTGATTAGGGGTTAGTTATAGTAACGCGGATAGGTAGATTGGTTAAAGGGTATTTTGTATATCCCAGAATCAAAATAAAATTTGACGTTTAACTTACACCGACTATTTTAGTAGTTAAGGGGCTGAAAAAGTGGTTTTCAGGTTAGTTATAGTGTTGAAAGGGTGTTAAATGCATCACAGAATCAAAATCAAATTGTACATGTGGCATATGCACGGGGATATAAGGACGATTAATCCCCTCCTGGACCATGAATTTCACCAAAAACGTGAGAGATCACAATATTTATAGAATTTTTGGGTGAAACTTGTCATCAGCATGTAAAACGTGCCTGCGGTGCCTTTATGTCATGTTCTATAATGTAATAATAATAATAATATCTCACCCCTTGTCGGCAGTAAAGCCAACCCACTTTTTCAAAAACATTTTACAGAAAACGTGAAAGTGATCAAAATTTATAAAAAAAACTTTTGGTTTAAATTGAAAAATTTTAGCTTAATTTTAGGCAATTTTTTGTCCACAAACTTTTCGCCTTGAGGCCAAAATTTGACCCACAGTTGCTATCAGATGTTTAATTGCATAAGTGGTGGCTAGCCTTGTGCCTAAACTATAGAAATTTTATAAAATAACAAAGTAAATCTCGTGTCCTCAAATAAAAATTAAAGTAACACTCGTGGCAATTTTATGCCCACTTTACCCAAGCAACATTTTTAGTAAAATTTACTTAATAATTACCATTACTAAAAACCCTGTGTGTTTTTTTACAGGTAGCATTACCGCTCAGGAACCGCTGGGGAACGGTTTTTTTTACCAAAGTGGGGAATGATTTAGGGTACCAATTGCTTAAATTTCACTACAATTTTACGTCGCGATACAGTTAAAAACACCTAATAATAGCGAAAAAATAATTTACTTAAAGGTTACGTCCAACTCAACAGCTTTTTCAAATTTAGATAAGGAAAAAAAATGTAATGTCAGTAATAATACTGTAACTGTGTATTAAAACATACGCTGACTAAGCCAAAAAATTTAAACGCGGCTTGATTTACTGATTAATTAAAATTATTTAATAATTCTAAAAAACACACGGGCCGGTAAAATATGCAAAATTTTACATATTTAAAAATTTAAAAAAAAATATCGGAAAAAGCACCGGTGGCACCAAAAATATGTCTGTTAGTTCTTAAAACTCCATATTTAATGCTATTTTTGTCGAAAATCAAGTCTTTCTTATACCTACTCTTTGCAAGCGTCTCAAAAACATGGCGGATCTTGAATTTTTAGGAGGGACACCCGAAAATTACTTAAGCAACAATTTTGGGTAAACAAATTCTTTTTACGTTAATTTTTTTTTACCTTTAGGAACCAAACTCTTCCTAACCGAAAAGTGTCAGTTACCAAAAATTTAACTCGAATTCTCCCATATTGTCCCAATTGGATCCTCAAGGTGATTAATGTGTATATATTTATTTATTCTTTGCCGCTAAAGCTGCTTTCGAGCTTGTGATTATCTGCGCAAAATGATTATTAGAAGGACCGACTCGAAATTTGAATAGCCTATCAAAAAAATGAAAAAAAAAGAAGAATTAATTAATTACTTAAAATTTGAGCAAATAACACGACTAAAATCGAAAATTTTAAAGAATCGCCAACACAAATCGCAGAATTTTTCGCCTGCGGCGCTAGATAAAACTATTAATGTCCACAATTTTAATTGAAAGGGTTAAAAAATACAATTCTTAGTGTAATTTTATCAAAATTTTCGTCTGCGTCGCATTTAACGAGTATTCTTATTCACATATTTAAGATAAACTTATATCTCGAAATCTGATTACCTCCCCCTGGGTTTAAGGCCAGATCCGCGCTTGCAGGGACTGCTTGCATAAAAATCACAGACTTTATTTAAGAAAAAAATCAAAATATTTTTCGCAAAAATAATGGTCGATACTTCACAAAGATCCAAGAATTTTTCTCTCAATAAATTTTGGTCACGTGGTTTTTGTGATGTGATCGCCTGCTGCATAAAATTTATAGCTGGATCAGTTGAGGTGTAAAGGGGAAAGAAATTTGCGCTTTATATTTTGATACACCTACGTTCTTTTGACGTTTTATCGATCTACCTCTCTTTATCTCAGACATGCTGACACTTATCAACTGGCCATAATATACTAATTCTTTGTTTTTTTCTTATTTCAAGATTGTTTTATATAAAAACGAAGGGTTTTAAATATTTTTTACCTGAATATTTAGTTAAAAAACTGCTAATTTATATTAATTTGAAAAAAAAGTGGTTGGTAGGCTATTGCCTATTCTTTTAGGCAATGATCTGATTGATTTTGCGTAGATGATCACAAGCTCGAAAGCAGCTCATACCTTTCCTTATTCTTATCCTCACAAGCACAGCTGACTTTTGGCTAGCTATTATATAATATAAATTTTTCTATAAAGTGGCATTTCTTTTATCGAAAAACGCAGCGATAAAAAGAATATATATTGTTTTTATGGAAAAAAGTGAGGAAATTTGCTTTGTTAAATTTAGATAAGTTTATTTTATTAAAACAGTACATTGTATTCAATTGATCAAATCTTTGATTTCGTTTAATTCGGACCCTGCTGCGCCTACGGAAAGAGCTTACCTACTTATCCAGGCCTTAGCTGTAATAAAATCCAATGATTCTAAAAAATTCAACTGGGCATAAGTAAGGTCTTGCACTTTACAACCTGATGCTTATTATTTAGACACGAAACAAAAATCTTAAACATACTGATGGATACTTTTTAAAAAATTAAATATGTTTTTAAAAAACAAGTTATTGTTTTATTCATGCCTTTTTTAAATATTAAAATACACTACACACTCATTACATATTATATTAAGTAAGTGATTTAGTGCCACATCAAGATATCGGTCTGGTTTTACCTAAAACTGAAAGACAATGAAAGATCCAAGTGCTGCACCAACTGTCTCAATGGTATATACGATTTTATACAAACCTATTTGCACAGCCCCCTTAACCTTATTTAAGAAGGCTGTGCTATTTGTTAAAATTGCATTTTATTTAAGGTCATATTCCCAGTCCTTCCTATGAGGAACAAAGTGTCCTTAAGGTCTCCTTGAGCCAAAATGATAGTCGTTCAAAGGCGCCTTGAGGGGCTTAAGGCGTCCTTCTACCAAGGAAAATAAAATCGAAGGACAGCTTGAAGGCCTCCTACACCTTGAAGGCCTTCTTCGGCAAGGAACAAACTTCAAGATTCCCTTCAAGGGATGACTATTAGGATGGCACTTATTGATGTCAGTAATACAAAACGTACAATAAAATAAGAACAAAACCAAAAAAAATTAACTTTTTTTAATTAAAAAATAAGAAGTGTCGTACATATTGTAAAAAATTGTAAAAAAACTAAAACTAAAATACAAAATATATTCTTGTAACTTAAAAAGGTTTAATAATGCAGATATTTGTTTGAAATATTTTGCCAAATATGAAAACCAGTCTAATTAAAAAAAAGTGTAAATTGTACTTCTCAAATTTATTTCTTATATATCATATATATAAGCTTGAAGAAAGATGCAAATTAAACTCGGATCAGTTATGTATACATAATAAATTTTGACTATTAATAAGGTGGAGAAAATAAAATCAAACTGCATACCTAGGTACGACAACCAAAAATGAAATGAAATGTAAATGTACACTAACCAGCCCAAGCAAATTATCACTTGTTTTTAAATTTAATGAATAAGTTTTTGCATTTTCTTTGCCACTTTATTTCCAGCTTTTTTTTTCAGCACCAATTTTTTTTGCGTGTTTTTAATTTTAATTCTTATATAGCTTCACCACAAAAGTCCACAAATACAGGCTGCTTGAAATTTTTGAACAAACCAGGCACCATTACGACTTGCATTGAAAAGGATATTACCTTTTCAGTCAATTTTTCTTTACTTTCACTGGTGTCCACATAAACAGTAGGAACCAAGATAGGAACTGTCTTTGCAGGTACTTCTTCTGAGATGGAACAGCTGAAACAAAAAAAATCTTTAAAAAAAGTTTTAAAATGTGTAAACATTTAAATTGCAGCAAGTTATATCAGATAATAGCAGAAAGCAAGCATAAGTACCTTCTGTAATTTAAAATATTAAACGAGTAGGTACTTAGGTATATATTAAAATTGTGCCAATAGTTATGAACAAAAGGCAAAAAGCTAACCAAAAATTTGTAATTTTACTTCTAAAACATAATGCATACCCAGTGATATTTTAAAATAGGCTACGTCTAAAGTTACGACAGTTATATTAGAGCTACGACAGCCGTTTTTGGGGTTGAGTGTCGTTGGTTAGAGGTTTTTTGTGTGTCGGGTTGGATTGGTATTGATGGTGTTGTGTTGGATGGGGATGGTTTTCTTCTAAAAATGTAAAAAACCAGTTTTTTGACCACTTTTGTAACTTTCACATTTTTGGTAAAGTTACAACCTCGGTCACAACTGAGTCACAACAACCTGTGTAAAAAAGGTAGGGTCTTTCATGCGACTATTTTAACTTTAGCCATTTAGCCTCAGCCTTTAAAATAATGACAATTTAAATAGAGTCTGCTGTAAGACTTAGCTAAGTATACACAAAAAATAAAAATTTTAACTTACCAGTGGTCTTTAAAATTTTCCTTGTAGGTAAATTTAATATGACTGAAAGTCTCTTTCAAAGTCTGATTCAAGAAACAATTCGTAGATGCGTTTCTTACATTTTTCTAGCCATATAAATTGTTTTTGCACCCCGAAACAACACAATATTGTCCAGGCATTGTATTTATGTTAATCAAAGCACCAATACCTTAAAATTAGAACCAAAACCGGATAAAAGAAAGGACTTTATATCACTAAATTTGGAAACATCTGCCGATTAGGTAAAAATCCATATCGCACGAAACGAAAACCTTTCCTTTGGATTTGTCTGGATGCCCAATACGCAGGCCCAAGAAAGCGTACCGGCAGTTTTAGAGTAGCAGAGAATACGTTTTCTGGTAGAGAAAGACCACTTTTTCTAAAAATAAAAAAAAAATATATTAACCTCAAAATTGCTTTTACCAGTCATGGAACAGCTGTTATTAAGAAAACGTCTTATTAGTAAAACCTACATATAGGGCAAATTCCATTGAATTTTTTCCCAAAGTGTAATAAATTTACTGACCCTTAGGTCACTGTTAGAACTATAAAAATGTAATTAAATCTTTAATTGAATATTACTCAAATTTTATTTATAGTCCTGCAGCCTATGTCTTCCCGTGTGCACGTATATTTAGATGCGTTGTGACATACTTTTTTTTGTAGGAAATGCTTCCACAATTAATAATTTCCATGGTTGAATAACGACATTTTGTGCAAAGGGTGTCTATGACGTAATCAAAGGTGTCAGTCGTTTTAACTACAAATTAATGGTGTTAAAAGGGGTTTTTGACAATAACTCCGCAATCGTGTAACCTTGAGACACCAAACTTGGCACTGCTTTACTAGATACCTTGATGACAAAGTATATAAAGTTTCAAAGTAATGCTACTCATGTTCTTAAAACCAGAGGCGTATAAATTATAGAAATATTTTTTAAAAAAATTTGAGACACATTAGTTTTAAACCTTTTTGACTGACAGACGCTTTGACATGTCAAAATTATTTACGTTTTTGTATTAAAATTACCTCCAAATTTAAGAATTTTCATGGTGGAGTTGTGAGATATGATGCAAAGAGTACATTTACGGTTCAAAAAATTTTATTATCTTCTTGACGAAATGACCAAGTGACACAAGAATTTCCACAGTATTACTAGATTGACCAGATATACTTACTATATACTACAAAAATACCAGTTTTTAATAATAAATTCATTTTATCGTATTTATGCAAATATTACTCACCCCCTTTGACATATTTCAAGAAAACTAATATTTTTGCGTTGAAAATAAATTGAAATTTTTAAAAATTTTAATAGTTTCAAAAAATACTCATTTTTTTAGAGCCAGTGACCTCCAAAATTAAAAATATGTTTTTTATTATTTTTTCAATACCCTTTATTAAAAAATATTTGCTTGACACTGTTTTAGCAGATGTTTACACGATTGACCAGTTTAGATTCAAATATTATCCAGCTTTAAAAATTTGTACGGTTTAGTCACAAATTATTCGTACCAGTGGCGTAGGAATTTATGGAGATATTTGTAACTTCATGTACCTATCCTTTTTCCAATATTCCTGAATGACAGCGGTTTTGACATATGTCAACCAGATTGATACTCTTGAATTAGGATTACTTTCAAATAAAAGAATTAATATAGTAAAGCGGCAATATATATTGCCAGTGGCGTTAGAATTTACAGTTATATTATTTCGTTTTTATTGCACAAAATATTCCTGATCGACTTATTTTTGACAGATGTTTGCACGGTTAGAATTTTTGCATTCAGAATATTCCTAATTAAAAAATATATATGGTGGAGTGGCAAGGTTATATCACTAACAGTACCAGATGCGTAGAAATGGGTATAAATATTTGTTAAGGCATTTTAATTTCAAAAATTTCTGGCTGGCAGCGGTTATGACATATGTCATCCAAAAGGTCATTTTTGTATTAAAATTACTTCTTGGAATGGTAAGGAAAATTAATCGTGTTCGACATATTTTTGACAGAAGTCTGCACGATGTGTATTTTTGTACTCGGATAGAACCCAAACCTTAACATTTTTATAGTGGGTTAACAAAGTATAAATATTGTTACTACCAGTGGCGTAGTAATTACAGAAATATATTTTAAATTTTATTTACCTTACAATATATTTCAAAAAATCGCTAACCGACCTCGGTTATAACAAGTAAAAACCAGATTTAACATTTGGAAAAGATATCAATACTCTCAATACCAGTGGCGTCAAAATATAGAATTATATTTTTAATTTTAACAACATATTTTAGATTAAAATATTGGGTTTTTTGCACTCAGATAGTTGATGGTGGAGTAGTGAGGTGTTACCAGTTATACCATACCTATTCATATAAATATTCTTTCCAACTTCATTTACCTACCTAACAAACTGTAAGGAGAAATAAAACTGGCGTCAAGAGAAAATTTTGCTTTTAAGGTGGAGTATACCTTTTACTGTGTAGTAAAATAAGGTTAACATAAAAAACGCCGAGCATATGCTAAGATAATTTCTACTACTCTATACTCTATATTATCGCGTAATTTTATTCTTATGAACTTAAATGAACAATCAAAGCTTGTTTCAGTTACTGAAGTGGTTTGCCCCCTTTTCGTTAAATCTCCTTGTCGTTGGCGGTTGGTAAAGAGTGTTTTAAGTTCCCCAGCGTCTCAAACGATATAAATCGTATATAGACTCACCTACTCTCAAACTCAAGACGGAAGAAATCCCCTGTCTTCTCCATCCCGATCAGATCCCACTGACCGCCTCAACGAATTAAAAAAAAAACATACAAAAAACTTTATTGACGCTTCGACAGATTCGAGAAGCTATCACTAAATTATACTAATCATCACCGACAAGAGCTGGGTTTAAACTCTGATACTTTATTAAACCGAATTACTTAATTCCTGGCTGGTATGCCTAGTGTGAACTGACTTTCATATTTAAAATATTTACAATTAGTCATTATTGTTTACCCTAGACCTAACTATGTACAATCACTAACTTAACCTAACTTATGACACTTAGTATGAAAAAACCTAGTCGACATGGCAAATGTCTAATAGTTATCGGTGTCACAAAAGTAAACTGTTTAGCACTGCTTATAAGTATTTAAATAAGTGAAATAAACTTTCTATGTACTGTGTATTCTGTGCTCTCGAACCACGCAAACCAGCCCTATAAGGCCATGAAAGCACTGTACTTTGAGTAAAGTGTTTCCACATGTTTGGAAGAAAAAGGGGACACTGAGACTCTACCTAGATACGCCGAAGAAGAAAGATCGACCTCCCTTAGCATCGGGTTCAAGACAAAAATAAACTGTACCATTTCTTAATAAGCGCGTCAGTCTATATATTTTCGAAATAAATCGTTTAAAACTATAACGTGTAATAGTTTCTTATTCGAATACGCTGAGTTATCGTTTATTGGTCCTTCGTCGGAATGAAAAACGTAAACGTAAGACGTAACGGTGTTCCGGTAACGAAAATAACCGGATAACACAAAACTCAAAAACGTAAATCATAACAGTGTTCCGGTAACGTAAACAACCGGTGTACATAAATAAAACATTGCAAAACTGTGCAATTATAATAAAGTGCAACTAATGTAAACGAATTAGTGACTTATCGGAAAACGTTGGATAATTGGAGTCAGTGACAGTTTCTGCGAGTGACCACAACGAAGAATCTCAGAATTATTGTAAGTCTATTCAATTTTCCAAATCATATCGCTTCTATTTATTGCTAAATTTGCTTGAGTGGATAGCGTGTATCGTAATCAATAAAAACCTAAGTTTTATCAAAAAACGCAGTTTGCGTTATAAACAAAAACGGTATTTGTAAGCAAAAACAGAACTTAATATAATCTAAAATGAGTACCGAAAACGAAATTGCTGAAGAAATTAAACACTTAAAACACGAGCGAGGTTTGCTTAAAGGTTTTTTTAACGCGGTTTGAAAAATTCTTAAACAGTTTTAGTGATGATAAGAGCGAAAATTTAGATTCGCGTATAGAAAGTATGCCAGAAAAGTTAGAATCGTTCAATAACGTTCAGTCGAAATTAGAATTGTTAGAGCCAAAAGAGTTAGAATTGGATGAACGCGTAGAATTTGAAGAAAAATATTATGATCTAATCGGGATTGCTAAAAAACACATATTGCGCATTAGATCACATGCAGCGTTACAAACGCACCATGCACCCTTACCTCAACCACAAAGTTCGAGCTTGTCTCAAGCACCATCAAGGGCACTGTTAAACATTGATTTGGTGTTGATTTGGCTGTTGACCTCTCTTAAGGGTGAAGCTGCAAGTTATAGAATCGATACAAGTCACAAGTGACAACTATAACATTGCATGGAATTTCCTTTTACAGGGTTATGAAAATCCCTCTTTAGCAATTAAAACCAATGTAAGATCTTTATTTAATTTACAACAGGTCTCTAAAGAAAAATTGACTTTAAGGAATCTGCTAGACGAGTTTCAAAAAAGATATCGTTCTATGGAGTTACTTAAGGAACCTGTAGAATATTGGGACACTATGCTTATTTTCCTAATAACTTCTAGAATAGACTCCCACAATGCTAACTTGTGGGAAGAAAATATTATTAAAAATAAGATAGAACATCCTAAAATACAGGAGCTTTTGGATTTTTTAACAGATCGTTGCAAATTATCAGAAGCCACTCAAACACAACTAAAAACTGATTATAAACCATCATCTGTTACAAATAACCATTTTAATACGCACTCAGAACGAAACACTGGTTACAAAAAATCGCAAGCTTATGCATCCTCTAGTTCAGGAAAAGCATGACAAAACGTCAGTTGTGTTTTTTGTATAAAGATTTTCACTATTTATATAATTGTATAAAATTTTCATCGTTATCAGTGGCTCAGCGTACCAGTAAAGTGAAAAAAATGAACATATGCGTAAATTGCTTTAGATCAAATCACCAAACTGCTGACTGCTTATCACAAGAATGCAAGGTTTGTTCCTTAAAAAATCATAACACAATGCTTCATTTTGATCAATTTGGCAACAATGAAACGAATAAAGAGCAAAAGGCTGGCTCCTCGTCAGCGGGTTTAGTAGTTAATCATAGCGTAAAAAACAAAGCGGAGATATTGCTATCGACAGCTTCAATTTTAATAAGAGATAATAATGGTGATTGGCAACAGTGCACCGCACTGTTGGACAGTAGTTCCCAATCTAATTTTATGACCCGTAATCTTTCGCAAAAATTAAACTTACCATGTATTCAAATTAACGTACCTATTGTGTGTGTGGGTAACACTACCACATCAATTAAAAATCAGTGTTCGGCCACAATAAAATCATTCGATCAGTCATATTGCAAAAAATTAGGGTTTTTGGTGTCGGATCAAATTACCGAAAACTTACCGACTAGCACGTTTAGTAGGTCAATACTAAATATTCCAAATAACCTAATTTTAGCCGATAAAAACGTAAATACTCCCAAAACAATTGATATTTTATTGGGCGCAGAGGTATTTTATGAAACTTTGGGAACAAATCAAATTAGACTAGGAGAAAATAAACCTATTTTGCACCACAGTTTTTGGATACATAGTTTCAGGGCCTCTCTTAATACCAAAAAGCACGAAAAATACGCAAAACCGAGGATGCAATCTATCAGTTAATATAGGCATTAACGAAAAAATTGAAAGTTTTTGGGACATAGAACAAAGATTTCTTGAAACACAAAAGTTTGAAACGTTCGAAGAAACCGAATGCGAAAAAATATTTCGCGAAACTGTATAACGCGACAAGAGCGGACGCTTTGTAGTAACATTGCCTATAAAATCAGACGCGGGAACTCTCGGAAATTCTTTAGAAGTCGCGGAAAAACGTTTATTTTCCATGGAACGTAAATTTAAGAAAAATCCAGAGTTCCAAAGACAATACATTGATTTTATGCGACGAAACGTTGAATCACATGAAAAAGTTGAGTATTACTGAAATTTCGGAAAAAACGGAATCCCCAATCTATTATTTGCCACATCATGGAGTTGAGAAACCGTCCTTAACTACCACCGCCTTAAGGGTTGTTTTTGATGGAAGCTGTCCTTCAAAGACATCAGTTAGTCGAAATGACTTACTTATGGTAGGTCCTACCATTCGAAGATTTGTTTTCCATTCTTTTACGGTTTCGCAAATATCCAATCGTAATGACAGCCGATATCGCAAAAATGTATCGCCAGGTAATGGTAAAATTAGAACAAACCAACCTGCAACGCATTGTTTGGCGCGAAAAACCAACAGATGATATTTCGCTTTTGCTTACCGTAACGTACGGAACTAGTTCGGCTAGCTACCTAGCAACCAAAGCTTTACAGCAAGCGGCTTGCGAAAATAAAGAAATCTTTCCTCAAGCGTGTGAGGTTATACTGCGCGACTTTTACGTTGACGACCTAATCACTGGCGCGGACACTATCGAGGAAGCGTCAAAATTAAAATCGGATATAAGCAATGTTACCTACCTACGAAAATGGGTGTCGAATAAAGTAGAAGCTATAGGTGAAAAATCGATCGAAATTAACGAAAAATATTATATTCATAATAACTAGATTAAGAAAACATTGGGTCTAGTTTGGCTTGCACATGCTGACATTTTAACGTACACAGTAAAATTTTCAAATTTACCTAAAAAGAGTTTTACCAAAAGAGCGCTGTTATCGTCAATTTCAACCATTTTCGATCCTTTGGGCTTGATTGCACCCATAATTGTGTCAAAAAAAATCTTAATGCAAAAATTATAACAGTATAAATTGTGATGGGATGAGCCCGTGCCTTTTGATATTCAAAATATTTGGAATAATTTTTGTCGCGAAACATCTTTTATTAATGACATAAAAATACGCAGATATCTTTTGGTAAGAGATCCAACAAAAATCGAACTGCACATATTTGGCGATGCGAGTCAAGTCGCGTATGGAGCATGCGCCTCTATAAAGAGTGTAAACAAAAGCGGTGAATGTTTCGCGCAACTTATATGTTCAAAATCGCGAGTTGCGCAGTTAAAAACACAAACAATCCCCAGATTAGAGTTATGTGGTGCGCTTTGGTCTGCACAACTTGGTGAAAAAAAATTGTGAATCAATAGGCTTGGAAATTGGCGAAATTTTCTTTTGGACCGACAGTACCATGGTACTAGCCTGGTTAGTTTCGGAGCTTAGTAGCCTTAAAATTTTTGTAGCAAACCGGGTCGCCGAGATTCAAAGAAAAACAGGCTCTTCAAAGTGGAGGCACGGATGAGGATCCCGTGGATTTAGTTTCGCGAGGAGTAAAACCAAATCCGTTAAAAAATATCGAATTGTGGTGGTCAGGTCCTGAGTGGCTGACCAAAGGTAAAAAATTTTGCCGGAAACGAAGAATATTAAGGTCACTTTGACCGTAATAAAAACGAATCACGATTTTACTATTTTTCAAAGGTTCTCATTTCTCTTTCGACTAAAACGGATTGTTGTTTTATGCCTCCGATTTGCGGACAATTGCAAAAATAAACCTAAAAAGGCAACCGGTAATTTAACAATTGAGGAATTAGAAAATGTAATGCATAAAATATTAGTATTAGCGCAACTAGAAATGTTTTCAGAAGAATTGCAACTAATTACTAAATCGAAATCGCTACCGAAAAATTCAAAACTTTTGCCTCTTGATCCGATTATATGTGAAAACGGATTCCTTAGGGTAGGAGGGCGTATTAGTAACTCTAATTTACTTTACGACACTAAACATCAAATACTTTTATTACCTAAGCAACCCTTGGCCCGACTTATTATTCTTCACGATCATTATACCCCCTTACATGCAGGTATACTGTCAGTGTTAAATTCCTTGCACCAAAAATACTGGGTGATTCACGGCCGCCGGTCAGTACGCACGGTTCTTAACAATTGTGTGACCTGTTTTCGGGTAAACCCAAAAAGAATAGTATGGAAAATAGGAAATTTACCGTTAGATCCAGTAAGTCAATATAGACGATTTTGGGTTGATTTTGCTGGACCATTTAACATTAAAGAAGGAAAATTGCGTAATCGAGCAATTGTCAAGGCTTACCTTTGCATCTTTATTTGTTTCACCAGTAATGCAGTTCATTTACAGGCTGTAAATGACTTGGGAAGTTTTGCATTTCTTAACGCTCTAAAACGCTTTATATCCCGCCGCGGAATATGTAAGATAATTTATAGTGATACCGGCACCAATTTTTCTGGTGCTAATAACGAATAAAACAGATTTGTTCTGACATCCCTAAATTTGTAAAAGAACGCGATATTTCAGATTTTTTATTAAAGGGAAATATTAAATGGAATTTTATTTCTGCTCGTTCCCCTCATCATGGAGGACTGTGGGAGAGTTCTGTTAAGCGCGCAAAATATCATATTAATAGAGTAGTCGCAAAATTTCCACGCTTTTTACTCAGGTAGAGGCGGCAATAAATTCCTCTTCAATCACGCCCCTTTCCGATGATCCCTCTGATTTAAATGCCTTAACCCCTGGTTACTTTTTGATCGGTAAACCTTTGTTAACCTTACCTCAACACGACTTAACCGAGCTACCGACCAATCGCTTGCATCAGTATAAGAAGCTACAACAAATGTTCCAAGTGTTCTGGCAACGTTAGTCACATGACTACTTAATTAACCTTGAAGAGCGATCAAAATGGAAAACCGATTCAAAGCCGTTGTTGGAAATTGGCTCACTTGTTTTGTTAATAGATGACAATCTACCGCCAATGTGTGGTGCCTTGCCAGAATTATGAAGTTGCACTACGGAAAAGATGGTATACCTCGAATTGTAAGGTTAAAGACTGCTAGTGGTTCAACAACTCGTGCTGTTCAGAAAATATGTATTTTACCGGTTAAAAATGAAACATAATGGTGCGCTTTATTGAATAACTATGTTATTTCAAGGCTGCCGGTATTTTCAGCACTGCTTATAAGTATTTAAATAAGTGAAATAAATTTTCCATGTACTGTGTATTCTGTGCTCTCGAACCATGCAAACCAGAAATAAAATAAGGCCGTGAAAGCACTGAACTTTGAGTAAAGTGTTTCCACATGTTTGAAAGAAAAAGGGGAGACTGAGACTCTACCTAGATAGGCTGAAGAAGAAAGATCGACCTCCTTTAACATCGGGTTCAAGACAAAAATAAACTGTACCATTTCTTAATAAGCGCGTCAGTCTGTGTAGGTTCGAAATAAATCGTTTAAAACTATAACGTGTAATAGTTTCTTATTCGAATAAGCTGAGTTATCGTTTATAAACATAAAGTGTTACTGAGAAAGGTGTCCGACCCTGTGAGTAAATTTGGGAAATACAGAAGAAAACTCCAAGGCAACAGCGTGTCGCTAGGAAATCTACTGAACCTTTTAGAACAGTCGCGGTTTTGAAATCTTAATTAACTACTGAAACGATTCTTGAAATCTCATCGAGAACTTCTTGAACGTGATGGTCTTTCGGGGGGGGGGGACTTGTTGTCTTTCTTTCAGAAGGCATAAATTAAAAAAAGACCACACCACACACATACCACATAACTATGACTTATTTATTCATCATCACAATCACTCATCACCACAGATACACAGACAGACAAAAATTGTAAAAATTGTTTTTCTGCTATCAGAATCAGAAATGTCCGGGTCAATTTCAATATGGCGGCTGATATTTAAACAAAGAAGTTAAATGGAAATGTCACTGGCAGTGTCAAAAAATCGGACCGGATAAGTTTGAAATGGAGTATAGATTTTATTTAAAAAATCTGGCCACTCCACCTTAAAACATTTTATATTTTAAAGTAATCTCAATAAACAAATGTCAATCTGATTGGTGCTTGGTACAATCGCTGTCAGTCAGCAACTTTTAAAAATATATTGTAAGGTAATTAAAATTTAAAATATATTTCGGTAATTACTACGCCACTGGTAGTAATAACTTAGGTTCCAACGAGTACAAAAATTACCATCGTGCAGACAAAATACGTCGATCAGGATTAATTTTTAATAGAGTGTAATGACAAAATTTATACAATATAACCGTCTTTGATGCCACCGGCATATAGCAATACTTGTATCTTACCACTCCAATTGTTAAACTAAAAAATAATTTTAACATAAAAATGTCTCTTTGGATGACATATGTTATAACCGCTGCCAGTCCGATATTTTTGAAATTAGAATACATTAAAAAATATTTATACCAATTTGTACGCCTCTGGTAGTGTTAGTGATATGACCTTGCCACTGTAATGTAATGAAAAAATACCAACCGTGCAAACATCTGTCAAAAATAGCTCGATCAGGAATATTTTGTGCAAAGGAGGTATAATAAAAATGAAATAATATAACTGTAAATTCTAACGCCACTGGCAATAATACTATTATTATATTGCCGCTCCAGCATATTAATTATTTCATTTGTATGTAATCCTAATTCAACAGTATCAATCTGGATATTTAAAAAAGGATTCGTACATGAAGTCACACAAATATTTCCATAAATTCCTAAAAATGAATCTCGTGTCCGCAAATAAAAATTAAAGTAAAACTCGTGGCATGTTGTTTTTTAAATATTTTGGCTTTTTAGTTTTGCGCAACAAGCCTCCTCCGGAGCGATTGCTTGCTGATGCCTTAAAATTAAGGCCACGTAGTATGAAGCTCCAATTGGGGGAGGTGCGTTACCTCTTTTTAAGAGTCATGTTACACTGACCTTATACTTTTACAGGTTTCTACTTTATAACCTGCTGAAAGGTACAGGATTCTGTATTTACGGTGTTCTGCACGTTTCAATTGTGATGTTTTTGTTTCTCGGTTTATTCGACAGGTGGCGCACACAGTTACTACATGGTCACTGTGTAGCTTCAACTGCCAGGTATAATCCTATGACTCCCTGATAATTCCTAATAAGGATGAAACAGGTCTGTAGGTCTCTGGATTCTCCATTAGACATTGGAGGCCTGGTCGTAATGAAGTGAGAAACAAAAACGCTTTGTCCGATATACCACGAGTTTTACTTTAATAATAATTTATCTCTGAAAAAAATCAACGTTGCCTTTAACCAATAAAAACATTTTTTTTCTTAATAGTAAAGATTCTTTCAATATTACGCAAATTTAAAAATAATATCAATCATTTTTAATCAATTAATTCACGCGTATATATATGCCTTTAATTCTCTCCACGCCAAGAAGCAGCTGACCGATACAATGCAAAAAAAAACAAAAAAACGCGAAGTTTTTGGGAGGCCTCGATCAAGGCTGACACTCTCGATTAGAACTTTTACGTGTTTATAAACCCTCTATCAAAACTGGACGATTGGATTGAGCAATGTTGGGAGCGCTCCCTTTGGATCACCTACGAAGACAGAAGGTAAGGGAATTAAAGGCCGCTTTTTTTAAAAATATTCTTGAATTTACTAAATTATAAGTCGTATTTTAACGCTCGCCTGGGTATCGAAGGAAATTACACCACGTTAGTTTTTTTTTGGGAGACATGGATGCCCCAAATACCTTTCTAGGCAAATTTAAGGGTAAAAAACTACATATTTACTGGTTTACAGTAATGATCACTAAAACACCGGTAGGAGTCACTTAAAATGCTGCTTGGGTATCTAATAAGTTATTTAGAGTGGTATTTGGAACACATACTATCGCTATTAAATATACCAACACCTACTAGACTGCACTGTCCAAAAAACCAAAAAAGATGTGACCTCCCCTGTAGGTATCGCGTTGAATATATGTCTACTTTAAACTTACAATTTTAGTATTTAAGGGGTAGTCAGTTTTCAACCATTTTCAGAAAAAATTAGTAGAATACGAAATGCGGCGGTGGAGTTCTGGCAATGCTGCATAGTCGACCCCCACCCTTTTTAAAAATATGATATTCAATGTAGAAAAAAGTAGTTTTGTTTTTTAACTACGGTATTTTTGTACAGTATAAATAAAATAAATTTCGACCCTCTTGGGGGAGGGGGGGGCATCCCTCAAAATTGTTTAAAAACGTGTAATTTTTAGATATTTTTTATTTCTCATAAAAGTAGGCTTAAAAAATACCTTTTTTAAAAAACGACGATATTGCTGATAGCTAGTACTGTGAGACGATGTATCGCATGTCTATGTTTTTTTTCGGAAAACGCCTCTAAACGTTGACGAATTAAGGGTAGTGTTCAAAATTTGACGCATGTTTTAACAAGAAAACGGGTTTTCGTAAAAACTATTAACTTAAGCAGATAACTTGAAAATATAAAAGTTGTAGAGAATTTGATTGCCTTTAAATTGATATATAGCTTCGCTTCCTAGCTTTTAGTTGTAGCAGGGCCGGCCTTATAGTGGAGCGGTGAAGCAGGCGCACCAGGCGTCTAAACTTGGGGGCGACCGAAGGTCGCCTGACACATTTTCGGATTCAGATTTAACCTTTTAATTAACATCCATGCCGCAAGGCAAAAGCCATGTATTTAATTTTTTGAACATCCGTCATTCAAAACTTTAAAAAATGGCATTTTCAATATAATTCTCTCAAAATTTTCGCCTGCGACGCTTTCATGACTTTTGGCAACAAATCTATACTTGGAACTAGATCCAGCAACCGAACTCACGTTTTTCAAATATCTCCCAAAAAACGTGAAATTTAAAATGTTGGAAGCATTTTCTACTTAAGTAGCAAACATTTTTGCCTGCGGCGCTATAGAGTCATAGATTATTTTAATTTTAGTATTATTTTCATCAATTTTTGTTTGTGTAAAAACTTTCTTAAAATATTTGTTTGCGGCATATTTATGACAACAAATCTAGAATCAAGACTATAGATCCGCCCGAGAATCCGCCCTTGCAAAATTGTGTCGCAAAAATGTTGTCAATTAACGATTTTATTGATCAGTTTCCTAAAAAAAAAACTAGGGAAAAGTTTTACTTATGTTTAATATAATATCTGTTAAAAGGGTGTAGGTTACTGTTCAATATATTCTCCCTCCTCCCCAAAAAAAAATAGTTTTTTTCGCTCATGTAAGGGCGGTATTTTTTAGTCGTGATCCAGGTGGCCAAAGGTCTTTGGCCGGCACCGCTTGTAGCTGCCTAGGGCAACTTTAAATTGGAATAAAATCCAGTTTTTCTCAACACCAAAAAAATTAATTAAACCAACATTTAGAGGCAATCAAATTTCCAGCTTGTAAATTGAATATTTTTTTTGAAACGTTCAGAAAAATTCAATTTTCAGAGCGGTTTTTCAATATGTCCAAGCAGTCTCAGTTCAAAATAAATGCATCTTAGAGGAAAAAAATAATACTCTTCTAAAAAGGTACCACAGAGCTCGTAACTCATATAGGTATTTTTCTAGAACTTTTTTATGTTTGTTGTCACCAATTCTGTATAAAAAAATATTTAATAATTCGCTAAGCAAATAACTATCCACTACCAGAAACGAAAAGAATATATTATCAATGCTTGGGAAATACATGTCAAAATTTGAATATTAAATATAGGCATGTGATATGTCTTTTTACACTAAATCAATCAATTTTTCCGTTTATTTCTTTAAAATTTTCAAAAAATGTGTAAGAATGTTTAAACTTTTATGACATGACACTATTACACACATGACTATATTACAATTAAAAGTCAACTATTTTCGTCCTACGTCCCTTGGGGGGACGGTAACCAAATTTTTAATAAAAAAAGGGAAAATCTAAGCATTGCTTAAGTTTTTCCTAAATATCTCAAAAACTAAAACACCCACTTAAGAACGGTTTTGTTTAAAACTAAGTGTTACTAAAACAGTGGCGACTCGTTTTGGAAAAATGGTAAAATTTCAGCTTTTTCAACTTCTTTGCAAGTTATTTTCCTTTATTCTGGTTGTTAGGTTTAAATTCCGAAATTATATTTATTGACTTTAAAAAATGACCTATTATCTTACCTTTCTTTTGCTGCTTTTTAAAATATTTTCTGGTACAGATTACGATACCCGTGACCTTTTTAGCACAAAGGGTACCGAAATAATTGCTTTTTTTTATGGAATCTGCAGCATCAGGCACTTTATGTTTTTTTTTGCCTATAGATATGTTGCCATTTTTGTTGTTATATATACTTTTCAAATAACGTTTAAATATGCCTTTTAATTTTGTCACCGTTTGTTCATTTTTTTTAGTAACGTCCTCAGAAACGGTTAAATTTGAAAAATCCACGAATTCAAAATTGGTAAAATTGCAATATCTCTAGCTGGCAATTATACAAATTTTGTGAGATTTTGATAAGGCTATATTTTTTGTGGAGCTCTATTTCCTTTTTAGCGCTGCTATTACATATGCAAAAAAATTGGGGTGGGGCTATGCCAGAGAGGTTCGTCTATACCCATGCTAGTCAAAAGTCAGTACGAAAATTGCATGTCAGTCTGGAAGATGAGGAGTTTAATTAAGAAAAATTAAAGTGGCTTTTCCGCACATCGTGCGTGAAAAAAAAATTTCCGCACGCCGTGCGCGAAATAAATTTTTTCACGCACGCTGTTGAGTACGCTTGTTGAGCACACTGTTGCTCAGTGATGAATCAGAAAGACTTGAATTCGACCATGACATTAAGCAACATGAGCAGTGGTACTTTCAATGTTACCTACCGTGATTAATAATTACCATAAAAGTTAGTTTTGACTATTTTTTAATTTTTAGTCTGCTGGGTTTAACTAAAATAATGACAAAATATTTTGATATTCCCCACGCTCGTAGGAAAAATGTTGTACCTAACGCGTGCACAAATGATCACTGGGTACCAACCAAATGTTCTAAGACACTATTGCAAAGGACCCTTACTCCCGAAGTTAGTTTTAGAAAATGTACTTTTAACGTCAAAAAACGGTAAACTGACAGGTCGTGTTTTAGTAGAAAACTAAATATTATTTGCTGTATACTATCATTTTAAAGTCCTCTACAAAGGCTCCCTATTTTTAAAAGAAGTTTGAATTAAGCCTCAGAGATCCTGCTTTTTGTTTTCCAATCTTGTTTGGTCCATGTTTAGATCTAGAGGAACCTAATTTCTTATGGATACAAAACTATGGGAAACACTAGCAAACTCTTTTCCAAAAGTAAACAAATATATTAAACATAAAACTAAATTTTCGTTGTCAAATTGTTGTCAGTTACTTTCACTACTGACGCAATCGACGCGCTTGCCCGGTACACTCCTCGTCTCTGGATTAACTTGATTGGGAGAGTTACTTTCCCGCACGATTTTTCGTTTTGAAAGTTGAACTTTTCCGCACGATTTTTGTATTGTTAAAAATGAAGATATTTAAGACTAATTAAATGATTTGTGTAACTATTTTATCTTGTGTGATATTTTTTTTTGATAAATAAGATGGACAAAACACTCGTAGGATAAACATTGTACCTAACTCTTGCGGTTAGGTCGCTTCGCGTCGTTCGTGCAACTGACGTCGCGTGCGGAAGACGAGGTCAATGTTTTTCGAGTTGAAGACAATCAAGAACAAAGTCAAAAACCTTTGGTGGAAATTCTTGTAAGTTGGTTAAAGGCAAAAAATTTATTAATTTACCTAAACAGGTTTACCCAGTAGGTAACACAATGGATAATGCAAATCTTTAATTCATAATCCTTAAGTTCAAATCAACTGTTCCTAAAACAAGTGACAAGGCTTGGCGTGGCATTCAATATTAAAGTTTGTAAGAACTAAGGTGTGCGGTTGCACGCACTTGTTAAGTTAAAGCAGGTAGGTACCTAAGTGTATTTTAAAAAATTGCAATTTATTTTTTTTGTTGCAGATGTCTCCAGTATGCCTTACCAGGACCAGGACGACGCAATAAAAAACAGCGGCTACAAAGTTCCCTCGAAATATCGAAAAAAATGGTAAATCAATGTGAATATAAAAACAATATTAAACAAGCCTATTTTGACAAAAAAATGAAATATTTAGACCATAAAATGGAATATTTAGACTATAAAATGGAATACCAAGGTTATAAATTTAAATAAGCCAACAAACTCACCAATAAGATGTTTTAATAACAAAATATAAATACTCATGCAAGCCAACTTAAAAAAATTGTACTTTTAATTTAAAAAAAAATAAATACATCATGCAAAATGGTTACTAATTATTTTTTATCGCAAAAGCCTTCCTGCTGCCAGTTCAGGATTGATATTGCGCATTGGATCATTAGGTAGTTGTGCATGATCTGACTTATACATCCCAAAGTCCACATCAGCAAACTCATTAATATCAGGTTCCTCAATATTATCAATTGTCATATTGTGCAAGACAACACACGCATTGTCTCAAAAGAGACCTCCACATATTCTTGATCCTTCCGTTGCACCATTCAATGGATGACCGAATGGTAAGGAAGGAGCTTTGAAATATTGTTTCTGGGTTATCTGGTTCCACATTATCCGATGGAGTGATAATCCATGACCGGAGAGGATATCCTAAAAGAAAGCACATAAATCACTAGCATATTGGATACATTACAGAAACCTAAAAGTAATACAAAAAAGTGATAAATTTCTTCCACAATATGGCCAACAAAAGACACATGGATAACATAACACTCCTATACCACTTTTTTTTCTGGAAGTCACATAGTTTTAAAAGTCTTAATATCTTTTTGGAGTGTGTTTTTACAGTATTTCAGTTTTAATAGGATATGCACTTCAGTGGATGTAATTTTAGGAATAAACAATATAATAAGAACTAATTTTAGCATAATAAGTAAAGTCAACATTTAATTTTACTCACCTGAATCTGCAAGAAGAAAAAATGGCTGGCAAATACATCATTTATATGTTCCATGACCCTTACAACTTGGCTTTGCCGCCAAATATGTGCATCGTGGCAGGATCCAGGGAATCTTGCATTGGCACTTAATATTTTTAATTTTTCATCACAGACCTAAAAAAATCATAAACTAGTTTTCAATGTCTTCAGTATGATAGTGTAGAAATAGTAAATGTTTGTTTTTTTTTTGTTAGTAAATGTATGCCTGTAAACAAGTATTACTTAGCAATTGTACATTAAGTGAATGATACTGTTTTCTGTTCACATAAATCTACTCATTGTCAATTGGTCTAAGCACAGGCTAGGTTAAAAAAATAGGTACAGAACAACTACATTTTCACACAATTTTTACACTAACTAGAAAGTATTTTTTAATTTTTTTAAAAAATGTATAGGAAAAAGAAAATCATAAATTTCAGTGGCTACCAAACTAGAAAATAAATTTGAAAATGAACAAACAATGCAACTCATTAGACTTTAGTTGACTAATATCTCTATACTTTGCTCAATATATTTATACCTGCTAAGCATTTACCTATACTGTATACTATTTCTGGAAAATGTACAAATCTGTTTAAAATATTTGCTTCGTTTAAAGCTGCAGTAACCTCTCTCTCTAATGCATCGTGATACGAAGATTGGCTTAATGTGTGGCAGACATGCTTGCCAACACCCTCCTGATATGACCCATGGGCATAAAAAATTAGAGCCACAAAAACCTACAAATACAAAAAAAGTAAAATAAAAAAAGTATAATTTTGTTACTTTCTTCACCAGCCTTTTAGGGTCAATTCATACTCACAACTTAGATCAACCTAAGACAACGAGCGCAGGTTTTTTATAGGGTAAAAACCCGGCACACGTTGTCTTAGGTTGGGCTAAGTTGCGAGTATGAATTGAGCTTTAAAAAATTGAACAACTAAGATGTAACTTACCTTAACTTCTACTGCTATGTCAGAGGCTCTGCTGGCTGGGGGCAGGTGGGGTCTTACTAATTCAATAATTTCTATAGTCAGATCTTTACTTAGCCTGTAATTTTAACAGTTTAACAGATCATCGTTCGAGAATACAATTCGGTTCGCACATTGGATCTTTCGGCATAAATCTATGCCGTTCCCAGCTCAAGAATTAGGCCCCCTAAGTTAGCCAAAATTCTCACTGCTCTTCTCTGTATTCTAGAGAATAGTGATGCATGTCTAGAATACCCCCATGATAGCAATGCATAGGATAACAAGTAGTGTAGAAGCCCAAAGTATCAGGTCCTTAAAGTATGGCGACTAAGAATTTTTGATAATGATCTTAGAAGGTAACACAAATCTAGAACTAACAATTTAAAACAAAAATCAAACAAATTTAGAACTAACAATACGAAAAAAAGGGAAAAAGGAAAAAAATATATAATTATCAACATAAAAAAAAGTAATTTAATATACCGAAAAGAAAATTCACACGTCCTCATGTAGTAATAGTTTAAGTTTTTTTTTTGAAAAGTGTCAAATAAGTATACACATGAGCCAATTTTGGGTCTGGATCAAACACGACTACCGTAGCATAATCGCAATACAAATAAAGTTCTGCATTTTCCACATGGTTTACCAAATCATTTATAAAGGTTATAAATATAAAAGGACCAAGGACACTTCCATGCGATGTGCCTAATTATCTTGGAAATACACCGAAGATTTTTGTAATTCTCAATGTTATTTTTTTCACCTTTCTTATATATAGGTACAACGACTGCCTCCTTTAAAGGGTCAGGGAAAACTCATTCTTCAACAGATTTATTAATTTTATATTGGAAAAAATATATGAAAGCTCCTTATAACACTCTTTAACAAGCAAAGTTGGTAGATTTTCTGGACCGGTGGACTTTTTATTTGGCAATGACATTATTACTTTTTCCACTTCATATGTTACCACAGGTCTAAAAAACGTTGACACACTTATCAAAATGTGCGTTAAGCTTCTCTGTGACGATTGTTGAGAGATACTTTCTAAATTCAGCAGTTATTAACTTAGGATCTGTAATCAGTTGATCATTTACCTTTAATTCCGGAATTGTGTTGGATTTGTTATTTTTTTCCACTTAAGCTATTTATTAATTGCCAAATGGTTTTAGTTTTGGTTTGGTAGCTAGCGACATCACTTTGGCAGTGGGATTATAATTAATGCGTGTCGGCATTCCAAAATGTGAGAACGAATTAGATTTACATGAAACTACTAATAATAAAATATTAAATCTGTACAATAAGACCCATTGTCGCAACTATTTTACTAAATTGATTGCTAAATAAACTATATATATATATATTTCTGATCTTTTCAGGTATAATGGTTTTTATGGTGTTCTTTTTCCTACATGCTTTTAATATTTGAAGCCTCCAAGTAAGCGAGCGTCATTTTTATGAATGATATGACAAAAATTAAATACAAAGGTTCTTTTACAATTTTTAAAGTGCTTTTAAAATTATGTAGATGCCTGTTAAAATTTGATTATCAGGAAAAGCATTTCAATTAAAGAGGTCGTTATTTTTGGAGTTGGAGTATATATGTGCCACGCTAGAAACCAAACGGGTGAACCGATTTTTAACTTATCTGATAATGGATAATGGATAAAATCCAATTAGTTTTGTTAAACTTAACCCAGCATGCCAAGACTTAAACAAGAGTGTCCATACGAGTACGCGTACGAGTAACAAGGCGAGTAGGCGTTTAACTAATCTGATAATGTGAAAAATCAAATTAGTGTTGTTAAACTTAACCCAGTATGTCAAGATTTAAAGAAGAGCGTCCATACGAGTACGCGAGCGAGTAACAAAACGAGTAGGGGGTTTAACTTATCTGATAATGGGAAAAATTGAAATAGTTTTGTTAAACTTAACCCAGCATGCCAAGACTTAAACAAGAGTGTCCATACGATTACGCGTACGAGTAACAAGGCGAGTAGGCGTTTAACTAATCTGATAATGTGAAAAATCAAATTAGTTTTGTTAAACTTAACCCAGTATGTCAAGATTTAAAGAAGAGCGTCCATACGAGTACGCGAGCGAGTAACAAAACGAGTAGGGGGTTTAACTTATCTGATAATGGGACAAATTGAAATAGTTTTGCTAAACTTAAGCTAGCATGTCAAGAATTAAACAAGGGTGTCCATACGAGTACGCGTACGAGTAACAAGTCAAGTAGCCGTTTAACTTATCTGACAATGGTTAAAATCTAATTGATTTTGCTAAACTTAACCCAGCATACGAGTATGCGTGCGAGTAACAAGACGAGTAGCCGTTTAACTTTTCTGATAATGGGAAAAAAGAATTGGTTTTGCTAAACATAACCCAGCATGACAAGATTTAAACAAGAGTTTTCATACGAGTACGCTTGCGAGTAGGCATTTAATTTATCTGATAATGGGAAAAATTGAAATAGTTTTGGTAAACTTAACTCAGTATATCAAAATTTAAACAAGAGTGTCCATACGAGTACGCGTGCGAGTAAGAAGGCGAGTAGCCGTTTAACATATCTGATAATGGAAAAAATCCAATTAGTTTTGCTAAACCTAACCCAGCATGTCAAGACTTAAACAAAAGTGTCCATACGAGTACGCGCGCGAGTAACATGGCGAGTAGGCGTTTAACTTATCTGATAATGGAAAAAATCAAATTAGTTTTGCTGAACTTAACCCAGTATGTCAAAAGTGAAACAAGAGTGTCCATACGAGTACGCGTGCGTGTAACAAGGCGGATAGGCGATTAACTTGTCTAATAATGTGAAAAATCGAATTATTTTTGCTAAACTTAAACCAGTATGTCAAGATTTATACAGAGTGTCCATACGAGTACGCGTGCGAGTAACAAGGCGAGTAGGCGTTTAGCTTATCTGATAATGGAAAAAATCCAATTAGTTTTGCTAAACTTAACCTAGCATGTCAAGACTTAAACAAGAGTGTCCATACGATTACGCGTGCGAGTAACAAGGCGAATACACGTTTAAAACTTAACCCAGCATGTAAAGACTTAAACAAGAGTGGCCATACGAGTACGCGTGCGAGTAACAAGTCAAGTAGCCGTTTAACTTATCTGACAATGGTTAAAATCTAATTGATTTTGCTAAACTTAACCCAGCATACGAGTATGCGTGCGAGTAACAAGACGAGTAGCCGTTTAACTTATCTGACAATGGAAAAAATCGAATTGGTTTTGCTAAACTTAACCCAGCATGTCAAGACTTAAACAAGAGTGTCTATACGAGTACGCGTGCGAGTAACATGACGAGTAGGCGTTTAACTCATCTGATAATGGAAAAAATCAAATTAGTTTTTCTAACCTTAACCCAGTATGTCAAAAGTGAAACGAGTGTCCACGATTACGCGTGCGAGTAACAAGGCGGGTAGGCGATTAACTTGTCTTATAATGTAAAAAATCGAATCAGTTTTGCTTAACTTAACCCAGTATGTCAAGATTTAAACAGAGTGTCCATACGAGTACGCGTGCGAGTAACAAGGCGAGTAGGCGTTTAGCTTATCTGACACTGACAATGGTTAAAATCTAATTGATTTTGCTAAACTTAACCCAGCATAAATGGATTATTTTGGTACGATAGAAATCATAGCTGAAAAAAAACTGAAAAAAGATACGTTTACATGCCCCTCAATCAGAGCTGTCCATTTGGATATGGCAGAAAGTTTAACAGCGGATTAAACTATTTTAGCCATAAGACGATTTGTATCAAGAAGAGGTCAACCGTTTTCGATTTGGAGTGATAATGGACGTAGGGTGTTTTCACGGGTACGAGACTAAGAGCCAAGATTCACCCATAAGAATGAATATAGAAAAGGGAGGATCAAAGAGCCAGCTACAGTTAGAGAACCAAAGAGCCAGCTATATGTATTAGCATAGGGAATTCTTAGAAAGAGCCAAAGAGCCAGCTACCTGTATTAATTTTTTAGAGAGCCAACAACCTGTATGCCAGCTACCTGTATTGGATTTTAGGGAGCCAGCTAAATGTATTATCATAGGAATTTTTTTTAGGTAACCCAAGGATTCAGCTACAATAAAAATTAATTTTTCTTAATAATACTCCTCCTAAAAAGTTTATCCCCACCACAATTAAAGCTTTTATAAGCGATAAAAAAATACAATTTTATTAGTAATCTGTTTGCTGCTGTTAGAAATGTGACTCGAAGGTTATGATATACAAAACACAGCGGAAACGAAATCACATGAAAATAGATTAAGGACATTTGAAAATTGGCCTGGAGTGTTAAAGCCTGTAGAATTGAGTATGTCCGGATTTTTCTATAACTACACTCAAAAAATATACAATTTTTAAAAAACAGACTGTCCTTTTTAACCACAATTAAATCTTTTATAAGCGATAACAAAATACAATTTTATTAGTAATCTGTTTGCTGCTGTTAGAAATGTGACTCGAAAGTTACGATATACAAAACACAGCGGAAACAAAATCACATGAAAATAGATTGAGGACATTTGAAAATTGGCCTGGAGTGTTAAAGCCTGTAGAATTGAATTGATGTCCGGATTTTCGTATAACTACACTCAAAAAATATACAATTTTTAAAAAACAGACTCTCCTTTTTATTAACATGTACGACTCTCGCCAAATTGTGAATATGATGTGACAGAATAGAAAACTGCGAAATAATCAAAATTACGAAAAAATATTTCAAAGGCGGATTCCATTGCTCTCTGTTATTTTAATAATCTAGTTTATGGAAATAAAAAAAATTTTCATGACCGTGTCTGGTTCGTTGATCTAAACAAGTTAAACATTTTAATTTTTAGACCATGAAATGTACAGGATGGCATTATTTATAAATGCACAATCTGCTTACAAGTTTACCTTGTGTCGAGCATTGATCTACAGAAACCAAGAATTTTAATGAATTCAACAAAAAAATTAATTTAATAAGGCCATTAATATAACAACTTATCTGCTAAAAAACCTACCAGAAAGAAAAAATTGAAAAAAGCAAGGAAATTTGGAGCATTTCCAAAATGAGAAAATATGAAAAGAAGATTCAAACTATAGAAGTTTTACAAAAATTAAAAGACGATGTCAAAATTTGTTCAATAAATGTTTATTAGACAAGAATTTATGACTATTTGTTTTATTTTTTAAATTTATTGTTTTACAACTTTTGTACTTTTACATCATTTTCTAAAACTTAGCTCCACTAGTTCTGAGTCTGTTTCAAGTGAAATAATATACTCAAATATTACACCTACAGTGTTTTTTCAGTTCTACATAATAACAAAAGATAAAGAAATTTAAATTTTACAAACTAAGTGAAAAATATTAGTCTGTCTCTGACTATAACTTACCGCATGTAATTATTTTTTCACTTTGTATTTTCTTGTAAAAAAAGATTTCAATATTATATCTATAGTGTTTCTAAGTTCTATTTAACTTACTATCAAATCGTACAACACTGTTAAACTAGGTTTAACAGTGCTGTACAATTTATTCTAATAACATAATATTTATTTCCTTAATGGATAACGACCGTTGGTATTTAGTTTGTAGGAATAACAGGATTTTTGGTCCAAATTCAAAACTAATTTATTAAAACTTTTATAAAACCAAGCTTTCGGAACGTTTTGTTCCTTCTTCAGGGCTGAAATTAAAATGTATGAAGAAAAAAAAGGTATGTACCATTTGACTATTTAAAACAAAATTATTATGGATGCTCTTAATGTTGTTCTTAATATATTTCCGTTTTATTTAATTTTAGCCCTGAAGAAGGAACAAAACGTTCCGAAAGCTTGGTTTTATAAAAGATTTTTAATAAATTAGTTTTGAATATGGACCGAAAATCCTGTTATTCCTACAAACAACATAATATTTATTTAAACAAAAAGTTTTAAAAACGACTTTTTTCACATGGGCAAGACAGTTTGTTGGACCGAACCGTAGGTGTTGTTGGCATGTCAGGATAACATAGGCCATGTCGGGATGACAGTTTCCAAATAATGAAAATCACCATAGCAGCGTGCGAAAAACTTTTGCACACGCTCTAGCGTTACCGTTTCAGAGACTGTTTAGCGTGTGCAAAACTCGGTTTTCAAAGGCAGTAATAGAAAAAGAAATATGAATTCAACAAATTGGGTAAAAAAATATAAGCAGTCAGCCTTTAACTCTGCCTAGCCGCATAGAAATAGGGCTCAGTTAAGTTTGCCCCCCCCAGATCGATTTTCTCAAAAATTTTTATGCCAAAATTTTGCACACATTTTGCACAATTTTGCACACCACAAACCAAATTTTGCACACTTTCCTACGAGAAACTACAGGCCATTTTCTGTGGGGGGGGGCAAACTTGACGTTGCCCCCCCCAGTCAATATTTTTCAAAAATTATGATGTCATTTGAAAGATCTTATTTTGCACAATTTTGCACACCCATTTTAAAATTTTGCACACCTCCCTGTAACCCACACGAGGGTTCTGAAAATATCAAGTTTGCCCCCCCAGTCAATATTTTTCAAAAAGTTTGGTGTCGTTAGAAAGGTCTTATTTTGCACAATTTTGCACACCCATTTTAAAATTTTGCACACCTCCCTGTAACCCACACGAGGGTTCTGAAAATATCAAGTTTGCCCCCCCCCAGTCAATATTTTTCAAAAAGTTTGGTGTCGTTAGAAAGGTCTTATTTTGCACAATTTTGCACACCCATTTTAAAATTTTGCACACCCCCCTGTAACCCACACGAGGGTTCTGAAAATATCAAGTTTGCCCCCCCCAGTCAACATTTTTAAAAAATTTTGATGTCGTTAGAAAGGTCTTATTTTGCACAATTTTGCACACCCATTTTAAAATTTTGCACACCTCCCCGTAACCCACACGAGGGTTCTGAAAATATCAAGTTTGCCCCCCCCCCAGTCAATATTTTTCAAAAAATTTGGTGTCGTTAGAAAGGTCTTATTTTGCACAATTTTGCACACCCATTTTAAAATTTTGCACACCTCCCTGTAACCCACACGAGGGTTTTAAAAATATCAAGTTTGCTCCCCCCAGTCAATATTTTTCAAAAAGTTTGGTGTCGTTAGAAAGGTCTAATTTTGCATCATTTTGCACACCCATTTTAAAATTTTGCACACCTCCCTCTAACCCACACGAAGATTCTGAAAATATAAAGTTTGCCCCCCCCCCACCGTCGATATTTTTCAAACAATTTTGTGTCATTCGAAAAGTCTATTTTGCGCAATTTTGCACACCCTTCAGTAACCCACAAGAGCGTTCTCAAAAAAGTTTGCCCCCCCCCCCAGTTAATATTTTTCAAAAAATTTATGTCATTCGAGAAGCGTAATTTTGCACAACTATTTTTAAATTTTGCACACTTCCCATGCCGTTTTCTTTTTGTGGCGTTTACGGTTAAACTTGGTCCTAAAATTTCCCAGAAGTATAAGCAAACGAAGGAGACCTCGATTGTGTAATATCTTTGAATATTGTTTAAATTTACAGATAATTGTTTATGTTTACATTTGTATATAATCAAAAGTTTTTAATTTTTATGAATTTCCGGATTATACTTAAATTTTCATATCAAAAATGAACAGAAAAAATCGATGTAGACAGCGCATCCTGTCATGTTCGATGCCTTGAGAATCGGAACCAGCCTATTTTGGCGGTTCAGAATGGTTGCGGTTCTCAAGGTATGGATCTTCACAGGATGTGCTATCTACGTCCATTTGTTAGATGATGTCATAGCATGTGAAAAATTAAGTATAATCCGGAAATTCATAAAAATGAAAAACTTTTGATTATAGACACATATATGTAAGCATAAGCAATTATATGTAAATTTAAACAATATTCGAAGATATTACACAATCGAGGTCTCCTTATTTTGCTTATACTTCTGGGAAATTTTAGGACCAAGGTTAACCGTAACTGCTACAAAAAGAAAACAGCTCCAGAAACTAGTAGGTAGGTATATGCACCTATATCTGAATTCGGGACAGGTATCCGCGGGAGGCGGGAGGTTGTACGTGCCGTAAAGAGGAATGCGTGCGTACCTACACCTACCACGCGCGAAGGCCTTTTATGTAATATATTGAAATGTCGCTTAGCAATGCCTAGTTTTATTTGTGTTCATGATTCAGAATGACTTCGGGTGAAATTTCCGAAGTTTGCAACGTGTATTTTTTTGGTGGCGTTCCATTTCGGCAGGAAAGTCAATGTGAACGCCTCTATTTAAAATACATAACATTACGTAACGCCTGGTTCTCACCTATGCGTGCCCACCCTGACTCTAAAAATGCATCACGTGATCAGCCATGCATTTGCCGATTTTTTAAAAGTGTCGCGTGATGCGTTTTTAATGTCAGGGTGAGCACGCATAGGTGGCAACTAGGCGTAACGCTTATAGGGGTTATGTAGGGGTGAGCGGGGTTTCGCGGTTCCGTTACGTAACGCAATTTTTAAATTATTATTGTGAAATAAAACAACTTTTTGGATTTTTCGAGTGAAAAAGAAAAAAAAGAGGGGGTCTCTGGCAGCAAAACGTTTTGTTATTTTAGACTGGAGTAGTCCCAAACGTTACAAAGCGTTATATAAGGGGTCGCGGGTTGGGGTCAAAATTGGGCAAAATAAGGGTTACGTAATAAGTGCACTACCTCTCAGTTTACGCAATTACTTTGTGGTTATCGGTAAATATAACCTAACGTTCTTACTTACTTTTTACTTTTTTTAGTCGATGATACGTACCTTATCAATCAATTTTCCAAAAATATTACGAAAAAAATAAAATAACGATAACCATAAAGTAATTCCTCCGGAAATTCCGAACTCTGTTATGGAACTGCGCAGTCGCAGAAGGAACAATAATAATAAGGAAAGAGACAAAAACACTGACCAACTAAACAAAGACCTTAAGTGTGAATGGAACTTTAACTTTCTACCTATTGGTGTCATCCCATTAGTTAATGACACACCAAGACGCCAAACGCGTGGTGTGAACTGCAAAATCAAGGCGGGCGTCATCACCGTAGCCGCTGTCCGCAAATAGCAAGGTGTGATCCCACCATTATCCAGATGAAAATTTTCGGACGCACCCATGAAATCGGAGGCGCGTTCGACCTCGGGTGAAACTTGCCCCAAAATGGGTAAGTGCAGCCCTCTAGAAATTTGATAAGCCTTTGGTATTCTTGACATGTAAAAGAGAAAGATAGAAATGCGGCGTTATAGGCGTTCTTAGTCATTTTCGGTAAGAGCTTCATAGAAAGTGACAGTTTCCTCGTCCTTCACTCCCCAAATGGACCTACCTAAATTTTTGGGTGTTCTGCACCAAATTTTGACGTTTCTTGGACCTTGTTCATCTTGTCTTTACACTTTGCAGTGTGTATTTGTGGAAGAAATGAATTTAATGGACGAGAAGCACGAAAACGTCTGGGCGTGAAAAAAATTCTGTTTTTTTTTTATAAGTTAACTATACAGGTTAGAAAAGTGTAGGTTGTATAAAAACAAGCTTACGGAACCGTGGAGTGAATTAGGGCGTACTCCTATTAACTCCAAGGTCCCGTAAGTATAATATATATATATATATAATATAATATATATAATATATAACTTTTATTTTGGTTTATTATTGAAGTAAAATATGCGTGCGGGAAAGTAGAAAGATCTGAAAGAAAACAAAGCGTCGTTTTTTTTTTAAAGAAAGTGTTTATTTTATCTATCAACGAAGTTTACTATTAGAAGTGCAACAACACGCAAATACGATTTACTTACTTTCGACTAACTTGCGTGACAAAGACTTTTATGGAACTTAAAATTAACGTTTTTATTTTATTAGACACATAAAGCCAATTATCAAAGTTAACACTATCCTAAGACGTATCTCTGTCGAGTGGACCAATCAACCATGTACAGTTTTAAATATATGGGGAATGCGAGACAGCTCCAGCTGATCAAAGTACCCCTGGATACCCATTCTTCAGTTTCTAGACAAACTTTCGTGTAGGAACGATCACATCCTTTATTTCAACCATTAGGCAAGCCCCAATGCGGTTACGAAACGTTCGATAAGCTGAAAAGCTCCACGGCGCCCGCGCAGGAGAACCCGCTCTCTTCCTCATAACCAGCAGATGTAAGTTGTAGGAGAGTTCTCTTAATATGCGGTAGCCCGGTAATGTCCGGCGGTGCTCGACTGATATCGGATGGCTAGTGCAAGCAGTCAAACTATCCTATTGGTCCAAATCACTAATGTGAACATTCCTATAGGAGTGTTCTCTCGAAACTGAAGAATAGGTACCCTGTCCTGCAATACGTGTCAGGATAACACGTAAGAAGACGTGACGTTACTTATTTTTCACCCAAGACGTTGCTCTATCAACAAAAACGTGTCATTTCGATCAGCTGGAGATGTCATGCATTCGCCATAAATTTAAAAGTGTACTTGGTTAATTGGCCGACAAGATAGAGATACGTCTTAAGATTTTTTTAGGGATGAGGTATTTTGGGGGTAGTTCCGAAGGGAGAAATGGAGGAAAGTTCAAAAACAATAGGGCTCCGCGCGTCAATACAAGTAATCGTTGTGTAAAATTTCGTTATGATCGGTGCAGGAGTTTTTGAGTTACAGTGGCGCATATCGAGGCGACGGACACACAGACAGACAACAAATCAGTAAAGAATTGGGTTTCATCCTGTGAAAATCCATACCTTGAGAACCGCAACCATTCTGAACCGGCAAAATAGGCTGGTTCCGATTCTCAATGCATCGAACATGACAGGATGCGCTGTCTACATCTATTTTTTCTGTTCATTTTTGATATGAAAATTTAAGTATAATCCGGAAATTCATAAAAATTCAAAACTTTTGATTATAGAAAAATGTAAACATAAACAATTATCTGTAAATTTAAACAATATTCAAAGATATTACACAATCGAGGTCTCCTTCGTTTGCTTATACTTCTGGGAAATTTTAGGACCAAGTTTAACCGTAAACGCCACAAAAAGAAAACGGCATGGGAAGTGTGCAAAATTTAAAAATAGTTATGCAAAATTAGGCTTCTCGAATGACATAAATTTTTTGAAAAATATTAACTGGGGGGGGGACAAACTTTTTTGAGAACGCTCTTGTGGGGTACTGAAGGGTGTGCAAAATTGCGCAAAATAGACTTTTCGAATGACACAAAATTTTTTGAAAAATATCGACGGTGGGGGGGCAAACTTGATATTTTCAGAATCTTCGTGTGGGTTAGAGGGAGGTGTGCAAAATTTTAAAATGGGTGTACAAAATGATGCCAAATTAGACCTTTATAATGACTCCAAAATTTATAAAAAATATTGACTGGGGGGCAAACTTGATATTTTCAGAACCCTCGTGTAGGTTTCAGGGAGGTGTGCAAAATTTTAAAATGGGTGTGCAAAATTGTTCAAAATAAGACCTTTTTAACGACACCAAACTTTTTGAAAAATATTGACTGGGGGGGCAAACTTGATATTTTCAGAACCCTCGTGTGGGTTACAGGGAGGTGTGCAAAATTTTAAAATGGGTGTGCAAAATAAGACCTTTCTAACGCCACCAAATTTTTTTAAAAATGTTGACTGGGGGTGGCAAACTTGATATTTTCAGAACCCTCGTGTGGGTTACAGGGAGGTATGCAAAATTTTAAAATAGGTGTGCAAAATTGTGCAAAATAAGACCTTTCTAACGCCACCAAACTTTTTTAAAAATGTTGACTGGGGGTGTCAAACTTGATATTTTCAGAACCCTCTTGTGGGTTACAGGGAGGTGTGCAAAATTTTAAAATGGGTGTGCAAAATTGTGCAAAATAAGACCTTTCTAACGCCACCAAACTTTTTTAAAAATGTTGACTGGGGGTGTCATACTTGATATTTTCAGAACCCTCTTGTGGGTTACAGGGAGGTGTGCAAAATTTTAAAATGGGTGTGCAAAATTGTGCAAAATAAGACCTTTCTAACGGCACCAAACTTTTTGAAAAATATTGACTGGGGGGGGCAAACTTGATATTTTCAGAACCCTCGTGTGGGTTACAGGGAGGTGTGCAAAATTTTAAAATGGGTGTGCAAAATTGTGCAAAATAAGACCTTTCTAACGACACCAAACTTTTTGAAAAATATTGACTGGGGGGGGCAAACTTGATATTTTCGGAACCCTCGTGTGGGTTACAGGGAGGTGTGCAAAATTTTAAAATGGGTGTGCAAAATTGTGCAAAATAAGACCTTTCAAATGACATCATAATTTTTGAAAAATATTGACTGGGGGGGGCAACGTCAAGTTTGCCCCCCCCCACAGAAAATGGGCTGTAGTTTCTCGTAGGAAGGTGTGCAAAATTTGATTTGTGGTGTGCAAAATTGTGCAAAACGTGTGCAAAATTTTGGCATAAAAATTTTTGAGAAAATCGATCTGGGGGGGGGGCAAACTTAACTGAGCCTAGAAATAGAGCATTTCCTAATTTTTATTCCATCTCACCGGACACTTAAGTTATAGTCCGCGTCAGCTAAGATGTACTATTTTTTGAGGCAATAGAGAGAGAGAGCAGGTGCTTTACACATACCGGGAGTGCAACAAAGATGGAAATAGTTTTCTTACATGATTTCTAGTATATGATCATATCGCGGGTCATGAGCAAAACTGTGTGCAGAATAAAAATATACGCGATGAAAAACCACATTCACAAAAGAGAATGCACGATAAAAACCGCAGGCGAAGCTGCTGGGTCTTCAGCTAGCTTTTTATAAAAAAATTTTGAAAATATAATTCTTTTTATTAAATAATGTCGAAATAGTGATATTTGTACCGACACGTTAGATCGAGAACGTTGTTTTCAATGCTAGCTTTGACTGTGTGAAGAAGATGAGATAAAGAGGACTAATAGATTGATCGCGATTTTGCAGAACATTTTGAGTTTCTCTGGATCTCTCAAAGAGATCCCAAAACACTACCTTTAGCATGAGAGTCTCTCGGTTTATACGCAGTTTACATCTACATAGCGTTTTTTGTCCCCACTTAATTATTAAAATATGTTAATAAAAAAAATATGGGTTTTATTCATATAAATATCTAAGAAGAATAAGAATTAAATTTTATACATTTGAGTTAGTTAGTTATACATAGTGTCTGTTAAAAGAACTTAGTGAAAATGCTTCGTCATATTGAATATATTTCGTTATCTCTCTTGAAGAGGAACCAGAAGAAATAGTGTACCGGAAAAAAGGGCATTGCTATAATTTTAAAAAAAAAGGATCACGCAATCCTATTATGTGGTGACCTCGAGGTATGGAGGTAAATAAAAGTTGTGATATCAATTCCTAGATAGATTTTCAAAAAAATGCCCTAATAGTACCGCAAAATGTGTGTGTACACACCACAAGGGGGAAATGATGTGCTGTTTAAAAAGATCTAAAAATGCATGTGTTGTATGTAGACAACTAATTTTTCAATTCACCAGACCTGAAATCTGTTTAGTGTGCAACGCAGGAACCAAAACAACAAATTTTAAATCACACGGTATGATGGACAAAACTATGTAATGTGTTGTTATACTTAATAATAAATAATAAATAAGTAATTTTTATCATTTCATAACTTTTTTTTATAATTTAATAACCTTGGAATTATGTAAAGTGCAAAATGACAGAATAGTCTATCCTTGAAACACAGTTTGTGGTGGGGTTGTCCCAATGATATGCACTCCTTAAGTGGGGGTATGTATACAAATCCGGCATCATATAATTTAAGAACTCTTGATGGAGAGCCAATACGTGGAGCATTTTACGAATTAGAACTACAAAAAAAAATCCGTAGGTATATTTAGTAAAAAAAGTACTTCGAAACCAAAGAGTAAAAAAATATATATCAATAAAGTATATAAATATATATATATATATATACTGAATAACCGTATTAAATGACCTCCGTTACAGGATGGAGGCGACCTGACCTCCACTATTGTCAACTACAAACATTTAAAGACATATATATCATGAGGGAAACTAGTACATCTCAGATATCAAAAGAGGTTCCAGGTCACCTCCGCATGTATATACAACAGTAGCAACATGTGACATCCAACACTGTTGCCACGGTTTTTTGCCTTACTAGGCATAAGATCTAATAATTTCATTTTAAATAAATGCTATTACATTAATAGATGGAGGTAATAAGGTCGATGTGAATTATTTACGAATATTTGCGCATACTTTATTTTTATAATTATTCGAAAAATAGATGGTGTTTCTTCTCCTATGAGGTAGTGGAAAATATGTACCTATTCCTTAAAAAAAGGAAACTACCATTTTTTTTAGAAGTAGTTGCGAAGAGTGATCCCCACTTTAAAATTTGACTGCCGTCACACTGCACTTTTTGACAGGTCGGTAAAATTATAAAAAGTGGCAAAATTACACAGGGTGTAAAAACAAAAAATATGAGTGCAATAATTTTAATGGACGGTAGGGGAGGTCAAAACAAGAATGTACAATACTACAGGGTCAGATAGTTTTTCAGTTATTTTAACTTTTACGCATTTAAATATAAGTATCTATGGGTTCCTGGGTGTCGGTCATTTAAATAATAACAAAAACTTTTTTTTCTAAATTTGTAACATTTTGGTTATTTATTAACCATCCTCAGACATACTTCCGTTTAAATTTTGGTATGACATTCAGATTTTTACATCTAGTAAGAAAATTTCTTCTGTTTTTTTCCATCGGCTAGTTTTGCAATTAGTCTTCTGTATCTTTCTTTCACTCTGCAGTTTTCTGTAGAAACATCCATGCCTTGAGTCCTCGGCATTATTAAAATCTTTCCATTAAATTTCCTAACCGTCAAAATTATATTTTTGCATATATAGGTTCCTGCGTGTCGTTCATTTAAATAATAACAAAAGCTTTTTTTCTAAATTTGTAACTATTTCTGTATAAATTTTGGTATGGAATTCAAACTTTTACATCTAGTAAGAAAATGTCTTTTATTTTTTTCCTCGGCTAGTTTTGTATTTAGTCTTCTGTATCTTTTTTCACTCTGCAGTTTTCTGTGGAAACATCCATGCCTTGAGTCCCTGGCATTATTAAAATATTTCCATTAAATTTCCTGACCGTTCAAAAAGCATTTGTTATTATTTAAATGTTCAGTTAGCGCCGCAGTAAAAGTTATTTACTTATGAAATCAAAGGAGAAAATTATACATTCTTAGTAATTATTTACAAGATATGTCATCACACTCCAAAATAAAGGAAAATCTTGACATAGATTACAATTTTTATTAAAATCGAACAAATACTTTTTAAGTTATATGAATGGTATTTCTCTAATGATGTAAGACACAGAGATTATATTAATAGGGTGAGCCAGCAACAACGACTATTTGATTTCTCCCAATCTAAAAAATATTTGTCTGTTTTTAAAAATTGTAGCTATTTTAAAAAGATTTAAAAACAGGTCTTTTTGACCTGCATCTGCAAACACTTTTCGCGGATAACTGGTGCAAAGCTTAAATTTGGTATGTGAAGCCCTAAAGTTATGAAGCATTTAAAAGAGTGCTTTCAAATCTAGCCAGTGAAATCCATTAAAATTGAAAAAATAAAACCACAAGTATAGCTAAGCAACATATTTTTTTTTGGGATGGTTAAATTTAATATGCCAAATGTGCCCATCTGAACAGTCCATAATTTTTCTAACAAGTTTTACTTACTAGAGTTACCATATTGGGCATTAAAAAATTCATTTTTAGTGGGCGCATGTGCCCTTGGCCTATGGGGCGGCAAAAGGGCAGTTGTTTTAAATTTTAAACCAGGATCTCTATTAAGTGATACCTGGTTTAACAAGTCCTTCAAAAACTTACATTTTGACATAGTTTTCAGTTGTCTGAGTTAAACCTGTCAAAAGTTATGAAAAACCCAATTTTTACAATTACTGTCAAAGAACAAAACTTCAGAGTTTAAAGTGGTATCTACTATTAGTGATATCTTGTTTAAAAGGTCTTTCGAAAACGAAAACTTTGACATAACTTTCACTTGTCTACGTCAGAACTCTCAATTTTCACCATTTTTATCCACAACACATAAGAATGGTGAAAGTTGATAGTTTCTTGTATGAAAGGCCTTTTAAATAAGTTATACTTTACGTTAGTAGTTCTTATTTAAACTTTAAATTGTGGGCATTAAGAGAAATTGATTGATGACCTATAACTTTTAACTTGCACAAGTAAAAGTTATGTTAATATATTAGTTTTTTAAAGACCTTTCAAATAAAATATTCATTGACAGGGGTTCCTATTTAAAGTTTTAAGGTTAAATGTCTTTCTGCCGCCGCATTAGCAAATGTACCCTTTTAATGAATAGATCTTTTAAGGTTAAATGTATCGGTGTCAAATATGGATTGGTTACCTCTTATATTTTGAAAGATATTAGGTAGACTTGGACTTTTGGGTCACCCTGTCCTACTGTTATGCCTATGATTATGACGCTAGGAAAGGACAAGCCTTTACACACAAAGTTTTGATTTTGTGTCAGTGGTGAACTAAAAATATTATCACATGGTAAAAGAAACTATTTCTTTTCTCAACCTTATTATGTTCTTTTTTAGGCAGGCTACGATTTAAGAATTAAAAAAAACAAACTCAAAAGTTACGGGCAATCAAAACAGTTTTTTATAATCAAAATCAAAGTTTAATTTTTAACCTTATGGTTCAGCCTTTTGTTTTTGACAAATAAATGATTATTAGTCTTTAAATTGAGTTACTCAGGTTCTGGGAGAGCTTACATTAAGATAAACATTGAAAAAATGTATTTTTGTCCAAACTCTTTTTGTAATGATTTTAGTTTTTCTTTGTTTCTTTTTAAGACAAAATCACAGAAATAAACTCTGAATTATTCTTAATGAGGTCTTTTTAAAATTATATATCATTATCTTGCCATTTAATGATGTTAATATTTCTAGGCGATATATACTGAGGTGACTTAGCACCCATTATAAAAATATGAAAATATCGACATGAGCGCCAATGGTGAACCGCTGAAGTAAATCACACAAATAGTAGATATATATGGTACAAGTGGCCTCCCTCACAAATTTTGTCACATGCCTAGTACCCCCTTTCTCTATGAATGGCCGAAGTTTCAAGGCAAAACCCTATGACCTCTGAATTCGGAGGTCACAACGTAAACCCCCCCATCCTTTCAAATAAGGGTGTTAGGCATATATTTCAATGACTACCACCAAATCAATTAAAATGAAACTTGGTGCAAACATTTAAGGAACCAAGCTAAATATTAAAAGAAAAATCAACCCCCCAATCCCTCAATACATGAGGTCACATAGTACCGGGTTTACCGAATTTGGAAGTCACTGGTTACCTTATATACATATATATATATATATATATATATATATATAAAATTTTACTGGTAGTCGTGATATATATTACAAAGGGTAGTTATCGGGACAGTTCGATTGTATTTATTTTCTGCTATATATTCATAGTTTTTTTTTATATATCCAAAGTTTTTTATATATCCAAATTTAAATATATATATTTTTTGATTACAGTCTTCCCTGTTAATATATACCCAAATTTTGTAGATGAACGTAAAGATTATTATTTTTCCATTTAATCATGTTTCTATTCAATTTTTAGTAATTTTTCAAAATCAGGCACCTTGTTAAGTTTTTGTATGCATTCTTTTTTTACATATCTCAGAAACTATTAAATATATAGATTTTTGGTAGAATGACAGTTACAAGGTCATATTCTTAAAGTTTTATTTTCAATCAAAATTAAATTTTTAAACCCCTCAACGAATTCTCCTTTATTAATACTTAAATTAGATAGTTTTGCAGCCGGGGAGTTCGAATTTGAAAATATTTTTGAGATATCTTTAAGGACACCTGCTAAAGTGATATTTTGCCAAGAAACTGATAAATCATTTTTTTAAAAAGTGAGCAATGGGTCTTACGGGGACAGCAGTAGTTTTTTAAATCCGTCTATATCTTAATTTCCTTATACCCAAAAAAGGTAGCTTTGGGGTCAGGGAGTTCGAATTTAATAATATTTCTCACACAACTCCAAAGGATACATGTTAAAATTGGCATTTTGTAAAAAATGACAAACATCATTTTCTTTTTATAATAAGTGATCGTTTAAAAAAAAATCAAATAAAAATGTTGGGCAATTAACTATCCAATCTAGCGCCGTATACTTTATTTCGCTAGCTACAGTCGGTTTCAAAATTTAACAATTTTTGGAAGCGCCACGCATTATTTATGAATGAAAAAAGTAATGTAGACTTTTTCCAGTACCTCCTTTGCATTTGCCTTCGCAAAAAAAAAACGAAAACCGTTGCTTCCTTATTTTTAGGCTCTTTACTCGAAAAAATTATTTTTTTAAAATTTTCATTCAAATAATATAAAGGTTTCGGTCAATTTTTAGGTACCCTAACCTATCATTCCTTTTTGACACATGAATTAATTGGATTTGAGACCTAAGAGTGCAAATTTTATAATATTTTTAACATAACTTCCAGGACCCTTGAAACTGACAAAAATCGTTTAATTTAAATGAAGGCAATGGGTCTTACGGGAACAGAAGTGGTTTTTTTAAATCCGTCTATATCTTAGTTCTCTTAATCCATCGACACTTATTTATACCCAAAAAAAGATAGCTTTGGAGTCCAGGTGTTCCAATTTTATAAATTTTTGTGGCTTAACTCAAAGGATATTCATGTCAAGTGACTTTTGCAAAAAAAAAGTCAAAAAATCTTTTTTTTTAAATATGGGGTGTTTTTTTAAAGTGTTTAAATAAAAAAAGACGGTCAGCTAGCTGTCCCATCTAGTACTGCTTATTTTATTTCGCTAGCCTTCCAAAGTAAAATTTTGCCAAAAACGACACAAAAATCGAATTTTAAAATGCGAGGAGGAGCATTGGGTCTTACGGGGACAGCAGTGTTTTTTTGAAAACAACAGAAACAAATTAAGGGGTAAAAAAAGTATGTAGACTTTGTCTTTTACGTCCATTGCATTTGTCGTTCCTATTAACCTTCAAAATAGTTGCCTTACTGTATTTTCGCACTTTCCTAGAAACAGTCATTTTTTGAAATTTTCATTGAAATAATTTTGAAATTTTGGTCAATTTTTAGACCCCTAAACCAATCCTATCTTGCTAATACTTGAATTAGATAGTTTTGTGGCCGGGGAGTTTGAATTTGATAATATTTTTGAGATATCTTCAAGGGTACCTTCCAAAGTTACATTTTACCAAAAAACTTTCAAAAATCAATATTTTTAAAAGTTAGCAAGGTGTCTAACGGGGACAGCAGTAGTTTTTTAAATCCATCTATATATTGGTTCCCTTAACTCATCGACACTTATTTATACCCACAAAAGATGGCTTTGGTGTCAGGGAGTTCAAATTTAATAATATTTTTGACAAAACTCAAACTCATGTCAAAATTGAAATTTTGTAAAAAATTACAAACATCATTTTCTTTTTCTAAGTGATCGTTTCTGAAAAAAGATCTTTAAAAAAAAAAGTTGGGTAATTACCTATCCAATCTAGCGCCGTTTACCTTATTTCGCTAGCTACAGTCTGTTTCAAAATTTAACCATTTTTGGAAGCTCCACCCATCATTTATTTATATTGTACATTTTCTAGTATCTCCTTTGCATTTTTCGTCGCAAAAAAACCTCGAAAACAGCTACTTTCCTATTTTTAGGCTCTTTCCTCGAAAAACTAATTTTATTAGAATTTTCATTCAAATAGTAATCTAGAGGTTTTGGTCAATTTTTTGGTCCCTTAACCTATCATTCCTTGTTTACATATGAATTAGATGGATTTGAGAGAGAATAATTTAGAAGTTTTGGTCAATTTTTAGACCCCTCAACCAATCTTATCTTGTTAATACTTGAATTAGACAGTTCGATACCTCATGAGGCATCGAACAGTTCTGTGGCCGGGGAATTTCAATTTAATAATATTTTTGAGATATCTTTTTTACCAAAAAACTGACAAAAATCGATATTTTCAAAATTGAGCAATGGGTCTTACGGGAACAGCAGTAGTTTTTTGAATCCATCTATATCTTAGTTCTCTTAGCCCATCTACCCTTATTTATACCCAAAAAAGAAAGCTTTGAAGTCGGGGAGTTCGAATTTGATAATATTTTTGACAGAACTCAAAGGATACATGTCAAAATTGACATTTTCCAAAAAATGACAAACATGACTTTCTTTTAAATAAGTAATCGTTTTTTAAAAATATTTTCAAACAAAAAGTTGGGCAATTACCTATCCAATCTAGCGCCGTTTACTTTACTTCGCTAGCTACAGTCGGTTTCAAAATTTAACAATTTTTGGAAGTGCCACCCATCATTTATGGGTGAAAAAAAGGATGTAGACTTTTTCTATTACCTCCTTTGCATTTGCAGTCGCAAAAAAAACCTAAAAAGGCTGCTTCCTTATTCTTAGTTTTTTTTTTAATTTTCATTCAAATAATATCGAGGTTTTGGTCAATTTTTAGTTTCCTTAACCTATCAATCCTTATTTACACATGAATTAGATGGATTTGAGACCGAAAAGTGCAAATTTGATCATATTTTTAACATAGCTTCGAGGACACTTACCAAAGTGAAATGTTTCCAAAAAACTAAAAAAAAATCTTGCTTTTTTTATAATAAGTGATCGTTGTTAAAACAAAAATTCAAATAAAACAGTTGGAAAATTACTTATACAATCTAACGCCGTTTACTTTATTTCGCTAGCTACTGTGAGTTTCAAAATTTCGCAATTTTTGGAAACGCTCCCTACCATTTATGGGAAAAAAAGATGTAGACTTTTTCTATTACTTCTTTTGCATTTGTCGTCCCAAAAAAACCCAAAAACAGCTGCTTCCTTAATTTTGGGCTCTTTCTCGAAAAAAATAATTTTTTCAAATTTTCATTCAAATTTGGTCAATTTTTAGATCTCTGAAGCGATAATCCTTAATTTACACGCTGGATTTGAGACCGCAGAGTGCGAATTGACATTTTGCCAAAAAACTGACAGAAATCGTTTAATTTAAATGTAAGCAATGGGTCTTACCGGGACAGCGGTAGTTTTTTAAATCCGTCTACATTTTAGTTCCCTCAACCAATCGATACTTATTTATACCCTAGAGAGATAGCTTTGGGGTCAGGGTATTCTAATTTAATAAAATGTTTGACCTACCTCCAGATGCACCGTAAAAATACTCGGATTAGTTTAGCTAATCCATGTTCATTTATGTGGGATTAAGAGAGAAAAAGAATGGATTAGATAGCCAATCGCAATTAAGTGCCTACGGTGCATTTAGGGGTTAACTCAAAGGATAAGGTAACTGTCTAGTGCCGCTTAGTTTATTTCGCTAGACTGCCAAAATGACATTTTGCCAAAAAAAAAAGACAAAAATCGATTTTTTGTAAATGCGAGGACGAGCAATAGGTCTTACGAGGACAGCAGTGGTTTAAAAAAAAAGAAACAAAATAAAGGGTAAAAAAGACTGTAACTTTGTCTTTTAAGTCCATTGCATTTGTTGTTCCAAATAATCCCCAAAATAGTTGCCTATTTATTATTTTAGGTAGAAAACTCTGCTTTTCGTATGCTTCTTTTTCATAATAGGCCAATATCAATCATAAACACTGATAACGAACGACCGCATCATATCAAAATTTGAGTTTCTCAGCTCGGGCAAACGACGCTTGTCTAGAAATAGCAGGTATTTACCCAATTTTTTTATTTTCTGAAAACGAATATTGAGGAACTCATTTTCAAAGACCCAAACAAACTAATGGTAATAATAATAATGACTTTTGACACACTTTGTGGAAACCTCAATATTCATTGCCTGTTTAGTGTCTGCAAAACTCGGTTTTCAGAGGCAGTAGTAGATTTCAGTACTTTTTCTATTTTCTTCAAATAAAATTTAAATACCAATTTTACGCTAGTAGAAAAAATATTTCCGAACACTGCTTCGCGCCGTTCGGGTCAACGACAGCGGCGTGCGGGAAAGAGTAACTTCCCGCACTAGTTAGGATAATAATTATTTATTATGTTGTGTTATGTTTTCCCGCACGCGAAAGCAGTTAGACGAGCGACGCGAAGCGAAGTTAGGATAAGCTTTAAGTGCGGGAAAACTACTTTGCACACTGATTGAGAACAATATTTTTTCTACGAGTGAAATAATATCCATTTTGAAAGCAGTTTTTTATTTTAAATAGGTGAAAATGTGAGTGAAAAATTTCGCTGATAAGCTCTAAACTGACAGGAAAGCATTGTATGACAATGTATTTTGGTTACTAAGAGAACAAACCGCATTTAACACTAAAATATTGGAAGAAATCAAAGTTTACAGGTGCTTTATTTGTTGTCTTATAAAATATACCAAAGTATTGTGCGGTGCGGTTCCAAAAATTTTTTAAATCTGCATTATTTTATTTTTGTCAAATTTTGTTCAAATTAAAACAAAATTAAGTATTTTTACATAAAATACAATTGTTGCATATGTACATTATTTAAAAAAAAATATAAAATACCTATAAGAAAAAACGCGTCTACCTATAATATGGTAATTTGCTTTAAATTAAGCGAGCGGGAAAGTACTACTTTGCGCACACTTTTGCGTGCGCAAAGCACATTCTTTGCGGTCACTCGTAGAAAAGAAAGTATTAAAACAAATCTAATTCAGAAATATGCTAATTTAATAAGTCTCGTTCCTGGAATTATATACCTAGTTTCGAATTATAAAGTTTTTTTTATGTTGGGCGTCCGACAAATTTTTTTCACTCACACAGCTCCTTATGCTTGCGTTAGTTCTAGTATGTAAGGCCCTTACTACAGTATGCGTCGAATAGGTGGATAATTTTGGTACAGGTACTTCTTATGAATTAAGACGTCTACGATTGTCACGAAAATTATAGAAGGACTGTCTGAGACCACTACAGATGATTTTACAGTCTGTGCTCTGACGCGGGAGAAGAATGTTATAGCTTTGACCGTAATTTTTAGACCCAAAAGCGAAATTTGCTGTGGTTTATTTTTGTTGGTGGGCTGGACATTTTCACAGCTATCGAAAATAGAAATTGTTTGGGCAATATCTTAATTACTCGAGGCTACGAACACACCTACCTTACTTAACTAGCGTAATTAGGGTAACAATGTCATTTAGGGCAAAAGCAACAACCTCGCCCGAGGCAACAACCTCATCTTATAATTTAATTCAATTCTTTATTGTTTATAAAACTAAAAAGTTTATAACAGTGAGACAACCTCATCTAGAACTCAGACTCTAATCAAGGTACACATGAGATTATATCATCGAAGAAGGTTGCAATCGCGGTTATAAAGAAACCTTTTAAAGAAACTATAAAACTATTGAACAAAGTTTTGTTACAAAAGATTAGCTTTAGCGCCCTGATATAATTTCAAATATAAGAAGTATTTGGGCACAAACGAAAAATACTTGGAAAAATAGTTATTGTTTGTATCAACGATATTTGGAAAATTTCTTTCGCGACCACACCTGCTAGTTTGACGGGTTATAGTTTTCAAACATCTTTGGCGCGAAAAATAATATATATTTTTTTTGAAGTCCCGACATTACAATTTTCCATAATAAAGGTAGTGTCCCGATAACACACCTTCAATAGTAGTAGAGCTGTCCTGATAACACACCTTCAATGATGCCAAAGCTGTCCCGGTAACAATCATCACGCTATATATTGTAATGGGGACAGTCCCGATAAGACCCGTTAGTAATGTAAGTCATGTGAGACCAGTCCTCAGAAGCACCATCGGTCCCTGTATCACCCACTATAGGCTAAAAAAAGTCCAAATAACCACCCTTCTTAATATATATATAAGTTATATGACCACCTTATACTGACAAACTAGTGAAGATGTTACAAAGCTGCTGAGTCTGCAATCCTATGGAATATTTCTTCGAATCTTTATATTTTAATAACATGTGTTTTACCATTTTTAAGTTACTTTTAGTAACTTGTATAATAATGTATAATTTTAATAACATGTGTTTAACCATTTTTAAGTTACTTTTAGTAACTTGTATAATTTTGAACAAGAAAATTATAATTTTTTAAAAACGGTTTTACGGAGACTCGTCTTTTAAGTGGCGCAGTAGGTAGGATTCCCAATCGCGATAAATGAACATTATTGACGGTTCGTCTTAACGATTTATTGGGATTCTACGAACAAATAAATAACAAAAAGGTGCCGGGCGGTTCGCGAATTCGAATTGTTTGGATCAAGAGGAAGTTCCAGTTGAGTTAACTGAGTAGCTCAACGAGAAGATTTACCGAAGGATTATTGAACGTACATCAATACCGGAAGTATTTGCATCAGTGCTCTTTGAATGGATCTCAGAGGACAAATGCTTGGACAGATCTTGATATTTTCACTGTAAGTAATACTTTTAATGTCATTTAGAGGTTCCGTTTTCGAAAATTCTGATATTTCAAATTCTGATTCTGACTCAATAAAAGACGAAGAACAAACTTGTGTAAGTTAAAGTTCAGACCCGAAAATTGATATATTTTTATCGGAATTGATAGAAAAAGTTAACTTAGGGCTAGATTTAGGACCAAATTCTAATATCTCTACAAATCTGCAAGCAAATTTAACAAAAATGGCTACACCACAACTAAAATCTGAGTATTTAAACATGATCCCCGAATTTCATGGGGAACCAGAACTATTAGCCAGATTTATAGAAATATGTGAAAAATTAATCACCAAATTTTACAACACCGCTGATACTAGCGATTTTCAAAATGAATATTTGATGTCGAGTATTTTGGGTAAAATTAAAGGTGAAGCGGCAATAAATATTGCCTCAAACACTCTTCTTAATACGTATGGGGATAAACGCGATCTTTTTACGCTTGTTATCGAAACTACAGAAATAAAACAAGGAAATGAATCGCCGTTCGATTTTTACAACAGATTACAACACCAGTTAAATTACCAAACTTCTTATCTTTCCACTCCCGGCGCGGCTGATGAAAGAAAAATCATGGGTGTGTTTTGTAGAGGGTTATATTTAAGAGTTTTATTACGCGCTTTAAAAGAGCCTATTGGGTCCTTAATGCGAACTAAAAATCCAATAGATATGAATGATGCGCTTAAAATGCTTACAAACGATTTTCAAATCGAAAGTGCCCAAAAATTTCAAAATTCGAAACCATTACATAATAACACCAATCACACTTTAAAAGACCACGACCCAACCAACCTTTACAGTTAACAAATTATCCTCATAACCAGCTTGCTTCCACTTCGAATTACAGACAACCACAATTAATATACAAACCCGAACAAAATAAAAATTATTTTGCAAGAAATCCAAACCAAACAAACGTATTTAGGCCTAATCAAATACCCATGTCAAAATTATCGAAACCAACGCCCATGAGCGGCATATCAAACCAAACCTTTAGACCCCAACATCGTTATCCTTATCGACCAATGTAAAATTACGCTCAAAATAATCAAAACCCCGGTCAAATTTCGTAATTGAAGAAATAAATAATATCGATGACCAATCGGCGGACGACCCTACAATCGAATATCCGGAGGAAGAAAATCAGTATCTTTACACGGATTACACCGAATATTCTCAAAACGATCACGAGTTAAACGAGTTTTTTCAGGAACCAGCCTCGGAACCACCGAATACGAATTAATAATCCTCACTAATAGCGAAAATAAACTACCTTATATTATTTTTCCATAAAATAATCTAAAAATTCTGATAGACACGGGTAGTACTAGATCTTTTGTAAAACCAGAAATCGCACAAAAATATTTCCAAAAATCGATAAAAAATGACCCATTTCAAATCTCAACTGCTCACGGTACCTCCATAGAACATTTTAGCACGCTTATTCCCTGTTCAAAAATATTTAATGTGGATACAAAACAATTAAAATTTTATATTTTTGATTTTCACAACTATTTTGACTGTTTGTTGGGGATAGACAATCTATCCTTATTAAAAGCAAATATTGACCTTGAGAAAAACAACTTAATTACTCCCAATTCTCAAATAAAATTAAAATTTCATAATTCGTCAAAAAACACCAATATTTTATTCTTACAACCAAGGTCAGAACAAGTAATTAAAATGAACATAAAAAATATCGAAAATGGTGACGTAATAATCCCATACACAAAAATTTCAAATTTAGAAATCCCGCAATGCCTTACGACGGTAAAAAACTATGAGGCCATTTGCACGATCTTAAACCCAACCGAAAAAAATTTAAAAGTTGAACTTTTTGACTCTTTAGAAATCATTGATTTTAACGAGTATGAACTTCAAGAAAAACCTACACCAAACCTTAATAACGTTAACGTAAATAAATTTAAATTTAAGGTTTCGAAAATTAGAACCGAGCACATGAACAGCGAAGAATGTAAATTGACAATCGAATTATTAAAAGAATATTCGGATATTTTTCATATCGACGGAAATCAGTTAACTTTTACCAGCCAAATAAAACATTCAATAAAAAAAACGAAGTGCCAATTTACACTAAATCGTATAGGTACCCCGAAATTCACAGAAATGAGGTTAAAAGGCAGGTCCAAGAAATGCTCGAACAAAATAATATAAGACCCAGCTATTCTCCCTGGTCGTCCCCAATCTAGGTGGTACCCAAAAAGTTGGACGCTTCCGGGAAACGTAAGTGGAGGATAGTTATCGATTTTCGTAAATTAAATCTTAAATCAATAGGCGACAAATATCGAATTCCAAATATATCAGATCTTCTTGATAAGCTTGGGCGCTGTCAATATTTCTCTACTCTTGACCTCGCATCATGTTTTCACCAAATTGAGTTGGCAGATGAAGACATTCCTAAAACGGCATTTAATACCGAAAATGGGCATTACGAGTTTTTAAGAATGCCTTTTGGCCTAAAAAATGCGCCTGCCACCTTTCAAAGGGTGATGGATAACATCCTTAGAGGTATCCCAAACGAACGCTGTCTGGTTTACTTAGACGACATAATAGTGTTTAGCACAAGTTTTCAAGAACACATAAATCGTTTAAGAGAAGTATTTGATCGATTACGACAACCAAATTTTAAAGTGCAATTAAATAAGTCGGAATTTCTCAGAAAAGAAGTGGCCTACTTAGGACACATTGTTACACCTCACGGCGTGAAACCCAACCCTGAAAAAATTAAAGCGATATCTTGTTACCCGATACCTACTACACAAAAACAGATAAAACAATTCTTGGGTCTCGTGGGTTACTACCGTAAATTTATCGCGGATTTTGCGAAAATAACAAAACCTATGACTGTTTATCTAAAAAAAGATGCCATACTTGACCCGAAAAATCCCGCGTATATAAAAGCCTTCGAGACGTGCAAAAACATATTAATTAACAAACCCCCAATTTTGAGGAACCGTTTAACCTTACTACGGACGCTAGTAATTTCGCAATTGGCTGCGTACTTTCGCAAGGAAAAATTGGGTCAGATCTTCCAATCGCGTACGGTTCAAGGACACTTAATCAGTCGGAAATAAATGACTCCACAACCGAAAAAGAATTATTGGCTATAGTGTGGGCGGTTAACCACTCGAATGGCTAATGTCATTAAAAGAACCGAATTCTAGGTTAGTACGATGGAGCTTAAAGCTTGCGGAATATGATTTTGAAACCAAATACAAAAAAGGTTGCTTAAATCAAAATGCAGACGCTCTTTCGCGCGTGGAAATAAACACTAACGAGACAAAAAACGTAGACCCCCAAAATCCACAGGCTTGCTTAGATCGGTTGCGCGAATACGTCGAAAAAATAAACGAAAATTTGACAAATAAAAACGATCAAGAAAATCAATCGATCGTCGTTGAAACAGGAGACTTGGACGATCATAATAACGCGGTCGAAGACAACTTTAGCGACCAAACGGTACACTCCAGTCACGAAAACCCAATAATCGGAATACTAATAGTTGATTGCCCTGTAAATTTTGGAAAAAATCAAATATTTATTTCGGAAGTAAATTTTGCCCCTGCCAAAACTTCCATCACCAGATTATTCCTAACAAAACAAAGATTTCACGTTCAACTCTCCCAAAATAATTTTGAAAAAGATGTAGTCCAGTTTATTAAAGATTACGTGGTTCCAAAAATAAAGTACTATGTTTATTTCGAAGACCCAATTTACGAAAAATTCAGTACTGTCTTACAAACTTATTTTAAAAATTCAGAAATTCAAATGATCAAATGCTCTAAAAAATTAATCGATGTTTTATCTGAAAACGAAATACAGGAAATGATACAAAATAATCATAAAGGGAAAACTAATCACAGGGGAATCGAAGAAACTGAAAAACGCATAAAAGCGCATTATTACTAGCCGAATTAATCTAGAACAATCCAAAATTATATAAACGAGTGTGAAGTCTGTCAACTTACAAAATACGATCGAAAGCCAATACGCGTAGAATACAATGTTACGCCCACCTCGATCAAACCTTTTCAGATTTTGCACGCAGATACTATAAGTTTGGAAAACAGCAAGTTTTTAACCATTGTCGATCCTTTCTCAAAATACGCGCAGGCCTATAAAATCGATTCTGCGCAAGCCATCGAAATAGCAAATAAATTATTAATTTATTTCTCTCATCATTGCATCCCAGAACAAATAATTTTTGATAATGGCGGCGTATTTAAGAACTCCGTTATACATGAACTTCTTGAACTACATAAAATAAAAATTCATTTTATTTGTTCCCAGCACCCAGACTCCAATGGGATAGTGGAACGGTTTCATTCGACATTAATAGAACATATTAGACTTTTTAATAATCAAGAACAGTTTAAAAATGACCCTGTAGAAAATAAAGTAACCTATAGTATTTTAGCTTATAACAACACAATTCATTCGGTCACAAATGTAAAACCGTGCGAGATAATTACTGGCCATTTTGGCAACGAGTCACCGTTTAATCTGGACATAAATAAACAACTTATCAATAACTATATTGAAAACCACCGCGAGAAAATAAAAACACTTTACGAAAAAATCAATCAAGATATACAAAAAATAAATACAAAAAAGAAAAAATATCTAGTTTGGATCCTAATCTAAAAACAGCCAGAATACAAACTAAACATCCCAACACATCAGACAAAATACACATTTCTAATATAAAAAGACCCAAAAAGAAAATTAAAATTAAACCTATTTCAGATTCCTCGCCACCCACGCAGGAGGGTCAGGAATAACGAACATTACGCAAAACCTAGGAGTTCTGCCAATCAATCTAGGCCATGCCAGACTCCAAAGGACAGAACACACATTTGTACATTACTATGACTTAGGTCCCCTACTAAAAGAATACGAAAACATAAAATCGCAGCACCTATTACTGAGACGGACTTATGCGAATCTCACCGTGTTAGAAAGAGAAACATATAATTTTAACAAAATAGTCCATTTCTATAACCAATCAATTTTCGAAAAACTCGAAAACATAAATATTCACCAATCAAAACGAATTAAACGAGGCCTTATTGATAGTTTAGGTTCGGTTATTAAGGGAGTAACATGAAATCTAGACTCAAACGACGGGAATAAAATTTACAGCATAATAGATCACATGCAGCGTAATGAGAAGAGCATTCAAAATCAATTATCATTGCAATATTCAATAAATCAAAATATAATTAACCAATTTAACAAAACTGTCCAAAATATTCAGCATAATGAACTTATTTTAAGGTCAAAAATTTTGCAAATGCATTCTATAATCAAAAACGGTGCTACCTCAGATGATGCAATTTTTATCAAAACATTGTACAATGAACTAATCTTGCTTTATAGTAGCGTGTTAGGCATTTTCCGAGAAGTAGAAAACTCACTGACCTTTTGTAAATTAAATGTGATGCATCCGAGTATTATAAGCTCGAAAAATTTAATTTTATAATTAAAAAGAATATCCGAATTTTATAAAAATCAATTTCCTTTCGAAATTAAAACAGAGGATATTTTCTATATTGAGTCTATGATAAAAATCAATTGTCATATAGATAATAATAAAATTATGTACTTCCTATCAATTCCAATCGATACCGAAGAACAATTTGACTTGTTTCACTTAATATCAATTCCCTCAAAAATCAGATCGGATTTTGTAACAGTTTTACCAAATAATCAATACCACTTAAAATCGCGAATAAATAATCAAATTAAACCTCTAAACGGCAAATGTATTACCCAAGGTAAATCATTTCACTGTCCTAGCTATTTACTAAGCAACAGCCAAGCACTCTGCGAAAGAAGTATTATTATGCAGGGAACCGCCGACACCTGCCCACTGACCAAACTGAAAATTGAAGAAAATCATATGGAAATCATTCCGGAACTAAATAAATATTTGGCAGTTTTTCCTTTTGCGGAAAATCTTCAAATTACTTGCCAAAAGCAAACTGAAGTCAAGGAGCTAAGAGGCATTTTTCTGATCACCGGAAACACATGCAAACTGTTATTTAAAGGAAAACAACTGCATTTTCAAGAAAAAACAATTGGCAGTCCCTTAATAATCAATTCACCCATATTGGAAATCAGGCATCAAGAATTACCTAAATTCAGTATTGATTTGAAAAAATTGGAATTTGATAAACCAATCATCAACCCTTTGGTTCCCTTATATAAACAAAATACACTATCCGACTTGTACGTGCCTAGTGGTTGGACAATCTGTCTTTATGTCATATTGGTTACAGCCTTTACGTACTTTTGCTACTACAAAAAACGAGGAAAAAATAAGCAAACTTCGACTTTGGAATCTTCCGAAAGGGAACATGTTAGAGTTATCCTCCCAGGGGAGGCTTCCTTCTAAGGGTGGAGGAGTTATATGACCACCTTATACTGACAAACTAGTGAAGATGTTACAAAGCTGCTGAGTCTGCAATCCTATGGAATATTTCTTCGAATCTTTATATTTTAATAACATGTGTTTTACCATTTTTAAGTTACTTTTAGTTTTAGTCTAGAATTAGATTTGAACAAGAAAATTATAATTTTTTAAAAACGGTTTTACGGAGACTCGTCTTTTAATATATATATATCGTACCAGACAAATCCAACAAAACGGTCATAATGTAAGAGCAGGATAACGATCTTATATCAAAATGGGAATCAAAAATATACATATCACCAAAGCAAGCAAAAAACTTAAAAATACAAAATGCGCAACCGCCCAGAATTTATGGATTACCCAAACTCCACAAGAGATATCCCGTTAAGGCCAATTGTTTCCTGTATACAGTCACCCTTTAAAAAACTGTCAAAATACTTAAAAAATATTCTTCAAAACGTTATGAATAAAAATAGTTACTATATAAAAGACTCGTCAGATTTCAAAAATAAAATTAGAAACATAACATTACCTAATGATTACATTTTAATCTCGTTAGATATTGTATCTCTGTACACAAATATCCCCACCGAATTAGTACAAAAAATAGTTACAGAAAAATGGACTGACATAAAAAAACACACTGACATACCACTAGAGGAATTTTTACCAACAGTAAATTTAACCCTAAATTCTACATATTTCTTATACAATAAAAAATTCTACAAACAAATCGACGGCTGTGCTATGGGTGCATCAATATCAAGCGTTGGTAGTACAATTGGTCTTAGAACACCTTAGAGACGTCATAAAAACATAAAATTTAACTGGGTTTAATCATTTCTCTTTTCGCTTTGATCTTTTGTGTGTTCCTTGTGGGATGCTCATCCAAGTTTTAATTTTCGTTATTTCCACCCAAGATCTTTTGATTTTTAGTTTCTTTTCGGTTGAAGTAACTGATTTGGAGGTTTTCTAACTTCTTTTTTGTTTTAATTGCCTTAGGAGCATAATCCTACTGGAAATATTAACACGCCAGGACGAATTCGTATCAGGTAACTTGGATAAGTACCAGTGCGGAACGATGCCTATTTGTGAGTGGTTCAAGGTTGGAAATCAAAGTGTATGATGGTGTTTAATGATGTATAGTGGAGGGTGACCAGTGAAACTACTGATGAGCCCACGCTGGTTACCCAGGGCGAAACATCGTTTAATAATTTCTCTTTTCGCTTTGATCTTTTGTGTGTTCCTTGTGGGATGCTCATCCAAGTTTGAATTTTCGTTATTTCCACCCAAGATCTTTTGATCTTTTGATTTTTAGTTTCTTTTCAGTTGAAGTAACTGATTTGGAGGTTTCCTAACTTCTTTTTTGTTTTAATTACCTTAGGAGCATAATCCTACTAGAAGTATTAACACGCCAGGACGAATTCGTATCAGGTAACTTGGATAAGTACCAGTGCGGAACGATGCCTATTTGTGAGTGGTTCAAGGTTGGAAATCAAAGTGTATGATGGTGTTTAATGATGTATAGTGGAGGGTGACTAGTGAAACTACTGGTGAGCCCAAGCTGGTTACCCAGGGCGAAACATCGTTTAATCATTTCTCTTTTCGCTTTGATCTTTTGTGTGTTCCTTGTGGGATGCTCATCCAAGTTTGAATTTTCGTTATTTCCACCCAAGATCTTTTGATCTTTTGATAAACTTTAATATTCCCTTTTTTTACCGATATGTCGACGACTGCGCCTGCGCAATACTAAAAGATAAAAAAACGACATCCTAAATCACTTTAACTCATACCATAAAAAACTACAATTCACAATCGAGACAGAAAAAGATCAAAAACTCAACGTTTTAGATACAACATTACACAGGCAAAACAACTTAATAAAAACAGAATGGTATACAAAAGAGAATTTTAACTCACAACACCCTCGGTCACAAAAAAAATCTGTTATAATTGGCCTTACAGACAGAGCTATACAACTATGAGATACAAACTTCAGGGAACGTTCTATAAAACAGGCAAAAAAAGCGCGCTCCAACTAAACAACTATCCTGAAAACTTAATAAATAAAATTTTAAAAAACTGAATCCACTTATTTTACAACAAACATCAACAAAAAAGCAAACCAAAAACAAGCAAAAATAAATTTCTATCCCTACCATATATACCAAACACACAAGATAACAATAGCCCATAAAGGATACAACCTATAAAAAAAAAACTTTAGCCAATTAAAATCTTCTATCCCAAAAGAAAAAAAAAAGTCATGTCATATATCAAATACCGTGTAAAAATTGTGACAACGTATACATTGGAAAAACGTCTCAATATCTCGAAAACCGTTTAAATGGTCACAAATTCGACAAAAAAAACAAAACCGCACTAACAAACCACAGCCAGTCACTCAAGCATACTGGGAAAATAAAGAAAACCATTCCTTCTTAACTTCACAAAAAACCATTTAAAATTATACCCGACGCGTTTCTGTCACATGACCATTGTCAAGGGTGTTTTCCTAAAATTCAGGGAAAATAGAACATATAGGGAATGGTGATCCCAACCGGCCAATTTAAAAAATTAGGGGTATCGATGCGATTGACAGTATCATAGCTAAAACGGCGCCGTTGTTGGGGAAACATCACTTTTTCTATGCTTTGACACAAGGGGTTGACAACGGCTTTTCAAAATGGCGTATTTTGTTGTTGTTTTCATGCCAATAATTCTTACATTTTTTTTAAATTTTAAGTGATTTACGCTAGCCAGTGAGTTTAGAATTAAAAATAAAGACAATATATTAGAATATGACAGTCTAAATGCTTAGCTGATTTAAGTCAACCAGAATCAATTTGGCGTGAGACCTTCTCTGCTTTTTTTACAAGATTTTCTAATAAACCTAGTGATTATTATAATAAATTAAGTGGGTCAGGACACTCCAGTGGCGTGGCCTCGCGATACCTCAAAAAAAATTGCAGTGATTAATAATGTAGATCCCTTTACCCTAAAAGACACTGATTCATTTTGAGCCTGCAAGTTTTCCCCAGTTTCTAACATGGACATTGTATTAACATATATTATATATAGGTATAAAACTATTTGCTAACAACTTCATTTTACACCAACCAGGTAATGAAAGCATTTAATAGTTTAAATGCAGTCAAGTATTTTGAGGCTGGATTTGTGAGTGGTTGCAGAAGACATATTTTTGGAGATTACACCTTAGTTATGGCAAAGGTGAGCAATCTTTACTCGAATTTTTTCTCCTTATTTATACTGAGAAGTTTGGCTTAAAGGTGCAGTTCAGCCAAATAACAAGTACGGCTTAATTGATCCAACACCATTCTCAACTAAAAAGCCAGTTTTCGTTTTAGTATTGTTTGGCCTATGATTGGTGCCATATTAACACCAAACTGACAAAAAGTCCATGTTTTACTTTTCAATTTGACTATAAAAATGGCAGCCACAGTAGGCTTAAGGGCACTGAGGTGGTAGGAGTTAACTGGCTTTTTAGTTGAGAATGGAGTTGATTGATCATACAAAAAAAATTATGTCAAATGGCTGTCTATCTTCATTTTTCTCGAAGCTTATTTGAAATTCTATTCTTCTTATTTCAATGGACATCGGACCCATAGGCTTCAGCTTTATTTGTTATTAAAATATGAGCATGTTTGTACCAGGTGAATTGCACACTTGCATTTATGACATTTTGAGAATTTGACCACTTGGTACATGTTATGTTTTTTTTGTTGACAATGCCTGACAGAAAAACATTTAAAAAACAAACAGAAGATGGCTGTGGCACAGTAAATCTAACGAAAAAACAAGAGTTTTTTTGTACTTTATTGCAAAATGAACTTCTTGGATTTCGATTGCTCACTCCTAATAAGGATGAAACGGCGTCATCCTAGGTTCCACCCTCTGTGTGAGCAATCGAAATCCAAGAAGTTCATTTTGCACTAAAGTACAAAAAAATCTTGTTTTTTCATTAAAACACCATTTGGCTCTGTCACTATAAATCTATGGCAGATCTATGGTATTTAGGTTAATATTTTCTGAAAGATCTACAGAGAGATTCAACAAAAAATTTATACGATTTTTGACAGTTATTGTTTTACCAGAGGTAAGCGACTGGATTTGACAGTTGTTAGGGAAATGTTTGAAATTGTGTGTTGGCAATGATAGTTGGCAACCCTGACAATAAATAACTTTGTCACTGTCAGATTTTTGATTAAGAAATGTCAGGTTTAAAAATGGAATTTTGCTGTATCAACTGTAAAAATATGTGCTCGACGAATTTGTATTGTTCTGTTGTCCGACTGAGAAAGAAACTCAGGAAAAGTGAAAAGAAAAAATGCATTTACCAAGCTGAAAAATTTACGTTTTTATTATCTACCGTGTGTATTCACTGTTTGTTTTTGTTTTTTTTTTGTCAAAGGTTGACATATTTTACTAACCAAAATAAAATCAATCTTTTAAAAACTGTCTCGGGAAAATATAAAAAGAGACAACAAAACATCAGTCCATTTCGTAAAATTCCTTTTACATACAAATATGAAAAAAACTAGAAAGAGAGGCCAATATGAGTTGCCCACCTCTGATACAACAACTGTCAAATGTATAGAGAGCCTCTAGTACAAACATGGTCATATTTTAATAACAAAGCTTCCTCGAGAAAAATGAAGATAACCATTTAATGTAATTTTTTTGTTGTGATCAATTAAGCCCTACTTGTCATTTTGCTGAACTACACCTTTAAGTTGGAAAAAGTCCTCGAATTGCATTTGCCAAAAGTTCAAGATAAATCATGTTTATCTTTTACCAACTTTAGTTTGTAGTTGTTCAACAAAAAAAAATGCTAAAGTTTGTGAAAGATAAACATGCGAGTTATGTCCAACTTTTTCCAATCAAACTTTTGTCAAATGCTAATTGCAAACTTTTTCCAACTTAAGCCAAACTTCTCAGTATAAGCCACACTTTAATAATATCAATTTGTACATGACATTTTATTTTATTTTTTCTTACCCCTATCCCTAAAAGTCCTTTCTGTTTCTCTTTTTATTGGCCTTATTTTTATTTTTTTATTGTTAGTACCAATATTTTATTTTTATTTTTTTATGTGAATTATTTTGTCAACTTGTATTTTTTGTAATTTTATTTTTTTAGTAACTGAAATCTCTACCTTTTTTCATGCTGATACTGCTTTGTAATTGAGCTTGTACAGTCAGGGAATTATTAACTTAGCTCTTTAGTTTGGATTTGATTGACAGTCTCTACACAAAAACTGTTAAAACACTAGGTGCATCCAAATTAAAATGGTAAAATAAAAATTCCCTAACTGTAGGTCTTAGGCAGTGTTACAATGATAAAATAAATAAACCATGCTGTAATTACTGCAGAGATTACAAATTCAATCAGATTTTTCTTTGTGTTCACAGTTTAGTATCCTTAAAATTGATAGGTTTGTCAAAGGGATTATTAAAATCAATTTTACACTTACCTATTTTTTAGCATTTGTTTAATAAATGTTTTTTCTTTGTTTCAGGTCACACATTTGCAGAGAATGAATCTTTCAGCTCTAAGATCAACATAGTAATAATTAAGTTTTTTAAACAAATACAAACCAATAAGTTATTATAATAAAACAACTGATGAAACCCTAGACTTAATCATGATTTGACTTAAATTTTTTTTAGAGTACCTACTTTGATTGTTTGTTTTTCTACGAGCCTGCGGAAAATCGCATTTTTCACACTATTTTTAGTGCGTTTTTCCGCACAGTGTGAAAAAATTTTTCCGCACTGATATGTCAATGCCTTGTTTGCTATGGTGTGACAAACCAGTTGTTTATGCATTTATTTGTCAGTGGCAAAAAACTACTTTCAGTGTATTTTCCTCACGCTCGTAGAAAAACAATCGTTCCTAACACATGCGAAAAACTTTTTTTCCGCACCTAACTGCTTGACAGAACTCGTTGCGCGTCGTTCCGTCAATGGCAGTTGCGTGCGGAAAAATCGATTTTCCGCACTTGTTAGGAAAATAGCTATTTATCTGTATGTATGTACCTTTTTATTTTCAAATGAAAATAAGTAAAAGATTTTGTAAAATTATTTAAATTTTTTTATGTACATTTTATTTTTAAACATTTTTGTTGTTACTCTTGGATTTTAGGTTCTAAATAAAAAAAAAATATTTTGTTTATTTTCAAAATCCTGTATTTACTAAAAAACTACAAAATTAAACACTTTAACTAGGTATATTAATAAAAAAACTGGAGCAACTGAATTAAACTAAAAAAAAGTTAGTTACAATGGGTCAACTGGGGGACATAAATTAATTAATTAATGCACAGCATACTGTAAAAATCTCATCTAGCAGTGCTTCTTCACGTTTTGATGCAATTTTAGTGACTGATTTATTAATAATTAGATTATTTAGCCTGCTTTGTCAATAGAATGTTTTTTTCTTGACAATAAAGTATTTTTTGATTGATTGAAGGATGGTTGTAATGGTATGGTAAGGCAGATTCAGAGTTTTTAAGGTAAGCATTATGTGGTAAGATGCAAGAAAAATAAACAATAGCAAATGCATGCTGCTGTTCATAGTATTCTGTAAGCCACAAGCTATGAATAGCATGAATGCATTTGCTATAGTTTTTTTTCCTTGCATCCTACCGCATACCTCATACTGCTTATGGTACTCTGAATCCGCCTGTACAGTACCCTGACAAATTCTGTATATTTGCCTGATTAAATTTATAATTCTTCCAAGTTCCAATAGGATGAAGTTGGGACTTACCTATAGTAAAAGCTGAAATTTTTACTTTATCATTAAATAATTGCACAATCTCTTGAATTAAGTAGGATAATCTGTGAAAAATAGCTTGGCAACTTGCCAAAAGTTTTTACAGAACATTTTTGGGGGTTGTCAGAAGTGCATCCTTTCCACCCTAACCTAACCTAAAAAAAGAATCGAGCGCAGGCAGATTTGCATTTCTGAGAAAAATAGCAGATTATTTAAAGTGACCAGTGCAGAAAATGAATTTTACATACCTGTGACAAAAAGTTTTGACCATATTCTCAAAAAGGTTAACTTTTACGGTTTTCTGCCATTTTTGATTTTTTTAGAAAAATTCTTCATGGGGGCACCTTCTAGGGTCCCTAGGACCCCAAATCCGCCTGCGTCCGATTTTTTTTTTTAACGAGAAAAAAGGCTGCCCAGGGGGGGTTGTAAAGTGTTTTTTTAATTGTTTTGGGTTGGGTTGGACTGTGTTGGTTTGGTTTGTTTTAATGAAAAAAAATTAAAAAAAAACAAAAAAAATAAAAAAAAAACCAACCGGCGCAGACGGATTTGGGGTCCTAGGGACCCCATAAAGAATTTTTCAAAAAAAAATAAAAAATGGCAGAAAACCGTATACTGCATAATTACCCTTTTTTTTGTAAAGTCCTCCCTTTTTAACGCCTGAATCCATTTCTCACATCTTGTAGATTAGGTATTATTTATGTTCAGAATGTAAAACAGTGGGAATTCTATAAAAATTAACTTCGTCTCTTGGCCAGCGATTGCGGCACCCCGCAAAAATTTGGCATTTTAATTAGTTCGACAGTTCATTAGACTGCTCTATTTAATTACTCTGACACAAAGGCAGGAATTTAAGCTACAAATTAACCTTTAGGACACCTCATCTGTTCTTTGCAGAAAATACTTACTTTTTGTGGAATTTTTGTACAATCCGCGAAGTAGGACAACTCTAGAAGTTGAAGTAAGTAGTATTAGTATTATGTTCCTTGCAGAAAATACTTACTTTTTGTGGAATTTTTATACAATCCGCGAAGCAGGACAACGCTAGAAGTTGAAATAAAGCAATTTATTAAATATTTTAAAGAAAAGACTCAAAAAAAGCCCAAGATATTCCAATTTTAAAAATTAAACAAATAAAGGAAAAAGTAAACCAAAAAGTAGGGTTATACGTGAAGTCGAACCAGAGGTCAAATTTACCCAGGGAATATAATTTACCTAACAACGGCAACTTTCAATAGCTCCTTCAAAATTTGCCACTTTTTCTTTGGTGTTAACCATTCATGTGACCGAAACGCGTCGGGTATAATATTAAATGATTTTTTGTAAAGTTAAGAAGGACTGGTTTTCTTTATTTTCCCATTAAAACATGCTTCACCCCGGAGAAATTCCCCAATCTCTTACTCAAGCATACTTTTGATTTCGAAAATACAACAATTTTAAAAACAGAGCCATAAAAAAAAGCGGGAATTTTTGGAAATGATGGAAATTGAAAAAAACGAAAAATGCGTAAATTCACGAACTGACATAAAACAATTAAACCCAATATATTTCAACCTAATAAAAAAGAAATAACAAACACGCACACAATAAAAACAAGAACGAACCCCAAAATCTACCTGTCTTCCATACCATTCCCATTCTCTCCTCCCTGGCCATCCATACAAGCACACACATTTTTAAATTCACTAAATCAATAGAATAATTTTTAACTTTTATCAGTACGACATTCAACTTGAACCCACTATGTACCTTTGTTTTTTTTGTTTTCTCGTAAAATGTGTCGATCTTTTTAGTATACCAAGGGTACAAAAAATAAATAATTTTAATTATGTGTTAAGTCAAAAATTATTGTTTTTATGAATTAATTGGTAAGTGCCTCTCCTTTCTGTATATTTTAACGAATTTTCTCTATTTTGTCATATGTAATAAGCAATAACGAACGAACGAAAAAACAAAATAACGTACAATGTTGTTTTCTCCATTATTTACAGATATTTCTGATGAAGGTCCAAAAAACCGAAATGTCAAATAAATAGTTAAAAAAACACCGCCTTTCAATTTACTGCTGAACCAAAATTCCTAAGAACTCAAAAACTAAAAATATATTTTAAAGGTCATTTTAAACCTCCATTTAACATTAGCAAATTGGATTTAGAATATAAAAAACAAGCCACTTGGATTATGAACCACCACCATTGTATAAGTTGGTCTTCTGGATTTACCAACATTGAAGACTTTAAACACATTATTCAGCACATCTCAAGCCTGTCAGAATTTGTGTATGTTGAGGGACTGGAAAAAGCCAATTTTATACGAACATACATTTCCAATGTTATTGAGCTTCCAGAACAGCCTCAAGAAAAAAAAACTACCTGTGTTTGACACATTTAGTTCGCAAAAAATATATAAAAATAAGCGTTACTTTAATAAAAATAAATGTTTATCTAACTAAAACAAAATAAGAAATATTAATCATCTTATCGTGCTTTTCTGTTAATTTTAGTTTTCTCTCTTTTTACATTACAAAATAGACTTTACGACTAGACTGTTGACAAGAAATTGGAGCTTACAATTAATAAAAAACAAAGGACACTATAACATTTAGAACTAAAATATACACTTACATGAATTAAGTTAAAATAAAAAGGCAAGTTTAAAAAATGTCACACATGTACGTCCATATGTTATATAAATCAAAAAAAATTATAAATAAGGTAGATCCACAATAATACTGCTAACAAACGTTTAAAATGTAAAATGGACTATTAAGAAACCAAAAAAGAACCATTACACACCAAGAACCTCCTACCCTAAGAAAATTTAGAATTTCCCAACCGAATAAAAAGCATCAGAATGTAATAATTTATTTAGCTTGTTTTTAAATATTGTAGGGGTGTGTATACATAGTCGTAAAATATTACAATTTATTTCGGAAGTCATAGGGTTTTGCCTTGAAACTTTGGCCATCCATAGAGAAGGGCGGTAGTAAGTATGTATCAAAATTTGTGCTGGAGGTCACTTGTACCATATATACCTACCATTTGTGTGATTTAGTTCGGCATTTCACCATTGGCGCTGATGTCGCTATTTTCAAATTTTTATAATGGGTGCTAAGTCACCTTAATATATATCGCATAGAAATATTAACAATGGGTTAGTTGTGACCTCATTAAATGGTAACACCGTAAAAGGATGATATAATTTTACACAGACCTAACCAATAATAAACTTTTATTTGGAGAGTCTTTAAAAACTAGTATACTGACCTAATTTTTACTTAAGTTATAGGTTATCAATGACATTTTTTTCAAATTTATTTTAACACCCACAATTTAAGGGTTAAATAAGAACAACTAACGAGTGATACCCTGTGTAAAGTCTTTCAAAAAAGAAACGATCAACTTTCACAATTCTTATGTGTTGTGGATAAAAATGGTTAAAATTGACAGGAAAATGTGAAACTATGACGTCCTAAATCTTTCGGGTCCTGGTCGTTCCAACCAGGTTTTGCTTGAACGTATATACTTTTTATAAAATCCTGATTGGATGTATATAACTTCAACGCATATTTTTTTATATTCAGTGCATATGCATTAATATATAACTAAAATAGCACACGTTTTTAAATATCCATGGATATACATACAAAGTATATTTCTTTAATATAATGGAAACGTTGCTCTGTCGCGGTTCTTCTCTAATATTACCAGCCTTTAATCGTATTTTTATACTTACAATACAATTTAGTAAAAAAACAAATAGGTTTCACATGGGTCATGATTGATCGATAAAAGATCAATAGCCAAAACGATCGATCGATAAAAGATCTCAAACAAAAAAAAACAAGGATCAATAAAAGACCTGAAACAAAAAAAAAACGGATCGATAGAAAAAATATAAGCAATCGACAAAAGGTCGATATCCAACATAATCTATGGGCAAAAAGATCGATAGCAATAATGATCAATCGCTCGATAAAGGATCGAGAGCAAAAAATCGATCAAATAAAGATTGATTTTCTTATTTTACAACATGCTTTTAAAATATCAGTATTTTATTTCATAAAAAAATTATTATAAAGGTAAAATACATTCGACAATGCATAAAAGCATGGAAATTTTGCGTGGTAAAAACACTTTGCATCTTCTTTATACAATTTTGGTGTCTGTTCAAATTTAATAATAGGTTTCAAGGAGTATCTTTAATCTTAAAAATGTGGCTTCTTCCTTTCCTTTGATATAAACTGCATTCACTTTTTCTGTCACGTTTTCAATTATATCAGAAAACTTATGAATCAGGGTAAAACCTGCGTTCCATGGTGATCATTTTTCATCAACCAGTTGGCTTCCTTATGTCACTGTGGTAAAAGATGTTGAATCCCATAGAGTGGTTTAAAAATAAAATGGGAAATTCTTGTTTCCGTCAGAAGCGACCAATTCTTCAGGAACAATTTTATTATTCTCCAATTTAAATCCTTAAACATCTACTATTAGGTTCATATTGTTAAGTTGGAAAGCTTTTGTTTTTCACTGTATAAACTTATCTCTTTTTTGAGTATTCTTAAATTTTTAAGGTGTAAGCAGATTCTACAAGTGTTTTTTGAACACATTTGTTACACTGATATCAAAATATAAAACAATTTGATTTTATAGAGAAAAAATATTTTTTGTGCATGCGCATTAAAACTGTTTCACTGTTTTAGTCAAAGGGTGGTATGATATTTTGTATGACGTCATATCCCCCTACCTACTACTCAAGAATCAATCATAAATAAAAAATGCCTACAAAACTAATAAATAGGTCAATTTGTGGGCTCATAATACAAAAACATATCATTAAGCAGCAGACTTGCTGTTTCGAGGTAGTTGATTTCGATCAACATTCCTGATCCTTTCTTCGATTTCAAAGAGAAAAAATATAACCTTTAAAAGTTATAACCAAAATATGAACCCAAGTCCAGAAGGTGATTATAAAAGCAAATCAACTGATCCATTACGTCACAATAATCCTTACTTTGGTTAAACCCAAAATCGCGGAAATGGATTGGCCGTTTTCATTGTTTTTCGTTATCGTTATTAACGGTATATCAACAAAGACATGACATTAAAAAAATGACACTAATACATTTCAATGGGATCTAATGCATAATTTAAAGGGTAACGTTTTTGATTAAGCAATTTTTACTATTTTCTTCACATTTTTATGCCATGATATTGCTCACATTTATAGCTTTCTTTCGAAACTTTCGATTTTAAGAATAAAACACTCAAATTTTTCAAGTTTCGGCTGTTTTTGGGCGTTCAAAAAAGTACTGTCTGGTACTTCTTCTCTCTTTTAAAATGAAAAATATTTAGAGAGAGAGAGATAGAGCAGAATTTTAGAGGTAAATGGAGTAATAATTTAGTGAAGTGCAAAAATATTTAAGGTTGTTTAAGTATTAAAAACAAGTTTCTCGACTGGTTGCGAAACCGGTTTCGCAGCTGCATAACAGGTATTTAATAAGTATTAAAAAACAGGTTTTTCGACTGGTTGCAAAACCGGTTTCGCAGCTGCATAACAAGTATTTGATAAGTAATGTAATATGTATAAAGTTATCGCTTTTTGAACAGTAAGGCTTTTGAACAATTCAGTTAAGTTAGAATGCCCTCGCTGTAATTGATCGTATCAGACATTCCACTGGTTCACTGTATTCGGCAAAAAATCAGCGGTCTTAAAACAAAATTATTTAAGAATTACGCATTATACTTATACCACGATAAATATTTCTATATTATTTTATTTTTCACTTATACTTTTGAAAAATTTTTTGTGTCAATAAGTTACAGATTTTGACAGGTATTTTTTCCGAGAATTTAATTATTTTTCGGTCATTATAGGTAAATCTGGAGCTGTCGTCAATGCTAATAATCACTATTTTCCAAGAAATAATTCAAATTTGTTCCAGTTGGGGATGGTATGTTCTATTTTACATAAGTAGGTATGCTTTTATTTGTTTTTAGTTTGTTTCTTATTTTGTGTGAATTACGGAATTTAAAGCAGTTGATAAAGCAAAGTTATGGAAAATGTTCAGCAAGGTGACACAACGCCTAGAAGGTGTTTATCTCCAGGTGCACGCCGTTTGGTATTACAAGTGGAACATTATTTTACGTTAAAAAAAGATAACTCGGGTCCATTAACAATTTGGCAGTGCAAAAACGAACGACCTTAAGAAGACTTCGAAAAAAGAGGACAAACCATATAAAAGGGTTCGACAGCATTCAAAACCCTTTGATCTATCCCAAGGGATTAAACTATGGATTAGAAATATTGTTTATGATATGTATAAGTCCAAGGAATATGTTACCCTCAAAGCTATTCTAGACAAGATAAAGGAAAAACAACTTTGCGATATTGGAATTACCAGTTTGTCCAAAATTTTAAAAGAGATGAGCTTTAAATATAACAAAAACGAACAACAGAAAAGTGCTTTTCGAGCATTCCAATATTGTGTCAAAGAGATGGCAATTTTTAAGAGTTTATATAAAAATGAAAAAATCGGAATTGCCAAGGCAAGTTGTTTTTCTTGACGAAACATGGGTATTTGCGCACGGAACTTCAACAAAATTGTCTTGGCAGGATGCAAGTAATGGAAAAAGATATATAATAATACATGGAGGCAATGAAGGGTTTATTTCAAATGCCAGTTTAATATTTTCATCAACAAAAAAAAACTGACGATTATCACGGCAATATGGATGCCAAAATTTTTAAGTATTGGTTTGAGGAAAAACTTTCAAAAAGTTTAGAAAACCCTTGCTTGATTGTTTTGGACAATGCGTCAAATAAGAGAGTGGTTGTCAAAGAAAAACGTAATCCATGAAAATTTATTTTTAAAAAGTGATCTTTTAAGCAAGTGTAAAGAACAGGCGGTTAAAAAAATATGTTATTGACGAATCATAACTAATGATATTTTTGAATATTCCGTTCAATCTTATTATTTAATAAAATTCAACTAATTTTTATTTTTTCCTAAAGTCAAGCATTGTATTTTCAAGTTTTAAAATCATATTCGTAAACTCTTGGTTGAGCAGTAAAAAGTAGAAAAACACTTAACAAAACTCTATAAAAAAGCTGCCCTCCAATATTTTTAGAATATCTTCGCACGTTATATTCCTCTCTTTCTTAGTGTGCGTTCGCAATAAGGATGCAGAGTCATTCCGGGTCTTTTGCTGAACTTTAGATGATTTATTGGGTCTCCAAGGCCAAAGCGCTGTGTTGCTAACTGTGTGTTAAAGTGTCGAATTTTAATAAAAATCAGTGTACGCCTGACCGCGAAATTAACCAGAAGAAATAGCAGGTGGACTGGGTTTAAAATTTTTGTACTCAAAATTTAACAATTATCTTTTCTAATTAACTTACTTTGCCTTTTAGCAAAATGCATTGGCATTCTAATGCATAATTAGAATTTTTCTAGAGCTGGTATAGTTTTCTTTCGTGTTTTTTTTTGTTGTCTTTTTGGAGGATTTTTCCCGGGAATCAAATAGCAATGATCAAAGGACAAGTTTTTCAGCACATTTTTATCGCTGCTAGATGACCCGATGGATAAGACAAAAATATCCGGAGCTGCTTTCTGGATCGAGTGAGCTTGGATCGACGCTGGATTTGACTTGGTAAGTTTTTCGAATTCAAATATTTTCTTTTTGGAAAAAAAGACTTCATTCAATTTTACCTTTTCCTAACTTTTATCTCGCAGTCATCGCGACTAGCGACCATATCTTTCCTTAAGTGCAAACATTTTTTTTTCTGAACCCAAGCGAATCTGATATTTCATATCTTTCCCTCACTTTTGTCTATAATGACGTCAGCCAGGCACTCAACAATCTTTTAAAATTAAGATAGATTTTTTTTCTCCAAATTTGATTTGTTTTTTTTTCCTATGCGGTTTTAATTTTTTGAGATTAAAAATCTCCTGATCTTGACTTAGCTGGATTATAAAAAGTTTTTATTATATAATACCTGATATTATTTTTTATTCTTTTGAATTTTCTGTGCACGGAAATTCAAAAGCTCAACTATTATTTTCTTGCTTTGCGCAAATTTGTATAAAAATGGTGTTGGTATTTTATAAATATTTATTTTCCCATATCTTGGAAATAAAAGATTTGACAGAATAGTTTACAATTTTTTTTGTGTGACTTTTCAAGATCGCAGAGATTTTAAAAGCACATACAATTTTTTTTGGAATTCCAAAAGGTATCTTTTTAATTAAATATTATATTTTTTTGTGTAAATGCCTGTGTGCGCGTAGGAATAAGGTTCTAACAGTTCTCAGGTTGAGAACATTTTTTATTCTAAAAATTCAAATAATTTTTTTGGGATCTGTAATTTTGATTAGTAAATCACTCAAATGTTTGAATAGGCGTTTAGTTTGTCTGTCGACTGAAAAGCTACGTGATTATACAAAGTCCTCAAAAATTATCAACCTGGTTTACTAATACCAACCTAATGTAAACAAACCAAGGAGCCAAAGAGAATCAGCAGAAGGTTATTATCGAAGCACAAATTAAGAGGAAGCACTCAAATGGAGAGCACAAAAACAATTAAGCAGAAACTTTGCAATCTAAATTCTTTTTAAAAGGTCAGACAAATTTGCAAATATTTTCCAAGAAGTTTCACAATTTTCATTTTTTCTAAATTTTTTTCGCGAGATGTCACGACTTGATTGAAAAATAAATGTACAATATTTTGTTTTTAATCCTGAAGGGGATTTTATTTATAAATTTCACAATCAATTTTTCGATCTTGAATAAAATCTATGGCGCCTATTTCCCCATTAGTTTAGTTTAGTGAAATTCACCCTGAAGATAAAAAAAAATAATAGAAATAAAAATATTTTACATCTAAATAGCTGTAACGCTTCAAATGGCGCCCAGCCTCCTTTAAAACAACGCAAATTTTCTTTTATTGCTGAGTTTCCTTCGCTGAGTTAAAGGGTGAACAAAAATAATAAACTTGTCTAGAGTGGACACAAAATATTTCTTCAAACTTTATGCCTATCTGACCAAAGTTTAGTAACTTCTAAGTATAAAAGTAACCTACTAATATTAACACCAAAATTTCCTTGAATTTTTTAGTTTATTATTTCCCACTAAATTTTTTTTTTAATTTTAAAATAATTTCATATTTTTAAAATGAAACAAATGAGTTGACCTATAAACTTGAACTCAGACAAATCCCTAAAGCTGCATCGCTTGATAATGATACCAAAAAACAAATTTTGAGAGGTTGGTTTAGACAAAATGAGAAAAATAGAAGTTTTATTGCCTTAATGAATTCAAAACTTTTTGATAGTGATTCCAAGGGTTTAAGAGAAACCCTTAATGATTTGCAAAGTAATATTGTTAAATTTTCTTGTCAAAAAGATCACTTAAAATCAATTAAATCTCCATTACATCACATTTCTGGCAGAATTCAAAATTTATCTGACATAAATGAGGAACAAGCCGCCACAAAAATACTTAAATATCGAACTTTTGAAGCTAGAAGGAATACTCTCAACTAAAAATGAAATATATTTTCCAACAAACCACAATACCACATAACTCCCTTTATCCAACCAAATACCTCAGATTTTTTTCACTATACTGCTTGTAGTTCTCATTCAGTACCACCTTATAAATGGAATGGACATTTTAGTGGACTTTCTCAAGAACAATCTGCCTTACAATTTTTAGAAAAAGTAAACCAACTTAAAAGATCTAGAAATGTATTTGATAAGGATTTATTTTCAAGTGCAGTAGATCTTTTTAAAGGACAAGCTGAATAATGGTATTTTTCTAACCAACATAATTTTAATAGGTGGGATGACATTGTCAAAAAGTTAAGAGGATTACTTACCCTATTTTTGTGAACAAAACATTTTATCTGAAATTCAGTCTAGATCTATGGGAAATAATGAATCTATAATAAGTTATATAAATTTTGTTGAAACTCTCTATAGACATCTGCCTACCTTACCTGACGCAAAAACTAGAGTAAATCAAATTAAAAGAAATCTTTTACCTAGTTATATTCCTCACTTAGCCTAGCTTAACATAGACAGTATTTGTGACTTAACTTTATATTGTAAAAAAATTGAAGAATCACTTTTTTGGCAACCAGATAGAAACCCACCCCCTCCAAGAAATCTGGTTTACTTGAACTCAACCTTGCATGTACAAATTATGACAATTTTAACTCCAATTATAGTAGTAGAAAAAATGTAAATAATAATTTAAATTTCAACAAATCCGCATAGCACATTTTCTAATACTAACCATAGATCCAATGTATCGGCAGTATCTCACGAAAATTCTAGACAATGCCCGACTTGTTGGAATTGCTCCTTATTTGGTCATTCGTATGCTCAGTGCAGGAATCCAAAAACAATTTTCTGTTATGGCTGCGGCCAAAAAGATGTAGTTAAATCAAAATGTTTTAGGTGCTCAAAAAGCGCTCGAAGAAGCAAACAATTTTGGGAGCCGACTGTTTTAATATATTACAAAAATGTCATTTTCAGATTTTTTGTGATATAAATTTAAATGTCACTACTGCAGATGGCAAAATTCAAAATTGTCTTGGCTATCTAAATTTGCCTATAACTTTAAATAAAACTTCAAAAATTATTAAAACTTTGGTAATTCCTAGCATAAATCACGGGATAATTCTGGAAATGGATTTCTTAAAAAAAATCAAATTTCTGTTAATTTTAATGACTTATCTTTTGATTCTCAAGTTTCTTCTTAAAGTAAAAATAATTGTTTAAGCATAAAATCAATTGATGAACTTTCTCAAAAAATAGAACTTGATAGCGTTATAGATCTTTTCAAAAGCATTGATTCTACTGACAAATTGGGCTTAACTAATGTCATTTCCCATCACATTGATACAGAACGCGCACAGCCAATAAAACAAAGACAATATCCCCTATCCCCAGTCATGACGAAACATTTGCACTCTGAAATAAAAAAAAATGCTTGCTTCAAATATCATAGAACCATCTAACTCTCCTTGGTCAAGCCCTCTGTGGTTGGTTGAAAAGAAATCGAGTGCATTTAGAGTGACTTTGGATTCGAGAAAATTAAACGAAGTGACAGTTAATTAAAAATTCAAACTTTTTATCTTCTATTGATTGTAAAGCGCTTTTCATCAAATTCCGTTAGATATAGAAAGTCGACCAAAATGCAGTTTTTTCAGTTTATGGTATGGGTACGTTTCCCTACAAATTTTTACCTATGGGGTTATGTAACAGCACAGCCACCATACAAAGGTCGATGGATATAGTATTGGGACCTGAGTTGGAACAGGGAGCTTCGAAATGCATTTAGAAATATTAAAAGAAGTCTTTTGGAGACTAAAAGACGCAAATTTTCTATTAATATAGATAAAAGTTCCTTTTGTCGTCCCTCTTTAACATATCTTGGTTTCTTAATAGACAGAGATGGACTGAGAATCTCCCCAGAAAAAGTACAAGCTATCTTAGATTTCAAAATTCCTAAAAACACCTCTGAAGTAAAAAGATTTACGGGTTTAGTTTCTTGGTACAGACGCTTTCTCAAAGATTATGCCTCTATTTGCAGTCCCATAAATGATCTTTTAAAAGGTCGGAAAAAAGGTCAACCAATAAATTGGACCGATGAAGCTGATAAAGCATTTACTGAAATTAAAAAACGTCGTACTTCTGCTCCAATGTTAACAAGGCCTGATTTTACAAAACCCTTTTTATATACAAAGTGACGCAAGCAATACAGGTATCGGTGCAGTACTTTATCAAGTGGATCATAAATGCTTTGAGCCACTTCTAAGGGCATTATTAAATTTTTAGAAAATAATGTATTTTTGATTTCTGGTGTTCCCCAAATTATTTTAACTGATAATGTTAGTCAATTTAAATCACACGAGTTTAAAAAGTATGTAGAAACATATAAAATTGAGAAGCTTACGCAAGTAAGACTCTTACTAAATGTAAGCGGGCATATAGTGCCACAAAAAAGAAATTATTGGTGTGCTTTTTGGTTTTGAAACTTTCAGAGGCTATGTGGAAGGTTCAGAACTAAATTTATGTCTTATAGTTTTCAAAAATTTTTAATACAAGTGGTAGACTGCAAAGATGGGCTTTAACTATGTCACAATACAATATCAGTAAAATTGTTCACAGGAAAGGTTCTCTTAACGTCGTGACTGATGCTTTATCTAGGTCTACCTCTGACCAAAATTTTAAGACAGAAAATCTTTCTAACACTTTGTTTAAAAACAGTATTTCAAATATATCGGTTCTTGATATATCCTTGCTTAAACCTGATAAATGGTATAGGTATAATTCTATGTTGGAAAAAATAAAGAGTGACCCCAGACTCTTCCAAATTATCTTGTTAAAGACAATATCTTGTATAAGCATATTTTTAATAATCATGGAATAGTAAGTAACCTCTTAGAGTGGAAAATTGCTGTACCTACCAAAAATAGGATTGAAATTCTAAAAATGTATCTCGAGAAGGTTGGGTTGGGTTGGGTTGGGTTGGGTTCGTATATTGGATCGTATATTGGAGTTATATTATTAGCCAGGCATTAGAAAAGATGTATATAAATACGTAAGAAAATGTACAGTTTGTATGGCTAGTAAAAGTTCAAATCAATTAACTCCTGGTTTAATGGGCAAATATAAAAATATTAGCTTTCCGTTTCAATTAGTTTCTCTTGATTTAATTGGTCCGTATCCCCGTAGCAGTTTGGGAAATAAATCTCGCTTTGGTTATAGTTGATTACTTTACAAAGTTCACTTTTGTTCATCCTATGAGTAAGGCCACTTCTAAGGGCATTATTAATTTAACAATTATCTTTTCTTATTAACTTACTTTGCGTTTTAGCAAGATGCATTGGCATTCTAATGCATAATTAGAATTTTCCTAGATTTGGTATAGTTTTCCTTCGTGGTTTTTTTGTTGTCTTTTAGGAGGATTTGTCCCGGGAATCAAATAGCAATGATCAAAGGACAAGTTTTTCAGCACATTTTTATCGCTGCTAGGATGGATAAGACAAAAATATCCGGAGTTGCTTTCTGGATCGAGTGAGCTTGGATCGACGCTGGATTTGACTTGGTAAGTTTTTCGAATTGAAATATTTTTTTTTTTGGAAAAAAGACTTCATGTCACATTTTTTTTTGACAGAAAAATTTACTAAGAAAATTCAGGCTCGGTCGATTCCAGAACTTTGCTCTAAGGAAGGCCTTACCCAAGTTTCTGAAAGGTTTAAAATGTTACCTTTTCCTAACTTTTATCTCGCAGTCATCGCGACTAGCGGCCATATCTTTCCTTGATTGGAAACATTTTTTTTTCTTGACCCAAGCGAATCTGATATTTCATATCTTTCCCTCACTTTTGTCTATAATGACGTCAGCCATACACTCACCAATCTCTTAAAATTAAGATCGATTTTTTTCTCCAAATTTGATTTGTAAAAAGATCGGAAAATCCGAATATAAAATTAGCTGAAGTGGTCCCTGTGTGCGGCACTCCCATGCGGATTGTGCTGGATACACAAGGAACAACTTACGGTAAAGCCAAGGCCCGTAATTCGATGATTTTGCAACGAATGCGAAGATTCTGAGGTTATGTCTGATCAAAGTAGCCCAGATCAATACTCGAGCGAGGAGGCATCAGAACCGGCCAGAAAAAGTAGTAATGTCACTCCGACTTCAAATAGGTTAAGTGCAAATAAAACCAAATCTAAATCGACCTCTACAAAGCAAATGTTGCAAAGTATCTATAAAAATCGATTGGATGGAAAAAACAATAAAAAGAAATAGAAAAGTAATAATACAATAATAATACATTTATTTGCAATTTCAGACAAATTACAAACTTACAACTGAAAACAGGTTATTTTTTTTTTGCAAAAAAGAAGAACTTCTACAAAAAAATCTACAGAAAATCTACAAAAAAATATAAAGATAAAACACAAAACCGAACAAGATGTATAAATATAAATAAATAAGTAATGGCATTTTAAGGTAGAACAGTTTTGAGTCACAATATATATATATAGATCATTTTAAGTTAAAAGTAGGCAAAATAAGATCATTTTTGAAAGGCGAGATCCGAAAGCGGATCTCGCCTTTTTTACGTGTATATCGAGTTTGTTAAACTTCTTATGTCCAGCCCTGTTTCCTGGCAAATATTTCGTCGGATCTCGTTTTTCCCATTTTTGTCCAAATTTATACACCGTTGGTGCGCAAACCCAAGCTATAGGGCGTGCCAGTAGTGATGTGTATAAGTTTAATAAATGTAACCAAGTCGAGGTCCGGTGAGCTGACAACGTTGCGGAGCTCGCCTTGCTTCTTTTTTTTATGTATATTTTAAATTACGACTTTTTCGGCGAAAAATAACTTTTTCGGGCAAAAGCGAGCATTTTACGTTTGATTGTTTATAGAGAAAGATATATTTTTGTTGAAAATTTTAGTAAGAAACATCGTATAAAATAAATGGCGCCAGCAGGCACGTATAGCTATCCATAAAATCTTAAAAAAAAACTTTTTTTTCAAAAGTTTTTGGTTGAAAATGTCACTTTAAGATGGATACAGGTTTTGTTGAAAATGTAATTATCCGTCTAAATATTAAAACCGTGTGTCCTTAGCTGCTACACTTCGTGGGTTACGATTTTTTTACTATGGTGTCTCTGAAACCTTGTTATATAAAATTTTTAAAAAAATTAATTCAAAGATATTAACAAAAAAAGATATAAAATTATTCAACTTTGATGTTAATTTGTTTCAGAAAGATTAAAATTGCACAAGTTACTAAAGTAAGTAAGTCTCGTTTAATATCCTCATAATAAACCAAAAACTGCAATCCAAGATTGTGAAACACAAAACCCAAAAACTGTAATCAGGTTGTCAACCCTGCATACCAAAATTTTGTAAAAAAAATAATATCATTAAAAAAAAAATAGGTAAATATGTGATAGTAAATATGTAATAGAAATAACAGGATACGTAAAGGTAGGCAAAGATACGTGAAATTTAGAAAAAATGTCAGAAAAAATATACAGGTTCACGGAAATACATAACAAATTTAGGTAGGTAGATAGTTGGAAATAGAAAAATAGGAAAAATTCCAAAGAAATTGAAAAAAAAAAGATATATGAAAATAGATAAAGATACAGGAAAAAAGAACAAGATACACGGAAATAGAAAAAGATACACAGAAATAGAAACGATGCTGACAAAAATACTTAGAAATAGAAAAAGATATTGAAAATTAAAAGATACTCGATATTTTTCTATCTGCAACACAACCCTTTTCTACATAATACGTATAGGTAAATATACACATAAAAAGGTAGGCAATGTATACCCAATTTTTCAGAAATAGTGCTGTTTATCAAAAAGAAAAATATGACAAACCATCTTTCTCTGCAAAAAAAAATTAAAATTCAAATTACCTCACTTTTACCTTCTATAAGTCACATTCTAAGAATATGCACTCCAAAGCTTATACCAAGATAAAATAAAGGATTTAAAAAAATTGCCAAAAAGGTGAAATATTTTGTGTAGATCACACTTAAAGTGTGCACTCCTAATGTCTACACCAAGATATTTCTAATTTCTCAAAAATCTGCAACCCAAAATTCTCGTAGCTTAGTAGAATGTTCTCCAAGCCTACTTTGAATTCTAGATTACAAAGTTTTTGGAAAAAATTTTAGGTAAAATGTTGACTCTTAAATTTTGAAGAAATACAAAGTAATTAGAAAAAACTGCAAATATTTGAAGTTTAGTTTAATTTGAAAGAATTTTTTTTTAAAAAATAAACAAAGAAAGACGTTTGTAAGACTAGTTGTTCAGTCTTATTTAGGTACTGGTTAATTTAGGCACAGAATTTCACTAATCCCAGAGCTTTTAAAATAATTTGTACCCACCACTGACCCAATTAGTAACTGTCTGAAATCGGTCTTAAGTCCAGAACAGCTACCACCAAAAAAGAATGTTTTATGACTAGAGAGAAAAAAAGTTTAAGAAATAGGAAACAAGAAAAACGTAAGAAATTAATCAGAAATATAACTTTCAGGTTCTGACAAATCATCAGAATCTAGCTCTTGTGTGACGTCAGGTTTAATGTCACATACATGATAATTACCCAGGTCTTTACCATTCCTATCTTTTAAACCATAGACCAATTTCGACAACTTTCTAACAATAACACAAGGTACATATTTAGGTGACAATTTAGCAACAAAGTTATTCCCAGCGTTAGAAAGGATATAATTTTTCTTCCACACATAATCACTTATGAAGTATTCTACATCTCTTCTACGCAAGTCATAACGTTGTTTGCTCTTTTTGTAGGCATTATACAATTTTTTACGAACATCATCATAAATCTGTGGAAGATCTTGCACAGTTTCTGGATTGTGTACCTTACATGAAATTTTAAATTTATTAGTTGCATTTGTCGAAATTAAGCCATAAAAACTTCCATCAAAAGGAATGTTACGAGCAAAATTTAAAAATGATGTTTTATGGTCTTCATGTATGTATTGTCTTATAGCAGTTACAATACTTCTATTCACCCTCTTAGTATGATTAATTTGAGGATGATATAGAGCATTACAGAAGATCTTTTGAACATTATATTTCTGCATAAATTGTTTCAACAAATTAGATATAAAAACACTTTAATCACAGCAAAATATTTGGCGAACACCAAAAATAAGAAAAACATGATTTTTCGATAAATTTAATGATAGCTTGAGATGTAGCCTTAGCAAGCGGCTGAACAAGTGTATATTTCGTAAACCAATCTACTACGACAAAAAGATATTGATAACCCACTTTACTGCGAGGATAAGGGCCAAGTAAATCTGCAGAGATCATTTGGAAAGGAAAATTGATGTTCCTATACTCACCCATAAGACCAGCTTGTGGGTTTGCAAGCCGCACACGCAGTACATTTTTTAATAAACTTAGGCCATTAATAGAGTTCAGAAATTCTGGATAAGGTTTTAGAAATTCCAAAATGTGCTGAAGTAGGTTCATCATGAAGCTTTTTAATAAGTTCTTTTCTGTGAGCTTTTGGAACCACAATTTTCCAATCTGTGATGTTGCCATCAAAATTGTACTTAGAAAGGATATGTTTATACAAAATGTTATTTTCAACTTAAAAGCAGGATATTTATCTGGATCTTTTTCTACAATTTTCATCATCTCTTTGTACCATGTATCAAGAGTAAGAGAAGTTAAATTTAATACAGCTACACCTTCAAGACTTCGAGATAGAGCATCAGCAACAGTATTACAGGAGCCTTTCCTATGAACAATGTCAAAAGAATATTGAGTTAATGTGACGATCCATCTTGCAATACGAGGGTTAGGATTTTTCATGCTAAATAACCACAGAAGAGAACTATGGTCGGTATGAACTGTAAAATGTGTACTTTCAATATAGCAACGGAATTTTTCTATGCCAAACAAAATAGCCATCAACCCTTTTTCAGTTGTTGTATATTTTCGTTGACATTTATTTAAAGTTTTACTTGCATATGCAATTGGATGTTCCAGGCCATCATCCTCTTGATATAAACAACAACCGACCCCAGTATCTGATTCATCGCACATTAAAATAAAAGGTTTTGTATGATCAGGGCTAGTAAGCACAGGAGCAGTTGTGAGAGAATATCTTTGAAAGCTTTTTCGGCCTCTGGAGTCCACTTTATAGGCTGACCTTTTTTTCTACCTTTCAGCAAGTCTGTAATTGGACTGCTTAAAGAGGAAAAATTATTTAAAAACCGCCTATGATATGCAATTAATCCAATTAAGCGTCTAATTTGAGTGTTATTATTAGGACGAGGGTAATCTAAAATGGCAAATACCTTTTCTTCGTCTGTTCGAAGTCCAGATTGATCTACTACATACCCTAAGAATTTTAGAGATGGTCTACAAAATTGACATTTTTTTACGTTGGCCTCCTTAAGACGATAAAAAAGCTTTTCTAACACCTCACAATGAGTTTTAAAGTCACTAGTTACACAAATAATATTATCAATATAATAAAAAACATATCAATCTACACATCGCTTGAGCACTATTATTTAAACCAAAGGGTAAAACTTTATATTGATATAATCCTTTACCATAGACTGCAAAGGCTGTTTTTTGTTTGAATTCTTCATCCAAAGGTATTTGATGAAAAGCTTGTTTCAAATCGATAGAAGTAAGATAGTGAGCATCACGAACTTTAGCAATAATTGACTCAATAAGTGGCATCGGGTAACTTGAAGTTTCACAAAGTTTGTTAAGACCACGCCCATCAAAAACCTACACTGTGGGAACCATCTTACTTTTTTACCAGCCATACTGGTGAACACCAAGGAGAATTCGATGGTTCGATAATGTCTAATTCCAACATTTTATCTACTTCTTCATTCAAAACTTTTTGCATAGCATAAGATAAAGGATACTGTCTCTGTTTGACAGGTTTTGCTGTCCCAGTGTCAATAGAATGTGTCATTAAATGAGTGCGACCTATTTTATCTTCAGGTGCAATAAATTTAAACAAATTTATAATACTAGAAAGATCATTTTTTTCTTGTTAAGACAACTCGTCTGTACTTTGCAAGGTATTTACTACGGAAGCCGATACAATATTTGACTTATATGAAGAGTTATGAAAATCTACTGAAAAACCAAATTCCTTTAAAAAGTCAATGCCCAAGATCAATGTGTGCTTAAGCGAAGGTATAACTAAAAGTTTAATTGGACGGGTGATATTATCCACAGTAACAGGTACCCAAACATAACCTAAAACACTTTGTTGCTGTCCATCAGCAGTGGAAACGTGGAAAGAGATATCAGTGGACAAAGATAAATTTAGAGATTTTAAAATATGTAGGCCTTCATGACCTAATATAGAATGGCAACTACCGGTGTCTACTAAAGATAAAAGTTTACAGTTATAAATGAGAGATTTTGGAGATAAATGAGAGATACTTTGAGATACTGTTGCATTTTGAGATAAAGAATGAAATAAAAGGGATCGAGTTAAATTTCCATGACAAAAGTTTGAGTTATTTTGCGAGTTATTATTCAAGTTAAAAGATGTTGAATTGACAAAACTGTGAGAATCTAAGTTTTTATTTAATTTTGTTGGCTGTTTTGTGGTCTTCTGCCTTTTGAATGATTTTGAGTATTTTGACCTCGATTTTGACTCCCAACAGCATTGGTTTTTTGATTTATGCTGCTGGGACCTTCCACGTTTTTTGACTTGGAGGTTGGGCAGGTTGGTTTAGCAAAGTTTTTTAAACCACATCCATAGCAAAATAGAGTTTTTTGTTCTTTACAGAAAACGAACGCCTATTTAAGTCAGGTTCCATTCTATTTATATAAGCAAAATTACGATTTTGAGTTACTTGTAAAGAATCTTAGTTGCTCCAAAGAAACATGTTTTTGGACAGCAAACAAACAAAAAAAATATGAAAAAAATATATCAAAATATTTCCCTACACATTGCTAATAATTCCAAAGTGGAATTAAAAGAATTAAATTAAAAATAAAGGTAAAATTTGAAATATTACAACATAGTTAAAAAACTACTTGCCTCTTCGAATGCTCGATGGTAAAAGAGGCAGATTCTAGTTAGAAACGGTGGGACCTTGTGTCCTCAAAAAAAATGCTTGACCAATCACAATACAGAGTTTCCATGAAAACAAGTTTTTTCCTCAATTTTTTTAGATTACCCTGCTGTTGGGAACAAAATAAAATAAATTCACTTTAGCTGGGACACTGACACAGGTGACTTTAGTCAACTAATCCTAAAATTGAATTTATCAAGTTTGTGATTTTGTTTTTAAATTTTTCTTTAATTTTCCACCGGATAATTAAAAACAAGCACAAACTACGTCGGATTATTATGACATTTATATACTAAACCGCCCTATTAAACGAAATTACTCCCGAATTTCTGCGGATTTTCCTCACTATCTTTGTCTGATGCACGCCACTATTACAAAACAGAAAATCGCAAAGTCATTTGGGTTAAATCAAATCACTTCATGACGAGTATGTTCCAAGGATTACCATTTACGTTAGACAAATTTTGATGCACGCTATCGCTCAACAAATTGAAGAGAATAAGAGAATAAGAAATTACATTTTCGCACAGTCTTGATTAGCGACACTAATCGTAGGTAGGAATATTCTTTCTACACATCAATTTAAAATGAGTTTGATTTGGCACCCTGAGCATCACAGGGTCGCCTCTGTCTCTCTCTTATTAACGTAAAAAAACGCAGAGGTTGATTGTTGAGGCGCCCGAGGTGTCCAACTCGAACTCACTATTAGCGTTTTATTAATAAAGTATTCTGCTGTGCATTAGTTTCTCTGTCTACACTTAGATAACGGCTCAAGTCTCATTTGAATACGATTATTTTACTATTTATTTTTGTGCTTATTTTTAAAAGAAAAAAAATTATTAATTGATGTTAACATATTAAGGAAGAAGGTTTTAAAACAAGAGTTACGTAAAACGTTAGATTTATCGTAACAAAGACTTCATCATAAATATAGTTTTTATAAAAAGTACAATTATCCATCTTAGCATGAAAACCGCGTGATGCTAACTGCTACGGTTCGCAAGTTACGATTTTTTTTAAAGTTTAACTCCCATTTCTACCCTCTTCGCAACCCTCCACCCCACCAAAAACTTATCACCGCCTGGGGCTAAATATTTGTTGTGCCAAATTTGATAAAAACTCGGTCGGCAGACATCCAGACAGGTTTGGTCTTTTTTGACCCAAATAACTTATTTTTAGTGGAAATAAAAAACTTTTTTTTTTGACGATCGCATGGAGGCTATCCATACTATGTATAATATGCATGGCTAAAAAGAATGAATCATATTTAAAAGTCAAAAGAATATATTTTACAATGCTTTAAAAAAAATATGCCATTGGCAATAGTCTAGCTGGTTGAGCCAAAAAAGGGCATTAGCCAAAAATTTATTTTTGCTGTAGAAAATTAGCCAGTAATTTTAAAATACTTTTCGATGAACTCCTATGCTAGGGTTCACTGCCTTGCTAGCGGAGAAAAAAATATATTTTTTAATTATATTATTAGTTTAAATTACACGATTTTTGAACAGCGGTAACATTTTACTGTTAGCCTAATTTTTTTTATTAAAAGTTGTAAAGCCAAATAACTTCTGCCTCCTCATTTGCACAAATTTCTCGGGCAGTTAAAAAATGTTTTTTAAATTAATTCTTAGTAATTTTGAAAGCAAATACCTTGAAAACGACTCAATCGATTTTAATAGAAACAAAATAATTGTAAATAGAATTAAAACATCTTCAAAACAAGGTGCCACTCGACCTACTTTCCCTAAGTAGATTCTGGGATGACACGCACCACTTGGAGGCGGTGTTCTACAAAAGTTTTAATTTTGGAAAAAGCATTTTAACAAAAAACAAAATCGGCGTGTTTGAGGAAAAAAAAAACTTTCCCTATTTAAATTCTGGGGGTGAGACACAACCCTCGGAGGGGGTGCGTGCTATAAAAATGTTAATTTTGTCAAAAAGTGTCCCCCTCGCAAACAAAATTAAGTTCGAGGGTTTGTTCAAATGTCATCAAAAAATACTTTTTTTAATAAAGTTAAAATAGGAATATCGGTTTTTCCAATAAATTTTTAAAAACAATATTTAAATTGAGAAAGTTTAAATTTGTAAAACGAATAGGTCTCCTATCAGTATAATAAATATCTAGAAATACTTTCTATATTTTGAATGATTTTTAAAAATTGTTGACTTTTAACCAAAACGAGATTTCAAACATTCAATTTAATTTTTTTTTGTTTGTTCCAGCATTACGCAAAAACTTCTGAACCGATTTTGATTGGAGTTTCACTACTGCATTCCTAAGATTTATAAGTGTGCAATGGATTTATATTATCAAAATTGCTTCACGGAAACAAAGCTTGATTCATTGAAGCACAAAATATACTTTCGGACCAAATATGTCATTTGGAATATTCGTTTGGAACGGCGATTATTCATAGTTATTTGCTGGCCGCCCGCGACTTCGTTTGTGTATTTAAAATTGTAGATTCCTTCTCCTTCTCCAACTTACCCCACTTTTATGCCCTCAAACCTTTAGCCCATTAAACCCTTCCATCTACTCGAGTATCCGCTATGCCTGAAGTTTCTTCCGTCTTTTTTGCTTTAAAGGGTCATAAATTTCGTTCCCGAGAAACGATTTTTATGAAATAAAGCCACTCCCCAGAAATCCCAATAATGCAGCCAAATTCTTCCAGTAGTTTTTCTTGCAAGAAAAATTTATTTTTTACCAGTTTCTTGTTTTTATCGAACATTGAGGTGGGGGGAGTAGAGGGGTAACAAAAAATTTCAAAAATAATAGAATAAGCACTTTTCTCTATTCCGGACTTTATTTCCTTTAATTTAATACCACACAACCCATATTTTAGTCGGTCAATATTTTCATTAAAAATGCGGTTGGGAGAGGGGGACGCGTAATAAAAAATCACTCCCAACCCAACCCAACTCAACTCAACCTCTATTTTTACTTCCTTAGAGGTAAATATTTCAAAAATCCTTTCTTATCGAGCGCTTGCATCACAAACCCAATACGTCCTTAAATTTTCGTAGCTGTAGGTCAAGTGGTTTGACCTGTTCGGTTATAGTTGATCTATGGTCTATGGTGTTAACTATACCATTCTTTTATTAGTATAGATGTTTTAACGGTTCTTATTAATATTTATGACACCTGTAAGCCGGATCTCACCTTGCTATATACTCCACTATTTATACACACGAGGATCTCTACTTGTGCGCAAATTAAAATTGGATCTCAGTCTACCTTAATTGTATTTAAAAAAAAATAAAACCGTATTTCCTTACCCCTCTCAGCGGATTCCCATTATATTTAAGGTGTGTAGGAAGTTTTTAAAATATATACTTTAAAATTTCTGGCCTTTCGGGCGGATCTCGGGTTGTCCAAGTTTTATTCGGATCTCAACTTGTTAAGAAAACGTATATATATATATATATATATATATATATAAACTAAAAAAACTATTAATTATTAGAATTTCCTATTGAACTAGTCTTTGAAACACCAATTTGTTTTAAAAGAGAAGTCATTAAATAAATTTAAATTAGCGCAAAAAGGACAAAAAGAAGGAAGTAAAAAAGAAGGAATTAAAGGTGTAGAAACTTTAAATTACAAGTATATTAATTTTTTATTAAATAAAAGCTCTTTAATTTTTTTCTTAAAACTGATAAATTTAAGAATTTTAAATGATAAAGGTGGTATTGGTAAAAACTTCTTTCAAACATTACTGTATAATGTTGTGCCGGAGTTATCAAACCCCTAAATCTTAAATTTAATGTATGTACATCGGTTCTGTATTTAATTTTATTAAGCAGATATTCTACTTAACTTAAATTAACTTTCTAATGCCATAAATAAACCGTAAATACGACTTCTGAACTTTTTGTATTATTGTCTTATCATTTTGGTCCAAACATGGTCCATAAACCACATCGGCTAAGTTAAAGTGACTCAGCACTAGAGAGTCTGTTAACTGAATTTTCTGTTTTATATTTAAAATTTGTCGATGAGGTTACAGAAGCTTAAGATACATGTAAGCTTTTTTTATGTTGTTGTTAACATGTTGCCTAAACCTAAGATGTGTATGTAGCTGGTAAAGTTTATTGCAGAAAGAACGATCAAGAAGAATCAAAAGTAATGAGATTAAATAATCTCCAAGAGATTGAGGATATTGAAAATATGGGTATACATCAAGATCTTTCAAACTGAACATGAATTCTGACCATAACATAACAGTAAAATTCTATGAGTCTATATCAAAGTTTAAAAATAATCTTAAATTAAAATGTACAGAGTTTTAACATTTTGTATATACAACAAGCTATTTCAAATAGAAGTGCTCCTGAGTAGCCTAAAGAATTCTGTGGGTATTTTGGTGGTGACTGAAACTTGGGTTGGAGATAATGAGCAGATATACTTTAATATTCCTAAATCTGTGCTGTCTATTCATGCAGAGAAAAGGCTGGAGGAGGCTGTGCTATATTTATACGCGATTGAATTAAATTTAATGCAATAAAAAATATAACACAAGGAAATGTGACTTATGTTTGCGGCCAATTAAGCACAGGCCTTCACATATCTGCGATATATAACCCAAGTAGTGCAAATGAAAATGTAGTCAATGCATTAGAAATTCTTGAACGAAAGTTTGCACAATTTGCTAACAAAGAGGGAGTTGTACTTGGTGATCTTAATCTAGACATTCTTTCCAACAGTGCCAAAAATGTATGCCTATCAAATGGTTTTTGGTTTTTAAATGACAGTGTGAAAACAAGGTAAAAAAACACTTATAGACCACGTGCTGTGTAACTCCTAAAGGTTCACAGGATCATGACTTGTAGTATGTACAATTGAAAAAGTCTAAACCGGAGAAACCCCATCAAAAAGCGGAAAAGATATATATAAATTACAAAAATCTTCAAGAATCACTTCATGAACTTTCACAAATTAAAATCACACAAAGTCCAGCAAAAAACTATAGTGACCTTGGCAACTGTTTTTTGCAAAATATCAGTTATAAAACTATAAATATTACAAATAAAAATAATTCAAAGGTATGTAGAGACTACTACTACAGGAAAACTATTTTACTGCCAAAAACTGTCCACATGAAAATAAATCATGATGAAATAAACATATTACTTTAGCAAAAAATAAAAGAAAGTAAAGCTAAATATTATGAAACAGACTTTAGTGAAGTAATGGGAAATTCCACGAAGACCTGGCAATAAATCAACTCAATCATATTGAATAAAGAAAAAACTTTTGACACAAAACAGGTTTTGACACAACACAGGTTTCGACACTGAAAACAAGATAGAGAGAGCTTACAGAGCCTACAGATCCCAAAGCTATAGCTGGTGAATTCAGGAATATTTTGTGAGAGTTGGTCCTAAATTGCCTGAGGTTATTCCAGAGACGAACTTGGATCTTACAATAGAAACGAAAATTATCAACTTTGCTTTGTGACCCCAGAAACGAAAAAAGAGGTGCACGAAATTATAGCTGCTTTAAATCCAAAAAAAGCAAGTGGATGGGTCAAGATAGATGTAACAACAATAAAAAAATTTAAATATCAGGTGGTAGGAATTTTGTGTCATATTGTAAATCAGTGTCGGTGTTGCCGATTTTCTCAAAAATGTTTAAAGGATTATAAATACAAGGATGGTGAGCTTTTTAAATAACAGTAAGTTGTTGTATCCACATCAATATGACTTTCGCAAATCCAGTGACACTATTTCAGCAGCAACTGATACAATATGTGAAATTCAATTTGGTCTAAATAAAGGAAAACAATTTGCTATAGTGTCGCTGGATCTGCGAAAGGCATTTGACATTGTGGACCATCATATCCTTTTGACTAAAACCGTCCACATGAAAAGAAAACATGATGAAATAAACATATTACTTTAGCAAAAAATAAAAGAAAGTAAAGCTAAATATTATGAAACAGACTTTAGTGAAGTAATGGAAAATTCCACGAAGACCTGGCAATAAATCAACTCAATCATATTGAATAAAGAAAAAACTTTTGACACAAAACAGATTTTTACACAACACAGGTTTCGACACTGAAAACATAGATAGAGAGAGCTTACAAAGCCTACAGATCCCAAAGCTATAGCTGGTGAATTCAAGGAATATTTTGTGCGAGTTGGTCCTAAATTGCTTGAGGTTATTCCAATAATATATGGATATATATATGGATAGATAGATAGATAGATCTTTATTAGCTTGAAAATATTATTGCATAACCTTGCCCTACTATAGCGTCGTCAGACATTAAAAGAAAATTACAATAATTATATAAAGTCAAAACATTATAAAACTAATTAAAGAAATACACTTACTACACTAAATATAGATAAGTTTTTAAAAATGTGAAATACTAATACTTTTAACTAAAGTGTTTATACATCTTTAAAAAGGCATTTTGATACAAGCACAAATTAATTTTACTTTTAAAACTCATTAAATTTAGAGCTCTTATTTCGTTTGGCGATTTTTTATAATTTTAAAGCCAAAATAAGAAAATATCTAAGATTATACTCAACAAGACCCAAAATTAAATAATTAGTTAAAAATGTGAAATACTAACACTTTTAGTTAAAAATGTTTCTACATCATAAAAAGCATTTGGACACAGGTACAAATTAATTTTACTTTTAAACTCAGTGATTTTTAGAGCTTTTATTTCTTTTGGCAATTTGTTATAAAAAAGTGGGGCATAGTAGTTTTTGCTATATCTACAGTGTTCTAACCTGCCAAGGCTCTGATGTTCGCAGCAGTTCTTGTATGGTGATTGTGTGTTTCAGACATTAGGTTATATTCACTTGGATTTTGTTTGACATGTGAAATTAGAAAATATGGACTGCGCTTAGAAAGTCGCGCAAACAAAAAGGAAAAATAATAGTAATTTTAGAAATCTTCGATATTTATGAATCCATAGGGATGTCGAAACACACAAAAATGTTATTGAATTGAATTTTGAATTGAATATGCTTTATTATCACATAAGATTATAAAATAAAATTTACAATCTTGTATACAAAGCAAAAACCTAAATTAAAATTATAGAGTTACATAGTTTTAAGTAAACTTAATTAAGTAAACAAATTAAAACTTATATACATTGATTGATTTCTTTTAGACATAAATTTTGACATAGAGTTACATAGTTTTTATACAAAAATTTATAAAAATTGGTTAAAAAAAATTAAAAATAAATTCTTACTGAAAAATTTAAACAAGTGGATAAAATAGCACACTTTGACAATACCACAAACTAGTAAAATAAATAGAATATAAAACAAGATTACAAATCATTAATTCAATTAATTGAAATAAAATGGACGAGAAACATACATTGAATTACAAATCATTATCATTAAAATATTCATCCACGTCATAATATGCTTTGTTCTCCAAAAACCTCGTAACTGATTTACGAAAAAGTTTTAGATTTTTTTGATTTTTTTAGCTCAAGTGGTAAGTGGTTATATATTTTTTTGCTTTTATAAATAAGTGAATTCTTTGTAAGAGTTGATCGCGGAATGGGCAGGGGTAAGTTTCTGCACTGTCTTGTTGTTCGATTTAAATTAAGTGAACCTTCATATTTTTTGTGCACCAAACATACGGTTTCTAATTAAATAAAGATGGCAAAAACAAAATCTTTGACGATAAAAACAGCGGTTTACAATGTTCTCCTCTTTTTTTCTTAAACAAGTACCTAATTGCCCCCTTCTGAATTACAAAAACTGATTGGAAAACGTATATGGGGCAGAAGCCCCAAAAAGCTATCCCATATCGTAAGACCGAGTCCACGAGCGAAAAATACACCATGCGATCTGACGAGTAGTCCAGCTCAGTGGCAGCAATTCTAACAGCAAAACATTTCCACTTACCTCGATTTTCTCAGCTGTGGACGAACGGGGATCCCCTCTAGGAACGACTCTCCATAACCATAATTAAACCAGCAACGGTGTAAAGTATAAAGTTCTTGGAATATCGCCACAAAACACGTAATTTTTGGAAGAAAAAGGAATTGCGGAAGTTTTTGTAACGTGCAGTTAAAACGCCATTTTTCGAATCGTCTTGAATCTTCTGCGTCGCAGTTGGCACAGGCTCGTAGAAATACAGTCTTGTGTGTGTGCGCGAGCGGTAATTTGAATTTTAAATGTTTGAATGAAAATAAAGGAAAACCAAAATAAAATAAATATTCTTTGTAATAAAAAACATTTAAATATACAGGGTGGATTCTTTGGAACGGTGTTTCTAGAGGCTTTAGAGAAGAGGTTTAAAAAAAAGCTAAAAGCGAATTTTTAATGTTTTTTTACGGACATTCTGCCAATGATAAAAAAAATTGGGGCCCCCAACAGGAGGCCCAGGGCCTACCAAGTATTTTTTTTAATGGAAAGGTACCACTTGTGATACCTTTTTGGAAAGCTTGTTAAAAAAGAAACCTAACGCACTAGTTTTTTTTTTGACATGTATCAACCACTGTGTCAAAAATAAAAAAAACATATTTTTATGTCAATTTATTTAGCTTCAAAATAAACTACATAATTCTCTATTTACTACTACTACTTACACACAAAAACATTATTGGCGGCCCAGGGCCCACCAACATTTTTTTCAGAAAAAGGTACCACTTGTGGCATCTTTTTGGAAAGCTTGGAAAGTTAAAAAGGAAATTCGATTAAATAAATTTTTTTGATATCTGTCAACCGTTGTGTCAAAAATTTTGAAAAACCTATTTTTTGTCAATTGTTTTAGTTTCAAAATAAACCACATTTCTTTATTTACTAAGTGCAATAAAGATACTAACACACAAGGATATTATTGGCGCAAAATTTTTAACACATGGATTGACAAATGTCAAAAAAATTTATTTAATCGAATTTATCTTTTAACAAGCTTTCCAAAAAGGTGCCACAAATGGTACTTCATGAATAAAATTTTTTGTAGGCCCGGGGCCTTCAGTGAAAGCCCCCAAATGGGCGGCCAATAATGTTTTTTTGTGATATTTTCTTTATTCCGCTTAGTAAATAGAAAAATATGTACTTTATTTTGAACCTAAAACAATTGACAAAAAAATAGATTTTTTTTAAATTTTTGACCAATTGGTTGATCGATGTAAAAAAACGAATGCGTTAAATTTATTTTTTAACAGGCTTTCTAAAAAGGTGCCACAAGTGGTACCTTCTATTATGGTGAAACTTGGCAATATTCAGATGAAAAAAGAAGTTGTAAAAAGGATTAAAGAGCTGAAGGGTCGTCTGAAACTAAAGCAATGTGGATTTGAGTGCCGAGTAGACGGAAAAGATAAGAAAATATTTTTAAATGATAATCTCTCTATTGGAACGGGCATTTTATTTCAAAAAGTACGAGAGCATAAGAGTGACAAAAATTACAAAGCGGCTTTCTGCAGTAATCGATCAATTTACCTTTAAAAAACTGATCATGACCCACCTATTAAGATTAGAAAAGAGAGTGACTTACAATAAATCATCTTTTCCTAACTTTTCAATATTTTCGATGACTATAAGTGAACTTTTTTAATGAGAGTCAACATGACATTAATATCATGCATGTGAATATTAGAAGCATTTATCAAAATCATGACCAATTTTTAGTGTTTTTGGAGCTTCTACAAAAACAGTTTGATGTGATTGTAATGTCGGAAACACATATAATATATAATAATAATGACTTTAACATACCTCGCTTCAGTCTAGCATATAATAAAAGCACATTAAACAGGTGTGATGGATGTTCAATTTACATTAAGCAAGAATTTTTCATGTCTAGTCGGCTATTAATTAATAAATAACATATAGATATTTTGCAACAAGTAAGGAAGATTTCACACTAGCAACTTGAATATTATCTTACAAAGAAGTTTACTTGACCAGGATAGGATTTGTATATTTACTGTTGTCATAAATATAGACTTATTGGACATAGAGGCAGAAAGTACAAATAACTACAGCACAATGATGCAGAGCCATGGTTTTGTGAGTATTGTAAACAAAGCTACAAGAAAAACAGTAGATTCATAGTCTTGTCTTGATCACTTTTTTATAAAATGTAAAGATAACTTATTACAAAATGTGAATATAGCAATATTAGAACATAAACTAACGGATCATGATCCCATCTTGCTTAATATAAAATTGAAAAATTATGATGCAAAATGTATGAATATAACTAATTTTGAAAAACTCTGAACATTAATGCAGCAGGCAGAATGGGATGATGTTCTGAGCATAAGTGATGCTGAAATTTGTACCAATAATTTTATTAAGATTTTGAAGGAAATGGTTATGCAATCTACTAAAACAAAAGTGATTACTTGTAAAGAAAGGCGCCTAAAACCATGGATTTCTGGTGGGTTCTTAGTATCTATTAGACAGAGGGATCAATTAAATAAAGAGTGTAAAATAAATCACAACTGTGCAGAGATTATTGGGAATAAGGACATCTTGTCATCGTTGTATACGTTTAATTCATAAGCAACGTTTCGACAATAGTTTTTGTCTTCCTCAGGCTTCGAATTTGGTTGTATACTTAGGTAGGCTGGTGATGTATATCTTTAAACTAATACACGTAATACAAAACATAGATATTAACTATATTTTTCGTAATTTTTATTTTGTTTTCAAAAATTATCACACACATAGATGTAGAAAACTATTGTCGAAACGTTGCTTATGAATTAAACGTATGCAACAATAACAAGATGTCCTTATTCCCAATAATCTCTACACAATCTGACTAATATATTGGTTCTGAATAGAATAAAAGCATCAAAATATTCTTATTACAAAAATCTCGCCAAAAAAAATATAAAATACCCCAAAAAATTATGGAATGTCATAAGGGAGGCTAAAAACGACCGGAAGTCCAGTACTGAGATTAATAGTATTTTAGACAATGATAAAATAGAAATTACTGACAAAAAAAACGATTGTTAAGGAATTTAATAAATATTTTTCTGGTATAGGTAAAACACTGGATGGCAAAATTAAAACCAATTCTGGAATAAACAAAATAGGAGGGGACAAGAGGGCTATAGTGTCGTTTTTCCTTAATTCAGTCAAGAAAGGTGTGAGAGGGAGAGAAGTTGAGATAAGCTCGGATATTATAAAAACATTTAAACCCTATATCATTAAACCATTGTTGCATATTATAAATGTGGTTTTTAGTACTGGGGGTTTCCCTGAGGTACTTAAAACTGCTGTCATTATTCCTTTATATAAGCATGGTGATAAACAATCGACAGGTAACTATAGGCCTATTGCTTTGACCAGCACAGTTAGAAAAATAATTGAAAAAAAACAGCTTGTTAAGTAATAGCCAATTTGCTTTCAGAGAAAACACCAGTACTGAGAACGCACTATGCAGGGTAACAGAAACTATTTTAAAAAACTTAGATGCAGGCAAGAAAGTAATTGGAATTTTTCCGGATATGCAGAAAGCATTTAATACTGTGTCACACCAAATTTTCCTTGATAGATTGGATGACATGGGGGTAAGAGGAATCCCTAACTTATTAATGAAATCATATTTATACAGGAAACAAAAAACAAAAATACCCAGGGAAGAAAGTCAAAAAATGGGAGTTGAATTTGGTTTGCCACAGGGCACAGTGCTTTCGACATTGCTTTTTAATATTTACATAGATTGCTTGTTATATTTGCTAGGGGAGAATGGGTGATCTTTTGTTTCGCAGACGATTCAGGAATAATTATATGTGGTACAGACTGGGAAACCACAAAGCAGAAAGCAGAACTAGCATTAAAAAAAATAAAATCTTGGTTAGATGAGAGACTGCTCTCCCTTAAAGTTGAAAATACAAAATTCAGCACTTTCTCACTGTCACCTCGTTCATTATCTGACTTCCAAGAAATTAAACTGCATGATCTTCATTGTAAAATAGGTTCAAATTGTAACTGTATTAGTAAAATAGACAAAAAAACTACTTAAAGTACTTAGGTGTCCACTTAGATAAGAAATTAAATATGTTACAAATAAAGAATTAATTTCAAAACCTTAAAATTGGTCAGTGCATTTAAAAACAAAAGATTTCCATCTCAGTTTGTATTTAAGAATAGTGACTTAGTAGTAAACATGCTTTATTGTCCAAAGATTGTCTACATCCTTATTGACAAAGCTGAGACTTAAGTCTAATCACATACAAGTAAATCATTAAAAAAAGAAATACAATAATAAAATAAAATTACCTACCTGGCAAAGGCAGGCACGAACAAAATGTAAAAAAAGAAACAGATAAGATGGTAACAGTAACATTTTAAAACCATAATGCAAATAGAACAAATAAGTTAAGTAAAATCTAACCCAATATATGGATATCGGGGAAATACATGAAGCAAAAAATACAAACAAGTTAAGTAAAAAAAACCTATTAAAGTATGTAGGTAAAAACCTTGTGCCAATGCAAAAACTTAAAAACCTTAACTAAATCAAAAAATTGTTGTTGTTAAAAAAAGTGTTAGTTTTAATATTTTAAAACCTGAGATCACAGACAATTTTATAATGCTAGTTGTTTTTGGCTTAGGGTTGTTGTAACACAAGCAACATAAATCCTAGAAACCAATTCAATTTTAAGGCTTTAGGAAATAAAAATGCGAAAAAGTAGGTACTTAATCGATTTAAAATAAATAAAAAAGAAAGAAAAAGAAAAGCAAAAAAAATAGATAATAAATAGGTATGTTTAAAAGGAAAAGGTAAAAAATTAATCCACTGTATAAAATGCTTGTTTCACTAAGAAGTTTTTGAGTTCTTTGCCGAATTTTGATAGATCTGGAATATTTTTAATAGCTATAGAAAGATGGTTATAAAGTTTTACGGAATTATAGATTATGGAATTTTAAACGAGCGCCGAGTGTGGAATAGGAAGTGGTATACTGTGCCTTTGACATTTGTGTTTGTGAATTAGACTTACTGATTCTAGGATGAAAAGACATAGTAGGGTCAGGATGCTGTAGTTTATAAATACAGGTTTACAATGATCTCGCTTTTGAAGTATAAAGACTGACTGAAAAAGATATTGGGTGGGAAAGGTGAGACTGAATACAGAGTATACAGATTTTGCAATAGAAATTAAGATTTTTGGCCACTTCTCGTACACCAGTTAAGCACAATGATGTGAGATTGAGAGAAGAGAAATTTTAAATCAGTATCAAGTTGAAGCCCAAGAAACTTGGTATTTTGAGAAGATTTAATCGAGAATTGCTCACAATCAACATCATCAATACTGCAGCTAAATCCAAGTATCTGTTAAAATTAAGTAAAAGTCCATTGGCATCACACCACAGCTTGATGACCCTGATGTCGTCAGATATTAACTGGACCAACTCCCAAAAAATTATCTTTATTAATGACAATACAACACACTAATACTTCTCTTATGGTTTCCAAGATAGAGGCATTTAAACTTGCATGGAATTGTTGTCTATGCCCTGTTTTACGGGGGATATTTGAATGAATATCCAAGTTTTCCATACAGAATTAGATAAAAATATCTTATCGTAAAAGATAGATCCTACTATGTAGTATTGCTGAAGAGATAATTGTTTGAAGATTTAAAAAATTGCAAAATATACAAGGTGTCCTGTTTAAAAAAATATATATTTTTTTTTGCCATACCTCGTAAACAAAATGACATTAAAAAAAATCCAAGCTGGCACTATTAAAGGAAATTAAAAATCTCAGTTGCCGTGTTTTTGGATTTTTCTATTCAACCAAATTCTAACCCGCTAGAAGCACCGTTCCGTTTAAAGAATCCACGCTGTATATAAAGGCAGTTATTAGATTAATGTTAAAATAAAATTATTACAAAAGAAAATATTAGACATGGACTGAACACAAGAAATGCAGCTCAAAATAATGGTATTCTGTAGAACCCTAAGCATTCTATCTGTCAAAACAGTATTTATGTGATAGTACCTAAAATATACAATGGCTAGCCAGTTCACAGTTCAAATTAGATCTAAGCCTTATTTTAAATGCAAGAAAGAACTTAAAAAATGGTTGCAAACAAGTAACTATAGCAAAATTATGATTGTTTTCCACAAACCAAAACTACACTTTTTTGCACTCGACGCGCGTTTCGCATTGTTTATCGTCTCCTGATGATGCTAACGTTGTTAGCGAAACGCGCGTCGAGTGCAAAAAAGTATAGTTTTGGATTGTGAAAAACAATCATAATTTTGTTTTAGTGCAACCAAAGGTTCCAAATTCCCAACAAAGTAACTATAGAGTAAACTTTGTTGTGCAATGGTAAAATAAAATCAATAGCTTTCGTTCATGCATAATATCTACTTTAAATATTACATTAGTAATATTTAATTACATTAGTAAATAATATAAAAAATATGAATTATAATTTAGTTCACATAGGTCCATTTTCTTTAACTTGTTTATAAGAGATCTTAGTGATGTGATCTTATATTCGAAGCATCTTACTTTTGCAGATGATTTTAAATTTTACAAAATAATTAAGTCATTTTTTGATACCCAGCTTCTTCAGAATGACCTTAATAATGTTAGTTTATGGTGTAGTAAGAATGGTCTTGAGTTGAATGTTAAAAAATGTTTTAGTATTACTTTTTGTCGCTTAACTAACACTTTTCAAAATAGATATGTTATTAATGACACAACTCTGGAGCGTGTCTCTAAAATTAGAGATCTTGGAGTCATTTTTGACTGTAAACTGACCTTTGTAGATCATTTGAATGAGATTGTTAATAAAGGCATGAGAAGCCTTGGTTTTATATCCGTAATAGTACACAGCTCTCACCTTATTGTTTTAAAACTCTTTATTGTTCTCTAGTTAGATCTAAACTTGAGTATGCATCAGTAGTGTGGTCCCCACATTACAAATGCCACATAAATAAAATATTGGAATAAATTGGAAACAGTTCAAAGGACATTTCTAAGATCCCTAGCGTATAAAGCCAATATAAATATTTATAACAACTATCACATAAATTATGATGTGGTATGTGAGCCTTTTCAGATGGATGCCTTGGAGGTTAGAAGGACATACACCGATATTTTGACTTTTTTTAAATTTTGAATGGTTTATATCACTGTCCAGCTATCCTTCAGTCCATTAATTTTAACATTAATCAAAGACATCAGGACTCTCGTTTCGTATTCCTTTTCATCACGCCAACTATGGCTATTTTTCTCCATTAACTCGTACTTTAAGATTATTTAACAACCATAGTCTTGATCCCTTTGCTAGTAGTCTTCGACCTTTTAAGACAAAATTAAAAGAAGTTATTTAATCCTAAATCCTAGTAACTAAGTGATACTGTATTTTTATATATTTCTTAGAAACCAAATGTTAATTTACGAATAAACTAAAACCTCAAGTGATATTAGTTTGATAAAGGTGCACGCACAGCATCTTGGATGCAATTGTGCACGCATAAGCATTTTCAGTATCTCATATTAGTTTAGTATCCAACAGCTCAGCAGTTGGTTAAGCCCCTAACAGTGCTCCAAAATAGAGCTATAAAAAACTTGTACCGGCTTCCACAATCATATGAAACAAACCAGCTATATGTTAAATTTAAAATTAGTACTATTGAATTTTCGTATAAATATTGTTGTTTTTATAAAATGTTACAAACCATAAGCGTCACTAAAACCTAGAGCTTTTTACAAGAAACGAGATTCACTCTTATAACACCAGAGGAAATAATATGATCTCACTTCCAAGAACTAAATCATTCTCTTCTTCACAATGGGGTGAATTTATCCAATAAAATCAAATCAAAAACACTAAAAGCTTTCAAAAAGAGCTCAAGAAATTAATAAGTGTAAACAAGATCTAGAACAATATTAATATATTTAAATATAGATTAGTTAAATAAATTATTGTTAAATTGTTACTTTTCTTACAAGTATATTGATTATTATTAGATAATTAATAAGTATGTTGGGAATTTGGAACCTTTGCTTGCACTAAAACAAATGTTAATCGTCTCCTGATGATGCTAACGTTGTTAGCGAAACGCGCGTCGAGTGCAAAAAAGTGTAGTTTTGGTTTGTGGAAAACAATCACAATTTTGAATTAATAAGTAGCTAAATAGCATGTGGAGGATGGACCTATGTAGATTGATAAAGTGCTTTATTGTCAAAAAACGTTATAAATTTTGTGGACAAAGCTTAGTAATAAACAATTTACAATAAATATATCCTTAAATAACAATAACTTATGTATTGGTACTCTGACATAGCATGTACCTTGTTAATAAATCTATAAAGTATAATACACAAATTTTTAAATATAAATACTTCACAATAATAAATACCTATAATACATGCATACAACTTTTCTTTCAAAATAGGACATAATTAATTTAAAAGCAACTTCTCAAACGGCTGTTAGCACATAGGAATTTAATGTAAAAATTTAAAATGCACACAAAAAACATTTGTCACACAAAATCTCATAAAAATAAAAAATAAACGAAATATGTTTCGTCCACTCGTATTTATAATTTTATTATTTTCTCTAATTTTAATTTACACCTAAGGTGTTCTATCGCATTCGCCAAAAGATTGAATATTCTTGATGCGATACATTTTGTTCAGCATGACCTTTTTTTGTAATAATATGTAAAATGAATTTTATTGGTTGATATACTGTTTCCGTGTGTCTATCCTTCTTTCCCTTCCTTTCACCTATAAGGAAGAAAAAGAACAGAAAGAAAAATTAAGTGACATTTTTTTTGATACAAAAAAAACTCTCACTCTCTCAAGAATCGTCCGAAGACAGAACATGTTACCGCGATCGAAATATTAATTAAAAAAGTTAGTGCTCGTAAATCGCGTAATTATCTGCGTGAATCGCTAACCATGGGCAACAGACAAGAAAATCAACAACAACGACTTTCCACATGAGCCGGCAAACAAGAAAAACAAGGTGAGTCCTTTATTCCAATTTTATACCCGAACCACCTCAATCCACTGCATCGCTTTCGCCCTACATATGGTCCTTCGAGCCGGATTTTTTTTAACCCCAATTTACCTATATCAATCTATAAAATTGCTTTAGGAAAAAGGAAAAAATAAATTAATTTTCCGAAATTTTTGCATTTTGTATGTACAGGCGTAAATTAAGGGTTAAACAAAGATGGCTACATTTTTGTCATAGCGCGTTGGTAAAGGACATAAATACTTGTTGCCGCTTAGGTTAAGTTCATATATATCCTTGTTACTCAAAAACATTTTAACGTAAAAGCTCTCTCTTACACATGGCAATTCCAAATATAAATTCACCCATGTAACATGTCAGGTCACCTCGATAATACCCACCTATCTACAGATTAGTTTCTAATCGTTCCCTCTTTCTCTGATACATACTAAATCAGATAAATCTCTCTGAATTAATTGCTCAAATAGCAGTTTGGCTAAGTTATAATGCTAAAACTAGTGAAATAACCTAAAAGTGGTGTGTTTACTTTATTTATTTTGTTTTAAACATTTGTTTATGGATATTCCACCACTTTTAAACTATTAAATAGCTGAATAGCTCACCATAGCTCATAGCTGATAGTTTAGGTTGCACCATATGATTGAAAACACCTCTAATAGGTTAGTATTTGCGTAAAATTGCACCATAATTAGATATTTTTCTAAATAAACTTAACTTAAACAGTAAAATAGCTCTCTATAGCTCATTGCTGTAAAGTTAAAGGCTCTCTAAGCACATATAACTGCTTAAAATAAAAGATTAGATATTGCCTATCTATATTTATTGCTCCATAAAGTAATTTTTTATTATACTTTGCCAAATGGTTTTGACATCTGTATATGCAAAAAAAATGCGTACCCTTAAAGCCCAATGTGATGTTGACCTTACCAAGCTTCAGGAAATGAAAAAGGTAGCTGATTTATGCCTAGGTGATCACACAGCTCATAACAATTTTAAGGCAAGGTACAAGGTGATTGAGGCCATTTACTCGGCTTATGAGTCATATTATGATAAAATTGTTCTTTTGCTTGCTGGATACGAAGAGGAGGATGCCACTGAGTACAGCAATAGCATGACTGCTTTTAGTAATTTTTTTTTTGACATCCAAGCCACATATACAACCTTGTTCGGTGATGAAGATAGCAAGGTTTCACAGTCTTTTGTTGCTGCCCCTCATGTGAGTCATATTAGGCTAAAACCTCCCACAATTCCTATCTTTAAAGATGATGTAAAAAAATGGCAAACATTCAAAGATATGTTTGATGCCCTTGTACACCAGGAAAACTACTCAAATATTGAGAAATTTAACTATTTGCTTGACTCTTTAGAAGGGAAACCTTTGGCGTTGGTAAACTGTACTCCTTTAACAGGTGATAATTATATCACAGCTTATAATTCTCTGGTGCGAAGATATGATAATAAGCGACTTATTGCAACTACACATTGGCATGTTTTTGAAAAAACAACTAAAATCTCAGATGATCAGAATCCTTCTAGCATTCGATCTTTAATTGATACCTTTTCTGAGAATTTAAATGCATTACAGAACATGGGTTATTGTATAAGAAATTGGGATTTTATACTTTTTAATATGCTCTTTGATAGGCTATCGCAATCCATAGCAACACGTTTTGAGATGGACTATGAGTCTCAGTTGGCTGATGCGTGTAAGAATGGTGACTCTTACCTTTTGCTTATGAAGTTTTTGGAAAAACATTGTGTAGCTTTGGACAATGTTTTGTATTCTAATGAAAATTCAACAAAGTTGAAAATAAAGATAGTAAAGGACCTTCTTATTATAATGGCTCAAACCAATCAAAACCAATAAGAAAAGCTGCTTCTTATGTTGTCACTGGACAAAATTTAAAGTGTCAAGTTTGCCAATGGGATCACTTGATCTATAACTCTCCCACCTACCTAAATAAACTACCTCAAGATAAATTAAATTTGGTAAAGGCTAATCGGTGGTGTACATCCTGTCTTAGTAGCAAACATACCTATAAGTTTTGTGGCAGTAATAATGTATGTCAAACCTCCTCTAAAAAAAATCATAGTTCTCTTTGTTTTAAGGCTAATATTAATACAAGTGGTGGGTTATCTAGCAATGCATCTCCTGCTGCTGAGCCCCCCCCCCATAATACCAGTATCGCAATGCAAACTTGAATACCATGTGCCTATAGCTCACACTACTACAATGCTTTCAGCAAATAAAGAAACTTTATTAGCAACTGCTGTAATTGAAATTCGCGATTTTTGGGGAAATTATAAAAAAATACGGGTAGTACTAGACAGTGCCAGTATGTCCAATTTTATAACAAGAAAATGTTTTAATAATTTGGGTCTTTCGAATTATCCATTAACTTTGGATATTTGTAGAATTGGTGAAAATAACACACGGGCTACTCAAGGCACAACTTGTACAATTAAACCCATGGGTAAAAATAGCCCCACCTTTACTTTGGATTTTGTAGTTTTACCCCAAATTTGCACTGATTTACCACATAATAATATAAATAAAAATAAGTTTTTGCAGTTTGCTGACCTAATTTGGCAGATCCAAATTTTAATAAATCTGGAAGCATAGACGCTTTGCTAGGTGCGGATATTTATGGGTTTCTATTAAAAGGTAACACTGTTGCCACATCTCCTATGGACCCTGTAGCCATAGATACCATTTTTGGTTGGACAATATCTGGTCCTATAAAAGAAAAATTTTGTGCTCCCATACCTCACTCATAAATTATTCTGCGAGTACATCTCTATGCGGTTCTTTATTGGAAACTACCCTTAGGCATTTTTGGGAGTTAGAAGAAGTCCCTGACGCCTCCCTTTTTACCGACGAAGATAAATTGGTAGAACATTGTTATAGTTCTACAGTTAACAAATCTAAATCTGGGCAATATATTGTTTCGCTCCCTTTCCGAGAATCTGAGCCTTCATTTTACGGTTCTAGAGATAAAGCCTTGCGTCGTTTTTATGCATTAGAAAGACGCTTGTTAAAAAATTCAGATTTTCATAAAAAATACTGTGAAGTTATGCAAGAATCAACTTGATTCTGACTATATGGAAATATTACCTAGCATAGATCCGCAAGATATGCACCAATATTGGATACCCCATCATGCTGTGGTGAAACCTGACAGCGCAGGGATGAAATTGCGTGTAGTTTATGACGCATCTTGCCCAGATATTAAAAATAAAAGTTTAAACAATGCTCTTTTTAGTGGACCTAAATTGCAGCTAGATATTGTCAATATTTTAATGAATATACGTCTAGACCCCATAGTTTTTACCGGCGGCGAAATGTTTTTACGCATTGGTATCGCCGAATCTGATAGGAAATATCAAAAAATTTTGTGGAGATTTTCACCTTCGGACCGGGATTATATTTTAAAAACCGTGGTTTTTGGTGTAACATGTTCGCCTTTTTTAGTCTGTAGACAATGGCTGCAATTGGCCTAAGATAACAAGAATGAATATCCTGAAGTTGCTCATATCTTAGAAACCTCGCTCTATATCGATGATGCGGTCTGTACCGCAAGGGACTTACCCTCTGCATTAAAACTGCAATCTGATCTTATTTAGGATTTTCGATTTAAGAATTGGTCCTGGTTCTGGTTGACATAAATTTTGACAGCGGTTCTAAAATAATGACGTCATTTAAGATATTATTAAGATATCTTTGATTTTACTCAAAAAAAGATCATCTATAATTTTGAAAAATTTTAGGGGTTATGTTTACAACCAAAGAACCGAACCAACCTCCCAGGCTGGTTCTAAAATTTCATAACCGGGTTGCAACTGTGACGTCATTGTTTTAAAACGAAAGGATCGGTTGCGGTTCTGGTTCAACCAGAACCAGGACCAATTGTAAAACGAAAATCCTTATTGCTGTAATGGAGAAGGGTGGATTTATGCTTCGAAAATGGACAAGTAATCATCCTGCCTTACTTGAGCACTTGCCTAAAGATTTTTGCCAGGTTAACCCCTTCTCTTTCGATAGCGATCCTACTGCAACCATAAAAATTTTAGGTTTGCATTAGAACTTTGCTAATGACATCTTTAGTTTTAAAGTTATCCCCCAAAATAAACGATGCACAAAGCGTGCCATATTATCTCAGTTGAGCTCTATATTTGATCCTCTTGGAATATTAGCCCCCCTGAACTCTTACTTAAAGATCCTTATGCAACAGCTATGGGTCTCTAAAATCGACTGGGACAGCACCCCTTCTCGTGCTATTTGTGACACATGGAATAATTTTCTTGGCGAGTTTTCATGCTTGTCTAGCGTTAATGTGCCTCGTCAAACAATTCCACGTTTAGAATTACAGGGCTGCTTACTTTTAGCCAAACTTTTAAATTTTGTTAAAACCACTTACGCCAAAAAATTGAAATTTGCTAAAATATCAGCTTATACTGATTCTACTATAGCTTTATCATGGTTAAAAGACGAGCCACATAACTGGAATTTTTGTATGTAATAGAGTTTCAAAAATTCAGGAATATACAGATCCGTCTATTTGGTATCACATATCTTCGAATTATAACCCTGCTGATCCAGCTAGTCGTGGGCTTTTACCCCGGGAGTTACTCAATAATTCCCTATGGTGGGCGGGGCCTAGCTTTTTTAAACTTCCCGTTTCCGAATGGCCTGAGTTTGGCTCCGGAATTTTTAGAACGATAGAGGAACAACGCAGGACGACCCTTAAAATGGACGTTCAACCACAATTTTTAATTTGCTTAATAAATAAATTGTCTAATTTGTCCAAAGTTGTGCGTATAATTGCCTATTTTTTACGTTTTTTGGAGAATTTTCACTTAAAAAACAGTGATTGGGCAGTTGGCGCTTTCTCCCTTAAACAATTGGATGATGCCCTATTGTTTTTAATTAAACTGGTACAACGCCATGAATTTGAAATAAAATTCTTGCTAAATAAATCCGGGCAAAACAGTGTGATATTATTATCACGTGATGTAGTTTTAAAATTACCACGTGATCAAATTGTACCTAACCAAATTATACTGTGATATTAGACTAACCAATCTATAGAGAATAAAGAGTCACTTGTCAACCATCATGTCCGTCTTTCATTTTGTTCTTGTCTTGTCTTAAATAAAAATTAAAACTAAAGTATAAATAAAACATGGCGCAGCCGAAACGAACCTAGAAGAAATACACAATCCGTCATCATCCATGGTGAGCTACAAATTTTTTGTTTTTGGAGTCTGATTTTGGAGAAAGGTCGACCTAACCTCACTTTTTGGGCGTGTATCACTAACAAATTTTGGTATCATGGACTTCAGGGGCATCCCGCCGATGTCCATGAGTGGGAACTTGGCCGAAAATTGGCGATTTTGGCATCAGAGATTCCAAACTTACTTGGTAGCCACCGAAGTATCAAAGAAAGACGAAGCCACGCAGTCTGCACAGTTCTTGACTTTAATTGGAGACGAAGGTATGCGGATATTTAATACTTTTGAATTTTTGAAGGAAGAAAAAGACAAAATTAAAAAACTTTTTGATGAATTTGAAGTGCATTTTAATCCTAGGAAAAATTTGAACTACGAGAGACATGTATTTTTGACTTGTAAACAAACTGATTTTCAAACTGTGGATCAGTATATAACAATTTTAAAAAATCTCTCTTTATCTTGTGAACTAGGTAATTTAAGAGAGAGTTTGATTAAAGATGTTTTAATTTGTGGTATTAAATCTGACACTCTCAGGGAAAAACTTCTTCAAGCAGACTGTGAAAAACTTGAAGATGCAATTAAGATCTGCGTTACAGCACAGAGTGTCAAGGAAAAGAGTAAGATCATAATTAATGGGTCATCTTCAGAGCATCAGGTAGATTTTTTAAATAAACATAAAAAATTTTATAATAATCAAAAGTCAAAAAATTCAAATGTTCTTAATAAAAATAATTTTTCTTCTCAATATGCAAATCAATCTTCTTCTCAAAATGTAAAAAATAAATTTTCTTGTCAAAAATGCTCATATAAGCATGAACAAGGAAAGTGTCCTGCCTTTGGAAAAATCTGTACGGCCTGTCAGAGGCCAAATCACTTTTCCAGCTGCTGTAAAACTAATAAAAAACAGTTTAAAAATAAAAACATTCATGCTATTGATGAGTCTGACTCAGACACTGATACAGATTTTATATTTTTAGATAGTATTGATGCTGTCGATGGCAGAGGATCTTCTAGTGGGCAAACATGGGCTGTGGAAATGCAGATTGAAAGCTGTCCAGTGCAGATAAAGCTTGATACAGGTGCAATGGCTAATGTCATACCCGAGAAAATGCTAAAAAATATGAATTTTGACTTTTCAAGAGTAAGACCAACTAAGCTAAAACTTAATTCATACTCTAATAACACATTAAATGTCTTGGGTGAGTGTTTTTTGAGTTGTCAGTATAAAAATATAAAGCTTAATTTATTATTTTTTTATTGTCAGGACTGACAGTTGCCCAATCCTTGGTCTGGATTCATGTATTAACTTTAATTTAATACAAAGAATTTATGACATTGATGTTTCTGATAGCATTTCCTCTCTTTTAAAAAAATATTCTTTTTTATTTAAAGGTATTGGCTGCCTAGAGAAGCCCTACCATATAGAACTAAAGAAAGATGCAACACCTGTAGTCCATGCTACTCGCACTGTTCCATTTGCCATTAGAGAAGATCTGAAAAAAGCTTTAGACGGGTTGGAAAGAGATGGAATTATTGAAAAGGCTACTGATGGGGCTGATTGGGTTCATCCCTTAGTCATTATAAGGAAAAAGACAGGTCAGTTACGCTTATGCATGGACCCGAGAGATCTCAATGTCCATGTCAAAAGACATTATCTAAAATTGCCTACTTTAGAGTCACTGACAGAGGAATTTGCAGGGGCAAAAATTTTTAGCACCCTCGATTGTACACAGGGTTTTTTACAAGTTCCTTTAGATAAAAGTAGTTCAAAAATTTGCACTTTTTCAACTATTTTTGGCAGATATCGATTTTTACGCCCACCATACGATTTGACATCTTCTCCTGAAGTATTTCAAGAGCGTATGCAAGAAACTTTTGACGGCATACCAGGGGTAAAGGTTTTTATAGATGACATAATTATTGGAACAGGGGGGGATGAAATTGAGCATAGAGCCAAATTAGAGCAAGTTTTTGAAAGAGCTAGTAAATTTAACCTTAGATTTAACAGTGATAAGTGTAAGTTTGGTTTAAATGAGGTGATCTATATGGGGGTAAAAATTACTTCAGACGGCCTCAAACCAGATGACTCTAAAGTAGAGGCACTCAAAAACATGCCCAGACCACAAGATGTGACAGGTATACAGAGGTTTCTCGGTGTTCTTACCTACTTAGGTCGATTTATCCCCAATTTAAGCGAAAAGACAGCTCCTTTGAGGGAATTATTAAAAAAAGACCACATTTTTGAGTAGGGGGAACCTCAACAAAAAGCCTATTCAGAGCTAAAAAATATCCTCTGTGATAAACCTTGTCTCAAGTTTTTTGATATAAACAAAGAAGTTACCATCTCTGTGGACAGTTCAAAGAGTGGCATGGGTGCAGTTTTGTTGCAGGAAGGCGTCCCTTGTGCGCATGCGTCTCGTGCACTAACACAGACTCAAACTCGATATTCTCAAATAGAAAAAGAACTCCTTGCTGTTTAGTTTGGTGTGACATATTATTCTCAATATGGTTTATTTTCAAAAAGATTTACTGTTGAAACTGATCACAGACCACTAATTAGCATAATAAAAAAATCGATTAATTCGTGTCCGCCTAGACTTCAAAGAATGCTTATTTAATTGCGTAAATATGATTTTAATTTGATATACAAACCTGGCAAAAAATTGATTTTAGCAGATACGCTTTCAAGAGCTTACCAAAATAAAGTTTTTGATGAGAGTATTGATTTTGAGTGTGAAGCACAAGTTTCTTTAATTGAATTAAATTTAAATACAACAAAAGAAAAAAGAGAGCAAATTTTAAAAGAAACACAGTCTGATTCTGTGCTTCAGGCACTTAAAAATCAGATTCACAAGGGTTGGCCAACTAAAATTAGTAAAGTTCCTGATAACATCAAAGTTTTTTACAAATTTAAACATGAAATTACAGAGCTTAATGGTTTACTGTTGAGATGTGCGTTTAATTGTACCTCAAAGTTTAAAAAAGGAAATTCTCTTTAAACTACACTCAAACAATCACCAAGGCGTTAGTAAAACTATTCAAAGAGCCAATTTATCTTTTTATTGGCCTGGCATGAATCAGCAAATCACTGATATGATATTGGCTTGCAACACCTGTTTAACTCATTCAAAATCTTTGCAGCCAGAGCCCATGATTTCCCACAAAATAGAGAAAATGCCATGGGCAAAAGTTGCATGTGATATTTACCATCTTTTTAATTAATCTTTTTTAATAATTTTTGATTATTATAGCAAATTTTTTGAAGTAGTAAACTTGAAACGTGATTTGACTTCTGACAGTGTTGTAAATAGTTTAAAGTCTGTATTTTCTAGGCAAGGAATTCCTAAACAAATCATGACAGACAATGTACCTGAGTTTGCAAGTTCTAAGTTCAGAGACTTTTCCAAAAACTGGGAGTTTGAGCACTTAGTTTCATCACCAAGATATCCACAAAGCAACGGTCAGGTTGAAAGGTTTGTACAAACCGTTAAAAATACGTTAAAAAAAGCTATGCATGACCATAAAGATCCTTATCTTGCTTTGCTAAATTTACGAAACACACCAGTGAATGGAAAACACTCGCCTGCCTTAGTTTTGTTAAATAGAGAACTAAGAGATTTGCTGCCAAACGTTAATAAAAAATTTGTGAACAATAAATTTGACAGGCAGAAGTATAATAAATTTTTAGATGCATCTCAGGCCAAACAAAAACAGTATTTTGACAAAAAAAACAAGACCACCATCTTCTCTGAGTAAAAATTGTCGCGTTAAAGTTCAACTTCAGCACGGTGGTATCTGGAATGATGCCAAAATCATCAAAAGAGTGGGGATACGTTCTTACAAAGTCAGATTAGAGAATGGTTCTGTTTTTATCAGAAATAGAAAGTTCATTAAAGATTGTAGTTTTTTAGATTGTAAGACAGAGAAAGAAAGTAAGATTTTGACAGAGAAAAACAAGAATTTGCAAAAAATTGGTTCAAAACTATCCAAAAAATCAATTTATCAAAGTTTGTGAAAACAACGAGTCTCTGGAGGAATCTTACAATTCTTTTTCACAAAACGAGCAGGAAGAGGTGGTGAATGACGGTAAAAATTCAGAAAATTCTTGTAAAAATGTAAATATTAGTTCTGATCATTTGAATCATTCAGTTCCTCAAAAAACTAGTGATTTTGATGAATTTGAGAAAAATTGTCACTTAGCACCTTTTGACGAAACAGCTGTGGATGTTAAAAAGCCTGACACGAGCTTAAAACCTCATAATTTTGAAGTTCCTTCAACCAGTACTTCAGTACTACCTTCTTTTGTATCTCGCTTCGGCAGAAAAATCAATCGTCTTAGTCGATTCAATGACTTTGACATTGACAGCTTATTTTTATTACAGTTGTAATTTTGCTTTTGTTTAACAATAAATATTGTTAAAACATTGTTCACTATGTATTTTCTATAACTATAGTGTTTTTCTCCTAATTTTTATTTTACAGGAAAAGGAAGGATGTTGACAAGTATTTTGTTACTATTGTAAAAGTGTAATTGTTATATACATATATTTTCTGTTTTTTGTTGTATGTAATTAATTGAAAAATGTGACAAATTGTTTATATAGAAATATTATGACAGTGACTTTGAATGGTTAAACATTTTTAAAATATTATTATTTCTGATTGGTTAATTATTGTTGTTGTTGCAGTATATTATTGCTATTTTCTGTATTCCAGGTATTTTCAGGTTACATAATTACAAGGTAAAAACAAAAATTGTACAAACAATTTTTAATGTATGTAATTTCTATAAATGAGTGCTTTATATTTAAATGTGATTTAAATTTAATTAATATTGTATTAATGTATTATAATATTTGACAGGGTTGTAGTAAAACAACTTTTATTTTTCAGACAATTTTATTATTGTAAAAATGCTTTTAGTATTTGTAACTACAAAGTTTGTAACTATTGAAAATTTCTAGATTTTAGATTTTTTATAGAATGTTTTTCAAAATTTGAATTTTAAAAATACTGATTTAAAAAAGGGAGATGTGATATTATTATCACATGATGTAGTTTTAAAATAACCACGTGATCAAATTGTACCTAACCAAATTATACTGTGATATTAGACTAACCAATCTATAGAGAATAAAGAGTCACTTGTCAACCATCATGTCCGTCTTTCATTTTGTTCTTGTCTTGTCTTAAATAAAAATTAAAACTAAAGTATAAATAAAACAAACAGCACTTCCAAATTGTCAAAACCTATGAGAAAACTGGCCCCATTCATCGACAAAAATGGTATTTTACGCGTAGGCGATCGCCTTTCCTATGGAAAGTTTTCTTATGAAAAGAAGCAGCCTGCCTTGTTACCCTCTAAACATCGTCTAACTTACTTGATTATAGAACATACTCACAAAATTTATCTTCACACTGGACTGCAAAATTTGCAAAACATATTATTTCAACGATACTGTATAATCTCTGCACGGCGTACTATACGTCACGTACTTTCAAAATGCTTAGTCTGCTTTAAGGTTAATCCTATTTCGACTCAGCCTATTATGGCACCTCTCCCACAAGTTAGAATTTCACAAGTCCGTGCTTTTGCAGCGATAGGGGTTGATTACGGAGGCCCTTTCTCCATAGTACAAAGTCGCCTTAGAGGCGCAAAGGTACTGAAAGCATACCTTTGCCTGTTTGTGTGTCTGGCGACTCGCCTTGTGCATCTAGAACTGGTCTCTGACCTAACTACTGATGCTTTTTTGGCGGCCCTTCGTCGTTTGATAGCGCGTATAGGTTCTGTTCATGTAATATAAAGTGATAACGGAACAAATTTTGTCGGATCTGCCTCAGAATTAAGAAAAATGATGAAAAATGTTGCTGAATAGCAAAATATTTTATGGAAATTTAACCTCCCTAGTGCCCCAAATTTTGGAGGCATTTTTGAAGCTGGTATAAAAGCCACCAAAACTCACCTCTTAAGAGTAGTGGGTAGCCAAATCCTCACCTATGAGGAATTATATAATGTCTTCGTTCAAATCGAAGCGATATTGAATAGCCGATCTTTCGTGCCCCTGTCATCAGACCCAAATGACTATGAGGTACTAACCCCAGGTCACTTTGTGCTCTTAGAGCCACTCAATTCCCCACCCGATTTTGACTACTCTAAGTTAAAACTAAACTCTTTATCTCGCTGGCAACTGGTCCAGCGCTTGTTCCAAGACTTTTGGCAAAGGTGGAATACTGAATATCTGCATACCTTGCAGCAAAGGTCTAAGTGGATTGATTCAGATACTCCTATGGAGTTAAATACCTTGTTACTGCTTAAGCATGATCGTGTGCCCCCATTGCACTGGTCTTTAGGTAGGATTATCGAGGCCCACCCTGGCTCCAAAACGGCCCTCGTGTAGTAACGCTAAAGACGGCAAAAGGTATCTTTAAAAGGCCAGTTACCAAAGTTTGTCATTTACCAATACGTGAGAATGAATAATGCATTGCCATATTCTTATATTTATTTTTCTTTTAGAATTTTATTTTTTTTCTCCCTAAACAATTTTTTTAGGGTTTTCGGTATTTTTGGGTAATATTGGGATGTTACGGTGGACGGGATGTTTCGTCCACACGTCTTTATAATTTTATTATTTTCTCTAATTTTAATTTACACCTAAGGTGTTCTATCTCATTCGCCAAAAGATTGAATATTCTTGATGCGATGCATTTTGTTCAGCATGACCTTTTTTTGTAATAATATGTAAAATGAATTTTATTGGTTGATATACTGTTTCCGTGTATCTATCCTGCTTAGTTAGTGCTCATAAATCGCGTAATTATCGGCGTGAATCGCTAACCATAGGCAACAGACAAGAAAATCAACAACAACGACTTTCCACATGAGCCGGCAAACAAGAAAAACAAGGCGAGTCCTTTATTCCAATTTTATACCCGAACCACCTCAATCCACTGCTTCGCTTTCGCCCTCTACAAAATACATTAACTTAAAATTCACGTGTTGAGGTTATTATCAAAGGATTCTAAACTATAATAGGCACCATGAGTCAGTATATCTTTTACTTTTTTTTCACACATTTAAATTTGTAGAGTAACCGTCTGTAAAGAAATTTTTCAAAAACCGTATACTGAATAATTAGCCACTATCAATTGACGTCGCAAGCTAAAAACAGTTGAGCATCGGCACAAAATAATTTTTGCCCATCCCTACTTTAATTTTACCCACAGAAATTTAAAATGGTTCATTGATTGTCAACCAAAATTTTATGCTAGTGTATTGACAGTTCAACGTCATAACCTCTTTCAAGCATTTTGTGACCTACATTAGAAAATTAGCAAATTAGATTTTCTTAGAAATTATAGAACTGTTATCTTGTGCTTTTCACGTTAAGAAACTAGCGGCTAGCCCTTTAAAGTGTTCATTTAGTTTTTTAAAGAACTCTTTGTTGTCCTTCCAGTGTACAGTGTCTTAAGGAACTCTTTGTAGTCCTTCGAGTGTATAGCGTTTTAAAGAACTCTTCGCACTCCTATTGTGTAGTGCCAGAAAACAATAAAGTGAGTATATAGGTATATAAATAATACCTTAAAATAACAAAACAAATACCTCCTTTATATAGGTCCATTAAAACATTTAAAATAAACGATTTTCTAAAAGAATGTGGCTAAAGTTATGACAGTCCTTATCTATTTGCGAAATGACAAATGCTAAAGTTACAACAGTTGCAGAAAACCCGATTTTTTTACAAGAAAACCAACAAAACTGAATCATATTTAGGAAAATATGACCTAACCTAACTTAATCCAACACAAAAAAGCATTAACTAATGCAACTGTTGTACCTTTAGCTTTCTAAAAATGCATGCATAAAAACTACATAAACTGTTTTAAGAGGTCTAAAGGCTCATTTGATGATGATTGATTGATGAATAGCGTACCTTCAATTTGAAGGAAAATTAAGCGTCTCAATGGAGACAGATATAATTACCTTTACAGATATCCTAAGCTCTGCAGTTGATAAATTTAAAAAAGTGCGATATCCGGATCTACGGTTACAATTACCTTTTTTAAGGAAAAGCTCGCTATTCATTGATTTTGATGAATCCTTTTTTTTTAATCTTAAAATTTTTTGTTTCTTAATTTATAGTGAATTTATAGTTGAACAGTCCAAATATTTAGGAGGACAGACTCTAATTTTGAAGATGTCTTGTAAATAGTTCTTTACTTTTGGTCAGTGATGGGCTGTACACTTAAAATACCCAAATAAAAAATCTGACACCTAAAGCGCTTAACTGACAGGTATCAAGGGTATCAAGTTTTGTGCTATTCTAAATGACCCTTATATACATATCCACTATTCGAAGTTTGAAATGAGTCTTGGCAAACAAAGTTTTAATATAAAAACCACATTCTAAACACCAATTAGTATCTAATCATGATTAAAGCCTCGATTAAAGCCTAATTGGGAATTTTTTGTTTTGGTGAATACAAGCATGAATGTGGTTTAACTGAAAAAATATTAGGTAAATTCTGTCAAAACCACAGAAATGTCAATAAAAACGGAATAGCCAATGACGAAGTAAATGCTTTTGTGAGGCTTTTGTGTTCTAGTTTTTTCCATTTTTTGATGATGGTTTTAAATAGAATACTGTTTACAACTCGTAGCTAAACTGTGATGTTTTTACTGATCATGCTTTTAATTTACTCACAGTACTCGTTCTTTAAAACCATGCTTGTGAAAAAAGTACTATTTTAGTCACTAGTATTAAAAACTACTATTAAATTTTGCCAGTGGCACTGTTTTCTTCGTTTTCTTCACAACTATTTTTTAAACTTCTGTTTCTTTTGCAAAATAAAAAACGATTTTTTTTACTCGGGGTCTTCCCTTTCTTGGCATAATAAATTTTTTTGCATGAGGTACTCTAAGGTATAAATACTTACTCGTAAGTATTTAAAACTGGTGGTTAGCACTCCAAGGCTGAACCGAGCACTACAGCTTTAAGAAAACCTGTTGTGCCCAGGAGGCTACTGAAATTGTATAGATCATAATTAAAACAAATACGATCCAGAAAAATAAAACCACTGCAGAATACAACACTTGATTTAGGTTTAATACTTTTCTTATATATTGTAACGATTGGCCAAAAAGGGCATTATTTTAATAATTTTAATATAATAGTTGGATATTGTAAGTCATAAATAATTTAATTTAAACAATTACGAAAATCTAATAATTAGTTCGATCAACGTTGACCGAATTGGAAAGTGCTGCATCAGCAAAGCGAACCAATACGTGTAGTGTAAGGCAACGCTTGACCGGTCGATCGTTACCCCTCCGAAGACGTAAATCGAAAGTTCACTTGGAAAGAAAGGTGGGATTTTGGTGGCATTCAAAGTTGGGTCGCGATTAGGCAAAGGCCTGAGAAAAGGGAATTTTTGGTCTACAAACCGCACAGGGGTAGACAACCAAGCAACAGTCGGCGGGTGCCCGTGGAGTGTAGTGATCTCACGTAAGTAAAGTTAATTTTGCTATCTCTCACATAACCATGTGTCACTGTATCTGGTATAAACTGAAATTAAGGTGTGTCTCCATAGACTGCTCCGTCACGAAACCTGGGAACGACCTATCCCTTAAGGGAACGTCGTTTTTACCCAACCGTCACGGCTTGCGGCAACTCTCTTGACGCGATCCGGCCGTTGAAATTGTAGATTTAGTTAAGCAGCCAAGGGAAAAGAGGGTTAGAAGTTGACAGGGAAGTAGCACCCTTGCCTTGTAACGCAACCTACCCTTTAACGTGACTTTTAACGAGACATGGTGGAGGTGCCTACCTTAAGGACAGGAGGTCACAGGGACAAGTGAAGCACAGTCTAGAGGAGTGAAAACTCGGTGGCATAGGATTATTTGAGAAACCTACTTTAATTTTTTGTCGTTTTTGTTTGTCATATGTTAACTAAATAGTTGCAAAAATTAATTCTTGCTCGGTCGCTGTTTTTTTTTGTCAAATTTTAAAGGGTACTCGAATTTTTTTTTGCTACTGCTACTTAAAATCGACTTCTTTTAACAGTGCTCCGCTTTCTGACTACATCGCTAAGCGAGAGTCGGGTTCTCATCCTGAGAGTTCTCTGCTCCACGGAGTAATTAGTCAAAATAAGTAATAATGCCGGTCAGGTTAACCTAACAGGCATTATTTGCAAAGAGGCGTAGAGGTGGTAAAAGAGGCCGTAATCTGTAAATGGGTCGTCGCGGACTTAACTAAAGACGAAACAGATGGGCCCAAAAAGCCCGATTAATTCCAAAACTTTGGAGGAAACCCAAATAGGCTGCCCAGAAATTAGGTTAAACAAGGAAGGGTTACCAGTCACTCCTATAATCAAGGCGAAAGAGTATGTTTTTCCAGAACCCTCGAAAAACCTTTAAATCGGATGCATTTTTACAGAAATTATAACAAAAATACTTGGAGCTATTTGGTGCAGAGTAGAGGAGCAATATTACACTATAAATATATTTTTTCTTCACCCTATACGCAGCGCATTAAGATCCCCCCCTCACCCGGGTTGTGCTTTGAGAAAAGACGGGTCATATCGGCAGAATAAAATACCTAAGTATATTTATTAAAAGTTGGTAGGGATAATTCTAGATACGTTCCATTTTTTTTGTATTCTAACATCGCTTACTTGCGTAAGATCACCCCCGACGCATGAAGAGATAGGGAGGATAGAGAAAGAGAGGAACCTCCAAAAGTAGGACGATCACATATGCAAGCGTACACCCAGGTAGACAACGCAGAGGTACACTCACAACCAAAAATTAGAAAGTGGGAACGGCAAACCGCCCCGAGACAACTCGGTACGTATGAAAACTATATTAATCGAGAGTTACAAAGAGACCGTCGAGAAAGATACACCGGAGGGGGAAAGCCGTAACGTAACACGCATCGAGGAACGGGCACAAAAAAATTACACAAGGATACCGGATAAACACCCAGATGTAACTCGCCAGGGATAACTCGCAATTTGGACGCCACAATTCGTAACTGCCGCACAGCGCCAGGTACGTCAATACCGGCCGTGCCAGCATTTATTAGACCTGATATTTTTTCGCCAAATAGGCACTCGGCATCAAGGTTCATGGGTAATTTTGAAAGGTGTGCTACGGCAAATGCATGGACGATAGAGCTTAAATTTTTTTTTACTTTAGCTCCTTTCTAGAGGGAGCTGCCCTAAGAAGGTAAGATTTATACTCGACAAGAGAGGAAAATCTAGATAAACTATGGGAGGTAGTGAAGATAGATTTTCTAAAAGAATCGAAAAAACGACGGGAAGGAAAGAGGCAAAGAAGTCTCGAACATAGAAAGCAGAGAAAAAACGAAAATTCTTTGGAATTCTACCACGAGCTACTATATTTATACAGCATGTACGACCAACCGCTCGACTTCGAAATATTCCTGGATTATTTCGGAGAGGGTCTTACTAGAGAAGCTGCAAGACAGTACTATTTTTTTACCAACCCAAACAGGGCTCCTGGGAACTTCGAGGAAGTCAAGACTATAGCTAAGGCGATAGATAAAGCACCGCAGGATTTATCAGCGGAAAGATACCACGAAAATGACAGGAGGCGGTACACGACAACTGGGAGAGAAGGATAAACCCGCCCCCTTTCAACCAGGGACCCACGGGAAGTCGTTATATGAATGAGCGAAATCCGCGCGCGTCCTATAACGCTTACACGTCAGGAGGCTACGTCAATAGAGGAAATTTGAATAGGCCGCAGGCCTACAACCAAAATGCTGCGTATAGTCACCGAAATAGTAGGGTAGACCGGGGCAACACAACCACAGCGTATAGTCACCGAAATAGTAGAGTAGACGGGGCCAACACAAGCACGTATGATTCTAGCATGCAGAGGTATGGTGCACAGTACATTCGGTCACCGAGAACACTACCAATAGTGAGTAACTATAATAGAGACCTGCCCCATAATAATACCTACAGGGAGAATAACCGGAGATGGGAAAGGAGCACGTCGGAACAAAATAGTCCCAGGTTCGGTAGGGCAACATCAAGCGGAAGGAGAAGCGGAGCACTACTTAACCAGGAGCGGGAGTCTTGAAATAAAATAAGCCAAAATGGCATGCCCAACACTAGGAACGCGGACAATCGTCCTAGGTGCTATTCATGCAACCGCATTGGGCACTACGCCATGTCATGCCCAAATAGCAGAGGGCGTCAAAATTAACTACCCTAGACGGTATACTATAGGTGGTAACCCGCCGGTTATCGTAATTAAACTAAAAATCAACGAAAAAATGTGTCATAAGATGCATTAAACGGCATCGTAGAATCGATAATGACCTAAAAACTTATCACTGCAGGAGGCTATACTATCCCTATCCTAGGGAAAGCCAACCTGCGGCTAGAGATAGAGAATCTAAAGGCGAGATGCGAGGCAGAGGTGATGCGAGGCAGAGGCATCGAGCATAGAACAAATCCCCCCGCCCAACCCAAGTAAAACCGTCTGCTTTACTCAAAAATTAAAAAAGACACAAAAATTCAATGAGGGAAAGTTAAATATGTGATCCCGAGGGATGAAGAGGCGGAGCTAATGTTAGATTGGATGATCGAAAATTGCCGGGTATCACCGGACAATTGAGGGATCGAGAGATGCAAGTTACAAAATAGAACAGAAAGACACAAACAAGAAAAACACAGAAAAATAGAGAAATACTCGTGGACAATGGCAGGACAAGACATGTCTTACCCAAACCCAAAAAATAAAATAAAAATATGTCTTGCAGCATTCAGGAAGAAAATGTTAAGCAGAAATTAACTCAACTACTACAGGAATATAACGACGTTTTTACGAAAAGTACAAAATATATTGGCCGTACAAAGTTAGTGAAATACGAAATTGAGTTGAGTAACGAAATACCGATAAGAAGCGCTAGTAGACAAAGTTTTTGAGGGGATGAAGTGGGAAAAAGTACTAATTTATTTTTTATTTTTTTTATATTTATATGATTTTTGTATACACAGCCCCAATATACACTCGCATTTAGAAACATTGAGAGAAGTATTCGAAAGATTAAGAGCAGCAGGACTAACGCTATCACCCAAAAAATGCGCTTATTTAAAAAAAGAGATAAGACTTTTACGCTTTACAGTAAATTAATACAGAATTTCAGCCGATAAGGAAAAGACAGAGGCAATGTCGAAATTCTCAGTACCCAAAAAAATAAAAAACGTGCAATCATTCCTAGGCGCGGCCAATTTCTACAAAAAATTTATTAAGGACTTTTCAAAAATAGCTAGGCAGCTCCACGATCTAACAAATACTAATATTAGTACCGGTATTACAACATTTAAACCCCAAGAAAGACACAATTTTACATGTAGACGGAAGTAAAACAGGAATAGGGCTGGTCCTGCTACAAGAAGATGACAAGGGAGTTCCACATCCCATAGCGTATGTCAGTAGGTCCCTAAATAAAAATGAAAAAAACTATACCATATCAGAGACCGAGAGCGCAGGAAAGTCCGGATAATAAGTGACCACTCTGCCCTGTGTTGGTTCAAAAATATAAAGAATTCAGGAAGACTAATCAGGTGGAGCTTAAATTTATCGGAATATGACTACACGATTTAGCATAAAAAAGGCAATAGGGATGCGGATTGCCTATCGAGATATCCGCTGGACAGACTTACGGAATCTAACAGAACAATGGATGTAGACGAAGTACTCACTTTTTGCTTAAAAACCTACGAACAAGAAGAACAAGGAGATCAGATAGTGTTACTACAGCCCCAGGAGAAAAAAATTGGACATTTATTATGCCCAATGAATACTAGTAACGGAAACACAATGATAGTCGTAGCAACATGCTACGCAACGAGATACATAAAATGTCAAGCGATTCCAAACGGAAAAGCTGAATCGGTCGCCAACTTTATTTTAAAAAATCTAATTTTAAGACATGGGGCGTTCCAAACATTAGTCAGCGATCAAGGACTAGTGTTCCGGTCGGAACTAGTCCAGAAGTTGCTAAAGCTCATGGGGGTCTACAGCAGGTTCACTACGAGCTACCATCCAGCGTGTAACGGCCTAACAGAGAGGTTCAATGGCACGTTAGCTGATATGCTAGCTATTTTTACAAACACGCAACAGACAGATTGGGCGACATACGTGCCCTTCTGTCAATTCGCGTATAACACAAGCAGACAAGACACAAGTAAGTACTAGCCTTTCGAGTTAAAAGTATAGAAAATATGGAAAGTGAAACAGAGCTGTCCGAACAAAAAACCGAGAAGTTTTAGAAATAAAACCCGTTTAACTAATTTGAGGATTAATTATTCTAAAAGTAATGTCCAGCTAAAATGGGCACAAGCAAGTATTTTTTAAGCAAGGGAGATTTAAAAAGAAAAATCACACCCGAGCGTTAAAAATACGAACAGAGAAAAACTCCGGAGAATTAGAATTAATATAACAAAACCTCGAGTATTTTTTTTCTCCTTGGTATACCAAACCCGCGTGTAAATAAAAAAATTTTCTTATAGGCAGCTAGCCTAGACCTCTCGACCGTGTATAAATAAACCTTCACTATCATAAGAAAAAAGGGGCAGTGGAAAGGCGAGCCACAAAACTCAATAACTAAGATTGCGTACATAAATAATAATATAATTAATAATTTTTTAAAGTTAAGTCCTAGATATCGATTCAAAAATAATAGACAATAAGGCCGGCCTAAGAAAAGCTTAAGCAAACGAATAAACAAGTAGCGTAACTAGATATTAAAATTGGTTAAGTAGTTAGGGTATAAACTTATAAGCATACATACAATGTTATAATAGCGAAATAAGCAACGGAAAGATAATGTAAAATTTTATTTATATTATAGTTAGTTAGTTAGTTAGTTAGTTCATTTATTACAAAGTATTTATACAGTAGAGTACATATACATGTTTCGTCATACTTATCCTAAATTAATGAAAATAAAAAATAGATAATTATTAATTTAGAATATGCTCAAAAAATATTAAAATACAGTTATTATAATTAATAAGGCTTGAAAACACATAACACAAAAAGTTAAAAAACAGCTGGGTAATTAGCTAATTTAAAATTTAAGTTAAAATAATTGAGTGTTGAAGTAATCGACAAAGTACATGTTTGCTTGCATGATTTAACTTAAATTAATGGATAAAAAAAGGACAACGTAGCAGTATATTTAGGCTGCATAATATCAAAAAATTACTTAGTTAATTTGTCAATAAGAAACAAAAACCATAATATAAAACTAAAATTTTACAAGCCAAGTAAAAGACAAACACTAGAGAGTAAAATAAAAATAAAAACAAGAATAAAATAATTACATAATTTTACATGTTACACATAGGCATGATGTTGGTTAAAAACAACAGTAAACAGGAAACTTTAAGTATAAACAAACACTAAAAATTAAGAAATTCGGCGATAGTGTATGGTTCGATTTGACATAATCTAGTAAAACATTCTTTTTTAAATCGTTTGAAGCTCTCAATCTCTTTAATACTATCAGGTAATTGGTTATAAAATTTTACTGCGTTATAGAAATAACTTTTCTGAGTAGATAGAAGTCTATGTTTGGGAATCAGGGTTAAATAAAAGATATACTTTATTGTGCGGGATACTAGGAAAAATCCCACGCCGCAAAGACATTACGGGGTATCTTCAGGATATTCCCAATCATAATTAGAAATAGGCTAGGAAACTAAGTCGTGTATATAACTAAATAGTACATAGGTATCCGCATAGTAAGATACTATATGACATCCCCGTGTGTAAAGTGTCTCCTAGAAAAAAAAAAATGTAAGTCAAGATCCTTGAAGCCATGAGATGCTCAGGATTTTAACGTTTTGCTAAAAAATAAGAAACGAGAAATACAATGAGGTTTCGGAGGAAAAAATGGGGACTACCAAGAACCCTCTCACGTGCGATAACAAACATATACTCCACTGCTTTACACCGAAAAATAAAAATTTAAGAAATCGTGTTTTTACAAAAAGGCTAGTAGGGCATACACCCTCAGTGTAATTACACGCCTAGGCTATGTCATACGAACCTATACCTATAATGCGGGAAAGGGCAAGCGCCTAATTAACCAATTTTTTCTTTTCTATGAAACCACAGTTAAGCATTCCATGAAACAAGTTTTTTTTTACAAGGGAGAGTTTTTAAAACATTAATAGTATTTTTCGTATAAGGACTATCGAGATACCAGTTTAAATCTGTTTTACGAAGTTTAAAATCAAAACATAAATTTTCTCTGGGTACACATAGACACGCAAATGGCTTGGAGGAGCTTCACAAATTATATAGACTTCACTAATTATAGACAAATTATACAACCTATTTGGAACTACGGATTTTGACCCCTCAATGTAGGCGTGTGATACGTGGAAGATATCGAACCAAGCCCTATATAGTGCCCATGAAGACGGGTAGCCCTGCTTATAGAAGCACCAAAGCATTAAAATACCTCATATTTATGTTTGGTTTCTCGATAGCATGGTGAAGTAGGATCAAAGCAACAAAAGATAAAACAGGATGGCACGGTGAAATTTAAAATTCAATAGACAGGAGTAATTTTCCCGTATGTAACGTGTGATCGTCAAAGAATTCCGATAATAAATTAGGAAATAAAGCAGGAAAAAATTTAACAAGTTTAGGAAGTTAAGAGTTTAGTAAGAGTGAGGGAGTGCTGGTGATTTTAGATAGGGAATCAAAAGGACGACTCCAGAGTCACTCCTTAAAAGATTTTATGGCATAAGAAAATAGGGGTACTACTATGCTAGGCTAAAAATAGAGTGGGGTTTGGTTCAATAAAGGGACAAAAATGGTATTAGGTAAATAAATAATAATCTAATTAAAGGCATTGGGATAAAAATGGAGATTTGATAATCATAATTTAAAAACATAAGATAAGTTAGGCTAGGTAACAATAAGAAAAAAAATATAAGTTTAGTACCGCTATATGATCGTTTAGAAAATCCTCGAACTTGGCGGTGGAACAGTTAATTCAAAACAAAAGAAGCACAAATATTTAATAACATAAAAATTGAATAACATAACCTCTTAAATAAAGAAAAACACACCTTCGATGTACAGAACACAAAAACACGTGACGCGATGCTCACTAAGACGCACGGGGCACTTATCTACGCGGAAGGACATAAGTACTAAACTCTCGAAACACAGTAATAATGCATAAAAAAGTCTCGGTCGACGACAGACGAGATCGGCCAGGAAAAGGGTATCATATTATTAAAACTCGCTTCATATCAACACAAGATTTTCGAAGAAATCATCGCAGATATTGTAGGCATACCAAACTAATTTTCTTTTTTCATTTGATGACAGAAAATACATACGTTTTTTTTAATGGACGACAATAATATGATATTGAGTGAAACCGACCCGTTTTCAGTATTATCCAGAGCTAAATGTAAGAGGAAATCGGAAAAAATATTTAGCATGCGGCGATCGTGGAATAAGTACTACAAAATGCTAAAGCCCTTCCGATATTCTGAAGTTAAGATAAAAGAAGTAATTCTTTAAATAAACAATTTCTCGCCAGCGGATTAAGATATAACGTAAAATTCCCCGGTGTACATAATAGTATGACCACTAGATACTAAGCGAATGTTAAGAGCAAATATTAATATCATTTTTTTTTGTTACATGTACTGAGCCATCTTCATGTAAAAAATGCACGAGCAGCAAGTACTCCCAGTTGGCAGAAGACAACCTGAAAACGATCATACAAGTGGATGAAAACCCTAAGAGCCAAAAGGGTTTCTCCATTAATGGAAACACAAACTAGGAAGACAATAGTAGCAAGAACATCCCAGAATATCCAACCCAAGCAAAGCACTTAGCTTAGTTTAGCTATACATCCCTAGCCACATGTCCACACATGTCCATGTCCATGACATGTCCTACGCCAATTATAGACATGTCATAGTATTTACATAAAATGGTTAACGTAAAGACATGGGGTTATCGTTCGGCAAAGACTGTGGTACCATATTTCCCCAGACTCGTTGGGCTATGTCTCCAAACTAATGGGAGGCATATAGAGTTAATATATCCTAGTTTTGAAACGATCTACACGAATGGAATGTCGTAAATTGCTGCAGGACGCTGGTTGTTAAAGGACAGTAGGTTTGTGTTTACCGAACCCGATAAAGTATGCGCGGCGAGTAAGGTTTGCTACAGAAATGAATAAAAAGTATCGCTTTAAAAGACAGCTAAGTTTTTCTGTGAAAGTACATGTAACAATAGAGTAAGGTCAATTTTAAAGTACAGTTTCATTTTTTTTGAGTTGTTTTAATTTTATATCAGGCAAGGTGGTGAAAGATATTTTAATATACCGACTTGGTTTTGTCAAACAGTTATTTCTCTATTAGGCAAAGGCCAAATAAGAATTTAAAAAGAATTAAAAATAAAATCAGGGCCAAAGGTCGGGGAAGCAGTTTTGAATGGTGTTATTATTTTAACCGAAATAAAAAATGGGCAATCAAAATATAATTATGGGTGTGTAGTAACAACACGTCTCAATTTAATGACAGCCAACTGTGTTTTAAGAAATGAAATACCGCTTGCCTGTGAAGTATTATTTTTTCATTTGGTATAATACTATAACAGTATCTTTTAGTTATAAAAACTGCATGTAACTTATTTTTAGAACATAGGAAATTAAGGTAGAAGTATTTCAATTAAGAGGATCGTCCACTGTGACGTATGATTCCATATTAATTTATGTTAATTTTTGTAGGTTAAGTGAAACTCGCTAACTCTGGCAGGTATTGTTGGGTTTTCTTTATGGTATAACTTGGAGGGAGGAATTGGTGCAGACACGTGGCGGTTTCTTAAGTAGAGGGGGGAGATGTAACAATTGGCCAAAAAGGGCATTATTTTAGTAATTTTAATATAATAGTTGGATATTTTAAGTCAGAAATAATTTAATTTAAACAATTACGAAAATCTAATAATTAGTTCGATGAACGTTGGCCTAATTGGAAAGCGCTGCATCAGCAAAGCGAACCAATACGTGTAGTCTAAGGCAACTTGACTTGACCGGTCGATCGTTACATCTCCGAAGACGTAAATCGAAATTCCACTTGGAAAGAAAGGTAGGATTTTGGTGGCATTCAAAGTTGGATCGCGATTAGGCAAAGGCCTGAGAAAAGGGAATTTTTGGTCTACAAACCGCACAGGGGTAGACAACCAAGCAACAGTCGGCGGGTGCCCGTGACGTGTAGTGATCTCACGTAAGTAAAGTTAATTTTGCTATCTCTCAGATCACCATGTGTCACTGTATCTTGTATAAACTGTTTCTTTTATAATACAATTCTCCGCCGAAATTCAGGTGTGTCTCCATAAACTGCTCCGTCACGAAACTTGGAAACGACCTTCCCCTTAAGGTAACGTTCCCGTTTTTAACCAACGGCTCGCGGCAACTCTGTTGACGCGATCCAGGCGTTGAAAGTGTAGATTTAGTTAGGCAGCCAAGGGAAAAGAGCGTTAGAAGTTGACACTTGTAACGCAACCTACTCTTTAACGTGACTGTTAACGTGACAATATGCACATTTGGCTTCCACTTAACCTTCAACTGGCATAAGTTAAAAAAAAAGTATTGTTTTGTAGTCTGAAGGAGTTTTAGTTTCCTGGTTAGTATGTGTTTTATTGACACTCTTCAAAATCTCAGTAGATTCCTGGGCACTTGTCATATTTAGATAAATCTTCATATGCACATAAAAACCTTACTTTTTTTACAGAAATGCCTGCTGTGTGAAACATTTGCCATAAGTACAAAACATTAAACGCCAAAAAGACAAACAAAACATGGGAGGAAAATTTGAATTTTATAAGGCACCGTTCATCAAAAATAAAAACAATAAAAAGGATCCTTGAAGACTGAAGATAAGAGAGAAATGGTTTAAAAACATCAGATACTGGGCAAACAGTACATGTATGTTCCACTGACTTTGTTACTGGTAATAATGTTATACCTACATTCCTATGCAGAAAATTCTGCATCGTAGTTTATATACCCAATAAGATATGTTACATGATATTAGTTTGGCAAGGATTAATTATTTCATGCCGGTTTTACATTGAAAATTTATTCAAGGCCATTTTTATGAAGCGGTAGTGTAATACATCAGCTCTCTGTTTGAACTAAACAAAAAACAAACAACCTGCATAGTTAACATCTTAAAACAACCACATAAAACGAAACAGTTGGAAACTCTATTGACGGTGGTTTTTGTATTCTATGAAAAATTGATTACAAACTTTCACACATTTATTCATTCACAATTTTATTTGGCGTTAACTTATCATATTGCTGAAATCAAGCTCAAACTTTTTGACCATAAAGAAATCCATGAATTAAATGTATTACACACATATTCATAAAATCATTTAAAAAAATCCATACATAAAACGTCTAAAATTAAAATTATAAATAAAATTACTTAATTTTGATTTATGAATAGCCTAGCCCTTTAATACGCGTTATTGCAAAGAAATGCCCACTTGATTGAAAAACTTTACATGCTTGTTACTGGTTATATAAAAAAAAATACAATAAATAATAATGTAGGTAAGTAAGTAGGTGATGAGTTTTCTTCACACAGGGAAGTGGAAAGGTTCAACCCTAACTCATTCACTTCTTCTCCAATGGCATTATTGGTCAAATCTTGTTGATGGGTTTCCTATAATTTAGGTGTAAAAAAATCTAAATTAAAATTTTTATTAGGGAATTCACTATATATAGACTGATTAAATCCTCTTAAAAAAATTTGTGCCCTTTATTTTCTGAATTTATTTCAGGTTGGGGTGGCTAGGTTTACGTAAAGCTAGCATGCCGAATTTTTTTATTTTGTTTTTTAATTAGAAGGGCGCACAATTTTTTAAAAAGAAGTTAGCACAGGAGATTTTATTGAGGCTAGCATATTATTGAGGGTTTTTTTATTTAACGTAAAACTTGTATAAATAGTTTTATAATGATTTTTATTTAGGATCATTTAAAAAATATTTACCTAATTATGTAAGGGGAAAATTGTAAATAAAGAATATATGTTATTTACCAAGATGGCATATTAAATGATGGCAGTTAATCTGGGTGATCAATATCCCCAAGTGGTTTGCCCATCGAGGTTGCCTAAAATAAAACAAAAAAAATAATAAAGAAAATTTAGCAACGGTGTTATTATAATTCGATTATTGATCACCTATACAGGGATGGGATCTCCTGAACGATAGGAGGTACGAAAAGGTTTAAGTTAGGGCAATGTTGCGCAATTTACTCAGAAAAGTTTACAAAATCCAATAAGTTCCGGCGAAAAAAAACAAAATCTTACTTTTTACTTTTTATTTGCTTGCGCGTTTATTATTAAAGCTGTCAGAAAACGGTTAAAACTTTCTACAGACAGTTTTTTAAGATCTACTTAATGACGGGTCTGTTTTTGAGATTTGACATTTCAGAGCTTTTTTTCTCCTGCCGTTTTGTTCGTGAAGGATGACAGATAACATTTTGCAAAATGATTTTGACAAGTCACCTGGGTTCAAATTTTGCTTTTACCTTAGTCAAGATATTTTGGGAACACGCTTGCAGTACCTTTTTTGACATCTTAAAAATGACAGATTTTGTTTTCTAATCCAAAAAAGCACGTGTCCATAAGGAAAAATGAACTTTACAGTGCTCCTGTCACACTGAAATGTCAAATGGTAAAAACAGACCTGTCATCCATCCATTGACATCTTTAAGAATAAAGGTACAACTCCGATTTTGTAATCTTTTTTTATTTTTGAGTAAGACATCAAATTGCGCAACTTTGCACTGATTTAAACCTTTTCGTATCTTCTACCGTTTAGGAGATCCCCATGGTGAACATCGAAATTTGGAACACCCTGTATAGGTATTTATTTACAAAGTTCAAAAAGTTTTGCACCCCCTACTTCAAGATTTTTTTTTTAATGAGTTTATGAATATAGATGTAATACATTTAATTCATGGATTTCTTTATGGTCAAAATAAAATTGTGAATTTCACTCAATAAGAACATGCTGTTATTAATTTTGACCAAGTTTTCATAGAATACAAAAACCACCGTCAATAGAATTTCAAACTGTTTCCTTTTATGTGGTTGTTTTAAGATTTCACTATGCAGGTTGTTTGTTTTTTGTTTCGTTCAAACAGAGAGCTGATGTATTACACTACAGCTTCATAAAAATGGCCTTGAATAAATTGACATGAAAAATAAAACCGGCATGAAATAATTAATCCTGGACAAACTGATATCATGTAACATCTAATTGGGTATATGTATTATGATGCAGAATTTTCTGCATAGGAATGTAGGTATAACATTATTACCAGTAACAAAGTGAGTGAAAGGTGCCTTATAAAATTGAAATTTTCCTCCCATGTTTTGTTTTTCTTTTTGGCCTTTGATGTTTTGTAATTATGGCAAATGTTTCACATAGCAGGCATTTCTGTAAAAAAAGTAAGGTTTTTATGTGCATATGAAAATTTATCTAAAAATGACAAGTACCCAGGAATCTACTGAAATTTTTAAGAGTGTAAAACAAACACATACCAGTTGAAGGTTAAGTGGAAGCCAAATGTGCATAAAATTGTTTATATTTACAATAATGTGCTTCATTATATTTTTACCCTCTAACATCGACTTGAGAAAAACTTAGTAGGTAGGTTATAAAAAAAACGCAACATATTATTTAGCTACAAATATATTTTTTGGAGGTCAATATTTTGCACATTTTTAAATAGGAAATATGCATGTATACACCTATACCTCTTTATAAGTCAACCAATGAATCAAAAGCTTTATTGTCTTCTTACACTGGATAGGTATATAAACATGCGAGATGATACTTACTTTTCTCACAATAATACCCGGTTCACACCTAGCCGGCCCACCCTGCATTAAAAAACGCATCATGTGACTTAAAAGTCGAAATCCAGCACGATCCCTTGTTTATTCAAGGGACCGTGGAAATCCAGTTCCTGTCACATTGTGCGTTTTTTAAAGCAGGGTGGGCACGCGTTGGTGTGTTTGGGCTTAATTAGTCAAAAGGAAAATAAATAATTTGAAAAAGTAACGTTGTATTACGTCAATAATTATAGTACTTATACCTAAGTTTATTCCGAATGTTGAAGTTTTTAAAATAAATTATTTTTTGCACTTCAGGGACAAACAGCTTTGCATTTTTTATTCCTCATGTTAGCAATAAAAGTAACTTTTCAAATTCAACCAGGGATAAAAAGTGAAGGTAAAGGGCCAAAAAGTGACATTATCAATAAAGTGTGTAATATATCCCCTTTTACATATTTTTCTGCATTAATATTTATTTATATTTAAATGAAAGACCCCGTAGTAAATGTTTTTCTATAGGTGATGAAACTCAACTAACATAAGAGTAAAAAATATCAGTTAATTGCCACTGTCTTTAATTAAATGGTCTATCTACGATAGATTCAGATTTGTCAATGGCAATGTTTTCAATTCCCTGAACTTACTTTATATTTTCACAATGTAAGTATAATGGCTAATGTAGTTTTTCTTTTTGCGGCTAGCTTCTGTTTTTGTCATATAACTATGAGATACTATATCCGCCCTACCCTTGCATTTCCCGGAAAAAAAGCCGTAGAGATAATAGCTCAATAGAGATAATAACTCATTCAATTAAGTGAGCGTAGAAAAAAAGCAGAGCCAAAAACTCTTGTCGGCATGAGTAGATATATTGTTACACATTTTGCGACACTTAGGCCATTATAGTATCTCATAGTTATATGGTTTTTGTCCTTCTCGAATAGAGAAAGTGACCAAAAAAAAGTTGAACAGTCCTATTTTTTCGCTATTAAAGAAAGAGGAAATAGAAGCTAGCTGAAAAAAAATCAACAATGTGCATCAAAAATTTGTAAAACAAATATACCTTAACTCTAACTACAAGCTGTGCAAATGATCTTAACGAAACAGTGCCTATCTATTGTTTTTTGTTTGAAGGTGGTGTATATTGCTCCCAACCCAGATACAGCAAACCTTTTCACAATTCTGACAAAACCATTTACCTCTGGGAATCTTCAACAGACCTGTGCACCTCTTATTAAACCACTGGATTTTACACCAACGGTTAGCGCATTGCACCATTTTATTGGCATCATCAGGTTTTCTGCAGCAGAACCATAAATCAGGATGCTAAAATGAACATCTTTTGTGAGATTTACGTATTTTAATAATTGTTTTTTTTTTAGTTTTTTTGTTCTTTTTGTTGTTAGTCCTGTTGCTAATTTTTTTCTGTAAGACGAACCCATGTTACAAAGTATTATTTTTGGGGAATAAAAAAATCTATTTAGTAAGTAAACATATTTTAAAAAACAGTTTAAACATACCTTTTCACTGCCATATTGCTTGGAATAGCAGATAATGTTGCACGGGCATCTTCTTCTGGAACAGTTGATGTTGCTCCTGAAATAATACTACAATAAATTTAAAATTCTATTCACAACTGAATCAATTCAAAATTATTATTTAATGCAGTTACCGAGGGGAAAATCATCTCATGGCATTACCCATATAAACTAACCTGGCATTACTGGCAATACATGTACAAATTCCTAGGAATTACTACCAGATTAACATGGCATTACTCACAATACATGTACAAATTTTAGATCAGTTGTTACCCCCTCGGCAGTTATTTATGTGATAAAATAACTAAATGAATTTTTAATTTCTATTTTTTTACAAGTGTTGAAATATAATAATAATAAATAATAATAAAAAAAATTTAGTCTGCAAATATAAATATTCTAAAAGATATAACTTAAAATTTCCACGTACTCTGGTGCTGACTGAATGTTCAATTTCTAAAAAAAAAAAATTGTATTTATTTTAGATGCCCAATTGTGCTTTTAGATATAATAAAATGTTTTAGGTTTATATTTGCAATAATCCCACAAACAAAATTTTATTCTAGGGCAGGGTCTTCAAGTTAACTTTATTGATTAACAAAACTTTTATTACCTTTTTAATTTTTTTAAATTTTCGTTCAGTCAAAATTTATTAACAAATTTCTGGTGTTTTCTCGGTCTCTTTTGACTTCTTCCCAGCATTATTTTATTTTATTTAATATTCACCTGATGCCAGGGCGGACTTAGTCTAAAATCTAGGGGGAGGGGGGCTAATCAGATTTGGAGTTGTTGATTTACCTTAATTTTTTTGCCAATAACATATGCTTTAAAAAAAAAGTGGACAGCTGCCAAAGGGGCTGGGTTGGGGTGAAATACAGTATCAACACGCTATAAATATGCTGCCACTTTTTTGCATCCTTGTTTTAAATGTCATAAAAATGCTAAAGAAAACCCTTTAAAAATGTTAATAATATTTATGGTTCTGGACCAAGGCGTATGACCAGAAAAAATTTCAATCTTCCTTTACCAATTCCTAAAAGCACTTTGGCTCAAAAATCTTTAATTTATGAAGGAAGGAAAATATTTAATCACTTGCCTTTTGTTATTAAACATGCTACACCCTCAAACAATTTTTTTAAAAATTAAAAAACCTCCTTGTAGAGACCATATTACTCTTTGTCAGAGTTTTATGAGGACCAATTTGAATAAGACCTATTATGTTTTATTACGTTATTATTATTTTATATTCTTAAATTTAAAAAGTATGTTAAACTAATTTACATCTAGTCATTTTTAACCAACCCTTTAGTTTTTTTTTACCTCTTTATTATATTTTAATCTTTTTGTCTAGTTTTTTGTTTTATGGCATTTTTCGTTTTTTTTAACTGTAATCCAGGTTTTTTGTTTAAATTATTTATTCTGTTTATTAGTCTAATGTTTAAATTTTCATGTTGTTTTATTATTTAACATATTAATATTATTTTTGTGTTATTTTTCTCTTTTTCTTTCTCTTTTGACGTATTATCATATTAATTTAAGAATTTACTTTATCTATTTTAGTGACAAATTTATTAATAATTTGATTATTTAGCTTGCTTTGTCAACAGAATTTTTTTTTCTTGACAATAAAGTATTTTTTGATTGATTGATTGAATGATTGATATTTGGACGGACATTTCTATGCTTACCTTATAGTCGTCCGGCTTAGGTCCCCAATTGTTTATTTTGTGCAGAAAGCATGAAATTTGGCACACTTATTCTTTAGACAATTCTTTAAAATTTTGGTCAAGGAAATCGATGATCGTATGTATAGGAGCCAAGATGGCGGCGATATTTTCAAAATGTACGTCTATTTTTTTTTTAATTGTAGGTTCGCCATCAAAACAACATTAACGTTTACCGTTTTCAGTCTACCCACGAAATTAGAGATGTTGTTGTTGTGTTCATTTGATAACGGTCCACTTTACGCTACTAAGGCCAATTGGGACCGGTCCTCGACCACCTTGAACCCCAGACCAGGGACAATATTACATTTTACACTCCCAAAAAATAATCCTCTAAAATGTCTTGCAACATCCAACCTCTGCAACCGACGGAATCGAACCCGCGAATATAGCAAGCGAGAATCCTTAAACTCGCTTTGTGTTCTTGACATAAGCGAGGGAAGTTTTGTTAATTGTTTGTGACCTTACGCAAAATTTTTTTTGAAATGATCTTAGAATATTTTATTCAATTTCCACCCCTATGTGCACCACACATGATATATCATCGTGATTAAAGTTTTAATCGACGTTAGAATGTGACATCTTGGTGTTTTACATTCATTATGATCAAACACGTTCTAAACTAAATTTAATTGTGATTAAATATTGCGGTGCATATAGCTTAGGCACCAAAAAGTAGGCTAGGGTAGCGTTTATAAGGAGCTTGGATCAGAATTTAGGGACGCACCCTCATTTATTTGAATATATTATATCAATAACGTTTTCGCGGAAATAACCGAATGGATTCCTAATACGGCCAGCACGGCATATTCTTGTGACAATAAGTGCTTCACGTGTAAATCTCTATCCTTTATTTTTGCGAATATATTTCAAGGATATTAGTATTTGTTGTCACTGTTTTGTTGCGCAAATTGGCTGGGCAGCAACGCGGCGAACTGACCTGTAATGTATTAATATATAAGGTGCATTCTAGCTTACACCTATCTACTCTGTTCTAAGAGGCTGTTCCAAAATCAGGAATTTTGTTGGTTTTGTTAGCTTGTGTCTTTATTTAACTACTAGAGTAAAATAGGATTGGAGCATATTATGTTCTGATTCCTTCCAGAATACACGCCATTCGCCATTTAGTCTTCAGTTTTTCTTTGAGTTGGAATTTGTGGAATTGGAATTGAATCGCTGGAATTGACGGAATTTGTGGAATTGAACCTGGAATTGGAATTGTTGGAATTAGTGGTATTGTTTGGAATTGGTGTACATAATTTTGGCCAGCGGTTCGCCCCTCGGTTAATCCACTGGCAAAGAACATCTGTCACCAATTGCTTTTCTGATATATGCATGACTCTAATCCAGCATGGCAATCACAACGATAATCCAAGGCGATAAAGGGGGTGCAGCTTTCTAGTCTATCAGTCCTTTCTATTTATGAATTGGAGTTTTTCTTGGTACCATTTCTCCTAAAAATATATGTAGCTAAGTAGGTCATTATGGGCAGTAGGTAAAATTAGGTGCCACATTTTCTAGTTATTTAGATTTATAGAAAAAAAAACATTGCAAATTGTTTTTGTTAACTTCTAAACAAACAACATATACCTATATAGGTATTAAAAATCCAGTTTTTTAGAACTTTTGTCTGATTATCTGTCCTTCTTTTTGTTCTAAACTGCATTTTTTGGATTGGGCAGTACATAGGCTTTTCATCAAAAAATTATGCTTTGATAAGAACTTGCTCAGAATGGGTACTTGCCTACTTCATATGAACTTGAGGTTGAAAATTTGGTTTTGGTTATAGTCGGTTAAGTGTGGTTGGTAGCTTTTTACTTTTGTTGAAACTGAGGATAACTTATCAAAACAACTAAGCTAACTTAGTAATCCTAACCAAACCTAGCCAACATCTTAACTGAACGAAAGCAAACCTAAAAATTTAGTTTTTTAAGCAGTTTAAATCGTCCATATATCTCTTAAACATTCTGCATTGCATATGTGTACCTACTAGCAATCTAGTATTTTTCTGTATCATACAGTCTTAAGCTAACTTAGTAAACCTAGCCAACCCCTTAACCTAACCAAAGTAAACCTAAAAATTTGTTTTTTTTTTAAGCAGTTTAGTAATCAGTTTAGTAAGCAATCTAGTATTTTTCTGTGTCATACAGTCTTAAGATTGCCTTTGGCATTAATTCCAGGCACAAATAAAAAAATCATTACCCAAATTTTACATTTTTGTCCAAACTTAACAGACCTTACAACACCAATATATGAATATTTTAAGCTAAAAACCTACTCACCATTTTATGCTTCAAGATATCCAAAGGTAAGTAGCAGGTGTAGATCAGGTTTCACTTTATTTCAAAGGACTACAAAGAGTTCCTTATAATACCTAAGAACAGGCACTGAATCACTACAAAAGGACTGCAAAGAGTTCCTCACTAATTTCACTTTTAAATTTTTAGTTTTCACTGCAGTTTCAAAATGGTTAAAGAAGATTCACCTGAAAATTCGAGAGTGTAAAATAAACAATAAATATAACCTTAAAAATAGTTGTTTGACAACTGTCATTCTAAAAAGTAGGGCTGGGTGAGAGTGAAATTTTCTGATGATGCTTTGTTTTTGTTTTACATCATATAGTGTGCTGACTGCTAATAATAATAACCTAATTACCAAAATTTTCTTAACTTGACTTTCCTTAACCAGATTAAAAAATTCCCTGACTGATATTTTTAGCAGTCTCAATAAAGGAAACAATTTTTTTAGAATATTGATTTTACTATAAAGTTTAAGTAATTTTTTAACCAAACTTTAACTTAACTCATATTAGGTGCATATTTATTAAAAAAGAGCAAAGAAAATCAGCCTCCACCACCCCTAACTAAAATGTACAAATATTTGTGAGACAAATGGCCAAGCTTTTTGAACATTTTGCTCCTGAATAGTTAGAAAAGTTAGAAATCAAAGACAGTGCTACAATAGTTTATTGACTAGAGCACTGTGAAAAATCCCTTCAAATTACTCTCATTGGAGAAAATTCTCTGACTTTCCCTGACCCATTGAAACCTTCCCTGACCATTTTCAAATTCCTTAACTTTCCAGGTTGTGGACACCTTAAAAACCAAAAGAAAACAGTTTACTACACTGCCACACACACACACCTACCTGGAGACATTTTGAGAATTAGATTGTTGGTCGTCTTCACCATCGGATCTAACAGTAACCAGGTGCAGCAACCCATTGCTGTCACACTCATATTCATCATGACTTTCATGTGGCTCGTCTTTCCAGATAAGAGGATTTATATTGTGACTTTCAGTTTTTGATTTTGCAATTACAATTTCCTTCAAATATTCCTCATGACTATCTTCACTTTTAATATCAATAGGTTTGTATTCCTCTTTAACTATAATGTGTTCAAAATTCATCTTTTTTAAAAATGTTACAACCAAAAATTTAAAACCATGAGTTTTTTATATTGTACCACTTTACTCTTCGGAAACAAAATAATTTTTACAAAATACAAAAATAAACACAGCACTTTAACCTAACTTTTTTCTTATTAATTGACAAGTATAGCAATTTTTTGTGAGCTTACCATGTTTACTATTGTTTTCTTCTTTTAATTGCAACGGTCTGAGAGAGATCACGTTACCAGGAAATGCTCTCCCTCCACCCCTCTGGAATAAAACATAATGCGCGTTTATAAACCAGCCTGCTTGGTGTCGGGGTTAACGCCGCGACTTTCAAGCAGGAGATGCCGGGTTCAAGCCCCGGGTCTTGCAGGTAGTCTAATTGGACTTTTTCTTATAAAATTGCAGAATTGTAAGATAAAGGTAAAACGCACTATGAAGCGGAGTAAGCCGAGTTAGCTAGAAGGCAGGCTAATTCGATTTCATACCGTCCCTGGGAGATAAGGTGACCAACCGTCCCGGTTTGGCCGGGAGAGTCCCGATTTTTAACCATTTGTCCCTGGGAAAAAATCCGTCCCGGATAGTCCCGGTTTTTCAGCAAAAGTTCGGTTCGTCCCGGTTTGGATACCACTGTATTTTGTAACTTTAAAATCACTGCAATTAAAAAAGCGGATGTTCTCTGCTAAGGTGATCAACCGTCCCGGTTTGGCCGCGACAATCCCGATTTTTAACCATTTGTCCCGGGAAAAAAATCCGTCCCAGATAGTCCCGATTTTTTAGCAATAGTTCCGGTTCGCCCTGGTTTTGACACCAATGTATTTTGTAACTTTAAAATCACTGCAATGAAAAATGCGGATGTTCTCTGCCATCTATAAATTTGAATTGAAACCTTACTTAAATTATTTTTTTTAATATAAGTATTTTGGAAAATACATCTTAATAATATTAGGGGTGCATATAAGAAAAAATACATGATATACAATACATTGAATGACCGGAGTGTCCCGGTTTTGCCCCTTTAGTGGATGTTCTCTGCCATCTATAAATTTGAATTGAAACCTTACTTAAATTATTTTTGTTTAATATAAGTATTTTGGAAAATACATCTTAATAATATAAATAAGAAAAAATACATGATATACAATACATTGAATGACCGGAGTGTCCCGGTTTTGCCCCTTTAGGAGTTGGTCACCTTATCGGAGAGGCAAGGGCGTCGATAATTTTTTCTTTTGGGGGGGTAACAAATTAACAAGATAAATTTTCAAAACACTTTTATGGTTTGTATGACTTTGCCCCTTGGGATATTGAGGAAAAGAATTATAAGGTAACAAAACTTAGGTAATATTTAATGAATTATTAATTTACGTATTATATGCGTATTAGCTATCGAAATATTGTAATTAAGTTAATAAAATATTATAATTATGTACTTTTAATTAATTAATAAAATTGGTGATAATACACTTTTGTTTTCTTTCGTCAAGTGTAGGCAAAAAACGTTTTTTTTTTGTCAAAAGATTAAACCCCCCCCCCCCCTTATGGACGCCCTTACGGAGAGGACGTTAAGAGGACGGTCCTGTGTGATCCATATATTGATAGTGGAGCACGTTAAAGATTCCTAGCCCCGACAAAGGGGTTTATGCTAAACTAAATCCTTCTAGGAAAAGAAAACTGCCTTTCTAGGGGGTGCTCATCAGACCGGTTTGATGAGCGGGATAAGGGGGGAACCCAGGGAAAATAAGTGAAAAATGTATCTTAGGCCCGACCCCTCTATTCACGCCGGTTTCCAGACCGGATAGGATCGGATATCACGTAGAGCAACACCTGCTTAACTAAAAAGCCAGTTAAGTCTTTTTCGATTTAGTATCCTTTAGTCTACCATAGCGGCCATATTGATACCCAACTGACAGAAAATACATGTTTAACCTGTCAACTTGGTTATATAAATGGCGGCAATCTTTGGCTAAAGGGCACTGAATAGATAAGAGTTAACTGGCTTTTTAGTTGAGAACGGTGTTGCGTAGAGGCGGACCTAGGTACACACTCCCTAAGTCGGTAGGCTACGAAAGTAGTTGACGACTCGTCCGATTTAGTTAAATAGAGACCTTTTTCACCTCTTATTTTGGTTCAATTTCACTTTATCCCTTATTTGAAGCGTGCGCACTTGAGAAGAAATAACGATTTCCCTTACTAACCGATAAAGTTTGACGTTATCTGCGGGTGAATATCGTATCCCTTATAATTGGCATGGTTGTCGCGAGTAAAACGTTAAGTGGAAGTACAAAATATTTAAATTGATTTTTGAATGCAAATATGTTCTGTATTCTTTTTAATTGTAAGGTGTCAATTTTTGTTTAATCTTTTTTTTTGGCTAGAATTTCATAAGAAATGTAAAACATTTAATAACGTGACGTTAGCTGCGTCACAACGCCTTATTAAGCGATAAAGTCACCTAACGGGGATTTTTCATAAGAGGTGCAAAAGGTCCCTAATAGTGAAACGGGACTGAAAAAAGTGACGGTAATCAAATGAGAAGAGAGAGAGGGAGAGAATGCGCGTTTCTGCGAGCTTAACATAGTTACTATTATTTTCTCTTTCTAAATGCATTCGTCTAAGCGAGATCCAGCATACTACACCATCATAAAAAATACCCGCCTTTACACCCTTCGACCCCGCATATCTGTCAGGGGATAACTATCTCAAAAGGATAGACAGCGGGGTCGAACGCTGTACAGATCTGTTTTCTTTTTGTAGCGGTTACGGTTAACCTTGGTCCTAAAATTTCCCAGAAGTATAAGCAAAAGAAGGAGACCTCCATTTTGTAATATCTTCGAATATTGTTTAAATTTACAGATAATTGTTTATGCTTACATGTGTATGTGATGAAAAGTTTTTAATTTTTATGAATTTCTGGATTGTACTTAAATCTTCACATCAAAAATGCTATGACGTCATCCTAGCTGACATGAACAGATGAATGGACATAGATAGCACATCCTGTGAAGATCCATACCTTGAGAACCGCAACCATTCTGAACCGGCAAAATGGGCTGGTTCCGATTCTCAAGGCAACGAACATGACAGGATGTGCTGTCTACGTCGATTTTTTCTGTTCATGTCAGCTAATACATGACGTCATAGCATTTTTGATATGAAAATTTAAGTATAATCCGGAAATTCATAAAAATAAAAACTTTTGATTATATATATATATGTAAACATAAACAATTATCTGTAAATTTAAACAATATTCAAACATATTACACAATCGAGGTCTCCTTCGTTTGCTTACACTTCTGGGAAATTTTAAGACCAAGGTTAACCGTAACCGCGACAAAAAGAAAACGGCACAGGCCGTATGTTCCTGGTATGCTGGGTCTCTCTCAGACGAATGCATTTAGAAAAAGAGAATATTAGTAACTATGTTCAGCTCGCAGAAACGCGCCTATCTCCTTAGATCGGTTTTTGCGAGGTTAATACAGCATACCGGTATGTATGGTAACATGTTATCCGGTATTTTTGCGAGTAACTACCCCTTACCATGACGTCACATTTAACTAAGATGTGATGTCATGGTTACATTAATTTTTTATACAGCCTTACACAGTCCCAAGTTAAACAGGAATGTATGTCCGCCTCACTTAGTTATGCAACCAATGTAAAGCACTTACATTTAAAATATGTAACGCGACGATGAAGTCGGCACAATCTGTTGTACAAACCACAGAAAATATGGAACTTACAGACTAAAAAAGCACACAAAGACATGTGAAACCTAGGCTTCAACTTGCTGTGGCAAAGCTCTAAGAAAGTGGATAAGACTCTTTGAGAAAGTTGAGGACACTTGGGCCTCGATCAGGTGGGTGTTTTGTCAACTGACAACAAAGGTAGAGTGATTTTGTATAATGCATAATATCATATGGTTTGTGATAAACTTAATTCTGGTATGTTCAGGACAACACAACAATGTGTTTTGAGCCCAATATTTTACAAAGAATGTAAAACTTCCAAGATTAATAAGGACAGGAATTAAAAAACTCAACAAATGAACCAATACCAGTTTCTAGTATGTTTGTACACAAGACAGATAATGCTTGTGTCCATTATATAGATTGAAAAAAACATGATTAAAGCTTAATCAGAGATTTTTCAGCTTGGTGGATGTGGTCATAAGTCTTTTTTTATGATAGGTACTTTATAAATCTATTCTTGTTGTTTTAGTTGGCCGGGTTACTATTTGATATATTATAAGGGCAGGTTTATGCTGCAACTTAATGCACAATTCTTAAATTAAGTACTTAATTTTTCATCTGCCTTTTTGGCATGCTATGTTGGAAAAAGATAGAGATATAAAATTAGGTGCTAAATTAGAAAATTGTGTATTCAGTTGCTGGGTAATTCAGCCTTTACAATGAGCTTCAGGCTACTGCGAACATAGGGGGAATCAAGTCCAATTTACTCTCCGTGCCGTACGACCGAGGTGGATTCGAAGCACGCTGCAGTATTATCTTTTGAAAATTTATTTTGTTTTTATTATTTTGTTTTATTTCTGCCTTGCTCGAGAAACAGATTGGTAAGTTCTTAAGTGAAATAATACATTTTTAAAACTAAAAATGGATGTCTAGAAAGTTGACGAATAAGTGCAGATGGTCAAATAGTACTACCAAGGCAGACCATTGAGATTTATTGAAGAACTTTTTTTGGAGAATTTTGTAAATCGCCCAGAACCTATAGTTTAGCAACGATTTATAGGTTTGTGCAGAATTTTGAAAAGTTTGGTTGTGTAGCGCCAAGAACCATAAAAAATCAACTGTTTTGAATGACGAGCAGGAAGTACGAGATGTGATGATTTGCGCTGCAGTGGAGGAAAATCGAAAGTTAACTAGCCGCCAAATTGCCGAAGCCACTGTCTTACATGTTCTCAAAAAGAATGATTATCATTCTTACAAAGCGTCAAAAATGCATCAGATTTTTCCGGAGGACAACTATTGTCGTATGGAATTTTGCGAAACAATGATGGAAAGGGCTAATCGTGATGAAAACTTTCTGAGATCTATTCTTTTCACAGATGAAAGTACTTTTCGATTATTGAATCGTCATAACTGAACACACGTTCGATATTGGTCGAGGGAAAATTTGCATTTTTATTTTGACGTAAAAACACAGTATCCCCAGAAACTAAATGTTTGGGGGGTATTGTAGGGGAACACGTAATTGGGCCATTTTTTATTAACGGCAATTTGAATGGTCCTAGATACTTGGATCTACTACAGCAGCATATTATTCTGCTGCTAGGCAGTTGTTAGGTGTGAGATTTGGTGAAACATGGTTTCAACAAGATGGTTGTCCGCTCACAATGTTGGCCTTGTTAGGAAATAATAAAATAATGTATTTCCTAATCGGGTACACGGGGAACTATTTTATGGCCAACTCGATCACCCGATCTTGCTCCTAATGACTTCTATTTGTGGAGTTTAATAAAGTTTACGGGCATGAAAGTGCTAATAATTTGGAAGAACTTCGGATTAAAATTGAAGAACATGCTTTTGCATGAATTGCTAACATGCTTGGAAACGTTAGAAGGCTCGGATATTGTCTAGCCGAGCAAGGAGGACTTTTCGAACATTTGCTCTAATTTTTTTTGACTGGGAGAATCTTTTTGGTTTTTAGAATGTATTATTTTATTTTGAAAACTTGCTTTTATTTTGTTTTTCTTATTATTTTCATTGTAACACCTTGTCAGTGATAAATCTGAGCAGTTGACAATAAAACGCTCTAATTTATCAGTGACAAAAAACAAGAAAATAACGTTATAAAAATTTGCGTATTTATTGACCAAATTCCGGTTTCATTTACTACCCTGGTAAAATTTTCCCCTCGAATCTCATCCAAACCGGAGAAGATTTTATCATGTTTTTATAAGTTCTATAAGATCCAATGAGAAGGCCAATATTTTTCATCCAAACCGGAGAAGTTTTTATCATGTTTTTATAAGTTCTATAAGATCCAATGAGAAGGCCAATATTTTTTAGATAATATTTTATAATCTTTTAGAAGCACAGAAGATTTTACCCAGACAGCAAAGTTACGTACCAGGTACGTACCTCGTACCTAAGCCTCGGACGAAAAGTACGTACATAGTACGTACGCTAACTTCAATGTACGTACTACTTGGGATATGGAAAATATGTACAATGTACGTACATTTGTGTACGTACCCAGTACGTACTTTGTATGTCCCGCGGGGGATCAATAAAAGGGGGACGTAAATAAATAAAATACAAAATATTTTTTATGCCTAGAGGGGGGCGCGGCAATTTGAAACCCAGAAAACTCCTCTCTGCTGGTTGACTCTCCGAGAAAGAATTCCTGACGGAGGATGGGTATTTATAAAATACCAATTACTTATTTAAGAGAATGAAAAATACAAAAGTTTTCGTTAGAAGTGAGAGAAATGTTACATAAATGAACTACGTCCAAGTTATGACAACTTAAGAACGTAGTAAGTACGTATCTAAAAATAACGTAAAAATACGTTTTGGCTGTACGTACATTTTACGCACAATTTTGTACGTACGTCGTACGTACCTAGTAGATCCCTGGACGTAAAGACGTAAAATGGATGTAAAATGTACGTCCCTGAGACGAATGATGCTGTCTGGGTATAGGGAATATATGATGTTTTATGAGCTTGTAGTTTTAGAATAATTTATAAGATTGGATAAGACTAGTTACTTTTATGAGAATCAAGGATGTTTTATAAGGCAGAAGTGTAGAATATTTTATCAGTTTGTATAAGGGTGTGGGTTTGGAGAAGATTTTATCAACGAACAAATACACAGTTTTAAAGGAAATTTGATGAGAATGAGCTATTGAGGATGTTTGAGGAGATTCTATCAGTATCGTGATTATAGAAGATTCTATGAGCAATGATTTTGGAGAAGTTTCTATGGGTTCTTGTGTGATCGGTTTCTAGAATATTTGATGAGATTCTATTCAGTATGGTGATTCCTATCAGCAATGTTTTTGGTGAGGTTTCTATGAGTTCTTGTGGGATCGGTTTCTAGAATATTTGATGAGATTCTATCAGTATCATGATTATAGAAGATCCTATAAGTAATGATTTTGGAGAAGTTTCTATGAGTTCTTGAAAAATCGGTTTATAGAATATTCGATGAGATTCTATCCAGCATCACGATTCTAGGATTTTCTATCAGCAATGATTTTGGAGAAGATTCTATGAGTTCTTGTGGGATCGGTTTCTAGAATATTTGAGGAGATTCTATCAGTATCGTAATGCGTTTGGAGAATATTTTATGATTTGACAGGACTAGTAGGTATTAAGGCTTTTTTATAAGACAAGCAAATCATTTTGTGAGTTAATTTAAGAAGTAAGTATATTACTGCATGGTCTGAAAATTTTCGTTACTATGAAATTAACACTTACCTTAAATATCCCAGAAACCAATCCCACAAGAACTCGGAAACTTTTCCAAAATCATTCCCCATAGGATCTTCTAGAATCACGATACTGATATAATCTCTTCAAATATCCTAAAAACCGAGCCCACACTCACACACTTCTTCAAAAACCATAAAAATCACTGCACATAGACCTGATAAAATCTCCTCCAATATCATGGAAAATGTTGCAAAAACCGACCCAAAACCCGATAAAATCTTCTTGCCCATAGGATCTTCTAGAATCATGATACTGATAGAATCTCCTCAAATGTCCTAGAAACCGATCCCACAAGAACTCATAGAAACTTCTTCAAAATCATTCCCCATAGGATATTCTAGAATCACAATACTGATATAATCTCCTCAAATATCCTAGAAACCGATCCCACATGTGCCCATAGAAACTTCTTCAAACCCCATCAAAATCACTGCCCATAGACCTGATAAAATCTCCTCCAATATCATCGAAAATGTTGCAAAAACCGACCCAAAACACAATAAATTCTTCTACAAAATTTCTATCATATTTTCTATGAGATTCGAGGGGAAAATTTTACCAGGGTAGGCTCCACACAGCACCGTGGTTAGAGGCGTACTAAATACTAAACGCAAGTCGTGAATGGTGATCGCAAGCCTGAGTGTTGGTTGCTTTACTGATAGGTGTGCGGTGTCCCTGCAAATTGGACTTCTTCCGGCCTATGTTCGCAGTAGCATGAAGCGCTCGGTATAACTTTTTTTGTTTTTTGTGTATGTCATATAGTAATATATTAATCCATTTTGGTGTATTTGCAGTATATCCATGTGTTAATGTCGGAAATAATTATTTTCGTCGATTGTCCTTTTTCTGTATTTCGGTCCCATCTTGCTTGCCAGGATTCCAGTGTTTTCTCTTTTGCAGCTTCTTGGTTTTCTTCACTGTGTCCATTTTTATCTTCAGATACAATTTCTTCGACAATTAGGTATATGGGCGGGATTCTTGTTATAACCAGAATAGCTTCCGTTGATATCGTTTAGTAGCCGCAGGCTACTCTTAGTAAGGCTTTCCATTGCATTCTTATCAGAATGTTTTTGTACTTCTTTGTGCGCAGTACTGGACCATATATGTCACGATTGAATAGATTACACTGTATAGTAACTTCCTCTTGCTAGTACTGGGCCCGTTTATGTTGGGCATAAGTCTTTGTAGTTCAGCGAGTCCTTTTTAGTGGTTTCTTCTATATGCTTTCCGAATTTCTGGTTTTGTGTGGATTCCAAGATATCGTACGCTCTTTTGCGGTTTTATGAGGACTCTATTTAGTCGAAACTCAATGTTTTGATGGTTTTTTTTTCCGCTTAGTATAACGGCTTCGGTTTTTTCTGCTGCTAATTCTAGGTGGTTGTTTGTCATCCATTCGTTAATAAGTCTTGTTGACTCGTTTGCTCTTTGCATAAGATATATCGCTGCGTCAGCCCTGACTATTGCCATTAGATCATGCGCGTATCCTACTATGCTTACGCCTCTAGACAGTTTTAGTTTAAGTATGAGGTCATAGTATATATTCCAGAGTAGAAGCCCTTATACCGATCCTTGGGGGATGCCTGCTGATGTTTTAACTTTATTTTGTTCGTTAAGTATGTATCGTTCTCTGAAGTAGTTAATTATGGTATTTATAAGATATTGGGGAATACGAGTGTCTGTTAGCCTTTCTACTATTTTCAGCTACGAGTCAGAGTTAAAAGCTTTTCTAACATCCAGCATTATTAGCACTAACCACTCACTTCTATCCTTGTTAGGATTTGTTCCGTTTGCTATTTCCAACACCTTTTTTACTGCATTTACTGCGGTTTCTAATAAAGTAAACAACACACTGACAGCGTTAAATTGTTAAATGACTGCGGGGCCGCCGAGAAGATATGCGTGTAAGGTGAGCGCGGGATTTTTGGATTTTAATTTCTATCCACGGACAGCAACAAAACACTGTAAATCTTTTTGGATTTCAAGTTAAATATTTTTTTGCATGTTTAGGGCAATTTTCAACGAAAAAACAAGTTTTTAAATCCACGCAAAATAAGTGAAGTCTTTGCCAGATTTTTTCTAAAAGACACTAAACTTCAATAAGTATATTGGTAACCGTCCACGTCCTGTGAACACGAAAACACTACAAAAATAGTTTTTTGTTTTAATTTAATTTTTTGTTTGCTTCAATTAAAGTATAATTATAATGAATATTACAGAAAAAAATCTAAAATCCCTCATTTCCTCGCAAATATTTCCCTGTAACTTGGTTTCTGCCACTTTGTAAAGAATAACCCATAGATATAAAACTTAATCAGCTTTCGTATAAAGCTTGCTTAACGTGGAGCAATAAAACATGAATGGCATGAATGCCTTTTTTTGTGAACTAACATTTTTCACAAATAAAAATTTTTCAATTTCATGCAAGATTCCTATTTTCTTCTTCTCGCCTTTCAGAGTTTTACTTTATCACACCCTTTCTCACACATTTCCAGAAATTTATTTATTTAAATTTGTATTTCTTTTAGCCTACTAGACATGGAGCAATAAAACGTAAATTGCATGCAAGTCATCTCTTCTCATATCGCTTTATTAGTAATACCAGTTGTTAAAGTGAAATGGAAATAGAAAACTTGCATGCAATTCTTGTTTTATTGCACCATGACAGGCTTTAAGCCAGCTTCACATGAACCACATACACATCTATAACTCAACTTAAACTGGGTTGGGTTGGAAAATAAAAATAAATCATTTTGTTTTATGATACAGTTGAATAAGAATAAAAATAACTAAATCAGCAATTAGCACACAGCTTCTGCACATGTAAACAAAAGTGATCAAATAATTAAACAAAACTTCATTATTTACTGTTTCAGGGTTGCTATCATGCAGCGTGAAAAACAGGAAAAAAACTGGAAAAATCAGGGAATATGTGATTTTTTCTCCTTAAGTCATGAAAAAAAAATTCTAGGAATCTAGGAACTCAGGGAATTCCTTGTAGTTTTCACAACTAGTGGCTAAAATAGTGCTTTTTTCACAGTTTTTTGTTCGAAAAAAGTACTGCCAAATAACAATTTTTCTCTGTTAAAATGAAAAATATTTAGAGAGAGATGGGCAAAATTTTAGAGGTAGATGGAGATAATTTAGTAAAGTGCAAAGTATTTTAGAGAAGAATGGAGATCTGTTACAATTGATCGCCTAAACAATTAGCGAAAGTTTTTATAAATAATTTTGCCAGAAAATGCTAAACTAAATAAATATGCAGAATATATTTGTGGCGTAGAGGGCAAAGGGTGAGGGCGCTAAATTTTCCCTTTATTTTGTAAATAATTATGTATTTATTAATGATATATTTTATGATAATAAGGTATATTGAACAAGCATAGCCGCGTAGGAATGCATCTGAAAAAGCTAAAATTTGGCAACATTGTATTTTAGAATCTAGAATATACCTAGAAAGCGAAATCTTTGATAAACTAGAAAATTCGGAGTAGAATTTTAACCACTTTTCACAAATGTACGAGGGAGGTTCAGCATCCCAATCGATTTTACGCTTCCACAGTTCTTGAATTATCGATTTTGCTAAGAGTGTAACAGGAGATAAATTCTCGCAAGGGTCGTATATTTTTTTTATTATAAAAAGAATGTTACGGTTTGTAAGAGGACTATCACCTTGCTTGCACTTATATGTAAAAGCATCGGAACAAGGGTTCCATTGCAACCCTAAAACCTTGATATTGGAGGGCTGGTCTTTATCGAAAGATATTGGAACTTGGCAATCGGAAGGAGATAAAGAGGATAGTAATCTAGGGTCATTACTTGCCCACTTACGAAGTTCAAACCCTCCTGATTTTAAAAGAGCAATAAATTCTTTTGGAGCGCTTTGCGCAGTAGCCAAATCAGTACATGATGTGCAGACGTCATCCATAAAAACGTCCTGAAGGATAACTTTAGCTGTACTAGAATATATATCTTGGCTTTGCAATGCTAGCTCACGTAAAGTCCTTATCGCTAAAAAAGGGCTCGAAGTAAGTCCGAAAGTCACCGTATTTAAACGATATTCCTGCAAGGGTTCACTGGGGTGGAAGCGCCACAATAAACGCTGATAGTCCCTATGTTCCGGTATAAGACTAATTTGTAGGAACATTTTTTGAATATCACTTAAGATATCTATGGCATGTAGTCGAAATCGTAAAAGTATAGTGGTGATATCTGCATTAAGTTTAGGACCAGGCAGAAGGGTGTCGTAAAAACCCATTAAAGACCACAAGTTTAGTGCTAGTGCTATTTGGTTTTAGCACTCCATGATGTGGAAGATAAGAAAGATTTACTGGTTTCGGATCAGTGCTTGAAATAATACTCATATGTCCATTTTTTAAATATTCCCGCATAAAATCCGAATACAGTAGATACATTTCTGGATTTTTGAGAAGTATTGATTCTAATAAAATGAAGCAGCGATAGGCTCTTAAAAATGTATTACCTAGGTGGGGTTCCGAATGCCTAAATGGCAAGGCTACCATAAAGCGACAGGTAGTGTCACGTGATACGGTTTTTTGATAGATATCTTTAGCCTTTTTCTCGTCGGGAGAAAAGTGATTTTTTTGTGGAATAGACTCGAGCTACCAGAATTTTCGAAGAGTCATATCTATTAAGTTATCTAAAGCGGTAAAGTAGTTTTCGATTTTTTGAAAGTTAGAATAAGAAACGTTTTGCTCGACTTTACCTAATAGGATTCATCCTAATTCGGTCTCTAAAGCTGCGGGCTGACCTGGTAAACCATTAATGCGACCTGATTTAAGAATTTGGGCATAAATTTTAGAGCCTAGAAGTAGGTCGACAGAGGCAGGAGCTTGAAAGTTAGGGTCGACTAGCTTAAGGTTAAAAATATAGTTCCAGTTTCTAGAATCTATTTTAATGGAAGATAAGGTAAAACAAAGTCTTGAAACTACTAAACCGGTAAAAGACAATGAAGGGATGGTTTTTCCAAGAGGTCGGATAACGCAGTGCGTCACCCCCTTAGTTGAAGAAGATGATTGGTTAACACCTAGAATAGGAATAGGTAATTTTTTTCATGATAAACTTAACCTATTTAAACAGGTTTCACTGATAAAACAGGCTTCACTAGCCGTGTCTAGGACGGCTCTAACATTTTGATAATTTCCCGTTGTGTCGTGAATCTCTACAAGAGTGGTAGACAATAAGACAGTGCTTTGAATGTTAGGAGTAAAAGAAGTACAACAGTTGGTTGGGTTAGATTGTTGTTGATTTTGTAAATTCGGTTGTGGTTGGGTTTGATTTGGAAAGTTTTTGATTAAATGGGTTGTTTACTTGTTGCATGGGTTGTTGAAAGTTAGAAATATATTATGTTGTTTGTGTATTGAATGGTTGGGTTGGGTTATGACGGTTAGTTACGTCACAGACCATTGTATGATGGCGAAGGCCACAGTTTTTGCAGTTAAAAGGAGACAAACAATCATTTAATTCAAAATTATTGATTCTTAGGCAGTTACTACAGACCTTATTTTGTTTTACGTAAGCGAGACGGTCTACAGGACTTTTTTGTATAAAAACACTGCACTGGGATAGGGGATGCACCGAGAGGTTGCATAGTTTGCATTGTTTTAAATTACTTTGTAAAGAAGACCCGTGATTTCGACTGTTTTGTTGCTGTGGTGTTCCAGTCATAAAATAATTTTTAAAGTTACCGATATTTTGTACCACTGTAACCAAATCCTGGAGGTTTTGGAGATTTTTCCTGCTTTGTAGTTGGCGGTTGAAAATACTGAGCCGATTCTAATACCTTACACTGTTTTTCTAGGAATTCGAATAAGTCATTGTAACTCGGAATTTCCTTATCAGTGTGACCTAGTTCAAAGGCGGATCTAGTGGCCATATGTATTTTTCCTAGCAAAATATTAAACAGTGGAAACTGTCAATCGTATGTTTTAAATTTTAGGGCATTAAGAGTCTCTAAATTTTCGGTGTAGGTATCTAAGATTATTCTAAGATCTTTTGAAGTTTGATTAGATTTCATAGGAGATAAGTTTACGAGAGAATTCCAACATGATGTGGCTAAAAGACTCTTGTTTTTATACCTTTTCACTAGATTTTGAAAAGGGATTGGATAATTGTTATCGTTTATGGGTAACGATTTTATTAAATTTAATGGTTCATCCTGTAATAAAGTAATAAGGTATCGAAATTTGCTTGCATTAGACAGTGAGCTATTGTGTACCATGGAGGTATAAAGATCAAAAAAAGTTGACCATTTTAGCATGTCACCATTGAAAATGGTGTGGTATGGTGAGTTTAAAGTTATCGAAAGATGAAGTTGGAGGAGTAGGTGTAGGTTGCTGCGGAACCGGAGCGGTTTGAACAGGAAATAGCTTATGGTAAATCTCTTTAGCTTTAAAGAAGTACTGATCACAACCCTTTCGTATTGCGTCTTGGGCAGTATAATCGTCCTCACTTATGATCCAGCCTATTAGTTCGTTATAGAAATGTTTAAACTCTAAATATTGGTCCTCCAAAGTTTCGTAAACCACTTGAAAAAAAGGGGGTTGGTACTGATCATCCTGACTGAGAGAAACTCTAGTCTGTTTAAACATTTAAAAACATTCTATATCTTAACCAATTTTTTTAGTGTTAGAACAAAATGCTTAGAAGGAATGTAATTTTGTGTGTGAATTTTTAAAATGTTAAATTGATGTTTGAGATTTAATACAGTGTCAAACAAAAAAAAATACTAGAGGGTCAAAAGTACTTTTGAAGATACTAGAGAGGTCTTTTAGAACAGTGGCGGTCCCGGAAGGGGGGCGATCATCCCCCCCTTTGCTCTAGAAAAAAGTAGACAACAAAGATGCTGGCGGTAATAATCCTGAAACCTTTGGAGAAAAAACGAGAAATTGCAGAACGTTTCTTTAAAGACATTCTAGAATCCCTCCATAGTATTTTGGAACAGTTTGAAACAGACGAAAACCACCCATTAGAAATACAGAACAGTATCATAGAGTTTCAATTTATAAAAAAGTTTTAGAGAACATCATTTTGAACATAAAATCAAGGTTCAATAACGAGTATTTTTGACCTCAACGTATTCATACCAAGTCTTATACAACATGAAGCCAAAATCATGGCAAAATTAACTAGTGTCGTTTCTTAATACTATAAATTGTTTGAATAATACAAAACACAATATTGGTCAGTAGTAGGCAAAAGCGTAAATCAAAAAATAGATAATAACTTTTACGAGGCAATGAACAAGCGTGGCGATATTTTTCCGTTAATAAAAAGATTCTTGGATGTTTGTCAGTAAGTAATGCTTCGTCAGAAAGAAACTTCTCCTGCCTCAGAAGATTGAAAATATAAGGAATTAAAAACACTATGACGGAAATTCGTCTGACAGGCTTAGCGTTGCTACATATCAACATATCAACAGACATATTGAAATTGAGATTGAACGGGTCATTGACCGGTTTGCCTAAAAAACTGAAAACAAACTTTTTTTTGAGATAGGCATCTTATGTTTGAGATATGCAATATAAAAGATAATGTTTCAACTTAAAAGCTTTTTAGATCTCAAAAAAAAAGTATTTACCTATAAATACTGTGTATGTATATTTTGTGTGTAAAATTTTGTGTTAACAATGACATTTGCAGTGTCACTTTCTTCAAAATTTTCGCCTGCTGCGCTTTAAATCTGTTGATATATTTACAATTTTAGTTTAATTTTAAATCAATAAAATGCATTTTTCAGTGCAATTTTCTTAAAATTTTTTGCCTGCGGTGCTATGATACGTTGATATTATGATTCTAGTTTAACTTGACTCAAAAACTGCATTTTTCATTTAATTTTCTCAAATTTCTGCGCATTTAAACATTCTTTAAAATAAAAAATGTATGAAAAAACAACTTAACATCTGAGTACCCCCTCCCTTAGATTTGCGAACAAATTCACGCTTGTATTTATACTAAGTTTTGTTTGCATATATTGATATGTTCCTCATAAAAGCTATGTTTTTATTCTAGATTTTTTTTCGTTTCGAAACCGCCCCCCCCCCCCTTTTCAAATGGCTGGGACTGCCACTGTTTATAATACTCTGTATAGTTTAATTTTCGTTTCATATTAGGTGCCACTATTTTTCTTTGGTTTATTAAGAAATGTTTGTTGTTTATATGTTTTATGTGTTTTTTCAGTTTTGCATTTTTACAAGCATTAGGAATATATATTTTTTTCTTTTGGTCTGTGGTCTCAGTTTATGTTTTAGAATGTTTTGCAATAAGTTTGTTCGATTGTTTTTGTATGTTTGATTTTGTTTTAAGGATTATAAATCAAAGATGTGCATTATTCATTGTGTTACTGGGTAAAACCCGCTTTTAGTCTTTTATTTGTTTTTAGTTAAAAAAGACGCATTTTAAAACTTTTATTCTTTAGAAACATTTCATGTAATTTGACATAATTTTAACACTTATTATGTATTATTTATTATACTTTTATTAGTATTAATCAACATGAATATTATATCCTAATATAATATTTTGTAAATGCTTTCCATATTTATAATATGCCTTATCTACTACTTTTATTATGTAAATGTTTAATCTATATAGCGCCGTTTCCAGAGCTTCGACGAGTCGCGGGCGATACCTCGTTTTCATCAATAGCAATTAAGCGACTTTTCTTATTATAAGTCACCTGATACGGGTTCGTACTGGCGTGTTAATCTTTCCAATTCCTAAGACAATTAAAACAAGAAGTTAAAAACTTTCAAATCAGTTACATCAACCGAAAAGAATCTAAAAAAAGAAAAGATCAAAAGATCTTGGGAGGAAAGAACGAAAATTCAAAATTGGATGAGTTTCCAACAAGGAACACATAAACGACTAAAGCGAAAAGAGAAACAAATATAAATATATGAGTTTATATATATATATATATATATATTCGCCTATATATTGTTCAATCGATATTAAATAAAAATTACATATTACAAGAAAGTAAAATAATATTAAAACGTAGCTTTTGCGGGTATTTCTCTTTTTTTGTCCCATTTTTTGCTTTAAGCCAAAGATAAAAAGCAATTAACGTATTCCGGTTCATCGTTAAATGGTGCCTATTATTTAAACAAAAATCTAGCCTCAAAAAAACAAATGTTTTGCGATTCCCAGCGACAGTGGATGACAGTCAATTGATGTCGCTAGATTCCATCGGCGAGAGTGGAGGGGACTGTCGCGGGCGACACGTCGAAGCTTTGAGAACGGGACTTATTAAGACATCAACTCAACAAACTTTTTCTTCTTTTTTCTTAAACTAGAAGAAATAAATTATGAGAACTATTCAATAAATCCATTTTAAAAGTATTGAAGTAAGTAAAGTTTATATAAAGACACTTTTTTGTTGTGTTCGCGGTACACTCAACTGATGGAGTTTAGTTGCCACTATCATGACTTTTTTCTTGGAGTCACATAATGCGATTGACGAATATTTTTAAAGTAAATTCGACTAATTTGACAATCAAATTTCGTCCGTGTAACCAACACTAAGAATTTTGTTGCCACATAGGTAACATTCCTGCTAGTAAAACAAAATACTTCCAATTGCAAATTTAGGAAAAAAATATTGAACCTTAAACTATATAATCTTGAATTAATGCTTCATACTACTTTTTGGGAAAGCAAACGAAAAAATGCCGTATTTTGATACTAAATTTGTATGCCTTTCGACATATAGGCTTTTAAAAGTTTAAACTGTAGCAAGTTTTATCGTTTTCTATATAGTTGAATCCGTTTTCTAAAATCATTTTTTTGAATAAAAAAATATTGGATTAAGAGATAGTAATATGTATTTCATTTGCATGCTATAAAATGGATATCAAGGGATAAAAAATATACCGATAAGAAGAAATTGAAAGTATGAACCCGCAAAGGTATAGAATTGGATTGATAGGAAGTTTGTTTATTTTTCTATATAACTGGATCTGCTTTTTAAAAAAAATTTTTTATAAAAAAGTATTGGCTTGAGAGGTATTAATATGTATTCATTTCGTATACTCTAAAGTGGAATGAAAAGAATTAAAAGTATATGGAGAAAAGAATAGAAAATATGAACTTTTGAAGGTAAATTAAATATAGAAATGGATTAATTTTGTATGCCAAAAGGTTTATTGTAACGGATAGAAAGTTTCAATCATTTTCTGTAATATAGTTGAATCCTCTTTTTAAAATCTTTTTTTTTATTAAAACGGATTAAATTAGGAAGGTATTAACAGGTGTCCCTTTTGTATACTATGAAGTGAATAGAAAGGGATAAAAGGTATATAGATAGGAAAGAATTGAAAATATGAACCCTTGAAGGTATATATACCATCATATGGATATGGATCAATTTTAAATATGGATATAAAGTTTGTATCTTTTTCTACTCTACTGAATACTTAAACCCACAAAGGTATAGAATAGATAGAAAGTTTGTATCCTTTTATGTAAGACAGAATCCTTTAGAAATATTTTTTGGATAAAAAAGTGTTGGATTAAGAAGTATTAATATGTATTCCTTTGGAATACTATAAAATGGATATAATAGGATAGAAAGTATATCGATAAAAAGCAGCTGAACATACGAACCCCTAAGGCTATAGAATTGGATTGATATGGATAGAAAGGATAGGAAGTTTGTATCCTTTTCTATAAAATTGAATCAGTTTGTAGAAACCTTTTTTTTGGAGTATTTAATTAGGGCGTTTTAATATTTATTCCTTTGGAACACTATAAAATGGATATAAAGGGATAAAAAGTATATAGATTAGCAGGAATTGAAAATACAAACCCCCAAATGTATATAATTGGATTGCTTTTGTATGCCTAAATATGTATTGAAATGAATAAGAAGTTTGTATCCTTTTCTATATTATTGAATCCGTTTTTTGAAATCTTTTTGATAAAAAAGTATTGGATTAAGAGGTACTAATATGTATTCGTTAGGAATAATATAAAATGGATATAAAAGGATTAAAAGTATATGGATAAAAAGGAGTTGAAACGCTAAAGATATAGCATTGGATTGATTTTGTATGCCAAAAGGTGTATTGAAACGGATAGAAAGTCTGTTTTCTTTTTCTACTCTATGAATACTTAACGAACCTCTAAAGGTATAGAATTGTATTGATTTTGTATGCCTAAATATGTATTGAAATGGATAGGAAGTTTATATTAATTTCTATATAATTAAATTCGTTTTTTGATTTTTTTTTGTATAAAAGAGTTTTGGATTAAGAGGTATTAATATGTATTCCTTTGGAGTACTATAAAATGGAATTAAAAGGATAAATATGAGAGGAATGGAAACTGATTGATTTTTTTATACCTAAATATGTATTAAAATGAGTGGGAAGTTTATATCCTTTACTATATAATTGAATCCGTTTTTGAAATCGTTTTTTGGATAAAATAGTATTGGATTAAGAAGTATTAATGTGTATTTCTTTGGAATACTATAAAATGGATATAAAAGGATAAAAAGTATATGGATAAAAAGGAGTTGAAAATACGAACCCTTTAAGGTATATAATTGGATTGATTTTGTATACCTAATGGTATATTGAAATAGATAGGAAGTTTGTCTCTTTTTCTATATAATTGAATCCGGTTTTTGAAATCATTTTTTTGTATAAAAAAGTATTGGCTTGAGAGGTATTAATATGTATTCATTTTGTATACTATAAAGTGGATTGCAAGGGATTAAAAGTATATGGATAACGAAGAATTGAAAATATGAACCCTTCAAGATATAGAAATGGATTAATTTTTTATGCCAAAAGGTGTATTGAAACGGATAGAAAGTTTGTATCTTTTTCTATACAATTGAGTCCGGTTTTTGAAATAATTTTTTTGGATAAAAAGTAGTGGCTTGAGAGGTATTAATATGTATGCATTTTGTATACTATAAAGGGAGTTGCAAGGGATTAAAAGTATATGGATAAAAAAGGATTAAAAATATGAACCCTTGAAGATATAGAAATGGATTAATTTTGTATGCCAAAATGTATATTGAAACGCATAGAAAGTTTGAATCATTTTATATTCTAGTTGAATCCTCTTTTTGAAATCATTTTTTTGGATTAAAACGAATTAAATGAAGAAGGTATTAACAGATTTTCCTTTTGTATACTATGAAGTGAATAGAAAGGGATAAAAAGTATTTGTAAATATAAATATCAACGCTTGAAGGTATAGAAATGGTCAGTTTTATATGGCAAAAGGAGTATTGAAACAGATAGAAAGTTTGTATCTTTTTCTACTCCATTCAATACTTAACGTTTTCTATCCCAAGAGGGTCACAAAAGAGATTTCAAAAAGAGGATAGAAAAGGGATTCATTTTTTTAAATCCTTTTCTATCCATTTTTTCTAAAGGGTGTATTATAGGTATTAAAAAATCAGTGAAAATTAAAAACTAGGATACGGCTTCGAGCACTTTTTTGTTTTTTTTTGCCGAATAAACTAAAATTTCTTTCTAAGGCCATTGATTCCAATGTTGGGCTTAAAAAGAAATTTTAGCTTGTTCGCAAAAAATAAAAAAAGTACTCCGAGCCGTGTCTACTTTTTACAAAATGTGTGCATATATGTCACCACCAGACGTGGAGGTATTGGAATCTTTTCTGTATAAACATTTCTAGATATCCAGTGGAGGTACGTACATTTTATGAATGTCCGTGGAAGAGATGTAAATTGCATATTCAGTGGATGTTCAGATTGATGACCTTTTTTTGCATATACGTCACCGGATTTCTGGTGGCGATACGTTTATGAATTTCCATGAAAGGAATGTAAATTGAACATCCATTGGATGTTTAGATTTCAGATCTTTTTTGCATATACATCAATGGATGTCTGGTGGAGGTACGTTATGAATATCCATAAAATTCAGAATTAGTACCTTTTTTGCATATACGTCACTGGATGTCTGGTGGAGGTACGTTTATGAATGTCTATGAAAGGGATGCAAATTGCACATCCATTAGATATTCAGCTTTTGCATATAAGTTACTGGATGTCTGGTGGAGGTACGTTTATGAATGTCCATGAAAGAAATTTAAATTGCACATCCATTGGATATTCAGAATTGAGACCTTTTTTACATATACGTCTGGTGGAGGCATGTTTATTAATTTCCATAAAAGAGATGCAAACTGCACATCCATTGGATATTCAGAATTGGGACCTATTTTGCATATACATTACTGAATGTCTGGTGGAGGTACGTTTATGAATGTCCATGAAAGGAATGTAAATTACACATTCATTGGATATTCAGAATTGGGAGCTTTTTTTGCATATGTGGATGTACGTTTATTAATGTCCATAAAAGAGATGTAAATTGCACATCCATTGGACATTCAGAATTGGTAGATTTTTTGCATGTACGTTACTAAATATCCAATGGAGATACATTTTATGCATCCAATGGAGCTATGTATCAATTAAACATCCATTGGATATGCCATGAATGTATATATATATATATATATATATATACATGGCTTGCTATGTGGGAACAACTTTCAATTTAATTTCTTTTTTTCTATGACCAATACAAAAACACTTTTCTACAGAAAGGCAGAAAAAACATAAGTTACTGAAACATAACATATGCTTGAACATATACTTATAACAAACGAAAAGGGCATTTGCCAAAAACGGTTTAATTTTTTTTTGGCTTTAATGCTAAGTTAGGGAAAAATAATTTCAAAAATGTTAAAAACCGGTGCCTAAATTACTAAAAAAATATAATTACTATTTTTAGTGGTTTTTAAACAAAGAAAAAAATTTTGTGTTGCCCTTAAAAAAAAATACTGATTTTACCAAAATTTTACGGAAATTCTTGCATTCTTTTAAAAATCTAAAATATACTGAGTAAACAAAAGAATCTGACACGAAAAATGTAATTTAAATTTTAGGCTTAAGCCTGGCGTTGATCAATAAGGATGTGATCAAATTCAAAGTCACTTACTCCTCCATATTGCTCCCTAGCGATATCTATAAAACAAAAATGAAATTTAGGAAACGAACAAAACATCGTTATTATAAAGTCGTTTTATGTATTTTTTTTTTAAATTAAAAACTGCAAATCATTAATTGTTTTGGTTGGGCAAATAGTTTTGCTCAAAATCTTAAAAACTAAATGTTTAGGCTGTAAAATTGTTATATTTGTTAGAATATTATTTCCAGTCTATCCAATCTAGTAGCTGCCCATCTTTAACTTTATTTAGTTGTAATAGTCATTTGCTTATTTTAGTTCAAATTTGCTTTAAATAGGTTAAGCCATATTTAAAATGATGAACACACAGATACTAAACGGCTTTTGCCTAAAAAATATGTATACTTATATAACTTTTGATTGATGATTCATTAGAATAAACATCAACTAGAAAATATTGCTATATATTACCAATTCTGCAACTTAATATTTGAGACAAAATTATGATTGTTTTCCACAAACCAAAACTACACTTTTTTGCACTCGACGCGCGTTTCGCTAACAACGTTAGCATCATCAGGAGACGATAAACAATGAACTAAATTAATCTACGCTCTATCTTATATACAATCCTTTAGTGCGCGGAGATAAGACTAATAATTTGTGATTGATCACGATTTTTAATCCTATCTCCCTTCAACCAAAGAATAAAGTGTACTAAACGGGATGGGTCCTCTATCTTTATTTAAACTATTTCTGGATTTAATGATTTCCATACTTTCATATGCATTCAAAAGTGTTTTGTTTGGTACACTTTTTAGAAGTTTTAGGTTATCTAATGTGAATCTATGATTGTTTTCAAAAGCATGCTCGGCCACACTTCACTTTTCTGTTCTTCCGTATTTTAAGTGTGCTAAATGTTCTTTAAAACGTGTTTGAATAGAGCGTCTCGTTTGGCCAACATATTTTTTGTCACAATCCATGCAACTAATTTCGTAAATTCCACTTTTTTCTAGAACTGTAGTTTTATCCTTGGGATTTCCTAGTAAGCTTCTTATTACAGGATTAAAAGGATTACACCAAGTATTTAATAACACCGGTCTTAAATCAGTATATCAATCCGGTAACACAATAAGAAGCTTACTAGGAAATCCCAAGGATAAAACTACAGTTCTAGAAAAAAGTGGAATTTACGAAATTAGTTGCATGGATTGTGACAAAAAATATGTTGGCCAAACGAGACGCTCTATTCAAACACGTTTTAAAGAACACTTAGCACACTTAAAATACGGAAGAACAGAAAAGTCAAGTGTGGCCGAGCATGCTTTTGAAAACAATCATAGATTCACATAAGATAACCTAAAACTTCTAAAAAGTGTACCAAACAAAAGACTTTTGAATGCATATGAAAGTATGGAAATCATTAAATCCAGAAATAGTTTAAATAGAGATAGAGGACCCATCCCGTTTAGTACACTTTATTCTTTGGTTGAGGGGAGATAGGATTAAAAATCGTGATCAATCACAAATTATTAGTCTTATCTCCGCCCACTAAAGGATTGTATATAAGATAGAGCGTAGATTAATTTAGTTCATTGTTTATCGTCTCGTGATGATGCTAACGTTGTTAGCGAAACGCGCGTCGAGTGCAAAAAAGTGTAGTTTTGGTTTGTGGAAAACAATCATAATTTTGTTTTAGTGCAACCAAAGGTTCCAAATTCCCAACATAGTTAATATTTGAGAGTTTTTTGCATGGACATTCATGCAGTTTACCTTTTCTAATTTCTATGAGGGCCATATCTGACACTTTAAAATTTCCCTTAGCCCCTGTAAGGGAACACTGGGTTGCCAATTGGTCAGTAAATACTTTGGAAAGCATTCTTCTTATTCCCTTTTTCGAGGTTGCTCCTCCAACAAGGGAAAGTGAGGCCTGCTAAAAATATAATAAATAAATTAAATAGTAAACTATAGCTTAAAAAAATATTTATGTTAGTGGTATAATCCAATAAACATATTTAAACAAACAAACAACAGAAATATAGGTTGGGCCAAAAAATTTGTCACTTTTTGAACGCCCTATAACTTTGGATCCAATCGGCCGATTTTCGAAATTTTAGGGTTGTTGATAACACAAGAGTTCTTGGTAATCTGGCTCAAAATTTGAAACATGTCAAAAATCCAAGATGGCGCAGAGCTTAACAAAATGGGTAAATTTTACCCTTCTGCGAAAAATTTGTGTGCGTCCCTGATGGACTTGATTTTTGTTAACGAGGCAAAAGCTCCATACTTTCTTTGCCTACCGAGGTATTAGTTATTTAAATTGATTGTGAGATAAAAAAGTTATAAACATTTTTAATCAGCAGTATTTAGACCAAAAATTCTAAAAAAAATCAAAACAGTGCTTCTTCCTACAGCCATTACAATTCTAAATAATCCTGATTTAAAATTTGTATAACTTTTTTACCTTATAATCAATTTAGATAAGTGATACCTCAGTAAGCGAAGAAAGTATGGTGCTTTTGCCTCATTGACAAAAATCAAGTCTAGGGTCGCACAGAAATTTTTCGTATGTGGTGTGAAATTTTTCCATTTTTTAAAGTTCTCCTACATCTTGGATTTTTGACATATGTCAAATTTTGAGTCGCGTCAGTAAATTTTCATCTTTGGTCTATAAAATTTCGAAAATTGGCCAATTGGGCCCAAAGTTATAGCGCGTTCAAAAAGTGACAAATTTTTTGCCCCACCCTATATATATTGGTGGAGTCAGTGTTAGTATTTGTAAGGTTGAGAATAATTTCTTAAACCAAAATTATTGAAGTACTTATATATAGTTTTAATTCTCGTTATTTCTCCTTGGTTTTTCTTCTTCCGCCAAAAAAATATTTAAATATGAACAGTGCCTTTTACGCTCGCTCGATTTTAATTGTATCTTCTTTTTTAAAGGGTCTTTTAGATTAAACATAGTGGTCAATATGCTTAATTAAAATAATAATCATTCTAGCATGTTGCTCCGTCACCGTTCTTGTTTTTTTAGTAAATTATTATTAGAAATTATTAGTTTTTTTTATAGTAATAATGAAAAAATTGAAACTCTAAAATGATTTAAATTTCATATTAAAAATTTGACGGGCAGTTAGCTACCGAAAACGTCGGAATACACTCGATCACTCTGTTGAATTATTAGCTCTATTTCGCCTGTGCAACAAATTCTCTATTTATGCAATATTGTGTTACGAAGCCGCCGTTGTCTCTGCAAGTAAAGCCCAGTGGATTAGGAGGTAACTCACAGAACCCGAAGAAGAAAAAAGGCGTAAGTTTTCCCAATCAATTGTAAAATAAACTTAAATTTATAAAAATCTATTAGAGCGCGCCAAAAATGTAAGGGAGAGTACATTTTTTGGACCATCGGAGCCGGATTTTATAAGTTTCAGTTTTTTATTATTACCTACTGCTAAAAAATTTAATATTGCGCGGTTTAAGAGGCCACTTTTGGGTTTAGTACTGGTTCTATCTCTCTCAGGTTTTTTTTGTACTTACTCACGCGAGATTTTATGTTTTTAACAGGTGCCACGCGAAAAAAGTTTGACTCTTTAAATAAAATATATTATTTTTCTCTATTTGGAACAATTTTCACCCTCTCTATATAAAAATGACTGAACTCAAAATAAAACAAGGTAAAATTTTGCGTGAGCAATTATTGCAAAAAACTTACCGAATTGTATGATGCAGCTCAGTTAGCGACTCAAGATCCTAACATGCGCCCTAATTTTAATATGCGTTTTCGACAGGTGGACTCTTTTTACAACGAATTTCAAAGTCACCATTTAAATATTTTGAAATTAATGGTATCGAAAGAAATTGAGACCAATCCGCAAATGGAAATGGAAAAACAATTTTCCGATAACAATATTATGAAAATTCACGATTCTCTTTTTAAAACAGCACAAAACTTGATTAAAACTCACGTTTCTTTAAGAACCAACGCGGAATATCCAAAAGTAAAAATTCCTACTTTTTCTGGAGACCTCAAGCAATGGAAAACTTTTATTGGTGCCCTATAAAATGAACCCCTTTCAATTGCAAAATGTACCCCTGTGACAGGCGCGAATTATGCAGTTGCGTACGATGTCCTTATTGCACGGTATGAAAATGTCCGGTTGTCATTGGCAAGAAATTGAAAATGCAAAAAAGATTTCTTCCCTTACTTCTCAAAATTTACGCTCCCTCGTTTGATGAAAATGTCTCGGCTCTCAATAATTTAAATATAGACACGTCCGGATGGGATTTTATTTTGTGCCAAAAATTATTACATTTATTGGATTCAGAGACGGTCACTCGCTTTGAATTACATCATAACTCAAAATCCATACTTAAATTTTCCGATCTCAAAGATTTTTTGACCAAGCAATGTAACGCCCTTGAAACTGTTAATTTTAATTCCGGATTAAGTTCCCCGTCAACGTCGCGCTCGTTTTCAAATAACGCTTCTAATAAGTTTAAAAATAATGAAAATAAAACCTATAATGTTAGACCGAGGCAAAACTCACTTTTTACCCATAATAATAACGCCTTTAATACCACCTGCCCGATAAGTCAGCAAGCTCAAATTATCTACAAATGCCCCACATTTTTAGAAAAATCACCCCTGGACCGTTTTAATCTCGTTAAAGCAAATAGATGGTGCGTAAATTGTCTAGGATTTAGTCACTCAAATAATAACTGTATTTTATAGTTTAAAGTGCGGACAAAACCACCACAGTTTATTACACTTTCCTCAAAATGATTTTCGTCCTGCTTCAAATCAAAATAATAACTCCAAAACTAGTCAAAATAACTCCAATGTAAGCGCAACGCAACAGGCAATGCTTAGTTGTGAATCCCACTCTTTTAGCGGTACCACACCGATAAATAGCACTTTGTTATCTACGGTTATGTGCAAAATTCGTGATTCTCAAGGGAAATTTCATGAAATTCGTGCTGTGCTAGACGGAGGTAGTCAAAAAAGCGCTTTATCGGAACGCTTTGCTAAGAAATTATGCTAGATTTACATTGAATTCGATCTCAAACTTAATTGTTGAATTTGACATCTTACCATATGGAAACCCACAAAATCATTCACATTCGAAGTTGACTTTGAATTGAATCCAACATAAATGGTAACATGCTTTTGCCATATGGTAAGCTGTCAAAATTCAACATTAAATTGGAGATCGAATTCAATGTAAATGTAGCTTTAAACTTGCCTTCAAACTGTTTAAATATGAATACAAGCGGTTTAGGATCAATGCATTCTAGAGGAGTAGTTTGCAACATTCGCCCTAAAAATAAAATTAACCCTCTTTACACAGTAGATGCAATAATTTTACCCCAAATCTGTACTGATTTATCATCGACTTACCTTACTCCCAACTTTTGGAAAAAAATTTTAAACCTACCACTTGCTGATCCTTCTTATAATATGCCGGGACCGATCGATATGTTATTAGGCGCTGACATTTTTCCCTACCCACTCCACGCCAAGTAAATGCGATTTTTTGTTCTAATTTTGAATCTGACTTGGATAAAACTCTAAAATGATTTTGGCAAATAGAAGAAGTCCACTTTTCTCCCATTTTGGACCCCAAAGAAATTCTTGCTGAAGAAATTTGCTGTAAAACTCTATCCAGAAATAGTGAAGGTCGATATATTGTAAGCCTGCCTTTTCGAGAGCCCGCTCCCAACTTTGGTGACACGCGTAGTATAGCTGTAAGGCGTTTTTATTCTTTAGAAAATAAATTATTGCGTGATAACGAGCTCTATAAAAAATACTGTGATTTTATGCTTATGGAAGAAATCAGGGAACCTTTTTAAAATATAGAAAATTCCTATTATTCACCACAGCACCACTACGTACTTAAATCGGAAGGTACTTCTACTAAATTAAGGGTAGTTTTTAGTGCGGCAAGTAAGGCCACTAAGCACCCTAGTTTAAACGAAATGCTTTTACCAGGCCCAAAGTTACAGCGTGATATTGGTGCTATTTTATTAAATTTCCGGTTGCCTCTTGTAGTTTTTTCTTGCGACATTAAAATGATGTTCAATCAAATTCTCATTAAAGAGAAAGACAGAGATTATCAGCGCATAGTTTGACGTTTCTCGAATTCTGAACCCTTAAAAGAATAAAGGTTATTACCTTGTACTTTTGGTATCACTTCATCTCCCTTTCACGCAATACGGACGTTATAACAATTAGGTGAGGATTATCGTTCAAAATACCCGATTGGGTCGAACATAATAAAAACACAATTTTTCGTAGATGATTGCGCCGCCGGTTTTAACTCTAAAAATGAGGCTCTAATAGCTCAAAACCAACTAGTTGAAATTTTAAAATGTGGAGGTTTTAAATTAAGAGAATGGGTTAGCAACGAACCTTCCTTGCTCTCACATTTACCCCCTGACTATTTATTACATAATTCGCTCTCGATGATAACTTCAGGTTTATAATATTAGGCCTGCAATGGAATCCCCGCTCTGATCATTTTTTTTATAATGTAAAATGCCAAAATTCAGTTTGTACTAAACGCTCTTTACTTTCAGAAATTCATAGGCTTCTTATCACCTACTACGTTATTTACTAAATATTTAATTCAATATTTGTGGACACTTAGTCCTCTGACGTCATTGTCAAATAGCAAAAATTTAAAACTGAGCTACCCCTTCTCGCAAATTGTCAAATACCGCGTTGTATTGTTACAAATGATTTTTTATCTTGTCAATTACACGGTTTCTCGGAGGCGAGCATGCGCGGTTATCGCGCTGTCGTATATATACGCACTGTCACTACAAATAAGTTGACAAAAACCTTTTTAGTTTGCTCAAAGTCGAAAGTTTTCCCTCTTAAAAAAATAAACTTACCTCGCCTCGAGTTGCAAGGCGCAGTTTTGCTGTCATCTTCTATGTTTTGTTATAAAAACTTTTAATAATAAAATCCCCATCAATAAAGTGTTTGCTTGGACTGATTCGCTTGTCACATTAGTGTGGATAAAAAAGCCTCCTTATGCATGGAAAACGTATATCTCCAACTGCGTTAATCACATTCAAGAAAATATTTCCCCAGATTTATGGTATTATGTGCCTACGGAGGACAACCCCGCGGATGTATGTAGCAGGGGCAAGCTGCCCTCTGAGTTAATTAACAATACTCTATGGTAGGGAGGAGCTAATTTTTTGCAAAAGTCTTCGGACAGATGGAATTTAAATTGCCATGAAACTAAGCCTTGTTCGATTGCCTTAGAAGAAGAACAAAAAACTGTCCTAGTTAATTTTAACTCGACCGAGTACTTGGATAAGCTCATACAAAAATATTCATCGTTATCAAAAATTCAAGATTTACTTAGAATCTAAAAAACTCTGATAACAAAAAACACGGACATTTTAAGATATGAATGAGGCTCTTTTATAAGATAAATAATATTAAAAATAAAAGGTGAATCTCAAAAGATTTTCGAAAATTAAATCCTTTTTTAGACCCCTCTGGGTTGATTAGAGTTGGTGGACGTCTCAGAAATGCTAATTTAGATTACCCTAGAAAATACCCCATATTGTTACCACGTAAATGTCACCTTACTTTCTTAATTATTCAGTCTTATCATAGACTTAAATGCATCCTGGTATGCAAACTCTACATTTTCTTATCACTCAAAGGTTTTGGATACTCTCGGCCAAAAGGGCAATACGATCTGTTGTTTCGAAATGTCATAATTGCTGGCGTTTGAACCCAAAGCCAGTTTAACTCCTAATGGGCAATTTACCCTCTTTACGGGTTTCTGAACTACGCGCATTTACGTGCGGTGGTGTTGACCTAGGCGATCCGTTTTCAATTACAATGGCCAAGTCACGTGATGTCAAAGCTTATATTGTTTTATTTGTTTGCTACTCAACTCGCGCTATTCATTTAGAATTGGCCTCGGATCTGTCCACCGAAGCATTTTTAGCGTCTCTTCGGCATTTTATCGCACGTCGCAGTAGGGTGGTTAGAATGCACAGTGACTGCGCTACTAATTTTAAAGGGGCGGTCAGAAAATTACGCGATATAATGTCAGCAGCCGTCGAAACCGAAAAATTAGAATAGTATTTTAACCCACCCACGGGCCTTCATGGGCGGTTTATGGGAGGCCGGTATAAAGTCCGTAAAAACTCATTTAGGTCGAATCGTGGGTGATCAAATCCTAACTTACGAAGAATTTTACACGTACAGTTTTTTAGTACAAATAGTTCTGCTTAATTCCCGACCTCTTGTTTCAGTTTCTACCGACCCCAATGATTTCTCGGTCCTCACCCCGGGACATTTTTTAACATTAGAGCCGTTGACAGCGCTGCCTGATTTTGACATTACTCACTTAAAATTAAATAGATTAACTAAGTGGCAGTTGATACAAAGACTTCACCAAGATTTTTGGTATCGGTGGAGGAATGAATACCTCCACACTTTAACCCAGCGTGCAAAATGGCATTTGACTAGCACTCCAATTTTACCTGGCACACTTGTTGTTGTACATAATCCATTAGAGCCTCCAACGAAATGGAGTTTAGGGCGCATAGAAAATGTTTTTCTTGGTTAGGATGGCATCACCAGAGTTGTGTCAGTCCGAACCAAAAATGGCCTCATTAAACGACCTGTCGTTAAGGTTTGTCCTTTACCGGACATGTTAGATTCTGTTTAAAGCATACATTTGTTTAAAAGCTTTAATGCTTTTAAAGGTGGGGGAAATGTTCTGTCACCGTTCTTGTTTCCCTCACCGTTCTTGTTTTTTTGTTAATTATTATTAGAAATTATTAGTTTTATTTATTTTGGATTTCATATTTTTGGATAATAATGAAAAAATTAAAACTTTCTTTTTTTTGTTCTATTTTTATATTTATTTTTCTTTCGTGATGATTTAAATTTCATACTAAAAATTTGACGGGCAGTTAGCTACCGAAAACGTCGGAATAGACTCGATCAATCTGTTGAATTATTAGCTCTATTTCGCCTATGCGACAAATTCTCTATTTATGCAATATTGTGTTACGAAGCCGCCGTTGTCTCTGCAGGTAAAGCCCAGTAGATTAGGAGGTACCTCTACCTACCAATCAATCGTAAAATAAACTTAAATTTATAAAAATCTATTAGAGCGCGCTCTTGCTATCGAAGGGAGAGTACACATGTAATCTATGACCCCCATTACTTGCTCATTGCGTAATTTACTAAATATGTATTGAAATCCAATCCAATTAAATAGATAGTCATAAAATCACTTACCACTACAGAGTAAACATTTGAATCGGTTTTTAATTTCTTATCAAGGTCGGATAAATCCTCTATGGAGATAACAGGCAAAACTACGTTCGTTTCATTAAACGCTGGTAGGCTTGTGTGGTGCCCTTGCTCCAATATATTTAGAATTCGGTCAATTTTTAGTTCTAGGACCTTGCTTGCTAAAAAATTCCAAGAGGAGTTTGAACAAGTTCTATAGAAAAAATTTACAAAGTTTGTACAAGCAAGGGCAAAAAGGATACTTTATACTTAAGAAATATATCCTCTCTTGTATTTTATTTTTTAAAAAATATTTTGCTTTTATAGACATAGGGGCGCAAATGTTGTATCTAATCAATAAAAGTATTTTCAACAATTTGTAGTACACAGAATATCAATCTTCTGCACTCCAAAGGCTGCAAAAGTGAGTACTTTTCCCACATATATTATCAACAGGTTCATTTACCAAAGGATTAAAAGATCTTGGGTGGAAATAATGAAAACTCAAACTTGGATGAGCATCCTATAAGGAACACACAAAAGACCAAAGAAAAGAGAAATGATTAAACGATGTTTCGCCCTGAGTAACCAGCGTGAGCTCATCAGTGGTTTCACTGGTCACCCTCCACCATACATCATCAAACACCATCATATACTTTGTTTTCGAACTTGAATCACTCACAAAGAAGCATCGTTCCGCACTGGCACTTATCCAAGTTACCTGATACGGATTCGTCCTGACGTGTTAATATTTCCAGTAGGACCATGCTCCTAAGGCAATTAAAACAAAAAAGAATTTAAAAAACCTCCAAATCAGTTACTTCGACCGAAAAGAAACGAAAAAACAAAAGATCAAATCTTGGGTGGAAATAACGAAAATTCAAACTTGGATGAGCATCCCACAAGGTACACACAAAAGACCAAAGCGAAAAGAGACATGATTAAACGATGTTTCGCCCTGGGTAACCAGCGTGGGCTCATCAGTGGTTTCACTGGTCACCCTCCACCATACATCATTAAACACCATCATACACTTTGATTTCCAACTTTGAATCACTCACAAATCGTTCCGCACTGGCACTTAGCCAAGTGACCTGCTAAAAGGTACAGGATTCTGTATTTATGGTCTCCTGCACTTTTCAATTTTGATGTTTTTGTTTCTCAATTTATTCGACAGCTGGCGCACACAGGTACTACGTCTCCACGGCGGATTACAAGCTTTTTGTTTTAAATTCGAGAGGTGTGCATGGTGCCAGTGTAGCTTCAACTGCCAGGTACAATCCTATGACTCCCTGAAGATTCCTAATAATGATGAAACAGGTCTGTAGGTCTCTGGATTCTTAGACATAGGAGGACTGGTCGTAATGAAGTGAGAAACAAAAACGCTTTGTCCGATATGTCACGAGTGTTACTTTAATTTTTATTTGCGGACACGAGATTCACTTTGTTATTTTTTAAATATTTTGGCTTTTTAGTTCTGCGCAACAAGCCTCCTCCGGAGCGATTGTTTACTGATGCCTTAAAATTAGGGACGCGTAGTATAAAGCTCCAATTGGGGGCGGTGCTGCTGCGAACGTTACCTCTTTTTAAGAGTCATGTTACAGTGACCTTATACTTTTACAGGTTTCTTTCTTATAACCTACTGAAAGGTACAGGATTCTGTATTTATGGTCTCCTGCACTTTTCAATGTTGATGTTTTCGTTTCTCAATTTATTCGACAGGTGGAGCACACAGGTAGATGAAACAGGTCTGTAGGTGTCTGGATTCTCCATTAGACATTGGAGGCCTGGTCGTAATGAAAAAACGCTTGGTCCGATATGCCACGAGTGTTACTTTAATTTTTATTTGCGGACACGAGATTCACTTTGTTATTTTTTAAATATTTTGGCTTAAATTTAAAACCTGGGATTCCTATTCCAGAAAAGCCCTTTGAAAGTGTGAGTTACAGTCAGTATAATAATTCACAATGTATATTTGTTTATGTTAATATTTCATTGAAGTTTTCATTAAATTAATACAAAAAATATTAGTTTTATTTCTTATTATTTTATTTAAATACAATAATATCACAGTCGTGAAGACATGAAACATCAAAAAAGGAAAACTTAAATATGTTGTCCATATTTTGATAAATTGAAGGCAGAAGAGGTCCAGGTCGTAGACGGATATTATGTCTTAAAAATCTTAGACAATGGTATGGTATTAGTACTACGACACTTTTCCAAAAAGCAGTGAACAGGGTACAGATTGTGCTGATGATAGCCAACGTTTGAAGAGAGCATGGTACTTGAAGAAGAAGAAGGTGTGAAACCATGAGTTTTACATGTTACATAAGGAACTTGCTAAATGCATTCCTTATTTGGTTTGTTCTCCGTTTTTGTTTTACTAAGAAGGCTTGTGTTATTATAGATTTAAAAGCTGTTTTGATATTAGAGTTGTTTGCTACTCTTCGAATTTTCTCTGATACTCCTTTAATGTAAGGAATGCATTTTCCTGGTTTTGGTCTTCTAGTCTCTGTCCTGTTTGCTGAAATTTAGAAATAGTGTTTGTTATAAGTTTAAGGCTGTAACTATTCTGCTTCAGATGCTTCTTAATGTTTCTTATTTCGGTTTCCAAGTCATGAGAATTGTTACAAATTTGAACGGCTCTGTTGTAGCAGAATAATTTGAACCTTGATTTAATTATTGTCCTGTTTGAGAGGGTTTACGATAGACTGTTGTTCTGATGTCGTTTTCTACTCGTTTGACAAGTACATCAAGAAAAGGAATTTGTCAATTTTACTTCATTGTGAATTTAATGTTGGGCCTTATGTTATTTAGGTTTCCCTCCATTCCCGGTCCAGACAATAAAAGTATCATCAACATATCTTAGCCAGAGCTCTTGAAATTCCAAATATTTGGAACCCCTCCTTGGGCGGAGCCAACTTCTTAAACTTCACCGTTGAGTAATTTCCCATAGTATATATCTAGGTAGCCTTAAGAATACATTGTAGTTTAAATCTGAAGACGATCAGAGATTGTACTGATCGAAACGTCATATACAAATAAAATATAAACAAGTCCGAAACACAGAGTTAATTTCAAACACATCATTGTCTCAAACTTTCAAACAAACATTGATGAAGATGTTCATTATGCTTTTCTGTAGTACACACTTTTATCATTTCCATAAGGATTGCATGGAATCGTTCTAAACTCCCATTAGATTAAGGGTGACCAATACTTGCAATGGTTAAATTAATTTCATAAATCTTATACAAATATTTTAGCAATTGGTTGTTCAATTCTTTGCCCAAATCAGTATGAATCCTTAATGATGTACCATAATTTTTAAAAAACAGTAGTAGAGTATTAACTATACGTTTTGAGGTTTATGACTAAGGGGCTAAGCTTGTATGAATTATATTAATTCATTCCTTACTGTTAAAATTAAATTCTTTTGCGGAATTTTCAAAATGTCTAAGTGAATACCCTCAAATTGTGTTTCTGGGGTGGATTATCCAAATTTTCCCTTAAAATTTTGTTTTTTTGACATATATCACATTCCTTTATAAATGTTTCGACCTCTTTGCTTAAGTTATCCCAATTAAATATATTTTTCTTTAATTCACCTTATGGTCTCATTGATTCTCTGATGATTTTTTTTCCTGAGTGATATTGATCAATTATTATTTGTTTCTAATCATCACTGACTTGTCACAATATTTTGGCATACTACCAAATTTAAGTCCTTATCTGCAAAAATAAAGCATATCATCTCTAATATTGGTAACTTTAACCTCTCTAAATTTGTCTCAATAAAGTATGTTTTTCAAGGATCAGTATTATATCATCTTTGTCCAATAGATCTTTAATAAATAAATAAATAATATATTTATTTGCAATAGAAATAATCAATTGTACAATAAAACAAATAATAATAATAATAAAAATTAAGTTGCAAAAAGGAGCCGAAAACAATTAAAATTGCTCTCAGTTCGGTCCCCTAAAACTAACTAAAATACAATGCAAAAAATAAATAAAAAAAAGAAATACATATATAAGCAAAATACGAACTACTAATAAACCAATAAAAACTTCAAAACAAAAAATATTTCAAGTATAAGTAAAAGGAACTTTAGATAGCATTAGGTTATAGTGGACTAGATAAGATAGAATAAGATAAAACATAACAAAAAAGTCTAATAATAATAACTAAAACGTCAAAGACATGTAAAATATAAATAAAACTCAAAGCGGTTAGCAATAATTAATAATAAAGATGAATCTTCCACATACACATGTTAAAATAGTACCTATCTAAAGACCAAAGTAAAATCTAACAGAGACACCCGACAGGAAAAACATTCGAACGATCTATTGCGTGGAAAAAGTTACTAGATTATTGGGAATCCAAAAGATAAGGTTTAAACGCTTTTTTAAATGGTAAAAATTTAAGGAATTAAATTTTCTCGGAATGCTATTATAAATTTTGCAAACAAAATAATAGAAGGATCTTTCAAAGAAGGCAGTACGATGAGAAGGCACAATCATGTGATCCTTAAGTCTTGAACCCAGAGCATACGACTCTGTTCTGAAATTAATTTTTTTAAACAGGTAAGGTGCTATTTTATTGGCGACGACTTTACGGAAAAAACAAATTGAGTGCAATTTATGGCGGTTCTTCATATTCAACCATTTTGCTTCTTTTAGCTTATATATTATTCTATCATATTTTCTAATGCCGTAGATAAATCTCAAACAACATTTTTGCACTTTTTCGATTTGTTCAGCGTCTTTGGCATCAAGGCACGGGTGGTATACGACGAAATGAGACAGAACTAGAGAATCGGTCAATGTCAATTTAAGACTGTCTGACAATATGTGTCTACTGAGATAAAGCATTTTTAAACTTGCATAAGCTTTCTGTAAGCATTTATTAACTTGCGGTATAAAGCGAAGTTTGCTGTCAAAAATTATACCTTAATTTTTTTGCCTTGTCTGTTATTACCAGTGGTTTATCATTTATCTTTATATTTAGTGGTCGCTCCAAAGGCTTGCCAAACAAAATTATAGATGACTTGGAAGGGTTGATAACCAAATTGTGATCCCCTAAATTCTTTACTAAACTTTTAAGATCCTCATTTATTTGGTCTTCAGCAGTGTTTTGATTATTTTTTAAAAAATGACCGTTTTAATTGCGTGTCATCTGCATATGCATAAGAGTCACAATTTTTTACAGAGTTAAGAATGTTTGAGGAGTAAATGCTAAATATTAAAGGACTCAATATGGAGCCTTGAGGAACGCCGCTTAAAATGGTTTTTTTTTTTATCAGAAATACCACTATCCATTTCCACATATTGATGTCTTTCAAAAAAATAACTTTTTAAAGTTCTAACAAAATTAAAGCCGTTGTTTTGCCCTGATCACACTCTCTAATTATATCATCTGTAATGCAAAAGTGCTGTGGTACAACTGTAGCCGGAACGAAATCCAGACTGTTGCAGTGGGAGAATACTGTTTTTATCAAGATATTCCTGAATTTGTTTGTTCAATATTTTTTCTAGCAACTTTGTCAAGACTGGCAATACACTAATAGGGCGGAGGTCACTTAGAGTTTCCGCAACAGATTTTTTAGCCAAGGGTTTTACACAAGCATCTTTCCATGTGTCCGGAAAATTGCCTTCAATAATGCATGAATTAACTATGTTTGTTAAGAAAGGCAGAACTCGCGGACAGCACAAAAATAACATATTGCTGTTAATTTGGCTGCACCAGTAACCAAAGATTTTATTGAAAATAAATATTCCTTTACAGTTTCAATATCCACTGTATAAAATTCAAATTGTGATTTTATATTGTTTTTAGTATTTGTGTTGTAAAAGTTAACAAGATTTTGAGCAACTGTTGAGTTAAGTGATGAAGTTTCAAGGAAAAAATTATTTAATTAATTTGGATTACATAAATCAGGTGCCAGAGCGCCTTCAGATTTTTTTGAATAGACCCCGCACTCCCTTAATTTGTTCCATAAAACTTTAGGGCTGCTATTTTGTCTTATGCATTGTTCAAAGTAGGCTTTTTTTTCGTTTTGCACTGCTATATTTACTTGGTTACGCATTTGTTTATAATATAGCCAATCTTGAGCGCTACCAGATTTTTTGCATTTGTTAAATGCTTTGTTTTTTAATTTAATCATTTGACTTATAGTATGAGTGCTAAAACATCAAAAATATTTAATATTAAAGTGTTCAACAAACTAATTTTATCATTTATGTTCTGAGTAAAACCTATGCTCTCAAACGGCGCCATATTTAGAAAGTTTTGCAGCATATCTTTATCTATGTTTTTTAGATTTCTAGATTTGGTGGCAGTGGCCGTCCCAGGGGGGTGGGCGATCGCCCCCCCTTTGCTCCAGAAAAAAGTAGACAACAAAGATGCTGGTGGTAACCCTGAAGTCTTTGGAGAAAAAACGAGAAATTGCAGACATTCTAAAAACCCTCCACAGTATTTTGGGACAGTTTGAAACAGACGAAAACCACGATATTAGATATACAAAACAGTATTATAGAGTTTCAGTTTTTAAACAAGTTTTAGGCAAAATCATTTTGGACATAAAAGTAAGGTTCAATAACGAGACTCTAAGTATTTTTGATCTGAACATATTCATAGCAAGTTTTATACAACGTGAAGCCAAAATGTAGGCAAAATTAACTAATGTCGATGTCGTTTCCAAATACTATAAACTGTTTGATTAATACAAAACACAAATTCTTGAACTTGTATTGGGAGTCAGTATTTGGAAACAATATTGGTCAGAAGTAGGCAAAAGCTTAAATCAAAACATATATGATAACGTTTTCGAGGCAATGAACAAGTGTGGCGATATTTTTCCGTTGATAAGAACATTCTTGGATGTTTGTTAATAAGTAATGCTTCGTCAGAAAAAAAAAAGTTTTAGACCTCAAAAAAAAATTATTTACCAGGTTTTGTTTGTGGTTTGTTTGTTATCTATTTTTTTTATAACTAAAAAAATTATACGTATAGTTAGTGAAGCGCGGATTTCAGGGGGATAGGGAGGTAAGTTAACCCCCCTACCTTGGCTTTAAATTTTTTATGAAAAAATTTAGAAAATCAAAAGTAGCATTAATTACGGCGTTGTAACACCTTTGATATTTACGGTATTAGTTTAATTTTGAGTTAAAAATGGCATTTTTAGTGTCATTTTCTTAAAAATTTTCGCATGCTGCGCTTTGAAACCATTGATATTTTTACAATTTTAGTTTAATTTTAAATCAAAAATGCATTTTTTTGTGCATTTTTTTTTTAATTTTCGCCTGCGGCCTACGGCGCTGATATTTACGCATTTTTAATGTAATTTTCTCGAAAAATTTCGACGCATTTTAAAATTTTTTAAAATAAAAAAATTTATGAAATAAACGACTTAAAATCTGAGTACCCCCCCTCACCTGAGATTTGACACCAAATCCGCGCTTGTAGTTACTAAGTTTTGTTTGCATATATTGATATGTTCCTCATAAAAGCTATGCTTTTGTTATATTTTTTTTTCGGTATTGAAACCGCCCTCCCCCCTTTTCAAATAGCTGGGACCGCCACTGGGTGGTTTGTTGTATTTTTGAAATTTTTGAAAACCCGTATCCATAACCCCAACCTCGAAGTCATTAATTTCCTCTGGAACAATAATATGATCCAACAAAGTATGTGATGCTGGGCGCGTTGGCTCTTTAATAATTTGTTTGAGGTTAAATATGTCCAACAATTCACAGTATTTTTCTGTACATGAAGTAGAAATCAGAAGATTTAAATTTAAGTCTCCACCGCATATAATTGGAAAACCAGAATACTCTTCCAAATTGTTACAAAAATATTCAAAAATTCCGAAAATTTTGCCTTTGGCCGCTTATATAAAGTTCCAATAATGTAGATTTGTTTTTGTATTTTTAGTTTTATCCAAAATTGTTCAAAAGAATCATACTTATCTGTATCCATACTAAAATAGTGCTGCCGCTTAATTCTAGAATAAAGTCTTTTAAAAGTCAAAAGTGACCAAAAGTGCCTACACAATATCCTCCCTGAGAAATTATCAACTTTGCTGGCGCCTATTTAGCCAAAACATCTTGCTGCAACAGCAACGTTCTTAGCTGGGACAACAAAGTTCTTTACTAGTGGTCCGTACACCAATGTACATAAAAATTGTGTGTCGTCCTAAACAAAATTTCTCAATAATATTAATTATAATTATTCTTGATTTATTTATAATTTAATAAAAATTAATTTTCAATTATCTGTGACTCAAATATTTAGTTCCTACGACTATCTATTGCTTTTTTAATTTTCTTTAACCACGCGAGATAAATATGCCTTTTTTTGCCTCAACAAGAATCGCCGTGTGTCGACGTAAAAAACAGAATGCAAATATCAATTGCCAAAATAAAAGCAATTTTTATCTCGATTAAGAAAGTTATCTGTGCTACTGTGTGGTGAACTCAATTATTCAATACAAAATCAATTTTACTTTAAAACAGTGATTAAACTCAATACTAAACTAATTTAAGTGCTCTATCTGGTCATATTCAATCAACAAGCTGCAGTCAGTGGAGTGCTAGGCCTACCCTGGATTTATGGATACTAGAAGCCGGTAAGTTGGGGTAAAAAAGGGCTCGATATTATTTCTCTAATCATTTTAAAAAAAGGGGAAAATCCGCAGAAGTCTACTTTGAAGCTCGACCTAGCTGTCGAAGGAACTAACAACTTTTTTATTTAGAAAAAAAAAACTGAAAACTATTTTTGGTCACATCGAGCCGGATGTGGACCTACGAGAACATCTCTTAAATAAAATAAAATAATTTCCAAAAAAGAAAGTTAGTAGTAGGTAGTCACCTAAACAAAAAAAAGTTTACGTAGTTTTATTTAATATAATAAAATCATAGGTACTTAGCTACGAAACTAAGCACATAAAGAAAGGTATACATAGTTTTATATTATTATAATAAAATTATAGACACCTACCTAATCAATTTAATAACCCGATTTTGTCTCTAAGCAAACATTTTTTTGTAAAACACACACAGTTTTTGCCAACTATTTTAACTAAATTTGGATATGTGCATTTATTCATTAAAAAGAAATATTTATACGAATAAAATTTGTTTTGCTTGCTCAATTTCTCAAAATAAATGGTTAGATTGCTACTCAAAGTCGTCTATATCTAATAGGTACATTCAAAATTGATTTTTTCTATTTTAATTAAACAAAAATATATTCAATTTTGATTTTCAATTTTTTCGATTTATTTTGATTGCTACTCGAAGCGATTTTTTTGTTTATACCGATAAAAGTCCCGAAAATTTTGCACATTTTTCAAGTTCCTGATTACTATTTATTAACTTTTCATTTTTGGTAAAAAATGGCTGAAGAACTTAAAAAATATCAAAATTTACGCCAAAGTGAGTATCAAAAACTTACCAAAATTCACATTATGGCAAATAAAGTCAGCAACGGCGACGAAGAGAGCACACCGCTTTTTAGGTGCATGTATTCGAGCGCCCATCACAACCGGGTTATCATATTGATCTCTGATGGTGAGGATGCAGCCTTTAAAACTGAAGATAGTGTTCGGAAAATTTTTGATTTAATCTACTACCAATAATCCCACCGCTTTGAGAAACCTATTGGACACTTTTTCTAAAAATATTACTGGTTTAAAAAATTTAGGTTTACCTACTGATTATTGGGATTTCGTCTTGGTAAGAATGATCCAGAAACGCTTACCTGTTTCTGTAATCAGTCGTTTCGAACTTTATTATGATAATTCGCATACTATTCCACCATTAAATACACTAACAGATTTTTTGAACAAAAATTGCATTAGATAACATTCAAACTGCATCTACCTCTAACTCAAAACCTCAATATTCGCGAACACCTCAATTTAACAAACAAGGTTTGTCTAAACCACCTCAAGTTTCAAGTACTTATATGGCTCAAACTCAACCTCAAATTCAAAATACTAATCCTGTCTCAACCTCTACTCAATTTTTATCAAAAAATCCTCCAAGATCGATTTAAAATGGCCAAAACTAAAAAATTATGCATTAATTGTTTATATAAAGCACATAAGACATTTTTATGTCAATCTAGCTCCAAATGTCATAAATGCCAATCCTCTCATCACTCATTTTTATGCTACTCAACTCGTGGAAACACCAATGCTATCACTGAATCCACTCAAAATTCAAACAATCAAAATTCTGATCAACGCATAGAGGTTTTAGATAGCAATGGAACTTATCAACCCCTGCATTGCCTCCTAGATAACGGAAGTATTACATCATTTATAACCTCAAAATGCCTCAATCGCTTAGGGCTCAAATCATCTCCCACTTCTGTTCAATTGACTGATCTAGGTACTATGCAAACCTTTGTAGGTCAAGAAGTGGCATTGGTTATCCGCCCTTTTCTAAGACCCGATCCTGTTTTTAAGGTAGATGCACTAGTTGTGTCAAAAGTAAGTGAAAACTTACCTCCTTATAAGATCTCAACCGATAATCTGTATCAACTTGCTAATATAAGATTAGCTGACGAGCAATTCCATAGCCCTGGACAAGTTGATATCTTCTTAGGTGTTGACATTTATGGAAAGCTTCTGCTCAATGGACATATCCGTGGTGGTCCTGATCTACCTGATGCAGTCAATACCGTATTTGGTTATGTGTTAATGGGCAAATTTCCTGCTAAATCTCCTAAAATCGTCACTGCTATGTTCTGTCATATCAAAGACTCAACTTCTCTCGATACCCAAATTCAAAGATTCTGGGAGATTGAGGATGTTCCTCAAGTCAAGTGTCTTTCTGAAGATGATCGAAAGTGTAAGAACATATTTCAGGAAAGTTTTCAAAAGGATGCAACAGGAAGATTTATTGTAATATTAACCCTTGCTTTCCAGGAATACGATCTCTAGCACTAAATAGATTTTACTCGCTCGAACGTTCCCTTACTAAAAAGTCTCAACTTTTCTCTCAATATTGCGACTTCATTCAAGAGTTTCTCGATCTTGATCTACTGAAGTTACACCCAATTCTTTTTACCTGCCACATCATTGCGTTATTCGCCCATCAAGTCTGATGACTAAACTTCGAGTAGTGTTCAATGGATCTGCGCACTTGCCAAACCAACCCTCTCTCAATTCGACATTGTATCCCGGACCCAAACTTCAAAGTGATATCTTTACAATTCTGCTTAGTTTTTGCACCTTTGCTTATACTCTTACCGCAGATATATCAAAAATGTTCAGACAGCTCAATGTTCATCCTAATCACCAAAATTATCAAAATATTTTATGGAGAATTTCATCTTCACAACCCATTCAAGAATATCGCATTAAACGATTTGTTTATGGTCTAACCTCATCTCCATACCTTGCTATTCGAGTCCTTCATCAGTTAGCTGAAGAACTTTGTTATACTTATCCTTTAGCTGCTGAAGCTTTACGCACAGCGACCTACGTCGATGACGTAGTTACTGGAAGCTCAAATTGTGAGTCTGCGCAGTTGCTGCGACAACAATTTATTGATTTATTAAGACAAGGAGGTTTTGAACTCCAAAAATGGTCCAGTAACTGTCCTCAGCTCCTTAATCAGCTAAACCCATCTCAAATATCTATTAATCCTGTAAGTTTTGAGTCAGCTTCAGCTGCTGAATCCTCTTTAAAAGTCCTCGGCTTAGAATGGAATGCTTCTACCGACAGTTTCCGATTTTCTCTCAAATTTCCGAATAAACCTTGTACTAAACGCAATCTTCTCTCAAACCTGGCTCAAATTTTTGATCCGCTTGGTATGCTTTCTCCAGTAACTTTCCTTATCAAGCATTTAATTCAACAGCTCTGGAAGCTAAAGTTAACTTGGGATTGTACTCCTCCTCAAGAAATTACTCAACTCTGGAACAAATATGTTCAAGATATACCAAGAGTTCAAGAACTCAAACTCCCTCGAATGATTATCCCCCCTTCAACTCAACGTATCGAGCTCCATTGTTTTGGAGATGCAAGTGAAAAAGGCTACTGTAGTGTCTTGTATTTCCGATGCTTTCGAAATTCTAGAGAAATTTCTGTAACTTTTATTTGTGCTAAAGCAAAAGTAGCTCCATTAAAAATTGTATCTCTTCCTCGACTTGAACTAACTGCAGCAGTTCTATGCGCTCGATTAGCTTCTTTTGTTTCAAAGTGCTTTCACAATCAACTGCAAATCAGTAAAATCCATTGCTATTCCGATTCTATGGTAACTTTAAGGTGGATCAATTCTTCACCTCATGAGTGGCGAACTTATGTTAGCAATCGTGTTTCTTTCATACAGGACAAAGTCCCCGCCTTTTTGTAGTTCTATATTCCTTCTAAGCAAAACCCAGCAAATATAGGGTCCAGAGGAATGCTGACTTCCGATTTAATCAAATCTTCCTTATGGTGGGCGGCTCCAGTTTTAGCTGATCCTGATTTTCCTCGTCATGACCTTTCAACTTTTGTGAAACAACTGACACTTCTCTAGAACAACGTCCTGTAGTTCAAGTTAATTCTGCTACTATCAGTCCAAACTTTCTCGATTCTCTGCTTCAAGATAAGTCTTCTCTAGATGAATCTACCCGCATTCTTGCTTATTCTTTACGACTTATTAATAATTGTCGATCTCTGAAACTCAATAAGCCCAAATTTTCAGGAAGTTTGTCTTCATTCGAAATATATAACTCAACTTTATGTTTTGTCAAACATACTCAATCTCTCTATTTTTCGAAAGAAATGGAACTTATTCAGAACAAACAAATAGTTCCAAAAGCTTTACTCAAACTTTCTCTATTTTTTGATCATCAAAATGTTCTACGACTAGGAATTAGACTTACAAATGCTCCTATTTCATTTTCCAGCAAATTTCCAGCCCTCCTTCCAAGTCGTTGTATTCTGACAACTCGTATTATTGAGGCAACTCATTTAAAGTATTTACATAGTGGAGTGCAAACTACCCATTTCCTAATCCTAAAATGATATTGGATTTATGATGCGAAACGTTATATTCGAAGAGTTCTAGCTCAATGTATAAAATGTTGGAAAACTAAACCTACTTCTACTACACCTGTCATAGAAAATTTACTGCTAAACCGTGTTTCGCCTCACAAACCCTTTCTTCATGTTGGTGTAGATTACGCAGACCTTTTTGAAATTTTCATGTCTAGAGCTCGAGGTACTATTAAACTTAAATCTTATTTATGCCTATTTGTGTGCCTTTCTATTAAGGCAGTCCACTTAGAATTTGTGAGTGACCTCACTGTAAATGCTTTTCTAGCTGCTTTCAAAAGATTTATCAGTAGACGTGGTCGCGTAGAATCCATGTATTCTGATAACGGTACTAATTTTGTCAAAGCTTATTGTTCAGAATACCATTTATTTAATTTTTCTTAGTAATAATTAAAATGGTTTACCTAGACCATTTTATTTGTATGTACAAAAATACGTTAGCTCTTTTAAATTCAAATAATTATTGCCGCGCAAATATGTTCGCTCTCCCAAAAAGAGGTGTGTTCAAGATGCGCGCGCATGCTTCGCAAAAAAGACAGAATGGAAAATTATTAGATAGAAGCGCCATATTCGCGATCACATAAAAGAAAAAATTAATATAACCCGCAATGACCGCAATTTACTAAAAACTATTACCCTTAAACTAAATTAAGTGATATTGTGCATCAACTACATCATAAGAAATTATTGGATCCAGTGAAACTCGCCAGGAAATCACCCACAAATTTCGGAATAGGTAGGAGCACGTGAACAAGGTAGGCGAACATTCGTTTTTCTTTAATTCAAATTAGGTTTCAAAATTAAGGTTCGTGGAACCAGCCTTTATCGAAAGGTATTTTTTGTTTATTTTTGTACATAAAAATAAAATGGTGTTTCGACCACGAATTCTTTTTTGAAGTCCTTCATTTAAAGTGAAAATCCTTTTTATCGCCATTTTTATCCAGGTCTCTCAAAATTTAATTTACAAAATTGACCGCTAGGTGTGCAAAGTCGCGTGACGTTTTTTCGAACCTCCTTCCTTGATCGGTGGTGGGAGCGCCTACACGTGGTATACTTACCAAAACAAAACAAATTTATTTTCCAAATTTACTACGAAAATAGCCGCGGTCCAGTGAGTGAAAATTCTTATCTCCTTTTTTATTTACATTTACTCGCGACGGAGTTTGAATTTTTTTATCAAATAAAATTATACTAGTGTATTAGTTGGGAGTCAACAATCATTTTTTTTACTGTACAGGCTAACTCCTGCTAATTCTTACAAAAATAATAAGACACAATGTCTGCTGAAAAACTTAAAAAGTATCAAGCTCTTCGAAACATAGAAACAAACAGGATTGAAGAAATGTTAGATGTCGGAAAAAAGGCTATGGTAACTCAGTCTTTCCAGAATAACTTTTTTGGTAGATACGAACATATTAACACTATTTACGAGGAGTTTTATGAGTTACATAATAAAATTATGCAACTGATATCTGAAGATGCTGATTTTACCGCTCAAGATGTAGTCAGAAAATCTTTTGATAACAATTATTATGAAATTAAATCAATCTATTTACAGTTACAGGTAATAAACACTCTGCCGCGAATTCCAATCAAAACACCTCTGATCACACGGTACCGCTAGAACCCTCGCTAAAATTGAGAATTTTTCGGGGTGATTTTAAAGAGTTTAATACATATATTGATGTTTTCGATGTTCTGGTACATAATAATTCCAAACTATCAAATATTTCAAAATTTTCCCATTTAATTAATTCACTGGAAGGTCCGCCAAAAAACTTGGTACAATTTCATCCCCTATCTGCTTCTAATTACATAATAGCATACAACGCGCTAAAACAAAGATATTGCAACAAAAGGGCAATTTCTTCCCAACACTGGAGAGAAATTATGAAAACCCCGTGATTAACAGAAGATAACCCGCAAATGCTACGAAAATTAGTAGATACCTTTGTAGAAAATCTCGCCGCGCTACAAAATCTAGATTTTCCCGTGGACCAATGGTCTTTTATATTGGCAGAAGAGCTACAAAAACGCTTAAATACTGATTTATTAACCCGCTTTGAAAATAGTTACGCATCAACAGAACCTCCTACTTACGAAGATATCATAGAGTTCCTCAAAAAACAATGCATTGCATTAGAAAACGTAAATTCCACTATGGAAACCCGCTCACACTCTTCGAAAAAACAGCAATCTAATTCACAGAGCCGCTAGAATACATATTTTACCGCAAAAAATGAAAATAGTAATAATAATACACGCCCTTATCCCATATGCAAAAATATAGATAATCATAATATATACAAATGCACAGTTTTTCTCAGTAAAAATCCAAAAGAAAGATATAATTTAATAAAACAAAACCGTTTATGTACAAATTGTTTACAAAATCATAATGCGCAGTCGTGCAATTCTACATTTACGTGCCGCACATGCGCGAAAAAACACCATACCTTATTGCATGATAATAATTTCGTTTTTCAACCTATTAACAGCAATAATAATGCATAAAATTCTTACCTCACTCGCAATATGCTACAAAATAATCAAAATCGCACTCAAACGCACAATAACCCGCCAATATGTTACCCAAACGCAACCACTTCACAAAATGAAAGCTCTCAATCTTCTACCAATAATTTATGTGCTTTACATATTCCATCAAATATTACTTCTACTGTTTGCAATGTAGCTTGTTCTTCACGAGTTCTTTTATCTACATTAAAAGTTCATATCCAAGATAGTTTTAGAAATTTTCAAGTAGCCCGCGCTGTACTTGATTCTGGAAGTGAATCTTGCTACATTAGTAAAATATTAGCTAAAAAACTTTGCTTGAACAAAAACAAATTCTCCGTAAATATTCAAGGCGTGGGGGGGCATTCAAACTCTCTCGAGTAATGGCTTTGTATGCTGCACTATAAAACCAATAAATAAATCAAATCCAACTTATGAATTTGATGCCATAATCATGGAAAATCTGACCTGTAATTTACCAAGGTGCAATATTGACACAAGTGATTGGACTTTCTTGTCAAATTTGAGCTTAGCCGACAAGGATTTTAATATTTCAAGCCCAATTGATTTACTGTTAGGAGCCAACTCTCAAACTCAAACGTCAAGTGAACAACCTATTTCATAAAATTTTGTTGGATGGAAAAATCACTATAAATGAAAACCTACCTACCTTTATTAATTCTACGTTTGGCTACTTAGTTATGGGCAGTATAAATCAACAAAATAACAGGGAACCTTCTACAATAAATACTTATTTCACTACCAGTTTTTATGATATTTTAAACGAAACAATATCTAAATTTTGGACACTTGAAGAAGTGCCAATAAAAACACTGTTATCTCCTGACGAAACAAAATGCAATGAAATATTCACAAGCACCACTTACCGCACCGATTCTGGCCGCTACGTGGTCTCGCTCCCGTTCAAAGATATCAATAATCCGCCAAAATTTGTAAATTCAAAAGTACCTGCTTTAAAACGATTTTATTCACTTGAAAAAAGACTGATAAATAATCCCGATGTACAAAATCAATGCGCGACTATTATGACAATAATTACATGGAACTCGCATCTACAGAAGACGATTCTGCTTTTTTTCTCCCACATCATTGCATTTTGCGCCCTAATGTCGTAACTACAAAAATACGCATTGTTTTTGACGCTGGATCAACGGACAGCAATTTTACCTCGCTTAATAGCAATCTGTTAGTAGGGCCTAAACTCCAAAAAGATATTTCAAGCATATTACTTAATTTTCGAGTTAATCCTATAGCTATTACCGCAGATATCAAAAGCATGTATTTAAGAATCTTACTAAAACCCGCCCAAGCTCAAAAATACCAAAGAATCTTATGAATATTTTCTTCAAGTGAACCATTGAGACAGTATATTTTAAAAACAGTAATTTTTGGCGTTAATTCTTCACCTTTCTTAGCATTGCGTACTTTGCAGCAATTAGCTATTGATGAACAACAAAATCATGAACTTGCTGCGCAAGTTTTATCCTCAGACGTGTATATAGATGACCTAGCCACCTCTTGTAAAGATATATCTATCTACTGCTATAGCCCTTCAAAAACAATTAATCTCTTTATTAGGTAAAGGACAGTTTGAATTAAGAAAATGGGCTAGCAATAGCAAAGAATTTCTATCTTATTTACCCAAAGAACATTTACAAGAGTACGTTTTTGATTTAGATTCCACCAGCACCATAAAAATTTTGGGTTTAAAGTGGAATCCTAATTCTGATACTTTCTTCTATTCGGTGACTCCTTTACATACGATTTGTACTAAAAGAAATATGTTAAGTTATCTTGCAAAAAATTTCGACCCGCTAGGCTATCTTACGCCTGTCACTGTTGTAGCTAAATTATTAATCCAGCATCTCTGGAAACTTAAAATTGACTGGAACGAACCAGTCCCGCATAATATAGCGTCTCAATGGGAAGATTTTAAAACACAATTACCACAAATTATCAACGTTCAGATTCCGAGATATTTAAACACAAAAAACGCAAAATATTTTGATTTATGTGGTTTCAGTGACGGAAGCTTGAAAGCCATGGCAGCTTGTGCTTATATCCGCATTATTTTTGAAGATAAAATCGAAACCTATTTACTTTCTGCTAAATCAAAACTTGTCCTTCTTAAAGGACTTACTGTTCCAAGAATTGAATTATGTTCCGCCTACCTACTTACCAAATTAATTGATTTTATTAAAAGTACATACGGCAATCGAATTGAATTCAAAAATATTTTCTTGTTTTCTGATTCTACCACAGTCTTACATTGGTTAAATTCAACCCCTAATAAATGGAGGACATTTGTAGGTAACCGCATATCCTTAATTCAAGAAAAGGTACCCACCGCTATTTGGAACCATGTCTCTACTCATTTAAACGTAAGTGACTGCTCAAGCAGAGGTTTGTTTCCTGAAAAATTTGTGCAAAATTTGGTGTGGTGGACTGGTCCAAATTACCTGTTTCTCAGTGGCCTACAAATAAAACGCCAGAAGTTCCTATTGAATCAATAAAAAATGAAGAACGTAAAATTATTTTCGCTACATTTAGCACTTTAGATTCCATTGATTTAATTTTACAAAAATATTCTTCGTTAGATAAAATTACCAGAATAATTTGCTATGTTCAAAGATTTATATTGAACCTAAACAATCAAGAACCAATTAAAACCAAATCTTTTACGCAATCTCATTATCAAAACGCCTTATTCTTAATTATTAAAGGCACACAAAGTTTATTTTTTAATGCTGATATTCAAAAATTAATTGATAAAAAATTACCTTCAAAACAATTTCGAAAATTGGGTGCATTTTTAGATAAAAACGGCATCTTACGCGTAGGAGGTCGCCTATGGAACTCCTTATTAGAGTACGATAAAAAATTTCCCATAATTTTACCCCGTTCATGCCGCTTAACAGACTTAATTATCGAAGATACGCATAAAAAACACTTTTACCCTGGTCTCCTTACTTTACAGTTTCTTCTAGCTCAGAACTATTGGATTTTATCATCACGTCGCGCTATAAAAAAGATCTTATCTAGTTGCATAAAATGCTGGAGACTAAAGCCAACTTCTTTAACCCCACCCATGTCTAGTTTAGCAACATTTCGCGTTACGCAAGCTAAAGCTTTCTCCGTAGTTTCAATAGATTTTGGAGGTCCCTTTTGGATCACCCTTGGAAAACATAGAGGCGTTAGAAAGGTTAAATGTTACATTTTAGTTTTGGTTTGCACTGCAACCAAAGCAATTCACATTGAATTGTGCACTGAGCTTTCTTCTCAAAATTTTTTGTGTGCGTTACGCCGTTTTATCGCCCGCCGTGGACGACTATCTAAAATAATATCTGATAATGCGACGAATTTTATCGGCGCTAATGGATACCTATTAGACATTATGCAAGACGCCGCCGCTGAAGTAAAAATTGAATGGGTATTTTTACCCCCAAATAGCCCCCATTGGGGCGGTTTACATGAAGCAGGAATAAAATCTGTAAAAACACATTTAGCTCGAGTTATCGGAACGCAAATACTAACCTACGAAGAATTAAACACCGTATTAATCCAAATAGAATCCTTTCTTAATTCCAGACCGCTTCAAGCAATGTATTCTGATGCAACTGATTATAATTATATTTCTCCAGGCCATTTTTTAAGCCTTAAACCGCTCACTTGTTTACCAGACCCGGATCTTTCGCATTTAAAATTAAATAGACTTGATCGGTATCAACTTTTACTTAAAATGCACAGAGATTTTTGGTCAAAATGGCACTCCGAATACCTACACACATTACAAGAAAAGTCTAAATGGTTCAATCCTGAAAACTCTTTAAAAGAAAATTCCCTTGTGGTTATTAAACAAGATAACGCTCCACCAATGAAGTGGAAACTAGCAAGAGTTACAAGAATTATCCCTGGGAAAGATGGTGTAGTACGTGTAGCCGAGGTACGCACCGATCAAGGAACCTATTTACGCCCGCTGGTAAAATTATGTCCACTTCCGGACCCAAAAAACGACGTATAATATTTGTACTTTGCATACCTACGTTTTACATTTAAGTTTAAGTCAAGCATTCTTTTTTATTAAGAATTATTTTATTTTTATTTTTTTTTTGAATTTCGCAAAATTCTCCTTTGCAAAATTAAGGGGGGAGTTCAGAATACTATTTATTTAATTTTTCTTAGTAATAATTAAAATGGTTTACCTAGACCATTTTATTTGTATGTACAAAAATACGTTAGCTCTTTTAAATTCAAATAATTATTGCCGCGCAAATATGTTCGCCCTCCCAAAAAGAGGTGTTTTCAAGATGCGCGCGCATGCTTCGCGAAAAAGACAGAATGGAAAATTATTAGATAGAACCGCCATATTCGAAAAAACAACAAACCTAAAAGAAAATATTAATATAACCCGCAATTACCGCAATTTACTAAAAACTATTACCCTTAAACTAAATTAAGTGATATTGTGCATCAACTACATCATAAGAAATTATTGGATCCAGTGAAACTCGCCAGAAAATCACCCACCAATTTTGGAATACGCAGGAGCACGTGAACAAGGTAGGCGAACATTCGTTTTTCTTTAATTCAAATTAGGTTTCAAAATTAAGGTTCGTGGAACCAGCCTTTATCGAAAGGTATTTTTTGTTTATTTTTGTACACTTATAAACTTTTAAGTCAATATGCTTCTCAAGCTGCAGCTAAGGAAAATATTAGTTGGCATTTCAACCCTCCTTCAGCGCCCCACTTTGGCGGCCTGTAAGAGTCCAACATTAAATCTGTCAAGACACATTTGGTGCGTGTTCTAGGAGATCAAGTTCTAAGTTACGAGGAGCTCTACACCATCTTCACTCAAATTGAAGCAATTGTCAATTCTCGACCCCTTACTTCAATCAGCAATGATCCCGATGATTTTAATGCTCTAACTCCTGGTCATTTTCTGACCATGGAGGCTTTAACTGCTCCTATTGAGCCTAGCTATCACTCAACCCCCATGAATAGACTTTCTCGATGGCAAATTATCTCTAAAATTCAGCAACATTTTTGGACCCGCTGGTCCAAAGGATACTTACATACTTTACACCAAAAGGTGAAATGGAATAAACCCACCTCACAGCTCAAGCCTGGTACTCTGGTTGTGATAAAGCAGGATAATGTAGCTCCTTTAAACTGGCCTTTAGGTCGAATTATCGAGATTTTTCGAGGTTCCGACGGAATTGTTCGGGTAGCAACCGTAAAGACACTTGATGGGTTATTTAAACGACCATTACAACAACACTAAAATGCTTCGCATTTTGGTGGGCGGGAAATGGTCCGTACACCAATGTACATAAAAATTGTGTGTCGTCCCAAACAAAATTTCTCAATAATATTAATTATAATTATTCTTAGTTTATTTATAATCTTATATAATATATATAATCTTTTAAATAAAAAGTTAGTTCCTTCTACAGCTAGGTCGAGCTTCAAAGTAGACTTCTGCAGGTTATCCCCTTTTTTTTAAATGATTAGAGAAATAATATCGAGCCCTTTTTTACCCCAACTTAACTAGAATGTTAGGTTAATAAATTTGTTTGCTGGAGTAAATATTTTTTTGGCTATGTCTCCTAAACATTATTTTTCTATCCGAGCTTTAGCAACAAATTTTGCTGTTGTAGCAGAAACTTTGCTTTTCCAGCAAGGTTGTTTGACAACACAGGCGCCAGCCAGAACCAATTTACTAAAAACATTTTCAGTCCTTTTAAAATATTAGAAACAATGGTGAAAAACAAAAGTATCAAATTACATTAAGATAACCTATAACCACATACGCCTAAGCATTTTTTACTCGTATGACATGCATGTTCATAGACAAAATGTTTTCCGTTATAAGTTTTAAACCATACCACCGATTTTAATGCAACAAACTATTCTTTGCAGGGAATTGAGCAAGACTTTGATAATTTAATATTTTTAATAATTAATAATATTTTTTCCGCCATCTTAAAATCTAAGATGAGAGATGAGAGATGAGATAAGATTTACATACCAAGTGAAACGCAATCGTTCCTTTAAAAATTGCATGCATTTCTAAACCACCTTTCCGGTCCGATCAAACGCATTGCCGGATATGGTGTCTTTTGAACGCCGCATTTTTTAATTTCTCGCGCGATTGACATCTGTCGTGCGGTTGACAACTTGTCGTACTTGCCGACGCCATTTTAATAATATTCTGCGGATTCTTCCTATGTGGGTTCTTTTTCGTAGTTTGTTTTTTGTGTTTTGCAAGTTCTCTTTTAAAATTGGCTTAAATTTAGTTTGAGTTTCAAGTCACCATGTGGAAGCCGATACTGCGTAAGTACTCATATTCTTTTGTTCTTAAATAAGGTCGGCCTAGAGTAGACTTAAAAATGTTCAGAACTACCAGTAAGGTGACCAAAAATCGTCATTTTTGCTGGGTTTACACAGGCACAGCAGAACCACTAAACCGATTTTAATGTTTCGTACGTCGTTTTGCGTGGCAGAAACAGAGCTTTTTTACGAATTCATAAAAAGATCCAAAAATTTTCCGTAACATAAGAATAAACGTGGCTTTTTGAAGGGTAAAGTTTGTTTCTCTCCGGCATCTTATATTTTAAGATGGCGGACAAAAAAAATATTTTTACTCAAAGTTTTGCGCAATTCTCTGCAAAGAGAAGTTTGTTGCATTAAAATCGGTGGTATGGTTCGAAAGTTATAACGGAAAACATTTTGTCCGGTTTATATATAAAAATGTAAAAGCGAATCTTTAATGGTTTTTTACTTTTTTGCCCATGATGAAAAACAATTTTGGGGCCCCCAACTGGAGGCCCAGGGCCTACTATTTTTCTTTAAATAAGAAGGTACCATTTGTGGCACCTTCTTAGTAAGCTTGTTAAAATTAATTCACTAGGTTTTTTTCAGATCTGGCAACCAATATGTCAAAAATTTTAAAAAAATTATTTTTTTGTTAGTTATTTGAGCTTTAAAATAAACTATATATTTCTCTGTTTACTAAGCGAAATAAAGAAAATACCACAGAAGGACATTATTGGTGGGCCATTTGGGGGCCTTGTTAAAAAAGAAATTCTATGAAATAATTTGTTTTTAAATATGTTAACCCATGTGTTAATTTTTTTTTAAGATGGGCAGGAAGTCCGTAAAAAATTATGAAAGATTCGCTTTTCGCTTTTTTTAAAACTTCTTCCCTAAAGCCGCTAGAAGCAACCATCCATTTAAAGAATCCACCCTGTACATACAAATAAAACTAATGTCCATATCCACCAATGCCAAAATTCTCGGACTAGGCTTTGATCATGATTAATACTAATCGGAGTTTGGAATGGGTCTTGGCAAACAAAGTTTCAAGTTTCAATGTAAAACACCACGTTCTAAATATCGATTAGTAAATAATCACGATTAAAGCCTAATCGGGGAATTTTTGGGTTGGTGGATAAGAGCATACGTAATTTTTATATTATTTTAATAGGTCACGTTACACCTTCCACTTGTTCAAGTGCCGCTTGAACTGAGGGTGACACTTGAGATTTACTTGGTTTGCAAAAGTTCCGAATATGTTCCACTTGAAAAAAGTAAATAAATTATTGGCAAGGTGGGAGTTATTTTAGCTGTCAAAAAACAACGTAAAATTTAAGGTTGTTTTAAAAAAAAACAAATTTTAATGATAATTTATGATTATATATGGACGAAAACGCAAATAAAACTACTATAATTGGTCAACTATAAAGTTTTACAAACATTATTTTTTTCGGACATTCTAAAGCTTTTGTAAAAGGTATCTTCATCAAAAGTGTTGAAATAATTAATTCCCCCACAAACAATGAAAGGTGGTAAGGTGTATTTGCTTTATTGGCAATATTGGCAAGTGAATGCTATTGGTTATTTAATACAGTAGTATTATTGACAAAATTGCGCTAATTTGCCAATGATTATTTACTAGTGCTGATGTATTGGCAAATTTGTTATTTTGCCAATAACTGAAAAACTTCTAAACCACCTTTCCGGTCCGATCAAACGCATTACCGGATATCGTGTCTTTTGAACGCCGCATTTTTTAATTTCCCGCGCGATTGACATCTGTCGTGCGGTTGACAACTTGACGTACTTGCCGACGCCATTTTAATAATATTCTGCGGATTCTTCCTATGTGGGTTCCTTTTCGTAGTTTGTTTTTTGTGTTTTGCAAGTTCTCTTTTAAAATTGGCTTAAATTTAGTTTGAGTTTCAAGTCACCATGTGGAAGCCGATACTGCGTAAGTACTCATATTCTTTTCTTCTTAAATAAGGTCGGCCTAGAGTAGACTTAAAAATGTTCAGAACTACCAGTAAGGTGACCAAAAATCGTCATTTTTGCTGGGTTTATACAGGCACAGCTTCTGCACATGTATACAAAAGTGAATGACACCAATAGTTGAAATAATTAAACTAAACTCCATCATGCTGTTTTCCTTAATAATATCTGTTAAAAAGAAACCAAAAAATGCAAAAAACCCCCATTTAAATTACAAAAACAAATGAAAGTTATGTTATAATGAGGTTATGTGCGTCAAAGGGGCATGCTCAAATCCGTTTTAAGATAAAAATAAATGTTAAAAGTTACTCATCTTTTTATTTATGCTGTATAAATGCCTACACTGTTCCCCATAAGCTCATTCAACTTTTATTTTCATTTTAATTATTTTTTTTTTAATTTTAATTTTGATTTTCCTGTATGAACCCAGCATTAAATCGTGATCTAGACGCCACTTTACAAGAAAATCAAAGGTCACATCATGATCTACAATGCTTAAGCGATACTGACACTGATAATTTACAAATTTCTTTTGTATCTTACAAACCGTTCTCAACTAAGCCTTCAGTGCCATTTAGCCTACTGTTGCCGCCATTTTTATAACCAAATTGACAGGTAAAACATGAATTTTCTCTCAGTTTGGTGTCACTATGGCCTCTATAGTAGGCTAAAGAATACTATGTCAAAAAAGAGTTAACTGGCTTTTTAGTTGAAGTGTTGGATCGAGTCATCTAAAGATTCATCAATTCAGTCTACGTCCAAGTCATTTTCTAACACTGAAATTTCTCTTGCTGACCCAGAGAATGATAACCCTTAAATTTGTTGTGAAACCGAGCTGTCTTTAGTTAATATCTTAAAATCTTTTTTAAAATTAATTTGAAAAAACTCGTCTGTGGTAATATTTAATTTTTTTATTTTAACGTAAATTGGCCAAGAAAACAACTAGATTAAAGTTTTAATTTTTTTTGTTAACTGATATTTTGTCACTTTTTAAGCAAAAAGGGCTACTTTTTCCTAGAACGAAATACTGGTTTATCAAAAAAAAAATTACAGCTATACTTACCACAATTTAAACTTTTTTAGATTCTGTAAAAAATCCTTTAAGAAGTCAACCAACTTTTCCTCATTCTGTCGTTGAAGATGCTATTAAGGCTTGGTTACGGGGTGCCTGTGACTGGAAAGGGGGCAGAACATCCAGAAGACAAGATGCTGAATAAATCTTCATCTTATCTTATAACAAGAAGAAGGAACTACTAAGTTTTTAAATTTTTGGCCAAGGAATTTTTATATAAAGCAACTGAAGCAAACCTTATGGTTTTGATTCACAATCAAAGAAATTCTGAATAAAATTTTCCCTGTTGCAATTTACTGCGGTATGGAAAACCTCCTCTTAGTAAATATTTAAAACAATTTATGAAAGAATTTTCCTCTATCTTTGGCATGACCAAGACGACAAATATTCATTAATATAAGTGTAATTTTTGTTCGTTTAAGGATAAAATAAAATAAATGTGCATTCGTAAATTATGTGCATTATTTTATTTTTAATCCACAATCATTACAATTTTTATTTTATGCATAAATACTTTAAATAGGGAGAAAAAGCCAATTATCAGTGGTATCGGAATTTGCATCTGTATCCCTATTGAGCCGACCAATCAAGGAGGTGCACTTTTAAACTTTTAATTTTTGCGTGGGTTTGGCACTTAGTGGTACAGGGTGATTCACCATATTTTCCCAACTACATAACTCATTTATTCATAAAGATAGAAAAAAAAAATAATACAAATGTTGCTTAGTTTTTCACAAATTTTAAGAAAATTTAACCAAAATTTTCAAAATATCAAATTTCGACATCAACTTTCTTATTTCAAATGGAACACCCTGTATATTTTTCAAGAAAAACGTTGACCTAAGAGCAATGTGTTGAACAAAGAACCACCTAGACTATTTTTCCTTTGCTAACACATCGCCCTTATGGCAAATTATTTTTTATTTCACTCGAGAACTGCTAAAGATAAACCCTACAAGATCTACCGAAATTTTAAAAAATATACAGGGTGTTCAATTTAAAATAAGAAAGTTGATGTCTTAGTCTAAATTTTACATTTTGAAAATTTTTATTTAATTTTCTTAAAATTTGCGAAGAACTAAGCAACTTTTGTATTTAAACTATTTTTCTATCTCTAATAATAAATGAGCTATGTAGTGGGAAAAATATGGTGAATCACCCCATACATTTTTTGCCAATATTGCCTGCAATGCCAGTATTTAGTATGCAGTGCTCCTCTATATTTAAACCATGCTAAGTATGTATTTGCCATCATTTTAAACGTATTCGTTGCCGTCGCTCGGCCGTGGAACTTCTTCGGGATCACGAAGAAGATGAAGATTTAGTGGAATATCAAGAAGGATTTTTTAAAGACCCCATAAACAATGCCGGCATGGCAAAGTGCCTTACAAATATTGGCATCTATTGGCAATGAGAATTTAACGCACGGCAATCTGTGCGTTCTAAGTGAACGCACAGATTGCCCGAAGGAGTTCCATTTTAAGCACAGACGACTAATTACATAAAGATTTTAAAGCAACGGAACAACTTTATAAACTCATAAAGTTAATGGCTTTGTTTAATAACATAACCAAAAAATACTTCACATAACCTCAAAATGCATTATCTTCACTAAAGCTTAAGTGCCACTTACATGATAATCCACACCATTGCAAACCAAAACTAAAGGCTCGGCTTACATGTCAAGCCGAATCCGTGCATACGGGCATAAGTCCTCCGAGATATAAGCGTTTTTTTTACTGTGGGGTCAAAAATAAAATTTCTATTAACACCGAACCGGATTGTTCCTCTACGACTCTACAAGTATACACCCTCTGTTCCGCCCACTTGCCGTGAAAGTTTTCTATTATTAAGATATTTGTTTGTTGGTGTTGCCGTCTGATTCGAGGCTTCTGTTTTTTGGAAGCGATTTTGTATTTTGTCAGAATTCCTAAAGTATGTATGACATTTCAGTCAAAAATAACAGCTAGGATAGACGTTGGGTACAAATTAAAAAGAAAATTAATATGGCGATATACCTAAAGCCTTAAATTCACACGGCAACACCAACAAAACATATTTAGCAGGAAATTCCCACGAGGGCGGAACAGAGACATTTGAATTTGTGTGTGGTGACGCTGTAATTGATTGGCAACCAAGTAAAAGTTTAAACTAGACGCCAAAAATTTTCTCCGAGGGCAGGATTTTCATATCAGTAGCCTATCGATTATTTTCTCTTTTATTGTATTTTAAATTATATTTTTTGGTTTGTATATAGGGTTTGGCGAGTTTCCGCTGTTCTTTTGTGCCATTCTTTTAATCCGACGCATGTTTTTATCACACTTTTCCTCGAACTTTTCATCTTCCTGACGACCGACGATGAATAACCACGCGCGTGATGTTTGGTTTCGGTATTTTTCATCAGTACGTCCCTGAAGTTGGCTTGGTATTGGCGTTGTATGAACAACTTATAGTAGATCAACAATGAGCTAGAGAGAGAACCATCTATCTCTCTATTTGCCAAATAATATTAAAAATAACAAAACATGCGACATTCGGCAACACCGCCTTCTAAAGAAACGTCAGAATCAGCTGTTTTGTTGACGTTTGCACCAAAAATGTAAATAACTGTAGTAAACAAAATAATTAGAATAAATGTACTTTTGATTGATTTATTTTACAGCTAATCAATTTAGTTATTAAAATATGTTTTTATGAGCCGCTAACTGCCGCGAAAAATATAGAAGTGACTAAAGCCAAAAAAAAAAAGATTTTTATTGTGATGATTGATAATGCAAAGACTTAAGCTGGATTCAGAGTTCCCTAATACCGGATCCACTGTTTCACTTCTTGCCGCTATCTTTAAAAGAATTAAACCAAATTTGGAAATAGAAAGTGAGGTTAATTTTTTAGTATCTTTTTGATAGCAAAAGAACTTGGAAATATGAAAAAAATGGAAGTCGTCTGTTTTGCAGTGGTTGGTCGGATATTGATTTTAAAACTATGCCAATTTCATTCGTAATACCAACCTTACTACCCGCTTGACATGTAGCAATGAAACAACAACATATAAGTCGTCTTTTCTCATCTTGCTTTAGTTACCAGCAAAGCGAGATGAGAAGAGAAGAATGGTATGCAATTCACAATTTATAGCACCATGTCAAACAGGCTTAAAGTCTGAGTGACATCGAGCAATAAAATACGAATTGCATACAAGTCTTCTATTCCCATTTCACTTCACTGGTACTACTAAAGCAAGACAAGAATAGACAATTTGCATGCAAATGTCATTTTAGTGCTCCATGTCAAGCGTGCTTTAGTGAGTTCGAGTTGGACACCCCGGGCGCCCTAATAATAAACCTCTACATTTCTTTACATTAGTAAGAGAGAGAGACAGAGGCAACACCAGCCGCTCAGGGTGCCAACTAGAACTCACTAAGAAAATGAAAATTGCATGCAAGTCTTCTGTTTCTATTTCACTTTACTGGTACTACTAAAGCAATTAAGACTTGCATGCAATTGTCATTTTATTGCTCCATGTCAAGCAGGTTTTAGGAGTAACAAAATATGGATCTTTTAAGAAAAGTAACGCCTTTTTTTCTATTTTTTTTTAGTGAGAACCTTTTATTAAAAGAAAGCTGTCATTTTTATTTGCTAGTTTATTAGGTTCAGCGACATATGATGAAAATGCATATGTGGCATTGCAATAATAGGTAAGTGTGTTTGTTTTAAGATAAATAAGTTCTTAAAAAAATCATTTATTTCTAAAATGATTAAGTGCAAATATCTTAAAACTATGTAATGCTTCGTTGAATTGAATTATAGAAGTTATCAACTTACTAAGTTAGTATATTGATGCTAGAGTTAAATTAAATTGTAGTGAACTTAAAAATTTAATTAAAAATACAGCTGTCAAAAAAATGGATAATATTTTAATAGTTTTGTTTTATCTTCCTACAACAAAATAAATTAAAATTTGATATAGATATTTTAGTTTTTATTAGAGATAAGTCTGCAATTAGCTACTTTATTTTTATATTTTAAATTTTTTTGTTATAAGAAAGCTAGAGGTCAGTCAAAAATGCATGTAAATAATTACCTACTTAAAGGTGGTCTCAAGCAAAAATACAAGTAAGATTTGTTCTGCAGTAGAAATGATCCTAAAACTCGGTGAAGGTAATTGATTTTTTGATATGAGATAAAATAAATACCCAAGATTTTTAATTTAAAAATCAAATCAGGTCACTATTTCATCATCACATAACCATGAGTTTTGCCTTTTTGAATCTATCATACACCTTCTCAGGAACATTTCTACTACAAAATAAACATAACTTGTATTTTTATCAAAAATGTTTGGAATGTGTAGATATGAATTTAATGCTAAATAAAGACATTTTAGAAACTCAAATATTTTATTTTTAAAATAAAAAACTAATTTTGTGCACTATTAACCTGTAACCAATGTGCAAGTGGAACACAATTATACATAACATTTAATCTATATTATTCATATATATATATAAGTAGATCTCTATTTAAATAAATAATTTTTTATTTCCACATAAAATTTTCTTTCAAAAATACATTTCATATATACAATACCTACTAGATTTGGATACACAAGCTTTCAAGAAAAGTTAAGTGTACTTAATAAAAATTGTGGAAAAGTCTGTTATTTAAGATAAAATTTTCGATTTAAACTTTTTCCCTAAACTTGCCTCTTCAAATAATTTTTTAATTTTTAATTAGGAAGATATTTTTTGGTGTATTCATTCATTCATTGAATATGCACTTTTAAAAAAAATATTTGCAACCGTTCATAAAAAAAAATTAATTAACTTTATTAACCATTTTTAATAATTTTTGTCAAAGCGGTTTTGGTGGAATTATACAAAAGTCAAGGGGGTAAACACTGTTGGCAATCATGTTACAAATCTTACCCGTTCGCAGTCCCTTGTAGTCCCTGCGACTGCCTAAACCTCACCAAACCCTTGCAGACCCTAAGAGACCCTGGGAGTCTTTGGAAATTCCTCGGCAGTCCCCCGCAATCACTGATCATTCAACGAAATTGGCAATCATGTCACATTTTTTGATCTAGTGATTACCCCCTCGACAAAAGTTATATTGTTTTAAAGCTGCTCAGATTCAATCTCCATAATATGGAAACTATACTTGATTTATTAAAATTGACAAATTTGATGTTTTTTTTGGAACTCTTTTCTTAACATTTCTTACTGATACACCACACTAATACTGCATGAACTAATCCAGGCATTTCAGAACCTATATAGCTTCTTTAGAATTTTACTTTCCAATATTTTGCCCAATTTCTATTTGCCCCAATATAATTTTATATATTTTGAAAAATAATGCATTGAAAAACTCGTTTAAAAAAAACTTGTAAATGACTTTAGTTTGAGTGAAGGAACTTTTAGATAACACTTATCAATAATATTATATAATTTTAAAAAAATATCAAAGAATCAAGATTTCCACCTACAAATTCTCGACACAGATTACAATTAAACTTTTTTCAATTTCTTCGTAGCAAATACCCTGTAAAATATACCACACTTGAAAGAAAATTCGTCCATATTTTCAGCATCACTCACTATTTTTTGTTAAATTCACTTTCTTATACAAACACATTATGTTCATGTTCATTCATTCATTCATGTTCACAATTGGATTTTGGGGGTTCCATCAAGTTTATAACAGTGCCCACCTTAAAGCTGGTCTTTAGTGTCCTCGCTGTTGAGTTACGATTATACCCCCTTTCTGGCGATATTTAGAAAATTGATTTTCCAATGGATCTTGATTTAATCGCCTTATTGCTAGGTAGGGCAATTTTTCTTGTTCTACCTTATTTAATATAATTTTAACATCTTGGATCGTTTGCAAAACGCCACCCAAACGTGGGGGTTGGCTCCAGTTATTAAATCCAATAGAAGAAACCAGGCTTTCAGAAGAACTTTCACAGTTAGTACACTTCTCTCCAAATAAAATTGGTACAGCAGAAGGTAGCTACAAATACGATTTTATATATTTTCCTATGTGCAACACTGACTTTTTGACTTTGTCATTTTAGGTTATATTTTTGGCATATATAAACTTTCTATAAGGTGACGGCATTAAAAATAAAAACCACATTTCAAAAAAGCAAAAATGTTTTATTATTAAATAAACAAATAAAATGTATTTTTTATTTTTAATAGCGCGTCATTGCACCATTGCCTGCAATGATGTTTTGAAGTCTTCTGGGCATTAAATTGGCTAAATTTTAAAAAGTTTGGATTTTCAGCAATAAATTCCCTATATGCCCTTACAATGAGTTCCATTAGATGTTTTGAATTCCTGGGAATGATAATAAAACTGGCTTATTTCTTTGCGATAAGTCCTCAAAAGTTCTCTGTTGCAGGCCTATCGCTGTTAGACTTAAAGATTTTCTCATCTGTGAAAACCACATGCTGACAAAATTCTTCATCCCTCAGAGAATAATTCAACGCAAAAACCTCGAACGTTTAATCCTCCTGCCTAATGTTGTTATGGATCCTGGAAAATTTTGATTCAATTCTTTACTTCTTTCGCTTTGGCATACGGATTATTTTCCAGAAAATTTATTGCTTCTTGGTCTTCCTCGGGGCTAGTAACTTTCGTCAAACCGGTGCCTTACTTTCGGTGGATAGTTCCCTCCTCTTGAAATCGGTTTTTTATGTTTACTATCGTAGACTTGCTCCTCCCATAGTGAACAGCTACTTGCCGAATAGACCAACGACCGTCTAGTTTTGCTAAGATTTGAGGTTTATCAAATTCGGAAAGATGCGGCGGCGTTTTTTAAAATTTGGATGACACTGACATGCAAAACATGATGTTGTCAGGACTCTGTGACATTGTCACTTATAGCCGTACTATAAAAGTTTTAAAAATTAAACAGGCTGCTAACTTCTGCTATACTGTAGAGAAGTGTACATTGCTGATGCTTTGTCAGTGTCAAGATACATACTTCACTGGCTCTACTACTAAAGAAAGCAGAAGATCTAAACTTAACTTTCTTCTGGTTTGGAATACAAATGTTTGACTGGCACAGCAGTTTTTGCGGGTTTGGTACCAACTATAAACCTGTCTCCAAAGTGATCAGAACATAGGATTTTTCCATTGATAATAATAATAATAATAATAAACAAGTTTATTCATAAACAAAGGAAATTGTACAGTTTTACATATATATCTTATATACTAAGGTGTTGCTATAAATTATTAATAGTAATTATTAGTTTAATTGATATATGAAAGGTTTTTAGATTGGTTTTATATTCGGAACAAACTTAAGGTCTGTTTTTCTCATAGAAACCCTAAAGAGTGCATGGGTATAGATTTTATTATATTGTAGTGATGTTAGTTCATATATATAAATAAATATACACACTTACAGACACACTCCTCTATAACACATTCGCAGATGGGCAGATGTATACCAGCAGATGGGCAGGAAATTGGGGCACAGTATATAGGTAAAAATCATATTTCAATAATTTTTTTAGTTTCGTCTCTACCTAACAAAATAATGTATTTTTTACAGATGCTTTTTATCGTATGAATGGAATTTATTCGTAACAAATAGTCCTTGTATATTTCTGGAAAAGAATTAAATATTTTTTGGTAAAGGTGAGTGTAACAGCGCAGGCTACAGTTTTTTTTAGGAAGTTAATTTTAACGTTTGCACTTTCTTTGTATCGTGTTGGATACGGGTGTATAATTTGTTCCAAGATGTGTTTATTTTTATATGTAAACATTATGATTTGGTGCATAAATAGTTGTCTCAAATCGAGGATTCCAGTTTGAAAAAATAAAGTATTTGACGGAAATGTAATCTTTTTACTGAATATAATTTTTAAAATGCGTTTCCGCAAAATGTCAAGTGGCTTTAAATGGCAATACGCTGCTCCCCCCCAAGATAAAATGGCATATCGTAATCTTGACTCGACCAAGGCAAAATATAAAGTTTTAAGGCAGGAGATGTCCAGAATATTTTTTAGATATTTAAATCGGTAAAGTAACTGTCTTAGTGATTTTGTTACATTGGCAATGTGTGTATTCCATTTTAGATGACTATCCACTGTGACACCTAGATATTTTAAATTGTGTTTTTGTTTTAAAATTATATTTTGAGAATTACTTCCTAGTATTTTCAGAGAATCATAATCAGGTAACGTTCTTTCCGTGTTGGAAAATGACATGTAAAATGTTTTTTCGTAGTTGATTGTAAGTTGTTAGTGGCTAAACCAGTAAAAAATTTGTTCAAGTTCTTTTTTAGCTTTTTCTTTTAGGGCGACCCAGTTGGAATCTGTAAATAGAATTACGGTGTCATCAGCAAAACTGTATATTTGAAAGTTTAAGGAATTCTTAAGTATACTGTTGATGTATAGAGTAAACAAAACTGGGCCTAAAACAGTTCCTTGGGGTAAACCATATTATATAGAGTTACGTTTACTATATATGTTTTCAAAAAGGTAGTTAGACAACGGAGTCGAAGGTGTACAGGCGGTATGTTCCTGGTATGCTGAGTCTCTCTCAGACGAATGCATTTAGAAACTATGTTAAGCTCACACAAACGCGCTTAATGATTTACTCACTGACGGAACTCAGGCTTAAAAAAAAACGGGGAGAGATCGGCACCGAATAATGGAATATAATAAACTAATCAATTGCAAATATTGTGGGAACATGACGTATCCACGCCCTCTATCTGAAATATCCATTTGGTCCAAAAATGCCCCATAAGGTTTATATACTATAGACTGTTCATACAACGGTATTGGTATTGGGATTGTGAAATATTACAGGACCAAACAAATACTGTGCGATTCTTAAATGTGGTCTAAAATGAACGACATTTTGTAGAAATATTTTCTATGCAAGTGTCCATTGATGTTGCTGCCAAATTTTGAAAAATTTGCAAGGGGTGGCGCAAGAGAGGTAGTTTTGATGGACGTGACAAAATTATGGAAAATAATATGAGAGTTCCGTATTAACCTACTCAGATAAAAGTATGGGCTGTAGGTATATAATTAGATGCTTATTTATTCTAAAACGGTCTATTTTTTTTGTTATTGAAAAAAAACAAGAGTTAGGGGAGGAGTGCGCTAAAAAAATTAAATACTTCATAATAGGTATATGGCTTGTGAGGTATCAAATTGAATGGAATTTATGGAATTGAAGTATCCTCGGTAGAATCTAAACACGGTTTTTAATTAATGTTTGCAAAATAAATAGAAGGGGGGGGGGGCAATCCTAACTTCAGGTAAGTTGATTAAAGTTCCTTAAAATATGACTTGTAGGGTATTAAACTACGCTATTTCTGAAAACAGTTTTTTTTTCAGTTTAAAGAAAACAAATTTTGGGAGGGAGGAGGGGGATTGCCAGATTAGTCTTATAGAGTATGGCTTGTGCGGAATCAAACTGAACGGGTGCCCAATAAGCCAGTAATGGCTGCAGTGCAGTGACTGTGGCTTGCCACCAGGCACGTTGGAGTTACAATCGGGGGGTTTTAGTCTGTAGGAATCCGACACTACGCGGGCTCTCCTGGGTGCTTATTATTAAAAAAGTACTAAAATCAAAATTAATAACGAGTTTTGAAGGTTTATTCTACTCCTTGGCACAGCATTCCCTCGATATATCACTTGATTTTGACTACTACCTTATTAGTAGTTAGGCTGTGATTGTTTAAAATCAATTGGTAACATGCCACCAGTTCTCCGAAGTGGATGGCCAGTTTGCTGAAGAAGTGGTGTCCAGTCCCGAAGAAGTGGTCAACCCAAGGTCATTCTGCAAGAAGTGATCACCAATGACGTCACTTGACCAGTGGCTGTTGAAATTACAATGACGTCAGTTGGCCAGTGGCTGTTGCAAGGGAATGCCATAAAGGCTTGTGCGAATAGGGGATGTGATCACGTGACTTATGTTCTACAGAGTGAGTCTGCTTGGGGTTTATACAGGGTGCTCTAGTGACATGCACCTGTCATCTGTCATTTGTGCTCTCTAGCCAAGCTGTCAAGTACCACAAGGTCTTAGACTACTTAGCGTTAACGCATGCCTGCTGAAATTCTCTAATGGTTGAAACTTCCTAATATTAGTTGCCCATTCTCGGTCACAAGTGCCAATGTATGGAGTAGAAAATGACGTCACGCATAGTATTGGGGACCTTATTATTTCAAGGCACTATTTGAAAAATGTCGAGATGAGAGAGATTGCTATCAGCCGGTGTACCGAAGGTACTTTTTCCACTATGTGCGCACGTTTTTCTCCTATGGTTTCTGTAAAAGACTAATTTTGGTTTGCTGCGCAGGGGACAAAAGACCTTAGTAGTTTTCTGTGAATATCTCGAGATCTAAGTGATCGATTTGAAAAATTATTTTTTTGTTGGATTGCCGTGTTGCAATGCTATTTATTCTTAGAGAGATGGAGAAGCCAAAAGGGCATTAAAGTGCTTGACCTTGGTAGTTTTTGTTGCAAATATCTCGCGTTATAGCGATGGGATTTAAAAAATGTTAGTGTTACAAAGGGGAAAGGCATGACAAAAAGGTTGTATTATGTTCGTAGCTGTGCAGTTCGAGTTAAAAGGCTTTTATTTTTACGGTAAATAATATTATTATATGGATTTTAAAATGATCAAAATGTGTGCTTTTGTGAAGACAAAATCGAGTATACTCAAGATAACCCATGACCCTGTTTATCAAAAATTTAAAATAACATGTTTACGTAAAGCTTACTAATGAGCTAATTTGGAACAAAGACGGATAACCTATGAACTTGTTTTTCATAAATTTATCATGATGTTTTAAAATGCGACAAAAAATAGAAACTAAATGGGATACGAGGGTGATTTATATAAAACAAGACACTTTTTTTAAATTATATTTTAATGTTAACCCACTTTATCTACACCATCGTATTTACAAACCGTGTTATGAATATATGTCTTCGCAAATTCCTGATAGTTGGGATAAATTTTTGTGTACAACAGCATGGCATCTACAAAGTCAAGCTTCCATTCGTTTGGTAATATAGGATAAATGTGTGTAAATTTTTCCTCAATAACATGTTTACAGGTTTGAATACTGAAATAAATCCAGCCTCTGAGCCATGTGAAAATTTTTCCATAATCTTCTTGTTCCAAGAGGTCATCGAGTTCCCAATCAATTTTATTTAACCAATAATTTTCTATCTGCTGAGAGTTTTCCATAATATTAGAATGTTTTTTTAATGATTATTATTATTGAATTCAAATTGTCCTTTTCCAGTCGTCTTTCTTTTATGTATTTTTTTTAGGATTTTTTCCGAAACTTGAATTTCGACAAATATCACACGTGTATGAAGCTATGCTATTGCCTGGGCTAATTTTTACCAAGTCGAGTCTCTGACACTTTTCACACCGAAGGGAATGATATACTTGTGGAACATTGGCATTGCTTCTCATTTCTAAAAAAAAGCAGCAGACGTGTGTTCTACAGCGCTTTAGAACTACAACTGAAATGATTTGAATTATTAAGAAGCTTTTTACCATATTGCAACCAAGGAAAACTAATTGGTTGGTTTTGTTCTGCCAAATGTGGAATTATTATTATTATGAAAGGCTCTGTTTAAAACACGTTCATCAGTAAGACTTTAAACACTAAAGCATAAAGAAGTAAGAAAAAATGCCAATACCTGTAAAATATATATGTCTTAAATGTAAAGGGAAAACTGGTTTACAAAACTATTACTGTATACCATGCACATGGGATAGAGATATTACTAAACCTGGTGGATGGAAGCACACGCCCCCCAAATACTTTAGAAACCCAAAAAATGGTGAAAAAACTAAAAAATAAGTAATGCTATGTAATCTTGCCTAATAATAGGTAATAAAAGACATTTTTTTATTTTTATTTTAAAATATATTTTTTAAATTATTTTTAAACAACATTAGATTTATGTATCCAACTGTTATGTTTACTATCTTATCCTAACCATTTAACAAACACTTTATTTTTAGAGCGTTTTAAGATTTTTTCCACCAGGTAGACATCAGGATACATTACTTTTTGCAGCTGAAGTTCATAAAATCCTCCCTTAATTTCATTTTTCTTGTCATCTTCCAATATGTATGTGATGGGATTCGTAAGCTGAATTTTCTTTATAGTAAAGATTTCCGTCGACCAATTAGGCATGTACATTTTATCAAACACACCACGAATTTTTGAAATGCGCACATGATCTCCAATCATATATTTAGGTTTAAAAGTCATTTTTATATGACTATAAGCAGTATTTAACAACATTTGTTCATGTTTTTTCTTCACCTCGACAGGTTTCATGCCGATTGTGCGATCCTTTCGATTATTATATGCATTTACTATTTTAGATAGTAAATCCAACCACTTGTAGGACCCTTGGTAATTAAATTCTTTCCATATTAAATTTTTTAGTGTTCTGTTTACTCTTTCCACTACTTGTGCTTTTTTTTCGCTATAAGAGCCGTAGTGTTTTACTTTAAATTTTTTTAACACTTTTTCCATCTAAGAATTATAAAATTCTTTACCCAAATCGGTTTGAAGATGTATGGGGGCTTGCACCTTAAAAACTTTTTCCATGGCCTGAGATACTTCATGTCCCGTTTTGGTTTTTAAAGGGAAAGCCCAAACATACTTTGAAAAACAGTTAATTACAACCAAAATATACTTGAATCCCTTATTTTCAGAAGCATATGGTATCATTTCTACGAGGTCCGCTTAAAATAAATCATTTAATGATTTTAGTATTACTCTGCGTCGGGTGAAATTTTTCCTAGCCGGTTTATGTATCTCATTAACAACCTGACGTTTGACATCTGTAATAAAGTTAACCATCTTTTTTACTCGATAATATCACCTTCCCTTAGCTCTTCAATAATAGAATTAATTTCGTTTCTGTGATCCGTGTGGCCTGCTGTCTGAGATGCAAATAATAAACGCAAGCGCTCGACAAGTTCATTTGGATCATCCCAGTATATGTATTCTATAGGGTTGTTTGAAAACTCCATTTCCATCCCTGTTTGACCACCCCGTTTTTTAAATAGTTTTTTAAACTTCTCTGAATCACTGTCCGTTACGATATCCCCTGTAGATTTAAAATTTTTTCTATTCGCATTAGTTCTGGTAATGATATCTCTAAAAGCGTCCGCATCATATTTTGTGTATGTCTGGGGCATATTTCTTTGAAATAACAACTTATACAATCCAGGAGTACCTTTATAACTTAGGTCCTTAATCACCAAATTAGGTCCATCAAAATTTATTTTTGAGTCACCAATATAGAAGTTATCAATTTCATCTCGTCTAACTTCAAATTTTGAAAGGATTTTAGGGTCCATGGTTAATGGGTTATTTTAAGGGATCCTCCATAAAGTCTCTAATATATCGAGCAGGTAAAGGATCAAACTGATTATAGAAATCCGGTAAGGATTTATTCAAGAGTTTTTGTCTTTGCTCCTCCTCATATTCACGCTGTTTTTCATCTTCTCCCATTATATGGCTCTGAGTGATGTCTTTTAGTAGAGCTTTTCTCAAATTATAACTGTGCCCAGGCTGTTCTTTTGGAATTTTTCCAGCACTTTAAGAAAAATCAAGCTGTTTTCTGGGGCGTTTTGAGGGGGTGATTCGTTCTGAACTGCGAGGGATTGATTTAAATAGCTCTAATACAGGTGTGTATTTAGGGATTTTTTTTTCCTCCTCCTCCTCCTCTTCCTCCTCTTTTTCTTCTTCCTCCTCCTTCTCTTTTTTTTATAGTTTTAAGAGTTTGTAGTTTTTTCTGTGAAGCTTTATTTTTTTCCTCATTTTTTAAACTGCTCTCAATGACCTCCAAATGTTTTGTAACCGGTAGAAATAGGTTAGCGTGTGAAATTTGTCCTTGTTTTAATAAATTTAGCTTTTTACGTATAATTTTTCTTTTTGAAATTAATTTTTTCTTCAAGTTCTTTTCACCGGAAACGGCTTCCGACATGTTTATGTTATCTGTTTGAGTAAACAATAGCAAATAAAATAAAAAGCTTTCCACTGTTATAGATATATGAAATTATCGAACCTGTTACGATATCTGCCTTCATCAATTTTGCTATCCTTGAAGACAGTTAAAAAGTCATAGGGATTTTTCTAGCAGTATGAACATATGTTTTTAAATTCGTCAAATGTCATATCAGTACCCACATGGTCCGTGTAAACATGTTTTAAATTTAAATCATCCTGTTTAAAAAATATTAAAACGTTAGCGTTATCCCTTACCAAGTGTTTTGGAATCTTTGCATATGTCTGAGAGAGGTAGAAACAATCAATGTTATTATGTCGACCCATGCTAAAGTACTCACGTATCACGTTTTGTTTATCACAGGCCACGTCATCAAATATAAACACTGAATATGGTTTTGCCTGAGACGGGGCTATAATGCTTTCTCCACTGTTAAAAGCATAGTATCCTACCCCTTTAAGAGGTTTCAGAAGATCTTCGAGATATAAATATTTCGGTTGATAAAGACTTTTTGAATACAGGTAGACGTTTTCAAATCTCAACCCATTTGAGTGTTCTAAAAGACTAAGCATAACGTTAGTTTTTCCGCAGTTGGATGGTCCTACTATAAGACACCGAAGATGGTAGCAAGAAACCATGCCTAGATTGAATTTTTGGGTTAACATCATGATTGTCCACATTTAAACGAACTTTTTGTCGTACAACTTTTTGCATTTTTCAAAAAAAACGTGTCATTTCAACTCAACCATCAAGAACCTAATGCATAAAAAATGTAATCACTTATATTTTTATTCAGTTTTAGTTATAACATTGAAATATGAAGTACTATGGTATTCCACGGTATGAAGGCAATGGGTTGTTGAATACTTTGATAAATAAACTGCCCTTTGAGCTACATTTACCAGGGTTTAGTTTTTGTGGTCCTGGAACTAAGCTACAAGAGCATTTAGCTAGGGGAGATAAGGGCATTAATCAGTTGGATGAAGCCTGTAAAAAACACGACATCTCCTATTCAAATTACAAGGACTTAAACAATCGACACATAGCCGATAGGATATTAATAAGGAAGGCTTTACAGAGAACGCATGCATCCGATGCAAATTGGAAGGAAAAGTTGGCTTCCATGGGTGTAGCCGCAGCTATGAGTACCAAACTTAAATAAGGCATGGGTTCAAAACGTAAGTAAACTTGTTATATATATATATATATATATATAATTCTTAGTGGATATAATTTTCTTTTCATTCACACCCAAACCGTGGTATAAGACACAACGTTAAATTTCAAAGAAAAGAAAAAAAATGTCTAACAGTTTATCTAAATATAAAAAAATGATTTCAGAGAAAAATAAAAAGAGAAGGCAAACTAAGAAAAGACTGAAACACATTAGAAAAACAGTGGGTTTCAGGGAGGTGGTAAGAAATATAAAGGAAAATCTAAAACAACAGAAGCCCCAGGATTTTGGTAATGCAGTAAAACTTGCACTAAAGACAACACAAAAGAATAAAGGTAAGAGTCATAAAAATCCCAAAGAATGGAGGGCTGTTACCAATTTTACCAATCATGGCTGCATTAAGCGCCTTGAGAGCCCTGAGCGGAGGAGCAGCAGGTGTGGTCAAAGCTGTAAATGATGCCAAGGCTGCCAATCAACAACTTGAGGAAGCACGACGTCACAATCAAACAATGGAGTCGATAGCCATAGGCAAAGGACTGTTTTTAAAACCCTATAAAACAGGATTGGGCCTTTTTTTAGGCAAAAGCAAATGTCCACTAAAAAAGACTTAGATTTATTTAAAAAACCATTACCAATTAGACTACCAGACATTGCCTTATCTAACGTGGACTTGGAAAAATATGCAAAATTACTTAAAAATAAAAATTTTAGAGGTGTTTATATGAAAAATGAATTACCATTAAAAATACACAAGTTTGAGTCGGGTATAATTAATTTGGATGACAGCACCGGCCCAGGAACACACTGGACTACGTATAAGAAAAGTGGAAAAAATGTACATTATTTTGACAGTTTTGGTAACCTGAAACCACCTGTGGAGGTTGTAAAATACTTCAGGTCTAATGCTGATGTTAAAATATACTATAACCATAACCCCTATCAGACCTATAATTCTGTAAACTGTGGAGATTTATGTTTAAAATTTCTGTTTTACTCTAAAATAAAATAAATGTATAGAATAAAGTGACTATTGATTTATTTATAAGCGAACCTTCAAAGTGTAAAGATCATGTCTTTTACCTTTATACTGTCAGGTAAAACGTCACCCTCTTCACCATACCTTTCAACGAGTATTTATCCCCCTATAGTTTTGGATGATAAAAAGCAGTATGATTTGGGGCTTTTGAATTTCGAATGCTACGACTCTATACCGAACGTAGACAGCTCTAATAATATTTTCCGTTATAAAAACACAAAAATCATTAAGATTCCAGAAGGGTCCTACGAGATAGAGGATATAAACAATTTTTTACAAAAATTCTCAAAGGAAAATTTGAAAGAAGACCAATTTGAAATAAGCAATTTTCTGCAATAAAAAGATTAATTTTGAGAAGAAAAATTCCATCGGGGAATTACTAGGATTTAGTGGACGGACTCTTCAACCGGACAAGAAGCATATATCTAAAATACCCGTCGACATATTTAAGGTGAACGCCATGTGTGGAAATGTAATCTAACTATAAATTCCTATAATAATGAAAATCCTGTTCATACACTACACATGTTTTACCCCAATGTTGAACCGGGGTTTAAAATAGTAGAGAAGCCGTTAAATGTCATTTATCTACCAATCAACACGCACTATATTGATGAAATTCTACTTAAAATAACAGACCATAACGGTAAACCAATCAATTTGCGTGGAGAGCTGATCACGGTTAGACTGCATCTAAGACAATTTTAAAATGGTGTTTTTATATAATCATGATTCGTTTAGTGCCCCTTATGACAAACTGTTCATGGGTGAGGAAGTGGGTTATAAGAAGATACCATACCGTGAAAAAGAATTTAGTCGCAGAGAGATAGTGAAAGAGCTAACACCGCAAAGTAAAACAATTTTAACCTATTTGGGATTTAAATTAAAAAAGCAGCATTCATCATAGGAAAAAAACTAAGAAAATTTTGGTATAATTTAAGACTACGTGTAAGCTGTAACCTAAGAAGATTATTTTTATCACTAAGGTGTAGTTTAAGGTGTTTTTCTACAACAACACCAACAACAAAATGAGTCGTAATATTCTAAAAGTGACTGAAAATGTGATTTTGGACGATTCTATAGTGAGCTATCAACTAGATACCCATCAGCCTTACGCTTCCACAACGCTAATCAACAACGACGAAATTAGAATTCCAATACAAACTCAAGACCTCTATACCTTGCCTAGTCAAAGTGTTCTTTACCTTGAGGGTAAGGTACTAAAAGATGATAATACTGCCAGCACAAATGTGCACTTTGCAAACAACGGTTTGGCACACCTGTTCGATGAGATTCGTTACGAGTTGGGAGGGGTGATTGTGGACCGTGTGAGAAATCCTGGTATTACATCGACAATGAAGGGTTACTGCTCATTTAAAAAAAGTGATAATAATGCTCTTTTAAACGCCGGCTGGTTAGTTAAAGACAATCCAGCACTTTGAGATGGTTTTGGTAATTTTAACACATGTTTACCACTTAAAGCCATTATGGGTGTATTTTAAGACCATCACAAAATTATTTTAAACGTGCGCCAAGAACTGGTACTAATTAGAAGCAACTCTGACTTGAACGCTCTCATTGTTAATGAGGATAAAAAAGAAACCTACAAGGTGGTTTTGAATAAAGTTTTATGGAAAGTGCCCTATGTTAGAGTGTCCGATAATCAAAAAGTAAAACTCTACAATTATCTAGAAGGAAATAGGGACCTTAATCTTGCATTTAGAAGCTGGGAGCTGCATGAATATCCTCAACTTCAAACCACTACTAGTCACACTTGGGCTGTAAAATCATAGAATCAACTAGAAAAACCGCGGTTTATTATCATCGGTTTTCAGACCAATAAAAAAAATATGCTAGATAAAAATATGAGTCGTTTCGATCACTTGCATCTAACAAATCTAAAAGTTTACCTAAACTCTGAGGTTTTCCCCTATGATAATTTAAACCTGGACTTTGATAGCAATCAATATGCCATACTCTATGAAATGTATGCGCAGTTTCAAAAATCCTACTACTATCGCGAGCACAGCGAACCCTGTCTCTACCCAATAAACTTTAAGAATAATGCTCCACTGATAGTTATCGATTGTTCACGACAGAGTGAAGACGTGCTTAAAGGTGGCGCAGTCGATATCAGAATTGAGTTTGAAACGAAAAAAGCTGTGCCTGAGAAAACTGTAGCATACTGTTTAATACTACACGATCGATTGGTTAAATACAACCCCTTAACCAGCACACTGGACGTGCAAGGCTTTCAATATAAAGATAGTGACTTTATATGCAAAGAAATTGCTATACTCAACAGCGAGACCAATGAAATTTCTCACCATATGGTTAATGTACCCATGAAGTCTACCTGGCTCCACGAGGACTTTAGACGTCAAGCCCAATGGAACACAGACAATCTACATGGGTTGGAATGGGACACTTTTGACTTTAGTTATTTACCTTTAGAAAATATTACTCATTTTATAAAAAATATTATTCAAAATGAAACAGTTTTTGTTAAAGGAGTGGATAAAAAAATTTGGTTATCTAATTTAATAAGTAATAATGTTGTAGATATGTTCGAATTGGGTTGCCCCAATTTTAAAAAGTTAAAAAGAGCCAATATGAATTTTCACTGTTTTACACATTTCAATAATTTTTTAGGCTGTGCAAAAGAAAATGTATTGTTGTTAAACAATTGGTTTAAAAATAAAAAACTATAACTTTATAATGTGGTTTATAATCATACTGCAAAATATTAGTTTACAAAGTAATCTCTTTGAGATTCAATAAAAGTTATCTCCTCATCATCATCATTTTCATTCAATTTCACATTAGACAACAGGTTGATCTTTCTCTTTCTTTTTGGGGCTGGTGGGGCTGATGGTGGTGGTGGAGGAGGCAATAGAACCTGTGTGGATGATGTTCCAGCAATTGGTTCCTGTTCATTAAATCTAAATTTTTTACAGGCCTCCTCCAACAGTTTAAGCTCCTCATCATTATCTACATTGATACGTAGATAACTTACTGGCAGATTCCCCTGCTTCTTTGCGATTAATTCCGATGTGGGGAAAAATTGAAATCTACATGCACCTTAGTGATACATTTTGCACCTCATATCTGTAACAAAAATTAAAAATTAGATTAAATAGTTATCTATAGTATCAGTATTTTTTCATTAAATTTACAAAAAGTTATATTTTGTTGCAGGATTAAAAAATACTTTAGTCCTACGATTGATATACTATTTTATGCATGTTAGGATACGAGAAAACTAAGTTGAAGGAAATAATATTGAACTACATAAATCCCTCATAAAGTTAAATTTTTACTTTTTTTCCTACTGATTAAAAGATCCATTTTACTTCCCAAAAGCAGGGGTTAAAAGTGTATTTTTATTCCCTATAAAACATTATAAATACACAGTCAGATAAAGAAACTAAAATTTTACATGCTAAATAATTGAGAAATTTAAATACTTACTTAAAACTATTCTTCATCACGACGTATACCATTTGGGGTAGACATTCTACCTTGTCTAGGCTTGTAATTATTAACTTGGTTTTTTCTCTCGACATTGTGTTTTTTTTGTGTTTAATAGAAAGAAAAGTTCTTTACTGATTTTAAACCTCTGCTCTCAAAATATTTATATGGATTTATGTGGAGATAAAACCACGAAAGATCGTTAATTATGACCTTAAAAACCGATTAATTTATTTTTAGCATAGAAAATCATATTTATAATGAAAGGTCATCAAATTTAACCCCAACTTTCGATTAAATTATTTTGATAAAAATTGAAATTTACAAAACATGTTGTTTTGGTTTAGTTCCACCATCTAAGATAGGTCACTCATTAGGGTGAAACTCGTGTCTTTTTTATAGTCTCACTGGCGCTGTTTAAAAGCTTTTGACGTCAATCTTGTTATTTTCATATTATATATAAACGTTACAGGTCTTATATTTTTTTATCTATACATAAAATTAAGCATTGCCTGCCCTGTGTCATTCTTATTTTCTTCACACACCTGAGAACAACAAAAACAAAATGTCATCATCGTCCTCAGAAAGTTCTCAACAAGAAACGTTTGACGGTATGGTGTTCTAATCCATAAAAAAGATTGAAAAGGTATGTGACTGGTTAAAACAAAAGAGGAATTTAATTATTGGATCACTTTTATTATAAATTTAATTTCGAATATAAAAATTTCTTTAAAAAATAAGCTTGATTGTGTACGAAATTTTTCTAAATTAGAAGCAAATTTGGCCCTTTTAAAATATTACGTAAACTACTTGAAAAATCAAAAAAGGATTAATTTTGGCAAATCTAAAAAAGTTATATCTTTAAAAAGAAATTTAATGTGGGAGGATGTGGAAACCTGCTTTGGTGGTCGAATTAGGACAGGAATTATTACGAATTTCACCATCAAAGAACCCAAGATTTCAGATTAAAAAGGCCCTACGATCATCTGTGATAAAAGTTAATGTCATTTTCTCGGGAAATTTTATAAAGTTGCATGAAGGCACTATACAGACTGATGTGAAGGCTTTTTCCACAAAAAACAGCATAATAGACCAAACGACAAATTTAAAAAAATGGTATGAGGAAAATGTTGCCCAAAAAATACTAACTAAGATGGAAGATTTTCAAGAAAGGGATAGTGGATGGACCCTCTATGAAATTCTCCATCTCAAAATTAATATTAATCAGCACACACCTATAAACTGTGGTGACTCGACCTTCGTTGATTTACCACAGTGGATTAAAAACACCAGGGGGGTTATCAATGTAAAAAATAATGATAACTATTGCTTTCTTTGGTCTATTGTGCCTGATTTACACCCTGCTGCTCAGAATGGGACTAGAACTTCCTCGTACCCTCATTTTAGTTAGGTGGGGTTAAAATATGAGGAGCTTGAGTTTCCTATGAGGTTAAAAGATATCTCTAAATTTGAAGAGTTAAATAGTAAAAGAGATAAATTCTTCCTCTCTGTTTGAGTAAATCAAATTTTTCCAGACGGGTTAATTTGCTCATTTTAAAATGTGATGATGATGTTGATGACGTAATTGATAGCGAGAATGAATAGAGGTTGATTCTGTAGATTTTGAAATTTTTAACCCTAAAAAACGCATCTATCACTTTGCCCTCATAAAAAATCTATCACGTTTGCTTCGCAAACAGATTGGTAGTAAAACGCATAAAAAATGGGTATGTGATAGGTGCTTAAATTGGATTGTTTCTAAGGCAGTTTTGGAGAATCATTATTTAGATAGTAGAAATTTGAATTTTGCTAAACTAACTCTGCCAAAGAAAGAGGACAATATTTTAAAATTTACAGAATTTAAAAATAAAGAGAAGGTTCCATTTGTTATGTATGCAGATTTAGAATGTTTGTTGGAGAAAATGGAGAGTGATGGAACGCTATCGAATACACAAAAAATACAACATCATATTCCGTTTGCTATTGGATATTATGTGAAATGTTCTTATGACGACTCGCACTCATACTACCATCAGTTTGTGGGAAAAGACTGCATTTCACGTTTTGTCCAGGAGCTTAAAATTATTGCAGAAAAATTGGATAAAATTTTTTCAAATATTGTGCCTTTAAGACCGTTAACGACTGAGGAAAAACTTGATTTTAAAAATGCAACCCATTGCCATATCTGTGAACAACCGCTGAAAAAGGATGAAGTGAAACATTTGGACCATTGTCACTTGACAGGAATGTATCGGGGTGCAGCTCACGCGGGGTGTAACTTAAATTTTACAGATTCACATAGCGTTCCTGTACTTTTCCATAACTTGTCCGGATATGATAGTCATTTCCTTATAAAATCTTTAGCTAAAGACATAGAGGGTAGAATTCAACTTCTCCCTGTTAATAAAGAAAAATATATTTCGTTGACAAAATATATAGAAAATACCTCTGTTAAATTTAGATTTATTCATTCTTATCGCTTTATGGCTTCAAAATTAGATGATTTGGCTTCATTTTTAGACGATTCAAAAAAAAGTATTTCAAAAAGTTTTTATAAGGAAGAGGAAAGTTTAAATTGGTTACTCGTAAAGGTGTCTTACCCTATGAGTATATCGATTCTTGGGAAACTGTCCTTCCACCTAAAGATGCGTTTTATAGTAGCTTGGTAGGAAAGGGTATTTCAAATAATGAGTATGAAAGTGCTCAAACCATTTGGAATACCTTTAATATCAAATCGCTTTTGGACTACAGCCTTTTTTATATGCGTACAGACATAATCATATTAAGTGACATCATGGAAAATTTCCGCTCCATATGTCTTTCTACCTACAAACTTGATCCCCTTCATTACGTCACGAGTCCAGGTTTGGCTTTTTCGGCCATGTTGAAACAGTGTAAAGTAGAACTGGAACTTTTGATGGATGTTGATATGATCATGTTTGTAGAAAAAGGCATACGAGGCGGTGTTTCTCAGTGTTCAAACAGATATGCCAAAGCCAACAACAGGTACATGGGTGATTCATACAATCCAAGCAAGGAAACGTCATATTTGATGTATTATGATGTCAACTCGCTTTATGGTACTGCAATGAGTTTACCATTACCATATGGTGGTTTTGAATGGGTTGAAAATGGTCCATGCACTAAGGAAGAAATATGCAACATTTCTGATGACAGTGACATAGGGTACATTTTTGAGGCAGATATTTCTTATCCCCCTGAACTATTTGATATGCATAAAGACCTTCCTGTCTGTCCAGAACATAGAGTCCCACCCAATTCTAAAAGTAAGTTACCCAAGCTAATGACCACACTGTATAACAAAGAGCGATACATTATTCATTATCGAAACTTGAAACAGGCAATTAGTTTGGGTTTAAAAATTAAAAAAATTCACAGAGTCCTTAAATTTAAACAGTCTCCATGGTTAAAGCCTTATATTGACTTAAACATTCACATGCGTCAACAGAGCAAAAACAGTTTTGAAAAAAACTTTTTCAAATTAATGATTAATTCAGTATTCGGTAAAACCATGGAGAATGTTAGAAAATATAAAGAGGTAAGGTTGGTGACTAAATGGTCTGGATGTTATGGGGCGCGTTCCTACATCTCCAAACCAAACTTTCATAGCTTAACCATATTTGATGAAGATATGGTTATAATTGAAATGTCTAAAAACAAAATTATTTTCAATAAGCCCATTTATATCGGATTTGCAATTTTAGATTTATAAAAACTTTCGTGTATGATTTTCATTATAATTATATTAAAAAAATGTTTGGAAATAGGGCTAGAATGACATATACAGACACTGACAGTTTAATTTATCATTTACATGTTGACGACATTTATGAAAATATGAAAAATGACATTGACAGATTTGACACATCTGACTACCCACCAGACAACATTTTCAACATGCCGTTAAAAAATAAAAAAGTTTTGGGGCTTATGAAAGATGAAAATAATGGTGCCATTATGACAGAATTTGTAGGTTTGCGCTCCAAAATGTATAGCTTGATGAGGGTGAGTTGATGGGCCATCAAAATAAACTAAGACAGAAAGGTTTTTGTGAACAGGAAATTGAAGAGAGTAGTCATAATTTTAACATTAGTAAAAGGGCTAAGGGTGTAAAAAAGGCTTCACTCAGAAAAATTACATTTAACGACTACCTTGAATGCCTTTTTAAACAAAAAGTCACAAAAGTTCCACAAAATTTAATTAGATCTTATCGATACCAGGTATACACAGTCAAGCAGAAAAAAGTCACGTTGAGTCCTTTTGACGATAAACGTAAATTATTGCCCCACTCCACCGATACTTTGCCTTGGGGATATACAATTAATTAGATTCCTCATAAATTTTTAATCAGTCTACATATTTCGTTCATCTTGTAAGGTTCTGGGCATCTAATAGTCACACTGTTAACTTTTAGAAAATTGGACTTTAAATATATAAGGTAAGTACATAATTATTATCCTTAATACAGGAAAAATAAATTTTAAAAGTATTATTTTTATACACCTAACTACACAGTTTCAATATAGTTTTTTCTTGTTTCAGTCTGATTTGACCATGGAGAGTAAAAAATTACAACAAAATTCACCATCGCCTTCAACTTCAACATATCGAGAAAAAAGAAATTATGGTGAGCAAAGAGAATCAGAACAGCCATCAACTTCAAAATATATGGGAGAAAAAAGAGGTTTTGGTGAACAAAAACAAACAGAAAAACGATTGAAGACTAGTGCAGGACATCAAAGTGTTAAGCAAGATGTATGTGTATATTGTAAAAGAAAGGACTGTTTTTGTCATAACTATATGAATTTTGTTAATGTTGGTTCCATATTTTGCCCTGTTTGCAATAAAATGTTTTGTTTTTGTCAAAAGTCAGTTGAACATCATAAAAATTTAACAGAAATGTGTGAGACCAAATCTGAATATAAAAAATTATTTTGTTTTGAAGACATGCCCTTAACATAATTTTTTATTTAATAAATATATTTTTTACTAAAAATAAATTTTTGTTTATATTTTAGATCGACAAAGACTGTGTTTTTTGTCGTAGAAACGTAAAGCACAGCTTAAGAATGTGCAAGTTCTGCTTGTTGGAGTTTGCAATCAAACACGTTGAAACAAGAAATCTGGGTGCCAAATTACTGCTTAAAAATTATGGTTATAAAATGGTATTTAAATAAATCAAAAGATTTACCAATTATTTGTTTTATTTCATCATTATTTTTCGTTTCAATACTGATAGGGGATCAGAGGTCAATTAATTATAATTCAAAAATAAATCAAAGCAAATAAACATGTTATTTTTTTTGTCGCTGATAAATTTATGAAAAACAAGTTCATAGGTTATCCGTCTTTGCTCTAAACTAGCTCATTAGTAAGCTTTACGTAAACATGTTATTTTAAATTCTTCATAAACAGGGTCATGGGTTATCTTGAGTATACTCGATTCTGTCTTCACAAAAGCACACATTTTGATCATTTTAAAATCCATATAATAATATTATTTACCGTAAAAATAAAAGCCTTTTAACTCGAGCTGCACAGCTGTGTCACGAACATAATACAACCTTTTTGTCATGCCCTCCTCCTTTGTAACACTAACAGTTTTCAAATCCCATCGCTATAACGCGAGATATTTGCAACAAAAACTACCAAGGTCAAGCACTTTAATGCCCTTTTGGCTTCTCCATCTCTCTAAGAATAAATAGCATTGCAACACGGCAATCCAACAAAAAAATAATTTTTCAAATCGATCACTTAGATCTCGAGATATTCGCAGAAAACTACTAAGGTATTTTGTCCCCTACGCAGCAAACCAAAATTAGTCTTTTACAGAAACTATAGGAGAAAAACGTGCGCACATAGCGGAAAAAGTACCTTCGGTACACCGGCTGATAGCAATCTCTCTCATCTCGACATTTTTCAAATAGTGCCACTCTTGAAATAATAAGGCCCCAATGCTACAGGTGTACGTCATTTTCTACTCTATACATTGGCACTTGTGACCAAGAATGGGCAACTAATATTAGGAAGTTTCAACCATTAGAGAATTTCAGCAGGCAAACGTTAACGCTAAGTAGTCTAAGACCTTGTGGTACTTGACAGCTTGGCTAGAGAGCACAAATGACAGATGACAGGTGCATGTTACTAGAGCACCCTGTATAAACCCCAAGCAGACTCACTCTGTAGAACATAAGTCACGTGATCACATCCCCTATTCACACAAGCCTTTATGGCATTCCCTTGCAACCCCCTAACAACCCTCTTGGACATCTTCAACAGCCACTGGCCAAGTGACGTCATTGGAATTTCAACAGCCACTGGTCAAGTGACGTCATTGGTCATCACTTCTTGCAGAATGACCTGGGGTTGACCACTTCTTCGGGACTGGACACCACTTCTTCGGCAAACTGGCCATATACTTCGGAGAAGTGGATGGCATGTTACCAATTGATTTTAAACAATCACAGCATAACTACTCTTATTAGCTCAACTAGTAGAGGAGAAATGACTCTGGCAGGAAAGTAGTTCGAGCGTCTTATGCAAGATTTCTCCTTGAGATCCTTGAAAAAATTATCAAGCAGAAGTGTATAAAGCATAAAAAGTAAAAACAGTGATTTTTTATTTTTTGAAAAAAAATAATTGGTGGTAGGAAGGGAGAGGAGGTTGATAAATTAACACCGGACTAACCTGACTTTGTGCCACGTACATTGTGCTACATGTTGCTTTTGGAAACACTTCCCGGACAGCACAACTTCCCAAGGAAGTCCAGTGGAGATTTTTCTGGACAATGCAGCAGTCCATTGGACAACCAAATTGTAAGAAATTTTGTCCAAGACATATCCATTTTGGATAATACAATTGTCAAAACATTGCACAGCTCTTGGACATCCCAAAAAAGTCCAAAAGTTTCAATATTTTGAATTATATATATGTTTTCAAAAGTTATCCATTGGCTATCCAAAAAATATCTTTATGGTTCACTGTATTTGTTCAAATAATTGATTGTCGATACCCGAGTATTGAGTTCCTAGCAAAGGATGAATATTAAAAGACTAAAATACCAACTAGTCTAAAATAATGAAAAATACTTACCTATAATATACAAATGATTCGGCTAGGTATGAGAGAAATGTTGTTATTGGTAATGAATAAGAAAAAACATAATCCATTGGATATCCAAAACAGTTCGGACAAAGGACATATTTATTAATGTGTCAACTAGGCCAAGTCCGATTGACATAGATTTTTTGATAAATATTTAATGTTTAGTAAATGTATAAAGTACATCACTTTTGCAAGACACAAAATTTATTTTTGATCCGATGGACCAAGAAACATCGTTATCCATTGGATATTGAAAAACTATCTGAAAAAAAATCAGTTTTTTACGTATCAGGAAAAACCTTTGTCCAATGGATTTCCATAAATGGTCCATGGACAATGCGGGCTCGTTTAGCCAAAAAAATAGCTGTTCGATGGACAATTTGTGCTGTCTGGGTTATGGTACCCTTTATCAGCTTGACACCGATTAGATCGGAGAGATTATAAAAAATCGTAATTTTTTTTCATTAAAAAAACACATATTTCAAACTAACCTGCTGATATTGTACTCCCTAGGTATATTGTGGTAAATGTTGTATTAGGAACCACCTATGGTACCGATTAGTTTCGAAAGATTTAAATAAAAAAAAAAAATTCTTAATTTTTCAAATAAATTGCAATTTTTGACTAACTTGACGTTGTGCTACCTGGGTACATTAACATAAATGTTGCACTAGGAATCATCTATGGTACCCACTATCAGAAACATTCAATTTGGAACTAACCTGACGTTGTGCTACCTAAATACAACGTGATAAATGTTGTACTAGAAAGCATATATAGTACCCGCTACCAGCTTGATACGGATTAGCTTGGAGAGATTTAAATAAAAAATCTTATTTTTTTTTTCAAATAAATTGCAATTTTGGACTAACTTGACGTTGTGACACCTGTGTACATAGTGATAAAGATTGTACTAGAAACCACCTATGGTACCCTACCAGTTTGGTACCAATTTCCTTCGAGAGATTTAAATGAAATATCTGAATTTTTTTCCGAATTTTTCAAATAAATTGCAATTTTGGACTAACCTGACGTTGTGCCAGTTGCACTAGAAACCCCCTATAGTAACCACTACCAGCTTGGTACTGATTAGCTTCGGGAGATTTAAATAAAGAATCTTATTTTTTTCTAAATTTTTCAAATAATTGCAATTTTGGACTAACTTGACGTTTTGTCACCTGGGTACATTATGATAAATATTGTACTAGGAACCACCTTTTGTACCCACTACCAGCTTGGTAACTATTACCTTTCAAGCTAACCTGACGTTGTGGGATCCGCATAACTTGTTGTACCACCTGGATACATTGTGGAAAATGTTGTACAACATTCAACTAGGTACCCATTATCTAATCAGCTTGGTAGCAATTAGCTTCGACAAATTAAAAAAGATCTAAAAAATCTTATTCGGCTTTCAATTATTAATGTCCAATTGCACCGCAAATTCCTTAAATCTAGATTTGGCTAAATCCTGATTTAATTTTGGATCCGGATTTAAGACAATTTGTTTGCACCAGGCCAGATTTAACATGGTCGCGATTCTTCAGAAACCGTCAGAAAATCTCGCCCTTACAAAAAATCTGACGATTTTTAAACACAAGTTTACACTTAATGCTTTTTTGTCGGGACTATTTGCTAATATTCCTTAAATATTTTTATGTGTAAACAAACCTTTAAAACTTTTAACATACAAAACCATAGATAGCCATGGAATATTTCGCTGTCACTGTTCAGAAAAGTCACACAAATTCTGTCTTTCCTTTTACATGGTGAGAATTTTCGACGTTTATTGGTACGCGTAGTAACAAGTTAGCTCCGCCATAAACTAGTCCTGCAGAATATCTTTATTAAAATATTAAATTTACAAAATGTTAATAAAAAAATGACGCAGTTTCTCTTACAACGTTAGGGTAAATATGAAGATTGCTGTGTTTTTATTCTAAATGAGGCGATAAGAAAAAATCGTCAGTTTCCAGAATTCTGACGGGTGAGATTTTCTGCGAAAAAAAAAAATTCCTTAAAATAAAATCATCAAACGAAAAAAGCTGTATGGAATTAGTGCCCTAAAACTAGTGAAAAGGCAGGCAGTGAAAAGTCCACCAAGCGGGCCCGCTAGCAGAAGCAAAGAACAATTTTCTCTGGAGACTACACTAGATCAAGGTAGCTGCCATTTTCTTCATTGATGCTGTATGGTTTCGCGATGCAAGTCAAATATTACAAAATTTACCTATTGAAAATATATAGTCGACTCTCAAAAAAATCCCTTTTTACAACCCCTACATTAACATTTGATCCCTCGAGCCGCATAGGCTTTGAAACGCAAGTTTCCTTGTTCGTTTGATTTGTGTTAGGCTAAAATTAGACTCAAATTTTCACGGTCAGTTTTGTTTACCTGTCGATTTTTAATCGCAATATTTTGTTTCCAAAAATTCATGTTTTTAAAATAATTTATATACAATTAAAAAATTCGTCTTTCGGCTCGCGTTTCCGCGATTAAACAATTACAAAAGTGCGTAAAAGAAAGGTCCATATTAATTTAATAAATTGTGAATTTTTTGAAATTTTACATTACATTTCTTTTTATATCAATTTCTTAAAAACTAATCGTGACAAAAACTCAAAATATATAAAACAATACAAACGTGGTAACTTAATAAACTTATGATATTTTTATAATAAATCGTGTCTAAAGCTCAAATTATATAAAACATATGAACGTGATAAATTAATGAAATACATATAAACTTAAATAATAAATGTAAACGTATGGTATTCGGATATTTCCATTATATCTAATTTGTAAATATGAGATGTCGGTCAGTTTATATTTAATTGTTCTAATTAAACAAACTAATAGGCTAGATTACAAGCGATGACGATTTTACTACCCAAGACGCAATACGAAAGGGCTGTGATCAGCACTTTTTTAAAGCTAAAGAGATTTGTCATAAGCTATTTCCTGTTCAAACCGCTCCAGTTCCACAGCAACCTACACCTACTCCTCCAACTTCAACTTTCGATAACATTAAAATTACCATGCATGACATGACATGCTAAAATGGCCAACTTTCGATACCGTCTTACTTTGTTACAGGATGAACCATTAAATAATAAAATCGTTAACCGTAAACGATAACAATTATCCAATCGCTTTTCAAAATCTAGTGAAAAGGTATAAAAACAAGCGTCTTTTAGCCACATCATATTGGAATTCTCTCGTAAACGTATCTCTTATGAAATACCTACACCGAAAATTTAGAGACCCTTAATGCCCTAAAATTGAAAAAATACGATTGGCAGTTTCCTCTGTTTAATATTTTGCTAGGAAAAATAGATACGGCCACTAGATCCGCCTTTGAACTAGGTCACACTGATAAGGAAATTCCGAGTTACGAGTTAATTATGATGACTTATTCGAATTCCTAGAAAAACAGTGTAAGGCATTAGAATCGGCTCAGTATTTTCAACCGCCGACTACAAAGCAGAAAAAATCTCCAAAACCTCCAGGATCTGGTTACAGTGGTACAAAACATCATAGTTAACAAAAGAGCGGTAACTTTAAGAATTATTTTATAACGGGAACGTCAGAACAACAAAACAATCGAAATCACGGGTCTTCTTTACAAAATAATTTAAAACAATGCTTTGCAACCTTTCGGTGCATCCCCTATCCCAGTGCAGTGTTTTTTTTATACAAAAAACTCCTGTAGACCGTCTCGTTTATGTAAAACAAAATAATCAATGATTTTGAATTAAAGGATTGTTTATCTCATTTTAACTGCAAAAACTGTGGCCTTCGCCATCATACAATGGTCTGTAACGTAACTAATCATCATAACCCAACCCAACCATTCAGTACACAAAGAACATCATATATTTCTAACTTTAAACAACCCATGCAACAAGTAAACAACCCATTTAATCAAAACATTTCAAATCAAACCCAACCACAACCGAATTTACAAAATCAACAACAATCTAACTCAACCAACTGTTGCACTTCTTTTACTCCTAACATTCAAAGCACTGTCTTATTGTCCACCGCTCTTGTAGAGATTCTCGACACAAGGGGAAATTATCAAAATGTTAGAGCCGTCCTAGACACGGCTAGTGAAGCCTGTTTTATCAGTGAAACCTGTTTATATAGGTTAAGTTTATCATGAAAAAAATTATCTATTCCTATTCTAGGTGTTAACCAATCATCTTCTTCAACTAAGGGGGTGACACACTGCGTTATCCGACCTGTTGGAAAAACCATCTCTTCATTTTCTTTTTAGTAGTTTCAAGACTTTGTTTTACCTTATCTTCCATCAAAATAGATTCTAGAAACTGGAACTATATTTTTAAACTTAAGCTAGTCAACCCTAACTTTCAAGCTACTGCCTCTGTCGACCTACTTCCAAGCGCTAAAATTTATGCCCAAATTCTTAAATCAGGTCGCATTAATGGTGTACCAGGTTAGCCCGTAGCTTTAGAGACCGAATTACTGTTGCACTTCTTTTATTCTTAACATTCAAAGCACTGTCTTATTGTTTACCACTCTTGTAGAGATTCTCGACACAAGGGGAAATTATCAAATTGTTAAAGTCGTCCTAGGCACGGCTAGTGAAGCCTGTTTTATTAGCGAAACCTATTTAAATAAGTTAGGTTTATCACGAAAAAAAATATCTATTCCTATTCTAGGTGTTACCCAATCCTCTTTTTCAACTAAGAGGGTGACGCAGTGCGTTATCCGACCTGTTGGAAAAACCAACCCTTTATTTTCTTTTACCGGTTTAGTAGTTTCAAGACTTTGTTCTACCTTACCTTCCATCAAAGTAGATTCTAGAAAATTGAACTATATTTGTAACCTTAGGCCAAATTCTCAAATCAGGTCGCATTAATGGTTTACGAGGTCAGGCCTTAGCTTTAGAGACCGAATTAGCAGCGAGCAAAACGTTTCTTATTCTAACATTTTAAAAATCGAAAACTACTTTACCGCTTTCTATAACTCATTAGATATGACTCTTAGAAAATTCTATTTCACAAAAATCTCACCTTTCTCCCGTCGAGAAAAAGGCTGAAGATATCTATTCAAAAACCGTATCACGTGACCCTACCAATCGTTATAGTAGCCTTTCCATTTAGGCATTTTGAACCCAACCTAGGTGATACCTTTTCAAGAGCCTATCGCTACTTTATCTGATTAGAATCAAGACAGAAATGTATTTACTGCATTCGGATTTTATACGGGAATATTTAAAAAATGGACATATGTGTATTATTTCAAGCACTGAACCGAAACCAGTAAATATTTCTTATCTTCCACATCATGGAGTGCTAAAACCAAATAGCACTAGCACTAAACTTAGGGTGGTCTTTAATGAGTCATCCAAGAGTAATAAAAATTACAGTCTTACGACACCCTTCATGCAGGTATCACCACTATAATTTTACGAATTCGACTACATGCCATAGCTACCTTAAGTGATATTCAAAAAATGTTCCTACAAATTAGTCTAATACCGGAACATAGGGACTATCAGCGTTTATTGTGGCGCTTCCACCCCAGTGAACCCTTGTAGGAATATCGTTTACATACTGTGACGGACTTACCTCTAGCCCTTTTTTAGCGATAAAGACTTTACGTGAGCTACCATTGGAAAACCAAGAAACATATCCTAGTGCAGCCAAAGTTATCCTTCAGGACGTTTTTATTGATAATGTCTGTACATCATGTAGTGATTTGGCTACTGCGCAGGCGCTCCAAAAGGAACTTATTGCTCTTTTAAAATCAGGAGGGTTTTAACCTCGTAAATAGGTAAGTAATGGCGCTCGATTACTTTCCTCTTTCTCCTGCCGATTGCCAAGTTCTAATATCTCCAACCTTCCAATATACCAAGGTTTTAGGGTTGCAATGGAACCCTTGTTTCGATGATTTTACATATAAGTGCCAGCAAGATGATAGTCTTCTTACAAAACGTAAAATTCTTTGTATAATTGCAAAAATATACGACCCCTGCGGGTATTTATCTCCTGTTACACTCTTAGCAAAATCGATAATGCAAGAACTATGGAAGCATAAAATCGATTGGGATGCTGAACCTCCCTCGTACATTTGTAAAAAGTGGTTAGAATTCAACTCCGAATTTTCTAGTTTATTAAAGACTCCGCTTCCTAGGTATTTTCTACATTGTAAAATACAATGTTGCCAAGTTTTAGCTTTTTCAGATGACTCCTTGCTCAGCTATGCTTGCGCAATATACTTAGGCATCGAATTAATTAATGAAATAAAATTATTTCTTGTCATTGCAAAGGGAAAAGTAGCCCCTTAAAAACGGTATCTATTCCCAGGATGGAGCTCCTAGGAGCTACAATTCTTGCAGATTTACTCAAATTTGTCCTTGACATTTATTCCCCACAGATAACAATCGATGAAGTTTTAGCATTGTCAGATTCAAAAATTCTACACCGAGAAAAAATATCTAGTAACTTTAACGCTTACCAGATTGTTTGGTAAGACTAACCAACTTTTTTAGTAACTTTAACCACATTGAAAAGCTAAAACAAACGGATTTTGTACTTTAAATGCTGGTCATTATGACTAAACAAGGTGTCTCAAAAGTCCAACATAATATCTCCAAAACCAAAAGAGGCAGAGAAGTAAAATTTCACATACATAATTAGGCGGTTAACAAAAAAGTATCTTTTTAAAGTCTAATAATCGCACGTGACATTAAGGAGGCGGAGCTAGGGCGTCGACGATATATTTTGGAAAATTTAAATAAAGCTTTTCTTTCTGTTTCCAAAAACACCTTATGTTACTTTTTTCTCTAATGGGTTTTAAATAAAATGATAAAATCATCTCCATAAGACCAATGAGTTAAACAAGAAAGAGATATTCATTGTTTAGTTGTGGTTCCCAAACTTTTTCAGTTTGCGGCGCACTCACAATTTTAGTATTTTGTCATGGCGCCCCTACTCGCAATATGCATATATAGTTGTGTTCAACCAAGTGTTGCATATGTATAATGTATAAAACATGTGCTTTGCAACTTGCCTACTGTATAGTAGCAAAGCGCAAGCGTTGTACAACACTTTATTTAACACCATTGTAAATATATTGGCACTAGTTACAAAACACATGAATGAAAACTACTCCAATCTAACGCTCATATAGGTTTATTACTAAACTAACACACAAGAATACATTATTATTGAAGGAAAAAAAATCAGTGTGATGGGTGAGCTTGGTGATCTGCACACATTTTTAAAAAGCGGGAAATAAGGCTTGACCCTGCCACTTTCATTTCTTGCTCCACATTGACCTATATTTGCTCTTTATCACACCTACAGCTGAAAATCCAGCTTCGCATAAATAGGATGTTGCAAAAGAGATTAGAATCCTCAAAGCTTTTAAACTTAGAGCCGGATATTCATTTTTGATGGATACCCAAAACTCCACCAAATCAGAAGAAGCGAATTTTGATTTTAGGCTGTTGTCGCAAGAGAGTTCAATAACACTCTCTTCTTCTAGTGAAGTGAATTCTGGCGGAGATTGTGCATGGAAAGGATCTTGAATCCATGCAAATTTTTCGACATATTCTTTTGTAAAGTATTTTGCAAACCATTCTGAGAGTTTCGAAAGGTGTTCGGTAAAAAGGGACAGCAAGTCTTGAGAGATAACGAGCTCATTAGAGGCTGAGAATTTATGCAATTCTGGAAAACAAACTTGACCGCCATCTTCATTAACTTTTCTTATCCACAACTGCAGTTTTTTAATAAATGCTGCAATTTTCTCTGATAGTTTCAAGATATGCATATTATTGCCTTGAAGAGACAGATTTAAGGCATTCAGTTTGTCAAATAAATATGTAAATTTTAGCAAAAAGTCGGGATCCTTAAAGTATCTGGAGCTTGCATCACCTTCCTCTTTCAAGAAAATGTGGTTTTCTTGATGTAGCTTAAATGTACGGGTTAAGACATTTCCACGTAAAAGCCATCGTGCACTGGAGTAATATAGCAGCGCAGTGTGTTCAGCTCCCATGCCCATACAAATAATTTTGAATAGTCTGGTTTTTGGCGGCCTAGTTTTTATGTAGTTAACTACGTCTATGAAACGTTCCATAACCAAGTTCAATTCACAGCCCAATGACTTCGATGCAAGTGCTTCCCTATGAATGATGCAATGGGTCCACATGGCATACGGTGCTTTACTGCGAATAAGTGCTTGCAATCTACCATAACGGCCAGACATTGATCGAGCGCCATCAGTACAAACTCCAATATACTTCTCCCAATCTAAATTATTCTCTGTTATAAACTTATCCGCTTTCATCGATACTTTTGCAGAAAAGAAAGTCTTCCACAATAATATTATCATCCAGGAAGCGTACGTAACAAATAAGGTGTGCATTTTTATTACTGTCAGTAGCCTCATCAAGTTGCAGACCAAATTCCTTGCCTTTCATTTTCTCTATCAATTGATCATTAAGATCCTCAGATATATGATGGAATCTTCGACTAATAGTGTTGTTAGATAAAGGTACCTTTGAAATTAGTTTTTTCGCTGATTCTCCTATCATAATGTTAACCATGTCGACAGCAGCCGGTAAAATAAGTTCTTCTGCGATGGTGTGAGGTGTCTTTTTTTTCTTATGGAACACCCGATATATCTTGACATTTTTCAATTCTCCAGAAAATTAGCTTTTTATGAAAAACCATATAGTTTAGATATAGATATTTCAATTTGAATTAGATAGTAATTAATTCGTATTATTGTATTATATTTACACCAAAGTGGGTCATACATAATAATATGCATAATCACAACAATAAAAAAACTGTCAAAGTAGAACTTCCTTAACAAAAAAAATAGCAGAGGTTTTATTATAATACGAAAATACGAGTTTATTAATATCTAATTCAAACTGAAATATCTCGAAAACGGCTGCATGCAAAACATGCCAAAACGTTTAGGATCTTTCACATCGACTTTTTTTTCCATAAGAAAAAAACTGTTTGGCACGACCTGTACACTCTGATTAATTTTTATCAATGATTTTGCAGTCCCTATAAATTACCCTTTCACCTCGTTTGGAATGGAAAAAGCAAATTGACGGTGGGTTTATCTCCGTATAGTAGGCTTTTTAACTGTAGTCCGGTCACCGTATTTCTCGCCGACGCTGACAGTTTGTGACATTCCAAATGTCAAAACCTAGAACTTTTTATTTGCTTACTAAACGTTGTTGGCAATCAAAAAAGCAGAGCCAGATCTTAAAATTTTTTGATTTTTTTCTATTTAGGATGTCATATATGACAAAAAGTTTTAAGGGTACAAAACACCTTATGAGGATATGAAAGTTTGTAGGTAGTTAAGGATACTTACTTATTTAATTTTGGAGAGAATTTTTTGAGTAATATTAATAAATAATCGTATTTTATTTGTGAAAGTGAATTATCAAAATATCAAGAGTGCTTTTTTATAGAGTAGACTTGTTAAATTTGGAACAATTTCTACTTGATTTTTTAAATAATAACGCAAGACAATAGTTTCTCATTTTAGAGAATATATATAAACTACTAATAACAATTTCCTACCAATTTCTTGACTAATATACCTTAATAATTAATTAATAACATATTTTTTTACCTTTGGGCAGCTGGTCCCGATCGCACAACGCCTACACCCGATGGCCCTGCCTGCTCTTGATCCAATCTGTAAAATAACAAAACAAAAAAAAATTATAGACAATACTTTTTTTTTTTATTTGTGAAAGTAAATTGAGCTATAATATGAATCTAGGGAAAAAAAACCGGAAGAAAACCACGGAAAAAAACCCGGAAAAAACTCCGGCAAAAAACCCGAAAAAAACCCAAGAAAAAATTATTATAACGAACCCAAACCCAATACAACTCAAGCTAAAACCCCCGTAGCAATCCATTTATTCTTGGGTTTTTTTCCGGTTTGTTTTCGGTAGGGTAGACTTATTAAATTTGAGTCAATGTCTACCAGAGTTTTAAATAATACCGCAATACAATATGTTTTTTCACTTTAGAGAATATATAATTAAGTTAATAATATTTTTTTTTCATTTGAGGAGCTGAATATGTTTTTCAGTTTTATAGAGAAGTAAGAGTAATAAAGAGAACTAATTACAATTTTTTACCTTTCAAATGATGCCACAGTGTAAAGCTAGCTTGTTGGCTGGTGAGGCGGGATCTGCTGCGGAGGCACGTCCTCTTGCGTGATGAGGTTAATTACTTCATCATCACATCATACAGGGAATAAACTTGCTTTAAGACTTTTCACGCTTAAATTATTTATATTATCTGCTTTTTTATTGCATTATTTTTTTTGGTATTCTAAGTGATTCTAACTCTGCATTTAACGGTTGTCGCGTGCGAAAAAAGAATAACTTTCTGCACTCGTTAGGTAAATAACTATTTCCGGTGCTGTAAATATATTTGCTACAAGACTTTTCTACCTTACATTTTTTATTATCGGATTTCTTGTTGCATTAATTTTTTGCTTTTCTATGTGATCCAAATAAAAAATATTGATCCTAACCCGTTATGAGGATAAGGCTGATTATAGCTTTAAATCATTCAAAAACACTCTATTACAATGTAACCTTCGAACTTTAACTTGCCATAATATTTAAAATAAAAGCTGTTGCTAGATAAATGTTGATTGGAGCTTTAGTTCCTGAGAAAAAAATATTCGAAAAAATCAAACAGAATGGGTACTATTTTTAACATGCTCTAAATGCTATCAAATGAAATAGCAGTGATCTTTTAACGTTATAAAATTTAAAAAAATTGTAAGGGGGAAAACGCTGTGCCCCCCCCCCTTCCCCCGCCCCCCTATCCCGGAGGGTCCGAAAATCTTTTCCGCTATAGTGCGTATAATTTTCACCCCCCTTCAATGTGAAAAAATGACATTTAAAATGCGCAAAAAAAACACAATATATCGTTATGCGCAATGAATGTGGCTGTATTGTGGGCCTAAAAAAACTCATTTTGTGTTTCAAACATTTTCCTCTAAGTTCATTGGTTGGTGATTCGGGTCATGCGCAAACAACAATAATGAAAGTTGGACCTGCGCAATTAATGAGGATGGTTAGTGGGTTTTAAAAGACTTTCTATTCGAAACATTTTATTCTACACACAGAGGTAGCCAAGTTACGAGCTTTTGTTCTTCGGAATTGGTTGAATAATTGAAGTTTTAGCAAAAGGCGTATAATGTAGGTATTATTCTTATTCTTTTTATTTTTAAATGTTTAGTTTTACTTTTTACTATTTTTTCGAATATTAAAATATTTTTTTTATTTTTAGCAAAATCAAAAATGTCAAAACCAACAGTGGTATGCAGTCCCTTTATAATAAATGACCGTATGCAGTGCGGATTTTGCAAGACGTATCAGCAAATAAAATGGTTCAATGCATCTGGAGTTTGTAAGGAATGGCAGGACGACGGTTTCAAACGAGCCTCCTCCTAATTTATTGGAACTTGATGGTTTCCTGTCATCCATAGACTCAGAGATGGAAGAAAATTCAAAGCAAACAAATGGTTAATGGTACCCTATAAATATATAAATCTACTTTTTTTTGGATTATTAATAAAAAACTACACTTCATTTCTTATGTAAAACTATATTTCAAAAAAAAATATACATACAATTATTATATACTTATAATATTTAAAAAAATACATTTTATTTCTGATGTAAAACCTACAATTATTATAAACTTACACCATGATAAAAAAAATATTAAAAATACTGGCTACTTATCTAACAAAATAAAATAATAAAAAAAAACTTTATCCCCGTTGAACAGTACCGTTTAAAATGTTGTACGAAATAAGTGAATCGTGAATTATTAATGCAAACACCTTAGTATTGTCTGGAAACTTTATTTTCTTGTGTTAAATTCCAGTTTGATGTCGACCGTGGATAAGGTTATAGAATCTAGTTGATGCGAACAATCTACAGGGTCATAAGATTTTTCTTAGGGATAGGATTTCAATAAATCAAACAGAAATGGCATAGAAAGTTCTGCGCGCACAAAAGAAACAGGTATATTGAGCAATGGTGCCAGTTTGTTATTATCTCCGGACTGCTTTCATGAGAAAAAATTGTCGCCACTCTTTCATTGTGAGCATAAATCATAGTTGCAATAATAACCGTTGACAAGATGTCTGCAAATTCCGCTAGATGGCGGCCACACCATGAAATTAAAAATTAGATGTTTTCAGGTCCAAACCACAGCTTTTTCTTGCTTAAAGGAGGCAGCAGGGTCCATTATTTACGATACTGAGTGTATTCGTGAGGTTGTTAACATTAGAAAGAAATATCTTCGCTTTTAATTAAATTTCTTTCCATTCTGTTCTACTAGTGACATCTATCCGGAAACGGCCAAACCATGCAGCTAGCATTAGCAGCCAAAGAAATCAATAAACGGCGCTGTTTTTCCTGCAGAGCTTTTTGCTTGCGATATTATTGATTTTAAATAAAGCTATTATTTTGCTCTGTTTCTTTACAAAAAACATTTTTTTTTACGAAAAACTTGAGCTCGGCCACTTTTTTTTATTGTTTTCTTGAATTTTCTCGAAATTTTCGTCATACCGTAGAAAAAAATTATTTCCCCCATGGTCATAGTCTACTTTTATTTTTTTTTCTAAAACGGGGATCTTGGTTTCGAGTGAGAAGATAAAGGGCGACGCAGGCAAACATTTTTCAATTAAATTAGCCGAACGCAAAAATGCTTACAATTTTTTTTCAAAAATTACGTAATTTCGGGAACGCAAAGAAATAGGTCTAAAGAGTATAATTTTTAAGAAAAAAATACCAATTTTCTCGCCCTCCTCCACTGGGACTACAGGGGCCGTGCACAAATTACGTAATGGTCATAGGGGGGAGGGGGGTTACAAAACGTTACGTAGGGGGGAGGGGGGTTTTCGACAGCGTTTGCGTTTGTGTGAAACTAAGAAAATTTGGAATGAAAAGTCGAAAAATATTTTTTTTTACGATATTTTTCATCAGTTTGGTATTAAAGTCGAGCAAAAACAACAAACAACAAACAACAAAGGTATGAAAATGGAAAACATTAGAAAACAACAACCTGGAATGGATTTACTACGTGTAAGATGTAGTGACAACATCGCCCCATGCCCATCCTTTTCTGCCTAATGTGCTTTTCCGTTTGTCTGCGTCTTATACACGGCTGCTTGGTCACCTAAGGATTTGCTTAGGAACCCTGTATAATAAATACTGGGTTGGCGATGAAACTTTTAAAGTCCAGCATTGGGTCACTGAATGTTTTCCCATAATAGCTTTTTTGAAAATTCTCATATGTGTAAAAGGCATAGTTTTTTTGAAAAATCGAGATTCCATCTCTCGTATGGAAAAACTATTGAGTTGATATACAGTCTTATGTCACACACGTCAGCAGAAATAAATTCTGTTGCGTCCTTGCTTTTGCTGTTACGATTATTGGTATTATTAGTAGGCTTTTCCAAGTTTGTGCTACTTTTTATCGCCCACGTATCTGAAGAGGTACTTCGAAGAAGTGGTAACTCGTAAAGATCCCACATGCGAAAAGCAGCTTTAATATTTACAGCTTTATTTACTTTGGACAAAATTCTTAACTTTTCCTTATCGCCTGGAATGATATGTTTAATCCTCCATTCAATTTTGTAAATGGATATTTCGCCATCAACTTCACCAATGTAACAGTTGCTAAATGTGTGTGCCAAAACTAGAATTAACTCATGTTTTTGATTAAAAATTCATATTGTGTAGTCTTCAGTAATCACCACTAAAGGTGTCCATCCGTAGGTATTTAAAGTTTTTTGTTGACGTCTTCCAAAGGAAACAAGCGTTTTTAATGTCGAACTGATACCCGGCTTCCTAACCACACAAATTTGTTCACTACCTATCTCGCAACGTATTTCATCAAAAAGAAAACCCAGTGCGTTATTTGATAGGTAACATTTTTTAGTGGCATCATTTGGAGTAAATTTTCCCTCGATGTAGATATAACTGTTAGAAATATCCAATATTAAATCCTGAAATTGAATTGGAATTCGAATTTCATCAGAATTTTTAAATGATGGGCTACCAAACGGCTTGTAGCTGAATTCCTTCAGGCTTATTATTGAATTTTCAAAAATGGGTTCTCCAAAAACTTCCAGTTTTTCACTTGTTGATGTCATTTTATCGATTTTTTATTCGTAGTCCAAGAGCTGTTAAAGACTTTTTTGTCTGCACTTGATTTCATCGATTTTTTATTCGTAGTCCAAGAGCTGTTAAAAACTTTTTGGTCTTCAGTTGATAGTTTAGAACGTTCTCTCGTTATATTTCTAACACAACTGACTTTATTTCTAAATTTACGCTTGTTTTTATTTATTTGTCTGTGTATCTGGGTGGATTCGTGTTGATGACATCGAATTTTGGTATGGTAACAAAATCCCATTCTCTTTTAAAATATTTATGAAATTTTCTTGAGCTCTAATTTAACAATTATTTTTTCTCGTTGAAAAAAAACTGACGACCTTCTGGAAACATGGACATATAAATAATGTTGTTTGGTTCTTTACTTAACTTTTATCCAGGTTCTACATATTTCCTAATATAGTGTGTGAACTTCTTGAGAGTGTAAGAATGCTCCTGCCGTAATATTTGAGTCAACTCGTATTAGTCTTACTCGAGAAATATCAACCATTGATGATGAAATATGATTGTCGTTGTGTAGATGTATTTTGACTTAATTTCACATTTCAAAGTATTATTGTTGGCATTTAAACTAAAAACGGTATCATCGAGGTCTTTGGCTGCTTTTTGAAGTACTTTTAGCATAGCATTGCGAATTTCAGATATTTCATATTTCATATTTCATATAACCAAAACAATTATTTGTTTCATCTACATTAAAAATTAAATTGTAGGAATAAAATCCCACCAATCCTAATCCATATTTTTCTCTTTTATCCAATTCTAAAGGAGGATAAATATTTGCATGAAGCACACTTGTGTCGCTATGTAAAGTAAAGGTGTGCGACATTTCTTTATTGTGTTTTACAACAAGTCGACAGTAGACTACAATAAACACTTTCTTCAGACTTTAAAATTCTAGATCCTTCTATGTTACACAAACAACAATAAATTTTCCTCGGAGGTGGACTATCTATCTGATCTTCTGTGGAACTGCTTACCGAGTAGTGGTCAGTACAGTACTGAAACTTCAACACATCAATATCACTTTTAAGTTCTTCCGGTAATCTATCCCACATTAAAGCGATTTCATTAGGAGCGCAGGCAATCATTACTTCTTTCGGCATATCACTTAATTCTTCTTTTGTGATTTTCAGTAAACTTCCACATTTACTAAAAGCCTGCAAAGATTTACGCATTTTCTTTAAATTTTCACGTTCCGACTTTGGATTTGAAAAACAATTCATTTTACTACTGCTAAAAAGGGTTCTTTCTCATTAAAAACTTTAGGCATAAGTGACCACACCAAACTGTGTCGTAGTTCTGTTCTTTTGTATATGTATAGCGAATCTCAGTGGCAGAATGTGTGCCAGTGCGCATATATCTCACAAACTCTAGGGGTGGGGGTAAGTTTCCAAAGCTATCATAATATATAACATTTCCTCCTTTCTTTCTGTAAGCGGTCCAGTGACTGCCCATTTGTTGGGAGGTCTCCAAGTTAATAATCCCGCATTCATCCTTTTTTGGTCCGTTTTTGGGGAGTGTGTCACGCATAAAAATACCTTTAAAATTGGCGATTTTATATTTCTTAGCATATTTTTCTAGATCAAAATTTGATAAAGCCCGTCTTGGTAAGGGCTTTAGTGGTTTTTTGAGTTTTTAAATACAATCCAAGTCCGATGCGAAATGGTTTCAATGTAATAATACTATCCTTATTTTGGTCCACACTTTTAACTGCCCTCGCAATACCTGCTGCACATCCTGCTAAACTTCCGATCGAGGATAACGCTGAGAATAAAGGAATAAGGGCAGGCAACGCAAATTGTAAAAATCCGCCTGTTCGAGGTATAGGAATAATTTTCGGTGTTCTAATAAACTTTTTTCCACCATATGTTTTTATATGCTTTCGTGCTGCAGCCAATGCAAGTTTTGATATAGTTTTTGTCTATTCGTTTTTCGGTAGGTTTGAAGTTCCGATCGAATTTTTCTTACAGCAGCACCCAACGCCACTTTTTTTACCTTCTTTCCTTTTTTAACATTTTGAGTTTTTTTGCATTTAAGGCCCATTCCAAATGTTTGCTTTGTTTTCATAGCTTTTCCTTTTTTTGCTTTTCTGACATTCTTACCTTTTTTTGTTCCTCGTTTGATTTTGAATTTCAGCCCCATTCCAAACCTCTGCTTCACTTTCATAGCTTTTGCAACAAACCAAGCAGCAGCCTTCTCTTTGAGTCCTGTATTGTTCGACTTCACAATTTGTTCTGCCGCGTCTTGCAGTTGCTTATCAGCTTTGTGTCGTTCTTCTAAATTATTCAAATTATTTGCGTAACTGATATCATGTTTTTTGCAAGCTTTATCTAATTGATTAATTCCAGGGTCACCTCTAGCTAATCTCTTATTTAGACGAGTGCCTGGGCCACAGAATTGGTAAAAAGGAAGGTGTAGTTCAACTGGTAACTTATTTATCAGAGAATTAAAAATACCATAACCTTTCTTTTTGTCGAACTGTCTTTTGCGGTCGGATAACAACATTTGAATGAAAACAATTATATATCTACCTTAGCTTAAATACAAATTTTAGTCTCTATCGTCATGCGTCTCGTGCAACAACAAGATAAAATTTCTGTTTCTGTTTCTGTAATTTAGATGAAAAAATTGGCCATGGTAGCATTAAGTCTCGCCATGGAAAACTACTACCGAATTCTATTCGAGGTATTATAATAGGACCATCAAACTGTGGAAAAAAATGTTCTTATTACACTTTTAACACACCCTCTTGGTTTACGTTTTGAAAACGTTTATGTCTACTCTTAATCACTAATGCTCTAGCACCAAATTTTCGACGAATAGTTTCCCAACTAGTGATTAATTTTATGTCCTTGCGATTTTCTACATTATCCGTAGTCTTACCATATATGGAGTTTGTAGAAAACTTTAAAAAGTCACTCTCAAAAGGAGTTTTTGCCTTATTTCCTAAATTCGTATTAAAATCAATATATCTTTTTAACCAAGGAGATTTATTAAACTTTAATAGTCGATGGGTTTTTATAATAATAAGGCCATGTTCAATGGCTTGTTTTAAAGTCTTATAGTGAACAACATACTTTTGTTTGTGGTTTAAGTTTGGGATAAGTTTTTTAATTTTTGATTGGGATTCAGGGGGAGTTAAATTTTCAACCAAAAAAGGGAGGTCTGAATGAGAATTGTGTAAATCAAGTGGATAATAAACATCAACTTCAAGTACATATCCAATAGGACTATTTTCTGAAATATCCGAAATATTTAATTGCAAGATTTCCTGTTATGTAAGCCATTCAAACCCATTAGTGGGCAAAGGTTGAGACATGCTATAGCCGTATAAATTTGTTGCGTCTAAGTACATAATGAAAGATGAATCAAAATTGGGTTCAAACTCTAGAAGATACTTATTATTCGCGATATGTTTTCGATCTGTACATTGGCTTATACCCCCACGAATACCGTTTTTAAAGTAATGTATCATATCGATGTCGGTTAGTAGCTCTAATTGAACTTTAGTCATTCTAAGCATAGCATCAAAGGACAGTGAGGGTAGTGTGTAATATTGCGCTGGATCTAATTTATAGGCTTTTAATGAAATTTTAAGCGGAAATAAAAACTAGCAAATTCGCCCAGATTTCTACATCCAAATGTTTTCCAAACTTTTTTTGCTCTTTCATAGTCTTGATCGCTAATATTTTGTCCGTTTAGATTATCATAAAATTGATTTTTTGTTGGTAATTCACAAACATCTAATTTTTCAAGGCTTGTGACAAAACTATAAGGAAAAACACCTTTTTGCCTCATCATATTAAACTTTTCTGTGTCGGGAAAATACTTTTTAGTCTCAAAAAATTACTCAGAATCTAATCCTTTGCTTATATTTTCCAGCAAAGTGCTTTAGAATTTAAAACTATCAATAAATCGAAGTTTTAAATACTTTTTCTTTATTTCTCCTTTATAGTTTGTGTAGTCGTGCATGTATATGGATTTGGTAATAGAAATGTATTTTTCTTTATTTTGGCCAATAACATCGATTTTATCGCCATGGCGACACAGTTCCTTGATAAACATGTGACAATCATAGCCGCTCAAATTATGGAACACAATGGGGACAAAATTAGGCGTTTTATAATTTAGGTTGCACTTACTATGTGCGGCAATAAATCATTTTCGTCCCGTTATATGACAACGGTCAGTTACCTTTGTATTAAAAGTCTCAAAATGTTTTTCACATATACCACATTCACTTTCTTGTTCCATTTCAATCAGTTCCTGATCGTTTAAAGGTGTCATTGGTACTATATCCTTTAAATAATTGTGATATAGCTCTCTTAAGTCACATTCTATACGCTCAACGAATACTTTCGCAGCATCAGAGCCTTGATAGAGCACAAACTTTGAAATGGAACTATCAAAAGAACACTTTATAATATAAGCAAATGAATATGGTTTATGTATAAAATTTTGTTCCGTAAAAGATCCTTTGGGGTTGGGCTCACAACTTTGTATTGGTGCTAAGATGGATTCAAAATCTGCGTAAACTACAAAGGGTACTTCCATTTGCTTTTGAATATTTTGAAATTTTAAAATATTTGAGGAAACACTGTTCCCGAACTTTACGCATATCGGTCGTAGGCGCGACAGTAAAGATATATGTGCAATCGTTTTGTTGATGTTGATGAAGATTTTTTGGAGATCTCAAATGGATTAAACAACCATCACAAACGTGGTTCTTATCTTTTGACTGACAATCTTGCAAAACCAATAATAAGTTAATGTGAAAATTCTTTTTTTTTCTTGAGTAATAATAAGGACTTACAACTTCATAATTCATTTTACCATTTTCGAAAAAACTTTCGAGACCATACACATTAATAGAGATATCATTTAGCTCCTCAAACGTTGATATGTCATGTAATTTTAGTGGAAACTCCATACCTATCACATTAATCACCGAAGAATAGTGTGGGTATGATGAAATTAGGTTAGGATTCTGATAAGCTGCTCCCAATGCTGATACTATCGCCCAGGCAAAGCAGGCTTGATCTTCATTTTTGACATTTATGACAGCGTGCTTATTCTCAATGGGTTTGGGTAGCTTGATGTTTGAGGAGCCTCCAACAGGGTTACATTTATTGATGTTCACCTCCAAATATGAAATTTGTTGCAAGGCCCATCTTTAAAAAGAGAAAATAAATATAAGTAATCGTAGGCCAAAAAATTTAAAAAAAAGCTATTTAAATTTACATTATTTTTGTTTTTGACATCTATAAAAAATTGTTTATAGTTTGTGCCCATTGACTCAGGGTGAATCCTGTAATTAGCAATCTTCTTTCCGAAAGCACTTCTTATTAAACTGACCCGTCCGATAGCGGAACGCATGCATTTGTGCGATGTTGTTGTGTTCTACAATATGCAGCCATTAAACGTTTTTGTACATATACATTACATGTTGGACACATTACTTTTTGCACATCCTGGTCACAAGCGGTTGATGCTGATGGCAAACTATTCGCAATCGTAGTCGAGTGTCCACTATGTTTCACATTTTGTTTTAATTTTAGTCTTTTAGCCGGAGGTGCATGGGAAGTTGTAACTGGTGTATTTTTACATGCCGTGCGTTGATTATCGACACGAGTAAATTTTTTTCCACAAAACTCACACAAATTCATTTTCGTATCGTGCACTATATACTCCCAAAAACAAACTATTTTATAACTTGATAAAACACGGCTATTTATATACCGATACTCTCCAACCAAAAATGTATGTAATAAGAGAGGGGAGAAGTCACTCCTCCGTTATAGAAATACCGACTTAAAGAGAGATATCCCCTCCTGGTTAAAAACTAAAGTAGTGGTGGGAGTAAAGTAGAGGGATTAAGTAAATAGAGAGGGGCGAAGAGAGTAATGGTAGGGGAAATGAATAGAGGAGGAGTAGAGGGGAAGAAGAAGAGAGGGGGTAAAGATGAGAGGGGCAAAGGTCGAAGGTCAAATATCAAGGGTCAAAGGTTAAGGGTCATAGGTCAGGGAGTGAGGGCGGGGTGAAGAGGGGGTGGCCACGCCCACCCTCATATTCTCATTTTGTTTAAAAATGGCTAACCTACCCTACTAACATGTAACTTTGTAGCTATGGTAATAAACAATAGGGTTGTTGTTGTTGTTTTTAACTTTAAGCCTTAAAATCACAAAACAATAATATTATAATTCGTTAGGTAATTAAAAAAAATAGTTTTACAATAAAAAAATTATTAAAAATTTTGCAAGAATTTAGAAGGAATTTACATCTAAGCAATGTTTTAATTTTTATAATAATTTGAAGCTAAGTCTCTATATTTTTTCATGATAATAATGGACTGTGTTTTAAGTATCGTTCATAATTGGAATAGTCAAAATTTTTGTTCTAACGCGCACTCTGTCACTGTCTTTCTTGTTAATAAGACAGTAACAGAGCATGCATTATAACAAAAATTCCAATTATGAACGATACTTAAAACACTGCCCATCACCTACTAAAGTAAAGTTCTATTTCAGAGTCCATGAACCGCCCAAAAATTTGCACTGTTCACCTATAAATTGACCATAAATGACCAAATAAAAAAATTGACACCTGTCAGCGTAAGATGCAGGCTGCATGCTATTCTAAATGAACCTTTAAGCTGAAGGCACAATTGAAAACACAAGCGACAAACGAAGTAAATACAGATTACAGTGGTTTCTAACGTCACTTTTTGCGCCATTTTCGTTAATGAGATATAAGTTTGAAAGTCTGTCGATAGCTTAGAACATTGAACTACTAGAAGGAGCTTTTTCTCAGACCTAGGGCAGGGTGTTTGAGTTCAACATTTTCATTGCATTGTTGTCATGTTAACCTAATTTTTATTTCCATTTAATTAAATAGTCTAGATATAGTAATAAAAGTCTATGTTTCTATCAAAAAACCTAAAAATGTATTCAAGTAGGATGTACAACTATAAAAATAAGAAAAAGGTGCTATGGAAATCCCTATTTACTCTGAAATTAATGACAAGCCGGCTACACAGATTGCATGTCTTTGTTTACTAAGAATGGCCAAATATGACGAGTTCTAACCTATCATTTAGTTAATATTTTAATTTAACGTACCTGTGAAACGAAATACTGCGGTCCCCCGCAGTAACGACATTCCAGGAAAAATCGAGAAACCGCTACAAACAATCAAGGTTGCCACGTTGACTACAAAAGAAGATGTTTAAGGAAAACACATGTTAAATTTTCAAAAAACGTCGAAAGTTTTAAATAGGTTGTGACTATTATATATTGTGTATGTTAAAATCTATATGTTTGTGCCGGATTCATAATGCCGAAACTACTTTCTTTGGGTCTTTCGCCACTAAAGAATTCCTTTAGGAATTTACGCAGTGGGTTTTAACATATTTTTGAAAAAATTTCCTTATCTTAGTAAAGGAATTCTTTAGGAATTTACGCAGTGGGTTTTAACATATTTTTGAAAAAAATTCCTTATCTTAGTGGCGAAAAACCCAAAAAAAGTAGTTTCGACATTGTGTATATTATCTTTTTCAATATATATCTTAAACCTCATTAATTAATTAATAAATAAGCATGAAAACTTAATCAAAATTTAATAAGTTTTTTTTTTGCATAATTTTGTTATTATAATTGGCAACACAGATTTTTTTCTCCCCTTTCCCCACTTTAGATGTTGCACTCAAACAACCAGTGTAACCAGACAGACCAGACTTCTTCTAGTAGTTCAATGTTCTAAGGTCGATATTATCACCGAGTATCTAGTAGCTCGTAATTTTAATTGTGCCTTTAGCATATATCGATGGCATTCAGCCTTAAACATAATTATATAAATCTCCCATAAAATAAGTCAAACCAACACTTACTTGAAAATGTACATAAGTTCGCAGCCCTAATTCGCTAACGCAGCACAGAACAAGATTCCCAAGACGGATATGCACGCGATGATAAGAAAAAACAAAATGATACAAAAAACACGAAAGACGAAAACACATCCATATAAGGAGATGGAATATGCGGAATGTATGTTCCATATATAGGCCGATTTCCTTATTTGAAATAAAAATCATTGGAATGCGAATTCATATTCCTACGATCAAATTTGGTCACCATATATGGTGGTGAATTATTATTTTCCCACTTTGGCTCTCTTGCGGAGAGTATCTGAGGGGTAAATAATGTTCAGACGTTATTCTTTTTCCCGTTAATTTAGGAATTCCTGAATAAATACTTATTTATCCGTTCATATTATTGTTTGGTATTTTTTGGGGGTATCTTAAGGGCAAAAAATACAGCCACAAGACAAAAACAAACCAAAACCACTTTAAACTAATGGTATGACTTATGTAAGTATTGCTTAAGGGTGCCTACACAGAATAAAAATAAAGGTAACAAAATGACAAAAAATCAACCAAAAGCATCCTGGTACACCTTTGCTTACTAATGTAGTTCCGGTTAGCGTTTGCAGTTTGGTTTTGAGAATCAAGATTCAGATGAAATTTTTTCTTTTTAATTACATTTTTGTTTTTAACTAATTTCCATTCATTTTTATGTAAACTAGATTAAAAATTTAAATAGGTTGCAAAATATACGTAAACTAGATTAAAAATTTTAATAGGTTGCAAAATATTCTTTACTCTGTCAATTTATATACTTGAAAACTTGCAAATATCATCTCAAATATCAAATTATGACATTAACTTTTATATTTTAAATGAAATACTCGTATGTGTTTTAAAATTAAGGTGGTTTTTTTTTCTTAATTCCAAAAAATACAAATAATAGATCAGGTTTCTGGTTTACCTTTGTTGGTTTTCTAGTAACTTATAAATACTGTCCCATTATCATCTTTGGCTTTATCAAAAATGTAAGTTTCAGAAAAAATATGACAGTGCAGCATACTAACCTGTAACTGTGAATGGTTTTAATAACTGCCAGCCTCTTCCTCTTGGTATCACTGCTGCTGGTTGATGTATAGCTGCTTTGAATTTCTTGATTTAATCTGAAAAAAGTTTAAAGCAAAATAAAGCGGAATATTGCAGTTGAAAAATCAAACATTTTGAACAGGAAACTCTTAACAGGAAAAAACTAAAGTAAATAAATAAAAACTGAATTTTAAAAATGTAGCAGTAACATAAAAATTAGGTAAAAATAGTAAAAATACTAAAAGTAAAATTAGTTTAAAAATGTGGTTTTCTATATCATGACAAATATTAGAGAGCAAAAAATACTTTCTTTTTCTTACAATTCTTTTCAATGTCTTTTCCTTAGAAATGCTCCCTGATGAAGACGCAGATGAAACAGCTATAGGTGCATTTTGTGAAACTTGACTTATGCTTGCATCTGAACTCATCAAAGTTGAGTTTTGTGATATATCACTGATGCTGGTACTATGCAGACTTAAATATGGAATTTCTATGTCCAAAAGTAAGGATGGCACAGCATTAAATTTATTTATCTTTCTCTTTTTATCTGATAAGAAGTCTTCAACTTTAAAATGAGTGGAGCACACTAATTTGTTCCTGTTCCTTTGCTACTCTTCAGGATTCACTTGAAGTGCCTGACGCCATATTTGGGATAACGGACCTTAGTTTGGAATCCTAAAAAAATGTGAAACCTTTTGTTATTGAATTATTCACAAGATATTTTGTAATTGTTTAATTACAAAACCAATGTTACATTTTTTGGTGGAAAGGACATTATTTTTCACGATAAATGCAAACATACTAAAAATTGATAAAAAAAACCAAATTAATGTATCAGTTTCTCGCTGTGTATTAGCTAGGTAGGTACCTACACATATATTTTATTTAAAAATTTAGCAATTTTAAACTGTTTGGTTTGTATAATTATATTTATTTCCTCTAATTACTTAAGTTGCAGTGCCTGTATCGAAACATTTACTTGTCAAATATCAGTCTGACACTAGATATACCAAAAAAAAAAACTACTAAAACTAACTGGGTATGCATGCTTTAAAAAAAAAGTTTTTCTTCTATTTATTATTTTTTTATAAGTATGTTTTCCTAAACCAGAAAATTCAAATTGTCCAGCATTTTTTTGTGCACCTAAACTATTAATGTAACAGTAAATGAAATGCCCTTGCTTCTAGTTGCACTTTGTTGCCAAAAAATAAGTTTGCTGAGCACAAAGTATGGTTAAGTGAACCCACAACATTTAGAGCACAAATAAAAAAAAATACTTATTGTATCAGGCAACCGAGGGGGATTTCACTTTTTTTTGTAGAGTTCGCATGTTTTTAGAAAATGTGAAACAAAGAAAAAAAAATAAGGATTTTTTTTGAAACTAGAATGAAAATTAAGAGAAAAAACAGAAAAATATTTAAAATAATGTAAAAAAAATCAAATTAATGTGCACCAAAATGTACATATATACCTGCCCGTGAAATTACCCTTATAGGCAGGCAACTTTACACTCAGTTTCTTCACCAATTTTTACATTTTTTGCAAAAATAAAATAATTTTGGGGGTATTGGCATTGCCTACCTATTTCATACATGACAACTTACCACCATTTCTAAAAATAATGTTATTGTTCCTGTCACCATGAACAGCAACATCGAGTTTGTAACGGTGACACAAAAGACCTTGTATTTAGGCACATCACATATTTATGAATTAGGTACTCTACTTGGTACTCGATGGGATTAAAACATTAAAACTTAAGGTAATGGGGCCTTAAAGGTCCAGTCATGGTTCCATAAAGTACCTAAGAAGTAAGATATAAAAATTATTAATTTCTTACTGTAAGCTAAGCTGTGAACTACTATACTTCTTCTGCTTAATTTACGGAACAATAAATCCAGCTTTAAGATCAATTTATGCTTGTATCTTAGATCAACAAGCAGTACAAAGTTTGCAGGTTGTTTAATTACCTTGTAAAAAATCCGCAAAGAATGTCTTAGCTTGATCTAAGTTGCGAGCATAAACTGACCCTTACACTTACTTGTGAAAAGAAATGTTGACGTCCTCCGTCAGCCTCATTATCGATTTACAATTTTTCAGTGCACAAGTCATATTCTACAAATACACACAGACCACTTAAGGGTTCTAAAAAGTAGCTTTACACCAAAGGCAAAATTATTAAATAAAACACAAAAACCAGGCCGACGAACTCCACGACAAAACTAAGGTTATGAAGAATGTCAGGCAGACACACTGACATTGGTTAGTTGCAAATACAGTGAGTCGACCAATTTCGATCTTTGCATGGCATAATTTTTTTTTCCTGGTAAGGGGTGTTACCTAGGTATATATGCTGGATCTCTCTTAGCCGAATACATTTAGGAAAGGAGAACACTAGAAACTATGCCTAGGGTAAGCTCACAAAAAAAAAGACGTGGGTGGTTAATTTTGATGGTGGCGGTATCTATAACATAACTATTTAAGTACTTTTTGATGCTAGGCATATAACTAATATTGATAGGTAACCAGTATAGTCCATGTTTTTACATTTCCGCATGTTTTAGCTTTAGAGGAAAATAATACTCAATTTGTTTTTTATTAGAGGAAGAGGATTACAAAGCTTATTAATACAATCTAGAGGGTTTTTGAAATTAGGTGTCCATTATTTGGAAAATTACAAATATTTCCAATTTAGTTTTACAGGTCTCTATAAAGGGTATTTCTGACTGTTTCTGACGTAATATGGGCGCGCCAATTTTGAAACACCACAAAAGCTAAAACAGTTTTTTTCAAAAAATAAACAAAATTTTAAAAAAGTACCAAGATTTGATTGAAAAACATAGTCCAATGAACAATTTAGGCAAGATTTCAGGCCATTTGGAAGTCCCGTTTCCGAGAAACATGCGGAAAAAGAATTGCCTAATAAACGGACCCAACAGCGTTGCCGGTTTAACGATGTAATTGGGCCGTTAAAATAATTTAACAAGCAAGTCTGGCTGACAATGACAAGTATTAGGGTTTTTGTCAACCATTTGAAGTTGTTTTCAAAAATTGATGTTTCTACCACATAGTAAAGACTGCTTCTCAGAAAATATTAACAATTTTTTAATGCAAATAGCTCTGGAACGAAAGAGCTGACAAAAATATATTTTAACAATTCTTTTTCAGAACAACAAATTCTACCTACAGGTAAAATCTTTCTAGGGAATTTTGAATCACCCTGTATATTGCGAACTTTTAATTTGTTGATTTTGTAAAGAACAAAACGACTCATCACGATACATAAGTGATGTAAAAATAACAAACGGTAAAAAATTCAAAATATTTTTTTAGGACAACCCAAAAAAAATATAAGATTGGTATAGGTATATCTATAATATAGGTATAAATGGGCTTTTGATAATTTTTCAGTTTTTTCAAAAAAGTAATTACAGAAAAATCAGACTTTAAGTTATTACGTCCAGAGGTGTACATCCTAAAAAAAATAAATCCACAAAAAATAAAAAAGTATTATGGGAGTATGGGCAAAACAACTGTGTTGGCATACCAACTGAATTTATTCAAGATTCTTCTCCGTTGATTCAACATCGAATTAGTATTGGCGAAATAACTGTATTGGCACACCAACTTTAGTTGTTCAGTGAGCCAATAATGTATGCTCCAGTATCGGAGAGATCGATTCAACATCGAATTAATATTGGCGAAAAAACTTTGTTGGCAAATTAACTGATGTTCGTCAGCGGTCCACTGAATAATTTCCGTCACAGTCACTAAAAAGTCATTCAGTCATCCAGCTAATAAAGAACCGAACCATCAAAAATCCGTTAAACCTTGTTTATAGGGATGTTTTACACACCACATCTGGAGCCCAAGATTTATCTTGATCTCTCAAATGAATGCCAAAATAGGCACGTCAAAATTCTACATTTTTGTTTTAACCTAAGATTTTTTTTTGTTTTGCGTGAAAATGGATGAACAAAACGTTATATTTAAAAAGTTCTGGGAACGTAAAGGTGAAGTCATCAAAAAAATAAACAGAAAAACAAAAAAGTGAGGTTACACTAAACTACGTCAGCGTTTTGAACTACTAATTTTTTTTTTCGGTTCTAAATGATGACATCACATCTAAATAATTTCAAATAATATTTAAAAATAATTTCAACGAGAGAAAACGCCTTTAGTTTTAACACTATAAAACGACGAAAATGTACAAAAAATTATGACACAACTTTATTTGCAAAAACTACACAATATACTAAGTCGAGAAGGATAAAGGTAAACAAAAGGTACTATGTTTCCAAAACCAATTAGTCGAGGTTGAGCAAGTATGGGGAGATCGGATCATAGGGAATTCCAAATATAAAATAGCTAGTAAAATTAATAGGATTAAGTAATGCGGGTTAACCAGGTCTAGGAATATTGATTTACGGACAATTTCAGGTATATTTGGCTAATTACATCCTAGTTTTGTATTTTGAATTTTAAAGAGACGTTGATTTTAGAACTAAATTCAATTAGTCTCTATCTCAAAAACTAGAGCTGATAAAAAAAATCTTCTGCCAGCATATTAAGTATATCTCAAAAAATTAGTTCTTAGATCTCAGATACCAAAAATTTGTTTTTATTTTGTTGGCCTGATCACTTAATTTATTCAAACCATACAAATTAAAATTTTGGCACCTGATGCGAAGAAAACTGCGCATGCGCAAGGACACAGGCGCTCTCTTTCCAAAACGGAGCAATTTAACGGCAACACGTTTAAACATTTTCTTTCGAAAATAAGCAAAATTCTCCTTAAAACAAAATTATCAAACCAAAAAAGACTGGCAGTGAAAATTCCACCAAGCGACCCCGCTAGCAGAACAAAAGGACAAATTTCTCTGGAGACTACACTAAATCAAGGTAGGTGCCATTTTCCTCATTGATGCTGTATGGTTTCGCGAGGCAAGTCAAATATTAGAAAATTTACCTATTGAAAATATATAGTCCACTCTCGAAAAAATCCCTTTTACAACCCTTACATTAACAGCATGATTATCTGCCTCACCTGAAAGCCCATTTATGGTGAAAAAAAACTAGTTATTTTAGCAGAATTGTTGTATTTTTTCATTTACATTTGCAACAAGCGACTTTTCGTGTTATATTACTTTCTTACAAATCCTTAAAAAACGAAAAAAAACCAACAAAAGTAATAAAAATAAAAAACACGTCATTGACCTTTGCGCAAACATCTTTTCTTTTAAACCGGTTTTTTTACTCTCTTCCAAAAATGAGCGACAAACTGCTTTTATCGACTTTCCAAAACGAATAAACTACAATAAAAAAGCATTTTCACCAATAAGAAAATCACTTTTAAATTATAGCGAGGCTAAAATTACGACAGTGGCAAAAAAACAGTTTTTTACATTTTCACAAGAACATCAACCCCACCCAACACAACACAACCCCACTAAACCCTACACAACACAGAAAAAGCAACCCCATCCCAAAAACGACTGTTGTAACTCGAGATACAACTGTCGTAATTTTAGCTACTGCCTTGAAGATAACGTTGCGTCTTTTGGAAAATCGTTTGTTTGCTCTCCACAACACATGATCGTGACAGATCGTTAGGCCCTATTTTAAAATTCATTGTTTTCGCCAAAGCACTCAACCAATATGAAAACAAAAGAACAGCTGATTGAATTTGACATTTTCGGTCAAAAATCTGACCAATAGGAAACAAGTTTTATGGTAAATCTGAATTTAAGAATTTTTAAGCCTTGCCGAATGACGTGTTAACCAAACCGGGTTTAACGACCGTTAAATCCGGTTTTAAAATACGATGCAAATGAAAACCGGCATCTTAAATTTAAATCTAGTTTTAACTCTGCGGTGCAAATGAATATAAGAATGCCTTTGGCGACCCCCAAGGCTTGGTGCTTCGACCTAATTAGTTATTTCTGCATTATATAAATAAGATTTTTTATAACCATTTTTTATGTATTTTTTGAATTGAACACTAAATTATATGAAATATTAAAAATAGAAAATCCAATTAAAAGAACCACTTTTACAAAATTTTGAAATAAATAAATAATGCAATAAACTTTGGAGAACCCTCTGAGCACTAAAGGTAAAAGATCTTGTCCAACGGCCGAAGGTCGGGAAGTGTACCCCAAACAGGGGCAGCGTTACCCCTCTGGATTGCAAGTCCTATTCTCTGCTTTAAAAAATAGGTGGATCTAGGTTCAAATGATGAAGCATAGATCTTAGCACCCAGTTCTTTCACAAATGATTTGACTTTTTCTTCCCATGGATCAGAAGTTTCTACACATAAAGGAACAAAAAAATAATTTGGAGAAATTTCTGAATATTTTTTTATTTTACTTTGTTTCGAAATTTTTGCAGTTTCGCCAGCTTTTTTAGACGATAAATTTAGATAAGATGTGGCCAAAGTATCTGAAGTCGCATCTCAAACTACTGGTCTTTCTTTGGACGGTACAAAAGAAAGACCATCAGCTCATTTACCGTCAGATCTAAGAATGAGCAGAAACTAAAGCACGTTTTTTTATCATCAAGACAACTGTGCCGAGACCATCTAGTTGCGCCCTTTCGGCAAGAAAGGCCAGGAAGCCTATTTAGAAGAACATTTTCACCACAAAAGCAGGTATGAGTCTCGCACACAGGTTGTCCAATGCGAAGAGCAATGGAAATTCAAAGAGAGGTGTCATCAAGATAAGTACCTAAAGAGGAAGAAGAAGAAGGAAAACATAAATTCACACTTCACTCTCTTTTTCCTGAAGAGCCAAAATACGAGCCTTATCTATGGGGTCAGATGTATTTGCTAAGAATGTTTCTAAACGAAAATTACAAAGTTGTTTATCTAAATTATTTTTTTTAAAGAAATGTTAGGACAAATTGTATTGTCACAAAAGATGGACCAATTTTTACAAGCTACCGAATAATATTCATCTGGAAAATTCTGAAAGGATAAAGGAAGAAGGGTTTTAATTGTTTCGGAAATATCGTTATTTGAAGCAATAAAGGCAGATAAACATAAAGGTGAAATGTCCCTTATCCCTTAACCTCCAAATTTTACTGGTAATTTACAAAAGGATTCAGCAGAAGGATTAAAATTGCAGTTTGTAATAACCTCACAAGTATTTTTTAAAATAATATCGTAGTTATAGAGAAGAGCAGCTTCTGTCCAACATGGTGTACTTCTAATAAGGTACGATATTTTAGGGACTGCAAATGAATTTTTCAATAAATAAAATCCCGAATGAGAAGAAAGAATTTCTAAATTTTTCGTAAAAGTTTTGAGAGTTGAAATTTTGTTTTCCAAATTAATAAATAAACTATACTTTTACAATAATTTTGATATTTGGGGCGATAGAAATAAATTCCTGGAAACATGCGACATCACGATAAGAGAAATTTTCTTTGAAAATCAAAGATACTTCACATGTACTGAAATTTATTTCCATACCAATTTTTGAACAATATTCAACTAAAAATTTCAAATCATTTAGAACTGAATTATGGATCTCCACATCATCATCATAGGCACTCAGTCGATACCGGCAGCAGCCGGGTGTTGTTGGTCATCCATTCTTCCATTTTGTCGCTTTTTTCTATGTTCTCTCTTCTCCGTCTCTAGTCTACGTCGTTGCTCTTAAAAAGTTTGTGCTCCTTCATGGACTGTTAGGCGCCATGAAGCCCTATCGTTTGCCGCGGTCTTGAATTTGTTTATATCGATGTGACTCTTCATCATATTGCCTTTGAGGTTCTTGTACCTTTTTTGTTGACCTCCTTGATTTCTCTTTCCCTCCTTCAGTTCTCCATAAATTATCTGCTTTGGGAGATGTGTTTCGGGCATGCGGATAACGTGACCAGTCCAACGAAGCTGGTACTTAAAGATAAGGGCTCCTATACTATTAATTCGTATTAAACCACTTTGGTGATATTTTTCGAGTCATTTGATATGCCTTCTGTAGGTGGTCCACGTTTCGCACCTGTATGTTAGAGTTGGTATTATAACTGTGTTGTAGGCACGAAGCTTGGTCTCCGCATTGACGTCGTGATTGTTGAAGACTCTCTCCGAAAGTCGTCCGAACGCTGCGCTAGCACATTTTAGGCGATGCTGTATTTCTGCGTCAAACGTTGCGTTTGATTGATAGGTGGCTCTCAAGGTATCATCAAGCTCTTGATTCAGAGAGACTTGGAATTTTGTTCTGGTTTGATCATCTTTAAGGCGTTTTACATTGAATCTTCTTCTGATTTGCTTTTTTTGACGGCTACTTCTTGATGGAATTCACTTTGGCTCGTATCAGGCGATGGTCTGTCCGGCAGTCGTCCGAACTCGTTATTGCTCTTGTAATGTTTACGTCATTTTGATCTCTGGAACGTACAATAATGTAATCAATCAGATGCCAGTGTTTTGACCTCGGGTGTTGCCAGGAGGTCTTGAATTTGTCATTTTGTCGGAAAATTGTATTTGAGATTATGAGGTCATATTCCAAACATAAAGTTAATAGGCGCAGTCCGTTTGAGTTCATGTTTCCAACACCTTCCTTGCCAATGACGCCCTTCCATAGATTTGAATTCGTACCAACTCGAGCATTGAAATCACCTAGGATGATAAGTTTATCAGATTTAGGTACATATGTTATGGCTTCACTAAGTTGAGAATAAAACTCATCTTTTTGGTTTTCATCAGTTGCAAGAGTTGGAGCGTAAGCGCTGATTCTAGTAGCGTATTGGTGGTTGCTAAGGATATTCCATGTGGTTCACTGGATTTCCTTTTATTTTGTTTTGACCGCATGTGGTGTACCCACTGGATGCGGTTGTCCAGTCAGGCAGTGGTTGGCTGGCTATGTTTAGAGCACCTTTTATAGCCCCTTCCCTTTTAAGGTGAGCAGAGTAAGTCCTAAATAGGCCTGCTCAGTCACGGATGCAGCACACGAGTTGCTCTACAGCCAATCCTTGAGCAAAACGGCGATCCCGCTTCCGCCGCTTTCGTGCCGGTTTGTCACTAAGAGCTTTCAGACTACACTGTCCTGGTCCCGTCGCAACTTGCCGATCGCCGAAAGACTTTCGAGTGCTTGGACTTAATAGTCTTATGTGTCCTAGAAAGTATAAGATCTCAGAGTAGAGAATGCCTGTGCGAGACTTTTATTAACGTGGACATGCTAATGCACAGTCAGAGAGATTAGGCCAGCTGATTGCACGATCGAGCACTAGACTCGAGTCGTGGGCGGGGGATCGCTACATCCCACCGCCTACAGGCTACAGGCAGTATGGTTCGCCCAACTTCCCATAGCGGACAGATTCATGCCACAGTGGCCTGATCTGTCCGGCCTGACTATCCACATAATGTACCATCATCAAGGTACCATATGTTAAGGTCACTTTTAAAACAATGGATGATTGGCTGTTAGCACAACGAAAATAAAGCTGGACCTAAAGGGTCGCCTTGCTGCACATCATGTTGGAAAAGAATAGTACGGTCGTTAAAAGAAAGTAAAGAGGGATTTAAGTATGTCTGAAAAATAAAATTGTAAAAATCTGGAAGAATTTTAGATACTTAGGCTAAAAGAGAAAGCGTTTAGGAAATCTATTTTTCGCAAAAATTTCTCGGCTTGGTGACCAAAAGAAACAAAACGACCAGTAGCATGTAGAGCTGCCTCAATACCGCAGTTTGTGTGGAAACCTAATTGAGCTGAGTGTAAATAATCACGCACTACCTCACCTATTTTTGAGCAGACAATTTTAGTGGCAAGCCATATAAGTGTACAGCACACAGCGATCGGACACAGTCCGCCATCTCTTTCCTTCGGCGCATAGAGGGTTGCTCCAACGAAAACGGGTCTAATAACATCAAGAACTTTAGTTTCAATTAACATTTTGATAAATTTGGACAAACCTTGTAAACGGGTAGCTCTACTATCTCCCAAAGCTTTATTAGTCATAACTTTCAGATGCTGGGGACTAAGAGAGTCCATTCCATCTGCATAACCAGGTTTGAAAGATAAAATTGCAATTTTGAATTCTTTTTCTAATATTTCTAATTGAGGGATGGCGAAACAGGAATCTTCTGGTGAGATGTCAGTAGAAAGAGGCGAAGGATATTTTTTTTGGAATTTTTTGTAGGTGGAATCATCATTCGGGGCCAAAGTATCATTACTGCTGAGAAGACGTATTGCACCTTGGACGTCTCCAAAAGAAAATGTTTTATCTACTTTTTTTGCCAAATTAAATGTATCTTTAGTTTCTCGGTGGTAGTTTCGGATATCTTTAGGTTTAGGTAAATATTTTTGAAATAAACAAGGAATTTAAAGTTTCTTGTGTGTTTGTCACATGTTTAAATTTTCTTTGCATAATAAAGTAAGAGATTTTTCTGTTTTTGACTTCACTGGAACACGTAGAGCAGCGTAAAGAAAAACAAACAAAGTGATCCAAGATAGTAAAGAAATTTCCTTTAAACAGTTTTTTATCAAATCGTTGAATTCTTGAGCAAAAGATCTTTTTGCACTTTTTGGAATCCGTGCTAGAATTCGAGTGTTTTGACGAAATGAGGAGAGCAAATTACAAATAAATTTTGACGATAATTCAAAATTTTCATATGAAGTGTTATTTTCAAATTCTTCAGAGAAATCTTCCGTGTTAAGCAATTTGTGTATGGCTTTTAAGTGAATTTTGAGACCACTGTTGCTACAAAAAAAACTTTGCAAAGTGACCATTGTTTGTTTCTTCTTAAAGTTTAAAGACTTGTCCAAATCATAATCTGAAAAATTTGAAAACTTTTATGGCATCTTGAAAAATGAATTTTGAGTCATCTTTGACTTTGGAAAGTTTTATCGCATAATTTACAGTCGAGATTTTCGAAGGGTAAAAAAGGTCATAATGACCAGCATCTGTGCTTCCGGAGAAAAGTAAATTAATTTAAATTTCGTGTGTGGATTTGTTTACTATGGTTGGGTTAGTTGAAAATATTAAAATATTCTTTTCAAAACAAGCCGGAGGTCGACAAATTCTAAAATTTAAATTGTAGAGCTCTGAAATAGCTAGAACTTCTACTGAAGTTGCATACGAACTATTAGATTTCATAAGAGATTTTTAGTCTCATTTGTCTAAATTTGGATGGTAAGCGAAACTTGCCAGATCTTGCCAGTGAACAAAAACATAATCGGAAGCTTCAATTCGAAGGTTAGTGACGTCATAAACTGGACTGAAAAATGGACAGTTTGATTAGGATTGAATATTTTTTTCTTGTTGAAAGGGAACTACTCGAACTTTTTCAAATGGTTTCTAATATTCTTTGTACTTATTTTGTGTAGAAAAATGTATAAAATTGTAGATACGATTATTTTTTATGTCTTGACTTTGACAATCTTTGACAATGAAAATAAGGTTTTGCAACTAGAGAGAACCCAGAACACAGGTCAAAACTTACAAAAAAAACTAAATTCAAGATGGTATCAACTAAGAAATTCGAAATTAATTCTCTAAAAAAAAAGTGTTTACTTACCTATAGTACCCACATCAAAAGGGGTACTAGTCCAGTCATTAGATGTTTTTTTTTAAATAATACCAAAAATTATAAACTAAAGAACGAAAACTCTTATTAGGAAGTTAAAGAGAATAAAATTTCTTACAACTTCAATATACAATTTTTTTGTAGCTGTTAGCAGTAATAAGCTACAGCTTTACAAAGCCAGATTTTTAAGGGTTTGCGTACATTTTTGTTGTTTGTGACAACTGACTGACGGTGTATTACATTATATTACTAATATGTAATAACATAATATCTAGTTTACATATTTCAGTATATTATATGTATAACCAGTGATATATAATATAAAATATTGATAATTATATATATACAAAGTTGCGGTTTTAAAAAAAAAAATTACTTCTGTTTATTTTTTTTTGGTAACTTCTTTTGATTTATATGTTATAGTAGGACAGGTACCTAATGTTACAGTTTTATATACCGACTCGAACTAATATACCAATTAAATATATAGGTATATCATATTTTAATAACCTAAACTCGGACGTAAAAACGTAAAACAAAGAACTGCCAGCAGCCAGCAGTTGTCCAAGCCTTCTACATTAGAAGAGCGTAAAAATTAGATAACAAACAAGAAGCAGACTCTCTACGTGTCTTAAATGATGAATGCATCAATCGTTCATTTGACTGGTGATCTGGATACTGTCTGTCTCTTTTTCTTATGATGGTCATGTAGCTTTATGGTCGTCAAGAATACATGCCCTTCTGGGATTTTCTCTCGTCTGGAGTATCAGGCCATCAAGTCAGCAGCATGCAGTCAGTCTCTCTCAATCGTTACCCTGAGGTATACGTCACGCTTTGCTCAGATCATGGTTCTGTGTTTAATGCTGGTGAAGATATTGATCTTTTAGTTCTGCTAACGGCATTGGTTCCATATCAAGACAACATCTTCCTTCTCAAGCCAGGGAAAGGAAAGATATCCGAGAAAATGTATTCACCAATTACCTTAAAGGAGAAAAATTTAGCATAATTGTGATGTGACACAACTTCGGCGATCTTTGATCAAGGAAAAACAAAATTTTTACCACTCGTAAAAAAAATTAGGTCTTGCTGATATTAAAGTTTTTAACAACCCAGACGAAGTTGCAAAAGCTGGCGAGCGATTCCTGGTAGTTTTGTATGGTGGTAATATTTCTAACAGCTTAGAGAAAGTCCCATACCAACGGTTTATGAAATCTTCAATAAAATCCAAAGTCAACCTTGCACCGTTTCCACCTACAAAAGATGCTGCCCGCTACCATTCGTTGCGAACATACCACCAAATCCAAAAATGAAGCGGTAACAAAAAAAAACCCAGAATATTAGGGCTTGAAACGAAGCCTGAGTCGAGTGGTTCCAATTGAAATGATGGGCACTTTTAAAGTAATTTGATGAAATTGCAAAACCGATTTCACCGGAGCTTGTGGTTGCCGAAAACCGACCTCAAATGTTCCATTGTTTGGAATTTTCTAATGGACAGGCGTGTCAAAATCGACACCAAGATTTTTTTTATTGAAAGCGAAGATAAAAATGAAATTGACATTGTAGAAGATCCATATAACGAGAATCAATATTCGTTGCTTTAGCTAATGTTATATGTGAATTAGGTCTATTAGAGATGTATGTCAGAATAAAAGAAACGCGCCGTTTACTCTACCTCTTGGTGGTGCGGAAATGAGTGTTTATTATAAATAGTTATTATACAGACCGTTTAATAAGGGTTATCCTGGGTTTTTTCAAAAACTTAAAGAATTGGAGAAAATGCTGAAACACATCGATTTTATTTTAAGGGGGAGACAAAAACTACTAATCGATAGATTTTCGGAATCATTACACGATTGTCAAGACATTTAGGAGACCTTCAAAACAAGGTTACACTCGACCCACTGTCCCTAAAAATATAGTGGTAAAGTTTGCCCCTCAAAGGGGATGCGCGCATAAAAATTTCAAGATAGCCCAAAAGTCTCCCCCTTACAAACAAAATTGATAAGTTATTAGTACATCAAAGTTGTGCGAAATTTTATCCTCTTCAACTTCCTAATAAGATTTTTTGTCCTAAAGTTTATAGTTTTCGTGTTATTAAAAAAAAACAAATTTATGCACACTAAGTCCAAGATGGCGGAATGAGCTCGAAAACTCAAAAATTTTTTTTGACGGCCCAATCTAAACAACGTGTGTCAAAATCGCTACTACCCCACTTTTGCAAGCTAAAATTCTCTGATGACTGGACTATACAGTTCATTCTAAATTCTTCGGATCAAAATCTCAAAAAAGTGATCAGGTGGAATTTGGAATGAAGTGTATATCGATGTTATTTTTGTTTTACGTGGGTGCCATTCAACAACATTTTTTTTTAAAGAAAAAGCAAAATAAATCCCAAAAATGCAAATAATATACCACATGGCCAAAGTGTCTTTTTATTCCTCGGCGAATTGTAGTCCCTGAATGTATAGTGTATATTTATGTAAATTATTTTACCTGTCACCTTTTGCCTTCGTAAAAAATACAACTTACACCATGCTTTATCTAAAAAATCTAATCTAGATAAAATTGAGATACTGGACTATCTGTACTTTAATTTAAATAGGAATGTAGTTATTCAGTGTCTAATATACAATTTGGTATCTACATAATTAAAGATTAAATTTGATCTGATGTTATGCTGGTACTCAAGTCCCTACCATCCCCCCTGGAACATTAAGCCACCTCAGTTTTTCCGTACGCCACTGACTGAAGACAATTATGCGTTCAATCATGAAGGAGTTAAAAATGCAGTTGTTGAAAAAAGAAATATTTAAAATATACTAGTATTTAACTACTGCCTTCGTAAAAAACACAACTTACACCATGCTTTATCTAAAAAATGATTTTTTTTTAATGTATATAATTTCTTTTAAAAAATTCCTCTTAAATAACTTGAAAATCCAATCTAGATAAAATTGAGATACTGGGCTATTTGTACTTTAATTTTTTTCGTACGCCACTAACTGAAGACAATTATGCGTTCAATCATGAAGGAGTTAAAAATGCAGTTTTGAAAAAATAAATATTTAAAATATACTAGTATTTAACTACTGCGGTGCTGCAGGTCCAAATTGGGTAATATAGTATTTTTAAGCAAGTTATATCAGCTCTTTAGAGTGGTTATACATTAACAAACGACTGCCCGATTTTTAATAATTTATTAAAACATAATAACTAATTAAAAATAATTGAAGTCAAAATAAATTATATTTCTTGTAGTCACTCTATTTTTTATTACTTTTTGTTAAGATATTTTTAAAAGTATCAGTGTTTTATTTTGCAGTGAACTCTTTTCTACATTAATTACAGGTAGTAGTACAATTGTTTAAAGGTAAGGTATTCTTACCAGTTGGTGGAGTGAACGATAATTTTAACGAAATTTACCATCAAACTATAACTAGTTCACATAATATACTTTATTAATAAAAATATATATATATATACAATAAGCAAACTCACTCATCAAAAAGAAGAGCGTAAGCACCCAGAGCTAAAGCATAATCAACTTGATCAAAAAACCTATGATAATTGAAACCAGGTGGAGGTCCTCCATTAATATATTGCTCTACCTTGGGGAAAGCAGGGTCGTTTTTGTACCATGGTCTGATACTCAAGAAAGTCGCGGAAGAATCAATTTTAGATCCATCAGGATATGTCCCGGTCCATCCAGATTGAGCAATGGATACTGGAGTGTAAAACTGGTTGTACCCGGTACTGTACTCAGTAAAAGAAATGCCGTAGTCTTCTTTGAGGTATTGGTTTGAGCGATCCAATAGCTCTTTGCCGACAGATTTGGCTTGGAGGTTGCCAGATTTGGCAGCATAGTAGATCAAAGCCCTAGCGGTGGTTTCAACCAAACTGATACTTTGTCCGGTACTTTCTACGTTGACGTGCACATTTGGCGCGACACCAGAGATGGTGTAAGTCCATGGTACGGAGAAATAACCACCATCGTCGAATTTGATGTTGCTGATAACCCACGATGCCCACTTGTCCATCACATTTTTAGCAGTTTTGTCTCCTGTTACGTAGTAGTATTCAGCCAAACGAGCAGTTCCCCAAGCGTCAAAGCCGTACCAATGGCTAGAACCATCTTCGACGTAATACAACCCATTGTAAGTGTTGGCAGTAACCTCGGAGGGTGGAGTGGAGTAGTTGTAGTTCCAGCTGTTGGTTACACCACCAACCAATGCACCCTCGTTCGATTGACAATATTCGTAAAGACCAACTTGTTGTTCTACTGATTTTTTCCAGTCTTCGACAGCGCTTGGGCTTTTTGGTTTCAAGTTTTCGTCATAGGCCAAAGCGTAAGCTGCGATTGGATTTTGATACCCGATTCTGGCAAACGACGAACCTCCGAACCAAGTTGAGCCTTGTGGGTCGAGGCTGCCACCCCAGCTGACGTACGTAGAGAGCAAATAGTGAGCACTTTCTTTGCCTTCTCCATTTGGACAGTTGTTTGCGGTGGTGCAGTTGCCAACTTTCTTGAATTGACTGTCGAATAGGGAGTAGCGAAGATAGTCACCCAATTTGGCGGCCTTGCCTAAAAGATAAAATATTATTTTAACTTTTGCTGTAAAAGCAGTTATAGCAAATCCAATAAAGACATCCTGTACACCGAAAGCCGGGCACAGACTTGCAGTTTTCTGCAAACAGCGAATTTTCATGGTAGTCCAATTTGGCATGTCTGTGCCTGGCTTTTTAGGTCCTAACCACATGTCTGTGATTCCTACAGTATATATGCTCTAATGAGATGCCTACAAAAAATTCCAAGAACAATAAAAAGAAACCAGCTATTCGGTAAATTAATTTGTATTAACTTAACTAGTGTCTTAAATAAAATTAAGAATGGTGTAAGCGAGGTCACGTCTTGTGGCAGGAAAAAATGAAAACAAATAATATTGTCAATTTAATATGCTAGAAAAAGTGATTTTCCTACTAACAATTCTCGTCGCTTATAACTAGTCAGTCCTTCCACTATATGATGAGGTCTGTGGCATGATGCGCTTTTTTATGGGATGCATGATTTGACGGTGGGCTTATATTACAAGGGGTTTTCTCATCATATATATTAGACACTTAAAGTTAATTTTTTTGGTTTATTGGCATCCAGCTGATCAAATGCGTCAAAACACGTTTCGTATGCAGGGACGGTCGTAACGTTACGACTCCTTTATCGCACCTAACGAGTTTTTGGTGCATTTAATCAGCTGGAGCTATCACACATTCGCCATGATTTTAAAAGTGCACCTGCTTGATTGGTCGACTCGATAGAGAAAAGAATACGAATGCTGATAAAACTGAAAATTAACTTTAAGTGTCTATTAATTAAATTGATTTCTTTCAAGTGTTAACGGTATCAGCTCAAAAGGAATAAGATCTGAAAGCTAAATGCACATAAAAAAGAGCTAAAAATTAATAAATTGTACCTACTTTTCAGGGTGATGCTTGGTTTATTTTTAAGCCACTTGATTTACGGTGCTGAAAGAGCTCACTCGGAAGGTTGCCATTACTCAAAAGTAAAGAAAAAGCTTTAACTGTCTGCCTACTGTTCGTTTTTTTTTCAATTTATTTTGTATTTAGAAACTCTTTGTGACGTTCAACACAAAATCGTAAAGGAGGACGTACACAATACATGGGAAATTTTGCATCAGTGAAAGTGCTTGAAATTTTTATATGTTGTAGATATTGAAATTCCCAACAATGTTTAAATTACCCAAAATCTTGTAGGTCTTTAAGTTTTCGAAATATGATTTTTTAAAATTGCGGTTCTGAGTGGATTTTTACTACGAAATAAACCATATTTAGAATTTTGACAAATAAATTGACATCGTCATTTGAATTACGACGACACAATTTTTAGTAGGGGTACTAAGTGTACGTTATCCGAAACGAGAATTTGGGAATTATATAATACATAAACATTTTTAGAAAGTTTAAAACTGAATCTTTGTTTTATTTACCTTTTTTTATAAGACATATAAATGGTCATAAAAAAAGAAAATATTCAAGAAAGTCTGATACCACCATTTCTTTTTGCGGAAGCATAAAAGAAACTTATACTTATATCTCCAAAACCAATTGACCGATTTATAGAGATTAACCGAAAGCGATTAATCCAGACACTAGCCGTTTCGCAGCGGTAAAGAAGATTTAGTGAGGTTAATGTTGTTTTTTTTGGGGTTTATTGGGTTAGTTAGTTTTAAATGCCGTTTTTTTGTATTTATAATTTTTTATCGTTTGCTAACGACTCGCGGCAGGACTTCTTCCCAGCAAAGCAGTCCTCTTCATTATTTTACATTTAGCGCGCACTCATTCACCTCACCCATCGTTTAAACATTCCGTGCTCCTAGGGCTCTACGGGTGCCGATTCTTGAATTTCGAGAGAATGGTCGCCTGGGAACGTTCACATCCTTCGTTTCGGCCAATAAGAAGGCTAAGAGGCTTGTACGGTGACGCGCAAAGCTAACTCGATTATCGTTTTTCAAGAGTGCCCGTTCTCCTGCACAAAGGCAGGTATATGAAAGTTTAGGAAGGTTCTTTCGATACACGGCAATCGGGTGAAGTTCGACCGTGGTCGGATAGGTTTCGGATAACTCGTGATAGCTTTGGTCGATATTAAGAAGGTGACCGTTAACGTGCGACCTTTCCTACAAAACTCAAGAATCGGCACCACGGTCGCACTCACCATTTATTTAGTTTCCAAAAATAATATTTTGGTGGTTGGGTCCTACGTTACCAGTTATTTTATAAAATCTTTCATGTGCCCAATATCTCAAAAATGCATGGTATTGGTATTCTTATAAGCTATGTATTGATTAATTTTTTAGTAAACATACGCCCCAAAACCACAAATTTAAAAAAACATATCTCGAAAACTTAAAGACCTACAAGATTAGATTAGGGTAATTTCTCATGTATCGTGTGTGTCCTCCTTTAATCCAGTTGACGTAAGATTTTGATTTTTGCATGCTGTCTTTTTTCTATTGACTCAACTAAAAAAGAAAACAGCAAAGACATTCGCTTGTAATCATTTACAAAAATGTAATATTTATTGGTAGATACTTATTTTAATAAAAATTAAAAACAGTCATTAAATAGTATTATTATATAACGAGAGAAGAAAGTGACATATTTCACACGAGCGTGAATGTTGTGAACAAGGCGCTAGCCGATTGAAACAACACGCGCGTGTAGCAAAGTTACTTTCTATCGAGTTGTGTATGCTATTTTTCCTACGACCACTTTAGAATTCGTATTTTAATAAAATACTTTCTTCTCTGGAGACGAAAATGGTTTCGATCTATTTCCGATGCTTCTACAAATCATAGCCTACTAGATACCTATGTTGTTTGGATGGTTTGCTGTCATTCATTTGATATGCGTGTGAAATATAAAACTTTCTGTGGCGTTATAAAAAAAAGTATTTTCTTGCTTGTGTACGCGAGGAGACAGTAATATTTTTTTCTGGACTATTCATTTGTTTTTACTCTTTTATTACTGGATTTATTTTTAACAAAACCATGAGTATAATGAGTCTCACCAATTCTCAATGAAAGTTGTCAATGTAATGTAAGTATAAATTTTTGTACTAAATAGTCAAAAATGGTTTAAAGTTAAAAAGGCTTTTAAAAAGGACTATTTTAGAATATAATAAAACTAAAAAACCAGAGAATGCCGTAATCAATGCCGAAACCTTTTCCGGATGGCATTTTTTTTGTATTCTAAAAAGTTTTTTTTTAGTTTTGTGCATATACCGTCTATAAGGACACAAAATTTAGTCGTACTATACAGATTTCTTATATTTGTTGACTTTAATTATGCGTAATGGAATAACTTACTCAAACTTTCCGAAATTTGGGACAGTTTTCCTTGTTGCGAGGCATATTGGCTGGCCCAGAAAGCGCCTTCGATGGCCCTAGCGTCTGCGTCAGGAGCCAAGCTGTAGGTCCATTGGGGCGCGTCCTTATTCCAGGCAAAACCATTCGTTCCACCGAATGTAAAATTGTCACAGCACGGGTTGGGAATGTCTAAAATTAAAGAAATTCGTTACTTTTTATTTATTCGCTACATATTTCAAGTTTTATTATTTAGACACTTAAAGTAAATATTTAAATGCATCGGTATCGGTTTACCTAACAGGTTCGAATAAAAAGCCGAAATACACTACATTTTTGACATATATGATAGAACAGCCGATTTCACTCATTGTGTACGGAGGGATGTACGTGACGTTACGAACCCACGAACGTACGCAACGATTTCAATCAGCAGTGCTGTCATCGCACCCTTCAAAACAGTGGGCATTGTTTAAAACATTGCATAAGCAAGTCAAAATGTAGTGTATTTTGGCTTTATTTCGAACATACCGATACCGATGCGTTGAAATATTTACTTTAAGTATTTATTATTTTTGATATTCTTACATATTTAAAAACAAAAACGCAACAAAGTACGTATTTCTCTGGTTTGCCTCTTAATAAACACAGAAAACTTTTTGGGTGAATGACGTCTCAAATTGGTTTTTTTTCTTTTGTAATATTTAAAATCCTTTACAACAAACATCTTTTTACCGTGGCGTGTATGCCTGCAGTATTAAAATCTTCTTTATTTTAAGGAGGCAGTGCTCACACTTAAAAAGCGCAACTCTCTGTTTCTTTTAGAAATACTAATTTTAAAAAAATGATTTATAGGATTTTATAAGATCTTTGATACAGACTGTTTGTCAAATATTACTTTTTCTCATATACCGTATAAAAAATCTGTTAAAAGAAATAAAATCTCATTAAACTTCATGTGGGGTTTGTTTTCAGATATTTGACAAATAGTTTTATTTACTTACTTTCCCATACGGATCCAGAACTTTTCAAAATCAAAGATGCGCCTTCGGCGTTTGGACCCAACTCGCAGTACCCATTGGTTCCACCGAAGCCATAACGATTGTCGACGTCGGCCAACCAGTGCATGAAGTACAGATCTTTGGTTCCGTAGGTGTCAAATAACTCTTGACCTATTGGATCTGCAAAAATATACACGGTACGTTTGTCAAAATCCTTTCTTGTAAATTTGAAAATACTGTCCAATCCAGGTATCCAAAGTATCTCACAAAATATTTAATTTAAGGTGGTAGTTACCATCTGGGGAATTGTTTTTAGCAACACTGTACAGGAAATCAATTGAACTATGTCGACCTGATTTTTTTGCAAAATTTCACGTCATTGAATTTGTTTTCCATGGCAACGCGGAGACTTTATTTATGTTTACCCACAGTGGGACACCAGATATTTTTTTGCACCGGGTCAAAAATTTGGCGTTAGGTTACTTATTTTGACTTGTCAGAATGTGACAGGTGTTAAATTTTTTATTGTGTACAGCCCATCACCGACCGAAAATAAAATCCTATTTACGAGGCATCTTTAAAATCAGAGCGCGTCCTCCCAAAAATTTGTGAACTTATACCCTCTGCGACAATGCCGATGTCTTATAAGAACCAGTTGTCTAGGAGCCACGGTGCAAAACGGTAAGTAGATTAGATTAGTAAATAATGACTAAAATTCAAAATTGGATGAGTGGACCAATAGGCATGGTTCTGCACTTGTACCTAAGTCACCCAATACGGCTTCGTCGATGGCTAGGTTTGTTGATCAGTGATATGTGATGTAGCTACCAAGTTTTTTAACGCCAAATAGATTTAAAAAAAATAAACTTGGGCCATTTATTGTTTTCCGATTTATCTATCCTCTGATCGGTTCTTTAAGCACTGACTGGACCAGCTAAAATTTGTCGAGGTAAATTTACAAATAGGGTTAAAACAATGATTCATTAATTTTTTTCGCCGATCTTCCCACCAGTAATGTTCTAACGTTTGGTTTTTACAGAGAAAGTTACATATATAGCGTATAATAGATATTTATACCACGTTTGTTAAAAGTTAAATAGATTTTTAAAATTAGAAAAAAAATGTATCATTCAATTTTTTCAGACTTGTCTATACTCAGATCAGTGATCTATTTTCATGTGGGAAAAATTGATACCTACTATCAGAGTTATTTCCAGAAAGATTTTTGTTGATTAATCTTAGTTTTGATTTTACCAAGGAACATTATAATGTGAAAGAAAATCAAATAGATTTAAAAAAAAACTAAATTAGGCCATTTTTTTTGCAGACTCCGATGTGTCAACCTCGGTTTCAGTTAGCCAAAATCGTGAACTCTAGAGATGTCAAAGTTTTTCCTAGAAGGATTCTGTTTCCTGAACGAGTTTTGGTTTTACAAGTCTGCGATCCATTTCGGCAGGCTTTGCATGTCTGTTCCGTAGGTATATTACTTTATGGTTTCACAAAGAAAGATTAGAAGCCTAAAATATGGCAAACAAAAGGACAGGTTTGATGATGTCAGAAATCTGAAATATTTGAACATAACGATCAAAAAGGACAATTTTGTGGGGAGTTTTTGTGTTTGTGCTATTATTTTCAAGCCTATTCATATTATTGTTTTTTTTTGAAAATACAAAATATTTTCCTCGTCAAAATCATATTTTTTAATAAAAGTTCTACAAAATATAAAAAAGAATTTTTTACATAGGTACATATAAAAAACATAAAAAAAATTATGTTATGTTAAAAAAAATTTTTATATGTCATGTTTATATAAAATAAATTTTACAAAAAAAACAAAGGAAATATCAACAATGGCTTATCTTACATTAATATTATTTTAGAATATATATCATGATTTTCGTTATTTCTATGTTAATTCTTTAGTTGCTTTCACAGGATAATTTTTGTTGTATATACAGGGTTTTATTATTTTTATTTAGTATTTGATAAGATGTTTGTAAATGTTACTTAGAATGTCACTGTCGGATCTAAAGTTTACTGCTTTTGGGTCTTTTGTAATGTGGATATTAAAATAATAATAATATAAGGTAGGCCACTGTTGATATTTTCTTTGTTTTTCGAAAGATTTATTTTACATAAACAAAATATTTAGTGTTCATAACATCTAAAAAAAAATTTAAAAGCTTTTCTTTAATCCAACATAATTTTGTTTGTTCTGTATGTTTTTTTATATGTATGTAAAAATTTTTCTTATTTTTTTTTAAACTGTCACTTTTTACATTTTGTAGAACTTTTATAAAAAAATATGATTTTTTATTTTAATGCTGATCTTAAAGCTGAAAAAAAAATATAAAAAAAAGATATAGATGCGCTCATTTTGCTTTCTCTCTTTATCACATAGGGCCAAAAATTCGCAGATAATATATAGGAAGATGTAGTACATGTTCATGAGAAAAACTTTCAGGATCCAAATAATTTTGATTTTAACATAGTAGTTTACCCACGATGTCCCTTTCTGTCCGATACCATAAAATTATGCACGCTTGGTGGTACACTTTGGAATAATATTTATATAATACTGATACTGTCTGTTATTTGGGATCGATAGAAAGCCTGATTACAGATTTTTATTTCTTCAAACAAAAAAGAGTTGAAATTACGTGTTAGTTCGTCTAAATTTCTAAAAGATGACATCTCCTTTATGTTGATTTCGTTTTGCGTTTGTTTAAGCCGATCACACACAAACGCTGCACTGAGGCGGCATTGAGGTTTCAACCAATTAGTGCTCGTTCTTAGGATGCCATGTTGAAAATTATCCAGTGCCGATTGGTTGAATTCCCATGCAAACGCAGTGCACGCAGTGCAGCGTTTGCGTGTGATGAGCCTTACTGTCATAGCCCCTCCTCCCGAAGTCAATTCCTGGGCGCGCCAATGGCCATCTATTCCATAGTGAACATTTAATAGGTAGGTAGTGGGTAGGTATTCCGTCCATATTGTGTGACATCAGTTTAGTTTTAGGAAATTAACGGAAATTTCCTATAACTAACTTTAGCATTTTAAACAATAATTGAGTAGGTACCTACCAAAAAGTAGGAATAAGATAATGATTTAATTTCATAATTTTTTTATAAGTAACTAATAAAATGTTTCCAATTCCAATGTAAGAGTGAGAGAGACGACAACATTAGCAGTCTCTTTTCTATGAGTTTCATGATCAACGTTAAATGTTATTTTTACCAAAAAACTGATGTGTGCATAATAATAGCATGTGTTATGTATTTTGGGAACTTTTTTTATAGGATAGAGAGAGAAAACATGGTTCAGGGCTACAGTTCTGTTCTTTTCTGAAAACTGATGAAATATTTGATATCAGCGTTAAAAATTAGTCCAAAAACAGAACTGATATTTGTAAAGTGGTTATGCTTTTATATCGGGTTTTATATGTCAATATATAAATGCAAGTTTTTCTGTATCTTGATAAAACGTCAAGAAAACGATGTTCTGCAAATCCGATTTTGTCCACTTTTGGATATGTTAAAAAGAGGATACTTTAAAGTTAAAAACCGTTAAAACAGAACACGGCTTATAATTTGTTACGTATTTCAAGAGCCTTTTTTTCTCTCTCGAAAAAATGGTAAAATATTTGGAATCAGCGGTAAAAATTGGTCCAAAAACACGTGACACAAGTGCCGTTGGCCAAATGGTTATTGTTTTATATTTTAATATATAAATGCAAGTTTTTTAAAATTTTTTAGCGGTCACCTTGAAAAACGTCAAAAAAACGATATTCCGCAAGTCCGATTTTGGATAAGTTAAAAAGTAGACTTTTTTACAATAAAAATCATTAAAACTGCTTGTGTTGCAATTTATTCAAGGTAAGGCTTGTTTTTTCGCTCATTTCAGTGGACTACAACGGAAAAACAACATTTAGGTAAATAGATTAAATTATTTACTTACCCAAGGCTGAGTAGATTATTTTGGATTTGTAAAACTCATACTGTATGCATTATACTAATCTTATAAAGATTATTTATCTAAATGTACTAAATAATATATCAAGATGAAAAATAAAAAGAACTTTGCCATAATAAAATTTGACTTTGTTTATAATTAAGTACATGTAACACACCAAGGTCTCCTAAAAAGATGAAACTTAAAAATTGATGACAAAAGTTATTGCTTACTTTGAATAAGTGTAATTACTTAATAAAATTGAATTTTCCAAAATCTTAGCCGCTTATTTTTGTGAAATTTTGTTCACATTCTTGAATGTGGATAAAATTTTAATATAGTGTTGTAATAGCCAAATCCACTATTTTTTCCGAAAGACCTTCTGATATGTACAATAATCGTGATCCAAATTAGCAATGATTTTCAGTAAATTATTAGGGAAAACAAGCCTAAATGGTTAATTAATATTTATTGTTTTTCATAAAATATATTTCATATGATAACAATTTTGTAGAAAAATTCTGTTTAAAATAAGCGGTAGCCAGAACTTTTTTGGCAACATTTAGGTGTCTTTTTCTCAGGGGACCTCATGACCGTTGCAAAAATATTTATTATGTTTTCATACACAGGGTGTCCCAAAAGTTCGAGTTTACCCTAATATCTCCAAAGCCAAAAGAGGCAGATAACTAAAATTTCACATAATTAGATGGTTTAGAAAAAAGTATCGTTTTGCATGCTAATCATCGCGCTCATCATTAAGGAGGCGAAGCTAGGGCCGTGACGATACTTTTTTTAAATGAGATACCCTGTATATTTTCTAATATTTAAGTAGATATTTTCATTCTTCTTCTAAAAATACCTAATAAGTTACCCTTTTCTCTAACAGCTTTTAAATTAAATGGGAAAATCAACTCCATAAGACCAACGAGTTAAACAAAAAACACATATTCGGTGATTCTTTGTCTAAATCATTGCTCTTATTTAAAAAGTATTTTGCTTTTTATTTAAACTTTAAAAGGTAACATGTTAGGTATTTTTGGAAACGGAATAAAAAGCTTTATTCATATTTTAGAAAAAAAGTATTGTCTTCACCGTATCTCCGCCCCCTTAATGAATGGCGGCACAACTAAAATTCAAAAAGATAATTATGTCAAATTTTACTTCTCTGTCTCTTTTGGTTACAATACAATACATATTAAGTACGATTTGAAAACATACTGATAGTATTTTTGACTAGTGGGAAATTTGGTAATTTGGAAATTTGGTAAAATTTTTTAATTATAAAATAAAAATATGTATGTAACAATTTTTACAATTTTTGCTGTTTTACATCATAAATTTTTATTAAACAATTGCCATTATTTTCAGCTTTCTCTAAAATACTTTTTTATAGCCTGCTGTTTCTCTTCTACACCTTAAATATTTTTGCACGTCACTAAATTACCTTTTAATCTACCTCTAAAATTCTGCCCTCTCTCCTAAATATTTTTCATTTTAACAGAGTAAAAAAATAGTGAAAACTTGAAAAATTTGAGTGTTTTATTCTGGAAGTCGAAACTTTAGAAAGAAAGCTTTAAAATGTGTGCAAAGTCATGGCATAAAAATGTGAAGAACATAGTACAAATTGCTTAATAAAAAACGGTACCCCTAAAATTATGCTAAAATATTTTAAGCTTTAAATTACATGGCTTAACCATAAGAAAATTATTTTAAGGGTCATCATGGCTTTACCATAAGGGTCATTATGGCTTTACCATAAGGCCCTATATACAAGATTTTTTTCATAAAACACTCCCGCTAACTGATACCAATGGTCTAAAAAAACAGATTAACTTAAAAGCATGCAGATTTAAAAATCAGCTATTGGCGCTACACGAAGTAATTTTTCCAACCTCTAAATGGAGCTTAACTAACTGTTTTGTTAGTACTCAATTATTCGTGTGTTTTTGAAACTGAGGTTGGGATCTAAAATCCATCCTCCACTCCAAGATTTCACTAGTACACTTACACATAACTATGCCGCAATAATTTAAATTTTAAAAAAATGGTTGGATCAAAATAAAAACCAAATTTTGTGGGGTTATATGCGCCGCGAATTCCTAGTAATCCCGCCGATCCAGTAAAGTTCTCTTGGTTCTTTGATAAACTCGGGGTAATGCCCGCGCAGCGCTAGGTCTTTTTCGGCGTGAGACCGCACACGCGGAGTGGTTTCATGTTTGTTTTAGAACAATGTTTTTCAAAACACATTTTAAAAAAAACATAACCTCGAATGGTTTTCTGTCAAAAAACGTAAAAAAAAACTCTTCTGCCCACTGCGGCCCGATTTAAAGTTGCCAGTTGTACTTTTTTTTACTTAAAATCTGGGGAGAAACTATAGCCTTAAATAGTTGATTCGAGCTATCTGTCAAAATTGGTTAAGATTTAAATACCCAATGAACATTTTTGTCTATATAAAAGTTAAAGCAAATAATATAAAACCTTCATAAAATAACCATAAGTTATATTATTTAGTGTTGGTGATAATTTTATAACTCTAATATATCTCTTAAATGAGTAAAAAAGACTTGAAAAACAACTGTTCAACACCAGCTTATAAAAATTTATGGTACATAGTAATGGATAGAAAAACTACATATAGATTTTATAAAACTTCCTTATGAGCCCTCAAGTATAGAGATTATTAAAAAAAGGTTTTACAACTGTTTTAACAACACTACATAACAAATTAAAGGTTTTTATAGATTTCGAAATATAGATTTTTCCATCTTTCTTCCCTTTGCTTGTTATCTATTATTCTTTTTCTTTTTTCAATAAAAAAATTTATAAAATGGTGTTTAGCAATCTTCTAAAATAAATAAAAATGAAAGTGAGATAATCTGAAGCAGGAATATGAATATTTATATACTATAGTCAAATAAAAGCTGTTTTTCAAGTCATCCTACTCTGAAAATCAGCTGCGGTCCCGTGTGTACTGTATAGTTTTCGAATACACTCACGTAAATTTCATGGGCTCCAAAAATACTTGAGAAAACTGGAAAAAAAATATTCATTTAAATATCAGTTTTTTTTCATACGCGTTTTTTTCTTTCTGGGACAAATATTGAATTTTGTATGTTGTTCTTAACCCTATCAAGCAATATTTCTATTGAAACACATGTTGAAACCCCATAAATAACGTTTCTATTTAGGCCAAAAACCTATTTTTGTAATCCAAAATGGCGAAAATTTCCGACAATTCTATAAAAAAAAAATACAACTATACCACTGTTTACCTCGTTAACACTATTTTATAACCCTTTTAAAAAACGATGCTACTTGAAACAAAGGGCTACAGATGGCGCAGTGTTGAACACTGATGGTCTGTTTCTGCGAGCTTAACATAGGTACTATTGTTCTCTTTTCCTAAATGCATTCCTCGAGAGATCCAGCATACTACACATACCAGGAAAAATAGCCACCTCCACACACGTCAAGCCCGCATAACTGTCAGAGGTAACTATCTCAAGTTAGATTGCGGGGTCGAAGGGTGTACAGGCGAGTATTTTCCGGGGTGTTCACATTTGCCGCCGAACAGCAGTATGCGTTTCTCATTCGTGGGTCCCCCGAATCAAAACACGTATCACGTGGTCTAAGCGAGATTTGCCTATACAAGTTCATGTCGGACCACGTGATGAGTTTTTTGAGTGAAGATGACTGCGCATGGGAAACGCTGGTGGGAATCGGGTGTAAAATGCATTCGATCCCGATATCTGTCATCGGCAACTATCTCAAAAATATTTGGATCTCTTATCTCTCTCAGATTGATGTAATTAAAACAAGATAATAATGGTATGGTATCTCGCAAAAACGCGCCTTTTGAAGTCGCAGAAACGCTCCTTTTGATGTCGCAAAAACGTGCCTTTTGATGTCACAAAATTAACCTTAAAAAATATTTTTTGTTTTGTTATTTTAATTGCCAAAATAAATTAAAATCGTTTTTTTTTGTTCTAAAAACAGTTGTATTATAATTACTATATAAAGAAATTAACAAAAAAATTATAGAAAAAAACTTATGGGCAAAAAACACAAAACACCAATTTATATAACTATTGTGTGTGAGTTCCCAAGTTTCTATAAGTTTCTCTCGAAATATTTTCAATCTTATCTTATATAAATTTGTTGTTGGTTAATTAAGTTTTATAAGTGGGTTGATAGCAACATTTTAAAAACCAATCTATAATATATCTTTAATTGATAGTTACTTACGGTTTTATAGGTGGGTTCACAGAAAGATTTCAAACACCAATTTATATAACTTTTGTCACTGATGACTTATACTTTTATAAATATGTTGGTGGAAACATTGTTAACACCAATTTATATAACATTTAAACCGATGACTTTAATTTTTATAAAGATGTCCGTGGAAATATTGTTAACGCCAGTTTTATGTTACTTTAGGGTACCATCAATTTAGAGCCTTTAATAAAACAAATATACAAACTCAATTCTTGTAGGAAACTTCTAAGTACCCTAGGGTATCAATGGAACACTCTTTATAATAATTATATAAATATCTGTCATTGGGTAAAGACATTTTATGACTACATACGAAAATGATGGATTTCACACGATTTGCATCCTTACAAAACGTTAAATTTCACCCGTGTGCCATCTATCACACACATGTGCGAAAAAGCAGTTTCATTTATTTATTATTTGTGCAAAATTAAATCAGTCATCAAGTGTTGGTAGGAAAAATAGTCTACACAACTCGATAGAAAGTAACTTTCTTACACTCGCGTGTTTTTTCACTGGGCTAGCGTTTTCTTCACAACATTCATGCTCGTGTAAAATTTGTCACTTTCTTCTCCTGTTATGTAATATACTATTAATGCTTGCTTCTTAGGGCCACTTTTTCACCCGCGGACGTTAAAGTATTCTTCTTCTTCAAGTGCCATGCTCTCTTTGAACGTTGGCTATCATCAGCGCGATCTGCACCCTATTCACTGCCTTTGTGATGCACATGGCATCAGTCAGAGTCCATACCTCTACGCCGTAATACAAAATGCTAAACACATAACAACGAAGCACGCGAATTCGGAGAGTAATATTAAGATCGCGACTACACAACACTGATTTCATTTTAACAAAGGATGATCTAGCCTGTTCAATTCTTGCATGGATTTCTTGCATGTTGTTCCAGTTTTCATTGAGCTGACATCCCAGGTATTTATACGATTCTGCGCGTTCGACTTGTTGGCCATTTACTTCCAGTATGACTCTTATGTTTTTTTGCTTGGCTATAACCATTAATTTTGTTTTTCCAATATTCAAGTTAAGCCCAAATTGCGAACTTTCGGCTGCGGCTCGATTTATCAGCTCTTGCAGGCCTTCCAATATATTCGCAATTATGACGGTGTCGTCAGCATATCTCAAATTGTTAACTTTTATGCCGTTTATAGTTAGACCCTCCTCGCAGTTGTGAAGTGCATTCTCGACGATTTTATTACTATAGATACTAAATAGCAGCGGAGACAATATGCAGCCTTGGCGCACACCCCTTTTTATTCGGACTTCTCCGGACAGTTGATCATCAACTTTTATTTGAGCTGTCTGGCTCCAGTATAGGTTGCCAATTATTTTGAGATCTCGATCATCTAGACCAACTTCTTTAAGAGATTCCATAAGCTTTTCGTGCTGGACTAATCTATAAAACAGGCATATACTGGCACTGACACATCTCTAGATCGTTGAACCAAGACTTGAAGTCCAAATCACGCCTCTCTTGTCCCCAAGCCTCCACGAAATCCGAATCCGTATCGCCCATAAAGGATTCGCATTTTTTATACATTTTTATTTTGTATTTTTAGCATATGGCTCATTAGGCTAATTAGACGGTAATAACTACACTTCTTTGCTAAATGCTTTCTAGACAATGTACCAAATGTTGATTTTAGCAATCAGCTGGGATTTTACCACTGCGATGTTAAATTATTACATTACTTAAAGTATTCATATTTCAAAAAAACAGAGTATTCATTGTGTTCCAAGTTACTTGTCAATGTTTGAAATGTTGTGGAATAATGTAATTTTATAAAATCATGAGCTAATATTTTATATAAATTGTAAGCCATAGGTAATTTCCCAACATGGAACTTAATACGCTTTTTATACAACTTTGAAAAAATGCAAATTTTGATACATTTGAAATGTATGCAAAAAAAGTAATATAAAACATTAAATAAGATACCACAATGTAAAAAATATGCATATCATGTTTAGTAAGAATGTTGAAAGAAACGAACAGGCAACACAAAATGTGACAACACAATGTTGAAAAAATATAAAATTTTTACATTTAAAAAATATGCCAAAAGAACCTACCACGATATGTTTAAAAAATATGTTAAAAGTAACTAATAAGAAATAACATAATCTGACATGACAATGTTGAAAAAATGTAAAATGTGGTACATTTAAAGAATATGCCAAAAGAAACTACTCGGAAATGTTAAAAAAATGCATAACTTGATATGTTTATTAAAAATGTTGGTAGGTGTAGGTGTGTTAGTTTAGAGGTGCATTGGTCAATACGCGAGACAAAAGCGTTTGGCAAATACACACAGACCTTCACGGACGAGCCGAGTGCCAACCTCCACGAGTGTAGCCTTCGGGCTACCGGTACCTACTGGGAGAGTTGTGAGGACGCTGCATGCAACGACAACACAACTCTGCAAAACGGCACAGGCTTACAACACACACGCAGACACAACAGCACACAATCACACACATCAGACAACCCAACGGATACAGATATACAAATGAACACACATCCCTTAACCCTCTTTTTTTTGTATGATTACAGAACAATGAGTCAGAATAAGGAGTTAGCATGGGAAAAGAGGAGCGTACCCTGAACCACCGAGAAGGCTGCCCAGGGGAAGCGTGATTCCGCGGTCGGTGGGGGAACCGGGGACCAATATAAGGACCCCCCCCTATCCGGCACCGGACCCGCACCCAAGGAGGTGCCCAAGCAGCTGACTGTTGGGGACGGGAGCCAGTTCCCGAAGCCCTCTTGGGTTAAAGGTCCGGGCAAACCAGCCAGCAACCGGGGAAGGGGTGCCGCCAATAAGGGCCAGCCGTCTCGGGGTCCTGAGAAGAAAGAGGCCACAAAAGCAGCCATGAAGCTGGCGAGAAGCTTTGCGATGGCCAATTTGCCTGGAGCGCCGAAAAGGAGCGGTAGTTCGCAAGGAGGACCCAGAAGCGCTCCAGTCCGCGGCGATCGACCCGTTCCGCTCCAAGGCTCTGAAGGTGGTGTTCCGCTCTGATAGGGTGAATGGAACCACGCTTCAGGAACTCCGGCCTGGTAGAACCAGGCTGGATGTTATTTACAGCGGAGTCGGAGACAACAAGAGACTGGCTCCTGGACCAGATTGTCACGGTGGGGGGCACGACCTATAGCCCAATCAGGGCTGATCAAGCCCCATGGCCGGAGGGAATCGGTTTTTGGATCCGGTCTCAAGAAAATGTGGACGTCGAATTCCTGGATCTCCAGAACCGCCCGCTGGACATTGCCCAGTGGCGGCATTTCGAGACTACGGGAGAACCGGGGGGATGGCGACTGACCTTTATGGTGGGCGCGGATACAATGCAGTATCTAGATCGGGTTGAATGGCGGCTGTGCTACGAGTTTGTGACCCTCGCAGTGTCGAGGTCACACTCGTATGGCGCGGCTGCCGGCCGGCCCGCGAAGGGTAAGAGAAAAGGTCCGCCCGCCCCCAAAGGGTCAGAATAGGGGGTTTCCTGCGCTCCATGACATCCCCGACATGGCGGCGACACGGGTAAGTCAAATCAATCTGCATAAGTTCCATGGTCCGACCGCAGAATTGGTCGGACTGTTGGCTGGCAATAATGCACCGCAGATTGTTTTGGTACAAGAACCTTATGTTTTAGAAGGCAAAATGAGGGGTCTAGGTAGCTGCATCCTTGTGTCAAAGGACCTCACTGCGGTAGCACTGCCGCAACTAGAGAGACTAGTATTAAGGTGGTAATTTGTAGCGCGAACCTTCCTCCCTCAGAGGAATTGGTGCGGGTCATAGAATTCGCCGAAGGTAAGAGACTCCCATTGATCATTGGGTGCGACGCAAACTCTCACCACATAGCGTGGGGCAGCAGCGATGTTAACCCAAGGGGTGAAGCTCTATATGAGTTCCTAACCACGACCAATCTGGAATCAGTAAACAAAGGGTGTGAGGCCACGTTTGAAAATAAAGACCGAAAAGAAGTTATCGATATAACGCTGGTATCAAGAGGCTTACTTCAAGACATTGCCAACTGGAGAGTTACGAAGGAGATCGCCTCTTCTGATCATCGGATGATCAGCTTTGAGGTGAAAACCGACGAGACAACCCAGAAACTCCGAAGGAACCCACGATCCACGGACTGGGGACGCTACCAAGCAGAACTAGACCTAAGGAAGGGCACCAGCAGGTGATTCTAACCAGCTTCGAAGAAGCCTGTGTCTTAAAACCAGAGCCCCTACGGATGGTACCTTGGTGGAACAACGAGGTCGAAAGACTTCGTAAGAAAACCAAGCGTACTCTCAACAGGGCGACGGCAAAAAAAGACGAGGCAACTTGGGAAGATTATAGGGAGGCAAAAAGAGAGTTCAAAAAAGAGGTAAGGCGTAGCAAAAGGGAGGCTGGAGAACATACTGTGGTGAAATCAACTCACTGCCGGAGGCCTCCAGACTCTTAAAAGTCTTGAGCAACAAAACAAGGCAGACGCTAAGTTCACTGAAAAGGCAAGACGGAAGCTGGACCACCTCTGTGGAGGAGTCACTCAGAGACCTCCTAGAGGTAAATTTCCCAGGGGACGAAGATCAACGTGGCGAGCCAAGGCCGGCCATACCTGATGAGGTTGCACCACCAAATTGGGAGCTGGCAGACCGCATAGTCACGGAGGGCAAAATAATCTGGGCAATAGTTCAGTTCCTACAAGTCACCCGGTCCGGACGGAATCTTCCCAGCGCTGCTACAGCGGGGCCTAGAAACACTACTTCCTCACATGAGGAGAGTGTTCAGGGCCAGCGTAGTCCTGGGATACGTTCCTACCTCATGAAGGAAGGCTATTGTAGTTTTTATCCCGAAACCGGGAAAAAAAGACTAAATCCTTCAGACAGGTACCTCCTGGACGAAACACTGGCTAACAGACCATTCTATAGGGACCGCCACGCATACAGAGAGGGCAGATCTACGGACTCATCCCTTCACGCAGTAGTACAAAAGGCATAAAAGGCATTTTAGCACAAAGAGTATGCACTAATGGTGTTCTTCGATGTGAAAGGAGCCTTCGACAAGGCAAGAACGTGGATTATAACATCTGCCCTTCAGGAAAGAGGAGCGGAAGCAAATCAGGGTAGCTGCTTGTCTTCCCACTTGTGGCGCCTAATAATGGATGATCTACTAAATCGCCTGACGCAGGAGGGATTCGACACATACGCATATGCGGACGACGGTGTAGTGAAAGTGAACGGCCGCTTTCTAGCCATAGTCTGCGAAAGAATGCAAAGGGCGTTAAGAATCATAGAAGACTGGTATAGGTAGAATGGTCTTTCAGTGAATCCTGAAAAGACCGAGATGATCCTATTCACCAGAAAGAGGAAACTACAGGGATTCAGAGCTCCCATAATGTATGTCAGACCCCTATCTTTGGTATCACAACTTAAGTATTTGGGGGTGACGCTGGACAAGGGACTCAAGTGGAGCGAGCATGTTGCCAGAATGACTGTTACAGTCCAAGCAATATTGTGGCGGTTGCGCCGAGTCGTCGGTCGAATCTGGGGCATTAGCCCGAGGATCCTACACTGGATATACACGGCCATAATAAGACCAAGGATCCAATACCGATCAGTGGTCTGGTGGCCCGCTGTAGAGAAGCTGATTATATCCAAAAAGCTGCAAGGGCTTTTCTTCAGAGGGATGACCGGCGCAATGAGGACGACCCCCCATCCACGCTGTGGAAACAATCTTGGGTCTCCCCTCGCTTCCAACTTGGATCAAGAAGAAGGCGATGGCGACGCACCTGTGTTGTAAGGGCAGGGAGGAAAGAGAGGTCCATCTGGCGGTCGAGGGACTGGTGACGAAAGAGTTGCCTTCCTAAGACTGCCAGTGAAAGCACCGCTTAAAGCATGTAGGTTCGATAAAAAGTACAAGGTCACAATACCGGAACGGAGTGAACGACAAAGGGAAGAATTCCGAACAGAATTAAGCATAAAGGCGACGGTCTGCTACACGGATGTCTCTAAACTGTCAGCCAGGCAGACAACAGGCACAGGAGTGTACGCGAGAAGCCTAGAAGTTCAGAAGAGTTACCCACTTGGATAACACGCTATGGTGTTTCAGGCCGAGGTGTATGCCATTATCATGGCAGCAACCCCACCCGAGGTCAGAAATGGCAGGAGAGACATATACATATGCTCCGACAGCCAGGCTGCCCTTAAGGCTCTAAGTGCACCCAAAATAGTCAGTAGCCTGGTGGAGGAGTGCGCTGAAGCACTGCAAACACTGGCTTAAGACAAAAGGGTGACACTGATTTGGGTCCCAGGTCATGAGGGAATACCAGGGAACCAGAAAGCGGACAAACTTGGCAGACTAGGGGCCGAAACTCAATACATTGGACCGGAACCTCTTCTAGGAATCACAAGGAAACAGGTACAGAGTGAGCTCAACAAATGAGCAAACAATAAACTGAATCCTGTAGGCAAGAGTCAAAGTGCAGACAGTCCAAGCTATTCGTGGATGGTCCACATGTAGCCAGAACTAAATGGCTCTTAGGTAGGACCCGAAAGGACATTGGACTGCTGACGGGGATGCTGACTGGGCACAATCGGCTGAACAAACATCTGACGCAAATAAGAGTATCAGGAGATCCCGTGTGCCCCACTTGCGGGCTCGAAGAGGAATCGGCGCAGCACTTGATGACACAGTGTGACGCATATGCCAGATCAAGGCAGCTGAAGTGGGGATTTCCCACGATAGAGGAAGAAGAGCTGCACTAGCTCAAATGGGCCGACATACTGAACTTCGTAAAGAAGACAGGGAGGCCCGGAGAGAGAGGTGCAGCGGAAGTAGGAGCATAGGGGTAAGGAACGGGGTATGGCAGAAAGGCCCATGAAGAGGCCTAATTGCCAGGCCCACGGGCCACCCCTATACTACTACTATTAAGAATGTTAAAAGCAACTAACAAGCAACATAAAACAGTATATTCGGTCGCATTTTTTAAATTTAGCGCCTTTTTCCGTTTCTATGGTTGGTAGCACGATTGGTAGTCTTGCAAGAAAGCATAATTTTCCGAATATTTTGTTCGTCGTTTTTTGTTTTTTTACCCAAGACAAACACAAAAAATGAGTTAGCAGAAGGAGAATGAAAATATGTAAGTATTGTTTAGAATTTTTTGGTTACCATTTTTCTGTTGTTTTACTTTGAGAGTTGCTGCACCGTAAAAAGTAAGCCATAAGACGTAAGCAGTAAGAAATAGAAAGCATTCAGGCATTACTTACTTCTGTAAACTATGAACCTCAACAATGATAACTCTAGACTGCAGCTTAACCTAAAAAGTCAGTCAATATAAAGTTTAAAAGACAGTTTTATAATTTTCTCTTGCTAAAATTGGGGTAAATTGTTGTTTTACTAACCTCCTCAACCAACCAAACTAAGTACCATTATTTTCTTACTATTGTATTATTTTTTTACAGTATCAAATGTAAAATTTACTCCCTAAAAAGTCATTAGAAGAATTATAGGCAAGGTATTCAAGAAGCAACCTGTATATTGCCACCAAAGTGTAGCTACATGGTACAAAAGAGTAGCTTGAGAATACATCGGGATTTCTAAAAGTTGTTTTATTAATTGGAGGTAAATATATTTTGCATTACTCAAAGACAGTTTCCACTAAAAATACAAGTTATGTTTATTTTGTAGTAGAAATGATCCTAAAACTACGGTGTAATTTATTTTTTATATCACTTTAAATAACCGAGAATTTGGATTCTAAAAATTTAGTTCAGTATTTTGTCAATATAACCTTAGATTATATATAACCACTTGTTTATCCATTTTAAATCTATTATACACCTTTTTTTTGAACTTGTTGATTTATGTCAGTATCTCAGAATGACATATTTTGTCAAAACTTGTATTATCCAAAAGATTGATTGATGACGAAATAGTTATCCGCTTTAATTTTTGAAATTAAAAATCCTGGTTTACTTTAAATAGTGTGCATCTATTGAACCAGTTGCAATCTTAATAGCATCGTTTGTAAAAGAGAATTTGCTAATTTTTTTTTTAGTGTTTAGAATTTCCCATCATTTTTTATGCTTTTGAAAACTACTGATGGGAAGAAATATTCCTGACTCTTGTAGAAAGTGCCTTTTTCGCACGTAAATCACTATTAAAATTTTGTACTGTATGACAAAAGGCTCTAAAAAGGTATTTTGGGTTGCTTGTAAAATTTAGATAGCCTTGGGACTATGTAATGGTTTTTTTACAGCAACAAACTATTAACTGGAAATGGGCCAACTGCCCAAAAGGCCAAAAGCACTATTCAATGGACATCTCTCCACGGAACAACACAATAGCTTGAAAAGACCTTAGAATTTGTGAGTTTTGCTATTAATCGAAGATAAATAGTTTGTAAAAGGCAAAAATCAAGCTACGGCCCTGGCGTGGGTAGTAGTTCCTGACTAAGGCCCTGGCGTGGGCTTTGGTTTAAAACTGCGGCGTGTACGTGAATAGAGGGCAGCACTAGGCGAAGACGGGGAGCAGGAAAAAGGAAGCATTGTGGCATGGGAGAAAGCGCGAGGTAAACGAACCTGACCTAGTGGTGGTGATATTTTTTTAAGATTTTGATTGTATTTGGGCATTTTCTATAAATAAAAACTTTACTAAAAACTAGCGTTTATAATTCAGAAGTCGGATCTGAGCTCGTGTGCTTCGCTGAGGAGTTTGTTTTATGTGTTTTAGGTGGTCGTTGACACGGCGGCCTTATCGATTTCCTACCTACGGAAAAAGACCGGTGCACAAGTACTGTGTTGCGTGAAGGCGTTTTTCAAAAAAAAAAATAATATTTTAATAATTTTCTTGTCGCGCTCTTTTTAATTAATTATGGCGAATCGTGTTAGTGAAGAGGAGCTGGATTATGAGCCATCAGACCAGGAGAATATGGAGGAAAAACGGGAAGATGAAACCACCAAATTGGCGGACATGCATTTTTATACATGTGAATACTTTTCAATGCCATTTTATATCTGTTCATTTAAATACTTGTATGCAAATTAATATTTTATCCTTTTAAATACATTTTAATACCTTTCTAAATTAATGCATCTAAATGAACTGTTAAAAGTTCATTCAGTTTAATTAATAAAGAGAGGCATTAAAATGTATTTAAAGGAATAAAAAATTAATTTGCATAAAAGTATTCATTAAAAAAGGAATAAATTAATTCACCCAAAAATAATTCAAATGGACAGATTTAAAATGGTAATAGAAATTATTCAAATGGATGGATTTAAAAATTATTTAAAGGGATAGTAAATGAATTCAACAGAATTGATTAGATTTGAAATACTATTAGATAGTATTGAAATATATAAAAAATTTATTGTTAAAAGTTCATTCAGTTCTTTAATAAAGGAAGGTATAAAAATGTATTCAAAGGGTTAAAAATTTAATTTGAATGAATCGTTGAAAGTGCATTCATTTGTATTAATAAAAGAAGGTATTAAAAAATATTTAAAGCGATAATAAATGAGTTCACCAGAATTGATTAGATTTAAAATGGTATTGGATAGTATTGAAATGTATAAAAAATTAATCGTTAAAATTTCATTAAGTTGTATTAATTTAGAAATATATTAAAATGTATTTAAAGGGATAAAAAATTAATCGGTAAACGTTCATTCAGTTGTATTAATTTTTGCAAACAGGTATTTAAATGGATTGATTTATAATAGTATTGGAAAGGATTCAAATGTATAAAAAATAATTCGTTAAAAGTTTATTCAGTTGTATTAATAAATGAAGTTATTAAAAAGTATTCAAAGGCATAAAAAATTATTTTCATAAATTATTGAAATGGATAAATTTTAAATGGTATTGAAAAGCATTCAAATGTACATCAAATAAATCGTTGAAAGTTTAATTCACTTGTATTAATAAAGACAGGTATTAAAATCTATTGAAAAAGATAATAAATAAATTCACCTAAATGTAATTTAATTGGATAGACTTACATTGATATTGTAAAGTATTCAGATGTATACAAAATTAATCGTTAAAAGTTAATTCAGATGGATTAATAAAGAAAGGTATTATATTAAATTTAAAGAGATAAAAAGTTCATTCGATTAAAACAATATAAATGGATAGATTTAAAATGTTATAGGAAAGCATTTAAATGTATAAAAAATAAATCTTTGAATGTTGATTTACTTGTAATGATAAAGGAAGGAATTAAAATATATTCAAAAGGATAATAAATAAATTCACTCAAAAGTAATTCAAGTGGATAAATTTAAAATGATATTAGAAAGTATTCAAAAGTATAAAAAATGAAGCTTTAAAAGTTCATTCAGTTGTATTAATAAAGGAAGGTATTAAAATGTATTTAAAGGGACAAAAAATTACAGTGCATACAAGTATTCAAATAGATAGATTTAAAATGGTATTGAAAATCATTCCAAGGTATAAAAAATTAATCCTTAAAAGTTGACTTGTATTAATGAACGAGGGTTATATAAAAGTAATTCAAATGGTTATTAATTCAAATGGATTGGAAAGTATTGAAGTGTATACAAAATGAATCGCTAAAAGTTTATTTACTTGTATTAATAAGAGAAGTCATTAAAAAGTATTCAAATGTTATACAAATGGATAGATTTAAAATGGTATTGGAAAGTATTCAAATATATAAATAATCAATCGTTAAAAGTTTATTTAGTTGTATTAATAAAGGAAGGTATTAAAGTTTATTTAAAGGGATAAAAAGTTAATGTGCATAAAAGTATTCCAATAGGTATATTTAAAATGGTATTGAAAAGTTTTGAAATGTATACAAAATGAATCGTTAAAATGTATTAAAAAGTATTTAAATGGTAATTAATGGGTTCGTCAAAAAGCCATTCAAATGGATAGATTTAAAATGGTATTGGAAAGTATTAAAATGTATAAATAATGAATCGTTAAAAGTTCATCCAGTTGTATTAATAAAGGAAGGTATTAAAGTGTATTTAAAGCAATACAAAATTATTGCGCATACAAGTATTCAAATGGATAGATTTAAAATGGTATTGAAAAGTATTCCAATGTATAAAAATTATTCCTTGAAAGTTGATTGATGTATTAATAAAGGAAGGTAATAGAAAGTATTAAAAGAGATGAAAAATTAATTCATATAGAAGTAATACAGATGGATATCCTTAAAATGCTATTGAACACTATTAAAATGAATCAAAAATTAATCCAGATTATGGTATATAAATGTAATCGAAACAGTTTTGGATAAAAAAATATTGGTTGGGATAAAATCTGAATACTCATGTTCGGCTTTATTTATATATTATATATTTATTTGATAATTTTTATCATTGTGAATTTTGCATGTCTCGTTTAAATTTTCAGATTTTCAGTGTAATATGTTTTTGCGAACTTACCTATTGCATCTAATTTGCTTATTTATCATAAATTTTACCTAAAAAATATTCTCTTACACGTACCTACCTACTTATGTCTTCTTCGAATAGTGTAAAAGAGCACTTATCGGTTGGTTTTTCATCCAAATTTTGGTTTATGTTGGATACTTGTACGACTAACTTTGGAGGAAAAACCGGACAATCTTTTATTTACTCACACCTACACTGAGAAAAAGGCTCCAACAAGAACACTTTGCTGGAGTTTTTTTATTATTTTAAATGTTTCTTTTGTCAGGAAAATTAAGTTGTTTTACTAAAACAACAAAAAAAAATTTCTGGATCGACTTTGCGAAAACAACAAAATGTTTTAATTATTCCAACGGGTTCATTTTGCTATAGTATAAACGAAGATTTTAATAAACGAGGAGCGTCTAATTTACCAATAAATTTCTGTTAAAATAACAAGGTGTATAGTTGCGACTACAAAAGTTTTTTAACAAATAGTTTTTGATTATTTTAACAAGTTTACTTTATACTACAACTAAATATTTTTTTTTTAGATTGAAATAAAATACCTTCGGACATCTCCTTGGACACAAGTCTAGTCTTTTTGGAGCTCCAAATTGATTCGGTTCACCGCAATATTCCGGCATTCTGAAAGTTACGGAAGGTAACCAAACAACAACAGCAGGCGAAGTTCGATTTTCTGAGGGTGACTTTTGGGCCCAAATAAAAAACTTAGCATCTAAAAGTGTGCTCTGCGAGAGTAGCGCGGCGAAGTGATATCGTTTTATTTAATCTTACTTTGTTCGGCACACACAAAAAAAATTACTGTGGACAAGCTTTAATTCTCCCGTATTTGCAAACATGGATTACCACAAGAACTAAATCAGTGAGGACCACTGAGATTTCCTACCAAACTGTATTGGTAAGTATAAACTTTACTGTATACAGGGTGATTCAAAATTCCCTAAAAAGATTTGAACAGTGGTTAGACATCATTAGTCTAAGACAATTTACGTGAAAATTTAACACCTGTCATTCTAAGCCAATCACACACTTTCATTTCGACAGTTACCATTGACAATCTTCAAATTTTTCGGTAATTTTTCTCCTCCTGCCAATCTAGGCGAACAAAATTAATAAGTGGAAATTTTTTCTTGACAGTTATCATATGATCCGAAAATCACTATTTAGGGTCAAATTTTGGTATTTAATGTTTTTATTCATTTTAGAATACTAAATAAATACAAATATTTATTTACCAAATATTTCTTTCATTAAGGATAAATATTTTTGGAATTCTGGTTGGAACTCTTCTCTTCGTAATGGAGAATAACAAGGATAATGGTTATCTTCCCTTTCCACTTCTATCCGATGTCTATGTTTAATATAATATATGTAATATTTGGATGCAATTTTGTTCTGCTGAATTCTGGTTTTTCTTAAAAAGGATGGAATATCTTCCTCCAAAATCTTCTGGATGACTGAGAAAAGTTTTTTTTGATGGGGATTTAATTCAATTTTTTCCATTAAACATTGCAAATACTTTAAATTTTTATGAGACATATTAATGTTCCCTATTTCAGAGCAAGATTTACAAACACCATAGGGCTTAAAATTAGTTTCTTGATTATTTACTGCCATGATTTAATTATTGTGAACTAAAGAAGCACGTTTAAGAAATATCTGTCGACGTGACGTATAGCAGAGACGATTTTGACATCACAAGCCTAAGCCTACTTGACTGTGGCTATGTTTTATTATGAATCATTAAAAGACTGCCATAGATGCCGGTTATCCTTATCGTTTTCTTTACAAAAACGTACTTTCCTTATATTTTAGTAGAATTAAGTTAGTTGTAGTCCAAAGATAAAGTTTGAGTTGAAAAATTGAATGCCTTATATATTACTAAAGTAAAAGGAATATTTTGTTTTTCACAAATAATACTATCTAAAACTGGAATATTATAGTTTCATTCAAACCATCTATTGGCATCATTTTTCACAACAAAAACTGAAAATATTCTGTTCGAAAAACTGAATGCCTTCTATGTTATTAAAGTGAGAGGTACATTTGTTTTTTCTAGTATTACTATTCCTACTTAGGTAAGCATCTATCTAACGACTTTGTCCTGATTGAAACAAGTAAACATTTAAAAATGAGAACAAAAATAGTAGTTTACCTATTAAGTGCGGAAAAGGCACTTTACTATATTAGGTACCACATTTTTTCTACGAGGGTACGGAAAATAAATAAAACACAGTTAATAAAAGAACTTTTTTATTAAATTTTCTTACAATATTTTGAAAACGACTTACTTATCTCAATTATAACAATTTCCTTTAGTTTAGTATTTAAATTATATGAAAAGTAAATAACCTTAACCACAGTTAATAAAATTTTACACGTTTGGTATAAGTAAATGTTGAAGAAGGTAGAGGATATGGGTAAGCTTTAGTAGGTTTTATCTGGCATAACTAGCCTTTACTAGACTATACTATGATTTCTCTTTGTTTTAGTAAATGAAATGTAGTAAAAATAAATAAAAAGGATAATTGTCACTTATATTTTTTGCATTTTGTTTTACTAAACGCTGAGTATGCTTTTTTTGGAAAGTTTAAGTATTCACATAATTATGGATAAGAAAAGTGCTTGAAGAATGACAACCTTTGATTAATTAATTAGTTTTATTCATAAATTGAATTAACAAAAAATAAATATTGAATGAACATACGTTTAATGATTTATTATAACTATCTATAATCCTTTGCTACCTACCTATTCAACGAGGCACTACTATATTACCTACTAAAAATTCAAAAAAGCATTACCTAATAAATAATCTACCCTACTTGATTACAACACTAGATTTCCGATATTTTAGCTAATAATTATTTGTAACATTAAAAACACAATTGTTATAAACAATACTCGCTTGGCTGTTAGAGTTGTTGTTGTTTGAAATTTGTTTGTGGAGTTCTGGTTCCAGTCCAATGCAGGATGCCGTTGCCGCACTCTGGTTACCTTTTTTCACTGACTTATTTTCGCCCCTCATGGCCTTAATAATATCGTGGTGATGTTCTTTATCCATCTGCAGGTAAGGTTTAATGGATTGGCTGTTACTGTGTGCCATTATTTTAATTAGTTGTTGCTTGCTTACTCCCTTTTTGGCCAGATTAAATACAGCTATAGCCCTTTCGAAATGGTTCGTGATCTTCACTTTCTTGGTGTCAATGCCCACTTTGGAGGCTGCTTCCTTAAACCAGCTTGACATTGTGTTTTTTCCAACAGGGCAGTTTTTGTTTGAAAGTTTGAGACAATTAAAATTAACTCTGTGTTTTGGACTTCCATTGTCTATATTTTATTTATACACGACGTTTCGATCAGTACAATCTCTGATCGTCTTCAGGTGCAAACTGAGTTCATGTTGAAGGCATAATCTTCTAAGATTGATGCCATAGTCTTTATAGATGAGGCTGGATCTTTAACATTGTAAGATCTTTCATTGCAAAAATCCAGAAACTGCTTCCATACGCTCAATTTTGACCTCTTTGTATTTTGAGGAGTTAAATTTGCCACTTCTATCTTTATGTTTTCAGAATTTTCACTTCCAAAACGATCCATATTTTTGATTAAAAAAAAACACGTCAAATTCATAAAATTATGTCACGTTTAACAAAAACATGAGTCACCGCATAAACGTCAAAATGTAAGAACCAGCCAATTTCATTGTTGCAAAATTAAGTTTCAAAATGAAACATGTCAGATTTTTTTTTTTCAAATAAATATTAGCTGTGAAATTTTCTTACCGAATCCCCGCGTCCTTGAATTAATATCTCGGGAAAATTTTCAAAAAATACGTTTCTTCGGAAAAATGTCCGGAAATAATTCGAGCTCTAGGGAGATTATAAGTGATTATTTTGTTTAAATTTCATTTTTTTTTCTGAATTTACAAGTAAAATTTTCGTATTTTTGTGGGAATCGCCTGTAAAATAATTTACTAAGCAAGTCTACGTGTGCTGAAAATGTCATATTTTATGGTTTTTGTCGAGCATTTTGAAGTTGTTCAAAAAGTTCAAAAATTTATGTTTCTACCACGTAGTAAAAGTGCGCGCAGAGTTTAAAAACTAAAAACGTTGTTAATTGTGTGCCAAAAACAGTCATTTTTACAAAGTTAAGTGAGGCCAATCCAGTTAAATTTGGTAACAATAAGTAGCTATTTTTAAGGACTCTCTGTCAAAACAACAATTAATGCCCAGATTACTAACTTCAAGGGTTTTAAAATAGCACCTATACTGTACCACTTACAACCTCAAAACTTCAAGCAAACTGTACACAATGGCCCCCACTCCTGCAACGCATTGTATAATTTGACCATCGATCTAGGAGACTCATTATTATTCGTGGCCAATAAGCATTTATTGCGAATCAGCGGGTGTTCAAATGGAAGCAGGGATGCCCTTAGTGTTGTAATAGATCAGTGAATTTCCACCACGGATCACCTTAAAGGTGAAGAAGATAATATGTTTTATTGACGGTTCGGTCTAAATATTTTTTTTAAATGAAAAAAGTTATTTTAATCTATTAGACATATCCTACACCTACAAAATATATTTGCCCATAGAATAAAAAACACAAACATAAGTTTAATTTATAAAATTGAGTTTAACAGGTACATACATATATAGTACAAAAAAATACGGGATAGTCAAATAATTAACAAATTTTAACTTAGTCAGTTTCACTGTCACTGTCGTCATTAAAGTCTATGATCATTTTTTCTCTGGGTAGCAGATCTATATTTATGATTTTTTCCCAGCTTTAACTTAAAATATTCTGATCCGCCGACCTAATTAAAGCTACCACAAAAGAATTTAAAGTTGGAGAAACATTATTTCTTTTAACCGCTGCTTTTAGCTCATGTCATATGTGTTCAATTGGATTAAACATGCAATATTAAGGTGGAAGTTATATTTTTGGCTCATAGGGCCAACACATTTGGTATAAACCCATTTTTTATTCCAAAATGATTAATTGTGATACGCTTTCCTTTATTTGATGGAACTTTAATTGTGCGGTGACCAGACGAATCTACCCAACCTTTATCTGGAACTTCATGGGTGTCAAACCAAGTTTCATCGAGATAAACAATATCCCTATTACTTTCTCTATACTCGTGTATTGCAATTAAATATTCCATCCTGTGTGTCTCACGGCAACACTGTAATCCTGTATCATGTTTTTTAATCTTTGAATTAATGTTTGTAAAGTAGGAATCATTTCTTCCCTATATATTTGATATATTTTTCTACGAATGATATCCACATCACCCATGTCCAATTATAGTATTCAAGTATTAGAATCCTTCCTTTTTCTTCTCCCAACTATCGGTTTATTTACTACACGCCTCACTGTTTTTACCGATCTTCATGTTAAAGCTGCGCTTCCTTCACTGCAGCAAATTTTGATAACCCACGTTCAAGAAGGGTGGTATAAACGACAAATATCATTTTTTTTTGTATCAAGTGACAAAATATCGCGTTTAAATTGATTTTTATCACTTATTTCTCTTGTAACGCCATTATTCCCCGAATCTCCACGTGGGGTACTCGGTTATTTCTCCCACGGACGAAACATTTTTCATACAATCACCAAACACCAACTGCTATCTGATTTTCAAAACTACAAATCAGCTTGGTATATTAAGCCTGTCCTAATTATTTTAAGAAAATTAATTTGTAACAATCAAACCCTAATGTTACAACGTTTCATAATTATTAGTCATAAGTAATCCTCAGAAATCCTAGCATGTTTACACCTTTTTTTTTATTTACTTTCACACCCCGAACAATAGGTGATTATTAGGGTAAGGAATTAGCATTTATAATGAGTCTCTTAGATCTATGGTCGTACTATACACTATGTACCCGATCAATCGATTTACACCTTCCTCGGATCAACTGTTTAGTATAATTTTTAAGTGCTCATTAATTCTATGTCCGAAACGCTAACCCCGAGGTCAAAAACATCGCGGAGGGTGCTGGGAGCATACAAACTGCATGGACATGTCCGAACTGCAAATCATCTAGCTCGAGTAGAGCGTTGAATGTCATGCACTTTCAAGCGAATAGAGACATAAAGCTATTTGTAACTCATCGCGGTATACGTATCCGCATCTAGCGAGAACCAAGCACATTGATTGGTCAGAAATTTGTAGGAAGTTTGAAAAGAGCAGATATATGCTAATTTAAGGTGTTTCTGAACGCAATAGGTGCTGAGATAGATTAGCATATATCTGCTCTTTTCGAACGTCGTATAAGTTTTTGAACAATTAATGTGCTTGGTTCTCGCTATATGCGGATACGTAAACCGCGATGGGTTACAAATAGCTTTGTGTCTCTATTATGACGCAACTGGCGTACGTAACTAGTAGTATTGCTGCTTGCGACCGCAAAATCGAAGGATGCGATCAAAGAATTGAGAACGTAACTTTTCTTATTCACACACAGGGTAAATCTATAGCAAAATGCGAGCAAAACATTGCCACCCTGCAACAGGAGAACGCCATTCTTCGTGATAAGATTAGCCAAATTGAAAATGCCAAAACAGAAACCGGTTCCAAAAACTTTGAGGATATTTTGTTTGAATCTAAGCGAAACTCGACGCAGCCATTTTCAATAATAATGTGGAACCTTGATGGCATATCCAATCTGAGCCACCTTTTTGACGAGCAATGTGACTTTGACATCCTATGCCTGGCGGAGGCATGGTGTGTTGGAGCATTACTTTACCCATTGTTATTTCAACATTGCAACATCATGTTTTCGAGTGCAGTTAAAGATGGGGTGCATGGCAGAGCAAGCGGTGTTCTAGCCATCTTTGTTAGAAAAATATTTGGTTTTACACTGTTGGATGCCTGTGACTGGTGGTTGCTAATAAAGGTTGTTTCTGGTGACAGTGAGTTCTTATTGTGTTGCGTCTATTTTAGGCCTGGTCTTGATCTTAGCGTTGTTTTTGATTTATTTCGTGGTACGCTCGTGGATGCAAGGGATTCTGACACGGGCGCCTCTCTCTGCGTTTGCGGAGATTTTGACGCAAGAATTGGTAACACGGGTGTATTGTGCGAGGAGGCCATTGAAGGTACGGGTCTTTTGCATTAAAGAACGTCCTTAGACTCTAAGATTACCCCAATAGGGAGATTATTTTTGGACTTTATTGCTATTAATGATTTATCAGTAATCAATGGTTGATCCCCCTCCGACCATCCTGCAGAATTGACTTTTTGTAATGCTCGGGGGAATATTATTATCTTTTTGTCTAATTTTGATGGCCTAAAGAACGTGAAAAGTTTGTTTCCACACATTTCCCAGTCTGCGTGGAAATTAATAATTTTAATTATCAGCATTTGGATTCTTCTAAAAATAACTCGGATGATTCATCCGTGCAAGTTGGCCACTTCCTAAGGTGGGACGAAGATACGCGACTTAATTTTGTTCAGGCGAGCACGGGCGGCGTCGGCGTCGCCTCGACTCTCGCAGCGTCAATAGTTTTTACTTGGATTTTTGTGAGGCGGTCTATGAATCCACAGACGCTGCAAATATGTTTATATCGCGACAAAAAAAAACAGACAAACCTTGGTTTGATGCGGATTGCAGTAGATAAGAGTTTTTACTCTCGCAGTCTTTTAGGAATTTAAAAAAATCTAAATATAGCTCAACCCAAAAAATTATACATCTCAATAACAAAAAAGCTTATAAGCATATTTTATCGATTAAAAAACGTGAATACGACCTAAAAGTGGCAAACTCTCTTTCGTCCTGTCGGGACCCATGTACTTTTTGGATGACAATGTAAACTTAATCTTAACTTGGAAACTTGGGAAACTTACTTTTCACAAATCTACACCGGCAGATATACGTGTTCTTCCTCATTTCTTGGAACTTTTTACCCCATTCTGGATGAAGCCGTTAAACTGGATGAACTTAACGTGGTCTTGGGACAATACAAAAATAGAAAGGTAAGTCAAAATTGGAAACTGTACCTATGCGTTTTATTTTCTCAAATTTTTGATTATTCATCTGTACCAAAAATCTACTCAAATTACGTTTTCGATGGTTTTTAAAAAAGGACTTGGTGATGATCCCAGCAATTATAGGTCAATCGCCTTAATAAATTACACTTCTAAAGTCTTTACGGAAATATAACAAAATGGACTCGACATATGGCTAGAGAAACACCCGATCATTCCTGAATCCCAGTCGGGGTTTAGAAAAGGTCGCGGTTGTATTGACAATATTTTTACCCTTAACGCATTAATATAAAATCATCTCCGCCCAAAAAAAACTATTTGCTGCATTTATAGATTTTGGACGTGCTTTTGACACTGTCTCTTCCCCCTGTTGTGGTCAAAATTGTATTCTTTCGGTTTCAGCGCTGCATTTATTTCCAAACGTATGGGTCTCGCATCATCCACGTCAGTCACGTGCTCTACCATCACTGTATTCTTCGAGTAATTCGCACATCTGGAACTTAGTTTTCTTATTTTATATATGGTCAATTTTATGATCTGTCATCCTGGTTTTTTTGACATTTTGGACATCCTCGTTTCCCTCTTTGTGTAAGACTGGTAAGCTGTCGATATCGAACAAAAAGCCTTTTTTAAGAATTCCAACTGCCGAGCCCGTAAAAAGTTTGATGGATAGGGTTTTTTCGTTGTCAAATGGATGGTGCAGGTGTCACCATTAAAATCAGGTGTGGAGCCAATTATTCCTTTAAGGCTTGGTGGCGCATCAGTTTCTACAAGGATAACATTTTTTAAATCGGTTTTGTTAGATTTTTCTATGCATAACATGACTGTCGTCGCATATTATTCGGTTTAATAATGTAGTCGTTTTTGCAAACTACTTTAATAAAATTTTCGGTAGGGTCCACCTTGCGCAAAATTTTCTTCCTTGTGAAAGAAAAGAGTGCAAACCATGGTTTACAAATTACTGTTAGTCCAGTGACTTTTTTTTCAAGAAAATCCATCCCTACAATTAAGTGCTAGGAAGTTTTTCTACGACAATGGCTTCAATACAGCCACATAATAATTTATGGATTTTTTGTTTTGCCTCTGTGATGCCAAGCGGTGTAACTATTCCGGCCGGCTGTTGGGACGTTATTGCAATGTCTCTATCTCCCTGTATATAGATCACTCTATAATGCATGTTCCGGACCCTGTATCTAGTACGATTTCCACCTCCTGATGGCTGTTAACAACATCTTTAACTACTAAAATTTTATTGCTTGCCCCTGTGTGCAGGATACTTAAGTCGTCCTTGCACATTTCGGGAAGGCTACCTATCGTAGGACACAGCATACTTCTTTGGTCTCTCCTATCGTTGCTACGGTGTCTGCAGCATGCGTAATGTAATACAATAATGGTTTGAGATCGGTAATAGGTGTTCTATGCACTGAGAAAAAAGAAATTGGCCTTCATACAACAGTTTCTTATTATTTGCTCCAGCACAACAAATTCTGTAGAGAATATATAATTTCCTTTTTTAACCATAAAAAATTGTATATTCTATATACAATTCGTTGTGTTGGAGCAAATTGCATACAAGTATATTCCACTTTTTTCTCTGTGTACCTATTATTCCTACCTTTCTCTGGAAAATTTGGCATAACTCTTCGGTTATTTGAGTTTGTATGGTCTGATTGCCCTATTGTTGACTAAGACTTTTTGCCTTACTTCATTTTACTTAAGTACAATTTCCCTAAGTTTTTTATAATCCCTCCCTGTCGAACTTATTAGTGAATACGATTCAGTAAAGGAGCTATGTAACCCATTTTCAAAATGTTCCCTCGAAACTTATATTTTCGTCGATTCCGTAAGCCATATTGTATATGTATTGTTTTCTATTGTTAAATTTATATTTTAATGTTTTAAAAGGTTGGTGGTCACCAAATTTAACCAAAAAGTTCATTTTTAAGTCTGACTGTTTTTTGTTTGCCCTACTTGGCTTCCCGCTATACTCAGTTAACTATTGAAACGCTGCACCTTTCAAATAATTTTTAAAATAAGAAATTTTAAAGATATCTGTCCACCCAGTTACTTGAGCAATTTTTTTATATTCTGTAATATAATTAATTGCTGCGTTCAAGCCTGAATAAAAATATGGATCGATGCATTTAGGAGTAGCAGGAGCAATGCTTTACCCTTGCGGAGCATCGAGCAAAGTTGTATTCGTCATACTGGTGTTGCTGAAAATCTATTTAAAAAAAAAATTAGCGTCTGTCGGTTATTATTTTGCCGGTAGTGTCCTTTGACAACTGGACTCGGAGAATTTATTTGATTTTGTGACTGACTGATGACGGTAACACTAAGGTCTTCAGTCGTCGACTCACTTAAATTTGATTTATTAGTGCCTCTTTGGTCCTGATTTTCGACAGTTCCCGTCGAATTATTTAAAATGGAATTTTTACAGTTTTCAAGAAGGTTATCTTTCCCTAGGGACCGTTTGAATTGTTTCTGAGGTCCTAGCAATTCTCAATCTTTGGATACAAAAATGATAAATCAAAATTTATTTCAGATTTTTGAGGACTCTTATGCTTGAAACGTCCTGAAATAGACGAATTTATATTTTTAGAAACAATTTTTTGGCAAGCCCGCGTCGTTTGAAAATAAAATTAATTTGTCTTTTTCACTAAGATTTTGAGTATAACTTATTTCATACTAATATTTTATAATTTAAAAATTTGTACCGAGGGAAAAGTCCTTGATTTTCAAAAAAAATTACCTAAATAAAAAAAGCTAATTAAAAAAAATGAGTTAATTAAGAAAATTTGAGTAAAAAAAACAAACTTTTTTAAAAACGAAGAACTACGGTACCTCCACCATATTTCGTGATGCTCTAACGCAACTAAATAATGCACGCTTTTCAATAAATGTTTGTATAATAACTAAAAGTAGACCAAAAATAAAAAGGTACTTCCATTAACATTACACACACTTTGACAACTAACATCGTGGGCGGCTTATGTCGTTCCGTTACTCTATGTAACCTTATTCTCAAATATAGGATCACTACTGACTGACTCTCGACCTCTCCCAAACGTTTTTTTAAACCTATTCTAAGATTGATAGTTCATTCAACAGGGTCTTTCGACTTTTCGTCGAGTTTGTCATCGGTTTTTTGACAAATGAAGTATGACGTTAATGTGACATTCCATGTCGTCGAGTTCGATGAGCCATCGAAAATGAAAAAAAAAAATGCGATAAAAATCAGTCAGAATTTAGCTATATAGCCTAGATTTTTTCCAATTGAGAAATTTGTGCTTTTTCGAAAAAATCCCATGTATTACACTAAAAACGAACAAAAAATCCTGGTAGGCTTCAGGAGGATATGGCGAGGACAAAACTTATGTCCATTTTATACCAGCCTGAATTGAAGATTTATTTATCTCCTTATGCTGGTTTTATACAGGAAATAAAGTAAAACGAAAACGTGATCATGTGATCACAAATATGGTTTTCGATTGGGTGTTCCTATTGTCATATTATTTTATTTTGCTGTATAAACCCATAGAGGAAGAGTTCAAGGTATAACATATGATGAATAGATAACCCTCGCCATTTTTTCATAATATTTGCATTTTCTCGTCCTGAATACGAAATGGAAATACCTCAATATTGTGGATAAGGGCTCAATACACCAATCCAAAGGTGGGCAATTTTACAGGAAGTATGGTACCCCCACCATTTTCATATATGATGTAGTAGTACCACCAGACCAAAAATCACCTGGTGTGCCGGACCTCATTCATGGATAAGGGTTAGGCACACCACTCTAAAAGTGGAAGGTTTCGGCACACTACTCTAAAAATGCCCACTTTTAGAGCGGTGTACCGAACCCTTATCCATGAATGAGGTCCGGCACACCAGGTGATTTTTGGTCTGTTGGTACTACTACATCATATATGTAAAAATTGTGGGGGTTACCCTACCCCCTCTAAAATTGCCCACCTTTGGATTGGTGTGCCGAGACCTTATCCACAATTTTGAGGTACAGGATTGTCCATTTCGTATTCAGGACGAGAAAATGCACATCTTCTCAAAAAATGGCGAGGGTTACCTATCCATCATAATTTTTACTGCAAACGCTTGTACTACCAGCATTAGGCATCGAAAACTGTGTTTCAAATAGTTTTAACGCGACTTCTTATCGAGTCGGCAATCTTTATTGAAAAAACATCCAAAAAATCGAAAACAAAATATTAACAAAAAAAACAGCTGATTAAATGACGTTAATGACATTCATCGGGAAGGCCCACCGGACCCCAGAGTCGGTGAGCATCGATGCCATCAATTGGTGAATTGATGGAATCAATGGGGTAATTTAAGAACTTGATGAATATCGCCAAGAATCATAGATGAATTTACAAAGTCGACTGTTTGCATCGGTGAGCTCGTCGGTAAATTTACAAACTCGCCCATAGTTAGGTATTGTAAAAGACAGAAAGTTCATATTTAATAATTGATAATTAAAACACTAGGTTATTTAATTGCGAGTTTAATCTTAAACGTTGCACAGAGGTAACTACATAAACACATCGCGGATTGAATTATGTTAATAAAAGGTCTGGATGGAATAACGCGTTTCCTATTAAGTAACTAATAGGCAATGCGGACCCTAACCTTTGCTGCATATAGTTTTTTTTTCTGTTTTTGTTTTATTTTATTTTCACTATGTAATTATTTTACTTTCTTAATATGTAGCAATAAAAGCCTTAATTATTATTAATTATCATTAAATATGACTTTTTGTAATTATTGAAAATTACCTTTATGAAAACCAACACCGTACTCAACTAAAAAGCCTGTTAACTCCTACCCCCTCAGTGCCCTTTAGCCTATCGTGGCTGCCATTTTTATAACCAAATTGACAAGTAAAACATGGATTTTCTGTCAGTTTAGTGTCAATATGGCACCGATCATAGGCCAAAAGATACTAAAACGAAAATGAGTTAACTGGCTTTTTAGTTAAGAACGGTGTTGATGAAAACATACTACCAAAAGATGTAAATTTTGATATGTTGGCTATAATTTACCAAATGACAAAAATTACCTATGAATGATAAAAAGAAAAATTGAAGACAGAAGAGATTCGGTTCGTAGACGAATAATCTGGGTTAAAACTTAGACAATGGATGGCGTTATATTAGAAAACTTTTTAGAAAAGTATCGGATAAGGTGCAAATCGTGTTTTTGAAAGCTAATGTTCGAAGAGACCATGGTACTTAAAAAAGAAATTGAACGATGATTTTTAAATGAGGATGGGAGGATCTTGCTAAAATTATGTATTACAATATTTCTAAAAACGCGAACTAATGCGATGAATATACACTTCTCGAGTCTTAAAAACCATAAAAACCTTAAGAACTAGGGAATGGCGACGCCGTGACTCTTTTATAAACTTCGGGACAATGACTTTTGAAAGACCAAAAGGTTGTCGAGGAGCTGGCAATAAAAGAGTTACATCTCTTAAGTCAAAGAACTTGAATATCGACTGTAGGGACGCAGGTAGTTAGGTCTTAGGCTCGTACCTGATGTGGGTGGGTGGGTGGGTGGAAGGCGGAAGAATTCGCCAGAGCCGAAATCCAATTCATAGGCCTGGGGGCCGATTTAGCGTATTTAGACAAAAATATGTCGACAACTTGTAGTATCTACTAATGGTACGCCGCAAAATCAAATTACTACAAAAAAGAAACCATCAAGCAGTCCATGACCTATCGGACAGGAACTGTCAGAATAATTTTGAGGTTATATTTTTATGTGAACTTATTATTTTGCATTTAATCATTTATCGAATTATTTTGTTGTGGTAAAAAGCATTATCTCAAGAGGATTAATATCTGTGTACCGCAAGAAGACTAAAAGTTGGCTGCTTCTGTTGAAAAATGGTAATTATGGGTTTACAATTGAAGCAAACACAGAGCAAGAGATGAACAGACAAAGAGAAAATGTATACCTAAGTATTTGGTACGTAAAATTAAAAATTGGTGGAAAACATATTAATAAGCTGAATATATACAGGCGAATGCGCTTCCTTGACTTTTATTGGTCGCGCGGACTATTAGTAGACGAATGCTGTAATAAAAAAAGGGTCTACCACTTTCTGAAGATGCGATTTTTGGGACCGATTTGCTGGCGGCTTGCGAATCGCCTTTTTGGGCATTCATACGATAGGATTTAATGAAAATCGTATGAAAATAAGAACATGGTATATTTCCACGTGATAGGTATATGGCTCAAAAGCACGGTGGTTTCGTATGCATGTGGCTACCAAAACTCGTATTGTCAAAAATCTCTGCTTCTTTAAAGAAATAAAACTACTAACTAATTTTAACAGATTATTATATAGATAGGTACCTTAAAAACGTATCAGAAGATAACCGAAGTTTGACCGCTAAAAATTAATTGGTAATAATTAATTTATTAATTAAATTAATTAGCCATTCATATAGTATGGAGGCTATTGGGATGGGCAAAAAAAAGTTTTTTTTATTTTCACTAAAAATTAATTATTTAGGTCAAAAAACTGTCAGACGATCACTGAAAACTGCCAAACCGATTCTTATGAAATTTGGCACAAAAATTCTTTGTCGCCAGACGCAGAGCTGATTAGTTTTTGATGGGGATGGGATATTTGAAAGAGGTCAAGAGGGGGAATTAAACTTGTAAAAAAATTCTAACTCACGAACTGTAGCAGCTAGCCATACGCAGTTTTCATATTTAATTTACATTTTCAGCTATAACAATAAAAAAATGGATTTCTTTTAAATTGTTTTTTTTTAAATAAAAAAATTGCGTCTTTTTAAAGGTTTTATAGATGGCTATAATACGTGCCTGCTGCCGCCATTTATTTTTTTTGCTATTTCTACACAGGAAAATACCCAATATACAACCATTTAAAAAAAAAAACTCCGTTCCGGTGGTAAAATTTAAGTAAACTTTTGGTATGTTGTAAAGTATACCGAATAATCGAAAAAAACGCTTTTTATTAATAAAAATATATATAACAATAATAAAATAAACATGAAATAATTCTGGGAAAATTAAGTTAAAGACAAGGTTTTAAGTCTAAATTAAGTTTAGTTTGTAATCTGCAAAAGTTTTATTTTTCTGCATCGTATGTATTTTAATAAATAATTTCAAAATCTCAGTTGACTCCTAGGCACAAATAAGACGAGACCGTAAGTGGTAAATTTCGAACACATATATAACAGTTTACTGGGTTGAAGTTTACAATCATTCCCGAGCAACTTTGCTGAACTGCGACTCTCCGAAGAAAAATCAGCAGTTTGACTTGGACAATTTTTTTGATATTTTTGACTCGTACATAGAAACAGGCCACTCTATAAAAAAAATAGCGCAGGTCTTACTCGATCCGCAAATTTTTGCGGGCTCTCCGAGAATGGTCTGTATTTTGCATTTTTCTTCACGTTTTTACAAATATGTCAAAAACTATGATGGTTAGTCAAATTTCGATTACAGATTTGGAATCAACCATTTAATATAAAAAGACACAAAATATATTTTATTTTAACAGTATGAGGTGTCCTAATTTTTTTAAGGGGTGGCCTCGGGAGTGACTTAGTGCCGATCGCTGGCAGACGAATGGTTTTTGGTTAATAATGGTAAGTTCTTTAAAATGCCTACAGTGAAATTTTTGTATCCGATGAGGGGGCAGTTTGCCTCTGGGCCACTGGTCTATAATGCAACCTTGGCAAAAAATGTTAACTTAAAATAACGCCGCGACAAAAAATTTGTAGACAATAAATATTTTGTTGGAAAAAAAAACTAGAAAATAATTTTTTATGTCAAAAATTTATTAAAACTTTCTTACTTTTTAAAATTTTATGAATATTGTAAAATTGAAACCAAACGAAAATGTAAATGTCAGGTAAATAAAGTAAAAAAATTTCCTTCCTTATTTGAGAAAAATAATTTTAATTTCCACTTTTGTAACAAAATATAATAGATAAAGAAAGCCACGTTTTCCATGTTTCTCACATCTATATCTATGGCCTTTAAAAGCTATTATCATCATTAATTTATCATAATTTTTTAAACTCTTTAAATACTAAACAAGAGATCCAAAAAAAACAAGAATAATTGACATAGTAAAATGAAAATATGTAAAAATATACAAATGTTGAGAGGTGAAGTATGCTCCCCGACGTCCGACGAGTACTTTCTTCTGAGACTTCAAAAAGCCACACAGATGATTTCTTGTTTTGGGAAAAATATTTTTTAGCTGTTTCAAAATACACACCAATATTGACAGTTTTTGCTTTTTTTGGCTTATCTGTGATTTAGAGGGTTCAAATCAAACTCACTCCTATAATTTTAATAGGGAACATGGGTTAAGTCAGGGTCGAATACAGAACAGGGGATGGGGGGCAATTGCTCCCCCCTTTGCAGCTAACCTAAGTAATACTTAAGCCAACATATAAAATACACACAACAAAATTTAGAATGGGCTTGGATAGGTCAAACCGCCCCTCTTTTGAAATCGGCTGTATTCGCCCCTGATTAAGCGGCACCTTGTTGGAATCGCCTTTTTTAATTTCGTTCACATTAAAGTCACCTTTTAGAAAATTCATGGAATTTTTTGGAATACTCGCGTTTGAAATGAACATAAGCCAACAAAAAACTTTACTTTTTTGATGAACATTTTTTATTTTTGTTTTGGCTTTAGAAGATCCACTCCCTGCAAGTGAAGGAACTTAACTCAAAAATAAAAATGGAAAATATGGGTGAAAAAGTAGCACAGTTTTTCTAAATATCTTATTTACAAAAGGCTAAAAATAAAAATATCTTGTGAAAAATCTATAATCTTTTTAAAATATTAGGACTAAAGGTAATTAAAAGGCTACGTTAACAAGGTGCCAGTTGACCTAATAAAAATCCGGAAAAACTTGTACAAGGAAAAATCTTCAAAAACATCCATTTTATTGAAATACATTATATACCTCAGGTAATTTTTGAGAGATGGCGGTAAAAATTCTTTGATTTTTGATTGACTATTTAATATTATTTTCCTCACGCTCTTAGAAAAACAATGGTTCCTAACACTTACGAAAATAATTTTTTCCACCCTCGACTGCTTGACAATGACCGGACTCCTACGTTTTTCGGTCAATAAAGTGGATTTTCTGTACTTGTTAGGAAAATATTTATTTTATGTATAAAATAAGTCAAGCTTTTAATTTTTGTGTGATAGTGTGGATAAAGGTTTTACCTTTATCCACACTTTTGTCGAGTTGGATTTTAGAATGATATGGGTTTTGCTATGTATTAATTATTGTGGTTTATAGATTTTATAACAATATCAGCTATTACACACTAATTATAGACTTTTTTCTTAAATCTTAGGTACATAGGTGTTCTGTAATCATCACTATCATAGGCAATCACTCGATACCGAGTTTTTTATGGCTAAGCCAATTCTCGAGCTGCACACCCTTCCACAGTCCTGGCACACCCAGTCTCCGGCAGCAGCCAGGTGTTGTTGGTCATCCGTTCTTCCATTTTGTTGCTCCTTTCTACGTTCTCTCTTTTCCGTCTCTAGTCTACGTCGTTGCTCTTCAAAAGTTTGTGCTCCCTCATGGACTGCCCTATCGTTTGCCGTGGTCTCGAAGCTGTTTATATCTATGTGACCCTTTTTTGTTGACTTTCTTGATTTCTCTTTCCCTCCTTCAGTTGTCCATAAAATATCTGCTTTGGGAGAAGTGTTTCGGGCATGCGGATAATGTGACCAGTCCAACGAACCTGGTGCTTGAAGATAAGGGCTTCTATACTAGTTATTCTGGCTTCTTCTAAAACACTTATGTTTGTTCGTAGGTCTTGCCATTTGATTCTCAGTATTCGTCTTAAACAACTTTGGTGATATTTTTCTAGTCGTTTGATATGCCTTCTGTAGGTGGTCCACGTTTCGCATCTGTATGTTAGAGTTGGTATTATAACTGTGTTGTAGACACGAAGCTTGGTCTCCGCATTGATGTCGTGAATGTTGAAGACTCCCTTCGAAAGCCGTCCGAACGCTGCGCTAGCACATTTTAGGCGATGCTGTGTTTCTGCGTCATTAGTTGCATTTGATGATAGGTGGTTCCCAAGGTATGGGTAATGTTCCACGTTCTGCAGAGGATGGCCATTTATGGAAATGTTTGGAGCTTGGGGATTCGTACCTGATTCTGATTGGTGATGAATTTGCGTTTTGGCAAGATTGATCTCTAGGTCAATGCTTTTGTAGACTTGGTTAAATGCGTTGATTACCAGCTGTAGACCTTCCTCTCTATCGGCCATGACGCAGTTGTCATCGGCGTACTGCAGTTCGATTACCGAGGCCGTCGAGACCTTAGTTTTTGCTCGCAGTCTCCCTAGGTTAAGTAGGCCACCGTCGAATCTATATAGAATTTCCACTCCCGGCGGTAGATGTTCCTCAACAAGGTGAAGCATGGCACCTAAAAATATAGAGAATAGGGTGGGCACCCTTGTTTAACGCATGCCGTAATCTGGAATGAGTCTCCTGGTCCATCGTTGCTCAGGACTGTTGCATTCATATTGTAGTGTAGTAGTCTAAGAATTTGAATATATTTTTGCAGGCATCCAGCTTTTGCCAGTATTTTCTAAAGAGCTTCTCTGCTGACCGAATCAAATGCTTTGATTAAGACTATGAAGAACATGAAGAGAGAGCGATTGTTCTCTAGATTTCTCTTGCATTTGTCTGGCACTGAAGATCATGTCAGTTGTGCTTCGATTGGGCCTAAATCCACACTGTTTCTCTGGCAGATTTTGTTCAGCAATCGGAATTAATCGGTTTGATAGTATCCGTGCAAGTATGTTTCCAGCAACAGAAAGCAGAGAGATATATCTCTGTAGTTTCCACATTGGGCCTTGTCGCCTTTTTTGAAAATGGTAACTATAGAGGCGTCTCTGAGTTCGGCAGGAATGGTCTCAGTGGTCCATATTTTACTTATTAGGATGGGCATTTGGGAATTAAGTGTGGGACCTCCTTGTTTGTAGAGTTCAGCTGCAATACCATCTGTGCCTGTTGACGCGTTGTTCTTTAGCTGTGTGATTGCCTTTTCGACCTCCTTTAATCTAGGAATCTCACTTTGGTGTTGTTGTGTATTTTTCTCCGGAATGTTGTCGAAGATGTCATTATCGACCTGAGACTCTCTGTTGAGTAGTTCTTGGAAGTGTTCTTTCCATCGCGAATTGATAGAAGATCTGTCTTTCAGCAGCCTTGTTCCATCTTTGGATCGTAGAGGATTGATACCTTGTGTAGTGGGACCATATATCATCTTAGTAGCTTCAAAGAAGGCTCTAGTGTTGTTGGACTCAGCTAGATGTTGCATTTCATGTGATTTTGTTGTCCACCATTGGTTTTTTAATCTAAGTGTTTGCCTTTGTACTTCTGCTTTGTCTTCTTGATATTGCCTTTTCTTTTCGTTAGATTTAGGATGGGTTTTCCAAGCATTATGGGCTTTTCTCTTCCTCTCAATAATGTCTTGAATTTCTTTGTCGTTCTCATCAAACCATGTTTTCTTTGTGTCTAGCCGACCGTTTCTTCGGAGGCAAATGTTATTGCTGTCTTCAACATTCTCCAGTTATCGTCAATATTCTCCGAACTTTTGATTCAGAGAGACTTGGAATTTTGTTCTGGTTTGAACATCTTTAAAACGTTCTACATTGAATCTTCTTCTGATTTGTTTTTTCTGACGGTTACTTCTTGGTGCAATGTGCAAGTTCATTTTGGCTCGTATCAGCCAATGGTCTGTCCAGCAGTCGTCTGCACTCGTTATTGCTATTGTAATGTTTACGTCTTTCTGATCTCTGGAACGTACAGTAATATAATCAATCAGATGCCAGTGTTTTGACCTCGGGTGTTGCCAGGAGGACTTGAATTTGTCTTTTTGTCGGAAAATTGTATTTGAGATTATGAGGTCATATTCCGAACATAAGGTTAATAGGTGCAGTCCGTTTGAGTTCATCTTTCCAAAATCTTCCTTGCCAATGACGCCCTTCCATAGGTTCTCGAGCATTGAAATCACCTAGGATGATAAGTTTATCAGATTTAGGTACAGATGTTATGGCTTCACTAAGTTTAGAATAAAATTCACATTTTTGGTTTTCATTAGCTGCAATAGTTGGAGCGTAGGCGCTGATTATAGTAGCGTATTGGTGGTTGCTAAGGTTTAAACGCAATGTCATCAATCTTTCGCTTATTCCGGATGGAAATTCGGTTAGGTGGTCCACAATCTCATTTTTTATAGCCAAACCCACTCCGTGAATACGTGGTTCATCTTCTTCTTTTCCTTTCCAGAAAATAGTACATGATAGCTAGTGTATTTTTTTGTCGTTTCATTTTAGGGTAGGTATTCATTTATCAATTTAAGTTTGTTTTTTCTTTTGAGTGGTTTATAAAGGTGCAAGCTGCTGCGATATTTAAAAAAAACCTGAAGAGCTATTTTCAACTTCAAACAAAACTTTTCTAAGGAAGAATTTATCTTTTTTGTGTTGCTTTTTAGGTTTTTGCTTTAAGAAAAATATAGTTCAAGTTTAATGAATTTAAAAAATCAGTTATATAGTTAAATACACCTACTAATTGCTTTCAAAATTAAAAAAAATGTATGGTCGACAAGAGTTTTGAACTTACGATCTTGGACAAGAACTAGGATATTAAACCGAGTGCTTGAAACCGAGTGTTGACAACACTGCTTGAATTAGAAAAATTTAGCTTGCTTGTTTACTTCGTGTAATCAAATGGATTATTTTTACAGTATTTTCATTATTAAAAGATTAACTTAATGCTAGTTATGGGCAAAACTAAAATATATTAAAAGGGCAGTGGTAAATTTCAAAAAAATACGAGGAAAACTTTCACAGCATCATGATTAAAGTCGGTCCAAACTGAACAGGTAAACTTATTCAAGAAGTAGCAGATGAAAAAAGTTGTCGACAAATATTTGTCTACATGCGCTAAATCGGCCCCCCTGGAACCATAAAGAGAAACCCTGTTCATAACGAGCTCGGATGCAGCTAGAACCAAATGAGTCTTGATTACTGAGCTGGGCAAGCACTTGAACCGCATCAGAAAAGTAAAGATCCCGCCTTACCAGGCCTGTGTGCAGAGCTCAGCAGCTAATGAGAGAGTGTGAGGTGTATGTCTGACTAAGGCAGAGCATGTGGAGCTCACGCTAAAAGCGGCCTTTATAAAAAGACGGGGAGGCCTGGAGATAGTTCATCAAGGTGCAGTAGTAGGAGACTGGAGACTACCGGCCATTCCTCTACTACTACTACTACTCAGGTTTTATCTATCCCTTTTCGTGTTTTAACCAACATCTAAAATAACTGAGCAAATGAATCTATGGAAACACTTCAAGACAAATGTCAGTTGCTGTGATTTTGTTTAGGTGTATTTAGGTGATATTTTTTTAAATTATGGATTTCTAAACCTTGCTTTAAAACCATGACATATTATTTTTAAAGGTTACCTTTGCCCCATTGCCGTCCAGGAGAAGTAGGATCATATTTGCCTCTGGAAGGTTGCAACTTTGGAATGAGCGTGTCCTCAAGTGTATCCCAAGCTGTGTTGAAACTGTTGTAGTCACCGTTAATGGCACCTGTAATTAAAAAAAAATAGTAACATAAAAAACATAAATCATATTAAAAAAAAAATTCATCCGTATGAAATAAAATTTTGATAGAGTTTAGTGTCTGACGGACCGAAATTTTGCTTTTCGATTTATTACGACCAAGCATCCAAGATCTAATAAATAGTCCAGAAACCAGCATGCCTGTTTCATTCTTATTAGGAATCATCAGGGAACCATAGGACTGCACCAGTTTTATGAAATCATACATAAGTAATTCCTCATATCCAATTTACACAAAACGTGTCCAAAAAGATATTCGCGCCTCCTATCGTAACACACCAAAATAGAAAAATGCAACTAACAAAAAATCTGAACTTTTAAGCAGGAAAGAAGAAACCTGCTACCTTAAAAGTAAGATAACTGAAAGGTAACCGTTAGTAATAAATAAATAGAGCGGTGCAAACGTTTTTTTTGTCATTTTGTTTTTAATTCAATGGGAGTGATTTCATATACAGAGATATGTGTTTACCTTCGCAAGGATGCTATTGTATTTTTCTCCATGTACTTTTTAAAATGTTTTTAAATACAGTGTAATTTTCTGGCAATTTTTGGAAAGGCAGTTGCATATAATGGTGTGATACATTCCTTAAACTAATTTTGGAATAATATGATTTGATAATGGTTGTTTTTTTTAAGTTTCCTGGGGGGCTATTCCAGTGGCTCATACCGATATCGTTACGTAGCGAATTTTTTATCGCGGCAACACCTTTGTCTTGTTGTTTCACAATGGTCGCGGTCGTGTCAATTCAACTTTAACTACTCAACTCGCACAAAAATATAACTTTTGACGACTATTGGTGCTTCAATGATTGAGAAAAATTAACATGATTTCTTCTGCAAAGCAAAAGAATATACTTTTTATAATTCCTGCAGTCTAGCTTCTTCTATGATCTTGTGTTCTCTAACCACCCGAGTGGAAGACGAAAATAAGTTGACACCATATTTGGAGCCCACAAAGAGCAGCACAGTAAGTAAAACTAGCTTTTGTTATGGGGAAATATTTGTTCTCATCACAAATTTGTACATCATAACTTCTCGACTATCTATTTATGAGACTGTCTTAAGTCCGCATCTTAAACGGAATAAAAAGTTTGTCTAGACGTAAATGTCGTTGTCCGGAAGGTTAGGGTTTAGCGGATGTAGTTAGGTTGAAATCGTTATGTAACAAGTCTTTTATTGTCAATCAATATAAAATATAAATCGCCTTTTAATTAATTTCTCTACGGCTACCTACGAACACTTTTAAGGTGGGTTTATATTTTATACTCTTCTGTAAAAGGAATCGCAAGTTCTTACGGCAGAATATGGATAAGCATGGCCCAACCAGTTGAGTTTGCTAAAATCTATTACCTACTTAAATTAAAGTCAGGGTGGGCGAGAATGTGATACGTTGAGGTGATTGTTTGTTTCTAATACATAACATGTTTTGCTTTAATTGTTGTTCCTTAATTCTTTATCATCGAATGTTCGGTGTCTTTATCAAGTCTTTATTAAAACAAAAAACCGGTTGCACTATCCTGTTAGCTAAAAAATGCCTTAAATGGCCAAAGAGCTTTAAGAACATAGGCCTACCAAAACAAATAATGATAGATGCAGAAAAATAAAAAGTAATATTTTTTGGGTTTTTGTTATGTACGTAAGATGAGCCTAGACAAAATTATACAGTAAAAGGTAGGATTCAAATTTTTGAGAGAAATTAAAGCTTAAAGTTAACAAGTGAGCATATATGACTTATATATTCTTTGCATTTGTGTAGGGACTAAAAAATGCAGAGGCGCATTAGCGAGGGCCATTGAGTCTATTTATATATATATACATATATATATATATATATATATATATATATATATATACATATATATATATATCTCTTTTGAGTTCTACTAAGATAGTTTAATTAAAATAAAAACTACTTGCAGATTGCAGATTCTTGCAGTTTTCCAAAGAAAAAATGCCCAGTTAAAGCAGTGATCAGATTTTGGATAAGTAGTATTTTGATAAAACTTAAAATGTATACTTCTTTTTAGGTATAATGTGCTAGGGTATGTGAATGTAGCTACATGTAAGAATCATTCTAGTAGGATCAAGCCTCCGATCAAGTAACACAACTCGGGCCACAAATTAAGTTTGGATGAATAAATTTTAATGAATTAAAAAATTGTGTAAAATATAGTACATAAATAAAATTTTATTATTTAATTGTCTTAGGCCACATCAAAAAATTTAACTGCCACTTAAGTGACAATTATAGAACATTGGACCTATTGTAACTACGATCTAAGAACTTTTTCGTGAAAATTTGGAGATTTTTTGGGGGAGTCATCGAAAAAGAGTGGGTCACAGTTACTGCTCACCGCCACACCTGTACAGCCGCTTTATTTTAAACATTAATTAAAGTTATTGCAAACTTTTTAAAATAAGGAAGGGTTTTTTTTCAAGAGAGCCATATGGGTTTGGTGAGCTAAGTTAAGTACAGTATTAAGTTATTTCCAGCTCTGGCTAAAATTGGACTGATGTGATTTAATATTTACCTGAATGATATTTCTTCATTATTTTTCATCCATTTTTAAACTACCTAAATGATACTTCTTCCTTCACACACATAGCATAGCATGATATTTATATAGCAATTTGCTATTTAAGCAAATTATTTTAATATTTAATAATTTTTTAATATTTGCTCTGTCAACTCATTTTTGCGGCTAGAAAAACTAATTACTTAAGATTATAGATTCCAAATAATCAATTAAATGCTTATTTTTATAAATAATACCTTTGAAAACACCATACTCTATAGGTGGGTTTACCCAACGTTTCATATTGATAATTCATAACTTTAATTCATAAGCACAATTTTAGTGTTATTAGATAATTTAACAGCACCTGCTTATCCAAGAGTTTATAAGTATAGTGCATTAGGATAAATTTTGAAAATTGACATACCAAGTTGACAAAAAAGAAGAACAAAAAAAATGTTTTTCTTTACCTAACTTCAACAGGTTAGGTATTCTTCCTTCTTGCTAAATTTCTGTTTTCTAATATCAGCTAAAATCAATCACTCCCATTTCTTTGACTTTTTTATATTGATAGTGCATAAAGTTAAAATTAACCAACTTTTAAATTATGCACTGTGCTTACGAATTGTGAATCATAACTATGAAAACTAAGAATAATGTATTTAACATTATGACTATGAATAAAATTGTTCTTAACCTATAAATTATCAATATGAAAAGTTGGGTAAACCCCCCTTATATCAATCTTTATGAATGTAGGTCTGAATAATATAATTTAAGAAAACTACACACTAGTACTTAAAATAGAGGGCCTAAAATTTATTCTGCATTTTTAAATTAACTTTAAAGGTTTACTGACTGATATGACAAGTTTTTTACAATGCATTAAGGTAAATTTAATTTTTTGGCTAGATTTGTACTTTATACTAGTTTTTAATTTAATATTACCGATTTATTCTGTAACAAAAAAAATAGATTTGACTTGATTTTGTCTATCCCAACATTGCTACTAAAAAATAAATCGAGTAAAGGTTTACTCTAAAACTTTCCTCGCTCAGAAGAACTTATATAAGTTAGGTTGGGTCGGTCAGACGTTTCCAGGGTATATCCAGAGTTTTCTTGGGTGTATCCACACTGTGGGGTATATTCAGACTTTTCCATGGTGTACTCGAACATTTTCACAGTGTATCCAGGTTTTTCCAGATTGTATCCAGACTTTTCCCGGGGTTTTCTAGACTTCCAGAGTGTATCCAGACTTTTCCAATGTCTTTCCAGACTTTTCCAATGTCTTTACAGACTTTTCCAGGGTCTTTTCAGACTTTTCCAGGGTCTTTCCAGACTTTTACAGGGTCTTTCCAGACTTTTCCAAATTGTATGTAGACTCTTCCAGACTTTTCCAGGGTCTTGCCAGACTTTTCCAGAGTCTTTCGGGACTTTTCTAGAGTGTTTCCAGACTTCCAGGGTCTTTCCAAAATTTTCCAGAGTGTATCCAGACTTTTCCAGGGTCTTTCCAGACTTTTCCAGAGTGTTTCCAGACTTTTCCACGGTCTTTCCAGACTTTTACAGAGGTATTTATACTTTTCCAGGGTTTTTCCAGAGTATACACAGACTTTTCCAGTGTATCCAGACTTTTCCAGGGTCTTTGTAGACTTTTGTAGCGTTTGTCCAGACTTTTTCAGCGTGTTTCCAGACTTTTCCAGAGTCTTTCCAGAGTGTATCCATAGTTTTGCAGTGTCTTTCCAGACTTTTCCAGGGTCTTTCCAGACTTTTCCAGAGTGTATTCAGACTTTTACAGAGTCTTTCCAGACTTTTCCAGAGACTTTACAAACTTTTACAGAGTGTATCCAGACTTTTCCAGGGTCTTTCCAGACTTTTCCAGAGTCTTTCTGGACTTTTCTAGAAGTGTTTCCAGACTTCTCCAGGGTCTTTCTAGACTGTTCCAGAGTGTATCCAGACTTTTCCAGAGACTTTCCGGACTTTTCTGGACTGTCTTCAGATTTTTCCACGGTCTTTCAAGACTTTTCCAGAGTGTATCCAGACTTTCCAGGGTCTTTCCAGACTTTACCAGCGTATTTACAGACTTTTCCAGGGTGTTTCCAGACTTTTCCAGAGTATATCCAGACTTTTCCAGATTCTCTCCAGACTTTTTCAGAGTGTGTCCAGACTTTTCCAGGGTCTTTCCAGAATTTTACAGAGTGTATCCAGACTTTTCCAGGGTCTTTCCAGACTTTTTCAAAGTGTTTCCAGAGTTTTCCAGAGTATATCCAGACTTGTCCAATGTATCTAGACTTTTCCGGGGTCTTTGTAGACTTTTCTAGCGTTTTTCCAGACTTTTCCAGAGTGTATCCAGACTTTTCCGGGGTCTTTCCGGACTTTTCCAGAGTGTTTTCAGACTTTTCCAGGGTCTTTCCAGATTTTTTCAGAGTGTATCCATACTTTTCCAGGATCTTTACAGACTTTTCCAGAGTGTATCCAGAGTTTTCCAGAGTGTATCTAGACGTTTGCAGTGTCTTTCCAGAATTTTCCAGGGTCTCTCCAGACTTTTACAGAGTCTTTCCAGACTTTTCCAGGCACTTTTCAGACTTTTACAGAGTGTATTCAGACTTTTCCAGGGTCTTTCCAGACTTTTCCAAAGTCTTTCTGGACTTTTCTAGAGTGTTTCCAGATTTCTTCAGGGTCTTTCTGGACTGTTCCAGAGTGTATCCAGACTTTTCCAGGGCCTTTTCAGACATTTCCAGATTGTATGTAGACTTTTCTAGGGTCTTTTCCGACTTTACCAGGGTCTTTCCTGAATTTTCCAGAGTCTTTCCGGACTTTTCTGGACTATTTCCAGATTTTTCCAGGGTCTTTCAAGACTTTTCCAGAGTATATCCAGACTTTTACAGGGTCTTTTCAGACTTTTCCAGCGTCTTTCCAGACTTTTCCAGAGTATATTAAGACTTCTAGCGCCTTTCCAGACTTTTTCAGAGTGTTTCCAGACTTTTCCAGGGTCTTTCCAGACTTTTCCAGAGTGTGTCCAGACTTTTCCAGGGTCTTTTCAGACATTTTCAACGTCTTTCCAGACTTTTTCAGGGTCTTTCCATACTTTCCCAGAGTGTATCCAGGGTCTATCCAGACTTTTTCAGGGTCTTTCCAGATTTTTCAGAGTGTATCCATACTTTCCCAGGACCTTTCCAGACTTTTTCAGAGTGTATCCAGACTTTTCCAGAGTGTATCCAGACTTTTCCAGAGTGTATCCAGACTTTGCCAGGGTCTTTACAAACTTTTCCAGCGTGTTTTCAGACTTTTCCAGGGTCTTTCCAGATTTTTCAGAGTGTATCCATACTTTTCCAGGACCTTTCCAGACTTTTCCAGAGTGTATCCAGACTTTTCCAGAGTGTATCCAGACTTTTACAGAGTCTTTCCAGGTCTTAGACACCTGCAGACCTGTTTCATCCTTATTATGAATCATCAGGGAGTCATAGGATTGTACCTGGCAGTTGAAGCTACACAGGCAACCATGCACACCTTTCGAATTTAAAACAAAAAGTTTGTAATCCGCGGGGACGTGGAAGCTGTGTGCGGCACCTGTCGAATAAACCGAAAACCAAAAACATCAAAATTGAAAAGTGCAGTAGTTCGTAAATACAGAATCCTAAACCTTTCAGCAGGTCATAAAGAAGAAATCTGTAAAAGTATAAGGTCACTGTAATATGACTCTTAAAACGTTCGCAGCAGCACCACCCCCATACTACGTGCCCCTAATTTTAAGGCATCAGTAAGCAATCGCTCCGGAGGAGGCTTGTTGCGCAGAACTAAAAAGCCAAAATATTTAAAAAAACAACAAGTGAACCTCGTGTCCACGACTAAAAATTAAAGTAAGAAACGCTTTGTCCGATATGCCACGAGTCTTACTTTAATTTTTAGTCCCGGACACGAGATTCACTTGTTATATTTTATCCCATTATTTAATGAGTATTTTATTATTATTAAGCTGTTTTGTATGAATTTTAAAGTTCCTGATGGCTCACGCTCTACATTTTCGTTAAAATAAGGAATCTAGTTCTAGTGATGTTTAAAGAGAACACAAAAATCTTTACATTTGCTTTTTGAAAGTTTATTGATTTTCGCCTAGATGGCTGTAGAGGTATTGGAATAGAATTATAATATAATATTCGTATTTATGCGTATTTAATAAAAATTAAAGTTATTAGATTTTAAGTTTTTTTTAAACAAATTTTAGTGGTAATACAGTAGTTACGTAAAACGTTAGTTTTACCGTAACACCACCTCCCCGAATCCTCCCAAACGGTAGTGGAAGGGTATTACGTTATTTGTTCAATGCAGGATAATTCGCGAACGGCTCAACGGATTTTTGTAATTCTTTTTTCATGGGATAAAAATATTACCCCCCTCCCCGAATCCTCCCAAACGGTAGTGGAAGAGGATTACGTTACTTGTTCAATGCAGGATAATTCGCGAACGGCTCAACGGATTTTTGTAATTGTTTTTTCATGGGATAAAAATATTACCCCCCTCCCCGAATCCTCCCAAACGGTATTGGAAGGAGATTACGTTATTTGTTCAATGCAGGATAATTCGCGAACGGCTCAACGGATTTTCGTAATTCTTTTTTTATGGGATAAAAATATTACCCCCCCTCCCCGAATCCTCCCAAACGGTAGTGGAAGGGGATTACGTTATTTGTTCAATGCAGGATAATTCGCGAACGGCTCAACGGATTTTCATAATTATTTTTTTATTGGATAAAAATATTACATCCCTCCCCGAATCCTCCCAAATGGTATTGAAAGGGGACTATGTCATTTGTTCTATGCGGGATAACTCCTGAACGGCTCAACCGATTTTCATAATTATTTTTTTCTTGGAAATAAATATTAGCCTACCCCAACAAGCTTTTTGAACAAAATAAAATCCTAAATTTTGCTGCGTAAGCATGCGTAGATAGAAAAATATTATTATGTAAGTAAAAATAGAGTATTTTTTTTTAATAAAAAGAAAACTTGGAGCGACAGATAAAAATATCCCGAAAAAATCTTTACCGCAGCTGTAGGAATAAAAAACTTTACAATATTGTGTGATATTTTTTAAACTTTGGTAGAACATTGGTAGATTATCTTGATTAGAATACTCGCTGAATGTATTACCCAGGATAATCCCAGAATATCTCCCAAATGTGCTATAAATGTGCAAATGTAAGGACATTTTTAGGATCTTAACAAAACATTCGTGGAATATCCTGTATAGAATATTCGGTGAATGTACTGTTCAGGATGTGTAAAAATGTTTTTTAAATGTGCTGTTCATATCGAGATTGTCAAAACATTCACGAAATATCCTGCATAGAATATTCGCTGAATATATATCCAGGGGACGCATTTTCAATGTGCTGTCAATATCCAAAAGGAAGGGTATTTTCCGGACTTTAGTGGAATATTCAGGGAATATTCTGCATGGAATATTCGCTGAATGTACTGTCCAGGATATCCTAATAATGTTTGTTAAATGTGCTGTCAATATCCAAAAAAGGACATTTTTCGGACTTTCACAAAACATTCCTTAGATAGGATATTCTAATAATGTCTTAAATGTGCTGTTCATGTTCAACTTGAAAGTTATTATGTTTTTGGAACATCCTACGAATATACTGTGAATCTGTCTGAACATTCAGACATTCACAGCACCTTACTGGGATATCTCTGGTATATCCTGTGCCATTAGGCTAAATATATAAAACCGCAGTTTTAGATGAAAACTTATGAATTTCCACATATATCAACCGCCTTAACCACCCCTTCAAATTCTTTTTTTCTCAAAATTAGAAAACGTCAAGTTTATTATTAAAAGCTTTTATTTACCTTCACATCTATGTATGTATGTTTGTATGTTCGTGTCAAATCTTGTAACTCAATTTTGACTAACTTCTAGATGTCCGATTGAATTCAAATTTGGAATGCGATTTTATAGATCCGGTGACAATACATTAATATACTATTATTATGTCAGCGGAACTATATTCGCATACCCAATTACTCAAGTTGGTCAAAATTGAGGTTATGTTTTATCTAAAAATGGGATAGACGGTAATCTGTTTTTTGTCATTCAAACTCCCTCGAAAAAGCACACAACATTTCGTTGGTCTTTTTAATGATTTCTAAGAGTACAGCATAGATAGTCAGGAGCCAAATAAGTGGTTTTGTGTCCATATTTTATTTCAAAGCATCGTTAATGCTAAAACAATACTCACCGTAGATAGCCTCCAACCACACATAGTAACTCAAAGTCTCAGAAGTGGTTTCGTGTCCGTAATCCGGGTCTTCAATTAAAAGTGTTTCCTTGCAGTGATAAGGAACTCCCTGCTTGGAAAAGTACCCGTTATTGGGGTTCTTTATTTTGGCGTACTGCTCGTTGAACAAGTCCTTGTAGGTTCCAGCATGCGCGAGAGCTACGCACAGTATGAAAGTAACTGCACGCATCTTTCAAACTAAATACAAAAAAAATAAGTGTGGTCCCGCATAATTGAATTGAATTAAGTAAAAAAAAAATCCAAAAGCATAAACTACTATAGGTAGGTAATCAAAAAACTACGTGCTACTTTTCCTCAGAAAATAGCTGAAAAATTATTATAAAGGTGAAATAAATCCTTAAATGATAAATTAATTTCTTGTTGGGCTTAGTATGTAAACTTTTTGTAGATTGATCCCCAGAAAGTTAAAAAAATATCTATCTGTTTGAATGAGTCCCTGATGTTCCTAGTTCTCTAGAGACGCAAGTCAGAAAAAATTGTTTTATTTCCAATTTAATTTATGTTAATTGTTTCTAAGAAAATTATTTTTTTCTGTGTCAAGTAAAAATTTTTTAACAATATTCTATTGACGGTTTCCGAATCCGAAAAAAAAGTAAAACTATAGTTTTTTAGCAATATTCTATTGACGGTTTCCGAATCCGAAAAAAACAAAGTGTACCTAGCCATCTTAAAATGGCCATAGAGAGATGATTTTTTTACAAAATGTCTACACTCCCCTATTTGCGAGCAGCAGTGCAGGTTTTTTTGCAAGAGTAGCTAAAACCATATTGACTGTCGAAAGGCAAATTTTACAAAAACTTTTTACAGAAAATACAAAATGACGAATCTGCAATCTGCTAAAAGATTCATGAGATTTTATTATTTTTTATCAGGTTTTATATCTTCTATTCAGTATGTGAAATATACACTGAGAAAACAAATGGTAGCCATAGCCCAAAATATGGGTTAAATCAGCCCAGGGCCGCGGGTAAAATAGTGGACAGCCCACAGCTTGAATTACTCCAACTATTTTTTTTTAAATTGTCGAAACCCACAGTTTTTTACTTCAAGCAACCCACATAAGGTAAGTTTTTTATTCCAAATTAATGGATTAATATCAATAGCTATAGTTGGACTACCTGCTGGGCTGGAACAGCCTGAAGTTGGAGCTGGAATGAAGACTTTATTTTTTGGTGCCCCCTCAATTGGGTTGGTCAAACCCAGTTGGGTGGGCTGGAACAGCACTTTTGAGCTATAATAAGGAGTTTATTTTTTTGGTACCCTGTCGATTATGTCGGTCCAGCCCAGTTAGGTGGGCTACAACAGCACAAGTTTGCGGCTGGAATAAAGAGTTTATTTTTTTTGTACCCCGCCGATTGGGTTGGTCCAGCCCAGTTAGGTGGGTTGGAACAGCACAAGTTTGGGACTGGAATAAAGAGATTTTTTTTTTGGCGCCCCGTCGACTGGGTTGGTTAGCCCAGCTGGACCGGACCAGTACATATTTTAGGGCTGCAATTAAAAGTTTATTATTTCTGACACAGTTGGCCTAAACTTATACATATTGAAGAAACAAAAATACAAAAAAAAAATAATAGAAACATTAAAAGTTTTATTGATGTAGCTTTTTTTCGGAGAAGCATTTTTGAGGGAAACCTAATTTTTTTCTCATAAAGTTTGATTTTATGCATATCTAGTTTTCGAGAGGTCTGATGCAATAAAAGTTTTAAGATTTAAATTTACGAAAGCAATTACAAATAGCAAAATTTTTTAAATAAAGCGCTTGTATCCACATCATAAGTTAAAATTACAAAATTACCAAAAATGGATAAACAGACACCCAACATCATAGAGTATCTTATTTAGTTTGTGATATAATCGCTTTCAAAAATTGAAATTTTAATATCTCTAAAACTAGATAAGTTAAAGAAATTATTAGAAATATACTTTCCCCACTGTGTTATACCGTGCCACAAAATCTAAATTTGTAAAAAGTTTCGGCAAAAAACTTTGACATAAAGGCAATTTCCGCGATCTTATAATCCTTAATAGAGGTTTAAGCAGCCTCGCGAAGTAACTAAAACAATTTACGTTTGGTTTGTAACTAACACAATAACTGGTTTGCGGCAGCTATGTAATTTAGTAAAGCCAAGATGGTTGGTCTAGACCAGCATTTTAATTTAAAAAAAAAAAAAAATTCGCCAAATTTTGTGGGCTCCCTTAGCCAGAATGCTTCAGATTAAAAAAAAGTGTTGAAGTAATTCAATAAAATAGCTGGAATAACCCACCAAAATGAGTTTTTCAAGCCCTCATTTTCTCGGTGTAGTTAAAACTTTTACTGGGTTTTAAGAAGACAGTGAGAATGTTATAATTATATCTGTAAAACATTATTATAATAACTCAAAAACAAAACCTGTAGATGAGATTTCTTCGTAATTATTTTTTTCTTAAAATTAATCAGAAACCTTTTGATGCACTGGTGCACACTAAGTGTGTCTCTATCCTTTTCTATTTGTATCAAAATGAAGGACAGAGATACACTTAGTGCGCACTGGTGCAACAAAAGGAAATCGGTGTAAATATATTGCCTACCTTTAGTGCACCAAAAATAAACCTTTGAATACAGTGCTATTCAAATATATTTGATTTTCTTTTTTATACACTCAACCAAGTTTGTTAATGAATTATCTCATTACGAGATTATTTTAAAGTGTTATGTTTGTTGTTTTTATGTTTTTCTGTTTTTTAAAGCACCTCAAGTGTGTGAAATAAATGATTGATAAAAGTAAAATTTCTATTTAATTAAGAAAATTTATCTTTATCTATATTTTTAATCTTTGATGATTTTTACTTTTTATAACTACCTATTTACAATAAAACTTAAAGGATATAGGGTGTGTTAAAAAAACCGCCCTTTTTAAATGACTGTAACTAAGCGAGCTAAAAAAACGCACATTTTATCTGATTATAACTGAGCAAAAAACTGTCCGATTTTAATAATATTAAGCTTTTTTAAAAGCCAAAGCATCAAAATTTATAGATCCGATGTAAAATATAACATTTCTTAAAAATCCGAGATGGCGGACTCATTTAAAAATAGATATTTTTGAACCCCATAGATATTTGTTTTTGTGAAACGTTTCAATAGACAAAAGTTTGCCTGCAAAATCAGTCACATCAAATCAAAATCATATTAAAAAAATAATAGGAAATAATCTACTTGTTTAAAAAATAATAATTTTGATAAACTTACACTTTTGAAAAAGCACATGCCTTAAAATTTATATAGGGGCTCATTTGAAAAATAGGCCTTTTTAACCCCCTTCCCCCCAAGAAAATACTTGGTGTGTAATATGTTGTATTGAATCTCAAACGTTTAGTTACAAAGTTAAATTCCTTCCAAGCATTTTAATGTAATACCTAATAAATTCGGTTAAGAAATAAAGTAGTTTTGAATGTTTAAACAGACCAGAATTTGGCTCGGTTTGGCTTAAAACAAGTAGATGTTTGTAGGGAAACAGAGTGAAATTCTGGTCTATTAGAACATCTTAAACTACCTTACTTCTTAACCAGTTTTTTTGAGTGTTACATTAAAATACTTGGAATAAATGTGACTACTTAACTGATGTTTCAGATTGAATACAGTGTAAAATATACATACAGTTTTCCCTAGGGGGGTAAAAAATGCCAATTTTTTAAACAGCCATCTTGAATTTTAAGTAAATGTCAGTTTTAACACTGACTGGTTCTATAAATTCCGAAACCTGTGCTTTTAAAAAAGTCCAAGTTTATCAAAGTTGATCAACTTTTGAAAAAATATTGCCATTCAAACAAGTACATTTTTTCTTTTAATTTGATTTTGCAGACAAACTCAGTTCTATTTAAACATTTATTATTGCTTGGCCAAATTATTAAAATGTTATATTGATTTGCTTGGATAGAATGTAGCTTTAGCATACAGCCGCACCTAAAAACCTATCTAGGGGCCAAAAATACCTATTTTTAAGTACCTAGGTGACATTGGATCTATAAATGTTGATGCCTTAATTTTCTAAAAAGCTTAATGTTATCAAAATCGGACAGTTTTTACTTAGTTATAAACAGATAAAGAGTGGCACAACCTATATATTTGGCGATAAACAATTACCTATTAAAACACCTCTAACCCGGGTCCCTTATTTAGAATCCGTAATTAGAGGTCAAGCTGTGATCGTCTATAATATTATTGTTATAATTTTTATCGAAATTAACCCATAATAAAAATAATAGTAATAATTATTTTGGTGGACCATGTACGTTATGTCGTTTTAACACAAGATTCTTTAGAGCTGATAAAAGAAATTGTTCATACTTAACTGATACGATTTTCTTGCTATCTGTCAAACTGGAACCACTACCATTTAGACCTTATCTATTCTCTTTTTTTTTTAAAGGTCGTTCTTTCTTTTTGTTCTTAGAATAAAATTTTGGTCTGCTGAACAATCTTGATCTCGTTTTTACATAAGCAATCTAAGGAACTCCAATCAAGAAACATATTTAACACAATAGTTCATTTTGTGCTTATAGACAATTATGAAAAAATACTCCCCCGTAGCATTCCCCGGTTGCTCAAATAAACACCGTATCAAAATATCTAGCTGTACCTAGCTGCACAAATAAATAACATTTCGATTTTATACTGTTTACTTATTTTTATTTAGAAATAATAAATTTGTTTTAATTTTGGCACATGACAATGAACAAAAGAAACCTACCAGCACGGTCATTTTTTACTTGTAAAAAATTGGAAATTATCTTCGTATTATCTAGATCACGTTTTTGTAACAATATCTTTATGTTAATTAATCTACCTTTACTATTATCAATACCGTACACAGTTCTGTTTTTCTACCCATGGTAGAAAAACTAGATTAGAAAATAATTTTTATTATAAAAAACGTTGAAGATTCCCTTCTTAATTTTCTTGTCTTATTTTGGGAGGTTATTTTCTTATTATCTAGATCGCGTTATTGCAACATTAAAAAAAATAGAATTAATTAATTAGTATTGCTATCATCCCTGGTAGTGCTTGACATCCACTACCAACTTTGTAGCAACACCTTTGTTTAATTAATCTACATTTAATATTGTCAATACCGTATCTAAGTCCGTTTTCCTACATATTGTAAGAAAATATTTTCGAAAATAACTTAAATACACGAAATCTTCGAGCAAAATAGATATAAACAATTTCTTGGACCATATTCCCAGATAAGTAAGTAACCCTCGAATTCCCCTGAAAAGGCTAAAGTTGTATTCCCCGCTCCCACAGGTCATGTCATGACATGCCTGGACAGTCCCGAACCTGGAGGTCTCCCACGTTGAAGGGAGCACATGCTGTCCACACTACTTGTGCCATAGGAAACCAATTCTTGTCTCCGACGTGTTACTTAATTTCTGGGAACGTGGATTTTTAATAAAAAAAATATCTCAGAAAAATAAAAAAAGAAAAAAAAAGAAATAATGAAGTAGTTCCCAATCTAAGATATTGCCTATTAGGCTCGAAGAACAGTTTGAAAATCTATTTGAAAAATCGTGCTGATACGTTAATACTTATTTAACGTTGTTAAACCACAATAGGTTCGACGTGTTAGAAATATGCCCTTATGATTTATTTGCAAGTTTGACAGATAACATCTCGTATCATAGGTTAACGAGTTTAAAAAGAGTTAGAACAGAATAAAAACTTTGATTCCCTTTTTTTATAAAATAATTCCCTTCCCAATTTCTTTTATACACCTGGCAAGAATTGGCGTGGTTTTTGTAGATTCGGCTTCATACTGGATTGTTGTTGAAACGTTTAAAATACTGGATTTTTATTCTTTGTAGCCTTAAATTTTGTGCATAATAATAATCGTATGAAACTTTATTGTTGATTAACTAGGTGACTGGCAGCGCTTCGTTCTTGGATGAAATTTGATTTTTAACCGATCCACACTTTGCCGTGCCCTTTGCTTTTTATAGTCACCAGAGGCGTGTGAAAATGTAGCCCTTATGAACGACGCCTGTATGCAATGCATTTCTTTCCCAAAATAACTGTCAACACCCTTAATACGAGATGAGTTTTCTGTGTAACTTGCTCGATTTAAACCACTTTTTGGTTTCAATATTTTACGTGATTTACTGATGTATTTTAATATTTTTAAAAATTTAAAGAAAATTTACAAAAACTAGGGGACCCCAGTGTGGAACGTCTCACTATCCTAATTTAGACAAAACTAAAATCCTAAAACTTTCATTGTTCACACGTAATACATAAGAAGTTAAGAAACAATAACCTCTACTTTAACCAACCCATTTAAAAAGATATCTTAAATTTTTTAATGGGAGCAAATCAAGAATTGGCAGTATTGGAAGCATTCTGGATATGAAAGAAATAAAGCTGCAGACCGACCAGCGCGCGAAACGGCTTCCACCATCTTTATTGAACCTGAACCAGTTCTTCGAATATTTGCATTCTCAAACTGAATGGATAACTTCCACCATTACCAAGGAGACTTACCAGAACTAGAAAAATCCAAAGAGTTCATCATACATATAATCCTGCCGGGTGCCGATTCTGGGTTTCGTAGGATGGGATCGTTTGCCTGAGAGAAGAGAAGTAGTTTCGACCAATAAACGCACTTAAAAACAGTGACGAGACGATCGAAAAATCACCAAACTATTATGGGCACGCGCAGAACTGCCTCGAACAACGATTTTTGCGCGAAGCCCTTCTCTCGATTAGACCCAGTAGTTGGAATTGTAGGAAAGCTCGTGTGAAAAACGTCACTCGGGTGATTTCAGAGCACGGTATTGAACGAAACCATTATGTGACCGATGGATATTTTACTCGTTAATGCGCATGCTACGGCAAACTTGACCGTCTTTTAGAGTAGGACGTCGCAGAGTCGATCGAGGTATAAGGAATTTCGGACATTTACCTTAACTTTCAAACTGTTCCACTGGTAGTTATAAAATTTGAGTTTAATTAATAAGAAAAAAATTACTTGTCAATTTTGAGAGAAACTGACACTATGTCAAAATTTGGAATAATGCAGGTATACAGGGTGTTTTAAAATTCAGTGCAAAGATTTTAGGCACCAATTTTTCAGGTCAAAATAAGAACATTTTTTTCCATGAACATGTCCGTAAACACTTTGTTACGCAGCGTTGACTATTCACAATTTTTTTAGTTTTTTCTTTATAGCTCTTGCAGTTTTTAAGATATTTGCCCCAAATTTAAAACATAGGCTACTGTTTAGGGCTTATGTAATTCAAACATACTGACTGATCGTGAGAATTTTTAGGGATATATTTTTGATGAATTGTGAATTTCTTCTTTTCCCCCTAAACTTTTACAATGTGCGACGCTGATGGATTATTGGATAAATTACCTGGTTAGTTTAGAAACTATTTTGTCTCATGTAAGTTTTTCGCATTTGTAACTGTTACCGAGAAATTAAATTATTAAAATCATTATTTTTTAACAACAGGGGAGAGCACATAGAAACATTTAGTGCCGTTTTTCTCAAAATATCGCAAAAAATCGCAGTCAAGTAAAATGTTTTATTGGTTTATGGTTTTTAAAGAATGCACAAATAATAAAACAACATTTTGCATATTTGAAAATTTTTGAAAAAGCAATGTGAATTTTAAAATGTTTGATGGATATATAGAAAAAACGTAAAAAAACAAAATAGCTAAGGTTTTAAGACACGGTGTAAAGTCTAGAAAATAAATTAAATAATTTGAAAAAAATGGTAAGTCAAATGGCTATTAAGTGTTTAAAGGGTCCGCTCTTATAAAAGAATATTCACAAATATATAAAATGATCTGTAAAAGCACGTCACAGTAAAAAGGACAAAAATGAAAATAATTCATTGCTTATGATTTAATTAAACCGTGGTATATCAGCAACCAACTAAGTAGAAAATAGCAACAAAAGTGTTAGTTTCAGTTTTTTTCTTAATGTCTATAATAAAATGGATCCACTGTGTGTCGTTCGAATGACTTGTGCGACGGGCCGCTCGCAGAATACGGAATTTTGGATTTTAATAGAAGTGGTCACTTCTCTCGTTCTATTACGCCCAGAATCGAGCCCCTGTGGGCTATCGTTACGAGATAACGATCGCTATCACGATTATTTTCATTGGTACGGCAACATCGCTTATTGGCATATTAACTGATGTTATGTTTCCTAGTGGCTAGTGATATTCATTTTACAAGAACATTTGATTTTGATTTGATGATGACAAGTTTGGCTCAGATTTGATTAAACTTTCTGCAGTGATACATATTTTAACCACATCTCGGAAGGGCTTGCATAAACCACCAGATGTAAGAGCATAAGCACATTCATTGCAGTTTAAGACTATTAGTAGTGTTATGTTTACTGCTGACATTTAAAATTGATGTGCCGTCGTGAGCCAAACAATTTGCACTTTCTGAAGACGCTACTTCGCTGTGAATAAGCAGTTTTTTGTAAGCAAGCTGTGGGATTATTAGAAAATCCCCCCATGACCGAATGGCTGAGAAAAACATTTCCATGTGATCTTGGCTCATCTCATAAATTAACAAAAACTCTAACTTATCACTCAAAAGTAAATGTATAAACAAATTTTTAACACTTAGCAAACATACAATTAAACCTAAAAAAACATTTTTTCTACCTGTTGCTAATAAAACATTTTCTTGAGGGAAGAAGAGAACTTAAATATTCCACGGATTCAGTAACAAAAATTTTCAACAAAGTCATGGCTTTCTTTAAAAAGTGGTATTTTGAAAGAAGTTTTGCCAGCATAAAAATTTTGGACATTTAAAAAATCAAAAATGTCATTAATTTTTCAACAAAAATTGGTAGTTGCTTCACTGTTTTGAAAACATGGAATATTTAAGTCCTTATTGCAGTAATCTAGTGCATTAGCAACACTGTTGCTCAAAGTCTGAACTTCAAGCTTAACTTTAATTTTTTCTTTGGAATAATTTATATATCGGGACCTTAATCGTGTGGCACAATGAAGGCCTGAATCTTCTTGGAGGTTTACAAGTTCTTTAAAATAACTCCACTTTACCATAGTACCATTCCCATCAAATAATATGCCCCAATCTCCCAATGTGTTACGGATTAGTTTTACCATATGTCATGCATCAAGAATTACATAAATTTTTTCATTATTTACTGGGTTTAAAATATATGGTTTTATATCAGGAAAAAAAAAGCCGGCCACCGTAGCGCAGTGGGCAGCGTATCTGCCTACCGCACGGAAGGTCCCGGGTTCAAATCCCGGCTAGGTGCATGTTTGTCTTTAACTTTGCAAAAACTTCGCTAACACAGGGCATTGATCCTGTAATGGATAGAAAGTCCCAGTATAAAAAAAAATATCAGGAAAACTCGTCTTGGCTCCCAACGAATTTGCCATTGATATATTTGATGCACAGCCATCAAAATTAATACTTTTTATCAAGACCCCAGTTGGTTCCATCTGAAGAAAGCAACCACTAATTATCACTAAAACATTCTTTGCTTCTTGTAATTGGTCGCTATCCTGCTGCATAGCTGTTCCAAAATCAACATAACCTACATTTCTACTACCAGTCCAATGAATATGCTTATGAATGAACATTTCGTCCATGAGAAGACCTGCAACAAGTTGCCTCCTTTTTTTTTAATTGCAACCCTATTGCTGACAGCCCGTAGTACTTCTACACTATACCCTGGAGTTCCATCTATAGTTGAATACCATTTGGTTAAAGTTCTCGGATGTGGAAGAGAATTCTTCCCAAAAACCCTTCTCCTATAGTGGTATGCCTCCTTTACTTCCTCTTCTAAGTTGTCTAATCAGAAACACTTTTCTACAATCATAAACTGTGGTTAATTTTTGAAAAGAGTAATTAGCAAAGTAGGGGATCTGTGGAATAAAATATTATCACAAAACACAAAAAACACCAAGAAAATGCATGCAATACAGGCAAAAAGAGCACCCAAAATCATGCAAGGTAAGTATATATAAAATTTACATTATTTCAAATAGGGAATATTGATGACATAACTACCTAAGTCACCATAAAAAAAAACAACTATACCTTTAACACCAACAATTGTTCAGAAGATATTTTCTTCTCTTTCATCAGTTTATCCAACAATGAACTCAGACATTTTATCTTATGCCTGTGTCTTATGCTTACATTTTGATAATATTTCGTAAGTTTTTTAGATTTACTAACAGTATCATGTGCTACCTTCCAATATTTTTTTCTTGTCACTTTATCATCTAGGTTCTTCACTTTCCTTAAAATCTCCAAGGTAAACGGGGTATCTTGGATTTCTAAAATTAAATACATAAAATTGGTTAATTAAATTGTTGCGCCATAATAGCTTTGATAATGGCAATGTAAAACATTATAGCTACCTTTTGGGGAATGTGAATCTGGTCTGGGACCTGGTCAATGTCTACAGCCACTGTAGCATTTTGGACATCAAGATACTTTGGTAAAACTTCATGAAGTTTTAACGTCCCTTTACCATCTGTAGTTTGTGCATCTGTAGTGTTACTAAGACCTAAAATGTTAGTAATGAATAAAAATGATCATTATTTCTTTAAATTTAACAAAAAAGCCAACCTGTAATTTTATTTTCTTTTTGATCTGTGCTGCTACTTCTTTTGCTTTTCAAGGGTCTTCTTGCTGCGACTTTTTTTTGTAAATGTCTGGGAAAATCAAAAACAAAGGAACTGATTGTGATTTTAAAACTTTGTTTCCATGTACATCCACTTCAAAGTCCTCTTCTGTTAAGTGCTTTTCACAAATCACTGTATATATACTTGCCTGAAATTTTTCTCTTCTTATAGTCACTAGCCATTTTTTCCTCAGTACAGAGTCTTTGGGTATTCTAAAATAAAACTATTTTCGATTGTTATAATTAAAAAATTAATAATAACTTTTGAACATAACCTTACTTGAAAAATTTTAAATTTTCAACCGCTTTATTTCTTCTAGCCGTACAATTATATGCGCAGCAAGAGTGCAACATTGTTACACAATAATTCAACCATAAAGTTAAAAATCCAAAAAAATCGCCAAAAAAGCACTTAAAACCTCTTAAAACTGAGCTCTAACACAACAACACATATAAAAACAATGCTATTCCTCCGGATTTTGCCCTCTTTAGCTCCATCCTTCTCTCGCTATCTCTCTCGCACTGCGCTGTCATCCATTCGAAATCGCTTGGACCGGTCCATTGTTAGTAGGTCTATGAAGCAAAGCCAGTTTGTGTTTACCTTTTATGGAATATGCAGCGAAATTTGGAAAAAAATATTCATTTTCATGAACTTTTTTCACGCCATATAGACTAAAAAACTGATCACGATGTGATCAGGAACGACTATTATAAGTCTCTGAGTGAGTTTTGTTTCGAAATGCCACGATGTTTTCCAGAAGTTCCTTGTGAAGAAAAATCCATATTTCTGGGTATTGTGTGGAAGTGCTGCTAGATTTTTTTGTTCGGGTAAGTATATTCTTTTTTGGTGCTTAAACAACTAGAGATGGGTAAATCGATCATATTGTACTGAACGAATCGATCAGTGATTCGTTTCTAGAATAATCGAATCTTTTGAATCGATCATTGAATCAATCATTTGAAATTAAATTAGAAAATGGTGACCATAAAAACAAAGGTCTATGCAGGATGCAGCTAAGGACGAAATACTCGGCTGACTAAAAAATCTATATTTTCATACAGTTTACCCCGCGCGCAGGAATTCGAATCAAAGGAATGAATGAACGAGACGATCGACCTATTTCCAACTGATTCAGTGTATCGCCACAGTGGATCAGTCCGTCGTTGATCCATTCCGATTTGATTCACTCGTTTGATTCATTCTCTTCCGGCCATTTGACTCATTTGACTGATTGAATCATATCGAGTAAACATGATTAGATCATTCAATACTCGCAAGTGATTTGATTATAGTGAATGAATCGTTCACGAATCACACATCTCTAATACCCATTAGCGTTTTCTTTCGCTCAAGTGGGTGAGTGTGCAAGGAATAACCCCAAAATAAATAGGATGTTTTTTTAATTTGGCTGAAGTTTGCAAAATGACACAAGATGCCTACTCCTTATGGAGTGGAGTGGAGTATTTGGATTGTTGGACCCAGAGTTGGAGTCGTGGTAGTCCAAATTCGAGTTCTAGTAGGCCAGAATTTGGGTTTTGGTAACCTAGAGTTCAGTGGTGGTAATCGAAAGTCGAGTTCTAGTAGCTCAGAAAATGAGTTCTGGGAATCCAGAGTTGAGTTGTGGTAGTTCAAAGTCGAGTTCAAGCAGCCCAAAATATGGGTTCTGGTAACCCAGAGTCCAGTTATGTTATCTTGGAGTTGAGTTGTGATAATCCAAATTATGGGGTTATGTAGTCCAGCATAAGGGTTGTAGTAGTTTTAGTTTTATGAGTTCTCCACACCACAAAAAATAATTGCGTAAATTTAACCTCTATTCGGGGCTTGCTTGACTCATGAATGGAAGATCATCAGAACTCAGTGGATTGGGCTGTCGTAATATAGAGGTTTGGGCTGTCCCCTATTTTCACACGCTTCGGGCTAGGAAAACCCATATTTGAGTTATGTCAACCCAAGTTTTTTCTCAGTGTAGATAGTAAAAATTCTTAAAACTAAATAAAAGAATAAAACGCCAAAAAGCACACTCGAACACACAACTAAGTACAAAAAAGGGAAAGAGAGAGAATTAATATTTTACATTTTAAAATTAGGAATTTTTTAGGCCAGTTGTTTGTCTGCTATTAACTGAATGCACTGAACTGACTAGAGAAAATTGACTTTTGTTCTTAAATACATATGCACAAATTTCAAAAATAAATGACTAATAATTAATTCCTTTTACAGATATATTTTTTGAAGCCAGGAAGACATCATTGGTATTTATTCACCAACCTCAGAAACAGATACCATTTTGCAATCTTGACTATCAAAGATAATCTTAAATTTTTTAGTTTTAAAGATAGAGAATGTAATTTTGGTATCAGACTCTGGAAATGTGTAAATTCCTATCAAAAAAGCCCCCAGAAACTTTGAAATTTCGGAGGCCGTGTGCAAATGATTATCCACGCTCACACTGAGCGGTCCCATAACTCTTTGAGGGTTGTGAATTGAATAATTACGATTTTGTTCGCATTAAAAACAAGTGAGTTACTAGAAAGTCAGTTATTAGGAGAAGACACTGCATCCTGACACTTAGATCTTATACTTGTCTGATCCGGACCAGTGATAACCGTTCCGACATCATCGGAAAATTTTGAGCACCTTCAATATGGTTGGGTCTAAACACTCTTTTAAGAGATTAATGCTTATATCCACTAACGCAAAAATTCCCCGATTAGGTTTTAATCGTGATTAGACACTAATCGGTGTTTAGAATGTGGTGTTTTACGTTGAAACTTTGTTTGCTAAGACCCGAAATGGCTCACTGTCCATTCATCAAAAACACACTCATCGAAAACATTTTTATTGACGACATTCTCATCGAAAACATTTTTACCGAATGACATTTTCATCAAAAACATTATTATCGAATGACATTTTCATCGAAATCACTTTTATCGAATGACATTTTTACCGAATACACTTTAATCCAATGATATTTTCATCGAAAACACTTTCATCGAATGACATTTTCCTCGAAAACAATTAAATATTATAATCCAACCAAACATAACCAACCCAACCCAACATAACCCCTATGGGTTTGGTTTTGTTGGTTGGGTTCGTTATGTTGGGTTGGGTTGTTATTTATAATATTTCGTTGTAATTTTCTTATTAAGGCTTTTCAAAACATTTAAAACCAACCAAAAATTATAACTTATAACCCAACCCAACATAACCAACCGAACCAATCCCAAAATAACCCCTTTGGGTTGGGATGGTTATGTTGGGTTGGGTTGGTTGTGTTTTCGATGGAAATGTCATTGAATAAAAGTATTTTCGATGAAAATGTCTTTCGATAAAGGTGATTTTAAAATTGATTTCGATGAAAATGTAATTCGATAATATTGTTTTTCAAAGTTTTTTCGATGAAAATGTCATTCGATGAAAATGTCATTCGATACCTCGATTAGTGTTTATTAAGATCAAAGTCTAATAGAAAACTTTTTACGTTGGTGGATATGGACATAAGCATATTTTAGAGAAAGACTGGTTTTATTCTACTTTCTCATCGCATGATTACTTTCTACGAATATGCCTGCCATAAATTTTTCCTTGTTTTGTTATTAATTTTTTTCTTTATAATTGAAACGCTATAAACGAGTCCTCTTTGGCTTTCTGAAAAATTGATCAGTGGCTGATCCTACTGACGTGGGCTGACTTTGATACTTTTATACTTTGTCTTGACCGTAATGAGCGCCTACCTTCTTGCCGAACATACCAAATACCATCTAATTTTTTTAAGTTGGGCTTTATGGATCTCTGATAACCTAAACAACTTAAAAATAGGCGGATGACAAAGGTCTCTTGGGTTCTTTCAGTTAAGCTCTGATAATGACACTATAAAGAGTTTGTGTTATTCGTTCAATGAACCACTGAGGGTAGCAGATGTGTAGCCGGTAACTTTAGAATACTTGCCCATCAGTCACATCACAATCAACAAAAAATAAAAAAAGTGGAAACGATGACAGGATTCGAACGGCTAACCCCTAGATTACCACGCCAATCCTATAACCACTAAACCATTGCGGCTATGGGAAAATTTCCATTTTTCGGTATATTAGCGTTTTGGCTGAAGATAATAAGCCAATAATGTATGGTCCAGTATCGAAGAGACGTAGTTTTTTCTTTAATGACACTACAACAAAGTCCGGTGTATTTTAGATGAAGGTCCTTCTTCGTGGATTCAACATCATATTAGTCTAATAACTATTAGAGTTTGCGAAACAGCTGCGTTGGCACCTCAACTGAACTTAGTCAGTGGAGAGATGTTGTTCTTTCTTCAATGGCTCAACAACAAAGTCCGTTGATTCTTCGCGGTCGATTCAACACCGAATTAGTATTGGCAAAATCACTTTTTTGATAAATTAACTGATGATAGTCAGAGGCCTAATAAATAATTTCCGCCAAAGTCACTAAAAAATCATTCACTCATCCAACCAATGAAGAAAAATCCGTCACACCTTATTTATAGCGGACAGTCTGTATATACTGTCGAAACATGGTGGGTAAATCAATAATTAAATAAACAAGACTTACGGCCCGCCACTATTATCGCCGACCTTACACTAATAGAGACTGACTTTAAATTGTTTGCATGATTTCTTTTACCTCAACATTTTTTCTTTGCTTTGCTATTTTCATTTTTATTTTATTTTTTTACTTATTACTAATTCTATAAACAAATTGAAATAGACTTCTTCTATTTTTAGATTGTGGGTAATTAATTATTTAATTCTTCAAAGTTGAACAAACACAAAACATTTTTACTGATTATCAATAAAAATAAAGTTTTTTCAAGATAATCGCATTTGTATAAAAAGTATAAACGTTATTATATCAATACCATTTCTAAGATTAAAAGTGAGTGATATCAGGGTAAGTAATACGTATACAAATTTATCGAAATATAATAAGGCAATAACATGCTCCATGGAGATTTTCGGTTAATCGGGAACCGGGATTTAAAACCAAAGTTTTGGGTGTACATGACGGTATTAAATACGTTGTTCATCTTTTTTGAATCTCTTTTTAAGTTATGAGATTTGATATAGTTCAACTGTCTACGCTTTCATCCTATAAACAAGGTGTGACAAATTTCTGATGTTTCTTCATTGGTTGGACGACTGAATGACTCTTGAGTAACTGTGACGGAAATTATTTAGTGAGCCGCTGACTAACATTAGTTAATTGGCCAACGAAACTGTTTCGCTAATACTAATTAGATCTTGAATCGGCGGAGAAGAATCTTTATCTTAAATACAACGACCTTTGTTGTTGAGTCATTGAAGCAAAAACTACATCTCTCCAATACTGGAACATACATTATTAGCTCACTGAATAACTTCAGTTGGAGTACGAACATAGTTGTTTTACCGACAGTAATAAAATGTTGAATGGACGCAGAAGAATCTTTATCTTAAATAAACTTTTTGTTTAGGATGTTTTGATATGTTATGATTTTTGGACCACAGAAATATATTTTTTAATTTGTTTATGGCCATATTTTAGGATTTCAGTAACTAGTTACCGTTACATTTACCATATTGGACCAAATCCTTCATTATGCCAATATATTTTTGTTACTGATCCAGCAATGGTTTACCGTTGGACCAATGATGTGGTATATCGGTTAAGTGACTGACGGGCCAGTATTCCCAAGTTAGACAGAAACTTACCAGCTAGACATCTGCTACTTTCAGTGATCCATTGAACGAATAACTAAAAATTTATATTGGGCCAATATTTATCCGTCACTAACTGTTTATAGGGAAGTTTTGTTAGCGGTACAATAGTTATTATCCTAACTAGTATGGAAAGATATCTTTTCCGTATGAGATGGTCGTTGTACTTATACTTTACGCATGCAACCACTCAAAAAGAAAAAAAGAGCCGATAGTAAAAAATCCAAATACGGGAAAAAAATTAGTGCGGGAAAGTATTGGTGTTTCCCGCACTCATATTTTTTATTATTGTTTTTTTTTTCTTTTTAGCTTGTCTTATAAAAAATATTAATCCTAACTAATGTGCACAGTATCAACACTTTACCGCCCTCATTTAACTGTACTAAATTTGTACTTAACCGCACTCAATGGGGTAAAGTTAACGTCATGGCACTTTACCGAACTAGTAGTGTGAGTACGTTCATTTCAAAAAATTAAAATACAGATATTTATATTTTTTTTTTAATTTTTGAGGTTTAAAGGTAAAATCTTCTACCTAACACATGCGTAAATTGTCATTATTTATGTAATTTATTTATTTATTTGTACAATTCAGGATACAAACAGGTTAAAAAGCCCCAAAAAACAGTATCCCCTAATATCTTAAATATAAATTCATAGTTGAATTAACTACAAAATATTATTAGTAAAATAAATATAAACCGATAAATAGGGAAAATTCTAAACTAATAACAAAAAAAACCTTTTATATCAATTGAGACATTGATTTTTTATATCTCACTTATAGTACGGCAGATGACCGAATGACATGAAGCGGAGTTTGGTCAAGCCGTCAAGGGCGGTAAAGGCACTTTACTCAAGATTTACGTACATGATTTTACCCATGAGCGCCAAAATTTTCAAAACAATCTTCTTAAATTTTAAAAACCCAATATTTATAAGTCAGCAGCGTTAAAATCATGATAAAATATAGCAAATTTTGTATAATTTTACTTTACCGCATAGTGTACTATACTATTACTAAACTATACATACATAAATACTATACAAAAAAAAGACTTTATCTATAATTCACAAGACTGTTTTTATGGGTTTAAAATAGTGACAAAATTTGGTAAGTTTGTATAATTCCACTTTACCGCATAGTGTGCCATAAAGTGAAATCATGAGAAACCTTGTCAGAAACCTAATAAGACGGCATTGAAATATTGATAAATTAAATTTTGTACAGTTTTACTTTTCCGAATAGCTTGCCCTAAAGTGAAATAATTAGAAACCTAATAAGACGGCATTAAAATATTGATAATTTAAATTTTGTACACTTTTACTTTATCGCATACTGTGCGTTAAAGTAAAATTATAAGAAACTATCTGCTACAAAACTTTTTAAAAAACATTTTAAAAAAATAAAATTTTTAAATGATTTTTTTGCATAGTTTTACTTTACCGTACATTACTCGGTTAAGTACAACTTTTCAATCTTAAAATGAAACGGTAAAGTGCAGTGAGTAAGCACTAAAATTTAAGGTAAACTGATTTATATCAGCTATGCAGATATTTATAGTTGTGGAAAAACTTTTAGAAAGTAATAAATTTTACTGTTTCTAAAAAAAGTTTTGCAACGTTCTTCATGATTTAGAAATGTGTCACTATGGACGCGATTCTTCAGAAACGGAAGAAAATCTCACCTGTCGGAATTTTGGAAAGTAGCGGTTTTTACTTATTGCCTCCTTTAAAAACACAGCATCCTTAATATTTATCCTAACCTTATTAGAAAAACTGGGTCATTTTTTTAGAAACATTTTGTAAATTTAATATTTTAAAGAAAGTCTGCAGGACTAGCTTTACGGCGAAGCTACATTGCTACTACGCGTACCAATAAACGTCAAAAAGTGTCGAAAATTCTCACCATGTAAAAGGAATGACAGAATTTGGTTGACTTTTCTGAACAGTGACATATTGCATGGCTATCTATGGTTTTGCATGTTAAAAGTTTTAAAGATTTGTTTACACACACAAAAATAAGCTCCATAACATATATTTTTAAATAAAAAAAAAATTTTCACAAAAACTCTCTACAAAAATTAAAATTGACATATTTTTTATTTACTGAAAAAATAAATTTTAGAATTATTAGCAAATTACTCCCGAAAGAAAAGCAATTATTGTAAAGTGTTTAATTTTAGAGGCACCGGGCCACATTTATCTAATGGCAATTTTGTATACTTAAAGATTGTCTGTACAATCATTCTTTCACGGGATTAGTGAATTGAAATGGGGTGCTGAATGGGGATAAAATGCACACTGTGCTTTAAGCTAACTTTAAGTCTAAAATATGTAACTATAATATGAATTACTGATAATTCTGTTCTATGGTAATTTAGTGTAAATACAGATTCTCCGTATATTCTTAGGGGATCAGTGGAGTGAAACTGGGTGCAGAGTGAGGATAAAATCTTTAATTTTCCATTACAATACTTTTTCGCACACTGTGCTGTAAAGTAATTTTACCGCACACTGTGGTGTAAAGTAAACCTTTATTTTTATAGCAAAAAGTAACATTCAACAGTCGAATAGTTTAATTTTATGTAAATAGATTTATTTTGAACAAACGAAAAAAAGTTAAAAAACGTACTTAATAATTAAACGTAAAATTAAATCTGCAGTTCGAATCGCCATGAAAATTAATTGCAGACGTTGCAGCTTTGCACATATTTTGTTCCTCTACTCCTCTTGAAATCTCATTTGAAATAGGCACTGCTGCCGATTGACCCGAAACAGCTATCTTAGTAGTTTTTCTGGCCATAGTATTAGGTTCGGATATCATTTCGGTTCTTTAAACTTGGGTACTGCCTTCGGTACTGCTACTAAGCATATCTAATGGCTCGTATCTCGATTCGAAGGTCGATTCGGTGACCGTTGACCGTTTTAAGATGTTTTTAGCAATAGTTTTTTTGATCTCAAAAGAGTTTCCTATGTAAAACTGTGCAACCATTGAGGATTTCCACTCTCCGTGCCATTTAATGTCGGTAATATTGGTACCTGAGTTAGCCAACATTGTAGCCGACGACCTCCTAAAACAATGGCCTCTATATAACTCGAGACACCCACACATTACATTGTTTTGTATACTTGCCATCTCGGTATGGTACAAAAAATCGGTCGTGAGGGGTATTTGTAGGCCGCAAAGACTTATATTTTAGATAAGGTTTAAAGTTTTTGTTTTTTTCCTCAAGATTAACAATAAAAAATATCCTAATAACCTTTTTTTGGTCTCAGGTATTGTCACGATCAGGACATCATCTTTTTCTTCAATATCTTTTAAAACAATGTTGGCCAATTCTTCTCTTCGACACGCTCCTGCAATGCCAAAAATTGCTGCTACTTTCGTCATGAGATAAATTTGGTCCGGTGTCTCTATAATGACCGTGTAGATATCTGCCTTTTCGAGAATTTTAGATTTTTTTCGGTTTATAGCCGTCATTCAACCGTTTCAGATATGATGTTAATTTGTAAAATGGTCCCAAATCGATGTTTTTCTTTATTTTTAAAGTAGACTTTAACATAGAATATTTGGACAATAAGGAAGATGGTGAAAATCTTTTTGACAGGTGATTAAAGTAGGCCATAAATATCTAAGCGGGACAATTTAAGTAAAGCGCTACTTTCATTGCTCAAAGTAAAGTGGTAAAATACACTTTCGCGCACGCTAGTAGGTAAAAAATATTAACATCAAGACATATCGAATTATAAGCACCACATAACCTGGTGAGTAGACAGTTCTGACATAAATTGCTATTCGAAAATTCTCTGTTAAAGGTACACCTTATGGTAAAGCCATGATGAGCCGTAAAATAATTTTCTTAAATACCTGTTAAATTATTTTTATATGTGCTAAAATACACTTTAAATTAAGTACACACAAGTAAAATTAAAGAGTGTAAAGAACTTTGATTGAAAGAAATTAATACCACCGTATGCTTTTTGGATAAAAATTGCAAAATAAAAATCATATGCACGACACCACTCAAGATATCTATATGTTTGTGGCATATCAGTTGATATAAATACAGTTTGGCTTCCAATTTTAAAACAAGATTTTCAAAAAGGTTTTTTTTAAATAAATTAAAAAATAGCATTGATATTCTTTGGATTTCTAATGTATTTTTTTCTTAAAGTCAGACAAAAGATAATCTTTACCCTTGATATTTTAAAATGAAAAACAAAATATTAAACTTTATTTTTGATTTCACTTTAAATTTTGTATTTTTAAAATGTAATCTTAAATCGAAAACACTCAAAAAAATATAATTTTAAATTTTATTAAACTCACCGAATATCTTGTTAGCTACTATCGACACAACAAACTGTCAAGTTAATATTTTAAAAAAATAATCGAAAAAGTTTTGAAAAGAATAATTTCTTTGAAAACGGCAGTAGAGTTTCTGCCGAAACGTCAGATAAGTACTTTATTCTATGTTTCGGACTTCCATTGTCTATATTTTATTTATACACGACGTTTCGATCAGTACAATCTCTGATCGAAACGTCGTGTATAAATAAAATATAGACAATGGAAGTCCGAAACACAGAGTTAATTTCAAACACATCATTGTCTCAAACTTTCATACTTTATTCTAGTTAGGATTTGTGTCTGTGTAGGCAAGTTTTTATATTATTTAAAAACCACTGACAAACGAACAAATTTTTTTCATTAGGAATTTACGCAGTGGGTTTTAACATATTTTTGAAAAAAATTCCTTAACTTAGTGGCGAAAAAAAAGTAGTTTCGACATTTGCCTTAAATTATGTCCATCTTTTTCTAAAATACTTTTTTATGGCCTGCTGTCTCTCTTTAACAAACTCTCCATCTACCTCTCATATTCTGCCCTCTCTCTCTAAATATTTTTTAGAGAGAAAAAATGTTTTTTGGCAGTACTTTTTTTAAACGCTCAAAAAACAGTGAAAACTTGAAAAATTTTAGAACGGTCCTAAGTTTAAGTGAAATTTTTGGTTTTAAACATTTTAAACCAACCCTCCTTGAGTTTTTGACACAGTTTGAATTATAAGAAGAATTTTAATAAATTTGTTTATTGAATAATCATCTTAACACAATCTTTTGTTGGATTTAAGAAGAAAGTTTCAATTTAGAAGAAAAGAAAATTTAAAAATTGAAACCCACGCGGGGTTTAAATAGTAAACACTCTGCAGAACAAATTAAAATTGAGGTTATATGTCACTCTAATTAAAACTTACCCTTGATAATTAATTTTTTCAATTAATACTTGATGTCACACAATAATTAGATGGTTATCACCCATAAAATAAGGAGTAGATTAATTTTGTATTTATTTAAAAGGTGTTTTTATTTATGAAAAGTATTAAAAAACTTAAATGCAAGTTTTTTTTACATTTTTGTCACTGTCGAAATGTCGGTATAAAAATATTAGCGCTGCGTTCAATTACAAACAGCGAGTTCGGATCTTTTACCTCTGCTTGCACCTTGGCTTACACCAACCTCTACTGATGAAAGCTACAGCTTTAAAATGAGTGGGCTTTGAGTAAGGAAAGTTATTTTGACTGAGCTTTTAGATAACCTCAATGTTTTACTTTCAGTTTGTAAATGAATTAATATAGTAGTTTTGGGTTTTTTTGTTTAGTATATCTTTCGTGCATAATCAGTGACCTTCACTTATGTTTGTTTTGCCTCGTAGTGCCCTCATAAATATACTTTTTGTGCTGAAAACGGGTTGAAAATATGGCGTTTTTGTGGACAAAATTGGAGGTGTTTTATTGAATAATAAACAACTTGGGATATAAAATAAGGCAAATTACTTCTTGTAAAAACGGTTACTTAGGGAAATTTTAAACGAACTTATTACCAATTGCCACAAAACAATCCTTTCTGGGGGCTATAAATTTAAACCACCCCCCAGAGGTGGTCTAAAAAATCACCAACTTTATAACGTCAAACACAGATGATGAAGCTATTATGGCGTATTCACCATATGCAATTTTGAAGCCTGTCAGAAAAAATTAGTTTTAGGGCATTTTCTCCTAATATATGGTATATTTTTAGAAAAAAAGCAGTTTTTCAATGGTAATTTACAATAATAATACAAAATAATCAGTAACCTTGTGTCTTTTCTGTATGGGTAAGTGTTTTTTGAAAATTGGTTTTAAAATTTAGTACCCCCCACAGGTGTAAATATTTAGACTTTTGGGGGGTACTATTTTAGATCTTAGTAGTCAAAAATTGCTTCATCAAAAACGTTACCTCTTAAATTATCCTAAAATATTTTAAGCCTTAAATTACCATCATAGCTTGACCATTAGTCAGGAACATGAAACCTTAATTGCGGTAATATTGATGGTGCGTCATACATGGCGTTTGCTATTTTAAATAAAAATATTTTTTTCTTGATTTCTCTAGTGTAACTAGTTCCAAACACATTCTGGCTCCTGTAATACGTTGTACATCCCATTCACCCGCAACTCTTCTCTTCGACACGCCCCGTAATGCCAAAAATTGCTGCTACTTTCGTCATGAGATAAATTTGGGCTGGTGCCTCTATAATGAACGTGTAGATATCTGCCTTTTCGAGAATTTTAGATTTTTTCGGTTTATAGTCGTGATTCAACCCTTTCAGATATGATGTTAATTTGTAAAATGTTCCTAAATCGATGTTTTTCTTTATTTTTAAGGTAGACTTTGACATAAAATAGTTGGACAAAATAGTAGGGGCAGTAGAAACCTATTTTCTTTATTTATGTGGTGATTTTCGCAGCGCGGCGCCCTAAATTACTTAAAATCTCAAAAACTAAAGCTCCCGACACAATTTTTTTTGCAGATTTAGTTGACCAATAAAGTTACCTTTTTATTCATACTTGCTTTTCACCACTGTGGATCAAAATACAATACATGTTAAATTCCGTCTTTTCAGTAATTTGATTTTTTCAAAGCCATTTTCGGGGTAATTTTAGTTTATCATACAAATAATTTTTTCTTTTGGGTTCCTGAAAATTAGCCGTTTATAGTAAAGACCATATCTCCTCAGATAAAGTGATTACAAAATCGCAAAGTTGCCAATGTCGCATTTTCTCTAATTATTGTCGTAGTTTTTTGTCATCATTTCCTATTTTTTTTTTTGATAACATTTTACTCTAGTTTAATTTTGCAAAAATGTCTGTTAAGGTAAGAAAAAATAGTGCAAAAAAAATAACTTAGATCATCTTTGTCATTTAAGTGTTACAATTTGGTTTTTATACATCTTCAGACATAAAACAAATATGGAAAATGTTACATTATGTATTTGTGTTAGACGTAGCCTCAGTCAGAGATAGGCAGGCGGGCATCGCGTATTAGATGACTTATTAGTTCTTCAGTTCTTCGAGCTCACTTCTATTTCTCTCTTCGTCGTTTAGACAAAGAGGGAAATATATTTTCTATTGCCATCTTACTATTTTCGATAAAGATAGAAATAGAAGTAGCGGGTAAAAGTGAAGCTGTGGGGATCAGGCGTAAAGTAAATACTTCTACGCATCGGCATCGGTATACCTAACGCGTTCAAAACAAAGTCAAAAGACACTACATTTTTAACTTGTTTACGGTATGTTCGAACGAGTCCTGCTTTTAATGCGATGGGAGAACAGCCGACTCCACTCGTTGCGTACGGAGGGATGTACGTATCGTTATGGAACTATCAAACGTACATAACTTGGCATAGACTAGTGAGAAATATAGTGTTTTTTGGCTGCGTTTTGAACGCGTTAGGTATAGGGATACCGATGCGTTGAAATGTTTACTTTAAGTGTCTATTATTTAGTGTTTACTATACGTAATAAATAATCCCATCCCTAGTAAAACAACGCCTTATTAATATCAAAGTTTAAAACATAACATGGTGGCAGCGGAAAAGTGCACTAGCCTGGTTTTATCGTGGAAATCGCTGTGAGAGCGGAAAACGGACATATTTATGGGTAAACATTGTGTATATGCTACTAGGACAACTAGGGAAAAGAAAACGACTAGGACATCTAGGATCGCTATAAGAACTTCACCAAGAAAATGTACTGAAAGCAGTAAATCACCTAACGACATGAAGTGGGAAGGAGATGTGGCTGTCTACTGGAAACTGTGGAAACTGAAATTTAATAACTATCTTTTGACCAGCGGGAAAAACGCAAAGGGTGATAATGTCAAAATTGCTTTATTAGTGAATCTTGTGGGTGAGCAAGGGCTCATTATATGCAATTTTGAATATAGTGACTCGGAAGAAAAGAAAAAACTTGACAGTGTTGGGAAAATTTGACTTCCACTGTAACCCAATAAAAAACGTAGTGTTTGAACATTTTATATTTTGGAAGCGAGACCAGTTGGGAAATGAAACAGTGGACCAATTCATAACAGCATTAAGACAGCTCTCTTCAACTTGTTAATTTTCAGAACCTAATGTCATGATTAGGAATAGAGTTGTCATCGGAATTAAAGACTCATTTAAGAAGAAAGGTTGCTGCGGCAACCTAACTTATCCCTTGCCGATGCAGTACAAATAGCCCGGTCCATGGAGGCAAGTGTCGCCACACAAAAACTAATGGCCGCTGCTGAACAAAATGTTAGTGTAATAGGAACAAAGAATAAGTGCGAAAAATGCAAGAAATTCACGGGAAAATCTGAAAGACTCAAAAACCTGTGAATTTTGTGGTGCGGATCACCCTAAAGGTCAGTGTCCAGCCTATAATCGTATTTGCAGCAAATGTTTATGAAACGAACATTATCGTCGTTTTTACCGCTGTAAATACGTGCATAATGTTGATCGGGATCACTCTGACTCGTCGTCAGAAAATTCGGGAAATGACAGTGATACCTATAGCTCAGTGGGTCGAAAAAACAGTTATTCGGCGCGCGTCATATGGACAATAATAACGTCTTGTGTAAGCTCAGTTGAATGGTTCGAATATATTGGCATAAAAGATATACCGAGGAAATGAATCCAGCTAAAAGTCGTGGGCTAGACGTTTGGGGCTGGCAAAACTCATGTTTGTGGGTTATTTCAGCTATTTCATTGAATTACTTCAACACTTTTTTTTTATCTGGAACCGTTCTGGCTAAGGGAGCCCACAAAATTGGGCGAAATTTGTTTTTTTAAAATTAAAATGCTGGCCTAGACTAACCATCTTGGTTTTACTAAATTACATAGCTGTCGCAAACCAGTTATTGGGTTGTGCCAAACATTAACCATGGGTAAACATTTTATGGAGTGTTGCAAACCCATCGGAGGTAAAAACTATTAGATACAAACCAAACGTAAATTGTTTTAGCTACTTCGCGGGGCTGCTTAAACCTCAATTAAGGATTGTTCCAGCCCAACTATACGGATTTATCAGATTTATTACTTTAATTTAGCCCTGTTCAGTTCATTATCGTTTCAGTGCCCAAAAGATGCAGATGATTTTGCCCCGCATCGGGTTTGTTCTGTTCCGGGACCCGGTCGATTGACGCGAAACCTTCGTTTGACGCCGCCGTCGGGCGGTAAGATCACGAAAATTTTCTTTATGTTAAAGTTTTTCGCCGAGACTTTTTACAAATTTAGATTTTGTGGCCGTTATAACACTGTGGGGAAACTCTATTTGGCTCAGTTAAGTTTGCCCCCCCCAGATCGACTTTCTCAAAAATTTTTATGCCAAAATTTTGCACACATTTTGCACACCACAAATCAAATTTTGCACACCTTCCTACGAGAAACTACAGCCCATTTTCTGTGGGGGGGGGCAAACTTGACGTTGCCCCCCCCCAGTCAATATTTTTCAAAAATTATGATGTCATTTGAAAGGTCTTATTTTGCACAATTTTGCACACCCATTTTAAAATTTTGCACACCTCCCTGTAACCCACACGAGGGTTCTGAAAATATCAAGTTTACCCCCCCCCCAGTCAATATTTTTCAAAAAGTTTGGTGTCGTTAGAAAGGTCTTATTTTGCACAATTTTGCACATCCATTTTAAAATTTTGCACACCTCCCTGTAACCCACACGAGGGTTCTGAAAATATCAAGTTTGCCCCCCCCCCAGTCAATATTTTTCAAAAAGTTTGGTGTCGTTAGAAAGGTCTTATTTTGCACAATTTTGCACACCCATTTTAAAATTTTGCACACCCCCCTGTAACCCACACGAGAGTTCTGAAAATATCAAGTTTGCCCCCCCCCCCCAGTCAACATTTTTAAAAAATTTTGATGTCGTTAGAAAGGTCTTATTTTGCACAATTTTGCACACCCATTTTAAAATTTTGCACACCTCCCCGTAACCCACACGAGGGTTCTGAAAATATCAAGTTTGCCCCCCCAGTCAATATTTTTCAAAAAATTTGGTGTCGTTGGAAAGGTCTTATTTTGCACAATTTTGTACACCCATTTTAAAATTTTGCACACCTCCCTGTAACCCACACGAGGGTTTTGAAAATATCAAGTTTGCTCCCCCCAGTCAATATTTTTGAAAAAGTTTGCTGTCGTTAGAAAGGTCTTATTTTGAACAATTTTGCACACCCATTTTAAAATTTTGCACACCTCCCTGTAACCTACACGAGGGTTCTGAAAATATCAAGTTTGCCCCCCAGTCAATATTTTTTAAAAAGTCATTAGAAAGGTCTAATTTTGCATCATTTTGCACACCCATTTTAAAATTTTGCACACCTCCCTCTAACCCACACGAAGATTCTGAAAATATGAAGTTTTCCCCCCCCCCACCGTCGATATTTTTCAAAAAATTTTGTGTCATTCGAAAAGTCTATTTTGCACACTCTTCAGTACCCCACAAGAGCGTTCTCAAAAAAGTTTGCCCCCCCAGTTAATATTTTTCAAAAAATTTGTGTCATTCGAGAAGCGTAATTTTGCACAACTATTTTTAAATTTTGCACACTTCCCATGCCGTTTTCTTTTTGTGGCGTTTACGGTTAAACTTGGTCCTAAAATTTCCCAGAAGTATAAGCAAACGAAGGAGACCTCGATTGTGTAATATCTTTGAATATTGTTTAAATTTACAGATAATTGTTTATGTTTACATTTGTATATAATCAAAAGTTTTTAATTTTTATGAATTTCCGGATTATACTTAAATTTTCATATCAAAAATGAACAGAAAAAATCGATGTAGACAGCGCATCCTGTCATGTTCGATGCCTTGAGAATCGGAACCAGCCTATTTTGGCGGTTCAGAATGGTTGCGGTTCTCAAGGTATGGATCTTCACAGGATGTGCTATCTACGTCCATTTGTTAGATGATGTCATAGCATGTGAAAAATTAAGTATAATCCGGAAATTCATAAAAATGAAAAACTTTTGATTATAGACACATATATGTAAGCATAAGCAATTATATGTAAATTTAAACAATATTCGAAGATATTACACAATCGAGGTCTCCTTATTTTGCTTATACTTGTGGGAAATTTTAGGACCAAGGTTAACCGTAACCGCTAGAAAAGAAAACAGCTCCAGAAACTAGTAGGTAGGTATATGCACCTATATCTGAATTCGGGACAGGTATCCGCGGGAGGCGGGAGGTTGTACGTGACGTAAAGAGGAATGCGTGCGTACCTACACCTACCACGCGCGAAGGCCTTTTATGTAATATATTGAAATGTCGCTTAGCAATGCCTAGTTTTATTTGTGTTCATGATTCAGAATGACTTCGGGTGAAATTTCCGAAGTTTGCAACGTGTATTTTAAATGGTGGCGTTCCATTTCGGCAGGAAAGTCAATGTGAACGCCTCTATTTAAAATACATAACATTACGTAACGCCTGGTTCTCACCTATGCGTGCCCACCCTGACTCTAAAAATGCATCACGTGATCAGCCATGCATTTGCCGATTTTTTAAAAGTGTCGCGTGATGCGTTTTTAATGTCAGGGTGAGCACGCATAGGTGGCAACTAGGCGTAACGCTTATAGGGGTTATGTAGGAGTGAGCGGGGTTTCGCGGTTCCGTTACGTAACGCAATTTTTAAATTATTATTGTGAAATAAAACAACTTTTTGAATTTTTCGAGTGAAAAAGAAAAAAAAGAGGGGGTCTCTGGCAGCAAAACGTTTTGTTATTTTAGACTGGAGTAGTCCCAAACGTTACAAAGCGTTATATAGGGGGTCGCGGGTTGGGGTCAAAATTGGGCAAAATAAGGGTTACGTAATAAGTGCACTACCTCTCAGTTTACGCAATTACTTTGTGGTTATCGGTAAATATAACCTAACGTTCTTACTTACTTTTTACTTTTTTTAGTCGATGATACGTACCTTATCAATCAATTTTCCAAAAATATTACGAAAAAAATAAAATAACGATAACCATAAAGTAATTCCTCCGGAAACTCCGAACTCTGTTATGGAACTGCGCAGTCGCAGAAGGAACAATAATAATAAGGAAAGAGAAAAAACCACTGACCAATTAAACAAAGACCTTAAGTGTGAATGGAAATTTAACTTTCTACCTATTGGTGTCATCCCATTTGCAGCAGACGTTGTTTCCGTCTTTGGGTTGAGAATTAAGTCAAATTTACATGACATATATTTTGAATTCGATTTGATTTTTTTTTCGATCTATAAAAGGAATAATAATTTTTTTCTTATTTGCCATTTTAAGTGCATGAAATACAAAAACAAAATGTCTATGTTCTTGTGTAGAAATAAATAAACGACTTCTTCTAATTATAATTATTGACGGACGGAATTTTTTGATGTAAACCTAGTTAATGACACACCAAGACGCCAAACGCGTGGTGTGAACTGCAAAATCAAGGCGGGCGTCATCACCGTAGCCGCTGTCCGCAAATAGCAAGGTGTGATCCCACCATTATCCAGATGAAAATTTTCGGACGCACCCATGAAATCGGAGGCGCGTTCGACCTCGGGTGAAACTTGCCCCAAAATGGGTAAGTGCAGCCCTCTAGAAATTTGATAAGCCTTTGGTTTTTCGGTAAGAGCTTCATAGAAAGTGACAGTTTCCTCGTCCTTCACTCCCCAAATGGACCTACCTAAATTTTTGGGTGTTCTGCACCAAATTTTGACGTTTCTTGGACCTTGGTCATCTTGTCTTTACACTTTGCAGTGTGTATTTGTGGAAGAAATGAAGTTAATGGACGAGAGGCACGAAAACGTCTGGACGTGAAAAAAATTCTGTTTTTTTTTATAAGTTAACTATACAGGTTAGAAAAGTGTAGGTTGTATAAAAACAAGCTTACGGAACCGTGGAGTGAATTAGGGCGTACTCCTATTAACTCCACGGTCCCGTAAGTATAATATATATATATATATATATATATATATATATAATATAATATATATAATATATAACTTTTATTTTGGTTTATTATTGAAGTAAAATATGCGTACGGGAAAGTAGAAAGATCTGAAAGAAAACAAAGCGTCGTTTTTTTTTTAAAGAAAGTGTTTATTTTATCTATCAACGAAGTTTACTATTAGAAGTGCAACAACACGCAAATACGATTTACTTACTTTCGACTAACTTGCGTGACAAAGACTTTTATGGAACTTAAAATTAACGTTTTTATTTTATTAGACACATAAAGCCAATTATCAAAGTTAACACTATCCTAAGACGTATCTCTATCGAGTGGACCAATCAACCATGTACAGTTTTAAATATATGGGGAATGCGAGACAGCTCCAGCTGATCAAAGTACCCCTGGATACCCATTCTTCAGTTTCTAGACAAACTTTCGTGTAGGAACGATCACATCCCTTATTTCAACCATTAGGCAAGCCCCAATGCGGTTACGAAACGTTCGATAAGCTGAAAAGCTCCACGGCGCCCGCGCAGGAGAACCCGCTCTCTTCCTCATAACCAGCAGATGTAAGTTGTAGGAGAGTTCTCTTGATATGCGGTAGCCCGGTAATGTCCGGCGGTGCTCGACTGATATCGGATGGCTAGTGCAAGCAGTCAAACTATCCTATTGGTCCAAATCACTAATGTAAGCATTCCTATAGGAGTGTTCTCTCGAAACTGAAGAATAGGTACCCTGTCCTGCAATACGTGTCAGGATAACACGTAAGAAGACGTGACGTTACGTATTTTTCACCCAAGACGTTGCTCTATCAACAAAAACGTGTCATTTCGATCAGCTGGAGATGTCATGCATTCGCCATAAATTTAAAAAGTGTACTTGGTTAATTGGCCGACAAGATAGAGATACGTCTTAAGATTTTTTTAGGGATGAGGTATTTTGGGGGTAGTTCCGAAGGGAGAAATGGAGGAAAGTTCAAAAACAATAGGGCTCCGCGCGTCAATACACGTAATCGTTGTGTAAAATTTCGTTATGATCGGTGCAGGAGTTTTTGAATTACAGTGGCGCATATCGAGGCGACGGACAGACAGACAGACAACAAATCAGTAAAGAATTGGGTTTCATCCTGTGAAAATCCATACCTTGAGAACCGCAACCATTCTGAACCGGCAAAATAGGCTGGTTCCGATTCTCAAGGCATCGAACATGACAGGATGCGCTGTCTACATCTATTTTTTCTGTTCATTTTTGATATGAAAATTTAAGTATAATCCGGAAATTCATAAAAATTAAAAACTTTTGATTATATACAAATGTAAACATACACAATTATCTGTAAATTTAAACAATATTCAAAGATATTACACAATCGAGGTCTCCTTCGTTTGCTTATACTTCTGGGAAATTTTAGGACCAAGTTTAACCGTAAACACCACAAAAAGAAAACGGCATGGGAAGTGTGCAAAATTTAAAAATAGTTGTGCAAAATTAGGCTTCTCGAATGACATAAATTTTTTGAAAAATATTAACTGGGGGGGGGGCAAACTTTTTTGAGAACGCTCTTGTGGGGTACTGAAGGGTGTGCAAAATTGCGCAAAATAGACTTTTCGAATGACACAAAATTTTTTGAAAAATATCGACGGTGGGGGGGGGCAAACTTGATATTTTCAGAATCTTCGTGTGGGTTAGAGGAAGGTGTGCAAAATTTTAAAATGGGTGTACAAAATGATGCCAAATTAGACCTTTATAATGACTCCAAAATTTTTAAAAAATATTGACTGGGGGGCAAACTTGATATTTTCAGAACCCTCGTGTAGGTTTCAGGGAGGTGTGCAAAATTTTAAAATGGGTGTGCAAAATTGTGCAAAATAAGACCTTTTTAACGACACCAAACTTTTTGAAAAATATTGACTGGGGGGGCAAACTTGATATTTTCAGAACCCTCGTGTGGGTTACAGGGAGGTGTGCAAAATTTTAAAATGGGTGTGCAAAATAAGACCTTTCTAACGCCACCAAATTTTTTTAAAAATGTTGACTGGGGGTGGCAAACTTGATATTTTCAGGACCCTCTTGTGGGTTACAGGGAGGTGTGCAAAATTTTAAAATGGGTGTGCAAAATTGTGCAAAATAAGACCTTTCTAACGGCACCCAACTTTTTGAAAAATATTGACTGGGGGGGGCAAACTTGATATTTTCAGAACCCTCGTGTGGGTTACAGGGAGGTGTGCAAAATTTTAAAATGGGTGTGCAAAATTGTGCAAAATAAGACCTTTCTAACGACACCAAACTTTTTGAAAAATATTGACTGGGGGGGGGGGGGGCAAACTTGATATTTTCAGAACCCTCGTGTGGGTTACAGGGAGGTGTGCAAAATTTTAAAATGGGTGTGCAAAATTGTGCAAAATAAGACCTTTCTAACGCCACCAAATTTTTTTAGAAATGTTGACTGGGGGTGTCAAACTTGATATTTTCAGAACCCTCTTGTGGGTTACAGGGAGGTGTGCAAAATTTTGAAATGGGTGTGCAAAATTGTGCAAAATAAGACCTTTCTAACGGCACCAAACTTTTTGAAAAATATTGACTGGGGGGGGGGCAAACTTGATATTTTCAGAACCCTCGTGTGGGTTATAGGGAGGTGTGCAAAATTTTAAAACGGGTGTGCAAAATTGTGCAAAATAAGACCTTTCTAACGACACCAAACTTTTTGAAAAATATTGTCTGGGGGGGCAAACTTGATATTTTCAGAACCCTCGTGTGGGTTAGAGGGAGGTGTGCAAAATTTTAAAATGGGTGTGCAAAATTGTGCAAAATAAGACCTTTCAAATGACATCATAATTTTTGAAAAATATTGACTGGGGGGGGCAACGTCAAGTTTGCCCCTCCCCACAGAAAATGGGCTGTAGTTTCTCGTAGGAAGGTGTGCAAAATTTGATTTGTGGTGTGCAAAATTGTGCAAAATGTGTGCAAAATTTTGGCATAAAAATTTTTGAGAAAATCGATCTGGGGGGGGCAAACTTAACTGAGCCACTCTATTTCTAATAATTTCTTTAACTTATCTAGTTTTTTAGATATTAAAATTTCAATTTTTGAGAGCGATTATATTACAAACTAAATAATATACCCATGATGATGGGTGTCATTTAAAATGATTTTTTAAGGAGAATTTAAAAATGATTTGTCTTTTGGAGATTACACACATCGCATAATATGCTGTTTATTCATTTTTGGTAATTTTTAATCAATTTATTAAAAAGTATTGATACAAACGCTTTATTTAAAAAATTTTGGTATTTGTAATTGCTTTCATAAATTGAAATTTTAAGACTTTTATTGCATCAAACCTCTCGAAAACTAGATATGCATAAAAGCAAACTTGTGATGAGAAAAGTCAAGACCAATAGAATTACTTTCGATCAATATCGGGCAAAATTGAGAGAAACCGATTTAAACCGAAGATTTGGACCAATGAGATGCATAGTAGCGAGAGAATTTGACTTCCTGGGAGCAAATTTTCTCTCGATCTAAGAATAGACCCCCTGTTAACGCAAGTCCGTTCGGGCTAGGAATTCTCGTTTTACAAAAAAATCACCCGATAGAATATGCTTCGCTATCGCTCACACCGACGCAACAGAGATACAACCACATCGAGAAGGAGATTCTTGCATTTGCAGTGGGCTGCGAGAGATTTTACTTTTATTTATATGGCAAACCTTTTAAAATACAAACGGATTACAAACCGTTATTAGGATTGTTGAAAAAACCCTTAGACGAACTTTCTCCACGTCTGCAGAGGCTTGCAATTCACTTATTGCGTTTTCAGTTTATTTTGGAATACGTACCTGGGAAAAGAATGCATGTTGCCGATGCTCTCAGCGGAGACCCAGGTGCCAGGTCTATGGGCGGGATTCCTGTTATAGCCTGAATAGCTTGCGTTGATATCGTTCGGTAGCCGCAGGCTACTTTAGTAAGGCTTTCCGTTGCATTCTTATCAGCATGTTTTTGTACTTCTTTTTGCGCAGTACTGGCCTACATATCACTGCACCATATGTTACGATTGAATGGATTACATTGTTTAGTAACTTCCTCTTGCTAGTACTGAGCCCGTTTATGTTGGGCATAAGTCTTTGTAGTAGTAAGTAAAATATTAGATTTTTATGTACATACAAATCAAACCTAACGCTCCAGTATTTTTTTGTTACAGGTTTTGCGTTTTTTTTTATGTAATTTTTTACTTGCTGAAGAGCGACATCATTCGAGATTTCATTTAGTAATCTTTCTTCATTTTCTCCGAAGTAGCAAGCACTGTATGTATTTTTAAATTTGGAGGCAAATTTAAAAATACATACAGTGCTGCAAACGCATATAGACCGCTCTACACACTATAATACGGGTTTAGAAAAGGCAAATCTACTATGAACGCAGTAAAAAAGGTGTTAGAAATAGCAAACGGAACAAATCCTAACAAAAATAGAAGTGAGTGGGTAGTGCTAATAGCGCTGGATGTTAGAAATGCTTTTAACTCTGCCTCGTGGCTGAAAATAGTAGAAAGGCTAACAGACACTCGTATGCTCCAATATCTTATAAATACCGCTACTTCAAAGAACGATACATACACAAATAAAGTTAAAACATCAGCAGGCATTCCACAAGGATCGGTATTAGGGCCTCTATTCTGGAATATATATTATGACCCCATACTTAGACTAAAACTCCCTGGGGGCGTGGGCATAGTAGAATACGCAGATGATCTAATGGTAATAGTTAGGGCTGGCACAGCGATACATCTTAAGCAAAGAGCAAACGAGGCAAAAATACCTATTAACGAATGGATGACAAACAACCACCTAGAATTAGCACCAGAAAAAACCGAAGCTGTTATACTAAGCGGAAAAAGACACCAGCAAAATATTGAGTTTCGACTAAATGGAATCCTCATAAAACCGCAAAAGAGCGTACGATATCTTGGAATCCACATCGGTGAAAACCAGAAATTCGGAAAGCCTATAGAAGAAACCTAAAAAGGCAACTAAAAGATTCGCTGAACTACAAAGACTTATGCCCAACATAAACGGGCTCAGTACTAGCAAGAGGAAGTTACTAAACAATGTAATCCATTCAATCGTAACATATGGTGCAGTGATATGTAGGCCAGTACTGCGCAAAAAGAAGTACAAAAACATGCTGATAAGAATGCAACGGAAAGCCTTACTAAAGTAGCCTGCGGCTACCGAACGATATCAACGCAAGCTATTCAGGCTATAACAGGAATCCCGCCCATAGACCTAATTGTCGAAGAAATTGTATAAGAAGATAAAAATGGACACAGTGAAGAAAACAAAGAAGCTGCAAAAGAGAAAACACTAGAATCCTGGCAAGCAAGATGGGACCGAAATACCAAAAAAGGACAATGAACGAAAAGAATTATCCCCGACATTAAAACATGGATAGACTGCAAACACAAAAAATTTATTACTATATGACACAAGCATTAACGGGACATGGATCTTTTAGGACATACACAAAGCGAATAGGGAAAACGGACGAAATATGTCGGTACTGCCAAAGAATAGATGACGCAGAACATACGTTAATTTACTGTCCAAGATTTGAGAACTATCGCCAAACAACAAGACATGATCTACAGATAAAGAATATGACCATAGGGAACCTCTTTCAACAAATAATACAACACGTAGACAAATCGAACCAGGGACATGATATGATAAGAACGATTCTAAAAATTAAACACGAAGATGAACGCACCTAAACGGCGAACTAGTGACGTTATATTCCTGAGAATGGTTCCGCTATTTTGATCAAATATACAGCGGAAGGTTTTCGTCCGTAGGCATCCTCAAGAGAGGATGAATCGGGCACATTCGGTAGACCACCAGAAACCGGTGTCTATGAAAATGTCTCGTCGCTATAAAAAAAGTGGACTTCAAATCTTTGGACAGAATGGGTTTTTTAGTAGTTGTCGACTATTTTAGTAAATTTGCTAAAGTAAACAAATTGCAAAGCAAAACAGCCAGCAGCGTTATATCTAGCCTAAAAAACATTTTTTCAATACATGGCCTCCTACTGGAAATATTTTCTGACTATGGTTCGGCCTTCAACCCTCTTGAGTTTTCTCACCAGCGACATCAAGTCCCCTATACCCTAAAAGTAACGGGATGATTGAAAGAACGAATGGAACAGTGAAGGGCCTGTTGACTAAGGCCTTTGAAGAAAGCAAGGACCCGTTTTTTGGTATTTTGGAATACAACGCAACACCTAAGCATGATTTTCCTGCTCCATGTGACATACTTATGGGTAGAAAGCTAAGAACAACCTTGCCGGTAAGTATTGACATTGACAACATGAGGGAAAAAGGGAAAAATTTGTAGAAAAACAGGAAAAGCAGGCTGAATACTACAATAAAACAGCCAAACAACTAGCAAGCTTCAACCCAAACAAAAAATTCTTGTACAATCTATTGTTCTTTGGGTTTAAAGTATACAATCCTAAAAATATACTGAGTGAAACCATTCTAAAATTAAATGAGCTTTTTTCAGCAAATGTTAAACAATCTGACATCAATAATATTTACAAAATTGGCAAGAGTGACTCCGCACCAATACTGATTGAATTTATTTCCTTTTTAAAGAAAACAGAGCTGTTTAAAGATGCGGAAAAACTACGAGCATTGAAAGGCACCGGTTTCTCAATATCCAATGACCTTTGTGAGAAGATAGGAAAGACCTAAAGATTTTAAGGAAACATTTGAAAAAAGCAAAAAAGGAGCAGGAAGAAGGCAAAAATAAAGGGTTTAAACTCAAGATTGAAAACCAATCTTACACTGCTAAGGACCTAGAGCCTCTGCACATCTAGACAACAAACAGAACGTTCCGAAAAAGGCAAAAATTAGAAAAAACGTAAAATTAACGGTACTTCAAGTCCAGTAAAAACCAGATCCCACAAAAAACGAAAATAATAGGCTTGAGTAAAAATATTGCAAATAAATTTGTTAAAAGAACTTATAGTTTTAAGTCTTTTTTTTTCTTTTTACAATTTTCTCAGGAACTAATACAAATCAATTTGTCTCTTCTCTTTGTTAAATTAATTTTAGAAATAACAAATAGAATTCGTAACTCTTAAATTTACGAAAGTACTTCACTTCCGATCTGGATCAGAAAAGAAGCGATGGCGACCCACTTCCGGCTGAGAGATACAGGTCAATGGAGAGGAAGAGAGGAAGCTGCGGGGCATCTTAGGATTGCCCAAATCGCCGAGAGAGAAATTCCTATGGCAGCGATTAAAACACAAAGACCAAAAAACCCCTGGAGATTCAACAAGAGGTACAAAGTAGTCATTCCAGACAGGGAACTATGGCAGAGTGAAAACCTGAGCGAACAGTTCGAGGAGAACGCCGTGATTTGCTACACTGACGGGTCCAAACTGTCGGAGAAGCAAACCACAGGATCGGGGGTTTACATGAAAGACCAGGAGGTTCGAAAGAGCTACCCCCTCGGAGAGCAAGCCACGGTCTTTCAGGCAGAGGTGTATGCCATAATAATGGCTGCAACCATGAAAGAAATAAAGAACGGTAAAACGGAAATCCTGGTGCCAATAGCCAAAGGTGGGGAAAGATACTCAGAGTTCAACTATAGACCTGTGGCTCTTTTGCCAATTATAGCTCAAACACTTGAAAAAAATTATTGCAAATCAGCTGCTTTCATATTTAAACAAAATAAAGTTTTTGTCAGCACATCTATATATCTTTCTCAAAAATAAAGGAACCGAATTATCTATAAACATATTAACAATAACAAAAAAGTAACAGGACTCTTTATTTATATAAGGAAAGCATTTGACACTGTATCACATTCAATTTTAATTTAAAAAAATTAACTCTATTGGCGTTAGGGGTACACCAGGGGGCATGTTCACATCCTATCTATCAGGTAGATCGCAGGTAGTAAGACTTGGTGAGCACCTAAGTGAGGAAAAGAACATAGAGGTCGAAATCCCGCAAGGGTCAGTCCTGGGGCCGATCCTGTTCAATATTTACATTAATGACTTATGCAATTCAAAATTAAAAGGATTTATTTTTACATTTGCTGATGACACAGCAATCCTATACATTGGAGACTTAAATAAAAGTATTTTGGAAAATATTAAAAACGACTTACTTTATATAAAAGAGTGTTTTGACTATAATAAAATGCTGGTTAATACGGAAAAAAAAACAATTTACATAAACTTTAGCTTGAGAAATTAATACTTTGACCAAAACTTAAATTGGAAAAACATGTTTCTGAAGTTTATAAAAAGTTTTTATTTATCTTACCAAAAATTAAATATGCTGCTAAGGTTTTGGATAAAAAAACTTTAGGAATTTTGTATTTTGCACTGGCACATTCAGTACTATCATATGGGATTGCTGTGTGGGGGGATGCTGGAAAAACTACTTTAATGCAATTCAAAAAAGGTTCAAAAAGCTCTTATCACTATCATAAGCTTTAAACCCAGACTTTATTATACTCATGAACTATATCGTTCCTAAAATATTCAGAAAATCTCTGAGATACTGTGTATCCCTAGAAACATTAACTTGTAAACACTTTAACACCCTTGTGGAACCAAGCATGAAAAAAATTCAATTTACCAGATCTAGAGAGAGTTCTCTCAGTTCTGGTGCCTTTTACTAGAATGAGTCACATTCAAAACTCAAATTACATCCAAGGTCTTAAAATATTTAATGAACCAAGTGCACATACAAAATTCTTGGTTGAAAAAGGAACTTTTAGTTTATTTAGAATAAAAAAGGAAATAAAAAAGAAATTAGATTTTCTTTATTGATAATACTCTTTCTTTAATGATAATACTACTATGACTTTGTATAAACTGTAAACTTAAAGATACATATAATTTTTTTTTAATATATCATAAGTTAACATTGACTGATATGAAGGCAATAGCTATAGGTACTGCTTGTAATTTGTTAAGTTTGAAATAATTAGATAACATATTGATTACCATTCCTAGCTCTAAGATTTAAGATCACTAACTTAATTATTTTTATTAAAAATGTTGTAATTTATTATACATTAAAATTTTCTACAAACTCGCCAATAAGCATAAGTAACAAAAATGTAGGTAGTTTAAAAATTTCTTCTTTAAGCCATTTCTTAATGTCTGTACACAAGCCTCAAGGCTGCAGAATTGGGGCCATTTTTCGAATATTGTAAGACAATTGTATCTTATTTATAAATAAATAAAAAAAAAAAATCTTTTTTATTCGACTGCTTACGGCACAAGGGTGATGTTTTTCGAGTTGGATGAAGTATCTATGTGTGTATGTGTATGTTTATATGTGCCACGATAGAGACGAAACTGCTGAACCGATTTTGATGAAGGTGATATCGCTAGAAAGCTGAGAGTCTCGAGATATATATTTAATTAAAAAATATTCATATGGCGGATCAATTTTGTATACTTTTGGAGGCATAACTTCTTCAACTATAAAGCGATTTTAATTTTTTTTGTTTTATTGACCGCCCGATCCATTGCACATCCTCCCTTACCGACTTACCCTTACACCCCCCAAATGATAAAGGATGGAGTTAAAGCTGTATCATATGAGACACACCAAAATAAATTTTTTAAATAAAAAACTATCCGACTGCTATTTCTAAATCGGCTTTAATACACAGAATGTAGAAACGTTCGGCAGTCGCGTACCTATGTAGTCTCACTATCGAACTCAATTGGAGGCATGGACTGCAAAATATTTCTCTTGTATATACACTCAACCCGATTTAGAAATAGCAGCCGGTTAGTTTTTTTATTTATATATTTTTTTATTTTCAGGTCATCATGACTCGCACAGTAGTCATTTTGCTTATGTGCGCTTGCGCAGAACTAGTGCGCGCTGGCACCTACACCGACCGCTTTACCGAGCAGTACAAGAAAATAAAAAGTTCCGCCAGTGGATACTTCTCCAAGGAAGGTTAGTTACATTAGAAAAAATTATATAGTACACATTGCCTGAATTTGTATCTGTTTAATCAAGTGCTAAGGAAAAATTAAATTAATTGACCACCATCAACAGGACATGGAAGACCCTAAAAAGAGCTATAAGTAAAGCCAAAGCCATATTGACAGCCCAATTAACAAGTCCAACACCTATATAATGTAAATAAGAACAAATAGAATATATTGTATTGTACTGTACATAGATAAAACATAGATATTGTCAGGACGGGGTTTATCCGCGACTTACGTTTTTTTATAAACTTTTCTCTTACTCGAAGGGTGTGGATTTGGAGAATAAATTAAAATTATAAAGATATTTTATACATTTATTTTGACAAAGACAAAATGATGTTAAATTACAAAAACCCAACATTCTAATTTAAATCAATCAAGTTCTTTACAAACGCTTTAGAAAATAATTCCCTTTTAAAAAACTTACCATTTTGTTTTTACATTACATTTATTTTTACATTTTTAAAATAATTATTTGCGTTTGAGCATAAGGACGCCTTGCAACCGCGTTTATGAAACTTCTGTCTCTCCCGACTGAATGTCGTGCTTTTATAGGCAAATTCGGATGAGTTGATGAGATGCTCTCTTGCTCTTCCCTGAGTAAGGATTTACAAAGTTTCTCTCTGTCTAATACAGACCGCGAATACTTAGTTAAGTGAACCTTTTTTTATACTTATCTTTCCTAACTCTCGGCAGTTTCTTACATTGTTGCATCTATTAAGAGCAGCTTATAGCCGTTTATTAAAAGGAACTACTTGTTTTTCAAATCCTGTTAAATTAATTTCAGTATCTTACTGTCGAAAATGAATTATTAAATTTCTATATGTTTTTTACAATTCAAGATCAGCTGACTGATAGATATTTTCAAGTTAATATGGAGTTCGATTTAAGTAACGCAGAACAACTTAAGGGGTTTCAAAAGATCATTATTGCCAGCACATCCAAGTTAGACAGCTTTATAATTGATCTTAAGCAAGAGTTCAGATAGCACGTGGACAATACCGACGACAGGAGTAGATAGCTTAAGGAGGAGAACGCTCTGCTTAAAAAAACAATCGAATATTTAGAAAAAAATCATCTTTGGCCTACCCTGCTGAAATTTTCCCCTCAAATCTCATCCAGACTGGAGAAGTTTTTATCATGATTTTTTAAGTTGTATAAGATTCAATGAGAAGGCCAATGTTTTTTTCTATAATATTTTTTAATCTTCTAGAAGCAGAGAAGATTATATAGGAATTAAATAATATTTTATCAGCTTGTAGTTTTTGACTTTAAGACTAGTTACTTTTATGAGAGTCAGAGATATTTTATAAGATAGAAGTCTAGGACATTTTATCAGAAGGGTGTGGATTTGGAGAAGATTTTATGAATGCACAAATACACATTTTTGAAGATTTGATGGGAACGAAGAATGATTTTGGAGAAGTTTTTATAAGTTCTTGTGGGACCAGCTTCTAGGATATTTGACAAGATTCTATCAATATTGTGATTCTAGAACATCCTATTAGGAATGATAATTAAAAATGTCAATTTTAACATTAACTTCTTTATGTTGAATTGAACACCCAAAAATGCAAATAATACTGCCCTTAGAATTTGACACCTTGTATATATAAATTATCATATATTTATACCTAAAAACTTACACTCTCGGTTTCTGACAAATAACATAACTTTAATACAATTCAGAATTAGAGAAAGATGCATGGTGGAACTGGCTCTCTCGTTACTCAATTTTGGGCTAAAAGACGATAACCAAAACAAAATCAAGCTGGGCAATATGGTCGACTTTAAAAGCGCAATTTCGACAGGTCTAGCGAAAATCATACATCGATTCCAGTGTCCTATAACTTTCACTAAAAACTATGCCAAGCTAATGATTCAAAAAATACTAAAGGCAAGTTAATTCAAAATACAAATTTTTTAGACCTGATAAAATCTTCTAGGATCTCATCGAAATATGTTCCAAAACCAACTCAAAACCCGATAAAAGCTCCTCAAATCTCCTAGAAACCGATCCCATAAAAACTTATATAATCTCCTCCAAAATCATAGACCCATAAACCTGATAAAATATTCTAGGATCTCAACGAAATCTGTTCTAAAACCATTCCAAAATCCGATACAATCTCCTACCCCATAGAATCTTCTAAAATCACCATAAGAATAAAAGCACCCCAAATCTTCTAGAAACCAATCCCACAAGAACTCGTCTATATAAACTCTTTCAAAATCATAGACCCATAGACCTGATAAAATCTTCTAGGATCACATCGAAATGTGTTCCAAAATCAACCCACAACCCGATAAAATCTCCTCGCTCATAGGATCTTCTAAAATTATTATAACGTTAAAAGCTCCTCAAATTTTCTGGAAACTGTCGTATTATTTAGTTATTAAATAAGACACCGAATAACATTTAAATGACTATTTACTACGTTACACAAAAGTCTGTTACATCCAGCTTCAAAAAGTGCGGCCCCTTCAATACCGGCCATCTACCCGCGAACCTCCTGACCTCTATCGGACAACTGTTACATTATACATATGTAAAACTGGTTGCCTATACGTAAAGGCTGATAGCACATCTCCCTTTTTATAAACAAAAGGTAAACTGAAAAATGTCCTACATTCTAAACATAGTCATTTAAATATGTAGGTTTTTTAAGAACCCTTTTTGGGGTGTTCCTAAGTTGCTGACCCGGTCGAATTCTGCTAACCGGGTACTTCCGGGCAAAAATTCTACTGACCACGATATAAACATTAATCCTTAATGCAAATAGAAAACACACCTCGCACAAATTTTACCTCCCCACCCCCCACCCACTTAAAGAATCCACAAAACTTACATAAAAGCTTGCTGACCGGGCATTTCTAGATCGAAATCTTGCTGACCACAATATATACGTTGATCTTTGACACAAATAGAACACCTTCGCATAAATTTTACCCCCCTCCACTACCCACCCCCTTAAAGATATCAACAAAACTTATATAAAATATATAAAAGCTTGCTGACCGGGCATTTCTAGATCGAAATTTTGCTGATCACGATATAAACGTTGATCCTTAACTCAAATAGAACACCTTTGTACAAATTTTACCCCCCCCCCTCCATCCCCCACCCCTTTAAATATATCCACAAAACATATAAAAGCTTGATGACCAGGCATTTCTAGATCGAAATTTTGCTGACCACGATATATACGTTGATCTTTAACACAAATAGAACACCTTCACACAAATTTTACCCCCCCACCCCCCTCCCACTTAAAGATATCCACAAAACTTATATAAAAGCTTGCTGACTGGGCATTTCTAGATCGAAATTTTGCTGACCTCGATATATACGTTGATTTTAAACTTAAATAGAGCACCTTCGCACAAGTTTTACCCCCCTACCCCCACCCCTGTAGAGATATCAACAAAAATTATATAAATTAAATAAAAGCTTGCTGACCGAGCACTTCTAGATCAAAATTTTGCTGCCCACGATATACACGTTGATCCCAAACTCAAATAGAACACTTTCGCACAAATTTTACCCTCACCCATCCCCCACTCCTGTAGAGATATCAGCAAAAATTATATAAATTATATAAAAGCTTGCTGACCGGGCATTTCTAGATCGAAATTTTCCTGACCACGATATATGCGTTGATCCTTAACATAAATAGAACAATTTTGCACAAATTTTAACCCGCCCCCCCACCTCCCACTCATTTAAACATATCCACAAAACTTATATAAAAGCTTGCTGACCGGTTATTTCTAGATAGAAATTTTGCTGACGTCGATACATACATTGATCCTAAACTCAAATAGAACACCTTCGCACAAATTTTACCCCCCACCCCCACCCCTGTAGAGATATCAAAAAAAAATTATATAAATTATATAAAAGCTTGCTGACCGGGCATTTCTAGATCGAAATTTTGTTGAGCACGATATACACATTGATCCCAAACTCAAATATAACACCTTCGCACAAATTTTAACCCCCTCCCACCCCCACGCCCACACCTGTAGAGATATCAACAAAACTTATATAAATTATATAAAAGCTTGCTGACCGGGCATTTCTACATCGAAATTTTGCTGACCACAATATATACGTTAATCCTAAACTCAAGTAAAACACCTTCGCACAAATTTTACCCCCCCACCCCTGTAGAGGTTGCATGATTTTGTAGTTATCGTTAATAACCACAACGAGAAAATAATCATAACGGCTGTCAAAGTTGTCAAAATTTTAAACGTTCCAAAATGTCCCTATTATAAAGCATAAAGCACGCCTTTATGGTAAATTCATCGATTTTCGCAGTTGTCTTTATTTTCTCTACATTTGCTTCTGTCAACCAACGTCAAAGTTGTTTGGGTTTTTTGCGAAATTTGTAAAAAGAAAGCTTAAAAGTGTTACTTTTTGACTTAAACCCGGTTCCCACCTACTACTTTTTCGTGAGTGCTCACTCAGGCGTCACATGATCTCAATATGGCACGCACGAAAAAAACGGTAACAAAAAAACAAATAACGATAAAGCACAAAAGTTGTTCGTTCAGAAAACGTTTTTATAGCTCTTTTACTTTAAAACAGTTTCAGCGTTAAATAGTACGTTTTTAAGACCTTGCCAATAAATAGTTTTTAAAACATGTGGGCGAAACGTCCAGGGAAGGGTGTTCTATTTAAGTTAATACGTATATATCGTGGTCAGCAAAATTTCGATCTAGAAGTGCCCGGTGGGGGGGTAAAATTTGTGCGAGGGTGTTCTATTTGAGTTTAAGATTAACGTATATATCGTGGTCAGCAAAATTTCGATGGAGAAATGTCCGGTCAGCAAGCTTTTATATAATTTATATAATTTTTGTTGATATATCTACAGGTGTGGGATGTGGGGGGGTAAAATTTGTACGAAGGTGTTCTATTTGAGTTTGGGATCAACGTGTATATGGTGGTCAGCAAAATTTCGATCTAGAAATATCCGGTCAGCAAGCTTTTATATAATTTATATAATTGTTGTTGATATATCTACAGGGGTGGGGGTGGGGGGGGGGTAAAATTTGTGCGAAGTTGTTCTACTTAAGTTTGGGATCAACGTGTATATCGTGGTCAGCAAAATTTCGATCTAGAAATGCCCGGCCAGCAAGCTTTTATATCATTTATATAATTTTTGTTGATATCTCTACAGGGGTGGGGGTGGGGAGGTAAAATTTTTGCAAGGGTGTTCTAGTTGAGTTAAGAATCAACGTATATTTCGTGGTCAGCAAAATTTCGATCTAGAAATGCCCGGTCAGCAAGATTTTATATAAGTTTTGTGGATATCTCTACAGGGGTGGGGGGTAAAATTTGTCCAAAGGTGTTCTATTTGACCTAAGGATTAACGTATATATCGTGGTTAGCAGAATTTCTATCTAGAAATGGCCGGTCAGCAGAATTCGACCGGGTCAGCAAATTAGGGACAACTCCCTTTTTGGCATTGTTGGCGTCACACATTTAGGACTATTTGTCTCTATTTTTAACATTGGGCTTTTCTGGCGCACTTCTATATTTTCAGGCGAATTAATAAACATTTTAGTTTCACCCGGTAACGCAATTGAATAGGGTAACTCACTACTTAAATTGCGTTCAGGTAATATAGGTGGCTCAGTCTAAAATTAAATGCCAACGATTTCGACGGTATTGACCAGAATCGATCCCTACAATATAAAAATGCGATTCATCGCAAATTCGGACTATTTCACCGTATTTTTGAATATCTACGACTCACACTGAATCTCCAATATTCAAAGGTTCCAAATCTTTAGTATTATTTAACATTTAACTTTCTATTCATAAGTAACTCGCTTGAAGATAAACCATGCTCTAAAGGGCTGGTTCTGTAAGCTAATAATGCTAAAAATATGTCATCTCCTTTGTTCTTTTTAATCAGACCCTTAGCCGACTGCACCGCTCTCTCTAACCCGCCGTTACTTTGTTTAAAATGAGGGCTTGAAGTACTGAATGAATGAATACTTTATTCAAAATCTAAACTAAAAACAATTACAATTAATATAAAATCTGAATAAATAAATAAATAAATAAATAAATAAAATAAAAATTTAAAGAACATGAATAAAATAGGAAGGGATTGCTACTAAGGCAGTACTTCTGGCAGCGCGTAGCTTTTCCCATTTTCTTCAATATATACTCTTAGCGCAATATAAATATGTTATTTATGCTTAATAACTACTATACTTACTAATTCTAGATAATTTCTTAAGACTTAGTTTATATGTAAAAAAAGTCTAAAAGAAAAAAGAACTTAAATGGATTTATTTTAGTCGAATTAGAATTAGAATAAGTGACTCTGTTTGTTTAAGTTTTTTGGTATTTTTGAATAGTTTCCTTTACGGAAAACAGGATTTAAGGCTTTAATAATTAATTGATGTGATAAATGTTTTATACATTTTTTTATTTTTGTAATTTTGACAGATTGACGTTTCTAGATCGGCAGTTAAAAAGTTAAATATTTTGTGTGCCATGTAGGTTATACACTTCAGAGTTAATCTTTTATGTTTCTTTGGTATCTCAGCGATATTTTGCGTTACCTGTCGGGTTCTATATTGGTTGGAGTTTATGATGCGTATAGTGTCAGGATACTTTTGTATATATCGTAAGACTTTACTTGCATATAACTGTCCTAATCTAAGTACTGGGAAGTTGATCTGTTGAATACAATTGATTTTTTTGCAAAATTATTTTTATACATCTTTTTTGCAGTACTTCTAAATTATTGAGAGACGAGTCGTAACTACTTCCCGAGATGAGTATCCCATACTGAAGTAGTGATTCAAAGATTGCATGATATATCGGTTTGAGATATTTAGAATGTTACGAAGTTTTTTGAACATAAGCTTTGAAGCTAGTTTGTCAGCGTGCTCTTTAAAATTGAGTCGACTGTCCAATGTTAAGCCCAAATACTTAAGGCTGTCAATTACTTCAATATTTTCAGAGCAATGACAATCTTGTTCGTTATTACACTCGTGTATAATCAGGCTTTTAAAATTAGGGTTGGGTCCTTTCGTTAATAAAAAAGGGTAGACATTTAGTTTTATCACAACTTAAGCTAAGGTCATTTAGGTTAAGCCAGTTTTTTACCCACTTAAGAGCTTGTTCGCCTTTATTTTTTACTTCTTTCCAAGATGATCCTTTTATGAACAATCCTGGTCATGGTCCAGAAGGTCATTTATGTAAAGTAGAAAAAATATTGGTCCAAGTACTGTGCCCTGAGGTACACCACACTTTACGACATACTCAGAGCTTTCTGCTTTACCTACTATGACCATTTGTGTTCGATTTGTAAGGTAGTTTTTTATTAATTTAAAGATGCCCCTCTGAAACCCAAACAATGAAGTTTTTTTAACAGTAGGGTATGATCTACTGTATCAAATGCCTTTTTAAGGTCTAGAAAAACTCCGGCACAAGGACTAGGAATCATCCAAATTTTTAAAAATATTTTTTGGGACTAAGACCAAGGCATCTTCCGTGCTCAAGTTATCCCGAAAACCAAATTGCAATTTATGTAAAATATTATTTTGGTTTAGATAACTCATTATACGTTTCTTTAGCAGTTTTTCGTATATTTTGGAAAAAACAGATAAGAGGGATATTGGCCGATAGTTAGTAGCTAACTGTTTGTCCCCACCTGTAAAAAGCGGTTTTATATTGGCCTTTTTTAAATGATTTGGACATATTCCTGTTTGAAATGAATTATTGAAAATATAGAGTAACGGTTTAGTTATGGACGAACATATTGTTTTTACTAAGAGGGGGGTGATGTTGTCCAGGCTTTATTTGTTTTTAATTCTTTAATTGTGTTTATTAATTTGTTTTTCGTGACTGGATGTAGCAGAAAAAACTTTTGAGTTCTGTATTTTTTATTATATTGTGTTAAGTATGCTTCTTGATTTGGTTTTTTTATTTGTTGTGCCAGATTTGTTCCGACGTCAGAAGAAATTATTTAAATATTCTGCTTTTTCACTATCACTTTCCAGTATTTTTCCCGAATCGTCTCGAATACTTCCGAGTAGATTCTCTGATTTTTTGAGGTTAAGTGTCTCTTTAATTGTGTTCCAGAATTTTTTTGAATTGTGTTTGTTTTTCTCAAGTTGATTTTTGTAATATTGGTTTGTACATTTGTTTACTAAAGAATGAATTTTATTTCTGTAGGTTGTGTATTCTCTTTGTTCTTCGTTTCCAAGGTTTAATTTTACCCGCCCAAAGATCTCATCTCTTGTACAAATTGACTTTGTAATACATTTAGTGATCCAAGGAGTCCGCTTTTGGTTTTTCTTTTATTTTTGACGTTTTGTGGCGCCTCTGATATAGAATAGAATCACAAATTTGGTACACTTTATTCCAGGACTCTCCATTAAGTGAGCCTTTTAGGCGTTTAAAACTAATATTTAAAGGGTCTATTAAATAGTTTTTTTTGTTTTTGTATAAAATTTAAAGGAAAGCAAAGGCCTACGGCATGATGGTCTCATACATGATATGTATGTTTTAAAATTGTCTAGCTTCTGAATGTTATTTGTAAGAATATGATCCAAACAGCTTCTTTGGGTATTTCTCTCCCGAGTATAGTCGTTGACCAGGGAGATAAAACCTTGCTCGTGAAGTACATCAAGATATTCATCAATCTGGTTTCTTCTATCTTTTTTTAATATATCTATGTTTATATCCCCTATTATTAGTCCTAGTTGAGTTGGCTGAATTAGTTGTAAGTACTGTGGCAACTCTTGTAAAAAACTATCCAAATTTTGTTCTGGAGGTCTATAAATAGCATTAAATGAAAATTTAAAGGAGGGACTGATTTTTATTAAAAACTTTAAAACACTGATACCCGCAATCTCAACCTCTTGTACTTCAGCATTCCATTTGTCTTTTATTAGCACCACGACTCCATCATTTTGGTTAAGGTTTCCATTGTTATAAAAAATATGATAGCCTTTTATTTTATAATAATCAACAAAATAAATCTTCCAAGTCTCCGTAAAAACAATTATGTCAAAAACGTAATCTGTCATTTGTAAATGAACCAAAAAACTATCAAAGTTTTTGTTTATGCTGGTGATATTTTGTGTTAAAATATGAAAGCCCGAGAATTTTTTTACAAATTGGTTGAACTCGCATATATTTGAATAAGTAGTTGTTTTTAAGCTTAAATCATGTTCAATTTCGTTTCCTAATTCTACTAAATCCATTTCGATTCTATATAAAATGCACTTTGATACAACAAGATGCCAAGGTTTGTTTTAAAGATACCGCTACTACAAAAAAAGAGGGATTACATAAGACCTACAAGATAAAATTTAAATAAAATAAAAATTATATTTTAAAAGATGTTTCTTGCGAGCTTATCTTTTTTGAAGTCTAGATCAGCTTGTTATTTTTTCAGAACTTTCACTTTTGGAGTGAGTGTTAGCCTGAAGTACAACTTTGATTAAGTTATTAATACCTTTTCCAGTTCTTTTATCGACAATAGGTTTTGCCGGTTCAACCGTGACCCTCTCTCTTGACCCACTTGTTGGAAATACAAACACTGATGGTTTCGGATCCTGCGCAGAGGTTGGTACCACGTTGTGTGTGATGATGTTGACGTCAAGCGGACTGTTGGATTTTGTGACTGGAGTTACTGGGGCGCTCGTAGATAATTTAGTTGGGATAGATGGAGAGGGCAACTCGTTATCCTCTAATGTATAAAGTCCTCTAATCTATAAAGTAATGCTGATAAAGTCATATTTTTTGGAAAATTCGCGGAATTTTTGACCAAATCGTGTTCCGCAATCAGATCTCACTACCTCAGCAATACCATATCTCGCAAACAGTTTTTTCATTTTGGGTATAATATCGTATAATCGGGTATAATCGTCTGTTAAGCTACTTAACTCAAAAATTTCAAAAAACCTTGAGTAGTAATCGACAACAATCATAAACCACTTTCCTAGCTTATAAAAATCAACTGCTATTTTTTGCCACGGCCGTGTGAGCGCTTTATCTTTTGGGAAAGTCTCTCTATGGTTCTGTTGATTCTCGATGCAAGATGCTAAATTTTCTATCTGGGTAGATAAACCAATCCACCACACGCTCATTATAGACAAAGTACTTGTAGTTTTAGATCTTCTTCTCTTATGGAAAGCCTATGTATAATTATTTCGGAGGATAATTTTTTTTTAATAGATGGCGATAGTAGCACAAAAATTCTAAATTTGTCATATCTCTCCCTTATCTCCCGCCAGCGCGTAGAGGCGCATTTATTGATTTTTTGCCAACAACGGCAGGAGGTTATTTCTATAATGGGGACTTTGTTTTTTTGAAAAGAAAGGAATTATAACAACCAACAGGCTTTTATAGTGTACGATGAGTGAAATAAAGTGTAGTATGAGGTGTAGTACAATCGTATTAGTCCGTTTATTTCTTTAAAAGTTTGTAAAAATGTGTAAGATTGTTTAAACTTTTATGACATGACACCATGACTACATCACAATCAAAAGTCAAATAATTTCGGCCTACGTCCCTTTGGGAGGGGGGGCGGTAACAGAATTTTTAATAAAAAAGGGAAAATCTAAGCATTGCTCAAATTTTTCCTAAATATCTCAAAAACTAAAATACCCACTTAAGAACGGTTTTCATTTCTAGAAAGCCATATCATTGCTTTATTTTACAAGGTATTTTTTTTAGTTTAAAAGTAAGTGGTACGAAAACAGTAGCGGCTCGTCTTGGAAAAATGTTAAAATTTCAGGTTTTTCAACTTCTTTGCAAGTTACTTTTCTTTCTTCTGGTTTTTAGATTTGAATTCCGAGATTATAGTTATTGACTTTAAAAATTTACCCATTATCTTCCTTTCTTTTGACGCTTTTTAAAATATTTTCTGGTAGGTATAGATTACGCTACCCGTGGCCTTTTTAGCACAAAGGGTACCGAAATAATTGTTTTTTTTTTTTAAATCTGCAGCATAACGGACTTTTTTTTTACCTATAGATATGTTACCATTTTTGTTGTTATGTATATTTTTTGAATAACGTTTAAATATGTCTTTTAATTTTTTCACAGGTTGTTTAGTTTTCTTTTCAGTAGCGTCCTCAGCAACCGTTAAATTTGAAAAATTCACTAATTCAAAATGGTGAACATTTTCTTCAAAAAATAACAACGCAATATCTCACGCTGGCATTCCTACAAACTTTGCGAAATTTTGATAAAGCTATATTTTTTGTGTGTAGCTCTATTCATTCTTTTTTAGGGATCCTATTATATATGCAAAAAAATTGGAGTGGGGCTATGCTAGAGAGGTTCTTCTATACCCATGCTAGTCGAAAGTTCGTACAAGAATCGCATATTAGTCGGCAAGATGAAAAGTATAATTAAGAAAAAATAATAACTAAGCAGTGAAACTTGGCATGCATAATAAGTAGATAGTTAGATAATTTATTTCTATTTCCAAAAATAACACAAAAATTGTTAAAGGTTTATAAATTATGGTGGAGCGATGAAATTTGGCATAAATGATCATTGACCTCGCAATTTTTTTTGTAGTGTGTTACTTATAAGAGATCTCTTGCCTAGGACCCCAATTCTCGACGTTAAACGAAAAATAGGAAAATAATAATAACAGCTGTATTATTGGTATTACACACAATAAAACGCCATGGGTTAATGTAAACGCGTATATTTAGTAAAATACTAAAACAAAATATCTACACAACTTGTAGACGCCATGATGTTTACAAGACTCTAGAATGATCAACATATCAGGTGGTGCCACTAGGAGCACATTTTGAATAGCTAATTAGACCAGGAATATAAGATACATATAGTTAGACCGGGCGCATAAGATGACTTAAAAGCTAATAAATAAAATACATCTTTCCCCTTTAAGATTACAAACTCAATTTTGTATAGGTTTAACCGCACGTCCTGATCTAGTTGTCTAAGCCAGAATGTCACCACTCTGTGTATGAATATTATATGAGCAAGGACTCTCATGCTTACTAATGATTTGGCCAGGTTCCCAGTATTTTTTAACATGATTATAAACCGTGACGTTTTGACCTGGGTTAATTTCTTGCAAAGATTTGGCAATTTTGTTAAAATAGAACTCATTCCTGCTCAATCTATTTTTTAGCTTTTCCTGTGCATTTTGACAAACTACAGGTTTTAAAAGGTCTGCAGATACAGGCACATTTGTTTTACAGATGCGACTCATCATTAGTTGAGAGGGTGAAAATTCAATAAATTTTAAAGGTGTATTACGATACTGCAATAACGATTCGAATATATCTTTTCCCTCTTCGCGAGATTTTTTTACAAGATTTTTTCCATTGCCAACACCTTTTTCAGCCTACCCATTGGACTGGGGAAAATTTGGACTCCTTGGCACTATTTTTAAATACCTATCCTTTGCAAATTGTTGCATAGAAAAACTATGAAATGGAATATTGTCACAGATCATCACGTCAGGACATCCAAATTTAGCAAAAATGGATTTTAATTTCATTTTTACCTCAAAAGCTCATTTATTTTTTAAAGTCACAAACTCTAGCCAATTCGAGTAAGCATCGTATACTACTAAATAAATCGAATAATAAATAAATAATAAGAAAAAATATCAGCAGAGATCCTTTCCCAAGGTCTTTCGGGGATACCAAATGGTTTTAAAGGGTTCTTGGTATTTTTTCTCGCAAACTTTTTACAAGTTTCACATTTTTGAATAAAATTTTCGATATGTTGGCACATTAAGTGCCAGTAAAAAATCTGCGTAGCTCTTAATTTAACTTTTTCAATTCCAATGTGGCCTTCGTGAAGTTTATGAAGCATCAGAAGACGACAATTCTTGGAAACTATTAATTTATTTCCTAAGAATAAAAAATTATCCCAAATTAAGAGTTCGTCTTTAATTTTAAAAAATCGACGCAAGAGGTTTACGATCGCTTCTGGTGACAATATTTTGAACGCCATAAATCAAAAAATGAAATTTTTGACATGCAAAATCGATCGCTAACATTTTTTTTTTCGATCTACGCGTATTTAATCTCACTTTTTGTCAAAATTCTCGAACAAAAAGCTATGGGGTGTCCATTTTATAAAATGCACGCCCCTAAGCCATTTTTGGAAGCATCGGTCTCAATTTCGATGTCTACAGATGGGTCAAAAAATGACAGTATAAGAGCAGTAGCAAGTAAGAATTTTATCTGGGTAAGAGCATTGGCATGTTCCTCATTCCACACCCACCCTACGTCAGCCCTAGTTAAGTGACGTAACGGAGCTGAAACTTTGGATAAATTTGGAATAAACTTGCCCAAATATTTTGACATACCAAGAGTTCTTAAAATGTAACTTTTTTGCTCTGGTTTGGGCATGTCAATTATGGCTTTTACATAGGACTCACAAGGCTCTATCCCTTTTTTTGAAAATAGTTGTCCCATGAACTTAACTTGCCTTGATTTATATTAAATTTTTTAGCACGCTCAAGAACTAAGCTCAAATTTTGATCATGCTGCTGCTCTGCACATCCCGGCCGTGATTATTAAATGGTCAAAATAAATGCCAACACCATATATGTCACCAAATAATTTATAGTTTTTCTGCTGAAAAATTTCTGGAGCCGATTTGATACCGAATGGTAAACGAAGAAACCGATACCTGATAAAGGCGTTCCAAAACTACAATATTCTGAGCATTCATCAGTAATTTTTACCTGAAAATAGCCATCCTTCATATTTAACACTGTAAAATAGGATTTGTTTGACATCTTACTAGCTGTCTCTTCAATAGTTGGAATAAGAACATATTCTCTAATTATCGCTTCATTTAAATATTTTGGGTCCAAACATAACATCATATCTTTATTCTTTTTTTTCGACTATAACCAAAGGGTTAAGCCACTCTATCGGTTTATCAATTTTAGCAATAATGCCCTCTTTTTACAACTGATCAAGCTTGAGTTTTATCCTGGAATACAATGCTTGTGGAATCCTTCTTATTGTCTGCACATTAGGAACTGCGTCCTTTTTTAAAACAATTTTATGAGGGGTAGGGAACTCCCCCAAGCCCTCAAATATCGTAGGATAAGTCTGAACAACATCGCTAAATGATTTAAAATTAGGTGAAGCCAAAAAATCGACCCGTTTTACCACCTCTAGGTCAACACAGCCATTCAAGACAAATAACGGTAATTACCCTTGACTATCAACAACAACAAAGGGTATCTTTGCAGATTTTTCCCTACCTTGCATTTCAAAGTAACCTTGCCAATGGGTTTAATCTTAAAATTATCACTGCCGTAAGCCACTAGCGTGATATTGTATTTTTTCATTTTTTTCTCACAAGCCAAACTATTAAAGCAATGAAGGGGTAAAACACTTACTTCTGCTCCGGTGTTCAATTTGCATTGAACTTGCTTACCTTCAACATAAATGCTTTTTAGCCACATTTTTTCCAAACTTGACTCGCCATTTTTATGTAGCACACCAACTTGCTTTTTGTTCGCCCTAACATAAAACTCGTTATCATCGCTTTTTTCTTCATCTTCCGCCTGCACATCATGCACATTTTTTTGCTTACTACCACTGTATGCACTGGAACTCTGCCACTGCCCTTTTTTACACACAGTTTGTCGCACTTTTTGCACTTTTGTCCATAGGCCGGATATTTTCCCTTTATATGCTTCGAGCCACAATACATACAGTGATTTTTGTCACTCCATTTTTAGTCAGATTTATTTTTATTGCGTACTGCATTCACACCAGCTTCCTTCTGATTCTGTAAGACCTTAGACTGCGACTTCTACCGCTCTGCAAAACGTAATTGCTTTGGTCAAAGTCAAATCAGACTCCCTCAGAAGCCTTTCTCGTAACTCTTTGTTTTGAATCCCTATCAAAATCCTATCACCATGTGACACCATGTCACCTGTGACCATGTCATCTGGGTCTTTATAGTTAGTAGTTTTTATGCCCTTCCGTAGCTCTGTCAAAAAGGAATCAAAAACGTTTGCCGGATTTGCCAAAGTGCAGTCGACACTAAAAACTCCGAATTTTCGCGATTACCGAGATTTAATCGCGAAAACTTAATTATTCCAGTCGACCTGACACCATGTAGTATTGGTATTATACACAATAAAAGGCCATGGTTTGTTGTAAATGCGTATATTTAGTAAAATACTAAGACAAAATATCTACATAACTTGTAGATGCCATGATGTTTACAAAACTCTAGAATGATCAACATACACCACCTGATGTGCCACTAGGAGCACTAATATATAATACAACAGCCATCCAAAAATTGATAGAACTATCAGATTAAAAACAAATATTTGCCGCTCTATTAGCTTAAATTAAAAATTAAAAAATTTTATGTAGAGGAAACCAATTCTTGAAGTTTTTTGAAAAAAGCAACATTAAATATCACCTAAAGCATAACGATAGCAACATTAAATATCACCTAAAGCGTAACGATAGAATCATGGAATTTGGCACAAATGATCACTGGGTCCCTTAGTACCAAATTTTCTAAGATCATTGGCAAAGGACCCTTACTCTCAAAGTTAGTTTTAGAAAATGTAATTTTAACGTCAAAAAACGGCAAACTAACAGGTCGTGTTTTAGTAGAAAAGTAAATATTATTTGGTGTCATTTTAAAGTCCTCTACAAATGTATTTTTGAAAGAAGTTAGAATTAAGCCTCAAAGATCCTGCTTTTTGTTTTCCAATCTTGTTTTGTCAATGTTTAAATCTAGGGGAATCTAATTTTCTATGGATACAAAATTACGGGAAACACTAGCAAACTCTTTGTCAAAAGTAAACAAAAATATTAATAAATTTTCGTTGTCAAATTGTTGTCAGTCGCTTTCACTATTGATGCAATCGACACGCTTGCCCGGTAGATTCCTCTTCTCTGGCTTATTTCCAGGCTAACTTGATTGGGAGAGTTATTATCGGTACGCATTTTTCTCGGGAAATGCAAGGGCTGGGCCGTTATATTATCTCATAGTTATATAGGTTATACAAATAACTATGGGGGCACTGTTATTTTTATTTTAATTGTTAAATTTATACATTTAATTTTTTGTTATTTATAAACTGTTTTGTAAATATATTGTCCCACAAGCGTATGGAAAAGTTACTTTTCCGCAAAATTTTTCGTTTTGAAAATTGAACTTTTTCGGAGTAGTCCTGAAAAAAAAAACTATAAGTAAGATGGACAAAAACACTCGTAGGAAAAACATTGTACCTAACTCTTGCGGAAAATGCCCTTTCCGCCCTTAACGGCTTGCTCGAACTCCGCTTCGGATCGTTCGTGCAACTGACGTCGCGAATTATTAATGTAGATGAGCAGAATGTCTAGCAATTTTAAAATTTATTGTTAAGTAAATAAACCCATCAGCAATACAAAAATTGTCTTACAGGCGCCCTCTGTTCTACTAAAGCAGTTAATTTGCAGTTTTTTGGCGTTAAAAGTACATTTTTTAAATTTAACTTTGGGAGTAAGGGTCCATTGCAAATGGTCTTAGGAAATTTGGTACTAAGGGACCCCGTGATCATTTATGACAAATTCCATGATTCTATCGTTATCCTTTAGGTGATATTTAATGTTGTTTTTTTAAAAAAAGTCAGGAATTGGGGCCCTCTACATAAAACTTTTTATTTTTTAATTTAAGCTAATGTAGCAACAAATAATTGTTCTTAATCTGATAGTTCTATCACTTTTTGGATGGCTGTTATTATTATTTACCTATTTTTTGTTTAACGTCGAGAATTGGGGCCTTAGGCAAAAAACTTCGAATAAGTAACAATTTTTGTGTTATTTTCGGAAATAGGGGTTCTTTTCACAAAACTTTATATTAGCAACATTTACCCAAATTATCTAAGGGTCTACTTATTATGCAAGCCAAGTTTCACTGCTTACCTATTATTTTTTCTTAATTAAACTTCTCATCTTGGGGACTAATATGCGATTTTTGTACGAACTTTCGAGTAGCATGGGTATAGAAGAACCTTTCTCGCATAGCCCCACTCTAATTTTTTTGCATATAGTTAAATTATCACATGCAGGAAATCACTTTAAAAAAAAATATTTATGACTAAAAGGCTTACAGCTAGGTTGCTCTTACTACTACGAATTCTAACTATAGACTATTAACTATACTTCAAGAATGATTCTTCAGGAAAAGTATATTTGTTTTTATAATGCTTTGTTTAAATTAGAAAGTTTAATTCTTAATGTTCAAATAATGAATAGAACTTTTCCTTTTAAATTAATATCAACTAATGTGTAATTATCTCGGTAATTATCTATTAATGGATAGGGAATGTACAGACGTAACATCTCCCCCCTTAGAGTGTTTCATAATATTTCCTAATTTTGTTGTTGCGAAAGTCTTTATACATTCTTTTCCTAATTAACAAAATAGTACATATTATGCAAATGCTTATAATAATTAAAACAATAGAAGTAACTAAATACGAGTAATGATGAGCAGAAATATTTTCAAGAAAAATAGGTTTACTTAAGTCTCTACTATAAATTAATTGTTCGTGGTTGCGTGCACGCGGTGTTAAATGGAATGAGAAATTTTGTATTTCTTGTAAATACTTTACTTTCTTAAAAACAGACCGGTTTCGGCTCCATTAGCTGGCCATCATCAGTGCTAAAAATGATGTAAACTACGGGTATAAAGGTTTTTTGATTGTGAAAATGTACGGATGTTATGTGCTTACTCTTAAGTTTAATGTAGTCAAGCCTTCTTGTGGTTCTCTGATTAAACATATAAAGGTAAAACGACGAGGATACTTATAGACAAACATACAGAGGACATGACCTCTTTCTACCTTAGCAGTTCGAAAATTTTTGTTTTAATTTTGTTTTCAAGATTATTTGTTTTTTTATATATTATGAACGTGCATTTTATGGGGTTATGTCAGTGTTTCTGATATTTGACGGGTTGTGAATTGGCTTTCCAGGAAGGATGCACTCTTTAACTCAGATGGCGAGGTGGTTGCGTTATGTTGGTGTGCTGCGTTCGTTATTTATGTGCGTTCTTTTATTTTTGTGTCGTGTCGGTTGATGCTAAATTAGTCAATCCGTGTTCGGATGCCAAAAATAAAGTAGTTGCGTTATTTTTATCACTCAAGTTGTGGTCTTCTTGTGTTATGTGTTGCAAGAGATTCTCGTGCATGAGGTAGTCATCCGAACACGAATTTTTGTTTGTTATTCTGTCGTGTGATAGTTATAATGTGTGTCGTAATATTTTTCTGTCTATTGTTTGTCAGTCCGTTGCGTGCGAGTAGTCCTTGTAACACTAAATGGATGAAAGTCTATTGCGTGTGTGAGTGGTTTGAGGGGGCGGAAGTTCGAATAGGCGCCTATATAGAGGTACAAAATTGCGCCTTAAGTTTACTTGTTTGTTTAAACATTTTTGATTGTTCAAGATTTTATTTATTTCATAATCTTCCGCAAAATCTAGCCTGCTGTAGCTGGAGGCTGTTATATGGTGTATGATTTTTGCGTTTTTGTTAGGGCTGAAGGCGTGTGTTGTGAAGGAAATATATTTGCCGAAGGGAGATTTTTCTGGACGTTTTAGGTATTCTGAGATCCTGGTCCCACAATCCCTAAATTATACAGTCTCCCAAAAATTTATAAAAATGAAATTCCAATTAGACCCGTATGCAGTTTCACCAATACCCCAATATCACAATTTCAAAATTCATTTTAAACGTTCTAAAAGAGCTCACTCATTTTAGTCCCACCTACTCTCTTAAAAACACCCTTGAACTAGTCGAAACACAAATCTTTACACGTCGGTACCAGAACTTCTTTATTTTCAACAATAAATATTACAAGCAGCCAGACGGCCTAGCCATGGAGCTCTGCCTATCCGGTTGGCTCGCTGATATATTTCTCAATAATATTGAAACTAAATATAGAATCCCACAAAACAACGAGATAAAGCTGTGGAGGCGGTACGTAGACGACTGCTTTGTCATAATCGATGAGGATAGCCAAGTTGCTAACCATATTCTTGATAAAATTAATAGAATACACAAAAACATTGCCTTTACATTAGAAATTGAAAATCAAAACTCGATCAATTTTCTCGGCTTAACAATCACAAAAATTAACAACAGTTTTCAGTTTAAAATATATAGAAAGCCCACACAAGCTGACCATATTATCATGAAAAATTTCCACCACCCCGAACAACATAAAATGGCCGCGCTAAACAGTTATGTAAATAGACTTCTCACAATACCAATGTCCGAGGATGATTACAACAACGAAAAACTATGGCTTCGATCGGGATATAATTGACAAATTATGTAAGAAACAAACAAAAAACAAAACCAAAAACTCAGAAAAACTTAACCACGGCGAACACAATAAAAAATACTGCACCTTGCCATATTTAAACAAAAACCTTAACAACAATATAAACAATATTCTCCGCAATACCAACAAACAGCTAATAATATCCAACAACAATAAAAACAATTTGAATAAAACACTAATCAAAAATAAAGACAAAACCAACAATCTCACAAAAAAGCGGAGTATACCAGCTCATATGCGGCGAATGTGAAACCACATATATTGGGAGAACAAGCAGAAACTTAGAGAATGAAATAAATAAAATCTTGAACAATCACAATTGTTTGAACAAACAAGTAAACCTAAGTCGCAATTTTGTCCCACTACACAAGCGCCTATTCGAACTTCTGCCCCACAAGGACTACTCGCACGCAATGGACTGACAAAAAACAGACAGAAAAATATTACGACACACATTATAATTAACACACGACAGAAAGACAAACAAAAATTCGTGTACGGATGACCACCTGCACGAAGATCTCTTGCAACACATAACACCAGAAGACCGCAACTTGAGTGATAAAAATAACACAACAACTTTATTTTTAGCATCTGAAAATGGATTGACTAATTTAATATCAACCCACACGACACAAAAATAAAAGAACGCACATAAATAACGAACGCAGCACACCAACAAAACGCAACCACAGCGCCATCTGAGTTAAAGAGTGCATCCTTCCCGGAAAGCCAATTCACAACCCGTCAAATATCAGAAACACTGACATAACCCCATAAATTTATGCACGCTAATGGAGCCGAAACCGGTCTGTTTTTAATAAAATAAAGTATTTACACGAAATACAAAATTTCTCATTTCATTTTAAATTAATTGTTGCATTTATTGGGAAAATGCTTGTATTAAAAGTTGTGCTAAAATCAATGCTGTTACCTATTTGCTATTAATTAGCGCACATTTAGGCGTTCTAAATTTCTTAAATTGCTGACAATTTTCATAAACTTCATGGGTTTGTTTGGAGCACAATAATTGATTATTTATATAAGTTAAAAGAGAAATTTCGTAGTCATTTTGAACTTCATAATTATCATACAAAAGATTATTAAGATGATTTAGTTTACTTTGAAAAATGGTATTATTTAGTTTTTGAGAAATAACTGACTGAAGGATAATCTGATTTCTAATTGAGCGAGTGTACATTTAATTTGAGTAAGGTAAAAATGAATAGTAGATTTATGATTATGATCAAATACGTATGCCTGATCAATATTTTCGTTATAATAACTCGTCGCAGGTACTTTATAAACCTAAAGGGCCTAGTTGTGAGGCGTCAGGAGGGTCAGGCTGCTCCTGTAAATAATTAATTTCTTTAGTTTTCTTTCTAACTCTTTTTATATTCTTAATATGAATTTGTGCTTTTTGTCTATTTTGAGTTTTTCCGATTAGGGTTTTATCTTTAATGTTGGTAATTTTTATAGGGATGTATTTAGGGTTGACTTTGCTGGGCTTAACTTGTTTTTTATAAACTATTTGATCTTCGGTCAATTCCGGATTTCCATTGATTTTCTTAAAAACAAAAGATCAAAAGATCTTGGGTGAAAATAACGAAAATTCAAACCTGGATGAGCATCCCACAAGGAACACAGAAATAACCAAAGCGAAAAGAGAAATGATTAAACGATGTTTTGCTCTGGGTAACCAGCGTGAGCTCGTCAGTGGTTCCACTGGTCACCCTCCCCATACATCATTAAACACCATCATACACTTTGATTTGCAACTTTGAATCACTCACAAATAGGCATCGTTCCGCACTGGCACTTATCCAAGTTACCTGATACGGATTCGTCCTGGCGTTTTAATATTTCTAATAGGATTATGCTCCTAAGGCAATTTAAAAGCAAAAAAGAAATTAAAACAAACCTCCAAATCAGTTACATTAACCGAAAATAATCTAAAAACAAAAGATCAAAAGATCTTGGGTGAAAATAACGAAAATTCAAACCTGGATGAGAATCCCACAAGAAACACACAAAGAACCAAAGCGAAAAGAGAAATGATAGACATCGTTCCACACTGACACTTGTCCAAGTTACTTGATACGGATTCGTCCTGGCGTGTTAATATTTCCAATAGGATTATGCTCCTAAGGCAATTAAAATGCAAAAAAGAAATTAAAAAAAACTCCAAATCAGTTACATTAATCGAAAAGAATCTAAAAACAAAAGATCAAAGCGAAAAGTTTCACTGTCACCTTAAATATAAAGTACAATTTTAAATAAAAAAAAAACAGTATAAAAAAACAAAAATAAATTAGTATTTAACTTCGAAAAGAACCGTTAATGTTTTCGACACCCATAGCATTAGAAGAATACACAGAACAAACCGGAATCAAATTATATAAGGAAAAATATGGTAAATAAAAACGTTTGACACCATCTATATCAAAAAAGTCACAAAAAATTCAAAATAAACAACATGATGATGAAGAAAGTGATGAAAGTTCCTACCTCCTAAAAGACTACCCTCAAGACTCCAAATACCAAGACTTGAGAAATGCTGGTCCAGCAACACCTATCACTGCAGAAAAGATTGAGAAAAATGAAAACTCTGGAAAATGTTTATTTAAATTTACCACTCGATCGTACTCGATACAGTGTTCAAAATGTGAATATTGGTATTGTCTTACATGCGTAAAATTAAAAGGAACTGAAGTAATTACAATTAAAGAAAATAAATCTGTATGGTCGTACAATGACTGCCAAGATTCTGGTAAGTTAATTTTGAACAATATAAAAATAGATCAGGACTATACTTTAGAATATGTCATTAATTTGATTAATAACAGATTTGATCTATTACATCAAAATCAAAACAATCAAGAACAAAGAATATTACTACATAAAATTGAAACCCTAGAAAAAAAATAGATTGCCTAACTAAAAAAATTAATATTTTGGAACAAATACAGTCAAAAAAAGAAAACTCCATCACCAACTCTGAAATACTAAAAACGAAAATAAATGATAAAATAAACGAAAATAAGGAAAATGTAAACTTGCTCGTTGTAATAATAAAACCAAAACAAAATCAAAAATACGAAGAAACTAAACAAGAAGTTAAAGATAAAATTAATCCAAAAGAAGTAGGTAAATCAGTAATAGATGTGAAGAAAATAAAAAATCGAGGACTAATTATGAAATCAAATTCAGTTGAAAACATAAAGAAGATAAAATCTGTTAGTGAAACAAGTTTAAATAACAGATATACTGTTGAAATATCTCAACTAAAACCACCAAAAATAGTAATAATATGATGTAGAAAAAACTATCAAACTGAAGAATTACTAGAAGAACTTAGAACACACCAATACATAAATATAGATGATAGGATAGAGATTGTCGGAAGTAGAGAATCAAAATACACCCAAAAATTTATAATTTATGCAACCACAAGTGGAACCACATACAACAAATTGATAAAAAAAGAACTAAGGATAGGATGGGAACAATGTAAAATAAAATAAGCACTAGATATTATGTTTTGTGGCCGATGATGTCTATATGGTCATAAAGAAAAAAATTGTAACGCTAAGCGAGTTTATTCCTACTGTAGCAAGGAAAATAAATATTGGGATTGTAAAGAAGAATATGCGAAATGTATCAACTGTATGGACTATAACCACGAACCTAATACTCCCGAATGTTTTACTCATCAATACTATGTTTCTAAAACCAAAAAAAAAAAAATAGCTCATAAATATAATCCAGATTAATGAAAAATAAATTAGAAGAAATTGAACTATAAGTAAATCAGGAAAAAATTGATCTCATAATTATTACAGAAAAATGAAATAAAATACTATAATTTGGAAAATTTTGAATCAGTTTATGCTACAAGAGAAAAAAAAGGAGGCGGATTGGGATTTTTTATAAAGAAGAATCTGAAGTATGGAGTAGTTGAAAAAAGTAATGGACTAATATCATTCGCGATAGTTGAAATTAAGTCTTTAGAAACAACAATTTTTGGAATATACAAAACTCCTGGAACCACAAAAGACAATTTTATAAATTTTTTAGACCAAAAATTAGAATACTTTGCAGTAAAAAATAAAAAATGCTTTGTTTTAGATGATATAAATATTGATATCTTAAAAAAAGACAAAATTGGCAACAGACTTTAAACTTTGTAACACTATCAAACCAACAAGAGTAACTGAAAAATCTTCAACTTTAATTGACCATATTATAACAAACTCTTTAGCCTTTATAGATTTATCTATTAAAAACCAATTCACTTAGCGACCATTTTCTACAAATATTATCTATTAGAAATCAAAAAGACACGAACAATGAAAGAAATAAATTTATACCATCAATAAATTATGAGATTGATAAACTAAAACAGGAATTAATTCAACTTAACCAAAAATTGAGTGAACTTACTGAAAAGTTTAGAAAATGTTCTTATCAAACTTATTTTAAAATCAAACACGATAGCAAACCATGGTTTAATCAAGAAATAGCCAAATTGATGAAAAAAAGGGAGTCAAATTACGAAAATACAAAAAAATTTCCAGAAAACTTAGCAGCTAAAGAAGAATATCAACAAATTAATAAAAAAGTCAAACAAGAAATCAGAAAAATAAAACGAATATATAAAAAAATATGGAAAAATATAAATTTTCTTTTGAAAAAAAATAATAAAGAAAATAAGATTGACATTGACTATTTAATCGCCAATGGCAAAAAAAATGAAAACAAACCAGAAAATTGCGAAGAAATGAATAACCATTTTATAAATGTAGGCGAAAATTTGGAAAAGAAAATACCCAAAACCTTAAGAAATGATTTTCCGTCCAATTTAAATTCAATCTATCTAGAAGAACCAACTTGTGAAGAAATTGAAGAAATCATAAAATAACTGGACATCAAAAAAGCATCTGGGTACGAAAACATTTCTGTAAAAATTCTTAAAAAGCTTAAAGGATATGTAATTTCAATAATTTTAAAATTATCAAAATTGTCATTTGAAAAAGGTGAATATCCCAGTAATATGAAAATTGCTAAAGTTTTACCTGTGAAATAAAATTATTTGCAGATGACACAACAATAGTTTATTTTGCAAATAATTATTCCAAAATTTATAGTGATATTCAGTTTGATCTAAATATTATTCAAAATTGGCTCTACTCTTACAAACTAACAATTAACTATAATAAATCATCTTATATTTTTACTAATAAAAAGAAAATTAATAAAAAAATAAAACCAATCAAATTTAATAACAATATAATTAAATATACAAATTTTATAAAATTTTTGGGATTATACATCGATGAAAGATTAAGCTGGGATAAACATATTGAACATTTAAGAAACTCTATTTCTCTCTTAATCGGTGTTCTTTACAAAATAAGACATTACATACCGTTAAAATATCTAAACAACATTTATTATGCTTTAATTTACTCCAAATTACAACACATGATATCTATTTGGGGTTTGCAAATAAAACCACAATAAAACCATCAAAAAAACTACAAAATAAAGCAATCAAATGCATTCATAAATTTTCATTCTTAAAACCTACAGAAAACATTTATAAACCAAAGGGCTACCTTGATATTAACAATCTACATATTTTAAAATTAGGCATTTTAATTCATTCAATTCATTTAATTTACTGTGAAAGAGCGAAACATCGTTTAATCATTTCTCTTTTTGCTTTGGTTCTTTGTGTGTTCCTTGTGGGATGCTCGTCCAGGTTTGAATTTTCGTTATTTTCACCCAAGATCTTTTGATCTTTTGTTTTTAGATTCTTTTCGGTTGATGTAACTAATTTGGAGTTTTTTTTAACTTCTTTTTTGCTTTTTAATTGTTTTAGGAGCATAATCCCATTGGAAATATTAACACGCCAGGGCGAATCCGTATCAGGTAACTTGGATAAGTGCCAGTGCGGAACGATGCCTATTTGTGAGTGATTCAAAGTTGCAAATCAAAGTGTATGATGGTTTTTAATGATGTATGGGGATGGTGACCAGTTGAACCACTTCTTTTTTGCTTTTTAATTGATTTTCTGGTTTCGTGTTTCCGTATTTTGTTGTTGTTTTTGAAGCGTGTTTTGATAAACGTCATTTAAAAAGGTTAGAACTTCATTTTTACGTTTTTCATTTTATTTCTCATAGACGGTTAAGTCATGATTAGTTAAGGGTTGGTTCATGTATGGACCATAAATAAGATTAAAAGGTGTAAAACCGGTAGTCGAATGTTTGATTTGATTATAGATTAACATGGTAGAGGTCATTAAATTAGGTATGCTTTCGTAAGGATTTTGTAGTTTTAAAATTCCTAATTTTTCAATAAGGGTGGAATGTAACCTGTCCACTAAGCTATTAGAGGTAGGGTTGTGTGGGGTAGTATAGTGTTTTGTTTTTGAATTCTAGCCCAGAGTCCATTACTATTTTTCCTGGGGTATTGTGATGTGAGAACTAATGTCTTAGTTTATTCAAGATAGTTACGCCATTTTTATCTTGGATATGATAAGCTTGTGTAGATTTTGAGAAGGAATTAATGATGGTTAAAAAGTTGAAATTTTGTGTTGAAAAGGTATCAAGAAAAAGAGTTTTGAAAAGTTTTTCACTTAGCAAGGGTCCTTGGTAGCTTATGTGATAAGGGTTTCTTTCATATTTGGCTCGAAGGCAAAGATCACACTGATTTATATATTTTTTTTCAAACGACCGGAAAATAGCCACTTTCCGTACGATTTTTCATACGGAAAGTTCTACATTACAAGGCATGTTCTTTCGAAATATTTCCACTCTCCAGAAAGGACCTTTTTGTTCAATTTTCCGGTCCCTTGATCCTTTTCCGGTCCCATTTTTGGCCAAGTTGGCTATGACTTCTTGTTGACAGCTTTTAGCTTGTTTTTTTGGTATGGGCAGTTTTGACACTTCTAAAAAAGCTGTTTTAAATTTGTTTCAAAAGTTTTGTTTACAAAAATGGACTCAGATCTAGAAAATGAGTTGAATCCGGAGGAAATAATAAAAGCTGCTTCAAGAGTCACATACACAGAAAAATCGACCACACATTTTTAATTCTCAAATTAAGAGTATACTATAATTATAGGTAAATAAAGAACAAATCTAGAAATCTGCCTTTTATGAGCTCTTTTATCATTATTTTGCTTGATAAGTTGGCCATGGTTGGCCATAACTGGTCGTCAGTCATCACTGATTTAGCTGTGTGAAGCTAATAGACACTACACTATAATTTTTCTAATGTTTTATACAATTTTGCACATTAAAAATACAAAAATCATTCCTAACCACAAAACTTTACTTGTTTTTCTTAGTTTTCATCTTAAAAACTACCGGCCTTAGCGGCAATGGCTATCTAGCCAACAAGAAGCAGAAAATATCAGGGGACTGTTCATAAATTACGCAACACGGCTAGGCGTCGACGAAAGTGATAGATACTAAAATGTTTTTTCTGATCGTTTGAAAAAAAAGTACGTACGATACACGACCGGAAAGTGTCTTTACAGGTCGACGCAGGAAATTTACAGGGCGAGCCGCAGGCGAGTCCTGTAAACCTGCGGAGAATTTTCCGGTCTAGTGACGTAAATACCTATTTTGTATTGTATCACGCATTTTAGGTCAGTAATATTTTTCTTTTAAAGTTTGATATGTTTCATTTAAACCATTATGATTTTTAGAGTGATAACTTTCGATGATTATTTATTTTTATTTATTATTATTAGTTTTTGTTGTTCCGTGTTGATTGATTAATATTTTAAACGATATTTTTTGTTATAATTACGAAAATTGTATAATTTTCTTTTGATGAAAGATTCAAGAGTATTATAATAATTCATTTCAGAAAGTTTAAATAAGCATATATTCTTTTAAGATGTACCAAAAATGGAGACTGGCAGAGTTGACTTATTTGGAAAGAAATATACTGTTATAGAATGTAGTGGAGGAGGAAACTTCCTGTTCAACTCCTTAAGCGTTGCCCTTTTTAGCAATAGTAACTCGAATCAAATCGTTAGAGAACAAATTAAATAAAATTAAACTTTTATTATGAGTGGTTAGCACCCATACTAAATATTTTTTTAAATCATAAATATATTACTTATAATAATTATTTCACACATAACAAGTCGCATCTAGGAGTTTATTTGAAATAATGATATATTTTTAATGCATTTTGTCAATTCTTCAAAAATAGCTATTTTTGGAGGCACCCGGCGTGAAAACCGCAAACTGATTTTTGTAAATTCGTACAATTTTTAAAAGCTTGTTCCTTAAAAAACATAATTCTAGTAGGGGATCAAAATCACCCAGAAAATATGATAATCCCAAAGACATAAACGAAAAGATGCGAAAATTGACCTAAAATTCAGAGTTTTTTTAAGCATCATTTTAAGCGTTTGGAGTTTAATTATAAACTCCCTGACTATTTTTGTTAATTTCAATAAATATTTTTTTATTTTCTATTTAATTCTAAAGAAATATTATAAAAAATATAAAACCAATCATTTAAAATTAAAAATAACGGTTGGGAGAGCAATGTTCCTATTTTAAACGAAAATAACATATTTTATCAAAAAAGCCGACTCTACCAACTTCAATACCTTTGTACAACATAACCTGCAAAGTAATTGTTTATATCCTAACAAATTGTTGTAGATACACTTCTTATCTTATTTTTAGAAGAAACCAAAATCACCTTTAAAGCAATTTAACTGCATCAAATTAACCAAAATTAGGGAAAACACAAATTTGTTCAAAAACTTGGAATATTTTTTTAGAGTGTTATACCTCGTTATAAAGGGACACATATCGCCTACATAAAAGTGAAATAAAATATTTTATAGCTATTATGGTTATTTTATTATTTTACAAAAACTAAATGAAAGTCACAACACATTCTAAAGCGTCGCGACGACCGACGCCGCGCACTGGTCTGTCCTATGTAATCTGGGAGGACATAGGCGAATTTTTAATATGGGTTAAAATACCTGGAAAGTACACACATTCTACAGATAACATATCTAGTCATCCATAACTGTAAGAGTTACATCATAATTTTTACTCATAGACTTGCTACAGCTTGTCAAATTTGACTGTTTTTTGCAGTTTGACGTATATTTTTTTATAACCAAACATCATAAGTTTATATTTTTTTGTGTCTTTATTTTAACTGACATAATTTTGGTCTTACAATGGATGGTAAATACATAGATTACTCTTTACAATACAATACAGTTTTTCAAATTTCATTGGCTAATGACAGTACAGCGTGCTAGTAAATTGGATAAAAAATTTACTTTTTTAAAAAGATGACAAATTTTGAAGAAGAATATAAAAAATATGTGTTAATGTCGCGTCTCCATTTTTTTACAGAAGGTAGCTTGAACCTTTGAATTTACAGGGCCACTTTTGCCTTTTTGCGCTAGGTTGCGCTCACTTGTCAAAACAGCTTTAGAAGGTGCAAGGGAAAATTAAAAATAATAAAATCAGAAATTTACTATTTGCTGGAACATTAAAAAAAATAGTTTAATCTCATTTTTTATTATGTACAGGGTTCCCAAATTCGATTATTTTAAAGCGTTAAGTCTATTCTCGGTTAGGTAGAAATAAAACGGCCCTAACTTTTGCTTGTGTGAATCAAATTTCATTAAAAATTGAATCGAAAAAACCATATTTCAGTAATTTTACTTGTTTATGAGTTACCGGGTGTTACTGAAAAGTTTGCATTTTGGTCAGGGGTCTACAACTCCTTTATTTTATGATGGACATTGTTTAATTATATACAAGAATTAAAATTATTTTGTACCTTTTAGTGTAGAATGAAATAAAATCGTTTTACTTAAAAAAAAATTTATTTATTATATCTGAGATCTGTCTCATTTCGCTCTCTTCTATGATTATAAAATACACAGTAAAATGTAAAAAAAACTGCATATTCATAGCAGTTTTAACTGCATATTCATAGCAGTTCAAGATTAAAAGTTATACATTTTTAAGCATATTTTTGAATTTACCACCTTTACACCCCTCACCCACCTCCTAGCCCCATTTTTTGTCATAAAATTGTATTGTCACCACATGAAATCATAAATCTAAAAACCAATGTTCGTATCTGTTATGACTTCAAAGTTATGAATTTACCCCCTTCAGACCCCGCATGTTTGTATCGGTTTTCATTACAAAGTTCTGAATTTACCCCCTTTACAGCCCTCACCCACCCCCTACCACCAAAATATTTTCATAATATTGTATTGTCATCAGACTTACATTACTTTCCCAAATTTCATTAAAATCAATTTACAAGAAGTGTGCCAAAAATGAATCGCAAGATTTGATAGACAGACTACAGACTTTCAGACAGTCGGCAGACAGACAGTTGACAGCTGGGCTCTGTGAAGTTAAAAAACAGAATTCGTTATAATTCTGTACTCTTTAGGCAACCACTTGATTGAATTCGAGTTAATTATTTATGAAATTATATGCAAAAACATGCGTGTTCTCCCATATGTCGAATCCGGACCAGTGTGCGCCGACCACAATGTGACGGCGAAAAAAAAATAGCTTTTTGTAAATAGCTTATATTGAAATTAATTTTATGGAGCACGTACATGTCATTCCACAAGAACATTTTAATCTTAAAAACCCTCCGAAGTCCTTTTTAAGAAACGAAGTAATCAGTCAACTAAGATTAAGTCACCTATCTGAATTAGAGAAAAACCTTATAACTAAATTTTGCAAAGAATTCCATGACGTAAAGTATTCAGAAAATTGTGATTTAACTTTTACTAATCAAATTAAGCATTCCATCAGAACGACTAATGACCGTCCTATCTATGTAAAATTTTTCAGGCATCCACCTGCTATGAATAAAGAGATTCAAAAACAAATCCAAAAGTTGCTTGATAACAAAATTATAAGACCTTCTATCTCTTCTTATTCTGCCTCTTTTTGGATTGTACCGAAAAAACTCGATGCATCTGGATTACAAAAATATCGCATGGTCATCGACTGTAGACAACTACCCAAATATCCTTTACCCCGCATAGATGAGATCTTAGATAACTTAGGAAAATGTAGATATTTCACAATACTTGATCTAGCACAAGGTTTTCATTAGATCGAAGTCTATCCCCAATCAATAGAAAAAACCGCCTTTACTGTCAACCATGGACATTTCGAATATCTAAGAATGCCCTTTGGTCTAAAAAATGCACCTGCCACCTTCCAACGTATGATAGACGAAATATTACTCGAAGATCATCTAGTTCATCTGAGCAAAATGTTTCAAAAATTCCGAGACGTTAATCTCAAAGTTCAACTTGATAAATCTGACTTCTTACAACAAGAAGTACAGTTTTTAGGATACGTTATTACACCCCAAGGCACTTAACCAAATCGAAATAAAATTGAAGCGATAATTAAATATCCCTTACCTAAAACAAGAACACAAATTAAATCTTTCCTTGGATTAATTGGCTATTATAGAAAATTCATTAGAAATTTTGCAAAAATTACGATACCTTTTACAAAATGCTTAAGAGAAGATACAAAAATAGATCTTAATGACCCACATTATTTAGAAGCAAAATGACAAACCTATTGCTTTTTATTCCCGTACTCTTAATATAGCAGAACGTAACTATTCCACTATAGAGAAAGAACTCTTGGCTATTTTTGATTCAACTAAATATTTTAAATCTTATCTTTACAGACAAAAATTCCTTATCGAAACAGACCATAATCCTCTCGTTTGGCTCTCTAAAATAAAAGAACCCAATTCGCGATTAATAAGATGGAAACTAAAACTAGAAGAGTTTAATTTTGAAATAAAGTGCAAAAAAGGAAAAGAAAATTATGTAGCCGACGCCCTCTCTCGAATAGATATTAATAACAACGACACCGAATCTATTACCTATGACGATGTTGCCAATACAAATGACTTCATTATACCTGACTTAAACGAAGACAATCAATCAGACCTAAGAGTACACTCAAATCAAGATAATACCGGAAAATAATTACACATCTCTGAACAGCCATTAAATTTTGCACAAAATCGCCTTGTCATTTATTACGGAAAATCCTGAAATTAACTCTGTGTTTCGGACTTCCATTGTCTATATTTTATTTATACACGACGTTTCGATCAGTACAATCTCTGATCGTCTTCAGGTGCAAACTAGTTTGCACCTGAAGACGATCAGAGATTGTACTGATCGAAACGTCGTGTATAAATAAAATATAGACAATGGAAGTCCGAAACACAGAGTTAATTTCAAACACATCATTGTCTCAAACTTTCAAACAAACGGAAAATCCTATTATTGTACTCATAGTAAAAATTCAATTCAATAAAAATCACCACTCCTGTCGTATCTAAAGCGAAATAGAACATTTAAATAGGATACTATTAGAAATTATACCTTCCGACACTACTTTTGTAATATTCATCCTCAAGGACGAATTAAAACAAAGATTTCAAAGTATTGTAAATTGCCAATTAAACCCCACAGCCAAATTATTCTTTAAATTAAAACAAAGTTTTGGTTTTATTTCAGACCGGTTTTAAAAATTCCTATGAATAACTCAGATTATAACAATGAAAAACTAATTTTAAAACAAATAGCACAAAACAATGGATATAATCCTAGTATCATAGACAATCTCATTAATACACACAAAAACAAAAACAAAAATATAACCAAAAAAAAAATTATGATTGTTTTCCACAAACCAAAACTACACTTTTTTGCACTCGACGCGCGTTTCGCTAACAACGTTAGCATAATCAGGAGACGATAAACACTTAAACATTGTTTGCAAAAAAGTGTAGTTTTGGTTTGTGGAAAACAATCATAATTTTGTTTTAGTGCAACCAAAGGTTCCAAATTCTCAACATGGATAAAAATATAACCGTAACAGTAAAAAATAACAGTCAACTCAAGAACACAATATTAGAAAAATCTAATTAACCAAAAAAAGTTAACCATTATCAACAAAACACAACTCAACCAGGCCCAATAGATTCAACATACAACATTATACAACAAAACAACAGCCAAAATCACAACAACTTTCTCGTAGAAAACAACAATTCTAAACAAACAAACAACAATCCCATAGAAAATACTAATAAACCTAAGAAATCAAAAAACAATAACAACCAAAAAAACAACAGCCAACAAGAACCGGCAAACCACAATCAACTACAGGATAGCAGTCAAAATAACATCAACACAACCACTGAGAAACTATATCAATCCGCAAAATCAACAACAACTAAGGTCAACATCGACCAAACAAACAACAGTCAACAAACTAACTAAAAAATTACACAAAACCTCAAATATTGCAGCTTACCTCTATTAAACAAAAATTTAAATAACCAAATAACGAAAATAATAAAAAATCAAGACAATAATATAAAAATCACACACAATAGCCAGTAAAACCTAGGTAGAATCCTTACAAATAACAAAGAAAAAACCGAAAATCTTAAAAAAAAGTGGAGTATATAAGCTCGAATGCGGTTCATGTAACACAACCTACATAGGGCGAACCAGCAGAAACTTGGAGACAAGGATTACCGAACATTTAAAGAAACCAGACAAGTCACCATTTGGGCACCATCTTAAATATTCCAAACACTCGTTTAGCCCAACAAAAAATGCTAAAATAGTACACCACATATCAAATTCAGGATACACAAGACTTGATTTTATCGAGGACTATGAGATTGGTATGGAAAGAAACACAAATAGTCAGTGCCTCAACAAACAGGCAAATCTAAAAAGAAGTTTTATCCCCATTCACCGTCGCTTATTCGAACCCCATTCCATTCCATCCCCATCCTCACCAGTAACACAATCCCAGAGACCCAGAATCACCCCAATCTAATCCTTACATACCCTGAGCGTACCACGCGCTCCGCCAGCTAGGCGAATGAACGAACGCCCCACACCAAAAATTCTATGAAAGCTACCAAATATATCTCCCTTCATGGAAATCAAATTTTCAAAATCTCTCTTTAGTAAAAGCCAAACCATAACCTCCAAAATAGACACGCTAACTGACTGGTGTTAATAAAAAAGAGAAAATAATTTTTGAGAATAAAAATCGAGTCAGCCTCGCAGAAAGTGCATAAAGGCGGACACCGCCAAGCAATAATCATGTTTGTGAAAAACACAAATTTATGTAAGTACCTTATTTTCATGGACTGAGACATTACCCTCTCCATATAGGCCGATCAGCTCTTATCGTTTTAGTGTCCTTTTATCCACCTTCGCCGCCATTTTGACAGAAAACTAATGGATTATCTGTCACTTTTGAGTGAAAATGGCGGCGAAGGTGGATAAAAGGACACTAAATCGGTATGAGTTGAGCGGCCTATCTGGAGTGGGTACTGACTGAGATAATGCTATATTTTAATTTTTGTAAAATGCGTGATACAATACAAAATAGGTATTTACGTCACTAGACCGGAAAGTGTCTTTACAGGTCTCCGCAGGTTTACAGGACTCGCCTGCCATTATGATTTTTAGAGTGATAACTTTCGATGATTATTTGTTTTTGTTGTTCCGTGTTGATAATGTCCCCAAGATATTTAGTGTCAAAGACTAATTTGATTGGTTTGGATAAGTTGCGTTGCACGTTGAGGTAAAGATAAAGTAAAACAACGTTTTTTGTATTTCGTGCAAAGTTTCGCTTTTATTTCAGACCAGTTTTAAAGATTCCTATAAATAACTCAGATTATAACAATGAAAAACTAATTTTAAAACAAATAGCACAAAACAATGGATATAATCCTAATATCATAGACAATCTCATTAATACACACAAAAGCAAAAACAAAAATATAACCAAAAAAAACAAAATTATGATTGTTTTACACAAACCTACTGCTATATTTTAATTTTTGTAATATCCTTTTTTAGTATTCACTGATGATGGCATGTATGCCGAAAACGATCTGAAATAAAACCAAAACTTTGCACGAAATACAAAAAACGTTGTTTTACTTTATCTTTACCTCAACGTGCAACGCAACTTATCCAAACCAATCAAATTAGTCTTTGACACTAAATATCTTGGGGACATTATCAACACGGAACAACAAAAACAAATAATTATCGAAAGTTATCACTCTAAAAATCATGTAATTATTGTTTTTTGATTTTTTAGGTTTATTAGTGTTTTCCATGGGATTGTTGTTTGTTTGTTTAGAATTGTTGTTTTCTACGAGAAAGTTGTTGTGATTTTGGCTGTTGTTTTGTTGTATAATGTTGTATGTTGAATCTATTGGGCCTGGTTGAGTTGTGTTTTGTTGATAATGGTTAATTTTTTTTGGTTGGTTAGATTTTTCTAATATTTTGTTCTTGAGTTGACTGTTATTTTTTACTGTTACGGTTATATTTTTAACCATGTTGGGAATTTGGAACCTTTGGTTGCACTAAAACAAAATTATGATTGTTTTCCAGAAACCAAAACTACACTTTTTTGCAGAAAATGTTTAAGTGTTTATCGTCTCCTGATTATGCTAACGTTGTTAACGAAACGCGCGTCGAGTGCAAAAAAATGTAGTTTTGGTTTGTGGAAAACAATCATAATTTTGTTTTTTTTTGGTTATATTTTTGTTTTTGTTTTTGTGTGTATTAATGAGATTGTCTATGATATTAGGATTATATCCATTGTTTTGTGCTATTTGTTTTAAAATTAGTTTTTCATTGTTATAATCTGAGTTATTCATAGGAATCTTTAAAACCGGTCTGAAATAAAACCAAAACTTTGCACGAAATACAAAAAACGTTGTTTTACTTTAAAGAATAATTTGGCTGTGGGGTTTAATTGGCAATTTACAATACTTTGAAATCTTTGTTTTAATTCGTCCTTGAGGATGAATATTACAAAAGTAGTGTCGGAAGGTATAATTTCTAATAGTATCCTATTTAAATGTTCTATTTCGCTTTAGATACGACAGGAGTGGTGATTTTTATTGAATTTAATTTTTACTATGAGTACAATAATAGGATTTTCCGTAATAAATGACAAGGCGATTTTGTGCAAAATTTAATGGCTGTTCAGAGATGTGTAATTATTTTCCGGTATTATCTTGATTTGAGTGTACTTTTAGGTCTGATTGATTGTCTTCGTTTAAGTCAGGTATAATGAAGTCATTTGTATTGGCAACATCGTCATAGGTAATAGATTCGGTGTCGTTGTTATTAATATCTATTCGAGAGAGGGCGTCGGCTACATAATTTTCTTTTCCTTTTTTGCACTTTATTTCAAAATTAAACCCTTCTAGTTTTAGTTTCCATCTTATTAATCGCGAATTGGGTTTTTTTATTTTAGAGAGCCAAACGAGAGGATTATGGTCTGTTTCGATAAGGAATTTTTGTCTGCAAAGATAAGATCTAAAATATTTAGTTGAATCAAAAATAGCCAAGAGTTCTTTCTCTATAGTGGAATAGTTACGTTCTGCTATATTAAGAGTACGGGAATAAAAAGCAATAGGTTTGTCATTTTGCTTCTAAATAATGTGGATCATTAAGATCTATTTTTGTATCTTTTCTTAAGCATTTTGTAAAAGGTATCGTAATTTTTGCAAAATTTCTAATGAATTTTCTATAATAGCCAATTAATCCAAGGAAAGGTTTAATTTGTGTTCTTGTTTTAGGTAAGGGATATTTAATTATCGCCTCAATTTTATTTCGATTTGGTTTAGTGCCTTGGGGTGTAATAACGTATCCTAAAAACTGTACTTCTCGTTGTATGAAGTCAGATGTATCAAGTTGAACTTTGAGATTAACGTCTCGGAATTTTTGAAACATTTTTCTCAGATGAACTAGATGATCTTCGAGTAATATTTCGTCTATCATATGTTGGAAGGTGGCAGGTGCATTTTTTAGACCAAAGGGCATTCTTAGATATTCGAAATGTCCATGGTTGACAGTAAAGGCGGTTTTTTCTATTGATTGGGGATAGACTTCGATCTGATGAAAACCTTGTGCTAGATCAAGTATTGTGAAATATCTACATTTTCCTAAGTTATCTAAGATCTCATCTATGCGGGGTAAAGGATATTTGGGTAGTTGTCTATAGTCGATGACCATGCGATATTTTTTAATCCAGATGCATCGAGTTTTTTCGGTAAAATCCAAAAAAAGGCAGAATAAGAAGAGATAGAAGGTCTTAAAATTTTGTTATCAAGCAACTTTTGGATTTGTTTTTGAATCTCTGTATTCATAGCAGGTGGATGCCTGACAGATTTTACATAGATAGGACGGTCGTTAGTCGTTCTGATGGAATGCTTAATTTGATTAGTAAAAGTTAAATCACAATTTTCTGAATACTTTACGTCATGGAATTCTTTGCAAAGTTTAGTTATAAGGATTTTCTCTAATTCAGATAGGTGACTTAATCTTAGTTGAGTGATTACTTCGTTTCTTAAAAAGGACTTCGGAGGGTTTTTAAGATTAAAATGTTCTTGTGGGATGACATGTACGTGTTCCATAAAATTAATTTCAATATCTGGGTGCGGTTTTAACAGAAAACAAAGGCCATTTCGTACTTTGACAAGACTGTCAGGGAAAACGTAATCTTCTAACTGAAAAGATACTTGAACAGAATTTCCAAAGTTGCGGTGATTTTGATATAAATTGGTATAATCAAAAAAACCTAAGAAGCTATTTACAAAAAGCTATTTTTTTTTCGGCGTCACATTGTGGTCGGCGCACACTGGTCCGGATTCGACATCTGGGAGGACACGCATGTTTTTGCATATAATTTCATAAATAATTAACTCGAATTCAATCAAGTGGTTGCCTAAAGAGTACAGAATTATAACGAATTCTATTTTTTAACTCCACAGAGCCCAGCTGTCAACTGTCTGTCTGCCGACTCTCTGAGTGTCTGTAGTCTGTCTATCAAATCTTGCGATTCATTTTTGGCACACTTCCCGTAAATTGATTTTAATGAAATTTGGGAAAGTAATGTAGGTCTGATGACAATACAATATTATGAAAATATTTTGGTGGTAGGGGGTGGGTGAGGGCTGTAAAGGGGGTAAATTCAGAACTTTGTAATGAAAACCGATACAAACATGCGGGGTCTGAAGGGGATAAATTCATAACTTTGAAGTCATAACAGATACGAACATTGGTTCTTAGATTTATGATTTCATGTGGTGACAATACAATTTTATGACAAAAAATGGGGCTAGAAGGTGGGTGAGGGGTGTAGAAGTGGTAAATTCAAAAATATGCTTAAAAATGTATAACTTTTAATCTTGAACTGCCATGAATATGCAGTTAAAACTGCTATGAATATGCAGTTGAAACTGCTATGAATATGCAGTTTTTTTATTAGATTTTACTGTGTATTTTATAATCATAGAAGAGAGCGAAATGAGACAGATCTCAGATATAATAAATAAAATTTTTTTTAAGTAAAACGATTTTATTTCATGGTACACTAAAAGGTACAAAATAATTTTAATTCTTGTATATAAATAAAGGAGTTGTAGACCCCTGACCAAAATGAAAACTTTTCAGTAACACCCGGTAACTCATAAACAAGTAAAATTATGGAAATATAGTTTTTTCGATTCAATTTTTAATGAAATTTGAGTCACACAAGCAAAAGTAAGGGCCGTTTTATTTCTACCTACCCGAGAATAGACTTAACGCTTTAAAATAATCGAATTTGGGAACCCAGTACATAAGTATAAAAACATACATGTAGGTGCAAAGAATAAAAAAATGAGGTTAAACTATTTTTTTTAATAGTCCAGCAAATAGTAAATTTCTGATTTTATTAGACGTATTTTCAATTTTCCCTTGCACCTTCTAAAGCTGTTTTGACAAGTGAGCGCAACCTAGTGCAAAAAGGCAAAAGTGGCCCTGTAAATTCAAAGGTTCAAGCTACCTTCTGTTCAAAAATGGAGACGCGACATTAACACATATTTTTTATATTCTTCTTCAAAGTTTGTCATCTTTTTAAAAAAGTAAATTTTTTATCCAATTTACTAGCACGCTGTACTGTCATTAGCCAATGAAATTTGAAAAACTGTATTGTATTGTAAAGAGTAATCTTTGTATTTACCATCCATTGTAAGACCAAAAATATGTCAGTTAAAATAAAGACACAAAAAAAATATAAACTTATGATGTTTGGTTACAAAAAAATACACGTCAAACTGCAAAAAACAGTCAAATTTGACAAGCTGTAGCAAGTCTATGAGTAAAAATTATGAGGTAACTCTTACAGTCATGGATGACTAGATATGTTATCTGTAGAATGTGTGTACTTTCCAGGTATTTTAACCCATATCAAAAATTCGCCTATGTCCTCCCAGATTACATAGGACAGACCAGTGCGCGGCGTCGGTCGTCGCGACGCTTTAGAATGTGTTGTGACTTTCATTTAGTTTTTGTAAAATAATAAAATAACCATAATAGCTATAAAATATTTTAGTTCACTTTTATGTAGGCGATATGTGTCCCTTTATAACGAGGTACAACACTCTAAAAAAATATTCCAAGTTTTTGAACAAATTTGTGTTTTCCCTAATTTTGGTTAATTTGATGCAGTTAAATTGCTTTAAAGGTGATTTTGGTTTCTTCTAAAAATAAGATAAGAAGTGTATCTACAACAATTTGTTAGGATATAAACAATTACTTTGCAGGTTATGTTGTACAAAGGTATTGAAGTTGGTAGAGTCGGCTTTTTTGATAAAATATGTTATTTTCGTTTAAAATAGGAACATTGCTCTCCCAACCATTACTTTTAATTTTAAACGAATTGTTTTATATTTTTTATAATATTTCTTTAGAATCAAATAGAAAATAAAAAAATATTTATTGAAATTAACAAAAATAGTCAGGGAGTTTATAATTAAACATATGCTTAAAAAAACTCTGAATTTTAGGTCAATTTTCGCATCTTTTCGTTTATGTCCTTGGGATTATCATATTTTCTGGGTGATTTTGATCCTCTACTAGAATTATGTTTTATAAGGAACAATCTTTTAAAAATTGTACGAATTTCCAAAATCAGTTTGCGGTTTTCACGCCGGGTGCCTCCAAAGATAGCTACTTTTGAAGAATTGACAAAATGCATTAAAAATATATCATTATCTCAAATAAACTCCTAGATGCGACTTGTTATGTATGAAATAATTATTATAAGTAATATATTTATGATTTAAAAAAATATTTATTATGGGTGCTAACCACTCACAATAAAAGTTTAATTTTATTTAATTTGTTTTCTAACGATTTGATTCGAGTTACTATTGCTAAAAAGGGCAACGCTTAAGGAGTTGAACAGGAAGTTTCCTCCTCCACTACATTCTATAACAGTATATTTCTTTCCAAATAAGTCAACTCTGCTAGTCTCCATTTTTGGTACATCTTAAAAGAATATATGCTTATTTAAACTTTCTGAAATGAATTATTATAATACTCTTGAATCTTTCATCAAAAGAAAATTATACAATTTTCGTAAGTATAACAAAAAAATATCGTTTAAAATAATATTTTTTTTACAAATCGGTAGTTAATTTCTTGTAGAATTTCCGCACTTGTTTGCTCGAAACTCACACTCATGGTTAATTAATTCATGAATTTCGTTGTTACTGGCTACTTAAGCTAAGGGGTTCGAATCCCCCCCATAGCATAAGCTGGAGTTTTAAGCTGGATTTATACAGAAAAAAAGCATAAAATAAGACATAACATAAAATGAAATAAGAGTTGAGCTTATATGACAAACTCTGGTCTTTATACAGAAAAATAGCATAACATATAACTTATCATGAAACATAAAAAGATGCCTAACTTTCATCTTTTTATGTCATGTTCTGTAACCACGACGCTATTTTGACGATCTTTCACTATAACCCTACTTTTTTTTTATAGTGTTTGGATGGTTTTTATGTTTTTTACTGATAATAAATGATAAATAATAACTTTATTCAAATTCTTCTTCAGTTAAAATTTTATCCAATTTGGTCACTGGAATCTGAACAAAGTAGAACTTGTGCTACTAAGGCAGTACCCTTCCACTACTCCACCTTCTTCAGACGTGCGCCATTTACAATTGAATGCAAAAATAATTGAATGGATAGTTAAAAGACAAAACTAGGATTCGTTAAAGATTTTATTTTGAAATGATTATTTTTTTCCTTTTAAGGGAATAACGATTTAAGAACCTCTATGTTTAATGACAGTAACTGTTTTTTACAAAACTTTTTAAATTTGGGTTTATGATTGACAACTTCTCCTAGTTCAGCAGGAAGAAGATTAAATATTGTTGGAGCCATATAAGATATGCATTTTTGTGAAAGCCTTTTATTTTTTTTAGGAATTTCGGCTGTTTTGAGAGTTACTTGCCTTGTGTTATGGGTTGAGTTTAATATTTTTAGAATTTTAAACGTGAAAATTTTTAAATAAAAGAGCTGTTGAATATCTTCGACTGTTACCGAGGATGGCTTTTATGCAGGTTTTTTTGTGTAACCAGCTAAGTGATAAGTCATAGCTACTTCCTCAGGCTATAATACCATACTGACTACTAAATCGCTTTGAGATTTTGAATGTTTAACGAGCTCCGCAGTTTTCTTATGACAAAAATTATTCTTCTTAATTTGGAAGCTAGTGTTTTTGCATGTAATTTGAAATCTAATTGACTGTCTAGAATAATTCCTATTTGCATTTGCAATGCGTAATATTGTTGCAGTTATGATGAGTGATTTTGTCAAAATTGAGCTTGGTTCGATCATCTACAAAAAATGACAAGAGTTTGGTTTTTTCCCAGTTTAAACCAAAAACATTTAAATCCAGCCAGTGTTTTACCCATTTTAGAGCAACCTGACATTTGCTCTCTACTTCAGCCCATGAGCTGCCTTCAATTAAAATGACTGTATCATCTGCAAAGGATATGCATTCAAAAGCAAGGTCGTGGTCAAGAAGGTCGTTAATATAAATCAAAAATAATACTGAACCCAACACCGTTCCTTGGGGTACGCCAAGCTCTACTATTCTTGATGAACTAGTGGATTCTCCTATAGCAACTTTTTGAGTTCTCTCCGTTAGGTAGCTTGTAATTAGTTTTAGTACTACACCCCTAAACCCAATAATTTGCAATTTTTTTAATAATAGTTTGTGATCGACCGTGTCAAAAGCCTTTCTTAGATCTAAAAAGAGGCCTGCCGATGCTTTTGAATTATCAAGCTTATAGAAAACTTTTTTGTTACAAATGCTAGAGCATCTTCTGTGCTTAGATTTTCTTGGAAACCAAATTGTTTTTTTGCTTAAAATTTTGTTGCTTATTAACCATTGAACCATTCTTGCTTTTAAAAGTTGTTATATGAACAATATTTATCAATGTTATTTGTGAGAGTGTTTCCCTAATCGTCTGTTATGTGTCCAATTTTAATATTTCTTTGATTTCTGCCCAGAGCATCTTTTACCGTCCCCCAAAATTTCTTTAGGTGGTTTTTGTTTTCCTCGAAAGTAATTTTATAGTACTGATTTTTTGTTTTTTATATTAGGAGTAAATTTGTTTTTTATAGTTTATGTATGGAAGTTTTAAGGATTCATCATATGGGTTTAGTTTAACTTTTTTAAATAGTTTGTCTCGGGAGTTCTTTTCATTTCATGTCTATGTCTTTTGTTATTTTACTAGAGTTTTCAATGTGTTTACTAAATGTTTGCACAAAATTTTCCATGCTTACGATTGGGTCAGGTACACTAAAAACGTTTTTCCATGATTTGAGTTGGAGAAGACTTTTTAAGCGATCGTAATTTGTTTTGAGGTTTTTGCACATAATTTTGTCCGTCGAAGGGGTATAGAGGGTCAGTGTTAGTACGACCGCATGATGGGCTGTAATTTGTGTTTTAATTAGATAAGTTTTGTATTTGTTAATGTTTTTTATTCTATTTACAAGTATGTGATCCAAGCAACTTTTTTGATCGTTTCTTTCGCTTGTATACTCATTAATGAGAGAAATGAATCCATGTTGATGTATGGTATTTAAATATTCGTTAATTTTATCTCTCCTATCCTTTCTTAATATGTCTATATTGATGTCTCCAATTATTATTCCAAAATAGGAGGGTTGGTCAAGTTGTAGAAATTGAGGCAATGATAATAAGAAACTGTCCAAATCTTGACTAGGCGGTCTGTATATTGAGTCTAAAGATATTTTAAAATTTTCGGATATATTTATAATAAATTTAAGAACGTTTAAGCCTGCAATCTTGTGCTCACTCACCTCAGTGTGCCATTTACTCTTAATAAATACGACGGTTCCATCATTTTGGTTAAATGTGCTATTATTGTAAAAAATATCGTATCCATTAACCCTAAAATAATCTAGGAAGTTGACTTATCAAGTTTCTGTCAAAACAATTACATTAAAAGCAAACTGTGTCATCTCCAGCTGAACCAAGAAGTTGTCAAAATTTGTTTTATGCTTGTAATATTTTGGGTAAGTATTTTAAATTCTGAGGTTTCTGAAGAAAAACTATTAAATTGGCTTATGTCCTCATATATTATAGTTTTAGATGCTAGCTCCCTCTCTAAGTTATTTCCCACTTCAATAAGTTCCATTTTTTTTAAATACCTAGTGCTAAACTACAATAAAATAAGTATATTAACCCTTATCTAAAATTGATTATTGTATGTGAAATAATAAAAAGACGTGAAAGAGCAAAAGTTTTTTTTAATTACATTCAAAAACAGATATATGAAAAGAAATCAAATTTTAAAATTAATTATATATATATTTCTTTTGGTTTAAGTGATTGTGTGATATGAAAGCAAGTAAAACGTATTTACGTAAAATAATAATAATATTAATGGACAGCTACACAAATGACTAAAATGCTATTAAAATTTGTTGGATTTTCGTTTGAGGATTCTTCTTCTTCTCTGGTGAGTTCTTTCTTTTTTGTGGATTTGGTGTTACAGGATTCTGCTCGTTGTTGATTTCCGTTTTTTATTTCTCATTGATTCTCATCTCCTTGGGTGTGTACACTGTACCGTTGACGATTAATTTATAATTTTTAATTTCGGCTTCTTTTTTGTTATCCCTAGCTTCTTTTAGATATTTTCTTAACATTTTTCGGTCTTCGTAATCTTCTTTAGTTTGTTTGTTTTTTTTAGAACGTCTTTTTTTTAGATAGTAACTTCTGGAATTCTAACGTTGCTGGTCTTTTTCTTCGCTCAATCGGTTTTCCTAGGCGCTGAAAACAACGGACGTCGCTGATGCGGCACTGCACCCCCAGCTTTTGATTTATCAGAACCAGGCAAAAAGTTAAATTTAAAAGTTCCTCGTTCCTTTCCTGGACGCCGTGGAAGACAACCTTGTATTTTTTACTATCGCGTTCCACTCTGCTTAACTTTTCTTTCAGTTGTCTAACCTCTTCTTTTAAGACGTTATTTTCTTCTTTTATTTCTTGAATTTCTCCTGCTAAGTTTTCTCTTATGCCTTTTAATTCCTCCTTTATGGTAGCTCTATTTTGTCTAATTTCTTCTTTTATTTCCGCATTCGATTCCAGGAATGCTTTTCATCGTGGTCATAATTTTTTTTTGAGGGCGCACTTTATTTTCCGTGTGTGGATCGCTTTAGTGCGCTTCTTATCGCAGTGTGAAACCAGACTTCATGGCGCTGGATTTCAAGGTGACCTTTGATAAATATTTGTTGTGGTTTTCTTAAAACTGTTTTAAAAGAACAAATTGTTCTTTTAGTCTGTTTTTATTTTATAGTTTCCTTCATTAATTCAAACTCTTCCAGTATCTTTATAGTTTTATTATTATGAGATATTACGTCATACTAATAAAAAAAATGATATCCAATAGGTACTTAATTCTTTGTAGTCAGCTTCCCTACTATATAATAGAAATTAAACTTTTTTGCACCACGTGTAAAAATAAAGGTGTACTATAAATTTACAATAAAATTAAGATATCTATGAATTTAGGTCCTGGTAAAAAAACATTTTTATACGATTTTTAGGATAATTTTATAAATTTGAAAGTTTTTCAAAAAGTTCTATATTTAAGAGCAGCTAGCGAAAAAACGGCAACATAGATTTTTTAAAACGATACATTTTTTGAAAGCCTATTTATTATTATAATTAATTCTAGTGGAAGATCAAAATCCCCCAAAAAATACAGAAGTCTCAAATTTGCAAAAGAAGAGATGACAAATTGCAGCTTAAATCCAATTTTTTTTACATTACATTTCTTGCGTTTAAATTAATTAATTCGATACCCCTGACTATTTTGATTAATTGCAATATATATGTATTTGATATTCATGTTTAGTCCTTAATAATAACTTGGCAAAAAATGGCAATGAAAAGATAGTAGATGTGTTAAAAAAAAATTATTTTATTCTAAGTAACATTTTTGTTGTATTTTGTTAAAAATGCAATATCCAACTTTACGAGTTTTTTGCATGTTTCCATGTAAAAATATAATAGTAATTTTAACATATTATGGTAGCCCAACTCAAAAACAATAATTTTTATAAGAGCTCAAAATCACCCCTAAATTGTTTTATGGGTAGCAAAAAAATCCAAATTTTTATAATTTTCTCTCTTTTATATTTGAGCAAAATTCTAGTTTCTACAATTCGTAAAAAAAACCTCAACATTTTGATTAAGGTTGTGATGCATTTATTATAGAGGGATAAAAATACTAGCTGCCTAAAAGTGGAAACAAAAGTTTTCTGCTTATTTTTGTTTTTGAGATATTTGACCAAAACTAGATTATTGTCAGTCTTTACCTTTGAGGCGCCGTGACGCCACTTATGAAGCGACGCCGGTCAAAACAATATATATTTCTAACATAATATCGTGTCCTCAAACACCTTACCAAGTAATATCAAAATCACCCATAAATTAAAAAAATTAAAATTGACTGCCCGACTAAGAGGGTAAAATTGCGTCACCGTTATAATAATTAACAGGGATAATGAGCAAATTGTTGTTATTTTTTGTAGGGGTTTCAAGGGGTTGGTTATAGGCTTTTGCAAAAGGAATTTTAATATTATTTATTTTTGGTTATGCCAAATCAGATAAAAGTTGCAGATTTAGATTTTTATTTGCTTGGTATTTTTGTTGACAAGCTATAACTTGGAAGGGTTCTTAAAAAAAATTGATTTTTGTAATTCTTTTTCAATACAAATGTTATTTAAGTCAAGGGTTGCTCCTGAGGCGGTTTGTAAAAATTTTGTGATTTATCGGGTTGTATTTCGGTATTATTAAAAACGGGTTCAAATTCGTTTTTCTAGGGTAATAATAATTATTGTCCTCAAAAGTTTCCTGAGAGGTTGTATTATCGTATGAATAATCTTAGAGGTTTTCGTAAATAGAGAAAGTGGAATTTTCATCTTGTATTTCAATATTGTGCATTTGGCGTTATTTGGATGTTAATATGGTAGATGTGGACATCGGTTGAGGTGTTTCTCTATAAGGAATGGCATTCTTCGGGTGGAAAACATTAGAGGTTTCCCGTAAACTTAGGCATTGGTAGGAAATTGTCTTGGAAGCAGTGGTCGAGGTTGAATTGGTATAGGTTGAGATTTCCAAACATTGGTTTGTTAGGGAAATTGTTAAGGTCTTATGTTAGGATTTAATTGTTGGATTAAATTAGATGTAGGTTGTTTTTTTGGGTTTTAGAAAACGAACGATTGATTACGTTTGAATTGTGGTGTGTGTATGGGTTGATTTCTAAATTTAAGTTAAGATTCAAGAAGATTAAAATCTGTCAAAAGGGTGTATACGGTATCTAATGTCTTAGGTTTTTGTTGCATTAAGGTACTTTGCAAATTTGGTGGAATATTTGCCATAAAAGTGATTACAGCTTGATAATCAGTTTACGAAATGAAAGCTTGTTTGATATCTGCATCAGTTACTTCTGCATGAATTTTTAAATGAAGGCGGTTTAAAAATAATTTTAATCTGTTGAGAAACTCCATGTTATTTTCGTTTTTAGTTTTTGTAAAATAATTAATTTCTTTCATCAAGACTTGGTATGAGATGGGATCTCCGTATTTTTGTTTTAAGGCGATTTTAATGTTAGGCCAGGTGGTCAGGTTTGGTCTAGATAGTAAATAATCTTGGTCACCTTTTACTATGCGCGAACTTACACAGTATTCAGACAATTCTAAATATTGTATTCTAAACTTACCGTAAAACTTATCTACTTTTAATATAAAAGATTCTAAATGTTCCGGTCTTCTGTCAAAAGTGGGTAAATAAGAAGCTAACAATAAAAATTTGTGTCGTTAACAACTAATTGATTCTTGTTAGTAGTTTGTTCTAGTTTTAAATTTTTAGAAAACTTGTCAAATTTTCAATATTTTCGTTACTCATGAAAAATAGTTACTTAGACTAAAAAGTTTTTAACGAGATACAGCAAAAACTTAAACGAAGAGCAACGGCAATCCGATAGAGATCTCCATCTAAAGGTTTCTACGCAAAAGGTAAGCGCAAGCTGTGTTCTTTAGTAGACACTTAAAGTTAATTTTCGTTTTTATCAACATTCGCATCCTTATCTCTAGCGAGTCGACCAATCAAGCAGGTACACTTTTAAAATCATGGCGAATGCGTGACAGCTGCAGCTGATTAAATGCACGAAAACTTCGTTAGGTACGATAAGGGAGTCGTAACGTTACGACCGTCCCTGCATACGAAACGATGTTTTGACGCATTTGATCAGCTGGAGCTGTCACGCATTCACCATTAGTTTAAAAGTACACCTGCTCGATAGGTCGACTCGATAGAGATAGGGATACGAATGCCGATAAACCCGAAAATTAACTTTAAGTGTCTAGTGTCTTGTAGTGCGTTTAGGTTCGGGAAAGAAAATTTGATCCGTCACAATGGTACCCCAATAAAGGAGGACCACTTTACTGCTGTGTTTGCTGAACCAATTTTCTCAGAAATAGCTACTAAAGGCTTGAGAACTAAACTCTTACAATGGTATCCCAATGAAGAAGAACTTTAGGTTTCTCTTAGTACTACGACTTCTAACTATAGACTATGAACTATACTGCAAGAATGATTCTTAAGGAAAAAAAAACATTTGTTTTTATAATGCGTTGTTTATATTAGAAAGGTTGATTCTTAATGTTCAAATAATGATTAGAACTTTTCCTTCTAAATTAATATTAACTAATGTGTAATTATGTCGGTAATTATCTATTAATGGATAGGGAATGTACAGACGTAACAATATATAAAAGCAGCCCTAAAAGAGAATGAATATAGCTACAAAAAAAATATAGCCTTATGAAAATGTCGCAAAGTTTGTAGAAATACCAGCGAGAGATATTGCGTTGTTATTTTTTGACGGAAACTTTCACAATTTTGAATTAGTGGGTTTTTCAAATTTAACCGTTGCTGAGGACGCTACTGAAAGGAAAACTGAAGAAACTGTGACAAGATTAAAAGGCGTATTTAAAAGTTATTCGAAAAATATATATAACAACAAAAATGGCAACATATCTATAGGCAAAAGAAAAAGTCCGTGATGCTGCAGATTTAAAAAAAAAAACAATTATTTCGGTACGCTTTGTGCTAAAAAGGCCACGAGTAGCGTAATCTGTACCAGAAAATATTTTAAAAAGCATCAAAAGAAAGGTAAGATAATGTGTCAAGTTTTAAAGTCAATTAATATAATATCGGAAATCAAACCTAAAAACCAGAACAAAGGAAATAATTTGCAAAGAAGTTGAAAAAGCCGAAACTTTAACATTTTTCGAAAACGAGCTGCTATTGTTTTTGTACGACTTACTTTTCAACAAAAACGAATATCTTGTTAAACGAACCAATGATTTGGCTTTCTGGAGGGTGTTTTAGTTTTTGAGATATTTATGAAAAACTTGAGCAATGCCTAGATTTTCCCCTTTTTTATTAAAAATTCAGTTACCGCCCCCCCCCCCCCAAGGGACGTAGGCCGAAACTATTTAACTTTTGATTATAATATAGTCATTGTGTCAGGTCATAAAACTTTAGACAATCTTAGGTTTTATAAAATATTATAGATGATGAAGATGATGGAGGGACCCAAGAAGAAAGGCAAGTAAGTTTTTTTTTAAATTTTAGTAGGTATCAAAAGTGTTTACAAAAATATTATACCCTTAGTGAAAAGGTATTGAGAAGTTTTGTTTTACTTTCTAATGAGGGACTAGTCTTCTGTGTTTTTAGTGCTCCTGCATATTCATTAAAGCATTGTGTGATAAGCTGATCACAAAATGATTAAAATAAAAAAAAACCTGACTGAATTGAGACATATCCCGGTAGTATAGGATTGTTTAAAGTACCTACCATAAAGTCAGGCTTAGTTTTCTTAGTAACCCACGAAGTCTATCTATGGCAAAAATAACTATACTGTATTGCATATTTATATTTTTATTTTGTTTTTTAAATTTTAAAGTTTTCTTCACAATTGGTTTTAGCCTCTCTTTCTTTTTTCAGTATGGAAGACTGATCCATTAAGTTGGCTTGGTCTCCCTTCAAAAAACTTTGGTACTTTACCAAAACTGATGCTATTATATGCTTTAGCTCCAACTAGAGACTCCTGATGATGACAGACTGAGCTTTCAAAAGATGTCTAGTTTACAATAAATTCAGTGGAGAAAGCACTGTGGCCACCAGTCATAAAATCATAAAATTTTAAAAATTTGATCATAAATTCATAAAAAAAAATTACACACCAGCTGGTGGTTACCCTGAGAAAGACCAATTTGTTTGATTTATTTATATTTTTAACGTATAACGTATTTAAATATTATTATATTTTAACTAGTTAGCTAATGTTTGTTTTATTTATTTTTACAGTTAAAAGAAGGCACTCTTTAATTCTTAATTAAGTCAATATGACCAGAAAAGTTAATCTCACATCAAAAGCCCGAAATTTCTATAGGAAAATTATTGATAGTAGTAAGAGCAGATTGCATAAAATGAGCAGTTAAGGGCAATCATTTCAGAGAAGATTAGCACTTACAGAAAATGCTGCTGTTCATTATAAAGACATTACGAAGAAGGTTAATAATGCGACTTATGCATTTATTATGTACCAGATTAGAGTTAAATGAAGTAATAAGACTTACAGGCTATTGTCTAAGATTTTGGCTTTGCCAAGTAAAAGTTAATTAAAAAAACTTTTTTGTGAAGTTTGCAGGAGTAAACTTATAAGTCGTGATAATGATGTTGACAACGAACTTATTGCAGTATAAAAACTGTAATTTGACAAATCCATAATTTTTATTTGGCAAGACACAAACGTTATTATATTTTTTAATCCCTAAAGTGTGTGAAGTGTTAGATATATTTCTAGATAGGGAAACGCAAATGTATTTTGGAACTATTTCTTGCTTAAATCATCCACAACAAAAGGGCACAATAATAAAGTTAATTATTAGGTGTACGTTGTTTGTTCTGCTTGTGTAAGCAAGTTAATAAAATAGGGAAAGAGCAGGACGAAAAATTGTTAAGATTTTCTAAAAGTCTAAAAAGAGGAGATTACTGCCATAATTTAAAAAAAAAATCAGCATTTGATAAATGGTAAGCCGTGGAAAGGCAAACAAAAAATATTTGGAAAAAAATAATGTAAGTACTTCTGGAAATGAGGTACAAGCCTCCAACTTAACCAATGAAGACCCTGTGGTTAACGAAAACGAAAACAATAAGGAGGAAAGGAAGAAAACAAGAAAGAGGACAAGACATGAAGATCAGTGGAAAAAATGTAAGAGAAAGAAAAAAGTTATTGGGAAAAAGCTACACATCAACGTCTGGGCAACAAATTCCAGCCAAAGTAGTTTCTCAGGTCCTCTGTCACTGTAAAAGTAGTTGCCATGTTAAAGTTAACTTTGAACGTCAAAAACACATTTTTGACCATTTCTATGGTCCTAAGGATTATGATCTGCAATCTGCATTCCTATTTTCACAAGTAAAGGTTGTCAATAAAGCTAGAACTTACACAAATAATCCAGAAGGTAGTAGTAGGCGAGAGAAGACAAGAATTTATTGCCCTTGGCAAATGGAGAGTGCGTCCTCTCGTATGCAAGTCGTTCTTTAAAAAACTATTGAGAGTCCTAGATGGGAAAATCTCCAGAGTAATGGAGAATAAAAAGAGTGGTACTGCTTCTACTGACAAACGCGGAAGACACATTGCACATAATAGAACAAAAATAGAAAAAGTAAATGCATTATACTTTTCCTGATAGCAAGTACCTCTCCCCAAGTTTGAGCTTAAATAAGTTATGGGAACAATATAAGCAGAAAACAGCTCAGCCTGTGAGTCATTCAAGATCCAGAGGAAGCTTAAAAAGTTATAATAGTTTCAATTGCATCAAAGAAAAGATCAAAATGCAAGACAAGGATTGAAAGATGATTCAGAGGTAGCCCATCGTGACGAATCAAAAATTGCCAACACCAGTACTAAGTACTAACAAATTTCTGTTAAGTGGCCATTCTTATCATCCTTGCGATGAGGATTTTGGAGTAATAGAAAATCAGTTGGTCACGGGTGCCAGAAAAACAAATCCATTTGTGTTGATATATCCCATACAGCACACTTCTTCCCAGGGCCGTACATTTTCTGTCCATTTTACGTCGGTACGTCGCGGGACTAATTAGGGACACTATGTACGTACATTTTACGTACATTTTAGGGCTACCTCTCAAATATGCAATTACAGACGTACACTGAACGTACATAAGCGTACGTACTACGGACGTACATAAGCGTACGTACCATGAACGTACCTATTATAAACAATTAAAGGAGCTACACAAAGTTAGATATTCAAACAACTAAATTTGGCTTCTGGGGTGACATCTGACATCTCTGGTCTAACATGATATCTCAATATTGCTTGTCTAAAGAACTGTCACGATTATGCCGTGTCCGTCATCTCTTACGCACTTATACTACTGTAGATAGCACCTTCTCTCTCTAGAAGTTTAATATGTGATCTGCCTGTATCTTTTTTAAAACTACATCGCTTGAGGTTTTTGGAAAATTTACGTTTTATGTTAACATTACAGCTCATGGGAAAACGGTTTGTTTGTCCTATGGCAACACTTCGTCCCAGGGACGTACATTTTACGTCCATTCTTTTTCCTTTTTTCCTTTTATCGGTAAATTTTCAAACTCGTTTGCTAGCCATTTCGAAATGTTGTAAGTAGGTGATCCTACAGCAGAAACTATAGGTCTAACCGATTTTCCAGGCTTGTGGATTTTCGGAAGACAATACAGTTTCGGCATAGTGAGATTGCTTACTTGTAGTTTATATTTAATATTGTCAGTAATAATATTGTTACATAAAGGAAAAAGGTTTTTCTGTTCAAAATTCCCTTGAATTTATCAACAAAGTTAAAGATATTTCACTCCAAGAAGGTGAAATTTTAATCTCGTTTGATGTTAGTTCGTTGTTCCCTAGTGTGCCGATCCCCAATACCTTACAATACCTGGAGGAACTACTAAGAAAAAACAATTTAGAAGACAAACAGACTTTAGAATACCTATCTTTAACAAAACTCTGCATGAATCAAAATTACTTTCAATATAAAAATAACTACTACCAGCAATTAGAAGGAACCACAATGGGTAGTAGTTTATCACCTTTTATCGCAAACCTATTTATGAGCAAATTTGAATCAGATATAAGTAAAGAATTTGAGTATTTCCCCAGAGTATGGTTCAGGTATGTAGACGATGTTTTTGCAGTATTCAACACTAAAGTAACTAGTGTTGAAAATTTTATGGAAAAAATAAATAACAAATTTCCCACTATTAAATTTACTTATGAAACAGAGAACAACGGCACACTGCCATTTCTAGACACTTTAGTTATAAGAAATAAAAATAAATTGGACTTTGACCTATACAGAAAAGGCACGGCCACCAACAGGTATATTCCAAATGACTCTTTTCATTGCTTACAACATAAGCTTGCAAGTTTGTACTTTTTAACATATAGATTAGTAAATTTTCCCTTAAACAAAGAAAGATTTGAAGCAGAAAAGAATAGGATTAGGAATATAGCTGGCGAAAACGGTTACGACGAAGGCTTAATAAATAAGCTGATAAATAGACATTCTTTTCAAAAGACCTTTGGGAATTCTACCTTTTTCAGACAAAAAGATACCTGCGACTCAAAATTTGTATCAATTCCTTATAATCCTAATTATACGAAAAGATTACACAAAGTATTTAATAACACCGGTCTTAAATTAGTATATCAATCCGGTAACACAATAAGAAGCTTACTAGTAAATCCCAAGGATAAAACTACAGTTCTATAAAAAAGTGGAATTTACGAAATTAGTTGCATGGATTGTAACAAAAAGTATGTTGGCCAAACGAGACGCTCTATTCAAACACGTTTTAAAGAACACTTAGCACACTTAAAATACGGAAGAACAGAAAAGTCAAGTGTGGCCGAGCATGCTTTTGAAAACAATCATAGATTTACATTAGATAACCTAAAACTTCTAAAAAGTGTACCAAACAAAAGACTTTTGAATGCATATGAAAGTATGGAAATCATTAAATCCAGAAATAGTTTAAATAAAGATAGAGGACCCATCCCGTTTAGTACACTTTATTCTTTGGTTGAGGGGAGATAGGATTAAAAATCGTGATCAATCACAATTTATTAGTCTTATCTCCGCCCACTAAAGGATTATATATAAGATAGAGCGTAGATTAATTTAGTTCATTGTTTATCGTCTCCTGATGATGCTAACGTTGTTAGCGAAACGCGGGTCAAGTGCAAAAAAGTGTAGTTTTGGTTTGTGGAAAACAATCATAATTTTGTTTTAGTGCAACGAAAGGTTCCAAATTCCCAACATGGTTCCAGCAAACCAACTTCTAGGTTTTGCCATGACCGGCAAAAACTCCTGAAGCTAATTCCATGGAAAATGTGTGGGACCTTATGGCAAAAAAGTTATCAAGAATGAATATTGTTCCCAGAAATTCCAACCTAATAAAGATAATAGTCAGAGGGTAGGACGAAGCCATTGTTTCAAATCTAAATTTATTTCAAAATTTAGCAGATTCCATGCTACAAAGACTGGCAAACATTATTGAGGCTGACGAGGCAATAACACGCTACAGAAACATTTTCTTGTTTTTTTTTTAATTTACGTAGTGATTTTTTTTTAATAATTTCTTTTTGATTTTGAACATTTTTTGTTGTCTACAAAGACTTAGATTACTCAAATTTACCGATCCTGCAGAGGTACGCTGACTATGATGTAGTTATTGCTTTTCTTTCGCCAAACAGTTCCTTCTGCTTGATACTTTTTTCTTATTCGCACAATTGTGGTCTTGTTTTGTCCTTAATGAGCTTTAAGAATAAGTTTTTATAATAAAATGTTAAATATATATAAAAAAATGTTTTATTTATTAGTATATTACTCTTATAGTAAAGTGTGGCCAGTCTCTTTATTTTTGTGTTTACAATGTCAAGTTTATTACGCGCAACCGAAAGGCCCTAAATTTTACCTCAATATAACTCATAGCTATATGGTTACCTCTGATATTTTTCCTGGTATGGGTAGTATGCTGGATCTCTCTCAGACGAATGCATTTGGAAAGAGAACAATAAACTATGTTAAGCTCGCAGAAACGGACCTATACTTGACGTGCACATGTAAATAAGCAAAACAAACATTTTAAAGACGATTTATTTGGAAAAATCATAGAAAATCAATTTTAGAGTTCAAAATTGCCGTAAAAGATCAAATTGAATCACATGATCCGGGGGTACCCGAGGTGCATCAATTATTAGTAGTTTTATTACCTTTATAGTCGTCCCTGCTGATGAAATCCCACGTTTAAGGCAGGTAAGAATCCATGGGAGTTTTAAGTTAGTTCCTGCAATCTAGGCAGGTTTTTAGGTAACTATACAGTATACGGTTTTCTGCCATTTTTGATTTTTTATGAAAAATTCTTTATGGGGGCACCTACTAGGGTCCCTAGGAACCCAAATCCGCCTGCGCCGGTTGGTTTTTTTACAACTTTTTTTTTAAATTTTTTTTCACTAAAACAACCCAAAGCAACACAGCCCAACCCAACCTATTCCAACCCAACTCAAATCAGTCAAAAAAACACATTACAACCCCCCTCAGCACCCAAACTGGCGCAGGCGGATTTGGGGTCTTAAGGACCCTAGTACACTTCCGGTCACATAAAATGCGTACAGCAGAAGTTAGCTACAGGTCTGTTTAATTTAAGTTTTGCTAATTGCGTTGCTTATTGTAACTGACTTTTACGTTTTCTAATTACAGGTTAGATCTTTTGACATTGTAAACACAAAAATAAAGAGACTGGCCACACTTTACTATAAGACTAATATACTAATAAATAAAACATTTTTTTATAAATATTAAACATTTTATTATTATCATTAAGCACAAAACAAGACCACAATTGTGCGAATAAGAAAAAAGTATCAAGCAGAAGGAACTGTTTGGCGAAAGGCAAGCAATAACTACATCATAGTCAGCGTACCTCTGCAGGATCGGTAAATTTGAGAGAATACCATATTCCATAATAGATAGACCAAAGACCATTAGAGTTTGCCAGAAGTTTTGCCATAACTCTCACTGAATAACCTACCCTACTAAGTTTTATGCACAAATTGTGAGCATGTTCAGAGCAATTTAAATTTTTGACAATCACAACACCCAAAAACCTAGTGCTATTTACAAATGTACCTGTTCATTGATGAACAAGAGATTTCTATTTAAATTTATATTTTTGCTCGTTACGAATCACCCAGTTTTTTTTTGTTAGAAGTACTTCTAGACACCTTTGCTCAATGCTCAGTTGTTTAAACCTTTATATATATATGTGTGTGTTTTGAACGGGATTTTCAAAAATGGTATCAATATCGTATCGTTAAGATAAATGATAAAAAAAAGTGTGTGGAACCCCAATCGTGATCTCACCCAAGTTAGATTCAGCAGTAGAAGCATTTGACTTAATGAGCACTTTTTATTTTCTTTGATGAAGATACGACCTAAAAAGGTCTAACGGGGTCCCACAAACAAAATATTGTGACTGATTGTGTCGTATGTTCTTGATAAGTCAAGCAGGATTCCACAGCCCGTGCACTTTTCCTCTAGTGTTTGTAATCTATTTTTGTTAAAATCTAAAATTGCTGAATCTGTATAGTTTTGTTTGGTATAAATCCATCTTGATCTTGAAAGTTTTTAAAAAGATTATTGCTTACGAAAAAATTAAGAAGTTTTTGTGAAGAATAATTTTAAACAGTTTAGAGAAAGGGGATAATAAACCTATTGGCCTATAGTTTTCCAAGCTATTGGGATCGTCTTTTATATAAATCGGAATTAGACGAGGCATTTTTACTTATTCTGGATAAATTCCAGTTGTCACGCTTACGTTAAAAATATACGCTCTGCTCTAAGAGGTATACATTTTTTACGGAGATTTGATGGTATTTCATCGTCTCCTGCGCCATTTTTATTTTTTAGTCTTTGAAATTTCAATGATTCCTTCTGCGTTTGCCAGGTAGGCCGATCAACTCATACCGATTTAGTGTCCTTTTATCCACCTTCGCCGCCATTTTCACTCAAAAGTGACAGATAATCCATTAGTTTTCTGTCAAAATGGCGGCGAAGGTGGATAAAAGGACACTAAAACGATAAGAGCTGATCGGCCTATGTGGAGAGGGTAATGATTTTTGCAATATTCAAAATTTGGAGTATTGTTAAAATCAAGTTGCAAGATATCGTCATTTCTAAGAGGGTTTGATGCAGCTTTAGTAATGTATCCGTTAAAATTTGCTAATTCTTCTTGATCTGAATGCTCAGGGAGTAAATTTTGCCGTTTTTTACAATTTGTGAATTTTCGTACTGCGTCCCATGTCGCTTTTGCTATGTTTTCGCTGGACTTTATTTTCAATAAAACATGAATACTTTTTGCTTTATTAAGTTCTCCATCGTAATAAAATTTGCATTTTTTAAAAAGCTCTTTATAATCAGAATTCTGCCAGGACAAAACCTGAAGAGCTACTAACTAGCAGGTACCATTGTTTCATAGTTATTGTAAGGAAAGCGACCGATAACCAAAAGAATAACTGCGGCAGCTATTGAATTTTTTAAAAAAGTTCATTAAGTTAAAAACGTAACTGTTAAATGTAAATAACACTTTTAATTTAGTAGCCTTTCTGCCTTTCAATGATTTGGCAACAGCACGGAGGGGTCGAGGTACACCATTTTTCTATATATGTATACGAAATATATGATAATCTTGTTAAAAAAAATTGTTACCCCTCTTTTGATATTCTGGTAAAGCAGGCTCCCCTCTTCCTAAATATATATAGTTTTACTATAAAAATATGCCTAGAAGACCCGGAGGTTGGTCCGTCCAGTCTATACCCTGGAAGGAAGTACGATACACGTATACATATATATATATATATATATATATATATATATGTATTTAGTTTCTCTACTATATATATTTTATTGTTTTGAAACCAAATTATGTATGTTTGTTTGTAATCCACTTGCCCTTTAGTGTGTTTTGTGTTATTTTTTTGTCAATTTTTAATTTTTGTATTTTTGTGTCTTGACTACAATTTACCAACTGTTTTTTCTTGTTTTACTTTTTTACTTTACTTTTATTTTATTATATTATACATTAATATTCATTCATATATTTGTAAATTAATCTCATCTTCGAAAAATTTTATAGCTGTTAAAAACTATAGAATATGGTAATAAAGTCTATTTTATTCTATTCTATACACTATTTTTAATATGGCCGTAAAAACAAAACAAAAAAAATTGGCATGTTTTTTCTTGCTTGATTATTCCGCGAGCTAAAAGATGAATGCAGTATTACTGGCTGTGTCAGATTTGACAAATAACTAGTGTAGTAAGGAAAATAATTTATCCCAAACTACCAGCCCATGAGTGATTTAGTATTTTATAAAGATAAACAACAACTGCGATTTTAATTTTGTTTTTCATTTTACATAAAGATTAGGCTTTTTTGTTAAAAAAGTAGCCTTTATTAATTAAAACAAATTTAAAGGTACAAAAATGCGGCAAATTTTCATTTTCAATAAAATTTTGGAAGCTTCCAATTTTCATTCTTTCCCAAATTGGTAAAAAATTCTATTTTCAATATGTATTCTAGAAAGAAGTTAAGTTTATATTAAAATTATTTTAAGAGAAAAATATATAAACATAAAGTTTAACACCTAATTACCTAATAATTTTCTGTTAAATTTAAAGTAAACTAAAAAAGGTGATACTCCTAAAGAGTAAAATGATACTAAAGATTAATTTTTATTTTATTGCGGACACGAAATTCACTTTCTAACCTGTATGTACCCACCCAAACAAAAACACTAAATTTAAATAAAAAAAGGTGTTTGGCAATCAACCTGTTTTAAAAAGGTGCTGAATTTTTGCTCCATAGACTCCTTCAGTTCGGCCGCAGATGGATATTTTTTCTTTTTTATAAATGATTGAAAACGGTTTCTAATAAGATTTATTTCTTCTGCAGACCAAGCTAAACAAATAGAATATTAATAATTACTTATAATAAAAGCATTTTTTTAATTATTTTTTTTTGTCAATAGAAATACGAAAGAAAAATTGGTTTCCCATATTTTTTATTATTTACGGGTCTAGTTTTTATTGAAAATAATCACTCGAAAAAAGTATATACTTAACTCAAAGTTTGTTAATTTTGCAAAAGCGTGAGGTGGAAATATTTAAAACTGAGGATATTGCGGAAGCGTGAAGTTGCCCCCCGTAGAGAGGGTTTTAAAAAAACTAAGGGTGTTAGGAACTTATTATTATTGTGGGTGTCAAGGTGAACCCCTTAAAATCATTTTTAATTTTATAAAAAAGAGGAGGTGGGCATCACGGGCATCATGGGGGCAGCGTTAAGTTGGCGGTGAAGATACGGTGAGGTTAGGTTTTATTGGCCGGTATGGACAAGTAAGAAAACCAAGATCTAAAACATGAAAAATGTATAGATACTTACCAGTTGTTTTATTTCTGGCCATTTCCAACAATATTTTGGTTCTAAACATATTGAGCGAAAAACTGTAAAGGGGCATAACTAATTATTCGAAATAGCATTTTTTAGCAAATTCTAAAAAAATGTAATTAGTTAGCCAATCTGTAAAAGGTATTTTTTAACCGTATTTGTTTTAAGGGAAGGAGGGAAGAAGAACCGCTGCATACCTTTAAGAGTGCGACACTAGCGCCAACGACGAAACCTAACATTAGAGTCCCCTTTTTCTACATATTTATGGTCAATCTACCCTCCAGGCAAATTTTCGCATGTGAACTCGGGTGAACTCATAAAATTAAATGAACACAAAATTACATGGGGTACGTTGTGCCCTCCGATTTTGGAGGGCAGTCCGTTATATATCAGGGAAGTACGCCGCATTTTTATGTATTTTGGAGGGAGGTTTGCCTATTTATACATATATATATATCTGTATAACCTCGGTTGGTTAGTGGGGATGCAGTCTTAGGCAGCTTTCGAGAATATATTTTTCTCTTCTTCAGGTTTTCTACAATAAGTTCACAAGCCATTAGAATAATTTACTTAATTAAATTACAACCATTATGGATAAACTATACAGGTACCCATAGAGATATATCTAAATAATTATGTACTCACCAAAGTGGAGTGAAAAACAATAAAGCTAGACATATCTGAACAATTCTGAGTATTTTTTTCCGTTTTGGGCCTTATGTTATAATCAAAAACCTACATGAATTTGTTTAAAAGAATTGAAATTCCTCAAAATGATGGCGAGAGGTTCTTTTTATATTATTTTTTCAATTTTTTGACGTTTGTGAAGTCACATTAACCGTCTTCTTTAATGTATCAAGTAACCCAGGAGAGAGAGCGAGTAACACAGAGAACACTGCATGAGAAAAGGATGCAACAGAGTGGGCATCTTATTCTCTTTTTCATTTTAAAAGTGTTAGATGCAGATAAACGTATGCGTGTCTTCTCGTTGCCGAGAGAGATGGGTAGATAAGATGACCCTCTGCTGCTTCCATCACCACGCATTTTAATACCGACAATACATTGTTGAAAAACACAAAAAGAAATATAAATTTTATATTAAAAGAATAATTTTTTTTTGATTTTAGTGCAAGCTCCCAAAAGACACACAGTTCACCATACTCTCCCTATATTTTATTTTTTGTTGTTTTGGTGTTATTATTATGTTAATTGACCTACTTTGTAGGTATATGAGAATTTAAAAGAAAATAAAAGGGCTTTGATATGGCAAAACGTATGTCTCTAAAAAGCCAGGCACTCTTCTCTATTTACTGACATTATTTTAGAAAATGAATTGATAAACTGTTATTCAGACAAATTTTTTTTATAAATATAAAAGTTGAAATGTAAGCTAAAAAATTTCATCAGTTCTTAGATTATACGTTTCTTATTAGTAAAGTTATAACCTCATTTGTTTTATTTTATTTATTTTTATTTTATTTATTTTTTACATCCTTTTATTGATATTGACTGTTTTTCTAAATACTATGTTAATGTATTTTTTTATCTACGATTGTCTTTTCTTCCTACAATGTTGTTAAATGTTAAATATTACCTCACTAATTAATTTGTAAAGGATGATCACACTTTGATCAGCGAAAGCTGTTTTTGGTTACCATTTGCGCACACTTTCGCTTTTTAGCTAGCACTTGCATATGTGTCAACTTATTTATTTAAATGTGCAAATAAATGGATTATTTATATCTATGTATGTATGTATGTATGTATGTATGTATGTATGTATGTATGTATGTATGTATGTATGTATGTATGTATGTATGTATGTATGTATGTATGTATGTATGTATGTATGTATGTATGTATGTATGTATGTATGTATGTATGTATTTATTTATTTACAAATTTGTTGTTTTTTTATGCTAGGAGTTCCGTATCACAACCTCGAAACTTTACAGGCCGAATCGACTGATTATGGACATGAAACTGACTCGGAGGCGCACAGTTATTACTTATACCTTGAAGCTATGAATGGTAAGTGATGCTTTAATTCTGTATATTGTGCATATTCAAAATGTGGTATAAAACTATGACCACCTTTTTTTCATATTTTGAACCAGCTACCTCATGACTAATAACAATTACGTCAAAACTGAGTTTACTATTAATAAGTATGTAAAGGAAAACGCACCGATGTGGTAATATGTCTCTCCAACGATGCAACTTTATGATGTGTAAACCAATTCTTTTGTTAAACTAACATGCTAATGGACATATTATCTCTTTAAAATGCATTTAAAATACATTTGAACAAGTTAGGAAAGGAAACTTTCGATTTTCTTAACTTTCCCTCGATTTATCGATTTTGGAAAACTTTTTTTTTAACTTTTGTGGGTCCACATCATTAATCAATTCACAACAGCCCCACAACAGCCCTCGCATTTGTTCAATTACTTTTAAAAGTATTTAATAAAATTAAAATGATCAAATCAAATGATGTAAAAAATTATGTTTTTGGATTGGGGTTGTGTCCGTTAATATAACGAAAAAAACTTAAATCCATTTATTCTCCACCAGAGAATTTAAAATCCAATCTCAAGCGGACATACTAATTGTTGATAAATAATTTTACACACAATTGTTGGATAGGTTATTTTGTTGACATTTTTTGGCACTCAAACTTGTTTTTTTAACTGAGTTAATTTTCATAAAATAGGTGCGAAAATTAAGGGCTTAACTAAGAAACGAATAATATATCTGTAGACAACCTTAAAATAAAAGTAATTAATATCCTTTAACTAAAAACGAAATTTACTGAAAAAAGTCAAATGGTGGGGATTTAAACCGTCAACTAAATTAACCTTGGAATGCCTATTTTCCAATCAGCGAAAATGTCTTCATAATAAATTTATTGCATTTATGCGACTAGCCCACTCAACTTGGTTTTGACAACAATTTTTTATAATTTCAGGTGAAATCAGTGGCGACTTTAGTGGTTTCAACAACGCCTGGAACGTCATTGAATCCTACATGATTCCAAAATTTCAAGCCTCTCAAGACAAGTATAACCCCAATAATGTCGGATCTGGATATGGAATAGGTAAATTTAAGGCCGGTTTTACGGTAGAGGGGAATGGGGTAGGATTAAATCTCTCTTCACTTTTTGGTCGATTCCAGCACTATTATTTAAGGTAAAAATCAAAATATCCATATACATCTTAGAGAGTAACATCCTATAAACCTGTAAAAAAAATGGCAAAATTTCTCAAAATTAAAAAAATTACATTTTAGAAAAATAAAAAATAGCATATAATAAAGCATTCAATGTTAAGTAGAAAATGTCAAATAAACTTTTTTGTAGCACCTTTAGTTTTTTTGGGTAATTTTTTAAATACTCAAAAATTTGTAAAAATTGAAGTTTTAGAATTTTATACACCATTCAATAAAAAATTAAATTAAAAAAAAATCTTGGAGTTGTACATAATCTTATGTTGAGCAAAAAATGTTTCATAATGTTTTTTGTAGCATCTACACTTTTCTCACAAAAAAACTCAAAGTGACAGGATTTGTCCATAAGGTTTATTGGCTAAGCCATAAAAACTAAATCTGTTCTAGAAACAAAAATAACTTCCTACTTCGAAACACATAACTTATTCTGTAAACACCAATATGGTTTCAGAGATAAAAATCAATAGATTTGGCAATAACAAAACTAGTACACGTGATAATTCAAATAAGGGAAAAGGCAACTACATAAACGCAAAATTCTGCGATATCACAAAAAGTTTTGACTGCGTTCATCATATAACTTTAATAAAAAAAAAATAAACTACTATAACTTTGACACAGTCAGCAGTGATCTAATTGCTTCTTTTCTTGATATGAGATTTCAATACGTTGATGATGGTAAAAATACGTCTGAAATATTACCCATCACACGGCGTAGTTCAAGGCTTATTTTTGATCTATATCAATGACTTACCTGAGGCGCTGATCGATACTTGGTTAGCATTGGTCTGTGACGACACTACGTTTTTAACTGAAAATAAAAATATAACAACAACGAATTAACAAACGCTAAACGTTGGTTTTCAAATAATAAACTTGCCTTAAATGAGAAAAAAAACTGTAAATCTGATTTTCTCTCAGAGATTAATTGAAGGCGTGGAAAATGCAGAGTGTGCAAGATTCTTGGGAGTATTTTTGTACCCTAAACTAAACTGGTCTCCTCACGTCGATCAACTCGCTAAAAAAAATATGTAAAAATATTTACGTAATCAGGTATCTGAAAGGCACAGTAGAAACCAAAATCCTTCCAACAGCATATCATTCGCTGATTTCCTCACATCTACAGTATGGTCTGATAAACTGGGAATAAGCTCCTGCAGCATCTCGAATCTTTGCACTCCAACGTAGTCCAAGCAATCTATCCAAGTTCCAATGCTTTAGTTCCAATGATTAGTTTGAGGGTGGTTAGGGCCTATATAAAGAAGCTTAAACCCAAGTTTTAGACTTCCTCCCCTGGGAGGTTTTTCCGCCATCTTGGATTTAGGGGTGCATTTATTTTTCGCGATTTACGGCTTAAATATGCAGTTTACGGAAAAGTATGCCAAGTGATTTATTGTAGATAATAAGATTCCTCATCGAAACTATCGGTATTAAAAAATTCATATATTAATTATTTAAACAATTATGATCATTTTAGTGAAAAATTTAGGGATTGAACTACAGTTTTTTTCCTTTTTTAGCCTTCCTGTACCATTTATGAAAAAATATAATCAGGAGATAAATGTAGACCTTGAAAAGCTCTACAATATTTATCTCTTAACTTTTTTAAGTATCATTCTTCATTTTCGCAGTGCAGCGCTCCGAATTCGCGCGCGCTCACCCCCAGCGCCTGAAAGTCGAGCGCGGTGCGGCTGATATTATAAACCAAATCTCGCAGAACTAGTTTGGTATAAGAGAAGGCTCAATGAAACTTTATGGGTAGTTTGGGTACATAAGCGAGAAGATAAATCTACGTTTTAGACTTCATCCCCCCAGGAGTTTTTCCGCCATCTTGGATTTGGAGGTGCATTTGTTTTTCCCGATTTGCGGCTTAATTATGCAATTTACGGGAAAGTAGCCCCAGTCATTTCTTGTAGATAATAAGATCCCTTATCGAACTATGTGCATTAAACAATTAATAAATGCATTATTTAAACAATTACGAGCATTTTAGTGCAAAATTTAGAGTTTGAAGTACAGTTTTCTATTTTTCTAGCTTTTATGGATTCAACAATATGAAATCAAGTTGAACACGGTAACTTGTTTCTTGCAATGTTTATCATTTATATTGAATATTATTTATAGTTATTCATAGCATATATAACCGTGAAAGTACAGTATATTATTTCACGTAAAAACTTTTTGGCGTGGAATGACAAAATTTGTTTGGCGTGGAATGTACCTTGCTTCAGATTTTTCATTTTCATAGTGAACCTGCTCTGACGGAAAATTTTAGAGATAAAAAACCTATTTCGACGTTGACTGTGGAAGTGTGAGCATCTTCCAGATCGCTTTCAATATGAACAAAAACGCAGTCAGTTTATGATACAACTCGTACCACATTCGACTCAGGCGCTGGGAGTGAGAGCACCTAACTTTGGAGCGCTGCATTGCGAAAATGAAAAGTGATATGTTAAATGTACAACTTTTGAAGACTTATCTTTTTGAACTAATTATATTTTATGATAAACGATAAATTGTAGCTGAAAAAATTAAAAACTGTACTTCAAACTTTAAATTTTGCACTAAAATGCTCGTAATTGTTTAAATAATGCATTTGTTAATTGTTTAATACACAAAGTTCGATAAGGGACCATTTTACCTACAAGAAATGACTGGACCTACTTTTCCGCAAATCGCGAAAAACAAATGCACCCCCAAATCCAAGATGGCGGAAAAACCCCTGGGGGGATGAAGTCCAAAACGTAGATATATCTTCTGGCTTATGTACCCAAACTACTCACAAAGTTTCATTAAGCCTTCTCTTATACCAAAGTAGTTCTGCGAGATTCGGTTTATAATATCAGCCGCACCACGCTCGACTTTCAGGCGCTGGGGGTGAGCGCACGCGAATTCCAAACGCTGCGAAAATGAAGAATGATACGCAAAAAAGTTAAGAGATAAATATTGTAGAGCTTTACATTTATCTCCGCACAGGAAGGCAAAAAAAGTCAAAAAACTGTAGTTCAACCCCTAAATTTTTCACTAAAATGATCATAGTTGTTTAAATAATGAATTTATGAATTTTTGTATACCCATAGTTTATATGGGGAATCTTATTATCTACAATAAATCACTGGGCATACTTTTCCGTAAACTGCATATTTAAGCCGCAAATCGCGAAAAATAAATCCAAGATGGCGGAAAATCTCCCGGGGGATGACGTCTAAATCTTCGGTTTAAGGTTCTTTATATAGGCCCTAACTACCCTCAAAGTTTCATCCTGTCCGCTTCGATTCCGAACTAAAATTCTAGATTGCTTGGACTGACGCAAAGTAGTTAGAATAATATCAAACACTAAATACAGGGATGATGTAAGAGAAAAGTATATAGAACTAAACATCCTGACCCTACCAAGCCTTTTTTTAAACCGATGTCTTATTTTCGCATATGAAAATCAATCTACAATTGTACAAAATAATGCAGTGCATAGCTACAGCACGAGACACAGCACAGATTACAGAGCGTTCCTTCGGTTGGATTAGAGCAAATTAGGTTTAAACTATTACTGCATTCACTTCTTCAATAAAATTCTAGTACATGTAAGGTACCTGCCTTTAAACTCCTTTAAATAAAATAAAAAGCTTGTTACTAAAACAAGCCTTTTACAGTATAGAAGAATTCATTTTCTTTTCCAAACATAGAACTAATCTTTTAACATTTTTTCCTCACGTGGTCGCGATTCTTCAGAAACGACAGAAAATCTCACCCGTCAAAATTCTGGAAAGTGGCGATTTTTACTTCTTGCCTCATTTAAAATAAATACACGGCGTCCTTAATATTTATCCTATATACGGCGGAGCTAATTTGCTACTACGCCTACAAAAAGTGTCAAAAATTCTCACCATGTAAAAGGAAAGACAGAATTTGTGTGACTTTTCGGTTTTGTATGTTAAAAGTTTTAAAGGTTTGTTTACACACAAAAATATGCTTAATAAAATAAATTTTAAAATAAAAAAAGGGGTTTTTCACAAAAACTGCCTAGAAAAATTAAAATTGACATCTTTTTTATTTACTAGAACAGTTATAAAAAACTAAGTTTTAAGAAAATAAGTCCGGACAAAAAAGCAGTTAGTGTAAACTTGTCTTTAAAAATCGTCAGATTTTTCGTAAGGGCGAGATTTTTTGAAGAATCGCGATCTATATACCCAAAGTTGGGCAAAATACCCAGCAAAGCTTCTAACTTTTATCTGTTAAGTTTTAATGTGTCTATAATTCTAAGTGTGTAATATGTTATATTAGTAATATTTTTAAGTTTTCTTTTAATATGTAATTGCTTTTAAGAGAATGACATTTTAACTGTCCTTTTGACTATTTTAATTTTGATTCAATTATTTCGACAACAAACCGCCAACTATAAAAATTATGAAAACAATATCTGATTTTACTAAAATGTTACTACATGTTATGGTGAAAAACTTGATATTTATGTATTTTTTTATTGGTTTACTTCTTGACTAAGCGTATACATTTGTAAATATGAATAACATGTTCAATAAATTGAAATTGAAATTGAAAAAAAAAATAAGAAAAAATTAAGTTTTAAAAATATTTGAGATTTTTTAACGATTTGAGCTAAACAAACCCCATTATATACATAATCAAAAATAATTTTTGCTTTTATGGTGGCCATATTGAAATACAAGATGGTGGACAAAATTAAAATCAATGTAAAAAACAACTCAACACAACAAAATTCAGTTGGTTTAACTCAAATCGGTAAAAAATCTTAAACGTTTTTTAGAATTATTTTTTTTTTTACTTTTTATGGCTTAGCCAATTAACCTTATGGACAAATCATGTCACTTTGACAAAGTGAACATTATTACATATATTTTTTTATACCTTCATCAAAAACATAATTTTAGGAACTGTCTGCAGATAACTAAAGCATGGCTTGTTTGGTTACCGATGCAAAAAAAGATTTCTGTCCGTTTTTTACCCAAAATTAAAGAGAAATAGCGGAAAATAGTAATATTGAAAAAATCTAATTATTCTTGTCTAAAAATTAAGCTATTTCCGCAAGTTTTCACCAAGTATTTACGAAAAAATCATTTAAAAACATCGTCAAAGATTAAAATGTCGCAACAATGAACGTCACCGAGTAAAATAGCATATCGCTATGGAAACGATTGTTATTTCATTTACCAGCCGCCTTGATTTATAGTGTAAAGATGGTGTGTTGCGAGAAGTGCTCTTCGTTCGAGATTTTTAAAAGTATCTTTCTTGGATTTTTTGATAAAGGTATTAAAAAAAATAGTGTTAAAACTCGCGACTAAACTGTGCTTTTTTTTTACTCGCGTTTTTAAATACCTCGCTGCGCTCGATATTTAAACCAACGCTTGTAAAAAAAGCACTATTTTAGCCACTAGCAATCACCGTGCAATTGCACGAATTGCGAGCGTTTTCTAACATCCAGGAAAAACGTGCTTTTTGCGTGCGTTTTGAAGATAAGAATATTTAAAATTTCAGAATTGCAAATACTGCAATTGCGGTCAGTATTAATAAAAAGTAAATTTAGTTTAATTTTGGGATTTCCACAGGTAGGCTGTCACTTGGCATTGTGGGCGGGGTTATCTGTTGCGCTACTGATCAATAACGATTATTGCGTGGAATTCCCAGAATTCGTTTTAAACCAGGGGTTCCCCTTGGAGATCCCGCATTGATGAGTTAGAAAATGGTATAAATTCGTCTTACGGACCCTTGCGTAATTTTCTGAGTGAAGGCCTTAGGACTTTATAGGTGTAAATAAAAAAATTAAACATTAAACTATTAAATTAAAACTGCGTTCGAAAATTGTGCGTTTCGGTTCCTAAGACCATGCAAAACCGTGCGTTTTGAACACTTCATCGTGCAATCTAATAAATTTTAATTGGCAACAGTGTAGCTCGTAGACAAAGAACACAGCTATCTTTTACATTTGGTCTTTTATTTTCTTATCGCCAAATTCCTGGTAAAACCTTGGTGCAAAAAAGGCCTATAAAATTGACCATAATTGCAGAAGTGCTCTTCGTTCTAGATTTTTAAAAGTATCTTTCTGTTTTTCTTGGATTTTTTGATAAAGGTATTAAAAAAATAGTGTTAAAACTCGCGGCTAAACTGTGCTTTTTTTTACTCGCGTTTTTAAATACCTCGCTGCGCTCGATATTTAAACCAACGCTTGTAAAAAAAGCACTATTTTAGCCACTAGTTGTTAAAACTACTATTTTAATGCTAGCTGGTAGACAAAGAACACAGTTATCTTTTGCATTTGGTCTTTAATTTTTTTATCGCCAAATTCCTGGTAAAACCTTGGTGCAAAAAAGGCCAATAAAATTGACCATATTTGCAGAATCTCCAACTAGATTTTTTTTGTGAAAACATAAGATTCTATACAACTTTCAGATATTCGTTTTTAAAAAATTTGATTTTTTAATGAATACAAACCGCCAATTTTTGCTAATTTTAAAATATAAAAAAAAATCCTTAGAAAGTAAACGTGCTACAGAAAAGTTTATTATACATTTTTTACTTAAAATTCAAAATGTAATTTTTTTAATTTTGACAAATTTTCGCACTTTTTATACAGGTTTATAGCGCGTTACTCTCTAAGATGTATATGGAAGATTTCAATTTTTATCTTAAATAATAGTTCTGGATTGCACAAACACAAACACATATAATTCAAGAAATATATATTTTTTTTCTTGGAATCGACTCTAACTAAGTCACAAAAATATTTACAAAAATTTTTAAATGCAGATCGTTCCTTTAAAAATCTGAGAGTTTTCATCTTGCATGGTAAGTATTTTAAAATTACACACTTTCCAAATTTTGATCATTTTTCCAAACATTACCATTCCCGAAATTTTAATAATTAATAACACGGAAGATTCCGGGTTAGAACCCCGGCTTAGGTACTTGTATATTTTGTGTTTGTCCCAACTTGTTTAACGCGTGCTAACTCTTGGCTAGACTGGGCAATTGATACTGAATTGGATGGAAACATTAACCTTTTGTGCTATCTAGATCAGCCCCTAGATTAGGGAAAGCCTGTTTAGAATTAGAGACATTTAAGCAAATTTAAGGTGATTTTAAAAAAACCTTGACATGCTATTCATTCCAAATTATCTTAAAAATTTCTAAAAAAAACTAAATGGAACTGTTATTGTCACAAAAAGTGATCCGATTGAATTTGAAAAGTGTGGAGGATTTCGCTCCAAAACAGGCATTTACTTTTTCTTTATAGATCCCATATTTCAAGAGCTAAAAAACACCTACGGAACATCTCAACTTTATTTGATGCACTGGTTGTGTGATGTCGATAACCGTTACGGTTTCGGAAATCTCAACGGTCAATGTGAATTGGGCCCAAGTGCTAATGGGCCTTCCTTGGTCAATAACGGTCCTGGATCATTGTTTCAAGGTAAGTTATGACTAACGATCCTGGAGGGCATTTCAAGTAGCGGCAATTTTTCATAGTGTACCAAGAAACGTTGATTGCGAATTGGACTGTATTAAAGAATTAATGAAATTCTCCCATAGGACTAATTCCAGCGGATTCCTTCCAATTCTTTGGTTCAGAGCAAAACCTTTTTGTTAAGCACTTAACGAGGTAAATGAATATTGAAAAAGCGGGCGAACAATATAAACTCGACTTACCCAGTTGCTTCGTGTTTCACCACTTTAAGGGATCCCTCTATCTCTGAAGAAGGTCGATTGTAACTGGAATTATTCACATAACAAAAAGTCACTATTTTCGAATTTAAGCGGGAATGGCCGAAGCCGATTGTAGGTGTATTGACAAGGTTAATTTTCGACTGGATTCTTATTCCCGATAAAAGTTATTTTTTACCGTAGTTTTTTTTTGTGGAGTCAATATGATATGAAAATGCGTAAAAGCTAAGGTACTGAAAAAAGACATTGTTTGGCCTTCCGAACGGCGGAATGAAGTTAAAGTAAATTTAATAGGAAATTAAAAATAAAAATAAAATAATAATTATTTTGAGAATTCGAAACATTCTCCCCTTTCTTTTTCAAATGTAACCCAAACATTTCAAAAATAATAAAAATAAAAAAAAATCTTAAATAAACCATCAGTTATTAACTAGAAAAATAAAACATAAATAGAAATGTTACTTAATAACCTCTAGAGCAAAATACCATAGTAGCAAAGAGAAAAATTATTCCACAGGAAGTGGGCATATAGGTTCTACCTGTACTAAAACCGTATACAGTTCTTCATAGATCAAAAGTTGCGTACCGATAACACGATATATTGTATTGTAAGAGATGCGTTTTAACGCTTTTGACACCGCTTTCCCACAAACCACCTAGATGTGGAGCAGCAGGACAATTAAACGAAAACTTATCCTGTTCAGACTCGGCGGCGGTTTTACAAATGTCTAAAAGGTATCAATTAGACCCTTGAAAATTAGTATCACAGTCCGAGAACAATAAATTAATACGGCCCCGTCTTGCCACAAAGATTAGATAATAACTCTATGTGCAAGGCTTTGGTGGCACAATAAACAAAAATACAAATCCAAGCCTTAAAGACTTTAGCACCGCGCGTTTTTCCCAAAGTAATAGTAAGGGGTCCGGCCAGATCGACCTCAGAAACTTGGAAAGCCTTTACAACGGAAATCCTAGGAGCAGGCAAATCACCCATAGGGGGTTGAATCGGTTTGGGTTTTAATTTCCAATAATTTATACAGCGAGATAAATTAGTTTTGATTACGCGACTAGCCGACAAAATCCAAAAATGTTGCGTTAAAATAAATGGCAACGATTGTAAACCGGGGTGCGAAAATTTTTTATGGGTGTATTCAATTATTATTAAATAGGTTAAACGAGACGAACGTGGTAATAATAGCGTGTGTTTATCATCATAATCTAGAGCAGAATGGCGTAGTCTACTCCCCACTCTCAACAAATTTTGGTGGTCTATGTAAGGGTTCAACTTTTTGAAAAAATTAGAAGCAAGTTTGCCATTATTTTATAAATTGAAATCTTCTGAAAAATGTGAAAATTGCGTATATTTTATGAGTAAAATTAGGGCGTTATCCAATTCTGTAGAAGAAAGCGTGCCAGTTGTTTTTTATACAGGGTTTTTTAAATTATTTTTAAAATTTTTGGTAAATCGAGAAACATAAGCAATGATGCGCTCTATTTTTAAAAGGGAAGAAAAGCAGTTTAAAAGAATATTTATTGTATCTTAAGTAACAAAAGTAGAAAAAACTTCGATTTCCTTTTCTTCCTCGTGCGTTACGCAATCTTCGTTGCTTAATTTATTCTTGGGCCAAAATTTGTCGGATGAACAAAACCAATGGGACCCTTTAAATCATTTCTGATTACTAGTCAACTCCGACGGAAGTAAGCCTCGACTTCCACAGTCTGCGGGATTGTCCGCAGTATTAACATATGACCAAAAATTAGGAGACATGTTTTAATGTATCAGAGCAACGCGTTTAGCAATAAAGGTTTGCCATTTATGCGGGGATGATTTAATCCAAGCTAATACAACTTTGGAGTCGCTGTAACAACAAATTTTAGAAAAGGAAATAGTGTTTTATATGTTTCGAAGACAAAGTTAAGTAATTTTGACAAAAGAACTGCACCTTGTAATTCCATACGGGGGGTCGACAGACGTTTCGTAACGGGGCCCACTTTGGTTTTTGAGCAAATAAGAAACATTTGAAATTGATCTTCATCGACCTTTGTCCGAAATTATATTACAGCACAGAACCCACGATCACTCGCGTCACAAAATCCATGAATCTCGCACATTCTATTGTCTTTATAGTTGGGATTTATATTTATTCCAAATATTAACTATGCGATTAAGGGGAATTTCGTCCCAATCCAAGCCCAAATATTTTGAATTAGCAATTTGGAAAAAAATGTGATGGGGCCCAAAAACACGAGCGGATCATAAATGCGGGCCAATTCCGAGAGTAAATTTCTCTTTGTGCAAGGGAGTTCTAGCAATTTAACCGAGTAGCAAAAAAAAATCTGTGAGCGGGTTTCATCTTAATACTAATATTTTAATGATGCTGTCCTTTTCTAGATCAAAAGAAAGATATTGTTCTTAAATATAGTCTAGGGACAGATGGTTTAAAAGCTGCGGTTCATTGCTTGGCCATTTTTTCAGGTCAAAGCCACCCTCTAGCATCTTCCAATGAATCACAACCTGTTAAAAGGTCATCAATATAAATGTTATTTGTCAAAACTATTGAAGCGCGGGGAAAGTTAGATTTTTCATCTTCTACCAATTACAAGAAAGTGCTAAAAACGGAGAACTTTTGATGTCAGAAGTCGCGATTTAAACTGAATATTTTAAGAGGTTCCTATGGAGAAAACCTCCAAAGTATTTTTGGAAAATTAATATGAGCGGGATTTATAAAAATTTGCAAGTACCTTTTGCAGATTTCTGCCACAAAAACATAGGCATGCCGCCGAAAACTACAAAGAACGGGAAATATATCGTTTTGTAATTTTTGCCCACTCAAAAGAGTGTCATTTAAGCTCAAATTATTAGAGGTCTTTGCGCTTGTGTCAAATACAATTCAAAGTTTTGTACTAGCGCTTTCTGGCTTTATTACGCAATGATGCGGAATAAAATACGAACGATCGGAAAAATCGCTTTCAGATAACTGCATAGATCCTAATTTTAAGTAATCATTCATTCTGTCACAATATTGTTTATGCAATTCTAGCATGAAAAAACGACGTAAAGCATTATTATAGGAACCCGGAAAAATAGGGCAGTCTAAATTGCTAAAGGATAGAGATACCACATATTGCCCTTCGTCCGTGCGGTAGTGCGTAGACAATAGTACATTATAAACCTAGGGACTAAAGTGCTACATTTAATCCCGCGGCGCTTAGGGATTAATTTTTTTTTGAATCCCTTAAGGATTAAAAGTGTAACTTTAGTGCCTGAAAAGAGGGATTAAAAGTGCCTATTTAATCCCTGAAGTGCATAATACTACATCATGAACCTAGGGAGTAAAGTGATACATTTAATCCCGAGGCAAAAAGTTAATAGCCCGACTGAAGGGAGGGCTATAATTTATCGAGGGATTAAGCATCACTTTACTCCTGAGGTTTATATACTATTTTATGCAGAAAAGTTAAAAAAATAACTATATTTTTTTATTTATTTTTCAAAAAATCGCACTCTGTAGGAAAACCGCCACGTGTACCTTCGCTCTGTCTTTATGTCAAACGATAACATCCAGTATGCCGAAACGCAGAAACATATGATAAAAAGCGGGAATAAATGGGTGCATTTATTCCCGGAAGTGCATAAAAATATTTTTTCACAACGCTTATCTTCCGTCGACAAAATTAAATCTTGGGGACATTCCTCCATTTCCCAAAATTTTTTTAATTTGATATCTAGAGGACTAAAGGTTTCTGTAGCGATAAAAACCGAACTAATCTGCGGTAAACTGTTATTCATAGGAACGGATCCCATTAAAATCCAACTAAATGAAGTTTTTAAAGCAGTTGGTTCACTAGACTCTCCTTTGACATGCCCTTCCTCCAAAATTTGAGAGAATACATCAGCGCCAAGCAAAAGGTTTATCGGCGATTTTTGATAATAATGTTTATCGGCTAATTCTAAGGATAAAGTGTGAGGCCACGATTTTGGACGATTGAACAAACTTGGCTGGTCATTACAAATGTTGTCAAGTATGAGAGCTTCAAAATTGAAATATGTTTGGTTCTTATCCAGCGGTTTTACATAACAACTAACTGCACCGGAAGTGCCTCTAGTCAACATATTGGATAATCCAAAAACTAATAAATAAATACGATTTTAGTTCTAGTCTATTTACGCAATTTTTCGATATAAAATTAGCCTGTGAAGCCGACCGAGTCAGCGATAATTTCCGCGCCCTTCAAGAATTGCAAGCTCGATTGTGGATAATAAAATGGTATTTATTTTATTTTTATAAGTATTATTTGTCTCCAAAAAATGCACATTTTCGGAAAAGGTAGCATATGCATTGGCTGACTGACTGCTTGGGCCAGAGCTGGACTGACTGCATATTGCACCGTTTAAATTTTATTCGCAGACATGTTCATTATTTTGTGAGGGGTTTACCGTGTTATTATAAGAATTATTTCGCGGATTTTGCATGGTATGTTTGTTTAAATGTAGCAAAGTATGATGACGACTTTGGCAACGACGGCAATTAATAGTAGAACGGCAATTTATATTTGAGTGAGAAAATCTTAAACAGTTAGAGCATCACCGGTTTTGTTTGACTAACTCAAAACTTTCTTGCGGGGTTTTTGCCAAAAAATTCGGACATGCGTGATCAAGGTGTTCCAATGAACATATGGGACATGAATACACGGAATTAGAATTACACGTTGTGTCAGTTAAAAACACAGAGTCTCGATTTTGAGGAGAAGCGGATTGATTGCACTTAAAATTGTTTAAGGGCGGTTTATTTTTAAAGTGCGGCGAAGATAATTGTTTTTCCAAAAAATCTAAAAGCTCCTGGTACGTGGAAAAAGTATCCGATTGGTGCGTTAATTGAAATCTGGAAAGAGTACCATGATCTAAGCGTTTTAACAACATATTTAACAAAATAAAATCCCAGTAGGATAAGTTAAATTATGAAGGGCTGCAATATTTTCAGAAAAAATATCTAGCAATTTACGTAAAAGTTGCGGATTTTTTGACGTTAAATGCGGTGAATTTTCTATTGACGTCCAACAGGCCTTAGCGCGAATGCAAGCATTAGAATACCTTTTTATAAGAGCATTATAAGCGACTAAATAATTACTGTCAACCATAGGGGTACAATTTACAAGCGCCTTTGGCAGCCCCTCTAAACAAGAATGTAAATTTGTAAATTTTTCAATATTAGAGAGACTCCGATTATGATGCACCAGCGCGTTATAAACATCAATAAATGATTGAAATTATTTTATATCACCTTCAAATTTACAAATTTTTATTTCTGCTAATTTTGCTCTAGGGGTTGTTTGCGCGGGCTGATTTGTTAAATTTGTTTGATCAACACTAGATTTAAACAATTCCTCAAAGATACCTCTAATAAAAAATTCTAAATTTTGAAATTCTATGCTTTTAAGCAAGCTTATTAGTACATTTTGATGCTTAATAAAGTCTTCATGCATACTATCAATGTCTTTAAATCTTTGTTTAAATTTACTATGCAATGAATTATCAACTCATGATTTAATTTTAAGCAAGACAAATAAAATAATACTATCCTGAAAGCAGATCAAATTTATACTTATATATAAAAAAATATGTATATGTTTAAGTTTGGTAGCTGAAGATTATTAAAGGCAGGATTTTAATGCGCATATACTTGACACGCACAAAGAAAAAAGGTGCAAAATTGCGATTTAACGAAAAATCAAAATGGCGATACTAAAGCCTTCAATCTGAAACAAAGAACCCTGCACAAATTACATTGGAAATGGCTTCGGCTAAATGTCATAATGTTTTTATATGTTGTAGTACTCGATCAACAAAGCACAAAAATAAAAAAAAAACGATATAGGGAGCAGGATTACTTTCTGAGATATGGAGCTTTAAAGGCTATATTTTTGAACATGGTACAAGTATTTTTTCCAGAACTTTGTTGATTACCGCCGCAATAAAATGAGTCGAATCACTATTTGTCTGGAATGGAACACCCCTTCCACCTATATAAAAATGATTTTATATGGTTTCTTTGGTGCCACCAGAAAAGTCACTTATTTATAAGTTTTAAAAAAGAAAGAAAACGACCGTTTCTTAAACAATTACAATTCTGTTATTATTTAAAACGAACGGCCAGATTTAAAAAAAATCATAATTATTTTGAGAATTCAAAACATATACCTAGCGACCCGATTTTTCGGTATCGGCGGTACACCAAACATCTTGTGTGGTTAGAATAAGTTGTCTTAATTATATGGTCACTACTTTAATAATATGGTCAGTACAAAGTACTTTGTTTCTTTACGAAGTTTTTTACTTAAAATGTTCTTGTTTTAAAAATATTAACGTTTTTTAAATGCAGTGATCTTATTAAAATCCAAAGTCAAAAACCAGCATTACGCACTAAGGTCATAGAATAAAGACTACAGAAGCGACAAAGCGGACGAAAAACCATTGCTCTTATGGGTTTTAAATTTGTGTCGTCATTTGACACAAAGTATACTTAACACACTGAGAGAACAGGCTCGAAACGCTACATAGAGCAAAATAGATTTTTACCTTGCGTAATATTGGAAGTTTTATTTTAATTTAGTGTTGAAAAGAAAACGCATTGAAAGGTAGTAATCATGGAAGTGTATTTTTTATTATTGCCGTATTTTATATATTTTTGTATATATTATACATAGGGGATCTAGAATTAATACGAAAGGTGATTGAAATTATGCTGATGTAAAAAGTTTAGTTTTAATCTATTATTCATTAATTTAATTTAAAATATATACTGGGCGTGCGGAAATCCTTGGGCGCAGACATACAGGGTGTCCCAAAAGTTTGAGTCCACCCTAATATCTCCAAAATCAAAAGAGACAGAGAATTAAAATTTTACACAATTAGACGCTTTACAAAAAATTTTGGATGCTAATCATCGCACCTGTCATTAAGCAGGCGGATCTAGGGCGGCGGCGATATTTTTTTAAAATGAGATACCCTCTATATTTTGGAAAATTTAAACAGAGCTTTTTCTTTTGTTTCCAAAAACCTCTTTTCTGTAACGCCTTTTCAATAAAATAGGAAAATCATCTCCATTCTTTGTCTAAATGATTGATCTCATTTAAAAGTTCTTGGCATGTTATTTAAAAACCGTTAATGAAAAAGGTAATAAATTAGCTATTTTTGGAATCGAAAAAAGAATAAAAAGCTTTATTTAAATTTTAGAAAATATACAGGGTATTACATTTTAAAAAAGTATTGTCTTAGCCCTAGCCTTAATAAATGGCCGCACGATTAGCATCCAAAAAGATCCTTTTTTATAAACGATCTAATTGTGTGAAATTGTACTTCTCTGTCTCTTTTGGTTCTGAAGATATTAGGATAGACTCGGATTTTTAGGACAACCTGTATATATGAATACAAAAATTTTTAGCAATAGGGAAGTAAAATAAAATTGTGTTACGTTTTAATAAGTAGGATTTTTTGAACAGGAAATTATTATTTGATCAATTTTTAGAGTCGATATAGCTACGTTTATTTGACTACAAGAATAAAAAATGCTTAACATGATGTTTTTCCTGCATATTATGTCTTCAAAGAGGCTTTCTCCGGTAAATGTTTTGACAAAAAAGGCACACTTTTTATTTGTGTTTAATTGTTGAGCTAGCTTCAAACAATATAGCTGAATCCCGGGACGCTAGAGGGTGACGGGGACAATTTGCAAAATAAAGCATTTTTGTTGGTTCGAAGCAATCGTGTGGCCAATAAAAATGATCAATGGTGAAAACGGCAGGGCTTTTTCTGGGAACTTTTCCACAATACATGCTCCTTCCGTAAATTTTTGTTGCTTCCAATATGTCATATTTTTGACAATAAATAATCGGTAAAAAAATTTAAAAAAACTACTTAATCTCATGCACGACCTTTTCGCTCCGTAAAAAGAATGACTGGTAACGAAACATTATTATAGACACTTAATACACTGTTTATAAACTGTACAACTTCATATACTTATGATTTTCTTTATAAGCAAAAGTTAATTTAATTTTGTGCAGTCCATCCTACACATCTTTTGCATGTCTGTATATCACTTAAATGTCAAATAACCATTAAAAAAAAGTAAACTACTTCAATAGATTCATACAAAGACATTCAACTAAAATAGACCCACCAAGTCATTTATAAATCACTTTGAAACGCGATCAGTCGTTAGACTTAGGTAAAACCATTTTATCTTCCACTGGCAACGCTGGCCCAGACAATACCACGTCACGTTTACCAGCGGCCAGAAGCGGCTCGTTATTTATAAATGTAAAAGGATTTGGTCTTTATTTTCAGACTTGTCAAATATTTTTGGAAATACAATCTTTAATTTTTTTTATACCTAATAATTGATACCGAGGTATGGTGAGGTATTATATTTGTCATTCTGAAAATGTCTATGTATATGTAAATAATAAATAACATAGAAAATAGTAATTTTTAAATGTTCTCCAGCTAGTTGCCTAACTAACTTCTGCAAGAGTTAGGTACAATTTTTTTTCTAGTGTGATGACTTTTTCGATCAAAAAATAGTTTTTAGAAAACACATTTCAAACTCAAAATTTAAAAATTTGGTCTATAAAGTACCATTTAAAAACAAATTTCACGCTAGGAAGTTTTTTATGCACGCCATGCTTATTTTTTTTACGCACAGCGTGTGCCACATTCCACATTAAAATTGATATGTAAAAGCAGACTTTTCACACGCATTTGCGAAGTTGATTTTTTAACTATTTAATGTTAAGTGACCTGCAAAACTTTATTAAAAAATTAGCATAGGTAAAAGTATTTTTTAGCCCGAAATTAATTTTAAGACTAATTGGAGTTTTTAGATGCATTTCTAAACTAGATTAAATTAAAAATGGAAACAAAATTATGGTTTTAATTTCAAAAATAGCAAATATATATAACTTCAGGGAGAAGCTTTTATGCAAGTAAGCAATTATTGTACTAAAAGCGTCTCAAAAGTGTATTTTTCGCCCTTAACGGCCATCGCGTGCAGAAAAGTATCACTTTCCGCACGGTTTAGTGTGACCTGCAAAACTTTATTAAAAAATTAGCATAGGTAATTGGAGTTTTTAGAAGCATTTCTAAACTAGATTAGATTAAAAATAGTGATATTTTGAAAAAGGAAGATTATAGGTTTTTCATGTCGCAGCTGGATGGGGTTGGTTCATTATACCAAATAGAGTGTAATTCATTATAAGTGCTTACCATATTGTTTTTATCAGAAAATCGCAAAAATATCACAAAAAAACCTATTTCTTTCCTATATTGATTGATTAAATTTTATATTTATTGCAACACTAGTTGCACGCCTATGGCGGCCTCTGACAAGATAGCGGCGGAAAAACATATGATAACTAACCTGTGAAATATTTGGTTTTCACCTGCAATCTCCAGTTTTCGTCACACTACGCACTTTGTCATATCACTTTTGCCACAAACATTTAAAAGAAATTATGAATGGATCAGCGTACAAACGGTTATATGGCTGACCCGCTACAAATGCGAGGTTGTCACATTGTTGTAGGTTTTATTCCCGATATATATTGGGAAATAAAAATAATTATTATTTTGGCCAAAATATCAGGTATTTTATCTGATATTTCGATCGAAAAAATGAGGTATATTTCAAGTACCATAACATTTACCTGCACATTATAAATTCTTTATTGATTTAAAATTCTGAACATTCAAGGAAATTTAGCTAGATTATATAATTGCGTTTAAATTTCCTTGAATGTTCAGAATTTTAAATCAATAAAGAATTTATAATGTGCAGGTAAATGTTATGGTACTTGAAATATACCTCATTTTTTCGATCGAAATATCAGATAAAATACCTGATATTTTGGCCAAAATAATAATTATTTTTATTTCCCAATATATATCGGGAATAAAACCTACAACAATGTGACAACCTCGCATTTGTAGCGGGTGTCTATAATAATGTTTCGTTACCAGTCATTCTTTTTACGGAGCGAAAAGGTCGTGCATGAGATTAAGTAGTTTTTTTAAATTTTTTTACCGATTATTTATTGTCAAAAATATGACATATTGGAAGCAACAAAAATTTACGGAAGGAGCATGTATTGTGGAAAAGTTCCCAGAAAAAGCCCTGCCGTTTTCACCATTGATCATTTTTATTGGCCACACGATTGCTTCGAACCAACAAAAATGCTTTATTTTGCAAATTGTCCCCGTCACCCTCTAGCGTCCCGGGATTCAGCTATATTGTTTGAAGCTAGCTCAACAATTAAACACAAATAAAAAGTGTGCCTTTTTTGTCAAAACATTTACCGGAGAAAGCCTCTTTGAAGACATAATATGCAGGAAAAACATCATGTTAAGCATTTTTTATTCTTGTAGTCAAATAAACGTAGCTATATCGACTCTAAAAATTGATCAAATAATAATTTCCTGTTCAAAAAATCCTACTTATTAAAACGTAACACAATTTTATTTTACTTCCCTATTGCTAAAAATTTTTGTATTCATATATACAGGTTGTCCTAAAAATCCGAGTCTATCCTAATATCTTCAGAACCAAAAGAGACAGAGAAGTACAATTTCACACAATTAGATCGTTTATAAAAAAGGATCTTTTTGGATGCTAATCGTGTGGCCATTTATTAAGGCTAGGGCTAAGACAATACTTTTTTAAAATGTAATACCCTGTATATTTTCTAAAATTTGAATAAAGCTTTTTATTCTTTTTTCGATTCCAAAAATAGCTAATTTATTACCTTTTTCATTAACGGTTTTTAAATAACATGACAAGAACTTTTAAATGAGATCAATCATTTAGACAAAGAATGGAGATGATTTTCCTATTTTATTGAAAAGGCGTTACAGAAAAGAGGTTTTTGGAAACAAAAGAAAAAGCTCTGTTTAAATTTTCCAAAATATAGAGGGTATCTCATTTTAAAAAAAATATCGCCGCCGCCCTAGATCCGCCTGCTTAATGACAGGTGCGATGATTAGCATCCAAAATTTTTTGTAAACCGTCTAATTGTGTAAAATTTTAATTCTCTGTCTCTTTTGATTTTGGAGATATTAGGGTGGACTCAAACTTTTGAGACACCCTGTATGTCTGCGCCCAAGGATTTCCGCACGCCCAGTATATATTTTAAATTAAATTAATGAATAATAGATTAAAACTAAACTTTTTACATCAGCATAATTTCAATCACCTTTCGTATTAATTCTAGATCCCCTATGTATAATATATACAAAAATATATAAAATACGGCAATAATAAAAAATACACTTCCATGATTACTACCTTTCAATGCGTTTTCTTTTCAACACTAAATTAAAATAAAACTTCCAATATTACGCAAGGTAAAAATCTATTTTGCTCTATGTAGCGTTTCGAGCCTGTTCTCTCAGTGTGTTAAGTATACTTTGTGTCAAATGACGACACAAATTTAAAACCCATAAGAGCAATGGTTTTTCGTCCGCTTTGTCGCTTCTGTAGTCTTTATTCTATGACCTTAGTGCGTAATGCTGGTTTTTGACTTTGGATTTTAATAAGATCACTGCATTTAAAAAACGTTAATATTTTTAAAACAAGAACATTTTAAGTAAAAAACTTCGTAAAGAAACAAAGTACTTTGTACTGACCATATTATTAAAGTAGTGACCATATAATTAAGACAACTTATTCTAACCACACAAGATGTTTGGTGTACCGCCGATACCGAAAAATCGGGTCGCTAGGTATATGTTTTGAATTCTCAAAATAATTATGATTTTTTTTTAAATCTGGCCGTTCGTTTTAAATAATAACAGAATTGTAATTGTTTAAGAAACGGTCGTTTTCTTTCTTTTTTAAAACTTATAAATAAGTGAATTTTCTAGTGGCACCAAAGAAACCATATAAAATCATTTTTATATAGGTGGAAGGGGTGTTCCATTCCAGACAAATAATGATTCGACTCATTTTATTGCGGCGGTAATCAACAAAGTTCTGGAAAAAATACTTGTACCATGTTCAAAAATATAGCCTTTAAAGCTCCATATCTCAGAAAGTAATCCTGCTCCCTATATCGTTTTTTTTTATTTTTGTGCTTTGTTGATCGAGTACTACAACATATAAAAACATTATGACATTTAGCCGAAGCCATTTCCAATGTAATTTGTGCAGGGTTCTTTGTTTCAGATTGAAGGCTTTAGTATCGCCATTTTGATTTTTCGTTAAATCGCAATTTTGCACCTTTTTTCTTTGTGCGTGTCAAGTATATGCGCATTAAAATCCTGCCTTTAATAAATTAATAAATTATGAATGGATCAGCGTACAAACGGTTATATGGCTGACCCGCTACAAATGTGAGGTTGTCACATTGTTGTAGGTTTTATTCCCGATATATATTGGGAAATAAAAATAATTATTATTTTGGCCAAAATATCAGGTATTTTATCTGATATTTCGATCGAAAAAATGAGGTATATTTCAAGTACCATAACATTTACCTGCACATTATAAATTCTTTATTGATTTAAAATTCTGAACATTCAAGGAAATTTAAACGCAATTATATAATCTAGCTAAATTTCTTTATATATTTGAGTGTGAATGTTTTAAAAAACAAACCGGAGAATCTGCATAATTGCAGGTAAATGATAAAAAAGTTATAAAAATAATATGTTTGTAAAAACTTTACGTGTAGAGATACAACTTTCAGTGCAATCTGGCATCGTCGCCAAATTGTTTACCTTATATCTGATCGCAACTGTGTTAAACATAATGTCTCTATTTAAGTGATACCTTTATGGATTCATACAATTTCTCAGCATAATGCTATCGCGAGCGAGCGCTTTGTCGCTTCTGATCTGACTTCTGAGCTAAGGTATAGTTGGTTGTATACTCTTTCCTCCTTTTTTTTTTGTAAATATGATACTACAAATTAAAATATTTGACTATTCTACTACTATTATGCCTCATAAATCCTAAAATTTAACTTAGATAATTTTCTTATTCATAATAAGCAGTAAACAAAAGCCTCGCAAAGATAACGATCTATCTTTAAAAATATCGATTTTCAAAAAGATCGCTTTGACAGGCGGAACACTGGCAACACTACACAGGTCAAATTTAATGTCAAAAGCCATTAAACTTATTTGTATGGCTGCTATAGGAGAATTTCAGATGATGTCTTTTTGGTGCTAAAATAAAACATGAAGGTACTTTTTTATATTTTGTTTTTCTACTTTTATTTGAACAAATATTAACTTAAAATATATAAACAGTACACTACAGTTTAAAAAAAAACTAGGTAGAGTATGCTTTACATCCCTAAGTCTCAACTCAGTCAAAAATCTGCAGAGTCGCTTTGAAAGTCGGGTCGCTATAAAAATAGCCGCAACTTGAATCCCCTTAATTTTTTTCGCATATAAAATTAGGACGATATATGATTATTTCCAATATATTTTGACTTAATACGCACTGTCGTATATATAGAGCGTGGGCCACAAAATTCCGCACTTTTTGGATTGGCTATAACTTTTGACTTGATTTATATAGATTTTAAAATATATTGGCTTTTTGAAAAGATAAAACGTTCGATTCTGTTAACGTACAGCGTACAGTTTTAGAAAATGTGTAATTTTCACCCCCACTGAAAAAAATTTATGTGCGACACTGAACAAACTCTAAAGCTTTCACTACAAACGCTCATTGTTTCTGTGTATATTGAAGTATCATTTAATTAAATCAGTTGGAAAATAAAAAAGTTATAAGTTGTTTGATTACGAGTGTTTTGGCTTCTCATTGAAAAAAATCACAAAATTACATACATTTTTCATTTGCTATATCTTTTGACCTAATTATTTAATAAAGAAAAATACTAAGAAACCCATTACTTGTTTATGTCTTATCCGATTTAATTAGGCGATACCTCGATATACGAAGAAAAAAAAAAACGTGGCAACGTCGCACTAGAAGCATCTCCCGCGTCTGCTAGAAAGAATTTATTTGTATTTTGGTGTAAAATAGTGACAAACCAAATAAATTTTTGATTGGACCTAAGTGATGAAGGTGATATATAGGGTTTTGTAGGAAATAGCGAATTTGAAGAGAAAATTCAAGAAATTCGCAAAGGAAACTTAACCTCATTATTTTAAAAGCGGCAAAAAGAAAACAAAAAAAACACTGTTGCCACATAAATCAGGTGCATTTGAACTAAAATGTGATGTAGTTCTAATACTTTAATACTGGTGCTGATAAAAAGCCAACAAAATATGCAATACTAAAACCGACATGGAACAAAACTGCGGTAAATGTGAAAAGACTGTAACAGATAAGGATAATGCTCTACAATGTGATGGTCCATGTGACGTTTGGTTTCATGCCCACTGTTTCAATATAAGCAACCCACAGTATAGAAAAATAAGAGAACTAGGAAACATTGTGCTCTGGTTTTGCGAGGATTGCAAACTAACAGCAAAAAAAGGGTTAAACTTGAATATATTAGAAAATAAACTACAGGATAAAATCGCTGAAATCACCAAGTCATTGCAAAACTTTGAGAAGATCAGCATAATCGCCACTCTTAATGAGCAAAAACCCAGCAGTAATAATTATGTTGATGCTCTTAAAAGCCCTACAAACCAACGGGCAATCATAGTTAGGCCAAAAACAGAAGACGCCAGTGGAGCACTCAAAATAATCAAAAATAAAATTGATCCTTTAAAATTTAAAACTGCAATGGGCAATAACACAAACCAAATCCGGTACAATAATCCTTAAAACTAGACAAAAAGAAGCATACGATATGGTATATGAACAAACCAAAAACAACCTTGACGACAATCTATCATCACAGGACTAACCAGGCAGTATGTTGAAGAAAAAGAACTACAAAATGAATTAGTAACCTTAAATCCCAATATTCTAGACCACAAGGACAGCCTTAATGTCACCTATTCACGGCCCACACTTTTCATAGCCAAGGCTGAAGTTTCAGGTATTACCTTCCAGAAGATTGTAAACCAGAGGTTTAAGATAAGTTGGGGCGAGTGCTATGTCATAGAGGACATCAACCCTATTAGATGTGCAATCTGCTGTGTATATGGTCACACAATGAATCACTGCAAAAACCGTATACAAGTATGTTCCTATAGTGGAGGTGCTCACAAAAGGTACTTATGCAAGAAGGAACATGAACCAAACTGTGTTAACTGCAAATTTATAAAAGAAAAATATGACCCAATGCTTAATATAGAACATGATAGTAGCACAGAATCTTGTCCCATTAGACAAAAGAAGGTAAGAATATTGAGAGAGAGAATAAATTATGATTCATCTGAAAATTGCCAAATTAACATTATAAATCCCTAAATGTTGGGTAATTTTAAATTAATATTATTTATTTAAATTATTTTTAGTTTAACTATCATAAAGTTAATTTCAATCTTTTGTTTTTGTCTGACTCTCTCTCTCCATTCTTTTTCTCTTTTTTTCTTTATCTTCTTTTGCTTATCTTTTTTGTGATATTATCTATAATACTTAGATGGTTACATATGTACCTTATTTAATAAACAACTCAAATATAAAAAATACTAAAAATGTAGAATCAATTGAGGAACTAAATGCTCATTTCTCAAGCAATAATACTAAAAACATAATTGATTACTCCGCTTTTTTTCATTTAAACATTTGTAGCTTAAGAAAAAATTTTGAAAATTTTCTGCTATATTTAGAATTAATTGAAAACAAACCAAAAATAATAATTCTGTCAGAAATCTGGATATATGAGCATGAAAAATCCTTATACAATATTAACGGATACAATTGCTTTTACTCGTGTAACAATAGCTACAGATCTGGTGGTATTCTTGCTTTTGTTGGAACAAATGGAACTATCTTTGGGTAACATAGATTTCTCAATTCTAGGCATTTATCGTTTACAGTTTGGCTCCAAAAAAATTTTCATAAATGAATTAGAAAACATTTTACAAAATATCAAAATAAAAAATTGCATCATAACTGGAGATACCAATATAGATCTACTTAAAAATAGTAAAGAAAAAAGTTTATACTTAGAAGTTCTACCAGAACATGGTTTTCTATCCATTATAAATGACATCACAAAACGAAATCAAGATTTTACAGGTGAAACATGCCTCGACCATTTTATGGTACGGTTACAACTCGACACTAATTTAAATTCTGCCATTTTTAAAACAAATTTAACTGACCATTATGCAATCAGCATATTGATCAAAAACCCTAAACCAAATAATCTTAATAAAAAAGAAAATTGTCATATTAAAGTAATTAACTACACTTTGCTAGAAAATCACATTAAAAATGAAAACTGGATTGATGTTTATGAATTAACTGATGTAAATGATTGCCTTAACCTATTTAAAAACAAAATTCTAACATATATTAAAAATTGCACCGAAAACAAAAAATTAAACTCTAAAAAAATAAAAATCAAGCCCTGGATAACTATGGCTCTTGTAAATAGTATTAGAAAAAGAGATGATCTACTTAGAAAATATAGATTAAATCCACAAAATGTTGCAATAAAAAACATCTATTTAAATTACCGGAACAACTTACGTAAACTTTTATATAATACTAAAACACAATACTATAAAAATCTTCTAGAGCATGAAACAAATATTAAAACGCAGTGGCAAGCTATGAACGAACTTACTGGAAATAATGGTAAAACAATTTAATCCTTAGCAAAAAAATTGACATTGCAAACCATTTAAACTCATATTTTTCCAATATAGGTCCTCAAATTTCGCAAACCTGTTCAAAAATTAATGTAAATACTACTCTAAAAAAATATTTTTCCAACAAAACTATTCAAGATTCTCTCGATATATGTAATATTCAACCAAAAGAAGTGGAAACTGCCATTAAAATGCTCAAAATAAACAAATCTCCAGGCCCAGATGGAATCACACCAAAAATCATAAAAAATCTCAACAAATATATAACACTAATATTAACTTATATTATAAATCAATCATTTAACCAGAGAGTCTGTCCAAACTTATTCAAGACATTGTTAGTCATACCTCTCTATAAAAGTGGTCAAAAAGATTTACCAAATAACTACAGACCCATAGCATTACTTTCTATATTTTCAAAGATTTTTGAAAAGATTGCCAAAAGTAGGTTACAGGAGTTTTTAAACATACATAATTTCTTTGCAGACAACCAATATGGTTTTTTACCCAAAAAGAATACAGAATTGGCTTCGGTCAATTTTAATACATTTATCACAAAGAATTTAGACAAACGAAACAAAGTATCAGGCCTATTTATAGATATTCAAAAAGCCTTTGACACAATATCTCACAACAAACTCCTAAAAATTCTGGAACATGCTGGTGTTAGAGGTAAGGAACAAAACTGGTGTAAAAGCTTTCTGAATGGTAGAAAATAAATGACTAAAGTAGAAAATAATTTAAGCAATTATCAAGAGATAAAAACAAGTGTACCCCAAGGCAGTGTTCTCGGGCCACTCTTTTTTGTTATATATATGAACAGCTTATTCAGTAGTAACTTTTAAGGTAAATTATTATCATTTGCTGATGACACTATCTTACTGTATTCTAATAAAACTTAGAAAGAAAACTACTTACAACTTAAACATGATCTCAATCTTCTTATCACCTGGTTTAGCATGAATGATATGCTAATTAATGCATCAAAAACAAAATATTTAAATTTCTCCTACACCAAACATATACAATTTCCCCTTGAGCTTAAATATCATATAAATTGCAACATTCTAAAGAACACCTGTAACTGTCAAGTAATCGAACAAGCCAAATCAATAAAATACCTTGGTATCATTATTGATGAAAATATAAACTTTAAACTACACATAGAGCATATTAATAGGAAATTAAAATATATTCTAAGCAAGTTCTACTTTATTAAAAAAAATTATTCCAAAATCTCTTTAAAAAAGTCTATATTTTGCCATGGTACAATCTATACTAAGTTATGGTATTACGATATGGGGAGGTGCATACAGAACAAATTTATCATGTCTCATAACCAAACAAAAAGCATTTGTCCGTTGTATAGAAGGCTGTGGTTATAGGGATCATACAGAACCTTTATTTATAAACTTAAAAATACTAAACTTTAATGAACTTTACTGTGTAAATATATCCAAGTTAATACACCAAAATCATAATCAGTTATCAGATATTCAGTTTACTACCAGAAAAAAAATTTTTGTGCCTAGGGTGAAGAGATCAATTACTCAGAGAATGTTCTTTTATTTAGGAGCTAAAATCTATAACAGCATACCTGCTAAAAAAAAATTTACACAAACACTTTACTAAAAGTATAAAAACATTCTTTCTGCATAATAGTAATGTCAATGCTTTATTATCAAGAACTTTTGATGTTGCTAGAAACTAAAGAGAAACAAACAAAACCCAATATTTATTTCCTCAACGAGACAAAATGTAGTTGTTCTTATAATATTAAATTCCTTATGTATTACTTTTAATCAATGTAACTGTAAAAAACAAATCGTATAACTAAGTATTTAAGAGAATTTAATAGTAGTTTTTTTTGAATGGCTATTGATGGTTATAATGTAAGACTACCTACTACATTTTATTTTATTTGTATCTGTCGTAGTTAATATTTAAGATAATATAAAAGTTAAAAAATTATTAAAGCATACAGGGTTTATTTCATTGCTTTATAGTTTTATAACATAATAGCTATGTCAAATCTATTGTATTTTGTAAAAATTTATCAAATTGACTTAATAAATAAATAAATAAATAAAATAAATAAAAAAGGGAGATTTGGAAATACTAATTTTTATTTTGTCCAGTGTCTTCATTAAAAAAAATAAGGAGTATAAAAGCTAACATTTTTTAAAACTATTCGCCATCCTGATTTTGTTTTAATGTTGAATTTTGAACAAACAGACGCAACTCTCATCTTTAGTCTCTTTAAACAATATTTTTTTTTTAATTAACTAATCAGGCCAAAACTTACAGCAAATTAAAAAAATATGTCATTTTGTGATTTTTTTCCAATGTTAAGCCCAAACACTCATAATCTAGAAGCTTATAACTTTTTCATTTCTTAACCGATTTAGGTAAGTAATACGTCAATATACACATAAACAACGAGCATTTGTAGTGAAAGCTTTAAAGTTTGTTCATTGCCACACATAAATTTTTTTCCGGGGGGGGGGTGAAAATTACACATTTTTTAAAACTGTCCGCCATCTTGGATTTTTGACAAATTTTAAATTTTCAACGGAATCGAAAAAGTATCACGTTTCATCTATCTAAAAAACTAATACCTTTAAAAATCGAGCACTTATGTCAAAAGTAATAGCCAATCCAAAAAGTGCGGAATTTTGTGGCCCACCCTATAAATATATATATATATATATATATAGACATACCATGATAAATCACTAAAAGTAAATCATTTTTATAATGGATGCGATACCTAATTAATATATAGCATATTATTTATATAAATTAATTATTTACTTTATGATATGTAGTAATTTATTAATGGATCGGGAAATTATCGAAAATCATGTCGAAGATTTTTTGCCGTGGAAACCGCTCAAGGGCTTGCCCGAGAGCGGTTTTCTCATGCCAAAAAATCTAAGAATGATTTTCTGATTATTTCACCATCCCGAAATGAATTTTTATTACATTATTTTCCTCATACATTATAAAAGCGGGTCGATTTTCACCGGATTATTCAGCGAAAATTTTTCGCTCAAGTAAAAATCTCCCTTGTCAAAACTGAAAATTTCCCTTGTTAAAACTGATAATTGCCATTTTCAAAACTCAAAATCACACGTCTGTACAAATAGGTTTTCATTGTCGATATATCGTTTGATCATATATAAATAGCGATTTATTTTGCAGAGTTTCATGAATTTAATTTGTAAAATATTCTTCACAATTCATTTCGATATGGTGAAACAATCAGAAAATCATTCTTAGATTTTTTGTCATGAGGAAACCGCTGTCGGGCACACAGCGGTTTCCCCGGAAAAAAATCTTCGACATGATTTTCGATAATTTCCCCATCTCTTAATAAATTACTAAAGGTTATTTACTAAATTAAAAAATGAATAACACAACAACAAATCAAAATGTCAATGTTCGCTATTCGTATATCATCAAACGACAAATTCACAATAAAAACCTGTTGGTACAGACTTGTGATTTCGAGTTTTGGAAAGAGCAATTATCAGTTTTGACAAAGGAGATTTTCAGTTTTGACAAGGCAGATTTACACGTGAGAAGAAAATTTTATCTGAATAATCAGGTGAAAATCAACCTACTTTTACAATGTATGAGGTAAATAATAAGTGAAATTTTTATCACTTTACTTAACGTCAAAAAAATTCAAAAGACCAAAAGATCTTGGGTAGGAATAACGAAAATTCAAACTTGGATGAGTATCCCACAAGGAACACACAAAGGACCAAAGCGAAAAGAGAAATGATTAAACGATGTTTCGCTCTGGGCAACCAGCGTGAGCTCCTCAGTGGTTTCACTGGTCACCCTCCCCATACATCATTAAACACCATCATACACTTTGATTTCCAACCTTGACTCACTTAGAAATAGGCATCGTTCCGCACTGGTACTTATCCAAATTACCTGCTACGGATTCATCCTGGCGTGTTAATATTTCCAATAGGATTATGCTTCTAAGGCAATTAAAACAAAAAAAAAGTTAAAAAACCTCCAAATCAGTTACTTCAATCGAAAAGAAACCAAAAAACAAAAGATCAAAAGATCTCGGGTGGAAATAACGAAAACTCAAACTTGGATGAGCATCCCACAAGTAACACAAAGAACCAAAGCGAAAAGGGAAATAATTAAACGATGTTTCGCTCTGGGTAACCAGCGTGAGGTTGAAGTAACTGATTTGGAGGTTCTTTAACTTCTTTTTTTGTTTTAATTGCCTTAGGAGCATAATTATATTGGAAATATTAACACGCCAGGACGAATCCGTATTAGGTACCTTGGATAAGTACCAGTGCGGAACGATGCCCATTTGTGAGTGATTCAAGGTTGGAAATCAAAGTGTATGATGGTGTTTAATGATGTATGGGAAGCGTGACTCTCGCTGGTTACCCAGAGCGAGACATCGTTTAATCATGTCTCTTTTCACTTTGTTCCTTTGTGTGTTCCTTGTGTTATTTCCACCCAAGATCTCTTGATCTTTTATTTTTTGGTTCCTTTTCGGTTGAAGTAACTGATTTAGAAGTTTTTTATCTTCTTTTTTTGTTTTTCTTTTTTCGTTAAAAAATTATCGCTCTATTTTAAATAATGATACTTGTCTTATGGGACTTCTAATACATTAGTGAAATAATCAACACAAAACCCGACATAGACAAACTTAAATCCAAAAAGTCTATTTTTCCCTGGTTACAGTTTTTCTTTTCAATTAATTATTATTAGAATGCACTAAATTCTACCAAATTGTTATTATAAAAATGCTTCTTTTCTTAGGAATCACTTACCCGACCTGTGACAATTTCAAATACGGTTCGACGACAAACGGATTTAATTGGTACGGTGGTAACACTCCGTCATGGCAGTACAGCGTGGCTCCCGACGCTGACGCTAGGTCTATTCAGGCAGCCTTTTGGGCTGGTCAATGGGCCAGTAAAAAAGGAAAACTATCCACGATATCTGAAACATTAGGTAATTACATGATAGTGGCAATGATAGAATACTATATTAAAAATTCAATTAGTACCAATGTTTGTTTTACATCATTGGTTGGTTGATTTTTTTTCTACCACAATGAAAGATTTTAGAATTGAAATCATGATATCCCTGAAGCAAGCAAAACTAGAAGAGGTTAAAAAAGGGCCATTTGGAACTAAAAAGTTAAAAGTTCAGGGGTAACTTTTCGAGGAAGTTCGAAAATATTTTTGGCAATATATTACTACATAATAAACTTTAAGGCCCATTTTAAACGGGTGACATTAAAAGGACAAAAGTAACTTGTGATTTACCTAAAATTTTTCATTTAGGTTAACATTTGTTTTTAAAAAATTTTATGTGTTATGTGACTTTTTAAGTCAATATTTTTGTGAAATTTTACCAACTTTTGTCTTTTTTTGAAGAACGCAGCTAAGTCGGGTGGTTAGAATGTGACTTGCCGCAACTCGCGTAAGTTTGGCAAGTCACATTCTAACATTCCGACTGGCGACTTAACTCGTTGGTGAGATTGGCTATAAGTCGTGTTTGAAATTTATAAATTAGAGTGTTTTTTCCTGTAAGACAAGCGTGCTGAGTGCTTTTTTGTGTAGTCCAGATCTCAAGTGACTATCGAACTGCCCCATGAACATGTATCTAATAAATTACAACGTATTTCTGCTCCTCAACCAACTAAGCACCGCCTACCTGGGTTCGGTTGGAGGGCAATGTCACGTCGGAGACTGATGCGAATTCTTCTGTGGAGGGATACCATAATCTAGCTTTTTTGGATTTAAAAATTTTATTTATTTTTTGTCATTTATTTGTTGTAAAGGCAGTAAAAATGTCCGTAATTAATTTTCAAATATTTTTGATTACCGACTTTTTGGATTGAATGGATTGTTGAAATATGGTTTTTGTCAAAAAGGCAAATTACTCACAAAAATATATCTGATGCTGTCTATAGTGTAATAATTTTGAATATGGACAGTTAGATAAAGAAATAAATACAATGTTTTTCATAATAATTTCCAGTGATTGGGATAGACTGTTGTGAAAACCTGTGTGATAAGTTAAGGCATAATAAATATCAATTTATGCTCGCAACTTAAGTTCGACTTATAATTGCAGCGTAGATCAACGTACGTCAACTTGCGCTGGTTTTTTATAGGGTAAAAAACCGCACATCTTGTCCTAGCTTGATCTCGAGTATGAATTTACTTTAAGACAACAAGCGCAGGTTTTTACCCTATCAAAAACTTGCGAAAATTGTCTTAAATTTATCTAATTTGCGAGCGAGTACGTGCACAGCTTCCCACAGGCGTACCAAGAAGAAGACCGTGAGATCTACACACTCAGCGTATTTTCTATAAGTTTATATAAATCCTTGTTTTAAGTAATATTTCATTCTATTTGCATCTATTGCTGCGACAACTTAGCTTGTATTTAAAAATAAATTTTTTAAGAAGAACTCTCGTCGTTGTCCGATCGTAATTGGCGCAGTCGGTAGGATTGTGCCCCCGATAGTAGAAAAGCAAACGTAGAAAACTCGTGTGTGTCGAAAATCGCATCGTGGGGAAAATAGACATTTACCGAGCTAGTGTGCTTAAAGGATTAACCCGACGGGTAGTATCAACTGCTTGAAAGCGCAATCCAAAGAACCTGGTCGACGACATCCATCAGAGACGTTTCTCGTAGGCAGTGTGCAACCAAGAATCAGGAAAGAGAAAAATAATCGTAAGTGCCTTTTTCCTTTCGCCCCTTCTAAAAACCTCTGCTCAAGGCTTTTAATGGGGATAATTTTAGTCAAACGTATTGGACGTAAATTAGCTATAGGAAAAAAAAGTGATCAATATTTTGAATCAATAAAAGTTAATGTCGGATAGCGAAGTAGATAGAGCATTAAGTAGTGAAGTTGAAGCTGAATTATTTTAAAAAAATTAGTTGTTAAAAAGGAAAGTCAATCAGAAAATATGACAGACAAAGTGAATTGGAGTCTTTTTTAAATCAAAATTGGAAAATTCATCAATAGATGTGAAAGTTTGATTGCAGGTTATGCTACCTTTATGGATAACTACCTCCAAAAACACATTTTTGAGTGTATTCAGAAAAAATTAGTAGCTAGGGCAGCAATTTTACTAGGCAATAGAACAGGGCTCAGTGATTGGACAAAGTTAAAAGAGGCCTTGATCCAATGCTTTTCCGATCGCCGAGTTCTGGATTGTTTAATCCAAGAATTAATTAGGACCAGACCATACAAAAACGAACACTTGTTAAATTTTGGAAGTAGCTTTTAAGAAGCGATATCGCGCAATGCATCAGCAATGATATAAGGTCCTCTACAGCCGAAAAAGTGTGCCAAGTCAAACATTTCGATAAAACCGCATTAAATACCATTATCGCGGGTTGCACAGGCGTTTTAAAAAATAATATGCAGCTAAAAATGCCTAGCAGCTTGGAAGATGCAATGGCATACGTAAACGCATATGAAAATTTCCAAAGATTGTACGGGACTCTAAACGAGTCACATAAAAATAAAAAACAAAACTTCCAAAATTTTTACCAGAGACCATTTTTTAATAATGCGTTTGTACCACAAAATTCGTTCTCAAATCAGCTATTCGGCAACCCTGGACAATTTAATAATCCATCTTATTTTGGACAACAATCGTCGTTCAATCAAAATAATTTTGGTAAACCCCAACAAAGACCACAATTTCCAACTGGCCCAGTTGACATAAGACCTAGGCAAGTACCTCTCCAAAAATTCTTTACAAATATTCAAGTTTTCCATAGACCAAAAAACATATTTAGACCGGGAAAAATGAACCCTAGAGATTTTTACCATAACCTGAACCTATGTCAACCACTTCCAGGTTGCCATCCACTAGAAACACGCAAAATCAATATTCTAACCAAAATCTCTTCTCCTCAAATCCGAATGCGCGAACAGATTTTGTTTCTCAAGAATTGCACGCGAATGACGTCACGGAATAGGGTAACCCATGCAATCAAGATTATTTTAACTCTCTCGATTAATACGACCCAAACGATCAAAACAATTACGCCCAAGAATATTTTGAAACAATCGATCAATCGATTTAAAACCAATCAGAAAATCAAATCGATCAAAATCTAGACACACCCCAAAATTTTCCCGAGCCCAGCCAAACGGAAAGCCTAACATAGTCGAAATAAATCTATGCTCCTGTAACGCCCTTTCTTATTTACAAATCAATTCATTAAATATTAAATGATTGATTGATACTGGCAGTAACCGATTAATATTGAAACCAACCATTGCCGAGCAACACTTTCCGAGCTGCAATTATGATTCTAAAAATACAATCAAAACAGCTGTAGAGAGCCAGGACACCCAGTACCAAGCTACGATACCTTTATTTTCAGAATTTGGTATTAATTATAAAATTGATTTCATTCTTTTCGATTTTCATGATTTTTTCGATGGCGTTATCGGATTGACCGATTTAATAAAAATTTAACCCACAGATGTTAAATTTTCGTTTCCAATTAATTCCCACGAGAAAATAATAAAAAACCTCCCAGTAAGCGTTCTCGAAAGCGAAGAACGGATTCGCACCTATCGAAATCCGAAACCATACCGATAAAACCATAAACATGACTATGACTCAAGCAATCCCTGTAGAATTATTTATACAGGAGTCGTTCGAAATGTACTCGTTCGAAACCATCAAAATTTGCGGAAAAAATCAATCTTTTTAAAATTCCCCATCAAACATTGATATTAAAAATTTAATTCGATTGTCACACATGAATTCGGAAGAACAGCAGGCTATTATAAAACTGTGTGGTGAATTTAAAGACATTTTTTATAAACCAGGAGATGCGCTTACTTTTACCTCTAAAATTCGCCATGAAATAAAAACAACAGACGAACTTCCGGTTCACGCGAAGTCCTATCGATATCGTTACGTCCATAAGGAGGAAGTAAGAAACCAAATAAACGAGATGTTAGACAAAGGTATCATTCAACCTTCAACGAGTCCTTGGAGCTCAGCGATTTGGATCGTTCCAAAAAAAATCGATGCGTCCAATAAACAAAAATGGCGTGTCGTGATTGATTATCGACAGGTGAACCTTAAATCAATCGACGACCGTTACCCAATCCCAAATATCTCAGATATATTGGATAAATTGGGACGATCGCAATATTTTTCAACCTTGGATCTTGCGAGCGGATTCCATCAAATTGAAATGGCCCAAAATTCAATACAGAAGACCGCCTTTTCTGTAGAAAACGGTCATTACGAATACCTACGTATGCCATTAGGGTTAAAAAATGCACCGAGTACATTTCAACGCATCATGGATGAAGTCCTTAAAGATTTGCAAAATAAAATATGCATGGTCCATATGGACGATATCATTATTTTTAGTACTGGATTATAAGAACACATACAAAATTTACGTCTTGTTTTTATAAAATTACGAGAGGCATAATAAAAAATTCAACTTGAAAAATGCGAGTTTTTAAGAAAGGAAGTCGAATTTCTCGAACACATCGTTACACCAGAAGGCATTAAGCCAAACTAAAAAAAGATCGAAGCCATTCAAAAATTTGCAGTTCCCCGTACTCAAAAAGAAACAATTTAACAATTTTTAGGTCTGGTTGGATATTACCGAAAATTTATTAAAAATTTTGCCAAACCAATGACCCACTGTTTAAAGAAAAATGAAAAAGTAATCCCCTCTAAAGAATTTACAGAATGTTTTCAGCATTGTCAAAATATTTTAACATCAGAACCAGTACTCGCTTACCCCGATTTAAGTAAACCATTTGAATTAACAACTGACGCGTCAAACTATGCCATAAGTTACGCATCTAGGACACTAAACCCCGCGGAACTAAATTATTCGACGATAGAAAAAGACCTATTAGCGATCGTTTTTGGCTGCAAATATTTTCGATCATATTTGTTTGGACACAAGTTCACTGTCCTTACCGATCATAAACCTTTCATCTGGCTTTCAAATTTAAAGGAACCGAATAGCCGTTTAGTTCGCTGGCCCCTTAAACTTGAAGAGTTTGATCTCATTATGAAATATCAAAAGGGCAAACAAAACCAAGCTGCGGACGCGGAACCCTGTAGATAGCAATAAAAATGTTGACCTCAACGCGCTGGAAACCGCGTCTATATCGAACGAACCTGGTGATGAGAAACGCGGATCAGTTACCAGAATTCAACACGGACGAAATAGATTGCATTTTAAGGAATAACCAGCCACAAAAAATTGTCATTCACTCAAATGTTAAACTACAACCTGTCCAAAGCATTCAAAATCCATCCCCACTACAACCGAAAACCGAAATTCAAAATCAAAATAAAGACTCGGATGACCTGGAGAGAGTACACTCGTCCCATGAAAATCCAATTTTTAATCTACCTATCATTGAAAAAATATTTAATACCTATAAACACCAAATAATCATTATCGAGGGCGAAATTAATAAAATTCAATGTCAGTTTTTGAAAATCTTTGAAAACACCAGAATTTTGGTAGTATTTCCAAAATTTGAACCGGTACCACATATGGTTAAATTTTTTAGAAATGCGAATTTAGCGCAAACTTTTACGGTTTGCGAAACTTATTTTTAAATTCCTCTTTTAGATTTATTCAGTGCTCAAAATTTTTAGTGAACATCGAGAAACAAGACGAGCAAAAAGAAAAATTAACGCTTTAACACATTACAAAGAGAGAAATCTAGAGGAATCTCAGAAATAAAAGTAGCCTTAACATCTAGATTTTACTGGCCTAAAATGATCGAAAATATTGAACAATTTTTAAACGATTGGGAGATCTGTCAAAAAATAAATACGACAGAAACCCTCCTATTATAAAATTTAACTTAACCCTCATCACCTCAAAACCATTCGAACAAATACATATTGATTCCTTTAAAATCGATAATCAAATATTTTTGACTATTCTTGACGCTTTTTCGAGATACGGCCAGGCGTACTTTTTAATCAGTCTAACACGAACAGCTGTTATTGACTGTCTTTTAAATTTTGTATCGCATCACGGTTTACCTCTGAAAATCACCTCGGCTCGCGGAACCGAATTTAAAAATAAAGACATAGAGGACTTCTGCAAATTATATAAAATTGAGTTACACTATACGACTTCTAAAAATAGCAACTCTAACTCGCCCGTAGAACCATTTCATTCATCAATAATCGAAGCCTATCGTTGTCTTAAAGAGGAACATAAAGAATACACTACAGAACAACAAATTATGAAACGCGCTTTATTGGGCTATAACAATTCGATACATAGCGTTACTAAATTCACACCGTTCGAAATAATTAAAGGACACCTAAGTGACAGCAACCCGTTCGATCTTAACGACCATGTTATAATTTCAGACTATGTTCAAAAACATAAAGAAAGCTCTAAAATCTACAAACTTATCGCTGAAAATAATCAAAAAACCAAACAAATAATAATTGAAAAACAAAACGAAAAACGCGAAGGCACGCCAAATTTTGATCCCGTTGAAGCGGCCTATATACGAACGAAGTTACGTAATAAAGGATTACCCAAGTTTAGAAAAACCACTGTCAAAACCCAAACACCTATAAAAATTAAAACAAATTCGGGCACTTATCACAAAGGCTCTGCAAGGAAACCAAAAACTAAACAAAAATCAAATTTGCAGGAAAATGAACCTCAGGATTCTAACAGCATTGATGTTGGCGTTCCTGGCTGTTCGACCGATAAACAGTGAAGACATTAAATTAATTCCTTTGAAAAATCCCCTTCTTCCTATAAATTTGGGCCCATCAAAATTAATTTATACTAAACACACCTTTCTTCATTTTATTGACCTAAAGATTGTAAAAGAACAGCTCTCTAACATACAAGAACACCAAAATGTGTTAAGGGATCAAATTTCAATGGAAAACTCGACAAATCCGATATTATATCACGGTCTCACAGAAAGCATGTTATTAAGAACTAATTATTTAATAAATTTAACCCAGAGTAAATTAAAAATCTTCAACCTCGTTCTAGGCTAAAAAGAGGCCTACTTAACGTAGTAGGTAAGGTACAAAAATGACTCTTTGGTTTATAAAAACGCGATTGATAGTCTACAGAAAAATCAGAAAAATGTACTTAAAACTTTAAACTCTCAAATATAACTCTCCAAACGATTGATTTACAATTACAATTCAACAATCTCTACAAAGGTAGCAATCAAAATCAATTAGAAAAAGGTATTCACATACTGCAAGCATCTATTGACGATACGATCAATAATCTTTAGTTATACCTAACTTTTCAAGGTGTTTTATCCCAAATCAATTAGGACTGTCAAAGCCTGATTAACTTTTTAGACAAACTGGAAAATGCACTTATTTTCGCACACACTAATGCTTTGCATAATTCAATTATTTCTGTTTCGGAGATTCAAGAAATTATCGACTATTTGAAATCAATATACACTATAAATGAATTGTCAAAATTTAACAATACTTTATCCTATTATCAATTTTTGGGAACACAAGTAACTTTTTCCGATAATAAAATAATTTTTGCTATTCACATCCCCATTTTAAGACTTAAGCAGCTATCTTTCCACCACCTTTTTCCTATTATCCAAAACAATACTATAATTATTCCTAAATAACCATACCTGGCACAAGAAGAAGATGTCAATCAATTTGAAGAAAAGAGCTGTCCAGAAATCGAAAATACCTTTTACTGCCACGAAAACTACTACTCAAAAGACGAATGCACCACCCAGCTTTTGAAAAATCAAACAATCACTAGCTGTCAAAGTCACCGCATCGAACTGTCACAACCTCTTGCGGAACAAGTTACGCACAAGAAAATTCTTATGCTACCTGTCAAAGACACATTGATATTTTCTAAATGCAGGACCGATCGATACTTCAAAATCAATCAGCCGACGCTAATCGAAATTCCGACTAACTGCCAAGTTACATTGGGTAACAAAAGTTACTTCAACGATGACAAAATTGTGAAAGCTTTACTTTTGCCAGAAGTTCGCATCGATCAGTTAAACAAGTCCATATCGCAAAAATTAACTAACATCGACGAGATCAGTCTTCAAGACCTATATTAACTCAAAGATATCGCCAATCAATTGGAACCAATTGAAGCAATCAATCAACCAATGTTCACCTCAGCAATAGTCAATACTGTTATCGTTATCCTAGTGATCATTGCAATTATTATGATCGTTGCAAAGAAGACAATCCTCCAAAGATGTCGAATCAAGAAAACTAATCAATCCAATCGTTCCAATCGATCCGAGCAAACTCATTCCATTATGTTTGCTTCTTAAGGAGGGAGGAGTACCGTGCACAGCTTACCAAGAAGAAGACCGTGAGATCTACACACGTATTTTATATAAGCTTATATAAATCCTAGTTTTAAGTAATATTTCATTCTATTTGCATCTGTTGCTGCGACAACTTAGCTTGTATTTAAAAATAAATTTTTTAAAAAGAACTTTCGTCGTTGTCCGATTGTAATTAGCGTAAATTGACTATAAAGATCTATTCATGTTATTCTCTTATATTTATACAGGGCGGAGACTTTAAATGGAATATTGCCCGTACCGGGTTAAAACTTTTTTTTTAGAAAAGTCCAAAAACACGTCGACTAAGATTTTTAGCAGGTAAATTTTTTGGTAACGGACACTCAGAAAAGGGTCTGTTCACACACAACATTTTTTTTCAAATGATAAAGATAAACGCTCGTGTATTTTTTTTGACATTTGTCAATCTACGGGTGAACATCCGCAAAAAATGATTGTGTCGGACTTCAAATGGAACATTGCCCCTAGCGGGTTGAAAATTTGTTTTTTTAGAAAAATCCAAAAATTCGTCAACGTCAAGTAATATTTAGCAACAAAAATTTCGAAATAAAAGTTTTGTGCACGGACCATCAGAAAAGGGTAAATTCGATTACAAATTTTTTTTTAAAAGAGAAGACCGTGCTAGTGGCACCTTGTTGGAACGCTTATGGAAAATGAAAAACGCTCGTGTAATTTTTTTTAACATTTGTCAATCCATGTGCCAAAAATCCTCAACAAATTATTGTGTAAGACTTTTGTAGTGCAATAAACTCTATATTTATGCAACTATTGTTTTATATTCAATTTGGGTTATACAATATTATTGATATATTAATATAGACAGTCGAAAATGAACCTCTGACTAAGTAATTTATGTCCCTCGATATTACATGGCGACCGTGACAAATTTTTCGAAAAAGTTTTCATACGACAAAAAAATTTATAATGTGGAAAGTAGCGCTTTGTCTTGCCGCCGCAGTCGGTACTCTCTTCGTGATCGGAGAAATTGCGAGGAATACAGTGTAACTTAAAATGGGAAAATCCGTATCCAAGGAAAGCGATGTTTCCAGCACGGGCGTCGTAACGTCAAATTTTATCGTCGATGAATAAGGACTTTCGTCGGTACCGATAGATATTAGATTTGTTTGCTATGTTTGTACATTGTGCGTGGTAATTTTAACATCGTTAAAACTAAGAAAGGAGTATCGAAGAGTTTTGGGTTTAAACCCACAGCATCTTCTGTAGCTGGTGAAGATATATAGATGGAGAAAAGCTAAGTACTTTAAAACAACAAAAAAAAGTCTAGCTGAACAATGGTACGTAACATTTATGTTTGTAACTTAACTACTGCATCTTGGTTTTTGATTGAAATAAATTAAAACTGCTGACACGGAAATTCTTTGAAGAACATTGGTAGAGAATTTGTTTGGACATATGATAAGTTACATTATGATATGATGATATGAAATACTTACAAACAAGATGTTTTACGATGAACGGGATGAATTACTTTATTTTTAATTGTTTAGTTAGGTCAGTTTTACTTAAATAGGTAGCATTATGCAATTTATATATTTCTTTGTTTATTAACACAATGGCTAAGATTTTTATTTATTTGATTAACCATCATAGTGTAGTTTCGCTCCAATTTATGTTAATTAATGTCAGGATCCGTAGTTAAAGTAACTTGGGAGAAAATTTTGAACAAGCTGTCAAATTTAAAAGACGAGATCATTAAAGAATCAAAAAGAATTTTAAAGAAACAGGTTCCTAAGTGAGAAAATATCAGAAACCAAGTAAAAAATAATTTACTAACCCTTTATAATACTTTTGTTTTTACCGTATTTGGTTGCTATAAAGACCTTAATGATCATAAATACAATAATTACGTAAAACCATTCTTTAATACAGTTAGAGATAGACTTGTTAGATCGTTCAAAGTTTTGCAGATTGACTATAAAATTTCTAGCTCTATTTTAAAACCTATTGATCCAGCAGTAAAAGACGACTTAATTGACCTCACGACGACAGTGATGAATGTGACTCTATTGAAAAACCCGAAATTAAAGAAAATCCTACTCTTTTGAATACTACATCCAATATGCCCTTAAGTACTACCGAATTTTTCAATTTTGCCAGTAATATCATAACATGTGAGTTTGCCTATGTCAAAACCAGGCTTACAGGGAGAGCGCGAGATTTAATAGGTGATAGCAAAACTCTAACCGACATTCACACAAAACTGAAAGACGGAATAAAACCTGAAAGTTCACGGTCCGGTACTACAAAAATTCTCAATTTATAATGACAATAAATATGCAACAGAAATGGAAAAATTGACACAAAGTTTGAAAAAAGCTTACATAAGCGAGGGTGTGCCAGAAAAAGTAGCAGAAAGCTACACGGTAAATAGCACAGTTAAAGCACTTAGCACCAACGCAAGCTCGGAAAAGGTAAGGATTATTATGAAAGCTGGATCTTTTCAGACAGCTCAAGAAGCTTTAACAATTTGTTAATGTCAGCGAAGACAATTCGTCAAGTACCTCCGTGTTTTACGCTAATAAATGGCAACACAGAGGAAAACTGAGAAATAACTTCCGTGGAAGAAGAAACTTTGGTCATCGTGGAGGAAATTCCTATAGAAATAATGGCAACACCGCATACCAAAATAATAACAATAATTATGGTCAAAACAGGTATGCTGGGACACATCAGAACAGAGGTTCTTGGCAACGGGGCATATCAAACAGGTTTGTTAGAGCCTATGACACTTATGACACAGACTCAAATCAGGAAAACCACCAGGAGCCTCAACAAGGTCCTTTGGGGCAGTCCTAAAAGTTTTCAAATCAAATTTTGTAGTTATTCAAACTGATATGACGGGAGAAGATCCTGTTACGTAACTGGTAGACACAGGAGCAGACGTATCATTATTCAAGAGAACTAAAGTGAATCCACATCAAATTGTTGACAGATCGAATTTATGCAGAATAAAAGGTGTCACAGAGGGCTACACGAGGTCTATTTGAACAACAAAAACGAATATTTTTGTGGGGGATTATGTGTTTTGCCACAATTTTCACATTGTAGACAAACATTTTCCGATACCCGCAGATGGAATCCTCGGCAGAGATTTTATATCTAAATTTCGCTGTCAACTAGATTACTACAATTGGACTATGACTTTAAAAACAACAGACGGAGATATTATTTTACCAATACATAATAGTCCAGGAGACGACATCATTACTATTCCGCCTAGATGCGAAGTAATACGAAAATTAAATTTATTGCAAAATCTTAAGCAAGATTCTGTTATGCCGAAAGAAGAAATATTTCCTGGCGTTTTTGTAGCTGGATCCATAGTTTCTAGTCAAAATCCATTTTTAAGGATACTAAATACAAATTTTGAAAGTATAGCAATTAAAAATCCAAAAATCACCTACTTTTGTTTAGAAAATTTCGAAATATTTTTTAAACAGCAAGAACGATAGTAAACAAAAACACGTTGTTATTAAACGAACTTAATACTAGTGCAATCCCAGAATTTGTGAAACATGATATGATTAATTTATGCCTAAATATTCAGACATATTTGCGCTAGAAAATGACCCATTAATTGTAAATAATTTTTATCAGCAAAAATTGAGATTAATCGATAATTCGCCAGTTTACATAAAAAATTATAAAACGCCTTATTCCCAGGTCACTGAAATAAATAAGCAGGTTGAAAAATTACTTAAGGATAAAATTATTGAGCCATTCCAAGAGTTTAACAGCCCAATCCTTCTTGTACCAAAAAAAGCGATAAATGGAGAGAAGAAGTGGAGATTGGTCTTTGATTTTCGTTCTGTGAACAAAAAACTTTTAGCTGATAAATTTCCGATCAGTAGAATTGATCAAATATTAGACCAACTGGGCAGAGCAAAATAGTTCTCCACCTTAGATTTAGGATCAGGTTTCCATCAAATACCATTAGAAGAAAGTTCTCGAGATATAATATCATTCAGCACCAATACAGCAGCTTAAGGGTTAAAGGTCAGTCCGAACAGTTTCCAACGCATGATGAATATTGCTTTCGCAGGAATCACACCTGAAAAAGCATTTCTTTACATGAATGATCTGATAGTAATTGATTGTTCAAAAGGGCATCTTAATCTTAAAAATCTTAAAAGTGGCATCGACACATGTCGAAAATATCATCTTAAGTTAAATCCAAGTAAATGTATGTTTTTCCAAAATAACGTTACATATCTAGGTCATTTGATTACTGCAGATGGAATTTTACCCGACGAGTCGAAATATGAAATGATTCGCAGCTACTCCTCACCAAGATCAGCTGATGACGTTAGACGTTTTACTTCATTTTGTAATTATTACAGACGTTTCATGAAGAACTTCACTGAAATTGCAAAACCATTGAATAGGTTAACGAAGAAAAACGTAGAATTTTTATGGACTGATGAATGTCAAGAATCATTTGAAAATCTGAAATGCCTACTACTTCAACCACAAATCTTGCAGTATCCAGATTTTGAAAAACCTTTTACGCTAACCACCGATGCATCAAAAGAAGCCTGTGGAGCAGTTTTATCTCAGACATTCAATGGGGAAGATCTACTAATTGCTTTTGCGTTACGAGGGTTTACAAAGGGCAAAACAAAGAAATCTGTCATTGAGGAAGAGTTAGCAGCTATCCATTGGGGAATAAATCATTTCAGACCTTATCTCTATGGAAAAAAGTTTTTACTGAAATCAGATCACAGACCTCTTGTTTATTTATTTTCAATGAAGAAACCTTCTTCAAAGTTAACCAGGATGAGATTAGACCTTGAGGAATATGATTTTGAGATCGAATATATCAAGGGAAAAGAGGATGTGTGAAAGTTTATATGTAAGCCAGATTACCTTAGGATAATACTGGAAAAGTACGGAAAAAAGAAATTCAGTGTTGATAGGAAAATATTTTTCACTAATGACAATTTTTCTTTAGGGAAAATATTGTCTGAACTGCAGATAATGGCTAGTGAAAACAAAATAAAAAAATTAAAACTGAAATTAAATGATGAAATTTTTAATACGTGCACGGTAAGCGATTTAAAAATAATAGGACAAGATTACCTAGAAAACCTACAAATATTTTTATATGAGAATCCGAAACTCGTCACAGATAAATTATAATTTAATAGGAGGACATTGCGGTCAAAAACGACTTTTGAAAAAATTGAGAACAAAATATTGTTGGAAAAATATGTCTCGTCATGTTTCAACGTATATTAAAAATTGTAGAAAGTAAACAAAAGCAAAATAAAACACACTGAACCTATGTTTATTACGCAAACACCTCAACAACCGTTTGATATTGTGTGCATAGATACAATTGGCCCATTTTTAAAATCCAACAACAATATGACCTATGCTGTGACTATGCAGTGCGAGCTTACGAAATATGTGATCGTTGCACCAGTCCCAAATAAAGAAGCGCTTATGATTTCAAAATCTATAGTTGACAATTTTATTTTAATTTTCGGCCCCATGAAGGAAATTAGGACTGACATGGGATCGCAGTTGTCAAACTTATTAAATATAAAACATTAATTTTCTACGGCATATCACCATCAAAGCATGGGTGGATGCGAAAGAAACCACAGAGTTCTAAACGAATATCTTAGATCATACATAAGCGACTCCTTTACAGACTGGGATAAATGGATAAAATATTACACGTCTTGCTATAATACGACACCAGGTGTTTACCATGATTACACACCGTTTGAACTTGTTTTTGGACGAAAATTAGAACTTTCTGACAACTTGACGAATACAGTTGACCCATGGTACAATACTGACGCATAGTATCAAGAGCTTAGGCATAGATTACAAGTTTCTCATCAAAGAGCCAGAGATTTTATTGTAAGGGCAAAAGAGAATCGTAAGACTAGGTACGATGTGGCATCTCAACCTCTCAATTTACAACCAGGTGATCTTGTAATGATCTCCAACGAGAACAGAACTAAATTTGACCCTTGGTTCAAAGGTCCTTTTGTCGTTATTAGCAATGATAATGTTAAGTTAAAGAGTGAAAACGGAAAGGACATAACGGTTCATAAAAATCGTGTACAAAAATATTCGCGCGGATAGACTAATTCTGCCGGAAAATTTTTTATTAGTTTATCATACTTAATTAGATTCATATGTATTGTTATTTTACTTCTTAAACATAATTTTATAAGGGCGGTGGAGCACGCCATATATTATTATCTTGTATGTATTATCTTTATCAGTTATTATTTTACCATATTTTTATACTTTACAGCGTTATATAAGTAATTGAAAATCGTTGCATTACACCTTTTCAAAAATTGGCCAAGTTTAGATTTTGATCGAATGTAATTCATTGTTTGGCCACAAAGAATTCCATTCTTTCGAAAAGAGGAAGATGTAGTGCAATAAATTCTATAGTGCTTATTTAGGTATTTATGCAACTATTGTTTTATATTCAATTTGGGTTATACATTATTATTGATATATTAATATAGACAGTCGAAAATCAACCTCTGACTAAGTAATATATGTCCCTCGATATTACACTTTAAATGCAACATTGCCAGTAGCGGATTAAAAATTTGTTTTTAGAAAAATCCTACTAATATTTTTAGAAATAAAAATTTTTGTGAACCTACGCTCAGAAAAGGGTCTATTCACACACAACTTTTTTTTTCAAAGAAATTACAAATTTCACAACCCGCTAGGGGCAATGTTCCATTTGAAGTCCAAAACAATCATTTTTTGAGGATTTTGATTGACAAATTAAAAAATAAACTATCGTTTTTCTATTTTCATTAGCTTTCCAACAGGGTGCAACAAATGGGGTCTTCTCGCTTAAAAATAAAAGTCGTATGTGAATAGATCCTTTTCTGAGGGTCCTTTCACAAAATAAATATTCCGAAAATTTTATCTGCTAAAAATCTTAGTTAAAATGTTTTTGAATTTCTCTAAAAAACAATTTTTTAACCCGCTATGGCCAATATTCTATTTAAAGTTTCCAGCTTGTATAACTTAGCTACATGTTGTATGTTACTGCTTAGTCTGGACTGAGGTTTGTACATACACCAGTTTATTTTATTAGTATGCAAAGTAGATCTTTGTCTGATTTTGTGGAAGCTATTAGTAACATGTTTGATGATTTCGATTCGATTTCGAGAACTTACACAGCAGGAATTGGTAATTTCCACAGCTTGCTTTATTTATTTATTTTCTTAATCTAAATTACTTGCAAGAACAAAAATAACAGTATGCCATGATTTTTTAAAGGCAAGCACATTTTCAGATAGTTAATAAGGAAATTTTGGAACGCTTTAAAATTTGACAACTTTGACAGCCGCTTTGGTAGTGTTTAACAACCACGAGCATTACTGCTACCAAATAAAAAATTTGGCGTAAGTTTACCAAATAAGTGTTTTATATATTGGAACCTGGTAATATTTTATTATTTTTAAAATTAATTGCGCCAAACTTCTCTAAAAGTAATAAAATAACCACAACGAAATGGATTCGTACCTTACGACAGTGGTAGTGGTTAATTACAACAACGGAATGCGCAGACGCATTAATTACCACAACCTCTACGAAGTGTCAAATAAGCATTCCAAAATATCCCTAATAGCCAAATTTAAGTAATTTTAAAATGAAGGCGTGAATTCTGCAGATTCTCATGAATTTTCTCCAAAAACTATAAGCATATAAATTGGGATGGTTTAACATTTTTTAGCATTTTCTTATTGTACCAGGCATTTTTTTAATAATTTATAATAATTTTAATTTTGATTTATTTTATTTTGGTGTTACTGATTACTTCATGGGTGGTCCAAATTCGAGTGGCCTCTATAACTTTGGGCTTTTGCAGCATAGTTAGCTCAAAACTAATATACATGTTACGGGCTCGATTTTCAAGAGAAGTCAAAAACTAAAAACCGTATTGCGATATGTCAAAGCGTTTCTGAATGTGCGATTTTAAAGGCCTTCTGGAACTTTTTTATTTGTAAAGATAGCGATTTTCATTAAAAACATTTTTTGAAGATTTTTTAAAGACAAATCTACCTGTTTCACCTATTTTCTCTTAAAGTCTTTAGTTCCCGATATATCACACAAAGTTATATTTCATTAAATGGGATACCCCCAATTTTTCTAAAAAATCAGTTTTCTAATAAAATTTCCTGTCGAATGATGTGCCATACACCTATTTTTATTAAATAGTTTAAACGATATTTGCATATTTTGATATTTATCATAGTAGGCGCTGTACGCGCCCTAAATGTGTAAATAAAATTTTATTGTTTTTTTTTCAAACAAAATCAAGTTGCCTACGACACGAGGGGACACAGCAACCTCGAACTTTAACTTCTAGTTTACTATAATTACCAACCCTAAAATAATAAACGACAATAAAATTATTAAAAGTTTTTATTTAAAATTTGTATTAATTAAACTATGTAACACCTACGACCGTTTTCTTGTAAACATATCCTACATCTTCTCTTGATGCTATTTTCTGCATTAAGAAGTTCTACCGCACGAAGCTGCCTAAATGCAGTACGAAGTGCCTCTTCCAATTCCCTTCTAGCAGTTGGGCGATTTCGAAATACAAGGTCTTTGACTCTCCCCCACAAAAAGTAGTCGCAAGAGGTCAGGTCTGGAGACCTGGGGGCCAATATATAGGACCTTTATTTCCGATCCAGACACAATATTTAGCAAATTAGTAATGTCTCGTGCATTGTGAGGAGGTGCACTGTCATGTTGAAAGTACGTACTAATCACAAATACCTTTTATAGCCTAGGTGAATTCTTGACAACAAAATTTTAAATAAAAAAAAATAAATTTAAACTTTATTTTGTTTTGTAAAAATTCTATATCTTTTACCAATGAGTGCTTTTTATGCTCTTTAAATAATACATACGCTTTAATTTAGAAATTATCGTGAAGATCTTTTGTACTATTGTTTTAATTTTATTATTTACCTGTTTTTTGTATTTTATTTTACATTGTGTAATTTTTTTTGTGTGCAAAATGCACGTACTGGAGCAAAATCTCGTTGCCGTAATTGGTGCACCTGTCGGGGTCGATAGGGTCTAAACTTGTATTTTTTAAGCACCTGAACGACATCATAGCCCTGGTGGAAGTATTCGGGTTAATTTCTATTTCTCCTAGAACCGTTAGTTCTTCCAACTCTCTATCTCTGGCTAGCCTTCTATACGTCCCAGGCCGCGGTTTTGTAAAGGATCCGTGTTCTTGTAGATGAAGTTTTAACTTCAAAAATATTTTTGAGCTAGGTTGCCTTCTTTCCGGATATCTCTGAAAATCTAGATTTAACGCCGTCTGTCGATTTTCGTTAGTTTCAATATAACATTTTATCATGTCGTACTTTTTAAAGTTTTCAAACATTTTTATATCTTGACGAAAACGCCACTTTGCTACCTAGATAGATACCCTAAAACTGCATAGGTCAGAGTTAAGCACAGCCTACTATGGTAATTATTAAAAATTGCAGATATCTGTTTAACTACTTAATAAAAATAGGTGTATGACACATCCTTTAACAGGAAATTTTAATACAAAAAAATTGGGGTATTCCATAAAAAAAAATGTAACTTTGTGTTATGCTTTAAGACAAAATCGGTGAAACAGGTAGATTTGTCCTTAAAAAATGTTCAAAAAATGTTTTTAATGAAAATCTTTAAAAATAAAAAAGTTGTAGAGGGTTTTTAGAAACGCAGATTTTTGAGAATCACCCTGTAGCACAGAAATGATTTGACATATCGCAATGCGGTTTTTAGTTTTCGACTTCTTTTGAAAATTGAGCCCGTAACATGTATATTAGTTTTGGGGTAACTATGCTGCAAAAGCCCAAAGCTATAGAGGCCCCTCGAATTTGGACCACCCTGTACAATAGAGTTTTGTGCATAGAGAACTGGTTTTTAAATAGTTTAATATTCTTAATTATTATAAATAAGCAAAAAAGACAGTATCGTCGGTTGTTTGAAAGGGGCTTAGATCTGAATAAATGAGATTAGACAAGAATGAAAATTATAACAACAAAAGACAACGCATAAGTTCACAGTTGATCTCTAGATGGTCTTGTCGATAATATCAGGAACCCAAATTGTAAAGGGAGCGAGCTAAGGTTCTTGAATCATTTTCTTAATAATAATAAAATCTATACGTACCTTTTCTCGTTGACTTTATTATATAAAATTTACTTTATTTTATACTTTTGTTTTTAGCTAAATAATGAACGTGCTTCTTTAATTAACATTTAAAAATTAGTTTCGTTTTCAAATAACCAATCATCAATCGATCAATGTTCCAAACGATCAATTAAACCATTAATCCCACCACAATCAATCGATCCAAAATTAACCATTATTCAATTAAAAAAACTTTTGTTTGATTTTATTCTCATTATGGATATTATGAAAATTCTCTTTTAAGTCTCTAAAGGAGATAGTTTTCTATGAGTAAAACTCTCGAAAAGGTTTTTTATATCGTCAGCCGTTTCTCAATTTAATTTAATTTACTAACCATCTATCTGATTTCAATTCCTAAAGGGAATATATAATATGTTAAATTTTACGTTCAAATAAAAATCAGGAGTTGTGGCAACGTAAGATATTTTAATCGTAATTTTTATGTTATTTAAAACAAATAAAATGAGAGAACAGAATTTATAAAATAGTGGTCAAGTACTAAACATGTTAAAATTAACTCTGTGTTTCGGACTTCCATTGTCTATATTTTAATTATACACGACGTTTCGATCAGTACAATCTCTAATCGTCTTTAGGTGCAAACTACAATCTATTCCTAAGACTACGTACTTATATACTATGGAAAATCACTCAACCGTGAAGTTTAAGAAGTTGGGTCCGCCCAAGGAGGTGCTTCCAAATATTTTGAATTTCAATACTTGGCTTACTGAAAACAACTTGATTCTGCCCAATAAAAGCAGCTTCAAGGAATTTTCGTTTCTTCCAGTGTGACTCATTGCGCAAAACCTTTGCTTCTGTCCACTTTATTCGGTGTTGTTTTGACCATGCGTGTTCGGCGATTCCTGATTTCGTTGTTTCACCTCTTTGGGTATTTGTCTGATGTTCTTTAAGGCTAACAGATAGTGGTCTTTTTGTTTCACCTATGTATGATTCACCACACTCACAAGGAACTTGGTAAATGTATTCCTTATTTTGTTTGTTCTCCGGTTTTGTTTTAGTAAGAAGGCTTCGAATTGTCGAATTTTCTCTGATACTCCTTTAATGTATGGAATAGTAAGGAATGCATTTGCCTGGTTTTGGTCTTGTAATATGTGTCCTGTTTGCTGAAATTTAGAAATATTATCTGTTATAAATTAAACGCTGTAACCATTCTGCTGCAGATCCTTCTTAATGTTTATTATTTCGATTTCCAAGTCATGAGAATTGTTACAAATTTAAATGGCTCTATTATACAAAGTTCTTATTATTCCTCGTTTGGTTGTAGCAGAATGATTAGAACCTTGATTTAAATATTGTCCTGTGTGAGTGGGTTTACCATAGACTGTTGTTCTGATGTCTCTTTCTACTCGTTTGACAAGTCAAATTCCTCCAACTCCATTGTGAATTTAATGGTGGGTCTTATATTATTTAGGTGGTCAAGAAATTCTGAAAGTTTTTGGTCATTCCCGGTCCAGACAATAAAAGTATCATCAACATATCTTAGCCAGAGCTTAGGTTTATAGGTTGCGGTACCAACCGCGTGTGATTCGAACCACTCCATGTAAATATTGCTCACCATTGGCGAAAGCGATGAACCCATTGGCAGACCGTCATTCTGAGCATAAAACCTATCTTTCACCTGAAAATAAGAATTATGTAGACAGCACTCCAACAACTTCATCACTCCCTCCAGCGGCAGGCTTGTAAGTTCATGAAGGGATTCGTCATCAACCAGTCTCTGTCTAATAATATCTAGCGATTCCTTTATCGGGACATTGGTGTATAGATTTTCGATATAAAAACTGAAAAATCTATCCTCGGGTCCTAAGACAAAAGATTTAAGAATATTAACAAAATGGTTGGAATTTTCTACAAATGAAGCGGTCTTGCCTGCAAGATGTTAAATAATTTTCAAAAGGAATTTAGACAGATTGCTTGTTGAAGAATTTCTGGAACTTGTGATTGGGCGATAAAGGAATCGCTAGATATTATTAGACAGAGACTGGTTGATGACGAATCCCTTCATGAACGTACAAGCTTGCCGCTGGAGGGAGTGATAGAGTTATTGGAGTGCTCTCTACATAATTCTTATTTTCAGGTGAAAGATAGGTTTTATATTCAGAATGACGGTCTGGTCTTATTGTCTGGACCGGAAATGACCAACAACTTTCAGAATTTCTTGACCACCTAAATAATATAAGAGTTGGAGCAAAATTGTCAAATTCCTTTTTTTGATGTACTTGTCAAACGAGTAGAAAGCAACATCAGAACAACAGTCTATCGTAAACCCACTCAAACAGGATAATATTTAAATCAAGGTTGAAATCATTCTGCTACAACCAAATGAGGAATAATAAGATAGTATAAGTATAATAGAGCCATTCAAATTTGTAACAATTCTCCTGACTCGGAAAAGAAACATTAAGAAGGATCTACAGCAGAATGGTTATAGCCTTAAACTTATAACAGATACTATTTCTAAATTTCAGCGAACAGGACAGATATTACAAGACCAAGACCAGGCAAATACATTCCTTACAATTCCATATATTAAAGGAGTATTAGAGAAAATTCGTATCATCTGTAGCGAACAACTTTAATATTAAAACAGCTTTTAAATCTAATAATACAATTCGAAGCCTTCTTACTAAAACAAAACCGGAGAACAAACAAAATAAGGAATGCATTTACCAGGTTCCTTGTCAGTGTGGTGAATCATAATACATAGGTGAAACAAAAAGACCACTATCTGTTAGGCTTAAAGAACATCAGACGAATACCCAAAGAGGTGAAACAACGAAATCAGGAATCGCCGAACACGCATGATCAAAACAACACCGAATGAAGTGGACAGAAGCAAAGGTTTTGCGAAATGAGTCACACTGGAAGAAACGAAAATTCCTTGAAGCTTCTTTTATTGGGCAGAATCAGGGTGTTTTCAGTAAGCCAAGTGTTGAAATTCCAATTAGTTGGAAGTCCCTCCTTGGGCGGAGCCAACTTCTTAAACTTCACGGTTGAGTGATTTCCCATAGTATATAAGTACGTAGCCTTAGGAATAGATTGTAGTTTGCACCTGAAGACGATCAGAGATTGTACTGATCGAAACGTCGTGTACAATTAAAATATAGACAATGGAAGTCCGAAAGACAGAGTCAATTTCAAATTCATCATTGTCTCAAATTTTCAAACATACTAAACATGTTACTGAAGACTCTATAAAACCAAAAATGTGAAAATTCATGAAAGGAATATAACAAAAGAAAACTCTATTGCAATTAGATTTTCTGTCCTAAGCAAAAAATACTCTTCCTAGTCAACCCTAAAAATAACTAATCTTTCATGCTATTAGTGGGTAATAAAAACTCTTGTGCAAAATGTTGAAGACCAATAAAACTCCCAACTTCATTAAACGCGATTATTTGTCATAGGAGATTACTTCAAATTATCTAAAATTTGTATAAATCCTTCAGATAAATTTTACGAAATAAGATCCAAAATTATTCACAAATTACAGAAAATACCAAATATTTCTAGACCTAGAAGTGGCTTTTTCTTTTAAAAAAAGAAGCAAAAGAAGTCATTTAAAAAATACAAAAATTCAATTAACTTGGAAATCTTAGTTTTTGAAAAGCTTCTTCTAGATTTTCCAAAGGCGTGTCTAGAAAATCCCTACCAAAAATTGTATAGCCTATCAGAGTTGCAACCAGCCAGCCATCGGGCTTTAAAATAAAAAAGGAAAACATATAAAAATAGGAACTGCTGACATTAATAAAGTCGGCACTATTTTTGGCAGTTCCACACAAATGTAAACAATGACTACATATTTTAGGCACTTACACATCTGCTATGGGACGGCGCTCTTCTTGGTTGCTGGGGCTATGCAGAACCTACGTTTAGGCTATCCAGACAGAGCTTTTTTGATCACAGTGCTGTCAGAATAATGTTGACTTAACAAAATCTTTGTGCGTACCTTTAATAAAGGACGGCATTAACTTTAATTTTTCAACTTTATGGATGGCACACTATAAGCATGTTTCGATAACATGTTTATAGAACCCTTTCAAACTTCGTACGGAATTGTCAAAAATAGAGTCGGCTTTATTAATTTCAGGCTATGCTGACTTTATGTACCGATAAGTCCCTATTATTCGGAAATTTCGGAAATATTTCCCCGTTTAGTAATTGGTAAACGCGCCTTCAATTTGCTTTGTATACAAAGAAGAAGACAGAAAAGGCGAGGTGATCTCGTTTTGAAAATTGAACAAGAAGTAATAAAATAATGATGGTTTCAATTGAAAAACGAAAATACCATTTTTTTTACAAACGCTTACTTATTTAATAATAAAAAGATATAAAAAAACTTAACAGGCGCCGGCGCCGTTTTTCAATACTTTTAAGTGTTAAAAAAGCAATGAATTTGTATTATTAATTGGGAAAAATTTTTTAGTATTTTATAAATGTTTTAGCCTATCTCTTTTTTTTGGTGGTATTTGAACCTATTAGCTTCTTGCTTTACGCTATATAAATCATCACAATATATTCTAATGATTAATGTAACGCTATATTTTAGAAAGTTATTTTGAATATTTTGGGCATGTTCTTGACAGGTAAACCAGGTAAAATCAATTTGTTTTTGAATAAAAAAAATAGTTTTCTGGAAATATATAGTACATAACCATAATGTCGCATAAGAAAAACTACTATGCCATATATGCTTTTTAACAGAATAGTAATATTTTCAGTGACATAAATTAGTCGTTTTTCTTTTATCACTGTGCTCCTTAAGAGATGCGTAAGTATGATGTAGTGCGACTACGTCTGTTTTTAAATTAGTATTACATAAATCACATTCGGTTTCGCCAATTTCTTAACTAAAAATCCGGCGACATAAGACACTATATGAGTGTGATATTCGTAATTTTTGTCTTGATAGGATTTGTCTGATTGGTTAATTTAGCATGTTGAAAATCACACTCCTCATTGTTAATTTTGGGTGTCTCGAGAAAATCCTGTAAATTTTCTAATAATGAACCTTCATCTTTCTCGCAGTTGGCAGCCCGTGAGTGCGGTTCTATCAAATTAAAACTGAAGTTTTAAATGAAGATATAAATTGAAAATAGTTTGGGTTGACATTGGTGGCGTTATAGCTTCTAATAGCTGAAAAGCTGTTTTCAAGAGGATCCTGATTAAAGTATTTGGTTCGCAAAAATCTGAACCCCAATTTTCGGCACTCTTCAAATAGTTCCATGCTAGCTTTAATGGTACCATTAAGCTGTTTTTTGCCATAAACTCCTAACTGTTAATTTTCGAAAGTAAAGAAGTCCAAAGTGCACTATGTGGAGATTTAACTGACATGCTTCTCCGATATGGTTTGCCTAGCTCAGGCCTGAGACTCCTACCATTAAAGCTATCAAAAAGGCGGTCCATATCATTTACTAATTCAGCAGTGTATATTGTAGCAGCTGGCAGTCCGTTATTGAATATCATCCTTTACATCGCTGCTGTCATGGTATTACTAAAAATTCTCGCTGCAACACAAAATTTCATTTTCAGCTGCGTTTTCCGATCAAGATTAAAATAAGATTCCCGTATTTTTCGTAGGTCTTGGAAGCTTCTTTTCTTATCAATAGCGAAGCATGTTTTAATGTAATCAATATGGTCGGTGGGTCATATATTGTAAACAATTTTTGACCATTCACAAGAAAAAAAGGACCAGGTCTATCGGAGGAGTTGTTATTTGATAGTTGTGTTAGTGCAGCCCTATTGGTTGCACTTTGATCGCAAACGGTGGCTAACACGTTAAGGCCTATATTTTGCAACGCACTTATCGTTGTGTTTATTAAAATTTTTATTTATTTTATTTTATTTATTTATTTATTCAAATAATCAAAATACATTTATAAGGGTTAAGAACATGTTTTGATCACACAAATAAACCTAATGGTTTGTGTATGTGTGCTCTGAAAAAGTTTACAGTAATCTACAGTAAAGAATAAACTTCACAGAGAGATAAAAAATTAAAGTGAAATTTAACACTGTTTTATGTAAGTATATTTTTTTTAAAATTATTTAATTTAAGAGAGAAGTAAGTCGTAGTTTGTTTTGAGAGATCAAGCAGTTAATTTTTCTTTTGGATTTATTATATTGTTTATTTTTTAGATCGCTTGGGAGAATATTATAAATTTTCGGACCAAAAGATGCAACATGCTTTTGAGTCTTTGTATAATACATCCTAGGTATAATTAGTTCACCTGCATTTCTTGTGACGATATTTATGTAATTATAGGTTTTAAAGGTGTCATATTTAAGCATAAATCTCGTGACCACCTTGACTGTCAACAGGGACAGTGAAAATAATCCAGCATGAAGAAAAAGAGTTTTAGAGGGATATAGCCTATTTTAAAAAAAATTATTTTGATAGTAGTTTTTTGTATGACAATAGCTGGCTTGAGTGCTTTTTTAGACGCTAGCTCCCACACCACTAGACCATAACTTAGGACAGACTCAACAAGAGAATGATAAACAGTCTTTAGAGTTTTTCGATTTAAAATTTGCCTTACTTATAAAAATTTATAAAGAAGTTTTCTTAGTTTGCTTGTGACATATTCTATATGTTTATCATATTTTAAATTTTGGTCTACGAAAACTCCCAAGTACTTTACACAATCTTTCTTCTTTAGTTTTATTTGGCAGTTGCATTCTCATCATCATGGAATATTAAATGTTGTCGTTGTGGTTGTGTCCTTGCATTCTTGGTGAATGTCATAAAATTTGTCTTTAACGCATTGAGGGTTAATAAACTCTGATCCAGCCACTGCTTAACATCATTTATAAATTTTTCTGCAGTTTTATATATTTCATTCCAGGTTGCAGAACTGATTAATAACACTGTGTCGTCGGCAAAATAGATAACTTTTGCATGTTTTGTTACTTTAGTTATGTCATTGATATATATGGTAAAAAGAACTGGACCCAGGATTGTTCCCTGTGGTACACTGAACTCTGCCTGGAACGTATCACTGTAGGAATTTTCTATTCTTACTTGCTGTGGTCTTTTAGTAAGGAAGGATTTAAACAGTTGTAAGAATTTATCTCTTATACCAACATTATCCAGTCGTTCAAGCATTATCCGGTGTGAAACAGTGTCAAACGCCTTGGTCAAGTCTAAGAATATTCCTATAGTTTTATAATTTTTATTAAAGTTTCTTACAACATGGTCTGTTACCTGACACAGTGCGTTCTCAGTCCCAACCTCATCCTGAAATCCATATTGTTCAACAGAAATAATCTTATGCTTTTGTAGAAAAGAAGTTAGCCTTACTTTTATACATTTTTCTATTAACTTTGATATTGTGCTTGTTAGCGCTATGGGTCTATAATTAGTCATAAGATTCTTTTCGCCAGCCTGATAAATAGGTATTATTGTTATTTTTTTCAGAACAGACGAAAAGATACATTTACTAATGATTAAATTTACAAGATGTAGCAGTGGTTGTAGAGGATGTTGGTGAAAATTTTTTAAAATTTTTGGTGTTATATTATCATTGCTAGATGTTGTGAGTTTTAGCGTATTTATTAGTAAGATCATTTCATTTCTTGTAATTGGTTCAAATTCGCAAGTATATGGATTTCTCCATGTACTAAACTGTTTGTTTCCCCGAAATGTAGAAGAAATATTGCTTGCCAGTTTTTTTTCCCCAATTGTACCAAAGAACTTGTTAAACTCAGAGGCCATTTCTTTCGCATTGGATATCACCTGTCCATCCTGTGTTTTTATGTTTTTTATTTGGATATCGCTTTTAGATTCGTTATTTATATTTTTTATAGTTTTCCAAATTTTGTGAGGGTCACCTTGACACCTGTCTATAACTTGTTTGTAGTAACTTTTTTTAGATGTTTTAATTAATTTGCTAAGCATATCTCTATGCTTAATGTAATTATTGCGGGCAACAATATTATCAGGTTCTTGTGCCCATAGGCCAGCTGATACCCAAGGTTTAATGCGAAAGTTTTTATTTGATATATGTTTTTGTTCTAAGAAGAGTTTAATGTTTTGGTCTAAGCTTTCCACAAAAGTCCTGACACACTGATCTACAACCATTTGACTGAAAATGGCTCCCCACTTTTCCTGTTCAAGCAAACTTTTTAATTTATCATAGTTTAGTTTTTGTATATATTTGCCTAATTTATTATTGTTTTTAAATGCTGGGGAGGTATTATTTTGAGTTATTATTTGAATAACTATAGGATAGTGATCATGTGTGTCAGATACCTTTGTTTTTATTATTATCTAAGCAACTCTTTTGGTTTCCTCTCTCTCTTGCCACCCCTTTTATTTTACAAGAGAACCCATATGCGGCAAGAAAATTTAAATAGTTATCTAATATTTGATTTTGTTTTTCCAGAAGATTAATATTTATGTCACCCACAAAAATGCTACCGTCAACTTCATCTCCCAAATGGTCACTAAGCAAACGCTCTAGGGAATCAATAAATTTCTGCTTACCTGAAGCTGATGATCTGTAGGTCCCAAAAACTTGTATTTTTTTTATTGTTTTTCTCCAACACAACCCTTTAGAAGTCATTATTATAAATTTCAACTAAATTAGAATTTAGCAAGATTGCAGATTTAACAAATATAACAAACCCGTCACACTTATTTCTATAACTTTCATTAAAAATAAGTTCATTTCATCATCATTTACACAATAAATTGGATGGGTCTCAGACTATTATATTAAAAGATTTTTTATACGCTTCAAGATAAACCAAAAAATTATCCATATTTTTATATATGCTAGTTATATTAATTTGAATAATGTTAATGTTAGTATCAGTTCTAGTTAGAAATCTTGCCTCGTTCAGCGAATCACAAACTAGGTTATCACATACGTCATAATCATCAAAAATTTCATTGGGATCCATTATTCTTGTTGGGTATTATCCATTATCAAACACATTGCTCTTTTCTTGGTTTTTAACCTGTTAGCTGATCAATATGTGCAAGGTCCTTAATTATAATGGCACTGGAATTTTCAATTTTTCGGACATAAATGCTTCCATTCTTCACCCAAACATAAGCAAACTAAAAGCTAGTTTTAAGTTTCTTTGACTCCATAAGCAGTTGCCTTACTTTTTTATCTAGGTCCTCTAATATGAATATATTTTTCTGTTGTCCTACGATCCCACAGAGCTCAGTATTTAGGTTTCTTATTTTTTTCTTTGCCTCCAATATCTTATTGCGTGTCCCTTCATTTAAGAATTGCACAAGAATTGGTTCCTCTTCTCGTGATCTCGGAAGAATATTTATTTGATATTCAGATTCTTGTAGTGACATATCAACTGCATGTAGTATTTTTTTTTAATCTTTCATTCATATTCTCCTTTGTTACTGATGGACCAGAGATAATTATATTTTGTTTCCTTATTTGCAATTGTTCTTTTTGTCGGTTGTATTCCAAAAGTTCGACTTTATTATCCAGCTCCTTCATTTTTAATCGTATGGCTTGTAACGGTTCAATATTTCCCTAACAATATCCCTTAGAAAAAATAATTCTTCAAAACACCCTTCTAATACCCTGGAAAAATCTTTAAGTCAATCATCTTTACTATATGTCTGAGCATTTTGTTTATTCTATATCCTACTATTTTATGGCGAATGCGCTGGAAAAACAATATTTACTGTTGGACTGAGGTTGAATTACACTAGAATTATGATTATTTTATGTGGAGGCATTTTATTCTGTTTAACTTTTTTTCAAAACAAAGCAAACCTCAATATTTCAAATAAAACACCATTGAACCCTTTCTAATAAACCAATAAATTTAATTACTGTGGCAAATCATGTGTTTTCCAAAAATAACATTACAACATCCATCTTTCTTTTATATTAACTAATGATATACAGTCTACAGTTCAATGAAACTTCGTATTTTTCTTGTATGATTTAACCAGTCCAAGAAAGGTTGCTCTGGCTCTGCAGTAACCTGAAACAAGAAAAAATAACATAATTTTACATAACTTAACACCAAAACGGTCTTTCTAGCGCATAGTTTAAACCGCCAACTTACTAGATTAGTAAGCCTTTGTTTTTTTTATTGATTATATCAAATTCTCCTTCCGTCAACTACTTAACACCCGAAAATAAAGTAGATAATAAAGGTTAGTTTTATAAACCGTGTCAAACAAAGAGAGACTTAGCAGTCTTATACTTACTAGAAACTAGTGTCGGTTCATTTGTTGAGTGGTAGATTCTTGTCACTAGTGATGTGTCAGTGGTTGGCAGTTTCTGTTACTGATCGGTCCCCAATTTGCACATGTCAGGCTTTAGGGGGTCCAATAAGTCCTAAAAATAACAGGACCAAGGTTGTCACCAATCATATGGTATTGATATTACAAAATTACTCTACCTTTGTCGTCAGTTGACACAACACTCACCTGTTGGTTTTATTTTGGTTTCAAGTATGCGTGAATTCCTTAAAGGGCATTGCCCAACCTCGTACAGCCTAGCCATGTCAAGTGTGGACCGTCTTGCTTGTCTCTGTGTGCATTGTTGGTCTGTAGGGTCCATATTTCCTGTGGTTTATACGATAGGCTGTGCAGACTTTAACAGGTTAAATTTTGATAGATAGTCAGTTTATTTATTCAAACGAGGCGATAATCTGTCCTCATACGACTCGAGACTGGCCTAAAAGTATAAGAAATTCGAAATAAAGGAGGTTTATAGTCGTTCTAAAGAGGTACACAAACAGTAAAGGGGAGAGAGATATTTGTCAAGGATCCGTATGTTGCCTACACGGAAGGAAACTGTGACTCACCTGGATTATTTAGGAAGGCTTGGAGTGCCGGAAAGTGGTCTTTTTCTTGGCGAAAATCCGTGTTTTTCTTTAGGCATTTTATGGTTTTTTCAAAATTAAATTCGACCGCCAGCTGACTGTGACGTTTGGGACGACGTTGCCAGATTGTCATAGGCGAAATCCTGGGAGTATACAGTGACTAACTTCACGTCACATAACTGTGATTTAAAGTTGCACATTACGTTACTGCTGAGTCGTTTTCGAGAAAAGCAAGTGTCTAAAATTATTGTTTATTGGTTCTCCCAAAAAGATAAAGTCCATTTCTTGCTCACTACTGCAACCCATGCCTTGTTGTTAACTTCTGTTCGTCACGGGATCTCTCCCTATCCCGCTGATACAGAAGGAAATCTGACAACACCGCTTCGTTGTCTTTGTCTGTCTTAGGTTGATGAATAGAGGCTTCCGACTTGAACCTGTCGCATTCGAAAAGTAGAATTTGGACCCCAGCCCCTGTCGATTTTTGCCCATATCAGAAAAATCGCCCAATTGTAATGCGTTTTCAGCAGCATCACCTAATATGGTAATCAGGATAAGCGATTTTCGACTGTGGTTTTCGCGCCTCTGAGGTTTGTGACCAATCGTTTGCCCGCAGGAAGCTTCTTTTTTAGCGTCTGAGATTTTCTGGAGGGAAGGAAACACTTCTTTTCCGGCACCGTTTTGAGTGCCACGTTTAATTTTTCTTTTCCAAGAATACCGAAAAGAAGTCGTGCCCATGGCGACCTTTGCAACCTGAAATCGTCGTAGACGGAATCCGCAGAGGTCCCATAAAAAGAAGAAAGTCTTCGTGGAAGTGCCCGTTGCCTGTGTTTGGCGTTTGAGGTGGTGATTTTCGAGGATTTCTTTTTGACCGTATAGGATACGGAAAATGGCCGGCTAGACCGTGGCTTATCAGCCGATCGATGGTAATTATATTCGATTTTTTTTTAAGCGTTTTCCCTCCAGTTTATTTCAATATTGACTATTTTTTGATTCTGTATTTTTCTTTGTGCTACAGATTGAGGAGGCCTCACGTCAACTCCCTGGGAGGTATTAGGTTACCTGCCATGCGGAATGTCGCCCTCAGGATGATTTGAGGTAAATATTTGCTGTGTGTGTACCTTGATTATTTTTGCCCTTGTAAGAAATTAGACTGTTTTCTGTCGTTTTAAGTAATTTTTAGTTTTATTGTCCGTGGTACCCACTATACAATAGATTTGGACTTATATGTTTTTTTATGCTTTTTTGGCGTATGTACTTTGAGTGTTGCCCCTCAGGCATGCCCCGTACAATAAGTAAACAGTAGTTTTTTTTGTGTTACTGTTTTACTTCTTTTTTTTCCTGTGTAAAATACATGTCCGTTATTAGAAATTAGTTATAAATGATACGTTAGGGTGTTCTCCCTTGTTCTAGAAGGTTGTTTTTATATCTGTCTAGGGTGCTTGGTTCCGGTGCACAGCCATGGGTGGTCCTAGTGCCGACTCTCAACACCATACATTCGACTTTCCGTCCTAAGTGCTGCTTTGCCCTGGCCTGAGATGCCTAGTCCAGTCATGAGTCCTGTGTACCTGTTCCAGGGATTTTTAGCCCGTTCATCGGCTAGCTATGTGGAAACAGATAAGAAATATTTCCCTGTCCAAACATTTTCTCTTTAAAAACCTTCAAAAAAAAACTCATAAAATTTTATCAAAACTTATCAAAACAAGCTTCAACTTCATTTTTTTAATAGGAGAACCATTTCAACTTTTTCATCTTTGATAAAAGAACTTTCCATCATTGAAATTAAACATAAAAACAAGAGGAAAGACCCCTAAAATGTTAGTTTAAAAAAGAAACTATTTTATTTGTTAAAATTTACATTTATTGTTTTACACTGTTTTCCAAAAATATATTTTGAGACTGTATAACCTGGTGTTTCATTGTTAAGTGCCCCACAACCGTGTGCTTACTCAAGTTGGCAAGAATGCCAGGCTCGATAGGACCCAAAGTATAGGAAGGTGTCATCCCTTCTATTGTGGTTATTTTTTAACGTAACACTGGCTGCCCACGTGGTTCTCTGTTCTTTGGAGTAAGTGTACTTTTCTTTTTTTGGTTTAAAAAAAAAAAAAAAAAAGTTTTTGGTTGTTGGGTTGCCTTGGCAATGAAATACCATGGTACTTTGGCTTCAAGAAAGAAGATAGGTTGCAGTAGAGTACTACAAGGCTGTATAGAGGTAGGTTCTTTCCTGTTGTACTCCTAAGCGAGTGGTTTTATAGCGTTCTCTTTTTTCTTTTGCTTTGAGAAAGCGAAGGGGGGGTTTACATTTGCAATTTTTTTTAATGGTATTTTTCTTTAAGAGCAAGCCAGTCATTTTAAAAATTAATGTAAATTTTTTTTTTGGGGTGAATTTCAATTTTTTTCCTATGCCGAGTGGGGTAGTTTAAAAAAAAAATTTTTCTTACCAAACAACGTAATATATAAATTCAAAGTTTGTTTTTTCCTCACCGAGTGAAGTATATTAAAGACATTTTTTTTTTCTCTGACCGATTAAAGTAAATTCAAGAATTATTTTTTTTCTTACCGAGTGAAGTAAATTAATTTTTTTTTCCTTACCGAGCAAAATAAATCCCAAAAATAATTTTTTACCGAGTAAAGCAAATTCAAAAATGTTTTCTCAATGAGCAAAATAAATTCAAAAATAATTTTTTTTCAAATCATAGCCCAACCAATTTTTTTTCTTCTCGCAAAGCATAGTAAATTGATTTTTTTTTCAGGAAAAGAATGTTTTTTAAAAACAAAATTTTTTTTGTTCACAAACCATAGTAAATCAAATCAGAATTTTTCTAAAAAGTATTTTTTTCAAAGCAAAATAAATAAATGTTTTTCTTTCTCAAAGCATAATGGAACGAAATATTTTTTTTTAAAGCAAAGAAAATCCCAAACTTTTGTTTTTTTTCAATTCAATTAAATTGAAATATTTTTTAAAGCATCATCAATCAGATATATTTTGTTGTTAAATCAGAAATATATATTTTTTTCAAAGCATGGTAAATCCAAAGAAAGTCTTAATAGTAAATCAAAAATATATTTTTAAAAATTTTTATTCCTTGCTTGTTTCCACAATAATTTCTCTCTTATATAAGGGTGTTGATGTGTCAAAGTCTTCGAAGTCTAGGTCGGCTAGATATATATCCGGAAAAGAATTCGTAAACGAATTAGTGTTTAAGTGTATTGTTAGTTTAAGTTAGTTGTTTGTCATTTTTTTTACAAGCGGCAATTATTTTTTTTAAGCAGCGTTTACCCCGAAACTAGTTTCTGGTAGTTTTTTGCTGTCACAGTAAACAGTGACTAAATTGAGTCTCCTTTTCTCTGTGTTTTTCTTATTTTAAATTATTTTTGCGCCTCTTACAAAAACAAGTGTTTTTTTGGCAAGTTTTTTTTGTCACTTTTTCCCTGAACCGAAACCGTTACACTTCATAGCCTGACCTTTTTGAGGTTGAAAGACAGGATATTTGTTTGATTTGGTGTTAGTGCGTTGGTGCTTCAGGAAAATATGGAGGTGAATCGTTTACTTAGCGATGAGATCACATACGAGCTGGAAAGCCGAGGAGTGGAAATCAAAAACTTTGCAGCTCGGGACAAAAGGGCACAGCTGAGGGCTGTTTTTGCTGAAGAAAGGTCTGGAAACACCAGAGCTCGTGTTTGTTTTGATCCTATTCGAGAGTTAGCTATTTGTCGAGCAAAGTTGGATGAGCTTGGTGAGAGTATACAGGAATTTGACAAAAACAACAGAGATAATGAATTTAAGAGAATTCACACAAGATTATTTCATGTTCGGGGAAGGATAAATTTAATTCACCCAGGTACCGAAGAGGAAGCGAGACGAAAAGATAGTTTGAGGGACTTGTGTTGTGGATTGTTGAGAGCATTGGAAGGCGTTTACAACATAGCAACCTTGGGCCTAGCTGGTAGTGCACAGGACTTTTTGGGTGATCTGCTTGAAAATCTTTCCGAGGAATCTTCCGGGATACCAACAGAAGAGCATAGTTCACATTCTGAAGTTGTCAGTCATCCAGCTACCACAGCTTCTGATGAACCAATGATAGACCTTGAAGTCGGTTTACAGACTGAAGCACAGCTACAGTTAACTAACAGCAACTCAGCTTCACATCCATACCACCAAAATACCGATTTTTCACACTCAGCTACTGCTGGTAACTCAGCTATACCACCAAGCAACCCAAATAGTGGTTCTTTTCACTCAGCTACAGCTACCAACAACTCAGCTACAGCTACCAACAACTCAGCTACCCAATCACATGTACCAAAAACTAACTTTTTGAGCTTAGCTAACCACAGCTACTCAGCTACAGCTACCAACAACTCAGCTACACAACAAAATCAGCTAATTAATGGTTCTTTACACCCAAATACTCAATCCAGCTACTCAGCTACAGCTACAAACAACTCAGCTACACAAGCAAATGTACCAATAACTGATTTTTTAAGCTTAGCTACCCATAATAACGCAGCTACTCAGCACAGCTACTCAGCTTCAGCTACAAACAACTCAGCTACACAACAAAATCAACAAATTAATGGTTTTTCACAATCATATACTCAACATAGCTACTCAGCTACCGCTACAACAAACTCAGCTACAGCTACCAACAACTCAGCTGCACGACAAAACCATCAAATTATTGTTTCTTCACGCCCAGCTATTAGAAATAACTCAGCTACACAGTCAGCTACTCACCCACAAGCTTTGCAGGGATCAGCTTTACCCGCTGAAAGTGAGCGATCTCATAACAACACCAACCCTTTTCTTTGTGATTCTCCTGAGCCCCAGAATGTTGATGAAGTCTTACCTCCAGCACAGAACAGGAATATTGAGTTTGGTAATTTTAATGAGCAACCAAGGAATATTCCGGAAATCTCACAGCCTCTACCCAGTGCTGGTTATTCTCAAAGGTTTCAATTTCAAGATCCTTTTCGAGCAGTTGAAATTCCTCGTGACCACTATAGGCCCCTTCAACCAAATCCATCTGTGGAGCGTAGACGAGTTAGTTTTCAGTACCCTCCTGATTATAGTGCTGCCCCTGCATCTGATTATAGATTTTATCCTGCTGGTCCTGCTGTTTCTTCGATGAGACCTGAGTGTTTTTCTCAACCCCATGTTTCAGACTTTTCACCAATCAGTCGTCCTTCAGTTTTGGAGTCTCGTGGTTCATTGATCGAAACCCTATCCACTGAAAGAGCTAGGTTCAGTACGGAACCTCATCATTATTCCCACTCTTTACCACCGAGGCATACCGAAGAAATACCTCACCGAAGAGAATACCAGCCAGTCCCTGATTTTTTGCAACACCGAAGGACAGAGCCACCTCAAGTTCCTTTGGCTAACTCTAACTTGTCCCATGTTTTGATGAACCCAACGGTATCTCAACTTAACAGCTTTGAGAAGTGGAACCTTTGCTATGATGGACATTCAAGCCTAAACTCATTTTTGGATAGTCTGGAAGATAAATGTCTTTCCAGAAATATTTCCAAGGAGCAACTGATAGCTTCAAGAGCTATGGGAGAATTTCTGAAAGGAGATGCAATGGATTGGTATAGGGTCCGAAGAGACACTTTTCGTGACTGGAACGATTTTGAAGCTCAGTTGAGGAGAACATCTCTTCCTCATGATCATGAGGCAGCCTTGCGAAGGGAAATCCCTAAACGTACTCAAGGTTCAGATGAACGCTTTGGTCTGTATGTAACCCGCATGCAAAGTTTGTTTCGTCAACTTAGACCACCGTTACCTATGAGTGAGCAAGTGGCCCTGATCAGAAGGAACATGTTACCTCCTTTACAACGAGCCCTTGTATTGCAAAATATTGAGAGCATTGACCACCTCATCGAATTAGGAAGTGAAGTAGAAGAGACCATGTACCGAATAGAAAAATTTGCTCCACCACCTACCTCCACGAATTTTCCCGAACCTAACTTAGCTTATAAGCGCACCTCACAACGAAGCACTGTGCACACTGTTGACACGCCGTCACGTAACCAATCCAGGGAAATAGTCTGTTGGCATTGCAGAGCTAAAGGTCATACTAGAGTGAACTGTCCTGAGAAAAAACTGAAATGTTACCGATGTTCCAAGGAGGGTTTTACTACCAGGAACTGTCCAAACTGTTCGAATTCGGGAAACGCCGAACAGGGTCATTAGACCATCGTCTAGTGACCCAATATCAAACTCCCACGGCGGAACAGACTTTTCTCTCTTATGCGTTGTCGCATGCTGCTGGAGACAGGCGGCCGTCCTTGAATGTTGACGTTTTAGGTCATTCTATTTTGGCTCTTTTGGATTCCGGTGCGAGTTCCACGATTGCTGGGGAGTCTGGATGGAGAACTTTCCAGGAACTAGGATTAAAGTTGGATAGGAGTCGTCGGTTCAAATGTGTTGTAGCCAATGGACAGACAGCGAATATTGAGGGAACTGTTGACGTTCCATTTTTACTTATGGGTCGTATCCGTGTTTTACCTGTGATGGTAGTCCCTGATTTCCCGCACCCCTTGATCCTGGGTGTCGATTTTATTATTTCTATGGATATTCTTCCTGATTTGAGACGCAACCAGTGGAGTTTCGGTGATAGTGCAGTTGATTGCGAGGCTATTAGTAAACAACAGTTTTTCGAGGATTTTTTAGATCAGGTCAAGTGTTCTTCAGCTACTGTAGTGAAGACGGAAGAGGTTGGTTCCCTATCAGTCCTTACACCTGAACAACAAGTTCAGTTAGATACCCTGTTAAAAGAAAAGTTTGCAGGAATGAAAGATGGCTTGGGGTTTACCTCAGTATATGAGCATGAGATACTCTTGGAACCAGGTACCAAACCCATAAAACAGAGGTATTATCCTGTATCACCTTTGAAGCAGAAGCTAATTGATGAGGAACTCGACAAAATGCTAGAGTTGGATGTCATCGAAAAGTCCAAAAGTGCTTGGTCATCACCGGTCTTACTGGTTCCCAAGTCGGACGGCAAGTTTAGGTTTTGCCTAGACTATAGGGCTTTAAATAAAGCCACAACAAAGGACGCTTACCCGATCCCGTACATCTCCGCCATCTTGGATCGACTGCGCGAGGCAAAATATATAAGTTCCATGGACATACGCTCTGCATATTGGCAGGTAAGTGTCAAAGAATCGTGTAGAGAACTTACAGCTTTCACAGTGCCAGGCAGAGGCCTGTTTCAATTTAAAAGGATGCCATTTGGTCTGACAAATGCGCCTGCTTGTTGGCAGAGACTGATTGACACCGTTATTGGCGTAGATCTCCAACCCTACGTGTTCCAATATTTGGATGACGTCATAATCATTGCTCCATCGTTTTCGACACATCTTCGTATTGTGGGACTTGTCTTGGACCGGTTGCTGGCTGCAGGACTTACTGTGAGTCCCGAAAAGTGCAAATTTTGCCGCCCCAGTCTTAAATTTCTTGGTTTTACGGTTACTGCTAAGGGCCTTCAATGCGATATTGACAAGGTCGAAGCGATCATTAATGTTCCTGCCCCAACAACAGTGAAAGGTGTCCGAAGTTTTCTCGGCATGGCGAGCTGGTATCGGCGATTCGTTCCCGAGTTTTCCTCCGTAGTCGCTCCCTTGACTCGTCTTACGATGAAAAACGTGGCTTTTCGTTGGACTCCGGAGTGTGAAACCGCTTTTTGCAAGCTTAAGACTGCTTTGGTCTCAGCCCCCATTCTTACATGTCCTGACTTCACAAAGCCATTTACTTTACAAACGGATGCATCCGCATTTGGCATAGGAGCTGTATTAACGCAACAGTTCGACGAAGGCGAAAAGGTGATTTGTTACATATCTAGGTCATTGACAAAACAGGAAAAACAATTTTCGACTACAGAACGTGAGTGTCTAGCTGTTGTATGGGCCACGGAAAAACTCAAACCCTATTTGGAACTTACCAACTTTACGGTCATAACCGACCATAGCTCTTTGGTGTGGCTACACAATCTGAAAGACCCTTCAGGCAGATTGGCGCGTTGGGCATTAAGGCTACAATCATTTAATTACCAGATTATTCATAGGAAAAGGTCGTGACCATGTCGTGCCAGATTTTCTTTCTAGGTCAGTCCCTAATGTAGACAGCGTTACCATAGAAAACCAAAAATATGACTTTTCTGATACTAAAGATGCGTGGTATTTAAGGATGAAAAACCTAGTAAACACCTCTCCATTAAAGTATTCTCAGTGGCGTATAGAAAACAAGATATTATACAAATATGTTAAATGTGCCATTCCTGAATTAGCCCAAGGATCTGATTACTGGAAAATTGTCATTCCGAAAGACTATAGATCGAAGATTTTGACAGAGAGTCATGACGATGTCCGCTCTGGTCATTTCGGCATTTTTAAAACGTACAATAGACTGAAAACTAGGTATTACTGGCCCAAGATGCGTTGCGATGTAACCCGCTATGTTAACCGCTGTCAGACTTGTGCGAAGTTTAAAGTTGAGCAGAAAGCGCCAGCAGGTCACATGGGACGCGCTCCAGAACCTACTCAACCATGGCAAGTAATAAGTCTTGATTTTGTCGGTCCACTTCCTCGAAGTTCGAAACAGGGGAATACCCACTTGTTGGTTATAAGCGATTATTTCAGCAAGTACGTAGCAGTTTTTCCTGGTCGTGCTGCTACTGCGAATTTTATTTGTAAGCACTTAGAGAATGATATTATTCTAACCTTCGGAGTTCCGCAATATGTAATATGCGATAACGGCAGCCAGATGAAAAGTAAAGAACTCCAGAGTCTCGCAGAAAAGTATAACTTCAAGCTCTCCTACACAGCTGTTTATCATCCCCAGGCTGACCCGTGCGAACGAGCAAACCGAGTCGTCAAAACTATGATTTCCACTTATGTAGGAGATAACCATCGTCGTTGGGACGCTCATTTGCCAGCGCTCGCGTGTGCGATTCGAACTTCAAAAAGTGAAGCTACTGGGTTTTCGCCATATTATATTAACTTTGGTCGAGAGTATGTTTCCGACGGTCGAGAGTATTCTTATGCCATAAAGAAGGATCCTAAACCTGTCATAGAGAAGAAGCTAGATGGCTTCAAAAAGCTTTACCAAGCTGTGATGGTAAATATGAAAAAGTCTTCAGATTGTAATCGTGGTCGTTACAATTTGAGACGTCGAGAAGTGTCATTTATACCGGGAGATCTCGTATGGAGGAAAAATAAAGTTCAATCGGACGCCCTGAATTTCGTTAACGCCAAGTTGTGCCCTAAGTATGTTGGACCGTTTCGTGTCCGGAAAAAGCTAGGTACTGTGACGTATCGGCTTGAGGATTTGGATGGGAAGTTGTGCGTTGGAAATTGGCACGTCCAGGACTTGAAACCGGTGGTCGTTGCTGAAGACGACGACGATAGTCTTAATTTGTAGCGACAGATGCGTATATACAAAAAAGTTCATTTCTTTTCTTTTTCTATACTTCTTTTTTTTTCTGGTGGTAACTGGCCTGGATTTTACATCTTTTTCAGGCAGTTGCTGAATCGGGTGGGTTTCTCTGTATTTGGCGCTAGAACTTGGCAGATTTCCGATTCCAAGGCTCTAGTTAGCTCCATTAAGACTGAACATCAAATGTCTTCTTAAGCTTCTTTCTTCTTGTCTTTTTTTAGACTTGCGCGTTTGACAGGATCTGTAGAGACTCTATGGGGGACAACAAATACGCATATGTTGTTCAAAGTCCTGTCGAAGAAGTTTGACTTTTTTTTTCTTCGGTGGATAGTATCCCCGACCTTTTTTTCCCTTTTTGTGTGTATTTTGGTATGCCAGGTTGACTTCCGGGCGGTGGCCGAGGGCTGATCTTCCTTGGGTGCGGGGACGTGGTCCTTTAAACTGTGGTGAGGGCTATTGAACGAGACAGGTGCTGCCCTAGCACCTTGTGCAATTTTAGCCTGCTGGGTCGAACTACCATCGCAGCGTGCCTAATGATGTAGGTTCCGTTAGGTATACTGACGTCTTGGCAGCACCATCACAGTCTGGAGGATTGCTTTCCGGCGTTCTGGGTTGGTCGGTGCTTTGTCACTCTGGGGAGTCTTCAAGGTATATTGGGGGGGGTTCATTTTCTTATTATTTCTTTTTCGGCCTTTCGGTACGGGTCCCTGTCTATTGGGTGCTGCTCGGTTTCACCGTCACCGCTTTTGCTTGCCTCCTGATGGTGTGTCAGGATGGATGGGCATCTGACGTGGCCTTATGCGGCGGAGATTCGCATTTGGGGGGTTCGGGCTCTTCGATTGGTAGCTGAGGCGGGCCAATCAACTATGGGGAGTCCGGGCTACTGGTGTTGGGTTCAACCTGGCGGTGGGAGATGAGCAGCAGTAATGGATTTGGGATAACCTGTCAAAATTATATTATTTTGGTTTTATTAGTGGTAGCTATTCATTATAGCTTCACTAGGTAGTGTCGCCTGCAACAAGGGGTTGCACGCGATACTGCTGCGTTACTTAGCATGTAAGTTTCAGTAGTGGTTAAAATTTTAGCTACTTTTTCTTTTCCTCTTCAAGGTTTCAAAGGTTTTACTACGTTTTTTCCTCTTCAAGGTTTCACAGTTTTGAAGGTATTGGTTAAAATACTTTCCTTGCGGGCAGTAAGGTACTGGTGTTGTCGAGGCCGCACAGTTGTCGATTCGCTTCTTGTTTTTTGGTGGGATGCACATGGTATTGGGATCAATCCAGCGGTGAGGGATGGGCCACAGTAATGGATTTGGAATAACTTGTCAAAACGATACCCGAAGTTTAATTCAAAGTTAATCGGTGTTCACCTCTGACGGAGGAAAGGGGGAGTGTAACGGTTCAATATTTCCCTAACAATATCCCTTAGAAAAAATAATTCTTCAAAACACCCTTCTAATACCCTGGAAAAATCTTTAAGTCAATCATCTTTACTATATGTCTGAGCATTTTGTTTATTCTATATCCTACTATTTTATGGCGAATGCGCTGGAAAAACAATATTTACTGTTGGACTGAGGTTGAATTACACTAGAATTATGATTATTTTATGTGGAGGCATTTTATTCTGTTTAACTTTTTTTCAAAACAAAGCAAACCTCAATATTTCAAATAAAACACCATTGAACCCTTTCTAATAAACCAATAAATTTAATTACTGTGGCAAATCATGTGTTTTCCAAAAATAACATTACAACATCCATCTTTCTTTTATATTAACTAATGATATACAGTCTACAGTTCAATGAAACTTCGTATTTTTCTTGTATGATTTAACCAGTCCAAGAAAGGTTGCTCTGGCTCTGCAGTAACCTGAAACAAGAAAAAATAACATAATTTTACATAACTTAACACCAAAACGGTCTTTCTAGCGCATAGTTTAAACCGCCAACTTACTAGATTAGTAAGCCTTTGTTTTTTTTATTGATTATATCAAATTCTCCTTCCGTCAACTACTTAACACCCGAAAATAAAGTAGATAATAAAGGTTAGTTTTATAAACCGTGTCAAACAAAGAGAGACTTAGCAGTCTTATACTTACTAGAAACTAGTGTCGGTTCATTTGTTGAGTGGTAGATTCTTGTCACTAGTGATGTGTCAGTGGTTGGCAGTTTCTGTTACTGATCGGTCCCCAATTTGCACATGTCAGGCTTTAGGGGGTCCAATAAGTCCTAAAAATAACAGGACCAAGGTTGTCACCAATCATATGGTATTGATATTACAAAATTACTCTACCTTTGTCGTCAGTTGACACAACACTCACCTGTTGGTTTTATTTTGGTTTCAAGTATGCGTGAATTCCTTAACCTCGTACAGCCTAGCCATGTCAAGTGTGGACCGTCTTGCTTGTCTCTGTGTGCATTGTTGGTCTGTAGGGTCCATATTTCCTGTGGTTTATACGATAGGCTGTGCAGACTTTAACAGGTTAAATTTTGATAGATAGTCAGTTTATTTATTCAAACGAGGCGATAATCTGTCCTCATACGACTCGAGACTGGCCTAAAAGTATAAGAAATTCGAAATAAAGGAGGTCTATAGTCGTTCTAAAGAGGTAAACAAACAGTAAAGGGGAGAGAGATATTTGTCAAGGATCCGTATGTTGCCTACACGGAAGGAAACTGTGACTCACCTGGATTATTTAGGAAGGCTTGGAGTGCCGGAAAGTGGTCTTTTTCTTGGCGAAAATCCGTGTTTTTCTTTAGGCATTTTATGGTTTTTTCAAAATTAAATTCGACCGCCATCTGACTGTGACGTTTGGGACGACGTTGCCAGATTGTCATAGGCGAAATCCTGGGAGTATACAGTGACTAACTTCACGTCACATAACTGTGATTTAAAGTTGCACATTACGTTACTGCTGAGTCGTTTTCGAGAAAACCAAGTGTCTACACTTATTGTTTATTGGTTCTCCCAAAAAGATAAAGTCCATTTCTTGCTCACTACTGCAACCCATGCCTTGTTGTTAACTTCTGTTCGTCACGGGATCTCTCCCTATCCCGCTGATACAGAAGGAAATCTGACAACACCGCTTAATTGTCTTTGTCTGTCTTAGGTTGATGAATAGAGGCTTCCGACTTGAACCTGTCGCATTCGAAAAGTAGAATTTGGACCCCAGCCCCTGTCGATTTTTGCCCATATCAGAAAAATCGCCCAATTGTAATGCGTTTTCAGCAGCATCACCTAATATGGTAATCAGGATAAGCGATTTTCGACTGTGGTTTTCGCGCCTCTGAGGTTTGTGACCAATCGTTTGCCCGCAGGAAGCTTCTTTTTTAGCGTCTGAGATTTTCTGGAGGGAAGGAAACACTTCTTTTCCGGCAACGTTTTGAGTGCCACGTTTAATTTTTCTTTTCCAAGAATACCGAAAAGAAGTCGTGCCCATGGCGACCTTTGCAACCTGAAATCGTCGTAGACGGAATCCGCAGAGGTCCCATAAAAAGAAGAAAGTCTTCGTGGAAGTGCCCGTTGCCTGTGTTTGGCGTTTGAGGTGGTGATTTTCGAGGATTTCTTTTTGACCGTATAGGATACGGAAAATGGCCGGCTAGACCGTGGCTTATCAGCCGATCGATGGTAATTATATTCGATTTTTTTAAGCGTTTTCCCTTCAGTTTATTTCAATATTGACTATTTTTTGATTCTGTATTTTTCTTTGTGCTACAGATTGAGGAGGCCTCACGTCAACTCCCTGGGAGGTATTAGGTTACCTGCCATGCGGAATGTCGCCCTCAGGATGATTTGAGGTAAATATTTGCTGCGTGTGTACCTTGATTATTTTTGCCCTTGTAAGAAATTAGACTGTTTTCTGTCGTTTTAAGTAATTTTTAGTTTTATCGTCCGTGGTACCCACTATACAATAGAGTGTGGACTTATATGTTTTTTTATGCTTTTTTGGCGTATGTACTTTGAGTGTTGCCCCTCAGGCATGCCCCGTACAATAAGTAAACAGTAGTTTTTTTTTGTGTTACTGTTTTACTTCTTTTTTTTTCCTGTGTAAAATACATGTCCGTTATTAGAAATTAGTTATAAATGATACGTTAGGGTGTTCTCCCTTGTTCTAGAAGGTTGTTTTTATATCTGTCTAGGGTGCTTGGTTCCGGTGCACAGCCATGGGTGGTCCTAGTGCCGACTCTCAACACCATACATTCGACTTTCCGTCCTAAGTGCTGCTTTGCCCTGGCCTGAGATGCCTAGTCCAGTCATGAGTCCTGTGTACCTGTTCCAGGGATTTTTAGCCCTGTCATCGGCTAGCTATGTGGAAACAGATAAGAAATATTTCCCTGTCCAAACATTTTCTCTTTAAAAACCTTCAAAAAAAAACTCATAAAATTTTATCAAAACTTATCAAAACAAGCTTCAACTTAATTTTTTTAATAGGAGAACCATTTCAACTTTTTCATCTTTGATAAAAGAACTTTCCATCATTGAAATTAAACATAAAAACAAGAGGAAAGACCCCTAAAATGTTAGTTTTAAAAAAAAACTATTTTATTTGTTAAAATTTACATTTATTGTTTTACACTGTTTTCCAAAAATATATTTTGAGACTGTATAACCTGGTGTTTCATTGCTAAGTGCCCCACAACCGTGTGCTTACTCAAGTTGGCAAGAATGCCAGGCTCGATAGGACCCAAAGTATAGGAAGGTGTCATCCCTTCTATTGTGGTTATTTTTTAACGTAACAGGCTTCGTTTTCCTTTTTTAACTGTTTGTTTTCCTTTTGTATGTCCTTGACCAATTTATTTGTTTCTTCAATCACCTGCCATTTAAAATTTAAAGAGTCTTCGAACCTTTCATTGAAGATTTTTACGACATCCCCGATAGAGTTGACTAGAAGTAAAATGCCATCCTTTATTAAAGGCAGGCACAAACATTATGAAAGTCGACATTACTTTGATAGCAAAGATGACATATTTAGACAAGAACAATGTCAGAATCCCTTTAAACTTAACGACAGGCTATGCTTTAGTTGAGTACGGTGTTGGCTATGCCGACTTTATGTACCCATAAGTCCCTATTATCTTGTCATTCCACAGCCAAATGTCTGGAGAATTCAGATCCGGACTATTGGCTGGCCATGGGATGGTTCCGTGCCTTCCCAGCCACATGGGATAATTCCTATTAAGAAATGCAGTCACCTGCAAAGTTGTTATCAACGGATGCGCCATCTTGTTGCCATATTGGGTTTTCTTGCAATTTCAAAGACAAGTTCTTAATGGCGTCTTCAACGTCGTTTTGCAGTAATTCCAAGTATCTCCTGCCGTTCAGATTTACTCTGTAGAAAAATGGCCCAATGATGTGGTTGCGTAACATACTGCACCATACGCCCACCGAACGCCTTCCTGATCGTCTTCTTTTGACCGATGTGCATTTTTTCTGTTTCTCCCGGAGTACATAAAGAGGCTTCGTCTGTCCAAATTACGTCGTATATAAAATCGGGGTTTTCCTGAAGCTCTGCCTACATTCTTCTACAGAAAATCAATCTCTTTCTTTAGTCTCCCTCTAACAAGTGTTGCACAGGAGTGTATCTAAAATCCCTATATTTGTTCTTTTTCCTAATTCTTGCAGATTTGTTAAGAGATATATCCAAGTCCCTGCAGCAGTCTCGTAGAAATTTCGTCGGATTTTCTGAAATAACATACCCACACCATGTATTATTTATAAGTAAAAAAAGAACGAGAAGCTGATCTAAATCGAAAAATAAAAAAAAATTGCTACCTTCAAAATAAAGTGGAATTTTTAAGTCTTCTTCGTCATTGAAAGCTACCTCTCTTTTCTTTCTTTTCAATGTGTGGTTCTGGTTCAAATTCGTTTAAAGGTCATGTAGCTTGGCAATTGCCGTTCAGGGTATAGCCTTGAGTATTCTCTTTTGGACAACTTCGCATTATTATTATTCCTTATATAAAATGCCGCTAAACTTTGGCATATGTTTTCTATGTGGCCGGACAGTTCCACAAGAGTTAGTTGAACAGAAAAGATGACAACAAAGTGAATCTGAAACTTAAAAAGATGACAAGGTAGGACTACTGTAGTAGTTGTCTGTAAAAAGCGAATGTCCTTTGTTAAGATATTAATTCAATATACTATGAAGTCCAATACTATTCCTGTTTGGCAGTCGCATAAAACATAAACAGCTTAACCCCGAAACGGCGTCTTTTACTTTTTATAAACTGTTTAAAGCTTAATCTTCCTTTAAAAAACATTAAACTTTCATCGATAACAAGGTCCTGAAACAGCCGAAATTATGTTTGAAACCTCTTCTGTATTTGTGATAGAATATGGACGACTTTATAGAGATGAATAATAGGGGAAGCATTCTCATTGTCGCAAAAGTCTAAATATCTTGGAATATGCAGGTATCTGTCCCTTGTAATTTTTTTCTTGAAAATAGGCGAATGTAGCAGCTCGTCCCTAGACCAAAATTCCTTGATAAAAAGTTTTTTGTTTCTTGTAATCAGCATAGTTTTCCATTGTGGCGCATTCTGCTGAACTGCATACCTGTTTGTTTCCTTAATAATGGTAGTAGCGATATCTTCGGTAAAAAATTGTAAAAAGAAATCTCCCTCTTTCCACGTAAAGACTCGGATCGGTTATTCCGCTATTGCTACTGTCGAATTCATGGACTTTCTGGTCTGGAATAAAATCATGTTTTGTCTACAAAATGTGTAATTCTTCGTGACCGACTACAACCTCGGGTGTTGGAATCTCACCTTGGGGTGTTTCAGTTTCCACAGTTTCGTTTGTGATACTCGCTATCACTACCATGAAACGGCTCTTCTTCGTATTTACACAAGCTATGCACTTCGCTTTCGGATAAACCACAATATGAATCTAATCTCGCGACTTTCGCTCTAGGGCGACTGCCAGAATGACCGGCGTCCTTCTTTCGCGACATTGTGCTCACTACTAAACTAAACGCTTCGGCAGTGGTACGCTACACCATGAAATCGCCGACTGTCGGGTATTTCTAGCGGTGTTTGATATAACCGACACTCGTCCACCTAGAAAGATCTTTTGTGACTGATAAATAAGTCAGTCGTCTGTACGCAAGCATAAATTTTCATTAGCGACGGATATAACAGGCGGTATTCTGGTGAGCAATTTCAACCGCCGACGGTTATATCCGTCATTCTTCTGTGTGGCATTTTTTTTCGTGCCTGATGCATCCATCATTCGTACCAAAAGGGTTAAATTAGGGTTAATTTTAATCTCGAATAATTAACCTTGATTAATTTAATATATGTCACTTATAATGATTCTGATAATTATTTAAGTAAATTTCATATAATATAGTGATTAATTAAAAGTTGCGACGTCCCTATAAACGTGTATCATGATCATGTCGCGTACGCACGTCCCCAACAATTTAAATCTTTATTTAATGTATTTTTAGTTATCCATTAGTTTAATTAAGAATTCGTTTTTCACATCTTCATTAATATGAGAAACCTTTTATAGCTACAAATTGAGTAATTTAAAAATCATTGTTTTAAATAATTTCTTGGAAAGTAATAAAAGGCATGATTATTATTCCATTATTTTCTACTTTTGTGAAATAGAATCGTCAAGCGTTGAGAGATTGGAAGGTCTGCTTACTTCCTGGCGCCTTCATTTTGCATTCTCAGAGTCGTTAATTACTAATTGGTTAAATGATTAAGTCTCATTAAAAACTTCCCACCGCTCTCTAACTCTGTATGAACCGGGTAAAACAAATTGCACGTACTAGCGGCTTTATTTTGCAAAAAGTAGTTGATTTTATTTTGTCAATAAAATAATCATCTGTTCGATAAAAGTACGTTGCAACAACTTTATTTTGGGAAAGAAATGCATTGCATACAGGCGTGGTTCATAAGAACAAGCGCTGCCAGTCATACACTTAATCAACAAATACAATTTCATAAGATTATTATTCTGCACCAGAATATATTGACACAGTATTTTAAACGTTTCAATAACAATCTAGCATGAAGCCGAATCTACGAAAACCACTCCAATTTTCTCCAGGTGTGTAAAAGAAGTTGGGGGAAAGAATTAGTTTCCAAAGTAAAAAAGAATTCAAAGTTTTATCAACTTCTATTCTTTTCTGTCTCTTTTTAAACTCATTAACCTATGACACGACATGTTATCTATCAAACTTGCAAATAAATCATAAGGGCATATTTCTAACACGCGGAACCTATTGTGGTTTAACAACGTTAAATAAGTATTAACGTACCAGAACGACTCTTTAAATAAATTTTCAAACTGTTCGTCAAGCCTTACAGACAATATCTTAGATTGAAAACTACTTCATTATTTTCTTTTATTTTTTTTTATTTTTCTTAGATATCTTTTTTTAATAAAAATCCACGTTCCCAGAAATTAAGTAACACGTCGGAGACAAGAATTGGTTTCCTATGGCATAAGTAGTGTGGACAGCATGTGCTCCCTTCAACGTGGGAGACCTCCAGGTTCAGGACTGTTCATGCATGTCATGGCATTACCTGTGGGAGCGGGGAATACAACTTTAGTTTTTTCAGGGGAATTCGGGAGTTACTTACTTATCCGGGAATATAGTCCAAGAAATTGTTTAAATCTATTTGCTCAAAGATTTCGTGTATTTAAATTATTTTTGAAAATATTTTCTTACAGTATGTAGGAAAACAGACTTAGGTACGGTATGGACAATATTAAATGTAGATTAATTAAACAAAGGCATTGCTTCAAAGTTGGTAGTGGGTGTCAGGCACTACCAAGGATGATAGCAGTATTAGTTAATGAATTCTATTATTTTGGTATTGTAATAACGCGATCTAGATAATAAGAAAATAACTTATAATACTAATTAGTTAACTCTTTTTTTTTGGTGTTTCAATAACGTTGTCTAGAGGCGTTTTCTCGAGTTGAAATTATTTTGAAATATTTCTATTGAAAATGAGTAGTTCAAAACGCTGACGTAGTTTAATGGAACCTCACTTTTTTGTTTTTCTGTTTATTTTTTTGGTGTTTAAAATTAAAATGGATCAACTACTGGTTTATTTAACAAAACCTTCGAGTGTACGGCCAGTTTTAGTAACAAGGATGGCAAGCAATGGAAGCTACATGGATAGTGAAGTTTTTTATTTACTGTTCTTTTAAGCCCCGAAAATCATATAAGACCACAGGGATACCATGAAGGATGGCTAACAAGATATAATACGATTTTTCATCCATTTTCACGCAAAAACAAAAAAAAATCTTAGGTTAAAACAAAAATGTAGAATTTTGACGTATCTTCTACGCACGCGTCAGTTTTAAAACTAGAGTGGATTCCTGTTCAAAATATTTTTAACGCGAGAAAACTAATGTTTCAAACTTTTTAAAAATATTTTAAATAATTTCAACGCGAGAAAACACCTTAGACAATAAGAAGATTATAATTTCCAATTTCTTACAAGTAAAAACATGACCGGGTTGGTATGTTTCATTTGTTTATTGTCATGTGCCAAAACTAAAGCAAATTAATTATTTCTAAATAAAAATAAGTAAACAACATAAAATCGAAATGTTCTTATTTATTTGTGCAGTTAGGTACAGCTAGATATTTTGATACGGTGTTTATTTGGGCAACCGGGAAATGCCGCGGGGGAGTATTTTTTCACAATTGTCAATAAGCACAAAATGGACAATTGTGTTAAATATGTTTCTTGATGGTATAGTTCCTTAGATTGCGTATTTAAAGAACATGGTCAAGATTATTCAGCAGACCAAAATTTTATGCTAATAACAAAAAAAACGACATAACGTACAGGGTCCACCAAAATAATTATTGCTATTATTTTTATTGTGGTTTAATTTCTATAAAAATAATATTAATAATATAATAGACGATCATAGCTTGGCCTCTAATTACGGATTCTGAATAAGGGACCAGGGTCAGAGGTGTTTTACCTTTCAAATTTTTTCCGGCATTGCATATTTTTTTCTTAAGCCCCGTGAATTTTTTATGGCATAACCAATTTCCTGTTTTTTTTTCCTCAAAAATCCTGCTCAAGATTTAAAAATTTCGATGGAATCTATTGTGAACCAAAAAGCAACCACGACGACTCCCAGTAACTCTTGACCACCTATATTTATATTATATTACATAATATTTAAAAATTAACAAGAAGAAAATTAGTTCAGCACCATTGCAATGAAAGATGTTTAATCGCTGTCTTAGGTTTAAGCGCTTTTACACAGAATTACTGTTTTATTATTTTTGTCAAGATTCATTCTCATCAAGGCTTTTATCACGACAACTTGCATTTTTGAAAATAAAACTTTTTAAAAATGAACTTCCGAAATCTTTCACCATAACCGACGCAGTCGTGCGGATTAACGCCACCATAAAATTTTAATAGTACAGTGTTTGCGAGAAAATCAGGACTTTTGCCAAAAGTCGCTGAAAAATAGAGACTGTCACCGAAAAACTGTTTTTGTGGTGTAAGTTATCAAACTCTTAAGTGCTAAGGACCCTACACAACGAAAGAAAAAATGGAACCCACTACGCAGAAGATCAACTTTAAGTGCCAAATTTCCACTTTGTCTTTTCCTAACCCCTATGTTTAAGGTCTTAGAAGAGATATTTAGGGCAGCTCATAGCAAACAAATTAGCTTTACGCTAGTTTACTGAAGAAAAAACTAGGTATAGTTAGAACGAAAATATTTTTAAACTAAGACCGTCTAAAATGGCGACTCAATCACTATCACAACAACAACCTTCTTTAAATTGGAATTTATTAAAAACAAGAATTAATACGGTAAAACCGTATGATGGTGATTCTGCTACTTTAAACAAGTTTTTAATTAAATGCCTTTCTTTGCTCATGATTCTGTAATAAATCAATTGATTATTGATAGTATTTAAGAAAAATTAACTGGTAGAGCTGAACTTTTAGTAGGAAATAAGACCGATTTGACCAACTGGCAAACTTTACACACTGCTTTACTATAATGATCTGATCGTAGAGATTTAAACTGTTTAGTCCAAGAGTGGACAAAAGGTAGACCTGCCAAAAACACAAGTTTAATAACTTTTGTAAACTTGTAAACACAATAAATCAAAGGGTTCAAAGTCAACAAATACCCTCTGAAAGTATTGCTTTTAATGGATTATGATAAAACGGCACTAAATACTCTTATCGCTGGTTGCACTGGGATTATTTCAAACAACGTGTATTTAGACCCACGACGTTAGAAGACGCCATTGCGTACATATACGTCTACGAATTTTTTTTTAAATGTATGGAACACAAAATTTTAAAACGTAACAATTTTAATCAACAAAATTAGGCTTACAACGCGTACCAAATCACTTTTCAAACCCAACTGCTTCAAAATAAGTACTAAAAATTTTTACCAAGGACCCCAAAATTCAAACTTTGCACTCGGTTGATGTCGCCTGGACCGAATTTCCCTACTGAACCTATTAAAATCCAACCAAGGTCAGTACCGCAAAGACGATTCTTTACGATCGATCAAGTTTTTCAACCCAAACAAAACGTATCTCGACCAAACAAAAGTCCTTCCGAATATCTACCAAAACCGACACCAATGTCGACGACACCAGCGCTACACAAGATCCCCAAAATCAGTTTACACAACACAATGAAAATTAGCAAAGGTACCAAATACCACAATTTTATCTCGAGGAATTGCATAACAACGAATTCGATCAAAATAAATCGATCGAGCCCAATCAATATTTTGACGATAATAATATCTATTTCGGCGATCAATATTTGGACCCAAAACACTGCTACTAATCATACGATAATCAAAATGTCAGCACAACAACTATACACACATCGCATGATCCACGAACAAGCAGCGCCAAAAACACGTTTGAGATATATTCTCAAAACGAGACTATCTTAGAAAATGAAAGTCAAAAGTTGGTAAATTTTCAGGAACCGCTAAAAATGGCTATGCCCTAGTTAAATTTTAAAATTGCACCGGAAATACGATTGATGTCGCACTTAGCGAACCTTTGCCAGTAGAATTATTCGAACCTTTAGTTTACGAGATATATTCTTTTGAAAATTTCTACCCAAAATTCAAAGAAGAAAATCTATACCCAAAACCAGAAGTTTTAAAATTGATTCGAAACAGTCATATGAACGCGAAGGAAAAAAGGGCTATCGTTGGGGTTTGCTAAAAATATTTCGATATATTTTTCGCTTTTAGAATTTTACATCAAAAGTCAAACATGAAATAAAAACACACGATAAACTTCCGCTCTATACAAAATCGTATCGGCGCGAGGCGTTCGAAATAATTTTGAATTTTCAATTTCTTCTAACTGGATATCAGCTAGGATCAGTGGCTGGCCTTGCGACAGTTTATGTTCCTTTTTTTTATTTTCGGTCTTCTATCTTAATTTTGCATGTCTTCGGAATACGGACTAATACAGGTTGACTGATTCTCAAATATTGATTTGGGCGACATTTCGTATCATTGAGATTTTTGCGGGCATAATCAATACTTCTTCTTGCGTGATATGTTTGATTACTGATTTTTGAATATTGACTTGTATGGTAGGGCAGTTTTGAGGTTGAGAGCCTTCTATGAGTTTTAAAGTGCAATTGTCTTCTGTGCATGGTGAATCGCACTTGGCAGTAGTAGGTGGACAGGTTTTTTCGTGAAAGCAGCAACGTGATTGGCCGCACACAGAACGTGGGTTAGGAACAGACATGCAGTTGTCCTCCACTGGTCTTTAGTCTCTCTCTAACAACAGGGGTGCGCGTTTATTCAGGTAAATTTTAATTTATCAAGTCCATGGCGATGAATGAATTAATCTTGAAAAAATATTGTGGGTAATTGTGTAATTCGAAGATGGGCAAATTACCCTCCTATTAAACAAATTTGCCGTTGAAGTAACAAATTAAGAGAAAGTAAACGCATGAGGCTTGCAACTGAAGTATAATAAAAAAGTATGTACCTAATACTCTCTGAGACCTTATAAAAACTGTAAACAAAATAGAAAATGCCAAAAATAGTAGTTTTAACATCTAGTGGCTAAAATAGTGCTTTTTTTACAAGCGTTGGTTTAAATAACGAGCTCAGCGAGGTATTTAAAAACGTGAGTAAAAAACAGCACAGTTTATCCGCGAATTATTAACACCATTTTTTTTTGAATACTTTTATCAAGAAAAACAGAAAAATCTCGAAGGTGAGCACTTCTCGCAATACACCATCTTTACACTCTAAATCAAGGCGGCTGGTAAATAAAATAACAATCGTTTCCATAGCGATGTACTATTTTACTTGGTGACGTTCATTGTTGCGACATCTTAATTTTTGACAGTTTGATATTTTGACAATGTGTTTAAATGATTTTTTCGTAAATACTTGGGGAAAACAGGCGGAAATGGCTTAATTTTTAGGCAAGAATAATTAAATTTTTACAATATTACTATTTTCCGCTATTTCTCTTTAATTTTGGGTGAAAACGGACAGAAATCTTTTTTTGCACGCGTGTACAAAAATAAAGTTTTTTTGCATCGGCAACCAAAAATGCCATGCTTTAGTTATCTGCAGACAGTTACTAAAATCATGTTTTTGATGAAGGTATAAAATTTTTTTTTCTTTATTCGTACCTAAAAATGAAGCCATTTCCACCAGTTTTCACCAAGTAATTACGAAAAAATCATTTAAAAACATCGCAAAAATATCAAACTGTAAATGGACGTCACCATTGTTATTTCATTTACCAGCCGCCTTGATTTATAGTGTAGAGATGGTGTGTTTTGTGAGAAGTGCTCTTCGTTCGAGATTTTTAAAAGCGTTTTCCTATTTTTCTTTGATTTTTTGATAAAGGTATTAAAAAAAATTTTGTTCACAACTCGTGGCTAAACTGTGCTTTTTTTACTCGCGTTTTTAAATACCTCGCTACGCTCGTTATTTAAACCAACGCTTGTAAAAAAAGCACTATTTTAGCCACTACTTGTCAAAACTACTATTATTAAACACCCAATCTAAAAAAAAAAAAAATTGTTTTATCAAAAATCCATTATTTTGATGACAATTTCTTTTCTTCTTAAATAGTTATAAAACTGTTAAGCCTTATTTCTAAATTTCCAGCCATGATTTATTGATAGACAATCTTTCTTAATTTTTTTCTTCTTGCATGTCCAGTTATTGTTTAGACTATAAATTTAATAATTCCCTTTCTTTCTATTTTGTTTACCAGGGCATTAAAATTCTAGCAAATACTTCCTTTATAATATCACTATTAGGATTTATTTACCTCAGGGCCTTAATAACTTGCTGGGAACATTATTCCCTATTTTTAATGTGAAAATTACTTTGAAATTTGGAAAAAAGGCATGTTTAAGGTAAATTTTAACTTCCCTAAACTGGTCAAGAAAATGTTGTGCCCTGCAGTAGATATATTTTAACGAGGCATTTTATACCTTTATTAAGACCCTGTTTATTTATAAAATTATCCCTCTAGGAGATCTATTAATTCCTCTGTGCTATTGACATCCTAGTCTGAATCAGACTCTTCAGGCTCGTTTACAAAAGGTCTTAATTGTTCAGCAGAAACTGTGGCTTTGTAATTTTTGTATCCTTTAATGCCTTTTAAGGGCACTATTTCGTATCTGTCATTGCCTATTACTTTAGTAATTTCATAAGATCCTCCAAAACAAATATCCGTTTTTTTATTCACTTTTTTTCAGCCCCAGCTTTTCTTTTTTTCAGCCCCAGCTTCTGACTACAATACAAGGTCGTGCATGGTATAAATTTTACTAGCTTTTCTTTTTGAGTCAAAATACTTTTCCACAGTTTTACTTTGTTTGTTTAGAGAAGTTGTAGCTTTCGCTTGGTCTTTTTCACGGTTTACTGTTTCATCGCTGTCATCTCCAAGATCGGCTTGTATATTTTTGTCAAAACGAAACATAAGTTTGTGAGGTGGGAATCTCGTACTTTTATTTTTAGTGTTATTTATTCCCAAAACAACTTGAGGAAGTTTTTCATACCACTCGTGTTTGTGATTTAAAATTGTGTTAATCTTGTCAAGCAATGTTTGGTTATAACGCTCCACTTGACCGTTTGATCTTGGAGATGCGACCGTATTCAAAATATGTTTAACTTTAAACTCGACACAAAATTCTAAGATTTTTTTTTGATTTAAATGCTTTGCCTTGATCCGATGCTATACGGTTTGGTACACCAAACATACTAAATAAATCGCGAAGACTATGAAGGACTTTTTTACTGTTAGTGGTTTTCGTCGGCCTTGCAAAACAATACTTAGAAAAAGAATCAATTATTGTTAAAATATATGAAAAACTCGAACTTTTGACAAATGGACCAACATGGTCAATATGCCGAGTATCTAATGGTTTAGTTGGTTTTTTCATTGGGTCAAGACACCTTTCTTTTTTTCTGTATTTTACACGTTTAGAGGCACAATCTAAACAAGAGTTGACATATTTTTTTATAAATTGTGTCATTTTGTGAAACCAATATTTACTTTTTATTAATTTTTCACATTTGCTAAGACCAATGTGACCGATATCGTCATAGTATTTTCTCATAAAACTGAATCTAGCTGATCTAGGTATGACTAGTTTATTTTGATCATCGGCTGTTTTACGATAAAGGCGATAGTTTTTGTCAAAATAAGCATTTTTTAGTTCACGATGTGAATTTGACTGGTTTAATCTAGCTTTCATTTCTCTTAATTCTGGATCTTGACACTGCACGCAATAAATCCAGTCATCTGTACTATTCATTTTAAAAACTTTTGAGCTTTCAATGTTTCTGGAAAGTACGTCTACATGAGACATTTGCATTGGAATTTACTAAAACGGTTTATTATATTTTAAAACGGTCCTAAGTTTAAGTGAAATTTTTGGTTTCCACCATTTTAAACGAACCCTCCTTAAGTTTTGGACATAATTTGATTTATAAGAAGTATTTTAATAAATTTGTTTATTGAATAATCATCTTAACATCGTTTGTTGTGGAATTAATACTTGATGTCACACAACGAGTTAGATGAGTTATAATAAAATAAGGAGTAGATTAATTTTGTATTTATGTAAAAGGTGTTTTTATTTATGAAATGTATTAAAAAACTTAAATGCAAGTTTTTTTTACATTTCTGTCACTGTCGAAATGTCAGTTTAAAAATATTAGCGCTGCGTTCAACCACAAACAGCGAGTTCGAATCTTTTACCTCTGCTTGCACCTTGGCTTGCACCAACCTCTACTAATGAAAGCTACAGCTTTAAAATGAGTGGGCTTTGAGTAAAGAAAGTATTTTTGATTGAGCTTTTAGATAACCTCAATGTTTTACTTTTAGTTTGTTAATAAATTAATAGTTGTTTTGGTTTTTTTTCTTTGGTATATTTTTCGTACATAATCAGTGACCTTCACTTATGTTTGTTTTGCCTCCCAGGGCCCTCATAAATATATTTTTTGTGCTGACAACTGGTTCAAAATATGCGTTTTTCTGGACAAAATAGGAGGTGCAGTTTTATTGGGTATTAAATAAGGTAAATGAATCCCTGTAAAAACGGCTGCTAAGAGAAATTATAAAAGAACTTATTACCAAATTCCACAAAACAATCCTTTTTGGGGGCTATAAATTTAAACCACCCCCCTGAGGTGGTCTAAAAAATCGCGAACTTTATAACCTTAAACACAAATAATGAAGCTATTATGTGACAAATTTCTCATTTTCCATTTTGAAACCTGTCAAAAAAAATAGTTTTAGGGCATTTTCTTCTAAAATATGATGTATTTTGAGAAAAAAGCAGTTTTTCAGTGGTATTTTGCAATAACAATACAAGTAATCAATAACTTTCTGTCTTTTCTGTATGGGTAGGTGTTTTTGGATAATTGATTTTAAAATTTAGTACCCTCCACAGGTGTAAATATTTAGATCTGTAGGGGGTACTATTTTAGATCTCAGTAAATTCCCCTGTTGATTTCCAGGTCTATGCTCAATTTCAAAATCCAAATCTTGTATAGTAAACCACCACCGAGCTACCCGTGGTAAAAGATCTTTTTTACTGAACGTTAACCGGACTGCACTACAATCGGTCTTTATTTTAAAGTGTAGACCTGTTAGGTAAATTTTGAGACGTTTAACTGATTCGACTATAGCTAGAGTTTCTAACTCATATGAATTATAAACGCTTTCTTTTTTCGTGGAAGACCGGCTGTAATACATAACAGGTTTTAGACCTTCCACATGCTTTTGAAGTAAGATAGAAGCAATATCTTTACTGCGGTTGGTAAGTTACAGTCCAAAATAGCAAGTAAATGTCTTTCTGTAAGAATGTATTTTATGGTCTTAAATGCTTCTTTTTGAAGTTGAGCTCAAATAAACTGTACGTTTTTTTAAATAATTGACTGATAGGTTGAAAAATTGATTAAAATAATTAAACTAATTAATTTTTAGATTTCGGAAATGCTATGACTGCGCTTAGTTTTTGTAGACCAGGCTTAATGTCTGATTCACTTATTTCGTAGCCTAAATAGTCAATTTTGGTTTCAAAGAATTTAAATTTTTTTAAATTCAATTTTAAGTTTGCCTCCTGAAAAATTTTAAGAACAGTTTCGCCTGTAACACTCGGAATCAGTATATCGTCTATCGTCTCCTTTTCAAATCGTAACTTTCCCAAAACCGAATTAAGCAACCGTTGGAAAGTAGCCGGAGCGTTACAAACGCCAAACGGCATTCTAACAAATTCCCAATAACCATCAGACGTAGTAAAAGCAGTTTTGTCCAGAGAATTTTCATTAACTGGAATTTGATAGTACCCTTGAGTCATGTCGAGAATGCTGAAATATTTATAACCTTTTAGCCTATATATATGATCCTCAATATTTGGTAATGAATACCTGTGTTTTAAGGTAATTTCATTTAATTTTCTATAGTCTATCGCTAGTCTATAGTCACCGTTTTCCTTTTTAACTAAAAGTGCTGGGCTAGCATAGCTGGATTTTGATTCCTTTATAATATTATTTTCTAATAAATCGTTCATTTTTTCACGGATTATTATTTTTTCTTTTTTTGACACTCTGTAAGGTTTAAAAAAAATTGTTTTTTTTTTGTCAAATTAATTTCGAATTCAACAATATCTGTAACACCCAACTCAGAAGTATTTACCGCGAAACATAAACTATAACTTTTCAATAACTTATGCAGTTCCAAAATCTATTTTTTTGAAATGTTTTCTGTTTGTATTTCACTTAGATTAACACTTAAAACTTTGTAATTCTTAAAGTTACCTAATTGGTCCATTTTATATTCATTTCCGCTTGCAATTACTTCATTTTTTTTAAACTTTAAAACAGAATTGCCTAAGTTTGTTACATTTCAGGAGACGATAAACAATAAACTAAATTAACCTACACTCTATCTTATATACAGTCTTTTAGTGGGCGGAGATAAGACTAATAATTTGTGATTGATCACGATTTTTAATCCTATCTCCCCTCAACTAAAGAATAAAGTGTACTAAACGGGATGGATCCTCTATATTTATTATTTATATACTTCGTAAAGTCCACTTTTTTCTAGAACTGTAGTTTTATCCTTGGGATTTCCTAGTAAGCTTCTTATTGTCTTACCGGATTGACATACTAATTTAAGACCGGTGTTATTAAATACTTTGTGTAATCCTTTCGTATAATTAGGATTATAAGGAATTGATACAAAATTTCGCTTGTTTGTAGGGTCCATTTTTTATTAGGTTATCTACCCTTTCGATATAATCTGTTTTATCTAATATAACAACTTTATTACCCTTGTCAGCCTTTAGATAGAAAATATCTTTTCCTTTCTAACTTTTAATTGTTGTATTGTGATTTAATGTACTATATTTAGGCTGACACGGTTTATAAAGTTGTTATATTAGATAAAACAGATTATTTCGAAAGGGTAGATAACCTAACAAAAAATGGACCCTACAAACAAGTCCCAACGAAGCCCTTACCAAAAATCATTAACGAAGTAAAAAACACAATTAAAAAATGTAACAATATTGTTACTGACAATATTAAATATAAGCTACAAGTAAGCAATCCCACTATGCCGAAACTGTATTGTCTTCCGAAAATCAACAAGCCTGGAAAATCGGTTAGACCTATAGTTTCTGCTGTAGGATCACCTACTTACAACATTTCGAAATGGCTAGCAAACGAGTTTGAAAATTTACCTATAAAGGAAAAAGTTTTTTCTGTTCAAAATTCCCTTGAATTTATCAACCAAGTTAAAGATATTTCACTCCAAGAAGGTGAAATTTTAATCTCGTTTGATGTTAGTTCGTTGTTCCCTAGTGTGCCGATTCCCAATACCTTACAATACCTGGAGGAACTACTAAGAAAAAACAATCTAGAAGACAAACAGACTTTAGAATACCTATCTTTAACAAAACTCTACATGAATCAAAATGACTTTCAATATAAAAATAACTACTACTAGCAATTAGAAGGAACCACAATGGGTAATAGTTTATCACCTTTTATCGCAAACCTCTTTATGAACAAATTTGAATCAGATATAAGTAAAGAATTTGAGTATTTCCCCAGAGTATGGTTTAGGTATGTAGACGATGTGTTTGCAGTATTCAACACTAAAGTAACTAGTGTTGAAAATTTCATGGAAAAAATAAATAACAAATTTCCCACAATTAAATTTACTTATGAAATAGAGAACAACGGTACACTGCCATTTCTAGACACTTTAGTTATAAGAAATAAAAATAAATTGGACTTTGACCTATACAGAAAAGGAACGCTTACCAACAGGTATATTCCAAATGACTCTTTTCATTGCTTACAACATAAGCTTGCAAGTTTGCACTTTTTAACATATAGATTAGTAAATTTCCCCTTAAATAAAGAAAGATTTAAAGCAGAAAAGAATAGGATTAGGAATATAGCTGGCGAAAACGGTTACGACGAAGGCTTAATAAATAAGCTGATAAATAAACATTCTTTTCAAAAGACCTTTCGGAATTCCACTTTTTTTAGACAAAAAGATACCTGCGACTCAAAATTTGTATCAATTTCTTATAATCCTAATTATACGAAAGGATTACAAAAAGTATTTAATAACACCGGTCTTAAATTAGTGTATCAATCCGGTAACACAATAAGAAGCTTACTAGGAAATCCCAAGGATAAAACTACAGTTCTAGAAAAAAGTGGAATTTACGAAATTAGTTGCACGGATTGTGACAAAAAATATGTTGGCCAGACGAGACGCTCTATTCAAACACATTTTAAACAACACTTAGCACACTTAAAATACGGAAGAATAGAAAAGTCAAGTATGGCCGAGCATGCTTTTGAAAACAATCATAGATTCACATTAGATAACCTAAAACTTCTAAAAAGTGTACCAAACAAAAGACTTTTGAATTTTGAATGCATATGAAAGCGTGGAAATCATTAAATCCAGAAATAGTTTAAATAAAGATAGAGGACCTATCCCGTTTAGTACACTTTATTCTTTAGTTGAGGGGAGATAGGATAAAAAATCGTGATCAATCACAAATTATTAGTCTTATCTCTGCCCACTAAAAGACTGTATATAAGATAGAGCGTAGTTTAATTTAGTTTATTGTTTATCGTCTCCTGATGATGCTAACGTTGTTAGCGAAACGCGCGTCGAGTGCATAAAAGTGTAGCTTTGGTTTGTGGAAAACAATCATAACTTTGTTTTAATGCAACCAAATTCCCAACATAGTTAATTTTAAAGGAATCAATATATTTGAACAGTCTGTTCAAACTGTAATAGTAGACGTACTATTTGGAAATATTTCAATGGAATCTAATGTTTTTACTTCGTGTTAAGTAGAACCAGAACCGTTACAGTTACGCTTTCTCTTAAATTTAGTTTTTGTAAAACTTTGTCATCGAAAATTTCCATTTTAATCTTTATATAATTTATAATTGGTTGGTCTATAATAATTTCTAAGTTACCCATGTCAATATTTACAAAATGTACGATAGACTGCAAGGAAAATTCATTAAATTGCAAATTTAATAGGGCTTGGCCTTTTGGATAAATTACATGATTCCCAAAACCACAAATAAATGTATCGGCTCTATCTAAACTAATTGTAAGCATTTCTACTAATTTAAATTGAGCGACATTTATCTGGCTACCAGTATCCAAATAGCCTTAACAACCAATATCATTTACCTTTAATTTTAAAAAATAAATATTATTTATCGGTACTTACCTTTTCAGTGTTTTTACCATAGCAGCGGGCTTTGAAAACCAACACTCCTTTCTAATATGATCATCTTTATTGCAATTGCTGCAGTTTTTGTATGGTGGGTGTTTTATGACTGATGGAAAATTACGTTGGAAATTATTATTATTATTAGTATTATTAGGCATAATATCCATAATTTATTTTCCTTTTATTTATTTATTTATTTTTATTAATTTTTATATATTTAATGTCACACTTATTTTGTCTTGATTTATGTGATTATTGTATGTTTCTGTTTTTCTATATTTATTTTGTGATTAGGTGTTTAAAATGTTTGTTTCTAAGTTTGCGCGTATTTTAAATGTTATTTTATTTTTTTTTATTATCTGGTGCGGTTCAAATTGGTATATTTTTTTGTTGAAGTACTCCGCGTAAATATCGGCATTTATTTTTTAATAATGTACATTTCTATTTTTACAGCATTTTGTAGTACAATAAAGATTACTTTATCCCTGATGTTAGCTGGAGGTTACTTACTACTAGTGGCTGCGCTATGCATCATAGTCGAACTAAAATTATTATTCATGTACTTTACCGTGAAAATGTTCATTATTACAATTGTTAAAATAATACAACAGAAAAAGTATAAACAAAAACCTTTATAAAATCGCTAAATGCGCGAACGCATCACGAACCACATCAATAAGACAAAGCAAGCGGACTGGAGGACACTAAATGTGTGCGCCTTTCTCTACTGAAATTCTCGATATCCCCCTGCTAGGCTCCACCTACTTCATCGCATGTGCGACTGTTCCGCGTCATCAAGCAAAGTTTAGCAGAGGATCATTCCATCCGGCGCGGCACACAATGAGCGAAATTTAATTTCTGGGAGGACAAAAATATTAATTATATTAAGTTTATGTTCAGAATTTATGGCGCAATTATGTTATTCTCAATTCAAGTAAACAAGTTCTAATATAAATTAAATAATGTTATAAATTCGAAAGTTTGTGTGTTGATATGTGTTTGTGGTTGTTCTTTAATAACGCAAAAATGACTAAACCGATTTTTATAAAATTTAATAAGTAGTGTGACCTGCTGGATTGTCATATAGATTACTTTTTTTACATTTCGATTACTAACAGCTGTTAAGTGAAATTGTTTTTGAATATTTAAATGAAACACATGTATATTATGAAGGTATCTTAAGTAGGTGGAAGTTAAGGGAAGGAAGGGTAGTGGGTGGAAGGGCAAAGAACCAGAGTGAGAGAAGGACGAGTGATAGGGGTTATATTAAATTGATATTTAGCTAGTTACACCATAAATTAAACAAAATTATTTAAATGGTTGTGCACTGTTTCTACTAATGATATAATACTTGTAATAATCTTATTTTTATAGTGATATTGAATAATAATTAACTAAACTTTTATAAATCTTGCTTGTGGCAAACTTTTTTATTTTTGGGTTTAGGAAGTTGAAATAAAAAGCATTCGATACAAGAGTATCGAATGTCCCATGTCCCTTAATGTCCGACAAAAATAACGTGATTAGTCTATAAGGAAAGCCGATTTACAATTTTTTTTTAATTGAACACCCTATATTGTTCCAAATTTTTCATATTATAAAAAAATATGTTTTTAACAATATCATTGTTTTTAGTTTTTTGATCAAGGGTGTTTAGACACCTTGTATAAGCTTTTATAGCCTCCAATTTATTATGAAATTATGAACAAATCTTTTATAAATGAGCTAGCAAAATTTAACTTAAATTTGATAGACATTGTCAGAAAAAACCGATTTTCTTTTAGTTCTTAAATTTTCTACTCCAATGTATGATTATGTAACATGGTGCCCAAAATACTTACATAACTTCGAAAGTCGCAAGTTGACGCAAACTCTATTTTGCTGCATTAAAGAAGGGAATGTCGGCTTTGGTTTTAGAAAAAATGAAAAATACCGTTTTTTTTAAAAAAAAATTTTAATGCCTTCTAAAGTTTGACAATATAAAAAATGTCTTCTCATTTTGTAGCATTTTTGTTCCAAAAAATTAGTTAATTGTAGTAAATTAATATATCTTCTGACCATAACATTACAGTCAATTTTTGTACTGGAAATTCATAAGAAAATCTCAAGCTTTATAGAATTTTACAGAAAAAAACGACTCACTGATGCAATTTAAGTTGACTTGCAAGTTTGCGCTTCTTTTTCGTCTCGATATGACGTACTATGAGAATAATAATATAATGGTTGAACAACAGGGACATATGTATTTAAAAAAATTATTAAAAAATACTTTATTTAAAGTTTCATTTTAGGGTTTTTGTCCTTCCAGTTTTGTCATTTCGGCCTCTGTACAGCGGCGAGATCGAGCAGAACTGTATTCAAAAGACGGACCACGGACGCGGCAATCAGAACGCGCGAGACTGAAAGAGACCTGTCTGTGTTAAATTTTAAATACTGATCTAATTTTGACGCGCATAATAGTTTTGAGTTTATCAGTTGACGTGCTAGCTTTTCTTTCTTCTGGATTTTCCCGCAGACATATCTTTATCACATGAACCGGTGTACATGCGAGGTGCTTATATCAGCTTTGATTACAGTGATATGTTTCCCCAGTAGGTCTAACCATTTCACTCTTGGAAATAGGCCATACATACACTTATACATCTGTCGGTTTTAGTGCCATACGTGAACCATACTAACAACTTACTAGTAGACTGTGAGTTTTCTGTTTTGTTTTCCCAATTAAGTTGGGATTGAAACGGTTGGCGAGTGTTTTTTCTCGAATTCATGTTTTTACTTAGTTTTTTATTTTATTTATTTCTACATTTTTGTTATGCTGGTATGTTCGGAAGCAGAATCCTCCTTAACTGATTTAAGAGCACAACACTTTTTACAAACATTAAATTAAAGTATTTATTAAATTGGAAAATAAATGAAATAAGTAATCCTTAAATTAAAATTATACGGTAGTAAAATATATTTGACCCTTTAGGACAGCCTTCGCTTCAGTCTTGAATAATTGTATTATTTCTTGCTTTAATTTTTTTTATAGGTGCGCCTCTCTTGGTTAGGGAGAGATTTTAATCTATAATGTGAAATCCATCGGTTAGCATCAAACACCAACTTCGGCCGATGGACGAAAAATATGACCAAAATGCGTTCTGGTCACCAGCATATTGCCAATGTTCGAAATGTCACTTTCCGACCATGTAACGTAGACCAAAACGCCTTGTGGGCCTGCATTATTGACACCCGTGCCCGTGAGTGTGAACAAGTGTCGCACTTCTCACCTGTTTTGAACCATGTGAAAAGTGAAAGAGGCAAATACTCACCGATGACTATTCACCTCACAGGCCGTCAAGAATACGGGCCCTGAACCTTTTGCGATTGCCAGAATGCGTCTAGCCTACAAACAAACCGTCCAAAAACCGATTTTGTGCGTGTCTCAGCTTGTAAACCATACCTATCGCTACTAGCCTACTAGGAGTTTCGGCTCCAGTATACATCTAGTGTTTGATCCATATAACTATGAGATAATATAACGGCCCCCCCCCTTGCTTTTTCTGAGAAAAATGCGTACCGATAATAACTCGCCCAATCAAGGCCTGGAAAAACCCCATAGACGAGAAGTGTAATGGATAGGCGCGTCGATTGCGTCCGAAGTGAAAGCAACTGACAACCTTCTGACAGTAAAAATGTAGGTTTATGTCAAAACTCCACACTAACATAAACAAAATGGCAAAACCATACCTCGTGAAAAATGTAAACTTTTCGACAATTCCCAGTTTTCTCAGGAAGAGGGTTCAGCACTTGGGGCCATGTCCTCGTGTAACGGGTTTACCTTGTGGATTGAAAAGCTCGAGTAAAGTTAAATTTGCGGTTGGAGATGTTTTATCCATCATTTTATAATAAATAAATTCAATTAAATAAAATCAAAGTTTTCGGACAGATGTCGTTGTCACTGTCACTCAAATTCTTGTCATTAAATTATCGTAAGGGCACTACGACACCAGGCATAGATTTGTTAATGCATGCGCAGTAGATTTTTGGTTTATGGCCTTGTGGCCCAAACAGTTTCAAAGCCAATCGCGATTTTGAATTTTCTTCTTTGTTTTTAAAAGTTATTTTCATTAAATATTTTGCGGCATTTGGACCGTTATAGAATCTCATAGTTATATGGTTTGATCTGAGTGCGTGCATTAAAATTTGGATGTCGTATTTACATAAACAATAAAAATAATTTTCCATATTTTATTACATTACAGACAAAAGACAACATTATTTATATTTTTATTTTTTCACAAACAAAAGCAGTTTTAGAATGAGCTAAATTAGTTTTAAATTTTTGTGTGAAAAAAATAAATTTTTATACCTCAGAAATGGCAGATACTTAAGTAAAAAAGAAATTCGTAAGATAATCACAAAACATTTGGCAAAATATGGGACATGTTGCTCAAATTACGTTTTATATTCTCTCAAAAAAAAAAGCAATTAAATGTCGATAATACCGGACTATAAGATGACATGTTATTTCTTTTTAAATATTTTGCAAAGTGTTTTTTGTTTATCTTACGAAAAAAAAAGACGAAAAAAAATTTAAGTGAGGTATTACTTTTTTTTTAATTTTAGTTGCGGCCATCTTGATTTAGGAATGACATGTGTCTTTTTTTGTAATTTTTTAGACAAGCGTCCTCGATTTAGTATAAATTGATTTATTGCATGACATTAGTATAAAAACCACATCGGAAGGGGAAAATTACTTTTTCTCGATAGTTTTCCCGCTATTTTGAATATCAAATGTCAAATCAAAAGTTTTCCAAAATTATAGCAGAGACGAGCTCATAGCTAAAAGCATTCTACTCAAATTTTGTTTTTCAAATTTTGTGTATAAATTAGTAAGGTCTCTTATATTTTTGACATAACAAGCGCTATCTTTATACCCGCATATAAACTCTAATCTTTTTTAATGTGAGGTCAAGAAGCCGTTCAGTAGATTTAATAGGAGACATCAGAAAAGATCACCACTTAAAAAGTAAAAAGAAAATAAAAGAAAAACTAAATTTTTGAAATCTGGCCGCCATTTTGTTTTTGAAGCGACATATTTCATCTTTTTTTATATTTTTAGATATAGTATAAGATAAGTAACTATTATCCAATTAATTTCGATGAGATTTTTTTGAAAACGTAGAAAATACATTTTTTCCTATCTTTGACAGCCGCCATCTTGGTTTCTGGGGACGGAAAATGGGGGATCCCTGACTGAAATTTTAGCTTTTGGTATTAAGTATCACCATACCAAATATAAAAAATATACCCTTTTTGCAGCTTTCTCCTACGAATTTACTCCACTATAAGGGGTCCCCTAAAATAATGAAAAGTGCATGAAATGTAGGAATTGTTTTACAAAAATATATTTTGTTATTTTTATTCATTTATGATAAAAAGAGTACTGGTTTAGGTTGGATTGATTTTTTAGGTGTTTAGGGTTGATCTTGGTTGGATCGGTTAAGTGAGGTTGGTTTAGTACGTTTCTATATACTACTCTTAAATAATGTATAAGTCGCTAAAATTTATGAAGAAACAAAAAAGACTTATCCGGCTTGTAGAGGTCATAAAATTTTACACTGTGCTAAAAACAATAAAAAGAACGTGGTTGAACATGAAAAATGTTTAGCCTTGCGCCAAAATATTATTCTTATGCGTAAAATAGTAAAAAATCTCATTGAAACTTTTTTAAATTTTCACCCTTCGTATAGTTAGCATAAAATTAATGGATACACAAAACAACAATATCTCCCTTAATTCTAACTACATTTTAGCTGTTGTTATCATATATCATAAAATATTATAGGTTTTGTTCCAACCTCACCTTTAGCTTTTTAAAAACTTTAAAATTCAAAGGTAAATAAAAAACGGTTCGTTTTTTTTTCCCACGCTATTGTAGACGTCTTTTCGCGACCGATGATTTTGAAACCGCTTTGAAAACATACGTAAAATGTTATTTTGTCGACGAAAGGACGACGTCACGATTCAAAACGTTTCAAAAGCGCCTCGGCCGTCGTTTCGAACACGGTTCAATATGGCGGTACTTGTCAATTATAATAATGATGGAAATAAGCCAAGGTTATCTGGCGGCGACAAAAAAAAGGCTGACTTGTGGATCTAGGAAAACCATTAGGAAAAATCACAAAAAAAACTTCCAAATTCATAAAATGCGAAGCAACACACACAGCTGATTAATGTCATTTTGGCGATCAGTGGCGATGGTTCGAAACAGTGACGTATGTTTTCAAAATATGCTTTCGAATTCATCGGTCGGTAAAAGACGTCTCAAATAGGTATTTTTTTTTAGGAAAAGCATCAAAAATGGGCGACTACCTTCGTTACGCGTTGTTTGACAAATACTTCAAAAAAGTAGGCTACTGCGAAAGTAACTGCCCTACCGGAACAGGAAAAGAAAGCTATCACTACTTACTATCTTGGTATGTTGGTTTTGGCGGAAGCATTGATTCTAATGGCTACGCTTGGCACCAGGGCTCCTCTGAAGCTCACTCCGGATACCAAAACCCAATGACAGCTTACGCATTAGCTAATGATGCAAATCTGAAACCAAAAAGCGCCACCGGTGTGGAGGATTGGAAGAAATCTCTGGAAAAACAACTAGCTTTCTACAAATATGCACAATCTCCTAGTGGCGCATTTGCCGGCGGTGTCACCAATTGTTACAATGATAATTACGAAACCCCACCCACAGAAGTTGCACAAAATTCGTTTGACGGAATGTGGTATAAAGAACAACCCGGCTACGAGGGTTCCAGTACTTGGTACGGCATGCAATCTTGGTCAGCCGATCGTGTTGCGCAGTATTTTTACCTTACCGGTGACGAAACTGCCAAGTCCGTAATGGAAAAATGGGTTTACTGGATCAAGCAACACATTAAAATCACCAGTAATGGTTTTCAAATTCCACAGAGTTTGTCTTATTCTGGAAATCCGCCAAATGTTCAAGTTTCCGTTTCAAGTTACGGCACAAGCGTTGGATTAGCTTCGTCAACAGCTAGAACCTTAGCTTATTATGCAGCGAGAAGGGGAGATGCCGAAGCTAAGTCTCTGGCTAAGCAAATATTAGATGCAATTTATCAAAATAACAGGGACTCGGCTGGTGTTACGTATAGCGAAACTAGAAGTGACTATAGTGGATTTAACAGTCAAGTTTACATCGCACAACAAGGATGGTCGGGTACTTATCCTAATGGTGACGAAATCAACGCAACTGCAAGATTTATTGACATTAGATCTTGGTACAAAGATGATCCAGACTGGTACAAGGTTGAACAATATTTGAATGGTGGTGCTGTCCCTGTTTTTTATTACCATCGCTTTTGGGAACAGTGTGATTATGCTTTGGCCGTAGGAGCCTACGGGCTTCTTTTTAACGAATAAATTGGTGTACGTACCAAAGTCTTAAATTATAAACAAAAAAATTGTTAATATATGTTTTTGTTATTTTTAAAAAAGAAGTTTTTTTTGTTTAAATTTTTGCAATTTTATTAGGAAACATTTTTTCTTGAGGTTTCTTGCTCTCTATCTTTTTTTAAATACTCTAATCTCTTGATAGAGTTAAAATTAAAAGTATACTCTATCAGACTTAAATCCAGATTTTAATAAGGTGTCTAATATAAATTCCGTTTTACAGTTGTTGATTATACCATCACATGTCCCCTAATATTGACATAACAGAACAGTGTTAAATTAGCATATTAGGTAACATTTTTGTAACATTTATTTATTTTAATCAAAAACAACGTTAGCAAAATGTTAGGCAAAAATGAAACACTGTTACATTTATATTGAGTGACATTTGATGATGTGATGTAATGGTGGCATATAATAGCCACGCTAAGATCCGTTACGTAACTGCAATGTGTCTTTGCCTAAAGAACGGTAAACTAGTTTGTTGTTGACTAGTTGACCTATAAGCATGAAACTACATGATAATTTGGGTTCGTGCTGAAGCACTCACGAAGAAAGGATTTTTTTTTAATTTGACCGTCCAGGGGCTCGATTTTGGGCGTAATAGAACGATCATACACAGAGAAGTGAGCACTTCTATTAAAATCCAAAATTCCGTATTCTGCGACACGCAGTGGATCGATGCAATGTTTTTTTTAAGGACATTAAGAAAAAAATTTAACCTTATATTTTTATTGTTATATTGTACTTAGTTTGTTTGCTGATATACCACGGTTTGATTAAATTATAAGCAATGAATTATTAAGTCTTTGTCATTTTTGCTGTGATGTGTTTTTACAAATCATTTTATATATTTGTGAACATTGTTTTATAAGAGCGGACCCTTTAAACACTTAATAACCATTTGATTTACCAACATTTTTTAAAATGTTTAATTTATTTTCTATACAGCATTTTTTAGAACCCTACTAATTTTGTCTTTTATATTTTTTTGAAATCCTTTTTATTTCAATTTTCTTATACCTACATCAAAATTTCAAACATTTCAAAATTCACAATAATTTTTTAAAAAATGCTCAAATATGCAAAATTTTGTTTTATTATTTTTGCATTCCTCTAAAACCATAAACCAGTAAAACTTTTTAGGTACCTGACTGCGATTATTTGTGATATTTTCTTAAAAATTCTAATTGAATGTATCTAGTTACAAATAATGATTTTAATAATTTAATTTCTCGATAACAGTCACAAATGCGAAAAACTTACATAAGACAAAATAGTTTCTTTACTAAACAGGCCCCACATAGCAAAAAAATATTGCACGTATATCCAGCGTATATACGAAAACGGAGAAGGATATTGCCCTGGACATCACCCAGATATTCACCCGACGTGCATAGGAGCTCCAAAAAAGATCCAATTTAGATCCAGAGGTACCCATTAGGTAACATCCACTGAATATTCGTTATAAGTATATTCTGAACATGTATTAATTACTCCTCAAAAATATTCGAGTTATATTCTATTATACCAAATTTGATGTTCTAATGTATATGCATTATGGTATATATTTATATAGTATATCCTGTCGATATCCGTCACGATATACAAAATGTATATTTGTCCAAATTTTTGTTTATATATAACAAGGGTATATCCATAAAAGTATATTCTTTTTGTATCCATAATATTTTATTGAGGGTATATATAAGATTTATATTACTACAATATACTAATCCTTATAACACTAATGTATTCAATGAAGAATGTCCATTACAAATCTATGATTATATATATAAGGTATATACGTTTTGTATATACCCTGCATATATTATCATTTATATTACAACAATATACCCACTTAGCACAATAACAATAATAGGTCGCATCCTAAATTTAGTAAAATTAACATCAGAAACACATGCTCTCACATAAATAAGCATTTTTTAGATGTACTTTAAAATGGTAGAAAATATCGTTTCTCATGTTATTTATATATCCAAAAAATATATGATCACGTAAAAAAGTGCTGTTTGTTCGTAAAAAAACTTAAAATGCCTAAATTTAATTTTTTTAAAAATAAAAACGCCTTGGACAGCTAAAAATTTTTAACAACAATAATTTAAAATTTTGAAAGGTTTTTTAAGAAACAAACACTTTTTCCTCATTTCTTAATTTAAGCAGTTGAATTACATCTTTTTTATTTTATTTAGAAAATACAGAATTAAGCTTTCCAATAAAAAATTTAGTTTAAGTCAAAGATTATTACCAGTACATATCCTCATGTATATCTCGATTCTTTTTGGTGGTTGATATCTGTCTCTATCGACAGTATCCTTAATCAGTTTTTTATGACAATATGAAGCTTTGTATTCGGGGTGGTGTGTAAAGAAAGGGAATTTCTTCTTGCTGCAGCTACATCTGGAAATAAAATATTTTTATAAATAGATAATACGTGGCGTATTCATTTTTTAATCAGTTTTTATGAGTTTTTATTCAATTTGCTGGTGGTACAAAGCAACATTTTATAATAAAAAAACTATAAAAATGCCATATTTTAATATTTTAAATACAATACTGTAAAACAAAAACTTTTGAAAAAATTAAGTTTATAAAAAAAATATAAAGCCAAAACTTTTAAAAAAGTAATTTTTAAGTTTAGTAACAAATATAAGTAAAGAAAAAAATTATACAAGTTCTCTAGACTCAAAAAAAATGATTATGCCAATTTCTGGGAAATTAATGCGTAAATATCCTGAGCACTTTTATATGGGACCTTTCGGACATCATCGTTTTAGTTTTTAACAAAAGTAATGTATAGAAAACTAAAAATAACAATCTATAAAAAGACACACACTCACAAAAAATCTTTTGTAGCGTCTCAATTTTGCTTTAAACTGAATTAAATAAAAATTTCCCGACAGTTTATACTATTTACCCTGCAAAGTCTAGATGTTAAGATGGCCGCCAGGATTATTGTCTTTTTCCATGTAAACTACTATATACTACCCATATTTCCATCAAAAGTCCACCTGAAATAGAAATTTGGTGATTGACAGTTACCATTCCTAACGATTTTATCAGGTCAGAACTTATTTTTGAGTAGACTTAATTTCACAAAATCTTCAAATTGTCGCTAATAGTAAAATAAAACTTTAATATTTTATATATGGAATTTATAATGTACTGCTAAAGTCACTTTATTTGGATAAAAAATACAAAAAAAAGAAAAATTACAACTTTGAAATAATAATCAATTAATAATAAATATTGTTCGTGGGTTTCCATTTAGGTAGGTATTTCATTTCCTGAAACCTCGTCCAGATTTAGATCAGAATGAAATGTTTATCTAAATTATTTATGTTTATAAAATGGCCTGATTTTTGATATGAAAAAAATGGCGAAGGTGCATTTTTTTCTAACTTCACCATTTATGAATAAAAAACTGTAATCGGCTTTATGTACTTACCCTGCAGTCCCGAAGAGATGTAAAGTTACCAAAGATGGTGGGAACAACCAACCAAATTTTCATCAAGTGTCCATCTGAAATAAAAAATAAAAGCATATAACTTACATACTTGCTTTTAGAGATCTAATAGGAGAAAAGAAAAATAAAAGTTTCAAAAGGATTCTTCTTTTACAATACACATAAATAAATAAAGTAATTATGCAGTATACGGTTTTCTGCCATTTTTGATTTTTTATGAAAAATTCTTTATATAGGACCCCAAATCCGCCTGCGCCGGTTTTTTTTTTAAATTTTTTTTGTTTTTTTTTAAATTTTTTTTCACTAAAACAACACAATCCAACACAGTCCAACCCAACCCAAAACAATCAAAAAACACATTACAACCCCCCCCCCGGGCCCCCTTTTTTCTCTTAAAAAAAATCAGGCGCAAGCGGATTTGGGGTCCTAGGGACTCTAGTAGGTGCCCCCATAAAGAATTTTTCAGAAAAAATCAAAAATGGCAGAAAACCGTATACTGCATAATTACCATAAATAAAATAAAAATATAGGTAAATAACTTTAAATTAATCAGCACAAAACTTTTATAAATGTACAGAAATGTGGATTTCAGTGATTTACGAGGTGATTTATCAGCTTTCTAATTTAATATTTGGTAAACACAAAAACCAGTTTTTCACAAGAAAACTTACCAATACAACCCCAGCAAACCCAACCCAACCCTAAAAAAGGTTGTTTTCGCTTTAGATATAACCGTCGTAACTTTAGACACTGTGAAACAAAAATGCAAAATACACTGCCTCCCATATAGGTCAATGTTTATTTTAATTTTACAGTATAAACCTAGCTTTAGATAACACAACACCTGCTGTTCCTGATTAACATTGACCCTTCTCTGTCCCATTTTTACGCAGTGCGTCAACGTCGAAAAGCAACCTATATCGTTAAGTTGAAATTCAGAAATTCAGTTATATATATAGATGCATTTATTTCATCTGACGCCACCCTTTTGAGCCCACACGAATAAAACAACTTCAATCGCGTTTATCTACTTACCTGCAACAACTGGATGTAAGATAGCAATTCCCAGGGGTACAATCCATTGTAGTTTAATCCAACCGATAATAAAAAATATTGTTTTGTGCTACAAAACTTTAGAAAACGGCACAAACTCACTGCATACAAATTGATAAATAAGCGAAACAAGTTTAGTTCCGTATTTGCAATGCAGAGGAAGGATTTATTAATCTCGTATCTGATTGGTTGAATTGAAACCACGTGGTACACGCGCTAATGTGTAAAGGAAAATCGAGCTTGCAGGGTCATATACACCGCTAAGTGGTTAATATTTAAAGCTCTCTCACTAAAGGAATCCTTGAATACATTTTATCAATCTAGTGGTTTTTGATTCACTGAGCATTAAAAAATGTTGTGATCTCTAATGCTAAAAAAATTTAATTATATATTACAACAATAATATATTTAATAAAGTATTCTATTTTACAAAATAAATATTTGGGCATATTTATTGTGCAAATATTCAAATGATATTCGGCTAGAATATGTCTGAATATACTCAAACGGATACACACTGAATATTGGGAAAATATTCATATTTTTTTATATAATTTATTGCAATAAATTTTATCTAAAAAATATGTAGTATTTTAAATGCAGAATAAAATATTAAAAACCTTATTTAGAGAATATTACGTGATAATTATAAAATTTATGTATTTAGTTTATATTCAAAAACAAATATTTGGGTAATATTTTATTTTAAAATATTAACTGATATTCGGTTAAAAAATATAAAGCTTATATACAAAAAAACATATATTTAGGATATACAATAGCGCATATACACTGAATATACAGTCAATATCGGTTCATGTTTCCTTTTTTTGAAACGAATTATGTTTTTTTTTTCTAATATATATAAAATATACATGTAACATACAAAATGTATATCCTAATTTTAAATATCTTTGTAATATACAATATCCAAGGCTTGCTATGTGGGGCACCACGTAAAAGTTTAGGGATAAAAGAAGAACTTCACCACTGAAAAAATATCTTCCTATAGATTTTCACGATCAGTCAGTGTATGTGGATTACGTAAGTCCTAAACAGTAGTCTATGCTTTCAGTTTGACGCAAATATCTCAAAAACTGCAAGGGCTATAAAGAATAATCTAAAAAAATTGTAAAAAGTCAAGATCACTCTTAAAGACGGTCAAGTCTGACACTCGGACAAGCAGAGCCAAAAATCACCCAAGTGACGTTTTTTACACGAGCTATCCTACAAGAACTACTGGATGCTTATTCTTGGGCTCAGTTAAGTTTGCCCCCCCCAGATCGATTTTCTCAAAAATTTTTATGCCAAAATTTTGCACACATTTTGCACAATTTTGCACACCACAAATCAAATTTTGCACACCTTCCTACGAGAAACTACAGCCCATTTTCTGTGGGGGGGGGCAAACTTGACGTTGCCCCCCCAGTCAATATTTTTCAAAAATTATGATGTCATTTGAAAGGTCTTATTTTGCACAATTTTGCACACCCATTTTAAAATTTTGCACACCTCCCTGTAACCCACACGAGGGTTCTGAAAATATCAAGTTTGCCCCCCTCAGTCAATATTTATCAAAAAGTTTGGTGTCGTTAGAAAGGTCTTATTTTGCACAATTTTGCACACCCATTTTAAAATTTTGCACACCTCCCTGTAACCCACACGAGGGTTCTGAAAATATCAAGTTTGCCCCCCCCCAGTCAATATTTTTCAAAAAGTTTGGTGTCGTTAGAAAGGTCTTATTTTGCACAATTTTGCACACCCATTTTAAAATTTTGCACACCCCCCTGTAACCCACACGAGGGTTCTGAAAATATCAAGTTTGCCCCCCCCAGTCAAAATTTTTAAAAAATTTTGGTGTCGTTAGAAAGGTCTTATTTTGCACAATTTTGCACACCCATTTTAAAATTTTGCACACCTCCCCGTAACCCACACGAGGGTTCTGAAAATATCAAGTTTGCCCCCCCCCCCAGTCAATATTTTTCAAAAAGTTTGGTGTCGTTAGAAAGGTCTTATTTTGCACAATTTTGCACACCCATTTTAAAATTTTGCACACCTCCCTGTAACCCACACCAGGGTTTTGAAAATATCAAGTTTGCTCCCCCCAGTCAATATTTTTGAAAAAGTTTGGTGTCGTTAAAAAGGTCTTATTTTGCACAATTTTGCACATCCATTTTAAAATTTTGCACACCTCCCTGTAAACTACACGAGGGTTCTGAAAATATCAAGTTTGCCCCCTAGTCAATATTTTTTAAAAATTTTGGAGTCATTGGAAAGATCTAATTTTGCATCATTTTGCACACCCATTTTAAAATTTTGCACACCTCCCTCTAACCCACACGAAGATTCTGAAAATATGAAGTTTGCCGCCCCCCCACCGTCGATATTTTTCAAAAAATTTTGTGTCATTCGAAAAGTCCATTTTGCGCAATTTTGCACACCCTTCAGTACCCCACAAGAGCGTTCTCAAAAAAGTTTCCCCCCCCCCCCAGTTAATATTTTTCAAAAAATTTATGTTTTCTTTCTGTGGCGTTTACGGTTAAACGTCCTAAAATTTCCCAGAAGTATAAGCAAACGAAGGAGACCTCGATTGTGTAATATCTTTGAATACTGTTGAAATTTACAGATAATTGTTTATGTTTACATTTGTATATAATCAAAAGTTTTTAATTTTTATGAATTTCCGGATTATACTTAAATTTTCATATCAAAAATGAACAGAAAAAATCGATGTAGACAGCGCATCCTGTCATGTTCGATGCTTTGAGAATCGGAACCAGCCTATTTTGCCGGTTCAGAATGGTTGCAGTTCTCAAGATATGGATCTTCACAGGATGTGCTATCTACGTCCATTTGTTAGATAATGTCATAGCATGTGAAAAATTAAGTATAATCCGGAAATTCATAAAAATTAAAAACTTTTGATTATAGACACATATATGTAAGCATAAGCAATTATATGTAAATTTAAACAATATTCGAAGATATTACACAATTGAGGTCTCCTTATTTTGCTTATACTTCTGGGAAATTTTAGGACCAAGGTTAACCGTAACCGCTACAAAAAGAAAACAGCTCCAGAAACTAGTAAGTAGGTATATGCACCTATATCTGAATTCGGGACAGGTATCCGCGGGAGGCGGGAGGTTGTACGTGCCGTAAAGAGGAATGCGTGCGTACCTACACCTACCACGCGCGAAGGCCTTTTATTTAATATATTGAAATGTCGCTTAGCAATGCCTAGTTTTATGTGTGTTCATGATTCAGAATGACTTCGGGTGAAATTTCCGAAGTTTGCAACGTGTATTTTAAATGGTGGCGTTCCATTTCGGCAGGAAAGTCAATGTGAACGCCTCTATTTAAAATACATAACATTACGTAACACCTGGTTCTCACCTATGCGTGCCCACCCTGACTCTAAAAATGCATCACGTGATCAGCCATTTTTTAAAAGTGTCGCGTGATGCGTTTTTAATGTCAGGGTGAGCACGCATAGGTGGCAACTAGGCGTAACGCTTATAGGGGTTATGTAGGGGTGAGCGGGGTTTCGCGGTTCGCAATTTTTAAATTATTATTGTGAAATAAAACAACTTTTTCAATTTTTCGAGTGAAAAAGAAAAAAAAGAGGGGGTCTCTGGCAGCAAAACGTTTTGTTATTTTAGACTGGAGTAGTCTCAAACGTTACAAAGCGTTATATAGGGGGTCGCGGGTTGGGGTCAAAATTGGGCAAAATAAGGATTACGTAATAAGTGCACTACCTCTCAGTTTACGCAATTACTTTGTGGTTATCGGTATATATAACCTAACGTTCTTACTTACTTTTTACTTTTTTTAGTCGATGATACGTACCTCATCAATCAATTTTCGAAAAATATTACGAAAAAAATAAAATAACGATAACCATAAAGTAATTCCTCCGGAAATTCCGAACTCTGTTATGGAACTGCGCAGTCGCAGAAGTAACAATAATAATAAGGAAAGAGACAAAAACACTGACCAATTAAACAAAGATCTTAAGTATGAATGGAACTTTAACTTTCTACCTATTGGTGTCATCCCATTTGCAGCAGGCGTTGTTTCCGTCTTTGGGTTGAGAATTGAGTCAAATTTACATGACATATATTTTGAATTCGATTTGATTTTTTTTTTCGATCTATAAAAGGAATAATAATTTTTTTCTTATTTGCCATTTTAAGTGCATGAAATACAAAAACAAAATGTCTAAAATGTTCATGTGTAGAAATAAATAAACGACTTCTTCTAATTACAATTATTGACGGACGGAATTTTTTGATGTAAACCTAGTTAATGACACACCAAGACGCCAAACGCGTGGTGTGAACTGCAAAATCAAGGCGGGCTTCATTACCGTAGCCGCTGTCCGCAAATAGCAAGGTGTGATCCCACCATTATCCAGATGAAAATTTTCGGACGCACCCATGAAATCGGAGGCGCGTTCGACCTCGGGTGAAACTTGCCCCAAAATAGGTAAGTGCAGCCCTCTAGAAATTTGATAAGCCTTTGGTATTCTTGACATGTAAAAGAGAAAGATAGAAATGCGGCGTTATAGGCGTTCTTAGTCATTTTCGGTAAGAGCTTCATAGAAAGTGACAGTTTCCTCGTCCTTCACTCCCCAAATGGACCTACCTAAATTTTTTTTAAAAGAAAGGATTTATTTTATCTATCAACGAAGTTTACTATTAGAAGTGCAACAACATGCAAATACGATTTACTTACTTTCCACTAACTTGCGTGACAAAGACTTTTATGGAACTTAAAATTAACGTTTTTATTTTATTAGACTCTTAAAGCCAATTATCAAAGTTAACACTATCCTAAGACGTATCTCTGTCGAGTGGACCAATCAACCATGTACAGTTTTAAATATATAGGGAATGCGAGACAGCTCCAGCTGATCAAAGTACCCCTGGATACCCATTCTTCAGTTTCGAGAAAACTTTCGTGTAGGAACGATCACATCCTTTATTTCAACCATTAGGCAAGCCCCAATGCGGTTACGAAACGTTCGATAAGCTGAAAAGCTCCACGACGCCCGCGCAGGAGAACCCGCTCTCTTCCCCATAACCAGCAGATGTAAGTTGTAAGAGAGTTCTCTTGATATGCGGTAGCCCGGTAATGTCCGGCGGTGCTCGACTGATATCGGATAGCTAGTGCAAGCAGTCAAACTATCCTATTAATCCAAATCACTAATGTGAGCATTCAATATGTGTCAGGATAACACGTAAGAAGACGTGACGTTACGTAGTTTTCATCCAAGACGTTGCTCTATCAACAAAAACGTGTCATTTCGATCAGCTGGAGATGTCATGCATTCGCCATAAATTTAAAAGTGTACTTGGTTAATTGGCTGACAAGATAGAGATACGTCTTAAGATTTTTTTAGGGATGAGGTATTTTGGGGGTAGTTCCGAAGGGAGAAATGGAGGAAAGTTCAAAAACAATAGGGCTCCGCGCGTCAATACACGTAATCGTTGTGTAAAATTTCGTTATGATCGGTGCAGGAGTTTTTGAGTTACAGTGGCGCATATCGAGGCGACGGACAGACAGACAGACAACAAATCAGTAAAGAATTGGGTTTCATCCTGTGAAGATCCATACCTTGAGAACCGCAACCATTCTGAACCGGCAAAATAGGCTGGTTCCGATTCTCAAGGCATCGAACATGACAGGATGCGCTGTCTACATCGATTTTTTCTGTTCATTTTTGATATGAAAATTTAAGTATAATCCGGAAAATCATAAAAATTAAAAACTTTTGATTATATACAAATGTAAACATAAACAATTATCTGTAAATTTAAACAATATTCAAAGATATTACACAATCGAGGTCTCCTTCGTTTGCTTATACTTCTGGGAAATTTTAGGACCAAGTTTAACCGTAAACGCCACAAAAAGAAAACGGCAAGGGAAGTGTGCAAAATTTAAAAATAGTTGTGCAAAATTAGGCTTCTCGAATGACATAAATTTTTTGAAAAATATTAACTGGGGGGGGGAAACTTTTTTAAAAACGCTCTTGTGGGGTACTGAAGGGTGTGCAAAATTGCGCAAAATAGACTTTTCGAATGACACAAAACTTTTTGAAAAATATCGACGGTGGGGGGGGGGCAAACTTCATATTTTCAGAATCTTCGTGTGGGTTAGAGGGAGGTGTGCAAAATTTTAAAATGGGTGTGCAAAATGATGCAAAATTAGATCTTTCTAATGACTCCAAAATTTTTAAAAAATATTGACTGGGCGGCAAACTTGATATTTTCAGAACCCTCGTGTAGGTTACAGGGAGGTGTGCAAAATTTTAAAATGGGTGTGCAAAATTGTGCAAAATAAGATTTTTTTAACGACACCAAGCTTTTTCAAAAATATTGACTGGGGGGAGCAAACTTGATATTTTCAAAACCCTGGTGAGGGTTACAGGGAGGTGTGCAAAATTTTAAAATGGGTGTGGAAAATTGTGCAAAATAAGACCTTTCTAACGACACCAAACTTTTTGAAAAATATTGACTGGGGGGGCAAACTCTATATTTTCAGAACCCTCGTGTGGGTTACGGGGAGGTGTGCAAAATTTTAAAATGGGTGTGCAAAATTGTGCAAAATAAGACCTTTCTAACGACACCAAAATTTTTTAAAAATTTTGACTGGGGGGGGAAAACTTGATATTTTCAGAACCCTCGTGTGGATTACGGGGAGGTGTGCAAAATTTTAAAATGGGGGTGCAAAATTGTGCAAAATAAGACCTTTCTAACGACACCAAAATTTTTTAAAAATTTTGACTGGGGGGGGGCAAACTTGATATTTTCAGAACCCTCGTGTGGGTTACAGGGGGGTGTGCAAAATTTTAAAATGGGTGTGCAAAATTGTGCAAAATAAGACCTTTCTAACGACACCAAACTTTTTGATAAATATTGACTGGGGGGGGCAAACTTGATATTTTCAGAACCCTCGTGTGGGTTACAGGGAGGTGTGCAAAATTTTAAAATGGGTGTGCAAAATTGTGCAAAATAAGATTTTTCAAATGACATCATAATTTTTGAAAAATATTGACTGGGGGGGGGCAACGTGAAGTTTGCCCCCCCCCCACAAAAAATGGGCTGTATTTTCTCGTAGGAAGGTGTGCAAAATTTGATTTGTGGTGTGCAAAATTGTGCAAAATGTGTGCAAAATTTTGGCATAAAAATTTTTGAGAAAATCGATCTGGGGGGGGGCAAACTTAACTGAGCCTTATTCTTGACCGACCGTGAGGTGACGAGCGAAATTCCCCGTAGAAAAAGGTGGTGAAAAAACTCACCTCACCTCACGGTCGTTCAAGAATAAGCGTCCTGGGTCTAATCGAGAGAACGGCTTCGCTCAAAAATCGTTGTTGGAGGCAGCTCTGCGCGTGTCCATAATAGTTTGGTGATTATTCGATCCTCTCGTCGCTGCTTTTAAGCTCGTTTATTGGTTGAAACTACTTCTTTTTTCTCAGGCGAACGATCTCATCCTACGAAACCCAGAATAGGCACCCAGAGTATAAGGGTATAAGGGTTGAAATTTTTGAAGATTATCTCTATCACAAAAGTGAAAAGCAAAGAGGTCTTAAAATGACTATGTATAGGTACTTTAATAATATAATAAGGAAACATGTGTTTCGGCATTCTTTAAATATTTGATCGGGAGTGTAGAAGTATGGGTGATTCAGTTTACAAGGAAGAGTTTCAAATGAGCTTTCTCTTTAAGGGCGGTATTTACCAAGATGAAATAAGTTTTTGAACATGAGTAAAACTTATTGGAATTTCAGACTTACTATAATCTCATAAGTGATTTCTCAACGACAAAAAAAAAACAGATTTTTCCTATTTTTCGTAAAAAAATGGAAAAAAAGGAGATTGGCGGCGGATTTGTCCCTGTAAAGTAGGCCTTTTAACTAAAAAATGCTCTGTTAATTGGTTTACTTCTTAGATTTTTGTATCTTTTATTATTACTTAATTTGCGGACACAACCGACTAAGGAAGCACATGACCCGTATCGCGGTGGAGAATGACTCGAACTGCCGGGCCTGCGGGCGGGCAGAGGAGACATCTCGACACGTTATAGCGAACTGCGAGGCATACCAGAGGACGAGATATCAGGTATTCGGTTTCCCGACCCTGGATGAGGAGGACCTGCACACGCTCAAATGGGACAAAATACTGGACTTTGCAAAAAGAACAGTTAGATCAAATGAGCAAACTGCCAGACCAGTGGTGCAGGCGGTGGATTAGGGGCAGGCTCGGGGTAGGGCAGAAAGGGCCCAGAGAAGCCTACTTGCCGGGCTTCGCGCCGCTTCTTCTCTACTACTACTACTACTACTACTAATTTGCGGAGGTCCATATGAGAAAAAATATTCATGCACACCATTCCTCACAATAACGAGAAACCAAAATTAAAAATTTTAATTTATATATTTTGTCGAAAAACAATTGCTAACTGTAAAAATAAACTTAACTGACGTTCCATTCGCTGACGTTTGGACGAGGACACTACCTTCTTAAATAAAAATCCTTTTACATCTCAATAAACAAGTGTCACCCCAGTTTTGCCAAATTTCAATTTCGACCCTCTCTTCTTCCTTGTAACATTTTCCAAACTTTCCTCCAATCCTAGAATTAGGTAACAAATATTTTCAAATATTATTTTTGACCTATTTTTTAGATAAAAGTGGTAAAGTGGTGCATGCAGTTGCATACTTGCCCTCCCCTCTCTTAATACTTCACCTACTCCCACACACACACACAAAATAGTTAATACATGTTTTTTTTATTTTTTAAAAAGAAGTTTGTTTTATTTAAATTTTTGCAATTTTATTAGGAAACATTTTCTCTTGAGGTTTATGGCTCTCTATGTTTTTTTGAAATACTTACTTGATAAAATAAAAAGTAAATTCTCTATCAGACTTAAATCCAGATTTTAATAAGGTGTCAGCAATTTTTATGAGTTCTAATCTATATATAAATTCCATTTTACAAATCTTGATTATACCACGAGTACGTCAAATGTCCCCTAATATAAGCATAACAGAAAAGTGTTACATTTGCATAATAAGTAACATGTTTGTAACATATGTTTATTTTAACCAAAAACAACGTTAGAGAAATGTTAGGCACAAATGAAACACTGTTATATTTATATTGGGTGACATTGATGTGGTGTAAATGGTGGCATATAATAGCCACGCTAAGATCCGTTACGTAACTGCAATTATTCTTTGCCTAAAGAACGGTAAACTGGTTTGTTGTTGACTAGTTGACCTACAAACATGAAAACTAGATGATAATTTGGGTTTGTGCTGAAGCACTCACGAAGAAAGGATTTTTTTTTTAAATTTTTCCCTCCAGGGGCTCGATTGTGGGCGTAATAGATACCCTGAGAAGTTACCACTTCTATTAAAATCTAAAATTCCGTATTCTGCGACCGGCCCATCGTACAAAAGTCATTCGAATGATCCGACGCACAGTGGATCGATTTTTTATGGATATCAAGAAGAAATTGAAAGCAATATTTTTATTGCTATGTTGTACTTAGTTTGTTACTGATATACCACGGTTTGATTAAATCATAAGCAATGAATGATTTAATCTTTGTCCTTTTTGCTGTGACGTGTTTTTACAGATCATTTTATGTATTTGTGAACATTGTTTTATAAGAGCGGAGCCTTAAACACTTAATAGCCATTTGATTTTTTTCAAAATTTTTAATTTATTTTCTATCCTTTACAATGTTTCTTAGAAGCCTACTTATTTTTTTTATACTTTTTTGAAATTCTTTTTTTTTTCAATTTTTTTATACATACATCAAAATTTCAAACATTTTAAATTCACATTCATTTTTAAGAAAATGCACAAATATGCACAATTTTGTTTTATTAGTTTTGTATTCTTTTAAAACCATAAACCAATAAAATATTTTAGGTACTGACTGCGATTGTTTGCAATATTTTGTTAAAAATTCTAATTGAATGTAGCGAGTTACAAATAATGATTTTAATAATTTAATTTCTCGATAACAGTCAAAAATGCGAAAAATTTACATTAGACAAAATAGTTTCTTCATTTATATATTAATTCAGAATCCATCAGCGGCGCACCACTTAAAAGTTTAGGGGTAAAAGAAGAACTTCACCCCTGAAAAAATATCTCCCTATAGAATTTCACGATCGGTCAGTATGTTTGGATTACGTAAGCCCGAAACAATAGTCTATGTTTCAAATTTGGCGTAAATATCTCAAAAACTGCAGGAGCTATAAAGAAAAAACTAAAAAAATTGTGAAAAGTCAAGATCAGTAACAAAGTGTTTGCGGACATGTTCATGGACAAAAATGTTCTTATTTTGACCTGAAAAATTCGTGCCTAAAATCTTTACACTGAATCTTAAAATACCTTGTGTACCTGTATAATTCAGTTTTGACATGATCCGTCATGCCAAATTTGAAGTTAAGTTAAAGCAATTGTCCAAAATTCCCTATACCTCAATCCACTGTGCGACGTTCTAATCTGAAAGACGGTCAAGTTTGCCGTAGCATGCGCATTAGCGAGTAAAATATCGATCGGTCATGTGATGGTTTCGTTCAGTAGCGTGCTCTGAAATATCGAACACTCGGACAAGCAGAGCCAAAAATCACCCGAGGGACGTTTTTCACACAAGCTTTCCTACAAGTCCCAACTACTGGGTCTAATCGAGGGAACGGCTGCGCTCAAAAATCGTTTTTCGAGGCAGCCTGCGCGTGTCCATAATAGTTTAGTGATTATTCCATCCTCTCGTCGCTGCTTTTAGGCGCGTTTATTGGTTGAAACTACTTCTCTTCTCTCAGGCGAACCATGCCATCCTACGAAACCCAGAATAGGCACCCAGGAGGTATATAAGGGTTGCAATTTTTGAAGATTATCCCTATCCCAATAGTGAAAAGCAAAAAGGTCTTAAAATTAGTATGTATAAGTACTCCAATAATACAATAGGGAATCATGTAAAAAAAAGAAGTTAAAAAACCTCCAAATCAGTTACTTTAACCGAAAATAAACCAAGAAAAAAACAAAAGATCAAAAGATCTTGGGTGGAAATAACGAAAATTCAAACTTGAATGATCATCCCGCAAGGAACACACAAATTACCAAAGGGCAATTTCAGGCAAATGTAATTTTATTTAAAAAAAAAAATAAAAACGATTTAATAATCTATTGGTTTGGTTTTTGTTAAAAATCTTGAAATAACTCTAAATCATAAAATCACTATAACACTTTTTCTTGGTATGTAAAAAAGCCGAAATATACAAACAGTTTCGGACCTAAAGCAAATAATATTTTTTCAATTATTGTATTTTTTGTCCCGTCCAACCCAAAAGAAAAGCTTTACTGGGTCATGGTTTCCAATAATTTTTAACATAAATGTTAACAACGTGCATTCTCCTTTAATTCCAATGCCTTTTGTTTAGTTTGATAAAACCATGATAAAGCATTTTTCTAAAAAATTGAAATATATAAGTAAGAATTTACTAAAATTAAGTTTTGGTTTTTCTTGTCCCGTCCAACACAAAGTTTAAAGGTTCGCCCTGTAATAATCTATGGGTTTAGGAAATTATTTATTTGAAAATATAGTCAAAATTTTAATCATATAAAAATCAGCTGTGATTTTTCTAGTAATGGGTTACTTTTTTGTCCCGTCCAACCGCTTGAAATGCCCGCAAAGTGAAAAGAGAAATGATTAAACGATGTTTCGCTCTAGATAACCAGCGTGAGCTCATCAGTGGTTTCACTGGTCACCCTAAGCATACATCATTACACACACAAATAGGCATCTTTCCGCACTGGTACTTATCCAAGTTACCTGATACGGATTCGTCCTGGAGGCAATTAAAAAAGTTAAAAAACCTTACGGGCAAAAATGTTAGCAAAAATTGGAAAATCGTGGATAACTCCCCAGAGCGCGCATAGTAGCTTTTGGACAACTCGACTGTCATCAACCCAGTGCATTTCGCCGCATTGAAATCTGTAGGCATAGAAGATATAATCGATTTTCCTTTGCAATCCGTAATAAATTCCTCCAATGTTTCACTTGACCTCGTATAGGTGACGCCATTAACTTCCATGCGCGGAAAAAAGAGAAAATAGAAATATCACTGCCATTATTAAAATTTGGTTGAAGCTGAGAAATTAACTTTTTATGACGACATAGAGAACATTCGTCTTGTCTTTATCAGTACTTTTTTTGGGTGATTTAGTGTTAGAAAAATAGAGAACATTCTTCTTGTTTTTATCAGTACTTTTTTTGGGTGATTTAGTGTTAGAAAAAGAAATATCGTGTTGATTGTGTGATTTTTTAAACAAAAACAGTTTTTTTCTTGTGTTCTTTATTTTGCATGTTTTTGTTTTATACTAAAAAAAATTGTTAGTAAGCGTTTTTTATCATTAATAATTAAGTAGGTAGGAACTATTAAAAAAAAAACATCCGGCAGTTCGGAACTAGAAAATTTTAGTTATAAACAAAATATTAAATATAAATAAATTTGGCTTAAAATATTTTAGCATAATTAAAGGGGTAACGTTTTTGTTTAAGCAATTTTGACTATGTTTTTCAGATTTTTATGCCATGATTTTGCTCCCATTGTATAGCCTTCTTTCCGAACTTTCGATTTTTAGAATAAAACACTCAGTTTTTTTAAGTTTTCACTGTTTTTTTGTAGCGTTCAAAAAAAGTACTGCAATAAAACCATTTTTCTGTTAAAATGAAAAATATTTAAGGTTGTTGAAAAGAGACAGCAGGCTATTACAAAGTATTTTAGAGAAAGATGTAAATAATTTAAGGCAATTGTTTAAAATTTTCTGTTTTGTCATCTGTCATCTTGAGTGGTGTCGTGCATATAATTTTTATTTTGCCATTTTTATACCGAAAAACGTGTCAGACTATAAGTGCATTTTAGCACATCTAAAAATAATTAAACAGATGTTTAACCTTGTGTTTAACTAAATTATTTTAAGGTTCATCATGGTAGACGTTTCTATTTTGGAATGTGGCTGCTAAATATTTAAATTTGAAAGAAACTCTCAACCTAAATAGCTACTGTAGAATTTATGCTAAATGCATATATGCACAATAAAAATATTATACAAACTTAAGAGTAAAAAAGAAATATTAATATCCGTAGTTTGCAATACACAAGTGTCGCATTTTGCTAACTTATTGTAAATTATCACTAACTGTTGATATTCACAAACATCAATCGAAGTGTTTATCACACACGTAAAATCTAATATATATTTTACAAAAAATGCACCATTATAGTGCGCCATTGGAGCAATTTTTGGATCTACCATAATGAACCTTAAAATAAATTTGTTAAATTATTTTTAGATGTGCTAAAATACACTTTAGGAGGACAGGTTTTTTGGTAAATTAAAAGACTGCAAGAAAGGAATGAATTCCACCTTATGTTTTACACACTTTACGCTTTGAAAAATTTAAATTTTTGCAGTTTTTTGGATAAAAATGTCAAAATAAAAATCATATGCACGACACCACTAACGATGACAGACAGATGACATAACTAAAATTTTTAGTAAACAATTGCCTTAAAATATTTTTATCTTGCTCTGAAATAATTTCGACCGGGTCAGCAAATTAGGAACACCCTTCTTTTTGACGTGTTTCGCATGGGTTCATTGAACTTCATTTGATTACCCGCGTCCTGCTGCAGGGCCTTCATGCCGGGGCCGGGGGACCCCCGGCCCCGCCGGGGTTTCACAGGTGCGTTAGTTTATGATACAGTGCTTTCGTGCTATTTTTATTGAATTGTCGGGAACCCACAAAAAAGCAGAATTTACAAAAACCGAAACCCAATTGAACAGAAAATAAAACGTCCGAAACGAAATATGGACGAAAGTAAAACACCAAGGAAACAATGGACACGAATATAATGTTATAGAATTTTCATTTACTTGATCCTTAAAGGACACGATTATAATTTATTCGATTATAATTTCCCCGAACCTTAAAATATCAGAATTAGAAAAGTATCGAAAATAATTGACTAGAAACGAAAACGACTCGACCCACAAATTGATAGAAAATAATATGCATGAAGCTTAAATGACGAGAACCCCAATCCATCCGAATTAATGACACCGTAATTACATAGAAATAAATTGGTCCGAAAATTATTTTAAAAGAAACTCAAAACGTAAGAAAATATTTGTAACGAAAATAATTCAATAAAAACATAATAATGCCGAACCACAAATTTCAAGAACCCCAATTTATCCGAAAATGATTTGAACCGACAGCCACGAATTCAATTGCTACGTTGCCAGGCTTACGGCAGGGAAGAGTCGAAGTAAGTTGTGATATTTTATAGCGTTTTTGACTCACTTCCCCTTAACCGATTTTGATAAAATTTGGTATACTCACATAGGTTCGATGACAATACAATACTAAAAAAAATTAACCCTCACCTCTACCCCAACCCCCTCCATAGGAAAATGCGTTTCTGAACGATTTACCGTCACCGATTTGAATAAAATTTAGTATATGTACTTAGGATCGGTGATAGCACAATATTAGAAAAAAACAACTCTCCCACCCCTACCCCCACCCCTCACATTCTCCATAAAAAAATACGTTTTTGACACAGTTCCCTTTAATCGATTTTGGTTTTAATAAGATTTGATATACTTATATAGGTCCGATTAACATGCAATATTAAAAAAAAAGAACACCTCCCTACCCCCAACCCTCTATAGAAAAATGCGTTTCTGAACGACTTCGACCCGTTAACCGATTTCAATAAAATTTAGTATATGCACTTAGGATTGGTGACAGCACAATATTAGGAAAAATAAACTCTCCCACCCCTACTCCCACCCCCACACTCTCCAAAGAAAAATACGTTTTTGACACACTTTCCTTTAATCGATTTTGATTTTAATAAGATTTGGTATAGCTACTTATGTAGGTCCGATTAACATGCAATATTAAAAAAAAGAATCCCCCCTACCCCCACTCCTCCATAGAAAAATGCGTTTCTGAACGACTTTGACCCGTTAACCGATGTCAATAAAATTTGGTATATGCACTTATGATCGGTAACAGCACAAAATTAGGAAAAATCAACTCTCCTACCCCTCCCTCCACCCCCACACTCTTCATAGAAAAATACGTTTTTCACACACTTCCCTTTAACCGATTTTGATTTTAATAAGAGTTGTTATACTTATAACCGATTAACATGCAATATTAAAAAAATAACCCCCCCTCCTACCCCCATCCCTCCCATCGAAAAATGCGTTTCTGAACGACTTCGACCCGTTAACCGATTTAAATAAAATTTAATACATGGATTTAGGATCGGTGATAGCACAATATTAGGAAAAATCAACTCTCCCACCGCTACCCCCACCTACACACTCTCCATAGAAAAATACGCACTACACTTCCTTTTAATCGATTTCGATTTTAATAAGATTTGGTATATTATATATATTTTATATAATATTTAGAGTTAAATAACTGGAATATGTAAGGAAAGTTAATATTTTATGATATTTGTGCTAGATGTTAAATAAGTGAGTAACTATTTTGCTGTATTGTCTGATAGCTTGAATTTTTGCTGTGATATTTTTGAAAACTTGAAGTTTGGTAGAGTTTTATCAAAAGTGCTCTCGAGTGCTGCGATATAATTCAATTTAACATGTTGCTCGTGGCCTTACCCTAATAACATATTCCCCGAACATTCGCTGAATGTTCAGCTAGGATATTGGGAACATTTCCTGAATGTTCTCTCAAATCCTCTAAGCATACCAGGGATGTTCAGACAATATTCTGTGTCTGCAGTTTTGATATTCCTAGAACATCCTGGTAGAACATTCATGGAGTATTTTCGCAAAATTTTCATAGCACATTTATAATATTATAGGTTCTCCTAAAAAAATTAAAAAAAATAAAGAAAAAGTTATTTGACACCCATGGGATTCGAACTCACAGCCTTCCTTCCATAAAACATCTTTCCAACGCCTTAACCTTTTGCGCTACTGAGACTTATGAGGAAAGTTATATATTAGCGAGGTATATCCTTTTGGACATTGTTTTCTAGAAGAGCACAGTGAATTGTTTGTTTTTACATAAAATCATGATTACTCCCGAACGGCTTAAAGAATTGTCATAGTTTTTTTATGGGATAAAAATAACCCCCCTCTCCGAATCCTCCCAAACGGTAGTTGAAAGGGATTATGTTATTTTTTCTATGCAGGCGAACGGCTCAACAAATTCTCATAATTCTTTTTTTATTGGATAAAAATATTACCCCACCCCCTCCCCACCGAATGCTCTTAACGATGGTGGAAGGACATTCTGTTATTTGCTCTTTGCAGGATATCTCCCAAACGGCTCAACCTATTTTCATCATTATTGTTTTATAGGAAAAAAATATTAGCCTTCCCCACAACAAGCTATTCAACAAAATAAAATCTTCAATTTTGCTGCGTATTATAAGCATGATCGTAGATAGAAAAACATTATTTCCTTCCATCCTGGCTTGATTTGGTGATATTTTTTAGGTCAACAAAACGGTTTCTTCTTGTAACTAAAATTGGAGAATTTTTTTTAATAAAAAGAAAACTTGCAGCAGCAGATAAAAATATCCCAAAAAAATCTTTGCCGCAGCTGTTACAATAAAAAACATTACAGTATTTTGGGATATTTTTAGTAGAACATTGGTAGCTATATTATCCTGACTAGAACATTGACTGAATGTATTAGCCAGTATAATCCCAGAATATCTTATAAATGTGCTATCAATGTGCAAATGTAAAAACATTTTTAGGGCCTTACCAGAACATTCGTGAAATATTCTATAAATATAGGGTCTAGGATATTCTAAGAATGTCTTTTAATCGGGCTGTCAATGTGCCAAATTAAAGGACATTTTAAGGAACTTAGTAGAACATTCGTGAAATATCCTGTATGTGATATTTGCTGAATGTACTACCCAGGATATTCTGAGAATTTCTTTTAAATGTGCCATTTATGTACTAAGTCGAATGTTCTGCGGGAGACATTTTCTGTACAATCTGGCACATCGAGGGAATGTTCCTGGAATATCGTGTTTTATTAGGGTAGCTACCCATACAACCCGCTTCGTCCCAGAGACGTAGATTTCACGTCCATTTTATGTCGGTATGTCTTGGGACCAATTATAGGGACATACTATGTACGTACAAAAGAGTACTTACACTATGTACGTACATAAGCGTATGTACTACGGACGTACATAAGCATATGTACTATGTACGTACCTATTATAGACAATTAAAAACGCTACATAAAGTTAAATATTCAAACAACTAAATATGGCTTCTGGGGTGACATCTGACATCTCTGGTCTAACATATATACCTCAATATATATTGCTTGTCTAAAGAACTGTCATGATTAGGCCGTGAACGCTATCTTTTACGCACTCATACTACTGTATATATAGCGCCTTTCTCTCTCTAGAATTTTAATATGTGATCCGACTGTATCTTTTTTAGAACTGCATCGCTTGTCGTTTTTGGAAAAATTTACGTTTTTTGTTAACATTACGACTTATGGAAAAACGGTTTGTTTGTCCTATGGCAACACTTTTTCCCACAGATGTACATTTTACGTCGGTACGTCCCGGGACCAATTACGGACGTACTATGTACGTACAAACGTGTACGTACATACATAGTACATACACTATATACATAACCGTACATGTTATAAGAGTAAAAACCGTTATGAAGTATATTACATTTTTAGCAGAATTTCTCTATGTATAGGTGGTGGTCTCGTGATAGAGCATTTGTCTCTTGTCTCTCACCCGCGAGGGTTGGGTTCAATTCCCGGTGTGTTTTTTTAAATTACCGGTGAAATATCCTTGCCTGACCCAAGCCCACTTACGGTCAATTTACGTCCAGTTTTGGTCCCGCCTAGTACTTAAATTCTACGTACCTGAAATGTACGTACATAGGACGTACATAGTACGTGCTGTACCACATCCCAAGGACGTACCGAGAACGTACAAACCATTGGGAAACGTTCATCCCCGGTACGTACATAGTACGTAGCAGTACTTACATAGTACGTACCGTGGCTGTATGGGTAGCGAATCAGTATAAATGTAGAGGCACGAACTTGCAGTAATTTGAGTTTCTTTCTCTTTAGTCACCGATGCAGTACCTATAAGGGAACTATATGATGTGTGGCTTGGGAAAACTGAAATTCATAAGAAAGCTACGGCCATAAAAGTATATGTAATAAATGGCGCCAGCATGCACGTATAGCTATCCATAAAATCTTTAAAAAAAAAATCAAACACTTTTTCATTTTTTTTTTTTTCATTTTTTTTTCAAAAAATTTGTTAAATTTCTTTTTGGTTGAAAATGCAATTATTTATATAAATGTGAAAACCGCGTGTTGCTAGCTGCTACGGTTCGTGAGTTACAATTTTTTTAAAGTGCGTGACAAAAAAATTTTTTGCCAAATTTTATAAGAATCGGTTTTAGCGGTTTTTGAGTTCTTGTGTTACAGACAGACGGACAGACACCATCCCAAAATTTTGTATTTAATTAATTTCCAAAATTTGACCCAAATAACTCATTTTTAGTAAAAATAAAAAAACTTTTTTTGACGATCCCAATAGCCTCCGTACTACGTATGGATGGCCAAAAACGAAGGAAGAGATAGCGAATAAACCTTTGTGTAGATCTATCATATTATCTCTCTCTTAAAATAATGCTTTTTTGCTTATGTAGTTAGATATTAAATAATTATAAAACTCTCGAGAATACTTAAACGCGTTTAAATGTAGGTAGGGAGGGGTGTGTCTAATTTGTTGACCACTCACTTGACCAATGACTGAACCTTTACAGTCGCCCGATTTTAACGAAATTTGGCACAAGTATTCTTGGGATAAAAAGATGTAAACCCTAAAAAAATTGACCCCCCCTCCGGAATTAAGGGTAGTAGGGGTAAAAATATCTGACACATATTTCAATGACTGGACGTTTACAGTGGTCCGATTTTAACGAAATTTGGCACAAGTACTCTAGGGAATAAAAAATGTAAACCCTAAAAAAATTGACCCCCCCGCAATTAAGGGTGGTAGGGGTAAAAATACCACTATCTGACAACATATTTCAATGACTGGGTCGTTCTATCAAACGAACTAAAATGAAACTTAGTAAAAACATTTAAGAAACCAATTATATTGCCACCAGATCAAATCATTACAAAGTTTGGAATTTACCCTCTTTGCACCCTTCAACCACCTCCTACCCCCTACCCCTCCCTAACCCCCAAAACCAACCCATACCCCAATTTTTTCATAATATTGAATTGTCGTCGGACCTACATTCCTGTGCCAAACTTCATTAAAATCGGTTCACGGGAAGTGTGTCAATGAATTTAGCCCCTTATTTTTAAACCTTAACCACCCCTTACCCAGCAATTTTTTTAAAAAAATATTGTATTATCATTCGAACTACATTACTGTGCCAAATTTGATTAAAATCGGTTTACGGGAAGTGTATCAAAAACGAATCGCAAAATTTGATAGTCAGGCAGACTGTATGTAAAATTAAATATAATCGCTTAATAATAATAAAAACTGTCTTGCTTCATTCGGCATATTCATCAATTTATATTATGATCTCTCTACCAACTCTCATTCCCTTAGCAACAAATTCATTCATTTACGCCACTGATAAACCGGTATTCAGCAAAGAATCAGAAACTTGCGGTAATTCCGCTATCATGGCTTGGCTTGCTGTTCGGATACCGTTGGCTTGCTGGTCGGATATTAGCTTTACGTGTCCTCTCTATTTAGCTTATATCCTCGTTGCCAGCACTACCTATTAATTGCGGTCTCCGCTAGCGCCCTCTAACAGTTACTCGACAAAACGAAATTTTTGGTATCCATACTTTCAGCAAGGTAAATGGGGGGCACCAGTTGCCTGATCAGGGTTTATAACGAGTGAAAGTGCAACGGACTATTCTCATTTCCACTTATCAGTTACATATCTTCGGTATTTTCTATCTACGGTAACAGTTAACTTGGATAAGTACTAGTGCGGAACGATGCCTATTTGTGAGTGATTTAATGATGTATGGGGAGGGTGACCAGCGAAACCACTGATGAGCTCATGCTGGTTACCCAGAGTAAAACATCGTTTAATCATTTCTCTTTTCACTTTGGTACTTTGTGTGTTCCTTGTGGGATGCTCATCCAAGTTTGAATTTTCGTTATTTTCACCCAAGATTTTTTGATCTTTTTTTATTTTTTTTAATTTTTTTCTTTTTTCTTTAAATATTCTTTAAATTCTTTAAATATTTGATCGGGATTAAATCATAAGCAATGAATTATTTAATCTTTGTCCTTTTTGCTGTGACGTGTTTTTACAGATCATTTTATGTATTTGTGAACATTGTTTTATAATTTTTTCAAAATTTTTATTTTATTTTCTATATTTTACAACATTTCTTAGAACCCTACTTATTTTGTTTTTTATATTTTTTTAAAATATTTTTTTTTCCAATTTTTTTATACATACATCAAAATTTCAAACATTTTAAAATTCACAATAATTTTTAAAAAAATGCCCAAATATGCACGATTTTGTTTTATTAGTTTTGCATTCTTTTACAACCATAAACCAATAAAACATTTTAGGTACTTGACTGCGATTGTTTGCGATATTTTGTTAAAAATTCTAATTGAATCTAGCGAGTTACAAATAACGATTTTAATAATTTAATTTCTCGATAACAGTTACAAATGCGAAAAATTTACATCAGACAAAATAGTTCCTTAGGTAAACAGGTAATTTAGGTATTAATTCAGAATCCATCAGAGGCGCTGATATACGAAACAAAAAACACGGATTTGCTCGTTCACTTCGAAACCGTCTTGATATTAGAAAAAACGTGCATTTTTCATTTTTAATTGCTTACAAGGCAAATTACTGCAAAAATAAAACTTTTCGATCGCGGTCACATAAAAGACACTGCTGTTCATCATCGATTTAGTTGGATTTGCCGTAGAAGAAAGAAATTACCGGATCACTCCTTTTACGTAATCGTTGCTCTCACTTACGTTACATAACTGTATACTGATTTATATTATTGCTATACTTTTCCCATACAAGGCAGTTCTTAGGTTAATGCTTAATCTATATGTTACAGTGCTTTAATCGACTCGATCTATGCAAGTTTACTTTGCATTGCAAAACAAATAATACTCATTAGTACAAATTACAAAGTCATGATCCCAAAGTTTCATTTTTTTAAATTTAAAAGATCATTGCGTTCATGTGTAGGTAGCTTGCTGGCCGATATCTCCTATTTTTGTCACCTTGAGTATCCTATCTCCACGGCCAATATTAGCTACATAAAAACTGGTATTAGATTTGGAAATTTCTTTAAATATGATAAAAATACGGAAAAATATTTAACTGAACGGATTAATCTAAAGGTTTTTTAACTTTCATAAACTTCGGTAAAACCTTTAAGTTAATGTAAACACCTTTTTCGTCAATATAAAACTGAGATGAAAGGTTTATTGAATACGGAGGCGATTTGAGTGTTACTTACAATACTATTAATATTTGCTTTGCTTTAATAAAATAAAATACTATTTGCATATCGATTTACAATGACTACCGAAGTTAAAGTTGCCCGTGCTAAGGCCCTACGTCAATCTGCAGTTAACCAATTGAATCTGATCGAGTTTTATGCTAATAAAGCAAAAACAAATCCTGCTTTTCATACAAAATTCAAAGTTAACTATAAAAATTTATCCGCTTGTAATAAAAATTTTGAAAAACATCATAATGCAGTACTTACTCTGATCGCCGATGATCCTGATGCTCTTACTTCGGAAAATAATATACAAAAAGATTTTCTAGATAGGTGTGTGGAAGTCGAATCTTTACATTATGATTTATTTGAAGCGGACATTGTAGAGTTAGATCAAAGTAGAGATCAAAATCAAACAATTCTTATTACCGAACACGAGTGTTCTTTTCCAAAACTAAATGCCCCTAGCTTTTCTGGTGACGTAGAAGAATTTCCCACATTTATTGAAATGTACAATGCAATTGTGCACACACGTAAATGCTCAGATATTGAAAAATTCAAGTTTTTACGTACAGTTTTAAAAGGCCCTGCTTTGAACTTAATAAAAAAACATTCAACTTATTGGAACTAATTACCTTACGGCGTACGATGCGTTGGTAATAATGCGTGATACGTGTAAAGACAATCCAGATTGCTTAAAAAATATGGTTACATTACATTCCAGTGGTGTATCATTACGGCAAACGCCCTTTTGGACCGCTTGGACCCTGCAACTCGTAAATTATTTGAGCAAAAGCACTTCTCCAATACTATGCCTATTTACGATGCTATTTCTCAATTTCTAGAGCAACACTACACGGCTTTAAAATCACTTACTTTGTTTTTACAACAAAATACTTCTCAGAAATCTAAATCGGGGAATTTTTCGAAAAACCCTCGTAACTCTACGGATTCCCGTAAAAATACAAATGCATTATTTGCTAATAATAACCCACAAAAACAAAATACGTGTTTCTGGTGTAAAGAGTCACATTTTATATTTAAATTAATACAAGAGAATATTTAAATTTTTGACTAAACCCGTGCAGGACCATGTTAACTTTATTAAAATTAACAAGGGTTGCACAAATTGTTTGGCTAGTTTTCATATAGTTGGCCAATGTTCTTCGCAAAAACGATGCAGATATTGCGCCCTTAATCATCACAGCCTTTTGTGCTTAAAGTGCAACTCTATTACGGAGGTTTGCACTGCGCCTACACCTGGGGGATCGCAAAATACCCCTGTGCAAAATGAAAATATAAATGCCAATAGAAATATTAATGTTGGGATGTTGCTAAATAACGACTATGATACTTTGCTTTCGACGGTGTTATTGCATATCCAAGACATTTACGGGCATTGGCATCAAATTCGAGCTATTTTGGACAATGAGGCCCAAAGCTCTTTTCTTACTAAAAAATGCGCTTCCATGCTCGGCCTTCCTAAAACAGACATTTCTTTAAATGTTAGTGGTTTAGGCGGCATGTCTACTTCTGCGCGTGACGTAGTACAATTTCAAACAAAATCAAAAATTTTTAATTTGGAAAGCATACTAGTGGATAAAGTTAGTGATGCTTAACAAAGATTCTTGAATTTATAAAGGGGCTAAAATTAGCTGACCCCCAGTGGTATCTTCAAATGGGGATACAATTGCTTATAGGCACGGATCTTTACGGAGCCCTCTTACAAGACGTTCGCCTTTACTTTGGATCAAATATTCCAACATCAATATCAATACAATCTTCGGGTGGAGTTTAATAGGTAAAATGGCATTAAATAATTCTGCGGGTGCTACAAAAAATATCGCGTCTTATATTACTGCTCTGTCCACTACCGATTTAAATAATACATTGAAAACATTCTGGGAGATAGAAGAGGTTCCCAACGTGTATAGAAACTCTCCTTCAGATATTTTTTGCGAAAAATACTATGTAGATACAACTACACGCAATTCTGAGGATAGGTATACGGTCTCTTTGCCCTTTAAGATTACATCTCCTGATTTCGGTGATACGAGAAACCTGGCACTTCGCCGATTTTACTCACTGGAGAAACGTTTACAAAACGATGAAAAAATGCGTCTTGCTTATTCTAAGGTTATGCAAGAATATTTAGATATGAAACATATGCGCGTCGTTTCACCCCCTAATAATTCTAAAATACACGAATACTTCTACATGGGACACGACGCGGTTGTCAAAAAAGATTCGAGTTCTACACCCGTACGAGTGGTGTATGATGCGAGAGAGAGAGAGAGATTTGGTAACAATCTTGCCAAATTTTCGGCTACATAAATATTGTCTTGTTAGCGATATTTCTAAAATGTACCGTATGATAGATGTAAAGGAGAATCAAAGGAAATATTATACGATTACGAGTTACAAACGATAACTTTTGGGATAAACTGTTTGCATATCTGGCTACTCGGACCTTGCTTCAATTGGCAGGTGACTACCAAGATCTTCCCCTTGCTTCTACTATTATTTATTTATATTATTGTTTAGATTTTCAGACCATAGTGCTTATGAAAACTCAATTAATCGAATTACTAGTTCTTGCAAGATCCGAGCTTAAAAAATGGACTTCAAATGAGCCTAGATTGCTTTGTGGTTTGCCTGAAAGCCAACTACAATCTGAAGACTTTTCTTTGGATCTTTTTTTTTACTCTTTTGCAGGCTCTACAAAATTATGTAACAAGCGAAATTTGCTAAGTACCCTTGCTAAATGTTACGATCCTTTGGGGATGCTTGCGCCGCGCCGGTTACTTTCTTTGCAAATAATTTAATTCAGTACTTGCGGTTGATGAAATTGACCAACTTTCATATCCCGCGCATGATTGAACTTTCTAATTTACTTTTTTGCCAAATTGTCGGATTTAGCCATACGTTAGAACGGGTGTCAGGCCGGACAGATCAGGCCACTGTGGCATGAATCTGTCCGCTATGGGAATTTGGGCAAACCATACTGCCTGTAGCCTGTAGGCGGGTGGATCTGGCGACCCCCCGCCCACGATTCGAGTCCTTACGCCATTGGATCGCCACTCGTTATTAGGGACCGTGGGCTTGCTGACTGTGCATCAGCATGTCCACGTTAATAAAAGTCTCGCACAGGCATTCTCTACTCTGAGATCCTATACTTTCTAGGACACATAAGACCATGAAGTTCACGCACGTCTTTCGGCGATCGGCAAGTTGCGACGGGAGCAGGACAGTGTAATCTGGAAGCTCTTAATGACAAACCGGCACGAAAGCGGCGGAAGTGTGATCGCCGTGCTCAAGGATTGACTGTAGAGCAACTCGTGTGCTGCATCCGTGACTGAGCAGCCCTATTTAGGACCCACTCTGCTCACCCTGAAAAGGAAGGGGCTATAAAAGGTGCCCTAAACATAGCCAGCCAACAACTGCCCGACTGGACAACCGCATCCAGAGGGTACACCACATGCGATCAAAACAAAAGAAAAAGATATCCAATGAATTTTGCCATATGGAATATCCGTACACTTATGGATACAGACACAACCACAAGACCACAAAAAAGAACGGCAATAGTGGCACGTGAACTAAGGAAATATAACATCGATATCGCTGCTCTCAGTGAAACTAGAAGAGCACGCGAAGGCCAACTTAAAGAACACGGAGGAGGCTACACATTTTTTTGGAAAGGAAAAGAAGAAGATGAACCACGTATTCACGGAGTGGGTTTGGCTATAAAAAATGAGATTCTGGACAACCTAACCGAATTTCCATCCGGAATAAGCGAAAGATTGATGACATTGCGCCTAAACCTTAGCAACCACCAACACGCTATTATAATCAGCGCCTACGCTCCAACTCTTGCAGCTGATGAAAACCAAAAAGATGAATTTTATTCTCAACTTAGTGAAGCCATAACATCTGTACCTAAATCTGATAAACTTATCATCATAGGTGATTTCAATGCTCGAGTTGGTATGAATTCAAACCTATGGAAGGGCGTCATTGGCAAGGATGGTGTTGGAAACATGAACTCAAACGGACTGCGCCTATTAACCTTATGTTCGGAATATGACCTCACAATCTCAAATACCATTTTCCGACAAAAAGACAAATTCAAGACCTCCTGGCAACGCTCGAGGTCAAAACACTGGCATCTGATTGATTACATTATTGTACGTTCCAGAGATCAAAAAGACATAAACATGACAAGAGCAATAACGAGTGCAGACGTCTGCTGGACAGACCATCGCCTGATACGAGCCAAAATGAACTTGCACATTCCACCAAGAAGTAGCCGTCAAAAAAAGCAAATCAAAAGAAGATTCAATGTAGAACGCCTTAAAGATGATCAAACCAGAACAAAATTCTAAGTTTCTCTGAATCAAAAGTTGGGTACTTTAGAATACCCGGAGAATATTGACGATCACTGGAGAATTTTTAAGACAGCAATAACATCTGCCTCCGAAGGAACGGTCGGCTACACACAAAGAAAACATCAAGACTGGTTTGATGAGCACGAAAAAGAAATTCAAGACCTTATTGAGAGGAAGAGAAAAGCCCATAAGGCTTGGAAAAGCCACCCTAACTCTTACGAAAGGAAAACGCAATATCAAGAAGCCAAAGCAACAACAAAGGCAAACACGTAGATTAAAAAACCAATGATGGACAACAAAATCACATGAAATGCAACATCTAGCTAAGTCCAACAACACCAGAGCCTTCTTTCAGGCTACTAAGATGATATATGGTCCCACTACACAAGGTATCAATCCCCTACGATCCAAAGATGGAACAAGGCTGTTTAAAGACAGATCCTCTATCAATTCACGATGGAAAGAACACTTCCAAGAACTACTCAACAGAGAGTCTCAGGTCGATAACGACATCTTCGACAAAATTCCGGAGAAAACTACACAACAACACCTAAGTGAGATTCCGAGATTAGAGGAGGTCAAAAAGGCAATCACACAGCTAAAGAATAACAAGTCAGCAGGCACAGATGGTATCGCTGCTGAAGTCTACAAACAAGGGGGTCCCGCACTTAATTCCCAAATGCACATTCTAATAAGTAAAATATGGACCACTGAGACCATTCCTGCCGAACTCAGAAACGCCTCTATAATTACCATTTTCAAAAAAGGCGATAAAGCCTAATGTGGAAACTACAGAGGTATATCTCTGCTTTCTGTTGCTGGAAAGATACTTGCACGGATACTATCAAACCGATTAATTCCGATTGCTGAACAGAATCTGCCAGAGACACAGTGTGGAGTTAGGCCCAATCGAGGCACAGCTGACATGATCTTCAGTGCCAGACAAATGCAAGAGAAATCTAGAGAACAAAATCGCCCTCTCTTCATGGCCTTCATAGATCTAGTCAAAGCATTTGATTCGGTCAACAGAGAAGCTCTTTGGAAAATACTGGCAAAAGCTGGATGCCCTCAAAAATATATTCAAATTCTTAGACTACTACACGACAATATGAATGCAACAGTCCTGAGTAACGATGGACCAGGAGAGTCATTCCAGATTACGACAGGCGTTAAACAAGGGTGTGTTATTGCGCCCACCTTATTCTTTATATTTTTAAGTGCCATGCTTCACCTTGTTGAGGAACATCTACCGCCGGGAGTGGAAATTCTATATAGATTCGACGGTGGCCTACTTAACCTAGGCAGACTGCGAGCAAAAACTAAGATCTCGACAACCTCGGTAATCAAACTGCATTACGCCGATGAGAATGTCGTAATGGCCGATACAGAGGAAGATCTACAACGCATAATCAACGCATTTAACCAAGCCTACAAAAGCCTAGAGGTCAATTTTACCAAAACGCAAATTCTTCACCAACCAGAACCAGGTACGAATCCCCAAGCTCCAAACATTTCCATAAATGGCCATCCTCTGCAGAACGTGGAACATTACCCATACCTTGGGAACCACCTATCATCAAACGCAACTATTGATGCAGAAACAGAGCATCGCCTAAAATGCTTTCGGAGAGAGTCTTCAACAATCACGACATCAATGCGGAGACCAAGCTTCGTGTCTACAACACAGTTATAATACCAACTCTAACATACGGATGCGAAACGTGGACCACCTACAGAAGGTATATCAAACGAGTAGAAAAATATCACCAAAGTTGTTTAAGACGAATACTGAGAATCAAATGGCAAGACCGACGAACAAACATAAGTGTTTTAGAAGAAGCCAGAACAACTAGTATAGAAGCCCTTATCTTCAAGCACCAGCTTCGTTGGACTAGTCACATTATCCGCATGCCTGAAACACGTCTCCCAAAGCAGATATTTTATGGACAACTGAAGGAGGAAAAAAGAAATCAAGGTGGTCAACAAAAAAGGTACAAGGACGTTCTCAAAGGCAATATGATGAAGGGTCACATCGATATAAACAACTTCGAGACCACGGGGGGAGCACAAACTTTTAAAGAGCAACGACGTAGACTAGAAACGGAAAAGAGAGAACGTAGAAAGGAGCGAAAAAATGGAAGAATGGATGACCAACAACACCCGGCTGCTGCCGGAGACTGGTTGTGCCAGGACTGTGGAAGGGTGTGCGGCTCGAGAATTGGCTTACATAGCCATCAAAAAACGCACAACAGATAGCGACGATACAGAATGGAGGAAAATCATACTCGGTATCGAGTGATTGCCTATGATGCTGATGATGAGAACGCGGTATGTGCGCATGCGTATACTTTCGTATGGCGTATCAAAACGAAGAAATTAAATTTAATGTTATTTGTGCCAAAACAAAAGTCGCACTGGTAAAAAGAATAAGCATTCCGCGATTAGAGCTTTGTGCTGCAGTGTTGCTCGCCAAATTAGTAAATTTTGCAAATAAAATTACTTTTCAAAGTATTATGGCTTTTACGGACTGTACGGTTGCCCTATCTTGGATTAAGGGTTCCCCTTATACCTGGCGAACTTTTGTTTCTAATAGGGTCACATACATACAAGAAAAAATTGATCCGTGCGATTGGACACATGTTCCCTCGGAACTTAATGCCGCGGATGCCGGGTCACGTGGTTTGCGTTCTGCGTATTTAATTAATTGCGCCCTCTGGTGGCAAGGACCCAAATTTCTTTGTACGCCACAAGAATCATGGGAACTCACAAAAATAAAATTTTCTGCCCCTGCCGAAGCTCTCGACGAAGAGCGCAAAATTGTCTTTAACGCAATAATTCTTCCAAATTTTTTGGATTCATTGCTCAATAAATTTTCGAATTTTGTAAAACTTATTAGGCTTCTTGCTTATGTATTCATTCACAATATACGTGCTTGTAAATCTCATAAGGAAAGAGTTCAAACTATTTCTCCATGGCTTCTTTCTTACGAACTGCAAATTGCATCTGTTGTGCTAATTAAACACGTTCAATATAAATGTTTCGAAAACGAAATTACTCTTTTGTTAGAAGGGAAACCAATGCCCAAGGTTTTTAGAAAATTAATTCCATTTCTTGATCGAAATAACATTTTACGAGTCGGTGGTTGATTGTGTAATTCAGAACTGGATTACGACAAAAAATATCCTATACTTTTGCCCAGCAATTCTCATTTTACACAACTACTCATTGCCCACATACATGTGAAGTATCTGCATACAAGGGTGCAAACCACACTTTTTTTGCTTTTCCAAAACTATTGGGTATTGGCTGCCAAAAGACTCATACGAAAAATAATTTATCGTTGCACGATTTGTTGGCGTACAAACCCTACTACTTTTCAGCCTCCTCTTGGGAACCTTTCAAAATTTTGAGTTTCTCAGGCTAAAGCTTTTCAACATGTTGGCGTTGATCTTATAGGACACTTTGCTATAACTATGAATCGTTTACGTGGTGTAGTACGACTCAAGGCTTATGTTGTTTTACATTTGGATATTGTGCCGACTTGAGGCAGAGGCTCTGTGTCCTACCAGTACCAAGTGAATTAACTGCATTGACGCCGGATCATTTCCTTACTCTGGAACCTCTAACACCGATTCCAGACCCGGACACCGGTCATTTACAATTAAATCGACATTCTCGATGGCAATTATTACAAAAATTTCATCGCGATTTCTGGCACCGATGGCACAAGGACTACCTTCATAATTTGCAACAGCGGACTAAGTGGAATCATGCTAATTCTCCGGTTGCTACGAACACGATGGTCTTGATCAAAGATGATCAAAACTCTCCTTTACATTGGGTACTAGGACGCATAGATCAATTGCATCCAGGTGCGGATAATATTGCTAGGGTTGCTACAGTCAGAACGGCCAAAGGTGTCCTCTCCCTAATGCGTAATTCAGAAAATACCACAGCCTGCGTATTTTCAGGGGAGCCGGAATGCTTTGTCCCCGCATACTTTTAGTTTTTAGTTTAAATACAAAATTTGGGTACATGAATTTTCTATTTGTTTCTTAAATTAATATTTCTTTTTTTGTTTATTTTTGCGGAAGTTTAGCCTAAACTTTCTCTTTTTGTATTGTATTGTTGTTGTATTTATTTGCTATAAGTTTTGCCTTAATTGGAAAATGAATAAATATTTGAATTTACCGCATAAATTCGATGCTTAAAATGCCTTGACGATTTTATCCTCTTTTACCATTTGGTTTATTCAAATTTGCCGTCCTTTTCTATTTCTAGTTTTACCCACAATTCCCTCCTATCCTATATATACGAAACAAAAACACGGATTTGCTCGTTCACTTCGAAACTGTCTTGTCGCGGTCACATAAAAGACACTGGCTGTTCATCATCGATTTAGTTGGATTTGCCGTAGAAGAAAGAAATTGCAAAAGATTGCAGTTATCCATTCCTGGATCCGACATCCACCATTATCCAGCTCGTTGGTAAGTCAAGGCATTGTGCAAAATTCCGATTTATCATCAAACTTACTTATTTTACTATTACAAAATAGATCCGAATATAGAAGTGTACGTATGAGTTAGGATTGGTAAAACCAGAGTGATCTTGGTGTTTTACAGTTCGACTTTGATTAATTTTCATGCGAAAATATTACGTAATCACGGCCAATTCACCTGTATTTAGGAGATGGGAGTGATAATAAATAATAGGCCGTAATTTCTTAATTAAAGTACTTCTAACTTGCCTTTAATTCATCCTTTGGATAATTATTGTTTTCAAAAATATCTTAAAACAAAAAATGCACCTTTTTATGGTGGATTTTGATCAAATTTTATCTTAAATAGCTGTCTTATAAAAATGAATGGAAATAACAACACAGCCCTCCAAAACATACGTAAATATTTATAACCCATTGTATTATTATTAAGGGTCTTTTCATTTAACAAATTACAAAATATCATACCTACAATAAAAGCAATATATAAATATAGCTAAATCTTGTTTTGATAAATTCATTGCAAAAAAAAGCTTTAACATAATATCTAATACTATCAAAATATTCTAGCCTTTTGTTATTAAAATCACAGATTTAGAATATAAGACTATTCGTTATCACAAAATTTCACCGATAAAATATTTGATTGCTAATTAACAAAGTATTACCTATTAAAAAACTTCACAAGTACATTATTAAACAGTTAAATAATACTAAAATATAGTTTGCTAGAGTATGAGTATGATACCGGCGTGGTTCATTTATTTAATAATTTATTACTAAAACAAAAAACAAAAAGTATAGTCGATAACATCTGATTGGTGGGTGACTGCGGCGCGGCGTATGTTTTTCATTCTGGGATAGTGCCATCTTCTTTAGTGATGGTTGACGCAGTTGGGTTTTTCCTAAAACCAAAAAGATAAATTAATTATCCATGTCAAAGTACCTACTTATGTCAGTACTTGTAACGAATAAATTAAGCCTAAAGTGAGGTATTGTTGCGGTTGTTTGGTCATGAGTCGTATTAAGTGGTAAGACACTGCCCAGGTAGCAAGGACACGTCACAGGACGTCTTAATAACGTCATAATTAAGTCAAATTCGTCGAGGTCAAATTTTAGTCATATTATGACGTTATTAAAGCGTCATGTTAGAGACAAATTTGACACGTCTTATGATCCACCTAATTTGTCGAATACAACTTTAAGTTTTGGATTTATATTTTCAAATCTTCAAATGCTATTTACTACAAACGTTGACCAAAAAGGATATAGGCAATTTTGTTTTTTTTTTTGGAAACTAATTAAAAGGTAGAATTGAGGTTAATTTTTTTCGTCATTGTGACGTGATCTACAATGATCTATATTTTTACGCCTTTGCGTAAATTTGGAAAAGATGAAACATAAACTCCCATTTCATGTCATAAAAAATAAAGCAAAAAATGCGGCAGAAATTGCACACAATAAATATGTAAAATATTCTTATTTATTTTGAAAAGCGGTAATTCCCCAAATTTCTGTCCTTTACAGTTTTATGCGAAAACAGAGAGAGAGAGAGAGAGAGATGTGTGAGTTGCATACGAATCCGCTGGATGACACCCGACAAAGCTCGAAGGTGTTGTCGTACAGTCGTACGTTGTATATACCTAGGTCTGAAGGTGTGTAAAAGGTGTGGTGCAGTCGTCACACAGAAGTCGCTGAGTGCGTGAATTTAATCGTGTCTCGTGTCTGCGGCAAGTTCTGTCTTCTGTCAAAAATAATTCCGTGCTTTTTCAATATTACCCACGCATATATGTGTAATTTTTAGCTTCAAGTGTCGTTAAGTTTTAATGATTTTTTTTATATAGTATATTTTAGTGCTATTATATTATAAATATGTTAGTAGTAGTATAGGTCGGTGTTATACTCGGGTTTTGCCGTATTTTCGTGTATTACCGACATATATTATAGGTTTTAAAGTTATTAATATTTTAATAGTATTATCCGAAGGTTGGTTTGCTATAATTGGGTATTAGCGTATTTTTGTGTATACTAACATTTTTTATTGAGTTTATATATTTGAGTAGTAGGTATTATTATGCAGCTAATAGAAACTTAAGGTCAAATATTAGTGGTATCGGTTTCCCCATCCCTATCTTGTTGATATCTGATCAAAGTGACAATGTTTGAATAAGCAATGCGTTACGGGCAAACCTACGCAGCGTTACGTGGCTCTTAACGCATCTATCTCAGGACTTATCCACCATGAGTTTAAAAGTGTACCTGCTTGATTGGGATGCGGATACCGATAATACTGATAATTGACTTTAGCATCTTATTTTCACTCTATTATCTGAAGGTTGGTATGTTTTAATAGTATTATCCGCTAAAGGTTAACTTTTCAAACTTTTTATTCTAACATAAGTCTATGTAAACTATCTTTATGAAATACTTTCATATTTGCAGTGTTGTCATTTGCAGGAAAACTTGGCAATAACTTTCTTATTTTAAATCACCCTGTACGTTTTTGCTTTTTGGATTCTACAAATTATTCTAGTTATATTTTATGTATATTGTCATATACCTATGTTCAACTATTTTTAAAATACTGACAGGTGAAAACTGAAATTTTTTAACTTTGACAGCCTGTAACATCGAAACGGTTAGGGAAAGAACAATCACGTCATATTACGACGTTATTAAAGCGTCATGTTAGAGGTGGTTGTATGGGCTGCGCTGTAGAGGTAGTATGTCTTGTTTAAAACGGTTGCATCGAGAGTCATAGACTGGAGATGGTTTTGAACAATTGGTCCTCACAGGGCGGTCAGCTCTCACATATAGCTCCACGTGCCACACCCCGGTAACTGCATCAACCTGCAGGCCAAACTATGTCAGGGTAGCCAGATATGGCGAGAAAATGGCATAGATATAACACCAGAGGAAGTAAAACACGCAATATCTTCAGCTAAAAACAGAAAAGCGGTAGGGCAAGACGAAGTATACATTGAGGTTTAAAAGCTAATAAAAAACGAACATTCGCTAAACACGCTGGTCAAACTTTTTGCCTTGATTTATCGTAGCGGTAAAATCCCTGTTGACTGGCTACCTTTGTTACGCTGCCTAAAAAACATTCAGCAAAGAAGTGTAGTGATTATCTCTTAATCAGCCTAATGAGCCATATGTTAAAAATATTTCTAAAGATTATCCACAAAAGAATTTATGGGAAATGCGAATCTTTTATGGGTGACACGCAGTTTGGATTTCGTGGTGGGTTCGGGACAAGAGAGGCCTTCAAGTTTTAGTTCAGCGGTCTAGAGATGTGTCGGTGCCAGTATATGCCTGTTTCATAGATTATGAGAAGGCATTTGATTGAGTCCAACACGAAAAGCTAAAAGAAGTTGGTCTAGATGACCGAGATCTAAATATAATCGCTAATCTATACTGGAATCAGACTGCTCAAATAAAGGTTGATGGCCAACTGTCCGAAGAGGTCCAAATAAGAAGAGGAGTACGCCAAGGTTGTATATTGTCTCCGCTGTTGTTTAATATCTATAGTAACAAAATAATAGAGAATTCACTTCATAACTGCGAAGAGACTTTGACCATAAATGGTATAAAAATCAACAACATACGATATGCCGACGACACTGTCATAATAGCAGACACGCTGGAAGGCCTACAAGAGTTGTTGAATCAAATTGCTGCCAAAAGTTCGCAATTCGGGCTTAACTTAAATGTTGAAAAAACAAAATAGATGGTCATATCCAAGAAAAAGAACATCCGGGGCATGTTAGAAGTAAATGGGCAGCAAGTTGAACGCGTGGATTCATACAAATACTTAGGTTGTCTCCTTAATGAGAACTGGGACAATATGCAAGAAGTTCGTGCAAGAATTGAACAGGGCAGATCATCTTTTATCAAAATGAAATCAGTTTTGTGTAGTCGCGATCTTAATACCACTCTCTGAATTCGTGTTCTTCGGTATTATGTTTTTAGCATCTTATATTATGGCATGGAAGCATGGACACTGACTGAGTGTGCAATGTGCAAAAAGTTGGAGGCATTCGAGATGTGGTGTTATCGTAGAATATTAAGGATATCTTGAATGGACCGAGTAACTAATGTAGATGTTCTGCTTAGAATAAATAAAGAGCTTGAAGTTTTATTTACCATCAAAAAACGAAAACTTGAATATTTTGGACATATTTTGAGAAATGACAAATATAAACTCTTAAAATTGATAATAGAAGGAAAAATTGAAGGCAGAAGAGGTCCGGGTCGTAGACGGATATCATGGCTTAAAAATCTTAGACAATAGTATGGTGTTAGTCTTACGACACTTTTCCGAAAAGCAGTGAACAGGGTGCAGATTGCGCTGATGATAGCCAACGTTCGAAGAGAGCATGGCACTTGAAGAAGAAGTTAGAGACAAATTTGACACGTCTTATGATCTACCTAATTTGACGAATAGATCTTTAAGTTTTGGATTTATATTTTCAAATCTTCAAATGCTATTCACTACAAAGGCTGATCAAAAAGGCTATAATTTTGTTTTTTTTTTCTGAAAACCAATTAAAAGGTAGAATTAAGGTTAATTTTTTTCGTCATTATGACGTGATCCGCAATGACCTATATATTTTTACGCCTTTGCGTAAATTCGGAAAAAATGAAACATAAACTCCCATTTCATGTCATAAAAAATAAAACAATAAATGCGGCAGAAATTGCACAGAATAAATATGTAAGATATTCTAATTTATTTTGAAAAGCTGTAATTCCCGGCTAGTGAAGAAAACCAAATTTCTGTCCTTTACAGCTTTATGCGAAAATCAGAGAGAGAAAGAGATGTGTGAGTTTCATAGGAATCCGCGGGATGATACCCGACAAAGCTCGAAGGTGTTGTCGTATAGTCGTAGGTTGTAGCTAGGTGTAAAGGTGTGTGAAAGGTGTGTGCAGTCGTCACACAGAAGTCGCTGAGTGCGTGAATTTAATCGTGTGTCGTGTCTGCGGCAAGTTTTGTCTTCTGTCAAAACTAATTCCGTTTTAATGATTTTTTTATATCGTATATTTTAGTGCTATTATTACAAATATTTTAGTAGTAGTATCCGAGGTTGGTGTTATACTCGGGTTTTATCATATTTTCGTGTATTACCGACATGTATTATAGGTTTTAAAATTAATAATATTTTAATAGTACTATCCGAAGGTTGGTTTGCTATCATCATCACCATCATATCATCATCATTTGGTTTGCTATAGCGTATTTTTGTGTATACCAACATTTTTTATTTTTTTATTGAGTTTATATATTTTAGTAGTAGGTATTATTATGCAGTTAATAGAAACTTACCCAAGTAGCAAACATCTGTACCAAAATACCAAAAACGTCCTTGGGACGTCCGCGTCCGGACATTAGTATATCCCCGGGACCTACGCCGTCTTTAGGACGTCCCTGGGCGGTCCAATGTTACAAAATAATTAGTCCACAGGACGTCCGACTCGGACGTACGCCATCTTTAGTCCACAGGACATACGACAAAGACGTCCCAGGGACGTACACAGAAATCGTCTGCAGGACATATTCACAGGACGTTTTAGGTACGTCCGCTTTGGGTCCTACGCCGTCTTTAGGGCGTCCCTGGGAGGTCCGATGTTACAAAATAATTGGTCCACAGGACGTAAGACAAAGACGTCCCTGGGATGTACACAGAAAACGTATGCAAGACATATTCACAGGACGTCTTAGATACGTCCGCTTTGGGACCTACGACGTCTTTAGGACGTCCCTGGGAGGTCCAATGTTACAAAATAATTAGTCCACAGGCGTACAACAAAGGCGTCCCTGGGACGTATGCAGACAACGTCTACAGTCTTAAACTATGAACTAGCCGCTAATATATATATATATATATAACAGCACATACCTTAGACTCGAATGAGCCATACTTATTCAGAACATCCCTGGGAGGTCCAATGTTACAAAATAATTAGTCCACAGGACGTACGACAAAGACGTACACAGAAAAATTCTGCAGGGCATATTCACAGGACGTCTTAGGTACGTCCGCTTATGGACCTATGCCGTCTTTGGGATGTCCCGGGGATGTCCGATGGCGGACGTCGCAAGGACGTTTTTGGAACAGATGTGTGCTACTTGGAATGGCGCACCGGCTATTCTTTTTTGTTTTTTCAATAATAAAATGATTTGGTAATGTGCCAAATTCAGAGGAAGATTCGGACACCGCCAAGCAACTTTCGTCAAGTAGGTTATTTAATGGTGAGTTTATATATGAAAATAACAAAGGATAAGATAAACAGGAATTATAAACCGGAGATAATAATAAGTTAGGGTAGGTTTGTAAAACTATCAATGAAAATCCATTTTGGCGATGGAAAAAACCGATGACTTTGCGGTTGAACCAGTGCGCCGCCCACATACCACAAAATTTGAAGACACGTCAAAATTATGTGTACAAAAAGCGACGATTGTTTATTTACAGATTAAGCTAACATTAAAAAACGATATCTTAAATTCACAAGAAAGTTACGCCAAAGCTGGTTTCCAAAAAACATTTCTTTGCCACATTTTTGAGCCACGTGATTGCCACCAGATTTTTGATGACGTTACAAAACGATATGTAAATCCACAGAAATTTCGTGCCAAACGTAGTTTTTAAAGAAGCTCTGTTTGCCACATTTTTGAGCCACGTGTTTTTCACCTGATTTTTGATGACGTTAAAAAAAAAACAACTTGTAAATCCACGGGAAATTCACGCAAAAGGGAGTTTTCAAAGAAGCCTAAGCTGCCACTACTGTGGAATTAGTTGTAGATGGCGCTTGCTTGCAAGTTGCAAAAAGACGAAGGGAAACGGCCAAGCAGAAAACAGCTTCGAAATCGCCATTTTGTTAGAGGTTACAGATGGTTTTGTTGGAAGTGAAAGTGCGCTGCAATTATAGGATATACTATAAACAATTCCTGTGCCGATGCCGGTTAGATCAAGGTAAGTCAGAATATAGTTTTTACCGTGATACTATCAAAATTCCATGATCATTTATAAAGGAAACCATGGTGTGCATCTGATCTGCCTTTGAGCTTGTATTTTATTTTTTGATGCCGGTTTTCATGATTATCGATACTGGCTGTTGGGAACCTTACAATTCCAACTCTGACTATGGAAGTCAGAGTGTGCGATGGTGTTAAGTGATGTCTGGATTGAGGGTGGCTAGTGAATCCACTGACGAGCCCACGCTGGTCACCCCGGGCGACACATCGTTTAATTGTTTCTCTTTTCGCTTTGGTCTTTTGTGTGTTTCATGTGGGACACTCATCCAATTTTTAATTTTCGTTCTTTCCTCCCAAGATCTTTTGATCTTCCCCCTTTTAGATTCTTTTCTGTTGATGTAACTGATTTGGAAGTTTTAACTTCATATTTTTTTATTATAATATTAAATAAATACGTTAATATTTGGTTTCAAAATACCTACAAGGAATTAGGTTAGGTGGCTTTTTTGGCCTTGTATTTGTTGTACCGTACTTTAGCATTTGTAGTAGAGTTACGACAACTTGTGTACAAAAGATAGGTACTGTCGTAACTTTATAGCCACGGCCTTATATATAAAATGATGCTGAAGTACCACCAACAGCAGTAAGTTTTAGTAGGTAAATCCAAGGTATTGATAATAATCACATAATCAGAGTTCCAAAAGGTCACCACACGTGAATCTCTGGGAAAGAAAAAACAAATAAAAATGATACCAAATGTGAATATTTGTAACTCATCGCGGTATACGTATCCGCATCTAGCGAGAACCAAGCACGTTGATTGGTCAGAAACTTGTAGCACGTTCAAAAAGAGCAGATATATGCTAATTTAAGGTGTTTCTGAATGCAATAGGTGCTGATATACGATACGTGTGCCGTAACGATACGTGATACCTAACGCATCTCAACATCTATCGCGTTCAAGAACACCTTAGATTAACATATATCTGCTCTTTTCGAACGTGGTTTAAGTTTCTGACCAATTAATGTGCTTGGTTCGATGATTGAAATTTTGTACTCAATATGTTGATAAAAAATATGTTACCCCAAAAACATTTTGTTAAAATTTTAATAGACACTTAAACTCAATTATCAACTGTATATTGGTATCGACATCCCTATACCAATTAAGTAGGTGCACTTTTAAACTTATGGTGAATGCATGGCACCTCCAGCTGTCAAAGTGACAGTGTTTGATTCTAGGTTTGATTGAACGAGTGATGCGTTATAGAGAAAACTATGTATACCATTAGCGATACAGGGCTCTAACGCATCATATATCAGGATGAACAAAAATGCTGTTATTTTGACTAGCTGGGGCTATCACGCATTCGCCATAAGTTTAAAAATGCACCTGCTTGATTGGTTGACATGATAGCTAGGGATGCAGTCGTAACAGAAATACGCATTTTGTCATTTTTTTTCATTTTTTGTTCAACAGACCAGAATAAATTTTTTTGTACAGAAAGTGTAACTTTACAAAGATGGGTACAAATATGTTACCGAAAAATAAAACATAGACCGGAAAAGGAAGATGAGACTTTATTTTCCGCTCCCATTTTTAGTCAAGTTGGATATGACTTATGATGACAGTTTTCAAACTTTTTTGATTTTTTTTAATTTATTTAAAAAAAAAAATATTTTTTTTTCACTTTTAAAATTTTTATTTTTTAATTTTTTTTAATATTTTTTTTTTGGATTTTTTTTTGTTTTTTTATTTATTTTTTTTAAATTTTTTTGATCTATTTTTTTTTTGTTTTAATTTTTTTATTTTTTTTTTATTTTTTTCTTTAATTTTTTTTTAATTTAATTTTTTACATATTTTTTATTTTTCTTTATTATTTTTTTATTTTAAATTAAAAGTTTAATGATTTCTAGGTGTAAAAATGAGTGAATATGAATTGGCTCACCGCCCTGTAAACTTTCTGTGTCGACCTGTAAAGTTCCCTTTTCCGATCTAGTAACGTAAATACCTAATTGTGGGTAGACCTTTCAAAATGCCAGGAATCGTGATTAATTTGATTGCAATAATTTTTTTTTATTTGTTTTCAGGCTAAACAAACATTTTTCACATTTACAAATATATGACAACATTTAATAATTTCTAAACAGCACTTAACAGACTTAAATTTCCACAGTATTAAAATTAATATATCTGGAGTGTATTTTAACTAAAAAATTATTTTATATTTTTAATTTGGTATTTATCCACACAGTGCGTTAAAATAATTAAAGGTAAAATGGTAAACTATATAAATTTTGCTCGGGGCTTAACAATATTGTTGACGAAAATGAAAAAGTTTTGGTATATTTGAAATTAGGAAGGAAAGGGCGATTCAAACATTTAACAATATATAATATGTTTCATTTAAAATAACAAACTTGGTGTCAAAATTTGACATTTGCAATGACATTTAGAAATTTTAGACAGGTAACTTTTAAAGCATGCAAAGTTATACAGGTTTTGCATTTAACCTTTTTTCTAACATTAATAATAACGGCACTAACTGGGGCGTCCAAATATATTTATGAGATAAATTGTTTTTTTTTTCCAGATATTGTAAGAGAAGAGTATGGCCCTATCAACGACTACTAGTTCGAAAAAACTACTATTGATTTTTTTAGATATGCCTCGCAGAAGGAATACCAGAAGAAATTAGTATAGGAGCACAATCCTGATCTGGTATTAGAATACCATTGCTGATAAAACTGAAAATTCAAAGTGTCTCTAAGATTATTACTTTATTTCTCAGTGGCGTAGCCAGGGGGGAGGGTGGGAGTTAAACCCCTTCGTAGAAGGTCCAACCCAATCTATAATAAATTAAATATGATCAAGAGCCCCAGGGAGAGCTATAGCTCCATCACTTTTTTGACCCTTTACTCCAGTTTGTGTCGTGTGTTTGGTGTGATGTATTAAATTTTAAAAAAATTTCCCGGCGTCATTAACTGTTATAATTTTACTTTAATTCTAAGAAATATTTATCAGCATTCAAAACGTGTAACAAATGGTATTCTTAGTGTAATTTTTCTTAAAATTTTCATCTGCGGGGCATTTATGATTTGGCAATAAATCTATAAATACCACTGCAACCCACCTTTTCTTGGGATCTAACCCAATCTACTTTTTTAAAAATATTTTACAAAAAACCTAAAAGATCAAAATTTTCAAAGAATTTTTTGTTTTTTTTTGTCAGAATTTTCGCCTGCGGCGCTATACCAATATTAAATATTGTTACAATTTTGTTTGATTTTAAGCAATTTTTTTGTCAACAACATTTGAGACGCGTAAAAAATAGCATTTTAGTGTAATTTTTTCAAAACTTGGCTGCGGCGCATTCGAGGGTTAATTCTGAAAAAATCTGCAAATGAGAGCTGAAGCAATAGGCACCTACTTAATGTTTAAAAATTTGGTTAAAAAGGTAGTTAGTTGATTTCTATTAAATGATGAACCCCCCCCCCCCCCAGAGTCGATTTCTGGCTACGCCACTGGATTTCTTAAAAAAGGAATTAAAAAGACTTTGTATTCAGTATACAGGGTGATCGGCTATAAGTTTAGACTCAGAAGAACTAAACAAAAACTGACTGGAAGAGTATCTTATAGGGACCTCAAAATCATTAATAAATATTATTCAGTTCAAAAAGTATATAGGGTGTGTCAAAAAGTTATTTATTTCTTATGGAACACCCTATACATTTTGACTCTCCAGAATATTAGCTTTTTGGAGATATTTCAATTTGAATTAGATATTAATTAACTCGTACTATTGTAACATAATAAAACCTAAGTAATTTATGACGCCCTGCTGTCAAAACGACGATATTTTTGTTTTTCACAGCCATCTATTTATTAGGAAAGTTAAGTAAGTTCCGAGGTAAGTTCTAGTTTGACAGCTTTTTGATTGTCGTGATTATGCATATTATTATGTATGGCCGACTTTGGTTTAATTATAATACAATAATACGAATTAATTATTATCTAATTCAAATTGACATATCTCGAAAATTGTTACATGCATATACTAAATATAAAATGTCAAAATAAGGGTATTTTATAATAAAAAACAACTTTTTGGCACACCCTAGGGTTTTTAAGAATGTAACTTCTTTTTAACAATTATGCCCATATCCACCATTAAACACTCTAATCAGGGCTAGCTAATTGTAATTAACTTGCTAATCGCGGCTAAACAAATTTACCTACCCACCAACTTTTTTTATGAAATAATTAACTAATCAGGGTTAAGTAACTCGATAAAAAAAAAAGAGCTGGCAAATTTGGTGTGTATCTATTGGTAACACTGGATATGTTAAAAATTTTTTGATGCAAAAGGTAATCTTTTCTGTTTACTTTTTAACTTTCTTTCAGTTTTTGTTTATTTATTTTTAAAAACCTATCAGAAAATACGTTCCCCAGCTGTTGCGACTGAAACTCAAGGTAAACGGGGATGGCCGAATCGGTGCCGTTTGGAGCAAATCAGTTTGTTGTCGCCAGCATTATTTACAATAATTAACTGCTCATTTTCAGTCGTTTAGTGTAAAAAAGTGGATTTGCCGAAAGTTTGTTTTTTCCCACAGTGTGTGGTAAACAAAAGTAGGCATTCAACAGTATGCTGATATGAAATATTATAATGACCCAAGGATTGCAAAATGTGTATATAAATGGCCTTTTCAAAAATAAATCCTTCGCAACGAAGTCAACATGGTGACTTTTTGTAACTCACATGCGTTCAGATAAGAGGGTTAAGTTAAAGTAAAAGTACCTTAAATTTTACCAGCCCAACAAGTCGTTACAAACAAATAAAAAAATATAGTTTAGACGGTTCGTTAATGTGAATTTTTATGTGATATGATATGTATGGGATAAACCATTAGCCATCTTGTGACTGGATTAGATGTTTGAAAATATTTGTTATGTTTATTTTTTAATTTTTTTTTAAAGTCACTTTCAGTATTTGTATAGTTTTAGGATAGGATACTTATTCCCTTGTATTACTTGACAAGTTTCCATTGCAAAATCTACTTAAAAAATGTTTAATAAAGCAAGACTGCCAAAATTAAATCTATCTGAGGCACCACATCACTGTTTACTGCAACAACTACATTATGGTAGGTGCTGCAATGGGGCTTTTGAGGAGGAGGAGAACCCACTTTTGTTAATAATATGTCAAAAAAGCTTGCTTCCAATCACCAACCTAGAAGGTCTGTGAGAAATAATCTTCTCAGCGTAAACGTGATTTATTTAGGATGTTTGTTAATTTTTAGATATATTGAATACCTTATAATTTGTTAAAAGTTGTGATATTTTTTATATCAAGAAGAACATGTTGCTCTTCCAAATTTTACTGAAATTATTTAAATTCTACATTTTTTGACAGTTTTATTTTGAAACTGTTATCACCAAAAATTATGCCCTAGTTGACAAAACCAGTGTAAGAAAAAAGAGGTTTTAAAGTTATAATAATTAAAGAAGAAAAATAATGAAATATGAATTTAGAAAAATCAAGTTTTATAGGACCTCGACTTAAAGGTTGCACCAATGAAGTTGACCACGCACGTCAATTGAAAGTTGTATTTTTGGGCTGTATTTCCTCCAAACGCGCGATCATTAAAAGAAATGAAATTTTATTGAAATTGTGGTAATTTAAAGGCATACAATAATCTTATGGGGCTTACCTCGAATGCTGGTTCTATCTTCGAAAAGGGAGCTCCCTGTAGGACGTCTTGTTTATTCTGCCTTTACCACCCCATTCACCACTTGATAAGGAGTTTTTTGAATTGTTTTGTAAGGATTTTAGATCGAAAAAATACCGTAATTTTTTTTTAATATCTTGAACAGCTCGTCGACGGCAGGCAGCCCAATTGGAAAATTGTGTGCAATAATTTGAAATATCATACAAAAGTTTGCAAAATTAACAAAATAGAAAAAATAAAAATAAACGTGCGTAGACATTTCCGCCCACTTAAAACACTTCGTGCTTTACCGAAGAAAAAAAAATAATAAAGAAATTCGAATATTACCCCGAAAAATAGAAAATTTATTTACAAAATTTGAACGAAAAAATTAACTTTGTACTGGAACCGGGCAGAGTTTTACTACCGGTCTACGGTACGTTCCCGACGCAGTTTTGACGTCAACCATCCTAACTACGCCGTCAACTTCAGGATATAGAGCTGCCACTCTGGCTAGAGGCCACTGAAGCGGAGGCTTCGTTTCATTTTTTATGAGGACGAGTGTATTCAGCTCAACTTTGTTAGCAAGTTCCGTCCATTTGGAACGTTGCTGCAACGTGTGCAGATACTCTGAATGCCATCTGGACCAGAAATCTGCCTGAAATCTTTGAATTAGTTGCCAGCGAGACAAGGAGGAAATTTTTACATCTGTAAGATCTGGATCAGGCAACGAATTCAAAGGTTCAAGAGTAAGAAAATGGCCGGGGGTGATAGGAAATAGGTCGTTAGGATCGGCGCTTTAGGAAAACAAAGATCTTGAGTTCAGAATAGCCTCAACTTATCAAAGAAATCTCGTGAACTCTTCGAAGGTAAGACGCTGTTCCCCGATAACACGCAGCAAATGTGTCTTAACAGACGCAGAAATCTATAGCCGTGTGTAAAAAACATTTCAATTGAGATACTCTCTGAACAGGTAAATCGGATATAGGTTATACATACGGTTTTGGGTTTAAACGAAAACATCTTAAGTAATGAGACATTGCGCGTCTAGCTGACACGATTTAGTACCTCTGTAACAATAAGAAAGTCAAGGTCTTGAAACCGGGATGAAGAAATTTGTTATGAGTGTACTCAATAAGAAGAGTAGTAAACCTATGCGATTTCGGCAAAAGATAAGGATGTTTTGCATTGTAATTTAACTGTGAATATTTGAGACGTCCGCCCACTCTGACGAAACCACTCGAATCAAGAAATAATGAGTGTTTTCAAAACTGTGTATTTGATTGTGCTGTAATTTGTCGATAATGCCTGAAAATGCTTGGTACTGTACGTGTCGAATAATAATGGAAAGTGCGTTCTCCATCTCCTCTGGAGAAGGGTAAATTGAAGTTCTAGGGAGACGAGAAGTAATCTAAGAAAATAAGAAATAAGTTTTTGGAAGCGAAGAAATATTATTTAGCAAAGTATCTAGAATATTTTCTAGAAGAACGGTATTAAAAACAACTAATTTTCTTTCTTCAAACTGAATTTTTTGATTGTTTTCCTCACTAGGATCGCAAAATTTATTTGGCCACTCAAATTCTGACAATCGTAAGAAAGGTGGTGAATTCCACCATAGGTCACAATCGAGCAACTTACTGGCTGTAACTCCCTTGCTTCCAATGTCTGCTGAATTTCATTCAGAGCGAACATGACGAAAATGTGTGGAGGGCAGTATCTCCTGAATATGAGACTCCCTATTGGTAACAAAAACTTTCCATCGATGTAGAGAAGCAGCTATCCAGCCTAAAGCTACTTGTGAATCGGACCAAGCAAATATGTTGTCGAAACTAATATACTTTTCGTAAGCAAGCTGTACCGATTGAATCAAGTCGGCTAGCAAAACCGACGCACACAACTCAAGGCGCGGTAAAGAAATTGTTTTTAGTGGTGCGACTCTTGACTTCGCCGTGACAAGTGAAATGAAAATACCATCAGGTGTAAGAAAACGAAAATATATCACCGCACAATAGCCCACCATGCTCGCATCGCAAAAACCATGCAATTGGCAATTAGAGAAACTATCTGGTAGAACACGTCTCGGTAGATTTATTGAGCATAAGTCAGGAAGTTCTGATTTAAACTGATTCCACATATTAATAATGGATTGGTCTGGAGTACTATCCCAATCTAACTCTTTGCAAATCCATAAACGTTGCATAATGTGTTTCGCAAGAAGTGCAACTGGACTCAAAAAACCTTGTGGATCAAACAATCGGGCAATTTGACTAAGTATTGTTCTTTTTGTAATAGGTTTGTTATCTAAAACAACCTTATAGGAAAAAGAATCCCTTTCAGGATTTCATTGTAACCCAAGCATTTTTATATAAGTGGGATCATCTTGATCGAAACTTAAGGACATCTGACGATTCGACTCTGGTATATTTGTAAGAACCTCTGGGCAGTTACTGGCCCATTTACGTAGCTCAAACCCGTCAGATTTTAGTAAATTAATTAATTCTTGTTGCAATGACAAGCACGAATCAAGGGATAAAATACCCCCGAAGCAATCATCGACGAAAATTTGCGAATCTAAAGTCTGCGCTGCACGAGGAAAATTGGACCTCACTTGATTTGCAAGCTCATTTAAGGTCCGAATACATAAATAAGGTGAAGGAGATAAGCCATACGTAACCGTATTTATTCTGTAAGTTTGTAAGATAAGATTAGAATCAAAACGCCAAAGTATTCTTTGAAAATCTCTATCTTCTAAGCACAACAATATATTTCGAAAAAACTGCTTTATATCGCTAATGAAAACTAACGCGTAAAATCTAAAAATAAGCAGTAAGGAACTAATATATTTTTGTAACTTGGGGCCGGTCAACAGCGAGGAATTTATTGAAATAGAATTGCTACCTTTTGCAGCCCCATCGAAAACAACGCCCAACTTTGTCGTAACTGCATCATTTTTTATAACGCAGTGGTGTGGTAAGTACTAACAATTTTTTGGAATTAAAGTTTTGTTAGAAATTAGGCTCATATGGCCTGTATCAATGTAATCTTGCATAAACTCGGAATAATCCTTATACAAGATTGGATTTTTTTGCAATCGTTTCTCGATCATAGTAAATCTGCGAAACGCCATATTAAATGAATCACCCAAATTTAGATTAGCGTCCTTAAAGGGCAGCGCCACAATAAATCGGCCCGTGGAGTCACGTGAAACCGTTTCTTGAAAACACTGCTCACACTTAATTTCGTCGGGAGTGAGGTGAACTTTGGAAAAAATATTTTCCAATTGCCAAAATTTCTCTAGACACTGATCTAAATTATAATCATTGCAGTTTGTGAAATAGGAATTCGAAATTGAAATATCACTTCTTGAAATGCTAGTGTCTACTTTTTCTAGCAGAACATAGCCGAAAATTGTCTCTAAGGCAGTCGCCTGCCCTGTACTACCCGAAAGTTTACTCCCTAGAAGGGTTTGAATGAACATATCGGCACATAGTAATAATCCAACAGAGCTACTTTCATAAAACTTTGGATATGCAAGTTGTAAGTTTGAAATATGATCCCAAATTTTAACCTGGAGATCAAAACAAGGTAGATTCGAACAAACTTTTGGAAGCACTATTGCATCAAAAGACAAATTAGAAAAGTTGGAGCATTGAGGTTTGATCGTGCACCTCGCAATTCCCTTGGAAACATTTAAGGACATTTGGTTTAGTCCGGAAATAGCAATAGAAAAATTCGACATAGAAATACCAAGTCTTTGGAGCCTTTTTTCAGAAATGAAATTTGCCTTGCTGGCGCTATCAATTACTGCACGGATAGGTTGAAAATTGCCTCTACAATCTTGGATATCTACCACTGCGGTAGCTAGCAAAACTCTATCTTGGTTGGCCAGTGTACTCATTGTAGTATTCATACAGTTTGTATTTTGGCCAGAAGAATGTGGCGACGAAACAGAAATATTTGAACCTGATTTGTTCAAATTTGACATGTTGGATGACTGATCCATGTGAAGCAGTGTATGATGCTGTAAGCCACATGACCCAGCTCTACAACGATAAGTAAGTTTTTGCAATAAACGAAGGAAATTTTGCTAACGTGTGCATCTGTTTGCATAGAAAGCACTTAAATTTTTAGTTGCGGTTGCTAGTATTGGAAGTTGTGGATGTTTGGAAATTGTTTTGAGTAAAAAAGGAATTGGAATGACTTCTGCCTGAACAAGTGTTACCTGATGGAGGGAACTTCAACTTGACAGGTGAAAGAAACTGAACAGATTCAAGTCCTTTACAGTGATCCTGAATAAAATAAAATAAATCTGTAAATGTTGGAATCGGCGTTTCACTAAATTTGGTCTCAAAACTTGTACACAACCCCACTGGAACTTTAAGTAAAAGCAAGTGAAATAAAATAAACGACCAGTGGTTAACAGAAAAGCCTAGAGTTTTGAGATATGAAATTGATTGCGAAAATGTATTCAAGACGATCTGAGGTTCTTTTGTAGAATCGTTTTTTGGTGAAGCATTGTAAATTGCATTTAATTCATTGGTGGCAAGTAAGCGTTTATTTTGGTAACGATCTGTTAACGCCTTTATTGCTATATCGTAATTATCAGCTAATAAAGGAATAGATTTAGGTAAGTAAGCAGGCGCTGAAATTTCTCAATATCTGACATGTCAGTTTTGTTATGAATAAGACTTTTGTACAGATCGTAAAACGTTGGCCAATCAGATACGTTGCCAGAAAATTTAGGAATTTTCAATCTGTCCAAAATAGCACTGGAATTTGTGTCAGCCTTGACACACTTTTGGAGAACTAAAGAATCTGGTTAAAAAAGTTCTAGAAATATGGCCTTTGGCTCATTGTAATAAGTAGCGCAGCCTTTTCTTACCGCGTCCTCGGCCTCAAAGAGTCGTCATCAATATTTTTAATTACGTCATTCCCAAGTAGCACACATCTGTACCAAAAACGTCCTTGGGACGTCCACCTCCGGACATTCGAACATGACGTCCGCTTCGGGACCTACGCCGTCTTTAGGACGTCCCTGGGCGGTCCAATGTTACAAAATAATTAGTCCACAGGACGTAAGACAAAGACGTGCACAGAAAACGTCTGCAGGACATATTCACAGGACGTCTTAGGTACGTCCACTTTGGGACCTACGCCGTCTTTAGGACGTCCCTGGGTGGTCTATAGGACGTACGTTTCGAACCTTAATAGCGGCAATAGTAGTAGTTATATATGTATTCACAAACTAAATCAAACCACACCTAAGTATTCTAAACAAACAAACGGTACTATTCCTGTATGTTACAAAATAATTAGTCCACAGGACGTATGATAAAGACGTCCCTGGGACGTACACATAAAACGTCTGAAGGACATATTAACAAGACGTCTTAGGTACGTCCGCTTTGGTACCTACTCCGTCTTTAGGACGTCCCTGGGAGGTCCAATGTTACAAAATAATTAGTCCTCAAGACGTACGACAAAGGCGTCCCTGGGACGTATTATACAGAAAACGTCTGCGGAACATATTCACATGATGTCTTAGGTACGTCCGCTTTGGGACATATGCCGTCTTTAGGACGTCCCAGGGATGTCCGGTGGCGGACGTCCCAAGGACGTTTTTGGGCCACATGTGTGCTACTTGGGATGGCACACCGGCTATTCCTTTTTGTTTTTTCAATAATAAAATGTAGGAGTCTGATTTGGTAATGTGCCAAATTCAGAGGAAGATTCGGACACTGCCAAGCAACTTTCGTCAAGTAGGTTATTTAATGGTGAGTTTATAATGAAAATAACAAAGGATAAGATAACCCAGGAATTATAAACCGGGGATAAGAAATAAAAACAAAGTTAGGTTAGGTTTGCAAAACTGTCACTGAAAATGCATTTTGGCGATGGAAAAAACCGATTACTTTGCGGTTGAACCAGTGACGTCACATTTCGAAATAACGCAAGCGCCGTGTTCTACGTCCAAAAACGACACTTATTAAATCAATTTTATAGTAGCGCTGTCCTGGGGACGTCCTAAAACTGTTTGAGTGGTTTAATCCGAATTTTGGTCCCACGTCAAACGTCCCCAGAACGTACAGTTTGGACCTAGGGCGTTTGAGCATTAATGAATTTTATCACTATAAATAACTTACAAAACTAATAAAAACCAAATAAAATGGCAACCAATCAAAACCAATCTCGAAATAAGTATAAACCAATTTTATAGTTATGCTGTCCTGGGTACGTCCTGAGGACGTATAAGTGTTTCCAACCGATCTTTGGTACCACTTCAAACGACCCCAGGACGTACGATTTGGACCCGGGACGTTCGGCCCTTACTGGGACGTCCTGAGGACGACGTGTGCTACTTGGGATTATGCGCCTCAGAAAAATTATCATAATCTTTTTCTAAAGACTGGTACCTAGCATAGATATGCGCATGATGTGGTTGGTCGCCTTTCGCACGTAGTGCTGCCTGGTAAGTTTCAGTTACACTATTGCAATAGCCCAGCGAAGAGCCTTAAGCCTTTTTTGTGCAGCCATTTTTTATTTATTTAAAATAAAAGAATAGCAAAATATAATTAGGAAAAATTGAACTTGTTCAACCAGAGAGAAATTCTAAATAAATTTGCAAAATATTCAAAATGAAAGTATGCCTTAGTTGAGCAGAATACACTTTTGTTTTGAAAAGGTCGCGAAAATTGTAAACAAGTTCACGTGCGAGCAGCGCTAATCGAGCGATCGACGACAGATTATAACAGGTGAGGTGGCTACGCTTAAACTGCGTGAACCGCGAAAAATTGAATTTGGAAATGGTCAGCGTGAACCCCCACCGAAAGTACTGACCGTTCGACCGGAGAGTACCGCTTCGTACGTCGTCGGTCATTTCAAATATGGCTAGCGAAAACCAAAAAATAAATTTAAAAACCACACGCGATTTTTAAATTTTATTTTATGAAAATTTTGAAAAATCCGGCTCGAAGGACATAGACGCACGTCAATTGAAAGTTGTATTTTTGGGCTGCATTTCCTCCAAACGCGCGGTCATTAAAAGAAATTAAATTTTATTGAAATTGTGGTAATTTAAAGGCATACAATAATCTTATGGGACTCACCTCGAATGCTGGTTCTATCTTCGAAAAGGGAGCTCCCTGTAGGACGTCTTGTTTATTCTGCCTTTACCACCCCATTCACCACTTGATTAGGAGTTTTTTGAAATGTTTTGTAAGGATTTTAGGTCGAAAAAATACCGTAATTTTGCACTTGAAAATATTCCGAAAAATTGCAACGTGCCGTTAGCTAGAGATCTTGTTGGCGACACACTGTCTGTCTCGTCGCGCACATATCTTGCGCAGCTCGTCGACGGCAGGCAGCCCAATTAGAAAATTGTATGCAATAATTTGAAATATCATACAACAAAACAAAAAATAGAAAACAACAAAATAGAAAAAATAAAAATAAACGTGCGTAGACAGAAGTTTTGTACACACTGGTTGCAGATTTGTGTATTTAATTTTCTATTTCTCTTCTGAAAAATTTCTTGTCTTTCAAAAAAATGTTTTTTTTTATATTACAAAGAGAAGAAAAACCTAAAATTAAAATGTTGTAATGTAATTTTTTTTCTTTCATTTAGGTAGGGTAGACTTTTTATGATAACTGATGATTGACAGTGTCAAAAAGAGTTTTTCCTCGAATTAACCACAAGTTACCAGGTAAACCAGTTGCTCGTTTTCAATTTTTCTTCGTACAGTAATCCCAGTCATGACGTCACGAGTAACCAGACTATGTTACCAGCCTATGGGACATGGTTACTTAAAAAATGTAAGGTTCAAAGTGCGGTTTACCGATTATTTATGGTTTTTTAATTTGTATTATTTTTTTTATAAATCTCACGTTTTTCTATGATGATGTCATAACTATGCATGGTCACTGAAAGTAACTGTGACGTCATGACAAGTAACCCAAACAAATTACGATTGTCCTTGAGCAAAAAGCCAATGTAATGCCGTTAAACCATGTAGACAGTTTTAAAAACTTAAACAAAATTGGTTGAGATGGACCATTGTTTTTTATTAAGATCCTAATTGATGAGGTTACTAATTTAGGTGTATTTTCTGCTGTTGAAAGACAATGTTTTTTATGATATGCAATATCTAACTGACCAATGTGATTTATTTAGGCATGTCTATGTGCAATAGTTGTCTGCATTTGTTCTTTGTTTTATTAATGTATTTATTTGGTTTTTAGATAAATAAAACATCTACTTTTAATTGTATTTGTTTTTATTTTATGAAAATTATTAACTACAAACGTTAATCAACACTTAAATAAAAGGTGAAACACATAAAAAAAAACTTAAAAGAAGCTTATGAAAGTGAAATAAGTCTGAAGTCTGAAAGCTTTGTGAGCCGAAACCTTCTAAAGAACCCCCTGTTGTCCATAGTCTCAAGATAATTTGGTCTCTCGTTCTATCGCTTTGGAAGTCGATCATTGATTGTGTCCAACACATCCAAATCGTCATGATACAATATATCTCCCATATTAAAAAAAAAATCGACAAATCAAACTGGAAATAAAAATAAACAGAAAACATAACCAACAAAATGCAAATGACATGACTTAATTGCTTAATTAAGCTTTAATCGCCCAGCATCGGCCGGGTTGGTAAACGACGCGATTAACGCAAAAATTTTGTTGGTGGATACCGAATTTACTCGCTAACCGTAATTAAAAGTTAATTCGAGAAAAACTGCGTTGGTGGATACGGGCATTAGTTATTTTTAAGAAAAACTTTGACTGGTTTTTAATAAGATTTTAACTTAATTTTAAGAAAAACTTGACTTGTTTGTAAGAAAAGCTTTGCTTTTTTTAAAGTCTAAAAAAATAAATAAAATAAATGTTTTTCTTAGAAGTTCGTTTTTAATTTAACCGCCAACTTAATATAACTTTAAATTTTAGCTAACACATTTGGGGAAGAGGGGGAGTGACAGTCACTGATTATTGAATTAATATTATTTAAAAAATGTGGTTTATATAAACAAATCCGTTCTAAGCTAAAAAGCCATTTATTGGTTTAGTGTCCTTCTGCCTTATTGAGACAAAATGCCTGTTTACCTTTTAGCGGTCGAACATGGCGGAGATATTAGGCTCAGGAGCATTAAAGGGTTAGGCAAATTTACGGTGGTAAGCAATCAAGTAACTCGGAAAAGTTCATCTTATGGGAATGCACACTATCATTTAGGACCGCAAATGTCACTTCTGCTTGATATGACATTTGCGAGTGTAAACAATTGTGTGCCTTCCGATAAGATGAACTTTTTTAGTTTTGTGCAAATGCAAAAATCAAGCGGTGAAAAGGCTAGAAATTGGGTTTTTCTAGGTTTTAAATTCATGAAAGAGCAGTGTAAATTATGCTTAATCAAGTGGTCAAAGAAGTGGAAAGTTAAAGTTTTTAAGTTTTACATAATCTAAAAAAGTAGTGTAATTAATGTTAAAACTAAGAAATAAAGAAGTTGAAAATAAGTGTTTTTAGTTTAGAAATCTAGTGGAAATAATTGAATGGTTTTGTGTGGACAAAACCCACTTAAAAGAAAAAAACAGTTTAGTCTAAAAAGATGTGAAAACATCATACTGAATCACTTATTTAACACTACATATTGATGTAAAAATGCTGTGGTTTTTTGGGTAAATTCCCTGATTTTTTACGTGTTTTTTGAGGACGTCATGTTACGCCACGTGAAACCCCGGACTATTAAGCGTTATTGCCAATGCGTTTTCCACGCGGTTGGATGTCACTTTTAAAAAGTGACATTGTTTAAGTTTGCGTTACTTTCACGTGGTTTCCACGTGTCTGTGCTAAGTGGGCGTGTTCTACGCCAAAAAACGACACTTATTAAACCAATTTTATAGTAGGGCTGTCCTGGGGACGTCCTAAAACTGTTTGAGTGGTTTAATCCTAATTTCGGTCCCACGTCTAACGTCCCCTGAACGTACATTGTGGACCTAGTGCTTTTGAGCATTAATGGATTTTATCACTATAAATAACTTACAAAACCAATAAAAACCAATTAAAATGGGACCCAATCTAAACCAGTTACGATATAAGTATATAAATCAATTTTATAGTATGGATGTCCTCGGGACGTACTAAAACTGTTTGAGCGGTTTAATCCGATTTTTGGTCCCACGTCAAACGTCCCCAGGACGTAGGTTTTGGACCTAGGTCGTTTGAGCATTAATGGATTTTATCAATATAAATAACTTAAAAAAACCAATAAAAACAAAAAAAAATGGCAACCAATCAAAACCAATCTCGAAATAAGTATAAACCAATTTTATAGTTATGCTGTCCTGGGAACGTCCTGAGGACGTATAAGTGTTCCCAACCGATCTTTGGTCCCACTTCAAACGTCCCCAGGACGTACGTTTTGGACCCGGGAAGTTCGGCACTTAATGGGACGTCCTGAGGAAGACGTGTGCTACTTGGGTAAGGTCAAATATCAGTGGTATCGGTATCCCCATCCCTATCTTGTTGACATCTGATCAAAGTGACAATGTTTGAATAAACGAGCAATGCCGGGCAAACCTACGTATAGCGTTACGTGGCTCCCCTGCCAAAAAAACCGCATAAAAACTGGTCAAAACTGATAACATTTTCATTAGATTTTATGAGATTTTATAAGGTCTAAGAGATTGTATGCGGCAAAGATCGTGACTTGTAAAAGCTGACAAGGTTTTATGAGGATCAATGTAGAATAATTTTTTGACTTCTCAAAATGGGCAAGAGTTTAAAAGATTTTATAAGAATAAAAATTTAAATTTTTGGGTGTTGCTAAGATTATATCAGATTATATGAGCTTGAACTTTTGACCTGATTTTATCAGAAAATAATGTTCTTATTTCTATAAGTTTTGATAAAGTTTAACAAGCACGAGTTTTTACGAGATTTAATAAGGAAAAAAAGTATGGAGTTTCTCTTGCGGTTCTACCGCAGCACTTTTTTTTAAAGATTTGACGAGCATTATAATTTAATATTTTACAAAATTCTATAAGTTTTAATTGCAGTGATCTAGCATAATTTTTTAAGAGATTTGACCAGTATTTCAAGCAAATATTTTAAATTTATCAATATTAAGAAAAGAAGGAAGGAACAAAAAGTATGGAGAGTTTACACGCTTTTTAAAAGATTTGACGAGTTTTACAAGCAAATCTTTTACAAGGTTTTATAAGCATTAACAAGCAGCAATGAACAAAAGTATAGGAGTTTATATGATTCTACCAGCACAATTTTTCAAAAGATTATTAAAAGGTTTTATCAACATTCATAAGCAGGAAAGAATAAAAGTATAGGGATTTTACACGTTTCTATGAGCACATTTTTTAAAAAGATTTGACGAGTATTATATGAAAATATTTTACAAGATTTTATAAGCATTAACAAGCAGAAAGAACAAAATAATATAGTTTATACGGTTTCCCAGCACTATTTTTTAAAATATTTGACGAGTATTACATGCAAATATTTTAAAAGGTTTTATAAGAACGGATACTTTGCGATTATTCCACCAGTACCATTTGCAAATATTTGACAAAATTTGAAATAGAAAAGTATGAATACCTTATACGTTTCTATACTACGGTTCTCCCAGGTAGATTTTTTCAAAAGGTTTGACGAGTGACGACCCTAACAACACCGGACATCCCTGGGGATGTACTTTTTAAGTACGCATAGGTCGGGGACGTTATAATATGTTTTTGACGCGGTGTGTGAAATATCCCTTATAGGATCTCTTAATATCTTGTCAATTCTGGAGTGCCAAAAATTGTTTCTAGTGAAAATATGGTGAAAGCTGATCAGTTTTCACAAGTTTTCACGATGCAAAAATCTGGCTGGTGAAATCTCGTCAAGCTAATCAAATCTTATGTCCAATTGCACCGTTTTGCTTAATCTACTGTTTAAAATAACTACTAGTTTAAAATAAACTGGCGGATTAACTTCCCCACAAACAATGAAAGGTGGTAAGGTGTATTTGCTTTATTGGCAATATTGGCAAGTGAATACCATTGGTTATTTACTACAGTAGTATTATTGGCAAAATTGCGCAATTTTGCCAATGATTATTTACTAGTGCTGATGTATTGGCAAATTTATGTTATTTTGCCAATAACTGAAAAACGTGTTTTACATATCAAGTGAAACGCAATCGTTCCTTTAAAAATTGCATGCATTTCTAAACCACCTTTCCGATCCGATCAAACGCATTGCCGGATATCGTGCCTTTTGAATGCCGCATTTTTTAAATTTCCCGCGCGATTGACATCTGTCGTGCGGTTGACAACTTAACGTACTTGCCGACGCCATTTTAATAATATTCTGCGGATTCTTCCTATGTGGGTTCCTTTTTGTGTTTTGCAAGTTTTCTTTTAAAATTGGCTTAAATTTAGTTTGAGTTTCAAGTCACCATGGATGTTGAAGCCGATACTGCGTAAGTACTCATATTCTTTTGTTCTTAAAGAAGGTCGGCCTAGAGTGGACCTAAAAATGCTCAGAACTACCAGTAAAGCGACCAAAACTCGTCATTTTTGCTGGGTTTATACAGGCATATAAAAATTAAAATCAAAAATAATAACTTTGAACCGAACAGCACATAGCTTCAGCACATGTATACAAAAGTGAATGACACCAATAATTAAACTAAACTCCATCATGCTGTTTTCCTTGATAATATCTGTTAAAAATAAACCAAAAACTGCAAAAAACCCCCATTTAAATTACAAAACCAAAAGAAAGTGAGGTTATGTGCGTCAAAGGGGCCTGCTCAAATCAGTTTTAAGATAAAAATAAATGCTAAGTTACTCATCTTTTTATTTATGCTGTATAAATGCCTACACTGTTCCCCATAAGCTCATTCAACTTTTATTTTAATTTTAATTATTTTTTTTTTAATTTTTATTTTGATTTGCCTGTATGAACCCAGCATTAAATCGTGATCTAGACGCCACTTTACAAGAAAATCAAAGGTCACATCATGATCTACAATGCTTAAGCGATACTGACACTAATAATTTACAAATTTCTTTTGTAATTGAGCAAAACCGTTCTCAACTAAAAAGCCAGTTAACTCCTACCTGTGTTCAGCCTTCAGTGCCATTTAGCCTACTGTTGCCGCCATTTTTATAATCAAATTGACAGGTAAAACATGAACTTTCTCTCAGGTTGGTGTCACTATGGCCTCTATAGTAGGCTAAAGGATACTATATCAAAAAAGTTAACTGGCTTTTTAGTTGAAGTGTTGGATCGAGCCATCTAAAGATTCATCAATTCAGTCTACGTCCAAGTCATTTTCTAATACTGAAATTTCTCTTGCTGACCCAGAGAATGATGATTTTTAAATTTCTTGTGAAACCGAGCTGTCTTTAGTTAATATCTTAAAATCTTTTTCAAAATTAATTTGAAAAAACTCGTCTGTGGTACTATTTTTTGATTTTAACGTAAATTTGCCAATAAAACAACTAGATTAAAGTTTTTAATTTTTTTTTTTGAGAAACCGATATTTTGTCACTTTTTAAGCAAAAAGGGCTACTTTTTCCTAAAACAAAATACTGGTTTATCCAAAAAAAAAAAAAATTACAGCTATAGTTACCAAAATTTAAACTTTTTTAGATTCTGTAAAAAATCCTTTAAGAAGTCAACCAACTTTTCCTCATTCTGTCGTTGAAGATGCTACTAAGGCTTGGTTACGGGGTGCCTGTGACTGGAAAGGGGGCAGAACATCCAGGAAAAAGATGCTGAATAAATCTTCATCTTATCTTATAACAAGAAGAAGGAAGTACTAAGTTTTTAAATTTTTGGCCAAGGAATTTTTATATAAAGCAAATGAAGCAAACCGTATTTTTTTGATTCACAATCAAAGAGATTTTAAATAAAATTTTCCCTGTTGCAATTTACTGTTGTATGGAAAACCTCCTCTTTAATAAATATTTAAATCAATATATGAAAGAATTTTCCTCTATCTTTGGCATGACCAAGACGACAAATATTATTCATATGGCTTCCATTCCTGTCTTCATGTTAGGATATAAATATAAGTGTATAAGTGTTTGTTTATAGTAACATTTATTTATTTATTACATATTGGTTTTTCTAGGAATTTTTGTTTGTTTAAGGATAACATAAAATAAATGTACATTCCTAAATTATGTGCATAATTTTATTTTTAATCCACAATCATTACAATTTTTATTTTAAGCATAAATACTTTAAATAGAGAGAAAAAGCCAATTATCAGTGGTATCGGAATTTGCATCTGTATCCCTATTGAGCCGACCAATCAAGGAGGTGCACTTTTAAACTTTTAATTTTTGCGTGGGTTTGGCACTTTGTGGTAAGGGTGATTCACCATATTTTCCCAACTACATAACTCATTTATTCTTAATTTTAAGAAAATTTAACCAAAATTTTCAAAATGTCAAATTTCGACATCAACTTTCTTATTTCAAATGGAACACCCTGTATATTTTTCAAGAAAAACGTTGACTTAAGAGCAATGTGTTGAACAAAGAACCACCTAGACTCTTTTTCCTTGGCTAACACATCGCCCTTATGGCAAATTATTTTTTATTTCACTCGAGAACTGCTTAAGATAAACCCTACAAGATCTACCGAAATTTTAAAAAATATACAGGGTGTTCAATTTAAAATAAGAAAGTTGATGTCTAAGTCTAAATTTGACATTTTAAAAATTTTTATTGAATTTTCTTAAAATTTGTGAAGAACTAATCAACTTTTGTATTTAAACTATTTTTCTATCTCTAATAATAAATGAGCTATGTAGTGGGAAAAATATGGTGAATCACCCCATACATTTTTTGCCAATATTGCCTGCAATGCCGGTATTTAGTATGCAGTGCTCCTCTACATTTAAACCATGCACCTATTCGTTGCCGTCGCTCGGCCGGTGGCTCACACAGGAGTGTTTAAGGTATTTATAACGCACAGATTGCCGTGCGTCAAATTCTCATTGCCAATAGATGCCAATATTTGTAAGGCACTTTGCCATGCCGGCATTGTTTGTGGGGTTCCATTTACTTGCACCGCATTAGCATAACCAGCTGTTAAAATTTAACTACGGATCTGATGATATTTCATAAAAATAAAAGATGTTGGTACACTGACCTAACTTCAGAGAACACTTTTTAGGTTAATTTGTTTTTGTTGCCGTAAATTTTTTGATTCTTGAAGATTTTTGTGCAAAAATATACGTAAAACTTATTCAACAGCGATTTGTCCCTTTATAGAAACGTAGATAATCTTTGAGTGATCTAGCTCCTGCACTGCTGCCAAAAAGGCAAGGTCATAAAATTTTTCCTCGAATAAAAAAAATCCACTTTATAAGTATCATGGCAAAACCTCAATTTAAAAACATAGAGAAGCCAAAGGGAGAGACAAAACAAAAAACACAGAAAAAAATTTGGGGAAAAGTAGAAGCCAAGTTTATTGTAAAATCAACAGCACACAATATCATTCAAAACAGGTCGTCAAATTATAGACATTTTGGGATTGGTTTACCCCTTGAAATTAAAAATAGTGACATTCAACTCTGTGCCTTGGTTTACAAAAATTGAGTTTTTTATAGATTTGGACGGTATAGGTAGTATACTTTTCACGGTATAGGTAGTATTACAAAGTCAGGTTTTTAAACTTTTAAAAATAATATATTACTTGAAGTTCTTCTAAGTTATCAAGAAATCAAAAAAAAAATATAACTTACTGGATTTTTTAAAAATGGCTGGTCTAGCCAATATTTGATGCAAGTTTTTTGATTTTTTTATTGTAAATTAGTTTGTTAGCTTTCCCTTTTTGAGGAAAAATTAGTTCAAGCTAAGATAGGGAACTGTTTTTTTCATATTCCAAACACTTTCCCCAGAGTTTCTTGTCCTTATTAAAGATTCACTGTACAATACTTGAGCTCAATTAACAACGCTGGGTGTAACCACGATCTCCTAAAAAAAAACTCAAAATAATACATAATTACTGATATTCTGACAGGAATGATATTTAAATTATAGTTTGAAAAAAAAACTGGCATTATTTCTGTGGTATAAAGAACAGCTAACATTTAAAAATTCTGCCTCTTTGGGTCAAAAATGAGTGTTTGTCTCATTATTATTATTATTGATATATTAGGGCAGTCAAGCCACACCCCCCCCCCCCCCGAAAAATATTCGAGTTTTTATATGCTTATAATTTCAAACCATTTTCGAACTAATTTTGAACCACTTTTAAAAATTTTGAACCACACTCCTTCCTGGTTTTTTTAATATTCAAAATGAGGGGTGCAGCCGGACGTCAAGCTACACCCCCCTCATTTAAAGCGTAGAGAAAAATGAAAAGCACCTATCCCAAAATTAAGAACTAATTTCGATATCCTAATATCACCAAAAAATTTTTCCAAAAATCCATTAGTAACCCTGTTTTTTTTTTAAATATGGGGGGGGTGCAGGTTGATGTCAAGCCACCCCTCCCCCCCCCCCGAAAGATATTCGAGTTTTGATATGCTTATAATTTTGAACTAATTTCAAACTAATTTTGAACCACTTTTAAAAATTTTGAACCACAGTCCTTCCTGTTTTTTTTTAATATTCAATATGAGAAGTGCAGCCGGACGTCAAGCTAAAAAAAACCGGGAAAGAGTGTGGTTCAAAATTTTTAAAAGTGGTTCAAAATTAGTTCGAAATTAGTTCAAAATTATAAGCATAGGGGGGTGTGGCTTGACGTCAACCTGCACCCCCACCATATTTTCTAAAAAAAAAACAGGGGGGGAAACTAATGGGTTTTTGGAATTTTTTTTTGGTGATATTAGGAGTTAGAAATTAATTCTTAATCTTCTAATTACTTCTTCAAACATTTAGAGACTTCAGATTTGCATCAGTCACAGCTTGAGTGTTTACAGAAAAATACCCCTTTCTATCCCGAAAAACTTCTGGATGGTCGCCACCTAAAACAATGTCAAAATAATTGAAAAGGGACCTATGCAATTTTTATTTTTTTTTTGATGACTTGTAAAAGTACTTACGCGTATATGTTATTAATAAATAAAACTAAACTATCCCTAGAGCCCTTGAATATCGACTTTAAAAATTAAATTTTCCTCAAAAATCAAGAAGAAAACGGTTTACTGAGACTCTGCTGTTACTCAAGCCCCTTCCCCCCCCCCCATAGTAAGTAATCAATCTTAAGCTACTGTTAAAATTTAAACCACTGTTAACCTCTCGGTGCAATTGCCTATTAATTAATATCTGTTGAATACTTGAACAGGTTTTGATGCGTTTTTTTTACAGGAAGACCTAAGTGCTTTCCCGCGACGTCTTAATCAGGCTATAAAAAAAGTTCCGGTGGAACCTTCAAAAACGGTTTTTAAAGAGTCACTTAGGTATATTAACTGAGAACTCTATAGGTCAAACTGTGTATGTTTAAAAAACATCCAGTAAAGTACGTAAAAAAGACATTCATTTTGTAAGAGAAAATTAAATAAAAGTATATACCTACCTATCTAAAACATCATGAATAAATATTTAAAAAATAGTAAAATAAAAAAAATTATGACTCGGCCGGGATGCGAACCTACGAAATATGTTTATTACTAGGCTTTAAGTAAAATAGTACAAGAGCGCAACTATTTACACCACGGCTAAAATGAAAGTAGTTCAAAGACGCGCGCTTCACGACTATAGCTACTGGGCGCATTCGTTTCATCGCATGCCTTTTGCTCTGGTCAGTTTTTTGTGGCAATCATGCGATAATCGTTTCTATTAACTACATAATAATCACGTGACCTCGGTACTAATCGTCTTGGTTTGATTGCCAATCGATCAGTCACGCCATTTTGTATGGTTTGTGTGGAGTGGAGTGGATGGAGGTAACGCTAGGTGTTTTTTTTAGGAAAAAAGTGTTTTTAAAGGTACGTACACTAAATATTATTTTATCATATTTCCATATACATCTTTTAATTTATGCCTGAACACCGTAAACTTGCAAATTATGGAATTCAAGCGACAGAGACAGGATGACCCCGAAAATAAAGGCTGGTTCATGCCTAAATTCCTTTTCTGTACTTTAACTTTTTCCTTTGGCAATTATTAAATCTAATATATTCAAATGAAGGTGTTCATGCTTGTTCCTTTTCTATATCTTTTTCCGGTAATTATGCAGTATACGGTTTTCTGCCATTTTTGAGTTTTTATGAAAAATTCTTTATGGGGGCACCTACTATGGTGAGCCGGTTGTTTTTTTTCAATTTTTTTTGTTTTTTTATTTTTTTTCACTAAAACAACCCAATCCAACACAGTCTAACCCAACCTATTCCAACCCAACCCAAAACAATTAAAAAAAAAAACACATTACAACCCCCCCCCCCCCCAGCAGTAGTAGATGCCCCCAGAAAGAATTTTTTTTTTTAAATCAAAAATGGCAGAAAACCGTATACTGCAAAATTACCCTTTTTCCTTAAGCCTTAAGGAATGATCTTGAAAGTTAACCAATATACTTAACGGAAAAAGTAATGGAAAATAGTGTTGCCCAAGTGCGGCCTACTAAATATTTGTTGACGTTTTTTTAACCTCAAAATTGATTGTATTGTTTTTTTGGAAATATTTCAAGCAGTAGTCATGAGTGCACCTATTCATTAGTGTTTTAACATTAGGGACTAAAGTTAAGGAAAAGGAATTTTAGCATAAACCAGCATTTTACTTAAGGGAAAAAAACAGTTTAAAGTTAAAGAAAAAGGAATTTAACCATAAATCAGCCTTAACTTGTCTGCTGCTGGTACCTCAATTTATTTTGATGATCCTTCTCAATTCTAGAACTTAATGGAAAAATCGAAAATTAATAAGAGGTGGTTGTTCAGGAGGTCTATCCCAACAAGAAAACGACCAGGATGTTATGATTGGTTTATAACTTTACCTTTATAAATGGAGGATGATCTAGTCAAGCTCGAGAGAGATCTAGAGAACACAAAAAATAACAAGCTATGGTAAGTTCAAAAAAATGATCTGGCTCTAGCAATTTAAGCTGGGTTTATACAGGAAAAAATAAAAATAAGAGTTAAACTTATAGGAATACCTGTAAGCGTTTATAAAGCTAAAACTTCGGCTAAATAAATAAAGAAAATAAAATTAAAGGATAATTTTATCTGAAAATGGATGTGTGCATGTCAGGAAACATTGATTTTTTACATATAACCTAACTTCTGATTTTTATAAAGGTTTTTTTTATTTAAAAGGAGATGTCTCGGGAGATGTATAATTTTGATCTTTTTTTGTAAGGATACCTGGTGGTGTATTTTCCTATAAAAGGGTAAATAAAGTTTTTGACACTAATTAATAGGTATGCTAATTAAGGTAGTTATGTGACTTAATTGGACAACCATTTTAGCTTCTGGTGAGACAAACTCCTGGTAAGACATGGCTGTAAAATATATGCATGTGAGTTTTTGTATAAATTTTTATCATAAATTATACAGATTTCAAATGAAAACAAAAAAAACTGGTAAAAATAATAAACACCAAAAAATTACAGTAGACACATTTTTAATACACCTGTGCCAATTGGTTCAATACTACTCTTATTTTAATTTTATTTCCTGTAGAAACCATCAACAATTCTTATTTTTATAAACCCAGCTTTACTGAACTTTAACCAGAAGTAAATTTTAGGAAGTCTTTTCCTTTTCTGTAACTTTTGCTGTAACTTTTATTATTAAATCTCATGTATTCAGATGTGGGTGTTCATGCTTGTTCCTTTTCCATATCTTTTTCCTTAAGCATTGAAAGTCAACCAATATTTAGCTTTACAGAAAAAAGAAATGGAATAAATTGCGTTGTGTAAGTGCAGCAGGTAAAATTTTTAACCTCAAAATTGATGGTTTTTTAATTTGGACCACATTTGTGGGACAAAAAGAAACCCAAATTTTGTATCTAAACAAAATGCCAAAATCGCAAGTTTGCCTATCATTAGTGTCAACTTTGAATTTTAGCATGAACCAGCTTTTTACTTAAAGGAAAAAATTACGGAAAAGGTAAAGGAATATAACCATGAACCTGCCTTAATCCAAATTAACTGACACTTGAAATAATTTTGTTCAACATCATTCTCGAAACGTTGAGAGAAGAGTACTCTTGGGAAAAAAATGCAAAAATAAATAGGTCCAAGCATGGTCTGATTTTGCTAATTGTTTCGTAAAGTTTGACTGATTTTTAATTGAGTTAACTAAGACTAAGAATGACCAAAAACCTATTATGTTTAAAATCTATTATAATTTTATATTTTAGGTTGCCTATTTTTCAAACCTTGGTAATAATATCCAGGAGTTTATTAGACGAATACTATCTGCACTTATAACTGATGATGTGGCTCTAAAATATTCATTGTTAGGGTGGAAGAAAAAACCACCATTCAATTATCTTTCTGTTTAAGATGATAATTGGTGAGTTCAGATATGCATTTGTGTCTGTAATAAAAAAAAAAGATTGCATCAGGAAAAGTGCTAAACTAAAATTTAATGGTATTCCCTTTTTGTATGACAACATGGTGATTTAACACCCCCTTCCCCAACCTAACCACCCCTTTTTTACCCGAAAGAAGAAAGAAACTATATGCAACTTCAATCACTTTTTCTTTCTTTTTAGAATATTTTTTTAAACATTTTTACCTTCTGCTTCACCTAACTTAATTTTTAGTAATTTTGATTCCTTTGCTTTACTAAACGCTTTAATTAGTAATCTTTACAACCTAACTTTAAGAATTTTTAGAGGCAACTAAAAACTCAGGACTGTCCTGCAATAAAAAAGCAATAGAATCGACTATTGGAGGTTGGCTCAAAAGGGCCCAAGAAAGGAAGAAGAGGGGAGTGTTAACAGAAGCGAAATAAAACTGAGTAAGTTTTTGATAGTAATAACAAAAGATTTTAAATTAAGTAATAATAAAAGGTTTAAAATAAAAAACAGTCTATTTACGCCAAACTCCTCTCGATAAAAAAAAATTTTTGGTACTAAATATTTTTGCATGACTATAAACGAGATTATAAAAATTAATAAATTTTGAGACCCTTGTTTTGACTTAAAAAATGTTATGTAAAGAAGCACTCAATTGTTATTAAAAAATAATAATATTTGAATTAATTAACAAAAAAAAAGTTCTTAAACAAGGGAAAAAATTAAAAGAAATAAACCCTTTCCCACAAAATAAATATTATCACACTAAATATTTCACTTAATATTTAACCCTCATCTTGATATGTAAAATATCATGAAAAGAGCAAACGAGCAAACAGAGCGACAGAATGTTGAATTTTTGTGATGGTGCATGCAGCTAAACTATTTTTTCAGGTTTTTATTACAAGACTGGAATGGTACTAAATCAAAGGACTGTAATGTTAAGTACCCACATCAATAACGGTAATCATCTAAGGAAGTTATTTTTTTTAATAATTACCTCTTTTAAGATTATTTTTAAAAACTCATTATGCAAGCTCTTTGTGAGTTGTCATTTGTTAATATTACAGTATAATATACAGTATAGTATACAAGATTAAACAGTTTTAAGTAAATGTTTATGTGCAAGTTTATTTTGGAAAAATAATTGGTTTATTGGCTTTTGATTTCATTGTATCTATAAATGGGATATCAAAGAAAAACTTTTGCATGCAAACCTATTACTTTGGATTGATGGCCCAATATTTTATCAAGGTATTGTTTTAGGTGCGACCCTATTTTAATTTTTTTGAAGTAAACCAGTGTTTTAAGTTTTAAAGTTTATTAATTTAATTCTTTGTGAAAATAGTAAAATATTTATAATTTGCCTGAGGCGCCTTGGGTAACTACTTATAATATAAATTATATGTTTTTGTTTTATTGAGTTTAAACCATCCTTCAAAATATTTATGTAACTGCTGAATGCAAAAAACGTTTCTTAGGCGTTTTTGAAATGTTTCTGGGGCGCTTTAAAACGTTCATTGGACGTCTTAACGTTCTTTGGACGTTTTTAAAACGTTCCTGGGACATTACAAAGTTTTAGAAAAATATTGACCTTCTCAATACACCTTTGAAACGTTTTTTAAACATATGCGAATGATTATTAAATGTTCACTCAGGTCGTCGTCTTTTGTTTTTATTAGAACGTAAACACAATTTTTCAAAAAAATGTATAATCCAAAGAAAATATTTACTAAAATTTTTCAGATTTTACAAACAAAAAATGACATATTTGATATTTAAACATTTTTTTGAAGAGAGGCTTTTTGAACATAAAAGTTACGGTTTATTCGAGGGTTTATTACCTTTATTACGACATGACCCACTTGTCGTATTTAAATTTTGATGGTGAAACTCGCCCCTCGAAAGGAGTGTGCCCTACGAAAATTTCAATATAGCCCAAAAGTGTCCCCTTGAATAATAAATTGACGTGTTCGAGGTTTTGTTCGAAATCGTACTCCAAATACTCAAAAACGACTCTGCTTCGTTTTTGACGGAACACCCTGTATAACAATTTTTTTCGGCTCAAGAATCGTCAAAACAAGCAAAATATTCTTGATTCTATCTATATTTATTTCTTTTTAGGCACTTTTTAAAAATTAAATTATTTTTTAAGCATATTTCTTAAAAACTTGTTTTTATTCTTGTAATAATCCAAGTTATTTGTTCAAGCAACTCTTAGAAACTCTTAAAAACTCTTAGAAAATTAAACCTAGTCTTGTAAAAACAGGTAAAATCTGATCAATTCTATCATTAAGTCTTTTAAAATCTTGTTAAAATCCTAGTTATTTATTTAAACATCTCGTAGAAACTCTTAAAAACTCTCAGAAACTTGACTCGAGTCTTGTCAAAACAGGTTAAATCTGATGTCAAGAACAACGAAACTTAACTGGATCTTGTCAAACCTCGTCAAAATCGGATCACTGTTATCACAAAATCTTATAAAATCTTGTCAAAACTTATCCTTCTCCTCATAGAATCTCATAAACTTTATCAATCAGTAATCCAATGAAATCTGACAAATTCTTATAAAAGTTCACAAGACTGTTGTTGAAAACTTGTGAGGTTACAATATATTTTAATCAGCCACATACTGTCCAAAGTTATATAAGATTTCACATGACAATGGTGTTTCACAAACCGATGTTAAAAACAATTGAATCTCATCAACTTTGATCGTCGGATCCTATCAAAACTTGTCAACTTTGGTGGTTTTGACGTAATAGATGACGATTCATCGACGTCATTTTTACGTGTCCTTGCTGCCTGGGTTGTTGCGTCGACAAATTGTTACTTGGGCATGCTAAGGACGACAAATTGCTATGTGGGTACTTACGAGTGACAGTTCCAAAAACTCTGGTAAAATAATCGATGCGTGGTAGCCCAGCAAACACAAATCGTCGGCATTGAATCGGGCCAAAATCGACAACGTCGGCAGTGTGTCGGCATCGGCGACTACACTCTGACCCGATGTTGGACAGATTGCGATTTTTAGTTTTCGTTCAATAATCGGCAACTGACGGAGGTCCAAATTACTACAGTCGACTTTATGCCGACACCACTTTAGGACCAACGATGGTCCGATTGGAACTTTGTTTAATCGGTTTTTATACCGAAGCCTACTTTATTTCCGATCCGATTGGAACTTTGTTTAATCGGACGAGAATCGGCAACTGATAATGGCCCGATTTACTATAGTCGACATTATGCCAACGCAAACCTTATCTGCTATAGAGCCGACGATGGTCCGATAGGAACTTTCTTTAATCGGTCGAAAATCGGCAACTGACGATGGCCCGATTTACTATAGTCGACTTTATACCGAAGCCCACTCTATTTGCTTTAGGGCCGACGACGGTCCGATTGGAACTTTGTGTAATCGGTCCGGAATCGGCAACTGACGATGGCCCGATTTACTATAGTCGACTTTATGCCGACCACCACTTTATATGCTTTAGGGCCGACGATGGCCCGATTGGAAATTTGTTTGATTGGTCGAGAATCGGCAACCGACGATCGTCCGATTACGTCAGCTTAAAATTTTTAAACTGCTTAATAGTTCCTTTCTAGTATGTAGAGATGGCGCTAATGTCACTATGTTCCCTGTACAGTGAAAGATAATATTATATATATAACGAGCAAAAATATTTCAAAACTAGAATTCGGACTTGACAAGATGGTGGTACTTCTCTACAAGAATCGCCTATTCTGCCACTTAAACCAGCCCGACTGGTTAAGCAACCGCATTATCGAAACTTTGTAGTTTGTCAATGTCGGATCGTGTCACTGTCAAGCAACCACCGACGGACCTTCGTCAATCACCGATGTCGGGCCGCTTTGAGAGGCTGATGTGGGGCCTTATTATCCACCCATTATTGGACCTTTGTGGTTTGCCATTGTCGGGGCGCTTTAAGCTACCACCGACGGACCTCCGTCAATCGCCGACATTGGACCGCTTTAGACAACCAATGTCGGACCAATAGTTTACTGATGTCGGACCGACACCAGCTTGCCTCCGTTAGGCCGACCAAATTAAGCAGTTATGGGCGGATGGTCGGTACCATGTGGTTAAACCAAATTTTAGTCATATTATGACGTTATTAAAGCGTCATGTTGACAAATTTGACACGTCTTATGATCTACCTAATTTGAAAAATAGAACTTTAAGTTTTGGATTTATATTTTCAAATCATCAAATGCTATTTACTACAAAGGTTAATCAAAAAGAATATAGAAGAAAGGTAGAATTAAGGTTAATTTTTTTCGTCATTATGACGTGATCTACAATGACCTATATTTTTACACCTTTGCGTAAATTCGGAAAAGATGAAACATAAACATAAAAAATGCGGCAGAAATTGCACAGAATAAATATATAAAGATATTCTTATTTATTTTGAAAAGCGGTAATTCCCCGGCTAGTGAAGAAAGCCAAATTTCTGTCCTTTACAGCTTTATGCGAAAAGCAGAGCGAGAGAGATGGTTAAGTTGCATATGAATCCGCGGGATGACACCCGACAAAGCTCGAAGGTGTTGTCGTACAGTCGTAGGTTGTAGCTAGGTGTAAAAGGCACGGATCACCTACCAACCAGATAAATAAGCCGGCGAAATCTCTTTCATCTCACTTGAAGCGGTAGCCGGATCCATTTCGGGCATGTGTTTAGGGCCTGATTAAATTTCATTTAATTTTAAATATACTGTTTTGATATTTCAAGGCCAGGGTGGTATTAATAATTTTTAAATCATTTTACTTTTTTGTTTTTTTGTGGCACATAAAACACATGGGTATGTTTAAAATAAATTTTGTGACTATATTTTAGTTAGGTAAGTAACTGGAAAAACATGTTCTGTAATTTACAAGCCATGATACCTACATGAAATAGTTTATGTTGGTTTATTAATTTTAACTTTGGGGTTAACTTAACATTGTGCTAAAAATGACACAAAAGTCTTTTTTTTTATTCTAAACGAGCAATTTAATGAAATCCAATCAATTACCGCGTAAATGTCTCTTGTCTGAGAAAAAATGAAACAGTCAAGAACTTAAGTAGGTACTTTTTAGCCTGTCGCACGGTTGAATTGACCCTAAAGGTTTAAATAGATATTATATACAAAATTGGATTTGCCCGAGTAATATCCCTGGAATAATAACATCTCACCTTGTTTATAATAACAAATATATTGCTGACGCCATACATTGAAGTTTATATATGCACCCGATTAGTCTAATTAGGTATCATTATACTTTACAAGTTTAACTGGTCACTTTAGCATAAGACAATTTTGTAGTTTTTTTCTAATAAAAAAGTTTTTTAAAAGCTACGTCACCGGAGTTCGTATTTAATAGGCGCTGCGAACAGGATAGTGCAGTTTCGTCCTTTATCGGTTTTCCGTTGTACGAAAGTGGTTTTTAAGTCTTAGTGCGCTATCCGACCCCGAACTTTACGTCCAGAACGAAGTAGTGAAGTTTCTTGAAAGAAAGTGCTCTTTACGACGTCGAACGTAAAAAAAAGTTGTAGAATAAGGCCTGGAGTTGAAGCTGTGACGTCTACCGTGTTGTACGAGTCCTGCCGAAGCCAAAGCCTACCCAACGACACACTCCTACTGAGCCCGGTGTCATAGGCAGAAAAGCTAAAGTCAACCCCCATTTATAGGATTCCTTGTGGTGGCGTAACCTCTACAGAACAAGCCCTATGGATTTATCCTCGATTGCTATGTAAGTTTTTGACTTTCTTGAAGCCTAAGCGATTAAAGAACATTTTAGAAAAGAACAAAACAAAACTAGGATTAGGAGCAGAAAATAAGAAATTAGGAAACGTTACAGCTGAAATTGATAATTATCTAGCAAGTTTGAAAAAACCCTCTTTAAATTTAAATTTTAAGCAAATAAGTAGTTTGCAAAGTAGTCTAAGAAATTTAAGTGGTCAGTCGACATCGAGACTAGACACTGAACAACAATTAGAAATCATAGAGGAAAGTGTAGAAGAAAGCACTGAAAATAATTTTAATAATAAAATTTTAGAAAATTTTGATTTTTTAAATATTGAAAATTCGAACACTAGTTTTCTTTCGATAACTAACTGTTTCAATTTTTAAAAAAGATTTTTTTTTAATTTTTTAAATTTTTTAATTCTTGGAAAAATATTTTTTTAAAGGGTTTTTTAAAATTTTTGAAAAATTTAATTTTGTTGACTAAAGACTTACCACAAAAAATAATGCCTAAATCTACGTAATATTGAGTATTTCAAATAAAAAATAAAAATAGTTTTTCTGCTCTAAACATTCTTGTAATTTACTCTGTGTAAAAAAAAAATTTATGCTGTGTTAAAAACCATTTCTTCTCGGTTCTTTCAGAGCCCTGAGGTTGCATTGAAATAAATGCGAAACATGTCGGCAATAATTAAGTTGTTTCTTTCATCAATCACCATTGACCCCAATCCCAACCAAGTCACCAACAAACTAAAAAAATTGGGTCACCAACCACCGGAACTAGTTTTAACAGTAGTTTAAGTAGTGATAGTAGTAATCAATGAGATAGTACTTTACAAAATGAAGAACTTTCTAATACAATGGAAAACCTAAAATTTTACACGTCATTGTTGTCTACTTTCAACGGCAGTCAATCCCATTTAGAAAGCTTTTTGATTTCTGTACAGGAATATTACGATCTTTATTTTGGTCATTCTATTGAACAAAAAAAATTGGTCCTGTCTACCATAAAATGGAAATTGGTGGGCAAAGCTCAAAACTTTCTATTAGAAAGATTAGATTTAGAAACTTTTGAAAAAATTAAGCTAGCTTTAAGACAAAAATTTGGTGACCGAATTAACCACGAACTTTTAATGTAAGAGCTTCAGTACATTAAAATTAACGAAAATGAAGACATTTTGCACTTTATCGATAGACTTAAGGCCTTTTGCCACAGAATTTTCGGAAAAATCCACTGCGAAGTAGCAGATAACGCACAAAAATTACTGCTCATATCTCAAGTAGAAAAAGTATCTGTTTTACTTTTGACCGCAAATTCTTCCAAATCTTTAAGGACGCTTCTTATGCTTAAAACGCAACTTTAGACGATGCTTACAAGTATGTAATGAGTAATAACATAGCAGAGGCACAAGTCAATTTTACAAGTAGCAATTCGAATTTGCACAAAAGAAACAATTCGTTTTTAAAACCTAACACTGATTTTAGACAAACTCAAAATTTTAATCGCAACTCCCAAACTAATCAAATGAGACCAAAACTACCCCAACAACGTTTTAACCCATCCATGCAACCATTTTCAAACCCTTAGTTTTCCAGAAAATTTAATTTATTTTAATCCACCTTTTAACTCTCAGTTCGGACAACCTAATTTCAACTTTAATCAACCTAGACCTTTTCAAAATCAACCTCAAAATTCTCAAAATTTATGTGTCTTCGCCCCACAAAATAAACCTATTTTTGACAAATCAAACCCATACACTGGATCCCCAAGATTTTTTAACAAATGTAGAACCATAGCCCGAACAGACTTACGAACAAACCTACGAGGAAACCTATGAAAACCAACCTTATAATTGCTATAACGAAGAAAATTCTGACTATTTTTACGACCCTCACTTTTACAACGATAAACCCACTAGCTAGCAAGAAAACCCCTCTCACGAATTTATTTCACAAACAAACGCCACAGGAGAAAATTTTTAGGAAACGGCCTCGATCCCTACGTCAACTTAAATAATGTTGCTCGACAAATCGAAATACCGTATTTTTATTTACCAGAAAAACAATTAACAATTCTTATTGATTCAGGAGCCTCAGACTCCATAATCTCCCCAAAAATAGCCAAAATGTACCCAAATCATATATTTTTGGAACCTTTCGAAGTAACCGCCTGCAGAAATACATACAGTGAAAATCAAAATTTAAAATTAAATTTATTACAAGAACTAGGAATAAATGAAAATGTTAAAATGCGTGTTTTAAACTGGCATAAAGACCTTGACGCACTAATAGGCTCAAAAGACCTTAAAAATTTAAACTTTGTGCTCGACTTCGAAAATAGAGTATTAACTTTAAACAAAATTAAAATTCCTTTTTCGTTATCTTACAACGAACCTTTAAAGCAGCCGATTCAAAATTTTCATGTCAATTCTTTGACAGTTCCTGTCAATTGCAAAAAGGGCACTGCACTATTACCCTCTTTTACTATAAATGAACACGTTATACCTGACAGTCTGGTAGAAATCGAAAAAGGTTTTTGCAAAATCCCCAATCCAAGCCCAAACGTCAACATTAACTTTCACGATCGAGTCAAGGTCATACCTCAAGAACAACTTGAGATAATCGACCCCCCTAAGCAATACAAAACAGGTTTCGACCTTGAAACTCAATTAAGACTGGATCACCTCACGCCTCTCGAAAAATCTAAAATCTTGCCTCTTTGTAAAGAATTCAAAGACATTATGTATAACGAAAATTGTGACCTTTCTTTTACTAGTCAAACTAAACATTTTATCCGCACGACAAACAACCGTTCCATCTACGTCAAATTCTTCAGACATCCTCCAGCAATGAATGCTGAAATTCAAAGTCAAATCCAAAAACTTCTTGACAATAAGATTATTCGTCCTTCCATTTTTCCTTACTCTGCGCCTGTCTGGATGGTCCCAAAAAAGGCAGACGCCTCTGAAAAAAAGAAATTCAGGCTAGTTATCGACTACCGCCGCCTTAATGCTAAAACTATTGAGGATAAATAGTCTGTTCCGAGAATAGACGAAATCCTTGACAACCTAGGAAAATGTACCTATTTCAAGACCCTTGACCTTGCCTAAGGTTTTCACCAGATCGAAGTGAATCCTCAGTCCATCGAGAAAACTGCTTTCACAGTCAACAATGGCCATTTCGAATACCTTCGCATGCCTTTCGGTTTAAAGAACGCCCCCGGCACATTCCAGAGAATGATGGACGAAGTCCTTAGGGATTACCTGTACAAATTTTGTTTTGTCTATATGGATGACGTAGTCATATTTTCCCAAATAATTAACTTAAACTTCAATTTCGAAGAATAGTTAGCTCAATTTTAAATCCTAGCGTAAAACTCATTTTTTCAAACACTTATGTGACAGATGTCATTAATACCGACCAGCAAACCGAAATAATAGCAAATTACCACAAATCTAAACCATAACGGCATAACGGAAACCTACAATCATTTAAAACAAAAATATTACTGGCCTAAACTAAGAGACTCTATTACAAATTTTATAAACACTTGTGAAATATGCCTAAAAAACAATTACGAAATACACCCATATAAAATCGCATATAAAGGACCCTTATTAGCCAAAAAACCCTTTAAAACTCTCCATTTAGACGTTTTTCGATTTTTAAACTGTCAATTTTTTACTATTATTGATTCTGTTTCTAAATACGCACAAGCTTACTTTATCCCCGTCAGAAACGCCGTCACAATTCTTAGCAAATTAAGACATTATTTCTCCCACCATAACACCTGTCAAAAAATTGTTACAGATAAAGGAACCGAGTTTGAAAACAACCTTCTTAAAGAATTCTGTCAAATATTTTGTATTGAACTACATTATACAACTCCTGCTAACTCGTCTTCTAACATCCCCATCGAACGATTGCACTCAACTTTGTTAGAAAAATTACGTATCTTAAAAATGCAAAATCCCGAGGAAACACCGTAAAACATAATGACGTCAGCCATCTTAATATACAGGGTTCCTAAGATTTTCCTTAGGGATAGAAAAGAAACAGGTATATTGAGCAATGGTGCCAGTTTGTTATTATCTCCGGACTGCTTTTATGAGAAAAAATTGTCGCCACTCTTTCATTGTGAGCATAAATCATAGTTGCAATAATAACCGTTGACAAGATGTCTACAAATTCCGCTAGATGGCGGCCACACCATGAGATGATCGAGGAAAAACTGGGATTCACAGGCATTGCATTTTTATTTCCTTTCAAGTCGCTTCAGTTTCGTAAATTTTGTGTTTTTAAAATGCCGTATACTCGAGAAGAAAAGATTTTTATTATTAAAAACTACATAAAAAGTGACAGTGCGGACGAGGTCATTGGGCTTTTTGTTTTTTCGTTTCCAGATCGACCGGTTCCTGTGGCTAAATCTGTCTACAACATTTATCATCGTTTTGAAAGGTACGGGTGCATAAATGGTTGTAGAAAGTGTTATCACGACGGCGAAATACCAGAGCATCCCGTTCTTCCACACAGGGTGGAACGAGACGAAATGGTATGCGCTTACGTTAAGACACATGAACCATGTTCGACGAAACCGATTGCGGAGGCACTGGATATTCCCAACAGTACTTGCCAATGGATCCTAAAAAAATACGGCTACAAGTCGTTTAAGATTGGGAAGTCGCAGGAATTGCAATCAGGTGATTATCTTCGCTGGTTAGAATATTGTGAAGTTTTGTTTAGTGACGAGAAGACATTTGAAGTTCATAGCTCTCACAACTCACAAAATAGCCGCTATTGGTCCCGCGACAATAAAAATCTGCACGCAAGTAATAGAACGCAACATCCTTAAAAATTAAATGCTTGTCGGGGATCACATTATTGGACCCTTTTTCATTGAAGGGAATTTGAATAGCCAAAAATATGTTGATCTTCTCCAACACCAGGTTTTACTACGGTTGAGGGAACTCAAGATAAATTTGGACGAATTGTGGTTTCAGCAAGATGGCTGTTCATCCCACAATTCACGCCAGGCTACAAATTACCTTCGTCAGGTATTTGGTGATAGAATTATTTCCACGTATGGAAATATCCGATGGCCTCCTCGATCACCAGATCTTGCGCCAAATGACTTTTTCCTATGGGGTTGTTGGCACGACAAAATTTTCCAACACCCTCACTTACGGCCTACGACTATACAGGAGTTGAGGGCGAAAATTTTGGAGGCGGGTAACTCTATCACCCCTGAAATGTTGGCTGCTACGCGCCAAGAGTTCTACAATAGATTGGGATATTGTGAGACTCAAGAAGGGGACAGATTTGAACATCTAATCTAATTAAAGATTAGAAGTTTTCAGGTCCAAACCACAGCTTTTTCTTGCTTAGAGGAGGCGGTAGGGTCCATTATTTACGATACTGAACGATAAACTCGTGAGATTGTTAACATTAGAAAGAAATATCTTCGCTTTTAATTAAATTTCTTTCCATTCTGTTCTACTAGTGACATCTATCCGGAAACGGCCAAACCATGCAGCTAGCACTGGCAGCCAAAGAAATCAATAAACGGCGCTGTTTTTCCTGCAGAGCTTTTTGCTTGCGATATTATTGATTTTAAATAAAGCTGGCCCTACACTACATTTGATATTTTCGAGGTGTTTTATGACATGATATCGAAACATGTAGCGAACCAATTCTTCAAAACTAGCGGGAGGGTAAAAGCGAAAAATAAGGGGCTGCCAATATTTGTAACACCCAAAAAGGGGTGAAAAGATTTATTTTGCTCTGTTTCTTTACAAAAAACGTTTTTTTTTTACAAAAAACTTGAGCTCTGCCACTTTTTTTATTTTTTTCTTCAACTTTCTCGAAATTTTCGTCATACCGTAGAAAAAAATTATTTTCCCCATGGTCATACTCTACTTTTATTCGAAAAAATTTAGAAACAGAGACGGGATCAGTTTTCCTAAAACGGGGGATCTTGGTTTCGAGTGAGAAGATAGAGGGAGCCGCAGGCAAAAATTTTTCAATTAAATTAGCCGAACGCAAAAATGTTACAAAAACAAAGCACGAAATAAAAATGGCGCCGCTTACAATTTTTTTTCAAAAATTACGTAATTTCGGGAACGCAAAGAAATAGGTCTAAAGAGCATAATTTTTAAGAAAAAAATATCAATTTTCTCGCCCTCCTCTACTGGGACTACAGGGGCCGTGCACAAATTACGTAATGGTCATAGGGGGTAGAGGGGTTACAAAACGTTACGTAAGGGGTTGGGGGGTTTTCGACAGCGTTTGCATTTGTGTGAAACTAAGAAAATTTGGAATGAAAATAAGTGAAGTTTTTTTTTGGGGGGGGTAGTGGTCTTGAAATCGTTACGTAATATTAGGGGAGTGGCGTGCCAAACCGTTACAAAACATTACATAGGGAGAGGGTCAAAAATTGGTAAAATCACCGTTACGTAATTTGTGCACGGCCTCACATCTGACTGTTCCTCCTTTTTGATTTCCAATCAAAGTGCAAAACCCGGGTTGGACGTTCGAAGGCGTCAACCCGTCCTATTTGCTTGATAAAGTTTCTACGGAAATATCTCAGTCGATTTCTCCGGCCGTGTATGAACGCTTTAGGTTAGGCATTTGCATGTATCTCAGTCCCCAGCCTGTAAACAGTGCGTAAGGACAATGGTTACAAAATGAAAAGTCAAAAAATACTTTTTTTACGATATCTTTCATCAGTTTGGTATTAAAGTCGAGCAAAAACAATTTTTATTCCAGTCCTAAAGATATGCAAATGGAAAACATTAGAAAACAACAACCTGGAATGGATTTACTACGTGTAAGATGTAGTGACAACATCGCCCCATGCCCATCCTTTTCTGCCTAATGTGCTTTTCCGTTTGTCTGCGTCTTATACACGGCTGCTTGGCCCCCTAAGGATTTGCTTAGGAACCCTGTATAACCAAAATATAGACCCTACTACTGGTTGTTCCCCCTTCTCAATTTTATACGGCCCTTATGTCAACGAACCAAACATAAACGACGACCTCACTCTTTTTGAACAATATAACGAACAACGAAAAAAGGAACTACTACCTTTCCGCAATCAAATTTTCAAAAAGGCGTATCAAAAACAATTACAAAACACACAAAAACAAAATAAAAACACCGAAGAGCCCCCTGAAATTCAAAAAGATCAAAATATTTATAGAAAAAACACCTTTCGAAATAAAATGAACCCCCAATTTATCCCTACAAAAGTAACAAAAGTCAATAAAAATGTTATAACTGGTATCTCAAAAACTAAACCGATTGACACACCGAGAAAAAAACCTACTTGGAATTAATTTAAAAAAAACTTAAACCAAGTGGCATATCTACATGAAATAGAAGACAAGCAAACTATACATTTAGAATAAATATTTCGATCCACCTAAAATAATTGATATTAAAACACTGGAATAAATAGAAAAAGCATTTAAAATAAATATATAAAATATTAGAAACAAATACTTTTTATACTAAAAACTAATTTTATTAATATTTATTTTTTTTTAGTAGGTTATCTATTAAACGCAAATAGATTATGTATTAAAATTTGGTGAATTAAGTATTTAAAAAAATTAAAAGTTATGGGTACTTTAGAAACAAATAATTTATTTATTAAGAACTAATAAACCATCTACCTGAAGTAAGTGCACAAATCATTAAAGCAAGTGGATGGTATATTAAAAACTAATGAATTATTTATATTACATATATAGGGTGGGTCAGAAAAGCGGGACTCTTTTGACTGTACATTACTTAAAAAGTTTTTGTCCAATTTCAAAACTTTTAAAGCCAAGATTTAAAAATTAAAGAATTTTATGCCAAAGTTGACAATTTGTGAAAAAGCAAGATGGCGGAAAATGTTTAAAAATAGGTAATTCTTGACCCTTTCTGAAATTTTTTAATGTGCGCGACTGATGAAAATCTTAATTTTTGCGTGTAGGGCTCTATCTTTCCCCAGTGTACTAATGTATCGCTTGTTATTATCGGGTAAGAAAAAATAAAGTTATAAATTGTTCAGTCAGACCACAAAAAGTATTGAATTTTTTTGACACAGTCAATTTTCACATAAAACTATTTTAAGACCTTCGCTTTTCAAAATGTTCAGTATTATTAAAATCGGACAAATACATCCGAAAGCATAGCCAAGCAAAATTTTTTGTCTGGCTGAATTTGGTTTACCAAACGCACTATTTTGAACAATTTATAACTTTCTTATTTCTCAGTCGATACTAACAAGCGATACATCAGTACACTCGCAAAAAATAGAGCTTTACACCCAAAAATTAAGTCTTTCATCAGTGGCGCATATAAAAATTTGCAGGCGAGGTCAAGAATACCTTTTTTTAGAAATTGTCAATTTTGGTATTAAATTCTGACGTCTTGGCTTTGCAAAATGGTTAAAATTTTTTAAATCAGACAAGAACTTTTTAAATAACGGACAGTCAAAAGAGTCCCGTTTTTTAACCCACCCTATAAGTATTATTTTATCACTATATAATTGAAAAATTATTAATCAGGTTTGTTTTAACCAAGAACAAGCTCAGCACATTTTTACACTCCTTGATATAGGTTATTTTAAAACTATAACAGTTAATAGGAGATAATTGTTAAGAACTATTTGCCCCATTTAGTTTATACTTTGTTAGCTATTTTACTGATTTACTGTTCACCGCAATTAACCTGCTTTAAATTTTCATGTAAAATTAAATTTTTTCAAAATGAAATAATCTCGGAAATAATTATCAGGAAAATTTTAGTTTATTATTGTTTTAGCTTGGAAACGCTTACCATCTCACCAATTCAGCGTTATAGAGTTGTAGCTTGTAGCTTTAAACTGTAGAGATATGTTTAGGATATATTTTAATCTTTTTCCCCATCCTGTCAGCAATTCATAGGAGTCACTATAGTTTCATTGTTCATTCATGTTCCATTCCAGAGTTATTCTAGATGGCAAACTGATTTCCTTAAAGCAGCTAAAACATTAAGTAAAGTAGGCACTATTACATGAAATTATAGATTAAAAAATTCTAATTAAAAAATTAGTATTGTATAATCAGTTCACAGATCATTTTTCGCTTCTAATAAAATCAAATAGTAAACTTGTAAACTTACTATAAAAAACTAATTAAATCTACCAGATTTTCCTCCTGTCACAGGTCATCCATTGAAAAATAATTTCTACTTTTCTTGTATGGCTTTTTACAGTGCCTAAAAAATTAAAATAGGTAAATAAGAACTTAGTAAAATTTAATAATCAACTTAAATTTATATCTGAAAATCTTCTTACATAAGCAAAGTTCTCTTTTGTTAGAAATTGAACTATACCAATAGGATGTTTCATTATATTTGACCACTATTGTTTTTTGAGCTACAAATAGATTAAAATATGAAAGTTGCATGCAATTTTATATAAACTTCCTGGAACTCTTCCTATTGGTAATGGTAATCACAAATGTCAAATTTTTACATTGAATTATATTCTATATGTTTTTTACAATTTAGATAAATTTTTTCCTTCTTATTCCAAATATACCTACCTAATATGTTACTTTGGTCTTTAATAGTCTTTAAAACAAATTGACAAAATATGTCCCCATAAGAGTGTCTAATAAGTTGAACAAAGAAACTATTTTTCCTTGTTCAACATATTGTACAATTGTTGGTAAGTATTTTTTAGTTTTCCTTGAAAACTGCCAAAGATAAACTTAATAATTTTAATGCTACCCCGAATGTTACCCATAAATAAACAAAAATAAATACAGTACGTTCCATTTTTATTAAGACAAAACCTAACCTCAATGACCCACTGAACAAAACCAGTTTGAAAGTTGACAGACATCCAAATGCCCTAGATTGTTGTTGTGTTCATATTTGAAGTTTTTAGGTTAGGTGTTTAAAATTATTTAAAAATACCTTACAATTGTGCCACCAGTAAACCTACTTTGACACACATTCGTTTTATTTTTCTTTCTTGCTCTCCCTGACATATTATGACATTATTTTTGGCTAGGCAAGGCTGGAAATACGGACAAACATTTTGAATTGATGCGTTCATGAAAGTAATGCTTTTGTACCTAAAATTGTACATAAAAAAGTGCGCAAAATTTGAATAACAATATTATCAGCACACATGATACAAGTAAAATTAAGGAAAACTATGCGGCACTGGCCCAATAGTAACCAACTGTCTTTTAAGTGAGAAACAAAATTACTAAACAGATAGAAAATTCTCGCTCTGTATAAACTTTGGGTGGAAAATTAAAAAGAAATAATAAAAGATCAAGATTAAAATTATGATATAATTTTTGTTAATTTAATGTAAATCCGACCTATTTTTTAAATATCTTTCCAAAATAATACCTATGCAAACCCAGTTTTTACCTTATCGTCCAGAAATACTTATCTTGAATTTTCGTAATCATTTCAAAGTGTTGTTATCTTTCGCTTTCTTAAAAGTTGTTGCATACTGCGACTAAAAAACTTTTGCTGGTTTTTTGGTGCACTCTTTCAATCATCTGTTCATGTTAACCTTAAAAATTATTTATATTATTAAAAATTATTAAGGACGGCTTCTCAAGAATTTATAGAACGAGTTTCTCAAGATTTCTAAAATAATGAGGCTTGGAAAACTTGTTAATGTTTTTGACATGATTCTTATCTGAAACCATCGAGGAAACTACTTCTTCAAGCCTTAGTTTTAAGAATTAAAAAACGCAGAACCCGCTTGACATGAAGCAACAAAACAAGAATTGTATGCAAGTCGTTTCTTCTCATCTCGCTTTAGCAGTACCAGTAAAGTAAGATGAAAATAGGAGACTTTCATGCAATTTTTGTAAAGCCTGCCACTTAAGTGAATACTTTAAAGCTCCTTAACATAGCATGCACTTTGCAAAAAGCAAAATCGATTATTGCAATAAGTAGGATTGCACAGTAATTATATCCCTCTTCTGCCATTTTTTTTGTATGCCAGCTGCAAGACAAATTTTACACGACCAATAATATTTTTATGCAGGGCAGAAAAAAACGATTTTATAGTTAGCAATTTCCATTTTATTGTTGCATGTCAAGCGACCTTATGAGCATGCCTTTGCTTTAAAGATTTATGAGATATACTAATTTAAAAAAACACCTACCTGTCATTAAGAAACTTCCCCAAACTTAAAAAGACACCGAAAAAACAGGAAAATTAAACACCAAATTGCCACGCCAAAATATGACGTTAAGTTTTCTTGGGATTGTTCATAACCATGCACCACCGACTCTACTGAAGGCCTTTCACGAATTCAGTCCAATATGGCGACAAATTTCGGGTACGCGTGGCGGGCATTTCTAAAGTAAATTCCAGCAGATGGCTGACCAGGGCCGATTTTGTCGGCCTTGGGCTGACACCTCATTCCAAATTCTCTGGATCAATTTCGATATGGCGGCTGACAATTAAACACAGAAGCTAAATGGAACTGTCATTGTCAGTGTCATAAAACTGGTGCGCGGCAATTTGGAATTGAGTGTACCAAATGCCATCAAAATGAGACAGTTGAAGCTTAACTCGGGGGTTAAATATAATAAGTCGATATTGCTGAAGCCGGTGTTCACTGGTGCACCGACTGGTCTTTCTCTCTTGACTTTTACGGTAATATTATTGCGCAGAAATTGTTCTGTGGAGGGAGGGGTTCTTGGGGTTCCTAGGGGGGCTTGAGTAACCATTCTTTCATTCTTGAACATTTTTTTAGGATTCGATATTCAATGGCTCTGGTGGGTGGGGAGATTAAGTCCCTAAGCTCCCCCCCCCCTCTGCAAACGTTGGTAAAAACACCAAACGACATCGCGGCCCTAACTTTCTTGATCCGAACCGGTAGCTTAAAAATAGCATAAGGCCGGTTAGTTACGAATGATCAGATGGTCGCCCGCAGCAATGCCGGCCACTCAGCCGGACACATCCCGGACCAACACGTTTGATAGGACGCATTACTAAAAACTAGTAGGTTTAACATTAGTCTCAAGAAGTTTAATAGTTAGAACAAAAATATTTTTTTCCTTAAAATAAATACAAAAAAAAATTAGGATAATGAGAGGTACCCCACAAACAATGAAAGGTGGTAAGGTGTATTTGCTTTATTGGCAATATTGGCAAGTGAATGCCATTGGTTATATACTACAGTAGTATTATTGGCAAAATTGCGCTATTTTGCCAATGATTATTTACTAGTGCTGATGTATTGGCAAATTTATGTTATTTTGCCAATAACTGAAAAACGTATTTTACATACCAAGTGAAACGCAATCGTTCCTTTAAAAATTGCATGCATTTCTAAACCACCTTTCCAGTCCGATCAAACGCATTGCCGGATATCGTGTCTTTTGAACGCCGCATTTTTTAAATTTCCCGGGCGATTGACATGTGTCGTGCGGTTGACAACTTGACGTACTTGCCGACGCCATTTTAATAATATTCTGCGGATTCTTCCTATGTCGGTTCCTTTTGGTGGTTTGTTTTTTGTGTTTTGCAAGTTTTCTTTTAAAATTGGCTTAAATTTAGTTTGAGTTTCAAGTCACCATGGATATGGAAGCCGATACTGCGTAACTACTCATATTCTTTTGTTCTTAAATAAGGACGGCCTACAGTGGACTTAAAAATGTTCAGAACTACCAGTAAAGCGACTAAAAATCGTAATTTTTGCTGGGTTTATATAGGCATATACAGGTATATAAAAATTAAAATAAAAAATAATAACTTTGAACCGAACAGCACACAGCTTCTGCACATGTATACAAAGGTGAATGACACCAATAGTTGAAATAATTAAACCAAACTCCATCATGCTGTTTTCCTTAATAATATCTGTTAAAAACAAACCAAAAACTGCAAAAAACCCCCATTTAAATTATAAAAACAAATGAAAGTGAGGTTATGTGCGTCAAAGGAGCATGCTCAAATACGTTTTAAGATAAAAATAAATGTTAAAAGTTACTCATCTTTTTATTTATGCTGTATAAATGTCTACACTGTTCCCCATAAGCTCATTCAACTTTTATTTTAATTTTAGTTATTTTTTTTTAATTTTTTTTTTGGATTTGACTGTATGAACCCAGCATTAAATCGTGATCTAGACGCCACTTTACAAGAAAATCAAAGGTCACATCATGATCTACAATTCTTAAGCGATACTGACACTAATAATTTACAAATTTATTTTGCAATCAAGCAAAACCGTTCTCAACTAAAAAGCCAGTTAACTCCTACCTGTGTTCAGCCTTCAGTGCCATTTAGCCTACTGTTGCCGCCATTTTTATAACCAAATTGACAGGTAAAACATGAATTTTCTCTCAGTTTGGTGTCACTATGGCCTCTATAGCAGGCTAAAGAATACTATATCAAAAAAGAGTTAACTGGCTTTTTAGTTGAAGTGTTGGATCGAGCCATCTAAAGATTCATCAATTCAGTCTACGTCCAAGTCATTTTCTAACACTGAAATTTCTCCTGCTGACCCAGAGAATGAAGACCCTTACATTTCTTGTGAAACCGAGCTGTCTTTAGTTAATATCTTAAAATCTTTTTTAAAATTAATTTGAAAAAACTCGTCTGTGGTACTATTTTTTTATTTTAACGTAAATTTGGCAATAAAACAACTAGATTAAAGTTTTTATTTTTTTTTTTTTGAGAAACCGATATTTTGTCACTTTTTAAGCAAAAAGGGCTACTTTTTCCTAAAACAAAATACTGGTTTATCCAAAAAAAATAATTTATAGCTATACTTACCACAATTTAAACTTTTTTAGATTCTGTAAAAATTCCTTTAAGAAGTCAACCAACTTTTCCTCATTCTGTCGTTGAAGATGCTACTAAGGCTTGGTTACGGGGTGCCTGTGACTGTAAAGGGGGCAGAACATCCAGGAAAAAGATGCTGAATAAATCTTCATCTTATCTTATAACAAGAAGAAGGAAGTACTAAGTTTTTAAATTTTTGGCCAAGGAATTTTTATATAAAGCAACTGAAGCAAACCTTATTTTTTTGATTCACAATCAAAGAGATTCTAAATAAAATTTGCCCTGTTGCAATTTACTGTTGTATGAAAAACCTCCTCTTAATAAATATTTAAATCAATTTATGAAAGAATTTTCCTCTATCTTTGGCATGACCAAGACGACAAATATTATTCATATAGTTTCCATTCCTGTCTTCATGTTAGGATATAAATATAGGTGTATAAGTGTTTGTTTATAGTAACATTTATTTATTTATTACATATTGGTTTTTCTAGGAATTTTTGTTCATTTAAGGATAAAATAAAATAAATGTGCCTTATTTTATTTTTAATCCACAATCATTACAATTTTTATTTTATGTATAAATACTTTAAATAGGGAGAAAAAGCCAATTATCAGTGGTATCGGAATTTGCATCTGTATCCCTATTGAGCCGACCAATCAAGGAGGTGCACTTTTAAACTTTTAATTTTTGAGTGGGTTTGGCACTTAGTGGTAAGGGTGATTCACCATATTTTCCCAACTACATAACTCATTTATTCTTAAAGATAGAAAAAAAAATAATACAAAAGTTGCTTAGTTTTTCACAAATTTTAAGAAAATTTAACCAAAATTTTCAAAATGTAAACTTTCTTATTTCAAATGGAACACCCTATATATTTTTCAAGAAAAACGTTGACTTAAGAGCAATGTGTTGAACAAAGAACCACCTAGACTCTTTTTCCTTGGCTAATACATCGCCCTTATGGCAAATTATTTTTTATTTCACTCGAGAACTGCTAAAGATAAACCCTACAAGATCTACCGAAATTTTAAAAAATATACAGGGTGTTCAATTTAAAATAAGAAAGTTGATGTCTTAGTCTAAATTTGACATTTTGAAAATTTTTATTTAATTTTCTTAAAATTTGTGAAGAACTAATCAACTTTTGTATTTAAACTATTTTTCTATCTCTAATAATAAATGAGCTATGTAGTGGGGAAAATATGGTGAATCACCCCATACATTTTTTGCCAATATTGCCTGCAATGCCGGTATTTAGTATGCAGTGCTCCTCTACATTTAAACCATGCTAAGTGTGTATTTGCCATCATTTTAAACGTATTCGTTGCCGTCGCTCGGTCGGTGGCTCACACAGGAGTGTTTAAGGTTTTTATAACGCACAGATTGCGGTGCGTCAAATTCTCATTGTCAATAGATGCCAATATTTGTAAGGCGCTTTGCCATGCCAGCATTGTTTGTGGGGTAATATTTACTTTTAATAAATTTATAAAAAAGTACCTTAATAACATTGCTATTTAAAATAGCATGATTGCTTTTTTGTTTTTAATAAGTTCATACATTAAATTTGAGTGCATAGTCTATTAAAAACAAGTAGATAATCTATTTTTTCGATTAAAAATAAAAAAATATAGCTTTAATTAAAATTGAATGAAGTTTTTATTTAAACCAGGGGGTCAAATAATTTGTTTTTAATATTTATGTATAAAATGAAGTCTAGGTAGATGAAAAAATTTAAAACAAATGGTGCAAATATTTAATACAGGTGAATTTTATGTTATTTCCAAATACAAAAACCTCAAGTATATAATCTATTTGACTAATTTTTCTCGGTGTAAAGATATGTAAAACAAGGAGGATCTTGGTTAAGTACACTTGATTTCAAAAAAAAACTCATACATGCATTTTCTCATATGCCACAAAATTTAGCTTTCCATTAGTGTATACTATTATAAAGCACCACCAGGTTAGTACGCCTGACAGCTTAAAATTCCGTGTGACATCCTTAAAAATGCCACAGATATCAACATTTACAAAATTTCAAATTATCACTGGAGGAAGACGGCTGGTCTATAAGAAGAGCGGCCACCCATTTTGGAGTTGATAAAATGACGATAATGCGATGGAAAAAACGCTGGATTGAAAATAATTCTACGGATAGGAAAGATGGATCAGAACGACGAAAAGCAAGTTCTGAAGTGCAAGATGAGAGACTTATTGACCATCTCAGACAAAATCCTTTTTCAACGTCGGTTGAAGCAGGGTTCTTTAGCAACAGTAAATAGAAGAGTAACGAAATCAGAAGTCTCTTGTCGAGTTGCTGCAAAGAAGCCTTTTCTAACAGAAGAACAGAAACAGGCAAGAGTGATTTTTGCACTGAACAACGTTCTTCGTGATAATGACTTCTGAGAGAGGGTGGTTTTCACTGACGAAAAAATGTTTCAATCATCTTCAAGCAGCAGGAGAATTTTAGTTTATCGTCCACCAAATTCTAGATTTGAACATGAATATACAAACCAAATTAAAAAAGCTGGACATTTTTCTGTAAACATGTGGGGCTGGTTTAGTGCTAGAGGTTTGGATTTTTTTTGTAGAATCGAAGGGAGATTCAATAGTGAACGATATATTGAAATCCTTAAAAACGTTATGCTGCCACCTGTACAGGCTGTACATGAAAATAATGACTTCGTTTATCAGCAGGACAACTGTCCAGTACACACGGCTAATGTTGTTCGCCAATGGTTTCAGAATAATAATATAGAAACACTTGTAATGTTTTTTTAGTCAAAACATTACAAGTCAAATTAATAAAAGCAAACCTACCAATTTTCTCAATACCTCAACCTGAATTCCTACACTAATCTTGCTATTAACTCCAGCATGCTACAAAATCGTCGCAAAGCCGGTTTTTACTAGCCTAATCAACGTATGCGAAAGCCATCCATCTAGTTGTCTTTGTCGAACATACGTAAAAAGGTACAGGAATCACATACGTCGAAGCAGATAATGCAAGAGAATATCTATCCTTTTTCATCTTTCTCCATGTAATAAAGACAGCCTACGTAGAACGGTAATCTTTACTATTTAAAATTTTAATATTATAAATGCATTTAAAGTGTTAAATTCGACGAAGCAGTCGTCTTGGTTAGTGTAAAAAATTTAATAAAAAACAGTCAAGTCGGAGTGTAGTTGGGGAACCAGTGAATTTTAAGGGGTCCCGGGGTAAAGGGAGTGACTACTATAAAATAGAAAGACACCAAAAGATGAGCTCTTTTCAACACTAGAAATGCAGCACTAAGTGGTGTCCAAAAAAATTAACAACAAAGTGAAAAATGTAATCTGACAGATTCATAAGCCAGAACAACCGGTATGTGTTTCTATTTTCTATAAGCCTAAATTATTTTTTTTGATTTCTTACTATTACTTACAAAATTGAGGATTACTGATTTTTGAATTATATTATTTTTTTAAATAGCTCAAAACCATTTTTTTGAAATTTTTGTAAAGTTTTATTAGGTACCTTTAAAACTGGTCAGTGTGCAGTTCACTTAATTTTTTTATAATATAACAAGCATATTTTTATAGTTCATTAAATTTTATTTTTTATTTCTGTTAGAAATTGGTAGTTAGAGCAGTGTCATAATTATTCAAATCCACGGCACAGTTTGTAAGACCTAAAATATATTTGGAAGAAAACAAGATTCAAGGAATAACCTTAAAAATCAATAAGAAAAATTTGTAAAAATTAATTTTTTTGTAAACCTTGATTTTTATTAACTCATAGAATAGTGGGGGCTGATGTAAGTTTTTTATTAATAGGCTTTAAGGGCGAACCGTCTACCAACTTTAAGGGCGAACCGTCTACCAACTTTAAGGGCGAACCGTCTACCAACTTTAAGGGCGAACCGTCTACCAACTTTAAGGGCGAACCGTCTACCAACTTTAAGGGCGAACCGTCTACCAACTTTAAGGGCTAACCTTCTACCAACTTTAAGGGCGAACCGTCTACCAACTTTAAGGGCGAACCGTCTACCAACTTTAAGGGCGAACCGTCTACCAACTTTAAGGGCTAACCTTCTACCAACTTTAAGGGCTAACCTTCTACCAACTTCAAGGGCTACCCTTCTACCAACTTCTAAGATCACCTTTCTACTGACCACACTTCTCATAATGACCACCTAGGCTTAAACTGCCACATCATGGTTTAAAGCCTACGACCAACTCTTTAACCAGCGTTTCCGTCAAGCTACTTTCCATCTTTTTACTTCTACGATGAATTAAGACCAAGTTCAGAGATTTCCAATCCAATCATCCAACTTCCTGTGTCCACCCGGAGTTCTTGAGTTTCCATGTGGCATGGATTGCGTCAGCAGTTTTATCGAGAGTCCAGGGAGGGGTACTGATGTCTGGTGCGATTAGGATCTACGGTTAAAAGCTAAGTACACCTGCTTTTATTCTTACTAACTTTCCTTGCGTCTTAATTTCTTCAACTCAAGCGGTCAACATGGTCAAATTTGCCTTTTTCACAATTTTTTTGATTTTTTTATAAATTTTTTTGGCACTTATATTTGGAAGTGGTGAAGCCAAATATATTTAAGTTTCGTTATTTACGGAGTGTAACTAACTATTGTATAGTTTAGTGTGTTTACCTACACCCATAAATGTTGGTTTATAATTCCTTCAGAATTATAAACCGTGTGACCTTTTTGGTTTTATTTAACCTTTGTTTTGGTAATGGTCAAATTTGCCTTTTTCACAATTTTTTGGATTTTTTATAAATTTTTTTGGCACTTATATTTGGAAGTGGTGAAGCCAAATATATTTAAGTTTCGTTATTTACGGAGTGTAACTAACTATTGTATAGTTTAGTGTGTTTACCTACACCCATAAATGTTGGTTTATAATTCCTTCAGAATTATAAACCGTGTGACCTTTTTGGTTTTATTTAACCTTTGTTTTGGTAATATAGTTTTGCAGTTTATTACTTTTTTTGATAAATGGATACTGGGTGGAGTTATATACTTTTAAATTTAAGTAATTAACCTAGAGTATGACTATTTATAGTGTGTCCATTCATACTCCTAGGGTTGGTTATGCCAACTTGGTATAGTGCGTTAATATGTTCTTAAGAAGGCATATGCATGATCTAGTATCACAATAACTTTTCATAATTCTGATTTTTGGAAGGCCAAGGATGTGTTTAGCACGTTACAGATTATGTAGGGGTTGTTGATGTGCTAGATTGTTTCTTTGGGCAAATCTGCCTACCTAAATTTGCTGTTTTAAAATCTGGCAACACAATATTTTCTATAGTCAAGTTTTTCTGTACTACAGAAACTAGGTGTTTAGCACGTTATTTGACTATAAGAACTTATTGATGTGTCAAGATTGCCCAGGCAACTTATTTTTGTCCTTAAGTTGTTTTCCTTTGCCCTTATTGGTTTTAAACCATGTTATGTTTTTTTGTGGAAAGACCACACTTTATTATCTTGTGTAACATATAAGTTTCACTTTACATTTATTTGGTGGAAAGACCACACTTCTTACCTTGTGTAATATATTTATGCATTTCTTTTTGTGGAAAGACCACACTTTTGTACCTTGTGTAATATATTGATGCATTTCTTTTCGCGGAAAGACCACAAAGTTGTCTGCGTGTAATATATACTGTCATATACCGTTATATACACTATGCTAAGTTAACTATATTAATTAATATGAGATTTTAGTCATTGTAAATTATTTATTGATTTTTTTTCAAATCTTGTTAATTTTTTTATAAAATTATTTTGTTAATACATTTACTAGTTGAGATATTTTTGTTTAATTTCATAATATGAATCTTTGAAAATAGATTTTAAGAGGCTCAACTTAAAATCGTACTCTGAAATAAATATTTGAATAAATTGAGCAGTTCAATTTTCTGTCTTTGCAACTAATAGACAGGGCGCCCACAAAATAGTTTGGTAAAAGATAAAATTAAAGAAGATACAACCTGTTACTTAAGTAAAATTTTTCAAAATTAATATTAAAAATTCTTATTTCAAAATTCCTTTTTTTATATTTGCAACTTAGGTTTGAACCCACGCCCTGTGCTCTCATTACAAAACATTGAGTCATACCTAGGCATTTAATTAAAAGAAAGAAGGAATAAATTCATTTTTATTATTATAAAATACAAAGAAAAAGAGTCAAATTTTAACAACAATTTTTCCTTTTTCTAAATAATTTCCCTCGAATAAATAATTACAAATGGCGCTGTAAACGTGGGGCGTTGTTTTTTTTTCCTAAAGTTTTTTTGTAATCTTACAGGTATTTTTCTGAGTTTTATTTCCCTTGAAAGGGGGTGTTTGTAATGCCTTTGTAAATTTAAAGACATTCCAAGTTTAAAGTTTACGTAGAACAATTTACTTAAGTACTTATAGTGGCTGGGTATCTTATACCAAACTCAACAAAATATCTCAACGTTTTAATTTAAATTTTTTTGATCATTATTGTTCAACTTTCATTAAATTGATAAAATTTTCCCTGATTTTCTATTACTGAGTTGTCTTTTATTCACATTTTTGTAACGATTTTAGATAAAATGGAACCCTCATACCTTTTGATTGACGAATTGGATTGGGAGCTGATGATCAGATCCAGAGACACTCAAGGTGAGCGGAAAGAAAAGAACAAGTTGCTGAGAGAACTTCGGAAAACGGAAAAAGCAGGACCTATCAACTACCCAGAAGTGAGCCTCGACTTTGACAATGAGAATGGCCTATGCAGGGATAAGCTGGAAACATTGGAGAGTATGGTAGTTAAGTTTAATCTCACCAAGCGCCATACTAAATATCGGGTTATAACAAATCGCCTAGCGCATATTCTAAACCGAATTTCAAGGTTCCCTGAAGCAAAATCAGAAACCAAACAGGAACTTTCTTCGAAAGTCTCCTTCCTCTTGACAGTTTTAAATCAAAAGGCCAAAGCCAACAAATCTTTATTATTATTAAAATCCCCAAGCTTAAGAGAATCTATAATTGAAGAAGATAACTATGAATCTGAAGTATATAAAGATAGTGAGACTGAAAGTGTGCATGACTCGTCAGATGACGAAAATCTCGAATTGGTTTTAATGTCAAGCACCCAACATGTTTCTCCTTTAGACGACGGTACGGAAAATCAAGTAGAGTCAACCCCCCAGAATATTTCTCAATTAGACCTCTCCCAAATATTAGATAGAATTGCTAGTTATACCAAAAAAGACCCGAAACCTAACATTCAAATTTCAACCCAAAGTATACCAGGAACAAGTTTAACTCCAACAAATCAGCCCACATCGCAAACAGCTGGTACATCGGCACCAAACTCCATGTCAAGTCCATGTCAAAATATGTCAAACCCAAGTCAAACGAGTCAAAGTTTAAATTTTAATCAACCCTTGCAAACATTGCCTTTAAATAACCCCATTAATCCCATGGCCAATGTAAACCCAAACAATATAGGTCAAAATTCCATGTCAAACCCGTGTCAAAATATGTCAAACCAAAGTCAAACTGGCCAAAGCTTAAATTTTAACCAACCTTTGCAATCCCCGTCTATAAACAACCCGATCAACACCAATGCTAATTTAAATCAAAATAATTTAGGTCAAAATTCAATGTCAAACCAATGTCAAAATATGGCAAACCAAAATCAAACTAGTCAAAGTTTAAATTTCCATCATCCCTTGCAAACGCTGCCTATAAATAACACCATTATCCCCAACTTTAACTTAAATCAAAGCAATGTAGGTCAAAACCCGATGTCAAATCAATGTCAAAATATGTCAAACCAAGTTCAAACTATTCAAAGTTCAAATTTTAGTCAACCTTTACAAATTATGCCTATGAATAACCCCAATACAAATTTAAATCAAAGCAATGTAGGTCAAATTTCAATGTCAAATCCAGGCCAAAATATGTCAAACCAAAATCAGACTAGTCAAAGCTTAAATATCAACCAACCCTTACAAATACAGGCTATAAACAATCCAAACAACCCCAACGCCAACTTGAATCAAAGCAATGCTGGTCAAATTTTAAACTATCAATCCATGATGGGCTCAAATTTTTATCAACCATGTCAAAATCAAAACCTTGGTAATCAAAATATCAACTACCAACCTACTCTAAGTAGCGGTATAAATCCAGCCTCTAATTTTTTACCCAATTTAAATTTAAATTCAAACCAAAACCAGTTATATAATCAGACGTCAGGTTGTCCACTTAATCCTCAGGTCAATTTTAACCAACAATTATCAAACCCAATAGGTAATTATCAGACCAACCCAACCTTGAACAACTCACAACATTTTTCCAACCAAAATTTAAACTTTCAGCCTGCTACCAACCAAATACCTAGTCAACAGTTTACCCATCAAACATTTGGTCAAACTCAATTAAACTCTCAGCATCAGATTTTATCTAATCAAAATTTTAATTCTCAAAATTTAAATACTAATACTTTTTCACAATTTCCTTTAACCAGTAACCACCCAAATTTTGTTCCACGTCAATACTTTCAAAACAACAATAATGATTTAAATTTTGCCAATCCCTTGCCTCAAGTTCCTACTCAACTACCCCAGTATGGGATCCAACAATTTTCTCATTCAAAAAATTATTCTGGTCAACATAGCAATGATGCGAATTTATTCAGAAAAATAGGTTATATTCATCAAAACAATATTAAATTTACTGGTAGTGGGAGTGTACTGACATTTTTAGATAAAGTCGAAGAGTTTGTGTTGTCATACAACATTGATAAAAATCAACTTCTAACATTTGCACATGAATTTTTTGAGGGTCAAATTAGAACTTGGTATCGACAAATAAAGCAAAGAATAAATTCTTGGGACGATTTGGTTAGGGAATTAAAAATAAACTTTTTACCGACTAATTTTGAAAATCAACTTTGGCAAGAAATACATTCTAGGACTCAGGGACCTAACGAAAGGCCAATCATTTTCATTAGTATTATGCAAACTTTATTTACTCGCTTAACGAGACAAGTTAGTGAATGGGAACAGGTCCAAATTGTAATAAAAAATTTGCAACCTTACTACCAGAATCATTTGGCATTGAAACAAGTTATGAACCTCGATGAATTGACTTATTTGTGTAGAATGATAGAGGAAACAAAAATTAGATCACAAAACTTTCAGACTCCTTCTACAAATAATAATATAAACTTAATGGCACCAGAATTAGCCTATCAACGACCAAAGAACAATTTTAAGATTAATGAAATTTCCTGTGATGATCCTTTTTACCAAAATCCAAGTCTTACAAATGAAAATTCTCAAGGTACAAGCGTTTCAACTTCTAATATTCAACTTCAATCAAATTCCCCAAGTCAAACTGAAAACCTTGAACCAAACATTAGTGCCCTAAACAGTTTAATTTGTTGGAATTGTGGAGAAAAAGATACCCATACTTTCCAAAAATGCACCAAACCCAGAACGAAATTTTGTTATAAATGTGGTTACAAAAATAAAACAGTGCGTGAATGCCCGGTGTGTTCAAAAAACTTGCCCAGCGCAGCTCCAAGGTCGGGTGGGACTGCGAATGCATAAAAAATACCGACCAAACTGGTCAAAAAATCATTACTTCCACTGTTTCCACTCAAACTATTTCCTTTACATCAACGCAGACCCAAACAGAAAATATATCTCCTCAAATAAGTTCTTTACAACCCCTTGACCGTACACAGCATAAAAACTTTACTCACAATAAAAAAACTCAAGGTGACAAAAGTAAAACTTATTCTGACCAAAATAAAACTCAATATGATAGCCGAAATTTCTTCAAGCAAAATAAATGGTCAGAATGGCTTCAATTTGTTAAAAACTTTTCTTTAACCAAGAACCTACCAAATAACGACTTAAAATCCTCCCAAAAAGACCATTTTCTCAATAAAAATAAACCTTCAAAATTTCGAACTAAAGCTCAAAAACCCAATCATAAAGAATACTCCAAGCAAAACAACTGGTCGGAATGGCTTAATATTGTCAAAAATTTTTTTCTTAACAATCAAATTTCACCGCTTTTCCTTCAACATGGTAACGACTTGAGGCCATATATATCCATCCAATTCAAAAATTTAGATATTTCAGCTTTATTAGACACCGGAGCTATGAAATCTGTCTTGGGCAAATCGGGATATGAGTTAATGCTAAAAAATAAAATACAAATCTTGCCACATAATTACAGTTCTGTTAGCACAGCTGATGGGAATTCTCAAGAAGTAAAGGGTCGGGTTATTATTCCTATTTCTGTTGAAAATCACACAAAAAAACTTGAGTTTTTAATAGTGCCCAGTATAAAACACAAAATGATTTTAGGGATAGATTTTTGTAGAAAATTTAATTTATATCTTAATTTTGCGGATAATTCTTTTTGTTTCAATGAAACATCACAAGATAATCAATTATCATCCCTAAACAGTAATAATAAAATTAAAATAAATCAAAATTTGTCACCAGTCCCTCAAATTAGAAATACCCCTGGCCATTCTCAAATTTCATCAATTTCTCAACATAAAAACCCTAGCTTTAAATATGATTGTCAATTCTTATTAATTAAAGATATAGTCAACAATTTTTTTAAAAATAATCCTATCAGTAATGAAAAGATACACACAACAAACTTACTATTTCCTGAAATAAAATTTGAACAGTCGATCAATAAACCACCCTCTACTAATGACCCTATATTGGATTTACTAGACCTTTTACAAAATGAAAATTTTTTTGATGACATTGATGAAATTTTATCTCAGATCTCCATTGACGAAATTGTTGTTCAAGAACAGAAATTTAAAGCTTGTATTCAGTCTGAAAGTGATTTAAACCCTGAACAAAAAACGAAATTGGAGTTGGTTATAAAGAAATTTGAAACCTTAGTGTCAGAAAAATTGGGTTGCACTAACCTAATAACTCATAAAATTGAAGTTACCACCCCAGAGCCATTTCGCAAAAGACCATTTCTCTTAAGTCCTTATATGCATAAACATGTTAACGATGAAATTGACCGGATGTTAAAGTTAGATGTTATTACCCCCTCTCGTAGCCCTTACAGCTCAAACGTTCTTCTTGTGCCTAAGGCCAACGGGGAAAAGAGGTTATGTTTTGATGGTCGGGATCTTAACAAAATTACTAAGAAAGACCGATATCCATTACCAAATCTAACCAGAATCCTGGATAAAGTTAAAAACGCGAAATATCTCTCTTCTATTGACCTTAAACATGCGTTTTGGCAAATTCCGTTGCATGACCAGGATTCAATGGAGAAAACAGCTTTTAGCGTGGTTGGTAAAGGTCATTTTATGTTTACAAAAATGCCCTTTGGTCTTTGTAATTCAGCGCAAACTTTACAGAGGCTAATGGATACCCTTTTTGACCCATCAATTGAGAATGATATTTTTGTCTACCTTGATGATCTAGTGTGTTGTACGGATACATTTGAGAAACATGTTGAAACCTTGACAAAAATTTTTGAAACATTAAAATCCGCGAGTTTTACTATTAACTTAAAGAAATGTAAATTTTGCCTTCCATCATTGGAATTTTTGGGATATGTAATTGATAGAAATGGTCTACATGCTAACCCGGAAAAGGTATCTGCTATTGTTAAATATCCAAGGCCTCAAAATGTCACTGAAGTTAAAAGATGGGTAGGAGTCACTGGGTGGTACAGACGGTTTATAAGGGGTTACTCTGATTTAATTTGTCCTTTAACCAAACTAATGCAAGGAAAGAATAAAAAGCAAAAAATTGACTGGACGGATGAAGCTGAAAAGTCCTTTCAAGAACTTAAAACCCGCCTTATAACCACGCCGGTATTGGCCAATCCCGATTTTTCAAAACAATTTATTATTCAGACTGATGCCAGCAATTTTGCGGTTGGCGCTGTGCTTGTGCAGGGTGAGGGTGATGATGAGAAAGTGATTTGTTATGCCTCTAAAACTTTAACGCGTACTGAGCAAAATTGGACGGTAACTGAGCGAGAGGCTTATGCAATAATCTTTGCCGTAACTAAATTCCGGCCTTACATTGAGGGAAGTTTTTTTAAAATTTATACTGATCACCATGCATTACTTTGGCTGTCAAGAATTCAACAACCAGTGGGACGGTTAGCTAGATGGTCTATCTTTCTTTCTCAATTCACATATGAGATCATTTTTCGAAAAGGTAAAAATAACATTGTACCGGATGCTTTAAGTAGAATTGAAATATCCTCCTTTGAAGGTTACACAGACAGGTGGTATGACAGAATGTTAAAACAAGTATCTGATGACCCTTTAAAATTCCCAAATTACTCAGTACAAGAAAATCGGTTGTATAGGTATATAGAGTCTTCTCACGGGATTAATACCAACTTAAAAAATTGGAAATTAGTGATACCAAAGTCAGAGAGAATTAATATTATTAAAAATCATCATGATTCCCCTTTATCAGGCCACTTTGGCGTAAATAAAACTTATAATCGTATCTTAGAAGAATATTTCTGGCCAGACTTGAAAAAGGATGTAAAAAGATACGTTTCAAAGTGTGATATATGTAACCAACAGAAAGCTTCACAATTAGGCCGCCTTGGTGTAATGGGGGTTGGAAAACAAGTTGATATGCCTTTTCAATTAATATCTATGGATATCATGGGTCCGTACCCTAGGTCCAAGTCAGGTTTTTCATATCTGTTTGTCGTTGTCGATTGGTTCACTAAATTTACAATTTTACATCCCTTGAGACGTGCTACCGCTCAAGAAATTTGCAAGTTTGTCGAGAATCATATGTTTTTGACATTTGGTACTCCTATGACTATTGTCTGTGATAACGGGGCCCAATTCATTAGTAACGAGTTCAGGGACCTTATTTCACAGTATAAGATTAAGCATATTTGGTACAATGCAAAATACCATCCTCAGATAAATTTTTGTGAACGTTATAACCGCACTATTAAAACTTGTATTCGATGTTTTTTAAATCAAAACAAACATAAAGAATGGGATAAATATCTTTACCAAATCATGAGTGCTTTGAATAATTCAGTAAATTCAGTTACCAAATATAGTCCATCTTTTCTGGTGTTCGGGCGGATTGTACCGATTTACGGTGATTATTATGGAAAACTAGAAAATATGTATCAATGTCCCTATAAATTTGCTAACGCTGAAACATTGGTTGGTGAATTGGCTAAACTACCAGAGATATACCAAAAGGTTTCTGTTTTGCTTCAAAAATCACACCAAACGAATGAAAAATATTACAATCTCCGAAAGAGAAACATTGAATTTCAGGTGGGTGATACGGTTTACAAGAAAAATTATGTTCTCTCCAGTGCGTCTAAAGCTTTTGCTGCTGGACTTGCTCAGCGTTTTATTAAATGTCAAGTTACCAAGAAAATCAGTCCTTTAATATATGATCTTCTGGACGGTAAAGGTCAGGTTTTTACCCGGATCCATGTTAAAGACTTAAAACCAACCTTGAGTGAATCGGACTCTGAAAGTGAGCATCCCTAGCCTTTAAGTCAGTTAGTTTGTACTAGTAACTAAGTAATTATAAGAAAACCTAAATGATGTACCCTTTTAACTATTATTTTGTAAGTGTCAAAGGCAAATCTTATTTTTTCGTAGAAGGGGGGTATTTGTAATGTTTTTTTAGTCAAAACATTACAAGTCAAATTAATAAAAGCAAACCTACCAATTTTCTCAATACCTCAACCTGAATTCCTACACTAATCTTGCTATTAACTCCAGCATGCTACAAAATCGTCGCAAAGCCGATTTTTACTAGCCTAATCAACGTATGCGAAAGCCATCCATCTAGTTGTCTTTGTCGAACATACGTAAAAAGGTACAGGAATCACATACGTCGAAGCAGATAATGCAAGAGAATATCTATCCTTTTTCATCTTTCTCCATGTAATAAAGACAGCCTACGTAGAACGGTAATCTTTACTATTTAAAATTTTAATATTATAAATGCATTTAAAGTGTTAAATTCGACGAAGCAGTCGTCTTGGTTAGTGTAAAAAATTTAATAAAAAACAGTCAAGTCGGAGTGTAGTTGGGGAACCAGTGAATTTTAAGGGGTCCCGGGGTAAAGGGAGTGACTACTATAAAATAGAAAGACACCAAAAGATGAGCTCTTTTCAACACTAGAAATGCAGCACTAAGTGGTGTCCAAAAAAATTAACAACAAAGTGAAAAATGTAATCTGACAGATTCATAAGCCAGAACAACCGGTATGTGTTTCTATTTTCTATAAGCCTAAATTATTTTTTTTGATTTCTTACTATTACTTACAAAATTGAGGATTACTGATTTTTGAATTATATTATTTTTTTAAATAGCTCAAAACCATTTTTTTGAAATTTTTGTAAAGTTTTATTAGGTACCTTTAAAACTGGTCAGTGTGCAGTTCACTTAATTTTTTTATAATATAACAAGCATATTTTTATAGTTCATTAAATTTTATTTTTTATTTCTGTTAGAAATTGGTAGTTAGAGCAGTGTCATAATTATTCAAATCCACGGCACAGTTTGTAAGACCTAAAATATATTTGGAAGAAAACAAGATTCAAGGAATAACCTTAAAAATCAATAAGAAAAATTTGTAAAAATTAATTTTTTTGTAAACCTTGATTTTTATTAACTCATAGAATAGTGGGGGCTGATGTAAGTTTTTTATTAATAGGCTTTAAGGGCGAACCGTCTACCAACTTTAAGGGCGAACCGTCTACCAACTTTAAGGGCGAACCGTCTACCAACTTTAAGGGCGAACCGTCTACCAACTTTAAGGGCGAACCGTCTACCAACTTTAAGGGCGAACCGTCTACCAACTTTAAGGGCTAACCTTCTACCAACTTTAAGGGCGAACCGTCTACCAACTTTAAGGGCGAACCGTCTACCAACTTTAAGGGCGAACCGTCTACCAACTTTAAGGGCTAACCTTCTACCAACTTTAAGGGCTAACCTTCTACCAACTTCAAGGGCTACCCTTCTACCAACTTCTAAGATCACCTTTCTACTGACCACACTTCTCATAATGACCACCTAGGCTTAAACTGCCACATCATGGTTTAAAGCCTACGACCAACTCTTTAACCAGCGTTTCCGTCAAGCTACTTTCCATCTTTTTACTTCTACGATGAATTAAGACCAAGTTCAGAGATTTCCAATCCAATCATCCAACTTCCTGTGTCCACCCGGAGTTCTTGAGTTTCCATGTGGCATGGATTGCGTCAGCAGTTTTATCGAGAGTCCAGGGAGGGGTACTGATGTCTGGTGCGATTAGGATCTACGGTTAAAAGCTAAGTACACCTGCTTTTATTCTTACTAACTTTCCTTGCGTCTTAATTTCTTCAACTCAAGCGGTCAACATGGTCAAATTTGCCTTTTTCACAATTTTTTTGATTTTTTTATAAATTTTTTTGGCACTTATATTTGGAAGTGGTGAAGCCAAATATATTTAAGTTTCGTTATTTACGGAGTGTAACTAACTATTGTATAGTTTAGTGTGTTTACCTACACCCATAAATGTTGGTTTATAATTCCTTCAGAATTATAAACCGTGTGACCTTTTTGGTTTTATTTAACCTTTGTTTTGGTAATGGTCAAATTTGCCTTTTTCACAATTTTTTGGATTTTTTATAAATTTTTTTGGCACTTATATTTGGAAGTGGTGAAGCCAAATATATTTAAGTTTCGTTATTTACGGAGTGTAACTAACTATTGTATAGTTTAGTGTGTTTACCTACACCCATAAATGTTGGTTTATAATTCCTTCAGAATTATAAACCGTGTGACCTTTTTGGTTTTATTTAACCTTTGTTTTGGTAATATAGTTTTGCAGTTTATTACTTTTTTTGATAAATGGATACTGGGTGGAGTTATATACTTTTAAATTTAAGTAATTAACTTAGAGTATGACTATTTATAGTGTGTCCATTCATACTCCTAGGGTTGGTTATGCCAACTTGGTATAGTGCGTTAATATGTTCTTAAGAAGGCATATGCATGATCTAGTATCACAATAACTTTTCATAATTCTGATTTTTGGAAGGCCAAGGATGTGTTTAGCACGTTACAGATTATGTAGGGGTTGTTGATGTGCTAGATTGTTTCTTTGGGCAAATCTGCCTACCTAAATTTGCTGTTTTAAAATCTGGCAACACAATATTTTCTATAGTCAAGTTTTTCTGTACTACAGAAACTAGGTGTTTAGCACGTTATTTGACTATAAGAACTTATTGATGTGTCAAGATTGCCCAGGCAACTTATTTTTGTCCTTAAGTTGTTTTCCTTTGCCCTTATTGGTTTTAAACCATGTTATGTTTTTTTGTGGAAAGACCACACTTTATTATCTTGTGTAACATATAAGTTTCACTTTACATTTATTTGGTGGAAAGACCACACTTCTTACCTTGTGTAATATATTTATGCATTTCTTTTTGTGGAAAGACCACACTTTTGTACCTTGTGTAATATATTGATGCATTTCTTTTCGCGGAAAGACCACAAAGTTGTCTGCGTGTAATATATACTGTCATATACCGTTATATACACTATGCTAAGTTAACTATATTAATTAATATGAGATTTTAGTCATTGTAAATTATTTATTGATTTTTTTTCAAATCTTGTTAATTTTTTTATAAAATTATTTTGTTAATACATTTACTAGTTGAGATATTTTTGTTTAATTTCATAATATGAATCTTTGAAAATAGATTTTAAGAGGCTCAACTTAAAATCGTACTCTGAAATAAATATTTGAATAAATTGAGCAGTTCAATTTTCTGTCTTTGCAACTAATAGACAGGGCGCCCACAAAATAGTTTGGTAAAAGATAAAATTAAAGAAGATACAACCTGTTACTTAAGTAAAATTTTTCAAAATTAATATTAAAAATTCTTATTTCAAAATTCCTTTTTTTATATTTGCAACTTAGGTTTGAACCCACGCCCTGTGCTCTCATTACAAAACATTGAGTCATACCTAGGCATTTAATTAAAAGAAAGAAGGAATAAATTCATTTTTATTATTATAAAATACAAAGAAAAAGAGTCAAATTTTAACAACAATTTTTCCTTTTTCTAAATAATTTCCCTCGAATAAATAATTACACACTTCCTTGGCCAGCCAACAGCCCTGACCTTAACCCAATGGAAAATATATGGGGTCGAATCGTTAAAATAATATACCAAAGGAATTGGAGACCACGAAATGCTGAAGAGTTAAGCAATGCTATTTAACGCGCATTGGATCAGCTCTCAGAAGACCATCAGTATTTTCAAAATTTAACCTTTTCAATGCCCAGATGTTTGCAGCTTGTAATAAAGAAAAATGGTGATCCTATTAAATACTAAATTATTTATTTTAGTTCTTTTTTTAAGTTAAAATAATTAGTATTAAGTTTACCATCGTTTCTGTCCTAATCCAAGTTTCCTATTCGTCGAATTGTTTTCAATCCAGCGCTGTTTCCATCGTATTATTGTTATTTTATTAACTCCAAAATGGGTTACCGCCCTCTTTATAGAACAGCCTTCGTCCGTTACTCGAGTGATAATTTGATATTGTTCAATAACGACTTTACCAAAACATTATTTTTACTGAGTGTTTAGTATTATGCAAAATTTAATATAAAAATAAGGTTGCCTTTATTTTAAGTAAAAAAATATTTTCAGTTTTAGAGACCTTTTTTAAACAATATGACAAATTGTCGTACTTTTGAAGTTTTTAGACATTTTAGCTGGTAGTCCGTATATATTATACACTTTTAGAAAGGTCAATTTTGTGACTGCATGTATGCGTTTTTTTTTTGAAATCAAGTCTACATTAAAAAAAAGCAGAAAAAGTTAATTATATATTATAACAATAATATATTTAATAAAGTATTCCATTCCACAAAACAAATATTTGGGCATATTAATTGTGCAAATATTCAAATGATATGGATATGTCTGCCTTAAATACAAAAAACAGATAAACGAAATATACTCACACGGATACACAATGAACATTGGGAAAATATTCATATTTTTTTATATAATTTCTTGCAATAAATTTTATCTAAAAAATATGTAGTATTTTAAATGCAGAGGAAAATATCAAAAACCTTATTTAGAGAATATTACGTGATAATTATAAAATTTATATATTTAGTTTATATTAAAAAACAAATATTTGAATAATATTTCATTTTAAAATATTAACTGATATTCGGTTAAAAACTGTAAAGCTTATATACAAAAAACATATATTTAGGATGCACAATAACGTATATACACTGAATATACAGTAAATATCCGTTCATGTTTCTTTTTTTTGAAACGAATCATGTTTCATTTTCTAATATATACAAAATATACATGCAACATACAAAACGAATATCCTAATTTTAAATATCTTTGTAATATACAATACCCAAGGCTTGCTATGTGGGATGGAACTGTAATTGTCAGTGTCATAAAACTGGTCCGCAGCAATTTGGAATGGAGTGTACCAAGTGCCATCAAAATGAGACAGTTGAAGATTAACTCGAGGGTTAAAGTTGCTAAAGACGGTGTTCACTGGTTGTGCACCGACTGGTCTTTCTCTCTTGACTTTTATAGTAACATTATTGCGCAGAAATTGTTCTGTGGGGGGTGGGGGGGTGCTTGAGGTTCCTAGGTGGGCTTGAGTAACCACTTTTTCTTTCTTGAAAATTTTTTTAGGAATCGATATTCAATGGCTCTGGTGGGTGGGAATATTAAGTCCCTAAGCTCCCCCCCTTGCAAACGCTGGTAAAAACGCCAAACGGCATCACGGCCCTAACTTTCTTGATCCGAACCGGTAGCTTAAAAATAGCATAAGGCCGGGTAGTTTCGAAGGATCAGATGGTCGCCCGCAGCAATGCCGGCCACTCAGCCGGACATATCCCGGACTAACACGTTTGATGGGACGGACTACTAAAAACTAGTAGGTTTAACATTAAATCTAGGATGTTAAAACATTAGTTTCAAGAAGTTTAATAGTTAGAACAAAAATATTTTTTTACTTAAAATAAATACAAACAAAAAATTAGGATAATGAGAGGTAAGTAGTTATTCTAAATATTTATTTTATTTATTTTAGAATTAAAAAATATTTATTTTTAATAAATTTATAAAAAAGTACCTTAATAACATTTCTATGCCTTTTTGCATGATTGCCTTTTTGTTTTTAATAAGTCCATACATTAAATTTAAGTGCATAATCTATTACAAACAAGTAGATAATCTATTTCTTCCATTAAAAATAAAAAATAAATTAAAATTGAATGAAGTTTTTATTTAAACTAGGTGGTCAAATAATTTGTTTTCAATAATTATGTATAAAATGAAGTCTAGGTAGATGAAAAAATTTAAAAAAAATGGTGCAAATATTTAATAAAGGTGAATTTTATATTATTTCCAAATACAAAAAACTCACACCGACAAAAATGAGTCAAATAGATTATATACTTGAGTTTTGGAAATAACATAAAATTCACCTGTATTAAATATTTGCATCATTTGTTTTAAATTTTTTCATCTACCTAGACTTCATTTTATACATAAATATTGAAAACAAATTATGTGACCACCTAGTTTAAATAAAAACTTTTATATTTTTATTTTTAATGGAAAAAATAGATTATCTACTTGTTTTTAATAGATTATGCACTTAAATTTAATGTATGAACTTATTAAAAACAAAAAGGCAATCATGCTATTTTAAATAGAAATGTTATTAAGGTACTTTTTTATAAATTTATTAAAAAAAATATTTTTTAATTTTAAAATAAATAAAATAATTATTTAGACTAACTACTTACCTCTCATTATCCTAATTTTTTTTGTATTTATTTTAAGTAAAAAAATATTTTTGTTCTAACTATTAAACTTCTTGAAACTAATGTTTTAACATCCTAGATTTAATGTTAAACCTACTAGTTTTTGGTATGGCCGGCATTGCTGCGGGCGATCATCTGATCCTTCGAAACTACCCGGCCTTATGCTATTTTTAAGCTACCGCTACGGATCAAGAAAGTTAGGGCCGCGATGTCGTTTGGCGTTTTCACCAGCATTTGCATGGGGGGGAGCTTAGGGACTTAATCTCCCCACCCACCAGAGCCATTGAATATCGACTTCAAAAAAAATTTTCAAGAAAGAAAAAATAGTTACTCAAGCCACCCTAGGAACCTCAAGCACCTCCCCCTCCCCACAGAACAATTTCTGCGCATTAATGTTACTATAAAAGTCTAGAGAGAGAAAGACCAATCGGTGCCCAACCAGTGAACACCGTCTTTAGCAATATCGACTTATTATATTTATCCACCAAATTAATCTTCAGCTGTCTCATTCTGATGGCACTTGGTACAATCCATTCCAAATTTCCGCGGACCAGTTTTATGACACTGACAATGAGAGTTCCATTTAGCTTCTGTGTTTAATTGTCAGCCTCCATATCGAAATTGGTCCAGAGAATTTAGAATGAGGTGTATGTCAGCCAAAGGCCGAAAAAATCCGCCCTGGTCAGCCATCTGCTGGAATTTACTTTTGAAATGCCCGCCACTCGTACCCAAAATTTGCCGCCATATTGGACTGAATTCGTGAAAGGCCTTCAGTAGAGTCGGTGGTGCATGAATATGAACAAACCCAAGAAAACTTAACCTCATATTTTGGCGTTGCTTTTTGGTGTGTAATTTTCCTGTTTTTCGGTGTCTTTTTAAGCTTGGGGATGTTTCTTAATGACAGGTAGGTGTTTTTTTAAATTAATATAGCTTATAAATAGGCATGCTCATAAGGCCGCTTGACATGGAACAATAAAATGAAAATTGCTAACTGTAAAATCGGTTTTTTCTGCCTTGCATAAAAATATTATTGGTCGTGTGAAATTTGTCTTGCAGCTCGCATGCAAAAAAAATGGCAGAAGAGGGAAAAAATTACTGGCCAATCCTACTTATTGCAAAAATCAATTTTGCTTTTTGCAAAGTGCATGCAATGTTAAGGAGCTTTAAAATATTCACTTAGGTGGCAGGCGGTACAAAAATTGCATGAAAGTCTCCTATTTTCTTCATTTTTTTTCATCTTACTTTACTGGTACTGCTAAAGCGAGATGAGAAGAGACGACTTGCATGCAATTCTTGTTTTGTTGCTTCATGTCAAGGTGGTTCTGCGTTTTTTAATTCTGAAAACTAAGGCTTGAAGAAGTCGTTTCAGATAAGAATCATGTCAAAAATATTAACAAGTTTTCCAAGCCTCATTATTTTAGAAATCTTGAGAAACTCGTTCTATAAATTCTTGAGCAGCCTTCCTTAATAGTTTTTAATACTATAAATAATTTAAGGTTAACATGAACACATGATTGAAAGAGTGCACCAAAAAACCAGCAAAAGTTTTTTAGTCGCAGTATGCAACAACTTTTAAGAAAGCGAAAGATAACAACACTTTGAAATGACATTAAATTAACAAAAATAATATCATAATTTTGATCTTGATATTTTTATATTTTTTTTTAAATTTTCTACCCAAAGTTTATGCAGATTTAACATATATCAACTGTCAGCGAGAATTTTCTATCTGTTTGGTAATTTTGTTTTTCACTTAAAAGACAGTTGGTTACTGTTGGGCCAGTGCCACATAGTTTTCCTTAATTTTACTTGTATCATGTGTGCTGATATTATTATTGTTATTAAAATTTGCGCACTTTTTTATCTATAATTTTAGGTACAAAAGCATCACTTTCATGAACGCATCAATTCAAAATGTTTATCCATATTTCCAGCCTTGCCTACCCAAAAATAATGTCATAGTGGGGCCGATTCTTAGACAAAACGACGAAATTTCGGCGCGTCAAAATTTCCGACGTTTCAAAAGATATTGAGGTATTTCACAGTAGTAATAAATTACCTGAGATATATGTATCTTAATTTTCATTCCTTGTACTTGACTACACATTTTTTCATCGAGCACAAATGATTTTAGTGCAACTTTAAGGGTTTTAATACAAATTTTCAAATTAAAACCTTTCCACTCGTCATTTTCTAGTCAGTTTGTGATAACAAATGTCATCTATTTGGGCTATGTTCCTGCAGTCCCCAAATTGTCGATTGCTTTTTAATTAAGATAGGTGTTAAAAATAGTTTACTGCCCATACAAAAATTAAGCCCTATGCCCACCAACGCGTGCCCATGCAGGGTTTTTTGACGCAAGGGGTTTTTTGAAGCGCGCGTGTCGACCTTGAAAATGAAGGGTGAAAAGTTGCATGCCTTTTCTGTCCACACCTATGCATCTTTTTCACACAGAGTAATAATAGATTAAATCTGGTGGATTTTCTGGTTCCAAATATTGATCAATAAATGTCTTGGGGTCTGAAATAAAAGAAGTATATTAAATTGTCGCTAGATGGCGCCAGATTACATTTTACCAAAAATGTGAATAATAAAATTGTATAATTATTATTAATATTAAAGGGCTGAACTACTATATTTTGTTCTTTAGTTTTTTAAATATTGTAATAAATGAACGACCTAAAAGAAAACACAAAAAAATCCCAAGTACCTACTTCTTAAATTTTAATTTTTTCTACAATTTTAATATTCATTTTTTAGTCGCTAAAATTAAATTTTTACTAAGATATCTATCCGTAATAATTTAAACCTGTTGTGAATAATTAAATTTAAATGAAACACTATATTATCGATGAAAGTAGTTATATTAAAAATTTTCCATATAGAGGTCTTAAAAAAATTGGCAAGGCACTATATTTATTTCCTCTATAGCTAAGTGCTGAACTGTATGTAGAAGAATGTATAATAAAGACTTGTGTGACTCACTTAACTGGCAACTTGTTAATTGTGGTATCTGAAATAAATAAAAAACAAATAACAGAAAAAATATTTTTGATATAAAATGTTGGCCTATTTAGTATATAAACCCGGCCAAAAAACCCCAAAAATTCTTATGAAAGTTGGTGAGTTTTTGTATTGTTTTATAGCTGTAAAACTGATATAGAAACAACAAAATTTATGTTTATTAGTTTTTTTTACAAGTTTGTTCCACATACCACATAGAAAGCATATAAAACCTGATACTGATTTATGGAAATTTTTATAGGTATATCTCAATATATTTAGTTACATCATAATTTAAATAATCTAAAAATGGATAAACTCATCCCATATTAAAGTTTTTTTTTGTTGTTGACACATTATGGAGCTGATGAATTCTACATCTTTACAACTGTACAGCTGTTCACTTTCCATACTTCCTAGCTTTTAGGTTGATACATGCATGATGACGACATTGTAAAACGGTTCATTTGCTGAATTTTTTTCAAGTGTCAACACACAATTGTAGTTCTTGGCCTAAAAATAAAAATAAAGTTACAGATCAAGCAGAAAAACTCTAGTGTCAGTACCCAGAGAGTATATGAGGATATTTTTGGGCAATTAGAATAATTTACATTAATTGACAATAGGTAGGTACACAAGATTTGTCTGTTGTTAGCACCTCGGTAAAATAATTTTTTTAAATGGGCTAAAAGGATAATAGACAATATGTTTGCTCATCTCTTGTTTATTCTTTTTGAAACTATAAATCGGAAGGTTTGTCCTAGCTATTCAGCCCCAAGTCCAATCTATAAATTTAAATTAACTACAAGCTTTGGCTTAAGTACGACAGTCACCTCCACCTTCGTACTTGGGAGGGGGGAGAAAGGGCTTAGTGGCCCAAGTCACCGCCAAGAGCCATTCAATATCACAACCTAAAGATTAAATTTTTTCCCAAAATCAAGAAAAAAATGATGTTATGTAGAATATGCTGATGTGCAAGCCCCCCCCCTCCCAGAAACAATTTCTGCATATACCACTGGTCCGTATCTTTTTTACACAGGATGTGTGAGCTTATTATCACAAATCCTTAGGTTACAACAGTCGGAAAAAACCTGATCTTCTCAATTTTCACAAGAAAACCAACAAAATTGACTGACCTAATCGAAACCCAATACTAACCAAAGCAACCCAACCACATAAACGGTAAATTGTCATAACTTTTGCCACAGCCTTAATTAGCATATAAATTAATTAAGTACTTACTATGGTCTTGGATCCACATCATTTATTTCTTGTAGAAGCAGCTCTCTCAAAAACAAAAACTTTTGCAAAGCAAACAAAAAAAATGGAAATTTGACAAGAGAATGCCATTCTGGAAATAATTTTTAACATTAAAAAAAAAAGTCCCTAGAATTCCCCAGAAATGCATGCAATTCTAGTGGAAAAATAGAACATGTTCTATTTTCAATGTTGGCATTCCCGCGTGCATCTAAAAATATATTTTTAATTTTTAACACGTTTTCTCAGGATAATTCTGCAAAATAATTTATTTGCTGCACTTTCCTGGTAAAACTGTTTAAATTACTCAATTTTCTTTCATTTTATCGAAGTTTAAAAAAAATATTTTAGGTTATATTAAACGTCAAAAAGATGCACGAGGCACGCACGAGGTGTTGCCAACATAGGTATTTCTAGGAAATTTGGGAAAAACGCATGCAACTTCATGCATTTCTGGTGAGTTTCATGGAAACGCGCCGGTGTGAACAAAAACGCCGAGTGCCCACCCCGCTTCAAAGCATCATGACGATTTTCGGCCCTTTCCGGTGTTGCCATATTTTGTTCGTAGAGGTTCAAACTGGCAGAATTTTGGAATCTAGTAGGACGTTTTCATCAAATATTTTGTCGTTTATTTTTGGCGACAAAGTTTCGACGCGACGTTTCGTTGAGTATTGGGAATTCCTGCAAGTTTATAACAAGTAAAGAACTATGACCTAATAGCTTCTCAAATTTTTCTCCTAAACGCGTGGAAAAGGAAGTAGCTTAATTTCAAGCTACACCTTTACCTAATATTTTTCAAGGACAGAACTGTGAACAACGGCACTTAAGGGTTATTTCTAAAGTTCGAGCGGAAAACTTTTAACTCCTTAAGAGAAGCCACATATTTTTCTTACACTGTTTTGGACATGAGCGTTTTAGTGTGCATAGTAATATTTAATTTTTGGGGATCTATGTACAAACAGACAATTCGATTTTTCAGAAATATAATAGGTATTTTATTGCCATTGCTAAAGTTCAAATCCATTGTGATATAATATTCGGTTAAACAAACAGTCCTACACTAATACAAGTATTTTGCATGAAAATTTACCATTACACAAAGTCTGACCGATACAGTAGTCCAGGAAATCTCCGACTTACATCTTGCATCCTGCTTAATCACTATACTACACTTTTTAACATTTTTACATTATTTGTTTGATTCTTAACTTCCACACGACAGTTCTTATACCGGGCTTCCAAAATTTTAACATTTTAAAATACTTTCACAAACCAAACTTCACTTTTTACATTTCACTAGCTTTACTTTTTGAAGAAGAGAACGAGTTAAGATGCGATTTTAATACTGACTTCGTTATACCCAAATCTCGGCTTTTATATTAAAAATGTGACCCGATTTTTAGGTGGAATGTTCGACGTAAGCGCCGAATTTCCAGGAAATTAAGTGTATTCTTGAACAGATAACGGCGTAAACCGCTATAGCGAATGACTACATATCGTATGACTTTCAAGAATACACGTCCTATCAACACGGTTCTAGAATGATCTCGCGGGCATGTGATGCAAAATTCTAGTTAACTGACCAAATAAGGTATGATTTTTCGGAGCGCTGCAAATTGAATTTAGTTTTTAACAATTTGTTGCCGGAGCAACATTTCGGTAGTGCGCGCTATGCCTATAGACATAGAACACAGTGGGTGTTTAGACTTAGTTATTTTTTGTAATTGTTGGTTTTTTAAATTTAAATATTGTTTTTTATTTTGGGTAAGAAATATTTCTTTAGAATAAATTTCCCGTTTTTACAAAAGAAAATGTTGAAGAAAAAATTTATTAATTTTTTTTTTTGATAAAAATTATTTTGGAAAACTTATGAAACAAAGAAAAAAAAATATTTTGAATATTTAAATTTTCAAAATCATTAACTAAAATTTTTATAACAATCGTTGAGGTTGGCTGCTAAAAAGAAAATATTTTTCAAAAAAATGTCGAAAGAAAACAAAAATATTTTCAAATTTATCATACCTAGTTTTTTTTTCAACTTATTTTTTTATTTATTTTACTACTTCTGAAACAAAAAAACATTTAATATATAAATTTATAATCATTTTTGTGGAAAGAAAATATTTTGGCTGTTATTAAAACACAATAATTTTTAAATTTGGGTTATAACTTTGGGATTTTAAGAAAAATTCTGTTTTAAGTTTTTGTTTTTTTTAACGACTTTTTTTTTAAACAAAAAGTACTAACTTTTTTTTTTGAATTAAATAATTTGCCTTGAAATTTTCGACCTTTCATATTCCTCCCCTCTTTCTAAAACAAGTGAAAGATTAAATATCTTTCACTTGGCCTTAAACTTGAAATATGATATTTAGGCCGCGCTCGCGAGTAAAACTGATTTTATGACTTTCTTTAAAACCCCTAACCTACCGTAGCTAATTTAGGTGGGCCTATTGATCTATATTTACATTTTAATTTATGACTTGTTATATGAGCCAGATATATTTCCTGTTGGAGCCTTTTATTTTTCAAACAAAATATTGATACGCTGGTTTCTTTTTATGACTCGTCGGAAGTTAAGATCCCAAAAATGTTTCAATAATCTAAAACTTAAATACGAAAATATCTAAAATACTTATTCGAGAATACCTACAAGGTACCTATAAAATATTTAACCCTAATCAGAATAATATTTTTTTTAAATTACAAGAAAAAAAAATAAAAAAAAATAAATAGAGTAATGTACAACCTTATAGTACTTTCTAACCTTCACCTCACTACCATGCTGTGATTCTTTGATGTGGCTGTTATTCCTCGAAGTCTGATTATCTTCTTTTGGGTAGCAGGCCTAAGGGTTGGTGGAACTTCCATTAGTATTTAATTACTGGTTTAATCTGGATAGTTTCTTCTTACAACATCGCCAAACCATAACCTTTTTATTTCGCGTTATTTTTTATTTATAACATTACGATTAATATTTGCATTTTTTTTTACTTTACTTTAAAATTTTCACTTTACTTTGAAAGTTTCCACTTTACTTTAGAATTTTTCACTTTATACTCTGATCTATTTTTTTTCTTTATACCTAACACTTATCCATAACTTCAAATTTCACGACAATACCATACTCGTATCTTGTTCTAGCCATTTCCATAGATTTTTTTCTAAGATTTCTTACTATACTTTTAAATCTCGACGAGAAATGATTTCTTCAAATATATATAGTCACCAGTATTAACTTTAGTTGAATACTTTTCTTGTTTAGTATCAATATCTTGCTGCGCTGCTAAAAATAGAATTTATTAAATTTTTGCATTCGTTTTCTTGTGCTGTTGCATGGAGCTTTTTGTTTATTCCGCATCTTTGTCCTGTTCGTCAAAATCAATCTGTTTTGAGTATTTCTTCCGAAATATTTTTCAAAACTTTGATCAGTCCTAATGCTGTATAGAAGTAATTTGCTGTCTCCGAAGAGCATCACCATAAAGTTCTAAAACCACTGAACTCGTAAATTCTTTGCTGAAATTACCCATAGGACACATATCGTTAAGAAGGTACAACTACATCTCATCTAAATCTTAAAGTTTATGTTTGATCAACTACTCTCAAACAAACGTTTTATTTAATTTCGGAAGTTGTAGAACCTACCCTTCCGAATCATTCATCCACGTCCTGCAACGGATTTCTTCTATCTTACTTCTCTGACGTATAATTTTTATGCAGTTTCCTTCAAAACATACTTAACTTTTCTTTTAGCACTAGCGAAATTTCTTTGCACCGCAAAATTTAACAATCTGGGCTAATATAGAGTATAACTGAATGGCAACTTATATCGATTTTTCTCTCATGGTAAATTCATACGTTCCACTTCCTTCTCATCTTTCTTCTTTTCAGTGTAGATTCTGAAAATCCTGTAGCATTGTACATTTTTAACATTCTTCTACACTTACGCTATTTTCTTTCAGAGTTCTTGTTTTTGAACACTGCTCGAGTATTCCATATTTCCAATGTTTTGGTAGGGCAATCAATCATACTCATGGTTGAGTACATGGTTAAGACAGACGCCAACTGTCCCAACACTAGAGTCCTCAATTATTGGCGGGTAACCAAGAACTCGGATTGTTTACATCCTCCATAAAACAAACTACTTCAACTCCTTTTCTAAAACTGCAATCCTTTTTCAAACTCTGCAGCTATCTTCTAATACAAAGTGGAACAAACACAATTTTTATTTCCTGGTTCATCAACAAATATTTTCTTCTTAAAGGCGTACACAACGCAAATTTTCTTTTCTAAAGGCTACCAATTTTTCACTTCTAAAAGGCGAACACAACGCCTTCTCAATCAATAGGTCATGGCTAGTTTTGTCAAACAAAACCATTTATAAAATCATAACAAAATCTTTCATAAATGCGTACACAACGCTACTAAATTTCCAATCAACTTAAACTTCAACTTGCCTTTAGTCAAAATGCCAATACTCTGAATCTGCCCTGTGTTTTAACTAATTTTCTTCACTGTTAGGTTTCTTTAAGTTGTGACTTCTTAAGCATAAATTTTCGTGATACTAAAATGGCTACAACAAGTATTCTATTTTCTCCAAAAATTTTTGAACAGTTTTTATCCTACCATTATTTAATTTAAGCTCTATGTATAATTGTCTGTTGTACTGTCTTCGCTGACATTTTTGTTTTACTATGCTCTGTCTGTAGAGACCTAAAACTTTTCTGTATTTTTTTTCAATAATAAATTTTTGTAAATCATCCCCTCTACAGGCCATCCCTCCTACAGAAAATCAATTATCCCACTTCTGACACCAAAATGTGAACAACGGCCCTTAAGGGTTATTTCTAAAGTTCGAGCGGAAAACTTTTAACTCCTTAAGAGACGCCACATATTTTTCTTACACTGTTTTGGACATGAGCGTTTTAGTGTGCATAGTAATATTTAATTTTTGGGGATGTATGTACAAACAGACAATTCGATTTTTCAGAAATATAATAGGTATTTTATTGCCATTGCTAAAGTTCAAATCCATTGTGATATAATATTCGGTTAAACAAACAGTCCTACACTAATACAAGTATTTTGCATGAAAATTTACCATTATTAATCACTATACTACACTTTTTAACATTTTTACATTATTTGTTTGATTCTTAACTTCCACACGACAGTTCTTATACCGGGCTTCCAAAATTTTAACATTTTAAGATACTTTCACAAACCAAACTTCACTTTTTACATTTCACTAGCTTTACTTTTTGAAGAAGAGAACGAGTTAAGATGCGATTTTAATACTGACTTCGTTATACCCAAATCTCGGCTTTTATATTAAAAATGTGACCCGATTTTTAGGTGGAATGTTCGACGTAAGCGCCGAATTTCCAGGAAATTAAGTGTATTCTTGAACAGATAACAGCGTAAACCGCTATAGCGAATGACCACATATCGTATGACCACATATCGTATGACTTTCAAGAATACACGTCCTATCAACACGGTTCTAGAATGATCTCGCGGGCATGTGATGCAAAATTCTAGTTAACTGACCAAATAAGGTGAAGCGCAGGTATGATTTTTCGGAGCGCTGCAAATTGAATTTAGTTTTTAACAATTTGTTGCCGGAGCAACATTTCGGTAGTGCGCGCTATGCCTATAGACATAGAACACAGTGGGTGTTTAGACTTAGTTATTTTTTGTGATTGTTGGTTTTTTAAATTTAAATATTGTTTTTTATTTTGGGTAAGAAATATTTCTTTAGAATAAATTTCCCGTTTTTACAAAAGAAAATGTTGAAGAAAAAATTTATAAAATTTTTTTTTTGATGAAAATTATTTTGGAAAACTTATGAATCAAAGAAAAAAAAATATTTTGAATATTTAAATTTTCAAAATCATTAACTAAAATTTTTATAACAATCGTTGAGGTTGGCTGCTAAAAAGAAAATATTTTTCAAAAAAATATCGAAAGAAAACAAAAATATTTTCAAATTTATCGTACCTAGTTTTTTTTTCAACTTATTTTTTTATTTATTTTACTACTTCTGAAACAAAAAAACATTTAATATATAAATTTATAATCATTTTTGTGGAAAGAAAATATTTTGGCTGTTATTAAAACAAAATAATTTTTAAATTTGGGTTATAACTTTGGGATTTTAAGAAAAATTCTGTTTTAAGTTTTTGTTTTTTTTTAACGACTTTTTTTTTAAACAAAAAGTACTAACTTTTTTTTTAAATTAAATAATTTGCCTTGAAATTTTCGACCTTTCACAGAACTAGTAGATATTGTAGGTATCAGAGAGCAAACCAATTTAGGTTTGTATTTAAATTTTAAGTATATCTCAAAATTGTTTTGTTTCAAAAAAATTACGGAGAAAGTTTGAACCATGCATAAAAATTGGGTAAATTAGTTAAACAAATGCCAATGCAGGACTTTTGGACTGTGGACATTTAAGCGCCGACCGTTGGGCGCCACCAAATAAAACTAATAGAAACTTTACAAACCACTTGTTAGTTACGCTTACTGAATATTTCACGGCGTTGGTAGACTCGATTTATTTTTCTTTATTTTAGTGCGTAAGGTTCAAAAAAACAATAAGGTTGGTTTCGTTGCTTCCTAAATTTTTCTTTTACCGGCGCCCAAATGTCCGGAGTCAGAAGTATATAAAACTTCGCACGGTAAATGATATTCATAGGTACTTTTTTACCTCTTTCCTTATCATTATTTTTCTTGTGTTATTTTAGTCTTTTAAAATTATATTAACAAAAATGCACAAAAAAAAGATTTAAGTATTAAAATTTTGATTTTTATCTACTTACTTTTGCTTAAATGTTTTCAAAATTCACGTTAATTATATTTAACTGGCCAAAATGTTACTTTATTAATAAATTATTTGGGTGAAAATAATAACTAAGTAAAACTATCAGTTACTGACCAAAATTTATAACAATCTCAAAAACACAATATTGATTTAGTTTATTTTATTTATTGCCAACTATATACATATATTTTTATTGAAATTTAGAAGTAAATTTACTTTAAGTTACATTTTGATGGTCATCAATTGCTTGCATATTTGCCGAACAGCTTGGGCACCATTAATCTGAAACAAAAAAAAAGAAATGGTGCTAAATTTTAGGGTTTAAACCTTACAGAAATTTAACGTTCTTAATTTATAATACATTTAAGTTTTATGAAAGAATTAACCATTTCACCAATTTTTTTGACTACCTGATATATTAAATTTTTTTAATGGTGGGTAAAACTAACTTTTATTAAAAGCATAAAAAAATTACGACGCAAAACTTTAAGATGATGCTTTAAACTTTAACTAAACATTAAAAATGCGCTGGCAATTTTTTGTTGCATCTTGTATATTTTTTTGGCTTCGAGATGTATAGACTTCGCAAAACAATTTTCATTTTCACTATCGGTTGGCTTCTGTAATACCTATTATGAAGAAAATAATCCCGACAGCAAAAAAGGGTCTGCAGTAAAATAGTGACTACAGATAGGGGGAGGCGCTTTTAAAATATTTATTATTGTTGTATTAATAAATACAACTTGCATGTTAAGCATAATGCTTAACGAAAAGTCCGATCCTGGTCATGAATATTTTGTTTGCACCTGCGATCCCTTGGGGGGCCTCCCCCCAATGTTGCTTTCCAGTTGATTGCTGTTGGGAAATATGAAGATTCAGTTGGGAAATTTAAGTACATTTTACAAAACATTTCTAATTACTTCAAACAATAAAAAAAAAATCTTAAAGATTCAGGTAACTTGGGAATCGCTTTTAATATTAGTTGAGAAAATGGCGTTTATCCCTCCCCCTCCCAATAAAATGCCTTCGGATCGCCGCCGCCGGTGTTTGTTTGTCCGCCCCAACTACTGAGGAATAAGTGATTTGTGATTTTCATATATCTCGTTACCAACTATAATTATTTTTGTCGATATTTTCTTACTGACCCTGTATATTTTATAAAAAATACCTCATTCTTTTTTAAATTATGTGATTTTCTCAAGATGTTTTTTTTATCGAATTACCGATATAACTGGAGAAATAAATCAGCTTTTATTATCTAATTGTTTTTTTTCAAATCGATTTTTTTTTATTACAAAACATTGTATCGCAGGCGCCATTTTTTTTAAAAAGCAAGCTTTATTTTTTACAGGTTGGAATAAAAAAAATCAAGAGATGGTCTCCTAGCTTCATGGCCGCTATTATTTTACGAATTTAGTTTTTAAAATGATTAAAAAAATAAATGATTTAATTCTTATAGAAAATATTGCAAAAAACAGTAGTTGAATAATATTATACTTCATTAACAGAAAATGAGACTTCGTCTTTTTGGTTAAAAAATTATACAAACACATTCATTGTTATGAAGTCTGAGAGGGAAGTCTATGCCAGGGAAGTATCATTTTCCTCTTAACACTGCAGCAATTATTCCACTTTTTCAAATTTATCCAGCGTCTGCAAGAAAAAATCGGTATAAAATCAATGGTAGATAATAAATTTCAAACGAGCATTCAAACGTCTTGGGTACAGATGTAAAAAATTAAAAACTAAAAATTTCATAAAAATAAGGGAGCAGAAAAAAAATATGGTGATCAAGTTTTTCAACTGAAAAAATTAGTTTGGCAGCGTCAGATATTTTTTAGAAAATTCATTGCCTTTTCCCACAAATTTCCTAACAACGTATTTATGCACTTTAGAGATTAAAAGTAGCCTTTTATTTCCTGATCTCCCAACTAGCAATTTGTCGACTTCTCAACGGTTTGCACCGCGTGCCGACGTTGCGTCGCAACGTTTACTTTTACTCAAACACCACCCACTTTTGCACCAATTTGGTGGATGATTTTTTGGTTGAGTCAACGTCGCCATCGCGACTACAGTTGAAGTAATAGTTCAATGGGTTTTGGAGTACAATTATTTGTTCAAAATATTATTACACAAATTAAACTATTTCTAACACCATCATATTATTAAAATAAAATGATATTCTATGTCATATATCATGTTTTGCATCATCATAACATGCGAACCAATGCCAAAATATATAAACAGACGGTAGTTTACTGTCAAATGTACAGTTCGTAGCTCTAAAAAACAAGCGCGCCCCTCGATTCAGATGATTTTATGAAATTAAAAAAAAAATCATGATTTAAAAATCGCTTCGAAAATCCTCTAAAGATGTTGCTTAGGATTCCTAAGAACAAAATACGGATTTTTATATGCAAAAAGATCGTAGTTTATTGTAGAAAAAAGCAAAAAAATAATTTTTAATGTTTGTTTACAAATTAGCATACAATGGTTTAAACAATCAATCATGGCGGCACTTATTAGTTTCTATGACAACCAAAGGAGTCCCGTGTCTCGACTGCTTTAACTACTTAACTGTGTTTTGAACGGATGCCCTAACTTAAAAGACGCGAACACGCCTCAATTTTTACCCAATCGAAATTGCTCCACAGTTTGGTTTTCTGCTGCTCACTTATTTTCCGTCCTTGTTGTTTACACAGGACCTTCCTCTTTTTTTCCGCCACACTGGGGAATCACCTTCAATGACAGCTGTCACATGTCAAAATATCGAAGAATATTTATACCATGTGTTCCTTTTCATAGTGAAAAATGTTCAAATAAAACTAATAGAAACTTTACAAACCACTTGTTAGTTACGCTTACTGAATTAATTGACGTTTGTATGACAGACAGCAGTGCTCCAAAATTGGTTTGTTGCAAACATAACAGAAAAATTGGTTAGATGAAAACAGGCGGGCCCGCGTCTCCAACAAACCGGCCAGAAAACGTGGAGTAAATTGGTCAATTTTTCGTTTAGCACACACCGGTTTGTAGTCGGGGCCTACACAACTAAGGAATTACTGTTAGTACAATAGACGGTCATAAATAGTTGTGATGGCGACTGAAGTTGTGCTTTAGGCGTCGTATAATAGTCGACGTTGTCGACCGTGGCCATGATAACTATTCTTTATCTGTAAAACAACGTTTCAAATTAGTGCAATTCTAATTTTTACAACTTGTACAACTAAAAATTGCTAGTTGGGATTAAGGAATAAAGTGGGGTATTTAATGCCCGGGATTAAATTTTTACTGTATTTTCTGGAGATTAAATTTTTACTTTCTTCTCGGGGGTTAAATTTTTGCTTTATTCCCAGGCATTAAATTTTTACTTTATTTCGACGGGATTATATTTTACTACTAGAAATCATTTTTTTTAAGTATAAAATAGTGTGTACACCTCAGGACTCAGGAAGTGGTTTTTAATCTCTCAATAAATTAAATTACACATTTTTTAATTGGGGCACAGTTTTGCTTGGCTAAAAACTAAAATTTCAAACAAAATATTGATACTACACCGTAATGTGAAATGAAATATGCCTACTATTTTTCCTCCTTATAATTGCCTTTAAATTAGTAGGAAATTGTTGTCGAAGTAGTCCAGTTCAGTAGTTTTCCTAAAAATGTGTAAAAAAAACTTAAATATTGTTCTTCATACAGGGGGGTCGCAGATTTTTTTTACAGACGACGGGGAGGGAGGAGACGATTTAGTAGGTTTCTTAATCTTAATTCTAGATTTTTTGCCAAAATGTGCATCAGATCTTCTTCGAGTTTTTTTAAAATATTTTAAGAAAAGTGGGTCAGGTTAGCTGGAAAAGTTTTCTTTTTTTTTAAAGTAATGGTCAAGCCATGATGGTAATTTAAGGCTTGAAATATTTGAGCATAATTTAACGGGTATCGTTTTTGATTAAGCAATTTTTACTATGTTTTTCACATTTTTATGCCATGATATTGCTCACATTTTAAAGCTTTCTTTCCAAACTTTCGATTTCTAGACTAAAACACTCAAATTATTTTGGAGAAACATGGACATAATTTAAGACAATTGCTTACTAAAAATTTCTATTATGTCATCTGTCTGTCATCTTCAGTGGTGTCGTGCATATGATTTTTATTTATAAAATTGTAATTCAAAGCGTAAAGCATGTAAAACATAAGGGTCATCATGGCTTTACCATAAAGCCATGATAACCCTTAAAATAATTTTCTTAAATACCTGTTAAATTATTTTTAGATGTGCTAAAATACACTTTAGTAGGACACATTTTTTGGTTAATCTAAAGACTGTAAAGAACTTTTGATTGAAAGAAATTAATACCACCTTGTGTTTTACACGCTTAACGCTTAAAAAATTACAATTTTTTCTGTTTTTTGAATAAAAATGACAAAATAAAAATCATATGCACGACTCCACTGAGAGACAGATCTTTCTCCAAAATAATTTTTTATAGGCTGCTGTCTCTCTTCAACAACCTTAAATATTTTTGCACGTCACTAAAATATCTCTCCATCTACCTCTAAAATTCTGCCCTTTCTCTCTAAATATTTTTCATTTTAACAGGGAAAAAATGTTTTTTACGGTACTTTTTTTGAACGCTAAAAAAACTGTGAAAATTTAAAAAAATGTGAGTTTATTCTAGAAATCGAAAGTTTGGAAAGAAAGCTTTAAAATGTAAGCAAAATCATGGCATAAAAATGTTAAAAACATAGTAAAAATTGCTTAGTCAAAAACGCTAAAATATTTTAAGCCTTAAATTTTATCATCATGGCTTGACCATTACCATAAGAAAATTATGGCTTTACCATAAAAAAACTATGACTGTGATCAGCTAAATAAAATCTTTTCTTCTGCTGAGAGAACGATAAAAAATCAAAAAAATAAACGTGCTTTCATTTTTAAAATTGGGTAATAAAAAAACAGGTCATTTGACTTAATAAATAGATACCAAACCCAGGACGCCCCGCATTTATTTTTACTCATGCAAAAATTATGTACCTAGGTCCCTCTAAAATTTTAATAAAAATGCACAAAGTAAAATAAATGGCTACTCTCGTAATGAAAAACGCTAAGCGATGTCCAAAAGAAATCGCAGAATACCCTGCAATAGCTTGCGATTCTCCATTCGCTTTAAGAAGTGCTTACCTTTTTCACAAAACCTCTACCAGCTCTACCAACCACTTGCTGTTTTGCCTATAGTTCTTGAAAACGCTTAGCGTTTTTATAACTACGAGAATACAGGCTCAGGTACAACTATAAAACGCTTTTATTTAAGACTAATTTAACCTGCGACTTACTGTGAATATGGCTGGCATTCCCAAAATATTTCTTTGTGGTTTTTGTTGGTCCATCTGTGTCTTCTTCAAATCTACATCTAGTCTAGTCTTTCTCAACACATTTTCTTTAAAAATGGACAAAAAATATTCCGATGATATCAAAACAAAATTTTTTATAAAAATATAACCTAAAAGTGACTTTGACGTTTAGGAGTAGTGGTTTCGGTCATGGCCAACTTGATCGTTTCATCTTCGGTATGATACAGGCGCATTTGGCAAATCCGGCGTTGCCACATAATTGACGGGACGAAATTTCGTCGTATACTGGGGAAAGATAGAGCCCTACACGCAAAAATTAAGTTTGGTGCCGCACATTAAAAAAATTCAGGAAGGGTCAAGAATTACCTATTTTTCAATATTTTCTTTCTTTTTCACAAATTGTCAACTTTGGCATAAAATTCTTGAATTTTTAAATCTTGGCCCTAAAAGTTTTAAAATTGGACAAAAGCTTTTTAAGTAACGGACAGTCAAAAAAGTCCCGTTTTTCTGACCCGCCCTATATATGTAATATAAATAATTCATTTGTTTTTAATATACAATCCACTTGCTTTATTAATTTGTGCACTTACTTTAGGTAGATGGTTTATTATTTCTTAATAAATAAATTATTTGTTTCTAAAGTACCCATAACTTTTTATTTTTTTAAAATACTTAATTCACCAGTTTTTAATATATAATCTATTTGCGTTTAATAGATGACCTACTAAAAAAAAAATCAATACCAATATAATTAGTTTTTAGTATAAAAAGTATTTGTTTCTAATATTTTATCTATTTATTTTAAATACTTTTTCTATTTAATCCAGTGTTTTAATATCAATTATTTTAGGTGGATCGAAATATTTATTCAAAATGTATAGTTTGCTTATCTTCTATTTCATGCAAATATGCCACTTGGTTTAAGTTTTTTTTATTAATTCCAAGTAGGTTTTTTTTCTCGGTGCAAGTACATAATCTATTTGAGTCATTTTTCTCGGTGCACACATGTCAGAAAAATAAAAAGACTCAGGAAACAACCTAAATCATTGCAGGTTCCTGATCCTGTCCCTACTGACATTGACGCATCTCAACCAGGCCCTTCAGGTCAACAGATTCGACAATAACGGATTCTACACCGAAGAAATATCTCCTACTTTAATCGTAAGCCATTACCACACTATATACATACCTTTTAATATGACTAAAATTAAAATCTCTCTAAGCCAACTTTTTACCACCAATTCCCTATTTTTATTCCCTTTAGTCGACCAAGTTAATAATACATTGTCAAAAATACAGTTTCAATTCCTTGAATCATCCTTAAACGATACGTACAACACTTACGCAAAATTAATTTCTTTAGAAAACAATGACTTTAGAAAGAAACGTGGGTTATTCAACCTACTACTAGGAAGCGGTATTAAATGTGTCATTGGAAACCTGAAACCAAAGGTTCCAAATTCCCAACATAATAAGAAACCTGGACAACACTGACTTAGACACAATTACCCAGAACTTACAAATACTAAAACAGAATCAAATTAACATGATGCACAAAATAAATGACCTCAGTTCATTTGCTGGGAATATTATAAACAAATTCCAGGAAAATGTTAACATTATAAATAAAAACGTAAAACGCATTCGTTTCGAAATTTTAAAATTAAATAATGAAATAGCGTTGATGCTCAGCATGCAAAACCAAATTTTTCAAATCACAAAATTAAACAAACTTTTGGAAAAAATGCTTATTTTTTTTTAATCCTTTGCGCATCTGCAAACTTTGAAATTTTGAATGTCAAGGAAATTAGGGAAATTTGGCAATATTTGACAACTCATTATCCCAAAAATTCTCTCCCAATTTTGTAGTTTTTTCTAGTAAAAGTTTTTTAAAAGCTACGTCACCGGAGTTAGTATTTAATTCCAAATAAAATTTAAATTATTATTTGCTGTTGTCCTAATTAAGTTTTACCTGACCCTAAAAGGGCTAAGAAATGCAAGAAGAAACTACCTACAAATTAGGGCTAAAAATTTATTGTTATTGAAAATAACCGGTCAAATTAAAAACAACTAAAGATATACGAACATATATAGGGTGTCTCAAAACTCCGACTCCACCCGAATATCTTCAAAACCAAAAGAGTCAGTCGTTAAGTAAGCGAAGTAAAGGCGGCGACGGTACTTTTTTTTAATGAGAGACTCTGTGTATTTTGGCAGTCAAACCTCGTTTTGTTATGTTTCCTAAAATATCTAATGTTACCCTTTTCACAAACTGCTTTTAAAAAGCAAATAACAATAACTTTTTAATACTTAAGAACAATGAGTTTCTCCTATTGAAAAGTTTTTCTTATTTTATTTAAAAACTGTTAGAGAAAAAGGTAACATACCAATAGAACGAAAATGTTCACATTTGTCAAAATATACAGGGTATTTCAATAAAAAAAAAGTGAATTCGCTGCCTTTCCCCTGCCTGACTGGCAGCACGATTAGCACAAAAAAGATAAATTTTAATTTTTTTAAAAATATACATTTGTCTGCCTTTATTGGTTTTAGAGATATTAGGTTAAACACGGCCCTGTATATACAAAACTTAAGTACATATTTCAATAAAAATTACCTACAAAAAATATTTTCATTATCATTTTGGTTTCGCCATATTATAAGTTTATTTTTATTAATATTTTTAAAGTTTCTATTTATGTGCTTATTACCGCAAAAATTACTCGGATGCTTCTGTCGTTTTAGTTATTTACCTACTCGTGTGTGGATTGCACTCATTTGCGTGCGGAAAGTAGTACTTTACCGCACTCGAGACAATTTACGCATGTGTTAGGTACAAGATTTGAACTATAATCCTTAAAAATTTCCAACATCTGCATCTTAAAGTATTTAAATAAACGTGGTTACTTCACCGCACTGAGTGCGGTAAAGTGTCATAATTTTAACCTTACCGCACCCAAATGTGTGCGGTAAAGTGTACTTTCCCGCACACGTCTAGGTAAAAACTTTATTTTGATTACATTTGCTTCTGTCAATTCAAGTCAAAATGTATGTTTTTTTCGAAAAAATTTCAAAAAGAATGCCTAGAATGGTTTTTCTTTTATTAATCATTATATTGCTTAATGGGTAAGAAATAACTTAATTCTTGAAGGTTTGCTAAATAACGATAACACCAATAGTTGTTATTTTTTTATGCTGTCCAAAAACATCCTGATATTATTTGTGTAGTGTATTGCCGCTGTTTAGTAAATCTACAACGGTGTAATTTTAAAAAAAAAACTGTATTTTATTTAAAAAGGGTAATATTAAGAAAAACTAGTTATTCTTGCCTGAAAAATAGACAAAATCGACAAAATATTGTTCGCGATTCTTCAGAGAAACGACAGAAAATCTCACCTGTCACAATTCTGGAAAGTGCCGATTTTTACTTGTTGTCTTATTTAAAATAAAAACTCAGCATACTAAATATTTATCCTAACGTTGTAAGAGAAACTGCGTAATTTTTTTAATAACATTTCGTAAATTTAATATTTTAAAGATATTCTGCCGGACTAGTGTTTCGGCGGAGCTAAATTTCTACTAACTAATAAAGCTCAAAAAGTGTCGAAAATTCTTACCCCGTAAAAGGAAAGACAGAATTTGTGTGAGTTTTCTGAACAGTGACAGTGACACACAAAAATAAGCTTAATAACATACATTTTTAAATAAAAAAAAGGGTTTTTCATAAAAACGGCCTACAAATATTTGACATATTTTTTATTTACTGAAACAGTATTAAGAAACTAAATTATGAGCAAATAAGTCCTGATAAAAAAGCAGTTAGTGTAAACTTGTGTTTTAAAATCGTCAGATTTTTTTGTAAGGGCGAGATTTTCTGACGGTTTTTAAAGAATCGCGACCAATATATTAAATTACGAAAAATTAAAATGTCCCAACAATAAAAGATTGTGCGAGTAGTGTTATTGTTGTGTTTGAGATTTTTATTTTAAAAACTACTATTTTATATATCACATGTGTTATAGCATGGAATAGTACTATTTTATACTAAACGAAACTAATCGTATAATACTGGGTTTAATGCAGCGAAAACATTTTACTGCGATATGCATTATTTAAAAAAAAAGTAAATGGCCTATTTAATACATAATATATTCCAATAAAAACAAAGAATATATACGTATCTTATGGGATCTCACCCTTTAACAGCACATACGTGACTCATTTTTATAATAGGTAACAATTAATCACATTTTATTTTTCGCGCCGCCACTGCCTCAACGTATTCACTTTATAGAACTATCACCGCTCAGTCTACGCTTCTGAATGATGCCTGAAGGATGCGCGTGGGACCCCCCACCAACTAAGTAAACCCTCTGGGTACCGATTCTGGAAGTCATAGGAAGTGATCGTTCGCCTGAGAGAAGAGAAGCAGCTTCAACCAATAAACGCACTTAAAAGCAGTGACGAGACGATCGAAGAATCACCAATCTATTATGGGCACGCGCAGAGCTGCCTCGAACAACAATTTTTGAGCGAAGCTGTTCTCTTGACTAGACCCAGTAGTATGGACTTTTAGGAAAGCTCGTGTAAAAAACGTCACTCGTATGATTTCAGAGCACGCTATTAGAGGAAACCATCATGTGACCGATGGTAAAGTACGACGTCGCACAGTGGTCGATTTTTGTAAAAACGCGGACATTAAAAAAAACCTTCCACATTGTAATTTAATCGTACAAAATATTTAGTTTTAATAAAAAAATAAATACTTTACAATATTAAAATAAGTAAGCATTTATTTTTTTTAGCTGATACACAGGATTTTCACATTTACATTAAGACATTTTTAAGAAGGTAAAAGATACATATTTATTAATTGGCTAAATTAAACTAAAAATGTTAGTTTCAAACAATCAAATTTACTTTAAAAGTAATTGACTCAATATATAAGTGTTACAGTATACTACTATATTGTTATGTATATAGGGTATATTAAAAAGAATGCCAACCGAAACTTTCAAATAGAACACCTAGTATATTATTGCATTTTTGCATTCTGTTTTGAAATTCTAAGCATTTTTATATAACATACCCTATGTCGATCTTCACCTGTTGTCGAGATATCAACAGTTGAATACTGTCATACTCTGGGTCTTCTATTTGAAATTTGATATTACGCATCAGTATTCAACATCAAATTTCAAATAGAAGACCCAGAGTATGAGTATTCAACTGTTGATATCTCGAAAACAGATGAAGATCGACATGTATGTTATATAAAAATGCTTAGAATTTCAAAACACTATATACATAAAAATTATACTAGTATACTGTAACACTTATATATTGTGTCAATTACTTTAAAGTAAATTTAATTGTTCTAAACTAACATTTTTAGTTTAATTTAGCCAATTAATAAATATGTATCTTTTACCTTCTTAAAAATGTGTTAAGGTAAATGTGAACATTCACACGACCATCCTGTGTATCAGCTAAAAAAAATAAATGCTTACTTATTTAAATATTGTAAACGACATAGGATATGTTATATAAAAATGCTTAGAATTTCAAAACACTATATACATAAAAAATATAGTAGTATACTGTAACGCTTATATATTGTGTCAATTACTGTAAAGTAAATTTCATGGTTCTAAACTAACATTTTTAGTTTAATTTAGCCAATTAATAAATATTGTCGTGACGCTCCTTAGAGCTACATAACTACGCAACTAGTATGAATAATACATGCATTTAAATAAATGGTTATATAATAATAAAATAGATAATAAATAAAATAGTACTTACATTAAAAATACACACAATTTCATCATCATGTTGAGCGGCTTATGTCTTGGGTTGATTCTTTACTCTCAAATATCGAATCACTACTAACTGACTCTTAACCTCTGAAACGTTTTTATAAACCTATTCTAACATTCATAGTTCATTCAACAGGGTCTTCCGACTTTTCGTTGAACAAGGATGTTAGGATAGTTAGTTATTGTAAAATACGGAGAGTTTATACTTAATAATAAATTAATAATTAAAACGCTAGGTTATTGAATCGCGAGTTTAACCTTAAAAGTTGCACAGAGGTAACTGTCTTGAGAGTATGTGATTTTAACACATAAATACGTCGCGGATTGAATTATGTTATTAAATATTACTTTTTGTAATTATTGGAAATTACCCTTATGACATATGCCGCCGTATTTTTTAGACCTGGACCCTCAGGTCTGTAGAACAATTTATCGTGTACTACCTAATATTTACAATAATTAATTATGATGGCCTACTTTAAAAAAAAATTTGTTGACTAGTGAATTAAAATTAAATTATACCATAACAATTGGCTAGTTTCGTCACAAAAATATTACATTTAAAAACATTATAATATTCACTCGACCCTACTTGCTCCCATGTTTTCTTTCTTCGCAATGACCTATATTGACTTTCTGCCTACTGTTGATAGCAAGTATCTGGTTTCGATTTCGACTGAATATGAATATATTGCGTTAACCTTGGCCTTGCTGTGTCAGTAGATTTGCGGTGGATACCCTCATCATGTAGTTGGAACCATGCTTGATTTCCAACGTTGCCATTTGTCATTGGTAATTGTACCATTAACCCTGTTGCCATTTACCCTTCCGTTGCCATGTCCATCCATACAGGACACCCTGTTATATAGCTTCTTCACTGCGGCTCCTTTAGAAACTTGACTGGATTCAACTTCCCCTTTCCATTACAGTGTTGTTGGTTGTTCGCCTTGACTGTGAACAATTGTGTTTGGTTGACATTTGAATGGCTGGTAGACTGTAGCTGTAACTGGTTATGACTGACTGGTACCACGTGACTGGTTTGGCTGAACTTTCCATCGTTCTAGGGTTCACCGCGCTATGCCACCGACTATGCAGGACCGTGGTTGAATATGACAGTACTGTGATTACTTCTTCTTCTTGAGTGCACGGGGAAAGCAAGCGGTGCCGGTGAATCTGAAATGATACATACAAAATATAAGTCAAAATATTATTTATTTTCTGTGACGACTTTTTGTCCCAAAACCTTTGGATATCCTCTTAGATGAATAACTAGTTCCTCTGAAGTATATTTTATCATGAGCTATTTATTCAGCTATGTTACATAGCTAAATAAAATTTTAAGATTTGCAAAAAAAATTAAATTGGTTTTTTTTTAATTTTGCTATTTATAAATTTGTAACAATGTTTTAATTAAATTCTGTCGATTCATATTTGCACCAAAAAAAAATATATATTTATTTTTAAAACTTTTTCATTCATGAGTTGGCAATATTGCTTTAATTACATTTTGTACCGCGAGCTTTATTTGTTTATAATTTTTTCACATTCTTTATCGAGTGTATTAAAAAAATTCGTTTAAAATGCATGCTTAGTGCACACAATAGGAGAATTTTAACAATTAATATTTTAAAAATAATTAGAACAAAATTATAGCATTTTTGCTATATACACGGGTTTTTGTCGACCTAACCCCACATTTGTACGCCCTTATCTCCCACACATGCAAAAAGTATAATAAAATACAAAATATATTTGGCGGACCGCTCAAGTGACCAAAAGTAGTGTCTACACGTGGTCTAACGCCCTGTCATTTACAATGATATTAAATAAAATAGTACTTACATTAAAAATACACACACTTTCTTCATCATGTTGAGCGGCTTATGTCTTGGGTTGACTCTTTACTCTCAAATATCGAATCACTACTAACTGACTCTTAACCTCTCTGAAACGTTTTTATAAACCTATTCTAACATTGATAGTTCATGCAACAGGGCCTTCCGACCTTTCGTTGAACAAGGATGTTAGGATGGTTAGTTATTTTAAAATACGGAAAGTTTATATTTAATAATAAATTAATAATTAAAACACTAGGTTATTGAATCGCGAGTTTAACCTTAAACGTTGCACAAAGGTAACTGTAACACATAAAGACGTCGCGCATTGAATTATGTTTTTAAATATTCCTTTTTGTAATTATTGGAAATTACCCTTAAAAATGTCTTAAGGTAAATGTGAAAATTCACACGATCATCCTGTGTAACAGCTAATGCTAATGCTTACTTATTTAAATATTGTAAACTATTTATTTTTTTATTAAAACTAAATATTTTGTACGATTAAATTACAATGTGGAAGATTTTTTTTAATATCCGCGTTTTTACAAAAATCGACCACTGTGCGACGTCGTACTTTACGAGACGGTCAAGTTGGCCGTAGCATGCGCATTAGCGAGATCTGTCACGTGATGATTTCATCTAATAGCGTGCTCTGAAATCATACGAGTGACGTTTTTCACAAGAGCTTTCCTACAAGTCCATACTACTGGGTCTAGTCAAGAGAACGGCTTCGCTCAATTTTTGTTCGAGGCAGCTCTACGGGTGCCCATAATAGATTGGTGATTTTTCGATCGTCTCGTCACTGCTTTTAAGCGCGTTTATTGGTTGGCATCCCTTCTCTCAGGCGAACGATCACTTCCTATGACTTCCAGAATCGGTACCCTCGTCTTTTCGGTACTCTGTGTAAAAGGTGTGGTCAGTCGTCACACAGAAGTCGCTGATTGCGTGAATTTAATCGTGTCTCGTGTCTGCGGCAAGTTCTGTCTTCTGTCAAAAATAATTCCGTTTTAATGATTTTTTTATAGTATATTTTAGTGCTATTATTATAAATATTTTAGTAGTAGTATCCGAGGTTGGTGTTATACTCGGGTTTTATCGTATTTTCGTGTATTACAGACATGTATTATAGGGTTTAAAGTTAATAATATTTTAATACTCCAATATATAAAAAAGGAAATAAGCAATTGGCTGAAAACTACAGACCAATAAGCCTGACTAGTGCAATCTGTAAATGCATGAAAAAAATCATTGCAAAAGAACTTACAGACTTTCTCATAGAAACTAACATAATACCAGTTCAGCAGCACGGCTTTCTTCCAAGAAAATCAACATTCACCAGCCTGTTAACAAGACTTAATGAATGGACATTGGCAGATGACAATCACGAACCAATTGATGTAGTATACCTTGTCTTTGAGAAGGCCTTTGACAAGATACCAAGATTTTAAAATCTACAAAATTGACCACTTTGGAGTTAGAGGGAATCTACTCAGGCTGATTGGGGCAGGCTTTCTTTCTGGTCGAACCTTTCAGGTTCGAGTGGGTACTACAATATCACAAGAGTTCCAAGTGTACAGTGGAGTTCCGCAGGGATCCGTTCTAGGACCTCTGCTGTTCATTACATATCTGAGTGATCTCTACCAAGGACTTGAAACCAAAAATGCATCTTATGCTGATGATGGAAATGTCTACTGCAACCCATTAGTACAACAAGCAGAGCTGCAGCAAGACTTATTTAAAATTAAATCTTGGACTCAGGACTGGAGAATGCCATTAAATGACTCCAAATGTACGGTTCTGCATATTGGTCAAAACAATCCCAAACATGACTACTTTTGTTTGAAAGTTTTAGACAATGATGTGTTTGAAATTAACTCTGTGTTTCGGACTTCCATTGTCTATATTTTATTCATACACGACGTTTCGATCAGTACAATCTCTGATCGTCTTCAGGTGCAAACTACGAGTACTACTAAGTAGTTTGCACCTGAAGACGATCAGAGATTGTACTGATCGAAACGTCGTGTATGAATAAAATATAGACAATGGAAGTCCGAAACACAGAGTTAATTTCATGACTACTTTTTTCAACAATCCCCACTCTTGTCAGTCTCACAACAGAAAGATCTAGGAATTACCATTACAACAGATCTTAAATGGGAGACTCACATTTCTCAAATTACAAAGAAGGCCAACTCAATGATATACCTTATTCAAAGAGCATTTAAAGATCTCTCCAAAGAAATGGTACTAAAACTGTATAAGACCTATGTAAGACCAAAACTTAAGTATGCCCAATCTATATGGAACCCCTATTATGTGAAAGACATAGAACAACTTGAAAAGGTGCAAAGACGTATAACTAAGTTGCCACAAGTGCTAAAAGACATGCCCTATAACACAAGACTAGCTCAACTCAACCTTACTACACTGAAAGAGAGAAGAACGAGAGGTGACATAATAGAAACTTATAAAATTCTTAACGATTGCTATGCCTGTAACTTAAGAGAAATTTATACTTTAAACCAAAACACTAATTTGAGAGGCCACAACCAAAAGCTTGCTAAAGAAAAATGCAATAAATTGCTACGTAGAAACTTCTTAACAAACAGAGTGATGTACATATGGAATGGTCTTCATAGCAACTCCATTCATGCAGAAACCAAAAACCAGTTCAAAAATCGTTTAGACCAGGAAACAAAAAGCTGGAATAATACTTTCATACATTACTCAGTATAAAGTTGACAAAATGTGATAAGTGATAAGTAATTACAACAAACACTAGTGCATGAAAATAACTTGAACAGTGACATATTTTAACCAAAAAACTCAGTAGTTTCATAGGATTTTTCTATAAATCGCTCCTACTACTGAAATCCATAATAATAATAATAATAATAATAATAATAATAATAATAATAATAATAATAATAATAATAATAATAGTATTATCCGACGGTTGGTTTGCTATAATTGGGTATTAGCGTATTTTTGTGTATACCAACATTTTTTATTTGTTTATTGAGTTTATATATTTTAGTAGTAGGTATTATTATGCAGTTAATAGAAATTTAAGGACAAATATCAGTGGTATCGGTATCTTCATCCCTATCTTGTTGACATCTGATCAAAGTGACAATGTTTGAATAAACGAGCAATGCGTTACGGGCAAACCTACGTAGCGTTACGTGGCTCTTAACGCATCTATCTCAGAACTTATCCGCCATGAGTTTGAAAGTGTACCTGCTTGATTGGGATGCGGATACCGATAATACTGATAATTGACTTTACTATCTTATTTTCACTGTATTATCTGAAGGTTGGTATGTTTTAATAGTATTATCCGCCAAAGGTTAGTTTGTTATAGTCAGATATTTTCGTGTACTATCAATATTTTTTTTTCATAGATGCCTTTTTTGGATTGTATTCAATAGGCAATGTACTTTTTTCATCCGTACCTTTTACGTAAAATATGACGTCATCTTAAGTCATATAATGACGTCAAAGAGATGAGAAATATTGCCGTCTTAAAGACGTCAATTTGACATTGGTGGTTTTGACGTAATAGATGATGATTCATCCACGTCATTGTTACGTGTCCTTGCTGCCTGGGATGGTATGCCGATGTCAGCAAAAAGCAAATTTACCATTGGTCCGACGGCGGGCTACAGTCTAACACTACGTCGGCAAACATACATTAGGCCTACATCGCAAAGCGGACAAAAAATACTGCTGGTCCGATGTCATAAATCGACGTCGTGCCGATGACGGCAAATTCGGCAATCGACATCGGACCGACGAAGGACCGAGGGAACCGTGTTTCCTGGGAGTGGTTGTTAAACACTACCACATGGGCTGCCAAACTTCTCAACATTTTAATTGTTCCGAAATTTCCCTATTCTCTTGCCTGGGCAAAATAAACTATTCAAAGTGACTCTTTTTGCTTCAAATTATGTGTTACATAACTAAGAATTTACCCCAGAAACAATGAAAGGTGGTAAGCTGTATTTGCTTTATTGGCAATATTGGCAAGTGAATGCCATTGGTTATTTACTACAGTAGTATTATTGGCAAAATTGCGCTATTTTGCCAATGATTATTTGCTAGTGCTGATGTATTGGCAGATTTATGATATTTTGCCAATAACTGAAAAACGTGTTTTACATACCAAGTGAAACGCAATCGTTCCTTTAAAAATTGCATGCATTTCTAAACCACCTTTCCGGTCCGATCAACGGATATCGTGTCTTTTGAACGCCGCATTTTTTAAATTTCCCGCGCGATTGACATCTGTCGTGCGGTTGACAACTTGACGTACTTGCCGACGCATTTTAATAATATTCTGCGGATTTTTCCTATGTGGGTTCCTTTTGGTGGTTCGTTTTTTGTGTTTTGCAAGTTTTCTTTTAAAATTGGTTTAAATTTAGTTTGAGTTTCAAGTCACCATGGATGTGGAAGCCGATACTGCGTAAGTACTCATATTCTTTTGTTCTTAAATAAGGTCGGCCTAGAGTGGACTTAAAAATGTTCAGAACTACCAGTAAAGCGACCAAAAATCGTCATTTTTGCTGGGTTTATATAGGCATACAAAAATTAAAATAAAAAATAATAACTTTGAACCGAACAGCACACAGCTTCTGCACATGTTAAACTAAACTCCATCATGCTGTTTTCCTTAATATATGTTAAAAACAAACCAAAAACTGCAAAAAAGCCCCATTTAAATTACAAAAACAAATGAAAGTGAGGTTATGTGCGTCAAAGGGGCATGCTCAAATCCGTTTTAAGATACAAATAAATGTTAAAAGTTACTCATCTTTTTATTTATGCTGTATAAATGCCTGCACTGTTCCCCATAAGCTTATTCAACTTTTATTTTAATTTTAATTATAATTTTTTTAATTTTTTATTTTGATTTGCCTGTATGAACCCAGCATTAAATCGTGATCTAGACGCCACTTTACAAGAAAATCAAAGGTCACATCATGATCTACAATGCTTAAGCGATACTGACACTAATAATTTATAAATTTCTTTTGTAATCGAGCAAAAACCGTTCTCAACTTAAAAGCCAGTTAACTCCTACCTGTGTTCAGCCTTCAGTGCCATTTAGCCTACTGTTGCCGCCATTTTTATAACCAAATTGACAGGTAAAACATGAATTTTCTCTCAGTTTGGTGTCACTATGGCCTCTATAGTAGGCTAAAGTATACTATATCAAAAAAGAGTTAACTGGCTTTTTAGTTGAAGTGTTGGATCGAGCCATCTAAAGATTCATCAATTCAGTCTACGTCCAAGTCATTTTCTAACACTGAAATTTCTCTTTCTGATGACCCTTAAATTTCTTGTGAAACCGAGCTGTTTTTAGTTAATATCTTAAAATCTTTTTTAAAATTAATTTGAAAAAACTCGTCTGTGGTACTATTTTTTTATTTTAACGTAAATTTGCCAATAAAACAACTAGATTAAAGTTTTTAATTTTTTTTTTGAGAAACCAATATTTTGTCACTTTTTAAACAAAAAGGGCTACTTTTTCCTAAAACAAAATACTGGTTTATCCAAAAAAAAATAATTTACAGCTATACTTACCACAATTTAAACTTTTTAGTTTCTGTAAAAAATCCTTTAAGAAGTCAACCAACTTTTCCTCATTCTGTCGTTGAAGATGCTACTAAGGCTTGGTTACGGGGTGCCTGTGACTGGAAAGGGGGCAGAACATCCAGGAAAAAAGATGCTGAATAAATCTTCATCTTATCTTATAATAAGCAGAAGGAAGTACTAAGTTTTTAAATTTTTGGCCAAGGAATTTTTATATAAAGCAACTGAAGCAAACCTTATTGTTTTGATTCACAATCAAAGAGATTCTAAATAAAATTTTCCCTGTTGCAATTTAGTGTTGTATGGAAAACCACCTCTTAATAAATATTTAAATCAATTTATGAAAGAATTTTCCTCTATCTTTGGCATGACCAAGACGACAAATATTATTCATATGGTTTCCATTCCTGTCTTCATGTTAGGATATAAATATAAGTGTATAAGTGTTTGTTTATAGTAACATTTATTTATTTGTTACATATTGGTTTTTCTAGAAATTTTTGTTCGTTTAAGGATAACATAATATATATGTGCATTCGTAAATTATGTGCATTATATTATTTTTAATCCACAATCATTACAATTTTTATTTTATGCATAAATATTTTAAATAGGGAGAAAACCCAATTATCAGTGGTATAGGAATTTGCATTTGTATCCCTATTGAGCCGACGAATCAAGGAGGTGCACTTTTAAACTTTTAATTTTTGCGTGGGTTTGGCACTTAGTGGTAAGGGTGATTCACCATATTTTCCCAACTACATAACTCATTTATTCTTAAAGATAGAAAAAAAAATACAAAAGTTGCTTAGTTTTTCACAAATTTTAAGAAAATTTAACCAAAATTTTCAAAATGTCAAATTTCGACATCAACTTTCTTATTTCAAATGGAACACCCTGTATATTTTTGAAGAAAAACGTTGACTTAGAGCAATGTGTTGAACAAAGAACCACCTAGACTCTTTTTCCTTGGCTAACACATCGCCCTTATGGCAAATTATTTTTTATTTCACTCGAGAACTGCTTAAGATAAACCCTACAAGATCTACCGAAATTTTAAAAAATATACAGGGTGTTCAATTTAAAATAAGAAAGTTGATGTCTAAGTCTAAATTTGACATTTTGAAAATTTTTATTGAATTTTCTTAAAATTTGTGAAGAACTAATCAACTTTTGTATTTAAACTATTTTTCTATCTCTAATAATAAATGAGCTATGTAGTGAGAAAAATATGATGAATCACCCCATCCATTTTTTGCCAATATTGCCTGCAATGCCGGTATTTAGTATGCAGTGCTCCTCTACATTTAAACCATGCTAAGTGTGTATTTGCCATCATTTTAAACGTATTCGTTGCCGTCGCTCGGCCGGTGGCTCACACAGGAGTGTTTAAGGTATTGCCGTGCCGGTACAGATTGCCGTGCGTCAAATTCTCATTGCCAATATATGCCAATATTTGTAAGGCACTTTGCCATGCCGGCATTGTTTGTGGGGTAGTTTCGATAGACACTCAACACTTAGCCCCACTTGACTACGGGTGCGCATTTTTCAGAGGAACGCGTCCCTACCGGTGGTCGAGGTATCGAGTCGACCAATCAACAAAGTGCTCTCAAAACTGTGGGCAAGCTGATAAACATAAATTTAAAAGTGTATCTGGTTATAACTGGTCTTTTCGAAAAGTAGGTATATTGAATGCGGATACCGACGCTACTGATATTCGGCTTTAAGATACTCTATCTTTAATACTAACCGTAGTACCTACTCTATTTCTCCCTAAGATGAAGTTGTTTCTGGAAAGTAACTATCCTTCCTAATTTTTAGGTAAGGCTGCCAAATTAGGCGACTACCTCCGCTACTGCTTGTTTGAAAGTCAATTCAAAAAAGTCGGCGACTGCACGGCCGCGAACCACTGCCAACCTGGTGTTGGTAAAGAAAGCGCTCACTATTTATTGTCTCAATACGTCAGTTGGGGTGGCAGTCTAGACACACAAGGGTCTGCTTGTCACGCTGGGGCCTCTTCGTCTATAATCGGTTATCAAAACTCCATGACTTCTGCTTTAATAAACGATCCAAACCTAAAACCGAAAAGTGTCTCCGCTGTAGAAGATTGGCAAAACTCACTAAAACAACTGTTAGCTCTTTACCAATATACCTGTAGTCCGCTGAGGGTGCTCTAGTAGGGCGAGTAACAAACAGCTATAATGGAAACTACGAGACGCCACCAAGCGAAATCGTAAAAAATAACTTTAATGGTTTGTATAAAATGGTTCTAGTAATTGGTATGGCTTTAATTCGTGGACAGCCGATCGTCTAGCACAATACTCTAGGCTACTATATCATGGGTGACCAAAGTTCCAAAGCAGTTCTAGACAAGTGGGTAAATTGGGTTTCTAGCAATATTTAACTTGAGCAAAACAGCTTTTACGTACCGGAAAGCTTGTCGTTATCTGGCAGCCCTCTCAATTTTCACGTGACCATAACCAGTTTTGGGACTAGCATCAGTTTAGTAGTTACAACCGCCAGGGCTCTTACCTACTATACGCTGCTAAATCTGACTACACTAACGCCCAAAATCTCGCCAAAAACCTATTGGAGTACTTACAGAAACAAGAAGTGACTACGATTTTAATACTAAAGTCAACCTACCCCCCCTGCCAAACCTCATAAAAAACACACCTGAATTTTATCAGTTTTTATAAGGCCTATGAGCTTTTGTGAGGTAAAATTTTAGGATTATAAAAGTTTGTTTTGGTAAGAATTTATGTGGTGTATTTTTTATCTGATCCTATAATCAGTCAGGCTTATAAATGTTTATAAAATTTGATAAGTGCAGACATTTTTTTTGACATATTTTATGGTTTCATAAAAGCACGATTTTCTAAGAGATTTTATAATCAAACCGGCGACACATCAACTTTTCTGGGTTTCTATAATCGTGCATTCTTTTTCTTTTATGATGTATTATGGGATTATATAAACCGATGTTTTTATAGTTTTCTGATAGATTTTAAATTCAAACTAACTCATAAAATTTTATGGGTTTCTATGATTACAGCGTTGTTTTTTATAATGTTTTAAGAGTTTGTAAAAAAACGTTTTTTCATGAGATTCTGAGATATTTTATGATCAGACCAACTCATAGAATTTGACAGATTTCTACGAACATTGAAAATTTTCTACGAGTGGGTAAAAACAATTTTTTTGATAAGTCCTTAAATAGATTTTATAGTCAGACAAACTTACAACATTTTATAGATTTTTATGTGTCCATCACCCTGCCAAAAAAACCACATTAAATCTCATAAAAAAAACACCTTATTTTTATCAGTTTTTTTCGACCCCCTGAAAACTACCCTAATAACACAAAAAATATTCCAGGAACATTACAGGAATATTCGCCAAGAACATTGAACACATTCCCTGAATGTTCTTTATATTCCCTAGACATTCAAGGAATATTCACGGAACATCCTTTGTCCGCACTTCTAATATTCCTAGAATGTTCTTGCAGAACATACTATCAATGAGCTCTGAATAACCACCCTCAAAACTTGCAACTTCTTAAATAATTTTATATATGGATTAACGTCGTTTTTTTTCCTAAATTTGACGTAAAAGAAAAACAATTGTTGCGGCGCGTTTTTTTTAAAATCCCTGATCTATCTGTGTAAAATGTTCTACTATCCCACATAAACTTAAATGCGGAATTACATATTTTTAACATTAGAGATCACAACATTTTTCTGTTTTTTTTAATGTTATAGTTATTAATATGTACTTAACACAGATCCTACTTGTTTAATATATCTTAAAAAAACATTTTGAAAGTTCACATATTTTTCACGCAAAAGCGAGCTGTAAATCCCAACCTCATTTTCTGAGGTTTATACAACTTAAAATTAATGTGATTTTTATTATCATAATTTTGTTCTGTAAAATCATACACAATTCTGTTTAATTAATGCTGTAAATGATAACAGCAATTTCGAACCGACACGATGATGGCTGGTTTTTTTCCCGTTGTAAAGTCAGAGAAAGTGATCACCCAGACAGCAATGTGTAAATGACAAAAAAAATTTATCGGGATTAGCTACAACGAGTAATGAGAAGTGAGACAGTTAGAATGTGACTTGTAACATCTTGCCAAAATTTGGCAAATCGCTTTCTAACCGCCCGAATTAACCAAGTGGCCACTTAACTTGTTGGTGCAAATGGTCTCTAGTCTTATATATTTTCTTATCCCGCATAAAAACCAGTAAATCGATGAAATTTTATAAAGGTCTCTGTTATTGAAGACAGCTGAAATATTACCCACTTCGCGGTGTATACGTCGCAGTGCATTTTCAATTCATCTCGAGCTACGCATTTTGATTCGTTAGCGCGTGTACCACGTGGTGTAATTCAACCAATCAGACACGTGATAAAAAATTCGTCGACCTGCGATGCAAATTTATGGAAAAAATCATTATTTTTATCATTACAATTATTACACATTATCAACTACAATGGACTATCCCCCTGGGAACTGCTATCTTACATCCAGCTGTTGCAGGGTAAGTAGATAAAGCCGATTGAAGTTGTTTTATTTCTGTGTGCTCAAAATGGCGGCGTCACAAGAAACAAATGCTAACCCCTAAACTTGACGGTTGCTTTTCGACGTTGACGCATATCACGGTCCCTATTCTACGGACCGTGGATGCATATGTCTCCTTCTCACTGCCTAAAAAAAGGGACAGATGTGTCAATTTCAATCTCGAACAGCAGGTGTTATTTTATCTAAAGCTATAGGTTTATACTGTAAAATGGCAGTGTATTTTGTGTTTTTGCTTCACAGTGTCTAAAGTGACGACGTTCATTTAGAGCTAGGACAACAGTTTTTAGGGTTGGGATGCATTAGTTAGCCCCTGTTGAGTTGGGTTTGCTGGGGTTGTGTTGTGTTGGTTGCTTTTCTTATAAAAATATAAAAAACTGGGTTTTGTGTTTACCAAATATTAAATTGTAAAACTGGTAAATCACTTCACAAATCACTGATATCCACATTTGTTTACATTTATTAAAGTTGTGTGACAATTAATTCACAGTTATTTACCTATCTTATTTTATTTATTCATGTGTAACAAGAATCTGGGCAATAATCCTTTTGCAGCTTATTTTTCTGCATTCCTAATTGACTTAGTAAATGGAAGTACATGCAAAAATAAATTATATTTTGAAGGGGGGAGTGGTTAATTGCAAAGGAAGATCAAAATATGTATTTCGTGCAATGTTTTTTATTATTGTTTCAGACCGGTTTCGGCTCAGGTATGGGACATGTTTAGTGAATTATTCTATTAAGTTGTCAAACTAAATGGTGGCATTTGGTTCATTTAAACAATACCAAACAATTGGTGTAAAGGACAAGGGACTAATTTTCTTTGCAGAAAAACATTACATATAATGAGAAATGCCCAGATCAGTTCGTTTTTTATTATTTTATAATTTTTGGTCGGTGTGTTTTTTTTGTGTTAACTTTTTGACCAAAAAGAATGTAATGTTTGTCTGCAAGAAAATTGGTCCCTATCCGTTATTGCTAGAATGAACCAAATGCCACCACCTGGCTTAGCGACTTAATAGGATAATTCACTGACGATTATGATCAAGTGTGAGCCAAAACCGGTCTGAAACAATAATAAAAAACATTGCATGAAATACATATTTTGTTCTTCATAAATTTTATTGTTTTATTTTATTTTTTCAGATCGATAATTTGGTTCGTTTTTTTCAACCATCTTTGGAAACTTTACATCTATTTGGGGACTGCAGAGTAAGTATATAAAAAGCCGATAAAAGTTTTTTATTCATAAATGGTGGGGTCACAAAACAAATGCTTCTGTGGCCATTTTTTTCATGCCAAAGATCAGATCATTTTTGTAAGCATATCTAATTTAGGTTTCTACCTTTATTTATTTCAAAGTCCAAATTTTTAGTATTCCTATATTTTTTTCCAAATGCAGTGACTAGCATTATATAATTAATTTTCTTGAATTGTGTGATAAAATTCCCTACATAAACAAATAAAGTTTTACTTTACTATTAGCAACAATTTAAGGATTTTTTAACCTTTCACATGACGAGTTTCAGATTTTTGTAAAATTAACACTGTACATAAAAATAAGTACTGTCCTGATAAAATCAGTAAGAATATTGGCCTTACCTGTTCATCTGCAAATTTATATTTCAGGTGGACTTTTGATAGAAATATGGGTAGTTTCTACCATGCCTCTCAATTTTGAAACCACAAAAATTATATTTTTGGTACCTTTACATGAAGAAAGATAATTATTCTGGCAACCATCTTAACATCTACACTTTGTATGGTAAGTAGTATAAAATGCCAGGAACTTTTTTTTTAAATTCAGTTTAAAGAAAAGTTTAGACGCTACAGTTTCAGCAAATTTTGCATTGATAAAAAATTTTTATGTCCTTTTATAGACTGTTCTTTTTAGTTTTTTATATATTTTTGTTAAATAACTAAAACGATGATGTTCAAAAGGTCTCCTCTGAAAGGGCTCAGAATATTGACAGTGCTCAGAATCTTTACACATTAGTGGTGACAATACTTATAGTTAATCCCCAAATTTATATTTTAGGTGGACTTTTGATGGAAATATGGGTCGTTTCTACCTTGCTTCTCAATTTTGAAACAACAAAAATTATATCTTTGGAACTCTTATATGAAGAAAGACAATTATCCTGGCGATCATCTTAACATCTACACTTTGCAGGGTAAGTAGTATAAAATGCCAGGAACTTTTATATATTTTTGCTAAATAACTAAAACGATGATGTCTGAAAGATCTCCTCTAAAAGTAGGAATAAAATAATTTTTTTGTGGATCTTTACAAAACTTTTAAATTATATAATATTATGTATAACTTTTTGATTTATCTGTTACTAAAGTTGCACATTACTTTTTCCAAAATTTTTGTTTTGTGGGATTCAAACGCTAAAAATAAAATGTTTTTAAGAAAATTCTTACCATGAGCAAAAGCAAAACACTGATTAAAAAACTTCATACAGTTTTTTAGCGGGACAAGGTTCATCCCCCGTCTTGGTTGCTACTTATTATCTATCTATAAAAATATTTTGTTTCCAGATGTAGGTGCAATAAGAAGAAATTCCCTTTCTTTAAGTACCACTATGAATACAAAGCTTCCTACTGTCATAGAAAACTGATTAAGGATGCTGCAGATAGAGATAGATGCCGACCTCCCAAAATAATAGAGATAAACATGAAGATATGTATGTAATGGCAATGATGCGATATGGTGCCTGCAAGTCTTAATATACTGCTGTACTCTGTTTGACCTGAACAAAATTTTTTAATGAAAAGCTTAATTCTGTATGATTTAAATAAAATAAAAAAAAATAAATATCAAATGCTTTAAGTAATAAATGAGGAAAAAGTGATTATTTCTTATTAAGAAAAACCTAAATGCTTCAATTTTTTTTTCTCGTTTGTTAAGACAAACTGCAAAGTTAAAACGCTTTAAAAACTAAAGTTTGTAACATAATAATTTCAAAAGTTTAGTCAGGTCAAAATACAATCAATCTACTACACATGTAGAAAGTACTACTTTTCCCTCGCAAATGGGTGTAGAAAAGTTCAGTTTGCCACACGCTAGAAGATAGTATTTTGACCTAATAACACGTTCAAAATTTGAAATTATTTTTGTTAAAACTTTTTAACTGTTCAAAGCGTTTTGATTTTTTTTAAAAGTAAAATTTAAGCATTTCAGGTTTTCTTACTAAGAAACAGCACTTTCTTTTACGTGACACGGTATATTTTTTTGATAAGTAAATAACATAAAAACTGATATTTTATAGCATTTTAAAGTACATCAAAAAAATGCTTTATTAATGTGAGATGTGAGATTATGTGTTTCTGATGTAAATTTTACTCACGTTAATTTTGATAACGTTAGTACGCGACCTATTAAGCGTCATTTTCAATTCGGAATTCACGTTGCTAGCAACGTGATATTTATGCAATTCGCAGAATCACATGTTTTAAGCTCACGTGAATTTGATAAGTTTGAACGTTATTGTGCTAAGTGGGATTATACCACAATGAATGCTCCCTGAATGTTCTGCCTATGCGCACAAAACCTAGTACATTAGAGGTAAATTCCCTTAACATTCAGACGGACCCTTCCGGGAATGTACCATTATGAATGTCCTAGGAATGTTCTGTTAATGTGCTGGAACATAAATACATTCATAGCACATTGAGGAAATGTTCCTGGAATATTATATGTTATTAGGGTAATTAAAAAAAGCTATACTTAGTTACTTCTACAAAAAAATATTTTTTGACTGATAATCCCATCTGATCAAAAATTCATAATCCCACTTCTTAAAAACCCCTGTATGCCAATTTTGATTGACATCCAACAAACTAAATCTTTCTCCCCCTCCACTTCCCTCGTTAGAGGGAGTTGGGTACCTGAGAATACCATATTATTGTATCGGATGTGTCAGTCAGTTAAAATTGGTTTGCAAAACATGACCAAAAATGATCCATCTTGATTCCGCTATATTGAATTTTCAAAATCTGATTAGAAATTCGTTATCTCCATCCCCAAGTGCCCCGACATACCTAATTTCAACGAAATCGGGCGTACTTCAACTGTACGCCCCTCCACCCCTTTCGAGTAGGGGGAGCTGGCAATTGCTTCACACTATATTCTTGTGTACTTTAAATGTACCTCCCATCACCCCCTTCGAGTAGGAGGGAGCTGTCAATTTCATCACACTATATTCTTGTGTTGTCACCGCAACTATATAAGCATGCCAAATTTGAAGTCGATCGCATGTCGAGAAATTGCCCCACAAACAATGCCGGCATTGCAAAGTGCCTTACAAATATTGGCATCTATTGGCAATGAGAATTTGACGCACGGCAATCTGTGCGTTATAAATACCTTAAACACTCCTGTGTGAGCCACCGGCCAAGCGACGGCAACGAATACATTAAAAATGATGGCAAATACACACTTAGCATGGTTTAAATGTAGAAGAGCACTGCATACTAAATACCGGCATTGCAGGCAATATCGGCAAAAAATGTATGGGGTGATTCACCATATTTTTCCCACTACATAGCTCATTTATTATTAGAGATAGAAAAATAGTTTAAATACAAAAGTTGATTAGTTCTTCACAAGTTTTAAGAAAATTCAATAAAAATTTTCAAAATGTCAAATTTAGACTTAGACATCAACTTTCTTATTTTAAATTGAACACACTGTATATTTTTTAAAATTTCGGTAGATCTTGTAGGGTTTATCTTTAGCAGTTCTCAAGTGAAATAAAAAATAATTTGCCATAAGGGCGATGTGTTAGCCAAGGAAAAAGAATCTAGGTGGTTTTTTGTTCAACACAGAAAAATATACAGGGTGTTTCATTTGAAATAAGAAAGTTGATGTCGAAATTTGACATTTTGAAAATTTTGGTTAAATTTTATTAAAATTTGTAAAAAACCAAGCAACTTTTGTATTATTTTTTTTTCTATCTTTAAAAATAAATGAGTTATGTAGTTGGGAAAATATGGTGAATCACCCTTACCACTAAGTGCCAAACCCACGCAAAAATTAAAAGTTTAAAAGTGCACCTCCTTGATTGGTCGGCTCAATAGGGATACAGATGCATATTCCGATACCACTGCATACTAAATACCGGCATTGCAGGCAATATCGGCAAAAAATGTATGGGGTGATTCACAATATTTTCCCACTACATAGCTCATTTATTATTAGAGATAGAAAAATAGTTTAAATACAAAAGTTGATTAGTTCTTCACAAATTTTAAGAAAATTCAATAAAAATTTTCAAAATGTCAAATTTAGACTTAGACATCAACTTTCTTATTTTAAATTGAACACACTGTATATTTTTTAAAATTTCGGTAGATCTTGTAGGGTTTATCTTTAGCAGTTCTCAAGTGAAATAAAAAATAATTTGCCATAAGAACGATGTGTTAGCCAAGGAAAAAGAGTCTAGGTGGTTTTTTGTTCAACACAGAAACATATACAGGGTGTTCCATTTGAAATAAGAAAGTTGATGTCGAAATTTGACATTTTGAAAATTTTGGTTAAATTTTATTAAAATTTGTGAAAAACCAAGCAACTTTTGTATTATTTTTTTTTCTATCTTTGAGAATAAATGAGTTATGTAGTTGGGAAAATATGGTGAATCACCCTTACCACTAAGTGCCAAACCCACGCAAAAATTAAAAGTTTAAAAGTGCACCTCCTTGATTGGTCGGTTCAATAGGGATACAGATGCAAATTCCGATACCACTGATAATTGGATTTTTCTCCCTATTTAAAGTATGTATGCATAATTTACGAATGCACATTTATTTTATTTTATCCTTAAACGAACAAAAATTCCTAGAAAAACCAATATGTAATAAATAAATAAATGTGACTATAAACAAACACTTATACACTTATATTTATATAAACCATCTGAATAACATTTGTTGTCTTGCTCATGCCAAAGATAGAGGAAAATTCTTTCATAAATTAATGTAAATATTTATTAAGAGGAGGTTTTCCATACAACAGTAAATTGCAACAGGGAAAATTTTATTTAGAATCTCTTTGATTGTGAATCAAAAAAAATAAGGTTTGCTTGAGTTGCTTTATATAAAAATTCCTTGGCCAAAAATTTAAAAACTTAGTACTTCCTTCTTCTTGTTATAAGATAAGATGAAGATTTATTTAGCATCTTTTTTCCTGGATGTTTTACCCCCTTTCCAGTCACAGACACCCCGTAAGCAAGCCTTAGTAGCATCTTCAACGAAAAAATGAGGAAAAGTTGGTTGACTTCTTAAAGGATTTTTTACAGAATCTAAAAAAGTTTAAATTGTGGTAAGTATAGCTGTAAATTATTTTTTTTGGATAAACCAGTATTTTCTTTTAGGAAAAAGTAGCCCTTTTTGCTTAAAAAGTGACAAAATATCGGTTTCCCAAAAAAAAAAAAAAAAACTTTAATCTAGTTGTTTTATTGGCAAATTTACGTTAAAATAAAAAAAATAGTACCACAGACGAGTTTTTTCAAATTAATTTTAAAAAAGATTTTAAGATATTAACTAAAGACAGCTCGGTTTCACAAGCAATTTAAGGGTCATCATTCTCTGGGTCAGCAAGAGAAATTTCAGTGTTAGAAAATGACTTGGACGTAGACTGAATTGATGAATCTTTAGATGGCTCGATCCAACACTTTAACTAAAAAGCCAGTTAACTCTTTTTTGATATAGTATCCTTTAGCCTACTATAGAGGCCATAGTGACACCAAACTGAGAGAAAATTCATGTTTTACCTGTCAATTTGGTTATAAAAATGGCGGCAACAGTAGGCTAAATGGCACTGAAGGCTGAACACAGGTAGGAGTTAACTGGTTTTTTAGTTGAGGACGGTTTTGCTCGATTACAAAAGAAATTTGTAAATTATTAGTGTCAGTAACGCTTAAGCATTGTAGATCATGATGTAACCTTTGATTTTCTTGTAAAGTGGCGTCTAGATCACGATTTAATGCTGGGTTCATACAGGCAAATCAAAAAAAAAAAATTAAAAAAAAATAATTAAAATTAAAATAAAAGTTGAATGTGCTTATGTGGAACACTGTAGACATTTATACAGCATAAATAAAAAGATGAGTAACTTTTAACATTTATTCTTATCTTAAAACAGATTTGAGCATGCCCCTTTGACGCACATAACCTCAGTTTCATTTGTTTTTGTAATTTAAATGGGGGTTTTTTGCAGTTTTTGTTTTGTTTTTAACAGATATTATTAAGGAAAACAGCATGATGGAGATTAGTTTAATTATTTCAACTATTGGTGTCATTCACTTTTGTATACATGTGCAGGAGCTGTGTGTGTGCTGTTCGGTTCAAAGTTATTATTTTTTATTTTAATTTTTATATGCCTATATATGCCTGTATAAACCCTGGTAGTTCTGAACATTTTTAAGTCCACTCTAGGCCGACCTTATTTAAGAACAAAAGAATATGAGTACTTAGGCAGTATCGGCTTCGACACCCATGGTGTCTTGAAACTCAAACTAAATTTAAGCCAATTTTAAAAGAAAACTTGCAAAACACAAAAAACAAACCACCAAAAGGAACCCACATAGGAAGAATCCGCAGAATATTATTAAAATGACGTCGGCAAGTACGTCAAGTTGTCAACCGCACGACAGATGTCAATCGCGCGGGAAATTTAAAAAATGCGGCGTTCAAAAGACACGATATCCGGCAATGCGTTTGATCGGACCGAAAAGGTGGTTTAGAAATGCATGCAATTTTTAAAGGAACGATTGCGTTTCACTTGGTATGTAAAACACGTTTTTCAGTTATTGGCAAAATAACATAAGTTTGCCAATACATCAGCACTAGTAAATAATCATTGGCAAAATAGCGCAATTTTGCCAATAATACTACTGTAGTAAATAACCAATGGCATTCACTTGCCAATATTGCCAATAAAGCAAATACACCTTACCACCTTTCATTGTCTGTGGGGTGGTCAAGATTAAGTTGCAAGATTTGACATGCATAAACATATCTTGTTCGTTACAAGTTAAATAAAAGCTTGTAAAAAATAGTTTTTGGCTTATAAAATCTCATGGAAATTTATCAAAGTAACATCTCTCCCACAGCTCCTGTCGATATATAAGTACTTATAAGAGGATAATTTTCTATTAGATATGTAGATATTGTGCAAGCACAAGGAGTGTTATTGTATTATAGTGGGTTAGGTTGTCGTAGTTTATATTTTATCTTAGGTTATATATAGTTTAGTTTGACTGTATATTAATCTCTTACATTAGTTAAAATTCTACTACTATTACTACTACTACAACTGCTAAAGTTACGCTGTAATTTTTTATTTTCGAATGTTACAGGTAGATCTTATAAAATCTCATAAAATCTTATAAAATTTTATGAGGAATTGTGATATATTATTATTACTTTTATAAGCCAACTGTGAAGAAAATTAAAACAATATTTATTCAAATTTTGTCACATACTCTGCCATCTAGCGTAATTAGATTAAACTATAGTGGCAAAGCGGTGCTAAAGAAAATAAAAGAATTGACGCAACCATTCCCGAATATTCAAGAAACATATAGATAGGTCTAGATGAGTAAGAAAAGACTAGAATGTTCCGGGTGAGTCGAGACCCAACTAGCAATTTGTCGACGTCTCAACGTTGTGCACCGCGTGCCAACGTTGCGTCGCAACGTTTACTTTTACTCAAACACCACCCACTTTTGCACCAATTTGGTAGATGATTTTTTGGTTGAGTCAACGTCGCGATCGCGACTACAGTTGAAGTAATAGTTCAATGGGTTTTGGAGTACAATTATTTGTTCAAAATATTATTCATTACGTAAAATGATAAATACACTATTCGACTACAAATTAAAATATTTCAACACCATAATATTATTAAAATAAAATGATAATATGATATAACAGAAGGTAGTTTACTGTCAAATGTACAGTTCGTAGCTCTAAAAAACAAGCGCGCCCTGGGTTAAGATGATTTTATGAAATTAAAAAAAAATCATGATTTAAAAATCGCTTCGAAAATCCTCTAAAGAAGGATTCCTAAGAACAAAATACGGATTTTTATATGCAAAATGATCTTAGTTTATTGTAGAAAAAAGCAAAAAAATAATTTTTAATGTTTGTTTACAAATTAGCATACAAGGGTTTTAACAATCAATCATGGCGGCACTTATTAGTTTTTATGACAACCAAAGGAGTCCCGTGTCTCGACTGCTTTAACTACTTAACTGTGTTTTGAACGGATCCCCTAACTTAAAGACGCGAACATGCCTCAATTTTTACCCAATCGAAATTGCTCCACAGTTTGGCTTTCTGCTGCTCACTTAATTTCCGTCCTTATTGTTTACACAGGACCTTCCTCTTTTTTTCCGATACACTGGGGAATCACCTTCAATGACAGCTGTCACATGTCAAAATATCGAAGAATATTTATACCATTTGTTCCTTTTCATAGTGCAAAATGTTCAAACAAAACTAATAGAAACTTTACAAAACACTTCTTAGTTATTTTTACTGAATTAATTGACGTTTGTATGACAGACAGCAGTGCTCCAAAATTGGCTTGTTGCAAACATAACAGAAAAATTGGTTAGATGAAAACAGGCGCGCCCGCGTCTCCAACAAACCGGCCAGAAAACGTGGAGTAAATTGATCAATTTTTGGTTTAGCACACACCGGTTTGTAGTCGGCGCCTTCACAACTAAGGAATTACTGTTAGTACAATAGACGGTCATAAATAGTTGTGATGGCGACTGAAGTTGTCGACCGTCGCCACGATAACTATTCTTTATCTGTAAAACAACGTTTAAAATTAGTGCAATTCTAATTTTTACAACTTGCACAACTAAAAATTGCTATAGCGCCGGATAGCAGAGCTTCAAAAAAGTTTTCGACAGGATAGAAAGAGAATAAGAACAAGAACAGCGAATAGACTGTGAGCTCACGATTAAAAGTAAATAATAAAAGTAGTGAAAGTTAAATCTGCGTTTTCTTTTAAAACAAAACAAGAATAAATTAAGACCAGGCTAAAATCTTGACATGTTATGAGCCCAGAAGTACTCTAATAACAGAGAAGAAGGAATTAGTGATACCCAGACCAGGAGTGGACTCTGGAAGAAAAGAAAAAGAAAAGAACACGCTGCTGCCCAGAAGGACAATAAGAAGAAAGAAGTGATACCCAGACTAAGATTGATTCTGGAAGAAAATAAAATAAAAGAAAAATCCAGTGAAGAAATCAGCCAGATTGAAAAATTAGTTGATTCAAGGAGCTACGAAATCTGGAAGTTTGAAGTCCAGATATTCTTCAAAGCCAGTGCGCTGTGGGATATTGTCAGTGGTAAAAGAAAATTGGAAAATCTCACCCAAGATAAAGAGAAAACAGAGTGGATAAAACAGGATGCCAAAGCCCAGTGGGTGATAATCACGTCCATAGATAAGAAGAACATAATACACATAATAAACTGTTTCAGCAGTAAAGAAATGTATGACAAGCTACAGAAAATTTTTGAAAAGGATACCGAAGATGACAAATGCAATCTTCTCCAGCAGTTTTTCAATTACAAGTATGAAAAAGGGACTGATATGTCAACATATATTTCTAGGTTAGAAAACCTGGTGCATCGATTGAAGACCCTGAAGGAAGATATAAACAATAGTATGGTTATCTCCAAATTATTATCCACACTACCTGATCAATATCCACATTTTGTCACAGCCTGGGACTCATGTCGAAAGAAAGATAAACCCTGACAAACTTAACATCAAGGGTCTTAGCGGAAGAGTCGAAAAACAAAGCAGAATTACAGAGCGAAGAAGAGGTAGCATTCAAGGCCTCAGAAAAATTCTGCAAAATCTACAGAAAAAGAGAACATAGAAAGGAAACGTACAGAAATAAGAAGGAAACAGACCAAAAATGTTTTAAATGTGGATTACCAGTTCACTATGCAAGGACCTGCAGACAAAGCGAAGAAACAAAACAGACAACAAGAAAGCCCTGCAGTATCTGTAAAAGACCGAACCATACTGAGCAAAATTGCTTTTATAAAGATCGGTCAAGGCAAAATAATAAGAATCAACAAGGAGGATTAGTGTTCATGACCACAGAAGAACAAAATCGTATGAAAAACAAAAGCATTAATTTTGTCGTCGACTCTGGGGCTACGGCACACATGATAAAGATCAAAGAACCCTTGACAGAAATAAAAAGAAAACAAACCAACCTAAAAGTAGCGAACAATGGCTCGATGATTAGCTCAGAAATCGGAAAATTACACACAGACAAGTGCATTTTGCAAGAAGTTCTTTATGTGCCAGATTTGGGGCAAAATCTACTATCAGTAAATAGACCCTGAATCCCATTCATAAATTCTTATTTGTTTTGCCCCCAAGCTAGCCTGTGTGCCAAAAAAGTACAGAATGATTTTCAGAACGTTGCTCGGCGTTTGTAGCCGTATGTCCTAGATACATCCATTTGTTTTACATACTCTACCAGTAGCGGCGAAAAATTAATAAATATGTAAAAAATGGGTTAATTTCACAAAAGCAGTAATTTGTAGTTTTCACAACTAGCGGTTAAAAGAGCGTTTTTTTACGAGCATTGATTTAAATTAACGAGCGCAGCGAGTGATTTAAAAAAAAAACAAGTTTTTTTTGCATCGGTAACCATGCTTTTGTAATTTACTGACATTTACTTCACACACGTCTTTTGGATGAAGTTATAAAAATCCACCCCCTTTCTTGACACCCTTTCAGAAACCCGCCACCAATTTAATTGTGTTATGTTGTTAAAGATAACTTTAATATAAGGTTGAGGGCAACAGTTGTTTAATAGTCTTTTCTATCAACTGAAGAAAAAATAAATGATGAGAATGATGAAATATACTAAATCACTTGCATAATTATAAGTTTAAAATATGTCATATAAAATATGTTTGGATAAAAGTAAAAATATAATAAAATACCTACTTTAAAAAAAAAAATAATATTCAATTAAAGCTTTGAGAATTAAAATATTTTACTATACTTACTTAACAATTTCGTTTTACCCATTGTTATTTTACATAGGTGAGGTACACAGAACTTGAAACTATTTTTTATATATTTTTTATATTTTATATTACTACTATATTTTTGCCTTTGTTAAGAAATTATAGCCTTGAGCACACCTCCACAGAGGGTATATAAACAGGGTCCTGGTCCTAACAACAAAGCATATTAAAAAAAAAACAGCGTAATTATGCAGTATACGGTTTTCTGCCATTTTTGATTTTTTATGAAAAATTCTTTAGAGGGTCCCTAGGACCCCAAATCCGCCGGCGCCGGTTGGTTTTTTTTATTTTTTTTTTAACTAAAATAACCCAATACAACATAACCCAACTCAACCTAACCCAACCCAACACAAAACAATAAAAAAAATACATTACACCCTTTTTTCTCTTAAAAGAACCGGCGCTGGCGGATTTGGGGTCCTAGGGACCTTACTAGGTGCCTCTATAAACAATTTTTCATAAAAAATCAAAATGGTAGAAAATCGTATACTGCATAATTACCATAAACAGTAATACCAATAATTTAAAATAGGTAAAGGACGACGCTGACCGGTAATTATCACAACAAAACTACAGCTGATTTTGACATTTACCTTTGAAACGAAATCCCTTGATTTGGGTGTTCCAATCATTTACACACGATGTACTCCTGCACCATCCTATAATTTTTAACTTCACAAGTTTATAAAAAACACAAAAACCACACAAAAGGTTTCGAAATCAGAAATATTTGAACACGGTCGGCAACGCTGCAAAACATATATAATGAATGCAAACCACCAGGTAGTGCGCAGAAGACGGCAAGGTATTGCGACTTGCCAGTTCTTGTTTAGGCATCATTGGGAGTATTGGAAAAAATATGGGCACAGTTAAGTTTGCCCCCCCCAGATCGACTTTCTCAAAAATTTTTATGCCAACATTTTGCACAATTTTGCACACCACAAATCAAATTTTGCACACCTTCCTACGAGAAACTACAGCCCATTTTCTGTGGGGGGGGGGCAAACTTGACGTTGCCCCCCCCCCAGTCAATATTTTTCAAAAATTATGATGTCATTTGAAAGGTCTTATTTTGCACAATTTTGCACACCCATTTTAAAATTTTGCACACCTCCCTGTAACCCACACGAGGGTTCTGAAAATATCAAGTTTGCCCCCCCATCAATATTTTTTTAAAAATTTGGTGTCGTTAAAGAGGTCTTATTTTGCACAATTTTGCACACCCATTTTAAAAGTTTGCACACCTCCCTGTAACCCACACGAGGGTTCTGAAAATGTCAAGTTTAACCCCCAGTCAAAATTTTTCAAAAATTTTGGTGTCATTAGAAAGGTCTGATTTTGCACAATTTTGCACACCGATTTTAAAATTTTGCACACCTCCCTTTAACCCACCCGAGAGTACTGAAAATATCAAGTTTTCCCTGCCCCCAGGTCAATAGTTTTCAAAAATTTTGGTGTCATTAGAAAAGTCTAATTTTGCAAACCCATTTTAAAATTATGCACACCTCTCTCTAACCTACACGAGGGTTCTGAAAATATCAAGTTTGCCCCCCAGTCAATTTTTTTTAAAAATTTTGAAGTGATTAGAAAGGTCTAATTTTGCACCATTTTGAATACCCATTTTAAAATTTTGCACACTTCCCTCTAACCCACACGAAGGTTATGAAAATATCAAGTTTGCCCGCCCCCCACCGTCAATAGTTTTCAAAAAATTTTGTGTCATTCAAAATTTTGGTGTCATTAGAAAGGTCTGATTTTGCACAATTTTGCACACCTCCCTTTAACCCACCCGAGAGTTCTGAAAATATCAAGTTTTCCCTGCCCCCAGGTCAATATTTTTCAAAAATTTTGGTGTCATTAGGAAGGTCTAATTTTGCACAATTTTGCACACCCATTTTAAAATTATGCACATCTCTCTCTAACCTACACGAGGGTTCTGAATATATCAAGTTTGCCCCCCAGTCAATATTTTTCAAAAATTTTGGAGTCATTAGAAAGGTCTAATTTTGCACCATTTTGCACACCCATTTTAAAATTTTACACACTTCCCTCTAACCCACACGAAGGTTCTGAAAATATCAAGTTTGCCCCCCCTCCACCGTCAATATTTTTCAAAAAATTTTGTGTCATTCGAAAGGTCTATTTTGCACAATTTTGCACACCCTTCAGTACCCCACAAGAGCGTTCTCAAAAAAGTTTGCCCCCCCCCAGTTAATATTTTTCAAAAAATTTACGTCATTCGAGAAGTCTAATTTTGCACACCTATTTTCAAATTTTGCACACCTCCCATGCCGTTTTCTTTTTGTGGCGTTTACGGTTAAACTTGGTCCTAAAATTTCCCGGAAGTGTAAGCAAACGAAGGAGACCTCGATTAAGTAATATCTTTGAATATTGTTTAAATTTCTGAAAATATCAAGTTTGCCCCCCAGTCAATATTTTTCAAAAATTTTGAAGTCATTAGAAAGGTCTAATTTTGCACCATTTTGCACACCCATTTTAAAATTTTGCACACTTCCCTCTAAACCACACGAAGGTTCTGAAAATATGAAGTTTGCCCGCCCCCCACCGTCAATATTTTTTAAAAAATTTTGTGTCATTCAAAATTTTGGTGTCATTAGAAAGGTCTGATTTTGCACAATTTTGCACACCTCCCTTTATCCCACCCGAGAGTTCTGAAAATATCAAGTTTTCCCTGCCCCCAGGTCAATATTTTTCAAAAATTTTGGTGTCATTAGGAAGGTCTAATTTTGCACAATTTTGCACACCCATTTTAAAATTATGCACATCTCTCTCTAACCTACATGAGGGTTCTGAACATATCAAGTTTGCCCCCCAGTCAATATTTTTCAAAAATTTTGGAGTCATTAGAAAGGTCTAATTTTGCACCATTTTGCACACCCATTTTAAAATTTTGCACACTTCCCTCTAATCCACACGAAGGTTCTGAAAATATCAAGTTTGCCCCCCTTACACCGTCAATATTTTTCAAAAAATTTTGTGTCATTCGAAAGGTATATTTTGCACAATTTTGCACACCCTTCAGTACCCCACAAGAGCGTTCTCAAAAAAGTTTGCCCCCCCCCAGTTAATATTTTTCAAAAAATTTACGTCATTCGAGAATTCTAATTTTGCACACCTATTTTCAAATTTTGCACACCTCCCATGCCGTTTTCTTTTTGTGGCGTTTACGGTTAAACTTGGTCCTAAAATTTCCCAGAAGTGTAAGCAAACGAAGGAGACCTCGATTGAGTAATATCTTTGAATATTGTTTAAATTTACAGATAATTGTTTATGTTTACCTTTGTATATAATGAAAAGTTTTTAATTTTTATGAATTTCCGGATTATACTTAAATTTTCATATCAAAAATGCAATGAAGTCATGTATTAGCTGATTGAACAGAAAAAATCGGTGTAGACAGCGCATCCTGTCATGTTCGACGCCTTGAGAATCGGAACCAGCCTATTTTGCCGGTTCAGAATGGTTGCGGTTCTCAAGGTATGGATCTTCACAGGATGTGCTATATACTCCATTTGTTAGATGATGTCATAGCATGTAAAAAATTAAGTATAATCCGGAAATTCATAAAAATTAAAAACTTTTGATTATAGACACATGTAAGCATAAGCAATTATATGTAAATTTAAACAATATTCGAAGATATTACACAATCGAGGGCTCCTTATTTTGCTTATACTTCTGGGAAATTTTAGGACCAAGGTTAACCGAAACCGCTACAAAAAGAAAACAGCTCCAGTAACTAGTAGGTAGGTATATGCACCTATATCTGAATTCGGGACAGGTATCCGCGGGAGGCGGGAGGTTGTACGTGCCGTAAAGAGGAATGCCTGCGTACCTACACCTATCACGCGCGAAGACTTTTTATGTAATATATTGAAATGTCGCTCAGCAATGCCTAGTTTTATTTGTGAGCATGATTCAGAATGACTTCGGGTGAAGTTTCCGAACTTTGCAACGTGTATTTTAAATGGTGGCGTTCCATTTCGGCAGGAAAGTCAATGTGAACGCCTATATTTAAAATACATAACATTACGTAACGCCTGGTTCTCACCTATGCGTGCCCACCCTGACTCTAAAAATGCATCACGTGATCAGCTATGCATTTGCCGATTTTTTAAAAGTGTCGCGTGATGCGTTTTTAGTGTCAGGGTGAGCACGCATAGGTGGCAACTCGGCGTAACGCTTATAAAGGTTATGTAGGGGTGAGCGGGGTTTTGCGGATCCGTTACGTAACGCAATTTTTAAATTATTATTGTGAAATAAAACAACTTTTTGGATTTTTCGAGTAAAAAAGAAAAAAAGAGGGGGTCTTTGGCAGCAAAACGTTACGTTATTTTAGAGTGGAGTAGTCACAAACGTTACAAAGCGTTATATAGAGGGTTGCGGGTTAGGGTCAAAATTGGGCAAAATAAGGGTTATGTAATAAGTGCATTACCTCTCAGTTTACGCAATTACTTTGTGGTTGGCAGTAAATATAACCTAACTTTCTTGTTACTTTTTATTTTTTTTTTTGTCGATGATACGTACCTCATCAATCAATTTTCCAAAAATATTACGAAAAAAATAAAATAAAGATAACCACAAAGTAATTCCTCCGGAAATTCTGGACTGGAGTAACAATAATAATAAGGAAAGAGACAAAAACACTGACCAAAAAGACCTTAAGTGTGAATGGAACTTTATAACTTTCTAACTATTGGTGTCATCACATTTGCAACTTCTTTGGGTTGGGAATTGAGTCAAATTTACATGACATATTTTTTGAATTCGATTTGATTTTTTTTCGATCTATAAAAGGAATAATAATTTTTTTCTTATTCGCCATTTTAAGTATATGAAATATAAAAACAAAATGTCTAAAATGTTCATGTGTAGAAATAAATAAACGACTTCTTCTTATTATAATTATTGACGCACGGAATTTTTTGATGTAAACCTAGTTAATGACACACTAAGACGCCAAACGCGTAGTGTGAACTGCAAAATCAAGGCGGGCGTCATCACCGTAACCGCTGTCCGCAAATAACAAGGTGCGATCCCATCATTATCCAGATGAAAATTTTCGAACGCACCCATGAAATCGGAGGCGCGTTCGACCTCGGGTGCAACTTGCCCCAAAATGGGTAAGTGCAGCGCTCTCGAAATTTGATAAGCCTTTGGTATTCTTGGCATGCACAAGAGAGAGATAGAAATGCGGCGTTATAGGCGTTCTTAGTCATTTTCGGTAAGATGTGTCTGAGCTTCATAGAAAGTGACAGTTTCCTCGTTCTTCACTCCCCAAATGCACCTATCTAAATTTTTATGTGTTCTGCACCAAATTTTGACGTTTCTTCGAACTTGGGCATCTTGTCTTTACACGTTGCAGTGTGTATTTGTGGAAGAAATGAATTTAATGGAAGAGGCTCGGAATAACTAATTTTTTTTATTATTTCGCAAGAAGCACGAAACCGTCTGGGCGTCAAAAAAAATTCTGTTTTTTTTTATAAGTTAACTATACAGCTTAAAAAAGTGAAGGTTGTATAAAAACAAGCTTACGGAACCGTGGAGTGAATTAGAGCGTACCCCTATTCACTCCACGGTCCCGTAAGTATAGGTATGTTTTTATTTTTTTGAGCTGTAACTTTTATTTTGGTTTATTATTGAAGTAAAATATGCGTGCGGGAAAGTAGAAAGATCTGAAAGAAAGAAAGCGTCGTTTTTTTTTTAAAGGAAGTGTTTATTTTATATATCAACCAAGGTTATTATTATAAGTGTAAAAACACGCAATTACGATTTACTTACTTTCGACTAACTTGCGTGACAAAGACTTTTATGGAGCTTAAAATTAACGTTTTTATTTTATTAGACACTTAAAGCCAATTATCAACGTTAACACTATCCTAAGACGTATCTCTAAGTACACTTTTAAATTTATGGCGAATGCATGACATCTCCAGCTGATCGAAATGACACGTTTTTGTTGATAGAGCAACGTCTTGGGTGAAAACTACGTAACGTCACGTCTTCTTTTGTGTTATCCTGACAGGCAGGATAGGGTACCTATTCTTCAGTTTCGAGAGAACACTCCATAGGAACGCTCACATCAGTGATTTGGACCAATAGGATAGTTTGACTGCTTGCACTAGCCATCCGATATCAGTCGAGCACCGCCGGACATTACCGTGCTACCGCATATCAAGAGAACTCTCCTACAACTTACATCTACTGGTTATGGGGAAGAGAGCAGGTTCTCCTGAAAAGCGGCATTCGGGAGGGCACTGCGCGGGCGTCATGGAGCTTTTCAGCTTATCGAACGTTTCGTCACCGCATTGGGGCTTGCCTATTGGTTGATATAAAGGATGTGATCGTTCCTACACGAAAGTTTCTCTCGAAACTGAAGACTAGGTATCCAGGCGTACTTTGATCAGCTGGAGCTGTCTCGCTAGAGATACGTCTTAGGATAGTGTTAACTTTGATAATTGACTTTAAGTGTCTAATAAAATAAAAACGTTAATTTTAAGTTCCATAAAAGTCTTTGTCACGCAAGTTAGTCGAAAGTAAGTAAATCCTAATTGCGTGTTGTTGCACTTATAATAATAACCTTAGTTGATAGATGAAATAAACACTTTCTTAAAAAAAAACGATGCTTTGTTTCCTTTCAGATCTTTCTACTTTACCGCACGAATATTTTACTTCAATAATAAACCAAAATAAAAGTTACAGCTCAAAAAAATTTGATAAAAACATTCCTATACTTACAGGACCGTGGAGTGAATAGGGGTACGCTCTAATTTACTCCACGGTTCCGTAAGCTTGTTTTTATATAAACTACACTTTTTTAAGCTGTATAGTTAACTTATAAAAAAAACAGAATTTTTTTGACGCCCAGACGGATTCGTGCTTCTGGCGAAATAATAAAAAAATTAGTTATTCCCAGCCTCGTCCATTAAATTCATTTCTTCCACAAATACACACTGCAAAGTGTAAAGACAAGATGTCCTAGGTCGAAGAAACGTCAAAATTTGGTGCAGAACACCCAAAAATTTAGGTAGGTGCATTTGGGGAGTGAAGGACGAGGAAACTGTCACTTTCTATGAAGCTCAGGCACATCTTACCTAAAATGACTAAGAACGCCTATAACGCCGCATTTCTATCTCTCTCTTGTACATGCCAAGAATACCAAAGGCTTATCAAATTTCGAGAGGGCTGCACTTACCCATTTTGGGCATGGATGTAAAAAAGAAAGGGATTGATAATACCCTTGTGGGAAAATCACTGCCGTGTGTCTTCCGCCGTTTTCGCCGCCATGTTGTGGAGATCTAGGTTGGCGACATTGGTTTCTTAATTTTAAATAGTAGTGTGGGAACACTGACTATCAACAGTGTCAAAAATGACGTTTCTAGAAAGGTTATTTTTGTTGTTGTTTTTTAATACAAAAACAAAAAAGTGAAAAACCAAGCAATAAAAACCATTTAAAAGACAGAAATGCTTGAACGGCCACGCCATGATAATCTCTCTCATTTGGTCTAGAGTATGTGCAAGTTTTGAACAAATAAATTACAACATGGGGTACTGTCAACCATTGCTGCTGGCGCTCCCGCTCAAGATAAACCTTCATTAAGTTGATCTCTGAATCTGTAACAGGAACTAAAACGTCTAGGGACAGATATGCGCCAACAGTTTATAAATCCGAGGTTGTTATAGACCTAGAAGACAATAAAAATAAATGAATAGAGGGAGATATGGAGTTTGATAATAGCATAATGGATCAGCTGAAAACCAGAGCGATGGCAAGCGATCACAAAAAAATACATCTTTGGCACATCGACTTTCACAAAATTAAAACAATACTTCATGAGTTTTAAAATGAATATTAAAAAAATTGGTAATGCAGTATACGGTTTTCTGCCATTTTTGATTTTTTTTTAAATTCTTTATGGGGGCACCTACTAGGGTCCCTAGGACCCCAAATCCGCCTGCGCCCAATTTTTTTTTTAAGAGAAAAAAGGGTGCCCGGGGGGGGGTTGTAATGTGTTTTTTTGATTGTTTTGGGTTGGGTTGGATTATGTTCCGTTGGACTGTGTTTGATTGGGTTGTTTTAGTGAAAAAAAATTAAAAAAAAAAAACAAAAAAAATTGAAAAAAAACCAACCGGCGCAGGCGGATTTGGGGTCCTAGGGACCCTAGAAGGTGCTCCCATAAAGAATTTTTCATAAAAAGTCAAAAATGGCAGAAAACTGTATACTGCATAATTACCAAAATATTAATTTTAATATGTATTTTATCAGTATATTTTTTTTTTCTTTTTGTTGTTGTCATTTCCATGTGTTTGTATCTTTCTATATGTAATTTTAAGTAAGTAGTTTAGGATTTCATTGTCAATTTTTGTGATATTGTAGCCAGTATTTTTTTGAGATTTTAACACCAGTAATTATAAGATGTTTTACTAGAAATAAAGAAAAATCAATATTTATTTTTTAATCTTTATTAACAAAACCTTAATGTTAACAATGTTTAATATCTAAATGACATTTTAAAGATATTCTTAGGTTAAATTTATTTTAATGTTAATTTTTAACACTAAGTTTTGGTGTTTATTTATTCAATTGTGACAATGTTTTTTGTTAACAATTTTTGTAATAAAAGTTTTCTGATTCTGAAGAATTCAGCAGAAAAAGTTATTACTAAGATATCTTTAAATTTTGGTAAGTTTTCAGCATTTGACATTTTTTTTTTGTAGACTCGTTTTTTAAGGATGATGCACTTTCCTTATGGAAACTGGCTTTCTGTGTGATTTTGCTTATCTTAATGAAAATCTATCATTGCCACATAGCAACAACTAAAAAAAATAGCTAAAAATGTTACAGTTTTTGTTTTGAAGCATGCTTGTTAAATACTAAGTGGCAACATAACAATTGAAATTTGCCTTTTGTTAAAGAAGTAATTTCTTGGTCGTATGAATTTATTATTTTTTATGTTTGTGATGCCAGTGCGACGCAACCTATATTTTTCTGCGACTTATTCTCAGACTAAAATTTGGTTCATAAATATTATTTACATTTTCACAAAAAGTGCAAAAAACTGATTTTAGGGAAAAGCCAGAATACCAAAATGTTTAACTTTGAACGCAGTATCTCAAAAACACTGTGGAGCAATGATAGATTTTTATCAGGACAATGAAACCTACAACATATGCGGTTTTGAGCAAAATCCCACATCCTTTATAAAAGATAAGAGCTACAAAAAAAATGTTGAATGCTGAAAACTTACCAAAACTCAAGGATATCTTAGTAATAACTTGTTAACTTAGGGAAGAGATGGTCGACACAGTTGTTTGTTAATAGGTTTTTCTGCCAAAGTCTTCAAATATTGTAAAACTCCATGCTCGACTCCATGTGCCAAAGATGTACTTTTTTTGTGATTGCTAAATGTTGCTTGACTTGCCATGGTTCTGGCTTTCAGCTGAGCCATATATGCTATTATCAAAGTCAGTATCTCCCTCTATTAATTTATTTTTTATTACTGTATCATGTTGGTGCATCTTTGCTTAGCTGTTTTAGTCCCTGTGCAGATTCAGATCAATGTAATCAAGGTGTATCTTCAGCGGGAGCGCCAGCAGCAAAGGTTGAACCGAGCTTTTATTACAATTTATAACGTGTGGCTTAACAGTACCCTTTGAGTTTATAAATTGGAGGCAATGTTTCCATATTGTGATTTATTTGTTCGAAACCTGCACATACTCCAGACCAAATGAGGGACATAAATGGCGTGACCGTTGGAGCATTTGTTTATGACTTGTTTCTTTACTTTTTTGTTTTTGTATTAAAAAACAACAAAAATAACCTTTCAAAAAAATGTCAATTTCAATCATATTTTGACACTGTTGACAGTCAGTGTTCCCACACTAATATTTAAAATTAAGGAAACCAATGTCGCCAGCGAAAATGGCGGAAGACATGCGGCAGTGATTTTCCTGCAAATTTCCCATAGGTATTAGCAATCCATTTTAGTGTTTTTACATCCGTGATTTTGGGGCAAGTTGCACCCGAGGTCGAACGCGCCTCCGATTTCATGGGTGCGTCCGAAAATTTTCATCTGGATAATGCTGGGATCACACCTTGCTATTTGCGGACAGCGGCTACGGTGATGACACCCGCCTTGATTTTGCAGTTCACACCACGCGTTTGGCGTCTTGGTGTGTCATTAACTAGGTTTACATCAAAAAATTCCGTGCGTTAATAATTATAATTAGAAGAAGTCGTTTATTTATTTCTACACATGAACATTTTAGACATTTTGTTTTTATATTTCATACACTTAAAATGGCGAATAAGAAAAAAACTATTATTCCTTTTTTTTCAAATTTCAAAAAATATGTCATGTAAATTTGACTCAATTCCCAACCCAAAGACGGAAACAACGCCTGCTGCAAATGTGATGACACCAATAGGTAGAAAGTTATAAAGTTCCATTCACACTTAAAGTCTTTTTGGTCAGTGTTTTTGTCTCTTTCCTTATTATTATTGTTACTTCTGCGACTGCGCAGTTCCATAATAGAGTCCGGAATTTCAGGAGGAATTACTTTGTGGTTATCGGTATTTTATTTTTTTCGTAATATTTTTGGAAAGTTGATTCACGAGGTACGTATCATCGACTAAAAAAAAATAAAAAGTAACAAAAAAGTTAGGTTATATTTACCGCCAACCACAAAGTAATTGCATAAACTGAGAGGTAGGTATTCCGTAACCCTTATTTTGCCCAATTTTGACCCTAACCCGCGACCCCCTATATAACAATTTGTAACGTTACTCCAGTCTAAAATAACGTAACGTTTTTCTGCCAGAGACCCCCTCTTTTTTTTCTTTTTCACTGGAAAAATCCAAAAAGTTGTTTTATTTCACAATAATAATTTAAAAATTGCGTTACGAAACGGAAACGCGAAATCCCGCTCACCCCTACATAACCCCTATAAGCGTTACGCCTAGTTGCCACCTATGCGTGCTCACCCTGACACTAAAAACGCATCACGCAACACTTTTAAAAAATCGGCAAATGCATGGCTGGCCAGGCGTTACGTAATTACGTAATGTTATGTATTTTAAATAGAGGCGTTCACATTGACTTTGACAAACTTCGGAAACTTCACCCAAAGTCATTGTGAATCATGCAAACAAATAAAACTAGGCATTGCTAAGCGACATTTCAATATAATACATAAAAGGTCTTCGCGCGTGGTAGGTGTAGGTACGTACGCATTCCTCTTTACGTCACGTACAACCTCCCGCCTCCCGCGGATACCTGTCCCGAATTCAGATATAGGTGCATATACCTACCTACTAGTTACTGGAGCTGTTTTCTTTTTGTAGCGGTTACGGTTAACCTTGGTCCTAAAATTTCCCAGAAGTATAAGCAAAATAAGGAGATCTCGATTGTGTAATATCTTCGAATATTGTTTAAATTTACATATAATTGCTTACGCTTACATGTGTCTATAATCAAAAGTTTTTAATTTTAATGAGTTTCCGGATTATACTTAATTTTTCACATGCTTTGACATCATGTAACAAATGCACGTAGATAGCACATCCTGTGAAGATCCATACCTTGAGAACCGCAACCATTCTGAACCGGCAAAATAGGCTGGTTCCGATTTTCAAGGCATCGAACATGACAAGATACGCTGTCTACATCGATTTTTTCTGTTCATATCAGCTAATACATGACGTCATTGAATTTTTGATATGAGAATTTAAGTATAATCCGGAAATTCATAAAAATTAAAAACTTTTGATTATATAAAAATGTAAACATAAACAATTATCTGTAAATTTAAACAATATTCAAAGAAATTACACAATCGAGGTCTCCTTCGTTTGCTTACACTTCTGGGAAATTTTAGGACCAAGTTTAACCGAAACGCCACAAAAAGAAAACGGCATGGGAGGTGTGCAAAATTTGAAAATAGGTGTGCAAAATTAAGCTTCTCGAATGACATAAATTTTTTGAAAAATATTAACTGGGGGGGGGGGCAAACTTTTTTGAGAACGCTCTTGTGGGGTACTGAACGGTGTGCAAAATTGTGCAAAATATACCTTTCGAATGACACAAAATTTTTTGAAAAATGTTGACTGGGGGGGCAAACTTGATATTTTCAGAACCCTCGTGTGGGTTACAGGGAGGTGTGCAAAATTTTAAAATGGGTGTGCAAAATTGTGCAAAATAAGACCTTTCTAACGACACCAAAATTTTTGAAAAATATTGACTGGGGCGCAAACTTGATATTTTCAGAACCCTCGTGTAGGTTAGAGAGAGGTGTGCATAATTTTAAAATGGGTGTGCAAAATTTTGCAAAATTAGACCTTCCTAATGACACCAAAATTTTTGAAAAATATTGACCTGGGGGGAGGGAAAAGTTGATTTTTTCAGAACCCTCGTGTGGGTTACAGGGAGGTGTGCAAAATTTTAAAATGGGTGTGCAAAATTGTGCAAAATAAGACCTTCCTAACGACACCAAACTTTTTGAAAAAAATTGACTGGGGGGGGCAAACTTGATATTTTCAGAACCCTCGTGTGGGTTACAGGGAAGTGTGCAAAATTTTAAAATGGGTGTGCAAAATTGTTCAAAATAAGACCTCTCTAACGACACCAAATTTTTTGAAAAATATTGACTGGGGGGGGCAAACTTGAAATTTTCAGAACCCTCGTGTGGGTTACAGAGAGGTGTGCAAAATTTTAAAATGGGTGTGCAAAATTGTGCAAAATAAGACCTCTCTAACGACGCCAAATTTTTTGAAAAATATTGACTGGGGGGGCAAACTTGATATTATCAGAACCCTCGTGTGGGTTACAGGGAGTATGCAAAATTTTAAAATGGGTGTGCAAAATTGTGCAAAATAAGACCTCTCTAACGACACCAAATTTTTTGAAAAGTACTGACTGGGGGGGCAAACTTGATATTTTCAGAACCCTCGTGTGGGTTACAGGGAGGTGTGCAAAATTGTTCAAAATAAGACCTCTCTAACGACACCAAATTTTTTGAAAAATATTGACTGGGGGGGGGCAAACTTGATATTTTCAGAACCCTCGTGTGGGTTACAGAGAGGTGTGCAAAATTTTAAAATGGGTGTGCAAAATTGTGCAAAATAAGACCTCTCTAACGACACCAAATTTTTAAAAAAATATTGATGGGGGGGCAAACTTGATATTTTCAGAACCCTCGTGTGGGTTACAGGGAGGTGTGCAAAATTTTAAAATGGGTGTGCAAAATTGTTCAAAATAAGACCTCTCTAACGACACCAAATTTTTTGAAAAATATTGATTGGGGGGGGCACACTTGATATTTTCAGAACCCTCGTGTGGGTGTCTCAGTTAAGTTTGCCCCCCCAGATCGATTTCTTAAAAATTTTTATTATTATGACGTCATTTGAAAGGTCTTATCTTGCACAATTTGGCACACCCATTTTGAAATTTTTAACACCTCCCTGTAACCCACACGAGGGTTCTGAAAATATCAAGTTTGCCCCCCCCCCCAGTCAACATTTTTCAAAAAGTTTGGTGTCGTTAGAAAGGTCTTATTTTGCACACCCATTTTAAAATTTTGTACACCTCCCTGTAACCTACACAAGGGTTCTGAAAATATCAAGTTTGCCCCCCAGTCAATATTTTTTAAAAATTTTGGAGTCATTAGAAAGATCTAATTTTGCATCATTTTGCACACCCATTTTAAAATTTTGCACACCTCCCTCTAACCCACACGAAGATTCTGAAAATATCAAGTTTGCCCCCACCACCGTCGATATTTTTCAGAAAATTTTTGTGTCATTCGAAAGGTCTGTTTCGCGCAATTTTGCACACCCTTCAGTACCCCACAAGAGCGTTCTCAAAAAAGTTTGCCCCCCCCCAGTTAATATTTTTCAAAAAATTTATGTCATTCGAGAAGTCTAATTTTGCACAACTATTTTCAAATTTTGCACACTTCCCATGCCGTTTTCTTTTTGTGGCGTTTACGGTTAAACTTAGTCCTAAAATTTCCCAGAAGTATAAGCAAACGAAGGAGACCTCGATTGTGTAATATCTTTGAATATTGTTTAAATTTACAGATAATTGTTTATGTTTACATTTGTATAAAATCAAAAGTTTTCAATTTTTATGAATTTCCGGATTATACTTAAATTTTCATATCAAAAATGCAATGACGTCATGTATTAGCTGATATGAACAGAAAAAATCGATGTAGACAGCGCATCTTGTCATGTTCGATGCCTTGAGAATCAGAACCAGCCTATTTTGCCGGTTCAGAATGGTTGCGGTTCTCAAGGTATGGATCTTCACAGGATGTGCTATCTACGTCCATTTATTAGATGATGTCATAGCATGTGAAAAATTAAGTATAATCCGGAAATTCATAAAAATTAAAAATTTTTGATTATAGACGCATATATGTAAGCATAAGCAATTATATGTAAATTTAAACAATATTCGAAGATATTACAAAATCGAGGTCTCCTTATTTTGCTTATACTTCTGGGAAATTTTAGGACCAAGGTTAACCGTAACCGCTACAAAAAGAAAACAGCTCCAGAAACTAGTAGGTAGGTATATGCACCTATATCTGAATTCGGGACAGGTATCCGCGGGAGGTTGTACGTGCCGTAAAGAGGAATGCGTGCGTACCTACACCTACCACGCGCGAATATCTTTTATGTCATATATTGAAATGTCGCTTAACAATGCCTAGTTTTATTTGTGTTCATGATTCAGAATGACTTCGGCTAAAGTTTCCGAAGTTTGCAACGTGTATTTTAAATGATGGCATTCCACTTCGGCAGGAAAGTCAATGTGAACGCCTCTATTTAAAATACATAACATTACGTAACGCCTGATTCTCACCTATGCGTGCCCACCCTGACTCTAAAAATGCATCACGTGATCAGCCATGCATTTGCCGATTTTTTAAAAGTTTCGCGTGATGCGTTTTTAGTGTCAGGGTGAGCACGCATAGGTGGCAACTAGGCGTAACGCTTATAGGGGTTATGTAGGGGTGAGCGGGGTTTCGCGGTTCCGTTTCGTAACGCAATTTTTAAATTATTATTGTGAAATAAAACAACTTTTTGGATTTTTCGAGTGAAAAAGAAAAATCTCTGGCAGCAAAACGTTACGTTCTTTTAGACTGGAGTAGTCCAAAACGTTACAAAGCATTTTATATGGGGGGGGTCAAAACTGGGCAAAATAAATGTTACGTAATAAGTGTTTACGGAATTACTTTGTGGTTGGCGGTAAATATAACCTATTTTGTTACTTTTTATTTATTTTAGTCGATGATACGTACCTCATCAATCAATTTTCCAAAAATATTACGAAAAAAATAAAATAACGATAACCACAAAGTAATTCCTCCGGAAATTCCGAACTCTGTTATGGAACTGCGCAGTCGCAGAAGTAACAATAATAATAAGGAAAGAAACAAAATCACTGACCAAAAAGACCTTAAGTGTGAATAGAACTTTAACTTTCTACCTATTGGTGTCATCCCATTTGCAGCAGGCGTTGTTTACATCTTTGGGTTGAGAATTGAGTCAAATTTACATGACATATTTTTTGAATTCGATTTGATTTTTTTTTCGATCTATAAAAGGAATTATAATTTTTTTCTTATTCGCCATTTTAAGTGCATGAAATATAAAAACAAAATGTCTAAAATGTTCATGTGTAGAAATAAATAAACGACTTCTTCTAATTATAATTATTGACGGACGGAATTTGTTGATGTAAACCTAGTTAATGACACACCAAGACGCCAAACGCGTGGTGTGAACTGCAAAATCAAGGCGGGCGTCATCACCGTAGCCGCTGTCCGCAAATAGCAAGGTGTGATCCCACCATTATCCAGATGAAAATTTTCGGACGCACCCATGAAATCGGAGGCGCGTTCGACCTCGGGTGCAACTTGCCCCAAAATGGGTAAGTGCAGCCCTCTAAAATTTTGATAAGCCTTTGGTATTCTTGACATGTAAAAGAGGAAGATAGAAATGCGGCGTTATTGGCATTCTTAGTCATTTTCGGTAAGATGTGTCTGAGCTTCATAGAAAGTGACAGTTTCCTCGTCCTTCACTCCCCAAATGCACCTACCTAATTTTTTGGGTGTTCTGCACCAAATTTTGACGTTTCTTTGACCTTGGGCATCTTGTCTTTACACTTTGCAGTGTGTATTTGTGGAAGAAATGAATTTAATGGACGAGGCTGGGAATAACTATTTTTTTTATTATTTCACCAGAAGCACGAAACCGTCTGGGCGTGAAAAAAATTCTGTTTTTTTGTAACTTAACTATACAGGCTAAAAAAGTGTAGGTTTTATAAAAACAAGCTTACGGAACCGTGGATTGAATTAGAGCGTACCCCTATTCACTCCACGGTCCCGTAAGTATAGATATGTTTTTATCCCATTTTTTTGAGCTGTAACTTTTATTTTGGTTTATTATTGAAGTAAAATATGCGTTCGGGAAAGTAGAAAGATCTAAAAGAAAACAAAGCGTCGTTTTTTTTTAAAGAAAGTGTTTATTTTATCTATCAACCAAGGTTATTATTAGAAGTGCAACAACACGCAATTACGATTTACTTACTTAGAGTGGACCAATCAACCATGTGCAGTTTTAAATATATGGGGAATGCGAGACAGCTCCAGCTGATCAAAGTACGCCTGGATACCTGTTCTTCAGTTTCGAGAGAAACTTTCGTGTAGGAACGATCACATCCTTTATTTCAACCAATAGGCAAGCCCCAATGCGGTTACGAAACGTTCGATAAGCTGAAAAGCTCCACGGCGCCCGCGCAGGAGAACCCGCTCTCTTCCCCATAACCAGCAGATGTAAGTTGTAGGAGAGTTCTCTTGATATGCGGTAGCCCGGTAATGTCCGGCGGTGCTCGACTGATATCGGATGGCTAGTGCAAGCAGTCCTATTGGTCCAAATCACTGATGTGGGCGTTCCTATAGGAGTGTTCTTTCGAAACTGAGGAATAGGTACCCTGTCCTGCAATACGTGTCAGGATAACACGAAAGAAGACGTGACATTACGTAGTTTTCAGCCAAGACGTTGCTCTATCAACAAAAACGTGTAATTTCGATCAGCTGGAGATGTCATGCATTCGCCATAAATTTACAATTTTAAATTGGCCTACAAGATAGAGATATATCTTAGGATACGTCTTAAGATTTTTGGGGGTAGTTCCGAAAGGAGAAATGGAGGAAAGCTCAAAAACAATAGGGCTCACGTAATCGGTGTGTAAAATTTTGTTATGATCGGTGCAGGAGTTTTTGAGTTACAGTGTCGCATATCCAGGCGACGGACAGACAGAAGACAGACCGACCGACAGATAGATAGACAGAGCGACGGCATCTGGATTCGTGCTCATCTGAAGTCAGATCCACCAAATTCCTTCATCTTCCTCAAAATCTCGAAATGCAATTTTTTGACATTTATATTACTTCCTTCTCTTAGAGCCAGGGAAGTAAAAAGTCAACGAAATTCTTTTTCTTTTCTTTAAAATTACGTAAAGTAAAATTTATATTAGAAATCACGTAAGAAAAACTATTCTCGTCTTCGTGGCACCTTTAGAATATGTATTGCGCATGGTCTTTTTATTGGCTCAAAAATGGTACTTCTTATCTAACGCAAACTTATAAAAGGCTCTTTTCATTTAAGAAGGTAGTGCACTTGCCCAAAAAAGTGTAGAGCAGCTTTAGCTCGAAAGCGCCTCAGACCACATTGCACAAAGTTCAAAAGCACGTCCGTCGTCGTGCCATATTTTACGTTTCGTTTAATAAAATCAACGAGAAGTACGTGGTGTCGTGTGCCGTTCACTCAGCATCAACATCATCAGGTTACCAGTTGCCAAACAAAATAAGGTAGGTTTATAGTTTACGTATTTAGGCTCTATAATTCAGTGATATAGGCAAACAAATCAGTAAAGAATTGGGTTCCATTAGTATGGTGTAGGTAGGGCAATAAGCTCTATTCAGAAGCTTTTGTCCGTTAAACGCATTTTGTTGCTATTTGGGGTAATTATGCAGTACATATTTGCAATTTTTACATTTTCGAAGAATTCTTAGGTACAGTCGCCTCAACAAATAATGTCCCTTCAATTCTTTTGGGGAATATATCTTAGCATTAACTGACAACGTTGCAAGCCGCATATACCTATCTGTATCATGTACAGCCATTTCCACCAACATATTTACCTATTTAGGGGTCACTTACAATAAGGTGGCCAAGATTAGAGAAGAGTTTCGTTTGTATTTAGAACTCCCTTAAACTACCTTAGGTGCCGTTTTTGGTCCCCTAGCCCTCCCCTAACCTAAAACTAAACTAGATTCAGGTGCCAACTAATGCTAGGTGACCCCTAAATATGTTGGTGCAAATGGCTGGTAGCCTTATACTAAGTCCACAGGATACAGATATATGTGGCTTACAATGTTGTCAGTTTGTACTAAAATATATTCCTCAACAAAATTAAAGGGACATATTTGAAGAGGCGACTGTAATAGATGCAGTAGGTAGGCTTACGGTTTTCTGCCGATTTTGCGATGGGTTAGTTTTGTAAAAGAAGTGTTGGGTTGGTTTTACAACCCAATCCAAACTTAACCCTTCTTTTCCAGACCCAAACCCAACATGACTGAAGTTAACAAAATTTTTTGAAATAAAATAAACATTTTCAAATTCAAATTACGCGCCAAAATCGACAAGTTGAAGAACGCACCCCTGTGCGAATTACCTACAAAAAATGACAGAAAATGCCGGTTCTGCTTAAAAATCGCAAATGGTGTGTTATTTTTTTCGGCGTTTTTTTAGAAATTCGAATTTTTGGTAAAATAAAGAAATGCCTGGTAATGTTCAACCCTTGGAGCATATTTGGACGTAATTTAAAGTTAGACACTACCCCGCCCAGCATCCCTATTCACTTCACTGTCCCGTAAGTATATCCCGCTAAACAAAAATGAAAAAAAAATAAAAAAACGTTATTTTCATAGTGAAAAATTCGCTTATAACTTTAGTTTTTCCATAAACGATTTTTTCATGATGAAAATAAAGTTTTTTTATGGGAACGTTATTTCAATAGTGAAAAAAACGTTAATGGAAAAAGTAACGTCATAAAACGGGTTATTAAGCGAATTTTTGACTATGAAAATAACGTTTTTTATTTTTTTTCATTTTTGTTTAGCGGGATGTCTCTATACAATTTTTTTTGAGCTGTAACCTTGGAAAAAAACAATTTTTTTTAACGCACAGACGGTTTTGTGCTCCCGACGAAGCATATCGGCCTGTACTTTTTTTCAAAATCTTAAAAAATGGCAGAAAACCGTTAACCTACCTACTGCATCTATTACAGTCGCCTCTTCAAATATATTCCTTTAATTTTTTTGAGGACTATCTTTTAGTACAAACTGACAACATTGCAAGCCACATATATCTGTATCCTGTTGACTTAGTATAAGGCTACCAGCCATTTGCACCAACATATTTAAGGGTCACCTAGCATTAGTTGGCACCTGAATCTAGTTTAGTTTTAGGTTAGGGGTGGGCTAGGGAACCAAAAACGGGCTCCTAGGTTTAGGGATCACCTAAGGTAGTTTAGGGGAGTTCTAAATACAAACGAAACTCTTCTCTAATCTAGGCCACCTTATTCTAAGTGACCCCTAAATAGGTAAATATGTTGGTGCAAATGGCTGTACATGCTACAGGTAGGTATATGCGGCTTGCAACGTTGTCAGTTCGTGCTAAGATATATTCCCCAAAAGAATTGAAGGGACATTATTTGATGAGGCGACTTTACCTAAGAATTCTTCGAAAATGTAAAAATTGCAAATATGTTTAACGGACAAAAGCTTCTGAATAGAGCATATTGCTCTACCTACACCATACTAATGGAACCCAATTCTTTACTGATTTGTTTGCCTATATCACTGAATTATAGAGCCTATATACGTAAACTATAAACCTACATTATTTTGTTTAGCAACTGGTAAGCTGATGATGTTGATGCTGATTGAACGGCGCACGACACCACGTACTTCTCGTTGATTTTATTAAACAAAACGTAAAATATCGCACGACGACGGACGTGCTTTTGAGCTTTGTGCAATGTGGTCTGAGGCGCTTTCGAGCTAAAGCTGCTCTACACTTTTTTGGGCAAGTGCACTACCTTCTTAAATGAAAAGAGCCTTTTATAAGTTTGCGTTAGATAAGAAGTACCATTTTTGAGCCAATAAAAAGACTATGCGCAATACATATTCTAAACGTACAACAAAGAGGAGAATAGTTTTTCATACGTGATTTCTAATATAAATTTTACTTTACGTAATTTTAAAGAAAACAAAAAGAATTTCGTTGACTTTTTACTTCCCTCGCTCTAAGAGGAGGAAGTAATGTAAATGTCAAAAAATCGCATTTCGAGATTTTGAGGAAGGCGAAGGTATTTGGTGGATCTGACTTCAGATGAGCACGAATCCAGACGCCGTCGCTCTGTCTATCTGTCGGTCGGTCTGTCTGTCCGTCGCCTCGATATGCGCCACTGTAACTCAAGAACTCCTGCACCGATCCTAACGAAATTTTACACAACGATTACGTGTATTGACGCGCGGAGCCCTATTGTTTTTGAACTTTCCTCCATTTCTCCCTTCGGAACTACCCCTAAAATACATCCCTAAAGAAATCTTAAGACGTATCTCTATCTTGTCGGCCAATTAACCAAGTACACTTTTAAATTTATGGCGAATGCATGACATCTCCAGCTGATCGAAATGACACGTTTTTGTTGATAGAGAAACGCCTTGGGTGAAAACTACGTAACGTCACGTCTTCTTTCGTGTTATCCTGACACGTATTCCAGGACAAGGTACCTATTCTTCAGTTTCGAGAGAACACTCCTATAGGAACGCTCACATAAGTGATTTGGACAAATATGGCGAATGCATGACATCTCCAGCTGATCGAAATGACACGTTTTTGTTGATAGAGCAACGTCTTGGGTGAAAACTACGTAACGTCACGTCTTCTTTCGTGTTATCCTGACACGTATTGTAGGACAGGGTACCTATTCTTCAGTTTCCAGAGAACACTCCTATAGGAACGCTCACATCAGTGATTTGGATCAATAGGATAGTTTGACTGCCGGACATTACCGGGCTACCGCATATCAAGAGAACTCTCCTACAACTTACATCTGCTGGTTATGGGGAAGAGAGCGGGTTCTCCTGCGCGAGCGCCGTGGAGCTTTTCAGCTTATCGAACGTTTCGTAACCGCATTGGGGCTTGACTATTGGTTTAAATAAAGGATGTGATAGTTCCTACACGAAAGTTTCTCTCGAAACTGAAGAATAGGTATCCAGGCGTACTTTGATCAGCTGGAGCTGTCTCGCGTTCCCCATATATTTAAAACTGCACATGGTTGATTGGTCCACTCGATAGAGATACGTCTTAGGATAGTGTTAACTTTGATAATTGGCTTTAAGTGTCTAATAAAATAAAAACGTTAATTTTAAGTTCCATAAAAGTCTTTGTCACGCAAGTTAGTCGAAAGTAAGTAAATCGTAATTGCGTGTTGTTGCACTTCTAATACTAACCTTGGTTGATGAATAACATAAACACTTTCTTTAAAAAAAACGACGCTTTGTTTTCTTTCAGATCTTTCTACTTTCCCGCACGCATATTTTACTTCAATAATAAACCAAAGTAAAAGTTACAGCTCAAAAAAATGGGATAAAAACATACCTATACTTACGAGACCGTGGAGTAACTAGGGGCACGCTCTAATTCAATTCACGGTTCCGTAAGCTTGTTTTTATACAACCTACACTTTTTTAACCTGTATAGTTAACTTATAAAAAAACAGAATTTTTTTCACGCCCAGACGGTTTCGTGCTTCTGGTGAAATAATAAAAAAAATAGTTATTCCCAGCCTCGTCCATTAAATTCATTTCTTCCACAAATTCACACTGCAAAGTGTAAAGACAAGATGCCCAAGGTCAAAGAAACGTCAAAATTTGGTGCAGAACACCCAAAAATTTAGGTAGGTGCATTTGGGGAGTGAAGGACGAGGAAACTGTCACTTTCTATGAGGCTCAGACACATCTTACCGAAAATGACTAAGAATGCCTATAACGCCGCATTTCTATTTTTCTCTTTTACATGTCAAGAATAGCAAAGGCTTATCAAATTTCTAGAGCTGCACTTACCCATTTTGGGGCAAGTTGCACCCGAGGTCGAACGCGCCTCCGATTTCATGGTGCGTCCGAAAATTTTCATCTGGATAATGGTGGGATCACACCTTGCTATTTGCGGACAGCGGCTACGGTGATGACGCCCGCCTTGATTTTGCAGTTCACACCACCATTTGGTGTCTTGGTGTGTCATTAACTAGGTTTATATCAAAAAATTCCGTCCGTCAATAATTATAATTACTCGTTTATTTATTTCTACACATGAACATTTTAGACATTTTGTTTTTATATTTCATGCACTTAAAATGGCCAATAAGAAAAAAATTATTATTCCTTTTATAGATCGGAAAAAAAATGAAATCGAATTCAAAAAGTATGTCATGTAAATTTGACTCAAAAGACGGAAACAACGCCTGCTGCAAATGGGATGACATCAATAGGTAGAAAGTTAAAGTTCCATTCTTAAGGTCTTTTTGGTCAGTGTTTTTGTCTCTTTCCTTATTATTATTGTTACTTCTGCGACTGCGCAGTTCCATAACAGAATTCGGAATTTCCGGAGGAATTACTTTGTGGTTATCGTTATTTTGTATTTTTCGTAATATTTTTGGAAAATTGATTGATGAGGTACGCATCATCGACTAAAAAAAATAAAAAGTAACAAAAAAGTTAGGTTATATTTACCGCCAACCACAAAGTAATTGCGTAAACTGAGAGTTAGTGCACTTATTACGTAACCTTTATTTTGCCCAATTTTGACCCCAACCCGCGACCCCCTATATAACGCTTTGTAACGTTTGGGACTACTCAGCTATACTACTCAGTCATATCAGTATAATCCGGAAATTCAAAAAAATTAAAAACTTTTGATGATATTATTATAACAATATTCAAAGATATTACACAATCGAGGTCTCCTTCGTTTGCTTGTACTTCTGGGAAATTTTAGGACCAAGTTTAACCATAAACGTCACAAAAAGAAAACGGCATGGGAAGTGCGCAAAATTTGAAAATAGTTGTGCAAAATTAGGCTTCTCGAATGACATAAATTTTTTGAAAAATATTAACTGGGGGGGGGGCAAACTTTTTTGAGAACGCTCTTGTGGGGTACTAAAGGCTGTGCAAAATTGCGCAAAATAGACCTTTCGAATGACACAAAATTTTTGAAAAATATCGACGGTGATGGGGGCAAACTTGATATTTTCAATATCTTCGTATGGGTTAGAGGGAGGTGTGCAAAATTTTAAAATGGGTGTGCAAAATGATGCAAAATTAGACGTTTCTAATAACTCCAAAATTTTTAAAAAATATTGACTGGGGGGCAAACTTGATATTTTCAGAACCCTCGTGTAGGTTACAGGGAGGTGTGCAAAATTTTAAAATGGGTGTGCAAAATTGTGCAAAATAAGACCTTTCTAACGACACCAAACTTTTTAAAAATATTGACTGGGGGGGCAACTTGATATTTTCAGAACCCTCGTGTGGGTTACAGGGAGGTGTGCAAAATTTTAAAATGGGTGTGCAAAATAAGACCTTTCTAACGACACCAAATTTTTTTAAAAATGTTGACTGGGGGGCAGCAAACTTGATATTTTCAGAACCCTTGTGTGGGTTACAGGGAGGTGTGCAAAATTTTAAAATGGGTGCGCAAAATTGTTCAAAATAAGACCTTTCAAATGACATCATAATTTTTGAAAAATATTGACTGGGGGGGGGGCAACGTCAAGTTTGCCCCCCCCCCCCCACAGGAAATGGGCTGTAGTTTCTCGTAGGAAGGTGTGCAAAATTTGATTTGTGGTGTGCAAAAATGTGCAAAATGTGTGCAAAATTTTGGCATAAAATTTTTTGAGAAAATCGATCTGGGGGGGGGGGCACACTTAACTGAGCCAAAAATATGGACTTTTTATATTTTTATGTGTTTATTTTTATCTTTTGTTTTGTAATTATAGTTTTTAAATAAACATTGTTTTCATGATATTTTTGAATATAGCTGCTTATAGTGGTAAAAAAGTACCAAGATTTTCATGAAATTTCAGAACCAACAAGAAAGTACCTCAAGTTGGCAACAAGGCTTCATCCTACTATGCTTTCATAATTTGGGGAACACGAGCTTATATACTACATATATGTATTCATTTTCACATGGCATACTGGCTCAGACACATTGTATCTTTTTTTCTCCTGCTCTTTGAGGCAAAGATATTGTATAAAGTGCGAGTTAGTTAGTTAGTTATATAAAGAGAAAGAGAACGCCTAATTCCGGCGATACATTTTGCGAGATACATTGTTATTGTAGGAGCCAGGGTATTAGCATAGCATTCAGAGTGTAGGTCTGTGAGTAAATGCAATAACAGAGAAAAATGGTGTGGTGACTTTCACCAAAAACAAAGTGATGGTGCAAAAGGAAAATCAGACCGTCCTAGAAGGAATAAAAACAAATAATGTCTTGTACATGGTGAATCTATGCAACGAAAATGAGGAGCACAGTTTTCTTGCAGAGAAGAGCAAAGAAAATGCAAATTTATGGCATCGAAAACTAGGACATTTGGGACTACAAAATATGAAAAAGCTGACCGAACTGTCTACAGGTATGAACTTAAGGAAAAACGACTGTGACCACATATATAAAATCTGCGAAATATGCCTAAAAGCCAAGCAAATACGATTGCCATTTAAGAAAGAAAGAGACAGAGCTAAAAGACCACTAGAGATAGTACACACTGACTTGTGTGGTCCGATTGATCCTGTCACATGGGATGGAAAACGATACATACTGACATTCCTGGATGACTACACCTATTTTACAATGATCTACCTACTAGAAAGCAAAGAAGAAGTGTTCAACTATGTCAAGGAATATGTGGAAGAAGTAGAATCTTTCAAAAACTTAAAAATCTCCAAGCTAAGATGTGACAATGGGACAGAATATGTCAATAACAGACTAAAAGCTTGTTGTGGAAGCAAAGGAATAGTCCAAGAAAACACAATAGTATACACCCCGCAGCTGAATGGAAAAAGCAAGAACTTTGATCTTTGACTCATGCTTAGATAAACAATTCTGGGGTGAAGCTGCACGTTTTGCTACATATCTTATAAACAGAAGCCCAACGGAGACCCTACTAGTGACACCAGTAGAAAAATGGACCGGACGAAGACCAAACCTGTCAAATTTGCAAGTATTTGGCAGTGAAGTGCATGCAAAAGTACTGGGTTATTTGAAAAAACTAGATGAAAAAAGCAAAAAGTACATTTTTATAGGATATGCAAGACATGGCTACAGATTATGGAATGAAAAAGAGAATAAAGTAACAATACACAGAGATGTTGTGTTTGGAGAAACAAATAAAAACAAAAAAGACCAAAATCAAAGCAAAGTATCAGTTACAGAGGAAAAAGAAGATCGACAGCCACAGCAACAACAGAATGAAACAGTAGAATCTGATGATGAATTTGAGGACACCATAGACCAGTCAGACAATGATTTAAACTTAGGAGAAGGTGTAGATGAACAGGAAAAAAACCTTGAGAGAAGACAAACTAGAAGACCTGTGAGGCAACAAGCCTATGAGATAGACTATACAGTCATAGCTATGTTAAGTTATGAAGAAGCCTTAAATGGTAATGATAAAATCAAATGGCAAAAGGCAATAAAGGACGAAAAAAATTCACTGATGAAAAACCGAACCTGGGACTATATAGACCGAACAGAAGCAGACGGCAAGAAAATTCTGACGAATAAATGGGTATTCAGAATTAAAGATGATGAAAAATACAAAGCAAGATTGGTGGTACGCGGCTGTCAACAGAAAAAAGGAATAGACTATACCAAGTCTTTAGTCCAGTGGTGAATATGAATGCTTTACGTGTTCTGTTTGCTGTAGCCACAGTGACTATGAGATAAGAAAGTTTGACATCAAAACAGCCTTTTTATATGGAGATTTGGAAGAAAAAGTTTACATGGAGGTTCCCGGAGGGTGTGACAACAAGAAAAATAAAGTTTGCCTTTTAAGAAAATCATTATATGGATTATTGCAAGCACCACTACAATGGAATAAGAAATTTACCAACTTCCTGGCTACAAATGGATTGAAAAGTTTAAAAAATGAACGATGTATCTTTAGAAACAAAGAAGGAACTATGTTTTTGGCAATATACATAGATGATGGAATTTTGATATGCGACAAAAGGAATTTGAAAGATTTACAGAAGCTACTAGGATCACTGAAAAGAGAGTTTGAAATGACAGAATATAGAGCTGAAGCCAGACAACCAGAGTGCAATCAGGAAGTTGAAAAATGGACAAATGAATAGGAGGAGTAAACATATAGATGTAAGGTATCATTTTATAAGCGAAAAAGTAAAAGAGGGTATGTTAAAATTATATTACTGTCCAACAGAAAGTCAAGTAGCAGACATTTTAACAAAACCTCTTGCTAGTGTTAAGTTTACTAAGTTTAATTTTTTTTATTAGTTTAAGAAATGTTACATTAGGTTTTATAAGTTTTGAGTTTTAAAAGCTTTTATGAGTTTTTTTTTAATGTGACAAAATTTGGAGAAGGTGTTAAGAAAATTAAAACAATATTTATTGAAATTTTGTCACATAATCTGCCATCTAGCGTAATTAGATTAAACTATAGTAGCAAAGCGGCGCTAAATAAAATAAAAGAATTGAGGCGACCATTCCCGAATATTCAAGAAAGATGTAGATAGGTCTAGATGAGTAAGACAAAGACTAGAATGTTCCGGGTGGGTCGAGAGTGATGTCGGCAAATATAAATACGCCGGATAGCAGAGCTTCAAAAAAGTTTTCGACAGGATAGAAAGAGAGTAAGAACAAGAACAGCGAATAGACTGAGTTCACGATTAAAAGTAAATAATAAAAATAGAGAAAGTTAAATCTGAGTTTTATTTTAAAATAATATAAGAATAAATTAAGACCAGGCTAAAATCTTGACACCAACTGGCTGATAAAATATGATGAACTCCTATCCGGGATTTGTGTTTCACTTTCACTTGTCAAAAACTATAAAATATCATAAGTTTATATGAGCATAGATTATAAAAACTTATGTTTTATCTGTTATTTGCTCTCATCTTTTAAGAGTTTTTTTGGCAGAGCCGGAACCTACCCCGACGGAGATCAAATCAATTCCGAATCTACTTTTATCGGTATAAGGTCGTGTCCGAATACAATAACAAAGGAGGTGCTCTCCCACATTCTTCTACCACCGTTTCTTTGACCAGTGTGATTATGCTATAGCGTTGGGTGCTTATATCCTCTTCTTTTTGAACAATAATTAAATTTTTTAACCTATATTTAAGATTAAAATAATTTTTTTAAACAAGTTTTTTTTTGGCTTATTACTTCTGGCATAAATTGGTTTTCCATTTGAAAGTTAAACTGACCAATTTCCAAGTAACCAAATTAAATTGAACCAAAAGCACTGAACATCTACAAAACAGTTTAAAGACTACATTAGTCGCCTCTTGAAAATAGTGTCACTTTATCGCCGTTTTTTCTTTTATTTGACATATCGGGTGTAACAATGGATAGATAAGGCGATTTAACGCTTTTATTTTTAAGAATAGAATAAGTCGTTTCCATAAAACGAGGTTAGCTTTTCATATTTAGATAAAAAAACCTGTACATTTCATCATATCTGAACACGTGAAGGTTAAAAAAATGTTTTTTATTTTTTTTTAAAGTTTGACCGTACCAAAACCTTAAGGCTTTCAAAGAGTCTTTAAAATACGGGAGATACTAATAGATGAAGGTTTCATTTGAATTTGCACCAACTTTTTCTAAAATGACATTTTCTTACACATCAGATGAGTTCTCTAATTTAAGTTACGATAAAAATTCCTTATGTTGTAGAAGTTAGAACATTTAAACTCATTTAATTTTTGATAAGTAGACAACACGCCACTGTTACCAAGAAAAAAAGACAGTGGCAACCTAAACCTAAACCTAAATTCGTCAACTTAGTCATTGTCTCCTCAAATTCTTACAAAAGGTTTTTTCTGATTGAAAGTGGCGTGCAGTCTACTTATAAAAAATTAAACTAGTTTAAATGTTTCAGCTATCATAACTCAAGTAATTCTTATCCTTACTTATATCGGAAAAACTAACTGATAAGTAAGAACATGTCATTTCAGGAAAAGTTGATGTACCAAAGGGTTTTCATTCGCTTTGAAGTATAGAGAAATGCAAATGAAATCTTTAGCTATTAGTATCTCCTGTATTTAAACATGTCCTTAAAGCTGTAAGTTTTAGTAGGCTTTTGCACTGCCGTCAATCCAAATATATTACAAAATACCGTAAAGCCCCAAAAAAAAAAATAAATAAAAAAAATATATTCTTTGAAACTTGTCACAATGACAATGCAAAAGCATTTAGAATGCCACTATAAAAGTTTTACTTGTAGTGTATCCTTAACAATAAAGGTATTAAGTCGCCGTACCTATCCCTTGTTACATCCGGTATATATTTTTTTTTGTTTCTTTTGGTCTACATGTTTTGCCACTTGTCAATTGCAGCGTATACCCAGAGAGGTCGGGGGGACCGTCCCAGACAAATGTTTTGAAAGTAAAAAAGAATATCACTCATAATAAAAATATCGGTTTGTTAGTTCCCGAGTCTCTCTTTTTTAAATTGTCAACTTTGAAGGTCTATAACTCGGTGAGTTATAGTCCTATTGGAACCGGACTACTTCCTGTCTTATCTTTGATTCTTCCTCTACAAGTGTACAAGCTCTGTTCCGCCACCTCCCTGCGGGAATTTACAACTAGAATCTCTTTTGTTGGTGTTGCTCTCTGATTTAAGGCTGAAGTTGGTTGTCATTTGTCAATTACCTATTGCATTTAAAGTAATTGTGATTTTGATAAAATTTGGCTCTCAGATTACTCAAAAATAGCTAATTCTTAAGTATTTTCACCACTGAATTCAAAAATCACCATAAAAAATAGAGATTAGCTGTAGTTTTGGGGATAAGGTGATATTTTACATTTTATATCCTCTAAAAGCATCGAAAGAGAAAATAATAGAAAGGGCAGAGAACTGGATAGGGTGGGGAGTTAGAAATAGTGGTACGCCACCATCGAAATTGACTATCGATAATATCGATAGAGATAAAAATACAGAACTATCGAGTTTTAATTTAGCTATTGATATTTGCAATTCTCGATTTATATAAGCGGGGACTCCTTCCTTTCCGAAATAATTGCGTATTTGCGCGTCTTTTTATTTAGGGTGACCGATTCCTTACAGTTCAGTTTCATATTTCTAATCGAACGCACAGTTAATGTAGTGTGTATGGTATTGTTATAAAACTAGATACACGGAGACACAATATATCATCGCAAACTGACTATAGTGTTTATGCTGTAAATCTAAGGTTTACATTTTACATACAATATTTCTGTTTTGTTTAGTGCAAAATTTGTTGTTTTGGAGTGTTTTTAAAGTAAAACTTATTGTATTAACATGCCTCATAAATGTGTAAATTCAGTTAACAATTTTTGTTATATTTGTGGAGAAATAACGTTTTCTTCACAGAAACGCAATTTGACACCTCTTGTGACTGCTTACCAACATTATTTTGGAATGAAGGTAGGAGACCAGGATAAGTCATGGGCTCCACATATATGTTGCAACTCGTGTTCAGTTCTATTACGAGAACGGCTTAAAAATAAAAAACGATCGATGGCTTTTGGGGTACCCATGGTTTGGCGGGAGCCTACAAACCACATAGATGACTGCTATTTTTGCTTGACTCCGCCTATCAATGCAGGATTGTCAATGAAAAAAAGAGGAACAGTTCAATATCCGAATCTCCCATCTGCTATTATTCGACCTATACCACATTCAGACAGTTTACCAATTCCTACTCCACCTCAAAACTATGAATTGGAAGTAGAGAGTGAAGACAATGTGGAAGATGAGGAATTAAACATGCCTTCAGTATCACACGACCCTGATTTTGAAGAAAAAGATGATCAGCCACACAGATTGAGCCAGTCTGAGGTAAATGATCAAGGTTACAGCAATGGAATCTTGATCATGGAAAATGGAGCATAATCCAACTGAATGGAGGCTATTCATATACTCTTCCAAGCTTAGTTTAAAAGCTGTATTGCTTCATAATGGCAATCGTCTTCCTTCTGTTCCTGTTGGTCACGCAGTTCATATGAAGGAGACTTATGCAAGCAACCCTCCTCAACCCAATCAAATATGCTGAACATAAGTGGAAAATCTGTGGCGACCTAAAAGTCATTGCTATACTATTAGAAATGCAATTAGGGTACACTAAATACTGTTGCTTTTTATGTATGTGGGATAGTAGAGATAGGAAATCACACTAAATCCAAGTAGATTGGCCTGCAAGGAATTTTAAACCTAGTGAGAAAAATGTCGTTGCCGAGTCTCTCGTGAATCCAAAAGATGTTCTTCTTTCACCCTTACATATCAAGCTCGGTTTAATGAAGAATTTTGTCAAAGGCTTAAACCAAGATGGTCAGGCTTTTAAATATTTCCCAAACTAAATGATGCAAAAGTCAAGGAAGGCATCTTCGTTGGACCACAAATACGTGAACTCGTAAAGGATCCTGCTTTCGACCTACTTCTGAAAGGAAAAGAAATGGAAGCTCGGGAAGCTCTTAAGGGAGTTATGCATGGATTTTTAGGGAACAGAAGGGAGAAAAATTACACTCAATTGGTAAAAGTATTTCTAGAAAAGTACAATCAACTCGGATGTAATATGTCACTAAAAATACATTTTCTCCCCTCCCATCTTGATTTTTTCCCACCCAGTTGTGGAGCTGTCAGTGACGAGCATTGGGAAAGATTCTACCAGGATATTTCTCTCATGGAACGGAGATATCAGTGCCGCTGGAATGAAGCAATGCTCGCGGATTACTGCTGGTTTATGTATAGGGATGCTCCAGAAATTACTTACAAGAAGAAAGCCAAAAGAGAGCGATCTCATGAAGCCCCCAATTAATTCTTCATATATTCAACCAGCGGTGAGTGTTCTTTTGTCATTTATAGTGTGTAACTGTCATTAAAAATACATCTTTTAATATTGTTAGCATACATAATTAATATTTTTCGTTACCTCATAATCTTTATTAAATGAAAAACTCATTATTTTTATCACAGAAACTAGAGCTAATAAAAAATTTTCTTGGTCATATTCGTTTTTCGCAACCCAAAATTGGTAGGAATTAACTCATAAGTTGATGGAAACAAAAAAAAAAATTGTTGGACAGCGTTATCTACTATAAAATGGCGGTAATTTTATAATAATGTTATAATAGCCTTAAATCAGACGTCAACACCAACAATACGTTTTAGTCGTTAATACCCACGAGGATAAAGCAAAACAGAGGGTGGACATTTGTAGGAAAGAATCAAAGGTACATCACAAAGTTGTCCGGTTACTATGGGATTATTAGTTTTCGAGTTATGACGCTTCAAGAAGTTTATATTGAACAGATATTTTTTTTAAAAGAAAAAGTGGTCTTCCAGTGACTTTTTCACTTTGATAATTGGGTACATGCTTTAATAATATGTTGGGTATCCCCGTCACTGGCCTCCGCTTTATAAATTTTAAATAAATATTTTGAAATGTTCAAACAAAACTCCGTGGCATAAACTTTTAAAATATCTGAAAACAAAACAATTTTAGTTAATGAGGATCAATAATAAATGGATATTAAAAGTCTTCAAATTCCTTAGTTAAAATATATAAATAGTACAACGATATAATACTTATATACTATATTAAAAAAACTAGGGATACAAAGAGAGAATGCTTAATGCTTGCATCAAGTGTTTGTTTTTTTAATTTTTAACCTCAACAACCTAAAGCACAGATCATTATTTTTCCCGGCTACGTTTTGTAAATTCTCTAGTATAATATATCAAAATAATTTTTTTTCTATTGATCAGAATAATACATAAAAAATATATTTCTATAGCGCCTTTCGGGATGCAACTCAGCACAGATCCCGCTAAACACTTAATAAAAAAAAGCACCATTTTTATCTGAAAGCACTTGATCTTCCCGGTCTAAGGCGTTATGTACAACGTAACCACCTCCGCAAAGGGAGATAATAGACAATTAAAGTTGGTCATGACACGTACGAGGTGCCTAGTCGTAGACGTGAAATTTGTCGGATCGGACGTTTCTGTCTTTTACATTTTATTACCATGTATTTCTTTTTGTCTTGCTTTCTTTGGTTCGGCCGTTTGTATCACCAATCTATTGATTTTTTAAATTTCTTCGGCAAAACTCAAATGTTTTGTTCCATATCTCTGCGTTAGCAACATAGAGCAACCGTTATAGAACTTAAACTTTCATGCAAGCATGCTAAAAACGTGACCTTGATGAAAAAGCTCCACGCTAGACCGAAGAGATTGGACTCTATCTGCATTCTTTGTTTTTTACAGATAAAAGGAAGACAGAATATTGTGCTATATTGCACGTCTACGCGTCTATGACCAACTTAAATTGTCTAATAACAAATTATTCTAGATTACTTTTTCGGTCCAAATCGCAATAAAAAAAACATTAACGTGGTGATTTGCACTTCCGACGTATGTAGGTACAGTGGTCAGGTTTCGTGCAAACAAATAAGTCTTGATATTTTGACTTCGTGTTTAGTCGCCACTGTACATTGAAACGGACATTTTTCTTTAGTTTTTGAGTTGAAAAGTTACCCGCCATATTGAAATTCGTCCGAAGAATTTGAAATGAACAGTACTTTTTGTTCCTACGCTCAATTCAATGTTTCTATGAGAAATATGACGTAGGTAGCTAAAACCTCTTAAGAGGCGATATTTTGCTGTGCCGCTGTGTTTAGATCAGTGTGTACATTTATTACGTGATTTCTAAGGCAATTTTTATCAATGGACTTGTAACCACAGATTGCGCATAAATAATCTTGAATTTCCTTCAATCTCTTATTGGATATTATGGAGGTTTCCTCCTTTTTAGTAAAAATGTCGCAATTTTCGCCCTTTATCTTTTTCGTAGCTAAGCGCTTTTGGTGGCTCTCACGATGTCGTTTTAAGTGGCATTTACGAACAGTTTTGTAGCTACACGTATCACAACGATATATTTTAAGTTTGTCCTTATCACCATGTAGGATTTTCTTATGAAAATGAAGCGTATCTTTGTATTTACTTTGATAACTGCAAGAATCGCATTTGTACATAGTAATTTCTTCTGGTGTTTTGTGCCTCAGAACATGTTTCTCAATACTTAATTTATACTTAGTGTTAAAATCGCAGACATGACATTCATATTTGGGCAAAACGTCGAACGACAAATGGGTGACAGTGTGTTTTTTCAACAACCATCTGTCAAAAGTCTGATAGGTACATCCATGTGCGTCACAGTGGAGTATTTTTTTGTTTACGTCGTTGAGTAGTCTGTGTTTGGCCATGTGAATGTTGTAGGCGCTGCGGTACTTACTCTCAAATTTTGTGCAATGATTGCATTTAAAAAGAGGACCGTCTTCTTTTGGTCTATGGACAACTAAGTGGTCCTAAAATTTTAAAAAAATAGCTTCTATATCCAGATATCCTAAACTAATCAGTTCAAATACTATTGAGGGTGTGCCAACAAGTTATGTTTTTTCTTATGGAACACCCTGCATATTTTTTCATTTCCGATTTCCCACAAAATTAAGTTTTTAAAAATAAAGTAGTCTGTATTTAACTGTTTTCAAGAAATTTCAAATTAATATAAGAATTTTATTAATACTGAATTTATAACATTGACACGTGTGGTTAACGAACCCTGTTAATTTTATTGTTATCCGAATGTTGATTTCCTGGTACCTAACCTGTTGGCAGAAGTTGTAGGAAATAATAATAATAAGATAATCAAATCCAAAGAGATTTATAATGTAGTACTTATTTGTATAAATTAACACTTCGTCAATATAAAAAGTGATAAGATCGTCTAAGATAATCAAATCCAAATCTAAACAAGAAAAATAGAGATTTATAATGTAGTACTTATTTGTATAAATTAATACTTCGTCAATATAAAAAGTGCGTTTGTAATTGTATAATTTCATACTAAAATTAATACATAATTGTGTCCTTTAAAATAGTCGTAGTCATTTTAAACCTAAAAACCGTATTAAGTTTAGAAATTGCCCGAAGGTCACCTCAAAGCTAGTGGGGGAATGCCTTGTTGAACTAATAAAACTGGCGAAACATAATAAAATCAATCAATTAGTATGGGTTCCAGGACATAGAGGTATCCAAGGCAATGAAAAAGCTGACGAACTTGCAAGGGATCATCAAAAAAATATATTGGACCAGAGTCAGCCCAGGGGGTACCAAAATATAAGGTAAAACCATGAAAGCCACTGGCTAGAAAGACAGGGGCTAAGACACACCAGAGCCTTTAAGCTATAGTAGGATGCAAGTGAGAACTATAATAGGAAATATGACCGGCCATTAAAGCTCACCTAAACAACATGGGCCTGTATCACGGAACGGAATCCGACACTACCCTGGCTCACCTGGTAGAGGAGAAATGACTCTGGCAGGAAAGTAGTTCGGGCGTCTTAAGCAAGATTTCCCCTTGAGACCCTCGAAAAAAAGTTTATAAATTAGCCCCTTCAAGGATGTGGTGCATATAACAGTGACATACTAAAACGTCCCTACTTTCCTTGGATTTTCTCTCCCAATCAAGTTAGCCTAGAAAAAATGCAGAGCCAAAAACCCTTTTGGGCGCGAGTAGACTGCATCAGGCATGCGCAATAGGTTTTGCGCCATTGGCTTTGCCCAGGCCCAACATTGATGTTTACATTATATTCTTTGTTTTTTAAAGTTATTATTTTGCGACATTTGGGCCAGTGTGGTGCGATCCCCATAAAGTCAAGCGAGTAAAAATAATAGCTTCTAACTAATATAACCTAAGTAGGCTTTAAAATTATAATATTTTCAAAATCAAATACCGTTTGGTATATTTATCAAATAAAGAGTATAAATAAAAAATAAAATGTTTTCTTTCCTAAATTGTAAAACCTCGTTGTAAAGCTTATAAAAATTACCTTAGTTTATTGGCGCTAAAATTTTTGACAACATACTTACTTATACTTATATTATATAGCACACTTAAACTGTAATAGAAAAGTCTACACCACGGAAAAGTCTGGTTATACCCTACCCAGGAAGTCTTAATACACTCTGAAAAAGCCAGGATACACCCCAGAAGTCTGGTTATACCCTGTAAGTCTGGAAAAATTATATAAAATAATTATGTTTTTAAAACAATAAAATATATTGAATTGAATTGGATACACACTGAAAAAGCCTGGATGCACCCGGAAAACTCTGGATACACCTTGAAAAAGTGTGGATACACCCTGGAATAGCCCGGATTCTCCTGGAAAAGTCGGATACACCCTGGAAAAGTCTGGATACAACCGGGAAGTCCAGATACACCGATAAAAAGATACACCCTGGAAAAGCCTGCGCGCATCCTAGAAAAGTCTGGATACATCCTGGAAAAGTCTGGATACATCCTGGAAAAGTCTGGATACAACCTGGAAAGCTCTGAATATACCTTAGAAAACTCTGTATACATCCTGAAAAAGCCTGGAAGTCTAGATATACCTGGGAAAAGTCTGGATACAATCAGGAAAGTCTTAATACACCCTGGAAGTTTCTGAATACACCTTGGAAAAGTCCAAATATACCCTGTAAAATACCGGATACAGCCTAGAATGTATGGATACAACCTGAAAGTCCGGATATACCCCGGAAGCCAGATTGGGTAGACAATTACAACAAATTTTTGGATTTAATTTTATACATATGCCGAAAAGCTTTGGGTTTTGACGGATTATAGTCAGATATTTAAAATGCCAATAAATACATAATTAATTTAAGGACCTATGTGTGTACAGGTAGTGTTTTTTTTTATATTTTCTTGATCAAGGGAAGTGTTACTTTAACATATATATTAATTATAAGGGTTTATTTCACCAAATGAACAATAAAAAACTAAAAACAAAATAAATATAAGGTTCACTAAAACAGTATTAGGTATCTTTAACAAAAAAAACTAAAAAACAAAGCCGTAAACCAGTCAAGGACTAGAAATATAAGCAAATATAAGACTCGGCCGACTTAAGAATTTGAAGAACAAAAAGGAGTAAACCCTACTTTATGAATAAAATATTATTTTTTTTCCAATTTTGGTCAAAAATATGAACATTTTATGAAGTAAGTAAAAAATATGAAAAAATAATGAAAATATGCGTCGAGTACGGGCTCTGCTAAGAAAAAACATAACTTGTTGGCACACCCTGTATGCTATTTGAATTGATTAATTTTAATTTATGATTTTTAGGTCTTAATAATATGTCCTTTAATACATTTTTTGTTTGATTCCTTTACGGGTATAAGAAAGTTAACCTAGGAACAGTTATAATCGATAACCATGTACCCTAGTCTGAGTGTTCGTTGCTTTTTAAAATATAGATAGATAAAGATTGAGGCAATTGAATAATATAAAATATTAATTAGCTCCTCGTCTAGCCACGATAATATATATGTCGACTTACAAAAACACAAATTTTATGAATTTCGTAGAAATAACCGTTTTAATAGCAGTCGGAACGAATAGAACATTTTTAAGCTTATACAAAAGATCAACTGAACGGTTTCGTTAAACTGAAACAGAAATTGCAAAATCCAAACGCAATGGAATCTAAATACATTGTATAAGCGTAAAATGATACACAAATTTAATAATGCCAAAATTATTGTACAAAATTTGCAAGATATATACCTTTAGGTAGCTTTTAATTTTAGCAGTATACGGACAATGGATGCAGCGGTATAAGCCATTAACAAAATACTTCTGAACGTCGTCTTTATTTTTCTTCTTTAAATTGCGTTTGAAGTCAAATTCGTCTTTAGGTTCTTGTTTGATTTCTTGCTCGATTAAAATTGGTTTTGGAATTCTTTTTATAACTTCTAAAAAGTAAAAAATATGTATTCCAAATTGTATTGTTACTGCAAAATGATTTAGAACTGATTTGAAAAATAAATTGTGGATGTCTATTTTGCAAAGTGTTGGGGTAATTCTAGCGTACTGAAATTTGTAAGAGAATTTAAAATGTTTGCAGGCATGTGATAAAATTAAGAAAGAGAAAATTTGACCTACTGGTTATACCCGTAACTGGTTTCAGAACTAGTCCATAAACCGAGCTTTTCACTACGAGAAAACCGTAATTTATTAAGGTCTTACATAAGGAAAACAGCCCAAAAACAATTAAACAAACAAACGGGCTTTTTTTTCTGATATTTAAAAGAGGCCACAGGTAACATATAATTAAACTAATAAAAATGACTTTTTTACAAATTGCAGAAGTTTTTTGATAACTTGTACCTCCTTTAACCTTTCTGTTTTTTAAAAACTAAATGAAATATTTTTAGAACACAATAAAATCGAAAAATTATTTAGTGTTTTAATTTTTAAAATGTTTTTTTTTTAAACAAATCTTATACTATTTACACCATGTATATTAAAAACGAAACGGTTTAGACAAAATTAAGGAACAAATATAAATTATTGCTGTTCAAATTTTTCTGAAATTTCTCTTACCGTTTTCTACTTCATCTTCCTGTTTAGTTTGTATTGGCCTTGGAACTTCCCTCTCCTGTTTAATCTGAATAGGTCTGGGTATCCTCTCGTCCAGTGTCACTATAACAGGGGGCTCCTGTTTAACCATAATAGGTCTCGGTATCCTTTTATCCAGTGTCACAACAGGGTTTGGGACGCATCTGGTTCTCTTATCTACTATTGTTTCCAGGGGAATCAGCCGTATAATAGGAAGTCTATGATGCTCAATTAGTAGTGGATTTGGCACTAATTTTTTTTTAAGACTTCGTTTCGCTTTCTGTTTTATTGTTTTATTTTTAACGATCCTACCTCGAGTTGAAACTGTAATAGTAACGTCGTGTGAAATTTCTTTGTGGCTAAATCCCCGATTATTCGCACTAATTTTAATTTGATCAGATGTAGGATTTGTACTTAAAACATCGTCATTATTCTTTTCAAGATCTTTAGTAACTATAGGTGATTTAAAAGGTTCAGTTTTAGATTGAATTTTAACCGGATTAAGACGTAAAGTCGAACTCAATCCAGACTGTCTTAAACTATTTTTTTTAGTTTGAATTTCAGCAATACGTGAAACACAATTTTGCTCTTTCTGACTGCTTGATGGTTGCTTCTTATTATCAATAGAATTGTTTCCGGGTTTTTTATTGTTTAAACATGTTTCATAAACTGGAGCCGTTTTTATTTTCAACTGACTTGACTGATCTTTATTAAGTATAGAATGTTTTTTATTGATATTAATTTCTACTGTACCTGTAGCCGTTCTGCATTTCCTTTTTCGATTTTTTGTATCTGTAGACTGTTTTGTTTTTAAAAGTTTGTCTTGGTCTTTATTTGTTTCAACTCGAATATTTAGATTTAAAGTGGGACTTGTTATCGGTTTTCTTAACGGATCCTCATTAGTGTGAGCTTGAAGAGTGTTAGAAACACACTTATATTCTTCTTTATTTAATAGTGGTTGATTGTTATTGATTTTGGTTGTATTTTGATTTAAATCATAGCTTATTGCAGTTGTACTTTTCTGTTTTTGTATATTATTTAAAATTGGTACATAAACTAAAACATCTTCTGTTGTCTGCTCTTTACTAAGCATTGAATAATCTTTATTTTTATCTGCTTGTCTAAGACTTATAACAGTTTTGTTTTCTCTTTTTTGAAGTCCTGTGTCTTTAACAATATTTCTTTGAACAATTTTTTCTTTACTTGGGATTCGTTCTTTTTTTTCAATTTTATTTTCCATTGGATTTACGCCAGAGTTAGAATGTATTCTTGTGTGTCTAAGCTGATCTTTATTATTTTGAGATTCCGCAATACCTGTTATTTCTTGAATTGGCGTTAGTGAATTCTTATTAATATTGGTTTTATTTTGATTTAAATCACAATTTATAGCAGCATTATGTTTATTATGTAAAATTGGTTTATGAACTGGATTTTTCTTTTTCCTTAACTGTCTTGATTGGTTTTTAATTTGACTAGTTCTTAAAGCAGTTTTATTTTTAGTTGATTGATTTTTAGGTCCTCTCATCTTTTTCGTTCCGAAAACCGTCGATTGGTTTTTGTCTTCAAACTGAACTAACCTTGAAACAGAATTAATATTTTTATTCCTTGACCTTGATTGTTTTTTTTTAATTTTAAGTGGATTGAAGCCCAAACTAGTACATGTTTTTGACAGCTGCCCTTTATTTATTAGACCTTGAACAAATGCTGAAAGACAGTAGCTATGTTCTTCTTGAATTGGTTGATTTTGATCTAAATCACGTCTGGTTGCCGCTTTATTAGTGTTTATAATTGGTACATGTACCGGAACTATTGTTGTATTTGATTGATCTTCAGTAAGAATGGGCTGATTATTATTGTTTAAGGTAATTTGACTGGGACGTAAAAAATTTGTGTTTTTGTCCTTTTGCTTTGCATTATTAACAACTATTTCCTTAACACTTCCTTGAGGCTTACTTGTTTTCCGTTTTCTCGCTTGATCCATATTAATTCGATTTTGAGAAACAATAATTTTATTTTTGTTCTTCTTTTCAGAAGCTTTGGATTTGTATTTTTGAGTTTTTAATAATTTAGATTGATATTTATTCCGAGCAGCACCTCCGCCTCGTTTTGTTCTTAATTTTATTTGGTGACTTTTAACGGTCCTCAGTTGGGAATTTACAACCAGTTGACCAGAGGCTAAACATTTAACAGTTTTGTTTCTGTCTTCTAGACCATTATTCCGAGCACGTCTAGCACTTTTTGTCCTTAATGATCTTAAATTATAGTCATCCGAGTCCAACGCTTTTCTTTTGATTCCTTTGGATTTATTTCGAACATTCTGGGTTTCAATTTGAGCCGCTCTTAGCATAGAATTAATCAACTCCTCAATTGTCATCATTTTACTTTTTTGTGTGTTTCTTTTGTTAGCTGGGTGTTTACTGGTTAATGGTATGAGTTGTGTCTTATTGAGGTCACCTTGTTCATCGTCTAGTTGTTTTTCTGATTTTTGTCCGATTCTTTTATTTTCTAAACGGACCACCAAACTGCGTTCAGCTTCTCTAAACGCTTGCCTGTTTTTTCTGTTTGCGGGTGTATCTTGCATTTGATCAGCTCCTGTTTTTGTCTCGTCGATTAGTGCAATAAAGCTGTTTTTCTTTAAAATTTCTTGTTTCGTTATGCTATTAATTGCATTTGGTACATCTTGAGCATAACTACTGGTTTCTTCTTCTTTAATTTGAATAGGTTTCGGCTCTTGTGTTTCATCCTTTTTTAAAATAAGGGAGTCATTGGTGCTTTTTTCTTCTTTAATTTCAATAGGTTTTGGTACTTGTTTACTAAAAATTTGTTTAAAAGCTTGCCCCTTGGGTAAACATTTTATACAAAGTGGTTGGGGTCTACGTCTTTCTTTTTGTCTCAATCTCCTAATAAAATTTGAAACTGAATTACTATTTGTTGGAATGGTTGAAAGCGACTGATCATGTTTTTGGTTGATTGGAATTGGTATGGGATGGGGACTGAAAATAAAATAAATAATTAACCTGCAATTCCAATCGCAGTATCAGATAAAGAAATATCGATTTACTAGAATACAGAAGCGCGGTAATAAGAAAAATTGGGCCGAGTACTTGCTGATTTGTCCCACAGTGCCGGAGGTTTTCGGCAACATAAAAGTCGACACAGTTGTCTCAAGATCTATAAATTAACTCTGTGTTTCGGACTTCCATTGTCTATATTTTATTTATACACGAGGTTTCGATTAGTACAATCTCTGATCGTCATCAGGTGCAAACTACAATCAATTCCTAAGGCTACGTACTTATATACTGTGAGAAATCACTCAACCTTGAAGTTTAAGAAGTTTGCTCCGCCCAAGGAGGGGCTTTCTCCTGTATGATTCACCACACTCACAAGGAACTTGGTAAATGCATTCCTTATTTTGTTTGTTCTTCGGTTTTATTTGCTAAGAAGGCTTCGAATAGTATTACTAGATTTAAAAGCTGTTTTAATATTAAAGTTTTTCGCTACTGTTCGAATTTTCTCTGATACTTCTTTAACGTATGGAATTGTAAGGAACGCATTTGCCTCATTTTGGTCTTTTATTCTCTGTCCTGTTTGTTGAGATTTAGAAATAGTATCTGTTATAAGTTTAAGGCTGTAACCATTCTGCTGCAGATCCTTCTTAATGTTTCTTATTTCTATTTCCAAGTTATGAAAATTATTTCCAAGTCATGAGTTACAAATTTGAACGGCTCTGTTTACAAAATTTTGATTATGCCTCATTTGGTTGTAGCAGAATGATTTAAACCGTGATTTAAATATTGTCCCGTGTGAGTGGGTTTGCGATAGACTGTTGTTCTGATGTCGCTTTCTACTCGTTTGACAAGTACATCAAGAAAAGGAATTTGACAATTTTCCTCCAACTCCATTGTGAATTTCATGGTGGGTCTTATGTTATTTAGGTGGTGAAGAAATTCTGAAAGTTTTTGGTCATTCCCGGTCCAGACAATAAAGGTATCATCAACATATCTCAGCCAGAGCTTAGGTTTATATGTTGCGGTATCAACCCCGTGTGATTCAAACCAATCCATGTAAATATTGGCCACCACTGGCGAAAGCGATGAACCCATTGGCAACCGTCATCTTGAGCATAAAACTTATCTTTCACTTGAAAATAAGAGTTATGTAGGCAGCACTCCAATAACTCCATCACTCCCTCCAGCGGTAGGCCGGTACGTTCATAAAGGGATTCGTCATCAACCAGTCTATTTCTAATAATATCTAGCGATTTTTTTATCCGGACATTGGTATATAGACTTTCGACATTAAAACTGACAAGTCTATCCTCCGGTCCTAAAACAAAAGATTTAAGAATATTAACAAAATGGTTGGAATTTTCTCGTGACTTGGATATCGAAATAAGAAACATTAAGAAGGATCTGCAGCAGAATGGTTACAGCCTTAAACTTCTAACAGATACTATTTCTAAATCTCAACAAACAGGACAGTGAATAAGTGTAAGCATAAGACCAAAACCAGGCAAATGCATTCCTTACAATTCCATACGTTAAAGGAGTATCAGAGAAAATTCGAAGAGTAGCGAAAAACCTTAATATTAAAACAGCTTTTAAATCTAGTAATACAATTCAAAGCCTTCTTAGTAAAACAAAAACCGGAGAAGAATCAAAATAAGTAATGCATTTACCAAGTTTCTTGTGAGTGTGGTGAATCATACATAGGAGAAACTAAAAGACCACTATCTGTTAGGCTTAAGGAACATCAGACGAATACCCAAAAAGGTGAAACAACGAAATCAGGAATCGCCGAACATGCATGGTCTAAACAACACCGAATGAAGTGGGCAGAAGCATAGGTTTTGCACAAGGAGTCAAACTGGAAGAAACGAAAATTCCTTGAAGCTGCCTTTATTGGGCAGAATCAGGGTATTTTCAGTAAACCAAGTGTTGAAATCCCAAATATCTCCTCCTTGGGCGGAGCCAACTTCTTAAACTTCAAGGTTGAGTGATTTCTCACAGTATATAAGTACGTAGCCTTAGCAATTGATTGTAGTTTACACCTGAAGACGATCAGAGATTGTACTGATCGAAACGTCGTGTATAAATATATGTGTATAGACAATGGAAGTCCGAAACACAGAGTTAATTTCACACATCATTGTCTCAAACTTTCAATGAAGATTTATACTTCACACGATCACCCTGTATATCTATTTACCTTAGAGTTGTAAATACATCATCATCCAACTCTGTCTCTGTTTTTCTAAATTCCGCCTCCAAATCATTATACTCTTCCGATTCAAACTTTAAGCATTCGTCAATTTCCTAAAATATTCAATATTAAATAAAATAACTTTTTATAAAAATGTTCATTTGCCTATGGGAAGTAGGATTATTTAAATCATCCATCATTAAGGTTGGGCTGGACTTTTACAGAGCACTTTTCATTCTTCAAAACTTACTTTTCATAACATAAAATATATATATATATATATATATATAAAAGTCCAGCCCAACCTTAATGATGGATGATTTAAATAATCCTACTTCCCATAGGCAAATTAACATTTTTATAAAAAGTTATATATATTATATATATATATATATATATATACAGAGAGCTTTAGGCTACTGCGAAAATAGGACGGAACCAGTCCAATTTGCCAGTGTCTATGGCAGGGACACCGCACACCTATATAGTGGAATAACCAACACTCACGCTTGTGTTCGCCGTTCGCGGCTTGCGGTTAGTACGCCTCTAACCACGGTGCGATGTGGAGCGTATTCGATGAAACCGGAATTTGGTCAATAAATACGCAAAGTTTGAAAACGTAATTTTCTTGTTTTTTGTCACTGATAAATTAGAGCATTTTATTTTCAACTGCTGATATATCACTAACAACGTTTGACAATAAAAATAATAACGAGAAACAAAATAAAAGCACGTTCTCAAAATAGAATAATAAACCAAAGATTCTCCCAGTCAAAAAAAAATAGAGCAAATGTTCGAAAAGTCCTCTTTGCTGGCTAGATAATATCCGAGCCTATTATAAAAACCCCTTCTTACGTTTCCAAGCATGTTAGGGGTGATAATTTGAAAATCTTCTTCAATTTTAATACGAAGTTCTTTCATTCTTCATGCCAGTAAACTCTATTTTTGATATAACTCCACAGATAGAAGTCATTAGGAGCAAGATCGGGTGATCGAGCTGGCCATAAAATAGTTCCCCGTGTACTTATAACCCGATTAAGAAATACATTATCAAGATATTCCCTAACAAGGCCGACATTGTGAGCGGGACAACCATCTTGTTGACCAAATCTCACACCTAACAACTGCCTAGCAATTGGAATAATATGCTGCTCCAGTAGATCCAAGTATCTAGGACCATTCAAATCGCCCAATTACGTGTTCGCCTAAAATACCCCCGAAACATTTAGTTTTTGGGGATACTGTGTTCTTACGTCAAAATAGAAATTAAATTTTCCCTCGACCAATATCGAACGTGTGTTAGGTTATGACGATCCAATAATGGAAAAGTGCTTTCATCTGTGAAAAGAATAGATCTCAGAAAGTTTTCATCACAATTAGCCCTTTCCATCAATGTTTCGCAAAATTTCATTCCTCCTAAAAATTTGATGCGTTTTTGACGCTTTATAAGAATGATAACCATTCTTTTTGAGAACACATAAGACAGTGGCTGAAGACGTATCAACTGAGTCGGCAATTTGGTGGGTAGTTAACTTTTGATTTTCCTCCACTGCAGCGCAAATCACATCTCGTACTTTCTGCTCGTCATTCAAAACAGTATATTTTTTATGGTAACTTGGCGCTACACAACCAAACTTTTCAAAATTCTGCACAATTTTACTTAAAAACTTATCAATCTGTTTCTCGAGCAAGATAGAAATAAAACAAAATAATAAAAATAAAAAGAACACACTGCAGCCTGCTTTGACCCCTACCTCAGTCGTACGACGCGACGAGAAAGTAAATTGGACGAGTTCCCCCCTATGTTCGCAGTATCCTGAAGCTCATTGTATACTATATAAACAACACATGGAAGTTGATAAATTTCACCCTCGCTATATCCCTTTATAAATTCATCAACTTCAGAGCTTTTACATGAATCCTGTATCAGATTTTTTCATCATCATTTCATCTCCTAATTCCTAGCATCGTACTGATGAGCACCACAAGTGCGAAATCCGGATCTACGGTTACCATTAGCTTTTTTGAGAAGCTCGCTATTCATTGATTTTGTTATTTATTCACCCTCTCTTAATCCCTTTTTAAATAAAAATTTATGTAAGTCACTAACCCAAGGCCCTAAACGAAAAAATAATTCTTAATATTTTAAATTAAACAACCTGTAAAATTTAGCATTTTTGGATTCTTTAAAAAATTGTACGTACATTTTATGTATAATGTCCTATACCTTCAACTGTTTTTGAAATATTGTCAAATGAAAAATGACATTTTATAATTTTGACAGCCCATAACATCTAAACGGTTAAGATAAGATCAGTGCGGTTTTTATGTTCCTATCTTAATTTTTCACAAGCTATCGTCTTAGATTTAACTCAGGGTTAAAATATTTCAAGTTTAATTTAACCCTGGGTTAAAAATAGTGTAAAACGATAGCAAAACTTAAGAAAGGGACGAGGCGTGAGGCAGGGGTGATGCGTTTGGGAGCAGGGAGGTGGTGTCACCCTGGTCCGGGACGCAACGCATCTGCCAAGAAGCAGTCCTGGCTCCGACACGGCGCGTCCCAATGGCTGATAGGGGAGGCTCCCTGGCTGCATGCTGATACCTTAACGAGTATTCGGATGCAGGGGGGACATGCACGAATAAGGTCCATGTGACCAAATAAGTGCACGCGGATCACCAGGATAAGTTGTCCATGTTCTTTACACCCATTGAGCTAAAGGAACATGAACCACACACACATACTTTCACCTGTACAACAACACACACACACATACACACACACGAAAGGGAGGATCGGCTGGCACGGCGGCGCACTGGGAGTGCTCAGAACCGTAAGACACGGGAAGGGCTGATGTGAGCTTGCTCTGCCGAGGTGTTAGCCACGTGTCGAGTCAGTAACCAGCCACTTCGGGCCTTGATCAAGGAAGTGTGCAATGGATGTGGAGGTCGGGATCCACATTGCTTCGGGCAAGTCCCTGTTCGTCCGTGTATTCCGGAATAGGGTAAACGAAGGCTGGGCCTCAGGGAACTGGGGTAGGGGGACTGACCCCGAGGGTATACCCGCTCCCAGCTATTTCGGTCCGCCCGTTTACACACGATGCGCTGGCAATTTAGACGAATGGAAAATGAACCACCGTCCAAGAGCGAAAGAAAGGACTCTAAGAGCGACTCTCAACAAGAAGAACCGGACGTAGAAATGGTTCCTGAAAGGGATGACATTTCTGCCGAAGGTCAAAACACACCTGCAAGCGGGGACCACTTGAACGCAGTAATGCGAGATCAAGATGGGGAGCAAGCAGTCAAAACAAATCCCAATACCAGTGGAAGCAAGAACCAACAGGGGGCATCAGCGGATGGGTAGGCAACCATATGGCAAGGGAGTCACCCCAGACCTGAAGGAAACAGGTGTCAAACAGGCAAAGCTTTCTGGCGCTCAGCGAAGGCAGCGTTTAAAAGCCAAACAGATTGCGGAGGAAACTTGGACGAAAGAGAACCCCGCAAAATCCAAAAAGTAAGAGGAGAGTGCGAGCACAAAAAGACTGCACTCAGGCTCATCCACTCCAACCCCAACAAGGAGACCACAGAAGAAGGCCAAAAAAAACCCACGTGGCGGGATTTAAACCTGGAAGCACTAAGGTGCAGACCAAAAAAACTGGCGGCATGTCGGGAGAAAACAAGGCTCCCGAAAGGACCACTAAAGAAAAAGGTGGGAGATCGGGAGGTGGCAAAACCTTCTCTGAGGCTCTGAGAGGGCTAAGGATGGTGGTGATTCACAGACACCATCCACAAAATGCCCTGACTCAGGAACAAGCAGACCTGATTCAGGAACGACTCATGAATACGATAGAGGAGACGCCTTCGGGAAGTCAGAATCCCCCACAGTTTGAGACAACAAGGTACATTGGAGGAGCGGTTTGGCTCTCATGTGCCAATGAAAAAACAAAGGACTCGCTATGACAGACGGTGGCCAAAATGGGACACATTTGGGAGGGGGCTGACCTAAAACTGGTCGAGTCAAAAGACCTTCCAAAGAGGCCCTAAGTCACGGTCTGGATACCAGACCATACGCCTGAAGAGGAAGTCAGGGGCTAGCTGAAGCGTCAAAACTCCAGCCTAAACACAGCAGACTGGCTACCTCTAAGCCAAAAAAAAGAGGGGAAGGATCAGATCCTTGCCTTTTCCATAGACGAGGCCTCCTATAGTGCCCTTGAACAATCCCAGTTCAAGGCGTACTACAAGCTCGGAAGGGTCACCTTCCGGGTAAAACGGCAAATCTCCATCACAGCAGAGCAGCATCAGCGGCTCTGTCTCGGGAGATGGAGAGGTATGATATGGCCCTCATCCAAGAACCTTGAGTAAACAAGGTGCAAATAAAAGGGCTGCAGAGAGTAGGTGGGGAACTAATTTATAGTAGAATCACCGACAATCTTGTTAAAAAATAACTTAAAGTGCAGTGGAGGAGCTCATAAGACACTGCGGTGCAACCAGAACGCAGTGTATAATTGGAGCAGACTCAAATGCACACAACATCTCATGGGTTAGCACTAATACAAACCCAAGAGGGGAGTCGGTACTACAATTCATTATGGCAAATAACTTAGACATAATTAACAAAGGAAACCAGCCCACCTTTGTAACTAGACTAAGGAGGGAGGTGCAGACATAACAATTGCTACCACATATGTGGGCAATTTTGTTAAAAACTGGCATGTGTCTGATGAGGAGAGTTGTTCAGACCACAGATACATATGCTTCGAAATATCGGGCACAAACCCGAAAATTACGACTTACCGGAACCCAAGGAAAGCAGACTGGGGAGCCTATCAGCTAGACCTGGATGCAAGACTTGGGGACATGTCTAGGACAGCAAAAAGTCGAATCGATCTAGATATAGCGGCGGAGGAATTTACAGACGCAACCATCTCAGCATTTAATAACAACTGCCCAATGACTGTTACAAGGAGCACCAGAAATACACCCTGGTGGAACTCTCACCTTGAAACTAGGAGAAGGCAGGTTAAGAAAAAGTTTAATAATGCAAAAAGAACTAGAAACTGGAAGGACTACAGGGCCTCTCTAACAGAATACAACAGGGAACTGCGGAAGGCAAAGAGAGATTCGTGGAAACGGTACTGTGAAGCGATTGAGAGCACCGCAGAAAGTGCCAGACTTCGAAAAGTCCTTTCCAAGAATAAGCAGTTTTCGCTACACACTCTTGTGACCAACATAGGAGAATTTACAGTAACTGGAAAAGAAACACTGACCGAATTATTTCGGGTGCATTTTCCAGGATCAACCATACTGGAACAGCCTCTCGAGACCTGGAGAAGAGAACTTGAAAATTCTGAAAGGAGAGTTTCAAGGGTAGACTGGCAGACCTCGATCAAGGTGACCAACCAGGCAAAAATTGGCAATCAACTCATTTAAACCATACAAATCACCGGGACCGGACGGGATTTGTCCAGCAATGCTTCAGAAGGGACCAGACCAGCTGATAAGCAGATTATGCACACTATTAAGAGCAAGCCTGGACCTAAGCTATGTGCCTAAAATGTGGCGGCTGACCAGGGCCGTGTTTATACCAAAACCTGGGCGCAAGGACCACAATACGGCGAAAGCATACAGGCCTATAAGTCTTACATCTTTTGTGCTTAAAACCTTTGACAAACTGAAAAAAAAACGAATATAAGGGATGAAATTATGAAATCAAGACCTTTTCACGAAGATCGGCATGCCTATATAACAGGAAGGTCAACGGAAACAGCACTCTACCAACTAGCAAAGCTGACATACAGGGGGCTTTTGACAACACCTCCTTCGAATTAATAATGAGATCGCTAAGGAATACAGGCGTCGAGGAAATCTGCAGCAGATGGATAGGCTGCATGCTTGAGTCCAGGATTGAATTCACTAAACTGCTAGATGAGACTGTAGCAGTCCGGGTGGCAGGGGGCTGTCCGCAGGAAGGAGTTCTCTCCCCCTTGCTCTGGAACCTTGTCATGGACGGGCTTCTAAGGACATTAAAGCAGTTGGGTTTCAAAGTGATAGGATACGTAGATGACCTTGTCATTCTGGTTCCTGGAAAATTCAACACAACAATTAGGGATAGAATGCGACGGGCCCTAAGGACTGTTGAACAATGGGCTGATAGAGAAAATCTGGTCATCAGCTCCCAGAAGACAGTCATAATCCCCTTCACTAGAAAGAGGAAGTTAGAGGGACTCGGACCTCTAACTCTGGGAAATGGGAGTTCAGCTATCGAGAGATGTTAAATACTTAGGGTTAAATCTGGACTCTAAGCTAACATGGACTCGAGATATCGAGAACATAATAAAGAAAGCGGAAATCACCCTGGCGGAGATTAGACGCTTACATGGAAACCAATGGGTACTCAAACTACACATGGTACAATGGTTGTACAAGTGGTACAGTGGTAATACCATCTATCACGTATGCATCTCTGGTTTGGTGGCCAAAAGAAACTCAATAGACTGTGATGCTTAGACTAAGCAGGGTGCAAAGACTTGCTTGCCTCAGCGTTACAGGTGCAATGAGATCTACACCAACAACTTGGAGGAGCCCTTAGATCTTCCCCACTTCACTTGGTGATACAGGGAGAGGCAAAGATCGTACTCTATCGGCTCCAAAAAAACTATGATCCCACAGACCAGAATGCATAATAGAGAGGAGAGGTTTGTAGACATACCAATCCTACACATGAGATCAGACCAGATGTCATCCAAGTACCTGCATGGACCAACTCTAGAAGTAATTATACAGGATAGAGTAGTGTGGTCAGGACAAAACAACCCGCTGCCACAGGAAGGACTGATCTGGTACACAGACGGATCAAAAACTGACGAAGGCAGTGGGGCAGGAATATTCGGAGAAAGACCTAGGAGAGACCTGTATTTCTCACTGGGATTGTACCCGACAGTATTTCAAACAGAAATCTTTGCCATCGTAGAATGTGCAAGAGAGAATAATAGAATGGGTTACTTCGGTCAGACCATATCTATATACTCGGATAGCCAGGCAGCCCTTAGAGCGTTTATGTGCCCGAAGGTAACCTCAAAGCTAGTGTGGGAATGACTTGATGAACTACTGAGACTGGCAGAACATAATAAAATAAAATTAGTATGGCAAGGCAATGAAAAAGCTGACGAACTTGCAAGGATCGTCAAAAAAAATACATCGGACCAGAGCCAGCCCTGGGGGTACCAAAATGTACAATAAGATCCCTGGTCGAACTCTGGATAAGGGAAAAACATGAAAGCCACTGGCTGGGAAGACAGGGGCTAAGACACAGCAGAGCCTTTATCAAAGGCCTAAGCTCACCAAAGACCTGCAAAAGTATAGTAGGATGGAAGTGAGAACTATAATAGGAATTATGACCGGCCTGTATCACGGAGACCTGAGCTGCAGACTATGCAATCAGGAACCAGTAACAGTAGAATATGTAATATGCCAATGCGAGGCACTGGATCGCAAAAGGCATATAATATTTGGGGTAGTTAAACCAGACCCAATATTGACTGGGGACTACTCCATTAAGGACCTGTACAAATGGGATAAAATTATTGGAGTGGTTAGCCTAGGAACTAAGAGGGTGCACAATAAGCCAGTAATGGCTGCAGTGCAGTGGCTTGCCACCAGGCAGGCTGGAGTCACAATCGAGGGGTTTTAGTCGGTAGGAATCCGACACTACCCGGGCTCTCCTGGTAGAGAAATGGCTCTGGCAGGAAAGTAGTTCGGGCGTCTTATGCAAGATTTCCCCTTGATACCCTTGAAAAAAAAAGATAGGGACGTAAAAACCACGGTTAACGGTTTAGATGTTATGGACTATCAAAATTATAAAATGTAATTTTTCATTTGTCAATTATTTCTCTTTTCGCTTTGATCCTTTGTGTGTTCCTTCAATTCAATTCAATTGATCCAAAGTGAGATCTTTTTAAATTCTTTTCTTTTTTCTCTTTTGTTTTAGTTGCCTTAGGAACATATCCCTATTGGAAATATTAACACGCCAGGATGAACCCATATGAGGTGACTTATATAGGGACGGAAAAACCGCATTCTCTTTTTCACTTTTCTATATTTATTTTGATATTTTCTTTTTAGATTCTTTTAGGTTAAAGTAACTAATTTGGAGGTTTTTAACTTCTTTTTTTTCTAATTGTCCATTGGTGGAGGGATCTCAAATAAATGAAAAAGCTTTGGTCATTCTCCACTGTTTTATTGAAAATTTCCCCAACATGTTTCAACAGTATAAACTGTCATCTTCAGGGGTGTACCTAGGGTGGTGCTACAAGTATGACGACATCTAGTGTCTATGGAAAATTAGGGACATTAAACAGCTACATGGAGAACGAAATTTTTAAATTAGGTATGTAAAATTAAAATCTAATAAAACTAAGTTGGGGTGGGGACCTGAACCTCATGTTTGAGGGTCAGGTATTTCCTGAAAATTTAAAAAGGAGAAGCATTTGATTATTTCTAATTAATTTAAATTTAATTAAACGTTCTGCAAATTTGCCGTTTGAAAATTCAAACTGCAACACTGCAGCTCATTGACAAGGGAACAATGACAAACAACAAGGAAGTCACCAGAGTATTGTTCTAGTAAGTCTAGCAATAGCATTGGCCAACAGTCAAAAATCTCAGACTTATTGTATTGCGCAAGCGGGACACACGGGATCTCCTGCTACTCTTATTTGCTATTTGCGTCAGATGTTTGTTCAGCCGATTATGCCCAGTTAGCATCCATGTCAGCAGTCCAATGTCTTGCCTAAGAGCCATTTAGTTTTGGCTACATTTGGACCCTCCACGAATAGCGTGGACTGTCTGCACTTTGACTCTTGCCTACAGGACGTCTTCAGTTCATTGTTCGCCCATTTGTTGAGCTCACTCTGTACCTGTTTCCTTGTTATTCCCAGAGGTTCCGGTCCAATGTATTGGGTTTCGGCCCCTAGTCTGGCAAGTTCGTCCGCTTTCTCGTTCCCTGGTATTCCCTTATGACCTGGGACCCACCTCAGTGTCACCCTTTTGTCTTGAACCTTTTGTCTTTTTTTTTAACTAATCGTCCGCCATTTTAACTGCATCATTAAAATTTGTTTTTTTTTACACAAAAATTTAAAACTAATTTAATTGGTAACGTGCAGAAAAATAATGACGTTTCTTAATTTTAGTCGCGGCCATCTTGATTTGTTGACAAATTTTTATGATAAATAAAACAAATCCAAAACTAAATCAGTTTTGTTTACATATAAAAATATGTTGCAAAAAAAGAAAGCTTATTATCCTTAATATTTTTGTCTGCAATAAAATAACCACTTAGAAATGCCTGGTTTTGTTTTATTTTAAAGATTTTTTATAGCAACGCTAATAACTATGTCAAATATATCTATAGGGGTTAAGCTGTTTTGAAATTGTGTGCATAATTCTCAATCTGAAAATTTTGCATCCAGGCTTCTCAGGCACATATATTTTTGATTTGTTTTTCACAAAAGATCCCAAGATAGTGTTTTTTATGTATTCTTACCGGCTCCACTGCTTTTCGGATGTCTTTTTTTTAACTAATTAAAATTTGTTTTTTTGACACAAAAATTTAAAACTAACTTAATTCATTCTAAAACTGCACTATTATCAATTTTAAAATCCATATTTGTATTCAAATTGATGGTGGACAAAAATTCAAGATCTTTATTTATATTGAGCAGAACATCCACATTAATCCATCCAAGATAACTTAATACCACATCTTGAATACCTCTAACTTTTTACACATGACATCATTCCCTGTTCATACAAAATGCGAAATACATAACATCGAAGCACACGAATTCGGAGAGTGGTATTAAGATCACACAATATGGATTTCATTTCAATAAAAGATGATCTGGCCTGTTCAATTCTTGCATGTTGTCTGAGTTCTCATTGAATCAACCCATTCAACTTCTTGGCCGTTTACTTCTAATATGCCTCTGATGTTCTTTTTCTTTTTCTTTCAATTCAATTTTTTTCCAATTCAATTCAATAATTCATTATTGTCATAAATTTATAAATTTAATTGACAAAGCAAAAAAGCTTAAAATCTAATGGGAAAAAAAATCATACCTCTATAAAAAAAAAATGTCTAATACTTATTAATAAACAATGTTATAATATATATTTATATAAACGGACTAACACATCGTAAATCTTTTGTCAAATTAAAATACTAGGATACCTAAATATATTTAGGTGTGTGATATAAAGAGAGGTATATAGTGGAGAAGTGAAGAGAAATCTGCAAAAAGGGTATATTTTTTTATATTTGGCATAGTGATACCTCATACCAAAAACTAAAATTCCAGACGAGGATCTCCTATTCTCCGACCCCAAAAACCAAAATGGTTAGATTTAAAAAAAAATTTCTTGGATTTTCTATTTACTTTTTAAGTGATCTTTTCTGATGCCCCATATTAAAGCTACTGACCTACTTCTTGATCTCACAATAAAAAAAAAATTAGAGTTTATATGCGGGTACAAAGATGACATTTGATATGTCAAAAATATAAGAGACCTTACAATTTATAGACAACATTTAAAAAATATATATATATTTTAGTGGAATGCTATTAGCGATGAACTCGTATCTGCTACAATTTTAAAAAATATTCAAAATGGCGGCCAAACTATCGACAAAAAAGAAATTTTCCCATTCTGGTACACTAATGTCATGCAATATATCAATTTATACTAAGTCGAGGACGCTTTTCTCAAAAATTGCAAAAAAAATTACTCATGTCATTACCAAATCAAGATGGCTGCGAATAAAATAAAGAAACGTCATTATTTTTCTGCATGTTAGCAATTTTGCACAAACCAAAGCAGTTTTAGAATGAATTAAATTAGTTTTAAATTTTTGCGTCAAAAAAAACAAATTTGCGCTAAGTAAGACATATCTGTTCCAAAAATGAAAAAAAGTGACATATGTCATTCACAAATCAAGATTAAAATAAAAAAACAACAATGTTTTAGCAGCAGCAGTTTTAGCATGAGCTAAATTAGTTTGAAATTTTTGTGTCGAGAAGAATCAAATTTTAATGCTTCAGTTAAAATGGCGAACGATTAAGTAAAAAAATATGTTTTTTTTTTGTTTTTTTCCTAAGTTAAACAAAAAATACATGATAAAATATTAGATTTTATCAAATTAAAGATACACATTAAAAAAAATTCATTCGCGTCATTTTCGTGCCAAAATGGCGGTGATTAAAATAAAAAAACGACATTATTTTTCTGCCCATTTACATTTTTTCACAAACAAAAGCAGTTTTAGGACAAGCTAAATTAATTTAAAATTTTTATATCAAAAAAAAAAAAAATTTACAATTTAAATTTTAAAAAAAAATCTTTATTATGATTTATTACATCCAAAAAGTATCCCTTGGAGTTGGATTTTATATTACCAATTAACAATTTTATTAAGGATAATAAGCTTTTTTTTTGCAACAAATTTTTATGATAAATAAAGCAAATCCAAAACTGAATCAGGAACGTCCTTTAAATCGTATTTAACAGGACGTTATCAAAAAGTTAAGAACGGTACATCCGTTTTCGTCTACCATGGAAATCAATACTGGAGTTCCGCAGGGTTCAGTTTTGTGAGTAATTCTATTTTTATTGTATATTAATGATTTAACTTTCTTAGATATTAAAGGAATTTTAAGTATGTTTGCGGATGACACAACCATTCTAAACACCACAAGAATATGCATGTTTTAAAGGACATTGTACATAAATGACATTCTAATATTTAAAAAATGGTGTGACGCAAATTATTTGTGCCTAAATATAGACAAAACTAAATTACTTGGTTTTAATATGTATTTTGATAATCTGAATCTAGAAAATGAAATAATAGAACAAAAACAAAGTATTAAATTTCTTGGCATGTTCATCAACGACAAGTTAAAATTTACTGAACATATTATTAATTCGAATAAAAAAATCTCTAGCGGTGCATATGCTGTGAGGAAAACTTATGCGTAGCTTGGTATTGATATGGCGAGAACGGTATACTTTGTTTTAGTTAAATCGCACGTGCGTTACGGAATTGCTTTTTGGGGAAATTGTTGTCAACATTTATTTAAGTCCGTTTTTACAATACAAAAAAGATGTTTACGGTACATTTGTGGGGCAAAACTAAGAGATCACTGTAAGCCGCTGTTCCAAAGAGTAAAAATTTTAACACTTGTATCTTTATTTATTATGGAAACAGTTTGTATTATATTTAAAAAATACAAAAATCACCCTACAGATATCAAACCCGAAATAATTTAATAAACATTCCATTGCCCATTCCCAAATCGACACTTACACAAAATTCAATAATGTATCGCAGCATTAAAATATACAATCAGCTGCCTGATGCTATAAAAACAATAAGCGATTTTAATCATTTTAAAAAGGCTGTAAAGGATATGCTTGTGGATAGTGCCAATTATCATTTAGATGAATATTTAAATGATAGATAAAACCCGAGATAAAACCTTTCTATAATAGCCTAAGTTCCTTTTCATTTTTACATTTTTTTGCAATTTTAGTTGGTTTTTCGTACCTTTAAAATTTTATGTAACTTGTTTTTAATGCTTTTAACCTGTTTATTTTATTTTGTGTTGTTTTTTACTTACATTTTAAAAGTTTATTTTTAATCACATTTAAGTTATGTTATTTTTTGCTTATTTAATATTTTTGTGTTACATTATATGTTAGTATTGACGCCTTTGTCCATTAATCTAATCTGTGTATGTGATTCAATCTTTTAAATTATATAACTGTTTTTATATGTTTTTGTTTTTATATATATTTTTACTTTTTACTTAGAATAGTTTTAAAGCTAGGAACACACGATGCATCTTTTTCACGTATCAAATTTTGTAATAACAGGAAAAGGAAACACAATCTGCTTGCATCTTTTTTTACCTTGTGAAAACTAAATTTGATGCATGGAAAAGTTGCATCGTGTGTTTCTAGCTTAAGAGTGTGCGAATTTGATATTTAAGCATACATATACTTAATAATAAATAAGCTTATGTTTTTTTGTGCTATTTTGGGTAACTACTTTGTTACATTAGGTTATCACTGCTTTGTCAATGAATTATTTTTTTTCTGACAATAAAGCCTATTTTGATTGATTGAATCAGTTTTGTTTAAATATAAAAATATGGTGAAATATGTGTACAATACTAACAATTATATGTGGACACCCCATCTAGAGCATTTATTTTTAGAACCTAAAAATATTTTTCCTTTTCTCAAAAATAAAGCAACTCTCAATCATGAGCTTAATTTTTTTTAAATTGATTGACCAACTTTTGTTTTTATGTTTAGATTCTCTGAAATATCAAATAACAAAAAAAAATTAAAATTTTTATTCATTAGTTCTTCAGATATTACGTGTCATAGCTAAAAGATAGTTATCACAGAATAGATTTCAGATAAAATATAAAGCTAATACAGGAATATTTTGACTGATTGAAGATTGAATCATTTTGACTTCTACACTGACAAAAAATATGTGAAGTAAAAAAAACCATCTACCAAATGCTTTGAAAAGAGTGGCCTTTTTACCAAAATTTTGAGACCTAATATCTTGAAAACTAATCAATAAAATTTTTTTGAGTTATTTAGTTCATTTTTCAAAGAATCAAATAAAATAAGTAAAAGTTGATTTAGGTAAAAATTAAATTGGATTTGTGGTGGCTACCTGCACTATCTTGAAATTGAAGGCATAGGTTTAGTCACAGTTAGTGTAACCATAATTTTTAAAAATCAAAAGAGTACATATACATATACATATTTAAAAAACAAAATGGTTAATAATTTTTAAAATAATATTCGTGGTAAAAGTTACCTATACACTCCCCTATACCATGTTGCAAAGGCGATTACAGCTTTTTTTAAAGAAGGGGGAGCGGTTAATAGGTATTGGTTTGGGTTAGTTTTAATTCTAGATTTGATTCCAAAATCATGTGTCTTAAATATGCCGCAGGCGAAAATGTTGAGATAATTACTGTCGTGCAAAGCAAAAACCTAGTAAGTCAACTTACTGGAAAATTGAGATTTTTATACCACTAGAATTGCAGTAAAAAGCTACACCAGGTAGTTTTTTCGAAATATTTATATATATATAAAATAAGAAATTTACTCTTAATTGATTATTTTTATAGACATTTTTAAGAAAAAAAAAATTCAAATCAAAACAAGTATGTCAACTTGTACAAAATTATCGCCTTAAATTTTCGATACTAAAATACAGCAACTATAGATGTATTATCTTTAAAAAAGAAGCAAGTTAAGTTACTTTCCACAGATAGTTTTTACGCAATAAGCGTTCTTTTTTGCGATTTTCATTTTTTTTCATTTAATTTTTTTTTCATTTTCATTTCATTAAATTTACCCAATTTTTATCAACCAACATTGAAAACTTTTAAGTGGCATGTTTGGTTTACTTTTTTAGAATTTTTCGCCTCTAGCACATTTAAAACATGTTTTTCCAAGGTTTAGGTAAACGAATAACGCAAAAATCTTATAAACAATTCCCGTAAAAAAATCAACTAGGTCATATTTTGAGCCCCCATCCAAAATATTTATCTGGGTGCACCACTGCTATTATTTATTAACTATAGGTATGTATTATCCTGCAAGGCAGAGGGCGGTGCTTGCCTCACCTTTTTGCAGCCTATTCAACCCAACTTTTTTAAAAAATTTGAAGAAAACGTAAACAAGCTCAAAATTTTTGGCTTAATTTTCAAAAGTTTGCTGAAATTCCCGCATGCGGCGCTACAACCTTATTGATTGTTGTACATTAATTTTCAAATATTTTTGTAAATAATAATTTTGTAAAAAATTTTGCCTGCAAGGCATTTAAGACTTCATTTTAATAAGAAATATATATTTAAGGCTATACGAATATCTCACACTCATGGCAGCACCCAACCCACTACATAAAACATAATAAAGCGGTTACAATATCAGTTTTATCTTAAGCTATTTTAGTCAAGAAACATTCAAATCCCATAAAAAATTATATTTTGAGCATAATTATCTCAACATTTTCGCCTGTGTCATATTTAAGATACATGATTTTGGAATCAAATCTAGAATTAAAACTAACCCAAACCAATACCTATTAACCGAGCTATTAACCATCCCCCCCTCTTTTAGAAAATGCTGTTTTCGCCCTTGCAACATGGTAAAGGGGAGGGTATAGATAACTTTTATCATGAATATTATTTTTAAAATTATTAACCATCTTGTTTTTCGAATACATATATGTACTCTTTGGCTTTTTAAAATTTATGGTCACACTAACTGTGACTAAACCTATGACAAAGCATAATCAAAAGCATTGCATGAACACTTTCATAAGAAACAATGGTTTTAACATTTTTATGATAAAGACTATAACAAAAACTAAACCAAAGACTAAGACTATGCCTTGTATTATGAATGATACTTATGTGTCAAAAATTAATTTGTGTATTTTTATATTAGAAAGATATTGGGGGTTCAATAGCACCAGTCACTAATAATTGCTGGCCGTATTTGACATCTGGGCAGGGGCAGTAAAACAAAAATAAGGCCAGGAATTAATAAACTTAGTGCCTCCCACTATTAGTGGACGCTTTATGCCATGGCACGGCCAGACTGTATCTCTTCTTTTTTTCTAGGTGTATAAGCCACACATTTATTGTGAAATTTATAGCATTTATTTATTTAAAGAACAATTGATCAATAACCTTACTTGTTTGTTTATTTTATTTAACAAAAAATTGCAATTTTGTACAAATTTGCTCAATTTGATCATGAACCCTTCTTCCCTCAAAAGAAAGACTGAGGTTTACTTATAATGATCATCTCATGTTTTTGAAAGAAGTGAAGTGGTTTAGAAACACAAAACGGCAATATGTTCTATCTAGGCGAAAAGCAGCTAACCAGCTACTAAAAAAGGCAGGCCTTAAAAAAACTCGGTAATTATGCAGTATACGGTTTTCTGCCAATTTTGATTTTTTTTGAAAAATTCTTTATGGGTGCACCTTCTAGGGTCCCTAGGACCCCAAATCCGTCTGCGCCGTTTGGTTTTTTTTTTGATTTTTTTTGTTTTTTTTTAATTTTTTTTCACTAAAACAAACCAAATCAACACAGTCCAACCCAACCTAATCCAAACCAACCCAAAACAATTAAAAAAACACTTTACAACCCCCCCTGAAGACCCTTTTTTCTCGTTAAAAAAAAAAAAAAATCGGGCGCAGGCGGATTTGGGGTCCTAGGGACCCTAGAAGGTGCCCCCATAAAGAATTTTTCAAAAAAAATCAAAAATGGCAGAAAACCGTATACTGCATAATTACCTAAAGTACCTCAATGGATAGTGTTTAGTGTCCTCTACGGCTGGATGAAACAGATTTGAAAATTTATATTGCAATTTTCGTAAAATTCTTTAAAAACCAAACTGTATATAAACTTTTAAAGTAAAGCTGATCACACACAAATTTGCATAAGCTCACATAACACATAGCATAACAGTTCCACCAATCAGAGACGAATTTGAGGCGTTTTCTCGCGTTGAAATTGTTTAAAATGTTTTTAAAAAGTTTGAAACATTTGTTTTCTCGCGTTGCAGCGGTGACGTCACATCGAAACGGGTTAAAAATATTTTGAAACGGAATCCACTCTAGTTTCAAAACTGACGCGTGCGTAGAAGATACGTCAAAATTCTACATTTGTTATGTTTTCATGGGTATTGAGTTCGTTTTCAAAACTCATTCTATCTTTTTCTTTTATATAGCATATTCTTGGTCTCGATAAAGAACACGCTATATAAAAGAAAAAGATACAATGAGTTTTGAAAACGAACTCAATACCCATGAAAACATAGCAATTCTTGTTTTAACCGATTTTTTTTTGTTTTTGCGTGAAAATGTATGAAAAATCGTATTCTAGATACCTTGTTAGCCATTCTTCATGGTATCCCTGTGGTTTTATATGATTTTCTGGGCTTAAAAGAACAGTAAATAAAAAAACTTCACCATCCATGTAGCTTCCATTGCTGGCCATCCATGCTACTAAAACGGGCTGTACACTCTAAGGTTTTGTTAGATAAACCAGTAGTTGATCCATTTTAATTTTAAACACCAAAAAAATAAACAGAAAAACGAAAAAAAAGTGAGGTTACACTAAACTACGTCAGCGTTTTGAACTACTCTTTTTTTCTCGGTTCTAAATGATGACGTCACATGTAAATAGTTTCAAAATAATTTCAACGCGAGAAAACGCCTTATATATATTTCTATAAGGTTGAACTTTTTATGCAGCATGCTATGCACTATGCAATTTTGTGTGTGATCAGCTTAACCAACGGTTGAGGTTATGTTCAACATTGGACAATGGAGTGCATTCGCGTAGAAACTCAGGGTGCGTTCGCGTAGAAACGGTTACGGTTAACCTTGGTCCTAAAATTTCCCAGAAATATAAGCGAAGGAGACCTCGATTGTGTAATTGTTTATGTTTACATGTGTATATAATCAAAAGTTTTTAATTTTTATGAATTTCCGGATTATACTTAAATTTTCATATCAAAAATGCTATGACTTCATGTATTAGTTGACATGAACAGAAAAAATCGATGTAGACAGCGCATCCTGTCATGCTCGATGCCTTGAGGATCTGAACCAGCCTTTTTTTCCGGTTCAGAATGGTTGCGATTTGTTCTGTTCATGTCAGCTAGTAGATCACGTCATAGCATTTTTGATGTGAAAATTTAAGTATAATCCGGAAATTTATAAAAATTAAAAAGTTTTGATTATATACACATTTAAGCATAAACAACTATCTGTAAATTTAAACAATATTCGAAGATATGACACAATCGAGGTCTCCTTCTTTTGCTTATCCTTCTGGGAAATTTTAGGACCAAGGTTAACTGTAACCGTTACAAAGAGAAAACAGCTCCGGAGGCGGAGGAGGGAAATAGAACTGGAGGCCCACTTTCCGTTCGAGTTGACGTTCGGACCACGCTCTGTTGCGTTCGAAATGACACGCGGTACGCTCTCGGGGCGCGCCCTGTTTCACCCGAGTTTGGAGACGGTGAACAGCAAGCATCTTACAACTAATCCTACTTTTTTGTTAACATTTTTTTCAAATATGGGTTGGATAGTTTGTGCGTCGATTATTTTGGTTATTCTTTCATCAGAAGACTCATATGAAAATACCTGCCCAAATAGCAATGAGAGAACATTTACATGCATAGCATATGCGTTAAACCTGCTTTTGAGGATGTCCTTTTGAGCACATCTTTGGCATATGCTTGGTACATACTATTTAAGTATATGCTATTAAGGATATCCATAGCAAATGCTATGAATGTACCATTTGATCAGGTCCTTTTGAGTACATCTTTAACAGATGCGAAGAATATATCAATTATAAAAATTTTTTGGTCAGTTTAGCGCACATGCTATTCTGGTACCATAAAAGAACATGAAAAGACTGAGCTTTTAAGTATTTTCTTGCCATATGCTAAGGATATACCACTAAAGAAGGTTACTATTAGAACATCTTTAACATAAAGTATATATAACTTATTGAAACATTACATGGTCCTTTTAGCGCACAAGCTATTCTGGTACCGTAAAAGAACATCAAAATAATGTTATTTCTGTATTTCCTTAGCATATACTAATGAAATATCATTAAAGAAGGTTGGACGTCTTTAGCATATGCAAAGTATATATCAATTATGGTACAATATTAAGTACATCTATATGCATGATTCAATAAAATCATAAGCGTTTAATTCAGTGCACTCAGAAAACCATCCCAAGTGAAGTGTCTATATATATCCACCAAACGCGAAGTCTCTCATTAATTTGACCTATAATAATCCGCCAAGACAACCCTCTTCTTTATAAGCGCATGGTACAGTGGATAAAGCTTTGGTCTCTCAACCTGTAGGTTGTGGGTTCGAACTACGTCGGCGCGTCAAACTTTTTTTAAATAATTTGTTTTTAATTTTTTTTTAGGGTGTATTGTGATAGGACATGCCCCACAAACAATGAAAGGTGGTAAAGTGTATTTGCTTTATTGGCAATATTGGCAAGTGAATGCCATTGGTTATTTACTACAGTAGTATTATTGGCAAAATTGCGCTATTTTGCCAATGATTATTTACTAGTGCTGATGTATTGGCAAATTTATGTTATTTTGCCAATAACTGAAAAACGTGTTTTACATACCAAGTGCAACGCAATCGTTCCTTTAAAAATTGCATGCATTTCTAAACCACCTTTCCGGTCCGATCAAATGCATTTTTTAAATTTCCCGCGCGATTGACATCTGTCGTGCGGTTGACAACTTGACGTACTTGCCGATGCCATTTTAATAAAATTCTGCGGATTCTTCCTATGTGGGTTCCTTTTTGTGTTTTGCAAGTTTTCTTCTAAAATTGGCTTAAATTTAGTTTGAGTTTCAAGTCACCATGGATGTGGAAGCCGATACTGCGTAAGTACTCATATTCTTTTGTTCTTAAATAAGGTCAGCCTAGAGTGGACTTAAAAATGTTCAGAACTACCAGTTAAGCGACCAAAAATCGTCATTTTTGCTGGGTTTACACAGGCATATAAAAATTAAAATAAAAAATAATAACTTTGAACCGAACAGCACACAGCTTCTGCACATTTATACAAAAGTGAATGACACCAATAGTTGAAATAATTAAACTAAACTCCATCATGCTGTTTTCCTTAATAATATCTGTTAAAAACAAACCAAAAACTGCAAAAAACCCCTATTTAAATTACAAAAACAAATGAAAGTGAGGTTATGTGTGTCAAAGGGGCATGCTCAAATCCGTTTTAAGATAAAAATAAATGTAAAGTTACTCATCTTTTTATTTATGCTGTATAAATAAATAAATGTTAAGTTATTTATCTTTTTATTTATGCTGTATAAATGCCTACACTGTTCCCCATAAGCTCATTCAACTTTTATTTTAATTTTAATTATTATTATTTTTTTTAATTTTTATTTTGATTTGCCTGTATGAACCCAGCATTAAATCGTGATCTAGACGCCACTTTACAAGAAAATCAAAGGTCACATCATGATCTACAATGCTTAAGTGATACTGACACTAATAATTTACAAATTTTTTTGTTATCGAGCAAAACCGTTCTCAACTAAAAAGCCAGTTAACTCCTACCTGTGTTCAGCCTTCAGTGCCATTTAGCCTACTGTTGCCGCCATTTTTATAGCCAAATTGACAAGTAAAACATGAATTTTCTCTCAGTTTGGTGTCACTATGGCCTCTATAGTAGGCTAAAGGATACTATATCAAAAAAGAGTTAACTGGCTTTTTAGTTGAAGTGTTGGATCGAGCCATCTAAAGATTCATCAATTCAGTCTACGTCCAAGTCATTTTCTAACACTGAAATTTCTCTTGCTGACCCAGAGAATGATGACCCTTAAATTTCTTGTGAAACCGAGCTGTCTTTAGTTAATATCTTAAAATCTTTTTTTAAATTAATTTTAAAAAACTCGTCTGTGGTACTATTTTTTTATTTTAACGTAAATTTGCCAATAAAACAACTAGATTAAAGTTTTTATTTTTTTTTTTTTGAGAAACCGTTATTTTGTCACTTTTTAAGCAAAAAGGGCTATTTTTTCCTAAAACAAAATACTGGTTTATCCAAAAAAAAATAATTTACAGCTATATTTACCACAATTTAAACTTTTTTAGATTCTGTAAAAAATACTTTAAGAAGTCAACCAACTTTTCCTCATTCTGTCGTTGAAGATGCTACTAAGGCTTGGTTACGTGGTGCCTGTGACTGGAAAGGGGGCAGAACATCCAGGAAAAAAGATGCTGAATAAATCTTCATCTTATCTTATAACAAGAAGAAGGAAGTACTAAGTTTTTAAATTTTTGGCCAAGGAATTTTTATATAAAGCAACTGAAGCAAACCTTATTTTTTTGATTCACAATCCAAGAGATTCTAAATAAAATTTTCCCTGTTGCAATTTACTTTTGTATGGAAAACCTCCTCTTAATAAATATTTAAATCAATTTATGAAAGAATTTTCCTCTATCTTTGGCATGACCAAGACGACAAATATTATTCATATGGTTTCCATTCCTGTCTTCATGTTACGATATAAATATAAGTGTATAAGTGTTTGTTTATAGTAACATTTATTTATTTATTACATATTGGTTTTTCTAGGAATTTTTGTTCGTTTAAGGATAACATAAAATAAATGTGCATTCGTAAATTATGTGCATTATTTTATTTTTAATCCACAATCATTACAATTTTTATTTTATGCATAAATACTTTAAATAGGGAGAAAAAGCCAATTATCAGTGGTATCGGAATTTGCATCTGTATCCCTATTGAGCCGACCAATCAAAGAGGTGCACTTTTAAAGTTTTAATTTTTGCGTCGGTTTGGCACTTAGTGGTAAGGGTGATTCACCATATTTTCCCAACTACATAACTCATTTATTCTTAAAGATAGAAAAAAAAATAATACAAAAGTTGCTTAGTTTTTCACAAATTTTAAGAAAATTTAACCAAAATTTTCCAAATTGCTTAGTTTTTCACAAATTTTAAGAAAATTTAACCAAAATTTTCAAAATGTCAAATTTCGACATCAACTTTCTTATTTCAAATGGAACACCCTGTATATTTTTCAAGAAAAACGTTGACTTAAGAGCAATGCGTTGAACAAAGAACCACCTAGACTCTTTTTCCTTGGCTAACACATCGCCCTTATCGCAAATTATTTTTTATTTCACTCGAGAACTGCTTAAGATAAACCTTACAAGATCTACCTAAATTTTAAAAAATATACAGGGTGTTCAATTTAAAATAAAAAAGTTGATGTCGTAAGTCTAAATTTGACATTTTGAAAATTTTTATTGAATTTTCTTAAAATTTGTGAAGAACTAATTAATTTTTGTATTTAAACTATTTTTGAGCTATGTAGTGGGAAAAATATGTTGAATCACCCCATACATTTTTTGCCAATATTGCCTGCAATGCCGGTATTTAGTATACAGTGCTCCTCTACATTTAAACCATGCTAAGTGTGTATTTGCCATCTTAAACGTATTCGTTGCCGTCGCTCGGCCGATGGCTCACACAGGAGTGTTTAAGGTATTTATAACGCACAGATTGCCGTGCGTCAAATATTTGTAAGGCACTTTGCCATGCCGGCATTGTTTGTGGGGTGGTTTTTAGATTTCAAAAATATATTTTTTATTTTATTTAAAGCCATATTTTAGGAGTTAACGATGCTAAGGGTAACCAGTTTCTATACATCACATCCTAAAAATCTGCATAGCATGTGATTAGGGCGGAACGTACCCTATCCCTAGCACATGGTTAAGATGTTCCAATGTTAATTTAGAAAATTCTTAGCATATCCTTTTTCTTCTTGAGGATATTCTATGCACATGCTAAAGGTGGCAAATTGCTGTGTGGGTGTAAATGATTTTTAGATGTGCTTAAATACACTTATAGTAGCACTACCACCTTATGTCTCATACACTTTATGCTATCAAAAATTACAATTTTTGCTGTTTTTTGTGTAAAAATGGCAAAATAAAAATTATATGCACAACACCACTCAAGATGACAGACAAATGAAACAACAGAAATTTTTAATTTCGATCTTTCTCTAAAATACTTTTTTATAGCCTGCTGTCTCTCTTCAAAAACCTTAAATATTTTTTTATTTCACTAAATTATCTCTCCATCTACCTCTAAAATTCTGCCCTCTCTCTCTAAATATTTTTCACTTTAACAGAGAAAAAAATACTACTTTTTTTGAACCCTAAAATAACAGTGAAAACTTAAAAAAATTGAGTATTTTATTCTAGAAATCAAAAGTTTGGAAAGAAAGCTTTAAAACGTGAGCAAAATCATGGCATAAAAATCTGCTGACAGGAATCATAACATGTCACAACCGACTAAGGAAGCACATGACCCGAATCGCGGTGGAAAATGACTCGACCTGCCGGGCCTGGACCCACATTCTGTGTACTGTAGAATTCCGTGTCCACTTTTCTACACGATTTTCCCCTTTCCTCGCCTTTCCGCAAAGACAACACCTCAAGTGGTGTTGATTTCGAACTTTCTACACGACTTCCAACGAACCAAAACCAGTTGCATTCAGTGGTGATCTAACCCCATTTTATTCGAATTTTTGTGAGGTGTGGATTTTTCTAGATTTCTGTTTTATCGAAATTAATAACGATGAGAGTGACATCCCAACACTGGGAAGTTTTTTTTTTAAATATTAGTGAAAAGGTTTTATTATGATAGATTTTATCATGTTTCCTCATTTTAAGTTTTTTTGCAATGCCAAATTGTAAGCTAGTTATTAAGTTACACTTTTATAGTTCTTGATTGTTGTGTTAACAGGACTTACATATTAAAACATTAAAAAAAAACAATTTCAATCATTATTTATTTATTTGAAACAATATATTTATACATTTAAAAAAACAAATAAAATGCTTAAAAATATTACCTATAATTTCCAAAATAATTATTATGATGTATTATTCTCATACATATCATTGAGTACTCCTTCATCCTCTATCATATCTTCATCCAAAGGAAGGTTTGCATCTATACATATGTTATGCAGAATTGCACGAGCACTATGTTCCCAACTTTTCTGGAGAATACCTCAACACCCTTTCTCCTACAATACATCTAAATCTGGTTTTTAAGATTCCATTACAACGTTCTACACAATTTTGGAGTGTTTCTTTCCAGGTTATGAAATGGTGTCATTAACCGTGATTGCAATGGGTATCGAGAGTCACCTAATAGCCAAGAGTTGTGATCCCCTAAAAAAAAACTTAATTTTACCTAATATTTTTTTATATTAACATAGGTCCGTTTTATTTTGAATTTTTGTCTATACATACACAGAATAAGTAAATAGGGATTATTTACGTTCAATTATAAAACATATTGTAGACCTTTAATATACAACTGTTTTAAATGAACATACCTTCATGCTGCTTCCAAATGCTACTTTACAGCTGAATTTTGCCAGATAAAGGCATTATGTATAGCACCAGGGTATTGAGCATTTACATTCAAAATTCTGAGGTCATAGTCACAAATCTAAAAAGAAAAAAATATTGAAATAAAAATTTTTGTTTTTAAACATAGTACATGTTTTGTTTTATAAATATTATTCAATTTTTTTAATGAAAATTTAAGTGTACTGAATAAAAAAACAAACAAAAAATTGAGTTAATTTATCATTGCCCACTTAAGTATTAAGCGAAAATTGTTTTTAAATTCTGTTCCTTTAATAAATATTCTCCTTGCCACAGAGTCACTGCATTCCCTATGATCTCAACCTATTCCAACCCAACCCAAAACAATAAAAAAAAAACATTACAAACCCTCCCCCGGCACCCTTTTCTTTTTTTGAAAAAAAGAACAGGCGCCGGCGGATTTGGGATCCTAGGGACCCTAGTAGGTGCCTCTATAAAGAATTTTTCATTAAAAATCAAAAATAACGGAAAACCGTATACTGCGTAATTACCGGCGCAAGCATTCTATGAATGACAGCACGCGTTTCTGTATGTTTATTTCTGTTGTGACTTATGTTTTGCGGCATAGAGCTTGCGTTGCGGAACTATGAATGCACCTTAATTAATTAAAGCATAAAGCATTCATAGAGGTGGATTTCTTTTTAATTAAACAATGATACCTAATGTAAAATAGCCAAGTTACTGAATTTCAGAAACCATATACCTATAATCCCAATTTTCCTCCAATTTGTATATTATGTAAACTGTGTATAAAGCGACCTTTAAATGCACGTAATTCTTACCTCTAAAGATAAAAACACACAAAAGCCGGAAAACCATACGAAAAACAAAATTCAAAATTTTCCAATGAAAAAACAAGGAAAAAATGACATAAACCAAGAAAATTAAACACAAAAGTAGAAAATATCCCTGAAAAATCTAGGAAAAATAACAAAGTCCCTAGAATTTTTGAAATATTTTTAGGACGAACAGTACGCTAAACTCATAGAAATACGCGACATGTTGAGAAAACCCGACTTCGACTGAACCGCTAACAAGGGGTGCACAGAATACCAATTTTGAGTCTCCTTGATTCTACATGTAGAAATCTACAGTAGAATTCGACAGGTGGAAAGCGACAGTACATAGAATGTGGGTACTGCGGGCGGGCAAAAGAGACATCTCGACATGTTATAGCGATCTGCGAGGCATACCAGAGGACGAGACACCAGGTATTCGGTTCCCCGACCCTGGATGAGGAGGACCTGCACACGCTCAAATGGGATAAAATACTGGACTTTGCAAAAAGAACAGTAAAACCAGAAAAGCAGAATGCCAGACCAGTGGTGCAGGCGTCGGATTATGGTCAGGCTCGGGGTAAGGCAGAAAGAGCCCAAAGAGGCCTACTTGCCAGGCTTCGCGCCGCCCCTTCTCTACTACTACTACATGGTATAAAAATGTGAAAAACATAGTAAAACAAAATATTTTAAACCTTAAATTAACATCATGGCTTTACCATAAGTCTTATATAAATATTTTAACATAATTTTAAGGGGTAACCCCACAAACAATGAAAGGTGGTAAGGTGTATTTGCTTTATTGGCAATATTGGCAAGTGAATGCCATTGGTTATTTACTACAGTAGTATTATTGGCAAAATTGCGCTATTTTGCCAATGATTATTTACTAGTGCTGATGTATTGGCAAATTTATGTTATTTTGCCAATAACTGAAAAACGTATTTTACATACCAAGTGCAACGCAATCGTTTCTTTAAAAATTGCATGCATTTCTAAACCACCTTTCTGGTCGGATCAAACGCATTTTTTAAATTTCCCGCGCGATTGACATCTGTCGTGCGGTTGACAACTTGACGTACTTGCCGACGCCATTTTAATAAAATTCTGCGGATTCTTCCTATGTGGGTTCCTTTTTGTGTTTTGCAAGTTTTCTTTTAAATTTGGCTTAAATTTAGTTTGAGTTTCAAGTCACCATGGATGTGGAAGCCGATACTGCGTAAGTACTAATATTCTTTTGTTCTTAAATAAGGTCGGCCTAGAGTGGACTTAAAAATGTTCATAACTACCAGTAAAGCGACCAAAAATCGTCATTTTTGCTGGGTTTATACAGGCATATAAAAATTAAAATAAAAAATAATAACTTTGAACCAAACAGCACACAGCTTCTGCACATGTATACAAAAGTGAATGACACCAATAGTTGAAATAATTAAACTAAACTCCATCATGCTGATTTCCTTACTAATATCTGTTAAAAACACACCAAAAACTGCAAAAAAAACCAATTTAAATTACAAAAACAAATGAAAGTGAGGTTATGTGTGTCAAAGGGGCATGCTCAAATCCGTTTTAAGATAAAAATAAATGTTAAGTTACTCATCTTTTCATTTATGCTGTATAAATGCCTACACTGTTCCCCATAAGCAACTTTTATTTTAATTTTAATTATTATTTTTTTTTTAATTTTTATTTTGATTTGCCTGTATGAACCCAGCATTAAATCGTGATCTAGAAGCCACTTTACAAGAAAATCAAAGGTCACATCATGATCTACAATGCTTAAGCGATAATGACACTAATAATTTAGAAATTTCTTTTGTAATCGAGCAAAACCGTTCTCAACTTAAAAGCCAGTTAACTCCTACCTGTGTTCAGCCTTCAGTGCCATTTAGTCTACTGTTGCCGCCATTTTTATAACCAAATTGACAGGTAACCCCACAAACAATGAAAGGTGGTAAGGTGTATTTGCTTTATTGGCAATATTGGCAAGTGAATGCCATTGGTTATTTACTACAGTAGTTTTATTGGCAAAATTGCGCTATTTTGCCAATGATTATTTACTAGTGCTAATGTATTGGCAAATTTATGTTATTTTGCCAATAACTGAAAAACGTGTTTTACATACCAAGTGAAACACAATCGTTCCTTTAAAAATGGCATGCATTTCTAAACCACCTTTCCGGTCCGATCACACGCATTGCCGGATATCGTGTCTTTTGAACGCCGCATTTTTTAAATTTCCCGCGCGTGACATCTGTCGTGCGGTTGACAACTTGACGTACTTGCCGACGCCATTTTAATAATATTCTGGAGATTCTTCCTATGTGGGTTCCTTTTGGTGGTTTATTTTTTGTGTTTTGCAAGTTTTCTTTTAAAATTGGCTTAAATTTAGTTTCAAGTCACCATGGATGTGGAAGCCGATACTGCGTAAGTACTCATATTCTTTTGTTCTTAAATAAGGTCGGTCTAGAGTCATAGATTAAGGTTGTAGCTCCTTAACGTATGGCCTAGAGTGGACTTAAAAATGTTCAGAACTACCAGTAAAGCGACCAAAAATCGTCATTTTTGCTGGGTTTATACAGGCATATAAAAATTAAAATAAAAAATAATAACTTTGAACCGATCAGCACACAGCTTCTGCACATGTATACAAAAGTGAATGACACCAATAGTTGAAATAATTAAACTAAACTCCATCATGCTGTTTTCCTTAATATTATCTGTTAAAAACAAAGGAAAAAATGCAAAAAACTCCCATTTAAATTACAAAAACAAATGAAAGTGAGGTTATGTGCGTCAAAAAGGCATGCTCAAATCCGTTTTAAGATAAAAATAAATGTTAACAGTTACTCATCTTTTTATTTATGCTGTATAAATGCCTACACTGCACACCCCATAAGCTAATTCAACTTTTATTTTAATTTTAATTATTTTTTTTTTAATTTTTATTTTGATTTGCCTGTATGAACCCAGCATTAAATCGTGATCTAGACGCCACTTTACAAGAAAATCAAAGGTCATAATATCATGATCTAAAATGCTTAAGCGATACTGACACTGATAATTTACAAATTTCGTAATCGAGCAAAACCTTTCTCAACTAAAAAGCCAGTTAACTTCTACCTGTGTTCAAACTTCAGTGCCATTTAGCCTACTGTTGCCGCCATTTTTATAACCAAATTGACAGGTAAAACATGAACTTTCTCTCAGTTGGGTGTCACTATGGCCTCTATAGTAGGCTAAAGGATACTATATCAAAAAAGAGTTAACTGGCTTTTTAGTTGAAGTGTTGGATCGAGCCATCTAAAGATTCATCAATTCAGTCTACGTCCAAGTCATTTTCTAACACTAAAATTTCTCTTGCTGAGCCAGAGAATGATGACCCTTAAATTTCTTGTGAAACCGAGCTGTTTTTAGTTAATATCTTAAAATCTTTTTTAAAATTAATTTGAAAAAACTGATATTTTGTCACTTTTTAAGCAAAAAGGGCTACTTTTTCCTAAGACAAAATACTGGTTTATCCAAAAAAATTATTTACAGCTATACTTACCACAATTTAAACTTTTTTAGATTCTGTAAAAAATCCTTTAAGAAGTCAACTAACTTTTCCTCATTCTGTCGTTGAAGATGCTACTAAGGCTTGGTTACGGGGTGCCTGTGACTGGATAGGGGGCAAAACATCCAGGAAAAAAGATGCTGAATAAATCTTCATCTTATCTTATAACAAGAAAAAAGAAGTAATAAGTTTTTAAATTTTTGGACAAGGAATTTTTATATAAAGCAACTGAAGCAAACCTTATTGTTTTGATTCACAATCAATGAGATTCTAAATAAAATTTTCCCTGTTGCAATTTACTGTGGTATGGAAAACCTCATCTTAATAAATATTTAAAACAATTTATGAAAGAATTTTCCTCTATCTTTGGCATGACCAAGACGACAAATATTATTCATATGGTTTAATATAATAAATATAAGTGTATAAGTGTTTGTTTATAGTAACATTTATTTATTACATATTGGTTTTTCTAGGAATTTTTGTTCGTTTAAGGATAACATAAAATAAATGTGCATTCGTAAATTATGTGCATTATTTTATTTTTAATCCACAATCATTACAATTTTTATTTTATGCATAAATACTTTACATAGGAAGAAAAAGTCAATTATCAGTGGTATCGGAATTTGCATCTGTATCCCTATTGAGCCGGCCAATCAAGGAGGTGCACTTTTAAACTTTTAATTTTTGCGTGGGTTTGGCACTTAGTGGTAAGGGTGATTCACCATATTTTCCCAACTACATAACTCATTTATTCTTAAAGATAGAAAAAAAAAAAATAATACAAAAGTTGCTTAGTTTTTCACAAATTTTAAGAAAATTTAACCAAAATTTTCAAAATATCACATTTCGACACCAACTTTCTTATTTCAAATGGAAAACCCTGTATATTTTTCAAGAAAAACGTTGACTTAAGAGCAACTGCTTAAGATAAACCCTACAAGATCTACCGAAATTTAAAAAATATACAGGGTGTTCAATTTAAAATAAGAAAGTTGATGTCTAAGTCTAAATTTAACATTTTGAAAATTTTTATTGAATTTTCTTAAAATTTGTGAAGAACTAATCAACTTTTGTATTTAAACTATTTTTCTATATCTAATAATAAATGAGCTATGTAGTGGGAAAAATATGGCGAATCACCCCATACATCTTTTGCCAATATTGCCTGCAATGCCGGTATTTAGTATGCAGTGCTCCTCTACATTTAAACCATGCTAAGTGTGTATTTGCCATCATTTTAAACGTATTCGTTGCCGTCGCTCGGCCGGTGGCTCACACAGGAGTGTTTAAGGTATTTATAACGCACAGATTGCCGTGCGTCAAATTCTCATTGCCAATAGATGCCAATATTTGTAAGGCACTTTGCCATGCCGGCATTGTTTGTGGGGAACATTTTATGTTTGAAAGTTTGGGACAATGATGTGTTTGCCTTGTCAAAAAACCCGCATAAAAACTTGTCAAAACTGATAACATTTTTATTACGTTTTATGAGATTTTATAAGGTCTAAGAGATTGTATGCGGCTTGTAAAAGCTGCAATCAAAAATGTCAATGATTTTTTATGAAAAATTCTTTATGGGGGCACCTACTAGGGTCCCTAGGACCCCAATTCCGCCTGCGCCCGTTGTTTTTTTTTAATTTTTTTTTTGTTTTTTTTTAATTTTTTTTCACTAAAACAACCCAATCCAACACAGTTCAATCCAAGCTAATCCAATCCAACCCAAAACAATAAAAAAAACACATTACAACCCCCCCCCCCCGGGCACCCTTTTTTCTATTGGAAAAAAATAAAAAATCGGGCGCAGGCGGATTTGGGCTCCTAGGGGCCCTAGTAGGTGCCCCCATAAAGAATTTTTCATAAAAAATCAAAAATGGCAGAAAACTGTATACTGCATAATTACCAAAAATTCTTTGTGGGGGTACCTACTAGGGTCCCTAGGACCCCAAATCCGCCTGAGCCGGTTGTTTTTTTTTTTAATTTTTTTGTTTTAATTTTTTTTCACTAAAATAACCCAATCCAACACAGTCCAACCCAACCTATTCCAACTCAACCCAAAACAATAAAAAAAAACACATTACAACCCTCCTCTGGCGGCACCCTTTTTTCTCTTTAAAAAAAAATCGGGCGCCGGCGGATTTGGGGTCCTAGGGACCCTAGTAGATGCCCCCAGAAAGAATTTTTCAAAAATGGCAGAAAACCGTATACTGCATAATTACCCTTTTTCCTTAAGCCTTAAGGAATGATCTTGAAAGTTAACCAATATAGTTTATGGAAAAATAAATGGAAAATAGTGTTGACGAAGTGCGGCCTGCTAAATATTTGTTGACATTTTGATTGTATTGTTTTTTTGTAAATATTTCAAGCAGTAGTCTTGAATGCACCTGTTAATTAGTGTTAACATTAAGGACGAAAGTTAAGGAAAAGGAATTTTAGCATGAACCAGCTTTTTACTTAAGGAAAAAAAACAGTTTAAAGTTAAAGGAGAAGGAATTTAACTATGAATCAGCCTTAACCTGTCTGCTGCTGGTACCTCAATTTATTTTGATGATCCTTCTCAATTCTAGAACTTAATGGAAAAATCGAAAATTAATAAGAGGTGGTTGTTCAGGAGGTCTATCCCAACAAGAAAACGACCAGGATGTTATGGATAGATTATAACTTTACCTTTATAAATGGAGGATGATCTAGTCAAACTCGAGAGTGATCTAGAGAACACAAAAAATACCAAGCTATGGTAAGTTCAAAAAAATGTTCTAGCTCTAGCAATTTAATCTGGGTTTATACAGGAAAAAATAAAAATAAGAGTTAAAGCTATAGGAATACTTGTAAGCGTTTATAAAGCTAAAACCTTGGCTAAATAAATAAAGAAAATAAAATTAAAAGATGGTCAACTTCTGACTTTTTAACTTGATTTTTTACATATAACCTCACTTCTGATTTTTTTAAAGGTTTTTTTTTAATTTAAAAGGAGATGTCGGGAGATGTATAATTTTGGTGTTTTTTGTAAGGTGGTGTATTTTCCTATAAAAGGGTAAGTAAAGTTTTTGACACTAATTAATATGCTGATTAAGGTAGTTATGTGACTTCGACAACCATTTTAGCTTCTGGTGGGACACACCCCTGGTAAGACATGGCTGTAAAATATATGCATATGAGTTTTTGTATAAATTTTAAAAAAATAATAAATACCAAAAAATGACAGTAGACACATTTTTAATACACATGTGCCAATTGATTCAATACTATTCTTATTTTAATTTTATTTCCTGTGTGAACCATCAACCATCAACAAGTTCCTATTTTTATAAACCCAGCTTTACTGAACTTTAACCAGAAGTAAATTTTAGGAAGTCTTTTAACTTTTGCTGTAACTTTTATTATTAAATCTCATGTATTCAGATGTGGGTGTTCATGCTTGTTCCTTTTCCATATGTTTTTCCTTAAGCCTTGAAAGTCAAACAATATTTAGCTTTGCAGAAAAAGAAATGGAAAAAATTGAAAACATATTTTTCTAAAGGATGGTCAATAAATAAGGGGTAGTAGTTGCGTTGCTAGTTGTTTGTCTTGATAGTTGGAGTGTTTTTAAACTTTTGTTTATTAAATAAAAGATAAATTATATGTTTTTGTTTTATTGCATTTAAACCATCATATAAAATATTTACGTAACTGCTGAGTGCAAAAAACGTTTCTTAGGCGTTTTGGAAAGGTTCCTAGGGCCCTTTAACACACTCATTGGACGTCTTAACGTTCTTTGAACGTTTTTAAAACGTTTCTGGGACATTAAAAAGTTTTAGAAACATATTGACCTATACGGCTTTGAAACGTTTTTTAAACATATGCGAATGTTTATTAAATGTTCACTCAGGTCGTCGTCGTCGCATTTGTACACAAAAAGTCTGAAAAAAATTCGCAATAAGACCTGGAACATAGGTGTAAGTTTTTAAAAACGTTCTAAAAACCTACATGGATTTGATGAGTATTACAAGTAATAAATTTTAATATATTTTATTAACCATAATAGCCAGGGGCTCTGAGAACAAGTCAAATATTTTTAAAAAGAATTAACAAACTTTTGTTTTTATCAGAACGTAAGCCAAATTTTCCAAAAAAATTTATGATCCAAAGAAAATATTTGTTAAAATTTAAGCAACGTTGGCATGCAAACAGTCTTTTTCAGATTTTACAAACAAAAAAATGACATATTTGATATTTGAACATTTTTATTTGAAGGTAGATTTTTTGAACATAAAAGTTACGGTTTATTCCAGGGTTTATTACCTTTATTACGACATGACCCACTTGTCGTATTTAAATTCTGGTGGTGAAACTCGCCCCTACGAAAATTCCAATATAGCGCAAAAGTGTCCCCTTGAATAATAAATTGACATGTTCGAGGTTTTGTTCGAAATCGTATTCCAAATACTCGACTCTGTTTCGTTTTTGATGGGACACCCTGTATAACAATTTTTTTCGGCTAGAGAATCGTCAAAACAAGCAAAATATTCTCGGTTCTATTTGTATTTATTTCTTTTCAGGCACTTTTTAAAAATTAAATTATTTTTAAGCATATTTTTAAAAACTTGTCTTTATTCTTGTAATAATCTAAGTTATTTGTTCAAGCAACTCTTAGAAACTCTTAGAAATTATATTCTAGTCTTGCAAAGACAGGTAAAACCTGATCAATCCCATCATAAAATTTCATTAAAATTCAAGTTATTTGTTTAAGCATCTCTTAAAAACTCTTAGAAACTTAAACCCAGTCTTGTTTAAACAGGTAAAATCTGATCAATGCCATCATACAATCTTTTAAAATCCAAGTTATTTGTTCAAGCAACTCTTAGAAATCTCATCATAAACTCTTTTAAGATCTCGTTAAAATTAAAGTTATTTGTTTAAGCATCTCTTAAAAACTCTTAGAAACTTAAACCTAGTCTTGTAAAAACAGGTAAAATCTGATCAATTCTATCATAAAGTCTCTTAAAATCTTGTTAAAATCCTAGTGATTTATTCAAGCAACTCGTAGAAACTCTTAAAAACTCTTAGAAACTTGACTCGAGTCTTGTAAAAACAGGTTAAATCTGATGTCAAGAACAACGAAATTTAACTGGATCTTGTCAAACCTCGTCAAAATCGCATCACTGTTATCACAAAATCTTATAAAATCTTGTCAAAACTTTTAGGGTTCCTCGTAAAATATTGTAAAATCTCGTAGATTTTCAGAAGCCAAAGGTGTATCCTTCTCCTCATAGAATCTCATAAACTTTATCAATTAGTAATCCAATGAAATCAATTCTCTCAAATTCTCAAATTCTTATAAAAGTTCACAAGACTGCTGTTGAAAACTTGTGAGGTTACAATATACTTTAATCAGCCACAAACTGTTCAAAGTTATATAAGATTTCACCTGACAATACTGTTTCACAAACCGATGTTAAAAACAATTGAATCTCGTCAACTTTGACCGTCGGTTCCTATCAAAACTTGTCAACATTGACGAGTTTTTTTTAAAGAGTTTTGATGCGTTTTTTTTGGCAGGGTGAAATTAACTCTGTGTTTCGGACTTCCATTGTCTATATTTTATTTATACACGACATTTCGATGAGTATAATGTACTGATCGAAATGTCGTGTATAAATAAAACATAGACAATGGAAGTCCTAAACACAGAGTTAATTTCGGTAACGTTTTTGAAGGCGAAAAATCCAACAGTTTTCTGTTGGTAAAACTCTCTTTTTATTTTTATTTAATTTTTACTATGTTTTTCACATTTTTATGCCATGATTTGGCTCACATTTTTCAAGTTTTCCTGTTTTTTTAGAGGTGGCTTCATCGATCCGAATGTTCATTCATCCGAATGCGTACCGACCAAACCAAACACAACCCAAATCCAACCCAAACTCAACCCACATCTAACCTAACCCAAACTCAACCCAACGCAACTAAAACCCAAAACACAACCCCGCCAGAATAGAATTGCCCATGCTTTTGAAAGATTCGTATGAATGCACTTTCGGATCGTTGGTCCCTTCTGATTTTTTAGCGTTCAAACAAAGTACTGCCACAAAACATTTTTTTCTCTGTTAAAATGAAAAATATTTAGAGAGAGAGGGCAGAATTTAAGAGGTAGGTGGAGAGATAATTTAGTAAAGTTTAAAAATATTTAAGGTTGTTCAAGACAGACAGCAGGCTATAAAAACGTATTTCAGAAAAAGATAAAATTAATTTACGGCACATTGTTTAATAAAAATATCTGTTATGTCATCTCCCACATAGCAATAAAATAACATTTACATGCATAGCATATGCGTTAAACCTCCTTTTGAGAATGTTCTTTGAGCACATCTTAAACATATACTTGAATGGTTTTCTGAGTGCACTGAAAATCATGAGCGTTCATGATTTTATTGTATCATGCATATAGATGTACTTAATATTGTACCATAATTAGTATATACTTTGCATATCCTAAAGATGTCCTAAAACTAACCTTCTTTAATGGTATTTCATTATATAGTATGCTAAGGAAATACTAAAATAACATTATTTGGAGGTTCTGCTTTTACGGTACCCGAATAGCTTGTGCGCGAAAAGAACCAAATAATGTTTCAATAAGTGATATATACTTTGCATATGCTAAAGATGTTCTAAAACTTAACTTCTTTAATGGTATGTCCTTAGCATATGCTAAGAAAATACTAGAAGCGCATTCTTTTGATGTTCTTTTGCAGTACCAGAATAGTATGTACGCTAAACTAACCAAATAATAATGTTTCAATAAGTGAAATATACTTTGCGTATGATAAAGATGTTCTAATAGTAACCTTCTTTAGTGGTATAACCTTAGCATATGCCAACAAAATACTGCTCATTCTTTTGATGTTCTTTTATGGTACCAGAATAGCATGTGTGCTAAACTGGCCAAAAATGTTTTAAAATTGATGTATTCTTTGCATGTGTTAAAGATGTACGCAAAATGTACTCAAAAGGACCTGCTCAAATGGTACATCGAAGTGAAGTGTCTACTTCCACCAAACGCGAAAATTCTCTGATTAAGTCGACCAATAAGAATCCGCCAAAACGCTTATATTCCGCGGTTTCAACCAATTTCTTTATAAGCGCATGGTACAGTGGATAAAACTTTGGTCTCTCAAATGCAAATTGCTGAGGTGCACACACTGCATGTAATACGGAATGACCAGTTTACGTTGGAAAACTGCGCATTATAAACTAACAGGGAAAAGCCCCAGCACCCCGATTAATCCCTGCCCCACAACCAACAGTAAACGTGTGGGCACAGAGAGCAGCAGCAGCGAATGCAGTGGTAACCGCAATGGCACTGCTGGTTCCCCAATGGGCACCAGTGGTAACCATACCGGCACTGAAGTCTCACTGATGTGCGGCGGCGGTAAGCACACCGGCACCGCGGCAGCGCCAACGACACGAAGTAGCAGCCGAGCACCACCAGGAATGCAGAGAACTAACAACATTACAGGACGAATTAAAAACATTAAATAATTTAATTTATTTAGGCGAAGCCATAAGGGCTGTGAGAGACTTAAATAAGCTTTTACTTAATCATAATAATCCTACAGATAAGTTCATGGTCTTACAAGACTTCCTACTGAATAAGTTACCAGGTTATAGGCTGTAATGGTGAGGTTGAGAGTATGCACTTGGAATGCAAATTCAGTGCAAAAGAAACTGGTGAATTGTATAATTTTCTTCACTACGAAAACATTGATATCTGCTTAATTAATGACACTAGATTAATACCGCAAAAACAAAACATTTTAAAAAACAGACACTACACAACGATATGAAAAGATATACTCGCGAGAGGAGAACGCGGTGTGGCCGCTCTTATCAAGAAAAATATCCCATTCTACAAATACAGATAAATACATCATTCGAAAATATATCTTTCAAACTTAACAACAATTTTTGCATAATCCCTCATCAAGTCACTATTAGTCGAGGAACTAAACTCAAAACACATACAATGGAACAACAACAGATCTAATAGGAACGGCAATACGTTACTAAATTATGCAACACAGCATTATATTCTAATTCTGCACACACCCACACACTACCCAACAAAAATAACACAACACCTTCCCACCTCGACTTGGTTGTTTCGGTCAGTGCGCTGCCTTCTGATCACAACCCGGTAGTTTTTACGGTCGACGTAGGAATTCCACATAACACCAACACAATTAACACACACCTGTATAAAAATATCAACTGGACACTCGACAGACAAAAATCATACAGGAAGCTAGAGACAAAGTTTTCAAGAAAACACAAATAATTTCAGCGTTTGAGAGAATAACCGAAGATCAAAAGATTTGAATAAACTAAAAAATAGATACAGATAAGCGTGGCAACAACACAGAAGAGAGGAAGACAAAATAATTTACACACAATTAGAACACACAGTTAGAGACAACATTACATAACACAAAAACACTGTCTGGAGTGATACCATTCGGAGCCTGGGCACACAGGACAACTCCATATGGAAACTGACAAAAAGAATAAGAAGAAAATTTCCTGAAGTGCCGAGCTTTGGTGGTGTTATGACAGACAGTGACAAAGCCAATACACTCGCATAACACTTCTACAACATACACGTGCCTAGGCCAAACACAACACCCACACAGCAGCAAATAGACCAGCAATTGCCCAACCTATCTGAAAATACTAGAATTAATACGAGATCCATGAAAAAACTCATAGTAGCACCGGCAAAACCGCTAAAATTATCAGGAGCCTTCCGAATAATAAAGCACCAGTACCTGACGAGATACATAACATCCTTCTCAAAAATCTTTCAAGAAAGGCCATGGTGCAATTATCTTACATAATAACATCCTTACTAAAATACTAGTTCTTCCCTAACCAATGAAAAAAATCTAATAATAGTGCATTTAAAGTTAATTTTCAGTTTTATCAGCAGTCCTTTCCTTATCTCTATCGAGTCGACCAATCGAGCAGGTGTACTTTTAAACTAATGGCGAATGCGTGACAGCTCCAGCTGATCAAATGCGTCAAAACATTATTTCGTATGCATGGACGGTCGTAATGTTACGACTCCCTTATCGTACCTAACGAGATTTTCGTGCATTTAATCAGCTGGAGCTGTCATGCATTGGCCATAATTTTAAAAGTGACCTGCTTGATTGGTCGACTCGATAGAGATAAGGATACGACTGCTGATAAAACAGAAAATTACCAATCTTAAAAACGAACAAGAATCCAGCGAACTTAGACAGTTATTGGCCAATATCATTATTCAACACAATGGGCAAAGTTACAGAAAGAGCTATTCTATCACGTCTGGAAGAAATAGATTCGGAACTAAACATCACTCCACCAACACAATTTGGTTTTAGGAAGAACTATAGCACCCTCCTGTTAGCCGCTAAATTTGCGAACGAAATACAGCTCCACTTTAACCAAAAACAGCAATAAATACTTACCCTGTTCGATATCGAATTTTTGATACCGTCTGGCACGGAGGACTGCTCTATAACTTAAACATTCCTAGACATGTTATCTCACTAACGTCCTGCTATCTAACAGATAGGCAATTCCGAGTAAGAGTTAATGGCGCGCTTTCAAATCCGAGGCCCATTCCCTTGGGACTACCCCAAGGGACAGTAATGTCTCCATAGCTTTATACGCTATACACATCAGAGGTCCCGACAAATCCAAACACCCAACTTGGTCAATTTGCAGACGATAGGGCTAAAGGCCTACAGCTTTCACATGGAAACCGCTAATAGGAAAATCCTCAACCATACCAGATCTCTACTCCCATATTTCCAAGAATGGAAATTAAAAATTAACCCCGGGAAAAGTGAACAAATAATTTTCTCCAAAAACACAAACAAAATAAGACTAATTCAGCCACTAGTCATTGAAAATAACAGAATAGATGTGAAAACACAGGCAAAATACCTAGGAATAACATTCGATAAACATTTAACTTTTCACAAGCATATAGAAAACCTAATTAAGAAAACATCTCAGACAGTCTGCTTAATTTACCCTCAAATTTGCCGCAGGTTAACTCTGTACTTGGAAAATAAATTATTACTTTATAAAACCATGATTAGACCTTGTCTAACGTACGGAGCACCTATTTTTAACGGGGCGTCACATACTCAAAGAAATAGGCTGCAGATTGTGCAAAATAAGTTGTTGAGAATGATTACGAACTCTGATAACACAGTTACAAATTATCTCATTCATAGACAGACAGACATTGCACCGATCATTGAATTCATGGACGAAATATCGGCCATTTTACACAAAACAAATTCCTCTTTTCAGATTTAAACTTATTTACCACCGATTACCGGTATATATGGGAGATTAAAAATAAAAAAAAAACATAATTATACAATCCACCAAGTTTAAACCAGAATTAGAGTTGGGGCTCACAATAATGTAGCACCAAATAGTACACGATTTCCATTTCCTATGGAAGGGGCAGACTCATGGGAGGAGCCTTTCATGAACAGTGAAGCCGAAAGAAAATAAAAGCACTAAAAGCTCACACTCATTCAGTAATGAATGAACGCTAAATGAAAACAAGTGGAGATTTCCGAACTCGCATCAGCGCATAGTTCGATAAAAAGCAAGACCATTTATCTGGAGCAGTTTTTATTTTTATATTTTCGGCGTCAATTAAGTCAACAAAATACACAGACACAAAACCGACGCAACAGACAAAGACATTTCAATGGTATTTGAAAAAATATTAATTTTTAGACAAAAAACATAAAGCATAACGTTTGTGAGACATAAGGTGTTACTTATTTCTCTCAATATCAGTTCTTTACTTTCTTTAAATTTACCAAAAAACGTGTCCTACTATAGTCCAATTTTTTGATGAGCGGACTGACGTCATTTTGCCTCTGAAAACGTATTTCTTTGTTGTCAACAGTTCGCATGTCAAATAATTTGTTGTTGTCACTTTGAAGTAACAGTTAAAACAATCAACGACAGGACTTATTTTTACATATTTATTGTCGCTGTCTAAAACAATATACCAAATAGAGATAAAAAAAATGACGTCAGTACGCTCACCAAAAAATTGGACTATATAAGTGTATTTAAGCACATCTAAATTATTTTAAGGGTCATCATGGCTTTAACATTTGGTCCATTCTCATTTCGCAGTCGAAAAATGTGTTCAAGACCCGAACAAAGGCGACGAATTACGTCTAACGGACTAAAAAATTTGGAACTTTGTTGAAGTATAATCTTTCTCTGCACTTTACAAGTAGACACTTTTTTCAGCGAAAAACAGAAAAAAAAGTTTGCAAAAAAATGACATCAAGAATCGCAAAAACCACATCGTAACGTAACTACGCTCCCTTTGCGCGACCGAGTTTCTACGCGAACGCATTGTCAATGGAGCAAAGGGAGCGTTCAACGTTCCAAATTTTTTACTCCGGTAGACGTAATTCGTTGCCTTCGTTCGAGTCTTGAAAAATCATTTCGATTTCGACTGCGAAAGAATGAAGATGGAAGAATAACCAAAATAATCGTCGCATAAAATATGCAACCCAAATTAAAAAAAAAAACAAAAAAGTAAGGTTAGTTTTAAGATGCCCGCTGTTTTCAGTCTACAGGCTACGGGCTAACTCTTGAATTTCGTAGGAAAGGTTGCATGGGAACGGTCACCTCCCTGCTGGGTGCTTATTCTTGACTGGCAGGGAGTAGAACTGGCAAGAGAAGTGGGCGTGGTTCCCTTAAATTAAGTAAAGTGGTATTCTTGAAAAAAACGCAGAGAGAACGACTCCCCGGGGAACAAAACGCTCTCCGTGTATGCACCATGAGAACAGGCAACTCCCTGATAAATTAACCTAAAAATTCTAGCTTATCGTGATTTTAATTCGATTTAGTTGTTGCGTTTTTCATTGATAAAAATTATCCGAATGTTGAAGATTTCAATAATTTTATTTAAAATGATATTTTTAAGCAGTATGTGTGTTTTTTTTATCGTGTATCATTATAAATTTTTTGTTTTTTTTTTAGCTATAAACTGCTGGTTACCCAGGGCGAAACATCGTTTAATCATTTCTCTTTTCGATTTATTCTTTTGTGTGTTCCTTGTGGGATGCACATCCAAGGTTGAATTTTCGTTATTTCCACCCAAGATTCTTGATCTTTTGTTTTCTAACTTAATTTATAATTATTATGCTTTGCTAATTTTCATAAAAAATATTTTTGAAAGTTTATCTTTAATTTATTATTTATATTTACGATTGGTACATAGCAACCTAAAATTTAAAACAAACAAAATATGGGCCATAATATCAGGGACTTTATAAAAAATTGCTTAAAATATATGTTTTTTATTTATTTAAATATGACTCATGCTAGCTTAAATAATTATAAATATATTTATAAAGCAATTTTTATAAATGTACCTAAATTGGCACCTGAACTTGGTGAAAAATATGGCAGAGACTCAAGCTAGGTCAAATAAATAAAATAAATATTAAAGCAATTTTTATACCGCCAACTGTATTTACAGCAAAAATAAACTAACTAAAACTAAGAACAAAAAACATAAAAATATTTTTTTAACCAATAGAAGATTTTTTATAACATATATAAAAAAAACTAGGAATATTTAGGTACTGCACTTATCAACTTAAAATTTAAAAAAAAATTAAAAATAACGAAAAACTATGTAAGAAGATCTTCAAAATCGTTAATATCAGCAGCAATTTGACCTACTCATCTGGAAATAATTTTTAAAGCCTGGATTTTTTCTTTATAACATTGTTCTTTGTAATCGTAATAACTTTTCTGAGTCTCAATTTGTGCTTTATTATAATTTTCTTTGTTACCAGAGTCTTGCTTCATTATTTCTAACTTTCTCTGTAAGATTCTATTGACTGAATACCTTTTTGGCTGATACCAAGAAAATTTTGGTTGTTCCTGAAGAAAAAAGACCAGCATCATTAGTGTCCATTAAATTATTGTCATCTATAGTTGGATAAAACGAAAATTTGAAAGTTTTATTGTTAAAGTTTAAATTTAACTTGCTGCTTTCTAAACATCAGTGATATTTAAACCAAGTTTAACACTATGCTGCAATTTTTTTTGCGTCGGTAAGGCTGAAGACACAATTAAAAATACAAGCTTCTAGATACTAGCGACTGACTTTCAAAGTCGTTAAAGCAATGCTGTAAGTTAAAATAAAAATACTAAATACAGGCTACTAGTGACAGATACAAAATACCAAAGTTTTGGAATTTTATAATTTGTATCGCACTAACGAAAGTTGTACAAAAAAGTGAGGTTAGAAATCACTGTAATCTGTATTTAGTCGCTTGTATTTTCAACTGTGCCTTCACAGCTACAAAAATCCTGTTTTCATGAAAGTTAAAAAAAAAACATATTTTGATAAAATATTTACAGTATCTTCATCAGCTGGAATCAAATTATCTTCAAAAATAATTTGAGGCTCTGGAACCTCCTTATTCTCTTTAAACGCAACGGGTGTAATAATTTGATTTTTTTTTCATCAGTCGTTTTGTCCACCTCATCTGCTGGTGATGGCGGCAATGGAGGACCTCCTCCTGTTCCGGAACTATGTTGTTTTTCTTTTGATTTTTTGTTCTTTACTTGCTTTTTTAGGTCTACACATGTCTATAAACAAATATTATTAATTATTAAAATGAAAGATATGATAAAAAAAATGCGTTTTTTTAATTAGCCCCTGTAGTTTTAGATCAATAAAATTTATAAAGTAACATCACAAAATTTTGCAAAAATTAAATATGTGTGAATAATAAAATGAACTTTTAAATTGGATAATCGGCAGGTAAAATAAATATCTTACCTTTCTCCGCTGTATCTACTCTTGCTCTTGCTCCTCCAGGTATGGCATTTAATATTGAAGTAACTTGTTTCCATAGGGCCACACTTACAGCATGTGTATAGGTAGATGTAAATTTTCCCTTGTACATTTCGGGTCTATCATACACAAAATCAACTAGTGATTATTATTTTAATTCACATAACACATTATTATTTTAATTCACATTCACACATAGTTTACTGTGCACCAGAGCTTCCCGATTTTGTTCCCTCCTCGACTTTCAAGAATACGATAAAATGCTCCCGGGGACTCCAAGCGAGGGATCGGTCCCTGTAAGCTCGCCGTCAAGAATAAGCACCCTGGGTGCTTATTCTTGAAAGTGAGACAAGGGAGAGTCTCCGGGAGCTCCCGGGGATTGATGCCTAGCTCAAGCTCCCCGGGAGAAATAGCAAAATTTTGTGAGCTTGCTATACACAAGTAGCATTTTTTAGTTGCTTTAGTTGCGGAGTCACGAGATGACCAGGGTAAAACGTTGCGTGGGGGTTGAATACTAGTTGCTCTGCGGTGTACCGACAATTTTGTGTTATCTCAACGTTTATATGCGACTATGGTCATAACTAAACTGATAGTAAACCTTTTTGCTACTGTAGTGGAATGAGCTGCTTGGTCCAACCGGCGCAACGGTTACTGAAAGTATCTCCAGCGACTATGGATTTTCTGGCCGGTGCAACAACGTTGCGCCGCAACTTCAAGTTGCGCCACCTAGATGAGAATTTTGTTACCTAGGTGGTGTTGACTTTTATGCCGTGGGTCCGTCAAATGTCAAATGAATAACAATAAACAACATAACCAAAAAATATTTTTTTTGGGTTTGTCATGAAGCGCAAATTCAAATTATAATCCAACAATAATAAAAAAGTTCTAGAGGGTTTTTAGAAACGCACATTTTTGAGAATCACCCTGAAGCTCAGAAACGCTTTGACATATCGCAATGCGGTTTTTAGTTTTCGACTTCTCTTGAAAATCGAGCCCGTAACATGTATATTAGTTTTGGGCTAACTATGCTGCAAGAGCCCAAAGCTATAGAGGCCCCTCGAATTTGGACCACTCTGTACAGGTGAGCTTTCTCTGATGAACCCCTAGTTCTTTCGCTGCATCTTCCACGTCTTCCTGAGTGTCTTCCACTACCATATCATTTAAAATTATGTTGTTAAAGTCTTCAACATTCATTTTACCCTTGTATGATTACGCTTTTACTCAGAAAAAACAAAAACAGACAAAATTAATATAAAAATTAGGTTAGAAAACCCGGGAATTGGCATCTAGTGCTGGGTCTTACTAAGAGAACATGGCTGCTCTCTCAGGAGCAGCTCCCTCTCTTAACTTTTTTTCAAGAATACAGTGTCACCAAATTTTAAGTAAACCCCGCCTACTTCCATCGCCTCTTCTACTCCATACCCGTCAATAATAAGCACCCTGATATCAACCAATAACAGTCTTTAAAGCTATCACACCCAGTAAACCAAAGACCTTCGGAAGAAAGAAGGGATAGTTTCGGCACAGGCGGTAGGCACGCGGCTCGGCCGGACAGATGCTATAAGCATTCGCTGGTACTTCGGCATTTCACTTATTCATTCTAGCCAAAGGCGGCTGCTGTCCTCAAATTTACCCACCAAATTTACGTGTATCCAACGGCATTCGGCACGAGATCGGCCAAAACACCACGTGCATGCTCCTACTACACAGAACGGAGCCCGAAAGTGTGAACCGAATAGAGTTGCCTTACCCATTTCAGAGTCCCTATAGTTTGTAGAAAAAATACAATAGAGAAAACGTATTTTATAGAAATGAACAATGGCAAAATCGTACTTTGTAGAAATCGAACTGCACTGGATAGGGAGAAATTTTGTCGGAATGATAAAATACAATATTTTTTTTACATCTATTTAAAATTTCTAATTTTCTATCAAAATTTAGGTTATCGTTCCAGCTATCTAAATATACTCCGTGTAGGTGTATTTTTACCCACCGCCAATGGTCCCCTACCTTTCCACCTTAGAATTTGGGGAAAGTTCATGTTGGACATACTGTATTAAAAACCATTAATTAATCATGTTTACCTAATCAAATACAAAATCACCATTTATTTGCTAAGGAGAATCAATTTTGGAAAATCAGCATCTAAATTTTTTACAATTTATACCTTGCTCATATTTTCAAGTTTTTTGCCTGGTATTTTCTTACGAAAGACAAACATAATATCAAACTTTCTCTGTAAATGGTGGTGATACCAGTTTGAAAGTATATATACGGATTAAATTCTAAAAATAGTTTGATAGGAATCCCCCAAACAGTTTTTCAGTTATTCAATTTCATGTTCGTCAAAGTGCTTTTAAGATCAGGTATTTTTTGAAATTAACTCTGTGTTTCGGACTTCCATTGTCTATATTTTATTTATACACGACGTTTCGATCAGTACAATCTCTAATCGTCTTCAGTTGCAAACTCAACCTTAAAGTTTAAGAAGTTGGCTCCGCCCAAGGAGGGGCTTCCAAATATTTGGGATTTCAACACTTGGTTTACTGAAAATACCCTGATTCTGCCCAATAAAGGCAGCTTCAAGGAATTTTCGTTTCTTCCAGTGTGACTCCTTGTGCAAAACCTTTGCTTCTGCCCACTTCATTCGGTGTTGTTTTGACCATGCATGTTCGGCGATTCCTGATTTCGTTGTTTCACCTTTTTGAGTATTCGTCTGATGTTCTTTAAGCCTAACAGATAGTGGTCTTTTAGTTTCGCCTATGTATGATTCACCACACTCATAAGAAACTTGGTAAATCCATTCCTTATTTTGTTTGTTCTCCGGTTTTGTTTTACTAAGAAGGCTTCGAATTGTATTACTAGATTTAAAAGCTGTTTTAATATTAAAGTTTTTCGCTACTCTTCGAATTTTCTCTGATACTCCTTTAACGTATGGAATTGTAAGGAATGCATTTGCCTGGTTTTGGTCTTGTAATCCCAACAAACAGGACAGAAAATTCGAAGAGTAGCGAAAAACTTTAATATTAAAACAGCTTTTAAATCTAGTAATACAATTCGAAGCCTTCTTAGTAAAACAAAACCGGAGAACAAACAAAATAAGAAATGCATTTACCAAGTTTCTTGTGAGTGTGGTGAATCATACATAGGCGAAACTAAAAGACCACTATCTGTTAGGCTTAAGGAACATCAGACGAGTACCCAAAAAGGTGAAACAACGAAATCAGGAATCGCTGAACATGCATGGTCAAAACAACACCGAATGAAGTGGGCAGAAGCAAAGGTTTTGCACAAGGAGTCACACTGGAAGAAACGAAAATTCCTTGAAGCTGCCTTTATTGGGCAGAATCAGAGTATTTTCAGTAAACCAAGTGTTGAAATCCCAAATATTTGGAAGCCCCTCCTTGGGCGGAGCGAACTTCTTAAACTTCAAGGTTGAGTGATTTCTCACGGTATATAAGTACGTAGCCTTAGGAATTGATTGTAGTTTGCACCTGAAGACGATTAGAGATTGTACTGATCGAAACGTCGTGTATAAATAAAATATAGACAATGGAAGTCCGAAACACAGAGTTAATTTTAAACACATCATTGTCTCAAACTTTCAAACAAAGTATTTTTTGTAATTTTTTGAGTAATTTTTTTTTACCCAAACTAAAAAAAAATTAATCAAATATTTTTAGCGCGTCTTAGTTCGGAGAACTATTCTTTTTCATTTTGCATCATTTCTTATTTAAATGGGTTTTGTGTTAAAGTCCAATATGGCGGTTAATCACTATGACGTCATTATTTGCCAAATCTTTAAATATACTCGTAAGGTACCTAATACTAGTACCCATTCTCCTATATTCTTTAAAGCTGGTTATACCTTCGTGAAAAAATGGAGTCGATTTACTGTATTAAAAAGGTCTAACGAGATTTTCCGCATAAGAAGATAACATAATACTAGCCCTACCACGTACTTGCTTGAGGATGAGCAAAATTCCGAAATAAAAGGAGGCTTTTACAGAGAAGAACTACAAATAATCAAACACCCCGACATCTATATCATTGAGAAAATTTTAAGAAGAAAAGGGGACCAAGTTTATGTCAAGTGGCTCGGAATGGACAAATCGCACAATTCGTGGATTTCTAAAAAGGACGTTATATGCTAAGCTAGCTGAAGTATATTTTAGTTTGTTTTAATTTAATAAAAGCTTACTTTTTATATAATTGTATTTTATTTACTGTTTAAAAATCCCTACCGATATAACTTTAACCCAAATGTTTAAATTTTCTTCACCTTTCCAAACCATTCTACTTTGATTTACATCCCTCTATTCCAAAAAGGTATAAATACAATAAATATAATCTACTACCTCAGAAGTAATCTTGTTAAAAAAATTGATTTAGCCAAATTGCATAAGAAAGCTCAAGTGACAGTTAAGGAGATTAAAAAACCCGTTGAGCTAGAATCAGGCAAGAAGTATATCATCAGCCATCTCAAGTGCATTAAAACACGATTTGGTACCATTGCTATTGCAGTTTTGAGTAATTGCGATTTTGGTATTAATTTACTAAATCGCATAGCTGCCGAATAAGTAGGACCGCATACTCGGAACAATTTGAAAATAACCAGTACACAGAGTTGGGTGTTCTTGGATTTAGGACAGGATGTGCTTCAATAAGACACTTGAATTAAGCTTAAGTTTCGAGTATATTTTTACTCTTCTTCAGAGCTACAAAGAAAAAGTTTTGGTACACGAAAGTTTTGGTTTACATTTTTGAAAAAACAAAAAAATTATATGTAAATTCGAATTATTAAAAAGGGGTTGATCGGTTTTAAAAAAACGTGGTTGTAAAACATATAAAGTAGATACATTAAAACAATTTCAAATATTGTAAAATATTAAGAATTAAAATTTAATTTTTGTTATTTTTATTTTAAATAGATTACTTAACAACGATTCATATAGGCATTAGCAATAGGAATAAATAGTAATTTTATTCGCTTACCTAACTCCTAGTCTTCTGCACAAAGAACACAAAGTACACTATAGGTAACATAATTGGATTTTTTCCGTTAGATAATAAGACAATTCAAAATCATTTAAAAACAAAAGAATATTGTTCTCTTGTCAGGTACGGCAGGCAACTTAATATTATAGAAACAAATCATACACATTATTTTTATTGGTGTTATTTTTATTAAAAAAGACTTGAAGATACCTTTTGTTTGTGTTTTTTTTTTAAGAAAAAAAAATTAAAGAGAATTGGACGGATATGAAAATCAGAAAAATTGCTCCTTACGTAGGAATATGTAAGTACAAATGGTTCGAAAAAAATGAGTAAGATAACCCGCACTCATTCATTCCAAAACCCACTGTACGTCACTTTGTTTGTCATTTGTTTCTCTATGTCGATTATATATAACTTTATGGCTTGTCAAAATAATAGCGAAAAAACGGGAAATCTATAAAAAGTTGTCCCTTACAAAGGGGAAAAAATAAAAAAAATTAAAAAACGGAAGTTGGAGCAACAATAGGCAATTACATGTAATGTCGCATTGCATCTTGTCGGTTCAGTTTTTCTTTTCTTTTTTTTTATTTAAATTTATTTATTTTGTTTTTATTTAATTTTTATTATATATATATCTCTATGTCGATTATTTATAAGTTTATGGCTTGTCAAAATAATAGCGAAAAAACGGGAAATCTATAAAAAGTTGTCCCTTACAAAGGGGAAAAATAAAAAAATTAAAAAAACGGAAGTTGGAGCAACAATAGGCAATTACATGTAATGTCGCATTGCATCCTGTCGGTTCAGTTTTTGTTTTCTTTTTTTTTATTTAAATTTATTTATTTTGTTTTTATTTAATTTTTATTATATATATATATATATTTTTATTTTTTTTTTTATATATTTTTAATTTTTTTATTTATAAGCATTGTTTTAACCACTACTAACTATTTTGACTATTGTTGCTCCCCATATAATTTTTTAAAATGTTCATGTAAGAAGATCTAAGATCTTAAATGTCCGTTTTAAAGTTAACTGCGTTATTTATTTGGATAAAAATCATTTTACTGATTTTTAGTTTTTCAAAATTTATTTCTAAATCCAAAACTTTGGGATTTTCGACATCAAAGACGTGCCCCTGAGAGAAATGATGGACCGCCAATGCTGTTTTGTCATTTTTGTTTTGGTTTTTCTCTTGACAATCATAATTATGTTATCGCATTCTCGTCTGTAATGTTGTTTGGTTATTCCTATGTAACATTTATTACAATCCTTACATGCAACTTTATAAGTCAAATTTGACCTAAGTTGTAGTGGGGTAGGGTCCTTCAGGCGGGAGTAAATAGACCTAAGGGTTTGGTCATTATAAAGTACACTTTAATCTACGAAGGACTCTTTGATACCCCCAGTTATGGAAAAATAAAGTCTATGAAATTTGATATAAAATAGATTAAGCTCATTGTACAGATGTCAATATAAATATCTGAAAAATAAAAATTTTCATTGAAATGAAATGTGTTCTTTTATTATAACTGTCATAGAGCCTATATGCTAAAAGTCCAATATGACGGTTCAGCACTATGATGACATTATTTGCTAAATCTTTAAATATGCTCGTAGGATACCTAATACTTGTACCCATACCCAAAGGAGGCTTTCCGAGAGAAGAACTACAAATAATCAAACACTCCGACATCTATCTAATTGAGAAAATGTTAAGAAGAAAAGGGGACCAAGTTTATGTCAAGTGGCTCGGAATGGACAAATCGCACAATTCATGGATTTCTAAAAAGGACGTTATATGCTAAGCTAGCTGAAGTGTATTTTAATTTGTTTTAATTTAATAAAAGCTTACTTTTTATATAATTGTGTTTTATTTACTGTTTAAAAATCCCTATCGATATAACTTTAACCCAAATGTTTAAATTTTCTTGACCCTTCCAAACCACGCCTAATTTAATAAAAGCTTACTTTTTATATAATTGTGTTTTATTTACTGTTTAAAAATCCCTACCGATATAACTTTAGCCCAAATGTTTAAATTTTCTTGACCCTTCCAAACCACGCTACTTTGATTTACATCCCTCTATTCCAAAAAGGTATAAATACAATAGATTTTGGTTGTTTAAAATCAGTGTAAAATGTCGCCTACTCTACTACCTCAGAAGTAATCTTGTTAAAAAAAATTGATTTAGCCAAATTGAACAAGAAAGCTCAAGCGACAGTTAAGGAGATTAAAAAACCCGTTAAGCTAGAATCAGGCAAGGAGTACAACATCATCCATCTCAAGTGCATTAAAACACGATTTGGTACCACTGCTATTGCAGTTTTGGGCAATTGCGATTTTGATATTAATTTACTAAATTGCATAGCTGCCGAATAAGTAGAACCGCATACTCAGAAAAATTTGAAAATAACCAGTACACTTTATTCTACGAAGGACTCGTTGATACCCCTAGTTATGGAAAGATAGAGTCTATGAAATTTGATATAAAATAGATTAAGCGCATTGTACAGATGTCAATATAAATATCTGCAAAATAAAAATTTTCATTGAAATGAAATGTGTTCTTTTATTATAACTGTCATAGAACCTATATGCTAAAAGTCCAATATGGCGGTTCAGCACTATGACGACATTATTTGCTAAATCTTTAAATATGCTCGTAAGATACCTAATACTAGTACCCATACCCAAAGGAGGCTTTTTAAGAAGAAAAAGGGACCAAGTTTATGTCAAGTGGCTCGGAATGGACAAATCGCACAATAAAAAGGACGTTATATGCTAAGCTAGCTGAAGTGTATTTTAATTTTTTTAAATTTAATAAAAGCTTACTTTTACTATCGATATAACTTTAACCCAAATGATTATATTTTCTTGACCCTTCCAAACCACGCTACTCTGACTTACATCCCTCCATTCCAAAAAGGTATAAATACAATAGATTTTGGTTGTTTTAAATCAGTGTAAAATTTCGCCTAATCTACTACCTCAGAAGTAATCTTGTTAAAAAATTGATTTAGCCAAATTGAACAAGAAAGCTCAAGTGACAGTTGGAGATTAAAAAACCCGTTAAGCTAGAATCAGGCAAGGAGTACAACATCAGCCATCTCAAGTGCATTAAAACACGATTTGATATCAATTTACTAAATCGCATAGCTGGATAAGTAGGACCGCATACTCAAAACAATTTAAAAATAACCAGTACACTTTAATGAAATTTGATATAAAATAGATTAAGCTCATTGTACAGATGTCATTATAAATATCTGCAAAATAAAACTTTTCATTAAAATGAAATGTGTTCTTTTATTTAAACTGTCATAGATAATTATTAAATTATAACGTTACGATTTCAATATTTGCATCGTACGTTGATCATTTTATTTTCTTTGCATTGCTTAACCTGCAACAACCAATTTACAGCAATTTCCATTTGTTGCACCTGTGCACATTGAATGTATCTCTATCATTTATTTAGGTACAAAATAGAAAAGGATAAAAGTGTACTAGTGCATCAAAAGGAAAACGCTATTAAATTCCCAATTTTTAAAACTTTTTAATTTACAAACGCTTTGCACCATAACCTTCCAAATCTTAAAATCTTCAGTTTGCAAACTTTTCCAATTTAAATTTCCAATTTTCAAAAATTACAGGATTATCGTTTTTACGTCTCGCAGCAGCGCCATCTCTTGGACGTATCAGTAAACGTTATAACTCACCAGCGTCATCTCTGGTCCGTACCTACTACTATTCAGCCATCAAATTTTTTAATTTTTAATTTATATAGAAATGCTTTGTACCATGAACGAAAAGGATCTTAAATTTAAACTTTTCACATTTTAAAATCTTTAATTTGCAAATTTTTCTAATTTAAATTTCCTATTTTCAAATCGGTTTAACGCCCCGTATCAGCGCCATCTGTTGACCATACCAGAAAACGCTATAACGCAGCAGCGCCATCTCTGGTCCGTACCTACTACTACTACTCAGCCATCAAATCTTTGAATTTTTAATTTTCAAATGCTTGTCACCATCACCAAAAAGGCTTTTAAACTTTTCACATTATAATCTACTAAATTTCCAATTTTCAAGATTACAGGATTATCGCCAATAGCCGCTATTTTTCAATTGGCAAATTTTTCAAAATTCAACAATAATTTTTAATTTACAAACGCTTTGAATGACCAAAAAGGCTATTAACTTTAAACTTTTCACATTTTAAAGTCTTCAATTTGTAAATTTTTCCAATTTTAATTTCAAATTTATAAAAATTACAGGAGTACCGTTTAGTACGTCACGAATTGGGCTACGCCCCGCGCCCTCCCCCCCCCCGTCTGACTAAAGTGACCCATTACCTACTGTCTCTACTCTATTTCAGGCAATGTCTGCAGTATTCATTAAATATAAACAATTTGCACCTGTATATGTAAATAGGTATCGTGAATTAAGTATATTGGTATCTACAGTTATATAAACTGGTAATGCAGAGTACCTTTGTGAATTTTTTAACTTTAAAAAAATAATAATAAAATATCTCAAACTACCCTTATTTCAGGCGATAAAAGAGAAATTATATAAACAGTTGAAAAAATTACCTTGCATATCAAATTAAAGCTATTTTTATACTCTATACGAAAATTTTTTTTTCAGAACAAAATTTCTGAAAAAAAATGTACACATTTCTCAAGAAAAAAATCAATATAACGCATTTTAAATCATATTTTAATTTGTATGCAAAATAGTTGAGAAATATGCACCCTTTAAACAGGGATAGAAAATTTCCAACGCCCCTACGAGTTGCGCCCTATCCCAAACCGGAATCTACTAATTTTTGTGAATATTTTGACGTATCTCAAATAAGGTAACTGTGAATTAAATCGTTAAAAAGACATTATATTAAGTAGGGCTCCGCTAGGCATATATTTCAATAAGTTTCTACAAACCTCTTCAGACAAATCCCCATCCAACACTTCCTCTTTAATGTTGAAACCAGTAACAACTTCTCTAATGATGACATCAGCGACCTCTTTATCAATGTTATTAAGTTTTTTCTCATTTACTTTTGAACTTGAAGATTGGGGATCTTCAACTTTTGGTATGTTATGGTAATGTTGGGACTTCATACTTCGAGCTATGGAAAATAATAAAAACCATATTGTAATACACTGACCAACAAAATTTCAGTTTTTTTTGTCCCACGAGCTAAAGTAGGTGATTTTGGAAGTAAGTATTAAATATATAATAGTTTTTTTTGTGATAACGGTGACTAAAATTAATAAACCGTGATTGACAATACTCTGGTTACTAAATTATATAAATTATTAAAAATAGAAAATCAAAATAAAAGAACCACTTGTACAAAATTTTTAAATATATAAATAATGAAATAAACTTTGGAGAACCCTATGAGCACTAAAGGTAAAAGACCTAGTCCAACGGCTGAAGGTCGGGACGTGTACACAAAACAGAGGCAGCGTTACCCCTCTGTATTGCAAGGCTTATTCTGTGCTTCAAAAACTAGGTGGATCTAGGTTCAAATGATGACACTTAGATCTTAGCACCCACTTCTTTCACAAATGATTTAGAAAAAAGGAACAAAAAAATAATTTGGAGATATTTCTGAATATCTTCGATTTCATTTGGTTCCGAAATTTTTGCAGCCTCTCCAGCTCTTTTAGACGTTAAAATTTAGATAGGATGCTGACAAAGTATCTGAACAAGTCTAAAGATCTAAAAATTCCATTTGGTTCTAAAATTGCTGGAAAATGAGCAGAAACTAAAGCATGTTTTATTATATCTTTAAAACAACTGTGCCGAGACCACCTACTTGCGCTCTTTCGGCAACAAACGCCTTGAGCCCATTTGGGAAAACAGGAGTTTCACACACAGGTTGTTCAATGCGAAAAGCAATAGAAATTCGAAAAGAGGTGTCATCTAGATCAGTACCTAAAGAAGAAGAAGAAGAAGAAGAAGAAGAAGAAGAAGAAGAAGAAGAAGAAGAAGAAGAAGAAGAAGAAGAAGAAGAAGAAGAAGAAGAAGAAGAAGAAGAAGAAGAAGAAGAAAGAAGAAGAAGAAGAAGAAGAAGAAGAAGAAGAAGAAGAAGAAGGAAGAACTTCAATCCACATGTTACTTTCTTTTTTCTGAAGAGCCAAAATGCGAGCCTTATCTATTGGGTCAGATTTATTTTTCTTAAAAAAAAATAGAAAGTTGTTCATCTAAATTTTTTTTTTAAAAGAGATGTCAGGAGAAATTGTATTGTCACAAAAGATGGACCAATTTTTACAAGGTACCAAATAATATTCATCTGGAGAATTCTGAATAGATAAAGGAATAAGGCTTTTAATTGTTTCGGAAATGTCGTTATTTGAAGCAATAAAGGTAGACAAACATAAAGAAGAAATGTTCCTTATCCCTAAACCTCCAAATTTTACTACTAATTTACAAAAGGATCAAGCAGAGGGATTGAAATTGCAGTTTGAAATAACCTCACAAGTATTTTTTTTTAAATAATATCGTAGTTATAGAAAAGAGCAAGTTTTGTCCAACATGGTGTACATCTAATAAGGTACGACATTTTAGGGATTGCAAATGAATTTTTTAATAAATAAAATCCCAAATCAGAAGGAAGAATTTTTAAATTTTTTCTAAACGATTTGAGAGTTGAAATTTTGTTTTTCAAATCGATAAATAAACTATACTTCCCTAGGGGACATCTTAATAAATTAACTTGATCTTTTTCAATAATTTTGATATTTGGGGCGATATAAATAATTTCCTTGAAACATGAGATATCAAGAACAGAACAATTTTCTTTGGAAATCAAAGATACCTCACATTTACTGAAATTAATTTCCATAGCAATTTTTGAACAATGTTTAATTAAAATTTTGAAATCATTTAGAACCGAGTTATAATCTCCACATAGTGCACCATCATCAAGGTACGATATGTTAAGGTCACTTTCTAAACAATGGATGATTGGCTGTAAGCAGAACGAAAATAAAGCTGGACCTAAAGGGTCGCCTTGCTGCACACCACGTTGGGAAAGAACAGTACGGTCGTTAAAAGAAAGTATAGATGGATTAATGTATGACTAAAAAATAAAATTATAAAAATCTGGAATAATTTTAGATACTTTTGATAAAAGAGAATGTCTTGAAATCAAATTAAAAGAGTTTAGGAAATCTATTTTTATCAAAAATTTCTCGCTTTGGTGGTCAAAGGAAATAAAACGAGAAGTAGGATGTACAGCTGCCTCAATTCAAATTCAAAATTCAAATTCAAAATCTTTATTGTCTTAAAAAACTATTTCAAAAATAGTATAGACAAAGGCAAATCCAAAATAAAAAAGAAAATTCTTAAAACCAGAAAAAAAACAACCTGTGTTTGACAACACATTTAGTTCGCAAAAAAATATAAAAATAAATGTTTATCTAACTAAAACAAAATAAGAAATATTAATTATCTAATCGTGCTTTTCTGTTAATTTTAGTTTTCGCTCTTTTTACATTACAAAATACACTTTACGACTAGACTCTTGACAAGAAATTGGAGCTTACAATTAATAAAAATCAAAGAAAACTATAACATTTAAAACTAAAATATACACATACATGAATTAAGTTAAAATAACACATGTACGTCCATATGTTATATAAATGAGAAAAAAAAAATGTTTTTTATAGCCAAAAAATAATAAATAAGGTAGATCCACAATAATACTGCTAACAAACGTTTAAAATGTAAAATGTACTATTAAGAAACCAGAAAAGAACCATTACACACCTGGAAAATTTCGAATTCCCCAACCGAATAAAAAGCATTAGAATGTAATAATATCTTTGGCATGTTTTTAAACATTTTTGGTGATGTGCACATCTTTAATTGTTTAGGAAGCTTATTGAAAAGCGAACTGCCAAAATAAAATGGAGACTTTTTGTAAAATTCATGAGAATACTTCTCAAGTAACAAATTTTCCCTTCCCCTTATATTATGTGAATGCCGATCACTAACCTGCATAAGCTTTGCTTCATTAACAAAAATGACTGTTAGGAGATAAATATTCCGGCTATGGTCAATAATTTTTTGAATTTAAAAGTGTTTCTACATGACTGTCCTTAGGGAATGTTAAATAACAACCTGATAATCCTTTTTTGAGCAACAAAAACCCTTTCAATATCCTTTGAGTTTCCCCACAAAACTATATTATAATTTATTCAACAGTGAATCCTTTAATTGGTATATCATAAAATAACCACTATTCAATGGCTTACAGACAGATTCGATATTTCTAATGGACTTTCAAAATTTGCGTTTTTAAATGATTTAATATTAAATTGTTACTTTTGCTCCATTTAGATATTTCATTAAAACAGTTTAATGTTTTGTCAAATGCACGTTAAAAATATAAACGGTCCCAGTATGCTACCCTGTGGGGTTCCCAAATCTATTTCAAAGCTATCAGAGAACGTCTAGGCATGGAAAAAGATTTATACCAGCTATTTAAATTACCTCTAATACCCATGGTATGCAGCTTGCTACAGACAAAATTTGCATCAACAGAATAAAAAGCCCGGGTTAGATCAAATATCAAAACTATATATAACCATTTCATTCAGGTCTAATTTATCATAGATCATTTGCGTTAGATCCACCCCGCTACTTTGAGTTGATAAACCCTTTCTAAATCCGTAATGACGTTCAGAAAAAATATGATGTTTCTCAATGAATTTAGTTGTTCTTTCATACACAACTTTTTCAATGATCTTGGAAAAAAAGCTTAAAAGAGACACTTGCCTGTAATTCTCCACATTAGTTTTTTCGCCCTTTTTATAAATGGGAACAACGGTCGCTTCTTTTAACGCTTCAGGAAAGACACCTTCACTTACAGAAGCATTTATTAATACAGAAAAAATCTCGACAAATTACATTATTTAATTAATTTTACCGGGACATTATCAGGTCCTGTTGATTTTTTATTTTTTAAAGAATTTATAATTTTCTCTATTTCCAAGCCAGTGTTGGTCTAAAAAACATGGTTTCTGAAATATATTTTCCGCTTGTACACGTTTCTGAACCCAAAATGCCAAAATGCGAATTAAATTTTTCCTGAATGACTATTGAAAGATATGTTCCAAATTCATTAGCAATTTGTTTTATTTCAGAAATTACATTACTTTTATTTGATTTGCCACTCAGCTGATTTGTAATTTGCCAACTTGTTTTTGTTTTGTTTTCTAAAGAATTAATTTTGTTACTAAAGTATGCAATTTTTTCGGTTTGAATATTTTTTGCACTTGTTTTTTACATGTTTTATATTTAAGCTTAATATTTTCATCTAGCGTGTGTTTCATTAACCAACATAGTCTCCGCATTTCTTCTCTCTGTTCTAAAGGAGCTTGCGAAAATACAATTTTTTTGATTTTGTTTGCAATTTATTTTTTTCAGCGGGAAAGCAATACCAAAACAATGATTAAAAATCCTTAAGAAACCATTGAACATACTGTTTATGTTGGAGTGGCCCAATTCAGTAACTGAAAATTTGTTGAGCCAAAATCTAAACTCTCTAATGGTATGTTCATTACAGGGTCTGCCGATACAAAAATCTTTTGAAATTTGATTTCAAATAATTTTGTTTTTCTTTACACTAATTAATTGTGCGCAGTGATCTGACAGTCCAGGCTCAAAAACAGCGCACTTTACTAGATTGTCACTATTTGATGCTACATAATGAATACCGCATTTTGTGTTGAAACCTAACTTGGGCGTAAATAATCACCCACTACAATTTCTAAGTGTATAGCCCACACCGATCGGACGCAGTCCGCCATCCCTTTTCTAAAGCGCACAGAGGGTTGGTCCAAAGAAAACGGGTCTATAATAACATCAGGAACTTAACTAACAATTCAGGGTAGCTGAAGTATCTCCCAAAGCTTCGTTAGTCATATCTTTCAGGTGCTGGGGACCAAGAGAGTCTATTCCGCCTACAGAACCAGGTTTGAAAGATGAAATTGCAATTTTGACTTCTTTTTCTAATATTTCTATTTGAGGGATGTCGAAACACGAATCTTCTGGTGAGATGTCAGTAGAAAAAGGCGAAGGACATTTTTCTTGTAGTTTTTCGTAGGTGGAATCATCATTCGGGGTCAAAGTATAATTAATAATGAGAAGACGTGTTGCACCTTGGACATCTCCAAAAGAATGTTTTTGATCTACTTATTTTGCGAAATTGAATGTATTTTTAGTTTCTGGTTGGTAGTTTCTGATAGCTTTAGGTTTAAATAAATATTTTTGAAACAAACTAGGAATTGAAAGTTTCTTGTGTGTTTGGTACATGTTTCAATTTTGTTTGCATAAAAAGGTATGAGATTTTTCTGTTTTTGATTTCACTAGAACACGCAGAGCAGCGTAAGAGAAAACAAACAAAAAGATCCAAGATAAACAGTTTTTTATCAAATCGATGAATTCTTTAGCAAAAGATCTTCTCGCACTTTTTGGAATCCGTGCTAGAATTCGAGTGTTTTGACGAAGTGAGAAGAGCAAATCTTCCGTGTTAACTAATTTCGGTTTGGCTTTTAGGTGAATTTTAAGCCCACTGCCGCCACAAAAAAACTTTTTGCAAAGTGAACATTGTTTGTTTCTTCTTAAAGTTTTCGATTTTGAAGAGTCCAATGAGGAAGTTGAAGAGTTGTCCAAATCACAATCTGAAGAATTTGAAGAACTGAGGAGTGTTGAATCTTTATCAAAACTTTTATGACATCTTGAAAAATGAATTTTAAGTCCTCTTTGACTTTGAAAAGCTTTATTGCATAATTTACAGTCGACATTTTCGAAGGGTAAAAGAAGGTAATAATTACAAGCATCTGTGCTTCCCGAGAAAAGTAATTAATTGCATTTTATGTTTAGGTTACTTGAAAATATTAAAATATACTTTTCAAAATAAGCCGGAGGTCGAAAAATTCTAAAATTTAAATTGTAGAGCTCTGAAATAGCTAGAACTTCTACTGAAGTTACATACGAACCATAAGATTTTATAAGAGATTTGTAGTCTTCTTTGTCTAAATTTTGGTGGTAAGCGAAACTTGCCAGATCTTGCCAGTGAACGAAAACATAATCAGAAGCTTGAATACGAAGCCCTGCCAAATAAACCGCATAAAAACTTGTCAAAACTGGTAACATTTTCATTAGATTTTATGAGATTTTATAAGGTCTAAGAGATTCTATGCGGCAAAGATCGTGACTTGTAAAAGCTGATAAGGTTTTATGAGGATCAATGTAAAATTACTTCTCAAAATGGGCAAGAGCTTAGAAGATTTTATAAGAATAAAAATTTAAATTTTTGGGTGTTGCTAAGATTATATCAGGTTATATGAGCTTGAACTTTTGATCTTATTTTATCCGCAAATAATGTTCTTATTTCTACAAGTTTTGACAAAGTTCAACAAGCACGAGTTTCTACGAGATTTAATAAGGAAGAAAAGTATGGAGACTATAAATTTCTATTACGGTTCTACCAGCAGATTTCTTTAAAAGATTTGACGAGCATTATAATTTAATGTTTTACAAGATTTTATAAGTTTACATTGCACCAAAATGGCATTATTTTTTAAAAGATTTGAGGAGTATTACAAGCAAATAATTTACAAGGTTTTTAAAAGCATTAACAAGCAGGAAGGAACGAAAGTATAGAGTTTACGGTTCTATCAGCACAACTTTTTAAAAGATTTGACGAGTATTACAAATATTTTACAAGATTTTATAAGTTCCCATTGTAGCAAAATGACATAGTTTTTTAAAAGATTTGACCAGTATTCCAAGTAAATATTTTACAAAGTTTTATCAACATTAATAAGCAGGCAGGAACAAAAGTATGGAGGTCCCCTTCCAAAAATAACGCATAAAAAATTGTCAAAACTGATAACATTTTCATTAGATTTTTTGAGATTTTATAAAAGGTCTAGGAGATTCTATGCGGAAAAGATCGTGACTTGTAAAAGCTGACGAGGTTTTATGAGGATCAATGTATAATAATTTTTTGAAATTGGCAAGAGTTTAAAAGATTTTATAAGAATAAAAATTAAAATTTTCGAGTGTTGCTAAGATTATATCAGGTTATATAAGCTTGAACTTTTGACCTGATTTTATCCGCAAATAATGTTCTTGTTTCTACAAGTTTTGAGAAAATTTAACAAATACGGGTTTCTACGAGATTTAATAAGGAAGAAAAGTATCGAGACTTTATAAGTTTCTATTGCGGTTCTACCAGCACATTTTTTTAAACGATTTGAAGAGCATTATAATTTAATGTTTCACCAGATTTTATAAGTTTTAATTGCAGCGATCTAGCATAATTTTTTAAAGGATTTGACCAGTATTTCAAGCAAATATTTTAAATTTATCAATATTAACAAAAGCACGAAGGAACAAAAAGTATGGAGAGTTTACGCGATTCTAGGAGCCCAATTTTTTACGAGTATTACAAGCAAAACTTTTATATACAAGGTTTTATAAGCATTAACAAGTAGTAATGAAAAAAAGTATAGGAGTTTATATGGTTCTACCACCACAATTTTTTAAAAGATTTGACGAGTATTACAAGCAAATATTTTACAAGGTTTTATCAACATTAATAAGAAGGAAGGAATAAAAGTATAGGAATTTTACACGTTTCTATGAGCACATTTTTTAAAAAGATTTGACGAGTATTATATGCAAATATTTTACAAGCTTTTATAAGCATTAACAAGCAGGAAGAACAAAAGAATATAGTTTATACGGTTCTCCCAGTACAATTTTTTAAAAGATTTGACGAGTATTATAGGCAAATCAATATTTTACAAAGTTTTATAATCATTAACAAGCAGGAAGGAACAAAAGTATTCAGTTTATATGTTTCTGTTAGCACAAGATTTGACGAGTATTACATGCAAATATTTTAAAAGGTTTTATAAGCACGGATACTTTGCGATTATTCGACCAGCACAATTTGCAAATATTTGATAAAATTTGAAATAGAAAAGTATGAATACTTTATACATTTCTATAGGTTTGACGAGTGACGACCTTAACAACACCGGACGTCCCTGGGATGTACTTTTTAAGTACGCATAGGTCGGGGACGTTCCATCCCTGCCAAAAATACTGCATCAAATCTCTTGAAGAAATTTGACAAGATTTTACCAGATATAATATGTTTTTGACTTGGTTTGTGAATCATCCCTCATAGGATCTCTTAATATCTTGTCAATTCTGGAGTGTTTTAAGAGTTTTGATGCGGTTTTTTTGCAGGAAGACCTAAGTGCTTTCCCGGGACGTCTCAATCAGGCTATAAAAAAAAGTACCGGTGGAACCTTCAAAAACGGTTTTTAAAGAGTCACTTAGATATGTTAATTGAGGACTCTATAGGTCAAACTGTATATGTTTAAAAAACATCCAGTAAAGTACGTTAAAAAGACATTCATTTTGTAAGAGAAAATTAAATAAAAATATATATTTATGTGATGAATGTTAATGAACCTACCTATATCTAAAACATCATTAATAAATATTAAAAATAGCAAATTAAAAAAAAATTATAACTCGACCGGGATGCGAACCTACGAAATATGCGTATTACTAGGCTCTAAGTAAAATGGCACAAGAGCGCAACTATTTACACCACGGCTACCGTGAAACTAATTCGAAGAAATGCGCTTCACGACTATAGCGACTAGGCGCTTTACATGGCATGCCCTACAATCGGGATCATTCGTTTCATCGCATTCCTTTTGCTCTGGTCAGTTTTTTGTAGCAATCACGGGGTAATCGTTTCTATTAACTACATAATAATCATGAGACCTCGGTACTGATCGTGTTGGTTTGATTGCCAATCGAACAGTCACGCCATTTTGTATGGTTTTATCGACGTATTTGAATGCTTTGAGTGGATGGAGGTAACGCTAGGTGTTTTTTTTTAGAAAAAAGTGTTTTTAGAGGTACGTAAACTAAATATTATTTTATCCTATTTTCATATACATCTTTTAAATTATGGCTGAACACCGTAAACTTGCAAATTATGGGATTCAAGCGACAGAGACAAGATGACCCTGAAAATAAAGGCTGGTTCATGCCTAAATTCCTTTTTTGTACTGTAACTTTTTCCTTTGGCAATTATTCAATCTCATATATTCAAACGTAGGTGTTCATGCTTGTTCCTTTTCCGTATATTTTTCCTTGAGCCTTACGGAAAAAGAAACGGAAAATAATGTTGCTCAAGTGCGACCTGCTAAATATTTGTTGACGTTTTTTTAACCTCAAAATTGATTGGATGTGTCCATTAGTGTTAACATTAAGGACTAAAGTTAAGTAAAAGGAATTTTAGCATGAACCAACCTTTTAGATAAGAAAAAAAACAGGTTAAAGTTAAAGGAAAAGGAATTTAAACATGAATCAGCCTTAACTTGTCTGCTGCTGGTACCTCAATTTATTTTGATGATCCTTCTCAATTCTAGAACTTAATGGAAAAATCGAAAATTAATAAGAGGTGGTTGTTCAGGATTTTTTACATATAACCTCACTTCTGATTTTTTAAAAGTTTTTTTTAATTAAAAAGTAGATATCTCGGGAGATGTATAATTTTGGTCTTTTTTTGTAAGGATACCGGGTGATGTATTTTCTTATAAAATGGTAGGTAAAGTTTTTGACACTAACTAATATGCAGATTAAGGTAGTTATGTGACTTGGACAACCATTTTAGCTTCTGGTGGGACACATCCCTGGTAAATTTTTAGCATAAATTATACAAATTTCAAATGAAAACAAAAAAAATGGTAAAAATAATAAACACCAACAACTGACAGTAGACACATTTTTAACACACATGTGCCAATTGGTTCTATTCTTATTCTAATTTTATTTCCTGTATAAACCGTCAACAAGTTCTTATTTTTATAAACTCAGCTTTACTGAACTTTAACCACAAGTAAATTTTAGGTCTTTTAAAGGCTGGTTCATGCTTTTCCATATATTTTTCCTTAAGCCTTGAAAGTCAACCAATATTTAGCTGTACAGAAAAAGAAACGGAAACATTGTGTCGTATAAGTGCAGCAAATATTTGTTGACATTTTTTAACCTCAAAATTGAAGGTTTTTAAATTATTTCAAGCAGTAGTTATTACAAAAATGAATATTGAACATTTAATGCATTTGGTCCACATTTGTGGGACAAAAAGAACCGCAAATTTTGTATCTAAACAAAATGCCAAAATCGCAAGTTTGCCTATTATTAGTGTCAAGTTTGAATTTTAGCATGAACCAGCTTTTTACTTAAGGAAAGCGGAAAGGTTAAGTTAAAGTTAAATGAACCTGCCTTTATCCAAATTAACTGACACTTGAAATAATTCTGTTCAACATCATTCTCGAAACGTTAAGAGAAGAGTACTCTTGGAAAAAAAATGAAAAAATAAATAAATCCAAACATGGTCTGATTTTGCTAATTGTTTCGTAAAGTTTGACTGATTTTTAATTGAGTTAACTTAGACTAAGAATAAACAAAAACCTATTATGATAAAAATCTATTATAATTTTATATTTTAGGTTGCCTATTTTTCTAAGCTTGGTAATAATATCCAGGAGTTTATTACACAAATACTATCTGCACTTATAACTGATGATGTGGCCCTAAAATATTCATTGTTAGGGTGGAAGGAAAAAGCACCATTCAATTATCTTTCTGTTTAAGATGATAATTGGTGAGTTCAAATATGCATTTGTGTCTGTAATAAAAAAAAGTTTTGATCAGGAAAAGTGCTAAACTAAAATTTAATGATATTCCCTTTTTGTATGACAACATGGTGAGGTTGGCTTAAAAGGGCCCAAGAAAGGAAGAAGAGGGGAGTGTTAACAGAAGCGGAATAAACTGAGTAAAAGGTTTAAAATAAAAAACAGTCTATTTATTCCAAACTCCTCCAATTTTGGTACTAAATATTTTTGCATGACTATAAACGAGACTATAAAAAATAATAAATTTTGGGAACCTTGTTTTGACTTAAAATGTAATGTAAAGATGTACTCAACTGTTATTAAAAAAATAATAATAAATAAAATTGCAGACCCCATTTTGATTTTTATGGACTATGCATCTTCATTTAATATGCCACCCCCCCCTTAACAAAAAAAAACAAAACTCTTCCTTAAACAAGGGCAAAATTAAAAGAAATAAACCCTTTCCCAAAAAAGAATTATTATCACACTAAATATTTCACTTAACATTTAGCCCTCATCTTGATATGTAAAATATAATGAAAAGAGGGGTATTTAGTATGATTAAAAGATGCTCCTATTTCTTTAGTCTCAGCGCCAGTAAACAGAGCGGCAGAATGTTGAATTTTTGTGATGGTTCATGCAGCTAAAGTATTTTTGTTCAGGTTTTTATTAAAAGACTGGAATGGTACTAAATCAGAGGACTCGAAATGTTAAGTACTCACATCAATACCGGTAATCATGTAAGGAAGTTTAATTTTTTTAAATAATTACCTCTTTTAAGATTATTTTTAAAAACTTATTATGCAAGCTCTTTGTGAGTTGTCATTTGTTAATATTACAATATAGTATACAAGATTAAACAGTTTTAAGTAAATATTTATGTGCAAGTTTATTTTGGAAAAATAATTGGTTTATTGGCTTTTGGTTTCATTGTATCTATATATGGGATATCAAAAAAAAACTTGCATGCAAACCTATTAGTTTGGATTGATGGCTCAATATTTTATCAAGGTATTGTTTTAGGTGTGACCCTATTTTAAATTTTTTTGAAGTAAACCGTTGTTTTAAGTTTTAAAGTTTATTAATTTAATTCTTTGCGAAAATAGTAAAATATTTATAATTTGCCTGTGGCGCCTTGCTTGTGTAACTACTTATAGATAGAGTTAGTATTTCGCGAATTTATTTTTTACCTATTTATTATAAGTTATAAAAAAGATTTAAGGTCTACATATTTTTCTAAAGGATGGTTAATAAATAAGGGGTTGCTAGTTGTTTGTCTTGATAGTTGGAGTGTATTCTTAAATTTATAATAATATAAATAATAATAAATAATATAAAATATTTATGTAACTGCTGAGTGCAAAAAACGTTTCTTAAGCGTTTTTGAAAGGTTCCTGGGGCGCTTTGAAACGTTCATTGGACGTCTTAACGTTCTTCCCAGTAAACACAAAAGAACATTCGAGAACATTAATATTCCAAGAATATTTGCATTAGATGATGAAAATGTGATAAAAATCGATTACAGAGGGGGTTTTTCATGTATTATTTATATGATAAGTATATGTATGTAACATTCTAAAAACCTTCTGTGGTTAAAAATTGTAATGTAATATAATATAGGAGTATTACTTAATAATAGAAACATTTAAATGTTTTTGTCAAAGCTGTGATAGATAAAATTTATAAAATTTTATATAAAGAATCTGTAATCGATTTATATCACAGTGATATAATCTAGAAGGAATATTCCTAGAATATTTCTGTGTTTACTGGGTTTGAACGTTTTTAAAACGTTTCTGGGACATTACAAAGTTTTAGAAAAATATTCACTTTTTCAATACGCCTTTGAAACGTTTTTTAAACATATGCGAATCTTTATTAAATGTTCCCTCAGGTCGTCGCATTTGTACACAAAAAACGTTTTCAAAAAGTCCGAAAAAGACCTGGAACCTAGGCGTACGTTTTTAAAAACGTTTTAAAAACATACATGTGTACAAGTAATAAATTTTAATATATTTTATTAACAATAATAACCAGTAGCTCTGAGAACAAGTCAAATATTTAACAAAAGAATTAACAAACTTTTGTTTTTATCAGAACGTAAGCACAATTTTCCAACAAAATGTATGATCCAAAGAAAATATTTGTTAAAATTTAAGCAATGTTGTCATGCAAGCAGTCTTTTTCAGATTTTACAAACAAAAAATGACATATTTGAGATTTGAACATTTTTATTTGAAGAGAGATTCTTTGAACATAAAAGTTAGGGTTTATTCGAGGATTTATTACCTTTATTCCAACATGACCCACTTCTCGTATTTAAATTCTGGTGGTCAAACTCGCCCCTCGAAAAGAGTGTGCTCTGTTTGGGGTTTTGTTCGAAATTGTACTCCAAATACCCGAAAACGGCTCTGTTTCGTTTTTGATGGGACAACCTGTAGAACAATTTTTTTCGGCTCGAGACGAGTCAAAAGAAGCAAAATATTCTCGACTCTATCTATATTTATTTCTTTTTTTTTATTTTTTTCTTTATTTTAAAAATTAAATTATTTTTTTAAGCATATTTCTTAAAAACTTGTCTTTATGTTTGTAAAAATACAAGTTATTTGTTTAAGCAACTCCTAGAAACTCTTAGAAATTTTATTCTAGTCTGGCAAAGACAGTCAAAACCTGATCAATCCCATCATAAAATCTATTAAGAACTTGTAAAAATTAAAGTTATTTATTTAAGCATCTCTTAAAAACTTAGAAACTTAAACCTGGTCTTGTAAAAACATGTGAAATCTGATCAATTCCATCATAAAATCTTTCCAAGTTATTTGTTCAAGCAACTCTTAGAAACTCTTAAAAACTCTTAGACATTTTATTCTAGTCTTGCAAAGACAGGTAAAACCTGATCAATCCCATCATAAAATCTTTTAAGATCTCATTAAAATTAGAGTTATTTGTTTAAGCATCTCTTAAAAGCTCTTAGAAACTTAAACCTAGTCTTGTAAAAACAGGTAAAATCTGATCATTTATATCATAAAGTTTTTTAAAATCTTATTAAAATCCTAGTTATTTATTCAAACATCTCGTAGAACCTCTTAAAAACTCTCACAAACTTGACAGGTTAAATCTGATGTTAAGAACAATGAAATTTCACTGGATCTTGTCAAAATCGGATCACTGTTATCACAAAATCTTATAAAATCTTGTCAAAACTTTTAGGGTTCCTCATAAAATATTGTAAAATCTCGTAGATTTTCAGAATCCAAAGGTGTATCCTTCTCCTCATAGAATCTCATAAGCTTTATCAATCAGTAATCCAATGAAATCTGACAAACTCTTATAAAAGTTCACAAGACTGCTGTTGAAAACTTGTGAGGTTACAAGATATTTTAATCAGCCACAAACTGTTCAAAGCTATATAAGATTTCACCTGATAATGGTGTTTCACAAACCGATGTTAAAACCAATTGAATCTCTATTTCAACAACGACAATCAACTTTGACCGTCGGATCCTATCAAAACTTGTCAACTTTGACGAGTTTTTTTTAAAGAGTTTTTTTGGCACGGAGGTCAGTTGGACCTACATATGTTCGATTTCTTCTTAAGTATTCGCTAACACAGTGAAAAGAACAGTTTCAGTCCTTGTCATAAACTGGACTGGAAAATGGACAATTTGATTAAGATTCAATTGTTTGAATTTCTTGTTGAAAAGGGACTACTTGAAATTTTGCCTATGGTTTCTAATATTCTTTGTACTTATTTTGTATAGAAAAATGTATAAAATTGTAGATATAATTATTTTTGATGTCTTGACTTTGACAATCAATCAATTACCACTTACTTTTTATTACACTTTTATTTTAAATCTTTTTTCAGAATTTTTGTATTTTTAAGCAATGAAATTTTATATTATATTATATTATAATATGTATATAAATCAATAAATGACATATAGACGCATAGTTAGGTACTAAGCTTTTTTAGCTTAACTTTAAAAGAGACAAGATACCTGACACTTACTGAGACTTTGGTTATATTATTATATGGAACAATGTTTAACTTTCTGTTGTTTACAGAAACACACAAGTGGCTTACCTACCTACTTAAATATAAAATTATACACGAATTCTATTAATAAAATTTTACTATAATATGAAATCTGCCAAATAATTTAAATAACATACAAAAAATAATTCTGCCAATTTGAGCTTTGGAAGCTCCCTAATAATAAATGTTTATAGTGGTTTTATACAAAATAAATTTATTACAAAATTTGCATATGATTTATTGCAATTTTAATTTTCAACACTTGAATTATGCCAAACATTAAAACAAACAGTTCACATCATATGTGGATAATTTCTATCCCGTGGGATTTTTTATGAAGGAGTTTTGTGACTGTGTGGGATTGATAGCTCTTTAGTCACACAATCAAGTGTTACCGTGTTGATATGACGACATCTTTCAAGATGGTGGCCAAAAATTATAAAAAATACAGGGAATGAATATACTCGATTCCATATAATTCGAACCAAGGATTCCAAAAAATTTAATTTCAAGGTCATCCGACCTTAAATGACCATGAAAATCGCAAAAAACAAGATTTTTACCATTTTCTCTTCAAAAAATCTTAATAATTCGACGTTTTGTCAGAGTAACTTCAAATGTACCTCAAACTATTAGGAATGTATGCCAAATTGGGTCTTTCGAGTTTCATGCAGTTTAAAGCTTCATGAACTTGAAAAATACACCAGCAAAATTAACAAATTGCAAAAATAACATACTAAAGGGTGCTCTTCATCAATTATTAAAGCCAAGAAAACCAATTTGGGTAACAAAGATAAAAAGGTCAAGTCCAACAATTTTTTGTTTAAAAAAATTTTGTTCAGCTATGACACGTTTCAATATGGCGGCTGATATCTCAAAATAGAGACCTATAACCACATTTTATTTTATCCAATTACGTAAAAAGGTAAAATAACAAGCTTGCTACTTCTTAATATGAAAAAAAAATTATTTGATGCATGACCTTGATTGACCTTGAAAATACCATATAAAATTGAAAAACTAGCTTTTTGTAGTATTTTTTTACAATTTACAACTACGCAAAAACTTTAAGTGCGGGAGATGAAATTAACATCTTAGCGATAAATAAACCCTTAATTTTAAACCTCTCTACCATTTTTTTTGATCTGGCGTCTCAGATGTTATGCTATATCCCGGTAAAAATGACCTATATGCCTGTTGTTTTCAGTTTCGGAACTGTGGATTTTATGTTATACTCACTTGTTTGGCCAACAAAGTCATTTATATTACCTATAAAAGAGTTAGCAGAAGTTAGATATACATTACCATATTCTGGACCAGGTGTTTTAGATGCCATTTTCCAAAATGGCGTACGAAAAATCATAAAAAATACAATTTTTGCAACCGGTGCGTGATTATACTCGACACTTTCGAGGTTATCCGACCTCAAATGACCTTGAAAATCGCAAAAAACACGATTAATAGTAAGCTCTTTAAAAAAATCTCCATAATTTAACGTTTTGTTACATCAACATCTGGAACGCCAGATCAAAAAAAATGATAGGAAGGTTTAAAATAAAGTGTTTTTTTTTTTATATGGCTAAGATGTTAATTTCATCTCCGGCACTTAAAGTTTTTGCGTAGTGGTAAATTTGAAAAAACACTACAAAAACGGGTTTTTCAATTTTACATGGTATTTTCAAGGTCAATCGGGGTTATGCATCAACTAAACTTTTTTTTTTCATAGTAAGCGGAGATAAGTCAACAAGAATTGATGGCCACCTTGTCTTTTTTACTTTTTTACGAAATTGCATAAAATAAAATGTGGTTATAGGTCGCCATTTTGATATATCAGCCGCCTTATTGAAACACGTCCCAAGTAGCAATTTAACGTTCCGGCGACGTAGTCCTACAAGTTACGCAACTATCTCTAGTTGCGGCGCTGATTCATGCTACAACGTTTAAACGACTCGATTCTGCACCGATTTGGTCAATCATTTTAGGGTTTTTACAACGTTATGCTTTTAACTATGGGTTCTAGCGGGACGTTCTTTTAACGTTGCTAGTTTCACTCAAAGGCAACTAGAGGGCGCTGTTTGGAAATTATCTTGGTGTGGACAAGAGTCGAAACATTAACCATTTAATGCTAAAAAGCTAATAGTAAGCTTAAAATAAGAATTTTTCTTTATGTTTACATTTCAATTGCAACAATGGCGGAGTACGGGCAGCCAGGTTGAGGCATTCAAAATGGCGTGGGCGTAAACCAGTTGATTCGGTTAACTCGGGTTGTGGAGTGTAAAAGATTGACCAATATGTCTACTTCGGTTGTTCTATCAACAAACCATTACTCACTCCCAACGGAAAGAGCTTTGGCAACTAAAAACTGAACGCACCCCAACCGCATGTTTGCTTTCCCACATTAAAACTTTTCCGCTGACTTTAATTTCTCTTTTTGTCGTATTGAACAAGAAAGAATGTATTTTTTACTGCCCCTCACTTTTTTGAACAAAGATGCTGACAAATGCAAAATTTAATGTGTTGTCTAATGAGTCGCCGCGGAAACGTTAAGGAAACGTTTTAATAATAACTATTAAGCAAAGATTACCCGGTTCTCCATTTAACGTTTAGATCATCTGCATTAAAACGTCTTGGGTCAACTAAGGTTATGGTTTCAACGTTTTCCTGACGTCACTATAAAGCCCAATATATTAACTAAGATAGTGATATTAAAAAGGTTGCTACAGTGGACATTGCAACGTGAAGCTATAAGTTGCGTTTAACGTTAAATGACCGTTGTTTCGGGGTTAGATAATATTCGTTTTAAAAATGACTGATATCTGCACGAACCGTAAAGTTAATTTTGGTGTAGACCTTCTTGTCTTTGTTGCCAAATTTGGTTCTCTTCGCTTGAATAGTTGATGAATAGCGCCCTTTAGTATGATATTTTTGCAATTTTTCAAGGTCATGAAGCTTCAAACCGCATCAAACTCTAAGGATCGAATTTGGCGTACATGCCTAATAGTTTGAGGTACATTTGAAGTTGGTCTGACAAAACGTCGAATTATTAAGATTTTTTGAAGAGAAAATCGCACAATTCTTGTTTTCTGCGATTTTCAAGGTCATTTAATGTCGGATGACCTTAAAAGTCAATTATTTGGCCTGGTTGCGAAAGTTGTATTTTTTATGATTTTTGGCCGCCATCTTGAAAGATGACGTCATATCAACCCCTTCTACACGGATGCGAACAAAACACCCGGTAACACTTGATTATGTGACTAAAGAGCTATCATTCCCACATAGTCACAAAACTCCTTCATTAAAAATCCAACGGACTTACACATGCCCCTTCACTATCACCTGAAACATCAAGAAAAAAAAATATTAACTAATAGCTAAAAATTATGTTATTGTGTTTATGAAATGTTCATTCAAGCAAATGTCATTTTAATCTCCTGCATAGCACAGAGGACCTAGGTAATTATATGATTTTATGTAAATTTAATTCAACCAAAGTAATATTTTATTTAAAATAGAAAATTTACTGACTTAATAACCTACAATAATATAAGTAAGTAATACATCTAACACCTTGTTCCACAGAGCCAAGTTTGAACTAAAGTTTACTGCTATTAAGAGTGAGTAAACTGGTACATCTTATGCTAATGTGCAAGTTTAAGAATTATATTAAAGTATATAATGTAGGTATGTATCTATATTATATACTGTTTCGAGGCAAAAAATTTGTAACCTGAGCAAAGCGAGGAACCAACTGTGATTTTAATGCAAAATTTTTACTATCATTAAAATTATTTAAAAAAAGTCTTGGAATTATTGAAAATAAAGAAAAATTCTAAAAAATATTCGAGGTATTTTGGTTTTACAGTACCTTATAATAATATACTATATTATAAACGGCTATAAAAATGTTTGCTAAAGTTCAGTTGAATCAGATTCTTACTATGCCAGACACAGTGCAATTTCCCCAACAATTTCATACTAAAAGTTAAAATAGGAACAAAATAAAGAACACCTTAACCTAAATACTTGTACACTTGATTTTAAAAAAAACTCATACATTTTTTCCTATGCCACAAAATTTAGCTTTCCATTAGTGTATACTATTATAAGGACCACCAGCTTAGTATGCCTGACAGTTTAAAATTCAAAAAAGAGAAGATCAAAAGATCTTGGGAGGAAAGAACGAAAATTCAAAATTGGATGAGTGTCCCACAAGGAACACACAAAAGACCAACGCGAAAAGAGAAAGATTAAACGATGTTTCGCCCGGGGTGACCAGCGTGGGCTCATCAGTGGATTCACTAGTCACCCTCAATCCATGGTGTTAAATACCATCGCAAACTCTGACTTCCAACTCTGAAAGATTCACAAATAGGCATCGTTCCGCATGATACTTATTATAAGTCACCTGATACGGGTTCGTCCTGGCATGTTAATCTTTCCAATAGGAATATGCTCCTAAGACAATGAACAGGACGATCCCGTATCAGGTGACTTATAATAAGTATGGTGTCAGGGCGGACAGATCAGGCCACTGTGGCATGAATCTGTCCGCTATGGGAATTTGGGCGAACCATACTGCCTGTAGCCTGTAGGCGGGGGGATCTAGCGACCCCCCGCCCACGATTCGAGTCTAGTGCTCAATCGTGCAATCAGCTGGCCTAATCTCGAGGGATCCAATCGTCGTATTCCTTACACCATTGGATCGTCACTCGTTATTAGGGACCGTGGGCTTGCTGACTGTGAATCAGCATGTCCACGTTAATAAAAGTCTCGCACAGGCATTCTCTACTCTGAGATCCTATACTTTCTAGGACACATAAGACCATGAAGTCCACGCACACCAAAGTCTTTCGGCGATCGGCAAGTTGCGACGGGAGCAGGACAGTGTAGTCTGGAAGCTCTTAATGACAAACCGGCACGAAAGCGACGGAAGTGTGATCGCCGTTTTGCTCAAGGATTGGCTGTAGAGCAACTCGTGTGCTGCATCCGTGACTGAGCAGCCCTATTTAGGACCCACTCTGCTCACCCTGAAAGGGAAGGGGCTATAAAAGGTGCCCTAAACATAGCCAGCCAACAACTGCCCAACTGGACAACCGCATCCAGAGGGTACACAACATGCGGTCAAAACAAAAGAAAAAGAAATCCAATGAACTTTGCCACATGGAATATCCGTACACTTATGGATACAGACACAACCACAAGACCACAAAGAAGAACGGCAATAGTGGCACGTGAACTAAGGAAATATAATATCGATATCGCTGCTCTCAGTGAAACTAGAAGAGCAGGCGAAGGCCAACTTAAAGAACACGGAGGAGGCTACACATTTTTCTGGAAAGGAAAAGAAGAAGATGAACCACGTATTCACGGAGTGGGTTTGGCTATAAAAAATGAGATTGTGAGAAGCGAAAGATTGATGACATTGCGCCTAAACCTTAGCAATCACCAACACGCTACTATAATCAGCACCTACGCTCCAACTCTCGCAGCTGATAAAAACCAAAAAGATGAATTTTATTCTCAACTTAGTGAAGCCATAACATATGTACCTAAATCTGATAAACTTATCATTTTAGGTGATTTCAATGCTCAAGTTGGTACGAATTCAAACCTATGGAAGGGCGTCATTGGCAAGGAAGGTGTTGGAAACATGAACTCAAACGGACTGCGCCTATTAACCTTATGTTCGGAATATGACCTCACAATCTCAAATACAATTTTCCGACAAAAAGACAAATTCAAGACCTCCTGGCAACACCCGAGGTCAAAACACTGGCATCTGATTGATTACATTATTGTACGTTCCAGAGATCAAAAAGACGTAAACATTACAAGAGCAATAACGAGTGCAGACGACTGCTGGACAGACCATCGCCTGATACGAGCCAAAATGAACTTGCACATTCCACCAAGAAGTAGCCGTCAAAAAAAGCAAATCAAAAGAAGATTCAATGTAGAACGCCTTAAAGATGATCAAACCAGAACAAAATTCCAAGTTTCTCTGAATCAAAAGTTGGGTACTTTAGAATACCCGGAGAATATTGACGATCACTGGAGAATTTTGAAGACAGCAATAACATCTGCCTCCGAAGAAACGGTCGGCTACACACAAAGAAAACATCAAGACTGGTTTGATGAGCACAACAAAGAAATTCAAGACCTTATTGAGAGGAAGAGAAAAGCCCATAATGCTTGGAAAAGCCACCCTAACTCTAACGACAAGAAAAGAAAAGGCAATATTAAGAAGCCAAAGCAGAAGTACAAAGGCAAACACGTAGATTAAAAAACCAATGGTGGACAACAAAATTACATGAAATGCAACATCTAGCTGAGTCCAACAACACCAGAGCCTTCTTTCAAGCTACTAAGATGATATATGGTCCCACTACACAAGGTATCAATCCCCTACGATCCAAAGATGGAACAAGGCTGCCTAAAGACAGATCCTCTATCAATTCACGATGGAAAGAACACTTCCAAGAACTACTCAACAGAGAGTCTCAGGTCGATAATGACATCTTCGACAAAATTCCGGAGAAAACTACACAACAACACCTAAGTGAGATTCCGAGATTAAAGGAGGTCGAAAAGGCAATCACACAGCTAAAGAATAACAAGTCAGCAGGCACAGATGGTATCGCTGCTGAAGTCTACAAACAAGAGGGTCCCGCACTTAATTCCCAAATTCACATTCTAATAAGTAAAATATGGACCACTGAGACCATTCCTGCCGAACTCAGAGACGCCTCTATAGTTACCATTTTCAAAAAAAACGCGATAAGGCCCAATGTGGAAACTACAGAGGTATATCTGTGCTTTCAGTTGCTGGAAAGATACTTGCACGAATACTATCAAACCGATTAATTCCGATTGCTGAACAAAATCTGCCAGAGACACAGTGTGGATTTAGGCCCAATCGAGGCACAGCTGACATGATCTTCAGTGCCAGACAAATGCAAGAGAAATCTACAGAACAAAATCGCCCTCTCTTCATGGCCTTCATAGATCTAGTCAAAGCATTTGATTCGGTCAACAGAGAAGCTCTTTGGAAAATACTGGCAAAAGCTGGATGCCCTCAAAAATATATTCAAATTCTTAGACTACTACACGACAATATGAATGCAACAGTCCTGAGCAACGATGGACCAGGAGAGTCATTCCACATTACGACAGGCGTTAAACAAGGGTGTGTTATTGCGCCCACCCTATTCTCTATATTTTTAGGTGCCATGCTTCACCTTGTTGAGGAACATCTACCACCGGTAGTGGAAATTTTCTATATAGATTCGACGGTGGCCTACTTAACCTAAGCAGACTGCGAGCAAAAACTAAAGTCTCGACAACCTCGGTAATCGAACTGCAGTACGCCGATGACAACGTCGTAATGGCCGATACAGAGGAAGGTCTACAACAAAAGCATTGGTCTAGAGGTCAATCTTGCCAAAACGCAAATTCTTCACCAACCAGAACCAGGTACGAATCCCCAAGCTCCAAACATTTCCATAAATGGCCATCCTCTGCAGAACGTGGAACATTACCCATACCTTGGGAACCACCTATCATCAAATGCAACTATTGACGCAGAAACACAGCATCGCCTAAAATGTGCTAGCGCAGCGTTCGGACGGCTTTCGGAGAGAGTCTTCAACAATCACGACATCAATGCAGAGACCAAGCTTCGTGTCTACAACACAGTTATAATACCAACTCTAACATACGGATGCGAAACGTGGACCACCTACAGAAGGCATATCAAACGACTAGAAAAATATCATCAAAGTTGTTTAAGACGAATATTGAGAATCAAATGGCAAGACCGTCGAACAAACATAAGTGTTTTAGAAGAAGCCAGAACAACTAGTATAGAAGCCCTTATCTTCAAGCACCACATTGGACTGGTCACATTATCCGCATGCCTGAAACACGTCTCCCAAAGCAGATATTTTATGGACAACTGAAGGAGGGAAAGAGAAATCAAGGTGGTCAACAAAAAAGGTACAAAGACGTTCTCAAAGGCAATATGATGAAGAGTCACATTGATATAAACAACTTCGAGACCACGGCAAACGATAGGGCTACATAGCGCCGAACAGTCCACGAGGGAGCACAAACTTTTGAAGAGCAACGACGTAGACTAGAAACAGAAAAGAGAGAACGTAGAAAGGAGCGACAAAATGGAAGAATGGATGACCAACAACACCCGGCTGCTGCCGGAGACTGGGTGTGCCAGGACTGTGGAAGGGTGTGTGGCTCGAGAATTGGCTTACATAGCCATCAAAAACGCACAACAGATAGCGACGATACAGAGTAGACGAAAATCATACTCGGTATGATTGCCTATGATAATAAGTACCATGCGGAACGATGCCTATTTGTGAGTGTTTCAGAGTTGGAAGTCAGAGTGTGCGATGGTGTTAAATGATGTCTGGATTGAGGGTGACTAGTGAATCCACTGATGAGCCCACGCTGGTCACCCCGAGAGAAACATCGTTTAATTGAGTCTCTTTACGCTTAGGTCTTTAGTGTATTAACTTGTGGGACAAGCATCCAATTTTGAATTTTCGTTCTTTCCTCCCAAGATCTTTTGATCTTCTCTTTTTTAGATTCTTTTCGGTTGATGTAACTGATTTGGAAGTTTTAATTTCTTAGCTTAAAATTCAGTGTGACATCCTTAAAAATGCCACAGATATCAACAGTTACAAAAGTTCAAATTATCACTCGAGTTTTTTTTGGAGTTGATAAAATGACGATAATGCGATGGAAAAAGCGCTGGATTGAAAATAATTCTACGGATAGGAAAGATGGATCAGGAAGATCAAAAGTAAGTTCTGAAGTGCAAGATGAGAGACTTATTGACCATCTCAGACAAAATCCTTTTTCAACGTCGGTTGAAGCAGCTAATGTCACATTATTTCCGGGTTCTTTAGCAACAGTAAATAGAAGAGTAACGAAATCAGAAGTCTCTTGTCGAGTTGCTGCAAAGAAGCATTTTCTAACAGAAGAACAAAAACAGGCCAGAGTGATTTTTGCACTGAACAACGTTCTTCGTGATAATGACTTCTGGGAGAGGGTAGTTTTTACTCACGAAAAAATTTTTCAATCATCTTCAAGCAGCAGGAGAATTTTAAAATTAAAAAAGCTAGACATTTTTCTGTAAACATGTCGGGCTTGACCACCTTGATTGATTTTTAGAGGCATAGGCAATCACTCGATACCAAGTATGATTTTCCTCTCTTCTGTATCGTCGCTATCTGTTGTGCGTTTTTTGATGGCTATGTAAGCCAATTCTCGAGCCACACACCCTTCCACAGTCCTGGCACACCCAGTCTCCGGCAGCAGCCGGGTGTTGTTGGTCATCCATTCTTCCATTTTATCGCTCCTTTCTACGTTCTCTCTTTTCCGTTTCTAGTCTACGTCGTTGCTCTTCAAAAGTTTGTGCTCCCTCATGGACTGTTCGTCGCCATGTAGCCCTATCGTTTGCCGTGGTCTCGAAGTTGTTTATATCGATGTGACTCTTCATCATATTGCCTTTGAGAACGTCCTTGTACCTTTTTTGTTGACCACCTTGATTTCTAGAGTGCTAGAGGTTTGGTTTTTTTTTTGGAGAATCGAAGGAAGATTCAATCAAAGTGTACATACTAATTATCTCGCTTAATATGATTTGATCTACATTGAACAACATAATAGAGGCAAACATACCATTCTTCATACTCATCTTTGTACCACAAAGACTTAAATTTTGTTATTTTTTTGTCATTGGCAGAAACTTACTTAAACTGACTTCTTCAGTACACAATAAAGTCAATAATGCTTATGGTATATTGACACATCTAGGAGAGAAAGAAAGATTCAAATATCAATTCGAAGGGCGAGCGCAGATAGTAACGGCGGCAGTATAAATCAATCTTAAGATTGTGATAAGAGGTAGGAATTCAATATTCTTACAAACCTGAACATATGTGAATTATTTTATAGTCTTTATAAAAAAAAACTTCGAAAATATCTCATTTGCGCATTAACTACTTCATAAAAAGTATGCTTTATTTTATCATCTTAATAAAAAAAAACTTGGAAAAAAACCTTCGAAAAATAACTCATTTGATGCATCTAAAATTAAAAAAAAACGTGTTGGTTGATATTTTAATCTAAGGATCTTTTAATTTAAGTATGTTTCATAAACTTTTTTGTACTTACCGGCATGTACCGCCACTGACTGATTTCCCTTGCTCCTCCTTTGTTTTCAAAACATTGGACGATTTGTTCCAAAATATCACTTTAAATGCACCGAAATATTCTCCTACTGGTAAAAAAAAACACACTATAAACGTTTTCTGACACAATGTGGTTTTAAAAAGACTTCCAAACTACTTAAAACATCCTAAAATTTTAAAATAAATAACACGGAAAAGCTTATGTGAATAAAAATATCATCCGACCGTCTGCGCTCTGCCGACTTTCCCCGCCCACAAGCCAATCACGAGCTAAAGTGGTTGACACAGAATTCTCTGTCCCTATCGTTCTAACGACCTATAAAAGGATAGAAAAATAATCGATATTTCTCACCTTTGTTTTGTTTTGATTTTATTTCTACATAAACAGTGGTTATTATTTGCCAAAGAGTTTTCGTTGGACCAGATATCTTGTCTCTTTTTAGTCTAAGCACCAGGTCAAAAATTTGGAGTTAGGTTATAATTATTTTTACTTCGCATTCCGCGCCGCTAAAGCACATAAGTTTTTTTTACTTTCGCTTTTTTCGTAAAGTGTGTACGATATGGCACGCACAGAGACTTCAGGTAACAATATACATTTTTTGAATATGTATTGTTGCCTTTATAAGGGTTTTTTCCTCGCCTTTTCCTTGAAATAACTACAAGTGACCAGGTAACTTGGTTAGGTACTTATTTTTAGTTTAAGAAAATGTCTTTTCAATTTAGATCCTTTTACGGTGGATTCAGAGTTCCATAACTATAGCAAGCATATGCTGCTGTTCACAGTTACTACGCACCTAAAAGCGCTTTTATATAAAAACGGTTTTAAATAAAATCGCTTTCTTCATTAAATGTCATTAAATATGTCAATTTAAAGAAAAAACAAAGAAAACAACTTAGTTAACAACAGATTTTTCGAAAAACTAGGGTTGAGTATTTTTTTCTTTAGGCTAAAGTGGGCCAACACTGTTCTTAACTAAACTAACTTTTTTTACTTGTCAATTTGGTTATAAAAATGGCAGCCACAGTAGGCTAAAGGGCACTGAGGCGTTAGGACTTAACTGGCTTTTTGCACTGAGGCGGTAGGACTTAACTGGCTTTTTAGTTGAGAACAGTGTTGAATGGGCTTTTGAGCGATAAACCGCTTCCTTAAATCGCTTTCAAATAAAATCGATTTAGTACTTAAATCGGTTTTAGTGGTGTTTATACGACAACATTTTCAAACGGTCCTTACATAAAAGCGCTTTAAGAGCCGCGTATAAACAAAGTAAGTATTCCGTAAGCCGAAAGCGGTATGCGGTAGTTTATTTTTCTTGCATCTTATCTCATACCACTTACCTTAGAGAACTCTGAATCCGCCTTTATTCCTCTGCAAAACAAGTAATACCACTAATATATGTGGAATTAGGTACCATACAATTTAATAGTCTTACAGTCCATAACTTACTATTAGACCTTGCCAGACTTTGCATGCATAATATTTATTCTTCATGTCCAGCCAGATGACTTTTTAAATATATTTATTCTTAAATATGTAACTTTTTTAACAAAAAATGGACAAACATTTTGTCAAAAAATATATGTTGTTACTTTTGCCCCTCTTGATAGCATCGAAAAGTTAAAATTACGCTCCTCACAGCTGATTTTTTAAGAATTGGTTTATAAGTATTTAAAATCAAGTGGTCACATTGTTGAAAGGACCTTAAGTTAAGGGCTCGTTTAAGGGTTAAGTTTGAAGGGTGTACTCGGAGCTAGATTGTGAACTTAGTAGGAAGTATTTAGTTTAAAGTTATTGAACCTTCTATCGATTTAGACGCTTGGTCAGCTATTCCTTTGAATTAAAATATGTTGTTATTCTTATTTAATATTATAGATATTATTATATGACGCAAATGGTATATTGTCTAGTAGGCAACTATGTAGTTCACTGTACCGTCGATATTTCAATTTTTGTAATAATGATTATTAATTAATAAACCGACATCGAAGGAAATAAAATACAATGGATTTTAATAAGAATAAATAATATATCAAATGGCCATCATGCCAGTGCTAGTGCTAGTTGAAGCTATTAAATAAAAAGGAAAAATAGTTTTAACTAAGAAAAAAAAATGTGCTGAAGTGGCAAAAGTGTGATTTTGCCGCATTAGTTTTGAGAAGAAATATGGGAAAAACATCAATTTAAATAGGTTATAATAAGCCAAAAAGGCAATATCGGGCAAACCTGGGCCACTAGTAAAGACGTTAATACCCATATAGAATACTGGGAAGTTGCTTTAATGGTTTTTGGATCCGTCATTTTGTGTCTTAATTTATTTTGGTGCAATTTGCCGATGAAAAAAAAATTGTATGGAAGAATACGACGTGAAATTGCCAGTAGTCAAGAACTGGCCTAAAATATAAACTATAAGTTAAAGCAGTGAAGATGAACAACTCTAATCGTGAGTTGGGTTAAATTCATCGTCAACTAGTCGTCCACACCGGTACCAGCAACGAGGGCGTGCAACATTAGACAAAGCTGTAAAGATAAGTGGAGCAAGTTTGGACAAAAGCCGTTAGGATGAGTGAATTTATTTTATCTTATTTTTTTTTAATTTTAATTATTTGGTTACCGCTTTGTAGTATATTTTTTATTTTTTAACTTTCATGGGAGATACAGAAAAAATTAGATTACAGGATTTTCATAAAATATATAAAGACACAGAAAAGTTTACCTTAAATCTTGGTAAGGAGGGAAAAGAAAGGCGCAAAAGTTTAGATAGGATTAGTAGTCTTCTTTTAGAACTAGATAAACTTGAAAAAGATTATTTGCAATGAAAAAATAATTTACGAAATTTATAACGGAAGAGGAATTAACTAAGGCTACATTAGAGTTTTAGATATATTTTTTTGATTCTAGAAAAGTTCTTTTAGAAAGATTGGCAAGTATTTCTCAAACTAGTAGTAACATGACGGAAAAATTTGATTTGAAAACGGCATCATCGCTTATGCCAACCATTGAATTTTATAATAGTCTTTTGAATGAGACGGAAAAAACTTAATTAATAACCTTTTTTCTTAAAAACAAAATTACAGAGAAAGTATGGAGGTCCCCTGCCAAAAAAACCGCATAAAAAATTGTCAAAACTGATAACATTTTCATTAGATTTTATGAGATTTTATAAGGTCTAAGACTTTCTTTGCGGCAAAAATCGTGACTTGTAAAAGCTGACGAGGTTTTATGAGGATCAATCTATAATAATTTTTTGAAATGGGCAAGAGTTTAAAAGATTCTATAAGAATAAAAATTAAAATTTTCGAGTGTTGCTAAGATTATATCAGGTTATATGAGCTTGAACTTTTGACCTGATTTTATCCGCAAATAATGTTCTTATTTCCACAAGTTTTGACAAAGTTTAACAAGCCCGGGTTTCTACGAGATTTAATAAGGAAGAAAAGTATCGAGATTTTATAAGTTTCTATTGCGGTTCTACCGCAGCACATTTTTTAAAAAGATTTGACGAGCATTATAATTTAAAAAAAACAACAAAATGAATCTCGTGTCCGCAAATAAAAATGAAAGTAAAACTCATGGCATATCGGACAAAGCGTTTTTGTTTCTCACTTCATTACGACCAGGCCTCCAATGTCTAATGGAGAATCCAGATACCTACAGACATGTTTCATCCTTATTAGGAATCATCAGGGAGTCATAGGATTATACCTGGCAGTTGAAGCTACACAGTGACCATGCACACCTGCTGCGAACGTTACCTCTTTTTAAGAGTCATGTTACAGTGACCTTACACTTTTACAGGTTTCTACTTTATAACCTGCTGAACGGTACAGGATTCTGTATTTACGGTGTCTTGCACTTTTCAATTTTTGATGTTTTTGTTTCTCGGTTTATTCTACAGGTGGCGCACACAGTTACTACGTCCCCAAGGACAAACTTTTTGTTTTAAATTCTAGAGGTGTGCATGGTCACTGTGTAGCTTCAACTGCCAGGTATTATCCTATGACTCCCTGATGATTCCTAATAAGGATGAAACAGGTCTGTAGGTGTCTGGATTCTCCATTAGACATTGGAGGCTTGGTCGTAATGAAGTGAGAAACAAAAACGCTTTGTCCGATATGCCACGAGTTTTACTTTCATTTTTATTTCCGGACACGAGATTCATTTTGTTGTTTTTTTTAATATTTTGGCTTTTTGGTTTGCGCAACATGCCTCCTCCGGAGCGATTGCTTGCTGATGCCTTAAAATTAGGGCCACGTAGTATGAAGCTTCAATTGGGGGTGGTGCTGCTGCGAACGTTACCTCTTTTTAAGAGTCATGTTACAGTGACCTTATACTTTTACAGGTTTCTACTTTATAACCTGCTGAACGGTACAGGATTCTGTATTTATGGTGTCTTGCACTTTTCAATTTTTGATGTTTTTGTTTCTCGGTTTATTCGACAGGTGGCGCACACAGTTACTACGTCCCCAAGGATTACAAACTTTTTGTTTTAAATTCTAGAGGTGTGCATGGTCACTGTGTAGCTTCAACTGCCAGGTATAATCCTACGACTCCCTGATGATTCCTAATAAGGATGAAACAGGTCTGTAGGTGTCTAGATTCTCCATTAGACATTGGAGGCCTGGTCGTACTGAAGTGAGAAACAAAAACGCTTTTTCCGATATGCCACCAGTTTAACTTTCATTATATTTTAATATCTTACAAGATTCTATAAGTTTTAATTGCAGTGATCTAGCATAATTTTTTAAGAGATTTGACCAGTATTTCAAGCAAATATTTTAAATTTATCAATATTAAGAAAAGAAGGAAGGAACAAAAAGTATGGAGAGTTTACGCGCTTGTAGGAGCCCAGTTTTTTAAAAGATTTGACGAGTATTACAAGCAAATCTTTTACAAGGTTTTATAAGCATTAACAAGCAGGAATGAACAAAAGTATAGGAGTTTATATGGTTCTACCAGCACAATTTTTTAAAAGATTTGACGAGTATTACAAGCAAATATTTTACAAGGTTTTATCAACATTAATAAGCAGGAAGGAATAAAAGTATAGGGATTTTACACGTTTCTATGAGCACATTTTTTAAAAAGATTTGACGAGTATTATATGCAAATATTTTACAAGATATTATAAGCATTAACAAGCAGGAAGAACAAAAGAATATAGTTTATACGGTTCTCCCAGCACTATTTTTTAAAAGATTTGACGAGTATTACATGCAAATATTTTAAAAGGTTTTATAAGCACGGATACTTTGCGATTATTCGACCAGCACAATTTGCAAATATTTGACAAAATTTGAAATAGAAAAGTATGAATACTTTATATGTTTCTATACTACGGTTCTACCAGGCAGATTTTTTCAAAAGGTTTGACGAGTGACGACCCTAACAACACCGGACGTCCCTGGGATGTACCTTTTAAGTACGCATAGGTCGGGGACGTTCCAGCCCTGCCAAAAATACCCTATCAAATCTCTTGAAGAAATTTGACAAGATTTTACCAGATATAGGTAATATGTTTTTGACGCGGTTTATGAAACATCCCTCATAGGATCTCTTATTAATATCTTGTCAATTCTGGAGTGCCAAAAATTGTTTCTCGTGAAAATATGGTAAAAGCTGATCAGTTTTCACAAGTTTTCACGATGCAAAAATCTGGCTGGTGAAATCTCGTCAAGGTAATCAAATCTTTTAATTAATATCTGTTGAATACTATAACAGGTTTTAAGAGTGTTGATGCGGTTTTTTTTTTGCAGGAATACCTAAGTCCTTTCCCGGGACGTCTCAATCAGGCTATAAAAAAAGTTCCGGTGGAACCTTCAAAAACGGTTTTTAAAGTCCCTTAGGTATGTTATTTGAGGACTCTATAGGTGAAACTGTGTATGTTTAAAAAACATCCAGTAAAGTACGTTAAAAAGACATTCATTTTGTAAGAGAAAATTAAATAAAAATATATATTTTTGTGATGAATGTTAATGAACCTACCTATCTAAAACATCATTAATAAATATTTAAAAAATAGTAAAATACAAAAAAATATGACTCGACCGGGATGCGATCCGACGAAATATGTGTATTACTAGGCTCTAAGTAAAATAGAACAAGGGCACAACTATTTAGACCACGGCTACCATGAAAGTAATTCGAAGACACGCGCTTCACGACTATAGCTACTAGGCGCTTGCATGGCATGCGCTACAATGTTCGGGATCATTCGTTTCATCGCATGCCTTTTGCTCTGGTCAGTTTTTTGTGGCAATCACGTGGTAATCGTTTCTATTAACTACATAATAATCACGTGACCTCGTTACTGATCGTGTTGGTTTGATTTCCAATCGATCAGTCACGCCATTTTGTATGGTTTTATCGACGTATTTTTATGCTGTGAATGGATGGAGGTAACGCTAGGAGTTTTTTTTTAGAAAAAAGGGTTTTTAGAGGTACGCACACTAAATATTATGTTATCCTATTTTCATATACATCTTCTAAAATATGGCTGAACACCTTAAACTTGCAAATTATGGGATTCAAGCGACAGAGACAGGATGACCCTGAAAATAAAGGCTGGTCCATGCCTAAATTCCTTTTTTGTACGGTAACTTTTTCCTTTGGCAATTATTAAATCTCATGTATTCAAATGTAGGTGTTGATGCTTGTTCCTTTTCCGTATCTTTTTCCGGTAATTATGCAGTATACGGTTTTCTGCCATTTTTGATTTTTTATGAAAAATTCTTTATGGGGTCACAAACTAGGACCCCAAATCCGCCTGCGCGGGTGTTTTTTTTGGTAATTATTCAGTATAAGGTTTTCTGCCATTTTTTATTTTTTATGAAAAATTCTTTATGGGGGCACCTCCTAGGGTCCCTAGGACCCCAAATCCGTCTGCGCCGGTTGGTTTTTTTTTGTTTTTTTTTTTAATTTTTTTTTCTCTAAAACAACCCAATCCAACACAGTCCAACCCAACCTAATTCAACCCAACCCAAAACCATCAAAAAAACACATTACAACCCCCTCGGGCACCCTTTTTTCCCTTAAAAAAAAATCGGGCGTAGGCGGATTTGGGGTCCTAGGGACCCTCTTAGGTGCCCCCATAAAGAATTTTTCATAAAAAATCAAAAATGGCAGAAAACCGTATACTGCATAAAGTACCGGTTTTTTTTAAATTTTTTTGTGTTTTAAGTTTTTTTCACTAAAACAACCCAATCCAACACAGTCCAACCCAACCTATTCCAACCCAACCCAAAAGAATAAAAAAAACACACATTACAACCCCCACCCCCGGCGGCACCCTTTTTTCATAAAAAAAAAATCGGTCGCAGGCGGATTTGGGGTTCTAGGGACCCTAGTAGGTGCCCCCAGAAAGAATTTTTCAAAAATGGCAGAAAACCGTATACTGCATAATTACCCTTTTTCCTTAAGCCTTAAGGAATGATCTTTGAAAGTTAACCAATATACTTTACGGAAAAAGAAATGGAAAATAGTGTTGCCTAAGTGCGGCCTGCTAAATATTTGTTAACATTTTTTTAACCTCAAAATTGATTGTATTATTTTTTTGTAAATATTTCAAGCAGTAGTCATGAGTGCACCTGTCAATTAGTGTTAACATTAAGGACTAAAGTTAAGGAAAAGGAATGTTAGCATGAACCAGCTTTTTACTTAAGGAAAAAAAAAACAGTTTAAAGTTAAAGGAAAAGGAATTTAACTATGAATCAGCCTTAACTTGTCTGCTGCTGGTACCTCAATTTATTTTGCTGATCCTTCTCAATTCTAGAACTTTTACTTTATAAATGGAGGATGATCTAGTCAAACTCGAGAGTAAGTTCAAAAAAATGTTCTAGCTCTAGCAATTTAAGCTGGGTTTATACAGGAAAAAAATAAAAATAAGAGTTAAAGCTATAGGAATACAGTTAAGCGTTTATAAAGCTAAAACCTCGGCTAAATAAATAAAGAAAATAAAATTAAAAGATGGTCAACTTCTAACTTTTTAACTTAATTTTATCTGAAAATGGATGTGTACATGTCAGGAAACATTGATTTTTTATATATAACCTCACTTCTGATTTTTTTTTAAAGTTTTTTTTTTAATTTAAAAGGAGATGTATAATTTTGGTCTTTTTTTGTAAGGATACCTGGTGGTGTATTTTCCTATAAAAGGGTAAGTAAAGTTTTTGACACTAATTAATATGCTGATTAAGGTAGTTATGTGACTTGGACAACCATTTTAGCTTCTGGTGGGACACACCCCTGGTAAGACATGGCTGTAAAATATATGCATTTGAGTTTGTTTATAAATTTTTAGCATAAATTATACAAATTTCAAAACAAAAAAAAACTGGTAAAAATAATAAACACCAAAAAATGACAGTAGACACATTTTTAATACACATGTGCCAATTGGTTCAATAATATTCTTATTTTAATTTTATTTCCTGTATAAACCCTCAACAAGTTCTTATTTTTATAAACCCAGCTTTACTAAACTTTAACCAGACGTAAATTTTGGAAAGTCTTTTAAAGGCTGGTTCATTCAGATTTGGGTGTTCATGCTTGTTCCTTTTCCATATCTTTTTCCTTAAGTCTTGAAAGTCAACCAATTTAGCTTTACAGAAAAAGAAATGGAAAAAATTTTGTCGTGTAGTGCAGTAGGCAAAATATTTGTTGACATTTTTTAACCTCAAAATTGACGGTTTTTTAAATTATTTCAAGCAGTAATTATTACAAAAATGAATATTGAACATTTTGCCTATCATTAGTGTCAACTTTGAATTTTAGCATGAACCAGCTTTTTACTTAAGCAAAAAGGAAAGGTAGATAAAGGAAAAAGTTAGGGAAAAGGAAAAGGAATATAACCATGAACCTGCCTCAATCCAAATTAACTGTAACTTGAAATAATTTTGTTCAACATTATTCTCGAAACGTTGAGAAAAAATATGAAAAAGAAAAAGAAAAAAAAATTAAAAATAAATAGGTCCAAACATGGTCTGATTTTGCTAATTGTTTCGTTTGCCTGATTTTTAATTGAGTTAACTAAGACTAAGAATGACCAAAAACCTATTATGGTTAAAATCTATTATAATTTTATATTTTAGGTTGCCTATTTTTCAAATCTTGGTAATAATATCCAGGACTTTATTAGACGAATACTATCTGCACTTATAATTGATGATGTGGCCCTAAAATATTCATTGTTATGGTGGAAGGAAAAACCACCATTCAATTATCTTTCTGTTTAAGATGATAATTGGTGAGTTCAAATATGCATTTGGATCTGTAATAAAAAAAAAGTTTTGCATCAGGAAAAGTGCTAAACTAAAATTTAATGATATTCCCTTTTTGAATGATAACATGGTGATTTAATACCCCCTTTCCCAACCTAACCACCCCTTTTTTACCCAAAGGAAGAAAGAAACTATATGCAACTTAAATCACTTTTTTTAAATTCCCTTATGATAGATTTTTCTTTCTTTTTAGAATATTTTTTTAAACATTTTTACCTTCTGCTTAATTTTTAGTAATTTTGATTCCTTTGATATATTGTGCAATTCAAAAAAACTAAACGCTTTAATTAGTAATCTTTACCACATAAACTTACACACAATTTTTAGAGACAACTGAAAACTCAGGACTGTCCCGCAATAAAAAAGCAATAGAATCGACTATTGGAGGTTGGCTCAAAAGAGCCCAAGAAGGGAAGTAGAGGGGAGTGTTTACAGAAGCGGAATAAAACTGAGTAAGTTTTTGATAGTAATAACAAAAGGTTTAAAATGAAGTAATAATAAATAGTTTAAAACAAAAAACAGTCTATTTATGCCAAACTCCTCTCGATAAAAAAAATGTTTGGTACTAAATATTTTTGCATGACAATAAACGAGACTATAAAAAATAATAAATTTTGGGACCCTTGTTTTGACTTAAAATGTTATGTAAAGAAGCATTCAACTGTTATTAAAGAAATAATAATAAATAAAATTGCAGACCCCATTTTTATTTTTATGGACTATTTATCTTCATATAATATGCCACCCCCCTTAACAAAAAAAAACTTCCTTAAACAAGGGCAAAAATTAAAAGAAATATACCTTTTCCCAAAAAGAAATATTATCACACTAAATATTTCACTTAACATTTAGCCCTCATCTTGATATGTAAAATATCATGAAAAGAGGGGTAGATCCAAAAAATTAGTATGATGAAAAGAGGCTCCTATTTCTTTAGTTACAGCGCCAGCAAACAGAGCGGCAGAATGTTGAATTTTTGTGATGATGCACGCAGCTAAAATATTTTTGTTCAGGTTTTTATTACAAGACTGGAATGGTACTAAATCAAACGACTGGAATGTTAAGTACCCACATCAATACCGGTAATCATGTAAGGAAGTTATATTTTTTTAAATAATTACCTCTTTTAAGATTATTTTTAAAAACTCATTATGCAAGCTCTTTGTGAGTTGTCATTTGTTAATATTACAGTATAATATACAGTATAATATACAAGATTAAACATTTTTAAGTAAATATTTATGTGCAAGTTTATTTTGGAAAAATAATTGGTTTATTGGCTTTTGGTTTCATTGTATCTATATATGGGATATCAAAAAAGAACTTTTGTATGCAAAAGGTATTGTTTTAGGTGTGACCCTATTTTAATTTTTTTGAAGTAAACCGTTGTTTTAAGTTTTAAAAGTTTATTAATTTAATTCTTTGTGAAAATAGTAAAATATTTATAATTTGCCTGAGGCGCCTTGCTTGTGTAACTACTTATAGATGGAGTTAGTATTTCGCGAATTTATTTCTTACCTATTTATTATAAGTTATAAAAAAGATTTAAGGTCAACATATTTTTCTAAAGGATGGTCAATAAATAAGGGGTAGTATTTGCGTTGCTAGTTGTTTGTCTTGATAGTTGGAGTGTTTTTAAATTTTTGTTTATTAAATAAAAGATAAATTATATGTTTTTGTTTTATTGCATTTAAACCATCATACAAAATATTTATGTAACTGCTGAGTGCAAAAAACGTTTCTTAGGCGTTTTTGAAAGGTTCCTGGGGCGCTTTAAAACGTTCATTGGACGTCTTAACGTTTTTAAAACGTCAAAATAAGCAAAATATTATCGATTCTATCTATATTTATTTCTTTTCAATCACTTTTTAAAAATTAAATTATTTTTTTAGTCATATTTCTTAAAAACTGGTCTTTATTCTTGTAATAATCCAAGTTATTTGTTCAAGCAACTCTTAGAAACTCTTAAAAACTCTTATAAATTGTATTCTAGTCTTGCAAAGACAGGTAAAACCTGATCAATCCCATCATAAAATTTCGTTAAAATTCAATTTATTTGTTTCAGAATCTCTTAAAAACTCTTAGAAACTTATACCCAGTCTTCTAAAAACAGGTGAAATCTGATCAATGCCATCATACAATCTTTTAAAATTCAAGTTATTTGTTCAAGCAACTCTTAGAAATTTTATTCTAGTCTGGCAAAGACAGGTAAAACCTGATCAATCCCATCATAAAATCTTTTAAGATCTCGTTAAAATTAAAGTTATTTATTTAAGCATCTCTTAAAAACTCTTAGAAACTTAAACCTAGTCTTGTAAAAACAGGTAAAATCTGATCAATTCTATCATAAAATCTTTTAAAACCTTGTTAAAATCCAAGTTATTTGTTCAAGCAACTCTTAGAAATTTTATTCTAGTCTTTCAAAGACAGTTAAAACCTGATGAATCCTATCTTAAAATCTTTTAAGATCTCGTTAAAATTAAAGTTATTTGTTTAAGCATCTCTTAAAAACTCTTAGAAACTTAAACCTAGTCTTGTAAAAACAGGTAAAATCTGATCAATTCTATCATAAAGTCTTTTAAAATCTTGTTAAAATCCTAGTTATTTATTCAAGCATCTCGTAGAAACTCTTAAAAAGTTTTAGAAACTTGACTCGAGTCTTATAAAAACAGGTTAAATCTGATGTCAAGAACAACGAAATTTAACTGGATCTTGTCAAACGTCGTCAAAATCGGATCACTGTTATCATAAAATCTTATAAAAACTTTTAGGGTTCCTCATAAAATATTGTAAAATCTCGTAGATTTTCAGAAGCCAAAGGTGTATCCTTCTCCTCAGAGAATCTCATAAACTTTATCAATCAGTAATCCAATGAAATCTGACAAATTCTTATAAAAGTTCACAAGACTGCTGTTGCAAACTTGTGAGGTTACAATATATTTTAATCAGCCACGAACTGTTCAAAGTTATATAAGATTTTACCTGACAATGGTGCTTCACAAACCGATGTTAAAAACAATTGAATCTCGTCAACTTTGACCGTCGGATCCTATCAAAATTTGTCAACAAAAAAACTCGTCAAGTTTTTTTTTAAGAGTTTTGATGCGGTTTTTTTGGCAGGGAACTTAAAAAGCTTTTTAGACCTCCAAAAAAAGTATTTAGGTATTAGGTTTTGTTTGTGATTTATTTGTTATCCACGTTTTTATAACTGGAAAAATTAAACGTAGTTACTCAGGCGCGGTTTTCAGGGTGATAGGGGGGTAGTTAACCTCCCCCTACTCTTGCTTTAAATAATGAAAATATTTCCAAAAATCAAAAGTAGGCATAGATTGATATTTACGGTATTAGTCTAATTTTGTGTGAAAAAATGGCATTTGTAGTATCATTTTCTCAAAAATTTTCGCCTGCGGCGCTATGATACCGTTGGTATTCACGATTTTAGTTTAATTCGACTCAAAAATTGTATTTTTTATGCATTTAAGCTTTTTTTCTAGTTTTTTTTTGGTAACGAAACCGCCCCCCCCCCCTTTTCAAATGGCTGGGACCGCCACTGCCTTCTTTAATAAAAATAAGCATAACTACTGTCAAATTTAATCTTATCTTCTCTGGCCTAAAAACACCCTATTATTCCTTATATTTGGTGCTTATTATTCTAAGGACATCAATATACCTAATAGCACGTGAAATCCAAGAATATTTCATTTAGATCTATATGTCTAAACGTCTCATCGCATCAATGAAATATTTCAATAACTTGCAGCGCAAGGGAATTCACCCTGGGTTTTAAAAATAAGCATTTTATTTTATATACACCTCCTTTAGTTCAAGAACTCAATCAATAGTCACCTACCTAATTATTATATGAGTGACTAGAAGTTGTAAAAAAAACTTTTTCGCGTTTAAGAAGAAAGAAGGTGGCAAAAGAATATGAAAAGCATCTTAATTTATTTTGTAAAATGTATGCAAATATAAATTAACAAATTAAGACCTAATTTTGTTCAACTGTATTTCAGCGAAGTGTAAACACATTTAAATAAAGAAATTGAAACTAACAAGTACCTAAAAATATTCCGTTATAACTATATACCCAAGTAGAAAAAATTTCTAAAAAATACGTATGTGTTGGCACTGTGACTTGTCAAAAAAATCCATTTTGAAAGTGCATTGGTGTGGAATCTTCTATAGAAAAGGATTTTACACCAAAAAGAAATTTTGATAATAAAAAAGTTAGTGACGAATTTCTAAACACATATTTTTCAAAAAGTAGCTTAAAAACAAGTTAACATACTGAAACTCCCTTAAAACTATTCGGTTTAGGACAACTGGGCGCGGTCATCTGAACGCGGCCAACTAGACGCAGCCAACTCGACGCAGAGATAACTGGGCGCGAAGGAAAGTAGGCGCGGCCAACTGGTTGCAGGGACAAGTGGGCGCGAAATTTTTTTTTTTAAATACATTGTTTAATTATAAAACAAAATGTGCAGTATAATACAACAACTACAACAACCCAACCCAACCCCAAAACATCATAGAATATTTAAGAGGTTTGGCACATAATTGCCAAATAGATCCACAAACATCACGCACACGCAAAAATACATTTTTGACAAGGCTTGTATATTTTTTACATCTGCTTTTTAATTTCTTGTATATAGTTATACGTTGTGCTACATTTACAGTCGCTTTTTGAATACATTTTAAACTTGGCTTTTTTTATAGTGTGAATGTTTATTATGTATTTTTGAAGCGTCCACTTGGCTTCGCGCCCAGTTGTCTCTGCGTCCAGTTGGTCGCGTCCACTTGTCCCATCCTGAAATACCCCCCCCCCCCAACCGCATTCCCTCGAATTTGGATCATCCTGTACATATGCCACGCATAGAGACCAAATAGGTAAATCATCGATATAGTAGAGCGTTAAATTGGTGACACCGCAGCGTAGGCGAAATCGGTTATTTTTCTAACGTATCCAAAAATAACCGAATCGAAATACGTTACTTACGGAGGGGACCCGCTCGGTTATTTTTTGCAACCAACCAGATTTATTTATGTGCCAAAGCTGCAGCTGGTACGTGATTTATCCTTTTCTTGTTTAGTTAGGTTTTAACTTTTTTTGTGAAAGTGCATTTGCAAAAACAGGAATTGTAGTTTTCTCTTCTATTCTATTTAAGAAGATAGGGTTACTTAACGCCTCAGAAAGTTTTATATTTCACACGCATATCAATTTTATTATAGAAAAGAAAATGTTTTCTTTTCTAGTGAGGAAAATGAATGACAGCAAACCAAACAATGTAGGTATCTAGTAGGCTATGATTTGTAGAAGCGTCGGAAATAGACCGAAACCATTTTCGTCTCTAAAGAAGAAAATAATTTCTTCTCTTGAGATGAAAATGAAAAAATTTTAATAATAAAAAATACAAATTAAATCCTAAAGTGGTCGTAGGAAAAATAGCGTACACAACTCGATAGAAAGTAACTTTCTTACACTCGCGTGTTGTTTCACTCGGCTAGCGCCTCGTTTACAACATTCACGCTCGCGTGAAATATGTCACTTTCTTCTCTCGTTATGTAATTTACTATTTCGCATCTCAATTACGGTTATACGGTAAGCAAATACTGGTCTATTAACTCTCTAGTGATGGGGTGAACCGATTATGATAACGCATAGTTGGATCGCTGGAATGCTGAGAGTCCCAAGATATTTTTAAAAAAATAAAAAACTACCCGAGAGTCAGTTTTAAATATAGGGTCAGTAGCATGCCTATAGTCGCACTAACGAATTCAATTGTATTATATTTTAATTGTTATGATTTGCAAGATTATAACTGTTTTTTAAACAAGTTTTGATAAAAGAAAAACTAAACCTGCTCATTTGGCACTTTTCCTTTGCCTATCTGAAAAACAAGAGACTTAAAACTTGCCTTGCACAGTGGTTCGGCGTCCATATAGCCCTAAATTTTAAGAAATTTAATATGATAAGCAGAATGTTACAACCCTGCCAAAAAAACCGCATAAAAACTGATAATATTTTCATTAGGTTTTATGAGATTTTATAAGGTCTAAGAGATTGTATGCGGCAAAGATCGTGACTTGTAAAAGCTGACAAGGTTTTATGAGGATCAATGTAGAATAATTTTTTGACTTCTCAAAATGGGCAAGAGTTTAAAAGATTTTATAAGAATAAAAATTTAAATTTTTGGGTGTTGCTAAGATTATATCAGGTTATATGAGCTTAAACTTTTGACCTGATTTTATCCGCAAATGATGTTCTTATTTCTACAAGTTTTGACAAAGTTTAACAAGCACGAGTTTCTACGAGATTTAATAATGAAGAAAAGTATGGAGACTTTATAAGTTTCTATTGCGGTTCTACCAGCACATTTTTTTAAAAGATTTGACGAGCATTATAATTTAATGTTTTACCAGATTTTATAAGTTTACATTGCACCAAAATGGCAGTATTTTTTAAAAGATTTTATCAACATTAATAAGCAGGAAGGAATAAAAGTATAGGATTTTACACGTTTCTATGAGCACATTTTTTTAAAAGATTTGACGAGTATTATATGCAAATATTTTACAAGATTTTATAAGCATTAACAAGCAGGAAGAACAAAAGAATATAGTTTCTACGGTTTTCCCAGCACTATTTTTTAAAAGATTTGACGAGTATTATTTTTTGGCATTATTGGCAAGTGAATGCCATTGGTTATATTTCCTTCAGTAATATTATTGGCAAAATTGCGCTATTTTGCCAATGATTATTTACTAGTGCTGATGTATTGGCAAATTTATGTTTTTTTGCCAATAACTGAAAAACGTGTTTCACATACCAAGTAAAACGCAATGGTTTCTTTGTAATTGCATGCATTTCTAAACCACCTTTCCGGTCCGATCAAACGCATTGCCGTATATTGTGTGTTTTGAACGCCGTATTTTTTAAATTTCCCGCGCGATTGGCATCTGACGTGCGGTTGACAACTTGACAGACTTGCCGACGCCATTTAATATTCTGCGGTTTCTTCCTGTGTGGGTTCCTTTTCGTGGTTTGTTTTTTGTGTTTTGCAAGTTTTCATTTAAAATTGGCTTAAATTTAGTTTGAGTTTCAACTCACCATGGATGTAGAAGCCGATACTGCGTAACTATTCATATTCTTTTGTTCTTAAATAAGTTCGTCCTAAAAAATGTTTAGAACTACCAGTAAAGCGACCAAAAATCAGCATTTTATGGTGGGTTTATACAGGCATATAAAAATTAAAATAAAAAATGGTAATTATTCAGTATACGGTTTTCTGCCATTTTTGATTTTTTATGAAAAATTCTTAATGGGGGCACCTTCTAGGGTCCCTAGGACCCCAAATCCGCGTGCGCCCGATTTTTTTTTAAGAGAAAAAGGGTGCCGGGGGAGGGGTTGTAATGTGTTTTTTTGATTTTTTTGGGTTGGGTTGGATTAGGTTGGGTTGGACTGTGTTGGATTGGGTTGTTTTAGGGAAAAAAATTAAAAAAAAAACAAAACAAAAATCAATGGGCGCAGGCGGATTTGGGTTCCTTTTCGTGGTTTGTTTTTTGTGTTTTGCAAGTTTTCATTTAAAATTGGCTTAAATTTAGTTTGAGTTTCAACTCACCATGGATGTAGAAGCCGATACTGCGTAAGTATTCATATTCTTTTGTTCTTAAATAAGTTCGTCCTAAAAAATGTTTAGAACTACCAGTAAAGCGACCAAAAATCAGCATTTTATGGTGGGTTTATACAGGCATATAAAAATTAAAATAAAAAATGGTAATTATTCAGTATACGGTTTTCTGCCATTTTTGATTTTTTATGAAAAATTCTTAATGGGGGCACCTTCTAGGGTCCCTAGGACCCCAAATCCGCGTGCGCCCGATTTTTTTTTAAAGAGAAAAAGGGTGCCGGGGGAGGGGTTGTAATGTGTTTTTTTGATTTTTTTGGGTTGGGTTGGATTAGGTTGGGTTGGACTGTGTTGGATTGGGTTGTTTTAGGGAAAAAAATTAAAAAAAAAAGACAAAACAAAAATCAATGGGCGCAGGCGGATTTGTGGTCCTAGGGACCTTAGTAGGTGCCCCCATAAAGAATTTTTCATAAAAAAATTTTGATTTTTTATGAAAAATTCTTTATGGGGGCACCTATTAACTAAAACATTTCAATCCAACACAGTCCAACCCAACCTAATCCAACCCAAACCCAAAAAAATCAAAAAACACATTACAACCCCTCCCCCGGCACCCTTTTTCTCTTAAAAAAAAATCGGGCGCACGCGGATTTGGGGTCCTAGGGACCCTAGAAGGTGCCCCCATTAAGAATTTTTCATAAAAAATCAAAAATGGCAGAAAACCGTATACTGAATAATTACCATTTTTTATTTTAATTTTTATATGCCTGTATAAACCCACCATAAAATGCTGATTTTTGGTCGCTTTACTGGTAGTTCTAAACATTTTTTAGGACGAACTTATTTAAGAACAAAAGAATATGAATACTTACGCAGTATCGGCTTCTACATCCATGGTGAGTTGAAACTCAAACTAAATTTAAGCCAATTTTAAATGAAAACTTGCAAAACACAAAAAACAAACCACGAAAAGGAACCCACACAGGAAGAAACCGCAGAATATTAAATGGCGTCGGCAAGTCTGTCAAGTTGTCAACCGCACGTCAGATGCCAATCGCGCGGGAAATTTAAAAAATACGGCGTTCAAAACACACAATATACGGCAATGCTTTTGATCGGACCGGAAAGGTGGTTTAGAAATGCATGCAATTACAAAGAAACCATTGCGTTTTACTTGGTATGTGAAACACGTTTTTCAGTTATTGGCAAAAAAACATAAATTTGCCAATACATCAGCACTAGTAAATAATCATTGGCAAAATAGCGCAATTTTGCCAATAATATTACTGAAGGAAATATAACCAATGGCATTCACTTGCCAATAATGCCAAAAAATAATACTCGTCAAATCTTTTAAAAAATAGTGCTGGGAAAACCGTAGAAACTATATTCTTTTGTTCTTCCTGCTTGTTAATGCTTATAAAATCTTGTAAAATATTTGCATATAATACTCGTCAAATCTTTTAAAAAAATGTGCTCATAGAAACGTGTAAAATCCTATACTTTTATTCCTTCCTGCTTATTAATGTTGATAAAATCTTTTAAAAAATACTGCCATTTTGGTGCAATGTAAACTTATAAAATCTGGTAAAACATTAAATTATAATGCTCGTCAAATCTTTTAAAAAAATGTGCTGGTAGAACCGCAATAGAAACTTATAAAGTCTCCATACTTTTCTTCATTATTAAATCTCGTAGAAACTCGTGCTTGTTAAACTTTGTCAAAACTTGTAGAAATAAGAACATCATTTGCGGATAAAATCAGGTCAAAAGTTTAAGCTCATATAACCTGATATAATCTTAGCAACACCCAAAAATTTAAATTTTTATTCTTATAAAATCTTTTAAACTCTTGCCCATTTTGAGAAGTCAAAAAATTATTCTACATTGATCCTCATAAAACCTTGTCAGCTTTTACAAGTCACGATCTTTGCCGCATACAATCTCTTAGACCTTATAAAATCTCATAAAACCTAATGAAAATATTATCAGTTTTTATGCGGTTTTTTTGGCAGGGTTGTAACATTCTGCTTATCATATTAAATTTCTTAAAATTTAGGGCTATATGGACGCCGAACCACTGTGCAAGGCAAGTTTTAAGTCTCTTGTTTTTCAGATAGGCAAAGGAAAAGTGCCAAATGAGCAGGTTTAGTTTTTCTTTTATCAAAACTTGTTTAAAAAACAGTTATAATCTTGCAAATCATAACAATTAAAATAAAATACAATTGAATTCGTTAGTGCGACTATAGGCATGCTACTGACCCTATATTTAAAACTGACTCTCGGGTAGTTTTTTATTTTTTTAAAAATATCTTGGGACTCTCAGCATTCCAGCGATCCAACTATGCGTTATCATAATCGGTTCACCCCATCACTAGAGAGTTAATAGACCAGTATTTGCTTACCGTATAACCGTAATTGAGATGCGAAATAGTAAATTACATAACGAGAGAAGAAAGTGACATATTTCACGCGAGCGTGAATGTTGTAAACGAGGCGCTAGCCGAGTGAAACAACACGCGAGTGTAAGAAAGTTACTTTCTATCGAGTTGTGTACGCTATTTTTCCTACGACCACTTTAGGATTTAATTTGTATTTTTTATTATTAAAATTTTTTCATTTTCATCTCAAGAGACGAAATTATTTTCTTCTTTAGAGACGAAAATGGTTTCGGTCTATTTCCGACGCTTCTACAAATCATAGCCTACTAGATACCTACATTGTTTGGTTTGCTGTCATTCATTTTCCTCACTAGAAAAGAAAACATTTTCGTTTCTATAATAAAATTGATATGCGTGTGAAATATAAAACTTAAGGCGTTAAGTAACCCTATCTTCTTAAATAGAATAGAAGAGAAAACTACAATTCCTGTTTTTGCAAATGCACTTTCACAAAAAAAGTAAAAACCTAACTAAACAAGAAAAGGATTAATCACGTACCAGCTGCAGCTTTGGCACATAAATAAATCTGGTTGGTTGCAAAAAATAACCGAGCGGGTCCCCTCCGTAAGTAACGTATTTCGATTCGGTTATTTTTGGATACGTTAGAAAAATAACCGATTTCGCCTACGCTGCGGTGTCACCAATTTAACGCTCTACAATATCGATGATTTACCTATTTGGTCTCTATGCGTGGCATATGTACAGGATGATCCAAATTCGAGGGAATGCGGTTGGGGGGGGGGGTATTTCAGGATGGGACAAGTGGACGCGACCAACTGGACGCAGAGACAACTGGGCGCGAAGCCAAGTGGACGCTTCAAAAATACATAATAAACATTCACACTATAAAAAAAGCCAAGTTTAAAATGTATTCAAAAAGCGACTGTAAATGTAGCACAACGTATAACTATATACAAGAAATTAAAAAGCAGATGTAAAAAATATACAAGCCTTGTCAAAAATGTATTTTTGCGTGTGCGTGATGTTTGTGGATCTATTTGGCAATTATGTGCCAAACCTCTTAAATATTCTATGATGTTTTGGGGTTGGGTTGGGTTGTTGTAGTTGTTGTATTATACTGCACATTTTGTTTTATAATTAAACAATGTATTTAAAAAAAAAAAATTCGCGCCCACTTGTCCCTGCAACCAGTTGGCCGCGCCTACTTTCCTTCGCGCCCAGTTATCTCTGCGTCGAGTTGGCTGCGTCTAGTTGGCCGCGTTCAGATGACCGCGCCCAGTTGTCCTAAACCGAATAGTTTTAAGGGAGTTTCAGTATGTTAACTTGTTTTTAAGCTACTTTTTGAAAAATATGTGTTTAGAAATTCGTCACTAACTTTTTTATTATCAAAATTTCTTTTTGGTGTAAAATCCTTTTCTATAGAAGATTCCACACCAATGCACTTTCAAAATGGATTTTTTTGACAAGTCACAGTGCCAACACATACGTATTTTTTAGAAATTTTTTCCACTTGGGTATATAGTTATAACGGAATATTTTTAGGTACTTGTTAGTTTCAATTTCTTTATTTAAATGTGTTTACACTTCGCTGAAATACAGTTGAACAAAATTAGGTCTTAATTTGTTAATTTATATTTGCATACATTTTACAAAATAAATTAAGATGCTTTTCATATTCTTTTGCCACCTTCTTTCTTCTTAAACGCGAAAAAGTTTTTTTTACAACTTCTAGTCACTCATATAATAATTAGGTAGGTGACTATTGATTGAGTTCTTGAACTAAAGGAGGTGTATATAAAATAAAATGCTTATTTTTAAAACCCAGGGTGAATTCCCTTGCGCTGCAAGTTATTGAAATATTTCATTGATGCGATGAGACGTTTAGACATATAGATCTAAATGAAATATTCTTGGATTTCACGTGCTATTAGGTATATTGATGTCCTTAGAACATTTTTTTTTAAGAGAAAAAGGGTGCCGGGGGAGGGGTTGTAATGTGTTTTTTTGATTTTTTTGGGTTGGGTTGGATTAGGTTGGGTTGGACTGTGTTGGATTGAAATGTTTTAGTTAATAGGTGCCCCCATAAAGAATTTTTCATAAAAAATCAAAATTTTTTTATGAAAAATTCTTTATGGGGGCACCTACTAAGGTCCCTAGGACCCCAAATCCGCCTGCGCCCATTGATTTTTGTTTTGTTTTTTTTTTAATTTTTTTCCCTAAAACAACCCAATCCAACACAGTCCAACCCAACCTAATCCAATCCAACCCAAAACAATCAAATAAACACATTACACCCCCCCCCCCGGCACCCTTTTTTCTATTAGAAAAAAAAATCGGGCGCAGGCGGATTTGGAGTCCTAGGGGCCCTAGTAGGTGCCCCCAGAAATAATTTTTCAAAAATGGCAGAAAACCGTATACTGCATAATTACCCTTTTTCCTTAAGCCTTAAGGAATGATCTTGAAAGTTAACCAATATACTTTACGGAAAAAGAAATGGAAAATAGTGTTGCCGAAGTACGGCCTGCTAAATATTTGTTGACGTTTTTTTAACCTCAAAATTGATTGTATTGTTTTTTTGTAAATATTTCAAGCAGTAGTCTTGAATGCACCTGTTAATTAGTGTTAACATTAAGGACTAAAGTTAAGGAAAAGGAATTTTAGCATAAACCAGCTTTTTACTTAAGGAAAAAAAACAGTTTAAAGTTAAAGGAAAAGGAATTTAACTATGAATCAGCCTTAACTTGTACGTCTGCTGCTGGTACCTCAATTTATTTTGATGATCCTTCTCAATTCTAGAACTTAATGGAAAAATCGAAAATTAATAAGAGGTGGTTGTTCAGGAGGTCTATCCCAACAAAAAAACTTTACCTTTATAAATGGAGGATGATCTAGTCAAACTCGAGAGTGATCTAGAGAACACAAAAAATACCAAGCTATGGTAAGTTCAAAAAAATGTTCTAGCTCTAGCAATTTAAGCTCGGTTTATACAGGAAAAAATAAAAATAAGAGTTAAAGCTATAGGAATACCTGTAAGCGTTTATAAATCTAAAACCTCGGCTAAATTAATAAAGAAAATAAAATTAAAAGATGGTCAACTTCTAACTTTTTAACTTGATTTTTTACATATAAGCTCACTTCTGATTTTTTTAAAGGTTTTTTTTTTAAATTTAAAAGAGATGTATAATTTTGGTCTTTTTTTGTAAGGATACCTGGGGGTGTATTTTCCTATAAAAGGGTAAGTAAAGTTTTTGACACTAATTAATATGCTGATTAAGGTAGTTATGTGACTTCGACAACCATTTTAGCTTCTGTTAGGACACACCCCTGGTAAGACATGGCTGTAAAATATATGCATGTGAGTTTTTGTATGATTAAAAAAAAATAATAAACACCAAAAAATGACAGTATACTATTATATTATACAATACTATTCTTATTTTAATTTTATTTCCTGTATAAACCATCAAAAAATTTTTATTTTTATAAACCCAGCTTTACTGAACTTTAACCAGAAGTAAATTTTAGGAAGTCTTTTAAAGGCTGGTTCATGCTTTAATTCCTTTTCCTTATCTGTAACTTTTGCTGCAACTTTTATTACTGATGGGTGTTCATGCTTGTTCCTTTTCCATATGTTTTTCCTTAAGCCTTGAAAGTCAACCAATATTTAGCTTTACAGAAAAAGAAATGGAAAAAATTGTCGTGTAAGTGCAGCAGGCAAAATATTTGTTGACATTTTTTAACCTCAAAATTGATGGTTTTTTAAATTATTTTAAGCAGTAGTTATTACAAAAATGAATATTGAACATTTAATGCATTTGGTCCACATTTGTGGGACAAAAAGAACCCCAAATTTTGTATCTAAACAAAATGCCAAAATCGCAAGTTTGCCTATCATTAGTATCAACTTTGAATTTTAGCATGAACCAGCTTTTTACTTAACGAAAAAGGAAAGGTTAAGATAAAGGAAAAAGTTACGGAAAAGGAATATAACCATGAACCTGCCTTAATCCAAATTAACTGACACTTGAAATAATTTTGTTTAACATCATTCTCGAAACGTTGAGAAAAAAAATGAAAAAGAAAAAAAATAAAAAATAAATAGGTCCAAACATGGTCTGATTTTGCTAATTGTTTCGTAAAGTTTGACTGATTTTTAATTGAGTTAACTAAGACTAAGAATGACTAAAAACCTATTATGGTTAAAATCTATTATAATTTTATATTTTAGGTTGCCTATTCTTCAAAGCTTGGTAATAATATCCAGGAGTTTATTAGACGAATACTATCTGCACTTATAACTGATGACGTGGCCCTAAAATATTCATTGTTAGGGTGGAAGGAAAAACCACCATTTAATTATCTTTCTGTTTAAGATGATAATTGGTGAGTTCAAATATGCATTTGTTTCTATAGTAAAAAAAAGTTTTGCATCAGGAAAAGTGCTAAACTAAAATTTAATGATATTCCCTTTTTCTATGACCACATGGTGATTTACCCCCTTCCCCAACCTAACCACCCCTTTTTTACCCAAAAGAAGAAAGAAACTATATGCAACTTAAATCACTTCTTTTTAATTCCCTTATGATAGATTTTTCTTTCTTTTTAGAATATTCTTTTAAACATTTTTACCTTCTGCCTCACCTAACTTAATTTTTAGTAATTTTGATTCCTTTGATATATTGTGCAATTCAAAAAAACTAAACGCTTTAATTAGTAATCTTTACCACCTAACTTTAAGAATTTTTAGAGGCAACTGAAAACTCAGGACTGTCCTGCAATAAAAAAGCAATAGAATTGACTATTGCAGGTTGGCTCAAAAGGGCCCAAGAAAAAAAGAAGAGGGGAGTGTTAACAGAAGCGGAATAAAACTGAGTAAGTTTTTGATAGTAATAACAAAAGGTTTAGAATGGGGGTAATAATAAAAGGTTTAAAATAAAAAACACTCTATTTACGCCAAACTCCTCTTGATAAAAAAAAATTTTGGTACTAAATATTTTTGCATGACTATAAACGAGACTATAAAAAATAATAAATTTTGGGACACTTGTTTTGCCTTAAAATGTTATGTAAAGAAGCACTCAACTGATATTAAAAAAATAATAATAAATAAAATTGCAGACCCCATTTTCATTTTTATGGACTATTCATCTTCATATAATATGCCACCCCCCTTAACAAAAAAAAACACTTCCTTAAACAAGGGCAAAAACTAAAAGAAATAAACCCTTTCCCAAAAAAGAAATATTATCACAATAAATATTTCACTTAACATTTAGCCTTCATCTTGATATGTAAAATATCAAGAAAAGAGGGGTAGATCTAAAAAATTAGTATGATTAAAAGAGGCTCCTATTTCTTTAGTTACAGTGCCAGCAAACAGAGCGGCAGAAAGTTGAATTTTTGTGATGGTGCACGTAGCTAAAGTATTTTTGTTCAGGTTTTTATTACAAGACTGGAATGGTACTAAATCAAAGGACTGGAATGTTAAGTACCCACATCAATACCGGTAATCATGCAAGGAAGTTATATTTTTTTTAAATAATTACCTCTTTTAAGATTATTTTTTTTTAAAACTCATTATGCGAGCTCTTTGTGAGTTGTCATTTGTTAATATTAAAGTATAATATACAGTATAGTACACAAGATTAAACAGTTTTAAGTTAATATTTATGTGCAAGTTTATTTTGAAAAAATAATTGGTTTATTGGCTTTTCTATCTATATATGGGATATCAAAAACGAACTTTGGCATGCAAACCTATTAATTTGGATTGATGGCACAATATTTTATCAAGGTATTGTTTTAGGTGTGACCCTATTTTAATTTTTTTGAAGTAAACCGTTGTTTTAAGTTTTAAAGTTTATTAATTTAATTCTTTGTGAAAATAGTAAAATATTTATAATTTGCTTGAGGCGCCTTGCTTGTGTAATTACTTATAGATCGAGTTAGTATTTCGCGAATTTATTTTTTACCTATTTATTATAAGTTATAAAAAAGATTTAAGGTCAACATATTTTTCTAAAGGATGGTCAATAAATAAGGGGTAGTAGTTGCGTTGCTAGTTGTTTGTCTTGATAGTTGGAGTGTTTTTAAACTTTTGTTTATTAAATAAAAAAATAAATTAAATGTTTTTGTTTTATTGCGTTTAAACCATCATATAAAATATTTATGTAACTGCTGAGTGCAAAAAACGTTTCTTAGGCGTTTTTGAAAGGTTCCTGGGGCGCTTTAAAACGTTCATTGGACGTCTTAACATTCTTTGAACGTTTCTAAAACGTTCCTGGGACATTACAAAGTTTTAGAAAAATATTGACCTTTTCAATACGCCTTTCAAACGTTTTTTAAACATATGCGAATGTTTATTAAATGTTCAAAAAGTCTGAAAAAGATTCGCAATAAGACCTGGAACATAGGCGTACGTTTTTAAAAACGTTCTAAAAACATACATGGATTTGATTAGTATTACAAGTAATAAATTTTAATATATTTTATTAACCATAATAGCCAGGGGCTCTGAGAACAAGTCAACAACAAACAAAATTTTGTTTTTATCAGAACGTAAGCCCAATTTTCCAAAAAAATGTATGATCCAAAGAAAATATTTGTTAAAATTTAAGCAACGTTGGCATGCAAGCAGTCTTTTTCAGATTTTACAAACAAAAAAATTACATATTTGATATTTGAACATTTTTATTTGAAGACAGATTTAAAAGTTACGGTTTATTCCAGGGTTTATTACCTTTATTACGACATGACCCACTTGTCGTATTTAAATTCTGGTGGTGAAACTCGTCCTTCGAAAGGAGTGTGCCCTAGGAAAATTCCAATATAGCGCAAAAGTGTCCCCTTCAATAATAAATTGACGTGTTCGAGGTTTTGTTCGAAATCGTACTCCATAAACTCGACTCTGTTTCGGCTCGAGAATCGTCAAAACAAGCAAAATATTCTCGATTCTATCTATATTTATTTCTTTTCAGGCACTTTTTAAAAATTAAATTATTTTTTAAGCATATTTCTTAAAAACTTGTCTATATTCTTGTAAAAATCCAAGTTATTTGTGCAAGCAACTCTTAGAAACTCTTAGAAATTGTATTCTAGTCTAGCAAAGACAGGTAAAACCTGATCAATTCCATCATAAAATTTCGTTAAAATTCAAGTTATTTGTTTAAGCATCTCTTAAAAACTCTTAGAAACGTAAACCCAGTCTTGTAAAAGCAGGTAAAAATCTGATCAATGCCATCATACAATTTTTTAAAATCCAAGTTATTTGTTCAAGCAACTCTTAGAAATTTTATTTTAGTCTTGCAAAGACAGGTAAAACCTGATCAATCCCATCATAAAATCTTTTAAGATCTCGTTAAAATTAAAGTTATTTGTTTAAGCATCTCTTAAAAACTCTTATAAACTTAAACCTAGTCTTGTAAAAACACCTAAAATCTGATCAATTCTATCATAAAGTCTCTTAAAATCTTGTTAAAATCTTAGTTATCTATTCAAGCATCTCGTAGAAACTCTTAAAAACTCTCAGAAACTTGACTCGAGTCTTGTAAAAACAGGTTAAATCTGATGTCAACTACAACGAAATTTAACTGGATCTTGTCAAACCTCGTCAAAATCAGATCACTGTTATCACAAAATCTTATAAAATCTTGTCAAAACTTTTAGGGTTCCTCATAAAATATTGTAAAATCTCGTAATTTTTAGAAGCCAAATGTGTATCCTTCGCCTCATAGAATCTCATGAACTTTATCAATCAGTAATCCAATGAAATCTGACAAATTCTTATAAAAGTTCACAAGACTGCTGTTGAAAACTTGTGAGGTTACAATATATTTTAATCAGCCACAAACTGTTCAAAAGTTATATAAGATTTCACCTGACAATGGTGTTTCACAAACCGATGTTAAAAACAATTGAATCTCGTCAACTTTGACCGTCGGATTCTATCAAAACTTGTCAACTTTGACGAGTTTTGATGCGGTTTTTTTGGCAGGGAAATAATACAAACAACATTAAACTCTTATTTCTTCTAATTTAGGTGCTAATTTTGAGTACAAGCAAATAATTAGATTAGAAATAATGATAAAAAAAATTTTCATAGCCTTTTCTTATGGGACAACTTTCATATCAAGAAGTTGTAAATCATTATATTTACAAAAGTTGGACAAAGTAGGACGAGATTCTTACAGGGATTGAAAGTAGAAAGACTATGCTTTATTTTTCTGTGTACAAAAGAAAGGACTTGAGAAGACTTCCTTTCTAAAGCATTAGTACAGTTTAATTTTATTATATAAAAAACAATAAATCATACAAACGTTCTATTTTTTAATTTACAAACGCAACATGTTACACTTATCTGTAACTAAATATGTTACTTATAAAGGCTATAACCATATATTGTGAATTTTCATATCCAAAAATTGACAAGCTGAAAGAGTCTTCTTTAATGAGTACACGAACATGCCCAAAAAAATGGAGATTTAGAAATTAACGAAACACAATCCCAACATTTATTGTTTTTGTCACGTTTACTAACCTACTAAATTAGTATTTCCTATGACTTTTTTTAGGTAGTTTGGAATGTATAAGACAAAGTAAAATAATAATTTGCAAAAAATATCCCGATTAACTTTTTGAATTTTGTCATGGGGGTGAACCAGTGTGCATTGGGATCGTTTATACGCACACGGCGCGCGATACCTACATACGTGCCATCAGAACCCTTACCAAATGTAAAAAAATAGAGACCTCATTCACTCAGCAGTGGCACACCTAGAAATTAACTAAAATTAAATTTGAAGTAAAAATGTAAGCCTAATTGATAGAAGGAAACAGATGCTTACAAGCACTGACCTGGGCTAAAATGTAGAGGTAGGGGGATGTTAACCAAATTTATGTTTATTTACCCAAAATTTGATGTCCGAATCAGGCTTCAATGCGCCGCAAGCAAAATTTTTTGAGAAAATAACCCTAAAAATTAAACTAAAATCGTAAGTATTGATAGCTAGGGTTTTGGGAATTTGAGTTATTTATTTACCCTTAATTTGTTTGTAAACACATGCACCGCCGACGAAAATTTTTCCGAAAATGACACTTAAATTGCCATTTTTGATTTTGATTTTTTAAAGATTTTTGATAAAATTTAAAAATCTCTTGTATTTTATTTCCTATATATTTTATTTCTGCTGTTATTTGATTGTGCTAATTGTAACCAGGCTTATCGGTGGGGGGAGGGGTTAACCCCAAACTGCCCCCCCCCTCGGAGCGCCACTGTATTTGGGACTTCAGATAAACATTTTAGGGGAATATAATAAAATGTAATTTATATACACTTAACGCGAAATATATTATATTAGTGGCTATTCCATTTGACAGAAAGGTCCACCAGAAATAAATTAAGGAAGAAACTCCTGAAAAAAAAATGCAAAAAAACTCCCAAGAAAAAAATGTTATTACCAACCCAAACCCAACTCCTCGATCTAGACCCAAACCCAAAAAATAATATTTTGTGATTTTCACGTATTTCTTTTAGGCTTTTTTCCGTTTTTTCCCATTTTTTTTCGGAGGAGTTTTTTTTCCGAGGGTTTTTTCCAGTTTTTTTCAACAGGAGCTTTTTTTCGGGGTTTTTTTTTCGTTTACCACTAAAAACGTACCTATTAATTTGTGAAATTGACGTCACAATTTAGTAAATTTTTTCTTTGCAGACTTCTGCAATAACTTGATTCTAGGTTTTAATTTTTCAATATAATCAATTTGGCCAAAGTTTTTGTGAGAAGTGAACACTGGACATCTTGTATATTTTATACCGATAGCAAACTATAATTGTTTAGTCAAAAAAACGCCCTCACATGTTCAATGATATAGTTAGTAATTGGCAATGAGGGGAAACATTTTAATATATTATCAATATTTTGATGGATTTCCAACAGGGAGAAAAAAAAGTGCTAAACCATTATCGTTATTAAAAATACTAAAAAATAAAAACACATGCTTTTTTACTATGGATACAAATATTGATCGTGTGATAGCCTTTTCATGATGTTGACAAAATATTGTCAATATAAAATATTGACAATAACACTTATCATGTGAGGGCCGCTTTATCCTAAGTGCATAGATTGTACATGGTCGTAGCCTAGGTACTTACTTTCGCAGCACTTCACACAATGATTTTATTACAGTTTAAATCAAATGAATACGTACACTTGCTCAATTTAGCGACTTTTAGCATTGCACAATGTTTTTTTAATAACACTATTCAGAAATGTAAACTTTTACAAATAATACTGCTTTTTTGGTTCACTTTGTTTGGTATGGGCAGCAACACATGATGTCTATAGTCGTGAAAAATACTATAATAAAATAAACCAAACTCTTGACCTTCGTCCAACTTTCAAAACAAAAAATGTGATGAGCAGGTAGTTTTTTGTTGCTTCTCTCTTATTTCGGATTCTTATTTAAATTGAAATGACGAAACTATATTTATTATGGGTGCCAAAAAGATGAATTTAAAGGTTTTAACTTTGTTTAAGATACTGGGTGATGCGTTTGCCTGTGCAATATAGAAATGTAACATTTTATTTTTGCCTGTATGTACCAAAAGGCTCTTCCGGGTATTTTCTAACACAGTTTGGAAAAACTCTCGAACACGTCGATTTTCTTTGCAAGGACACACTTTTTCACGTCTTTGGTTTAGCCGTAGCGTGAAAATCATGTTACAAGGAGGGAGGGGGAATTGGGGTAATTACCTCCCCTCCCCCCCAAGACCTCAGGTATTTGATTAACAATCGCACCGTAAAATACGCAAAGTAAAAATTGACACCTAAAACTACTTTACTTTTTGTTCGTTTGTTGTGTTGTATCTTATTTTTTTTTCGTTTGGAAACCAGTAACTGATAATAAATAATTACTCTCAGATGTAGTTAAATTTTGTTTTCAAAATACATATATAATCTAATATGAGGCCATCCGGGCGGCCGCCCGAAGCGCAATGATCTAGGGGCGCCAAAATCATGGAAAATGAAAATAAACTGATAAAAAATAAGTTACAGGGTTTTATAAAATGCACTAAAAAGTGAAGAATATTTTTTTATTATTCGGATATCATATCAATAAATTATTTTTCATAATATTGCATTGTCATCGGACCCTTGTAAGTATACCAAATTTCATTGAAATCGGTTCACGGGAATTTTCTCAAAAACGCGTTACAAGATTTGACTGATAGTTGACAAGATTAATAGGCGGCAGGCGGCATTTATCATTTTTATTTCTAAGCACATAATTCAAATAATATAATATATTTAAACATTAATGTAAAATCTAGTTGAATTCAATTCAACATAACAAAACCACTCAACCACCGCCTTTTAAGAATTGACAAGTTTTTCGGCCCGTGGCAACACGACTCTACAGGAAACAACAATTTTGAAACCAAGCGAAACAAGATCCCTTTTTAACTGCATATAAAAAGGAAGTAGGTGCGAAATAAAATAGTTTGTTTAAATTGTTAGTGCAAAAAAGCTTTAAAAAAGTGCTTGTGCAAATTGTCCAGTGCGTTTGGCTTCTGTGAAGGTAAGTGTTTTAATTTTTGTTTTCATTTTTAAAAGCGAATAAAATCCATCAGACATAAGCCAAAAAAAGAGAGCGGGGTAGATTTCAAAAATTAGAGTTTAGATCAAAACATGGCTTGTGTGCTGTGTGAATAAAATGCATTTTATTTTTTTAAGCCAGTGGCGAACAAGGGGGGGATTTCAAAAATTAGAGTTTACATAAAAAAATGGCTTGTGTGGTATCAAATGAAAGTTGATTAAACCTGCAGTTGAATAAAATTTATTTAATTTTTTTTACCCAGTGGCGCATAAGGGGGGGGGGATTTAAAAAATTAGAGTTTATATCAAAAAATGGCTTGTGTGGTATCAAATGAAAGGTAATTGAGTCTGAAGTTGAATAAAATGCATTTAATTTTTAAACCAGTGGGGCACGAGGGGAGGATTTCAAAAATTAAATTTTATATTAAAAAATGACCTTTGTGGTATCAAATGAAAGGTAATTGAGTCTTTTTTAAGACATGGCTTGTGTGGTATCAAATGAAGGTAATCGAGTCTGGAGTTGAATGAAATACATTTTTTTTAAAGTCAGTGACGCATAAGGGGGGGATTTCGAAAATTACAGTTTAAATCAAATCATGGCTTGTGTCGTACGCAATGAAAGGTAATTGAGGCTGGAGTTGAATAAAATACATTTTTTAAGCCAGTGGCGCACAAGGGGGGGGGATTTCAGAAATTATAATTTAAATCAAATCATGGATTGTGTGGTATCAAATGAAAGGTAATTGAGTCTGGAGTTGAACAAAATAGATTTTATTTTTAAGCCAGTGGGGTAGAAGGAGGGGCATAAATTAATTTTATTGAAAAAATGTCTTGTGTGGTATCAATTTTTTTTTGGCCAGTTGAGGTACCTACAATAATGAAGGGGGGATTTGGTGTTAATCGTGTGAGCTTAGGTGCCCATAAATTGGCAGAGTATTTTTCATTTTGTTTGTTTTAGTTTGTCCTTCGTATTAAAAAAATTGGGTAGTTATATATTACAAATATAAACATAAAATGTAGGGAGTAGGGACCCCTAAAATTATATAGCGTAGGGCCACATAAATTGTAAATCCGTCGCTGCATAGTGTGACCATTCTTTTGAAGACTAACGAAATAGTAGTTTATAAAGATGTCAAAAGGCAAGCTGTTTTATACAAGCGATTTTCAAAGCACAGCGCAGCAAGTGCTTAGAAGTAGCGAGTAAAAAAAAGCGTAGTTTTGGCACGAGTTTTATACAATATTTTATCTTGATCAAAAATTAAAAAATAAATAAAAGACGTAATTTCTAACAAAAATATATTTAACACAAAAATACCAAACAAGAGACAAAATACCAATTATTTTTTTTTCATACCAGTATTATTTTTTATTTTAGTTAATTTGTTCCATATACCAAAATGTCCGAAGCTAAGAGAAAACCCTCTGGGAGCGAATTTAAAAAGCGGAGATTGAACAAGCAAACACAGCTTCAAAAACAGTCAGATGCGCTGCAGAACTTCTTGAAAGAAGGTAGTTTCAACGTTCCCACAACCGACCCACATTTGAACAACGCCCAGCACCAAGATACGGACTTTCCGGATATGGATCCCCCTTTGGACGCAACCGCATTACTGAGCAGTTCCGTGCAGTTCCAAAAATGAAAATTCGCAAGTTGTGCAGACCTTAGAGAAATATTTAGAAAAGGCTACCGTCCAAAGTATCTCTTCTGACCCAGGATTATGGTCCGAAATCATGCGTGCAGATGATAGAGTTTTTTTGGTTAAACGTGGTCCAGCTGCACCTTTGTATAATTTTGATTTTTCTTTTGATGATCAGCATAGAAGATTCTCACCAAAACATTACAAGAAAAGGCTTAGAAATGGAGAAGAGGTTTTAAGAGAATGGATGATATATTCCGTATTTCAAAACGCTTTGTACTGTTTTCCATGTCGTTTTTTGCTGCACCATCTAGATTGGGCGCTCTTGGCAATCGGGGATTTAAAGACTGGAAGCATTTAGGGGACTCTTTAGCACATCATATAAATTGTTCGAAATCATGGCTTGAATTGAAGCAAAGATTGAAAATAGGTGAAATGCTAGGTGAAAGCTCTCTAGCTTATCGAGAAACAAGCGATAAACTGTATGAACACAATAATAGAAACTTTTTGAAGTTAATTCAGTTATTGGCTGATTTTGATCCAAAAATGGAGGGACACGTTCGCAGAGACCTCAATAAAAAAAGAAATCAAAGCTACATATGTAGGAAAAACTATACAGAATTAAATAATTGAATTATTGCATGACAACATAAAGCACCACATCACTGAGCAAGTTTAAAAGGCCAAGTATTATTCCGTGATTCCTGACTGTACTCCCGATGCAAGTAAAGTAGAACAGATAACATTTGTGGTAAGATTTGTCTCCATACAGGAATCAGAGTCTGAAGTTCAAAGTAATATCAAGGAACATTTTTTGGATTTTCTACCCATTGAGAGATCAACAGCTAAGGAATTGTCGGAGGTTTTACTAGAAGAGCTAGAGAAAAATTCGCTAAATTTTGTTGTAAATGATATGGCAAAATCCTCGTTTGAGGCAGCCAACTTCTTCAATATTTTTCAAAAGTTATATACATTTTTTTCTTCCTCATCTTTTAGTTTAGCAATATTACTGAAATATATTGATAACTTACACCCTAAAACCATTGAGTGATACGCGATGAGAAACTCGAGTCGACTCATTAAAAGCTCTGCGGTTTCAAATTGGTCCAATTCACGATGCTTTGTACAGCATATATGAAGATTCAGAAATCGATAATACCCAAGTAACATTTTAGGGCATATTGGGAAGTTGGAAGGTTAAGATAACCAATCATACGTCAAAACATACCCCGTTCTCCTTCAGAAAATTACTTTGTAGTTTGAGGTTTGAAAATAAGTTTTAAATTGGACCAAATAACCTTAAGGAACGGTCATTATATACACGACATTTTAAAGGTTCTCTTTTAGGATATTTTTCGAATTATTTTCCTGGTATCATGTCTTCAAAGTTGTTTCGAATATAAAGTTAAAAGAGAAGGTAAATTGATGGTAAACTTGACTTGAGATTCTACTCTGAGGTCCTCGCCTTGTTTGGGCATTTCTTGGTCAACATTGCTTGTCAAAAGTTTTTATTAATGTCCTGAAGAAATCCCTCAATGTTAAGAACTTTTTTGGTTTAAAACTGGACTCAAAGTTACTTATTTTTGACCTACAGTTATTCCTCAAAGTTAGGGTTTTTTTTGAAATAAGTTTTAGGACAAAAATTTGTTTTTTTGACCAAATAAGTACAACCTAAAAATATGTTCGAACTTTATGGAAAATTATTCTATTTTATTTAACCATATGGAATATTAAGATTTGATTAGGTTAAAACTTCAGTTTTGTTTTTCTTGATGGGAAGAAAGTAGTTCTGGTAAAAAACAAGAAAACTCCTTTGCGCCACGTGTCCTCTAACGAACTGTCATGATCAGCTGTTTAGATTAATCAATAATCATAACTTTCATGTTCCTTCTCGGAATTTCCAAATTATAAGATATTTCCTTAATAACTATTGTATCTTCAACCTTTGTTTGGATTTTGGCCTATTAGATACCTACCCTCCTATAATAAAAAGGGTTAGGAAAAACCAGATGGAAGCTCAAAATTCAAACAAAGAAAGTAGATGTTTAGGTAAAATTTGGGTTTAAGGAAGAGAGAGCATTCACGTTTTGATCGTCGAAAAGGATACTCTGTGTTAAAGTGCCTACCTAGTAGTGGTGATCCTGACAATTTTGTGTTTTAACATGCCAAAAGAAACAAACCTTTCACAGCATCAAGCAGTTTTTACAGAAAAGTTAAACAAATTAAAAGTGATAGTGGGGACCCAACAAGTCCTAATGGATCTCTACAAGTGCCGAACACAACCAATGGGAATACACACATCCGCCTTTATGTCAACAATCAACATGACAACCGAACAATGGGCAGGGGGTGTGCGGGGAACATTTGGCAATGAATTAGAAAAATGGATAAACCGTCCTTGATGCAAAATTGATAAGAAATTTTGGCTTCAACATTGGAAATTTTGTGTTTGAGGGAAAAAAACATGGTTAACACGACTTTTAGGGCACGGTCGCCAAAAAAAGATAAGGCTCCATGTTTTTTTTTTCTTTTTTAACAAGTCTTTATTATTTTTATTGAAAAAAAACAACAAAATCTTTATGGAAATGATTTGTTTACACTTGTTTCGTACCCAAATATTAGATTATGATTACAAATTGGAAATAATATTTAATTAGTGTTTTCCCGAAGCATAATTTTCGCGATGTTTTTGTTAAAACTGCATGTTTCGATGGGCGCGTGAATTTTATGGAAGTAAAAGTAAACAATTCAACAAAAAAATTTTCGGCGCATGTCGGTTTCCTCCCATTAATAGTTTAAAATAGTAGTTTAACCCCTATGATTAAAATATAGCTCTGATTTTTCATCACCATTTTTTATTTCCAAAATTGTTGTAGGCCATGGACATAATTATTACTTTTCTCTTTTTTTATTTTCATTTAAAAATGATTTCATCTCCTTCTATTCTGACACGTAGAGGGCGCTTCAGTCACAGACAAACAAGAGGGCACTGAGAGGGCATTGTGTACAATAGGACACAAATTAGGTTGAGTATTTATGCAGATGTGTACATGTGTCCCAAAAGTTGGTAAAAAGTGTCCTTTGGGCAAATTCACCTTCAGGAAAAAAAAAATTTAATTACCTATTTTATCCCACCAAATTACCTTGGTTTTTGTCCCCACTTTGGTAAAAAGACGGGAAATTTCCCTGTTTTTTGACCTCCCAGCTTTTCATAAGAAAAAATTACTGGCTTATCTCGGGAATATTTTACCAAATTTTAACCAAAAATGTTACTTGGGTATGATCAGAGACGAGGCTAGCGGATTATTAAATAATTTGAAGCAGTTAAAATTTATATGCTCTGTTGTGATCTGGTACAAAATTTTGAGTGATATTAACCCCATCAGCAAACTTTTGCAAACTGTAAATTTTGATATGTCACAAGCTATTGATAGGCTTAGCAACTGCACTCTTCTTTGAAAACCTGAGATCAGATGAAGCTTTTCAAAGCATCATTTTAGAAGCAACCGAGCTTGCTTCAGAGATTGACGTGGAAGCTAATTTTGAAACCACCACAATATGTCATCGTGTCAGAAGCAAAACAAGAACGTTTCTGTATGAGGGCCCGGATGAACCCGTTCAAGACCTCAAACATAAATATAAAATAGATTTTTTTTTCACACAATCCTACTAAGAATTCTCACTAAGAATCCTACTTACATTGCCAGATGCTGTGGCATCAGGGGAAAGAAGCTTTTCAAAACAAAAATAATAAAAAATTATGTCAGAACGATGCAGACGCAAAATCGTCTCAAGTGACAAATTAGACTTGATATCACTGGTTCGTGAGTTTGCAGTTGTGAATTTGGTTAGTTAGAATTTATATGGGATATTAGGTTAGCATTACTACATTTTAATTTTTGTTATTTTTGCATAAGTGCATAAATTGCTTATCTTGTTATCTGATGATTGAGTTTTTAATAAAACGCTTTTTTTTATTTCAATGTTTTCTTGACTTTCTGATATGGTCGCATGAGATTTACTTTTAAAAAAAACGGGGGGGGGGCGGTTTTGCTTTGCCCGGAGCGCCAAAATTTCTAGGTCCGGCCAAACCAGAAAAAAATTGGCAACGAGCATATTTAAACCACACTTAATAGTTGTAGATGCTAAGAGCAAATGGCCAGAAATAAATGTCTTTAGACCGTTTTTTTTAGCCATTGCAATTTTTAAAAGTATAAGGTTTCATTGCCCGATTTTAATGAAATTTGGCATCATGTTTCTCATGGCACGTCTTACTTTTTGCTCAATAACTGAACATTATTGTTCACCATATAAAGGAGCCGGTCACACAATTTTGAATCCAACTTAATTGCAAATCCATCGATATATGTTGCATGGACTTTAAAGGTCTAAGATTTAGTAAGGGGCAAAAATAGTACTTTTTTTCGGCCTTCTCTTTCCTTGTACCAATTTAAAATAAATCGGTTTAAAATCCAAGTTACGGTAAACCTTTTTATCAATTAATGCTCTAAAAAAACAAATTTCTGTTTAAGTAAGAATTTCTTACTCGAACACAAAAAATAATGTTTAGCTTTAGTAAAATGACCCCACAGAAAAGTGCAATATTTTAGTTCCTGGCTTGTAGGACCACTAATAGGTTGGGTGACTCGAAACCACCTACCTTATTTTTTTCCTGAGACATTCGCCCATTCAACAGGAAAGATTTTTTTGTAATTATCCAGGTCGTTTTTGATCCATGAATTTTGAAATATGGGTAAAATACTCTAAAAAACTGATTCTGACTCACCAATAATAGTTGCGGTTAACATTCTTCTTAATCTAAGGGTTAAGATAGCTGGTTCTGCAACCCATTGTGAATTTCATCGGTAATTTTATTGTTGTTTAGTCCGGAGAGTGCCAGAACAAGATTTAAATTATTATTGCTTTCCACTACACAATTTTGACGTTTTTACCTCTGACGATAGGAAGAAAATTGTATTTTTTGTTAAATTGAAAAAATAAGACCATTCTAGCTTCACAATATAGAAAACTGAGTAAAATTTTAATCCATATGTTTTCTACAAGCGAAGTAATTTAATATTACTTTGATAATCATTGTATTTGACGGAAGAGTTTTAAAAATTTGGAAATGGCTAGACGAGGAGATTTGAGCGTGCATGCTCTTCTGAATAGAAACTTATTCCAAATTGTAAAATTATTAACTTTAAGGTATTTTTTCAGAATTCGAGCAAGAAAATGAATTTATGTCAATTTTTGCAAACGTATATAGACAAAATAATAATTTATTAACTGGAAACGGTAAGGTTTGGTTATCAAGATGTTACCGCGACATTTCTATTTGCCAAGAAACTAGTAAAACCCACGTAAAGATCCAACCAAACTTAAGCTGTCTTCAAGAGGACTAAAAACTTACACCAGTCATTATAAAATCCTATGATACTGATGTGTTAGTTTTATTGTGTTACTACTATCCACAAGATATATTGTCTAAAAATACTTGCACACAAGGCACGCAAGTTTAAGACAGAAACCATCTGTAAAAAAAGTTGTAGAAAAATGGAAGACCTTTTATTATGTTTACTTGTCTTGCACAGCTTAAAAGGTTGCGATGCAAACTCTTCAATGTTTAAAGCATTTAAAAAGGTAATCAAATTTTCCGAATAGACTTTCCGCAATTTCGTAATAGTTTACTAAAAGATTTAAATGTGGCAACAAACTTTGTATTACCTTTATTCAGAAAAATATTTTATTGATGGAGAAAATCTAAACGATTTCCGTTATTTTCTTGGAGCAACATCCAATAAGTCTGCAGCCAATTTACCGTGCACTAACGAATCTCTATTCCAACATGTACAGCGGGCTAGATATCAAACAATTATTTGGACTTCTAGCGAAAATGCTGACTTAGCATCCTTACTTGCGACAGACTACGGATGGAAAGTAGGGAGTGTTGGTTCTTTTGATACCTTTTTGGTGCCTGAAGGAATAACAGCAAGACATAGGCGCCCATACGTAGGGGCCAGGGGGTATTGCCCACCCTGAGATGTCGTACAGTCTCTTATTGACGTAACGTCTTTCAATAGCCTTTTTATTAATCATCTTGATAGTAGCTCCAACAAACATAGAACATAGAACCCCTTTCTAAATTTCATTTTAACGGAAAAGGTACTTATCATAAAGGTATAACTTAAATGGAGACATTATGTTTACCACATTACAATCAGACATAATAACTTTTTTATCATTTACCTGCAATTATGCAAATTATCCGGTTTGTTTTTTAAAACATGGAGAAACACCTTATTTTTATTCAAATATATAAAGAAATTTAGTGATATTATATATTTGCATTTAAATTTCCTTGAATATTCACAATTTTAAATCAATAAAGAATTTTTTTATGGTACTTGAAATATACCTCATTTTTTCGATCGAAATATCAGATAAAATACCTGATATTTTAGCCGAAAGAATAATTCTTTTTATTTTCCAATATATATATATATATATATATATATATATGTAGTCAAAAATTTTGGTGCCATTCCACTACGACTCTTATAAGCTTTAGAAAGAAGTATCACACGGTAAGAATTTTTTTTTTAGGGTTTGAAGTTTTTTGGGGGTAGCTCCGAAGGGTGTAATAGCGGAATACCCAAGAACACAAGTAATCACTATGTAAAACTTTGTTATGATAGGTGCAGGGGTTTTTGAATTAGAATGACTACAAACTAGGCGATAGACAGACCGACCGACAGACAGAGCGACGGCGCCTGGATTCGTGCTTATCACTCTTCGGAACCTCCAAATTCGTGCAGGATCATGAAAATCTCGAAGTGCGATTTTTAGATGATTACCCAGCAAACACAAATCTTCGACATTGAATCGGGCCAATTTCGACAACGTCGGCAGTGTGTCGGCATCGACGACTACACGCTGGCCCGGTGTTGGACAGATTGCGATTTTCAGTTTTCGGTCAATAATCGGCAACTGACGAAGGTCCACATTACTACAGTCGACTTTATGCCGACACCACTTTAGGACCGACGATGGTCCGATTGGAAATTTGCTTAATCGGACGAGAATCGGCAACTAACGATGGCCCGATTTACTATAGTCAACATTATGCCAAAGCAAACCTTTTCTGCTTTAAAGCCGATGGTGGTCCGATTGGAACTTTGTTTATTCCGTCGAGAATCGGCAACTGACGATCGCCCGATTTACTTAGTCGACTTTATGCCGACGCCCCCTTTATCTGCTTTAGGGACGATTATGGTCCGATTGGAACTTTGTTTATTCGGTCGAAAATCGGCAACTGACGATGGCCCGATTTACTATAGTCGACTTTATGCCGTCGCCCACTTTATCTGCTTTAGGGCCGTCGACGATCTGATTGGAACTTTGTTTAATCAGATGAGAATCGGCAACTGACGATGGCCCGATTTACTATAGTCGACATTATGCCAACGCAAAACTTATCTGCTTTAGGGCGGATGATGGTCTGATTGGAACTTTGTTTAATCGGTCGAGAATCGGCCCGATTTACTATAGTCGACTTTATGCCGACGTCTACTTTATCTGATTTAGGGCCGATGATGGTCTGATTGGAACTTTGTTTGATTCGTCGAGAATCAGCAACTGACGATGGTCCGATTTACTATAGTCGACTTTATGCCGAAACGCACTCTATCTGCTTTAGGAGCGAGGATGGACTGATCAGATTTTTGTTCGATTGGTCGATAACCGGCAACAGACGATGGTACGTCACATTAAAATTTTTAAACTGCTTAATAGTTTCTTCCTAGTATGTAGAGATGGCGCTAATGTCACTATGTTCCCTGTACAGAGAAAGATAATATTATATATATAATGAGCAAAGAGATTTCAAAACTAGAATGCAGACTTGCCAAGATGGTGGTACTTCTCTACAAGAATCACCTCTTCCGCCACTTAAACCACCCTGACTGGTTAAGCACCCGCATTATCGAAACTTTGTAGTTTGCCAAAATCAGATCGTGTCAAGCAACCACCAACGAACCTTCGTCAATCACCGACGTCGGCCCGCTTTGAGAAGCCGATGTGGGGCCTTATTATCCACCTATTAAGCTATCACCGACGGACCTTCGTCAATCGCCGACGTTGGACCGCTTTAGAAAACCAATGTCGGACTTGACTAGTTTACCGATGTCGGGCCGAAACCAGCTTGCCTACGTTAGACCTACCAAATTAAGCGGCTATGGCGGATGGTCGGTACCATGTGGTTAAACCATATCGGACCTTAATCGTACGGCGACGGTATACCGATATCAGCAAAAAGTAAAATTTACCGCAACCGATTTTTATCAAATTTGACACAAATATTCTCTGGCACCAGGCGGTGAGCTGATTAGTTTTTGTGGGGTGGGGGTTGGCAAGAGGGTAGGAGGAGGTATTAAACTTACGAACCGTAGCAGCCAGCGACACGCGGTTATAAGATTTTTTATTTTATTAAGATAGAGAAATGCATCTTTATTTTTTTAAATTCAAAATGCATTTATCTATCTAAATGTGAACACCGCATGCCGCTGACTGCTACGGCTCGTAAGTTACAATTTTTTTTTTAAGTTTAATACCTCCTCCAACCATCTTGCCAATCCCCACCCCACCAAAAACTAATCAGCTCACCGCCTGGTGCCAGAGAATTATTGTGCCAAATTTGATAAAAATCGGTTAAGCGGTTTTTAAGTAATCGTGTTACAGGTTTAGGTCTTCTTTAACCCAAGTAACTTATTTTTAGTGGAAATAAAAAACCTTTTTTTTTGACGATCATAACAGCCTCCATGAATGGCTAAAAATGATTGAAACTCATTAATTTTATTAAAAAATATTTATTTTTCAGCTGTTGGATAAAACCATTGTTTGCATGGTACTCGCGAGTTGTTTCATAAGTCACTTGAGAAATTATACCACTCAGCCTGACGACCTCGTGTTACTAATGTTGTACTGTTGTTTCCCGCGTAACTTATTTTTAACATAAATCACTAGTACCTCAAATAACTAACTCGAATACTTAGTTTTTACATAAAATAGAATTTTGAGAATGCTCATCCTTACCTAACGCAACGTAAAATAAACGATTTCTATGACACCCCTTATAACAATTAAAGACAAAAACAAAATATCCATGCACCTAGCCGGGATTCGAACCCGGAACCTTCCATTTTGAACCTACATTAATTTTTTAACAAATAATAATCACTATGTCCCAATATCACAACACAGTTTTTTATTTTGATATAAATGTTTTTTGAAGTGTTGAACACTATTTTGGTTAATTTTTAAAGCCTCGTTTTTAATCAAACTGTGCTTTAAAAACAACTGAAATTAATAATCTGTTAGAAATGTTTACTTACATTTGTTTTGTTTTGAAAAGTTCATTCGAGGTTAAGGTTATAAATTGACAATCAGCTGATGTTTAGGGCTAACAGAAAAAGCATGGCGTGTGCAGGCTGTAATTTGTTTGGTTGTTGATAGGTGGAGCCATAGGTTTTTACAGATCGGGGAGTTTCTGGGGATTTTCAGAGTTGTCTGCTATTCAGAATTCTGTATTTTTTTCGAAAAATAAAGTCAGTTTTGTACCGTTTAGGTGACTTTTTCCTAAAACAACCTTATTCGCGAATCTCTGTTAAAATAATCGAACTAATGTCAAAATATACGCAACAGTGTATTAATTTTCACATATAAAAAAATAATTAAATGGCGCCAGCAGGCACGTATAGTCATCTATAAAATCTTTAAAAAAAATTGCTTCCAGTTTTTAATATTTGTATTATTTTCAATTTGTCATGCAATCTTTCAATAAAGATTATTTATTATTATTATTACTATTATTATTTTTAGGTTTCATAAATTTTTTTCTGAGATTTTTCCAATTTTTTTTTTGGTTGAAAATGCAATTATCTATCTTAATGTGAAAACCGCGTGTCGCTAGCTGCTACGGTAAGTGAGTTACAATTTTTTTAAAAAGTTTAATCCCCCTTCCTATAAACCCCCCACGCCCATCAAAAATTAATCAGCTCTGCATCTAGTGACAAAGAATATTTGTGCCAAATTTGATAAAAAGCGGTTAAGCGGTTTTTGAGTAATGGTGACAGACAGGCAGACAGACAACATTACAAAATTTTGTATTTAGGTCTTGTTTGACCCAATCTGCACTAAAAGAAAGGAAGATACAAGCTAAACTAGGAGAATCCAAGGTACAGGTCGAGGTTACGGGGGGATGCCCACAAGGCAGCTGCCTGTCTCTAACCTATGGTGCCTAATTATGGATACCCTTCTGGAAAAGCTGACAAAGGAAGGATTCTACGCCCAAGCGTATGCAGATGACGGAGTTGTGGAGGTGGTAGGTCGCTTCCTAAACACCGTTTGCAGCAGAATGCAACGAGCTGTACGAATCATAGAAAACTGGTGACAACAGAACGGCCTCTCTGTTAAGCCATGGGGACGACACCAATCCAAGCCCTCGATACCATTCTGGGACTGCCTCCGCTACCGAATTGGATCAAGAAGGAAGCGATGGCGACCCATTTGCATCTGAGGGACTCTGGTCAGTGGAGAGGAAGAGGGGAAGCCGTTGGACACCTAAGGTTTGCCCAAATGTCCACCAGGGAGATGCCACTTGCCTCCTTTGAGATCAAGGCAACCCGAATTCCCTGGAGATTCAATAAGAGGTACAAAGTCGAAATTCCTGATAGGGAATTCTGGCAGAGGGAGAACCTCCACCAACAGTTCGAGAGAAACGCTATGATATGCTACACCGATGACTCCAAGCTATGGGAGAGGCAGACAACAGGGGCAGGGGTCTACGTGAAAGACCGAGAAGTTCGGCAACATTCTTTCATTGTTTATATTTTTTTTGTTTGCAATTTATGATATAATTTTTGACATGGGGTTCATCTGTACCCTATTAGGTCTTATGTGTGTATAAATTTTGTGCTTCATAAATGACCGAGCGGGGTACATGTGTTGATGATGATGAAAAGTACTTTATTGTCCAAGAAATATTACATGTAATAGGTCTTATTGACAAAGCATGCTTAATAAAAAGTTAAATTAAAAAAGAAAATTAAATAATAATAATAAACTGCCTACTTAATATTTTTTGACACAAGTAAGTAAAAACAAAATAATTAAAATATATAAAAATAAATTAGAGATAAAAATAGGATCTTTGGAAACAGTGTATAAAAAACCTAAACAACAAAAAATATTAAAATAAAACCATACAATACGACAACATAAAAAAATATATGCATATAAATGCTTTTGCCAATACAAAAAGTATTTTTTGTTTTTAAATATATAATAAACTTAAGTAGAAATAAAAAATATAATGTCACCAAAGGGGCAATAATAACATACAACATATAAAAATCACAACATTCAACCAATTGCTTATTACGATTAAATAATAACTTTCAATTAAGAACTCGTCAATAGTGTAAAATGCTTTATCCAATAAAAATGATTTTAGTAAGTTTCGGAAAGCCGTTGGCGTCGGAGCATTTCTAATCTGCAAACTAATACTATTGTAAATTTTGATGCCATTGTAGATGAGTGATTTTTACATGATTTAAGTGAGGTATTGGCAAAGGGATATTATTTATTTGACGGGTTTGGTATACTTGCTGGTGTTTGGGGAGGTTTTGTTTATTTTTATGAATTAAGCATGCTGTTTCCAGGATAAAATGGGATGGTAGAGTAAGAATGCTATTTTGGATAAAAAAGTGCCTGCAGTGAGTTCTTGGAAATAAATACTATGCACAGGCTCCCCAAAAGGGTAACGCATATCTTATATGAGATTCGACAAGAGCAAAGTATACATTGCGTACCACTTCTCTACCCAGTTCTTGAAAAGTAGTCCTTACCGAGAAACAGCCAGATGCTAAGTTTTTACTTAGTTTTAAAATGTGAGGATAAAATTGTTAGTAGATAATATTTAATTAATTTTCGTAAGTAGTCTACTTTATTTTAGATGGAATTTACACAAATATTAAACACGAACTTTTAAGCTTTATTTTGAGACCACGTTCCATATTTTCACACACTTTAACTAGCCTAAAAAGTACATTTTCTGAGGAGCTCACTTATAGCAGTTTACTTAATGTGTCAAATTTACAGACCCCGTCTTTAGTAACACACAGTTAAACTGCCCACTCACGACATTTTAGATTTAGGCCGTCTACAATTTCGATTGTCGTGAAATAAGTTGTTCTCAGCTATGTGCAGCAAAAGTGTTATTTTCTGATAAGAGTCTTTTTATGTGAAATATGAGTAAAAAAAGGGATATTAGAATCGGACGAGTTTTTTGAAGATGATAAATTGGATGAGACTGCGAGTGATACTGAAGGGACTGATTTTATGTCAGAATATTGTGCGAGATGAAATGGAGGCTTTCATGGGCCTGCTGTTTATTTTTGGAGCTCTGCATGTTTCGAAGGAGTCCCTGAAAATGCTGTGGAGCCAAGACTCTATATTTTATCGACCAATAGTGTCTGCTCTTTCGTCATGAAACAGATTTAATAAATAACCATAATTTTGTTTTAAAGCTATGATTGTTTTCCACAAACCGAGACTGCACTTTTTTGCACTCGGCGCGCGTTTCGCTGGCAGGGTTGGCATCATCGGGAGACGACGGACAGTGGAATGGATTGACCTGCGCTCTGTCTTATATACAGTCTTTGGGTGGGCGGAGATGAGACTGGTAATTTGTGATTGATCACGATTTATATCACAAATTATTGGTCTTATCTCCGCCCACTTAAGGATTGTATATAAGATGGAGCGTAGGTTGATTTAGTTTATTGTTTGTCGTCTCCTGATGATGCTAACCTTGTTAGCGAAACGCGCGTCGAGTGCAAAAAAGTGTAGTTTTGGTTTGTGGAAAACAATCATAATTTTGTTTTAGTGCAACCAAAGGTTCCAAATTCCCAACATACATTTTTGATAGTTAAAACGTCTTTGTATTTAATTCAAGGTACTATTTAATCATTTAGGTGAGGTACACACTTGGACCTAAATGTCAGTTTTTAGGGTCGGCCTTATGAAGGTTAAATGAGAAATAACAAAATTGTTATACGTCACCTAAACAATCGAAATAAGGCATCTAAAAAAACTCGAAGGACCATTTTTTCGTGATTTTTGAAAACGACCCCTATGGAACAACCATTAAAATAAATTTTATGTTTATTCTTTAAATTATTTAAGCAATTATTATAAATAGAAAAAAAGGGGTGCCACCTGAGTTCATTTTGAAAAGTAATTGACGGACATTTTAAACTCGCCTTGTAAAAACATAAATGCCACTATCTCCTATACTATAAACGGTACGACAATAATTTTTTTTTGTTCATTGATACTTTCTTTCTACATAAAAAATCTATTTTACGTTTAGTTTAAAAAATTACATTTGGGCAGTGAAATATATAAAAAACAAATTTTTTAATGTAAAAAAAATTAAATAAATGATTTTTTAGGTAAACCAATGAATGTAAAAAAAAGATATGATCATAAGAGAAACACTTTTTAAGGTAAATTTAAAAAAAATAAAGTTCTTTTTTATATCTTAAGTGGTTTTCGAGTTATGGCACAATATTGGCTGAAAGGATTCATCATGGCTGCTAAAGACAATTGGGTGCTATAATTTGTAACAAACACAAATGTAGGCCATATCCCTCTAGTAGATAAAAACGAATGTTAAACAACTACCTCTGGCTAATGCCTCGACAGGTATTGAATTAAACATAGAACATCTGCCCCGTTTTGGTCACAGTTGAATCTCTGTGCGCACAGAACTTTATTTCATTTCTTAAAGTGTGAGCAAAATATTCAAGGTTACGTTTTTAGTCCACCATACCAATATGGTATGGGTGACTATTAAAAATGAGTTCCAAGATTCCAAAACGCCTTAACCGACGAAAAAAAATGTATGTCGGTCTGTTGTTTGTGTGTATACACGATAACTCAAGAACGCCTTAATCGATTTTAACGAAATTTGGTGGAAAAATCCTCTATCGGCTGACCATGAACTGATTAACTTTTGAGTAGGGGGAGGGGGTTGAAGGGGGGAAAAGGGGGATAAAATATTTAACAAAATTGTAACTTTGGAACAAAAGCAAGTAGCGATATACGGTTTTCAGATTTAAGCTTCCATGAATATGGACTACAAATTTTGTTATAGTCAAAATTTGTGGGAGCTTTAGTTCCCGAGGTTTTTTGAATTTTTTTTTTGAAAAACGTTAAAATATCTAAAAAAAAACATAACTTTAGAAGTAAAGCAGCTATTGATATGCGGTTTTCAAATTTTGGTTTAAGGTTCAAATCTTTCAAAGCTACAGTTTTCGAGATATTTTCATTTCATTTCAACATAAAATAATTGATAGTATGTTGGACTATCCGTGCTTTCTGGCACCATTTTTTTTCTTTGAGATCCTTAACTATTCTAAACAGAATATTTACGTTATGTACTTTGTCCATCCAAGATATCCTGATAATTACTACGATAACACCACATCTTGAATGCCTCTAACTTCTTGCACATGGTATCAGTCAGTGTCTATACTTCTACGCTGTAATATAAGATGCTAAACAGATAAGTGAAGCACACGAGTTCGAAGAGTTGTATTCAGATATCGTGGCTACCTAAAACTGATTTCATATTGAAAAAAAATATAAAAGATACTAGGGCCGGTTCGATTTTTTCATCTTGCATATTGTCCCACTTATTTGTATACGAATCGACATGTTCGACCTGTAGGCCATTTACTTCTAATACGCCTCTAATATTTTTGTCATTTTGTTTTGCCAACATTCAAGTTAAGCCCAAAGTGCGGGCTTTTTACTGCAACTTGATCCAACAACTCTTGCAGACTCTCCAGCGTGTCCGAAATTATGACTGTGTCGTCAGCATATCTTAGGTTGCTGCTTTTTTTGCCGTTTAGTCAGATGCTCTTCGCTGTTGTGAAGTTCATTCTCTATTATAGATAATATTCCGGTAGAGAAAAATTTGTAATTTTATTTGACGCTTTCAAAAACTTGACTATGTTGGGAATTTGGAACCTTTGGTTGCACTATAACAAAGTTATTATTGTTTTCCACAAACCAAAACTACACTTTTTTGCACACGACGCGCGTTTCGCTAACAACGTTAGAACCATCAGGATACGCTAAACAATTTGTTTATTTATAATAACTTTGTTTTCTAACTTTTCCAAATTTAATTTTTTTAAAATTCAAAATTTTATTCAAATGACTTTTCTTTCTCCGAAGTAGTTACCGGGATTTAATTTTTATTTTGAAATTTTTTTAAACACTATGCTTGCAGTTTCAGAACTTACTCAATATTCATTTATTAAATTTATTCCTAGATTTAACTTTCCGAAAAAAATTATAAAATGGTTATCTGAGAGTATGTATTTACTTAAGCCCCCCCCCAGACAATTTCTGCACAAGCCACTGTATTTTTTCTTAAGATTATTTAGGTATAATACTTGTGCTAAAATATCGAAGGCGTCGCACAAATTATACACCTCAATTGTCTACCACTTATATGATGAATTCTTTCTGCCAATTTGGTAATTCTTGGGTCATATCTTGGAAACCCTGTGACTTTGATTTTTTTACACCAATTAGTTTTTTTCAAAAAGTCATGTTTTATTTTTATACGTTAAAAAAGTTTTTTTTTATATATTTCAGTGCCCAAACGTAATTTTTGAAACTACACGTAAGAGATTTTATATGTAGAAACAAAATACCGATCGAACGAAAAAATATTTATTGTCGTAACGTTTACAGTATAGGAGACTTGTGATGTTTTTACAAGGCGAGTTTAAAATGACCGTCAATTACTTGTCCAAGTAAACTCAGGTGGCACCCCCATTTTTTTTGTTTATATTTATTTAAAATGGTCTTTCGATGTTTTTTGATGACATATTTCGATTGTTTTTGGGTGACATATAACAATTTTGGAATTTTTCGTTTAAAGGGGGCAGATTTAGCTCAAATACCAAAACAAAATTTTTCAAATAGGATTTACGGCTTTTGAAATAAGTCCAATTAAAATTTAAATGTTTACAGTGTTGTCATATTGTAATGCTCCACGTTATAGGTGGCAATTATTTATTTTTTGTATCACTAAACCTACCTCTACCTATGATAAAAATTTCAAAGTGTTAGCCCATTTATCACGTTGTTGGATATGGACGTTAGTTTTTTTGTTAGATATGGTGACCATTCATCGTGGCTAAAATAGCGCGAAGTGGATTTAAAAACGCGAGTAGGAAAGCACAGGTTAACCGCGAGGACTATTTTGTTACATCCTTATCAAAAATCCAAAAAGCAGTTTTTCACATCAGTGATCAAAGAAGTTGTTTTATAATTTGCGTACAGTTTATGAAATAATGAAAATAATAAAACCTTGGCAACGTTACGCTTTAGATTCAAGCTACAGTTATAAATATCAGCTAAGAGCAGTAGAACATTCCTTACTGGCCAGCCAAGCATATAAAAAGATAACCAATAAATGATTTTATTCCTCAGTATTCCTTGTTCACTGTTGCTTTATTATTAAATTAAAACATATTTGCACTCAAATCTTCCTAAAAAATCACGTGGAGAAAATATAGTTTACCTTATATCTACTTTCTTTTCAAGCTATCCCATCGGCTTATTAGCACCATCATCATAGGCTTGGATCTTTATATCAATTTTTCACCTCAAATTCATAAATTTTAGTTTTTTAGGTTTTCCAAAATTCCAAAAATGGGGCCAGTAGTATTATAGCCAAATAACAAAGAACAACATTTTCCGCGCACATTTTATTTATAAAAAAGCCATTACCACATTTTCAGCCTTGGTTAATTCAGACTCGGAACTTATCGAATCCACATAAGAACAAAATCGTCTCTTAAGTTCTGCTTTCTTTTCCTCCAAAGAAACTCGCAGTTTTATTCTTTTGGGACTCTTGCTCTCTTTAGTTTTAGGCTTTATTACAACTTTTTGTGTATTTTCTTCCTTAGGTAACTTCGTCATCATAGTTTCTTCAACCGTTTTACACTCTGAAGTGTATTTTTGTGGTGCTACCGTATGATCTTCTATATATTCAACTATTGCTTCTGTTTTTATGTCCAGTTCTTCATTTAAGTTCGTTATCATAGTTTCTTCTACTGTTCTATGCTCCAAAGAAAATTTTTGGACCAACATATTATCTTCTATATATTCCACTATTTCTTTTTTTTCTACTATGTCTAATTCTTCATTAATTTGTAAATCTTCAGTATGATCGTAATCTGCTTGGGATGAGTGAGTGTGAGTTTTATTATCTAAAAAAACGAAAAAATACATTTGTAATAGTGTACCTTTTAGCAGCTGAGCTGGGATAAATTATGAGTTAGTTTTTACACCTACAAATAAAATATTCAATTTTTTTAAACTAAAAATCTGATAATTATATCAATATTTACATAAGATTGTGGGGTTATATGAATGAATGAATAGAATAGAATAAGTTTATTTCTGAACCAAGAGAATTACATTTTCATGGAGGTTCCTCCTCTACTATTATTAAAATAATCCTAAAAAATAAAAGCAGTTTCATTAAAAAAAATATCTAGAATGGGTACGATGTTTACATAATGTTTTTCTGTAACTTACAAAGTATGTTATGAAAATTTTGGATCTTTGAATAGACATTTGATTTAAGTTTTTAGAATTAGTGAATGCTATAATAGCTGCCAAAAAATAGATCAATATACTAAAAAACTCTACAAAGTTTGATTTTGAGCAAACCCTAAAAGAATTTTTCCAAAATCGCATTCTATTCTCCTAATTTCGACTTTCCTTGATATGGCAATTTTTTTGTACATTAATTATTTAATTAGATAATTTATATTTTTAGCCTTGCAGTTACCAAAGGAAGTGGCGTTGTATGAACAGCTTATAGTAGATCAAATCCATGAGCTAGAAAGAGAACCATCTATCTCTCTTTATTTTCCAAATAATATTAAAATAAAACTTTAAAAAGCAGATGTGATGAACCGTCACAATCAGCTATTTTGTTGACGTTTGCACCAAAAATGTAAATAAATAGTAACTGTAGTAAACAAAATAATTAGAAACAAAGTACTTTTTCTATGAGCTGCTAACTGCCGCGAAAAATATAGAAGTGACTAAAACGAAAAAAAAGATTTTTATTGTGATGATTATATTGTGTTTAAAGTATGGTGCATAATAAAATTACTACTATTGCAATGACTATTCTAATTATGAACGATACTTTAATACATTTATGATTCGTCGATAATGCAAAGACTTAAGATGGATTCAGAGTCACCTAATGCCGGATCCACTGTTTCACTTCTTGCCAAACCAAATTTGGAAATAGAAAGTGAGGTTAATTTTTCAGTATTTTTTGGTAGCAAAAGAACTTGGAAATATGAAAAAAGTGGAAGTCGTCTGTTTTGCAGGGGTTAATCGGACATTGATTTTAAAACTGCGCAACTGTGCCTATTTCATTCATAATACCACCCTTACACCTGCTTGATATGTAGCAATGAAACAAGAATTGCATGCAAGTCGTCTTTTCGCATCTTGTTTTAGTTACCAGTAAAGCGAGATGAGAAGAGAAGAATTGCATACAATTCACTTTTTATTGCACCATGTCAAACCAGCTTCAAGCCTGAGTGACATGGAGCAACAAAATAAGAATTGCATGCAATTCTTCTATTTCCATCTCACTTCACTGGTACTACTTGTTTAAGTAAAGTTAATCTTAGGTTTAAGTTAACCCTAGTTATTAAAGACAATCCTTATTTAGAATAAACAACCAAGTGGTTGTTATGGTTGACAGTTGTCAATTGTGCAAAAAAGTAAACATGTTGTAAGATGCCTTTATAAAAACACAAAGTTGTGAACACGTGCCGGAAATGTGTCTAAAATAAAGTATAAACATTACAAGTTTTTACCAAAAAAAAAAAAAGAAGAAGTTAAAAAACCTCCAAATCAGTTACTTCAACCGAAAAGAAACTAAAAAACAAGAGATCAAAAGATCTTGGGTGGAAATAACGAAAATTCAAACTTGGATGAGCATCCCACAAGGAACACACAAAAGATCAAAGCAAAAAGAGAAATGATTAAACGATGTTTCGCCCTGGGTAACCAGCGTGGGCTCATCAGTAGTTTCACTAGTCACCCTCCACTATACATCATTAAACACCATCATACACTTTGATTTCCAACCTTGAACCACTCACAAATAGGCATCGTTCCGCACTGGTACTTACTTATCCAAGTTACCTGATACGAATTCGTCCTGGCGTGTTAATATTTCCAGTAGGACTATGCTCCTAAGGCAATTAAAACAAAGAAGTTAAAAAACCTCCAAATCAGTTACTTCAACCGAAAAGAAACTAAAAAACAAAAGATCAAAAGATCTTGGCTGGAAATAACGAAAATTCAAACTTGGATGAGCATCCCACAAGGAACACACAAAAGATCAAAGCAAAAAGAGAAATGATTAAACGATGTTTCGCCCTGGGTAACCAGCGTGGGCTCATCAGTAGTTTCACTGGTCACCCTCCACTATACATCATTAAACACCATCATACACTTTGATTTCCAACCTTGAACCACTCACAAATAGGCATCGTTCCGCACTGGTACTTACTTATCCAAGTTACCTGATACGAATTCGTCCTGGCGTGTTAATATTTCCAGTAGGACTATGCTCCTAAGGCAATCAAAACAAAGAAGAAGTTAAAAAACCTCCAAATCAGTTACTTCAACCGAAAAGAAACTAAAAAACAAAAGATCAAAAGATCTTGGGTGGAAATAACGAAAATTCAAACTTGGATGAGCATCCCACAAGGAACACACAAAAGATCAAAGCAAAAAGAGAAATGATTAAACGATGTTTCGCCCTGGGTAACCAGCGTGGGCTCATCAGTAGTTTTACTGGTCACCCTCCACTATACATCATTAAACACCATCATACACTTTGATTTCCAACCTTGAACCACTCACAAATAGGCATCGTTCCGCACTGGTACTTACTTATCCAAGTTACCTGATAGGATTGACGACCTAACTTTGAACAAAGCAATCAATTTTTGCCGCACATCAGAGCAGAGTAAAAGTCAAAGTCTACAGTTTCAAGATATCGGAACAGAGGTGTATACTGAGAAAGAAAACTTATCCAAGTAAGTACCAGAACGGAAACAAGTAAAGATTCTGTTTTATTAAAAATTCATGACTATTACTACAATGGTTGGCCTAAAGAACAACAAATGTCTACAAATTGTAAACCTTATTATCCTTTGAAAGACTCTATTTAAGTTGAGGCAGGTATTATTTTTGTTGAAGACAAAATTATAGGCTCTCAAAAACTTAGGACAGACATGATCAAAATTTTACATAAAGGTCATATTGGGATTAGTAAAACCATAAATAAGCCTAGAACTTTATTTTATTGGCCTAGCTTGTCCCATGATATCACAAACTTCATTAAAAGTTGTCGAGTATTTGAAAAATATTTTCCGGCAAACTACAAGGAATCTCTTATGCCACATAGTGTTCCTAAATTAAGATTTAACAAAATAGCTGTAGATATTGTATAGTTTGCAGGGAAAAACTATTTAGTACTCATAGATCATTTTTCACACTGGCTTGAGTTAGTTTAATTAAAAGATAAAACATCTAGCTCAGTAATAAATTGTTTTCAGGATATTCTTATTCGATTTGGTTATCCACAAGTTATCATAGGTGATAATCTGCCTTTTGTGTCAAACCAGTGTAAAAAATATTACAAATCTAAAGATATCATGATTACAACTTGTTCTCCACATTATCATCAAAGTAATGGTATGGCAGAAAAAGCAGTCAGCATAGCTAAACAGATTTTAAGAAAAAGTTTTGACTATAAGTGTGATTTTAGAGATAATATCCTAGAGTATAATAACTCACCTATAATAAGTCTCGATGCTGCACCAGCGCAAATTTTACAGAGCAGGATTTTAAAAACAGAGCTTCCTCTTACCTTTAAAAAATTAGAGCCCAAAATTGAACAAAATATTTATAACAAACTTTGTAAACGAAAACGATAAATTAGCTCGCAGGAACTCATTGGCGTACAAAAAAGGAGATAAGGTAGTCATAAAAACGTCTAAAGAAAAAACTTGGCAAAAAGCAGTGGTTGTTGAAAAAGCTTCTGAACCAAGGTCTTATTGGGTGAAGAGGAAAGCAATAATAAAATTGTTAGACGCAATCTGATTGTAAATTTATTTATGAACCTGAATTGCATCCCAATGAATGTTCTGGTAATAACAATATCCATCCTAACAATATTTTTCCTTTACAAAATATAAATAGTCCAAACTCTGTAAGATCTTTTCTCCAAATTCACAATATAGTAGCACCTCAAACTTACTAGGGTTTCCAAATACACCTTAAAGTAGTAGTTATAATTTTAATGATAAAGATAGTGAAAGTGACAATCTAAAGTGTACGCGCTCCCGATACGGTCGTTGTGTTAAAGCACCCCAGCGTCTCAATCTTTGAGGGGGAGGTGTATAAGTAAAGTTAATCTTAGATTTAACTTAACCCTAGTTATTAAAGGAAACCCTTATTTAGAATAACCAACCCAGTGGTTGTTATGGTTGACAGTTGTCAATTGTACAAAAATGTAAACATGTTGTAAGATGCCTTTATAAAAATCATTTTAGTGCCCCATGTCAAGCGGGCTTTACTGAGTGCTACTTGGACACCCCAGGCGCCTCAAAAATCAACCTCTGCGTTTCTTTACGTTAGACAGAGGCAACCCCGGGGCGCTCAGGGTGCCAACTCAAACTCACTAAAAAAACAACAATTGCATGCAAGTCTTCTATTTCCATTTCGCTTTACTGGTACTACTAAAGCAAGACTTGCATGCAATTGTCATTTGTATTATTTTTAAAAATAAGAAAAAATTGATCTTTCAAGAAAAATAATGTTTTTTTTTCTATTTTTTTTTAGTGATAACCTTTTATTAAAAGAAAACTGTCATTTTTATTTGATATTTAATTAGGTACCTACTTACTGTTGTTTGATCAGCTTGCTATAATTAGTAATTTCCAATTTTTTTTAGATTTAAAGTTTTTTCAAGGCGACATTTTTATAATGTACTTAGCCACAGTAGTAGTAGATGGGCGGCCGTAGGCCTGGCAATTAGGTGTCAAGATTTTAGCCTGGTCTTAATTTATTCCTATTTTATTTTAAAAGAAAAACGCAGATTTAACTTTCACTATTTTTATTATATATTGACATAGTTGAACACTTCTTCTTTGCTTTCTAGTAGGTAGATCATTGTAAAATGGATGTAGTCATCCAGGAATGTCAGTATGTCAGTGTGTACTATCTCTAGTGGTCTTTTAGCTCTGTCTCTTTCTTTCTTAAATGGCAATCGTGTTTGCTAGGCTTTTAGGCATATTTCGCAGATTTTATCTATGTGGTCACAGTCGTTTTTACTTAAGTTCATACCTGTAGACAGTTCGGTCAGCTTTTTCATATTTTTTAGTTCCAAATGTCCTAGTTTTCGATGCCATAAATTTGCATTTTCTTTGCTCTTCTCTGCAAGAAAACTATGCTCCTCATTTTCTTTGCATAGATTCACCATGTAAAAGCCATTATTTGTTTTTATTCCTTCTAGGACGGTCTGATTTTCATTTTGTCTTTGGTGAAAGTCACCACACCATTTTTCTCTGTTATTGCCTTTACTGATAGAAAATATTGCCCCAAATCTGGCACATAAATAACTTCTTGCAAAATGAACTTGTCTGTGTGTAATTTTCCGATTTCTAAGCTGATCATCGAGCCACTGTTGGCCACTTTTAGGTTGGTTTGTTTTCTTTTTATTTTTGTCAAAGGTTCTTTGACCTTTATCATGTGTGCTGTAGCCACAGAGTCGACGACAAAATTTTTGTTTTTCACATGATTTTGTTCTGCTGTGGTCATGAACACTAATCCTACTTGTTGATTCTTATTATTTTGCCTAGACTGATCTTTATAAAAGCAATTTTGCTCAGTATGGTTCGGTCTTTTACAGATACTGCAGGGCTTTCTTGTTGTCTGGTTTGTTTCTTCGATTTGTCTGCAGGTCCTTGTGTGCTGCTAATCCACATTTGAAATATTTTTGGTGTGTTTCCTTCTTATTTCTGCACGTTTCCTTTCTATGTCCTCTTTCTCTGCAGATTTTGCAGAATTTTTCTGAGGCCTTGAATGCTACCTCTTCTTCGCTCTGTAATTCTGCTTTGTTTCTCGACTCTTCCTCTAAGAGCCTTGATGTTAAGTTTGTCAGGATTTTATCTTCCTTTCGACATGAGTCCCAGGCTGTGACAAAATGTCGATATTGATCAGGTAGTGTGGATTTGGAGATAACCATACTTTCGTTTATATCTTCCTTCAGGGTCTTCAATCGATGCACCAGGTTTTCTAACCTAGAAATGTTCTTCTTATCTATGGATGTGATTATCACCTTCTGGGCTTTGGCATCTTGTTTTATCCACTCTGTTTTTTCTTTATCTTGGGTCAGATTTTCCAATTTTCTTTTACCACTGACAATATCCCATAGCGCACTGGCTTTGAAGAATATCTGGACTTTAGCTCCTTAAATCCACTAATTTTTCAATCTGGCTGATTTCTTCACTGAAATTTTTCTTTTATTTTATTTTCTTCCAGAATCAATCTTAGTCTGGGTATCACTTCTTTCTTTTTATTGTCCTTCTGGGCAGCAGCGTCTTCTTTTGTTTTTCTTTTCTTCGAGAGTCCACTCCTGGTCTGGGTGTCACTAATTCCTTCTTCTCTGTTATTAGAGTACTTCTGGGTCCATAACCTGTCAAGATTTTAGCCTGGTCTTAATTTATTCTTATTTTATTTTAAAAGAAAAACGCAGATTTAACTTTTGTTGCTGTTGGGGGTTTTTTTCACACTCAGAATGGCGAAAGTCTAGCCAGTCATCCATCCAAAGTGCCCGAAGTCTCAGCCTTCTGCCTTGAAATGTTCCTCGCTGAGCGAGAGCGGAGGTGACATCTTTTGGTATCTGCGCTGTAGACCCTAGACTTGGCGGGATTACGGCTACCTTCTGCATCCAAACTAATCGAAGTCTCAGCCTTCTGCCTCGAAATATTCCCACTGCCCGAAAGCGCAGGTCAAATCTTTCGGCATCTTCGCTGAAGAGACCTCAATTCCGGATCCCCGGCCGTCCATCATGTGAATCCGACAATTTCTCCGGTCAACCTGCTTCTACCTCGTTGTTGTTACTCGAGGCACAACGTCGACCACATCATAGATGCTGAAAAGTGGGGGCCGCCAACCGCCTCGTAGAATCTCCTTCGATGTTGTGTGAAGCAATGTGTACTGCGGTCACTTACCTAGCCACGACTTTTATACAGTTTATCAAAGAAAGATGAAACAAATATTGAAATAATTGCCCGCTTTCTTTATTTGACAATTTTTTTGACAGCTGTCCCTATGGTGTATAACATAGAAAATACTCATATGATAAAACTTCAAAAGGTAGCATTGGAATAATAGGTAAGTAGGTTTGTTTTAACATAAATAAGTTCTTAAAAAAATCATTTATTTTTCTAAAATTATTAAGTGCAAATATCTTAAAACTATGAATGCTTTGTTGAATTAAATTGTAGAACTTATCAACTTAATTAGTTAGTAAATTGATGGTATTGTTAAATTGAATTGTAGAGAACTTAAAAATGAAATTAAAAATATATTTATGTTGGTCTATTTCATACCTCGCTGACAAAAAAAAATATAAAATAAAAAATGGGCAATAATCTAACAATTTAATAGTTTTGTTTTATCTTCCTACGACAAAATAAATTAAAATTTGATATAGATATTTTGGTCTTTATTAGAAATAAGACGGCAATTAGCTACTTTATTTTTATATTTTAAATTTTTTTGTAATAAGAAGGCTAGAGGTCAGTCAAAAATGCATGTAAATAATTACCTAGTTAAAGGTGGTCTCCAGCAAAAATACAAGTAAGATTTGTTTTGTAGTAGTAGTATCCTAAAACTAGCGGTGAAGGTAATTGAATTTTTGATGTGACTTTATAAATAACCAAGATTTTTAATCAGTCAGGTCACTATTTCATCATCATAAACCTGCTTAGGATCATTAATACTGCAAAATAAACACAACTTGTATTTTTAGCTAAAATGTTTGAAATGTGTAGGTATGAATTTTGTGCCAAATAAAAACAAAACATTTAGAAACTCAAATATTTTATTTTCAAAATAAAAAACTAACTAATTATGTGCACTATTAACCTGTAACCAAAGTGCAAATGGAAGACAATTATACATAAAATTTAATCTAGATATATATTTTTAAATTATTTATAAAGTAGATCTACATTTAAATAAATTATTTTTCTTTCCACATAAAATTTTCTTAAAAAAATACCTTCCATATATACAATACCTACTAGGTTTGGATGCACAAGCTTTCAAGGAAAGTTAAGTGGGTTTAATAAAAATTGTGGAAAGGTCTCTTAAAAAGGTATCTTGAAAAGTAGTAAAGCCAACCGTACAACATGGGACATTTTAAAAAGCAAATTCGATGAGAAATATAAACTTGAAATAAAATTTTTCATTTAAACTTTTTCCCTAAACTTGCCTTGTTAATTATTTTTTTTTTAATTAAGAACATATATTTTTTCAGAAAATTTGTGTATGCAGTTTGGTGTATTCCACGGTTTGTTCTTGTACATTGTTCTAAATAATATGGAAGCTACCTATTGATTTTTTAAAATTGACAATTGTCAGTGTCAAAATACATAGTCCACTGGCTCTACTAGTAGAAGGAAGCAGAAGATCTAAACTTGCCGTTCTTCTGATCTGGAATACAAATGTTTGACTGGCACAGCAGTTTTTGCGAGTCTGGTACCAACTATAAACCTGTCTTCAAACTAATAAGAACACAGGATTTTTCCATTGAAAAATGCTATATTGTCCTCGTAATTGGACAGCGAATTCCTACAAAAAAATATATTAAAGTCAAATCTGAAACTAATTTTATTTAACTACAACAGCTTTTCTTTAAAATATAAGCAGACGTTCTAAATTGTTTGTTGCTTGTGAACAGGGTGGAATGGTATTCCGGGTTTTTTTTTTCAGGTTTTTTTTCTAGATTCCAGAGACTATTCCCAGAGAAATGAAGGAAAAATTTAACTCCAAAAACATAACATTTAAAAATAATTATTAGGGGTTATTTCATATCAATTTATCTAAAACTAATAGTTTTTAACAAAAAAAAACTTCATCACTTCTAAAATTTTGATCTGATCAAAATTAGTCATTTATCTACATTTTTTTTTATTTCATTCCTAAGATGGAAAATGTTTAGCTTCTTGCATTATTATTATTATTAATATTATTAATATTATTAATATTATTATTATTATTAATATTAATATTAATATTAATATTAATATTAATATTAATATTAATATTAATATTAATATTAATATTATTATTATTAATATTATTATTAATATTATTATTAATATTATTATTAATATTATTATTAATATTATTATTAATATTATTATTAATATTATTATTAATATTATTATTAATATTATTATTAATATTATTATTAATATTATTATTAATATTATTATTAATATTATTATTAATATTATTATTAATATTATTATTAATATTATTATTAATATTATTATTAATATTATTATTAATATTATTATTAATATTATTATTAATATTATTATTAATATTATTATTAATATTATTATTAATATTATTATTAATATTATTATTAATATTATTATTAATATTATTATTAATATTATTATTAATATTATTATTAATATTATTATTAATATTATTATTAATATTATTATTAATATTATTATTAATATTATTATTAATATTATTATTAATATTATTATTAATATTATTATTAATATTATTATTAATATTATTATTAATATTATTATTAATATTATTATTAATATTATTATTAATATTATTATTAATATTATTATTAATATTATTATTAATATTATTATTAATATTATTATTATTATTAATATTATTATTAATATTATTATTAATATTATTATTAATATTATTATTAATATTATTATTAATATTATTATTAATATTATTATTAATATTATTATTAATATTATTATTAATATTATTATTAATATTATTATTAATATTATTATTAATATTATTATTAATATTATTATTAATATTATTATTAATATTATTATTAATATTATTATTAATATTATTATTAATATTATTATTAATATTATTATTAATATTATTATTAATATTATTATTAATATTATTATTAATATTATTATTAATATTATTATTAATATTATTATTAATATTATTATTAATATTATTATTAATATTATTATTAATATTATTATTAATATTATTATTTTTTTTTTTTTTTTTTTTTTTTGTTGGGCGTAGTCAGTGCAAGCACTGAACAAGTGTTCCCTACGAAATGCCTGTGCTCCCGGAACCGTTTTCTGAACATTACATCAGGTAGCACAGCCGACTTATGTGTAGTCACTACCTCTCCCTTCCGCCATAGCGATTAGGAGTTCGTGCATATCAACGAATGTCTTGCTATTGATTTCTCACTGCAGCATCTCTTTGTCTATTAAGCTCATCTTTTTCTTTATTACTCATGAGTGTTTTTAACCATTTATGGATGGTGTTCCATTTCTCTTCATTTTCAATCATGTTGGTTACCAGATTGTCTGGTGTGAGTATTTCACCAATCCTTCGACATGCCTCTTCTCTTGATTCATGCCACCTATCACATTCAAAAACTGTGTGTTCTGCTGTATCCACCGTTTGACAATACATACATAGATCAGTGTCATCCTTATTCATTCTCTTGGCATAGGCCCGAAAGACTCCGTGCCCAGTTAGTACTTGTGTTATATGATAGTCTGTTTTACGATGCTTGCAATTTACCCATTCTCTTATGCTTCCTATCAATCTCTTAGTCCACTGTGCTTTGTCTACTTCATTATCCCATCTTGCTTGCCAGTTTGCTAGTGTACTCTCTATTGCTCTTTTGACTTTTATGTTTGTATTTTCTTCAGTATTTTCAAATAAGTAGGTTCTCTCTATTACCTTTAGATCAATCGGCGCTATGCCCGTAATCACTTGAAGAGCTACTCCTGAAGCAGTTTTATATGCAGAAGCCACACGTATCAATAAGTTTCTTTGGACTCTGTTTAATAGTATTCTGTTCTTCTTAGTGTTCAATGCGTCTTTCCACACTGGCGCGCCATAAAGGACCATATTAAGCATTGCACTACAAAGTACCGCCCTCTTTCCGCTTGCCGGACCACTTATGTTGGGCATAATCCTTATTAGGTTTGCTGTCTTTTTCTCAGCTTTACTAGTTACCTGTTGATATTAATATTATTATTAATATTATTATTAATATTATTATTAATATTATTATTAATATTATTAATATTAATATTATTAATATTATTAATATTATTATTATTATTATTATTATTATTATTATTATTATTATTATTATTATTATTATTATTATTATTATTATTATTATTATTATTATTATTATTATTATTATTATTATTAATATTATTAATATTATTATTATTATTATTATTATTATTATTATTATTATTATTATTATTATTATTATTATTATTATTATTATTATTATTATTATTATTATTATTATTATTATTATTATTATTATTATTATTATTATTATTATTATTATTATTATTATTATTATTATTATTATTATTATTATTATTATTATTATTATTATTATTATTATTATTATTATTATTATTATTATTATTATTATTATTATTATTATTATTATTATTATTATTATTATTATTATTATTATTATTATTATTATTATTATTATTATTATTATTATTATTATTATTATTATTATTATTATTATTATTATTATTATTATTATTATTATTATTATTATTATTATTATTATTATTATTATTATTATTATTATTATTATTATTATTATTATTATTATTATTATTATTATTATTATTATTATTATTATTATTATTATTATTATTATTATTATTATTATTATTATTATTATTATTATTATTATTATTATTATTATTATTATTATTATTATTATTATTATTATTATTATTATTATTATTATTATTATTATTATTATTATTATTATTATTATTATTATTATTATTATTATTATTATTATTATTATTATTATTATTATTATTATTATTATTATTATTATTATTATTATTATTATTATTATTATTATTATTATTATTATTATTATTATTATTATTATTATTATTATTATTATTATTATTATTATTATTATTATTATTATTATTATTATTATTATTATTATTATTATTATTATTATTATTATTATTATTATTATTATTATTATTATTATTATTATTATTATTATTATTATTATTATTATTATTATTATTATTATTATTATTATTATTATTATTATTATTATTATTATTATTATTATTATTATTATTATTATTATTATTATTATTATTATTATTATTATTATTATTATTATTATTATTATTATTATTATTATTATTATTATTATTATTATTATTATTATTATTATTATTATTATTATTATTATTATTATTATTATTATTATTATTATTATTATTATTATTATTATTATTATTATTATTATTATTATTATTATTATTATTATTATTATTATTATTATTATTATTATTATTATTATTATTATTATTATTATTATTATTATTATTATTATTATTATTATTATTATTATTATTATTATTATTATTATTATTATTATTATTATTATTATTATTATTATTATTATTATTATTATTATTATTATTATTATTATTATTATTATTATTATTATTATTATTATTATTATTATTATTATTATTATTATTATTATTATTATTATTATTATTATTATTATTATTATTATTATTATTATTATTATTATTATTATTATTATTATTATTATTATTATTATTATTATTATTATTATTATTATTATTATTATTATTATTATTATTATTATTATTATTATTATTATTATTATTATTATTATTATTATTATTATTATTATTATTATTATTATTATTATTATTATTATTATTATTATTATTATTATTATTATTATTATTATTATTATTATTATTATTATTATTATTATTATTATTATTATTATTATTATTATTATTATTATTATTATTATTATTATTATTATTATTATTATTATTATTATTATTATTATTATTATTATTATTATTATTATTATTATTATTATTATTATTATTATTATTATTATTATTATTATTATTATTATTATTATTATTATTATTATTATTATTATTATTATTATTATTATTATTATTATTATTATTATTATTATTATTATTATTATTATTATTATTATTATTATTATTATTATTATTATTATTATTATTATTATTATTATTATTATTATTATTATTATTATTATTATTATTATTATTATTATTATTATTATTATTATTATTATTATTATTATTATTATTATTATTATTATTATTATTATTATTATTATTATTATTATTATTATTATTATTATTATTATTATTATTATTATTATTATTATTATTATTATTATTATTATTATTATTATTATTATTATTATTATTATTATTATTATTATTATTATTATTATTATTATTATTATTATTATTATTATTATTATTATTATTATTATTATTATTATTATTATTATTATTATTATTATTATTATTATTATTATTATTATTATTATTATTATTATTATTATTATTATTATTATTATTATTATTATTATTATTATTATTATTATTATTATTATTATTATTATTATTATTATTATTATTATTATTATTATTATTATTATTATTATTATTATTATTATTATTATTATTATTATTATTATTATTATTATTATTATTATTATTATTATTATTATTATTATTATTATTATTATTATTATTATTATTATTATTATTATTATTATTATTATTATTATTATTATTATTATTATTATTATTATTATTATTATTATTATTATTATTATTATTATTATTATTATTATTATTATTATTATTATTATTATTATTATTATTATTATTATTATTATTATTATTATTATTATTATTATTATTATTATTATTATTATTATTATTATTATTATTATTATTATTATTATTATTATTATTATTATTATTATTATTATTATTATTATTATTATTATTATTATTATTATTATTATTATTATTATTATTATTATTATTATTATTATTATTATTATTATTATTATTATTATTATTATTATTATTATTATTATTATTATTATTATTATTATTATTATTATTATTATTATTATTATTATTATTATTATTATTATTATTATTATTATTATTATTATTATTATTATTATTATTATTATTATTATTATTATTATTATTATTATTATTATTATTATTATTATTATTATTATTATTATTATTATTATTATTATTATTATTATTATTATTATTATTATTATTATTATTATTATTATTATTATTATTATTATTATTATTATTATTATTATTATTATTATTATTATTATTATTATTATTATTATTATTATTATTATTATTATTATTATTATTATTATTATTATTATTATTATTATTATTATTATTATTATTATTATTATTATTATTATTATTATTATTATTATTATTATTATTATTATTATTATTATTATTATTATTATTATTATTATTATTATTATTATTATTATTATTATTATTATTATTATTATTATTATTAATTATTAAATATTGGGGTTGTTAAATTAACGGGTAAATGGTAAGTTTTTTGTTGCCATCCATTTACAAGGTGACAATAAGGTCAGTTCGAGGTCAATTTTTAAAAAAATAAGACCATTTAAGACTTTTTGAATTCCTAAATTCCTTAAAAAATTACTACTACAAATTATTACTTTTAACGATCGAAATAGCACATTATCTACCTAGGGACTAAAGTGGACCCTTTAGTCACCATTCTTATTAAAATTGTTCGCAAAAACAAAACATAATTATACTGTCCGGGCCCAAAAAATATGACAACCAAACCACCATTCATACTGAGGTTAAGTCAATTTATACAGTGACTAAAATTTTTTAGTCCTAGGGATAAAAAGTACTATTTTAGTCCCTGTATTGACGCACTAAAATAAATTTTTAGTCCCTTAAGTGCAAAAAAGTATTTTAAACGTAAATATCTCGGAAACTACAAAACAGCACATTACAATTTTTTTAAAGATTTAAAAATGATTAAATATACATGGTTTATGTAAATAAAAAATCGAGGAAAGGTTTATATAAAAAACCGCTACTCATATATATATATTGGTTAGATTGGGTTGGTCAGACTTTTCCAGGATATATCCAGACTTTTCTTGGGTGTATCTAAACTGTTCAGGGGTGTATTCAGTCTTTTCCATGGTGTACTCGGACATTTCCACAGTGTATCCAGGTTTTTCCAGAGTGTATCCAGAGTGTATCCAGACTTTTCCAGGGTTTTCCAGACTTTTCCAGAGTGTATCCAGACGTCTCCAGGGTTTTTCCAGACTTTTCCAGATTGTAGTCAGACTTTTCCAGAGTCTTTCCAGAGTTTCTCAGAATGTATCCAGACTTTTCCAGAGTGTTTCCAGACTTTTCCAGGGTCTTTCCAGAATATATCCAGATTTTTACAGGGTCTTTCCAGACTTTTCCAGAGTGTTTTCAGACTTTTCCAGGGTCTTTCCAGACCTTCCAGAGTGTATCTAGACTTTTCTAGGCTCTTTCCAGACTTTTCCAGAGTCGTTCCAGGCTTCTCCAGACTTTTCCAGAGTATATCCAGACTTTTCCAGGGTATATCCAGAATTTTTTTGGACATTTCCAGAGTGTATCCAGACTTTTCCAGGGTTTTTCCAGATTGTATCCAGGCTTTTCCAGGGTCTTTGCAGACTTTTTTAGGGTGTATCCAGACTTTTCCAGGAACTTTCCAGAGTTTTCCAGATCATATTTAGTCTTTTCCAGGGTCTTTCCGGACCTTTCCAGGGTCTTTCCGGACCTTTCCAGGGGCTTTCCAGACTTTTCCAGAGTGCAGTCAGACTTCCAGAGGGTAGTCAGACTTTTCCAGAGTTTCCCAGAATGTATCCAGACTTTAACAGGGTCTTTCCAGACTTTCCAGAGTGTTTTCAGACTTTTCCAGGTTCTTTCTAGTTTTCAGACTCGTTCCAGACTTCTCCAGAGTATATTCCAGACTTTTCCAGGATCTTTCCAGACTTTTTCAGTGTTTCCAGACTTCTCCAGGGGCTTTCAGGACTTTCCAGAGTGTATTCAGACTTTTTCAGAGTATTTCCAGACTTTTCAGGAGTGTTCCAGACTTTTCCAGGGTCTTTCCAGACTTTTTCAGAGTGTATCCAGACGTTTCCAGGGTCTTTCTGGACTTTTTCAAAGTATATCCAGACTTTTCCAGGGTCTTTCCAGAGTGTATCCAGACATTTCCAGGGTCTTTCCAGACTTTACCAGTCTTTCCAGACTATTCCAGAGTATATCCCTACTTTTCCAGGGTCTTTCTAGACTTTTCCAGAGTGTATCCAGACTATTCCAGAGTCTTTCCAGACTTTTCCAGGGTCTTTCCAGACTTTTCCAGGGTATTTCCAGTCTTTTCCCGAGTGGTTGCAGATTTTTCCAGTGTCTTTTTAGACTTTCCAGAGTGTATCCAGACTTTTCCAGGGTCTTTCGTCTTTTCCAGAGTGCTTCCAGGGTCTTTTCAGATTTTCCAGAGTGTATCCAGACTGTTCCAGGGTATTTCCAGACTTTCCAAGGTCTTTCCAGACTTTTTAGGAGTGTATCCAGACTTTTCCAGGGTCTTTCCAGACTTTTTCCGAGTGTATCCAGACGTTTCCAGGGTCTTTCTGGACTTTTTTAAAGTGTATTCAGACTTTTCCAGGGTCTTTCCAGAATTTTCCAGGGTCTCTTTAGACTTTCCAGAGTGTATCCAGACTTTCCCAAGGTTTTTCCAGACTTTTCCAGGGTGTATCCAGACAATTCCAGGGTCTTTCCAGAATTTTCCATGGTGTTTCCAGACTTTTCCAAGGTCTTTCCAGACTTTTCCGGAGTGTATCCAGACATTTCCAGGGTCTTTCCAGACTTTTCCAGGGTCTTTCCAGACTATTCCAGAGTATATCCCTACTTTTCCAGGGTCGTTCCAGACTTTTCCCGAGTGTATCCAGACTATTCCAGGGTCTTTCCAGACTTTTCCGGGGTCTTTCCAGACTTTTCTAGAGTATATCCAGACTTTTCCAGGGTATTTCCAGTCTTTTCCCGAGTGTTTCCAGACTTTTTCAGGGTCTTTTTAGATTTTCCAGAGTGTATCCAGACTTTTCCAGGGTCTTTTCTGTCTTTTTAAGAGCGCTTCCAGGGTCTTTTCAGACTTTCCAGAGTGTATCCAGACTGTTGCAGGGTGTTTCCAGACTTTCCAAGGTCTTTCCAGACTTTTCCACATTCTATCCAGACTTTTCCAGAGTATATCCAGACTTTTCCAGGGTCTTTCCAGACTTTTCCAGAGTATATCCAGACTTTTCTAGAGTATATCCATACTTTTCCAGGGTATTTCCAGACTTTTCCAGAGTGTTTCCAGACTTTCCTAGGGTCTTTTTAGACTTTCCAGAGTAAATCCAGCCTTTTTCAGGGTCTTTCCAGACTTTTCCAGTCTTTCCAGACTTCTCCAGACTTTTCTAGGGTGTACAGACTTTTCCAATACATTTTATATGTGCTTGTATATATATATATAGATTCAGACTTTATTGTTTCTAAAAACATTTCGTTTTATATGGAAAAGTCTAGAAACATTCTGGAAAAGTCTGGAAAGACCCTGGAAGTCTGAATATACTCTGGAAAACTCAGAAAAGATCCTAGAAAAGTCTAGATACACTCTGGAAAAGTCTGGAAAGACCCTTGAAAAGTCTGGATACACTCTGGAAAGTCTGGAAAGACCCTGAAAAAGTCTGGAAACACTCTGGAAAAGTCTGAAAAGACCCTGGAAAAGTTTGGATATACTTTGGAAGTCTGGAAAGATTCTGGAAAAATCTGGAAACACTCTGGAAAAGTCTGGAAAAACCCTGGAAGTCTCGATATACTCTGGAAAAGTCTGGAAAGACCCTGGAAAAGTCAGGATACACATTGAAAAAGTCTGGATACACTTTGAGAAAGTCCAGAAAGACCCTGGAAAAGTCCGGATACACTCTGAAAAAGTCTGGAAAGACCCTGGAAAAGTCTGTATATACTCTGGAAAAGTCTGGAACGACTCTGGAAAAGTCGGGAAAGAGCTTAGTAAAGACTGGATACACTCTGGAAAGTCTGGAAAGACCCTGAAAAAGTTTGGAAAGACACTTGAAATATTCTGGAAAAGTCGGGAAAGACCCTGGAAAAGTCTGGAAAAACTCTGGAAAAGTCTGGATACATTCTGGAAAAGTCTAACTACACTCTGGAAGTCTGGAAAGACCCTGGAAAAGTCTCGATACACTCTGGAAAAGTCTGGAAAGGTCTGGATACACTATGGAAAAACCTGGATACACTGTGAAAATGTCCGAGTACACCCTGGAAAAATCTGACTACACCCCTCAACAGTGTAGATACACCCAAGAAAAGTCTGGATATACCCTGGAAAAGTCTGACCAACCCAATCTAACCCATGTATATGTGAGTAGCGGTTTTTTATATATGTTCTTCTGATCGAGGGAAGTTTTAGAGTAAACCTTTACTCGATTTTTTATTTACATAAACCATGTATAAAAAATTGTAATGTGCTCTTTTGTAGTTTCCGAGATATTTACCTTTAAAATACTTTTTTGCGCTTTAGGGGCTAAACTGTATTTTAGTGCGTCATTACAGGGACTAAAATGGTACTTTTTATCACCGGGACTAAAAAATTTTAGTTACTGTATAAATTGACTTAATCTCAATATGAATGGTGGTTTGGTTGTCATATTCTTTAGGCCAGTATAATTATGTTTTTTTTCCAGACTTTTCCAAGTTCTTTCCAGAGTATATCCAGACTTTTACAGGGTCTTTCCAGACTTTTTAAGAGTGTTTCGAGACTTTTCCAGGGTCTTTCCAGACTTTCCAGAGTGTATCCAGACTTTTTCAGGGTCTTTCCAGACTTTTCCAAGGTCTTTCCAGACTTGTCCAGTGTATATCCAGACTTTTCTAGAGTATACTGAAACAATATTTATCGCAGTTCTTTCCTGAAGTAGTATGCAAACAATTGCAATCAAGATTCCCTCAGTATTGCGCTTCCTTTAAGGTAACAATTAATGGAAAACATTTGGAACGGGCCAAGGATCCCTCATTGTGGCCGTCAGGAGTGTGTGTAAATCGTTTTATCCACTTAAGAAAACGACCTTTTGATACTCAGATGCAACAATCGAATTGACTAAGACAACGCTCCACATGACGATCTCTCAAAAGAGAATTTAAAGTTGACAAAAAGTTAAAAAAAACATTTTGTATGCTTCATCTGAACACTCAAGGGCTTTCTACTAAGCTAGACCAACTTTCCTTATTTTACGACAAAAATAAATTTGACATTTTTTGCAGTTCTGAGCACTGGCAAATTTTAAACTAGCAAGTTTTTATTGTAGATCAACAAATCAAGAACATAGCGGGGTAGCCATATTTTGTAATAAGTTTGATGCAGAGTTCTGCGGCGTTGAAATTCCTCAAATAAAAACCATCTTTATTTGCGTCTATAGATCAGGGGTAATCTGTTAGAGATGCTACTTTCATCTCTTGTAAATCGGGGTTTTTCGATTGTCTTGACTGGAGACTTTAATATAAATATTTTAAAAAGTGACTCTATGGCTCTTTACTTCACATGTTTATTAAATTCATTCGGCCTAAAACCGCTTATATTTGAACCTACTCGGGTAAAGGGCAATTCAAAATCTTGCCTTGACAATGTTATTACCGATTTCCATTTTAGAGACTTTGAGGTAAGCGTTGTTGAACCTTGTATTTCTTCCACAACTACTTGTCCTAAAAAACATCGGTTATCAGTCGACCAAACCCAAAATTTTACGTAGAATAATAACTGAAGAAAACTGGATAAATATTTGGATTCACTTTCTAATATTGACTGGATCTCGTTTTATAGAAATGACAATATTGAATTTCTTGCAAATTTCCTAGTACAAAATTATTCAAAATTGGTTGACAACCACTTCCCGTTTAAAAAATGTGAAGAATATAAGTTTCATATAAATTGGTTTAGACTTTACGAAAAAAACGCGATACAATCAGTGCCCTTAAGATAAAATGCGACACTAAAACTGATCCAGATTTAATCAAGCTTTATAAAAACATTAAGCGCAAATATGATAAGGAAATCCGTGATACCAAAAAAGCAGCATATTCAAATTTCTTAGAAAATTCCGAAAATAGAAACAAAGATGGCTGGAAATTAATTAATTCACAATTCAATAGAAACAATAAAACACATAACATTACCTCTAATAATATATTTCCTGAACAGTTCACCGAGTATTTTGTGTCTATTGCCGATACACTAAAAAGCAAAATACCTAGCCAGGTAAAAAATACAAAAACATCAACACACTCTTTCAATGAAATTCCTCTTAAATATAACTACAAATGTTTTTATCTTAATCCATTCAGTCCGAAAGATATTTATTATGCTATCAAATCTCTAAAAAACTCGACCTGTTTTGATTATTATAATTTAAATAGCCCTATTATAAAAAAATGTAGTTTTATGCTGGCGGGACCCTTATCACATTTATTTAATTTGTGTATTTTGAATGGCGCTTTTCCGAGGTGCTTTAAACTAACAAAAGTAATACCTTTATTTAAAAAAGGAGATGCACAAGACTGCGAAAATTATATAGACCAATATCTATCATTCCTATTTTTGGAAAAATATTTGAAATTTTAATAAAAAACAGACTTCAATTCTTTTTGGAAAAAAAATTTTTTTGAGCGATTGCCAATATGGGTTTCGACCCGGTAGGTCGACTGTTCAGGGTGTGTGGATGTCATAGTTGGGGGCCTGGAGGGGGGGGAAACACAGCGCTTTGGTTCTGTGTGACCTATCCAAGGCCTTCGACTGTGTCAGCCACGACATAATGCTGCGCAGATTGGAGCTGGCGGGGATCAGGGGGATTCCACAACTTTTTTTTTGAGTCTTATTTGGAGGAACGATACCAATGTGTTTTTAATAAAAACTCTTTTTCAGCTTTTTTGCCCATTTTCAGCGGCGTTCCTCAAGGATCGGTTTTGGGGCCGCTGATTTTTCACATTTATGTCAACGAGTTTCCAGATTTTATGGCACCAGAAAAGTGTGTACAGGTCGCGGATGACATTCTTCAAACAAAGATATTAATTGCTTAAAGAAAAATATTTTAGAACTAGAGCAGCGCGCTCAAGACTGGTTTATTGGCAGTGAATTACATATAAATAGAGAAAAGACTCAAACATTAATTTTATCTACCATTAAAGACATAGCAAGCACTGAACCGGTTAATATGCTTGGTATAACTTTGGATGGTCGGTTAGACTGGAAAGACCATCGCAAAATTACGTTCCCAACTTTCAAGTGTTTTTATTTCGCCAATTGACCAAGTGTGTCAATAAAGATGTCCTGTTATTTTGCTATTTTTCACAGTCGTTTAATATATGTTGTTACTCTATGGGGAAACTCTACAGATGTATATAGGGTATTTAGAGTCCAGAAAAAGGTAATAAGAATTTTGGCTAATCTTTATATATTTTAGTCTTCAGGAAATACACGAGAAACGTCGTGACTTCCGAAAAAACTCAGACTTTCATTCGTACAATACCCGAAACTCAAAAAACTTAGTTGCTATAAAGCACAGGTTGACAAAAACAACTAAAAATTCTTTGGATTTAAATCTTTATAACCATTTACCTCGGAAAATTAGAATAGTAAATACACAAAACTTTAACAATGCCATTAAGGAACATTTAATAAAGAACTGCTTCTACACTACCTGTGAATATTTTCAGAAATCATTTGTGGTGAAATATTTACAAGTGTTCTTCATTTATTATTTATATTGTATGTTTGTTTGTCCTATTTTTACAACTTTTTTTTTGTGTCTTGACCTGTTTTTAATTTTGATCTGTTTTAGATAATATTAATTTATTAATCAATTTTAATTTTCATGTTTTTTTTTTGAAGTGAAGACCTGCTACAAAATATAACAAAATGTATTAACGTAGTCAATAAATATATTCTATTCTGTTCTATATCCAGACTTTTCCGGGGTCTGTCCAAACTTTTCCAAAGTGTATCCAGACTTTTCCAGGGTCTTTCCAGACTTTTCCAGGGCCTTTCCAGGCTCTTCTAAGGTCTTTCCAGACTTTTCCAGAGTGTTTCCAGACTTTTCCAGAGTATTTCCAGAGTGAATCCACCCTTTTCCAGGGTCTTTCCAGACTTTTCCAGAGTCTTTCCAGACTTCTCCAGGGTGTACCCAGACTTTTCTAGGGTGTACGGACTTTTCCAATATATCTTATATGTGCTTGTTTATATATAGATTCAGACTTTATTGTTTTTAAAAACATTTCGTTTTACGTGTGCTATATATATATATATAATAGAATAGAATAGAATAGATTTTATTATTATTAGGTTCAAGTGGCATCTGCTAGTCAGATGGCTTCCGGCATACGGAAGTCAAATGACCAAACCGAGAAAGCTTGTTCGCATGGTCCACCATATCACCGTGAACCCCCTAAACAAATATTAGGTCGGAGTTCACTTGACTTGTTTTTGGTTTCATGAGTATACCTCAAGTTTCAGAGTCCACCGGCGTTGGCGCCACCAATGAGTTTCAGATAGACACGAAGTGTATGAACTGATCAAAGTTAAGGCCACATGGCATCCGTAAATTTGGCAATGCTGCCGCAAGCCAAAGGTGCTGTGGGAATTACAATATTATACTCAGTAGGTATTCTTTTTTTCGTTTATGTAGATCGCGAGCCCTGCAAAAAATGCCGCTTAAACTCTCATAGAAGTTGGCGAGTTTTGACGATATACTTTATTAAACAACTTTTTCAACAGATTTGATGCAGTATTTTAGTAGCAATACAGCTATACAAGCTACACATTCAGAAAAAATTTCGACCCCTCCTCCTTTCAAATAAAGGTGTTAGGGATAAAACAATACCTGGCATATATTTGAATAAAATTGTTGAAGTAGTCCATGATAGTGGAGTTGATAATTAAATCAAACAAATATGGTCTTTCTCCACTAAAATTTCAAATTTAGCCCCCCCCCCCCGTCTTTTCAGATAGGGGTGTTAGGGATAAAACATTACCTGGCATATATTTGAATGACAGGGTCATTTTACTAAACCAATTAAAATGAAACTAAATAGAACCAAGCTACACATTAAAAAAAAACTTCGACCCCCCATCATTTCAAAAAAGTTTGGAAGGGAAAAAATATTACCTGGCATATATTTGAATGACTAGATCGTTCTACTAAAGCAATTTAAATTAAATTCAGCAAAAACATTTAAGGAACCATGCTACAAGGGATAAGGGTAGTAGGGAAAAAATACTACCTGGCATATATTTGAATGACTTGGTCGATCTAGCGAAACAATTAAGATTAAATTTAGTAGAAATATTTAGGGAGGAAAGTTACACGTCTCCATACCACCCTTAATTAAAAAGGTTGACATTTTTTGTAAATGTGTAGCTTGGTTCCTTAAATGTTTTTACTAAGTTTCATTTTTATTGGTTCGGTAGAACGCCCCAGCCATTCAAATATATGTCAGGTAATATTTTGGTCCTACCACCCTTATTTGAGGGGGTGGGTGGTTGAAATTTTTCCCAAATGTGTAGCTTGGTTCTTTAAATGTTTCTACTAAGCTTCATTTTAATTAGTTCGGTAGCACGACCCAGTGATTCAAATACATGCCAGGTAATGTTTTGTCTCTGGCACCCTTATTTGAAAGGGTGAGGGATTGACATTTTTTCCAAATGTCTAGCTTGGTACCTTAAATTTTTCTACTAAGTTTCATTTTAATTGGTTTGGTAGAACGACCCAGTCATTCACATATATGCCAGGTAATAATTTGCCCCTGCCACCTTTATTTGAGGGGGTGGGAGGTTAACATTTTTTTCAAAATGTATAGCTTGGTTCTCTAAATGTTTCTACTAAGTTTCATTTTAATTGGTTCGGTAGAACGACCCAGTCGTGAAAATATATGCCGGGTAATTTTTTGTTCCTACCACCCTTATTTTTGGGGGGGGGGTATGAAATTTTCTAAATGTGTAACTTTGTTTTTGGAATGTTCGCACTGAGTTTTATCAAAATCGGCCTGGTAGAACGACCCAGTCATCGAAATATGTGTCAGATAATGGTATTTTTACCCATACTACGCTTAATTGCACGCGTTAGGGGGAAATTTTATTAAAATCAGAACACTGTAAGCGTCCGGTCGTTGGTCAAAAAAAAAATCAAATTAATTTTTTTCAAACAATTTTCGCGACCCTTAAAATCCTTTCAGCTCCTCTATTTAATCAAACCCATTGATATATCTGATTTCTGTCGCAAATATCTGTCTGCCTGACTTTGCCTTGGTACTGTAAATTGGCGGAAATTAAAGAATAAATAAACAGACTCGCGCCCTATAAATTCAAAATAAATTTGGCAACTAGGCTGGAATTTAGTTAAGCCTAAATTATCAATATACGGATGTCATCTGTAACTTCAGCTCTGGAGGTCAGACAACCTACCGTCACTATATCGCATGAATAGTTATGGTGTATAAAGCCCGGATGCCAACTGGGAATGTTTCTTGACCGGATGCCATTTAAACCTACATAGATATATATATATATAGACAATCTAAGAGTATTACAGCACCATCCTTTGCAAATTTTCAAATTGCCGTATACAGGGTGTTGTTTTTAACAAAAATATATAATACTATTTTTTTTAGTCCGGACCTGGAATTTAATTTTTTTATACATTGTTAGAAGTGGCTTTTGCGGCTCCTTATGTGTGTATGTTCGCTTTTATTTTTTCAATATTTTCATAAATCACACTGTATTTTTAACAAAAAAACTCAAAAAATATTTTTAGCATTGGATATGACTTTCCCCTAGCCTGTAGTACTTACCATTGAAATATTTGCATTTCGTCGTGAATCACCCCTATCCCCTATCTCTATCTCCCTTAGAAATACCCAAAACTAGAAAATTACCTCGAATTTTGACCACCCTGTACAGGGTAACCGTTAATAAAGTTCCACTTGGAAAAACTTTTTTGTTATTTGTCACAAGAAGATAAATCAAAACGTGAATGAGTTATGAAATTAGGTAGATTTCTTGATAGTCGGGTCGTTTTTCAAATCAATAGAAAGATTTTTGCTCATTTTGTTTTAACTTGGTACACACCTAGGTATGGCTCTGGGGACTACGGCGTCGGCGTCGACGTCGGTTAGGCGTTGCAACGCCTTTAACTTTTTTTCTGTCAATGCCCCAGTTTGACAGCTATATCTCTGTAAGAGCAACTGGTTTATTTCATAAAATATATCGTATAAAATTATCATTTTTACAGAAGGTCATAAACAAGAACAGCTTATATGTATAAGCAGTAAGCACAACAAAGATAGAGAAATAAGATTTGCATTGAATATAAATGGTTACATTAAAAGGTGTTCTAACTCGAATTATGATAATGTTTATATCATGACAGTGTGCAACATTTTTTACTATTTAAAAACTTTTGTATTCAAAGATGTTTAAGTTAAAATTAGAAAAAAAAATGTTAAATTTCCCTATCTAAAAGTTACAAAAAATATTCCTGTCTCTTACCTTTTGAAGGGATTTTTATATTTTTGCTCTTTTTAAGTTAATTAGGCTCATCCAAAGTCACAAACATAAAAAAAGTAAAAATGAACGCCGTGATATTCAGAAAAAAATCGGAAAATGGGCCATGTTCACAAATTTTTAAAAATGTCAGCTTTCTGATACATTTAGATTAATTGAGAATTATTGTAATAACCATGCCCGCCACAAATTTGCCAAATATATATTTTACAACGACATTTAACCTGCTAAAATTCAGTATAAAAAAAGTTTGCCGGGTTTTAAGTTTTAATACACATAAACAATAAACATTAAAAATGCTTTGCGCTTAACACGTCAAAAATATGAAAAAAAAATGTCACTCGTCACATTTTAGCGTATATTTACAAACTTTTACAGGGGATTCCTGAAATTTTTGTACGGATTTGTCGAGTTTTATACCCCATCACGTTTTTTTTTGCTAGAAGCTTCTAAACTGATTTTTGTACTTGTTACAGTTTATACTAAAACACATTACGCCTTTTAATGCCTTAATTTGTTTAAGGACGTTTTAAAAGGTACTAAATAAAAAAAATGCATTGTTTTCCTTAATCGAAAGAGAATCCTTTGTCATTTTTACTTCCCGCCCGACAGCGACTGCGCATGACATGGGGGTAATGTTTTTAGTCCAAGACCGTTAGCTCTCAGAATGAGCTATATGGGAACTTTATTCGATAAAGCTGAATTTTAGTCAAATGTTAGTCTACCCCCCATAGATATTTGTAGGAAGCAATAACCCTCTAAGGGTCGCTTGGTTTATCCTCCATATTGGATTAAAAATGGCCGACAAAGGTATTGTTCAAGAAACCTTAACTTTTTTATTTATAAACCGATTTTTCTTAAACAAGTGTTAATACACTTGTAGTATAATGGTCTTAAAAAACGAACATCTAAACTTTGTATTTTTAACGTTCGTGTATCAAAAAAAAAAATAGTTATAAAGTGTAATTTTTTTGAGTTTTTCCATGAAACCGTGCACTCTATGAGACAAAATCCTCTTATAGGAAAAAATGTCCACTTACGACCAGACTTTTTCAGAATATGTATTAGTTTTGGCTAGGTCTTGGGATAGGTCAAGTGATTCCTAAAATCTATCTTCAAAAACCTCAAAATTGGCCTACGTGTAAGCCCCCCGCGAGGGGTGGCTGGGTAGTCATTTTGTGTACACTAAAAGGCATTTTTTACCAGATTTTGCCTCTAAATGCCCCCGAAATGCCTCGAAATAATGACTCAAATTGTCTAAAATTGCCTCAAATTACTCTGAAAGTGCATTATCGAGCCACCCCTCGGCCCCACGTGGTACCCCCTGGCACAAAAATTTCAGTCATAAAAGTATCTAAAAACGCTGCACTAAACGGATTATTACAGATTATTTTATTTATTTTGCACTATTTTTTTTAAGCACAATTTATTTACGTACTTAAACTAGCGTTTTGTGTTTTACTATATATACTATATATTTAGATATATATTTATTTACAGGTCAGAACTTACACAAAACATAATAAATGTATTAACTGGTAGGTATAATTAATAAAATTTTAACAAAATTTATTAAGTATATTCTAATTAATGTAAAAAATATATTCATTATCCACTTTGCTTTTACAGATTTTCCTATTTTGCACAAAATAACATTATTTAATTGTTTTTTGTATTTTGGCAGGCGGCTCATTTGCACTGACAAATATATACAGGGTGTCCCAAAATTTCGAGTCCACCCTAATATCTTCAGAACCAAAAGAGACAGAGAAGTAAAATTTCACATAAATGGATGGTTTACAAAAGAGTATCTTTTTGGATGCCGTTCATGATACAATACTTTTTTAAATAAGATAACCTAAAATGTTACCTTTTTCTCTAACGGTTTTTAAATAAAGTGGGAAAATCATCTCGATAAGACCAATGAGTTAAACAAGAAAACAGATATCCGGTAATTCTTTGTCTAAATGTAAAAGTTTTTGTTATTTTATTTAAAAACCGTTAAAGACAAAGGTAACACATTAAGTATTTTTGGAAACAAAATGAAAAGCTCTTTTCAAATTTTAAATATACAGGGTATCTCATTTTAAAAAAGTATTGTATCCGCCCCCTTAATGAATGAAAAAGATACTTTGTTGTAATCCATTTAATTTTGTGAAATTTTACTTCTCTGTCTCTTTTGGTTTTGGAGATATTAGGGTGGACTCGCATTCTTAGGACACCCTATATAGCATGCTTTCACATCACACTCAATACATATTGAAAAAATTGACTTCATTTTCTTTCATAGAGCATGTTGTCTGTTCCGACAAAAAGCGTGATATATGAAAGAACAAGATGCTTGATTTTTGATACGTATTGAATACGATGTGAAAACATACTAATAAACCAACCAAGTTATTTTCAGCACAAAAACTACACAATTTATCTTTATAAAATAGATCGATAGTTTGCCTAATATCGTCAGGAGCTATAGGTACCAAATATATCTATGGACAAATTGTCATCAAAAAATGTTTGCAAAGACCTCAATCGGAAATGGGTGGCATATTGTAAATAATATATTAGGATCAGTTTATTTTACACAACCTATAGCTACATTGTATGTATAGTAAATCACAAAACACTAGGTTAGGTACATATGTAAGTTGTGCTTTAAAAAAATTGTGCAAAATAAATACAAAAATCTGTTTTATAAATCCGTTTAATACAATCAGCGTTTTTAGCTACTTTTATGACTGATATTTTTGTGTCAGGGGGTACCACGTGGGGCTTACGGCTTACCCATAGGCCAATTTTGAGGTTTTTTGAAGATTATAAATTAATTAAGAACCACTGGACCTATCCAAAACTAATACATATTCTGAAAAAGTCTCGTCGTAAGTGGGCATTTTTTTCCTATAAGAGGAGTTTCGTTCATAAAGTGCAAGGTTTCATGGAAAAACTCAAAAAAGTCGTAAAAAAATTACATACACTTTTTAACGAATTTTTTTTTTCGCACACGAACGTTAAAAATACAAAGTATTAGTTTTTTTCAAGACCATTATACTACAAGTGTATCTAAACTTGTTTGGGAAAAATCGGTTTATAAATAAAAAAGTTAAGATTTTTTGAACAATACCTTGGTCGGTCATTTTTAATCCAATACGGCGGATGAACCAAGCGCCCTCAGAAGGTTACTGTTTCCTACCAATATCTATGGGGGGGTATAGTCACCTCTGACAAAAATTCAGCTTTATCGGGGAAAGTTCTCTTATGCGCAGTCGCAGCCGGGCGTGAAAATGACAAAGGATTTTCTTTCGATTAAGCAAAAACAAGCATTTTTTTTTTAAATTTAAGACCTTTCAAAACGACCTTAAACAAATTAAGGCATTAAAAGACGTAATGTTTTTAGTATAACCTGTAACAAGTAAAAAAAATCATCGAGTTTGGAAGCTTGTAACAAAAATACCTGATGGCGTCTGAAACTGAAGATGTTTTGAAAAGTACATGCGTATAAAAATTTCAGGAATCTCCTGTAAAAGTTTGTAAATATACGCTAAAATGTGACGCGTGACATTTTTTTTATATATTTTTGACGTGTTCAGCACAAAGCATTTTTAACGTTTGTTGGTTATGTATATTAAAACTTACAGACCTGCAAACTTTTTGTTATACTGAATTTTAACAGGTTATATGCCCTTTTAGAAAATATATTTGGCAAATCTGTGGCGTGCATGGTTATTGAAATAATTCTCAGTTAATCTAGCGGTGTCAGAAAGTATAAATTTTTGAAAATTGAGACAGGAATATTTTTTGTAAATTTTAGATAGGGAAATTTTACATTTTTTTTTAATTTTAACATAAACACCTCAGTATACAAAAGTTTCTCAAGGGAAAAAATGTCACACATCATTTTAAAGAGCTTTTTGTGTGCTTTCTAGTGGTTTAAAAATAAAAATATGGAAATATGACAACCTGTCAAACTGGGGAATTGACAGAAAAAAAATTAAATGCGTCGATACGCCTAACCGATGCCGACGCCGAAAAAAATATCCATTTGGTGGTCCCCAGAGCCATACCTAGGTGTGTACCAAGTTACAACAAAATCATAAAAAATCTTCCTATACATAAAAAATATCTAATAAAAAATACCTGACTATAAGAGATTTCTGTAACATTTTCAGTTTTTCCTTAACCACACTCTACACACAGAGGGGCCATGAAGTTCCGTTTTTTTAATTGAATATCCTGTATATTTTATAAAAATGTTTTAAAAGTATGGGTCAAAAATACAGCAGTATGCTATGTTGAGGAGGTAAACTTATAACCTGTATATCAAAACACAACATTTATAAATATGTACATGTGCATAAAAATAATTGTCACGGAAAGACCTCAACTCTTATTAATTTTCAAACTGCCTTCATATTTAATGAAATTTTATTATGTTACAGACCCAATATTTGCGATCAGTCATTGTCATGACCCCTTAATTAAGCATAGCTTGTTCTCAGGTAGCCTTTTACAAGGTATTTCCACAGAAACCAATAAATAAAATTACAAATGGGTATAATTCCGACTACGAATCCCATTGAAAAAAGAAACCAAATGATAGGTAGATACGAAAATAATGATTAAATGAAAATAATGATTAAAATTGGGGACATTATTCTAAAAATTATGCAGAAAATTCTTCGAAAATGATTTTTTCACGATTTTTGTAAAATATATTTTGGATTGGCATCTAGGTCAAGATTCTTCCAAAACGACAGAAAATCTCACCCGTCACAATTCTGGAAAGTGGCGAATTTTACTTATTGCCTCATTTAAAATAAAAACACAGCGTCCTTAATACTTATCCTAACGTTGTAAGAAACACAGGGTAACTTTTTTAATAAAGTTTTGTAAATTTAATATTTTAAAGATATTCTGCAGGACTAGTTTTACGGCGGAGCTGAATTGATACTACGCGTACCAATAAACGTCAAAAAGGTCGCGATCCTTCAAAAATTGTCAGAAAATCTCGCCTTTACAAAAAGTCTGACGATTAACTGCTTTTTTGTGAGAAATTATTTGCTAATATTCCTTAAAATTTAGTTTCTTAATACTGTTCCAGTAAATAAAAAATATGTCAATTTTTTGTTTTTGTGAAAATCCCTTTGTTTTATTTAAAAATATATTTTATTAAGCTTATTTTTATGTGTAAACAAACCTTTAAAATTTTTAACATACAAAATCATAGATATCATTATCAGAAAAATTATCACTGTTCAGAAAAGTCACATAAATTCTGTCTTTCCTTTTACATGATGAGAATTTTCGACACTTTTTGACGTTTATTGGTACACTTAGTAGCAATTTAGCGCCGTCATAAAACTAGTCCTGCACAATATCTTTACAATATTAAATTTACAAAATTAAAAAAACCGCAGTTTCTCTTACAAACGTTAGGATAAGGACTAAGGACGCTGCGTTTTGTGATAGGTGAGATTTTCTGTCGTTTCTGAAGAATCGCGACCTTCAAAAATTCGCACCATGTAAAAGAAAGGACAGAATTTGTGTGACTTTTCTGAACAGTGACAGGGATATTCCATGGCCATCTATGGTTTTGTATGTTAAAAGTTTTAAAGGTTTGTTTACACACAAAAATAAGCTTCATAACATATTTTTAAATAAAAAAGAAGTTTAAATTATTTGTTATTATTTAACTAAATTTTAAGGAATATTAGCAAATAAGTCCTGACAAAAAAGCAGTTAGTGTAAATTTATGTTTAAAAATCGTCAGATTTTCTGTAAGGACGAGATTATCTGAGGGTTTTTGAAGAATCGCGACCATAGTGTCAATTATAGATTGCTTGAAAAAATCATGTAATAAATGTTGGATAAACGCGACGCAGGCGAATTTTTTTTTTAATTTGACTAAAAAATTAATTTTCTATACGTTTTGAATTATGTTAAGGAAGGTTGCTAAAATTAAACAAAGAAAAAATGAAATTTTGATCTTTTTCACATTTTGATGAAATAGTAGAAAAAAGTGTGTTGGGTTACCTGCAGAAAAGGATATTTTTAATACCCTGAAACTGCATATGAATAGCAATTCCGATAATCTTATTAGGGAATTTCCATGACCTTCTAGACTTTTGAGTAAGTTCCATGACTTTCCATGACCACTTTTTTTCCAGGTTTTTCCAGAGTGTGGACACCCTGTGTTATAACCACCATCCTAAAGATTTGCTCGCGAATATATATTTTGGTGACCTTAAAATCAAACCTGCAATTTTTGGGAATGTTTTGCCTTATTTTGCACAGATATTTTTTTTAACTGTTTGGAATAGGTATAAATTAAATGCATTTGAGGAAACATAGATACAGTGATGACAATTTAATCATCTATATTTCACGTTTCAAATTTATCTTTTGGTTTTTGAACAGATTATTTGTTCTTAAAACACTTGATATTGATATTAGGAAGTGTCAATAAATTACATAGCACACCAAGGGGGGGGGAAGCGAGGAGTAGGTGAACCTGTGTTATGTAACACTTTTATCCCAAAAATTTAGAAAAAAAAAATAAATAAGAATTAAGATATATGTATTTTTTATGATTTGAGGGGGAGGGGTTTTCAAATTAGGTATAAGTGTTACTTAATTTTAGAGGGGGGGGGGGTTGAAAAAGTGTTAGTAGGGGGGTAGGGCATCCAAATTTAGCAAAACTTTTGTTATAGGCACATAATTTATGGACAATTCCCCAAAATAAATTAAAAAGTTTCCAAAAAATAAAAAACGGGTTTTTTGCGACTGTCGCAATTTTAGCATTTTTGCTACTGTTCTAACTCTGTAAAAAAAATCCCTCTAACGTATGGGATCCAAACATAGAAATAGAATCACAATGTGCTCATGATTTTTTTTACTGTCTTTTGGAAAAAAAAATAAAAAAAATGTTTGCCTTCGAAATTGGATATTTTTTCTTCCCTGGTGGAATTTGGAAATCAAGAAATTTGTCTAAAAATTATTAAAATACACACAAATAATAAAGGAATTAAAAAACTCATTAACACATATCTAATTTTTAAAAAAATATGCAAAAAAATAATTACGATTATACTGTGTTTCAAATCGGAATTATTTTAAAGAAAAGATCCATACCCCGTGTGATTTTTTGCAAACATTTTACCTGAGTTTTATCTTTCTCGTAGGTACGCATTAAACAGAGATGAGATGTTTTAGAACAGAATTTCCCAAATAAATGAACATATAATAATAACATTAATTTGACATAAAAGTGATAGGTATACTAGAGAAACAGCAAAAGGGTTTGAACTTACCTGTTTAATAATCAGAAGTAATATAATCCTATAGAAAACACAATGAAAATAAAACAACCAGCGAAAGAATCACATGCATAGCAACTAAACCACCCGATTTAACGAACGAACGAGTCCGGTTTTAAAAAAACCGGGGAGCCAACAAATCAATTGCAAATATTATGGGAACATGACGCCTCCACGCCCTCTATCTCAGAGATCCTTTTGGTCCAAAAATGCCCCATTCATACAACGGAAGTGGTCTTCAAAATTTGCTCAAATGTTCCCACTCAACTGACTTTTACTTAACTTCTCCATATTTTTTCGTGTTTATCTTTAAAAAATGTTCTAAATAAAAAACACATTTTTTTGTGTGCTATACAGGGTGTAAAACTAATACTTTAAGAAATATTTTAATTGTTAGTTACTAACTGATGTCGTAGAAATTGGTTATTATTTAGAACAGAGCCTCCCGAGTTAAAACTTCAGATTCATTAACACTAAATTATTAATTTTCGACACTCATGTCATATGAACTTTTTTTCTTATTCTTTCTTTCCCTATCATCAATTAAAATATTTGCAGTCATACATTTTACACCCTGCATATGAATGACGAATAGCGCCCACAGAATTTTTAAGGACTCAAGTTACCAAAATACACGTCGATGGAATATTGTATGTCATTTTTTTTTTATATCATTTTAAGGATAAATCGCCCACTGTTGCCTTGATATGCCAAGAGTTAAGGTGGGGCACTCACACATAACCATTCGGCAGATTTTATTGTTTTAACCTAGAATCGGACCGCCCGCATACTTTTACTGACAAAAGCCTCATTCTCAAAGCTTCGTTAACCAACAGCAATTACGAAGCTTCTCCCCACTCTTCTGTCGCCGGCAACAGATACCAGAATTAAATTTATTTTAACTTTTTCTACTGTAGCAACGATAGTCGAGGGGCGACCGTGGAGGGGAGTATTTGCCGGCGACCCGTCAAAGTTCTGAAAACGGGGCTTACATTTTTGACATAATAAAATTTATTGCTAAATACCAGTCTTTTCTTTCCTAACATTTTGCGTTACTTCACTTTTTCTCCTTGCGAGATACCAAAAATTCTGGACACTTATTCTTGAATGTACAGAAGAAGAGCTTTGAGTGAAGTAAATAAAATTTTCCGAAAAATAAAAAAAATCGTATTCGTAAAAAAAAATTCAAGGTGAGAATAAAACAGCTCCCGGAAATTTAAAGTTCTCCACCACTATGTAAAAATTAAGAGGCGTATATGTGTTTATTAAGAAGTTATCTTAGAAAAAAATAAAGACCAGTAAACGAAATATAATATGTGTCAAAATAAAATTAATTATTTTGGTTGGTTGCGACTCGTGTGGTTGCGTAACGTGTGATTTCGAATGTTCAAGTATACGATTAATTTTTTTCGGGGAGGTGATATGACCAATAATTCACGAGAGAACTCCTGGCAGCGTTTCCCTTCCGGACATTCAAGAATAAGCTGGGCATTGTAACGTCATACTTCCCTTAAGTTGCAAACTTTGAGCCGTCTCGTGCGGTCAACACATCTTCGGTAGTCTGGGGGCTGGCGCAGGGTTCATGGATTAATTTTTAATATTTGTTTTTTTTAGGGTTAATGTGTTTTAAATGTAAGTGCTATGCGTCTGGATGTACCAGTGACTCAAAATAGTAAGTTGGTAAGGCTAGGCCATTCCCAATTGCACTTGGCAGGTCACCAGATGATTTTAATAGCACATCCTGCACTTGCAACCATCAAAATGACCGCTGTGCAGCGAACTAAGCCCAGCTTTGGGAATACGTGTACCTTTTGACTCGGCAGTACTTTCGCAGCACTTGGCACTACTTCACAGTGCTTGGCTGTAAAGTACTCGACACTCAGTACTTTCACATTACCTCGCAATACTTTCTTATTACTTAAAATAATATCATTTGTGGGAATATATGTACAAATTGTCTTAATGTGGTTACTCCAGCGCCAATCAAACTTCCGAGTTTTGAGTTTCCACGTCTCAAATACGAAATTCCTCGTTCTTAGGTCATATATGAGAAATTTTCTTTGTATTACTTTGCAATAAGTGGCATCAGATATTTTACAGTAGGTACAGAAAATTTAATTTTGGAATTTAACTAAAAATTTCGTATTTGTATATTATTGCAATACCTTCTATCCTCATGGATTTTTTAAAATTATGCAAATCCCTCCTGGTTAACCGTTGAAAACCAGAATGATCTGAATTTCTCGCCATCTTTAAAATGTCAGCATAAGGCATTCCGGTTAGAATCTTTTCCTGGATCACTTGCCTTTCTTTTTTCGTCAAAAAAAAGAAGTTCATATCAGACTCTACGGAATGACCCACATGGGTGCTTATGTAGCTCACTTGGCACTTGCCGGTGTTTCTATCCTGAATTATTTTAATGCCTAAAATAGTTTTATTAAGAGTTATTTTTTTTTAAGAAGTTGAGAATTAAAATTAAAATACATACGCGCTGGGCAAAATCCATCAATTTTTCGACTTCCAACTCTTCTTGGTGCCTTTTTTCCCGTGCCGAATGGTGTGTAAAATCCGGAACGTTGACAATAGTAATATCTCAAACATTTATTTTCGCCTTGTGTATAATTTTCTGAAACAAATAGATTCAGAACTTATTTATTAGTAATAAGAACTGCTGGGGAAAAATAGATTTAAGATTCATTATGCTTTATTGTCGAAAAACACAAAGATTTTTATAGACAAAGCGACTCATCTTATTATAGAAATTACAACAAGCAATTAAAAACTGTTAACAAAATTCATCTAAAACACTAAATAATAATTTTAAATTAACTCTGTGTTTCGGACTTCCATTGTCTATATTTTATTTATACACGACGTTTCGATCAGTACAATCTCTGATCGTCTTCAGGTGCAAACTACTCTTACTCTCTCTCTCTACTCTACTCTACTCTAATATTCAAGAATTTTAAAGTTAAAGCCAATGGACACCAAATAACAAAACTTGCAAGTACTTTATGATTTAAAAACCTTTTAATATAATAATATGCGACACTAAAATAAAGTTTAACAATAATGTCATGTCAATCCAAAATAATAATGCAAAGGAATGTTAAAATTATAAAACATTAACCCCAACATCAATTGTCCTATCGCGTACAAAAAAACAGAAAACAAAAGAGAGAGACAAAGCAAACATTATTTTACTCTCCTATTAGAATTTGTCACTAGAAAATCTTGAATATCATATTATGCCTTAGTGACCAACAATTTTTTAACTGATTCACAAAACTTTTTAAATGAATTTTCGGTTTTGCAATATTCTAGAATCTTGTTATACATTTTGAGGCTCTCATATATGACAGACTGTTTGGTAAAGGTATATCTTGGTATTGGGAGAGGAATGTTTCAGTTTCGGTTGTTAAAAGAATGACGGCAAATTAAATCCTTGTATTTTTTTTAACCAAATAGTCTACCATCCACTCTGTATACTTGCTACGCAGTCTGCCCGTGACAAAGAGGATTCAGGCAAAATTAAGTTCTCTTAGAGAAAAAAAAACTTGCATCATATCATTATGTGTGGTATATTTTTAAACCTCCAGATTTGCGTAACTAGAAAAACACACTAAAAAGGTGGTTAGTAATCAAGTTAAAAATATGATAACAATGAAATTCAGTTTTCCACTGACAATATAAACACATGTGTCCGAAAGCGATAGTTCTTCTGGCCGAAAGTGACGAGAATTACTTTCGACCTGCGTTAAAATAAACCACAGCTCACTGAAGCATACAAATAAATACATTTGAGAAAATTAAAAATTCGCTATAATAACTGTAGCTATTCCAAGAAAACATCCAACCATGTAACCACAAACAATAGTCAACTAAATACTCTATTTGGCGCTTGTTGTGGTTCTTTAAAAAACTACATTTTTATAAAGGTAGCATCTGATCTGTCATAAGAATAAAAGGATAAAGTAACAAGCTTCCTTCTTTTTCCAATTTTGTTTTTGGAATCAGCTTTCTATTTTTCTTTACTTTTCTTGAAACTATATCGATGGTTTAAAATGTTTACAGCATAAGACGGAGTTGCATTGCAGGAGACATAATAATTTTTAAAACTAGAGATTATTTAATTTCATATGCCCATAATTTAGTTATGCCCGTGTGCACGAGTTCGGCTTGACATGTAAGCCGAACTTAAGCTTTAGTTTTGTTTTGCAAGGGTGTGGAATATCATGTAAGTGGCACTTAAGCTGTAGTTAAGATAAGCCGTAGAATTACTTCGGCTTAAGCGCATTTTTAGGTCATGTGAGGTATTTTTTTGATTATGACAAAAGCCATTAATTTAATCAGATTATAAAACTGTTCCGTTGCCTTAAAATATTGGTCTGTGCTTAAAATGGAACTTCTTTGGGATTACGAAGAAGATGAAGAAGTCGACTTTGTAATTAATGTAATACCTACCAAGAAGGATTTCTCAAAAAATGAGATGAAGATACCTTTTACAAAAGGTTTAGAATGTCCAAAAAAAAAACATGTTTTTTTCTCTAAGCGAATAATTCACCTTTTTTTTGCAAATTCGTTGTAAAGAAACTGAAAAATGGGTTTGGTTGGTCTGGTGGAGTAATAATTAGTATGTTTTGACATCGTATTCAATACGTATCAAAATCAATTATAGTAGTTTTATTTTTCCTTTTCCTCCAATATATCATCAATAAAATTTATTTTTTAAAAATAACCTCAAATTTTACGTGTTTTTTTTTGACAGCTGACAGGTAACAATCATGATCACCACACAAAAAATACAAAAAAATGCAGATAACTGCCACGTTGCCAATAATTTCCTTACTTTTTCCAAGTGGAACATATTCGGAACCTTTGCAAACCAAGTTAATCTCAAGGGTCACCCTCAGTTCAAGCGGCACTTGAACAAGTGGAAGAAGTAAGGGGAAGTGGTGCACACGGGCATTAGGTAGGTACCTGAAAAAAACTTCTTGTGCTTTAATCACTTTAAGAGTATAGTCTTCGCTAAAAAAAACGGTCCGATGCAGAGGTATTTTTTGCCCAAAATTTTTCTATCTTAGCGAAGGAATTTTTTTATAATTTTTATATCGTTTTAAAGATAAAGGATAAATTTAGGGTTGTCTAGTGGTAGTTTTCCGATTTTTTTTGTTATTTTTGTACAATATGGGTGTAAATATGATATATTTTGCCCATTTTCAGCACTGTACACACGGAACCAGAAACAAAAAATGAAAAAATTAACACTAGACAACCCTAGATCTAAGCTTCGTCTATCAAATAAAACAAAAAAAAAATATTGAAAAAAACACATTTTTGTCGCTTAAATTTAGGGACACACTAACCCTTACAAGCGAAATTTACGAATTACAATTCTATACCGAAAGTGGCAGGGCAGACTCTGTAGGAGAAACAATTTATAGGCCAGTCAAGAGATGATGTACATGTAAAAAAATTAGATTCGTGCTGTGAATTATTCGTGTTTTAATTGGATTTTTTTAATCTATTTTATGTGCAAACTTAATTTATATAGAGAGTATTTATTTAATTAATAAATAATAAATTATAAATATTATTTATTAATTCTGAGTAATCTTTGAAATAAATAGTTATTTCTAAAATTTGTTTAGAAAGATAAAGTCTAGTAATAATATGGTCAAAATGCCACTTTTTCGTTAAATCACAATGTAGGTAAAAAAATAATGATCTTATTTTTATAACATATGTAGTGTACGTTATAGGTTCGGTGAGTAAACAATGTTAAAAAAGAAACTACGTTCGTGGGGAGTGACTGAGAGGTTTAATATATTTGAAAATTCATAACTTTTGAACCAAAGCTGGTAAGAATATGCAGTTTTCAGATTTCGTTTTCAAACAAAAACATGTATTTGCGGCGCAATCAATATTTGATCAAAGATGGACTGCGTTTATGATCGCGATCAAAATAATGTTCTTTTTATTATTTGTCGTAAATTTTGTTTATAAAATAGTTAGTTGGTAGAATTGGATAAATGCGCACAAAAAAATCAGAGGGGGGGAGGGGTAAGGATTTTAAATTTTCGACCAGATTTCAAAAATTATGAAGTTGAAAGCTCCCCGATTTTGTTCAAAATTGGTATATAGCGGTTTTTGGGGTCGAGGATTACGAAGTTTCGATCAGATTTGAAAAACTATAAAGTTGATAGCTTCCCGCTGAGTTGGGGGGAGGGGTACCGTCTAGTATCTTCCTTTTCGTTCAAAATTAGTATATAGCGGTTTTTGGGGTCGAGGATTACGTATTTTTGATCAGAATTGAAAAACTATAAAGTTGATAGCTGAGTTGGAGGGGGGGCATCTACTATTTCCGATTCTGTTTAAAATTGGTATATAGCGGTTTTTGGGGTCGAGGATTAGGAATTTTCGATCAGAATTGAAAAACTATAAAGTTGATAGCTTCTCGCTGAGTTGGGGGGGAGTACTAGTATATCCGATTTTGTTTAAAATTGGTATGTACCGGTTTTTGGAGTCGAGGATTATGAATTTTCGATCAGAATTGAAAAACTATAAAGTTGATAGCTTCTCGCTGAGTTGTGTGCGGGGGTACCATCTAGATCTTCGATTTCGTTCAAAATTGGTATATAGCGGTTTTTGGGGTCGAGGATTACGATTTTTCGATCAGAATTGAAAAACTATAAAGTTGATAGCTTATCGGTAAGTTGGGGGTACCATCTAGATCTTCGATTTCGTTCAAAATTGGTATATAGCGGTTTTTGGGGTCGAGGTTTACGAATTTTTGATCAGAATTGAAAAACTATAAAGTTGATAGCTTCTCGCTAAGTTGGGGGGGGGCATCTAGTATCTCCGATTCTGTTTAAAATTGGTATATAGCGATTTTTGGGGTCGAGGATTACGAATTTTCGATCAAAATGAAAAACTATAAAGCTTCTCGATGAGTTGGGGGGGTACCATCTAGTCTCTCCGATTTTGTTTAAAATAGGTATGTAGCGGTTTTTGGGGTCGAGGATTACGAATTTTTGATCTGAATTGAAAAACTATAAAGTTGATAGCTTCTCGCTGAGTTGGGGTCCATCTTAGTAACTTCGATTTTGTTTAAAATTGATATAAAGGGGTTTTTGGAGGCAAAAATTATGAATATTTGACAAGATTTCAGAAATTATTTGACAGCTTTTGGACGGGAAGGTATCATCTAAGTATCTTGGATTTAGTTCAAAATTCGTATAAAGTTCCTCGAACACAATGGAAGTACCATCTATAAATATCTCCGATTTTGTTCAAAATTGGTATTTAGGTGACGTTATTGTCACGCCATATGTTATCGCCATATTAATATCTGTCAAAATGGCCTTTAAATATGCATAATTTTATTTTTTGAGACCTTACAGTATGGAAAAACACCCTTAAATTCAGAAAAAGGTTGAATTTGAAGTTTTTTAAAGTTATAAATTTGCAAATACTAATCGTGACGTTGTCTCGCCATACGATTTACATAAATCGATAACTCTCAAAATAGCCTTTCTACGGGCTTAATTTGTTTTTTCTGTGCAATACCCTAAAGTACGGAAAAATACCCCTAAATTCAGAAAATGCTTAAATTTTGCATGTTTTAGAATTTCTAAATACCAATCGTGACGTTGTCACCCCATCCGTAATACTCGAATTCAGTGGCGGCTCGTGACTTATAACACTGATGAGGCAACAAGATCAAAAATGTTTAAAAAATAAACACCATAAATGAGAATAATATTGGTCAAATTTAAAATCTATAACTTTTTAAAATAAAAAAAGCTATTCTTCAATCTACTATTTTATGCGTTTTTACTTTGACATAAAAAAAATTATATTTTTGTATAGAATGACATTAATCCACAACATTTCAAATAACATTGAATTTTTGTATTTTAACGTCCGAGAACGAAAAAGTTATCCTAGGGCTTTAATAACTTTAAACGCTAGTTATCCCCTCATTCCACAATTTTTTTCTTCGTGACAAAATCAAAATGTTTGAATATATAATCACCTACAAACGTGATGAGCGTATTATAGGCTGAGTTGTCAAGACATGAAACGAATTTTTTAGTCGCCTCCTGTGTTCATGTAATTTAGAAAAAGTAAAAGTCGTCTCAAGGCTTTATACAAAGAAAAATAGGGTTTTTAAATGTACGATTTGTTGATTTTATAATTGCAATAACAAAAACGGGATTTTGCACAGCACACAAGGTGAGAATTCATTCTCGCCTCATCCAGCTACCGCGCGCTCTCGGCAGGCTCTAGGACAGCGTTGATAGAAGAACACAAAAAATCTCGCAAAAAATAAATATACCAGTTTTTCCAAAAATGTTGGTGAGGCGCCGCCTCACTTGCCTCATCTAACGAGCCGCCACTGCTCGAATCGATAGCTGTCAAAATGGTCTTCTTATAGGCTTAATTTGTTTTTTCTGTGCGAAACCCCAAGGGGCTGAAAAACACCCCCTATCAAAAATTGAATTTGAAATGAATGAAGTTTTTTAACCTTTGATCGATCGATTTGTGTGTACCGTATCCAAGACAGCACAACTCTGTCCCAAGGATGTCCAGTGGAGAGAGTTTCCTGGACAATGCAGCAGTCCATTGGACAACCAAATCTGTAGGAAATTTTGTCCAAGGTATATCCATCGGATAATACAATTGTCAAAAAGTTGGACGGCTCTTGGACATCCCAAAGAAGTCCAAAAGTTTCAATATTTTGACTATTGTACCACTATACTAAATCCATTGGTTATCCAGTGGAACGAAATTCTGTCCAAAAGTTATCCATTGGCTATCTAAAAAGTATCTCTATGGTTCACTGTTGGAAAAAAAAATAATTACAATGTATATCCGTTGGTCTAATTTTCTTAGTACACTGAATATACTTATTTGTTCCAATTGATATCCAGTGGACAGTTTTGTCAAAAGCGGCGTAATTTTCAATATATAGGTATATAGGTACCTATATATTTGAACCACTTCAACATCATAAGTCTGATTACCGATCCTTGCGGATGGAGTTCCTAGCAAAGAATGGGTATTAAAATACTAAAATACCAATTAATCCAAAATAAGAAAAAATACTTACCTAAATGATTCGGCTAGATATGAGAGAAATGTTATTGTTGGTAATGAATAAGAAAAAACATGATCCATTGGATATCCAAAACAGCTCGGATAAATAACTATATTTTTTAATATGCCAACTAGGCCAAGCCCAATTGACAGATTTTTTGATGTCCGCCGGACAGAGTTTATTTTTTGTTCGATGGACCAAGAAAAATCGTTATCTATTGGATATCCAAAATCTAACTGAAAAAAAGCCGTTCTTTAAGTCCTTTGGACTAAGTTTTTCTTGTCATCCACTGTATCAGGAAAAACCTTTGTCCAATGGATGTCCATAAATGGTCCATGGATAATGCGGATGGTATTGAACAAAAAATGGCTGTCCGATGGACAATTTGTGCTCTCTGGGATGGAGTGACAAGGAAATTTTAAAACTGTAAAAAACTTGCAAAATTCAAGCTTTTTCTGGATTTAGGGTTGTTTTTCCGTACTTTAGTCTCGTACAGAAAAAAAATATGCTTGTTAAAAGGCCATTTTGACAGCTATCGATTTGTGAATAACATATGGCGTGACAACTTCATCTAAATACCTATTTTGAACAAAACCGAAGAAACTTATAGATGGTACACCCCTTGTGTTCGAGGAGCTGTCAACTTCATAATTTTTGAAATCTGTTCTAAAATTTTTAATTATCCGCCCTCAAAACTCCAACATAGCAATTTTAAAAGAAATCTGAGATTCTTAGATAGAACCCCCCCCCCACCACTCGGTGAACTGTTAACTTTATAATTTGCGAAAGTTGAGAAAATTCGTAACTTTCGGCTCCCAAAACTATATATACCAATTTTGAACAAAATCTATTGTACTTAGATCCCCCCCCCCCCCGGAGAACTGTTAACTTCATAATTTGTGAAATCTGAACCAACATTCGTAATTCTTGACCCCCCAAACGATTTTATACCAATTTTGAACTAAATCCAAGATACTTAGATGATACGCTCCCCTCCAGCAGCTGTCAACTTAATTTTTGAAATCTGGTTAAAAATTCTCAATTTTTGGCTCCAAAAAACGCTTTATACCAATTTCAGAAAGAAGCTATCATCTTTATATTTTTTCAAATCTGATCAAAAATTCGTCATTTTCGACTCCAAAAACCACTATATACTAATTTTGAACGAAATCGAAGATACTAGATGGTACCCCCCAACTCAGCGGGAAGCTATAAACTTTATATTTTTTCAAATCTGGTCGAAAATTTGTAATCCTCGACCCCAAAAACCGCTATATACCAATTTTGAACGAAATCGAAGATCTAGATGGTACCCCCCCCCAACTCAGCGAGAAGCTATCAAATTTATAGTTTTTCAATTGAAATCTGGTCAAAAAATTTTAATTTTTGGCCCCAAAAACCCCTTTTTAGAAATTTTTGAAAAAATCGGAGTTACTAGATGGTATCCCCCCCCCTCAACTCAGAGAGAAGCTATCAACTTTATAGTTTTTTCAATTCTGATCGAAAATTCGTAATCCTCGATGCCAATTTTGAACGAAATCGGAGATACTAGATTATACCCCCCCCCCCCACTTCGGGGATCTTTCAACTTCATATTTTTTGAATTCCGATCGAAAATTTGAAATCTAACTTCAACGACGTTCGCCATTGACCGGCCCTGAATGTGATGTGTTTCGCTAGCTGCTACGGTTTGTAAGTGATAATTTTTATAAGTTATTTTTTTGAATATGTAAAAATCTACGGCTCTGACAAACTTCGAAGAAGTACAATTTTTGTTAAAAGTGAAATTATCCATTTACATGTGAAAACCGTATGTTGCATTTGACCTTACCACCATTTAAAAACTAATCAGCCTGGTGCTAAAGAATTATCGTATCAAATTTAGAAATCGGTTTACTGGCTTTTGAGTTATTGTGCCCCAGACAGTCAGACGCCATTACAAAATTGGTAATTATTTAGTATATGAAAAATTTCGGGACCTAACTTTAACCAACTCAAACCAACCCAAAACAACTAAAAAATTACAATCCAACCGTCCCTGGCAGCCTTTTTTGCATAAAAAAATCAGTCGTCGAGGGATTTGATGTCCTAACGAGTCACTAGTAAGTGCCTCTACAAAGAATTTTTCATAAAATACTGAAAATGGTGTAGAAAATTGTACACTACACTCCTTCTCATGCACACATTTTTGGTTGTAAATGTCCAAGAGTGAGAGAATGTAATAAAATTCCACTTTCATTGGAATTCAAGTTTATATAACTACCACAAAATTTTATATTTATCTCTCTACTAAAGGCAAAATTAAGAAGTCAAAAAAAATTGTCCTTTTTTTCGGGTTGAAGAAAGTCTAAGTTTACGACTTTTTCCAGCAACATTTTCAGAAAACAAAACACTTGTTCATACGTAGACACCAAAAAATAATTGTCTCCCGAACCATAATATAAAATAAGTAATAATCTGCCTGTTTGTTCTCGGATCAAGGCCATTCCGTAAGCTTATTTCTTTTCTTTACACACAGGAAATCACTATGTATCTCACTCAACGGAGTAACCGATCTCTCATTGGACAAGGACACACAAGACCCAGCGCACGAAAGATGCGAGATTCTCATCTCGATGCTGCATAAAAACATAATTATTTGTTTTATAAATTTCTACCCTAAAAAAATTGTCTAATTTGAGGGCATGTGGTGTATTACAATACAAATAATTGCCAAAATAATAGTATAGTAGTATTTAAAACATAGAAAAAATAAAAGTCACGATTTATTTAGATGCTTATTTGACTGGCCTATAATCACCTGCAGACGAGGAGAGTATCTACGCACACAAAAAATTTTAGGTGTGGGAGGCCTCTCCGTGCCCCGTGACTGTTGACGTCACGTTCGCCCCAAGGTCTCGGTAAAGACTATACTCTTAAACGATTTATCTATTTTTCGCGCCAAGCATTCATGCAATTCAAATAGCATTTTAGTGACATTTTTTAAATTCTAATTGAAAACAATTATAAAGTGACAATATTTTGAGAGTGATTTTGACAATCAATGACACAAAATTCAAAGTAGGCTCAGGCTTAGAAAGAGAATTTACCTTATTCGGTAAAAAAATCAGTATTAGTTTTTACAAAATGTCCTTCCATTCAGAGTTCAGCCAATTCTAATCTTATATCCTGAGCTAAGGTCACTGACAAAAAAAAATAATCTCTACACCTCATTCCAAATTCTCCGGACCAATTTCAATATGGCTGCTGACAATTAAACACAGAAGTTAAATGAAACTGTCATTGTGAGTGTCAAAAAACAGGTCCGCAGCAATTTGGAATGGAGTGTGTACTCTTAAAAATAAAAATTATACCATACTAGCGGTCTACCGCAGAGTTGCCCGCGATATCCAAAAATGTTACAGCTATCCTTGAGAAGAATGTCAAATAAAAAAGTAGCCTATGCTTCAATCTAGGCTAAACCCTATCTTCTTAACAAATCAACACAAAAACGGTTCAGCTGTAATGGGATTTCGGACCCGATTTTGTCAATAAGTTCGCGTCTCCGTGCAACGTACTTTTATCAAACAGATGATTATTTTATTGACAAAATAAAATCAACTACTTTTTGCAAAATAAACCCGCTAGTACGTACAATTTGTTTTACCCGATGCATACAGAGTGAGAGAGCGGTGGGGGGAGGGGTTCTTAATAAGAAAAATGAAACAATTAATACGGCTCTGAAAATGCAAAATAAAGGCGCCAGGAAGTAAGCAGACCTTCCAATCTCTCAATGTTTGAGGACTCTATTTCACAAAAGTAGAAAATAATGAAATAATCGTTGAATAATAATCAAGGTCTTGATTAATAACAATCAGAATTTACCATAATTAAGCCTTTTATTTCTTTCCAAGAAATAAACAATATTTTTTTTTAAATGACTCAATTTGGAGCTACAAAATGTTTCTCATATTAATGAAGATGAGAAAAACGAATTCTTAATTCGACTAACGAATAATTAAAAATAAATTAAATAAGGATTTTATTTAAATTGTTGGGGACGTGCGTACGCGACATGATCATGATACACGTTTACAGGGACGCCGCAACTTTTAATTAATCACTATATTATATGAAATTTACTTAAATAGTTATCAGAATAATTATAAGTGACGAAAGCATACATATTAAATTAATCCGGGTTAATTAATCGAGATTAAAATTAAACCCAATTTAAACAGGTAAGATCCAAAAATTCCAACTGAAATAATAAAACGGTTCAATCATACCAATCATCGAATCGTCTGGTAGTCTCAAACTAGGAAGTAGTACTAGTAACATGAGCTGCAACTAGTATGATCGTCTCACATCCAAAGTTAAAGAATCTAACTCATCAACAAATTCATGTAGTTTGGTAGCACCATAGCAGGCATAGCAAATAATCTTTTATTAGAAGTTTCGTAGAGTATCCAGATTGAAGAGACCAGATGAAATAAACCACATGGAGGGACCCTACAATATTTAGAAAATGTAGAAAGCATCTTAGAAATAACTGTGCATTTTTATTTTCATTATTACGCACCTTTTTATTTTATTTATTTTATTTTTGTTATAAGGAAAAAGAAGATTAATTATAAAAATGTAACAAAAAAAAAATAATTATGAGCCATACTTATTCCAGATTATAGCGCGTGTGGTAAAATAAAATACTCGATAGTAAAAATAAATATAAACTATAAAAAAAATGCACAAGATTATTTTCAAAGTAAAATAAAATACTAATAAAATTATTTACCTTAAGATGTTAAAGGGTTGAATTAGCGTAGATAGCGGCTTAGGTCCAAACAGCGTACATCTTTATAAAATCACTAAATACGGCGATACGTGGTCAGCGCCACCAAAAATATAATCAAAACCAAATCAGCAATAAAGCACTTTATACGAAATTTTGTAGAACTTTGTAAAATCCAATAATATGCGCGAAATAAATCGCAATTTCAAAATTCTACTCTTTACAAGAAAAGCTGTCGGACAAAAGTGACGTCGTCACCAATTCCTGAATGTTCGTAGAGATCCTACCAGAAAAATCTCAAATTCAATTTGTATTTACAATCTATACAAATAAACCTAAAGATTAATTGTCTTTATTTATCCTGTATCAACCAAGACAAAGACAGTAGTAGACGTAATATAATATAAAGTAATATCATAAGTGACGGGAAGAAAAAGGAAAACGGATTGAGGTGAGATTAGTGATTCGATTAGACCGGAAATAACTAGCGACAATGTGGGTGAAAAATAAAATAAATGTAATTAAGATGACGCATGAAAAATTACTCCAATTAATAGCCATAGGTAAAGTCCTTTTAATTCTTGGGAAAACATGATGTTTCTTGATAAGTTGAACAAAGCCAAAGTAACAAAAATACAAATCCGATAGATATAATCATTAAAAGAGAATAGGCATTATTGGTGAAATTGTGTTCCAAACTTATCATGAAAGTACGTAGGAATATAATACAAAAATAAAAGCCAAGAGAAAGAATAAGACGAACAAAGATATAAAGACGCATTAATAAATTTTGGAACATGCAATAAATCGTTGGTTGTCAGCTCTTGCCAAAAGAATTATCTCATAGTATAAATTGATACTCTTGATAAAAATTTTTTATCAATATTTAGTTACTAGAATTAATTAAGACAATAGTAGTTCACAAAACTATATTTAAGTTAAATTTACAAAAGTTTATGTAACTCACGAGTTGCTCGGAAAATTAGTTAATAAACGTGACAACGTCGCATGTCTCCAAGATCTATTCTAAAATTAGCCAGTCATACATTTTTGCTTTGACAAGTGAAATGCAGTGAAGTTAGTGTTTGTGGACAGTTTGAAATAAAATAATTAATAATCACACCAACAGCAGAAAATAAAATTTAAAAAATAGCACAAAATACTAACCAAAACCTAAGTGAATCGAGTGAATAGTTAATTGAGTCGCTTACGATAGATATGCGGCATAAAAATCAAGGGTAAATAAAGGTAAAATAAAAATAGCAAAATAGGTAAATCTAGAGATTATTAACAATCTATTTCTATGTTTTAGTCTATGAACTAGTAATGGGATGACGCAAAGATAATAGGCAAGCTAGAGAATGACTAGAACAATGCATAGATAAGTGAGAAACTAGGAGGATTAAAAATAGTTGAAGGGCTAGAAAATAGACCAAAAGCAACATTTAAAAAATAGAATAGGTGATTAGACAGTTGGGCGATGTGCATGGGAGGATAATCTTGAAATTAGAAAAAGGTAGGTTTAAAATTACTAATAATAATTAGACAAATAGATTAATTAATTAATTCTTGTTCATTTTAGGGAAACACGGCTAAAATAAATATCAAGATGGACTAAATAAAATCAGGGAAGGTGCAAGATATTACTAAGAAAATTAATAGATGGAGAAGGCGTCCTAGAAAATAGAAAAAATAATCTAGTATTAAAAAGTTGAAATGCTAGAAAATAGACTAAAAGCAACATTTGAAAAATAGTATAGGTGATAGACAGTTTGGCGATATGCATGGGAGGATAATCTCGAAATGAGAAAAAGGTAGGTTTAAAATTAATAATAATAATAATTACACAAATAGATTAATTAATTAATTTTTGGTAATTTTAGGGAAACAGGACTAAAATAAATATCAAGATGGACTAGATAAAATTAGGGAAGGTGCAAGATATTACTAAGAAAATTAATAGATGGAGAAGGCGTCCTAGAAAATAGAAAAATTAATCTAGTATTAAAAATAGTTGAAATGCTACAAAATAGACTAAAAGCAACATTTGAAAAATAGTATAGGTGATAGACAGTTTGGCGATGTGCATTGGGGGATAATCTCGAAATGAAAAAAAGGTAGGTTTAAAATTAATAATAATAATTAGACAAATAGATTAATTAATTAATTTTTGGTAATTTTAGGGAAACAGGGCTAAAATAAATATCAAGATGGACTAGATAAAATTAAGGAAGGTGCAAGATATTACTAAGAAAAATAATAGATGGAGTAACGGTCCTAGAAAATAGAAAAATAATCTAGTATGGGCCAAAAGAAATAGTTTTAAAAAAATCAATTTGTTGTCTTTTAGCATACCAAAATATTTTTGATTATAAACGACGGCAACAATATTTTTAATAAAACATTTAATTTGATTGAATAGTTCATAACCTAGCTTAATATCGAGAACATAATTAAAAAAAGATAATTACATTTAAGATAATACATTTTGAAAAACTAGTGACAAAATCTACACGTCACATTCGTTAACGAACAATTCTCGGCGGAAGTAACTATGACTCTCTTCTGCGTCGCTATTAGAGATAGTGACGAAAAAAATGAGTATTCGTCGACGTGCCTATATCCACCTCCACGTCTTTCCCGCTGGGCGCAGTTACATACAGTGGCTAACGGCTAAGGCTTCTTCTTCATCGCCCACAGAGAAATCTCTGCAGTCACTCAACCGAATATACGTGGCCAAACGTAACCCACAGTATGGAGTAAATGCCATCACTTAAGGTGGTTCCTCTAGCTAACAAGGAAGGCTGGCCTCATCAACCATTTTTCTGTACTGCCCTTAGGTGAAGTGCAGAATATTAGCCCTGAGGTGTAAGTCCCCACGTATAGAAAGTAAGAGATTTGGCTAAAATCCTTACTAAGTGGAACACAGTCCAAGGGAGGAATGATACAATAAGCCTTTCAGGCTGAGCTGTCGATGATGATATCCGTGGAGGTTTAGGTTTAGTGAGCAAGAGTATCATCCTACTCAACTTTGTGTGTAGGCGTAGGCCAGGTATTCCCCTTTCCGCAAAAAAAGCAAGCAAATCTCCCGACATCGACATTAATAAAACGCTTTCCAGCTCGCTACTATACTATAACTTACTTGGGCCCGTTTTAACGACAAATCTGGATACGGAGGTCTTCTCTTCTTGCGCTTTCCAGTGTTCAAATTGGTCCATTGTATCAAATTCAAATTCAATCTCGAACATTACGATATTGTGTTCAATGTGAAAATGCATATGCATGGTCTCAACTTTAGCATTTTTAGGGATGTAAAAAGAACATAATGGACATTTATCTCCGGTACATTCGCCGGGATTGAATTCTGATTGATGAGTTTTTATATGTAATCTAAAACATTTAAAACTTTTTGCATGTGTGAAATAGGCACTCCGGCGCACAGTGTGGCCAACTATAGAAAAATTATTTAAAAAAAATAGAAACAAAATACCTAACCTTACATGTTCTATTTGCTCAAATTTTTTTCTGCACTTCCTACATCTAACTATTTCTCCATCCACGTAAATAAGCTTACGTTCCAGCAAATCCTCCGCCGATTGTTGATGCTTTGTCTTGTTATGTTTACTTAAGTTGCTTGAAGTCGAAAATGTTATATTACATATTTCACAGACTTTACGAGGAACAAACTTTTTGAGAGCTGAAAAAGAAAGGTGAAGGTGAAGATAATAATATAGGCTAAAACCATAAAACGTACAAATATAACAGTCATAGGGTATTTTTATAATTTTTGGGGTTTTAATCGAGGTTTTAATCCACCCAAATTTTTTGGTTGCTTTTTAAATAACAACTTCTTAATAATTCGATGAAAGTATGCTATAAAAGCAAAAAAAAAATATATGTGCGATACATCATTTTAAAGTGTTTTAAATCCAGTTTACCAATTATATTTTCCTTTAGGAGTTAGCATACTGACTGACGTGCGGTTTTAACCATTAATCATTTTTCTAAAATCGAGCCCTGGACATGTATATTATTTTTCGCTGTTTTCTAGATATATCCTCAATCCGTCGAAAAACGCGCAGTTAATGTAATATTTACATAATATATATATATGTTTGTTTATATTAGGTAGGGAATTGTATAGCTTGACATCAGACTGCTCTTTATGCTTAGTTATTTATTTTTGGAATAGATTCTATTTTAATTTCTTATAGATTACTGATTCTTTCATCTATACAACAAAATTTTTTCATATATTATTAGGACAAAACTGCTAAATGTTAGTCCGATATAAAGTGTAAAGTTTAGAATGTGGAAAAGCCAAGATTTTGAAGATAAAAGCTAAAATGAAGGTTTTTAGATCTCAAAAAATAACCGAAATTCAAAATAATGGACTTTCCCATATTCTGTAGTTAATTTCCAACAACTTTCATCTAAAACAATTTTTTTCTTAAATCGATAATAACGTCTCAATTTTTTTTGCGCTTTGGTGCTAGATGATATCCTCTTAAATTGTTAAATAAACCAAAAAAATTAAGTAAAAAATAACCCTGGAATGGATAAAAAGTAATTTTTAGAACATTTTCATCTACTTAATAAATAATAAATTTAATACATCATTTCCTGTTGTCAATACTAAATGTAAAAAGGAAGAGTACACTAAGGGCTTACGAACATCAGCTGCAAATATGAGATCTTTGCACATTAAAAAATTTGCCGGCGAAATCATTAACTTTTTCACTTACTTTATTAATTATCGTAAAATTTGAAAAAAGACAATTAAAACGGACCAAAAAAATTTATTATCAAAATAAAATCACACAAACTTCTAATAACAATAGGGAATTATGGAAAATCGGTAACAAACTAAGAGGTTAAACCTCTTCTTTATTTAGTTCAAATCTTAAGGCTAATGATTTAAATTATTTTTACTGCAGCTGCAGCGTTGCAGAAATCATCTTTTTTTTAAATTTATTTTAAACTAACTAAAAGGTAAAATCAATTAATTAAAACGTAGATAGAGAATTATCCATCTACGATTAAGCATTGCATTGCTCCGCTGAACAGCTAAGCTAATCAGCTGGGCAATGAGGCTCCTGGTCAGTGAGTTCTTGCCAGGATTTTTTATTCGGGCGGAAATCTCATAAACCTTTGTCTCTTTACCCCACGGTCCCAAGGTTTCCACACTAAAAGCAGCCTCCCCACATTTCTTGTTAGTTCAGGATAAGTAAAGTTCAGCTAAAGTGTCCCTACAAGTTACATTCCATATCAATTGTTTGCCTTGGAAATATGACAAACCATCCGCCCGGTTTCCGTCACCTCTACAAATGTCACTTGGCTCTAGGATATTGGGAGTATCTGCTACGACCAAAGATTTGTGCAGAATTTAATTTATGAACCAACGCGACGTATAGACAACCTACCAGCACTATTCGAATAGCAAGTATATTGTTCGCACACCGGTTGACTTAAGCGGATTGCATCGGAAATGCGAAAAGTGGATATTTTGGAAGTATAAGGGATGTTAAATACTTTGTGTCATCTCTAAAAATCTCTCTCTCTAAAAAGCCGGGAAAGGTTAGATTTTCCACGTTGCGAATATCAAGTCATCCAAATCTAACTAGAAGAGACGCAAGAGATCATGCTTCCAAGTTAAGAGTAGTTTGTTATATGTTGCATTGTTTGTCTGAAAAGAAGATCGACTTTGGAAAGCGATTGTTTTGCTATGCAGTATGGTGAAGATCTTAAAATATATGATAACCTTGCTACAGCTAAGTAGTTTTTTAGAAGGAAATAAGCCAAATAAGAACTTAAAATTTTCAAATTTTTGCATAATATTCTATTTTTTGGACATTATTATTTAAAAAACTGTTCAACGCAAGTTGATCACAAGGGAAACCCTAGTAGTTTTAGGTTTGAAAAATCGCAAACTTTTGTATTTTCTGCAAGATTTTTAAAATCTGATATTATATAATATAATTTAAATTTTCAGATTCTAAAATAACATTTTTGAATTTAATAGATGGTGGAAATAAAAAATCGTTGGAATTTAGTATTTGCCTCTTCTCAGTAGGATATCTCTATGTACCATATTGAGATCGTTTTGAAAATCAATTTTCGGAAAACTTTACCTGAAGTATGTTGAAAGTTAGCAAAACGACGAATGCTATGTGAAATGGCTTATCTAGTAAAATTACTTCCAATAAAGATCCGGTTGATTATTTACATCATATTTCAGTGGCTGGGATAAAATTTCACTTTGAGTCTCTTCCAGATTTAGTGTTGGATGCACACACAGCACCTATTGTACCGCTTTTTAAAGGGGGAAATTATAACCTTCCCTCCAACTTTCGGTCCCTTACACTACTTTATGTAAAATAATAGATAAACTACTACAAATAAGACTCACATCATTTTTAAATAAACATAACTTTTAGCATTAAACAGTTAGCATTAAAATGGTTTTGATCATTTTCGTGTGAGAGAACATAATCAGTAATTTGTAGTGTTGAAAGCTATTTTACGGACTTCTCGATCAATTTTTTTCAGATCTGTTTTAATATTTCCTTTACTTGTTTTTTATTTTTTTTTTGTCCAATGTGTTAAGTATTATATTGAAGTATTATTTTTAATTATGTGCTTATTGACAATTTGACTGGATGTATGACTTTTAAAATGACAATTTTTTACCTAGTTAAGTACAAAGTTGTAAAATCTTAACTTGTGTTATACATTTACTTATTAAGCACGGTTTAGTCTGTTTTAAAACGGTCCTAAGTTTAAGTGAAATTTTTGGTTTTCAGCATTTTAAACGAAACCTGCTTGGGTTTTGGACGCAGTTTGATTTATAAGAAGAATTCTAATAAATTTGTTTATTGAATAATCTTAACACAATCTTTTATTGGATTTAAGAGGAAATTTTCAATTTAGAAGAAAAGAAAATTAAGAAATTTAAACCCACGAGGGTTTTAAGTAGTAAACACTCTGTAGAATAAATTAACATTGAGGTTATATTTCACTCTAATTAAAACTTACCCTTCTTAATTAATTTTTCCAATTAATACTTGATGTTACACAACGATTTAGATGAATAATAATAAAATAAGGAGTAGATTAATTTTGTATTTATTTAAAAGGTGCTTTTATTTATGAAATGTATTAAAAAACTTAAATGCAAGTTTTTTTTTACATTTCTGCCCCTGTCGAAATGACAGTTCAAAAATATTAGCGCTGCGTTCAATAACAAACAGCGAGTTCGGATCTTTTACCTCTGCTTGCACCAACCTACTGATGAAAGCTATACAGCTTTAAAATGAGTGGGCTTTGAGTAAGGAAAGTTTTTCTGACTGAGCTTTTAGATAATCTCAATGTTTTACTTTTATTTTGTAAATAAATTAATATAGTTTTTTTGGGGTTTTTTGTTTGGCATATTTTTCGTGCATTATCAGTGACCTTCACTTATGTGTGTTTTGCCTCCTAGTGCACTCATAAATATATTTTGTGTGCTGAAAACGGGTTCAAAATATGGCGTTTTCCTGAACAAAATAGGAGGTGTTTTATTGGGTAATAAACAACTTGGGATATTAAATAAGGTAAATTAATCCTTGTAAAAACGGTTACTTAGGGAAATTATAAACGAACTTATTACCAAATGCCACGAAACAATCCTTTCTGGGGGCTATAAATTTAACACGAAATAATGAAGCTAGTATGTGCCAAATTTTTGGCGTATTCGCCATTTTTAAACGTGTCAAAAAAATTAGTTTTAGGGCATTTTCTTCTAAAATATGGTGTATTTTGAGAAAAAAAGCAGTTTGTCAGCGGTATGTTCAAATAACAAAATACAAAATAATCAATAAATTTGTATCTTTTCTGTATGGGTAAGTGTTTTTTGAAAATTGGTTTTAAAATTTACTAAAAGTACCCACCACAGGTGTAAATATTTGGACCTGTGGAGGGTACTATTTTAGATCTTAGTAAATCCCACTGTATATGTTTGTGGCGCATTCATAATGCTGAAACTACTTTTTTTTGGGGTTTTGACTGATATATATTTAATAAAATTAATACTTGACAGTTTGGTGAGTCGATAGTAGCCAACTAGGTACTGGATGAGTTTAATCAAATTTAAAATCAAAATTACATTTGAGTTTTTTTCAATTTTATAATACCTTATACAAATACAAAATTTAAAGTGAAATCAAAAATAAAGTTTAATATTTTGTTTTTTGTTTTGTTTCCAAGAAATAATAATGTACAGGCTGTCCCATTTTCGATGGGATTCAATGGAAAACCTCGTTGTTATTAAAGATAGAGACATGCGGTTTTCGAATTACTGCCTTAATTTTTTAAGCTTTAAAAAATGATACTAACAGATTTATTCTGTCCCTTGTAGTTCTTGAGCTACAGGGAAAAGTTGAAAAATGATGATATCTCTTTCTAGAAAAATACAATGGTCTCTTTGAAATTTTTATCCGACGTTTTGTTTCGTAGATACCATCATCAATATCAAAAAGTAGAACATGGACCAAAATGTTTTATACCATATTTTAGTTTCTTTTTACGTTTCTTTGATAATAAAATATATATTTTTTTATTTTGATGTTTCGATCTCGAAAAAAATCATCTTCAGTGCATTTTTATTTTCTGGTACGGCCCTCTCCCATTTTAATATTTTTTTGAGACCATTTATATTTAACTGCTATATAGTAGACGTGGACAACCAATATATATTGTATGAATATACTGGGTGAACCGAAAAAAAACGGGCAAATTATTTTTTGCTATAAATATACCAATTTCAATAAAAAAAACTTTAATGATAAGACAAATAACTCCTTTAAAAAAAAAACATTCGCTTTGCCGCCATATTTAAATTCAAGATTTTTAAGCCCCTTTTTGTTATATGTTGTCATTTTTTTTCCAAATACTTTGTTTTGCATGTCGAAAAGTAACATTTCTTTTTTTTTTGAAGGTATACCTTCAAAAAAAATTAAAAATAGGATCGTTAAACCATTCTACAAGTAACATTTATAACTAAAGAAAAAAACAAGTTTAAATAAAACTGCGCATTTGATTTTCTTCGCCATCTTAGATTTAAATATGGCGGCAAAACGAATGTCTTTTTTCAAAAGGCTTATTTGTCTTATCCATACAGTTTTTTACTGGAATTGGTAAAGTTAGTAGTTAAAAACAATTTATCCGGTTTTTTTCGGTTCACCCGGTATGTTAATATAATATATCTTGGTTGTCCAGTTCTACTATATAGTAGTTAAATATAAATGGTATCAAAAACAAACAAATTCTAATGGGACCGGGCTGTACCAGTAAAAAAACTTTAAAATAAAATAAAAAAATTATATTTTATTATAAAACAAACTTAAAAGGAAACTAAAATATGAAGTAAAACAGTTTGATCGTATTTAACTTTTTGATCCTGATGATGGTATCTATGAAACGAAACGTCAGATTCAAATTTCGAAAATACCATTGTTTTTCTAAAAAGGTTGCCACAGACATGTCTTTATATTATCAATGGGTAATTCCGACCGTTTTTTAACTTTCCCCTGTAGATCAAAAACTACAAGCGACAGAATAAATCTGTAAATACCATTTTTTAAATCTTAAAAAAGTAAGACAGTAATGTAAAAACGGCATGACTCTATCTTCAATAACAACGGAGTTTCCCATTGAATCCCATCGACAATGGGACACCCTGCAACCTACCAATTATGAGGTATTTCGAAAAAAAATTAGCGAATCGCTAATATTATAATATTAGAACAATTTTTAAAAAATCAAATACTCTTAGATCAATTCTAACAAAAAAACAAAACAAAAAATATCCTTTATAAAATTCCTTGCAAGTGTGGTAAATTTTATATTGAAGAAACTTCAAGACCTCTAAAGTTAGAATAAATTACCATAAGGGGTACCTCAGAAGGGGAGATTGGGAGAGGTCTAAAATTTGCCAACATTCTTTTGAGAATGATCATATAGTGTTGTGGGACAAAACCAGTATTTACAAAAAGAACTAAAAATGAAGATGAATGCATAGCTAGCATATCAGTTGATATAAATACAGTTTGGCTTCCAATTTTAAAAGAAGATTTTCAAAAAGGTCTTTTGCAAATAAATTAATTAATTATTTTTTGTTAAAGTCAGTCAAAATATAACTTTATAATTAATATTTAAAAACAAAAAACAAGATATTGTCGGACATAGAGATGTTTCCTTAAAAACAGTAAATACTACAAATTATTACATTGTAGTGTTGCAACAATGTAAATCGAAAAAATCGTCGGAAAATGGTTATTTTGATGAGTAAAGTGAGACGGACATTGAGATGGTAGGTGCCTAGCGCTAGAGAAATTAATTTAGAGAGTGTAGGACAAACGGATGCACTTCTAATAAGTGTATAGGATAAGTTTATACACTAAATACGGTGAACACACATTAAAAAATCATAAGTTTTGACTTGGGCCAAGAGAAACTCTGCTGGTTTGCATTTCAAGTCTTAAAACTTAAAATCAAAATTAGTTACTTTATTCTTATTTAAATTCTAAGTATATTTTAAAGGTGTAAAAGCTTCAAGATGTTTTTTATTCCTGAAAAGGTATACTTTGTGTTAACAGCGTAAGTGTTTTTATCTCATTTTTTATCAATTTTAATTTTTAGAATTAAAGGAATAAATTTTTAATAAGATTTTAAAAATTTCTACATCCTGCTAATTGGAATACTTTTGTTATTGAGAAATCGAATATTTAAACTTTATACTTTATATTTATATTTAAGATTGTAGTCATTGCCTGTACTTTGCCTTACTAGTTAAATAGAAATCATTTGAAAATATTTGGTTTGCATTTTTGTTTTATTTTGATCTGATATTTTATGAAAAATCATGGAATGATAAAAATTAATTTTATAGTCGGACTTGTCACCCCTAGTCCCGACATATAGTGGAGATGCCGCTTTTTTATTATCTTTAAGATTTAGAGGAAGATTTTGGGTACAGAAATAAGCCTAATAACATATTTTTTTTTAAATTTAAATTTAAAAAGTCAAAAGCAAGGACCTTTAACTCGGAGTCAAGCAGCACAAAGCCAATTACCAACATTAACTTTTCAAATCTTGAAAATTGGGGATTATAGACCAATACAGAAACCACCCAAGTAACTCAATTACCACAAGTTTTATAAGTTTGGTTACCAGGTCTTATAAAGGTGATCAGGTTTTATTACCAGGGTTGGTTTGATAAAATTCTTGAATCGAGAGAAAATTTGCTCCCAGGGAGTCGAATTCTCTCGCTACTATGCATCTCATTGGTCCAAATATTCGGTTAAAATCGGTTTCTCTCACTTTTGTCAGATATTGATGGAAAGTAATTCTCTTAGTCAAGACCAATAGAATTACTTTTGATCAATATCGGACAAAAGTGAGAGAAACCGATTCAAACCGAAGATTTGGACCAATGAGATTAAAGTATAACCCCCCTGACTCTTCTGCATGGTTTGGGCCCATCGGCCAATTCCTTTAACATTTTTATTAGAGAGTTTTGATCACCTGGATTTGTTACAAATCCAGATTACCGCAACGAAACTTTGATGGCGAATATGGCGGGGTAAATTTTTATTTAAATATTATTATATTTGTTTAAAATATTAAAAAAACTTTATATTTTGGGTTTTTATAACAAATCAAGTTTTATAAGTTAACTATTTTTATAATATATTCATAATATAGTACAAAAAGAATCAACAAAAAATATTTTTTTTAATAGGAAAAAATAATTTTTTTTATCAAAATAACAAAAATTGCAAGCGCACGTGCTACTTAGTGTTTTGACATGTACTTTAACGGTAAAGTTTGCGCCGCATGTAGTTTTAAGGGGTGTAAATGTCTTTAAAAATAATTTTACCATCATAATATTCTATCACGGCCTATTTATAATTTGATGTTGTTTTGATTCCATTGTTTTTTATTACGGATCCATAATTACTTTTTTAGAACCTCAGTGTACTCGGATTACTTTATTCCGTTATATAAAGGTTGCAGACACTTTACTGTAACGTAAGAAGGTTCTCATAGGCAAGTTCTAGGTTTTTAAGGAGTTTATAATAAGGTTGCCACTATCTTTATAAGATCCACCAGTTAAGGCCAATAAGAGGGTAATAAAGGTTCCGGGAAGGTTCTCGTTACTTTTCTATGAAACCTTAAAGTTTATAATTTGGTAACCTCTATAAAAAAAATGAAATGTTACTTGGGCAATTAGCAGTGATAGTAGTGGTAGTGAGAGTGAAAAAAACTCAATTAAAAATTTATTTCGTCCAGTTGCTCGAAGTACAGGGGTTGAATCTGAAAAATTTGAGTCTCTTTCAGCACAATTATTCTAACTTAATGTTAATGACAAAACTTATCCTGTTCAGCTTCTGAAAAATTAAAGGACAATTCCCCTGATAAATTGGAAAATTCACTTAACTCATATTTGGATAGTTCTAATTCGTCCACTCAAACGGTAATAAATATTAGCGGTTTCTCGGAACAGACAAGTGCAAGTTTATCTTTCGTCGAAAATATCTATATGGCGGATACTACCAAAATTTGTATCCCCAAATCTGTTCGACCCTACTGAAAATAATGCTAGAGTTTCTATGAAAAATTTTGAACGTTGTGCTATTATTTATACCAATAACCAACAGGAATTACTTGCGAAATTCCGGATATTTCCCAGTAATTCCTAGTAATTCCTGGTAGTTGTATTTCCCAATGACTTCCTGGTACTTCCTTATGTTAAATTATTTTTAAAATCCCAAATATCTCGAGAAATACTGAACATTTTTTGACGTGCAATAGGTCATTCTTCATGAAATTTAGCGCTGTTTTTTTATTTAATAATTTGTATTACTTAAAAATCAAACCGAAAATTAGTTTTGATTTTCTTAAAGTTTAAAGAATCTATTGTTTTAAAATTTTGTTACACACCTGTCGAAGTCATTTTCCTACTGGCTAAAAACCCGCCTGTTCCTGCGGTTTACCCGTTTTTCTTGCTTTATATGGTCATTATTTCCCGGTCAACCGATTTTGATCAAATAATCCAAAGTCCTGCCCAAGACTCCAAGAAGCCCAGGAGTAAAAGACCCATCGAAATCCGTAAAGTAATTATTTCGTGATGCTGGTACAAAGAAACAGACACACAGACAAAAATTCTAAAAATTTAATTTTTGATATTTATGTAGTTTGATTAGAAAATTCTAGAAAAACAACACACAGAAATGGTTTATCTAGAGATTTATTATATGTATAAATGTGCTCGTAGGAAGATTTTAGAGAGAAATTAAGCGTTTTACTCAATAGGTCTTCTTCCCTTTATAAAATTACCGAAGATATATGTAATTATTTGATTAAAACCTTTACTTAAAGGACAATTTGTGCGTTTAAAGCATAATTTTATTATAAAATAAAACGAGTGAAACTTATAGCAAACTATCTTTTTAATTTAAGTTACCGAATAAACAAAAAAAAACATAAACCAAACACAAACGCATGTTATCTAAAGTAAATAAAAATATTTTTAACTTAACATTTTTATCTTATCTAAAAATATACATCATTTATGCGATTTAACATTTATACACAAACAATGTCCAAAGGGACTAACACACTATAAAACATGGTGCGATGCATGCATCGACTCTTCTGTTTCACGCCACAAGAATCAACGTGAGTAGTACTGATTTATGTATTTGAAATCACGGCTAGCAGCGATGCGGACTCCCGGAGCCTGATGCAAATTTTATAGTGCGTGCGCTGGATCAATCCATATAAATTCAACCAAAAAAAACCAGGAGGTTTGGCAGACCATCTCCTCGATTTTGATAATTTTTGGTACATTGATTCTACCCATAAAGAGCGTGACAAATCCCAAATTTAAAAATTTTCTGATTATTAGTTTTTTTAAATTAATTTTTGAAAATCGAAGAAACTGCCAATTTTGCTTAAACATATACGTAATAAAATAAATCTCAATAACCACTTACACTGATTTAAAGCTTAGTTGAAAGCTCTTGAAAGTACCTTTCCAATGAGGTATCACATGATGTGTCTCCTTTTTATATATTTTTTTAATTTTTGATTTTTTTTTTTAATAAATTTTCCAAAAGTCAATTTGATTTTTTTTTTAATATTTTTTTCTGAGTATCCATGATAAACTATCTACAATATTTCAAGATGGAGACTTAGTTGGTTTAGGGTAAAAAAAATTTTTCAAAATTTTTCAAAAACAAGCTATTACTCGCTTTTATATGGTTTACAGTTTTCAAGATATTGCTCTTTTTGTGTAACAGCACGTTGGGTCCAAATTGACTGCCCTACAGGCATTTATATAAATAGAAATATCTTGAAAACTATATACACGAACAAAGCAAGTGATAGCTTTAACACACTATTTAATTTTTTTTAAATTTTTAAAACAATTTTTTTTATCAACTCAGCAAGTCTCATCTTAAAATTTTGCAGATTATTTGGCAAGATAGCCAGACAGAAAATATATTTTTAAAAAATTGCTTTTTTGAAAAATTTATTAAAAAAATCAAAAATTTAACAAAAAATATATAAAAACTAGCCACATCAAATGATACGTCATTGGAAAGGCACTTAAATAGCTTTTCAACTAAGCTTTAAATCACTGCCATATTGTAAGTGGTTACTGAGATATTTAAATTTCTTTTAGTACATGCTACATTAACAATTTTTTTGATTTTCAAAAATTAATTAAAAAAAAAATACGCATCACAAAATTTGCAAATTTTGGATCTTTCATTCCCCTTATAGGTACAACAAATGTACCCAAAATGATCGAAATCTGTGGGGTGGTCTTGATTTGATATGAATTGGGAACAGTCCGTATTTTTTCTATTATACGTATAAGGTACTCCAAATCACAATCAGAAATATTACAAAATAATTGACAAGATTTGCAATTTATTTTTGGTAAGCCCTACTGTTCATGCCAAATTCTCCGGACCAATTTCAACGTCGGTTGACATTTTTAAGCGGAAACTTAATGAAGCTGTCATTGTCAGTGGCACAAAACTGGTCCGATTGAATTTGAAATGAAGTGTACCTAGCCTACTAAAGTTCGTTTGACTCTTACCGTTTGAGGGTCCTTATATCGCAGTTTACTGGTTTAATTAATTCTTTTTTTAGAAAAATAGACACTGAAATGGTAGGAGTGTAACACGAGGTTCAACAGCATTAACTAGCCGACACCTCCGATTTGTTTAAGTGATAGTTAATCCAAATAACTGTCAACAGTGTAAAAAATGGCGCAGTTGTGGACCAAAGAGGCATTGATGAAATTAATTCACTGTCCTATATCTCAGAGGTGTCGCCTTAGCTTCTTGATAAGGGTATATCACATCGGTTTACTAAAAGTATCGATTGCTTTTAGAACTTAAACACTAAATACCTAATAAAAAAAACTAAAAAATATATAAAAAAAAGCAGTTCTTATCCTCATTAAAAACATACATAAAAGTGGAAATATAAAACTTTAAAAAAAAAACGTGTCTCCAAAATGCACATGACACTGTTCCTAAGGCACGGCACACATCCTTAGTGAAAAAATATTAAAAATATATGCATTATGCTGACGTCACGCATGAGCGCGCTTGCGCAATACGATGTATTTCCTAGGTAATTCCTCTACTTCCCAAGTACTTCCCGGTAATTCCTAGTAATTCTCGGTAATTCCTAGTACTTCCTAGTATTTCCCAAGTAATTTCTGGTAATTCCCGGTACTTCCTGGTAATTACCGGTATTTCCTGGTAATTCCTCTGACTTGTACACCAAAAGGAATTACCGAGCCACCCCTCGGGCATATGTCGATAATTTCTGTCCCGTGGGATTTTGGCGGTCAAAAATCATAAAAAATACAAGTTTTGCAACCGGCGCATGATTATACTCCGATTTTGATGATTTTTGGTACACTTATTCTTCTGATCCAAAAACTTAAAAATCCAAAAAATTAAATTTTTTGGATAAGCGGTTTTTGTTTTATTGATTTTTGAAAATAAAGAAATTGACCAATATGCCCTTGACAGGCACTTACAAAAATAGCAATATCTCAAAAACTATTTGTCCTATAGAAGCGAGTTATAGCTTATTTTGAAGGTTTTGAAGACCTTTTTAACGATGTGTATCATCATGTAATTTTTTGTTTTTATTTCTTTTTTTTTAATATTTTTTTTTTTGAAAAATCTTGAAAACACCATTTTGAATTTTTTTCAAAAAAATACTATTTTTTTCAGTACTTTTTTAATATTTTTGGAAAATTTCAGGATGGAGAAGTTATTGGTTCTATTTTTTAAAAAATAATATAAAAAACCTTGCAGGAAAAAACCATACATTTTTTGATAAATATCTATATATTTACTCTTTATATCTAAAAACTTGTCAATTGCTCCCAGTCTTGTAAATAAGATACATAAAAGGTTTTTCCAAACTTGTTTATTCCTGCAAAATTTTGAGTATTTCTTCAATTGTCCTCCCCTCCACCGAAGATCTTTTCACCCACCTATTATACATTTAAACATGTTTATTCCTGCAAAATGTTTAGCTCCTCCCATTACTTTTTATTGGCCCTTACCCCTATTTGTATCATTTCTGGTTCAGACAGGAAAAGTTTTGACAATAATTAATTGCAAACCTGCGGTTTATGTGATAAATTGCTATTTTTTAATTTAAAACATTTATCGGAGTCGTGTGTTGTAAAATGGCACAAAATAAGCCAAAAAATGGACAAAATTTTTTGTGAGGTGTTGTGGTCCATTAAGTCAGGAGAAACATTCCGGAAAGTTACGGAATGTCACAAATTGGATGACTTCCTTTAAAGGGGTGGAGACTGGCATGAAAATTTGTGACAATTGTCGAATGAAACTTTCCAAGGAACACAAGGAACAGGATGAACAACCATCACCTGTAGCAGGGTAAGTAATAGTAACGAATACCTACCTACATTTTTACTTGTTTTTTTTTTGTGTGTTGTGGCTCTGCTAATAATTTTAGGGTAATTAATTATTATCCGGTTTTCTGCCATTTTTGATTTTAAGTGAAAAATTCTTTATGGGGGCACCTACAGGCCTATAAGTCTGATTTCATCCTTTGCAAAAATTTATTAATACATAAGAGGCTGTTAGATTTTTTCTGACAAATTCACTTTTAAACGATTTTCAACATGGCTTTCTCCCGAAAAGGTCTACAGAATCGGCTCTTTTAGAGTTGAACAAGTCAATAATTTCGACTCTTGAATCTAGGGGAGCGGCCTGTGGACTTTTCTTGGATTTATCAAAAGCATTTGATACAATAAATCATGAAATTCTTTTGAAAAAATTAGAAGCGTACGGGGTTAGAGGAAGTGCTTTGGATTTATTTTGCTCGTATCTAACTGAAAGACCACAAAAAGTTACAATAAATTTGAACAACAATAAAATAACGTCAGAATCAAACGTCATAATGACAAGAATTCCGCAGGGAAGTATTCTTGGACCTCTGCTCTTTGTTATTTATCTTAATGATCTAAACCATGTCATCAAAAATCCAAACCTTCTGGCCAATTACGCAGATGATGCCAATGTAGTGATGCCGGTTTATCGGGAGGGGAACATCCATGAGGAATATTTTGACGTACTAGGTAAAGTGTCTGAATACTGTGTTAACAACCAACTCATTATGAACACAGAAAAAACAAAAGCAGTTGTTATCTCTAACATGGACATATATGTCCCTTAAAAACCTTACTTATGAAAGAGACACATTAACTTTTGAAAGTCACACGAAGGTATTGGGAGTAACTATTGATAAAGACCTAAATTTTTTTTCACACATCAGAGATCTATGTAAAAAACTATCAGCGGCAAGCTATGCTATTAGAGTTTTAAGTAAAATTTTTAGAGGTCACAGTTGATTAAAATCAATTTATTATGGTATGTTTTACTCTCAATTAAAATATGGTATATTACTTTGGGGCCATAGTAGTCACATAAATGACGTTTTTATTTTACAAAAACGTGTTATTAGAATCTTGGTAGGAATCAAGCCATATGCTTCTTGTAGAAATAATTTTAGAGAAAATAAGTTGTTAACGGTCCCGGGAATTTATATCTTGGAATGTTTACTGTATTTGGGAAAAAAACCATTACTTTTTGCTAAATATGCCGGTACTAGAACCTGTAACACAAGAAACAAAAACAACATGTATATATATCCAAAACATAGACTAAGTATTACTGAAAAAAGCCCGGATTATGCTGCAATTAAATTCTTTAATAAACTTCCAAACAAAATAAAAAATATCCAAAGCTACAAACTTTACAAAAAAGAATGCTTTAATCTAATTTGTAAGATGTAAGAACCCTACAGCATTAGTGAGTTACTAAATATTAATGAATTTTAATGTCTTTTATTTTGGTAATGTATATATGTGTGTCTTTTAAGTAATGTTCGCCACATCTGGTTTGTGTTTTTTTTAAATATTATTACAATGTTTTAACCATATTTTAACTAATTTTATATTATATTGTTACTATACGTTATTGTCTGTTCTAATGTTATGTTTTGACTTGTGTTTGTGCAATTTTAACAATTTTTAAAAATTTTCTGGTCACAAACTCTCAAACCGATTACTATTAGAAATAATTTTTAACGAAGTTGTAACTGCAACTTATTTATATACCTTTGTTATTTTTACAATTTTTTTGTAATTTTTATGACGATCCGATTTTACCTATTGTAAACAATTTGGAAATAAACTATTTTCTATTGTCTTGTCTGTTCTGGGGTCCCTAGGACCCCAAATCCGCAACCGCCGAAAAAAATTTTTTTAAATTTTTTTGATGCAAAAAGGGGTGTCGCCGGTGCCGGGGGGGGGGGTTGTGAGGGTTTTTTTTTGTTGTTTTGGGTTGGGTTGGGTTGAGTATTTTTAAGTGGGGTTGGGTTGGGTTGGTTTTAAAAAATAAAAAAAATAAAATTCGGCGGTTGCGGATTTGGGGTCCTAGGGGCCCTAGTAGGTGCCTCCATAAAGAATTTTTTTTAAAAAATCAAAAATGGCAGAAAACCAGATACTAAATAATTACCAATTTAAAAATTGTTTTTTTTATTGTTACAGACCTTCCGCTCAAACTCCAGATTCTCCTTTTAAAGAATGTGATGAATTTATGGACCTTCTAAACCAGTCGTTGCAAATTATTGAGGAATCGCCTATCAAAAAAAGAAGAGTGTCCAAAGAAAAGGCTGAAAAAGTGAAAGCAGTGATCGAAAAAAGATTAGGTCAGGAACAATACTCAATAGTAGAAAAGACCAAAGAAAAAAACATGGACAAGTGCGAAATAATACAACAATTAAAAGAAAAATTTCAGCTAGTTCAAAAAAGAAGCGAAAGAATGTTAATTCTATCTTGTCTTCCTATGAGTTGGAGTCAGCAAGAATTTGGAGTTTCCCAATACATGACCAGGATGGTAAAAAAAATGGTCAAAGAAAAAGGAATTTTATCCACACCTAATCCAAAGCCTGAGAAAACTCTTGACCAAAACGTTGTAGAAATGGTAACATCATTTTACCTTAGAGATGATGTGAGTAGACCCATGCCTGGAAAAAAAGATTTTGTTGTTGTAAGAAAAGAAGGAACTAAGGAGCATCATCAGAAAAGGTTAGTTTTGACTAATATCAAAGAAATATATTTGCATTGTAAGAAAGAGCATCCAGACCTAAAAATTGGTTTGTCTAAATTTAGTGAATTGAGACCAAAAAATTGCATTTTAGCAGGAAAGAGCGGTACACATACAGTGTGTGTGTGCACAATACATCAAAATATGAAGTTAATGATAGAGTGTTCTAAAATAAACAAGTTTATCTTAAATGATAAGGGTAATCCTGCTTTACCAGACTACCATGCTTGCCTCTCAAAAATGATGTGTAACTCACTAGGAGTTCACTGCTTTTTGGACAAATGTGAGATATGCCCAGGAACTGAGAATTTAAAAAACTTTGGATTTCGAAGAAGCAATGATTGACAATGTGACTTTTAAGAAGTGGATATCTGTAGATAGATACAATATGGAGACATTAATTAAACCAGCAGAGGACTTCATTGAAGAATTTTCAAACGACTTGATTAAATTAAAATCTCATTCTTTTTACACTCACATGCAAAAAGAATACTACAATAAGGTAAAAGACAATTTAAAAAAGGGGGAAGCACTAATCATTATTCATTTATTTTGCAGAATGAAGTGCAGTCCTATCACTGGACAAATAGCCAGGCAACCCTATATCCTTTTGTAATATATTACAAAACTCATGAGGGAAAACTGGGTCATTTAAATTTTTATTTTAAGCCACCTTATGCCTGAACTAAAGAGGCAAATTAATAATTTAGACAAAATTATCTATTTTTCAGACAGCTGTGCCGCACAGTATAAAAATTAAAAAAAATTTGTTAATATTGCGTACCATCTCGAGGAATTTAAAATTAAAGCAGAATGGAATTTTTTGCCACCTCCCACGGGAAGAGTGCATGCGATGGACTGGGAGGCACCGTAAAAAGGTTGGCTGCTAAAGCAAGTCTGCAGAGACCATATAATGAACAGATTATGACCCCCGAAGATCTTTTTAAATTTGCAACAGAAAACATTCCTGGTATAACATTTAAATATCGTTCATTAAATGATTACCAGCAACATGAAAAGTTTTTGGAAAAAAGATACCTGGAAGCACAATCGATACCTGGGACTCAAAAATTGCACTCGATTATCCCCCTCAGTAATGAAAAAATTATTACAAAACCATTTTCACTAAGTAAAGAGGAAAATATTCAATGTCTTTTTGCAACCTGTGGTTTGTCAAACACAGAAATTGAAAACATCAACTCCGGTTTTGTAACCATAAACTATGACTGTCTTTGGTGGATGGGATGTATCATTGGCAAAAATATAGAAAGCGGGGAATTAAAAGTTAGTTTTTTACATCCTCATGGTCCCTCTCCGTCTTTTTACTTTCCAAAGCCAAAAGCTGATATATTCGTCATAGATCAAAATTCTCTTTTAAGACGGGTCAACCCAAATACTGCCACTGGTAGGACATATACGCTAACTGCAGAAGAAATGACAGATTCCTCAAATATTTTACAAAAAAAAATTAGCAACCTAAATATTTTTTATTGTAAATTTTCTATTATTCTTACTTTTCATTTTTTTGTTATACCCATATTAGGTAAATTAGCCCTGTATTAAATATCTTATTATTTTTTTAAAGTATGACTCCATTATTTCCTCATCCTAAAATTTTCTAAAAATGTTAAAAAAACATTGAAAAAAAAGAAATATTTTTTTGAAAAAAATTAAAAAATCTGTTTTTGAGATTTTTCAAAAAAAAAAAATTTTAATTAAGAAAAAAAAATTAAACAAACTATATTGTGTCTCACATCTTTAAAAAGGTCTTTAAAAACCCTTCAAAATGAGCTATCACTCGCTTCTATAGGATCAATAGTTTTTGAGATATTACTATTTTTGTAAGTGTCTGTCAAGGACATATTGGTCAATTTCTTGATTTTCAAAAATCAATAAAACAAAAACCGCTTATCCAAAAAATTTGATTTTTTGGATTTTTGAGTTTTTTGATAAGACGAATAAGTGTACCAAAAATCATCAAAATCGGAGATGGTCAAAACTATTGCCTGGTTGACTTGATATGGTTTGACCCGAACGGGGATTCCAAAAAATTTACTTTCAAGGTCATCCGACGTTAAATGAACTTGAAAATCGTAAAAAACAAAATTTTTGCCAATTTCTGTTCAAAAAATCTTAATAATTCGAGGTTTTGTCAGTCCAACTTCAAATGTACGTCAAACTATCAGGCATAGGGCGCTATTCATCCACTATTAAAGCGAAGAGGACCAAATTTGGTAAGACAGAAAAGCAGGGCAAATTCACCAATATTGTTAAAAAAAAATTGGTTCAGCTATGATGCGTTTCAATATGGCTGCTGGCGACCTATAACCACATTTTATTTTATCCAATTTCGTAAAAAAGCAAAAAATTGTCGCCGCCTAATATTGACTTTGAAAATACCATGTACAAGTGAAAAAACAGCTTCTTGTGATGTTTTTTCCCAATTTAGCACTACGCAAAAACTTTAAGCACCGGATATAAAATTAACATCTTAGTCATAAACAAACACTTAATTTTAAACCTCCATACCACTTTTTTTTTATACGGCGTCCTGCTGTTTATGCTATACCCCGGTAAAAATGACCTATACGCTTGTCGTTTTTATTACGTTTCGGAACTTCTACAGGGATGCGGTGGCACATGAATAGCTGTTAAATCCCCATCCTTGAATTTTATTATTAATGTTAATAAACAAGTGTAGTCCGGCCCTACTGGCATAATTACAATTTTTTATGTTTTTTCGACCGCACCGCCATTTTGGAAAATGGCATCTAAAACCACTGGTCCAGTATATGGTAATATAAATCTAACTTCTGGTAACTCTCTTATAGGTTATTTAAATGACTTTGTTGGCTAGACAAGTGATTAGAACATAAAATTCAGTTCCGAAACTTAATAAAAACGACAGGCATATAGGTCATTTTTATCAGGGTATAATATAAACATCGGGGACGCCATATCAAAAAAAAAATAGTAGGTAGGTTTAAAATGAAGCGTTTATTTATGGCTAAGATGTTAATTTCATCTCCGGCACTTAAAGTTTTTGCGTAGTGGTAAATTGGAAAAAACATCACAAAAAACTAGTTTTTCACTCGTAAATGTTACTTTTAAGGTCAATCAAGGTCATGCATCAACTAAACTTTTTTTTCAAACTAAGCGGCGATAAGACAACAAGAATTAATGGCCACCTGCCGCCATATTGAAACGCGTCATAGATAAACCATTTTTTAAAACAATATTGTTGGACTTGACCTTCTTATCTTTCTTACCAAATTTGGTCCTCTTCGCTTTAATAGTTGATGAATAGCGCCCTTTAGTATGTTATTTTTGCAATATGTTAATTTTACTGGGCTATTTTTTAAGTTCATGAAGCTTCAAACTGCATCAAACTCTAAGGATCAAATTTGGCTTGCATGCCTAATAGTTTAAGGTAGATTTGAAGTTGGACTCTCAAAAACCTCGAATTATTACGATTTTTTGAAGAGAAAATGGCAAAAATCTTATTTGTTGCTATTTTCAAGGTCATTTGACATTAAAAGCAAATTTTTTGGAATCCTCGCTCTCGAATTATATGGAATCAAGTATAATCATGTACCATTTACGAAAATTGTATTTTTTATGATTTTAGCCGCCTCCATCTTTCTGCTTAACAGCGTCAAAATGAAGATCTTAAAACTTATTATTGTAGGATTTTAAATTTATGCCATGCGTACGATTCTAACATGTCATTTGATAATATTTTGGACAATTTTAAAAATGAGATACATTCTAACTTTTTAACAAACTATTATTTATTATAAGAAGAGCCATCTAAAGATCAAGCAGCTGTATCAAAATTAATAAATCGCTTAAACGAAGAATTTAAAATTAGTCATTTAGCTAAATCTATGTCAGAGGTTCTCACCTTTAATGAAAAATCTTTACCTTCTAACGAGGTTCAACCGACAACATCCAATAACGATAAAAAATTTCGAAATAACAAATTTAAACAAGGTCAGAATAATAGACACAAAAATAATAATCAGAATAGGCAACGATATGGCAACGGAAATAATTTTAACAGGAGGAAGTATTCTCAAAGAAATTTTCAAAAATTTAATTCGCGTACTTATCGATGGTAGACCACGGTGTTTTAATTGTAAAAGACCGGGGCACATGGAAAAAAGTTGTTTTCCTAGGATTAATAATCCAAATTTTCGAAATCAAAATTTAAGAAATCAAAAGCTTCTACGCCTTTATTCGCTTTATCCGACTTAGCATGTTCCTCCACGACGTACGCCGACATATCAGCAGTGTCCTGAGCAAATACCCCAAAAAACGAATAAGCGAAGTGTCGTTAGAGGCAAAAAATTCTAATGACATTTCTGGGCTATATAATAATTTCATTTCATTTCATTCAACAGTCAAAATAAATCTGAAACTCAGAATTTTTCTAAAATATTACTTCTACTAATTGACATAATTATAGACACGGGAGCGTTCGAAAATATAGGAAGGACATTTTTTACAGAATATAACAAATATAGCACTGATTTTCGTTTTCTGCAATCAGCAAATAACAATAAAATCAAAATTTTGGGATATAAACGAGTAGAAATACTCTTTTACAATTTAAAACTTTCTAAGGATATTTTAATAATCGAATATTTACTTAAGCCATTGTTACAAGGAATCAAGTTTTTACAGAAACATGGCGCTTTGATACATTTTCCAGAAAAATTGCTTATATTATGCACACAAGTAAATATCCCCTTTCAGGGACGCCCCTAAAGTTAGCAGTACAAAGTCAACAGTGCAAAGATTTTATGATTGGAAAAATTAGTGCTAATTAAATGCCAAGTCACAAAATTTTGTGCTCTTGTAGTTTCCGAGATATGACCTGCACTGCTAGCTACTCGTTAAAGATAGCATTGCACCATGCTAGAATTGTCCAGAAAAGTAGTAGAGTGGTTTAAATGCTGTCATTTCAATAAAAAAATTCTATATTTTTTACTTTTTTCTGCATATTTTTTAACACTAACTTGTTGCAGTACGCATATTTTAGTTCTCATGAAAGAAGACGTTGTTGGTGTTTTTATTATTGGAATAAATTAGTGCTATTTACGTGCTAATTAAATGCCAAGTAACCAAATTTTGTGAGAAATGGCCTGCACTGCTAGCCATGATAGATAGAATGCTGCCATTTCAATAAAAATTCTTTTTTTTTATTTTTTCTGCATATTTTTTGTGTGGCACAGTAAGCATATTTGAGCAGTGCAAAGATTTTATTAATAAAAAAATTAGTGCTAATTAAGTGCTAATTAAATGCCAAGTCACAAAATTTTGTGCTCTTGTAGTTTCCAAGATATGACCTGTTAAAGATAGCAGTGCACTATGCTAGAATGGTCCAGAAAAGTGGTAGGCTGGTCTGAATGCCCCAGAAAATTAAATGCTAATTGAATGCTTCCATTTCAATAAAAAAAATTCTTAAGACTGTACACATATTTGAGTTCTCGTGAAAGATGTTGGTGGTGTTTTTGATATTGGAATAAATAGTGCTATTTAGGTGCTAATTAAATGCCAAGTAACCAAATTTTGTGCTTTTGTAGTTTCCGAGATATGGCCTGCACTACTAACTACCTGATAAAGATAGCAGTGCACTATGCTAGAATGGTCCAGAAAAGTAGTAGGGTGGTCTGAATGGTCCAGAAAACTAAATGTTAATTAAATGCTGCCATTTTAATTAAAAAAATATATTTTTTACTTTTTTCGGCATTTTTTAAAATGGTTAGTGCACTGCTAACTTTAGATCTTACACATATTTGAGTTCTCGTGAAAGAAGACGTTGGTGGTGTTTTTGATATATATATATAAAACACTTTATTAGCTCTTTATAAGCTCTTACAGATTCAAAAAATTATAGTACAAAAAGCCTACATTGTAAACATATATAAATAATAACTTGATATTGTAATTGCGTAAAAATTTCACTCATGACTCTTCAATATAGAAACATTGGCAAAGGTATATTTTTTACACTTAATTTTAAAACTAGACAGTGACTGCAAACTTTTTATTTCAACAGACAAATTATTGTAAAGTATTAATCCTTTACTAAAAATTGTATCTATCCTATTTTCCGTTAAACTGATATAGAAGTCATTATTTGCAGATGATCGGGTGTTATATGAATGCACATTTTGAGTAAATGTCAACTCCTCACTTAGATAATTTGGTAACAAAGATTTTAATTTACCATTATTCAAAAAATACAGCAATGTTGAACAATAATCAAAATGGGGAGCTACAATTGACTTATATATAACCAGCTTAGAGAACAGTGGCACTTTCTTATCTAATCTATATAAAAAATAGACCTTTTTGGCAACTTTTTTTTTTAATAACTACAGTGTTCCTTAAACTTTAACTCTTTATCAATAATTACTCCCAAATACTTATGACTGTTTACCTCTTGAATAATTATGCTGTTTACTTTAATATTAATTTTGTTTTTTTCATTTTCAAGTTTAACTAATTGATTTTTTGATGCAATTTTCATGAATTTTGTTTTTTTAACATTTAATAATAAACCATTATGACACAACCATTTAAAAATATTATTTAAATCATAATTAAGGAAATTTTCAATTTCTTCTGGTTTACCACAAAAGTATAGTAAACCATCGTCTGCAAAAAGTTTGATTTTGCAAAATTTTACATGATGAACAATATCATTAATAAATAAAATAAATAGGACACAGCCCAAGACTGACCCTTGTGTTACTCCATATTTTTAAAAAAGTTCCTCTGAAAATACATGTTTAAATTCTACCTTCTGTTTTCTAGGTTTAACAAAATGTGTTACAAGCTTCAGTGCTAGGTCAATGATGCCATACTTTTGGAGTTTAAGAAGTAAAAGATCTAAGTTTACACATTCAAAAGCCCGCCTTAAATCTAGAAAAACTGCACCTACAATCCTTTTTTGAATTTTTCCAAATTGAAATAACAAATTGGAGAGTTGTTTCGCAAGAGTGCGAAGCTCGAAAGCCTGATTGTTGAGGAACAAGTATTTCATTCTCATCTATAAACTCCAAAAGTTGATGTTTCATGGCTGTTTCTAGTATTTTTTCATATACTGGTAGTGTGTTTATTGGGCGGAACCATGTACAAAGTACCGTGTTTCGCACTTTTTCAATGGGTATTATGATGGTGATTTTCCAACTATTGGGAAAATTACCTGATTTAAAAATGAGATTTATCAAATTAAAACTTTCTAAGGATATTTTAATAATCGAATATTTACTTAAGCCATTGTTACAAGGAATCAAGTTTTTACAGAAACATGGCGCTTTGATACATTTTCCAGAAAAATTGCTTATATTATGCACACAAGTAAATATCCCCTTTCAGGGACGCCCCTAAAGTTAGCAGTGCAAAGATTTTATGATTGGAAAAATTAGTGCTAATTAAATGCCAAGTCACAAAATTTTGTGCTCTTGTAGTTTCTGAGATATGACCTGCACTGCTAGCTACTCGTTAAAGATAGCATTGCACCATGCTAGAATTGTCCAGAAAAGTAGTAGAGTGGTTTAAATGCTGTCATTTCAATAAAAAAATTCTATATTTTTTACTTTTTTCTGCATATTTTTTAACACTAACTTGGTGCAGTACGCATATTTTAGTTCTCATGAAAGAAGACGTTGTTGGTGTTTTTATTATTGGAATAAATTAGTGCTATTTACGTGCTAATTAAATGCCAAGTAACCAAATTTTGTGAGAAATGGCCTGCACTGCTAGCCATGATAGATAGAATGCTGCCATTTCAATAAAAATTCTTTTTTTTTATTTTTTCTGCATATTTTTTGTGTGGCACAGTACGCATATTTGAGCAGTGCAAAGATTTTATTAATAAAAAAATTAGTGCTAATTAAGTGCTAATTAAATGCCAAGTCACAAAATTTTGTGCTCTTGTAGTTTCCAAGATATGACCTGTTAAAGATAGCAGTGCACTATGCTAGAATGGTCCAGAAAAGTGGTAGGCTGGTCTGAATGCCCCAGAAAATTAAATGCTAATTGAATGCTTCCATTTCAATAAAAAAAATTCTTAAGACTGTACACATATTTGAGTTCTCGTGAAAGATGTTGGTGGTGTTTTTGATATTGGAATAAATAGTGCTATTTAGGTGCTAATTAAATGCCAAGTAACCAAATTTTGTGCTTTTGTAGTTTCCGAGATATGGCCTGCACTACTAACTACCTGATAAAGATAGCAGTGCACTATGCTAGAATGGTCCAGAAAAGTAGTAGGGTGGTCTGAATGGTACAGAAAACTAAATGTTAATTAAATGCTGCCATTTTAATTAAAAAAATATATTTTTTACTTTTTTCGGCATTTTTTAAAATGGTTAGTGCACTGCTAACTTTAGATCGTACACATATTTGAGTTCTCGTGAAAGAAGACGTTGGTGGTGTTTTTGATATATATATATATAAAACACTTTATTAGCTCTTTATAAGCTCTTACAGATTCAAAAAATTATAGTACAAAAAGCCTACATTGTAAACATATATAAATAATAACTTGATATTGTAATTGCGTCAAAATTTCACTCATGACTCTTCAATATAGAAACATTGGCAAAGGTATATTTTTTACACTTAATTTTAAAACTAGACAGTGACTGCAAACTTTTTATTTCAACAGACAAATTATTGTAAAGTATTAATCCTTTACTAAAAATTGTATCTATCCTATTTTCCGTTAAACTGATATAGAAGTCATTATTTGCAGATGATCGGGTGTTATATGAATGCACATTTTGAGTAAATGTCAACTCCTCACTTAGATAATTTGGTAACAAAGATTTTAATTTACCATTATTCAAAAAATACAGCAATGTTGAACAATAATCAAAATGGGGAGCTACAATTGACTTATATATAACCAGCTTAGAGAACAGTGGCACTTTCTTATCTAATCTATATAAAAAATAGACCTTTTTGGCAACTTTTTTTTTTAATAACTACAGTGTTCCTTAAACTTTAACTCTTTATCAATAATTACTCCCAAATACTTATGACTGTTTACCTCTTCAATAATTATGCTGTTTACTTTAATATTAATTTTGTTTTTTTCATTTTCAAGTTTAACTAATTGATTTTTTGATGCAATTTTCATGAATTTTGTTTTTTTAACATCTAATAATAAACCATTATGACACAACCATTTAAAAATATTATTTAAATCATAATTAAGGAAATTTTCAATTTCTTCTGGTTTACCACAAAAGTATAGTAAACCATAGTCTGCAAAAAGTTTGATTTTGCAAAATTTTACATGATGAACAATATCATTAATAAATAAAATAAATAGGACACAGCCCAAGACTGACCCTTGTGTTACTCCATATTTTTAAAAAAGTTCCTCTGTTTAAATTCTACCTTCTGTTTTCTAGGTTTAACAAAATGTGTTACAAGCTTCAGTGCTAGGTCAATGATGCCATACTTTTGGAGTTTAAGAAGTAAAAGATCTAAGTTTACACATTCAAAAGCCCGCCTTAAATCTAGAAAAACTGCACCTACAATCCTTTTTTGAATTTTTCCAAATTGAAATAACAAATTGGAGAGTTGTTTCGCAAGAGTGCGAAGCTCGAAAGCCTGATTGTTGAGGAACAAGTATTTCATTCTCATCTATAAACTCCAAAAGTTGATGTTTCATGGCTGTTTCTAGTATTTTTTCATATACTGGTAGTGTGTTTATTGGGCGGAACCATGTACAAAGTACCGTGTTTCGCACTTTTTCAATGGGTATTATGATGGTGATTTTCCAACTATTGGGAAAATTACCTGATTTAAAAATGAGATTTATCAAATTTAGTAATTGATGCCCAGCACTATTCTAAACAATTTTCATAATATGTAAATCAATGCCATCATTATCTACTGTATTCTTTTTTATTGAAAAAATAATCTATTTTTAATTCAAACATATTGTTATTGGTTTGTGGGATTTTTTGAAGCAAGTAATCATAATTATTAAATGATGATATGATGGAAACTATTTCTTCAATACTGCTTAAAAAATATAAGTTAAACTTATGTGCTATTTGTGTACAGTCATCAGTTATTATTCCTTTAAAATTTATTTGATCCTTGACTCTAGATTCACTTTTCCCTATGAGTTTTTTTAAGTGCTTCCACATTTTTCTACTATCATTTTTATTTTCATCTATTATGTTATCATAATAATTTCGCGTTTCTTTTCTTATAGCACTTGTTACTTCATTCCTAATTTTTTTATAGTTATTCCACTTGCTGCTTTTGCTTTTTTGTACAAATCATCTCTTTTTTTTATCAAGTCCATAACTTCTTGAGTAAACCAAACATTTAACCTAAAATTATTAAAATTTTTTGTTTCCTTATTAGGAGCATGTATATTTAAACATTCCACAATATTTTCAACAAAATTAACTGCAAGCTCATTTAAGTTGTCTGACCACTGCCAAATAACTGCACACAGAGATTCTTGAAAATTTGTTATGATAAAATTTGCATAATCCCTTTTAAAAAGTGTTGTAACTCTGTTATGGTAATTGTTTTTGCTCTGTTTTTTATTTAGACACCAATATATTGCTATGTTCTGATATTTTTGGAATATCAGTAACTTTATGCTCTAATGTTTTATCATTTGTTACAACGAAGTCAATGCGTGTGTTTGAAGTGTTTGTTACCCTAGTATTTTCATTTACGAGTTGGTAGAAACCCAATTCTTGAAAAATTTTAATAATTTTTTGCGAGTATGTTGTGCATTTATTTAAATCTATGTTAAAATCACCAACGATTATGGTTGTAAAATTTGAGAACTCAATGTTTTCAACCTGATTTTCAAAAAACTCAAGGAATCTAGAATTAGAAGAGCTGGGAGAATAATATAAAGTACATACTAAATATGTTGTCTGAAACACACTTATTTTTATACCTACAATCCACATGTTCATGTCAAGAGTAGCCCTGATTTTTTTGGAAAAATTTATACCATTTTTATTGTACATTGCTACTCCTCCAGTGTGTATGGTTGTTGAGTTACATAAAACAATGCTATAAGAATTTATTTCTAGTTCAATTAAGAGTATATCATCTGGTATATGCGTTTCAGACAAACATATTATTATCGGTTGAAAACACTGAATCATGTAAAGAATATTATTAAAATTTTTTAATAAGCTTTGACAGTTAGCATAAAATAGGTCACAACCCTTTTTTAGTTGCTTGAGTTTCGTATGTTCCGTGTCTGAAAAAAATGATTTATCAAAATACCTTGTGGCCATACTCTTGGATTTAAGATTTCATTCTGCAGATAAAATGGTGCTGTCAATTTAAATGAACTTACAGTATCTTCATTTCCTAACCTTAATTTTTCACAAGTTATATTATTACCTGCATTTAAATGTCCTACATAATTACATACTTCTCTTGCGCTAGTTGCAGGAGTAAAACCTGAGATAAAATATGCCTTATTTCTAATCACTACATTTTGATTGGTATTTGTATCCTCACCATAAATAGGCCTAGGTCTCCTTTGGCTCACATTATCTCTTTGATTTAAATTTTTTTCTTCCGCACTGCCCCTGCTTTAATGCCTATAGGTATGTCTTGGTTCATGTTCAACCTCACCGGCATGCAGGTTTATCATATTAGATCTCTGTTGCTCTTGACTTTGATAGTTTTGTTGTAGTCGAGGAAATATTGCAGGAATACTATGGGGCTCAGAGATAGGATCTCTGGTAGCATTATTTCTGACTGGAATAGAAGCTTCTGTGAACATATTTTCTCTTCTTCTTTCTGTTCGGTTTGGCAGAGCAGCAGTTAAGCCCACATACCCAGTTGCCTGCTGTTCACGAGTTTTTTTCCTTGCTCTTTTCCAAATTGAGCACTTGACTTTTTAAGCCATTATAGGAACCTTTTAGTTGACCAGCTGTTCTATTTTCCTTGCATTCAGGCACAAATGATTTTCATCTTGGTGATTTAACGGCTGCTTATTAACGGTACCGATTTTATTTTCCACATTGTTTAGCTTTTGCGAGATTGCCTCATTTGATGCATTTATCTTTGCAATTTCGTTTAAGATAGTATTTAGAGACCCGTTAGGTTCTCTCTCTTTGCCCTTTAATGTTTCTACATGCAAGTTTAACCCTTCAATCATATCAAGCTGATCTCTAATTACTTGTTCATTTTCCTCTCTAGATCTTCGTTCCAACCCAAGATCCGCCAACATTTCTTCCTTGTCCACTCTTACATTTATTATTTCTTCTTTATTTTTATTTAGTATATTTTTGGTATTATTTAATTCCTGTAGAATATCCTTTTTATTTTCTAGTTCTTTGTTCAGTGATTCAATTTTTTTATCTGCTTCTTTTTGGAGAATATTGTTTTGTTTGTTTATTGTCTCTATTGATTTTGCTTGGACTTCCAATTTTTCCTGCAATTTTTTTAACTCTTCATGATTATTTGGTTCATTTTTTTGTTCTTCGAGTTGTGTTGATAAGTTTAGTATGGTTTATTCTTTTTCCTTGTTATCATTTAAAGCTTGACTGAGCTCCCTGTTCAGTACCTGAATTATTTTTAACTGATTTTCGATTAATTTATCTTCAGTTTTATGTTGGCCCATTTCAGTAAATGTTTTCTTGCATACTGAGCATAAATATATTATTTTTCTCTGGCCGACAGCAAGGGCGTCAACTTCAGAGGCTGAAATGGATGCGCAGTCTTTACAAAAAACTGCTTTGCAAAATTCGCAACCAATACCAAATTTTCTATCATCTTTTGGCCGTGCTTTACCAGTACATTGTGCACTGCACAGGGTGCAATTTCGTACTTCTGTTTGTGATATTTTTCCAGAGCATCTTGTATAAAAATATTTCTTAGCAAAAAGTACCACAATGAATTTATTGATAAATTAAAACAAAGCAGCAAAAAAAGTATTATCTTGGGGTAACCTGGGATTAGTAATCTTTATCAACACTTTGTGAAACGAACACATGTTTTGAACAAATAATTTGAGTTTATTGGGCCTATTTGTCACTTTTTCATGAACTAATCACATAATTTTAAACTATGCACTATTTATTAACTAATGATCTAGTTTTTATAATTTATTTTGATCTTTTTAAGAGAAAAAATCAGTGTTAAAGGAGGAATCACACTTACTTATAATAAGTAAATCTATTAGCCTACTATTTAGGTGCTAATTAAATGCCAAGTAACAAAATTTTGTGCTCTTGTAGTTTCCGAGATATGACCTGCACTCAAGCCTGCACTGTTAGCTACCTGTTTCCATTGCTTTTATGTAATACTACAATTTTTTTTGCTGTCTTCTGTTAAACCCAGAAAATATTTTTGTTCATATTTATAATTATAGTTAGAATTATAATTAAACCCCAGGAAAAACGTAAGTATACATTTCCAAATTAAATAAGTAAGAAAGAAAACTTAAAGGTGTAAACATTTTGTTGAATATTTTTGTTACTTATAGAAAATAGTATTTCATAAAAAATTCTTTCTATTAACATTTTTTTGTTGTAAACCCTATCAAAGATATGAAAATAAAGAAGTGTATTTTCACTGAAAAACTTATGGGTCAGAAGTTTCTCATATATTTAAAGTGTTTCTCCTAAAATTTGAAACGCAAAGTTTTTTTCTCGTTAAAAAATTATTAAAAATATATAAAATTTCAATGAGCCGGAATAAGATTGAGGTCAAAAATATTAATTAGACCAATATTAGGCCTATTTTATTTTTGCGATTTTCACCGTTTTTTTTACAAAAATGTAAAAATTGGGCCTTATTAAAGAACATGAAATCACAGGTACTCAATCAATCTCAGATCCACAAGTCATAGGAAGGCCGCTTCCTCAAAAAAAAATTTTGATTGACTCTCTTTTTGCGAACAGTCTTTGTATGGGTAATATAAAAGGCCTTGTAAAAGGTGTATTTTTCCAATATCTATAAAGAGAGTTGTGGGCTGGAAATATTTTTATATATTTTTTGAAGTATCTCCAACAATTGAGATTTTTGGCAATTCCGGTCCAATGAGCCACAATAAGATTAAGGTTCGAAATATTAATCCAATACCAGCCTATTTTATATTTGCGATTTTGACCATTTTTTTACAAAAAAATCTTTAATTACATGTGAAAATTATGTTTAATGGACCTTATTGAATCAAACGAAATCAAAAACATATTTAACTAGTCTCAAATCTACGAATTATTGGAAAAATGCATTCCTCAAGAAAACACTTTCTATTGACTCTTTTTTTGTGCAAACCCCTGTCAAGAAATATGTGGGCTGGAAATAGTTTTATTTATTTTTTAAAGTATATCTCATAACAATGTGGAAACAAAGTTTTAAGTTTTTCGTTGAATTTAATACCAGCTTATTTTATTTATACAATGTTTATCATTTTATCAGCAGAAAATAATTTATAAAATGTCAAAAATATTTTTAATAGACCTTCATGAATCAACCAAAATCAAATACATATTTAAACAGCCAAAATTTTTTGAGTTATTGGTAAGAATTCCTTAAGACATAAACTCAAGTAACTTACCGAAAAAAGACAATATTACAATAAAACTGCACCTGTTCGTCTTACTTGAAACTTCTGGACTGCCCTTGTATTGGCACATGCCAGCATGCCAATTTTTGCATAATTTGATCGGCAGATGATAATCCTATCATAAACTGGTTGCCACTCTAAGAATTTTTCGCGGGAAATAGAAATATATCAGGCGCAAAGTTGGTGTACCTATTTGGGCTGGAATTACCGCACGATTTTGCATGAGCCGGTAATCACCCATTTTACCTTAGTTTATTAACTAGAGCACTGTGAAAAATCCCCTCAAATTACTTTCATTGGGAAAAATTATCTGAGGTAATTATGCAGTATACGGTTTTCTGCCATTTTTGATTTTTTTTGAAAAATTCTTTATGGGGGCACCTTCTAGGGTCCCTAGGACCCCAAATCCGCCTGCGCCCGATTTTTTTTTTTTTTTTTTAACGAGAAAAAAGGGTGCCCAGGGGGGGTTGTAAAGTGTTTTTTTAATTGTTTTGGGTTGGTTTGGATTAGGTTGGGTTGGACTGTGTTGGTTTGGTTTGTTTTAGTGAAAAAAAATTAAAAAAAAACAAAAAAAATCAAAAAAAAAATCCAACCGGCGCAGACGGATTTGGGGTCCTAGGGACCCTAGAAGGTGCCCCCATAAAGAATTTTTCAAAAAAAATCAAAAATGGCAGAAAACCGTATACTGCATAATTACCTTATCTGATTTTCCCTGACCCATCAATACTTTCCCTGACCCTTTTAAAATTCCCTTCATTTTCCCTGACTTTCCAGGTTCTGGACACCCTGCTAGAAAACCGTCTACTGCATAATTACCAAATGTTCCAGTAAATATAAGGTATTTACCTATATTATCCATGGTTCTATCGGCATATCCACTTTCCATGACTTTTCAGCCATAGATAATTTCATGAATTTTATTTTGTTTTTCAAGAAGTTAGCAAAATTTTATTTTGGAAAGGCTAGTTGCTCAGTAAAATAAAATATGGCTGAATTAAGGTCCGTTTTTGCCCTGGTTTTTGCGAGCTTCATAAGTTTACAAAACACAAGCTTAAGGCTGGACTTCCATAAGATTTTTTTCCGCGCAGATTTTGAAATTTGTCCTTCTCTGTCAGTGAGTGAAGCAGTGACAGAACGATTGGCACCTTCAGCATAACTTGAAATCCGCGCGGATAATCTGCTAATGGAAGGCTAGCCTAGTGGAAGGCTAGCCTGCTAATAGAAGGCTAGCCTAATGCTACGACCACGATAATTTATCCAAAACATACATTTTACAAACGTATTTTAAACAAATATACATCGCATAAACAATAGGGATATTTTGGAATGCTTATTTGACACTTCGTATTGGTTAAACAATCAACGACATGATTTTTTTTACATATTTATTGTCGCTGTCTAAAACAATGTATCAAATAGAGATCCAAAAAAATGACGTCAGTCCGCTCATCAAAAAATAGGACTATAATTACTGCGTCTGCGAAATAACTAAACGTCATTCCGTAATGGTAATTAACCACTACCACTGCCGTAAGCTACGAATCCATTTCGTTGTGGTTGTGGTTATTTTTCTGCTTAGAATTTTGACGTAGTTAATTTTACAAATAATAAAATATTATCAGGTTCCAACATATAAAACATTTAAAACAAATAAGAAGTTAAAAAACCTCCAAATCAGTTACTTCAACCGAAAAGAAACTAAAAAACAAAAGATCAAAAGATCTTGGGTGGAAATAACGAAAATTCAAACTTGGATGAGCATCCTACAAGGAACACACAAAAGATCAAAGCGAAAAGAGAAATGATTAAACGATGTTTCGCCCCGGGTAACCAGCGTGGGCTCATCAGTAGTTTCACTGGTCACCCTCCACTATACATCATTAAACACCATCATACACTTTGATTTCCAACCTTGAACTACTCACAAATAGGCATCGTTCCGCACTGGTACTTACTTATCCAAGTTACCTGATACGAATTCGTCCTGGCGTGTTAATATTTCCAGTAGGATTATGCTCCTAAGGCAATTAAAACAAAGAAGAAGTTAAAAAACCTCCAAATCAGTTACTTCAACCGAAAAGAAACTAAAAAACAAAAGATCAAAAGATCTTGGGTGGAAATAACGTAATAAATAAATTTTGAATTTTCGTTATTTCCACCCAAGATCTTTTGATCTTTTGTTTGTTAGTTTCTTTTCGGTTGAAGTAACTGATTTGAAGGTTTTTTTTTAACTTCTTCTTTGTTTTAATTGCCTTAGGAGCATAATCCTACTGGAAATATTAACACGCCAGGACGAATTCGTATCAGGTAACTTGGATAAGTAAGTACCAGTGCGGAACGATGCGTATTTGTGAGTGTATGATGTATGATGGTGTTTAATGATGTATAGTGATCTTTTGTGTGTTTCTTGTGGGATGCTCATCCAAGTTCGAATTTTCGTTATTTCCACCCAAGATCTTTTGATCTTTTGTTTTTTATATAAAACACTTATTTTGTAAAATAAAGCCAAACTTTTAATTTTTTCTCATCTCTAAATTTGTTTGCAAGTGACAGTTTTTTCATAAACTAGTAAAATCAATGAGTGGTAGTGGTAGTGGTTGTTAAACACTACCACAGCGGCTGTCAAAGTTTGTCAAAAGTTTCGGCGAAAAACTTTGACATAAAGGCAATTTTCGCGATCTGACGCCCGACGACGGCGTCAAACAAAGGTTTCTCGTCAAACGACTAGGTTCCGGAACAGAACAAAACCGGAACGGGCAAAGAGATGTGCACCTTTCGGGTGCTTAAACGATAATGAACTAAACAGAGGCACATTTAACCAATAAAGTAATTCAATGAATTAGCTGGAATAACCCACAAAAAGTTTTTTCCAGCCCCAAACGTCTAGCCCACGACTTTTAGCTGGCCTCATTTTCTTGGCTGACCACAAATTTCACACCCCAGGACCTATAGATATACTTCTTGGCGCCGAAATCTTACCATTTGTGCTAGGTGCAGGTCGAATCTTTGGTAAGAAAAGGCAGCCTCTAGCCTTAGAAACAGTTTTTGTTTGGATTTTGCATGGCAGAACTGAGTGCTCGTACAAAAACACGCCATTAGTAAGCTGTCATGTCTCATTTGAACCCCTAAGTAGATTTAAAATACTTCAAAAATTCTGGGAATTGGATCAAGTATCCAAATCGAATATTTCCTTGTCTACAGAAGAGATAAAATGTGAAAATATCTTTAAAAATTCCTTTGTGAAATATGCATTTCCTAAGGGTTTATTAAAGTCTGAGCGATTGACTTTACCTTCTATGTCCCTAGAAAATGGTCACATTAATGTCTCCTCGTATAAGAGCTACGCGTCTAGTTGTGTACAGTCAAACCTATACTTTACTCTACTATCAATGCCCGTAACAGATTTTTCGGCACCGACCGGCAAGCTTTCTTATCATGGTTAGGTATTGGACGAAATTAGACAGCCGTGGATTTTTGTAATAAATATGCCTATTACATTAAATTTTCGCATTAAATCAACGGAAAATACATTGTCCAAAAAATGTTATCGAAATTATAGTCTCACAAAAAAAAATAGATAACAAAATCACTGGTTATAAAGTTCCTGCCATGTCAATGTTCCCTTTACTAAAATATAGCAAGGCAAAATAAATAGTCTAACTTTATATTGCTTACATTATTCCAGGAGCCACCAGCAATTTTACAACATCTAAAATATCACTAAAATACATGTTCCAAAGTTTTAGTATAAACACTTACATTTTGAGTCTAAGTTTTTGGAGGAACTACCCCGTGCAACCAATTAATTTTTACTTTTTAAGACTTTTGAGCACTTTAAACTCGTATCGCACTTCTTTTATTACAAAGTTTTTAAATTTGTGACCATTAGACTTAACTATTCACTTGTCAAGCTGAAGATTCAGAATGATTTTTAATTCCCCAAGCATATCTTTTTTGTCCACTTTTTTGTTACGTTAGTCGTCATCAACCTCGCATTTTTTATATTTTTGGGGCAAGAATTCGGCTTCATCCTGTTTGTGATCCAATTTACACAGGAAGTGGCCAAGGTTTTTCAAAGAAAAATATTGAAAAATTCGAGGGTCAAACAACGGTAGCATCCTGTTAGGCAGGATGGACTTCCTGTGAGCGAAACTTTTCTACGAAAACCAATCGAGGTCAAGTTACTTGACCAAAAATATATCTGAACATCGTTTGGGAGCTTGTCTAAATTTTACATGATGGGTTTAGTTGTGAAAAAGTTTTTGGTGAATACAGAAGTCAAGTTTAATAAGTGATGGTGTCTTAGTCTATAAGTGACGTCAGTGGGTAAGTTATTGCCTTTGATAAATATTTTCAAAAGGATACGAGCAAGGGATAAAAGAATGTTTATTTATTTATGTCTGATTTTTGGAAAATTAATTTAATCAATATAAATAATATTTGGTGCTTCTTTGATAAATAGAAAATAAAAATTATTTTAAAATTTTATTTTTGTTTCTACTGCAGTATTTATTTGAGGCCACAGAAAAACAAGAAGATTTATTAAGACAAATTATTTTTTTTTCTTAATTTACTTGAACCCAAAAAGAACTGATATAGTTTAGTATATAACTCTAACCCTTGATGAATAAAAACATGTGCATATATAAATACTTTTTTTTTGTTTTGTGGTTTTATTATCCCTAAAAATTCTAGACCTTCACACTTTGTGTCGAGAAAGTTCTTTCGACATGCAGAATCGTACTTTGACGACACTGACAATGACAGTTTTTTGCCAGGGACCCAAACTTCATCAGGATCTTTCCACGATCTTACTAAAATTTCGTACTTTTCCTGTTGTATTTATTATTTGCGATATAAAACAAATGTACTGCCAAATTGTTGTTAAATCTGAACATCGAAAATACCAAAAATTCCTCTGGCGTTTTTCTAAAAATGAAAATATAAGAATAATACACTATAAACAGAGTGACGTTCAGAGTTTCATCCGCCGCTTTCTTGGCGCTTAGAACACTCAACCATCATTGAGCAGGATAATTATCCTAAGGCTTATAAAGTTCTCCGAGAAGCCGTTTATATCGATGATGGTGTATGTGGGGACGAAACGTTGGAATCAGCCCTGACTAAAAAAAGATAAGTTTGAGCTTAGAAAATGGAGTAGTATAACCATCCCGCCCTTCCCAAGCAGCAATTTAACGGCGTAGCGACGTTGTTAAATGCGACCCGACGTTATGATGCGACGTCGTTTTAGCCAACATGCCGACCCGGATTTACACCAAAATGGTGGATGATTTTTGAGTCCTTACGTCGTTGTGCAGTGACAGTGACACTAGCACCCTCTGTGTTATTGATATATTGGTGGTGTTTCACTACCCAAAATGTTGCCCATCTCAAACTTTGGGATTTTCTGTTACGAAAATTAACTTATTTTTATACACTTTAGAGAATGGCAAACAAAAAGTTGTAATTTGATAATTACCGTTTATTAAATAGTATTTATATGGCCACTATGGGAGCAAAATTTAAAAACGCAATTTTGTTTACTGGCAAATATGCTTAGAAAAGGTGTGAAAAAACACGCGCTCCCTTGATTTGTTTGTGTTTAAACGAAAAATATTGCTTTTTTTAATGTAAAAAAAATGAATGCTACTAAAGCCCTCTTTTTAGGACTCCCTGATCAAATACCTATCTCGCCCGGAACATAAAAGATCTCCAAAATGCCATTCAATGTATTTTTTGCCGTGTTTAGTAAATATAAAACAATGGCGGTCACTTCGAACATAAACGACGGCATCAAAAATGGCGAATATTATGAGAATCCCAAAAAATATATGTAAATGGACTACAGTCAAACATTCCCAAATGAACCACTTGCCACGACCGTTGGTTACTATCAACCCAACATGCGACTGGAAAACGCTTCAACAATTCCGCCGATGACAGTCTCCATAACCTTACTTTTTATTCGATTTTTCTAAAATAAATGGTCGGTGAACTGTGAAATAAAATTTAATTTTTTCAAATATAGCAGGACACTTCAAAGATCCTACTTCTTGGAAGCAAAATTTTTAGTGAGCGGCAAGAAGTGAAGCTGTGGATCAGACATTACTATTTAAAGAGCACCATTCTTCCTTTTTCGCCCATATACTTATAGAATAATGTCATCTCTCTGTCAGGACCCTAATTCTTGAGCAGGGAACGACATAGATTTGTGTCGAATGATCCCACGTCGAACGCATTTTGTATTCTTGAGCGGTGATGGCTCATTCCATTCAGGCAAGCATATGCCCCAGGATTGATCCCTTCTCTTGAGAGATCGATCCTTCTCTCGAGATTCAAGAATTAGGCCCCTGACCAGTTGAGCCAGATATTTAAAATCTAGAGAGAGATAGGGCAATCTGCCGTACATAAGTGTAGCAGAGAAAGAGAATATAATGCCTTTCCTTTGGAAACTTTTCCTCTTTACAAGAAAAGGGTACTTAAGTTCGTCAAAACTCCGGCCGGAAAATGTCGCAAGACAGGCCAGAAACTTCGCAAGTTCACGTAATGTGAAAGTTGTTTAGACGTTGATACGTCGGCAGAACTTAACTAGAGTCTCATAAAAACGTCCACACGACGTCACTGGTTTACTAGAAAATGCTTCAACGAGTGACACGTCGGCTAAACGTTGGATAGACTGTAACAATGTCACTGCAGTATCATCTAACGTTAAAGCAACGGAATTTTGTCATAATATGCGAGACCGTCTGAATATCACCAATTTATACACCCAAATTAACGTCCATTTAGGTGAAGTATGTGGTCATTGGTCTGAAAATTGTTGCTTTGGGTTCTCTCGGCAGTTCCGGGCGCAAATGCTCAAATACCCTTAAATTTGGGTTTTTTTTTATCTCCCACTGTCTTTCTCGCAAAACATATTCTCCAGCAAATGTGGCTTTCCAAAAAGGGTTGGGACGACACACCCGAACATAACATTGTCGAAGTTTGGGAATGCTTCAAATCGGAATTGTTTCAATTGTCGCAATTATCTAATATTCAACTTCCGAGAAAACTTTCCTTGGGAAAAAATCTTATGTCGTCTTGCAGTACACGGGTTTTGTGACGCAAGCAGCGCGGTTGCGTTACTTATTTTCGATGTATTTTTCCACATAGAAATATTAAAATTAATTTAATTATTGGCAAGTCCCCTTAAGATTGACTCGCTCCCTAGACTGGAGTTATGTGCAGCTCATCTTTTGGCTGATTTATTATTATTCGCGAAGCCAGGCAACCTGCATTTGACGTGTTATTTGGGACTATCATTCAACGAGACGTAAGTGACGTCGAACTTACGTCGAAATTTGGGTTTCAGAAAACCAAAGACACAAGTTACATGAATTTGACGTGTATTTGACGCAACATAAATGACGTCGAATTTTAAGCTCTTAGACCACCAGAGATATACAAGTAATTTGTGTAAGTATTTTTCATTCTTTGGAAATAATTGGTATTTTATTTTATGGAAACCCCCCAGGGAGCAAGGACACGTCACAGGACGTCTTAATCACGTCATAATTAATTTAAATCTACCTAATTTAACGAATAGAACTTTAAGTTTTGATTTTATATTTTCACATCTTCAAATGCTATTTACTACAGAGGTTGATCAAAAAGGAATTTTTTTTGAAAACTAATTAAAAGGTGGAAATAAGGTTAATTTTTTTCATCATTATGACGTGATCTACAATGACGTATATTTTTTCGGAAAAGATGAAACATAAACTCCCATTTCAGGTCATAAAATAAAAAATGCGACAGAAATTGCACATAATAAATATGTAAGATATTCTTATTTATTTTCAAAAGTGGTAATTCCCCGGCTAGTGACGAAAGCCAAATTTCTGCTCTTTACAGTTTTATGCGAAAAGCAAAGAGAGAGAGAGAGAGAGATGTGTGAGTGGCATACGAATCCGCGGGATGACACCCGACAAAGCTCGAAGGTGTTGTCGTACAGTCGTAGGTTGTAGCTAGGTGTGAAGGTGTGTAAAAGGTGTGGTGCAGTCGTCACACTGAAGTCGCTGAGTGTGTGAATTTAATCGTGTCTCGTGTCTGCGGCAAGTTCTGTCTTCTGTCAAAAATAATTCCGTTTTAATGATTTTTTTTATATAGTATATTTTAGTGCTATTATTAGAGAAATTTTGGAACGCTTAAAATTTTGACAACTTTGACAGCCGCTGTGTTTAAAAACCACTACCACTACCACTCATCGATTTTACTAGAGTTTTTGGAACACATTAAAAACTTTCACTTGTAAAAAAGTTAGAGATGAGAAAAAATAAAAAAAAATGGCTTAGTTTTACAAAATTATTGTTTTATATGTTGGTACCTGGTAAGATTTTATTATTTTAAAAATTAATTGCGCAAAAATTCTCTAAAATTAACCACAACCACAACGAAATGGATTCGTAGCTTACGGCGGTGGTAGTGGTTAATTACCACAATGGAATGACGTTTGGCTATTGCGCAGACGCAGTAATTACGACAACTACTACAAAGTGTCAAATAAGTGTTCCAAAATATCCCTATTATAAATATTTTGGTAGTAGTATTCGAGGTTGGTGTTATACTCGGATTTTATCGTATTTTCGTGTATTACCGACATGTATTTTTGGTTTTAAAGTTAATAATATTTCAAAGTATTATGCGAAGGTTGGTTTGCTATAATTGGGTATTAGCGTATTTTTGTGTATACCAACATTTTTTACTTTTTTTATTGAGTTTATATATTTTAGTGGTAGGTATTATTATGCAGTAGTAGTAGAGAAGGGGCGGCGCGAAGCCTGGCAAGTAGGCCTCCCTGGGCCCTTTCTGCCCTACCCCTATTATTATGCAGTTAATAGAAACTTAATTTCAATTATCAGTGGTATCGGTATCCCCATCCCTATATCTTTTTGACATCTGATCAAAGTGACAATGTTTGAATAAACGAGCAATGCGTTACGGGCAAATCTACGTAGCGTTACGTGGCTCTTAACGCATCTATCTCAGGACTTATCCGCCATGAGTTTGAAACTGTATCTGCTTGATTGGGATGCGGATACCGATAATACTGATAATTGACTTTACTATCTTATTTTCACTTTATTATCTGAAGGTTGGTATGTTTTAATAGTATTATCCGCCAAATGTTAGTTTGTTATACTTGGATATTTTCGTGTACTATCAATATTTTTTTTTTAATAAATGCTTTTTTTGGATTGTATTCAATAGACAATGTACTTTTTTTCATCCGTATCTTTTATGTAAAATATATCTTAAGTCATAATGACGATAAGATGAGACATATTGCCGTCTTAAAGACGTCAATTTTACGTCATAAATTTAGTGGTTTTGACGTAATAGATGACGATTCATCCACGTCATTGTTACGTTTCCTTGCTGTCTGGGCCATATCCCTGTCAAGGGAGTACCTAATGGAAGTATTTGAAGTATAACTGTTTGGCTCAAAGTTGACCACAAGGGCGTAAAAGTATCATTTTACGCCTTGATTTGTGGTAATTAATATATAGTAAATCGCCTGTTTAGACCAATATGTCATTAATGTTACGTCAAATTCACGTGACTAAAGTCACGTCAAAAAGCGGATCAAACCCACGTGATACAGACGTTAAAAAGACGTCGCAAAAATCACGTCATTGGTCGAATTTTTGACGTTTTCTCGACGTGATATAGACGTGTTTTGGTTATCTGTGAAAGAGTCGTATTATGATATTCTTAGTTTTGATGCACTCTTTGCCTGGTCCGATTCGCAAGTCGCACTTGCCTGGTTGACCACTTTTCCTTATCGGTTTGGAACTTTTGTCGCCAAAAGAGTCGCACATATTCAGGAGATTGTATCCCCCTCTTCTTACCCATACAGCACACTTCGTCCCAAAGACGTACATTTTATGTCCATTTTACGTCGGTACGTCCCGGGACTAATTAGGGACGTACTATATATGTACAAAAGAGTACGTACATTTTAGGGCTACCTCTCAAACATGCAATTACAGACGTACAATGAACGTACATAGGCGTACGTACTACGGATGTACATAAGCGTACGTACTATGTACGTACCTATTATAAAAAATTAAAGCAGTTACACAAAGTTAAATAGTCAAACAAATAAATATGGCTTCTGGGATGACATCTCACATTTCTGGTCTAACATTACTTGTCTAAAAAACTGTCACGATTACGCCGCGACCGCTATCTCTTACGCACTTATACCACTGTAGATAGCGCGTTCTCTCTCTAAAATTTTAATACGTGATCTCCCTGTTTTGGGAAATTTACGTTTTTTGTTAACATTACAGCTCATGGAAAACCGGTTTGTATGTTCTATGGTAACACTTCGTCCCAGGGACGTACATTTTACGTCCATTTTAGGTCGGTACGTACACTATACATAAGCGTACACGTTATAAGAGCGAGACGAAGTAAAAAACCGTATAAAGTACATCACAATTTTAGCAGAATTTTCCATCTATAGGTGGTGGCCTAGTGGTAGAGCATTTGTGTCACACCCGAGAGGCGCGGGTTCAATTCCCATTGTGTCCAAAACTTTTTTTAAAAATTACCGGTGAAATATTCTTGCCTGACTCAAGCCCACTTACGGTCAATTTACGTCCAGTTTTGGTCCCGCCTAGGACCTAAATTGTACGTAACTGAAATGTACGTACATAAGACGTAAATAGTACGTACTTAGTACGTATCAAGGTACGTATCAGATACGTACAATTCATTGGACAAAGTACGTTTATAGTACGTCCCTGGGACGTACACGTTTGTACGTAAGTCCAAAAATGTACGTACCATGGACGTACAAAATGGCAAAGTTACGTACCAGGTACGTACATGGTACGTACTTGTGCTGTCTGGGTTATACGTACCTTCAAAAGAAAATCCTCTCGATCTCAAAATTAAAAAAACAAACAAATGTATTTGTCAGTGGTTCAAGGTTGGAAATCAAAGTGTATGATGGTGTTTAATGATGTGTAGTGTAGGGTGACCACTGAAACTACTGATGAGCCCACGCTGGTTACCCAGGGCGAAATATCGTTCTCTTTTCGCTTTGATCTTTTGTGTGTTCCTTATGGGACGATCATCCAAGTTTGAATTTTCGTTATTTCCACCAAAGATATTTTGATCTTTTGTTTTTTTACAGACCTTGTTGTGGAACATGTCCATAATGAGAAATTTCACCCTGGTCTTAAAACGATGCACAACTTAATTGTTCAGAACTTTTGGATAATCTCCCCCAGAACTGCAATATATCTTTTATCGTGTAATGTCTTCAATGTTTTCGCTTGAAATCTCTGTCTCCTTAACCTTACATGGGCGATCTCCCTACGTTTAGGGTTTCCAAAATAAAGGCGTTTTCGCATGTGGCTCTAGATTATGCTGGACCCTTCATGATAATCACGGGAAAACATAGAGGTGCAAAAACTTCGAAAGCTTATATTTCGTTATTCGCATGCTACGCCACAAAAGCTCTGCATTTAGAACTCTTCTCAGATCTAACGTCAGAAGCCTTTTTAGCTAGTTTTAGGCGATTTATAGCGCCTCGAGGTAGGGTTTCTGACCTCTATTCGGACCAACGTACGAACTACAAAGGGGCACATAAATTATTAATAGATTATTCTAAGGCTGCCGTGACCCAGTTGTCTATTAATCTAGATTATCGAGTGATCGGAAACCAGATCATGACGTACGAGGACTTCTATACCCCTACTTACTCAAATAGATTCTTTGATTAACTCTCGACCTTTGTCCCTTCCCACATAGCAAGCCTTGGATATTGTATATTACAAAGTTTTATTTTACTATTAGCAACAATTTAAGGATTTTGTGAAATTAAGACCACTCAAAAATAGTAGGTAGGTAGGAATAGTAACTGTTAATCACCAAATTTCTATTTCAGACGGACTTTTGATGGAAATATGGGTAGTTTTTTACCATGCCTCTCAATTTTTAAACAACAAAAATTATATTTTTGGTTTCTATACATGGAAAAAGACAATAATCCTGGCGGACATCTTAACATCTAGACTTTACAGGGTAAGTAGTATAAACTGTCGAGAACTTTTTTTTAAATTCAGTTTAAAGCAAAATTGAGACGCTAAAAAAGATTATTTGTGTGTGTGTCTTTTTACAGACTGTTCTTTTTAGTTTTTTATGTATTACTTTTGTTAAAAACTAAAACGATGATGTCCGAAAGGTCCCATATAAAAGTGCTCAGGATATTCATACATAAATTTGCCAGAAATTGGCATAATCATTTTATGTTGAGTCTAGAGAACTTGTATAATTTTTTTCCTTACTTACATTTGTTACTAAAGTTAAACATCACTTTTTTAAAAGTTTTCGTTTTATATTTTTTTTATAAACTTAATTTTCTGTAAAATTTTTGTTTTACAGAATTGTATTTAAAAGATTAAAATAACACATTTTTTAGAAAATTTTTCCCCAAGGCATTTTTATAGTTTTTTTTATTACCACCACCTGCAAATTAAACAAAAACTCATAAAAACTGATTAAAAAATGAATGCCACGTATTATCTGTTTATAAAAATATTTTATATCCAGATGTACCACCACGAATACAAAGCTTCATATTGTCATAGAAAACTGATTAAAAGAAGAACAGATAGAGACAGATACCAACCACCAAAAAGAATAGAGCAAACATGAGGATATGTACTGGTAATAATGCGATATGGTGCCTCCCAACTAGCAATTTTTAGTTGTACAAGTTGTAAAAATTAGAATTGCACTAATTTTAAACGTTGTTTTACAGATAAAGAATAGTTATCATGGCGACGGTCGACAACGTCGACTATTATACGACGCCTAAACGTTTATCACAACTTCAGTCGCCATCACAACTATTTGATGACCGTCTATTGTACTAACAGTAATTCCTTAGTTGTGTAGACGCCGACTACAAACCGGTGTGTGCTAAACGAAAAATTGATCAATTTACTCCACGTTTTCTGGCCGGTTTGTTGGAGACGCGGGCGCGCCTGTTTTCATCTAACCAATTTTTCTGTTATGTTTGCAACAAACCAATTTTGGAGCACTGCTGTCTGTCATAAAAACGTCAATTAATTCAGTAAAAGTAACTAACAAGTGGTTTGTAAAGTTTCTATTGGTTTTGTTTGAACATTTTTCACTATGAAAAGGAACAAATGGTATAAATATTCTTCGATATTTTGACACGTGACAGCTGTCATCGAAGGTGTGGCGGAAAAAAAGATGAAGGTCCTGTGTAAACAACAAGGACGGAAATTAAGTGAGCAGCAGAAAGCCAAACTGTGGAGCAATTTCGATTGTGTAAAAATTGAGGCGTGTTCGCGTCTTTTAAGTTAGGGCATCCGTTCAAAACACAGTTAAGTAGTTAAAGCAGTCGAGACACGGGACTCCTTTGGTTGTCATAGAAACTAATAAGTGCCGCCATGATTGATTGTTAAAGCCATTGTATGCTAATTTGTAAACAAACATTAAAAATTATTTTTTTGCTTTTTTCTACAATAAACTACGATCTTTTTGCATATAAAAATCCGTATTTTGTTCTTAGGAATCCTAAGCAACATCTTTAGAGGATTTTCGAAGCGATTTTTAAATCATGATTTTTTTTTAATTTCATAAAATCATCTGAATCGAGGGGCGCGCTTGTTTTTTAGAGCTACGAACTGTACATTTGACAGTAAACTACCGTCTGTTTATATATTTTGGCATTGGTTCGCATGTTATGATGATGCAAAACATGATATATGACATAGAATATCATTTTATTTTAATAATATGATGGTGTTAGAAATAGTTTAATTTGTAGTCAAATAGTGTATTTATCATTTTACGCAATGAGTAATATTTTGAACAAATAATTGTACTCCAAAACCCATTTAACTATTACTTCAACTGTAGTCGCGATGGCGACGTTGACTCAACCAAAAAATCATCCACCAAATTGATGCAAAAGTGGGTGGTGTTTGAGTAAAAGTAAACGTTGCGACGCAACGTCGGCACGCGGTGCACAACGTTGAGAAGTCGACAAATTGCTAGTTGGGCTACGAGTCTTAATATACTGCTTTGCTCTCCTTGACTTAAACTAAATTTTTTAATAGAAACCTTAATTCTGTATTTTCTAAATAAAATAAAAAAAATGTAATTCAACTGCTTAAATTAAAAAATGAGGAAAAATTGTTTGTTTATTATTAAAAAATCTTTAAAAATTTGAAACTATTGTTGTTAAAAATATAGGCATTTTGGGGTTTTTTTACTAACAAACAGCACTTTTTACGTGATACCGTATATTCTTTGGATATATAAATAACATAAAAAACGATATTTTCTACCATTTTAAAGTATACCTAAAAAATGCTTATTTATGTGACAGCATGTGTTTCTGATGTTAATTTTACTCACGTTAAATGACAATATATTCATTGTATATACAAAACGTATATAGCTTATATATATGATCATAGATTTGTAATATACCCTCAATAAAATATTATGAATAGGAAAAGAATATACTTTTATGGATATACCATTGTTATATATAAAAATTTGGACAAATATACATTTTGTATATTATGACGGATATCGACAGGATATAATATATAAATATATACCATAATGGATATACTATAGAACATCAAATTTGGTGTAATAGAATATAACTCGAATATTTTTGTGGAGTAATTAATACATGTTCAGAATATACTTATAACGTATATTCAGTGGATGTTACCTAATGGGTACCTCTGGATCTAAATTGGATCTTTTTTGGAGCTCCTATGCATGTCAGGTAAATATCTGGGTGATATCTAGAGCAATATCCTTCTCCGTTTTCGTATATACACTGGATATACATGCAATATTTTTTTGCTATGTGGGCTATTCGTGAGGATCCTAACGATCTCACCCCGTTGACGCCCGGAAATTTCCTGACAATGGAACCATTGTCCACATTTCCTGAACCTGACTTCACAAACTTCCATTAACCGGTTTAACCGCTGGCAGCGTATGCATTCTGACTTTTGGAAACGGTGGAGTATGAAATATTTGCATACGCTCCACCAACGCCAGAAATGGACTAGTCAAGCTCCGAATCTAAAAGAAGGATTATTAGTACTTATCAAAAACGGACAAAGATCTCTCGAATGGGCTCTAGCCCGCATAATTAAATTATATCCGGGAGAAGACGGCGTCGTATGGATGGTAACTCTTAAAACGAATAACGGCATTTTACAGCGACCAGCTGTCAAGGTATGCACTCTACCAGGACAGTAACTTTTTAGGTATAGGATTTTTTTTGGAATATATTTTTTTGTTGTATTTATTTTTTGGATTTATTTTTTTTTTCTCGGGAAAAAACCTCATAAGTTTTTTGGTGGGTAGAATGTTGGAAACTCAAGCGTTTATTCTTTTCTTTTTTAAATAATTTTTCTTTACTATTTGGGACAAATAGTAATTGTATGATTTACAAGTCATATTGGAGTTATATTTAATTTAATTAAAATTCTATGTTTCTGCGGGCAATTTACCTCCTGCCACCAGCTGGCACGTGCGCATAGCCTGCGAGAGCAGCTCCAAAAAAAAAACGTTGTTTTCTATCTCTCTCTTCGACAGAACGTTTTCAACGAAGCAACACGTTTTAAAAATATCAAAAATATGGTCCACAATAATTTACGCGAGTGATTTATACTAAAGCAACAATTTATGAACATCATGGAAGGTACACTATAGAGATGGTAGCGTTACCAAGATCGGCATCACATTATAATGTGCGTTTCGTAGTTCTCAAACTAATTCATAAATCGAAGGGATTTAATTTTTTTTTTTCAAAATATTTTAAGTCATATAATTACAGTCCACGTTAAATAAAAGTCTTTATACGAGCTTCGCTTTTGAGTAGAAAAAAACAAATGACCTATTTAGCTCAGAGGTAACTATCGTATAAATTAATATTTATTTTAATATATTTTAGATCATCGTAAACTGCACCTATAAAACGTAAAAAGTCGACATCAGTGGTTTAAACTGAGGTTTGACGTTTAACTTTAACTTGTAAAATTGTGCCTTAGAAGACCCCGCATATCTGTCAGGAGATAACTATCTCAAAAAGGTAGTTAGACAGCGGGGTCGAAGGGTGTACATGCGGTATGTTCCTGGTATGTTGGGTCTCTCAGACGAATGCATTTAGAAAAAGAGAATATTAGTAACTATGTTAAGCTCGCAGAAACGCGCCTGAAGCGTATATATGTATGAGCTTAAATATACGCCCTTACAATGCTTTTGTCGTGCAAAACTTTGTAAACAGGATGTCCTATATATATGGCTATACCTTTCTCTTTTACTCTTTTATGACTCTTATTGTCTCTTTCTGGCGTCAAAGCCTAGAGGTTCTGCACATGCGCGGCAATCGTCATCGGTCAACCAACCAAAATCCAGTTGTCCAAATTTTTCTATTTGTTTACGTTTTTAGAAAATCAGTTTTTTCTATTTTTAAATAAATAAATATATGAATGGAAATAATTTTGAGGTATTTTTAAAGACAAAATAGCTACCAACCTGTGGAACTTTACTTTTGTTGTTTGTCGGCATCCACAAACCGGCTTTTTATGCGGCGCATCTTAAGCTCCAAGATATAAACAGTTTTTATTATAATTCCTAAAAACTTTCGCGTAACCAAAGATTAACTTATCACAATAAAAAAATTTGCATAAACGAAAACGCGGTGTGGGTGTGATCAAACAAATCAACAAAAATGGCGTCTCGACCGAAGACGAAGGTCGCGAAACCGAGCTGTTTTCTTTTTGTAGCGGTTACGGTTAACCTTGGTCCTAATTGGTTCTCGATTGTGTAATATCTTTGAATATTGTTTAAATTTACAGATAATTGTTTATGCTTACATGTGTATATAATCAAAAGTTTTTGATTTTTATGAATTTCCGGATTATACTTAAATTTTCACATCAAAAATGCTATGACGTCATCTACTAGCTGACATGAACAGAATTAATGGACGTCGATAGCACATCCTGTGAAGATCCATACCTTGAGAATCGCAACCATTCTGAACCGGCAAAAAGGATTTTCGATTTAAGAATTGGTCCTGGTTCTGGTTGACATTATTTTGACATAAATTTTGACAGTGGTTCTAGAATAAAACGTCATTTAAAATATTTTAAGATATCTTTGATTTTACTCAAAAAAAGATCATCTATAATTTTGCAAAATTTTAGCGGTTATGTTTACAACCAAAGGGCCGAACCAACCTCCCAGGCTGGTTCTAAAATTTCATAACCGGGTTGCAACTGTGACTTCATTGTTTTAAAACGAAAGGATCGGTTGCGGTTCTGGTTCAACCAGAACCAGGACCAATTGTAAAACGAAAATCCTTAAAAAAGGCTGGTTCCGATTCTCAAGGTATCGAACATGACAGGATGCGCTATCTACATCGATTTTTTCTGTTCATGTCAGCTAATACATGACGTCATAGCATTTTTTATATGAAAATTTAAGTATAATCCGGAAATTCATAAAAATTGAAAACGTTTGATTATATACACATGTAAACATAAACAATTATCTGTAAATTTAAACAATATTCAAAGATATTACACAATCGAAGTCTCCTTTTTCGCTTATACTTCTGGGAAATTTTAGAATCAAGGTTAATCGTAACCGAGACAAAAAGAAAACGGTACTCTGGCCGCCTCGTAAAATTTTCGCGCATGTGCATAGGCGCGTATCTAAGACGGCTCCATGGCCTGCTAGATTTTAGATCTTGCTTACAAGTTTGGCCTGGGAAAGCCCAAACTTGTAAGCAAGAGCTACGTTCGGTATATAGATCCGATCAATCAGACTGCTCCAAATCCTTCGGCAATTCGTAGCGGAGGTAAATCTAGCGAGTTTAGCTACGTTCGGTATATAGATCCGATCAATCAGACTGCTCCAAATCGTTCGGCAATTCGTAGCGGAGGTAGGGGAGGTAAATCTGGCGAGTTTGTTTAATGAATCCAGATCAATCGGAGCTAGATCGCTCTGCTCCGAATTTTAGACGGATTTTCCAGATTAATCTAAACTTTTAGGGTTATGTTTCTATTTATTTTTAGTTTTGTGTTGGAACTTTTTTGGATTTTAAGAAAAAGTAGTGGAAAATCAAAACCATTTAAGTACTTTTTTATGTAAGCTTCAGTCAGACATAATATAGATTGAAGACGATTGCGCCATCGGCATCGACTAGCGCGAGCTTTTTCAGGGGTGATTTATAAACTGAAGTTGAGTTGAGTGGTACATTCTGAAATGTTCTTTAAATTGCCTGTCTCTTAATCGTGGAGCTTTTTCTCCAGCAAAGCCAAAGAGTTTATTACAGTCTTCTGAACAGTTAACCTTGTCATCATTGCTATACAAACACAAAAAATGAGTCAACAGGAGGAGAATGAAAATATTTAAGTATTGTTTATAATTTTTGGGTTACCATTTTTGTGTTTTTTACTTTGAGAGCTTTTTTGGTATAAAAGCTACATGCAGTCTAGAGTTGCTGCAAAGTAAAAAGTTCAGTTATATTAAAACTTTAATATAACTGAACTTATACAATGATCAAATAAAGTCTAATTTAAACTTTTGGGTAATACAATAATGACATAATTATTATCATATCTAAATGGCACTTAATCTTCCAAAAACAGCCTATGATAGATTTAAAAAGGATGAACAGATGTATTTTGTATTGTATTTTGTATTTTTACTTGTATTTTTACAGAAGACTTTGAGTAATGAAAAATATATTATTTACCTCCAATTAATAAACCAAGTTATAGAAATCCTGATGTGTTCTCAAGCTATTCTTTGGTCCCATGTAGCTACACTGTGGTGGCACTATGCAAGTTGTTCCTTGAATACCTTGCCTATCATTTTTCTTATGATTTCTTGGGAAGTTTTTTTGTTTGAAACTGTAAAAAAACAATAATACAATAGTAAGAAAACAATAGTACTTGTTTGGTTGGGTGTAGAGTTAGTAAAACAACAATTTACCCAAAAAACTGTATTTTAGCAAGAGAAAATTACAACTATCTTCTTGTCTTAAATTTTACCTTGACTGACTTTTTATGTTAAGTGGCAGTCTAGAGTTGCCACCATAAAAAGTAAGCCATAAGACGCAAGGAAAATGAACTATGGTTTATCAATGTTGATGATTATAGTTCACAGAAGTAAGCAAAAAATTAATGCTTTTTAGTTCTTACTGCTTATGGCTTAAACGCATAATTTTGTCTTCTCTCTCTACTTTTTGAAGAAATATAGAAATCAAAAAAGCATTAGGCATTATGCATTAAAACTTTAATATATGATAGGCAAGGTATTCAAGGAACAACTTGCATAGTGCCACCACAGTGTAGCTACATGGGACCAAAGAATAGCTTGAGAACACATCAGGATTTCTATAAGTTGGTTTATTAATTGGAGGTAAATAATATATTTTTCATTACTCAAAGTCTTCTGTAAAAATACAAGTAAAAATACAAAATACAATACAAAATACATCTGTTCATCCTTTTTAAATCTATCATAGGCTGTTTTTGGAAGATTAAGTGCCATTTAGATATGATAATAATTATGTCATTATTGTATTACCCAAAAGTTTAAATTAGACTTTATTTGATCATTGTATAAGTTCAGTTATATTAAAGTTTTAATATAACTGAACTTTTTACTTTGCAGCAACTCTAGACTGCATGTAGCTTTTATACCAAAAAAGCTCTCAAAGTAAAAAACACAAAAATGGTAACCCAAAAATTATAAACAATACTTAAATATTTTCATTTTCCTCCTGTTGACTCATTTTTTGTGTTTGTATAGCAATGATGACAAGGTTAACTGTTCAGAAGACTGTAATAAACTCTTTGGCTTTGCTGGAGAAAAAGCTCCACGATTAAAAGACAGGCAATTTAAAGAACATTTCAGAATGTACCACTCAACTCAACTCCAGTTTATAAATCACCCCTCAAAAAGCTCGCGCCAGTCGATGCCGATGGCGCAATCGTCTTCAATCTATATTATGTCTGACTGAAGCTTACATAAAAACGTACTTAAATGGTTTTGATTTTCCACTACTTTTTCTTAAAATCCAAAAAGGTTCCAACACAAAACTAAAAATAAATAAAAACATAACCCTAAAAGTTTAGATTAATCTGGAAAATCCGTCTAAAATTCAGAGCAGAGCGATCTAGCTCCGATTGATCTGGATTCATTAAACAAACGCGCCAGATTTACCTCCTTTACCTCCGCTACGAATTGCCGAACGATTTGGAGCAGTCTGATTGATCGGATCTATATACCGAACGTAGCTACCGAACTTAGCTAAGATCTAAAATATTTCTCGTCAAAACCAGCGGCTGAGGAAAATTTAAAGCGCAAGACGCAAGCTGTAAATCATCCATTAATATTCTTGAACAGACTCCTATAAATTATTCACAGAAGTGTTTTGTTTTGGTGTGTTTGGTCGTATCAACAAAGAGAAAAAAGTTAAAAAGTTTCAAGTTATTTTATTATAATTTTAAAATGAATTATTGTGTGTCATATTCTTTAAGAAAATCACTCCTAAACATTTTGTCTTTCATGTTTTCTGATTTTGCCTTTTACATTGGATTTTGAGCAAGTCATTTTTGGGTTCTGAAGTAGTGTATGGGATACATTTATTCATCATTTATTGCAAAAGCCCTAACATGTCTCAGATAACAAAAGGAGAGAATTCTGCAGAAATTCAATTATTTTCAACACCGGTTATCAAATTAGAACCAATTGATATTAACTTTGACAAAAACATCACCCAGATTGAAAACTTAACTACTGAACCAGAATCATTTACAGAGAATAAACCCCCTTTAATTAAGTTGGAACCATTCTTTGATGTTGATATAAAGCAGGATATAGAAGAAAATTATGTTTTGGAGTAAGTAATTTTAAAAATTGGATAGTTACCTTGATTGATATACTTAATACGGTATGCTACTATAACGTGGGCCAAAAAAAAACAATACATTTTTTTTTACCTGTGGTTTTGCTACCATATCCTTGTTTTTTGTGATTTTAGCTCCTGCAAAAAGCTAAAGCTTTAGACTAGAGAAAACAATAATAAAGAGGGGTCATTTCATATCAACCAGGGTATTTTACCAGACCTCCGATTTTGATGATTTTTGGTACACATTTTCTACCCACCAAAAAACTCAAATTCCCAAAATTTTATATTTGTTTGACCAGTACTTTTTTTGTAATTAGTTTTTGAAAATTCAAATTTAATTTCAAATTCAAAAAGGCTTTATTGTCCGAAAATAAAAATTGGGTAATTCGAAAAATTTATAAAAATCCATTAAAAATTATTGCTACATCTAAATTAAATAAGATTGATGCATTGATAACCAAATATTTTTTTGTCAGTCTAGACTAAAATTCAACTAAGGTAAAGGTAGGTACTAAAGTAGACTTAAAGTAAAAAAACTAAAGTCAAAGCAAAAAGTCAAAAATAGACATAATACGAATAAAAAGTCCTAAAGGTAAATACTAGACATTAATTATGACAAAGAAATTTATTTATAAATGAGTAAATATAACAAGGAACAATTAAAAAAGGTACATATAGCATAAAAAACATAAATCCGAAATAAGACAATACATTTTATGATGTTCAACAATTTAAAAATGTACAATTACAGTGTAAAAAACAGCTAAAATAAAACAGTAAATTCTACGTTAAAATTAACAATCGAAAATAATAAATTTTATGTTGTAACAATTTAAAAGTGCACATTTATAGTGTAAAAAACATAAACATATTCATCCTAAAACTTTACTGCTATCCAAAACACTCAGTCAGACATTCACCAGAGAATAGTAGGCTTTGGCTTTTTGTTTTGTAGGCTACTTTTTGTCTGAATTCACAATAAGTTGCAATGTTTCTAAATTGTTTTGGCAACTTATTGAAGATTTTTAGACTTCGGTATATCAGTGAATTTTGAGTAATTGTCTTGTATTATAGGAATGTTCATGAGTGACCTCTTTATACTTTTTAAATATTAAACTCACCATTTCCAGAATAAAAAGTCCAATTAATGTCAAGATTTCTTTCTGAAATAGTGGTTTGCAATGGTCTCTAAGTCGTGCACCACACACAACGTTTTTGCAGAGTAAATACTGATTTAAATAAATACTGCAGTTGCCCCAGAATGCAATTCCATACCGCAAATGTGATTCAACCACAGCATAGTATGTCGTTTTTGCCATACTGGTGCCCAAAGTTTGACGCACTGCAAATCCACCAGATACCACTTTTTTACATAAGTGAGTAACATGTGTTGTAAATTTTAAGGAACCATCTATGTGTATCCCCAAAAATTTTGTAGCTTCACTCTGAACTATTTCATTATCAGATAGGACTAAATTATTAAAGTTAAACTTAAAACTTAAAATTTTTGTTTTTTTTTATATTAAAACATGGGAAAATTTTAAGGAACCCTCTATGTGTATCCCCAAAAATTTTGTAGCTTCACTCTGAACTATTTCACTACCAGATAGGACTAAATTATTAAAGTTAAGCTTAAAACTTAAAATTTTTGTTTTTTCTATATTAAAACATAGGAAATTGGCATCACACCAAATTTTAATTTTTTTAAAATCTTGTGCTACATTGTTTCTCAAAATGTTTTGATCTTTATGGGTCTAGGTAATAGTATTATCATCAGCAAATGTTGTAAATATGCCATCAATCCCTAATTTTAACAGATCCTCCATAATATTATCCCATACCTTACATGGGATTCAAAGTTAGCGTGATACAATATTTTAAGAGATGTTCCATCTATATAAGATGCTAAAATGCTGCTCAGTCTTGAACAAGTTTTTTAAATATGACCTTCCCAGTTTAAAAATTCATCAATATGTATGTATGTATATAAATCTACAAAGTAACATTATTAAATTGCCCTTTAAATTTTGATAAGCTGACACCAAAGATCTCAAGTTGATGATTATTTATTAATCTTGTATACCTATCTATGGGAGAGAAAAAGCCATAGTTTGTTCGATGGAATGGGATGAAAAAGGAAATAAAATCTTGCCTACTGTTTCTGGTTGTGATATGAAAACCTATATACTCTAACAGATCATCACATTCCTTTGCATTGTTTACCAAACTATAAATAAAAGTTAGACCAGCATAATTTCTTCTATCTGATAGAGTTGATATATTGAGCTTTTCAATCTCTATAGTTATTTTCTATATCAACTCCAAGCTTGTATGCACAAAACCTTAGGAATTTATGCTGAATTTTTTCTACAGTGGATGCCTGTATATGGAGACCACACCACCAAACAATACTCAAGCTTTGACCTCACCAGTGAGTAGTATAAACCTCTAACAGTTTCTACAGAAAAATGTTTGCAGTTTCTCAAGAGAAAACCTAACATTTTCGACGAATTTACTGTAACTGAATTGATATGTGCAACAAGAGATATACTTTCATCAAAAACCACCCCAAGATCCTTAATTTTTGAAACATATTTAAGAGACTCGCCATTTATTGAGTAAGAAGTGTTAAACTTTTTATTACTTTTAAAAAAACTAATTTGACAACATTTGGATATATTTATATATATATATATATATATTTAAATTTAATTTGTGTAGCTGACACCATTCAGCAAACCTGTCCAAATCAGCCTGCAAAAGTAACTGGTCATTTAAGCTATTTATTATTCTTGAAAACTTAAAATCGTCGGCAAAAGCTAGACCATCACTGTTTTGGAAACACTCAAAAATAGTGTTCACAAAAAGAATAAAACACAAAGGTGAGCAATGGCCTCCTTGGGGTACGCCAGACGTCACAGTGATTGAGTCAGACTGAAAGGAACCAATTTTTACCTTCTGCTGGTGACCAGACAGGAAGCTTTTGACCCACTGTAGTGAAGCTGTGTCAAAACCTATGTTGTGAAGGCATTTTAAAAAACTGTGGTGGTCAACTTGATCAAAAACCTTTGAAAAGTCAGTGTCAATAGAATCAACTTGTTTAAAATCTTCTAAGGCTTTGATTATTTTGTTTTGATATGTCAATAAGTTGGTAACTGTCGATCGACCTGCACAAAAACCATGTTGATTTACATTAATTTGGTTTCGACACATCCACTTTAATTGGTCACTCACTAGACTGTCAAAAAGTTTAGGGATTGATTATTGGATGCACAGACTTCTATAATTTGTAACTAAATTTTTGTTTCCGCTTTTAAAAATAGGTACTATGAAGCTATGCTTCTATTTATTTGGAAAAGTGGACAAAGTCAATGAATTTTTAAATAGTAAATACAGAGGAGCCACTAAGGTACAAATGCACTGTTTTAAAACAATATTTGGTATTCTATCAGGGCCTACTGTAAATTTATTTGGGAGTCCAGCTGTTTTGTTAATTAAGTTTGGTTTTTTTCTAAGCAATTATTTATTTCAGCAAAAACTTCATTTCCTTTCTTAATTGTGGTGTTTATGTCAGGTCATGTAACTGTGTCATCTGCTAATTTCTCTAATTCTAAATCATCAACACCAAGGTCAAGGTTGTTTATATATATAATGAATAAAATTGGACCTATTATTAATCCTTGGAGCTATGCCGATGTTGTTTGTTTGTGTGTCAGATTTTACTGTTTGTTTGTTTTATTCAATTAGCACTCTTTGTGGTCTGTCTTCAAGGTACGACTGAATTAAAAGATTTGATGGTCCACGTAATCCATACCTGTCTAGTTTTTGATAAAAAATATTGTGGTCTAGGCAGTCATATGCCTTCTTTAGATCTAGAAATAGTCCAAGTGCAATGTTCTTTTGTTCAAGCTGTTTGAGTATGGCATTTACAAACTGAAAAATTGCAGTGGTTGTTGATCTGCCTTTTAGATATCCATGCTGCGTTGCCGTAAATAGGTTGCAATTGTTAATAAAAGAAATAATTCTATTGGTCATTAATATTTCAAAAATCTTGGAAAAACCTGGCAGCAAACTTATGGGTCTAACATTGTCTCAGTCATTTCTTGGACCTTTTTTGTGCAAGGGTTTGATTAGTGCTAATATAAGCTGGTCTGGAAATATCGAAAAAAAATTGTTTATGATGTGACATAATACACCTGTAATTTCTTTTACGACTATTTTTACTATAGCAGGCGGAATGTCATAATCTCCACAACTGAGTTTGTTTTTCAGTGTTTTCGATACTTCCAGCAACTCCGAATTCGTTACTGGTTTTAGATACATTGATTGATTGTTTTCTGGTATTTTACATTCATATGGTACATTTGGTTGTTTGTTTAATAGCTTGGGTATAACGCTAATGAGGTAGTCATTAAAAGAATCTAATAATGACTGTAGATTTCCCTGGAAATAGACTGAGTTGGTATTGTGGTTTTTACCCGTTATTCTATTACAAATTTGCCACATTGTCTTGCTTTTGTTATCAGATTCCTATATTTGATTTTGTATTTTGTTTGCTTTTTCTTCTTTTAATAGTTGATCATATATCTTTTTTTGTTTTGCATACTCTTCCTTATACAAATTATTATTATTTTTTAGAACTAGTAAGGCATCTAACTTGTTTTTACATTCGCTAAGTTCTCGGCTATTTATTTTTGGTTTCAGTTTTTTATTATATACAAGTTTCCTTGGAAAGAAGTAATTAAAAATGTTAGAGAAATTATTTAAAAATGTTTTTCACTGCTTGTTTACATTACTATTATTTATTTAAAAACGTCTTCCCAAGATTGATCTTTTAAATCTTCCAAAAACAAAATTTTACTCTCCTCCGCAAAAAAGCGTCTGTAGTAGCCAACATTGTGTTCTTTTGAGATATCAAAAGAAATTTTTTGACCTGTATGATCCCCAATGTGGGTGTGTAAAATTTCAGAATGGAACTTACTTTCACCTAAATTTGTAAAAATATTATCTAAACAGCTCTTTTTATTTGCAGTTATTCTTGTCAGTTGATGTATAGTTGGCTTAACATTAAAAGATTTTAAAAGCGTGAAAATTTTGTTTTTATAGTTATTTTGTTCATTTCTATGTTAATATCCCCTGCTATAAAAATATGATCAAACCCTTTACACAGTGTTAGTAGCTTTTCAAGACAATCTATAAATATATTTACCTTTCCTACCTGTTCTATGTATACTTATAACTAGGATCCTAATTTTGTTTACATACATTTTGATAGCCTCACATTCAATTTGACCTTTAATGTTTACATTACCTATTTCTTCACAGCTTGTCCAACAAAAATCTGATCTTACGTAGATGGCTACTCCACCATGTTCATCTTGAGAGTCTACAATAACTGGTCGCATATTTAAAGTTATCTATTCCATACATTACGATTTGATCTTTTGTTTTCCAGTGCTCGCTGAAGCATAGGCATATGCATTCTGTATTTTCTTTGGTTAACTCATTTATCAGTTCAATTTGGTTTCTTATTGACTGCAAGTTTTGGTGGATAATACTGAATTGAAATTTTCTCTTTTTAGGGCCAATTTTTTTGACACAGTTTTGTGGGGAAAAATGATTTAAATTTTTTACAATAAAAAATTCTTTGATCTCAGATTTTTTCGAAATAAGTTAAAATTAAAACGTTTGATGCCCACATTAACTGGCCAAAAGTTGGGTCATAAAGCTGATCTTTTACTGACAGTGATGCTTTCACTATAAAAGACTTTGGTTTGGACTCACCTGATGGCAGTTCTCTGACAGTGATTGCTTCCTTTTCAAATTCTGGCTTGTTCTTTATGTAACTAAAAATTTGCTCTTCTGTTACATGTCTTTTAATTCTGTATAGATACAAACATGCTTTTCTATCTGTTCCCATAAATTCGGATTCTCTTTCTTCTTGCCTTACTTCACTTGTCCCCATTCTTTTTTGTTTACCCTGCCTTTTTTGGTGTCTGGAATGTCCGAATTCTGTAATTTCTTCGCTTCTGTTATCTCTACTGCCAATATCTCCCTCTTCCTCGTCGTTTGCTTTTCTCCTATGTAAATTAAGCTGTTCATCTTTTTACGTTGTGCTTCCTCCAGCTTTTTCAGTTCTGAGTTGTTGGGTTTCTTTGTCGGTATTCAGTAAAATCGGTGTTTGCTGAGTTCTTTTTTCTTGTTTTTTGCCATGGTATACTCAGTTTTTCATTATCCTCTTTGACTTTTGCCTTTGAATTACGTAATAGTAATTTTTGTTGTTCTTCTATGTTTTGTAATCTGTGCTGAATCGATTTATTTGTTTGTCTTAGTGTTTCCATTTCTGTCCAAATGTTTTTTAAATCTGGTAATGTAACATGAACCTTCACATTTTTTAGTATGTCAATTTCTTTGTGTTGCTCTTGTATTTTTTCCAGTTGAAATTGTATTTTTTGTTCTATTTGTTTCTTAATTGATTTTTCACTGACTAACTCATTTTGTAGTTTCTTTTCAGATATTTCAAGATTTTGTAAAACTTTTTTCATTTGTTCTATTGTGTCTCTTGCTTCTTGTAGCTTTTACTCTTCATCTTTTTGTGTTTGTTTCATTTCTACGTTTTGTTTTTTTAAGCGTTATAGTTCCAAATGTTGAGTTTGTATTGTTTTTTTCATTTCTTCTATTTCTGTTGATGATTTTAGTTGTTCGTTTTCATCTTGTTGTTGCTTGCATTGCTTGCTACATATTATTTGATGTTCTTTTAATTTAATCGCCGCCCTAAAGCGTGACTGGCAAACAATACACACATAGTATCTAAATGCCGAGTTTTTGTGACATTTTAATGTATTAAGGACTTTTTCTGTCTTTGCACTTTCTATTTTTTCTGTTTCAGCATTTTCTGCGGTTTTCTGTTCCAGTTTCTTTGATCCAGTGGAATTTTGATTCATGTTCGTTTGTGTGCGATGGCTCGCCCGGAAATACCTAGAATGTCGTTAGGTTTCCGGCCTGCCGTATGTTATCATTTTAGTCTGGTATTTTCTTTTGGTCTGATTGTTTTCAGTTCCAAGGTTATCAGCTCTTGGCTATATTCAGCTTTGAAATTAACTCTGTGTTTCGGACTTCCATTGTCTATATTTTATTTATACACGACGTTTCGATCAGTATAATCTCTGATCGTCTTCAGGTGCAAACTACAACTATATTCAGCTTTGTTGTGATTTTGTCAAAGCTATTTAAACTAACCTCAAAAGAGGAGGCCACAACTTTTCACTAATTTTGCCAAAAGGATACTCGCCCAAGGTACTGCTAATATTTCCACAGGAAGACTTCTTTTAGGAATTTACTTAGACACTATTTTTAAAGTTTTTAGTGCACTTTATAGGTGAGTATTTGTAAGTATTTTTCTTGCGAATTTTGACAGTTAGTACGGCTGCAATCGCGCGCATTTCTTATCCATCCTCCAGACATGACTCAAAAAGTAAATACAACCTATCCCTGAACCCATAAATATGCATCTTTTTCAAAAGCAAATCATGGTTGACACAATCGAAGCATAGAAAAAAAATTGATGGAGCACCAGACATGATAACCAAAAAAAATTAATACTACAAAAGAATATTGATTTTTTATTTAAAAATTTATTTTAAAATGTAATGTAATATTGATTTTTCTTGGCATAGCAAAAAGGACCACAATGTGCCCAAAAAACAAAAAAAGTTTAAAAGATAAATCAAAAGTTGCTGTTTTTGTGAATTTTTTAAACTTTTTTTGTCTTTGGGCACACTGAACTTAAAACACAAATGTGTACTTGTGACCTCAATGAAATGTTATGAAAAAAATATTTTGCCTTTTAATTTCATAGGTGAGGTCCTTTTACAAAACCCTTTATTGTATAGTTTCATTGAGAATTTAACTTATAAAAGGTTGGGTAAAAAGATAAAGACAGATGATAAATAAGTATGTGTAATTAAAAAAAAATGGAAGTACATTTCCCAAATACAGGTTTAAAAACAAAAGAAGGGTTCATTATATTTTTCACTGCCTTAACTCATTATTGGAGTCTTGAATTCCTTTATTTTTTTTTACAAAGTTTAACATTTGTTATCCCTTCAATGCTAAGGGAGTAAAGAGGAGGTGAAAAATATATTGAATCACCTAGTAAAATAAGTAAAAACATAAAATATTACCTTATAGTAAAAATCGAGGTAAAAATTATTTAAAAAAAAATAAATTACCTAGAATAATTATTGTTAAAATTATTCCACAGATATTTGTGAGGATAATTGCCTTTAGTAATAATTTAGTACACAAAATTCAATATGACATGCTGATTTTTTTTTATTTATCGCAATAATCTCCTCTTTTTAGACTTTTAGAAAATCTTACAAATCTTATTAACTTGGTTACACCACCAGAACAAACACCTAATAATTAACTTTATTATTGTGGTCACTTTAGGGATTAAAAAATATAATAAAGTTTGTGTCTTGCCAAATAAAAAATTAAAGTATGTTCCTCGTTTTGTCAACTTACTGTTTTTATACTGCAAGGCAGCAATAAGTTCATTGTCAACATTATTATCATGACTTATAATTAACTTTACTCCTAGAAACTTCACAAACAGTTTTTTTAATTAACTTTTACTTGGCAAAGCAAAAATCTTAGACAATAGCCTGCACGTCTTACCAATTGATTTAAAAATACTGAGGGAGAGAATCTTTTCTCCTAAAGTAAGTCTTCTGGCTTTAGGTTTCTGCTGCTGTACTCTAATCTGGCACATAATAAGCATTTTCTGCAAGTGCTAATTTTCTCTTACTACTATCAATAACTTTTAGTGTGAGATTAGCCTGTCTGGGCACATTGACTTCATTAAGAATTAAAGAGCGCCTTCTTTTAAGTGTAAAAAAAATAAAACAAACATTAGCTAAGTAGTTAAAATTATAACATTTATAAATACATTAAATTTGTAAAAATGTAAATAAATCAAACAAATTGATCGTTTTCAGGGTAACCAACAGCTGGCGTGTAATTTTTTTTATTAATTTATGACCAAATTTTTAAAATTTGATTATTTTTTATGATTTTATGACTGGTGGTCACCGTATTTTCTCCAGTGAATTTATTTTAAACCCGACATGTTTTGGAAGCTCAGGGTGCCATCATAAGGAGTCCCTAGTTTGAGCTAAAGCATAGCAGTTTTGGTAAACTACCAAAGTTTTATTAAGGGAGACTAGGCCAAATGAATGGACCAGTCTTCCATATTGGAAAAAGAAAGAGAGGCTAAAACCCATTGTGAGAAAAACTTTAAAATTTAAAAACAAAATAAACATAAATATTCAATACAGTATAGTTATTTAATTATGCCATGGATAGACTCTGTGGGGTACTAAGAAAACTAAGGCTGATTTCTGTTTAAGCCTCAGTTTAAGGTAGGTACTTTAAAGACTTCTAAGTACTGGGATAGTCAGGTTTTTTTTTAGGGAGTGTCTAAAAAGCCAGCAATTCAGCTAAATAGCCGTGAGGCTAAAGAGCCAGCAATAATTATTTATTGTGTGTTTTTCATATTTTCTTTTTTTTTAATTTTTTTAAATTAAATTAACCCAACCTAACCTATACAGACTCAAACCAACTTATTAAAAGCCAAAAAAGCACACTTTAAACTAAATTAACCCAACCTTAACCTAAACAAGCCAAAAAAAATCTAGGGGTTGAAGTGTGTTTTTTTGGGTTGTTTTGGCTTTGAGTAAGTTGGTTTGAGTCTGTTTAGGTTAGGTTGGGTTAATTTAGTTGGTTTGGGTCTGTTTAGGTTAGGTCGGGTTAATTTAGTTTAAAGTGTGTTTTTTTTTTATTGTTTTGGCTTTAAATAAGTTGGTTTGAGTCTGTTTAGGTTAGGTTAGGCTGGGTTAATTTAGTTTAAACAAATTTAAAAAAAAACGAAAGTATGAAAAAGACATAATAAATAATTATTGCCGGCTCTTTAGCCTCACGTCTATTCAGCCGAATTGCCGGCTCTTTAGAAACTCTCTGTTTTTTTAATTTTATAAGATAGAATATGCTCACTTTAATCATGTTATGATCAGCTTGTCATACTACATACAACGCTTTAATGTATAGGCAGGAGCACTAAAGACACAGAAGATTAGTCCCTCTTTATAGAGTAAAACAAAACTTCGCAATACTTTTTGACCAGGGCTATAATATTTTTGTGAACAGTTTTGGTATCTACTATTATTTTACTCATCGTACACTATAAAAGCCTGTGGCTTTTAATAATTCCTTTCTTTTCAAAAAACCAAAAATAACCTCAACAAACGCCATTGCCGTTGTTGGCTAAAAATCAATAAATCCGCCTCTACGCGCTGGCGTGAGATAAGGGAGAGATATGACAAATTTAGAATTTTTGTACTACTATCGCCATCTATTAAAAAAAAATTACTAGACCCCGAAATAATTATACCTAGGCTTTTCCATAAGAGAAAAAGGTCTAAAACTACAAGTAGTTTGTCTATGAATTGAAGGTCTTTGGAAAATCGCAAAAAACAGCAGACGCAAATTCTTTGTTACAATATAGATTCTCTAGAAATGCAAAAATTGCATTTTTTTCAATAATTTTTGAAAGTGTAGGTAGTAATGATATAGGTCGAAAATTTGACAGTTCTACAAATGATCCCGTTTTGTGTAATGGGATCACTATGACAGTCTTTAACACTTCAGGAAATTCACCTAGTTCAAAACATTTGTTGATTGCAAGCGACAAATAAAAAAGAGCTCTGCTATCTAGATTCTGAAAAATCTTTATTGGCATTTCATCAAAACCAGATGAATTACTTTTTATTTCTTTTATTACTTTTTGTATTTCTGAGGGATTTGTATTATTTAGAATAAAAGTATCTTGCACATAGGAGATACGCAAATAAAATAGGGGATCATCCTGAAAATTAAACTTTTCAGTTAGTTTTTTGCTTCTGGTGCAGTAGAATTTACTAAGTATGTTTGAATCCGTGTCTGCTGATTACTTTAATCCGCTACTTTTCCCTCGGAGATCATTTACTATCAACCAGGCCTCCTTAGCTTTATTTTTAGCATTTTTTATTCTTGCAACATAAAATAACATTTTTGCCAACATGATGACTTGCCTATAAATTAAACGATACTTTCTGTAATAAGCTTTAATATGCTCATTTTTTGAAAAATTTTTAACGTTATGCAAAGTTTTTAAATTTAAACTTTGATACCTTTTGTCAACCACAATTTCCTTCGTTTCTTTCTTCTAATTTTATGAAGTGGAAAACTCAAATCAAATATGTTATACAGCAGTGAATGAAATTTATCAACGCTATTGCTTGAGTTCACAACACAATCCCACACCACAAGTTTTTGATTTTCTTTAAAAACTAAGAAATTTTTTAGCGAAAAAATGTGCCCAAATCTGGCAGGTACTGTTTCATGTTTTTCCAATAAGGGAATAGTTGATAGTAGAGCCTCATCATCTGATAGGTGAGTTGAGACTGTTTGAGAAACTACTTTTTCATGGTTAAAATTCGCACAAAAATAATCGATCATAGTTGAAGTGTCACTAGTAATTCTATTAGGAGATGTTATAAACATCTTAAGACCATAAGAGCGTAATAAATTCTTTAATGCTTGTGAAACAGCATTATTGGATTCAAAATCCAGATTAAATCACCTGTTAATACCAATTTAGAGTTTTTTGGCAGGTCACGCAATATTGACTAGATTTAAAAAGAAAGTTGTAACATTAGTAGTATGTGGTCTGTAAATACAAATAAAATATAAGCTCTCACTCCTGTGATAGGCAATTGCAAATTCAAACTCCTTTTCAAACACAAATAATCATACCGATTGACAGACTCTAGGCAAAATTTTTCCCTCACTAAAATTATTGCACCACCGTATCCAGTAACAGTGCTACGACAAAATCTTGTAACAATACAATAACCTGGAATGTAACATGGTTCCTATTCATTTAACCAGTGCTCTGTAAACATAAGTAAGTCTGGATTATTATGATTTGAAAGAAAAATCAAAAGTTCATCTATTTTATAACGCCAGGAGTGAATATTTAAAGTTAAAATAGAAATCACTGTTTCATCTTTTCTTAAACTGCCAATACCATCAACATGACTTAGGTTTGGTCTGTCAATTGTGTCAGATCCACTCGGGTTATTCATAAAAAAATTAAAAAAATTCCTAATTTAGTCTTGATATCTGATTTCACCAAAAGTATGCATTAGGCTGTCCCTAAGGGTCAAAAGCCAAACAATAAATAAACATACGGTTTTTAATTTAAAATTTTATTGAGAACAATGTTATTTCTTAAAGCTTTTACAAAAAGTATAGGAATTTGTTTTTAAATTTACCTATTTTCTTATTTTTATCCCACAAACGTCATTACCGTGGCATGTCCCCAACGCAAAATTGTAATAGATAATACACCTTAGCAAAATTTAACAGCGGTTTAAAAAGTTATTTGTCAGTATAATAATAATAAAATAGTTTACCTTTTCATCCTGACTAAAAAAAAAAAAAATATAAAATAATTTTGACTCTGTCACTATTTAAATTCTGTCCCTGGGTATTTACGCGCCCAATCTCACGCGCCGTTTAACCTTGAAAAAAAGTGGTGGGAAAGTTCGTTGATATCGTTGACCACTGCAGAAGAGCTTCGGCTCGAGCGCGTTTATTCGTGTCTAGGATTTCACAGAAGTACGACTGTCGATTTTTGTGTGTGTGTGACCTATTATTCGTAATTGCCCTGGTAAGTTTTTATGACAAAAGTGTTTGCTTAAGGAGTGTAAATCTGTAACAGTTGTTTTAGGAAATCATGCCTTATTTTCACTACACCTACGATTTTTGTTCGTTTTGTTTATTTTTTTTCAGAACCCCCTAAAAATACCAAAAACATTCCCGTGCGCATCATTCCCGTGTTTTTTTATGTCCCAGGGGAATGTTGATAATTCATGGAAATGACAAAAACTCTAGGAAATAGGATTTTATGATCCTTTTTGCAGTTAATCACCAATATGGTTAAGAAAAAAGTAACTTCAAAGGAAGAAAAACGAAATAAGCGAGAAAAAGAAAGAGAGAGAAGAAAGCGTATCAGAGATGACCCAGTACTAAGAGAGTGGCAGCGCCAAAAAGAGCACCAAAAATATATTAAGCAAAAAGAAAAAAGAGTAAAAAAGTAGTTACGCCCGAAGAACAAAGAAAGCAAGGAGAAAAATGGAAAATAGCAAGCAAAAGTTATCGAGAAAAGCAGAAAAAGAAAAAATGTGCAGTTTTTGAGCTGGACAAAAACCGAAAAAGGTAATTTAAATATAGTAAGAAAGGTAGATAAGCGCTATAAAAATAAAGCATAGCGCTATTTGGAAAGGAAATAGATAGTTTTGATGTACAAAGCAAAGATAAACAAACTCAAAAGTGGCGTCGAAAAATATAAAAAGAAATATTACATACCACAGACACCACCAAGGTTGCTTTATGTTAACTCTAGAAACAAGAGCCGAGAGATGCTTATGTTTTGGTTCAAATATGAACACAAAATTCACAAAAAAAATCAGCAACTTATCAATATGTATCAATATGCCAAAAGGACATTCACTTGATTAAAAGTCACATTTCTAAGGGTTTGCGAAAATTCCGATAATGCCAGTGGCGTAGCCAATGGGAGGTTTTTGGGGGTTCACCCCCCCCCAGGAGGTCCAACCCAATCTACAATAAATTAATCATGATCAAGTGTCCAAAAAAAGTGGGGGAGCTATAGCTCTGCCGTGTGTTTGGTAGTCGCTCTGTCTGTCGCCAACATTGTAGACACTCTAACTCAAAAACTCCTTCACTAATCATAGCAAAATTTTCAAATTAAAAATTTCAGGGCCATATATCTCGGGTTATGAAGCGAAATGTTAAATAAAAAGTAGCTTAGGATAAGACCCAGGTAACACCCTATTGTCTTATCAAATTTCATACAAATCGGTTTAGCCGTAATTGCGTGATTAATGGAAAAAAATCTTATGTATACGAGGATATATATATATATATATATATATATATATAGAATTTAGAAACAATAAAGTCCGAATCTATATATACAGGGTTCCTAAGATTTTCCTTAGGGATAGGATTTCAATAAATCAAACAGAAATGGCATAGAAAGTTCTGCGCGCACAAAAGAAACAGGTATATTGAGCAATGGTGCCAGTTTGTTATTATCACCGGACTGCTTTCATGAGAAAAAATTGTCGCCACTCTTTCATTGTAAGCATAAATCATAGTTGCAATAATAACCGTTAACAAGATGTCTGTAAATTCCGCTAGATGGCGGCCACACCATGAGATGATCGAGGAAAAACTGAGATTCACAGGCATTGCATTTTTATTTCCTTTCGAGTCGCTTCAGTTTCGTAAATTTTGTGTTTTTAAAATGCCGTATACTCGAGAAGAAAAGATTTTTATTATTAAAAACTACATAAAAAATGACAGTGCGGACGAGGTCATTGGGCTTTTTGTTTTTGCGTTTCCAGATCGACCGGTTCCTGTGGCTCAAACTGTCTACAACATTTATCATCGTTTTGAAAGGTACGGGTGCATAAATGGTTGTAGAAAGTGTTACCACGACGGCGAAATACCAGAGCATCCCGTTCTTCCACACAGGGTGGAACGAGACGAAATGGTATGCGCTTACGTTGAGGCACATGAACCATGTTCGACGAAACCGATTGCGGAGGCACTGGATATTCCCAACAGTACTTGCCAATGGATCCTAAAAAAATGCGGCTACAAGTCGTTTAAGATTGGGAAGTCGCAGGAATTGCAACCAGGTGATTATTTTCGCCGGTTAGAATATTGTGAGGTTATGAGGGATAAATGTGACAGGAACGAAAATTTCCTATCAAAAGTTTTGTTTAGTGACGAGAAGACATTTGAACTTCATAGCTCTCACAATCCACAAAATAGCCGCTATTGGTCCCGCGAAAATAAACATCTGCACGCAAGTGTTAGAACGCAACATCCTCAAAAATTAAATGTTTGGAGCGGTATTGTCGGGGATCACATTATTGGACCCTTTTTCATTGAAGGGAATTTGAATAGCCAAAAATATGTTGATCTTCTTCAACATCAGGTTTTACTACGGTTGAGGGAACTCAACATAAATTTGGACGAATTGTGGTTTCAGCAAGATGGCTGTTCATCCCACAATTCACGCCAGGCTACAAATTACCTTCGTCAGGTATTTGGTGATAGAATTATTTCCACGTATGGTAATATCCGATGGCCTCCTCGATCACCAGAACTTGCGCCAAATGACTTTTTCCTATGGGGTTGTTGTCACGACAAAATTTTCCAACACCCTTACTTACGGCCTACGACTATACAGGAGTTGAGGTCGAAAATTTTGGAGGCGGGCAACTCTATCACCCCTGAAATGTTGGCTGTTACGCGCCAAGAGTTTTACAATAGATTGGGATATTGTGAAGGCTCAAGAAGGGGACAGATTTGAACATCTAATCTAATTAAAAATTAGATGTTTTCAGGTCCAAACCACAGCTTTTTCTTGCTTAAAGGAGGCGGCAGGGTCCATTAAGCATTAAAGAAATATCTTCGCTTTTAATTAAATTTATTTCCATTCTGTTCTACTAGTGACATCTATCCGGAAACGGCCAAACCATGCAGCTAGCACTAGTAGTCAAAGAAACGGCGCTGTTTTTCCTGCAGAGCTTTTTGCTTGCGATATTATTGATTTTAAATAAAGCTGGCTGGCGTGTATGAACGCTTTAGGTTAGGCCTACACTACATTTGATATTTTCGTGGTGTTTTATGACATGATCTCGAAACATGTAGCGGGAGGGTAAAAGCGAAAAATAACGGGCTGCCAATATTTGTAACACCCAAAGAGGGGTGAAAAGATTATTTTGTTCTGTTTCTTTACAAAAAACGTTTTTTTTTTACGTAAAACTTGAGCTCTGCCACTTTTTTTATTTTTTTCTTCAACCTTCTCGAAATTTTCGTCATACCGTAGAAAAAAATTATTTCCCCCATGGTCATACTCTACTTTTATTCGAAAAAATTTAGAAACAGACGGGATCAGTTTTCCTAAAATGGGGGATCTTGGTTTCGAGTGAGAAGATAAAGGGCGCCGCAGGCAAAAATTTTTCAATTAAATTAGCCGAACGCAAAAATGTTAGAAAAACAAATCACGAAATAAAAATGGCGCGCTTACAATTTTTTTTCAAAAATTACGTAATTTCGGGAACGCAAAGAAATAGGTCTAAAGAGTATAATTTTTAAGAAAAAAATATCAATTTTCTCGCCCTCCTCCACTGGGACTACAGGGACCGTGCACAAATTACGTAATGGTCATAGGGGGGAGGGGGGTTACAAAACGTTACGTAGGGGGGAGGGAGGTTTTCGACAGCGTTTGCATTTGTGTGAAACTAAGAAAATTTGGGATGAAAATAAGTGAAAAGTTTTTTTTTGGGGGGGGGTAGTGGTCTTGAAATCGTTACGTAATATTAGGGGAGTGGCGTGCCAAACCGTTACAAAACATTACATAGGGAGGGGGTCAAAAATTGGTAAAATCACCGTTACGTAATTTGTGCACGGCCCCACATCTGACTGTTCCTCCTTTTTTATTTCGAATCAAAGTGCAAAACCCGGGTTGGATGTTCTAAGGCGTCAACCCGTCCTATTTGCTTGATAAGGTTTCTACGGAAATATCTCAGTCGATTTCTCCGGCCGGGTATGAATGCTTTAGGTTAGGCATTTGCATGTATCTCAGCCCCGAGCCTGTAAACAGTGCGTAAGGACAATGGTTACAAAATGAAAAGCCGAAAAATATTTTTTTTACGATATCTTTCATCAGTTTGGTATTAAAGTCGAGCAAAAACAATTTTTATTCCAGTCCTACAGGTATGAAAATGGAAAACATTAGAAAACTACAAATGAATGGAATGGATTTACTACGTGTAAGATGTAGTGACAACATCGTCTCATGCCCATCTTTTTCTGCCTAATGTGCTTTTCCGTTTGTCTGTCTGCGTCTTATACACGGCTGCTTGGCCCCCTAAGGATTTGCTTAGGAACCCTGTATGCCACAGTTTGATAATTCGCCCATAATATCTGTAAATTGAAATGAATGCCATGTCTGCTCAAATAATCCACTTACAGTACCTGTTTATTCTTGTTAATATTTGCACCACCCCTGAGGCCACACCCCTTTGCTTTTATTATACTACAAATATTTGAAAAGTAAAAATTGATTAAATTAACAATAAAATGCAATAAATAAATAAAATTTAACAATAAAAAATTTCCTCTAAACAAGAATCGTCTGGGATTGTTCCTAGAATGAAAGCTGCGTTACCGCGTTGAATCGCGAGACCTATTTGTTGTTTAATGAAGCAATCTGCGATTTTATTGTTTATTAATTTTGATAATTTATTAACAAAAGATTTAGCTTCAAAGACCTTCAACTAAAATAGACCCATAAAGTCATTCATAAATCGCTTTGAAACGCGATCAGTCGTTAGATTTAGGGAAAACCATTTTATATTCCACTGGCAACGCTGCACCAGGCATGCTCCCTCTTACACATGCTCCACTCACCAAACTTTTAGCAGCGTGAGAAGCGACTCGTTATTTATAAATTTAAAAAAGTGGTCTTTATTTTTAGACTTGTTAAATATTTATGAAATACATTTAAAAAATTTTTATACTTAACAGTTGATACCGAGTTATGGAAAGGTTCTCAATTATGTTTCTTAATTGCGTGTGTAAAAATGCAAAAAAAAACATAAAAAAATATTTTTAGTCTGTTAAATGACAAGTCATACACAAAATATGGGTACCTGTAGAAAGAAAATTAGCATACGTAATACTTATTTATTTACCTAACTAGTGCGGAAAGTGGTACTTTTGCGCAGTTGACAGAACGACGCGTAGGTTTAATGTTCTTTCTACGAGCCACGAATCGTCGCGGATTTATTAGAAATTATTTTTTTTAAATAAAATTTTTATTTTGTTGAACAAAAAATTAAGGAAAACGTTAATGAACGTCGTTATATTTTGTACCTCATTTTAAATTTTTTTCGATATAAAAAAATTAGTGCCAAAAAGTAACTTTACCGTACTAGTGCGGAAAAGTAAAGTACTTTGTGCTATTTTCCGCACGTTTGTAAGAAAAAGTATTTTTCGAGCACACCGTGAATTTTAGGTCCAAGTGTTTTATGCAAGTAGCACTTGTTAGGTAAATAACTATTGTGAAAAAATATACACAGCGTTTTGTAAAAACAAAAATTAAAAAGAAATATTCTGAAAAAGGAAAGTATAATAAATAAATAATATATGCTATCATTTTTATTTAACACATAGAAAAGTATCCTTACGTTTTTATTAAATACAAAAAAATCTTATGTAGAGTAGATTTTTGTTTGTTTTTCTCATTTCATTTTTTTTTAAATTATACTGCCTCCCTTAACTAAAAATCAGTCAAAATAAATTATTTCCCTATGGAGTTACTGCTTTTTAGCTAAGGACGGCGCTATATTAATATGTATTTATATATATATATATATATATATATATTGTTACGTCTCCACATTCTTTACCCATAAGTAGATAATTACACATTCACTGATATGTTTTTGAAAGTAAACGTTCTAATCATTATTTTAACATTAAGCATTAACCTTTCTAATGTAAACATCTTAATATAAAAACAAACGCACTTTTTCTTTCAGGATAGTCGTATAGATATACCAGTCAGTCTGTTCTTAGGTTTAGAAGTAGCAAGAGTTACATAGTTGTAAGCCGTAGTAATAAATAAAGTTTTTTAAAAAAGTGATTTTCTGGTGGTGATCATTTAACTGGCGCTGCGAACAGGATAGCTACAGCTCTTCTTTATTGGGATACCATTGCAAGAGTGTGGTTCTCAAGCCTTTAGTAGCTATCCTACGGGAACTGGTTCATCAAGAGACCGCAGTAGTGAAAACGATCCTCCTTTATTGGGCAACCATTGTGACGGATCCCACGCTGTTTCCCATTTTCCAGAGGAAAAATAGGCCAATTTTCCTCAACGAACCCGACGCACCAGAAGACACGAAGAATACAGCCTACGCTTACCTTTTGCGGAGAAAACCACATGAAGATCTTTATCGGAAGCCCGTTGCTCTTCCTGTAAGTTTTTTGCTGATTATTCGTTAAAAAACTTCTTAGATTAGGTAGTTATTAAGAAAACAATTTTTCATGACTGATGAAAATATTGAAAATTTAGCAAGTTTTCTAACTCAATTAAAACTAGAAACCCCTTCAAATAATAATCAAGTAGTTTGTAAGAGTACAAAAATGGAAGAATTTAAATTATTAGCCTCATACCTCCCAACATTTGACGGAAAACCGGAACATTTAGAGTCTTTTATTTTAAAAATAGATAGGTTTTATAATAAGTTTAAAGTACAACACTCAGAATTAACAGAATATTGCATAGGCTCGCGAATTGTAAAAGATGCGCAAGACTTTTTACTTTCACGACCAGACCTGACCACCTGGCCAACAATTAAAACTGCTCTCAGAGAAAAATACGGAGATCCCATCTCTTATCAAGTTCTCATGCAGGAAATAAATTATTTTTCTAAACTTAAAAACGAAAATAACATGGACTTTTTCGGTAGACTAAAATCATTTTTAAACCGAGTTCATTTAAAAATCCATGCTGAAGTTAGCGACGAAAACATTAAAACAGCTTTTATTTCTCAAACAAGTTATCAAGCAGTAATAACTTTTATGGCAAATGTACCACCAAATTTACAAAATATTCTTATTCAACAAAAACCAACTACTCTCGATTCGGTGTACACACTCTTAACCGAATTTAATTTACTCGAATCACAACTTAGATTTACAACTCAACACACCCCATTAATTAAAAACCACAATCAAAACGTTATACAACCTGCAAAACTTAATGTACCACACAGATTTCAGCAAAACCAACCATCATTTTTCCAGCAACCATCATTTTCACAATTCTTACCCAGACCTACATTTGCACAACAACTAAACCCAAATGTTAGACCCCAACAGTTTCCGCAACAAAATAATAACAATAATGTATGGAAATCTCAACCAATACCAATTCAACCCCGACAATTACCTCCCAGACAATTCCCTACTAATGCACAAGTTTTCGGCAAACCCCAAAATGTTTTTCACCCCAGAAATGCAATTCCAGCGAGAGACACCCCACAACCTATGTCCACATCCACTATTCTAACAAATCGACAACGTCAAATGCATAATATTGAAGTACAAGATAATAATCTTTCCTTCCCTACATGTGAAAATTTTGAAAATTACCAGTACGAAAACCAAAACTTTTCACAAGAAAATTTAGAAGACAGTTTCTCAACACAAAATGAATTATACCCAAATTTTTACGAAATCCAAAACGAACCTCAATCAGACGAAATACAAAATTTTTCCAACCTGCCTCACGATCCACCATTGACTTAAATAACATTTGTTTAAAAACAGAACTTCCTTATCTTTATTTACCGCAAAAACAAATTACAGTTTTAATAGACTCTGGAGCATCCGACTCAATAATAACTCCAAAAATTGCAAGCCTTTATCAAAATCAAATTTTTGAAGAACCCTTTCAAGTAATAGCATGCCAACAAAAATTCGAAGCAAACAAAAATCTAAATTTGCAACTCTTATCTGACTTTGGAATAAAGAAAAATTTTAAAATGAGAATCTTGGATTGGCATAAACATTTTGACGCCCTTATAGGAACTAGCGATTTAGAAGACTTAAAAGCCATAGTAAATTACCAAGAAAAAAACTTAATAATAAATAATATAAAAATCCCCTTTGCTAATATGTATAATCAACCCCTTGAAAAATCTATAAGAAACTACAATAATTTATTAACTATTCCTGTTGACTATTATAATGGCGATGCAATTCTCCCATCTTTTCAAATCGGAGATTATATAATTCCCGACACTCTAATCAAAGTGCAAAATGGCCTTTGCCATTTACCAAAACCCCATTCAGAAATTGAAGTAAATTTTCTTGAACGAATGCATGTAATTCCCCAAGAACATTTTGAACTTAAAAATCCGCCAAAATCTTTCCAAAAAAATGAAGTAATCCAACAGTTAAGATTAAATCATTTGTCAGAACTAGAAAAAATCCATATCACCAAATTGTGCAAAGAATTTTATGATGTCATGTATTCAGAAAATTCTGATCTAACATTTACAAATCAGATTAAACATTTTATTAGGACCACCAACGATCGCCCTATTTACGTAAAATCTTTTAGACACCCACCTACAATGAATATAGAAATACAGAAACAAATACAAAAATTACTCGATAATAAAATAATACGACCCTCTATTTCCCCTTATTCAGCCCCTGTATGGATTGTACCAAAAAAAACTGACGCATCTGGCATAAAAAAATATCGAATGGTCATAGACTATCGACAATTAAATACACAAACAGTTGAAGACAAATATCCTTTACCCCGAATTGACGAAATCTTAGATAATTTAGGCAAATGCAGATATTTTACAACCCTTGATTTAGCCCAAGGATTCCATCAAATTGAAGTTGATCCCCAATCAATAGAAAAAACTGCTTTTACTGTTAATCATGGTCATTTTGAATACTTAAGAATGCCTTTTGGTTTAAAAAATGCCCCGGCTACATTTCAACGCATGATGGATGAGATTTTACGCGATTACCTTTACAAATTTTGTTTTGTTTACATGGATGACGTCGTTATATTTTCAAAATCCCTTGAAGAACATTTAGTTCACTTAAGAAAAATATTTCAAAAATTCCGTGACGTAAATCTTAAGGTACAACTTGATAAATCTGAATTTTTGCAACAAGAAGTTCAATTTTTAGGACACATAATCACACCCGAAGGAATTAAACCAAACCCCAATAAAATCGAAGCTATAACCAAATATCCATTGCCCAAAACAAGAACCGAAATTAAATCTTTTCTCGGATTAATTGGTTATTACCGAAAATTTATTAGAAATTTTGCAAAAATAACAATACCATTTACAAAATGTCTACGAAAAGATACGAAAATAAACCTTAATGATCCCCAATACCTAGAAGCTTTCGAAAAATGCAAAGAACTAATTACGAACTCTCCCGTACTCCAGTACCCTGACTATTCAAAACCTTTTAAATTAACGACCGATGCTTCCAACGTTGCCATAGGTAGCGTCTTATCTCAAAATGAAAAACCGATTGCTTACTATTCTCGAACACTTAACACCGCCGAACGCAATTATTCCACAATTGAAAAAGAGCTCTTAGCCATTATCGATTCAACCAAACATTTTAGACCCTATCTCTACGGACAAAAATTTATTGTTGAAACTGATCATAGCCCCCTTGTTTGGCTCTCGAAAATAAAAGAACCAAATTCGCGTTTAATTAGATGGAAATTAAAATTAGAAGAATTTAATTTTGAAATAAAATATAAAAAGGGAAAAGAAAATCTTGTTGCTGACGCGCTTTCTAGAATCGAAATAAACAATGACGAAACCGAATCAATTGCTCCCAACATAGGTGACGATGTTGCCAATCCCGATGATTTTATACTTCCTGAATTAAACGAAGATAACCAATCAGACATAACTGTCCATTCAAATCAAGACAACACCGGAAAATATTTACCGATTTCTGAAAGTCCTTTAAATTTTGCACAAAATCGCTTAGTTATCGATTATGGAAAAAATTATTATTGTTACCACTCTAAACCCTTTAATAAAAATCATTATTCTTGTCGTGTCCAAAAAGAAAGGGAACTAGAGCACTTAAACAAAATTTTATTAGAAATTATACGACCCGACACTACCTTCGTAGTATTTATCCCCAAAGAAGATCTAAAACAAAAGTTTCAAGATATCGTAAATTGTCAGTTAAACCCTACAGCTAAATTAATTTTTGCCACTAAATACCTTGAAGACATCATTAACACAGAACAACAAAAACAAAAAATTGAAAATTATCACACTAAAAATCATAATGGCATAAATGAAACTTATCAAACACTTAAAGAAAAATATTACTGGCCAAAAATGCGAGATACTATTCAGGAATACATAAATCAATGTGATATTTGTTTACAATCAAAATACGAAAGAAATCCCTACCACATATCTTACCAAGGACCCCTACTAAGCGAAAAACCATTTAAAACTATTTTCCTAGATACCTTTTCCACTCAAAGCTGCAACTTTTTAACAATAATTGACTCATTTTCAAAATATGCTCAGGCTTATCACATTCAAGACAAAAATGGAATTTCTGTCTTAAATAAACTTAGACATTATTTTTCGCACCATAATACTCCAGAAAAAATAGTAGCTGATTCTGGTTTAGAATTCAAAAATAAGACAGTACAAGAATATTGTAAACTTTTTAACATTGAGATACATTTTACTACCCCCTACAACCCTACCTCAAACAGCTTAGTTGAAAGACTACATTCTACTCTTGTTGAAAAATTAAGAATATTAAAATTGCAAAACCCTCACGAACCAATACCAAACTTAATGACATCAGCCATCTTGATATACAATCAAAGCAAACATTCAACCACTGGTTTTACACCTTTTAATCTAATTTATGGACCCTACATGAATGAACCCATAATTAACCATGACTTAACTCTTTACGAGCAATATAATGAAAAACGGAAAAACGAAGTTTTACCCTTTATAAACGAAGTGTACCAAAATACCCTTCGAAAACAACAAGAAAATACAGAGAAAAGAAATAATAAACCTAATGAGACATTAGAATTGGCTCAAGAACAAATTGTTTATAAAAAACAAACGAAACCAAGTAAAATTAACCCCAAATACATTCCCTTAAAAATTACTAAAATAAAAAATAACACTTTAACTGGAAAAACACCAAACAGGCAAAAAGCGAAAATTCATGTCAGAAATATTAAAAGAATAAGAAAGAAACCTAAAAAAGATGTTTCATTACAGGAGCCTCCTGACCCTTCTGACAACCCTCAACCAGGCCCTTCAAGTACATGAAGTTCCTACTACAGGGTATTACAATGAAAAAATCGATCAAGCCTTAGTTTTTGATCATAATCATAAGACATTTATTTATTTTAATCTTACACAAATTAAGTTTACTATAGCCCAACTAACAGTTACAAACGAAGTAATATTAAAATCAATCATATCTCAAAAATTAAACAATACTATTTTTCATAACAAACTAAATCATCTTAACAACCTTTTATATGACAGCTATGACATATACTCGCGTATTACGTCAGTTAACAAAAACGAAAGATACAAAAGAGGACTTTTTAACTTTCTTGGTTCAGGCGTAAAATTTATCACAGGCAACTTAGATAACGAAGATCTAGAACTAATAAACAAAAACATGAACATTTTAAAAAGCAACGAATACAAAATAATTCAAAAAATTAATGATTTCTCTTCATATGCAGGAAATATTACTCACACACTTAGCCGTGCTATTCAATCAATTAATGTTAACACCTTACAAATACACAACGAATTTGAGATAGTGAACACAGAGATTCAACTATTATTTAGCCTTCTTAATCAACAAACACAATTGGAAAATTTGCATAATTATTTGGAAAAAATATTGCGAACTATTTCTTTTGCCCATTTAGAAACTGTTAATCTCGAATTATTTTCAACTCAACAAATTACTGAACTTTGGTCATTTTTGCAACACCATTATGACGATAAAACCTTATGGTCCTTGCAGCATCTTTCGGAACTAACCTTAGTATGTAAGTCAGGAATTGTATTTTACGACGATATGATTGTATTAGTTCTTAAGATACCTATATTCACTAACCAAAAATGTAATCTAGAATTTATTTATCCTCTGCCAAACGAGCAAAATCAATTGTTAATTATACCTAGCAAATACTATTGTTCCTCTTGGTATTCAAATTGTATTGAAATTTCAAGAAAATGGATTTGCTATTCAAATATACAGTCAAACTGCACACTTAAAAATTGCACATCAGTACAAGTTCAAAACAATTTTGAAATTTCTCTTTTAACTTTCCAAAATAATCTTTTATTATGCTCTAAACAAACTCATGAAGTTTTTGAGAATTGTCAACAATTTAAGAAATTCAAAATTCCCAAATGCGCTTTACTAAATAGCAATTGCGAAATTATCTATAAAAATCAAAAATTTCTTACAAAAGATAATTTAATTGATTTTAGCACAACACTTAATACTAGCATTTTGCCAATCAACTCTACAATTAATTTAAAACTTGAACACATAAAAAGCCCAGAACTTATTTCACGGGATCTAAGTGAACCCATTTTTCTTGAAAATAGGTTTGCACATCATTCCTCCTATTTGGTTACAGTTATTATTTTAAGCATAATAAGCCTTTGTATAATATGTGCTATTTTTCTAATTAGGAAAAGAATTTATACAAAACTTTCACAACATGTAGAAAATTTTGTAACTTTTGAAAAAGTTAAGAAATATGTTCATGAGGACATGAACTTTTCTAAGGAGGGAGATGTTACGTCTCCACATTCTTTACCCATAAGTAGATAATTACACATTCACTGATATGTTTTTGAAAGTAAACGTTCTAATCATTATTTTAACATTAAGCATTAACCTTTCTAATGTAAACATCTTAATATAAAAACAAACGCACTTTTTCTTTCAGGATAGTCGTATAGATATACCAGTCAGTCTGTTCTTAGGTTTAGAAGTAGCAAGAGTTACATAGTTGTAAGCCGTAGTAATAAATAAAGTTTTTTAAAAAAGTGATTTTCTGGTGGTGATCATTTAACTATATATATATATATATATATATGATATAAAGAATGTATGTTTGTTAAAACTTTTTATTTATAATATTTACATATAATAACATCCCAACACTTAAAAAAAGTAGGCTTATGGTGAAAACTCGTAAAAAATGGATTTCACATGACATAAATAATATAACATAAAAAGATAAAAGTTGGCCATCTTTTTATGTCTCATGTTATGTTATTCTTCTGTAGAAACAACAACAGGGTTTGTCATAAGCTCAACTCTTATTTCATTTTATGTAATGTCTTAGTTTATGTCTTATCTTAATCTAACTATATTGTTTTTATTAGAAAGTCGCGAAAATATCCTAAAAAAACTTATTTCTTTTCTATATTTATTAATTATATTTTGTATTTATTACAACACAAGTTGCACGCCTATGGCGACCTATGAAAATATGGCGTCAGAAAACATATGATAACTAACCTGTAAAATGTTTGGATTTTACCTGCAATCTCCAGTTTTCGGCACACCACGCACTTTTCCATATCACTTGTCACAAACACTGAAAAATCTATCGAAAAAATATTAAAAAGTTTCCAATAATCTGTAAAATATACCAAAAACCCAATTCCACTAAAACGACAACTGCGTCTACAAATAATGAATGGAGCAGAGTACACACGATTATATAGCTGACCCGCCACAAATGCGAGGTTGCCAGGTTGTTGTAGGTTTAATTCCGGGTATATATTGGAAAATAAAAATAATTATTTTTTCGACCAAAATATCAGGTATTTTATCTGATATTTCGACCGAAGAAATAAGGTTTCAAGTACCATAACACGTACCTACACATTATAAATTCTTTATTGATTCAAAATTGTGAAGATTCAAAGAAATTTAAATGCAGTAATATTTATATTATATATATCTCAATTTCTTTATGTATGTGAATAAAAATAAGGTGTTTCTCCATGTTTTAAAAAACATACCAGAGAATTTGCATAATTGCAGGTAAATGATAAAAAAGTAATAAAAATAATGTGTTTGTAAAACATTACGTGCGTAGATACAACTTTCAGCGAAATCTGGCATCGTCGCCAAATTGTTTACCTTATGTCTGATCGCAACTGTGGTAAACATAATGTCTCTATTTAAGTTATACCTTTATGTTTAGCTTCTTCATCACAGGGTTCTAAAGTTTCGACGCTGAAGGGTACAAAACTGTACCCTTTGGCTACTAACTCTTCATGCTTTTAATTTTTTTTATTTTCTCCGACACGTGCAGCTTCTCCTGATTTTTTGGATGTTTTTTCGAGATAAAATAATGCAAAAGTATCTCTGCAAGAGGCGTCCCAAATTAGGGATTTTCCTCTGCACCAGGGAAACAAGGACAGACCATCCACTCGCTTTCCATCTCCCCTACACATACCAGGACGTTCAAGCACTGAGGGTATTCCTGCAGATACAAGAGCCCTCCTAATAATATTATTGAGCAACCCATGGCGAGACGAACGACCGGCACTTTTGTAGTAGCTTAAGAAATGGTGCCCATAAATGTCTACAGTTTTGGCGCAAGTGCAGTCGTGCATCTCGCACAGACGCCGACCCAGACGTAAAGAGATGGACATACGAAAGGTGGAATCATCCAAAAGATTCCCTAGTGCAGATGAAGGTAGAGCCTGTTGCCAGGCGTTGCTCTCGGGTTCTTGCAGAGCTAGAAGCCTAGCATGATCTTTGGGATCACTGGATGAACTAAAAATTGCTTCGAATTTAGAACGACAAATTATATTATCAAAATCTTTTTGGCGATTAAGATTATTGATAGGAATATTATTGGTACTAGAAATAGAAGTAAAAAAATCAAAAGCTTCTTTGAAATCGTAGTCAAGATAATTTAAAATTTCGGATGATACGATAGCTTTAAGAAGATTGGAAGCATCATTGACTGAGCCAAGAAATGCCGAAAAACAAAGACTAGAAGCATCACGAATGCCGAGGCCTCCCATTTTTATGGGAATGTTACATTGAGACCAAACAGTGTCACCTATATGGCAGTTGGTAATATTTTGTAAGGTTATTTTTAGATTTTTAGCTTATTCGAGGTACTGCGAAAGTATGTCTTAAAATATTATAGGCAGAGTGCGAATCAATTAAACATAGTTTTTTTGATAGTTTGTTGAAAATATTGATATAATTAATATAATTTTATTGGTTTCTTGAATTTTTTAAATCAATTTTTAACAGGAAATTTTCTGCAGAAGCTGACTGCTTTTTATATTCATTTGCTTAGAAGTTTTTCTACAGTGTAGGGTGTGTGTGGATCTAGCAATTTTTTTTCAAAATGTTGTCAAATTAAAAAAAAATGATTGGAGCAAGTTTAAAACCATTTGATATTGAGTCTGAAACTAAAAATTCTGGAAAATTAAGAAATGTTTAAGATATGTTACGCATATCCAATTATAAAAATATTGAAATAGGCATGAAAATTTGTGATCCGTGTAGACTTGCTTGCTCAGGAGTTTAAGACTTCAGAAAACGAGGATGTGGCTGGGTAAGAATTTGCTTTTTTATTATTATTTATTAATTAAAAAGACCACAATGAGTCACTCTCTATGTTAAATAAGTCCCTGGAACTGCTAGGAGAGTCGCCAATTTAAAAAAAAATGTATATAATAGAGAAGGTGCAATCGTTAATGAGCAGATTTGCCAAGGAATCAACGTCTACTTTAACGCAGCAAGAAGAGTACAACCGCGATGAACGAGAAATGATCAATCAATTGAAGCCAAAATTTTTAAACACAAAAAATAGAAGTGAAAAATTTATTGTTTTGTCTTGTTTACCGCAAAGTTGGAATAGGGCAAACATTCAAGAAGAATTTGGAGTCTCAATATATGGCCAAATTTTGTCAACTTAGACCTAAAAACTGTATTTTGGCAGGAAAAAGTGGAACACATTCTGTCTGTGTGTGTACTATTCACCAGAATGTGAAATTAATGATAAATGCCTTAAAATTAAATAAAATGCTTGATGAGAATAATAGGTCTTTGGCAGTACATTACTATCGGTGTTTGTATAAAATGATGTGTAATCCACCTTCAATAGATTGCTATCTAGACCATTATAAAAACATGCTTCTGGAAAAATTTGAAGGGGAACTCATTGATGAGGTAACGTATAACACATGGGTATCTGTAGATCGATGCACAATGGAAACCATTTGTGAAAAAATCCGATGATTTTGTGCAGGAATTCACAGACAGCCTAATAAAACAGAAATCGCATTCATCGCTATTATGCAAAAAAAAATATAACGACATTAAAAATAATCTAAAACCTGGAGAAGCCCTCATTACATGCGATTTTGCCGAAAACTACTCGTTTGTTATGCAGGATGAGGTTCAGGCTTACCATTGGAACAACAGCCAGGCAACCCTCCATCCGTTTGCAATCTATTTTAAAACTGATGGCAAACTTCAAAACCTAAATTACGTTTGTATCTCGGAAAGCCTTACTCACAATACTGTGGCATTTCATTTATTTTTGTCGAAATTAATGCCAGATTAAAAAAAAAAAAAGATTTTAGGATAAAAATAAAAAAAATCTTAATGTGTGTCTTCATAAAAAAGATTTTGGAATCGAAGCAGAATGGCATTATTTTGCCACTTCTCATGGCAAGAGTGCCTGTGACGCTTAGGAGGCACAGTTAAAGGCTTGTCTTCAGAGGCCATACAGTGACCAAATGACACCCCTTCAGTTGTTTACTTGGTGCCAAGAAAACATTACTGGCATTAATTTTAAATATTACACTGAGGATGAATATGTCAACCATACAAAATTATTGAACAAAAGGTTCACTGATGTACTGACCATACCTGGTACCCAAAAAATTCACGCTGTAATTTCCTATACAGAAAGCTCTTTTATAGCAAATTTTTTTTCGGAAAGTTTAGAAACACCCTATGCCAGGGGGGGGGATATTATTTCCGAAATACAAAATGTTGAGTCAGGTTTTGTTACTGTGGAATATGATAAAGAATGGTGGTTAGCATGTATTTTGCGAAAAAATATTAACATTGGAGAGCTAAAAGTAAGCTTCCTTCATCCAAAAAACCCTGCAGCCTCGTTTTTCTACCAAAGTAATCCGGATATTTTAGTGGTAAAACCCGAAAGTTTGGTAAAAAAAAGTCGAACCTATTACTACTACCGGTAGAACATATAAACTTAATAAAAAAGAAATGATGGAGTCCTCACAAGTTCTTAAAAGACAATTAGACAAAAAGATGTAGTTGTATATATTGTATATATATTTATTGTGTATATTTTTATTTTACTTAGCCCGACTCGTGACTGTGTCTGAAACCAGTCAGTGGTAGAACTGGTGGAGAAGGCGAAAAATCCTACAGTTTTCTGTTGGTAAAACTCTTTTTACTTATATTTAACTCCATTACAGACATTGGAAATTTATTTCTCATACTGTTAACTAATGTTGTGCCGAACATTTGTCCATGACTTGTTGATTAGATCGTTCATATTATTCGCCTTTAAAAATTTATGTCGCACTGATGATCTCTAACAAGAGTGAAACACGTGTCTGCGTCTAGTCTCCAAGTCGCACCCGGTATGCGTTCTTGTGGTACTCCGGTGTATTTTATAAAGTTCGTTTTTTTTGCTATCGCTTCGTCATGGTAGAAAGCTCGACTGGTGACTGTGTCTGAAACCAGTCAGTGGTAGAACTGGTGGAGAAGGCGAAAAATCCAACAGTTTTCTGTTGGTAAAACTCTCTTTTTATTTATATTTAACTCCATTATGGACATTGGGAATTTATTTCTCATACTGTTAACTAATGTTGTGCCGAACATTTGTCCATGACTTGTTGATTAGATCGTTCATATTCGACTTTAAAAACTTATGTCGCACTGATGATCTCTAACAAGAGTGAAACACGTGTCTGCGTCTAGTCTCCAAGTCGCACCCGGTATGCGTTCTTGTGGTACTCCGGTGTATTTTATAAAGTTCGTTTTTTTTGCTATCGCTTCGTCATGGTAGAAAGCTCGACTGGTGACTGTGTCTGAAACCAGTCAGTGGTAGAACTGGTGGAGAAGGCGAAAAATCCAACAGTTTTCTGTTGGTAAAACTCTCTTTTTATTTATATTTAAATCAATTATGGACATTGGGAATTTATTTCTCATACTGTTAACTAATGTTGTGCCGAACATTTGTCCATGACTTGTTGATTAGATCGTTCATATTCGACTTTAAAAACTTATGTCGCACTGATGATCTCTAACAAGAGTGAAACACGTGTCTGCGTCTAGTCTCCAAGTCGCGCCTGGTATGTATTCTTGTGGTACTCCGGTGTATTTTATAAAGTTGTTTTTTTTGCTATCGCTTCGTCATGGTAGAAAGCTCTACTGGTGACTGTGTCTGAAACCAGTCAGTGGTAGAAGTGGTTGAGAAGGCGAAAAATCCAACAGTTTTCTGTTGGTAAAACTCTTTTTATTTATATTTAACTCCATTATGGACATTGGGAATTTATTTCTCATCCTGTTAACTAATGTTGTGCCGAACATTTGTCCATGACTTGTTGATTAGATCGTTCATATTCGACTTTAAAAACTTATGTCGCACTGATGATCTCTAACAAGAGTGAAACACGTGTCTGCGTCTAGTCTCCAAGTCGCACCCGGTATGCGTTCTTGTGGTGCTCCGGTGTATTTTATAAAGTTCTTTTTTTTTGCTATCGCTTCGGCATGGTAGAAAGCTCGACTGGTGACTGTGTCTGAAACCAGTCAGTGGTAGAACTGGTGGAGAAGGCGAAAAATCCAACAGTTTTCTGTTAGTAAAACTCCATTATGGACATTGGGAATTTATTTCTCATGCTGTTAACTAATGTTGTGCCGAACATTTGTCCATGACTTGTTGATTAGATCGTTCATATTATTCGACTTTAGAAACTTATGTCGCACTGATGATCTCTAACAAGAGTGAAACACGTGTCTGCGTGTAGTCTCCAAGTCGCACCCGGTATGTATTCTTGTGGTACACCGGTGTATTTTATAAAGTTCGTTTTTTTGCTACCGATTCGTCATAGTAGAAAGCCCGACTGTGTCTGAAACCAGTCAGTGGTACAACTGGTGGAGAAGGCGAAAAATCCAACAGTTTTCTGTTGGTAAAACTCTTTTTATTTATATTTAACTCGATTATGGACATTGGAAATTTATTTTCCATACTGTTAACTAATGTTCTGCCCAACATTTGTCCATGACTTGTTGATTAGATCGTTCATATTATTCGACTTTAAAAACTTATGTCGCACTGATGATCTCTAACAAGAGTGAAACACGTGTCTGCGTTATATTTTCAATTTTTTTTTTATCATTTATCAAGCATATTGTAAGTTTTGTTTAAAAAATATTGAATTGAGTAATATGGGGCGTCAGGCCATCTTGAGCCATTTTAAGAGCAGTGGTTATGTAAAGAAAGTGGGGGCTGAAAATAATTCAAGGAAATTACCTTTGTTAATCAACAAAACTGATGCACTAAAAAAAATGACAATGGACCTACATTTATATAACGAATTACTGGAAGTGAAGGAACCTCCACAGCAACTGCTTCCACTGCCAAAAAGGGTTCTATTACTTTTTTGTAATCTTTTCTTATTAAAAAATCATTTATGGATGCAGGAATATTGTGGTGCAAGGAGTCTTTAAGATTAATCCTGCTGTTGCCAATTATGTCCACATCATCTGCGAAGGCCAGTAGTAGGTTGGGTCCTTCCTGGTTTGGTATAGCCGTTGGGGAATCAGAGTCACCGTGCTTAAGCCCATTGTTGATGCCAAAGAAATCAGAGTAGCTCTGTCCCACGCTTATCTTGCACCTTGTATCCTCCGTACATATTTTTACCAGGGATATCAGCTTTTTTGGAAAGCCTTGCATGTTTGAAATCAATAAACATCTAGTGAAGTTCTCTGTCAAATTCCCAGCATTTTTCCATTATTTGTCTAACGGTGAAAATCTGATCTATAGTGGACCTTTTAGGTCTAAACCCGCACTGGTATTACCCAACTATCTCCTTATATGGTTCAATTCTCTCGCGAGATACTGGAGAGGACCTTATAGCATGTATTTAGCATAGTGGTTCCCAAAGTGTGCGCCGCAGCGCCCCAGGGCACCGCGAGAAGAAACCAGGGGCGCCACCAGGCGCTCCTGATAAGGTAGAATTTGAGTTACGTTTGGCAACGCCGGCGACGCATTCGCTATTAATTAGCCTCGAGCCCGAGAGAGCAGAGCAAGTTTCTAGAATTTTCAGAAGTCCGTATTCGACCTGCGCGTCGCTCGACGAGAATTTTCGCGAGCGCTCTTTGACAGTATTTTAAGTCGCCGTAGTCCGCTTTTATAGGTTAGTTTACCGCAGGAGGAATTGTAAGCGGTTGAACTTTTAGGATAAATAGAAGTAGTATTAGAGAGTTTTAGTAGTGATACAAAGTGTTGTGATTTACGGTTGCTTCGTTTTTCGTAAAAAGTTAGTCACAAGATTTTTATTAAATAAGGAAATTGATAGATCGAGACAGAGTGATCAAGCATCGACAAGTGACGGAGGAGTAAAAAGAAGGAAATATCGCAAATACGATGATAGCTATTTAAACTTTGGTTTGACTTCAGTAGAAGTAAATCATGAGGAAAGACCGCAGTGTGTGCTCTGTTTGAAAATTCTACCAGTCGAAAATATGCTCCCAAGTAAGCTAACGACATTTCGAAAACATTCATCCTACGATGGTTGAAAAGTCACGCGAATTTTTCACAAGAAAGTTGCAGAATGTACAAAAACAAAAGAACGTGTTTACTCAACAAACTTCGGTACCTAGCAACGCACTGCTATCCTCTTTCAAATTGGCATAAAGGGTGGCGAAGTGCAAAAACCCTCACACTATCGCAGAAGAACTTATTTTACCGGCTGCTGTCGACATAATTAACATTATGATAGGAGAATCGGCGGGAAAACTAATTTCAAAGGTACCTTTATATAACAATACTATTAGTCGAAGAATCCATCATTTAGCTGAGGATCTTAATGATCAATTGATAGAGAAAATTATAGGCAAGAAATTTGGTCTGCAACTTGATGAGGCTACTGACAGTAATAAAGATGCACATCTTATTTGTTACATACGCTTCCTGGATGATAATATTATTGTTGAAGACCTTCTTTTCTGCAAAAGTATGAAAGCGAAAAGGCTCAAGACTTGTTTCAAATTCTTGACAAGTTTATAACAGAGAATAATTTAGATTGGGAGAAGTGTATTGGAGTTTGTACTGATGGCGCTCGATCAATGTCTGGCCGTTATGGTGGATTGCAAGCACTTATTCGCAGTAAAGCACCGTATGCCATGTGAACCCATTGCATCATTCATAGGGAAGCACTTGCATCGAAGTCGTTGGGCTGTGAATTGAATTTGATTATGGAACGTATCATAGACGTAGTTAACTACGTAAAAACTAGGCCGCTAAAAACCAAACTATTCAAAATTTTTTGTATGGACATGGGAGCTGAACACACTGCACTGCTATATTACTCCAGTGCACGATGGCTTTCACGTGGAAACGTCTTATCCCGTACATTCGAGCTACAACAAGAAATCCACATTTTTCTGGAAGAAGAAGGTCATGCAAGCTCCAGATACTTTAATGATCCAGACTTTTTGCTAAAACTGGCATATTTGTGTGATATATTTGACAAACTGAATGCCTTAAATCTGTCTCTCCAAGGTAATATGCATATCTTGAAACTATCAGAGAAAATTGCAGCATTTAGGAAAAAACTGCAGTTGTGGATAAGAAAAATTAATGAAGATGGCGGCAAGATTGTTTCCAGAATTGCATAAATTCTCGGCCTCTCACCGAACACCTTTCGAAACTCTCGGAAAATACTTTACAGAAGAAAATGTCGAAAAATTTGCATGGATTCAAGATCCTTTCCATGTATAATCTCTCCCAGAATTCACTTCACTAGAAGAAGAGAGTCTTATGGAACTCTTGCGACAACAGCCTAAAATCAAAATTCGCTTCTTCTGATTTGGTGGAGTTTTGGGTATCCGTCAAAAATGAATATCCGGCTCTAAGTTTAAAAGCTTTGAGGATTCTAATCCCCTTTGCAACATCCTATTTATGCGAAGCTGGATTTTCAGCTGTAGCTGTGATAAAGAGAAAATATCGATCAAAGATCAACGTGGAGCAAGAAATGAGAGTGGCAGTGTCAAGCCTTATTCCCCGCTTTGAAAAAATGTGTGCAGATCACCAAGCTCACACTGATTTTTTTTCCTTCAGTAATAATGTATTCTTGTGTGTTAGTTTAATAATAAACCTATATTTACAATGGTGTTAAATAAAGTGTACAACCCTTGCGCTTTGCTACTATACAGTAGGCAAGTTGCAAAGCACATATTTTATACATTATACATATGCAACACTTTGTTGGACACAACTATATATGCATATTGCGAGTAGGGGCGCCCTGACAAGAAAGTGCGCCGCAAACTGAAAAAGTTTTCTTTTATATCTCCTTTTTTATGGATGGGGACTATCTCGCCGATCCGGTAGCATTTCGGTGTTCCAAATGTTTTGGATGAGCTTATGGATAGCCGTATGCAGTGTTTCTCTACCATATTTTATACATTCGGCAGGTATGCCTTCACTACTAGAAGCTTTGTTGTTTTTTATCCTTTTTATGGCTTTGACTGCTTTTTCATATGTTGGGGCTGGTATCTCTATTTCAGCTTATGGATGTAGGATCGGTATTGACCTCTTCATTGAGTAATTCGCAAAAGTAGTTCTTCCATGTGGTTAGGATCTCTCGTTGGTTATCAGTTTTCCGTAGGTTGTTGAGAGGAAGTTTTCGGTTCTGGGTTGGTATCCTGTTTTGTGCTTTGTTATTTCCTGAAAGTATTCTTTTATTCTGTTGTTTGGTCTGCTTTCCTCAATTTCTCTTATTACATTTAGATGGTGGTCTCTCTCCTTCTTTTATATAATTCTGCGTGCTTTAGATCTTTGTTGTTTATACTCTTTTATGTTAGATGCTGTTGGTTGGGTGTTGAAGCATTTTTTTCCTGGTTTTCGTCTTTCCACCCTTCTTGGATGTTCTTCAAGAGCTCATTTATATTGCAGACCTATTGCGGTTCTTTTATTTCTTCAGTAATCAGTGTTTGTTCTGGTGTGGTTTTCTTGTTCGTGTGCATGTGCTTTTTCATATAACAATTTAGTTTTATAACTTGCTAGATTAACCAAAAAAAACGTAGGTACCACTGGGCAAATTAGTCTTTTATTTTTAATACTTTGAAGTACCTGATTTGTTTTTAGGATTTTGTGAATTCGGTTCCTGTGATTTTTTCTTGAAATAAAGTTTCGATCAAAAGTTTTTCATTTTATTTATCTGGTTTTTACCTCGATATTATAAATAGCTGCTAAATTTGAGCTTTCAAAAATTGTCATGGTAAAGGTCTACAGTTACTTGGTATCCACGTAGACAAGCAATTTATATCGAAAAATTACCTGGAATTTTTTAAAAAATGGTCAGGGAAACCCTAGAAAAGTCAGGGAATTTCGAAATCAGAATTTTATGGGAATCCTGACATTGGCTTACAAAAAAGTTTGACAGGACGGAGTGAAAAATATCTAAGCTTCAAAAGCATACGCCATTACGGATTTTCATAAAATGTCAAATTTGACAGATAGCGTATATAGGCCAGAGCCTTAGCTTCCCGCAGAGCTCAAAATCTAAAGAATCGGACGAGATTTAACAAATCCCTAGTAGAACAAAAACTAAAGGTTTTTAGACCTATGCTTTACAAAGGGTTAAAACACCACACAATTCGTTGGCGTTGAGCTTTATTACTTTTTGTTCGATTTTTAGAAGTGATACGTATCTGCACGACAAACACGTGTCTTCGTGTCTTTATGGCAAAAGTCTAAAATCGAATACAGTGGGTCACATAAAATTTTGGCGGGGGGTGTTAAAAATGGGGAAATTTAAAAATAAAAATCATGCGCCAAAGTTTGTCAACTATATGAACCTTTTGTCAAAATGGACATTTCCTTAAAATCCAAGATAGTGCATGATTTTTAAATTTCCACGTTTTTAACATCCTCCGCCCTAAAGCTTCAGCTTTTCGCAGAAAATAAAATCACACCGAAAAAAAATTTACCGTTTTTTTTTGGCCCACCTTATATTTACCACGGTCCCAAGAATACCGCCTTAATGGGGCTGTCTAACAAATTGTCAAAGTCAGCTACTAATCACGCGATGGCCCTTTAAAAATAGTGGATGTAGGGTAAACAATTCATCATAAGACTTAATGCTAATAAAAATGAACATTTTGGGAAAGTGGAAAAAGATGCGGATTAAACCAATTATATGGAGTAATCCTCTCTGAATCGGGGAGAAACGAGTATTTTGCCGAAATGTTAGATTCTCTCTCTCAGTTATATTTGAATTATTGGAGGATTTCTTCTTAATTTGGAAAAACTTGGGTGAAAAAATAAAACGACTTTAACCTCTGGAAATGGAAGTCTTCTTATGATTTAGTCATAATTTTAAACATAAAGGGATACATTCAAATTTGTGGCGCTTTCGCCAGTTCGCCCAAAACCAGCAACTAATATACTTAACAAATAGTTGGCCCTTTCGCCACACTGTACTAATACAAATCATAAGGTATTTTAACACCCCCTTCCGTTTAAACCATATACTTATAAACTTAATATACAGGGTGTTTCAAATTCGATGCTCACCATGGGGATCTCCTAAGATACAAAAAGGTTTAAATTAGGGTTGTTGCGCAATTTGATGCTTTGCTCAAAAAGAAAAAACCGAAATCCTCATTTTTAGTTTTTATTTTTCTGCGCCGTTATTCTTAAAGCTGTCAAAAAAAGCTTAAAACTTTTTACAGGCACTTTTTTAAGATATAGCTAGTGAGAGGTCCGTTTTTGAGACTTGACGTTTCAGTGTGACAGGAACACTGTCAAGTCAATTTTTTCTTATGGACATATCCTTTTTTTCTCCTGCCGTTTAGTTCATAAAGGATGACAGATAACATTTTCCAACCTTATTTTAAAAAGTCACCTGACGTTTTGGGTTTATTGACCATCATCAGTACAAATTAAATTTTTGCTTTTAACTTACTCAAGTTATTTTGTTATAACCAAATAACTTTACCTAATATTTTAAAAATACGTTTTTTTTCTTTGTTTTTTAATCTTTGAATTTTGTTCCTTTTCAAAATGAGGTTGTAAAATATCTGTCATTCTTTATGAACCAAACGGCAGGAGAAAAAAGGCATGTGTCTATAAGAATAAATGAACTTGACAGTGCTCCTAACACACTAAAATGTCAAATCTCGAAAATGTACATCTCATTAGGTAGATCTTAAAAAAGTGTCTGTAGAAAGTTTTAAGCGTTTTTTGACAGCTTTAAGAATAAGGGCGCAGAAAAATAAAAACTAAAAATTAAGATTTCGGTTTTTCCGCCTATCTCCGGAACTATCCGGAATTTGTACACTTTTTTTAGTTTTGAGAAAAGCATGAAATTGCGCAACTTTGCCTTAATTTAAACCTTTTCGTATCTTCTACCGTTTTGGAAATCCTCATGCTGAGCATCGAATTTGAAACACCCTGTGGACGCCCTGGAAGTGGCAATTTTGTTAGGAACAAATATATGGTCAAGTCGGCCATGAAAATAAAGATATACGGCCGTTTTGCGCAAGTGCGTTGGATTGAGGTTATTCCTGACGCCATTTTTGTTTGTTTTGATTTTTGATTTCGAAAGAGGTGTGTTTTTTTGGTTTTTAATTTTACTCGCAGTACACACCATAGTGTACTGTGATTTTACAGTATTTTCCACCTGAAGTTTATCCACATTTATTGACGTCAACTGTCAACGAGAATTTTCAGTGTGAGGTTTATTTTCTTTGTTTCTCCCTAGATTCCTGACCATATGGACAGGGTCTCATTCAGAAAATGTTCGATTTCGTTTAGTTTTAATTTTATCATGAGTATTGATTATATTAGAGGGTTTTTGAACCATTTTTTTGCCATTTTGTTATTGTTATCGTAAGACATTTGATCACAGTGTACTAGATATGGCCAGGGCCGCAAGTGTTGATCCAATACATAAACGTAAATAGTGCAAACTCTACATCATAGAAGGGGCTGGTTATGAAATCTCAAATGAATGTAGCTTAGGACTGGTATTCTCTAAATACACTCTTCGTTTCATACTCGCTGATCGTGTGATAACGTAATATTTGCATACCATGTGACCAAAGTAACAAAAATGGTATTCACGTATATTGAATGCATGGCATAGACGAAACGCGCTCAGCGCGAGGCGACCGTTTGAGAAACATCTATCCTTTGCCAATACTTTGTATAGTGCTGCGGAAAATATAGTCATTTTTTTTTATTTTGCATTTTTATTCATCATCAATATACGACCGTGCGGGAAATGCCACTTTGCCTGACTGAGTGCGGGAATGAATTTAAACTTTCCTGCACCGAGTGCAGGATTTTTTTGTAAGTCTCGGGGTAAATTTTTTCCAGCACACTGCGTTAACGTGCTACTTAGTTTATATCACAGGGTTAAAGGGAGGGTTTAACTTGGCTAAACCAAACCATCAAGTAATTTTTTAAAGGATCAACACTTGTGCATCCATCAAAAATTAGCATTTCTGCCCATTAGTTTAATCAACATTTGATTTACACTTTCTGAACTACAAATCGAAATCGATCACGTAAGGGCCTCTTTCTTACCCATAGAAAAAGAAAAGGAAGCGAATTTGATTCTGTCTGCTCGCAGGGCAGCGCTTTTGACAAAACGCGCGAGCTGTTCGCTATTCGTTTCGCTTAGCGACTTCAAAACGTTACGTAATACGTGAATACCGGTCCAGATTTTGTTTGGGCATGGGGCACAGACATGGTGGACGCACGCATTTTTAAGGGCATATTAGGCATATAGCCGCAAGAGTAGCAAGATCGATGAAAATCTGTTTCGTCACAATTCCCTATAATATTAGGAAGTAGTTTGTTATTTTAAATCTAAAAACTGCGTATTAGTAGCAGCCTTAGTTGTTATGAATTTACATCAACACCATCACCAAGCTTAAATTTATAAAACCGCAGCTTTGGATAGAAACTTATACTTTCTGGTTTACCTCCAACTAAATATTTTCTAGTTTTTTTATAGGAAAAATATACGTTGGTAGGGACAGTTCAGGGGGCTAATATATTCGGAAATTCATGACCAAATCTTTCACGAATATGCAGTTATGCAAAAAAAAGGTTTTTAAATACAAGCCTTTATAAAATATAAAGTGCACTAAATAGTAGAATTTTTTTTGGCATTTTGATATCAATAAAAAAAGCGATGGGCGCATTTTAGGAAGTTTGGACATGTTGACTTGATAAATTTATGTTATTGATTATATTATAATTGTTCGCAAGAATCTGAATTCACTATAAAGCGGAGAAATGCAACGGTAAGTAAATCCAAACCAACTCGACCCAAGCTATATATATATATATAAAAATTATTTTCTACTTTTTAGTGCATTTTATATTTTATAAAAAATTATTTTTTAATTTTTAGATTTGTACCCTAAATCGCCCATTTTGAATTCATAATCCCCTTCTCTAAAAACCCATGTTGGCCAATTTTGATTGAAATGGAACAAACTAAATCCTTCCCCCCTCCACTTGCCTCATTAGAGGGAGGTGGGTACCTAATTATACCATATTATTGTATTGTCACCAGAACTTTAAACACAACAAATTAAAAGACAATCGGATTTGTATAAGTCAGTTAAAATTGTTTAGAATTTTAAAAATCTGATTCGAAAATCTGATTCGAAAATTCGTATTCCTTATCCCTAAAAACTCGCGTATACCAATTTTGGTTGAAATCGGACAAACTAAGGTTTTTCCTTCGTCTACTCCCCTCGTAGGGGGAGAGGGGGGTGCATAATTGTTACCGGAACTTTAAACGCATACCAAATTTGAAGACAATCGGATTTGTATAAGTCAGATAAAATTGGTTAGCAAAACATTATTATTGGCCCATCTTGAATCCGCCATATTAAAATTCCAGTTAAAATTGGTTAGCAAAATATGACCAATAATTAATCGCCCATCTTGAATTCGCCATATTGAATTTTTAAAATCTGATTAAAAATTCGTATTCCTTATTCCCAAAATCCCCCGTATACCAAAATCGGACAAACTTAGGCGTTTTCCCTCCTCTCCGGGTGGTGCCTAAAATACCATATTATTGTATTGTCACCGGAACTATAATTGACTATAGTTGACGTTACGGAACGGACGGACGTTACCGGGGTAACAGGCAGCACAACGGTAACGGATAGAAACCTCACAGGGGAAGCATATTATCTTTAACGGGCTAGGTTGTATAACGCTCTAATGTAACCAGTATAACATTATCACGAATCTAGCTTTCGGGCTAAATGACTACACCACAGGCGGAGGGGGGGACGTCCCGAAATGCTCACAAGGATTACCGAAATACTCCGGAGACGGTATGGTCCTGAAATCCTCCGGGACCGAAATATCGAAACGCTCCGGGAGTGGAAAGCGGGAAGGCTCCGAAATTCTCCATAACCAGGATACCGAAATACTCCGGGGACGGGAAGGTCCTGAAATGATCCGGGACCGGGATACCGAAATGCTCCGGTGGTGGAAAACGAGAAGGCTCCGAAATTTCCGGAACCGGAAGATCCTGAAATGCTCCGGTGGTGGAAAGCGGAAAGTCTCCGAAATTCTTCGGAACCGGGATACCTAAATACTCCGGGGGCGGGAAGGTCCTGAAATGCTCCTGTACCGGGATATAATCAACCCAAAACTGACAGCTTGTATCCCTCGAAAACTCTCCAATGAACCACTAAGATTAGAGCGCTATACTGACCTATACTTTACCGTGCTTCCTTACCTATCGATCCGGTATGGTTGGCGGTGGTAGCGGTTGTTGTTTCTCGGTCGGTTCGCTGCCGTTGAATGCTCCCAGCTTCGCGCACGCGTCCTTTTATACCCCGGCAGAGCGTGACGTCACCGCTGCCGGATTGGAATATTGCGCGGTTGCCGAGTGGGTTTTAATGTCGCGGATGTAAAGAATTAGGTAACTTCGTTACACACCCCCCTCACTTACAAAGACAAATAATGATTCATTATTTGTCCAAATACCTTAGAACTGAATCCTTTTAAACTAAAAAATTGTTTTTCCTAACAAGAAATAAAACTAACCCTAAAACTAAGAAAAAATAGAAACACCACAAACTCAAATGTGCTAACACTCTTGTCGATCCAGGGCCATCCGGCATCCGCATTGCGAGCATGGTTTTGTTTTGTGGGAAACAAACAGCACTGGGTACCCTTATCAGAGCCAGTACCCCGAGAACTGCTTGCACCTGTACCCATGTTATCACTCCCATTACGGTGTCCTTTGCCGGAGTGGCTACGGTGTCCTTTGCCGGAGTAGCTACGGTGTCCTTTGCCAAAGTGTCTACGGTATCCTTTGCCAGATCGGGAATTTTTCGGTGTGGAGTTTCGCCTTAGGGAACGGCTTTCCCGGGCTCGGCAGGCATAGTTCGCGGACAGCGTCCCCGCTTTGCCACATCTGGAGCAGAACAGAACGCGCCCACACTGCCGCTTGCTGATGCATTATTTACCTGCTCTATAAGTCCGAGCTCCATTAGCAACGGCATATCGGCTGCGGGTGGTGGGTTCGTTGGTAGTGGGATTTATGTCACGGAAGGCGGTGGCGGCAGAGAAATCACACCTAGGATGTTTACAGCGGGTGCTCGGCGGACGGGCTTTTTAAAACCTCCCCTCTGGGTTACCGCAGCGGCCGGAACAGCGACTTTTCTTGTTGGTACTTTCGGCTGCAACTCGGCTGTTGCACAAGGTTTTAACATTGAGTTCTGGGAATACCTCCCTGGTGTGCATGGACGGGTGAGTTTACACTCCAACAGGTTGGAGTCCTTTCCCGCCGTCTCGGTTCTTTTTGTCGGGGCGGAACGTCGTCTTGAAAAATATTTTGCCAGAGTCCGGATGGCATATTTTGCCACATTTTTCAAGTCTGGGGGCGGTAGGCTTTCTGGACGGCGGGGCAGGTTTCTTTTGCGTATTTTGATATAGTCTAAACAAAAGAAACCACTGTTGTTTAGCGGATGTGTTCAAGCCTCCGTTACGCTTGCACTAGTTCTTCCGGGTCTTCCTCCGTATCTGACGCCTCGTGATGTGCCAGTTTTAAATCTTTTACATGGATACAAGGGAACTTTTTTCCAGTTTCGATGTGAATAAATAACCGGAGAAATAAAATTAACCTTAAAGGGACTTGAATATTTCGGTGCTAATTTGCCGGCAAAGCCTTCGACGGCTGAGGAAAGTGGATGCTCTTTCTTGTAGACAAGGTCTTCCACATAACACCTCCAATCTCGTCTTAAATTGTAATGCCGGCTTTGTTTAGAGAAAGCCCGGCCGAGATTAATCTTTACTAGGTCGTAAATCTCTTTCATTCTGTGAAAACGGTCGGCGTACAATTTGGCCTCCTCGGTTGTTGTCTCATTGTCGATGGGCTCCGAACTGGGTTGTGGATTAAATACTGTTTTTGGCGGTTCCAATCCTCTTCCAAAATTGAGAAAGCATGGCGAGTATCCGGTCGAATCATGTCGAGAGATCGCAAATGTAAGTTCGGGCAGTGAGTATTCCCACGTCCGGGCAATCATCGTTTTAATACTCTTGTTGGCCCTTTCGACAGGGTTATCCTGGGGCGAATAAACGGAAGTATACCGATGTTGAATCCCACATTGTTTCAACATGCTTACAAATGGTTTTCCTTGATACTGTGATCCATTGTCACTGATAACTCGGGTCGGATATCCAAACCGGGACAAAACCATTTCTCTGAAAGCCTCGGTGACAGCCCGATATGGTCGGCACTCGATCCACTTCGTAAAACGGTCCTGAAACATGACGACATAACTATTGCCTTTCTTGGAGCGGTCCAATTAGGTCGCACGAAACGGTATGCCATGGAGCGTTATTTAAAGACGCTTGCATCTTACCGGGAGTCACTTTTTGCGACGGCTTATACTGTTGTAACGTACCAGGCCAGTAGTACCGCCGGGCTACTCTGGAAGTAGTTTTTGCAATTCCTCCATGGCCCGCGGTAGGTACGTCATGACATTCATTTAGAACCTGTGACCTGGCCGCTTTCGGAATACAAAGTTTCCAGGTATCCGACATCTCTGCTTCGGTGAGATTGGACATATTCCAAAAGTGGCGGAACAAACGACCCTCTTTAATGCAATAATTGGGATATGCTTGGGGGTTGGACTCTACTTCCTTCATCTTCTTTCTAAACCAGGAACACGATGCATCTGGTGCCACCTCGAATACCGGGTCCGCTTCCGGTTCTTCGTTCATGTATGGTAACGGATCGCGAGATAATGCGTCAGCAATGCGGTTTAAAACGCCTTTTCTGTATTTGATCTCAAAATCAAATTGCTGTAGAAACATTGCCCACCGAGCCAATCGTCCCGACGGGCTTTTTAATGTCGTTAGCCATTTTAGAGACTGATGGTCGGTTTCCACGGTGAACTTATATAGTTCGAGATACGGTCTCATCTTTTCGATGCCCCACACGATAGCAGCACATTCCTTTTCGGTAACTGACATTTTTTTCCCCGGTGATGTCAACGAATGACTAGCATAGGTAATTACATGATCGCCGTCCGTGCTGTGATGTATCAGGGACGTGCCTAAGCCGTTGTCGCAAGCGTCCGTTTGTAGAACAAATGGTCCGCTAAAATCGGGAAAAGGACTCTTGCTGGGCGGCAGTCCAGATAAAACGTTCTCTTTTCTTCAAAAATTTATGTAGCGGTGCGGCTATCTGGGCAAATCCCGGTACAAACCTTCTATACCAACTAGCTACACCCAAGGACCGCCGTAGTGATCGTACGGATGTCGGAAGAGAGATAGCCAAGATGGAGGAAACCTTTTCCGGATCGGTCGAGATACCTTCAGATGTTACTACATGTCGCAGATAGGTCAAATGTGTTCGGGCAAACTGACATTTCTCTGGATTGATGTGAAGGTTAGCCGTCCAGAGTCGGCGAAATACCTTTTTTAGATCTCTCCCAAATAATTATATCATCTAAATATGCAAACGCATACGGATCTAGATCCGGTCCAATAACCCTGTCCATTAGACGTTGGAATGTTGCCGGTGTCGAATGAAGACCAAAAGGCATCACTTTAAATTGAAATAGAGCACGACCGGGAACGGTGCAAGCGGTCATCGGTTTACTAGTAGCTGACAACGGAATTTGCCAATAGCCTTGGCGTAAGTCCAGCGAAGAAATATAGCGGGCCCTGCGTAGTTTATCGAGTATTCTATTGATAAACGGCAACGGGTACGCATCTTTCTGAGTGACCTGGTTGACCTTTTCAAACCAAATACAAAACCTAAATTTCCCATCCTTCTTGCGTACAATGACAACTGGAGAACTCCACGGACTCGTTGACGGTTCGATGATTCAATCTGCCAACATACGGTCCACCTCGTCATTCATTATAGCCTGCATGCGGGGGTTTTGCGGGCAATATCGCTGGTTAATGGGCTCTCGGTTAAGCAACTTTATTTCATGCTCGATTAAAGTAGTGCATCCTTTAATTCGTTCAAATTTTGGTAATTCACTGTCTAAAAACTGTTTCAATCGGTGGGTCTCGTCAGGAATCAAGCCTAACCCAGGTTGGTCGCAGAGGATCCCAATCGGGCTACATAGGTCGATGGGCTCCATGACGAGTTGTCCATTTACTAAAATTTTTCCCTGACCCAAATCCAAGTGAACATTGTTGGATTGTAGGAATTCCGACCTAGAACAATTACAATCCCTTGACATCACCCCGGTTTTGCCACACCTCGAACAAAACAGTCGCGGTGGAGCTCGGCATACTCCCCTCATGTGAACTCTTTCACCGCATCGCCAGCTAACTGCTTCCGTAGCAGTCTGCCTTGTAAATGTCTGGCTCCGATAAACTTGCTCGGTTGAAGTACTTGGCCTTTCCACTCTGGGCGGGCTCCAAGATTCGTTAGGTATTACTCGGGGTGGTGTAGGGGCAGATCTTGAGGGATAGCCGGCCTCAAGTTCCCCTCTTAATAGTTTATACTCCCAGACTACCTGAGTAAAAGACGTAGTATTCGTGTCTTAAATTACGATATAACCAGGTCAACTCTTGGGTAATACTATACCCGCCATGACGTCGCAACAATGTTTGTAGGTCGGTAATGTAGCCAGCGGATGGCTCATTTATTCTTTGTAGTCTTCGTGCGATTGCGGCTTCTAAGTTGACCTGATAATTGACCGGAAGAAAATAGTGGATTTTAAAATCTTCCACAAACATTTTCCAACTAGTCCACGATCGCTTATTATTTCGACACCATAGAGCCGCTTCGCCTTGGAACAATTCCGGTAATTGACCCAGAATCCGATCCGAAAGTATCGCCTGTGAGGCGCAAATTTCTTCCACTCTTTCTAAGAAGTCAGCCGGGTCCTCTTTGCCACCAAAGCTTACTTTCCATTGATGCACCGGTAATGTAGGCGGCACAGACGGTAGAGTCGGATTGGCTGCACTTATTCCCGTACTTACAACAGCACCTCAGCTCGGTTGCGAAACTAGTGTTGAGCTTGGTACGTAAACGTTGTGTGGGATGGTACTTACTAGGGGAGTAAGGGTGGTATACGTAGACGTCGTATTTACTACGGACGACGGCGGCATCCCCGCGGTTGTAACCGTCACACTCGGCTGGTAATTTACTGCGCTAAAGACAGTGATACTAGTGCTGGAACTTCCTGTGAATGTCCCCACCGTACTAGTCGTGGGAAAACTGGGTGACTGTAGTTGAATATGCGGAGACCTATTTACGTCTCGTAAATAGTTATTCAACCTTGCTCTTCTTTCCTTTCTATTCCCATCAACTGACAAGTTGAACTTGATCAGGTGTAGTTATAAATCGGACTTTCTAAGGCTGTAGACCCAACTCACCGATATACTAGGATCCACGGTTAAGCCGGCCGTCGCATTTAGGGATGGCTGGCTACGATCACCCGTCACCGGATCGAACACCCTTGAATTATCGTTTCCTTTATTCGCGTCGTCAATCCTATTCGTTTCATCTTCCATATCTGATTTTACGCTGGTCATTTTGAAGCCGGCGGCGGTTGTTGTGGTTAATCGGTAATTGATCTGTCAATTTGACAGGTCCCTGCTCGGGCGCCAAATTTGTAACGTTTCTAGGTTGGTAACTCTTTGTTATTTATTTTGGTAAAAAGATTCACAGTCCCTAGGTAGCTAAACAGTCGCCAACCAGGTCAAAAGAATAAAACACTGCGGTTACAAGTTCTCACTTTATCTAGCAAGGTCCTGTTAGCCCTTTCGCTCACTCCATTTTGTTGAGGGGTATGGGGTAGAGTGTACGCTGTTTTTATGCCATTTTGTGTACAGAAACTTTTAAACTCTGCAGTTGTATATTATTCTTTCATTCCTTCTTATGCTTTCATTAAGGGCCAAATTTATATTCCGACGTCGAAGGACGCCTCAAGGCCTCCTTGACGAAGATGTCCTTCAAGGCGTCCTTTCATTTCTTATTTATAGTCCCTTCCTTCGGGAAGGAATATTTCAAGGTAGGGTTGTATCGGCAACGTCGCAAAAATGATGGTGGATTGGTGCAAATAAACTACTGATAACTTCATTGTTATAATTTTTGTGGTTAAGGTTTCGTTATTTTTAAAATTTTTGTTTTTTTTTGACAAAAAAATTAATGAAGATAAAATTCAAAAGGGAGGCACTATAAAGGGTCCAACAGACTGCGTTTTTGTTGGATGGTTATGGTTGACGAGCAAATCTGTTCGAGCAAAAAAGACGGATTCGAGTTGCACACAGACTTCGGTTTAGTTTTATTATATTAATAAATCGAACATCTCTGATGGACCAAATCATGCGAAGCCAGATATTTGCATCGGTTTTGTACGCCAGCAAAAATTACAATTTTTCGTACACACACTTCGGTCTTGCGTTGTTTTTGCTCGACCAGATTTGCTCGTCGAACCAAAACGCAGTCTGTGGGCCTCTTAACACCCTACACTAGCCAGGAAAAGGTTTTCCTCGCTGAACTGATTCAAAGATATAAGAATAAGTTGAGCTCACATATCAACAAAAAAATGTATGTAAGATAGTTTATTTTATTTGCGTTTTACTTCCTACTTCATAATTTTCATAACTATGAATCCAGCTTTATAAAAGGTACATTCACACAATACAATACATTTTATTTATTCTTATTTAAATTACATAGGTGTTGAACATGTCAATTAAAAAAAAGAAATAATAAATAACTATAATATGTACAAAATAAAAATATAAGTACAAATCATGTAACTTTTCCTTATCAAGAAAAGAACTGTCAGAAAGATAAAAAAATAAATTTAATTAGTAGGTTTTTTTGGGTAAATCTTTGAGGAAGGTTGTTCCAGATTTTAATAATGTTGTTTTTTACCGAATTTTGAATAAATGTGTAGTTAGACTTTTCTGTTAGCGGGTTAGTTTTGTGTCGTACATGTTTACTTACGTTACCTAGCTACCTTCCAGTGCCATATACCGTAGGGTACATATCAATTAAGGCCAACATTGGGGACACTGGAAAAAACCCCGGTTGTTTGGGTGATTAAATTGATCTTCGATCATGTTTTAGTATAATGTGCAATGTGGTGTTTTTTGAAAATATATATCTGACCAAAAACTCCTTTTATTTTTCTTTTTGCATATGCACGTATATAGGTAGCTTTTGGTACCCAGGAAAATTTTTACGGTCTCGCTGTGTCGGTCCTCGGTAGAAATAAGTGGATATTATAGCAATATAGGGAAATATAAGAACCCTTGCTGATTTTAAACAAGTGTTTTATTTAAAATATAATAAACATATAAATCAATACAAGAAGGAAGGCTCTTTAGCTACCTTGGCTCCTTAAAGGAACAAGGGAACCTTGAAAGACAACTATAAATTTGGCCCTAAGTTAAATTTAGCCTCACTCTTTTTCTTAAACAAAAACACTGTCATGGAGTGAGAGCGATCATCAATTATTGTTTGATAATATTTCTCACCGTTACTTGTTGGTGTCTTTACTGGTCGAACTACATCTGAGTGAAGTCACTCACTGTTGATCTAGGCAACTCTTGACTGTAAAAAGGTTGTCTCGTAGCTTTGCCTTCTCGACATGGACTACACACATTACTTGGTACCAGCAAATTCATTTTTTTGATGTAAACTTTAGAAATATGTCCTAATCTCTTGTGCTAGATGTCTCCTGTGGTTATTAAATTGCACATTTGCTGCTGCTGCTAAACTAAAACTTGCAACATAGAGATTTCCTACTGCCTTACATATAATGTTGTAACAATTTTTCTAGATGCAATAAAATTCAGTTCGGTTCAGATAAGTTCAGTTCAGCACCTGCTTCATTTTGTCAGTGTCAAAAAATTTTGACTCTTATCTTTATTTCTTTTTCTAGACTTTGTATACCCGTCATAAATTTTTCCATGCCTTCAACAACTAGATGATCTGTCGCTCCACTGTCCAATATAAAATTATATTTGAACCATTCACCACGCATGTTTCAATGCCAAAAACTTCGCTTAAAAATACAATATAATCCCTCTTGCTCGTTCCTTCATCTGACGCATAATGAGCATGTCTAGTCATGCCTCTTTGAAAATTTCTCCTTCTACTTCTTCTAGAATGTCTTCGATATCCTTCTCTACTTGTATTTTAATTTTTTTTCACAATTTCTTAAAAATGAGGTCCTCCACAACCATAACATTTCAAGCCTTGAAATTTCTTAGCATAAAATGCTGGTTCTTGACTACCAGTACCCATAGAATCTGGTTGTGCATCTTTAAATTTTAACTCAGCATCCAACAGTCTGCTCTTTATAAATTCTAGATTAATATTAGTTGTCACTATTTCAATTGGCGTTACTACAGTGGAGATTACAGTGTCATACTTATCTGGCATTGTTAATAATAAGTAGCATATCTTGTCAGTTTCATCCATATTGGCCGCTGCACCTTCAAGTTCCCTCGATAAACTTTCTACCCGCATGCAATGCTCTTCTAACTCCTCACTTGTACACTCAAAAGACTGCAGCATTTCTTGAGCTGTTTGTGCATTCTTCACAGTGCACTATTAAACATTTCGCTTTTGCGTCACACTTATCAAAATTTTTCTTGTCATCCTCTGACAAGCTGCTTCGGGATACGTTTAATGCCTCCTTGACTAGTTCTTTTTCTAACAAAATTTCCACTCGAAATTTACAGTTTGAGTAGTTTGTACTACTAAGTTGTGGAAATGGTAAAATCGACGACATTTCCATTCGATGGACTTGATTTTTTCATTTTAAAAAATCGTTGCGTTTTTTCTCGTTTTTCACCTAATCTCAAAATCTAGTTTCCTCTTTTTTCACTTTTCCACTCGTAATTCTAATTCCTTCTTACTGCTAAGTATTTGCAGCTTCAGCAGTGACCTGAGCCCATAACCTATTGGAATTATTGGAGAATCTTTTCTTAATTTGGAAAAACTTTGGTGAAAAAATAAAACGACTTTAACCTCTGAAAATGGAAACGTAAGTCTTCTTTTTTTATTAACCACTATTTTAAAAATAAAGTACGTGACCAGTATACATACACATTTTTAGCGCTTTCACCAGTTTGCCCAATACCCGCAACTAATATACTTAACAAATAGTTGGCCCCCTCGCCGCAATGTACTAATAGAAATCATAAGGTACTTTAACTAGTTCAACCTGAAAATCGGGTCAGATCGGCTTGGAGAGAGACAGTTACGCTATCTAATTTGAGGGAGATGATGTTATCTGTAATAACACGACTGTGATAGAGGTAATTAGAGGGACATTTCCACGTTTAATTGCGAATTTTGATTTTATTGTTAAAATTTCAGCAAAATGCTTGTTTACCCTGGTTCAGAAAGGATATTACTCTATAAAAAAAATCACACTGTGTCTTTTTCCACTTTTCCAAACTTTTGATTTAAATTATATCGGCATTATTGAGTTTAATAGCCTACTTGATTAAGGGCCGGTTTATCAATAGCGGGTTATCCCCGAGTTAAACTAGTCCCAAAAAACTAAAAAAATTGCTTTTTTTTTGGAAAATTGTTGATTTTTAGGAAAAAATCAAAATTTTATGTGACTTTATACTTTCAAAACTAGCACTTTGGGACTTACTTAACAAGGCTTCCATTGATAAACCGGGTCTAGGACAATTAGTTCAGCGCTTCGTTATATATAATTAATTTTTTTATTAGACAGTTTAAGTTGGTCATAGAACGTAGGCGTAAATGTTAAATATGGCGTCAGATTCTGTCTTCCTTTTATCTGAAAAAAAACAAACTTCCGCTCGAATACAGATATCAGATTCCAATATCAGCGGTCTAGCGTTGAGCTCTTTCCTCAAGGTTACGTCTTTAGCATGTGCAACGTAGAGATATAAGAAAAATCGTAGAGTTTTGCCAAAAGGCTACAAAAATCAATAGATTGGTATTACGAACGGCTGAACACAAGAAAGCAAGATAGAAATACATGGTAATAAAATTTAAAAGACAGAAACGTCCAATCCGGCAAATCCCACGTCTACCGCTAGGCAGCTGCTCGTACGTGTCATGACCAACTTAAAACTGTCTATTATGATTTTTCTTTAAACGGCTAAAAAGCTATTCTAAATCTACTCCTATACTTAACCTTTAGTTTCATTTAATTGTCATTTTAGTTGTCAGATATTACCTTGGTGCGTTAAGAGTAGAGATTCTCGGTTATTTTCTGTCAGAGACTTTAGCTCAGGAAATTTCGAAGTGACTTCAAAACAGGTAATATGTTATATCCATACTTTTGAGTCAAATAAATATTAGAATTGGCTGAACTTTAAATGAAAAGGACATTTTTGAAAAACTAATGCACGGCTCGGAGCTTTTTTTAAATTTTTTTGCTAAAATTTCTTTCTAAGGCCACCAATTCGAAATATTCTAACATTTGAATCGTTGGCCTTAGAAAGAAATTTTAGGTTATTCGTCAAAAAATAAAAAAAAGTGCTCCGAGCAGTGTCTTAGTTTTTACAAACTCCAAAACGTATGGATATCACATGACCCGTTTTGAACGTCACTTCGACATTTCCTGAACTACCCAAGCAGTATTTTTCTGACTTCCGACTTTTGGTTTACCTAAAGTGACTACATTCTACACTAAGTATTGTGTCGTAATATTAATTTGTCATAGACCAAATAACAGTTCATTAACTGTTCGATATATATTATTTTGCTCAAAACTATAATAACAGGACACTCATAAATTCATCCGGTTACCACAATAACCATTCATATTTGAACAAAAAAACAATATTTTCAGACTTCATTCTAAGGTTTAGTTGCTTTGTGACAATGTCCAACTGCTGCATGTTCCCCTGAAATAAAAATGTAAAGAAAAAAAACATTACACTTAACGATAAATCAGCCAAATCATTTGGCATTAGATTACAGCTAATAATATCTGCTGTTAATTTAATCTGCCTTTTTAAACTTTCTATATTTTAAATTTCTTTAAAGAAAAATAAAGTGAGTACCAACCTGTCTTTTTTTTGTGAAAGTTGAATTATTATGCTTGTAGGCTTGACGAAGCTAGACTTATTTGACAATCCACCTTCTATATATCGCTTTTAGTACAGTAGATCGGACCCGCAATATCAAGAAAATATAATGTCAAAACTACTTTTTTTGGGTTTTTCGCCACTAAGTTAAGGAAATTTTTTCAAAAATATGTTAAAACCCACTGCGTAAATTCCTAAAGAAAAAAATTTGTTTGTTTGTCAGTGGTTTTTAAATAAGATAAAAATTTGCCTACACACACGCAAGTACTAAGTACTTAGATTCTAGTTATGATTTGCGTGTGTCTAGGCAAATTTTTATCTTATTTAAAAACCACTGACAAACAAACAAATTTTTTTCTTTAGGAATTTACGCAGTGGGTTTTAACATATTTTTGAAAAAATTTCCTTAACTTAGTGGCGAAAAACCCAAAAAAAGTAGTTTCGACATTATGAATCCGCCAAAAAAAATATAGATTTTATTTACAAGAAAATATAGTCTTTCGTAGTTGCTGAGAAGCAGTCTAACGATGTTTATACCTCTAAAAGTCATCTTGTTGACTAACACTTTGGCTTGACTTAGGACCCACGTGAAAAAACCGCGTAGGTTCTTATAAAAGTTGGCGAGTTTTATACCGTTTTATAGGGTTTTATAAGATTCTACGTCAGAACTGAAAAAATAATTGTACTTCACGAGATTTGTCTAGGTTTTTGTTGTTTGTTTCACATGCCACACAGAAAACATATAAAGCCTCATAAAACATTATGATATCTCGTAAAACTTTTCTAAGAGATTTGACAAAGTTTTTTTTGGCAGGGCCGCCATGTAGGACTTTTATGTTCTCCTAAAAAGACAAACATTTTTAGTCACTTATTTTTACTGTCTAGATAAGGCACAGGAAGGAATGTATAATTTTGATATTAGGTGCCCACTTTATGTTTATTCCCGTCTCGTCTGGTCGGTCTCGAAGTTCCTATCCCAGGAAAATGCAGTGTTTTCTAAAGTTTCCTTGGAGAATTAACTACTGATCGCTTCCGTCGAATTACAGTCAACGTTTTCTAAAGCAGGGTGTCTCTTTTTTCAAGTTTACAAACAGAACAAAAATACAAGGTATTTTAGGGTTATGTTGTCCGTTGCCCTCAGACGTCAGGATTGAGATTCTGTTCCGTCGAAAGGACGACGAGGCATCGATGATTTACGTCACTTTTTGGTCAAGAAATGTCGAAAAGTTTTATTTGATTGTAAATAAGTGTAGAGAAATGGTGATCCGGTTCAAATTATTAATAATACTAAGTATAGAATAGGTCAGTCAACAAAATCCGCTATTATGGACCCCGCGGTCTGTCCGTCGTACAAAAACACGATTACTTTTTAGATCTATGAGTGTTATTGTTATTTATTATACAAAAAACTAAGACTATAGTCCGGACACCGTATTTCTCGCCGACGCCGACGTTTTGTGTCATTAGAAATGCCAAAATCTAGAACCTTTTATTTGCTTACTAATCAAAAAAGCAGAGGCAGATCTTAAAATTTTTTTTTTTTTTTTTAATTTAATTCATCATCATCATAAATATGACCAAAAGTTGTAAGGGTACCAAAATCCTTACGAGGATATGAAAGTTTGCAGGTAGTTAAGGATACTTATGGATGCAAAATTTTTTGATGATGTTTGTATCTCCCAAAGAAATAGAAGGGTTTAAAAAAATGGGGTTAAGCCAAAATAAGGTATTTGCAACTACACTGAAAAAAAACAGTTGGTTGACTTATTTCCGAATTACACTGTTAACATTGAAACGTAAATAAAATTAGGAATAATTTAAAAGGAGAATTCTATTTGAACTTCGTTTGTGAACAAGGGTCTGCCTGCTTATTTACTTATTTAATTCAAATATAAACGGTATTTTCTACTGGTACAATGGCATATTATATTTCTATTTTCTTTTCCAAACCAAACAAAGTGTGTTATTTTTTAAACAAGCCTGTGAAGGTTTAAAAAATTGAATAAAACAATATTTCCCTAAAAATATACCTTATAATTTGAAAATAATTAGTCTTTAAAAAGCCATAAAAAATCTATAGAAAAATTATCATTATTTTAAATGAATGCATTTTATTCTAGTGGGTTTTTAAATAAACTTAAATATTTCAAGTAAAACCACATTGAAACGCCCCTTGTAAACAAATAAATTTAATTACTATATTAAACCAAATGTTCTTATTACAAATATAATCATAAAAAGTCAAACTTTTTCTTATATTTATTAACTAATTACATCTTGTCTAAGTCATGTGAAAATTTGTCCAATTGTAAACTTGTTCACAGTCCACGAAAAGGTTTTTCTGGTTAAGTTAAAATATTAAAGTCTTTTTTATTTACAAAATATCTCTGAAAATATTGACCAATAAAATCGATGGGGCTGACAAATTTGGACCAATAGCAAACGATTACAGCGATAATTTGCACTAAACAGCCCATTTTAACACATATTTTGCCTATTACTGAGATAGAGTATGGTTTATGAGGACTGAAAAAAACAGCTCAGTAAAACGCAAGTTGTAAAGAATAGGAATTTCAGGAAAAAGTCTGCAGAATATGCCTCGTGCAGCAAATTATCATAATTTTTACCTCAGCACTCGAGCGCATTCGCGTTTATCGTCAACTTGCTATGCAATCGGGATATTATCTATTATAATAATAATAATACATCGTGACTTTTAAGATATGTGTTAAAAAAGGACTAGGGAGACTTTATTGTCTACTTACAAGAAACTAGTTGTAAGATGTTAAAGTTTTTAAATTCCTGTTATCATTAATCCTTGAAGTTGTATGGTCTCTGTGAATGATTGGTCTGAAATCGACAGATTTGAGATAAAAATAACAAAAGCAAGTTTATCACAAACCAAATAATATTGATTGCTCTACCTTTGTCGTCAGTTGACAAACAGAAGCGCAGTTGTCCCCCCCCCTGAACTTAAATTTTTCACAAAAACATTTAAAAAGTCAAGACTTCTATGCCAAAATTGCAAAAATTTTCCTCTGTGGCGCTATAACACCATGAATTTTTACGACTTTGTGTCGAAAATGCCATTGTTAGTGTAATATTCTCAAAAATTTTTGCCTTCGCCAAAAATTTAATTACCCCCCTAAATTTGGGGCCAGGTCCGCACTTGACAAAACACGCACCTGTTAGTTTGGTTTGAAGATAAACTGTCCGTGACTTCTTCAAAGAGCCTTGTCCATTTAGAGCTGGGCCACATCAAGCTTGAAGAGAGAGTTTGTGTGCTTGTTTTTGACTTTAAGTTTGATATTTCCTGCGATTTATACAGGCGGGATGTGCCCACGTCATCGGGATACATTTTGAATGTTCTTTGTTTTATTTATCTGGGTCAGACAACCATCCGCCTTCCTACGACTCAGGCCTGATCTAAAAGTAAAAGTACAGTAAATATTAAGTAAAGGAGTTTTTATATTCGTTTCAAAGAAGTAAACAAACATCAATCTTAAGAGAGATATTTTTCAAGGATCTTGAAGGCAGTTAGGGCTAGAAAGTGGTCTTTGTTAGCGAAAACTAGGGATTTCTTAACAACAAAATTTCATGTAGACAGTTGACAGTTTGTGAAAATGCTTTTCTAAAAAAAAAGTGAAATTGAAGTATAGCCAACTCCTACAGCACGTTTTGAAAATATTTTTTTTCTTTTTTTAGTTTGAAAAAGTTGATGGCTAGTTAATTCCAAATGTTTTCATTAAAAGTTGTTTTTGTTTTGCCCCCCCCCCCCCATTATATTCTTCCTTTTGCGTTTGTTCACTCTGCTTATTTATAAATAGAAAAATTAACTAGATAACATAAAATTCAATGTTTTGAGTTTTGCATGGGTTTTTGCATAGGCTTGGCAATGGGGGAGGTACAGCTGATACCCTAAGACAAAAATTAATTAAAAATTAATACTCTCTTGACAAACAGTTTGTGCGTCATATGTAAAATTTCTAATGTACAATATTTGCTCAAATATACACATTTTTTAATTGTCTTAATGATAAATTTTTATTTGTTTTACTTACAATATGGTTTTGTTTGTGGCACCTGTTTCTGGGGATACCGGCTTGAAAGTCTTGTTATAACTTAGCCTTTTGAGTGGGTTGGGTTAGGCTTAGTCCATCTTCTACTTGGTACTAAGCTAAAAAAAAAACAAATTATTTTAAGATAATAACAGATACAGAAAAACTGTTTAAGAGGAGTTTGCTATAGATTTTGCAAATTAAATAATTAAAAGTGCATACTTTTTAGGAAAAAAATCCCCGACTTTTCCTGATCATTTGGATACAAATTCCTGACAATCATTTTTAAGAAGGCCATAGAAAAAAATGTTTGCAATAAATTGTAATAAGTCAAATACTATCACGGGAAATTAAAAAAACTTATGTGTAAAAATTAAATAGAAAGTAACCTAGGAAACCGAAAATATTTATTTTTTTATTTAAGAAACCAGGGAAGTAATTTTTTGATGAGGCCAAAGTTAGAAAGCTTCCCTGTAAGAGCAAGGGGCTCAAGGTATACATATAGTTTAAAACTCGGTTATATAAGCTATAATAAGCCCAAAAAACAAATATAATTATAGCCAGATAATAAATATATCAAAACCGAAATTAAAACAATTATTCATCAAATTGTTAATGATCAAGTTATGCCTTAAAAATGTGTTTATGCATTAAAAAGTTGGAAATAAGCCTGCCTTTACTTTTAAAATAATATTCATTACAATTATAAAAAATGTTTAAATGCTGATAAAATCCATCTTTTTTAATCGAAAAACGATACCATAATTATTTATAAAAGACCCTTAAAATCTTACTCCGCTCAGGTGATAGTCAAGCCATGATGACCCTTAAAATAATTTTCTTAAATTCCGTTAAATTATTTTTAGATGTACTAAAGTACACTTTAGTGGAAGTAGATTTTTAACCCCAAGTCTCAAACTACTATTAAAACTAATTATTTACTTGGCTTGACCATAAAGCTCACTTTAAAACGAAAAAAAGAGTAGATTTTTAACACCAAGTCTCAAACTACTATTAAAACTAATTATTTACTTACCTCTTTAACTGAAATAAACTCCCAAAATAATAAACTGTGAAAACTCCAAAACACAACGCGGAGCTCAACCTACAAAATAAATATGGCTGCCAAGTTGACGGAAGCCTGACGTTCGCTGCAACAATTGAATGGGTATGTTCAAAAATACAATTTTTTGCTACGGGCCTGTTAAGATCGCAGTATCGTTTACTTTTAAAAGTTGCCAGCCCTGAGCAGGCTAGCAATTGTTTTCGCGATCGTCTTTTGCACAAGAATTAGTGTGACCAGACTATACCTAATGTTATATACTAGTGTGTGTTCAGCAAACCATAAAAAAGCAAAGTTTACACTTGGTTGGCTCCGCCCTTTCGCAGTTGAAATCTGTTACCTCCGAAAAGTATGGGTTTCAAAACATCCTTGTGTGCTTTGTGGCGAAAATACATTATGGTTCCTCTGTATAAATGCTTGACGACGATCTCTGCCTCATTCCATTCCATATGATGTTGATTGTCCCAGCAATGATGAGCTATTTTTGATCCTGTTGTATCCCCTTGTCGAGTTTTGCGTTTGTGTTCTGTAAGTCGAACTTCCACACAACTGGATCAAAAATATCTTAACACTGCTGGGACAATCAACATCATATGGAATGGAAAGAGGCAAAGATCGTCGCTAAAGAAGAAAATCTATTCAAGCAGAAATTCAAAAAAGCAGCATAATGTATTTTTGCAACAAAGCACCACCATCAAGGATGTTTGGAAATCCATACTTTTCAGAGATAACAGATTTCAACTGCGAAAAGGTGGAGCCAATCAAGTGTAAAGTTTGCTTTTTTATGGTTCACTGAACACACACTAGTATATAAGATAAGGTAGTCTTAGTTTTTTGTTAGTATTCACCTGATGACGATTGCAGATACATAAGCATTCGAAAAGGTGTGAAAAATAAAAAATAAAGACAATGGAAGTTCGAAATTCCTTACTCCCAAGTTCAACATTGTCCACCACCTTCAAACAACGGTTAATAAGTCATCTTGGACTAAGATTCTTTTTAGGTATCTTCAATTTATTCTAGTGCAATTAGTAAATTTTAAAATTTTTGCAAAAAATATTTATTTTTATTTTTGCTATTTTCTCTAAATTTTTACGGGGAGTGTTTTTTTACTGCATTAATTGGTCATACTTTATCAGTAAACTAATCTTCATTTACAGTTTCAGGGTGATTACTTCTGATAAAATTTTAGGAATTCATAAAATTTCAATATTGGCATAAAATATCCCCAAAATATCATAAAATGTTCACAAAAATCTGAGTATTTCAAGTTTAGTGTAAACAAACTTTTGATATTTCACCGGTACATTTTCACATGGGATAGTTCAACACCGTCTCAAATAAAAAGCCAGTTAACTCGTTTTCGTCTTGGTATCCTTTGGCCTCCTATCGCGACTATAATAACACCAAACTGACAGAAAATCCACATTTTACCTGTCAATTTGGTTATAAAAATGGCAGTTACCGAAGGCTAAAGAGCACTGAAGTGGTAGGAGTTAACTGGCTTTTTATTTGAGACAATGTTGGATCGTTGTCGAAGCAACAACAAACCGCATAAAATGTCTACTCGAAAAACCAAATTTAAGGCGGCTTTGAAGCTGCAGTATTTTTGGTTACTTGAGGAAATAAAATACTGTTTATCTGCTAACTGCAAACTTTGTAAGAAAATATACAAACACATATCATCGACATAAAATCGAGCCAACGCATCGCCGAAGCACTGCCGATATTACCGACGTTGGCCCGATTTTGTGCCGACAGTTTTTGTTTATAGTGATGTTAAGCTCGGCAAGTTAAATCCCACGCAGCTTCAGAAAAATTCATAAAACTGGAAAAACCCTAGTACAGACAGGGTGATCCACTATATTTTGATCATGTTTTGATGCCTGTATCTCGATAACTAGATGATATAGAACTATGATTCTGGTATCAAAAAATAGCTGCTGCCAGTATATTTTAATCTATCTAATCGATTTTTTACTGCACGTCCACTAAATTTCACTTTTTGATATAACTTACCTTTTTTTACATCCCTCGCTAAGGGAAGTAATGTTTTTATTTAAATGGAACCATATATCAGAAATTCTTTCAAAGAAAGAATTGCATGCCTATGGTTCCTTCAACCGTTTGCAATAAAGTTTTATGAATATTTTTTTTTTAAAAGTACCCTCCACTATGAAAACAGTTGAGGCATCCATCATTTTGTAGTTATTTACATGATAGAGTTGACAAAAGAAAAGTGATAAAATAAAAAATGTCAAGCTTCTGTAGTAGTTGCTTACTATACTGCAAATGAAAGGTTTAGGTATTGTTGCCATACGCGTCGATTTTTTTAATTTTATTTATTTCCTGAGCTTTGTGTAAATATCTCGCAAACTAATATTAAAAACTCAGACGTGCCATATATTTTCGAAAAAAAAGTGGATTTATTATTTCACACGATTACAGGTACCTACTTGGAATTAAATTTCTAAACTATATTTATCATTTTAATTTCGATTGACATCCACCGCCTGAAAAACTAAGAAAATGGGCGGGTAATAGTAATCTACCTAACAAGTGCGGAAAGTGATACTTTTCCGCACTCACCAGCGCGTCGTCGTTCGGGAAAGCCGCGTTAGGTTCAACAATTTTCCTACGAGCGTGAGGAAAATTAAAAACATCTTGTTTTACATTAATTTGTCAAAAGAAATTGCCCAACGAAAAAAATTTGCGTGCTTAAAAAGGTAAAAGCACCGCATGCTTTAATATTTTTTCATGCATACTGGAAGGAGAATATTACAAAAAATGTCATTAAGTAGTCATAAAATTTTTCAAAAATTGTCATTTATAAAATCATAAAAAAATTATATTTTTCCGAGTAACCATTCTGCAGTTTTTAGTTCTAGAGAGCAATATTTTTCAATTTCTAAATATTATTTTAAGTACTTCACAACTAAATAAAAATAAATGGATTATTTTTATTTGTGCTCCTGGTGAAAACTTCTTCCAAAATAATTTAGAGGTATTACACGTTTGTCTACTCGACGTATATTACCATTGCATTGGGTCATGTCAGGTCGGCTGCGGCCATCGGCATAACCCAAATTTTTATTCCCAGTCCAGTTGGCACGAGGTCGGAAAAACATTGCATCCCGAAGCGCGACGTCGGGTTCTCTGACCTGACGTAATGTTACGTCAGCATGACGTCCAAATGCTACTTGGGTAAGGTCACTGACAGTATCTTTATTTAAATACTTGCAGTGGTCACTAATAAGCCCCTTGAATATCAGATAAGTCAAAAAGGGGGAAGAACTTATGATTGGCCATCGTACCTGCTTCACACTTATTTTTATTTGCACGAACACTCCAAATAAGTTTTAATTGTTTTTTTTTTAGTGGTATTAAAAGTGAAGCAACAGAAATAACCGTAACTGTCAAAGATAAGCAGATCAATATGTTCAGCTGCGAGTCCTGCGAATACAAAGCAAAACGTAAAAAAGATTTAATTAGACACGAAAACATTCATAGAAATATAGAAGATATTGAACACTACAAATGCGCTTTCTGTGGTTTCACGACGAAGTTTAAACACAGCATTAAAGGGCATATTTTAATTCACAAAACCGACAACGAAACAGAAGTATTTAAATGTGAATTGTGCAACTATCAAACTAAGCGGAAAATGTATTTACAAAGACACGGGTATGTTCACAAACCAAAAGAAGAAATAAAAACGTTACACTGTGACCTGTGCGAATTTAAAACAAAATTTCACACAAATTTCAAACGCCATGTTTTGCTCAATCACAAGTCTGAAAAAGAGTGTCAAATATACTACTGCGATCAGTGCCATTTTAAATCGAAATTAAAGCACAGATTAAACGAGCATTTAAAAGGCGTCCACAGCAAAGTTCCCAAACAAGTTCAAATTTTAAGTTGTCCAAATTGCGAATATAAAACTGAAAACAAGGATAATTTAAGAAGTCACATAGAAATTCATAATAGTTATAAAAAGATAAAGCTTTATGAATGTGAAATTTGTAAGTTTCAGACAAAACACAACACAAACTTAAGGAGACATGTTTTAAAACACCAGGAGGGAGAAGACTCGAAAATGATTTTTTGTACCATTGAAGAGTGTCAATTTAAAACCAAATATCGACAAAGTTACAGACGGCATCAATTAATACACCAGCAACAAAGTGACGTAGTTATGTACAAATGTGATAACGAAAGTTGTAATTTTAAAACCCGACATAAGTACAATTTAAATAGTCATAGTATAACAGTTCATGGTGAAAATAATATTGATTGATTTTAAAGTAGATCCGTCATAACAAATGCAAAAAATAATGGAGATTCAATAAAAGTATCAAAAGTTATTCTTATTGAGATTCAAACATGGCATGAAAAAATATTATAAATTCAATTTGTAGAATTCAATTTGCCTGCATAAAAATGATTACTGCTTGTTAACAGAAGAAAAAAAAAAGAATCATAGCCCGGTCAAATCACCCCCGACATCGGGTATAAAAATTTCACTCAAAGTACCTATTCAAGAGACTTTACGATTTATGCCTAACCAAAAACTGCTCGTCTGCCGGCGATCGCCGATATCCCGCTGCTGTCAACAGCTACCCGAGAAGCGAACGAAGCGAAAGATCAGACCTCTATCCAAAACTTTATGTGATCAATTATATGTTAATGAGTTGATGGGCTGAAACCCAGAAAGACAATGAGGAAAATTTATCACTTAAGAGTATAGTCTTCGCTAAAAAAACGGTCCGATGCAGAGGTATTTTTTACCCAAAATTTTTCTATCTTAGCGAAGGAATTTGTTGATAATTTTGGTATCGTTTTAAAGATAAGGATCAGTTTAGGGTTCTCTAGTGGTAGATTTTCGATTTTGTTTGTTATTTTTGTACAATATTGGTGTAAATATGACATATTTTGCCCCTTTTCAGCACTGTACACACGGAACCAGAAACAAAAAAATTAAAAAATTAACACTAGAGAACCCTATTTCTAAGCTTGATCTATCAAATAAAACAAAAAAAAATAAAGAATATTTGTCGCCTAAATTTAGAGACAAAGTATTTCTTCCCTTTCTCTTTGTTTTTTTAAAATTATTTATAGAATCAATTTAATTTCAATTTTTCCCACTCGTTATCAATGACGTCACTTTTCCACCAATTTGAATGGTTTTGAAACGAGCTTTTTGTTCGTTTCGAACTAGCGCATGCGTCTTTTGCCTAGACTCCACATTGAAATTTTATGCCGCTGCCATTTATTGCTTCTCACTCTTTTCGACAAAGAGAAAAATAGAAATCAGTGGCAAGACGTTGGACTGTAGACTAGGCATAAGTTAACTGTCAAATACTGTGGCTAACTTCTCGTGGACTCTTAGCGTCTTTAGAGACCTCTTGCACCTCTTATAAAAAATTTCCGTTAGGTGACTTTATCGCTTAATAGAGACCTTTTGCACCTGTAATTTTGATGCCTTTTTACTTTATCGCTTTGGGCATGCGCAGTTACGAGGTAATAACGGAATCCCTTACTAACCGATAAAGTTTGACGTTATCTGCGGGAGAATACCGTATCCCTTATAATTGACATGGTTGCCGATAGTAAAACGTTAAGTAGAAAAACAAAAAATTTAAATTGATTTTTGAATGCAAATATGTTCTGTATTCTTTTTAATTGTAAAGATAAGTGCCATTTTTATTTAATCATTTTCTTTGGCTAGAATTTCGTAAGAAATGTAAAACATTGATTTGCACTGGCAACTTTGACAAGTGACTCCGATCTGTTTATCATAACCTCCCTTTTCTCTGTTGTGTTTTTCAGTTTTTAAAGATTAATAATAATTAAAAGTCACCGTAAAAAACAAAAGAATAAGAAATTCTAAATGAAAAATATTATTGGACAAATACTTTTTGTAAATCTTTATGATAATAAATACCGTATAAAGTCGGCCATAAACAAATCAAAGGCGGCGTGCAAAAACTAAAAATGCTGTCTTAAAAATAACCTGACGTTAGCTACGTCACAACGCGTTGTTAAGCGATAAAGTCACCTAACGGGGATTTTTCATAAGAGGTGCAAAAGGTCTCTAATAACGCGTTGTGGCGTAGCTAACGTCACGTTATTTTTAGTTTTTACACGCCGCCTTTGATTTGTTTATGGCCGTTTTTATACGGTATTTACACGGATGTAGAAACCTTGGATTGCTAATACCTATGGGAAATTTTCATGAAAATCACTGCCGCGTGTCTTCCGCCATTTTCGCCGACATGTTGTGGAGATTTGGGTTGGCGACATTGGTTTCCTTAATTTTAAATAGTAGTGTGGGAACACTGACTGTCCACAGTGTCAAAATATGGTTGAATTTGACATTTTTTTGAAAGGTTATTTTTGTTGTTGTTTTTTAATACAAAAACAAAAAAGTAAAGGAACAAGTCATAAACAAATGCTCCAACGGTCACGCCATTTATCTCTCTCATTTGGTCTGAAGTATGTGCAGGTTTCGAACAAATAAATCTCAACATGGAAGCATTGCCCCCCAATTTTAAGCCACACGTTATAAATTGTAATAAACGCTCAGTTCTCCTGCTGGCTCTCCCGCGGAAGATACACCTTAATTACGTTGATCTGAATCTGCACAGGGACTAAAACAGCTAAGAACAGATGCACCAACGTGATACAGTAATAAAAAATCAATGAATAGAGGGAGATACTGACTTTGATAATAGCATATATCTCTCAGCTCATTTAGTGATTACAAAAAAAGTACATCTTTGGCACATGGAGTTTTACAATATTTGAAGACCTTGGCGGAAAAACCTATTAACTAACAACTGTGTCGACCATACCTTCCCTAGTAGTAGTAGAGAAGGGGCGGCGCGAAGCCTGGCAAGTAGGCCTTCCTGGGCCCTTTCTGCCCTACCCCGAGCCTGCCCCTAATCCACCGCCTGCACCACTAGTCTGGCAGTCTGCTCATTTGGTTTCACTGTTCTTTTTGCAAAGTCCAGTATTTTGTCCCATTTGAGCATGTGCAGGTCCTCATCCAATACCTTCCGTAAGTTAACAAGTTATTACTAAGATATCCTTGAGTTTTGGTAAGTTTTCAGCATTAAACATTTTTTGTGTAGCTCTATCTTTTATAAAGGATGATGGATTTTGCTCAAAACTGCATATGTTGTAGGTTTCATTGTCCTAATAAAAATCTATCATTGCTCCACAGTGATCTGGTATGTGGTTTTTGAGATACTGCGTTCAAAGTTGCACATAAGTATTTACTTAAGACTGTTTAATCTTGTATACTATACTGTAATATTAACAAATGACAACTCACAAAGAGCTCGCATAACAAGTTTTTAAAAATAATCTTAAAAAAGGTAATTATTAAAAAAAATATAACTTCCTTATATGATTACCGGTATTGATGTGGGTACTTAACATTCCAGTCCTTTGATTTAGTACCATTCCAGTCTTGTAATAAAAACCTGAACAAAAATACTTTAGCTGCGTGCACCATCACAAAAATTAAACTTTCTGCCGCTCTGTTTGCTGGCGCTGTAACTAAAGAAATAGGAGCCTCTTTTAATCATACTAATTTTTTGGATCTACCCCCCTTTTGATGATATTTTACATATCGAGATGAGGGCTAAATGTTAAGTGATAATATTTTTTTGGGAAAGGATTTATTTATTTTCCTCGTTTAAGGAAGTGTTTTTTTTTGTTAAGGGGGTTGGCATATTATATGAAGATGAATAGTCCATAAAAATAAAAATGGGGTCTGCAATTTTATTTATTATTTTTTTAATAACAGTTGAGTGCTTATTTACATTTTAAGTCAAAATAAGTGTCCCAAAATTTATTATTTTTTATAGTCTCGTTTATAGTCATGCAAAAATATTTAGTACCAAACATTTTTTTTATCAAGAGGAGTTTGGCGTAAATAGAGTGTTTTTTATTTTAAACCTTTTATTATTACTTTATTTTAAACCTTTTATTATTACTATCAAAAACTTACTCAGTTTTATTCCGCTTCTGTTAACACTCCCCTTTTCTTCCTTTCTTGGGCCCTTTTGAGCCAACCTCCAATAGTCGATTCTATTGCTTTTTTATTGCAGGACATTCCTGAGGTTTTCAGTTGCCTCTAAAAATTCTTAAAGTTAGGTGGTAAAGATGACTAATTAAAACGTTTAGTTTTTTTGCATTGCACAATATATCAAGGGAATCAAAATTACTAAAAATTAAGTTAGGTGAAGCAGAAGGTAAAAATGTTTAACAAAATGTTCTAAAAAGAAAGAAAAATCTATCATAAGGGAATTTAAAAAAGTGATTTAAGTTGCATATAGTTTATTTCTTCTTTTGGGTAAAAAAGGGGTGGTTATGTTGGGGAAGGGGGTATTAAATCACCATGTTGTCATACAAAAAGGGAATATCATTAAATTTTAGTTTAGCACTTTTCCTGATGCAAAACTTTTTTTTGATGATAGACACAAATGCATATTTGAACTCACCAATTATCATCTTAAACAGAAAGATAATTGAATGGTGGTTTTTCCTTACACCCTAACAATGAATATTTTAGGGCCTTATCATCAGTTATGAGTGCAGATAGTATTCGTCTAATAAACTCCTGGATATTATTACCAAGCTTTGAAAAATAGGCAACCTAAAATATAAAATTATAATAGATTTTAACCATAATAGGTTTTTGGTCATTCTTAGTCTTAGTTAACTCAATTAAAAATCAGTCAAACTTTACGAAACAATTAGCAAAATCAGACCATGTTTGGACCTATTTATTTTTTAATTTTTTTTTCTCAACGTTTTTAGAATGATGTTGAACAAAATTATTTCAAGTGTCAGTTAATTTGGATTAAGGCAGGTTCATGGTTATATTCCTTTTCCGTAACTTTTTCCTTTATCTTAACCTTTCCTTTTTCCTTAAGTAAAAAGCTGGTTCATGCTAAAATTCAAAGTTGACACTAATGATAGGCAAACTTGCGATTTTGGCATTTTGTTTAGATACAAAATTTGGGGTTCTTTTTGTCCCACAAATGTGGACCAAATGCATTAAATGTTCAATATTCATTTTTGTAATAAATACTGCTTGAAATATTTAAAAAAAAAACATCAATTTTGAGGTTAAAAAATGTCAACAAATATTTTGCCTGCTGCACTTAAACGACACAATTTTTTCCATTTCTTTTTCTGTAAAGCTAAATATTGGTTGAGTTTCAAGGCTTAAGGAAAAAGATATGGAAAAGGAACAAGCATGAACACCCACATTTAAATACATGAGATTTAATAATAAAAGTTACAGCAAAAGTTACAGAAAAAGAAAAGGAATTAAATCATGAACCAGCCTTTTAAAGACTTGGGTTTATAAAAATAAGAACTTGTTGATGGTTTATACAGGAAATAAAATTAAAATAAGAATAGTATTGAACCAATTGGCACATGTGTATTAAAAATGTGTCTACTGTCATTTTTTGGTGTTTATTATTTTTTTAAAATTTATACAAAAACTCACATCTATATATTTTACAGCCATGTCTTACCAGGGGTGTGTCCCACCAGAAGCTAAAATGGTTGTCAAAGTCACATAACTACCTTAATCAGCATATTAATTAGTGTCAAAAACTTTACTTACCCTTTTATAGGAAAATACACCACCAGGTATCCTTACAAAAAAAGACCAAAATTATACATCTCTCGAGACATCTCCTTTTAAATTAAAAAAAAACCTTTTAAAAAATCAAGTTAAAAAGTTAGAAGTTGACCATCTTTTAATTTTATTTTCTTTATTTATTTAGCCGAGGTTTTAGCTTTATAAACGCTTACATTTATTCCTATAGCTTTAACTCTTATTTTTATTTTTTCCTGTATAAACTCAGCTTAAATTGCTAGAGTTAGAACATTTTTTTGAACTTACCATAGCTTGGTATTTTTTGTGTTCTCTAGATCACTCTCGAGTTTGACTAGATCATCCTCCATATAAAGGTAAAGTTATAAACTATCCATAACATCCTGGTCGTTTTCTTGTTGGGATAGACCTCCTGAACAACCACCTCTTATTAATTTTCGATTTTTCCATTAAGTTCTAGAATTGGGAAGGATCATCAAAATAAATTGAGGTACCAGCAGCAGACAAGTTAAGGCTGATTCATAGTTAAATTCTTTTTCCTTTAACTTTAAACTGTTTTTTTCCTTAAGTAAAAAGCTGGTTCATCCTAAAATTCATTTTCCTTAACTTTAGTCCTTAATGTTAACACTAATTAACAAGTGCATTCAAGACTACTGCTTGAAATATTTACAAAAAAACAATACAATCAATTTTGAGGTTAAAAAAACGTCAACAAATATTTAGCAGGCCGTACTTCGGCAACACTATTTTCCATTTCTTTTTCCGTAAAGTATATTGGTTAACTTTCAAGATCATTCCTTAAGGCTTAAGGAAAAAATGGTAATTATGCAGTATACGGTTTTCTGCCATTTTAAAAAGATTCTTTCTGGGGGCACCTACTAGGATCCCTAGGACCTTAAATCCGCCTGCGCCCGATTTTCTTTTTAAGAGAAAAAAGGGTGCCGCCGGAGGGGGGGTTGTAATGTGTTTTTTTATTGTTTTGGGTTGGAATAGGTTGGGTTGGACTGTGTTGGATTGGGTTGTTTTAGTGAAAAAAAATTAAAACACAAAAAAATTGAAAAAAAAACCAACCGGCGCAGGCGGATTTGGGGTCCTAGGGACCCTAGTAGGTGCCCCCATAAAGAATTTTTGGTAATTATGCAGTATACAGTTTTCTGCCATTTTTGATTTTTTATGAAAAATTCTTTATGGGGGCACCTACTAGGGCCCCTAGGACCCCAAATCCGCCTGCGCCCGATTTTTAATTTTTTTTTCTAATAGAAAAAAGGGTGCCGGGGGAGGGGGGGGGGTTGAAATGTGTTTTTTTTTATTGTTTTGGGTTGGATTGGATTAGGTTGGGTTGGACTGTGTTGGATTGGGTTGTTTTAGTGAAAAAAAAATTAAAATTTTTTTTTTTAGAAAAACCAACGGGCGCAGTATCAAAAATGGCAATGATTTTTTATGAAAAATTCTTTATGGGAGCCCCTACTAGGGTTCCTAGGACCCCAAATCCGCGGACGCCGATTGATTTTTTTGTTTTTTTTTTAATATTTTTTCACTAAAACAACCCAATCCAACACAGTCCAACCCAACCTAATCCAACCCAAGCCAAAACAATCAAAAAAACACATTGCACCCTTTTTCTCTTAAAAAAAAATCGGGCGGATTTGGGGTCCTAGGGACCCCAGAAGGTGCCCCCATAAAGAATTTTTCATAAAAAATAAAAAATGGCAGAAAACCGTATACTGCATACTCCACAAACAATGCCGGCATGGCAAAGTGCCTTACAAATATTGGCATCTATTGGCAATGAGAATTTGACGCACGGCAATCTGTGCGTTATAAATACCTTAAACACTCCTGTGTGAGCCACCGGCCGAGCGACGGCAACGAATACGTTTAAAATGATGGCAAATACACACTTAGCATGGTTTAAATGTAGAGGAGCACTGCATACTAAATACCGGCATTGCAGGCAATATTGGCAAAAAATGTATGGGGTGATTCACCATATTTTTCCCACTACATAGCTCATTTATTATTAGAGATAAAAAAATAGTTTAAATACAAAAGTTGATTAGTTCTTCACAAATTTTAAGAAAATTCAATAAAAATTTTCAAAATGTCAAATTTAGACTTAGACATTAACTTTCTTATTTTAAATACCCTGTATATTTTTAAAATTTCGGTAGATCTTGTAGGGTTTAATTTGCCATAAGGGCGATGTGTTAGCCAAGGAAAAAGAGTAGGTGGTTCTTTGTTCAACACATTACTCTTAAGTCAACGTTTTTCTTGAAAAATATACAGGGTGTTCCATTTGAAATAAGAAAGTTGATGTCGAAATTTGACATTTTGGTTAAATTTTCTTAAAATTTGTAAAAAACTAAGCAACTTTTGTATTATTTTTTTTTTCTATCTTTATGAATAAATGAGTTATGTAGTTGGGAAAATATGGTGAATCACCCTTACTACTAAGTGCCAAACCCACGCAAAAATTAAAAGTTTAAAAGTGCACCTCCTTGATTGGTCGGCTCAATAGGGATACAGATGCAAATTCCGATACCACTGATAATTGGCTTTCTTTCCCTAATTAAAGTATTTATGCATAAAATAAAAATAATGCACATAATTTACGAATGCACATTTATTTTATGTTATCCTTAAACGAACAAAAATTCCTAGAAAACCCAATATGTAATAAATAAATAAATGTTACTATAAACAAACACTTATATTTATATCCTAACATGAAGACAGGAATGGATATGCATAATATTTGTTGTCTTGGTCATGCCATAGATAGAGGAAAATTCTTTCATAAATTGATTTAAACATTTATTAAGAGGAGGTTTTCCATACAACAGTAAATTGCAACAGGGAAAATTTTATTTAGAATCTCTTTGAATGTGAATCAAAAAAATAAGGTTTGCTTCAGTTGCTTTATATAAAAATTCCTTGGCCAAAAATTTAAAAACTTAGTACTTCCTTCTTCTTGTTATAAGATAAGATGAAGATTTATTTATTCTCTTTTTTCCTGGCTGTTCTGCCCCCTTTCCAGTCACAGGCACCCCGTAACCAAGCCTTAGTAGCATCTTCAACGACAGAATGAGGAAAAGTTGGTTGACTTCTTAAAGGATTTTTTACAGAATCTAAAAAAGTTTAAATTGTGGTAAGTATAGTTGACTTCTTAAAGGATTTTTTACAGAATCTAAAAAAGTTTAAATTGTGGTAAGTATAGCTGTAAATTATTTTTTTTTTGGATAACCCAGTATTTTGTTTCAGGAAAAAGTAGCCCTTTTTGCTTAAAAAATATCGGTTTGTCAAAAAAAAAATTAAAAAATTTAATCTAGTTGTTTTATTGGCAAATTTACGTTAAAATAAAAAAATAGTACCACAGACGAGTTTTTTCAAATTAATTTTAAAAAAGATTTTAAGATATTAACTAAAGACAGCTCGGTTTCACAAGAAATTTAAGGGTCATCATTCTCTGGGTCAGCAAGAGAAATTTCAGTGTTAGAAAATGACTTGGACATAGACTGAATTGATGAATCTTTAGATGGCTCGATCCAACACTTCAACTAAAAAGCCAGTTAACTCTTTTTTGATATAGTATCTTTTAGCCTACTATAGAGGCCATAGTGACCCCAAACTGAGAGAAAATTCATGTTTTACCTGTCAATTTGATTATAAAAATGGCGGCAACAGTAGGCTAAATGGCACTGAAGGCTGAACACAGGTAGCAGTTAACTGGCTTTTTAGTTGAGAACGGTTTTGCTCGATTACAAAAGAAATTTGTAAATTATTACTGTCAGTATCCCTTAAGCATTGTAGATCATGATGTGACCTTTGATTTTCTTGTAAAGTGGCGTCTAGATCACGATTTAATGCTGGGTTCATACAGGCAAATCAAAATAAAAATTAAAAAAAAAATAATTAAAATTAAAATAAAAGTTGAATGAGCTTATGGGAAACAGTGTAGGCATTTATATAGCATAAATAAAAAGATGAGTAACTTTTTACATTTATTTTTATCTTAAAACGGATTTGAATATGCCCCTTTGACGCACATAACCTCACTTTCATTTGTTTTTGTAATTTAAATGGAGTTTTTTTGCAGTTTTTGGTTTGTTTTTAACAGATATTATTAAGGAAAACAGCATGATGGATTTCAACTATTGGTGTCATTCACTTTTGTGTACATGTGCAGAAGCTCTGTGCTGTTCGGTTCAAAGTTATTATTTTTTATTTTAATTTTTATATGCCTGTATAAACCCAGCAAAAGGAACCCACATAGGAAGAATCCGCAGATTATTAAAATGCGTCGGCAAGTACGTCAAGTTGTCAATCGCGCGGGAAATTTAAAAAATGCGGCGTTCAAAAGGCACGATATCCGGCAATGCGTTTGATCGGACCGGAAAGGTGGTTTAGAAATGCATGCAATTTTTAAAGGAACGCTTGCGTTTGGTATGTAAAACACGTTTTTCAGTTATTGGCAAAATAACATTAATTTGCCAATACATCAGCACTAGTAAATAATCATTGGCAAAATATCGCAATTTTGCCAATAATACTACTGTAGTAAATAACCAATGGCATTCACTTGCCAATAAAGCAAATACACCTTACCACCTTTCATTGTTTGTGGGGTAATTATCATTTTTTATTTTAATTTTTATATGCCTGTATAAACCCAGCATAAAACGACGATTTTTGGTCGCTCTACTGGTAGTTCTAAACATTTTCGAGGACGAACTTATTTGAGAACAAAAGAATATGAATACTTACGCAGTATCGGCTTCTACATCCATGGTGAGTTAAAACTCAAACTAAATTTAAGCCAATTTTAAAAGAAAACTTGCAAAATACAAAAAACAAACGACGAAAAGGAACCCACACAGGAAGAAACCGCAGAATATTAAATGGCGTCGGCAAGTACGTCAAGTTGTCAACCGCACGTCAGATGTAAATCGCGCGGGAAATTTAAAAAATACGGCGTTCAAAACACACGATATCCGGCAATGCCTTTGATCGGACCGGAAAGGTGGTTTAGAAATGCATGCAATTACAAAGAAACCATTGCGTTTTACTTGGTATGTGAAACACGTTTTTCAGTTATTGGCAAAATAACATAAATTTGCCAATACATCAGCACTAGTAAATAATCATTGGCAAAATAGCGCAATTTTGCAAATAATACTACTGTAGGAAATAACCAATGGCATTCACTTGCCAATAATGCCAATAAAGAAAATACACCTTACCACCTTTCATTGTTTGTGGGGTATCCGTGCTTATAAAACCTTTAAAAATATTTGCATGTAATACTCCTCAAATCTTTTAAAAAATAGTGCTGGGAGAACCGTATAAACTAAGTTCTTTTGTTCTTCCTGCTTGTTAATGCTTATAAAATCTTGTAAAATATTTGCATATAATACTCGTCAAATCTTTTTAAAAAATGTGCTCATAGAAACGTGTAAAATCCTATACTTTTATTCCTTCCTGCTTATTAATGTTGATAAAACCTTACCCACAAACAATGAAAGGTAGTAAGGTGTATTTGCTTTATTGGCATTATTGGCAAGTGAATGCCATTAGTTATTTACTACAGTAGTATTATTGGCATAATTGCGCTATTTTGCCAATGATTCTTTACTAGTGCTGATGTATTGGCAAATTTATGTTATTTTGATAATAACTGAAAAACATGTTTTACCAAGTGAAACGCGTGAAAATTTTCCGGTCCGATCAAACGCATTGCCGTTATTTTTTAAATTTCCCGCGCGATTGACATCTGACGTGCGGTTGACAACTTGACGTACTTGATTCTTCCTATGTGGCTTCCTTTTCGTGGTTTGTTTTTTGTGTTTTGCAAGTTTTCTTTTAAAATTGGCTTAAATTTAGTTTGAGTTTCAAGTCAACATGGATGTGGAAGCCAATACTGCGTAAGTACTCATATTCTTTTGTTCTTAAATAAGGTCGGCCTAGATTAGACTTAAAAATGTTCAGAACTACCAGTAAAGCGACCAAAAATCGTCATTTATGCTGGGTTTATACAGGCATATAAAAATTAAAATAAAAAATAATTCTGGTTTATACAGCCAAATAAAAATAACTTTGAACCGATCAGCACACAGCTTCTGCACATGTATACAAAAGTGAATGACACCAATAGTTGAAATAATTAAACTAAAATCCATCATGCTGTTTTCCTTAATAATATCTGTTAAAAACAAACCAAAAAATGCAAAAAAACCCACATTTAAATTACAACAACAAATGAAAGTGCGGTAATGTGCGTCCAAGGGGCATGCTCAAATCCGTTTTAAGATAAAAATAAAAGTTACCCATCTTTTTATTTCTGCTGTATAAATGCCTACACTGTTCCCCATAAGCTCATTCAACTTTTATTTTAATTTTAATTATTATTTTTATTTCGATTTGCCTGTATAAACCCAGCATTAAATCGTGATCTAGACGCCACTTTACAAGAAAATTCAAAATTACAAGTTCACATTATGATCTACAATGCTTAAGCGATACTGAGACTGATAATTTACAAATTTCTTTTGTAATCGAGCAAAACCTCTCAACTAAAAAGCCAGTTATAACCAAATTGACAGGTAAAAAATGAATTTTCTTTCAGTTTGGTGTCACTATGGCCTCTATAGTAGGCTAAAGGATACTATATCAAAAAAGAGTTAACTGGCTTTTTAGTTGAAGTGTTGAATCGAGCCATTTAAAGATTCATCAATTCAGTCTACGTCCAAGTCATTTTCTGACACTGAAATTTCTCTTGGTGACCCAGAGACTGATGACCCTCAAATTTTTTGTGAAACCGAGCCGAGAAAATTAATTTGAAAAAACTGGTCTGTGGTACTATTTTTTTATTTTAACGTAAACTTGCCAATAAAACAGCTAGATTAAAGTTTTTATTTTTCTTTTTTGAGAAACTGATATTTTGTCACTTTTTAAGCAAAAAGGGCTACTTTTTCCTAAAACAAAATACTGGTTTATCAAAAAGAAAATAATTTACAGCTACATACTTACCACAATTTAAACTTTTTTAGATTCCGTAAAGAAAAATCCTTTAAGAAGTCAACCAACTTCTCCTCATTCTGTCGTTGAAAATGCTATTAAGGCTTGGTTATGGGATGCCTGTGACTGGAAAGGGGGCAGAACATCCAGGAAAAAAGATGCTGCAGAGATCTTCATCTTATCTTAGAACAAGAAGAAGGAAGTACTAAGTTTTTAAATTTTTGGCCAACGAATTATTATATAAAGTAACTGAAGCAAACCTTATTGTTTTGATTCACAATCAAAGAGATTCTAAATAAAATTTACCCTGTTGCAATTTACTGTGGTATGGAAAACCTCCTCTTAATAAATATTTAAGACAATTTATGAAAGAATTTTCCTCTATCTTTTGCATGACCAAGATGACAAATATTATTCATATGGTTTCCATTCCTGTCTTCATGCTAGGATTTAAATATAAGTGTATAAGTTTTTCTTTATAGTAATATTTATTTATTTATTACATATTGGTTTTTCTAGGAATTTTTGTTCATTTAAGGATAAAATAAAATAAATGTGCATTCGTAAATTATTTGCATTATTTTATTTTTAATCTACAATCATTACAATTTTTATTTTGTGCATAAATACTTTAAATAGGGAGAAAAAGCCAATTATCAGTGGTATCGGAATTTGCATCTGTATCTCTCTTGAGCCGACCAATCAAGGAGGTGCACTTTTAAACTTTTAATTTTTGTGTGGTTTTGGCACTTAGTGGTACAGGGTGACTCACCATATTTTCCCAACTACATAACTCATTTATTCTTAAAGAAAAAAAAATAATACAAAAGTTGCTTAGTTTTTCACAAATTTTAAGAAAATTTAACCAAAATTTTCAAAATGTCAAATTTCGACATCAACTTTCTTATTTCAAATGGAACACCCTGTATATTTTTCAAGAAAAACGTTGCCTTAAGAGCAATGTGTTGAACAAAAAACCACCTAGAGTATTTTTCCTTGGCTAACACATCGCCCTTATGGCAAATTATTTTTTATCTCACTCGAGAACCGCTAAAGATAAACCCTACATATGGTATATTTTAAGAATCAGGAAAAAAAGATCTACCGAAATTTTCAAAAATACACAGGGTGTTCAATTTAAAATAAGAAAGTTGATGTCTAAGTCTAAATTTGACATTTTGAAAATTTTTATTGAATTTTCTTAAAATTTGTGAAGAACTAATCAACTTTTGTATTTAAACTATTTTTCTATCTCTAATAATAAATGAGCTATGTAGTGGGAAAAATATGGTGGATCACCCCATACCTTTTTTGCCAATATTGCCTGCAATGCCGTTATTTAGTATGCAGTGCTCCTCTACATTTAAACCATGCTAAGTGTGTATTTGCCATCATTTTAAACGTATTCGTTGCCGTCGCTCGGCCGGTGGCTCACACAGGAGTGTTTAAGGTATTTATAACGCACAGATTGCCGTCCGTCAAATTCTCATTGCCAATATATGCCAATATTTGTAAGGCACTTTGCCATGCCGGCATTGTTTGTGGGGTTGTAAAATATTTGATTGTAATACTCGTCAAATCTTTTAAAAAATTGTGCTGGTAGAACCATATAAACTCCTATACTTTTGTTCATTCCTGCTTTTTAATGCTTATAAAACCTTGTAAAAGATTTGCTTGTAATACTCGTCAAATCTTTTAAAAAATTGGGCTCCTAGAAGCGCGTAAACTCTCCATACTTTTTATTCCTTCCTTCTTTTGTTAATATTGATAAATTTAAAATATTTGCTTGAAATACTGGTCAAATCTTTTAAAAAAATGTGCTGGTAGAACCGCAATAGAAACTTATAAAATCTCGATTCTTTTCTTCCTTATTAATCTCGTAGAAACCCGTGCTTGTTAAACTTTGTCAAAGCTTGTAGAAATAAGAACATTATTTGTGGATAAAATCAGGTCAAAAGTTCAAGCTCATATAACTTGATAAAATCTTAGCAACACTCGAAAATTTTAATTTTTATTCTTATAAAATCTTTTAAACTCTTGCCCATTTCAAAAAATTATTATAGATTGATCCTCATAAAACCTCGTCAGCTTTTACAAATCACGATTTTTACCGCAAAGAATCTCTTAGATCTTATAAAATCTAATCAAAATTTTATCAGTTTTGACAAGTTTTTATGCGGTTTTTTTCAGGGGACTTTCATACTTTTGTTCCTTCCTGGTTATTAATGTTACTAAAGCTTTGTAAAATATTTACTTGTAATACTGGTCAAATCTTTTAAAAAACTGTCATTTTGCTACAATGGGAACTTATAAAATCTTGTAAAATACTAATTTGTAATACTCGTCAAATCTTTAAAAAAATTGTGCTGGTAGAACCGTATAAGAACTCTATACTTTCGTTCCTTCCTGCTTGTTAATGCTTTTAAAACCTTGTATATTTGCTTGTAATACTCATCAAATCATTAAACATTAAATTATAATGCTCGTCAAATCTTTAAAAAAAATGTCCTGGTAGAACCGCAATAGAAACTTACTCCATACTTTTCTTCATTGTTAAATCTCGTAGAAACTCGTGCTTCTTAAACTTTTTCTAAACTTGTAGAAATAAGAACATTATTTGCGGATAAAATCAGTTCAAAAGTTTAAGATCACATAACCTAATATAATCTTAGCAACACCCAAAAATTTAAATTTTTATTCTTATAAAATCTTTTAAACTCTTGCCCATTTTGAGAAGTCAAAAAATTATTCTACATTGATCCTCATAAAACCTTGTCAGCTTTTACAAGTCACGATCTTTGCCGCATACAATCTCTTAGACCTTATAAAATCTCATAAAACCTAATAAAAATGTTATCAGTTTTGACAAGTTTTTATGCGGTTTTTTTGGCAGGGATGACATATTACTCTGTTTCTATCATGATTAACAAAACTTTAATGGAAATCTACTACCTAATTAGCTTATTTATATCAAAAACATCACTATTTTTTGCTTATGAATTTGGGAGGAAAATTGTAAAAAAAAGTATAAAGCTAGATTTTATTAGATTTAATATTTGATGAATTACCTACAGTCTACTGAACGAATATTTATATGTTTCCAAGGGCGTAGATAGGGGGGGGGACAAGGAGGTACTGCCCCCCCTCTCCCCCCAAACCGGTGTCCGTACCCGTTACTCTCACGCATGAAAAATGTGAAACCTAAAGTTTCTAAAAGTTTATAACCAGTGGCGTAGCCAGGGGAGGGTTTTGGGGGTTAAACCCCCCCCCCCAAAAGTTTCAACCCAACCTACAGAAAATTAATCAGGATCAACGGTCCCAGGGAGGGAGCTATTCCCCCACTTTTTTGACCCTTTACTCGGGTGTGTTTGGTGTGATGTCCTGAATTTTAAAAATTTAGACTGCGGTTCTATGACGTCATTAATTGTTACAGTTTTAGTTTAGTTCTAAGGCATTTTTATCACCAGCATTCAAAACGTATAATACATGGTATTCTTAGTATAATTTTTCTTAAAATTTTCATCTGCGGCGCATTTATAATTGGGCAACAAACCTATACATACCACCGCAATTCACCCCTTCTTGGCATCTAACCCAATCTACTTTTTCAAAAATATTTTACAAAAAACCTAAAAAAATCTAAATTTTTAAACAATGTTTTTTTTTATCAAAACTTTCGCCTGCGGCGCTATAATTTTTTTTTTTAATTTTGTAAGCAATTTGTTTCTTAACAACATTTGAAACGCGTAAAAAATAGCATTTTAGTGTAATTTTTTTCAAAAATTTTCCTGCGGCGCATTTAAGGGATAATTTTGAAAAATATCTGCAAATGAGACTTAATTTTAAAAGTAAGTATTTTGGTTTCGTAGACATTAATTCAGTACCTATTAAACCGCCCCTCTCCCCTCCCTAGGGTTCAAGAGATCAAGCATGGCAATGGACACCTACCTAATTTTTAAAAATTACCATAGCTAGGTAGTTAATTTTTATTGAATGATGAAACCCCCCCCCCCTCCCAGAGTTGATTTCTGGCTACGCCACAGGGTTTATAACTGGTTTCATTTTATTACAACCATACTAATATTTTTATCACTTTGGCTACTGAATATTTTCGAGAAATATGTGAAACCGCGGCGCAGGCGAAGATTCTACGAAAATGATGTTTTACTTTTCGTTTAACCCGACGTTTGCTGGGTAACTTTCACGCGTCCTGTTTTCCCGTCTTTGTAGCTGACTCAGCCCACATTTTTTTGTAAATAATTTACGAAAAAACCCGAAAAAATTAAAATTTGTACCTTAAGTTTCAAAAAATGTTGCTTACGGTGCTATAAAGTTGTTAATTGTTAAAATTTTAGTTTATCTCCGGTTTCACAGCCAATTTTGCCTTGACGCTACAACACATTGATTGATTGATTAAGTAAACCAATAGTATATTTTTAAAAAAATTTCGCCTGCGGCGCAATAATGGCATTATTTTAGCAACAAATCTATGATTAGTACCAGATCCCAATCCAGTTTTTCTTGTATTTCATAAAGAACTTAAAAAGAATTTTTTGCAGTTTAAGAAGAAAGTTCTTCAAAAATTTTTATCTTTTTTTTTAGTACTACTACTAGATCTTCTTAAACTGCAAAAAAATTTGCCTACGACCCTATGACACATTGATTGCTACAATTTTAGTTTAATCTTCGGCAATATTTATCAACGGCATTTACGTGTTAAAAAATTATATTCTATATTTTTAGAAAATTTTCGCCCACGGCGCATTTATGACATGATTTTAGCTGCAAATATAGGTAAAAAACGAGTTTCCAACCCGGTTTTTTTCTATGAGTTGAGTTGAATTTTTTTAGACTGCCCCCTCCCCCAAGTAAAAATCGCATCTACGCCCTTGTAACTTTCGAGGTAAAAAATATCTAACAACTTCAAATTGAATAGAGTTTTTACTTTCCTGCACTGGTGCGGGAAAGTAACGCTTTTAAAACCAAAATGCGTTCAGGAAAGTAGGTAAATATGGACTGTTCTCCAAAAAACCTGACATGCGGATACCTTATTATTTTTAAATTAATATTTTCCTAGATATTATTTGTCGAACTTGTTTAATCATATTAAGTTTTATTTTCAACTCCAATTCGTGGTTGAGCTTAATCTTTAATATTTTACGAAAAATTGTTGATTTTTGAATTAATGTGAGGTTTTGTTGAAATAAAACGCTTATGTTATTTTGATTTAATTACAATTTCCCTCCTAACTTCCTTGCAGAGAAAACGTCTCACATATTTTATTGTCTAATGAAAACGTTTGCTATAGGAAAATAAGAAAAGATTTTTTTAAATAAGCAGTTATCATTTTTTTCAAATTAACATAAATGAGAAATTATGCTCGACACACTGTACTTTTTACTTTTGAAACTAAAAAAAATGGCATAACAAAACCACCAAGCTCTGATGCTTTCTGTGGCAGTGGCAAGAAGACTGGTCAGGAAGAGTCGATTCCTTTTTAAAAATATTCAAGGTGCGCGCTCTCTAGGTAAGATTGTCAATTTTGATCTATTAACGAATGTAAGTGAGACTTGGACTGGGAGATATCACTAAAAAAATTATAAAATACTGGGTATTTGCGTTAAAAATATGGTTTGTTAAATTTGTTATAATTTTTGAGTTTTTTATTTAAACACGTTTTGTAAATGCTAGTTTTGCTTTACCAAGAGACTCGTGTTGTTAATGGGTTTAAAACATAAAAAAAATTTAATAAAAACAATGTATTGACTGGTATGCGCCATACCGTATGTTTACTACCTAATTATAACAAAAATAAAATTCTTAACTTACTATTTTGTATTATTATTGCGAGGGACCGCAAATGTCGAGTTTTTTGGAGAACAGCCCATAGCACGGCCGTAGAAAAAATATTTATTTAAAGTTCATGCCAATGCGTGTTTAAAAGAAAAAGCAGAAGCTTCTAATATCTAGAGGTTCCACCACCACCACTTCTGAAACTGATATTGCCTCTGAAAAGCTTTCAATATCGAGAAGTACCACCACCACTTCAGAGACTGATACTGCTTCAGAAACTAAAAGGATCAAAAGATCAAAAGATCTTGGGTGTAAATAACGAAAATTCAAACTTGGATGAGTATCCCACAAGGAACACACAAAAGATCAAAGCGAAAAGAGAAATGATTGAACGATGTTTCGCCCTGGGTAACCAGCGTGGGCTCATCAGTAGTTTTACTGGTTACCCTCCACTATACATCATTAAACACCATCATACACTTAGATTTCCAACCTTGAACCACTCACAAATAGGCATCGTTCCGCACTGGTACTTACTTATCCAAGTTACCTGATACGAATTCGTCCTGGCGTGTTAATATTTCCAGTAGGATTATGCTCCTAAGGCAATTAAAACAAAGAAGAAGTTAAACAAACCTCCAAATCAGTTACTTCAACCGAAAAGAAACTAAAAAACAAAAGATCAAAAGATCTTGGGTGGAAATAACGAAAATTCAAACTTGGATGAGTATCCCACAAGGAACACACAAAAGATCAAAGCGAAAAGAGAAATGATTAAACGATGTTTCGCCTTGGGTAACCAGCGTGGGCTCATCAGTAGTTTCACTGGTCACCCTCCACTATACATCATTAAACACCATCATACACTTAGATTTCCAACCTTGAACCACTCACAAATAGGCATCGTTCCGCACTGGTACTTACTTATCCAAGTTACCTGATACGAATTCGTCCTGGCGTGTTGATATTTCCAGTAGGATTATTCTCCTAAGGCAATTAAAACAAAGAAGAAGTTAAAAAAACCTCCAAATCAGTTACTTCAACCGAAAAGAAACTAAAAAACAAAAGATCAAAAGATCTTGGCTGGAAATAACGAAAATTCAAACTTGGATGAGTATCCCACAAGGAACACACAAAAGATCAAAGTGAAAAGAGAAATGATTAAACGATGTTTCGCCCTGGGTAACCAGCGTAGGCTCATCAGTAGTTTCACTGGTCACCCTCCACTATCCATCATTAAACACCATCACACATTTAGATTTCCAACCTTGAACCACTCACAAATAGGCATCGTTCCGCACTGGTACTTACTTATCCAAGTTACCTGATACGAATTCGTCCTGGCGTGTTAATATTTCCAGTAGGATTATGCTCTTAAGGCAATTAAAACAAAGAAGAAGTTAAAAAAAAAACCTCCAAATCAGTTACTTCAACCGAAAAGAAACTAAAAAACAAAAGATCAAAAGATCTTGGCTGGAAATAACGAAAATTCAAACTTGGATGAGCATCCCACAAGAAACACACAAAAGACCAATGCGAAAAGAGAAATGATTAAACGATGTTTCGCCCTGGGTAACCAGGGTGGGCTCATGAGTGGTTTCACTGGTCACCCTCTACCACACATCATTAAACACCATCATACACTTAGATTTCCAACCTTGAACCACTCACAAATAGGCATCGTTCCGCACTGGTACTTACTTATCCAAGTTACCTGATACGAATTCGTCCTGGCGTGTTAATATTTCCAGTAGGATTATGCTCCTAAGGCAATTAAAACAAAGATGAAGGTAAAAGAAACCTCCAAATCAATTACTTCAATCGAAAAGAAACTAAAAAACCAGAGATCTTGGGTGGAAATAACGAAAATTCAAACTTGGATGAGTATCCCACAAGGAACACACAAAAGATCAAAGCGAAAAGAGAAATGATTAAACGAAAAAATATTGGTTTTGTTACTCAAAAACGTCAAACCGTTTACACTTGCTAGCTAAAAATTTGGATGGAGATTCAGAGCAGTAAATATTTTTTTATTGTTTGTATATATTTTTCGAATTTTATATTGATCATATTGTTATTCGTATACATCTATAATTTTACATTATTAGGTAGTTATTGTTTGTGCCTACGTCTGTAATTTTATGTTACATTGTAAGCAAGATAAGTAATAATAATATATTCACCAATATAATATTATACTATTCTTGCATTGTAAGTACCTTATAGCGTGTGCTAGCGCTAGCGTAAAGGTTAGTTATTAGAGAGTTTAAGTTGGTCATGATACATAAGCGTACACGTGAAATTTATGTCTTTTATATTCAGCGCCAGTATTCCTTTCTTTCTTCTTCGATTTTCCTTCGGTAACACTCGTTAGTGGTTAAGAACATGGAGACGTTATACTACGTAAGTTAACATCTGCTCTTAACGCAAGAGACGTCGTAATAACCCTGATGAAAAATACTACGTTGCTCCATAAAGGCGGGATTCTAATATCTCCATTTAAGTGAAACTCTTTGTGTTTTTATAGATGAGAAAAAGACATAATCATATATCATATGACCAATGTATCAAAATTATGGCATATCGTTGATTTCTTTCGGTTCTACATATCTTAAAATAAAAGTAAACAAAACCCGCAGACCTCTAGTGGTATTTAACACTTATGCTGCTGGACACATGCTAACTAGAAAACCGAAATGTGAGTATAACTTTATAAAAATAAAGCTGAAGATAAAAAATGTAATTTGTTATGACAAGACGTCTAGCTAAAAAAAATCAACTATTTATATTATTGTTATACAGGGTGTTTCAAATTCGATGCTCACCATGGGAATCTCCTAAACGGTAGGAGATACGAAAAGGTTTAAATTAGGGCAAAGTTGCGCAATTTTGTGCTTTGCTCAAAACTAAAAAAAAAAGTTTACAAATGCCGGATAGTTCCGGAGGCAGAAAAACCGAAATCTTCATTTTTAGTTTTTATTTTTCTGCGCCTTTATTCTTAAAGCTTTAAAAAAACGCTTAAAACTTTCTACAGGCAGTTTTTTAGAATCTACTTAGTGAGAGGTTCATTTTTGAGAATTGACATTTCAAAACTGAATGACGTTTAGCTATAAACAGGCAGTAATTACCACAGCCACTACGAAATGTCAAATAAGCATTCCAAAATATCCCTAATGTTTTACATTTCTTACGAAATTCTAGTCAAAGAAAATGATTAAACAATTATGATTAGATACTAGTCGGTGTTTAGAATGTGGTGTTTTATATATTGAAATATATTTAATTGCCAAGACTCATTTCAAACTCCGATTAGTGTTAATCATGATTAAAGCTTAATCAGAGAATATTTTCACCTTGGCGGATATGGACTACCTAACGAGGGTTTTTCATAACAGGTGCAAAAGGTCTTTAACTAGCTGTGGAATAATGTCACGTACTCGTTGTTCTTGAGTACATGTAGTTGTGTAAGTTAAGAATGGTGTTGGTTGTGTAATAGGGGTTTCCATTGGTAAAATTGGTGCGCCACTCGTAGTGCACTAACACTGGCTTGGTGCTGTAAAAAAATTGCTTTGCAAATATGCTTCAAAATAAGTCTGATTGCAGATTGAATGGAACATAAAAAAAACTGCACCCAAGCCAGAACACTCGTTTCATTCAAACACTTACCTCAATGGGCCACTTTCTGACTTTGGATTATCTTAAGTTTTAACTGGAGTAGTAACATCTCTTAAGTTCCAAAATCAGCTTGCCAAACTTTTACTTATCTTATACTTAACTTAAGTTCCAAACAAGCTGGCAACGCTGCAGACTGATGACAGATTATTAGGGATTTTGCAATTTTACCAAACCAACATGAAATAATTGACATTTGACAGCAGGTTTTTTCAGTTTTTGTTGTTGATAAGTGAATGAATTTGTTTATGTTGGGGCTCGGGCCGCTGGGAGTCTGAGTGTTGTTTGCAGGGATAATTCCAACTAGGGGATCTAAATTTCTATCTGCCTGGGACCGCAGTAGATGGAGAGAGTAGAATACGTGCTATTGTGGCATGTAGCTGGGGGTCTGTGTGTTATCTGACAGAAATCTAGGTCTCTTTCTTTTCATGGACGGTAAAGGCGGATTCAGAGTTCCATAATGTAAGCCTTATGAGGTAAGGCGCAATAAGATATAACAAATGCATGCTGCTGTTCATAATATTCTGTAAGCTGTAAGACCAGCATGTGTTTGCTATATCTATATTTTCCTTGCATCTTACCACATACCTCATACCGCTTACCTTACGGAACTCTGAATCTGCCTTATGAATATTCAATTCAATCAATTTATTAGTCATAAAAAAATACACATTTTTATCGACACGTCATTTTGATTACCATTACATCATAAATTATTTAAATTTGTCTATAAAAGTTAGGCTGACTAAATTTTCCTATAACAATATTATAATAAACATGAGAGTTTTACCAACAGAAAACTGTTGGATTTTTCGCCTTCTCCACCAGTTCTACCACTGACTGGTTTCAGACACAGTCCATCCACCAGTCTGTCTTTCTATGTATATGAATATACATTTTTATCGATACGTCATTTTGATTAACATTACATCATAAATTATTTAAATTTGTCTATGGAAGTTAGGCTGAAAATAATAAACATCCTTTAATAAATGGGCGCAGCCATTTTTTGTAGCTTAATAATGTTACAATTGGGGATAAAGTTTTTAATTAAAAAGTCGCCCGACATGTCAAGCTGAAATTATACTTAATAAATTATTTGAGATTTTTTACAGAAAAAGAAACAGTATCAAAGGACATAACAACAATAATAAACAGAAATAGGTAAATGCTGCATAAATATTTTTTTAAATTTAGATTGCTAACAATTCATTACTACAATTATTTACGTTTGATTAAAATTTTTTTCATCAAAATTTTAAACTTCCTAAGATTCATGTTTCTGACTTAAATAGGTAAAGAATTAAATAAATGTATTCCCAACTAATTATTCTTTTCAATCCTAAATTTGGATACAACAAGGTTTTCTTTATTTCTGGTGTTGTATTGATGATTCTGAGTTTTAGATCTGCACAGTTTGTTAAGAATTATCTCCCCGAACAGAGTCAGGATTCTGCGTTTTACAAACAAAGGTCTGCAAGTCTCCCCCCTCCGCTGCACCCTAGCGATTATTCTTATTGCTGATTTTTGTTTTAAGAATACCTTTTGAAGGAGATGGTGGGCAGGATTTCCCCACCCTACAATGCCATATGTCATTATTGAGTGGAAAATTGCAAAGTAGGCAGTTCTTGCAGCTCCCCTGTTTATAATTGATACTATCTTTCGTAGGGCATACACTGATTTTGACAATCTGTTACCGCAAGAAAGACTTGGATCCAACACCCAACTAGCAATTTGTCGACGTCTCAGCGTTGTGCACCGCGTGCAAACGTTGCGTCGCAACGTTTACTTTTACTCAAACACCACCCACTTTTGCACCAATTTTGTGGATGATTTTTTGGTTGAGTCAACGTCGCGATCGCGACTACAGTTGAAGTAATAGTTCAATTGGTTTTGGAGTACAATTATTTGTTCAAAATATTATTCATTACGTAAAATGATAAATACATTATTCGACTACAAATTAAACTATTTCTAACACCATAATATTATTAAAATAAAATGATATTCTATGTCATATATCATATTTTGCATCATCATAACATGCGAACCAATGCCAAAATATATAAACAGACGGTAGTTTACTGTCAAATGTACAGTTCGTAGCTCTAAAAAACAAGCGCGCCCTCGATTAAGATGATTTTATGAAATTTAAAAAAAAAATCATGATTTAAAAATTGCTTCGAAAATCCTCTAAAGATGTTGCTTAGGATTCCTAAGAACAAAATACGGATTTTTATATGCAAAAAGATCTTAGTTTATTGCAGAAAAAAGCAAAAAAATAATTTTTAATGTTTGCTTACAAATTAGCATACAATGGTTTTAACAATCAATCATGGCGGCACTTATTAGTTTCTATGACAACAAAAGGAGTCCCGTGTCTCGACTGGTTTAACTACTTAACTGTGTTTTGAACGGATCCCCTAACTTAAAGACGCGAACATGCCTCAATTTTTACCCAATCGAAATTGCTCCACAGTTTGGCTTTCTGCTGCTCACTTAATTTCCGTCCTTGTTGTTTACACAGGACCTTCCTCTTTTTTCCGACACACTGGGGAATCACCTTCAATGACAGCTGTCACATGTCAAAATATCGAAGAATATTTATACCATTTGTTCCTTTTCATAGTGCAAAATGTTCAAACAAAACTAATAGAAACTTTAAAATACACTTTTTAGTTATTTTTACTGAATTAATTGACGTTTGTATGACAGACAGCAGTGTTCCAAAATTGGCTTGTTGCAAACATAACAGAAAAATTGGTTAGATGAAAACAGGCGCGCCCGCGTCTCCAACAAACCGGCCAGAAAACGTGGAGTAAATTGATCAATTTTTGGTTTAGCACACACCGGTTTGTAGTCGGCGCCTTCACAACTAAGGAATTACTGTTAGTATAATAGACGGTCATAAATAGTTGTGACGGCGACTGAAGTTGTGATAAACGTTTAGGCGTCGTATAATAGTCGACGTTGTCGACCGTCGCCATGATAACTATTCTTTATCTGTAAAACAACGTTTAAAATTAGTGCAATTCTAATTTTTACAACTTGCAATACTAAAAATTGCTAGTTGGGCAGTACCCCTAAGAACTATGCATTATTTTTTTGATTGACGAGTTAGCTTACCCTAATTTGAAAGTCGACAGACAATCACAGTCTTAGTCATATTCAGTGCCCTCAATACCTTATCGCTTGCTGTGACAATATTTTGTTCTTTTCCCAATCTTGTTATGAAACCATTATCATCTGTGTATTGCTATGCTGTTGTTGTTTTTAAGGGTGTCAGGAAGGTCAAGCAAATAGACTATCAAGAAAAATGATCCTAATAAAGATCCCTGCCCAACCACTCCAGTGATTATTTTTCGTACTCACTAGTCATTGGGGTGCTCAATTTGAGCCTCGATCAAGTGAAGCACAAATAACGTGCTTTCTTTTGTAAAACGAAATCTTGTCCTAAAATTATCATCGTCGAAACTATTAAAATAGTCATATCACACAAATCTATGTCTAGGTATCCCATTGATGACAAACAAAAGTTTGTCGTTCTCTTCGTCGTCCCGTACTAACTCCATTTTCTAAAAACTGCCTTCAGTAGCAATGCAAAGAAATTTTCTATAGCATAAACCCAGCCGAAAATTCAGATACAAAATTTTCACTACACATGTAAACAAAAAATTTTCTTCCCGAATGGTTTGGCATGAGTCTTCGAATACTTCTTACATAGTAAAAAAGACTATTCTAGCCCGAACAAACTTCAAAAAACACCAAAAAAGGGAAAAAAAAGTTTAAGTAAAACTTAAGTATTCAAATTTTACCACTTAAGCCAAGGGTAAAAATTTGGTACTTAAGTGGAACTTTGACAGCACCTGCAACCGATTAACTTAAGATAAGTGTAATTTAGGACTTAAGTTAAAGGTGAGAAAGTGGCCCAATGTATATAAAAAGTATCTTGGGACCATTGAAAAACTTTTTGAGGTTAATTGGTGGGTTTTAACTTAAAATATAAAGGCGGGAAAAAGTTTTCGGTGCGGCACGAGCCCTCAAAGCCGGGGCGGAAAAAGTTGTACTCAGTGCAAAACCGAATTTATCAGTTTTCCAATGGAACATTAAAACTAAAGCCGCGCGATCACACACAAACGGTGCACAGCGATCCAGAATTTTCCACATGGCGTTCTGAGATCGGGCGCTAATTGGTGCTAAAAGTGCACCCCAAGACGTTTTCTTACATTGAACCCGTTTTGAGAAACTTTTTCAATAAATACGTCATTGATTAGTGATGTCACAACTCTGAAATCTCGTGTTATTAGTACTTAAAAACCATTTACATCCTAGAAAATTGTATATATCTTCCCAACAATTTAGTAAAATCCGCATAAAATGTAAAAGGTTTTGTTTTTTTTTATTATTTATAGAATCAATTTAAATGTCAATTTTGCCGCTCGTTATCAATGACGTCACTTTTCCACCAATTTGAAGGGTTTCGAAACGAGCTTTTTGTTCGTTTCGAACTAGCGCATGCGTCTTTTGCCTAGACTCCACTTTGAAATTTTGCCGCTGCCCAGCGTTGCCAATAGCATGCCTAATTACCAGAATTTACGATCATTTTGGACCAAAATTGGTAATTGGTAATTACCCATTACCAGACGTGAAATTACGGTAATTTCGGAAGTTTGGATATTTCATGCAAAATACTAAAAAAATATCAACACAAAACCAAAATCGTCCGTAATTAAAAAATTACAATTCCTTTTTATTGAAAATTTGGCGCCAAAACCGACAAAAGACTATTTTGAATTCAGCAGTTTGGATATATTTTTTGAAAGCTATGTTTTTTGACCTAATAAAAAATCACGTGGATTTTGTTTTTCTACAGTGGAATGCGTTAATTTTTTTGCAGTAAAAATTGGTCCTTTGGAAAAAATACGGTAATTTTGTTCTAAATCTGGTAATTTTTCAACCTCGTTGCTGGTCATAAATTTCCATAAGTCATAAGTTCATGGCAACACTGCCGCTGCCATCTATTGCTTCTCACTCTTTTCGACAAAGAGGGAAATGGAAATCAGTGGCAAGACTTTGGACTGTAGACTAGGCATTATTTAACTGTCAAATACTGCGGCTATCTTCTCGTCAAATCTTAGCGTCTTTATTTTTGTTTTTTCACCTTTTCCACAAAGATTTTTTATATAAATATATTTGTGAACAGATTTTTTCTATATTTTTGGTATTTTAAGATAGTGCCGCTGAAACATTAGGTCATTCGAGTCACAAGCGCCTTGTCAAACTATGACGTAGAATGTGACGTCATTGTTTTGAAACTTTTTTGAAATAGTAGCATATGAGAAAACGCCTTCAATGGAACACAGCATCGCCGACTTAGTTGTGCACTGGTGGCGCACCAGTTTTGCCAATGGAAACCTATTAGTGTAAGTGCTCGAACCCATTACAGGTTTTCAACGTTGAAAAAATGTAAAATTGGTGTAACTTTGAATATGTTAAGAAAAAGGTTTAAAAAATGTCAAATGTAAGTTCAAAATTAACATTGTATGTGAAAGTATTGCTGATACACGAAAGAAGCACTGATTTACGTTCATATTTAATCTTGGATTTAACAAGAAATGTAAAAGATAAAGTGACTGAAAAATAACATTTGAAGTTTAATAAATGTCCCTGTCGAAACAAATTTGCTTCTTTACAGTTACATGATATTTCACAATATTGCAAGTTTATTAAATGTCAAAGTTATAACAAATTTGGTTCTTTATCGTGACATGACAAAATACAATATCGTAAGTTAATAAACATTAAAGTTGAAACAAGTTTAGTCTTTTAATGATCACATGCAAGCAGCAGTATTGTGAGCTCAATTAATGGCAACTTTAAAACAATTACGTGGTTGCTTATTGGAAAATGACTAAATACAATTGTAAGTTTTATGTAAAAATTACAAAATTAATGAAATTTTTAACCCAAACATGGCGAAAATTTTTCTAAAAGTAAGGAATGATATCAAAAAGTTTACTGTTTTTATGAAAATCCTGCGATTTTTTTGATAACTTTCCACAAAAGGGAAAATATATAAGTATAAATTTATATGTATTCGCAGTAATTAACGCACGATTTTAGGAATTGATTTTTTTACGGTTTGAGGAAATTATTATATATTTTCAGTTTTTTTAATTTCGCCAAATTATGATTCAATTAATTGTGATTCAATATTTGTTATATACAATTTTTCTTATTGCAACAGAAACCTTTTTATATATATTTTATTAATTAAAAACAATTATTTAAACTAATAATAAAAAAACCAACTCCCTATTTTCTGTAAAAATCGAACCAATGACATCACTACATTAATATACCGTGAATTGGCGACAGTTCTCAACAAAACCGAGATGGTCTAGTGGTCTAAGGCGCTAAAACCTTCGTTTATCACCTTTGGATTACGGGTTCGGATCCCGTCGGCTCGCATTTACCGCGAAGATTAAATATTTTAAAGCACAAAAATATATTTTTTTATTTTGTTTCAACCAATATTTAACAAGTTATAGGTAAATTAAAAAAAAAATACCTAGCCATGTAACATTAAATGTTACATGCAAGTCACATACTTGTTAAAAAAATTGAATGTAAAACTGTTACGTAAATGTTTAGGACAATTTATGTACTGGCAATGTAATTATTATTATTATTATTATTAAAGGTCTTTATTTCCAGCAAGTTATAAAAATTAACAATACATTATTTTCCGTATAAACTATAAATGCTAGAAAAGGCCGAAGATCAGCTGTCTGTTTTATCCAGAGAAGAATAAAACAGACTCTGATTTGCATCTTAAGCCAAAAAAATAAAAATTTAAATTCATAATAAAAAAGCACCTAGGTTGCTAAATTTAAACAAATATTTACAGAACAATCTATATATATATAAAAAATTAAAAAGAGAGAGAAAAAACTGAAAGCAGCAAAAGTAGGTAGGTAAATATTCCTAATACCTATAAAATCTCAAGTTATAATTGGGCAATAAATAAATATTAAACATAAAAAATTACCAATTAGGTATTACATTTTGTCGATCTGAGAGAAGAACGAAATTAGCATTGTTCTAAAAATAAATTTGATTTAAGATTCTTTTTAAAACGCGATACTGTGAAGGATTTAATTTCTTGTGATAAAGTATTATATGTTTTAGCAATTTGATAAGCAAATGATTTTTTGAAAAGTTCAGTGCGATGTTGCGGAACAGTAATGTCATATTTGCCTCTTATATTGCGATTGTGTATGTTTGTACGATAAGATATTTTGTTAAAAAGATAGCAAGGTCATTTAAAGGTGATTATTTTATGAAAAAGTACTGATGCATACAGTTCAAGTCGGTGCCTCATATTTAGCCATTTGATGGTTGGGTCGCATAGTTTGTACGAAATCCTGTTTCTTCGCTTAATGCCACAAATTAGTCTTAAACATGAATTTTGACAAACCTGGATCCTACGTTGGTCAGCAACATCAATGCACGGGCCGTAAACAGCATTTCCAAAATTAAATCTTGATAATACGAGACTTTCACATAAGATTTTCTTAACGTTTTGACTTAAGAAATGTCTTATATGAAAAATGGTCTTGAGATATAAAAATGCGGTTCTTATTGTATTATTAATGTGAGACTTAAATTTAAGGTTGCTGTCAAACTTAAGGCCAAGGTTTTTTGCTGACGAAACAGGAGAAATAATTTTGGTATCTACGTTTATTAAGAAGTGTTCTTCGTTTATTTTTAACCTATTTTTACGCGTCCCGAGAATTAACAGTTTAGTTTTTTGTGGATTTATTATCAGTCCATGACCTTTCGACCAAGCAACGATATTTGAAATATCTTTGTTTATCTTGTCTTTTGCCTGGACAGAATCTTTTGGAAAAAAAGGAAAATAGAATTGTGTGTCGTCACAATAGAAAAGGCTTTTACAGTATTTAAAAACCTTATCTATTTTACATATGTAGACAATATACAAAAGCGGGCCTAGTATAGATCCCTGAGGTACACCAGCCATAATATTTTGAGCTTGAGAGATTTTACTACCTATTTGTACACGGTGCGTTCTTTGAGATAGATAATTTTCGCATAACCTTACGCTTGTTTCGTCAAGACCAATTGATTTTAAAATGACGGTAAGAAGCTGGTGGCTCAGGGTATCAAACGCTTTTGAAAAGTCAATCAGCACCAATGCAGTCACCTTTCCTTTATCTGCTTCCTTTATGACATCATCTGTAAGTTTTAGAAGAGCAGTTTCGCAGCTGTAATTTGATCTAAAACCACTTTGTGTAGTTGAAAGTATATTGTTTCGTTCCACATGATTTCGCAATTGTTGCTCTAAAACCCTTTCTAAAACTTTTGAACACGTACAGAGGATACTGATTGGCCGAAGTTCTTTAAATTCATTGGGGTTACTACATTTGGGGATAGGTTTAATTAGTGCTTCTTTCCAAATGCTAGGAAATGTGTTAGTCGTTATGCAATAATTAACAATAAAAGTAAGGTGTGGTATAATTTTAGGACAACAATATAAAATCATTTTCAAGTTGATACCGTCAATGCCCATGGCGTTAATTAGTGGTAGATTTACTAATGTTGCATAGTATGTGTTTAAATTGTTTACATCTGACAAATCACTAGGGATCTCGAAGATCGTTTTTCCAATATTAAAATTTTTTAAAACTTTCCAGGTCTGTTTTACACCACCTTGTCGTATTTTTTGCTCAAAATATGCCATTTTTGCAAGCAAGAGTAGTATAATTGCGTAAGGATCGATAGTATTTTAGATCGCAATCGTTTTTTGTATGCTTATATTTAGCTTTTGCTTTATCCCTAAGTGACATTAGAAAGCGAAGGTTTTCAGTAAGCCAGGGTGAGTATTGTTTTGTTATTTTAATATTTTTCACTGGAGCATGCTTATCAAACAACAAAAGAATTTCTTTGTTTCGAAAGTTTACCATATCATCAATATCGTCGTTAAGGTTACAAGTTGCGTTACATAACAGGTTACAAAAAAACATTGAGGTAACGTAAATGTAACAGGTTTTTGCTTAGTGGGGAGTGTTACCAATTGCACCATAATTATGCGATTTGAACATATTTTTAAGGGTAAGTGGTGCAGCACAATTTGAGCACAATAAAAATAATAGCACATTTTTGCACATTTTCTCGGATCAACCAAAAAACCAACAGACGAATATTTTAATTTAAATTTTTATAAACTAGGCGGTCCCACCCCAAACTCAAAAAACTAAAAGGCAACTAATTCTGACACTATCGGGTTTTGATTTTATTGGGTGAATTTATAGGTGAATATTTTTAATGATTTGCACTTGTTCATGACTAGTACACAAGCTGCCATCTTTGTAATTTTATTCAAAGTTTTTTATTCATTAATATTCATATTTTTGGAAATATTTTAAGTGAAAAAGCATAGAGACTTTTCTGGAAAATCCCACATTTTCAGATGTCCAAGAGCACAAAATTTAAATTCGTGGTTGGTAACACCCCAGCAAACACGATTCCCTCTGGCTTTCGTCGGTCCGATGTCGATTGCCGAATTTGTCGTCATCGGCACGACGTCGATTTACGACATCGGACCAGCAGTATTTTTTGTCCGCTTTGCGATGTAGGTCCAATCTATGTTTGCCGATGCAGCGTTAGACTGTGGCCCCTCTATAAACACTTTGTGACGGTTAAATATTGACCCAATGTAAATTTGTAGTTATTCGTTCAATCGACCAATGAAGGTAGCAGATATCTAGCCCGTAACTTTTTGTCTAACTTGGGAATACTGCCCCGTCGGTCACAAACATTAACAAAAAAATATTTTATTATTAGACGATTTTTGTCACAAAGTCATTGGTCCAATGTAAGTAGTCATCATCTAACCAGCAAAATTTCGTTAGTCACTGGGGTATTTGTACAATGAAGGGAGCAGATGTCTAGCCGGTAACTTTTTGTCTAACTTGGGAATATTGCACCGTCAATCACTTAGCCGATATACTTCATCACTAGTCCAATGTACATACATTTTATTAAGGTGTTTCTTTTTCTTTAAATTAAGCATTGATAGGAAGGAAAATCTAAATTTTAGAGGCTTAAATAAGAAGGCACAAGTTTTAACTTTTTTGTTTATTTAAGAAAACTTGATATAAAGAACTACATAAAACTAAAATAAAATACAAAATGTATTTTATTTAAGACATTAATAATAATAAATATTTTTGCAAAAAGAGTTTTAATAATTAATGATCTAATCTTGCTGGAAAGCTCTTTTAAAAGAAAATTGGCTACTCATGTTTTATTTCATTCTAACTAGAGAATCTATCTTTTATCTTCAAAAAACTTTTTAATATCACAAAATTCCGCAATGTTTTAACAGAATGAAGTTGCAATTTTTAGTGGTCCAGTATTATTTTCATTAATTTAGACACAATGTATATGAACTGCTTTATCGAAATTTTGCACTCTTTATTGCCCAAAATGGATTTTTCTGAATGAAAGTTGAAATATGGTGTATCTGGACTTCCCGGTTGTATCCAGACTTTTCCAGGGTGTATCCGACTTTTCCAGGAGAATCCGGACTATTCCAGGGTGTATCCACACTTTTTCAAGGTGTATCCGGACTTTTCCGGGTGCATCTAGTCTTCCGAGTATATCCGGGCTTTTCCAGGGTGCATCCAGGCTTTTTCAGAGTGTATCCAATTTAATTCAATATATTTTATTGTTTTAAAAATATAATTATTTTATACAATTTTTCCAGACATACAGGGTATAACCAGACTTCCGGGGTGTATCCTGGCTTTTTCAGAGTGTATTAAGACTTCCTGGGTAGGGTGTAACCAGACTTTTCCGTGGTGTAGACTTTTCTATTATAGTTTAAATGTGCTATATAATATAAGTAAGTATGTTGTCAAAAATTTTAGCGCCAATAAACTAAGGTAATTTTTATAAGCTTTACAACGAGGTTTTACAATTTAGGAAAGAAAACATTTTATTTTTTATTTATCCTCTTTATTTGATAAATATACCAAACGGTATTTGATTTTGAAAATATTATAATTTTAAAGCCTACTTAGGTTATATTAGTTAGAAGCTATTATTTTTACTCGCTTGACTTTATGGGGATCGCACCACACCATGTTAATATGACGTACTGGCCCAAATGTCGCAAAATGTGCAACAATAATAACTTTAAAAAACAAAGAATATAATGTAAACATCAGAGTTGGGCCTGGGCAAAGCCAATGGCACAAAACCTATTGCGCATGCCTGATGCAGTCTACTCGCGCCCAGAAGGGTTTTTGGCTCTGCATTTTTTTAACTTTAAAAAACAAAGAATATAATGTAAACATCAGGGTTGGGCCTCGGCAAAGCCAATGGCGCAAAACCTATTGCGCATGCCTGATGCAGTCTACTCGCGGCCAAAAGGGTTTTTGGCTCTGCATTTTTTCCAGGCTAACTTGATTGGGAGAGAAAATCCAAGGAAAGTAGGGAAGTTTTAGTATGTCACTGTTATATGCACCACATCCTTGAAGGGGCTAATTTATAAACTTTTTCGAAGGTCCCAGGGGGAAATCTTGCTTAAGACGCCCGAACTACTTTCCTGCCAGTCATTTCTCCTCTACCAGGAGAGTCCGGGTAGTGTCGGATTCCGTTCCGTGATACAGGCCCATGTTGTTTAGGTGAACTTTAATGGCCGGTCATATTTCCTATTATAGTTCTCACTTTCATCCTACTATAGCTTAAAGGCTCTGGTGTGTCTTAGCACCTGTCTTTCTAGCCAGTGGCTTTCATGGTTTTACCTTATATTTTGGTACCCCCTGGGCTGACTCTGGTCCAATATATTTTTTGATGATCCCTTGCAAGTTTGTCAGCTTTTTCATTGCCTTGGATACCTCTATGTCCTGGAACCCATACTAATTTGATTTTATTATGTTTCGACAGTTTTATTAGTTCAACAAGGCATTCTCCCACTAGCTTTGAGGTGACCTTCAGGCAATTTCTAAACTTAATACGGTTTTTAGGTTTAAAATAACTACGACTATTTTAAAGGACACAATTATGTATTAATTTTAGTATGAAATTATACAATTACAAACGCACTTTTTATATTGACGAAGTATTAATTTATACAAATAAGTACTACATTATAAATCTCTATTTTTCTTTTCAAAAATCGTTCCATATATTTTTTAGATTTGGATTTGATTATCTTAAACGATCTTATCACTTTTTATATTGACGAAGTGTTAATTTATACAAATAAGTACTACATTATAAATCTCTTTGGATTTGATTATCTTAGACGGACTGCTAGTATTATTCATTATTATTATTTCCTACAACTTCTGCCAACAGGTTAGGTACCAGGAAATCAACATTCGGATAACAATAACATTAACAGGGTTCGTTAACCAGACGTGTCAATGTTATAAATTCAGTATTAATAAAATTCTTATATTAATTTGAAATTTCTTGAAAACAGTTAAATACAGACTACTTTATTTTTAAAAACTTAATTTTGTGGGAAATCGGAAATGAAAAAATATGCAGGGTGTTCCATAAGAAAAAACATAACTTGTTGGCACACCCTCAATAGTATTTGAACTGATTAGTTTAGGATATCTGGATATAGAAGCTATTTTTTTAAAATTTTAGGACCACTTAGTTGTCCATAGACCAAAAGAAGACGGTCCTCTTTTTAAATGCAATCATTGCACAAAATTTGAGAGTAAGTACCGCAGTGCCTACAACATTCACATGGCCAAACACAGACTACTTAACGACGTAAACAAAAAAATACTCCACTGTGACGCACATGGATGTACCTATCAGACTTTTGACAGATGGTTGTTAAAAAAACACACTGTCACCCATTTGTCGTTCGACGTTTTGCCCAAATATGAATGTCATGTCTGCGATTTTAACACTAAGTATAAATTAAGTATTGAGAAACATGTTCTGAGGCACAAAACACCAGAAGAAATTACTATGTACAAATGCGATTCTTGCAGTTATCAAAGTAAATACAAACATACGCTTCATTTTCAAAAGAAAATCCTACATGGTGATAAGGACAAACTTAAAATATATCGCTGTGATACGTGTAGCTACGAAACTGTTCGTAAATGCCACTTAAAACGACATCGTGAGAGCCACCAAAAGCTACGAAAAAGATAAAGGGCGAAAATTGCGACATTTTTACTAAAAAGGAGGAAACCTCCATAATATCCAATAAGAGATTGAAGGAAATCTGTGGTTACAAGTCCATTGATAAAAATTGCCTTAGAAATCACGTAATAAATGTACACACTGATCTAAACACAGCGGCACAGCAAAATATCGCCTCTTAAGAGGTTTTAGCTACCTACGTCATATTTCTCATAGAAACCATGAATTGAGCGTAGAAACAAAAGATACTGTTCATTTCAAATTCTTCGGACCAATTTCAATATGGCGGGTAACACTTCAACTCAAAAACTAAAGAAAAATGTCCGTTTCAATGTGAAAAAATTGGTCACATTGAATTTGAAATAAAATGTACAGTGGCGACTAAACACGAAGTCAAAATATCAAGACTTATTTGTTTGCACGAAACCTGACCACTGTACCTACATACATCGAAGTGCAAATCACCACGTTAATGTTTTTTTTTATTGCGATTTGGACCGAAAAAGTAATCTAGAATAATTTGTTATTAGACAATTTAACTTGGTCATAGACGCGTAGCCGTGCAATATAGCACAATATTCTGTCTTCCTTTTATCTGTAAAAAACAAAGAATGCAGATAGAGTCCAATCTCTTCGGTCTAGCGTGGAGCTTTTTCATCAAGGTCACGTTTTTAGCATGCTTGCATGCAAGTTTAAGTTCTATAACGGTTGTTCTATGTTGCTAACGCAGAGATATGGGACAAAACATTTGAGTTTTGCCGAAGAGAGTCAAAAAATCAATAGATTGGTGATACAAACGGCCGAACCAAAGAAAGCAAGACAGGCAAAACGTCCGATTTCACAAATTTCACGTCTACGACTAGGCACCTCGTACGTGTCATGACCAACTTTAATTGTCTATTATCTCCCTTTGCGGAGATGGTTACGTTGTACATAATGCCTTAGACCGGGAAGATCAAGTGCTTTCAGATAAAAATGGTGCTTTTTTTATTAAGTGTTTAGCGGGATCTGTGCTGAGTTGCATCCCGAAAGGCGCTATAGAAATATATTTTTTTATGTATTATTCTGATCAATAGAAAACAATTTATTTTGATATATTATACTAAGGAATTTACAAAACGTAGCCGGGAAAAATAATGATCTGTGCTTTAGGTTGTTGAGGTTAAAAATTAAAAAAACAAACACTTGATGCAAGCATTAAGCATTCTCTCTGTGTATTCCTAGTTTTTTTAATATAGTATATAAGTATTATATCGTTGTACTATTTATATATTTTAACTAAGGAATTTTAAGACTTTTAATATCCATTTATTATTGATCCCTATTAACTAAAATAGTTTTGTTTTCAGATATTTTAAAAGTTTATGCCACGGAGTTTTGTTTGAACATTTCAAAATATCTATTTAAAATTTATAAAGCGGAGGCCAGTGACGGGGATACCCAACATATTATTAAAGCATATACCCAATTATCAAAGTGAAAAAGTCACTGGAAGACCACTTTTTCTTTTAAAAAAATATCTGTTCAATATAAACTTTTCTTGAAGCGTCATAACTCGAAAACTAATAATCCCATAGTAACCGGACAACTTTGTGATGTACCTTTGATTCTTTCCTACAAATGTCCACCCTCTGTTTTGCTTTATCCTCGTGGAAATTAACGACTAAAACGTATTGTTGGTGTTGACGTCTGATTTAAGGCTATTATAACATTATTATAAAATGACACAAATTTTTTTTTTGTTTCCTTCAACTTATGAGTTAATTCCTCCCAATTTTGGGTTGCGAAAAACGAATATGACATTTTCATTTTTATGGCAGAATGAAATCAATTATTTTTGCCGAAATATTTTTCAAATATTGTTTATTTACGTTAAAAATGCCGGCAAATAACCGAAACATTAAAAATTGAAATTTTAATGATTGGGTTCAGAGATTTGAAATATGAATTACCTATGAAGTTAAAATAAAACAAAAATTGAACAATTTTATGCTTAAAAGAGCTTTGCAACAAAGTGCCATAAGTGGGGTCAGGTTTCGCTCTCTAAAAGTGAAGCAATATTTTCTTTAGTATGAAGCTGTAGAAAATTTGTTTGAGTTAAAGTCCCCACCCTGTATATTCTACAATATTATATAGGCAACCAACTTAATCTAGGAATAGTTTTCAGTGGGTGTCATAAACCAAGATGACCATTGACCAATGCTATCTCCTAGGTAGTATTTGGAGGTATGGTAATCATTTATTTTTAAAAAAGGAATGGACACTTCCGGACCCTTCAACTGGAACAGTATTATTGTGATGCCTTTTTCGTTTACCTCTCTTTCTCCAGTTTTATCTTCTTCATCTGCGCCTACTTTCATTTTAAAAACATTAAAAAATTTACTACCTCAAGGGAATTAAATCAATAAATTCTCCAATATATCCGAATTTTAGGTCATTCTATCGCTTTTATTGGCAATGGTAGCATGTGATCCCCAAAAAGTTAATAGCTGTGGATTTTTCTTAAAAAATACGTTAAAAAATGATACCAAACTTCATAGGGGTGTCCCTTTTACTTTCAGAGACATGGGCATTTAAAAGTTACTTAACCTTATGAAACAGATTTCTATTAAAATTTAATTTTAAGAAGATTTCAAATTTAATATTAAAATGGAACATTTATGTTCAAACCTTCTAAGTTAATCCAAAACTGCCCCCTAAAAAGGAGCTACATAAAAAATTTTAATTTTTACATTAATTTGAAGCTAGGGGCATTTGTAAGTTAAAAATATGGGCTGCAAAGTGCTTGAATATGCTAGTTTTGTTAACTTTGTTTACTTTGATATTGTTAATAACATGTGCCGAGGTATTATTTTCCATATTCATAGTTCTCTATCTCTCACAAGATCTCTCCATTATGCATTCTCATGTTTTCTCTTTTACAGGCATTCAAGTTTCCATTTTCTACTCCTTTTCCTATAAAAAATAAATAATAAAAATTATTAGCAAAAGAACTGGGCACGTGTACAAATTATGGAACGGTGATTTTACCAATTTTTGACCCCCCCTCCCCCATATCACGTTTTGTAACGGTTTGGTGAACCCCCGCCCATAATATTATGTAACGGTTTCAAGACCACCGCTCCCCAAAAAATAATTTTTTCTTATTTTCATTCCAACTCTGTCGCAAACCCCCTGCGTAACGTTTTGTAACACTTTGGCTACCCCCCTCCCTCCCCTCTATGACCGTTACATAATTTGTGCACAGCTCCTAGCATATAATCGTAAAATTTTATTCATTAGCTCAGTTCAATACCTATATATGTTTAAATTATCGCTAAGTATGAAGAATGATCAGTGTTTTATACAAAAACAGTTTTTACAAGTAAATTTAACAAAAAGATAGGAAAGTCAAGTTTCCTACCTCTGATAACATGATGAAAAAGCATAGGGGGCAATTATGCAGTATACAGTTTTCTGCCATTTTTGATTTTTTATGAAAAATTCTCTGGGACTCCAAATCCGCCGGTTGGTTTTTTTTTAATTTTTTTGTTTTTTTTTTAATTTTTTTTTGACTAAAAACCCAATCCAACACAGCCCTACCCAACCTAACCCAAAACAATCAAAAAAACACATTACAACCTCCCCGGCACCCTTTTTCTCTTAAAAAAAAAACTGGCGCCGGCGGATTTGAGGTCCTAGGGACCCTAGTAGGTGCCCCCATAAAGAATTTTTCATAAAAAATCAAAAATGGCAGAAAACCGTTTACTGCATATAAAATTACCGAAAAGGAAGGGATCAGTTGGATAGGAAAAGTTTGTTACATATGAGTCACCCTTTTTCTGGGCACTTTCTGGTATGCAGCATTTTCGACGCATTTTCCTGATTTCTATATCAACCACGATACCCATTATTGAATTCCCGATTCAAACATACAAACTCAAAAAAAGCAATTGTCCTTTTTTTGGTTTAAAATTCACTTTTTTCACATCAACGACCAGTCATTCTTTTTAAAACAATACCGGTTTATTTTAAAGTTTGTTTGATTCCAAAATTGAAAAAAAAGGTTAAAAATTGATTAAAAATTAAATACACAAATCAAGAATTAGTGAGGTTATGTTTGCGGCCTTGCGCGTCTGGCTGGATGCAACCAACGAAAAAAAACCGGTCCAAGATTGTGACGTCACAATTGTGTGAGGCCCGTGTAGAACACATTCCTGTCGGCCTTGGCTAGGTGAGCAAAACATTCGGCAACGTCGCAAATTCTGTAAAAAAAAAGTAATTCCTTGGGTTCTCTGCCATTTCTCTCTACCTCCGTCGCCCAAATTTTTTAACAAGTACTTAAACAGGTAGCGCAATGTAAAATGTTATAGAGAGTTTGCATACAGGCAATATTTTTATGCCTGAGTGTGTACATTTTTGCTATGTAGTTACAATATGTTTTGTATGATAATGATAATCTTTCCCCCCAGGTGGTGCGTGAAGGTAACAAAATCAATATCCTATTAACCCTGGATTTATAAACTTGATGGTATTGTTAAGGCTTATTTACTTAACTTTTAATGCATAGTGCTTAATTTTTAGTATGCTGGAAACAGATAGAGATATAAAATTAATACACATTAAGATTTAAAAATTGAGTTAATTGTCCTTTATTGTTGGACAGTGATGCAACCCTGACCCTTTATCTTTTGCTAAGGAAGAAAGAGACATATTTATAGTATAAGTATATGATCTTGACCGTTGTGTTTATAAATCCGCAGGGCTTACCGGTCGTGGTGTCGATTCTTGAATCGAGGGATGGTCACATATGGGATTGTTCTCACGAAAAAATTTCTAGTCTGTATTCTTGAACGCGCGAGGAGTGTTCCCGTCCGTCCAAAATTCGCAGGTGAACGTTCTACTGGTATGAGGCAGGAGAATGGCGCTGTAATTGCACGAAACTTCCGCAGAATGCAATGTTTGGTTGGTTAATTTGTAACCTAACATTTATTTAATTATTATAGTGATTCGGTTTTTATTTCGTTTGCTTTTTTTTATATAAATATAGTCGGTAAAAATGATGAAGCTAGAAGAAATATGGCTCGTGAATAGAGTTATATATTATTTACAGGAGGCCGAGGCGAATCCGGCGCAACAAGTCGCCCCGAGATTCCAATACAAGACGATTTGATCCTTGAAAAATTACAGTTTCGAAAAACCTAGCAAGAGAAATAATGGCCATTTATGGTTGAGGGCTGAAGGGCATCAGACTTGTCCGTCGACACAAAAGTAAGCAATAAATTAATATACCTAGTGCAATATATAGTATGTTTTCGCATCATACTCAATACATATTGAAAATGTTGTCTTCTTTTTCTTTCATAGAGCATGTTCTCTGTTCTAAATAAAAAACTAAAACATATTGATTGAGTATAATGTGAAAACATACAAAGTAAACCACATAACAAGCCATGGATATGTATATCCAATGGATATCTGTCGGCATATAGACATTCATCCAACATCCATTGGATGTGCAAATGATATTCTTTTAATGGACATATATGAACGCCTCTAATGGATATTTAACTTTTATCCTATTTATGATCATACATGAAACATACATTCAATCGACATCCAGTGATGTATATGTGCTCCATCAATGTATATCCATTCTATATGTTACCCATATAAAATGGATATACATTGATGGAGCTGCAACAGACATCCAATGTGGGAATAGAAGAATCGGGGTTTCATTATAACTTAAAAACTAATTAAATATCCAATTTTCACAGTTAACAGGTATCCTTAGTTATAGGTTAACCTAGTTCAATCCTCTAAAGCATGGTTTATGCAGCTACTTAATCTTATATGTCTGTCTCTATCTCACATATATGAATAGAAAAGGATGGATAGAAAGTTCATTATGTTTGTCAATTGTGCATGATGCAGCTGCACAAACCTGCTGCAAGTTACCTCATACCTCATACTTATAAGCTCTTATTTAATTTTTTGATTTATAGGTTATGGTAACTTCAAACCTTCTATCACATGATAAAAAGAAAGGTTCGTGGCATATCGGACACACATTTTGCTTTTCAATTCATTACAACCAGGCCTCCAAGATCTAATGGATAGTCCAGAAACCTACAGGCATGTTTCATCCTTGTTAGAAATCATCAGGGTTACATAGGACTATACCTGGCGTATGAAGCATAACATAAACAACCACACCCATCAGAATAAAGCAAAACGTTAAAGGATGCAAATATCAATAAGAATGAAATTTGAGAGCAGGACCAAAAAAAGAAATATGCAAAATGGCACAGGTTACTGAAAGAAGACCGTTCAAAATACAACACATGGTTCCTACCAAGATGTTGGAAAACATGTATGCCACACATTGAGTGCTCTGAGCTGTGTTTTAGTTTTTACAAAAAGTGCCTTTTATTCAAAGTTCAGACAATTCTGATATTTATTTGACAACAAATAAATAACTTTACTGTTAAGTTTTTTTTTTGTTTTTTTAGTGTTACATTTAGAATTTTTTCTGTAGAAAGCACTTTAAACTTTAAACCAATTAAACAAAAAGTAGAGATTTCACATGAACCATTTTGAATGTCGCTTCGATATTTCCTGAGCTAAGGACACTGACAGAAAAAAAATCTCCACGTAAGTACCAGTTTTTTAAAAAAAATCTATAGTTTGCTGTATCTATAACCAAGTTTTATGTGAAATATTGTAAATTAAAGAATTTAATAACTTAAAAATGAGACCTTTCATTTACACTCAGCCATGTACAAGGTGACAGCTTATAAAGTCCCAGTTGGAAAACATTTTTTGTTATTTGTCACAAAAAGCTCAATCAAAAAGGGAATTACTCATAAAATTAGGTAGACTTCTGTCACAATTTCAGTTTTTTCCCACACCAGACGCAGGCTGGCCAGGAGGGTCTCTTTTTTTTTAATGGAATCCTATTTTTTTAAAAGTTTTGATTCAAAAAATATATCATGTAGGGTTTATCTGTAGCGGTTGTCGAGTAAAATTAAAAATAATTTGCCATAAGGGTGTTAGTCACTGAAAAATAGTAATATGGTTCTTTGTTCAGCATATCTTCTTATGGCAACGTTTTTGTGTTTATGACCATTCAAGAAAAAGGTAACTTATAGTATATTTTTGGAAGGGAGTGTCTAAAGAGCCGACAATTCGGCTGAATAGTCATGAGGCTAAAGAGCCAACAGTAATTTTATTTACTAGATATGTGTTTTTCATACTTTCGTTTTTTCTTTTTTTAAAACTAAATTAACCCAACCTCACCTAAACAGACTCAAACCAACTTATTCAAAGGAGTTGGGTTGGGTTAGGTTCATTTAGTTAAAAATTACTAAATAATTACTGTCGGCTCTTTAGACACTCCCTTTTTGGAAACAGGAAGAAAAGATTAGTTTTACAAAATATAAAAAAATACCTTATGGCTTGCGTGTAAGGTGGAATTAAAACAAAAATGAAACTGTAATAGTAATTTATAATCTACATAATTTTATGTAATTCCATTTACAACAAAAGTAATTTTTTAATAGTTTGTAATACGTTTATTTTGCACCTTCAATTCAACGACTGTTTTTGGTTAAATGTCAAAAAAATAAGGAAAAAATCACAGAAAATGTTTGGGTTAGTTTGAAATTAGTTCAATCGCTCAAAAAGCAAACTGGCAACATTGGACGTGTTTCGGCTGCATTCAAGTATACGAACAGCCAGCGACGGGGATGGGATCGTTCCCTGGGAGTGTTCACATCCTTTAAGTGATCATCCACCACACGAACGTCCTTCTAAAATTCAAGAATCGACACCCGGATACTACAGCTGATTTTCAATCTGCTCCAAAATTAACATCACGTTTGGTTTCGGTAACCTAAACCTTTTGAAAAAAGTTAGGTTGTCCATATCCTCAAAATTATTGGACATGTTATAAACTTGACGTGGAAAGTCATTCTCAATTATTTCTAAGAGCTCCAGATCATCGTCCCACGCCTCCATATCCAAAAAATCCATTTTTACAACCCAGCCACAAAAAAAGATTGTGGTTAGTTGAATTTCGAGGGTTTGTTATCAATAGGTAAGGGTAAGGTGGGAGCTAGGGACCCAAAATTGACTAACTGGATTTTGGCTAACCTAACACGTTTAGGACTTACCTAAACGCTTCAGCAAGTGAAAACTGACACCTACCTAAATTTAGGGGATACCTAGGGCTAGATGTATCCTATAAACGTTGGTGCAAGTGGCCAATATAAGTTCTGTCGCAGGACACAATAACCCCCTCTTGTGTGTCTGCATGGAAAGATATGCTATATAGTTTATTAGACACATTTAGAGTCTATTTATGCTACTTATACGCCTAAGCTCTTATGTATTTATGCATTCACCTAATATTCCTAGCAACACTAAAGGGAAAAATGTGTTCCATTCAAACTGCACCGGTGCAATTTTTGACAGCACCAGACGAGTGTTAGTCTGGCTGTGCACCGGTGATGCACTCAATTTTACCAAAGGAAAAGGATGTTCGATTTAAGAATTGGTCCTGGTTCTGGTTGACATTATTTTGACATACATTTTGACAGCGGTTCTAAAATAATGACGTCATTTAAAATATTAACAGCCACTTGCACCGATGTTTTTCTAAAGGTTCTTTAACAAAAGAACCTTTAAATTTGAAAGGACATTTAATTTTAAATGACTTGCACAGGCTCACTTTTTTTGAACTTTTACTAAAGGCTCTTTATTTTCTTCACAGTACGGCAACGTCGCACGAATTTAGGGATTTCTGGGGTTTTTTTCTTGGTATCTCTGTCTTCAATAATCTAAAACTCGCATATTTTTTTTTTATTTTATTTTTTATGGTTCTGTTGTTTTCATTTGATATTTTTTGATAATGAATTGTTCATCTAGTCAAAGTAGCTATAGTTGTTACATGGACTATGAACATAATATAGGCTATTGTGCAGTGCTTCAAGTTCAATGGAGGCTAAAAAGAGAAAAATGGGGCTGAATCTTAGTCCTAGGGAGCTGTCGCCCATCTATTCAATATTACTCCAAAACATCCATGGATGCTCCACATGCTAGCAGTGAAACAGCTAGAGGTCAAGGAACAGGACAAAGGGGCAAGTCAAAAGGGTAGTAAGTATTTTGATAACGAAATATAGCAATCTATGTATAATCAAAGTTTATGGTAAACAACATTTTCTTTAAAAGTAGTTCTCGGCCTACTTAATTATACTCTCCAGTTTAACAGAAAATATATATATATATGGAAAGATCCATCTATGAAAAATTTTTGATGCACTCAATTAATCGCTTCGATCCTTGCCATTCCAATTAAAATATTTGAGAATCTTTTATTATTATTATTAAATCCTTTATTTGGAAAATACCTAGTTTGGTTTTTAATTTATTGTAGGGTACCAATCAAAGGAGTTAGAATCATGGCATCAAGTACCTTAGCAGAGAAATATGACTTCCTAGCGGACAAAAAGAATATGATTGCTGACATCACCCTAAAAAAGTTGGAAAGAGAAGCATTACATACTGACAAAGAGCATCAACTCCGGAAGAAAAACCTGGAGATAAGAATAGAAGTACTCGCTGATTTTTTTTAACACTGCAATAAATTCAATCGACTGCGAGAGTGGATTTGGTCACATTTAACAATTCAATTAAATATATTCATCTATATGAAGCTTTAGGAGAAACCAATCTCTCTTGAATGTGTTACATATTACAGAAAGGTACCTGCCGTTTTTGCATTTTATTAGTTTTTTAAAATAGGTAACTTATAATTGTTTTTTTTTGCGCCTTAAAGGAGATTTGTTGTTAAAGTGGTTATTTTGCTAGATAAGAAAAATTTGACTGTTTTTCACAGGGTTTTACTGTTAGTAGTAGTAGTATAAGTTTAAGAGTTGTACTTATGTACATTTTGTTACAAGTTATTTTGTCTGAGGCCTCTTTGGAGTTTGGCAATCGAGCGGTATTATAATTTGTTTATTTTGAGTAGGAAGTGCGTGGACTGGCACTTATTTTTTTGTCGTTTTTTAGTTACAGGTACAGGGTGAAAAAAATCGCCTTGTGTACAGAAAAAACAATACAGTTTATTAAAATAAAGAAAATTATATATATATATATATATATATATATATACACAGCACTTCGTTATAATTTTGCCAAAGAAATGAAATTCTTTTTTATATTTCTTTAGCACATAATAAATAATTTCCATTCTGCACAACATTATGACGTTGGTGGTCTTGACCATACATTTCAATTTGATGAGTTTGCATAAGATAATTTAATATTCTTCCTTGTTTATATCTTTATTATTGGGGGCTCTGGCTCGTTCATTTCTTTGGCAATATTATGAAGCACAGAAGCAGCTACTATTATTGTCAGAACTGTGTCCAGTATAAGGCAAAGCCCATAAGCCATAACTGGAAACCAACGTTTCCAGATCCCAAATGTAGGTTCTATTGAAGTTCGTGTTCGAATTAAGGCTTTATTATACAGTTGTTCACCTGGTATAATTGGATTTGCTAAAGGTATCAGGAGGTAATTTGAAAGACCATATCCACTCCTGAAAATAAGACAAAAAGTAGGTAAGGAGAGGGCTATAAGTTACTGACAACTAAAACAGTCACAGTTTATATGATATATCATTCATTCATTCAGGGAGCTGTTGGAGAAGCTTGTTTATAAACACTGGATTATTATAGTTTTGATCAATATTAGCTAAAAATAATTTTATAAATAATAATAACTGATCCTGGAAAATGATCAGACTGTTGGGCAAAAATATGCATCCAATATGTATATAAACAAAAACAATTGCAATTATAAACATTTTGGGAACCAACTTTTAACCCCCTCTCCCCCGTGTAAAACATTGACTAAAAACAGTCACAGTTTATATGATATATATATCATTCATTCATTCAGGGAGCTGTTGGCGAAGCTTGTTTATAAACACTGGATTATTATAGTTTTGACCAATATTAGCTAAAAATCATTTTATAAAAAATAATAACTGATCCTGGAAAATGATCAGAGTGTTGGGCAAAAATATGCATCCAATGTATATAAATAAAAACAATTGCAATTATAAACATTTTGGGAACCAACTTTTAACCCCCTCTCACCCCGTGTAAAACATTGACTAAGTACCTACATGACATCTGGATATTCCAATAGATCCTTAACGTGTGTTAACCTGAATCTTCGAGGCACCTTCGAGTGAAGCCAAAATTAACAAAATCCAATATTTCAAGGTCATCTTCAAGAGCATCCTCTACCAGTACATCTTCAATAATGTTTACATATTCCATAATAACATTTGATGAATTTTCTTTTTTTTTTGCGTTTTGAACAAAAATAAACTATACCATGAAAAATGGGTCGCAAAACTAACCTCAAAAGAGCTAACTGAGCTTTAAAGATCGGTTAATTGACCAAATTTGGCAAGTTAGTTAATGCTCCTTTAAAGAAGGTTTAAAAGACCATTAAAGTCGGTGCAAGACACAAAATACGCTAAAGGAACTTTAAAGGTCCTTTAGCCTAAAGGACCATTAAAGAAAAAGTCGGTGCAAGTGGCTGTAAGATATCTTTGATTTTACTCAAAAAAAGACTATAAAATTTTAGGGGTTATGTTTACAACCAAAGGGCCGAACCAACCTCCCAGGCTGGTTCTAAAATTTCATAACCGGATTGCAACTGTGACGTCATTGTTTTAAAACGAAAGGAGCGGTTGCGGTTCTGGTTCAACCAGAACCAGGACCAATTGTAAAACGAAAATCTTTTTTGAGCTCTTCTAAATTTTGTTTACAAAAATGGAATTATGTGTTGTGTTAAAGCACGGTCCCTAGAATAGACTAGAGACCGTGGTGTTAAAGAGCGCTACAGTGGAACTTTGATGCGTTTATGAACTGGTGCGAGTTAAGAAACGTTAAGAAAATTAATGAAGATCTATTGTGGCATATTTTTCGAAAAAATCGACCACACATTTTTAATGCTCAAAGTAAGTACACAAATATAGGTAAAGGATGCGGTAATTATGCAGTATACGGTTTTCTGCCATTTTTGATTTTTTATGAAAAATTCTTTATGGGGCACCTACTAGGGTCCCTAGGACCCCAAATCCCGTGGTTTTTTGCACGGGTTGGTTTTTTTTTTTAATTTTTTTTTTCTTTTTTTGATTTTTGTTTTGCACTAAAACGACCCAATTCAACCCAACCCAACACAATCAAAAAAACACATTACAACCCCCCCCCCCCCCGGGCACCCTTTTTTCTCTTAGAAACAAAAATCAGGTGTAGGCGGATTTGGGGTCCTAGGGACCATTCTTTATAATTTTTCATAAAAAATCAATAATGGCAGAAAACCGTATACTGCATAATTACCAAAAAAAGTGTTATTGGAAGTCACATTACTTTTCCTTATTCCTAATATAAAATTTCTAACCTTGAAATTGTGCCGTCACTGTCTCAACAAGCAGCAAACTGCCTTCGGCTTAAGATTTGAAGGTTTTTCCATATATTTTCCCAGGCCGATGGGTTGATGTAAGGATTTTCCCCAATAAATTCTCGCAGTAGAATTATATTGTTGGTGTAGCTGAACCTCAATCTTGTAGGTTTGTCCAATTTATTAATTTTTCCACAAATTTTAAAAATACACAAGACTGTTTTTGTTTATAAACTAAAAATTAAAAATGCAAAGAATATTAAAAAGTCATGTCGAAAAACAAACCAACTATCACTATTATCCATGCTAATTGTTAATTGATGGACAAGAAGTCCTAGAATTTTATTATTGGGAAATCAAAATAAGCAAAGTGCCCTCTAACCTAAAGCCCCCAACTATCCTAAGGCCCCCAATACCATGGCAACTGCAGGTGTTTTGTCAACAAGGGCACAGTAGGCAGAAGGGTATTTTTATGTTTTCTGACAGAAAACCATTCGAGGTTATGGACTAGCGCTGCGCGAGCATTACCTCAAGTTTATCAAAGAACCAAGAGAACTTTACTGGCTCGCTGGAATTACTAGGAATTCACCTAGAAACATTCCCATAACTCCACATAATTTTGTTTTTATTTTGATTCTATAATTTTTTTTAAATTTAAATTATTGCGGCATAAGTTATGTGCAAGTTTACTAGTGAAATCTTGGAGGCCTAAGAATAGATTTTAGATCCCAACCGCAGTTTCAAAAACACACAGATACTTGAGTATTAACAAAACAGGTCAGTAAAGCTCCATTTAGACCATTTAGAGGTTGAAGAGACTCTTGCTAGTCGTTGATGCTCCTGTTTAAAATAGAATATGATTATTTTGTCTAGCGTCAGCAGCCGATTTTTAAATTTGCATGTTTTTTAAGTTAACCTGTTGTCCTTGAATCAGTGGTAACAGCTAGCAGGAGTGTTTTCAATTCAATTATAAATGCATTTGTAAATGCAACCTTAAACACTACACCCAGTTACTTTAATGTGTAGTTGGGTAGCCTTTTTGTTAGCAAGTAATTCTGCATTAAATGGTTTTTTCTATTTTAGTATTTTACTCACTTTTTTTATGAAAAAAATCTTGTAAATAGGCACTGACTGACTGAGGGTCCCTAAAGAGTTAAAGTTTATGAGCGCTGGAATTGCTAAAAAAAGTGCTGGGTTGGTTTGAGTTCAGGATTTGGGTGATTTAGTTCCCGCTTTAGTTAAAGAAAATGAAAAAAGTTTCATCACTGGTAAATTTGAACTTCCTAGGGGCTCAGGTAAGTGCTAAATAGGTATCTAAAGAAAACTGTTTACTACACTAATACCGTTTGGCCTTAATATATTAAGTGAGCAGCATGAAATAATACTATGGAAAATTTTACTGATAAAAAGTTATTCTTAGGGCCAGTTTCTCAATTGCGGGTTATTAGAAAGTTAAAGTAACTCACGAGCTATAAATCCCAGTTTTCTTGCTGTTTTTAAGCCAATATTTTTTTTAGGTTAACCCTGAGGTAAGGTAACTTACCCTAACCTTGAATCCCTGGTTACCCTGGAGTTAATTTTAACCTGATTTTTAAAGATTTTTATGAGGTTATGTTGCTTGAGTTAACATAAACTTGCTTTTGAGAAACCGGCCCTTAGTCTCTCTTGTTTTTTGAATAAAATAGGTTAGTGACTTGAAAATTGGAGAATATTAATCAGGAAAAATTCTTTAAAATATAAATAGTTGCTCATTCATCTTTGAAATAAAATAAATACACAGGATCAAATACTATGTGTGTATGTCATAACTGGTGGTTAGTGAATACTTATATTTTGAAACTCATATAACCCAGGAAAATAAAACTGCAGATTACAAAACTTGATTTACTTTGGCTTGATAGTTTTGTTTCTAACTTATAACTTAGATAACCAAACCAAACCTCTGCTTCTGTAACTAAAAAATTATTACGCAAAAAACCTTTTAAACAGTTTAGAAACATGTGCCATCAAGAGAAAATTTTTAAGAAATATTGGTTGTCCTCGCCTAAAGTGCAAAATATAGAAAAAAAATTTAGAGATAGAATATTTCTTGTTATTTTTATTATTCTTTTAGGAGCTCTACTTAATAACAAAACATATGGAGTAGTGGAGCAACTACCTAAAATGAAAAAGAAGAAGATTGTAAGAAGAATAATAATCTATAAATTAAATAGTCTACAATTTGTACCCAAACATACAGAGCAGTGGATATTTTGCCAACTAAAATGTATATCAAAACAAGATGGTTCTATAGAGCCAGCACCGAACAAAGAATAATAATCTATAAACTCAAAGTAAGTTTGTGCTTCTGATTTCAATTATATTTGGTAAAACTTCCTTAAATAAACAAAATTTATGATAGTCTAGATCCGATATCAAAAATTAATTTAACTCTTATTGTTTATTGCAAATTTTCTATTTCTGAACATATTTTGAGCCTCCTCTCACAGATACTTTTTGGCTCTGTTGGAAATTTCATAGGGTAATTTTTATCACTGAAATTTAAAAAGGGAAAGGTCTTTTAAACGTCTTTACTATTATGTCAAAATTTTAAAAAGCTAGGATGACTGGTGTTCAAGATATTTGCTTTTAAATTTGGTATGGAATGAAGAAAAAGTTTGAACCTTTTCAGCGGATCAGTTTGACCACCAAAATTTAAAGAATAAAGGTAGGCTTATTTGGATGGTATGTTTGAGAAAACAAACAGAAAAAAATCATGAATTGTTTATTCCCTTTTTCATTATGAAAAATGTAACTTTAAAACCAACATTTTTTCCTGATGTTTGTGCAAGAAATTGTTTATTTCTCGCTCCTTGACAAATTTAAACTCTAATATCTTGCATGTTTGTAAAGCAATTTAATCGATCTTCTAAATAAGATGTCATTTGAGCCACTTTTTTTATATAATTTTTCCTGGAAAAACTCATATCCCTCAAGTCACCCCCAAAAAGCCTGTTTATGGAAAAAAATATCTTAAAAAGTAATTTCTAGACTACTAAAATTGTATAATGTTTTTCAAGTGTTCACCAAATACTCAAAAACACCTCTGTTATGTTTACTTTGAACATGAATTTGAATTATTTCAAGCATAAGTCAAGGTGCCAATGGGCTTTTTTCCACGTTTGAAGGGAGTGCTTGATAATAAAGGTTTTTTGACAGATTTTGGTAGATAAGGGGGTCTATTTTACAAATCCAAGTGATGAAACTCTGGCTCCTTTGGGAGAACTCCAAAAAATTAAGGAGAAAAATAAAACATAATATAGGCACCATAAGGGTTCTAAGAACAGATTTAACAGTAAACATTTTTTTAAATAAACACATCAAAAATGGACTATATATAAATCCATTTTTGTCGGAATATATACTTTTTTGGACACTCCAAATATTCCAGATGGCGATGACCGTGACTTAAAAGCACAAAAATTTGATGAGAAACTAGATCAAGTACACACGTATAATACATTAACTTCAGGGTTTTTGGAAACACTGATTCCATTTTTTAGAATAAACATTTTTTGGGGATAATATAATTAAGGTTCCTAGGGGCAAAAAGAATCGTAAATCACAAAAAACGTGTGATCTCAATTAAGAAATTTTTGGATCAACTGAATTCATTTTTGGTGTAAAAAAAATTTTTAGGTGTAATTTAAGGGGCCTAAGGGTGAGTTTTAGGGGTAAAGTGGTAAAAACAACATACTATTGATAGAAAGACATTACTTTGGAGATTCTGGGGTTAACTAAATTCATTTTGGGGGTTAAATAGTAAACAGAAAGGGCAACATAAAAAATTATTGGTGTAAAAGATATGTGATATATTGATTTAGGGGTTTTTTGGGTTTTCCAAAATTAGTTTTGGTGTTCCAATTATTACAATAGGGATTCAGATGAGGATTTAGGGGTAGTTTTAGGGAAATATATTGATTTGGATATTTTTAAGTCTTCGAAAGTTGTAAATATGTTAAGAGGTTTCAGCTGGGTCCCAAAATTTTGTCCTAAGACCCTTCTATATTATCTCCAGAATTTTTTTTATCCAAAGAATGATATCAGTAGATCCCAAAACCCTCAATTTAATATATTTATTTATATTATACACAAGTATCAACAGCACTGAATGCCAATTACAGATACGTCTTAAAGCTACTCTGAAAAAAAATAAATAAATAAGAAAGTTACGCAAGTACATTACTTTTTAGTAAGCATAAATAAAAATTAATTATTACATTTATATGTGTCATTAATAATTTTGTAAATTAGTCATACACAGGTACACAACTTAGGACCCTTATTCAGATAATTCACATACATTCATTCTATTAAAAATTGGTAAAAAGTCTAAGTATATATGTTTTACAACATCTACTAAAAACACAGGTAGGTAGTTACCAAACAAACAGGACTTTAAGGCACCACCCAACTAGTAAAATAAAATATTTAAACAAAAAAGAAAAACACAAATTCAAAAACAATAAATTGAGAAAACAGTTAAATAAAAAAGAGAACATAATAAATAGATACTTATTTAAGAATATTTATGTCTTTTTAACTATTGGTTTTCAGTTTATTTTCAACTAGTTGTATATACATCAATATTGGAGGCATACAAATTAAAGAAGTAGCACATCTTGTAAATTGGTGAATTTTTATACACGTTTGTTCGGGGATATATCATATGTCTGTATCTGATCTGGTTTCTTCTAAAATGTTTGTGTCCCATCTTGAATATTTTGAGTTTTACAAGGGTGTCAGAGTGGCATTAATCGGATTCATAAAATGTACACCTTTACCAATTAAAATCAAATAAAAAAACTGAAATTAGTCAATCATGCATGCAAAAGGTTTACTTTTAAAACTGCTACTAGAACCCTTATGATACTTCTAAGAATTTTTAAATCACATAAATGGATTACGGAAACCCAAAAACCCCTGAATTGATGTATTAGATGCCTATATTTTGTTTTATTTTTTTTATTATTTATTTTTAAAAAATTTCCACCACCTTGAATATCTGGATTCAAGTTCCCCAAAATCAGTCAAAAAATATCTGTTATCAAGCTTCAATTTTGTTGTTTTCTCTAAAGAAAATATTTTTTCAGTTCATACACCTATACTTTTGTTTAAACACATGAAGCCTGATATTTGAAACTACAGCTACTAGTTTGTGGTTCCAAAGAAGTAAAAAATAACATGTTATTCTTTTCTTTTTTAAGTTAAATGATTATTAATAAGTATTTTTGAGATAAGTTTTTAAATTAATTTATTAAATTGCATATAGGTGTTTATAATGTTGTGGCCATAATCACCTCAACAAGTTGAGCCATGTGTGCATTTAGTTTTACTTCCAAGGACCGGATGTCCACCGGTGGATACAAATCCTCCGCTATTTTGTGACCATCGCTAGGCACGCGGTCCTGAGACGTAAAACAGAAATGCCCACATGTGGGCATGGGCAATGTGTTAATAGTAGGGTGTCACATTCTAAACACCAAATAAATTTAATTATGTTTTACATTGAAATATTTATTACACTCCATTACAAATTGCTGCAGATCAGTTTTTTGACACTGACAATGACACTTCTATTTAGCTTCTGTGTTTAATTATCAGCCGTCATATTTAAATTGGTCCGTAGAATTTGGAATGAGGTGTATATGTAAAAATGTAATTTTTCAGCATATTTTTTAAAATTTTATTATATATATAGTTAATTAAAATTGTTAAAAATATTTGTATGATACAAAAATGCTATAGTATTCTACCCATATAGTTGTTATTGTTCTGTGAATAACTAAATTGTATAAAAATTGTATTGTTCATTCTGGTAATTGGTAAATGGTAAAATAAAAGAAATTAGAGGTAAACATTTGTCTAATTTAGCTACAACGCTTTTTTTAGTACTAGTAAGGAGTGCTTTAATAAAGGTTCACTTAAAACCAAAACAGAACTCAAAAAAAAGAGAAAGTATTTCTGCAACCCTATCTTTGCCGCAACCTTCTCTTATGCATTTTTAACTACATTGGGCATTGGTAATTAGAGTTTTAGTTAAAGGATCTTTTATTAGGAAATTATAGAGATTTTTGGACCTGTAGGTATCTCTCTTTCAGAAGCTACATGTTTCAAATTTTTACACAATAAATGATTCACTAACAGAAAACACAAGTTTACATAAAAGATAGCAAGAGATGTAATATTACATTTGGTACCTACCTATATGCCAACAAAAATAAATAGGGAGAATTCTGTGTGTGTAAGCATATTAAATATTAAGTTTTTGGATTTTATTTGAATTATTTGTTTTTGAGTTTGCACAAGAAGTAATAATTTTGGGTAAGGGTAAGGGGTTTAAATGAGAAAGGCATCAGTACATAAGGTCAATAGCAGAGTTTGTACAGAAAACCTTTAATTGGATTCTCTGATGTTTCCCAGTTTTTCCTAACCATTTGTTAAAAACATCATAATTTTTTATAAAAGAAAACATTTGTTTTTGTATATTTTTTTTTGTCAAATTTCCTGACCTTTTCAAAGAATCAATTTCTCAACTTTTCTCGGTTTTTCAGTTCCATACATACTCTGACTGATTAAAATTGTTACAATAAGAATTTTAATTTTGAATTTTATATATACCTTGAAGACAAGAAAAGCAGTGTCATTCCATCTTGATAGATTTCTTTCCTACAATAAGATATGATTTACGAAATCCCTGACACTGCAGCTAGTTTGCTTATTGCAAGGCTTATTGTATTCCTCATTGTATATTCTTTTCTACTGTTCACATAGGTGTTTTTTTGCTAGGTGGACCAGCCTTCAAGAACCCTCTCTCCTAGACAGTTTCCTCAGGCCAGTACGCTTATCTTGAACGACCGTGAGGGGAATTTCGCTCACCTCACCTCGCGGTCCTTTATCTTGGACACCTTAAATTTACAAAAATATTCAGGTCCTAATTTTATTTTCAACTCTTAAAAAGTGCATACACGTAGGTATTAAAAACTGGAGTTTCTCTAGCTTTACTGTAGAGAAAACTTAGAAATAAGTAAATTAGCCAAAGTGAGCAAAATGTGCCTCACTATTTTTTTGTATAATTTTTTTATTCTTTACCTAATATTTTCATTATATTCCGTGAGCCCAGGCCTATAAAAATTTATGATTACCTCACCGTTGAGACTTTGTATGTGTTCTTCAAGATGTTCTAAGGGGTATTTTTAGAGACCCCTTCAAACTTAACCCTTAACTGAGCCCTTAAGTTAAGGTCCTTTCAACACAATTCCTCGGAAATGTTTAAATTAGATAATGTGGCCATCTGTTTTAAATACTTATAAAGTAATCCTTGAAAAATCAGCTGTGAGGAGCTTAATTTAACTTTTCGATGCTATCGAGAGGGGCTTAATGACAAAATATATTTTTTTGATAAAATGTTTATCCATTTCTTGTTAAAAAAGTTACAAATTTAAGAATATATATGTTTAAAATGTCATCTGAGTGGACATAAAGAATAAATATTATGCAAAGTCCGGCAAGGTCTTAACAGTTTAAGTTATGGGCTGTGGGACTATTAATTTGTATGGTACCTAATTCCACATATGTTAGTGGTAGTCAACTGAGTAGTCCACCCTTCAAAAAGGAAAAACATAGTTATTATATATAGGTACCTACATAAAATAACTTGTTTTGCAGAGGAATAAAGGCGTATTCAGAGTTCTGTAAGGTAAGTGGTATGACGTAAGATGCAAGGAAAATAAACAATAACAAATGCATGCTGCTCTTACTGCATACCGCTTGCGGCTTACGGAACACTTACTTTGCTTTTATGGGCCTTTTAAAGCGCTTTTATATAAGGACGGTTTGAAAATGTTGTCGTATAAACACCACTAAAACCGATTTAAGCACTAAATCGATTTTATTTGGAAGCGGTTTATCACTCAAAAGCCCATTCAAACACCGTTCTCAACTAAAAAGTCAGTTAACTCCTACTGCCTCAGTGCCCTTTAGCCTACAGTTTGGTGTCAACATGGCATTGATCATAGGCCAAAGGATACTAAAATGAAAATGAGTTAACTGGTTGTTTTAGTCATGAACAGTGTTGGCCCATTTTAGGCTCGTTATAAACCCTTAAAAACACTTTATTGCATTTCTTCTAACCTAAAGAAATACTAAACCGACTAAACCCTAGTTTTTCAAAAAATCTGTTGTTAATTAATTAATTAATTAAATTGTTTTATTTGTTTTTTCTTTAAAGTGACATTTAATGATTTAAACGATTTTATTTAAAACCGTCCTTAGATAAAAGCGCTTTTAGGAGCGTATAAACGTAGTAACCGAGGACAGCAGCATATGCTTGCTAGAGTTATTGAATTCTGAATCCACCTTAAAAGAATCTAAAAGGAAGAAATTTCCTTAAACTAAAAATGAGTACCTAATAAGGTTGCCTAGTCACTTGTAGTTATTTCAAGGAAAAACCAAGGGAAAAACCCTTATAAAGGCAACAATACTTATTCAAAAAATGTATAGTCTTACCCGAGGTCGTACCTTAAGAATCTGCTTTCTTTTATTTTTTCTTGATCCATTGCATATTTTCGGAGTCTTTAAGGACACCAAGTGGCAAATGTATACTACATTAGCAGAAACCGAGGAACAAACACACTAGAAAAATTGTTTTTATCTGAAGAATAAACACGCAGTCACATTGACCTAAAGGTTTATTTGCACGGTGGTACCGTACAGCGGAGGTAATGATAGCAAGGTGAATGCGGGCTACAGCAACGTATCATGAGTTACACGGAAGCGAAAATAAAAAAAAATTATGTGCTTTAGCGGCGCGGAATGCGAAATCAAAATAAGTAACCTCCTCCCAAATTTTTGACCCGGTGCCAAAAAAGCTCTGGTGTCCCACTGTGGAAAAAAATAAATAAACTCTACGCGTTGCCATGGAAAACAAATGCAATGACGTAAAGTTTTGCAAAAAAATCAGGTCGTCTCGGTTAATTTGATTTCCCATTTATTTATTTTTGTTTTGTTTTTAAAAAATGAGCTTTTCACAAAATTTTATTTTTATTATTGTTTGTTCTAATTCACCAATTTAAAATTTTTCGCGCGCATATCATTGGTCAGGGTTTTGATGACGCGCTTGTGCAAATGCTCAGATTAAGCGAAAAACGACAAAATGTCGACCTGTTCCAATCCAGACAGCAAGTGCACATAGCGTGAACATATAGATTAGTAAATTTCCCCTTAAACAAAGAAAGATTTGAAGCAGATTAGGAATATAGCTGTCGAAAACAGTTACGACGAAGGCTTAATAAATAAGCTGATAAATAGACATTCTTTCCAAAAGACCTTTCGGAATTCCACTTTTTTCAGACGAAAAGATATCTGCGACTCAAAATTTGTATCAATTCCTTATAATCCCAATTATACGAAAGGATTACAAAAAGTATTGAATAACACCGGTCTTAAATTAGTATATCAATCCGGTAACACAATAAGAAGCTTACTAGGAAATCCCAAGGATAAAACTACAGTTCTAGAAAAAAGTGGAATTTACGAAATTAGTTGCATGGATTGTGACAAAAAATATGTTGGCCAAACGAAACGCTCTATTCAAACACGATTTACAGAACACTTAGCACACTTAAAATACGGAAGAACAGAAAAGTCAAGTGTGGCCGAGCATGCTTTTGAAAACAATCATAGATTCACATTAGATAACCTAAAACTTCTAAAAAGTGTACCAAACAAAAGACTTTTGAATGCATATGAAAGTATGGAAATCATTAAATCCAGAAATAGTTTAAATAAAGATAGAGGACCCATCCCGTTTAGTACACTTTATTCTTTGGTTGAGGGGAGATAGGATTAAAAATCGTGATCAATCACAATTTATTAGTCTTATCTCCGCCCACTAAAGGATTGTATATAAGATAGAGCGTAGATTAATTTAGTTCATTGTTTATCGTCTCCTGATGATGCTAACGTTGTTAGCGAAACGCGCGTCGAGTGCAAAAAAGTGTAGTTTTGGTTTGTGGAAAACAATCATAACAAATGTTCCAAATTCCCAACAAAGAATAAATATACACACATAAAAAAATCGATTGGTAGTTAGTTTTAACAGAAGAAAAAACAATACACAATATTTTGTTAAAACTATGGTCTAGATCTGGGAAAAATCAGCATTTAAAAACTTATCAAATGTAAAAAAGGCATGTTTAATAAGAAATTTTTTTATTGTTATTTTGTAGTTTTTTAGATTCAATTGGCGGACGCTATTAGGTAAAGCATTGAAGAACTTCATGCAGTAAAAATTTACCACATTCTTGGTTCTTTCTAAACATCTAAAAGAACAAACCAAACTATTTCTGTTTCGTGTATTTTTGTCGTGAAGCACTCTGTGAGTTTTAAAATGATTTGGATTGTTCTTAACATATAATAGACAAAGTAGTATATACTGAGATGGTTATCTCGATATCCAAGACCAGCAATTATCCTCAAAGCTCTTCTCTGGAGTCTAAAAGCAAGTTCTTGTGAGAAGAGTGACCCCAAGTCAACAGGGCGTAAGAGAGTATTGAATGAATAAGTCCATAGTAACAGGTCAAAAGGCACTTCGTACTTACGATTTGAGAAAGTGACCTCAGTAAATATGTGTTTCGTGACACAATATCAGATATGCAATGGATATGTCCTTCCCAAGTAAGTTTTGAATCTAAATGTACTCCCAAAAATCGGACGAGCGCCTCAGGATGGGTATCACTATTTTTATGTAAATTTTTCAACGTGAATATCATGTACTCAGTTTTTTGTTCATTTAGCCCTAATTTGTTTGACAAAAACCATTCCTTTATTAATAATAGTGCTCTTTCTGCTATAAGGTTTACCTCACTTAGATGTAAAGCAAAGTTAAGACAGGTGTTATCATCAGCAAAGCGTACAAATTCAGTGGATGGAAAAGATTTAGCCAGATCATTTACATAAATTAAAAATAATGTAGAGCCCAAAACGGATCCCTGGGGTACGCCAAACTCCACTGGTAACATATCCGAGTCTGCACCATCAATTGACACAATTTTTCATCAGAATCAATTTTTTAGATCCAACTTTAGCAACAATCACGCCACAAATTTAGTACAAAATAATAGGGATAATTTTAATTTTCACATATTTCACTACAATATACAAGGTTTGGAGTATAAAACAAACCAATTACAGGTACTTCTGGAAGATTACAAGGTTGATGTATTATGTTTAAATGAACATTGGTTGCAAAACTTTCAAATAACTAACACAATTATTGAGGGGTATGTTCTGATTTCAGGTTTTTGTCGTGAATCTCATATTCGGGGTGGTGCAGCCATATATGTGTCGGATAGGTTTTTGAATGAGTGTAAAAATTAAAAGCTTATCTGTTAAGATGGAAACTGAGTTCGCGTCATTAGATTTCGGATGCATTAGGGTTGTCACGGTATATAGGTCACCTAGTGGAAATTTTGATTTATTTTTAGATTTGCTATCACAGGTACTTAATATTCTTAGTAAAAATAAAAACAATAAGACATGTATTACCGGAGATTTTAATATCTTAGTAATTGTCTTGATAACATTTTCGTTAATTTTTTATAAATACACAGTGTAATGTAATTGATCCAAATATGTCTGATCATAGTGCTCTCGTTCTTAAAATTTGTCAACAAACAAAAAATACATCAAAGCGCATTTGTTATCGTCCCATCACGAAACAAGGATTATTTAGCTTAAATGATCTTATTGGTAAAGTTGATTTTAGTTTTATTCAATCCTCAAATATGAATGTTAATGAAAGGGTCGAGTGTTTTCTGGATATAATACTAAAAACGATGCAGATGGTATTTCCAGAGAAAACTCGAGTTGTTTTAAATACACACAAAACGCATAAAATCTACTGGTTCTCAGAGATTTGAGACACCAAAGAAACATCCTTCAATTTCTTCAAGATTTTCAAAAAAACACCCTTGTAATATTTTACAAAACAGAATTAAAAGTTGTAAATATAGCTATAAAAAGAACCTAATTAACGCTAAAATATGGGCTCATGATAAGTACATTTACGAATCAGGAAATTCGCAGAAATCAATGTGGAATATTATCAGTCAGAATAAAAATAAAAAAGCAGAGGGAAACAATTCTTACTCCAAATATCTTTAATAATTTTTTGACAAGCATTGCCTCGGAAGTAGTAAATAACTTGGATAATGCATCAACAAATTATTGTACTTTTTTGTCTCAATCCACTAGACCTGATCCATATTTTTCTTTTAATCGCGTAACTTACATAGAAATTCGAGACATAATAAATAGTTTAAAAAACATTAAATCCAAAGATGTCTACGGTTTAAATAAAAATATTTGAAATTCGATTAAAGATTTTATTATTATCCCTTTAACAAAATTACTTCATGAATGTTTAGAAAAAAAAGTATTCAAAGTTACAAAGGTGTTACCATTGCATAAGAAAAATTATTTAAATAATCCGAGCAACTATAGACCTATTTCTATAGTGCCTATATTTGGTAAAATTTTTGAAAAGGTACTAAAGAATCAAATTTCCGATTATTTTAAAAAAACAACATATTTTGCTTAACACAATTCGGATTTCTAAAAAGTATGTCTACAAGTTGTGCAATAAATAGACTGATTCAGTTAATCAATCAGGGCTTTGAAAAGTGAATATGTATCGGCACAATTTTTAGACTTATCTAAAGCTTTCGATTGTGTATCCCAAAATATATTATTAGATAAGTTAGACTTTTATGGTTTTAGTTTAGACAGCCGTGAGATGCTTAATTCATACCTAACAGAAAGAGTTTTTGTCATCTTAAAAAAGTTGGATATGTTTTCTTTATTTTATTAAAAATAAAGTGGTCCTTAAATACCACATTGCAATAACTTTGTTTGGCCTGTGTGCCGTAATTTTGTGACTAACTCGTGGAAATTACAGTTATTTATCTTTTTTTGGGAAATTTGCATAGAAAATACCTTTTGGGGTGTAATATCTAATATTTAAAAAATACAAAAATGTACTAGAAAATTTTAAAAAAATACCACAAAACTACTTTACAAAAAATCTGAAAGTAAGAAGGGAGTTGGAGGCTGGGGATTAATGAATTGTCATGGTTAATTGGTTTAATTATTTTTTTATTCTTTTATACCGAGATTTTTCTAGACGAGCATATTATATATTATAGATTTGTGCGAATTTGTTTACAGACATTTTTAAATATTTTTAAATCATTGTAAATTGTTATTTTCAATTACTATACAATTATTTATTTAATATTTAATGATTTTGTACAGTTTAATTTAGTTAAACTATTGACAAACCATATTTATAAAATACTATTGTATCGTATAATTAATATGGAAATAAAAATCTATCTATCTATCTAATTATTTATGTATTGATTAAACCTAAACATATAAATCTTAAAAATAACACAACAACAAAACGGAACTGACTCTTTTCTAATTTTCAGACATTTTTTTTCTTAAAACTAGAATCAAAAGAAAAAATATCTTACATTTCGTTAGATTTTTATACAAAGTTTCCATTAACTTAATCATTGTTACATCGGGATGAAAGTTCCCATTCTGCTCGATACGATTGCTCGTAAGCTCGCTTCATAATTTTTTCATTGAAAGCAATTTTACACAGGGTATTCACTATTCAGTATATAAAGAGGAAACCATGTACCGATTACAATAAATTCGACTGTCAGTTGGGAAAAATACAACGGTGAACCCCCACAAGGCATAAGGGGGAATCACCCACAAAAAAGCCAAATTAGGTACATGTCTACCAACATAGAAATTAAAGTAAATGCTTGATTGAAATAATTTTTACAATAATTATTTATTTAAAGCTATATATTAAAACTACCAAAATCTACTAAAGAAAATGTGCCTACTAGAATTTTCTGAAATAGTGTGAAAATCTACCAAAAAAGTAGAAATCTACTAGATGTGGCAACGCTGCTGATATATCACCGTGTTTTTAAACTTTTTTGTCCGCATTCCGGTCTATTTACCGTTCTGTGCTGGGTTGTGGCTAACAGGCAAAGCTGGCAAGGTTATTTTGTATACACACGGCTAACTTCTCATTGCTGGCCAAGAAAAAAGAAGGTAAAGTGAGGTTAGGTCGCATTAGCTAAGTTCGGTATATAGATCGCAGATCAGACGGATTTTTGATCAGCTGATCGTCGATTAAATTAACTTTCTAACCTAAGTTTTTTTTTGTTTAAACATTTTTGTTTTTTTTTTCGGCTGATGGGCTTTTGAGTCTTAAAGGTACCATGAATAACATGGTTTTAAAGGCTATTTGTGCTGCAGTGTACGGACAACAAATAATGTTTGAAGATACCCAATAAACCAAATCCCCATGGACCGAAATCGGCAAACTGAAGGCTTTCCGAAGTGACGGATTCGGGCCGAAAGTACCCTCCGAAGCGGCGCGCTTCCTCCAGGCGACCACGAGTCGGATACCCACTTGAAGTATGGTGCTTCCTGGGGCGTGCCGCCTTCATTCCGAACATCAGCCACAGGAGATTACCACTTTCGGCCATCCAGATTTTACCACTTTTGTATCATAGGCATGTGGATTAAATGTAGTGATTTATACAAATATTCGTTGCATATTGCACCGCAATATTAAACCTAGTGCTTTTACAAGTCAAACCAGGTTTAACACTGCGGTCCAATTTGCAACAATAAGGAACACAAATTTATATATTTTTTTTATTCTTTAAAATTAGTACAGGCACTTTGATTTGGTGTATAAAAAATATCATTTAACAAACACACTAAAAAAGTATATTGCAGTTTTCCAGAACTCATCACCCTACTTCAGGCTGAATCATGATCAAGCTATATCTGAAACAATGCAAAAAAAAGAATTTTACAAATTACATTTTTGATAAAGAATGAGTTTCACAAAATACGGTACTTATTTTTTATTGTTCTTAGTTATGACGAACATTATTCTGATAAAACCATAGAGACTCAAGAAGTTATTTTACATAAAAAGGCCTAGAAAGAACTCCTTCCAATTTATTATGGAGCGTGGGCATCCATTAAATTTTTTCAAATTTTAATATGTTATAGAAGAGGGTCAGACAATTTTTTCTATCATTACCAGCCCCCCCTCCCTTTTACTACTAGGTTAATAAGTATAGATAGTTAAAGATACAAACTTTACGTTTACTGCATAGTCATCTTTTCAGAAAACGTTGTTAGTAGGTCTGTGGAACAGAAATCGTTGTGTCCAGATTTGTTTAGACTTAACTTTTTTAATGCTGTAGGCTATCTTTTGCAATTTGATTTTTAATGTTATAGGCTAGCTTTTGCAATTTCAATTGTAAGTTCTGTATTCAAAAAAAAGTTAAGTGTATGTATTGTATAATATCAAATTTTACTGAGTTATGTAATATCTGTTTTATTGATTAAACCTAATATTAATTATATTTATTTATTTAATGTACTTGACACAATCGACACCCTATGGGTAAAAATATAACTTCAATCAAATAAAGAGTCTAATCTAATCTTTTGGGTAATACAAGCCTTTACAAAATATGTCATGCTGCAATACTGACATAAGTTAATAAATACAATATGTTATTATTGTCATTTCTATATGGCACTTAACCTTCAAAAACCAGCCTACAATAGATTTAAAAAAGATAAACAGATGGTTATAATCTAAGGTTATAACAACCAAATACTGACCACCTTTAATTTTTAGAATTAAAGTTCTCAGTTATTAAAAGTGATATAAAAAAATCAATTAAGCCACTAGTTTTAGGATCATTTCTACTACAAAATAAACACAACTTGTACTTTTACTGGAGACCCTCTTTGAGTAATGACCAATATATTATTTACCTCCAATTAATAAACCAACTTATAGAAATCCTGATGTGTTCTCAAGCTATTCTTTGGTCCCCTGTAGCTACACTTTGGTGGCAATATGCAGGTTGTTCCTTCAATACCTTGCCTATTATTTTTCTTATGACAAATCCTGATGTATTCTCAAGCTATTCTTTGGTCCCGTGTAGCTACACTTTGGTGGCAATATGCAGGTTGTTCCTTGAATACCTTGCCTATCATTTTTCTTAAGACTTTTTGGGGAGTTTTTTGTTAGAAACTGTAAAAATAACAATAATACAATATAGTAACAAAACAATAGTACTTTGTTTGGTTGGGTGTTAGGAAAACAACAATTTACCCCAAAGAACTGTATTTTAGCAAGAGAAAATTATAACTTTCTTCTTGTCTGACTTTAGGTTAAGCTGCAGTCTAGAGTTGCTGCACTATAAAAAGTAAGCCATAAGACGCAAGGAAAATGAACTATGGGTTATCAATGTTGATGTTTATAGTTCACAGAAGTAAGCAAAAAATGTACTCAAGTTTTAATGGATAATGCACAATTTTGTCTTCTTTGAAAAAAATTTGATAGAAATAGAAATAAAAAAAGCATTAGGCATTATGCATTAAATTACGATGCAGCAACTCTAGACTGCAAAGCTGTCAAAGTAAAATAACACAAAAATTGAAACCAAAAAATTATAAACAATACTTACATATTTTCATTCTCCTCCTGTTGACTTATTTTTTGTGTTTGTATATCAATGATGTTGAGGTTAACTGTTCAGAAGACTGCAATAAGCTCTTTGGCTTTGCTGAAGAAAAATTCCCACTATTAAGAGACAGAGACAATTTAAAGAACATTTCAGAATATGCCACTCAACTCGACTCGTTTATAAATCACCCATCAGCTTTCGATTCAATCGCGCCAGTCGTTGTCGATGGCGCGAGCGTTTTCTTACGTACGTAACCTTACTTAAATGGTTTTGATTTTCCACTACTTTTTCTTAAAATCCAAAAAAGTTCAAACACAAAAATAAAAATAAACAAAAACATAACCCTAAAGGTTTAGATTAATCTGGAAAATCCGTCTAAAATTTGGAGCAGATCGATCTAGCTCCGATTGATCTGGATTCATTAAACAAACGCGCCAGATTTACCTCCCCTACCTCCGCTATGAATTGCCGAACGATTTGGAGCAGTCTGATTGATCGGATGTATATACCGAACGTAGCTATTATTTTGTATTTATTTTTGGGGTTATTTTTGAAAAGGTTTTTTTTGTAATTTTTTGTACTTCTTGGTATATATATATTTTTCCTATGTGAAGAATGGCCGAGTCCAAGAATAGATGCCGTAAACAACGCAAAGTACATATAAAACGGGTAGAGTCGATTCTTGAAGCGGCTCAAGAGGCTTTAGGTGATAGAACTTTAATCGCCAAGTTTTTGTTGCGATATGAGGACCTCACCGAACTTAAAGAGGAATTAGAAGCATGCCATTTTGAACTTGTTTCTTTGGTTAGCAATGACGAGTTGGAAGAGGACGAGGAGGTAATTATAAGGTTTGATAATTTAATGTATTCAATAAAGTCTATCTATAGGCAACTTAACCCTGTACAGGTTTCTCTCCCTCTTAACCCCTCTCCTTCCACAAATCAGGGATGCTGTGGGCATGCCCCAGGTTCACCCAGGCGTAATATGAGGGTAAAACAACCAGAATTGCCTAAGTTTAATGGTGATTTAAAGCAATGGCCAGTGTTTTATGACCTGTTTCGGGCTTTCGTTCATGAGAATGATGATTATCTAGTTATAGAAAAAATGCAGTTTTTAGCAACATTATTGGAAGGCGAGGCTAAGTCGCTTTTGAACAATTTTCCTCTTGTTGAAGCAAACTATCAACCTTTAATTTAATTTAATTTAAATCGTCTTTATTAGGCCAATTATTTGTTACAAAAATAAAAGAAAAATTCTAAAAAATTAAAAGTATAGAATATTTAAGAAGAAAAAAATAAAAAGTATCCAAAGCAAAGAAAAAAAATTGACCCTGAGGTGAAGTTTAGCCTCCTCATTAATAAGAAATTAATGAGGTGCTATTCTTACACTTAACATCAAAATAAAACTTAAATACAATAAAATTATATATTACTTCCTACCCAAATATATGTAAACATATACTATTTAGTTAGTAGGACAAAACAAGCATAATATTTTAAAATCGTATTTACAAGTTATAATAACAAGTAAATAGCGGTAAGTAAAAAGTCAAAAACAAAATTGTAAAGACAATTATTGGCTTATGTTAGGTGTGCAAGATACTATTTAATTATTGGTCAGTAAATGTTGTTTTAGTTTTTGTTTAAAGGATGTAACAGATAAGTTTTTTAAAGCATGAGGTAGTTGTTTATAGAATTTAACTGCACAATACGCAAAACTTCTTTGGAATTATTATAGATCTGTGCCTGGGTATCTGAAATGTTAGGCGATTAGAACTCCTAGTATTGAACCTTTGTATGATGCATTGGTGTCTAGGTATCAGAATAATAGATTATTATTAAACAGTCCATTATTCCAAAAAGGCGAAGGCATAGAAGTGAAAGCAGTGATGAAGAAAGTGATAGGTTGGTTTTAAAGATTCAGCAAACACCTCGGCAAACACACAAATTGAAGGTTTTTACAATAGTGAAGCAAACATGGAGATTGAAGCCATCACCACTAAGTTAGTGTCAGTTATTAGTTTTATGGGCAGCAGTAAAACTATAAACAATAAACTTAACCCCACCAAACTTTGTTCTTTGCGAGCTAAAGACATGAAGTTATCACCATAACTAGTTAGAAAATGCTGCAGACATTTATCAAAAATTTTTACCATATTTTTAAGGGAGACCGGGAGACAAAACTATTGGTTGTACTTGTAAAGTCTGGTTCTAAATCAAATACAGTAATATCAATTTTAGGTGAGATTTTAGCATAGATACACATTATTCAGGAATACCTACATTATCTTTAAGATGACCTTTTGTAACACAAAAAATCAATTAAACAATATTTTTTTAGATACTTGCTTGAGTATATAAAAGCCATATTACATATTTGTAATGGGTCCAATTCCATTTAAAATAATACTTCAAAGAAAACCGTCCATAAATATATTAAGTTTTTTGTAAAAGCTCTCTAAAATCACCTATATTGTTCATCCTCATGTTTTCAAAAACTATTGTGTGCAAACAAAAGCAAAGGATTTTCCTTAATTTTTTTGAAATTCTTATTAAATATTGTAGAAATACATTTTTCTAAGAACACTAAAAAATATTTTAATATCAGAAATAAATGAAGTCAGGAGTGTTAACTTATTTATTTATTGTGTAAAAAGAACAAATTTAGTAGCATCATCAAGTTTAAGTGTACATATATCCTTTTTTTATTTGATTTTTTTAAGTTTGTTAATTTTTATGTATTTTTTTTGGTTTTATAAACCTTCCAAATTATTGTGCTATAAGTATATTATTTTAAAAGTTATCTATCTAGCTAAGTATATGTTATATTATTGGTATTTTTTATTGTTTGTGTACTTTAAAACATAATTTTAACATTTAGAATTAAGATAAATTTTAATTATTGCATGTTGTACAAGCCACTTTATTAATTATAAATATAAGTTTTTTTGTACACATACTGTTCTTCTATATACAATGCTTCTAATATTAAAATTGATTGTTTAACTGTTTTTTCTGAAAATCTTTCTGCAATAGATCGCTTAGGTCATACTAATATGTGGGACTTTAACAAATTTTATTTACTTTTTTCTAAGCTTAATTCTTCATTAAGAACTCGTTTTGAGATATGGTACAGTGAGAGGATGGGCAGTGTAGTGCCTTGTTATGGAGATTTAAAATTCTTTTTGGAAAAGAACTGCCATGCGGTTGAAAATACTTTAATAATGGGTAGTCCTAAAAGTAGTGAGATTAGTAAGAAGGTTTAAGATTCTAGTAGTGATAAACAAAGGTCTTTGTGTGTTTGTTGTGAACAGGAAGATAGATATAGTTTATTGAAGTGTGAGAAGTTTTTACAGTGGGACGTCAAGGAAAGGCATGCATTTGTTAAACGAGAGATACTTTGTTTTAATTGTCTAAATGGCTCCCATGGACTTAACCGATGCCCTGATAAGGCCAAATGCGCTGTTTGTGATAAGAGGCATTCAAGTTTACTACATTTTCCTACAACTGAAGACGATCAAGGTCCTCAGTCCTCAGCTGTGAGGACATGTTATACTAATACTATTGGGTCAAATCAACAAACTGTTTTGTTTGCTACAGTTGAGGTGTCTGTTTCTCGAATAGATGGGAAAGTTGAGACCTGCCGAGCAGTCTTGTACTGTTTAGGTTTGGCGACCAAACCTGGTACTACCACAGTACAAGGTATTGATAATATGGCCACCTCTGCTTCATTAGGTTCTGTTAATTTTTGCATTTCCCCCCTCCATAAAAGCAGTCCTTTATTTGATATAAGTACAATTGTTATGCCAAGTATTTGCGACTTGACGCTGTCAGTAAGGATAAATGCTACAAATTGGAATTATATAAAGGAATTAAATCTGGCTGATCCTAATTTTGGTTGGGAGGCTGACATTGGGGGCAAATATTTTTGCTCAGGTCATGTGTGATGGTTTTATAAGAAGACAAGATGGTGGTCCATGTGCCATCAATACAGTATTTGGTTTTGTGCTGCTTGGTGGTGTTCAGGCAAATGAGAGTAAAGTCATAAGTTGTTGTACATCTTTTGGTCCGCTTAATGAAACTTTGAAAAAATTTTGGGAGATTGAGAATATTCCTCAAAAAATGCCATTGTCACTGGAAGAGGAAAAATGTGAAAGGTTTTTTGTGGACACTCATTGTCGAGACATTAATGGTACTTTTAAGTAATCTTAACCATAGTGTTGATGTGCTAGCAGTAACAGAAACCTGGGTAAGCGTAGATGAACAGAAATATTTTAATATTCCTCAATTCACAGCGGTATACTCCAGTCGAGAAAAATCTGGTGGGGGGTGTGCACTATATGTAAAAACTGGACTTAAATTTAAGACAATAAAAACTGGTGTATCCGGTAATGTAACTTATGTCAGAATTCAACTCAATACAGGATTATATATCTCAGTCATTTATAATCCAAGTAGAGCCAGAACTACTGTAGAAAAGAGTTTTCCGCAATTGCAAACAAACAAGCAATAATACTTGGAGACTTGACATACTACTGACACAGCAAAAGTAAATCAATATAAAAACTTATGCTTGTCGTATGGATACAATTTTCCGAATACCACATTGAAAACCAGAATAAATAATAGCCTAATTGATCATGTGATCACCAACTTAGGAGATGTAACAGGGTCTCTAAATATTATAAAAACTAGTCTGAGAGATCATGACCTTTAATATATACAGATAAATAAGGTGACTAAGGAAACTGAGCTGCAGATTGTAGAAAAGAAAATTGTAAACTATGAGGGCCTTAGAAACTCATTAAGGTACCTTAATGAGATAAAAATCACACAAAGTCCTAAAAAAAAACTACAAGGACTAAACAACATGTTTTATTGATAACACAATATATAAAACAGTTACTATTAAAACACATACGAAATCAACGGCCTGGTTTAATGCGGAAATTAAAAAAGTTATGGAATATAAAGACTATTATTATACGAAGTCCATACAGTTTCCAGGTAGTCTTCACATTAAAAACAGGTTAAAAGAAATGAAAAAGCTTCTTAAAGAAAATATAAAAACTTGCAAAAAATCTTACTATGAGAAAGCTTTTAGTGAAGTCAAGGGAAACTCTCGTAAAACGTGGCAACTCATGAACTCCATAATTTCTAATAAAGAGACCAAACATAATAAATCAAAAATACCTTCTGTAAAAACAGTAAACAATCAGAAAATCACAAACAGCAAAGCTATAGCAGAAGAGTTTAATAAGTTTTTTTATAACCGTTGGACCAGTACTGGCTCAAGTCATTCCGGATAGAGAAATAGACTTAATACTCGAAACTGCTTGTGAAAAAACCTTTTTGTGACTCCTACAACATTTGAAGAGGTTAATAATGTAATTGGTGCGCTAAACTCAAGAAAAGCCATAGGCTGCGATAAAATTGATGTTGAGGTTGTTGAAATCCTATGCTATGTTATAAATCAATGCTTGGAATGTGGTGTAGTCCCTGCTGAAACGAAACTTGCACGTGTGACCCCACTTTATAAAGATGGTTATCAAGAATCCTGTGGAAATTATAGACCAGTGTCAGTGCTGCCAATATTCTCAAAGGTTTTTGAAAAAATAGTTAATGTGCGTTTGGTGAGTTTTTTAAGTAGGATTGGGTTTTTATATCCACATCAATATGGCTTTCGCAAGTCCAGCGAGACTAGCTCAGCAGCAACATATACAATCTGTGAGATTCAAATAGGGGTAGACAAAGGTAAAAAATGTGCTGTGGTGTTACTGGATTTGCGAAAGGCATTTGATACGGTGCATCATCAGATCTTACTATTTAAATTGCAAAAACTGGGCATCAGAGGTTCTTTTTTAAAGCTATTCAAAAATTACCTATCTAACAGAAGCCAGTGTGTATTGGTAGATAATGAGACAAGCAGTCCAATGGTGGTCACCTGTGGAGTGCCACAGGGGTCCATCCTTGGACCTACTTTTTTTCTGATATATATTAACTCAATCTCAAATTTAAAGTTGATAGGTAAGCTAAAACTGTATGCCGATGATGCCCTGTTAATATACTTTGGTGATGTTTATGATGATCTAAAGCAAGATATTATGTCTGATTTAGGAATCATTACTAACTGGTTAATAACACATAAATTAACTCTAAACTTGGATAAATCAAACTATATATTTATAACATCAAACCTAAAAAACTACAATACAGATTCAATTATCATCAATAACCAATCATTAAAGTATACTGCTGTAGTAAAGTATCTTGGTCTTTATATTGACGAAAAGCTAAATTGGCATCACCATATAAATAAAATCCAAAAAAAAATTGCTGCACCTGTTGGTATTTTTAAGAGGTTGAGTTATTGCGTTCCAAAACACCTACTAAGGCCTATTTATTAGTTTGGTTTTCAACACAAAAACAATTTATTCAGCCCCTAAAAACACTCCAACATAGGGCAATAAAAAATCTATATAACTTACCTCTTAGATATAGTACTATTGCACTCTATTCCAACTTCAATATTGAAAACTTAGAGAATATGTATAAGTTCCAAACATGTATGTTCCTATTTACAGTAAAAAATGAAAAACGTCATTCTAATTTAACATTGTTTATTAGAAATCAAATTCACACTATAACACAAGACAAACAAATATGATTGCACTGCCAAAAAGTGAAACCATCCTTCTTTGTAACTCCATACTTCATAAAGGGTTAAAACTTTTTAATAAAGTTACTAATGAAATCAAATCCAGAGACTTAAAAATTTTTAAGAAACGACTAAAAATGTTAATAGCTGCAAATAAAATATAGAATCTAAGAACTATTCAATTCTTATTGTACACTAGCTTATTATGTATTAAGTTATGATTAAGCTTATCTTTTAGTTTTGTATTTTTTTAAACAAAACAAAAACTCTGTTACCTATAATATAAGTAAGTACTTTAACTGATTGTGTAGAACCTAAAAATCGATTACCTATGTTAATTAATGTAGAGCATGACCCTTTCTAGAAAATGTATGTTTTCTTATGGATCAATAAAATTCTTGTTTAAAAAAAAAGAATGGTATATATATAGAAGAGGTTACCATTTAAAGAAAATCCTAATAGTCTTGGAGAATCCTATAGCCAAAAAGTCTTTAAGAACTTGTGAGGACTCCATCATTTCTTTTTTGTTAAGTTTATTATGTTCTACTAAGATATCCGGATCACTTGGGTAGAAAAACGAGGCTGCAGGGCCTTTTGGATGAAGGAAACTTACTTTTAGCACTCCAGTCTCAATATTTTTTCCCAAAATACATGCTAATCATCATTTTTATCATATTCCACAGTAACAAAACCTGACTCAACATTTTGTATTTCGGAAATAATATCCCTGGCATAAGGTGATGATTTTTTGTTTCTAAACTTTCCGAAACATCGTTTAATCATTTCTCTTTTCGCTTTTGTCTTTTGTGTGTTCCTTGTGGGATGCTCATCCAAGTTAGAATTTTTGTTATTTTCACCCAAGATCTCTTGATTTTTTTTTTAGTTTCTTTTCGGTTGAAGTAACTGATTTGGAGGTTTTTAACTTCTTTTTTTGTTTTAATTGCCTTGGGAGCATAATCCTACTGGAAATATTAACACGTCAGGACGAATCCGTATCAGGTAACTTGGATAAGTACCAGTGCGGAACGATGCCTATTTATGAGTGATTCAAAGTTGGAAATCAAAGTTTATGATGGTGTTTAATGATGTATGGTAGAGGGTGACCAGTGAAACCACTGCCCACGCTGGTTACCCAGGGCGAAACATCGTTTGATGATTTCTCTTTTTGCTTTGGTCTTTTGTGTGTTCCTTGTGGGATGCTCATCCAAGTTTCATTTTTTTTATTTCCACCCAAGATCTCTTGATCTTTTAACAGAATGATAAATAAATTCCGAATGTCCATAGTGGAGTTAAATATAAATAAAAAGAGATTTTTACCAACAGAAAACTGTTGGATTTTTCGGCTTCTCCACCAGTTCTACCGCTGACTGGTTTCAGACACAGTCCATCCACCAGTCGGGCTTTCTACTATGCGACTCGGAGACTAGTTCGTTTTTTTTGCTATCGATTTGTCATAGTAGAAAGCCCAACTGGTGGATGCATGGACTGTGTCTGAAACCAGTCAGTGGTAGAACTGGTGGAGAAGGCGAAATATCCAACAGTTTTCTTTTGGTAAAACCCTCTTATTTATATTTAACTCAACTATGGACAATGGGAATTTATTTTGTCATTCTGTTAACTGATGTTGTGCCGAACATTTGTCCATGACTTGTTGATTAGATCGTTCACATTATTCGACTATAAAAACTTATGTCGCACTGATGATCTCTAACAAGAGTGAAACACGTGTTTGCGTCTAGTCTCCAAGTCGTACCCGGTATGTATTCTTGTTGTACTCTGGTGTATTTTATAAAGTTCGTTTCTTTGCTATCGATTCGGCATAGTAGAAAGCCCGACTGGTGGATGGACTATGTCTGAAACCAGTCAGTGGTAGAACTGGTGGACAAGGCGCAAAATCCAACAGTTTTTTGTTGGTAAAACTCTTTTTATTTATATTTAACTCCACTATGGACATTGGGAATTTATTTCTCATTCTGTTAACTAATATTGTGCTGAACATTTGTCCATGACTTGTTGATTAGATCATTCATATTATTCAACTATAAAACTTATTTCGCACTGATGATCTCTAACAAGAAACACGTGTCTGCATCTAGTCTCCAAGTCGCACCCGGTATGTATTCTTGTGGTACTCCGGTGTATTTTATAAAGTTCGTTTTTTTGCTATCGTTTCGTCATAGTAGAAAGGCCGACTGGTGGATGAACTGTGTCTGAAACCAGTCAGTGATAGAACTGGTGGAGTAGGCGAAAAATCCAACAGTTTTCTATTGGTAAAACTCTCTTTTTATTTTTTATCTTGATTTTTTGTTTTTTTGTTTCTTTTCGGTTGAAGTAACTGATTTGGAGGTTTTTTAACTTAATTTTTTGTTTTAATTGGCTTAGGAACATAATGCTACTGGAAATATTAACACGCCAGGACGAATCCGTATCAGGTAACTTGGATAAGTACCAGTACGGAATGATGCCTATTCGTGAGTGATTCAAAGTTGGAAATCAAAGTGTATGATGGTGTTTAATGATGTGTGGTAGAGGGTGACCAGTGAAACCACTCATGAGCCCACCCTGGTTACCCAGGGCGAAACATCGTTTAATCATTTCTCTTTTCGCATTGGTCTTTTGTGTGTTTCTTGTGGGATGCTCATCCAAGTTTGAATTTTCGTTATTTCCACCCAAGATCTCTTGATCTTTTGTTTTTTAATACCAAATATGTCATGTGTCTGCTATAACTATAATTATGGTTTTAAAATTAACACTGAAGATGTAAAATAAACGTGTCAAATTTAAAGTAAAGGCCGAATTTTTTTAAAACGTCTTTTATTGAAAACAGTTTGCAATATCCACGTTTTTATTGAGCAATGTGGAAACAAGGCGAATTAAATCTGGCAACAACATACCGTGACGTTATTAATTTTGACAACCGGTATGCTGTATTAACCGCGCAAACAGGCCTTATGTGCTGTGATCCACTAAAAGTAGGCAAGCATCCTGGAAAGCTATGAAATGTTTCAGCAAAAATAATTCTTGCGGAAACATTAAAATGGGAATGAAAATTTGTGACGGGTGTGGAAACTTACGAAAGTTTTAAAAAATTTTGCATTGCCTGAAGCGGGGTAAGTAAAGCGAATTTATGAAAATTCATTATTTCTAAACACTTTAGTTCATTCAGACAGAGTGAAAAAAATATGAGTGCAATAATTTTAATGCTCAAAAGAAAAAAAAATAAATCCTTTGTATTTGAGATATGGGGTGTCAAAAGGCGCAAAACTTTTTGTAAAAATTAAATTAAAAAGCAGTTTTGATTTCTATTTCTATTAGTTTTTTACTTTTCATTATAAAAAGAAAGAGAGAAACATGACTAGATAAAAAATACTCTTTTAGTGGGACATTCTGTATATTTTGACGAATCAATTAATTTATTTATTAAATTCCTATGACCCATTAAAAAATTATTATTATTAAAAAATTATTATATTTTTTCAGAACCATCAAGTGCGAATGAATCTCCCAATTTTAAGGGTGATTATGATGTTTCACTTGATGCCTTGAACCAGTCTCTGGAGCTCTTGGGAGAATCAGAAGGAAAAGACTAACCAGGCAGAAGGCGGAGAAGTCAAAGTAGTGATTATCAGAAGAGCAACAGAAACCCGCTTTTCCAGACTATCATGCTTGTTTGTCAAAAATAATTTGCAATCCGCCGAGTGTGGATTGTTTTTTCGATAATTGTCCAACTTGTCCTGGAATTGAAGATTTAAACAAAAATTAATGGAAAAGTTTAATGAGTTTTTCATTGTTTCTTATAAAAAAATGGGTATCAGTAGATCGCTGTAATATGAAGAAAATCATCAAACCTATAGGCGAATTTCTTGACGAATTCACCCAAGATTTATTAAAACTAAAAACGCACTGAAAACTATTCCTTTGTCCTCAGGATGAGATACAATCGTACCACTGGACTACCAGTCTGGCAACACCTCACCCTTTCGTAATCTACTAAAAATGAAGAAAGTGAACAAAAATGAAGAAGGTGAACTGAAGCATTTAAATTACGTGTTTATTTCAGACTGCTTAATACACAATACTATTCCATTCCATTTATTTCTACAACAACTAATAGCTGAACTTAAAGATTTACTACTTTTCTGATGGGTGCGCAGCCCAATACAAAAATAAAAAAAATCATCATCCTTTGTTACCATCAAGAAGAATGGAACTTTTTTGCAACTGCCCATGGCAAAAGCGCTTATGATGGCCTAGGTGGTACCGTAAAACATTTAGCAGGTAAAGCTAGTCTTCAAAGGCCCTACCAGGACCAAATTATGACGCCAGAACATTTGTACAACTGCTGATTACGAAACGCATGCAATGTATTTAGAAAAAAGGTTTGCTGAAACACAAACTATTCCTGTAACTCAAAAAGTACATACATTCAGTTATTCCAGTTTCAAAATCACTTAGCTTGGCACAAAAAACCCAGGAACTTTTGAGGTGTTCCGAAATCACAAATTCTGAACTAATGTCTCTTCAATCTGGTTTTGTGACTGGAATATGATAAATTACATCCAAATGGACCGGCTAGTTCTTTTTATTATCCGACAGCCAGAGCAGACATTTTAGTAGTAGAAAGAAATGCAGTAATAAAAAGGGTTCAGCCTCTTCTACCGGTCGAACCTACACGCTGACCAAAGATAAAAATTTTCGGAAAAAAAACTAAAGCTGAAATGATCTAATTTTCTTCCTTTATAATTTAGTTTTTGAGTTTTTTATTTCCTTTTACTAATGTTTGAGTTTTATTAAAATAAATACCACTATATTGCCAGGCCTGGATTAAGGGGGGGGGGCTAAGGGGGCTATAGCCCCGGGCCCCGTCATTGAAAGGGGCCCCCAAATCTCAGGATAATTTAAAATTGAGATTGGATAAATTACTTATATGTACTTAGGGCCCCCAACATTATTTTAGCCTCAGGCCCTATTGTATCTTAATCCGACCCTGTATATTGCAAGCATTTTTATTGTTATTATTTTTTTTCACCTTGTTCCAATCATTTCTCCATCCTGAAATTTTGCCAAAATGTTGCTAAAATATTGATCAAAAATATATATTTTTTTGAAAAAAATTAAAAAAATACTTTTTTGAAAAATTTCAAAAAATACTTAAAAAAAAAAATTTTCAATGTAAAGTATGTCCTGAGATAGCTAGTTCGAAAGGTATTTTCGAGACCTTAAAAATAATATTCTATTTTTTTGGGTGCATGTTGCGGAGAATTTGACCGTTTTTTTGATTTTCAAAAATTACTTCAAAAAAAGTACTGGTCCGAAATTCTGAATTTTTGATCCTATTTATGGGTAGAATAACTGTAGCAAAAATTATCCAAATCGGAGAGGTGCCCTGCCAAACGATTGGTTGATTTGATATGAAATGACCAAAAATAATGATATTTACCATTAGTGCAGTAAATTCGTAAAAAGAAACTGCAAAAAGGGTTTTTTTTTTTTTATAGTTGGCATAGTAATACCTAATACCAAAAGCTAAAAAACCAAGATGGCGGCTGTCAAAGTTAGGAAAAAATGTGTTTTCTACGTTTCCAGAAAAATCAAATCGAGATAAATTAATCCAAAAATATAAAAAAAAGTTGAGATATGTCACTTCAAAACAAAATGGCGGTCAAATTTTAAAAATTTATTTATTTTTAATTTTTTCTTTACTTTTTAAGTGATGATCTTTTGTAATGTCTCATATTAAAGTTACTCACCGGCTTCTTGATCTCACAATAAAAAAGATTAAGAGTTTATAAGCGGATACAAAGATGACGCTTCCGTTTACATTTTTTCACAACAAAAGGCAGTTTTAGGATGACCTAAATTAGTTTTAAATATTTGTGTCAAAAAAAAAATTTAATGCTTCAGTCAAAATGGCGGACGATTAAGTAAAAAAAGTGTTTTTTTTTTTGTTTCTTCCACAAGTTAAACTCAAAGCACTTGGAAAAATATTGGGTTGCGCTAAGTAAGATATAGCTATTCCAAAAATAAAAAAAAGTGACATATGTCATTCACACATATGTCCGTTTACATTTTTTCACAAACAAAAGCAGTTTTAGGATGAGCTAAATTAGTTTAAAATTTTTGTTTAAAAAAAAATAATTTTTTGTACTTCATTTAAAATGGCGGATAGGTACACTTGATTTTAAAAAAACGCATACATGCAGTCACAAAATTGACCTTCCTAAAAGTGTATAATAACGGACTACCAGCTAAAATGCCTAAAAACTTCAAAAGTACGACAATTTGTCATATTGTTTAAAAATGGTCTCTAAAACTGAAAATATTTTTTTTTCATAAATTAAAGGCAACCGTATTTTTATATTAAATTTTGCATAATACTAAAAAATCAGCAAAAGTAATGTTTTAGTAACGGACGAAGGCTGTTCTATAAAGAGGGCGGTAACCCATTTTGGAGTTGATAAAATAACAATAATACGATGGAAACAGCGCTGGATTGAAAACAACTCGACGAATAGGAAACTTGGATTATGACAAAAACGATGATAAACTTAATACTAATTATTTTAACTTAAAAAAGAACTAAAAAAAAGAAATAATTTAGTATTTAATAGGATCACCATTTTTCTCTATTACAAGCTCCAAACGTCTTTGCATTGAAAAGGTTAAATTTTGAAAATACTGATAATCTTCTGAGAGCTGATCCAATGCGCTATAAATAGCATCGCTTAACTCTTCAGCATTTCGTGGTCTCCAATTCCTTTGGTATATTAGAGACATAAAGCTATTTGTAACTCATCGCGGTATACGTATGCGCATCTAGCGAGAACCAAGCACATTAATTGGTCATAAACTTGTAGCACGTTCGAAAAGAGCAGATATATGCTAATTTAAGGTGTTTCTGAACGCAATAGGTGCTGAGATACGATACGTGTGACGTAACGATACGTGATACCTAACGTATCTCAACACCTATCGCGTTCAAGAACACCTTAAATTAGCATATATCTGCTCTTTTCGAATGTGCTACAAGTTTATGACCAATCAATGTGCTTGGTTCTCGCTAGATGCGGATACGTATACCGCGATGAGTTACAAATAGCTTTATGTCTCTATTATTTTAACGATTCGACCCCATATATTTTCCATTTGGTTTAAGGTCAGGGCTGTTGGCTGACCAAGGAAGTGTTTCTATATTATTATTCTGAAACCATTGGCGAACAACATTAGCAGTGTGTACTGGACAGTTGTCCTGCCGATAAACGAAGTCATTATTTTCATGTAAAGCCTGTACAGATAGCAGCATAACGTTTTCAAGGATTTTCACTATTGAATCTTCCTTCAATTCTCCAAAAAAACCCAGACCTCTAGCACTAAACCAGACCCACATGTTTACAGAAAAATGTCCAGCTTTTTTAATTTGGTTTGTATATTCGGGTTCAAATCTAGAATTTGGTGGACGATAAACTAAAATTCTCCTGCTGCTTGAAGATGATTGAACAATTTTTTCGTCAGTGAAAACCACCCTCTCCCAGAAGTCATTATCACGAAGAACGTTGTTCAGTGCAAAAATCACTCTGGCCTGTTTTTGTTCTTCTGTTAGAAAAGGCTTCTTTGCAGCAACTCGACAAGAGACTTCTGATTTCGTTACTCTTCTATTTACTGTTGCTAAAGAACCCGAAAATAATATTACATTAGCTGCTTCAACCGACGTTGAAACTAATTTTGTCTGAGATGGTCAATAAGTCTCTCATCTTGCACTTCAGAACTTACTTTTGGTCGTCCTGATCCATCTTTCCTATCCGTAGAATTATTTTCAATCCAGCGCTTTTTCCATCGCATTATCGTCATTTTATCAACTCCAAAATGGGTGGCCGCTCTTCTTATAGACCAGCCGTCTTCTATAACTCGAGTGATAATTTGAACTTTTGTAAATGTTGATATCTGTAGCATTTTTAAGGATGTCACACTGAATTTTAAGCTGTCAGGCATACTAAGCTGGTGGTGCCTTATAATAGTATACACTAATGAAAAGCTAAATTTTGTGGCATAGGAAAAAATATATGTATGAGTTTTTTTTTGAAATCAAGTGTACTTAATTAAAAAAAAAATCGTAAGATAAATAAAAAACATTTGGCAAAATATGGGACACGTCGTTGTTCAAATCACGTTTTAAATTCTCTTAAGAAAAGAAATTAAATTGATTTTCCCCAACCGAATAATATTGTCGGGACTTATTTTATTCTTTTAAAAAATGAACCAACTGGTTTTCTCGCAAAAGGAGAGTACCAAACATAAACTCAATTAGTTATTAGTCACCTTACGACAATTTTCTAACACAGGGGTATAGCTCAAAAGGTGTTAACAATGAACTTGTGACGCAGGGAGGTTAAATTAATCTCTTCCGCTCAGATAGCTCTACTAGGGGTATTAAGATTCCTTAATGAATAACAAAATTAGGTTCAGTGCAGCTATCGAGGAAATTAGTTGCCTACCCAGTTTAAGAATTATTTTTACTACTACCATCTATTTGTTTAACCAAAAGATATAACAAGGTACAACCTCAAAAAAAAAACTAAATAGCCTAACCAGACTTTCGCTGGTTCCTATACTTACAGAGGCATAGCTTAAGATTTCATAAAAAAACAACTGTAACAAACGTCTACTTATATTTTCCACTTTTGGGAGGCACTTTCGGCACTCCCTTAAAAACTCTCTATTCAAGCCACACCTGATGGAGTCGTCACACTCGCGCTACTTTTTTGTTGTTTTGCTGTCCACGTTCAATCATTTCTTGTGTTAATGACCGCGCAAAATTGCTGACTCAAACTTTTTAGTTTAGGTGCATTCAAATTTAATTAAAATAAGAACGAATACAGGGTGCTTCATGACGCAACCCTTCCCCTTAGAAGCGTTTCGCCCCTAAACGCCGAGACGCGAGATGAATGAACATTTGACAGCGAACTTACATATAATAAAAAACTATACTGGAAAAAAAATTAAATCAAATGTGAAAACAATGAAGCTAAAAACCACATGTTTTCAGCGAAAGTCTTTTGTTACTAAATCTGACATTAAATCTACCTTGACGTAATGAATAAACTTGTCAAAAAAAAATATCAATAATAAAACCACATAAATTAAAACTAATTGCGAGATGACAAAACATACATACAAAAAATACATTTTAGAAAATACCAATTTTTAAAGACCACATTACACTTTTAATAACTTTTTTAAAATTTTCTTTGAACATCCATGACCCTTTGATTTACCACTCTTCACTTCAGTTTCATATTTAAATATATTAAAACATTTTTGCTGCTTTCGTGTCTAACTCCCTGGGTTGGTTTGAATGTTTACCTGGACCCTTGTCCCTATTTACTAAGTTTTGATTAGGATTTCAATGGGCTTGGGTCGAAGTTTAGTATGAAAACGGCGGACAAGAACTTCTTCCAATAATATGTGGAACATCTAATTCATGCAGACTTTTAATTGGTGATCCATATAGGCATCATGGACCATACAAACTGAACTGATGGTAACGTAGTCTGCTTTATTTCACATTTAACTTTATAAATTAACTTCTGTTTTCACCTTTGCTGGCCTTTGTAAAAAATATACAGATTAGCTTTGTTGCACAATATTTGAATCCCTAGTACATAAAAAACATTTTTGTTTTATGCATTAAAATTGGCCAATAAAAAAAATGTGTACATGGACAAGTAGACTGGGTAATATTTTTGTTTCCCTGTAAAAGATATTGTTAAAAATAATTAAAAAAAATCGATTCTAGGAATAATAGGAGTCCTCTAATAAAAATTACCATAATTACAAAATTTAAATTAAAAAAATTCATCTAATCTAAAATTGTGTGTCTATGCATTTAATCAGATGCAACAGTATCCTTACAATACTAGGCACAAACAAAACTTAAAAACAGAAAACAGACTACTATTAGAAATCAGAAATTTTCCAAAACAAAAAGTTCAAATTTTACTTTAATGCTGGTATGCAGCATTGTACAATTTCTCTGATTAAGACTTTAGCCGTGATTACATAATATTTTTCTTATGCACCAAGCGTTTTTCTCTCCTAATCGGCAATTAACTTTAATCGTCCGATAGCCTAGAATTAAGGACCAGATAACCGCGGCTAGTTAATTAGTGAGGTTATGTTTGGTTTTTTCTTTACAAATATTTGTCAATTAAACTGAAAAAAATAGTGTGTGAGAAATAATAATAATATGGAGATGGAAGACCTATTACTTGACGTTGACTATGATTTATACTTTTCCTACTACTATAAAATGCCTACATGTCATGGATAACGTTGACTGATTTTAGCTAATGCTGGGTTTATACAGTAAATAAAATAAGAAATACGAATCTGTGTTTGGTCAAATGCGATCATGTCATTACAAATACGGTTTTTTATTGGGTGTTCTTATTTGTTATCTTATATTTTATTTTGATGTATAAATCGAGCATAAGGCATTATTGGAAATCAGCTCTGAAATCGGTCAGACATCTTGTAGTTACATTTATACATATTTGTACCAGAATTACATTACCAATGTGTATTTAAATCAAAATGCACATTATAGAGGTGTCGCGCACCTAATAACATGCTCTATGGCATGGCACTTTCCCTTTGGTAATGAATAATACACACACATAATACAAACTGTATTTTAGGTTATCACATTTTTGGTTGTTTTTCAGGAATAATCCAGTTACCCCTATAAATCAGTCGTTGGCGTTAAGGTTTTACGCCTTTAATGGGCACGAAATAATTTATTTAATACGAATATCTAGGAAATTTGCGACGTTGCCAGCTTCTTTCTGCTGGCCCTGATTACCAAATCACAATTAGCTAATTTGAGTACAAAATCCTTTGGCGCATAGTACTGATTAGTTAGCCATGATTACATAGTTAGCCGTGATTAACTAACTACGAAAATACGTGAAAATGGTGCATACAGGCATAAGTGTTTTTACAAAACAAGGAATATTACGATCTGGATGCCTGTTTTAATGAATAATTAAATATTTAATTTTAGGGTAATTTCATATCAAATCAACCAGAGGTTTGGCAGACCATCTCACCAATTTTGATAAAATTTGGTACACTTATTTTCTATATGGGTGGGAGAAAAATCCAAAATATATTTTCATACTGAACCCATAATTTCTCCATTTTGAAATTTGGCACATATTTTGCTAAAGCATTGATAAAAAAATACTTTTTTTCAAAAAAATTAAAAATGACTTTTTTGAAAAAAATCAAAAAATGTTTTTTTTTAAATTAAAAAAAAAACAGATAAAATTTTACACAATTACTTTTACAGTGAGTTATATCTTACTGATCTACGATAAGTACTTCTCCAGATATTACTTTTTTTTTGTGAAGCTGTGTTGGACCAAATTTAGTCAATTTTTCGATTTTTCAAAATGAATAAAAAAAAACTACTAATCAGAAAAAAAATATATTTTGGATTTTTCATCCCACCCATATAGAGAATCATTGCACCAAATTTGGTCAAAATCGGTGAGATGATCTGCCATACCTCTTTGTATTTTGGTTGATTTGATAATTACCCTTTAACAAAAAAGCTCGACAGTCAATATATCAACATACATCTATGAAATTAATTTTATTTTTATTTTATTTTTAAATTGCTTATTGTTCTTTATGTAAAAGTTGACAATATTTCTGTACGAAAACCGTAATTAATGTTTTTAATGTATGTATTTTAATTTTAGTTGTCCTTATTTAAATATCTTTTGATTCAATATTTATTAAGCTTTATACTTTGATAGATTTTATTTATGTTTTTAAATTGTAATTTCGAATTTGTCATTATCAACATCCAACTGGGTATAACGGATCTAATAAAATAAATCTAATCTAATACTCTGAAGTGAAAGCTGACCAATTTTGTAAAGTTAAAACAAAATATCGATATTATTTATCGTCAATTGGCCTTTTAAAAAGATTTGGCTTGCTACCAGCTGCCATCTTCATACGTTTTACCATATCTGTATAACAACTTACATTGTTAACTTCTTACTTATTCTAATACTTAAAATTCATAAACTATAGTTATACTCATTATCATTGCATCAATTTCTTATTCCTTAAATCCCAAAATATTCTTTTTTTTCTTATTTACGTTTAAAGCATATATCCAAGTTCTGTACAAATTTCAACCTTACACCACATATTCAAACAGATCTGTCTACCTATACGCGTATGATCTCTGGTAGGTACTTAACTAATAGGCTACCTATGTTTTTAATTGAGCCTAGGCCTAGGTCTTAAAAACAAACAACAATAGACAAATCGTTTCAAAGTAATATTTTATACTTTTTGGCCAGTTTAAAAGATAGAATAAGACAGAGCATTCAATATTTATATATACTGACCCGCTAAATACGTCTTACTACTATAAAAACAAACAGTATGTAATTGTGCCTTGAGCACTGAAAGAAAATCTTACGTTGTCATCTAAAATAAACATATAGTCCTGAAGATCTGCATTTTACGCTCATTCTCTTGCTGTCCAATAACCCTTCGAACGGAACTTTATTTTTCCGCGATTTATTAAAATATATATTATATTATTATTAGTCAACTTTTTGCTTAAATATAAACAAAAGCGTTGTGCCATAATACCTTTCTAGTATTTATCTACAGAAAAGCACACATATGTGCTTGGTAATTTTATATACGCTTTAATTAAAATTGGTTAAGTCATTACCCATTTCCCTTTTTGTAAGATTTATTCGAAAATAATTGATTAATATTATAAAATTGTTGATCAAATGGACAATTTTTCAAACTTGTTTTAAGGCATTCCTATATAAATTTTAAACAACATTTTATTCACAAATGGTTTTATTTGTAAAAAACGTTAATTAATTAATCTGTGTAAGTACTTTAAAAAAATCTATTTGCTATACTCTTCGTTTTGTTACAAACAGCACTCATTTCTTAGGAATTTAACAACAAAAAAAAAGTACAAAACATACAAAAATACTTATCTTTTAACTTATTTCTCTTGCAAGCTGGTCAGGCTCAACCAATAACATCTTTGCGTCCATCTATTTCTAAGGATCGGTAGAACAGTCCTATTACCTTGCTTGGCCAGTATTTCTCTATTTTTTCACCTTATTTTTAAGCTACTGTACTCTTATTCTACTATGGGTACCCATTTTATGTACATTTATTTTCAACAACGCCGACGTCTTGATTCGTGAACTTATATTGGATCCAAACTAAAAGCTAAAACATACAGAAAATAAATCGAGTAAAGGTTTACTCCAAAACTTTCCTCGCTCAAAAGAACATACAGACCGCTTCAAGCTACTGCGAACATAGGGCGGAAGAAGTCTAATTTGCCAGTGTACGTACATGCAGAGACACCGCACGCCTATCAGTGAAGCAACCAATACTCAGGCTTGCGATCACCACTTGCATGACTTTCCTTTGGTATTTAGTACGCCTCTAACCACGGTGCTGTGTGGAGCGTAGTCAATGAAACCGGAATTTGGTCAATAAATACGCAAATTTTTATATTATAATAAATAAGAGCGTTTTATTGTCAACTGCTCAGATTTATCAGTGACGACGTGTTACAATGAAAATAATAAGGAGAAACAAAATAAAAGCAAGTTCTCAAAATAAAATAATACATTCTAAAAACCAAAAAGATTCTCCCAGTCAAAAAAAAATTTAAGCAAATGTTCGAAAAGTCCTCCTTGCTCGGCTAGACAATATCCGAGCCTACTATAAAAACCCCTTCTAACGTTTCCAAGCATGTTAGGGGTGATAATTTGAAAAGCTTCTTCAAAAACAGATAGAAGTCATTAGGAGCAAGATCGGGAGATCGAGCTGGCCATAAAATAGTTCCCCGTGTACTTATAAGCCGATTAGGAAATACATTATCAAGATATTCCCTAACAAGGCCAACATTGTGAGCGGGACAACCATCTTGTTGAAACCATGTTTCACCAAATCTCACACCTAACAACTGCCTAGCAGTTGGAATAATATGCTGCTGCAGTAGATACAAGTATCTAGGACCATTCAAATTGCCGTTAATAAAAAATGGCCCAATTACGTGTTCCCCTACAATACCCCCCAAACATTTAGTTTTTGGGGATACTGTGTTCTTACGTCAAAATACAAATGCAAATTTTCCCTCGACCAATATCGAACGTGTGTTGGGTTATGACGATTTGACCATTTGACCATCTGCACTTTTTCGGCAACTTCGTAGACATCCATTTTTGGTTTTAAAAATGTATTATTTCAATTAAGAACTTACCCATCTGTTTCTCGAGTAAGGCAGAAATAAAACAAAATAATAAAAACAAAATTAATTTCCAAAAGATAACACTGCAGCGTGCTTCGAATCCACCTCGGTCGTACGGCACGGAGAGTAAATTGGACTTGATTCCCCCTATGTTCGCAGTAGCTTGAAGCGGTCTGTATATTATATAAAAAACCGCTACTCATATATACATGGGTTAGATTGGGTTGGTCAGACTTTTCCAGAGTATATCCAGACTTCTTGAGTGTATCTACACTGCTCAGGGGTGTATTCAGACTTTTCCATGGTGTACTCGGACATTTTCACAGTGTATCCAGGTTTTTCCAGAGTGTATCCAGACTTTTTCAGGTTTTTTCAGACTTTTCCAGAGTGTATCCAGACTTTTCTAGGGTCTTTGTAGAGTATTTCCAGGCTTTTCCAGGGTCTTTCCAGACTTCCAGAATATATCCAGACTTTTCCAGAGTGTTTCCAGACGTTTTCAGAGTGTTTCCAGACTTTCAGGGTCTCTCCAGACTTCAGAGTGTATCCAGACTTTTCCAGGGTCTTTCCAGACTTTTCCAGAGTCGTTAAAGACTTCTCCAGACTTTTCCAGATTATATTCATACTTTTCCAGGGTCTTTCCAGACTTTTATAGAGTGTTTCCAGACTTTTCCAGGGTCTTTCCAGACTTTTCCAGGGTCTTTCCAGACTTTCCAGTGTGTATCCAGACTTCCAGGGCCTTTCCAGAGTCTTTCCAGACTTTTCCAGAGTGTATTCAGACTTTTGCAGGGTCTTTCCAGACTTCCAGAGTTTTTCCAGACTTTTCCAGGGTTTTTCCAGACTTTATAGAGTATCCAGATTTTTCCAGGGTCGTTCCAGACTTTTCCAGAGTGTATCCAGACTTCCAGGGTCTTTCCAGAGTAAATCCAGAATTTTCCAGGGTCTTTCCAGACATTTCTAGGGTCTTTGCAGACTTTCCAGAGTGTATCCAGACCTTTCCAGGGACTTTCCAGGCCTTTCCAGGGTCTTTTCAGACTTTTACAGAGTATTTCCAGACTTCTCCAGACTTTTTAAGAGTGTATCCAGACTTTTCCAGGGTCTTTCCAGACTTCCATAGTATATGCAGACTTTACCAGGTTCCTTCCAGACTTTTCCAGAGTTTATCCAGACTTTTCCAGGGTCTTTCCAGACCTTCCAGAGTATATCCAGACTTTTCAAGGGTCTTTCTAGATTGTATCCAAACTTTTGCAGGGTCTTTCCAGACTTTTTTAGGGTGTATCCAGACTCTTCCAGGATCTTTCCAGAGTTTTCCAGATCATATTCAGACTTTTCCAGGGTCTTTCCAGACTTTTACAGAGTGTATCCAGACTTCCAGGGTCTTTCCAGACTTTTTCAGGGGTTTTCCAGACCTTTCCAAAGTATATCCAGACTTCGAAAGTATATCCAGACTTTTCCAGGGTCTTTCCAGACTTTTCCAGGGCTTTACAGACTTTTCAAGGGTCTTTCCAGACATTCCAGAGTGTATCCAGATTTTTCTAGTGTCTTTCCAAACTTTTCCAGAGTCTTTCCAGACTTCTCCAGGGTGTATCCAGACTTTTCTAGGGTGCACGGACTTTTTCAATACATTTTATATGTGCTATATATTGTTACGTCTCCACATTCTTTACCCATAAGTAGATAATTACACATTCACTGATATGTTTTTGAAAGTAAACGTTCTAATCATTATTTTAACATTAAGCATTAACCTTTCTAATGTAAACATCTTAATATAAAAACAAACGCACTTTTTCTTTCAGCATAGTCGTATAGATATACCAGTCAGTCTGTTCTTAGGTTTAGAAGTAGCAAGAGCTACATAGTTGTAAGCCGTAGTAATAAATAAAGTTTTTTAAAAAAGTGATTTTCTGGTGGTGATCATTTAACTGGCGCTGCGAACAGGATAGCTACAGCTCTTCTTTATTGGGATACCATTGCAAGAGTGTGGTTCTCAAGCCTTTAGTAGCTATCCTACGGGAACTGGTTCATCAAGAGACCGCAGTAGTGAAAACGATCCTCCTTTATTGGGCAACCATTGTGACGGATCCCACGCTGTTTCCCATTTTCCAGAGGAAAAATAGGCCAATTTTCCTCAACGAACCCGACGCACCAGAAGACACGAAGAATACAGCCTACGCTTACCTTTTGCGGAGAAAACCACATGAAGATCTTTATCGGAAGCCCGTTGCTCTTCCTGTAAGTTTTTTGCTGATTATTCGTTAAAAAACTTCTTAGATTAGGTAGTTATTAAGAAAACAATTTTTCATGACTGATGAAAATATTGAAAATTTAGCAAGTTTTCTAACTCAATTAAAACTAGAAACCCCTTCAAATAATAATCAAGTAGTTTGTAAGAGTACAAAAATGGAAGAATTTAAATTATTAGCCTCATACCTCCCAACATTTGACGGAAAACCGGAACATTTAGAGTCTTTTATTTTAAAAATAGATAGGTTTTATAATAAGTTTAAAGTACAACACTCAGAATTAACAGAATATTGCATAGGCTCGCGAATTGTAAAAGATGCGCAAGACTTTTTACTTTCACGACCAGACCTGACCACCTGGCCAACAATTAAAACTGCTCTCAGAGAAAAATACGGAGATCCCATCTCTTATCAAGTTCTCATGCAGGAAATAAATTATTTTTCTAAACTTAAAAACGAAAATAACATGGACTTTTTCGGTAGACTAAAATCATTTTTAAACCGAGTTCATTTAAAAATCCATGCTGAAGTTAGCGACGAAAACATTAAAACAGCTTTTATTTCTCAAACAAGTTATCAAGCAGTAATAACTTTTATGGCAAATGTACCACCAAATTTACAAAATATTCTTATTCAACAAAAACCAACTACTCTCGATTCGGTGTACACACTCTTAACCGAATTTAATTTACTCGAATCACAACTTAGATTTACAACTCAACACACCCCATTAATTAAAAACCACAATCAAAACGTTATACAACCTGCAAAACTTAATGTACCACACAGATTTCAGCAAAACCAACCATCATTTTTCCAGCAACCATCATTTTCACAATTCTTACCCAGACCTACATTTGCACAACAACTAAACCCAAATGTTAGACCCCAACAGTTTCCGCAACAAAATAATAACAATAATGTATGGAAATCTCAACCAATACCAATTCAACCCCGACAATTACCTCCCAGACAATTCCCTACTAATGCACAAGTTTTCGGCAAACCCCAAAATGTTTTTCACCCCAGAAATGCAATTCCAGCGAGAGACACCCCACAACCTATGTCCACATCCACTATTCTAACAAATCGACAACGTCAAATGCATAATATTGAAGTACAAGATAATAATCTTTCCTTCCCTACATGTGAAAATTTTGAAAATTACCAGTACGAAAACCAAAACTTTTCACAAGAAAATTTAGAAGACAGTTTCTCAACACAAAATGAATTATACCCAAATTTTTACGAAATCCAAAACGAACCTCAATCAGACGAAATACAAAATTTTTTCCAACCTGCCTCACGATCCACCATTGACTTAAATAACATTTGTTTAAAAACAGAACTTCCTTATCTTTATTTACCGCAAAAACAAATTACAGTTTTAATAGACTCTGGAGCATCCGACTCAATAATAACTCCAAAAATTGCAAGCCTTTATCAAAATCAAATTTTTGAAGAACCCTTTCAAGTAATAGCATGCCAACAAAAATTCGAAGCAAACAAAAATCTAAATTTGCAACTCTTATCTGACTTTGAAATAAAATATAAAAAGGGAAAAGAAAATCTTGTTGCTGACGCGCTTTCTAGAATCGAAATAAACAATGACGAAACCGAATCAATTGCTCCCAACATAGGTGACGATGTTGCCAATCCCGATGATTTTATACTTCCTGAATTAAACGAAGATAACCAATCAGACATAACTGTCCATTCAAATCAAGACAACACCGGAAAATATTTACCGATTTCTGAAAGTCCTTTAAATTTTGCACAAAATCGCTTAGTTATCGATTATGGAAAAAATTATTATTGTTACCACTCTAAACCCTTTAATAAAAATCATTATTCTTGTCGTGTCCAAAAAGAAAGGGAACTAGAGCACTTAAACAAAATTTTATTAGAAATTATACGACCCGACACTACCTTCGTAGTATTTATCCCCAAAGAAGATCTAAAACAAAAGTTTCAAGATATCGTAAATTGTCAGTTAAACCCTACAGCTAAATTAATTTTTGCCACTAAATACCTTGAAGACATCATTAACACAGAACAACAAAAACAAAAAATTGAAAATTATCACACTAAAAATCATAATGGCATAAATGAAACTTATCAAACACTTAAAGAAAAATATTACTGGCCAAAAATGCGAGATACTATTCAGGAATACATAAATCAATGTGATATTTGTTTACAATCAAAATACGAAAGAAATCCCTACCACATATCTTACCAAGGACCCCTACTAAGCGAAAAACCATTTAAAACTATTTTCCTAGATACCTTTTCCACTCAAAGCTGCAACTTTTTAACAATAATTGACTCATTTTCAAAATATGCTCAGGCTTATCACATTCAAGACAAAAATGGAATTTCTGTCTTAAATAAACTTAGACATTATTTTTCGCACCATAATACTCCAGAAAAAATAGTAGCTGATTCTGGTTTAGAATTCAAAAATAAGACAGTACAAGAATATTGTAAACTTTTTAACATTGAGATACATTTTACTACCCCCTACAACCCTACCTCAAACAGCTTAGTTGAAAGACTACATTCTACTCTTGTTGAAAAATTAAGAATATTAAAATTGCAAAACCCTCACGAACCAATACCAAACTTAATGACATCAGCCATCTTGATATACAATCAAAGCAAACATTCAACCACTGGTTTTACACCTTTTAATCTAATTTATGGACCCTACATGAATGAACCCATAATTAACCATGACTTAACTCTTTACGAGCAATATAATGAAAAACGGAAAAACGAAGTTTTACCCTTTATAAACGAAGTGTACCAAAATACCCTTCGAAAACAACAAGAAAATACAGAGAAAAGAAATAATAAACCTAATGAGACATTAGAATTGGCTCAAGAACAAATTGTTTATAAAAAACAAACGAAACCAAGTAAAATTAACCCCAAATACATTCCCTTAAAAATTACTAAAATAAAAAATAACACTTTAACTGGAAAAACACCAAACAGGCAAAAAGCGAAAATTCATGTCAGAAATATTAAAAGAATAAGAAAGAAACCTAAAAAAGATGTTTCATTACAGGAGCCTCCTGACCCTTCTGACAACCCTCAACCAGGCCCTTCAAGTACATGAAGTTCCTACTACAGGGTATTACAATGAAAAAATCGATCAAGCCTTAGTTTTTGATCATAATCATAAGACATTTATTTATTTTAATCTTACACAAATTAAGTTTACTATAGCCCAACTAACAGTTACAAACGAAGTAATATTAAAATCAATCATATCTCAAAAATTAAACAATACTATTTTTCATAACAAACTAAATCATCTTAACAACCTTTTATATGACAGCTATGACATATACTCGCGTATTACGTCAGTTAACAAAAACGAAAGATACAAAAGAGGACTTTTTAACTTTCTTGGTTCAGGCGTAAAATTTATCACAGGCAACTTAGATAACGAAGATCTAGAACTAATAAACAAAAACATGAACATTTTAAAAAGCAACGAATACAAAATAATTCAAAAAATTAATGATTTCTCTTCATATGCAGGAAATATTACTCACACACTTAGCCGTGCTATTCAATCAATTAATGTTAACACCTTACAAATACACAACGAATTTGAGATAGTGAACACAGAGATTCAACTATTATTTAGCCTTCTTAATCAACAAACACAATTGGAAAATTTGCATAATTATTTGGAAAAAATATTGCGAACTATTTCTTTTGCCCATTTAGAAACTGTTAATCTCGAATTATTTTCAACTCAACAAATTACTGAACTTTGGTCATTTTTGCAACACCATTATGACGATAAAACCTTATGGTCCTTGCAGCATCTTTCGGAACTAACCTTAGTATGTAAGTCAGGAATTGTATTTTACGACGATATGATTGTATTAGTTCTTAAGATACCTATATTCACTAACCAAAAATGTAATCTAGAATTTATTTATCCTCTGCCAAACGAGCAAAATCAATTGTTAATTATACCTAGCAAATACTATTGTTCCTCTTGGTATTCAAATTGTATTGAAATTTCAAGAAAATGGATTTGCTATTCAAATATACAGTCAAACTGCACACTTAAAAATTGCACATCAGTACAAGTTCAAAACAATTTTGAAATTTCTCTTTTAACTTTCCAAAATAATCTTTTATTATGCTCTAAACAAACTCATGAAGTTTTTGAGAATTGTCAACAATTTAAGAAATTCAAAATTCCCAAATGCGCTTTACTAAATAGCAATTGCGAAATTATCTATAAAAATCAAAAATTTCTTACAAAAGATAATTTAATTGATTTTAGCACAACACTTAATACTAGCATTTTGCCAATCAACTCTACAATTAATTTAAAACTTGAACACATAAAAAGCCCAGAACTTATTTCACGGGATCTAAGTGAACCCATTTTTCTCGAAAATAGGTTTGCACATCATTCCTCCTATTTGGTTACAGTTATTATTTTAAGCATAATAAGCCTTTGTATAATATGTGCTATTTTTCTAATTAGGAAAAGAATTTATACAAAACTTTCACAACATGTAGAAAATTTTGTAACTTTTGAAAAAGTTAAGAAATATGTTCATGAGGACATGAACTTTTCTAAGGAGGGAGATGTTACGTCTCCACATTCTTTACCCATAAGTAGATAATTACACATTCACTGATATGTTTTTGAAAGTAAACGTTCTAATCATTATTTTAACATTAAGCATTAACCTTTCTAATGTAAACATCTTAATATAAAAACAAACGCACTTTTTCTTTCAGCATAGTCGTATAGATATACCAGTCAGTCTGTTCTTAGGTTTAGAAGTAGCAAGAGCTACATAGTTGTAAGCCGTAGTAATAAATAAAGTTTTTTAAAAAAGTGATTTTCTGGTGGTGATCATTTAACTATATATATATATATTCAGACTTTATTGTTTCTAAAAATATTTCGTTTTACATGTGCTATATATATATATATATCCTCGTATACATAAGATTTTTGTCCATTTATCACGCAATAACGGCTAAACCGATTTGTATGAAGTTTGATAAGACAGTAGGGTGTGACCTGTATCTTATTCTAAGCTACTTTTTATTTAACATTTCGTTTGATAACTCGAGATATATGTCACAGAAAATTTTGGCGCCATTCAACTACAATTTTTATAAGCTTTCCAAGGAGTATCATCACACGGTAAGAAAAAAAATATTTTTTTTTTAGGGATGAAGTTTTTTGGGTGTAGCTCCGAAGGGTCTACTAGGAGAATGCTCAAAAACAATAGGGGTCTGCGCGTCAAAAAAAGTAATCACTATGTAAAATTTTGTTATGATTAGTGAAGAAGTTTTTGAATTAGAGTGGCTACAAAGAAGGGGACAGACAGACCGACAGACAGAGCGACGGCGTCTGGATTCGTGCTTATCACTATTCGAAACCTCAAAATTCGTGGAGGATCATGAAAATCTCGAAGTGCGATTTTTCAATGATTACATTACTTCCCTTTAGCAAGGGAAGTAAAAATAATTAGTATACTATAATACAAGATGTGCCCTTAGATTTCTTAATCCACTTTGGGGCTCCAAGGATCGTTGTATGGAAGAATTCTACTGACATGAACCACATCCGTCTTGTCCTTTTTGTTAAGACCTAAGGGGAGCTCATAATTTATGGGACCAATCTTTCGTAAAATTTCATAGGGACCAAAATAACGCAATAGCAACTTTTCAGAACGGCCGATTTTTCTTACAGGTGTAAAAATCTTTACCTTATCTCCAGGTTTGCACTGTATTTGACGCCTACCTTCGTCATATCATTCTTTATCCTTGCCCTGTCTTTTTTATAAATTCTCTACCGCATAATTTCTAACCGCTGGTGCCCTATCGTGTAACTCACTAATACTCTCAAATTTGACGTTTTGACCTAAAGATGCTTCGGAAGGTAATACTGGATGCTTCTCGTAAACTAAAAAGAAAGGACTTACGCCTTTTACACTTGTGTTGTAAGCAAACTGAATATGGTCAACCCACAAATCCCAGTCTTCTTGATTCTCCGAAGTACATATATAACGTAGATGCAATTGTCGCGTTCATTTTCTCCCATTATTCTCAATAATTCGTTAAAAAACTCCGACCTGAACTGACTACCTCTATCTGATAAAATTTGCCTTGGGCACGAATGATTTTTAATTACATTTTTAAAAACAAATTGTACCACTGTCTCTGACTTTGCATTTTCTTTGGGCACTATCTCGCAGTAGCGTGTAGCGTAATCTGTAGCCCATACTATAAACGTGTTTCTCCGTGGAGTAAGCCCGAACTTGAATTGGTTCCAAGTGTCGTATGGGTTTGCTTGACTGTGCTTTTCGCGCCTGGCAAAGTCTACAGTCCTTTACATATTTTTGAACATCCTTATACATTCCGTCCCAAAAGTATCTTCCCTTAATTCAGTTTGTAGTTTTTGGACAATGGCAACCGGACAATGGCTCATGGTGGTATGAAAATAATATCTCGGTAACTAAATGTTGTGGAATAACTAAGAACTTTTGATTTCCATTAATTTGTGGATTTTTTTTATATAAAATTCCGTACCTCAAAATGTTTTGCTCTTTTGCGTAGTCCTATATTTACGTTATGATGACTTGGGTCTATCACTGCTTGTCTTAACAATTTTAACTTGGGGTCCTTTTTCTGCTCTTCTTAAATTTTTTCGTTGCTAAAAAAGTGTGAGGACATCGAAGGCATCCAAATTTTAATTTTTTGGTGTCCCAACTGGATATCTTGAAAGACAGTCAACGTCCTTGTCTTTTGCCCCTGATTTATATACCACATCATAATCGAATTCGCTCAGTTTTATAAACCATCTTGCCAATCTTCCCGATACATGTTCTGAATTTGTAAAAGTAACATAAACTACAGTGGTCTGTTTTTATAATAATTTTTCGCCCAAACAGAAAATGTCTTAAGATAGTTAATCCATAGATAATTGCCAATGCCTCTAATTCTGAAATTGTGTAGTTTTTTCTGCTTTTGTTAGTGTCCTACTTCCACAAGCTAAAGAATGTATTTTTCCTTCTGATTCTTGTAAAACTATTACTCCTAGGCCTTCTTTTGACGCGTCAGTTCTTAGTCCACAGCGTATGTTGGGGTTGAAATGTGACAACACCGGGGATTCTGTCAATTTTTGTTTTAGCTGCTGAAATGCCATTTCTTGTTCTCATTCCCATTTAAAACCTGGATCATTTTTTGTCACTTCATAAAGAGGTTTTGCTAATCTAGAAAAATTTGCAATACATTTTCTATAAAAGAGCAAAGTCCTAGAAAACTTTGTAAGGCCCTTTTTGACTTTGGTGTCGCAAATGCTTCAACTGTTAATAATTTTTCAGGATCTGGAGCAATGTAATCTTTATTAACGATGTGTCCAAGAACTTTTATTTCTGAAGCTGCAAAGGTACATTATGAGGGTTTTAAAGTTAATCCGGCATTTCGCAATCTCTCAAAAACTTGTCTAAGTTTATCTAAATGTTCCTGAAAACTTTTGCTGAAAATTATTGTGTCATCCTAGTATTGCAGTAATGTAGATCATTTGAGCCCTTTAAAAACTATCAAATAAAACAGAACATGTGCTAGAATCGTTACACAACCCATACGGCATTCTATTAGACTCGTATTCGATTCGTCCATTTCCAACTGCCAATATCCACTGAATAAATCCAACGTTGAAAAATATCTAGAATCTCCAAAATAGGTGAGAATTTCATCAATATTACTCAAGGGGTAGTTTGACTTTTTGGTCACTTGGTTGATTTTTATATAATTTATGCAGAATCTCGTTTTTTATGACCCTTCATCTCCTTTTTTCTTAACCAGAGCAATAGGGCTAGAAAACGGTGAGCTAGATGGTCGTATAACGTTTGCATCCAACATTTCTTTGACCTGAGTTTCAACATTTTCTCTCTCTTTCGGAGTCTATGGTCTACTTCTAAAAGGTTGATATTCTGTTAAAACTATTTTTTGCTTGACAAGATCTGTAGTCGCTATGTTTTTCGGGTCGGTTGCAAATACCTCGGTAAATTCCTCAATTAATTATTTAAGCTGCCTTTCTTCACTCTCTGATAATTCGGCTAACGAAATCCGTGACCTAGGTTCTTGTTGAACTATAAATGTTTTACTACACAAATATCCTCTTTTAAAAATGCAATTGTAGTCCCTTTGTGTATCATTTGCAGGACGCTTATTTTATTCACCACTGTAATCTTATTCTCTTGACCTCGTTTGCATAATGTCGGGCAAATAAATAATCTTCCAACAAACTTTGAAAGCCTACTTTCTTGTTTTTTTATAGATACTATCACATCTTTTTTTCCAAAGGCTTTAGCAACTCCCCTTGTGTCAAACAAATTTTAGAAAACCTACGTTTCTCATTTTAAAATAATTTTTTCTCTTCAATATAAAATATATCATCGACACAATTGCTTTTCTTTATAAAATTATTTCGTTGTTGGAGAAAATTTTGTTTTTCAATCAAATCGTAGTGTCTGTTGTTTGGATTGCCACTAAATAAAAGATTTATGGTCTTTCCATGACTTTTTGCTGATATACTGATGGGTTTTTTACGCAATATTCTAATTAAAGAGCGTTCCCCCTTCTCGCAAGTAAAAATATTTAAAATATCTCGAATAGATTTGATAATGCGAAACATTCTATATATGTTCCATAGACGCCATTCTCATGAATTTTTTTGCAGTACTCTTCCTTGGATAGGATTCCCAAATGTTTCAAAGTTATGCCAGTTATTATAAATATACTTGAACGCATCATTCCTTACTATTTTATGGTTTTCTTGTGTTTTTAACATAAAAAGGCTGACGGCACGATACAAACAGTTTCCATCTTTAAAAATATAATTTTTTCATCAACTTATTTTGGTTTAACTTTCTCCTTGCCTTTCTAGCATTTTCCTTCTGCGGATTGTATACGCAAACTAATATATCTATTTTATCCTCTTAAAAAATAATCATAATCATATTTTTAATAATGCTCCATTGTAGGCCATCTAACCCGCAACCTATCCGGAGTAATGCAAGTTTACTAATCTTATGTAATTTAATATGATTGCGCAATTTTATAAGCGAGGACCATATTGACTAATAAGTGAGCTTTTTAAAATATCTTTCTTTAGTTTCTAAATAATAAATAAAACGATTGTCCATTTTTAACACGGCCAAACCTCTGTAATAATTTATCAATATTTCCAAAATTCTGTTTAAAATCTAACGCGATTCCTTTCGACATGACCAAATCTGACGACACGCAATGGGCCAAAGAATACTGCGCGCTACAGCTAAAAATGTCCTTATATTCTTCATGTAATTTAACTTTTAAATATTTCTCTTTATAAATTTAAAATTATTATTTTGAAAATGCATCAAACTGTCCAAAATATGATTTTGATCAAAACTATTGTTTGTTGCCCTCTGGTACTCCCTATTTTTCATATCTACAAAATAGCAAACACGTGATTTTAGTTCTAAAAATGATTTGATGATCCCTATTTTTCATATTAACTAAATAACAAATCCTCGATTTGAATTGTAAAAACGATTGCAATCTTTCGTTGCTCTCAACATTGCTACCGCATAAATTTCCGATTTCTAGATCCCTATTCTTAAAGTTATTGTCTATTAAAGAATTCTGACACCAGTTTTTGTTATATTTTCCAAAATTGTTTCCCTCGGTTTCACTGTCTACCCAAGTATTTTGACAAGTTTGTGTTATTGGCGTAAATTTTCTATTTACATACTTATTACTTCTCGAAAATTCTTTAAATCCGTATTGCTTGGAAATGGAATTTGCCTTTGGAACCGTGTTTCTATTATTATTATTATTATTATTATACTGGGTGAAAAGACAAATGTCTACTAAATTTTGATTTAAAGTTGGTACTACTGTCTTTCTCTCAGTTTTTGAAATTGTGAGTTCTGACGTCTGAAAATTAAGGAGCGCCCCATAGGAAACAAGAAATTTCATACCCAAAATAATATCAACGGACAGTTTACTAGCAACCAACGCCATGCAGGAAGTTTTTAACTTTCCAATATTTAAAAATAATTTGGTTTTTCCCAGAAGTGGAATTCTTGCAGCACCAGCACCTATCAAATGATTTGAAATTGAGCTTTCCCCAAAATTCTCCAGAAATTTTAAATTAACTATTTTCACTGGACCCTGTATCTATAACTATTTCTGAATATTTATTGTTTATGTAACCCCCAATTCTCAAAATATTTTCATGAGCGCCTGTACTAAGGGTGCTAAAAGAACTACTTTCGGTCTCTACGTTCTTAGAAAAATTTAACAGCAGAGCCGGGGCATTATCAATAATTTTTGAAAAATTCCTAAAATCGCTCATATTTAAACTGGTAATATCTCTTAAACGTTAGCCAGTAAAAATTCTACTTATTTGTTCCAAAAAGACCTTCTTATAAATAATGTTTAAACTCAGAAATGTCAACTTTTGGGCTATATTCCGTACAAAGGCTTTCATAAAAATATTCAAGCGTAGATTCATTTGCCTCCTGTCTAAATGTTAAAAGTTTTTGGCGTAAAAATTTTCTATACATTTTTGCATCCTGAAATTCGCTAATAAAATCTTTTTTAACGTTTCCCGAAGTTTTGTTCAATTATTCCCATTTTTCTAAACCATTTTATTGCCAATCCTTCTATTTTTTTATGACAAACTAATTCATAATGCTCCAAAAATTCTTTGGCGCTAACATCTTGAAAGGGATAAAAAAATAAGCGGGGCCTCAAACGGCGGTAAACTAGGCGCAATTTTATTACTATCCATTGAAGTTGTCAAAGTTGCTTCCATTTTGCTATCTATTTACCAATTTTACCAACACCCAGTATACCGATGCGACTTTTTGTGAAGCTAAAAAGAGTAGGCAAATATTTAATTGCTAAAAATAAAAATTGTATGCATCTTAATCAAATAATTAAAATGCATTTAGTTAAACCTTGCAAGTATACTTAAAGTCGGTTCGCTGTATGAAGTCCGATATCGGATTAAATCTCCAAAATATGTTATCGCTTTTTGAACAGTAAGTCAGTTAAGTTAGAATGCCCTCGCTGTACTTGATCGTACCAGACATCCCACTGGTTCACTGTATTCGACTGGACTAAATCAGCGGTCTTAAAACACAATTATTTAAGAATTACGCGTTATACTTATACAACGATAAATTTTTCTACTTTATTTTATTTTTTATTTATACTTTTGAAAAACTTTTTGCATCAATAAGTTAAAGATTTTGGGGTATTTTTTCCGAGAATTTAATTATTTTGCGGTCATTATAGATAAATCTGGAGCTGTCGTCAATGCTAATAATCACTATTTTCCAAGAAATAATTAAAATTTGCTCAGGTTTGGGATGGTATGTTCTATTTTAAATAAAAAGGTATGCTTTTATTTGTTTTTAGTTTGTTTCTTACTGTATGTGAATTACGGAAGTTAAAGCAGTTATAAAGCAAAGTTATGAAAAATGTTCAGCAAGGTGACACAACGCCTAGAAGGTGTTTATCTCCAGATGAACGCCGTTTGGTATTACAAGTGGAACGTTATTTTACGTTAGAAAAAAATAACTCGAGCCCGTTAGTGTCTGTCTTGGCAGTGCAAAAACGAACGTCTGATGCTTGCGGCATTTCAGATAAGACCTTAAGACGACTTCGAACAAAAAAATTGGACAGACCATATAAAAGGGTTCGACCAAAAAAATTGGACAGACCATATAAAAGGACAGCATTCAAAAACCTTTGATCTATAGCGTTATAAAGTTGTGGGAGGAGGCACTTAGCAAAGTGGGCAAAGAGAAATGGCGGAAATGCATTGAACACACGGAAAAAATTGTTTTTGAATTTTATGAGACAGAACAGGTTATAGACGAAGTAAGACCATTAATTATTACGGATGATGATAATGATTCTGAAAGCATGGATGATATTTCAGATGCAGAGGAAGACTATTTTTGGTATGCATTTATAACTAGGTTTGTTCTATCGCAAGACTACAATATCGGTTCTTTTTAGAACCAAAACTTTATAAAAAAAGAATTCGTAAAACGTAATTTTCCTAAATAAGTGCTATAAAAGCTAAGAAATAATCTTTTTTTACCTAATTATTTTTTATTAACTTTAAATGATGTAAGTACTGTTTACAAATATCCAAACCATGACTTTCCTAACCGATGCAAAAAAAATAATTTTGTCTGCGCTTGTTATTTAAACCAACTCTTGTAAAAAAGCTCTAATTTAGCCACTAGATGTAAAAACTACTATTATTTAGAACATGTAATTCGCCATGTTCTAAAAATATAATTTATTGTTTGAGAACCACCGACTTACCTGCTCAAGAGGTTTTATTGCTTAGCGGACTTCTTACAACAAATGCACTTTAGGCACTTTTACGCTAATTTGCTGATTCCACAAATATTTGAACTCTAGTAACCTAGGTATTTGTACGAAACAAAAAAACGGAACAAGTTAAATTTGATAAAAAGAAAGGTTCGTGGATATCGGACACAAATTTTGCTTTTCAATTCATTACGACCAGGCCTCCAAGATCTAATGGATAGTCCAGAAAACTACAGGCCTGTTTCATTCTTGTTCGGAATCATCAGGGTAACATAGGACTGTACCTGGCGTATGAAGCATAACATATGCAATCACACCCAGCGCATTTAAACAACTTTCGTCGTCTAACAAGGATGAAACAGGCTCGTAGGTTTCTGGACTATCCATTAGATCTGGGAGGCCTGGTCGCAATAAATTGAAAAGCAAAATTTGTGTCCGATAGCCACGAACCTTTCTTTTTATTTATTTTTCACGGACAAGAAATCTACTTTTTTAAGTTAAATTTCATGTTTTTTCATTTACCGAAATTCTCAAGATTTAGTTTAAAAAAATCACTCACCAAAAGTTTTTGAAATCTTTGAAAAAAGTTTTAGCCCAGAGTTTACTGGCAAAAATTATAACTTTTAATAACTCGTATTATGACCCTTGTGTAAAAACTATTAATGGGTACATTTAGACACCTTGTAGAAGCATTGAATTTTATTGCAAAACTAAAAAAACTTCTCAAATTATTGACGGAAAAAAAACTTGGTTTTCCCTAAGTAGGCCCCCTACGTCGCTGTAAAACAAAATAAAAATTTTAATTATCGTTTGGTACTACTCTTAGGGGTGTAGCTCAAAAGGTGTTAACAATTAACTTGTGACGCAGGGAGGTTAAACTAATCTCCTCCGCTCAGATAGCTCCACTAAGGGTACTAAGATTTCTTAGTGACTTAATGAATAACAAAATTAGGTTCAGTGCAGCTATCGAGGAAATTAGTTGCCTACCCAGTTTAAGAATTTCTACTACTACCATTTATTTGTTTAACCAAAAGATATAACAAGGTACAACCTCAACGAAATACTAAATAGCCTAACCAGACTTTCGCTGATTAATACTACACTTGCAAAGGCCTGTCACAAACGCCTACTTAAATTTTCCACTTTCCACTCGCGCTACTTTCGACTGTCCACGTTCAATTTTTTCTTGTGTTAACGACCGCGCAAAATTGCTGACTCTTAACTTTTTAATTTAGGTGAAATGAAATTTAATTAAAGTAAGAACGAATACAGGGTGCTTCATGACAATATTATTAAGAATGACTTAATGTTACAACTAGGACTATACTTTTTTTTAAAGGAAAACATCAGATATCAAAGTTTTTAGCAAGTATCCAGTACCTAAGGATAATAAGGGACTATAAGATGACATGTCATTTGTTTTTAAATATTTTGCCATGAGTTTTTTGTTTATCTTACGAAAAAAAAATATTTTTTTAGTTAATTTTCTGTTTAACTTAAGAAAAAAACGAAAAAAATATTTTTATTTAATCGTCCGCCATTTTAACTGAAGCATTAAGATTTGATTTTTTTTACACAAAAATTTAAAACTAATTTAGCTCATCCTAAAACTGCTTTTGTTTATGAAAAAATGTAAACGAAAGCAATGTTGTTTTTTATTTTAGTCGTCGCCATCTTGATTTGTGAATGACATATTTCACTTTTTTTTATTTTTGGAATGACTATGTCTTACTTAGCGCAACTTAATATTTTGCAACGTGCTTTGTGTTTAACTTAAGAAATAAACAAAAACAAACACTTTTTTACTTAATCGTCCGCCATTTTAACTGAATCATTAAAATTTGTTTTTTTTGACACAAAAATTTAAAAATAATCTCATTCTAAAACTGCTTTGGTTTGTGCAAAATTGCTAACGTGCAAAAAATAATGACGTTTCTTAATTTTAGTCTCGGCCATCTTGATTTGGGAATGGCATGTGTCATTTTTTTTTGCAATTTTGGAGACAAGCGTCTTCGATTTAGTATAAATTTATGTGTTACATGACGTTAGTATAAATACCACACCAGAAGAGAAAAATTACTTTTTTCTCGATAGTTTGGCCGCCATTTTGAATATCAAATATCAAAAAATGTTGTCTATAAATTAATAAGGTCTCTTATATTTTTGACATATCAAGCGTCATCTTTGTACCCGCATATAAACTCTAATCTTTTTTATTGTGAGGTCAAGAAGCCGGTCAGTAGCTTTAAAATGAGACATCAGAAAAATATCATTTAAATTAGTTTAAGTGGGACCCCATCACTAATACTCAATTAATTTCGATTGTGATTTTTCTGAAAACGCAGAAAACAGATTTTTTCCTGAGTTTGACATCCGCCATCTTGGTTTCTGGGGCCGAAAAATGGGGGATCCTCGACTGGAATTTTAGCTTTTAGTATAAAGTATCACTACTACTACCAAAATATACCCTTTTTATTTATTTAATTATTTATTTATTTATTTTACTATTGATGTTAATACAATATAAATTGTTTACATACGTCAAAATACAAAAAATTAATTAAAAAGAATTTAAAGCTAAAACTTAAAATTTAGTTAGCACATTTTTAAAATAAAATACAAAGTTGTATCCTACAAAAAAAAAACAAACAACGAATAAACACAATTTACACAGTAAAAAGTAAATCAATTTAAAGATCAACAAGTTCCTAACAATCTGTTTATACAATAAAGATTAATACAATAAATTAAATGGAACATTTTCAAAATATGAACTAAACATCGTCAAAGTTATTTTGTTAGTACTCTTGAATGTTATAAAATGCCTTCCCCTGCAAGTACTTTTTTAGGGTTTTTTTAAAGTTTATTAGAGGTAAAGTTGTGATATGGTTTGGAAGATAGTTAAACAATTTAGGGCCGTAAAAATTGATTCCATTTCTTGCCCTTAAAACACGGGAAAAAGCTGGACAAAGATCGAAGGCATGACGTGTCGGATATGTATGTATCTGTGAGTATGTTTTATAGTTTTCAAGGTGTTGTTTTACATACACTAGACAGTTAAACATGTATACGCAAGGGAAGGTTAATATTTTTTTTATCTATGAAGGTGGTTTTGCAGTCTTCGTGGTATTGCAAATTATTATTTACTCGTATGACCCTTCTTTGCAGTGAAAAAATTCGTTTTCGTCATAGCTACGTGACCCCAAGCAATTACCGCATATGGCATGTTTGAATGAAACATTGCAAAGTATGCTGTTCGTAAAACATTTTGTGTTACAGAATCTCTCAAATTTCTAATAACAAAAGCGTTTGATGCTAATTTAGATGCAAGCTCATTTACTTGTTTATCCCACCGTAATTCTGTATCTACATAAATACCGAGAAATTTGACGAATTCTTCCCTATCGTTTGTATTTGGTGGTCTCAGAGCAAATGTTATAACTTCAGTCTTTTGTCTATTTAGGCACATCTGATTTATATTTGCAGGGGCTAACAGTTCTTCTGCAAGCTGTAAATTATGTTCTTTTTTTTTGCTTTTTTTACTGACTGTTATGTCGTCCGCAAACTGAACCGTCTTCCCGTCTATCGAGTTAGGTAAGTCATTTGAGTAAATCAAGAACATAATACGAGAAAAGACAAATCCCTGTGGTACGGCTATGTTGGAAATCAGGCTCTGCGATCTCGGCTACAACATTCAACAGTGTGATGACGGTCAGTAAGGTATGATTTAATTAGTGCTGTTGACATGTAAGCAAATCCATACATTTCAGTTTTTCAATCAAAATATGGTTGACACAGTCAAATGCTCTACTGAGGTCGCAAAACACAGATGTTGCATACTCCTTGTTATTAAAAGCCCCAGATATAAAGTTACAAACCTCCAAAATGGCATCAGTTGTTGATTTGCCTGCTCTAAATCCAAACTGACTATCACTCAAGATTTGGTTTTGTTTCAAATAATCAACCATCCTGTTTTTCATTGCCTTTTCGATGATTTTTGAAAAAATGGGTAGAATTGAGATAGGGCGAAAGTTTTCAAATTTGGCTTTTCTCCTTTTTTAAACAACGGATGAATGATGGATGATTTTAGAATGTTGGGGAAAATGCCTTGCTGGAAACATAAATTGATTAAATATGACAATGGACAAACTATTTGGTTTTTGATTAACTTTATAATTTCGCTGTTGAGACCAAAAATATCGCGATATTTACTATTTAAGATGACTTGATTATTTCACGGATCTCATTAGGTGTAACTTCCTTGAAAGAAAACTTTTCATTTTGAATTCGAGAAGCACGTTGTGTTTCTTCGATGTTACTATTATTAATGAAAGTTTTTTGTCAAATTTTATGTTGGATTGATTTTATTATGTCATGAGGAACTTCATTAAAATACTTGTTGAATTCATCTGGACTAATTTTCGGGTCATTGTTGCTTGCTTTATTTCTGTATGTATTGATAACATCCCACATTCCTTTACATTTGTTTTTCGACTGAAGTATATGTTTATTATTTGCTTGTGTTCTTGCGTTACTTAGTTCGTGTCTGTACTTCTGTTTTAAAGTTTGTTTTTCTTGTAACTAGGCTTCAGTACCGAATTGCACAAGATCCCTTAACTTTCAGTTTTTCATTAATCCAAGGACTATGATGCACTTTTCTCTCCCTAGTTTTAATTGTTCTTGTGGGAAAGCGCTCTGTGAAGATGTTTTGCGTGGTACCAATAGAACTATCAAATGCCAAATTGGCATCTAAGCTATTTGTTCTTAAAAAGTTCCACTCAATCTCGTCGATCTTGTGAAAAAGGTGAAATTTCCCCCTTTCGGTTATTGGTTGAATAACCCTGGAAGAAATTTCTGGTGATGTTATAATTAATTTTTGGGAAAACTTAATAGCCAAATGGTCTGATATTTTAAAAGAAGCCTCACACTTATAGCTATTTTCTGGGCGATTGAGAAATATATTATAAGTGTATTTATTCAGACGGGTGTTGAAATTGACCATTTTATTAAGACCAAAAGAACCGAACAAGTACAGCAGTTCAAGCTAAAACCTGAGAAATAATATCTTTAAAAATATTAAAATTGCCATGTGAAGATGGCCGATATATTGCAATTATAAATGTTTTCAAGTTTTTTATTTCGATTGCACACACTTCGCAGTAAAATTCTATGGAAAGATCCGACACATAATCTAGAGGTACGAAATCGAAAGAAGGTTTTAGTAAAATTACAACTCCTCCGTGTATATGTTGGTTCCTTGCATAACCTGCCCCCAAGTTAAAATCTTGAAATTTAAAAGACCTAAGTTCATTTGGATATAAAAATGTTTCAGAGATACATACGATATCAAACTCTTTCTCTTGAAAAATAGCCTCAAACTTATTTATTTTATTTTTAACAGATTGTGCATTACAGTAAAAAAATATTAAGAACAGAGTACTACCAACATTTATTCTCTTGGTTGTTACCTTATTTTTATGGGTGACATTGGATGAAAAAAAAAGAATTTGTATTTACCGACTTATTGGGGCTAGAGGTCAAGACGTTCGTTGAATCCGGAATCTGAAGCATCATTTGACAAAATTCATCTGATTCTTTTTGGTAAAATCTCCATCTGTACAATCCCATTAGTAGTCATGCCTGCCATTGATTTCCGGCCATATATATTAATTTTACCGTTATATTTACTATAGTGTTTCCAATTTAAAAACATCTATATCAATTAATTTCACGATTCCCAATGTATTATGTAAAAAATAACCAATATTCCTGAGCACATTGTTATTTTCTGGTATTGAAATGGGGTGCTCTAAATATAGATTGGCAATCGTGCAGATAAGTAAATTTGTGTTCACATTTGTTTATTAAATCGTAGACACTATCGTACGTTATGGCACCATGTACGCCTGCCATTACAACTACAAAATCAGTCTTAGTGTATGTAGCTATTTCCTTTAAAAGGTTATCAGTTATCTTCCTAAATGTGGCATGTGGATTACTAAATACTGATAGTTTGAATTTGTATTTTGATTTTACCTCGAGAGCTTCTAACAGATTATCATATAGTCGTTAGTTGACAGTATCAGTAATTACTGTTATTCTGCTTTTATATTCAGTTTTTGATTCTTTTACTGGTGCATGATCTAGAAGATTGCTTCTTGTTTTTACGGTGTTTATTTTTTCCAAATCACCAATCAGCTCCTTTACTTGATTTTCACTTCGTGTTACTAAATCTTTAAGTTTCTCTATCTCCATCCTATCTTGATTGCATTTGTTTTGAAGGAGAGTCATAAATTCCAGCAATTCCAATAATTTATGTTTCTGTTCAGACTCCATGTTAGATCTTATTAGTTTTCCATTTATTTCTTCCAAATCTTTCTTTTTTTTTCATTAGTTCATCATTAAGGTTAGTCAAAACATCGTTGCTTCTAATGAAAATATTTGTTCCGTTCACTTTTTTTTCGTTTTCTTTCCTAATTAACTTGCCCAAGTTCTTCATCTTTTTGTTGGTTTTGAATGTAGTACTTCTTTAATTTTTCCTGAAATTCTTTGTTTTTCATTAGTTCCTTAAGTTGCTCCTTACAGTGTTTGCAGCAAAAAAGCAGTGTTCTTTGTAAGAGTACAATGCAATGGCACTCTGTCGTATTTACTCCTGCACAATTACGGCAAAAACATTTTTTGCAAAAGTCACACAAAGCCCCAAATAACTCATCCTCCTTAGGTCTAGCTTTAAGGACACATTTAGAGTCGCATTGATTGCAAATTAAGTCAGTTATGTTATTTACAGACATGATTTATTTTCCGTACTCAATTCAGGAATTAAATATCATCATGGCTTTGTTTTAACTCATTAAAAATCCCACAAGTAAAATTATTTATATCAGTTATTCTTAAATTTTTTGTTATCACTATTGAATTAGTAAAAAACTGATCCGAGGTAACCTCGCGCCAAAACACCTAGTCTTTTGAACTACCACAAATTATAAACCCATATTTTATGACATTTTCTGTTTTAATATGATGCAAAATTTACTATTTTTAAATTACAAAGTTTTAGAATAATACCAATTTTTTTGGAGCGCCACTTTTAACATTCAGCAAAAAAAACATTCGCTTTTGCAGCTTTCTCTTGAAAATCCCTACGAATTTGCTCCACTACATCCTAGGAGTACGCAAACGGACCCAACAGCGTTACCGGTTTTAAAAAAATGATGAAATCTAACAATAAAATTGCTCCGTTAAAAACCGCGAGTAAAAAAAGGGTCGAGTTGAGCCTCCTTGTTTCGCATTTTTGTATTACCTTTCATTTTCTACCAGATATTAAAATTTTTCTTTGGTCTCGCTGCTTCATCGTTTTTTAGTTTTTTTTTTAACCTGAAAACACTTGGAAACTGAAGATCATTTTCGCGTTCGAGCCCTGATTTAGATCCCTCCTCCGAAGAAGAGGAAAGAGCTGTTAACTTCATAATTTTTAACATCTCATTACAAATTCGTAATCCTCTAGTTTAGATGCGCCTGACTGACTGGGGCCGATTCTTAGGCAAAACAACGAAATTTCGTCGCGTCAATTATGTCGCAACGCCGGCTCTGCCAAATGCGCCTGTATCATACCGAAGGTGAAACCATCAAGTTGGCCATGACCGAAACCGCTGACTCCTAAATGTCAACGTCACTTTTAGGTTATATTTTTATAAAAAATTTTGTTTTGATATCATCGGAATATTTTTTGTCCATTTTTAAAGAAAATGTGTTGAGAAAGAGACCAGACTAGGTGTAGATTTGAAGAAGACACAGATGGACCAACAAAAATCACAAAGACATATTTTGGGAATGCCAGCCATATTTACAGTAAGTCGCAGGTTAAATAAGTCTTAAATAAATGCCTTTTACAGTTGTACCTGGGCCCGTATTGTCGTAGTTATAAAAACGCTAAGCGTTTTCAAGAACTATAGGCAAAAGAGCAAGTGGTTGATAGATGTTTTGTGAAAAAGGTACGCGCTTCTCAAAGTGAATGGAGAACCGCAAGCTATTGCAGGCTGTTCTGCGATTTGTTTTGGAAAGCACTTCTTAGCGTTTTCCATTACGAAAGTATGCCATTAATTTTACTTTGTGCATTTTTATTAAAATTTTAGAGGGACCTATGTAAATAATTTTAGCATCAGTTGGTCAGTGGGTTTGGTGACCTGTTTTTTATTACCCAATTTTAAAAATTAAAGCATGTTTATTTTTTTGATTTTTTATCGTTCTCTCAGCAGAAGCAAATATTTTATTTAGCTGATCATAGTCATAGTTTTTTTTTATGGTAAAGCCATAATTTTCTTATGGTAATGGTCAATGATGGTCAAATTTAAGGCTTAAAATATTTTAGCATAATTTAAGGGGTAGTTTTTAACATTTTTATGCCATGATTTTGCTTACATTTTAAAGTTTTCTTTCCAAACTTTCGATTTCTAGAATAAAACACTTACATTTTTCAAGTTTTCACTGTTTTTTTAGCGTTCAAAAAAAAGTACTGCCAAAAAACTCTCTCTGTTAAAATGAAAAATATTTAGAGATAGAGGTCAGAATTTTAGAGGTAGATGGAGAGATATTTTAGTGACGTGCAAACATATTTAAGGTAGTTGAAGAGAGACAGCAGGCTATAAAAAAGTATTTTAGAGAAAGATGGACATAATTTACGGCAATTGTTTACTAAAGATTTATGTTATGTCATCTGTCTGTCATCTTGAGTGTTTTTTTTATCCAAAAAACAGCAAAAATTGTAATTTTTTAAGTGTAAAGCGTATAAAACACAAGTTGGTATTAATTTCTTTCAATCAAAGTTCTTACAGTTTTTAAATTTAACAAAAAACGTCCTACTAAAGTGTATTTTAGCATATCTAAAAATAATTTAACAGGTAAAGTAAAAAGTATGGTGACCCTAATGTTTTACACACTTTACTCTTTGAATTACAATTTTTGATGCTTTTTGGATAAAAATGGCAAAATAAAAATCATATGCACGACACCACTTAAGATGATAAACAGATGACACAACAGAAATTTTTAGTAAACAATTGCCTTAAATTATGTCCATCTTTCTTTAAAATAATTTTTATAGCCTGCTGTCTCTCTTCAACAACCTTAAATTTTTTTGCACGTCACTAAATTATCTCTCCATATACCTCTAAAATTCTGCCCTCTCTCTCTAAATATTTTTTATTTTAATAGAGAAAAAATGTTATGGCAGTACTTTTTTTGAACGCCAGAAAAACATTCAAAACTTGAAAAATTTGAGTGTTTTATTCTAGAAATCGAAAGTTTGGAAAGAAAGCTTTAAAATGTGAGCAATATCATGGCATAAAAATGTGAAAAACATAGTAAAAATTGCTTAATCGAAAACGTTACCCCTTAAATTAAGCCTTAAATTACTATCATGGCTTGACCTTTACTTTAAAAAAAAACTTTTCCACCTAGCCCGACCCACTTTTCTTAAAATATTTTTTTTTAAAAACGAAAAATATCTGACGCATATTTTGGCAAAAAATCTAGAGATAAGATTTGTTTATAAAAACTTACTAAACCCAAAAACCTACTAAACGTCCCCCTCCGTCCGCGTCTGTAAAAAAAATCTGCGACCGCCCCTGTATGAAGAACAATATTTACTACTTCGACAACAATTATTTACTATATTTAAAGACAATTATAAGGAGGAAAAATAGTAGGCCTATGTCATTTCGTATTACGGTGTAGTATCAATATTTTGTTTGAAATTTTAGTTTTTAGCCAAGCAAAACTGTGCCCTAATTAAAAAATGCGTAATTTAATTTGTCGAGGGATTAAAAACCACTTCCCGTGTCCTCACTATTTTATGCTTTAGAAAAGATGTCTAGTAGTAAAATATAATCCCGCAGAAATAAAGTAAAAATTTAATCCCTGGGAAATAAAGCAAAAATTTAATACCCGAGAAGCAAAGTAAACACGGTTTGTCTAGAGAGGAGTTTTAAGAAAAAAAATATATAATCTTTAAAATATAGATTTTTTGTTTTCGATACATCGCCAACTACCATTTACCGCGAAAAGTAAAATCCCGTATATAGTCCTTTTCTGGGAGGCTATTTTTGGAAAATATTCTGAGAACCTTAAAGAGCAACCCTCTATTTTGACTTCGTATTTGAATTCTCGCTAAAATTCTCTTTCTCTAATTTTCGAGATATTAGCTTTCAAAATGTCAAAAATTCATTTTTTGAAGGCCCATATCTTAGAAACTAAAAAAGATATCTCTAATGTGTTTATTCTTGATTTTAAGGATATTTTAAGAGCAAATAAAAAACGATAGCAGTTTGACGTTTGCACATTCTTATTTACAGTTTATTGATTTTTCAGTGATTTTGACGATATTAATCCAAAAATATGAAGTAGAAGGTCAAATTGTCAAACTATTGTCCTTTTCTATTTCCTCGTAAAAAACCATAAAATCAGTATTAAACACCACATATATTTTCTTTAGTTTCTAAGATATGGTCCTTTAAAAATTTCATTTTTGACATTTTAAAAGTCAATATCTCGAAAACTAGTAAAGTAACCCTATGATATGGGGTACCATTGGAAAGAAAATTTCAGCGAGAATTCAAATAGGAAGTCAAAATAGAAAGTTGCTTTTTAAGATTTTCAGTAATATTTTCCAAAAATAGCCCCCAGAAACGGCTACATAGGGGATTTTACTTTTTACTTAAAACCCCTCTCTAGACCAACTGTGTAAAAATTTAATCTATAATAATAATTTTGTGATTTATAGTAGTAAAATTTAATGCTTGGGAAATAAAGTAAAAATTTAGTCTCCAGAAAATACAGTAAAATTTTAATCCCGGGGATTAAATACCCCACTTTACTCCTTAAGAACAGGAAATAAAAAGCTACTTTTAATCTCTAAAGTGCATAAACACGCTGTTAGGGAAAAGTGAATGAATTTTCTAAAAAATATCTGAAGCTCCCAAACTAATTTTTTCAGTTGAAAAACTTGATCACCATATTTTTTTTTGCTCCCTTATTTTTATAAAATTTTTAGTTTTTATTTTCTTACATTTGTACACAAGACGTTTGAATGCTCGTTGGAAATTTATTATCTACCGTTGATTTTATCCGCTTTTTTTCTTGCAGATACTGGATAAATTTGAAAAAGTGGAATAATTGCTGCAGTGTTAAGAGGAAAATGATACTTCCCGGGCAAAGACAACCCTCTCAGACTTCATGACGTTTTGCATAAACCCAAGATTGCATTTGTGTCCCAATGAAGGTGTTTGTATATTTCTTTTAACCAAAAAGATAAAGTCTCATTTGCTGTTAATGAAGTATAATATTATTCAACTACTGTTTTTTTGCCATATTTTCTATAGGAATTAAATTATTTATTTTTTTAATCATTTTAAAAACTAAATTCGTAAAATAATAGCGGCCATGAAGCTATAGCAGCCCATCTCTTGATTTTTTTACTCCAAACTGTAAGTATAGCTAATTAGAGCAATTTGGTGCTAATTTTGTATCGTAAAAAAAATAAAGCTCGCTTTTTAAAAAAATTGCCGGCTGCGATATAATGTTTTATAATAAAAAAAATTGATTTAAAAAAAACAACTAGATAATAAAAGCTGATTTATTTCTCCACAGTTTTATCGGTAATTTGTTAAAAAAAAATCTTGAGAAAATCACATAATTTAAAAAAGAATGAGGCTTTGCCTTTTTTATAAAATATACAGGGTGAGTAAAAAAATATCGACAAAAATAATTATAGTTGGCAACGAGATATATGACAATCACAAATCACTTAATCCTCAGTAGTTGGGGCGGACAAACAAACACCGGCGATCTGAAGGCATTTGATTGGGAGGGGGGAGGGATAAAAGCCATTTTCCCAACTAATATTAAAAGCGATTCCCAAGTAACCTGAAACTTTGAGATTTTTTTTATTGTTGTTTGAAGAAATTAGAAATACAAATGTTTTGTAAAATGTACTTAAATTTCCCAACTGAACCTTCATGTTTCCCAACAGCAAGCAATTGGAAAGCAACATTGGGGGGATGCCCGGTGCAAACAAAATATTCATGACCAGGATTGGACTTTTCGGTAAGCATTCTGCATAACATGCAAGTTGTATTTATTAATAAAATAATAATAGATATTAAAAAGCGCCTCTGCCTACCTGTACTCACTATTTTACTGCAGACCCTTTTTTGCTTTCGGGATTATTTTCTTCATAATAGGTATTATAGAAGCTAACCGATAGTGATAATGAAGATTGTTTTGCGAAAAATATATAGGGTGCAACAAAAAAATTAACGCATTTTTAGTGTTTAGTTAAAGTTTTTTGCAAGTCGTCATTTTTTGTGACAGTTTGTTTGACTACCGGTTACATAATTTCTTTAAACCAGCATGGCGAAAGTATTTTTAAATGAAAGTAAACATTTTTCTTTTTTAAATTTAAATAGTAGCACTTTTAATATGTGTAAAAAAAAATGTTAAAAAGTAGAAGGTGAATAAATTGGTCCCTGCATCATTAAAAAAAATTAATAAAGCAGGTAGTCAAAAAAATTGGTGAAATGGTTAATTCTTTCATAAAACTTAAATGGATTATAAATTAAGAAAGTTAAATTTCTGTAAGGTTTAAACCCTAAAATTTAACACCATTTCTTTTTTTTTTGTTTCAGATTAGCAGTGTCCAAGCTGTTCAGCAAATATGCAAGCAATTAATGACTATCAAAATGTAACTTAAAGTAAATTTACTTCTAAATTTTAATAAAAATATATGTAAATAGTTGGCAATAAATAAAATAAACTAAATCAATATTGTGTTTTTGAGATTGGTATAAATTTTGGTCACTAACTGATAGTTTCACTTAATTATTATTTTCACCCAAATAATTTATTAATAAAGTAACATTTTTGCCACTTAAAAATCATTAACGTGAATTTTGAAAACATTCAAGCAAAAGTACGTAAAAATCAAAGTTTTAATATATATTTTTTTTGTGCATCTTTGGTAATAGAATTTTAAAAGACTAAAATAACATAAGAAAAATAATGATAAGAAAAGGGGTAAAAAAGTACCTACGAATCTCATTTACCATGGGAAATTTTGTATACTTTTGACTCCGGACATTTGGGCACCGGCAAAAGAAAAATTTAGGAAGCAACCAACCCAACCTTATTATTTTTTTGAAACTTATGCATTAAAATAAAGCGAATCTACCAACGCGGTGAAATATTGATAACATTCTAAATTTTTCCTTTGGTGGTGCCCAAACGGTCGGCGCTTAAATGTCCACCGTCCAAAAGTCCTGCATTAGCATTTGCTTAACTAATTTACCCAATTTTTATGCATGGTTCAAACTTCCCAATGAGCATTTTCAGAAACCTCTGGTGACAGATATTTATACAATTATTATAAAGAGGGTTCCATTGATACCCTAGGGTATTTAGAAGTTTCCTACAAGAATTGAGTTTGTATATTTATTTTATTAAAGGCTCTAAATTGATGGTACCCTAAAGTAACATAAAACTGGCGTTAACAATATTTCCACGGACATCTTTATAAAAATTAAAGTCATCGGTTCAAATGTCTTATAAATTGGTGTTAACAATGTTTCCACCAACATATTTATAAAAATATAAGTCATCAGTGACAAAAGTTATATAAATTGGTGTTTGAAATCTTTCTGTCAACCCACCTATAAAACCGTAAGTAACTATCAATTAAAGATATATAATAGATTGGTTTTTAAAATTTTGCTATCAACCCACTTATAAAACTTAATTAACCAACAACAAATTTATATAAGATAAGATTAAAAATATTTCGAGAGACACTTATAAAAACTTGGGAACTCACACACAATAGTTATATAAATTGGTGTCTGTAATATTCTTATGAACTCATTCATAAACCTTTTTTGCCCATAAGGTTTTTTCTATAATGTTATTAATTTCTTTATACAGTGATTATAATACAACTGTTTTTAGAACAAAAAAAAACAATTTTAATTTATTTTGGCAATTATAATAACAAAACAAACAAGATTTTTTAAGGTTAATTTTGTGACATCAAAAGGCGCGTTTTTGCGAAATCAAAAGGAGCGTTTTTGCGACATCAAAAGGCGCGTTTTTGCGAGATACCATACCATTATTATCTTGTTTTAATTACATCAATCTGAGAGAGATAAGAGATCCAAATCTTCTTGAGATAGTTGCCGATGACAGATATCGGGATCGAATGCATTTTACACCCGATTCCCACCAGCGTTTCCTATGCGCAGTCACCCTGACTCAAAAAACTCATCACGTGGTCCGACATGAACTTGTATAGGCAAATCTCGCTTAGACCACATGATACGTGTTTTGATTCGGGGGACCCACGAATGAGAAACGCATAGATGGGAACCGTGTTTTAGAAAAAGAGAACAATATAGTAACCGTGTTAAGGTCGTAAAAACGCACCGTGAAACGTCGAGCGCATACGCTGATACTGCTGGTCGGCGGCAAATGTGAACACCCCGGAAAATACTTGCCTGTACACCCTTCGACCCCGCAATCTAACTATATTCTTGAGATAGTTACCTCTGATAGTTATGCGGGCTTGAAGTGTGGAGACGGGTATTTTTCCTGGTATGTGTAGTATGCTGGATCTCTCGAGGAATGCATTTAGGAAAAGAGAACAATGGTAACTATGTTAAGCTTGCAGAAACAGACCATCAGTGTTCAACACTGCGCCATCTGTAGCCCTTTGTTTCAAGTAGCATCATTTTTTAAAAGGGTTATAAAATAGTGTTGACGAGGTAAACAGTGGTATAGTTGTATTGTTTTTTTTTTATAGAATTGTCGGAAATTTTCGCCATTTTGGATTACAAAAATAGGTTTTTGGCCTAATTAAAAACGTTATTTATGGGGTTTCAACATGTGTTTCAATCGAAATATTGCTTGTTAGGGTTAAGAACAACATACGAAATTCAATATTTGTCCCAGAAAGAAAAAAACGCGTATGAAAAAAAAAACTGATAGTTAAATGAATATTTTTTTTCACGTTTTCTCAAGTATTTGAGCCCATGAAATTTACGTGAGTGTATTCGAAAACTATACAGTACACACGGGACGGCAGCTGATTTTCAGAGTAGGATGACTTGAGAAACAGGTTTTATTTTACTAGTATATAAATATTCATATTTCTGCTTCAGCTTATCTCACTTTCATTTTTATTTATTTTAGAAGATTGCTAAACACCATTTTATAAATTTTTTTATTGTAAAAAGAAAAAGAATAATACATAACCAGCAAAGGGAAGAACGATGGAAAATCTATATTTCTAAATCCATAAAAACCTTTAATTTGTTATGTAGTGTTGTTAGAACAGTTGTAAAACCTTTTTATAATAATCTCTATACTTGAGGGCTCATAAGGAAGTTTTATAAAATCTATATGTTGTTTTTCTATCCATTACTATGTACCATAAATTTTTATAAGCTGGTGTTGAACAGTTGTTTTTCAAGTCTTTTTTACTCATTTAAGAGATATATTAGAGTTCTAAAATTATCACCAACACTAAATAATATAACTTTTGGTTATTTTATGAAGGTTTTATATTACTTGCTGTAACTTTTATATAGACAAAAATGCTCATTCGTTCGCTCAATCCCTAATTTTTTTATTCTAATTCCAAAACAAAACAATTTTGAGATTTACTTAAAATTTAAATAAAAACCTAAATTTGCTTGCTCTCTGATACCTAGAATAGCTACTAGTTTTGTTCTTAAAAAATATCAGGTGAAGGTGTAGCTTGAAATTAAGCTATTTGCTTTTCCATGCGTTTAGGAGAAAAATTTGAGAAGAAAATATTTCTTTACTCGTTATAAACTTGCAGGAATTCCCAATACTCAACAAAACGTCGCGTCGAAACTTTGTCGCCAAAAAGAAACGACAAAATATTTGACGAAAACGGCCTACTAGATTCCAAAATTCTGCCAGTTTGAACCTCTAGGAACAAAATATGGCAACACCGGAAAGGGCCGAAAATCGTCATGATACCGTTCAAAAATCCGACCTGCTTCTCGTGTGCTCAAAATATTACGCAAATTTCATTTATAAAAATTCTAGTAAAACACAAATTTAAGTATTTAATCATTTCTAGCATCATTTAGCTTTTTTTCTAATTTTTGTATGGTCAGTAAACTATTTATAACGCCTATCTTAATTAAAAAGCAATCGACAATTTGGAGACTGCAGGAACATACCCCAAATAGATGACATTTGTTATCACAAACTGACTGGAAAATGGCGAGTCAAAATGTTTTCATTTGAAAATCTTTATTAAACCTCTTAAAGTTGCACTAAAGTCATTTGCGCTCGATGAAAAAATGTGTAATCAAGTACAAGGAATGAAAATTAAGCTACATATATCTCATGTAATTTATTACTACTGTGAAATACCTCAATATCTTTTGAAACGTCGGAAATTTTGACGCGCCGAAATTTCGTCGTTTTGTCTAAGAATCGGCCCCAATATACCAATTTTGAACGAAATCGGACATACTTAGATTGTACAACCCCCTTCACCTCCCATCGAAGAGGAGGGTAGACTATTAACTTCATAATATCACTCTCTTAACCACCTATAGCAGCTTTGGTTAAAAAGTTATGAATTTTCAAATAACCTTCTCTCATTCCCCTAACCACCCCCGCTCACGTAGATTTTACCTTCTAAATTAGAAAATATGTAAAACATATAATTGAAAACTGCATGCATATAGCAGCTTTCGTTCAAAAGTTTTTTTGTAATTTTTAAATATATCATGTTCCCTCTTACCCCCCTCTCACAAACATAGTTTTTTCATAATATTGTATTGTCACTTGAACTATAAACGCATACCAAATTTGAAGTTGATCGGATATTAGAAGTTGGTCAAAATTGACTTGAAAGGCTTGTGTCAAGCACTAACACGCAAACAAACAAACAAACCAGTATGAAGTTAAATAAAAGATTGTAAAAAAGTGAATTTTGCATTCGCTATGGTCTTATTTATTTGTTGGGGTTGCAGCAGCTCAGAGGGGTGGGTAGGCGTGAAGGTCCAAAGTAATTATTTTTTTTTTATTTTTTGATTGATATGCTAAAACGTAGGTTAAATCAAATGCTATATAGCAACAAATTCTATGATCACATGTTTTTTTACCTGTTTTTGTAGCATTTCTTTACAAGCTTTCTAGGGGGTGCGAAAATAGATGTGGGGGAATGTAGTTTAAAAACCATAAATCCTTTTTATTTCCCCCGTTTTATACAATCAGTATTTTGCTAAATCTTGTTTAGTTCTAAAAATATAGCCATTGTAATATAATAATCTGTAAAAAATGTTGTTTAAATACTATGTATTTTTTAGAAAATGGAAACTGCTGATGTCAAAATTGTCTATCACGATTTTGTGAGAAAAGAACCAAAAACTGAAGAAGTAGGAGACTTGCCAGAACTAAGGTATTATTAGGTTTGCGAGGTATCCTGATTTTTCGGGAATGTCGTAATCTTGAACCCTTTTTTTCTCTGTAAGAGCCCGGTAATTATATTTGTACGTTTTTTCGAGTATTACTCACGAACCACTGAATCTAACGTGAAACTAGTACCCATTATGAAAACGTCCCGGAAGTGCGCAAATTAAGAAAAATAATGGTTTCAGTGAAATATTTTTTTTTTCGATGCAAAAACTTGGCACAGTTACGATACACTTAACAAGGTATGACAACCCAAGCAACAATTTTAGTCAAATTTACTTAATAGTTACTATTACTGAAAACCCTGTGGGTTTTTTACAGGTAGCATTACCGCTCAGGAACCGCTGGAGGACGGTTTTTTTTTACCAAAGTGAGGAATGAAATTTCACTACAATTTTACGTCGCGATACAGTTAAAAACACGAAAAAATGTATTAAGATTTACTTAAGGGTTACGGCCATCTAAACAACTTTTTCAATTTTGGAGAAGGAAAAAAAATATAATGTCAGCAATAATATTAAAACACCAAAATATTTAAAATTCCATAACTATGTATTAAAACACGCGTTTAAACTCACCGACTAAGCCAAAAAATTTAAACGCAGCGTGGTTTACTGAATAATGATATTTCTTTGAAAGTTTGAGACAATGATGTGTTTGAAATTAACTCTGTGTTTTGGACTTCCATTGTCTATATTTTATTTATACACGACGTTTCGATCAGAGATTGTACTGATCGAAACGTCGTGTATAAATAAAATATAGACAATAGTTTGCACCTGAAGACGATCAGAGATTGTACTAATCGAAACGTCGTGTATAAATAAAATATAGACAATGAAAGTCCGAAACACAGAGTTAATTTCAAGATATTTCTTATTGACAAAGCATTAAGGTAAATAAAGTTTACGAGATAAAAAACGAAATATAAAGAAATGATATAAAATTCTATAATAGTAACATACATATAATAAAAAAAAGTCGAAGAAAAAAAATCATCAAAATTCATCACAAAAACAAATATAATAGTTATTAGAATTTGAACCGTATAAGGACACATAAATTTGTAAAAATCTCGTCACATAGTAAAATTACAAAACAAACAAAAATGTAAAAAGACTTTTACAATAAAACAAACACAAAAAAAATAAATAAAAAACAAAGATAACATTATCGTTCAAAGAACTCGTCTACAGAATAAAATGCCTTTCCTATTAAAAACTTTTTTAATTCTTTTCTGAAGCATTTTAGATCTTGAACATTTCTCAACTGCAGTTCAAGATGATTGTACACTTTAATGCCATTGTACATGATAGAATTTCTTAGTAGACTTGTGTGAGGAATTGGTAATGGCATAAATTATTTAATAATCCTAAAAAACACACGGGCCCGTAAAATATGCAAAATTTTACATATTTAAAAAATAAAAATTTTCAAAGAAAAAAAAATTATCAGGAAAAGCACCGGTGGCACCAAAAATATGTCTGGTAGTTCTTAAAACATATTAAAACTCCATATTTAACGCTATTTTTGTCGAAAATCAAGTCTTTTTATGCCTACTTTTTGAACGCGTGTCAAAAATATGGCGGATCTTGAATTTTCAGGTACACCTGAAAATTACTTAAGCAACAATTTTGGGTAAATAAAGTTCTTTTTACGTTAAATTAGCTACCGAAATGGTAAACTTACCTTTAGGAATGAAACTCTAGGTAACCGAAAAGTGCCAGTTACCAAAAATTTAACTCGAATTTTCCCATATTGTCTCAATTGGATCCTCAAGGTCATCAATGGGTATATATTTATTTATTCTTTGCCGCTAAAAGCCCATACCTTTCTTTATTAGTATCCTCACAAGCACAGCTGACTTGGCTAGGCTTCCATAAGCAGATCTTCCGCGCGGATTTTAACTTTTGGTGAAGGTGCGTCAAAATCCGTGCTTGTCTGTCCAGCTGATGTTTGCTTACATAAATAAAACCAATTTTGTGGTTATTATAAATTTTATAATTTTTCAAAATTTTTCTCCAAAGTGACATTTTTTTTATCGAAAAACGCAGCGATAAAAAGAAAAACGCTACTGAAAATAATCTGTCTTATAACTATGTGTTTTGAAGCGATTTTATATTAAATTTTATGGAAAAATGTCGAGACATTTGCTTTGTTAAATTGGGATAATTTTATTTTATTAAAACTACATTTTATTCAGTTGATCAAACCTTTGATTTCGTTTAAATCGGACCCTACTGTGCATCTGGATAGAGCTTACTTATTCAGGCCATAATCAAATGATTCTAAAAAAATCAACGGGGCATAACTAAGGTCTTGCACTTTACACACTGATGCTTATTATTTAGGCACGAAACAAAAATCTTAAACGTACTGATGGGTACTGTTTAAAAAATTAAATATGTTTTTAAAAAGCAAGTTATTGTTTTATTCATGCCTTTTTTTAAATAATAAAATACACTACACACTAATTGCATATTCTATTGAGTCAGTGATTTAGTGCCACATTGAGATATCGGTCTGGTTTATACGACTTTATACAAACCTATTTGCATTTTATTTAAGGCCATATTGCCATATTTTTTTCGGGATATTTTTATCTGTCGCTGCAATTTTTCTTTTTATTAAAAAAAATACTCTATTTTTAGTTACAAGAAAAAAAATTTTTTTTGGCCTATAAAAATATCATCAAATCATGCCATGGAAGGAAATAATATTTTTCTATCTACGATCATTCTTACGCATCAAAATTTAAGATTTTATTTTGTTCAAAAAGCTTGTTGGGGTAGGCTAATATTTATTTCCAATAAAAAAATAATTATGAAAATCGGTTGAGCCGTTCTTGAGTTATCACACACATAGAACATATAACATAATCATCTTCCACTACCGGTGGGGAGGATTCGGGGAGGGGGGTAATATTTTTATCCCATAAAAAATAATTTTATGTAAAAAAACAATTCACGGTGCTCTTCTAACCGAAAACAATGTCCAAAAGGTTATATCCCGCTAATATATCATAAGCCTCCGTAGCGCAAAAGGTTCGGTCGTTGGAAAAGTGTTATAGTTTTTTGCAAAGACCAAAAACTACGAGAAAAATGATTTAAAATTTTCAGAAAAGTTTTTTTATGTGTTGTTGGTTTTTAAAAATGAATACAAAAAATCTGTGAAAAAAGGAAAGATTAGAAGACAAAACATTTATCAAATATTTCTTTTGAGATAAGGTAACACACAAATAATTTTCATTCAAATAATTATCTATATACATGGTGTTGCATTTTTTTTGTTCTCCACTATATATTTTGTAGGTTATATAAAACCATTTTTACTTACTTAATTATTTAAGTTAGAAAATCTCTTGGGCATGCACACACAAACTCTAGGGTTCATTTGTATGCCCAGAAAAATGAACAATGAATAAATAAATAAATAATGTTATTGGTAAAACATTTAAGCTGATTATCCCCTCCCCTAGATTTAAGAATAGGTCCGCTCCTGCATTAAGTGCATGTTAAATAAAATTATGCTGAGAAAAATTTAAAAAAAAACAGAAATTTGTTAATGAATTTTTGATGAACGCCCTGAGTGGGTGCCTTTTGTCATTTTGAAATACGATTTACAACAACTTTTATCTATGCATAGCACAGTAGGTATACACGCAGGTTTTTCACCCTATAAAAAACGTGGACCCACATAAATCGACATTAAGGATCCTTGAGGTTGGGCTTTTTCTTTCAGATATTTTTAGGGCAAAAAACAGTCTACACTTCAAACAAAACGAAGAATGGTAAAAATGGTTCTAAAACTAAAAACTGAACAAAAATCGAAATAAATTTTTACCACAAAAAATTTCACCACCAAAATATTATTTTATGTAATCAAATTTAGTATCTGTTAGAAATTAAAAAAAAAAATAAAAAATATTTTCAATTATTTAAAAAACACAAATAACTCACACGACAATTTTATTATTGCGCAATCGACAAATATTAGTGACATTTTGATTCTATGGCACTTTGGGTTGCGCGATCACACCACAGTTTTTCCCTAACCATGGCGCCTAAATGGCTTCCATTGGCTGACCCCGTCGCGGTTTTTTGAAATTGGTTGCAGGGCCGATCTCTTAACTCTACATCTCTGTGAATAACTCACCGTACACGTTATTCCAGTGATTGGGATAAGACAGTTTTAATGAGGCTAAGCCTAAGCCAAACTTGACCTAAAATAGTCACATGGATTTTGGGGACATTTTTTCTAACCAAAGTCGACTTTTGATCTGATGCTCAAAATCTCAATTATTTCAACATGGATAAAATCCGATCATGAAACATAACGGTTCATGACACCATAATGACCTAACATTTTTTCATTTTAACAGCTTTACGAGTAGAGTGGATTTTTTAGAAAAAAATATTCTTTCAAGCTTTTTAAAATAGTAAACAATCATAGCGTTTCCCGATATTGCTTTTGTTTTGCTCTAAAATGTGTATTTTCTTATTGTATATTTTTGTATATTTTTAGTACTTTTAATGACATCGGAGCTTTGGAAAAAAATATTAAAATCAAAGAAGAAATTGATATGTCAAGGTAAAATTGATTTTCAATGCTTATAATAGTTTAGTTTTAAGGCACATGGTACAAAGGCAAATATGATCAGTAATAAAAGTAAACTTTCGACACACAATTTTGCAACCAAAAGGATCACAAAAACACTGGCTAAAAAACCACACTATAACAGTAAAGTCATAACTCACACACTTCTGGCCACCAAACAATATTGATATTTTATATATCACAAAAAGACCGCGAGCGTTTGCAAAAAATGCGATGATCGTATGTTATCTGTTGTAGTGGTATACTAAAAAAGAACCTTTTTCTTTCTGTACCTCAAAAATTATATTTTACAACTAATAGATATCACCTAATCGCAGTTTTTTCAAAGGTTGTATAATTTAAACAAAGTCTTACACTAATAAAATGTTTAATTTATTAAAGCCAATCTTGTTTATTATAGGTCTTTCTTTATGTTTTAACCAACGGTTAACATGTTAACGGTTAACTGTTTACATGTTACCTAAATTTTGGCCTAACTTTCAGTTAACCTCATTTTTATCTTTGTTAATGTTAATATTTTATTTTTTAGTTGCTTAAACGTCGAACTAAAAACAAAAGACGAGGACATCAGGTTTGAGGAAAAAAACATTACTGTATTAAGATGTGAAATCTGTACTTACTGCACAGATACTCCAAAACTATTCCGCCGACATCTTTTGTATCATAAAAACAGTAAAGTCAACCAATGTCCTGACTGCGCATTTCAAACAAAACACAAGTGCAATTTAAAGAAGCATTTACTTACACATAAAAAATCCGAGGAAATTCAATTTTTTAGCTGTCATCAATGTGAGTTTAGGACTACGCGCAAAGTATATATGAAAAAACATCTTTTAAGGCACCAATCTATTCAGAAGGGTGAACTGTTCAAATGCGAAAAATGTAGCTATAAAACGCCTTACAAAGAAAATATGCATAGGCATATTAATATTCATAAAGATAACGAAGAATTGAAGATATTCAATTGTGATCATTGTCCGTTTAAAACAACAAGTTTGAGGCGCGTTAGAGAACACGTGTATGCGTTTCACACCGAAGTGCCCAGTGGTAACATGCTTCATTGTCAATTTTGCGATTACACAACTAAGTTTAAAAGGAATTTAATTAAACACGAAACCAGACATAAAAATGAAGACGAGATTGAGTATTTTCACTGTTCTTCTTGCACTTTTAGGACCAGATTTAAACATAATCTTAATACTCATCAAATTGTTAAGCATAATCCTTTAAAACCAAAGAAGGATTGTGACGAACTATCCTCGCATGACCCAAATATGTTAAATTGTGAACTGTGTGATTATAAAACCCCATTTAAACATTATTTGTCAAAACACAAACATCGTCATAAAAAGTCCTTAGTAGATAAAACGTCGAAGATTTTTGAGTGCAATTTATGCCATTTTCAGTCGCCTTCAAAAAAAAATCTGTCAAATCATTTACCTGTACATGGTTTGGAAAAGGAAAAACAACGAAAACATGAAACTAGTACCGTACAATGTTGCGACAAAGAAGATGATGAAAAAGAATTAATCGGCCAACAAAATGTAAACCAAAGCAAACATGTTGATCTACAAGACGTTATAAATCAAAAATTAAACGAGCACGACGACGAAGAAAATAATATTGAAGCATTAGAGGATCAAACAAATTCAAATGAAGATGAAATTATTGAAATAGAAAGAAGTAAAAATAACTTAAAAGAAGATAAACAGATTTTAAAACGAAACAGACGAAAATCAGATGAAAAATCCTTATTATCGGCTCGCCATAAAAACTTTAAACTTTGCTGTGTAATATGTGATCATGAGGCAGCGTCTAAAAAAGACTTGGAGGACCATGATACAGCACATAAGAATAGTAGTGGATTATATAAATGTGACTTTTGTGCTCTTCAAAGTAATCTCAAATACAATATTAAGCAACATGTCTTAGCTGTTCACAAACAAAACGGCAAAACATATTTAATTTGTACTATATGCGATTATCAAGCTACATCTTTGGAAGACAAAAGAAAACATTATAAAGGTCATAGAAGCGACGAAAATACGGAGAATTTTAAATGTCATATTTGTCCTTACGAAGCGAAATTGGCATCTAATGTCAGGCGTCATTTACAGACCCATGATAAGAAAGGAAAACACGTTTTGAAATGTACTTTGTGCGATCATCAGGCGAATTCGAGAAAAGATATGGACTTACACAACAAAGTAGTACACAAAGCAAAAAACAGTAAATCTTTTCAATGCGAATTTTGCCTTTTTCAAACCGAGATCAAAGGTAGAATGAAGAAGCATGTTACAGTAGTTCATCAAAAGAATGGCTGGCAAAAACTAACATGTGTTTTATGCAACTTTCAAGCAAAATGTTACCAAGATTTACGAACCCATGATAAAATCGAACACATGAAAGATCAAAATAATTGCTTTAAATGTTCATCTTGTCCCTACCAAGCAACTAGCAAGCGCAAACTACAAGAACATATTAAATATGTTCATGACAAAAATGGGCGATCAAAGTTAGCATGTAGTCTTTGTGGTTATCTTGGGAAATGTCGAAAAGATTTTAAGGAACATAATGATAAAGAGCACAGAGGCAAAAGCGGTAATTACAAGTGTCCTTTTTGTCCATTTGAATCTCCTATCAAACACTTGGTTAGAGCTCATTTTGAAGCGATTCATGAAAAAAATGGCGTGTCAAAACTAACATGTTTATTGTGCAACTACCAGGCTTTGAACTATAATGATTTTAGAAAACATCAAGATGTCCACCTTAAAGAAGGAATAAAATATTATAATTGTCATTTATGCTCTTATAAAACAAGACAGAAACCAAATCTTACGTGTCATGTAATCAAACATTTAAAATCCGACGAAAAGACATTAGATGTGGAAGGCAATGTCGATATAAAAACTGAATTATTTGAAAATATCTTAGAACCTTTTGTCCACGTTAAATTAGAAAAGGATGATGAAAAAATCAATATTAAGTCTGAAATAATAGATAATTCGGATGACACTGACAATAAGGTATAAAAAGTATAAACATAAAAAATCTTATTCAGGAACGAAAGACTGCAGAGTTGGATATAAAATTAAATCTTTTAGGACTAGTGAGCCTTTGAAAAACGAAGAAGAAAAATTGACTTAATGAGAAATCAAATCAAATCCCGTTGGAGATTGTTTTTGTGAATGATTACTTCTCGTCTTCTACGACACAATTCATTGTTCGTAAATTTATGTAGGTTGTTAAAAAAAATCTTTATTTTATGATAAATTTGAACAATATTAACTGAAATGGATAACTTTAAATAGAAGAAAGACGGTAAAATAAAACATTGGAATGGTAAAACTTCAAAATTAAAAAGCTTTACGGCTGGATTTTCGTCATAATTTACCAAATTTAAATCAACTTTTTATTTGAAGTAATAAAAAAGTTAATGAGTTTTATCAAAAAAACATCCCTTACAACATTATATTATGTCTTTGTTGCTGGCTAGATTTTTTGACAATGACAATGTAACTTTTTATTCGAATTTATCACTGTTGGTGTTAAAAAACGCCATGTAACCATTTACTAAGAGAATGGTAGTAGAATTTTCAAATAAACGAAAACTTACGTCATCTGGTTTATTATAGAGCTAGATTAATTTTCCTCTTGTGTAGGCAAGTAACATTTTTGTTTAAAAATCACTGACAAACGGTGCTGTTACTTCTTTCTAAAAGTTTAAGCAAACTTTTTCTTAATTTTGTACCGGAAAAACAAGTAGTATTTTGAGTAAACATTAAACATATAAAGTTTATTTATATATTTACTTGTTGATATTTTTGTTTATTTTTATATATTTTATTGTAACTAGTTAGAGCAAACTACTTGTCAATAGTATTTCAGAACTGTTTTAGAACTTGTAATTGTAATTGTAATCTTTATTTTGTATTGAATCATACAACATGATATTGGACATTGTCAAAAACTTATCGATAAAAGTACTTACACTAAAAGTGAATTAAGAAGAGCACAATAAATAAATAAAAACAAAAAAGAGTACACATATATAAACAGACTTATATGTATATATATATATATATAAAACATTTAAACAAAAGACTAGAGAAGAACAGCTTATTGTTAGTTTAGTTTTTAACATCTAAGTATTCCCTTATTGAATAATACCCTTTTGATACAAGGTGGTTCTTTAGGATGTTTTTAAAGGCTTTTGTTGACTTTATTTGTTTTATTCCTTTAGGTAACTTATTAAAGAGAACCTTACCTATATATTATGAGGATTTTTTAAACAGACTGGTTTTATGTTTGTCAAGTTTCAATATGTGGGGTATCGATGATTTTGTGATACTGTTTTATATTTAGAATAATTTTTTCTTATGAACATTAGGGAAGAAAATATATATATATATATATCTGTCATAATTCTGTTTTGGATAAAGTGATTACTGCAAGTTTCAAGAGGTCTTATGTCAAAAATTATCCGCTTTTGGTTTATAAATACAGTTTGAATATTCGTTGTATTTCCCCAAAGAATAATAGTGTATGCCAGCACTGAGTATATAAGTGCGAAATAAACGTTTCTCAGGCTATGTACATCGAGCACATTTTTAAGCTGCAATAAGTCATAGAACCCTGAATTGAGTCTGCTGCAAATGTATTGAATGTGAGAATTCCAGAACATATCTGAATCTAAATGGGTGCAGAAAAACTTGGTTTTTGTTAGATAGTTGCAATTGGTGGTTATTAAAGAAGATGTTTACCGTTTGCAGCTGTCTGCGGTTGTGAAAATTAATGGCCACACTTTTTTTAGGATTGACTATGAGTTTGTTCTTCCAACACAATGTACTGAATTCCTTAGCAACAACATTAAGTTGTTCTTGGAGCTCCTCAGGCCTTTTGGCAATAACAATAACTGATGTATCATCTGCGAAAACTACAGTGCAACCAGCTGCAATTAAATGCTTTGACAAATCATTTATGAATATCAAGAACAGTAGGGGGCCTAGAACAGAACCCTGAGGAACTCCAAGCTTAACGGTTTGCCTTTCAGAATACAATTGTTGCTTCTTACACAAACCTCTCGATGTTGTAGGTATGCCAACAGCGCTCAACTTCTGAGCTGAAAACTCAATATCCAAACAGTAAAGGCTCTGGACAGGTCGAAAAAGAGCGCACCAACATAATCTCCCCTGTTAATGTAAGTATAAACATACACAAAGAAATTGGTCGATTGAGAGTGCGTCGATCTGCCGGCCTGAATCCATTTTGGCAAGTTGAAAGTATGTGAAACTGTTCGAGGAAATGTGATATTTGGTCATAGACTATTCTCTCAATAACCTTGGTGAGAACACTTAAGATAGTGATAGGGCGCTAGCTATCCAGGGCTGATTCCTCGCCGTTGTTTTTATAGATAGGAATTATGACACCAGTTTTTAGTTGTTGAGGAAATTCTCCTAGTTCCACGGATTTATTAATTAACAAGGCGAGGTGCTCAGAGACCTACTTTTGGCATGCTTTAATAATACAGGTTGGTACGCAATCTGGGCCAGAGGAATTTGTGTCTTTTTTTAAGTTACCTATGATTTTTTCAACATTGTATTTATTAGTGAGCTTAAAGTAGAAAGAGTTGTTTTGTTGGACCATTGTAGTACAAGCTCTCGAAATACCATCGCCAAAGTGCTGAGTTAGAGACTCCTTGCGACCCGTGTATGTATCACCGTTATAATGATTTTTTAAAACTCTTTTTTTTCCCCGTTGATTTCCCCTACAATTTCCCAGACCTTTTTTTGTTTTTTGTGTTTGTCTGTATTTTTTCATTTTTGGTCATAAAAGTTTTTCCTGGTTTTGTTTATGATATGCCTATGTTTCTTTTTTTTTGAATTGTATTGTTGTAAAAGGTTTTTATCGGAAAAGTTATTACTTTTTAGGTGAAGGTACATATCTGCACTTGATTTTATTTATATCGGAGGTAACCTTTTTTGTAAAAGTTGGACAGTATATGTCAATACCATATGAAAGTGTGGCCATGAAATTTGAAAAAATATCGGAGATAGAAACTGCGCATCTGTACATATCCGAGAAACCGTCGTTTGTAAGATATTGGTTAAGTAGCCAAATATTATTCTGAGATATATGTCTATAAGTAATATGCTCATTCGTAGGTTCAAAATTCATATGTTTTTTAATTTAGGCAATTTTATTTTAAGCCCAAAGTGGTCTGCAACATTATAATCAATTACACGCTCCAGGTAATCATTACTTGACAGGCTAGTTAAGAAGTAGTCAATTTTTAAAGCCGAAGTGACACCTGTTTCTCTGTTAAAATTTATTCTAGTGGGTTCTATGTTCTGCAAACTCAGATCAAAACCCTCAAATACATTCTGTAAAAGATTTTATCTGTGTTTTCTACTAGAAATTTGATATTAAAATCCCCACATATCAAGGTTTGTTTAAATTTTTTGAGTTTTGAGATAGTTTGCAGAACATGACTTAGATTATCAACAAAAGTTTCTACACATTTATCAGGCGACCGGTACAAGCTCAGTACTCCCCCATGAATGTGGCATTGTCTTGCAAAACTTGATACTAGTTTATAGTTTCGAATATGAACACTATTAATACTGTTGGAGTCACACCAGTGCTCAGTAAATCTGGATTATCCATCTCTGCCAGAACGGCCGCCTGATTTAGCTTTGTAGAGCGAAAGTTAACATATATAATCTTAAAATTATTTTGTTGACATGTTGGAGGTTTTTTGTTACAGTTATTCACTACCTCTCAAATTTAGAACTTCATAAGAATCATTGTTGTTGTTTCTATGTGTGCTCAGATTTTTATTGAGCGTGGTCCGAGGTGTAGATTTTTGCAGACACTTAGTTTCCTGACATGGTTCATCACCTGATATCGTCACATTTGGATGTATTTTTATTTTTAATTTTGTAGGAGAGGTTTGGCGGAGTTTAAGGAAGCGTTCCATAAATTGCTCATTTTCCTTTACATACCTTTCTGTTTCAGTTGGGTCTTCACTGTTTTGAGTGTAGAGAGTTTCTAGGCGTGGGCTAGATTGTTTATTTACTTTTATTTTGTTGGAAAGGTGTTTTCCTAATTTTATTAAACATTGTTGACCCCACCAAATTTTTGTTGTTATATATTGTTGCTGCACCACGCTTGCCAAGTCAATAAAGGCTATAAGTGTGTTTTTTAAAGATTCTTGTAGTTCAATGTTAGTTTTTTTGATAAATTTATTTAAAATTGGTCTGTTTATGGAAAATGGGCAGCCAACTACCAGGATTTGTGCTTTTGTGCTTGCTACTTTTTTAAAATCCCTGTTAAATGAGATGTCTCGACTTGCGTTTTCGTTGCCAGTAAAGATTATTAATATGTCATTCTCCCTCAACTTCAATGCATAAAATTAAGAATAAAGAAATAGGTCGTTGAATGTTGCTTTATGCCTGTACTGGTAACTTGTGTCATAGAAATTGTTAGTACAATCCTTGAAAATTTGGGCAAGTCCCTCCATTTCTGAATTTGTTATTAGGAACATCTGGGGTTTTTGTAAATAATTTTGTGGGCATTCTTTGGTTTGTTGACATTCTTGTGTTTGGCTATTTGAGCTTTCGGCTTGTGTTTCACTCAAAGTTTGGGTGTTTTTGTGTGCATTCAAGAACATTATCTCTTCAATGGATTCTTCAGTCATCTCAGTTTGCGTTTGGAATGAAACAGAAGCTCCTTTGGATGATTTTTGTATTTGGGGGTCTGTTTGAGTTCCAATTTGACAGGTGGTGATGACCTCGGTTTGACATGATTTTGAAGTCTGTTCATGTTTTTTCTATGGTAGAGTTTGTGTGTTGTGCCTCTGCTGTATTGTTAGTGGATTTGAGAGATTTACATTCCTTTATTTGCAGTTCTAGAGCTAGGATTTGGCACTTTAATTTTTATATTGTCAACTCATTTGTTGAGTCATACTGTATTATTTCCTCTTCCAGAAATTTGTGGTCCCGTAGCCTTTGAATGTGTACATCCCTTTCATGAATTTCCTTTTTAAATTTTTTTATCAAGAGAAGATCCTCTTTCGGAGATTGTTAGGCTTGCATCGCGTGTTCAGCACAAGCTTGTGAGGACCAAACATGGTTGTTTCTAGTCAGTTTCAGATTTCCTTGCCCCACAGCTTTTGTGTATTATGTTGTGGCATACTAAGCATACGTAATTATTCTGCACTTTATTTCTGCAACATAGAAAAGTACTTGCCATTTTTGTTAATTTTGGTATTGTTTATTTGTTTTTGTGACCTCATTTACAAAAACCCAATTCATAGTGGTCGACGGTTGCTCACTTTCTTCTATTTTTATGGGAAAATGTGGTTATGTTTTTCGCGATTATTTTTAATTAAATTGCCGATTATTTCCTTGTTATAGCGAGATTCGTTCCACTGCCTATTATTATTTATTTCCGCGAACCTTTTATGGAGTGGATTCGATGAGAAACACCTTATTTTTTCCCAGTATTACGCGCTTTTATTACTATTTTCGACGATGATTTAAAATGCGGTTGTCAGTTTTTTTTAAGCGCGAAAACATGTCATTGTCAGTGTCAAAAAACTGGTCCGCAGCAATTTGGAATGGAGTGTATATGCTATAATAATGGTAACAACCTTAGAGGAGATTAAGAACGGCGCGGAGGAGCATATATGCTCCGACAGCTAAGCGGCACTAAGGACGCCCAAGACCACCAACACAACAACACACCCAGAAGGTACCCAACTATCAGATGTTCAGATACAGACGCTTAACGAAAAACAAAACGCGAGAAAGAGCACTTCACAGCCCAAAAAATCATTATCATTATAAAACATTGAATTAGGTATTTTATTCTTGGCTCTTTTATTGTTTAAGTTGTACCAAAAGCTTTTAGGGTCAGTATAAAGTAACTGGTCTAAATTTGGGACATAATCCTGATAACAAACATAAGTTAAAACTTTACATCTTGCTCTGAGATTTGAAAAAGTAATATGGTCAGCACTCTATGACTGGTACGGTAGCACTTGGGTGCGATTTTCTTTTACCTAACGAAAGATATTAGTGCCGCTGAGAATCAACTGGGAAATTGAGAGGTTTTATATCTTTTTACGGGAACTAAGAGAGTAATAGTCATATCCAAAATATGATAGAACTGAGAGACCGCCACAAAATCCCAATTAATTCCACATAAATAATTAATTATTAATACTACCATAATCTGCCATTTTAAAATCATAGTAAAACTCCACATATTTTAGACTTGACTCAGTCTCGTTACCTTGGAGGAATAACAAACTGATGGAGTTTGCATTTCCATTAAAAACTAGCATTGTTTACTAATCAGAAAACAAGTCACAGTGTACCATGAAAATCGGTGGGTTTGTTTATATTTGTATTTTCTCGTATTCCAAATGGCAACGCTGTAATGTTTATTTTGCGTGATCGTTACTTTGAGACAGTGGCGTGCGGTTTTTTAACTAAAAATATTCCGTTAAAAACCTGAAAACCTATTACGATATTTAAATTACGTTAAGGACATTGTTATTATGAAGCATAATTCAAAAAGTTTTGAACTAATTGATTCTTTTAGTGGAAAACAATTTGGATTTGTATTTTATTTCTTTGATCATATGCTAATCTCTACTTGCTATTTTTTTCATACATATCACTTTAATTAATAGTCTGTTTCATAAAGCTTTCTGAGATAAGAATTCAAGTGTATATAATAGGTACCCACCCAACTACCTACTACGTACTATAAAGAATGGGAAAGAGCCTACCGTAAAAGCGCCCATCTTGCAACACTTTTTAACTTTTAAGTGAAATTGTGAAACAACTATAAATGCTATTATAATAGAAAAAACTGAAAACACCAAGTCCCCATATGGTCTACAACGTTTGATATTTTAAAATTGTAAAAAATATTATGTTATATTTTTTATTTTTTAAAAACATGGTGTTGCAAGTTACATGACAAGTGCTCCGTACTTGCAACACAGACGGTTTCTTACAAAATTTCACGTTGTAATGTTAAATATTTAACTTGCAACAAACATAACTTAAAAATATATAATTTTCTCTATTGATTGGTATTTTTAGCACTTGCTTGGAATAAAAAATAGAGTATTTAGATGACTTTTAATTATATATGCTTATATTTTAGTTTTACAGGATTATTTTTTTATATTTATACAGCACAACTGCACGCTTACCTCTCCCAACAACAACTGAACAGGTTGGAGCCCGCCCAAGTATTAGGCTTTACAGGGCCGATTAAAAAATAAGTGCATTTTGTTCCCTGTTACGTCCGCGTTGCAAAATGGGCGCTTTTACAGTATCTTTTTTGATGAGATAATTTCATCGGTTCAAAAAATGAATACCTAGGTACTTATTATAAAGCTTCTGACAACTCCTATATATTTCATTCATTTATTTTAAAACCAAAGCGAAAAAATGGAACACTATCTTCACACAAATTCTTTATTGCGAACCACAATCTATGAAATAGACTAAAATTGAGAAGTAATATTTAAAATTATCTTATAGGTAAAGTAAGTTATTTTCCGCATGGTATTATTCTTGTTTATCACATAAGATGAAAGCTATTTTATGTTTTACCCATTTTACCTGTCGTCGTAACACTAATATAAGTAGTTGATTTTTTTAGCTAGACGTCTTGTCATAACAAATTACATTTGTTATCTTCAGCTTTATTTTTATAAAACTATAGTCATATTTCGGTTTTCTAGTTAGCATGCGACCAGCAGCATAAGTGTTAAATACCACTTTTGTTTACTTTTATTTCGAGATATTTAGAAAATTTTGATTGATGACGTAGGCGCCTGCACAGAAAAAAAATCAACGATATGCCATAATTTTGATACATTGGTCATGATACGTACGAGTAGACGCGAAATTTGGCGTTTAATTCTGTCTTTCTAGTCTATAAAAAAACAAAGACATATTAGAGTCTCGCCTCTAAATTGTACTTACTGCTCTGAATCTCCATCCAAATTTTTAGCTAGCAAATGTAAACGGTTTGACGTTGAGTACCAAAACCAATATTTTTTTGCCAAATTTTGGATTGCCGGACAAGAAAAACTAATTTTTTCCGCTTGGAGCTAGATTTTTAAGTTTGGGCTCAGAATGTTTGAAAATATGCAATTTCCGCACCAGTACAGGAAAGTAAAAACTGCTTGTTAGATAGTTTTTTACCTCGAAAGTTACAAGGGCGTAGATACGATTTTTACTTGAGGGAGGGGGACAGTATAAAAAAATCAACCCAACTCGTATAAAAAAAACTGAGTTGGGAACATCATAAATATAGTAATAACTCATTTTTTAACACGTAAATGCCGTTGATAAATATTCTTACCGATTTTGATAAAATTTGGTGCAATGGTTCTTTATATGGGTGGGATGAAAAATCCCAAATATTTTTTTTCTGATTAGTACTTTTCTTATTTATTTTCAAAAATCGAAAAATTGACCAAATTTGGTCCAACACAGTTTCACAAAAATATCTTGAGAAGTACTTATCGTAGATCAATAAGATACAGCTCGTTGTAAAGTTAATTCAAATGCCTTTCCAACGATGTATCACATGACCTATTTTGATTTTATCTGTTTTTTTTTAATTAAAAAAAATTACATTTTTTGATTTATTTCAAAAAAGTCATTTTTGATTTTAATTGCGTGTCAAATTTCAAAATGGAGAAATTATGGGTTCAGAACCTAAAAAAAAAATAAAAACCATAAAAAAACATGTGAAAATCTATATAAAAAGTGAAAATTATGAACATTTTTACAAGAAATATACTTATATTTTTTTGAAAAATTATGTACAAATATTTTTGGTTTTAATTTTTCTTTCCAAAATGTTTGAAGTTTTAATCATTTCTCTTCCCTAGTTAAAGTATATGTCCGGCCAGTAGCAGTATGCGGCTGAACTTTCCTTAATATAGTATCTTTTTTTATTATTAGTAGATCTGCTTTAGGCTTAGGGTAGAAAAATGAACTAGTTGGCCCATTTGGATGCAAAAAACTGACTTTGAGTTCATCAGTTTCCTCATTTTTTCCAGTGATACATGACAACCACCATAATTTGTCGTATTCAATAGTAACAAAACCAGATTGCATATGCATAATCTCTGAATTTGTTATTTCAGAACACTGTATTAGTTCATGAATTTGTTCTTCTGAGCTCAATGAGAAACCTTTTGACTTTGACACTGGAATGACACAATGGATTTTTTTAAGTTCCTGGAATCGTCTGTGCATCAGCAAACCTTTTTTCCAAATGTTTTGAATGCTTTTCATAATCAGCAGTCGTGATAAACTTAAATATGATTCCCTGAATGATTTCTTTTGCAAACTCAAACAGTTGCTGTGGAGTCATGATTAGGGTCTTTGCAAACTAGCCCTGGTAGACAACCGTTTTACTGTCCCAACGAGCCCGTCGCAAGCACTCTTGCCGTGGGACGTAGCAAAAAAGTGCCATTCAACCTTTAGTCCAAATTCTTCCTCATGATAACACAGATTAGTATTTTTTTTATACCGATACTATACTTATCAGAAAAATAGAACATTTTTGTAAGGTTCTTGATTTTATTTTTAAGCTCAGGTATTAAATCTTTTAAAAACAAATGAAAAGCTATTGGTTTAAACAATCTGAAATGTAAACAATTCAAATGCTTCATTTCGTCGTTTTCATCTTTGTAATATATCACGATGGATGACTAGTAGTCCAGTGGTATGACTGGACCTCATTCTGTAAGACAAAAGAATAATTTTCGGCAAAATCGCAAGTGTGCTTATCCCATTTTTAAATTTGTCTTAGTCTGATTGTAAAAATCTTTTTGCATAGTGGAAATAAACGAAATCTTGCACAAATTTCTCAAGAAAATCTTCGGTGGGTTTAATAATCGTCTCCATGTTACAGCGATCCACAGAAACCCACTTTTTGTAATATTATCAATAAAAAAATCCTCAAACTTCTCCATTAAAATTTCACATTTACCGAGGTAACAATATACGCTTGCTGGATTGCACATTATTTTTGCCAAATATGCGTGGTACTCTGGAAACATCGCTTTCTGAGTGTCATCAATGGTGAATTTATCAATTTTGGAACCATTCATCATCAATTTAATATTTTGATGGATGAGGCAAACGCAACACTGAATGTGTGACACTTTTTCCGGCAAAGATACAGTTTTTTGGTTTAAGTTCATAAAATTTAGTGAAGCCAATTTTTATTTCTGGGTACTCCTTTTTAAACAAAGCCTAAACTTCTTTTAAGTTGGCCAAAAGCAATATTTTTAGCACATATTCTTTAAGGTCTTCTTTTTTAATTACTACACATTCCTTTTTTCCTGGCATCATTCTGCTTATATCGTCTTTCAAATAAAATTCTCTAACCAGTGTAACAATATTATTTGAATTGGTTTTTCCTGGTTTGGGATTGGGCGCAGAAAAAATACTCTTTTCTTTTACCATTTTTTTACTGCTCTTGACATATATTCAGACACAGCATTTTCTCACTTCTTTTGGTGATTTCAGCAAATTTTATCATGTTCAGTAGCATTATTAGCAGGCGCGGGGGTTTCTTCTAATTTTACACGTCTTTCTTTATCCAAAATTTCTTCGATCACTACCTTCACTTTTTCTACTTTCTGATTAGTTAGTCTTTTCTTTTTGATGGGAGATTCTCCCAAGAGCACCAGCGACAGATTTAAAATTATGTAGGTACCTAAATCTAAATAAATATGTGGACCACTTTTTAACAGTAAATATTTTTAAAAAATTTTTGGTGCTGGATGTTAGCCCATCTGCTATTTAGAATTTTTGTCTGTTTGTCCGTTTGTTTATTTGTTTGTTTGTCTGTGCCAGCATCACCCAAGAACTATTGAACCGATTTTAATGGGATTTAATAACTAATACATTCCTTCGATACCTGGGATGAACATAGGCTTTATTTCATCAAAATCGGTTCACAGAAACAAAAGTGATGACCATTGAAATCTAAAAAAATGGCTTGTTTTCTATCAATAATAATAACTTTTAACGGCGAATTATTTTTCTTTGAACTTTTCATAAGTTTGATTCGACACCCATCACAAATTTTCATTCCTAGCTTAATGTCTATATGAGAGCACATATTTTCTGAAACATTCCTCATTTTAACGGATCACAACACCTGGTCGCAAATATTTTAGACCAGTCTTTTGAATTATCTTTAGACATTTTTAAACAGTATAAGATAGAAGTGCAACACTATTAACAGAAGATCAGGTTTAAATAAATGAAATCGGCATTCTGGCGTGTCCTTGCAAGAATTTCTTTCAGGAATTTTCCTGCATCAAACAGGCACAGATTGTCTGGTTTGGTGGGTTGGGAATAAATCACCAATGAAAAAGTAGACATAACAGGAATAAACAAGTTCGCACAAATAAAAAACACAAGTTTTGGACCTATAAAAAGACTAACACTAGACTGAGGGGGGGGATAAAAAAGGGGGGTATTTTTATTTTAGCTTTAATTTACCTATACCAAATTAATATTCAAAATATAACTTTTTCCTACAGCGCATACACATATTATGTATGCCTGATAATACAAATTTCAAACAAATTTGGCACATAGTTTGCCAAAGCATTGACAAAAAAAAATATTTTTTTTCGCAAAAAATTCAAAAATGACTTGAAGAAAATCAAAAAATGTTTTTTAAAAAATTAAAAAAAAACAGTTGAAAAAAATATAATAGATCATGTGACTCATCGTTGGAAAGGCATTTGAATTACATTTACAACGAGCATTATCTTATCAATCTGCGATAAGTGCTCCTCAAGATATTCTAATTTTTGTGAAGCTGTGTTAGACCAAAATTTGTCAACTTTTCGATTTTTGAAAATTAATAAAAAAACTACTGATCACAAAAAAATATATTTTGGATTTTTCATCCCCACCCATATAGAGAATAAGTGTATCAAAATCGGTGAGATGGTCTGCCAAACCTCTGGTTGATTTGATATGAAATTACTCCTAAGATTAAACTAAAATTGTAGCAATCAATGTGTTATAGCGACGCAGGATTTTTATATTTTTTACGCTGGATCTGGTCTTGAATCAAGATTTTTTGCTAAAATCATGTCATAAATGTGCCGTGGGTGAAAATGTTGTAAAAATATGACAATAATAATAACTTAAACTAAAATTGTATCAAACAGTGTGTCATGCCGCATGCAAAATTTTTTGCAGTTTAAAAAGAAAGTTCTTCAAAAGTTTTTTATGAAATATTTAAAAAAAAACTGGATTGGGATCTGGTACTAATCATAGATTTGTTGCTAAAATAATGTAATTAATGCGTTGCAGTGTTTACTTAATCAATGTGTTGTAGCTCCAAGGTAAAATTTGCTGTGAAATCGGAGATAAACTAAAATTCTAACAATCAACGACTTTATAGTGCCGTAAGCAAAATTTTTTGAAACTTAAGATACAAATTTTAATTTTTAACGTCGGGTTATAAGAAAAATAAAACATAATTTTCGTAGAATCTTCACAATCTTCATCTTGCGCCGCGGTTTCATATATTTCTCGAAAATAGTCAGTAGTCAAAGGGATAAAAATATTAGTATGGTTGTAGTAGAATGAAAATAGTTATCCTTACCCTTATCTACGCTCTTGGAAAGTTATAACTATTCGTACAGTAGACTGTAGGTAATTCATCAAATATTAAATCTAATAAAATCTTGCACGGCAGTACTAAGACCAAGGATCCAGTACGGATCCATAGTCTGGCGGCCAGCAGTGGAGAAGGTCATTACTACCCTCAAGCTTAGGAGCCTACAGGGAACCATATTCAGAGGGATAACCGGCGCTATGAGGACGGCACCTATACAGGCACTCAAAACCATTCTGGGACTGCCGCCGCTTCCGATCTGGATCAGAAAAGAAGCGATGGCGACCCACCTCCGGCTGAGAGATACAGGTCAATGGAGAGGAAGAGGGGAAGCTGCGGGGCATCTTAGGATTGCCCTAATCGCCGAGAGAGAAATTCCAATGGCAGCGATCAAAACCCAAAGACGAAAAAACCCCTGGAGATTCAACAAGAGGTACAAAGTAGTCATCCCAGACAGGGAACTATGGCAGAGTGAAAATCTCCGCGAACAGTTCGAGGGGAACGCCGTGATTTGCTACACCGACGGGTTCAAACTGCTGTCGGAGAAGCAAACCACAGGATCAGGGGTTTACTAGAAGACCAAGAGGTTCGAAAGAGCTACCCGCTCGGAGAGCAAGCCACGGTCTTTCAGGCACAGGTGTATGCCATAATAATGGCTGCAACCATGGAGGAAATAAAGAACGTTACGGAGGAGCATGTTTATATATGCTCCGACAGCCAATCGGCCCTAAAGGCACTAAGGGCGCCCAAGATCAACATCACCCTGGTGGAGGAATGTGCGGATGCACTAGAATCCTTGGGAGAGGGCAAACAAGTGACACTTATGTGGGTACCGGGAAATATGGGGGAGCCGGGGAACGAGAAGGCCCACGAGCTCGCCAGGATCGGGGCAAGCACCCAGTATATAGGGTCGGAACCACTCCTAAGAGGCAACTGCAAAGTCGACTCAATAAATGGACCAACGATGCCATGGCGACCGCTTGGAGAGGAGGAACAGGATGCAGACAAACCAGGGACTTCGTGAAGGACCCGGATGTAGCCAGACAAAAATGGCTTCTGGGGAGATCACGAAGGGACGCTGGTCTGCTGACAGGAATCATAACAGGTCACAACTGACTAAGGAAGCACATGACCCGGATCGCGGTGGAAAATGACTCGACCTTCCGGGCCTACGGGCGGGCAGAAGAGACATCTCGACATGTTATAGCGAACTGCGAGGCATACCAGAGGACAAGATACCAGGTATTCGGTTCTCCGACCCTGCATGAGGAGGACCTGCACTCGCTCAAATGGGATAAAATACTGGACTTTGCAAAAAGAACAATAAAACCAAATGAGCAGATCTTGGTGCAGGCGGCGGATTAGAGGCAGGCTCGGGGTAAGGCAGAAAGAGCCCAGAGAGGCCTTGCCAGGCTTCGCGCCGCCCCTTCTCTACTACTACTACTAATAAAAGCTTTATATATATATAGGGTGTTCCAAAAAAAACCGGACTTTTTGGATTGTCTACAACTTCCATAATAATTATCCGAAATTTAAAATTTATTTAAAAAAGGAAGCTTTAAAATTTATGCGCTTAATGTTGAAACTGACATTTCTTTAAAATTCAAGATGGCGGACAGATTTAAAAAATGGGTTTTATTGACCCCCCCCTGCAAAAAAATTGTTTGCGCCACTGTAACAAAATTATGATGTGCTCTAAATAGCCTTATCCTTTAAAGGCATATACGCGTTTTGATTTTTTAAATCGGTTAAGAAATAAGAAAGTTCTACAGTGTTACGTTTTCTGCTGTTTGTGTAGTAAAAGACTGTTTCACTAAAAGTTATCATCTTTTCGACGGTATATGGTTTGGTCAAAAACAATCAGAATTTAAAAATTTTAAGCTTTCTTAAAAGCTAAAAGTCCAAATTCTATGTACTTTAGGTCAAAACTGCTATTTCTTTAAAATTCAAGATGGCGGACAAATCCGAAAAGTGCTTTTTTACCTTCCTGAAAAAAAATTGAGCACCACTGTAACAAAATTAAGCGCTAAATAGCCTTATTCTAAAAATTAATAAATTAATGTTACGTTTATTTAAATCGGTTAAGAAATAAGAAAGTTATGCAGTTTCATTACTATGAGTCATCTTTTTAAGCTAAAAGTCCAAATTTTATGCGGCTAATGTGAAAACTGGCATTTCTTTAAAATTTAAGATAAAGGATCGATTTAAAAAGTGGGTATTTTTTATTTGTCCTGGAAAAAGAACGTGTGCGCCACTGCCTTGGTTTTTAAAAGTAACGAATTAAAGTCGGTTAAAAAGTAAAAAAAATCTGAAGTTTGACTTATAACAATTACATACCTATTAATTTAAGTCATTAGGTGTTGCAAATTAGAATTAGGACTTAGTAGGCCATGAAAAAAAAAACAAAACTTTAATAACTGCCTTTGCCTTATTAAATCAAAATGGTGTTCCAGGGAGAACATAAGCACTTTGTAAAAAATCTGTTTGAAAGTGGATTTACAGTGTCTCAAATATTAAAGAAGATAATTCATTACTATAGATGATGTAAAATAAGAAACCCTGCAATTAAATTTAAAAAAAACTTAACTAGGCATATCTTGGCAAGACTGGGCGATTGATCCTTGTATGGATGGAAAGTCCCAGGATAAACAAAAAAAAACCTACTACTAAAGGAAAAATTAATTTTTTTATTTGTTCACAAAAATGTAAGTAGCTATAACAAAATAAGTATTCTTCTTATTTTATTATACAGGGTGTTTAAAATTCGATGCTCACCATGGGGATCCCCTAAACTGTTGGAGATACGAAAAGGTTTAAATTAGAGCAAAGATGCGCAATTTGATGCTTTGCTCAAAACTAAAAAAAAAAATAACAAATTCCGGGTAATTCCGGAGATAGGCGAAAAAACCCAAATCTTAATTTTTAGTTTTTATTTTTCTGCGCCCTTATTCTTAAAGCTGTCAAAATACGCTTAAAACTTTACAGGCAGTTTTTTTAGATCTACATTAATGAGAGGTCCGTTTTCGAAATTTGACATTTCAGTGTAACAGGAGCACTGTCAAGTTTATTTTTTCTTATGGACACGTGCTTTTTTTCTCCTAACGTTTGGTTCATAAAGAATGACAGATATTTTGCAACCTCATTTTGACAAGTACCTGACGTTTTGAGTTAGCTGACCATCATTAGCCCAAATTCAAAGATTAAAAAACAAAGGAAAAAACGTAAGAGTAAGTTAAGACCAAAAATTAAATTTAGGCTGATGATGTTCAATAAACCCAAAACTTCAGGGGACTTGTCAAAATAATCTTGCAAAATGTTATCTGTCATTCTTTATTAACCAAACGGCAGGAGAAAAAAAGAACGTGATCATAACAAAAAATGCATGAATAAAGTTTTAAGTGCTTTTCGACAGCTTTAAGAATAAGTGCGCAGAAAAATAAAAACTAGAAATTAAGATATCGGGTTTTTCCGCCTATCTCCGGAACTATCCGGAATTTGTTAACTTTTTTTTAGTTTTGAGCAAAGCATCAAATTGCGCATCTTTGCTCTAATTTAAACCTTTTCGTATCTTCTACCGTTTATGAGATTCCCATGGTGAACATCGAATTTGAAACACCCTGTATAATAAAATAAAAAGAATACTTATTCTGTTATAGGGACTTATATCTGCGGCTCGTGTCAACTGATTCAGACGATGACTGAGCAATGTTAGTGGTTCAGACTCCGGTAAAGTGTATGTCTAGTTGAAAGATTTTCTTGACAGATAGTAGATCAAGTAAATTTGTGAGATTTTTTTTTAAACAAGAGAGGATAGAAGTGTAAATCATGCAGATCTCAAAACACCGGTTGGCTAAAGAAACTGAGGTAACTCTTGGAGTAAGATTGAAGCCTGAATCTTTCTTAGCTCTAAACAACTGATTTTAATGTACAAAGTTATGATTATTTCCACAAACCAAAACTACACTTTTTTGCACTCGACGCGCGTTTCGCTAACAACGTTAGCATCATCAGGAGACGATAAACAATAAACTAAATTAACCTACGCTCTATCTTATATACTATCTTTTAGTGGGCGGAGATAAGACTAATAATTTGTGATTGATCACGCTTTATAATCCTATCTCCCCTCAACTAAAGAATAAAGTGTACTAAACGGGATGAGTCCTCTATCTTTATTTAAACTATTTCTGGATTTAATGATTTCCATACTTTCATGTGCATTTAAAAGTCTTTTGTTTGGTACACTTTTTAGAAGGTTTAGGTTATCTAATGTGAATCTATGATTGTTTTCAAAACCATGCTCGGCCCCACTTGACTTTTCTGTTCTTCCGTATTTTAAGCGTGCTAAGTGTTCTGTAAATCGTGTTTGAATAGAGCGTTTCGTTTGGCCAACATATTTTTTATCACAATCCATGCAACTAATTTCGTAAATTCCACTTTTTTCTAGAACTGTAGTTTTATCCTTGGGATTTCCTAGTAAACTTCTTATTGTGTTACCGGATTGATATACTAATTTAAGATCGGTGTTATTAAATACTTTTTGTAATCCTTTCGCATAATTAGGATTATAAGGAATTGAAACAAATTTTGAGTCGCAGGTATCTTTTTGTCTGAAAAAAGCGGAATTCCGAAAGGTCTTTTGAAAAGAATGTCTATTTATCAGCTTATTTATTAAGCCTTCGTCGTAACCGTTTTCGCCAGCTATATTCCTAATCCTATTCTTTTCTGCTTCAAATCTTTCTTTGTTTAAGGGGTAATTTACTAATCTATATGTTAAAAAGTGCAAACTTGCAAGCTTATGTTGTAAGCAATTTGGAATATACCTGTTGGTGGCCGTTCCTTTTTTGTATAGGTCAAAGTCCAATTTATTTTTATTTCCCTATACACCTATACAGAAAAGGAACGGCCACCAACGGGTATATTCCAAATGACTCTTTTCATTGCTTACAGCATAAGGGAGATTATAAAGCGTCATCAATCACAAATTATTAGTCTTATCTCCGCCCACTAAAAGATAGTATATAAGATAGAGCGTCGGTTAATTTAGTTTATTGTTTATCGTCTCCTGCCCAGAGAGCACAAAAACGTCCATTGAACGTCCAATGGACATCCCTATCTGAACATTTCGAACGTCCGTGGGACGTCCAGAATTAGGCGGAGAACGTCCAGTGGACGTTCTATGGATTATACATATGGCACACTTTTGTCTGTTAAACGGACGACCGCTACTGGACCATTTCTGGACGTTTCGTACTACCATTGAACGTCCAGTAGACGTGCTTTGTACCATCGTTTTATAGTCCATCCAGTGTCCATTTTTGGTTGTACGATTGGACATCCAATGGACGTCCAATTGACGCTCTTTGGGCCACTGTTTTATAGTCCATATGACGCCCATTTTTTATATACGATTGTACGTCCAAAGCACGTCTCTTGGACCTTCGTTTTATAGTCCTCTGGACCATAATTCGAAGGTGCGTTCAAAATGCCACTGGTATTTAAAAAATAGAAATTTAATTTTTTTTAACAATTTTTAGTAATCAACTTTACAGTTATAGTGAATTATAAACCTAGGGACTAAAATGTGCCACTTTAAGCCCGCGCCAAGGATTAGGGAAGGAATAGTTAGTTCATTATAAACCTATGGACTAAAGTGTCGCGAAGCCCTACCGGAGGGAGGGTACAAATTGATAAGAGATTAAAAACACTTTACTAAAAAAAAATATTAGAACACTTAATGGTAGTCTATAGTTTTAGGATGTCAACCCATATGACTGATAGTTGTCATATATTGTAGTTGACATGGTAAATTCACTCAAAATTTGGTGGGCTTGGGGGCTAGGGGTTGACATCCTAAAACTAAAGAGTACCGTTAAGTTATGTTCTATAATTATTTTTATTTTTAGTTTTCCTCATCTTAAAGTGCATAAAATAGTATATATAACTCGGGACTAAAGTGTCTTAATCCCTTAGCGAACTTCCCCGCGAGATTAAAAGCGACACTTTTGTCCCTAAGTTTATAATGTAATATTACATCCCTAATCCTTTCTTTCCTTGGCTCTTTTTAGCCACTTTTTGACTGCCAATTCAGCATCTCTTTTAGTAGAAGACACAACATCAGCAGATAAGGATTCTAAAACAAAAAAAGAGGAAATATATTTGCCTATATGCATGTGGGTAGTCAAAATGAAAAATTGTACTTCAAATAGTGAGATTTAAAACAACTAGAGGTGTATGCAAAACTCAATTGTATCCACTTCACAGAGGCCGATTTAGTGATCTTTTTGACATATTGACAGAACTAATGGCGGCGAATGTAAATGAAAGGACATCAAATCGGTAGGTGCTGATCGGCCTATGTGAAGAGGGTACTGGTTAAGAGAAGGAAACCCCACTATCATCACTCGATACCGAGTATGATTTTCCTCTATCGTTTGCCGTGGTCTCGAAGTTGTTTATATCGATGTGACCCTTCATCATATTGCCTTTGAGAACGTCCTTGTACCTTTTTTGTTGACCACCTTGATTTCTCTTTCCCTCCTTCAGTTGTCCATAAAATATCTGCTTTGGGAGACGTGTTTCAGGCATGCGGATAATGTGACCAGTCTAACGAAGCTGGTGCTTGAAGATAAGGGCTTCTATACTAGTTGTTCTGGCTTCTTCTAAAACACTTATGTTTGTTCGTCGGTCTTGCCATTTGATTCTCAGTATTCGTCTTAAACAACTTTGGTAATATTTTTCTAGTCGTTTGATATGCCTTCTGTAGGTGGTCCACGTTTCGCATCCGTTTGTTAGAGTTGGTATTATAACTGTGTTGTAGACACGAAGCTTGGTCTCCGTATTGATGTCGTGATTGTTGAAGACTCTCTCCGAAAGCCGTCCGAACGCTGCGCTAGCACATTTTAGGCGATGCTGTGTTTCTGCGTCAATAGTTGCGTTTGATGATAGGTGGCTCCCAAGGTATGGGTAATGTTCCACGTTCTGCAGAGGATGGCCATTTATGGAAATGTTTGGAGCTTGGGGATTCGTACCTGGTTCTGGTTGGTGAAGAATTTGCGTTTTGGCAAGATTGATCTCTAGGCCAATGCTTTTGTAGGCTTGGTTAAATGCGTTGATTACCAGTTGTAGACCTTCCTCTGTATCGGCCATTACGACGTTGTCATCAGCGTACTGCAGTTCGATTACCGAGGTTGTCGAGACCTTAGTTTTTGCTCGCAGTCTGCCTATGTTAAGTAGGCCACTGTCGAATCTATATAGAATTTCCACTCCCGGCGGTAGATGTTCCTCAACAAGGTGAAGCATGGCACCTAAAAATATAGAGAATAGGGTGGGCGCAATAACACACCCTTGTTTAACGCCTGTCGTAATCTGGAATGACTCTCCTGGTCCATCGTTGCTCAGGACTTGCATTCATATTGTCGTGTAGTAGTCTAAGAATTTGAATATATTTTTGAGGGCATCCAGCTATTCCAAAGAGCTTCTCTGTTGACCGAATTAAATGCTTTGACTAGATCTATGAAGGCCATGAAGAGAGGGCGATTTTGTTCTCTAGATTTCTCTTGCATTTGTCTGGCACTGAAGATCATGTCAGCTGTGCCTCGATTGGGCCTAAATCCACACTGTGTCTCTGGCAGATTTTGTTCAGCAATCGGAATTAATCGGTTTGATAGTATCCGTGCAAGTATCTTTCCAGCAACAGAAAGCAGAGATATACCTCTGTAGTTTCCACATTGGGCCTTATCGCCTTTTTTGAAAATGGTAACTATAGAGGCGTCTCTGAGTTCGGCAGGAATGGTCTCAGTGTTCCATATTTTACTTATTAGAATGTGCATTTGGGAATTAAGTGCGGGACCCCCTTGTTTGTAGACTTCAGCAGCGATACCATCTGTGCCTGCTGACTTGTTATTCTTTAGCTGTGTGATTGCATTTTCGACTTCCTCTAATTTCGGAATCTCACTTAGGTGTTGTTGTGTAGTTTTCTCCGGGATTTTGTCGAAGATGTCATTATCGACCTGAGACTCTGTTGAGTAGTTCTTGAAAGTGTTCTTTCCATCGTGAATTGATGGAGGATCTGTCTTTAAGCAGCCTTGTTCCATCTTTGGATCGTAGGGGATTGATACCTTGTGTAGTGGGACCATATATCATCTTAGTAGCTTGAAAGAAGGCTCTGGTGTTGTTGGACTCAGCTAGATGTTGCATTTCTTGTGATTTTGTTGTCCACCATTGGTTTTTTAATCTACGAGTTTGCCTTTGTACTTCTGCTTTGGCTTCTTGATATTGCCTTTTCTTTTCGTTAGAGTTAGGGTGGCTTTTCCAAGCATTATGGGCTTTTCTCTTCCTCTCAATAAGGTCTTGAATGTCTTTGTCGTGCTCATCAAACCAATCTTGATGTTTTCTTTTTGTGTAGCCGACCGTTTCTTCGGAGGCAGATGTTATTGCTGTCTTCAAAATTCTCTAGTGATCGTCAATATTCTCCGGGTATTCTAAAGTACCCAACTTTTGATTCAGAGAAACTTGGAATTTTGTTCTGGTTTGATCATCTTTAAGGCGTTCTACATTGAATCTTCTTTTGATTTGCTTTTTTTGACGGCTACTTTTTAGTGGAATGTGCAAGTTCATTTTGGCTCGTATCAGGCGATGGTCTGTCCAGCAGTCGTCTGCACTCGTTATTGCTCTTGTAATGTTTACGTCTTTTTGATCTCTGGAACGTACAATAATGTAATCAATCAGATGCCAGTGTTTTGACCTCGGGTGTTGCCAGGAGGTCTTGAATTTGTCTTTTTGTCGGAAAATTGTATTTGAGATTGTGAGGTCATATTCCGAACATAAGGTTAATAGGCGCAGTCCGTTTGAGTTCATGTTTCCAACACCTTTCTTGCCAATGACGCCCTTCCATAGGTTTGAATTCGTACCAACTCGAGCATTGAAATCACCTAGGATGATAAGTTTATCAGATTTAAGTACAGATGTTACGGTTTCACTAAGTTGAGAATAAAATTCATCTTTTTGGTTTTCATCAGCTGCAAGAGTTGGAGCGTAGGCGCTGATTATAGTAGCGTGTTGGTGGTTGCTACGGTTTAGGCGCAATGTCATCAATCTTTCGCTTATTCCAGATGGAAATTCGGTTAGGTGGTCCACAATCTCATTTTTTATAGCCAAACCCACTCCGTGAATACGTGGTTCATCTTCTTTTCCTTTCCAGAAAAATGTGTAGCCTCCTCCGTGTTCTTTAAGTTGGCCTTCGCCTGCTATTCTAGTTTCACTGAGAGCAGCGATATCGATGTTATATTTCCTTAGTTCACGTGACACTATTGCCGTTCTTCTTTGTGGTCTTGTAGTTGTGTCTGTATCCATAAGTGTACGGATATTCCATGTGGCAAAGTTCATTGGATTTTTTTTCTTTTGTTTTGACCGCATGTGGTGTACCCTCTGGATGCGGTTGTCCAGTGGGGCAGTTGTTGGCCGGCTATGTTTAGGGCACCTTTTATAGCCCCTTCCCTTTCAGGGTGAGCAGAGTGGGTCCTAAATAGGGCTGCTCAGTCACGGATGCAGCACACGAGTTGCTCTACAGCCAATCCTTGAGCAAAACGGCGATCACACTTCCGCCGCTTTCGAGCCGGTTTTTCATTAAGAGCTTCCAGACTACACTGTCCTGCTCCCGTCGCAACTTGCCGATCGCCGAAAGACTTTGGTGTGCGTGGACTTCATGGTCTTATGTATCCTAGAAAGTATAGGATCTCAGAGTAGAGAATGCCTGTGCGGTCCCTAATAACGAGTGACGATCCAATGGCGTAAGGAATACGACGATTGGATCCCTTGAGATTAGGCCAGCTGATTGCACGATTGAGCACTAGACTCGAATCGTGGGCGGGGGTTCATTGTTTATGCCACAATGGCCTGATCTGCCCGGCCTGACACCACACTATATAGCACAACCACAATATGACAACGTTTGTTTGAAAAATTAACATTTAGGTTATTTTATCCATCACTGACAAAGTCGCACTGACAATGTCTGCCACATTGGTGACACCTTCAGAAATAAGGATACTTTATTCACAAAGTTTCCAGTCACTATCATGTTAAGTAAACTGATAATCTGGGTTTTATTTGTTTTTGTTTATGGTTCAAATAAAAGTGTAGACAAACCAAGTGAATTTGAAATAAGAAATTCGCTTAAAAATTGAAGTTTTACATCTAGAAAATAAAATCAAAATTCAGTGTTTCAGATACCTTAAACAGTGGTTGCCATATTGTGCAAAATAGCAATTTTCGTTTTATGGAAATCAATCATGTACCAAATGAAGAATACTAGAGAAATGAGATTTTGCATACAAGCCTAAAATCTCACTTCCAAATGCGCTACAGAGAGCTTTTTTAGAAAAAAACTTTATTAAAAAAAAAAAAATCCAAAATTAAAATTTGGCATATTGTGCTCTTAAGGCTGTGTAGGTGTGGTAGTTTTACAACATTACAACAAGCGACTTATAGACCATCTTGTCTTGGTCATGGACAAGTCGTTTTTAAACCTTTTTTTTTAATATACTATTTTCACACTAGCATATATAATTGCTGACGGAATACTGTTCTATACTTTCGTCACTTAAATTTTAATAGTTCAACAAAAACTGGTACAAAAATAACTTACCTATAAGTGCCTGGTTTATTTGTAAAGCCTTGAAGGCCTTTTTAGCTTTTGCTCCATGGTAGGAGTACTCCTTTGCCAATTGATTTTTGATTAGATGATTCAAGCATCTTTTTGCGGAATCATATGTATCCCGCCCGCCAATCTTTGTGAAATCTCTGACCTACAATAATACAAAGCAAAATTTTAAAAGCAGCAAAAAAATCCACATAGTATATTAATAGCTAAAAGCGCAAGAAAATTTTATTGATTCAATTGATTGGCATACAATTTAATGTACTTATAGCATCTTTTTCTTTGAAAGTAATAAGTGCACCAACAATTTTGTGCAAATTAATGTATCTCATATTCTTAAAATCAAAAAACTTAGTCTTCAGCGGATTTTAAATATTAGTTGCTACTAAAAACTAGATTTAATTTAAACATTTAAAGTTTATGTGTCCAATAAAAAATGTGAAATCATAAAATTTGAGTGGAATAAAAATAAAAAATAACAATGATTTTCTTCTCTATGCCCCTAGTGTATGAAAACAGATAAATTTTTTGCCACTAGTTTATGAGAGGGTGAAACTGCACAAATAAATTTTAAGTGAAAAGGCAGGATCCAATTTAGGTGAGAACATTTTTCCCCAAGTTTGTAAGGCTCATAGTTTCCCAGATAAATCCGGTGGACAGTCTTATTGGACCACCCTGTATGATCGTATTGGATAAGTAAAGTACTTACCACTTAAAAAAAAATCTTTGTCCTTTAAGCTAGATTCGAGTTTGTCCAACGCCTCCACATTTTCCAATGGGCAGTTGAAATCTTTAAAAAAAGGTTTTTCATGCTCTACATGATCCGTGTTTTTTTTAATACCCTTTTGTATATCTTCTCTTAATTGGAAAATTTGGGCATTTCTAAAAATATTTTAAAGAAATCAGTAAAGATAAATAATTATTCCTTTACACTTGTATCTCGGTTTCATGTGTGACTTATAGTTATTTTGCCCACAGGTCCAATTTTAGGTGCAGGTTAGGATTTTAAAATGTGTTTGGATGAAAAATATATGGACATTTTGCTTTTTGTATGCACTTTACGTTGTATTATGTTTTGATTTATGGAAAACTTTACCTAATCTCTTTTGGTGTAATTGGCAGCAATGGCATGTTCCTTTTTTAGTTTCCACCATTTCCGTGTTTTGTTTTTGTTTGGTAGGAGTGCCTGAAAGTAAAATACATAAGGAGTAGAAAAAATACAGCTGACAACTTGTTAGAAGACCTCTTTGCACACTCATTCAACTTGTGGATTGGTTCTATTTATAGTTAAGTATCATCAGTTAGATGTAGCTTCTGAAGGTTAAAAAAAATAAAATAGATCAAGACAAAAAAGCTTCTTGTGTTATTAAAAATTCTTTTAATTTGAGAAAATATTTTTTACTAAACTCTCTCTATATCGTAGAATTTTGTTATTGGGTTTTTTAATAAGAAAACTTTTCAAAAGTAACTTACTTCTCATGAACGATGCAGAAAATCTCCAATATTGCTAGTCTGAAAACATTCTAAAAGTAAAACAACAGAAACTTTTCTATAAAATATAAAAATTTAGAAGATCTTCTAATCCCCAAGAATACTCTACAAAATCAACCTTGGCCCCATATTAAACACAGACAACCAGAAAATTTTTATTTACAGACTTGCTAATTAATCCAACATTTCAAAATGACTCCTTTGTTATCAGGCTTTAATAAAAACTTAAAAATCCAATTTGTTTTGAAAAATGGATTAAATAGCAATTGTCTCTACAATTTCTCCTAAATCAAAAGATCTAATATTTCTTTTTTAGACTTCTTGGAGCTTTAATCCTTTACTTTTTTATAACTTACTTTTTGGTGTTAATGTGCCTGCGCTGATTCCTTGCAAACACTCATCTGATGAGGATTCCCTGGTTTGAGAATCTTCTGAAAATTAAAACAAAGTAGATTCATAGAGGTTGAGTTAAACACAAATCAAGCCCATTTCCCTCCAGTAGATTCAGATGACTGTTAAACAACTACTCCTCTGGCTAATGCCTCGACAGGTATTGAATTACAAACAGCACAGCATCTGTAGCATTCTGGTCAAAATTTAATCTCTGTGTGCACAGAACTCTGGGCACTGGCGGGAATGCGTTTGATTTGTGTTTATTAAAACTCAACTTCCCTGAATCAGACCTAAGCCCGAGTTATTACGACCAACACTTTAAAAGGATGATGTTGTCCTGAGGAGATTAAATAAAATTGAAACTAGTCAGCAAACTGGAAGACAGAAGAAAATAAAAGATTCTTGGATTGTCCTGAACAATTTTTGGATTTGAGGGTTCTGTGCGCAAAGATATTAAATTGTGATCAGAACATGACAGATGTGCTATTTGTAATTCAATACTTATCAAGGCATTCTACAGGAGGAAAATCGGCTTGATTTGTGTTAATTACAATATGATATAATATGCAAAAAATAGTTTATTAAAATCATGAGTTAATTTATTAAAAAACGATTCATCAATAAAATATTTGTAATTTTAGTGGGTTCCACAAATTATTATAATTGGGAATGGTAGGAAAAAAAGTTATTCTCTTTTAGTTTAAAACTTTATAAAATAAACTAAGTTTTTACCTGCTGTTGAAATATTCAGTTTGCTCAGGGTAGGGAGCTTTGATCGAACTAAAGTTTCCTCCTCTGAAGAAGAATTAAAATATCATGGATCAACAGCTCTCTGTGATTTTTTTTGGGCAGATAAGTAGTAATCTAAAAATATTTTTTTGAAATGAAGGACAATTGATTACTTTCGGATTATCAACCCCCTAGGGAAATGTTTTTATTAAATAGGAAGAAGTACCTCTATCAGAGATTTATCTAGTTTTTTTAACAGCTTTAAAAGCTGGTAATACACAAATCATTTTCCATGGTAATTAAAATATTATTCAAAAACAATTAAAAATAAACTCTTAGGGCGGTATTTACTTAAATGGGTTAAGTTTAGAGCCTATGGTGAGTCTATTTTTTTTTTAAATGTAATTATGTGGGTTTCTTTTAATTTTGAAGTGAAACTTGTTCAAATTTTGTAAATATTTTTTTAAAGATTGAAAAAAGATGAAAGTAAACAACAAAATTTGTCAAGGAGAAAAACAAAAAATTTTTTTCCAAGTAAAAATCTTGCCAATACAAAAATTTATATGGGTTATGTCTGATGATGGTTAATAAATACCTGAAACATTACAAATTAAAATAAGAAGCCTTTTTATATTCACATTATATGGTTTACAACTGTTTTATTAAAAAAAAGCAAATTTTTTCAGTTAAATGGCTTCCTTTTACCTAATAAACATTTAAGTTGGTTGGGAAATACATGTTATTGAAAAATATTATTAAATAATAATTTATCATCAGTAGGTATACAACCACTCTAAAAAATATGAATAACCTTGCAAAATTATAAAAAATCTCTAGGTTCATATAAACTTACTTGAAACTGCATTATTAAAAATGCGGACTTCATGTGATGGCCAACATTTCTGAGGCAGGGAGCACCTTTTTATCTCTTTGTAAATTTCTCCACTTTCCATTAGGGGCCAGTAGCATTTGTTTTGAAAGATCCACGATGTTGGAACTGCTTCAACTTCTTTTGTGATAATAAACTCCACCATTGTCCATGAAGACATATTTTCAATTTTCTTGGTATCCTGATATTACAACAACTTAAATTATAAAAATATAGCATCAACAGGGTTTTTTTGTTATTTTATGACTTTTTTCGATGAAATTTTATGACATGTTAATGCTTTACATTAATATTTTAAACAGTTTTTGTTTTTTATATTTAAATCTACATTCAGGGTTTCCACACAAAACTAATCACATTTTGCCAGGTGTTTTCCATGACTTTTTACCAAAATGCAGAACATTTTTTGATATATTACAAAAATCTATATTTAAAAAAGGTGCAGACTCCCTACTCCCCTACAACTGCCCTAATAAAATGTTCAACATCAAAAATTAAACAAACATACTGTAACAATGTTTCCACATGTCCACTACCACACTTATGACAATTACCATCCTAAAAGACTAATCATCATATCAAGCAAAACAAGAACAAGAAAGAACAACTATTATTTATACTGAAGATTAATCTTGCTCGTATACCCATGCATACAACTTTTTCTTTAATATTTCAAAAACTATTGATCTGACAGACTTCAACCTTGATATAGTTATTTAACCATCTAAATGTGAACACCATGTGTAGCTAGCTGCTACTCTAAGTTAGGATTTTTATAAGTATATATTTTTTTTAATATCTCAAAAACTATGGATCTGACAGGCTTTAACATCGACATAGTTTTTGTTAAATCCATCCATCCATTTTAATGTGAAAACCGTTTGTTGCTAGCTGCTACAGTTTGTAAGTTAATATTTTTTAAAAAGTTTAACCTCCCACCCCCACCAAAAACTAATCGGCTTTTTGTCTGGTACCAGAAGATTTTTGTGCCAAATTTGATTAAAATCGGTTAGGCGGTTTTTAAGTAATCGTGTCCCAGACAGACAGACGCACACACACACAGACGGACAACACCATGACAAAATTTTGTATTAAGGTCTTTTTTTACCAAAAAAATAACTTATTTTTAGTGAAAATAAAAATAAAAAAATGCCATCTCAATAGCCTCCATAGTAGTTAGTATGGATGGCTAAAATAATTCCAGGACACTTCACAAAATTCCAGGAAAATTATACTATTCCAGGTAAATTTCAGGCCTCGAATTTGAGGTTTTCCAGGACATGTGGGAACCCGGTCCTTAAAAAAATACCCTTTAATTTTTCAGAAAATGCCAAAAAGCAGAAATGCAATTGCATAATTATTGTGGCAAGCATGTGTGAGTAGGTTTACTTTTAATTTAATTTTTCCAAAATTTTTTGTTTTATTCAAAAAGTAAGTGGTCTAAAGCTGCTGAAGTAAGAGAAGATCAGCACCTCCTACCCTGTATACTATCTGATCTGTCTGTCTGATCACCGTGATTCATCTCAGTCAGTAAAATTTTGGTCAGCAAAAACATAAATTTGACCTTGAATCCTGCTCTTCACATATTTTTGGCTACCTGAAAGTCGCCGTTAGTATTACTGATACGGGTCGATCAAGCCGTGGGTCAATCTCGAAATTTCTACTACTGAACTATATGGCTCGTCCCACGCGCAGTGGCAGTGGCAGTGCTACCATCGCAGAAATGGAACAATCATTTGAGAAAATCTGCACCAAGCTGCTAAATAACTTGGAATAACGTCTGACTGCGAAAATGGATGACATTAATAAAAAAGTCGCTGCACTTGATGAGACTATTAATTTAGCTGTTCGTTCCTCGGAAGACTGCCAGAAAAGAGTATCAACTATGGAAACCACATTAGAAACCTTTCAACAGTACACTAAATGCAATAAACTGCGATTCAAGGGATTTTCTGAGAAAAACAACGAAAAACTGTCTCAAGTTATTTCGGAATTTATTTCGACCACTTTAAAAGTTGCCTGTACTGTTAGGGATATTGACAGTGCATATAGGATTGGACAACCTTTACAGGACCAAAGACGAACTATTATTGTCAACTTTTTCCGAAACGATCTGCGCAGTCTGGTTTACGCCTCCAAATCTAAACTAAAACAAAGTATCGTTTTCAATTATTACAAAGTGCCAAAAGAAGATATGGAAACAAATCTGTGTGGACTTTGTCTGGCAAAATTTATGCAATAGACAACGGAAAAAAAATTAATATTCAATCTGAGGCTGATATATAGTTAAGTTGGTTCTGGCCGCGACTTGGCTGCTCCGTCGACCCGGTCGAGTCGTACTCCTGCTGGCATGCATCTGAATTGCTACACTATAGGAAATTACTTACCGTTCATGAGGTATATACCACGTTGCCAAACGGTGCTGATTTTCCTGGAAACTATTTAATTTTGGACTGTTTTTTTTTAACTTTTTCATTTATTAAAACCTATACGTTTCTTCAATGCGTTTTATTCTCATTTCTTTATTTGTATAATAATAGAGTTTTCATATATATTTTTATAATTTTATTACATATTATATTATACTACTTATTTGTAGAAATTGATTTGATAAAAAAAGAAATAGGTGTGTTTTTATTAACAAATTGGAATTTCAATTATTAGTATAGGCACACTGATAATCATGTTTGTTTTTCCTTTTTGATTATACGTAACGAAAGGTTACCAGAATATCAATATTATATATTTTTTTGTTTCATTATTACTGTATTGTGATATCTCTTTTTTTTTCATAGTTATAGTAAGTTTCCTTAGCTTCAGTATTAAAATTGTTTGTTCTTACTTCTTGTTAATAAGCCAAGAGTTATTTTATTCTATTTTACGTAAGATACCTACTGCACGAAACTTGAGTGAGTGGAATCAACTGGCCTTATAAATATATTTTCGCATCAGCTAATATAGGATAAAATGAAAAATCAATTGGTTACTTTTGCACACTTTAACACTAGATCCTTGTCTTCAAACTTTGACCTCTTCTCTGAATTTTTAACACAAACTGAACACGACATTATCAGAATGAGACATGGCTGAGCTCCGACATCCCGGATTGCGCAATGAATATTAATGGTTATAAAATTATGCGAACAGATAGGCCAACCCGGGGCGGTGGAGTTGCTTTTTATTATAAGAGCCATTTAAAGTTAAAAAAAAGTTAATTTAGACAACTGTGAAAATAGTGCGGCACTTGAGCAAATTTGGTTGACCATTAAGGTGTGTTTAGGTAGCGTTTATCGTGCACCATGTGTTAACTTTTTAACGTTTCTGAATCCCTTAGAAAACGTTCTCAGTTTTTTGAGCCCACAGTTTGACTTTATAGCGTTTGGAGGGGACTGTAACGTCGACCTCTTAGTGAATTGTAATACAGCTACTCAATTTATTAACTGCATTGATCGATTTGGACTTAAGCAACTTGTAACGGAGCCTACGAGAGTCACAGAAAACTCGAGTACTTTAATTGATGTTTTGGTTGTTTCAGACGCTAGCCTGTGTATGGAAGTGGAGGTACTCACAATGGATGATATGTCAGACCATCATTTTGTTTCTTGTCAATTAAAATTTAACAAACAAAAATCCGACACCCTTTTTAAAACTTACAGAGATTTTTCCAAATTTGACATTGATCTGTTTCATGCGGATCTAATTGCCAATAATTGGGACCACTTATTTACTTTGACAGACATTGATCAAATTATCAATTTTTTTAATACAAAAGTAACCAATCTATTTGATATACATGCACCTAATACGACAGTTAGGATAAAGAAACCTCCCGCGCCCTGGTTGACAGACAACCTCAGATTAATGATGAAACTACGGGATAGAGCTAAATTAAGATACAAACAAAATAAAACGGATTTAGCGTTAAATGAGTATCGACAAATGCGTAATTTTGTAAATAATTGTATAAGGCAAGAAAAAAAAGCATTTTTAGATAATAAATTTAAGAATAATCCTAAAGAGTTTTGGAAATTTATCAAATGGCTAAACATACACAATAAATCAACTGGTAGTAGCGACCTAGATATTGAACCAAATAATTTGAACAGTCTTTACCTCTATACCCAGTCACAGTATTGATCAAGAATTTAACCGAAACATTTAAATTTAAACTAGCTTTATGCGAGGAGGTCACAAAAGTTATGCAGTCAGTTAAAACGGGTTCGCGGGGGGTAGATGGGATCAGTATTAAAATGCTTTTATTATTGCTACCCACTCTCTAGACACGTTACCTTTATTGTTAATTTTTGCCTCTCAAATGGCTGTTTTCCGTCAGTTTGGAAAAGCGCCAATGTAAGTCCTGTCCCGAAAATTCCTTCGCCATCGTCTGTACAGAAACGCTTTGGTTTTCAGGGTGGATCGGTGGGTTTACAGCAATCACACAGACAAGGGAGTTTGATTACTTTTATTCAGTCTTAATGCAGGTACAAAATTGGCGATCTAGACAAGGGAAAAAATGACCTATTTTAGACCTCTAGGAGGTGGCGGAGAGTTGCCAGGAAGGCACAGTTATAACATAACCTATAACTTATAAATTTACAATTCACAGCCTTTTTTGTATTTAACCTTACCTAGACAAGGGAAAAAATGACCAGGCCGTCGACACTCAAAGGTTTACATCCTTTAAAATGCAATTTAGCCAGGGGTTCACTACCCTAAATAGAAACGCAAATTTGGTACAGCGATGGCGTTCGCAGGAGAGAAACGCGGGAGTTCAAAATTGGGGGGTTACACGTTGGGCTGTCTCCTTTTGATTCATTGAAAAGTGAAGATAGATATTGGCTAGTAAATGCGATTTATTTCTTTTTATAGCTACAACCCACCATGCTCGCGGTCGGCATTGTTGGTTTCATATGTTAAGGGGTGAAATATTCTTAGTAACCCGGAACCCTCGGGAATACGTGGTATGTGCGGCGGCTTCCGCCATGATACGAGGGAGATTTCCAAAGTGCTGATGGTTTCAGTGCACGTCCGTGGCAGACTTTCGGCCTATCAGCATTTTACCTACTCTTTCCAAAGTGGTTGAAAAGATTGTATCCCGATAGTTAACAATATATCTGGAAGAGCAAAATATCCTACCACTATTTCAGTCTGGTTTTCGTCAAGCACACAGTACAACCACTGCGCTGCTAAAGGTGACGGACGACATTATCGAAGCTGCCGACAACAAACTTAACACATGCCTTCTTCTTCTGGACTACACCAAGGCGTTTGATACTTTGGACCATGGAGTACTCTGCACCAAGCTTCAATTTTTTGGAATTGAAAATGTAGAACTTAGTTTTTTGAAAGATTTTTTGTCACTTAGGTCCCAGCGAACTATTTGGAACAATACCTTTTCTGAATCTCGTAACTGCGACAAAGGAGTTCCGCAAAGTAGCATATTGGGTCCAATTTTATACGTAGCGTACACTGCTGATTTTCCAAAAATGCTCGAAAACTGCCTTTCACACCAGTACGCTGACGATAACCAACTTTACTACCCATTTTTACTTAAGGATCTTCAAAATGCGGTGCAAAAGATAATAACGACCTAAAAATCATCTCTACAGCTTCAGCTGCTCATGGTTTGAAGCTTAATGAGGCCAAAACTGAATTGATTATCTTTGGTCCAAAGCGCCTTGAGGTAGTCCGGGATCAGAGGTTCGAAATAATTTTAAATGGTCAAATACTAGAGCCTTCAGAGTCTGCAAAGAATCTGGGGGTATGGACGGACAACAAGTTTACCTTTAACAAGCATGTCAACTATCTCATGCAGAAGTCGTACAGTAAACTTAAGGCCCTCTGATTTCAACAAAAATTTTTAGTAAAGAAGTAAAATTAAAGCTATGTGATAGTTTAATTCTTTCTTTGGTTTCTTATTGTAATATTCTTTATTGGCCGTTATTAATAAATAGGGACAGAGAAAGCCTTCAGAAACTGCAAAACGCTTGCATTCGATTTGCTTACAATCTTAGGAAATTCGACCATATTTCTCCAAGTTACGCTGATTGTAAGTGGCTAAAACTTGATGAAAAATACCTTGTTTCGTTGGCAACATTTATGTTTAGGTTAAATAAACGCAAAAGACCATCATACCTTTCTTCCAAACTGGTACGATGTAGCGAGGTTCATTTTAGGACTACTAGACATCGTAGTCTCTACCACGTGCCCAGGCACCACACCGCACTTTATAGAAAGTCTTTTAGTTTTACTGCTGTTAAAATGTACAACAAAATCCCCGAACATATTAAATCCTCAGCAAGTGTTTGATTACAAGGAATCGGCTAAGATTAACTATTTGAATTGTTAAGTGGGTAGGTAACTTCTGATTGATTATTATTTTTATTATTCTTACTCCTTATCAATGTTTAGATAATTCAATCGATTACCAATAGGCCATTGGATCTTTATACTGCGTGCGTAGTGATTATTTCATTTTATCTCAATGGGGCAGTTGTTCTTGTTACTTGAGTATAGATGGTAGTTTTAATTTAGTTATATATTTAAAATATTTTTTTCTCAGGGTGGTTATATGGAAGAGCGTTATTAAGCGAATATCGCCACCTATTCATATTATTTATTGTACACAGTATATTGTAAGTTGTAAATAAAGACATTTTCAATTCAATTCAATCAATTTCTATTTCTTACCCATTTGCACCAACTTTTGGGTAAAGTTTTAATCTTTTTTGCTCTCACTGTTAGAAAGAGTCACGGAAAGAGTTAAGGACACATTAAAAAAATTGGTACAAATGGGAGTTGGTCACATACTATAAGATGGAGCATTTTTATTTGCTTTATGTTTAACATTAATCAATTTAAATGAATCACAGGACAGAGAACAAAATCATTGTCAAACATTATCTTAATGTATTTTGAATTAATTTCATTTAAATCCCATTCCCTTAAAGAAGATAATTTTTTTGACAAATAAATTCCAAGTTTGCTAGATAGACATGGTTCAGTATAAAAATCTTGTAAATTTATAAAATTTTTTACCTAAAATGATTTTGCTAACCTCTCCCCTACATAAAAAATTTTCAACTAAAATAATACTCCCATCTTTTAATTTGCAAATATCATTTGCACTTTCTAAAGTAAGTCTTAATTTTTGAAATTGCGCTTCTCTAAATTGTTTATAATTTCTATAATTTAAAAAAGGTCCTAAATTATGTTCTTTACTTAGTTTGGGGTAAGGACCATGCATATCAGTATCTTGGTGGCATTTTTTTACATTTACAAATTCAACTTCTTTTTTTCTTAGAACTATCTGCTCTAGCTGCTTTTCATTTTTTCTAATTAATTTTAAAATTGAAGGCGTGTAATTTTCAAAGGGAAAGCCAGAATATTGGTCCAATAATCCAAACTGTTTTGAATGTTCACAAAGGTGTCGAAGACTGTGAAAGTTATGGGAAGTTTTTGACTTGCTATATAATATAATAAAAGTGTCAACAAAATAATTGAGGAGAGTTTCTGCATCATCAATAAAAACACTATTTAAAGTTGAGCTGCATAAAATTCTTATGGCAGCATGTAACGACAAAAAATTTAAATAAACATCATGGCTTACTATATTTTTTAATGCTACTGGGCCAGAATAGAGGAGAAACTGTCGACATTTTGTAGCTTTCCATCTACTACTATCGTTTATATTAGTAGGTTTTTCTGTTAAATTCACAAGGGATATGAATAGCAATTAAACACAATCGGGATGAAATTATATCTCTTTCCTTTATCGACAGTTTCTCCTGTATTGGCTTAGAAGAACACCAAAGTTGAGTAAGTTTGCTCATCACACCAAGGTATGTTTTCCAGAATACTTGTTCCATTATGATGACCTGCTTGTCTTTGATTTCTAAAATCCATGTCAGTTCTTAAAATGATTTTTTTTTTCTGGAAAACATACATACTGAGTGGCCTTTGGTTTTTAATATAAATGCACGTGCAGGAACATCGCACACAAATCCTTTGATTTTGACTATAAATTGTTGACTACAATATGTTAGACTCTCTTCAAATAGAGAAATGGACTCGGCAACTAAATCTTCCAAGAAATCATTGGAATCTTGAGGCTTAGAGGCTCCCTGGTATATACCGACCATGTCTACCAACCCTGGATTTTTAACAAGTTGACATAAAATGGGATAAACCTCTTTGGGTGGATTTTCAGAGATAGTTAAACCATCCACATTTAATAAAACTTCAATAATTTTGTCATTTTTAAATTTTGAGAAATCCGAGACTATTAAAAGGTTTTCTAAACAATTTTTGAATCCAAAATGATAATAGTGCCCTGGTTCCACCTTTTTTGTAACAGTTTCTTGGTGTATGCAGTAATGTCCGGACATCTTTCGGCAATTCATTGTGCATTGGTTTCAATATACCCAATAAATCATTAAGTGCCTTATGCTCAATGTTATTTCTTATTGCCCATTCTGCCAGTGAAATTTTAAGGTCATTACATTTAGGGGTGGGTTCAATGAGAAGATTCATGACCTCGGGATTGTTGCCTTGTTCAATCAAATTTTCAAATTATTATTATCCTCAAAAACATCTAACTCTTCCATTGAATTATTTAAATTTGTATTTGACCAAGAGGCAGGTGAAGTTTGAGAGGAAACTGTATCTTCCCTCAGTTGGGCTGATTCCAAAGGAAGGTAATTGGATCTTGAAACTTTAGGCATTTCCTGTAATGTTTATACTTACGTTTTTTTAAACAGTTTTTTCACTTATAAATAGATCACAATTAAGTAATAAACAGACTGATTACTTATTCACCCTTATCATCACATTCCTCGAAAGCACCGATCTCCGGGTAAACGCATCCTTTGTTTATTGACACAACAAAAAAGGATAGCCAATATTTATCTTGTTAGGGATATTCAATCTTTTGTGATCTCACAATATCGAATTTTCGCGATCTTGCGATCACCCAAAGTCGAATTTTCGCAAAACACCACGGTGTCTGATTTCTGTACCAACACCGACTCGTCAGAAGTTTTCAAATTTACAAAATCGTAAATCGGAGCAAAAATGGGCTTATGTTGGATGGCCACAGGACGTTCGTACAAAGGACGTCAATTGTACTAATGGACTTACAAATAATGTCCTGGATCAAGGGTATACATAAACTGAACGTCCAATGGACGTTTTCGCAATGGACATCCTTTGTACCAACAACCAATGGGCGTCCATTTGAGGTCCTGGACTAAAAATGGATTTAAACTGGACGTCCATTGGACGACGTGTGCTGTCTGGGTGATGATGCTAACGTTGTTAGGGAAACGCGCGTCGAGTGCAAAAAAGTGTAGTTTTGGTTTGTGTAAAACAATCATAACTTTGGTTTAGTGCAACCAAAGGTTCCAAATTCCCAACATAGTTGATTTTAATGTGGTTACAGCAGTAATAATAATATGTGTGATGAAATTTGCATTCCAAGACAGCATAAAAATAAAGTTTTAAATGAATTAATAAGGAGAAATCAAATATATGTAGAATTGTTGTTACCACTGGATTAGCATCAGATTTGAGGCACTTAATCCCATTCGGTTTGATATAAAAGGCATCAGTGCTACAATGGTGGAGCAGACAACAGAGTACTTAGTGACCGTCAGCTATTCCAGGTGAAAGTCCACAATGACCAATATCACAATATTCGAATTACGAAGGCATTAACCTAGTCTCTGTGACCACTTCCATAACCAGAAATAACCATAAACAAATATAATATTGAAAAAACAATTTTTAATTTTACTAAAATTTGAACAAAACTGTCTAAACTAGTTGAAAATTATTATTGTTTTTATCAAAGGTAGTTGATAGATTGATACACACCTGTAGGAAGAGCAATCTAAATTATTCGAGCTGTTGTCCGTAATGATTATTACAACCTGTAGTATGCATTTTTTCATACACCCCAAAAAAAACTTCACCTCGCGCCTTATCTCTGTTAACCGTTTGGTTGCTTACTCATTGCATTCGTTTTGGTTAATTAGATCTAACAAGAAAAAAAGGGGGGAAAGGGAGATTGCTCTTCCTACAGGTAAGTCGATCAATCTATCAATTATTCTTCGCTGTTGTCCTACATGATTATTACACCCTGTAGATGCCCAAAGCTTAAGATCTAATTAACCCTGCTTAAATTATAATATAAATATTATTATTCTTTTGGGGTTGCTTGAACTAAGAAAGTATAGAGAAAATATTTAACATTATTTTCTACTGTAGATTGTTAATTAAAAATATTAAGTTGTGTGGTATATTATTTAAGATTTTAAATAACTGTATGGTTTCTGTTTATTATATTATTACTTAATATAAACAATTTATTGAAATAACTGGTATATTTTATCTATAATTATATATATCAAAATAAAATAAAATTTTTTGCAGATAGCATAGTTGACAATTAAACATTAGAATAATTTATACATATTTAAGAGTATAGTCTTCGCTAAAAAAACGGTCCGATGCAGAGGTATTTTTTGCCCAAAATTTTTCTATCTTAGCGAAGGAATTTTTTTTTATAATTTTGGTATCGTTTTAAAGATAAAGGATAAGTTTAGGGTTGTCTAGTGGTAGTTTTTCGATTTTTTTTTTGTTATTTTTGTACAATATTGGTGTAAATATGACATATTTTGCACATTTTCAGAACTGTACACACGGAACCAGAAACAAAAGATGAAAAAATTAACACTAGACAACCTTAGATCTAAGCTTCATTTATCAAATGAAACAAAAAAAACTTGAAAAAACACATTTTTGTCGCTTAAATTTAGGCCCAAAGTAACCCTTACAAGCGAAATTTACGAATTACAATTCGATACCGAGAGTGGCAGGGCAGACTCTGTAGGAGAAACAATTTTTAGACCAGTCAAGAGATGATGTACATGTAAAAAAAATAGATTCGTGCTGTGAATTATTCGTGTTTTAATTGGATTTTTTAAATCTATTTTATGAATCTTTGAAATAAATAGTTATTTCTAAAATTTGTTTAGAAAGATAAAGTCTAGTAATAATATGGTCAGAATGCCACTTTTTCGTTAAATCACAATATAGGTAAAAAAATAATGATCTTATTTTTATAACATGTGGTGTGCGTTATAGCTTCGGTGAGTAAACAATTAAAAAAAAAACTACGTTCGTGGGGAGTGACTGAAAGGGTTAATATATTTGAAAATTCATAGCTTTTGAACCAAAGCTGCTAAGAATATGCAGTTTTCAGATTTCGTTTTCAAACAAAAAACAGGCGTATATAAGTAACATGACACATGTTTTTGCGCGCGCAATCAATATTTGATCAAAGATGGACTGCGTTTATGATCGCGATCAAAATAATGTTCCCTTTTATTATTTGTCGTAAAGGTAAAGATTTTAAATTTTCGACCAGAGTTCAAAAAGTATGAAGTTGAAAGCTCCCCGATTTTGTTCAAAATTGGTATATAGCGGTTTTTAGGGTCGAGGATTACGAATTTTCGATCAGATTTGAAAAACTATAAAGTTGATAGCTCCGCTGAGTTGGGGGGGGGGTACCGTCTAGTATCTTCGATTTCGTTCAAAATTGGTATATAGCGGTTTTTGGGGTCGAGGATTACGTATTTTCGACCAGAATTGAAAAACTATAAAGTTGATAGCTTCCCGCTGAGTTGGGGGGGTTCCGTCTAGTATCTTCGATTTCGTTCAAAATTGGTATATAGCGGTTTTTGGGGTCGAGGATTACGTATTTTCGATCAGAATTGAAAAATTATAAAGTTGATTGCTAAAATTGGTATATAGCGGTTTTTGGGGTCGAGGATTAGGAATGTTCGATCAGAATTGAAAAACTATAAAGTTGATAGCTTCTCGCTGAGTTGGGGGGGGGTACCATCTAGTATCTCCGATTTTGCTTAAAATTGGTATGTAGCGGTTTTTGGAGTCGAGGATTACGAATTTTCGATCAGAATTGAAAAACTATAAAGTTGATAGCTTCTCGCTGAGTGGGAGGGGGTACCATCTAGATGTTCGATTTCGTTCAAAATTGGTATATAGCGGTTTTTGGGGTCGTGGATTATGAATTTTCGATCAGAATTGAAAAACTATAAAGTTGATAGCTTCTCGCTAAATTGGGGGGGGGGGGCATCTAGTATCTCCGATTCTGTTTAAAATTGGTATATAGTGTTGTGTACATGAAAGGTACACATATGTCCTACTGTTCACCACATGGTGTAAGTTGGTGATAAGACTTCCGGAACCGAGGTGTAATTATAAGCTTTTTAGGAAACCATATTTAGTCTGCCACCAACGTTCGTCTTAAGTATATGTCTCTCTATGTCGTGTAATGCCGTCCATGGTTCTTGTAGTTTAGAAACCTGAATAAAATCTGTGATATATTTATTAAAGTTTATCTTCGTGTTTTTAATGAACTAATGTTTAAGCAAAGACCTAAACCACTCGTTAAATAAATAATCAATTAAGCAAGTCTGAAGACATAAAAGTGGCGATCGAGATAAAAGGAAAAACGTGGACCAGTTTTTTTTTTCTAAAATGGAGACAAACCTAAAATTTGTGGAGTTCAATCCGGTTTACGACAACTTTGAAATTTATTCTGAAAGGCTCGAACAATATTTTACCGCAAATAGTGTAACAAGCGAAAGTATTAAAGTTGCTTTTTATTAAGCTCCGTCTCAAGCGAAACATATACCTTGTTACGTGACTTATGTTATCCGGAGAAACCGAAGGCGAAGTCTTATGATGCCCTGACCAGCCTTCTGCAGAAACAATTTGGAAGTACGGTGAGTGTTTGGCGGGAAAGGAAAAAATGTTTTGATTTACAACAGAAATGTGACGCAACATGTAACGAATGGTACGCCAGAATTCGAAAATGTACCATTCACTGCAATTTTTCCACCGATTTAAATAAATATCTTTTAAATAAGTTTATAGCAGGCCTATATAGCAAAAAGGTCTTCGATCGACTATGCGAAGAGGACGAGTCCAAAGCTACCATCGACTCCATGGTGACCGCAGCAAACAAAGTCGAAGATGCCATGAAATCCAGCGAAAAAGCAGTCAGCGTCGTAGAATTTGCGAACTTCCCGCCAAACCATCGTTTTCCCAAGCAAGATGGCCAACGCCAACGTTCCCGCCATCGTCATCGCAGTTTCAACCGACAAAATGGACAGCGCAGAAGCAGCCGCCATCAAAGCTCGAGCAGGAGTAGGAGCAGAAGCCGAAAGCGAACGCAGTTTTCCCAACCGTCAACCAACCAATCCGAAAAGCTCGTCGATGTCGTCACCTGGCAGATTTGACAGCGACAGATGTCAACAACCGGGTGGGTCGTATTCTAATTTTAGAAATTCACATTTTTCTGGTCGAAATTTTAATAAAAATGGTAATTTTAATCAAAATAATCGTTTTAATAGGCAAAAATATTGCGTAACATGTAGGAATTACGGTCACGACAGATTTACTTGCAGAGAGAGACAGAGACGGGTAAATTTTTTAGACGAAAATCACGTGGAGGATGACAATGATTTATTTTTTCTTAATGTGGTAGACTCATCTTCAAAAAAATATATAATAAATAAGCCTCAAATAGTGAGTATTTGCCATGTCCAGGAGACCGATAACCCGTTTAAAGTTTATGTGGAAATTTTGGGGAGAAATCATGAGATGATAATTGATTCGGGGGCAGGTTTATCATGCTTGTCTAGAACAACATACTTTAGACCTGATGGATTTTTCTCAGTCAATGTGACATACGGAAACCGATGCTGCCCTGTGAGGTTCTATGTTGTCCAGAGTGCATCAGCAGACGTCTTGGGTCGCGACTGGATATCAAATTTTAAGGTTAAAATTGAGTTAATTAATAATATTAGTCCTAATAATAAAGTCAATTCTTTAATAAAAAAATTTCCAACAGTTTTTACAGATGAGTTAGGCAAATATAAAGTTAAACAAATTTCTATTCAGGTTAAGAGTGGTGCAACCCCAGTGTTTTGCAAACACAGAACGGTACCTCTGGCATATAGGGACAAATTGGAGGAAGAATTGGACAAATTGGAGGCCATGGATGTGATAGAGCAAATAGACACCAGTGATTATGCAACGCCAGTAGTTCCTGTTTTAAAAGCAAATGGAAAATTACGTTTATGTGCTGATTACAAGATTACAATTAACCCCCAGTTAATTGAGGTTAAATACCCGCTACCAAAAATAGATGAACTCTGGGACAAGCTGAATGGAGGGGAGAAGTTTTCAAAAATAGATCTTCAGCTTGCTTATATGCAATTTCCAGTAGACAAGAAGTCCAGTAGACTACTCACTTGGAACACACACAGAGGACTGTACGCAGTTAAGAGACTTCCATTCGGGATTACCAGTGCCGGCAGCATATTTCAAAGGAAATGGAAAATTTATTTAAAGGCATGGATGGAGTCCAACCCTGGCTAGATGATATACTGGTTACAGCCGAAAATGATGAATTGCATTTAAAAAGATTAGAAGAAGTTTTTACCAAGTTAAGAGATGCAGGATTAACCGTAAAAGCAGAAAAATGCAGCTTCTTTATGGATAAAGTAGAATACCTTGGAATGGATATATCCAAAGAAGGATTAAGGAAAACTGAATCAAAAATGGCAGCCATAACAAAAGCACAACGTCCAACAAATATATCAGAAGTACGTGCATTTATTGGCATGGTAAATTATTACCATAGATTTATACCAAATTGTGCCAAAATTTTATCATCTATCTATAATTTACTGAAGAAGAATCACAGTTTTCAATGGACAGACAGTTGCGAAGAAAGTTTTATAAGAATTAAAAATATCATAGCTTCAGATACCTGCTTAACATATTTCGATAGAGACCTGGAAATTATAATAACCACAGATGCAAGTGATAAAGGGATAGCCGGAACTTTAAGCCAAATAAGAGATGGAATGGAGCGCACTGTAGCCGGTGTTTCAAGAACGTTGATGCCAGCTGAAGAAAAATTCAGTACTGTGGAAAAAGAAGCTCTTGCAATCTATTATACCGTCAATAAATTTTTCTATTATTTATGTTGCAGTAAATTTAAGATCAGAACTGACAACCGCGCACTTGTGGCTCTTTTTGGTGAACATAAAAGAATTCCAAAGATGTCAGCAAATAGATTACAGCGTTGGGCTGTCTTTCTATCACCTTTTAACTCCACAATAGAGCATGTCAAAGGAGTAAACAATCCTGTTGCAGATTATTTAAGTAGAAAACCCATTCAGACAATAACAACGTCAGAAGAAGCTATTGGAAAAGGAACATACATAAACTTCACTGAATCAGTAGAGAACTGGCCAATCAACAACACACAGATCGAAGAACATAGCAAGAGAGATGAAGAAATATGCCAAATAAAAGAATATGTATTAAAGGACAAGTGGCCAAAGAAACTAGACAAAAACTTACAAGCATATGCTCAAAAACAAAAAGACATATATCTAGACCAAGGAATTTTAATGTATGGACATGGGGTAATTATTCCAAAAACCCTAAGAAAACAGATGCTAGAAGAAATTCGCACAGGACATTTTGGCATTAGTAGATGCAAAAATATGGCTAGAAGTTTTGTATATTGGCCAAACATCGACAAAGACATTGAAAATCTAATTAAATCTTGCCAACCTTGCCTTTTACATAGAGATGAACCACCAAAAACAACAGAAAAATGGCCTGAAACAACTGAATCATTTGAAAGAATTCATATAAATTACCTAGAGATCCGCTCTACTATGTGTTTAATTTTAATAGATTCTTACACAAAATCGGCTGAAGTTTTTGCAATGAATTCAACAACAGCCGCAGCAACTGAGGAAAAATTTAGACAAGTTTTTTTCACCTTTGGACTACCAAAATTAATTGTCAGCGACAATGCCAGCAACTTTACAGAGAAAAATTTGGAAGAATTTTTCTCAAGAAACGGCATTATGCATAAAACCATCTCGCCATACCATCCGGCAAGTAATTGTGCAGCTGAAAGGCATGTCAGAACTTTCAAAATGAAGATAAAAACTGCTATAGAAGATCGAAGAAACTCAAATGTTCGTTTGTCAACGCTTATATCAAGATATCTCATAACATACAGAAATACCAGAACAGCAAAGAACAAGAAATCACCAGCAGAATTGATTTTTGGCAGACAACTTAGAACAAGACTAACCCAGATTCATGAAAGTGCCCCAGAGATTCAAATAGAGTATAAATCATCTACCTTGCTATCCAGAAGATCCAGAGAATTCCAAATAGGAGAGCATGTCATGGTCAGAAGTTATCAGCATAACAGAAAATCTTAGAAAGAAGCTACCATCACAAAAAGAATTCGAAAAAACACATATATTTGTCAAATCCAAACAGGACAAATCTGGAAGAGACACACCAATCAAATCCACCACAAAAATATGTCAGAAGGTGCCAGACTGTCTTTGCAAGTCTCTGAGACAGACGAGGATTATTATTACATTGATTTCTCAAATTTAAACAATAAAGAGACAACCAGAACCTCCGCAGAGTCAGCAAACGGACCAAAACAACCGGAAAGCCTTCCAGAGTCGTTCCGGAGTGGTAGTGGTAAATTGGCAGGTGGGAGACCATCGTCAGAGTCTGATGACTCCGATTATAATGATTGTATGATAGACCCTGATAATACGTCTCTAGATTCTAACCTATCTGATCAACTTTCCACTAACACTGATCCTTTGTCTTTAAAATATGATTCATGCACTTCATTTTTAGGTACCACCCCATCAACATCTTCTGGGCATGGGCAAATGGGCACTAACAGCACCACCAAAAGGCAACCAATGGTTAGAAAAGCAGCACAGTTTAAGTCAATCGAATCAACCACAAAACGTCCAAAAAGATCTTCAAAACCTCCAGAACACCTGAAAGATTATGTAACTGGAAAGGATTGTGGTAAAATCTAAATTTTATACTTCATATCTGTATTTTTCAAGTGATATGTAAAATGTGCATGTGCAAAGTTACCTTTTGGTGAGGCTAATTTTTTTTAACATTTCTTTACTTAAAAGAAGCATAATAATGTAATGTTTTTTGTAAATATTTTGACAGATCAAAATGTTAAATTTTTGTCTTTTATGTTCCATGTAAAAATGCATAATTTGTTCATATACTTTGTATAATTGTTTTTAAATGTAAAAATTTGTAACAATGTTATCTAAAATGATTTCAAATTAATTTTTAAACATTTTTAAATTGACTTATTAATTTTAAATTAACGGATCGACTAACAAAACGTGATATTAGATTAATTGTAGTTCAAATAAGGCATTGCACGGCAGTAAAAATATAGTAGGCATACTAACCCTTTTAGATTTAAGATTGATAGAAGAGAATAGAAACAACACATTTCTTTACGCAAAGAATTTTTCACATTTTTCATAAAACAAAATGTTAAATATTGTCATAGAAATTACTGTTTTATTCACTTATACTTTTGTATACCTTTTTTATACTTTTGCTTAAAAAGATTTTTTTAAAAAATTGAAATTTAACTGTAATAAGGTTTAACAAGAAAAATAGAAGGATCATTTTCAAAATTTATCAGATATTGACAGCAGTATTAAATGTCAAACATTTCATTTAAGTGGGGAGAAGTGAACCATCCATTTTTCCAAAGGTGCAGACTTAAATTAAAAAAAAAACTTAGATTAGGGATTAAAAACAAAACACTTGTTTGCTTCATCGAGAGTTATGTAATACCAGTTTCTACAAAGAAAGCATGTACAGTAAACAAGTTCTTTAGAATAGGATAAAAATAAAAACGCAACATTTCAATTCAAAAATATTTATTTATAAAATTATATAAAATTCTTCTTCCTTTTTCTATCTTTCTTTACCTCGTAGGATTGTAATCATGAAGAGTCTGACACCAGAATCAACTTAGAGCTGAAACAAAACAAATCCAATTAATCAAAAATATCAAGTATTTTGATTAACACTTATGCATTACACAAAATAAACTTTGCATTTAAATTAAATAACTTTCAGCTTAAGTGGGGGAGTGTTGTGTACATGAAAGGTACACATCTGTCCTACTGTTCACCACATGGTGTAAGTTGCTGATAAGACTTCCGGAACCGAGGTGTAATTATAAGCTTTTTAGGAAACCATATTTAGTCTGCCACCAACGTTCGTCTTAAGTATATGTCTCTCTATGTCGTGTAATGCCGTCCATGGTTCTTGTAGTTTAGTAGTAGATTTATACCAAATTGTGCCAAAATTTTATCATCTATCTATAATTTACTGAAGAAGAATCACAGTTTTCAATGGACAGACAGTTGCGAAGAAAGTTTTATAAGAATTAAAAATATCATAGCTTCAGATACCTGCTTAACATATTTCGATAGAGACCTGGAAATTATAATAACCACAGATGCAAGTGATAAAGGGATAGCCGGAACTTTAAGCCAAATAAGAGATGGAATGGAGCGCACTGTAGCCGGTGTTTCAAGAACGTTGATGCCAGCTGAAGAAAAATTCAGTACTGTGGAAAAAGAAGCTCTTGCAATCTATTATACCGTCAATAAATTTTTCTATTATTTATGTTGCAGTAAATTTAAGATCAGAACTGACAACCGCGCACTTGTGGCTCTTTTTGGTGAACATAAAAGAATTCCAAAGATGTCAGCAAATAGATTACAGCGTTGGGCTGTCTTTCTATCACCTTTTAACTCCACAATAGAGCATGTCAAAGGAGTAAACAATCCTGTTGCAGATTATTTAAGTAGAAAACCCATTCAGACAATAACAACGTCAGAAGAAGCTATTGGAAAAGGAACATACATAAACTTCACTGAATCAGTAGAGAACTGGCCAATCAACAACACACAGATCGAAGAACATAGCAAGAGAGATGAAGAAATATGCCAAATAAAAGAATATGTATTAAAGGACAAGTGGCCAAAGAAACTAGACAAAAACTTACAAGCATATGCTCAAAAACAAAAAGACATATATCTAGACCAAGGAATTTTAATGTATGGACATGGGGTAATTATTCCAAAAACCCTAAGAAAACAGATGCTAGAAGAAATTCGCACAGGACATTTTGGCATTAGTAGATGCAAAAATATGGCTAGAAGTTTTGTATATTGGCCAAACATCGACAAAGACATTGAAAATCTAATTAAATCTTGCCAACCTTGCCTTTTACATAGAGATGAACCACCAAAAACAACAGAAAAATGGCCTGAAACAACTGAATCATTTGAAAGAATTCATATAAATTACCTAGAGATCCGCTCTACTATGTGTTTAATTTTAATAGATTCTTACACAAAATCGGCTGAAGTTTTTGCAATGAATTCAACAACAGCCGCAGCAACTGAGGAAAAATTTAGACAAGTTTTTTTCACCTTTGGACTACCAAAATTAATTGTCAGCGACAATGCCAGCAACTTTACAGAGAAAAATTTGGAAGAATTTTTCTCAAGAAACGGCATTATGCATAAAACCATCTCGCCATACCATCCGGCAAGTAATTGTGCAGCTGAAAGGCATGTCAGAACTTTCAAAATGAAGATAAAAACTGCTATAGAAGATCGAAGAAACTCAAATGTTCGTTTGTCAACGCTTATATCAAGATATCTCATAACATACAGAAATACCAGAACAGCAAAGAACAAGAAATCACCAGCAGAATTGATTTTTGGCAGACAACTTAGAACAAGACTAACCCAGATTCATGAAAGTGCCCCAGAGATTCAAATAGAGTATAAATCATCTACCTTGCTATCCAGAAGATCCAGAGAATTCCAAATAGGAGAGCATGTCATGGTCAGAAGTTATCAGCATAACAGAAAATCTTAGAAAGAAGCTACCATCACAAAAAGAATTCGAAAAAACACATATATTTGTCAAATCCAAACAGGACAAATCTGGAAGAGACACACCAATCAAATCCACCACAAAAATATGTCAGAAGGTGCCAGACTGTCTTTGCAAGTCTCTGAGACAGACGAGGATTATTATTACATTGATTTCTCAAATTTAAACAATAAAGAGACAACCAGAACCTCCGCAGAGTCAGCAAACGGACCAAAACAACCGGAAAGCCTTCCAGAGTCGTTCCGGAGTGGTAGTGGTAAATTGGCAGGTGGGAGACCATCGTCAGAGTCTGATGACTCCGATTATAATGATTGTATGATAGACCCTGATAATACGTCTCTAGATTCTAACCTATCTGATCAACTTTCCACTAACACTGATCCTTTGTCTTTAAAATATGATTCATGCACTTCATTTTTAGGTACCACCCCATCAACATCTTCTGGGCATGGGCAAATGGGCACTAACAGCACCACCAAAAGGCAACCAATGGTTAGAAAAGCAGCACAGTTTAAGTCAATCGAATCAACCACAAAACGTCCAAAAAGATCTTCAAAACCTCCAGAACACCTGAAAGATTATGTAACTGGAAAGGATTGTGGTAAAATCTAAATTTTATACTTCATATCTGTATTTTTCAAGTGATATGTAAAATGTGCATGTGCAAAGTTACCTTTTGGTGAGGCTAATTTTTTTTAACATTTCTTTACTTAAAAGAAGCATAATAATGTAATGTTTTTTGTAAATATTTTGACAGATCAAAATGTTAAATTTTTGTCTTTTATGTTCCATGTAAAAATGCATAATTTGTTCATATACTTTGTATAATTGTTTTTAAATGTAAAAATTTGTAACAATGTTATCTAAAATGATTTCAAATTAATTTTTAAACATTTTTAAATTGACTTATTAATTTTAAATTAACGGATCGACTAACAAAACGTGATATTAGATTAATTGTAGTTCAAATAAGGCATTGCACGGCAGTAAAAATATAGTAGGCATACTAACCCTTTTAGATTTAAGATTGATAGAAGAGAATAGAAACAACACATTTCTTTACGCAAAGAATTTTTCACATTTTTCATAAAACAAAATGTTAAATATTGTCATAGAAATTACTGTTTTATTCACTTATACTTTTGTATACCTTTTTTATACTTTTGCTTAAAAAGATTTTTTTAAAAAATTGAAATTTAACTGTAATAAGGTTTAACAAGAAAAATAGAAGGATCATTTTCAAAATTTATCAGATATTGACAGCAGTATTAAATGTCAAACATTTCATTTAAGTGGGGAGAAGTGAACCATCCATTTTTCCAAAGGTGCAGACTTAAATTAAAAAAAAAACTTAGATTAGGGATTAAAAACAAAACACTTGTTTGCTTCATCGAGAGTTATGTAATACCAGTTTCTACAAAGAAAGCATGTACAGTAAACAAGTTCTTTAGAATAGGATAAAAATAAAAACGCAACATTTCAATTCAAAAATATTTATTTATAAAATTATATAAAATTCTTCTTCCTTTTTCTATCTTTCTTTACCTCGTAGGATTGTAATCATGAAGAGTCTGACACCAGAATCAACTTAGAGCTGAAACAAAACAAATCCAATTAATCAAAAATATCAAGTATTTTGATTAACACTTATGCATTACACAAAATAAACTTTGCATTTAAATTAAATAACTTTCAGCTTAAGTGGGGGAGTGTTGTGTACATGAAAGGTACACATCTGTCCTACTGTTCACCACATGGTGTAAGTTGCTGATAAGACTTCCGGAACCGAGGTGTAATTATAAGCTTTTTAGGAAACCATATTTAGTCTGCCACCAACGTTCGTCTTAAGTATATGTCTCTCTATGTCGTGTAATGCCGTCCATGGTTCTTGTAGTTTAGAAACCTGAATAAAATCTGTGATATATTTATTAAAGTTTATCTTCGTGTTTTTAATGAACTAATGTTTAAGCAAAGACCTAAACCACTCGTTAAATAAATAATCAATTAAGCAAGTCTGAAGACATAAAACATAGCGGTTTCTGGGGTCGAGGATTAAGAATTTTCGATCAAAATGAAAAACTATAAAGTTGATAGCTTCTCGCTGAGTTGGGGGGGGGTACCATCTAGTCTCTCCGATTTTGTTTAAAATAGGTATGTAGCGGTTTTTGGGATCGAGTATGACGAATTTTCGATCTGAATTGAAAAACTATAAAGTTGATAGCTTCTTGCTGAGTTGGGGGAGGTTTTGGGGTAGAGGATTACGAATTTTTGATCAGAATTGAAGAAAAGTTGATAGCTTCTCGCTAAGTTGGGGGCGTTCCATCTAGTTACTTCAATTTTGTTTAAAATTGGTATAAAGGGGTTTTTGGAGGCAAACATTAAGAATTTTTGATCAGATTTTTTTTTGATCAAAATTGAAAAACTATAAAGTTGATAGCTTCTCGCTGAGTTGGGGGGGAGGTATATCATCTAGTATCTTCGATTTTGTTTAAAATATATTGGTGTTGTTCATCTAAGTATCTTAGATTTAGCTCAGAATGGGTATATAGCGGTTTTTGGGGTCGAGGATTACGAATTTTCGATCGGATTTGAAAAACTATAAAGTTCATAGCTTCTCTATGAGTTGGGGGGGGGGTACCATCTAGTAACTTCGATTTTGTTTAAAATTGGTATTAAGGGGTTTTTGGAGGCAAAAATTAAGAATATTTCACCAGATTTCAGACATTATTTGACAGCTTCTGGACGGGAGGGTATCATCTAAGTATCTTGGATTTAGTTGAAAATTCGTATAAGGGATTTTGGGGATTAAGAATTATGAATGTTGTTTCACAAATTATGAAATTGAGAGTTCCTCGAACACAATGAAGGTACCATCTATAAATATCTCCGATTTTGTTCAAAATTGGTGTTTAGGTGACGTTATTGTCACACCATATGTTATCGCCATATTAATATCTGTCAAAATGGCCTTTAAATATGCATAATTTTTTTTTCTGCACGAGACATTACAGTACGGAAAAACACCCCTAAATTCAGAAAAAGGTTGAATTTGAATTCAAATTCAAGAAACTTAAGTTTTTCAAAGTTATAAATTTGCAAATACTAATCGTGACGTTGTCTCGCAATACGATTTACACAAATCGATGACTGTCAAAATAGCCTTTCTACGGGCTTAATTTGTTTTTTCTGTGCAACACCCTAAAGTACGAAAAAATACCCCTAAATTCAGAAAATGCTTGAATTTTGCATGTTTTAGAATTTCTAATTACCAATCGTGACGTTTTCACCCCATCCGTTATACTCGAATCCAGTGGCGGCTCGTGGCTTATAACACTGATGAGGCACCAAGATCAAAAATGTTTAAAAAATAAACACCATAAATGAGAATAATATTGGTCAAATTTAAAATATAAAACTTATTAAGATAAAAAAAACTATTCTTCAATCTACTATTTTATGCGTTTTTACTTTGACATAAAAAATATTATATTTTTGTATAGAATTACATTAATCCACAACATTTTAAATAACATTGTATTTTAACGCCCGAGAACGAAAAAATTATACTAGGGCTTTAATAACTTTAAACCATAGAAATCAGAGGGGAATAGAACGATTATCGACGACTGCGCATCCAAATTTTCGGGAACACCATCAGTGCCGCCATTTTGCTGGTAGCCTCCCCTGAAATTCTCCTCCGGACGCCATTTATTAAACCAACCAACCTTTATCTGTGATTCAATTGCTGACTTCACTTCTCTGTCAGTTGTCACTCGCGCGGGACTAACCTCGATTTTGGTTTGTTTTGTTTTGGCCACAAAAGCGAACAAAAGCGATGCGTGATTTTCATCTGTTTTTAAACGTTTTTTGACTTTTTTTAGTTAAGTTTATTGTGCATTTTATGTACTTTGACTTTGTGCTGTGGATTGTGTCTTTAGGGCCCCGTTTTTCAGAAGATGTCTTGTTCCGTAAAGGGGTGCAAGAGCGTAAGACGCTTGTTATTGGATAATAATATTTCGTTTCATACGTAAGTTTCTTGTTATTTTTTTGGTAACAATACCGTATAGGGTTTTCTTTTAGACTAAAAATCCAACAGTAATTATTTAGTATATTTTTAACTAAATGAACCCAACCCAACTGAAACAGATTTAAACAAACACCAAAAAAAAAACCACTAACCCCACCCTAAACCTATTTTTTTGCATTAAAAAAACGCCAGACAAGGATTCGGGGTCCTTTAGGGGCCCTAGAAGGTGCCTCCATTTTTTTTATGCCAAAAAAAACATGTAGGGGTTGTAGTGTTTTTTTGGGTTGTTTTGGCTTTGAATAAGTTGGTTTAAGTGTGTTTAGGTTAGGTTGGGTAAATTTAGTTTAAAAAAAAAATGAAAATATGAAAAACACATCAATAATTATTGTCGCCTCTTTAGCCTCACGACTATTTAGCTGAATTGTCGGCTCTTTAGACCCTCCCTTTCTTTTATTTTAACTTTTTAGTGGAATATTGTTATGTAGGCACTAGGCAAATTTGCTGGGGTTGAAACATTCTTTTAATTTATTTTCTTAACAATTTCATCTCATCTAAAATTAGGTAATTATTTCCTATACAGGTTTCTGCCATTTTTGGTCTTTGATGAAATATTCTTATGGTCAAGCCATGATGGTAATTTAAATGGTAAAGCCATGATGATACAATTTTCTTATATACATGTTAAATTATTTTTAGATTTGCTAAGATACACTTTAGTAGAACACGTTTTTTGGTAAATTTAAAGACTGTAAAGAACTTTGATTGAAAGAAATTAATACCACCTTACACACCCACTTTACACTTTGAAAAATTACAATTTTTGCTGTTTTTTGGATAAAAATGGCAAAATAAAAACCATATGCATGACACTACTCAAGATGACAGACAGATGACATAAAAGAAATTTTTAGTAAAGATTTGCCTTAAATTATATCCATCTTTCTCTAAAATACTTTATAGCCTGCTGTGTCTCTTCAACAACTTTAATTAAAAATTATCCCTCCATCTACCTCTAAAATTCTCTCCTCTCTCTCTAAATATTTTTCATTTTAACATAGGAAAAATGTTTTTTGGCAGTACTTTTTTTAAATGCCTAAAAAACAATTTGAGTGTTTTATTCTAGAAAGGCTTAAATTACCATCATGGTTCTTAAAATATTTTAGCATAATTTAAGGGGTACCGATTTTAATTAAGCAGTTTTTACTATGTTTTCCTCATTTTTATGCCATGATTTTGCACACATTTTAAAGTTTTGTTTCCAAACTTTTGATTTTTAGAATAAAACACTCAAATTTTTCCAGTTTCCACCATTTTTTTAGCGTTCAAAAAAAGTATTAGCAAAAACATTTTTTTCTCTGTTAATATGAAAAATATTTAAAGAGAGAGAGAGCAGAATCTTAGAGGTAGATGGAGAGATATTTTAGTGACATGCAAAAATATTTAAGGTTGTTGCAGAGAGACAGCTATAAAAAAGTATTTTAGAGAAAGATGAAAATAATTTAAGGCAATTGTTTAATAAAAAATTTTGTTATGCAAGCAAAAATTGTAATTTTTCAAAGCATAAAGTGTGTGAGACATAAGGTGTTATTAATTTCTTTCAATCAAAGTTCTTTACAGTCTTATTTATCAAAAAACATGTCCTACTATAAGTGTAAAAAACATTTAACATGTATTTAACTAAATTATTTTAAGGATCATCATGGCTTTACCATTAATGGGGCACTTAGTGCCATATTCATAGAGATCCTCTGCAAGGAGGAAGGTCCGAGGAATGACTATGAATTGTTGTGTCTGTAGGATCCCAAAGCCACCTCAGAGAGGTTTTTTTTAATTAGATTTTTGTTTTTTGTTTATTTTCTTTAACAAACTCAACCCAATTTAACTTAAACAAACTCAGACGAACCCAAAACACACAAAAAGACATTACCAAGCCCCCCCCCAGCACCTTTTTTTGCATTAAAAAAAACCTGTCAGACATGGATTTGGGGTTCTATTGAAAAAATGTCAGAAACCTCAAAAAAAAACTCAAATCACCCAACCTAGTAGGTACCCTGTTTCAGAAAAAAAATGTTTCAGCATCATCAGTCTTGAGCTCTAGTTATTCGGATTCTAGTAAGTGCCTATATAAATCATTTCTTATGAAATACTTAACTCTACTAAAATAACGGTTTACAAAATTAGATTTAAAGTACTGTTTTCGACAAAGCATTGGAAATATTGATCCAGGTTTGATGATTAATAATTTTGTTAGCAATAAAGTTATTATATATTTATTTAAAAGAAAATGCTATAGATAGATATTCTGAATGCTATTATATTGTATTATTTTATTTGAAGGTGTTGAAGGAAAAAAGTCTATTTTGTGCAATATCTTTATTAAAAATTCAGATGGATATCTTTCGCCCTTGGGGCATCATCAGCATGTACATTAGGTTAGGTTTTAAGAATTTTTAATGAAAATAGTATGATACTTACTAAATCTTTGATTTTATAAAGCAACTAAATATTTTATAATTTTAAATGAAACGAATGTACCTTAGAAACCATTGTCCCTCAAAGAAAAATGTTCGGTCTATAGCTATCTAACCTAACATAGATGCTGATGATTCCCCAAGGGCGAAAGATCTCCATTTGAATTTTTAATAAAGATATTGCACAAAATAGACTTTTTTTCTTTATTATCTTCAATTTCAAGATAGTGCAGGTAGCCACCACAAATCCATTATTTTATTTATTTTTATTTGCTACATGGTCAAGTTCCTAATTATTGATTTTAGGAGATAAATATTTCTTTTCTTTTTAGTGTTATTTAGAATTGTTTATTATTTCTTTTACAGACACTTAAGAACTTTGTAGTGGTGGAACCAAATTTGAATATTTTTGTAATTTTCTAATAGTTCAATAAAGATTTTTTTCTATCTATCTATAGTGCCTAATTTTTATTATTTTCCCGCAAAAATATATTTACGATTTTTTTTAGATTTCCACGAGATTTAACAGTTCAGAGAAATTGGCTGGTTGCCTTACAAATTGACCCAAGCCAATGGACTTGGACAAAATCTAAAGTTATGTGTTCAAGGCATTTTAAGCCAGAGGATTTCATACAATTGCAAGGTTCTAGGAAGGATCTAAAACGAAATGTTGTGCCCTCTTTCCAGTTGAGGCCAATTATTGAGAACTCTGAGGCAGGAACATCAAATATATCAGAACACTCTTTGGCAACGAGCCCAAGTTTTAATATTTCCTCAGAGCAGTCAACATTATCTGTGGAATCTGATGCTCAGAAAAAAACTTTGCGGCTACTAAAAAAAGAGAAGTTATGAAGTTAATAATAATACACACTACACAGGTCTATACCCTTTTTTCTGTGGAATTAAGACTAAGCCACTAAATTTCAATGAATAAGAAAAATGCATACATATATTATTTTTTTAACACATCATAAAAATATGATGTTGGTTGTAAGTAGTTGGATTTTTTTTGCGATGAATTAAGCCCAACTTTTATTTAATTTTTAGCACTACAGGAAAAGCTTCTAGGTGCACCTCTGATGGAACATCTAAAAAAAGGAAAACTTCTTGGGCTACAAAGCAAACATCTGCCTTGGAACAAAGTAGTGATACTGATAGTAGCCCTAGACTAAAGAAAATCTCACCTGGGAAAAAAACTTCCAGTTCAGATAAGAGTACTGCTACTGATAGCAGCACCAAGAGTAGGAGAATAAGGATAGTAACAGAATTTCATTCTTACAGGTTGGTAGTATTTATTAGCAAAAAACAAACTTATTAATAACTTTAGGTCAAAGCTTCCTCAAGAGATCAAATTAATTTTTAGAAAATATTGCATACAAAGTACACTCCATTTCAAATTCTCTAGAACAGTTTTTTGACACTCACCAAAACAGTTTCATTTAGTTTCTTTGTTTAAATGTCAGCCATTATATTAAAACTGGTTTGGAGAATTTGGAAAGGACTGTTGGTCACTCCATTAACAAAAAAAATATTTTTTGTATTATTAAGTATTATTATTGATATATTTACAACACAATTTTGAATCAGGATTGGAGCATTCTATTTAAAATGAGACATTTCCAGGGACGGTTGCCAACTTTGCATTATGTAATTTCGTTTATAAAAAATTATGCATATTCTGAATATGAACCTTTTTTTACCTTACATAATAATTATGGGGATAATGTATGGGTGGTAAAATATATTGAAACACCATGTACTATAAAAAGTGATTTTCTCTAGTTATTATTTTTTTTAGTGCTTCTCCCTCAACTTTAAAAAGAAAGTCTAAAGTTTTGAAGCAGAAGCATAAGATTGTCAAAAGAAAATTGTACTCAGAGAGGTACAAAACTAAAAAACTAAAACAGAAGGTGACAAATTTAAGAATGGTTATAAATTCTTTAAAAATTCTTTGCAACATGTTCAAAAAACATATGATAGCATTCCAGCACTTTTGATGGCCCGGCAAAGCATATAATTTTGTCCGCGAAGAGTTTTCCTTGACTCTTCCTCATCCAAGTACACTAAGAAAGTGGTACGCAAATGTTGACTGTTCACCAGGCTTTATTGCTCCAGTGTTTAATTGTTTGAATCAAAAAGCCGAAGAGGCAAAAGCAAATGGCCATGAGCTCATTTGTTCTTTAATGATGGATGAAATGTCAATACAGAAACAAATTGAATTTGACAACAATAAAATAGGGGGTATGTAAATATTGGCGTTCCCACAGATAATGACGAATTACATCCTGCATCGGAGGTGTTGGTTGTCATGGTGGTTGGTAACCAAGGATATTGGAAATTGCCAATTGGTTACTTTTTTGTAAAAGGACTTTCGGGAGAAGAAAAAGCCAATATTGTGAATGAAAGCTTACACGATGTTGATATAAAAGCTTATACCCACAATATTGATCCATTTTCATGTGGTATTTGTTCCTTCAAAAATAGGCTTAAAGAAATACAATAAGACCAATTTTTTATGGTTATTTATTTGTGCTGTTTTTGTGCAATTTTTATCAACTGTCCTAGTATACTTATTTTATTGTTATGTATATTTATTTTTAGTTTAATTATTATTTTTGTATTTTTACTTTTGTAATTGGCTCTGACATTGAAATAAATAAATATATGTGACCAGGTTCGTTTTAAATACTGTTTTGTATATAATTAACCATATATATTTGAATTAGGAGATGTTAGTAATTGACTTTAAACTTAAATCGATTTGAATACTAAAAAGATAAGGGTTTCATTGAGACTCAGTCTTGACTAAAAATGGACTCAGTCACATGTATACATGGCAATAATTGGTTGAATTTTTTTTTCTATTCCTGATCAAATAAAAAATACCATAATCAACCTAAATTATTTTCATTTAGTCACCCTTAATAATTTCTTAGACATTGAATTTAAAAGTATTTAAATAAGCAAAAATAAACTTTTTTTCTCAGAGCGTAATATAAATTCTGTGTGAGGGACTTTCTTTCCAATTGACGTAATAATATGAAGTTAAAATGCAGTAGTACTATAAAATTCATAAAAAAATGCAGTGCTGTTTCTTAAACTACTGCTGCTCTAACACATGTACCTACTTAGTTTTTAAAGTGCACATTTTGCATTATGTTTTTAGAAAATATAAATTAAAACCAAATTGGACCATTGTGGCAACTTCTTCTATTTCTATGATTGAGGCAAAATGTTACTAAAATTAATTTAACAAGATGGTAGGACCTACAGCTGGTATCATTAGAATACAAATCGGGTAATTTTTATAGTTTTCAGTGTGGATAGAGATGTGTATTCTCTATCTACATTTTTAGTCTTGTCACAAATCCTTTGCAAATATATGGATATATCTTGCAACTTCCTAGGGTCTCTGGTTTGGTATACACATGACCATGTCACATTTTGTGATTACCTCCTTGATTTTAATAGTTCTAAAAAAGCGCATTATTTTGGGAAAACCATGCAGTTTTACTTAAATATTTTTTATAAATCTTATTAATTTTTAGAACTCGTAGAAATAAAAATAAACAAACATTAAAGTCAACAGCTGATTGCTCTTAAAGAAAGCGAGGTTATGTTGCCGATCTTGACGTTTCTACCGTCAAAATGGCCGACCAACAAATCTCAACGTTCGCGCAGGTAGGAGCGTTTTCTAGTCTCCCCTCTGATTTCTATGCTTTAAACGCTAGTTATCCCCTCATTCCACATTTTTCTTTGTTTGTGATAAAATCAAAATGTTTGAATATATAATCACCTACAAGCGTGATGCGCGTATTATAGGCTGAGTTGTCAAGGCATGAAACGGATCTTTTAGTCGCCTCATGTTGTCATGTAATTTAGAAAAAGTAAAAGTCCTCTCAAGGCTTTGTACAAAGAAAAATAGGGTTTTTAAATGTAAGATTTGTTGATTTTATAATTGCATTAACAAAAACGGGATTTTGCGTTTTTTAGTTTGCAAAATTTTAATGCGGCCAGCGAGGCTTGATGCGGCACACAAGATGAGAATTCATTCTCGCCTCACCCAGCCACCGCGCGCTCTCAGCAGCGTTGATGGAAGACTGAAGCAAAACCGTTGCCGAGTGGGAAAGCGAGGCGACCGGAATGAGTGCTTCGTCCATCTTTGATGGAACATACGAAACAAAGCAAGGCAGAATAATGAAATGAATAACATAAAAGAAATAGCAACCTAATATTAAAATTAAAAAAAATGTTATGAAGGGCTTTTTTCTTCTACAAAAATGAAACACAAAAAATCTCGCAAAAAATAAATATACCAGTTTTTTCAAAAATGTTGGTGAGGCGCCGCTTCACTTGCCTCGTCTGACGAACCGTCACTGCAGTCGAATCGATAGCTGTCAAAATGGTCTTAAAAGTTTTAAAATTTCTAAACACCAATCGTGACGTTGTCAACCCATACGTTATACACGAATCTATACCAATCGTAACGTTGTCACGTCATATGGTATGTATGCACGAATCGGTAACTGTCAAAATTTCACATTTGATGGCTATCGATTTGTGTAGACCGTATCCCAGACAGCACAAGGATGTCCAGTGGAGAGTTTTCTGGACAATGCAGCAGTCCATTGGACAACCAAATCTGTAGGAAATTTTGTCCAAGGTATATCCATCGGATAATACAATTGTCAAAAAGTTGGACGGCTCTTGGACAGCCCAAAAAAGTCCAAAACTTTCAATATTTTGACTATTGTACCACTATACTAAATCCATTGGTTATCCAGTGGAACGAAATTCTGTCCAAAAGTTATCCATTGGCTATCTAAAAAGTATCTCTATGGTTCACTGTTGGAAAAACTTAATAATTACAATGTATATCCGTTGGTCTAATTTTCTTAGTACACTGAATATACTTATTTGTTCCAATTGATATCCAGTGGACAGTTTTGTCAAAAGCGGTGATATTTTCAATATACAGACCGCTTCAAGCTACTGCGAACATAGGCCGGAAGAAGTCCAATTTGTCAGTGTACGTACATGCAGGGACACCGCACACCTATCAGTGAAGCAACCAATACTCAGGCTTGCGATCACGACTTGCGTGAATTGCCTTTGGTATTTAGTACGCCTTTAACCACGGTGCTGTGTGGAGCGTAGTCAATGAAACCGGAATTTGGTCAATAAATACGCAAATTTTTATAACGTAATTTTCTTATTTTTTGTCACTGATAAATAAGAGCGTTTTGTGGTCAACTGCTCAGATTTATCACTGACAACGTGTTACAATGAACATAGTAAGGAGAAACAAAATAAAAGCAAGTTCTCAAAATAAAATAAAACATTCTAAAAACCAAAAAGATTCTCCCAGTCAAAAAAAAATTAGAGCAAATGTTCGAAAAGTCCTTGCTCGTCTAGACAGTATCCGAGCCTATTATAAAAACACCTTCTAACGTTTCCAAGCATGTTAGGGGTGATAGTTTGAAAAGATTCTTCAATTTTAATCCGAAGTTCTTCCAAATTATTAGCCCTTTCATGCCCGTAAACTTTATTTTTGATATAAATCCACAGATAGAAGTCATTAGGAACAAGATCGGGTGATCCAGCTGGCCATAAAATAGTTCCCCGTGTACTTATAAGCCGATTAGGAAATACATTATCAAGATATTCCCTAACAAGGCCAACATTGTGAGCGGGACAACCATCTTGTTGAAACCATGTTTCACCAAATCTCACACCTAACAACTGCCAGCAGTTGGAATAATATGCTGCTGCAGTAGATACAAGTATCTAGGACCATTCAAATTGCCGTTAATAAAAATGGCCCAATTACGTGTTCCCCTACAATACCCCCCAAACATTTAGTTTTTGGGGATACTGTGTTCTTACGTTAAAATACAAATGCAAATTTTACCTCGACCAATATCGAACGTGTGTTGGGTTATGACGATTCAATAATGGAAAAGTGCTTTCATCTGTGAAAAGAATAGATCTCAGAAAGTTTTCATCACGATTAGCCCTTTCCATCATTGTTTCGCAAAATTCCATACGACGATAGTTGTCCTCCGGAAAAAGTTGATGCGTTTTTGACGCTTTGTAAGAATGATAACCATTCTTTTTGAGAACATGTAAGACAATGGCTGAAGACGTATCAACTGCTTCGGCAATTTGGTGGATAGTTAACTTTTGATTTTCCTCCACTGCAGCGCAAATCATCACATCTCGTACTGCCTGCTCGTCATTCAAAACAGTGGGTTTTTTATGGTTTCTTGGCGCTACACAACCAAACTTTTCAAAATTATGCACAAACCTATAAATCGTTGATAAACTAGGTTCTGGGCGATTTACAAAATTCTCCAAAAAAAGTTCTTGAATAAGTCTCAATGGTCTGCCTTGATAGTACCATTTGACCATCTGCACTTTTTCGGCAACTTCGTAGACATCCATTTTTAGTTTTAAAAATGTATTATTTCAATTAAGAACTTACCAATCTGTTTCTCGAGCAAGGCAGAAATAAAACAAAATAATAAAAACAAAATAAATTTCCAAAAGATAACAGTGCAGCGTGCTTCGAATCCACCTCGGTCGTACGGCACGGAGAGTAAATTGGACTTGACTTCCCCTATTTTCGCAGTAGCCTGAAGCTCATTGTATAAGTATACAGACCGCTTCAAGCTACTGCGAACATAGGGCGGAAGAAGTCTAATTTGCCAGTGTACGTACATGCAGAGACACCGCACGCCTATCAGTGAAGCAACCAACACTCAGGCTTCCGATCGTCATTCGCTGCCGTTCGCCGCCTTTCGCCTTGTATTTAGTACACCTCTAACCACGCTGCTGTGTGGAGCGTAGTCAATGAAACCGGAATTTGGTCAATAAATACGCAAATTTTTATAACGTAATTTTCTTATTTTTTGTCACTGATAAATAAGAGCGTTTTATTGTCAACTGCTCAGATTTATCAGTGACGACGTGTTACAATGAAAATAATAAGGAGAAACAAAATAAAAGCAAGTTCTCAAAATAAAATAATACATTCTAAAAACCAAAGATTCTCCCAGTCAAAAAAAAATTAAAACAAATGTTCGAAAAGTCCTCCTTGCTCGGCTAGACAATATCCGAGCCTACTATAAAACCCCTTCTAACGTTTCCAAGCATGTTAGGGGTGATAATTTGAAAAGCTTCTTCAAAAACAGATAGAAGTCATTAGGAGCAAGATCGGGAGATCGAGCTGGCCATAAAATAGTTCCCCGTGTACTTATAACCCGATTAGGAAATACATTATCAAGATATTCCCTAACAAGGCCAACATTGTGAGCGGAACAACCATCTTGTTGAAACCATGTTTCACCAAATCTTACACCTAACAACTGCCTAGCAGTTGGAATAATGTGCTGCTGCAGTAGATCCATGTATCTAGGACCATTCAAATTGCAATTGCCGTTAATAAAAAATGGCCCAATTACGTGTTCCCCTATAATACCCCCCCCCCCCCCAAACATTTAGTTTTTGGGGATACTGTGTTCTTACGTCAAAATACAAATGCAAATTTTCCCTCGACCATTATCGAACGTGTGTTGGGTTATGACGATTTGACCATCTGCACTTTTTCGGCAACTTCGTAGAGATCCATTTTTGGTTTTAAAAATGTATTATTTCCATTAAGAACTTACCCATCTGTTTCTCGAGCAAGGCAGAAATAAAACAAAATAATAAAAACAAAATGAATTTCCAAAAGATAACACTGCAGCGTGCTTCGAATCCACCTCGGTCGTACGGCACGGAGAGTAAATTGGACTTGATTCCCCCTATGTTCGCAGTAGCTTGAAGCGGTCTGTATAGGTACCTATATATTTGAACCACTTCAACATCATAAGTCGGATTGTCGATGCTTGCGGATGGAGTTCCTAGCAAAGGATGGGTATTAAAATATTAAAATACCAATTAATGCAAAATAAGGAAAAATACTTATTATTTATATTCGGCTAGATATGAGAGAAATGTTATTGTTGGTAATAAATAAGAAAAAACATGATCCATTGGATATCCAAAACAGCTCGGATAAACAACAATATTTTTTAATATGCCAACTAGACCAAGCCCAACTGACATAGATTTTTTGATGTCCGCCGGACAGACTTTATTTTTTGTTCGATGGACCAAGAGAAATCGTTATCTATTGGATATCCAAAATCTAACTGAAAAAAATCCGTTCTTTAAGTTTTGGACTCAGTTTTTTTGTCATCAACTGTATCAGGAAAAGCCTTTGTCCAATGGATGTCCATAAATGGTCCATGGACAATGCGGGCGGTTTTGGACAAAAAATGGCTGTCCGATGAACAATTTGTACTCTCTGGGATGGAGTGACAAGGAAATTTTAAAACTATAAGTAACTTGCAAAATTCAAACTTTCTGGATTTACAGTTGTTTTTCCGTACTTTACGAGTTTCGTACAGAAAAAAAATTATGCTTGTTAAAAGGCCATTTTGACAGCTATCGATTTGTGAATAACATATGGCGTGACAACTTCATCTAATTACCAATTTTGAACAAAACCGGAGATACTATTAGATGGTACACCCCTTGTGTTCGAGGAGCTGTCAACTTCGTAATTTTTGAAATCTGTTCTAAAATTTTTAATTCTTCGCCCTCAAAACCCCAACATAGCAATTTTAAAAGAAATCTGAGATGCTTAGATGGAACCCCCCCACCACTCCGTGAACTGTTAACTTTATAATTTGCGAAAATTGAGAAAATTCGTAACTTTCGGCTCCCAAAACTCTATATACCAATTTTGAACAAAGTCTATTGTACTTAGATCCCCCCCCCCCCGAGAACTGTTAATTTCATAATTTGTGAAATCTGAACCAATATTCGTAATTCTTGAACCCCCGAACCATTTTATACCAATTTTGAACTAAATCCAAGATACTTAGATGATACGCTCCCCTCCAGAAGCTGTCAACTTAATTTTTGAAATCTGGTTAAAAATTCTTCTCAATTTTTGGCTCCAAAAACCTCTTTTTACTAATTTTAAACAAAATCGGAGTTACTAAATAGTACCCCCCCCCTCAACTCAGAAAGAAGCTATCATCTTTATAGTTTTTCAAATCTGATCGAAAATTCGTCATCTTCGACCCCAAAAACCGCTATATACCAATTTTTAACGAAATCGAAGATACTAGATGGTACCCCCCAACTCAGCGAGAAGCTAGCAACTTTATAGTTTTTTAATTCTGAACGAAAATTCGTAATCCTCGACCCGAAAAACCCCTATATACCAATTTTAAAAAAAATCGAAGTTACTAGATAGTACCGCCTTCACCTCCAACTCAGAGAGAAGCTACCAACTTTATATTTTTTTCAAATCTGATCAAAAATTCGTATTTTTCGACCTCAAAAACCACTATATACTAATCAAAAGATATCGATATCGAAGATACTGGACCCAAGTAACAATTTGTCGACGCAACAACGTTTCCAAACGCAACCACAACGTTGCGATGTGACGTTGTAGGAAATGTTTTGCCAACCCTATTTTACACCAATTTGGTAAATACTTCTCGAGTTGTCTCAACGTTGCTCGCAACCTTTGGTATGCATCCAAGTCAAGAAAGGACCAAGATCACAACCTTGTGTGCAGAGCCACCTACAATAAGTTATTTGTTAGAAGTACGCCAAAGGTGTTTATTATTGCCCAAAATATAACGTATAGTCAACATTTTATATTTTTTCTCCACCAAAAATCATCTATCATAAGATTCAGAGTAATAATAATCAATATTTTCCAAATTAATAATCATGAACAAGATGTACGTTTTAAAGGTTTTCTGTACACTATAATCGGAAACGCATCTTAGTGTACTGTCAAATACGATATTTTTAGGTCCAAAAAAAACGCGGGACTGAAATATATGGCAGATTTGGAAAAAAAGTTATTTTTTTTTTAAATTTTATGTAAGACAAAAAATTGTTGCAGAACTACTTTTTCGACTGTAAACAACTAAATTAGTGATTTAAAAGTAATAACAGCTACGAATTGCTAAAAAAAACTAATAAAAGGCTCCTAACGCGTTTGTTTACATTCTGTTTGGCAATATGGCTTCAAATTAAAAAGGTGATTGCAAAAAGCAACATGGCGCTTATCCGTCGTTTCGTACTTACCGTTTGCCAACCAAAAAACGTCCTTTGGTAACAGATTCGACAGCTGCTTCACCAAAATGCGGCTAATGTCAACGTACCAAAATCTTCTCTTTGGGTGACAGCTGACAGACTGCCAAGTCAATTTCATCTGTCCGCAATTTAAAAAAAAATTGTTTTTTGCTGCTTTATGGTTTTTGCCAAATAAAGAAATAGACCGGAGCTAGTTTAAACTGGTTCATATTTTGGAAATTGACAAAGAGCCTGTTCCACATTCATGGGAAACGAGGGTCACCTCTATTCGCCGCCACCTTTGAGGTTTTTGAGAAGAATTCAGTCTGATGGTATCGGAGCTCTGCTCATGAAACCAGTACCTACCCGTGTGTTGTAAAGGAAGAGTTTTACTTACAGCTGTAAAACCTCAACAAAAAGGGCAGTTACAGAGGCTGTCGGTGTGAATAAAGTTATAAAATCCTAATCTGGACCATCAAAGCAATAGCTGCAACAAAATCAGATTCATTCCCAGAAAAAGTTTGTAAAAACTGTTGCATTATGCAAAGTTAATGGTCAACAAGGAGAAAGTTCAGAAACACTACATAATGAAGTCCTCACGCGCACCTGATGGTCGTAAGAAAAGTCCAGATGTTCTTGAGAAGCTTAATGAACTTTGAAACTTCATGTAAGTACTACAACTTTACTGGTTTTCTTTTATTTTGAGTAAACATCCAGTATCCATAAGTTTGACTTTTATTGACAACTGTCAAGACTTAAATGACAGATTTATATGAAAACAGTCATATTCAATTTTGTAGGTTAATTTTCTTTAACACAATCTTATGTCCGTATCTCCCAACATGAAAATTCTCCGATAAAGCTTTAATCATGATTAACACTAATTGGGGTTTGAAATGGATCTTCACAAATAAAGTTTCAATATAAAACATCACATTTGAAACCCCGATTAGTATCTAATCATGATTAATGCATAATCTCAGAATTTTTACTTTATGAGCATCAAAAGCATAGCTAAGCAGAGCTTGTTCAGTCATGGAAGTTTTATTTTTAATTAATTTAATTTAAAAATTCTCTGAGTACTGCTTTTTTGTTTAATTTTCCTTAACTTTTTTTATTTTCTTAGGTGCGAAGAAATTGACAATATGGATGTAAAACTGGACCACCTTAAAGACCTAAATAAAGAAAGTTACACCGAAGGCTAATGAAATATTGGATCTAAAGAGGAAAACAATACTTTGGATGAAGAACTTGAAAAAGGGGATAATCCTTTGATCATTTAAGTAGATGCTACTGTTTTTTACATATCGTCACCGTCGTGTGATTATGGCCTAAGTCCATTTTTTCCGAAAATGAGATTTTGGCGCTATCTTGTAGAAAAAAAAAATTCTACGAACCTGTACTCAAAGAATACCAATAACTCGTAAGATTGAGCCACGGTATGAATAAATGAAAATTGCCTAACTCCTATGTGACCAAAGACAGTGCGAAAATTGCGTAAGTCCACAGTGTCACTTGGATTAACAGCAGGAAGTATGCTGCTCTCTATTTTTTTGTTGTAGCTGCGATTTAATTTGAAATTATAATATAAAGGTATTCTGGAATATCCAGGTAAGTGAGTAAAGTAGATTAGACTGAAAATTTTATTAATTTATAGCATTTTATTACGTTCAAAATTCCTGCAAAATTTCACTGGGCTTGGGCAATTTTCAAGGTAGTTTTCAATGGAGTTAGGCAACTTTAAACCACAAATGGGCTGCCTAAGTCCAAAAATTAGCTTAAAAATATAGTCCCTTTTTTAAAATACCTAATTATGCTCAATATGAAGAAAAATGTAAGTTAAACATGACATATAGCGTAGAATCTACTTATTCACACTGGTTGTAAATATTCTTTTCCAATCGCCCCCATACTTAGGTACTAGAATTTTATGGTCAAGCCATGATGACCCAAAATAGTTTTCTTAAATACCTGTTAAATTATTTTTAGATGTGCTAAAATACACTTTAGTAAGACACGTTTTTTGGTAAATTTAAAGACTATAAAGAACTTTGATTGAAAAAAATTAATACCACCTTATGTTTTACACTTTTATACTTTTTTTCAACGCCTAAAAAGCAGTGAAAACTTGAAAAATTTGAGTGTTTTATTCTAGAAATCGAAACTTTGGAAAGAAAGCTTTAAAGTGTGAGAAATATCATGGCAAAAGAATGTGAAAAACGTAGTAAAAAATTGCTTCATCAAAAACGTTTCCCGTTAAATTATGCTAAAATATTTTAAGCCTTAAATTACCATCATGGCTTGACCATTATACAATCATTGGATTTTTTGTGACGCTAGAAGCTGTCTCAAACCAACCCTTGCTAGAAACCCTGTATGTATGACAGATTCTAAAAATTCAAAATCTGTCATATATACAAGGTCTCTACTCTTGCGGAGTTGATCTTATGACATACTCTATAATTATAAACTTTTTTTCAGAATGAATCGCAATTCGAGAATATCAGTAGAGAAAATGAAGAACTCTCTGCAGCACTAAAGAATTTGCAAAATGAATGCAATGAAGCACAAGAAGTATTAAAAGAAAACTTGAACTAATACATCTCCAGAAACGATTATGAGAACATAATAGCAGGCAACCTAATAACTGATAACACGAAACAATTAGAAGATTTTATTGATGAAGACCTCTTCAATGGAACAATCATTGTAGGGGAAGAAGCTGAAGTAAGTAGCTTGCTACCAGATAAAGCTTCACTGGAGGAAAGTGCAGAGATCACTTTAGAAGATGCAAAAAATGAAACTGGGAGAAAGCAGCTTGGTACAAGACAATGTTCATTGTGAAGAGGAAAGTTCAGTTGTGGAGGAAACTAAAACAGAAAAAGGGATTAAACCAGATATACATACAGAGGATAACAGCTTGCGATCAAGGAAAGTTCTTTCTGAAGAAGAAAATGCAGCCGACTCAGATGAGGATTGGAGTCAAAGAGATGACAGTAATAGTAGCGATGGCGATTTAAACCGAAAGAAAAAGAGACTGATATCAAAGAAAGTTCTATTTGAAAATAAAAATGCAATTTTGAAAAAAAGTATCATAGAAAAAGAAAATCACACAGATACAGAGGAAAACTTAAATGATACAGATGACAATGATGGTAACGAGGACGATAATACAGTATTCAGGGAAAATGAAAAAATTGGGCAGATTAAAAGATTAGTGGACCAAGATGATGTTATCGATGAATGAAGGTGACTCAACGAAACCAGGACGAAAGACAAAGAAAAATAGGTTAACTGACAGTGAAACATGGGAGGCGAATGCTATGAACCAAAAGAAAGTTTACGTTAGAGGAAGAACAGTGGTGTCAGAAATAAAAAGACTCAGACATAGAAAAGATAATGACAAGTCAAGGAGAAATAAAAGTTTAGGTTTTTACTTGGATACTAAAACCGAAAGAGTAAGGGTATGCAAAATCATATTTTGCAATACTCTCGGAATGGCAATGAGAACCATCACATTCTGGTTAAAAGGAAGCCTTGCATCACCCGAAATTAAATTGGATGATCAGAATCAAAGAATGGAAAATTAAAAAGCTCTAAGAAGTGAAGAAATGAAGAAATCAGTTCGAGATTTTTTAGACGGTTTGCCAAAGCTAGAATCTCATTACTGCAGAAAAAACACCACCAAACTATATTTAGAGCGAAACTGGAACTACAAGACGGAGCTATACAAAGTTTACAAAGATGCCTTTTGTGAAGATAAGGACATTCCTGCAGCAAGCTTGACAACTTTTAAGTATATTTTTGATGATATGAATTTAGCTCTATTTAAACCAAAGAAAGACGAATGTGACCTTTGTGTAGGTTACGACACCAAGAAGAAGAATTGCAGAAGAAATTTACCAAGATCACATAGAAAAGAAAGAGGAAGCCCAAAATGAGAAGAAGAAAGATAAAGAGTCTGATAATTTTGTTTTTGCTATTGACTTAACGTTATTAACGTACCAACAGATTATGTTTACCATGCTAAAACTGCTAGACAAAATCCGGGTCCCTATATAGTAAAATATTTCCACCATGATTTTTTCCAAAATTTTTCTGGTATAAATTTTTTCAATTCAATTCGTCTTGGCTATAAAGCTGGCGAACCTACAGTTCGAGATTTGAGGGCACTTAAATACACACCAGATGGATTAATTCAGTTTAAACTACGCCATTTTGAGCATTTTAGGGATCTGCCCGTTAGACGAAATAGAAATACCAGCATGGTTTCAATCTCCAGTTTGCCAAAACTATATAGAGGTAAATTGAAAATAAAAAAAGAAAAATACGAGCATCTTCAATCTTTGAAAATGACGATGGAACGAGATTATCACAATTTTTATGATACATTGGAATTTTCTTAAGTAATGCCTTTTTTCCAAACTACTTAAGCTTAGTTTTTATTTGAAGTTGTCTTCTTAATATTTTTTGTTATTGTTAACTGCTAATTGATATTCTTACTTATTTAATTATTGCTTGACTGCACTGCTGTTTTTATTTCTTTCAATATATAAATGCGTTTCAAATATATCTGTACACTTTTTTTCTCAGATTTTCTATGTAAAGTAATATGAATATTGCCCAAGTCCAAATAGTTAAACGTGATTTTTGCCTAACTCCAATAAATAATTATTATTTCAATTTTCCAAATATTGTCGATTAAAAAAACATTTACAGATATATTATAAACCCAAAATAATAAAAAACAAAATTTTAATATGTAATCTAATTTTTTAAATGTTTTTTTTGCTCTCCTGTAAAATTTGTTTTTTGGCACTTAGGCCATATTCACATGACGGTGACGATATCTATTTGAGATTTCTAAATAATAAATAGGTACACAACCCAAATAAATACTTGTGTGCAGAGCTAAAATATTCATCCTAGGGCCGGCTCACAATAGGAGCTATCAGCTTCTTAGTGCTGAATATTGAAGCTATGTCAGTATTTCAGTATTTGTGTGAGTACCTATACTGTACGTACTAAAAAAGCTTGTAATATTTTTTCAAATTAAAAAAATATATTCTTTATTTTTGTTTAGGTTACTTTTATAATTAGATAGATTCAGCAAAAAAAGGTTTTTCTTTCTGCTAGTTATTCGTTAAAATGTTGTCCTTGTTAGTTGTGTTCTGTACTTTTAAAGAAGCTACAATCTAAGTGCCTACTTTGTGTTTTGTATTATGTTTTGTAGTGTTTGTGCAATGTGTATTTTGTATTAAAATTGGTCAAAAGAAAGGTTTTATTTTTCTTTATTGTTCCAAAAAAAAATACATATTTTTTAAGTTTGACACAAATACACCTGAAAAAAATCACAAAGAAATATAGTTTTTCTTTAACTATTCAAGGATTCGTAAGTAAGGGCCCATTTAGTCAAGTTTTAATGCCTATATAATGCTTAAATTTCTATTTCTGTCTATTTCCCTTCAAAAAGTAGAGAGAAGAAAAAATTACGCGTTGAGGATTAGCCATTAAAACTTGAGTAAATAGGCCTTATAAAACAAATAAAATTTAGAATAAAAAATGAAGTGAAAAATAAAACAAGTGAGGTTCTGTGTTGATAACAAGACTTGAAATACCAATCCAAACGACTCCCATTCTCTGCACAGAACGATCAGAAATGGTTGGTGCATAAAATAGACCTATTTCCGTGCTCTTACCACATAACGACCAAAAAACGTAAATTTGACGAAGAATTACGTAGGATGCGCGACGTGTACCCTTTAACGTATTGTGGTCGTTATTTTGACACCAAAATAATCACGAAATCTCATTAGTCATACGAAAACATTAACAAAACGTTGCAGTTTAACTAAAGGGTAAAATTAACGTTTAGGCGTCGGTAATTATTTCGTTTTCGAAGGTCATCCCGAAAATAACCAATTTCTCCACCAAATACAACGATAATATTGGTTAAGTTTTTAGTCATCACAACCAGTAGGTCATACAATTGTTACTTGGGGATGGTACCCCCAACTCAGCGGGAAACTATAAACTTTATATTTTTTCAAATCTGGTCAAAGATTCGTAATCGTCGATCCCAAAAACCGCTATATACTAATTTTAAACAAAATCGGAGATACTAGATGGTACCCTCCCACCAACTCAGCGAGAAGCTATCGACTTTATAGTTTTTCAATTCTGATCGATAATACGTAATCCTCGACCCCAAAAACCGCTATATACCAATTTTGAACGAAATCGAAGATACTAGACGGTAACCCCCCCCCCAACCCAGCGGGAAGCTATCAACTTTATAGTTTTTCAAATCTGATCGAAAATTCGTATTCCACGACCCCAAAAACCGCTATATACCAACTTTGAACGAAATCGAAGATACTAGACGGTACCCTCCCACCAACTCAGCGAGAAGCTATTGACTTTATAGTTTTTCAAATTTGATCGAAAATTCGTATTGCTCGACCCCAAAAACCGCTATATACCAACTTTGAACAAAATCGAAGATACTAGATGGTACCCCCCCCCTAACTAAGCGAGAAGCTATCAACTTTATAGTATTTCAATTCTGAGCGAAAATTCATAATCCTCGACCCAAAAAACTGCTATATACCAATTTTTAACAAAATCGGAGAAACTAGATGGTACCCCTCTTTTCCTTCAACTTCATATTTTTTGACTTCCGATCTAAAATTTGAAATCTAACTTCAACGACGTTCGCCATTGACCGGCCCTGAATGTGATAACCGTGTTTCGCTAGTTGCTACGGTTTGTAAGTGAGAATTTTTATAAGTTATTTTTTTGAATATGTCAAAATCTACGGCTCTGACAAACTTCGAAGAAGTACAATTTTTGTTAAAAGTGAAATTATCCATTTACATGTGAAAACCGTATGTTAGAATTCACCTTACCACCATTTAAAAACTAATCAGCCTATCTCCTGGTGCTAAAGAATTATCGTATCAAATTTAGAAATCGGTTTACCGGCTTTTGAGTTATTGTGCCCCAGACAGTCAGACGCCATTACAAAATTGGTAATTTTTTGCATAAAAAAATCAGTCGTCGAGGGATTTGATGTCCTAACGAGTCACTAGTAAGTGCCTCTACAAAGAATTTTTCATAAAATACTGAAAATGGTGTAGAAAATTGTACACTACACTCCTTCTTATGCACACATTTTTGGTTGTAAATGGCAAAGAGTGAGAGAATGTAATAAAATTCCACTTTCATTGGAATTCGAGTTTATATAACTACCACAAAATTTTATATTTATTTTTCTTTTGGACAAAAATAACTTATTTTTAGTGGAAATAACAAAACACCACCCCAATACGCTCGATACTGGTACGAATTGAAAAAAATGCTGTTTTCTGCTATATGTATGTATGTTTGCAACCAAAATAAAAATATTTTAAAGGCAAAATTAAGAAGTCAAAAAAATTGTACTTTTTTTCGGGTTGAAGAAAGTCTAAGTTTACGACTTTTTCCAGCAACATTTTCAGAAAACAAAACACTTGTTCATACGTAGACACCAAAAAATAATTGTCTCTCGAACCATAATATAAAATAAGTAATAATCTGCCTGTTTGTTCTCGGATCACGGCCATTCCGTAAGCTTATTTCTTTTCTTTACACACAAATCACTATGCATCTCACTCAACGGAGTAACCGATCTCTCATTAGACAAGCACACACAAGACCTAGCGCGCAAAAGTTGCGAGATTCTCATCTCGATGCTGCATAAAAAAATAATTATTTGTTTCTACCCTAAAAAAATTGTCCAATTTGAGGGCATGTGGTGTATTACAATACAAATAATTGCCAAAATAATAGTATAGTAGTATTTAAAACATAGAAAAAATAAAAGTCATGATTTATTTAGATGCTTATTTGACTGGCCTATAATCACCTGCAAACGAGGAGAGTATCTACGCACACACAAATTTTAGGTGTGGGAGGCCTCTCCGTGCCCCGCGACTGGTGACGTCATGTTCGCCCCAAGTACTCGGTAAAGACTATACTCTTAAAGGTATTTAAGAAATCGGTTTATCACCTTAAAACCACGTTAAAAACTACTAACTAAAGTACTCAAACCTGGTTTTACCGGAAAATCTGTTGAGAACTTAGTTGTTTTATTTTAACTGACATATTTAAAGACATTTAATGCAACATTTTTTTGCAAATAAAAGGATAATGTTTTAGCCACACATAAGTTTGGTTTCTCTAAAAAAATAGGAAATACTAATAGTGTTTGTAGTTCTCCACAAACAATGCCGGCATGCCAAAGTGCCTTACAAATTTTGGCATCTATTGGCAATGAACACTACTGTTTGAGCCACCGGCCGAGCGACGGCAACGAATACGTTTAAAATGATGGCAAATACACACTTAGCATGGTTTAAATGTAGAGGAGCACTGCATACTAAATACCGGCATTGCAGGCAATATTGGCAAAAAATGTATGGGGCGATTCACCATATCTTTCCCACTACATAGCTCATTTATTATTAGAGATAGAAAAATAGTTTAAATACAAAAGTTGATTAGTTCTTCACATATTTTTAAGAAAATTCTATAAAAATTTTCAAAATGTCAAATTTAGACTTAGACATCAACTTTCTTGTTTTAAATTGAACACCCTGTATATTTTTTAAAATTTCGGTAGATCTTGTAGGGTTTATCTTTAGCAGTTCTCGAGTGAAATAAAAAATAATTGATGTGTTAGCCAAGGAAAAAGAGTCTAGGTGCTTCTTTGTTCAACACATTGCTCTTAAGTCAACGTTTTTCTTGAAAAATATACAGGGTGTTCCATTTGAAATAAGAAAGTTTATGTCGAAATTTGACATTTTGAAAATTTTGGTTAAATTTTCTTAAAATTTGTGAAAAACTAAGCAAGTTTTGTATTATTTTTTTATTTTTAAGAATAAATGAGTTATGTAGTTGGGAAAATATGGTGAATCACCGTGTACCACTAAGTGCCAAACCCACGCAAAAATTAAAAGTTTAAAAGTGCACCTCTTTGATTGGTCGGCACAGACGCAAATTCCGATACCACTGATAATTGGCTTTTTCTCCCTATTTAAAGTATTTATGCATAAAATAAAAATTGTAATGATTGTGGATTAAAAATAAAATAATGCACATAATTTACGAATGCACATTTATTTTATGTTATCCTTAAACGAACAAAAATTCCTAGAAAAACCAATATGTAATAAATAAATAAATATTACTATAAACAAAAACTTATTCACTTATATTTATATCCTAACATGAAGACAGGAATGGAAATATGAATAATATTTGTCGTCTTGGTCATGCCAAAGATAGAGGAAAATTCTTTCATAAATTGTTTTAAATATTTATTAAGAGGAGGTTTTCCATACCACAGTAAACTGCAACAGGGAAAATTTTATTTAGAATCTCTTTGATTGTGAATCAAAACAATAAGGTTTGCTTCAGTTGCTTTATATAAAAATTTCTTGGCCAAAAATTTAAAAACTTAGTACTTCCTTCTTCTTCCCTTTCCGGTCACAGGCACCCCGTAACCAAGCCTTAGTAGCATCTTCAACAACAGAATGAGGAAAAGCTGGTTGACTTCTTAAAGGATTTTTTACAGAATCTAAAAAAGTTTAAATTGTGGTAAGTATAGTGTTAGAAAATGACTTGGACGTAGACTGAATTGATGAATCTTTAGATGGCTTGATCCAACACTTCAACTTAAAAGTCAGTTAACTCTTTTTTGATATAGTATCCTTTAGCCTACTATAGAGTGACACCAAACTGAGAGAAAATTCATGTTTTACCTGTCAATTTGGTTATAAAAATGACGGCAACAGTAGGCTAAATGGCACTGAAGGCTGAACACAGGTAGGAGTTAACTGGCTTTTTAGTTGAGAATGGTTTTGCTCGATTACAAAAGAAATTTGTAAATTATCAGAGTCAGTATCGCTTAAGCATTGTAGATCATGATGTGACCTTTGATTTTCTTGTAAAGTGGCGTCTAGATCATGATTTAATGCTGGGTTCATACAGGCAAATAAAAATAAAAATAAAAAATAATAATAATTAAAATTAAAATAAAAGTTGAATGAGCTTATGGGGAACAGTGTAGGCATTTATACAGCATAAATAAAAAGATGAGTAACTTTTAACATTTATTTTTATCTTAAAACGGATTTGAGCATGCCGCTTTGACGCACATAACGTCACTTTCATTTGTTTTTGTAATTTAAATGGGGGTTTTTTGCATTTTTTGGTTTGTTTTTAACAGATATTATTAAGGAAAACAGCATGATGGAGTTTAGTTTAATTATTTCAACTATTGGTGTTATTCATTTTTTTATACATGTGCAGAAGCTGTGTGCGGATCGGTTCAAAGTTATTATTTTTTATTGTAATTTTTATATGCCTGTATAAATCCAGCACAAATGACGATTTTTGGTCGCTTTACTGGTAGTTCTGAACATTTTTTAAGTCCACTCTAGGCCGACCTTATTTAAGAACAAAAGAATATGAATACTTACGCAGTATCGGCTTCCACATCCATGGTGACTTGAAACGCAAACTAAATTTAAGCCAATTTTAAAAGAAAACTTGCAAAACACAAAAAACAAACCACCAAAAAGAACCCACATAGAAAGAATCCGCAGAATATTATTAAAATGGCGTCGGCAAGTACGTCAAGTTGTCAACCGCACGACAGATGTCAATCGCGCGGGAAATTTAAAAAAATTCGGCTTTCAAAAGGCACGATATCCAGCAATGCGTTTGATCGGACCGGAAAGCTGGTTTAGAAATGCATGCAATTTTTAAAGGAACGATTGCGTTTCACTTGGTATGTAAAACACGTTTTTCAGTTATTGGCAAAATAACATAAATTTGCCAATACATCAGCACTAGTAAATAATCATTGGCAAAATAGCGCAATTTTACCAATAATACTACTGTAGTAAATAACCAATGACATTCACTTGCCAATATTGCCAATAAAGCAAATACACCTTACCACCTTTCATTGTCTGTGGGGTTATTTATAATCCTCTTTGGAATCCGTATTTCTATTACATTTTCTAATTCTCTGGATCTGGTCTGGATTCTGTGGGCAGAGGTGAGTGCTAGTAAGGTTACTAATTTATAGCTTAGGTTTTCTGATGATAAATTTTCTAGGAGATGCATTTTCCCTAGGTAAAGCAAAACGGTTTGGGGATCTCAGGTTGACGCATATTTTGGTTGGGAAGGTTTGACATTAAGAAGCCCTTTAAAAAATCTTTTCAAAATATAGTTATTTAAAGAAGAAAACGAAAGCATGCATTTTTAGGAAGTATTCCAAGACCAAATTGAATTCATAATTTCTTTTATTGTCTATGCAAAAATGCTACCAATTTTTGAAGCACTGGTTGTACTGCCTCAATGTGTTTTCTGTTAAAACGCAAACATAGTAGGAATTATTGTCTCTGGTAGTCCTCTTGATAAAAACGACCTCCGAATAACTTCCCGACCACCAGGGTAGTCTAGCATCCTAAAAGAAGACAAAAGCAGACACTTAAACCAGGTGATTTTTATTGGTTCACTAACTAATAGTTTTTTTAAATATTGGGTACCAAAACTGACTTGACCAACCAGGTACCACTAAAATTCCCTATCGTTTATAATTGTTTCCAGGACTCTACCAACTAAACAAAAAGGTGGAAAAGCATAAAAATAATAAGAAACGTGGACTCTGGATCGGGGTACCAAGAAAAGAACTTTTCACACATTTTTCTGGGACTGAATTTTGAACTTTTTCATTCAGGTGAATCTAAAACTAAAAGTTTGTCTAAAACATCACACAGTTTGCTGCATTTAAAGTGATTAGTACATACTTGGCAATCCTTTATATCTTTGTTTTAACCCAGTTATTACGCTACAAACATTAATTTAATCCAAGTTCTTCTTTCTTAAAATATACTTTTCAACAAAGTATTATTCATTTAAAATTAAAAAATCGGTTTAAAACGAAAAGCTTAAGTTGATTTTACTTTTCCGTATACAGAAAATCGGCTTCCTAGATATCCACGCACCGCTATAAAGAGACCGAGAGCGACGTTGTCAGATTTAACTCTAAATTTTTAATAAAAATTGTTGAAACTACTAGAAATCCAGTAGGCTTTGGCATATATTTTATGACGTAATCCGCCATTTTTATTTTGCTATTTGAATGTTTACGTTTTTTCAATTTCTTTAAAATAATAATGAACCTTAAGGCCACAAAAACGGCAGGTATTTGACAACACTGCTTGCACAGTGAGATCGTGCAGTATTCAGAACACGGTACGAACACCATATATGAGAAAAGTATAACTCATTAAGAACGTAACCATTTATTAATGCTTCTTTAAAAGGTTTTGTTGTTCGGCTTCATGCTTCATGGACTGCAATGTCTCGAAATTAAAAAAAATCAAAAGAAAAATCATTATTCAACATCAAAAAAATAACAAATTTCTGTATTATTTTTATCACTTGATATGTATCAATTTATTGGCCGCATGTTCCATTAGACAAGTGGCCGGTGGCTATGCGGAACCTGAATTCCAATACTCCAATCGAACTCACTTCAGTTTCCTTGGGCCTACTAAATTACGTGACCTTGGCGTTGCAGAATTCTGGCAGGATATTGCTTACAAAGAAAAAACCATAACTTTTTTGTTATCAGAAAATAGGATTTATAAAAATCTACAACCGTATCCAAAGGATTTTTTTAAATTTGGTGTATTTTTTCAAAAAATAAAAAAATGGTAGCCGTATTTATTTTATTTCGAAAATGAGAGACCCACATAGCACGCCTTGGATATTTTATATTACAAAGATATTTAAAATTAGGATATACGTTTTGTATGTTACATGTATATTTTATATATATTAAAAAAAACATGATTTGTTTCAAAAAAAAGGAAACATGAACGGATATTTACTGTATATTCAGTGTATATGCACTATCGTACATCCTAAATATTTGTTTTTTGTATATAAGCTTTATATTTCTTATATAACTTATTAATATATTATATATATAATAACTGATATTCGGCAGTTAATATTTTAAAATAAAATATTACCCAAATATTTGTTTTTTAATATAAACTAAATATATAAATTTTATAATTATCACGTAATCTCTAAATAAGGTTTTTAATATTTTCCTCTGAGTTTAAAATACTACATATTTTTTAGATAAAATTTATTGCAAGAAATTATATAAAAAAATATTAATATTTTCCCAATATTCAGTGTGTATCCGTTTGAGTATATACTTTTTATCTGTTTTTTGTATTTAAGGCAGACATATCCTAGCCCAATATCATTTGAATATTTGCACAATAAATATGCCCAAATATTTGTTTTGTGTCTCGTAGGTATATTGCTATAGTTAACATATTTTTTTACGCGGGTTAGATTGTGACTTAACATTTTGCCAAAATTTGATGAATCACATTCTCTCCGAGTGGCCAAACTTGTCGGTGCACATGGTCCCTAGTCTTACATATATTTTCTTATCTCAGTGAATCAAAAACCACTAAATTGATAAAATGTATTCAAGGATTCTTTTAGTGAGGGAGCCTTAAATATTAACCACTTAGCGGTGTATACCACCCTGCAAGCTCGATTTTCCTCTACGCATTAGCGCATGTATCACGTGGTTTCAATTCAACCAATCAGATACGAGATTAATAAATCCTTCCTCTGCATTGCAAATACGGAACTAAGCTTGTTTCGCTTGTTTAGTTCTGTGCAGTGATTTTGTGCCGTTTAAACTACAATGGACTGTCCCCCTGGGATTTTCTATCTTACATCCAGTTGTTGCAGGTAAGTAGATAAACGCAATTGAAGTTGTTTTAATCGTGTGGGCTCAAAATGGTGGCGTCAGATGAAATAAATGCACCTATATATATGGCTGAATTTCTGAATTTCAACTTGACGATACATGTTGACGCACTGCGTAAAAAAGGGACAGAGAAGGGTCAATATCAATCAGGAACAGCAGGTGTTGTGTTATCTAAGGCTTGGTTTATACTGTAAAATTAAAAGAAACATTGGCCTATATGGGAGGCAGTGTATTTTGCATTTTTGTTTCACAGTGTCTAAAGTTACGACGGTTATATCTAGAGCGAAAACAACCTTTTTTAGGGTTGAGTTGGGTTTGCTGGGGTTGTATTGGTTGGTTTTCTTGTGAAAATGTAAAAAAAATTGTTTTTTGTGTTTACCAAATATTAAATTAGAAAGCTGATAAATCACCTCGTAAATCACTGACACCCACATTTCTGTACATTTATAAAAGTTTTTTGCTGATTAATTTAAAGTTATTTACCTATATTTTTATTCTATTTATTTATGTGTATTGTAAAAGAAGAATCCTTTTGAAACTTTTATTTTTCTTCTTTCCTATTAGATCTCTAAAAGCAAATATGTAAGTTGTATGGTTTAATTTTTTGTTTCAGATGGACAATTGATGAAAATTTGGTTGGTTGTTCCCACCATCTTTGGTAACTTTACATCTCTTGGGGACTGCAGGGTAAGTACATAAAGCCGATTACAGTTTTTTTATTCATACATGGAGTACATGGAGTCAGAAAAAAATGTACCTTGGCCATTTCTTTCAAAAATCAGGCCATTTTATAAACATAAATAATTTAGGTACATTTCATTCTGATCTATATCTGGACGAGGTTTCAGGAAATGAAATACCTACCTAAATGGAAACCTGCGAACAATATTTATTATTAATTGATTATTATTTCAAAGTTGTAATTTTTATTTTTTCTGTATTTTTTATCCAAATAAAGTGACTTTAGCAGTACATAATTTATTTTCTTGAATTATCTGTAAAAATTCCCTATATAATATATTAAAGTTTTATTTTACTATTAGCAATAATTTAAGGATTTTGTGAAATTAAGTCTACTCAAAAATAAGTTCTGACCTGATAAAATCTTTAGGAATGGTAACTGTCGATCACCAAATTTCTATTTCAGGTGGACTTTTGATCGAAACATAAGTAGTTTTTACCATGCCTCTCAATTTTGAAACAACAAAAATTATATCTTTGGTTCCTTTCCATGGAAAAAGACAATAATCCTGGCGGCCATGCAGGGTAAGTACTATAAACTGTCGGGAACTTTTTTTTTAATTCAGTTTAAAGCAAAATTGAGACGATACAAAAGATTTTTTGTGAGTGTGTCTTTTTATAGATTGTTATTTTTAGTTTTTTATATATTATTTTTGTTAAAAACTAAAGCGATGATGTCCGAAAGGTCCCATATAAAAGTGCTCAGGATATTCACGCATTAATTTGCCATAAATTGGCATAATCATTTTTTGTTGAGTCTAGAGAACTTGTATAATTTTTGTGTTTACTTATATTTGTTACAAAACTTAAAAATTACTTTTTTAAAAGTTTTGGCTTTATATTTTTTTTATAAACTTAATTTTTTCAAAAATTTTTGTTTGCACCACCAGCAAACTCAATAAAAACTGATTAAAAAATTAATATGCCACGTATTATCTATTTATAAAAATATTTTATTTCCAGATGTAGCTGCAGCAAGAAGAAATTCCCTTTCTTTACACACCACCACGAATACCAAGCTTCATATTGTCATAAAAAACTGACTAAGGATGCTGTAGATAGAGACAGACATCAACCACCAAAAAGAATCGAGATAAACATCAGGATATGTACTGGTAATAATGCGATATGGTGCCTGCGAGTGTTAATATACTGCTTTGCTCTCTTTGACTTAAAGTAAATTTTTTAATGGATAGCTTAATTCTGTATTTTCTAAATAAAATAAAAAAAATGTAATTTAACTGCTTAAATTAAAAAATGAGGAAAAAGTGTTTGTTTCTTATTAAAAAACCTTTCAAAATTTTAATTGTTGTTATTGTTGTTAAACATTTTTAAATGTCCAAGACGTTTTTATTTTTAAAAAAATTAAATTTAGGCATTTTAGGTTTTTTTACTAACAAACAGCACTTCTTTACATGATACCGTATATTTTTTGAATATATAAATAACATAAAAAACGATATTTTCTACCATTTTAAAAAATGCTTATTTATGTGAGAGCATGTGTTTCTGATGTTAATTTTACTCACGTTAATTTTTCTAAATTTAGGATGCGACCTATTATTGTTATTGTGCTAAGTGGGTATATTGTTGTAATATAAATGACAATATATGCAGGGTACATACAAAACGTATAAACCTTATATATATGATCATAGATTTGTAATGGACATTCTTCATTGAATACATCAGTGTTATAAGGATTAGTATATTGCAGTAATATAAATCTTATATATACCCTCAGGGTCAAACCATATCAAGTCAACCAGGCAATAGTTTTGACCATCTCCGATTTTGATGATTTTTGGTACACTTATTCGTCTTATCAAGAAACTCAAAAATCCTAAAAATCAAATTTTTTGGATAAGTGGTTTTTGTTTTATTGATTTTTGAAAATCGAGAAATTGAGCAATATGTCCTTGACAGACACTTACAAAAATAGTAATATCTCAAAAACTATTGACCCTATAGAAGTGAGTAATAGCTCATTTTGAAGGGTTTTTAAAGACCTTTTTAAAGATGTGGGAGACAATATAGTTTGTTCAATTTTTTTTTCTTAATAATTTTTTTTTTTTAATCTCAAAAACACATTTTTTAATTTTTTTCAAAAAAATATTTCTTTTTTTTCAATATTTTTTTAACATTTTTGGAAAATTTTAGGATGGAGAAATAATGGAGTCATACTTTAAAAAAATAATAAGATATTTAATACAGGGCTAATTTACCTAATATGGGTATAACAAAAAAATGAAAAGTAAGAATAATAGAAAATTTACAATAAAAAATATTTAGGTTGCTATTTTTTTTTGTAAAATATTTGAGGAATCTGTCATTTCTTCTGCAGTTAGCGTATATGTCCCACCAGTGGCAGTATTTGGGTTGACCCGTCTTAAAAGAGAATTTTGATCTATGACCAATATATCAGCTTTTGACTTTGGAAAGTAAAAAGACGGAGAGGGACCATGAGGATGTAAAAAACTAACCTTTAATTCCCCGCTTTCTATATTTTTGCCAATGATACATCCCATCCACCAAAGACAGTCATAGTTTATGGTTACAAAATTTTTTTCAATCTAAAATTATTTCTACAAGAAGCATATGGCTTGATTCCTACTAAGATTCTAATAACACGTTAACGTCATTTATGTGACTACTATGGCCCCAAAGTAATATACCATATTTTAATTGAGAGTAAAACATATCATAATAAATTGATTTTAATGAACTGTGACCTCTAAAAATTTTACTTAAAACTCTAATAGCATAGCTTGCCGCTGATAGTTTTTTACGTAGATCTCTGATGTGTGAAAAAATTTAGGTCTTTATCAATAGTTACTCCCAATACCTTCGTGTGACTTTCAAAAGTTAATGTGTCTCCTTCATAAGTAAGGTTTTTAGGGACATATATGTCCATGTTAGAGATAACAACTGCTTTTGTTTTTTCTGTGTTCATAATGAGTTGGTTGTTAACACAGTATTCAGACACTTTACCTAGTACGTCAAAATATTCCTCATGGATGTTCCCCTCCCGATAAACCGGCATCACTACATTGGCATCATCTGCGTAATTGGCCAGAAGGTTTGGATTTTTGATGACATGGTTTGGATCATTAAGATAAATAACAAAGAGCAGAGGTCCAAGAATACTTCCCTGCGGAATTCCTGTCATTATGACGTTTGATTCTGACGTTATTTTGTTGTTGTTCAAATTTATTGTAACTTGTGGTCTTCCAGTCAGATACGAGCAAAATAAATCCAAAGCACTCTAACCCCGTACGCTTCTAATTTTTCTAAAAGAATTTCATGATTTATTGTATCATATGCTTTTGATAAATCCAAAAAAAAGTCCACAGGTCGCTCCCCTAGATTCAAGAGTCGAAATTATTGACTTGTTCAACTCTAAAAGAGCCGATTCTGTAGACCTTTTCGGGAGAAAGCCATGTTGAAAATCGTTTAAAAGTGAATTTGTCAGAAAAAAATCTAACAGCCTCTTATGTATTAATAACTCATACATTTTTGCAAAGGATGAAATCAGACTTATAAGCTTGTAGGTGCCCCCATAAAGAATTTTTCACTTAAAACCAAAAATGGCAGAAAACCGGATACTATTAGCAGAGCCACAACACAAAAACAAGTAAAAATGTAGGTAGGTATTCGTTACTATTACTTACCCTACTACAGGAGATGGTTGTTCATCCTGTTCCTTGGAAAGTTTCATTCGACAATTGTCACAAATTTTCATGCCAGTCTCCACCCCTTTAAAGGAAGTCATCCAATTTGTGACATTCCGTAACTTTCCGGAATGTTTCTCCTGACTTAATGGATCACAACCCCTCACAAAAAATTTTGTCCATTGTTTTGGCTTATTTTGTGCCATTTTACAACACACGACTCCGATAAATGTTTTAAATTAAAAAATAGCAATTTATCACATAAACCGCAGGTTTGCAATTAATTATTGTCAAAAATTTTCCTGTCTGAACCAGAAATGATACAAATAGGGGTAAGAGCCAATAAAAAGTAATGGGAGGAGCTAAACATTTTGCAGGAATTAACATGTTTAAATGTATAATAAGTGGGTGAAAAGATCTTGGGTGGAGAGGAGGACAATTGAAGAAATACTCAAAATTTTGCAGGAATAAACAAGTTTGGAAAAACCTTTTATGTATCTTATTTACAAGACTGGGAGCAATTGACAAGTTTTTAGATATAAAGAGTAAATATATAGGTATTTATCAAAAAATGTATGGTTTTTTCCTGCAAGGTTTTTTATATTATTTTTTAAAAAATAGAACCAATAACTTCTCCATCCTGAAATTTTCCAAAAATATTAAAAAAATACTGAAATAAAAATAGTATTTTTTTGAAAAAAATTCATAATGGTATTTTCAAGATTTTTCAAAAAAAAAATATGAAAAAAATTAAAAAAAAATAAAAACAAAAAATTACATGGTGATACACATCGTTAAAAAGGTCTTTAAAAAACCTTCCAAATAAGCTATAACTCGCTTCTATAGGACCAATAGTTTTTGAGATATTGCTATTTTTGTAAGTGTCTGTCAAGGGCATATTGGTCAATTTCTTTATTTTCAAAAATCAATAAAACAAAAACCGCTTATTTTTTGGATTTTTAAGTTTTTGGATCAGAAGAATAAGTGTACCAAAAATCATCAAAATCGGAGATGGTCAAAACGAAAAGTGCCTTTTTTTTGGTTGATTTGATATGGTTTGACCCCTCAATAAAATATTATGGATACAAAAAGAATATACTTTTATGGATATACCATTGTTATATATAAACAAGTATTTGGACAAATATACATTTTGTATATCGTGATGGATATCGACAGGATATACTATATAAATATATACCATAATGGATATACATTAGAATATCAAATTTGGTATATAGAATATAACTCGAATATTTTTGTGGAGTAATTAATACATGTTCAGAATATACTTATAACGTATATTCAGTGGATATTACCTAATGGGTACCTCTGGATCTAAATTGGATCTTTTGGAGTTCCTATGCACGTCGGGTGAATATCTGGGTGATATCCAGGGCAATATCCTTCTCCGTTTTCGTATATGCGCTGGATATACGTGCAATATTTTTTTGCTATGTGGGGAGTCCAGCAAAAAACTGTCTGGATACGATTGTGAGGAATTGAAAAATAGACATTCCTGTCAAATTTCAACAGATTCCGTTTTCTCGTTTCCGATATTCTTCCCGGTAAAGATTGGCCCAAAAACAGCAAAGCAGTGTGTCAAATCTATGCCGTTTTTGTGGCCTTAAGCTCATGTATTTACAAATAAAATAGTTCACGAGTTAGTGAAAGCAGCAGCCGAGGAAATGATACATTCCAATTCAATCAGCATCGAATCCCTCTCAACCGAAGAAAGACAGTTAGTAGGACTTTAGCCTTTCTTTAAGGCCATCTCAAACTGGGCTTTTTGGAGCTGAAGCATCGGATTTAAAAAGTTATTGATAAGTGATTTAATTTTATATTAAGTTATGGTCAAGCCATGATGATAATTTAATAGTTTAGCATAAAAACGTTTTTGATTAAGCAATTTTTGCTATGTTTTCCACATTTTTATGCCATGATTTTGCTCAAATTTTAAAGCTTTCTTTCCAAACTTTCAATTTCTAGAATAAAACACTCACATTTTTCAAGTTTTCACTGTTTTTTTAGCGTTCAAAAAAAGTACTGCCAAAAAACATTTTCTCTCTTTTCTTTTAGAGGTAGATGTACAGTTCATTCCATTTTTATTTAGACAAAACATAACCTCACTTTCCATAGAATAAAAACCAGATTTTTAAGTTGCCAAAATCAAACGCTGTAGGTTTTGCTAATCGGCATTATAACTACACTGCTAACTTTAAATCATTCCGAATAACCCCTTATATTACGCTTTCATATCAATCAAATGCACCATAGTGAAACAGCAAGATGCCAGAGATACTTTATGGATGAAAAATATATTATAATGTAATATGCCTGTTAAGGCAGCCATGATATTCGTTTTGATTTGTACATCGAACATAACAAAGAAAACGTAATGCCTGAGAGAGACCCAGACTGGTGAGCGAAGTCACCCAAAAAATAATTAATTCAAATTCAATTTAGACGTTTAAAAATGCTGGACCGGCTTTAAATTTTGCGTATTTTTTATTACAAGCTTTTATTTAACTTCACCTCTATGTATGTATATTTATATGTTCGGTTCAAATCTTGCAACTCAATTTTGACTAACCTCTAGATATTCGATTGAATTCAAATGTGGTATGCGATTATAGTTCCGGTGACAATACAACAATTTGGCATTATTAGGCACCCCCACTGGAGGGGGGAAAACGGCCAACGGCCAGATTTTGAAAATTCAATGTGGTGTATTCAAGATGGACGATTTTTTGTCGTGTTTTGCTAACCAATTTTAACTGACTTATACACATCCGATTGTCTTTAAATTTGGTATGCTTTTATAGTTCCGGTAACAATACAATTATATAGTATTATTAGGCACCTCCCCCCCCCACTACGGGGGGAGTGGAGGGGCAAAAACACCTAAGTTTGTCCGATGTCAACCAAAATTGGTATACGGAGTTTTTTGGGAATAAGGAATAGGAATTTTTGATCAGATTTTAAAAATTCAATATGGCGGATTCAAGAGGAACGATTTTTAGACGTGTTTTACTAACCAATTTTAACTGACTTATACACATTCGCCTGTCGTCAAATTTGGTATGCGGTTAAAGTTCCAGTAACATACAATAACTTGGTATTATTAGGCACTCCCTGTCCCCCTACGATGTCAACCAAAATTGGTATACGAAGGTTTTTGGGGATAAGGAATACGAATTTTTTGATCAGATTTTGAAAGTTCAAAAATGGCGGATTCAAGATGGACGATTTTTAGTCATGTTTTGCTTCAAATTTGGTATGCGCTTAAAACTCCGGTAACAATACAATAAGTTGGTATTTTAGGCACACCTTCCCCCCTACGAGATGAGTGGAGTGGGAAAATACCTAAGTTTGTCCGATGTCAACCAAAATTGGTATACGGAGTTTTTTGAGGATAAGAAATACGAATTTTTTATCAGATTTTGAAAATTCAATATAGCGGATTCAAGATAAACGATTTTTGTTTATGTTTTGCTAACCGATTTTAACTGACTTATACGCATCCGATGGTCTTTAAATTTGGTATGCGTTTATAGTTCCGGTGACAATACAATGATATGGTATTATCAGGTACCCGCCTCCCCCTAACGAGGGAAAAATATTTAGTTTGTTCGATTTTCATCAAAATTGGCATACAGCGGTTCTTAGAGAAGGGGATTATGAATGTTTGATCAGATTTGAAAATATCAATATGGCGGGTTCAAAATGGACGGTTTGGAGTACAAATTAAAAAATTGTTTTATGTAAAAAGAGCATTTCAAATCCAAGCTTTTATACAAAAATATAAAGTTCACTTTCATAATAATAAAAGCGATGGTGCATTATAGAAAGTTTGCCCATGTTGACTCGAAAAATTTATGCTATATGATTGTTCGCAAGAATCTGAATTTACTATAATGCAGAGAAATGCAAGGGTAAGTAAATTCAACCCAACTCGACCTAATTTACGGTCATCGCTTTTATTATTATGATATCAGAATGCTAAAAATTATTTTCTACTTTTTAGTGAACTTTATATTTTATAAAAGCTTGTATTTGAAAAGCTTTTTTATATAACATAATTTTTAGATTTGTACCCTAAATCGTCCGTTTTGAATCCGCCATATTGAAATTTTCAAACTGATAAACTCATAATCCCCTTCCCTAAAAACCCCTGTATGCCAAATTTGTTTGAAATCGAACAAACTAAATCTTTTTCCCCCTCCACTTCCCTCGTTAGGGGAGGTGTGTACCTGCTAATACCATATTATTGTATTGTCACCGGAACTATAAACGCATACAAAATTTGAGGACAATCGGATATGTATAAGTCAGTTAAAATTGGTTGGCAAAACATGAGCAAAAATCGTCCATCTTGTCCAATTGGACAAGCTAAATATTTTTCCCCTTCCACTTCCCTCGTTAGGGGAGGTGGGTACCTGCTACTACCATATTATTGTATTGTCACCGGAACTATAAACGCATACAAAATTTGAGGACAATCGGATGTATATAAGTCAGTTAAAATTGGTTAGCAAAACATGAGCAAAAATCGTCCATTTTGAATCCGACATATTGATTTTTTTAAATCTGGTCAAAAATTCGTATTCCTTATCCCCAAAAACCCAGTATACCAATTTTGGGTGAAATTTTGGGCGGTATTTACTAAGGACTATAGTTTATCAAAAGTTTGGTTTGAAGGCTGACATATACATGAGTATCGACAAATTTATTTTAAGCCGAACCAGACCACAATTTATAAGATAATTTTACCTGAATAGACGTCAAAATGTACTGGAATGAGACGCATAGGCCCACTTTTTCTTAAAACAGTCCAAATAATCCGTAAATATTAATAAAATATGGGTAAACAAGAAATCTTAGAAATGTCAAAGAGACACGGGATGTTGCATTTTGAGTAAAATCATCGTATATTTTAGACCACCGCCAAGAGATGGTTTATCTGCTTTAAATTTTAAAACAATCACGATTTGGTTCATTTTTTTATTCAAAATAAATATGTTTAAGTATTTTAATTACTAAAAAACCAAATTCCAGGCTTTTTTTGCTTCAATTGGGTATTCCAGCCCGTTTTTTAAGACAATGTATAGGAACATATCGTATCTCACTTTAAGTTGATTCAGGGAGATCACTGCTCTCTTAAATCAAGAAAAAAGCCTTATATATATATAAGTTTAAGATTAATTTTCAATAATTAAATGAAAACAAAGATTTCTTACATACACACATCTGGTTTGCTTAGGCATTTGCACACCTTGTCAAAGGCGATTACCTAGGCGACTAAAAAAATAAAAAGTTAAAATTTTTGTGGTAACTGTTAGCGCGCGGAATCTTAAAAAGCAATTTTTCACGGTATAAATCTTGCGCTATAACCGCTGTGCGCTGTTATTTTTTAAGCAAGCAAGCAATTATAATGTAAAACAGATTCCGGCATATTCACAAACTGCGCAAACGTAACAACCTTTGCCTAATAATTGAATCAGCGCAAATTAAAGAATAGCGCATGTAAAAAATACTAATAATAAAAATTCCACGGCTTTTTTGGGTTGTTCGGGATTTGCTTATTTTTTTATTGTTTTAGTGGTTTTGCGCGGTTTTGTGATTTTTCCGGTGATGTGATATTAGGTGCCGGTAAAAGTCTTTAGCGGTAAATTCTTGCGCGTTAGGGGCGAGAGGACCGTGTGATTTTAGCAATTTTTCCAAAGCATGGAAGAAGGAGAGCAATTGCCTACTCTCGTTCCTCCCTGCATTTCTCCCAGACCTTACCTTACGCCTAAACTCCAAATTGCAACCTCTTGGTGGCATCTATAAATTAAGTAATGGTGCGGGGAGTAGGTAAGTGTTACAAGGCGGAGCGGAGGGTAGAATTCGAAACTGCTTTTCGTTACCATTTGTAACTGAAAATGATAAATAAAATAATGAAATAACTAAATACTTCAACATTAAAAATATTTGTTACCTTATTTAAAGAGGGGGGGGGGAAGAAAGGTATAGAAAATTCTATAAAGATGGACAAAATAAAATTTGTCAAAATTGGTGGTTCACGCGTTAATAGATGTAGAAGTCTTTCATTTATTTCAGCAGGTACGGTTCTCCTTCAAAACGAGCAAAACGTCAGCGAGCGAAACGTCAGTTAAGTGTTTAAACAGTTTTCAATCGATAAAAATACATGAATTATAAATTTTAAGTTAATATTTTCATCATATTGAAGAAGTGTTGTGTAAGAATATATCTTTTCATATGGACCTCTGCAAATTTAGCAATAAAAAGCGATAAAAAAATATAAGTAAGTAACCCATTTAACAGAGTATTTTTAGTTAAAAAGCCTACTATACGGGTTAAACCCGCCGTCAATTTGCTTTTTTCCATTTTTTTCACAAAATTTTTGGAAAACCTGTTTTTTTTCCTTGCGAAATCATTCATATGATTATAGTAAGTCCAAAATTCCAACAAGTTTTATTTAAATTTAAAGAAAAACCCGCAAAATTAGATTAAAAACCACATACGTCCCACAGCCCTAAACCCTATCCTATCTTAGTAAATATCGCCCTTTAAGTTGGTCATAGGACGTACACGCAAACTTGGAATATAGCGCAATATTCTGTCTTCCTTTTATCTGTACAAAAGCAAAGACTTCCGCTCGAATACAGATATCAAAGTCCATTCTCTGCGGTCTATCGTTGAGCTTTTTCATCAAGGTCACGTCGCTACGTAGCATAGCGTTTGCGGCATGTTGCTAACGTGAAGATGTCATTAAATATGCAGCGAGTTTTGCCCACGGGAGCCAAAATCAATAGAGGAGCGGCCGAACCAAAGAGAGCAAGATAGAAATACATGATAATAAAATGTAAAAGATAGAAACATCCGAGCCGCCAAATTTCACGTATACTGCTGGGCACCTCGTAGGTGTCATGACCAACTTAAAGTGTCTATTATTTCATTCATTTGAGATTTCATAACCAGTCCCTTCTATGATGTGTAGAGTTCGCACTATTTACGTTTATGTATTGGATCAACACATGCGATCTTGTCCATATCTAGTACACTATGATCAATTGTCTTACGATAACAATAACAAAATGGCAAAAAATGCTTCAAAAACTTTCTATTACAATCAACTCATGATAAAATTTAAACTAAACGAAATCGAAAATTTTCTGAATGAGGCCCTGTCCACACTGTGATCAGTGTCGCCAAAAATCTAGGAAGAAACAGAAAAATAAACGTCAGACAAAAATTCTCGTTGACAGTTGACGTCAATCAATACAGAGATAATTGAGTTAAGTCCAAAAATATTTAAGGTTGTTGAAGAGAGACAACAGGCTATAAAAAAGTATTTTAGAGAAAGATGGACATAATTTAAGACAATTGTTTACTAAAAATTTCTGTTATGTCATCTGTCTGTCATCTTGAGTGGTGTCGTGCATATGATTTTTATTTTAACATTTTTATCCAAAAAACAGCAAAAATTGTAATTTGTCAAACTTTAAAGTGTGTAAAACATAAGGAGGTATTAATTTCTTTCGATCAAAGCTCTTGACAGTCTTTAAATTTACCAAAAAGCCATGATGACCCTTAAAATAATTTTCTTAAATACCTGTTAGAATTATTTTTAGATGTGCTAAAATGCACTTTAAGGTATGACACGTTTTTTGCTAAATTTAAAGACTGTTAAGAACTTTGATTGAAAGAAATTAATACCACCTTATGTTTTACACACTTTACACTTTGACAAATTACAATTTTTGCTGTTTTTTTGATTGCCAGATAAAAATCAAATGCACGTCACCACTCAAGATGACAGACAGATGACATAAAAGACATTTTTAGTAGTAGTTTGCCTTAAATTATGTCCAACTTTCTCTAAAATACTTTTTTATAGCCTGCTGTCTCTCATCAACAACCTTAAAATTTTTGCACATCACCAAATTATCTCTCCATCTACCTCTAAAATTCTGCCCTTTCTCTCTAAATATTTTTCATTTTAACAGAGAGAAAATGTTTTTTGGCAGTACTTTTTTTGAACGCCTAAAAAACAGTGAAAACTTGAAAAATTTGAGTGTTTTATTCTAGAAATCGAAACTTTGGAAAGAAAGCTTTAAAATGTGAGCAATATCATGGCATAAAAATGTGAAAAACGCTTGCTTCATCAAAAACGTTACCCCTGAAATTATGCTAAAATATTTTAAGCCTTAAATTACCATCATGGCTTGACCATAACAGATATTTAACAAAATTATTTTAAGGTTCATCATGGCTCTCCCATTATGGTCAAGCCATGATGGCCGAAAAAAAAACAGGCTGTAACCATCAGAAAAACAGCTGTTAATCTTGGGCCGGTTTTTACATGGAGTCTTATGGGAGAAGTGAGGTTTTTTCGGGATTATTTCTAAATTACTCGATGAATTTTCTTGAAATTCCCACGAAATATTCTTCGATACCATGCTAATATTTTAAGAAAGGTTTCTTGAGATCACAGGGTATAATAAAAATTCTAGAAAAAGTATTTTGTGAGGTTAGGTTGATGTCAACAACATAACACTTATTTTATTTTTCTTAATAAAGAAAATTTTCTCATATTGTTAGCAATAAAATGCACATGAAAGGTTTCAAGAAGTGCGCATCCATATCTACACCAGAGTAAAAATTGATTTATCGAATGCAGGAGACAAGTAGTGTTTCTTTCCTTCATTTCAGGGAGTTGGAAATGGTGGATAGATATACCTTAATTAATAATTCCTGTCTTGTTGAGTCGCTAAATACTATTTTAGTCGCCATACATGACATCTGACTATATTTTGTCATAGAGCGAGAAGGGTATGGTTTAAATTTTGGTTTAGGTTCTTCCATGAGGTCACCTACCAACTAGAGTCTGTTGAATGGTCCCATCAGAGTGACTACCTTATAGAAGATCGGAGTAATGGTAAAAAATAAGACAATGGCACAGAACACCGTACAGAGAAGCATCTAATTAATGCGTCATTTTGAGAGAAATTTTTGAGTATATCTGGGACTTCTGCTGTTTGTATAATTTTCATCATAAAAGATCTAAACTGAACATTACTTAGATAGATAGATAGATAGTTAGATAATTCTTTATTAGTAATTAAATAGTATTCATAGGTAGGTGCACTGAGAATCCTATTTAACTAAGACGTCTTGTTGGCGTTTCAACAAGTTTACATTTTTAATACAAATCTCAGTTTAAATTAACATTATGATGATGATGAACTTAAAAAAAATTACTAGAGATGGAAACAGTGATTTCAGTGACATCACAAAGTTTTCTTGCTCTTTTTTGCATTATTTGAGGTGCTATAGAGGTATATTTATGCGAGGAGGAAGACGCATCATGTGATCCTTAACTTGTTAGTGTTGTTTATTTGAATGTGGTTATCAAATCGCGTTTAGAGATTTCCTAGGATTTCCTCGACTTCATTGTGGTTTATTAATTTTCAATCTCAAATTAGATTATTATTTTTGATTATTTTGAAAAATAGAAATAAATAGGGAAACTGACTGAAGCGTCCCCCACAAACAATGAAAGGTGGTAAGGTGTATTTGCTGTATTGGCAATATTGGCAAGTGAATGCCATTGGTTATTTACTATAGTAGTATTATTGGCAAAATTGCGCTATTTTGGCAATGATTATTTACTAGTGCTGATGTATTGGCAAATTTATGTTATTTTGCCAATAACTGAAAAACGTGTTTTACATACCAAGTTCAACGCAATCGTTCCTTTAAAAATTGCATGCATTTCTAAACCACCTTTCCGGTCCGATCAAACGCATTTTTTTAAATTTCCCGCGCGATTGACATCTGTCGTGCGGTTGACAACTTGACGTATTTGCCGACGCCATTTTAATAATATTCTGCGGATTCTTCCTATGTGGGTTCCTTTGTGTGTTTTGCAAGTTTTCTTTTAAAATTGGCTTAAATTTGGTTTGAGTTTCAAGTCACCATGGATGTGGAAGCCGATACTGCGTAAGTACTAATATTCTTTTGTTCTTAAATAAGGTCGGTCTAGAGTGGACTTAAAAATGTTCAGAACTACCAGTAAAGCGACCAAAAATCGTCATTTTTGGTGGGTTTATACAGGCATATAAAAATTAAAATAAAAAATAATAACTTTAAACCGAACAGCACACAGCTTCTGCACATGTATACAAAAATGAATGACACCAATAGTTGAAATAATTAAACTAAACTCCATCATGCTGATTTCTTTACTAATATCTGTTAAAAACAAACCAAAAAATGCAAAAAACCTCCCATTTAAATTACAAAAACAAATGAAAGTGAGGTTATGTGTGTCAAAGGGGCATGCTCAAATCCGTTTTAAGATAAAAATAAATGTTAAGTTACTCATCTTTTTATTTATGTTGTATAAATGCCTACACTGTTCCCCATAAGCAACTTTTATTTTAATTTTAATTATTATTTTTTTTTTAATTTTTATTTTGATTTGCCTGTATGAACCCAGCATTAAATCGTGATCTAGACGCCACTTTACAAGAAAATCAAAGGTCACATTATGATCTACAATGCTTAAGCGATACTTAATATATATATATATATATATATAATTTACAAATTTCTTTTGTAATCAAGCAAAACCGTTCTCAACTTAAAAGCCAGTTAACTCCTACCTGTGTTCAGCCTTCAGTGCCATTTAGCCTACTGTTGCCGCCATTTTTATAACTAAATTGACAGGTAAAACATGAATTTTCTCTCAGTTTGGTGTCACTATGGCCTCTATAGTAGGCTAAAGGATACTATATCAAAAAAGAGTTAACTGGCTTTTTAGTTAAAGTGTTGGATCCAGCCATCTAAAGATTCATCAATTCAGTCTACGTCCAAGTCATTTTCTAACACTGAAATTTCTCTTGCTGACCCAGACATAGAAATCAGAGGGGAATAGAACGATTATCGACGACTGCGCATCCAAATTTTCGGGAACACCATCAGTGCCGCCATTTTGCTGGTAGCCTCCCCTGAAATTCTCCTCCGGACGCCATTTATTAAACCAACCAACCTTTATCTGTGATTCAATTGCTGACTTCACTTCTCTGTCAGTTGTCACTCGCGCGGGACTAACCTCGATTTTGGTTTGTTTTGTTTTGGCCACAAAAGCGAACAAAAGCGATGCGTGATTTTCATCTGTTTTTAAACGTTTTTTGACTTTTTTTAGTTAAGTTTATTGTGCATTTTATGTACTTTGACTTTGTGCTGTGGATTGTGTCTTTAGGGCCCCGTTTTTCAGAAGATGTCTTGTTCCGTAAAGGGGTGCAAGAGCGTAAGACGCTTGTTATTGGATAATAATATTTCGTTTCATACGTAAGTTTCTTGTTATTTTTTTGGTAACAATACCGTATAGGGTTTTCTTTTAGACTAAAAATCCAACAGTAATTATTTAGTATATTTTTAACTAAATGAACCCAACCCAACTGAAACAGATTTAAACAAACACCAAAAAAAAAACCACTAACCCCACCCTAAACCTATTTTTTTGCATTAAAAAAACGCCAGACAAGGATTCGGGGTCCTTTAGGGGCCCTAGAAGGTGCCTCCATTTTTTTTATGCCAAAAAAAACATGTAGGGGTTGTAGTGTTTTTTTGGGTTGTTTTGGCTTTGAATAAGTTGGTTTAAGTGTGTTTAGGTTAGGTTGGGTAAATTTAGTTTAAAAAAAAAATGAAAATATGAAAAACACATCAATAATTATTGTCACCTCTTTAGCCTCACGACTATTTAGCTGAATTGTCGGCTCTTTAGACCCTCCCTTTCTTTTATTTTAACTTTTTAGTGGAATATTGTTATGTAGGCACTAGGCAAATTTGCTGGGGTTGAAACATTCTTTTAATTTATTTTCTTAACAATTTCATCTCATCTAAAATTAGGTAATTATTTCCTATACAGGTTTCTGCCATTTTTGGTCTTTGATGAAATATTCTTATGGTCAAGCCATGATGGTAATTTAAATGGTAAAGCCATGATGATACAATTTTCTTATATACATGTTAAATTATTTTTAGATTTGCTAAGATACACTTTAGTAGAACACGTTTTTTGGTAAATTTAAAGACTGTAAAGAACTTTGATTGAAAGAAATTAATACCACCTTACACACCCACTTTACACTTTGAAAAATTACAATTTTTGCTGTTTTTTGGATAAAAATGGCAAAATAAAAACCATATGCATGACACTACTCAAGATGACAGACAGATGACATAAAAGAAATTTTTAGTAAAGATTTGCCTTAAATTATATCCATCTTTCTCTAAAATACTTTATAGCCTGCTGTGTCTCTTCAACAACTTTAATTAAAAATTATCCCTCCATCTACCTCTAAAATTCTCTCCTCTCTCTCTAAATATTTTTCATTTTAACATAGGAAAAATGTTTTTTGGCAGTACTTTTTTTAAATGCCTAAAAAACAATTTGAGTGTTTTATTCTAGAAAGGCTTAAATTACCATCATGGTTCTTAAAATATTTTAGCATAATTTAAGGGGTACCGATTTTAATTAAGCAGTTTTTACTATGTTTTCCTCATTTTTATGCCATGATTTTGCACACATTTTAAAGTTTTGTTTCCAAACTTTTGATTTTTAGAATAAAACACTCAAATTTTTCCAGTTTCCACCATTTTTTTAGCGTTCAAAAAAAGTATTAGCAAAAACATTTTTTTCTCTGTTAATATGAAAAATATTTAAAGAGAGAGAGAGCAGAATCTTAGAGGTAGATGGAGAGATATTTTAGTGACATGCAAAAATATTTAAGGTTGTTGCAGAGAGACAGCTATAAAAAAGTATTTTAGAGAAAGATGAAAATAATTTAAGGCAATTGTTTAATAAAAAATTTTGTTATGCAAGCAAAAATTGTAATTTTTCAAAGCATAAAGTGTGTGAGACATAAGGTGTTATTAATTTCTTTCAATCAAAGTTCTTTACAGTCTTATTTATCAAAAAACATGGCCTACTATAAGTGTAAAAAACATTTAACATGTATTTAACTAAATTATTTTAAGGATCATCATGGCTTTACCATTAATGGGGCACTTAGTGCCATATTCATAGAGATCCTCTGCAAGGAGGAAGGTCCGAGGAATGACTATGAATTGTTGTGTCTGTAGGATCCCAAAGCCACCTCAGAGAGGTTTTTTTTAATTAGATTTTTGTTTTTTGTTTATTTTCTTTAACAAACTCAACCCAATTTAACTTAAACAAACTCAGACGAACCCAAAACACACAAAAAGACATTACCAAGCCCCCCCCCAGCACCTTTTTTTGCATTAAAAAAAACCTGTCAGACATGGATTTGGGGTTCTATTGAAAAAATGTCAGAAACCTCAAAAAAAAACTCAAATCACCCAACCTAGTAGGTACCCTGTTTCAGAAAAAAAATGTTTCAGCATCATCAGTCTTGAGCTCTAGTTATTCGGATTCTAGTAAGTGCCTATATAAATCATTTCTTATGAAATACTTAACTCTACTAAAATAACGGTTTACAAAATTAGATTTAAAGTACTGTTTTCGACAAAGCATTGGAAATATTGATCCAGGTTTGATGATTAATAATTTTGTTAGCAATAAAGTTATTATATATTTATTTAAAAGAAAATGCTATAGATAGATATTCTGAATGCTATTATATTGTATTATTTTATTTGAAGGTGTTGAAGGAAAAAAGTCTATTTTGTGCAATATCTTTATTAAAAATTCAGATGGATATCTTTCGCCCTTGGGGCATCATCAGCATGTACATTAGGTTAGGTTTTAAGAATTTTTAATGAAAATAGTATGATACTTACTAAATCTTTGATTTTATAAAGCAACTAAATATTTTATAATTTTAAATGAAACGAATGTACCTTAGAAACCATTGTCCCTCAAAGAAAAATGTTCGGTCTATAGCTATCTAACCTAACATAGATGCTGATGATTCCCCAAGGGCGAAAGATCTCCATTTGAATTTTTAATAAAGATATTGCACAAAATAGACTTTTTTTCTTTATTATCTTCAATTTCAAGATAGTGCAGGTAGCCACCACAAATCCATTATTTTATTTATTTTTATTTGCTACATGGTCAAGTTCCTAATTATTGATTTTAGGAGATAAATATTTCTTTTCTTTTTAGTGTTATTTAGAATTGTTTATTATTTCTTTTACAGACACTTAAGAACTTTGTAGTGGTGGAACCAAATTTGAATATTTTTGTAATTTTCTAATAGTTCAATAAAGATTTTTTTCTATCTATCTATAGTGCCTAATTTTTATTATTTTCCCGCAAAAATATATTTACGATTTTTTTTAGATTTCCACGAGATTTAACAGTTCAGAGAAATTGGCTGGTTGCCTTACAAATTGACCCAAGCCAATGGACTTGGACAAAATCTAAAGTTATGTGTTCAAGGCATTTTAAGCCAGAGGATTTCATACAATTGCAAGGTTCTAGGAAGGATCTAAAACGAAATGTTGTGCCCTCTTTCCAGTTGAGGCCAATTATTGAGAACTCTGAGGCAGGAACATCAAATATATCAGAACACTCTTTGGCAACGAGCCCAAGTTTTAATATTTCCTCAGAGCAGTCAACATTATCTGTGGAATCTGATGCTCAGAAAAAAACTTTGCGGCTACTAAAAAAAGAGAAGTTATGAAGTTAATAATAATACACACTACACAGGTCTATACCCTTTTTTCTGTGGAATTAAGACTAAGCCACTAAATTTCAATGAATAAGAAAAATGCATACATATATTATTTTTTTAACACATCATAAAAATATGATGTTGGTTGTAAGTAGTTGGATTTTTTTTGCGATGAATTAAGCCCAACTTTTATTTAATTTTTAGCACTACAGGAAAAGCTTCTAGGTGCACCTCTGATGGAACATCTAAAAAAAGGAAAACTTCTTGGGCTACAAAGCAAACATCTGCCTTGGAACAAAGTAGTGATACTGATAGTAGCCCTAGACTAAAGAAAATCTCACCTGGGAAAAAAACTTCCAGTTCAGATAAGAGTACTGCTACTGATAGCAGCACCAAGAGTAGGAGAATAAGGATAGTAACAGAATTTCATTCTTACAGGTTGGTAGTATTTATTAGCAAAAAACAAACTTATTAATAACTTTAGGTCAAAGCTTCCTCAAGAGATCAAATTAATTTTTAGAAAATATTGCATACAAAGTACACTCCATTTCAAATTCTCTAGAACAGTTTTTTGACACTCACCAAAACAGTTTCATTTAGTTTCTTTGTTTAAATGTCAGCCATTATATTAAAACTGGTTTGGAGAATTTGGAAAGGACTGTTGGTCACTCCATTAACAAAAAAAATATTTTTTGTATTATTAAGTATTATTATTGATATATTTACAACACAATTTTGAATCAGGATTGGAGCATTCTATTTAAAATGAGACATTTCCAGGGACGGTTGCCAACTTTGCATTATGTAATTTCGTTTATAAAAAATTATGCATATTCTGAATATGAACCTTTTTTTACCTTACATAATAATTATGGGGATAATGTATGGGTGGTAAAATATATTGAAACACCATGTACTATAAAAAGTGATTTTCTCTAGTTATTATTTTTTTTAGTGCTTCTCCCTCAACTTTAAAAAGAAAGTCTAAAGTTTTGAAGCAGAAGCATAAGATTTTCAAAAGAAAATTGTACTCAGAGAGGTACAAAACTAAAAAACTAAAACAGAAGGTGACAAATTTAAGAATGGTTATAAATTCTTTAAAAATTCTTTGCAACATGTTCAAAAAACATATGATAGCATTCCAGCACTTTTGATGGCCCGGCAAAGCATATAATTTTGTCCGCGAAGAGTTTTCCTTGACTCTTCCTCATCCAAGTACACTAAGAAAGTGGTACGCAAATGTTGACTGTTCACCAGGCTTTATTGCTCCAGTGTTTAATTGTTTGAATCAAAAAGCCGAAGAGGCAAAAGCAAATGGCCATGAGCTCATTTGTTCTTTAATGATGGATGAAATGTCAATACAGAAACAAATTGAATTTGACAACAATAAAATAGGGGGTATGTAAATATTGGCGTTCCCACAGATAATGACGAATTACATCCTGCATCGGAGGTGTTGGTTGTCATGGTGGTTGGTAACCAAGGATATTGGAAATTGCCAATTGGTTACTTTTTTGTAAAAGGACTTTCGGGAGAAGAAAAAGCCAATATTGTGAATGAAAGCTTACACGATGTTGATATAAAAGCTTATACCCACAATATTGATCCATTTTCATGTGGTATTTGTTCCTTCAAAAATAGGCTTAAAGAAATACAATAAGACCAATTTTTTATGGTTATTTATTTGTGCTGTTTTTGTGCAATTTTTATCAACTGTCCTAGTATACTTATTTTATTGTTATGTATATTTATTTTTAGTTTAATTATTATTTTTGTATTTTTACTTTTGTAATTGGCTCTGACATTGAAATAAATAAATATATGTGACCAGGTTCGTTTTAAATACTGTTTTGTATATAATTAACCATATATATTTGAATTAGGAGATGTTAGTAATTGACTTTAAACTTAAATCGATTTGAATACTAAAAAGATAAGGGTTTCATTGAGACTCAGTCTTGACTAAAAATGGACTCAGTCACATGTATACATGGCAATAATTGGTTGAATTTTTTTTTCTATTCCTGATCAAATAAAAAATACCATAATCAACCTAAATTATTTTCATTTAGTCACCCTTAATAATTTCTTAGACATTGAATTTAAAAGTATTTAAATAAGCAAAAATAAACTTTTTTTCTCAGAGCGTAATATAAATTCTGTGTGAGGGACTTTCTTTCCAATTGACGTAATAATATGAAGTTAAAATGCAGTAGTACTATAAAATTCATAAAAAAATGCAGTGCTGTTTCTTAAACTACTGCTGCTCTAACACATGTACCTACTTAGTTTTTAAAGTGCACATTTTGCATTATGTTTTTAGAAAATATAAATTAAAACCAAATTGGACCATTGTGGCAACTTCTTCTATTTCTATGATTGAGGCAAAATGTTACTAAAATTAATTTAACAAGATGGTAGGACCTACAGCTGGTATCATTAGAATACAAATCGGGTAATTTTTATAGTTTTCAGTGTGGATAGAGATGTGTATTCTCTATCTACATTTTTAGTCTTGTCACAAATCCTTTGCAAATATATGGATATATCTTGCAACTTCCTAGGGTCTCTGGTTTGGTATACACATGACCATGTCACATTTTGTGATTACCTCCTTGATTTTAATAGTTCTAAAAAAGCGCATTATTTTGGGAAAACCATGCAGTTTTACTTAAATATTTTTTATAAATCTTATTAATTTTTAGAACTCGTAGAAATAAAAATAAACAAACATTAAAGTCAACAGCTGATTGCTCTTAAAGAAAGCGAGGTTATGTTGCCGATCTTGACGTTTCTACCGTCAAAATGGCCGACCAACAAATCTCAACGTTCGCGCAGGTAGGAGCGTTTTCTAGTCTCCCCTCTGATTTCTATGGACCCAGAGAATGATGACCCTTAAATTTCTTGTGAAACCGAGCTGTCTTTAGTTAATATCTTAAAATCTCTTTTAAAATTAATTTGAAAAAACTCGTCTGTGGTACTATTTTTTTATTTTAACGTAAATTTGCCAATAAAACAACTAGATTAAAGTTATTTTTTTTTTTGAGAAACCGATATTTTGTCACTTTTTAAGCAAAAAGGGCTACTTTTTCCTAAAACAAAATACTGGTTTATCCAAAAAAATAATTTACAGCTATACTTACCAAAATTTAAACTTTTTTAGATGCTGTAAAAAATCCTTTAAGAAGTCAACCAACTTTTCCTCATTCTGTCGTTGAAGATGCTACTAAGGCTTAGTTACGGGGTGCCTGTGACTGAAAAGGGGGCAGAACATCCAGGAAAAAAGATGCTGAATAAATCTTCATCTTATCTTATAACAAGAAGAAGGAAGTACTAAGTTTTTAAATTTTTGGCCAAGGAATTTTTATATAAAGCAACTGAAGCAAACCTTATTTTTTTGATTCACAATCAAAGAGATTCTAAATAAAATTTTCTCTGTTGCAATTTACTGTTGTATGGAAAACCTCCTCTTAATAAATATTTAAATCAATTTATGAAAGAATTTTCCTCTATCTTTGGCATGACCAAGACGACAAATATTATTCATATGGTTTCCATTCCTGTCTTCATGTTAGGATATAAATATAAGTGTATAAGTGTTTGTTTATAGTAACATTTATTTATTTATTACATATTGGTTTTTCTAGGAATTTTTGTTCGTTTAAGGATAACATAAAATAAATGTGCATTCGTAAATTATGTGCATTATTTTATTTTTAATCCACAATCATTACAATTTTTATTTTATGCATAAATACTTTAAATAGGAAGAAAAAGCCAATTATCAGTGGTATCGGAATTTGCATCTGTATCCCTATTGAGCCGACCAATCAAGGAGGTGCACTTTTAAACTTTTAATTTTTGCGTGGGTTTGGCACTTAGTGGTAAGGGTGATTCACCATATTTTCCCAACTACATAACTTATTTATTCTTAAAGATAGAAAAAAAAATAATACAAAAGTTGTTTAGTTTTTCACAAATTTTAAGAAAATTTAACCAAAATTTTCAAAATATCAAATTTCGACATCAAATTTCTTATTTCAAATGGAAAACCCTGTATATTTTTCAAGAAAAACGTTGACTTAAGAGCAACTGCTTAAGATAAACCCTACAAGATGTACCGAAATTTTAAAAAATATACAGGGTGTTCTATTTAAAATAAGAAAGTTGATGTCTAAGTCTAAATTTGACATTTTAAAATTTTTTATTGAATTTTCTTAAAATTCGTGAAGAACTAATCAACTTTTGTATTTAAACTATTTTTCTATCTCTAATAATAAATGAGCTATATAGTGGGAAAAATATGGTGAATCACCCCATACATTTTTTGCCAATATTGCCTGCAATGCCGGTATTTAGTATGCAGTGCTCCTCTACATTTAAACCATGCTAAGTGTGTATTTGCTATCAGTTTAAACGTATTCGTTGCCATCGCTCGGCCGGTGGCTCACACAGGTGTGTTTAAATCATGTTAACGTACAGATTGCCGTGCGTCAAATTCTCATTGCCAATAGATGCCAATAGTTGTAAGGCACGTTGCCATGACGGCATTGTTTGTGGGGTCTATGAGGCTTGTGCGTGACAGTTTTTTAATTTATTTCCATTTTTTTATCCTTTCATGAGCATTTTGACCAACCTAACACTGACTACTACTAAGAAATAAATTATTGATTGATTGATGATAATCTTTGATAAATAATTTGATTAAAAAATAATCTAGATTCGTTTGGAATCCAGACCTTTATTTCTTTTTTAAATTTTTTCTGATTGTTAACAGTTTTAATTTCGTCCGGTATCAGATGATAGACATAAGACCCAGGGCTTTCCAGTCACAGTAAAAGGAATATTTTTTTTACCCCTTTTAGAGTGTAAAACCCAATTCCACTCAATTTTTTTAAATTGGATGATAGTAGTTGTGGCACCTTGCTGGAAAGCTCTTTTTAAAAGAAAATTGGCTTTTATTTCACTCTAATTAGAGATCTATCTTTTAGCTTCAAAAAACTTTTTTATATCGCAAAATTCCGCAACGTTAAAACAGAATGAAGTTGCAAGTTTTAGTGGTCAGTATTATTTTCGTTAATTTAGATAAAATGTTTATGAACTGCTTTATTGAAATTTTGCACTCTTTATTTCGTAAAATGGATTTTTTTGAATGAAAGTTGAAATACTTACTAAAAAAAATATATAAAATTTTTTTCATTTGTCTGGTAGAATAAAATCAATTATTTTTGACGAAATATTTTTTAAATATTCTTTATTTACGTTAAAAATGCGGCAAATAATCGAAATAGTAAAAATTGAAATTTTAATAATTATTGGGTTCAGAGATTTGACCAACAGATTTTTTTAGCTCTAGGAAGTTGGTTAGTTGCCTATTTATGGCTGAACATTATATAAGTTTTCAAAATAATTCACTGTATTTTTTGTTTAATTTTTCTTAAAAAAAATGTGTTTTTTGAAATATGAATTACCTATCAAGTTAAAATAAAACAAAAATTGCACAATTTTCTGCTTAAAAGAGCTTTCCAACAAGATGCCACAAGTGGGGTCGGGTTTCGCCCTGTAAAAGGGGTGAAACAATATTTTCTTTAGTATGACTGTAAAGTCCACAAAAAATCTTAATCGACGTGTTTTGCGTTTTATCCACATTCTTCACCCTGAAGCTGTAGCGAATTTGTTCGAGTTAAAGTCCCCACCCTGTATATTCTACAATATTATATAGGCAACCAACTTAATCTAGTAATAGTTTTCAGTGGGGTGTCATAAAACCAAGATGACCATTGTTATGTCCTAGGTAGTATTTGGAGGTATGGTAATCATTTATTTTCAAAAAAGGAATGGACACTTCCGGATCCTTCAACTGGAACAGTTTTGGAGAGATATACCTTTCTATTATTGTGATGCCTTTTTCGTTTAACACTCTTCCTCCAGTTTTTGGCAGTTATTGTTTTACCAAAGTTAAGCAACTGGATTTGACAGTTGCTAGGGAAATGTTTAAAAACCAATTGTGTGTTGGTAATGACAGTTGGTAAAAAAAACTGTAAAAAAACGTGCCTCGGCAAGTTTGTATTGTTCCGTTGTCCAACGGAGAAAGAAACTCAAGAAAAGTGGAAATAAAACTGCATTTACTAAGCTGGAAAATTAATAAAAATAGCTGAATTTGCGAGGTAAGTGAGCAGTAGGTACAAATATACGCATTTAGCATGTACTTTGTTAATAAATAACACATTATGTTTCCCGTATTTTATTGTAAGAAAAAGAGAAACAAAAATATAGATCAATTGGAGTTTATATTTTATCTATTATTTACATAAACCACAAAAAAAATTAATCTTTCAAAATTATAAAAAGAGACAACAAAACATCAGTCCATTTCATAAAATCGCTTTTACATACAAATGTGAAAAAAAACTAGAAAGAGAGGGCAATATGAGATGCCCACCTCTGGTAAAACAACCTACTTTCATCCTAAAAACATTAAAAATTTTACCAACCTCAAGGGAATTAAATCAATAAATTCTCCAATATATGGATCACTATTAGGTATTGTGATTATTTAGTAATAGTAGTAGTAGTAGTAGTAGTATAGGGGCGGCCCGTGGGCCTGGCAATTAAGACCCTTCATAAGCCCTTTCTGTCATACCCCGTTCCTTACCCCTATGCCCCTACTTCCGCTGCACCTCTCTCTCCGGGCCTCCCTGTCTTCTTTACGAAGTTTAGTATGTCGGCCCATTTGAACGAGTGCTTCTTCCTCTATCGTGGAAAATCCCAATTTCAGCTGCCTTGATCTGGCATATGCGTCACACGGTGCTATCAAGTGCTGCACCGATTCCTCTTTAAGCCTGCAAGCGGGACACACGGGATCCCCTGCTACTCTTATTTGCGTCAGATCTTTGTTCAGCCGATTGTGCCCAGTCAGCATCCACGAATAGCTTGAACTGTCTGCACTTTGACTCTTGCCTTCAGGACGTCTTCAGTTCATTGTTCGCCCATTTGTTGAGCTCACTCTGTACCTGTTTCCTTGTTATTCCCAGAAGAAGTTCCGTTCCAATGTATTGGGTTTCGGCCCCTAGTCTGGCAAGTTCGTCCGCTTTCTCGTTCCGTGGTATTCCCTGGGACACACATCAGTGTCACCCTCCTGTCCCGAGCCAGTGTTTGCAGTGCCTCAGCGCACTCCTCCACCAGACCACTGACTATCTTGGGTGCACTTAGAGCCTTAAGGGCAGCCTGGCTGTCGGAGCATATGTATATGTCCCTCCTGCCATTTCTGACCTCGCGTAGGGTTGCTGCCATGATAATGGCATACACCTCCGCCTGAAACACCGTAGTGTGTTCTCCAAGTGGATAACTCTTCTGAACTTCTAGGCTTTCCGCGTACACCCCTGCTCCTGTTGTCTGCCTGGCTGACAGTTTAGAGCCATCCGTGTGTAGCAGACCGTCGCCTCTCTGCTTAATTCCGTTCGGAATTCTTCCCTTTGCCACTTGTGATTATGTAGTTTTACTGTCGAATCATTTAAGTTGTTTCCTGTCTACCATTACAAAGCTAAGAGTATAGGTAGGTACACCTAATTTAAAAAAAAACAGGGTGGCCACTGGGAAAAAACTAATTTTTTCATGATTTTATGACAGTTTTTGAAAAATTTTATGACAATTTTATGACGTTTTTTGTAGTGAGCGTGCGATAAGTATCACATTTCTGCACAGCGTGCATAAAAAAATAAATTACGTCACGCCTTGCGGAAAAAGCCTATTCCCAAACGCAATTTTTTTTTTTATTTTGCTGACGCTCATAGGAAAAATGTTATACCTAACGCGTGCGGAAAGCGTCTTTTCCAATGGCGCGTCGTTCAGGCAAGTGCCGCGCAGGTACCTGCGGAAAAGTATCATTTTCCACAGAAATAACTATATTACTATTACCAACCATCCAGGAAGTAGATGTAAATCTATATTGAAATTATAAATATATTTTAAAAATTGAATTCCAAGTAGGCACCTGTTATTGTGTGAAATAATAAATCCACCGTATTTATTCATTTGTTCATTTATCATTAAAATTAAAATGTTTACTAATACAAATATACAACAAGAAATCTATATTATGAAAATTTAAACAGTAAGGGGCGGTTTATCAATAGGGAATTATTGAAATACGGCCGCACTGGATAGTGCCTACTTAGCGCCGACCTTAACACAGGCTGTGCCTGGCTCTAAAAGGTGCAAATTATAGAATTATTGAACGCGCCTCTGGCAAAACGGTGACGATTCTACTTTATTTCTAACCTACAAATATATGCTGCATGTGTTCGAAATTCTGTGTTGTTTTTTTATATTTTGAGTCTTTGTGGAGGGTGGAGAGAGTTCTGAAGGGATTTTGTTGAAGTACTTCTCATAGCAAACAAATATTGTCTTCAGCGGTAAAACGAAGTATTTGAGCTTCGCTTTTTTTAATTTTCTTGAGCTATGTCATCCGATATTATAAAAATATAACTATTTTGTCCCAATTTTTTCTTTTTTGGCCTTCACAACACAAAAAATTAGGGTTAGGGTAAAAAATTGGCGAATAGTTGTCAAAAACGTCAAATACGGCTAGACACAGCCAAGATGCGGCACAGTATAATTCCTCCACAAATAAGGGCAGGTCCTAACCTTATTAGTGTCGGCACTAAATATGGTCGTTCTTGCGCATGCGTATCTGTCAACAGCGTCAAAATAGTGCCTGGCCTTATGAGTACCGGGCCCTAACTGCGTTTCAATAATTCCCTAATAGAGAGTTTGGCATTTAATTCTCAAGTTAAAGAGAAAGATTGCTGACATATACAGGGGGGCAGAATGAAATAGCCAAAGGTTAACTCTAGGGTTAAATGCCTCTCGCTATTGACAAAACGCTATTGACAAAACGGCCCTAAGAGGGTTTTTTCCAGTTTCATGTATTTTTCGGAAGCTGCGTGGATATATGTTAATATTTAAGTTGCCCAATTCCACATCCATTAATTCTGAATATTTTCTTACAAAGTTTTCAGTAAGCAAAAAATCTTTCATTTCTTCAAGTAGATAAGAATACTGCAGTTTCCAAGGTGCATTGAATTTGATTTATTAAACAAAAAAAACCTTTTGTAAGGATATAATAGAGGTTATTTTCTCACAACACAAGAACGCACACAACTGATTCGTGCAGTGCAGTCTATTGGTTAATATTGAAAATCGCAGCAAAACTCTTGTTGTGTCCTTTGAATCATGAGTTGCCTATATATTGCTGCAATCTCCATAAACCTAGCGGGGCCACCTCATAAAATCCAAATTTTAATAATTCCAGAATTATGTGCTTTTTATGTGCTAATTTCATCACCTTTTAAAAATTTTTGTGCTCGCTAGCTTTATATAAACCTAGCAAGCCCAACCTTAAACAAAGGTGAAAAATATTCGTTAAATGTCTTAGAATTATGTGCTTTTTATGTGCTCCATGAAAATTTAAAAAAAAACTAAGGATTTTTAAATTTTTTAGTAATTTAGTTTTAGTGATCTAGTAAGCCCATAACATTTTTTTTAAAACTCACTAAAAAAGTAAAACATTTTTTAAAAAAATTGTAATAAAATATGTATTATCGAAAACTACTAACTTAGTGATAATAATGTTACATAATTTTAACACTTATTATCTTTCATTTATTAGACTTTTACTAGCATTAATCAATAAATTCTGTCCTAATGTAATGTTTCGCAAATGTTTTCAAAATTTATAATGAGACATTTTTATTACTTTTATAACAAAATACTTTAATCTTTTTTCTTTACTTTATTAGTATTATTTAAGCAACAAGTATAATAATGTTTCATCTATAAAGCACCGTTTCCAGAGCTTCGAGGTGTCGCTCGCTCAATAGCAATTAAGCCCACTCATCTGTCGCTGTTTATTAACGTATACATAATACAATTAACGTATATTCCGATTCATCTTTAAATGGTGTTATTATTTAAACAAAAACCTAACTTCAAAAGACAAATATTTTGCGACACCCAGCGACAGTGGACGACAGTCAGTTAATGTCGCTAGATTCCACCGGCGAGAATGGAGAGCATTGTCGCGAGCGACACGTCGAAGCTCTGTGAACGGGGCTTAAGACGTCAACTCAACAATTTTTTTGTAGTTTAGGAAATATCTCACAAAATTGTAATGTTTGTACCTGCTTCAACAATAAATAAACTATAAAAAGTATTTAATAAATGCATTTTAAAGGTATCATTGAAGTAAGTAAAGTTTATATAAAGACACGTTTTTGGTTCTGCTCGCGATACACTGATGGAGTTTGGGATTTTTGTTAATTTTTAAAGTAAAGTCCATTAATTGGACAATTAAATTTCGTCCGTGTAACCAACATTCAGGATTTTTTTGCCACATATAGCTAACATTCCTGCTAATAAAACGAAACACTTCCAATATTTTTAACATATAAACTTTTAAAAGTTTAAATTGCAAATTTATATCGTTTCTATATAGTTGAATCCGTTTTTTAAAATCCTCTTATAAAAAGTATACACATAGATAAAAAGGAATTAAAAATACAAATTCTTAAAGATATAGAATTAGATTGGTTTTATATGTCTAAAGGTGTATTGAAATGGAGAGAAAGTTTGTATTCTTTTCTATATAAATGAATCCGTTTTTTGAAAACCTTTTTTTTTATCACAAAGTATTGGATTAAAAGGTAATAATAAGTATTCCTTTTGCATGCTTCAAAATGGATACACAAGGATAATAAGATTATAGATAAGAAGAAAATGAAAGTATGAATCCGTAAAGAAGAAAGAATTGGATTGATTTTGCATGCCTAATGGTGAATTGAAATGGATAGGAAGTTTGTATATTTTTCTATATAATGGAATCTGCTTTTTGAAATCTATTGACTTGAGAGGTATTAATATGTATTCATTTCGTAAACTTAAAGTGGAGTAAAAGGGATTAAAAAAATTAAATATATGAACCTTTGAAGATATATAGAAATGGATCCATTTTGTATACCAAAACGTGTATTATAACGGATAGAAAGTTTTAATCATTTTCTAATATAGTTGAATCCACTTGAGTTCTTTTGTTTTGGGACTAAATCGGATTAAAAGAAAAAGGTATTAGCAGGTATTCCTTTTGTATAGTATGAAGTGAATAGGAAGGGATAAAAATATTGTATATGGATGATCCCTTGAAGGTATATATATGGATCAATTTTGTATGCCAAAAGGTATATTGAAACGGATAGAAAGTTTGTTTCTTTTTCTACTCCACTGAATACTTAACGAACCCATAAAGGTATAGATTTGGATTGATTTTGTATGCCTAAATATATACTGGAATGGATAGGAAGTTTGTATCCTTTTCTATAAAATTGAATCCATTTTTTGAAATCTTGGTTTTTGAATAAAAGAGTATTGGATTAAGAGGTATTTATATGTACTCCTTTGGAGGACTATAAAATGATAAAAAGTATATAGATAAAAAGGATTTGAAAATACGAACCCCTTAGAGTTTAGAATTGAATTGATTTTGTATGCCTAAATATGTATTAAAAGGGATAGGAAGTATTTATCCTTTTCTATAAAATTGAATCCGTTTTTTGAAATCTTTTTTTGAATAAAGAAGTATTGGCTTGATAGGTATTAGTATGTATTCATTTCGTATACTATAAAGTGGAATGAAACGGATAATTGAAGGTAGAGAAATGGATTAATTTTGTATGCCAAAAGGTGAATTGTAACGGATAAAATGATTCAATCATTCTCTAAAAAAGATTAAATGAAGGTATTAATAGGTATTCCTTTTGAAAACTGTACTACTACTCTACTAGAATGGGATAAAAAGTATATGGATAGGAAAGAATTGAAAATATGAACACTTGAAGGTATAGATATGGCTCAATTTTGTATGCCAAAAGGTGTATTGAAACGAATAGAAAGTTTTTATCTTTTCCTACTCCACTGAATACTTAACGAACCCATAAAGGTATAGAATTGATTTGATTTTGTATGCCTAAATATGTATTGAAATAAATAGGAAGTTTGTATCCTTTTCTAAATAATTGAATCCGTTTTTTGAAATCTGTTTTTTTTTATAAAAAATTATTGGATTAAAAGGTATTAATATCTATTTCTTCTTGGAATACTATAAAACGGATATAAAATGATAAAAAGTATATAGATAAAAAGGAGTTAAAAATACGAACCTCTTATGGTATAGAATTGGATTGATTTTGTATGCCTAAATATGTATTAAAATGGAAAAGAAGTTTGTAACCTTTTCTATAAAATTGAATCCGTCTTTTGAAATATATTTTTTTGGATTAAAAAGTATTGGCGTGTAGTGAATTAAAAGGGATTAAAAATATATGAATAATAAAGAATTAAAGATATACGAACTCATAAAGGTATAGAAATTAAAGGAAAGTTTGTATCCTTTTCTATAAAATTGAATCCGTTTTCTCAAATATTTTTTTTGAATACAAGAGTATTGGATTAAGAGCTATTAATTTGCATTCCTTCGGAATACTATAAAATCAAATCTTTTTTTTGGATAAAAGAGTATTGGATTAGAGGTATTAATATGTATTCCTTTGGAATACTATAAAATGGATATAAACGGATAAAAAGTATATGAATAAGAAGGAATTGAAATTACGAATTCCTAAAGTTATAGAATTGGATTAATTTTGTATGCCTAAATATGTATTGAAATGAATAAGAAATTTGTATCATTTTCTATATTATTGTATCCGTTTTTTGAAATATTTTCTTTGGATTAAAAAGTATTGGCTTGAGAGTTATTCATTTTGTATACTATAAAGTGGATTGAAAGGGATTAAAAGTATATGGATAAAAAAATTGAAAATACGGACCCTTGAAAGTTTCAATCATTTTCTGTTATAGTTGAATCCCCTTTTTGAAATCCTTTTTTTGAATCAAAACAGATTAAATGAAGAAGATATTATAGGTATTCCTTAATTATATAATATGAAGTGGATAGAAAGGGAGAAAAAGTATATAGATAGGAAAGAATTGAAAATATGAACCCTTGAATGTATAGCAATGGATCAATTTTCTATGTCAAATGGAGTATTGGAACGGATAGAAAAGTTTTATATTTTTCCACTCCATTAAATACTTAACGTTTTCTATCCCTCGAGGGTCACAAATTCATTTTTTTAATTCTTTCCTATCCATTTTTTTTAAAGGGTGGGGAACTTAGAACACTCTACCAACCGCCAACGACAAGGATATTTAACTAGTTTCCAGCTCTTTTCGCTTTTATCCTGTTGAACCAGAAGAGATTGTGGATGCAATTAAGGATATTAAGAATAAGAAAGCTAGTGCCGAGGTTCTGTCAAAACTGCCTCATGACGCTTTGATTGCTTTTTGTGTTGCGATAAATGATTCTTTTAACAAGGTAACTTTCCGGAATGTTTAAAATCATCAATTCTTATTCCCTTGCACAAAGGTGGCGCAACAGACATCCCTTCCATCTTCCGCCCAATTTCTCTTTTGCCTACAATGTCCAAGGTTGTTGAGAAAATTGTTAGAAAGGGAATGTGGAGCTACCTTATTAAATATAAATTAATTACCCCGAAACAGTTTTGATCTCAGACTTCAAAGGGGACTCATGATGCCATCTTTAGCTTTTTTGATAGGGTATATATAGAGATCAATAGGCGGGAAGCTGTAACGGCGGTATTTTGTGATCTATCCAAGGCTTTTGATTGTGTGGATCACAAAATACTGTCGCATAAGCTCGAGAAGTATGGATTTAGAGGCAATGTCTTAAAGTGGTTCAAGTCTTATTTAAGTTTTCGTCATCACTCAGTAGTCAGTTCTGGGTCGTGTTCTTCTCCTCTTAGTGTCAGTTGTGGTGTACCTCAGGGGTCAGTGTTGGGGCCTCTCTTGTTTCTCCTCTACATAAACGATCTTGTAAGGTTAAAGATTGCGGGAGAGTTTACTTTATTTGCTGATGATACTTCGGTACTATGGCACCACAAAGATATTCACATTTTAAGGAAACATATTTCAGGAGACCTCTTAAAAATTAAAAATTGGTGTAACGCTAACAGACTTTGTTTTAACATCGATAAAACAAATATTTTAGGGTTTAATGGTAATATGCAGGGCGTGAATTTGGGAGAAAATCCCTTGCTGAGATCATATCTTTAAATTGAGTAGGAGACTCTCTTCTGGGTGTTTTGCCATTAGATGTGTGAGGGCAGAATTGGGTAGTGACATTGCAAGATCTGTTTATTTTTCATTATTTGAGTCACATTTAAGATATGGCATACCTTTTTGGGGCTCTGCACATCTTCATCTTCTGAAAATTGTTTTTGTTCTTCAAAAGAAAGCAGTGCGTTTTGTGGCTAATATTTTGTTAATCAAAAAATTCTAACTCTGACGTCATTGTTTGTTTTAGAGTTGGCAAGTTTGGTCTTTAAATATTTTAATAATATTTATGGTTCTGGACCAAGGCGTATGACCAGACAAAATTTCAATCTTCCTTTACTAATTCCTAAAAGCACTTTGGCTCAAAAATCTTTAATTTATGAAGGGAGGAAAATATTTAATCACTGGCCTTTTGTTATTAAACATGCTACAAAAAATCAAAAAATTAAAAAATAAAAATAAAAAACCTTCTTGTAGAGAGACCATATTACTCTTTGGCCGAGTTTTATGAGGACCAGTTTGGATAAGACCAATTGTGTTTTATTACGTTATTATTATTTTATATTCTTAAATTTAAAAAGTATGTTAAACTAAAACAACCCTTTAGTTTTTTTACCTCTTTATTATATTTTAATCTTTTTGTCTAGTTTTTTGTTTTATGGCTTTTATTTATTTTTTCGTATTTTTTTTAACTGTAATCCAGATTTTGTTTTTTTTTTAATTATTTATTCTGTTTGTTAGTCTAATGTTTAAATTTTCATGCTGTTTTATTATTTAACATATTGTCATAAGGGTAATTTCCAATAATTACAAACAGTAATATTTAATAACATAATTCAATCCGCGACATGTTTATGTGTTAAAATCACATACTCTCAAGACAGATACCTCTGTGCAACGTTTAAGGTTAAACTCGCGATTCAATAACCTAGTGTTTTAATTATTAATTTATTATTAAGTATAAACTTTTCGTATTTTACAATAGCTAACTATCCTAACATCCTAGTTCAACGAAAGGTCGGAAGGTCCTGTTGAATGAACTATCAATGTTAGAATAGGTTTATAAAAACGTTTCAGAGAGGTTAAGAGTCAGTTAGTAGTGATTCGATATTTGAGAGTAAAGAATCAACCCAAGACATAAGCCGTTCAACATGATGAAGAAAGTGTGTGTATTTTTAATGTAAGTACTATTTTGTTTATTATGTATTTTATTATTATACAACCATTTATTTAAATGCGTGTATTATTCATACTGGTTGCGTAGTTGTGTAGCTCTAAGGAGCGTCACGACATATGGTGGAGGTGCTGTAGTTCTCCGTTTTTTTAAAAAGTTTTTTTTTCTGAAAACTAAAATTTTCTGAATGAACTTATTTTTTTAATTTTTTTACTTAGGTAATTTTTTTTTAATCGATAACTTGTCCCCCGGTAAAAATTTAAAATTATGCAATGCTAGTATGAAATTTAAACTTTAGTTTAAATTATACCGCACTCAAATGAATTTTTGTACATTTGTTTCTATATATTTTTTTAAGACAATGGTCACTCCACTAAATGGGGACCCCGAGCAGAGTCACTAGGAGTCATACTCAAAATCTTAGTGAAAAAGACAAATCTATTTTATTTTCAAACGACGCGGGCTTGTCAAATAATTTTTCTAGAAATAGAAGTTCGTCTATTTCAGGGCCTTTCACACCTAAAAGTAAACTTGAAAGGAATCCTCAAAAACCTCAAATAAATTTTGATTTATCATTTTTGGATCCAAATATTGAGAACCACTCCACTCCCAAAAAATCAAAAGAAATTTTGGGACCTCAGAAACAATTTAAACTATCCCTAGGGAAAGATAACCTTTTTGAAAATTGTGAAACTTCCATTTTTAATAATTTGACGGAAACTGTCGAAAATCAGGACCAAAAAGGCACTGAGAAACCAAAATTAAGTGAGTCGACGACTGAAGACCTTAGTGTTACGGTCATCAGTCAGTCACAAAAGAAAATAAATCCTCCGAGCCCAGTTGCCAGAAGGTCACTACCTGGAAAACAATTACCGACAGCCGCTAATAAAATACTACTTTGCTCGATGCTCTGTAAGGGTCAAGCATTACTCCGGCTACTCCTAAATTCATCGAACCGCCATATTTTAATCCAGGTTTGGACGCACCAATTAATTATATTACAAAATATGAAAAAATTGCTCAAGTAAACGGGTGGACGGACGCCTTTAAAATTGCTTATTTTAAAAATTATTTGGAAGGTGCAGCGTTTCGATGGTTCACGAAGTATAGCGGGAAGCAATGTAACGCAAACAAAAAATGGTCCGACTTAAAAACGGACTTTTTGGTCGAATTCGGGGGTGACCAACCTTTTAAAACATTAAAATATAAATTTAACAATAGAAAACAGGCCAGTAATGAAGACATTAAACAATATTATTATGATTTATACAATATGGCTCACGAAATCGACGAAAATATGAGTTTCGAGACCTTTAGGGAACATTTTGAAAATGGGCTACATAGCTCTTTTACTGAATCGTATTCACTAATAAGTTCGTCGGGCATGGATCACAAAAAACTTAGGGAAATTGTATTTAAGTTGAGTGAAGTAAGGCAAAAAGTCTTAGTAGACAATATGACTAGACAAACAGAAGTCCTAACAATAGGGCAATCAGGCCATACGAACTCAAATAACCGAAGAGGAAGGCCAAATTTTCGAGGGAGAGGTAGGAATAATGGGTACAGAGGGCCGTCAAGGAACTCAAATACCTATTACCGCTCTCAAAATGTCGAAAACAGTGAACAAAATAGGCATAACGGGTACAATCGACAGTATAATAATCGAGGAGAGAGTGCCAGAAGGGCACGTTCCGTTTTACGTCCAGTTCCGAACACGAGATGTCACGATGGCAGGACAAGATGTCACGATTGCAACAGATGTGGTCATTACTCATGCAGTAGAGACCGTAGCAACGATAGGAGAGACCAAAGAAGTGTGTCCTTCGAGAGGTCGCCTTCCCCAAATGTGCGAGGACGACTCAACTAATATGCCCCAACGGCGTCGTCCTGCGGAAAATGCATTATAGAGAGATCTATGTGCACGGAGATAGAGCCGTTGGAACAACGTTTTACGTTGTCAACAGCCGGCGGGAATAAAGTTATACCTCTTGGCGTCACAGAGGCCAAACTAAAAATCGGTAAATTGTGTGGCTATATTGAAGCCATTGTCGTAGAAAAACTTCCTAACCTCTTAATTTTAGGAATGGATTTTCTTGAAAAAAATAAGGCCTTAATTAATTTGACCGAAAAGTCAGATCACTTGACTAACGGTAAATTGCAAACTACTATTTTCTTTCACAAGGAAGAAAATTTTGAGCAAAGTGTTTGCGACAGAACGGCCTTATCCGTAGTTCCACAGGAAAATAAGGACCATACCGAAAATTTTATTAAAGTAGTTTGCAAAAGCGACTACGTTATTAAACCGAATAATGCATTGACAGTCAAGTTGTGTATAGAAAAATCTAACACAACCGATTTCAAAAATTTTATTTTTGAAGAAAATGACGCGCTATTAAGGCCCAAAGGAATAATTTGCTCCACCCCTGATTTTAATGGCGACACCTGCACCATCCAGCTGACAACGAAAAAACCCTATCCTATCAAACTTTTTACGGGCTCAGCAGTCGGATTTCTTAAAGAAGGCTTTTTGTTCGATATCGACAGCTTACCAGTCTTACACATAGAGGATAACGAGAATGTCCAGATCATAAAATTGACCATATACAAAATAAGAAAATTAAGTCTCAGTTGTGCGAATTACTCGAAGAATACAGTGACGTATTCGCAAAAAATCCAAAATTTATGGGAAAAACAGACATCGTAGAGTACGTGATCGACGTGGGAGATGCGAGACCCATACGTCAGAGGCCATACAGGGTATCTCACAAAGAGAGAGACATCATAGACAAGCAGGTAGATGAAATGCTTAAGGCCGGCGTAATCAGCAAGGCGAGTCAGAATGAGCTAGTCCCGTTATAATAGTCAACAAGAACAGTTGAGAGTGGAGATTTTGTTGTGACTTCAGAGCCCTGAACGCGGTGAGTAGGAAGGTAAAATATTCGCTACCCCTAATTGATGACATCTTGACATATATGGGAAAAGCAAAATATTTTTCAACCCTCGATATGTTTAGCGGATTTTGGCAAATTAAGCTCAGTGAAGAGTGTTGTCCAGGACACGGAGGCGTCTACGTGTGGAACAGAATGTGCTTCGGTTTGACAGGAGCACCTGGAACCTTTCAAAAATTGGCAGATACCGTTTTTCGAGATTTAAAATGGAAAACTTTGCTAGTTTACTTAGACGATATAATTATTTTTAGCGAAACACTCGAGGAGCACTTAGAAAAGCTACGAGTAGTATTTCAGAGGCTTAGAGACGCAGGCCTTACTTTAAAACCTTCAAAATGTGAATACTTAAAAGAAGAAGTCAATATGTTGGGCTATACAGTATCAAAAAAGGGCATTAAACCGGACAACTCTAAATTAATTTACGTTGAAAATTTCCCAAAAATTTCTTCTCAAAAGAATGTAATGCAATTTTTAGGTTTAACTAATTTTTACAGAAAATTTATACAAAATTATTCAGCTACCGCTAGGCCCTTACATGACCTAACGAAAAAAGACGCACCATTCCTTTGGGAAGAAAAACATCAAAAATCCTTTGATGAACTAAAACGTAGATTAATTACGGCGCCAGTTTTAGCGCACTATCAACCAGAAAAAGACTGCGTACTTCACGTCGACGTCAGCCGAGAAGGCCTAGGATCAGTTCTGCTACAAGAGGGAAACGATTCCCAGCTACATCCAGTAGCATATGCTAGTAGAAGCTTAATAAACGCAGAGAAAAATATGGGAATTTCTGAATTAGAATTAGCAGGAATAGTCTATAGTTTGGGCTATTTTAGGACCTTAGTATATGGTAAGAAAATTAAAATCGTCACTGATCATCACGCTCTATGCTGGTTAAAGACAATAAAGGATCCAGTTGGCAGGTTGGCCAGATGGGCCATCAAGTTATCAGAATTTGACTACACAATCGAACATAAAAGCGGATCGAAACACAAAGATGCGGACTTCATGAGCCGAAACCCTGTCCTTAAACCAGACGAAAATGAAGACATGGAAGAAATCCGCACGTTCCTGATTGAGTCACAGGACATGGGTATATTACAGAAGGAGGATGAGTCCTTAAAAGAGTTAATAAACGGGCTAGAGGACCCTAATAGTATAAGTATAGGTTTAAGAAAACGCATAAAAAATTTTAGGTTAATTGATGGCGTTTTACATAAGATTAATCCGAGACCGAATGGCCGGGAATATTTGTTAACAATTCCCAAGTCCCTTATAGGTGAAATTTTGTTTTCACACTATTCCGAACCCTTTGGCGGCGCACATTTAGGCGTAGCTAAAACGGCCGAAAAAATGAAGCAAAGGTATTATTGGGATCATCAACAAAAAAATATCGAAGATTTTATTAAAAGATGTCCCGATTGCCAAGCTAGAAAAGGTCAACAAAATAGAGTTCCTGTTGGTTTATTACAGTCGATGCCAATCGGCGTCCCTTTTGAGCGAGTTTCTATAGATTCACTGGGACCATTCCCAAAAAGTAAATCGGGAAACACAATGATTGTCGTCGCAACCGATTATGCGACAAGATGGGCCGAAACTGAGGCACTTCCGGACGGGAAAGCAAACTCCGTTGCCAAATTTATAGTGGAAAAAATCATAACTAGACATGGAGCGCCAAAATATCTGTTAAGCGACCAGGGACGAGTGTTTCGGTCGGAATTAATAACAGAAATGTTGCGTATTATGGGTGTGGTTAGTCAGTTTACAACGTCATATCACCCGCAATGCAACGGACTAGTCGAGAGAATGAACCATACAATAGCAGTTATGCTTGCTATGTACACAAATTCTTCTTATAGTGACTATGACGTTTTTCTACCGCTAGTTACAGCCACATATAATTGCTCAAAACAAATGACTACACAATACTCACCGTTTATGCTTGTCTACGGGCGGGAACCAATTTTACCGACCGAAGCAAATATTATGATGAGTCCTCCGCCTAGCAATACGGAAGAAATCCGAAACCGAGCATTGGCCGTTCGGAATATGGCAGCGGAAAATATAAAAAACCAACAGGAAAAAGATAAAATTCGATATGATGCAAAACATCGTCATGTCGAATATGAAATTGGAGACCAAATTAAAGGTTTTACTCCAGTTAGAAAAGTCGGCAGGAGCGAAAAGCTACTGCTTAGATGGTTCGGTCCCTATTACATGACTCGTAAAATGTCCGATGTGGATTACGAGATACAAAAAGGACCCTCTAAAAAATTCAAAAAGGAAGTAGTCCATGTAAGTCGCATACTTCCCTAATCTGAAATCTAATCTGTCATAACCCCTCCCCACCCCTTAACAAATAAGGCCCTCATGCGTGGTTCGGAATGCAAAAATTAATACCCTCCTTGTTTTACAAAAAACCCAAAAAGACATTAGTTTTATTTTTAATTTAAAAAGAAAAAGTATTTTAGGGCTACGCGGTTTTAAAACCTACATTACTATAAATAACAAAAAAAAAATAATATTTTATTTCTAGCTATTAAAAAGCAATTAGCGTGGGTTAGTTTACGTTTACAAAACACCACGCGACATAAGGGCTCAGTTAAGTTTGCCCCCCCAGATCGATTTTCTCAAAAATTTTTATGCCAAAATTTTGCACACATTTTGCACAATTTTGCACACCACAAATCAAATTTTGCACACCTTCCTACGAGAAACTACAGCCCATTTTCTATGGGGGGGGGGCAAACTTGACGTTGTCCCCCCCAGTCAATATTTTTCAAAAATTATGACGTCATTTGAAAGGTCTTATTTTGCATACCCATTTTAAAATTTTGCACACCTCCCTGTAACCCACACGAGGATTCTGAAAATATCAAGTTTGCCCTCCCCAGTCAATATTTTTCAAAAAGTTTGGTGTCGTTAGAAAGGTCTTATTTTGCACACCTATTTTAAAATTTTGCACACCTCCCTGTAACCCACACGAGGGTTCTAAAAATATCAAGTTTGCCCCCCCAGTCAATATTTTTCAAAAAGTTTGGTGTCGTTAGGAAGGTCTTATTTTGCACAATTTTGCACACCCATTTTGAAATTTTGTACACCTCCCTGTAACCCACACGAGGGTTCTGAAAATATCAAGTTTGCCCCCACCCCAGTCAACATTTTTCAAAAAGTTTGGTGTCGTTAGAAAGGTCTTATTTTGCACAATTTTGCAGACCCATTTTGAAATTTTGCACACCTTCCTGTAACCCACACGAGGGTTCTGAAAATATCAAGTTTGCCCCCCCCCCAGTCAACATTTAGACAGCGCATCCTGTCTGGTTCGATGCCTTGAGAACCAGAACCAGCCTATTTTGCCGGTTCAGAATGGTTGCGGTTCTCAAGGTATGGATCTTCACAGGATGTGCTATCTACGTCCATTTGTTAGATGATGTCATAGCATGTGAAAAATGTCGCTTAGCAATGCCTAGTTTTATTTGTGTTCATGATTCAGAATGACTTCGGCTGAAGTTTCCGAAGTTTGCAACGTGTATTTTAAATGGTGGCGTTCCATTTCGGCAGGAAAGTCAATGTGAACGCCTCTATTTAAAATACATAACATTACGTAACGCCTGGTTCTCACCTATGCGTGCCCACCCTGACTCTAAAAATGCAGCACGTGATCAGCCATGCATTTGCCGATTTTTTAAAAGTTTCGCGTGATGCGTTTTTAGTATCAGGGTGAGCACGCATAGGTGGCAACTAGGCGTAACGCTTATAGGGGTTATGTAGGGGTGAGCGGGGTTTCGCGGTTCCGTTACGTAACGCAATTTTTAAATTATTATTGTGAAATAAAACAACTTTTTGGATTTTTCGAGTGAAAAAGAAAAATCTCTGGCTGCAAAACGTTACGTTGTTTTAGACTGGAGTAGTCCCAAACGTTACAAAGCGTTTTATATGGGGGGGGGTCAAAATTGGGAAAAATAAGGGTTACGTAATAAGTGCACTACCTCTCAGTTTACGCAATTACTTTGTGGTTGGCGGTAAATATAACCTAACTTTTTTGTTACTTTTTATTTTTTTTAGTCGATGATACATACCTCATCAATCAATTTTCCAAAAATATTACGAAAAAAATAAAATAACGATAACCACAAAGTAATTCCTCCGGAAATTCCGAACTCTGTTATGGAACTGCGCAGTCGCAGAAGTAACAATAATAATAAGGAAAGAGACAAAAACACTGACCAAAAAGACCTTAAGTGTGAATGGAACTTTAACTTTCTACCTATTGGTGTCATCCCATTTGCAGCAGGCGTTGTTTCCGTCTTTGGGTTGAGAATTGAGTCAAATTTACATGACATATTTTTTGAATTGGATTTGATTTTTTTTTCGATCTATAAAAGGAATTATAATTTTTTTCTTATTCGCCATTTTAAGTGCATGAAATATAAAAACAAAATGTCAAAAATGTTCATGTGTAGAAATAAATAAACGACTTCTTCTAATTATGATTATTGACGGACGGAATTTTTTGATATAAACCTAGTTAATGACACACCAAGACGCCAAACGCGTGGTGTGAACTGCAAAATCAAGGCGGGCGTCATCACCGTAGCCTCTGTCCGCAAATAGCAAGGTGTGATCCCACCATTATCCAGATGAAAATTTTCGGACGCACCCATGAAATCGGAGGCGCGTTCGACCTCGGGTGCAACTTGCCCCAAAATGGGTAAGTGCAGCCCTCTAGAAATTTGATATGCCTTTGGTATTCTTGACATGTAAAAAGGCGTTATAGGCGTTCTTAGTCATTTTCGGTCAGATGTGTCTGAGCTTCATAGAAAGTGACAGTTTCCTAGTCCTTCACTCCCCAAATGGACCTACCTAAATTTTTGGGTGTTCTGCACCAAATTTTGACGTTTCTTCGACCTTGGGCATCTTGTCTTTACACTTTGCAGTGTGTATTTGTGGAAGAAATTAATTTAACGGACGAGGCTGTGAATAACTAAATTTTTTTATTATTTCGCCAGAAGCACGAAACCGTCTGGGTGTGAAAAGAATTCTGTTTTTTTTATAAGTTAACTATAAAGGTTAAAAAAGTGTAGGTTGTATAAAAACAAGCTTACGGAACCGTGGAGTGAATTAGAGCGTATCCCTATTCACTCCACGGTCCCGTAAGTATAGGTATGTATTTATCCCATTTTTTTGAGCTGGAACTTTTATTTTGATTTATTATTGAAGTAAAATATGCGTGCGGGAAAGTAGAAAGATCTGAAAGAAAACAAAGCGTCGTTTTTTTTTTAAAGAAAGTGTTTATTTTATCTATCAACCAAGGTTATTATTAGAAGTGCAACAACACGCAATTACGATTTACTTACTTTCGACTAACTTGCGTGACAAAGACTTTTATGGAACTTAAAATTAACGTTTTTATTTTATAAGACACTTAAAGACGATTATCAAAGTTAACACTATCCTAAGACGTATCTCTATCGAGTGGACCAATCAACCATGTGCAGTTTTAAATATGTGGGGAATGCGAGACAGCTCCAGCTGATTAAAGTACGCCTGGATACCTATTCTTCAGTTTCGAGAGAAACTTTCGTGTAGGAACGATCACATCCTTTATTTCAATCAACAGGCAAGCCCCAATGCGGTTACGAAACGTTCGATAAGCTGAAAAGCTCCACGGCGCCCGCGCAGGAGAACCCGCTCTCTTCCCCATAACCAGCAGATGTAAGTTGTAGGAGAGTTCTCTTGATATGCGGTAGCCCGGTAATGTCCGACGGTGCTCGACTGATATCGGATGGCTAGTGCAAGCAGTCCTATTGGTCCAAATCACTGATGTGAGCGTTCCTATAGAAGTGTTCTCTCGAAACTGAAGAATAGGTACCCTGTCCTGCAATACGTGTCAGGATAACACAAAAGACGTGACAATACGTAGTTTTCAGCCAAGACGTTGCTCTATCAACAAAAACGTGTCATTTCGATCAGCTGGAGATGTCATGCATTCGTCATAAATTTAAAATTTTAAATTGGCCGACAAGATAGAGATACATCTTAGGATACGTCTTAAGATTTTTGGGGGTAGTTCCGAAGGGAGAAATGGAGGAAAGTTCAAAAACAATAGGGCTCACGTAATCGTTGTGTAAAATTTCGTTATGATCGGTGCAGGAGTTTTTGAGTTACAGTGGGGCATATCCAGGCGACGGACAGACAGACAGACAGACCGACCGACAGATAGACAGAGCGACGGCATCTGGATTCGTGCTCATCTGAAGTCAGATCCACCAAATTCCTTCATCTCCCTCAAAATCTCGAAATGCGATTTTTTGACATTTACATTACTTCCTTTTTTTAGAGCCAGGGAAGTAAAAAGTCAACGAAATTCTTTTTCTTTTCTTTAAAATTACGTAAAGTAAAATTTATATTAGAAATTACGTAAGAAAAACTATTCTCCTCTTTGTTGTACGTTTAGAATATGTAGTGCGCATAGTCTTTTTATTGGCTCAAAAATGATACTTCTTATCTAACGCAAACTTATAAAAGGCTCTTTTCATTTAAGAAGGTAGTGCACTTGCCCAAAAAAGTGTAGAGCAGCTTTAGCTCGAAAGCGCCTCAGACCACATTGCACAAAGTTCAAAAGCACGTCCGTCGTTGTGCCATATTTTACGTTTCGTTTAATAAAATCAACGAGAAGTACGTGGTGTCGTGTGCCGTTCAATCAGCATCAACATCATCAGCTTACCAGCTGCCAAACAAAATAAGGTAGTTTTATAGTTTACGTATTTAGGCTCTATAATTCAGTGATATAGGCAAACAAATCAGTAAAGAATTGGGTTCCATTAGTATGGTGTAGGTAGGGCAATATGCTCTATTCAGAAGCTTTTGTCCGTTAAACGCATTTTGTTGCTATTTGGGGTAATTACGCAGTACATATTTGCAATTTTTACATTTTCGAAGAATTCTTAGGTACAGTCGCCTTATTCAATTCTTTTGGGAAATATATCTTAGCACGAACTGACAACGTTGCAAGCCGCATATACCTATCTGTATCATGTACAGCCATTTGGGGGCCCGTTTTTGGTCCCCTAGCCCTCCCCTAACCTAAAACTAAACTAGATTCAGGTGCCAACTAATGCTAGGTGACCCCTAAATATGTTGGTGCAAATGGCTGGTAGCCTTATACTAAGTCCACAGGATACAGATATATGTGGCTTGCAATGTTGTCAGTTTGTACTAAAATATATTCCTCAACAAAATTAAAGGGACATATTTGAAGAGGCGACTGTAATAGATGCAGTAGGTAGGCTTACGGTTTTCTGCCGATTTTGCGATAGGTTAGTTTTGTAAAAGAAGTGTTGGGTTGGTTTTACAACCCAATCCAAACTTAACCCTTCTTTTCCAGACCCAAACCCAACATGACTGAAGTTAACAAAATTTTTTGAAATAAAACAAACATTTTCGAATTCAAATTACGCGCCAAAATCGACAAGTTGAAGAACGCACCCCTGTGCGAATTACCTACAAAAAATGACAGAAAATGCCGGTTCTGCTTAAAAATTGCAAATGGTGTGTTATTTTTTTCGGTGTTTTTTTAGAAAGAAAAAATAAAATAAAAAAATGCCTGGTAATTTTCAACCCTTGGAGCATATTTGGACGTAATTGAAAGTTAGACACTACCCCGCCCCCGCCTAGCACCCATATTCACCTCACTGTTCCGTAAGTATATCCCGCTAAACAAAAATGAAAAAAAAAATAAAAAAACGTTATTTTCATAGTGAAAAATTCGCTTATAACTTTAGTTTTTCCATGAACGATTTTTTCAAAATGAAAATAAAGTTTTTTTATGGGAACGTTATTTCAATAGTAAAAAAAACGTTAATGGAAAAAGTAACGTCATAAAACGAGTTATTAAGCGCATTTTTGAGTATGAAAATAACGTTTTTTATTTTTTTTTTCATTTTTGTTTAGCGGGATGTCTCTATCCAATTTTTTTTGAGCTGTAACCTTGGAAAAAAACAATTTTTTTACGCACAGACGGTTTTGTGCTCCCGACGAAGCATATCGGCCTGTACTTTTTTTTCAAAATCTTAAAAAATGGCAGAAAACCGTTAACCTACCTACTGCATCTATTACAGTCGCCTTTTCAAATATATTCCTTTAATTTTTTTGAGGAATATATTTTAGTACAAACTGACAAGATTGCAAGCCACATATATATCTGTATCCTGTTGACTTAGTACAAGGCTACCAGCCATTTGCACCAACATATTTAGGGGTCACCTAGCATTAGTTGGCACCTGAATCTAGTTTAGTTTTAGGTTAGGGGAGGGCTAGGGAACCAAAAACGGGCTCCTAGGTTTAGGGATCACCTAAGGTAGTTTAGGGGAGTTCTAAATACAAACGAAACTCTTCTCTAATCTAGGCTACCTTATTCTAAGTGACCCCTAAATAGGAAAATATGTTGGTGCAAATGGCTGTACATGATACAGCTAGGTATATGCGGCTTGCAACGTTGTCAGTTCGTGCTAAGATATATTCCCCAAAAGAATTGAAGGGACATTATTTGATGAGGCGACTTTACCTAAGAATTCTTCGAAAATGTAAAAATTGCAAATATGTTTAACGGACAAAAGCTTCTGAATAGAGCATATTGCCCTACCTACACCATACTAATAGAACCCAATTCTTTACTGATTTGTTTGCCTATATCACTGAATTATAGAGCCTATATACGTAAACTATAAACCTACCTTATTTTGTTTGGCAACTGGTAAGCTGATGATGTTGATGCTGATTGAACGGCGCACGACACCACGTACTTCTCGTTGATTTTATTAAACAAAACGTAAAATATCGCACGACGACGGACGTGCTCTTGAGCTTTGCGCTTTCGAGCTAAAGCTGCTCTACACTTTTTTGGGCAAGTGCACTACCTTCTTAAATGAAAAGAGCCTTTTATAAGTTTGCGTTAGATAAGAAGTATCATTTTTGAGCCAATAAAAAGACTATGCGCACTACATATTCTAAACGTACAACAAAGAGGAGAATAGTTTTTCTTACGTAATTTCTAATATAAATTTTACTTTACGTAATTTTAAAGAAAACAAAAAGAATTTCGTTGACTTTTTACTTCCCTCGCTCTAAGAGGAGGAAGTAATGTAAATGTCAAAAAATCGCATTTCGAGATTTTGAGGAAGGCAAAGGAATTTGGTGGATCTGACTTCAGATGAGCACGAATCCAGACGCCGTCGCTCTGTCTATCTGTCGGTCGGTCTGTCTGTCTGTCTGTCCGTCGCCTCGATATGCGCCACTGTAACTCAAAAACTCCTGCACCGATCCTAACGAAATTTTACACACCGATTACGTGTATTGACGCGCGGAGCCCTATTGTTTTTGAACTTTCCTCCATTTCTCCCTTCGGAACTACCCCTAAAATACCTCATCCCTAAAGAAATCTTAAGACGTATCTCTATCTTGTCGGCCAATTAACCAAGTACACTATTAAATTTATGGCGAATGCATGACATCTCCAGCTGATCGAAATGACACGTTTTTGTTCATAGAGCAACGTCTTGGGTGAAAACTACGTAACGTCACGTCTTCTTTCGTGTTATCCTGACACGTATTGCAGGACAAGGTACCTATTCTTCAGTTTCGAGAGAACACTCGTATAGGAACGCTCACATCAGTGATTTGGACCAATATGGCGAATGCATGACATCTCCAGCTGATCGAAATGACACGTTTTTGTTGATAGAGCAACGTCTTGGGTGAAAACTACGTAACGTCACGTCTTCTTTCGTGTTATCCTGACACGTATTGTAGGACAGGGTACCTATTCTTCAGTTTCCAGAGAACACTCCTATAGGAACGCTCACATCAGTGATTTGGACCAATAGGATAGTTTGACTGCCGGACATTACCGGGCTACCGCATATCAAGAGAACTCTCCTACAACTTACATCTGCTGGTTATGGGGAAGAGAGCGGGTTCTCCTGCGCGAGCGCCGTGGAGCTTTTCAGCTTATCGAACGTTTCGTAACCGCATTGGGGCTTGACTATTGGTTTAAATAAAGGATGTGATCGTTTCTATACGAAAGTTTCTCTCGCAACTGAAGAATAGGTATCCAGGCGTACTTTGATCAGCTGGAGCTGTCTCGCGTTCCCCATATATTTAAAACTGCACATGGTTGATTGGTCCACTCGATAGAGATACGTCTTAGGATAGTGTTAACTTTGATAATTGGCTTTAAGTGTCTAATAAAATAAAAACGTTAATTTTAAGTTCCATAAAAGTCTTTGTCACGCAAGTTAGTCGAAAGTAAGTAAATCGTAATTGCGTGTTGTTGCACTTCTAATAATAACCTTGGTTGATAGATAACATAAACACTTTCTTTAAAAAAAACGACGCTTTGTTTTCTTTCAGATCTTTCTACTTTCCCGCACGCATATTTTACCTCAATAATAAACCAAAATAAAAGTTACAGCTCAAAAAAATGGGATAAAAATATACCTATACTTACGAGACCGTGGAGTGAATAGGGGTACGTTCTAATTCAATCCACGGTTCCGTAAGCTTGTTTTTATACAACCTATACTTTTTTAACCTGTATAGTTAACTTATAAAAAAAAACAGAATTTTTTTCACGCCCAGACGGTTTCATGCTTCTGGTGAAATAATAAAAAAAATAGTTATTCCCAGCCTCGTCCATTAAATTCATTTCTTCCACAAATACACACTGCAAAGTGTAAAGAAAAGATGCTCAAGATCGAAGAAACGTCAAAATTTGGTGCAGAACACCCAAAAATTTAGGTAGGTGCATTTGGGGAGTGAAGGACGAGGAAACTGTCACTTTCTATGAAGCTCAGACACATCTTACCGAAAATGACTAAGAATGCCTATAACGCCGCATTTCTATCTTTCTCTTTTACATGTCAAGAATACCAAAGGCTTATCAAATTTCTAGAGAGCTGCACTTACCCATTTTGGGGCAAGTTGCACCCGAGGTCGAACGCGCCTCCGATTTCATGGGTGCGTCCGAAAATTTTCATCTGGATAATGGTGGGATCACACCTTGCTATTTGCGGACAGCGGCTACGGTGATGACGCCCGCCTTGATTTTGCAGTTCACACCACGCGTTTGGTGTCTTGATGTGTCATTAACTAGGTTTATATCAAAAAATTCCGTCCGTCAATAATTATAATTAGAAGAAGTCGTTTATTTATTTCTACACATGAACATTTCAGACATTTTGTTTTTATATTTCATGCACTTAAAATGGCGAATAAGAAAAAAATTATTATTCCCTTTATAGATCGAAAAAAAAAATGAAATCGAATTCAAAAAGTATGTCATGTAAATTTGACTCAATTCTCAACCCAAAGACGGAAACAACGCCTGCTGCAAATGGGATGACATCAATAGGTAGAAAGTTAAAGTTCCATTCTTAAGGTCCTTTTGGTCAGTGTTTTTGTCTCTTTCCTTATTATTATTGTTACTTCTGCGACTGCGCAGTTCCATAACAGAGTTCGGAATTTCCGGAGGAATTACTTTGTGGTTATCGTATCACAAAGTAATTGCGTAAACTGAGAGGTAGTGCACTTATTACGTAACCCTTATTTTGCCCAATTTTGACCCCAACCCGCGACCCCCTATATAACGCTTTGTAACGTTTGGGACTACTCAGCTATACTACTCAGTCATATCAGCTAATACATGACGTCATTGCATTTTTGATATGAAAATTTAAGTATAATCCGGAAATTCATAAAAATTAAAAACTTTTGATTATATACAAATGTAAACATAAACAATTATCTGTAAATTTAAACAATATTCAAAGATATTACACAATCGAGGTCTCCTTCGTTTGCTTATACTTCTGGGAAATTTTAGGACCAAGTTTAACCGTAAACGCCATAAAAAGAAAACGGCATGGGAAGTGCGCAAAATTTGAAAATAGTTGTGCAAAATTAGGCTTCTCGAATGACATAATTTTTTTGAAAAATATTAACTGGGGGGGGGCAAACTTTTTTGAGAACGCTCTTGTGGGGTACTGAAGGGTGTGCAAAATTGCGCAAAATAGACCTTTCGAATGACACAAAATTTTTTGAAAAATATCGACGGTGGTGGGGGCAAACTTGATATTTTCAGTATCTTCGTGTGGGTTAGAGGAAGGTGTGCAAAATTTTAAAATGGGTGTGCAAAATGATGCAAAATTAGACCTTTCTAATAACTCCAAAATTTTTAAAAAATATTGACTGGGGGGCAAACTTGATATTTTCAGAACCCTCGTGTAGGTTACAGGGAGGTGTGCAAAATTTTAAAATGGGTGTGCAAAATTGTGCAAAATAAGACCTTTCTAACGACACCAAACTTTTTGAAAAATATTGACTGGGGGGGACAAACTTGATATTTTCAGAACCCTCGTGTGGGTTACAGGGAGGTGTGCAAAATTTTAAAATGGGTGTGCAAAATAAGACCTTTCTAACGACACCAAATTTTTAAAAAAATGTTGACTGGGGGAGGGCAAACTTGCTATTTTCAGAACCCTCGTGTAGGTTACAAAGAGGTGTGCAAAATTTCAAAATGGGTGTGCAAAATTGTGCAAAATAAGACCTTTCCAACGACACCAAACTTTTTGAAAAATATTGACTGGGGGGGGGGCAAACTTGATATTTTCAGAACCCTCGTGTGGGTTACAGAGAGGTGTACAAAATTTTAAAATGGGTGTGCAAAATTGTGCAAAATAAGACCTTTCTAACGACACCACGTTTTTGAAAAATATTGACTGGGGGGGGGGCAAACTTGATATTTTCGGAACCCTCGTGTAGGTTACAGGGAGGTGTGCAAAATTTTAAAATGGGTGTGCAAAATTGTGCATAATAAGACCTTTCAAATGACATAATAATTTTTGAAAAATATTGACTGGGGGGGGGCAACGTCAAGTTTGCCCCCCCCCACAGAAAATGGGCTGTAGTTTCTTGTAGGAAGGTGTGCAAAATTTGATTTGTGGTGTGCAAAATTGTGCAAAATGTGTGCAAAATTTTGGCATAAAAATTTTTGAGAAAATCGATCTACGTGTTGGTTAAAGATACAAAAATGTTAACATTCAATATTTTAGATTCGATAATAATATTTTAAGAAAATGTTAAGAAACATATTTGAAAATTATGTAAATACACACACTATTAGTTTTTAAATTTAATAATATGGTTTATAAAATACAGCCATATTAGTGCAACATTTCGATAAATGTTGAGGCAATAGTAAAGATTGTCTATAAGCAAATTAAATAATATTTTATAATACCCAACTAAATAATTTTTTAAAAAATACGAAAAAGTTTAGAAACTTTTGAAAATTGTTAACATACAAGTTAATGTTGGGACAACAATTAAGATTGTCAGTAAATAATTACTAATTTATTTTAGAACATCAAAAAAGTATACAAAATACTTAAATGTAAAATAAACTTGACCCCAAAAGGGCACTGCATTTTTTTTTTGCGATTAAAAAATTATAATTTTTATTTTTCATGTAAATAACATATATTTGTAAGTTTCTGTTTTTATATTATTAATCACCGTAACCAACGCCGTTATGGCAAATACCGAGGAAAAACCTTACCTAGTGGAAGTAAGAGCTGGAGCATTTTGGAAATCACTCCCGCAAACCGTGTCCTACGAAGCCACTATTCCGATCACCTATCAAATGGATTGGTCGGAAGATGTCATAAAGGAAACGGACCTTCCGGCCTACAAAAAATGCCAGAACGACGATGATGATTGCAACTTGATTTACCATACGCAGGAGCTAGGAAAAGCATTCGCAAAAGAGTTTGGTATGATTAATAAAAACTGGGGAGCAACTCCGATGAGGTCTGGTACACAGGTAACAAGGGCTAAAAGGGCCTTAAATTTTATCGGAGATGCTCTAAATTGGTGCTGCGGCGTTGCGACCGAAGAAAAATTAGAAATAATCTCAGAAAATGATGATGTCGTCAAAAGTCAGCTAATGGCCCTTAGTAAAGGACTAGAAGACACCTTAAAGGGCATTGGTGATCAATCAAAACATTTTAAAGAATACGCAGCTTCAATTGGCAATACTTTAATAGACACGGAACAATGCATTAAATATATTGACAACAGGATATCTGGACTTGACAATAAATTATCTGGCTTAAATGACCAGGAATCCTTTGTAACGGTTTCTTTACGCATTCAATTTCAAAATTTAAAACGTATTATTCTTTTAACTCGTGCTTTGAAAAAACAGAAAGTCATTGACGCGGTTTTACAAAAAGATTTATTTGAGTTAGAAAAAGAGATCTACTCAGCAAATCAGGGATTGGCTATTTCAACAGATAAAATTGTAAAATTTTATGAATTGCCAATCTGTGATTGCAGTTTTACTGAAAACAAAATTTTTGTTCACATTAAAATACCAGTTATTCAAAATAGACAAAAATGGGAACTTTACGAGCTAACAACGACGCCGTTCGCGTGGTTTAATCAAACTTGTGCGATCCCTCATCAGGCGCTATATATTGCCGTGTCAAAAACAAATTTCGGGAAAGAAGAAATTAGACAAATTTCGGGTACCGGACTACATCATTGTAGGCCATATCACGATAAACTTTGTTTTATTCCGCGATTTTCGGCAGACAATATACAAGGACCAGAATGTGCTAAAAAACTTTATCACGGAGCAACTGTAGAAGAGATAAGTTATTACTGCCCAATGAACTGTCACTCAGGCATGTCGTTGGTAATATCGGAAGTGGGAGAAGAGACGTATGTTCTTACCCACCTGAGGGAAAAAACTTATCTTTCTTGCGGAGATTCAAAAATAAATTTAAAAAATATGTATAAAAATCACGGAGCCTTAAAAATTAAAATTCCGTGCAATTGCCAATTGGAGTCAACAGGCGAAGTCATCATACCGCGTCGGTTTCCGTGCAAAAATAAAATTGAAGAAGCTAATATCGTGCATATTATTCCCGCGGTTTGGTCAAATTTAAAAACTTTTATTTTAAGGCCTACGGCCCAACACATACAACATATGCACGAATGTTTGAACTCAATTGGACTTTAAACATACCACATTTAAATTTAACTTCATCAGATACAACAATTCAAGATATAAAAAAATCTGTAGAGAATATTATTCCTAAAACTTACGGTTTTAGCGATCGGTACGGAATACAAAATCACGGAATTTTTCTTTTTTGGAATATAGTTTTGTCATTGTTAGTGGTATATTTACTGTTTCATCACCCAATTATGGCGTTAGCAGCAGCCCCAGTGAAATTTGCAAGGGCAGAGGATCTGTCAAATAACTCAAGTATTAATTATTTTTATGATATAATTTTTGCGATTACCTTTCTCTCCTTGCTTCTATTTTTAACGTACATAACTCTAAAATTGGTACAAAAATGGGTAAGTAAAAATAAGGCTTCGGTAGACCTAGAAGGCACTAACGTACCCGAGCGTGAAATTTTAATAATGGTTCAGTCAAATTCAGACTGGAACTTCAGGAGAAAAAGGACCTATTCTCGCTATCTCCCGGCGAAAGGCTAAATGCCTATATTATTAATTGTGACCCAGACGACAGTAATAAATAATACTGTACGTGAAGCCGGTGTAAACAAAACACATGTGCTTATAACCTCTCGCGCACCATGCGTTGCGCTGCCGGCATAGAACGTATGACCCGTCTATGCCCGCTATTGTTTATTTCTTTTTTGTTTTTAAAATAAAGTACGGCTTGCAAGACAATGCCGCTGTCCACGATGGAGAGCTCCTAGCGTTCCTTTTTACCTTGTTATTCGGTGTTAATGTCCATGCGTATAGGGCTTTGAATGAATATCATTGTAAATAACAGGGCGTTAGACCACTGTAGACACTACTTTTGGTCACTTGAGCGGTCCGCCAAATATTTTTTGTATTTTATTATATTTTTTGCATGGGTGGGAGATAAGGGCGTACAAATGTGGGGCTAGGTCGACAAAAACCCGTGTATATAGCAAAAATGCTATAATTTTGTTCTAATTATTTTTAAAATATTCATTATTACAATTCTCCTATTGTGTGCACTAAGCATGCATTTTAAACGAATTGTTTTAATACACTCGATAAAGAATGTGAAAACATTATAAACAAATGAGGCTCGCGGTACAAAATGTAATTAAAGCAATGTTGCCAACTCATGAATGATAAAGTTTTAAAAATAAATATATATTTTTTTTTGGTGAATCGACAGAATTTAATTAAAACATTGTTGCCAATTTTTAAATAGCAAAATTTTAAAAAACTAATTTAATTTTTTTTTTGCAAATCTTAAAAAATTTACATAGCATAGCTGAATAAACAGCTCATAATAAAATCTATTTTAATCTATTATTTTCTATTTTAATCTATTTTAATAATTTATTATTATCTATTTTAATGACAAATTTATTAATAATTAGATTATTTAGCCTGCTTTGTCAACAGATTTTTTTTCTTACCAATAAAGTATTTTTTGATTTGATTTGATTGATTTAAGCTCATAAGAATAAAATTACGCAATAATATAGGCCATCCAAATTTTTGTTGCAAATACTGTAGAAATATTATGTTAACATATGGTCGGCGTTTTTTATGCACTTGAGCGGTCCGCCAAATATTTTTTGTATTTTATTATATTTTTTGCATGGGTGGGAGATAAGGGCGTACAAATGTGGGGCTAGGTCGACAAAAACCCGTGTATATAGCAAAAATGCTATAATTTTGTTCTAATTATTTTTAAAATATTCATTATTACAATTCTCCTATTGTGTGCACTAAGCATGCATTTTAAACGAATTGTTTTAATACACTCGATAAAGAATGTGAAAAAATTATAAACAAATGAGGCTCGCGGTACAAAATGTAATTAAAGCAATGTTGCCAACTCATGAATGATAAAGTTTTAAAAATAAATATATATTTTTTTTTGGTGAATCGACAGAATTTAATTAAAACATTGTTGCCAATTTTTAAATAGCAAAATTTTAAAAAACTAATTTAATTTTTTTTTGCAAATCTTAAAAAATTTACATAGCATAGCTGAATAAACAGCTCATAATAAAATCTATTTTAATCTATTATTTTCTATTTTAATCTATTTTAATAATTTATTATTATCTATTTTAATGACAAATTTATTAATAATTAGATTATTTAGCCTGCTTTGTCAACAGATTTTTTTTCTTACCAATAAAGTATTTTTTGATTTGATTTGATTGATTTAAGCTCATAAGAATAAAATTACGCAATAATATAGGCCATCCAAATTTTTGTTGCAAATACTGTAGAAATATTATGTTAACATATGGTCGGCGTTTTTTATGCACTTGAGCGGTCCGCCAAATATTTTTTGTATTTTATTATATTTTTTGCATGGGTGGGAGATAAGGGCGTACAAATGTGGGGTTAGGTCGACAAAAACCCGTGTATATAGCAAAAATGCTATAATTTTGTTCTAATTATTTTTAAAATATTCATTATTAAAATTCTCCTATTGTGTGCACTAAGCATGCATTTTAAACGAATTGTTTTAATACACTCGATAAAGAATGTGAAAAAATTATAAACAAATGAGGCTCGCGGTACAAAATGTAATTAAAGCAATGTTGCCAACTCATGAATGATAAAGTTTTAAAAATAAATATATATATTTTTTTGGTGAATCGACAGAATTTAATTAAAACATTGTTGCCAATTTTTAAATAGCAAAATTTTAAAAAACTAATTTATTTTTTTTTTGCAAATCTTAAAAAATTTACATAGCATAGCTGAATAAACAGCTCATAATAAAATCTATTTTAATCTATTATTTTCTATTTTAATCTATTTTAATAATTTATTATTATCTATTTTAATGACAAATTTATTAATAATTAGATTATTTAGCCTGCTTTGTCAACAGATTTTTTTTCTTACCAATAAAGTATTTTTACGCAATAATATAGGCCATCCAAATTTTTGTTGAAAATACTGTAGAAATATTATGTTAACATATGGTCGGCGTTTTTTATGCAAAACTTATTTTACTACACAGTAAAAGAAAAATATTCTCTTTACGCCAGTTTTATTTCTTCTTCCAGTTTGTAGGTAAATGAAGTCGGAAAGAATATTTATATGAATACCTACGCTATAACTGGTAACACCTCACTACTCCTCCATCAGCTATCTGATTGCAAAAATACCCAATCAGGATAGGGACCAGGAATATTTTAAAGTGAAATATACTGCTAAAATTACAAATATAATTCTATATTCTGACGCCACTGGTATTGACAGTATTGATATCTTTCCAAAAATTTAAATCTGGTTTTTACTTGTTATAAATTTAAAATATGTTTCTGTAATTATATACGACGCTACTACTACTAAAAAATACCCATCGTGCAGACTTCTGTCAAAGATACGTCGAACACGATGTAACGCCTTTTGTTTCTGTGGTGAATATTTGGTCAAATCGGTTCAATAGTTCTACGGGAAAGCATCGGTCACGTCGCGGTCGGTGATGACGTCGGCCTGAGCCGTTGAAAGACAAGGCTCGGTTGGTGTGGTGTTCGCGGCGCAAGAATGCCGCAGCTACACTCTCTGGAGAGTAACCCCACCCTGCCACATCTTGAGCAAAACTTAATAGGTCTCCCTTGGCATGACTCCCATCCATGGCCAGGGTAGCCGCACCTCTAACAAAGATTTTTCTTCACAGGCAAGAATACATCCCTAAAGTCCGGCGCGGGACGGTACAGATTTGCCCCAAACGGGTCCTCGTAGGGGTTAATTTTGTGCAGATCCCTGTAGTAAAGTTCTTCGTTGCGGCGTGCGGAGTGGGTGGTGGTGCTGCTCGAAGAACCTGCTGATGTGGCGCTGCTGGTGACGACGGAGGCGGTGGTGACAACAGAGGCGGTGGTGACGACGGAGGCGGTGGTCATGACGGAGGTGGTGGTGACGACGGAGGCAGTGGTGACCATGAAGCTAACAGTAGCGGCTTCGGTGTCCCCAGGCGGAACAGGGCGGGTGGACGGGGTGTTCGCGAGGATGGCATCTTGATCCCGGAACAAAATCCCTTCCAATTCCCCCAAACAAAGATCCAGCGAAGATGACGGCGGCGAGTCCATGTTAGCTAAACATCAAAATAAAAAAAACTTTAGCGGCAGAATGAATCGATCATCGGTTCCTAGGAGTGATGTTCTTGCGTTTTTTTTTTCCGTTTACGGAGTTTCCGTAATTAGCTACATCCGCTACGTCGAACTGGTAGGTATAGAGCATAGGTTTGGATCACAATCAGTTTATAATATGAGAAGAAAGAAAAAGAAGTACCATTTGTTCGCACATTTATACGATATTCTCTGGCACACTAGGTATACATTCATCCTTCATCAGTTAGGCATCATTCATTCATGAGATATAAGAGAGAGAGAGAGAGAGAAAAAAAATAAGAAGAGAGAAAATGTACGGTGATGTGTAGGACATAATCGGGAAGGTAATTTTTTTTTAGTTCTTTTCAGCGGTAACTATTTCTATTTTTGGTAGGCAAGAAAAAAAACGTAAATTGTTATATATTATATTTTATTTCCGGGTATTGTTCTGAATATATAACGGCCACTCGGCAATCGCAGCCTACGGCGGCATTTTCTTTCGAGTGGACAATTGGTCGGGCGTAGGTATTGAATAGCTTTCTGCAAGTGTTTCGGCCATTCGGACTGGTGTTGGTAATTCTGGATTAACAGAATTAACGCCGATTCCAGCACTCGCGTGGGATCTCTCCACCTTAGAAGCGAACTGGGATTTTGATATCCCGGCAAAGCCACGTTCGGCTTGTTATGCTGGACGTCGGTGGCGGGTTGGGACGACCTGGGGATGAGTATGGATTTGGGATCCACCCAAGGGATTACCAAACGACACGGATTATATCGGTACCATTCCGGATATCTTGGTTTGATAATCCGCTTGTCCCAATATACCAAGCCAGCGGAATTGAGGGCGAACTTTTTGTTGCTTGGTCTAGGAGCCGGGCTTGGCGGGTTAATTGCCTCGTCAAAGGTGGTCTTGGAACCCCTTATGTGGGCGTACGGTTTCGGTTCACCAAATCGGGTACGGTATTCCTCAACGGCCGTTTTTAGCTTGCTGAATCTTTTCTGAGGATGGGACATCTAAAATGAATTTACACATTTACTGGTTATGATTTTTTTTTATCGGTAAAGGTTTGGTTTTAAGCTAGAACGGTTTCGGAATGATAGAGAAACTATAGATTAACGTACAAGAAAGTGAGACAGAGGGTTAATGAGCCGGTTTTAAATCCTTAATATGAATTCGGTGTAGCTTTTTCCCGGAATCATGTTTTAGTTCGTAGACGACAGGAGAGTGCACTTTGGTAACAGTATATAGGCCAGAATACTTCGGTGCCAGTTTAGCAGCAGACGAAATGAGATTCTCACGTCTCATGACCCTAAGTGACATCGCCATTCGCGGTGCCGTAAGTTATAATGTCGACTCTGCGTTGTAAAGGCCCTTCCTAGGTTCACTCTGACTAACTTAAAAGTGTCTCTCAGGCGCTCCAGACGTTTGGCGGATGTTTTAAAGGGTCGGTTAGAGGTATTCGGTTCCTGGGAAAATAATGTTTCGTCGGTATTTTGGTCGGTTTCATTGTGAAAAAGGGATCCAACTCCCTACCAAAATTTAAAAATGCCGGCAAAAAATCAGTAGAATCGTGTTTTGTGCTGTTTAGACTGAACACGATATCATTTAAACAGGCGTCCCATTTTTGGTGTTGCTCTTCGCAGAATTGGGCTATGGCGGTGTTTATGGTCTTGTTTGCTCGTTCCGTCGGATTATCCTGCGGGGTGTATATGGGAGTAAGGCGGTGCTGAATACACATTTCTTTTAAAACTTGTTTAAAAGGGCGGCCAACATATTGGACGCCATTATCAGTGAGTACAGTTTTAGGACATCCAAATCGGGTTATAATTTTTTCGTATAGAGCTTCGGTAACAGCTTGAGAAGTTGCCTTGCGAATGGGTTTACAGTCTACCCATTTAGTAAACCGATCTTGGAAAACAACTAGCCAGTTGTTTCCCTTTGTGGATCTAGAAAAAGGTCCAATGAGATCGGAGGTTACGGTTTCCCAAGGATGTCTGTTTTTAGACGGTTGCATGTAACCCGGTGGTTTTTGTTGAGATGATTTGTAACGTTGACAAGATGTACAACTACGGATGTACTGTGCAATGTCCCGGAACATTCCGGGCCAATGGTACTTTCTAGCAATCCGCGCGGAAGTTTTCGCAATTCCTTGATGTCCTGCGGTTCGGAGATCATGGTTCTCCTTAAGAACATCCTGTCTGGCGGACTTTGGTACGCATAGTTTCCATGGATCAGATAGTTCGGTTTCGGTCAGGTCGGACATGTCCCAAAAATGGCGGTAAAGCTGTCCGTCCTTAAGACAATAATCCGGGAGTATTTCCAGATTAGTTTCTACCGCGGAATTCTTAGCGGAATACCAGGGACACGGCTCGAACAACTGTAGGGAAAAGATTGGTTCAAAATCTGTATTGTCATTCTCAGTATTAACAGGATCTCATGACAATGCGTCTGCGACTTTATTTAGAACTCCTTTGCGGTATTTTATATCAAAATCGAACTTCTGCAGGTACATATTCCATCTGGCCAGTCTTCCACTCGGTGATTTTATCGACGATAGCTACCTGAGACTGGAATGATCGCAGTGTACTGTAAATTTAAGTCCTTCCAGGTACGGACGCATTTTCTCAATGCCCCACACTATGGCTAGGCATTCTTTTTCGGTTACGCTAAATTTTTTTTCCGGTGTACTCAAACTTCGACTGGCGTAGGCTATCACGTGATCGCCATCAGGGCCATTTTGAACCAAAGCTGCACCCAAACTGCTATCGGATGCATCGGTTTGTAATACAAAAGGTGTTGAGAAATCGGGACACGTTAAAACGGGTGATTTGGTAAGACAAGTTTTGAGAGCGGTTTGTTCGACATCGGTCCATCGCCACTTAACATGTTTTTTAAATAAACGATTTAAAGGGCTCGTAATTTGGGAAAAATTTGCTACAAAATGCCGATACCGATAACGTTATGCGGCGCAGGCATTTCTTGAATTGCAGCAGTTTTCTCGGGGTCGGTGCAGATTCCGTTTGTAGTTACTAAGTATCCCAAATATCGTAGTGACTTTCAGCTGAATAAACACTTGTCCGGGTTTATTTTTAGATTAGCCTCCCGGAGGCGTCGAAAAACCTTTTTCAAGTTATTAAGATGTTCGAAAAATGACCCTCCTAAGATAATTATATCGTCCAAGTAAGCAAAAGCATAGTTATCTAACTGCGGACCAATAATTCGGTCAATAATTTTTTGAAAAGTAGCCAGCGCGGAATGCAACCCGAAAGGCATTACCCGGAACTGATACAGGCCCATTCCCGGCACGGTAAATGCGGTAACCGGCTTACTGTCTTCGGTAAGGGGTACCTGCCAGTAGCCAGATTTTAAGTCGATGGTGGAGATATATTTCACACGGCGGAGTTTATCTAATATAGCATTTATAAAAGGTAAAGGGTAGGCATTTTTGCCTGAAAGTTGGTTCACTTTCTTAAAATCAATACAAAAGCGGTATTTTCCATCTTTCTTTCGGACAATGACCACCGGGGAAGTCCAAGGGCTGTCGGACGGTGCGATAACTCCATCTTCTAACATTTTTGCTACTTCCGTATGAATTATTTCCTGCATTTTAGGATTTTGCGGGCGGTACCGCTGTTTTATCGATTCGGGTTGTAAAAGACGTATTTCGTGTTTTACCAAGGGGGTTGTGCCCTTGATTTGTTAAAATTTTGGTAGCTCTTTATCCAGAAACAGTTTAAGCTGGGTTTCTCCTTCAGCGGTAAGACCCATTAATGCCGGTTCAGAACTAGAAATGTGCCCGATAGGACTACAGGACATAGCAGGCGGAATAGTCTGATTATTAATACTAATAGGGAATTATTGAAATACGGCCGCACTGGATAGTGCCTATTTAGCGCCGACCTTAACACAGGCTGTGCCTGGCTCTAAAAGGTGCAAATTATAGAATTATTGAACGCGCCTCTAGCAAAACGGTGACGATACGACTTTATTTCTAACCTACAAATATATGCTGCCTGTGTTCGAAATTCTGTGTTTTTTTTTTATATTTTGAGTGATCAAAAGCATGGATGATGTGTTAGAAGCAGAGGTCTTTGTGGAGGGTGGAGAGAAGAACCATTTAGAGTTCTGAAGGGATTTTGTTCTTTTGTTTCTTGTGCTATGTCATCCAATTTTATAAAAATATAACTATTTTGTCCCAATTTTTGCTTTTTTGGCCGTCACAACACAAAAAATTCCCGAAAGTATGGTTAAGGTAAAAAATGGCGAATAGTTGTCAAAAACGTCAAAAACGGCTAGACACAGCCAAGATTCGGCACAGTATAATTCCTCCACAAATAAGGGTAGGTCCTAACCTTATTAGTGTCGGCATTAAATATGGTCGTTCTTGCGCATGCGTATCTGTCAACAGCGTCAAAATAGTGCCTGGCCTTATTAGTGCCGGGCCCTAACTGCGTTTCAATAATTCCCTAATAGAGCAGGTTTTCAGATCTATTTCAAATTTATATTGACTTAAAATATTCATACCGAGTACAATTTCGGAAGATAAACGAGGAAAATAGCTTAATGTTTCGTTAAAAATAAACTGCCCAAACTGTAACGGTGTCCGGTAAGTTTCGGTAATTTGCGTTATGCTTCCGTTGGCTGACTTTGCGCTTTTTATTTCGGTCGGAACTTGAGAATAATAGGGATATTTTGGAACAGTTATTTGACACTTCGTAGTGGCTGTGGTAATTACTAGTCTGCGCAATAGCTCAATGTCATTCCTTTGTGGTAATTAACCACTACCACTGCCGTAAGCTACGAAGCTATATAACTTCAGTTTTTAAAGTAAAAGTTTTGATTTTTTTATGCAAAAGAAATTATGTCTCGTAAGCATGGTTCCAAATATAATGCAAAATTAGGTCCATCTTGAAACTGGGCTCTTTCTTCTAATTGATTATTTAAATTACTTTTGCGAAAAATACCACATCACGTTTCCTTCCATGAAATGTTCCCAAATAGCCTAAAAAAAAATGAAAAAAATGTTAATATGGTTCTATCCCTAAAAAAAACTTAACTATAAATTTTGTCTTGATACAGGCTTGTTTAATAGTCGGTATATTAAATAACACTGTTTCAAAATGATGGCACAGGAGCAAGATAGTACAATAGAATATAAGATCTCGCCTAAATCAAGTTTAGTAGTCTGCAGGAGTTTTAATTTCCTGGGTCGTATATGTGTTTTAATTGTACGATCTTTATACTCTTAGCAGGTGTCTCGGCACAATAGGCTCACTTTTAAGAAAGTTAACCACCAGTTTTCAAGTTATACATACATACATACAATCATAAGATAAATGCAAGTTAAGACTAAGTGAATGTGCAGATGTCTTCCAATTTTCACTGTAGTTTGTATCAAGATTTCTGTACAAATGCAACTATATTATATTGTTAAAACAGTAAATGACAAGTCTATCAATAAAATACAATAAAAATAACTTTTTACATTAGGGTATTTTTGGTCAGTACCTACATTTAACAGCCAAGTTATCGCTATTTGTTATGCTTATTTTTATTTCTTGATAACGGAATGTTTGCAGAAAGAATTTTTTGTCGGATCCATTTTTGTAGTTGACATTAAATATAACCTAACTTTTTTTTGTTACTTTGTTTATGGTTATTTTGTTTTGCTCACAGATTTTAAAAGTTTTGTTCTGCCTTTTTAAAAATTATGGAAGATATACTGGACCTGATTATCAGGAGGGACCCTAATGTGAATTTAATTCGGCAGGTTGTCCTAGCTGACATTTTTGGGGGATTCGAAGATGAAAATTGAACCTTTACATGACTTTAATTTAGATGATTGGACATAGGATGAATGCACAGTGCATTTTAGGTTCCAGAAGGCTGACATACCCCGTCTGGTACAAGCCCTTAGGATACCTGCTCAAGTACAGACGGCATCAGGTCATTCAGCAGCTGGTAAGTTTTATTTTTTTAATATTAGATATAATTTGTCTGTTATAAACAACACCATCTCAGCTAAAAAGCCAATTAACTCCTACAGTGTCGGTGCCCTTTAGCTTACTATGGCCATTTTGATAACCAAATTTACAGATAAAACATGGATTTTCTGTCAGTTAGGTTTTATCAATATGTCACTGATAGTAGGTCAAAGGATACTGAAAGGAAAATGAATTAACTGGCATTTTAGTTGAGAACAGTATTGGTTATGAACCTTATGGTAAGCCAGTATCAAGACAAAATTTACAGTTAAGTGTTTTTTAGGGATAGAAGCACTGTGCATATTATTAAAGAGGTTGGCCTATCCAAATAGATTACAAGACATTAAAGGATTTTTTAATCGCAGCAGTTCAGCTCTCTCTGAAATAACAAATTTTATTTTGCATCACCTTCATGAAAATTTTAACCATCTGTTGGAAGACCTCCAAGCCCATGAGTGGCTGAATGAAAATAAGCTGGCAGAGTATGCTGATGTAAGTTTATAAAAATTTAGTATCAATAAAAATCAAAACCATCACTTGAAATAGAAGCTGGACTAAACCATGTTTTTTTTAGGTTATTACAGCAAAAGATGCAGCAGTACCAAACTGCTGGGCTTTCTTGGATGGAACCATCAGGCCCATCTCTAGGCCAACTATTGACCAACAAAACTATTATTCAGGCCACAAACGGGTCCACTGTTTAAGTATCAAAGTCTTGTTACCCCAGATGGGTTAACAGTTAGTTGCATTGGTCCTTTTGAGGGTCGCAGACATGATGCGGGCATGTTAAGGGAAACTGGCTTATACCAGCATCTTGAAAGGTCAGCAAGGTTCCCTCGAAGACAATTTGTAATTTATGGCGACCAGGCCTATGGAATCCAAGCCTTGCTACTAACCCCCTTTCCTGGTAATGGTTGAAACCAGCAGGAACAAGCCTTCAATATTTCGATGTCTACAGTTAGGGAAGCCGTGGAGTGGTCGTTTGGTAAGGTTGTGGCTGAGTTTGTATTTTTTGATTTAAAAAAAAATCAAAAACTCCTAAAGCAAGAGATTGCAAAAATGTATAAAGCAGCCACAATCTTAGCAAATTGCCACTCCTGCCTATATGGAAATCAAACTTTTTTTGATATAGAAGTTTTACCTTTAGAGCAGTATCTAAATGCACAGCAATAACTTACATAAAAATATGTTACCCTATTTTAAATGTTAAGCATTTTTAATTAATAAATATTTTAATATTTTTCAGTGTTTGGGAACTTACATTAGCAGAAAGCTGCATATATTGTTGCATTTGGTTTTCGTTTAACCACCAAAAGTGTTAAAATTGTTCAACAAATTTTACTACTTGTCAGCTATAGAATTCATATGATTGCTTATCTTGAACAATGTTGACTCTGACCTCCAAAAAAAAGCCTCCATTACTGCACAAAATTGATAAAATAACTATCATTAATCCTTTTTCCTCACATAAATTAAGAATTTTAAGTGAAAATCACAGACTATAAGTATCGTTCATACAAGGCATAGTCTTAGTCTTTGGTTTCATTTTTGTTACAGTCTTAATCATAAAAAAATTAAAACCACTGTTTCTTATGAAAGTGTTCATGCAATGCTTTTGATTATGCTTTGTCATAGGCTTATAGTCACAGTCCTAAGGAAAAGTTGGCAACTTTCAACTTTTATAACTAAAATTACGACTATTAGTATAAGAAATATAAGTGCGCATGCGCGAGTTCCAAATTGCAAGTATGGAGCCCATTTATGTTGACAGGAATGAAATCAATATTTTCAAAAATTTTATACAGGCAAATTAAAAGCAAAAAACAAGTTGCTAATTGTTTTGTAGGTTCCAAAAAAAACTGTTTCTAATAAACCTTATTTTCTTTGAAAACAAACTACAAAAAATAAAAGTAAACAAAACAAAACATCAAAAAAGTGAGGTAAGATGCACTTGCTTAGTGATTGTTATGACTATAACAAAAACAAGTATGAACAGAAAGGAATTTTCAAGACTAAAACTATAACTAACACTATAACAAAACCAAATACTAATCAAGTGACTAAGCCTATGCCTTGTATGAACGATCCTTTACTCACCAGACCTTCTTTATTTTGTGCAGTATTTCTGGTACAAATGTAAAGTTTGGTCTATATTTTTTCATATATATAAACAATCTGTGGTTCTATATTCCTCTGATTCCAAAGCTTAAGATAAAAGACATATCTCTTGTACAATTGCTGCATCATACCATCATTTGGCGCAGAAAATCGAAAAATACTCTATTTTAATTCACGAAGTCAACAATAATAAAGCCGAACAAGGTTAGGTTCATAGAATAGAAATAAGCCAAAAGTTAGTATTTTGACTTAACAAGTGACGGTTTTAAATGTGTTCCAAAAACTCTGGCAAGGTCGACCCGTGGTAGTGGTTGTTAAATACTACCACAACGGCTGTCAAAGTTGTCAAAACAGTAAGCGGTCCAAAATATCTCTAATGATTATATTTACAAAATTCCGCAGCGGAGTCCCCTATGTACGAATGAGCGGATCCGGTATCTATCAGAGCAGAAAAGGGAACCTCGTCTATGTAAACACAAACATGGGGTCTGATATCAGATGAACTGGTTCTTTGTCGGTAAGAATAGGACGAGGATGATCGGCGTCGGTGCTGGACTGACCTCGGAGTGGTACAGCGCCTTCTTAGTTTTCCGACTGGTTACAAGGGCAATCTCTAGACTTAATATTGTCTCTCGTACACCTTGAACAGAATAATCGGGGTGCATTACGGCACTGGTTACGGTAGTGACCCGTTAACCCGCACCGAAAGCAAACATTTCGGCGAGTTGTGGTGCTTGTAGCCGAGGCCGGTCGGTCGGTACGGGTGCGCGAAGTGGATGATGATAAGTTATAATTCTGATTGTTTCTCGAATTATAAAAAATTGTATTCTGAGGTGGTTGGTACGGCGGGGTAGTATTCGTGGCCGGGTCCCGCCTGTCTTCACGCCTGCGTGATACAGACGGTTCCCTGTGATAATTCTGATTAGTTCGGAAGTTGTAGGAAATGGTATTTTTGGGTTGCGGCGAACTTTGAAGATTATTACGGTTTTGGAAAAATGGACTTGTGGTAGTAACGCCCGGGGTGGAATAGCGCATTCCACGGGAGGCGGCAGGGTTAGTACGGCTATGTAACTCGGTTAACAAAAGTTCTGTTTCCCTAATTAGCCTTGAAAGAGTGACTACATCGGTAAAGTCGGTTTTTCTAATTTGTTGTCGGTACTCTGGGAGTAAATTACGGTATAACCATTGCATTTCTTGTTCGATAGTCATACCCCCATGTCTCCTAATAAGGGCTTGAAGGTCGGTTATATACCGTCTAGACGGTTCGTTCGATTTTTGGAGCCGTCGACTAATTTCGGCTTCAAGATCCTCCGAATAATTTAATGGATAATAAAAACCTCGAAAATCGAAAAAGAAAGTATCCCAGGTTTGCCAGTGACAGCAATTATTTAGGAACCAATGGGCACTTTGCCCTTTTAAAAGGTCTGGTAGGTGTGGTAATAGGTCATTAACGTCCACCCCCTGCGAGAGACAAAGTTCGTGTACTCTTTCAATAAATGACACCGGATCGTCGGGTGATCCACTAAAAGAGATATTCCATTTATGTATATTTTGTGGTATAGTAGGGTAAGCGGACAACTGGCTATTATTTATTGGTGACGGTAGGTATCGGAAAGCGTAACGGGGGTTGTACAAACGATGTCGTTACCGTTTGTGGTTGAGGATCCGTCATAACAGGTTAAAAAGACGCAGTATTAGAGGTTGGTAGAAAAGACGCAGTACTAGAGGTCGGTATAATGTTCGTAGCGCTAGCTAGACTAACATTAGATTGCAAGGAAACGTGGGGGTAACTTAAAATATTCGGTTGAGAAGTAACGGGAGGTTGGCTTATAATATTCGATGTTACAGAAACGTATGCTTGCGGTTGGTTTAGATTTTTGGGGTTAATAACAGGGTTAATTATTATCGGTGATGAATGAGTTGTCGGTTGAGAAACGGTAGGAAAAGTAAAGGGTTGGCCCCCGGGGTTCGGTGTTGCTTACCCATCTCGGATAAAGGTTGCCAGTCTTTTTCGTAAAATTTCTACGGTACCGGAGGTGTTTAAATGGAATTTATTTAGCTCGGAAATCAATTCATCTTTCTTTAATAGATAAATCCAGCTAACCCTGATATCATTGGTATTAGGGTCGCTTTGACTGTTTGGAGATAAAACTATATTGGCCGTGGAGGTGTGATTAGGGGTAGAAACGGAGGGCTTATTTAAAGGGGTATTCGCGTTAGCTAGGGTGGTGTTAACCGTTAGGGCGGCGGTACTGGTTACAGCGGTAACACTACTAGTAACGGCCGAAACGGATTCGGTTGCCGGGTCGGGAAGCTGATTTTTCTTAGTCATGTTCGTGGAGGTAAAAAAAAATATTAAACGTTCCCCAAAAAAAAAATTCTACGCGAAAAGTAAAGAATACGAAAAGCACATAAATATCAGCTTACCTCGAATCTGTATAGAAAAGCTTTTTCTTTTTAAAACTAACTAACAGATTCTCAAAACTATATCCTCATAAAAAAAAACTATTTGTTCCCGTTCCAAATTCACTATCACTATTGTCACTAAGTCCTAAAGGAGGTAGGTAACTATGGTATCCTAAGGCTAGGTGTTTACTCGAGGACGGTCAGTTTCGGAATCCCCCAAGAATTTTTTCTGTCCCCTCCAGGTAGGTACCATCCAGTTGCTACACTTCGGTCCCCCCTCTCGGTATACAGTAGCGGTAAACCGATTACAGGAGTGGGGAGAGAAAAAGATGAGTCCTCTAATGTCCCACTAATATTTGAAATAGCCAATAAAAAAAAACTCGGGTCCTACAGGTTCCCAACCTTTTCCTATATTATTCAGACACGGAGTCAGTTTTCAAAAATTTATTATAGGTATTAGCTAGGTCGGAACACCTCGCGTAGCGGTCAAACGACGCGGCAATAGATTGTCGTACGTTTGTTTTTCTCGCTATCTTTGTTTTTATTTTTATCAATTGTTCATTCATAAAAATTTTCGGAAGGTTTTTAATCGCCTGGTGGCATAGATACAAGAATAGGTTTTAATCTTAAAGCAAAATCTTTTGTCTTTTTTTGGCCAACCTGACGGCCAGGGGTACGGTCGGTAGCGCTGTACAACAATATACAGACCGCTTCAAGCTACTACGAACATAGGGGGAATCAAGTCCAATTTACTCTCCGTGCCGTACGATCGAGGTGGATTCGAAGCACGCTGCAGTGTTATCTTTTGAAAATTCATTTTGTTTTTATTATTTTGTTTTATTTCTGCCTTGCTCGAGAAACAGATGGGTAAGTTCTTAATTGAAATAATACATTTTTAAAACTAAAAATGGATGTCTACGAAGTTGCCGAAAAAGTGCAGATGGTCAAATCGTCATAACCCAACACACGTTCGATATTGGTCGAAAGAAAATTTGCATTTGTATTTTGACGTAAGAACACAGTATCCCCAAAAACTAAATGTTTGGGGGGTATTGTAGGGGAACACGTAATTGGGCCATTTTTTATTAACGGCAATTGCAATTTGAATGGTCCTAGATACTTGGATCTACTGCAGCAGCACATTATTCCAACTGCTAGGCAGTTGTTAGGTGTAAGATTTGGTGAAACATGGTTTCAATAAGATGGTTGTTCCGCTCACAATGTTGGCCTTGTTAGGGAATATCTTGCTAATGTATTTCCTAATCGGGTTATAAGTACACGGGGAACTATTTTATGGCCAGCTCGATCTTGCTCCTAATGACTTCTATCTGTTTTTGAAGAAGCTTTTCAAATTATCACCCCTAACATGCTTGGAAACGTTAGAAGGGGTTTTTATAGTAGGCTCGGATATTGTCTAGCCGAGCAAGGAGGACTTTTCGAACATTTGCTTTAATTTTTTTTTGACTGGGAGAATCTTTTTGGTTTTTAGAATGTATTATTTTATTTTGATAACTTGCTTTTATTTTGTTTCTCCTTATTATTTTCATTGTAACATGTCGTCACTGATAAATCTGAGCAGTTGACAATAAAACGCTCTTATTTATCAGTAACAAAAAATAAGAAAATTATGTTATAAAAATTTGCGTATTTATTGACCAAATTCCGGTTTCATTGACTACGCTCCACACAGCACCGTGGTTAGAGGCGTACTAAATACAAGGCGAAAGGCGGCGAACGGCAGCGAATGGCGATCGGAAGCCTGAGTGTTGGTTGCTTCACTGATAGACGTGCGGTGTCTCTGCATTTACGTACACTGGCAAATTAGACTTCTTCCGCCCTATGTTCGCAGTAGCTTGAAGCGGTCTGTATATATAAACATTTTATAATAATAGTACTTAGCTCATCAACGGATAAAAAAAAACTTATTTCAAATATTTTTGTAAAAAAAAGGTATATATATATATATATATATATACATTTTTTTCCTTTAACGGCGTCGGGGGTTGAAATTACAGCCTATTCGGTCCCTGCTCGGACGCCAAATTTTGTAACGCCTTTTGTTTCTGTGATGAATATTTGGTCAAATCGGTTCAATAGTTCTACGGGAAAGCCTCGGTCAATTTCGGGAAAATGTTATCAAATATTCCCAACTAAAAATCTCGGGCGCCACCATCTGTTTTTAACGTGGTAGCTGAGTGGAGACGTTTAAACCAGGGGTTTAGCTGTCTCCTATCGGTATTGTCTTACCTAGAAAGTAAACACAGTAAAACGCAAGGGTTTTTAATATATAAAAATATTGAATTTATTCTTTTTTTTTATATCAAAGATAGGTTGCTTTACAAACGGTCCGTTATAACAGTAAGATAGAGTCTGAAGGAATAGGATCTAGAAAAATAGATTTACGGAGTCGGTTAAAGAGTAGCAAGATGGGGTAGGTATGCATGTCTTTTCGAAAAATACGGTTAATACGAATTAGACTGGTTGGTGGTGAACTAAAGAAGATTTTACGAGGATTCGAAACTTGACTCCCAGGACCCTTCCCAGCATCGGGTCACTCGCAATCCCACGTGTAAAGTTAATTAAATTAATAAATAATACTATAGCGGTCATTTTATGGATGTTTTAATTAAGTATATGTCTTTATATATTTTGGTGAGTAGGTTCTAATGTAAGTACGATTATACAGCAGTACTTATAAAAGCCGTGTAGTGTAGATTGTGTTAGGTTGTTTCCATTGCAAATATGATTATACAACAATACTTACAAATGGGGTTGGTTGGTTAGGTTAAGGTGGGTGTGTCCCAATGCAAGTAAGACTATGCAGCAATATTTACAGAGGATGTGTAGGTTGGGTTAGGTACGGGCATGTGTTCCAACGCAAGTATGATTATACAGCAATACTTACAGAGGGTGTGTAGGTTGGGTTAGGTCAAATATATAAAACTTATATAATAAACGGTTTAATTAGAGACATTTATAAAATACGGTAAAATTAAGTTTATATTTTTGTTTAAATAAATTAATATAATATTTATGTCGGAATAGGCAAAAGACGGTGAGTTAATTAACGGAGGTTGCTTAATATTTTAGAAAATCGTTAAAAAGAGAAGAAATTAAGTTGCAACAATATTTTTAAAAAGACACGTGGGATGCGGTGCACTTCACTCGGTTTTACATCCTTACCTTAAGTGATCTATGTAAATCACTGAGAGAAGGTCGGGAAACTGGAGCAGGTGTTCTGGTCGGGAAGCTGATTTTTCTTAGTCATGTTCGCGGAGGTAAAAAAAATATTAAATATTCCCCAAAAAAAAACTAACTAACGGATTCTTAAAACTATATCCTCATAATAAAAAACTATTTGTTCCCATTCCAAACTCACTATCACTATTGTCACTAAGTCCTAAAGGAGGTAGGTAACTATGGTATCCTAAGGCTAGGTGTTTACTCGAGGACGGTCAGATTCGGAATCCCTCAAGAATTTTTCTGCCCCCCTTCCCAGGTAGGTACCATCCAGTTGCTACACTTCGGTCCCCCCTCTCGGTATACACTAGCAATAAACCGATTACAGGAGTGGGGAGAGAAAAAGATGAGTCCTCTAATGTCCCACTAATATTTGAAATAGCCAATAAAAAAAATTAAAAAAAAATGTACCGGATCCTACAGGTTCTCAACCTTTTCCTATATTATTCAGGCACGGAGTTAGTTTTCAAAAATTTATTATAGGTATTAGCTAGGTCGGAATACCTCGCGTAGCGGTCAAACGACGCGGCAATAGATTTTCGTACGTTTTTTTTCTCGCTATCTTTGTTTTTATTTTTATTAATTGTTCATTCATAGAGTGAATAAAATTAATATGTAGGTTTTAATCTTAAAGCAAAATCTTTTGTCTTTTTTTTTTGGCCAACCTGACGGCCAGGGGTACGGTCGGTAGCGGTGTACAACTATATATACAGGGTTCCTAAGATTTTCCTTAGGGATAGGATTTCACAAAAGAAACAGGTATATTGAGCAATGGTGCCAGTTTGTTGTTATCTCCGGACTGCTTTCATGAGAAAAAATTGTCGCCACTCTTTCATTGTGAGCATAAATCATAGTTGCAATAATAACCTTTGACAAAATGTCTGCAAATTCCGCTAGATGGCGGCCACACCATGAGATGATCGAGGAAAAACTGGGATTCACAGGCATTGCATTTTTATTTCCTTTCGAGTCGCTTCAGTTTCGTAAATTTTGTGTTTTTAAAATGCCGTATACTCGACAAGAAAAGATTTTTATTATTAAAAACTACATAAAAAGTGACAGTGCGGACAAGGTCATTGGGCTTTTTGTTTCTCATCGTTTTGAAAGGTACGGGTGCATAAATGGTTGTAGAAAGTGTTACCACGACGGCGAAATACCAGAGCATCCCGTTCTTCCACACAGGGTGCAACGAGACGAAATGGTATGCGCTTACGTTGAGGCACATGAACCATGTTCGACGAAACCGATTGCGCAGGCACTGGATATTCCCAACAGTACTTGCCAATGGATCCTATTAAAATGCGGCTACAAGTCGTTTAAGATTGGGAAGTCGCAGGAATTGCAACCAGGTGATTATTTTCGCCGATTAGAATATTGTGAGGTTATAAGGGATAAATGTGATAGGAACGAAAATTTCGTATCAAAAGTTTTGTTTAGTGACGAGAAGACATTTGAACTTCATAGCTCTCACAATCCACAAAATAGCCGCTATTGGTCCCGCGAAAATAAACATCTGCACGCAAGTGTTAGAACGCAACATCTTCAAAAATTAAATGTTTGGAGCGGTATTGTCGGGGATCACATTATTGGACCCTTTTTCAATGAAGGGAATTTGAATAGCCAAAAATATGTTGATCTTCTCCAACACTAGGTTTTACTACGGTTGAGGTAACTCAACATAAATTTGGACGAATTGTGGTTTCAGCAAGATGGCTGTTCATCCCACAATTCACGCCAGGCTACAAATTACCTTCGTCAGGTATTTGGTGATAGAATTATTTCCACGTATGGAAATATCCGATGGCCTCCTCGATCACCAGATCTTGCGCCAAATGACTTTTTCCTATGGGGTTGTTGGCACGACAAAATTTTCCAACACCCTCACTTACGGCCTACGACTATACAGGAGTTGAGGGCGAAAATTTTGGAGGCGGGCAACTCTATCACCCCTGAAATATTGGCTGCTACGCGCCAAGGACAGATTTGAACATCTAATCTAATTAAAAATTAGATGTTTTCAGGTCCAAACCACAGCTTTTTCTTGCTTAAAGGAGGCGGCAGGGTTCATTATTTACGATACTGTTTTTCCTGCAGAGCTTTTTGCTTGCGATATTATTGATTCTAAATAAAGCTGGCCCTACACTACATTTGATATTTTCGAGGTGTTTTATGACGTGATCTCGAAACATGTAGCGAACCAATTCTTCAAAACTAGCGGAAGGGTAAAAGCGAAAAATAAGGGGCTGCCAATATTTGTAACACCCAAAAAGGGGTGAAAAGATTTATTTTGCTCTGTTTCTTTACAAAAAAACGTTTTTTTTTACGAAAAACTTGAGCTCTGCCACTTTTTTTATTTTTTTCTTCAACTTCTCGAAATTTTCGTCATACCGTAGAAAAAAATTATTTCCCCCATGGTCATACTCTACTTTTATTCGAAAAAAATTAGAAACAGAGACGGGATCAGTTTTCCTAAAACGGAGGATCTTGGTTTCGAGTGAGAAGATAAAGGTCGCCGCAGTCAAAAATTTTTCAATTAAATTAGCCGAACGCAATAATGTTAGAAAAACAAAGCACGAAATAAGAATGGCGCCGCTTACAATTTTTTTTCAAAAATTACGTAATTTCGGGAACGCAAAGAAATAGGTCTAGAGTATAATTTTTAAGAAAAAAATACCAATTTTCTCGCCCTCCTCCACTGAGACTACAGGGGCCGTGCACAAATTACGTAATGGTCATAGGGGGGAGGGGGGTTACAAAACGTTACGTAGGGGGGAGGGGGGTTTTCGACAGCTTTTGCATTTGTGTGAAACTAAGAAAATTTGGAATGAAAATAAGTGAAAAGTTTTTTTTTTTTTGGGGGGGGGTAGTGGTCTTGAAATCGTTACGTAATATTAGGGGAGTGGCGTGCCAAACCGTTACAAAACATTACATAGGGAGGGGGTCAAAAATTGGTAAAATCACCGTTACGTAATTTGTGCACGGCTCCACATCTGACTGTTCCTTCTTTTTGATTTCGAATCAAAGTGCAAAACCCGGGTTGGACGTTCGAAGGCGTCAACCCGTCCTATTTGTTTGATAAAGTTTCTACGGAAATATCTCAGTCGATTTCTCCGGCCGTGTATGAACGCTTTAGGTTAGGCATTTGCATGTATCTCAGTCCCCAGCCTGTAAACAGTGCGTAAGGACAATGGTTACAAAATGAAAAGCCGAAAAATATTTTTTTTTACGATATCTTTCATCAGTTTGGTATTAAAGTCGAGCAAAAACAATTTTTATTCCAGTCCTAAAGGTATGAAAATGGAAAACATTAGAAAATAACAACCTGGAATGGATTTACTACGTGTAAGATGTAGTGACAACATCGCCCCATGCCCATCCTTTTCTGCCTAATGTGCTTTTCCGTTTGTCTGCGTCTTATACACGGCTGCTTGGGCCCCTAAGGATTTGCTTAGGATTCCTGTATATAAACATTTCATAATAATGGTACTTAGCTCATCAACGGACAAAAAACAACTTATTTTAAATATTTTTGTAAAAAAAGGTATATATATATATATATATTTTTTTGTAAAAGCCTATTTTTTTCCTTTAACGGTGGCGGCGTCGGGGGTTGAAATGACAGCCTATTCGGTCCCTGCTCGGGCGCCAAATTTTGTAACGCCTTTTGTTTCTGTGGTGAATATTTGGTCAAATCGGTTCAATAGTTCTACGGCAAAGCATCCGTCAATTTCGGGGAAATGTCATCAAATATTTCCAACTGAAAATCTCGGGCGCCACCCTCTGTTTTTAACGTGGTAGAGGGCCCATTTACCTGGGTAGCTGAGTGGAGACGTTTAAACCAGGGGTTTAGCTGTCTCCCATCGGTATTGTCTTAACTAGAAAGTAACCACAGTAAAACGCAAGGGTTTTTAATAAATATGGCATTTATTCTTTTTTTTTTATATCAAAGATAGGTTGCTTTACAAACGGTCCGTTATAACAGTAAGATAGAGTCTGAAGGAATAGGATCTAGAAAAATAGATTTACGGAGTCGGTTAAAGAGTAGCAAGATGGTGTAGGTATGCATGTCTTTTCGAATAATACGGTTAATAATAATAATAATAATAATAATAATAAATGGTCGGTGGTGAACTAAAGAAGATTTTACGAGGTTTAGAAACTTGACTCCCAGGACCCTTCCCAGCATCGGGTCACTCGCAATCTTACGTGTAAAGTTAATTAAATTAATAAATAATACTATAGCGGTCATTTTATGGATGTCTTAATTAAGAATATATCTTTATATATTTTGGTGAGTAGGTTCTAATGTAAGTACGATTATACAGCACTACTTATAAAAGCCGTGTAGTGTAGGTTGTGTTAGGTTGTTCCCATTGCAAATATGATTATACAACAATACTTACAAATGGGTTGTCGGTTGGGTTAAGGTGGGTGTGTCCCAATGCAAGTACGACTATGCAGCAATACTTACAGAGGATGTGTAGGTTGGGTTAGGTTAAATATATAAAACTTATATGGTAAACGGTTTAATTAGAGCCATCTATAAAATACGGTAAAATTAAGTTTATATTTTTGTTTAAATAAATTAATATAATATTTATGTCGGAATAGGCAAAAGACGGTGAGTTAATTAACGGAGGTTGCTTAGTACTTTAGAAAATCGTTAAAAAGAGAAGAAATTTAAGTTGATACAATATTTTTAAAAAGACACGTGGGATGTGGTGCACTTCACTCGGTTTTACATCCTTACCTTAAGTGATCTATATAAATCACTGAGAGAAAGTCGGAAAACTGGAGCAGGTATTCTGGTCAGACGGTCGGAACGTGTTGTTACCCGGAACTGATACAGGCCCATTCCCGGCACGGTAAATGCAATCGGCTTACTGTCTTCGGTGAGGGGTACCTGCCAGTAGCCAGATTTTAAGTCGATGGTGGAGATATATTTCGCACGGCCGAGTTTATAAAAGGTAAAGGGTAGGCATTTTTGCGTGAAAGTTGGTTCACTTTCTTAAAATCAATACAAAAGCGGTATTTTCCATCTTTCTTTCTGACAATGACCAGCCAGTCCAAGGGCTGTCGGACGGTGCGATAACTCCATCTTCTAACATTTTTTCTACTTCCGTATGAATTATTTCCTGCATTTTAATAATTTTGCGGGCGGAACCGCTGTTTTATCGGTTCGGGTTGCAAAACATGTATGTCGTGTGTTACCAAAGGGGTTGTGCCCTTGATTTGCTCAAATTTTGGTAGCTCTTTATCCAGAAACAGTTTAGGCTGGGTTTCTTCTTCAGCGGTAAGACCCATTAATGCCGGTTCAGGACTAGAAATGTGCCCGATAGGACTTCAGGACGTAGCAGGCGGAATAGTCTGATTATTAAAACTAATAGAGCAGGTTTTCAGATCTATTTCAAATTTATATTGACTTAAAATATCCATACCGAGTACGATTTCGGAAGATAAACGAGGAAAATAGCTTAATGTTTCGTTAAAAATAAACTGTCCCAACTGTAACGGTATCCGGTAAGTTTCGGTAATTTGCGTTATGCTTCCGTTGGCTGACTTTGCGCTTTTTATTTCGGTCGGAACTTGAGAATAATGATTATATTTACAAAATTCCGCAGCGGAGTTCCCTATGTACGAATGAGCGGATCCGGTATCTATCAGAGCAGAAAAGGGAACATCGTCTATGTAAACACAAACATGGGGTCTGATATCAGACAAACTGGTTCTTTGTCGGTAAGAATAGGTTAAGGATGGTCGGCGTCGGTGCTGGACTGACCTCGGAGAGGTACAGCGCCTTCTTAGTTTTCCGACTGGTTACAAGGGCAATCTCTAGACATAATATTGTCTATCATACACCTTGAACAGAATAATCGGGGTGCATTACGGCACTGGTTACGGTAGTGACCCGTTAACCCGCACCGAAAGCAAACATTTCGGCGAGTTGTGTTGCTTGTAGCCGAGGCCGTACGTACGGGTGCGCGAAATGGATGATGCTAAGTCATAATTCTGATTGTTTCTCGAATTAGAAAAAATTGTATTCTGAGGTGGTTGGTACGGCGGGGTAGTATTCGTGGCCGGGTCCCGCCTGTCTTTACGCCTGCGTGTTACAGACGGTTCCATGTCATAATTCTGATTAGTTCGGGAGTTGTAGGAAATGGTTTTTTGGGGTTGCGGCAAACTTTTAAGATTATTACGATTTTGGAAAAATGGACTGGTGGTAGTAATGCCCGGGGTGGAATAGCGCATTCCACGGGAGGCGGCAGGTGTAGTACGGCTATGCAACTCGGTTAACAAAAGTTCTGTTTCCCTAATTAGCCTTGAAAGAGTGACTACATCGGTAAAGTCGGTTTTTCTATGTTGTCGGTACTCTGGGAGTAAATTACGGTATAACCATTGCATTTCTTTTTCGATAGTCATACCCCCATGTCTTCTAATAAGGGTTTGAAGGTCGGTTATATACCGTATAGTCGGTTCGTTCGATGTTTGAAGCCGTCGACTAATTTCGGCTTCAAGATCCTCCGAATAATTTAATGGATAATAAAAACCTCGAAAATTGGAAGAGAAAGTATCCCAGGTTTGCCAGTGACAGCAATTATTTCTGAACCAATGGGCAGCTTGCCCTTTTAAAAGGTCTGGTAGGTGTGGTAATAGGTCATTAACGTTCACCCCCTGCGAGAGACAAAGTTCGTGTACTCTTTCAATAAATGACACCTGATCGTAGGGTGATCCATTAAAAGAGATATTCCATTTATGTATATTTTGTGTTATAGTAGGGTAAGCGGACAACTGGCTATTATTTATTGGTGACGGTACGGGAGGGTTGACTCGGATGGTAGGTATTGGAAAGTGTAACGGGGGTTGTACAAACGATGTCGTTACCGTTTGTGATTGAGGATCCGTCATAACAGGTTGAAAAAACGCAGTATTAGAGGTTGGCAGAAAAGACGCAGTATTAGAGGTTGGTAGAAAAGGCGCAGTATTAGAGGTCGGTATAATTTTCGTAGCGCTAGCTAGACTAACGTTAGATTGCAACGAAACGTGGGGGTAACTTAAAATATTATAATATTCGATGGTACAGAAACGTATGCTTGCGGTTGGTTTAGATTTTTGGGGTTAATTATTATCGGTAATGAATGAGTTGTCGGTTGAGAAACGGTAGGAAAAGTAAAGGGTTGGCCCCCGGGGTTCGGTCTTGCTTGCCCATCTCGGATAAAGGTTACCAGTCTTTTTCGTAAAATTTCTACGGTACCGGAGGTCTTTAAATGGAATTTATTTAGCTCGGAAATCAATTCATCCTTCTGTAATAGATAAATCCAGCTAACCCTGGTATCATTGGTATTAGGGTCGCTTTGACTGTTTGGAGATAAAACTATATTGGCCGTGGAAGTGTGATTAGGGGTAGAAACGGAGGTCTTATTTAAAGAGGTATTCGCGTTAGCTAGGGTGGTGTTAACCGTTAGGGCGGCGGTAGGGGTTACAGCGGTAACACTACTAGTAACGGCCGAAACGGATTCGGTTGCCGGGTCGGGAAGCTGATTTTTCTTAGTCATGTTCGTGGACATAAAAAAAAATTATTAAACGTTCCCCAAAAAAAAAATTCTACGCGAAAAGTAAAGAATACGAAAAGCACATAAATATCAGCTTACCTCGAATCTGTATAGAAAAGCTTTTTCTTTTAGAAACTAACTAACGGATTCTTAAAACTATATTCTCATAAAAAAAACTATTTGTTCCCGTTTCAAACTCACTATCACTATTGTCACTAAGTCCTAAAGGAGGTAGGTAACTATAGTATCCTAAGGCTAGGTGTTTACTCGAGGACGGTCAGATTCGGAATCCCCCAAGAATTTTTTAGCCCCCTCCCAGGTAGGTACCATCCAATTGCTACACTTCGGTCCCCCCTCTCGGTATACAGTAGCGGTAAACCGATTACAGGAGTGGGGAGAGAGTCCTTTAATGTCACACTAATATTTGAAATAGCCAATAAAAAAAAATCAAAAAAAATTGTACCGGGTCTTGAACTCGGGTCCTACAGGTTCCCAACCTTTTCCTATATTATTCAGGCACGGAGTCAGTTTTCAAAAATTTATTATAGGTATTAGCTAGGTCGGAACACCTCGCGTAGCGGTCAAACGACGCGGCAATAGATTGTCGTACGTTTTTTTTCTCGCTATCTTTGTTTTTATTTTTATCAATTGTTCATTCATAGAAATTTTCGGAAGGTTTTTAATCGCCTGGTGGCATAGATACAAGAATAAAAGAAAATGGAGTTATTTTTTCTAGAGTAAATAAAATTAATTTGTAGGTTTTAATCTTAAAGCAAAATCTTTTGTCTTTTTTTTGGCCAACCTGACGGCCAGGGGTACGGTCGGTAGCGGTGTACAACTATATATATATATATATATATATATATATATATAAACATTTTATAATAATAGTACTTAGCTCATCAACGGACAAAAAAAACTTATTTCAAATATTTTTTTTAAAAAAAGGCCTATTTTTTTTCCTTTAACGGCGTCGGGGGTTGAAATGACACCCTATTGGGTCCCTGCTCAGGCGCCAAATTTACCATCCAGTTGCTACACTTCGGTCCCCCCTCTCGGTATACAGTAGTGGTAAACCGATTACAGGAGTGGGGAGAGAAAAAGATGAGTCCTCTAATGTCCCACTAATATTTGAAATAGCCTCGAGTCCTACGGGTTCCCAACCCTTTCCTATATTATTCAGGCACGAAGTCAGTTTTCAAAAATTTATTATAGGTATTAGCTAGGTCGGAACACCTCGCGTAGCGGTCAAACGACGCGGCAATAGATTGTCGTACTTTTTTTTCCTCGCTATATTTGTTTTTATTTTTATCAATTGTTCATTCATAAAAATTTTCGGAAGGTTTTTAATCGCCTGGTGGCATAGATACAAGAATAAAATGAAATAGAGTTATTTTTTTTTAGAGTAAATAAAATTAAAATGTAGGTTTTAATCTTAAAGCAAAATCTTTTGTCTTTTTTTTTGGGGCAACTTATTTCAAATATTTTTGTAAAAAAAAGGTATATATATATTTTTTTTTTTAAAGCCTATTTTTTTCCTTTAACCGTAGCGGCATCAGGGGTTTAAAGTTGGTCAAATCGGTTTAATAGTTCTACGGGAAAGCATCGGTCAATTTCGGGGAAATGTTACCAAATATTCCCAACTGAAAATCTCGGGCGCCATCCTCTGTTTTTAACGTGGTAGAGGGCCCACTTACCTGGGTAGCTGAGTGGAGACGGTTAAACCAGGAGTTTAGTGGTCTTCCATCGGTATTGTCTTAACTAGAAATTAAACACAGTAAAACGCAAGGGTTTTTAATAAATATGGCATTTATTTTTTTTATATATATCAAAGATAGGTTGCTTTACAAACGGTCCGTTATAACAGTAAGATAGAGTCTGAAGGAAGAGGATCTAGAAAAATAGATTTACGGAGTCGGTTAAAGAGTAGCAAGATGGGGTAGGTATGCATGTCTTTTCGAATAATACGGTTAATAAGAATTAGACTGGTCGGTGGTGAACTAAAGAAGATTTTACGAGGTTTCGAAACTTGACTCCCAGGACCCTTCCCAGCATTGGGTAAATTAATAAATAATACTATAGCGGTCATTTTATGGATGTCTTATATATTTTGGTGAGTAGGTTCTAATGTAAGTACGATTATACAGCAGTTCTTATAAAAGCCGTGTAGTGTAGGTTGTGTTAGGGTGTTCCCATTGCAAATATGATTATACAACAATACTTACAAATAAGGTGTCGGTTGGGTTAAGGTGGGCGTGTCTCAATGCAAGTACGACTATGCAGCAATACTTACAGAGGATGTGTAGGTTGGGTTAGGTACGGGCATGTGTTCCAACGCAAGTATGATTATACAGCAATCCTTACAGAGGGTGTGTAGGTTGGGTTAGGTTAAATATATAAAACTTACATGGTAAACGGTTTAATTAAAGTTTATATTTTTGTTTAAATAAATTAATATAATATTTATGTCGGAATAGGCAAAAGACGGTGAGTTAATTAACGGAGGTTGCTTAATACTTTAGAAAATCGTTAAAAAGAGAAGAAATTAAGTTGAAACAATATTTTAAAAAAGATACGTGTGATGCGGTGCACTTCACTCGCTTTTACATCCTTACCTTAAGTGATCTATGTAAATCACTGAGAGAAAGTCGGGAAACTGGAGCAGGTGTTCTGGTCGGACGGTTGGAACGTTGTTATGGTTCCTTTTTCTAAAATCGAGGCGCCAGGCTGTCTGGTCGATTTTACTGAATTTGGTTAGTGGGGATTTCGGCCGTGTGAATTTTAAATAGATCGCGCTATATACGTATAGAAAGGATAATTTCCGGTTTAAATTTTAGAAAATGTATTTCTAGGATTCCTAGAGCAACAAGAGTGGTACCATAGGATGCGGGGTACTTTACTTATGTGGTTTATTAAAAAGAACGGAATTTTTACTGGTTGTTTAACGGAATTGGAAACGAATAGAGAAAGACCATGCATACCTGTGATTTAAAAATATAATAATTACAAGAAAAATTAGTAACTTCGTTACAACGATTAATTTTAATGGAGTTAATAATAAAATGTATAGAATATAGGTAACTGTTTCTAATGCCACCGGCATATAGCAATACTTATATCTTACCACTCCAATTTTTAAACTAAGAAGTAATTTTAATACAAAAATGTGCTTTTGGATGACATACGTCATAATTACTGCCAGCCCGAAATTTTTGAAATTATAATGCCTTAACATATATTTATACCAATTTCTACGCCTCTGGTACTATTAGTGATATGACCTTTCCACTCCACCATATTTTTTTTTAAATTTAGGAATCCTCCGAATGCAAAAATACCAACCGTGCAAACATCTGTTAAAAATAGCTCGATCAGGAATATTTTGTGCAAACAACAAAAACAAAAAAAAAATTGTGACTCAACCACACAAATTTTTAAAGCTGGATAATATTTGAATCTAAAAACGTCAATCGTGCAGATATCTGTTAAAACAACGTCAAACAGAAATATTTTTAAATAAAGGGTATAAAGGGAGAGGTCTCCCTAAGAAAATGAATATGTTTTGAAACTATCAAAAACTTTTTCAAATTTTAACTTATTTTCAACGCAAAAATATTAGTTTTATTGACATATGTCAAAAGGGCTGTCAGTGAGTAATATTTGAATAAATACGATAAAATAAATTTATTAATGAAAACTGGTATTTTTGTATGGCACTGGCACTAAAAATACCAAGAGATTTTTAATATAACTTTAAACGAAGTATCACTGGTAAATCTAGTAATATTGTAGAAAATATTGTGTCACTTGGTCATTTCGTCGAGAAGATAATAAAATAAATTGATTTAATAAATGAAATCACACAAGATTTTTTGAACCGTAAAATTAAATGACGCTATAGGTACTCTTTGCATAATATCTCTCTTAAATTTAATTTAAAAAGTAATGTTAATGCGAAAACGTAAATAATGTTGACATATGTCAAAGCGGCTGTCAGCCAGAAAGGTTTAAAAATAATGTGTCACAAAATTTTTTTTTAAATGTTTCTTGAATTTGTACGCCTCTGGTTTTAACAAAATGAGACGCATTAATTTAAAACCTTAAGTACTTTTTCTTCAATGTATCTAGTAAAGCTGTGCCAAGTTTGGTGTCCCTAGATTACACAAGTGCGGAGTTATTTCCAAAAACCCTTAACACCATTAATTTGTAGTTAAAACGACGGCCATCTTTGATGACGTCATAGACACCCTTTGCACAAAATGTCGTTACTCCACCATGGAAATTATTAATTGTGGATGCATTTCCTACAAAAAAAAGTATGTCACAATGCATCTAAACATACGTGCACACGGGATCCCAGACAGCAAAGTTACGTACCAGGTACGTACCTCGGACGAAAAGTACGTACATAGTACGTTCGCTAACTCCAATGTACGTACTAGGGAGGTACATTTTACGTGCACTTTCTAACGCTATGTACGTCTTAGGTACGCCCTTGGGATATGGAAAATATGTACACTGAGAAAATTTTTTAGTGTATACAGGGTGTTCCAAATTTGATGCTCATCATGGGGATCTCCTAAACGGTAGGAGATACGAAAAGGTTTAAATTAGGGCAAAGTTGCGCAATTTGACGCTTTGCCCAAAACAAAAAAAAAGTTTACAAATTTTGGGGTAGTTCCGGAGATAGGCGAAAAAAACTGAAATCTTTATTTTTAGTTTTTATTTTTCTGCGCCCTTATTCCTAAAGCTATCAAAAAACGCTTTCGAGATTTGACATTTCAGTGTGACAGGAACCGTCAAGTTCATTTTTTATTATGGACACATGCTTTTTTTCTCCTGCCGTTTGGTTCATAAAGGATGACAAATATTTTACAAACTCATTTTGACAAGTACCTAAAGTTTTGAGTTATTTCACCATCATCAGCCCAAATTTAAAGATTAACAAATAAAGAAAAAAAAAGTTTTTTAAAATATTAGGTAAAGTTATTTGTTATTTCCAAAATATCTTGAGTAAGTTTAAAACAAAAATTAAATTTGGGCTGGTGATGACCAATAAACCCAAAACGTCAGGTGACTTGTTAAAATAAGCCTGCAAAATGTTATCTGTTATCCTTTATGAACCAAACGCTAGAAGAAAAAAAGGATGTGTCCATAAGAGAAAATGAACTTGACAGTGCTCCTGTCACACTGAAATGTCAAGTCTCGAAAACGGACCTCTCACTAGGTACCCTATAAACAGTTTGTGACGGTTAAATATTGGCCCAATGTAAATTTTAAGTTATTCGTTCAATGGGCCAATGAAGGTAACAGATGTCTAGCCGGTAACTTTTTGTCTAACTTTGGAATACTGCCCCGTCAGTCACTTAACCGATACACCACATAAATAATGAATCAATAAAAAAAAATATTGGCAAATTAGAGGATTTCTGTCACAAAGTCATTGGTCCAATGTAGGTAGTAATCATCTAACCACCAACATTTCGTTAGTCACTGGGGTATTGGTACAATGTAACTTGGGAATACTGCCCCGTCAGTCACTTAACCGATATACTACATCATTGGTCCCATATACGTACATTTTATAAAGGTGGTTTTTTTTCTTTAAACTAAACATTGATAGAAAGAAAAATCTAAATTTTGGAGGCCTAAATAAGATGCCACAAGTTTTAATTTTTTTGTTTATTTAACAAAACTTGATATAAAGAACTACATAAAACTAAAATAAAATACAAAATGTATTTTATTTAAAACAGTATTAATAAAAAATATTGTTGCAAAAAGAGTTTTACCTTACATCAGCAGTTGGCATAACCAGAAAAAATATAAATAATTAATGATCTAATGAGGTCAACATCAAAATGTTTGAGAAATATATATATATATAAAGATTTAAAACAAAGTAACTGTTAGTCTATATATGTCTTAAATATCTCACAAGTAACTATATAGCTATATAAAAATAAACAATATGATATAAAACTATCTATACTCTAATAATAAATTAATTAACTAAAAAAATTATGGTTGACGATGAAGCAATAATTGATTAAAATTGAACAAACAATAAGGTTGAAAATATAACAATAACTGAGTAAAATTGAAAAATAAGATTGACATAAACAATAATAGATTAAAATTGAACAATGATAATAAATAAATTGACATGTAACTCTGTAGCTATGATAATAAACAATAGGGTAACAATAAAGCATCTAATAATTATAATTGACTAAAATTGAAGAATCATATAATTGTCTTTAAATTTAAGCTTTAAAATCTATACAAAACAATAATATTATAATTGGTTACGTAATTAAAAAAAAATAGTTTTAAAAAAATTATAAAAATTTTGCAAGAATTTAGATGGAATTTACATCTAAGCAATTTTATAATTTTTATATTAATTTGAAGTACATGTCATTCAAACATATGTTATTGGGTCTCTTTATTTTTTCATTATAATAATGGGCTGTATAATAATTATCGTTCATAATTGGAATAGGTACTCATAATTTTTGTTCTAACGCACACTCTGTCAGTCTTTCTTGTTAATAAAACAGTGAGAGAGCATGCATTATAACAAAAATTCCAATTATGAACGATACTTAAAACACTCTCTCTCGTAATTTTAATTGTGCCTTCAGTCTTAAACATAATTACATACACCTCCCATAAAATAAGTTAAGCCATTTTAACACTTACTTGAAAATGTATACAAGTTCGCAGCCCAATTCGCTAACGCAACACCAAACAAAATATCAAAGACGAAACGACACACAAAAATATAAATTATAGAAGAATAATAAGAAAAAACAAAATGAAACAAATACAAAAAACACGAAAGATGAAAACCCAGCTTCTTCTCTGTTCTCTGACAAAAGAAGCCAGCACCCGTTCTCGCAAGCAAGGTTGCCAAATTTTAAAGGAAAAAGGAGTTGAAAACGTGTTTTTACTTTTTAAAGGCTTTTTATTACCTGTTACTATTTTAGCTTTATTTAAAATTTACTATTAACAAAATATTCCGTTTATAAAGCAACAAATTCCTTGTATTTAATTTCCCATTTTTTTAACATTGACTACTAAACATTGGTATTAAATAATTATGGTTCACAGGTTTGGCACCATCGGAAACGGTCGACCATCTGAGGCCGTGTCACAGCGAACTGTTTGAAATCCAAGATGTAGCGGGTTCAATCCTGGGCTGCGGCAAATATTTTTTTTATCATTTTAAATACCCTACATACCTACCTTCATATATATTGCGAACTTTTAATTTGTTGATTTTGAATTTTTTGTAGCAAATCATATTTTTTTTAGTCAGTAATAATTTAAAAAAAATTAATTTATAATTGAAAAATAACAAAATGTAAAAAATTCAAAATATTTTTTAGGACACCCCCAAAAAATATAAGATTGGTGTACTTAAGTATATCTATAATATAGCTATAAATGGGCTTTTGATAATTTTTCAGTTTTAAAAAAAAAGTAATTACAGAAAAATCAGACTTTAAGTTATATTACGTCCAGAAGTGTACATCCTAAGAGAAAAAAATAAATCCACAAAAAAAAAAAGTACTATGGGAGTATGGGCAAAACAACTGTGTTGGCATACCAACTGAAGTTATTTAGTGAACCAATAATGTATGCTCCAGTATCGGAGAGATGTAGTTTTTTCTTCAATGGCTCAACAACAAAGTTCGTTGCAATTAAGATGAAGATTTTTCTCCGTCGATTCAACATCAAATTAAAATTGGCGAAACAACTTTGTTGGCAAATTAACTGATGTTCGTCAGCGGTCCACTGAATAATTTCCGTCACAGTCACTCAAAAGTAATTCAGTCATCCAACCATCAATGAAGAACCATCAGAAATCCGTCAAACCTTGTTTATAGGATAGATCCTAAAAAAGTGCCTGTAGAAAGTTTTCAGCGTTTTTTTGACAGCTTTAAGAATAAGGGCGCAGAAAAATAAAAACTAAAAATGAAGATTTCGGTTTTTTCCGCCTATCTTCGGAACTATCCGGCATTTGTAAGCTTTTTTTTTAGTTTTGAGCAAAGCATCAAATTGTGCAACTTTGCCCTAATTTAAACCTTTTCGTATCTCCTACCGTTTAGGAGCATCGAATTTGAAACACCCTGTATAGAAAATTTAGTGTATTTTGTTCTTATTTCAAACGCGTTAGGTTTACCGATACCGATGCGTTGAAATATTTTACTTTAAGTGTCTATTAATTCCATTGACATATCACCGAAGGCCATTCCTATTGCATTACATGTTTGACTACCTCAACTCTGCATGAAACCAATGACTGGTGAGACTTTAATTATATCTGACCCAGAAAATCAACTTCATTATTGCATATTTTAATTTAGTAACTCAAATAAATGTCTCCACATAAAAGGATAGGTATGTATGCGCAAGTCTTTATTCAAGAGGTATGTATTTTACATTAATAGGTCCAACTCCTCTGTATACTCTTGATCCAAAACAAAATTTACTTTAGATTACTAAAGCAAATTTACTTTAGATTACTAAAGATAATTTGCCTTTGGATCAAGAGTATACAGGGTTTTTTTTTAAGGTGCAGTTAGACTGTGGTAGTGTAGTCGTCGTTGCATTGTAGCTGTAGTGAATTGTTTTCCATAGATAATGCAGAACAGATAAATACTAGTAGTAGTAAACAATACTTTTTGGTACACACTTTTTAATATAATTTACCGTGTTTACTGTTTTAAACACATATTGGTGATAACAGACCCCCCAAAATTTTTGAACATTTTAAAAGATCCACCTTACATATTTCTTTTGTGTTAACCGAGAAAGTTTCGTTTCTTCTTAATATAAGTTCAAAAATGCTTTAGTTTTAAAATTAGGGTTGATTGGGTACCAAAGATGGACAACATAAAACTTGGGGAAGAAAAAAATGTGGTAATTTTGTATTTGAATACATACATACAGTCAATAGTGTGTTCAGTAATATTAGCGATAAATTAACAAGGTACTATAGTAGTTAGATTAATCATTCTGGTTTATTATAATTGCGAAGAAACTAGGGCCTTTTTTCTAAGTGATAAAAAGCGCTTACTTTTAGCATTACTTCGCTTGCATGGTAAAATTACATCAAATAATTTAACTTTTTAATCTTATATATTCCCTGCCAAAAAAACCGCATCAAAACTCTTTCAAAAAAAACTCGACAAAGTTGACAAGTTTTGATAGAATCCGACGGTCAAAGTTGACGAGATTCAATTGTTTTTAACATCGGTTTGTGAAACACCATTGTCAGGTGAATTCTTATATAACTTTGAGCAGTTTGTGACTGATTAAAATATATTGTAACCTCACAAGTTTGCAACGGCAGTCTTGTGAACTTTTATAAGAATTTGTCAGATTTGATTGGATTACTGATTGATAAAGTTTATGAGATTCTATGAGAAGAAGGATACACCTTTGGCTTTTGAAAATCTACGAGATTTTACAATATTTTATGAGGAACCCTAAAAGTTTTGACAAGATTTTATAAGATTTTGTGATAACAGTAATCCAATTTTGACGAGGTTTGACAAGATCAAGTTAAATTTCGTTGTTCTTGACATCAGATTTAACCTGTTTTTATAAGACTCGAGTCAAGTTTCTGAGAGTTTTTAAGGGTTTCTACGAGATGCTTGAATAAATAACTAGGATTTTAACAAGATTTTAAGAGACTTTGTGATAGAATTGATCAGATTTTACCTGTTTTTACAAGACTAGGTTTAAGTTTCTAAGAGTTTTTAAGAGATGCTTAAACAAATAACTTTAATTTTAAAGAGATCTTAAAAGATTTTATGATGGAATTGATCAGGATTTACGTGTCTTTGCAAGACTAGAATAAAATTTCTAAGAATTTTTAAGAGTTTCTAAAAGTTGCTTGAATAAATAACTTGGATTTTAACAAGATTTTATGATGAAATTGATCATATTTTACCTGTTTTTACAAGACTAGGTTTAAGTTTCTAAGAGTTTTTAAGAGATGCTTAAACAAATAACTTTAATTTTAACGAGATCTTAAAAGATTTTATGATGGGATTAATCAGGTTTTACCGTCTTTGCAAGACTAGAATAAAATTTCTAAGAGATTTAAGAGTTGCTTGAACAAATAACTTGTATTTTAAAAGATTGTATGATGGCATTGATCAGATTTTACCTGTTTTTACAAAACTGGGTTTAAGTTTCTAAGAATTTTTAAAAGATGCTTAAACAAATAACTTGAATTTTAACGAAATTTTATGATGGGATTGATCAGGTTTTACCTATCTTTGCAAGACTAGAATACAATTTCTAAGAGTTTTTAAGAGTTTCTAAGAGTTGCTTGAACAAATAACTTGGATTATTACAAGAATAAAGACAAGTTTTTAATAAATATGCTTAAAAAATAATTTAATTTTTAAAAAGTGCCTGAAAAGAAATAAATATAGATAGAATCGAGAATATTTTGCTTGTTTTGACGATTCTCGAGCCGAAAAAAAATTGTTATACAGGGTGTCCCATCAAAAACGAAACAGATTCGAGTATTTGGAGTACGATTTCGAACAAAACCTCGAACACGTCAATTTATTATTCAAGGGGACACTTTTGCGCTATATTGGAATTTTCGTAGGGCACACTCCTTTCGAGGGGCGAGTTTCACCACTAGAATTTAAATACGACAAGTGGGTCATGTCGTAATAAAGGTAATAAACCCTGGAATAAACCGTAACTTTTATGTTCAAAAAATCTGTCTTCAAATAAAAATGTTTAAATATCAAATGTCATTTTTTTGTTTGTAAAATCTGAAAAAGACTGCTTGCATGCCAACGTTGCTTAAATTTTAACAAATATTTTCTTTGGATCATACATTTTTTTTGTAAAATTGGAGTTACGTTCTGATAAAAACAAAAGTTGGTTAATTCTTTTTTAAAATATTTGACTTGTTCTCAGAGCCCCTGGCGATTGGTCTCAGGCAAATTATAAAAATTTTACTATTTTCACAAAGAATTAAATTAATAAACTTTAAAACTTAAAATAACGGTTTACTTCAAAAAAATTAAAATAGGGTCACACCTAAAACAATACCTTGATAAAATATTGTGCCATCAATCCAAATTAATAGGTTTGCATGCAAAAGTTCTTTTTTCCAAAATAAACTTGCACATAATTATTTACTTAAAACTGTTTAATCTTGTATACTATACTGTATATTATACTGTAATATTAACAAATGACAACTCAAAAAGAGCTCGCATAATGAGTTTTTAAAAATAATCTTAAAAGAGGTAATTATTAACAAAAAAATATAACTTCCTTACATGATTACCGGTATTGATGTGGGTACTTAACATTCCAGTCCTTTGATTTAGTAACATTCCAGTCTTGTAATAAAAACCTGAACAAAAATACTTTAGCTGCGTGCACCATCACAAAAATTCAACTTTTTGCCGCTCTGTTTGCTGGCGCTGTAACTAAAGAAATAGGAGCCTCTTTTAATCATACTAATTTTTTGGATCTACCCCTCTTTTTATGATATTTTACATATCAAGATGAGGGCTAAATGTTAAGTAAAATATTTATTGTGATAATATTTCTTTTTTGGGAAAGGGTTTATTTATTTTAATTTTTGCCCTTGTTTAAGGAAGTGTTTTTTTTGTTAAGGGGGGTGGCTATTATATGAAGATGAATAGTCCATAAAAATAAAAATGGGGTCTGCAATTTTATTTATTATTATTTTTTTTAATAACAGTTGAGTGCTTTTTTACATAACATTTTAAGGCAAAAAAAGTGTCCCAAAATTTATTATTTTTTATAGTCTCGTTTATAGTCATGCAAAAATATTTAGTACCAAAAATTTTTTTTATCAAGAGGAGTTTGGCGTAAATAGTAAACCTTTTATTATTACTTCATTTTAAACCTTTTATTATTACTATCAAAAACTTACTCAGTTTTATTCCGCTTTTTTTTAAATTATAGACACAAATGCATATCTGAACTCACCAATTATCATCTTAAACAGAAAGATAATTGAATGGTGGTTTTTCCTTCCACCCTAACAATTAATATTTTAGGGACACATCATCAGTTATAAGTGCAGATAGTATTCGTCTAATAAACTCCTGGATATTATTACCAAGCTTTGAAAAATAGGCAACCTAAAATATAAAATTATAATAGATTTTAACCATAATAGGTTTTTGGTCATTCTTAGTCTTAGTTAACTCAATTAAAAATCAGTCAAACTTTACGAAACAATTAGCAAAATGAGACCATGTTTGGACCTATTTATTTTTTTTTCTTTTTCTTTTTCATTTTTTTTGTCAACGTTTCGAGAATGATGTTGAACAAAATTATTTCAAGTATCAGTTAATTTGGATTAAGGCAGGTTCATGGTTATATTCCTTTTCCTTTTCCGTAACTTTTTCCTTTATCTTAACCTTTTTATTGATAGGCAAACTTGCCATTTTGTAATTTTGTTTAGATACAAAATTTGGGGTTCTTTTTGTTCCACAAATGTGGACCAAATGCATTAAATGTTTAATATTCATTTTTGTAATACCTACTGCTTGAAATAATTTAAAAAAACCATCAATTTTGACTATGTTGGGAATTTGGAACCTTTGGTTGCAGTAAAACAAAATTATGATTGTTTTCCACAAACTAAAACTACACTTTTTTGCACTCGACGCGCATTTCGCTAACAACGTTAGCATCATCAAGAGACGATAAACAATGAACTAAATTAATCTGCGCTCTATCTTATATACAATCCTTTAGTGGGCGGAGATAAGACTAATAATTTGTGATGAATAAAGTGTACTAAACGGGATGGGTCCTCTATCTTTATTTAAACTATTTCTGGATTTAATGATTTCCATACTTTCATATGCATTCAAAAGGCTTTTGTTTGGTACACTTTTTAGAAGTTTTAGGTTATATAATGTGAATCTATGATTGTTTTCAAAAGCATGCTCGGCCACACTTGACTTTTCTGTTCTTCCGTATTTTAAGTGTGCTAAATGTTCTTTAAAACGTGTTTGAATAGAGCGTCTCGTTTGGCCAACATATTTTTTGTCACAATCCATGCAACTAATTTCGTAAATTCCACTTTTTTCTAGAACTGTAGTTTTATCCTTGGGATTTCCTAGTAAGCTTCTTATTGTGTTACCGGATTGATATACTAATTTAAGACCGGTGTTATTAAATACTTTTTGTAATCCTTTCGTATAATTAGGATTATAAGTAATTGATACAAATTTTGAGTCGCAGGTATCTTTTTGTCTGAAAAAGGTAGAATTCCGAAAGGTCTTTTGGAAAGAATGTCTATTTATCAGCTTATTTATTAAGCCTTCGTCGTAACCGTTTTCGACAGCTATATTCCTAATCCTATTCTTTTCTGCTTCAAATCTTTCTTTGTTTAAGGGGAAATTTACTAATCTATATGTTAAAAAGTGCAAACTTGCAAGCTTATGTTGTAAGCAATGAAAAGAGTCATTTGGAATATACCTGTTGGTGGCCGTTCCTTTTCTGTATAGGTCAAAGTCCAATTTATTTTTATTTCTTATAACTAAACTGTCTAGAAATGGCAGTGTACCGTTGTTTCATAAGTAAATTTGATAGTGGGAAATTTGTTATTTATTTTTTTCATAAAATTTTCAACACTAGTTACTTTAGTGTTGAATACTGCAAACACATCGTCTACATACCTGAACCATACTCTGGGGAAATATTCAAATTCTTTACCTATTGTGATAATAGGCCAAATGGCCAATAGTGCAAAGACTTTATGATGAGTGGCTAACTTTATATTGTACATTTTGACATTTTAACATCTGCCTAATAAAAGCCATTCTATCGACAACCGTCGTACTTATTGGTAGGGTCCCCTCCCCCCCTAAGTGCACTCCTTCACATGGCTGCTGCGAACAGAAGAAACGAAATGTAAGTTTGAAATTTAATTTTATCCAAGCCATCCTTCCAATATTCAAGATTTTTTTAAAATAATGATTTCAAAATGGAGTTCAGGTATATTCAGCCCATGATATTTTCGGGGAATATTGCCGATAATTGGAGATATTGGAAACAAAAGTTCAAAGTATATTTAATTGCAACGGAAATAAACAAAAAATCAGAGGAGCTACAATGTGCACAATTGCTTACATTAATAGGGGACGAGGGGATCAAAATTTTTAACACGTTTAAGTTTCGAGATGACGAAGTAGACAAAATAGAGAAATTATTGGAGAAATTTGACGGCTATTTTTTACCCAAGAAGGATGTGAATTTTAATATATTTTTGTTTTTGAAATGTGAACAAAAGGACTAGACAATTTTTTTACCGAAGTTAAAAGTTTGGCTGCCAGTTGTGAGTTTGATACATTGGAGGACTCTCTGGTACAGTCAATTATTATTCATGGGTTGAGGTCTGATGGGTTGCGAGAAAAATTGATGTCACAAGAATTTAAAACCGTGGATGAGTTAATGAAGGCTTGCAATAATTCAGAATGCACTAAGAAACACACCAAAGTTATATCGAATGGTAATGGAAAAGATGGACAATCATTTCCAATGCATGCTGTTTCAATGCCACAGTCTCAAGATCAACAAGGACGGGGATCAAGTCTGGCGAGATCCAGACAGATGGCAGCTCGGACAACGTCAAGATGTCAGCATTGCAATTATGAGCATGGTGTCCATAATCCATGCCCGGCTCAAGGAAAAAAATGCAGGTCGTGTAATTTTTTTAACCATTTTTCTAATTCTCCTTTGTGTAAAAATTTTAAAAATATTAATTTCAAGCGTAACTTTAATCATAACTTTAAGACAAATAATTTCAGGTCAAATAATTTTAGACATCCTAGTAGGTTTCAAAATAATCGACCAAGAGGAAGATCAAACGTAAATTTCATAGATAATTTTGAAAATTTTCCACACACTAGTTCAAATTTTAACAGTTTTGGGCCAAATTTTAATCAAAATCCGCATTTTCCAGGTCAAAATTAAGATACTTATGGTCTCAATGATGAGTTTGGTCAAACGTCTAATTTTGGTGGACCGAATCATAATTTTTGTGGGCAAAATAATCATTTAAATGGTCATAATTCAATTTTTACTAGTGGAAGTTCAAATTATAATAACTGTACGGGTCAAAATTCAAATTTTTTAAGTCAAGATAATTTTTTTCAAAACCAAAATTCAAACAGTCAAGTAAATATGATCGACAAGTATAGTCCTAACTTCGATACACACCAAAACTTTTTATTTTTAGATTCAGTCGAGATGACACAGCATGTAACATTTTAAATTTGCCACTAAAAGTTACTATATTTTATGTATAGGTAGTTAAAAAAAATTATGGAATAGAAAGACTACAAACTAAAATAATAAGTAATATTTTGTGGTACGGTGGACGCATCATCTTTACTAGCGCATTCATCAAAAAGTAAAAATAAAAGAAACGAATTAACTTTATGCACTGTGATATGTAAGTATATTTTTATTGCTTAAAATGTCTAAAATAATGGTTACAATACCTCTGTTCGTATAATTACAGATTAATCATCTTACTAGTATATTTCTATTCTGGCCTATCTTTTGTTCCTCAGTCATAGCTCAGTTTACTCCACAATGACATCTCTTGTCGACACATTCATTATCTTGGACCTAAAAGTAAATTTATATTACGTTAATTAATAATAATTTATTTAATAATAAATAACTGTTTAATATCTCTGTCTATATTCTGTATTATAGTATTATTTACCATAAAACCCAAAGTAAAGGCTCCCAAAATGTTTCTATGAACATAATCCTTTTTCTATGAACTTCTCGTCTTTGCTAGACCTAAAAAGCAATTATTTTATCATTAAACATTTATCTAGTTACCGATGTATCTATTATTTTCTTAAGGTTTAAACCGTCAATTACTCACCATATAGTCTTGTTTTCTTCGTGATATTCTTCTCTGTTCTATCTAGCTTTAGAGAAATTTTTCTATGATCTATTTTAGTACCTAGGCAACTGTATCTGCTCAACTATCTCCTCCATAACTAAGGCCACCAATTTTATAGTACTGACTGTCTTAAATAATTAGTAACGCTTGTTGTCCTAGAACATCACCTGAAATAAATACAAATAGTTAACTTACTTACCTATTTTTATTTTCTTTCTTAATAATAATGCTATTTTGATTAACCTGGTACTCACCTTATTATTATCCAAGAAGATTCACATTATAATAGTCTTTTAGCATTGTATGTCATTCGCTTCAAGTCTTGTTCTTGTGCTATCTTTACAAGTTTTCTATGAACTATTATCTATCCGCCTAGAACTTATTTTGTCTATGAGTCCTCCACATCTTTGTTAGAGTTCGCCTATTACATAAGCACGACTTATCTAGTCCATAGACTAAAACAAGTAAATAGATTGTTATTTTTCTCCTAGTTTAACTATTTTTCTATCCTAGTTATTAGACTTACCTTGACTATTTCAATAATCCTCCTTCATCCTTTGTAAATAAAATGGATCGCAGAGCGTGGGTTTGGTTGTTTTTATGGTTGTCATTATTTAAATTTTGCACCTATTGTAAATATTTCCAAAATAATTTCACACCTTTAATTCACGAGTACAATAAATATTAGAATAAAATAAATCGCAGTATGTTATTTTTGCCATTTCTTTTTTTGAGGTCCTAAATACGATGTTGCCAGTTCATTTAGTATAAAAGTCCTTAGACAAAATTTTATATAATAATTTTTTATACTTTTTTGGAATCACTCTGTAATTAGGATTTATGATGTATTTTTCTAGGAATAGGTTCTTACTTAAGAATTTTCAACATGTAATATCTTATCAGCTCCTTGCCTTATTACCTATGAAATTTTTCTAATCTGGCAACTTGCTTTTAGCGTATTTCTTGTCTTTCTTTTTTTCTTACTTTCCACGTAAGTCTTTCTCTCTTAAATTGTGCGAACTTTTATGTGGGATTTTATTCCGCAGTTATTCTTTTCCACATGCGTGGAAAAGAAAAGGATAGTTATAATAATCATTTTTCCTTATTAGATTAGTATTAATCCACTTGAATTGAATCTTCCTTCTTCCCCTGCATTTAGGAAATGTACATAAGTGTGTAAATAGTTTTGGGAGATCATCCTGCCCAATTATTTGAGTCAAACGAACTCGATTTTGGTTTCTAAAACTCCCGTTGGTGTCGCTACTAATTTCCGTTTTAGGAGTTTGAAGCGCCTCTTCTGCTTCAAGAGTCACTTTTACGCAGTTGTTCCACTTATAGAAAGTGAAATTTAATATCGACCATTTTCTTGGTCATCTTAGCGGATCCATTTAAATTTCACTCAAAGTTGCAAAGAGCTTATTGTGATTTATACTTTGCTGTATTTATTTTTGTAATTTATTGGCGAATTGCATATCTTCGTGAGAAGGATTTTTGGAACACAAAACTGCATGTTAGCTGACGTGAGAGACTCAGCTCTTGACCCTCTGAACATCAAACGAGGTAATTAAATATCTTTTTCTTTTCTTATCTTGTTTAGTTTTAGTGTATATTTTATTTTGTAGGTAATTTTAGTTTTCATAGTTTTTTTCTTTTGCCAAAATAGTTCAAAACTACAAAGTAAAGTAGATTACGTGGTCTGGTCAGCCATTTTGCAGTAACATACCGACTTAGAATTATTGTTACAATTTGTTGTAAATTTGATATTATTTTTTTTTGGGGCTATTAATTATTATAAGTGTAATTAAACTAACGTTAAAAATAAATTAATGTTTTAAATTCCAAGAAAAAAAAAAGAAATAAATTAAAAATAATAAGAGTGCATTAGTTCTAGTTTTGGTTGTTGCCTACATTAGCTGAATTTTGTAGGGTTCTTTCACCTAGTGGTTTTTCCATCAATTTTACCACTCTCTTCTCAATTGGAAACTCATCGGAGCTGGACTTATTGGTTTACTTCCTATACCGACTTACAAAGGAGGCTTATCTAATTGGCTAATAAATAGACCATCACAGAAAACTCGAAATGATGACGACATCACGACACTAAGGAGCTTTTGGTATGATCTAAACGATTTGGAAATTATAGTTTTTGATTTTTTTGTATCCTCACTTTAAGTGGGTACATTTATTGCGTAAAAAAATATCAACCTTTTTTTTAGGGTATTATTTTTTTTTTTTTTTTTAAATTATTTACCGAGTCTAAACTTTATTAAGTATTAATGCGCCCTGCGTTCGTCTGTAAGCCATTTAGTGATCACTATGCGGTAATGCGTACGGTAGTTTAGTTTTTTTTTTCTTATAATTTTTTTTTTACAACTTTGGAATTTTAAGTTTACTAAACTTATAGAAATCCATGACCGATTAATTTAATTAACAAACTTCACCGAAGGTGTGTTGTACTTTTGTATAAAAATTTAAAGGTTCTCAAAGAAAATAAAACTCGGCCTATTGTTAAATATTGACTTTTTTTTTATTTTTAAAGTTAGTTAAAAAGAGAAAGAAAATAACTCGATTACTTTAAAAATGAATCTTTATTCACAAGTAATTATTTAATTTTGCCATTTCGTAACTGAGAGGACAATACTACTACCAACAACTTGTAGTTAATTACTAAAAGTAATCAAAGTTGACTGTGATTGGTTATATTGTTGCCTAAGAGGTAAGTGAATTATTCGTTCCATCTCGTGCATTTATTTATTCCAAAGCTGGTTTTATTTAGAGCGGAGTTCCTCTTATTACCTAAGGAGATTGGAGAAGGTCTGCTACTTCCTGGCGCCGTTAATTTTTTGTGTGCTCCTTTATATAACTTTATTTTGAACCCCCCCACCGCTCTCAAACTCTGAGCATACGGGCAAACGCATCGCACGCACTTGGCAGCTCCTAACGTAATAAAATTCAGCAGAATTTGGAAGAATTGAAATGAAATAAAGTTCACTTTCAATTTAATTTTATAATATCTTGTGAACGAAAGAGCGTGTGGCAAATTTGGCGCCCAACGTGCCGCTCGAAGCGCAGTAGATTCTTTTTTTGAACCATTGAACTTTTTCTACACTGAGAAAAAAATTTCGCATTATTTTTTTTTTAAACTTTTCAAAAGCTAACCTTTTGTCGCAAATTAAAGCCTATGTTTACAGATTAAATAATTTTACGCTCATGCGCAGTAGGATTTTTTTTTATATATATTTTGCCCTTGAGTTTCCCCTAAATTTTCCTGTAAATAACTTCTAGTTGTAAATTATATTCTCTTTGATTAATTTACTTAATGTTCTACATGGTTTGAGTATCGCAGTAGTGTATCCCTATACGCATGCGCAGTATCATTTACCCCCTGTCCTTGATTTAATTCGCCTGTTTCTTGCTGATTAGTTTTAAACTAATTAAATCGTGTTTGATTACCGCATTTCTTTATACTTTACTTTTACTAGATTTGAAGTCTCGCGCGTGCGCGAAAGCTAACACGCTTATTAATAAAGATATTCAAGTGAAACTTTCACTAATCGTTTTTTTTTATAGCAACGCAAAGTTGTTTTAAAAGGAAACAGCAATATTTTTGCAATTGTTGACGCATGCGCAATACTATTTCTGCATTTAAACTTATTTTTACTAAAAATAAACATTTGCCTTTAAGTGTTTGTATTTTTTTTTTGTAAATAAAATTAAATTTTTAAGATTTTTTTTTTTTGTATGCGCAGTTGCCTGACTTTTTGTTAACACGCGGCCGCAATTAAAATTTTGTGCGCAGTCTATTATCACGGGTATAATTTCAATTCTATTTTTAATTTTATAAATTTGGCTTTCATAAAGGCTATTTTAAATTAGTTTGTTCGGACTTAGTAGTTCTTTTTGTCGGTGCTTGTGCCTGTGTAAATAAAAGATGGATTATAAAATGAAAATCGATCACTTGCGGAAACCTGAACTCCAATGGGAGTTGAAGTTGCGCGGTTTACCAGCTGATGACAACGCTACTAGAGACCAAATGAGGGCAACACTTCGGCCATTGTTAAAACTAGAGAGCAAAAGCAAACTGTTAAATTACCCCGACTATGAATTCGATTTCGAAGAAGAGAAAACTTATATCAGTGAGTGTCTAAAGGAGATTTACACACTGATGAAATCATTTGAAGGTGATAAAGCCAAAATTAAATTTGAACGCTTACAGTCCAGATTGGTGCACTTTCTTAACAGAATTAACATAATGGCCAATGACAAATTATCCGAAGATGAGGTAAAGTCCAAGTCGACTTTATTAGTGGATGTTTTAAAAGCTATGGATACATTGGATAAATGTACGAGGCAGGATCCCAATTTGAGCCTTTTGCTGGACCACACGCATCTGAGTTCAGATTCTGAAGATGATAACACTTCTACTGCATCGAACGTGAACCGGAACACGCCGGCTAATCCTCCACCAGCTACACTACCATCAACGTCCAACGCAACATTTGTAAAGCCGCAACAAATGGATAAATGGGGCATCAAGTTTAATGGCAACACTAAAACCTTGTCTGTACATAGTTTCTTGGAGCGAGTAGAAGAACTTAGGAAAGCTCGGAATGTCACTGAAAAACAAATTTTCGAATCTGCCATCAACTTATTCGAAGCAAAGGGAAAAGAATGGTATCGTTCTAATGCCCATCGTTTCAAAAATTGGACAGGATTGTGCGAATTGTTAAGAAAGCATTATGAAGATCCAGATTATAAACCTCGGCTTTTTAGACAAATCATGGATCGTACACAAGATTCTTCCGAATCGATCGTCAGTTATCTGACGGATATGAATGGGTTATGCAGACGCTATGGAAATATTCCAGATGAAGTACAGCTCGACATCATTATCAGAAACTTGGCACCATTTTATGGAACCCAACTTCCGGTTGTACATTCCATTGAAGAACTGGAAGATGAATGTTTGAAGCTGGAAACAAAGAAGTATAGGGCAGATCATTATGTACCACCATCAAGGAAGCGACACACAATGGTTGAGCCTGATTTCGCTTTTATTTCTGCAACGTCTAGTACCGTTGATAGTTCTGATGAATCAGCGGTCAGCGTAAATATTGTAAATAGTTTTTCTAATTCTAGAACATTGAGCGGTAATCGCTCCACGTCAATCAAATGTTTCAATTGTCAAGAGATTGGACACATAAATAGGGAGTGTACAAAACCCAGAACAAGGCACTGCTATCGTTGTGGAAACCCGAATGAAACCACCAGGACGTGCAAAAAATGTTGCGCTTCGGGAAACGGCCAAAGGGAGAATCAATAAGCCGTGAGACTTCTTCCGTCGTCGATCTATCGGCTATTTCTGTAGATTTTCCTCAAAAAATACTCTTAGACTTTATAATTGGACATGCTAGTGGTGATCAGAGGCCTTATTTAGAGATTGCAATTTTAGGATACCCGATGCGAGGTTTATTGGATTCTGGGGCCTCTCATACCATCGTAGGTTTGCCAGGCCTCGAGATTTTAAAAAGCCTAGGATTACAGATGCTTAAAAATAACGTAAATTGTACCGTGGCCAACGGTCAGAGCTGTGTTAGTATTGGCTATTTTCAAGTACCGGTGACATTGATGCATAAGACAAAAATAATAGATATACTTGTTTTACCTGAGCTATCCCACCAACTTATTTTAGGCATCGACTTTTGGAAAACCATGCAGCTAGTTCCTGATTTAAAACAAGACATATGGCATTTCTCCGACGAATCATCAAATATTCAAATTTGCGGCATTCAAGATGAACACACGCTTACTCCAGAACAACAGATGGCATTGCATAATTTAATAGAACAGAAGTTTTCTGAAATACCTGAAGAACTTGGGTGTTGCAAAGTTGCTGAGCACGAAATAGAACTTTTACCAGGTACAAAGCCAATCAAGCAGCGCTATTATCCTGTCTCTCCTATCAAACAGAAAATTATCGACGAAGAGATTCAGGAAATGTTACGGTTAGGAGTTATAGAACCATCAAAAAGTCCATGGTCAAGCCCAGTATGCTTAGCAAAGAAGAAAGATGACTCTTATCGTTTCTGTATTGATTTTAGAAAGCTGAACTCCGTTTCGAAAAAAGACGCATACCCAATACCCTATATTTCTTCTATCCTAGATCGTCTTAGAGACGCACGTTATATCAGCTCGATAGACATCAAATCCGCATTTTGGCAGATACCACTTAGCAAGGAATCAAAAGAATACACAGCATTTACTGTTCCAGGACGTCCACTTTATCAGTTTACCCGCATGCCGTTCGGACTGAGTAATTCACCTGCTACTTGGCAAAGAGTCGTTGATAGAGTTCTTGAAAATGATCTAGAACAGAACGTAATGGTATATCTTGATGATATAATCATAATTAGTAGAGAATTCACTGACCATTTAAGAATTTTAGGCATTGTATTCGAAAGATTACGAAATGCAGGTCTGATTGTGTCCAAAAAGAAATGTCATTTCTGTAAACCGCAGCTTGAATATCTTGGTTATCTTGTTGACGAAAAAGGTCTACGTCCAAATCCCGGTAAAGTCGAGGCAATTGTAAATATACCACCTCCTAAAAACGTTCATGAAATAAGGCGATTCTGCGGGACCGCCTCATGGTATCGGCGATTTATTCCTAATTTTTCCACTGTTATGGCACCCATAACTCAATTAACTAAGAAAAACGCAAAGTGGTCTTGGTCTAAAGAATGTCAGAAATCTTTTAATTTAATCAAAGAAGCACTTGTCACCGCACCTGTTTTAACTTGTCCCGACTTCCATCGCACTTTTACGCTCCAAACAGATGCCTCCCATTATGGGCTTGGGGTAGTTTTATCTCAGGAATTTGAAGATGGCGAGAAGGTAATAGCATATTTAAGTAGATCTCTGACACGCCAAGAAATGAAATTTACCGTCACCGAGAAAGAGTGTCTAGCAGTCATTTGGGGTGTAGAAAAATTAAGGCATTATCTGGAGGGACAACAGTTCAAAGTTATCACGGACCACCACTCATTGTTATATTTAGCAAATTTAAAAGATCCTCAAGGTCGACTTGCTCGTTGGTGTTTACGTCTGCAACCTTACACGTTTGAGCTCATTCACAGAAAAGGGAAGGAACACGTGGTTCCAGATTTCTTATCCCGATCTGTCCCCGCCGTAGATTCCGTTAAAATCGAAGAAATCTCAAATACTTCTTCATCTTTTTCCAATACCAAAGACAAATGGTACAAAAACATGTTTACTCGATTAGAAAAACAACCCGATAAATATCCTTTGTGGCGCACAGAAAATAATCTGTTGTACAAACATGTAAAATCGTCTTATTCGGAGTTGAAAGACCTAGCAAGCTCTTGGAAAATAGTGGTACCAAAAGATAAGCGAAATGAAATTCTTGTAAGATGTCATGATATACCCGCTGCCGGACATATGGGTGTTTTCAAGACGTATTGGAAAGTGTGTGAGCGATATTTCTGGCCAAAAATGAGATTTGACGTTACCAAATATGTCAAATCTTGTCATATCTGTGCCCAAAACAAAGTAGAACAAAAACCTCCATCAGGACTTATGGGAGATCGCCCAGAGATTACAGAGCCATGGCAAGCTATCAGTCTTGATTATGTCGGTCCGTTACCCAGATCGAAATCTCAGAACACTTACCTTCTCGTTATTACAGACTACTTCAGCAAATATATTGTTCTCTTTCCATGTCGTGCAGCTAAATCAAAATCCTTGTGTAAGTTCGTTGAAGAAGGCGTTTTCTTAACTTATGGTACACCACAGTATTTAACTTGTGACAATGGCCCACAAATGAAATCTAAAGAATTCCAGGATCTGTGTAATTCTTATAAAACAAGGATTTTCTATACTCCCAGTTATTACCCAAGAGCCAATCCTACAGAGCGCGTCAACAGAGTTCTTAAAAGAATGATTAGATCTTATGTTTCTAATGGGAATCACAAAACATGGGACAAAAACCTTGCTGCTATCGCCTGTGCTGTAAGAACTTCAAGATCAGAGACCACCAATTACAGCCCTTATTTCATCAACTTTGGCCGCGATCATAAACTTTTTGGTACTGATTACGATGAGAGCATTAAATTAAATTACCAACCTGGATCGGACTCCAATAACTTAATTCAGGAAAGACACGAAAAATTCCGTGAATTGTATGCAGAAATAGCGAAACGTATCCTAGCCTCACGAGAGCGAAACAAACATCGCTATAATTTAAGAAGACGCCCTGTACAGTATGCTGTCGGTCAAAAGGTTTGGCGCAAAAACAAAAGCCTCTCCGATGCTACCAAGTTTTACAGTGCAAAATTAGCACCAGAGTTCCTTGGTCCATTCGTCATAAAACGAAAAACTGGAAGCTGGACATACCAACTTGCTGATGAACAGGGAAATTATAAAGGAGAATGGCATGTGCAAGATCTCAAGCCAGTCTACCCACCAGAACCACCGGATCCAGGCATAAGTTCTGATTCCGAATAGACTAAACCTTTACGCCTATTTTTGCTATGATTTTTGATACCGAGACATCCTATCTATTTATCTTTCTAGTTTTTTTTTTACCTTAACTTATCTAGTTTGTTTTTGTAAATATTTAGCTTTCTACTCTTTATTACGTACTAAGTCTATTCCTTGCTTTTGTTACTTGATTTTTTTTTAAATTTAAGTTTCCACATCGTCCGTAAATTATTTTAGATAATTTCCGTCCTTTCCTTGGAAGGGGGGAGTTGTAACATTTTAAATTTGCCACTAAAAGTTACTATATTTTATGTATAGGTAGTTAAAAAAAATTATGGAATAGAAAGACTACAAACTAAAATAATAAGTAATATTTTGTGGTACGGTGGACGCATCATCTTTACTAGCGCATTCATCAAAAAGTAAAAATAAAAGAAACGAATTAACTTTATGCACTGTGATATGTAAGTATATTTTTATTGCTTAAAATGTCTAAAATAATGGTTACAATACCTCTGTTCGTATAATTACAGATTAATCATCTTACTAGTATATTTCTATTCTGGCCTATCTTTTGTTCCTCAGTCATAGCTCAGTTTACTCCACAATGACATCTCTTGTCGACACATTCATTATCTTGGACCTAAAAGTAAATTTATATTACGTTAATTAATAATAATTTATTTAATAATAAATAACTGTTTAATATCTCTGTCTATATTCTGTATTATAGTATTATTTACCATAAAACCCAAAGTAAAGGCTCCCAAAATGTTTCTATGAACATAATCCTTTTTCTATGAACTTCTCGTCTTTGCTAGACCTAAAAAGCAATTATTTTATCATTAAACATTTATCTAGTTACCGATGTATCTATTATTTTCTTAAGGTTTAAACCGTCAATTACTCACCATATAGTCTTGTTTTCTTCGTGATATTCTTCTCTGTTCTATCTAGCTTTAGAGAAATTTTTCTATGATCTATTTTAGTACCTAGGCAACTGTATCTGCTCAACTATCTCCTCCATAACTAAGGCCACCAATTTTATAGTACTGACTGTCTTAAATAATTAGTAACGCTTGTTGTCCTAGAACATCACCTGAAATAAATACAAATAGTTAACTTACTTACCTATTTTTATTTTCTTTCTTATCAATAATGCTATTTTGATTAACCTGGTACTCACCTTATTATTATCCAAGAAGATTCACATTATAATAGTCTTTTAGCATTGTATGTCATTCGCTTCAAGTCTTGTTCTTGTGCTATCTTTACAAGTTTTCTATGAACTATTATCTATCCGCCTAGAACTTATTTTGTCTATGAGTCCTCCACATCTTTGTTAGAGTTCGCCTATTACATAAGCACGACTTATCTAGTCCATAGACTAAAACAAGTAAATAGATTGTTATTTTTCTCCTAGTTTAACTATTTTTCTATCCTAGTTATTAGACTTACCTTGACTATTTCAATAATCCTCCTTCATCCTTTGTAAATAAAATGGATCGCAGAGCGTGGGTTTGGTTGTTTTTATGGTTGTCATTATTTAAATTTTGCACCTATTGTAAATATTTCCAAAATAATTTCACACCTTTAATTCACGAGTACAATAAATATTAGAATAAAATAAATCGCAGTATGTTATTTTTGCCATTTCTTTTTTTGAGGTCCTAAATACGATGTTGCCAGTTCATTTAGTATAAAAGTCCTTAGACAAAATTTTATATAATAATTTTTTATACTTTTTTGGAATCACTCTGTAATTAGGATTTATGATGTATTTTTCTAGGAATAGGTTCTTACTTAAGAATTTTCAACATGTAATATCTTATCAGCTCCTTGCCTTATTACCTATGAAATTTTTCTAATCTGGCAACTTGCTTTTAGCGTATTTCTTGTCTTTCTTTTTTTCTTACTTTCCACGTAAGTCTTTCTCTCTTAAATTGTGCGAACTTTTATGTGGGATTTTATTCCGCAGTTATTCTTTTCCACATGCGTGGAAAAGAAAAGGATAGTTATAATAATCATTTTTCCTTATTAGATTAGTATTAATCCACTTGAATTGAATCTTCCTTCTTCCCCTGCATTTAGGAAATGTACATAAGTGTGTAAATAGTTTTGGGAGATCATCCTGCCCAATTATTTGAGTCAAACGAACTCGATTTTGGTTTCTAAAACTCCCGTTGGTGTCGCTACTAATTTCCGTTTTAGGAGTTTGAAGCGCCTCTTCTGCTTCAAGAGTCACTTTTACGCAGTTGTTCCACTTATAGAAAGTGAAATTTAATATCGACCATTTTCTTGGTCATCTTAGCGGATCCATTTAAATTTCACTCAAAGTTGCAAAGAGCTTATTGTGATTTATACTTTGCTGTATTTATTTTTGTAATTTATTGGCGAATTGCATATCTTCGTGAGAAGGATTTTTGGAACACAAAACTGCATGTTAGCTGACGTGAGAGACTCAGCTCTTGACCCTCTGAACATCAAACGAGGTAATTAAATATCTTTTTCTTTTCTTATCTTGTTTAGTTTTAGTGTATATTTTATTTTGTAGGTAATTTTAGTTTTCATAGTTTTTTTCTTTTGCCAAAATAGTTCAAAACTACAAAGTAAAGTAGATTACGTGGTCTGGTCAGCCATTTTGCAGTAACATACCGACTTAGAATTATTGTTACAATTTGTTGTAAATTTGATATTATTTTTTTTTGGGGCTATTAATTATTATAAGTGTAATTAAACTAACGTTAAAAATAAATTAATATTTTAAATTCCAAGAAAAAAAAAAGAAATAAATTAAAAATAATAAGAGTGCATTAGTTCTAGTTTTGGTTGTTGCCTACATTAGCTGAATTTTGTAGGGTTCTTTCACCTAGTGGTTTTTCCATCAATTTTACCACTCTCTTCTCAATTGGAAACTCATCGGAGCTGGACTTATTGGTTTACTTCCTATACCGACTTACAAAGGAGGCTTATCTAATTGGCTAATAAATAGACCATCACAGAAAACTCGAAATGATGACGACATCACGACACTAAGGAGCTTTTGGTATGATCTAAACGATTTGGAAATTATAGTTTTTGATTTTTTTGTATCCTCACTTTAAGTGGGTACATTTATTGCGTAAAAAAATATCAACCTTTTTTTTAGGGTATTATTTTTTTTTTTTTTTTTAAATTATTTACCGAGTCTAAACTTTATTAAGTATTAATGCGCCCTGCGTTCGTCTGTAAGCCATTTAGTGATCACTATGCGGTAATGCGTACGGTAGTTTAGTTTTTTTTTTCTTATAATTTTTTTTTTACAACTTTCCACATGCGTGGAAAAGAAAAGGATAGTTATAATAATCATTTTTCCTTATTAGATTAGTATTAATCCACTTGAATTGAATCTTCCTTCTTCCCCTGCATTTAGGAAATGTACATAAGTGTGTAAATAGTTTTGGGAGATCATCCTGCCCAATTATTTGAGTCAAACGAACTCGATTTTGGTTTCTAAAACTCCCGTTGGTGTCGCTACTAATTTCCGTTTTAGGAGTTTGAAGCGCCTCTTCTGCTTCAAGAGTCACTTTTACGCAGTTGTTCCACTTATAGAAAGTGAAATTTAATATCGACCATTTTCTTGGTCATCTTAGCGGATCCATTTAAATTTCACTCAAAGTTGCAAAGAGCTTATTGTGATTTATACTTTGCTGTATTTATTTTTGTAATTTATTGGCGAATTGCATATCTTCGTGAGAAGGATTTTTGGAACACAAAACTGCATGTTAGCTGACGTGAGAGACTCAGCTCTTGACCCTCTGAACATCAAACGAGGTAATTAAATATCTTTTTCTTTTCTTATCTTGTTTAGTTTTAGTGTATATTTTATTTTGTAGGTAATTTTAGTTTTCATAGTTTTTTTCTTTTGCCAAAATAGTTCAAAACTACAAAGTAAAGTAGATTACGTGGTCTGGTCAGCCATTTTGCAGTAACATACCGACTTAGAATTATTGTTACAATTTGTTGTAAATTTGATATTATTTTTTTTTGGGGCTATTAATTATTATAAGTGTAATTAAACTAACGTTAAAAATAAATTAATATTTTAAATTCCAAGAAAAAAAAAAGAAATAAATTAAAAATAATAAGAGTGCATTAGTTCTAGTTTTGGTTGTTGCCTACATTAGCTGAATTTTGTAGGGTTCTTTCACCTAGTGGTTTTTCCATCAATTTTACCACTCTCTTCTCAATTGGAAACTCATCGGAGCTGGACTTATTGGTTTACTTCCTATACCGACTTACAAAGGAGGCTTATCTAATTGGCTAATAAATAGACCATCACAGAAAACTCGAAATGATGACGACATCACGACACTAAGGAGCTTTTGGTATGATCTAAACGATTTGGAAATTATAGTTTTTGATTTTTTTGTATCCTCACTTTAAGTGGGTACATTTATTGCGTAAAAAAATATCAACCTTTTTTTTAGGGTATTATTATTTTTTTTTTTTTTAAATTATTTACCGAGTCTAAACTTTATTAAGTATTAATGCGCCCTGCGTTCGTCTGTAAGCCATTTAGTGATCACTATGCGGTAATGCGTACGGTAGTTTAGTTTTTTTTTTCTTATAATTTTTTTTTTACAACTTTGGAATTTTAAGTTTACTAAACTTATAGAAATCCATGACCGATTAATTTAATTAACAAACTTCACCGAAGGTGCGTTGTACTTTTGTATAAAAATTTAAAGGTTCTCAAAGAAAATAAAACTCGGCCTATTGTTAAATATTGACTTTTTTTTTATTTTTAAAGTTAGTTAAAAAGAGAAAGAAAATAACTCGATTACTTTAAAAATGAATCTTTATTCACAAGTAATTATTTAATTTTGCCATTTCGTAACTGAGAGGACAATACTACTACCAACAACTTGTAGTTAATTACTAAAAGTAATCAAAGTTGACTGTGATTGGTTATATTGTTGCCTAAGAGGTAAGTGAATTATTCGTTCCATCTCGTGCATTTATTTATTCCAAAGCTGGTTTTATTTAGAGCGGAGTTCCTCTTATTACCTAAGGAGATTGGAGAAGGTCTGCTACTTCCTGGCGCCGTTAATTTTTTGTGTGCTCCTTTATATAACTTTATTTTGAACCCCCCCACCGCTCTCAAACTCTGAGCATACGGGCAAACGCATCGCACGCACTTGGCAGCTCCTAACGTAATAAAATTCAGCAGAATTTGGAAGAATTGAAATGAAATAAAGTTCACTTTCAATTTAATTTTATAATATCTTGTGAACGAAAGAGCGTGTGGCAAGCAAACAGACATCATGCAGGCTGCAGCGGCGGTGGTGAGTGGTGTATCGGGGAGCTCTGGGGACTCGTCTTGGACAACTTGTCTGACAATCGACAATGGCAATACAGTTGGGCAGAAAATCAACTTCAAAATAGACACAGGAGCCTCGGTAAATGTTATTCCTCTTAACCTATTGTATAAACTAAACATAGATCCTAGAAAAATTGTAAAAACGAATGTTAGTCTTTGTTCATATACACAGAATCCTTTGCCAATAGTAGGAAAAATTGATTTAAATTGCTTTTTTAAAAATAAATTTTACTTAATTTTGTTTTTTGTAGTTGACCAACCAAATAGTATACCAATATTGGGTTTGAGATCATGTATTGAGTTGAATATAGTGAAAAGAGTTGATGATATTTGCGATAATTCTCTGAACAAGTTTTCTTTTGATTTAAATAGTTTATTAAATAAGTATCAACATGTTTTCCAGGGTATTGGTTGTTTAAAAAAAACATATAAGATTCAGTTAAAAAAAGATGCTGTGCCAAAAATACATCCTATTAGAAATGTTCCTTTTGGGTTACAAGAAAAAATGAAAAGTACTTTAGATGAGTTGGAAAATCAGGCAATTATAAGTAAAGTAAATGAGCGAACTGAGTGGCTGAATCCTTTTGTGATAGTTAGAAAACCCAATGGTGATTTGAGACTTTGTTTAGATCCTTATGAAGTAAATCGTGTAACTTTAAGACAACATTGGAAAATTCCAACTTTGGAACAGCTTACTTTAAAGTTTTCTGGTGCAAAATATTTTTCTACCCTTGATGCGGCTCAGGGATTTTTACAAGTACCTTTAGATCCAAATAGTGCCAAAATAACAACCTTTGGTACACCTTGGGGCAGGTATTGTTGGAACAGACTTCCATACGGGTTGTCCAGTAGTCCGGAGGTGTTCCAGCAGTACATGACCGAGATATTTGGTGACATTGAGGGCTGTGAAATTTATAGTGATGATATAATAGCATTCAGTAGCTGTCCTAAGCTTCATTTAAAGATTTTAACTGAAATATTTGATAGAGTAGACAAAAACGGCATAAGATTTAATAAAAACAAATGTAAATTTTTTCTTAATAGTGTTAAATACATGGGACATCAGATTTCAGAAAATGGTTTGAAAGCGGATGGTTCCAAGCTGGAAGGTATAAAAAATATGACAAAACCTGAAAGTAAAGTAGATTTACAACGATTTTTAGGCTGTGTGACGTATTTGTCAAAGTTTGTCAAAAATTTGTCAGATTTAACTGCACCTTTGAGAGATTTGTTAAGAAAAGATGTATATTTTAGATGGGAAGACTATCATCAGCTTGCTTTCGATAAAATAAAAGATGAAGTATGTAAAAGTCCAAATTTACAATTTTTTAACATAAATAAAGTTAGTACTATATCTGTAGACGCATCTCAAAAAGGAATGGGTGCTTGTTTAATGCAAAATGGTAAGCCTTGCGCATTTGCTTTTAGATCATTGACCAAAGCTCAGGAAAACTACAGTCAAATTGAAAAATAACTTTTAAGTATTTATTTTGGTGTAGAGAAATTTTCTCAGTTTGTTTATGGTAAACACTTTATTGTAGAAACTGATCATAGAATTTTAAGGTAAAGATTTAATAATAGCAGACACCTTAAGTAGAGCTTTTGAAAATAGGACATTTAACGAAGGTATAGATTTAGAGATAGATGCACAGGTGTGTTTGATAGCGATGCAATTGAATGCAAGTGACGAGAGAATCAAACAACTCAAAAATGACACTCAAAAAGACCCAGAATTAAACACTCTAAAAAATTATGTCAAAAATGGGTGGCCTTGTTATTCTCAGTTACCAACAAATCTAAAATTTTATTATAAATTTCGGGGGGAAATAAATATAGTACAGGATTTGGTGTATAAGGGACAAAAATTGATAATTCCAAAAGATAGTAGACCATATTTGCTCTATAAAATTCACTATGGTCATCAAGGCAGAAACAAATGTATTGCTAAGGCGAGGCTTTCTTTTTTTTGGCCAGGTATGATTAAACAAATTGAAGATATTGTCACAACTTGTCACCTATGTAGAACCTACCAAAAAAGCCAAAGACCTGAGCCAATGATCCCCCACGAGATACCAGATATACCATTCAACAAGGTTGCTGCAGATGTGTATCATCTTTTTAATGAGTATTTTCTCTTGGTAACAGATTATTATTATTCAAAATATGTAGATGTTTCTAACCTAAATAGGGATCTTACAAGTTTTAATGTAAGACTTGGCATTCCTAAAATCTTTATTACTGATGGTGGTAGTGAATTTAAAAGCTTTGAATTTGCCAAATTTGCAGACAGTTATGAATTTAAACATATAAAAAGCTCACCAAGGTATCCAACAAGCAATGGGGCTGTTGAAAGAGCAATTCAAACTACCAAAAGCACTTTACGTAAAAGTTTTTTAGATAAAAAAGATCCATATTTAGCATTGTTAGATTTAAGAAACACTCCAATAGATAGAGAACACAGTCCTGCCAATATACTTATGTGTCGTAATTTAAGGTCTCTTTTGCCACAAACAAATAAAAATTTGCAATCAAAAATGTACAATAAAAATCAGTACAATCAATTTTTAAAAAATTCTCAATTTGAACAAAAATTCTACTATGATAAACACACAAGAGCTTTGCGTGATTTGCACTTAAATGAAAATGTCATGGTTTAAATAAAACCTAAAGGTATTTGGCAGGAGGGTGTAATCACCAATATATTAGGTAATAGGACTTATCAAGTTTGTTTGACAAATGGTAAATTTTTCATCAGAAATCGTAGATTTATTAAACCTTGTAAAAAATTTCAAAATTTTAATCAGAACTTGTCAACGTCTCGTAACTCTCAACATTTGAACTGTGGTCAAACTTTTTCTTCAAACTTTAACTCTAAAAACCCACAAAATGATTTTTATAGTGAAAATTTAAGTCGTACATTTTTCTCTAAAACTGTGCAAAATTGTATACAAAACCCTGCACAAAATTGTACAACTTCTTTAACGTTAAATTCACAAGCTTCGTGTTCACAAACTTCAAACTTTCAAGCTTCAACCTCTCAAAATTGTAATTCTCAAAGTAGTAACTCTCAAATTTCAGATAATGTTGAAATTTTAAATTCAGAAACTTCAATTTACAAATTTTCAAACTTCAAAAACTTCAAATTTGCAAACTGCAACTTCAAAGATTGATAAAAAATTAAACAACGGTTGTCAAAATGACAAAAATGGTAGTAGTTTTAAGAATAGGGAAAAAAGTGACGCTAATAGAATAGATAATAATAGTAATAGTAGTAGTAGCGATGACTCCTTCAGTAACTTTCAAGGTTTTGAAAGTTGTGGTAGCCAAAACTCTCCTGTAAATAGTCCTGACAAGCTTGAAAAAAGTACATTTGCTCATTTAACGCCTAGTCCTAGTACTAGTAAAACTTTTAGTAGTAAAACTTCTAGTAGTGAAACTCATAGTCATTTATCTAGAACTTCTAGTGAACAAGATAAGCCAACTCTGGTTTCTGAAGATTTTACGACCAGGTCGGGTCGAAGAGTCATTAGACCAGCTAGACTGGATTACTAGTTGTTTCTAGTTTTAAAGAATACTGGAATTTGCAATTTTTAACTTTAGTGACACAAAACAATATTTTTTTGCTTTGCTTACTTATAAAAAACTAGCTCTCAGTAAGTATCCTGTCATTCAGTAAACATTTTTTTTATTTTTTCACTTTACTAGACAGTTTGTCTATTTTTTTATCTATTACATAATAGTTAAAAACGTAAAATATCTTTCTTATTACATAATAAGATTTTACTCTCTCATGTGTCAGACTATTTTACAATAATTAATTTAAATAAAAGGTTAATAATTTTTCTTTAGCTTGCAATGTTTGCAGGAAACTGACTATCTTTTTTTAATCAAATCTAATTATTCACACTTGTAAAATTATAAAGTTTTAATTTTTTTTTAAAAGGGGAGATAAGAATCGCATAAACATAAATTAAAAGTTTACATAACTATTTAAAATTTTAAAATAAAATAATTAAATAAAATATATATAATAAAAAAAAACTACAAATCGTTATAACTTTACCCTGTGTACAAATATAAGTGATAGTTTTATGTATAGCTTTAAGAAGTGCTCAAATACTCTGAAGAGCCAAAAGTGTAAAAGGACTCACAAGTTTTACTTGTGTATAATTTTTGTAAAAGTGCATTACTAATATTGGTTAAGCCCTACGGGGAAAATGTCGTTAAAATTAAATCATGTAAACTTGTACTAACATAACTTTAATAATTTGAAACTCTGACTTTTTAGTAGCGTCCAGTTTTCAAAAATTTTCTATTTTTAGATTAAGATCTTTTAAATCTGTACTACACGGTATTAAGTATTTTCTGCTACCATTGTTAAAGATAGGATTGTTTGTTAAACTTGTTTTATAGTATTTATTGTTTTTTATATTTTTATTTGTTAATTGTTATGTGACACTCCAAAAAAGGGGAGATGTGATAATAGGCCAAATGGCCAATAGTGCAAAGACTTTATGATGAGTGGCTAAGTTTATATTGTACATTTTGACATTTTAACATCTGCCTAATAAAAGCCATTCTATCGTCAACCGTCGTACTTATTGGTAGGGTCCCCTACCCCCCTAAGTGCACTCCTTCACACTTATATCTGATTCAAATTTGCTCATAAATAGGTTTGTGATAAAAGGTGATAAACTATTACCCACTGTGGTTCCTTCTAATTGCTGGTAGTAGTTATTTTTATATTGAAAGTAATTTTGATTCATGCAGAGTTTTGTTAAAGATAGGTATTCTAAAGTCTGTTTGTCTTCTAGGTTGATTTTTCTTAGTAGTTTTTCCAGGTATTGTAAAGTATTGGGGATCGGCACACTAGGGAACAACGAACTAACATCAAACGAGATTAAAATTTCACCTTCTTGGAGTGAAATATCTTTAACTTTGTTGATAAATTCAAGGGAATTTTGAACAGAAAAACCTTTTTCCTTTATCGGTAAATTTTCAAACTCGTTTGCTAGCCATTTCGAAACAGCACACTATAGGTCTAACCGATTTTCCAGGCTTGTGGATTTTCGGAAGACAATACAGTTTCGTCATAGTTGGATTGCTTACTTGTAGTTTATATTTAATATTGTCAGTAATAATGTTGTTACATTTTTTAATTGTGTTTTTTACTTCGTTAATCATTTTTGGTAAGGGGTTCTTTGGGACTTGCTTGTAGAGTCTTGTAATCTGTTTTATCTAATATAACAACTTTATTCCCCTTGTCAGCCTTTAGATAGAAAACATCTTTTTCTCTCAAACTTTTAATTGTTTTATTGTGATTTAATGTACTATTTTTATTGTTTTGAATGATGTTGTGAGAGATCTGATATCGGCAAGCATCTCGCACATAGCTCTTTGTGCCCTGTGAAAGATAAGAGATTAAACTTTCAATATTTGCAATAATATCACTTAAATTATCTTTTGTGGGGGCAGAGCAAAATTAAGACCTTTGTTTGAAAGTGATATTTCTTTGTTATTAAAAGTTTGAGAGGATAGGTTTTCTACAATGTTTGCGATTTCCTTCGACTTTTTTGGTTTTGGTTCAGAACGTTTTAACTATTTAAAATTTTAAAATAAAATAATTGCTACCTACATAACTACAAATCGTTATAACTTTACCCTGTGTACAAATATAAGTAATAGTTTTATGTATAGCTTTAAGAAGTGCTCAAAGACTCTGAAGAGCCAAAAGTGTAAAAGGACTCACAAGTTTTACTTGTGTATAATTTTTGTAAAAGTGCATTACTAATATTGGTTAAGCCCTACGGGGAAAATGTCGTTAAAATTAAATCATGTAAACTTGTACTAACATAACTTTAATAATTTAAAACTCTGACTTTTTTTTATCGTTTTGCAAAACGAAGTATGTTTGAGCTTGAAGCATACCGACTGTTTAAAAAGTTGACATTTAGACTTAGTGATAAGAACTTTGAAGAATGGTGCGATTTCCAAAGACATATGTTTGTACTAATTGAGAAAAAATTTACTTCACTTAATAAAAAGCTACAAAAGTTAAAACGTTCTGAACCAAAACCAAAAAGTCGAAGGAAATCGCAAACATTGTAGAAAACCGATCCTCTCAAACTTTTAATAACAAAGAAATATCACTTTTAAACAAAGGTCTTAATTTTGCTCTGCCCCCACAAAAAGATAATTTAAGTGATATTATTGCAAATATTGAAAGTTCAATCTCTTATCTTTCAGAAGGCACAAAGAGCTATGTGCGAGATGCTTGCCGATATCAGATCTCTCAAAACATCATTAAAAACAATAAAAATAATACATTAAATCACAATAAAACAATTAAAAGTTTGAGAGAAAAAGATGTTTTCTATCTAAAGGCTGACAAGGGTAATAAAGTTGTTATATTAGATAAAACAGATTATTTCGAAACTATGCCGAAACTGTATTGTCTTCCGAAAATCCACAAGCCTGGAAAATCGGTTAGACCTATAGTTTCTGCTGTAGGATCACCTACTTACAACATTTCGAAATGGCTAGCAAACGAGTTTGAAAATTTACCGATAAAGGAAAAAGGTTTTTCTGTTCAAAATTCCCTTGAATTTATCAACAAAGTTAAAGATATTTCACTCCAAGAAGGTGAAATTTTAATCTCGTTTGATGTTAGCGTTGTTCCCTAGTGTGCCGATCCCCAATTCCTTACAATACCTGGAGGAACTACTAAGAAAAATCAATCTAGAAGACAAACAGACTTTAGAATACCTATCTTTAACAAAACTCTGCATGAATCAAAATTACTTTCAATATAAAAATAACTACTACCAGCAATTAGAAGGAACCACAATGGGTAATAGTTTATCACCTTTTATCGCAAACCTATTTATAAGCAAATTTGAATCAGATATAAGTAAAGAATTTGAGTATTTCCCCACAGTATGGTTCAGGTATGTAGACGATGTGTTTGCAGTATTCAACACTAAAGTAACTAGTGTTGAAAATTTTATGGAAAAAATAAATAACAAATTTCCCACTATTAAATTTACTTATGAAACAGACAACAACGGTACACTGCCATTTCTAGACACTTTAGTTATAAGAAATAAAAATAAATTGGACTTTGACCTATACAGAAAAGGAACGGCCACCAACAGGTATATTCCAAATGACTCTTTTCATTGCTTACAACATAGTCTTGCAAGTTGGCACTTTTTAACATATGGATTAGTAAATTTCCCCTTAAACAAAGAAAGATTTGAAGCAGAAAAGAATAGGATTAGGAATATAGCTGTCGAAAACGGTTACGACGAAGGCTTAATAAATAAGCTGATAAATAGGCATGCTTTTCAAAAGACCTTCCGGAATTCTACCTTTTTCAGACAAAAAGATACCTGCGACTCAAAATTTGTATCAATTCCTTATAATCCTAATTATACGAAAGGATTACAAAAAGTATTTAATAACACCGGTCTTAAATTAGTATATCAATCCGGTAACACAATAAGAAGCTTACTAGGAAATCCCAAGGATAAAACTACAGTTCTAGAAAAAAGTGGAATTTACGAAATTAGTTGCATGGATTGTGACAAAAAATATGTTGGCCAAACGAGACGCTCTATTCAAACACGTTTTAAAGAACACTTGGCACACTTAAAATACGGAAGAACAGAAAAGTCAAGTGTGGCCGAGCATGCTTTTGAAAACAATCATATATTCACATTAGATAACCTAAAACTTCTAAAAAGTGTACCAAACAAAAGATTTTTGAATGCATATGGAAATCATTAAATCCAGAAATAGTTTAAATCAAGATAGAGGACCCATCCCGTTTAGTACACTTTATTCTTTGGTTGAGGGGAGATAGGATTAAAAATCGTGATCAACCACAAATTATTAGTCTTATCTCCGCCCACTAAAGGATTGTATATAAGATAGAGAGCAGATTAATTTAGTTCATTGTTTATCGTCTCCTGATGATGCTAACGTTATTAGCGAAACGCGCGTCGAGTGCAAAAAATGTAGTTTTGGTTTGTGGAAAACAATCATAATTTTGCATCAATTTTGAGGTTAAAAAATGTCAACAAATATTTTGCCTGCTGCACTTACACGACACAATTTATTCCATTTCTTTTTCTTTAAAGCTAAATATTGGTTGACTTTCAAGGCTTAAGGAAAAAGATATGGAAAAGGAACAAGCATGAACACCCACATCTGAATACATGAGATTTAATAATAAAAGTTACAGCAAAAGTTACAGAAAAGGAATTAAAGCATGAACCAGCCTTTAAAAGACTTCCTAAAATTTACTTCTGGTTAAAGTTCAGTAAAGCTGGGTTTATAAAAATAAGAACTTGTTGATGGTTTATACAGGAAATAAAATTAAAATAAGAATAGTATTGAACCAATTTTCACATGTGTATTAAAAATATGTCTACTGTCATGTTTTGGTGTTTATTATTTTTTTAAAATTTATACAAAACTCACATGCATATATTTTACAGCCATGTCTTACCAGGGGTGTGTCCCGCCAGAAGCTAAAATGGTTGTCGAAGTCACATAACTACCTTAATCAGCATATTAATTAGTGTCAAAAACTTTACTTACCTTTTTATAGCGAAATACATCACCAGCTATCCTTACAAAAAAAGACCAAAATTATACATCTCCCAAGACATCTCCTCCAAAAAAAAACCCTTTAAAAAAAATCAGAAGTGAGGTTATATGTAAAAAATCAAGTCAAAAAGTTAGAAGTTGACCATCTTTTAATTTTATTTTCTTTATTTATTTAGCCGAGGTTTTAGCTTTATACACGCTTACAGGTATTCCTATAGCTTTAACTCTTATTTTTATTTTTTCCTGTATAAACCCAGCTTAAATTGCTAGAGCTAGAACATTTTTTTCAACTTACCATAGCTTGGTATTTTTTGTGTTCTCTAGATCACTTTCGAGTTTGACTAGATCATCCTCCATTTATAAAGGTAAAGTTATAAACTATCCATAACATCCTGGTCGTTTTTTTTGGGTAGACCTCCTGAACAACCACCTCTTATTAATTTTCGATTTTTCCATTAAGTTCTAGAATTGAGAAGGATCATCAAAATAAATTGAGGTACCAGCAGCAGACAAGTTAAGGCTGATTCATAGTTAAATTCCTCTCCCTTTAACTTTAAACTGTTTTTTTTTTCCTTAACTAAAACTGGTTCATGCTAAAATTCCTTTTCTTTAACTTTAGTCCTTAATGTTAACACTAATTAACAGGTACATACAGACATTAACAGACTACTGCTTGAAAATTAAAAAAAAACAATACAATCAATTTTGAGGTTAAAAAAACGTCAACAAATATTTAGCAGGCCGTACTTCGGCAACACTATTTTCCATTTCTTTTTCCGTAAAGTATATTGGTTAACTTTCAAGATCATTCCTTAAGGCTTAAGGAAAAAGGGTAATTATGCAGTATACGGTTTTCTGTCATTTTTCAAAAATTCTTTTTGGGGGCACCTAGGACCCCAAATCCGTCTGCGCCCGATTTTTTTTTAAGAGAAAAAAGGGTGCCGCCGGGGGGGGGGGGGGTTGCCATTGCCATTTTTGATTTTTTAGAAAAAATTCTTTATGGGGGCACCTACTAGGGTCCCTAGGACCCCAAATCCGCGTTTTTTTTTTAATTATTTTTTCACTAAAACAACCCAATCCAACACAGTCCAACCCAACCCAACCCAAAACAATCAAAAAAACACATTACAACCCCCCCGGCATCCTTTTTCTCTCAAAAAAAAATAAATCGGGCGCAGGCAGATTTGGGGTTCTAGGGACCCTAGAAGATGCCCCCATAAAGAATTTTTTATAAAAAATAAAAAATGGCAATGATTTTTTATGAAAAATTCTTTATGGGGGCACCTACTAGGGTCCCTAGGACCCCAAATCCGCCTGCACCGGTTGATTTTTTTTGGCTTTTTTTCATTCTTTTTCCACTAAAACAACCCAATACAACACAGTCCAACCCAACCTAATCCAACCCAAAACAATCAAAAAAACACATTACAACCCCCCCGCCGGCACCCTTTTCCTCTTAAAAAAAAATCGGGCGCAGGCAGATTTGGGATCCTAGGGACCCTAGAAGATGCCCCCATAAAGAATTTTTGATAAAAAATCAAATATGGCAGAAAACCGCATACTGCATAATTACCCGGTTTTCTGCCATTTTTGATTTTTGATGAAAAATTCTTTATGGAGGCACCTACTAGGATCCCTAGGACCCCAAATCCGCCTGCGCCCGATTTTTTTTTTAAGAGAAAAAAGGGGGCCGCCGGAGGGGGGTGTAATGTGTTTTTTTTAATTGTCTTAGGTTGGGTTGGAATAGGTTGGGTTGGATTGGGTTGTTTTATTGAAAAAAAAATTAAAACAAAAAAATTAAAAAAAAAAACAACCGGCGCAGGCGGATTTGGGGTCCTAGGGACCCTAGTAGGTGCCCCCATAAAGAACTTTTGGTAATTATGCAGTTACAGTTTTCTGCCATTTTTGATTTTTTATGAAAAATTCTTTATGGGGGCACCTACTAGGGCCCCTAGGACCCCAAATCGCTCTAGCGCCGGTTGATTTTTTTTTTAATTTTTTTTCACTAAAACAACCCAATCCAACACAGTCCAACCCAACCCAATAAAAAAAACACCCTTTTTCTCTTAAAAAAAAATCGGGCGCAGGCGGATTTGGGGTCATAGGGACCCTAGAAGATGCCCCCATAAAGAATTTTTCATAAAAAATCAAAAATGGCAGAAAACCGTATACTGCATAATTTCGAAAACCGTATACTGCATAATTACCCAATTTTTTATTTTAATTTTTATATATCTGTATAAACCCAGCATAAAATGACGATTTTTGGTCGCTGTACTGGTAGTTCTAAACATTTTCTAGGACGAACTTATTTAAGAACAAAAGAATATGAATACTTACGGTATCGGCTTCTACATCCATGGTGAGTTGAAACTCAAACTAAATTTAAGCCAATTTTAAAAGAAAACTTGCAAAACACAAAAAACAAACCACGAAAAGGAACCCACACAGGAAGAAACCGCAGAATATTAAATGGCGTCAGCAAGTACGTCAAGCAGGGTTGCCAACAGCTCTTTGCCAAATTACTGGTTAGGAGTTCCGTCATTACTGGCAAAGATAAGATTTGTATCAATAATGACAAAAAAAATATGTTAAATATTTTTTTACAAAAACTAACTAAAAAAATAAAATTCAAAAATACAGAAACTATATAAAGTGCTACTTTTTGGCCCATATGGCATTGTTAATAATTTCTTGTGTTTTAATAGCGTCTTTTGTCGCTAATATGGCAGCAACGACGCTTTCAGTTTTCAACCTATTTCTTAGGTCGTATTTAGGCTACTAAACAAACGTTCAACGCCAATCGATAAACACAAATTTATTGGCGTTTACAATAATAGGTAGGTTAATACTAACCAAATTTTTATAAGCATATTTTATACAATTACATTTTAATATTTTTTCTAAGGGAGTAAAGAAAATTCACTAGAATATTCGTATCTAACAGTGCAAGAATAAGTGAAACTATTCTGATCACTGCCAAATTACTGGAATTAGATGATATTTTACTGGCAAATGCCAGTAATTACTTGCAAATCGGCAACCCGGACGTCAAGTTGTCAATCGCACGTCAGATGTCAATCGCGCGGGAAATTTAAAAAATACGGCGTTCAAAACACACGATATCCGGCAATGCGTTTGATCGGACCGGAAAGGTGGTTTAGAAATGCATGCAATTACAAAGAAACCATTGCGTTTTACTTGGTATGTGAAACACGTTTTTCAGTTATTGGTAAAATAACATAAATTTGCTAATACATCAGCACTGGTAAATAATCATTGGCAAAATAGCGCAATTTTGCCAATAATGCCAATAAAGAAAATACACCTTACCACCTTTCATTGTTTGTTTGTCAAATTCTCATTGCCAATAGATGCCAATATTTGAAAGGCACTTTGCCATGCCGGCATTGTTTGTGAGGTATATAAATATATACCATAATGGATATATCATAGAACATCAAATTTGGTGTAATAGAAATATAACTCGAATATTTTTGTGGGGTAATTAATACTTGTTCAGAATATACTTATAGCGTATATTCAGTGGATGTTACCTAATGGGTACCTCTGGATCTAAATTGGATCTTTTTTGGAGCTCCTATGCACGTCGGGTGAATATCTGGGTGATATCCAGGGCAATATCCTTCTCCGTTTCCGAATATACGCTGGATATACGTGCAATATTTTTTTGCTATGTGGGGAACAACGGAACAACGACGCCATAAGGTTGTTAATTAACTAGGGTTAATTTGTATACCCTATATAAACGACTTCGTGACGTCGCAAACAATGTTTTTAGGACGCGTCAGTTTAATGTTTCCTGGCCGTCTACTCAACGTCAACATAGTTGGTGTACTAGAGGCATATTAGAGGCACAAAAAAATGGTGAGGGAGACATAAATTCCAAAAATCAGTTTTCAAGTGTCCAGTAGTCAGACTATCTTCTAACTAACTAAATCTAAACACGACAAGGAGTAGAAGGGGGTGAAAGATTTATAAAGTAACTGCGCTCCGTAACAGTTTTACTCCAAAAATAATGTAAAAAATAATAAAAAATTAATTTTTTATATTTTTAGGGCGGTTTTCCATATTCATTAAGTGTTGCACAATTTGCAAAAGTATTACGAGGAAGGAAAGAGGGGTTAAAATTATTGACCGACTATGCAGGGGCCACGATCCTAAACGTTTGTGACGTCACACAATCAAAAATCGCGACGTAATTTTGTTAATAGCTGTAATTGTTTGATTTGTTTTTCTGCGTACAAACTATGTAACGCCCCCCAAGTAACCCAGAGTCAGACTATGGTCAGACTCCCTGACCGACTGCAGATACCAAGTAACGAAGAGTCGAACTACTTTGAAATTAATTTGTGGTGTTCTTCCTATCTATGTCCTTTTCTAGCTTGTATAAATATAAAGGATAGATGATATGAGCCGCTACACCATTTGTGTAAATCGTTAAAAGAATCTTGTTTTTTTGCTGGATTTTGATGATTTTTAGTTAATTTTGGAAATTTTTAAGTATTCTTTTAGATTGGCTACAGTTTAAGATAGGTTTAAAGCATTTTTAAAATTTTCAGTATTTAAATAAAAAAATTATTAGGCAAAAAAGTAAGAAGGAAGTTAATTTTGAAAATTTTTAAGTATTCTTTTAGATTGGCTACAGTTTAAGATAGGTTTAAAGCATTTTTAAAACTTTCAGTATTTAAATAAAAAAATTATTTAACAAAAAAGTAAGAAGGATTGAAGCCCCCCTTATTTTTTAAAGCTAAAATGTCCATTTTTGACGGAAAACTAAGGTTCGTTGTTAAATTTAGTTAATGGGAACCTTTAAAAAAATCACTTTAATGTAATAAATTGTTACTTAGCTAGGTATTTTTATTCAGATGAGCTTATGGGAAATAGGTGTAGGCGTGGTAATTATGCAGTATACGGTTTTCTGCCATTTTTGATTTTTTTTGAAAAATTCTTTATGGGGGCACCTTCTAGGGTCCCTAGGACCCCAAATCCGTCTGCGCCGGTTGGTTTTTTTTTTGTTTTTTTTTGTTTTTTTTTTTTTCACTAAAACAAACCAAACCAGCACAGTCCAACCCAACCTAATCCAAACCAACCCAAAACAATTAAAAAACACTTTAAAACCCCCCCTGGGTACCCTTTTTTCTCGTTAAAAAAAAAATCGGGCGTAGGCGGATTCGGGGTCCTAGGGACCCTAGAGGGTGCCCCCATAAAGAATTTTTCAAAAAAAATAAAAAATGGCAGAAAACCGTATACTGCATAATTACCGTAGGCGTTTATAGAGCAGAAATAAAAGTAAGAAATTGAAATAAAAAGATGAGCAACTTTATTTTTATCTAAAAATGGATTTTTGCTTGCTGCATTGATGCACATAACCTCACTCACTTGTTGCCATTTAAATGGGCATTTTTTCGGGTTTTTACATTTCTTGGTTTGCTTTTGGCAGATATTTAAGAAAACAGTATAATGGGGTCTAGTTTAATTAATTCAATTCACTTTTGTTTGCATGGGCAGAAGCTGTGTGCTGATTGGTTCAAAGTTATTTTTTTCTTCCCTATTTTTATTTGGCTGTATAAACTAACATACAGTTAGTGCTTCTTTCATGTATCAGCAATACTTTCATTTACATTTTACTTTTTTTAAACCTTTTTCTAAACGTATACAAAGTTACAGCAATTTTACATTAACAACATTGCTTAGTGGGTTAGCACTAAAATGAGTTGGGTAAACTTGCCTTGCACTGAAACTGACATTTTCTGGTTAGGTTATGGAAGATTAACCCAACTCATTATCATGCTTAAGCATAATAATTTTACTTGTGTCTTACTGCATAACTCTTACCACTTATCTTACAGAACTCTGAATCTGCCTTCACGTTCCAGTCATGTTCTGTAAAGTAAGAATTATGAAATATAAATTATTGAATTCTTACTGTCTACCATAGACAACAGCATATTTCTATGATAATTTATTTTTTCTTCTAAATCAAATCAAATCAAAAGTAGTCTGAATACTTGGTACACATCCACAAAGCCATGCTTATAATAAGTAAATAACTTAAGTGTAATAAAAGTCACACATTCAATCAATCAATCAATAGGTCGAATCCAGTCGCACATTTTTTTAAAAGAGAATAATTCATACATTTTTAAAATAACATTCAAAATCATTTTCTAAAATAATTTTTAAGATGATATGATATTTAATTACAATCTCATCAGTCATCTTACTTCTTGCTTTACAGAACTGCTGCACTTTCCTGAAGCAGAACTATGTATTATAAAAAAACTAAACCTTAAAATAATTAAGTTTTTTAGCACATAACATATCAAATAAGATAAAGGTTGTGTTTGATATGTGTGGTAACATAGGTATGTTATCTGTAGCAAATATTAATTCTTACTTTTTATTCAAAAATATGTCCAAACATAAGGTTTCACAATTTGCCCTATTTTTTTATTTCATTATTTATTTTAAATGTTTTATTAAATTATTCCATTTTTTTTAAATTCCAAAATCAATAATGTAGTTTATTCGTTACTTTAAGAATATTATTTTGTACACAATATGAGATTTATCCTGGGTTTTACCTAAATCAAAAAATGTGTAGATGTTCTTGTTTTTGGAAGGCAGGATTGGGTGTACAATTCCATAAATTTTAAAAATAATTTTGTATATAATATAAGTTAATAGTTTTGTTTGTTTTTTAGCGTACTCATGAATGGCTTCTTGCTATTGGGCGGCAGTCTTGGCTAGGACAGAAACTTGACAACTACAGAATATGTGATATCCACTTTGCAGAAGAGTCAAGAGTGCCAACTTTTCAAAAAAATAGGACTAATTTAAGAGTGGATGCAATCCCAACTCTGCATCTCGGAGTGGCTGATCCACAAGTTGTTGGCAAGGACTTAGTGGAAAAGACAGTTGGTGCGTATAAAGAGGTGGTTGTGACACAAGAAGATATGGTTGTGGCACATGAAGAGGTGGTTGTGGCACATGAAGATGAGGTGGTTGTGACACAAGAAGATATGGTTGTGGCACATGAAGAGTTGGTTGTGGCGCATGAAGAGGTGGTTGTGGCACACGAAGAGTTGGTTATGGATCAAAAGGAAGTTGTGCAAGAAGCACAATCTTTGCATAAGGATATTTCTATCACAACATAGCCGCAGAGGGATCACACAAAAACTAAGTAAACAGGCAATTTATAAAAACCTAAAAATTATCAATTAAAATTAATCAGTTCAAATGTTATATGTATGCCAGCAAGTTATTTTTGGCTTATGGAAGACCCTTTTTAGGTCTTTATAAATTGCCCTTTTGTCCAGCTTTTACGCGATTACCCTGTGCAGTGTTGGTAAAAGAAAAAACACTTAAGAAAATAGTGGTTTAAAATTTTTTGTGATTAGTATTTGTTATTATTATCCTTTATTATTATACTGTAGATAACTATAACAACTCATAAAATATTAAAAACATATTTGTCTTTTATTTACAAAATAACGTTCGAACTGTTTTAAAGACACCATTTCTTGCTGTCTTTAAAACTTCAACTTATTTTTTCTTTTAAATTAAAAAAATATATAAGAAACCTCTAACAGCCTGCTTTTAAATTTCCCGCCAAAATACTTAACGCGAAGCGAGGCGCAACTGGCGCCGCAGACGACCGGTGCACGAACTATTGCGTCAGCTGTATTCTGGGAGTGGCCTATCTTAAAATTTTTTATATTAATAGTATTTAATCTTTGTTTGACATTAAGTCGCCGTAGTCCGCTTTGCTAGGTTAGTTTACCGTAAGAGCCTAGGCATTGTAAGCGGTTGAACTGTTATGATAAATAGAAGTAGTAATAGATTTTAGTAGTGATACAAAGTGTTGTGATTTACGAACTCAGGACACATAAACGTTCCAATATCGGATCGTTTGCTTCGTTTTTTCCTAAAAAGTTAGTCACAAGATGGAAAGATTTTTATTAAATAAGGAAAATGATAGATCGAGACAGAGTGATCAAGCATCGACAAGTGATGGGGGACTAAAAAGAAGGAAACATCGCAAATACGAAGATAGCTATTTAAACTTTGGTTTTACTTCAGTAGAAGTAAATCATGAGGAAAGACCGCAGTGTGTGCTCTGTTTGAAAATTCTACCGGTCGAAAATATGCTCCCAAGTAAGCTAAAACGACATCTCGAAACTATTCATCCTACGATGGTTGGAAAGTCACGCGAATTTTTCACAAGAAAGTTGCAGAATGTACAAAAACAAAAGAACGTGTTTACTCAACAAACTTCAGTACCTAGCAACGCACTGCTGTCCTCTTTCAAAGTGGCATACAGGATGGAGAAGTGCAAGAAACCTCACACAATCGCAGAAGAACTTATTTTACCGGCTACTGTCGACATAACAACACTATTAGTCGAAGAATCCATCATATAGCTGAGGATCTTAATGATCAATTGGTAGAGAAAATAAAAGGCAAGGAATTTGGTCTGTAACTTGATGAGGCTACGTATACGCTTCCTGGATGATAATATTACTGTTGAAGACCTTCTTTTCTGCAAAAGTATCGATGAAAGCGGAAAGGCCCAAGACTTGTTTCACATTCTTGACAAGTTTATAACAGAGAATAATTTAGATTGGGAGAAGTGTATTAGAGTTTGTACTGATGGCGCTGGATCAATGTCTGGCCGTTATGGTGGATTGCAGGCACTTATTCGCAGTAAAGCACCGTATGACATGTGGACCCATTGCATCATTCCTAGAGAAGCACTTGCATCGAAGTCGTTGGGTTGTGAATTGAATTTGATTATGGAACGTATCTTTAAAAACTTCTACCGCTTTTGAATATATATTTTAAAAATATTGAGTTAACATCAGCTCATTCACCAAAAAATTGAAGATTTCAAATTAAATCTCAGAAAAATAAAGAGAAAGAAATATTTAAAACCAACATTTTAAACTAGAAAATTACTATTCTACCATAATCAGGAGAACAGCACAACATAATTATTAAAACCTTAATGTACTTCATTCAGTGTGTGGTTGTTATTGGCTTGGCGAATTTTCGTTCCCGTTTGAATTTCCAAGATTATGGCGCGCTTCGCGATCGTGAAGTTTCCGTTTGCTTCGCCACGCATCGCTAGCTTGGTGGTCGGCTGACCATTTCCGCCTTGTCGGATTTTTCTCACTCGGGCTCAAAAACTCAAGTGAGAAGGCGATCGGTCGAAAAGTTTCTAGGTGCCTCTGTTACCATCTTGGGTCTACCAAGATCCCCCATTTTCGAACCATTTCTGTTAAGCCTTCCTTTCAAATTAATGCAGTGGATGATGCTACAATGCAAGTTAAACGTGTGTTAGGGGTAAGAGTTCCCATTTTCTTGCTGTTTTTGCCGATATTTTTGACCATCGGTTGGTTTTTAGGGCCGATGATGGTCCGATAGGAACTTTCTTTAATCGGTCGAGAATCGGCAACTGACGAAGGACCGATTTACTGTAGTCAACTTTATACCGACGCCTACTGTATCTGTTTTAGGGCCGACGACGGTCCGATTGGAACTTTGTTTCGACATTATGCCAACGCAAATCTTATCTGCTTTAGGGCCGATATGGTCCGATTGGAACTTTCTTTAATCGGTTGAGAATCGGAAACTGACGATGGCCCGATTTACTATAGTCGACTTTATGCCGACGCCCACTTTATCTGCTTTAGGGCCGACGACGGTCCGATTGGAACTTTGTTTAATCGGTCGAGAATCGACAACTGATGATGGCCCGATTTACTATAGTCGACTTTATGCCGACGACCACTTTATCTGCTTTAGGGCCGACGATGGTCCGATTGGAACTTTGTTTGATTGGTCGAGAATCGGCAACCGACACCTTAAAATTTTTAAACAGCTTAATAGTTTCTTCCTAGTATGTAGAGATGGCGCTAATGTCACTATGTTCCCTGTACAGTGGAAGATAATATTATATATATATAATGAGCAAAGATATTTCAGAACTAGAATGCGGACTTGACAAGATGGTGGTACTTCTTTTCTGCCACTTAAACCAGGCCAACTGGTTAAGCACGGAGCAAATTAAGCAGTGATGGGTGGATGGTCGGTACCATGTGGTTAAACCATATCGGACCTTAATCGTACGGCGACAATATGCCGATGTCAGCAAAAAGTGAAATTTACCATTGGACCGACAGCGGGCTACAGTCTAACGCTGCGTAGGCAAACATACGTTGGGCCTACATCGCAAAGCGGACAAAAAATACTGCATGTCCGATGTCGTAAATCGACGTCGTGCCGATGACGACAAATTCGACATCGGACCGACGAAGGCCCGAGGGAACCGTGTTTGCTGGGCATAGTTTCTGGCCTCTAAAAACCCCCTCGAAAATTTTAGTATTTTCCCCAGGTTTTTTCTTTCAGGATTTATTATAATTTACGTTATTTTTTTATACACCAAATAGCGCTATGAATTTTGATGTTACTAGTAGATTGATACTATTCTAATAGACCTTTCATTTTTGGGGAAATTTCTCATTTTTATTTACTAAAATCTTCAGATTTAATGAGTAAAATTATAAAAATGATATTAAATAATTAAGTTTTTCTAGATTTTCTTGTTTAAATATTAAACATCTATAAGTGCTAGATTTGAAACAAAATTGTCAAAAAAAATGTAGTGGCGTCCAATTTTTAAGGTAAAATATTAGTAAACGTCAAGAATTTTTTTTTATCTACGAATTCACCCTAGACTGCTCCCGATTAACAGCTGTCGTGCTATGTGTTTGTTGTTAATTTTTGCTACATGGTTCAGATTAGGTAGCGACACCTAAAGGCCCTCTATACATCTGACAGTTGTTGTTTTACAACAATAACTGTCAAAAATCGCCTCTAGCGACACCTAATGGTGGCAAAGCCGACCAACATCTCAAAAATAGGCAATTCCTGTTTTTTGTGCTGCAGTGGGTATATAGTACAGGTGCAAACTTCTAATTTTTCATAATTTTTTTTTATTTTTTTTTGGATCGATGTTCTAATATTTAAAAAAAGTATCGATATTTTAACATAAACATTAAAAATATCAATGTTGATCAAAAAACATCAATGTTCTTGAAACATCGATGTTTCGTGCCAATCACTAATCGAAATTCAAGAAGTTCATTTTGCACTGAAGTATAAAAAACTCTTGTTTTTTCATATACAGTTATGGTCCAAACAGGAGTAGATAACCTTTTATTATCATAGACATCGCACAGTGTTGTTTTTTTTGAGGATGTTTTTTAATTTTTCATTTTCCGAATGAAAAAATTAATTTCTGCTATCAAGTTCCAATAGGTTATCCCATGTATTCCGGCGGTCACGCACTATTTCTCCTGCCTGCGGTATGGGCACATCTCGAAACTATGCAAGGCAGATAATAAATGCTGCCAGGACTGTGGTAGAACTTATGGCGAGACCAAAATTATAAAACCACCTTCAGGCAATATCCTGAATACAAGTTTCAGAAAAATATCAAGAGTAGATGCCTTGAAAAGGCTGTCATATTTTGCTTTTTACAAAAAACCCTACTATCCATTATCCTAATAATTTCCCAGTGCTGTAAGAAGTTTCAACACTACTTCTTTGACCAATCCAAGTAGGAGCAATAAGAGACCGGGAGTAGAAGATCAACCTTTCTCAAAACAAAAGAATAAGGTTACGAAAAGAAGGAACACAACAAATACCTTTTTTCCCCTTTGAGAGAGCGAATGAGGATTATGGGACCATAATATAAAAAGGACACCATCACAGAAAATTCCCAAGATAAAGTAATTTCGGAAAGAGAAGAAATACCCCCTCCCCGTTGCTGAATCTTCTGAAGAATGTTCCAATTCTTAATGGCACCCCTCATAATATTCATGAAAAATCTGAAAAAAAGGACACAAAAAATCTTATAAAAATTCCAACAAAACTCCCAATGCAACAAAAAAAAAACGAAAAATTATAACAATATTATAACAATGAAAGATACAAAGCTTTGATGCTAACATGCACCTTTAAATAAAACCTGACTGAGAATGTTCTCGCTTTTTCAAATCTTTCTAAACCATTCGTGTCGATAGACTTGATATATATGGACGTTGTGCAACAGTAATTAAAAATAAATTCAACTATATTCAGTAGGGACCATTTAACGGAAGCTTTTAACTTGTGAGGAGCTAAAAGCATCATAAATTTTTAATGCATACCACAGATAGATAGCTATAAAGTGAGATAGAAAACCAACAAGGTCGTATCATTTTAGAATAAATAGAAGATCACAACTTTTCATTTTTAAATGATGGAAGAACGACTCGAATTCAAAAATCAGGAGAATAATTAACGTGACCAGTATACATGGGATATAACTCAATCTGTGACGGGCTCAGGAAAGCTTTCAAGGCTAACAAAATTCCAACAAATATGTTTAAATTTGACCTTCGAAGGACAGACTGATAGTCTCTATAAAACTAATGTATTTGTTCATTTTGTATCCTTAGACTGTTATTTTTACTGTTGTTTTTGTGGGTATAGGATTATAGGCAAAAAAGAAACACTTATTTTTCTTTGGTACGTTTCGGACTTTATTAGTCCTTTTTCAACCCTGCAAGAAACACATTACTCTTTAGAGGTCAATCTAATTTTTTATAAACTAGGCTAGAGATATATTAAGTACTTACTCAGTCAACTAATGTTTCATTGCAGATGTGGATGTGGTCTCTGCTGCCTTGTTACACGCCATGAAACTTGAAATTTTGGTCAAACTTGTTTCAAAAAACCTTTTTTTTTTTATAATATTAATATATTCACGCTTGCCGAAGAATTTTGAGGTTACAGTTGTCATTTGTGCAGTGGTGCTTTCAACAGAGGGGTGCGTTCATAACAAGTAACAGCGACAACACCAGTGGTGGGACCGTTCGTAAACTGTGCACTAAGTTGATCCGTATCTTTATTCTGGACAACTTATGGCCAATTGCACCAACGTCAAGTCTGCATCCCAAACCCAACCCAAAAGTCCCGCTCCCCCCAGAAGCACAAACTCAAAACACAAACCCAAAGCCGCCGCAACAGGCAATTATTATTTATTTCCCCAGCAACCCTCAAGCCTTCCCATTTAATAATAACTTTATCTTTCCCTCCCTTATTTTTGTTCCCTATTTTTCCAAAAAATTTTTTTTAAGTTTTGATATAGTTAAATACCTACATTAGCAATAAATTTATTTCCCCCTCCCTTATCTTTTCCTTCCCTTATTTTTACATCAACTTTGTACTTCACGGACGGTCCCTCCCACTTATATTTTTTATATAGCTTTTTCCCTATGTAAAATTAAAGTTTTTATACAGTTAAAATATAGTGGTCAAAAATTAAACAATTAAAATACATTATTACAAAAGTTAACATAAATATTATGGTAAATTCGACATTTTTTGAGTCAACCTATCAATGTAAATGTATGACCTGAGTGTGGTTTGTTTTATTACTTGGAAGTTGCAAAATTGTTTTTTATATAATTCCAAAGTTGTGGAACTCATATATGTTGTTATGAATGAGAACCCTCGTTCAATGGTGATTGCATTTCCAAGTAATAAGTGTGTGTGTAGGTGTATGAGTGTGTTATATAAGTTTTTATACAGTTAAAATATAGTGGTCAAAATTATAAACAATTAAAATAACACTATTACAAAAGTTAACATAAATATTATGGTAAAATCAACATTTTTGAGTCAACTTATCTATGTGAATGTATGGCCTGAGTGTGGTATGTTTTATTACTTGGAAGTTGCAAAATTGTTTTTTATATAATTCCAAAGTTGCGAAACTCGTATATGTTGTTATGAATGAGAACCCTCGTTCAATGGTGGTTGCATTTCCAAGTAATAAGTGTGTGTGTAGGTGTATGAGTGTGCGTAATGTTTGTGTTTGTGTGTGTTATTTAATCCTTCATTATGTGGAAGTTGCACATTTGGTTTTATAATTCCATAGTTGCGGAACTCATATATTATGTTGTTGTGTATGAGAACCCTCGTTCAATGGTTGCACTTCCAGATAATTAGAATATGTGTGTGGGTGTATGTGGTTGTGGATGTTGTGTGTACATTCATTTTGTATAGGTAACTGCTAATAAATTTATAAAAAACAAAAAACAAAAAACATACAACATAGAACATTAAAATAATGTAGATCAATGGCATTCTAGATTGACTTTTTAGGATGAACATATATATGTAAGATTTGTTAATGTTTTTGAGATTTATACAGTTGTAAGAGGTTGCCATACAGTCCACTCAATCCATCAGCATCTGTTTTTTTGTTTACTGTGTCATTTGACTGTATGTGGATCATTTCACTTACACGTCTTTTATACGGATTTTGTTCTGTGTCCACAATGCTTACTTGGTCAAATTGGAAGTGATGACCCGTTTGAAAATGGTGTTTAGCCAAAGCAGTTTTGTCCTCATAATACATTCGATCATTTCTGCAATCATATTTGTGCTGTTGTACTCGTTTTCCTAGATGTTGCATGGTTTCACCTATGTAAAATTTGTTGCATTCACAAGGAATTTTATATATTACCGAACTTTTTTTGTCCAGTGGAATTTGATCTTTTAGTGGTGTAAAGAATGTATTTGTGGTTTTTATATTATAATATGCAAGGGTAATATTCTTATTGTGGGTTTGTATGCATCTAGCAATTTTCTGTGATAGATTATTAATGTATGGGAATTTGTAGTATTTTGCTTGCTCTTTTTTTGGTTGGCTTTTCTTTTTAAACTTATCTATCGTTTGGTTTACAAAGCTGATGGGGTAATTATTATTTTTAAGAATTGCTTTGATTTTGATGGTATTTTGGTCATGAAATTGTGGGTCACTTAAAGTAATAGCTCTGTGTAAGAGGCCATGGATAGTTCCAATTTTGTTAGAGACAGGATGGTTAGAAAGATAGTTTAACAACCGCCCTGAACTCGTGGGTTTTGAATACCAATTTGTTAGCAAGCTTCCATCCTGTTGTTTATGTATTTCTATGTCTAAAAAACTAATGCTCATATTTTTTTCAATTTCCATTGTAAATTGTAGGGATTTATGAAAACTATTAAAGGTGGTAAGTAGTGTGTTTAATTGGTCTTTTGGTGCGGACAGAATTGTGTCGTCAACATATACATATATAAATGGGATCTGGAAAGGCAACTTTTTTAAGACTTGTGTTATGAGGTGGTTCATTACAATGTTAGCTAATATTGGTGACGCCGGGTTACCCATCGCAGAACCATCTTTTTGTAGATAAATATTTTTTTGGTATGAAAAGTAGCTTGTCTCAAAACAATAAGTGACCAAGTCTACCAAGTTAGTTTTTGAGATGTCAGTATAGCTTGAAATAAATTTATAATGGGTTTTTATTATTTCTATAACTAGTTGTTTGGGTATGTTAGTAAACAAACTCACGACATCCAGAGAGACGAGTACATGATTTTGTGGTATTTTTTGTTCTTTTATTAACGTAGAAAACTGGAAAGAATCTTTTAAGTTATAATGAAAAGTTGATGTTAATGGATTGAGTGTTGTATGTAAAAATTTAGCAAGATTGTACCCTGGAGAATTAATACAACTTACAACCGGTCTTAGATGAACTCCATTTTTATGTGTCTTCCTCAGGCAGTAGAGCTTAGGTGGTACCGAGTTTTGGCGTTTTAACTGTTTTTCTTCATTCACAGTAAGTACCCCTTGTGTCCTTAGGTCAGTAATAAGTTTGTTTGCCCTATTTTGGAACTTATTTGTTGGGTCTTTGGGAGTGACTTCATAAATGTTTGAGTCACTGAGCATTTTCATGACATTGTTGTGGTACTCTTCTTTGCTCATCAGTACTGTTGAATTCCCCTTGTCAGATCTGGAGACCATTAAATCAGGGTGGTCTTTTAGGAACTGTTTTGTGGTTTTTACAGTTTTTGAAAGGTTGGTATGTCTTGTTGTAGCCCTTTGGTAGTGATTTGTGATGATATTCGTTGTTTGTGCTCTTAAATTATCTTTCTCTTCATTAGAGAAATTTTGTGCTTGAATACAATACTCCAAATCCTTGATCATTGTTGGTATTGGAATCTCATGTTTTGCTAGCGGAAGGCCAAATTTAGGGCCGAGACTTAATGTAGATTCTACTTCATGAGGTAATTGTATATCCGTGTAATTGTATAAGTAATTGTTTTTTGTGTTGATACATATTTCACTTTGTGTATCCCTGAGTGATTGTAGTTTTTTTTGGTTAGTTGTTTTAGCTATCTCAAATTCTCTGTTGAATCTTTTTATGTTTTCACTTACACAATACCGGAAAATTTCTTCCGGGACAGACTCTTTAAATTGAGTTTTAAGCTCTTCAATGTATTTGGATGTGGTTTTAAGTTTCCAAAATGTTATGTCAATCTCCAAATTAAGTATAGCTTTTTTAAACTTTCGGGTTATGTTATCTGCCCTTCTTTGAAAAGGGTGATTGTCAGTATAAATGGGGTATAGGCATTTGATACTTCCATTTAAATGTTTGGGTAGAACATCATAAGATCTACATTTCAAAAGGAAAATTTTTCTATTTTGTAGGTTTGCTAGTTTATTTATATTGTTTGACCAACCTTTCAATGAGGAATGTGCTTGTTTACCATGTTGTTGTTTGATGTGAGAAAAGAAACCCTCTTGATTGTTTTTGTTCATTTTGTATCCTTAGACTGTTATTTTTACTGTTGTTTTTGTGGGTATAGGATTATAGGCAAAAAAGAAACACTTATTTTTCTTTGGTACGTTTCGGACTTTATTAGTCCTTTTTCAACCCTGCAAGAAACACATTACTCTTTAGAGGTCAATCTAATTTTTTATAAACTAGGCTAGAGATATATTAAGTACTTACTCAGTCAACTAATGTTTCATTGCAGATGTGGATGTGGTCTCTGCTGCCTTGTTACACGCCATGAAACTTGAAATTTTGGTCAAACTTGTTTCAAAAAACCTTTTTTTTTTTTATAATATTAATATATTCACGCTTGCCGAAGAATTTTGAGGTTACAGTTGTCATTTGTGCAGTGGTGCTTTCAACAGAGGGGTGCGTTCATAACAAGTAACAGCGACAACACCAGTGGTGGGACCGTTCGTAAACTGTGCACTAAGTTGATCCGTATCTTTATTCTGGACAACTTATGGCCAATTGCACCAACGTCAAGTCTGCATCCCAAACCCAACCCAAAAGTCCCGCTCCCCCCAGAAGCACAAACTCAAAACACAAACCCAAAGCCGCCGCAACAGGCAATTATTATTTATTTCCCCAGCAACCCTCAAGCCTTCCCATTTAATAATAACTTTATCTTTCCCTCCCTTATTTTTGTTCCCTATTTTTCCAAAAAATTTTTTTTAAGTTTTGATATAGTTAAATACCTACATTAGCAATAAATTTATTTCCCCCTCCCTTATCTTTTCCTTCCCTTATTTTTACATCAACTTTGTACTTCACGGACGGTCCCTCCCACTTATATTTTTTATATAGCTTTTTCCCTATGTAAAATTAAAGTTTTTATACAGTTAAAATATAGTGGTCAAAAATTAAACAATTAAAATACATTATTACAAAAGTTAACATAAATATTATGGTAAATTCGACATTTTTTGAGTCAACCTATCAATGTAAATGTATGACCTGAGTGTGGTTTGTTTTATTACTTGGAAGTTGCAAAATTGTTTTTTATATAATTCCAAAGTTGTGGAACTCATATATGTTGTTATGAATGAGAACCCTCGTTCAATGGTGATTGCATTTTCAAGTAATAAGTGTGTGTGTAGGTGTATGAGTGTGTTATATAAGTTTTTATACAGTTAAAATATAGTGGTCAAAATTATAAACAATTAAAATAACACTATTACAAAAGTTAACATAAATATTATGGTAAAATCAACATTTTTGAGTCAACTTATCTATGTGAATGTATGGCCTGAGTGTGGTATGTTTTATTACTTGGAAGTTGCAAAATTGTTTTTTATATAATTCCAAAGTTGCGAAACTCGTATATGTTGTTATGAATGAGAACCCTCGTTCAATGGTGGTTGCATTTCCAAGTAATAAGTGTGTGTGTAGGTGTATGAGTGTGCGTAATGTTTGTGTTTGTGTGTGTTATTTAATCCTTCATTATGTGGAAGTTGCACATTTGGTTTTATAATTCCATAGTTGCGGAACTCATATATTATGTTGTTGTGTATGAGAACCCTCGTTCAATGGTTGCACTTCCAGATAATTAGAATATGTGTGTGGGTGTATGTGGTTGTGGATGTTGTGTGTACATTCATTTTGTATAGGTAACTGCTAATAAATTTATAAAAAACAAAAAACAAAAAACATACAACATAGAACATTAAAATAATGTAGATCAATGGCATTCTAGATTGACTTTTTAGGATGAACATATATATGTAAGATTTGTTAATGTTTTTGAGATTTATACAGTTGTAAGAGGTTGCCATACAGTCCACTCAATCCATCAGCATCTGTTTTTTTGTTTACTGTGTCATTTGACTGTATGTGGATCATTTCACTTACACGTCTTTTATACGGATTTTGTTCTGTGTCCACAATGCTTACTTGGTCAAATTGGAAGTGATGACCCGTTTGAAAATGGTGTTTAGCCAAAGCAGTTTTGTCCTCATAATACATTCGATCATTTCTGCAATCATATTTGTGCTGTTGTACTCGTTTTCCTAGATGTTGCATGGTTTCACCTATGTAAAATTTGTTGCATTCACAAGGAATTTTATATATTACCGAACTTTTTTTGTCCAGTGGAATTTGATCTTTTAGTGGTGTAAAGAATGTATTTGTGGTTTTTATATTATAATATGCAAGGGTAATATTCTTATTGTGGGTTTGTATGCATCTAGCAATTTTCTGTGATAGATTATTAATGTATGGGAATTTGTAGTATTTTGCTTGCTCTTTTTTTGGTTGGCTTTTCTTTTTAAACTTATCTATCGTTCGGTTTACAAAGCTGATGGGGTAATTATTATTTTTAAGAATTGCTTTGATTTTGATGGTATTTTGGTCATGAAATTGTGGGTCACTTAAAGTAATAGCTCTGTGTAAGAGGCCATGGATAGTTCCAATTTTGTTAGAGACAGGATGGTTAGAAAGATAGTTTAACAACCGCCCTGAACTCGTGGGTTTTGAATACCAATTTGTTAGCAAGCTTCCATCCTGTTCTTTATGTATTTCTATGTCTAAAAAACTAATGCTCATATTTTTTTCAATTTCCATTGTAAATTGTAGGGATTTATGAAAACTATTAAAGGTGGTAAGTAGTGTGTTTAATTGGTCTTTTGGTGCGGACAGAATTGTGTCGTCAACATATACATATATAAATGGGATCTGGAAAGGCAACTTTTTTAAGACTTGTGTTATGAGGTGGTTCATTACAATGTTAGCTAATATTGGTGACGCCGGGTTACCCATCGCAGAACCATCTTTTTGTAGATAAATATTTTTTTGGTATGAAAAGTAGCTTGTCTCAAAACAATAAGTGACCAAGTCTACCAAGTTAGTTTTTGAGATGTCAGTATAGCTTGAAATAAATTTATAATGGGTTTTTATTATTTCTATAACTAGTTGTTTGGGTATGTTAGTAAACAAACTCACGACATCCAGAGAGACGAGTACATGATTTTGTGGTATTTTTTGTTCTTTTATTAACGTAGAAAACTGGAAAGAATCTTTTAAGTTATAATGAAAAGTTGATGTTAATGGATTGAGTGTTGTATGTAAAAATTTAGCAAGATTGTACCCTGGAGAATTAATACAACTTACAACCGGTCTTAGATGAACTCCATTTTTATGTGTCTTCCTCAGGCAGTAGAGCTTAGGTGGTACCGAGTTTTGGCGTTTTAACTGTTTTTCTTCATTCACAGTAAGTACCCCTTGTGTCCTTAGGTCAGTAATAAGTTTGTTTGCCCTATTTTGGAACTTATTTGTTGGGTCTTTGGGAGTGACTTCATAAATGTTTGAGTCACTGAGCATTTTCATGACATTGTTGTGGTACTCTTCTTTGCTCATCAGTACTGTTGAATTCCCCTTGTCAGATCTGGAGACCATTAAATCAGGGTGGTCTTTTAGGAACTGTTTTGTGGTTTTTACAGTTTTTGAAAGGTTGGTATGTCTTGTTGTAGCCCTTTGGTAGTGATTTGTGATGATATTCGTTGTTTGTGCTCTTAAATTATCTTTCTCTTCATTAGAGAAATTTTGTGCTTGAATACAATACTCCAAATCCTTGATCATTGTTGGTATTGGAATCTCATGTTTTGCTAGCGGAAGGCCAAATTTAGGGCCGAGACTTAATGTAGATTCTACTTCATGAGGTAATTGTATATCCGTGTAATTGTATAAGTAATTGTTTTTTGTGTTGATACATATTTCACTTTGTGTATCCCTGAGTGATTGTAGTTTTTTTTGGTTAGTTGTTTTAGCTATCTCAAATTCTCTGTTGAATCTTTTTATGTTTTCACTTACACAATACCGGAAAATTTCTTCCGGGACAGACTCTTTAAATTGAGTTTTAAGCTCTTCAATGTATTTGGATGTGGTTTTAAGTTTCCAAAATGTTATGTCAATCTCCAAATTAAGTATAGCTTTTTTAAACTTTCGGGTTATGTTATCTGCCCTTCTTTGAAAAGGGTGATTGTCAGTATAAATGGGGTATAGGCATTTGATACTTCCATTTAAATGTTTGGGTAGAACATCATAAGATCTACATTTCAAAAGGAAAATTTTTTCTATTTTGTAGGTTTGCTAGTTTATTTATATTGTTTGACCAACCTTTCAATGAGGAATGTGCTTGTTTACCATGTTGTTGTTTGATGTGAGAAAAGAAACCCTCTTGATTGTTTTTGTTCATTTTGTATCCTTAGACTGTTATTTTTACTGTTGTTTTTGTGGGTATAGGATTATAGGCAAAAAAGAAACACTTATTTTTCTTTGGTACGTTTCGGACTTTATTAGTCCTTTTTCAACCCTGCAAGAAACACATTACTCTTTAGAGGTCAATCTAATTTTTTATAAACTAGGCTAGAGATATATTAAGTACTTACTCAGTCAACTAATGTTTCATTGCAGATGTGGATGTGGTCTCTGCTGCCTTGTTACACGCCATGAAACTTGAAATTTTGGTCAAACTTGTTTCAAAAAACCTTTTTTTTTTATAATATTAATATATTCACGCTTGCCGAAGAATTTTGAGGTTACAGTTGTCATTTGTGCAGTGGTGCTTTCAACAGAGGGGTGCGTTCATAACAAGTAACAGCGACAACACCAGTGGTGGGACCGTTCGTAAACTGTGCACTAAGTTGATCCGTATCTTTATTCTGGACAACTTATGGCTAATTGCACCAACGTCAAGTCTGCATCCCAAACCCAACCCAAAAGTCCCGCTCCCCCCAGAAGCACAAACTCAAAACACAAACCCAAAGCCGCCGCAACAGGCAATTATTATTTATTTCCCCAGCAACCCTCAAGCCTTCCCATTTAATAATAACTTTATCTTTCCCTCCCTTATTTTTGTTCCCTATTTTTCCAAAAAATTTTTTTTAAGTTTTGATATAGTTAAATACCTACATTAGCAATAAATTTATTTCCCCCTCCCTTATCTTTTCCTTCCCTTATTTTTACATCAACTTTGTACTTCACGGACGGTCCCTCCCACTTATATTTTTTATATAGCTTTTTCCCTATGTAAAATTAAAGTTTTTATACAGTTAAAATATAGTGGTCAAAAATTAAACAATTAAAATACATTATTACAAAAGTTAACATAAATATTATGGTAAATTCGACATTTTTTGAGTCAACCTATCAATGTAAATGTATGACCTGAGTGTGGTTTGTTTTATTACTTGGAAGTTGCAAAATTGTTTTTTATATAATTCCAAAGTTGTGGAACTCATATATGTTGTTATGAATGAGAACCCTCGTTCAATGGTGATAGCATTTCCAAGTAATAAGTGTGTGTGTAGGTGTATGAGTGTGTTATATAAGTTTTTATACAGTTAAAATATAGTGGTCAAAATTATAAACAATTAAAATAACACTATTACAAAAGTTAACATAAATATTATGGTAAAATCAACATTTTTGAGTCAACTTATCTATGTGAATGTATGGCCTGAGTGTGGTATGTTTTATTACTTGGAAGTTGCAAAATTGTTTTTTATATAATTCCAAAGTTGCGAAACTCGTATATGTTGTTATGAATGAGAACCCTCGTTCAATGGTGGTTGCATTTCCAAGTAATAAGTGTGTGTGTAGGTGTATGAGTGTGCGTAATGTTTGTGTTTGTGTGTGTTATTTAATCCTTCATTATGTGGAAGTTGCACATTTGGTTTTATAATTCCATAGTTGCGGAACTCATATATTATGTTGTTGTGTATGAGAACCCTCGTTCAATGGTTGCACTTCCAGATAATTAGAATATGTGTGTGGGTGTATGTGGTTGTGGATGTTGTGTGTACATTCATTTTGTATAGGTAACTGCTAATAAATTTATAAAAAACAAAAAACAAAAAACATACAACATAGAACATTAGAATAATGTAGATCAATGGCATTCTAGATTGACTTTTTAGGATGAACATATATATGTAAGATTTGTTAATGTTTTTGAGATTTATACAGTTGTAAGAGGTTGCCATACAGTCCACTCAATCCATCAGCATCTGTTTTTTTGTTTACTGTGTCATTTGACTGTATGTGGATCATTTCACTTACACGTCTTTTATACGGATTTTGTTCTGTGTCCACAATGCTTACTTGGTCAAATTGGAAGTGATGACCCGTTTGAAAATGGTGTTTAGCCAAAGCAGTTTTCCTAGATGTTGCATGGTTTCACCTATGTAAAATTTGTTGCATTCACAAGGAATTTTATATATTACCGAACTTTTTTTGTCCAGTGGAATTTGATCTTTTAGTGGTGTAAAGAATGTATTTGTGGTTTTTATATTATAATATGCAAGGGTAATATTCTTATTGTGGGTTTGTATGCATCTAGCAATTTTCTGTGATAGATTATTAATGTATGGGAATTTGTAGTATTTTGCTTGCTCTTTTTTTGGTTGGCTTTTCTTTTTAAACTTATCTATCGTTCGGTTTACAAAGCTGATGGGGTAATTATTATTTTTAAGAATTGCTTTGATTTTGATGGTATTTTGGTCATGAAATTGTGGGTCACTTAAAGTAATAGCTCTGTGTAAGAGGCCATGGATAGTTCCAATTTTGTTAGAGACAGGATGGTTAGAAAGATAGTTTAACAACCGCCCTGAACTCGTGGGTTTTGAATACCAATTTGTTAGCAAGCTTCCATCCTGTTGTTTATGTATTTCTATGTCTAAAAAACTAATGCTCATATTTTTTTCAATTTCCATTGTAAATTGTAGGGATTTATGAAAACTATTAAAGGTGGTAAGTAGTGTGTTTAATTGGTCTTTTGGTGCGGACAGAATTGTGTCGTCAACATATACATATATAAATGGGATCTGGAAAGGCAACTTTTTTAAGACTTGTGTTATGAGGTGGTTCATTATAATGTTAGCTAATATTGGTGACGCCGGGTTACCCATCGCAGAACCATCTTTTTGTAGATAAATATTTTTTTGGTATGAAAAGTAGCTTGTCTCAAAACAATAAGTGACCAAGTCTACCAAGTTAGTTTTTGAGATGTCAGTATAGCTTGAAATAAATTTATAATGGGTTTTTATTATTTCTATAACTAGTTGTTTGGGTATGTTAGTAAACAAACTCACGACATCCAGAGAGACGAGTACATGATTTTGTGGTATTTTTTGTTCTTTTATTAACGTAGAAAACTGGAAAGAATCTTTTAAGTTATAATGAAAAGTTGATGTTAATGGATTGAGTGTTGTATGTAAAAATTTAGCAAGATTGTACCCTGGAGAATTAATACAACTTACAACCGGTCTTAGATGAACTCCATTTTTATGTGTCTTCCTCAGGCAGTAGAGCTTAGGTGGTACCGAGTTTTGGCGTTTTAACTGTTTTTCTTCATTCACAGTAAGTACCCCTTGTGTCCTTAGGTCAGTAATAAGTTTGTTTGCCCTATTTTGGAACTTATTTGTTGGGTCTTTGGGAGTGACTTCATAAATGTTTGAGTCACTGAGCATTTTCATGACATTGTTGTGGTACTCTTCTTTGCTCATCAGTACTGTTGAATTCCCCTTGTCAGATCTGGAGACCATTAAATCAGGGTGGTCTTTTAGGAACTGTTTTGTGGTTTTTACAGTTTTTGAAAGGTTGGTATGTCTTGTTGTAGCCCTTTGGTAGTGATTTGTGATGATATTCGTTGTTTGTGCTCTTAAATTATCTTTCTCTTCATTAGAGAAATTTTGTGCTTGAATACAATACTCCAAATCCTTGATCATTGTTGGTATTGGAATCTCATGTTTTCCAATACCAACAATGATCAAGGATTTGGAGTATTGTATTCAAGCACAAAATTTCTCTAATGAAGAGAAAGATAATTTAAGAGCACAAACAACGAATATCATCACAAATCACTACCAAAGGGCTACAACAAGACATACCAACCTTTCAAAAACTGTAAAAACCACAAAACAGTTCCTAAAAGACCACCCTGATTTAATGGTCTCCAGATCTGACAAGGGGAATTCAACAGTACTGATGAGCAAAGAAGAGTACCACAACAATGTCATGAAAATGCTCAGTGACTCAAACATTTATGAAGTCACTCCCAAAGACCCAACAAATAAGTTCCAAAATAGGGCAAACAAACTTATTACTGACCTAAGGACACAAGGGGTACTTACTGTGAATGAAGAAAAACAGTTAAAACGCCAAAACTCGGTACCACCTAAGCTCTACTGCCTGAGGAAGACACATAAAAATGGAGTTCATCTAAGACCGGTTGTAAGTTGTATTAATTCTCCAGGGTACAATCTTGCTAAATTTTTACATACAACACTCAATCCATTAACATCAACTTTTCATTATAACTTAAAAGATTCTTTCCAGTTTTCTACGTTAATAAAAGAACAAAAAATACCACAAAATCATGTACTCGTCTCTCTGGATGTCGTGAGTTTGTTTACTAACATACCCAAACAACTAGTTATAGAAATAATAAAAACCCATTATAAATTTATTTCAAGCTATACTGACATCTCAAAAACTAACTTGGTAGACTTGGTCACTTATTGTTTTGAGACAAGCTACTTTTCATACCAAAAAAATATTTATCTACAAAAAGATGGTTCTGCGATGGGTAACCCGGCGTCACCAATATTAGCTAACATTGTAATGAACCACCTCATAACACAAGTCTTAAAAAAGTTGCCTTTCCAGATCCCATTTATATATGTATATGTTGACGACACAATTCTGTCCGCACCAAAAGACCAATTAAACACACTACTTACCACCTTTAATAGTTTTCATAAATCCCTACAATTTACAATGGAAATTGAAAAAAATATGAGCATTAGTTTTTTAGACATAGAAATACATAAACAACAGGATGGAAGCTTGCTAACAAATTGGTATTCAAAACCCACGAGTTCAGGGCGGTTGTTAAACTATCTTTCTAACCATCCTGTCTCTAACAAAATTGGAACTATCCATGGCCTCTTACACAGAGCTATTACTTTAAGTGACCCACAATTTCATGACCAAAATACCATCAAAATCAAAGCAATTCTTAAAAATAATAATTACCCCATCAGCTTTGTAAACCGAACGATAGATAAGTTTAAAAAGAAAAGCCAACCAAAAAAAGAGCAAGCAAAATACTACAAATTCCCATACATTAATAATCTATCACAGAAAATTGCTAGATGCATACAAACCCACAATAAGAATATTACCCTTGCATATTATAATATAAAAACCACAAATACATTCTTTACACCACTAAAAGATCAAATTCCACTGGACAAAAAAAGTTCGGTAATATATAAAATTCCTTGTGAATGCAACAAATTTTACATAGGTGAAACCATGCAACATCTAGGAAAACGAGTACAACAGCACAAATATGATTGCAGAAATGATCGAATGTATTATGAGGACAAAACTGCTTTGGCTAAACACCATTTTCAAACGGGTCATCACTTCCAATTTGACCAAGTAAGCATTGTGGACACAGAACAAAATCCGTATAAAAGACGTGTAAGTGAAATGATCCACATACAGTCAAATGACACAGTAAACAAAAAAACAGATGCTGATGGATTGAGTGGACTGTATGGCAACCTCTTACAACTGTATAAATCTCAAAAACATTAACAAATCTTACATATATATGTTCATCCTAAAAAGTCAATCTAGAATGCCATTGATCTACATTATTTTAATGTTCTATGTTGTATGTTTTTTGTTTTTTGTTTTTTATAAATTTATTAGCAGTTACCTATACAAAATGAATGTACACACAACATCCACAACCACATACACCCACACACATATTCTAATTATCTGGAAGTGCAACCATTGAACGAGGGTTCTCATACACAACAACATAATATATGAGTTCCGCAACTATGGAATTATAAAACCAAATGTGCAACTTCCACATAATGAAGGATTAAATAACACACACAAACACAAACATTACGCACACTCATACACCTACACACACACTTATTACTTGGAAATGCAACCACCATTGAACGAGGGTTCTCATTCATAACAACATATACGAGTTTCGCAACTTTGGAATTATATAAAAAACAATTTTGCAACTTCCAAGTAATAAAACATACCACACTCAGGCCATACATTCACATAGATAAGTTGACTCAAAAATGTTGATTTTACCATAATATTTATGTTAACTTTTGTAATAGTGTTATTTTAATTGTTTATAATTTTGACCACTATATTTTAACTGTATAAAAACTTATATAACACACTCATACACCTACACACACACTTATTACTTGGAAATGCAATCACCATTGAACGAGGGTTCTCATTCATAACAACATATATGAGTTCCACAACTTTGGAATTATATAAAAAACAATTTTGCAACTTCCAAGTAATAAAACAAACCACACTCAGGTCATACATTTACATTGATAGGTTGACTCAAAAAATGTCGAATTTACCATAATATTTATGTTAACTTTTGTAATAATGTATTTTAATTGTTTAATTTTTGACCACTATATTTTAACTGTATAAAAACTTTAATTTTACATAGGGAAAAAGCTATATAAAAAATATAAGTGGGAGGGACCGTCCGTGAAGTACAAAGTTGATGTAAAAATAAGGGAAGGAAAAGATAAGGGAGGGGGAAATAAATTTATTGCTAATGTAGGTATTTAACTATATCAAAACTTAAAAAAAATTTTTTGGAAAAATAGGGAACAAAAATAAGGGAGGGAAAGATAAAGTTATTATTAAATGGGAAGGCTTGAGGGTTGCTGGGGAAATAAATAATAATTGCCTGTTGCGGCGGCTTTGGGTTTGTGTTTTGAGTTTGTGCTTCTGGGGGGAGCGGGACTTTTGGGTTGGGTTTGGGATGCAGACTTGACGTTGGTGCAATTGGCCATAAGTTGTCCAGAATAAAGATACGGATCAACTTAGTGCACAGTTTACGAACGGTCCCACCACTGGTGTTGTCGCTGTTACTTGTTATGAACGCACCCCTCTGTTGAAAGCACCACTGCACAAATGACAACTGTAACCTCAAAATTCTTCGGCAAGCGTGAATATATTAATATTATAAAAAAAAAAAAGGTTTTTTGAAACAAGTTTGACCAAAATTTCAAGTTTCATGGCGTGTAACAAGGCAGCAGAGACCACATCCACATCTGCAATGAAACATTAGTTGACTGAGTAAGTACTTAATATATCTCTAGCCTAGTTTATAAAAAATTAGATTGACCTCTAAAGAGTAATGTGTTTCTTGCAGGGTTGAAAAAGGACTAATAAAGTCCGAAACGTACCAAAGAAAAATAAGTGTTTCTTTTTTGCCTATAATCCTATACCCACAAAAACAACAGTAAAAATAACAGTCTAAGGATACAAAATGAACAAAAACAATCAAGAGGGTTTCTTTTCTCACATCAAACAACAACATGGTAAACAAGCACATTCCTCATTGAAAGGTTGGTCAAACAATATAAATAAACTAGCAAACCTACAAAATAGAAAAAATTTTCCTTTTGAAATGTAGATCTTATGATGTTCTACCCAAACATTTAAATGGAAGTATCAAATGCCTATACCCCATTTATACTGACAATCACCCTTTTCAAAGAAGGGCAGATAACATAACCCGAAAGTTTAAAAAAGCTATACTTAATTTGGAGATTGACATAACATTTTGGAAACTTAAAACCACATCCAAATACATTGAAGAGCTTAAAACTCAATTTAAAGAGTCTGTCCCGGAAGAAATTTTCCGGTATTGTGTAAGTGAAAACATAAAAAGATTCAACAGAGAATTTGAGATAGCTAAAACAACTAACCAAAAAAAACTACAATCACTCAGGGATACACAAAGTGAAATATGTATCAACACAAAAAACAATTACTTATACAATTACACGGATATACAATTACCTCATGAAGTAGAATCTACATTAAGTCTCGGCCCTAAATTTGGCCTTCCGCTAGCAAAACATGAGATTCCAATACCAACAATGATCAAGGATTTGGAGTATTGTATTCAAGCACAAAATTTCTCTAATGAAGAGAAAGATAATTTAAGAGCACAAACAACGAATATCATCACAAATCACTACCAAAGGGCTACAACAAGACATACCAACCTTTCAAAAACTGTAAAAACCACAAAACAGTTCCTAAAAGACCACCCTGATTTAATGGTCTCCAGATCTGACAAGGGGAATTCAACAGTACTGATGAGCAAAGAAGAGTACCACAACAATGTCATGAAAATGCTCAGTGACTCAAACATTTATGAAGTCACTCCCAAAGACCCAACAAATAAGTTCCAAAATAGGGCAAACAAACTTATTACTGACCTAAGGACACAAGGGGTACTTACTGTGAATGAAGAAAAACAGTTAAAACGCCAAAACTCGGTACCACCTAAGCTCTACTGCCTGAGGAAGACACATAAAAATGGAGTTCATCTAAGACCGGTTGTAAGTTGTATTAATTCTCCAGGGTACAATCTTGCTAAATTTTTACATACAACACTCAATCCATTAACATCAACTTTTCATTATAACTTAAAAGATTCTTTCCAGTTTTCTACGTTAATAAAAGAACAAAAAATACCACAAAATCATGTACTCGTCTCTCTGGATGTCGTGAGTTTGTTTACTAACATACCCAAACAACTAGTTATAGAAATAATAAAAACCCATTATAAATTTATTTCAAGCTATACTGACATCTCAAAAACTAACTTGGTAGACTTGGTCACTTATTGTTTTGAGACAAGCTACTTTTCATACCAAAAAAATATTTATCTACAAAAAGATGGTTCTGCGATGGGTAACCCGGCGTCACCAATATTAGCTAACATTGTAATGAACCACCTCATAACACAAGTCTTAAAAAAGTTGCCTTTCCAGATCCCATTTATATATGTATATGTTGACGACACAATTCTGTCCGCACCAAAAGACCAATTAAACACACTACTTACCACCTTTAATAGTTTTCATAAATCCCTACAATTTACAATGGAAATTGAAAAAAATATGAGCATTAGTTTTTTAGACATAGAAATACATAAACAACAGGATGGAAGCTTGCTAACAAATTGGTATTCAAAACCCACGAGTTCAGGGCGGTTGTTAAACTATCTTTCTAACCATCCTGTCTCTAACAAAATTGGAACTATCCATGGCCTCTTACACAGAGCTATTACTTTAAGTGACCCACAATTTCATGACCAAAATACCATCAAAATCAAAGCAATTCTTAAAAATAATAATTACCCCATCAGCTTTGTAAACCGAACGATAGATAAGTTTAAAAAGAAAAGCCAACCAAAAAAAGAGCAAGCAAAATACTACAAATTCCCATACATTAATAATCTATCACAGAAAATTGCTAGATGCATACAAACCCACAATAAGAATATTACCCTTGCATATTATAATATAAAAACCACAAATACATTCTTTACACCACTAAAAGATCAAATTCCACTGGACAAAAAAAGTTCGGTAATATATAAAATTCCTTGTGAATGCAACAAATTTTACATAGGTGAAACCATGCAACATCTAGGAAAACGAGTACAACAGCACAAATATGATTGCAGAAATGATCGAATGTATTATGAGGACAAAACTGCTTTGGCTAAACACCATTTTCAAACGGGTCATCACTTCCAATTTGACCAAGTAAGCATTGTGGACACAGAACAAAATCCGTATAAAAGACGTGTAAGTGAAATGATCCACATACAGTCAAATGACACAGTAAACAAAAAAACAGATGCTGATGGATTGAGTGGACTGTATGGCAACCTCTTACAACTGTATAAATCTCAAAAACATTAACAAATCTTACATATATATGTTCATCCTAAAAAGTCAATCTAGAATGCCATTGATCTACATTATTTTAATGTTCTATGTTGTATGTTTTTTGTTTTTTGTTTTTTATAAATTTATTAGCAGTTACCTATACAAAATGAATGTACACACAACATCCACAACCACATACACCCACACACATATTCTAATTATCTGGAAGTGCAACCATTGAACGAGGGTTCTCATACACAACAACATAATATATGAGTTCCGCAACTATGGAATTATAAAACCAAATGTGCAACTTCCACATAATGAAGGATTAAATAACACACACAAACACAAACATTACGCACACTCATACACCTACACACACACTTATTACTTGGAAATGCAACCACCATTGAACGAGGGTTCTCATTCATAACAACATATACGAGTTTCGCAACTTTGGAATTATATAAAAAACAATTTTGCAACTTCCAAGTAATAAAACATACCACACTCAGGCCATACATTCACATAGATAAGTTGACTCAAAAATGTTGATTTTACCATAATATTTATGTTAACTTTTGTAATAGTGTTATTTTAATTGTTTATAATTTTGACCACTATATTTTAACTGTATAAAAACTTATATAACACACTCATACACCTACACACACACTTATTACTTGGAAATGCAATCACCATTGAACGAGGGTTCTCATTCATAACAACATATATGAGTTCCACAACTTTGGAATTATATAAAAAACAATTTTGCAACTTCCAAGTAATAAAACAAACCACACTCAGGTCATACATTTACATTGATAGGTTGACTCAAAAAATGTCGAATTTACCATAATATTTATGTTAACTTTTGTAATAATGTATTTTAATTGTTTAATTTTTGACCACTATATTTTAACTGTATAAAAACTTTAATTTTACATAGGGAAAAAGCTATATAAAAAATATAAGTGGGAGGGACCGTCCGTGAAGTACAAAGTTGATGTAAAAATAAGGGAAGGAAAAGATAAGGGAGGGGGAAATAAATTTATTGCTAATGTAGGTATTTAACTATATCAAAACTTAAAAAAAATTTTTTGGAAAAATAGGGAACAAAAATAAGGGAGGGAAAGATAAAGTTATTATTAAATGGGAAGGCTTGAGGGTTGCTGGGGAAATAAATAATAATTGCCTGTTGCGGCGGCTTTGGGTTTGTGTTTTGAGTTTGTGCTTCTGGGGGGAGCGGGACTTTTGGGTTGGGTTTGGGATGCAGACTTGACGTTGGTGCAATTGGCCATAAGTTGTCCAGAATAAAGATACGGATCAACTTAGTGCACAGTTTACGAACGGTCCCACCACTGGTGTTGTCGCTGTTACTTGTTATGAACGCACCCCTCTGTTGAAAGCACCACTGCACAAATGACAACTGTAACCTCAAAATTCTTCGGCAAGCGTGAATATATTAATATTATAAAAAAAAAAAAGGTTTTTTGAAACAAGTTTGACCAAAATTTCAAGTTTCATGGCGTGTAACAAGGCAGCAGAGACCACATCCACATCTGCAATGAAACATTAGTTGACTGAGTAAGTACTTAATATATCTCTAGCCTAGTTTATAAAAAATTAGATTGACCTCTAAAGAGTAATGTGTTTCTTGCAGGGTTGAAAAAGGACTAATAAAGTCCGAAACGTACCAAAGAAAAATAAGTGTTTCTTTTTTGCCTATAATCCTATACCCACAAAAACAACAGTAAAAATAACAGTCTAAGGATACAAAATGAACAAAAACAATCAAGAGGGTTTCTTTTCTCACATCAAACAACAACATGGTAAACAAGCACATTCCTCATTGAAAGGTTGGTCAAACAATATAAATAAACTAGCAAACCTACAAAATAGAAAAAATTTTCCTTTTGAAATGTAGATCTTATGATGTTCTACCCAAACATTTAAATGGAAGTATCAAATGCCTATACCCCATTTATACTGACAATCACCCTTTTCAAAGAAGGGCAGATAACATAACCCGAAAGTTTAAAAAAGCTATACTTAATTTGGAGATTGACATAACATTTTGGAAACTTAAAACCACATCCAAATACATTGAAGAGCTTAAAACTCAATTTAAAGAGTCTGTCCCGGAAGAAATTTTCCGGTATTGTGTAAGTGAAAACATAAAAAGATTCAACAGAGAATTTGAGATAGCTAAAACAACTAACCAAAAAAAACTACAATCACTCAGGGATACACAAAGTGAAATATGTATCAACACAAAAAACAATTACTTATACAATTACACGGATATACAATTACCTCATGAAGTAGAATCTACATTAAGTCTCGGCCCTAAATTTGGCCTTCCGCTAGCAAAACATGAGATTCCAATACCAACAATGATCAAGGATTTGGAGTATTGTATTCAAGCACAAAATTTCTCTAATGAAGAGAAAGATAATTTAAGAGCACAAACAACGAATATCATCACAAATCACTACCAAAGGGCTACAACAAGACATACCAACCTTTCAAAAACTGTAAAAACCACAAAACAGTTCCTAAAAGACCACCCTGATTTAATGGTCTCCAGATCTGACAAGGGGAATTCAACAGTACTGATGAGCAAAGAAGAGTACCACAACAATGTCATGAAAATGCTCAGTGACTCAAACATTTATGAAGTCACTCCCAAAGACCCAACAAATAAGTTCCAAAATAGGGCAAACAAACTTATTACTGACCTAAGGACACAAGGGGTACTTACTGTGAATGAAGAAAAACAGTTAAAACGCCAAAACTCGGTACCACCTAAGCTCTACTGCCTGAGGAAGACACATAAAAATGGAGTTCATCTAAGACCGGTTGTAAGTTGTATTAATTCTCCAGGGTACAATCTTGCTAAATTTTTACATACAACACTCAATCCATTAACATCAACTTTTCATTATAACTTAAAAGATTCTTTCCAGTTTTCTACGTTAATAAAAGAACAAAAAATACCACAAAATCATGTACTCGTCTCTCTGGATGTCGTGAGTTTGTTTACTAACATACCCAAACAACTAGTTATAGAAATAATAAAAACCCATTATAAATTTATTTCAAGCTATACTGACATCTCAAAAACTAACTTGGTAGACTTGGTCACTTATTGTTTTGAGACAAGCTACTTTTCATACCAAAAAAATATTTATCTACAAAAAGATGGTTCTGCGATGGGTAACCCGGCGTCACCAATATTAGCTAACATTGTAATGAACCACCTCATAACACAAGTCTTAAAAAAGTTGCCTTTCCAGATCCCATTTATATATGTATATGTTGACGACACAATTCTGTCCGCACCAAAAGACCAATTAAACACACTACTTACCACCTTTAATAGTTTTCATAAATCCCTACAATTTACAATGGAAATTGAAAAAAATATGAGCATTAGTTTTTTAGACATAGAAATACATAAACAACAGGATGGAAGCTTGCTAACAAATTGGTATTCAAAACCCACGAGTTCAGGGCGGTTGTTAAACTATCTTTCTAACCATCCTGTCTCTAACAAAATTGGAACTATCCATGGCCTCTTACACAGAGCTATTACTTTAAGTGACCCACAATTTCATGACCAAAATACCATCAAAATCAAAGCAATTCTTAAAAATAATAATTACCCCATCAGCTTTGTAAACCGAACGATAGATAAGTTTAAAAAGAAAAGCCAACCAAAAAAAGAGCAAGCAAAATACTACAAATTCCCATACATTAATAATCTATCACAGAAAATTGCTAGATGCATACAAACCCACAATAAGAATATTACCCTTGCATATTATAATATAAAAACCACAAATACATTCTTTACACCACTAAAAGATCAAATTCCACTGGACAAAAAAAGTTCGGTAATATATAAAATTCCTTGTGAATGCAACAAATTTTACATAGGTGAAACCATGCAACATCTAGGAAAACGAGTACAACAGCACAAATATGATTGCAGAAATGATCGAATGTATTATGAGGACAAAACTGCTTTGGCTAAACACCATTTTCAAACGGGTCATCACTTCCAATTTGACCAAGTAAGCATTGTGGACACAGAACAAAATCCGTATAAAAGACGTGTAAGTGAAATGATCCACATACAGTCAAATGACACAGTAAACAAAAAAACAGATGCTGATGGATTGAGTGGACTGTATGGCAACCTCTTACAACTGTATAAATCTCAAAAACATTAACAAATCTTACATATATATGTTCATCCTAAAAAGTCAATCTAGAATGCCATTGATCTACATTATTTTAATGTTCTATGTTGTATGTTTTTTGTTTTTTGTTTTTTATAAATTTATTAGCAGTTACCTATACAAAATGAATGTACACACAACATCCACAACCACATACACCCACACACATATTCTAATTATCTGGAAGTGCAACCATTGAACGAGGGTTCTCATACACAACAACATAATATATGAGTTCCGCAACTATGGAATTATAAAACCAAATGTGCAACTTCCACATAATGAAGGATTAAATAACACACACAAACACAAACATTACGCACACTCATACACCTACACACACACTTATTACTTGGAAATGCAACCACCATTGAACGAGGGTTCTCATTCATAACAACATATACGAGTTTCGCAACTTTGGAATTATATAAAAAACAATTTTGCAACTTCCAAGTAATAAAACATACCACACTGAGGCCATACATTCACATAGATAAGTTGACTCAAAAATGTTGATTTTACCATAATATTTATGTTAACTTTTGTAATAGTGTTATTTTAATTGTTTATAATTTTGACCACTATATTTTAACTGTATAAAAACTTATATAACACACTCATACACCTACACACACACTTATTACTTGGAAATGCAATCACCATTGAACGAGGGTTCTCATTCATAACAACATATATGAGTTCCACAACTTTGGAATTATATAAAAAACAATTTTGCAACTTCCAAGTAATAAAACAAACCACACTCAGGTCATACATTTACATTGATAGGTTGACTCAAAAAATGTCGAATTTACCATAATATTTATGTTAACTTTTGTAATAATGTATTTTAATTGTTTAATTTTTGACCACTATATTTTAACTGTATAAAAACTTTAATTTTACATAGGGAAAAAGCTATATAAAAAATATAAGTGGGAGGGACCGTCCGTGAAGTACAAAGTTGATGTAAAAATAAGGGAAGGAAAAGATAAGGGAGGGGGAAATAAATTTATTGCTAATGTAGGTATTTAACTATATCAAAACTTAAAAAAAATTTTTTGGAAAAATAGGGAACAAAAATAAGGGAGGGAAAGATAAAGTTATTATTAAATGGGAAGGCTTGAGGGTTGCTGGGGAAATAAATAATAATTGCCTGTTGCGGCGGCTTTGGGTTTGTGTTTTGAGTTTGTGCTTCTGGGGGGAGCGGGACTTTTGGGTTGGGTTTGGGATGCAGACTTGACGTTGGTGCAATTGGCCATAAGTTGTCCAGAATAAAGATACGGATCAACTTAGTGCACAGTTTACGAACGGTCCCACCACTGGTGTTGTCGCTGTTACTTGTTATGAACGCACCCCTCTGTTGAAAGCACCACTGCACAAATGACAACTGTAACCTCAAAATTCTTCGGCAAGCGTGAATATATTAATATTATAAAAAAAAAAAAAAAGGTTTTTTGAAACAAGTTTGACCAAAATTTCAAGTTTCATGGCGTGTAACAAGGCAGCAGAGACCACATCCACATCTGCAATGAAACATTAGTTGACTGAGTAAGTACTTAATATATCTCTAGCCTAGTTTATAAAAAATTAGATTGACCTCTAAAGAGTAATGTGTTTCTTGCAGGGTTGAAAAAGGACTAATAAAGTCCGAAACGTACCAAAGAAAAATAAGTGTTTCTTTTTTGGGTAATTATGCAGTATACGGTTTTCTGCCATTTTTGATTTTTTTTGAAAAATTCTTTATGGGGGCACCTTCTAGGGTCCCTAGGACCCCAAATCCGCCTGCGCCCGATTTTTTTTTTTTTTTTTTAACGAGAAAAAAGGGTGCCCAGGGGGGGTTGTAAAGTGTTTTTTTAATTGTTTTGGGTTGGTTTGGATTAGGTTGGGTTGGACTGTGTTGGTTTGGTTTGTTTTAGTGAAAAAAAATTAAAAAAAAACAAAAAAAATCAAAAAAAAAATCCAACCGGCGCAGACGGATTTGGGGTCCTAGGGACCCTAGAAGGTGCCCCCATAAAGAATTTTTCAAAAAAAATCAAAAATGGCAGAAAACCGTATACTGCATAATTACCCTTTTTTGCCTATAATCCTATACCCACAAAAACAACAGTAAAACTAATGTAGAAAAAAAATTAGTTTTGATAGCTGTTCACTTTCTAGTAGATGTTTTCACCTTCTAAGTGGAAAAATCTAATTGTAGCATTTTTAAAATCTTAATAAAAGTAAATATCGCCCAGATAATTTCAGACTCATCGGTTCTTGCATCCTAAAAATTGTTAAAAGAGTTATTATAGATAAATTAGATTGTTTTTTGTAGAGTTCAAAATTCTTTTCCGATTACCAGATTAGAGGATTTAGAGAAGGCATCGGGGTAAACAATAACACAGCAAATCTAACATATATTCAAACAGCGTTTACAGCTGAAATCCTAGTTCAAATTTGCAATTGAGTCTATACAATTTTTTAAAATATACAAATATACGTAAAAGACAAATAAATAATATTTGAGGACCTAGAAATGGTAACACAGGTTTAGTACAGGCATTCCTGCTAATATATATATTAATTTTAAAAAATATTCCAAAATCTGTTAAATAATAACCTGATATTTTTGCATTATTTCTTAAAGGAGAAAATGTCATATGGATGACACGGCTCTTGCACAAAGCCCTGGAAAAAAATTCAGTTTTTATCTTCTCTTAATTTATATTCATTTCAACAAAAATGAGAACCAGCTGGTAAAAAAAATAAATATAAAAAACATAAAATAGGAAATTTACATTAATAACCCTATAATTACACTAAAAAAGTGCAGAGCCCCAAAACATTAAAGCTAGGCTTTAATGATTTGATCTCCGGACTTTGGTTTCATTTTTATTCAATCTACATCACTAGAAAAATATACCTACATGGAATATAATTTGGTTGATTTTTTTGTTGTTTTAAATGGTTTTGCTTTTTTATACAATGTCTACCGTAATTAAGTCTCATATTTGTGCCCATAAAAAAGCAAAAATGTTTGAAAAAGTGACAAATGACGGCTCGCACACGCGATTTTACAATTTTTAAAAGTCTAAACAACACCATTGGTTCAAACATACAATGTTTTCCAAGGAAAAACGGGACATTTTTCACGTATCTAAAGTCTGATTTTAAAAAAATCCTCAAACACATCGATTTTTTATTCGGCTTGAAATTTTTGTATTAGCGCCCCCTTCGAGGGTGAACTTCACCCGTATATTTTGAATAAAGAAAGCGGATCATCAAGTGATACATTGTTTTGAAGGTCTCTTAAAACAAAAAAAAAATCAAAAATCTAACGATTAGTTTTCGATATCACTTTCAAGTTGCATGTTACATATCCCAAATAATTAATTTTTACGAAATTATAATTTTTTTTTGAGAAATCCCGGAACACGTTGAGTTTGTTTTTGGAAATAGTACATTTTCTCATTCCATTTTTTTTTCACAAAAATTTACGTGACCGAGGATCTTTTTAAAATTAGATTCTAAATATGTACGTAAAAATGCCTGTTTCGTTTTCGTTGGAACACACTGTATTATAACAAACATTAAAAATTAACAAACAACTTCGTTTGTAAATTACCGAGTCAGTTACTCATTCTACATAAGTTGAATAAAATGGATTTTACTTGACATTACACAGCCTCAATGTTTTTTATGAGTTTAAAAAAACAAAAAAAAATACAAAAAAAAACAAAAAAATACACGAGATTTGCTGAGGGAATATAGAATATATAACATAAAAAAACAAAGGTATAGATACTGGTTCTAGTAGTAGGTCTGTCTTCTAACTAGTCTCAGAAATATCCTTGGATACCATTTGTGAGGAGAAGTTTTACGGTTACATATTTTAGTTACCAATTGAGACCGAGTAATTGAACTAAGTTTTAAAAGTTATCTAAGATTTAATAAAAAACTGAACATCTAAAGGACCCTTTACAACTACACTAGGAAAAATCGAAAACAGTGGATCTAAAACCGCCTTTAACTCTTCTAATTTTTGGGGCGAATCAACTGAATCGATGACCGACATTAGATATTTTTTTAAATCTTCTTTTTCTTCTTCCAGTGTGTTTATTATTTTTTTGTTAATCGTAGGATTGTCAATTTTTGTATGAAACACTTGTTTGTCAAGATCTAAATTATTAATAATTAAAGACTTATCAACAGGCCTATTGTGCCCAGACTTTAACAATTGCTGTCTAATATTATTTAAATCTTTTCGTGTCAAAAAATGTACTTTTTCATTTTGTGTTTTCGAATTATACTTGTTTAAAATGTCTTCGAAAGGAATCCCACATGCAATTTCATTCGCTATTTCTTCCCTATCTGCCTTAGACAACCTAAAATTAAAATAAAAAATGGACATTGAAATCATAATTGACAAACTATCTAGCATCTCACCAGCCAATATAGATTAATAAAATGTATTATTTTTTTTGTCTTGTGTGTCAGATTTTTTTGTTCCAAAGTCCCAGATTCTGGAAAGTCACCCGTGTTTCCCCCCTTGCGGCGAAAACAGTATTAATTAGTAGTCAAAAAAATCGCGTTTAAGTTCAACTTAATTAAAAAGTCTAAAATTTTTATTTGTGATATCAAGGTTGTTTATTATTAATAGACCGACTTCAGAATTCTTTGTATATTTTTTCACTTTTAAAACAGTATTTTCCTAAAAGAATGGACAGTGAAAGGTAACAATTATGTTTTACAATTATTTTTTTAAAGGTCTCCGATAAGTAGTGAAAAAAATTGTTGCAAACAAGACTTACCACATATGTCCTATATCGTCTTCTATAGAGTGTCCAACATGCGTGTTAATATAGCGGATTTTACAGTGTCCAGTCTTTGGATCTTTTGACAGTCGAATACCTGAAAATTTAAATTTGATTACGGAGGCCTCCGTTGCTACTCGCTTACATTAACCGGCTTCAAAACAAGAGAAGGTTATAACTTTGACGTGTATTTTTTTATGTTTGTATTTTATTAAAAAAGTATACTTTTCCCACCACAATTAGGACAATTAGGACAAAACTAAGAGAAATATTAAAAAAATCTTCCACTAAAATTAAAACAAAATTGACTTGACAAAAAATTCAGTAAAGAGTATGAAATAAAATAATTTTTACTTTTAGATAAAATATACCTGACTTTTGTGAAGTTGGCGGCAGTAGGTATTGCGACACTTGAGCGTGGAAGATTCATAGAAACACTGAAGAGCTTGTTGGTGCGAAGCGTAAAAACGGAAATCCTTGAATTCTTGAAAATTGGAAATTTAAATGTGAAAAATTTAAAATTTTTGGTCATGGTCAGCGTTTGTAAATTAAAAAATTGATGGCTGAGCAGTGAATTTTTGAAAATTGGTTTTGGGACAATTAAAAATTATTGTTGAATTTTAGAAAATTGGAAAAATTTGCGAACTGAAGATTAAAAAATGTGAAAAATTTAAAATTAATATAAAAATTGGAAATTTAAATTGGGTTGTTGCAAAAAAATGGAATCGTAGTAGCAAAATGTAGTGTCATAATTTAAAATGTAATGTAAGCGCAGCTAAATAGATTTTTGGAGAACCATCAATTTGTATCATGTTTATCTATGGTCTGATGTGTTGACTTTCAAACATTCATTATATGAGGGTGGTTACATCTTCAAAATTTATTATCCCATTTAACTGTTTTGAAAGTGAACACTTTCTCGCAAATAATACTTCGTAATTTAACGACCGTGAAATATTTAGTCGAGAAAATACTTTTCGATATCATGCTCTTCTAAGAGGCTGTGCATAATGTAGTATTTAAATAGTTCCAGTATAACAGTGGTACTAGTTCAAAGTCAAGAGAGAACATTTCTAGTATACCGAGCAAATAAGCAGATAATTTTGAAGAACTGTTGGGCCGTTTTAAAGCTAGATACAGTGTGGATTTTCTAATAAGTTATGAAACTCATATCAAGTTTCAATCCGCCGGATTAAGGCAAAAGTGGATATTTTGTACTTGTCTCTGGAGATTTTACGACATTTTTTCTTTTTTTTTCTTAAGTCCTTAATTTATTATTAATTATTATTAAATTATTATTAAAATTTTCTGTGGATTTGGTTTTACTACACTTCTGCAGTTGCAGACGGCTCATAAGCCGCAGCCGCATCCGTTGACGGGTCCCCAGCAGGCCCCCGATAGAGATTTTATTTCTTTAAAAAAATATATTTTTAGTTAAGAGCTATGGAAAAATAACTGGATGATGTGATTTTCTGGTAAATTTGGAAAATCAGATTAGCCTTCAATTCGTCCGATCAAGTTTTAATCCATCGGATTAACGCAAAAGTGGATAATCTGTGCTTTGAAGAGTGTCGACGGCGATTTCATCACATTTTTTCAGGCAAGTTTCTTTTATTTTTTAATTTATTGGTAGTACAATTGACCATTGTGACAATTTTGAGTGGATTCTCTTCCGACTAAAGTACGAATATGTTTTCAGTACAAAATGGAAGTAAATGAATAACGTGGTATACGTGTATTAAACTAGAACGTATTAAAAAATTCAAAACTAAAAGTGTTGTGCAATATTAGTCATCAATATTTGTTTTTAAAAAATCTTGTTTTTCAGATAAGAAGTATGGTGAAAATTGTATTTATGCAAGACACTGAGAAAAAAGCCAGTGCTGTGGATTCGAAAAGCGATCAATAAGATGGTGAAAAAAGGTACCTAAAAGTTGGAAAAATAATAATGAGATTACATCTGAGAAGAGAAATTTAATTTCCAGTATATACCAATCGAACAGTAGTGGTTTAAGTAGCGAAATTTTTGTTTAATTGTTACATCGCTAAAATTACCTGTAGGTAGGGGTAGCTGTTTTGAGTTGAGAATAATCTTTTTGTGGTTTTCAAAAAACCATATCAACATTTTTAAAGGAACGCATACATTAAAACTATCCGAGTCAATGGTCACATCACTTAAGTCGTATATAATTTCTTAAAAACAAGAAAAGCAATAGGGTTATTGGAAAATTTCATGTTGTCGGAATAAACACCGTTATTCGTTAGCTGTCCTTCAATGTAAAGGTAGCTCTTAAGGGGCAATGCATAGGGTTCGACATCAGGAATTACAATTTTGATTTCGTCGTTGTTGTTTAACTTGTTTGGAAAAATGGGTCGAATAAATCTCGTTTCATTATTTTTTCCACTTTAATCCAAGAGATTTTAAAAATTTGTTACCTGCCTAAAAGAATTTTTGGAACTAAACTGTGAATTTGACTGCTTCTTTCTTTAATAGCTGCGACTGCAGCATTCGAAATTAATAAGACATACATCATATTCACCATCATCCAATTCTATAGGTGGATTAAAAGAGGCTGACAGAACGGGTGAATTTCCTGCAAACGTTACTGTAAAAGACATGTGTTGACGATTGATTTTTAAATACTAATCAGATTTGTCTTGTATTTGTATAAATATAAGGAACACGTATGTATAAATAAGGAGCACACTAGAGCATTTCGCTTAGTATAAATAATGGTATCAATCAAGAAGAAACCTGTATTCAGAAAGAAGCAGTTACATTTTTATTTTGGTTAATACTATAATAATAGGAACTAAGCTCGAACAGAGAGGCACGAGGTGATAAAGGTATTAATCGTCTGGACACGAGGCGTGTAAGTAACACGATATTGCCTACTCTCAGAATTTAGATATACCGAGTCTGACGCAAGTGTAGGTGAAAGATTGGCAGCAGCAGGCGTAAGCGGGATAATGAAATTGAAGACTAAATTTGAAATGGGTCATAAACAAAAAGCAAAAGTAGCAAATAGTCGTCGTCGTTTAACCGAAAAAAACAAAGAAAGAAGAATCTTTCTGAGTAACGCTATAAAACAGGTTCGAAAGGGTATTCTTGGAAAAATATTTAAAAATATACAAACAACAGCTAAAAACGCTTTACGTTCCATTAAAAATCAAATGTTTTTCAAAAAAAAAACAGGATTATCTCAAAAACAGGTGGATTCTTAAGACTTATACCTTTATCTTAAGCCATATTAAAAAAACTGTTGAATAAATTACCTGAGAGAGCATTGACAAATATCGATCTGATGGAGTTTGGGCAACAACATATTCCACATTTCCGAGGGGTCTACATACGCAACGAATTAACAGGGAAAATTAAAAAAATAATAAAGTGGCATCATAAATTTGGATAGCAAATAAAATAAAGGCACCCACTGGTATGGGTATTTCACAAATAAAATCATTATTCAGTATTTTGACTTTTTTAAAATTTAAGGCCTCCTCAGGTAGTTGAAAAGTATTTTCAAAGTGAGGGTAGTTTAAATAATATTAATTATAATCATAAGCAATATCAATTTACGAATTCGCACAATTGATGTCAGCTTCAGCTTATTTTTTGGAAATCAATGGTAAAAAATCCTTAAGAATGCGTATTGAACAACAAAATTTTAGTCTTCCGATTAAAAATGACGACAATAGAAAAAAAGCTTTTCGGAAACATGGCAAAGTTTTTTCTGGATCTTGTAAACGGTGTAACGGTTCCCCAAGTGGTGGAGGAAAAACAAACGTGCTGATAGGTTTACTTAAAGATTTTAACGGATTGAGGTTTGGAAACGTTTATTTAAACTAAAAATCCTTGAATCACCCCAAAGAAATTGGATTTTTTGAAAATGATAACGAAGAGAACATAATTCCTGAAAACGAAATTAAATATAATTGAGCCATACCATACCTGGTGTAAGATAGTGTCCATTTGTTAATAATTTTCTCGTAAGACGTTAAACTTAAAACATATTTATGATACCACATTAACGTGGTTGAACTCTTCAAGACTCGTAAGTCAATAAAAAAGAAAGTGCGAGCTATAAACTCCGACTTTGTTGAATTAGAATTCAGACGGGAGAAAGAATTGTAACCACTTAGCAAACCACTACAAGACTTTTTGGTCAAAGTTAAAAACAAAATACCAATCAAACCAGAAATTACACTACAACTTTAAACTCAGACCCGAAAATTCTCAACACATGTTAAATACAGAGCTAATGATTTTAAGTATTTCCCTGTTAATTAAAATTGTACTACCAGACTACAGTTTTAGATGATAGTATTAAGGATAATGAAATAAATAAGACAATTAACGAAATAAATTCAAATATATTAAATTTAACCAAACTGGTTGGTTATGAAGAATATTTAAAAAGCTTGGATCAGTTACCCAGAAAATACATAGATGAACAAATGAAGGATACCCAAAATACACATGATCACACGTGCGGAATTTTTTACAATGTAGATTCGGAAAAATTTTCCTCAGATAATTCTGCTATTTACTAGGGTAAGTTGCTGCATTGCACGTCGTGATAAAAATGGAGAAAGAGAGGCGAGGCGTATTTCGTTGAAAAAATTTCTTGTGTTTTTATTTAATAGACATACCGGTTTCGGCTTTTGCCTTCTTCAGTGTCCTAAAATTTAAAATTTTCAGTGGTTATGAGCTAAAAAGATGGTAAATAGGATAGGCGATTTAGATAAACACTTTCTGAATAGAGGAAAAAATTAGAATAGAACCCAAAATTTGTTTCATTAACTTAAGCTTAACCGTTTAAACATACTAAAAGTCTCCATTCGTAGCCCCTCGGACACTATCATTTCCAACCTCGAAAAAACTCCAAAAATGCATTTTTCTTGAATAACTGCTAAACGGTAACAGACTGTTAAAAGTGACAAATGCAGATTTAATTCTCTATCAATAGTAGTAGTAGAGAAGGGGCGGCGCGAAGCCCGGCAAGTAGGCCTCCCTGGGCCCTTTCTGCCCTACCCCGAGCCTGCCCCTAATCCACCGCCTGCACCACTGGTCTGGCAGTTTGCTCATTTGGTCTAACTGTTCTTTTTGCAAAGTCCAGTATTTTGTCCCATTTGAGCGTGTGCAGGTCCTCCTCATCCAGGGTCGGGAAACCGAATACCTGGTATCTCGTCCTCTGGTATGCCTCGCAGTTCGCTATAATGTGTCGAGATGTCTCCTCTGCCCGCCCGCAGGCCCGGAAGGTCGAGTCATTCTCCACCGCGATCCGGGTCATGTGCTTCCTTAGTCGGTTGTGATCTCTATCAATAAGTAAACATTGATAGTTTAGCTTACCACTCCTTCTACCTAGAAAATTTAAAAGTGTATCAAAACTCTTTGATACGCCACTGTTACTGACTGTTCGGTTTTGACAAACCTTTTATTATTTATTTTAAGAATTTCTTAGTTTAATTAGAGCAATGTTCCAATTTTTAAAATACCTGTGACTTTGCTCTTATAAAGGCTTGGATATGAAACAAGCGCATATTTTACTTTATTTTTATTTTTCTATTTAATTTAATTTTAAATGCTACCAACGCTCTCTTTCGATATCATGTCAAATCAACTTATTTGGAAGCAAATTTTCTTTTCATTTTAAGTAGTGATATGGTTTTTCCATAGAGGGTGAAGATTTGCGCATGTGTCGGTGTGATGTGCGCCAAAAAAGGACGCAAAAAATGTAAAAGAACACTTCTGAAAAACTCAAGCCGTCTCTCGGTTACTTTAAAACTTCTCAAGCCAAAAAACTAAAATAAAGGAGACTCCTTCTCTCAAAAATAATATAATTAATAAAAATCAAACAAAACTTTAACTCCGCAATAAATTAAAATAAGTGCTAGTGCCACTTCGACGACTAAAAGACCACTGGCATGCCAGAAGAAGATTGATGCGACTGAGCTACAACCAAGACGCCATATTGGTAAGTCCCTCAATATAGCATAGGGCCATATTACTACATTTGTTAAAAGTGGTGTCGTGGTTTCAGTACTAAAGCGTTTTTTTTTATATAATTTATCACTCTAGAAAAGGTGATTTTTGCGCACCTCTTTTTAAAGTTAAAGTTCATTAAACAAACCACAAGAATTTGAGCTATCGGAGTCATCATTATGACATATACAAAAAAGGCCCCGCTTTTCACTGGATCTTATACTAGATAAAAATTGAATTTCCAATGACCCCTTCCGCTTGTATTTGCTGCTTCTAGTAATAAAATAAGAATTTTTTAAAATCATAATTTTTTATTTTTTTTTAGTAAATTTATTAAATGAAAGAGGTAAAGTCCCCTACTCTTCCAATACTTTGTTATGAGACCAATTATGTAGCTTTATACTTTCTACACTGGTCAGACACTAAATCGTCATAGGCGTAGACATCTATGGGTTTTCCTTTTCCAAATTGAATTTTGTCTAGGACCATACCAAAGAAAAAAATAAGTTGCAACGATGCACACTTCAGTTAGTAAGATTCTTATATTTAAAAATAAGCTTATTTCCACTTTGAGGTAAAGCTAATTGTGTTAGCTTTCAATTCATGACCATTGCACTATCGATCGTTTTTAGAATAGTTCATTAAATAGGGAATAGGCCTAGAGGGGATACCACGTAAAAAACGCACCTGTCGCTTTACCCCAAGGTGGAATTAAGCTTATTTTTAAATATACCAATCTTACTCACTGAAGCATCGTTGCAACTTATTTTTTTCTCAAATCAAATTTTGAAATAAAAACCGTAGATGTCTACGCCTATGACGATTTAGAGTCTGACCAGTGTAGAAAGTATAATGCTACATAAATGACATAAACAAAGTATTGGAGAAGTAGGGGACCTTGACTCTTTCACTTAACAAATTTACTAAAAAATATATCAAAAAATATGATTTTAAAAAATTCTTAATTCATTACTAGAAGCAGCAAATACAAGCGGAAGGTGTCGTTGGAAATGCAATTTTATCTAGTAAGAGATCCAGTGAAAAGCGGGGCCTTTTTTGTATCTCTCAGTAACAGTGGCGTAACAAAGAATTTTGGTACATTTTGAAATTTTCTAGTTAAGAAAATCGGACTAAGCCACTGGAAAAATGTAATTTTCTGATATAATTAAGGCCATTGCTCTTAGATCAACCCTGCCAAATTTCGTACTCGTACGTTAGAAATCTTGATGAAAATGCTAAAAAGGAATATGCTACTTAATAATTATTTACTTGTTGATAGAAAATTAAATTGGCAACATTTTTCCCATTTGTCACTTTTGACAGTCTGTCACTATCTAGGATTTATCCAAGAAAAACGCTTTTTTTGAGTTTTTTCAGGGGGTGGGAATATGGACTTTTAGTATGTTAAACGGTAGACCTTCCTAAGCTTGGGTTAGCCCTAAAGTTGGCACTTAAATTTGCACCTAAGAAAAAAACTTCTTGCAATAGAGATCGACATTATAATAAAACGATTTTTTGCTCAAATCCAAAGTAAGAATAAAGTACGCATTGAAGTGTACTACACACTATATCAGTTAAACAAACACTTGAAAAACAAACGCAAATTCAGACAAATAGACACTTACCAACTCACAAATCGAAAAACGAGATCCAACACATCTTAAAGCCCAAAACACACTAAACTAACTAAAAACTTTGTACTGATGAAAGAAAGAATCAAACTGGTCAAACAGATTTTAATTGACAACAATGTCCCAGAACAAAAAATCAGTTCCACACTTAACATCCTAAATCATTGCCTTGCACAGAATTTTTTCATATTCAATGACACAGCTCTACAAGCATCCCGACGGCCTAGCCATGGGACTCTGTCTTTCTGGTTGGCTAGCCGACATCTTCATGAATCACTTAGAAACCCCAACATAAAGCTTTGGAAAAGTTACGTTGACGACTGCTTCGCAATCATTGACAGACATGAAGATACAGTCAACAAAATTTATTCACAAAAAACTCAACTTTATCATCGAAACTGAACAAAACCATTCCCTTATCTTCTTAGATACCACAATAACAAAAACTAACCAAAACTTTAATAAACCGAAATAGACCGACAACGTTATACCGGCAAGCTCCTTTTACTTCGACCAACACTCAATTGCCGTATTTAACAATTATGTTGATCGCCTGTTAAAAATACCCATGAACCCAACCGACTATGACAATAAAAAAGAATCTTGAAATAAATTGCCCACAACAATGGTTACAACCCCAACATAATTACAAAACTCATAATTAAACATAACAATAGGAGTCAAAGCATCACCAACATAACAAACAACGAACAAACTAACGACGTAACCGCTCAATCCACCAAATTCTGCAGCTTGCCACTAATAAACAAAAAAAAACGGTAAAATCTAAAAAACATTCAAAGGAAACAACAACTACAATTTTATTACCCACAACAGTTAACAAAATCTCAACAAAATTTTTATCAACAAGAAAGAAAAAACCAGCAATTTAAAAAAAGGTGGAGTATACAAGTTACAATACACTTCCTACATCGGCAGGACGTAGAAATTTAGGAACAAGAATTAACGAGCAAGCAAAAAATTTTATACCCATTCAAAGATGCCTTTTTGAACCACCACCGTTTTTCAGTGAAACCTCAGTTACCCAAAGAGCAAGACTCAGTTCAATATAGCACACACACAAACCATACTCACACAGTTTTTTATACTGGGAATTTTCAATCCATTACAGGATCAATGCTCAGTGTTAGCCGAGTGTTTGAAAAGTTAAAGACAACACAAAATATCCATGCACCTAGCCTGGATTCGAAGAAAGACCTTCTGTGCGGCAGGCCGATATGCCACCCACTGCGCTACGGAGGCCGGCAATAAAATGTAGGAAACAGTAATGTACTTCCAAAAATCGCCTGATTTCAGTGAACGCTGACTAGAGAATCGATGAATGTGCCAATAATAAAAATCGAAAATACAATTTTAAATAAGTTTTAATTATGTTAGTGAGCTTTAAGCATAACATGCGTTGTTTATTTATAAAAATAAGCTTTACTTTTTAACATCTGACTGAACATAAAATTTAAGCAGCTTAGCTTATAACCACTCAAAATTTTAAATTTTAGGACACTGAAGAAGGCGAAGGCTGAAACCAGTATATCCACTAAATAAAAATACAAAAAATTTTTGCCCGAAATACGCACCTCTCTTGTCCACAATGCTGCTCTTGACTGATGAAAAAATATGGGTTGACTTATTCGGGTACTGTTGGTTTATATGAACTGCTGTTTAAAAAAGGAACCGAATGGATACAAAAAATTGAAGATACAATATTTAAAAAATTAATTAAAACTTATTTAATCAAAAACAAAAATAATCCATTTGAAGGTTCTCGTAAAAGAATCGGATCATTGTCAAACCCACCACCAGATAGGTTTTTAAGAATAGGAAAAATTCTACGGCTAGTTTTTCGAAAAAAGTAAGGTCAATTAAGTCGTGAAGAGATAAAAATACAAATTAAAAAAATTAAAAGGGATAAATTCCAAAACATGGAAATGTCTAAAAATTAAGAGTAAACTAGAGTTTCGAACTTTCATTGTCATTATTTTTTACTTTTTCACAACGTTTCGTATGCTTATGTATCTGCAATCGTCATCAAGTGAATACTAACGATTGCAGTATTATGAAGAACTTAAAAGAAACGTTTGTCAAGTTGTACTTCATGATACAGATGTGGAAAAAGTTTAATAATTTTACAGTTATAAATCACTGAACTAAAGTCAAAAATTGAAAGCATACCGGTAAATGTCATGTAAGGGGCCTTCTTAGTGGATTAAGGATACCCCTATAATTAGAATTAAAACACACCGGCTTAACTTGACACATATATAATCAACAGCAATAAACTGTGAGATTTAACAACAAACTCGTTCATAACTAAATATTCTTAAAACTAAATCCAACTTAACTGCTAGCATGATCTACTGTTTATCACAGGTTGTTGCAGTTTGTTAGTAAGGAAAATTATCAGTAAATGACTGGGACTAAGGCTGGTTTGCCTGGTTTATAAACTACTTTTATCGACAGAATCACTGAGTTATACCTCTTTACACAGGGGGTTTACTTGGCCAAGTAAAATTTTGGCTTATTAAATCATAAAATTAGGGTTTAATACATATCTTCAGGTTTTGCTTTGGTTTGAAGAGGTTGACGGATTGCTGGTGTAGGTGCTTTTAATTCATTACGTGAACTTATTTTATACTGATTAAGAGGCGCTTGCTGAACTAGGGTTACTAGGATGGCATTATTCTAGTGCCGGTAATGGCACAAGAGGATGTGACAGTAGGTCACAAAGGCTTTTGCAGCAGGGGAAGATGTTGAAAATGATAAAGAACAAAGAACGACGAAGAAGTCCTAGAAATAACCAAAAGAAGGAGGGAGTTAGGTAAACTACCATATACCATATACCATTATGGGTACCCTTGATTTAAAAAAAAAATCATACATGCATTTTTTCCTATGCCACAAAATTTAGCTTTCCATTAGTGTATACTATTATAAGCCACCACCAGCTTAGTATGCCTGACAGCTTAAAATTCAGTGTGACATTCTTAAAAATGCCACAGATATCAACATTTACAAAAGTTCAAATTATCACTCGAGTTACAGAAGACGGCTGGTCTATAAGAAGAGCGGCCACCCATTTTGGAGTTGATAAAATGACGATAATGCGATAGAAAAAGCGCTGGATTGGAAATAATTCTACTGATAGGAAAGATGTATCAGGACGACCAAAAGTAAGTTCTGAAGTGCAAGAAGAGACTTATTGACCATCTCAGACAAAATCCTTTTTCAACGTCGGTTGAAGCAGCTAATGTAACATTATTTCCGGGTTCTTTAGCAAGAGTAAATAGAAGAGTAACGAAACCAGAAGTCTCTTGTCGAGTTGCTGCAAAGAAGCCTTTTCTAACAGAAGAACAAAAACAGTCCAGTGATTTTTGCACTGAACAATTTTCTTCGTGATAAGGACTTCTGGGAGAGGGTGACTTTCACTGACGAAAAAAATTTGCAATCATCTTCAAGCATCAGGAGAATCAGAATTTTCTACCAAATTCTAGATTTGAATCCGAATATACAAACCAAATTCAAAAAGCTGGAAATTTTTCTATAAACATGTGGGGCTGGTTTAGTGCTAGAGGTTTGGATTTTTTTTTTGGAGAATCGAAGGAAGATTCAATAGTGGACGATATATTGAAATCCTTGAAAACGTTATGCTGCCATCTGTACAGGCTTTACATGATAATAACTGTCCAGTACACACGGCTAATGTTGTTCGCCAATGGTTTCAGAATAATAAACACTTTCTTGGCCAGCCAATAGCCCTGACCTTAACCCAATGGAAAATATATGGGATCGAATCGTTAAAATAATATACCAAAGAAATTGGAGACCACGAAATGCGGAAGAGTTAAGCGATGCTATTTATCGCGCATTGGATCAGCTCTCAGAAGACCATCAGTATTTTCAAAATTTAACATTTTCAATGCCCAGACGTTTGCAGCTTGTAATAGAGAAAAAAATGGCGATCCTATTAAATACTAAATTATTTATTTTAGTTCTTTTTTAGTTAAAATAATTAGTATTAAGTTTACCATCGTTTTTGTCCTGATCCAAGTTTCCTATTCGTCGAATTGTTTTCAATCCAGCGCTGTTACCTCCCTCTTTATAGAACAGCTTTCGTCCATTAGTCGAGTGATAATTTGATATTGTTCAATAAAAACTTTACTAAAACATTATTTTTGCTAATTTTTTAGTATTATGCAAAATTTAATATAAAAATAAGGTTGCCTTTAATTTAAGTAAAAAAATATTTTCAGTAGAGACCTTTTTTAAACAATATGACAAATTGTCGTACGTTTTTTGATGGCTATGTAAACCAATTCTCAAGCCGCACACCCTTCCACAGTCCTGGCACACCCAGTCTCCAGCAGCAGCCGAGTGTTGTTGGTCATCCATTCTTCCATTTTGTCGCTCCTTTCTACGTTTTCTCTTTTCCGTTTCTAGTCTACGTCGTTGCTCTTCAAAACTTTGTGCTCCCTCATGGACTGTTCGGCGCCATGTAGCCCTATCGTTTGCGTTGGTCTCGAAGTTGTTTATATCGATGTGACCCTTCATCATATTGCCTTTGAGAACGTCCTTGTACCTTTTTTGTTGACCACCTTGATTTCTCTTTCCCTCCTTCAGTTGTCCATAAAATATCTGCTTTGAGAGACGTGTTTCAGGCATGCGGATAATGTGAATGAAGATAAGGGCTTCTATACTAGTTGTTCTGGCTTCTTCTAAAACACTTATGTTTGTTCGTCGGTCTTGCCATTTGATTCTCAGTATTCATCTTAAACAACTTTGGTGATATTTTTTTCGCATCCGTATGTTAGAGTTGGTATTATAACTGTGTTGTAGACACGAAGCTTGGTCTCCGCATTGATGTCGTGATTGTTGAAGACTCTCTCCGAAAGTCGTCCGAACGCTGCGCTAGCACATTTTAGGCGATGCTGTGTTTCTGCATCAATAGTTGCGTTTGATGATAGGTGGCTCCCAAGGTATGGGTAGTGTTCCACGTTCTGCAGAGGATGGCCATTTATGGAAATGTTTGGAGCTTGGGGATTCGTACCTGGTTCTGGTTGGTGAAGAATTTGCGTTTTGGCAAGATTGACCTCTAGGCCAATGCTTTTGTAGGCTTGGTTAAATGCGTTGATTACCAGTTGTAGACCTTCCTCTGTATCGGCCATTACGACGTTGTCATTGGCGTACTGCAGTTCAATTACCGAGGTTGTCGAGACCTTAGTTTTTGCTCGCAGTCTGCCTAGGTTAAGTAGGCCACCGTCGAATCTATATAGAATTTCCACTCCCGGCGGTAGATGTTCCTCAACAAGGTGAAGCATGGCACCTAAAAATATAGAGAATAGGGTGGGCGCAATAACACACCCTTGTTTAACGCCTATCATAATCTGGAATGACTCTCCTGGTCCATCGTTGCTCAGGACTGTTGCATTCATATTGTCGTGTAGTAGTCTAAGAATTTGAATATATTTTTGAGGGCATCCAACTTTTGCCAGTATTTTCCAAAGAGCTTCTCTGTTGACCGAATCAAATGCTTTGACTAGATCTATGAAGGCCATGAAGAGAGGGCGATTTTGTTCTCTAGATTTCTCTTGCATTTGTCTGGCACTGAAGATCATGTCAGCTGTGCCTCGATTGGGCCTAAATCCACACTGTGTCTCTGGCAGATTTTGTTCAGCAATCGGAATTAATCGGTTTGATAGTATCCGTGCAAGTATCTTTCCAGCAACAGAAAGCAGATATATACCTCTGTAGTTTCCACATTGGGCCTTATCGCCTTTTTTGAAAATGGTAATTATAAAGTCTCTGAGTTCGGCAGGAATGGTCTCAGTGGTCCATATTTTACTTATTAGAATGTGCATTTGGGAATTTAGTGCGGGACCCCCTTGTTTGTAGACTTCAGCAGCGATACCATCTGTGCCTGTTGACTTGTTATTCTTTAGCTGTTTGATTGCCTTTTTGACCTCATCTAATCTCGGAATCTCACTTAGGTGTTGTTGTGTAGTTTTCTCCGGAATTTTTTCGAAGATTATCGACCTGAGACTCTCTGTTGAGTAGTTCTTGGAAGTGTTCTTTCCATCGTGAATTGATAGAGGATCTGTCTTTAAGCAGCCTTGTTTGAAGAAGGCTCTGGTGTTGTTGGACTCAGCTAGATGTTGCATTTCATGTGATTTTGTTGTCCACCATTGGTTTTTTAATCTACGTGTTTGCCTTTGTAGGGTGGCTTTTCCAAGCATTATGGGCTTTTCTCTTCCTCTCAATAAGGTCTTAAATTTCTTTGTCGTGCTTATCAAACCAGTCTTGATGTTTTCTTTGTGTGTAGCCGACCGTTTCTTCGGAGGCAGATGTTATTGATGTCTTCAAAATTCTCCAGTAATTGTCAATATTCTCCGGGTATTCTAAAGTACCCAACTTTTGATTTAGAGAAACTTGGAATTTTGTTCTGGTTTGATCATCTTTAAGGCGTTCTACATTGAATCTTCTTTTGATTTGCTTTTTTTGACGGCTACTTCTTGATGGAATGTGCAAGTTCATTTTGGCTCGTATCATCATCGTATTTGAGATTGTGAGGTCATATTCCGAACATAAGGTTAATAGGTGCAGTCCATTTGAGTTCATGTTTCCAATACCTTCCTTGCCAATGACGCCCTTCCATAGGTTTGAATTCGTACCAACTCGAGCATTGAAATCACCTAGGGATAAGTTTGTCAGATTTAAATACAGATGTTACGGCTTCACTAAGTTGAGAATAAAATTCATCTTTTTGGTCTTCATCAGCTGCAAGAGTTGGAGCGTAGGCCCTGATTATAGTAGCGTGTTGGTGGTTGCTAAGGTTTAGGCGCAATGTCATCAATCTTTCGCTTATTCCGGTTCGGTGGTCTACAATCTCATTTTTTATAGCTAAACCCACTCCGTGAATACGTGGTTCATCTTCTTCTTTTCCTTTCCAGAAAAATGTGTAGCCTCCTCCGTGTTCTTTAAGTTGGCCTTCGCCTGCTCTTCTAGTTTCACTAAGAGCAGCCATATCGATGTTATATTTCCTTAATTCACGTGCCACTATTGCCGTTCTTCTTTGTGGTCTTGTGGTTGTGTCTGTATCCATAAGTGTACGGATATTCCATGTGGCAAAGTTCATTGGATTTCTTTTTCTTTTGTTTTGACCGCATGTGGTGTACCCTCTGGATGCGGTTGTCCAGTCGGGCAGTTGTTGGCTGGCTATGTTTAGGGCACCTTTTATAGCCCCTTCCCTTTCAGGGTGAGCAGAGTGCAGCACACGAGTTGCTCTACAGCCAATCTTTGAGCAAAACGGCGATCACACTTCCGCCGCTTTCGTGCCGGTTTGTCACTAAGAGCTTCCAGACTACACTGTCCTGCTCCCGTCGCAACTTGCCGATAGCCGAAAGACTTTGGTGTGCGTGGACTTCATGGTCTTATGTGTCCTAGAAAGTATAGAATCTCAGAGTAGAGAATGCCTGTGCGAGACTTTTATTAACGTGGACATTCTGATGCACAGTCAGCAAGCCCACAGTCCCTAATAACGAGTGACGATCCAATGGCGTAAGGAATACGACGATTGGATTTCTCGAGATTAGGCCAGCTGATTGCACGATTGAGCACTAGACTCGAATCGTGGGCGGGGGGTTGCCAGATCCCCCCGCCTACAGGCTACAGGCTACAGGCAGTATGGTTCGCCCAAATTCCCATAGCGGACAGATTCATGCCACAGTGGCATGACAAGCAATATATTATACACTTTTAGAAAGGTCAATTTTGTGGCTGCATGTATGCGTTTTTTTTTAAATCAAGTGTACACATACTCTGTACTGGCGTATTATAAGCTAAAACTCACCTAGCGTTGTTGAGTGGCCTTAGGCGAAACAGGGCACGGTCATGCGAGCTCCTGTAGCTGTCGGTTTTTTATGGTCATCGTTGTTCGGACCATGGCTTAATGTGTTTTGAAATTGAGCCTGCATAAATCCAAAAGGCAGATACTTAGTATCGCGAAAGACTATAAGGTTTTGAATTATAAAAAAAAAAGATAACAAAGGACGCTTACCTGATAAGACACTGACTTCTCAAAAATATATGGTTCCTTCGCCGAAAATGGCACTAAACACTGGCACAGCTGATAACCACACTAATGGGCTATCAGACAGGCGCACGAGGAATGCCTTAAATTGCTTTTAAAATATAATTTTTAATTGCAATTTTCGCTAGAAACTTCTAGCCTTAACCGCGGGCTTGTGTGTCTGCCAAGAATATTCGCGGTTCTTGCTCAGCTGCCAGATGACCATGACTAGGAAAAATCCAAATAATAGAATTTGCGCTCGAAAAGCTTATTTACGCTGCTGTAAGCCTTCGTATCAGCTTCGTTTAGTTGAGCAAAGGCGAGCGGATTCGAAGATACCTTTCTGTAAACCATTGTACTTTCGCATTCGGAAGTGCCATGTTGTCACCTCATAACAACTTGATTGCAGAAAATCTATCCTATTATAAAACCTGTCTTTTCTTAAAGGGATTTTAACGGCCGTATGGGGCTTAGGGGCATTTATACAGAACTACAACAACGGGAATGGGATCTGAAAAGTGAATGTCAGATTTACAGGCAGAAATCGCCAAGAGAGAATCGCTGAAACCGTCTCACGTTTATATAAAGTCCCTACAATACGGCAACATAGGCAAATCGTCATAACTGGTTAAGCGGATTCCGAATACTACGACTCGAGTGATGGAATGTGGAAATTTGTTTGTTTACAAAATGTGACACACAGAAAAGCAGTTAAATTTCACTAAACCTGCTAGTTTATAATTATGTCAAACCGGTAGGTTAGTGCTGGCTGTCAAAAGTGAACCAAATTTACATTTCTTGCAGAAGCAGAATATTCCGATTTTCCACGTATTTTCCAACGAACGGACCAAAACAAGGTTTGCTAGCCAGGGACAAAACGTACTTATACTAAGGGGGCTGCCTGATACGTAAAAGCCAAAACAAGAACTTAAAACTACACAAGGTTAGTTATCGAATCTCAAACATCTAAGACTGGCAAAAAGGGACAGTACAGACGCAAGCTATATAACACAAGGTAATTGGGCTACGTACATCAATCAATAGACACCTAAAGTAAATATTTCAACGCATCGGTATCAGTATACGTAACGCGTTCGAAATAAAGTCAAAATACACTACACAATATACACACTATATTTTTGACTTTTTTATGCGATGTTTCGGAAAATGCCCGTTTTCTTGAAGGTTGCGATGACAGAAATGCTGATTGAAATCATTGCGTATGTTCGTGGGTCCGTAACGATACGTACATCCTTCCGTACGCAACGAGATTCTGTCATCACATCCGTCAAAGAAGCAAATGTAGTGTATTTTGACTTTGTTTCGAACGCCTTACGTATATCGATACCGATGCGTTGAAATATTTACTTTAAGTGTCGAATATCTTTTACGCAAACTTCTAAATTTGAAATGTAATTATTTATGACTTAAAACTAGTTTTGCAAAACTTTATGTAGAATGTAGTATTTTATCAGGGAAAACAGGAAAATAGAGGGTTGAGAATTTTTGACCCGTTACAGTCGATCAAGAAATACTAACATCTGAAATAAATTAAATTTAAACACAGTTTCGCCCAAAACAGGATTTTTAAAACTTGTGATATAATGAATATAATAAAAAACTGGATCATTTGGAACAAAAGTACTCCAGTTGAATTGGATAAACAACATTTAAAAGATTTAAAATCAAAAACCGAATTCATTGAAAAAATTGCAAAAACGGTTGACGTGGATAAATCTTTCATACAAGGTTAGATTAACAACAATGGCGAAACCGTCACAGAATTTAGAAAAGTCAGTTAGGTGTCAATATGGCACCGATTGTAGGCCAAAGGATACTAAAACGAAAACGAATTAACTGGCTTTTTAGTTGAGAATAGTGTTAACTGGTCCCGATAGCTTTTTACATTTTACACGTTTCGTTCTGAGACTCAAAAATACGCGACGCAAATGTTTGCGATAAATCAGTTTTGCGACCCAAATGTTTGCGACGGTGGTGAGGATGTCACAGTGTCCTATGCGACTTAAAGATCTGCAACGCAAATGTTTGCGGCGGAGTTGGTCTGCGACGAAATGATTGGTGACGGTAATGGGGACGTTACAATGTCCTATGCTACTTAAAGATCCGCGACGCAAATGTTCGCGACGGAGTTGGTCTGCGACGAAATAGTTTGCGACGAAATGGTTTGAGACGAAATGGTTTGCAACGAAATGGTTTGCGACTGTAGTGGGGACGTTGCAACTGCTTGCGACTTTGGAGCGTCCGCGAATCCTTCTAAACATTGTGGCGCAAAAAGATCTACAGTAAACTCAAATAATAATTACGGTTGAGGGCGGAATTAAAAAAGATATAGACATCTTTAAAACTAAGTTAACGTCCCTCAACAATCACAACGTAATAATGAAACAAAAATTAAAAACCATACAGGCATCACAACTGCTCCATGGGTATTTGCCAATAACGTTTTTTGCATCATATTTTTATAATGAAAATTCATTCTACATAACTCAGGTGGGTTCAAAAACTTACAAATGCCTTTTGGACGAAGTGTAATTATATCAATAAACACTGAACCTGTAGATCTGATTCTATCGTTCAAAAATTAAATTAAAAAACTAAAGTTGTAGGTATACAACTAATTAAGGGTGATACAATTTCCTTTTAAAGATTTTTTAACAGTAATGCCAAAAAGTTTTCTGCAACCATCTTGTTTAAATATTCCGTAACCAATTAACTTTAAATAGTTGTGAGCATGGACATTAAGGATGAAAATCATACCCTCGTCGAAGTGTTAAAATTAAAAGCTCAAAGGACTTATGTGAAGCAGATTTAATTTCCATGATTCCTTATAAACAAATGAACAAAATACACAAAAATTTTTTAATAGTTATACACGCATTTTCTAAATTTGTGTGGGCGCGACCCTTAAAATCTAAAAACGCCACGGACGATGAGGTCTACAAAGCTATGAAATCTATTTTTCTTGAAACAAGTCCTCCACAGTATTTACATACCGATCGAGGTGAAGAATTCTTTAACAAAGATTTTCAAACACTTGTTAGTCAATACAATATTAATCATTATCACACATTTTCCAAGGTTAATGTTTCAATTGTGGAGCGGGTTAATTGTACTCTAAAAAACTTGAAATGGATTGATACTTTACCAGATAATTATCTATAAATACATTCAAAACTTCTTAGCACTGCTTACATTTTAAATTAAAAAGCGAAAAAAACAGCATTTTCTGGTATCAATTTTTTTCCATTTCATTTTTTGCATCGGTAAACTTGCAATCAAATTTAATTTTCACATGTCCTATTATCAAAATTTAAACGCTTTTCACCATGGCCAAAAAGGCTTTTAACTTTATATTTTTCACATTTTAAAATCTTCAATTTGTTCAATCGCTTCACAGTATCAGGCGCTATGACGTCACACATTTCTTCAATTGGCAAATTTGACGATAATTTTTAATTTTCACATGTCCAATTTTCAAAAATTCACTGCTCAGCCATCAATTTTTTAATTTGCCAACGCTTTACAATATGATCAAACTTCTTTAATTTTCAAATAGCAAATTTTTTCAACTAAAATTGTCAATTTTCAAGAATTCAAGGATTAACGTTTTACGCTTCACACTAGCGCCATCTCTTGGCCGTACCAAAAAGCTCTACAGGTAGTGCTATGACGTCACGAATGAAATTACATCTTCCCACGGTCTCCAAAATTTTTCCAAGCTCAAATGTCGAAATACCTACTGGCGCCTAAAAGAGTTTAAAAATTTGGCGATATTTTGGCGTCGACTTCAAGAAAATTTTTTCCCATATAAAATTATCGTGAATTCTAGTAGTGGAACACATTAACTGATTACCTGCTGGACAAAACGCGTTAATTTTGACGCTTCCTTGTAGTTTTGGCGCTCGCAGTCCTAGACCCTCTGGCTTGTAGTATCCCGATCGATGACACATGTAGTTTATTTGTATTTCGTGTTGGTATTTACGGGTATCTAAAACAAAACAATGTGTGATACAAACCTAGACTTTTTCTTACCGATGCGATGATTTTTGTTTTTTGAACAGATCAGTCTAAGCAAAAACAGCCTTTTACAACGACATTCCGTGGTCAGTTTAGTCTTTTACATATAGTATAATTGAACTTGTGTTCTTTTTATGGGCTATTCCACGGAAGGATAAACCTGAGTTTTAAAATGTGATAAATTCAACTATTTTATCTTTTATACTTCATACTTTGGCATTTGACATGTATTTTCTAGATTGTTACTTTTTGATTTAGTCAAAATATTGTTGTATTTCGAAAACCTAAAGTGGCATTTAATAAAAATGTCATTGTTTTAAATTACAAAATATTTAAAAAATTCAACTTCATATTTTATGTGTGTCTTTTGATGATAACCAGTCATAGTTAGTGGTAAAGAGGCAATTTAGAGAAAGAAAGCGTCCGAAATAACCATAGTCACTGTAGAATAACCCTTACAAGATTTATAGGGTCTAATACGAGAGACAGAGCCTAATGAGCATTTTTGTCTATATAGAAGTTACAGCAAATAATATAAAACCTTCATAAAATAACCAAAAGTTATATTATTTAGTGTTGGTGATAATTTTATAACTCTAATATATCTCTTAAATGAGTAAAAAAGACTTGAAAAACAACTGACCAACACCAGCTTATAAAAATTTATGGTACATAATATTGGATAGAAAAACAACATATAGATTTTATAAAACTTCCTTATGAACCCTCAAGTTTAGATATTATTATAAAAACGTTTTACAACTGTTCTAACAATACTACATAACAAATTAAAGGTTTTTATCGATTTAGAAATATAAATTTTCCATCTTTCTTCCCTTTGCTTGTTATGTATTATTATTTTTCTTTTTAAAATAAAAAATTTATAAAATGGTGTTTACCAATCTTCTAAAATAAATTAAAATGGAAGTGAGATAAGTTGAAGCAGGAATATGAATATTTATATACTAAAGGTTAAATAAAAGCTGTTTTCCCAGTCATCCTACTCTGATAATCAGCTGCGGTCCCGTGTGTACTGTATAGTTTTCGAATACACTCACAAAATTTTCATGGGCTCCAAAAATACTTGAGAAAACGGGGAAAAATTCATTTAAATAATACTTTTTTTTTCACATATGTTTTTTGCTTTCTGGGAGAAATATTGAATTTTGTATTTTGCTCTTAACCCTAAACAAGCAATATTTCGATTAAAGCACATGTTGAAACCCCATAAATAACGTTTTTATTTTGGTCAAAAACCTATTGTTGGAATCCAAAATGGCGAAAATTTACGACAATTCTATAAAAAAAAAAACAATACAATTATACCACTGTTTCTTTCAACACTATTTTATCAACGTTTTAAAACATGATGCTAGTTGGAACAAAAGGCTGCAGATGGCGCAGTGTTGAACACTGAAGGTCCTTAATACGTTCCTTTCTACGTTCTCTCTGCGAGCTTAACTTAGTTACCATTGTTCTCTTTTCCTAAATGTATTCGTCTGAGGGAGATCCAGCATACTACACATACCAGGAAAAATACCCTCCTGCACACCCTTCAACCCCGCATAACTGTCAGAGGTAACTATCTCAAGAAGATAGTTAGATTGAGGGGTCGAAGGGTGTACCGGTATGCTGGATCTCTCTCAGACGAATGCATTTAGAAAAAGAGGATAATAGTAACTATGTCAAACTCGCAGACACGGACCTTGAGGCTGCGTTCCGTCGCGTCGTAAGGTAATGTGTTCACAATTGCCGCCGACCAGCCGTGCGCACTGTATGCACTCGAAGTTTCACGGTGCATTTTTGGGAACTTAACACGTTTACTATATTGTTCTCTTTTTCTAAAACCCGGTTCCCATCTATGGGTTTCTTATGCGTGGGCTCCCCGAATCAAAACACGGATCACGTAGTCTAAGCGAGATTTGCCTATACAAGTTCATGTCGTTCCACGTGATGAGTTTTTTGAGGGGTGGCCACGCATGGGAAACGCTGGCCGGAATCGGGTGTAGAATGCATTCGATCTCGATATCTGTCATCGAAAACTATCTCAAGATTTCGATCTCTTATGTCTCTCCTCAGATTGATGTAATTAAAACCAGATAATGATAGTATGGTATCTCGCAAAAACGCGCCTTTTGATTTCGCAAAAACGCACCTTTTGATGTCACAAAATTAACCTAAAAAATCTTGTTTGTTTTGTTATAAATTAAAATTGTTTTTTTTGTTGTAAAAACGGTGGTATTATAACCACTATACAAAAAAAATAATAAAAACATTATAGAAAGAATGGGCAAAAAAGGTTTATGAATGAGTTCATAAGAATATTACAGGCACCAATTTATATAAAAGTGTCTCTTTGTTGTTGGTTAATTAAGTTTTTATAAGTGAGTTGATAGCAACATTTTACAAACCAATCTATATATCTTTAACTGATAGTTACTTACGGTTTTATAGATGGGTTAACAGAAAGATTTCAAAAACCAATTTATATAACTTTTGTCACTGATGACTTATATTTTTATAAATATGTTGGTGGAAACATTGTTAACACCAATTTATATAACATTTGTTACCGACGACTTTATTTTTTATAAAGATGTCCGTGTAAATATTGTTTGTATTGTAACACCAGTTTTATGTTACCTTAGGGTAACATCAATTTAGAACCTTTAATAAAACAAATATACAAACTCAATTCCTGTAGGAAACCTCTAAATACCCTAGGGCATTAATGGAACCCTCTTTATAATAACTATATAAATTTTTGTCACCAGATGTTTCTGAAAATGCTCATTGGGAGATAAAACCAAAATTATAAAATAAAATAACTTTTCACATATTCTTTAAATCCCTGATTGTGAAATGTCATATATCATTCTAACTGTGAAATACGGACAACATCTTTCTTATCTTAAACGATACACCTCAATTTCATTTTATGATTATATTGAAATTTTTATGATAATTTTCAAAATTTACACCATATATATTCTTTAGTGAGTAGTTGAGATAAAGCGATTTGAAATATTTTTACCAAGCGTATTTAAAATTCTAGATTTTTTATTGAAAATGTAGCATATTTAATTTTTAAGAATCTTTGCATTGCCTTAAACTGACCTGAAGGGCTTGTTTGGCATAATGCACATTAACCTAGTACTGCAAATCTGCGCAGAAAGCCTTATATGATAGTGATCATCATCATAGGCAATCATGATTTTCTTGTATTCTGAATCGTTGCTATCTGTTGTGCGTTTTTTGATGGCTCGGTAAGCCAATTCTCGAACCGCACACCCTTCCACAGTCCTGGCACACCCAGTCTCCGGCAACAGCCGGGTGTTGTTGGTCATCCATTCTTCCATTTTGTCGCTCCTTTCTACGTTCTCTCTTTTCCGTCTCTAGTCTTTGCTATTAAAAATTTTGTGCTCCCTCATGGACTGTTCATCGCCATGAAACCCTATCGTTTGCCGTGGTCTCGAAGTTGTTTATATCGATGTAACACTTCATCGTATTGCCTTTGAGAACGTCCTTGTACCTTTTTTGTTGACCTCCTTCATTTCTCTTTCCCTCCTTCAGTTGTCCATAAAATATCTGCTTTGGGAGACGTGTTTCGGGCATGCGGATAACGTGACCAACCCAACGAAGGTGGTGCTTGAAGATACGGGCTTCTATACTAGTTGTTCTAGGTGGCTCCCAAAGTATGGGTAATGTTCCACGTTCTACAGAGGATGGCCATTTATGGAAATGTTTGGAGCTTGGGGATTCGTACCTGGTTCTGGTTGGTGAAGAATTTGCGTTTTGGCAAGATTGACTTCTAGGCCAATGCTTTTGTAGGCTTGGTTAAATGTGTTGATTACCAGCTGTAGACCTTCCTCTGTATCGACCATAACGACGGTTGCAGTTCGATTACCGAGGTCGTTGAGAACTTAGTTTTTGCTCGCAGTCTGCCTAGGTTAAGTAGGCCACCGTCGAATCTATATAGAATTTCCACTCCCGGCGGTAGATGCTCCTCAACAAGGTGAAGCATGGCACCTAAAAATATAGAGAATAGGGTGGGCGTAATAACACACCCTTGTTTAACGCCTGTGGTAATCTGCTCAGGACTGCATTCATATTGTCGTGTAGTAGTCTAAGAATTTGAATATATTTTTGAGGGCGTCCAGCTTTTGCCAGTATTTGCCAAAGAGCTTCTCTGTTAACCGAGTCAAATGCTTTGACTAGGTGTATGAAGGCCATGAAGAGGGGGCGATTTTGTTCTCTAGATTTCTCTTGCATTTGTCTGGCACTGAAGATCATGTTAGCTGTGCCTCGATTGGTCCTAAATCCACACTGTGTCTCTGGCAGATTTTGTTCAGCAATCGGAATGAATCGGTTTGATAGTATCCGTGCAAGTATTCCAGTAACAGAAAGCAGAGATGTACCTCTGTAGTTTTCACATTGGGCCTTGTCGCCTTTTTTGAAAATGAACTATAGAGGCGCCTCTCAGTTCGGCAGGAATGGTCTCAGTGGTCCATATTTTGTGTGCATTTGGGAATTAAGTGCGGGACCCCCTTATTTGTAGAGTTCAGCAGCGATACCATCTGTGCCTGCTGACTTGTTATTATTTAGCTGTGTGATTGCCTTTTCGCCTCCTCTTCTAATCTCGGAATCTCACTTAGGTGTTGTTGTGTAGTTTTCCCCGGAATTTTGTCAAAGATATCATTATCGACCTGAGACTCTCTGTTGAGTAGTTCTTGACAGTGTTCTTTCCATCGTGAATTAATAGAGGATCTGTCTTTAAGCAGCCTTGTTCCATCTTTGGATCGTACCCAATGAGCATTTTCAGAAACTTCTGGTGACAGATATTTATATAATTATTATAAAGAGGGTTCCATTGATACCCTAGGGTATTTAGAAGTTTCCTACAAGAATTGAGTTTGTATATTTGTTTTATTAAAGGCTCTAAATTGATGGTACCCTAAAGTAACATAAAACTGGCGTTAACAATATTTCCACGGACATCTTTATAAAAATTAAAGTCATCGGTTCAAATGTTATATAAATTGGTGTTAACAATGTATCCAATAAAAAATATTTATAAAAATATAAGTCATCAGTGACAAAAGTTATATAAATTGATGTTTGAAATATTTCTGTCAACCTACCGATAAAACCGTAAGTAACTATCAATTAAAGATATATAATAGATTGGTTTTTAAAATGTTGCTATCAACCCACTTATAAAACTTAATTAATCAACAACAAACTTATATAAGATAAGATTGAAAATATTTCGAGAGACACTTATAAAAACTTGGGAACTCACACACAATAGTTATATAAATTGGTGTCTGTAATATTCTTATCAACTCATTCATAAACCTTTTTTGCCCATAAGGTTTTTTCTATAATGTTGTTATTAATTTCTTTATATACTGTTTTTAGAACAAAAAAAAATTAATTTATTTTGGCAATTATAATAACAAAACAAACAAGATTTTTTAAGGTTAATTTTGTGACATCAAAAGGCGCGTTGTGCGACATCAAAAGGAGCGTTTTTGCGACATCAAAAGGCGCGTTTTTGCGAGATACCATACCATTATTATCTTGTTTTAATAACATCAATCTGAGAGAGATAAGAGATCCAAATCTTCTTGAGATAGTTGCCAATGACAGATATCGGAATCGAATGCATTTTACACCCGATTCCCACCAGCGTTTCCCATGCGCAGTCACCCTGACTCAAAAAACTCATCACGGGGTCCGACATGAACTTGTATAGGCAAATCTCGCTTAGACCACGTGATACGTGTTTTGATTCGGGAGACCCACGAATGAGAAACGCATAGCGTGTTTTAGAAAAAGAGAACAATATAGTAACCGTGTTAAGGTTGCAAAAACGCACCGTGAAACGTCGAGCGCATACGCTGATACTGCTGTTCGGCGGCAAATGTGAACACCCCGGAAAATGCTCGCCTGTACACCCTTCGACCCCGCAATCTAACTATATTCTTGAGATAGTTACCTCTGACAGTTATGCAGGCTTGAAGTGTGTGGAGGCGGGTATTTTTCCTGGTATGTGTAGTATGCTGGATCTCTCGAGGAATGCATTTAGGAAAAGAGAACAATGGTAACTATGTTAAGCTCGCAGAAACGGACCATCAGTGTTCAACACTGCGCCATCTGCAGCCCTTTGTTCCAAGTAACATCATTTTTTAAAAGAGCCATAAAATAGTGTTTGTCGAGGTAAACAGTGGTATAGTTGTATTGTTATTTTATAGAATTGTCGGAAATTTTCGCCATTTGGGATTACAAAAATAGGTTTTTGGCCTAAATAAAAACGTTATTTATGGGGTTTCAACATGTGTTTCAATCGAAATATTGCTTGTTAGGGTTAAGAACAACATACAAAATTCAATATTTACCCCAGAAAGAAAAAAACGCGTATGAAAAAAAAACTGATATTTAAATGAGCCCATGAAATTTACGTGAGTGTATTCGAAAACTAGCAATAAATAACAAGCAAAGGGAAGAAAGATGGAAAATCTATATTTCTAAATCCATAAAAACCTTTTAATTTGTTATGTAGTGTTGTTAGAACAGTTGTAAAACCTTTTTATAATAATCTCTATACTTAAGGGCTCATAAGGAAGTTTTATAAAATCTATATGTTGTTTTTCTATCCATTACTATGTACCATAAATTTTTATAAGCTGGTGTTGAACAGTTGTTTTTCAAGTCTTTTTTACTCATTTAAGAGATATATTAGAGTTATAAAATTATTACCAACACTAAATAATGTAACTTTTGGTTATTTTATGAAGGTTTTATATTATTTGCTGTAACTTTTATATAGACAAAAATGCTCATTGGGTAGGGGATTGATATCTTGTATAGTAGGACCATATATCATCTTAGTAGCTTGGAAGAAGGTTCTGGTGTTGTTGGACTCAGCTAGATGTTGCATTTCATGTGGTTTTGTTGTTTTAATCTACGTGTTTGCCTTTGTATTTCTGCTTTCGCTTCTTGATGTTGCCTTTTCTTTTCGTTAGAGTAAGGGTGGATTTTCTAAGCATTATGGGCTTTTCTCTTCCTCTCAATAAGGTCTTGAATTTGTTTGTCGTGCTCGTCAAACCAGTCTTGATGTTTTCTTTGTGTGTAGCTGACAGTTTCTTCGGAGGCATATGTTATTGCTGTCTTCAACATTCTCCAGTGACCGCCAATATTCTCCCGGTATTCTAAAGTACCCAGCTTTTGATTCAGGGACTTGAAATTTTTTGCTGGTTTGATCATCTTTAAGGCATTCTACATTGAATCTTCTTCTGATTTGCTTTTTTTGACGGCTACTTCTTGGTGGAATGTGCAAGTTCATTTTGGCTCGTATCAGGCGATGGTCTGTCCAGCAGTCGTCTGCACTCGTTATTGCTCTTGTAATGTTTACGTCTTTTTGATCTCTGGAACGCACAATAATGTAATCAATCAGATGCCAGTGTTTTGACCTCGGGTGTTGCCAGGATGTCTTGAATTTGTCTTTTTGTCGGAAAATTGTATTTGAGATTATGAGGTCATATTCCGACCATAAGGTTAATAGGCGCAGTCCGTTTGAGTTCATGTTTCCAACACCTTCCTTGCCAATGACGCCCTTCCATAGGTTTGAATTCGTACCAACTCGATCATTGAAGTCACCTAGGATAATAAGTTTATCAGATTCAGGTACAGATGTTATGGCTTCACTAAGTTGAGAATAAAATTCATCTTTTTTGCTTTTCATCAGCTGCAAGAGTTGGAGCGTAGGCGCTGATTATAGTAGCGTGTTGGTGGTTGCTAAGGTTTATGTCATCAATCTTTCCCTTATTCCGGATGGAAATTCGGTTAGGTGGTCCACAATCTCATTTTTCTCCGTGAATACGTGGTTCATCTCCTTTTTTTCCTTTCCAGAAAAATGTGTAGCCTCCTCCGTGTTCTTTAATTTGTTCTTCGCCTGCTCTTCTCATTTCACTGAGAGCAGCGATATCGATGTTATAGTTCAATTTTTTGATGAGCGGACTGACGTCATTATTGCCTCTGAAAACGTATTTCTTTGTTGTCAACAGTTCGCATGTCAAATAATTTGTTGTTGTCAAATTGAAATAACAGTTGACATTATCAACGACTTGATTTTTTTACATATTTATTGTCGCTGTCTAAAACAATGCATCAAATAGAGATCCCAAAAAATGACGTCAGTACGCTCATCAAAAAATTGGACTATATATCTCCTTAGTTCACGTGCCACTATTGCCGTTGTTCTTTGTGGTCTTGTGGTTGTGTCTGTATCCATAAGTGTACGAATATTCCATGTGGCAAAGTTCATTGGATTTCTTTTTCTTTTTTTTTGACCGCATGTGGTGTACCCACTGGATGCGGTTGTCCAGTCGGGCAGTTGTTGGATGGCTATGTTTAGGGCACCTTTTATAGCCGCTTCCCTTTCAGGGTGAGCAGGGTGGATCCTAAATAGTGCTGCTCAGTCACGGATGCAGCACACGAGTCGCTCTACATCCAATCCTTGAGCAAAACGGCAATCACGCTTTCGCCGCTTTCGTGCCGGTTTGTCACTAAGAGCTTCCAGACTACACTGTCCTGCTCCCGTCACAACTTGCCGATCGCCGAAAGACTTTGATGTGCTTGGACTTCATGGTCTTATGTGTCCTAGAAAGTATAGGATCTCAGAGTAGAGAATGCCTGTGCGAGAATTTTATTAACGTGAACATGCTGATTCACAGTCAGCAAGCCCACGGTCCCTAGTAACGAGTGACGACCCAATGGCGTAATGAATACGACGATTGGGTCCTTCGAGATTAGGCCAGCTGATTGCACGATTGAGCACTAGACTCGAATCGTGGGCGGGGAGTCGCTACATCCCACCGCCTACAGGAAGTATGGTTCGCCCAACTTCCCATAGCGGACAGATTCATGTCACAGTGGCCTGATCTGTCAGACCTGACATGAGATAGTGATATGATACGATAGTGATAGGGCCTCTGATAGGGGACTTGACTGGACTCAACACTCTTAAAGAGCACCTGGCAAGGATGAAGGCAAAGCGGGACTCAAATTGCAGAGAACGCTGGGTGAAGGACAAATCCTCATTCCACTAATATGTCCAGCCTAGAGAGGAATCAGAGAAGGTATCTTCCAAGAGGAAGTATTTGAGCCCGAACACCTTCTGACGCTCAAATGGTCGGACATCCTGACCTTTATCCAAAAGGCAGGAAGGTTTGACTATGGGAGAGTGAAAATATGAGGGGGGTGCTCAGGAGAATGGCGAAAAGGGCTCGCGTAGAGCGTAGTCGCCGGGCCCTCCTTCTACTACTACGGCGATGGCGATAAAAATAGTAAAATAAAAGAAAATGGACGTATACAATCCAGAATTTGTCTTGGAAATAGTAAATTTGAATGAAAAAAAATGTAGTAAACTTACTCTTTTTTACGTATCGAGAGTTAGTGGCTACTACTACTACGGCGATGGCGATAAAAATAATAAAATAAAAGAAAATGGACGTATGCAATCCAGAATTTGTCTTGGAAATAGTAAATATGAAGGAAAAAAAATGTAGTAAACTTACTCTTTTTTACGTATCGAGAGTTAGTAGCCTTTTCTTCTTGGGGCAACCATTGGTCAAATTCATCGGCTGACTGAAACTCCAGTTCGTTTTCAATAATTAGAAGGTGGTGATCTTCGTGAAAGTGTTTAAACATTTCGGTGTCTTTGGTTCCTTAAAAAAAATATGTTGGAGGTTTCGTAACATAAGGCGGGGTCCAAAATTTGATTTTTAAACAAGTAATAACAGAAAACGTTTGGATATTGAACTTTATGGCAGAAGTGTTTGACTTGATCATCTTCAAAATATGTTATTCAAAATATGGTTGTCATGTTAACCTAACTGATACTTTAACTTTCATATTACATGTGCTGTGCTTTCATTATTTTTATTTATTCTGATAAATAAAAACTAGGATTTTCTAAAAGCTCTAAAAGTTTGTTTATATGCTCTAGGAAAAAATAATGTGCATAACTAAAATGACAACACCTGGGGTCTAATTTTCGAATCCATACGAACATATCCGCATAAGTGTACTAAATAATAGCCCATTTTTAGGTCAGTCTCTTTTTATACCGTGTGAAATGAGAGGCGAAAGATAAGCCGGTATGTGTGGACCGCGTTCGAATTCGACTCGTTTGCAAGTCAATATTGCACTAGTGGGTGGAAGGCATTCGTGTTGTTTCACATGAAAAACCGGTTATTCTTTCACGTACTACCCATTAATCAGCATATTGGCATATCTTTTGCCTCCTATTCTATACGGTATAGGCAGAGACGGAAGAATTTCGTATGGAAAATAGCACCCCTGGTCTGTGTGTATAATAAAACATACATAGAACAAAAACGTATACGTTAAGAAAGCCAAGATTAAAAAAAAGTATTTTCTCGATTTTTGCATCTTAAAAACTTTTTCAACATGTGTTAAACTCGTAGCCATTAGAACTTAATAAATTTTTAACAAATCTTAAAATAATAGCAACTAGCCAACATATAGGCAAATAAAAGCTTGTAGTGTTAAAGTAATGTCTCACAAAATTACATAAACTTCATTAAACTACCTATGCCTGAAAGCACGCCCTGCACTTTTTATGCAGCTTAGCCCGGGAGACCCGTAAATATCTGCTGTTTCGACGCAAACGCAAATGTGCTTACCAGACACAGGCATACTCAACCTTAAAGAAGTTGATATGTTGTTGTTGTTTCCCAAGGGTGCGCATGGAAGGGCGTTAAGCCATGCGCTGCTTTCTGTAGCCTGGAGTGCAAGAAGTCGGGCTTAATCTTCGTTAATTTGGCAGATTTCACTACTTTTGAGAGTGTTGAAGAAAACTCAGAAACCCTAAAAAAGCGGATATCGACAGGGAACCTCGAATTCCAAGACCTCCCACTTTCATAGGCAGAGTGGTTTGTAATCAAGAGTTGAAAGAGAGAGTTGATATTTGTTGAAATAGACTTTGAGTAATATTATTAAAATTAGCTAGAGAATCTGGGAGTTTCCAACAAGGTGAGCATTTCAGAAAATAAGACATGCAAGGAAATTTTAATACAAAATATGGTATTTGGGAAACTAGTAGTTTTAATTTTTTTCCCAAATTATTTAGGAAAAATGTTTTTATTGATGTCTGAGTTCATTTCAGAAAGCGAATAACTGCAACCAAGTAGGTTGAAATCAGTTGCTATTTGGGAAACTAGTAATTTTAATTTGTTTCCCAAATTATTTAGGAAAAATGTCTTTATTGATGTCTGAGTTCATTTCAGAAAGCGAATAACTGCAACCAAGTAGGTTAAAATCAGTTGATCACTGCCACCACTAGCGAGTCTATTGTGACTCACTTTTGAGATTGTTTGTTGCCACTACAAAATATTAAGCCCTAAAGAGGCTTGCAATTTGTTTTGGTGAAGCATCTTTCAAATCCAGCGCATAGATCTGTGCTTTGCCGACGTTGACGTGCAATGGCCGGACACTCACACAGCACATGTCTGGCCGTCTCGTCCTCCTCCATACAGAGCCTACATTCGGTGTCCTCACTTAAACCCATTCTGTGCAATGGTACTGTCAACCTGCAGTGTCCGGTATATAGATCAACCATTGTCTGGATCTCCTACTTGGTGAGCTCAATGAGTTTCCCGTCCCTCTTCCTGGTTCTTTGGAATGTGCCAGTCCCGGCAATTCTCTCCAGTATTAGTGGAACGTATTCTTCATCCAGTTTGAGTTGTATCCTAATCCAAGGGCTGGTTCGGGGCCAACGAAGACGGTAGAGGCCGTTTCGCGGGCCAGTTGGTCGGCAGTCTAATTTCCCTGAATGCATACCAGCGACAGTGTTTATTCGCCCAAGGTTATTCAGTGTGTCCTGGCAGCTCCTAACGTTTCTCGTTGAGCACCTATAGGATTCAAGAACCTTAAGGGCCTCTTGACTGTCGGAATATCTTTATTGATTTGTTACGCCAGTTATGATCTATCATCAATTGTGCGCTCGTTTTAATGACGAAGAGTTGCGCCTGGAAGATTGTAGCTATCTGTCCAAGACTATGTATAATCCTGACATTTTCCCGGCTAAAATCAGTTAGTAGAACTGCTGATAGGTTTGGAGCAAAGTTTAGAACTTATTATTGTATAAAACTATCTGCTTCACCGGCTAAAGTTTCATCGCTCAAATACCAGAGATAATTCCGATTCTAAGGTGGAAATGAGAGGTTGAATGGCCAAACAAAAAAGAGGCGGCCCTAAAAGGTCACCTTGTTGTTCACCTCTCTGAGAAATAATGTGGTGGTCACTATAAGAAAGAAGTGCTCTGCTCCACATTTTTTACGAAACTCAAAAGTTTCGCAGTAAAACGTCTTAGACAAAGATCCTCTGCAATGGGACGGATTCCCCTTCTCTTCCTATTAAAAGAACAAAGATCTGCGCCATAAAAATAGGAATTTTGTCTTTTCTAACTAGACCCTAAAAAATATTTAGAGGACTAAAACCTTACACCATCGCCTAGGTCCTTGAGATGCCTAGGCCCCAGCGAATCTATGCCAGCAGAGGACCGAGGGTTAAAGAAAAAAATTGCGATTTTTATTTCCCTATCTAAAATTTCAAAATTTAATTTCTCAGAACAAACATCTACAAATGTTTCGGTTTCTACGGATATTGGGCGTTTTTTTGTCGTTTCAGTAATATCTCTTCATTTTGAATCTTCTTCATGTTTTATTCAAAACTACAGAACTTTGATCCATATAAACTGTAACGAGTATTTTTTTGTTTATTTTGTGATATTTATTTTTTGGGGGCTATAGTGCCATCGTAAGCAAGAATTCTTATTGGGTTTTTAATATCGCCTTCTGCGATTTTAGAACCATTTTTTTTTTAAGCCAATATAGAGATGTTGTCGCAGTAATTTTAAGGAAACTTCAGAAAGTAATCTTGATCCTTCTGGAATGATCCTGATTATAGATTATTAGTTAAATATGGTGCGTCAAAATCTGGGCAAGAATCTTCTTCATGTTTTATTCAAAACTACAGAACTCTGATCCATAAAAAATGTAACGAGTATTTTTTGTTTTTGTGTTTAGTTTGTCATCTATATTTTTAGACCATCAGTTCTTCCTTGAAACTTTTATTGCCGATATTACACGAAAATTCGTGAGTTTCTTTGATAAGGTTGTATTTTCTTCTGTGCGTAAATAAACATCATTGGAGACATCGGATGGGAGAAGTAGATTATAATTGTTGGGAGGATTTACAGAGAATAGTAAATAAATTGAATTTTGATGATCTGGTTGGAGTGATTGGTTTTTCTTTAAAGGTAAAGGTATGTGTGCATAGACTACTTGAAGGCAGTGTACAAATTTTAAAATTGATCTTATAAATTTCGGACATGGTGATATATTCAGTTGCATTTGAAGAGTCCAAGGGAAAAAGGCGAAATGTCCATCCGACATTGTTTGACCCTACGCCTTTTTTCACTACAAAGGATATTTTTAAATCACGTTTCCACTATGGTGCTTCGCGTTTCTTCCCTTTTTCAACTCGGCATATAAATCTACGACTAATAGCAGACTTGTTGCCGTGTTTAACTCAAAACGGAAAAAAATGCGACATTTCGCCTTTCCCCCGTGGACTCTTCATTTTCAAACGTTTCATTTTTAGATACTTTAATTTTGTATTCAAAGGCAAATGTTAAATCCAGAGAAGACAGAGTGTATATTAATTTTCTAGCACATACTTTACAGCTTGAATTATTAAAAATTGAAAATCAACAAAAATATTTTTCCAATATTCTTCAACTGACCTAAATAAGCAGTTTCCCTCCGGACTGTTAGATATAATCTGTCGAAGCGCATAACAAAAGGATTAGAGCAGGATAATATTCTTTTACATGGCAAGGATGGATCAACGAAAAAGTTCTTCAAAATGTCTAAATAAAATCTTCAGCCAAAAACTTTGGAAGAAAGTTCTTATCAATTGGTGGCAGCTAATCGGGATTAGAAATTAATTTGCAGTTCTTTCTCTTAAATATTTACTGTATCGTAAAAAATGTGTATTTTTAATTTCCCCTCTACCTCAATTAAACAATCAATAAACATCGAAGCTCCTTTTGTTAAGTTTAATATTTAATTAAAGATGGCAACAAATATTTTGTTTACAAAGAACCGCACATTCCTTATAAAAAATGGCTTTTGGTCAATTTTGCTTAACATTTTAGGGATTGTAGATCCTGTGTGTAACCCTATCCTATAAGTAGTTTTTAAATTAGAGGATTTTAAAGTTGCGATTTGGCAGTTTTTTCTTGATTTTTCCTTTTTTTGTTTTTTTCAGTAACCAGGTGGCCTAGGATGATGATTTTTGTACCAACAGAATGGTAAAATATCAAAAGGATTTAAGTTGATAAAAGATTAAACAAAGCATTGCATTTAATAAGAAACTTCATTCCATAGGAGTAAAACGAATTGAATATATTTTAATAACTCTAAAAAATAAATATAATAACGACCTAAAATTCAGAACTTTAAAACAAAAAACCACTATTAGGATCGGGTTGCGCCTACGATATTATGTGATCAGGAAGTCGACATCTACAATCCCAAAAAGACACTCTACGATCGCAACATATTTTGGCGCATATTAAAAGTTCAAGTTCTTGCCTTACCTGAAGGAAGTGCGAACATACACAAAGGACACTTTTTATTTAGCTGGCTTCTTTCCTTAACCATATTAATAACTTTGCTGTGTGCCTTTTTCACGTGAATATTTAAATTTTTTTCGCCCTTAAAATTTCTGGTGCAAAATTTACACGGAAACTCAAATTTCCTTCTTAGCTTGTATTTTGTAGAGGGCAGAATTTCTAATGAGTCTGGGTGCAATCTTCTTATGTGCTGTCTTTTGATAGAAAGAGTAGCAAAGGATTTGTTACATATTTCGCACTTAAGGCTAAACATTGTGGTTGCGCTGAATACAGTAATTGAGAAAACTAAAAAAAAACTTATATTTTAGTATTAAAACTGAGTACATTCAATTAGACCAATTTTTTGACACTGACACAGGGCTCACTCACAAAAACGATCTTCAATTTCCAACTGTTTTCCAAATTTTCCGGGTTATTTCTTACTAAATTTCCAGTAAAAAAAAATAAAAAAGGATGAAACAGCAAAGCCAGAGAAAAATTTTAAAATTAATAAATTTTAAAATCTCGTAAAAAATGAAAGCCAATACAAAAATACGAAAAAAAAGCTGGTCAAACTCGACTTTTTTTACTCGCGGTACACAGTTCTTAAAAAAGCGCTATTTTGTATTAACAAAAACTTAGGTAAATGAATTTGATTTAATAAAATGTACCTTTTAGCAAACTTAAAAGAACAAACAAACCCATTTTCTCACAAAAAGGGCTACATAAAATATTTTTTATTATAAACACGGGTGATCAAAGCTTTTTTTAAAGGGGGCGGTTTAGTAGGTGTTGGTTGAATTAGTGTGTGTGTCCCAATGAGCATTTTTGTCTATATAGAAGTTACAGCAAATAATATAAAACCTTCATAAAATAACCAAAAGTTATATTATTTAGTGGTGGTGATAATTTTATAACTCTAAAATATTTCTTAAATGAGTAAAAAAGACTTGAAAAACAACTGACTAACACCAGCTTATAAAAATTTATGGTACATAGTAGTAGAACAACAACATATAGATTTTATAAAATTTCCTTATGAACCCTCAAGTCTAGACGTTATTATACAAAGGTTTTACAACTGTTCTAACAACACGACATAACAAATTAAAGGTTTTTATCGATTTAGAAATATAAATTTTCCATCTTTCTTCCCTTTGCTTGTTGTGTATTATTCTTTTTCTTTTTAAAATAAAAAATTTATAAAATGGTGTTTAATAATCTTCTAAAATAAATTAAAATGGAAGTGAGATAAGTTGAAGCCATTGAATTATAAACCAGACTGAGAAGGGGCGACAACCTGCGCGAACGGGCCAATCGTGAGCGCGGCCATATTAGACCACAGCAGAGTTAAAAAATTGGTTAACTGAATTTGTCATTCTGGTGCCATTTGCATTTCAAGTTTAAATCAAATTTAAACAAGGAAATCATGATATTTCGCGCAAATTAACTGAAATTTAGAAATAAAATTGTTATGGTGTAATCAAGTATTTAAAAAAAGTTGGGCAGATTTAATCAACATACCACCCAAAATGTTCATTGAAATATTTTGAATTCGTTTTAAAATTGTAAATGAATCGTTTTTGTTTACATTGGGTAGAAAATTTATTAAAAACATTTTTTATTTTTGGCTTAAATAGGCTACTAATTAAAACATTTATGATTTTTTTTGGATGGAGAAAATTGCTGGAAATATTGATAAAAATAAGAACTTTGAAAATTAGGATATTAAACAGATATTAGGGTAACTTTATAGAAATTCGTAAATATGTGGGGAAGTGAGAAAAAAATTGTTGTTCAGGCTTCTTTCTTTCTTACATAGGGAGAATAAAAACGGGGGAGCTTAAAAACGGATTCAGAGTTCCATAAGGTAAGCGGTATGAGGTAAGACGCAAGGAAATGCGTCTATATCAAATGCATGCTGCTGCTTATAGTATACTTACCACTTATACTTACAGCATACTATAAACAGCAGCATGCATATGCTACAGTACCTTGTGCCTTAGCGCTTACCTTAATAAACTCTGAATCTGCCTTTAGACATACCTAGGTATGTAAAGTGCCAACTTATCTCCCCTACGCATGCTTGAGCTCTTGGAATTTTTCTTTCTTTTACATTCGAATTGAAAATTCTTTGCTCAAATAGTTAATACAGTAAAACCTCTTTAAATTCCTTTTCTTTTTTGAGTGGTCCGAGGAGTGGTTCCCAATAAGTTTACTTTTATTTTAACTTTTAACTTTGCCCACCGCAGCATAAAAATATTTGCTATATTGTTTTTACAGAATTTCTTTTAAAAAATGCGTTTTAATTTAAGAAATTATAATTTATTCCAAAACTTAGGTATTAGCGGTTCCACTGTATTAAACTTTGCTTGAAGAGTAAAATTTGATAGGGTTCCAGATTATAAAGCTATAGGTAACCACCCTAAAAAAACAATTGGCATATATACAGGTATATAAAAAAACTATTTTTTATTATTTAACATTAAATATATACAAGATATATTATACATACATATACATCAAAATCCGGATGCTTGATACTCAATATTAATAACATACCGTCTGTTGCATTTAGCTCCACAACATAGGGATTTTCAATACATAATTTTTAATTATTATTCACACTATAACATTTACAACAATTTTTACATTTTGTTTTAACTTTCAGTGTCAGTCATTGTCAGATTCGAAAAAGATACCGGGAAAAAAGTTTAATTAGGAATCCTATGTTTTGTGAGTTTCCTCCTGATATTTTTTATAAGAATGAAACAATGGTTTTCCTCAAAGGGGTTTGTTTCCAGAAAATGGTCTTCTAACTTTGGAAATAGATGATTTCCTTCAGGGTAAAACTTCTGGCTAATGCTCAACACAAATATCTTCTGAAACCCAGATTCTGCAGGAATTTAATTTTTAGTTATTTTTTCTTATAACTTTTTCAACTTCTGAACATATTTTTATGATGGCCTGTGAAGGACGCTGCAATCCTCCTAAAATAATACAAAATTAGTTAAAATTTAACCAATTGCTTGTCTTAACAATCATAAATTGTTGACTAAATGTTTAGTCAAAAATGTAGTGTAGAACATTAATAATACACATAATAACCACATCTTGTAAGTTGCCCTCAATTAAAAGTACCCAATGATATTCCAACTCGCCCTCTCCTTTAGCCAACCTATCTAAAATTTAATGGGTTTGTTGATGCAAGTATATACATACATCAGGCAGACCAACACTTTTTATGTCAATCTTAGATTGCACCTTAAAATAGACACACCCCCACTTGTGGACAGGTCTTTGTTACTGAAAAATTATATTTTTGAAGAAAATAAAAAAAGTTCAAATTTTATACAGCCCCAAAAGCATAATTGTCAAATACAAACCTCTATTTCTTCTATGTATAAACTTAAAGTTTTGATGTTGTTCATCTATAAATTCAGAGTGTATTGCTTCTAAATAGTGGTCGCACAAATTTCTGTTGTTAATCATTTTCAAAACATACCCAGACATGTAAGCAACTATGTCTTCAGAAATTTCGCTGAGAGGTATGAAGGACTTAGTTGCAACCATAATCTATACATTGGATCTTCTTTAGGAAATCTACAAATAACGACAAAATTTGTATAAATCGTTGGCTTGGTGTGCAAACTCATTAAGTCAAAAAACGTCATTTGATGTAGTCCATAATTATTTTTTTTAATTTAATTCAATCAATCAATATAGTAACAAAATAAAATAACACAACTTGTACATACTTTTACACATTTATTACAGACATTCACATATATACTTACACACACGCCCATATATTCATAGATATTTTTAACTTAGTAAGCTAACTATAGAAACTAAGTATATATTTTTTTTTGAAGTTTCTTAAAATTAGTGACATTTTGTATATTTTCAGTAAAATAGTGACATCATGGTAGAACTAAATTTTGTTTTATTTATTTTTGTGGTATTGAATTCTGTTTCTTTTAAAATAATAAACTCACTAAAGGATTCTGGGTCCTAGTTTGTAAATAAAAATCATAGTAACAGAATAGAGGCATACTGTAAACCATATTATGCACTAATCATATTCCCCTGTTAAATAAAACCTCTAGAAAGTCAATTTGCTTTTTGGAAATTAAATATAAAATGGTGGAACAATAATCAAAATGTGGTTGAACTAGTGCTTTAAATAAAGTTATGCAAGCAAATAAAGTTTGATTTTTGGCTGACCTGCAAACAAAAACCTTTTTCTAATTTTTTTCTTTGAAAACAAAAGATAAAAGGTTGTCAATTTGAAATCCTAGATATTTTATTCCTAGATAAGTGACCTCCAAGGTGACCTCATACCATAAAACATCACTCAATAACTTTTCTAATATTCTTTATAGAAATATTGTTAAGAATATGAGATGAATTTAAGCATCTTCTTTAGTTTTTGATATTTAATTTCAGTATTTTTGACATCCAGTAACTTAAAAACTGTAATGTGTAACTACTTTAAAGGTTTTAAAAAGTCTTTTGACACCAAAGATATCAAAAATGACATGTTATAGCCTACTGGGGTGTTCTATTTAAAATATTGAAACTTGTGTGTGTGAAAATATTTCAAAAATTGTACAAAGTTTAAATTTATTTGTTCAATTCAAGGTTCAATTAGTGTTCAAAATATTCTAATGTCACAAACTTTGGGACACTTGGGATATATGCTGTTTTTTTAAAGAAGTTTTAAATAGAGCAAGATAATAGAGCACTAAATAATAATAATAAAAATTTATTGTTCAAATTAGATATCCTAATACATGGGATAAATAATAATAAGTCAACAGAAAGAAAACTAAACACAAAATAAAAAGAAAATCCACATAAAATAAAATAAACTTACACATACAAATTCATAGCTAAGCCGCAAATATTCACAGTTATCAAAATATTTAAAGCCACATATGACTTTCAACTGTTAAGACCAAAAATTACTGTCTTAAATGATATTGATATAATTTGACAATTTTTTTTAAAGATTCAATAAACTGTTTTTTTACTTTTACAAATAGAGAATAACTCACTTGAACAGTAAGTATTTGATTTGATTGTTTTATATAAAGGTTATTTCATGCTCTTGTTTGGTAGTTGAATATTGAAAATGAATATTAAAATTAAAAGTAATCAAGTCATTAAAATATATATAAAGATTATTTAACATTTTGTAGAATTAAAAAATAGTTGTCATGATACAAGCATAGCACAGCAAAGCAAATTATTGATCAGATTATGCAGAACTGTTTATCTGAAGCTACAAGAACATGCTCTTATTTTTGTTTAAAAGAAGCACCAAATTTTTAAATTAGCATTTCATTAACGCTCTATCTTTAATATGATTTATAAGTACTTGCAGTTGCTGTCTGCGCTTCCTGTTTAAGATGACTTTTCTATCTTTTCCGTTTGCCATTGGCACATCTCAGAAATAACTCCTTCTTCGCAATTACATACGTACTTTAAGGGGAATTTAGAGTGCAATAAGGTAATTGGTATGAGGTATGCAGTATGAGATATGAGGTATGCAGTATGAGATATGCGGTAAGAGATAAAGAAAATAAACTAGGGCAAATGTATGCTGTTAATGGTATGCTTACCACTTGCAGCTCAAAGTATACTATGAACAGCAGCATGTGTTTGCTATATATATTTTATTTTACTTACAGCTTACCTTAAGGCACTCTGAATTCGCCTTTATACTTTCAATTAATGTCACAAGGCAAACAAAAGAAAATTAGGTCATGTGAAGCCTGTTTTATTTTGGAAACCAATTAAGCCTTCAATCAGTTTTCGACTTCTTTACAATGTTTTTCAAATTATGATGTAGTTAAGTTGGCTGTGCTTAGAATCACTGAAACTGCCTAATTAAATAATTTTAAATGTTCAAAGCACACTAAAACAGCTAGGCAGAATCAAAAATATACAAAAACTAATGTCAAATGGCGAGCGCAAACAGCAACAGCTATATGGCTATAAATCAAGCTTAATGGCTTACATTAGACTTACATGTGAAATGTTACACCAGTATTTGCATCTTTCCGCTTGCTTGAATAACAGCCTATGGCTTGACAAGCCATTGTTGTTGCCCTTCTTTAAGCTAGCTTCTAGCAACAAGAAAAACACAAAAATAGCTAAAATGTTGGTATCGTCTATAACTTTAAAAGAAAACACACTGGATTAAGTTCACTTTAATCTCACCCTATTAATTCGACGGACAAAAAATTCTGTGGAAAAAACACGAGTGCAAAAATCACGATCGTCTCCAAAAAACAGCGAAAAAGTGAGGTTATGTCGAAACGTTAACTATAGAAATTTCGACTTTTCGACATCTGGTTGGTTGAGTTCCACCAAATTTTGATCAATGGTGTCCGCTCATGGCGCCGAGCATCTCGTCGCACCAAAATAGGATGCGCACTCGTCGTTGCGCCTTCTCAGTCTGGTTTATAATTCAATGGTTGAAGCAGGAATATGAATATTTATATACTATAGGTTAAATAAAAGCTGTTTTCCCAGTCATCCTACTCTGATAATCAGCTGCGGTCCCGTGTGTACTGTATAGTTTTCGAATACAGTCACAAAATTTTCATGGGCTCCAAAAATACTTGAGAAAACGGGAAAAAAATATTCATTTAAATAATACTTTTTTTTCACATACGTTTTTTGCTTTCTGGGAGAAATATTGAATTTTGTATTTTGTTCTTCCTAAATGTATTCGTCTGAGAGAGATCCAGCATACTACCCATACCAGGAAAAATACCCGCCTGCACACCCTTCAACCCCTGTTATAATTGTCAGAGGTAACTATCTCAAGAAGATAGTTAGATTGTGGGGTCGAAGGGTGTACAGACGGGTATTTCCCTGGTATGCTGGAGGACAATAGTAACTATGTTAAAACCGCAGAAACGAACCTTGAGGCTGCGTTCCGTCGCGTCGTAAGGTGATGTGTTCACAATTGCCGCCGACCAGCCGTACGCACTTATGCACTCGAAGTTTCGCGCTGCGTTTTTGCGAACTTAACACGGTTTCTATATTGTTCTCTTTTTCTAAACCCCGGTTCCCATCTATGGGTTTCTTATGCGTTGGCTCCCCGAATCAAAACACGCATCACGTAGCCTAAGCGAGATTTGCCTATACAAGTTCATGTCGCTCCACGTGATGAGTTTTTTGAGTCAGGGTGACCGCGCATGGGAAAAGCTGGTCGGAATCGCCTGTAAAATGCATTCGATCCCGATATCTGTCATCGAAAACTATCTCAAGAAGATTTGGATCTCATATCTCTCTCTGATTCATGTAATTAAAACCAGATCATGATGGTATGGTATCTCGCAAAAACGCACCCTTTGATGTCGCAAAAACGGGCCTTTTAATGTCGCAAAAACGCACCTTATGATGTCACAAAATTAACCTTACTACTGACGAAAAAAATCTTGTTTGTTGTTTTATTATAATTGCCAAAATAAATTAAAATTGTTTTCTGTTATAAAAACAGTGGTATTATAACCACTATATAAAGAAATTAATAAAAACATTATAGAAAGAAACCTTATGGGCAAAAAAGGTTTATGAATGAGTTCATAAGAATATTACAGGCACCAATTTATATAATTATTGTGTGTGAGTTCTCAAGGTTTTATAAGTGTCTCTCGAAATCTTTTCAATCTTATATAAATTTGTTGTTGGTTACTTAAGTTTTTATAAGTGGATTGATAGCAATATTTTAAAAACCAATCTATATATCTTTAATTGATAGTTACTTACGGTTTTATAGATGGGTTAACACAAAGATTTCAAACATTAATTTATATAAAATTTGTTACCGATGACTTAAATTTAACGCCAGTTTTATGTTACCTTAGGGTACCATCAATTTAGAGCCTTTAATAGAACAAATATACAAACTCAATTCCCGTAGGAAACCTCTAAATACCCTAGGGCATTAATGGCACCCTCTTAATAATAATTATATAAACTTTTGTCACCAGAGGTTTCCGAAAATGCTCATTGGGGTGTGTGTGTGTGTGTGTGTGTAGTAATTTATTCTCGGAAGGATCTAGTCTCAATTTTAGATTTGATGCAATACCTTCTCCACATAGGCCCATCAACTCCTACCGTTTTAGTGACTTTTTCTCGACCTTCACCGCCATATTGACAGAAAACAATGGATTTTCTGTCACTTTTGAGTCACTAAATCGCTAGGAGTTGGTCGGCCTGTATGGAGAAGATAATGTTTGATGCCACAAGCAGGCTTAAATGCACCCCCGGCAGACGAAAATTTTGAGAAGTGTAAAAAATGCCTTCTTCCCAATGAGCATTTTCAGAAACTTCTGGTGACAGATATTTATATAATTATTATAAAGAGGGTTCCATTGATACCCTAGGGTATTTAGAAGTTTCCTACAAGAATTGAGTTTGTATATTTGTTTTATTAAAGGCTCTAAATTGATGGTACCCTAAAGTAACATAAAACTGGCGTTAACAATATTTCCACGGACATCTTTATAAAAATTGAAGTAATCGGTTCAAATGTTATATAAATTGGTGTTAACAATGTTTCCACCAACATATTTATAAAAATATAAGTCATCAGTGACAAAAGTTATATAAATTGGTGTTTGAAATCTTTCTGTCAACTCACCTATAAAACCGTAAGTAACTATCAAGTAAAGATATATAATAGATTGGTTTTTAATATGTTGCTATCAACCCACTTATAAAACTTAATTAACCAAAAACAAATTTATATAAGATAAGATTGAATATATTTCGAGAGACACTTATAAAAACTTGGGAACTCACATACAATAGTTATATAAATTGGTGTCTGTAATATTCTTATGAACTCATTCATAAACCTTTTTTGCCCATAAGGTTTTTTCTATAATTTTGTTATTAATTTCTTTATATAGTGATTATAATACAACTGTTTTTAGAACAAAAAAAAATAATTTTGATTTATTTTGGCAATTATAAAAACAAAACAAACAAGATTTTTTAAGGTTAATTTTGTGACATCAAAAGGAGCGTTTTTGCGACATCAAAAGGTACGTTTTTGCGAGATACCATACCATTATTATCTTGTTTTAATAACATCAATCTGAGAGAGATAAGAGATCCAAATCTTTTTGAGATAGTTGCCAATGACAGATATCGGGATCGAATGCATTTTACACCCGATTCCCACCAGCGTTTCCCATGCGCAGTCACCCTGACTCAAAAAACTCTTCATGTGGTCCGACATGAACTTGTATAGGCAAATCTCGCTTAGACCACGTGATACGTGTTTTGATTGTTGGGGGACCCACGAATGAGAAACGCATAGATGGGAACCGTGTTTTAGAAAAAGAGAACAATATAGTAACCTTGTTAAGGTCGCAAAAACGCACCGTGAAACGTCGAGCGCATACGCTGATACTGCTGGTCGGCGGCAAATGTGAACACCCCGGAAAATACTCGCCTGTACACCCTTCGACCCCGCAATCTAACTATATTCTTGAGATAGTTACCTCTGATAGTTATGCGGGCTTGAAGTGTGTGGAGGCGGGTATTTTTCCTGGTATGTGTAGTATGCTGGATCTCTCGAGGAATGCATTTAGGAAAAGAGAACAATGGTAACTATGTTAAGCTCGCAGAAACGGACCATCAGTGTTCAACACTGCGCCATCTGTAGCCCTTTGTTCCAAGTAGCATCATTTTTTAAAAGGGTTATAAAATAGTGTTGACGAGGTAAACAGTGGTATAGTTGTATTGTTTTTTTTATAGAATTGTCGGAAATTTTCGCCATTTTGGATTACAAAAATAGGTTTTTGGCCTAAATAAAAACGTTATAATTAAAAACGCGTATGAAAAAAAAACCGATATTTAAATTAATATTTTTTTTTCTCCTTTTCTCAAGTATTTTTGGAGCCCATGAAATTTACGTGAGTGTATTCGAAAACTATACAGTACACACGGGACCGCAGCTGATTTTCAGAGTAGGATGATTTGAAAAACAGCTTTTATTTGACTATAGTATATAAATATTCATATTCCTGCTTCAGCTTATCTCACTTTCATTTTTATTTATTTTAGAAGATTGCTAAACACCATTTTATAAATTTTTTTATTGTAAAAAGAAAAAGAATAATACATAACAAGCAAAAGGAAGAAAGATGGAAAATCTATATTTCTAAATCCATAAAAACCTTTAATTTGTTATGTAGTGTTGTTAGAACAGTTGTAAAACCTTTTTATAATAATCTCTATACTTGAGGGCTCATAAGGAAGTTTTATAAAATCTATATGTTGTTTTTCTATCCATTACTATGTACCATAAATTTTTATAAGCTGGTGTTGAACAGTTGTTTTTCAAGTCTTTTTTACTCATTTAAGAGATATATTAGAGTTATAAAATTATCACCAACACTAAATAATATAACTTTTGGTTATTTTATGAAGGTTTTATATTATTTGCTGTAACTTTTATATAGACAAAAATGCTCATTGGGTTATACACCCTTTAAATGTTGTTGACAAAAATTAACAATCAATAATTTTATATCCGGCAGGCATTTTTTTTTTCATTTTAAGCCATCTGTTTCACGTTTTTTTGTGAAATATAGTCCACATATTAGCTGCGGCTATATTTTACACGCTTGGAATGCTGTTTTTGCCTTTTGCATTTTCCAGGTGTTTCCTAGATTTTCCAGTAGCGTACGAACCCTGACACAATAAGTTTCATTTAGCATCTGTATTTAAATTGTTTAAATTTATATAATTGAAGAGTACTTTTTGTTTTTTTTTTCATTACAAATTTTAGGCTCCACTTTTAAATAGAGTTGTTTATGTTTATGTTTCATTGTTTTAAATATAAGGTTTTGCATTTTCTCAAAAACCAGAGAATAACTACCATTGGTTGCATAACATCAGGTATCAAATCTTGTGTTTATGAGAAAAATGGCCAAATCTAAATATTAAAAGTACATACTTACATATAAATAAATTAGAATATTTTCAACCGAGTTTAAAATTATGAGTGGTATATAAAGTAGTTCTTCGTTAACGTCTGTTATAATTTTGATTTATTTACATTTTGATATTGGGAATTATAAACTTTTTAGATCGCAGTTAGCAGTTGTACTTTAACTATAAGAATTTCTCCATCATGTTTACAATAGAAGTCTGCGTTGAGCCCTCAGTTTCCATTACGCCGACTTGTTTTGAATTAGAAATATTATAGAAATGTTGCACATTTGAAAATAATTTTCAGGAGATCAAATCGCAAAGTGCGCACTGAGTTTATAAATGCTAAAATTGACTAAATTGCGAAATAGAAACAACTCGAACTGAACGTGAAAGTTTGTAACTCCAGGGGCCCAATTCTTGAAATAGATTCGCATACGAATTGTTTCGAAAACTTTCTATTTTACAATGAAGGAAAGTAGGACCTCCGAAAAATTCGTATTAAAATTAATTATAAGAATTAAGCCCCAGCTCAAATGTCTCCATTTTTGCATTTTTTGAGACACAAATATTGTTGGAATAATGACAATCTCAAATAAAAATGGTGCAAAAATGGTGTGGTGTCCAAACTTGAAAGACAACTTTTAAAAAAAAAGCTATCAACAAAGTCTAAACTACAATAAGCCAAGAGTACCTATAAAGCCTTCTGCCTTAAAATATTAGATCTAAAAAACTATAAGAAATTGAAAAAAGTTGTGAAGCAATGGATATTATCACAAGAATTAAATGTCTGGAAATGTTTAATAGAAAAAACAGTTAGTAGCACACCCTTTCACCTTCAGCGGCATAACGTTTATTCTCAAAAATAATTGCCTTATTTATATGAATACCTATTTACTATATTATGGAAATAAATTTATGTATGTTTTCTGTAGACACGATCGGTATTGCCGACAGAACCGTACTATTTTTTTAAAATTTTAAACAACAAAATCTGGTTTACCTCGACTCAGGAAGCCTTCAGTTAAAAAAATAAGTCTAAACTTACGAATCATAAACGAAACTTAATTTGGATATTGTCAGGGATTGATTGTTTATCAGTCCCTGATATTGAGAAAATTATATACATAGGTACAAATAATATTAATTTTGTCCCCTTTCAAAAAATTTCGTACCTTATTCTTAAAAGATGACAAAGTATTTCCTACTTAAAAGGGGAAGGGGGGATGGCTTGATGCAACACCTCACGCTTAGGAAAAAGATGTAATAAAAGTTGTTGTCATAATTTTGTACTATGTACTTTTAAAAAGGGTACTCTTAATTTAAAAAAAAAACATCGGCCCCTAAAATATTTTTTAAACATTTTTGTTTCTTTATGTGAGGAGGTGGGTTAAGGTTGTCTCCTTTTAAAAATGTCCTACTCCCGTCCCAAGATAACTTGATTTTTTTTGTTTGGGGTGTAGGTTGATGTCAAGGTGCACCTCCCTTAGTATAGAAAATATTTGTGACAAAAAGTAATTATCCCATAATTTGCCAATTAGATACAGCATTCCAACGTATCAAAAAAATGTGTTTAAAATTCAAATTTTAAGTCCTCCCTGTTATCTCTTCAGTGCAAATACCACACTGCCTATCCTATCCTTTTAAGTAGGAATAAAAAAGGGGACCCAATTAATACACAGTCAGCTCTAATAGTACATAATTTTCACAATATCCAAATTGAGTTTTATTGAGAGAGGGCGTGTTTAGCCTAATTGCGGTACCTACATATTTTTTTTTTGTCTGGCTTTCTTTTAACAAAAATTGGACTTTTTTATCTTGCTTGTTGTCCTTTTGTGCAAAGATATGTGGTCACCCTATCTTATAATAACAACACTGGAGACAAGGTTTGCAACTCTAGTCATTGTATTTTTTTCTATAACACCTAAGGGTTTACAGTGTCCACAGTTATTTAAAATATTATCTAAATATGTAGGAGGCAGGTCAAAAATATGTTCTTTTAAGCGTCAATTTTTTGTATACTTTTGGAAACACTAAATTTTCTACTTTAATTTTACATTAAATTCTCTATTTAACACAACAACAGATTTTTTCAAATTAACTCTGTGTTTCGGACTTCCATTGTCTATATTTTATTTATACACGACGTTTCGATCAGTACAATCTCTGATCGTCTTCAGGTGCAAACTACTACCTGAAGACGATTGTACTGATCGAAACGTGTATAAATAAAATATAGACAATGGAAGTCCGAAACACAGAGTTAACTTCAAACACATCATTGTCTCAAACTTTCAAACAACAGGTTTTTTGTTTTATTTTAAAAAGAAAAGAAATAAATCTTCTGTGCTTTCATTCAAAATTAAAAATAGATAAAAAACTTTTATAAAATTTAATACAGTAAAAAAAATTGTTTGACAAACAATAACAATAAGTGAAAAATTTTAATGAATTTAAAATTTTATAAAGTTTCAAAATTATAATGTACATTTTTTTACGTTATTAAGGAAATCAATTCCGAAAATATATAGTCACTTTCTGAATTAAGTGCCTTTTCTTTATAAATGGAATATGCACATCAGTTTTGTTTTGATTTTAGTTTAATTTATAGGAATAATACAGTCTTTCTAATGTCTCTTCAATAGTAGTCATTAGGGACTTATCGGTACATAAAGTCGGCATAGTCTGACTTTAATAAAGATGGCATTATTTTTGTTCAACATGAATAACTATCGAGGTATTGCTCTTGTAAATTGTCTAGTAAAACTTTTTACCACACTTTTACTTCAGACACTTGAACAGTAGACTGAACAACATAATAACATCCCAGAATGTCAAAACGGCTTCAGGAAATCCAGAACTTGTACAGACAATATTTTTACTTTACTCACAACTTGTCAGTTAAATTTAAGGCTTAAACATCGTAAAATTTACGCGCTTTTTATAGACTTAAAAAAAGGCCTTTGATCCAATATTCCATAGGCTTCTCTGGCAGAAGCTTTACAACTTTGGAATTTCTGCAACAATTATCTCAGTCATTAAATCAATATATGATAATGCAAACTTTAAAATAAATGGCAATAACCAATACACCAAAGAATTTCCTGTGTCGGAGGGGGTGCTTCAGGGCGAATCGCTTTCTCCTTACCTGTTTTCAGTGTTCTTGTCTGACTTTGAAGCATTCTTTCGACGTTTTGGCAAACAAACTTAAAGTATTGGAAGCTTATACAGAGCAAAACCAGTTAACCGTTAACTTAAAAAAAAACAAAAGTAATGATATTTTCTAGGGGTATCGACCGAGCTGCCTATAATTTTTTATTTAAGAACGAAAAAATTTAAATATGCAATAAATATGTGTATCTTGGCGTAACAATATCATCAACAACATTATTTCGCACCATGGCTGAGGAGGCGTGTGTCAAAGCCCAACAAGCGACAGGGGTAGTCAGAAGTATTTTAGCCAAGTCTTCAAACACCAGTTGGTCCACAAAAATTACTCTTTTTAACTCTTTGATCATAAGTGTTTTGCTTTCAAATGCGGCCATTTGGAGTAAACTTTATGTCGATAATAAAAAGCTATTTATTCTTCCAAAAAATACCCCTGATAGCATTGTTCGCCTGGAGTTTGTTGTGGTTCATCTTTCTTTAATCATCATTAAATTATTATTCATGGACAATTGTAGGCTGCCTCTTATTTGTTTTAAAAGACCTGTTGGATAACTGCACTGACTCGCGATACAACTGGATACTTCAAGTTAAACGTTTTTTTGATGAGATTAATTATATCTTTCCTTTAACACCACTGACCAGCACAACCTTAAAAAAAAGTTAAAACTCAACTCCTCGATAACTTTAAACAAAACTGCGTGGAAAAATACCTACTTTTTGTGGCTTCTTCTTCTTTCCCTCTTTTTTATAACGGATTTTTAAACAACGGTAAACCCAAACAGTATTTATTCTATAGTACTTAAAATTTATCTGTCAACTTCGTACCACTAATAATAGATACCTTAAAGTTACTTTCGATGATGTTTCTTATATAACTGACCAACAAGAAATCTGCAGTATTTGCAAACTACAAGTTGTGCAATCTTTCTGGCATGTATTTTTTGAGTGTGGACCCCTTCGCCAGGGAATTACCTCTGAAGATGAAATAGTGTCTGGCATGGAGAATTTTGTCACTTTTTTGGATGTACCTCTTAAATCTAAAATACAACCTGTTGTGAACTATTTTTTAAATATTCTACGCTTAAGAAGTTTTATCTTGAACGAATAAAATTATGTGTGTTGTGTATATCTAAAAGTTTTTTCTGCGTCTTGCAGCTGAACTGTTCGTTTTTATGCTCGCGTTTTTGAACCACTCACTACACTACCAATTTTGTATGGGAGGGCACTGTTCTGGCCGCTAGTTGTTGAGAATACTATTTTAAGCTGAACTAAAAACCGACACCAGTTATTTTCGCAATTATTTTGTTTGTTAAAAGAATGATAATATTTCGAAATTTTTTAGTACTATCATAGGAAAACATTTTGTTTTCAATTATTATTTTACATACCTTTTTTTCCCAACGAAGGCTTGTATTTTCTTTCTAATTATTATTGCATTTTCTGTGGTATTATTAATTATTATTAATTAATTTTTACATATATAAGTAGGCGTTCTATGTAAGGTTAAAAATTTGCTATACTTTATACTAAGTTACATATCAATAATATAATTTCTTTTTTTTTCTATATTTTATTAGTCTATTATATTTTTTCTCTAGTTGCAGTAAAATTTCAGGAATTTTTTTTTTTTGTTTTTTTTTTAGTAGGTTTTTACAGTTTACTTTTATTAATTATTTTTATTTTACCGCTATTATTTAAATGTTCTTTTCGTGTTAACCTACAAAATAGGTTTTTAGGTTTTTTGTAATTTTTGCATTCGCCTTACTCAATTGGATGTATTTCCATTACTTTAAAAACAATAAAGCGTTGTCTATTGTCTGTTGTCCATGGTGGGATAATGATCACTCCCTCCAGAGTCCGGAATTACTTCCCAAAAAGCGCTTTGTCCCAGATCTTTTGTAACTAGAGTTAAATCCAATGGGCTGGGTCTTATCCCTCGTTTTTCTAGTCTGGTTGATTGGCCATCGTTCAATATTATTAAATCAAGTTCCTCGATGCATTGAACTGTATATAGCCCATGAGGATTAACCGACTCACTCCTCCACAGTGGAGGATTATATTCCCCATGATTACACATTGCTCAAGTTATCTTCAAAGTTTGTTGCCCTTGGAGTATCGTAAATATTGATGATGTTAATGTCATTGACTTGGATTATAATTGAGTGAAAAGTGGAAGAAGATTGTGAAATATACTTAATTTTAAATTTTACACGGTTGTTGACCCATGTGGCTATACCGCCATATCCATCGGGTCTGTCAATTCTTATTACTTGGTAAAATTTTGTAAAACAATTCAATACCTTCGTGAGAAAACCTCGTAACTCCTTTCGAAAAAAGCTTTCAGGAGGGACAAAAAATCAATCTTAAAGAGAACGATATTTAGAAAAAAATTAATTAGATAGGATTTATATAGACAACAGAAGGTTCTTTAAGCTGGCTTAAATCAAAATTATGTAGAGCAAAATGTTTCGTACTTTTTGGGAGTTACGCGGTAATTTTTAGCAAAAATTTAGTAGGTATACAATTAGTCTTATGGGGGCAAAACAGAAAAATATAACCCCTCTCCCCACTCTAGCCAAGTATATGTGTGAATTTTAAAATTCTTTCTGATTATGTGTACAGGGTGTCTCATTTTCCATGGGTCCTTATGAAAAACTCCGTTAATATTAAACATATCAAGATGCCGTTTACACATTACTGCCTACTTTTTCGAGACTTGCAAAATGGTGTTATCAGATTTTGGATGGCCCTTGTAGTTTCTGATATACGGGGGGGGAATCGAAAATTTGGCAATTTTAATAATTTGCCATATCTTCCTTAATATGCAAGATATTTAGATTCTGTAAGAACTTTTTTATCGCAACTTTTTAACGGAAACAAAATGTCGCACTCAAAATTTTAATGCAACGTTTCGTTTTTAACTGAACATCATCAGGATCGAAAACTTCTTGATTTTTTTTTGCGTAAGTTTGTATAGTTTGTAGTGCTATTTTAACTGGTTTAACTTATCATTTTAATTTTGCGACCTTTCAACCCCAAAAACCATAATCAGTTTGAGTTTTAGTAATAGGGACGTTTAGTTTTATTAATAAAAACCTATACAATAATTTAAATATGAAGAAACAAACTTAACCTGCTTCCATAAAACTAACAACTTAATTTAATTTAAATGTTCAAGTTGTTGTCCGTTGACGACAATGCACATTTCACATTTTCTTTGAATTTTCCAAAGAGCATTTATTATTGCCATTCTTCTTGCTCTTAAATATCTAAATGCCTCCCTTCTACCTACATTTGGCATCTCAGGCAATTATGTCAAATAAATAGTAGATTTCAGAAAAAAATCAGAGCTGCCATGTACAAAAAATAAATAATAAAAACCAGAAGAAAATCACGATTGCCATGGACATGCAAAAAAACAAAAGTCTTGCCTCGTCAGACGAAGCTGTCAAATTAATAACGCTTGCAATTTTCCGTTTTTTATTAAAATAATAATACTGTTAGGTAAATATTTTTTTAAGACAAATGAACCGTTTTGATTTTGCCATGACAAATAACAGACCATATGAAAATTTTGAGAAGTTATATGCTTGAATGTTACTTGGTGTCAAAGTCGATCGGACGCAGCCAAACTTTACTTAAATAGGTAAGCACTTGAACTAGGTATGGGTAAAACAACAGGGTAAAATAAAATTGCCACTACTTGTCAAATTTGCTTAAATTTATAATTACGAACCTTGTTTTAGATATCTGGAACGCAGACAACCGAATCCAAAAATTTTTAACTGCACTCAGCGTATTTGCGACCAGGAGATGCCGAACGTAGGCTTGAATTTTCTCGGTTGTACTTGCAGCATTCCGAGTAAGACGAAAACTTTAGCCATAAGATAATTTGGTCCGATGAAGCCTTTTTTAGTAGCGACGAGATGTTCAACGGGAACAATACTCGTTTCTGTTCGCACGAAAATCCACATGACGCCTTTGAAAGAGCACGGCAAGGACGTTTTGGTTTCAGCGTGGCATGTTTTGTTCTGGGTACCAGTATAAAATTCGTTATAAATGAGGGAAGTCTTACTGGCCAAAGATACCAAGTAATATTATTTTTTGCCCTCAATTACTGGAAGAAATTCCACAGAATGAGCAGGAAAACATTCACTTCCAGCAAGACGGCGCAGGTCCTTATAATGCTGACATAATAAGAGGCATGTTAAATGAAAAAGTCGTAGTATTGGAACATATGGCCCTATTCCATGGCCTGCGAGATCTCCGGATCTGTCAATTTTAGATTTTTTTTCTTTGAGGTTTCCTCAAAAATAAAATTTGTAAGAGAAGGTATAAACGCTCTTATTAGTCCTTCAGCCTATGTCTTCCCGTGTGCACGTATGTTTAGATGCATCGTGACATACTTTTTTTTTGTAGGAAATGTTTCCACAATTAATAATTTCCATGGTGGAGTAACGACATTTTGTGCAAAGGGTGTCTCTGACGTCATCAAAGATGGCCGTCGTTTTAACCACAAATTAATGGTGTTAAGACGGGTTTTCGACAATAACGCCGCACTTGTGTAATCTAGAGACACCAAACTTGGCACAGCTTTACTAGATAAATTGAAGACATAGTATGTAAAGTTTCAAAATAATGCGACTCATGTTGTTAAAACCAGAGGCGTACAAATTCAAGAAATATTTTTAAAAAAATTTTAGAACACATTATTTTTAAACCTTTCTTACTGACAGCCGCTTTGACATAAGTCAACATTATTTCTTTTTTTGCGTTAAAATTACTTTAAAATTTAAAAATTTTGATGGTGGAGTTGTGAGATATTATGCAAAGAGTACCTATAGCGTCATTTAATTTTACGGATCAGAAAATCTTGTGTGATTTTATTTATGAATCGTTTTATTTTATTATCTACTCGCCGAAATGACCAACCGCCACAAGATTCGCTCAGTTTTACTAGAGACACCAGATAATACTTCTTTAAAAGTTTTATTACAAATTTCTTGTTATTTTTAGTACCAGTTTTTATTAATAAATTCATTTTACCTTATATATTTAAATATTACTCACTGACAGCCCTTTTGACATATGTCAATACAACTAATATTTTTGCATTGGAAATAAGTTGAAATTCAAAAAACTTTTTTGCTGAAGTGAAAAAATATTCATTTTGTTAGAGCGAGGGACCCCCAAACTTAAAAAAAAGTTTTTTATTATTTTTTCACTACCCTTTATTTAAAAATATTTCTGACTGACGTAGTTTTAACAGATGTCTGCACGATTAGTCTTTTTAGATTCAAATATTATCCAACTTTAAAAATTTGTGTGGTTAAGTCACAAATGATTCGCGGCGTAGAAATTTATGGAAAGATTTGTGTAACTTCATGTACCAATCCTTTTTTAAATATCCCTGGATGACAGCGGTTTTGATATATGTCATTCAGATTAATACCCTTGAATTAGGATTACTTCCAAATGGAATAATTAATATGCTGGAGCGGCAATATAATAACAGTGTTATTGCCAGTAGCGTTAGAATTTACAGCTATATTATTTCATTTTTAGGACACCTCCTTAGCACAAAATATTCCTGATCGAACTATTTTTGACAGATGTTTGCACGGTTGGTATTTTGACATTCAGAGTGTTCCTAGATTTAAAAAAAAATACGGTGGAGTGGCAAGGTCATATCACTAACAGTACCAGAGGCGCAGAAATATTTTTTGAAGGCATTCTAATTTCAAAAATATCGGAGTCGCAGCGGCATCCAAAAGGACATTTTTGTATTAAAATTACTTTTTACTCTAAAAATTGGAGTGGTAAGATACAAGTAAGTACAAGTTATATGCCGGTGGAATCAGAAACAGTTATATTTTATAAATTTTGTCATTACACTCTATTAAAAATTAATTCTGATCGACGTATTTTTGACAAGTGGCGTAGTAATTAAAAAAACATATTTTAAATTTTATTTACCTTACAATATATTTTTTTTAAATCGCTGACTGACAGCGATTGTACCAAGCACCAATCAGATTGACATTTGTTTATTGAGATTACTTTAAAACATAAGATTTTTTAAGGTGCCATGGACTGGCAAGATATTAATACGGTTAATGCCGGTGGCGCCAGACTATAATTTTTTAAATATAATCTATACTCCATTTGAAATTTATCCAGACCAATTTTTTTGACACTGACAGTGACATTTCCATTTCGGACCAATATTTTGATACTGACAGTGACATTTCCATTTAACTTCATTGTTTAAATGTGAGCCACCATATTAAAATTGACCCGGAAAATTCTGAGCATACCATAGATACCAAAAATACAATTTTTGTCTGTCTGTTTGTCTGTAGTGATTAGTGATTGCGATGATGAATAAATAGCTAAAAGTAACGTGGTGTGTGTGTGTGGTGCGATCTCTTTTGAATTTATAGCTTCAGAAAGAAAGACAACAGGTCCCCCCCTCCGAAAGACTATCCCGTCCAAGAAGTTCTCGATCAAGTTTCAAGTAGTTAATTAACATTTCAAAACCGCGAGTGTTCTAAAATGTTCCGTAGATTTGCCATTGGCAACCCAGTGTTGCCTTGGAGTTTTCTTCTGTATTTTCAAAATGAACTCGCAGGGTCGGACACCTTTCTCAGTAACACTTTATGTTTACTTTTGTGACACCAATAACTATTAGACATTTGACATGTTGTGTTTTTTCATAAACGTATTGGTTACAAAAACTATTAGTTGAAATGGTCGATACAAAATCTGATGCCAAATTTGCTCAAATAAAATAGGTTTGTCAAAATGTTTGTAATTTTTCTGATCGCCAAACTTTAAAATAAAATCTGATTGACAAATTCATAAGTTTTTAGAGTAGTGGTAATTTTCTAACTTTTTACCTCATTGACAATAATTTAAGTTATTTCCTAATGAGTTTTTTTCTGAAGACATTGCGTTTAGCTCCCTTGTGAAAACGCTAGTCGCATCAGCGATCCACATACCGTAATTTGACGAATGGAAACTTTTGAAACAGAGAATAATCTTCCTAACATTCCGGGATAGGTGCTCTTTCTTGTGATCTCAACATTCTGTTAAAATTATTTTTAAGTTAAGTTTAGTATGCCTACCCTAGTTTCAAAACTTGTGAATATAGTGTTATTTAGATTTTGCGATGAGAGTACCGATGTAGAAATATCTTGGAGAAAATAAGAGAACTTATTTGGTTTCTTTGGTTTATGCCTACCTGTGTTTCGGCGAAAGGACTAAAACATTTCTATGGAGCGATGTACTTAAAGTGGAGACTTTAAAGTTTAATTTATTTAGCGCATCATCAGTTAGCTGAACAATAATGGCTAACTGTAAATATTGTAAATATGAAAGTCAATTCACACTAGGCGTACCAGCCAGGAAGTAAGTAATTCGGGTTAATGAAGTATCAGTATCAGTTTAAAAACTAGCTCTTGTCCGTGAGGACTCCACTGTAAAAGTTTAGAACCTTTTATCTGAGTATAATTCAGTGATAGGTTCTGAAAACTGATGATTTTTTTTTTAATTCGTTGAGGCGGTCAGTGGGATCTGATCCGGATGAGAATAGGGGATCTCTTCTGTCCTGGCTGGGACGTACAGAATTTGAGTTTGAGAGTAGCTGAGTCGATAGGGTGGTCAGATCAATGTCAATATATTCTTTGAGACACTGGGGAACTTAAAACACTCTCTACCAACCGCCAACGATAAGGATTTTTAACGAAAAGGGGGCAAACCACTTCAGTAACTTAAATACGTTTTGATTGTTCATTTAAGCTCATAAGAATAAAATTACGCGATAATATAGGCTATCCAAATTTTTTTCAAAAATACTGTAGAAATTATGTTAGCGTATGCTCAGCGTTTTAATGTTACTACACAGTAAAAGGTATTCCCCACTTTAAAAGCAAAATGTGCGCTTGACGACAGATTTATTTCTCCTTAAGGTGCATTTACACAGAGCGAATAGGTTTGTCCAAAAATTCGGGCCAAATCTGGCGAACCTTTTTCGACGAACGTTTGCCCGAACACTCGAACATTTGCAGCGAAAATTTGCCACGAACATTCCCGCAAATTTTCGCAAGATTTTTTGGAAATATATTTTTGAAAGTGGATATAGATAATATTTTTTGTCTCACACAATTCTCCTCAATTCTAGAAATTAAATTGGAACAACAAAAATATTTTATTTTATTTTTCGATTAAATAGTGCAGGCCGACGGAAAGCTAAAAATTATTATTTGCTGGGTGGTAGGTTGTGAGGTTGGTAGATATCTACTAAATAAGTTTGTACCTAATTGTTGCTATGCTTTACACTTTTTTCGTTTTCCTTAATTAAGTGTTTAGGTTTTATAATCAAACCCCATCACCAAAACCCCACAAAATGAAATAAAGCAATTCTCATTATTTTTTATCAAGTGCGTCAAATCGTTTTTCCGTCGGAAAGGTTTTCAAATCTAATTTTTTTTATATTACAATTCAGTTCAGTGATTTACGGTAAATAATTTTTCTAATTTTTATTTTATTCCAAATATTTCTTTCAGAAAATTTTGTCCGAACACCACGAACCTTTTTACCCGAACCCCGGATCTTTTGGGCCGAACCTTTTGCGCGAATATTTAAATAAATAATTCGCGCGAATCAGGCAGATAGGAACCAGGAATATTTTAATTTAAAATATACTGCTAAAATTAAAAATATAATTCTATATTCTGACACCACTGGTATTGACAGTATTGATATCTTTTCGAACATTTAAATCTCTTGTTAGCGATTTTAAAAAATATATTGTAAGGTAAATAAAATTTAAAATATGTTTCTGTAATTACTACGCCACTGGTAGTAAGAATATTTATACTTTGTTAACCAACTATAAAAATCCTAAATTTTGGGTTCTATCCGAGTACAAAAATACACATCGTGCAGACTTCTGTCAAAAATACGTCGAACAAGATTAATTTTAATGAAGAGTAATAATAAAATTTAAACAATATATCTGTTTCGGATGACACCGGCATATCGCAATACTTATATCTTACCACTCCAATTTTTAAAGTAAGAAGTAATTCTAATAAAAAAATGTCCTTTTGGATGACATATGTCATAACCGCTGCCAGTCCGATATTTTTGAAATTAGAATGCCTTAAAAGATTATACCAATTTCTACGCCTCTGGTACTGTTAGTGATATGACCTTGCCACGCCACCATATTTTTCTTAAAATCTAGGAACACTCTGAATGTAAAAAAACCAACCGTGCAAACATCTGTCAAAAATATTTTGTGCAAAGGAGGTATACTACAAATGAAATAATATAATTGTAAATTCTAACGCCACTGGCAATAACCCTGTTATTATATGACATATGTCAAAACCGCTGTCCTCCAGGGATATTTAAAAAAGGATTGGTACATGAAGTTACACAAATCTTTCCATAAATTTCGACGCCGCTGGCACGAATAATTTGTGAATTAACCATACAAATTTTTAAAGTTGGATAATATTTGAATCTAAAAAGATTAGTCGTGCAGACATCTGTTAAAACTACGTCAGTCAGAAATATTTTTAAATAAAGGGCAGTGAAAGAAATAATAAAAAACATATTTTTAAGTTTGGGGGTCCCTCGCTCTAACGAAATGAATATTTTTTCACTTCAGCAAAAAACTTTTTTGAATTGCAACTTATTTCCAATGCAAAAATATTAGTTGTATTGACATATGTCAAAAGGGCTGTCAGTGATTAATATTTGAATATATAAGGTAAAATGAATTTATTAATAAAAACTAGTACATTTGTACGCCACTGGTACTAAAAATAACAAGAAATTTGTAAAAAAACTTTTAAAGAAGTATCATCTGGTGTCTCTAGGCGAATCTTGTGGCAGTTGGTCATTTCGGCGAGTAGATAATAAAATAAAACGATTCATAAATAAAATCACACAAGATTTTCTGATCCGTAAAATTAAATGACGCTATAGGTACTCTTTGCATAATATCTCACAATTCCACCATCAAAATTCTTAAATTTTGAAGTAATTTTAACGCAAAAAAACAAATAATGTTGACATATGTCAAAGCGGCTGTCAGTCAGAAAGGTTTAAAAATAATGTTTTCCAAAATTTTTTTTAAAAATATTTGTTGAATTTGTACGACTCTGGTTTTAACAAAATGAGACGCATTATTTTGAAACTTGCCAAGTTTTTTGTCTCTAGAAGTTACGGAAGAATACGGAGTTATTGCCAAAAACTCATTTCAACAGCATTAATTTGTGGTTAAAACGACGGCCATCTTTGAGGACGTCATAGACATCGTTTGCACAAAATGCCGTTACTCCACCATGGAAATTATTAATTCTGGAAGCATTTCCTACAAAAAAAAGTATGCCTCAATTCGTCTAAACATACGTGCATACGGGACCCATGATTTTTAACACATCGTCCAGGACTATAGGAAAATTCAAAGAAAATGCGAGATATGCGTTGGCATCAATGGACAACAATTTGAACATTTGAATTAAATTAAGTTGTTAGTTTTATGTAAGCAGGTTAAGTTTGTTTCTGTTTGTTTCTTCATATTTAAATTATTATTATTAAAGTCTCGAAAAAGTAGGGCAGTAATGTGTAAACGACATCTTGATATCTTCAATATTAACGCGGTTTTCGATGGGATTCAATGGGTAACTCCGTTGTTATTAAAGATAGAGACATGCAGTTTTCGCATTACTGTTTTACTTTTTTGAGCTTTAAAAAATGGTATTAACAGATTTATTCTGTCCCTTGTAGTTTTTGAGCTACAGGGGAAAGTTGAAAAATGGTCCGAATTACCAATTGATGATATATCTCCCTTAATTTAAGAAATAATTGATTTCTGTAAAAACATGTCTGTGGCAACCTTTTTAGAAAAATACAATTGAGTTTTCGAAATTTTAATCCGACGTTTCGTTTCGTAGATATCATCTACAGGATCAAGAAGGAATTTTTTTTTATTTTGAAGTTTCGATCCCGAAAAAAGCATCTTCAGTGCATTTTTTTCTGGTAAGGCCCTGTCCCATTTGTTTTTTTTTAGACCATTTATATTTAACTACTATATAGTAGACATGGACAACCAAAATATATTATATGAACATACCGTTTGAACTAAAAAACCGGACAAATTTTTTTTTGCTATAGCTTTACCAATTTCAATAAAAAAAACTGTATTGATAAGACAAATAAGCCCTTTGAAAAAAAAAAATATTCGCTTTGTCGCCATATTTAAATCCAAGATAGCGGAGAAAATCAAAAAAGTAACTTTGATCCTGATGAGGATATCTACGAAACAAAATGTCGAGTTAAAATTTCTATAAAAAATTCTGGAAAAGTTGCCAAAAATATGTTGTTTAATCATCAGTGCATTTTTTGGGTACGGCCCTGTCCCATTGTTTTAACGCTCTCATACTTATTACATGAAGGTCGCAGTTTCTTTTTAAGGGGGTATATTTAATATTAGTTTATTTCAAAAGCAAGTACCGATTATGACAGATTGAAAATGGTAAATGCCGGACGGGTTAAAGCGTTTTTGGTCTAATTATTGGTTTCGAGCACTGACGTCACGAATCAGAGCTCGTGACGTCACTAATTTCCTCAGGTCGAAATCCGTTTGCTAGCTGCAATTATGCCCACTACCACAATGTCGTTAGGACAAGTTTAACAGCATTCGTGATTTACCGTTTGTTTACATCTAAAGAATTCTGACGTGTTTTTCTATAACTCAAGCCCTTTGATACCTAAATCAACTCACTTTTTTTTTTAATTATTTTGTAAAAAACATAAGAGATTTTCTAAGATTAATTTTGACTGGGTAGCTATAACATTATGGATTTTCACAATTCAGAATAAATCCACCCAGTGATTTGCATCCTTGCTTAAAAAAATGATGTTAAACCCCCCTTCTTTCTTATGTTAAGGCGGCGATTAATCAAGAGAATCAAAACTTCAAAATAAAAAATTATATTTTATTATTAAATAATCCTAAAAAGAAACCAAAACATGAAGTAAAACATTTTGATCCGTATTTAATTTTTTGATCCTACGAGATGAAATGTCGCATTTTTTTTACCTTTAACTTTTTTTTACTTTTAACCACTTTCTCTCAAGTCTAGCGTACTGACTGGAGTGTGGATTTCCTTTACGAGTTTCCCTAACAACATGTCCAAACTTTAATAAAAAACTTGGTAAAATTGGTAAAATTATACATTAAATATCCAAAAAAAAAACGTTTTTTCTTGTTGTTCGTAAAATAATCAGAACAAGAAAAGAAAATGTTTGACATATATCACGTCGATGGTTCGACTTTGAATAGGATAACATTTACAAAAAGTTTTAGAAATCAATCGTTGAACATAATGGAGAAAAATGATTATAGCTGCAAAAGTGGTGGAGTTACAAGGTTCTCTAATTAAATAGTCATCATTTTGGGAGTTACGAGGTTTTTCGATTGGCTTTTATGGCGAAACTAAAAGGAATTTTTTGACGAAATGCATCAGAAACTAAATATAAGATGCCATTTCACTAGTTTTCATAAAAAAGTTTATATCGGTATCGAATTGTCATTGGGCAATAACCAGGTTTCATTCAGTAAGATAATTTCAGGGTTATATTGTCCAATAAAGCTAATAAGGTTGGCCCTATTTGAACTAAAACTTTGAATATTCCTTTGAAAAATTTTTAAACTTTTTTTGTTTTGTTTTTGGTGGGCTGGGATTTTTGTTTTGTGTTTGTGAATTGCTTTTTATTTAAAAAAAAAAGAGTCTATTACTAAAGATTGAACTTTTTTTATTTTGTTTGGTTTCTGTATTTGTGTTAAAAAATGGGGCTCGCTAGACAAGTCCATGTTTTCTCATAAATTGGAGAAGTTACTACTACAGATGTTATCCCCTCTTTGACTAGTCTCCATTGTAGGGCTGCTCAGTGTGGGGCTTTGGCAGTCCAACGCTCTCCCTTCAGGGGACATCAGGTTTTTTATGTTCTTCTGTATCATATCCCTTGTTCCGTTTTTTTTTACATGTACTATTTCTTCTTCCATCATTCTTTTGTTATTAGGTCTATAGATTTCCTGATTTTCTTTATTTTCTTCTATCTGTTGAGTGGCTTTATTTTTCAGTTCTAAAAAATGTTTAGGTTGATGAATAGGAAACTGAAAATAACCCAATAACTGAGAAAACTAAACTTACAGAACTTGTAGTGGTCGTGAAAGAACTAAAACAGGAGATTATCCAAATGAAAAACTCTTTAGATTTCATTAACGACCTATTTGAGACAGAAAGTTTGCAAAACCAGGCTCTTAAGGAGACCATCGAATGTCTCAAAGCCGAGAACGAAATTTTGAAAAATGAGATAGGTCATGTTGCCACTGTAATAAATACCATGGATTATCAAAAAATCTAAAACAATATAGTAGTAACTGGAATCTGCCGCGACCAAAATGAAGAACAGCAATATATTGAAACCTCCATTAACCTAGCAATCCCACCTCAAGAAAATCAAAATTTAGTTATGCCATAATTATGTGCTAATTTCGTCCCCAATAGAAAAATTTTGTGCTCCTTTGGTTTATGAGATAATGGAAAAAGAAAATGGGGTAGCTAGGTTAATATTAACTTAGCAACCCCACCAGGAAAGATGGAGCCTAACTAAAAATTTTTTGTTTTAAAATTTTGTGCTAAATATGTGCTCGACAAATATATAAGAAAAAAAACGGAATTTTAATTTTAAATTATGTTTTCATTAAAAAAAGGTGAGGAAGCTAGGTTAATATTAACTTAGCGACCCCACATGTTTATGTATCACGGAATTTAAAAATTTCAAAAACCAGAATTATCTGCAAATTATGTGGTAATTTCATCCATGATCAGAAAATTTTTTACTTGTCTGGTTTCCGAGAAAATCAATATAAAGGATATTACATTACATCATTTGTATATATAACCTAGCATTCGCAATCCGAAGTACGATTCCAAAGTAAAAATGCTCCGTGAATATACGTAAGAAGTACCCTCGGAATTACCATATAATTTTAAAACCAATAATTTTTAGTTTGTCGCCATATTTCCTGGTGGTGTTGCTAAGTTAATATTAAACTATCTAACCCACTTTCTTTTTAGATTTTCTCGGAAACCAGACGAGTACAAAATTTTCTGATTATGGACGAAATTAGCACATAATATGCAGATAATGCTGGTTTTTTAAATTTTTAAATTCCGTGACATAAACATGTGGGATCGCTAAGTTAATATTAACCTAGCTACCCCACCCTTTAAAAAAAAACATAATTTAAAATGAAAAATTCGATTTTTTTTCTTATAAGTTCGTCGAGCACATAATTAGCACATAATTTTAAAACAAAAAATTTTTATTTTGGCTCCATTTTTCCTGGTGGGATTGCTAAGTTAATATTAACCTAGCTACCCCATTTTCTTTTTCGATTATCTCAGAAACGAATTTTTTGATTAGGGACGAAAAGCAAAAACAATGTGTGTTCTGAAATACATTGATGCAAATATTAGCAACACTGACATCAAAGATATTAAATTACAAAACACCAAGTCCGAAAAACCTTTGGAGGTGGTCACACTCGTAAATGAACAAAAGAAAACGGCTCTACTAAAGAAAAGAAAACGGCTCTACTAAATAGGATTCTCGGCAGTGAAGGTAACTGGAGAAGGCTGTGCGATCTCAAATTTAAGGAAGATTTATGTTAATGAAGAACTAACACTTGCAACATTGAATCTTCTGAGGGAGTCGAGAATTAAAATACATGATAGTAGCTGTGATAATGTCATTACTTGTAAGTATGTACAGATTAGTGCAATGGAGGAAACTAAGTACCTGGGTGTATTTTTTGATGTGCACTTAAAGTGGGACTCTCATGTGCAATACATTTGTGGTAAAATGTAAAAAAGAAAATTTATGTACACATTTTATATTCTTAGGCATAGTCTTATGCAAAATAGTATTTTGAATGTATACAAGGGCTTAGTGGAGTCTATCGCATCTGTATTTGAGGAGCTCCAAGTAGTACTACTCTATCGTCTCCCGAAACTACACAGAAAAAAAATCCTAAAAATCTCTTTCCAAAGACAGGCTATACCCAACTGACTTACTATTTCAGGAATTCAAAATTCTTAACATTAACAATTAAATATGAATTCCATAATCAGACTTCTATGTAATGGAAAAATTAAAATTAATCCAGCTGATCATTCCATTGGCACTAGATTTTCTCAAAATAATTTGATGTTGGTCCCTAATGTACACTTTGCGGCTGTGCAAGAAATTTTAATCTTTTTGTCTCCTAAAATATATAATTCACTACCTCAGGAATTTAAAGATAAAAAAATCTCTTAGATTAAGCATAAAGTTAGCCTATGGCTATTGGACCTTCAAGATGATATCCTTAGAGTGGTAATTTAAGAGCTTACACCTCTAGGTACTAAGATGGTTACTTATTTTTAGTATTACTATTATTTATTTTCTCCTGCTGCTGACTTTCCTAGAACTTAATTTGTTTTTTATGGTCTAATAATTACAGTAGACACACTCACAACTTCTTGAAAGTAATTCTGTATCTAGTATATATTGGTTTGATACTACTTTTTTCTGAAATAAATGATATTTTTATTTATTCATTATATTGAAAAGGATTTTCTTTTGAAACGGGCATTAGCCTCAAAAAAAGTAATCCTTTAGTTGTCTCTCTCAGCACACTTTCTTGATGTGCTGTTATGAGAAGAGCTTTGGAATATATACACCAGATGGTGCACGCGTCCTTTTCTTGGTCTTTATCCTCATATGTACCTCCACATGTCATACAGTGCTTCTTTCCCGCCTTGCACAATTTGGCTGTGTGAACATACCAAAGGCAGGAGAAGCACTGCGTGACAGGCGGGATATAAGTTGTTACCCTCATGGGCATTTCATAGATGTTGATCTCGCTTGGTATTCTAAGTAACATTTAGTATTTTAACGCCTGCCTTACTCGCTGCAAGGATCTCATCCTCTGAAAAACAGACATCTACTCCACGGACTATCCCGCTGCAAGTGGTCAGGTTGTAGGGTATGTAAGCTTTAATACCTTTGTCATGAGTTACGCATTGTTTTACAAATTCATTCGCCACATTGGCTATCTTAAAAATAACACCCACGCGGTCGCGTCATTTAACCTTAAATTCCGCTATGTTTTCAAGCCTCAGCTCCAAAATCTGTTAAGCAATTTTTAGTAATGAAAATTTTCCCTACCCTCTATAAATACCATAAAAGGTCCCTTATCCGATTCTTTGTAAGAAAAGAACTTTCAACAAATCCAAAACACCCTAATTTATACATAACGGCTGACAAGATATCCGCTCAAGTCAAGCTTTACAACGAATTAAAGGTAGAACGTACACAAAATAGCGAATCAGGGTTAAAAATAAAATACAGTAACAACATACCGAAGATAATAAAGGAATACACAAGCAAGACATTGCGTGAAATAGACACATTACCCAAGCGAGACGCAGGATTAAAAGTGATGTGTGGCACTGAAAATCTTACAGAATCCAAATAGCAACCAGCTTCTTTTTTTTATGGAACTGCAAGGGTTACTCAAACTTTTCATTTTTTGCTTATGACTTTCCAGAGTTACAATCCTTTGACTTTTTGTGTATCGTTGAACGTGGTTACTGTATGAACTGCTTGAATCGCCAAATTTTTTGTCAAATTACAATAGACACTTAAAGTTAATTAACCTCGTTAGGTACGATAAGGGAGTCGTAACGTTACGACCATCCCCGCGGACGAAACGATGTTTTCACGCATTTGATCAGATGGAGCTGTCACGCATTCGCCATTAGTTTAAAAGTACACCTGCTCTATAGGTCGACTCGATAGAGATAAGGATACGAATGGTGATAAAACCGAAAATTAACTAAGTGTCTAATGTTTATAGTTCCGTTGCAATACGGGAGAGCTCGATGGGTAGGGCCAGTGGGGGAATTATTATGTTCTGCAAAAACTATATAAAAGTGTCAATTATTGATAAATCACCTTACTGGCTTTTATGCCACTTGAGCTTTCCCGATTCTAACGGAACTCTAGTTGTAGATACCATGTATTTCAAGCCCAGTATCGACCTTTCAGTTGTATTGGAGTCTTTTAAAATTTCGCTCTCGGAAGTAACTGAAAGATACTTAAACACGCCTATTTTACTGGTAGGTGACTACAACTGTAGGGTAGGAGATCTAAGTGTTTTACCGACAGATTTACTCTCTGAAACAAATTTAAATAAAAAACGATCAAGTTGCGATACAGTCGTTAACACAAAAGGGCGCAATATTGTCGACTTTATGTACGAAAATTCATTCAGTTTAATAAACGGAAAAACAGCGTCAGATTCTCCGACTCAATACACTAACATTAACCAAACGCGGTAAGTCTTTCATAGATTTGGTATGGGTTAATAATAGTAATTTGAATATTATTAAAGATCTATATATCTTAATCAATATACAATCTCTACTCATTTTTCTCTTGCAATAACATTGTCCTTTTCTAAAACCGTTGACCTAAATATCACTGTAACAAAAAATAACAATTTTCTAAAATGGTCTGACTCTAAACGCCTAGAGTACAAAACTCTTATGAAAAACTCGGCCAATGTAAACTGTTTGAGTAATGTGGAAGAATCCTATCAAGCCTTAAGCTCTACAATAACTCAGACCGCGAAATCTTTAAAATTAAATGCACCATGGTACGACTTTGAGTGCCGAGAGGCAAAATTTAACTTAAAAAGTCACCTGAAGCTTTTCAAGGGGTCTGGTTTTCACGAGTCAAAGAAGGATACATATATTTCCGCAAAAAAAAATTTTCGCGCTCTTCCAGCAGAAGTCTGGGAGAATTTTTACCATCACATTTACCCCATTAAGTTGCTTGATAACACCTTTTTTTTGGATTATGCCATCCTTACCTAGATGCGCCCATTACCTCTTGTGAATTAGGTGCTACATTAAAATCTTGCAAAAATAAGAAGTCCTGGACCCCGATTCAAGTGCCGGCTATTTTAAATAGCGACCCGACTTTCAAACCGAGTTTACACGTACGGTTGTAAAAGGAAACTGAAGTTTACTTTAGTTACCTACTTTGGACTTGAAATATATATAAATTGATTTTTTTATGAGTTTTGTGATCTTTCAATGCAAGTATGCTATCGAAATGTGATAAAACAACCTTTGTCTTTGTTTTAGCACCAATAAACATTTCTAAAGTTTTCTTAAAGCAACTATACAAACGTGCCATCGAATTTTTAAGAACAAATTTGCTGATGCACTGTTGCCAGTGCTCCGACCCAAAGAGAGGTCGGTTTGAAAATCGTTATCTTTTTGCAGGCATTTTACGCCTTACAACTTATGAGAAAAAAAATTGAGGGATATTTTAGGACTTATGAGGCATAATACCAATAGAATAGTATAATATTTTGATTTAAATTATAATATTTACTAAAACTCATTGCCAAGGATAGGCAACCAATTATATATATCACAATATATATATATATATATATATATATATATATATATATATATATATATATATATATATATCGCTGGAAGGCCACCGTCGTCTCGGCTCGCTTCGCTGACTTCACAGTAAACTAACTGTGGCTGACTTCAATTTGAAATATAACCTCAAAAGTTGTTATTTATTTTGTTAGTTTTCATTTTTCTCTGCGCAACTTTTTAAAAATATTCTCGTCAGAAGTTCGATGTTAACTTTTGCTGTATCAAGAGGTAAATAAAAATGCCTCATCTTTAATGTAAATAGCTGCAAATTATAAATATTATTTATTTGAGTACACACTTAATACATTAACTGCCAGATTGGGAAAACGGTAATTATGTAGTATACGGTTTTCTGCCATTTTTGATTTTTTATGAAAAATTCTTTATGGGTGCACCTACTAGGGTCCCTAGGACCCCAAATCGCCTGCGCCCGATTTTTCTTTTTTTTAAAGAGAAAAAAGGGTGCCCGGGAGGGGGTTGTAATGTGTTTTTTTGATTGTTTTGGGTTGGGTTGGATTAGGTTGGGTTGGACTGTGTTGGATTGGGTTGTTTTAGTAAAAAAAAAATAAAAAAAAAACAAAAAAAATAGAAAAAATACCAACCGGCGCAGGCGGATTTGTGGTCCTAGGGACCCTAGTAGGTGTCCCCATAAAAAGTTTTTCATAAAAAATCAAAAAAGGCAGAAAACCGTATACTGTTGTGAATATTTTATAGTAGAAATGATCGTAAGACTAGCAGTGTGTTTGATTTGTTCATATGACTAAATAACGGAGATTTTTAATTTTGAAAATTAACGCAGTATCATACATTTAGAAATAACCATCTGTTCATCTTCTTTGAATCCATAAAACTTGAATGAATTTGAGGGGTAAGTGTTAAAGAGACATGAGTCAAGGACTGCACTAATTGTCTGAAAGGTGTGATTAAAGCTCCAAGCTTTGATTTTAGAAATTTAAAATCTCGGTTATTTAAAGTCATATGGACAAATCACATACAGCTCTATTTTTAGGATCATTTCTACTTTAGAAATAACACAACTAATATTTTTGCTAAAGAACCCCTTTAATAAATAATCAACCAGACATTACACATTATATAGGAACATCAATATTTATTTAGTATCATTTTTGTTTTTGATTCATATCTGACTTTTTCTTGCTCAGTAACAGAGAAAAGATAGAGGTGTGGCAATCAACGTCAAAACAGAACAATATGATCTAGTTTATAAATCAGGGTTACCTACTACCTCTAAGGTGACCACAATTCCCAAAATTATGTCACTTTTTTTGTAGCAAGCAACCCAGTCAAGTCAAGCAAGGGGGTAGCCGCTCATGGCAGAACATGTGTTATATTCCATTGCATTAAAATTACTTAGACATGCCACTAATGACAGTAAATCCACAAATTTTGTTCTAGCAGAGTTTACCTTTTTAAATTAAAAAAAAAAATTACTGCGATTTTGTGAAGTGCCACTTTTCTTATGGAACTTTCAAGGGAACTTTTAACATGTTTTGTTTTTATTTATTATAAGTACTAAAAATTATTTTAAAATAATAATTGAATTATTTAAAATTGGATCTGAACATATACAAGTGGTACACACTGTAAGCATTAGTTTATAAAATTTTAAACAAATCAGAAAGTGTGGTTATTATAATTTTAACACTGTCACCTTCTATACATAATCATAATTATAATAATTTAACTTTTTAAATCCTTAGTAATATTTTAAATAATTATTATTTATATTTAGCTGAATAATATATTACCTATCCAATAATATTTACATGCAGAATCATTTTTTGTTTTTTAGATCAACATTAACTGGAATGGTTAGGTGCATCCTGGTGCATCTTAAGTTGAAGAAGGGTTCCACCGAGGGTTATTCTACCTTTATCTCTGCAAACTGCAACAGCTAGTGGGATAGGTATGTGTAAATGTTGAAATTTTTACAGCATCACATGCTCAAAATATTAAAATTACAATTAGCTTTCTTACAATTTTCTTTAAATGCCTAATCGGAGGCTTAACTTTGGGCTTAACCTTTTACTTCACTAATGAAACACTAAAGATTCATTTATCATATTTTATAAGCTAGACTTGCAATCTTTCCAAATATAATAAATCTCTATAAGTTACCTACCATTTCTGTACATTGAATATTTTTTTTAAATTATTGGTGTGGGCTTCTAACCAAACCATATAGGTAGATACCAAAAATGCAATTTTTACAATTTTTGTCTGTCTGTTTATTTGAGCCAGCATCATACAAACACTGCCAGGACGATATTAATGGTACTTTCACACTTTCATCAAAATCGGTTTACAGAAACAAAAGTTATGACATTTAAAGCAATAAAAATGAGCAAAAAGTGGGTAAAAACGCAGATCTCCACACGTTTTTGTTAAAATGCCCCTGCTTACATTAAAGTTTTATATTGCTATGTATCTTTAACGGTACAAAACCTTAAAAAAAAAAAAACATTTTCAGATGCTTAGGTATACTTAAATCTTATTATTTTCTATAGTCTATAAGAAAATAATAGTAAAATTGAAAAAATCTATTATCATGGAACCTGTAATTAGTGTTAACTGTCAAACTAAAAATATTAAAAAATTCTCGAATTTGTACAAGTTATCATAAACGACTAATTTTTCGATATTGCACTAAGAAAAAACCAAATAGTTTTGTCGGAAATTTTGCAAAACTTTAAATTGCTGTATCTTAGAAACTATTTCCCCTACAAAGACCAAATTAATCTCATTTTGTTTTTAAATTTTCTTTTATAGCCAATTGACGTGACCGAGGCTGTAACATTAGTCGTTATAGTTGTCAAACTTTTGAGAAAAAGTGAGAAAATTTAGTGATTTTTGATGATCACATACATCATATCAAAAAAATCAGAAATACCTCATTTCATCCAATGAACTATAAGTTTTCTGAGGGACGTGAGACGGCAGCCTAAAAATGTCTCCAAAGAAAAATAATTATTTAGAAAAATAATTGCGATTATATCACTTATGTGTTAAAAGTTCCGTAAGACAAGTGTCATTTTTGACAATTAGAGTGATAATTTTTTTAAAGAAGCAAAGTCAAAATTACATTAATTTTTCTGTCATTTGGGTTTTCTTTCTTGAAAATAAAACTGGAGCTTGAAAAATTTTTGGTGATTTTTAAAATCTACCAGTATAACCTCCAAAAGTTTTTTTTACATGCTAACATTAACTAGAACGGTTTTGATTTGCCCCATGTGTTAAAGGATATCTTGATTTGTTGGCAGGGTATTATTCTAACCCTACTTTTCAGTTTTAGGAGTTGGGTTGGACTCCCAGACAGTGAATCATATCGTCATATCAAAGATTGTCATATAATAGTATTTCAAAGATTTGGACTACTGTTAACTATTAGAAATATTTCCCAGAGTAGAGGATATGCTGGGAAAAAAGGTAACTAAACAACATTTTATACTGTAAGTCTAGTAATATTTAATTTACAAAAATTCTTCAGCACTCCAAATAGTCAGGCCACATCATATACCCTCGCAAACAAATATAGATCCGGAGTTTTTGACTTTTGATTCATGTTTTTGGATCATTGTAAAAGTAATTTATCTTGGGTAGACATTGAGCACTTGAGTCGAACTATTTTAGGGACCACACTGTATTTTTGTATTAAAAAGCTTAAAATTTGCATTTTTTTGTGTGGAAAAGGCTAAATATCAAAAAATACTTGGCCGATCGAAAAAAAAGGAAACCACTGATTGAAAGAAAATTTCTTTCTATAAAAAATTCCTTTCGAAATGTGATTTTACATCCCATTGTCAACAATTTTTGTTTGGCACTTATCTTTGTATACATTTGGGGTGACCCAAAAGAAAACGATTGAAAATACCCTTAATCGCACCCTCTAAAATCAATCAAATCAAATCAAACTGTGCTTTATTATCTGAAGACATAGTCTTATTGACAAAGCAAAAAATTAGTAATTAAATTACCTAAATCCTAAATTAAAAAGATGTACCTACATTCTATATTATTATGATCTTTTGGTCATTGGTCAAAGTCTAATATTAAATGTATTCAGAATTTTTTAAAAAAGGCATTTTAACAATTTATATTTTCTACATGTTTATACAATATAGTAAGGTTGTAACTAATATTAAAAGATTCATTCTTGGTATATTAAAAATAATTATAAAATTTAAAATCATAAAATGAAAAAATGACAAGAGGACATGGTTGAGACACACTAACAAATTCAAGTGTATAGTGGTTTACAAAACAACACTAAAATGTCTCCCTATAATACTCATCAAAACTGTAAAAAACTTTTTCCTCAAAACAGAATCTAACAGTACCTCTAAATTGCTTCATCCCATCAATTCTCCTTATTATCAAAGGCATATGGTTGTAGAGTTTTATCTTCATAAATGCAAAAGTTTTTTGTTAAAGCTAACTTTGGAATTGGCAATGGCAATGGCAGATTATCGAATCGACGTGTAACATGCGACTAGCTGGATGTAGAGCTTCCTGATTTTTTAGATTGTAAAATGTTTTTTTTCCCAAAGGTAACAATCTATTAATTTGTAAACAGGGTGAGCCAAAAAAACTACTTAGAAGCCGTTAAATAAATTATAAATCCCTCTTGCAAATCTTTATTATGTGAATTTTCTTGACCGCGATCTAGTGATTTTTTTTTATAATATTGAGGAATAGTATTCATTTATATGTAGGGGGACCACAAAAAACCGGACTGTTTTGTTTTAACTGGCAGTTTTTTATTTATTGTCGGAATCACAAAAAAGAGTTTCGGAAAGGTAATAAAATAGACTTTTTTCAGATATGTCAAAAAGTGACATTTATCAAAAATTAAAAATGGCGGATGTCCTAAAGTTTTATACATATTGAAAAACCGTTGAGTTTTTTTTGAGACACTTTGTATATTTTTTTGCAACTGCAAAAAACTTCTATCTATTGTCTGTAAACTGATGTACCATTTGATAAATTCTATTTAGAAATAAAAACAATAAACTTAAATTAACCGGATTGTTTGGTTTTAACTGCCAATTTTTTATTTATGGTCGGATTTTAATGCAAAAAAAAGTTTTCGAAATAGAGTTTGCAAATATGTCAAAAAATGACATTTATCAAAAATTTAAAATGGCGTATGTCCAAAAGTTTTATGCATCTTAAAAAACCGTTGGGTTTTTTTTTTTTGAGACACTTTGTATGTTTTTTTTGCATCTTCTATTTATTTTCTGTAAACAGATGTATCATTTTATACATTCTATTAAGAAAAAAACTATGGCTTTTTTTATTTCGTATACCAACTTCTTGCATGAAATAAAAACTGCTAATAAATTTAAGTTAACCGGATTTTGTTATCTTTTCGCCAATTTTGTTGACAATGAGACTCTATGTATGCTAACAATTCTTTTTCTAAATGTCAAAAAATTAAATTTTGTAAAATTACAATTTTATACGTTTTAAAAAACCCGTTGGCTTTTTTTAGACACACAAAAAAATGCAAATTTTAAGCTTTTTAATACAAAAATACAGGGTGGTCACTAAAATAGTTTGGCCTGGGTGTTCAATGTCTACACAAGATAAATTACAGCCACAATGATTCAAAAACATGAATCAAAAGTGAAAATCTCCGGACATAATTTTTTTTGCGGGGGTATACGATGGGGCCAGGACTAAAAATCTGAGGTGGGTGAACCCTAAAATTACCTTTAAAAGTGCATTTTTCTTTCAATGACTCGAAAATCGTGAAAACACTTGAAATAGTCAATATCATTTTATTTCATAGGACCAGTGGAGTGCTTATGATAATTTAAGTGACTAGAAATATAATTTTATTTTGGTTTAGAACTTTTTTATAATAAGGTTATGGGTAACACACTAGGGCTGGTTTTTCTTGAAAAAAAATACCTTCAAATCATTTAAGTTTCAATTTTTTAAAAGATATGCTACAAGTGGCTTAGAAGTATATTTCAATATCGCTTCAATAATATGTAGTGTATGGTGAAATGCCGTAGAAAAAATCTAAACAGTAAAAAACCTCAAAAAAAAACTCCTAGTGTGAAGTCATTAAACAATTTAATTTATTAGGGTGCTAACATTATTCTTTATTTTAAAAATTTAAGTTTGTGTTGAAATTTCGAATTTTTACAATAATTTTATTAATTACAATTTTTTTTAAATAGTCAGTGAATCACAGTTCTTACAACTTTTTGACACGTTTAAAAAAAATCTTACTTATGGCCTTGTTTTAAAAAAGTTCTTAACAATTTACTCATTTCAATTACTAGTTGTTTCAGTGGTCTTTTAACTTTTGTGGCGACCATTTTGACAATTAACTCATGTAATAACTGTCATCAGTGTCAAAAATGTCACTCACTAGCCTTTATATTGGAGGTATCGATTTACATTGTTATATGAGGAATTTTCACTGCCGCCTATTTGATTTTAAACTTTTTAGTCCACCATACCAATATGGGACTAATAAAATCGTGATATTTTCACTTTTTTATCAAGTGAGTTACTAAGGTTCCAAAACACCTTAATCGACGAAAAAAAAAGTTGTCTGTTGGTCTGTTGTCGGTTTGTATACACGACAACTCGAGAATACCTTTGGGTACAAAAATCCTCTAACGGCTGACCATGAACTGATTAACTTTTGGGTAGGGTGGTGGGGGGTTGAAGGGAGAAAATCGGATAAAATATTTAAAAACATTGTAACTTTGGAACAAAAGCAAGTATCGATATACGGTTTTCAGATTTAAGTTTCCATGAATATGGACTACAAATTTTGTTATAAAGTCCAAATTCGTGGGAGGTCTAGTTTTCAAGTTATTTGGAAAAACGTTCAAATATATAAAAAAATTATAACTTTAGAAGTAAAGCGGGTATTGATATGATGATGTGGGGTTTTCAAATTTTAGTTTTCGTAAATATTACCTACAAATTTTGTTATAAGGTTCAAATCTTTCAAAGCTACAGTTTTCGAGATATTTTCATTTCCTTTAAAAATAAAATAATTGATTTTGGACTATCCGTGCTTTCTACCATTTTTTCTTTTAGAATTCACGTTAGGGGTGACTGTGACGTCAATATGTTTTTTTCTTTTAAGTGCGAGTTTGAAAAACAAAAGTATACCCACGGAATATTTCTCTTCATATTCAGTTTCGTTTTTTGAATTCTGATATAATGGATTATAATTTTACTACTTTTGTTCCTCTAATAAGTATAAATTTAAATAATATGGTTTCCATTTTTAGGCGTTTATGAAAAGAAATGCAGAAACCAAAAGGATGTTACTCACAATTAGTTGATGTACGGTGAACGGATGAACTCCGGGATGTCGGAATACGTTAGCAGTACCATTTTAGATTGTAGCCCTATAAACGAACTATTTGAGGATAAAGAATGTCGAAAATCTGTTCTATTAGGTAAATATCAAGAGTTTGGTCGACTAGTACTAGTAAAACTCGCAGTACTACACAAAAATATTTCCTCGTGTATTATATACAGATGCAATGTCCCGCTATATTTTGATCCTAAGTAAAAAATTTAAATACAAAAGCTTTATCATTTTTTGCAAATATTTGCCAATAAAATTTAAATATCATAGCAAATGTGAAATGACATATACTTTGTGTGTTTAAACGAAACCCATATTATTATGTATCCATTCCATAACGACGACGATGAAGTGAGAAATAAATTGTTTAAAAATTTTTTAACTGATTTTGATTATCCTAGGTGCCCTATATTAAGAATCCGATTGATGATTTTAAGTGAAGAAACTGAAGAAAAATATATTTGGAGTAAATATAGGTTTGGACTGCACTCCCAACAGCCTGAGACAACAGAAGGTGACCTAAAAGATGCGACCTGCGCTTTGGGGCAGCGGGACTATTCCAAAGGATGTGTCTGACGGGACTCCGATGGTGACTAGTGAAACCGGCATTGACCTTCGATTTTCGGGTCAACTTAATATGACTGCCGAAGGCTGGGTAGAAAGTCTACTATTAAAACCAAGTTTTGCTGGGACGGTATCGATGTTAGTAGGATCACCTTTCAGAGGGTCTTAAGGCCTGTGACGAAAATTGACTAAAAAATTGCCTAATCTTAAGATAACTTCATTTTTTTTATTTATATGGGGTATGTAGCTTGATATCAAGGCATACCCCCCTCTGCCTAGGAAAGAGATTTGAAAAAAGCTTATTTGTTACTAATTTCGTCCCCTCCTAAAAAATTGCCTACTCTCAAGATAACTTCATTTTGGAAAAAAGTAATTATGCCATCATTTGCTACTAATTAAGTACTAATTTCGTCCCTTTTTAAAAAATTGCCTACTTTCAAGATAACTTTTTTTTTTTGTTTATATGCAAATCTAATACTTATCTTTTAAAATTTAACATCTTATTCTCCGGTTATTTATCAAATTAAAAAAAAACAAAAAGTCCTGCTTTTTTCAAATCTATTTCTTAAGCAGAGGGGGGTGTGCCTTGAAAAAAATTAAGTTATTTTGATAGTAGAAAATTTTCTAGAAGGGGACGGAATTACCTTATCAAATTCTGGCATAATTGCTTTTTTTAAATCTATTTCTTAAGCAGAGGGGGTTGTGCCTTGATATCAAGCTAAAAACTCCATAAAAACAAAAAAAAAATGAAGTTATCTTAATAGTAGGAAATTTTTTAGAAGGGGACGAAATTAGTACATAATTAATACCAAATTCCGGCATAGTCATTTTTGGTCGAATCTCTTTTCTAAGTACAGGGGTGTACCTTGATATCAAACTACATACCCCATAACAAACAAACAAAAATCTTAGGAACCGATGGTTTTTGTAAACTAAAAGTACCCTTCTTTAAGAGTATATAATTAGTACAAAATTACGACATATCAACTTTTATTAAATCTGTCTCCTAAGCATGGGGGGGTGCACACACTCTGTTATTAATCAAGTACAAAATATTTTACAAGGGGACTAAATTGATTGAGCCTACCTATTAGTAATTTGAAAAGGTTTTTGCTTAATAATAAAAATGAAAAATTGGCCACAGTTAAAATTTGCTTATGGAAATGAAGTAGCTTGGAAAATAATAGCGGCGCTAACGTGGGGGTCAAAGATTCAAAATATAGCGGATATCCTGTAAATGCATATAATATATTTTTAAAATTCGTGACCTTGAAATCTAACCAATTTATATTTGTTTTGGTTGTTTAATGCATTCCTAATTTTATCAACAGTTCACCCAAGCAAAAGTTAAGATCATATACCAGCGAGTATTTGCCTCTCTCACACTTTTGCTTTAGTACCTAACTATATGCACTAAATAAAGTTATGTTGACTTTTTATTCCTCGTTATTTTATTTTAAAAGCCCTTTTAATTTTTTTAGGGAGAATAATGCTTCATAGAATACTTCAAAGATGTCTACCAGTTTATGTTCCTGATTCAGTAGAAAGAAATATGTTTTACAAAGACAACATAAATAAATCAAATAAATTAAAATAATAAAAGTGTAAAACGTTTGAAAATAGTTTAGTAAAAAATTATATTAACATTAATCTTAAAATACATTTAAGAAAAACACGATATTTTAGTAAAATCAAATAAATTAAAATTTATATATATGGTGAAAAACTAATAAAAAACAAATAATATTTAAGAAGACAACGGAAATAAATAAAATATTTTTAAATAATATAAATGAGAGTAAATTAGAAAGGGCTGAATCCAAACTAGTAGTAGATTACTCAAAAGCCACTTAACCGATTTTTATCCAATTTGTCATAATAATAGTTTACATAACAAGCATGTTATGATGGTCATTAAACGAGTATCTTAATTCATCTGAATGTGTAAAGACCATAATATGTGAGTTGTGTACTATACTTTACGTAAAATGTCGTAAGTGGTCTTATTTAGGTAAGACAAATACAGAGTAGTAAAATAAATTGTTGAGCTAATTTTTTAACCAACTCAATTTGCTACAAAATAGAAAATCTTGATTCTTTCTCATTTCAAAAATATAAAAGTTGTGAAAATCGGGTTTTTTGAAAACTTATAACTTATCAACAAATGAGCCGATTTTTATAAGTAGTGGGACAAAAATATATTTGTTAACAAAAATATACAGGTTGGCCAAACAAGGTTTCAGCCATTAGGCAGTTTAAGTAGGCCATACGTAAGAGGTGCCTGGTCGTAGACGTGAAATTTGTCGTATCGGACGTTTCTGCCCTTTACATTTTGGTACAGTTTATTTCTATCTTGCTTTTTTTTCTTCAGCCCTATTTGTATTACCAGTCTACTGATTTTTTGACTGTTCGGTACAACTTGCTGCGTTAGCAACATAAGACGTAAGACTACGTTAGTTAGCGTCTGATCTTAACGTTATACATGCCGTAAACGTGAACTTGTCAACGCAAGACCGCAGAGATGGGATTCTGATATCTCATTTCAACCGACATTTTTTTTACAGATAAAAAGAAGGCGGAATATTGCGCTACATTCCACGTCTACGCGTACGTTAGTTATATGACGAACTTAAACTGCCTATTTCTTAAAAGACTTAATATTTAATTTACTCCGTTATCTTGCATTTTTGACATTAGACGTTCTGGGTAAAAGAAATAATAAATTCTGTTCTGCTGACTGAATACATATTCAATAATTTCTTTTCTGTTTTCATAAAACGAGAGCTTTTTTCATGTAAGTATCGCTTTTTGCCCCCATGTCTAAAGGAGGGATAAAAAGTAAAAAAGAGAGATAAAAAGCGAATATTTTTATGCGGCTTGATTCCGATACCAAAAAAGCGGATTTGACTTGCTACACTTTCAATTCGCGTTTTCATGATGGATTTGACAAGGTAATCGTATTGAATCAGTATTCAGTCGGCCGTGATTAATAATACGTATATAAATCAGCTAATAGACTAATCAACATCATATTTAAAAATTTACCCACATTTTGTGCTCTAAATACGATTGGATAAGACAGCAATAAGACACCGTAATACCCCCTTCAAAACGTCCTTGTATATCATTATGGTGGATCATTGCCACTATTTTCTTATATCTGCAGCAGAACCAAGAGTAGAACCAGCACCTTTCTCCCTGTAAAACAAAAAAACGACCATAGTTAAGTAAATAATTTTGTAAAAAATGTTTATTATTTATTGTCTCGTTTTTCTTCAAGATTGGAAAGAATTTATCTTCTTCCCTGGACACAATGGGCTTCAGGCTTTTCAGCTCCAATACCCAAGAGATAATTCATGTTTATTACTTTTTATCAATACACGTTTTTCGTTTCTTTTTTTGTCTTGAGAAAGAAGATAATAAGTTATGGCTGAAAAAAATTTTTTTTTTCAAATTCACCTCGCTCCAAAGAGTAAGTAATAATATGAATGCATAATAAAAAAGAAGTTAAAAAACCTCAACCGAAAAGAAACTAAAAAAAACAAACAGATTGTGTGTTCCTTGTGGGATGCTCATCCAAGTTTGAATTTTTTTCGTTATTTCCACCCATGAATGCATAAGTTATGTTTCTCCTAGATTCTATTTTTGCGTTAGAAATATCACATTTGGTAAGTGTGTACCCAAAAATAAAGGCTCAGTGATATAAAATGTCCTGCTTTGACTTTTATAAAATAAACTTATTCTTAAAAAATAGTATATACTTATTGTTAAAAAGTATATAAGTTAAAAAATAGCCTTGGAGCAAATCAGGTGGCACAATATCTTGGTCTTTTTCTCCAGTTAGTCACCCTCTATATACAAGCTATCTTGAAGCAAATACAGTAGCTTTTTTTAAAATATCAAAAAGTGTTGGATGTGGTATTTTTTAACAATGTCGATAGATCTTTAGCACGTTGTTCCTGTCAATGGAAATGACAATGAAGAAAGTACATAGATAATGCCAATGATGATATAAGGAACAAAAGGAGAGATAGTTAGATACCTACTTCTTTGTGAACCCAAATAACTAATTTAATAATATTAAATAAGAAGATATCTATTTTTAACCTGAATAATTAAATTCAAGAAAAAAAATATATTAAAGTGATAAATCAACCTTAAAAATGCCCTTCAAAGCGACCTTACCAATCTCCTCAGCATAAACTACAAAAAAATGAGTCATTTTTGCTTTACTGTGTTAGAGTAGGAAGCAGTATTGTATTTGACACTGCCTAAAAAACCGGGAGGATTTTAAGGGAGTGCAAAGTGGGATTTGATTCTGTCTTGTAAATTAAAATTCTCTTGGAAAAACTAATTGAAGCTTACACCAATAAGGAAATATGCTATAAAAAATTCTTACCTGAACAGGTGTAGGAACCATTTAGGTTAAAACATTATCTCAAATTATAATTTCAAAATTTTTCATATCAGTGGCTTCATTTGGAGACAACACGGCTCACCTCACGCTTTCCTAAAAAATATAAGTATACTATACTATTTTAAAAAAGCAATAAGAAAGCTTATAAGGGCTTATTGAGGGACTTTCAAAAATAAATGGTTAGTCTTGGACTTATCAATAATCTAGTATGCACCATGCAAACACCAAATGACTGACATTTTTTTGTTTAATTTCATCAATTGGCTAGTGCTGTTTTGTATTCAGTCAATTTCGGTCAAAATTTAGTAGTCAAAAATGTAGCGAGCTTTGGGGTTATTTTGAACGTGTTAGGTATGCGGATACTAATAGATGTAATCATTTACTTTGAGTGTCTAATATGAGGTTTCCTTTGGCTGAACCAGTGGGCATTGAATGTATCACTATATATTATATCCTTTATATATTTATACACTTAAATATCGTTCATACAAGGCATAGTCATAGTTTTAGTCTTTGTTTGTTTTATCTCTGTCACTGTTCTTTTTCTTAACGAGACATGCAGTGATAGAGATAGCTTTATGACTAAAATTAGAACTAAAAGTATGACTATGCTTTGTATGAACAATACTTTAGTGTAGCCAAAATAAAGGTAATTATACGGTTTTCTGCCATTTTTGATTTTTTATGAAAAATTCTTTATAGAGGTACCTACTAGGGTCCCTAGGACCCCAAATCCTACTGCGCCATTGTAATGTGTTTTTTTGATTGTTTTGGGTTTGGCTTGGAATAGTTTGGGTAATTATGCAGTATACGGTTTTCTGCCATTTTTGATTTTTTTTGAAAAATTCTTTATGGGGGCACCTTCTAGGGTCCCTAGGACCCCAAATCCGTCTGCGCCGTTTGGTTTTTTTTTTGGTTTTTTTTAATTTTTTTTCACTAAAACAAACCAAACCAACACAGTCCAACCCAACCTAATCCAAACCAACCCAAAACAATTAAAAAAACACTTTACAACCCCACCTGGGCACCCTTTTTTCCCGTTAAAAAAAAAAAATCGGGCGCAGGCGGATTTGGGGTCCTACGGACCCTAGAAGGTGCCCCCATAAAGAATTTTTCAAAAAAAATCAAAAATGGCAGAAAACCGCATACTGCATAATTACCATAGTTTGGGTTGGGCTATGTTGGATTGGATTGTTTTAGAGAGAAAAAATACAAAAAAAATTGAAAAAAAATCAACCGGCGCAAACGGATTTGGGGTCCTAGGGACCCTAGTAGGTGCCCCCATAACTAATTTGTCATAAAAAATCAAAACTGGCAAAAAACCGTATACTGCATAATAAACCTCAAATCTATTAATTTTGTTATCCTTCTCGTAAAAACAGTTTTTTGCGACTATGGGTGTAAAACACTTGAAAAAAAGATAGGGACGACTGCTATAATGGTAATATTGTTAAATCCTAAAATCAGATTTTTTGCAGATGCCAAATCCGTCTTTTGAACTATATGCTTACCTTCTTTTTAGGGCTGTTGTTGTAAAATTTGGTCAAGTTTCTCTTCTTTTTTGTTTGCAAATGAGTGCCGGCATTGAATTTCGTACTCTGTGGAGAAGGTGGGTCTCAAGCGCAAAAGCTCTGAATCGTTCTTGGATAATAAAATTTAAATTCCCAGTCTTTTTTTAATGCATTAAACTAAAAAACGGCACTTTTATAAAAAGAAACAACTTTACGAACGGAAAAAGTAAACAAAAATGACAGAAGTCAACTGTGGAAGTCAAAATTTATCGAGAGATGAGGTGACCTTACAAACCACACAAGATGCGATGTTGCCAGCGTTCACCCCTAGATACCGGAAAATCGGGTCGTTATAAAAAATAGCCGCCACTTGAATCGCCATCCAGGCCCCGATGGCATTACTTATGAATTTTTTAAAAATTTACCAAACAATTGGATATAATTTTTAACATCTACCTTCAATAGAATTCTAGATAACGTCATGACGCCTTTAAGTTGGAGCGAAGTGCTAATAAAAATGCTCCATAAAAAAGGACCATCAGATGATCCTAACAACTACCGTGGTATAGCACCAATAAACACATGCGAGAAAATGTTCACCAACATTTTAAAAACTAGATTGACCTTTTGGGCAAACGAAAATAATATATTACCAGAATCGCAGTCAGGCTTTCGGGAATCCAGGGGATGTTTGGATAACGTGTTTACTTTAAGCGCTATTGTTCAATTGTATTTGCGCCTTCAAAAACGCAAAATTTTTGTAGCTTTCGTAGATTTTCGGCGCGCATTTGATTCAATTAAGCAGTCCATCCTTTGGGAAAAACTATTCGCCTTGGGAATAAGCTATAGGTACCTAGCTATTTTTAAATCTATCTATCTATATGCAAACATGAAAGTATTAGGTTCTGACCAGACATCTGAGTCAATTAATATTAGCCAGGGTGTGCTTCAAGGGGAAACTTTAAGCCCTTTACTATTTGCTTTTTTTTTCTAGAAGACATTGAGACATTTTTTTGTAGTAACACAAAATTTGAATATATATTATGTAGATAAATAGAACAAAAACAAATTTAAAAAAAAATCAAACGTATCTTGACAATTCATAAAACAACCAAAGAAACCTACACTGCCTACTTAGATATTGATTTCATTGAATAGGAATTTTTTTAGACCTGTTTTAAAGAATTTTACAGCGAGATTTACTAAGATCCCAAATAGTACCCCCCCAGAGATCTAAATATTTAGACCTGTGAGGGGTACTAAATTTTAAATCCAAATTTAAAAAAAAACTTACCCATACAGAAAAGACACAAAGTTATTTATTATTTTGTATTATTATTGCAAAATACCATTGAAAAAAAGCTTTTTTTCTAAAAATATACCATATTTTAGGAGAAAATGCCCTAAAACAATTTTTTTTGACATGCTTCAAAATGGCATATGGTGAATACGCCAAAAGTTTGGCACATAATAGCTTCATCATCTGTGTTTGAGGTTATAAAGTGGTTGATTTTTTAGACCACCTCTGGGGGGTGGTTTAAATTTATAGCCCCCAGAAAGAATTGTTTTGTGGCAATTGGTAATAAGTTTGTTTCAAATTTCCCTAAGTAACCGTTTTTACAAGAAGTAACTTACCTTATTCAATATCCCAAGTTGTTTAGTACTCAATAAAACACCTCCAATTTTGTCCAGAAAAACGCCATATTTTCAACCCGTTTTCAGCACAAAAAATATATTTATGAGGGCACTACGAGGCAAAACAAACAACGTGAAGGTCACTGATTATGCACGAAAAATATACCAAACAAAAAAAAACCCAAAACCACTATATTAATTTATTTACAAACTGAAAGTAAAACATTGAGGTTATCTAAAAGCTCAGTCAAAATAACTTTCCTTACTCAAAGCACACTTATTTTAAAGCTGTAGCTTTCATCAGTAGAGGTTGGTGTAAGTCAAGGTGCAAGCAGAGGTAAAAGATCCGAACTCGCTGTTTGTGATTGAACGCAGCGCTAATATTTTTAAACTGACATTTCGACAGTGACAGAAATGTAAAAAAAACTTGCATTTAAGTTTTTTAATACATTTAATAAATAAAAATACCTTTTAAATAAATACAAAATTAATCTACTCCTTATTTTAAGTCAAAAATCAATTATCAAGGGTAAGTTTTAATTAGAGTGACATATAACCTCAGTTTTAATTTGTTCTACAGAGTGTTTACTATTTAAACCCCGCGTGAGTTTCAATTTTTAATTTTTTTTTCTTCTAAATTGAAACTTTCTTCTTAAATCCAACAAAAGATTGTGTTAAGATGATTATTCAATAAACAAATTTATTAAAATTCTTCTTATGATTCAAACTGTGTCCAAAACTCAAGGAGGGTTGGTTTAAAATGCTTAAAACCAAAAATTTCACTTAAACTTAGGACCGTTCTAAAATAGAATAAACCCTTTTAGTAAATCCCACCGTTAAAGCCTCCATAGTTTTGATATTTACTGGTAGATCGTTATATTATCTTAACCCTTTAAAATACAGAGTTTTGAGACCTTTCCTGTTCAACTTTTGGTATATAAAAATTTTCCCTATTTCGTGTGTTATATCGATGAATTTCGTTTGTATACTTAATTTTGTTCAACAAATATTGCGGAGCTTGGCCAAGTTTAATTTTATGAACAAATACTAAGGTGTTATAGAGTAATAACTCACGCACTGGTAGCCATTGTAACTCTTTTTGCATATCTCTTACAGGTGTCAACCTTGATTATCTGAGTATCACTCTCGTACTTCGGTTTTGAAGTTTTTGTAGTCTCGATATTTCATTTTGTTTAAGAAGAAAAAGAATACTTGAGCAATAGTGAAAATGTGGAAGAATTAGAGATTTAATACTCTACTTAGTCCAAGATGACATATACGGAGAACATCGAGAAAGATAATTTACTTTAAAATATTAGCTGCATGTGCTTTGAAATCTAATTTACGGTCTATCCACACCCCCAATTATTTAAATTTTTCTACTCTTTCAATTTCTTCATCTCCCAACATTACCTTAAAATCCATAGTGCTCAAGTGTCGATAAATAGACTCTTTTGTAATAGCCATAAATTTGGTCTTTGAAATATTTACTTTCATTCCTATTGCACCACAAAATACAATTGGTTCGCTCAGTTTAAGGAGCTTCTGGATTTTGCTGGCTTTTCTAATGACTGGGGTCAACTAAGCAGTGCTTTATTAAGCAAAAAAAGATTACTTCTACTTTGAAATTTTAAAGAACGGCTAAGAGGAGGACATCTCTCTTGCAAACCAATCTGCTTACTCAACAGTTTACATATATCATTAATCCCGGATGCGCAAAAATATTAAAATTTAGATATCCCAATACAAATAAAACGAGTCCTGGCCCAGCTTCGCCTTAGCAATAATTATATTTTTAAATTTAATTTCAAAGGTTTCAGCTACAAAATCAATCCAAAAGAATTATGTACGGTTTGTAATCAGTCAGACCCAGAAACAATATTTCACGCCTCCTCTTGCTAGAACAATATTCTCTCATTTATGGAATATTTTAAAACTGCGCTCTTTTATCTCAAATGAATAAAATACACCTAAAATGATATTGTCCTACCTAGGAAGGTCTTTGTGTTAAATAATTTATTATAATTTGTAGACTTTTTACTTACCTGTTTTTGTTTTTTTTTTGTTTTTTCTTTGGGTGTTGGAAATTGTACAAAGCATTGCAACCGTGTCTTTTAGGTTACTATTTTTTTCTTTTTTTTTCTTGAATTTTGTTTTCCTCTTTTTTTTTCTCTTTATATATATTGTTACAGACTTTTAAGTTATTGGTAATTAACATTTTTTTTTTCTCTTTTTTAATATTAAGAAGCACTGTTAAGCTAAGTTCTTTTTTTTAGTGTATATAATTTCGCTCATCAACCGAGCCTTTTGTTATAGGAAATGTAATTTCTTTATAAACAAATAAACGATTGATTGATTGACTAAAAAAAACTAATTAAGGCAATAAGGTCCCTGATTCAGTTACAAGCAGTGTCGCCAATGCTAACTTAAAAATTCTTCTTCTTTCGATTCATTTGATGGGTTTTTTTTGTTGTTCACAAACGTTTTTGCAAGCAACAAAATGGTCACATGGTCACCTAATTAGATTAAGCCTGACAATCACGTGGTACTCATTTCGTCTACAACAAAAAGTCCGATTTCATTTAAAAAGTCCGATGGAAGAAAAAGTCCACAACAATGTCCAAATGATAGAAAAAGTCCGCAAATCGAACTAAAGCCCGCCGATTGGCAACACTATTCTCGTCTTCCTTATTTTTTTTCAATATGGCCGCCCTGTTGGCGCCAATCACGTCAATAATTTTATCCCATTTTATAAGGTGACCAACCGTCCCGGTTTGGCCGGGACAGTCCCGATTTTGAACCATTTGTCCCGGGAAAAAAATCCGTCCCGCGGATGTCCTCTGCCATCTATAAATTTGAATTGAAACATCTTAATATTATTGGGGGTGCATATAAGAAAAAATACATGATATACAATACATTGAATGGCCGGAGTGTCCCGGTTTTGCCCCTTTAGGAGTTGGTCACCTTACATTTTAGGGAAGTTTGGCTATTTTCTCCCATTTTTTATTAATTCAAACGTTGTGGCTAGACCTACAACAATCATTTACCCTCTCTTCTGGGGCACTTTGTTATATTTTTTTGTTAAAATTTTAAAAAATTTTAAAAATTTGAAAGATACTACAAAAAAAGACACACACACAAACGAGGACAAAATGGAAGAGGTAAGGTAACTCCTACTAAAGCGTATTTTTGCACATCTAAAAATAATTTAACAGGTATTTAACACTCGCTTATATCTTTTTCTTAAAATTTAAATTTTTTTTAAAAATTTGAACGATACTACAAAAAAAGACACACACATGAACGAGGACAAAATGGAAGAGGTAAGGTAATTCCTACTAAAGTGTATTTTAGCACATCTAAAAATAATTTAACATGTATTTATGAAAATTATTTTAAGGGTCATCATGGCTTTACCATAAGTATGGCGCGCAACTATGTTGACAGAAATAAAATCAACATTTTCAAAAATTTGATACAGGTAAATCAAAAGCAAAAAATAATTTGCTATGTGTTTTGTAGGTTCCAAAAAAAAGGTAATTACCTATGCAGTATACAGTTTTCTGCTATTTTTGATTTTTTATAGGACCCCAAATCCGCCAGCACTGTTTTTTTTTTTAAGAGAAAAAAGGGTTCCGGGGGGTGGGGTGTAATGTGTTTTTTTTTTTATTATTTTGGGTTGGGTTGGAATAGGTTGGTTTGGGCTGTGTTGGATTGGGTTGTTTTAGTGAAAAAAATTAAAAAACACAAAAAAAATTAAAAAAAAAAACAACCGGCGCCGGCGGATTTGGGGTCCTATATACAGGGACTTTAGTAGGTGCCCCCATAAAGAATTTTTCATAAAAAATCAAAAATGGCAGAAAACCGTATAATGCACAATTACCCAAAAAAAAAGTTTCTATTAAACTTTATTTACTTTAAAAATAAACTACAAAAAATAAAAGTAAGCAAAACAAAACATCAAAAAAGTGAGGTTAAATGCACTTGCTCAGTGATTTGTTATGGCTATAATAAGGTGACCATTCGTACTGTTTTTAGCAGGACAGTACTGTTTTTTGGGTTGTCTGTCCTGCTTGCCTAATGTCCTGTTTGTTGTACTACTTTTTAAAGAAAAGTACTGATTTGTCCTCGTTTATGTTTTTACAACGCGATGCGCATCAGCGATCGATTCTACAGCTTTCTATGGATTTTTGTTTCGCGCTATGGAGATCGGCTTACACGGTCACACCCGAAACAATCTGTAAGATCGCCACGGCGCGCCTCATTGCATTCGGGGAAAGTAGAAAATTAATGCATTGTGTAAATAAATAAAAATGGCTTGAAAAAGGCGCAAATGCATTTTTAGTGAAGAATTAAAAGAAAATATACATTTTTGGTAGCCAATAGTCGTGACAACAGTGAAGTATTCCAACAGAAGTGTAGTAATACATTTTCAATTGCAAATAATGGCAAAACAGTCATAGAAAGACATATACAGACATCAAAACATCAACGAGTAATATCTGCAGCTAAGATATGCTGGGTTTATACAGAAAAATAAGATAAGATAAGACATAAAATAAGACATAACATAAAATGAAATAAGAGTTGAGCTTATGACAAAGCCTGTTAGTGTTTATACAGAAGAATAACATAACATAACATGAGACATGAAAAGTTGCCCAATTTTTATCTTTTTATGATATGTAAGGTGACCAACCGTCCCGGTTTGGCCGGGACAGTCCCAATTTTTAACCTTTCGTCCCGGGGAAAAAATCCGTCCCGGATAGTCCCGATTTTTTAGCAAAAGTTCCGGTTCGCCCCGGTTTTGATACCACTGTATTTTGTAACTTTAAAATCACTGCAATTAAAAAAGTGGATGTTCTCTGCCATCTATAAATTTGAATTGAAACCTTAAGGCAAATTTTTCATGACCCTAACCACTCTGTGGTTTGTTAGGATAATGACGTCAGGAATGACGTCACGGTTAACTCACTGGTTAACAGCTGATTTGGTTGACAAATACAGTATACCAATTTACGTTCTGTGATAGCTCATTTTTATGTAAATAAAAGGTTGGACATACCAGAACTACTACTAGGTACTACTATATGGTGCTGCGTTACCAACCCATTGAATTATAAACCAGACTGAGAAGGGCCGACAACCTGCGCGAACAGGCCAACCGTGAGCGCGGCCATATTAGACCACAGCAGAGTTAAGAAATTGGTTGATTGAATTTGTCATTGTGGTGCCGTTTACATTTCAAGTTTAAATCAAATTTAAACAAGGAAATCATGACATTTCGCGCAAATTACCTGAAATTTAGAAATAAAATTGTTATGGTATAGTCAAGTAATTAAAAAAAATGTAAGGTTTGGCAGATTTAATCAACATACCACCCAAAATGTTCATTGAAATATTTTGAATTCTTTTAAAATTGTAAATGAATCGTTGTTGTTTACATTTGGTAGAAAATTTATTAAAAACATTTTTTTTTATTTTTGGATTAAATAGGCTACTAATTATGATTTTTTTTGGATGGAGAAAATTGCTGGAAATATTGATAAAAATAAGAACTTAGGATATTAAACAGATATTAGGGTAACTTTATAGAAATCCGTAAATATGTGCCGAAGTGAGAAAAAAATTGTTGGCCCTCGGGTGTGAGTAAAAAATATTGTTGTTCAGGCTTCTTTCTTTCTTACATAGGGAGAATAAAAACGGGCAAGCCTAAAAACGGATTCAGAGTTCCATAAGGTAAGCAGTAAGATGCAAGGAAAATAAACTATATCAAATGCATGCTGCTGCTTATAGTATACTTACCACTTATACTTACAGCATACTCGAGCATACTATAAACAGCAGCATGCATATGCTAGAGTACCTTATGCCTTAGCGCTTACCTTAATAAACTCTGAATCTGCCTTTAGATATACCTAGGTATGTAAAGTGCCAACTTATCTCCCCTATGCATGCTTGAGCTCTTGGTAGGACAAGCATTTTTTTAATTTAACCACAACACAAAATAAAGCACATCAGATTTTTTCTTTCTTTTACATTCGAATTGAAAATTCTTTGCTCAAATAGTTAATACAGTAAAACCTCTTTAAATTCCTCTTCTTTTTTGAGTGGTCCGAGGAGTGGTTCCCAATAAAAGTTTACTTTTATCGTTCCTTTAACTTTCCCATTGGGGAGTAACTTTGCCCACCCAGCGTAAAAATATTTGCTATATTGTTTTTACAGAATTTCTTTTAAAAAATTCGTTTTAATTTAAGAAATTATAATTTATTCCAAAACTTAGGTATTAGCGGTTCCACTGTATTAAACTTTGCTTGAAAAGTAAAATTTGATAGGGTTCCAGAATATAAAGCTATAGGTAACCACCCTAAAAAAACAATCAGCTTATATATAGGTATATAAGAAAACAATCGGCATATATATAGGTATATAAAAAAACTATTTTTTATTATTTAACATTAAATACATACAAGATATATTATACATACATATACATCAAAATCCGGATGCTTGATACTCAATATTAATAACATACCGTCTGATGCATTTAGTTCCACAACATAGGTACTTTCAATACATAATTTCCAATTATTATTCACACTATAACATTTATATCAATCAAAATACTAGCAAATATGGAAAACGTCTCTAAGAGATTTTTACATTTTGTTTAAACTTTCAGTGTCAGTCATTGTCAGATTCAAAAAAGATACCGGGACAAAAGTTTTATTAGGAATCCTATGTTGCAAGGGCAAACACAACACACGGTATAAGCACACCACAGACATAGGAACCCTCTACATATTTAGTTTTTCTAAATATTTATTGATGGCTAAATAAAATAAGTTTTGTGAATTTCTTCCTGATATTTTTTATAAGAATGAAACAATGATTTTCCTCAAAGGGGTGTGTTTCCAGAAAATGGTCTTCTAATTTTGGAAATAGATGATTTCCTTCAGGGTAAAACTTCTGGATAATGCTCAACACAAATATCTTCTGAAACCCAGATTCTGCAGGAATTTTATTTTCAGTTATTGCCATCAGTTTTCTTATAACTTTTTCAACTTCTGAACATATTTTTATGACGGCCTGTGAAGGACGCTGCAATCCTCCTAAAATAATACAAAATTAGTTAAAATTTAACCAATTGCTTGTCTTAACAATCATGTATTGTTGACTAAAGGTTTAGTCAAAAATGTAGTGTAGAACATTGCTTTAATAACCACATCTTGTAAGTTGCCCTCAATTAAAAGTACCCAATGATATTCCAACTCTCCTTTAGCCAACCTATCTAAAATTTAATGGGTTTGTTGATGCAAGTATATATATACATCAGGCAGACCAACACTTTTTATGTCAAGCTTCGATTACACCTTAAAATAGACACACCCCCACTTGTGGACAGGTCTTTGTTACTGAAAAATTATATTTTTGAAGAAAATAAAAAAGTTCAAATTTGATGAGTCTGATGGTCTAAAAATCAAAATTTCTACTATACAGCCACAAAAGCATAATTGTCAAGTACAAACCTCTATTTCTTCTATGTATAAACTTAAAGTTTTGATGTTGTTCATCTATAAATTCAGAGTGTATTCCTTCTAAACAGTGGCCACACAAATTTCTGTTGTTAATCATTTTCAAAACATACCCAGACATGTAAGCAACTATGTCTTCAGAAATTTCGCTGAGAGGTATGAAGGGCTCAGTTGCAACCATAATCTACGCCTTGGATATTCTTTAGGAAATCTACAAATAAAGACAAAATTTGTATAATTCATTGGCTTGGTGTGCAAACTCATTAAGTCAAAAAACGTCGTTTGATGTAATCCATAATTATTTTTTTAAATTTAATTCAATCAAATAGGAAATCCTAATACATTGTTGCTAAAATATAGTAACAAAATAAAATAACACAACTTGTACATACTTTTACACATTTACTACAGACATTCACATATATACTTACACACACACCCATATATTCATAGATATTTTTAACTTAGTAAGCTAACTTACTAAGTAAAATAGTGACATACTGTAAACCATATTTAAGCACTAATCTCATTCCCCTGTTAAATAAAACCTCTAAAAAGCCAATTTGCTTTTTAGAAATTAAATATAAAATGGTGGAACAATAATCAAAATGTGGTTGAACTAGTGCTTTAAATAAAGTTATGCAAGCAAATAAAGTTTGATTTTTTGCTGACCTGCAAACAAAAACTTTTTTCTAATTTTTTTCTTTGAAAACAAAACATAAAGTGTTGTCAATTTGAAATCCTAGATATTTTATTCCTAGATAAGTGACCTCCAAGGTGACTCATACCATAAAACATCACTGAATAACTTTTCTAATATTGTTAAGAATATGAGATGAATTTAATCATCTTCTTTAGTTTTTGATATTTAATTTCAGTATTTTTGACATCCAGTAACTTATTTCAAAAATTGTACAAAGTTTAAATTTATTTGTTCAATTCAAGGTTCAATTAGTGTTCAAAATATTCTAATATGTCACTCACTTTGGGACACTTGGGATATATTCTGTTTTTTTTAAGAAGTTTTAAATAGAGCAAGATAATAGAGCACTAAATAATGATATCAAAAATTTATTTTCAAGTTGGATATTCTAATACATGGGGAGATAGATAAATAATAATAAGTCAACAGAAAGAAAACTAAACACAAAATAAAAAGAAAATCTACATAAAATAAAATAAACTTACACATATAAATTTATAAATTCATAGCTAAGCAGCAAATATTCAGTTATCAAAATATTTAAAGCCACATATGACTTTCAACTGTTAAGACCAAAAATTACTGTCTTACATGTTATTGATATAATTTGCCAATTTTTTTAAAAGATTCAATAGATAAACTGTTTTTTTTACTTTTACAAAGAGAGAATTACTCACTTGAACAGTAAGTATTTGATTTTATTGTTGTATATAATGGTTATTTCATGCTCTTGTTTGGTAGTTATGAATATTAAAATTAAAAGTAATCAAGTCATTAAAATATGCAGGCACAAGATTATTTAACATTTTGTAAATAAAAACCATAGAATTAATAAATAGTGGCCATGATACCAGCATAGCACAGCAAAGCAAATTCTTGATCAGATTATGCACTACAGTTTATCTGAAGCTACAAGAACATGCTCTTATTTTTGTTTAAAAGAAGCACCAAATTTTTAAATTAGCACTTCATTAACGCTCTATCTTTAATATGATTTATAAGTACTTGCAGTTGCTGTCTGCGCTTCCTGTTTAAGATGACTTTTCTAGCTTTTCTGTTTGCCCTTGGCACATCTCAGAAATAACTCCTTCTTCGCAATTACATATGTACTTTAAGGGGAATTTAGAGTGCAATAAGGTAATTGGTATGAGGTATGCAGTAAGAGATAAAGAAAATAAACTAGGGCAAATGTATACTGTTAATAGTATGCTTACCACTTGCAGCTCAAAGTATACTATGAACAGCAGCATGTGTTTGCTATATATAGTTATTTTCCTTACAGCTTACCTTAAGGAACTCTGAATCTGCCTTAATACTTTCAATTAATGTCACAAGGCAAACAAAAGAACATTAGGTCATGTGAAACATGTTTTATTTTGGAAACCAATTAAGCCTTCAATCAGTTCTCGACTTTTTTACAATGTTTTTCAAATTATTATGTAGTTAAGTTGTCTGTGCTTAGCATCACTGAAACTGCCTAATTAAATAATTTTAAATGTTTAAAGCACACTAAAACAGCTAGGCAGAATCAAAAATATACAAAAACTAATGTCAAATGGCGAGCACAAACAGCAACAGCTATATGGCTATAAATCAAGCTTAATGGTTTACATTAGACTTACATGTGAAATGTTACACCAGTATTTGCATCTTTCTGCTTGCTTGAATAGCAGCCTATGGCTTGACAAGCCATTCTTGTTGCCCTTCTAGCTTCTAGCAGCAAGAAAAACACAAGAATAACTAAAATGTTGGTATCGTCTATAACTTTAAAAGAAAACACACTGGATTAAGTTCACTTTAATCTCACCCTATTAATTCGACGGACAAAAAATTCTGTGGAAAAAACGAGTGCAAAAATCACGATCGTCTCCAAAAAAACAGCGAAAAAGGGTAATTATGCAGTATACGGTTTTCTGCCATTTTTGATTTTTTTTGAAAAATTCTTTATGGGGCACCTTCTAGGGTCCCTAGGACCCCAAATCCGCCTGCGCCCGATTTTTTTTTACGAGAAAAAAGGGTGCACAGGGGGGGTTGTAATGTGTTTTTTTGATTGTTTTGGGTTGGTTTGGATTAGGTTGGGTTAACTGTGTTGGTTTGAGTTGTTTTAGTGAAAAAAAAATTAAAAAAACAAAAAAAAAAAAAAAAACCAACCGGCGCAGACGGATTTGGGGTCCTAGGGACCCTAGAAGGTGCCCCCATAAAGAATTTTTCAAAAAAATGCATAATTACCCGAAAAAGTGAGGTTATGTCGAAACGTCAACCACAGAAATTTCGACTTTTCGACATATGGTTGGTCAAGTTCAAACAAATTTTGATCAATGGTGTCCGCTTATGGCTGCGAGCATCTCGTGGCACTAAAATAGGATGCGCACTCGTCGTTGCGCCTTCTCAGTCTGGTTTATAATTCAATGTACCAACCTTAGAGAATGTTATGCAAATATGTTAAAAATGCATACCCACATGGACTCTAGATCTACCTAGGTTTCCCTATTACTATTTAGAAGTACAATTTCAACAGCATTTAGAGGCGCGTGGGCCAAAAAGAAAAAAACAAAGAGACCTAAAACAAGTAAAAAAACCGTATCTCCAAAAAAAATCGATATGCTTTACAGATTTTTATTGTGGCAATTCATAGTTATTAAAACACTCGTATACACCTTCAATAATTGCATTTTTTAAATAGGTAAGTATCGAAAGCACAAGTGTACCATGATATATGCTATGTAAGGTACCTTTTCTTATATTTTCAAACACCAATGGGTCATCTGTTTTGATAATAAAAAGTTACACACAAATTTTGCAGTAAATTGGGGATCAGCTATCTTATGTCATGTTATTTTCTGTATAAACAGCCATTTTCCTTATGTTATGTTATGTCATGCTATGTCTTATCTTATTTTTCTGTATAAACCCAGCTAAAATGCCAGTTTGACATCATTTTTCAAAAACAAGCAGTTTAATGATACCGAAAAAAGCTAACTTTTTTTGGTTTAAGGTTTAAGGGTGTATCATACAGTGATACATAATCACTCATTTAGTAAATTTATTTTTTAGTCTTTTTTAGGATAAGTTCAAAACTATACTTATAATTAATGTATTGTGAAAACTTTTCTGAACACATGATTTTAATGTATTCTGTCATATGTTTTAAGATTAAGAGGATACCATGTGAAACAAAACTCTTTGTTTTTTTATGATTTAAAACCTGTTATCCATGTAAAGTCAGTTTTTTACCGGTAAAATATTATATTGAAGCAGCTAATTTTAATAATTTTAGTAGGTGGACTTGTGAAAAAAAACACTATTAAAATTTCAATAATGTTTCGACACATTAAATTCTTTATCTTCTGGGCTCTCTCAAAATAGAAAACATATTCCTTTTTTATTTTAGGCCTGTTTTGATCCCAAGTTTACATGCTCCAGAATCAAGTGCGAATCATTAATTTACGACATATTGGTGCCTTATGCCAACCACCTATTAGAAGATGATTTAGAAACAGCAGATTTTATTTCTCTTTATTCAGAAGCATCAAACCATAATGAAATAAAAATAATTCCCATTATTTTCAGATATTTTTCCTATAAGTCTGGCATAAATTTCAGGATCTTGGAAGGTAAAGGTCTGCCAGGAGAAACATCTGACATACTTTCTGAATATATTTGGGATGTTGTAAAAAAGCATAATTTAGTTCTTGGATTCTGGGCAGACAACACTAACACAAACTTTGGGGGAAGCCAAGAAGTGGAAAAAACAATATATTTACCAAATTACAATCAAAACTAAAAGATGGAAAGCTTGTTGGAGTTGGTTGTGCCGCGCATATTTTAAACAATGCTGTACAGACTCCTGCCGATTGCCTACCAATTGATGCAAGTGCGAGTTAATGAACTAAGAGAGTTTTGTAACTTCATCGATATTGAATACAAAAAACTTTTAGAATACAGTGTTACGCGTTGGTTGGCGTTTCGACCTGCAATCGAGTGTATTTTGCTCATATACCCTGCCTTAAAGTCGTATTTTGCTTCTAACAAAAAGACCCCTACAATAATCAAAACATATTTTGACAATCCCAAAACAGAATCATGACTGTACTCTCTGCACAATGTCTCATAAATATTTTACAATGCTGTTTTAAAAATAGAAGGGCAAGACTTGCCTGGAACTAATGCGCCCCCAGAGATTTTTTTCATTGATGAATAATACTTGTACAACTTTAATATTCCCTGTTTGAAATTTTACAAAATACTTTTAAGGAAATGATACACTTTTCAAGGCAATACATTCAATAATTTTTTTTTAAGTTTGACATGTAGTAAGTTTCTATGTTAATAAATAATATATTTTACAAGAAAATTTTTATTTATATATCTGATTCTCTAAAAAACCTTATCTAAGACTTCTGAGACTACTTTAATCAGGCTAAAGTTTTAAAATGATAAGTTAATGATCTTCAGAAAAATGTCCTGCTTTTTGATATGGAAAAAATGGTCACCTTACTATAACAAAGACAAGTATGAACAGTGAGCAATTTTTAAGACTAAAACTATAACTAACACTACAACAAAACCAAATACTAATCAAGTGATTAAGCCTATGCCTTGTATGAACGATCGTTTACGGTCTGCAAGCCAGGGTTTGGTGAGGTTTAGGTAGATGCAGGGGATGCAAGGGACTGCGAATGGATAACATTTGATAACAGCTGATTGACAACTAGCCTGGCTGGCAAAAGATTTTTTGACAAAGTAAATTTAAAATCAATTTGGTATTTAAGTGTTTTTAAAACATTTTAAAGTGTTGTACTGTCCTAATTTATGCTTAACAGCGACTCTTCTATGTCTTTTAAACTTCCAATGGCCAAATTCCTTGTTTTGTAGCAGCCTACCCTAACAATGATGTTGAAGATGCCTGAGTAATAGGCGAAAGATTTCCATCAGAATTTATAATAAAAAACTTTGGCACAAAATAGATATTTTTCTACTGCACCCCATGTTTTTCAAGATAGTGCAGATAGCCACACAAACCACATTTGTGACATGATTGCCAACAGTGTTTACCTACCCCCTTGGCTATTGTTTATTTTCCTTGTGTCTTACTGCATACTTCATGCGCTTACCTTACTCAAATGGCATTATGGATGTAATTCATTATGGTTAATGTTACATTAAATTAGAGTTTGTTGTTTATACTTTGAAATTTTTAATTAGGTACATTGAAAAATTTAGTTAGGTTAAGGGTCTTAAGGCAACACAATGTTTAAAAATTCATTTATTTTGATTTAAGTATCGTTCATACAAGGCATAGTCATAGTTTTAGTTCTAATTTTAGTCATAAGGCTATCTCTGTCTTGTTAAGAAAAAACCAGTGACAGAGATAGTGTTATAACTAAAATTAGAACTAAAACTATGACTATGCCTTGTTTGAACGCTTTAGTTGAACTATTACATGCTTCTAAAAATAAGTACAGTGCTTATAAACTTTAGAAAAATTCACACACAAGCCTCTAGAAAGACTTTCAGTGAATCCTATGTACAAGTTTCAAATAAAAAAACTCTGAATCCGCCTTAAACCAGAATTATTTTATATAGCCCAGTTTATATGAAAAATTATATGACATAAACGCTCATTAGGTATACAATAGGTATAATTATTAATTTTCACTTACTTTTAGTTTGGTTCCATAGATATTTTTTAAATATTTTCATCTCTGATGGCTGCAGAGAATAAAAATTGGGTTCGATCTGGCTGACGGACAAGTAGTTCAGAGCTGTAGGGTTACGGTTAACCTTGGTCCTAAAATTTCCCAGAATGAAAAACAAAAGAAGGAGACCTCGGTTGTGTAATATCTTCGAATATTGTTGAAATTAAGAGATAATGGTTTATGCTTAAATATGCATATAATCAAAACTTTTTAATTTTTATGAATTTTCGGATTATACTTAAATTTCATATCAAAAATGCTATGACGTCATCTACTAGATGACATGAACAGAACAAACGGACGTAGATAGCATATCCTGTAAAGATCCATACCTTGAGAATCGCAACCTTCTGAACCGGAAAAAAAGGCTGGTTCCGATTCTCAAGGCATCGAGCATGACAGGATCCGCTGTCTACATCGATGTTTTCTGTTCATTTCAGCTAATACATGACGTCAAGGCATTTTTGATATGAAAATTTAATCCGTAAATTCATAAAAATTAAAAACTTTTGATTATACAGACCGCTTCAAGCTACTGCGAACATAGGGCGGAAGAAGTCTAATTTGCCAGTGTACGTACATGCAGAGACACCCAGAGAAATGGGAAAAACACCGCACGCCTATCAGTGAAGCAACCAACACTCAGGATTCCGATCGCTATTCGCTGCCGTTCGCCTTGTATTTAGTACGCCTCTAACCACGGTGCTGTGTGGAGCGTAGTCAATGAAACCGGAATTTGGTCAATAAATACGCAAATTTTTATAACGTAATTTTCTTATTTTTTGTCACTGATAAATAAGAGCGTTTTATTGTCAACTGCTCAGATTTATCAGTGACGACGTGTTACAATGAAAATAATAAGGAGAAACAAAATAAAAGCAAGTTCTCAAAATAAAATAATACATTCTAAAAACCAAAAAGATTCTCCCAGTCAAAAAAAAATTAAAGCAAATGTTCGAAAAGTCCTCCTTGCTCGGCTAGACAATATCCGAGCCTACTATGAAAACCCCTTCTAACGCACATGTTAGGGGTGATAATTTGAAAAGCTTCTTCAAAAACAGATAGAAGTCATTAGGAGCAAGATCGGGAGATCGAGCTGGCCATAAAATAGTTCCCCGTGTACTTATAACCCGATTAGGAAATACATTATCAAGATATTCCCTAACAAGGCCAACATTGTGAGCGGAACAACTATCTTGTTGAAACCTTGTTTCACCAAATCTTACACCTAACAACTGCCTAGCAGTTGGAATAATGTGCTGCTGCAGTAGATCCAAGTATCTAGGACCATTCAAATTGCAATTGCCGTTAATAAAAAATGGCCCCATTACGTGTTCCCCTACAATACCCCCCCCCCCCCCAAACATTTAGTTTTTGGGGATACTGTGTTCTTACGTCAAAATATAAATGCAAATTTTCCCTCGACCAATATCGAACGTGTGTTGGGTTATGACGATTTGACCATTTGACCATCTGCACTTTTTCGGCAACTTCGTAGACATCCATTTTTAGTTTTAAAAATGTATTATTTCAATTAAGAACTTACCCATCTGTTTCTCGAGCAAGGCAGAAATAAAACAAAATAATAAAAACAAAATGAATTTCCAAAAGATAACACTGTAGCGTGCTTCGAATCCACCTCGGTCGTACGGCACGGAGAGTAAATTGGACTTGATTCCCCCTATGTTTGCAGTAGCTTGAAGCGGTTGGTATACACATGTAAACATAAACAATTATCTGTAAATTTAAACAATATTCAAAAATATTACACAATCGAGGTCTCCTTCGTTTGCTTATATTTCTGGGAAATTTTAGGACCAAGGTTAACCGTAACCGCGACGAAAAGAAAACGGCACTGCCATTTTGGGTAGTTTCAGCCGCCTTCGAGCAGTGCAGTATTACTGTCACAGAGTACCGAACAGTACTGGACCGTTATTCTCGTAACTAAATACGCTCGGCGTTTCGTACTCGCTGACCGTATGATAACGTAATATTCGCATACCACGTGACCAAAGTAACAAAAATGGTATTTACGTATATTGAACGCAAGGCGTCGACGAAGTGCGCTCAGCGCGTGGCGATCGTTTGAGAAACACCTACCATTTGCCAGCTGTTTTGCCCTCCGTGCGTACGATTTTCCTACCCTACAATACTTTGTAGAGTGCTGCAGAAAATATAGCAGTTTTTTCAGTTTGCGTTTTATTAATAATTAGAAAAATAAAAATCTCTTATTAGTAGCTTGGGGACGGGTGACAAACACATACACATCAACCTTACTATTTGATGCTCGATGCATTACCCTCTCCACATAGGCCGATCAGCTCTTATCGTTTTAGTGTCCTTTTATCCACCTTCGCCGCCATTTTGACAGAAAACTAATGGATTATCTGTCACTTTTGAGTGAAAATGGCGGCGAAGGTGGATAAAAGGACACTAAATCGGTATGAGTTGATCGGCCTATCTGGAGAGGGTACTGCTCGATGTAAGACAACTTTTTTTTCCAAAAAATTGCAACAAAAACTTTTCTTATTAAAATCGACATCGAAATAATTGAGCATCCGTATAATACTAGAAATAGAAGCAATCAAAATTCTGTAAAACCAAGGGTAAAAAAAGCCATTGGTCAGCGGTGCTTTTTGTATCTTTCATCGGATGTGTACCAAAAAATATCTGGTTTTGTTAGGCTCCTGCCCACATTAATTGTTTTCTTTCAAAAATAAACTAAAAGCTTTCATGAAATATGAAATTAGCAAATATGAAATAAATAGCTTAATTGATATAAAAAATAATTAGCAAACAATATAGGTAACTACCTTTATTTCTGTGTTTTCGTCTGTATTTTCTTTACTTTTCTGAAATATCACATTTTTCACATTAATTACCATTTTTATGTTTTTTATCTTTTGTCATTTTATTTATTCATAAATGTACTAAAGATTACTATTTTCTTTTTTTAATTTAACAGTTCCATGAAAACATGCATTTTTCCACGCGCGAGGTTTCTCTTGTGGATGTATGAATTCTGTGTTTGTTGTTGAATTGGTTAGGTTATTTTTTGGGTAAAAAATACCTTAGTTTTATTTTCTGTTTCTTAAAATGTAGAAAACGCATGTTCACTATAATTAAAAGGTAAAACTTACTAGATATATAAGTAACTATTGTGAAACCATTTTAACCATAAATGCTACATAATAAAGTATCAATATGAATATACGATCGTGCCGGAAACACCACTTTCCCTGACTGAGTGCCGGAATAAATTTAAACTTTCCCGCACTGAGTGCGGAATTTTTTTGTAGGTGTGCGGTTAAGTCTCTGGGTAAACATTTTCCCGCACACTGTGCGGGAACGTGCTACTAGTTTATATCACAGGGTCAAAGGGCGGGTTTAACTGAGCTAAATCAAACCATCAAGTAATTTTTTAAAGGATCAACATGCACTTGTGCAAATCAACATTTGATTTACTCTTTCTGAACTACGGATCGAAATCGATCACGTAATGGCCTCTTTCTTACACATAGGAAAAGAAAAGGAGCGACAAGACTAACAAGAAATAAAAATGCAAAATTCGGTGATGCCAAGATGTGCTAAGCGAATTTGATTCTGTCTGCTCGTAGGGCAGCGCGTTCGGCAGAGCGAATACGAAAAGTCGTCGGTCAGCGTGCCGCTGAGCGCGCTGTTCGCTATTCGTTTCGCTTAGCGACTTCAAAACGTTACGTAATACGAGAATACCGGTCCAGGACCGAGCGGACAGCTCGAGCGGTGTGAAGTTAGCTGCTAAAAAGGCCAAGATTGCCGAGCGGTCATAGGCGGAGGAGTCCAAATAAAAAGAGTGGAAATTGGTGGTGCAGACCAACACCGTTCTCAACTAAAAAGCCATATCACTCATTTTCGTTTTAGTATCCTTTGGCCTATGATCGTTGACATATTGACACCAAACTGACAGAAAATCCATGTTTTACTTGTCAATTTGGTTATAAAAATGGCAGCCACAATAGGCGAAAAATTTTCTACATCCGTGGCTAAAGGGCACTGAGGCGGAAGGAGTTAACAGGCTTTTTAGTTAAGAACGGTGTTGTGCAGACGAGAGACTAAAGCTGATCACACACAAACTTGCATAGTGCATAGCATGCTGCATAAAAAGTTCAACCTTATGGAAATATATCTATGAATATGCAATATGGCGGCTCCAAATCCGTCTCTGATTGGTCGAACTATTATGCTATGTAAATATGCAAGTTTGTGTGTGATCAGCCTTACGGTCCCTTGAATAAACACGGTCCCACGGTCTAGTAATAGGATTGGGCGTACATTTTCGGGTTTCCTTATTAAGGAAAATTGACATTTGACATCTGAGCATGCGCGTGACCTGCGTTTTTATTAAGGGAACCGTAATAAAATACGGTATTACGTACGTCCCTTATCCTTAAACATAACCTCAATTAGCAGTTAGTTTTTCGACACAACTTTTTCATATTCTTTGCATTTTTAGTTTTTTGTTTATAAACAAAAACAGTCTTGTGGATTTTTAAAATTTATGTGAAAAATGAATAAATTGGAGAAATCTACAAGGTTGAGGTTTAGCTACACTGACGATATAATTTTTTTGCGGGGAAAATATATACAAGTTTAGAAATTTTAGGTTAGGAATAAGGAAAGGAATGCGACTTCCAATAACACTTTTTTGGTATGGTTAAGGTTCAACCTAAATAAAATACGGTTTTCCCTTATTATGGTAAAATCTTATAGAGTAAAGCCCAATAAGTCCCTAATTTTTTTGCTCCGCCCTCCTGATGACGACACAAAGATATCAGCCTGCTGTGTTTATTGATTTTTGTTGTTGACATTTAGGCTTATATTATTTTTGCAGAATTTTTTGTCATAAAAATTGTATTTATTAGTTATTTCTTTTCTTTATTTGGTCCAAATTAAGTACCCAACGATATCATTGACATTATTTTTGTCGTAGGTAGCTGCATCTATACATTTTTTTAGTGAAAAGTCTCATCATCAATGAAAAAAATAAAAAAACCAAGGTACCTTACAGTTTTAAATTTACAATCAGATTTTTTTGCCTATAGTATTCACAACAAGTGTGTCCTCTGGAATAATAAAATAATCACTCTCCCAAAAATTCCTGGCAAAGCAGGAAAAATAACCACTACATAACCAAACTTCTGAATGACAAGTTCGATCTAACCCCAACTCAATCGATGGGTTTCTTGATGGAATCGATTACCAACTATTGATCTAAATTTCTATTTACTGCAACATCAACCCATGCAGGCCAAAAATAAATTTTGTTTACTTGTACGAAAAAAGTTTTAATACAAGATAAAATCAAAAAATGGCCCTGCCATCAATAATTTAAACAAAAAAAAAAGAAAAATTCAAAAATCTAATTAATTTGTCAAGCCTTCTTACAGTTTTTACATGGCGGACAAAAATCAGCTGCTATCTTTGTGTCGTCATCAGGTCGCCCAAGTAACAATTTGTCGACGCAACAACGTTTCCAAATGCAACCACATTTGCACAACAGTTGCGATGCGAAGTTGTAGGAAACGTTTTGTCAACCCCATTTTACACCAATTTGGTAAATACTTTTCGAGTTGTCTTAACGTTGCTCGCAACCTTTGGTATGCATCCAAGTCAAGAAATGACCAAGATGACAACCTTGTCTGCAGCGCCACCTACAATAAGTTATTTGTTAGAAGTGCGGCAGAGGTGTTTATTATTGCACAAAATATAACCTTTGGTCAACATTTTATATTTTTTCTCCACCAAAAACATCTATCATAAGATTCAGAGTAATAATAATCAATATTTTTCAAATTATTAATCATAAACAAGATTTACGTTTTTAAGTCGTTCTGTACACTAAAATCGGAAACGCAACTTAGTGTACTTTTAAATATGATATTTTTAGGTCCAAAAAAACTGCGGGACTGAAATATATGGCAGATTTAGAAAAAAAGTTATTTTTTCAAAAATTTTATATGAGACAAAAAATTGTTGCAGAACTACTTTTACATCTGTATACAACTGAATTAGTGATTTAACAATAATAACAGCTACGAATTGCTCGGAAAAACTAATAAAAGGCTCCTAACGCGTTTGTTTACATTCTGTTTGACAATATGGCTTCAAATTAAAAAGGTGATTGCAAAAAGCAACATGGCGCTTATCCGTCGTTTCGTACTTACCGTTTGTCAACCAAAAAACGTCCTTTGGTAACAGGTTCGACAGCTGCTTTACCAAAATGCGCCTAATGTCAACGTACCAAAATCTTTTCCTTGGGTGACAGCTGACAGACTGCCAAATTTCATCTGTCCGCGATTAAAAAATAATGTTTTTTGCCAAATAAAAAAATGGACCGGAGCTAGTTTACAGTGGTCCATATTTTGGAAATTGACAAAGTGGAGCTTGTTTCACATTCATGGGAAACGAGAGTCACCTCTATTCGCCGGCACCTTTGAGGTTGTTGAGAAGACTTCAGTCTCTCTGCCCATGAAACCAGTACCTACCCGTGTGTTGTAAAAAACCTAAACAAAAAAGGAAGTTACAGATCGAGGCTGCCGGTGGAAGTTACAGAAGCTGCCGGTGTGAATAAAGTTATAAAATCCTAATCTGGACCATCAAAGCAATAGCTGCAAGAAAATCAGATTCATTCCCAGAAAAAGTTGGTAAAAACTGTTGTAGGCTTAACACAGAGACAGCCAAACGTATGGAATCATTATGCAAAGTTAATGGTCAACAAGCAGAAAGGGGGCCGGTGCACTATCCGGACACACGATTTTTCAAAAACAAAAACTTTGAGCTTAAAATAGGCCTCCTAAATAGTGTTTTTCAAAAAAAAAATTTGCGGGTTATCCAGTATTTTTTGAGAAAATAAATAAAAAAAACCATAAAAAAGAGCGCCCTAACCTCACTCTTTACTTAATTTCTTAATTTTTGGCTCCTTCTTCTTCTTCTTATTTGATCAAAACAATACCTGCCAATATCTATGCCCTGATATTTTGACAATGTTGCCACATTTCCAGAAAATAATGAAAATTAGGGAAAAGGACCAAAAATATTAACTTTTTGACTCCTCTACAAATTTATAAAAAAACAAATAATAATCAAGCCAACCAACCATAACTAACCCTACCCAACCAACCTGGCCCAACCCAACCCAGAGCCTAACCTGATTTCTTTTGGTTCTCATACAAATTTATAAAAAAACAAATAATAACCAACCCAACCAAACAAAACTAACCCTACCCAACCAACCCGGCCCAACCCATCCCAGAGCCTAACCTCATTTCTTCCCCAAAAAAAAATCCTGCTGGTACCTGAGACTTGGCATCATCGCATTTCTGAAAAATGGCCCAATAGCCAGTATGACCCTAGTTTTGTTGGTTATGCCTGGATTTTACATGAAAAACGTCTTTTTAATTAAAAAACAGCGGTTTTTTTCGTTTTTCCGCTCCTAAATAAATTTAAAAACCGCTAAATTACTGTTTTCAAAAAGAATCGTCTTGAAAAAACGTCCCGTTTTTGTGTCCGGATAGTGCACCAGAGCCGCAGAAAGTTCAGAAACACTATAATGAAGTCCCACACGCACACCTGATGATTGTAACAAAAGTTCAGATGCTCTTGAGAAGATTAACGAATTTTGCAACCTCATAGCTACATGTAAGTACTACAACTTTACTGGTTTTCTTTTATTTTTAGTAAACACCCAGTATCCATCTGTTTGATTTTTATTGACGGTAAACTGTCAAGGCTTAAATGACAGATTCATATGAGATACAGTCATAAAGCTTTAATCATGATTAACATGAATTGGGGTTTGAAATGGGTCTTGACAAATAAAGTTTCAATATAAAACATCAAATTTTACCACCGATTCTCTCAGAATTTTTGCTTTATAAGCATTAAAAGCATAGCTAAGCAGAGCTTGTTCAGTCATGGAAGTTTTATATTAATTAATTTAATTTAAAAATTCCCTGAGTACTCTTTTTTGTTTAATTTTACTTAACTTTTCTTTTATTTTTTTAGGTGCAAAGAAATTAACAATATGGATATAAAACTGGACCACCTTAAAGACCTACATAAAGAAAGTTACACTGAAGGCTGATGAAATATCAATTGGATCTAAAGAGGAAAACAATACTTTGGATAAAGAACTTGAAAAAGGGGATAATCCTTTGATCATTTAGGTAGATACTAGTATTTTTTTACATACCTGATTGAGATTTTTAATTCATAAGTAGGTGCACTACCCAAATAAATACTTGCAGAGCTACAATATTCATCCCAGGGCTGGCTTACAATGGGGGCTATCAGCCTCTTAGTGTTGAATATTGGAGCTATGTTAGTATTTAGGTATTTGTGTGAGTACCTTACTATATGTACTAAAAAAGCTTTGTAATATTTTTTCAAATTCTTTATTTTTGTTTAGGTTAGTTTTATAATCAGATTAAGAAAAAAAAGGTTTTACTTTCGGGTAGTTTATTCGTTAAAATGTTGTCCCTATTAGTTGTGTTCTGTACTTTTAAAGAAGCTACAATCTAAGTACGTACTTTGTGTTTTGTATTATGTTTTGTAGTGTTTGTGCAATGTGTATTTTGTATTAAAATTGGTCAGAAGAAAGGTTTTCTTTTTCTTTAATAAATACATATTTTTTAAAAGTTTGACACAAATACAATAGCAATAGTTTCTACTTTCATTTAAAAAAAAAAGAAATAGTTTTTTTTTTAATATTTAAGGATTCGTAAGTAAGGGCCAATTTACTCAAGTTTTAATGCCTAATGCTTAAATTTCTATTTCCCTTCAAAAAGTAGAGAGAGAGAAGAAAAATTATGCGTTCAGGATTAGCCATTAAAACTTCAGTAAATGGGCCTTATGAAACAAATAAAATTTACAATAAAAAATTAAATGAAAAAAAAAGTGAGGTTGTGTATTGTGTTGATGACAAGACTTTAAATACAAACGATTCTTATTCTCTGCATAGAACGATCAGAAATGGTTGGTGCATAAAATAGACCTATTTCCGTGCTCTTACCACATAACGACCAAAAAACGTAAATTTGGTGCTCGTTATTTTGACACCAAAATAATCACGAAAACTCATTAGTCATACAAAAACGTTTCCAAAACGTTGCAGTTTAACTTCAGGGTAAAATTAACGTTTAGGCGTCGGTAATTATTTCGTTAACGAAGGTTGTCCCGAAAATAACCAATTTCTCCACCAAACACAACGTTAATATTGATTAAGTATTTAGTCATCACAACTTTTATGTCTTCAGACTTGCTTAATTAATTATTTATTTAACGAGTGGTTTAGGTCTTTGCCTAAACATTAGTTCATTAAAAACACGAAGATAAACTTTAATAAATGTATCACAGATTTTATTCAGGTTTCTAAACTACAAGAACAATGGACGGCATTACACGACATAGAGAGACCTATACTTAAGACGAACGTTGGTGGCAGACTAAATATGGTCTCCTAAAAAGCTTATAATTACACCTCGGTTCCGGAAGTCTTATCACCAACTTAGAGCTTTTATCTCAGAGGTACTAACTTAAGACTTTATACCAACTTACACCATGTGGTGAACAGTAGGACAGATGTGTACCTTTCATGTACACAACAACAACCAGTAGGTCATACAATTGTTACTTGGGCGAAGAGTGGGACAAAATTACTAGACCGTATCTATTCTACAGACCCTCTTTGCGTTTCACGTTTTCATTGGTCAACTCAAGGTTACATGAATGTGAGGTTATAGATATATTTTGATTTGGTTTGACTTATTTTATGGGAGGTTTATATAATTATGTTTAAAGCTGAAGACCATCGATAAATGCTGAAGGCACAATTAAAATTACGAGCTACTAGATACTCGTTGATACTATCGACCGACTTTCAAACTTTGTATCTCATTAATCACTGTAATCTCTAATTTGTAATAATTTTTTTATTGTAAAACTATTTTTTTAAAAATTACCTAACCAATTATAATATTATTGTTTTGTATAGATTTTAAAGCTTAAATTTAAAGACAATTATATGATTCTTCAATTTTAGTCAATTATAATTATTAGATGCTTTCCCAACTAGCAATTTTTAGTTGTGCAAGTTGTAAAAATTAGAATTGCACTAATTTTAAACGTTGTTTTACAGATAAAGAATAGTTATCATGGCGACGGTCGACAACGTCGACTATTATACGACGCCTAAACGTTTATCACAACTTCAGTCGCCATCACAACTATTTATGACCGGCTATTGTACTAACAGTAATTCCTTAGTTGTGAAGGCGCCGACTAAAAAACCGGTGTGTGCTAAACCAAAAATTGATCAATTTACTCCACGTTTTCTGGCCGGTTTGTTGGAGACGCGGGCGCGCCTGTTTTCATCTAACCAATTTTTCTGTTATGTTTGCAACAAACTAATTTTGGAGCACTGCTGTCTGTCATACACACGTCAATTAATTCAATAAAAGTAACGCCTGATCCACAGTTTCACTTCTAGCCGCTACTTCTATTTCTCTCTTTATCGAAAAAACGGAGATGGCAATAGAAAATATATTACCCTTTTTCTCTAAACGACGAAGTGGGAAATAGAAGTGAGCCCAAAGAAGTGAAACTGTGGATCAGGCGTAACTAAGAAGTGTTTTGTAAAGTTTCTATTAGTTTTGTTGGAACATTTTGCACTACGAAAAGGAACAAATGGTATAAATATTCTTCGGTATTTTGACATGTGACAGCTTCCATTGAAGGTGATTCCCCAGTGTGGCGGAAAAAAAGAGGAAGGTCCTGTGTAAACAACAAGGACGGAAATTAAGTGAGCAGCAGAAAGCCAAACTGTGTTCGCGTCTTTTAAGTTAGGGGATCCGTTCAAAACACAGTTAAGTAGTTAAAGCAGTCGAGACACGGGACTCCTTTGGTTGTCATAGAAACTAATAAGTGCCGCCATGATTGATTGTTAAAACCATTGTATGCTAATTTGTAAACAAACATTAAAAATTATTTTTTGCTTTTTTCTACAATAAACTAAAATCGCTTTGCATATAAAAATCCGTATTTCGTTCTTAGGAATCCTAAGCAACATCTTTAGAGGATTTTCGAAGCGATTTTTAAATTATGATTTTTTTTTTAATTTCATAAAATTATCTTAATCGAGGGCGCGCTTGTTTTTTAGAACTACGAACTGTACATTTGACAGTAAAATACCGTCTGTTTATATATTTTGGCATTGGTTCGCATGTTATGATGATACAAAACATGATATATGACATAGAATATCATTTTATATTATGGTGTTAGAAATAGTTTCATTTGTAGTCGAATAGTTTATTTATCATTTTACGTAATGAATAATATTTTGAACAAATAATTGTACTCCAAAACCCATTGAAACATTACTTCAACTGTAGTCGCGATCGCGACGTTGACTCAACCAAAAAATCATCCACCAAATTGGTGCAATAGTGGGTGGTTTTGAGTAAAAGTAAACGTTGCGACGCAACGTTGGCACGCGGTGCACAACGTTGAGACGTCGACAAACATAGCTAGAGAGTTACATGTCAATTAATTTATTATAAAAAGATATAAACTTATATGTAATAATTTCTATCGTTGTTCAATTTTAATGTATTATTGTTTTTTGTCAATCTTATTGTTCAATTTTACTCAATTATTGTTTTATTTTTAACCTTATTGTTTGTTCAATTTTAATCAATTATTGCTTCGTTGTCAACCATAATTTTTTTAGTTAATTAATTTATTAAAAGAGTATAGATAGTTTTATATCAAATTGTTTATTTTTATAACTCTATAGTTACTTGTTTGATACTTAAGACATCTATAGACTAACAGTTACTTTGTTTATACGGGCTTCTTAAAGCGCTTTTATGCAAGGACGGTTTGAAAATTTTGTCGTATAAAGACCATTAAATCGATTTTATTTTAAAGCAATTTAAGAAAGCGCCTAGAAACGTAATAAATCGAGTAAAGGTTTACTCCAAAACTTCCCTTGCTCAGAGGAACATATATTATATAAAAAACCGCTACTCATATATACATGGGTTAGATTGGGTAGGTCAAACTTTTCCAGAATATATCCAGACTTTTCTTGGGTGTATCTACACTATTCAGGGGTGTATTCAGACTTTTTTCCAGAGTGTATCCAGACTTTTCCAGGGTTTTTCCAGACTTTTCCAGAGTGCTTCCAGGCTTTTCCAGGGTCTTTCCAGACTTTTCCAGAATATATCCAGATTTTTCCAGAATGTTTTCAGACTTTTACAGGGTCTCTCCAGACTTTCTAGAGTGTATTCTAACTTTTCCGGGGTTTTTCCAGACTTTTCCAGAGTCGTTCCAGACTTTTCCAGACTTTTCCAGATTATATCCATACTTTTCCAGGGTCTTTCTAGACTTTTCCAGAGGGTTTCCGGACTTTTCCAGGGTCTTTCCAGAGAATTTCCGGACTTTTCCAGGGTCTTTCCAGACTTTTCCATAGTGTATCCGGACTTTTCCGGGGTCTTTACAGACTTTTCCAGAGTCGTTCCAAACTTCTCCAGACTTTTCCAGAGTATATCCAGACTTTTTCAGGGTCTTTCCAGAGTTTTTACAGACTTTTCTAGGGTTTTTCCAGAGTGTATCCAGACTTTTCCAGGGTCTTTTTAGACTTTTACAGAGTGTATCCAGACTTTTCCAGGGTATTTCCAAATTTTTCCAAAGTCTTTCCAGACTTCTCCAGACTTTTTCAGGGTGTGTCCAGACTTTTCCATGTTCTTTCCAGGCTTTTCCAGAGCGTATCCAGACTTTTCCAAGGTCTTTCCAGACTTTTCCAGGGTCTTTCCAGACCTTTCCAGAGTATATCCTGACTTTTCTAGAGTATATTCAGACTTTTACAGGGTCTTTTCAGACTTTTCAAGGGTCTCTCCAGACTTTCCAGAGTGTATTTAGACTTTTTCAGGGTCTTTCCCAACTTTTGCAGGGTCTTTCCAGACCTTTCCAGAGTATATCCAGACTTTTCTAGAGTATATTCAGACTTTTCCAGGGTCTTGCCCGACTTCTCCAGGGTGTATCCAGACTTTTCTAGAGTGCACGGACTTTTACAATACATTTTCTATTTGCTTTATATATATATCCACTAACCAACCGAGGTTTTTTTCTCAACTAGTCAGTCCGACTACCCGTAATTTTTTTTATATATATGTATATATATATATATATGTATAAATAGGCAAACCTCCCTCCAAAATACAAATGCGGCGTACTTCCCTCATATATAACGGACTGCCCTCCGAAATCATTTAATTTTATGAGTTCACCCGAGTTCACACGCGAAAATTTGCCTGGAGGGTAGATTGACCATAAATATGTAGAAAAAGGGGGCCCTAATGTTAGGTTTCGCCGTTGGCGCTAGTGTCGCACTCTTAAATGTATGCAGCGGTTCTTCTTCCCTCCTTGAGCAAATTTTTAAAATTGTTGGCAAATTGTGCAATTTTATGATTTAAACATATTTTAACTAAACAATAAGGGTTAATACCTGCTGTTGTATATTATTCCTAATCCCTTTTAATTAAAATAAGTTAGTTAGTATTATTATAACAAATATGGTTAAAAATATATTTTACAGATTGGCTAACTAATTACATTTTTTAGAATTTGCTAAAAAATACTATTTCGAATAATTAGTTATGCCTCTTTACAGTTTTCCGCTCAAAATGTTTCTTAAAAATTATATATTTACGGGGGAAAATATTATCAGTTTTTGGTTGAACTTCGTCAGGTGAGCTTGTGCAACTTATATGATTTGAGTGTGATTTAACGTGCACTTTAGAACCAAAATATTGTTGGAAATGGCCAAAAATAAAACATCTGGTAAGTATCTACACATTTTTTATGTTTTAGATCTTAGTTTTTTTACTTGTCCATACCGGCCAATAAAACCTAACCTCACCGTAACTTCACCGCCAACTTAACGCTGCCCCAAAAGTAAAATTTTGAAAAAATCTTTGGGGAATGATTAATCACTTTGTGCCCGTGATTGCCCAACCTTTAGATTTTTTTACTTACCCCCTCATTTTTATAAAATTAAAAATGATTTTACGGGAGTCAACTTCACATCCACAATAAAAAATTTAAATAATTCAAAACTTTAAATACTCCATACGTTTGACTACCTTTTCAAATGTGCTCACCAAAAATTTTAGTTCATAACCCCCTTAGTTTTTTTAAAACCCTCTCTGCAGGGGGCAACTTCACGCTTCCGCAATATCCTCAGTTTTAAATATTTCTATATTTCTCACAAAAAATTTGTGTTTGACCACCAACCTCACGTTTTTGCAAAATTAACAAACTTTGAGTTTGAGAAGTAATTATTAATATTCAATTTTTTTAGCTTGGTCCGCACAAGAAATAAATCTTATTAGAAACCATTTTCAATCATTTATAAAAAAGAAAAAATATCCATCTGGGGCCGAAATGAAGGAGTCTATGGAGCAAAAATTTAGCACCTTTTTAAAACAGATTGATTGCCAAACACCTTTTTTGATTTAAATTTAGGTTTTTTGTTTGGGTGTACAGACAGGTTAGAAAAGTGAATTTCGTGTCCGCAATAAAATAAAAATTATTCCTCAGTATCGTTTACTTTAAATTTAACAGAAAATTAATAGTTAATTAGGTGTTAAACTTTATGCAACTTTTACCTTAAAGGAATTTTAATAGAAACTTAAGTTCTTTCTAGAATACATATTGAAAATAGAATTTTTTACCAATTTCAGAAACAATGAAAATTGGAAGCTTTTAAAATTTTATTCAAATTGAAAATTTGCCGCATTTTTGTACCATTAAATTTGTTGTTTTAATTAATAAAGGTTACTGTTTATGAAGAAAGCCTAATCTTTATGTAAAATGAAAAACAAAATTAAAATCGCAGTTGTGACTGGCAATTAGTGGTATAGTTCAGATATTCCTTCAAAGCATAGGGCTCAATATTACAAATGTGCACAAAAGCAGATTTTCTAAAAGCATTGTAGCTACTTGTGTTTTTTATTGTGTCCGGCAATTTCTTCATTCAAGTACCTAATTGAGACGTAGTTAGGACTCTTTTCAGTAGATGGTAGATCAAATATCTGTGTTGGCGAAAGATGCCTCTGCAGCTCTTTCCAAATTTTAACCTAAACAAAATCCTTGCCACACGCTCTTTCGTTCACAAGATATTATAAAATTAAATTGAAAGTGAACTTTATTTCATTTCAATTCTTCCAAATTCTGCTGAATTTTATTACGTTAGGAGCTGCCAAGTGCGTGCGATGCGTTTGCCCGTATGCTCAGAGTTTGAGAGCGGTGGGGGGGTTCAAAATAAAGTTACATAAAGGAGCACACAAAAAATTAACGGCGCCAGGAAGTAGCAGACCTTCTCCAATCTCCTTAGGTAATAAGAGGAACTCCGCTCTAAATAAAACCAGCTTTGGAATAAATAAATGCACGAGATGGAACGAATAATTCACTTACCTCTTAGGCAACAATATAACCAATCACAGTCAACTTTGATTACTTTTAGTAATTAACTACAAGTTGTTGGTAGTAGTATTGTCCTCTCAGTTACGAAATGGCAAAATTAAATAATTACTTGTGAATAAAGATTCATTTTTAAAGTAATCGAGTTATTTTCTTTCTCTTTTTAACTAACTTTAAAAATAAAAAAAAAGTCAATATTTAACAATAGGCCGAGTTTTATTTTCTTTGAGAACCTTTAAATTTTTATACAAAAGTACAACGCACCTTCGGTGAAGTTTGTTAATTAAATTAATCGGTCATGGATTTCTATAAGTTTAGTAAACTTAAAATTCCAAAGTTGTAAAAAAAAATTATAAGAAAAAAAAAAACTAAACTACCGTACGCATTACCGCATAGTGATCACTAAATGGCTTACAGACGAACGCAGGGCGCATTAATACTTAATAAAGTTTAGACTCGGTAAATAATTTAAAAAAAAAAAAAAAATAATACCCTAAAAAAAAGGTTGATATTTTTTTACGCAATAAATGTACCCACTTAAAGTGAGGATACAAAAAAATCAAAAACTATAATTTCCAAATCGTTTAGATCATACCAAAAGCTCCTTAGTGTCGTGATGTCGTCATCATTTCGAGTTTTCTGTGATGGTCTATTTATTAGCCAATTAGATAAGCCTCCTTTGTAAGTCGGTATAGGAAGTAAACCAATAAGTCCAGCTCCGATGAGTTTCCAATTGAGAAGAGAGTGGTAAAATTGATGGAAAAACCACTAGGTGAAAGAACCCTCGTTTGATGTTCAGAGGGTCAAGAGCTGAGTCTCTCACGTCAGCTAACATGCAGTTTTGTGTTCCAAAAATCCTTCTCACGAAGATATGCAATTCGCCAATAAATTACAAAAATAAATACAGCAAAGTATAAATCACAATAAGCTCTTTGCAACTTTGAGTGAAATTTAAATGGATCCGCTAAGATGACCAAGAAAATGGTCGATATTAAATTTCACTTTCTATAAGTGGAACAACTGCGTAAAAGTGACTCTTGAAGCAGAAGAGGCGCTTCAAACTCCTAAAACGGAAATTAGTAGCGACACCAACGGGAGTTTTAGAAACTAAAATCGAGTTCGTTTGACTCAAATAATTGGGCAGGATGATCTCCCAAAACTATTTACACACTTATGTACATTTCCTAAATGCAGGGGAAGAAGGAAGATTCAATTCAAGTGGATTAATACTAATCTAATAAGGAAAAATGATTATTATAACTATCCTTTTCTTTTCCACGCATGTGGAAAAGAATAACTGCGGAATAAAATCCCACATAAAAGTTCGCACAATTTAAGAGAGAAAGACTTACGTGGAAAGTAAGAAAAAAAGAAAGACAAGAAATACGCTAAAAGCAAGTTGCCAGATTAGAAAAATTTCATAGGTAATAAGGCAAGGAGCTGATAAGATATTACATGTTGAAAATTCTTAAGTAAGAACCTATTCCTAGAAAAATACATCATAAATCCTAATTACAGAGTGATTCCAAAAAAGTATAAAAAATTATTATATAAAATTTTGTCTAAGGACTTTTATACTAAATGAACTGGCAACATCGTATTTAGGACCTCAAAAAAAGAAATGGCAAAAATAACATACTGCGATTTATTTTATTCTAATATTTATTGTACTCGTGAATTAAAGGTGTGAAATTATTTTGGAAATATTTACAATAGGTGCAAAATTTAAATAATGACAACCATAAAAACAACCAAACCCACGCTCTGCGATCCATTTTATTTACAAAGGATGAAGGAGGATTATTGAAATAGTCAAGGTAAGTCTAATAACTAGGATAGAAAAATAGTTAAACTAGGAGAAAAATAACAATCTATTTACTTGTTTTAGTCTATGGACTAGATAAGTCGTGCTTATGTAATAGGCGAACTCTAACAAAGATGTGGAGGACTCATAGACAAAATAAGTTCTAGGCGGATAGATAATAGTTCATAGAAAACTTGTAAAGATAGCACAAGAACAAGACTTGAAGCGAATGACATACAATGCTAAAAGACTATTATAATGTGAATCTTCTTGGATAATAATAAGGTGAGTACCAGGTTAATCAAAATAGCATTATTGATAAGAAAGAAAATAAAAATAGGTAAGTAAGTTAACTATTTGTATTTATTTCAGGTGATGTTCTAGGACAACAAGCGTTACTAATTATTTAAGACAGTCAGTACTATAAAATTGGTGGCCTTAGTTATGGAGGAGATAGTTGAGCAGATACAGTTGCCTAGGTACTAAAATAGATCATAGAAAAATTTCTCTAAAGCTAGATAGAACAGAGAAGAATATCACGAAGAAAACAAGACTATATGGTGAGTAATTGACGGTTTAAACCTTAAGAAAATAATAGATACATCGGTAACTAGATAAATGTTTAATGATAAAATAATTGCTTTTTAGGTCTAGCAAAGACGAGAAGTTCATAGAAAAAGGATTATGTTCATAGAAACATTTTGGGAGCCTTTACTTTGGGTTTTATGGTAAATAATACTATAATACAGAATATAGACAGAGATATTAAACAGTTATTTATTATTAAATAAATTATTATTAATTAACGTAATATAAATTTACTTTTAGGTCCAAGATAATGAATGTGTCGACAAGAGATGTCATTGTAGAGTAAACTGAGCTATGACTGAGGAACAAAAGATAGGCCAGAATAGAAATATACTAGTAAGATGATTAATCTGTAATTATACGAACAGAGGTATTGTAACCATTATTTTAGACATTTTAAGCAATAAAAATATACTTACATATCACAGTGCATAAAGTTAATTCGTTTCTTTTATTTTTACTTTTTGATGAATGCGCTAGTAAAGATGATGCGTCCACCGTACCACAAAATATTACTTATTATTTTAGTTTGTAGTCTTTCTATTCCATAATTTTTTTTTAACTACCTATACGTAAAATATAGTAACTTTTAGTGGCAAATTTAAAATGTTACAACTCCCCCCTTCCAAGGAAAGGACGGAAATTATCTAAAATAATTTACGGACGATGTGGAAACTTAAATTTAAAAAAAAATCAAGTAACAAAAGCAAGGAATAGACTTAGTACGTAATAAAGAGTAGAAAGCTAAATATTTACAAAAACAAACTAGATAAGTTAAGGTAAAAAAAAAACTAGAAAGATAAATAGATAGGATGTCTCGGTATCAAAAATCATAGCAAAAATAGGCGTAAAGGTTTAGTCTATTCGGAATCAGAACTTATGCCTGGATCCGGTGGTTCTGGTGGGTAGACTGGCTTGAGATCTTGCACATGCCATTCTCCTTTATAATTTCCCTGTTCATCAGCAAGTTGGTATGTCCAGCTTCCAGTTTTTCGTTTTATGACGAATGGACCAAGGAACTCTGGTGCTAATTTTGCACTGTAAAACTTGGTAGCATCGGAGAGGCTTTTGTTTTTGCGCCAAACCTTTTGACCGACAGCATACTGTACAGGGCGTCTTCTTAAATTATAGCGATGTTTGTTTCGCTCTCGTGAGGCTAGGATACGTTTCGCTATTTCTGCATACAATTCACGGAATTTTTCGTGTCTTTCCTGAATTAAGTTATTGGAGTCCGATCCAGGTTGGTAATTTAATTTAATGGTCTCATCGTAATCAGTACCAAAAAGTTTATGATCGCGGCCAAAGTTGATGAAATAAGGGCTGTAATTGGTGGTCTCTGATCTTGAAGTTCTTACAGCACAGGCGATAGCAGCAAGGTTTTTGTCCCATGTTTTGTGATTCCCATTAGAAACATAAGATCTAATCATTCTTTTAAGAACTCTGTTGACGCGCTCTGTAGGATTGGCTCTTGGGTAATAACTGGGAGTATAGAAAATCCTTGTTTTATAAGAATTACACAGATCCTGGAATTCTTTAGATTTCATTTGTGGGCCATTGTCACAAGTTAAATACTGTGGTGTACCATAAGTTAAGAAAACGCCTTCTTCAACGAACTTACACAAGGATTTTGATTTAGCTGCACGACATGGAAAGAGAACAATATATTTGCTGAAGTAGTCTGTAATAACGAGAAGGTAAGTGTTCTGAGATTTCGATCTGGGTAACGGACCGACATAATCAAGACTGATAGCTTGCCATGGCTCTGTAATCTCTGGGCGATCTCCCATAAGTCCTGATGGAGGTTTTTGTTCTACTTTGTTTTGGGCACAGATATGACAAGATTTGACATATTTGGTAACGTCAAATCTCATTTTTGGCCAGAAATATCGCTCACACACTTTCCAATACGTCTTGAAAACACCCATATGTCCGGCAGCGGGTATATCATGACATCTTACAAGAATTTCATTTCGCTTATCTTTTGGTACCACTATTTTCCAAGAGCTTGCTAGGTCTTTCAACTCCGAATAAGACGATTTTACATGTTTGTACAACAGATTATTTTCTGTGCGCCACAAAGGATATTTATCGGGTTGTTTTTCTAATCGAGTAAACATGTTTTTGTACCATTTGTCTTTGGTATTGGAAAAAGATGAAGAAGTATTTGAGATTTCTTCGATTTTAACGGAATCTACGGCGGGGACAGATCGGGATAAGAAATCTGGAACCACGTGTTCCTTCCCTTTTCTGTGAATGAGCTCAAACGTGTAAGGTTGCAGACGTAAACACCAACGAGCAAGTCGACCTTGAGGATCTTTTAAATTTGCTAAATATAACAATGAGTGGTGGTCCGTGATAACTTTGAACTGTTGTCCCTCCAGATAATGCCTTAATTTTTCTACACCCCAAATGACTGCTAGACACTCTTTCTCGGTGACGGTAAATTTCATTTCTTGGCGTGTCAGAGATCTACTTAAATATGCTATTACCTTCTCGCCATCTTCAAATTCCTGAGATAAAACTACCCCAAGCCCATAATGGGAGGCATCTGTTTGGAGCGTAAAAGTGCGATGGAAGTCGGGACAAGTTAAAACAGGTGCGGTGACAAGTGCTTCTTTGATTAAATTAAAAGATTTCTGACATTCTTCAGACCAAGACCACTTTGCGTTTTTCTTAGTTAATTGAGTTATGGGTGCCATAACAGTGGAAAAATTAGGAATAAATCGCCGATACCATGAGGCGGTCCCGCAGAATCGCCTTATTTCATGAACGTTTTTAGGAGGTGGTATATTTACAATTGCCTCGACTTTACCGGGATTTGGACGTAGACCTTTTTCGTCAACAAGATAACCAAGATATTCAAGCTGCGGTTTACAGAAATGACATTTCTTTTTGGACACAATCAGACCTGCATTTCGTAATCTTTCGAATACAATGCCTAAAATTCTTAAATGGTCAGTGAATTCTCTACTAATTATGATTATATCATCAAGATATACCATTACGTTCTGTTCTAGATCATTTTCAAGGACTCTATCAACGACTCTTTGCCAAGTAGCAGGTGAATTACTCAGTCCGAACGGCATGCGGGTAAACTGATAAAGTGGACGTCCTGGAACAGTAAATGCTGTGTATTCTTTTGATTCCTTGCTAAGTGGTATCTGCCAAAATGCGGATTTGATGTCTATCGAGCTGATATAACGTGCGTCTCTAAGACGATCTAGGATAGAAGAAATATAGGGTATTGGATATGCGTCTTTTTTCGAAACGGAGTTCAGCTTTCTAAAATCAATACAGAAACGATAAGAGTCATCTTTCTTCTTTGCTAAGCATACTGGGCTTGACCATGGACTTTTTGATGGTTCTATAACTCCTAACCGTAACATTTCCTGAATCTCTTCGTCGATAATTTTCTGTTTGATAGGAGAGACAGGATAATAGCGCTGCTTGATTGGCTTTGTACCTGGTAAAAGTTCTATTTCGTGCTCAGCAACTTTGCAACACCCAAGTTCTTCAGGTATTTCAGAAAACTTCTGTTCTATTAAATTATGCAATGCCATCTGTTAGAGAGAGATTAAGAGTCTCATGCTCTAAATAAAACCAGCTTTGGAATAAATAAATGCACGAGATGGAACGAATAATTCACTTACCTCTTAGGCAACAATATAACCAATCACAGTCAACTTTGATTACTTTTAGTAATTAACTACAAGTTGTTGGTAGTAGTATTGTCCTCTCAGTTACGAAATGGCAAAATTAAATAATTACTTGTGAATAAAGATTCATTTTTAAAGTAATCGAGTTATTTTCTTTCTCTTTTTAACTAACTTTAAAAATAAAAAAAAAGTCAATATTTAACAATAGGCCGAGTTTTATTTTCTTTGAGAACCTTTAAATTTTTATACAAAAGTACAACGCACCTTCGGTGAAGTTTGTTAATTAAATTAATCGGTCATGGATTTCTATAAGTTTAGTAAACTTAAAATTCCAAAGTTGTAAAAAAAAAATTATAAGAAAAAAAAAACTAAACTACCGTACGCATTACCGCATAGTGATCACTAAATGGCTTACAGACGAACGCAGGGCGCATTAATACTTAATAAAGTTTAGACTCGGTAAATAATTTAAAAAAAAAAAAAAAAAATAATACCCTAAAAAAAAGGTTGATATTTTTTTACACAATAAATGTACCCACTTAAAGTGAGGATACAAAAAAATCAAAAACTATAATTTCCAAATCGTTTAGATCATACCAAAAGCTCCTTAGTGTCGTGATGTCGTCATCATTTCGAGTTTTCTGTGATGGTCTATTTATTAGCCAATTAGATAAGCCTCCTTTGTAAGTCGGTATAGGAAGTAAACCAATAAGTCCAGCTCCGATGAGTTTCCAATTGAGAAGAGAGTGGTAAAATTGATGGAAAAACCACTAGGTGAAAGAACCCTCGTTTGATGTTCAGAGGGTCAAGAGCTGAGTCTCTCACGTCAGCTAACATGCAGTTTTGTGTTCCAAAAATCCTTCTCACGAAGATATGCAATTCGCCAATAAATTACAAAAATAAATACAGCAAAGTATAAATCACAATAAGCTCTTTGCAACTTTGAGTGAAATTTAAATGGATCCGCTAAGATGACCAAGAAAATGGTCGATATTAAATTTCACTTTCTATAAGTGGAACAACTGCGTAAAAGTGACTCTTGAAGCAGAAGAGGCGCTTCAAACTCCTAAAACGGAAATTAGTAGCGACACCAACGGGAGTTTTAGAAACTAAAATCGAGTTCGTTTGACTCAAATAATTGGGCAGGATGATCTCCCAAAACTATTTACACACTTATGTACATTTCCTAAATGCAGGGGAAGAAGGAAGATTCAATTCAAGTGGATTAATACTAATCTAATAAGGAAAAATGATTATTATAACTATCCTTTTCTTTTCCACGCATGTGGAAAAGAATAACTGCGGAATAAAATCCCACATAAAAGTTCGCACAATTTAAGAGAGAAAGACTTACGTGGAAAGTAAGAAAAAAAGAAAGATAAAGAAATACGCTAAAAGCAAGTTGCCAGATTAGAAAAATTTCATAGGTAATAAGGCAAGGAGCTGATATGATATTACATGTTGAAAATTCTTAAGTAAGAACCTATTCCTAGAAAAATACATCATAAATCCTAATTACAGAGTGATTCCAAAAAAGTATAAAAAATTATTATATAAAATTTTGTCTAAGGACTTTTATACTAAATGAACTGGCAACATCGTATTTAGGACCTCAAAAAAAGAAATGGCAAAAATAACATACTGCGATTTATTTTATTCTAATATTTATTGTACTCGTGAATTAAAGGTGTGAAATTATTTTGGAAATATTTACAATAGGTGCAAAATTTAAATAATGACAACCATAAAAACAACCAAACCCACGCTCTGCGATCCATTTTATTTACAAAGGATGAAGGAGGATTATTGAAATAGTCAAGGTAAGTCTAATAACTAGGATAGAAAAATAGTTAAACTAGGAGAAAAATAACAATCTATTTACTTGTTTTAGTCTATGGACTAGATAAGTCGTGCTTATGTAATAGGCGAACTCTAACAAAGATGTGGAGGACTCATAGACAAAATAAGTTCTAGGCGGATAGATAATAGTTCATAGAAAACTTGTAAAGATAGCACAAGAACAAGACTTGAAGCGAATGACATACAATGCTAAAAGACTATTATAATGTGAATCTTCTTGGATAATAATAAGGTGAGTACCAGGTTAATCAAAATAGCATTATTGATAAGAAAGAAAATAAAAATAGGTAAGTAAGTTAACTATTTGTATTTATTTCAGGTGATGTTCTAGGACAACAAGCGTTACTAATTATTTAAGACAGTCAGTACTATAAAATTGGTGGCCTTAGTTATGGAGGAGATAGTTGAGCAGATACAGTTGCCTAGGCACTAAAATAGATCATAGAAAAATTTCTCTAAAGCTAGATAGAACAGAGAAGAATATCACGAAGAAAACAAGACTATATGGTGAGTAATTGACGGTTTAAACCTTAAGAAAATAATAGATACATCGGTAACTAGATAAATGTTTAATGATAAAATAATTGCTTTTTAGGTCTAGCAAAGACGAGAAGTTCATAGAAAAAGGATTATGTTCATAGAAACATTTTGGGAGCCTTTACTTTGGGTTTTATGGTAAATAATACTATAATACAGAATATAGACAGAGATATTAAACAGTTATTTATTATTAAATAAATTATTATTAATTAACGTAATATAAATTTACTTTTAGGTCCAAGATAATGAATGTGTCGACAAGAGATGTCATTGTGGAGTAAACTGAGCTATGACTGAGGAACAAAAGATAGGCCAGAATAGAAATATACTAGTAAGATGATTAATCTGTAATTATACGAACAGAGGTATTGTAACCATTATTTTAGACATTTTAAGCAATAAAAATATACTTACATATCACAGTGCATAAAGTTAATTCGTTTCTTTTATTTTTACTTTTTGATGAATGCGCTAGTAAAGATGATGCGTCCACCGTACCACAAAATATTACTTATTATTTTAGTTTGTAGTCTTTCTATTCCATAATTTTTTTTTAACTACCTATACATAAAATATAGTAACTTTTAGTGGCAAATTTAAAATGTTACATCCTGCCTATTCTTTTTTGTGAAATAAAAACATTTTACGCATGACTACTTCTACCCCACAAATCCCACAATAGAATACCATATTCCATAATAGATAGACCGAAGACCATTAGAGTTTGCCAGAAGTTTTGCCATAACTCTTACTGAATAACCTACCCTACTAAGTTTTATGCACAAATTGTGATTATGTTCAGAGTAATTTAAATTTTTGACAATTACAACACCCAAAAACCTAGTGCTATTTACAAATGTACCTGTTCATTGATGAACAAGAGATTTCTACTTAAATTTATATTTTTGTTGCTTATAAAAATAATTTTTTTTTTCTCCTCACTGAGAAGAAGCTGGTTACGAGTCATCCAGTTTTTTCTTATTAGAAGTACTTCCAGACACCTTTGCTCAATGTGCTCAGTTGTTTCAACCGGTATATATATATATATATATATATATATGTGTGTGTGTTTTGAACGAGATTTTCCAAAAATGGTATCAAAAGTAGTCCCAGCACGCTACCCTGTGGAACCCCAGTCGTGATCTCATCCAAGTTAGATTCAGCAGTAGAAGCATTTGACTTAATGAGCATTTTTTGTTTTCTTTGATGAAGATACGATCTAAAAAGGTCTAACGGGGTCCCACAAACACCATATGCTTCAAGTTTTTTTAGCAAAATATTGTGACTGATTGTGTCGTATGCTTTTGATAAGTCAAGCAGGATTCCACAGCCCGTGCACTTTTCTTCTAGTGTTTCTAATATATTTTTGTTAAAATCTAAAATTGATGAATCTGTATAGTTTTGTTTGGTATAAATCCATCTTGATCTTGAAAGTTTTTAAAAAGATTATTGCTTATGAAAAAATTAAGAAGCCTTTTTGTGAAGAAGAATTTCAAATAGTTTAGAGAAAAGGGATAATAAACCTATTGGCCTATAGTTTCCCAAGCTATTGGGATCGTCTTTTTTATAAATCGGAATTAGACGGATAGAATTAGATAAATTCCAGTTGTCACGCTTACGTTAAAAATATACGCTCTGCTTTAAGAAGTATACATTTTTTACGGAGATTTGATGGTATTTCGTCGTCTCCTGCGCTATTTTTATTCTTTAGTCTTTGAAATTTCAATGATTTCTTCTGCGTTTGTAGGATTGAAAAACATGTTTTTTGCAACATTCAAAATTTGGTGTATTGTTAAAATCAAGTTGCAAGATATCTTTATCTCTGAGAGGGTTTAATGTAGCTTTAGTAAAGTATCCGTTAAAATGATTTGCTAATTCTTCTTGATCTGAATGCTCAGGGAGTAAATTTTGCCGTTTTTTACAATTTGTGAATTTTCGTACTGCGTCTCATGTCGCTTTTGCTATGTTTTCGCTAGACTTTATTTTTAATAAAACATGATTACTTTTTGCTTTATTAAGTTCTCGATCGTAATAAAATTTACATTTTTTAAAAAGCTCTTTTTAATCAGAATTCTGCCAGGACAAAACCTGAAGAACTACTAACTGCTCTTTAAAGCTGGAGAGTTCGGGAGTAATCCATTAATGCTTGTCTTTTGTATTGATTAGCCTGTGTTTATGTTGTATTAGTTATTAAAGAGATTAATTATGCAGTGTGATCTGAAAGACAGGATCTGCATATGCTTAAAATAACAATTATAATTTATAATTATTATACAATTATATTTATATCAGGTGCTCATAAAAATGTGATTTTCATAACGTGTCAAACACTCGTACGATAACATCACACTTGTGTAAAAACCTTCACTTTCGACACTAGTAATATAGCAGGTAGCATTGTTCCATAGTTATTGTAAGGAAAGTGACTGATACCAAAAGGAATAATTGCGGCAGCTATTGAATTTCATTAAGTTAAAAATTTAACTGTTAAATGAAAATAACACTAGATATTATATTTAGTAGCCTTTCTGCCTTCCAATCATTTGGCAATAGCGCGGAGGGGTCGAGGTACACCATTTTTCTATATATGTATACGAAATATATGATAATGTTGTTAGAAAAAATTGCTACTCCCTCTTTTGATATTCTGGTAAAGCATGCTCCCCTCTTCCCAAATATATATAGTTTTACTATAAAAATATGCCTAGAAGACCCGAAGGTTGGTCCATCCAGTCTATACCCTGGAAGGAAGTACGATAAACGTATACATATATATATATATATATATATATATACATATTTTCCTATCATAGCGGCACCCACAATAAAAAATGTCCTAGAGACACCCACGAAAATATATATAGTAATTGTGGCACATTTACATCAGTTTACAATGTGACACATTTATACATCTATAAATGTGATAAAATTGGTTATTGTAACACCCAACAGTGTTGTCATTATTTACGAATGAAAAATAGCCTATTTTTATTTTTATTATTTATTTTAATTTCGACAATTCAGATTGCTCAACGAACGACCACGATCACTAAACCGATTTTAATAAAACTTTTTAAATCAAAATACCTTTAAAAGAAGGTACCACTCGACCTCCCGTCCTTAGAAATGAACTCTGTGTTCCGGACTTCCATTGTCTATATTTTATTTATACTCGACATTTCGATCAGAGATTGTACTGATCGAAACGTCGTGTATAAATAAAATATAGACAATGGAAGTCCGAAACACAGAGTTCATTTCAAATACATCATTGTCTCAAACTTTCTACCGTCCTTATCTTGATAAAAGGGGTAAAATGTACCTTTAATTAAGGGGTGATTAATAGAAATAAATTACAACTATAGAAAGGTGCTTCTGGAAAAAATGAAAACCAACGTGTCCAAGAGGAAAGTGTCAATTTGACAATAACAGGGTCAGAAAATTGATTTTTATTTAGTTCGTGGCAACTTTGACAGTGAATATCTTGAGAATTAATCATTTAATTTTCAAAAAAAGTTTGGGGTTGTAAGGATAATCAAAGTACCTTTAAAACAAGGTATCACTTGACTCATCTTCACTATCTTAATAAAAGGGGTAAACTCCACCCCTCAGAGAGAGTGATGGATACGGAAAAACAGAAAGAGCAAGAATGTGATTTAAAAAAATTAAAATCGACGTTAGCGAGCTAAAAGTCTAAATTTTATGGTAACAGGCTCAAAAACTAATCATTCGAATTTCAAAAAAAGTACGGTGTTGTAACAAGAGTCAAAAGATCTTTAAAACAAGGTACCACCCGACCCATCTCCCTATCTAAAAAAGAGGGGGAAAGTTATCCCAGTCAGGAGGTGCACCCTAATGAAACCGAAGAGGTTAAAAAGTTTCCCCTTTGAATACAAAATTGACGTGTTCGAGCTTTTTTTAAATCGACCTTAAAATTTACAAAAAGCCCCTGTTTCGATGTTCGTGAAACACCCTGTATATTATTAAATCTCTACATTGACCATTTCTGTATATTTATTTTTTTTTATTGTTAGGGTTAGGGAATTTTTGTCTTTTCACTATGACGCAAAAATTACTGAACTGATTTTGACGGGAGTTTCACTACTGTATTCCTGGGAAGGACAAAGGCATTATTTTACTAAAAACAATTCACGGAAACAAAAGTTATGACCATCGAAAGCAAAAAAAAACTACTTAGTAACCAAGATAGATCCTCTCCCAGAAAATATTTTTTTATTCTTGTATTATTCGAAAGGTTTTGAAATAAATGTCTTTCCTCAGGCGTGGTGACCGCGTTACCCCCCTCAAAAGAAATTTCTTTAAAATTCTTGTATAATTTGAAAGTTTTAAATTTGTTCAATTTCGTACGTTATCTAAAGTAAATGTTAATCTTCCCCCTAAGATGATATCTGCATAGACTCTTAGGTATGGGCAAAATTTCATAATAAGCTGCAAAATTTTTTTGGACAACATACTAACCCAAGCCAAGAAAAGACCGCCGTGAGCAGAGGTCAGTGCGGAATTGCATTTTATCCAAGCGAGACGTCAAAAAAAAAAGATATGCCCCAAATAAAAATAAGCAACTTTGAATGGCAGTTTATGAGGATGGTCCTAGAAATAAAAAAACTAAACAAATTCGCAGAAATTGAGCTAAAAATGAAAAAAAATATTTTAATAAAATAAAAGCAACTAAATAAAAAAATGTAATAAAACGAATCCGTTTCGGGAACGTACCTGCGACGTCCCACCATAACTTACAGTACGTTCCGGGAACGACTTGTTTGGTCGACGTACGTTCCGGGAACGTTCGTGGAACTAGCGAGGTTTCCAAAAACTTTGTTTCGGGAACGTCCCTTGGGACGTTACATAGACGTTATTCGAACGGCCCTGGGACCTGTTTTTTTACGTCCCCGCCCCCCAGTCTGGTGAGGATTCTTACCCTACCTTCCTAATGGACGTTTACTTTTAGTGATTTATCACAGAGTAAATGTCAAAAAAATCGGATCCAAATCGGGAATAACAACAGGCGCGTTTCTGCGAGCTTAACGTAGTTACTATTATTTTCTCTTTCAAAATGCATTCGTCTAAGAGAGATCCAGCATACTACCATCATAAAAAATACCCGCCTTTACACCCTTCGACCCCGCATATCTGTCAGGGGATAACTATTTCAAAAAGGTAGTTAGCGGGGTCGAAGGGTGTACAGGCCGTATGTTCCTGGTATGCTGGGTCTCTCTCAGACGAATGCATTTAGAAAAAGAGAATATTAGTAACTATGTTAGGCTCACAGAAACACACCTAACGATTCTACAACAGGGGTGCGTTTAAAAATTGCCACCCCAGGGTAAAGGTTATACTTTGGCAATTTTTCGCCTATTGTCTTGTCCATGGCCAACTCTGATCTTTACATTATTTTCTTTGTTTTTTAAAGTTATTATTGTTACACATTTTGCGACACTTGGGCCATTATAGGTATTATAGTATCTCATAGTTATATGCCCCAGAGTCACCCGCTAATTTTTTATGAGATTTATCACGTTCCCTCAACTTTCTATTTGAAACGTTCCTTAAACCACTGGCGGGAACGTTTACAGGACATTTTAAAGCAGAGATTTTTCCACCAAATTATGTACCAATATGGGACGTTCCGTTCGAAAAGTTCCCTAGACCACTGCTGGGAACGTTCCTAGCACGTACTATTTGGGTCGGCGACGTTACCGTTAACAAAGTGTGTTATTAGATTAGTCAAGACGATACATATTATAAACAAAAGTTTTAGCTCTAAGCCAGGTAACACATTTAAAAGCTTTGTGTTCTTGAATAAATTTTCTACAGTCCTGTTTCCTCGGAGCTTCATGATTCTGAATATATTTTTTTAAATCTTTTTAATAAGTGATTTTTGATTCCCCGACCATTTTTCTCTTGTACCTGAAATAGCTATTTGTTTATTAACAGCGCAAAGTAATACTTTGCCGCTTGAGAAAAAAGTTTCATTTATTTTTTTAATTCTTTGTTAAAATATTCCCAAACTTTAGAATGCAGGATACCCAACAAACCCGGTGTCCTAAAAAAAACTGGAATCGCTTTAAATGGGTGCAGCTTTGTTAGTTCTTAACCGATTTTAATGAGTGGAGGACTAATTAATAGAACTTTAAATTCGCCTTCGACGCATTAAAAAAAATGGCGGCCATATTTAAATTCAAGATGGCGGACACTGTCAAATTGAGGCATATATGTCATCTCTTTTTTTTAATAGAATCCATTTAAAAGAAATTTAAAAAAAAATAAACATCATTTAGAAGCATATTCTCTATTAAGGCGATCGACGCCGACGTACCGTTCATTCAAATCGGTTCATAACTTTAGTATCTATACCCAAATATTTGGGTGAAGATCTGGTGCTCTATATGCAAATAATGAATAAATCTATATCACCGCAACTTTTTAATTTCCTAACCGATTTTAACAACTGATAGCTCCTTGATAGAGAATTGAATTGGCGGCTATTTTTGAATTTTAGATGGCATGAGATAAACCTACTTTATCTTTAGGAACTATGCTTAAATTTTTGGGATATGTTCTGTTCCTTAACCCATTTTAATAAGTTGTAGCTCGTTTTAAAGAGCCATTAAATTTCCTGCAGAAATAAAAATTGGCAGCCATCTTTTAATTCAAGATGACAAAGCTTTCATGAAAGTAGTATATATATATATATATATACTTCCGTTTACTTTTGTGGAATTAATTCAGGGCAAGTCAAGAAATTAAATTATTTAGAAGTCTAGTTTTTGCCAAGGTCAGCGACGTATTGCTCATTTATATCGGTTTAGAACTTTAGGATTTACGACAAAATTTCGGGTACAAGTACTGTTGCTCAATTTGCGATTTATATAGCTAACCGTAACTTTCTTATTTCTTAACCGATTTTATTGAGTGATAGCTCATTTTAACCAACTGAAAATTATCTATAAATTCAAGAAAAGAAGAAACTAATGACTGTTTATAGATGAGCAAGAGTCCCTACCTTAATAAATGGCTAAAATAAACAAATATCTTTTGCGAAACTAAGTATTTTTATAGTTCGCCTACTCTTTTCTTTTTTAATTTCACAAAAAATCTGTTAACCAACACAACGTACCTCTAAACATTGTAAATTAAATAATAAATTGACATGCCGCATGCGGCGTTGCCAAATTTCGGGTGTCTGAACGTCGAAAGATTATCAATGGTCACATATACAACTTTTGTCTACATTTTATACAGAATTTATACAGGTGGCTCCTTGGCGGTGAAGTGGTTGAACTATGGCTGTATAAAAGGTGATAAAATTTGTCAAACTGGCACCATAGACAAAGCTTCTAATTTTCAATTTTTCATGGTAAAACTATGTGGCACCCGAAATCGGGTGCCAGTAAGTATATAAGGGTGTCACTTTCACAATTATTATACAAAATTGGTGCAAGAAAGACAATAAATAATATATATAGATTCAGACTTTATTGTTTCTAAAAACATTTCGTTTTACATGTGCTATTTTTGTCCATTAGTCACGCAATAAAGGCTAAACCTGGACCTTATCCTAAGCTACTTTTTATTTAACATTTCGCTTCATAACTCAAGATATATGGCACAGAAAATTGAATTTTTCAATTGGTTTTTGCATTTTTTATGTGATATATATATACAGGGTTCCTAAGCAAATCCTTAGGGGGCCAAGCAGCCGTGTATAAGACGCAGACAAATGGAAAAGCACATTAGGCAGAAAAGGATGGGCATGGGGCGACGTTGTCACTGCATCTTACACGTAGTAAATCCATTCCAGGTTGTTGTTTTCTAATGTTTTCCATTTTCATACCTTTAGGACTGGAATAAAAATTGTTTTTGCTCGACTATAATACCAAACTGATGAAAGATATCGTAAAAAAAATATTTTTCGGCTTTTTATTTTGTAACCATTGTCCTTACGCAATGTTTACAGGCTGGGGACTGAGATACATGCAAATGCCTAACCTAAAGCGTTCATACACGGCCGGAGAAATCGACTGAGATATTTCCGTAGAAACTTTATCAAGCAAATAGGACGGGTTGACGCCTTCGAACGTCCAACCCGGGTTTTGCACTTTAATTCGAAATCAAAAAGGAGGAACAGTCAGATGTGGGGCCGTGCACAAATTACGTAACGGTGATTTTACCAATTTTTGACCCCCTCCCTATATAATGTTTTGTAACGATTTGGCACGCCACTCCCCTAATATTACGTAACGATTTCAAGACCACTACCCCCCCCCCCCCAAAAAAAAAAGCTTTTCACTTATTTTCATTCCAAATTTTCTTAGTTTCACACAAATGCAAACGCTGTCGAAAACCCCCCTCCCCCCTACGTAACGTTTTGTAACCCCCCTCCTCCCTATGACCAGTACGTAATTTGTGCACGGCCCCTGTAGTCCCAGTGGAGGAGGGCGAGAAAATTGATATTTTTTTCTTAAAAATTATACTCTTTAGACCAATTTCTTTGCGTTCCCGAAATTACGTCATTTTTGAAAAAAAATTGTAAGCGGCGCCATTTTTATTTCGTACTTTGTTTTTGTAACATTTTTGCGTTCGGCTAATTTAATTGAAAAATTTTTGCCTGCGGCGCCCTTTATCTTCTCACTCGAAACCAAGATCCCCCGTTTTAGGAAAACTGATCCCGTCTCTGTTTCTAAATTTTTTCGAATAAATGTAGAATATGACCATGGGGGAAATAATTTTTTTCTACGGTATGACGAAAATTTCGAGAAAGTTGAAGAAAAAAATTAAAAAGTGGCAGAGCTCAAGTTTTTCGTAAAAAAAACGTTTTTGTAAAGAAACAGAGCAAAATAAATCTTTTCACCCCTTTTTGGGTATTACAAATATTGGCAGCACCTTATTTTTCGCTTTTACCCTCCCGCTAGTTTTGAAGAATTGGTTCGCTACATGTTTCGAGATCATGTCATAAAACACCTCGAAAATATCAAATGTAGTGTAGGGCCAGCTTTATTTAAAATCAATAATATCGCAAGCAAAAAGCTCTGCAGGAAAAACAGCGCCGTTTATTGATTTCTTTGGCTGCTAGTGGTAGCTGCATGGTTTGGTCGTTTCCGGATAGATGTCACTAGTAGAACAGAATGGAAAGAAATTTAATTAAAAGCGAAGATATTTCTTTCTAATGTTAACAACCTCACGAGTTTATCGCTCAGTATCGTAAATAATGGACCCTGCCGCCTCCTTTAAGCAAGAAAAAGCTGTGGTTTGGACCTGAAAACATCTAATTTTTAATCTCATGGTGTGGCCGCCATCTGTTTCTTTTGTGCGCGCAGAACTTTCTATGCAATTTCTGTTTGATTTATTGAAATCCTATTCCTAAGAAAAATCTTAGGAATCCATTCAATTACAATTTTTATAAGCTTTCCGAGGAGGTATCACACGGTAAGAAAAAAGAAAAATTTTTTAGGGATGAAGTTTTTTGGAGGTAGCTCCGAAGGGTCTACTAGGAGAATGCTCAAAAACAATAGGGGTCTGCGCGTCAACAAAAGTAATCACTATGTAAAATTTTGATATTATTAGTGAAGGAGTTTTTGAGTTGGAGTGGCTACAAAGTAGGCAACAGACAGACCGACAGACAGACAGACCGACAGACAGAGCGACGGCGTGTGGATTCGTGCTTATCACTATTCGATACCTCAAAATTCGTGGAGGATCATGAAAATACATTACTTCCCTTTAGCAAGAGAAGTAATAAATGAAATGTTAACTAATTAGTTAACTATATGAAAATTTAAGGCATCATATCACAAATTTTTATTTAAAATGGTGCTATCTTACTAACTAACTAAATGGGTAAAATTATTGTAAAATTTCAATAATAAAAATATTTCAATTTCAAAAATTCTTTAAGGACAGGATTTTTTTAAATTCCCAATAAATCTTTATATCAAACATTTTGATGTTGAGCTCATCAGATCATTAATTATTTATATTTTTTCTGGTTATGCCAAATGCTGTAAGGAAAAACTCTTTTTGCAACAATATTTATTATTATTTAAAAAACAACCAAGTGAATCTCGTGTCCGCGAATAAAAATTAAACTAAGACTCGTGGCATATCGGACAAAGCGTTTTTGTTTCTCACTTCATTACGACCAGGCCTCCAATATCTAATGGAGAATCCAGACACCTACAGACATGTTTCATCCTTATTAGGAATCATCAGTGAGTCATAGGATTGTACCTGGCAGTTGAAGCTACACAGGCAACCACGCACACCTCTCGAATTTAAAACACAAAGTTTGTACGTGGAAGCTGTGTGCGCCACCTGTCGAATAAAAAAATAAATAAATGACTGACGGGGCAGTATTCCCAAGTTAGACAAAAAGTTACCGGCTAGACATCTGTTACCTTAATTGTACCAATACCCCAGTGACTAACGAAATGTTGCTGGTTAGTTGATGACTACCTACATTGGACCAATGACTTTGTGACAAAAATTCTCTAATTTGCCAATATTTTTTTGTTAATGATTCATTATTAGGGATATTTTGGAAGACTTAAAATTTTGACAACGTTGACAGCCGCTGTGGTAGTATTTAACAACCACTACCACTACCACTCATCGATTTTACCAGAGTTTTTGGGACACATTAAGAACTTTCACTTGTAAAAAAATTTAGAGATGAGAAAAAATAAAATATTTGGCTTAATTTTACAAAATAAGTGTTTTATATGTTGCAACTTGATAATATTTTATTATTTTTAAAATTATTTACGCCAAAATTCTCTAAAACTAACCAGAAAAATAACCACAACCACAACGAAATAGATTCGTAGCTTACGGCAGTGGTAGTGGTTAATTGCCACAACGGAATGACATTTAGCTATTGGGCAGGCGCAGTAATTACCACAACCACTAGGAACTGTCGAATAAGCGTTCCAAAATATCCCTATTAGTTCACCATTGACCCAATGATGTGGTATATCGGTTAAGTGACTGACGGGGCAGTATTCCCAAGTTAGACAAAAAGTTATCGGCTAGACATCTGCTACCTTCATGGGTCCATTGAACGAATAACTAAAAATTGGCATTAGGCCAATATTTAACCGTCACAAACTGTTTATAGGGATCTTATTAAATTTCTTCCCCTACAAATTAAAATAAAACAAATAATAACCAACCGAACCAAAACCAACCCTATCCAAGGAACCAACCCGGCCCAACCCAGAGCCTAACCCTCTTTGCAATCTAACCAAATAAATCCTGCTGAGGTGCGTTTTAAAATAAAAGGTGATGGTGAGAAATAAAAAAGCCCCAACCTGGGCGAGTTTGTAAATCCACCGGTGCTCCACCGGTGCCAACAAGAGAGTTCATAAATTTTAGATGGATTTCACCAGTCCAACAATAGAGTTCCTATATTTTTCGATGGATTTCACCAATCCAACTAATGTTGGCACCGATCACCACCGGCTTCGGGAGTGGGTGGAAAATCTTCGTTGGATTAAACATAACTCTACTTTATGGTTATTTATTTTTGCAAATTTTAATATTTGAACCAAGATATTTTTTATGTATTTTTGTTAATACAAGCACAGAATAACTATCTACGGAACAGAAAGACAATCCTATGTTAAGCTTCGTTAGTTCTTTCAGCGGGCGCCTTCCAAGCGCTGCCTGCATAATTATATTAAATTTAAACTTTTCCTGCAAATTTCCCGTGCACTGTTGCCGTCCCACCTGACGGTTTCTCACGTTCTTCGTTCCTCATACAGATCAGCCCCCCCTATTCCCGCTCACACATTCATAATAAGGCGCGCGCCACGCTAATCGCAAACTTCGTCCGATGCGCGACGACCTTGCTGAATTCCTTGCATTTTAAATGGTAGACGAGTTTAATTTTTTTTAAGACGATACGAAATGCAGACCAAATCTTCCGGAAATAAACTATGTGTGTATTTTTTAATTGTGGGAAGTCGAAACGTGGTGCGTGTGTGTGGTAGTGTGAGACAATTTAGATTTTCAAAAAATTAGGCTTTGTGTCACAAATAGATACATACCTACCTAGTCAACGTCCTTTTTGGCCATCAATTAATACTAATATAGAGGCTATTGGGATCGTCAAAAAAAAAGTTATTTCCAATAAAAATAAGTTATTTGGGTAGAAAAAAGCCCTAAATACAAAATTTTGTAATACTTTCTCTCTGTCTGATAAAAACCGAGCAAACGATTTTTATCAAATTTGGCACAAAAATTCTCTGGCACCAGGCGGTAGAAATGGGGGTTAAACTTTTTAAAATTCGTAACTTACGAACCGTAGCAACTAGCATCACGCGGTTTTCACTTTAAGATGGATATTTATATTTTCTATAAAAACTGTATTTATTATGAAGTCTGTCAGATCCGTTATAGTTTTTGAGATATTTAAGAAAAACAAAAATATACTGATGGAAATCGTAACCCACGAACTCTAGCAGCTAGGGACACACGGTTTTAATATATTTAGATGTATAAATACATTTTAACTTATAAGAAACAACAAATAGAAAGTATACATTTTTCACAATTTTCCAACGGAAAAATATTAATTTTTATTACGCAAGGGGTTGGAACGGTATATAAATGGGGATTAACTTTAAAACATATTGTTTATTAATAAGATTTTTAAAACATTTTTACTTGGACATTTAGACCGATCCGAAAACTCATTTAGCGAGAAAAAATTCTAAAAAATCTAACAGCATTTTGATGAGTGGAAATGGTAAAGGGGCTGCTGATAAACGTTTTAAAAAAAATGCGTAAGTCGGTCTCTTGGGTGGGGGTAGATTTGGTGGGGGAAAGGGGGAGAAAAATGGTTTTATTGCAATTTCCGTCATAGAGTAAAAACTTCGATATAAAAGTTGTACACGGTGCAAAGGTCTAAAAATTTATAATTAAGTATATATATATATATATATATTTTTTCGTTTTTTTTTTCATTTCCTGAAAAATTATTGCATTGTCATGAAACTTGGTGAAAATATAGCTCTCTGTGTCCTTAATGCCTAAATTTTTTTTTAGATAAAAAGGTTAAAAATTTTTTGAGATATTAATTTTCTTCGGTCCAAATCACTTTTTGTTCAATCAAAAATTCTACTCAGGAATATTATCGTAGTATTTTTTGAACATGCTCGGAATGAATAAAACAAATAATGGCATCACCAACATTTAATTTTTCAGTAATTGTTTTTAATTTATTTTAAAAAAATCAAGAATCGATTAGTCATTCAGTTGTACGGAAAGCAAAAACGTTATTTATATGTAGTATTGCTATAATCTTAGAATACACTTTTTTTGATCATTTTAGTAGATATGTATTTTTTATCAAAACTGCTTTCCTTAAAAAACTCTTCTATTACCTTTTTTTGCAAACTCTGTTTAAATCAGGATAATATGAGAGGCGTATTTTTTTTATTTCTATCGAAATAATTGTTGGACGGAAATAGCTCAAAATTTTAGCTTCTTGTTGGAAATTAAAAATAAATAAATATTGAAAACGACAGATGCTTTGGAAATTCCGGCTTAATAAGCTCTAATAGAGTACCTTACGATTTTTCGTGAGCAGGTAATATAATATACATTGTAAAAATTTAGAAAAATATACTATTTTTGAAAACAAAAATCGGATTAATTTATTTATAAAAATTACTTTCATATAAACAAGAAATTTAGATGCATCAATCGATTCCACGACAAACAATTTTTTTTTATGTATAACAATTTATTAATCAAAATAAGATATTAATAGCAATACTTCACAAAAATAAAGTTTTTGGTAAAACAATTACTTTCCCCACAAACAATGCCGGCATGGCAAAGTGCCTTACAAATATTAGTATCTATTGGTAATGAGAATTTGACGCACGGCAATCTGCGTTATAAATACCTTAAAAACTCCTCTGTGAGCCACCGGCCGAGCGACGGCAACGAATACGTTTAAAATGATGGCAAATACACACTTAGCATGGTTTAAATGTAGAGGAGCACTGCATACTAAATACCGGCATTGCAGGCAATATTGGCAAAAAATGTATGGGGTGATTCACCATATTTTTCCCACTACATAGCTCATTTATTATTAGAGATAGAAAAATAGTTTAAATACAAAAGTTGATTAGTTCTTCACAAATTTTAAGAAAATTCAATACAAATTTTAAAAATGTCAAATTTAGATTTAGACATCAACTTCCTTATTTTAAATTGAACACCCTGTATATTTTTTAAAATTTCGGTAGATCTTGTAGGGTTTATCTTTAGTAGTTCTCGAGTGAAATAAAAAATAATTTGCCATAAGTCAACGTTTTTCTTGAAAAATATACAGGGTTTTCCATTTGAAATAAGAAAGTTGATGTCGAAATTTGACATTTTGAAAATTTTGGTTAAATTTTCTTAAAATTTGTGAAAAACTAAGCAACTTTTGTATTACTTTTTTTTCTATCTTTAAGAATAAATGACCCCACAAACAATGAAAGGTGGTAAGGTGTATTTGCTTTATTGGCAATATTGGCAAGTGAATGCCATTGGTTATTTACTACAGTAGTATTATTGGCAAAATTGCGCTATTTTACCAATGATTATTTACTAGTGCTGATGTATTGGCAAATTTATGTTATTTTGCCAATAACTGAAAAACGTGTTTTACATACCAAGTGCAACGCAATTGTTCCTTTAAAAATTGCATGCATTTCTAAACCACCTTTCCGGTCCGATCAAAAACATTTTTTAAATTTCCCGCGCGATTGACATCTGTCGTGCGGTTGACAACTTGACGTACTTGCCGACGCCATTTTAATAATATTCTGCGGATTCTTCCTATGTGGGTTCCTTTTTGTGTTTTGCAAGTTTTCTTTTAAAATTGACTTAAATTTAGTTTGAGTTTCAAGTCACCATGGATGTGGAAGCCGATACTGCGTAAGTACTAATATTCTTTTGTTCTTAAATAAGGTCGGCCTAGAGTGGACTTAAAAATGTTCAGAACTACCAGTGGTAAGGGTGATTCACCATATTTTCCCAACTACACAACTCCCCCACAAACAATGCCCCACTAAGTACCAACCCACGCAAAAATTAAAAGTTTAAAAGTGCACCTCCTTGATTGGTCGGCTCAATAGGGATACATATGAAAATTCTGATACCACTGATAATTGGCTTTTTCTCCCTATTTAAAGTATTTATGCATAAAATAAAAATTGTAATGATTGTGGATTAAAAATAAAATAATGCACATAATTTACAAATGCAGATTTATTTTATTTTATCCTTAAACGAACAAAAATTCCTAGAAAAACCAATATGAAATAAATAAATGTTACTATAAACAAAAACTTATACAATTATATTTATATCCTAACATGAAGACAGGAATGGAAACCATACGAATAATATTTGTCGTCTTGGTCATGCCAAAGATAGAGGAAAATTCTTTCATAAATTGTTTTAAATATTTATTAAGAGGAGGTTTTCCATACCACAGCAAATTGCAACAGGAAAAATTTTATTTAGAATCTCTTTGGTTGTGAATCAAAACGATAAGGTTTGCTTCAGTTTCTTTATATAAAAATTCCTTGGCGAAAAATTTAAAAACTTAGTACTTCCTTCTTCTTGTTATAAGATAAGATGAAGATTTATTCAGCATCTTTTTTCCTGGATGTTTTGCCCCCTTTCCAGTCACAGGCACCCCGTAACCAAGCCTTAGTAGCATCTTCAACGACAGAATGAGGAAAAGTTGGTTGACTTCTTAAAGGATTTTTTACAGAATCTAAAAAAGTTTAAATTGTGGTAAGTATAGCTGTAAATTATTGTTTTTGGATAAACCAGTATTTTTTTTTAGGAAAAAGTAGCCCTTTTTGCTTAAAAAGTGACAAAATATCGGTTTCTCAAAAAAAAATTAAAAACTTTAATCTAGTTTTGCTCGATTACAAAAGAAATTTATAAATTATCAGTGTCAGTATCGCTTAAGCATTGTAGATCATGATGTGACCTTTGATTTTCTTGTAAAGTGGCGTCTAGATCACGATTTAATGCTGGGTTCATACAGGCAAATCAAAATAAAAAAAAAAAAAAAATATATTAAAATTAAAATAAAAGTTGAATGAGCTTATGGGGAACAGTGTAGGCATTTATACAGCATAAATAAAAAGATGAGTAACTTTTAACATTTATTTTCATCTTAAAACGGATTTGAGCATGCCCCTTTGACACACATAACCTCACTTTCATTTGTTTTTGTAATTTAAATAGGGGTTTTTTGCAGTTTTTGGTTTGTTTTTAACAGATAATATTAAGGAAAACAGCATGATGGAGTTTAGTTTAATTATTTCAACTATTGGTGTCATTCACTTTTGTATAAATGTGCAGAAGCTGTGTGCTGTTCGGTTCAAAGTTATTATTTTTTATTTTAATTTTTATATGCCTGTGTAAACCCAGCAAAAATGACGATTTTTGGTCGCTTAACTGGTAGTTCTGAACATTTTTAAGTCCACTCTAGGCTGACCTTATTTAAGAACAAAAGAATATGAGTACTTACGCAGTATCGGCTTCCACATCCATGGTGACTTGAAACTCAAACTAAATTGGGTAATTATGCAGTATACGGTTTTCTGCCATTTTTGATTATTTTTTAAAAATTCTTTATGGGGGCACCTTCTAGGGTCCCTAGGACCCCAAATCCGTCTGCGCCGGTTGTTTTTTTTTTTGTTTTTTTTTTAATTTTTTTTTTCACTAAAACAACCCAAACCAACACAGTCCAACCCAACCTAATCCAAACCAACCCAAAACAATCAAAAAAACACATTACAACCAACCCCTGGGCTCCCTTTTTTCTCGTAAAAAAAAAGAAAAAAAAAATCGGGCGCAGGCGGATTTGGGGTCCTAGGGACCCTAGAAGGTGCCCCCATAATGAATTTAAAAAAAAATCAAAAATGGCAGAAAACCGTATGCTGCATAATTACCCTAAATTTAAGCCAATTTTAAAAGAAAACTTGCAAAACACAAAAAATAAACCACCAACAGGAACCCACATAGGAAAAATCCGCAAAATATTATTAAAATGGCGTCGGCAAGTACGTCAAGTTGTCAACCGCACGACAGATGTCAATCGCGCGGGAAATTTAAAAAATGCGGCGTTCAAAAGACACGATATCCGGCAATGCGTTTGATCGGACCGGAAAGGTGGTTTAGAAATGCATGCAATTTTTAAAGGAACGATTGCGTTTCACTTGGTATGTAAAACACGTTTTTCAGTTATTGGCAAAATAACATAAATTGGCCAATAACTGAAAAACGCATAATAACGGATAATAATAATAATAATAATAATAATATTAATAATAATAATAATAATAATAATAATAATAATAATAATAATAATAATAATAATAATAATAATAATAATAATAATAATAATAATAATAATAATAATAATAATAATAATAATAATAATAATAATAATAATAATAATAATAATAATAATAATAATAATAATAATAATAATAATAATAATAATAATAATAATAATAATAATAATAATAATAATAATAATAATAATAATAATAATAATAATAATAATAATAATAATAATAATAATAATAATAATAATAATAATAATAATAATAATAATAATAATAATAATAATAATAATAATAATAATAATAATAATAATAATAATACCACCAAGGCAACCAAGGCAACGGACAAGGACAACGAGCACACAACGCGCAAGAACCGCTCAATGGCGAGCAAGATGAAACCCACAATGCAGCTGCTGCTGAGGCTGCGCCTCAGCCCACTACATTACAGGGGAGACCAAGGCAGCGAACAAAATGAACAAACGCCATGAATGAATTCCTATACGGATGCTACCTTGTTCTAAGCAAATTGGAAACCAAAAAGACCGGTTACAGCAGAGAACTGCATGCACAAATGACACAGCAGTTTCCTGAACTTGCGCGTAAAACAGTAGAAAACATCTTATATCAAAGGCGAGTACTACTAACCTCTAAAGCAATAACAACCGAAACTGCCCAACGCATAAGAAGAGAAGCGGAAATTGAACTAGGAGTACGAGACCAGAACGAAAACCAACCCCCAGTAGCAGACGCGGATGTGAATGTGATAGATGAAGACCAGGCACAAGTGAGAGAAAAGTTTGAAGAAATATACATCAAATGGCACTACACCAGAAATGAGGCCCAGAATAAAGAAACTAAAGACAAACAAAAACACAAACCGAACATTAACTCTCATAAATAGCATAATAGCAGAAAAAATCAACGATGCACACAATCTTCTCGACATTCACACGATAATCTACGTTGGCGCAATGACCGCGATTGAAATAAACCAAGAAACGAGCCAGAAACCGAACAAAGTCACCCCAACCTCAGGAGACTCTCAACCACCATGGGAAAGACGACTCATTAAACGAATCGAGGAACTCAGAAAGCATATAGGACAATTAGAACAATCTATGAGAAATACAGCAAATGAAAAACTCAAACGAAAAGCAAAGAATCTAACAAACAAATACAAAAATGAAAATAATAACACCAGCCAAGAAATACTCGATCTACTTAAGCAGCAACTAGCGGCTAAAGCAAAAAGACTTCGAAGATTCAAAGTCGCCAGCAGACAACAATCAATTTGAGGATAACGAGGGAAAATTTTACATGCAAATGAATTCAACAAAAAATAACAACGAAGATGAAAAACCAGAAAAAGAAGACACAAAAAGCTATTGGAAAAATATATGGGCCGTTCCAAAACAACACAGGAAGAAAGCCAAGTGGATAACAGAAGAAAAAGAAAGGATGACAAATAAAAGGAGAATGATTAACCATATGGTAACACTGGAAGAAGTCGAGAAGGTGATCAAAAGAAGCAAAAACTGGAAAGCTCCAGGAATTGATAACATACAAAAATTCTGGATTAAAAAATTTAAAAGCACACACAAGAAAATCGGTGACATCTTCACAGACATACTGGAAAATAGAACTGAACTACCAGCGTTTATGACAAAAGGAATCACCTATATTCTCCCAAAAACTTCACCTACGAACAAAAATCCTAGTAAATACCGTCCCATCACATGTCTCCCAACATTGTATAAGCTACTGACAGGAGTAATAGCTGAAAAAATATATAAACACCTTACCAAAAACGAAATCCTAGCAACAGAATAAAAGGGATGCACAAAATCAGCAAAAGGATGCAAAGATCAACTAATAATCGATGCCATAATAACAGGTAACGCAAAGAAAGATAAGAAAGACCTTTTCACTGCATACATAGAATACCAGAAAGCCTTTGACAGCGTACCACACACCTGGCTCCTGGAAGTACTTGAACTTTATAAAATTGACCCGCACATAGTAAAACTCCTAGAAAAAACAATGAGAACATGGAAAACAACATTAACAATCCCAATAAAAAACAAGTAACAAGTAATCGGAGACATACCTATACAATACGGAATTTTCCAGGGTGACGCGCTGAGTCCTCTGTGGTTCTGTCTGTCTCTTAACCTCTCTCTCCTCCACCCTAAAAGAACAAAATAAAGGTGTAAAGTTAGAAAATAACAGAACACTCACCCATCTCCTGTACATGGACGACCTCAAAACATATGCATCATCCGACCAAGACCTGGAAAAAAACATTCAGTTAATAAAAAGGTTCAGTGAAGACATTGGTATGACATTTGGCCTAGACAAATGTCGCATCAATATCATGGAGAAAGGGAAATGGAGGAAGCATCAAGGAGTGGAAATGGGAGAGGAAGCTGGAGTTATAGAAGGAATGGAAAAGACCGAGTTGTATAAATATCTGGGATATCAGCAAGCACGTGGGATAGATCAGAAGCAAGCCAAAGAACACCTTAGAGTCAATCTCAGACAAAGGCTCAAAATGATTATGAGGACGAAGCTGCGTGGAGGGAATGTGGTGAAGGCGATTAACACATATGCAATTCCAATCCTAACCTATAGCTTCGGCATCATATCATGGACGCAAACAGAGCTAACCGAACTCAATCGCACAATACGAACAGTAGCCACCAAGCACAGGTTTCACCATCCAAGAAGCTCTATGGAGAGATTTCACCTTCCCAGGGAGCAAGGAGGATGGGGAGTGTTAAACATTGAAGAACTACATCAGAAACAGATAAAAAACTTAAGAAGCCACTTCCATAGAAAAGCGGAAGAGTCCGGACTATACAAAGTAGTAGTAAACAAAGATATCAAAATCACGCCCCTGAATCTACAAAGCAGACAGCTACCGGCAGAAGAACCCATAAATCATGTTGAAAAATGGCTTAGCAAAGAATTACATGGACGATACCCTGCATTAATGAAACAACAACACTTTAATGAGAAAGCGTCATTGGATTGGCTTAAAAAGGGACAACTTTTTCCAGAAACAGAAGGATTTGTCATGGCTATTCAGGATCAGGTAATCCCCACACGTAACTACCAAAAATACATAATGAAACAACGCATAGAAACAGACAAATGCCGAATGTGTGGAGAACAAACAGAGTCGATAGATCACATAGTGAGTGGTTGCACAATACTAGCTCCTAATGAATACACAAAAAGACACGACAACGTAGGAAAAATCATATACCAAGAATTTCTCAAAAAAATGAAACCTGATTTGCCTCACACTCCATATTATAAACTAAAACCTGACCCTGTGAATGAAAATGAGAACTACAAGCTATATTGGAACAGACAAATAATTACAGATGTACACATACCACATAACAAACCAGATATGGTGCTTGTTAACAAACAAACAAAACAAACGCATATCATAGACATCGCAATCCCGCTTCCAACAAATGCCCAACGAAAACATCAAGAAAAAATAAACAAATACTTACCATTAGCACATGAGATCAAGGACATGTGGAACCAAGATCGCGTCATGATTGTGCCAATAATCTTCGGAGCTACTGGGGAAGTACCGTTAGCAACAATTGAGGGCCTCAAAACCCTGGAACTAAAAGAAAATCTTTTTAGTCTAATGCAAAAAATCACTGTGATAGAAACTACTGGAATCGTACGTAAAGTTCTGAACTTACCTTAGAATACTTACCTAAACCGTAGACCAAACTTCGAATCCTTGTACGCAAGTACCGGAGAGAAGTTGTAATCAGGAAACCCTGTGGAACCTGAAAATAACAATAATAATAATAATAATAATAATAATAATAATAATAATAATAATAATAATAATAATAATAATAATAATAATAATAATAATAATAATAATAATAATAATAATAATAATAATAATAATAATAATAATAATAATAATAATAATAATAATAATAATAATAATAATAATAATAATAATAATAATAATAATAATAATAATAATAATAATAATAATAATAATAATAATAATAATAATAATAATAATAATAATAATAATAATAATCCGTGGTTGTTGCTGGACAGCTATCGGAGGCCGCCCCTGGCGATGGGGACACCCGCCGGTGCCATACTGTAGGGTGCCGGGGAAATAAAATACCCGGGGTGGACAAAAACCAGCACCGGGCGACGGGTTAGCAACCCGTGGTCCGAGGAAGTTTTACTTGCTGTCAATACTAGACGCAAAAGATATTCGGGTGGGCCGGGGCAGCAGGACCCGGATCGGAACCGTCAGGAGGATAGACCTGCAAACGACCCAGGGCACACACGCGGACACGGCACTGAACATCATAAAGGTGAACCAAACAAAAACCGAACTTTCGTTAGATTTGATATTGTTGGCGATGGAAGCTGCCTATTTAGATCTGTAAGCCTTCATTTATGTGGAAGCCAAAACGACCACCAAAAAATACGGGATAATACTATAAAATATATAGACAAAAACTGGTCGATTCTAGAAAACTATCTTGTATACGAGGCAAACAGCACCAATAAAGAACAATATGTAATTATATGAGAAAGACGAGTAGTTACGGAACAAGCATTGAGATACTAGCGCTGTCTGAGCTATACAGTCTACACTTTAATATGTTCTCAACCCAAAATAAACCTCAAGCTAAAATAATAAACCTTAACGGTCCAGCAACAACTATTAGCAAACGAAAACACAGCCAAAATATATATTTAGTACTTATTGGAGACCCAGGGGCGGGCCACTTTGAACTAACAAGAACTAACGAAACAACTACCGATCACCAACGAACAACAGCTGAAAATGTTACTCAGAAAGTTACACCTGAGCCCATCCAAGCTGAGCACGTCAAGCGGAGGACGAAATGGACAAATGAAATGAACTTATATATCGTCCGAAGCTACTTACATATCACAAATTTAGAAACCTCCACAAGTCCATACGGCGCTGAACTGCACAGACGAGTTCTACAACGATTCCCAGAGCTAAAGGGGAAGACAATGCAAAACATACTGGACCAACGCCGCTCTCTTATGATGAATAAACGACTTTCCTCAGGGACCCTCAACCAAATTAGAACAGAAGTTAAAGCAGAGCTAGGACATGAAACAGCAGACGCCGATGAAAACCAGAAAGCACCTACCGCCAAAGAAAACACCATAGAGGAAGAAGAGAACGAAGACACAGCGCTAAGATATTTTGAAGAAGCTAAAGTTCTGTTCACACACTACGATCCAACACTTAGACCTAGGCTCGCAAAACTACTGGAAACTAAGTACACTAAAAGGCATTTAGCGAGGATAAATGAAATACTGGAAATTGAATCAAGGGAAACCCAAACAATGGAAGAACTTCAACTCCTAGTTTACATAGGAGCGCATACTATTCTTAGATGTCACGAGCAAGAAGCAACTAAAAAGGCAACACCAAACTCCACAAAAATATCACCTCCATGGGAACGAAGACTGACCGCTAAAGTTGAACAATTAAGAAAAGAAATAGCTTTTCTAACACAAGGACAAAAGCAACCTCGCCCATCCACAAAACTGAGAAACAAAATAGAGAAGGTTCTTAAAAAATATACTTCAAACAACCTAAATGAAACCCTGGAACTACTAAAGCAGAAACTGGCCTCATATTCAAAAAGACTCAGACGATATAGAATAAGTAGGGCAAGAAGACTAGAGAATACGCTGTTCCAGAGAAACGAGTCACTATTCTACAGAAAACTTAACGACAACGAAACTAGCGACTTAAGAGATAAATACCCAACAGAACAACACACAGCAGAATACTGGAAAAACCTATGGTGAAACCAAATTAGACACAAAAACAACAGCTGGATCCATACCATAAGACGTGGCATAAAAGACATAAAAACTATGACAGACTGTAAAATAGACACCAAAGAAGTGAGAGATGCTCTCAGCTCTGCACCCAACTGGAAATCGCCTGGCCCTGATCACATCCAAAACTACTGGCTAAAAAGATTTACATCACTAAATCCAGCGATGGCGAAATTCTATAACACGCTTCTTACTGGACCCAAACAATTACCTAAATTTATGACTAAAGGAATAACAACACTTCTCCCAAAAACCAAGCCTGCGCAAAATAACCCAGATAAAGATCGCCCCATTACATGCATGACGACTTTATATAAAACAGTTACCGCCATTATTTCTAATAAAATATACAAACATCTGGAGAAAAACAAACTGTTACCAGAAGAACAAAAAGGCTGTCGGAAAAGATCCCAGGGATGTAAAGAACAGTTGCTGATAGATAACATATTAACAGAATATACGAAACGGAAAAAAGGCTCGTTGTATACTGCATATATTGATTACAAGAAGGCATTTGACAGCGTACCACATAGCTGGATCAAAGAAGTGCTTAGCATATACCAAGTCGAGCCCAGCATCTGTTCGTTTATCGAATCATCAATGGCGAGATGGACAACGGAACTAGTCATGCAGACAGGCGAAATACCAATCCAAAGAGGAATTTTTCAGGGAGACTCTTTAAGTCCACTCCTATTCTGCATGGCTTTGATACCCCTCTCTACTCTACTTAACTCTACAAAAAAGGGAGTAATACTGGGGAAAAAAGACCCCACTACAATCAACCACCTCCTTTTCTTTGACGATCTCAAACTCTATGCAACAAGTAAACAGCACTTGACGCAATTACTTGATGTAACAAGAAAATTTAGTCAAGATATTGGTATGGAGTTTGGATTGGATAAATGCAACACGCATTCTATGGCCAAAGGAGTGTGGGTTAATGACATAGGATACGAAATGGGAGAAAAAGGAAAGATCGACGGCATGGGCGCGCAGGACTTATACAAATATCTGGGGTATCAGCAAAACAGAGGTATAAACCAAAAGCAATGCAAAGAACAGGTAAAGACGAAATATATCAAAAGACTTCAGCAAATCCTCCGAACTCATCTTATAGGCCAAAATAAAAGTAAAGCAATCACGTCGTATGCATCATCCATACTCACCTACAGTTACGGCATCTTGCAATGGACAGTCACTGAACTGCATGCAATAGACACAGAAACTCGAGTGCAGCTTACCAAACAACGCATTCATCACCCACGTGGATGCATAGAAAGGATCCACTTGCCAAGATATCAAGGCGGAAGAGGCATTCCAGAGGCGCATAAACAACATGCCAAACAAATCGCCAAACTCAGGGAATACTTTCTGCTTGCAGCGAACACAAACCCATTACATCGGGAATTAATAGCTCTAGATAAAAAACTAAGCCCACTAAACCTGGCAGACGCAAATTTCAACCTTTTGGCAGGCATCAACACAAACGCAGAAACACTTAACCGCTGGAACAGAAAAGAAATACACGGACGATACCCCAACATGCTGGCAAGCGAGACAATCGACACAAGCGCAACGCATTCCTGGTTGACTAAATCACAACTATATGCCGAGACGGAGGGTTCCCTGATAGCAATTCAAGATCATGTTATCGCAACAAGGAATCACCAAAGGTATATCATGAAACTAGACATTGAGGATAAATGCAGAATGTGCGGGCAAAGGGGAGAAACAATAGATCACATAATTGGTGGATGTACGAGCATGGCGCCACGTCAATACACAGAAAGGCATAATAATGTTGCTAAAATTATACATCTAAAACTAAGCGAATATTTCAATATTGAACAACCCATTAAGCACTACTACAAATATACACCACAAAAGATACTTGAAAATGACTTGTGTAAAATTCTCTGGGACTGGGGAATAAAAACGGACTACACTATAGAGCACAATAGACCCGACATTGTAGTGTTTTACAAAGCTGAGAACCGAGTAACCCTAATAGACATAACTATACCCCTTGCTCACAACATCGAAAAGAAAAGAGTTGAAAAAATACAAAAATATACTGCACTCTCTGATGAAATAAAACAAATGTGGAAGGTTGAAAAAGTCGAAATAGTACCCATCATAATTGGAGCTACAGGAGAAATCTCAAAATCGCTAAAGGATAATCTAAAACAAATAAATATATCAGAAAATACCTCTGAATCTGCAAAAAGCAGTAATTCTTTCAACATGTAGAATGACACGTATGGTACTCGGAGCCACAAATTAAAAACAATAGACATCCCTTAAACTTGTCTCCTAGAGGCCGTTTCAAGGAGAAGAAAGACCCTAAAAAGAGAAAAGAGAATAATAATAATAATAATAATAATAATAGTAATCTAGTAAAATCCAACCCCACCTCCACGTGGTGCTAGCTGGAAACGGTTTGACGGCTAACGGGGCAATGGTACACCATCCATGGGGCTAGCAACCCCACGGATGAGATTCTCTCTTGCTGTGAATACAAGAAATAAGAGATACTCAGGCGGGCCGGGGCAGCTGGACCCGGGTCGGAACCGCCTTAGACCTACCGCAAATGACCAAGGCAACGGACAAGGACAACGAGCACACAACGCGCAAGAACCGCTCAATGACGAGCAAGATGAAACCCACAATGCAGCTGCTGCTGAGGCTGCGCCTCAGCCCACTATATTACAGGAGAGACCAAGAAAATGGACAAACGCCATGAATGAATTCCTATATGAACGCTACATTGTTCTAAGCAAATTGGAAACCAAAAAGACCGGTTACAGCAGAGAACTGTATGCACAAATGACACAGCACTTTCCTTAACTTGCGCATAAAACAGTACAAAACATCTTAGATCAAAGGCGAGTACTACTAACCTCTAAAGCAATAACAACCGAAACTGCCCAACGCATAAGAAGAGAAGCGGAAATTGAACTAGGAGTACGAGACCAGAACGAAAACCAACCCCCAGTAGCAGACGCGGATGTGAATGTGATAGATGAAGACCAGGCACAAGTGAGAGAAAAGTTTGAAGAAATATACATCAAATGGCACTACACCAGAAATGAGGCCCAGAATAAAGAAAATAAAGACAAACAAAAACACAAACCGAACACTAACCCTCATAAATAGCATAATAGCAGAAAAAATCAACGATGCACACAATCTTCTCGACATTCACACGATAATCTACGTTGGCGCAATGACCGCGATTGAAATAAACCAAGAAACGAGCCAGAAACCGAACAAAGTCACCCCAACCTCAGGAGACTCTCAACCACCATGGGAAAGACGACTTATTAAACGAATCGAGGAACTCAGAAAGCATATAGGACAATTAGAACAATCTATGAGAAATACAGCAAATGAAAAACTCAAACGAAAAGCAAAGAATCTAACAAACAAATACAAAAATGAAAATAATAATACCAGCCAAGAAATATTTGATCTACTTAAGCAGCAACTAGCGGCTAAAGCAAAAAGACTTCGAAGATTCAAAGAAAGTCGCCAGCGAAGACAGGACAACAATCAATTTGAGGATAACGAGGGAAGATTTTACAGGCAACTGAATTCAACAAAAAATAACAACGAAGATAAAAAACCAGAAAAAGAAGACACAAAAAGCTATTGGAAAAATATATGGGCCGTTCCAAAACAACACAGGAAGAAAGCCAAGTGCATAACAAAAGAAAAAGAAAGGATGACAAATAAAAGGAGAATGATTAACCATATGGTAACACTGGAAGAAGTCGAGAAGGTGATCAAAAGAAGCAATTGGCAGGCATTGATAACATACAAAACTTCTGGATTAAAAAATTTAAAAGCACACACAAGAAAATCGGCGACATCTTCACAGACATACTGGAAAATAAAACTGAACTACCAGCGTTTGTGACAAAAGGAATCACCTATCTTCTCCCAAAAACTTCACCTACGAGCAAAAATCCTAATAAATACCGTCCCATCACATGTCTCCCAACATTGTACAAGCTACTGACGGGAGTAATAGCTGAAAAAATATATAAACACCTTACCGAAAACGAAATCCTAGCAACAGAACAAAAGGGATGCACAAAATCAGCAAAAGGATGCAAAGATCAACTAATAATCGATGCCATAATAACAGGTAACGCAAAGAAAGATAAGAAATACCTTTTCACTGCATACATAGATTACCAGAAAGCCTTTGACAGCGTACCACACACCTGGCTCCAGGAAGTACTTGAACTTTATAAAATTGACCCGCACATAATAAAACTCCTAGAAAAAACAATGAGAACATGGAAAACAACATTAACAATCCTAATCAAAAACAAGCAACAAGTAATCGGAGACATACCTATACAATGTGGAATTTTCCAGGGCGACGCGCTGAGTCCTCTGTGGTTCTGTCTGTCTCTTAACCCGCTCTCCTCCACCCTAAAAGAACAAAATAAAGGTGTAAAGTTAGAAAATAACAGAACACTCACCCATCTCCTGTACATGGACGACCTCAAAACATATGCATCATCCGACCAAGACCTGGAAAAAAAAACATTCAGTTAATAAAAAGGTTCAGTGAAGACATTGGTGTGACATTTGGCCTAGACAAATGTCGCATCAATATCATGGAGAAAGGGAAATGGAGGAAGCATCAAGGAGTGGAAATGGGAGAGGAAGATGGAGTTATAGAAGGAATGGAAAAGGCCGAGTTGTATAAATATCTGGGATATCAGCAAGCACGTGGGATAGATCAGAAGCGAGCCAAAGAACACCTTAGAGTCAATCTCAGACAAAGGCTCAAAATGATTATGAGGACGAAGCTGCGTGGAATGAATATGGGAAGGCGATTAACACATATGCAATTCCAATCCTAACCTATAGCTTCGGCATCATATCATGGACGCAAACAGAGCTAACCGAACTCAATCGCACAATACGAATAGTAGCCACCAAGCACAGGTTTCACCATCCAAGAAGCTCTATGGAGAGATTTCACCTTCCCAGGGAGCAAGGAGGATGGGGAGTGTTAAACATTGAAGAACTACATCAGAAACAGATAAAAAACTTAAGAAGCTACTTCCATAGAAAAGCGGAAGAGTCCGGACTATACAAAGTAGTAGTAAACAAAGATATCAAAATCACGCCCCTGAATCTACAAAGCAGACAGCTACCGGCAGAAGAACCCATAAATCATGTTGAGAAATGGCTTAGCAAAGAATTACTTGGACGATACCCTGCATTAATCAAACAACAACACTTTAATGAGAAAGCGTCATTGGATTGGCTTAAGAAGGGACAACTTTTTCCAGAAACAGAAGGATTTGTCATGGCTATTCAGGATCAGGTAATCCCCACACGTAACTACCAAAAATACATAATGAAACAACGCATAGAAACAGACAAATGCCTAATGTGTGGAGAAAAAACAGAGTCGATAGATCACATAGTCAGTGGTTGCACAATACTAGCTCCTAATGAATACACAAAAAGACACGACAACGTAGGAAAAATCATATACCAAGAATTTCTCAAAAAAAAATGAAACCTGATTTGCCTCACACTCCATATTATAAACTAAAACCTGACCCTGTGAATGAAAATGAGAACTACAAGCTATATTGGAACAGACAAATAATTACAGATGTACACATACCACATAACAGACCAGATATGGTGCTTGTTAACAAACAAACAAAACAAACGTATATCATAGACATAGCAATCCCGCTCCCAACAAATGCCCAACGAAAACATCAAGAAAGAATAAACAAATACTTACCATTAGCACATGAGATCAAGGACATGTGGAACCAAGATCGCGTCATCATTGTGCCAATAATCTTCGGAGCTACTGGGGAAGTACCGTTAGCAACAATTGAGGGCCTCAAAACCCTGGAACTAAAAGAACATCTTTTTAGTCTAATGCAAAAAATCAATGTGATAGAAACTACTGGAATCGTACGTAAAGTTCTGAACTTACCTTAGAATACTTACCTAAACCGTAGACCAAACTTCGAATCCTTGTACGCAAGTACCGGAGAGAAGTTGTAACCAGGAAACCCTGTGGAACCTGAAAATAATAATAATAATAATAATAATAATAATAATAATAATAATAATAATAATAATAATAATAATAATAATAATAATAATAATAATAATAATAATAATAATAATAATAATAATAATAATAATAATAATAATAATAATAATAATAATAATAATAATAATAATAATAATAATAATAATAATAATAATAATAATAATAATAATAATAATAATAATAATAATAATAATAATAATAATAATAATAATAATAATAATAATAATAATAATAATAATAATAATAATAATAATAATAATAATAATAATAATATTAATAATAATAATAATAATAACATTACTTACCTGCGTGGGAAAATTCAGTTCGGATATTCATATGAAATTTGGCCTTGACAAATGTAAAATAAGTGGCATGGAGAGAGGCAGATGGACACCACATGGAGGCATTGAAATAAACGAAGACCAGGGTTTTATGGAAGGGATGGAGGAATCGGAAAAATATAAATATTTAGGATATCTACAAGCTAGAGATATAGACCATAAGCCAGCAAAACAAAAACTTATAGATACATACTTAAAACGAATACGATTGATTCTTAGATCAAAACTATCAGCACGAAACGTTGCTAAGGCAGTAAACACCTACGCAGTATCCGCCATCAGCTACAGCTTTGGTGTAATCAAATGGACTGACACTGACCTCGAAGAATTGAATATAAAAACAAGAAAATAATTCTGCAAGTACCGATCTCACCATCCCAGATCCTCTGTCGAAAGATTCCACTTGCCACGAAAACTAGGGGGTAGAGGAATACCAGATATAAAAGATAGACATCATCAGCAACTTCGTAACCTCAGACAGTACTTTTACAAAAAATCCGAGCAAAGTACATTACATAAAGCGGTGGTGAAAACAGACAAATAAGCAACCCCACTACATTTGGCTGATAAAAAACTTGACTTTGAAAACCCTACAAATGAACAGCTGCTTGAGCAATGGAGAAGCAAGGCTCTACATGGCAAATATCTGGCAAGAATCGAAGATGATGCAATAGACACAGCTGCATCACTAACATACCTTACACAAGGCAACCTCTTCAACGAAACGGAGGGATTCATCAACGCGATTCAAGATCAGGTAATTCCCACAAAATCCTACAAAAAACGCATTCTTAAGGAAAACCTAGAAAATGCGAAATGCCGAATTTGTAATTCAACAGAAGAAAACCTGGATCACGTTACTGTTTGTTGTACAGTGCTTGCTCCGAAAGCTTACTTAGATCGCCACAATAGAGTAGGTAAAATAATTCGTAAGAAACTGTGCGAAAAATATATGGGAATGACAGACTCTGCCCCATATTATGCATATGACCCTCCAACCGTTTGCGAAAACGACGACATACCCATCTACTGGAACAGGAAAATACAAACAGATAGAACAATCCCTAATAATAAATATACCTGACTTGGTGCTGACATTTAAGAAGGAAAAAAAGTCGTTTATTGTGGATTTTGCCGTACCCCTAGCTACAAACATCACCAAAACTTACACAGAGAAAGTCAACAAGTACTTAACGCTCCGCGACGAAATAATGGAGATGTAGCACATGGATTCCATCACTATCGTACCGATTGTAATAGGAACCTTAGGTGAAATACCCAAAAAATTAAAAGACAGTCTTCCGCACTTGACATCGAATGGGATTTATACAAACCAATCCAAAAATCAGTGGTACTGGATACGTGCAGCATTGTGAGAAGGGTTATTGGCCTGAAATAGGATTATCTTGTCGCTCACCGACCGATGAAACCTATGGTGATACCACTACTTAGTGTGACTTGAATTCAATAATAATAATAATAATAATAATAATAAATAATAATCAAGGGCAAGGAGGCAACCAAGAACAACGCCTGGGTATTAGCAACACCCCCCTTTATCCCAGCTGCCAGGGTCAAATCGGATCGGCAACCTGCAACACAGGTGATCAGCGAGAACGAAATTCTGCTTCTCCTAAATGTCGACCGGGGGCTGGCTAGGCTAACCTCCTACCAGTCCCTTTGCTCGGTTCCAGACGTAGAGGAACGAGAGGGCCTCCACAACCGACCCCGTCGGATGAGGGGTCAGAGGCAAGGTGGAGGGGCCCAACCGGCTGGATTGCCCGACCACAACCGCAATGAACAAGGACGCTTTGAGTGGACCGATGATCTGAGAGATGATCTGCTGGAATGCTATGAGAGCAGTAGCCAGTAGCCCAGGTCGAAGGGGATATATGGTTCGTACGCGTGAGCTTTGGAATGATATGCCTCCTGAGCATAATATATTTACTGCTCAGAGCCTGCGAGACTATGTATCTTATCTTCGGCGAAGGGGATATGTTAGAAGACCTCAACAGCCGGCAGTACCTGAGGAACGGGAACCGCAGATACATGCAGCTGAAGAGGAGATTCCCGTAGCACCGGAAGAGAGACTCCGAGACCGCAGGGCGCTGCACAAAACTAAGCGGCCGAAACCACAAGATCTAGCTAGAGTGGACGCAGAACTGTTAAATGCTCTATCGGAAGAAGCTGATATCTGGCGTATAAATTGCCCCGTCTACAAAGCAGCTTGCTCCGTGTCGCCAAAGGTGCCCAACAGGGACCCCTGTGTCGACAGGGCGCAACGCCGAGTAAAGAAGATGGAAGCAAAAATCCTCTCAGCAAGGCAGCACGTATCCTGTATATAGTGTGTGGTGGAATACAGATTGGCAGGCAGGCCTTTTACGCCAAAAGTGCGCCGCATAGCCGCTAACCTGCGGCGCACCCACCACACACTGAACGAAGCGCTCTTGCAGACCATCAAGCAGCAATGCTGCGAAAGGATACGGATGCTAGTGACTGCCAAACAAAATCTAATTCGGCGGGCGAGGGGCATTTCGGAAAACAAGTTGTTTTTCGAAAACCCCTGTCGTCTATTTCAGACGCCGCCGAGGATTATTGATAATCCTCCAACCGCTGAGAGGGTGGAAAACTTCTGGAGGGGCATTTACGAGATAACTCGTCCGGTTAACGTAAACACACCAGCCCTGGCACAGTTTGAAACCTCCGTGAGGGAGTTTCTACCACCAGAGCAACTGTGCCCACCAATAACTGTGGAGGAAGTTCGAGGTGCCCTTATGGGTGCCAAGAACTTTGCTGCTCCGGCGCCTGATGGAATTAACGCCTACTGGTGGAAGAAATTTCCGTCAACCCATGAGGCCCTAGTCCGAATTTTTAACTCCTGGGTTAATGAGGGGCAGCCAATCCCTTCCTGGTTTATTGAGGGGCGAACCCTCCTACTCCCCAAGAACGGAGACTTGTCCGACCCAAAGAACTACCGCCCGATAACATGTTTAAACGCTTGTTACAAGATTTTTACGCGACTCTTGTACCAGCGGATACTCTAAGCCATGAGTCCCGTGTTTAGTGAAGTGTAGGAGCAGCGAGGGTCAAAGAAAGGCGTAGCCGGCTGCAACGAGAATCTACTAATAGACCGATGTGTCACACAAGACTCCTTCCAGTACAAGCGAAACCTTTTGATGACCTGGATAGATTATCGCAAGGCCTTTGACACAACTTCTCATGAACTTATTATTCACCTTTTCAGAGGCCTTGCGGTACCGGATCCCATAGCGAGATGCATTTCAGGAATGATGCCACTTTGGAGGACCCGATTTGCCATAAGTACGGGTAATACAAGGGTGTCCACTGAATTGGTATCGTTTCGCCGGGGAGTGTTTCAGGGAGATTCTCTAAGCCCACTCTCTCATTCCGTTGTCCGTTGCTTTGCGGAACACAAAGGGATACATGTACGGTGCTCCTGGCCGTAGAACACATAGGGTTACCCACCTCTTTTATATGGATGACCTTAAGTTCTACGTGTCGACGAAGAGAGATCTTGACCAAGCTCTTCGGGTAGTGCAGGAGTATACTCATGCGATCGGAATGGAGTTCGGGTTGGATAAGTGTGCGACGGTTCAGCTTAAGAAAGGACGCCATGCGGATCATGCCGAGGACGCGCAACTTGTAGATGGGAGCATCCTACGCCATCTGGATGCCGGAGAGACCTATACATATCTGGGTGTTCCCCAGGGACACATCCATAATAGTGTCGCAATAAAAGGGTCTCTCCGCGACAAGTATCAGCAGCGACTAAGACAAATCTGGACTTCATAGCTGTCTGGAAAGAACAAAGTTGCTGCTACAAACATGCTTGCCGTCCCACTACTCACTCCTTTGGGGTGATAAAGTGGAACGTGAACGAGTTGCCCGAAATCCCGAAATCGACGTGAAAACCCGCAAGATGATGACGCGATATCGCAGCCATCACTCTAAGGCGTCTGTCCAACGGCTTTACTTCCCACGTTATCGGGGAGGCCGTGGAGTTTGGAGTGTTTACATAGACGGTCCTAAGTACCGCGTGCGAAGTAATCAAAGACGAGGACCTCCTGCTATGCATGGTGCGTAACCATGAAACGGTTGGGGTGGGGGCATTTCTTTTTAAAGCAGCACAAAGGGCATCGGATGAGCTCCAAATAGTTTTTGACAAAAGTCGGCGGCAGGAAAACTCCATTACAGAGTTGACCAGCCAAAGACTTAAAACCACCTTAAAGAGTGCAGAGGTAGACTACTTAATGCGCCTACATATGGATAAGCCATTGCACAGTGTTTTCTTTAAAACCATTGAAAACACAGGCTTATCCACAAAGTTAAGCTTTGCATTCTTAAGGTCTGGTGCATTAAAGTAGGAAACTGAGGGGTTCATCGTTGCTTGCCAAGATGGAGTCATCAACACTTTGGATCATCGAAGTTGCGTGATGGGTATACAGGTTCCTGACACAAGTTGTAGGGCCTGTCATAGGGCGCCGAAGACCCTATATCATTTGCTGTCTGCTTGCGGGCGGTATGCGGTCTCCACGTATATCCATCGACACAATGCGGCGTTACGGGTGCTGTATTACCACCTAAGGCACTAGTACGGTGTTGATGATACTCCAGTGTTGCTATATGTCCCCTCTGATATTCCGTCCGTAGTGGAGAATGATAGAACCAGAATTTAATGGAATTTCGCATTCCCCACTCTCCGGCTTGTAAACGCTAACAAGGCGGATATAGTACTTCTTGATAAGAATGATAAAATTATGTATGTCATTGAGTTCTCGGCACCCGCCGAGACAAACATCATTGTCAAGGAGGAAGAAAAACGGACGAAATATCAGGATCTTCTCTTTGACCTTCGCCGAGTGTACCGGGGCTATACAGTCAAGCTAGTGGTTTTGGTAATTGGAGCTCTCGGAGGTGCACGGCAAACACTGCTCTCAGCTCTCAAAACCTTGCCAGCCTGCTGTGATAAGGCAGAACACCTTGCTAGCGCAATGCAGAAAGCGGTCATCCTCGGATCATTGCGTCTGCTCAGAGCACACGATGCGGAACACCGTTTCTACTAACCTCGCGGTTGGTGGGGAGTAGAACGGTGAATGGAACACCTGGCCTATCTGCACCCGTGTAGGTCGGAGCCGCGGGACCGCAGATAAGGCCAAACCCAAAAAAAAAAAATAATAATAACATATATTTATTATATAATAATACTAAGTACTTACATATAAAATACAAAATAAAGAATAAATATACAAAAAAAACCAGCTAAAGTCAAAGACTTGTGTGGTTAAATTTTAACCTAGCTATGTTTAAAATAGCACAAAAAATATTCCAATTTATTCTGCTCAAATTTAATAAGAAATTATGTGACACAACAAAAAAAAACAGATATGTAGACTTATAAGTTATTTTTTTAAGTCAATGATGAAATGGATGTATAATTAATTAATTATTTAAATATAAATTTATTTCTTATTATTTTTATGTGATTTGGAAAAATAGATCTTCGGCCCTAGATATCCGAAACTTCTTTGTAATATAGTTTTGGTGGGTTTAGAAACCTGAATTTGATTTTTGTTAAACCGAGTATTTTTAATTACTGGGTTTATAGACTTCTCAGAGAAATGTTGTTTTTTTATTAAGGCTAGGCAGAAAAGCTGCCGGACATCAAAAATCTTACTTTCCGCAAAGAGTTGCTCGGTTGGATATCTATAATCTTTTTTAAATATTATCTTTAGTACCCATTTTTGGACTTTTTCGAGTTGATTAAGATAGTTATTAGTAGCACCACCCCAAGCGACCAACCCATATGTGGCTCTGTACCAAGCGTTAATTGCTGTAAGTCAAAGATATCTGAAAACTTTCTAAATTTGCCTAAAAGCCATCTTATTTTTCCAGTCACAAAAGATATATGTGCATCCCAGTGCATGTGACAATCCAAGTAGATGCCCAGGTATTTAATTTTTTTAACCCCCTGTATTCGGGTACCATCACATCCACAGTCCGTGTTTAAAGTAAGGCACTCAAACCCAGGAAGATTTGACGATAAAGAAGTAAAAGGAATATAGTTAGTCTTGGAATAGTTAACAGTTAAAATTTTTGACTGAAAATAGTGAAAAAGTTTTTCCAAATTTTGTTCAGCTTTTATTTTAAGTTCGTCTCAAGTTGGCCGTAAAAAATATAGCTGTATCATCTGCAAAGCTAACAAATTCGCCATCTAGATTAAGAATAAACATATCGTTAATATATAAATTAAACAACAGCGGTCCTAAGACCGTCCTTTGAGGAACACCACAGGTTACGGTTTTCTTGTTGCTATAGATGTTTTTTATTTGTACCGTCTGATATCTATCTGTTAAATAGTCTTTCATGATCTTCAAGGCATTTCCCCAATCCCACATCCCTCCAAGCATTCTAAAATTTACTGTGGTTTACTGTATCAAAAGCTTTTTTCAAATCAATAAAAACTACCAAAGATGGATCGCTATTGTTTAGAGTTGAGTAAATTTTTGAAGTCAAAGAGATAATAGCGTCTTGGTTTTTTGACAATATTTTGAGTTTTCCCAGAAAACCTTCGAGTCTACTTTTTAAATTTTTTTCTAAAAGTTTAGCCAAATTAGTAACTAGAGATATTCGTCTATAGTTGTTTATATCCATCCCATTACCAATTTTAAATATAGGTTTCACAGTAGTTTCCTTGAAAATCCCCGGGAAGACACCTTGTTTAAGACAACCATTAAAGAGTGAAACTAGCGGCTATGAGATTTCTTTTGAAATTGAGTTCTGAGTTTATTCCATCAATACCAAAGGATTTTCTGTCTTTTAATTGTTTTATAAAACTAATTATTTCTGAGCAATTTGTCGGTTTTAAATATATTGAATTTAAGGTATTGTTTTTTTCCTTAAAATCTAAAGGCATGTTACAGTTGCTAATTTTTTTGGCGAGGTCAGGACCAACATTTGCAAAGAAATTTGAAAAATTTTGTGAGATTTGCGCTTGATCAGATATAACAACATTATTAACTTCTATACTCTCAATCTCGATTTTTTTATTATCCCGCGAAATATCTTTTACACACCTCCATAGCTCTTGAGAGTTTCCATTATTTTCTTTAATTTTTCTTTGGTAGTATTCTTTTCTTATTGACTTAATCAATAAATTTAAGTTATTTTTATGCCTCTTATAATTATTTACATTGTCTCCCGTTGGATTTTTTTTGGAAATCTGCTGTAGTAAATGTTTTTTTTTAATCGATTTTAAAAGACCCTGTGTTACCCATGGTGTTTTTTTATTTGCCAAATTTCTTTCGTTAAAATATTTGTGTTCTTGTCAACGAGAACTTTCAATTTGTCCACAAAAAGCTCCATCGCTCTATTGATATCGTATTCACCACAAACCTCCAACCATCTATCCTCATTTAAATCTTTTTTTAATCGAATAATATTTAAGTTTTTAAACGTTTTCACTGGATTTTTCCTAACATTTTTTTTCTGTTTAACAAAAGTATGTTGTAATATGGTGGGACAATGGTCAGAAATTCTACTCTCTAAAACTATGGCTTTCGTGATGTTGTCCAAAATATTACTGTCTCGAACAAATATATGGTCAAGACATGACATAGAAGTTGATCTAGTTGGTATGTTGATTGCTGAAATGAAACCTGATTTTGACATTATATTTAAATAAATTTGTATATCATCGTTGTTTTTTAAAATATCCAAGTTTATGTCACCTGTAAAGTAGTGGACTTCATTATCATATTGGCAGTTTTCGATATAGCTATCCAACCCCAACAAGAAAGGTTCTATTTCTGTCGAAGGCAATCTGTACAAACCCGTTATGCTCAAATTTTGGTTACCAAATTTCAGTTTTAGTTCTAGTGACTTTATTGGACCTATATTAAAAATGTTGTAGCTGTGTTTATAAATGTCTCTGACGTAGATAACTATCCCATCATTTTGGTTTATTTTGCTTTCGTTGTATAATATACTAGTAAATCCTTGTATTTGAAAGAGTTCCATACTTGCTAATTGTCGCGTCTCAGTAAGAACTATGCAATCAAAGTATGTAGAAAATTGGTGAAGTAAGAGAACTAATTCGTCAAAATGTTTATTAAAACTGCAAATATTCATGTGTATTATTCATTTAAATTTATATAGTTATTTCTTAGAAAAATTTGCTCGCATAGTTCTGGATTAGACGCCGACAATGTTTTAATTTTGCTAATTTCAAAATATTCAATATATGGGTTCATGGTTTACCGATATTCAGTATAAAACAAACAGTGCACAAATATAAAAATGTAAAACACAGCGTTTCTAACTCAACAAAAGTAAAACAAAGTCTATCAATTAAAATATCAAACATCCAATCAAGTACAAATTCAACACAAAACAACAGACTAAAATATCTAAAAACTCCCTAAAATTTAACAAAATAAATACAGAATGATACAGTTGCTTAATTTTTATTTAATGATTTTCCCCTGTAGTCGAGATTAAGTTCTTTGGAAAGATTGTTCGGCGGCTAGTGAAGGATTTCCTGTAGTATTTGAACGAGATAGTTTTATATTCTTTAACAAATTTTTAATTGGTTTAGCCGTCTCGATCTTGTTCTCAGTACTTTGCTTTAGTTCAGGTGGGACACCAGTTTGTAGTAAATTCGGTACGGTTGGCGCCAATATTTCGGCAGGAACCGATTCCTCGATTTGCGATCTGTAAACTGGTGTTCCTGGTGCGCTCAGAGACTTCCTAACAGCAGGTGGAGATGTTATAGGATTAGCTGGAGGTTCTGGAATTTGTTGTTTTTTCTTGAAGTTTTAAGATTTTTGGATCTCGCCTATTTTAAATGAATCACTAGAAGTTTGTTATTTTTTTGATCTTCAATTGTCAAGTCCCGTTTAACAACAACTCCTGTCCCCTTTAACTTATACGAGTTTCTTAAAATCAGGTCTTTTTGACCTGGTTTCCAACAAAATACACGTTTGAAATAAAATAATTTTAGTTGCATAAGAGTTTTTAACTTTTTCGATAATCAGTTGGCTAGATCAAATCCTTTATAGTTGTTGTCCTTTAGACCAAAAAAAAATAAATTATTTTTTGAGAGATCAAGATCAAGTTTTTTCAAGTTTGAGATCAAGTTTTCCTCCTCCAATCTAGTTATCTTGAGGTTGCTTGATAGAATATGGCTGGCCAAATTTTCTTTTAAATCTTGAATTGAACTACTCAGCTCAGTTGTGCTGGTAATCAAAAAATTCTTTATTTCTTCCAATTCTTCTTTGTTGGTAATATCTTTATTCGCCATATTATCTACTTTTTTTCTAATTATCAACGTCTACCTACTCAGTTCAGCGGCAACGTGTAGTCTCAAATCGAGGTAATTGCCACGCCTTGGTACCGCCCACGCGAGATTAGTACAAAAATGATCCTTATGTTATCAGCAACCAAGAATGATGCTCCAAAGTTTGCCTATTTTCTACTTTAGTTTGAATAAATGTTCGCCTACCTTACATCGTATAGAACAGCCCGCAGCTCAACAAATCGTTTGGTACCACTTTTATTATTTAATCAACACTTAAAGTACAGAACTTTTAATAAATTTAAGAGCGACAAAAATACACTAGAATTTTGAATTGCTCATTGTGACATTAAAGTCGACTATAGTAAATCGGGCCATCGTCAGTTGCCGATTTTCGATTGATTAAACAAAGTTCCAATCGGACCATCGTCGGTCCTAAAGTGGTGTCGGCATAAAGTCGACTGTAGTAATGTGGACCTCCGTCAGTTGCCGATTATTGACCGAAAACTGAAAATCACAATCTGACCAACATCGGGCCAGAGTGTAGTCGCCGATGCCGACACACTTCCGACGTTGTCGACATTGGCCCGATTCAATGCCGACGATTTGTGTTTGCTGGGGAGTCCATTTTTTTAGCCATCTATACATAGTATATAGGCTATTAGGATCGTCGGTCTGTCTGTAACACAATAACTCAAAAACCGCTAAACCGATTTTTATCAAATTCGTCACAAAAATTCTTTGCCACCACACGCAGAACTGATTGGTTTTTGATGGGGGTGGCGAGTTGGCAAGAAGGTAGGAGGGAAAATAATTGCATTGTCATGAAACTTGATGAAAATATACTTCTCTGTGTCTTTAATGAATACATTTTTTTTTAGATAAAAAGGTTAAAAAAATTTTCAGATATTAATTTTTTTCAGTCCAAATCACTTTTCGTTTGATCAAAAATTCTACTCGGGAAAATTCTCGTAGTATTTTTTAACATTGTTTATTTTTTTTTGTTTTGACATATACTTTTTGGTGTGATAATAAAAAATTATAGTTACAGTTAAAAACATCTCCAGAAATGAAAAAAAAAACAAATAATGGATTTTGCAACAATTAATTTTTCAGCAATAGATTTGTTAATAATTTCCTTCAATTAAATGTAAACAACTTTTGCAGATATAACTATTTATTAATAGGCAAAGAAAGGATTATAATCCTCTATAATATTTATTAGAAAACATCTTAACAAGTAAAAGAATGAATCTCAACCGCCGACCCGTCAATAAAAAAAACAATAATAGAGAATTATTGAAACGCAGTTAGGGCCCGGCACTAATAAGGCCAGGCACTATTTTGAAGCTGTTGACAGATACCTGCCCTTATTTGTGGAGGAATTATACTGGACCGCATCTTGGCTGTGTCGAGTCGTATTTGAGGTTTTTGACAACTATTTGCCATTTTTTTTACCAAAAAAGCAAAAATTGGGACAAAATAGTTATATTTTTATAAAATCGGATAACATAGCACAAGAAAATTAAAAAAAGCAAGGCTCAAATACAATATTTTACAAAGACAATATTTGTTTGCTACGAGAAGTAGTTCAACAAAATCCCTTCCGAACTCTAAATGGTCCTTCTCTCCACCCTCCACAAAGACCTCTGCTTCCAACACATCACCCATGCTTTTGATCACTCAAAATATAAAAAAAACATCACAGAATTTCGAAAACAGGCAGCATATATTTGTATGTTAGAAATAAAGTCGTATCGTCACCGTTTTGCTAGAGGCGCGTTCTATAATTTGCACCTTTTAGAGCCAGGCACAGCCTGTGTTAAGGTCGGCGCTAAGTAGGCACTATCCAGTGCAGCCGTATTTCAATAATTCCCTAATATCTCCCCGTTCGCTGCCTAATTATCAGCGTTTTTTTTTTATCTTGTAATCATAAAAAAAACTGCACGCGGCTTTATCGTGAGCAATTCACTGCACTAAAAGATATGAATGCAATGCAATCTATATAAAAATGAATGCAGGTTTGTTCGATTCCCCCTTCTCTGTCGCGAAGCGGAGAGCCGGTCATTGAAGCGAGGACGCCCGTGGTCGGCTATCGGAGCCACAGCCGAATTATTTTCACAGCAAACTAAAATATATGTGCAGCAAGGGCAACGTCGCCGAATAAATCAGCAGTTGATCGCAGACTTTCGCGCCACAGCAAAAGCCTGCGATCTCTTTTGGTTTCCCTGGGCTCCATAAGGTTTACTCCGTAGGTATTTCCTCTGTGATACAAGATACAGTACAGGATGCTTAATGGAGTGGTGAGCCATAATATTAATGCAAGACAGTTCAAGTGAAGACTCTGATGATGAGCTAGACATCATACTAAATTTGAGCAAAAAACGTACTTGCATTGAAGACTATTTTGAAAAAACTGACCAATACCAAGAAATAATTTTTTTGGCAAAAACACGAAACGTACTGAACTTTTTGAACCATGAAATACCATGACGTCAGGTATGACGTTTTACATACCATAGTTAGATGCTCGTGGTATGTTATAATTTACGTTTATTTTACTTGTTAGAACTCTTATGAGACAACAATTCATAAAATATTAAATGAATAGTAATGATGAAAGTTTTTCAAAAATAAAAAAAAAGAAAACTGACGTGACCTCTATATCGCACGACCACCCTTTCTCATTATCCAAACTTCGCCGGTCCGCCAGCGTCACCTTTTGGTTTAAAATCATGGGTTAAGGAATAATCTTTCCATGAAAATCTTTTCTGTTTCAGAATTTGAGAACAATCTGGAAACCATTATTATACTCTTTTAAAATATTCGTTTGATTAAATGATTTTTGTTTTATTTCAATTATAGTTCCTAGAGCATGATGTTAATTTTGTAGTCTTTTACTTTTTACTGAGGTTAAGAAATAAGGGAATTACATTAAAATTAAAAAAGATGAATTTTTAAAAAACTTAAATACTTTAAATAAAACATCATTAAAACCCTAAAAAAACAATAAAATTAATGAAAATACAAGAGTTTATTTGTACTTTGGTGTAAAATGAACTTCCTGTATTTCGATGGCTCACACAGAGGCTGGAATCGAAATACAGGAAGTTCATTTTGCACTGAAGTACAAAAAACTCTTGTTTTTCCATTGCCGCAGCCATCTTCCGTTTGTTTTTTTACTAAAATTAATGTCTACAATGAGCTTCAGGCTACTACGAACATAGGGGGAATCAATTTACTCTCCGTGCCGTACGACCGAGGTGGGGTCGAAGCACGCTGCAGTGTTATCTTTTTGAAATTTATTTTGTTTTATTTCTGCCTTAGCTGTTTTCTTTCTGGTTGCGGTTCTGGTTGAACCAGAACCGCAACCGATCCTTTCGTTTTAAAACAATGACGTCACAGTTTCAACCCGGTTACGAAATTTTAGAACCAGCCTGGGAGGTTGGTTCGGCCCTTTGGTTGTAAACATAACCCCTAAAATTTTGCAAAATTATAGATGATCTTTTTTTGAGTAAAATCAAAGATATCTTAATAATATTTTAAATGACGTCATTATTTTAGAACCGCTGTCAAAATTTATGTCAAAATAATGTCAACCAGAACCAGGACCAATTCTTAAATCGAAAATCCTTTTTGTAGCGGTTACGGTTAACCTTGGTCCTAAAATTTCCCAGAAGTATAAGCAAAATAAGGAGACTTCGATTGTGTAATATCTTCGAATATTGTTTAAATTTACAGATAATTGCTTATGCTTACATGTATATAAAATCAAAAGTTTTTAATTTTTACGAATTTCCGGATTATACTTAAATTTTCACATTAAAAATGCTATGACGTCATCTACTAGCTGACATGAACAGAACAAATGGACGTAGATACCACATCCTGTGAAGATCCATACCTGGAGAACCGCAACCATTTTGAATCGGCAAAAAGGATTTTCGATTTACAATTGGTCCTGGTTCTGGTTCAACCAGAACCGCATCCGGTCCTTTCGTTTTAAAACAATGACGTCACAGTTGCAACCCGGTTATGAAATTTTAAAACCAGCCTAGGAGGTTGGTTCGGCCCTTTGGTTGCAAACATAACCCCGAAAATTTTGCAAAATTATAGGTAGTCTTTTTTTTTACTAAAATCAAAGATATCTTCACAAATATTTTAAATGACGTCATTATTTTAGAACCGCTGTCAAAATAATGTCAACTAGAACCATGACCAATTCTTAAATCGAAAATCTTTAAAATAGGCGGGTTCCGATTCTCAAGGCTTCGAACATGACAGGATGCGCTGTCTATATCGATTTTTTCTGTCAGTTAATACATGACGTCATAGCATTTTTGATATGAAAATTTAAGTATAATCCGGAAATTCATAAAAATTAAAAACTTTTGATTATATACACATGTAAACGTAACCGATTATCTGTAAATTTAAACAATATTCAAAGATATTAAATAATCGAGGTCTCCTTCGTTTGCTTATACTTCTGGGACATTGTAGGACCAAGGTTAACCGTAACCGCGACAAAAAGAAAACGGCACTTGCTCTAGAAACAGATTGGTAAGTTCTTAATTGAAATAATACATTTTTAAAACTAAAAATGGCTGTCTACGAAGTTGCCGAAAAACTGCAGATGGTCAAATGGTACTATCAAGGCAGACCATTGAGATTCATTCAAGAACTTTTTTTTGGAGAATTTTGTAAATCGCGTAAAGAATTTTGAAAAGTTTAGTTGTGTAATGGCAGGAAGCCATAAAAAAACCCACTGTTTTGAATGACGAGCAGGAAGTACGAGATGTGATGATTTGCGCTGTAGTGGAGGAAAATCGAAAGTTAACTAGCCACCAAATTGCCGAAGCAGTTGATACGTCTTTAGCCACTGTATTACGTGTACTCAAAAAGAATGGTTATCATTCTTACAAACCGTCGAAAACGCATTAAATTTTTCAGGAGAACAACTATCGTCATATGGAATTTTTCGAAACAATGATGGAAAGGGCTAATCGTGAGATCTATTATTTTCACAGATGAAAGCACTTTTCCATTATTGAATCGTCATAACCCAACACACGTTCGATATTGGTCGAGAAAAAATTTGCATTTATATTTTGACGTAAGAACACAGTATCCCCAAAAACTAAATGTTTGGGGGGGTATTGTAGGGGAACACGTAATTAGTTCCTTTTTTTATTGACGGCAATTTGAATGGTCCTAGATACTTGGATCTACTGCAGCAGCATATTATTCCAACTGATAGGCAGTTGTTAGGTGTGAGATTTGTTGAAACATGGTTTCAACAAGATGGTTGTGCCGCTCACAATGTTGGAATATCTAATCGGGTTATAAGTACACGGGGAACTATTTTATGGCCAGCTCGATCAACCGATCTTGCTCCTAATGACTTCTATCTGTGGAGTTATATCAAAAATAAAGTTTACGAGCATGAAAGGGCTAATAATTTGGAAGAACTTCAGATTAAAATTGAAGAAGCTTTTCAAACTATCACCCCTAACATGCTTGGAAACGTTATAAGGGGTTTTTATAATAGGCTCGGATATTGTGTAGCCGAGCAAGGAGGGCTTTTCGAACATTTGCTCTAATTTTTTTTTTGTCTGGGAGAGTCTTTTTGGTTTTTAGAGTGTATTATTTTATTTTGAGAACTTGCTTTTATTTTGTTTCTCCTTATTATTTTCATTGTAATACGTTGTTAGTGATAAATCTGAGCAGTTGAAAATAAAACGCTTTAATTTATCAGTGACAAAAAACAAGAAAATTACGTTATAAAAATTTGCGTATTTATTGACCAAATTCAGGTTTCATGGACTACCACATTGCACCGTGGTTAGAGGCGTACTAAACGCAAGCCGCGACCGGTGATCGCGAGGTTGCTCCACTGATAGGTGTCCCTGCGTGTGTTCGCAGTAGCCTGAAGCGCCCTGTATATCTAATAAACCATGTGTATTTACTTTAATACAAAGTCAAACTTTTGCTAACTAGTTATAGTACCTAACGCCCAGTTCCCATCTATGCGCGCTCACTCTGACTCAAAAAACGCATCACGTTACAGGACATAGATTTGCAGTTGTTGTAAATGTAGAGTCGCTTGAGCATTTTTTGAGTCTGGGTCAGCACGCATAAGTGGGAACCACATCTAACCCTACTGTCAAGTGAAGCACTGGTATTTTTCTTTGTATAATTTAACAAGTAAATTTATCCAATAGTCAACCTTTTAGCCGAAAAGGTTTTTCTGGCCTGTGCATGCAGTAACCTAAAATAAACAATATATTAAATGTGTCAACCCATCAGCTTAATTCACAATTTTTAAATTTAGTGCCTAATTTTATATTTCCATCTTTTTCTAACATAGCATGAGAAAAAGACAGAGATGAAAAATTAAGTACCTAATTTAAGTTGCTGCATAAACGTGCTCTTATATTATACCAAATAGTAACCTGGTCAACTAAAAGAACAAAAATAGATTTATAAAGTACCTATTAGAAAAAAAGACTAAAGGCGGATTCAGAGTTCCGTAAGATAAGCAATATGAGGTATGCGGTAAGACGCAAGGAAAATATACTATAGCAAATACATGCTGCTGTTTATAGTGTTCTAGAAGCCGCAAGTGATAAGTCTTTTAGTAGCTTTTAGTTACTAATTTTTGTTGTTAAGTGTAACCAGACTTACTTTTAGTAGGCACTAAAGTGTTTTTGAGGTAAAGATATATGAACACCCCCACAAACAATGAAAGGTGGTAAGGTGTATTTGCTTTATTGGCAATATTGGTAAGTGAATGCCATTGGTTATTTACTACAGTAGTATTATTGGCAAAATTATTTACTAGTGCTGATGTATTGGCAAATTTATGTTATTTTGCCAATAACTGAAAAACGTGTTTTACATACCAAGTGCAACGCAATCGTTCTTTTAAAAATTGCATGCATTTCTAAACCACCTTTCCGGTCCGATCAAACGCATTTTTTAAATTTCCCGCGCGATTGACATCTGTCGTGCGGTTGACAACTTGCCGTACTTGCCGACGCCATTTTAATAATATTCTGCGGATTCTTCCTATGTGGGTTCCTTTTTGTGTTTTGCAAGTTTTCTTTTAAAATTGGCTTAAATTTAGTTTGAGTTTCAAGTCACCATGGATGTGGAAGCCGATACTGCGTAAGTACTAACATTCTTTTGTTCTTAAATAAGGTCGGCCTAGAGTGGACTTAAAAATGTTCAGAACTACCAGTAAAGCGACCAAAAATCGTAATTTTTGCTGGGTTTATACAGGCATATAAAAATTAAAATAAAAAATAATAACTTTGAACCGAACAGCACACAGCTTCTGCACATGTATACAAAAGTGAATGACACCAATAGTTGAAATAATTAAACTAAACTCCATCATGCTGATTTCCTTACTAATATTTGTTAAAAACAAACCAAAAACTGCAAAAAACCCCCATTTAAATTACAAAAACAAATGAAAGTGAGGTTATGTGTGTCAAAGGGGCATTCTCAAATCCGTTTTAAGATAAAAAGAAATGTTAAGTTACTCATCTTTTTATTTATGCTGTATAAATGCCTACACTGTTCCCCATAAGCAACTTTTATTTTAATTTTAATTATTTTTTTTTTTATTTTTATTTTGATTTGTCTGTATGAACCCAGCATTAAATCGTGATCTAGACGCCACTTTACAAGAAAATCAAAGGTCACATTATGATCTACAATGCTTAAGCGATACTGACACTAATAATTTACAAATTTCTTTTGTAATCGAGCAAAACCGTTCTCAACTTAAAAGCCAGTTAACTCCTACCTGTGTTCAGCCTTCAGTGCCATTTAGCCTACTGTTGCCGCCATTTTTATAACCAAATTGACAGGTAAAACATGAATTTTCTCTCAGTTTGGTGTCACTATGGCCTCTATAGTAGGCTAAAGGATACTATATCAAAAAAGAGTTAACTGGCTTTTTAGTTGAAGTGTTGGATCGAGCCATCTAAAGATTCATCAATTCAGTCTACGTCCAAGTCATTTTTTAATACTGAAATTTCTCTTGCTGACCCAGAGAATGATGATCCTTAAATTTCTTGTGAAACCGAGCTGTCTTTAGTTAATATCTTAAAATCTTTTTTTAAAATTAATTTGAAAAAACTCGTCTGTATTTGCCTGTATAGTATAAAACTATTTTAAGGTAAATTTGCCAATAAAACAACTAGATTAAAGTTTTTATTATTTTTTTTTTTTTGAGAAACCGATATTTTGTCACTTTTTAAGCAAAAAGGGCTACTTTTTCATAAAACAAAATACTGGTTTATCCAAAAAAAAATAATTTACAGCTATACTTACCAAAATTTAAACTTTTTTAGATTCTGTAAAAAATCCTTTAAGAAGTCAACCAACTTTTCCTCATTCTGTCGTTGAAGATGCTACTAAGGCTTGGTTACGGGGTGCCTGTGACTGAAAAGGGGGCAGAACATCCAGGAAAAAAGATGCTGAATAAATCTTCATCTTATCTTATAACAAGAAGAAGGAAGTACTAAGTTTTTAAATTTTTGGCCAAGGAATTTTTATATAAAGCAACTGAAGCAAACCTTATTTTTTTTATTCACAATCAAAGAGATTCTAAATAAAATTTTTCCTGTTGCAATTTACTGTTGTATGGAAAACCTCCTCTAAATAAATATTTAAATCAATTTATGAAAGAATTCTCCTCTATCTTTGGCATGACCAAGACGACAAATATTGTTCATATGGTTTCCATTCCTGTCTTCATGTTAGGATATAAATATAAGTGTATAAGTGTTTGTTTATGGTAACATTTATTTATTTATTACATATTGGTTTTTCTAGGAATTTTTGTTCGTTTAAGGATAACATAAAATAAATGTGCATTCGTAAATTATGTGCATTATTTTATTTTTAATCCACAATCATTACAATTTTTATTTTATGCATAAATACTTTAAATAGGAAGAAAAAGCGAATTATCAGTGGTATCGGAATTTGCATCTGTATCCCTATTGAGCCGACCAATCAAGGAGGTGCACTTTTAAACTTTTAATTTATATATATATAACTGAGGCAGACATATGAACTAATTAACTTGAGGTTTTGTGTTTCCACCAGAAAATTTTTCAAACATTTAACAAAAATTACAAAATATTGTTTACAATTTATTTTCATATTCAGGATTGCCAACCAAAGAAATAAGCAATGTAACCATGACGTCACACCCAAGTTAAATGTGACGTCATGGTAAGGTGTAGTTACTCGCAAAAATACCGTTCACTCTGTTACTATACATACCGGTATGCTGTATTAACCCCGCCAAAACGGGCCTATTTTTTTTTATTGTTTTTTTTAAACTTCTATTTTGTTAAGTGTTGTTTGTAATAACTTGTTAAAAATGGTAAGTTTATGATTAGGTGTGTACTGTGAAAGGTAGGATGTAGTGTTGCAAAAGGTGGTAATTATGCAGTATACGGTTTTCTGCCATTTTTGATTTTTTACGACAAATTCTCTATGGGGGCACCTACCAGGGTCCCTAGGATAAGGTGACCAACCGTCCCGGTCTTGCCGGGACAGTCCCGATTTTTCACCATTTGTCCCGGGGAAAAAATCCGTCCCGGATAGTCCCGGTTTTTCAGCAAAAGTTCAGTTCGCCCCGGTTTTGATACCACTGTATTTTGTAACTTTAAAATCACTGCAAAAAGCGGATGTTCTCTGCCATCTATAGATTTGAATTGAAACCTTATTTGAATTATTTTTCTTTAATAAGTATTTTGGAAAATACCTCTTAATATTATTAGGAGTGCATATAAGAAAAAATACATGATATAAAATACATTGAATGTCTGGAGTGTCCCAGTTTTGCCCCTTTAGGAGTTGGTCACCTTACCTAGGACCCCAAATCCGCCTGCGCCGGTTGTTTTTTTTTTAAATTTTTTTTTGGTAATTATGCAGTATATGGTTTTCTGCCATTTTTGATTTTTTATGAAAAATTCTTTATGGGGGTACCTACTAGGGTCCCTAGTCATCATTAAAAATGGTTTTTTTTTTGAAAAGGTTCTTAAAATTCAATTAACAGAGTATTTCGAAGGAAATAATCTTTTTTTTGTAAACCAGTTTGGGTTTAGAAATAAACTATCTACTACAGATGCCATAAATAGATTGTTGCAACAGATTAATCAAGGTTTTGAGAACAATGAGCTGGTTTCTGCCCAATTTTTGGATTTGACTAAGTCCTTTGACTGTGTATCGCATGATGATCTTATCGCTAAACTATCATTTTATGGATTCTCACCGGACAGTGTTTTATTAATAAAATCTTACATGTCTGAGAGGGAGCAATTTGTGTCGTTCGCGGGATGTGAATCAGTAAAACTTCCAGTAAAACACGGAGTTCCTCAGGGCTCCGTTTTGGGGCCTGTGTTATTCCTTATTTTTATTTATGACATTTATCAAGCTTGTCCACAAAATAGTATTTTCCTCTACGCGGATGACACAACTCCTGTCTACTCCAACCCATGCAGCAGGCAGCTTATCTGTGGAGCATCTAATATCCTGAATGCCTTGAAGAACTGGTTTGCCTGCAATAAACTGAGTCTAAATGAAGAAAAAACCAATTTCTTTGAAACCGTTTGATAATAGTTCAGGCATTAAATTATCTTCATATGTAAAATATTTAGGCGTAATACTAGATGTGAAGCTGACTTGGGAGCATCATGCCAATAGTTTGGTTGAGGTGGTGTCCAGAAATACCTACCTACTAAGATGTTTGTCAAAGATAGTCGGTATTAAAACACTTATTACTTGTTATTTTGGCTTAATTCACTCTGTTTTGTCCTATGCGCTGATTGCATGGGGTCATTCAAGTTTTACATGTAACATTTTTAGAATTCAAAGAAGGGCAGTAAGGATTTTGGCAAATCTGGGTTATAGAGACGATTGTAAATCTGCTTTTAAACAGTTAAATATCCTTACTTTACCTTCTCAATATATTCTGCTGGGTTTATTGCATGTGAAACATCACATTAAAGAGTTTAAAACTCATAGTAGCATTCATAATATTCCAACCAGAAATAGTAACAAACTAATTATTCCATTTAGAAGGCTAGAAAAAACAAGAATTGGCTCCGACTACTATGGTATTAAATTTGACACTCTTCCAAGCAACATTATAAATCTCGATGCCAAAAATTTTAAAGTTATGTTAAAAAAGTTTTTGGTAAAACATGCATTTTATGATATCAATGACTTTCTTGATGCAGATCTCTCTAATATGTGTTAACAAGTAAATTTGTCATGTTTTTCTGTTATTTTGATTTTTTTGTTCATTTTTTTGTTTGTTAATTACTGATTTTGTGTGTTTTTTTATAAGTAATTAATGTGGCAAATTTTTAGTATAAAGCGTGAGCCATGCAATATAATATGAAATTCAGTTGTGTTAAGTTAAGTCATATTATTTTTATAATACTTATTTTATGTGTGATAACCTTTTTATATTTATTTAAGTTTAATATTTACTTTATTGTATTTCTTGACTTGCGTAAGTGCTTTAAGTATGATAATGCCAATAAAGAATTGAATTGAATTGAATTGAATTGAAGTGGGTCTTAAAAAATTAATTTGTTTCCATCACTGTTTTCCAGATTATACGATTGCCTTGTCCATTCCGTCTGCATTAATTTCCTCATAAATTCATGCTTACTGAACCGATTTTAATTTAATAAAAAGAATTATGACAAAGATCAATTAATTTTTATGTTTCGAGAACCTTTTCGACTTTTTTTAATTCATAAAAAAGCTCTGTCTCCACCGCATATAACTAGCATTTTTCTTTCGTGATTTTTGTGAGTGATCGGTTGTTACCATGATGCTTATGATATAACGAACGAACGGCTGTCAATTAAAGAGCGCGCTTCTAAACAAGTCGAAAATAAATTGCAAAATAATTAAGGAAAAAACACCAAAAAGTTCAAAGAACTACTACGACCCGATTCTCCAAGACCCAGGGTACCGATGGAAATATTAGGATACCGTCCATTTGGTGAGAAAAATTGAAAAAATTGAATCAATTATGCAAATTTAGCTAAGTTCGGTATATAGATCGCAGATCAGACGGATTTTTGATCAGCTGATCGTCGATTAATCCGAGCAAGTCGCATTACCGAACGGGTTCAGATTTAATCTTTCTAACCTAAGTTTTTTTTGTTTAAATGTTTTTATTTTTTTGTCGGTTGCTGGGTTTTTGAGCCTGAAGGGTACCATGAATAACATGGTTTTAAAGGCTATTTGTGCTGTAGTGCACGGACAATAAATAATGTTTGAAGATTACCAAATAAACCAAACCTTCATGGGCCTAAATCGGCAAACTGAAGACTTTGCGAAGTGACGGATTCTGGCCGAGGGTACCCGCCGAAGCGGCGCGCTGGGGCGGAAGCGTGCTGCCTTCATTCCAAACATCAGCCACAGGGGATTACCGCTTTCGGCCATTCAGATTTTACCACTTTTGTATCATAGGCTAGCCATAAAGTGCCATGTGGATTAAATGTAGTGATTTATACAAATATTCATTGCATATTGCACCGCAATGTTAAACCTAGTTTAAATTTAATTGATGTTTAGAATGTGATACCTTAGTTTATTATGAAAACACATTTTAAACTACAATTAAATTGAAAGTTTAGTTTAGTTTCTTTATTGGTAAGTATTACACAAGTGCTTTCACAAGTCAAACCAAGTTTAACACTGCGGTCGAATTTGCAATAATAAGGAACAGAAATTTATATAATTTTTTTATTCTTTAAAATTAGTACAGGCACTTTGATTTGGTGTAGAAAAAATATCATTTAACAAACACACTAGAAAAGTCCATTGCAGTTTTTCAGAACTCATCACCCTGCTTTAGGCTGAATCGTGATCAAGCTATATCTAAAACAATGCAAAAAAAAGGATTTTACAAATTACATTTTTTATTAAGAATCAGTTTCACAAAATATGGCACATATTTTTTTATTGTTCTTAGTTATGATGAACATTATTCTGATAAAACTATAGAGACTCAAGAATTTATTTTACATAAAAAGGCCTAGAAAGAACTCCTTCCAATTTCCTATGGAGCGTGTGCACCTATTCAATTTTTTCAAATAGGAGGAGAGGGGCAGACAATTTTTTCTACCTATATACTATACTATACTAGGTTCATAAGTATAGGTAGTTAAAGATACAAACTTTACGTTTACTGCATAGTCATTTTTTCAGAAAATCTTACTAGGTCTGTGGAACGGAAATCTTTTTGTGACTTTGGTGGGTTTTTTTTAATTAACTTTCATTTAATTAGGCTGTAGCTCTAGTGTCCAGATATGTTTAGACTTAACTTTTTTAATGCTGTGGGCTGTAGTTTGCAATTTTAATTGTAAGTTCTGTATTTAAAAAAAAATAAGTGTATGTATTGTATAATATCAAATTTTACTGAGTTATGTAGTATTTGTTTTATTGATTAAACTTAATATTAATTATATTTATTTATTAATTAAAATTCTCAGTTATAAAAAGTGATATAAAAAATGAATTAAGCCACTAGTTTCAGGATCATTTCTACTACAAAATAAACACAACTTGTATTTTTACAGAAGACTTTGAGTAATGAAAAATATATTATTTACCTCCAATTAATAAACCAACTTGTAGAAATCCCGATGCGTTTCAAGATATTCTTTGGTCCCGTGTAGCTACACTGTGGTGGCAATATGCAAGTTGTTCCTTGAATACCTTGCCTATCATTTTTCTTATGACTTTTTGGGAAGTTTTTTTGTTTGAAACTGTAAAAAAAGAATAATACAATCATAAGAAAACAATAGTACTTGTTTGGTTGGGTGTAGAGTTAGTGAAACAACAATTTAACCCAAAGAACTGTATTTTAGCAAGAGAAAATTACAACTTTCTTCTTGTCTTAAATTTTACCTTGACTGACTTTTTAGGTTAAGCTGCAGTCTAGAGTTGCTGCACCATAAAAAGTAAGCTATAAGACGCAAGGAAAATGAACTAGGGCTTATCAATGTTGATGATTATAGTTCACGGAAGTAAGCAAAAAATTAATGCTTTTTAGTTCTTACTGCTTATGTCTTATGGCTTAAGGCCTATTTACTAAAGTTTTAATGGCTAATGCCCAACGCACAATTTTGTCTTCTCTCTCTACTTTTTAAAGAAAAATAGAAATCAAAAAAGCATTAGGCATTATGCATTGAAACTTTAATATAACTGGACATTTTACGTTGCAGCAACTCTAGACTGCATGTAGCTTTTATACAAAAAAGCTCTCAAAGTAAAAAAACACAAAAATGGTAATCCAAAAATTATAAACAATACTTACATATTTTCATTCTCCTCCTGTTGACTCATTTTTTGTGTTTGTATAGCAATGATGACAAGGTTAACTGTTCAGAAGACTGTAATAGCTCTTTGACTTTGCTGGAGAAAAAGCTACACGATTAAGAGACAGGCAATTTAAAGAACATTTCAGAATGTGCCACTCAACTCAACTCCAGTTTATAAATCACACCTCAGCTTTTGATTCAAAAAGCTCGAGCCAGTCATTGCCGATGGCGCAATCGTCTTCAATCTATATTATATCTGACTGAAGCTTACATAAAAACGTACTTTGGGTTTTGATTTTCCACTACTTTTTCTTAAAATCCAAAAAAGTTCCAACACAAAACTAAAAATAAATAAAAACATAACCCTAAAAGTTTAGATTAATCTGGAAAATCCATCTAAAATTCAGAGCAGAGCGATCTAGCTCCGATTGATCTGGATTCATTAAACAAACGCGCCAGATTTACCTCCCCTACCTCCGCTACGAATTGCCGAACGATTTGGAGCAGTCTGATTGATCGGATCTATATACCGAACGTAGCTTTTTTCACATAAAACCTAACCTCAATCTAATCAGCTGATAGATTTGACATTGTAAACAAAGTGGGCCAGCTAAATAATGGCAAATAGCAATGCATCGGCGTCGGCCGGAAACACCGAAGCAGAATCTATTACTTACAAGTGCCACAACAAACTTGATCTTAAATGCGTTGTATGCAAAATATGTTACTCCGTATTACATAATAGCTGCTTCGAAAGGATGGACGCGGCTCTAAGAATAAATAGCAAATTGTGTTATTGCAGCAAGGAATGCAAAGCTAATGATAAAGATAAGAAGGTCGATACCATCGAAGCTAATGGAAAGCCAGGTGAACTTGAACAAACTGTTACTAAGCTAAATCAAGAAATCATCAGGCTCACCAGCAAAGCAAACCGGGAGCGTAAAGCAAGGCTGGAAATGGAGGCAGCTAACAAGAGCCTCAAGGAACAGCTAGAAACCAAAATAAGTAAAAACCAAGAGCTGGTTGAAGCCAGCCAGCACCAAGATGAACAAAGCATAACTCAAAAACTGGATCAAGAAATACAGAAGATTAATCAAGAATTGGTTCGTATGAGAGAACGCACGAAACAATCTTTTCAGCTTTTAGATGAAAAAATTGAATCATTCAAAAAAACAGATACCTGCAGTAGTAGTAAACAGAAAACCACTAATAAAAATCAGTTGGTTCAAGATCCCCACAGGCAGAAGGATGACAGCCAAATACAAACACAAAATAACCAATCTGACCATCCAGGCAATAAATACAAGCAAATGGAACACCGGCAACGTGAAGTCAAGCACAATATTATTCATCTCAGTACAAATGTTGGTAAAGAAGACATCCCTTCTCAGAACCCGCAGAGCTCTTGGGAACAAAGAAATTGTGAGTCAGTTGAGGACAACTTTAGGGAGGTGATCAATCGGAGAAGAGAAGGTACCTCTGAAGAAAATGAGTTCTCATTTGAATCCAGCAAGTCACCTGATAAGAAGATATGGATGTTTTTATTTAGGGTAAAAAGTACAGTCAATGAACAGACAATCATGCAATATGTAACAAATAAATGCGATGATAGTGACATCAGCATCAAAGAATGCACCCCTAAGAATGGTATGGGGTATGATACAAAATATTTTATGGTAGGGGTAAACCCAGCCCACAAAGATAAAGTATATGAAGCAAATTTTTGGCCTAAAGGCATTGAATATAGCCGCTTTAACTTTTCCATGGGAAAAAACTTTTTAGACAAAAGGACAACCCGACCAAGACACAACAGTTTAGACAAAAGGACAACCCGACCAAGACACAACAGCCAACACCTAAACACACAGGAGGGCTAAAAATACTGCACTTCAACATAGCTGGATTCAACTCAAACATTCTGGAGTGTGAAGTCCTACTTGAAGAACTCAATCCAGATGTGGTATGTTTTTCTGAGCATTGGATTATTTCAGCCAATGACATTCAACAAGTACACCTCAACAATTATAAGCTTGTCAGTTTTTCCACCAGGTCAAGCTATAGCAGGAGTGGAACAGCAATTTTTGTCAGAACACACCATGAAGCATGTGAGAAACAAACAAAGACAAAAAGCACCGACAAAAACTGTGAATTTTCTTATGATTAAGAATGTAATATTTACTATTATCTGTGTTTACAGGTCTCCACAGGGTGAATCTAATGAGTACTTTGAAATTATCATAAACCTACTAGAAGAAACATACAGTACCAAGAAATCTCTGATTGTCTGTGGCGAATTCAACTTTCATTTCAACAAGGAAGATAAAGAAGAAGAAGATAAAGCCATAGCAATGACCCAAATTTTTTCTAGCTATGGTCTGATTTCGCATGTCAAGGGAGTAACAAGACCTGTATCTCAGAATCAGTTGGATAATATATTTAGTAATTGGAATTGCCATGTAACAGGTACCATAAACAAAACAAAAATTTCAGATCATTACTGCCAATATATAGATTTTACAGAATCAAATATTAATAAGTTTAAAGACTCTCTTTGCAGGGAAAACTGGATGGGCGTGTACTCCGGGAATGACGTTAACTCTAAATATAAAATCTTTGAAAGTATTTTTACCTATCACTTTGATTCTTGCTTTCCACAAACTACATTTAGAATAAAACAAAACAGGAAAAAATGGGTTAATGGTGAAATAAAACAATATTCTCAAAAAATTAAAGATTTGTATTTGCTAGCTAAACGAACTGGAAGCCAAGATTTGTACAACTTCTATAAATCGGAAAGAAAGGAGTACAAAAAATGTATTTCTAAACATAAAACAGCCTTAAATAAAAATAAAATCAGGAACTCATCAAACAAAGTTAAATGTGCCTGGAATATAATAAACCAGGAAACTAATAAAAACAGCCATTCAGAAATCTCCTTAAAAACAGAAAATGGTTCAATCATAAAAAACCCCATAGAAATTGCCAACAAGTTTATTGACCTTTTTAATGAACCCAAATATCAAAATAATAATAACAATAGCACGACGGCATCCCATAACGAAAATTCGATGCATGTTGATGAGAACAAGGTTCTCAAAGAATGGAATCCATGTACAATTAAAGAAATTAAAACAATAATAAAAAGCCTGCCTAATAAATATTCAGCATGTGTGGATAATGTGCCGATTGTTCTCATCAAACATGCAGTGAATCATATTACAAAACCTCTGTGATATTATTAACAACTGTCTTACAACCGGAGTTTTCCCTGACCAACTTAAAATAGCTAAAGTTGTCCCAGTATATAAAAAAGGACCGAAACAAGACATAAATAACTACCGACCTGTTTCATATTACATATACATATACACATACATACATGTACATATACATTGTTCAACATTTTTTGAGAAAGGTCCTTGTTCTCGAGCCATAAAAGCATATCGAATGTTGCCAAAGACAATCAGAGACACAGAATGTTTCCATCGTTTTAAGAAAGAGGTACATATCTTCGTACTACAAAAACAGTACTACTTATTTGATTTCATCATGTGAAGCCCTGTTTACTTTATATATTTTTATTTATATGTATAAGTTACATTTTATTTATTTATTTATTTATTTATTCATGTCAGTTCCATAAGGATCTTAAGATCTAAATTTCTTTTGACGTTGCTTTTGCATTTATGTAATGACCTGTTGGCAATAAAATGTTTGTATTGTATTGTATTGTATTTCATTAAAATCGGTTTAGTAATAGTGATTTTATAAAGAAATCAATGCAGAGATGCAAGAGTCTAACATGCAAACAATCAAATTAAACTTTCAAATCAGTTACATCAACTGAAAAGAATTCGGTTGATGTAACTGATTTGTAATTTTAACTTCTTGTTTTAATTGTCTTAGGAGCATATTCCTATTGGAAAGATTAACACACCAGGACGAACCCGTATCAGGTGACTTATAATAAGTACCATGCGGAACGATGCCTATTTTTGAGTGATTCAGAGTTGGAAGTCAGAGTGTGCGATGGTGTTGAATGATGTCTGGATTGAGGGTGACTAGTAAATCCACTGACGAGCCCACGGAGGTCACCCCGGGCGAAACATCGTTAAATTTTTTTTCTCCTTTCGCTTTGGTCTTTTGTGGTTTCCTTGTGGGACACTCATCTAATTTTGAATTTTCGTTCTTTCCTCCCAAGATCTTCTCTTTTTTATGCAAACAATCGTTAAAGAAAAACTGATATCTTGGCAAACCTAAAAAATATAAATTCAAAAAAGGGTAAAAAAATTACTTGCAAAAAAAGAGCGGCTTTTTTAAATGGTGGCAAATTTCAATGGGGATCTTTAAAGGGAAATCGATTCTTACCATGATATTTTTTATTTTATCAAAATCAGTTCAGTAATAATGAATTTATAAGGAAACAATGATTAAAACAAAAATTATTTTTCGAGAACCACTAAACCGATTTTAATGATTCATACCTAGCTATGCGCGTTGGAGAAAGGGCATTTTTAGGTTCTTAAAACCTAAGAATAAACGGGCTTCTTTGAAGAGATAGATAGAGATTTTAAGAGTTTTGGATCTTCGCCATGATGCTTTTTATTTTATTGAAATCGGTTGAGAATCAATTTGTGAAGGCAATCTTATAATCTGGAAAACAGTGATGGAAACAAAAATTAATTTTGGAAGAACCCCCAAACCGATTTTGATGATTTATACCTCGTTGTGCGTGGCGAAAGCAGAACTTTTGTACAAATTTAAGTTTGCAGAACATATAAATAAACGAGCCTTTTTAAAGAGACAAGTTTGATTTTGTCCGTCATCTTGGATTTTAAGATGGCGACAATTTTCAATAGCAGTAGTTAATAGAACAATCGATTTTCGCCATGAGGCTTTTTATTTCATCAAAATCGGTTAAGTAATAATGAATTTATGAGAAAATGTATGCAGACAGAATTGAGGCAATAGCATTATCCGTAAAAAACTGATTTAATTTTTTTTTGGGAACCACTTAACCGATTTGAATGACTTCCACCTTGTTCTGCGTGGCAGAAACAAAGCTTTTATATGACTTTATAAAAAAATCCAAAAATTTCCATAACAAGAATAAATGAGACTCTTTGAAGGGTAAAGTTTGTTTCTGTCCGCCGTCCGCCATCTTAGATTTTAAGTTGGCGGAAGAAAAAATATTTCTAATCAAAGTCTTGCTCAATTCCCTGCAAAGAACAGTTTGTTGCATTAAAATCGGTGGTATGGTTTAAAAGTTATAACGGAAAAGATTCTATCCAGATTTTTATGGTCCACCCGGTACTTTATTTCACTCTTATATGGAGACCCTAGCCTTCAGTTTGTCAGATCTGGGGGATATCACAGGTCTTGTATTTACTTTTGCTGATGAAACTGCCATACTTTTTATAGGAGACACTAGTGAAATTATTATTGAAAATATGAAAAGAGACTTATATTAAAAAATGATGAAAAGATATGATAAGAAGATATGGACGTTTTTATCTAGGGTGAAAAGTACAGTCAATGAACAGACACTCATGCGATATATAAGAGATAAATGCAATGATAGTGACGTCAGCATCAAAGAATGCACCCCTAACCCCTAAGAATGGTATGGGGCATGATACAAAATATTTTAAACTGTGACCTATTTTTTTGTAACACAATCAAAACTGACAAGTTATGTACCTAGTTTTAGTTATACTTACGTTTTATACTTATTAATTCATTAAAATTGATAATAGAAGGCAAAAATGAAGGTAGAAGAGGTCTGGGTCGTAGCTGAATAAACTCTAATTTACAATTTCACTACATAGTCTAACAATAATTCAATTTTAACACACTTTGTCAGTTCCTAAAATAGCGCGATATCACAATACTTATTGATTACATAAAAATGTCACTAACTAACTTTAACAGAAATAATAAAATATAAAGGTATTATTAAGTACAAACATTACAATTAACAAAAATAATAAAATTTGATTCAGATCTCTAGTTACTTTAAAATAAAAAAAAACTACAATTACAATCATTACAATTAACAGAATAATAAAATTTTAAACATTTCCGTTAAAAAGTGCTGACACAACTCTCAACTATGTCAACTACATAAAAATTTGTAAATAGTACTAAAAAATTCACACAAAACAGTTAAAAATTATTCTCCTTTATTTTAAGGAAGTAACAAGAAAAACATTACCAATTAGGCTCCAATTACATTTGTAGTAGATACCTAATCAACTTTTATTTAATATTTTACAAAACTAAAAATGATACCAATGGTCATTATTAAAATATATTAAAAATGTCTAAAACAACAGTAATAATAAAAACAAAGACTGACAATAAAGAAATATAAAATATAAAATACTGTTTAGTAAACTGGATTTTTATATCACACAAAATTACCAATTGACTAGCAGAAAACTTATTGTGTTATTTTACTTATTTTTCTCTTAACAAAAGCAATGCAATGCTTTTTAAAAGATGCTATTGTAACAGCTCCTTTTGCTTCTTGATATTGTATTTCTGAATGAGGAGCTATGGTAGTTATGTATATTGTTAATCGTGTAAACATGGACAATTTATTACTTCACCTCCAGAGGAAACCAAAGCTATTTTGTTCTTAATATATTCACAATGTTCCCGAAAACTTAGTTGCTCATCCATGATAAAACCAAGATACTTAAATTTATGTACTCTTTCTATTGGGAAATCGTCAATCTTAACCAAATGACTGTTTATTCCCTCTAGATTAAAATTCAAATTATATCGGTTTCCAATTGATTTATCTATATTTAACTTTAAACCATTATTTTTTAACCACCTAGTGATATTCTGTAAATCAAAATTCAATAACTTAATAGCCTCTTTTATATCTGTTGGATCACATTCTATATAAATCATTGTATCGTCAGCAAACAATTTTATTTTACAATTAACAGCTCTTCCAAGAATATCATTTATAAATAATAAAAATAAAAGTGGTCCAAGAGTACTTCCTTGGGGAACTCCAAATTTCTAAAACTTCGGAGACTGCTTGATTGTATTTTACATATTGCAATCTCTTGTCCAGGTAACTTAATCCATTTTATAACTTTTCCTCATATGTCATATGCCTTAAGTTTTTCAATTAATAATTTTCTATTTAGGTCTCAAACGCCCTTTTCAGATAGAGAAATACAGCAATTACTATTTTCTTTTTATTTGTTATTTGATTTTTCCAGTTACACATGATATATTGTAATGTTGTCTCACATTAATGCGACTTTCTGAATCTTTACAATTGCTTTACAATTATATTATTACTATTTAAATACTCAGAAATTTGTTCCTTAACCATCAATTCTAGCACTTTTTCATAAATTGGTAGAGTATTTACAGGACGAAAATCTTTGCACTTTTTGTTATTAGAAATTTTTTGTATTGGTACAACTGCTGCAGTTTTCCAGCTTTCAGGATATATTCCAGTTTCCAAAGTCGTGTTTATTACCTTTAATAAATGTTGTCCAGTTACTTCAAGTTTATTCCATGTTGATCGGCGTTATTCTTTTTTAAATTTTTAAGACATTCTTTCAAATCACTATATTTGACTTTCTTAAATTCTTTTAAACCTGTACCTGTCATAACTGGAATTTCTTTCACAACTGAATCAAAACTTTTAACTGGCTTAATATCATTTACAATTTCCACAATACTTTCAACAAAATACACGTTAAATTTATTAGAAATATCTAAATCAGTTTCTCTCATAATATTATTTTCAAATTGTATTTCATGCGGCATGGATTTATTTTTTCCATTTATGAGCTCGTTTAAAGTTTTCCACATGGCTTTTGGATCTTTTTTGTTTGCGTCTATTTTTTCTTCATAATGCATTCTGATTTTTTCTCTTATTTTCTTGGTAACAATGTTTCTTACTGCTTTGTATTTGCTCCAATCTACATCGCCATTTGTTTCTTTTGCTGTCTTAAAAAGTTGATCTCTATATCTTTTTTTATTCATTAATTCCTGAGAAAACCATACTTTTATTTTAGAATATTAAAATTCTTGTTTTTTACTTTCCATAAATGGCGCACGAATATCTAAGGTTTTTGAGATATTGGCTACAAATATATTTGAAAGCTCATCAACACTATATACCCACTCAAAATGACATAGTGTGGTGCAAAACTTTTCTTTCTTAAAATCTTTAAAATTACGTTTTCTTACTACTCTATTTTGAATATTTGAATGATCTGATACTTTAAGAAACAAGGAGGCTAGGAGAGAGTTCAAAAAAGAGGTAAGACGCTGAAAGAGAGAGCGCTGGAGGACATACTGCAGTGAAATAACCTCACTGCCGGAGACCTCTAGACTCTTAAAAATCTTGAGCAACGAAACTAGGCAAAGCCTAAGTTCATTCAAGAGTCAAGACGGAACTTGGACCAACTCTGTAGAGGAGTCTCTGAGACATCTCTTGGAGTAACATTTTCCGGGAGATGGAGATCCGCACAACGAGCGAATGCCAGCTACACCTGACGAGGAGGCAACGCCGAACTGGAGGCTGGCAGACCGCGTAGACACGGATGATACAATATCCTGGGCAATAAACGAGTTCAGTCCGTACAAGTCACCAGGTCCACTGCTTTAGCGAGGCCTGGAGGCACTACTTCCTCACACGAGGAGAGTGTTTAGGGCCAGCGTAGCTCTGGGATACGTTCCAACTGCATGGAGGAGAGCCAATGTGGCCTTTATCCCCAAACCGGGAAAGAAAGACTACACCACGGCTAAATCCTTCAGACCTATAAGTCTCACGTCATTTATGATGAAGGCGCCGGAGAAGATGGTGGACAGGTACCTTCTAGAGGGAATACTGGCCAACACACCATTCCACAAGGACCAGCACGCATACAGAGAGGGCAGATCAACGTAATCGGCTCTTCATGCAGTAGTGCACAAGGCAGAAAAGGCCCTCCAGTACAAGCAGTAGGCACTCATGGTATTCTTTGACGTGGAAGGAGCCTTTGACAAGGCAAGAACGCAGATAATAACATCTGTCCTTCAGGAAAGAGGAGCTGAAGCACGTCTAACCGAATGGGTAAAGTCTGCGTTAACAGAGAGGGAAGCACAGGCAAGATTGGGAGAGTCCAAGGTCAAGGTGGATGTGACGGGGGGCTGCCCTCAAGGCAGCTGCCTTTCTCCTCATCTGTGGTGCCTTATAATGGACGACCTCCTAACTCGCCTGACACAGGAAGGATTCGACGCGCGAGCATATGCAGACGACGTCGTGGTCAAGGTCGTTGGCCGATTCCTCACCACTGTCTGCGAAAGAATATAAAAGGCGATCAGAATCATCAGTTAATCCTTCAAAAACTGAAATGATCTTCTTCACCAGGAAAAGGAAACTATAGGATTTCAGAGCTCCCATAATGTACGGCAGACCCATAACTTTAGTATCAGAGATTAAGTATACTGGACAAGGGACTCACGTGGAGTCAGCATGTTGCCAAAATGACTGAAAAAGTCCAGGCAACAATGTGGCAGTTGCGCCGAGTGGTCGGTCGAACATGGGGTATCACCCTCAGGAACTTATACTGGTTATACAAGGCCATCATAAGACCAAGAATCCAATATGGGTCAGTGGTCTGGTGGCCTGTAGTAGAAAACCTGACCACTTCCAGAAAGCTTATGAGCCTGCAGGGGCTCTTCTGCAGGGGAATAACAGGCGCAATGAGGATTACCCCCATTAGAGCCCTAGAAACCGTCTTAGGTTTCCCCTCGCTTCCTAGGATCAAGAAGGAAGCGATGGCGACGCACCTACGACTGAGAGACAAGGGCCTATGGAAGGGCAGAGGGGAAAAAGTGGGTCACCTGGCAATCGAGGAACTGGTAACAAAAGAGTTGCCTCTACTTAAGATGCCAGTAGGGACTCCTTCGAAACCATGGAGGTTTGAAAAAAAGTACAAAGTCACAATACCTGAACGGGATTGGTGGCAGAGAGAAGAATTCGGAAACGAATTAAGCAGAGACGCGACGGTCTGCTATACTGACGGATCAAAACTGTCAGCCAGGCAGACAACAGGCGCAGGAGTGTATGCGGAAGACCTAGAGGTTCAAGAAAGCTATCCGCTTGGCGAGCACGCTACGGTCTTTCAGGCGGAGGTATACGCCATTATCATGGCGGCAACCCTACCAGAGGTCAGAAATAGCAGGAGGGATATTTGCATATGTTCCGACAGCCAAGCTGCCCGCAAGGCTCTTAGTTCACCAAAAATTGTCAGTAGCCTAGTGGAAGAGTGCGTTAACGCGCTACAGATATTAGCTGAAGACAAGAGGGTGACACTGATGTGGGTCCCGGGCCACGAGGGAATACCAGGGAATGAGAAGGCGGACGAACTTGCCAGAGCTGGTGCCGAAACCCAATATATTGGACCCGAACCGCTCTTGGGAATCACAAGAAAACAGGTGCAGAGTGAGCTCAATACAGCGAGCGATCAACTGAAGTCGTCCTGGAGGGAAGAGCGAGAGTGCAGACAGTCCAAACTGTTCGTGAGTGGACCAGACGCAGCCAGAACTAAATGGCTCCTGGGAAAAACTCGCAAGGACATTGGATTGTTAGTAGGAATGCTGACAGGGCATAATCGGCTGCGCAAGCACTTGACATGCATCAGAGTGTTGGTGGTTTGCCCAACATGTGGGTGGGCAGAGGAATCAGCGGTGCACCTGATAGGAGAGTGTGACGGGTATGCCAGATTGAGGCAGCAGACGTGGGGTGCCCTCACAATAGAAGAGGAGGAGCTACACCTTCGTAACGAAGGCGGGAAGGCCCGGAGAGAGAGAGGCAAGAAATGTAGAGGGAGTGGGAGGATAAGGGTGCGAGACGGGGTATGGCAGAAAGGGCCCATGAAGAGGCCTAGTTGCCAGGCCTGCGGGCCGCCCCCTTACTACTAACTACTTAAGAAAATCTGATATTTAGGGCCACTTTCTGACTTCGGATTATCTTAAGTTTTAACTTAAGTAGTAACATCTTTTAAGTTTCAAAATCAGCTTGCCAAACTTTTACTTATCTTATACTTAAGTTCCAAACAAGCTGGCAACGCTGCAGACTGATGACAGAGAGCGAGTTTGTAAATCCACCGGTGGTCCACCGGTACCAACAAAAGAGTTCATAAATTTTAGATGGATTTCACCAATCCAACAATAGACTTCGTAAATATTTCGATGGATTTCACCAATCCAACAAATGTTGGCACCGATCGCCACCGGCTTCGGGAGTCGGTGGAAAATCTTCGTTGAATTAAACATAACCCTACTTTATGGTTATTTATTTGTTCCAGTTTTTTTTATAACTTATTCAAATCAAGATATTTTTTGATGCATTTTGGTTAATACAAGGTACAGTACAAGAGGCTTAATGGAGTGGTGAGCCATAATATTAATGGAAGACAGTTCAAATGAAGACTCTGATGAAGAGCTAGACATCATACTAAATTTGAGCAAAAAACGTACTGGCATTGAAGACTATTGAAAAAAACTGTCCAGAAGTACAGCATAAGTGCCTTTAAGGATGGTATTCATAGTCGTTTCTGAAGGCTTCTTCCTTCCTTCCTTCGCACATAAAAAATTTACATTTCCCAAGGAAGAAGGGAGACTTGGGAACGACTATGAATACGGCCCTTATAAGTCACATTTCCGCAGTAGATGGAGAGAGTAGAATACCTGCTATTGTGGCATGTAGCTGGGGTCTGTGTGTTGTCTGACAGAAATCTAGGTCTCTTTCTTTTCATGGAGGGTACAGGCGGATTCAGAGTTCCATAATGTAAGCAGTATGAGGTAAGGCGCAAGGAAAATAAAATATAACAAATGCATGCTGCTGTTCATAGCCTTCTGTAAGCGGTAAGACCAGCATGTGATTGCTATATCTATATTTTTCTTACCACATACCTCATGCCGCTTACCTTACAGAACTATCTGCCTTATGAATATTCAATTCATTTCAATTCAATTTATTAGTCATACATTTTTATCGACACGTCATTTTGATTAACATTATATCATAAATTATTTAAATTTGTCTATAGAAGTTAGGCTGACTAAATTTTCCTATAACAATAATAAACATCCTACAATAAATAGGCACAGCCATTTTTTCTCACCTTAATAATGTTACAATTGGGGATAAAGTTTTTAATTAAAAAATCTCCCGACATGTCATAAGCTGAAATTATACTTAAAAAATTATTTAAGATTTTTTACAGAAAAAGAAACAGTATCAAAGGACATAACAACAATAATAAACAGAAATAGGTAAATGCTACATAAACATTTTTTTTAAAATTTAGATTGCTAACAAACACTCATTCTTAAAATTTTGAATAAAATTCACACTTAATATAGGCTACAAAAAAACCAAAAAAAAACAGACAAGCCTAAATTATTTACGTTTGATTAAAATGTCTTTCATCAAACTCTAAAATTTTCTTCACACTGTAGGGACAGGCATTTATTAAAATGTTCTTTAAAAATATTTTAACTTCCTAAGATTCATGTTTCTGACTGCAATAGGTAAAGATTAAATAAATGTATTCCCAGCTAATTATTCTTTTCAATCCTAAATTTGGGTACGACAAGGTTTTCTTTATTTCTGGTTTTGTATTGATGCCGACTAGACTGCTGTATATGATTCTGAGTTTTAAACCTGCACAGTTTGTTAAGAATTACCTCCCCGAACATAGTCAGGATTCTGCGTTCGACAAATAAAGGTCTGCAAGTCTCCCTCCTCTGCTGCACCCTAGCGATTATTCTTATTGCTGATTTTTGTTTTAAGAATATCTCGGAGATGTCATTATTGAGTGGAAAATTGCAAAGTAGACAGTTCTTGCAGCTCCCCTGTTTATAATTGATACTATCTTTTGTAGGGCATGCATACAGTGATTTTGCCAACCTGTTACACATACTTATTATGTGAGGACACCGCAAGAAAGACTTGGATCCAACAGTACCCCTAAGAACTTTGCATTATTTTCTTGATTGACGAGTTGGCTTACCCTAATTTGAAAGTCGACCATCACAGTCTTAGTTATATTCAATGCCAAGCGATTTGCCGAAAACCACTGGCCAGCTGCCCGCAATACTTTATTGCTTGCTGTGCCAATATTTTGTTCTTTTTCCAATCTTGTTATGAAAAGATCCCTGCCCAACCCCTCGAGTGATTGTTTTTCGTACTCACTAGTTATTGGGGTGCTCAATTTGAGCCTCGATCAAGTGGGACACAAATAACGTGCTTTCTTTTGTAGGACGAAATCTTGTTTTAAAATTATTATTGTCGAAACTATGAAAAGTCATAGCGGACAAATCTATGTCTAGGTATCCCATTGATGACAAACAAAAGTTCGTCGTTCTCTTCGTCGTCCCGTACTAACTCCATTTCCTAAAAACTGCCTTCAGTGGCAATGCAAAACAATTTCCTATAGCATAAACCCAGCCTAAAATTCAGATACAAAATTTTTACTACACATGTAAACAAAAACCTTTATATAGGCTATGTGTCTATTTTCCAAATTTTCTTCCCGAATTGTTTGGCGTGAGTCTTCGAATACTTCTGTTATAGTAAAAAACACGATTCTAGGCCGAATAAACTTAAGTATTCAAATTTTACCATTTAAGCCACGTGTGAAAATTTGGTACTTAAGTGGAACTTTGACAGAACCTGCAACCGATTAACTTAAGATAAGTGTAATTTAGGACTTAAGTGAAAGGTGAGAAAGTGGTCCTTCGTGTTCTAAACTATTGTTATCGGATTGAGGTTATGTCAGTTAACCTGAAAACAGCTGATCCAAATTTAATAATTTTTTTATTGCGGTTTTTATTATAAATTCAAAGTAATTTATTATTAAAACTTGATGTTATCATCGCTAAAAAACGGGCCGTAAAGCCAGAACTAAAGAACCAGATGTTTTGAAAAACTTGCGAAATCCAAAAAGTGAGGTTATAAGTGCACGTTTTTCCCATTTTTTGATAAAAAAGGTATATTCAAAGCAAAGATATTATTATTAATTATAGACCAATAATGTTATCGCCATATTCATCAACTTGCAAAAGGCGTTTGATGTAATGGACCACCAGGTCTTGCTAAAAAAGCTTTTTAAAATGGGTATTCGTGAAAAAACACACTCACTTATTGAATCGTACATAAAGGACCGACCACAGTATGTAAGCGGTGGTGGCAAATTCTAAACAACTGTGGAGTCCCACAGGGCTCCGTTGTTGGCCCACAGTTGTACTCACTGTTGGTACTATCACTGCGTCTTGCTGGGCTGAAAGGTATATATTTTACATTTGCTGATGACAAAGTTATTGTCTATAGCGGTACAGATCTTAAACAATTAATTGTAAAAAATACTCACAATGGCTAATTCAAAACAGACTAAAAGTTAATACCGAAAAAACTGTTTATATGGTTTTTAAACAAAAAAAAATACAAAATAATTTAATCTTTCACTAAATATTAACAACTCTGTAATTAATAATACCCAGTCTACTAAATATCTAGGAAAAGAAAGTTATACCAATGTTAGGCGCATTATATCGTTGTTCAACTTGACTTATCTGATTAACATCTGGGGTTCATGTGGAAGTACTAACTTCAAAAAAGTACAAACATTACAAAACAAAAGCATAAAAATCCTATACCGAAAAAGCTATAGAACTGCCACCAACACTCTCTACACAACAACTCAAACCAAACCATTGAAATTGAATTGAAATGTACTTTATTATCATATAAGATTAATAACAATGTATCAATCTCGTTGACAAAGCGTAAGATTATCCTATTATAACTACTTATATAAAAAATACAGAGACTGAGTAAAAAAAAAACTAATAACAGTAAATTTATAAAATTAAGTAAAAAAAACATTAACATAACAGTAAAATGAATAAAAACAGAAAATAGTTGGTACATGATGGAATACAGTACAAATAAAAACGAAAAAACACTACACCAATATATAGTAGTTGGTCATCAAGAAACTCGCTTGCATTGTAATATGCCTTGTTCTCCAACAACCCTACAACAGACCTTCTAAAAAGCTTTAGAATCACCATATTTCTGAGGTTTATTGGAAGGTGGTTGTAAATTTTAAGGCTCTCATAAATTAAAGAATTTTTTGTCAGGAAAGAACGGGGAATTAGTAGTGGCAGATTTCTGGCCTGTCTGGTGATTCTGCCTCCATCTTTATAATTCCCGTACTTTTTATGGACAAGATAGACAAAAAGTGAGGGAAGAGTAAGTATCTTAGAAGAAATAAACAATGGTCTGCATTGATCTCTCCGCCTCCTCCCATGCAAATAGCGAATGGCTCGCTTCTGCATAACAAAAACGGAATCAAACACGAATTTGACACATAAACCCCAAAATGCCAATCCATAACGCAGCAATGAATCCAGAAGGGAAAAATATACCATCTTGGTAGATGAGTAGCCCAACTCTGAAGCTGTAGTTCTAATTGCAAAGCATCCAGATGCTAATTTGGATTTTAGTTTGTCAACATGTTGAGTAAACTTTAAATTTTTATCAACTATAAGGCCTAAGAATTTTACCAGAGGTGTGTAATCCAAAACGTGATTTTCTAAAGCAATTGGCTCCATAGAAAGTTTAAATAACAAAATACTTATTTTAGAAATTTTGAAGCATAAGCGGTTGCTATCACACCAGTTTTTTATTATTTTTATATCCTCAGAGATAATGTTATTTAAATTAGCTTTAGGACCGCGCCAAAGAGCGGTGGTATCGTCCTCAAAAAGCGTAAGTTTGCAAAAAATAGGCAGTTTTGAAAGGTTTTCTACGTAAATTGAAAATAAAAGAGGACCAAGGACTGATCCTTGAGGAACGTCCCTGTGGTTGATTAGAGGACTTGACAATATGTTGTTACAAGATACAAACTGAAATCGAGAAGAAAGAAGAGACTCGATCAAAGACAATCAATCCCGGCGAAAGCCATACCTGTCAAGTTTCTGCAGCAGTATTCTGTGATCCACGCAGTCGAAAGCCTTCGAAAAATCACAGAACACTGCCGCTACAGCGTCTCATTAAAATACTTATTAGAATTATCCCAATGCAAACAAGTTTATAAAATTTTAAATCATACTCTCAAATGCAATGTTCCTTTCATACCAAACTCTCAATGATATGAATATGATACTAGAGGCAGAAACACAATAATGATGTATAACTCGTTACCATAGCATATTCGTACAAAACCAAACTTTATGAAATTTGTCAGAGAACTGAAACAATTTTTAACTACAAAATCATATTTTATCTAAAATAAAACAACACTTTTTCCTAAAAAATACAAATCTATATTTATAAATAAAAGTACAAAAATAAAATTTATCATTAAACAAGAAACAATATTCAAACTTTATTTAATGTTAATGTGCTATGTAGAAAGAGGCGTTATTAATGTTCAGTCCCAAGACCAGCGACTTCGCTGCATAGGGACATAACTACAATTACTTTTCTAATTTTATTTGTTTTATGTAATAGTATGTATTGTGTATCTAGTGATTTATATAATATCATATTGTTCAGTATAGTGTAACGTTAATTTTAAAAATTTAATTGTAAGTTATATTTTTAAATAAAAAAAAAGTTTTGGTGGTACCAGCTAGCTAACATTTAGTAAATACAAAATGAATAAAGAAATGCGACAGGAATTTAAAAAATTACATATCTCCATTTCAAACAGAAAAAGTGAACTTGGTGAACAACTTAAATCACAAATTAAAGACCTTCAAGAAAACACTTTTAAAACTGGATGGAATAGGTAACAGATTGAAAACTTTAGAAAAGGAAAACAATTGGTTAAAAGAAAAATTTGAGTACATTAACAGACAAAACAATATTTATGGAATGAAAGAAGATGAAACAAACTTAGATGATTTACTTGCAAAATTATTGGATTTTTTTTTAAATTTCAGAGTACAAATTGAAGAAAACCATATTAACTTTGTGAGAAGACTATAAAAATTTGGAACCAAGCAGATGATAATAACGTAAGACCTATACTGATAGGCTTTGTGAACCTGCATAAAAAGTATTTAGTCCTAAGAAACCTTCTTATAGAGTAGAGCAAGATATGACAACAGAACAAAGGCAAAAAGTAAAAAGTTTAAGAAAGGCTGCCTATTTTTTAAAAACTGAAGGAAACCGAACAAAAATCAAACAGAATAAATTGTTTGTGAATGGCCAGTTGTTTGTCGTACCAATCAATACCTTAAGCAAAAAGAAGAGGAAAACAAGGATGAAAATGGAAAAGATGAGGATTATGTTGACGTAGATGATGAAGAAGAGGCCAATACTACAAACAAACCTACTACTAGAAGCCCCAAAAAGAAAAGAAGATGTGAAGATCGGAATAACAGTGTATTTAGCGTAAAACCAAAAAAAAACTCCAAAAATCAATACTTTTTTCTGACCCGATCAATTAAAAATAAATCAGGAGTCTAAACAAGACACAATAAAAGTTTAAAAAAAGAATTTTGCTCAATTCTATTTTGGAATTGTGAAGGGTTTAGCAACATTTCCAATAATTTCAGTTTTCAAGACAAACTAACTCTAAAAAAGTATGATATAATTTGCCTATGCGAAAGTTGGTTATGCTACAATTTTGATATTACTCTACTATTCCTAAAAAAAATCTTATTCTTTTTTAGTTTAGCAATTAAAGATAAATCTGTGGGAAGAGCAAGTGGTTCTTATTTCAAAAGAAATATGGAAAAAGAATGGAATATTTTTGTCATTGAATCCAGCCCCTACTGGCTAATTTTAAGGTTAAAGCATTATTGTTTTAATATTCTTTTAGGTTGTGTGTACTTAAAACCATCATTAGACAACAAAAATATGCATATCAAAGCTGGAAGATAGACTCCAAGAAATTAATATTCAGTTTCCATATGACTGCATTATTATGGGAGGAGATCTAAATGCTAGAATTGCTAATCTTAACAATTTTACATTTGAACATGAAATGCATAATTTTCTAGACATTCCAGAAAGTTACTCATTAGACTCGGTGGTTAATACTAGAGAGAGAGTTTGGGATTTCTTATTTTAAATGGTAGATTTCCAGATGACTCACCAGGGAAATTTACATGCTTTAAAAATTCAGGTAAAAATACAAATGATATTATTTTCTGCAACATAAATGGTTAGTCATACATTAAAACTTTTTAAGTGTACCCTGAATTTCAGATTTCTGATCATTTAGCATAGCAACACACATTTTTTAACCATAATCAAAAACCAGAATATTTTTTTTCAAAAAAATAACTGTTTCAACCCGGGATTGTTCTAAAGTAAATCAGTTTAAAAATATCATGAATTACATCTCCTGCAATGACATTAATTTTATCAACAATAATTCCGAACAGTTAAATAGCTTCATAACGGAAAAAATAACATACGCTGCTTTTTTTCTGAGCATGACTAGGTCTATTTGTTACAGCAACAACAATTATTCATCGAAGCCTTGGTTTGACAATGATTGTGTTACCCAAAAAAAGGTTCTAAAAAACAAATACAAGGTCTTGCACAGAATAAATTTTAACAGTGATGAGATAACAGAATACACACAATCAAAAAAAATGTATAAAAAATTGCTGAAAATTAAAAAAAGAGAATATGAAAAAAATTTAAGAAAACAATTAAATCAAATTAAAAATCCTCAAGAATTCTGGTCATGTCAATCAACAGACAAAAACATAAAAGCTGTGATAGAACTTAACTCTTGGGTTGAATACTACAAAGCTTTCTATGTTCCATCCCCATTAATTGAATTTAAAATTTTTGATGCCCTACAACCATTTTTTGATAAATAAATAACTTTACAAGAACTGTATTCTGTGCTTTATAAAAGTAAGGACAAAAAAGCTTGTGGATTGGATCTACTTTCCAACGAATTTTATTAAAATTTACCACCACATTGTACTAAAACAATTTTAAAACTCTAATAAAATATTAAATACAGTAAAAATGTTTCACATTTATATGAGTGGGGACTCCCATTTACCAGAAAATTACAGGGGTATATCATTGATCAATCATATCACAAAAATATTCACTAAAATTCTTAATAACCGAATCACTTCATTTGTTGAGAACTTTAGTATTTTACCGGAAAGTCAATCAGGATTTAGAAGATCTAGGGGATGTGAAGGAAATATTTTTACTCTAAATGCCATCATTGGCAACCACCTTAGACTACCCAAAAGAAAAATATTTGCACTTTTTATAGACTTTAAAAAAGCTTTTCATAGCATTCATCAGGATATTTTATGGCCAAACTTGTACAATTCTGGAATAAGTTCTAAAATAATCCGCGTATGCAGAAATCTTTACAATATTGCAAATTTAAAAGTGGAAATTAGAGATCAACTTTCTGAAAATGTTAAAATTAACAAAGGAGTTTTGCAGGGAGATTCATTAAGCCCCACTTTGTTCTCACTGTACTTACAAGACATAGAAGACTTTTCTCATGCCAATGGGTGTACTGGGGTATCAATTGACAACTTCACAAATATTTTAATGCTATTATTTGCAGATGACCTAATTTTACTCTCAGATTCAGAAGCAAAGCTCAGAAAGCAACTTAATACCTTAAAAAAATACACAGATAACTTAAAATTAGAAGTTAACACAAAAAAACTCAAATACTGATTTTTAGAAAAGGGAAAAATGTAAAGAAAGGAAACTTCTTTTTTAACAATAAGGAAATTGAGCCGGTTAACAATTACAAATACTTAGGAGTAACTCTTAATTTTGATATGTCTCATTCAAAAGCCATTCAAGAAAGAATGTCAAAAACACGCATTGCACATAGCACCGTTATAAATAGCATAAAATAGCAAAAAATTAGCAACTGGGACAGCATTTTAAAGCTTTATAAAAGTGTAGTATTGCCAACACTCACATACTGTCTTGCATTATGGGGGGATAAATAGCTTAAAAAAACTGGAGCACTCGCAAGTTTCATTTTTTAATAGTTTCATGTATTTAGGTAAAACTACCCTTGGCCATGTCACCCAGATAGAATTCAAACTGAATCATGTGGTAACTGTAGTTGTTAAGGAATCATTAAACCTACTACTAAGAATTAAATCTCTTAACAATGGCAGATATCCATTGATTGCTCTACAACGGCTTATACACTTATCAACATCAATACTTAATGCAAGTTTGATCGATTTAATTGGATTTCACAACTTAAATATACATTTTAAAAATATTCGGATATAGAACTAGATTTAGAAAACTTCAGTCAAAACCAAATTATTTTTATTCTAGAAAAAATTGAATGCAAAGCAGCCAAAACTGATTGGGATAAGTACTGCTGTCAAACTTTTGTCCTCGTTATAAAAACTTCTTTAATACCTTAAGTTCAGAAAATACTAATTATATAATTTCACAAACTCATCCTTTATTTTTAAAAAGATTCATTGCTCAAATCAGGCTACACAATAAATTCATCCTGAAAGTGACCTTAAAAGATATCACTTATCTAATAAAGCTAACTGATCAATGTACAATCTGCAACCTCCAAAAAGTAACCAAACTTCTGACATTAACTTGTTGTACAAGCTTTACAACTACACAGCCGAATTTCTTAAGCATTATAATAAATGAATAGTTTAATTATCTCCTCTTCTAAAAATCCTTCTGAACTCTGTATTATCTTTTTATTATTTTTCTTTTTTTTTGTTTTTTTCTTTTGAATTTTATGTTATTTTTCTTAATTTATAAATTAATAAGTTATTTTGTGTTAATTTTTTTTTTAATTTAACAGTTATTTATTAGTTTATTTTTATTTACCTTTCAGGTTGATTAATGTATGATTTAATAATTTTTGTTTATTTTCAAAACAGCTCTCTACTTGTTTATGTACCTCCAGGTCTGAAAAACAATAAAAGTTTGATTTGATTTGAAAACTATTGTTATCATTTGTAACTACATAATCTATCAAAGTTCTTGAATCTCTACTAACTCTTGTATATTCTTTAACCATTTGTTCTAATCCTAAAAACTTAATTAAGCTTTCTACTTTCTTACTGTAAGTGGTAGTTCTTCTACTTTTTCGTCTAAAAAATCAAGAAACTGTGCATGTGAGCTATTGGGTAAATGGTAGAGGCAGCATATTACATATGAAAGTGAGTTAATCTGAATTTTAGTAGCCAGTATCCATGTATTCAGGGGTAAAGATACATTTAATATCTTGATATTTTATAACTGATTTAATATAAATTATTACTCCACATGTATGCCTGCTATGAGACGTGCAATTCAACATATACAAACCGCTTATTTGGATCTTAGCATAATTAATATCCTCAGTAACATGCGTCTCTGAAACACACAATATAAATGGACTATAGAAATAAACATTTGTTATTATACTACTGATATTTGTCAGAAGACCACCACTATTAGTATAAAAAATTACTGTTTTTTTCTTTTTTTAGGGTAGGATTTCTAGTTCCTCGTTAACCCTAAAAAAGGCGTCGTTTGACACAAATCCAGTTTCTTATTTCTACACATGTACACATGTGTACATGTACCAGATGCAAATTGCATTATTGCTATTCTTAAACTCTTTAATGCCTTCCGCTATAAGGCTTGCCACTTTTCATAGCCCCGAATAGTTGAGGTATTTTATATCCCTTCTGTAGTCTCTAATGTCCAAATAATTAGCGATTTCAATAAAATTAAGCCCATTAGTAAACTTCTTAAATCTCATTACAGTCCTAAAAATATATTCATTAATATTATGAATTTCCCTTGACCCTTCCTTATTGAAGTTATATGGTAAAGAACATATTGCCAAATTGGTATCACTCCAACTATCAACTAACGCTGACAATTCATTATAATGTGTAATCTTGTTGTTACTTCCTGCTAACACAAAGACCAAATCCAAAATACTAAAATCTTTTATAAATGTAGTATTACTTATTACATGTTTATAAACTGCATATGGTTTACAAATGACCTGCAACTGATATTCTACCCCTAAATTATCTTTCAAATATTCATAGAAAAATTTTCCAGTATCGTCTGTTAACAATAATACTTTTCTAGTTTTTCTAACATTAATTAGTCCTTTGTTCTTTATTGTTTTTGGCTCTTTATAAATTCCGTCTTCTTTCTTTTCTATTTTGTATTCTTCCTCATACTTTCGTATAGTAACTATCATATCTCTATTTACCTCGTTAATTTCCTTCAAATCATTTCAAAGATCTTCAATTATTTTACTTTTATTCTGAATAATATCAGAGTACTCCTTTACAATTCTTTCCGCTGCAATAATTTTTGATTCCAGCTCACAAGATTTGACCTGTTCCTTATTAAGTAAGTTTATGTTTTCTTTAAATTTACCTCTTAAGTTTTCTTCCTTTCTACTCAGTTCATTTATTGTTTCTTCATATTGTTCTTTTTTATCTTTGCTTTGTTGAACGTTTGATAAGGGACTACTTTTAAAATTCTGTAACTCTAGTATTTTTTCCATCAATTCTTTTATGACTTTTTCCTTGCTTTCTACTTCACAATGAAATTTTTTAACAGTACTATTGAGTTTATTTACATATTCATTCAACTCATTTTTACTTTCTTGTTTAAGCAAAATTTCCTTATTAGCTTACATTAATTTATCTTCAAGTAATTTTCTTCTGTGATATTATTTAATGTTTTCTGCCATTTTTCATTTTTTTTGAAAAATTCTTTATGGGGGCACCTACCAGGTTCCCTAGGACCCCAAATCCACTGGCGCCCATAGTTTTTTTTAATAAAAAATGGCAGACAATCGTATACTGCATAATTACCTGACATATATTTTGTTAAGAGATAAAAAACTTAAAACAGGAAATTGCCAGTAAGGATAATCATATTAAAAGACTCAAAACAAATACATATTGTTGAAAGTTGAAACAAGAAAAGAAGAAGCTACTCACAGAAGAAAAAAAAAGTATTGATATGGAGGTGCAGAATAATAAAACAAAAACGATGTGTTGAAAATTAAATTAAATAATATCACAGAAAAAAAAAATTACTTGAAGATAAATTAATGTAAGCTAATAAGGAAATTTTGCTTAAACAAAAAAGTGAAAATGAGTTGAATGAATATGTAAATAAACTCAATAGTACTGTTAAAAAATTTCGTTGTGAAGTAGAAAGCAAGAAAAAAGTCATAAAATAATTGATGGAAAAATACTAGAGTTACAGGATTTTAAAAGTAGTGCCTTATCAAACGTTCAACAAAGCAAAGATAAAAAAAACAATATGAAGAAACAATAAATGAACTGAGGAGAAAGGAAGAAAATTTAAGAGGTAAATTTAAAGAAAACATAAACTTACTTAATAAGGTCAAATCTTGTGAGCTGGAATCAAAAAATATTGCAGCGGAAATAATTGTAAAGGAATACTCTGATATTATTCGGAATAAAAGTAAAATAATTGAAGATCTTAGAAATGATTTGAAGGAAATTAACGAGGTAAATAGGAGGAAGAATACAAAATAGGAAAGAAAGATTTGAGCACTAATAAGTATGACGAAAGAATGAAAAAAGTTACAGACAAAAATATGAAGCAAAAGGCAGATGAAGAAGATGGAATAGATGAAGAAGACGGAATTGATAAAGAGCCAAAACCAACAAAGAACGAAGGACTAATTAATGTTAGGAAAACTAGAAAAGTATTATTGTTAACAGACGATACTGGAAAATTTTTCTATGAATATTTGAAAGATAATTTAGGGGTAGAATATCAGTTACAGGTCATTTGTAAACCATATGCAGTTTTTAAACATGTAATAAGTAATATAGGTACATTTATAAAATATTTTAGTATTTTGGATTTGGTCGTTGTGTTAGCAGGAAGTAACAACAAGATTATACATTATAATGAATTGTCAGGGTTAGTTGAGAGTTGCAGTCATACCAATTTGGCAATATGTTCTTTACCATATAACTTTAATAAGGAAGGGTCAAGGGAATTTCATAATATTAATGAATATATTTTTAGGACTGTAATGAGATTTAAGAAGTTTACTAATAGGCTTAATTTTATTGAACTCGCTAATTATTTGGAAATTAGAGACTACAGAAGGGATATAAAATACCTCAACTATTCGGGGCTATGAAGAAGGCATTAAAGAGTTGAAGAATAGTAATAATGCAATTTGCAATGTGGTACATGGGCATTTTTTAGGGTTAACGAGGAACTAGAAATCCTAACCTAAAAAAAGAAAAAAACAGTAATTTTTTATACTAATAGTGGTGGTTTTCTCACAAATATCAGTAGTATAATAACAAATGTTTATTTCTATAGTCCATTTATATTGTGTGTTTCAGAGACGCATGTTACTGAGGATATTAATTTATATTAAATCAGGTATAAAATATCAAGAGATATTAAATGTATCTTTACCCCTGAATACATGGATACTGGCTACTAAAATTCAGATTAACTCACTTTCATATGTACTACTACTTACAGTAAGAAAGCTTAATTAAGTTTTTAGGATTAGAAGAAATGGTTAAAGAATATACAAGAGTTAGTAGAGATTCAAGAACTTTGATAGATTATGTGGTTACAAATGATAATACTAGTTTTCAAATCAAATCAAACTTTTATTGTTTTTCATACCTGGAGGTACATAAATAAGTAGAGAGGTGTTTTGAAAATTAACAAAAATTATTAAATCATAAATTAAACTAACCTGAAAGGTAAATAAAACTAAAATAATAAATAACTGTTAAATTAAGAAAAGAAATTAACATAAACTAACTTATTCATTTATAAATTAAGAAAAATAACATAAAATTGAAAAGAAAAAACAAAAAAAAGAAAAATAATAAAAAGATAATACAGAGAGTTCAGCCGAGAGTTCAGCAACATTTTTAGAAAAGGAGATAATTAAACTATTCATTTATTATAATGCTTAAGAAATTAGGCTATGTAGTTGTAAAGCTTGTACAACAAGTTAATGTCAGAAGTTTGGTTACCGGTGTAAGTTAAACCCTGATTTAGGAAAATTGGCAAATATTTTTCTCTTATGGGTGTGTATAATGGACATTCCAGAAAGACATGATCAAGAGACTCGACTTTTTGGAGATTTCAGATTGTACATTGATCAGTTAGCTTTATTAGATAAGTGATATCTTTTATGGTCACTTTTAGGATGAATTTATTATGTAGCCTGATTTGAGCAATGAATCTTTTTAAAAATAAAGAATGAGTTTCTAAGGGGTTGGTACTAAAGAAGTTTTTATAATGAGGACAAAAGTTTGACAGCAGTATTTTATCCCAATCAGTTTTGGCTGCTTTGCATTCAATTTTTTCTGGAATAGAAATCTTTTGGTTTTGAGTGAAGTTTTCTAAATCTAGTTCTATATCCGAATAATTTTTAAATGTATGGTCTGCACTTAGAACTTGCTTGCACACTAACTTTATTTTTCTTGGGTGTCCTATAACAACTAAAAATACATTTTGTAAGAATAAGGTGTTACTTTATAATCAAAATCTGCGAAGTTTTTTGAATAGAATTGACAGAATAACAGAAAACAAGTTGGACTATGTGGATACAAACAAAAAGATTGGTTATAAAATTTGAAACTGGCAATTAGGGCAAATTATTGCTGAAAAAATTTATTCAACGTTGGTACCAAGTAACAAGACTTTAATATTTATAAAACCTTCTCATCAATTGGTTGTATCCACAGAGATTTCAAGTTCTGTGAAAGAGGTCGTTCAAACTGGTTTGTCCGTAGGCTCTGAGAGTATACCTACCATTGTGGTCTTGGATTCTCCCAGGTCAATTAATTTAAGAATTGGTAATAACGAAATTTCAGAAAATAGTGACTCTTGTAATAAAAGCAGCGATTCTTGTATCAAAAATCAAACATCTTTTTTAGAACAGAACATCCCTTTGCGGGAGATCATTTAAAAAGTAATGACTCTGAGTTATCAGTCATGTTACAGAATATTAGATCGCTAAGGAATAAATGCAATGACCTTTTTATATTTTTAAAATCTAACAAATTTCCTGACATAGTTTTACTTACAGAACATTGGCTGCACCCAGAGGAGATTTTTAATATTCCTAACTATCAAACCATTTCACTGTCTTGCAGAGAGCATTCGCTTCATGGAGGAACTTTAATTTTATCCAAACAATCTTTTAGTTTTGTAAATATTGATAAGTTTGATCATCTTTGGAAGGAAAATATTTTTGAATTCTCTGTGTCTTTCTGTAAGCAATTTAATTTGTTTGTCTTTTGCGTGTACCGCTCTCCTTCTTCGAATGTTAAAGACTTTCTCAATAAACTTGATTCAATATTATGCGAAGTTCCCCCAAATGCAAAAGTGGTGCTTGCGGGAGACTTTGACGTTGACTTTAGCGATAAAAATAAATTTCATACTACTATGCTCTCGAACTTGCTATCGGCGTATGGTTTAACAAATCACGTTGTCTCTCCCACAAGAATCACAGCTTCAACTGCTACAACTATAGATTATATGTGTTCTAATTTGAATGATGTTTCTTGTTCTGTTCTTCACTCTGGTTTGTCTGACCATGAAGCAGTTAGTTCCATTTTTATTTTGAAGTCTGCTCCTACAAAATGTTTACGTCGCCAAAAAAGAATATTCAGTAGAAATGCTTTCAACTCATTCAAAAATAACTGCCTTAATGTCAATTGGTGTGGCATAGGACAAGCTCCAGAGCCGCTTAGTGCTTTTTATAGAGTCTTGGCGGACAATTTTAAGCGAGCTTTCCCTTTGCGTTGGGTCAAACCAAAGCTTAAAAATACAAAGCACTGGTTAACTGGAGGAATAAGAAGTGCTTCAAAAAATCTCCGTAGTTTAAATTACATCAAAAAGTTCTTTAATGAGGTTAACTGGTTTACTGAATATTGCAACAAATATCGTAACTTGCACAAAAAAATTATTGAAGCAGCTAAGAAGAAATATTATAATTCTAGACTTCAAAATTCAAAAAATAAGCAAAAAGAATCATGGAGTATTATTAATGATTTTCGTCGGAAACAGTCTCGGTGCAGTGATGTAAACCTTGATCCAAATTCATTGAATAAGTTTTATTGTAGTATAGCTTTTACTTTAACAGAAAATATGCCATCTCCTACAGATCCCCTTACCTATCTATCAGACATTTCAGTTTCCAGCTCTTTTCGCTTTTATCCTGTTGAACCAGAAGAGGTTGTGGATGCAATTAAGGATATTAAGAATAAGAAAGCTAGTGGTGAGAATGAAATATCTGCCGAGGTTCTGTCAAAACTGCCTCATGACGCTTTGATTGCTTTGTGTGTTGCGATAAATGATTCTTTTAACAAGGGAACTTTCCCGGAATGTTTAAAATCATCAATTCTTATTCCCTTGCACAAAGGTGGCGCAACAGACATGCCTTCCAACTTCCGCCCAATTTCTCTTTTGCCTACAATGTCCAAGGTTGTTGAGAAAATTGTTAAAAAGAGAGTGTGGAGCTCCCTTATTAAATATAAATTAATTACCCCGAAACAGTTTGGATTTCAGACTTCAAAGGGGACGCATGATGCCATCTTTAGCTTTCTTGATAGGGTATATACAGAGATCAATAAGGGTGAAGCTGTAGCGGCGGTATTTTGTGATCTATCCAAGGCTTTTGATTATGTGGATCACAAAATACTATTGCATAAGCTTGAGAAGTATGGATTTAGAGGCAATGTCTTAAAGTGGTTCAAGTCTTATTTAAGTTTTCGTCATCAGTCAGTGGTCAGTTCTGGTTCGTGTTCTTCTCCTCTTGGTGTCAATTGTGGTGTACCTCAGGGGTCAGTGTTGGGGCCTCTCTTGTTTCTCCTCTACATAAACGATCTTGTAAGGTTAAAGATTGCGGGAGAGTTTACTTTATTTCTGATGATACTTCGGTACTATGGTACCACAAAGATATTCACATTTTAAGGAAACAGACTTCAGGAGACCTCTTAAAAATTAAAAATTGGTGTAACGCTAACAGACTTTGTTTTAACATCAATAAAACAAATATTTTAGGGTTTAATTGTAATATGCAGGGCGTGAATTTGGGAGACGATCCCTTGCAGAGCAATACTGTTACCAAGTTCTTAGGTCTGCATATTGACAGTCAGTTAAGATTTGAAGATCATATCTTTAAATTGAGTAGGAGACTCTCTTCTGGGTGTTTTGCCATTAGATGTGTGAGGGCCGAATTGGGTAGTGACATTGCAAGATCTGTTTATTTTTCATTATTTGAGTCACACTTAAGATATGGCATACCTTTTTGGGGCTCTGCACATCTTCATCTTCTGAAAATTGTTTTTGTTCTTCAAAAGAAAGCAGTGCGTTTTGTGGCTAATATTCACCAAAGAGAGTCATGTAGGACTCATTTTGTTAATCAAAAAATTCTAACTCTGACGTCATTATTTGTTTTAGAGTTGGCAAGTTTGGTCTTTAAAAATTTTAATAATATTTATGGATCTGGACCAAGGCGTATGAACAGACAAAATTTCAATCTTTACCAATTCCTAAAAGCACTTTGGCTCAAAAATCTTTAATTTATGAAGGGAGGAAAATATTTAATCACTTGCCTTTTGTTATTAAACATGCTACAACCCTCAAAAAATAAAAAATAAATAAAAAATCTTCTTGTAGCGAGACCATATTACTCTTTGGCCGAGTTTTATGAGGACCAGTTTGGATAAGACCAATTGTGTTTTATTACGTTATTATTTTATATTCTTAAATTTAAAAAGTATGTTAAACATCTAGTCATTTTTTTTAGGCAACACTTTAGTTTTTTTTACCTCTTTATTATATTTTAATCTTTTTGTCTAGTTTTTTGTTTTATGGCTTTTATTTATTTTTTCCTGTTTTTTTTTAACTGTAATCCAGATTTTGTTTTTTTTTTAAATTATTTATTCTGTTCATACTGTTTTATTATTTAACATATTAATATTATTTTTGTGGTAATTTTCTTTTTTTCTTCCTCTTTTGACGTATTATCATATTAATTTAAGAATTTATTTTTATCTATTTTAGTGACAAGTTTATTAATAATTAGATTATTTAGCCTGCTTTGTCAACAGAATTTTTTTTCTTGACAATAAAGTATTTTTTGATTGATTGATTGTATATTTAAGTTGTGAAATCCAATTAAATCGATCAAACTTGCAGTAAGTATTGTTAGTTGATAAGTGTATAAGCCGTTGTAGAGCAATCAATGGATATCTGCGATTGTTAAGAGATTTAATTCTTAGTAGTAGGTTTAATGATTCCTTAACAACTACAGTTACCACATGATCCAGTTTGAATTCTATCTGGGTGACAGGGGTAGTTTTACCTAAATACATTAAACTATTAAAAAATGAAACTCGTGACTGCTCCAGTTTTTTCAAGCTATTTATCCCCCATAATGCAACACAGTATGTGAGTGTTGGCAATACTACACTTTTATAAAGCTTTAAAATGCTGTCCCAGTTGTTAATTTTTTGTTGTTTTATGCTATTTATAACGGTGCTTTGTGCAATGCGTGTTTCTGACATTCTTTCTTGAATGGCTTTTGAATGAGACATATCAAAATGAAGAGTTACACCTAAGTATTTGTAATTGTTAACCGCCTCAATTTTCTTATTATTAAAAAAGAAGTTTCCTTTCTTTACATTTTTCCCTTTTCTAAAAATCATTATTTGAGATTTTTTTTTGTGTTAACTTCTAATTTTAAGTTATCTGTGTATTTTTTTAAGGTATTATTATTTAAGGTATTAAGCTTCTGAATCAGAGAGTAAAATTAGGTCATCTGCAAATAATAGCATTAAAATAATTGTGAAGTTGTCAATTGATACCCCAGTACACCCATTGGCATGAAAAAAGTCTTCTATGTCTTGTAAGTATAGTGATCTCCCTTCAAAACTCCTTTGTTAATTTTAACATTTTCAGAAAATTGATCTCTAATTTCTACACTTAAATTTGCAATATTGTAAAGATTTCTGCATACGCGGATTATTTTAGAACTTATTCCAGAATTGTACAACTTTGGCCATAAAATATCCTGATGAATGCTATGAAAAGCCTTTTTAAAGTCTATAAAAAGTGCAAATATTTTTCTTTTGGGTAGTCTAAGGTGGTTGCCAATGATGGCATTTAGAGTAAAAATATTTCCTTCACATCCCCTAGATCTTCTAAAGCCTGATTGACTTTCCGGTAAAATATTAAAGTTCTCAACAAATGAAGTGATTCGGTTATTAAGAATTTTAGGGGGGAGTCCCCACTCTTATAAAGGTGAAACATTTTCACCTGTCCCCATGATTCGGGTATTTTTTCTATATTTAATATTTTATTAAAGAGTTTTAAAATTGTTTTAGTCCAATCTAGTGGTAAATTTTTATAAAATTCCTTGGAAAGTAGATCTAATCCACAAGCTTTTTTTTCCTTACTTTTATAAAGCACAGCATACAGTTCTTGTAAAGTTATTTCTTTGTCAAAAAATGGATGTAGGGCATCAAAAATTTTAAATATAATTAATGGGGATGGAACATAGAAAGCTTTGTAGTATTCAACCCAAGAGTTAAGTTTTATCACAGCTTTTATGTTTTTGTCTCTTCATTGACATGACCAGACTTCTTGAGGATTTTTAATTTGATTTAATTGTTTTCTTACATTTTTTTCATATTCTCTTTTTTTAATTTTCAGCAATTTTTTATACAATTTTTTTGATTGTGTGTATTCTGTTATCTCATCACTGTTAAAATGGACTCTGTGCAAGACCTTGTATTTGTTTTATAAAACCTTTTTTTGGGTAACACAATCATTGTCAAACCAAGGCTTCGATGAATAATTGTTGTTGCTGAAACAAATAGACCTAGTCATGTTCAGAAAAAAAGCAGCGTATGTTATTTTTTCTGTTATGAAGCTATTTAACTGTTCGGAATTATTGTTGATAAAATTAATGTCATTGCAGGAGATGTAATTCATGATATTTTTAAACTGATTTACTTTAGAACAATCCCAGGTTGAAACAAAAATATTCTGGTTTTTGGTTATGGTTAAAAAATGTTTGTGTTGCTATAGCTAAATGATCAGAAATCTGAAATTCAGGGTACACTTGAAAAGTTTTAATGTATGACTAACCATTTATGTTGCACAAAATAATATCATTTATATTTTTACCTGAATTTTTAAAACATGTAAATTTCCCTGGTGAGTCATCTGGAAATCTACCATTTAAAATAATAAATCCCAAAGTCTTCAGTGCCTCACAGAGAAATCTCCCTCTAGTATTAACCACCGAGTCTAATGAGTACCTTTCTGGAATGTCTACAAAATTATGCATTTAATGTTCAAATGTAAAATTGTTAAGATTGACAATTCTAGCATTTAGATCTCCTCCTATAATAAAATCTTCCAGCATTGATATGCATATTTTTCTTGTCTAATGATGGTTTTAAGTACACACAACCTAAAAGAATATTAAAACAATAATGCTTTAACCTTAAAATTAGCCAGAAGGGGCTGGATTCAATGACAAAAATATTCTCCTTTTTCCATATTTATTTTGAAATAAGAACCACTTGCTCTTCCCACAGATTTATTAAGAATTTTTTTAGGAATGGTAGAGTAATATCAAAATTGTAGCATAACCAACTTTCGCATAGGCAAATTATATCATACTTTTTTAAAGTTAGTTGGTCTTGAAAACTGAAATTATTGGAAATGTTGCTAAACCCTTTACAATTCCAAAATAGAATTGACCAAAATTCTTTTTTTAAACTTTTATTGTGTGTTCTTTGGACTCCTGATTTATTTTTAATTGATCGGGTCGGAAAAAAGTATTGATTTTTGGATTTTTTTTGGTTTTACGCTAAATACACTGTTATTCCGGTCTTCACGTCTTCGTTTCTTTTTGGGGCTTCTAGTAGTAGATTTGTTTTTAGTATTGGTCTCTTCTTCATCATCTACATCATCCTCATCTTTTCCATTTTCATCCTTGTTTTCCTCTTCTTTTTGCTTAAGGTACTCATTGATTAGTATGACAAACAACTGGCCTTCACAAAAAATTTATTCTGTTTGATTTTGTTCGGTTTCCTTCAGGTTTTAAAAAATAGGCAGCCTTTCTTAAACTTTTTACTTTTTACCTTTGTTCTGTTGTCATATCTTGCTCTACTCTATAAGAAGGTTCATACAGTTTCTTAGGACTAAATACTTTTATGCAGGTTCACAAAGCCTATCAGTATGGGTCTTACTTTATTATCATCTGCTTGGTTCCAAATTTTTATAGTCTTCTCACAAAGTTAATATGGTTTTCTTCAATTTCTACTCTGACATTTAAAAAAAATCCAATACTTTTGCAAGTAAATCATCTAAGTTTGTTTCATGTTCTTTCATTCCATAAATCACGATATTGTTTTGTCTGTTAATGAACTCAAATTTTTCTTTTAACCAATTGTTTTCCTTTTCTAAAGTTTTCAATCTGTTACCTATTCCATCCAGTTTAAAGAAAGTGTTTTCTTAAAGGTCTTTAATTTGTGATTTAAGTTGTTCACCAAGTTCACTTTTTGTGTTTGAAATGGATATATGTAATTTTTGAAATTCCTGTCGCATTTCTTCATTCATTTTGTATTTACTAAATGTTTGCTAGCTGGTACCACCAAAACTTTTTTTTTTTAATTTAAAAATATAACTTACAATTACATTTTTTCTTCCATACAGTGCTCTAAAATTAACGTTACACTAAACTGAACAATATGATATTATATAAATCACCTCTCCCTATGCAGCGAAGCTGGTCTTGGGACTGAACATTAATAACGCCTCTTTCTACATAGGTTCTTATATATATACATAGTTTCTTCTTTAATGATAAATTTTATTTTTGTATTTTTATTTATAAATATAGATTTGTATTTTTTAGGAAAAAGTGTCGTTTTATTTTAGGTAAAATATGATTTTGTACTTAAAAATTGTTTCAGTTCTCTGACAAATTTCATAGAGGATTGTTTAATATTTTGTTAGTTCTAATTAAATCAATATGTATGTTGTTTCTGCCTCTAGTATCATATTCATATTATTGAGAGTTTGTTATTAAAGGAACATTGCATTTGAGAGTATGATTTAAATTTTATAAACTTGTTTGCATTGAGATAATTTGAGTTGTTGTGTAGAGAATGTTGGTGGGAGTTCTATAGCTTTTTCGGTATAGGATTTATATGCTTTTGTTTTGTAATGTTTGTACTTTTTTGAAGTTAGTATTTCCACATGAACCCCAGATTAATCAGATAAGTCAAGTTAGAGACAATGTATTCAAGTAACTTGAACAACGATATAATGCACCTCACATTGTTATAACTTTCTTAGTGATCCTATCTACATGCTTTTCCCAATTTAATTTGTTATCAACCATTAATCCTAGATATTTAGTAGACCGGGTATTATTAATTACAGAGTTATTAATATTTGGTGAAAGATTAAATTATTTTGTTTTTTTTTTTGTTTAAAAACCATATAAACAGTTTTTTCGGTATTAATTTTTTGTCTCTTTTGAATTAGCCATTGTGAGTATTTATACAAGTCCTGATTTATTGTTGTTTCAAGTTGTTTAAGATCTGTACCGCTATAGACAATAACTTTGTCATCAGCAAATGTAATATATATACCTTTCAGCCCAGCAAGACGCAGTGATAGTACCAACAGTGAGTACAACTGTGGGCCACAGTTGTTTACTCACTGTCGGCACCACCACCGCTTACATACTGTGGTCGGTCCTTTAGGTACGATTCAATAAGTGAGTGTGTTTTTTTACGAATACCCATTTTAAAAAGCTTTTTTAGCAAGACCTGGTGGTCCACTACATCAAACGCCTTTTGCAAGTCGATGAATATGGCGATAATATATTTTTTTTATGTAGTTCAGACCTAACATAATTTGCGTGTAGTGGCACCGAGAGTATTGCTATTTTTGATAAATCCGTATTGGTATTTGTCATAACCCACACTTTCTTCTATAAAACTTGTTATTTCATTTTTTATTAAGATTTCTATTATTTTAGACAGAACACAGACAACAGTTATTGGTCTATAATTAATAATAATAACTATCTTTTTTTTTATCAAAAAATGGGGAAAAAAATGTGCACTTATAACCTCACTTTTTGGATTTCGCAAGTTTTTCAAAACATCTGGTTTTTTAGTTCTGGCTTTAGAACCCGTTTTTTAGCGATGATAACATCAAGTTTTAATAAAAAATTACTTTGAATTTATAATAAAAACCGCAAAAAAAAATTATTAAATTTGGATCAGCTGTTTTCAGGTTAACTGACGTAACCTCAATCCGATAACAATAGTTTAGAACACGAAATATCAGATTTTCTTAAAGTATCAGATCATTCAAATATTATAATTTATGTGCCAGAAAAAATTAAATTAGATGAAATTAGAGTAATAAGAAAACGTAATTTTAAAGATTTTTAAGAAAGAAGAGTTTTGCAGCACCCTATGTCATTTTGAGTGGGTATATAGTGCGGATGTTGATGAGCTTGCAAATATATTTGTAGTCAATATCTCAAAAACCTTAGATATTCATGCGCCATTTATGAAAAGTAAAAAACAAGAATTTTAATAATTCTAAAATAAAAGTATGGTTTTCTCAGGAATTAATGAATAAAAAAAGATATAGAGATCAACTTTTTAAGACAGCAAAAGAAACAAATGGCGATTAAGATTGGAGCAAATACAAAGCAGTAAGGAACATTGTTACCAAGAAAATAAGAGAAGAAATCAGAATGCACTATGAAGAAAAAATTTCAGAAAAAGACGCAAACAAAAAAGATCCAAAAGCCATGTGGAAAACTTTAAAAGAGCTCATGGAAAAAGTAAATCCATGCCATATGAAACAGAATTTGAAAATAATATTATGGGAGAAACTGATTTAGATATTTCTAATAAATTTAACGTGTATTTTGTTGAAAGTATTGTGGAAATTGTAAATGATATTAAGCCAGTCAACAGTGTTGATTCAGTTGTGTCAATATAGTGATTTGAAAGAATGTCTTAAGTTGCATTTAGACTGTGGTAGTGTAGTCGTCGTTGCATTGCAGCTGTAGTGAATTTTTTTCTATAGATAATGCAGAACAGGATATTTTATAGATAAATAAAATTTTTTGGTACACACTTTTTAATATAATTTACCTTGTTTAATGTTTTAAACAAATATTGGTGATAATAGACCCTCTTGCAAAATTTTTGAACATGTTAAAAGATCCACCTTACATATTTCTTTTGTATTAACCGAGAAAGTTCCGTTTTTTCTTAATATAAGTTCGAAAATGCTAAAACTAAAGGAATTAGGGTTGATTGGGTACCAAAGATGGACAAAATAAAACTTGGGGATGAAAAAAATGTGGTAATTTTGTATTTGCATGCTTACATACAGTCAATAGTGTGTTCAGTGGTATTAGCGATAAATTAACAAGGTACTATACTAGTTATATCTAATCCGCTGATTAATCATTCTGGTTTATTATAATTGCGAAGGAATTAGAGCCTTTTTTCTAAGTGACAAAAAGCGCTTACTTTTAGCATTACTTCGCTTACATGGACAAATATTATATAAAATAATTTATCTTCTTAATCTTATATATTGCTTTAGTAATAACCTTTAGAAAAGTTATAGTACCGTATTATCAGCGGTGCACGGTGGTTGTATTGAAAAAAACTCACACAGAGATAGGTAGATATTTTCGGACGCGTATGAAAGATATGGCATGAATACACGAACGTTAAGCATGGGAGTGGTTTCGTGGAAAAACACACAGTCGATCTTTGCAATAAAATAAAATGAAGAAGGTATTATATTTACCTATGTCTCCATCCCCTGTCCAACCGATGTTAATAATATTAATGTTACCTACTAATGTTACCTACTACATTAAATTATTAATTTTCTATAATTTATTGGTACATTTATTGGTAAATCTCTAATTTCTGTACATTGAATATCTTTTAAACCAAAGAATATAAATACCTATAGCCTTATATAGTCAATATACATACTGCAATACCTACAGCTATCAAGAAGAGGGGACCAAACTTTTTATCTCTAAATTTTTCTCTTTCATCACTCTATCAAAATAGCAATACCAATATTATAAATAAGGCGGTCGTGTTATTTTTATTACCCATGAACAAAAACTTAGTAGGTACCGGCTATGTAGTAATCTACAACTCTATTTTTAGCCACCCATACTATAGTATAGGCTAATGGGATCGGCAAAAAGAAAGACTTAAATATAAAATTTTTTGATGGTGTCTGTCTGTCTGTTTGGGAGACAATTAGGCAAAATCCACTGAACCGAAATTTTATGAAATTTGGAAAAATCGCCACTTATCCCCCTGATTATAATTAGTTGTTTATCTATACATATAATAAATCTCTAAAAGGACCATTTTTGTACATTGAATTGAATTGACTATTTATTTATATTTTATTGTTTGACCAAACGAGATATCAAAAATGCAATTTTTACAATTTTTGTCTGTATGTATGTCTGTTTGTTCCAGCATCACGCATAAACTACACAGGCAACACATAGGCATTTATTTCATCAAAAAGTAACTTTTAAAAAAGTAACTTTTAAACAGTTTTATAAACAATTTTAGAAAATTACTAGTTTGACGTAGAAAAGGGGAGAGGGGTAATATAGCGCCGCTGTTTATTGTAGGTAGGTACCATTATTAATTATTAACTTCGGCTGGTCAGGGGATAGGGACATAAGTAAATATAATACTTTGTTCATTTATTGAAAATATCGAGTGTCTGCATTTCCACGAAATATCTCCCATGCTTAAAGTTGGTGTGTTCATGCCATCTCTTTCATGTGCGCCCGAAAATATCTACCTATCTCTGTGTGAGTTTTTTTCACTACAACCACCGTGTACCCCTGATAATACGGTACTAGAACTTTTCTAAAGGTTATTACTAAAGCAATATATAAGATTAAGAAGGTAAATTACTTGATATAATTTGTCCATGCAAGCGAAGTAATTCTAAAAGTAAGCGCTTTTTGTCACTTAGAAAAAAGGCTCTAATTTCTTCGCAATTATAATAAATCAGAATGATTAATCAGCGGATTAGATATAACTACTATAGTACCTTGTTAATTTATCGCTAATACCACTGAACACACTATTGACTCTAGGTATGTATGCAAATACAAAATTACCAAATATTTTTCTTCCCCAAGTTTTATTTTGTCCATATTTGGTACCCAATCAACCCTAATTTTAAAAGTAAAGCATTTTTGAACTTATATTAAGAAAAAACGGAACTTTCTTGGCTAATACAAAAGAAGTATGTAAAGTGAATCTTTTAACATGTTCAAAAATTTTGCAAGAGGGTCTATTATCACCAATATTTGTTTGAAACATTAAACAAGGTAAATTATATTAAAAAGCGTGTACCAAAAAATATTGTTATCTATTTATCTGTAAAATATCCTGTTCTGCATTATCTATGGAAAAAATTCACTACAGCTGCAATGCAACGACGACTACACTACCACAGTCTAACTGAACCTTTAAAAATTTAAAAACGAATAACGCCGATCAACATGGAATAAACTTGAAGTAACTGGCCAACATTTATTAAAGGTAATAAACACGTCTCTGGAAACTGGAATATTTCCTGAAAGCTAGAAAACTGCAGCAGTTGTACCAATACAAAAAATTTCTAATACCAAAAAGTGCAAAGATTTTCATCCTGTAAATACTCTACCAATTTATGAAAAAGTTATAGAATTGATGATTAAGGAACAAATTTCTGAGTATTTAAATAGTAATAATATAATTGTAAAGCAACAGTCTGGATTCAGAAAGTCGCATTCATGTGAGACGACAGTACAATATATCATGTGTAACTGGAAAAATCAAATAATAAGTAAAAAGAAAATAGTAATTGCTGTATTTCTCGATCTGAAAAGGGCGTTTGAGACCATAAATAGAAAATTATTAATTGAAAAACTTGAGGCATATGGTAAAGTTATAAAATGGATTAAAAGTTTCCTGAACAAGAGATCGCAATATGTAAAATACAATCAAGCAGTCTCCGAAGTTTTAGAAATTTGGAGTTCCCCAAGGAAGTACTCTTGGACCACTTTTATTTTTATTATTTTTAAATGATATTGTTGGAAGAGTTGTTAATTGTAAAATAAAATTGTTTGCTGACGATACAATGATTTATATAGAATGTAATCCAACAGATGTAAGCGATATAATTTGAATTTTAATCTAGAGGGAATAAACAGTCATTTGGTTAAGATTGACGATTTCCCAATAGAAAGGGTACATAAATTTAAGTATCTTGGTTTTATCATTGAAGAACAACTAAGTTTTCGGGAACATTGTGAATATATTAAGAACAAAATGGCAAAAAAATTGGTTTCCTCTGGAGGTTAAGTAATAAAGTGTCCATGTTTACACGATTAACAATATACAAAACCATCATAGCTCCTCATTTAGATTATTGTCGTACTTTTAGCCATTTTATGAGTAAGGTTCAAATAGATTGTTTGCAAAAAATTCAGAACAGAGCAATGAGAGCTACTTTACTATACAAAAAAAGAACACCAGTCAAGACAATGTTAGACACCTTGAATTTTCTTTCTCTCAGCCCAATGAGCATTTTTGTCTATAAAGAAGTTACAGCAAATAATATAAAACCTTCATAAAATAACCAAAAGTTATATTATTTAGTGTTGGTGATAATTTTATAACTCTAATATATCTCTTAAATGAGTAAAAAAGACTTGAAAAACAACTGACCAACACCAGCTTATAAAAATTTATGGTACATAGTAATGGGTAGAAAAACAACATATAGATTTTATAAAACTTCCTTATGAACCCTCAAGTCTAGATATTATTATAAAAAGGTTTTACAACTGTTCTAACAATACTACATAACAAATTAAAGGTTTTTATCGATTTAGAAATATAAATTTTCCATCGTTCTTCCCTTTGCTTGTTATGTATTATTCTTTTTCTTTTTAAAATAAAAAATTTATAAAATGGTGTTTACCAATCTTCTAAAATAAATTCAAATGGAAGTGAGATAAGTTGAAGCAGGACTATGAATATTTATATACTATAGGTTAAATAAAAGCTGTTTTCCCAGTCATCCTACTCTGATAATCAGTTGCGGTCCCGTGTGTACTGTATAGTTTTCGAATACACTCACAAAATTTTCATGGGCTCCAAAAATACTTGAGAAAACGGGAAAAAAAATATTCATTTAAATAATACTTTTTTTCACATATGTTTTTTGCTTTCTGGGAGAAATATTGAATTTTGTATTTTTTTCTTAACCCTAAACAAGCAATATTTCGATTAAAGCACATGTTGAAACCCCATAAATAACGTTTTTATTTTGGTCAAAAACCTATTGTTGGAATCCAAAATGGCGAAAATTTACGACAATTCTATAAAAAAAACAATACAATTATACCACTGTTTACCTCTTTCAACACTTTTTTATCAACGTTTTAAAACATGATGCTAGTTGGAACAAAAGGCTGCAGATGGCGCAGTGTTGAACACTGAAGGTCCGTTTCTGTGAGCTTAACCTAGTTACCATTGTTCTCTTTTCCTAAATGTATTCGTCTGAGAGAGGTCCAGCATACTACACATACCAGGAAAAATACCCCCCTGCACACCTTTCAACCCCGCATAACTGTCAGAGGTAACTATCTCAAGAAGATAGTTAGATTGCGGGGTCGATCTCTCTCAGACGAATGCATTTAGAAAAAGAGGATAATAGTGACTATGTCAAACTCGCAGAAACAGACCTTGAGGCTGCGTTCCGTTGCGTCGTAAGGTGATGTGTTCACAATTGCCGCCGACCAGCCGTGCGAACTGTATGCACTGTAAATCGAAGTTTCACGGTGCATTTTTGCGAACTTAACACGGTTACTATATTGTTCTCTTTTTCTAAAACCCGGTTCCCATCTATGTGTTTCTTATGCGTGGGCTCCCGGAATCAAAACACGGATCACGTAGTCTAAGCGAGATTTGCCTATACAAGTTCATATCGGTCCACGTGAAAAGTTTTTTGAGTCAGGGTGGCCGCGCATGGGAAACGCTGGTCGGAACCGGGTGTAGAATGCATTTAATCCCGATATCCGTCATCGAAAACTATCTCAAGAAGATTTGGATCTCTTATGTCTATCCTCAGATTGATCTAATTAAAACCAGATAATGATGGTATGGTATCTCGCAAAAACGCGCCTTTTGATGTCGCAAAAACGCACCTTATTAACTAAAAAACCTAAAAAATCTTGTTTGTTTTTTTATAAATTAAAATTGTTTTTTTGTTGTGAAAACAGTGGTATTATAACCACCATACAAAGAAATTAATAAAAACATTATAGAAAGAATGGGCAAAAAAGGTTTATGAATGAGTTCATAAGAATATTACAGGCACCAATTTATATAAAAGTGTCTCTTTGTTGTTGGTTAATTAAGTTTTTATAAGTGAGTTGATAGCAACATTTTAAAAACCAATCTATATATCTTTAATTGATAGTTACTTACGGTTTTATAGATGGGTTAACAGAAAGATTTCAAAAACCAATTTATATAACTTTTGTCACTGATGACTTATATTTTTATAAATATGTTGGTGGAAACATTGTGAACACCAATTTATATAACATTTGTTACCAATAACTTTAATTTTTATAAAGATATCCGTGGAAATATTGTTAACGCCAGTTTTATGTTACTTTAGGGTACCATCAATTTAGAACCTTTAATAAAACAAATATACAAACTGAATTCCTGTAGGAAACCTCTAAATACCCTAGGGCATTAATGGAACCCTCTTTATAATAATTATATAAATTTTTGTCACCAGAGGGCTCATTGGGAGAGAGCTCCATTCAATGTATTGAAATTTGTATATCGATTAAGAAAAGGTACACTACCAGAATATCTATCAGAAGAAATACAATATGTTCATGAAATACACAATATAAACACCAGAGCAAGATCAACAGAAAATTTTTATATTAATTATAACAAAGCTGCTCATAAAACAATATTTCCCGAAGGGCTACAGTTATTTAACTCTTTACCTCAAGAAGCAAAAGGAGCTGTTACAATAGCATCTTTTAAAAAGCATTGCATTGCTTTTGTTAAGAGAAAAATAACACAATAAGTTTTCTGCTAGTCAATTGGTAATTTTGTGTGATATAATAATCCAGTTTACTAAACAGTATTTTATATTTTATATTTCTTTATTGTCAGTCTTTGTTTTTATTATTACTGTTGTTTTAGACATTTTTAATAAATTTTAATAATGAGCGTTGGTATTATTTTTAGTTGTGTAAAATATTAAATAAAAGTTAAGTAGGTATCTACTACAAATGTAATTGGAGCCTAATTGGTAATGTTTTTCTTGTTACTTCCTTAAAATAAAGAGAATAATTTTTAACTGTTCTGTGTGAATTTTTTAGTACTATTTAATTTAATTTTAATGATTGTAATTGTAGTTTTTTTATTTTAAAGTAACTAGAGATCTGAATCAAGTTTTATTATTTTTGTTAATTGTAATGTTTGTACTTAATAATACCTTTATATTTTATTATTTCTGTTAAAGTTAGTTAGTGACATTTTTATGTAATCAAAAGTATTGTGATATCGCACTATTTTAGGAATTGACAAAGTGTGGTAAAATTGAATTATTGTTAGACTATGTAGACCAGACCTCTTCTACCTTCAATTATGCCTTCTATTATCAATTTTTGTCATTTCTCAAAATATTTATATATTTATTTGAAATACATCCACTACAGAAAAGAAAGTTTCCTAAATGGTACCACAATTAATAAGTATAAAATATAAGTATAACTAAAACTAGATACATAACTTATCAACAAAAACAGTTCAGTTGACATCATGAAACAATTGATTTGAGTTTTGATTGTGTTACAAAAAAATAGGTCACAGTTTAAAATATTTTGTATCATGCACCATACCATTCTTAGGGGTTAGGGGTGCATTCTTTGATGCTGACGTCACTATCATTGCCTGTACTTTTCACCCTAGATAAAAACATCCATATCTTCTTATCACATCTTCTCATCATTTTTTAATATAAGTCGCTTTTCATATTTTTAAAAATAATTTCACTAGCGTCTCCTATATGGCAGTGTCATCAGCAAAAGTAAATACAAGACCTATGATATCCCCCAAATCTGACAAACTGGAGGCTAGGGTCTCCATGTAAGAAAGAAATAAAGTACCGGGTGGGCCATAAAAAACCGGATAGAATCTTTTCCGTTTTAACTTTTAAACCATACCACCGATTTTAATGCAACAAACTGTTCTTTTCAGCGAATTGAGCAAGACTTTGATTAGGAATATTTTTTCTTCCGCCAACTTAAAATCTAAGATGGCGGACAGAAACAAACTTTACCCTTAAAAGAGTCTCGTTTATTCTTATGTTACGGAAATTTTTTGGATTTTTTTATGAAGTCGTATAAAAAATTTGTTTCTGCCACGCAGAACAAGGTGGAAATCATTAAAATCGGTTAAGCGGTTCCCAAAAAAAAATCAATCAGTGTTTTACGGATTATGCGATTGTCTCAATTCATACATTTTCTCATAAATTCATTATTACTAAACCGATTTTGATGAAATAAAAAGCCTCATGGCGAAAATCGATTGTTCTTTTAACTACTGCTATTGAAAATTGTCCCTTTAAAGAGGCTCGTTTATTTATATGTTCTGTAAACTTTTAAATATTTTTTTAAATTTGTACAAAAGTTCTGCTTTCGCCACGCACAACAAGGTATAAATCATCAAAATCGGTTTGGTGGTTCTTCAAAAATTAATTTTTGTTTCCATCACTGTTTTCCAGATTATACGATTGCCTTCTCAAATTGATACTCAACATAAAAAGCATCATGGCGAAGATGAAAAACTCTTAAAAGATCACTATCGAAATTTGTCACCATTTTGAAACCCAAGATAGACAATTAAATTTATTTCTTCAAAGAAGCTCGTTTATTCTCTCGCTCGTTTAAGAACCTAAAAATGCGCTTTCTCCAACGCGCATAGCTAGGTACGAATCATTAAAATCGGTTTAGTGGTTCTCAAAAAATAATTTTTGTTTTAATCATTGTTTCCTCATAAACTCATTATTACTGAACTGATTTTGATAAAATAAAAAATATCATGGTAAGAATCGATTTCTCTTTAAAGATCCCCATTGAAAATTGCCACCATTTAAAAAAGCCGCTCTTTTTTTGTTGCGACTAATTTTTTTACCCTTTTTTGAATTTATATTTTTTATGTTTGCCAAGATATCAGTTTTTCTTTAACGATTGTTTGCATGTTAGACTCTTGCATCTCTGCATTGATTTCTTTATAAAATCATTATTACTAAACCGATATTAATGAAATACAAAGCATCATGGTAACAACCGATCGCTCACAAAAATCACGAAAGAAAAATGCTAGTTATACGGGGCGGAGACAGAGCTTTTTTACGAATTTAAAAAAAGTCGAAAAAGTTCTCGAAAAATAAGAATTATCGAGCGTCTTTGAAGGGTCAATTTTGATTTTGTCCGCAATCCTGGCTTTACAAATTAAGACAAATTTTAATAATGGTCTTTAAAGTTTAATCGATCTTTGTCATAATGCTTTTTATTAAATTAAAATCGGTTCAGTAATTATGAATTTATGAGGAAATTAATGCAGACGGAATTGAGAAGGCAATCGTATAATCTGGAAAACAGTAATGGAAACAAATTAATTTTTTAAGAACCACTAAACCGGTTTTAATGATTTATACCTCGTTGTGTGTGGCGAAAGCAGAACTTTTCTACGAATAAAAAAAAAAGTTTTCAGAAAATATGGGTCAAGTTTGATTCTGTTCGAAATTCAAATTCAAGATGGCGGAAAATTTCAATAGCAGTGGTTCAAAAACAATCGATTGAAACGGCAATCGCATAATCCGTAAAGCACTGATTGAATTTTTTTTTTGTTTTTTTTTTGGGAACCACTTAACCGATTTTAATCATTTGTACCTCGTTCTGCATGGCAGACACTTTTTTACGAATTCATAAAAAAAATCCAAAAATCTTCCGTAACATAAGAATAAACGTGACTCTTTAAAGGGTAAAGTTTGTTTCTTTCCGCCATCGTAGATTTTAAGATGGCGGACAAAAACATATTTTTACTCAAAGCCTGGCTCAGTTCCCTGCAAAGAGCAGTTTGTTGCATTAAAATTGCTGGTATGGTTCGAAAGTTATAACGGAAAACATTTTCTCCGGTTTTTTATGGCCCACCCGGTATATGGCGTTCCCCTGATATCCAAGTGTTCCATTTTTTGTAGCAAAATTGAGTGTGATACTGTGTCGAAGGCCTTCCTGATATCTATAAATAAACCTGTGATCTTTTTGTTTGGATTAACATGCCTATAAAGGACCACGCAGTATTTAAATAGTGACATTTGGATGCGGTTTAAGTATGTTATATAGGACACACGAGGAAACATAGCTGTAAAAGTTTGACATGTTATATCCAAAAGCAGGCAAACCATGCCCGATTTTGATTACCAAGGTGTTAATTCCTACTAAGTTGTATTTTTTTAGCTTTTGATATTTTGAGACATGTGATATAACTTTTTTTACTTTTGTCGGACCACTGAGACTAAAAATTTAAAGAGTGAAGTGGGAACCTGTCATTTGTTTTAACCAAAAAAAAGATGTCTAATTTAGGTTTTTTGTAATTTGAAAATAGTTTATTAATAACTAATACAAGCAACAATCAATTTATAAGTGACATTTTCTGAAAGCTGTAAAATACTGAAAATAGGATAAAGGCGCTCTTTAAATTTTCACAATTTTTTAGCATGTCATAGAGACCTTTACACTTCACTGGCATTAACAGATATCAAAATCTGCAACTTGTTAATAGATTGTTGTGTGTTTTGCTAATAGACTGTTTTTAAATAAAGAAAGCTAAATTGGACTAAATAGTTAAAACAAATGACAGCTGTCACTTTTTTTCAATTTTTGTATTTAGGGATATCACGAAAATAAAAAAGGTCATATGAAATGTCACAAAATATCAAAAACATTGGCAGATTTCAAAATCTGCCACTTGTAAATAGATTGCCACTTGATTTTATTGCTAATAAGCTATTTTAAAATGAAATAAGACCTAAATTGGACACCTTTTTTTGGTTTAAACAAATGACAGAGCCCCACAGCTGTTACTTTTTTTTATCAATTTTTGGACTCATGGTTACCACGAAAGTATAAAAGGTCATATAACATGTCACAAAATATCAAATACTAAAAAAATTGGTGCTGTTATTTTGACAGGCATTGACATATGTCAAAATCTGTCACTTGTAAATAGATTTTCACTTGCATTTATTGCTAATAAACTATTTGAATATTAAATAAAACTCAAATTGGACACTTTTTTTTTAGTTACAATAAATGACAGGTCCCCACAACTGTCGCTTTTAATTCAATTTTTCGACTCAGGGTTCCGACAAAAGTATCACAGGAATTGACAGCTGTCAAAATGGTTAGCATTTTTAAATTCAGCTTGCTCAACTTAGTAGGAGTTGATACCTTGTTAATCAAAATCGTCCATGGTTTGCCTGCTTTTTGATATTACATGTAAAACTATGACAGCTATTTTCGGCTCCCCTGTCATAGATCCAAGGTTGTGCCCATGCGAAAAAATGTTTCTTAGTGTTTTCTATATAACATAGTTAAACTGCATCCAAAAATTACGGTGAACATTTTTCCATTTAAATACTGCGTGGTCCTTCCATTTGAAAACTTTTAATGCCAACTCTGTCTCCTTATTTTAAAAAAATCCATATTGTTGCTCTGAAAATTTTTTTGTATTTTTCAAATAACAGAGAAGTTGCCCTGCAATTTTTTTTTCGAGCGTTTGAGCTAACATAGGAACGAGGAATTGTTATTGTTCAACGATTTTTACAGTTAGGCTGAATATTTTTTATCAATGTAAAACCAAAATTTTGGAGACTATCTGCCTCAGGAAATATTGACCAATAAAATCAATTCAGCTGGTAGATGTGGAACAATAGGAAATGAATTACTGGGATAATTTGCACTAGGTCAAATTATCGCCTTTCATAGAAAGCCCATTTTAAGACATATTTTTCCTATTACTTACTATTAGTGAAAAGCAAGTTGTAAAGATTAGGAATATAAAATATAATAACAAATCATACAATATCTTCTTTAGGAAATGGTCCACTGAATATCCCTTGTGCATGGCAAATTAAGATAAAAAAAGATTGGCCGCAATGGTAAAAAATTACCGATTTTTTTCAATTAAATACCGATTATATTTCTTACGGTTAGGCAGACTATTTTTTATTGATATGAATCTGAAATTTTAGAGAATATTTCCCTCAAAAATGATTGACCAATAAAATCGATGTGGCTGGTAGATTTGGATCAATAGGAAAAGAATTACAACGATAATTTGCAGTGCAAATTATGGCCTTTCATAAAAAGTCCATTTTAAGAGAAATATATTACCTATTACTGTGAGGTAGAGTATTGTTTATGGAATAAAACTGCTCAGTGAATCACAAGTTTTAAAGATTGGATTGTTATTTTAAGTTTTTTACATGTCATTTTAGTATAAATTAGATATTTAAGACTGCTTTGTCACTGCTTGTTCAGGAAATGCAGAATATTCCTTGCGCATAGCATATTATGATCATTTTTTAACTCGGCACTCAATCTCATGCTTTGGAAAACTGATTTGCTTTTCACTCGGGATATTATCTATAAAAATGACACTAAAAATCCCATTTCTGACTTAAAATTAAGTCGTATATATCAATGGTGTTTTAGCATTGCGGGTGATTTTTTTTGAGAAAATACCATTTTTGACTGCGGGCGAAATTTTTCCAATGAATGCAAAAAATCTTTTAAGTTTTAGATTTTTTAAATGAGACCATCAAAAATTATGGTAGATTCCGGAATTACCGACCGTGTGGCATCACTGATTTGGTTATAAAAATGTAGGCAACAGTGAGCTAAAGGGGACCGAAGAAATAGGAAACTGGCTTTTTTGTTGAGAATGGTGTTGCACATAACTGTCACCATTTTTACTCAAATTTTAAAAATTTTGACTGCAATTCTATAATGTCATGCTATAATATCAGTGATTATTACACTTTTAGTTTAATTTTCAACAATTTTTATCAACAGCATTTAAAACATGTACCCCCATTTACTCAATTGATAGCCGTAAGGTATAACCAGCTTTTAAGCACATGGGTAAATAGGTACTAGTATTAGGTATCTTACGAGCATATTTAAAGATTTGGCAAATAATGGCGTCATAGTGATTAACCCCCATATTGGATTTTTAGCATAGGCTCCGACATGCACATAGGTTTATGCCAATATCTTTAAAAGTACAAAAGCTATTTATATAGTAAATAATGAAGAAGGATGGTTCTCCAAACTAAGACACAAAAAAAAACATTTGAATAATTTTCTTTTGGTTTGGGTAAAAAAATTGACTCAAAAAATTACAAAAAATGCCTTATCTTAAAACCATAACAAATATGAAATTGAATAACTGAAAAACTTTTTGTGTGGTTCCTATCAAACTATTTTTAGAATTTGCTCTATATATACCTTCAAACTGGTTTGACCAGCATTTATAGAGAAAGTCTGGTTTTCGTACAAAAAAAAATACATACGCGCGTCTTTGTTTTTTTTTTGTGTTTTTAACTTACATTTTTCTAATTTTGGAAGTGCTGCTTGTTGCTCTTTGCACGAGTCATTAATGTTAATAGTGAATTTTGTAGAACAACATGCGTAAATATTATGTGAAGATAAAATATTATGTTTGTTTTCAAAAGGAGAATACCAGGCGAAAAACTTATAAATATGAGCAAGGCTTAAATTGTAAAAAATTTAGATGCTGATTTTCCAAAATTGATTTTTCTTAGCAAACAAATGGTGATTTTGTATTTGAATAGGTAAACATGATCAACAATTAATGCTCTTTATTACAGTATCCTCAACATGACCTTTCACCAATTTCTAAGGTAGAAAGTTGGGGGACTATTGGCGGCGGGTAAAAAATACACCCATGGGGAGTATATTTGGATAAATAGAACAATAACCTAAATTTTGATAGAAAACGATGAAATTTAAAAAAGAGGTAAACTTTATGATAAGTCTCAAGAAAAACTAAAAGTAATATTTTAAGTTTATGCTGAGAGCGCTTTAGCCCCCCTCCATTCCGGGGGCTGCGGCTTGGAAAATATAAAACGTCTAACAACGTTAATTTGATGTTATTATGGGCAGCTGCGCGCTGCCGCGCGACCCGCCGTCGTAAATTTAATTACAAAAATATTTAGATCTATTTAGATTCTTTTCGGTTGAAGTAACTGATTTGGAGGTTTTTTAACTTCTTTTTTTGTGTAAATTTAACAAACCAATACAACAGGCATTAACCAGAAATAACGCTGCAAGCATCACCAAAGGCGATTTCGGCAAGTTTTGGTACGAGGTTTGGTATCCTGTTTGGTCTGTCAAATGTTTACCAACTACGTAGATAAAAACCCTATAGGAGTTATACCTATGGAATAAATCACTGCAACATGCCCCCGCCATACTGACACTCAAAGTCATGTATCTTTTTAATTACAAATGGCGGGGCACGTATGTCTTCCTGAAATCAGTTGTTTTGTTATGATAATGTTACCTAACATAATTTACTGTACTAAGAAAACACATAGCCACCACTAAAAATTATAGCAGTGATTTTTATCCTACAGGTTTTTTATCTACGTGTTACTAACCAATTTCGGATACAAAAATGATGACGTCACCATGACTCTGTTATACTTTTTGGTATTTCAAATTGCATACCGTGGAATGTAGCACGGTTCTCTGGTTGGGTATAGTGCTATCTCCCTCTATTTTCGTTTTGTCCTGCTTTAGAAATGTAAACAAGTAAGTTGGAATTGAAATTTTTGTTGTTTTCATTTGTGATGGATTTAAACGACCGATGCGGGGTTGGAATATCCTTTAATTTTACCGAAAACGCTGAGTTAGCCTATAGGTTAATCAAAGGTGAATATTTCTGTCTGATATTTACGTTTGTTAGTGGGGTCAACAGGTGATGAACATTTTTTACACCAACTGCTTAAATAGAATAGATTGAAAGGTTGTGGAAGATTGTGTGATAGCCATAGCAGCATAGCAGATCGTCTAGGCATTATTATTAAACGATCATTATTCTGTTGTTCTAACTGGCTTTTAAGGTTTGTATGGTTGTATTAATAAAATTTAGCAAGTTTCTATTTGAAAATCATATTAAAGCATACTGGTCACGGATTTTGAAGTTTTTAGACGGTAGTGCTTCCCATAGAGGTTTTTTTTTATTAGGTGATTTCAACAAGCTTTGGTACCCTGTTTGGTCTGTCAAATGCTTACCAACCGATTTCGGATACAAAAATGATGAGTTCACCGTGACTCTGGTATCCTTTTTGATATGTAGCACGGTTCTGTGGTTTGGTATAGAGCTATCTACCTCTATTTTCGTTTTGTCCTGCTTTAGAAATGTAAAGAAATGAGTTGGATTTGAAATTTTTGTTGTTTTCAGTTATCATGGATTTAAACGACCGATACGAGGTAACTTTGTTCCTAAGTGGAATATCGTTTAATTTTACCGAAAGGGCTGAGTTAGCCCATAGGTTACAACTAACGGTGAATATTTCTGTCTGATGTTTACGTTTGTTGGAGGGATCAACAGGGGATGAAAAATGTGTGCACCAACTGACAAAATTCTTGAATAGAATAGATTTAAAGCCGCAACAGCTTTTCTTTTAGCGATTTGTTAAATCTTCTCCCTCAAAATAAACCACTTAAGTAGGAAAATATCCACAAAAAACAAACAAAAAAGTTTGGTTAAGGTTCGTTTCTCTTTGCCTACCGAACGAATTCGGCAGAACAGGTACCAATTGGTTAACCAAATGATATACCAAGGAAAGCTTGCCCAAATCGCCTCAAGTAACTGCTTGCAGCGATCAAGTGTTTACATACTTCGATACTTCTAGGTAATATTTACACGTTAAAATAATTTTAAAGACGTTACTTCACATCAGTCACTATAAATAATATGTGTTATAACGTAATAGTGACGTTCATGCGGCGTTAGCTTTGTGAAGTTTCTGTCACGCTTATTACTAGTAAAGAACAACCTCATAGATAGTATTGCACAGCAACGTTACTTTTACGGCGTAAAAGCAACTTTCGTCGCCTCAAGCGTCACTAAAATATATCTTGTTATAAATGTGATCTTGATGTATAAATAATGTTTGTACATAGGTCAGCATATCATTATTTCTCTTTGTTGTTTTATACAAGACCAACAAATACTTTGTATATAAAACAGCAGTACACGGGGGGGGGGGGGAGAAGGTTAAGCGCTTTCATTAACTTAAAATATTGATTTTAGTTTTCCTCGAGTTTAAATAATATATAATCGTCACTTAAAATAAGGTTTGATTTCCCTGGATTTAAATTTTGTAATTTTACCCCGTCCCATTCCCCAAAAACATCGCCTATGACCTGGATAGGGAGAAATTTTGTCGGCTTGATAAAATAAAATATTTCTTTCTACCTCTATTTTAAATTTCATCGTTTTCTATCAAAATTTAGGTTATCGTTCTATTTAAATACACTCCGCGTGGGTGTATTTTTTACCCGCCGCTAATGGTCCCCTAACTTTCCACCTTAGAAATTGGGGAAAGTTCATGTTGGGCACACTGCATTAAAAACCATTAATTGTTGGTCATCCTTACCTGTTCAAATAGAAAATCACCATTTATTTGCTAAAGAAAATCAATTTTCATCAACATCTACATTTTTTACAATTTATACCTTGCTCATATTTTCAAGTTTTTCGCCTGGTTTCTTACGGAATACAAACATAATATTTTTCCCTTTTTAAATTTATCAACTCCAGAGCTTAGGATATCTGTAAAGATAATTATATCTGTCTCCGTAGAGACGCTTAATTTTCCTTGAAATTGAAGGTACATCTGCCGATTCTGCAATTTGACAGATCATTTCATCATCTAATTCCTATCACCGTACTGATGTGATGAGCATCACAAGTGCGAAATCCGGATCTACGGTTACCATTACCTTTGAGGGAAACTTTTGATAATATTTTTTCTTCACGTAATATTTACGCATGCTATGTTCTAACAAAATTTACTATTAACATAAATGACTAGTGCAAAGAACGACAAGCAGCACTTAACACGTAAAATGTAAGTTTTTTAAAAACACAAAAAAAAACAAAGATGCGTGCCACTTAATTTTTTTTGTACGCAAGCCAGACTTTCTCTGTAAATGCTGGTTACACCAGTTTGAAGGTATATATATATATATATATATAGAGCAAATTCTAAAAATAGTTTAATAGGAATCACCAAATCAGTTTTTCAGTTTTCAATTTCATGCTCGTCAAAGTACTTTTAAGATAAGGCATTTTTTTGTAATTTTTTGAGACAATTTTTTTTTACCCAAACCAAAAAAAAACATAATCAAATATTTTTTTTTGCGTTTTAGTTCGGAGAATATTCTTCTTCATTTTGCATAGTTTTTTATTTAAATGGGTTTTGTTTTTCCAAAGATATTGGCATAAACTTATGTGCATGTCGGAGCCTACGCTAAAAATCCAATATGGCGTTTAATCACTATGACGCCATTATGTTCCAAATCTTTAATTATGCTCGTAAGATATTGATACTAGTACCTATTCACCCATATGCTCAAAAGCGGGTTATACCTTTATTTTCAATTAACTATTGAAAATCGAAAAAGTCACCTATTTGTCCTTAACATGGACGCACAAAATTAGGAATATCTCAAGGATCTCTTGTACTAGAAAAGTAAGTGAAAGTTAATTTTAAAGCTCTTACAAAAACCATATGAGGTATTGCGTGATATTCATTAAAAAAAAAATTAAAAACATTTTTTTTTTAATTATATATTTTTTTTTAACAAAGTCAATGAATAGCGAGTGTTGCAGAAAATATGTAAACGTTTTAAAAAATAATAATTAAAGAAAAATCGATTGTACAAGTAGAAGCTCACCTGTAATTCTTCCAAACTGCTGCTTTGGGGCTCCAATCTCCACTTTTTTCAAATAAAATCTTTATAAAGGTACTACAGGTTTTTACAGCATTTAGTTGCGACCAATTCCTAAGTCAAACATGTGACTTATCGCAATTTAGTCTTTGTCAATATTCAGTAGCTTACTGTACAATGTAGTCATCATACTTATATAAATAAATAACTATACATTATATTATCTGTCTTAATTAAAAAATTTAATTACCTAAAAATGGGATATTTAATTAGAAATTACTTAAAAAATTAGAAGCTTATAATTTAAAGGTCGTACCTAAACCATTAAATTAACAGTACCTATATACTATTTATTATTATGCGAAATTCAAGGGTTTATCACAATAATTTTACCCAATTAAAAAATTAGAAGTTTATAATGTAAATGTCCCGCTTAAACCATTAAACTAGCTGTACCTATATCTTATTTATTATGCGAAATGAAATTTCAATCAAAACATTTGACCCGTTTATAATTTTTACCATTTTTGTTAGAAATTACAATTACAACAGACAAAGTGAATAAAATGATGTTTTTTTTTTCTTACGTAGCTTAATGGCAAGTTTATATTTTTCTCTTATTTCATAAATAATACTTGAAATAAATTATGTTCCATTTCAAGAATGATTGCTCCCATCCAAGTGGCAAGGCTTTTGATTATTAAAACACTTGAGTCCTGTTTTTGATACGAATAAAGTAAATAGGAAAAATATGAGGATAGCAGATAAAAAAATATAATAGCAAAACATATCCAAGAATTTTTGTAATTTTTTCCTTAATTTACTTAATAGGTAGTTTGGTTATTATGGTTTTATTGTTACTTTTTATCCATGGTGTTATTTTTGAACTGAAACTAAAGGAAAATCCATTATATTTTTATTTTTGCCAAGACCACCTTCCGGCCCTAAAGGCCTTCAAAAATAATCTAGGTAAGTCATAGATTACACCATTTTAGCTAACATAGGGATTTTCGACAAATACCTATCTTAAAATTGATGTTTGTTTACCTTTTTAAAATTATTAATCAAACTTCCTTTATTTGCTTTTAGGTCAGTTCCGCGTGGTACGAAGGCAGATGCATAGAAATAGAAAAAGTTCCCCCCTTTTATTTCTATGGGTAGATGGTTGCCTCAACCACATAATACTACTTTTGAGTAAAATAGGATTAAACATTTTTTGTAACGCAAAAATGGTTATATTTTTGTTCGCTATCATACAAAAAGTAATAAGTAAAAATGTAAACGAAGGTTAGAGCTTTTGTCAACATAAAATTTGGGCATTTTTAAAGTAGTTGCTATCATTAACAATTGAATATTTTGTGGGCATATGATGTGGGCACAACCCAAGTATATAGAGCAGGAAATATTAAACTTAAGTGAAAAACAAGCAAAAACACGCAAGACGCTCAAAACTTTGACCAAGGATTAGAAACACATACCATAGTATAGTATCACTGATTTCAGCACTTACAAACCCAGTGCTGTCTGCAGAATTCTTATTTCCAGGAGAAGGTCAGATATTTTCGACAGGAAGATGATCTACGCATAGGATCTCCACTTTCGCCCATATCTTTATGGAATCCTTTGAAGAAGAAGCTCTGCAAACATTATGCCAGAAACCCAAACTATGGCTAAGATATATGGACGACACATTCATCATCTGGAAAGACCACAACACACTAGAACAATTCTTCAATGATGTCAACAGCATAAGAAACTGCATCAAATTCACTCTGGAAAAAGAATAATTATCAGCTCTCTTTTCTCGATGTTTTAGTCACCAAAAATAATTCAACCATAATCACTTCCGTTATCGCAAACAAATTCATACTGGACAATATTTTAACTTCAAATCAAACCACTCCACATCAACCAAAATTGTAAAGTCTCTCATAGATAGAGCCAGCTACATCTGCAATACAAAAGAAGAGTTAAATCAAGAAAAGTAAAAAATTCGATCCGATCTGCAAAGGAATGGTTTCTTCCAACTACACGATCAATAAAACTCAAAGGCGATACTTATAATTCCATACGTCAAAGGAATCTCAGAAAACATGAGAAAAACAGGTAACCAATAAGAATCAATTGACAAAAACGAGTGTGGGGATATCTACATTGGAGAAACCAGCCGACCTATGGAAGTTCGACTTACCGAACACAAATGCAAAACTCGACAAGGAGACACATCTGGATTGAAAATAGCTCAACATTGCTGGGAAAATCAACATCATATGGAATGGAAAGAGGCAAAGATCGCCTAGGACGAAAAACCTATTCAAGCGAAAATTCAAAGAAACAGAATTCATCCTGAGGAACCAGAATGTATTTTCTCAACAAAGTGTCACCATCAAGGATATTTGGAAACCCACACTTTTTAGAGGTAACAGCATTCGAAATGTTGTGAAAAAGTAAAAATAAAGACAATGGAAGTTCGAAACTTTAGTTTACTCTCAAGTTCAACATTCAAACATCATATTGATAGGTTACAAAACATTCAGAGCAAATTTCTTAAATTTCAAATTCAAGTTGAAATTTTTTTATAGCTACATTTTGTAGATAAGATTAGTCAGATTACCACCTATACTCTTTCAAAATTAGGTATCAATCTTACAAAGCATTTAACTATGCGTTACCTTAACTTGAACACATTATCTGACAGAAGAGATTATTAAGACATTTGCTTTGCATATTAAGTCTTAAATGACAAAATTAAGAGAACTGAATGTCTGGAAACCCTCAGCATTCATATTCCAGCTTACCACACTCGTAATCAGTCTCTTCTGCATGTTCCATACTCTAGGACTTTTTATTTGCTTCTTTGCCCATTCAATAGAATATCGTTCAATAAATATTACTCTGGGCTTGATTATTTCAAATTTTCTAACATGGATATATTTAAACAAAAGGCTAAGAAAATCGTTCTGTCTTAGTATTAATTATGTATGCTTTTCCTTAATTATCATTTTATGTAATAAACCTAAGCTTAAATCAAACTTGTTATTTTTAAGTACATACTCTGTAAAATGTAATTTACCTTAATAATAGATAAATAAATTTAAGTTTTTCGTGTAAATTTCATGACCTCCACTGGACTTAAGCTTTGTTGTTTACACAACTTAGTTGAGTTTTGTTTTTTCAAATAGCCAGGCATTTTGGTCCATATGGCTAACCGGACTTATGCCACACTGATGAGATAAAAATAAGTTCGAAACACGTGTATTTGACTAGTCTTAAGGTTTTCTAAGTTTTAAGGCCCTTGAGTTTTTCTTGTAAAAAAATCAAAATAAAAAAAATTACCAAAATTTATGCTGTGATATGTCATAAAACATTCCTTCAAAATGGCATTAAAATGAGCCATTTCTTTCTTTACCTGTGTAAGTGGTTCTCGAGAGATATTGCTAGTTTTGTACATTCCTGTTTAAGTCAAAATGCTGACTTTTTTATTTTCAAAAATTAATGAAAAATTTGTATTTTTAAGTTTTTGACAAGAAGAAAAAGTATACTAAAAATTATCAAAATCGGAAATGGTCGCGTAAATTTTTTGTATTTTTTTTTGTCCAAAGTAAAACAGTTTCTTATAAATCTTACTTTAAGAACCTTCAAATTCTCACTTTAACCTGTTTCTACATTAGAATAAGTATGCTTATTTATTTAAAAATAGGCACAGAGAAGAGTACTCTTATAATCATCATTATCAAACCAGGCAAACACAAATTGTACATTTAGCTATACTAGACGGTGACCCAAAAAAAATTGGAGTTTTTTGACGGCCCATTGGGGAAAGCTGGGGTAATAAGAACGTAGGCAGTTTTTTTTTAAATCTTAAAACATGCGCAAAAAAATTATTTTGTTGCTTATTATCATATTAATCTCCGAAATAATTTATAACTTCAAATTATAAGAGTTTAATCAGGAAACCAAATTTTGAATTGCTTGTTGAAAGTTAGGAATTTCAGACTCAGCATGTTTAAAAACGAATTTCTGTGTAAACTAGTAAGTTTTTATATTGTAAAATAGTATTTTTCCATTAAAAGTTCTTGATAATAATACCCAATGAGCATTTTCAGAAACTTCTGGTGACAGATAGTTATATAATTATTATAAAGAGGGTTCCATTGATACCCTAAGGTATTTAGAAGTTTCCTACAAGAATTGAGTTTGTATATTTGTTTTATTAAAGGCTCTAAATTGATGGTATCCTAAAGTAACATAAAACTGGCGTTAACAATATTTCCACGGACATCTTTATAAAAATTAAAGTCATCGGTTCAAATGTTATATAAATTGGTGTCAACAATGTTTCCACCAACATATTTATAAAAATATAAGTCATCAGTGACAAAAGTTATATAAATTGGTGTTTGAAATCTTTCTGTCAACCCACCTATAAAACCGTAAGTAACTATCAATTAAAGATATATAATAGATTGGTTTTTAAAATGTTGCTATCAACCCACTTATAGAACTTAATTAACCAACAACAAATTTATATAAGATAAGATTGAAAATATTTCGAGAGACACTTATAAAAACTTGGGAACTCACACACAATAGTTATATAAATTGGTGTCTGTAATATTCTTATGAACTCATTCATAAACCTTTTTTGCCCATAAGGTTTTTTCTATAATGTTGTTATTAATTTCTTTATACAGTGATTATAATACAACTGTTTTTAGAACAAAAAAAACAATTTTAATTTATTTTGGCAATTATAATAACAAAACAAACAAGATTTTTTAAGGTTAATTTTGTGACATCAAAAGGCGCGTTTTTGCGAGATACCATACCATTATTATCTTGTTTTAATTACATCAATCTGAGAGAGACAAGAGATCCAAATCTTCTTAAGATAGTTGCCGATGACAGATATCGGGATCGAATGCATGTTACACCCGAATTCCACCAGCGTTTCCGATGCGCAGTCACCCTGACTCAAAAAACGCATCACGTGGTCCGACATGAACTTGTATAGGCAAATCTCGCTTAGACCACATGATACGTGTTTTGATTCGGGGGACCCACGAATGAGAAACGCATAGATGGGAACCGTGTTTTAGAAAAAGAGAACAATATAGTAACCGTGTTAAGGTCGCAAAAACGCACCGTGAAACGTCGAGCGCATACGCTGATACTGCTGGTCGGCGGCAAATGTGACCACCCCGGAAAATACTCGCCTGTACACCCGTCGACCCCGCAATCTAACTATATTCTTGAGATAGTTATCTCTGATAGTTATGCGGGCTTCAAGTGTGTGGAGGCGGGTATTTTTCCTGGTATATGTAGTATGCTGGATCTCTCGAGGAATGCATTTAGGAAAAGAGAACAATGGTAACTATGTTAAGCTCGCAGAAACAGACCATCAGTGTTCAACACTGCGCCATCTGTAGCCCTTTGTTCCAAGTAGCATCATTTTTTAAAAGGGTTATAAAATAGTGTTGACGAGGTAAACAGTGGTATAGTTGTATTGTTTTTTTTATAGAATTGTCGGAAATTTTCGCCATTTTGGATTACAAAAATAGGTTTTTGGCCTAATTAAAAACGTTATTTATGGGGTTTCAACATGTGTTTCAATCGAAATATTGCTTGTTAGGGTTAAGAACAACATACGAAATTCAATATTTGTCCCAGAAAGAAAAAAACTGGTATGAAAAAAAAAATGATAGTTAAATGAATATTTTTTTTTACGTTTTCTCAAGTATTTTTGGAGCCCATGAAATTTACGTGAGTGTATTCGAAAACTTTACAGTACACACGGGACCGCAGCTGATTTTCAGAGAAGGATGACGTGAAAAACAGCTTTTTTTTTGACTAGTATATAAATATTCATATTCCTGATTCAGCTTATCTCACTTTCATTTTTATTTATTTTAGAAGATTGCTAAACACCATTTATAAATTTTTTTATTGTAAAAAGAAAAAGAATAATACATAACCAGCAAAGGGAAGAAAGATGGAAAATCTATATTTCTAAATCCATAAAAACCTTTAATTTGTTATATAGTGTTGTTAGAACAGTTGTAAAACCTTTTTATAATAATCTCTATACTTGAGGGCTCATAAGGAAGTTGTATAAAATCTATATGTTGTTTTTCTATCCATTACTATGTACCATAAATTTTTATAAGCTGGTGTTGAACAGTTGTTTTTCAAGTCTTTTTTACTCATTTAAGAGATATATTAGAGTTATAAAATTATCACCAACACTAAATAATATAACTTTTGGTTATTTTATGAAGGTTTTATATTATTTGCTGTAACTTTTATATAGACAAAAATGCTCATTGGGTAATAACAGTTGATTGTTGAGTTTTCATTTTCGAAAATGCGAAGTTAATATTACCTGCCGTTTTTGTGAATTTTGGGTGATAAGAGAACACGAGTATATGGGATAATAAGAACCTAAGAAAAATAAATTTTTTTGTCTTTGTTTACTGTGTTTATAAAATTTGTTCGAACTTGAATCTATTACAACTTTGCTTTTTAAATAATCCGTTTGCTTTTTATTTGCAAAAAATATTTTTTTTAACACTATTGACTTTATAAAAATTGTAGAGAATCAAATTGTCAGCAAATGTATTTCCTAACATTTTTATCAAAAAATGATACGCATGGAAATCGACAAAAACACAATCCAAGATGGCGGACTCTTTCCATAAAATCAGTTAAGGGTCAATTACGTGATTTTCTCATCTACTTCGTGAGGGAGACACTGCATCAAAAGTTTTAACATTATTTTTGTTTGGAAAAAATCTAATATGCTTTGGCAATGTCTTTTTTTTGTAGGTTAAGGAATATGCCCCATTAATTTTGTAGGGCACTGCATGATTTGTTCATAAAATAGCCTTCCCGTTTATGTTTGCTTTGTGCCCTACAGGGGTTCATCAGTGAATAAAACATCGAAAAATCTACATGGCGTAGGTCAGGAAAAACTGATGCCCGTTTGATTTTACTAATTTTTATCCAAAAATTTAAAGAAAATCAGCTGTGTGTTAATAAATTTATTTATATACCCTCGTTTTTTTGACATGTTGGGGTTGGAGGTTTCGCCAAACGGTCCCATATTTTTGCAGGGCACTTATTTCCGAAATTTGTGTAAAATTATCTTAGGATTCAAGTGGAAAGCAAATAGGTGTTCATAAATTTTCAATACATTATGAAATTGATCTTCCGTGTCGTCCATATTGAAAGCGCCCCAGTTTTGAGAGTTGCCACGAATAAAATCATGTAGATTACGTTAAAATGAAGCCGTTCACCAAAGTTAATATCGATTTATTACGGTCCCGGTTAACCTTGGTTAGCATAAGCAAAAGTTGAGTGAGTAATATCTTTGAATATTGAAATTAACTCGGTGTTTCGGACTTCCATTGTCTATATTTTATTTACACACGACGTTTCGATCAGTACAATCTCTGATCGTCTTCAGGTGCAAACCTCAATCTATTTCTAAGGCTACGTGCTTATATACTATGGGAAATCACTCAACCGTGAAGTTTAAGAAGTTGGCTTCGCCCAAGGAGGGGCTTTCAAATATATGGAATTTTAATACTTGGTTTACTGAAAATACCCTAATTCTGCCCAATAAAGGCAGCTTTAAGGAATTTTTGTTTCTTCCAGTGTGACTCATTGTGCAAAACCTTTGTTTCTGTTCACTTCTTTCGGTGTTGTTTTGACCATGCGTGTTCGGGATTCCAGATTTCGTTGTTTCACCTTTTTTTTGGTATTCGTCTGATGTTCCTTAAGCCTAACAGATAGTGGTCTTTTTGTTTCACCTATGTATGATTCACCACACTCACAAGGAACTTGGTAAATGCATTCCTTATTTTGTTTGTTCTCCGGTTTTTTTTACTAAGAAGGCTTCGAATTGTATTATAAGATTTAAAAGCTGTTTTTATATTAAAGTTGTTCGCTACTTTTTGAATTTTCTCTGATACTCCTTTGATGTATGGAGTTGTAATCTCTCTCCTGTTTGCTGAAATTTAGAAATAGTATCTGTTATAAGTTTAAAGCTGTAACCATTCTTCCATGAGAATTGTTGTAGCAGAATGATTTGAACCTTGATTTAAATATTGTCCTGTGTGAGTGGGTTTACGATAGACTGTTGTTCTGATATCGCTTTCTACTCGTTTGACAAGTACATCAAGAAAAGGGATTGGACAATTTTGCTCCAGCTCCATTGGGAATTTAATGGCGGGTCTTTTATGTTATTTAGGTAGTAAAGAAATTCTGAAAGTTGCTGGTCATAGCCGGTCCAGACAATAAAAGTATCATAAACATAGCTTAGGTTTATATATTGCGGTATCAACCGCGTTTGATTCGAACTTCTCCATGTAAACATTGGCCACCACTGTCGAATGCGATGAACCCATTGGCAGACCGTCATCACCTGAAAATAAGAGTCCCTCCAGCGAGCGGCAGGCTTGTACGTTCATAAGGGAATTCCTCATCAACCAAGTCTCTATCTAATAATATCTAGCGATTCCTTTATCGGGATAACAGTTTATAGACTTTCGACATCAAAATTGACAAATCTATCCTCGGGTCCTAAAACAAAAGATTTAAGAATATTAACAAAATGGTTGGAATTTTCTACAAATCAAGCGGTCTTACCTGCAAAATGTTGAATAATCTTCAAAAGGAATTTAGACAGATTTCTTGTTGGAGAATTTCTGGAACTTGTGATTGGGCGTAAGAACATTTCATCTTTGTGAATTTTGGGAAGTCCGTATAGATGAGGAGGCTTGCTATAATGTGGTCTAAGTTAAGACCTTGTGTTGCGCGAAGCACCCAAAGGAAATTCGCCCGTCAACATCCACAAAGCCAATCGACCACCGCACTACGGACCATCGTTAATGCATCAAAGAAGACATTGACACCGATAGAAGAAAACTTACTTGCCAAAGGACTTAATAATCCATCGCTTCTAAGAAGATACCCACCGTCGATATCATCACCGCCATAGAAAGTCATCCTCTCACCATTATGGACAAACCTATTAAGCATACCTCTAACATAGGCAGGACAGAGGAAATCGAGATGAAAAATCTTCAAAAGGACAAATCAGTTAAAATCTTACCGGCAGATAAGGGCAATGCAACGGTGATTTTGACGCAATCAATCGAAAGTAAGGTTTATGAAATTAAAAAAAAGTATTCCAGATATATTCCGGACAACACAAGATCTCAACGTTTGTTTGAAAGTTTGAGACAATGATGTGTTTGAAATTAACTCTGTGTTTCGGACTTCCATTGTCTATATTTTATTTATACACGACGTTTCGATCAGTACAATCTCTGATCGTCTTCAGGTGCAAACTACAATCAATTCCTAAGGCTACGTACTTATATACTGTGAGAAATCAATCAACCTTGAAGTTTAAGAAGTTGGCTCCGCCCAAGGAGGGGCTTCCAAATATTTGGGATTTCAACACTTGGTTTACTAAAAATACCCTGATTCTGCCCAATAAAGGCAGCTTCAAGGAATTTTCGTTTCTTCCAGTGTGACTCCTTGTGCAAAACCTTTGCTTCTGTCCACTTCATTCGGTGTTGTTTTGACCATGCATGTTCGGCAATTCCTGATTTCGTGGTTTCACCTTTTTGGGTATTCGTCTGATGTTCCTTAAGCCTAACAGATAGTGGTCTTTTCGTTTCGCCTATATATGATTCACCACACTCACAAGGAACTTGGTAAATGCATTCCTTATTTTGTTTGTTCTCCGGTTTTGTTTTACTAAGAAGGCTTCGAATTGTATTACTAGATTTAAAAGCTGTTTTAATATTAAAGTTATTCGCTACTCTTCGAATTTTCTCTGAAACTCCTTTAACGTATGGGATTGTAAGGAATGCATTTGCCTGGTTTTGGTCATGTAATCTCTGTCCTGTTTGTTGAAATTTAGAAATAGTATCTGTTATAAGTTTCAGGCTGTAACCATTCTGCTGCAGATCCTTCTTAATGTTTCTTATTTCGATTTCCAAGTCATGAGAATTGTTACAAATTTGAACGGCTCTGTTATACAAAGTTTTGATTATGCCTCGTTTGGTTGTAGCAGAATGATTTGAACCTTGATTTAAATATCGTCCTGTGTGAGTGGGTTTACGATAGACTGTTGTTCTGATGTCGCTTTCTACTCGTGTGACAAGTACATCAAGAAAAGGAATTTGACAATTTTTATTTTATTTAGGTGGTGAAGAAATTCTGAAAGTTGTTGGTCATTCCCGGTCCAGACAATAAAAGTATCATCAACATATCTCAGCCAGAGCTTAGGTTTATATGTTGCGGTATCAACCGCGTGTGATTCGAACCACTCCATGTAAATATTGGCCACCACTGGCGAAAGCGATGAACCCATTGGCAGACCGTCTTCCTGAGCATAAAACCTATCTTTCACTTGAAAATAAGAGTTATGTAGGCAGCACTCCAACAACTCCATCACTCCCTCCAGCGGTAGGCTGGTACGTTCATAAAGGGATTCGTCATCAACCAGTCTCTTTCTAATAATGTCTAGCGATTCCTTTATTGGGACATTGGTGTATAGACTTTCGACATCAAAACTGACAAGTCTATCCTCGTTTCCTAAAACAAAAGATTTAAGAATATTAACAAAATGGTTTGAATTTTCTACAAATGAAGCGGTCTTGCCTGCAAGAGGTTGAATAATTTTCAAAAGGAATTTAGACAGATTGCTTGTTGGAGAATTTCTGGAACTTGTAATTGGGCGTAAGGGCATTGCATCTTTGTGAATTTTGGGAAGTCCGTATAGATGAGGAGGCTTGCTATAATGTGGTGTAAGTTGAGATCTTGTATTGTCCGGAATATATCTGGAATACTTTTTCAAAATTCTATAAACCTTACTTTCGATTGATTGCGTCGGATCTTTTGGGAGAAGTTTATAGTTTCCTTTAGCAAGTACCTCTTCAACTTTCTGGTCATAGGTTTCCGTGTCCAAAATCACTGTTGCATTGCCCTTGTCTGCCGGTAAGATTTTAATTGATTTGTCCTTTTGAAGATTCTTCAACGCGATTTCCTCTGTTTTGCTTATATTAGAGGTATGCTTAATAGGTTTGTCAATAATGGTCCTTACCTGATGTCTGAACTCGTCGGCGTCTTGTCGTGGAAGAGGATGACCTTCTATGGCGGTGATGATATCGATGGTAGGTATCTTCTTAGGAGCGATGGAAAAGTTAAGTCCTTTGGCAAGTAAGTTTTCTTCTATGGGTGTCAATGTCTTCTTTGACCCATTAACGATGGTTCTTACAGCGTCGGTGGTCGATTGGCTTTGTGGCTGTTGATGGGCGAATTTCCTTTGGTGCTTTGCTTGCCAAGTCTGTCGTAGATGGTCGCAGGTTCGTGTAATTTTGTCCAGAATCGGTTGATAATCTTCCTCCATAGTATATTCTCGAATCTCCTGAAACCGTTGTCTCAGTTCTTCTGTCAGTAAGGACTTGTTCCAGCGATGAAAGCTGATTTGGGACCGTATAAGCGCTTTACTGGCGTCATCTAGAATCCGCTGAACTCTTTGTCCTGGAAATGATGCCTTAAGACGAAATGCAACCGGAATAATGTTGCTGTCTCTTGCTTGGCATAGGAATTCGATGTGCGTGTCTTCTTTGGTATGCTTAATTAAAGTTTTCTCGTAGCCTCGAAAAAGATCGCTGATACCGGGTCCGTACCGGGATTCCAACGTTTGTTTGAAAGTTTGAGACAATGATGTGTTTGAAATTAACTCTGTGTTTCGGACTTCCATTGTCTATATTTTATTTATACACGACGTTTCGATCAGTACAATCTCTGATCGTCTTCAGGTGCAAACTACAATCAATTCCTAAGGCTACGTACTTATATACTGTGAGAAATCAATCAACCTTGAAGTTTAAGAAGTTGGCTCCGCCCAAGGAGGGGCTTCCAAATATTTGGGATTTCAACACTTGGTTTACTAAAAATACCCTGATTCTGCCCAATAAAGGCAGCTTCAAGGAATTTTCGTTTCTTCCAGTGTGACTCCTTGTGCAAAACCTTTGCTTCTGTCCACTTCATTCGGTGTTGTTTTGACCATGCATGTTTATTTCGTCTTAAGGCATCATTTCCAGGACAAAGAGTTCAGCGGATTCTAGATGACGCCAGTAAAGCGCTTATACGGTCCCAAATCAGCTTTCATCGCTGGAACAAGTCCTTACTGACAGAAGAACTGAGACAACGGTTTCAGGAGATTCGAGAATATACTATGGAGGAAGATTATCAACCGATTCTGGACAAAATTACACGAACCTGCGACCATCTACGACAGACTTGGCAAGCAAAGCACCAAAGGAAATTCGCCCATCAACAGCCACAAAGCCAATCGACCACCGACGCTGTAAGAACCATCGTTAATGGGTCAAAGAAGACATTGACACCCATAGAAGAAAACTTACTTGCCAAAGGACTTAACTTTTCCATCGCTCCTAAGAAGATACCTACCATCGATATCATCACCGCCATAGAAGGTCATCCTCTTCCACGACAAGACGCCGACGAGTTCAGACATCAGGTAAGGACCATTATTGACAAACCTATTAAGCATACCTCTAATATAAGCAAAACAGAGGAAATCGCGTTGAAGAATCTTCAAAAGGACAAATCAATTAAAATCTTACCGGCAGACAAGGGCAATGCAACAGTGATTTTGGACACGGAAACCTATGACCAGAAAGTTGAAGAGGTACTTGCTAAAGGAAACTATAAACTTCTCCCAAAAGATCCGACGCAATCAATCGAAAGTAAGGTTTATAGAATTTTGAAAAAGTATTCCAGATATATTCCGGACAATACAAGATCTCAACTTACACCACATTATAGCAAGCCTCCTCATCTATACGGACTTCCCAAAATTCACAAAGATGCAATGCCCTTACGCCCAATTACAAGTTCCAGAAATTCTCCAACAAGCAATCTGTCTAAATTCCTTTTGAAAATTATTCAACCTCTTGCAGGCAAGACCGCTTCATTTGTAGAAAATTCAAACCATTTTGTTAATATTCTTAAATCTTTTGTTTTAGGAAACGAGGATAGACTTGTCAGTTTTGATGTCGAAAGTCTATACACCAATGTCCCAATAAAGGAATCGCTAGACATTATTAGAAAGAGACTGGTTGATGACGAATCCCTTTATGAACGTACCAGCCTACCGCTGGAGGGAGTGATGGAGTTGTTGGAGTGCTGCCTACATAACTCTTATTTTCAAGTGAAAGATAGGTTTTATGCTCAGGAAGACGGTCTGCCAATGGGTTCATCGCTTTCGCCAGTGGTGGCCAATATTTACATGGAGTGGTTCGAATCACACGCGGTTGATACCGCAACATATAAACCTAAGCTCTGGCTGAGATATGTTGATGATACTTTTATTGTCTGGACCGGGAATGACCAACAACTTTCAGAATTTCTTCACCACCTAAATAACATAAGACCCACCATTAAATTCACAATGGAGTTGGAGCAAAATTGTCAAATTCCTTTTCTTGATGTACTTGTCACACGAGTAGAAAGCGACATCAGAACAACAGTCTATCGTAAACCCACTCACACAGGACGATATTTAAATCAAGGTTCAAATCATTCTGCTACAACCAAACGAGGCATAATCAAAACTTTGTATAACAGAGCCGTTCAAATTTGTAACAATTCTCATGACTTGGAAATCGAAATAAGAAACATTAAGAAGGATCTGCAGCAGAATGGTTACAGCCTGAAACTTATAACAGATACTATTTCTAAATTTCAACAAACAGGACAGAGATTACATGACCAAAACCAGGCAAATGCATTCCTTACAATCCCATACGTTAAAGGAGTTTCAGAGAAAATTCGAAGAGTAGCGAATAACTTTAATATTAAAACAGCTTTTAAATCTAGTAATACAATTCGAAGCCTTCTTAGTAAAACAAAACCGGAGAACAAACAAAATAAGGAATGCATTTACCAAGTTCCTTGTGAGTGTGGTGAATCATATATAGGCGAAACGAAAAGACCACTATCTGTTAGGCTTAAGGAACATCAGACGAATACCCAAAAAGGTGAAACCACGAAATCAGGAATTGCCGAACATGCATGGTCAAAACAACACCGAATGAAGTGGACAGAAGCAAAGGTTTTGCACAAGGAGTCACACTGGAAGAAACGAAAATTCCTTGAAGCTGCCTTTATTGGGCAGAATCAGGGTATTTTTAGTAAACCAAGTGTTGAAATCCCAAATATTTGGAAGCCCCTCCTTGGGCGGAGCCAACTTCTTAAACTTCAAGGTTGATTGATTTCTCACAGTATATAAGTACGTAGCCTTAGGAATTGATTGTAGTTTGCACCTGAAGACGATCAGAGATTGTACTGATCGAAACGTCGTGTATAAATAAAATATAGACAATGGAAGTCCGAAACACAGAGTTAATTTCAAACACATCATTGTCTCAAACTTTCAAACAAACGTTGAGATCTTGTGTTGTCCGGAATATATCTGGAATACTTTTTTTTAATTTCATAAACCTTACTTTCGATTGATTGCGTCAAAATCACCGTTGCATTGCCCTTATCTGCCGGTAAGATTTTAACTGATTTGTCCTTTTGAAGATTTTTCATCTCGATTTCCTCTGTCCTGCCTATGTTAGAGGTATGCTTAATAGGTTTGTCCATAATGGTGAGAGGATGACTTTCTATGGCGGTGATGATATCGACGGTGGGTATCTTCTTAGAAGCGATGGATTATTAAGTCCTTTGGCAAGTAAGTTTTCTTCTATCGGTGTCAATGTCTTCTTTGATGCATTAACGATGGTCCGTAGTGCGGTGGTCGATTGGCTTTGTGGATGTTGACGGGCGAATTTCCTTTGGGTGCTTCGCGCAACACAAGGTCTTAACTTAGACCACATTATAGCAAGCCTCCTCATCTATACGGACTTCCCAAAATTCACAAAGATGAAATGTTCTTACGCCCAATCACAAGTTCCAGAAATTCTCCAACAAGAAATCTGTCTAAATTCCTTTTGAAGATTATTCAACATTTTGCAGGCAAGACCGCTTCATTTGTAGAAAATTCAAACCATTTTGTTAATATTCTTAAATCTTTTGTTTTAGGAAACGAGGATAGACTTGTCAGTTTTGATGTCGAAAGTCTATACACCAATGTCCCAATAAAGGAATCGCTAGACATTATTAGAAAGAGACTGGTTGATGACGAATCCCTTTATGAACGTACCAGCCTACCGCTGGAGGGAGTGATGGAGTTGTTGGAGTGCTGCCTACATAACTCTTATTTTCAAGTGAAAGATAGGTTTTATGCTCAGGAAGACGGTCTGCCAATGGGTTCATCGCTTTCGCCAGTGGTGGCCAATATTTACATGGAGTGGTTCGAATCACACGCGGTTGATACCGCAACATATAAACCTAAGCTCTGGCTGAGATATGTTGATGATACTTTTATTGTCTGGACCGGGAATGACCAACAACTTTCAGAATTTCTTCACCACCTAAATAACATAAGACCCACCATTAAATTCACAATGGAGTTGGAGCAAAATTGTCAAATTCCTTTTCTTGATGTACTTGTCACACGAGTAGAAAGCGACATCAGAACAACAGTCTATCGTAAACCCACTCACACAGGACGATATTTAAATCAAGGTTCAAATCATTCTGCTACAACCAAACGAGGCATAATCAAAACTTTGTATAACAGAGCCGTTCAAATTTGTAACAATTCTCATGACTTGGAAATCGAAATAAGAAACATTAAGAAGGATCTGCAGCAGAATGGTTACAGCCTGAAACTTATAACAGATACTATTTCTAAATTTCAACAAACAGGACAGAGATTACATGACCAAAACCAGGCAAATGCATTCCTTACAATCCCATACGTTAAAGGAGTTTCAGAGAAAATTCGAAGAGTAGCGAATAACTTTAATATTAAAACAGCTTTTAAATCTAGTAATACAATTCGAAGCCTTCTTAGTAAAACAAAACCGGAGAACAAACAAAATAAGGAATGCATTTACCAAGTTCCTTGTGAGTGTGGTGAATCATATATAGGCGAAACGAAAAGACCACTATCTGTTAGGCTTAAGGAACATCAGACGAATACCCAAAAAGGTGAAACCACGAAATCAGGAATTGCCGAACATGCATGGTCAAAACAACACCGAATGAAGTGGACAGAAGCAAAGGTTTTGCACAAGGAGTCACACTGGAAGAAACGAAAATTCCTTGAAGCTGCCTTTATTGGGCAGAATCAGGGTATTTTTAGTAAACCAAGTGTTGAAATCCCAAATATTTGGAAGCCCCTCCTTGGGCGGAGCCAACTTCTTAAACTTCAAGGTTGATTGATTTCTCACAGTATATAAGTACGTAGCCTTAGGAATTGATTGTAGTTTGCACCTGAAGACGATCAGAGATTGTACTGATCGAAACGTCGTGTATAAATAAAATATAGACAATGGAAGTCCGAAACACAGAGTTAATTACAAGATCTCAACTTACACCGCATTATATCAAGCCTCCTCATCTATACGGACTTCTCAAAATTCACGAAGATGCAATGCCCTTACGCCCAATCACAAGTTCCAGAAATTCTCCAACAAGTCATCTGTAAATTCCTTTTGAAAATTATTCAACCTCTTGCAGGCAAGAGCGCTTCATTTGTAGAAAATTCCAACCATTTTGTTAATATTCTTAAATCTTCTCTTTTAGGACCCGATAAAGGAATCCCTAGATAGGGCGAGTTTGTAAATCCACCGGTGGTCCACCGGTGCCAACAAAAGAGTTCATAAATTTTAAATGGATTTCACCACTCCAACAATAAAGTTCCTAAATTTTTCGATGGATTTCACCAATCCAACAAATGTTGGCACCGATCGCCACCGGCTTCGGGAGTCGGTGGAAAATCTTCGTTGGATTAAACATAACCCTACTTTATGGTTATTTATTTTTTCCAGTTTTTTTATACCTTATTCAAACCAAGATATTTTTTATGCATTTTGGTTAATACAAGGTACAGTACAGTACAGTTCAAGTGAAGACTGATGATGAGCTAGACATCATACTAAATTTGAGCAAAAAACGTACTTGCATTAAAGACTATTGTGGAAAAACTGTCCAGAAGTACAGCATAAGTGCCTTTAAGGATGGTATTCATAGTCGTTCCTCAAGTCTCCTTCCTCCTTCGCCCATAAAAAATTAAAATTTCCCAAGAAGGGAGACTTGGGGGAGACTATGAATACGGCCCTTATAAGTGACATTTCCGATTTTCTCGAGCCGAAGTTGAGGTATGATTTTATTATTTTAAGTGTCGTTATTGGCACTCAGCTGTTTACACCGCAACGCGTTCTTTTTGTATTCGATGGAACAACGACATTTCATCACTGCTAGATCTCAGATGGAAGTCAAACCCATGTGTCAACCGAATGTTGGCACCGATGTTCCACCGCTGTCAAAAAAATGTTGAATTTACAAACACGGCCATATTATTAGACAGAGACTGGTTGATGACGTACTAGCCTGCCGCTGGAGGGAGTGATGGAGTTGTTGGAGTGATGTCTACATAACTCTTATTTTCAGGTGAAAGATAAGGTTTTATGTTCAGGATGACGGTCTGCCAATGAGTTCATCGCTTTCGTCAGTAGTGGCCAATATTTACGTGGAGTGGTTCGAATCACACGCAGTTGATACTGCAAAATATAAACCTAAGCTCTGGCTAAGATATGTTGATGATACTTTTATTGTCTGGACCTGGAATGACCAACCACTTTCAGAATTTCTTCACCACCTAAATAACATAAGACCCACCATTAAATTCACAATGGAGTTGGAGCAAAATTGTCAAATCCCTTTTCTTGATGTACTTGTCAAACGAGTAGAAGGTGACATCAGAACAACAGTCTGTCGTAAACCCATTCACACCCATCATTCTGCTGCCACCAAACGAGGCATAATAAGAACTTTGTATAACAGAGCTCTTCAAATTTGTAACAATTCCCATCACTTGGAAATCGAAGTAAGAAATATTAAGAAGGATCTGCAGCAGAATGGTTACAGCCTTAAACTTAAACACTATCTAGTTAGGCACTAGACTACTATCTGTTAGGCTTAAATCTGTTAGGCTTAAGGAACATCAGACGAATACCCAAAGAGCTGAAACAACGAAATCTGGAATCACCGAACACGCATGGTCAAAACAACACCGAATGAAGTGGACAGAAGCAAAGGTTTTGCACAAGGAGTCACACTGCTATTTTCAGTAAACCAAGTGTTGAAATTCCAAATATTTGGAAGCCCCCTCCTCGAGCGCAGCCAACTTCTTAAACTTCACGGTTGAGTGATTTTCCATAGCATATAAGCAGATAGTCTGCACCTGAAGACGATCAGAGATTGTACTGATTAAAACGTCGTGTATAAATAAAATATAAACACTGGAAGTCCGAAACATAGAGGTAATTTCAAATACATCATTGGCTCAAACTTTCAAACAATTCTTTGAATATTTTTTACTTACTTAATCAATATTGCTATGATATCACCTATCATCTGACATGCATAGAAAAAATGAACGTAGAGAGTGCATTCTGTCATAATCCGTGCCTTGAGAACCGCAACAGAAGTTTCACTGTTGGTTTAGTAATAAACTGACATAAGTGATTCTGCACTAATACTAATACAGGCATTTAGAAATTTTAAATATTAAAGCTACACGCAAGTTGGGAGCTTTTTCTGACTGCCCCACAAGTAAAAACTTATTTTTGGTTAGAATGGGAATTTGGGAAGCCACCAGGTCCAGTAATAACCTGAAATAAATGGTTTGGCACTAATATAAGCATTTAGACATTTTACGGAAGATAGGATTAATCACGGAAATGTTTTATAATAATATTAGTAATAAAATTTAAGAAATTCTTTATAAGAAAACCTAAGCAAGCTAAAATAAATTATAAAAAATTATTTAAATGATTAAACTTAGAACATTAATAAAAAATCAACTTGGATATTACGCTTCACGATGGATAAGTTTCTAAATGCAAATTAGTAAAGTATCTTTGAAATTATCATACAGCAACACTGCCAGCATACATATTTTAACGCGAATCAAGAAATCACATACATTTCTACTGTCTGAAACAGGGGTCTGAATTATTTAAGATGATTCAGACTCTAAAAATCTAAAGAAAAAACGGCTTCACGGACGATAAATTCGATTTTTACCTCGTTTCCAAAAAATACCACAAAAAAAAACAAACCTTAGCCCTTATCTTACCCTTAAACTTGTTTTCCTACAAAAATTAAAAATAATCCAACTTAAACAAATCCAAACTTGTCCAAACCCTAACCCAACCCAACCGAGAGTTGGGATCATAATATTTATGCATTTAAGTTTTAATATTAAGAACATTGAAATAGTTATGTAGCTACCTGAAAATTTTATATCATACAGGGTAAAAGGTATTAGAAAAAATTAAAAAAGTTAGAAAAAAACTTCCTATAATATAGAGGTCTAAACTCCTTTTTTCGAAGATATTTAGTTTTCAAAATTCGAGGAGTGGGGTATGAAGGACGTTTCAAAAATAAAAAGATTAATTACAACAAATGATTTTTCAATTTAAAAAATATGTCCTATTCGGTTTGTTCAAATACTGACAGGTAAAGGAGATACAGGCTGCCAAAAATACCTCTGCAATGTGTAAAAAAGGACATTTTTGTTAATTTAATTATTAGACCGATCGAATTAACTCATTTAGAGGGCTAAAAATAAAAATAATTTAACAGCATTTTGATGAGTGGAAATGGTAAAGGGGTTTCTAATAATCGTTTAAAAAAAATGCGTTAGTGGGGAAGAAAAATGGTATTATTGCAATTTTCGACAAAACTGGACGTCATAGAGTAAAAACTTCAATACGAAAAATTTTCGAGAATAATGCAAGAAATCTTGATATTTTTTTTTTCATTTCCGCAACTATAATTGCATTTTCACGAAATTTAGTCAAAACATTTCTCTCTATGTCTTTAATACCTACAGTTTTTTTTAACATACTAAAGTTCATTTTTTTTTGAGATATTCATCTTTTTCAATTAAAAATTTTTACTCAGGAATATTCTCGTAGTCTTTTTTGACATTGCTCATTTTTCTAGTTTTGACATATACTTTTTGGTTAGACAATAAAAAATTATACTTACACTTAAAAATTGCAACAATAAATTTTTTAGCAATTCTTGATTTCTTTCAATTAAAAAAAAAATCATGAACCGATTACACCATATAATTTAACGGAACAAAATACAAATGAGACTGTATTTATTTTGCTACATTTATACGCGCTTAAAACCGGTTTTTATATAAGAACGGTTTTAAATAAAGTCTCTTTCTCCTTTATTAAAATCGTTTTCTAGCAGCTGATCGAAGTACTGTCAGTCCTCTTACCTTACAGTTTCCCAAATACATATATTAAAAATAATGTAATACAAATTTCCTGAGTAGAATTTTTTATTGAAAAAAGTGATTTAGACCGAAAAAAATTCATATCTCAAAAAATGTTTAACTTTTTTATCTAAAAAAATTGTAGGAATTAAGGACACAGGACATATTTTAACCAAGTTTCTTGTAAATGCAATTCTTTTTGCGGAAATGAAAAATAAACGAAAAAAAAATAATACGATTTTTCGCATTTTTCTCGAAAATTTTGAGGTTATGGTAAAAAGTGACATTAACAAATATTGTAGACCTTGCACGGTCTACAATTTTTCTATTGTAGTTTTTACTATATGACATATCCAACATACAAGAGCCTCACTCACGCATTTTTTTTTAAACGTTTATCAGAAGCCCCTTAAGCATTTCCACTCATCAAACTAGTGTTAAACATTTTTTTTTGTCTTTTATTTAAGTTTGGTTGGACTAGAAAATAAACCTTATGTTCACATTCTGGTGACCTGGAGATCTTTCTTTAATACCGGAAAAAAAAATACAAAAAGGCCCTTTTACTTTGATATTTTTAAAAATTAGTACCAAAAGACACGTATTTTCTTTAAAAAATTCACACCAATTTATTTTTGTAAGTGGTTTTTGTGCTTAATCATTATCTTTATTATGATGTGCGACGCTAAAAAATTTAATCTTTTTCTTGTGATTTATAAAAAAGACAAAAAATCACGTATTTTAACACCCTGTATTTCAAAAACAGAGTGGGCTTTTTTTTTGGGTTACCCTATCATACCTTAACATATTTGCACTCATATCTTTTACACTCTGTAAGTGTGACCTTACTTGCTCAGGTGTTAAATTTATACAAATAAGGAATATACTGATAAATTTTCCTTTTGTCATGATTTTTTTTAATGTTCCTGATCTTTTCAGGTCTAATCAAAACTTTCCAAATTTCCTGCCTCAATATGGCAGAATTAAAAATTCCGTCAAACCTGTTGCTGCCAGAAGACCCCCCCTTAGAGAGTGTTGTTGAGTCTCTTACCGTTAGCTTGGACGAAATTAAAAAAGAAAAAGACCTCTTGGATTATGCTGGAGTAGAGGAACCGCAGCCATACCGTATTGGTAGACTTGGAGTAGCAGAACCAACTGATGTTAAATTAGATGACTTTAAAACTGATATACCACTGGCATATACCATCGGGAAACCCGGTTACAGTAAATGGAATGAACCTGGCGTAAGCAGTAGCACGAAAGTAAAAAAAGAAGTGTTTGAAGAAGAATGCAGCAGTAGCAGTTCAAGGTAAGTTAAATTATTTCCCTAATTTACCCAACACTACTAGCACTTTGGTGGGCCATAAAAAGGCGCTCCAAAAAGTTTTTAATTAGATTACAAGTTTTTGGCAATCTTAAATTTCAAGGTAGCGGCCTCTTTTGGACCTCTTTTATCCTGTTCTAGTACAGTAAAAAAGGTTGTCATGCCACACGTCCTTAAAAACCTGAAGTGGAATCACCAGGAATTGAAAAAATAGTGTTTGTCATAAAATTTTTTAGAAAGTCAAAAAATCAAAATTTATCAAATTCGACATTTCCTAAAAATCCAAGATGGCGGATCTATTTAAAAAATAGGTATTTTTGACCCCCCTAGATATTTTTTCTGTGTGATACTATTAAATCCTAAACATCGGTTACACATGGTTGAAACTGGTCAGGGAAAACTGGAAAAGTCAAGGAGTGGGTCCCAAGTCATGGAAATTAGGGAATTTTTGCAGAATTATTTTTTACCTTTTATGCCTTTTGCACCCTGTTCCTCATATAATGTCAAAAACACGGTATTTTTTCTTTTATTCTTCAATATTTATAAGATTTTGCAAAAAAACGTGAAAAATATCAAAAATTTCCTACTATTGCAACAAAATTATTACAATTTTAGTTTAATTTAACAGCCTTCCAAAGTTTATCACATTTGATGACATGATTTTAGCAACACAAAAAAAGACCGCACCTGAATAATATTTCACAAAAACATGCAAAATATCAACATTTTTGAAGAATTTTCTGCTATATTGCAAAAAGTGAAACATGTAAAAAATTGCATTTTTAGTATACTTTTCTCAAAATTTTGCCCTATGGCACATTTATGTCATGATTTTTTCAACAATTCAAAAAATACTTTATTGTCAAGAAAACAAATTATGTTGACAAAGCAGGCTAAATAATCTAATAATTAATAAGTTTTGTCACTAAAATTGACAGAGTAAAGTAGTAAGTTCTTAAATTAATATGTTAATACAAAAGCGGAAAAAAATTACAATAAAAATAATATTAATACTTTAAACAATAAAACAACATCAAAAGTTTCGACATTAGACTAAACCAATGGACTAAATAATTTAAAAAAAAGAACAAAAAATAAATAAGTCATAAACATCATAAAAACTAGACAAAAAGGATAAAAAGGTAAAAAAATTTAGAGTTGAGACTGGATCCCACCCCAAACCACATTTTTTTTAATACGTAAATTATGTTATTAAATTACAAAAATTTGCAAAGTGTTTATAGGTCCACAAGCTTGTGGCAAAATGATTTTTTTTTAATGTGTTTATTGGAACTTGTAAAATAAAGTCAGGGAATTAAAAAATTGAAAATCAGTTTCAACTGTTACAAAGCCACAACCTTTCCAAGAAAGAAATAAGGAAGTTTGAGAAGTTTAAATTGACCAGAGTTGCAAAATCAAGGTTATTAAAATTACTTATTTGAATAGCAATAACTTTTAACCAGTTTCGATAAACGTTTTGAAAAGTACACTCCTGGAGAAAAAAAAGTAGGACACGGAATTGAAATATGGGTAAATATAACACCCTATATCAATGAAAATTTACATTGTTAGTCATTTGTTAGTTATTATTATTATTATTATTATTATTATTATTATTATTATTATTATTATTATTATTATTAACCTCTCGTTATTTACCTTGATACATTTGACACTTGTATTTGTCATAATAGTAAATAAATCAAGGGAGATTTTTTTAGAGTAATTTATTAAAAATTCCTTAAAGTCCTATGTTAGGATCTAATAGAATTGCAAAATTCAACTTATAACTTGAGTTACGAAAAATAACTGGTCTATAAGAAGAGCGGCGAACCATTTTGGAGGTAATAAAAATGCATTACCACGCTGGGCAAAGCGCCGTAACAAAAACGATACCACAGAGAAAAAACAAGAATACAATACACGGCGATAAAAAAACTGAACTTTTTGCAAATAAATAAAAACAAAAATTTTAATACTTAATGGGCTCGCCGTTCTTGTCTAAAACAAGCTGGAAACGAGTCGGCATTGAAAAACTTAAATTTTGAAAATATTGCTCTTTTGAGATGATATCTACGGCTCTTTCAATGGATTCATTCAACTCGTCTGAATTTCTGGGGAACCAATTTCGCTGATAACACAGGCCGACGTTTTTGAACTTTTGAAAAGTTACAGAAAGAAAATCCACTTTCTTACTAATTTGGGGTTGCTGAGTGCGAATATGATAACCGTTTTCCTCCAATAGCTTGTATTTTTGTGTAACGCATAGTTGCCAATTTTACCATTATTTATTGGGCGCATAAACTATTATCATGTTTACCAGCCAAATAAATGACGTGAGTGAGGATGAATACGGAATTAATTTGATAAATACACCAGTAGAACTGGAATACATTTATTGACGATTATTATTTGTTAAATAAAATCAATTAAAAACTATTTATTAAGTCAGTATGTCGTCAGAATGTGTGCAATATGTACTTCAATAAAAATGCAAAAAAGACCATCAGTTTTACTTCTTTCTTTTATGAAACGACGGATCTCTTTTCACTGACCAGCAGTAGTCTCCCATCATTGCAGATTACATTCTTATGAAACCGCTCTCCCATTTCATCGCTAACATCTCCAAGATTTTCCGGAAAGAAGTCGAGATGTGAGTGAAGAAAGTGGATTTTCAAGGACATGCGACATCCCAAAGCTTTATATGAGACCAGAAGTTGATGCACCAGTCCTTCGTAATTTTTGTCTTTATTTTTGCCCAAAAAAACCTTTCGTAACATTGACAAAGGCACGCCATGCATCTAACTCCTTTTCATTTAAAGTCTGTTCAAAAAATTCATCACGCATCAATTTACGAATATCAGGTCCTATAAAAATTATTTCCTTTAATTTAGCATCACTTAATTTTGGAAAGAACTGTTTAAGGTAACTAAATCCTGCGCCCCCTTTGTTCATAGCTATGACAAAATTCTTCATGAGGCCCAACTTAATATGAAGAGGGGGCAGCAGGATCTTGGCTGGATTTACCAGAGGCTCATACTTGACATTGTTAGTACCGGGCCTAAATGACTCTCTAGGGGGCCACTCTTTTTGTAAGTAATGTTTAGTTGTAGCTTTTGAGTTCCAAAGACACACAAAACAACAGTATTTTGTAAATCACCTTGCATACCAAGTAATATTGCAATAAGTTTCAGATCTCCACAAATTTGCAAGCTATGATCTTTGTAGTTGATATGATTTAGATTTAGGGCGAGATCTTCATACGTTTCTTTCATCGAAATACAGTATGTCACAGGAATAGACGGCCTTATGTTCCCATTATGCAGTAAAACTGCTTTGAGACTGTACTTTGATGAATCTATGAAAATACGTCATTCGTATGGATTGTGTTGAATTTGTAACTCGGTCATCAGTCCATTTATGTCCGTGCATACGCAAAGTGAACCTTCCATTTTGTAATATTCTGAAAAAGGTCCATTCCTTTTTCTGTATTGAGTGTAAGTAGTAGTTTCAGTGTGGCACCTAAAAGTTGAGTTTTCTCTTTTGAAAGTTGCAAGTCTCTAACTAAATCATTTAATTCATTTTGTAGTATAAGGTGAGGTTCATCCTTTAAAAGTAAGGTACTGTCTCTCGTATCTTCATCCGAGGATGTTGATGTTGTATCCTCATAAGTTTCTGTTGGCAATCTTTTGTCAGTCGATCTTTCTGTAATATCTATTGTTTCCCAGTTTTTTGGCGGAGTAGGTATCGGTAAAGATTCTCCATGCGGCACTGGTCCTGTTGCGGATTGCAAGTTTTGATCCTGAATGACACGTTGTTTCTTCTTATTAGCTCCTATTGTATTTGTCAAACAAAAATAACAGTCGTCATGATGATTCCGGGGCTCTCTTCATATCATGGGAATTGCAAATGGCATGCTTTTTTTACTTCCTTTCAGCCATGCCGTAAGGATCGCATAACACATTAGGCAGCATACATGAGGAGCCCAGCTTTTATCTTGATCACCGATTTTGCAGTTAAAATAGAAATAGTATGCTTTCTTGACAACATCATTCATCGGTCTAATCTGTGACTGTACCGCAAATACTCCACAAATGTAACAAAATCGGTCCGGTGAATTTTTACAAACTCTACGAGAAGAACCTGATATGTTGCAAAAGCGGGAAAACGGCACACAATGTAGAGCTAGAGTATCTACTAAGAAGACAACAGCACGAATTAAGAAATCAAAAACAATGAAACACACGTAAACTACTCTTAACTGATTACTTATGTTATGTATTAAAGTGAAACTGACTTTGTCTACTCACGCGACACTGCTGGCGCGGCGCCTTATATATTTACGCGCCTCATAGTCTAGAAGGTTCGAGCAAATCCGCGACTCGCACTAAATCATCCCCACATGTTGTGTGTGTATTCTGGATCATACCTTGAATTTGGTGGACGATAAACCAAAATTCTCCGACTATCTGACGATGACTGGGAAATTTTTTCGTCCGTAAAGACTACTTTCTCCCAAAAATCATTCCCTTCTAAAAGATGATTGGCTGCAAAAATTACTCAAGCCTGTTTCTGCTCTTCTGTTAAAAGAGGCTTTTTTGCTGCAACTTTACACGATAGATTTGAATTTTGTATCCCTGGATACATGCTTGCAGCGGCAGCATGGGAGCATGTGGTAAAAGGATTCTGCCTTAAATGATCAAGGAGTCGTCCGTCTTGCTCCATTAAACTAATTTTGTTTCGTCCTGATCCTTCTTTTCTCTTTGTGGTATTGTTTTCGGTCCAGCGTAGTACTGTATGTTTATTAACTCCAAAATGGTTCGCCGCTCTTCTTATAGACCAGTTATAATTTGAATTTTGGTAAATTCTGCAACTTGAGGCATTTTTTATTTAGTTTGAAGTATACCGCAAGAAAGCGTCAGATAATTGTCAAATATTTCAAAATGTTGACGACTGGAGGCAAACCAATAAATATCTGAACATGTCCTACTTTTTTTTCGCCAGATCTGTACATGAAGATTATAGAATCAATAACCAGTGTTAAAACTGACATTTACTTAAAATCCAAGATGGCGGTCCTGTTTAAAAAATTAGGCATTTTGACCCCTTTAGAAAAAACTTTATGTACAGAGTATCCCATTTTCGATGGAATTGAATGACAAACTGTTATTTGACATGCGGTTTTCGCATTACTGTCTTACTTTTTTGAGATTTAAAAAATGGTATTAACATATTTATTTTGTCTCTTGTAGTTTCTGAGCTACAGGGGAAAATTGGTGATATCCCCCTTAATTTAAGAGATAATTGAGTTCTGTAAAAACATGTCTGTGACAACTCTTTTAGAAAAACATATTGGTCTTTCGAAATTTAATCTGACGTTTCGTTTCGTAGATACCATCATCAGGATCAAAAAGTTAAATACGGACCAAAATATTTTACTTCATATTTTGATTGTGACTGTGTCTGAAACCAGTCAGTGATAGGACTGGTGGAGGAGGCCAAAAATCCAATAGTTTTTTGTTGGTAAAACTCTCTTTTTGATTTATATTTAACTCCACTATGAACATTGGGAATTTATTTCTTATTCTGTTATCTAAAGTTTTGCCGAGCATTTGTTGTGTGTGTTAAAAACTTATGTCGCACTGATGATCCTTAACAAGGTTGAAACACGTGTCTGCGTCTAGTCTTCAAGTCGCACCAGGGTATGTATTTTTGTGGTACTCCGGTGTATTTTGTAAAGTTAATTTTTTTCGTCATAGAAAAAAGCCCGACTGGTGGATGGACTGTGTCTGAAACCAGTCAGTGGTAGAACTAGTGGAGGAGGCCAAAAATCCAATTTTCTGTTTGTAAAACTCTTTTTTATTTATATTTAACTCCACTATGGACATTGGAAATTTATTTCTCATTCTGTTAGAGAAAATTTTGCCTAGCGGGATGTCAGTTTTCAAAACTGATTTTTATAAATTTTGAGGCCTTTGCTTTTCAAAAAGTTTAATTTTATCAAACATGGTCAATTTTCAACACGTAGATTTTAGCATGCTTTTGGTCTATTTAAACATTTTATCTAACACAGTTATGACTGTCATTATTAATGTCATTTTAGACAAGTAAACTATCAAATAACACACTAGTGTGTTATAATCCATAACTCAGTAATGGATTATAACTCACGTTCATATTTAAATAGGGTTCGTAGCGACCTGGAAAACCTGCAAAAGTCAGGGAATTAAAAATGCCCTAAAAAACCTGGAAAAGTCAGGGAATTTTATGAAAATTGACAAAAACCTGGAAAACATATATTGGTCTGTAATAATAACAGGTACTAGTCACAGACTTTCAAAGCCGTTAAATCAATGCTTTAAGTTAAAATAAAAATACTAAATACACGCTACTAGTGACAGATAAAAAATAGCAAAGCTTTGGTATCTTGTAATTTGTATCTCATTAACGAAAATGGTGCAAAAAAACTGAGGTTAGAAATGACTTTGTATTAAAAAGCTTGTATTTTCAATTGTGCCTTCAGCTTTAACGGCGGGCCGGCTTGAGTAGTTTTTTGCATGCAGAAATAATTCTTGTGCTCGCTTTTTCAAAAGCGATTAGATAAAAAGAGATAGGTATGCTCGGGATTAATAAAGTTAATGTTATTTGTTTTATAAAGTGGAAATAAGTAATCAGAATAGAATAAGAAGATGGAGTGGAAAATATTTCGGCTTTTTTGACTCGCGTGTCTTTTAATTTTATAATCCAGCAGGAAGAAGTTCATGTTCATAACAGTTCATATCAAAAAATTCCTTGTAGTTTCGCCGCCATTTTGGAATTATGAGTAGGTAGGGGCGAGTTTGGTTCCACTCCGATGTTTCTAATTATTTTTTTCCATATATGTTTAAAAATCTTAAGTTGGAGTGTTTTGATTTTCTAATAACTTTTATGTTCCTTAATCTAATTAACTCTGTGTACAATCTCTGATCGTCTTCAGGTGCCAACTACAATCAATTCCTAAGGCTACGTACTTATACACTGTGAGAAATCACTCAACCTTGAAGTTTAAGAAGTTGGCTCCGCCCAAGTAGGGGCTTCCAAATATTTGGGATCTCAACACTTGGTTTACTGAAAATACCCTTCTGCCCAATAAAGGCAGCTTCAAGGAATTTTCGTCTCTTCCAGTGTGATTCCTTGTGCAAAACCTTTGCTTCTCCCCACTTCTGCCACATTCGGTGTTGTTTTGACCATGCATGTTCGGCGATTCCTGATTTCGTTGTTTCACCTTTTTGGGTATTCGTCTGATGTTCCTTAAGCCTAACAGATAGTGGTCTTTTAGTTTCGCCTATGTATGATTGACCACACTCACAAGGAACTTGGTAAATGCTATTTTGTTTGTTCTCCGGTTTGGTTTTAGTAAGAAGACTTCGAATTGTATTACTAGATTTAAAAGCTGTTTTAATATTAAAGTTTTTTGCTAGTACAATTCCATACGTTAAAAGAGTATCAGAGAAAATTCGAAGAGTAGCAAAAAAACTTTAATATTAAAACAGCTTTTAAATCTAGTAATACAATTCGAAGCCTTCTTAGTAAAACAAAACCGGGTAGCCGATTTCATGCACAGTTGCTTATGGCAATCTTATCAGAGAATGCTCATGTGCCATCTATCAGGTTAAGTTGGCCTGTAGCCAAAATAATGGCTTTTTACTACTTTTGAAAATATTTCCACCTACCTTTATTGCGTTACGCGCCAGTATAGTTATTAGTTGAAAGAACACGATCAATCTCGGCGGCAGGGCCGGTGTCAGCTTTATTTTTAGTATCTACTTTGTCACTTTTGTATTTTCACACTTTATAATTTTTTAAGCTTTTTATTTCAACTGAGTTTTTTAATTGAATGTTTTATCCTTTTTTTTATTTCTACTTTTCAATAATAGGTAATATTGTAAGTAGACTGCATGAATCAACCCGACAGCGTTGGTTTTTGTAATCGCATTTCACACCTCTCTTATCGCGACAAACAAAAACAAACAAACAGCATAAACATTGGATACTGCATGAGGCATTTAGAAGTGTAATGAACTAAAAGGAGCCATCCATAAACTATATTACTTGGACTCTTTCGGCCATATTTTTCCCACCCTCCTCTTTTCACAAATCGTCACGTTTCTGGTGACCCGCTCAAAATTAGGTCACATAATTAAAACACCCCCCCCTCATTAAAAAGGATCCAAAAAAAGTTTAAACCATTTTTTCTAGAGTGAGAAATAAATGTCCAAAAAAATGTGCTACCACCGATAGGTACCTACGTACTAACATTAGTTGATGTGATGAAGGTTTTTGGCATTTTTTTAATTTTTGTATCTAAAAAACTAACACAACCAAAGTAGTGTGTGGGGTATCTTTAAACGTGTACACTCATTAGCCAATAACTAAAATATAGGTAAACAAAATATTAATAAAAAACAAAAGGTAGAAATAACGAAAATTCAAACTTGGATGAGCACACACAAGAAACACACAAAAGATCAAAGCGAAAAGAGAAATGATTAAACGATGTTTCGCCCTAGGTAACCAGCGTGGGCTCATCAGTAGTTTCACTGGTCACTCTCCACTATACATCATTAAACACCATCATACGGTTTGATTTCCAACCTTGAACCACTCACAAATAGGCATCGTTCCGCACTGGTACTTATCCAAGTTACCTGATACGAATTCGTCCTGGCGTGTTAATATTTCCAGTAGGATTATGCTCCTAATGCAATTAAAACAAAAAAGAAGTTAAAAAACCTCCAAATCAGTTACTTCAACCGAAAAGAAACTAAAAAACAAAAGATCTTGGGTGGAAATAACGAAAATTCAAACTTGGATGATATGTTTCATAAGAAATGAAATTAAAAAATTCTATTTAACTTAAAATCAAAGCACGTAAAGAAAAGCAATATCATACCATTTTATTATATCTAGCGAAAAGAAACATATTTTGCCACTCTTAATTTTAAACTACTTTTAATTTAAGAGAAAAAGCACTTTGGAAATCCACGATTTTTCTCTGCCCATTTTTGATGTTACCAATTTTTGGTAATATCCTGAACTTTGAATAAAAAATTAATATGATTTTATTTTTAAATGTTTCAGATAAACCCTCTACATAATTCATTGAAATATTGTCATTCTGGTATATCCTAAGAGAGAGAGAAATGAGATAAAAAAATTTATTATATCAGATTTGTCCCATGAGTTATCATGGAATTTCCCAATACCAAAATTGGAGATCTTAAGTTTGGTATATTTAGGAAGAATTTTATTTGTGACAGGGGGGGGGGGAGTCAAGAGTTGGCAAATATGGTGTAAAATAATTTATGGCTCTAAGTGCACTCCATAAATTAGAAACACAATTTTTGCCAAATTTGGCCCCCCGCCCTCCACCTTGTCCTAAATCATTACGTTTCTGATGACTGTCTTCACTAAAGTGACGCCTCCTTATTTTCATTCTAATTTTGGTAATGTTAAATAATGGTGTCCATTTTATCATTATAGAGTGGGGGATCGGTGGTAGCGTGGCATCATAATTCTTTTTCGGTGTTTTATTTCTTGCGGCAAAGAAAAATGTGTCATTATTTTAACCGCTCTTTTTTAGAATTCAAGGGGAAGATATGCTTTTTGTAACGTAATTTTAAGTTGGTCAAAATTTGTCCACAGTGATGTGACTTAATTTATGACTGGACCCCTTACTTTATTTTACCTGGCTCAGAACCAAACGTAAATTAAAATCAGTTTATTGTTTACCTACTGTTTGTTTTTTTGGTGGTGATAAGAGAGGTGCATCTATGTTGGGAATTTGTTTATCGTCTCCTGATGATGCTAACGTTGTTAGCGAAACGCGCGTCGAGTGCAAAAAAGTGTAGTTTTGGTTTGTGGAAAACAATCATAATTTTGTTTTAAGAGAGGTGCATGTGAAATGTGATTGGTAATGAACCATGCAATGCATTCGTGTTGATTCAGGCAGTAGTCTTTTTATTTTATTGTTGAAAAGTAGGATTAAATAAATAAGAAAACGAAAAAACAAGAGTTTTTTGTATTTCAGTGCAAAATGTTGTTTGTGTGCCACAGCCATCTTCCGTTAGTTTTTTTTAATAAATGAAAGACTCGTAACATAAAGCAGTTTTATTTAAAAAGTTTAAAAAAAATACAGACAGTGTTAAAATATACGTAGTGTAAGTGAAAAAAAATCTAAAAAAATATGAAACCGGCATTGCCAGAAGGGATTGATCGCGTTCTGTCGTGAAAAAAAGTAAAAAGCATAAAAAATAAGTGGAAAAAGAGTTGTTGAGGACAAATTTACATACCTAAGCGATAAAGGTAGGTGGAAAATGGGTGGAAATATAATGAAAGTAGTAAAAAAGTCACCATTTTGGTACAGACCAACATGACCTTCTAGATTGCACTTAGGCATTCTCTGAGAATGCAACAAGCAATTTTGCATGAAATCGGCTACCGGAGAACAAACAAAATAAGAAATGCATTTACCAAGTTACTTGTGAGTGTGGTCAATCATACATAGGCGAAACTAAAAGACCACTATCTGTTAGGCTTAAGGAACATCAGACGAATACCCAAAAAGGTGAAACAATGAAATCAGGAATCGCCAAACATGCATGGTCAAAACAACACCGAATTAAGTAGGCAGAAGCAAAGGTTTTGCACAAGGAGTCACACTGGAAGAGACGAAAATTCCTTGAAGCTGCCTTTATTGGGCAGAATCAGGGTATTTTCAGTAAACCAAGTGTTGAAATCCAAAATATTTGGAAGCCCCTCCTTGGGCGGAGCCAACATCTTAAACTTTAAGGTTGAGTGATTTCTCACAGTATATAAGTACGTAGCCTTAGGAATTGATTGTAGTTTGCACTTGAAGACGATCAGAGATTGTACTGATCAAAACACAGAGTTAATTTCAAACACATCATTGTCTCAAACATTCTTTAATCAAGTTTTATACATTTTAGAACTTTGGTTGCAGGAACTTTGCACTAACGTAACTATCATATAAATAAGCCAAGTTTTATGAATGGTACCTCGTCAAACGTGAAATATGGGCTTTCGTATTTTAATAACAAAAAATTAAATTACAGGCAGATCGAAATCGCGCTATTTATTTATTACTATTACAAGCAGAATTCACATTGATATTGAAATTAAAGGAAAACGCTAACGATTTATTCAATATTGAAGTCATTCTAAAATTCGTTGGTTCATTGGAAACAGACGGTCTCATATTGGTACAGCTGCTGATAGCGCTAGAAGACGCTGACGCATTAAAACTTTGTATTTTTTCTGCAATTTGTATTTTGTTATGCACCGATTCTTCTGGGTATCCTTCTGCTACGGTCGAGGACTTCCATCCTCCGTGACGCTTCAAAGTAGTCATGTTAGCCCCTACATTCGCCAAAAGAGTTGCCGAAGACCTTCTCAGGCAGTGATTGGTGTAGAGCGCTGGTTCCTCCAATTTCAAAAACATTGCAATTCTTGAAGGTATCTTCGACAACACTGGCTGGTACTCCTCCCATTTATGTAAAAAACAAAAAAGCGGCTAGAACACAAATTGATCGGGTTGACTGGAAATCCTTCTGCAAGTATGGTGAAACTTCTCGATTTCCTGGTGAAAATATTTCCCTTTGTTTTAAATATTTTCTATTTTTAAATTGACCAATTCATCAGAACTACAAGCACCTCTAATCCCCATTATCAAAGCCACTTTCATCAACAGGTGTTATCGTTTTAATTAATTTATTTTAAGTTTAAGTTCTACTTTTTAATTTAGTTAGGGAGAATATGGAGAGTAATTAACAAGACGACGGCTGCATGATGAAAGAGGAAATTTATTGCAAGTAAATTTCTAAGAAGACAATTGACACAGTGGATAATAAAAACAACAAGAATAATAAAATGAGGCTAATAACTAAACTAACATATTGTTTGTTGCCTACCCTCTGACATCCTCCTTATTAATAAAAAAGAACAACATTAATTAAAATTTTAAAATGAGAAATATCACAATATTTTAACAATAATAAAGTCACAGTAGAAATATTTTAAGTATAAACATTTAAAAAAATATTTTAGATTTACAATGAAAATTTTAAGTTTAATTAATGTTTTAAAGTTTTCAACGATGCAATAAATTATACATTTTAGATACATATTCTATAAAATAGTTTTAGTAACAAAAAGAACACTAACGGTGGGATTTACTAAAATGGTTTAGTTTATTTTAGAACGGTCCTAAGTTTAATTGAAATTTTTGGTTTTAAGCATTTTAAACCAACCCTCCTTGAATTTTAGACATAGTTTGATTTATAAGACGAATATGAATAAATTTGTTTATTGAATAATCATCTTAACACAATCTTTTGTTGGATTTAAGAAGAAAGTTTCAATTTAGAAGAAAAGAAAATTAAAAAATTTAAACCTACGCGGGTTTTAAATATTAAACACTCTGTAGAACAAATTAAAGTTGATGTTATATGTCACTCTAATTAAAACTTACCCTTGTTCATTAATTTTTCCAATTAATACTTGATGCCACACTATGATTTAGATGGGTAATAATAAAATAAGGAGTAGATTAATTTTGGATTTATTTAAGAGGTGTTTTTATTTATGAAATGTATTAAAAAACTTAAATACAAGTTTTGTCTACATTTCTGTCACTGTCGAAATGTCAGTTTCTAAATATTAGCTGCCTTGAAATCACAAACAGCGAGTTCGGATTTCTTAACTCTGCTTGTACCTTGGCTTGCACCAACCTCTACTGATGAAAGCTCTACAGCTTTGAAATGGGTGGGCTTTGAGTAAGGAAAGTTTTAAAAAAAATAGTTTTAGGGCATTCTATCTTAGAATAGGGTACATTTTTCAGTGGTATTTTGCAATAACAATAAAAAACAATCGATAACTTTGTGTAGTTTCTGTATGGGTAAGTGTTTTTTGAAAACAGGTGTAAATATTTAGCCCTTTGAGTGGTACTATTTTAGATCTTAGTAAATCCCACTTTTATAGACTAAACTACATAAATAGACTATGGACTATGAGGAACTATGCTATATCTTAAAAACTAAACTACCCTTTTTGGAACATGTAATGTATCTTAAAACTAAAAGTCTTTTGGGAATTACAAATATCTTAAAAATTAATTTGGATCACAAATTCAGTCTTTTAGGTCTCGCTATACTTCTACCACTCCTTGTAACAGTGGGGAGATCAGGAAAGGATCCTGTACTATGGAAACTATCAAAACTAGTGTTGTCTGAAGTATTAGAACTACTTAAATCCGATGAAGTTGAGTTACTTAAATTTAGACTAGAATTATTATTTATATTTATTACGGTTTCCTCCTGATCTACAATCGAATCATTTCCTGTATCCCCATTGTTTAAACTTTCACTTGACTAGTAAAAATAGTTTTGGTAAGTATTTTTCTTTCACATGATCTCCCGGTTTGAGAGGTGCGAGCTCATCTTTTGCCTTTCTGTCATAGTAATATTTTGATACATCTTGTCTATTTTTTAATTCTGAAGTTATCTGTTTTATGGGAATCACCTGTGGTTTTAATAATTTATTATTTATGGGAATAATACTTCTCAGTCTACGACTATTTAGGAGCTGTGTGGGACTAGGTAACATGTTAGAAATAGGTGTGTTTCTGTATTCTAACAAGCATAAAAATAAGTCAGTATTTTGTTCTTCTGAACATTTTTTTACTATGTTTTTTATGGCCTGGGCAGTTCTCTCAATTTGTCCATTTGACTGTGGATACCTTGGATGTTACGTTAAAAACTGGTTTTACAACAACAACTAATCAATTTTTTACTTCACAAGTGTTTCATTACTTCGAAGCATAGCTTAATTAAAAATAGCCGTGTTTCTGATAGAAATGCGATAAAATCATAGAAGCCGTAGGGCTGTCGTAACCAGAACCTCTCTACTGTTATGTTTACCTACTTGATATTTCGACTTTTTACTGGCACGTTGCTGTCGGTTAACAGGGGTGACGTCTGACATCAATTATCCGAGGTTGAACAAGCTTGTCCTGTTTAAACTCATTTTTCCGCACTTAGATTTGTTTTTTTTAAAACAACATCACTTTGTTTCTAGGTTATGATTTAGGCAAAACAGAGTATAGAAGGATGTGCAAACCTGCACGTGTTTTCATCAATTGGAAAAAAATAAGTTGTTTTGTTGATTAATAAACTAAAGTAATTATTTATTTTTCAGCGTAAAGTACCATTTTCGGCTGAGACGTAGGGATTTCATTTTATTTTCTTAAAATCATTTCGAGTATAGTCGCAAATTTTTATACTTTGTTGTATTTTCAAACTACGCGGTAGTCGCTATCAAATTCAGGCAGTTTCCGTTTTCTATCACAATCCAATGTTGCCAGGTGGACACTTTTGTATAATATATAAGATTGTTAGCAATTTTATAAAATAAAGACACGTAAGTGAGGGTGTAATGCGACCCGCTTACACAATCCCATTGTTAGACAACGTCAGTTCTCCTATTGGTGATTTTTTATTTCTCCCAATATTGACTGTTATTCTTCTGGCTATCGTTTTAACACTGGTCTTTGAGAAGATTACTGGATTTCCAACTGTAAAGATTTTTAATTCGTAGGATTATTTATTTTGAAATTAATTTAGGAACTTTAAGGTACCAAATATAGGTATTACAATTTGTACACGGTATATGAGCTTATTGAACGGTATTGCCGGCATTGGTATATTTAATATTTACAATTTTCCTTAAGTATAACAAACACCACATTATGAGGGTTTGAGTTGTAGGAGACTAGGCCAAAATCTGTTTTTTTGTTCGTCATTAAATCTGCAAATGACAAAAACTTGTGTTCCTATTTCTCTCCCACTCTCCGTTGAAGAAGGTCGTCCAGGTTTGGTACAATCCCAGTCCAAAGTTCTTATTTAGTTACTTATTTATTCTTCATTCTGGTAATAACTAGAACGCCCTTATCAAGACAAATAAATATCAAAATTTCATCATACAATCCTTGTGAGATTGAAAACAAAAGAAAAGGAACAGACTAAGGGGTATAGTAAGTATATAAGTGTTTTATTTCCTAAATCAGGGAGGGGTCTTTGATAGTTGTGACAGTTCGTATTTGATGCCATTTTGCTATTTAGCTGACTTATTAGTTGGGCTATTTAATACTATATTAACATCATACCTCGTGCAATGTCTTTAAATACGTGGCGCTCATAAATTTATTAACCTACGACATACCGGCTGTTGTTAAATAAAAATAGTATATAAATAAAAAAACTTTACACAAAAGTTGAGAGCCTAGATCATCAGTAATCTGCAAAAGTTTAACTTACTAGTTGGTATGGTATGGTTGACCAAGGAGCCCTATGTGCAGGTTTTTTTCCTCCGTGAGCACCAACCACCAGTGCCATAATACATACCTACATATACCACGTTAAAAAACACCATATTTTTTTTCCACAAACATCAATTTTGTTAAATACATTCCTTTTGAACATTAACATGTTGGTTATTTTCAAAAATTGGAAAAATTGTTTTGCAGTGTCTTTTCAGGGAATCATCAAATGCAATTGAAACATGCACCGCCCAGAGACAGGGGTCTTTGATAGTTGTGACAGTTCGTATTTGATGCCATTTTGCTATTTAGCTGACTTATTAGTTGGGCTATTTAATACTATATTAACATCATACCTCGTGCAATGTCTTTAAATACGTGGCGCTCATAAATTTATTAACCTACGACCTACCGGCTGTTGTCAAATAAAAATAGTATATAAATAAAAAAACTTTACACCAAAGTTGAGAGCCTAGATCATCAGTAATCTGCAAGAGTTTAACTTACTAGTTGGTATGGTATGGTTGACCAAGGAGCCCTATGTGCAGGTTTTTTTCCTCCGTGAGTACCAACCACCAGTGCCATAATACATACCTACATATACCACGTTAAAAAACACCATATTTTTTTTCCACAAACATCAATTTTGTTAAATACATTCCTTTTGAACATTAACATGTTGGTTATTTTCAAAAATTGGAAAAATTGTTTTGCAGTGTCTTTTCAGGGAATCATCAAATGCAATTGAAACATGCACCGCCCAGAGACATTTTTTTTTTTTGAGTTTTTGTGTGTAAATTTAAAGATTTTAAGGTGAAAGTTCAGATCATTGAAAATATAGTCAAATTTGGGTATGGTGCCAACTTTTTTTTTGAGATGGTAACGGTGAACTTGTTTTAAGATAACCTTGGGTTATTTTGTTTTGTTATCGATTATTTTGTTCCTATGGAGTTTTTATCTTGTGAAGAAAAACACTTTTGATCTTTTAACAGAGGTTTAGAAAAAGTTTTAGCTGTTTTGATTTTCAATCGAACTCGATGTTTAAACCCCAACAATTTTAAATCACTTTGTTACTGAAACCCAACTTTTTTTTTGGACTTTGTTGATAATTTTTTTTTTAAAAGAAGCTACCTGTCATATGGTCCTTTTACATAAGTCGGCATACATTCATTTTTTCAAGAGTTGTTGAGCAATGAGATCTCATTAGTCCGTTAGTTGTCTTAACATGATCTCTTTATTAGTAAAACATAGTCACACTTTCAGAAAAGTGTTGTTGGTCTCATTAGCCATTTTTTTTTTGCAGGGTGTCATATGTTTTATAGTTTTGTTTATAAAAGTGCATCAGATATTATGTGTCAGTAAAATATATTATGTCAAAACACACAAAAACAGAAAATCTACGGGGGGATCATTTTCGGTTTTTATTTGAGGTTGATATAACTTAAAAAGTTTGGTTTTGTCACACAGCCTGCGGTTCATTTACAGGCCAGATTATATTTTTTCCTCCACCTATTCGTTGGTTTGTTCGGGGATGACTTCCTAAAATATTTTTAAGTCAGTGTTTAGTTCATTTAGTTAGTAATTATAGTATGTTGTTCAGGTTAAAAGAATGTAATTTCTCAGGGTTCTAAAACCTTCAATTCTGGATTTTTTTTTGTAGTCTCATCAGTGGATACGAACTTTTCAGTAGTGGCACAGCATTTGGTTTTTTAAATTTTAATGTATTTTTTTTTATTTCAATGGATTTTTTTTAAAGAAATTTCAAACGTCATATTTTTTTTTAAAACTTAGTGTCATTCTTTCAATTTTGCAACGTCGGAACAACGTTGTTACGTCCTGCTTTGGGGAAGTATTGGGGACGTCAGTGTCGTAGTGCTTGGCACTTTGTATTTTGCGGAGGGTTCACAACGATTTTTTTTCTAATTTTGTTGAATTTCCATTTTATATATTTTTTTAAAAATTTCAATGGTGTTTTTTTTCCATTTCAATGTCAATTGTCATCACATTTTTTTTGAAAACTGTCAAATATCATTCTTTAAAAATTCGCAGAGAAAACAACTTCGTGTGGGTCTACTTTGATAGTATTGAGGACTTACTTGAAGTAGTGTTTTGCACTTCGTACGATGTAGTGGGGCCACAACCATGGGTTAATTTATTTTTTTTTCTCGGACAACTGACAAATATCATTCTTTAAAAATTCGCAGAGGAAACAAAGTCGTGTTACTCTACTTAGAAGTATTGATGACTTAAGTGTTACAGTTATCCGCACTTTGTTGCTTCGCAGTGGAGTGGGGGCGTTGTGTTCCAATTTATTTTCCTAATTAAAAGTATCATTTCCTGTACAAAATTTCGAATATCGTCTTGTTCTTTAAGATTCTCGGTTTGTTTATTTTTTTTTTAATTTTATATCGTACATAGATATAATTTTTTTTGAGTGACTTTAAGGCTTTGCTCTTCGTACTTCGCCTTAGAGTGGCAGCGGTTTTGGAATATTTTGGAAAAAATATATTTTTTTAAATTTTCATTTGTTTTTGGTTGGACAACTTGTGTTACATACAACGGATTTTAATCAACGGTTTAATCATAACCAATCTTGGAAAAATTGCCTTTCTATTAACGGAGAAGTTTTTTTTTTTTGGAAAAAGGAATTATATTTTGAATTTTGTTTGACAGTTGTTTTGGGGGGTCATTTTTCGAGCCGACTTGCTTTTGGTTATAATTAGTTGCATTTTTTTTTGTACAAATAACATTTTTGATTCATCTGAGTAGTTTTATAGCAAAAAAAATTCTATCCCTAAATGGTTATGGTTATCTCTGAAATTTCTTTTAGGGTTAACAAGGATTGGGTATTATGAGTATAGATACGGGAATATCAAATAAAAAAATTACTATTTTTTTAAATATTAACTTTTTGTAAGTAAAAAGTAATATTTTTAAAGTAAGAGTGATGTTAGAGTTTGCAAGCACAGATTTGAAAGTGTTTAGATTTATTATTATTTTTTTTTGTCCGATGTCGATTCCTAAAAGTTTTTTTGGTTATGGCTTTTCCAGGATTTTAGATTTCACGACTTTATTTTCCTCCTACCACTTTGGAGTTTGTATGCCTTTTGAATTTTTTTTATACTTGGCGTTGGAACTTGGCTTGTTTTTTCCCTTGGGTCTTTGCCAAATTTTTCAGACGTGTTAGTTGACTTTGTTAGTTCCAAATTCCATTTTTTTTTCTTCATTACCAGATGACACTGTATTTTGCTGAAATTGACATCGGATTTTGGTATTCCAGTTGCTGTTTTTACTTTTACAGTTTTCCCTTGGACACTTAGCTAACTTGTGGTAAATTGGTGTGGATGTTACATTTCAAAGTACAAAAGGGTGGTTGTGGATTAACACGTTGAGTGCCACAATGGTACCAAAAAATGTGGTCCTCTGGCCAAAATTTTTTTTCCTTAATTTGTTTAAAAAAATGCAAATTTAAAGTTTGAATGCAAAAAAAATATTATAAAAAAATTAGATGCACTAAACACGTGGTTTTGAAAATGTATCCAGGTTGGATACACATGGCCATTATATCAGTTTTGGATATTGTAGCCGCATGTATCCAACCCAGATACATGGGACACATTGGCAACAAGACTTGAAATATGAAGCTGGAAACATTTCGTTGCGGGTGAGCGCCTTCAGTTACTTTGCTTGCCGACAGCTGTTTGTTGTTTCTCGGAAACATTCGTTGCTCTCAACACGTGCGCGTGATTACTTTAGTGCTGACAGTTGTTTGTTGTGTTTGTTATTTCTCGAAATGTCGTACGAACAAGAACAAGCTAGATTACAGAAATTAATGCAGGATATGCTCTCTGAAGATGAAAATTCTATATTCGGTGACGATTATTTATCAGACGAGTATCAACCCGAAAGCGAAAACAAAAGCAGTGACTCATCTACTTTGTCTGTCACACATAAGCGACGTAAAAAAAATACTCAACAATCAATTTATGGTAAGTGTTATGTCATTTTTAAAAATTGCAACAATCCCAACAATATTAGTTATTGTAGACTACAAATTATTTCTATGTTACACCTTGTAATATAAAAAAAATAATCTTGTAGTACATAAGTAAGCTTAGGCTTTTTATTTTATTCTAATTATATTGTGAAAATATGTACGTAAATAAATAGAGTTGTAGCCACTAACGTGAGTTCAAAAACTCACAGATCCAGTCCAGATCATGCTCAGCCCAGTAAAGGTACCTTGATGTCTTCGGATAACGAAGCAACCCCCAATATTCCCACGCATGATAATGGTAGCAGCCAGATTTCACAAACGATAGAGGATGTGATAAGGAACTTTCGATTACATACCGCCTCAAGTTCAGAAGATGATGAAGATATTGAAGCTTCTGATAATCAGTCATCCTGGAATCCAGTTACAGGTATAAATTTAAAAAAAAATTCTGTTTACGGAAAATAATCATGGCGTAAAACCGGAAATTCATAACCAGTTTTTTTATAAAAATCCATATAACTTTTATAAACTTATGGTACCTGACGATGTACTGACAATTACTACACCAGTATCGGATTAGCTCATCGTCTGACAAAACGAAAAACTCACTTAGTTGGAACACTGCGTGCAAACCGAAAACCGAACCCGAATGATGTAGTCACTAAAAAACTTCTAAAGAACGAAGTTGTTGCAGCCGAAAGTAACACTGGTGTAGTAGTTCTGAAATGGAAAGATAAACGAGACGTCTTAGTTCTGAGTACTAAACATACAGACAAACAAGTTACTGTTAGAGAAAATGGTGGTGAAGTTCAAAAACCTGAAATTATAGCCGACTATAATAAAAGTAAGGCGTTTATTGATCTATCCGACCAGATGAAGTCATATGAAACGTCATTGGGCGAGGAGTAAAGTGGTACAGAAAATTAGCCATTGAGTTACTAGCGGGAACTGCAGTCGTAAATGCCTACATCTTGCACCAAGAAGTTGCCAACGAAAAGATGTCAATAACAAAATTTAAGGAAATGCTTATAGAAGAAATGCTACGCATTCCACCCGTTGATGCGAATGCTCGAGGTCCTGATAATCATGTGAATCATTCTGTGATAGAAAGCCAAGGTGTTAGACGAAAAAGAGGTCGATGTGTCCACTGTTACAAAAAAAATCTGAAGAGGTTGGGAGTAAATTAGCGGCTAAACAAGCGACACAAAGTAAATTTAGGTGTGAAGTTTGCGAGAAATTTTATTTCTCTTGTTTTTATAAAACTCACACTTGCTTTATGTGAATAAACCACATGTTTACTTTTTTTTTATTTGCTTTCGGTGTTACCACATTTTTCTATGTATTACTTTATGTGAATAAACCACATTTTATGTATTTATTTCAAAATGCAGGTAAAACAAAGAGCAAAAATAAATTGCGCAGGGCAAGCGGTTTTTGGGTACCCCAGGCCACTATATAAAAGCTCCCATAACAATACTTGCAAAGCGTGCATTCAATGCGGATGCAGGCGGCCGGAAATACAAAAACTAGTTTGTATCCATTGTGGATACATGCGGCCTTTCAATCACCATGGAATATGTATCCACGTTACATGTGGCACTCAACGTGTTAATTTGGGTCTTGGGAATGGAGGGGTCCATACTCTTGTGTTTGGCTAGTTTTTTTTTTGGGTCGACACTTAAGAAAAATTTCTGGTAGGATAGAGGGTTTGAGATTTTCTGAGTTGATATCTAGCGAGCTGTACTTCGTTTAATACGCGTGCCGCGCGGGTGACGTTCTAGCTATGACTTTTCAGAAAATAGAATTCAAGTGGGAATTTTTTTTTCAACCCTGATCCGGGGGATTAAACAAGGCTAGTTGTAGCAGAGGTTGAACTTGGGAATATGTTCGAGTATGTATTAAGGATCCGTGACGTTTTTTTTTGCGTTAAAACTTTGCGCTCCAATTGGGATTATATGCCAGCCTATAGCGTAACGCTAAACAAGCATTTAGAAAAAAAAAAACTTTTAAAAACATTCAAAGAACGAATGGACGAAGTTTACATGGTGATTGGTTAAGAAGTGACCTTGTCTATTAAGAATTCAGTGGTATAATGTAGGGTCTTTTGTTTTTTTTTGGTCCCCAACCTGGATGTTTGTATTGGCTAAGGATTTATACATGTTTTTTTTGGGTATTGGAGAGCCTACACTGGGCTATATCTGTGTAAGTAGCCTGTAAAGGTGAAATTTTACTAGTTTTTTAAGTTTTTTTGAGCGATATTAAGCGTCTGGACAGGGACGAGCTCTGTTATGAAGTGGAGGTTAGGGGAATTGATGTCTAGGGTACTGACGAGGAGTTGCAAGCGAGACTAACGTTGGCTAGGAAATATGAGCTCAGTGGGGAAAGTGTTTCTTATCCGACTTAACCTTTTTTCATTTTCCGAAGACGTCGAGACGGTGACCAATAAGTTAGAAAGCCTGGTCCTTCTAATAGAATCGTTTTCAGGCTCCAAAAGATGCATTGCCTATATCACCCTTCCAAGTAGATTGAACCACGTCTTAAATAGAATTGACAACATGGAGGCAAAGGGTGTTGAGAGAAAAAAACTTAAGGCCGTCTTATTGGGACAGACACTTGAGCTTTTGGGTCAGCTGGATAGCCAGGTTACTTCTCGAAGGAGTACTGTTCAACACGCAGTACCACCTAACCTCACAGTTCTGGCGGGGGCTGTTGGACCTGCAGCTGGTAATTCCACATCTCATTACCAGGGATATCACACACCTCCTCATGCATCGTCACGCATTCTGATGGCTATGAGTTTCGTAACCCCATCAGCAACATCTACTTATAATGTGACGCCTGTATAACCACATAAGTGGAACATTACTAAAAACACCGGCGACAAACGAGTGTCAGTGACCGCTTTCTTTGAGCGTATAGAGGAATTACGCAAGGCTCGAAATGTTAGCAAAGACGTTTTGTTCCACTCTGGCTTTGATCTTTTTAATGGCCGCGCTTTAGCATTTTATTTTGAATGTCGAAACCAAACCCACACTTGGGACGAATTGGTGCAGGAGTTCAGAGAGGAGTATTTATCACCGTTCCATGCTGAAGACCTATTAGAAGAACTCAAGCGTAGGACCCAAGGGCCTGAGGAGAGTATTGGTATTTACCTCTCGGTTATGAGTACCTATTTCAAAAGGCTGCAGTGCCCTATGTCAGAGGGAGTCAAACTTAATATTCTTCTCCGAAATGTTGCACCAATTTACAAAAATCAGCTTGGAGCTTTGGAAATTACAACTGGTTCAGAGGTGAGTTCAGGCGCCAGGGTGTCTCTTTCATGCTTTAATTGTGGACAGGTCGGTCACAAGGCCATTGTATGTTTGGCTCCCAGAAAACTTAGGTGTTTTGGTTGTAACAGGATGGGTGTTACCAAGGCTAGTTGTCCTAACTGTAGTGCACCGGGAAACGGGAGAGGGCAGTCGAAGGGCAGTCGTCCTTCGTGCCCAACAACCCGCGCAAACCTGGCTAATTCAGTTTTCCCTATTTTAGACTTTATTTTAAATCATGCTCGTAATGATAAAAGGTCATACTTGGAGGTGGAAATTTTGGGTCATAAATTTCTAGGCATTTTAGATTCAGGAGCATTGCGAACATTTGTTGGTAGCGCAGGTTGGAAAGTTATCCAGAGCTTTGGTATTCCCTTGGATCGTTCAAGGAAGTCATCTTTTACGGTTGCCAATGGTCAGCGGGTTGAAAGCATTGGTGTTTTAGATCTTCCAATTGTCCTCCGGGATAGGCTCCGTGTAGTTGAGGTTGTTGTAGTTCCCGAAGTTCACCATTCGTTGATTTTAGGAATTGATTTTTGGGTTACGATGGGAATAGTCCCTGACCTGCTGCACAGCAAGTGGCATTTTTCTCAGAACCCCAGCACTATTTGTAGTATCGAAGACGAACCACTTACAGTTTTGACTTCATTTGAAGCGTGCCGGTTGCAAGACCTAATTGACAAGTATAAGGTGTTCATGGGTATCCAACTGGGCTGCACTAATAAGGTTGAGCATCATATTCTAACGGAATCTCCGGCTATTCGCCAACGTCCCTATCGTGTTTCCCCAGTAATTCAGAAGGTTATCGACGATGAAATCGACGATATGTTGTCTCATGGTGTCATTGAGCCTAGCAGTGGTCCGTGGGCGTCTCCAGTTGTGGTCGTACAAAATAAAAATACTGGAAAATACCGTTTTTGTGTGGACTAGAGGCGTTTGAACGCTGTAACACAACGAGATAGCTACCCGCTTCCCTTGGTTTCTAAAACTCTGGATAAACTAAAGGATGCAAAGTATTTTTCGTGTTTCGACATTAAGAGCGCGTATTGGCAAGTCTCAATTGATGAGAAATCACGTCCCCTTACAGCGTTTATCTGTCGAAAAGGGTTGTTTCAGTTTAAAAGAATGCCCTTTGGGCTGCACAATGCTCCTGCTACATGGCAGCGGCTCATAGATAACTTTCTGGGCGCTGATTTACAGCCTAATGTGTTTGTATATCTTGATGACGTAGTGTGCATTTCTCAAGACTTTAATGAACATCTTAAGGTCCTTGAGGAAGTCTTTAAAAGATAAAAGGACGCAAATATTACCATCAGTTGGGAAAAATGTCAATTTTGTAGGCCTGAGATGAAATACTTAGGGTATGTCGTCGACCGGAGAGGTTTAAGAGTTGATCCAGACAAAGTAAAGAGAATGTTAGAGCTACCACGACCAAGAAGTTCGAAGAATTGTTGGATCATTTAGTTGGTACCGGCGCTTTGTTTCTGAATTCTCGTCGATCGTTTCACCTATTACTACATTAACCAAGAAAAATCATAAATTTGTTTGGTCTGAGGACTGTGAAAATTCGTTCAGGAAAATTAAGGAACTTTTAGTAGCCGCTCCAATTTTGAGTCCTGACTACTCTAAGTAATACCATCGGATGCCAGCGGGTACGGTATAGGTGCAGTGCTTACTCAACCTTATAAAGAATGAGAAAGAGTGATTTGTTATCTGAGTCTGACACGTCAAGAACAGAATTTTAGTACTAGTGAAAGGGAGTGCCTGGCATTAGTCTCGGCAATAGGGAAATTAAGACCCTATATCGAGGGAATTCCCTTTACTGTCGTAACAGATCACTTTGCTCTTAAGTGGTTGCAAAACCTCAAGGATCTATCTGGAAGATTGGCGCGTTGGTCCGTAAAACTCCAACAGTTCGATTACAAGATCATACAGCGCAAGGGCAAGGACTTGGTAGTATCAGCTATGTTATCCAGAGCAGTTCCTGTGTTAGACATGATTTGTGAAGATATTACCCCTAAGACTTCTAAGAAAGATCGATGGTACAATAAAATGGTACAGCGGGTGGTGGATAAACCTTTAGGGCGGTATTTACTAAGGACTATAGTTTATCGAAAGTTTGGTTTGAAGACTGACATATACATGGGTATCGAAAAATTGATTTTAAGCCGAACCAGACCACAATTTATAAGGTAATAGACGTCAAAATGTACTGGAATGGGACACATAGAGCCATTTTTTCATAAAACAGTCCAAATAATTTGTAAATATCAATAAAATATGAGTAAACAAAAAATCTTAGAAATGTCAAAGTGACACGGGATGTTGTATTTGGAGTAAAATCATCGTATATTATAGACCAATGCCAAGAGGTGGTTTATCTGCTTTAAATTTTAAAACAATTACGATTTGGTTGATTTTTTTGTTCAAAATAAATATTTTGAAGTATTTTAATTACTAAAAAACCAAATTCCAGACTTTTTTTTGCTTTAGTTGGGTATTCCAGCGCGTTTTTTAAGACAATGTATAGGAACGTATGGTATCTCACTTTAAGTTGATTTAGGGAGATCACTGCTCTCTTAAATCAAGAAAAAAGCCTTACATATAAGTTTAAAATTAATTTTCAATAATTAAATGAAAACAAATATTTCTTACATACACATATTTGGTTTGCTTAGGCGTTTGCACACCTTGTCAGAGGCGATTAACTATGCGCCTAAAAAATTAAGAAGTTTAAATTTTTGTGGTAACTGATAGCGCGCGGAATCTTAAAAAGCAATTTTTCACGGTATAAATTTAGCGCTATAATCGCTGTTATTTTTCAAGCAATTATAGTGTAAAACTGATTCCGGCATATTCACAAAACGCGCAAACGTGACAATCTTCGCCTATATAATAAAAGTTCCGCGGCTTTAACCGCGCAGAATATATCGCGTAAGCTAAAAAATGCATTTTTCGGTTGTTGGGGATTTGCTTATTTTTTTATTGTTTTGGTGGTTTTGCGCGGTTTTGTGATTGGTGCTGTGATTTTATATCACGCACCGGTAAAAGTCTTCATCGGTAAATTCTTGCGCGTTAGGAGCGAGAGGAACGTGTGATTTTAGCAATTTTTCTAAATTTTTATGAAAATTCGGAGATTTTTTTCTCCCAGATTCGCAATTTGCAACTGCTTTTCGTTACCATTTGTAACTGTAAAATAATAAAATAACTAAATACTTCAACATTAAAAATATTTGTTACCTTATTTTAAGAGGGGGGGGGGGGGAGGAAGAAACGTATAGGAAATTTTATAAAGATGGACAAAATAAAATTTGTCAAAATTGGTGGTTCACGCGTTTATAGATGTGGAAGGCTATCTTTTACTTCAGAAGGTACGATTCTCGTCCAAAATGAGCAAAACGTCACCGAGCGAAACGTCATTTAAGTGTTTTGACAGTTTTCAATCGATAAAAATACATGAATTAAAAATTTTAATTTAATTTTTTCGTCATATTTAACATTTAGGGATAAAAAGTGATAAAAAAATATAAGTAAGTAATCCATTTAACAGAGTATTTTTAGTTAAAAAGCCTACTAAACGGGGATAAACCCACCGTCAATTTGCTTTTTTCCATTTTTTTCACGAAATTTTTGGAAAACCTGTTTTTTTCTTGCGAAATCATTTATATGATTATAGTAAGTCCAAAATTCCAACAAGTTTTATTCAAATTAAAAAAAAACCCGCAAAATTAGATTAAAAACCACATACGTCCCATAGTCCTAAACCCTAACCCATCTTAGTAAATATCGCCCTTAAAGTTTTTAAATTGGCGGATAGGAGAGGATGGTAATCTTTACAAGTATGTCAAGCAGGAATATTCTGAATTAATGCCTCAAGGAGACAATTGGAAGTTACTTTTGCCAAAGGAACAGCGACGTGAAGCTATTGTAGTAGCCCATGATCCTCCAACGGCGGGTCACTTGGCTTTATATAAAACCTATGGTCGTCTTGCAGAAAAGTATTACTGGCCGAAAATGCGCCAAGACGTTGCAGCTTATGTTAGGCGTTGTAGCACTTGTGCTGCCCATAAAGTTGATCCTCATGGGGTAAGAGACGACATGATTTCCAACGAGAAGGCCAGCCGACCTTGGGAGATTATTAACGTCGATCTAGTGGGCCCTCTACCCCGAAGCCACAAGGCTAATACGGCACTTTTAGTCGTTTATGATAATCTTAGTAAGTTTACTTTAGGTTTTCCACTTAGATCCATGTCCATAACAAGATGGAGGAACAGGGTATTTGGGGTTCCTCGAAAGATTGAAGTTAGCTGAAAACTACCAGTGTAAGCTGCGTTATGACGCCTACTACCATCCCAGGGCCAATCCCACGGAGAGACAAAATCGACAGGTTAAGACTATGATTAGAATATATGTTAAAGATAACCAACGAGTATGGGATCGGGAGATATATCGCTTGGCTTGCGCAACTCGGACCGCCGTACACGAAACGACGAAATTTATTCCCTACTTCATGAATTTCGAAAGGGACATATGTTTATCTGGTGACGATTATCGTAACGAAGAACTTCTGGGCGTCGAAGATGGTACCCAAACTGCTGGTATTACCAGGAACTTAATTTTTCGTAACATGTTTGTAGAGGCTGAAAAACGTCTCGAAGTAGCCGGTCAAAAGAGTGTGGCTAAGTACAACCTAAGGAAGCATTCGAAAGAGTACCGGATTGGGCAGAAGGTCTGGAAAAAGAACTACGTTCAATCCGATGCCGACAAGTTTTTCACTTACAAGTTGGCACCTCCTTATGTAGGGCTGTATATCGTCCACGACAAGGTTTCTCCGTGGACTTTTGTTCTGCGTGAATTGGAAGGGAAGATACTTTCAGGTACTTGGCATGCTAAAGACCTGAAGCCGGCCCACGAAGATTAGAAGACCCTTAGGGGTTAACCATTTTGTAGCAAGGGAGGGATTTTGTTACGTTAAAAATTGGTTTTACGACAACAACTAATCAATTTTTTACTTCACAAGTGTTTCATTACTTCGAAGCATAGCTTAATTAAAAATAGCCGTGTGTCTCATAGAAATGCGATAAAATCATAGAAGCCGTAGGGCTGTCCTAACCAGAACCTCTCTACTGTTATGTTTACCTACTTGTTATTTCGACTTTTTACTGGCACGTTGCTGTCGGTTAACAGGGGTGACGTCTGACATCAATTACCCGGGGTTGAACAAGCTTATCCTGTTTAAACTCATTTTTCCCCACTTAGATTTGTGTTTTTTTAAAACAACATCACTTTGTTTATTTTTCTTGCATGAGTATTTCTAGGTTATGATTTAGGCAAAACAGAGTATAGAAGGATGTGCAAACCTGCACGCGCTTTCATCAATTGATCGAGAAGGAAAAAAATAAGTTGTTTTGTTGAATAATAAATTAAAATAATAAAACGCTCAAAAATAGCATAAAGTACCATTTTCGTCTGAGACTGAGGGCTCTTATTTTATTTTCTTAAAATCTCTTCGAGTATAGTCGCAAATTTTTATACTTTGTTGTATTTTCAAACTACGCCGTAGTCGCTATCACATTCAGGCAGTTTCCGTTTTCGATCACAATCCAATGTTGCCAGATGGACACTTTTGTATAATATATAAGATTGTTAGCAATTTTATAAAATAAAGACACGTAAGTGAGGGTGTAATGCGACCCGTTTACACAATCCCGTTGTTAGACAACGTCAGTTCTCCTATTGGTGATTTTTTATTTCTCCCAATATTGACTGTTATTCTTCTGGCTGTCGTTTTAACACTGGTCTTTGAGAAGATTACTTGATTTCCAACTGTAAAGATTTCTAATTCGTAGGATTGGCAGCAATGGGCTGTTATACTTTCCGAGTTAGTTTTTTTATTATAGTTTTGGATGGTGTTTTGGATTTTTAGAGAAGGGGTTTTTTTAGTGACGTATTTCCGGTAAGTTTTTAAAAAGGAATACGCAAAAACCATGTTTTAGTTCAATCGAGTGTTCCGTGTGCGAAATTGGCAAATTGGGCCTTGTTCCAATTTTTCTAAAATCCGTTGAGGATTTTTACCCTAAGTAACAGGGATCAAACCAGGGCCAATTTGCGGTAGCTTCTTATGGTTTAAGTAGTTTTTTTTTGGAACGAAGCTCCGCACCTATTGGGATAAAAAAATTGCCACTCGCACACGTGTCGCCACCGCCCATCTGGGGGCGAACACTCGATTAACTCCAGCAGCTTCAGCAGAATTTCTATCTTGGTAAGTGGACTTTTGTTAATAGAATTGGGCCTTCCAATTTTGTAAATTTTAAACATATTTTCTTTTTTTTTTGGGTTTTTCACACGTTTTTTTTGGGACTCAATTTGATGCTTTGGTTTCTCCTTGCCATAGAGGCTGCTGTATGAACTCATGGTGATGGATTGCTAGTTCGAGTTTAGTGTGCCTAAAAACCCTCATACGAGGTAAGCTTCCTAGTCATTTTTTTTTTGAGTCCGATAAAGTGTGCAATTGAGGTAGTTTATTTTATTTTCTGGAATAGTAAGGAATGTTATTCCCTTTATTCCAGGGTTTTTAGGCAATAGGTAGTTGTAGAGTTGTGGGGCCGTATGCAGAGATTTTCTCCAACATCTTTCTACCAGTTCGCTACCATTTTTCCTACAAGCTCCAACATATAAGTACCTACCAGTACAACACCAGTCCCAGTCATCGCAGGAGGTTACCGGTTTGAGATTTACATTTTAATTTACATTATGAGGGTTTGAGTTGTAGGAGACTAGGCCAAAATCTGTTTTTTTTTTGTTCGTCATTAAATCTGCAAATGACAAAAACTTGTGTTCCTATTTCTCTCCCACTCTCCGTTGAAGAAGGTCGTCCAGGTTTGGTACAATCCCAGCCCAAAGTTCTTATTTACTTACTTATTTATTCTTCATTCTGATAATAACTAGAACACCCCTATCAAGACAAATAAATATCAAAATTTCATCATACAGTTCTTGTGAGATTGAAAACAAAAGAAAAGGAACAGACTAAGGAGTATAGTAAGTATATAAGTGTTTTATTTCCTAAATCAGGGAGGGGTCTTTGATAGTAGTGACAGTTCGTATTTGCCATTTTGCTATTTAGCTGTCTTATTAATTAGGCTATTTAATACTATATTAACATCATACCTCGTGCAATGTCTTTAAATACGTGGCGCTCATAAATTTATTAACCTACGACCTACCGGCTGTTAAACTTAAAAAGCTGGCGGTTTCATAATTTTTTCTTTTTTTTTGAGGGATATCTCAAAAAGCACTTAATCGATTAGAAGGCCAACATGGACTAGACGTAATATGAACAAAACTGTAGTTTTTAGCGAACTGACTGAAACTAAAAGCTTTAAAGCAAGGCCCATTGTCGCTAATGACAATTTCAGGGATTCCCTGACGTGAAAAAATTCTTTTAAGTGATTGATTATGCATTGAGATGTTAAATTTTCAATTTTCTTTAACTCGACAAACTTTGAGTAGTAGTCCACAAGTAGTAAGAAGTCTTCCCCTTTAAAATGGTACAAATCTACACCTATTTTTAAATACGGTCCTTCAGGTACTTCGTGACAAATTAAAGGTTCTCTGCAATTGATATTTTTATAGGAGTTACAAATATCGCAATTATCAATTAAATTATCTATGTCATTTGACATATTTGGCCAAAATAAAATATCTTTAGCTCTTAGCTTGCATTTTTCTTTTGTGACAAACATTCATTTTTAAATATTAGGCTTCTGGCAAAAGAAAGCTCATCTCTATAAGACCAAGACACTTTTTCAAGCTGGTACATAAAAGTATTACTTTTTCAAAAAAAGTACATAAAAGTATAATATATAATATTATACTATATAAATAAAAATAAAATCTACTGGCCTATTATTATGAACTAATATTTCTTGACTGGCCTAGTAAAGAATTGGAAGTCGCGATTCAAATCGATAACGGCCGAGCAGGCGTTTGGCTCGTTTCATGTTTTGGCCCAGTCAGATTCGTTAAGTTTATCCTTTTTCTATCAAAACTATGCAAGGTTTTAAAGTTGGCCAATGGGAATTAAATAATGCATTTATTGGGCCAATGAAATTTCCTTATATTATGTTGGCCCGTTGGCCACGGCATTTTGAGCTTTTTGGTGAGCTGTTTAAGGTAAAAAATGGTGCCGTGCAAGTTTGAGAACTCTTGGTTAGATCAAAAAGATATTAATGGGGTTCTAATTGGAACCTATTTTCGTAAAGAGAATGAGACGCATGGAAAGTGCATGCAATTTGGGAAAATCAAACTCATTTAAAGTCGGTAAGTGTGTAACTGTGTTTTTTTTTTAAATAATATTTTGGTACGGCCAGGATGTTTCTGAGTTTTTATAGTTTTCTTTGGGAACGTGAGGTGTTTTTTTTTACAATTTGGACCCTCCCTCCCCTTGGTGAGATGTGATGGCAGCACACTCTTTCCTCTCTCACGTAAGATGTACAATATATTTAATGGTACGGCCATGATGGTAATTTAAGGCCTAAAATAATTTAGCGTAATTTAAGTAAGTAAACGTTTTTGTTTAAGCAATTTTTTCTATCTTTTTCAAATTTTTAAGCCATACTTTTACTCACATTTTTTCGTTTGCTTTCCAAATGATCGATTCGTAGCTCACTTTCGTCAAGTTTTCACTGTTTTTTTAGGGTTTAAAAAACCACTGCTAAAAACTATTTTAAGCCCTTTTAAAATAAAAAATATTTAGACAGGAATAGCTGTATTTTAGTTGAGATGGAGATAATTTAGTAGTCGCGGTGAGCCGGTCGGTAAATCGTGGTATTTTCGGTGAATGCATGTGCAGTTTGATGCGAAACCAGTTCTTTCAAAAAGAGCGTTTTTAAACTGTCAACTAAGCAATTAGAAATTCCAATACAGCCTTCTTTATCACTGGTACTCTAAAAATTGTTGGACCAGGTGGGTGAACGGAAAGCGTCCAAGAAAAGAAAAAAGCTTTGTTGCCAAATCAAAATATTTTAGGGAGATTTTTTTTATAAATAAATTTAAATTCTATCATGTTTATTAAGATTAAAATGAAAATATATAAAAAGTAGGTTTTTATAAATAATAATAATTTTATTTATTAATGGCATATTTAGCATATTTTGTAATAATAGGGCAAACAAAGAATTCCTGGAAACATTGGTTTGGTGTTATAGCAACAGTGTAAAATAATTTTTCTCACAGTGCATATTATTTTTATTTTCCATTTTTCTTCAAAAAAGGTAAAGTTTGTGTTTTGTAATGCTCAAAGTGTATTCATTCTTAAACTATTATATTAACATATTTTTTTTTGATGTAACAAGTTCTTGTAGCTCTGTAGGTCTGTCTGTTTGTCTGTCTGTAATCAACGCTCATAATTCAAAAACTACTTAGCCGATTTTGATGAAATTTGGTGGGAGATCGTGGCTTGGGCCGTAGTTGGTCCTATTTTAAGAGGGTTGAAATCGACCTCCTGCATATTTGGTTACAAAACATTGCTTGCGAGGTAACTTAGTTTAGACTGTTTTTGTATCAAAAATAGCAATACATTATTTCCTTTTACGTTAATTTATATTAAATTTCCTACCTACTCTTTGTTTTACTATTATTTTTCATTTTATTTATTTTATTACAAAATGATGCGTTTAAAAGTTAAAGTCATGTTACAAAAAATTGGTACATAAAAGTACATATTTTGGATCTGCCTAATACATATTTACATAATATTTTAAGTCAAAATGAATGTGGACGCTGTCGATATCATTTAGTACTTCTTGCATACTAAAACTGGATCTAAAAAGTTATAATTATTCAATAAAAATGAAATGATATTTTGTTTAGATGAGGACATTCAGACGATGACTGAGCAATGTTAGTGGTTCAGACTCTGGTAAAATGAATGTCTCGTTGAAAGATTTTCTTGACAGTTAGTAGATCAAGTAAATTTGTGAGATTTTGCCTTGTAGAAGGAATTTTTTCGAGAAAAATGGTAAAAAATGGAAACTTTGTGTATAAATGTGTTACAGAAAAAATAAAAACGGTTTTAGTTTCTATTTGATTTCCTCAATGGAAATGTAGAAATGAAAATGTGCGAAAATGCATTATTTTTGAGAAAAACTGAAAAAAGACAATTTTCTATAGAAATCTGTTTTAAAAAAAATTATTACGATTTTGGAATTTGAACATTCTCCTGAATATAACTATATCATTGAAAATGTGCGTAAATGTACCGATTTTGAACTTCTTGTGGTGTGATATAAAAAAAAATTAAATGGCTCTAAATTTCACTTCTTCTTCTCAATGCAAATATGGAAAAGAAAATCTGCGGAAATGCATTGTTATTGAGAAAAAGTGAAAAAAGCCACTTTTTGTAGAAATGTGATAGTACGCTTCCGCAAATTTTTGCTTTTATATTCAAACTCAGGGGGCCTTATAGAAGACCCTCACTAATTTTTTTTTCAATATTACATTTTATGTAAACGAAAGTTGAGCCCACATAATACTGGGTGGCTAAAAAAACTGAAGTAACTCTTGGAGTAAGATTAAAGCCTGAATCTTTCTTAGCTCTAAACGAGTGATTTTAATGTGGTTACAATAGTAAGAATAATAGGTGTGATGAAATGTGCATTTCAAGACAGCATAAAAATAAAGTTTTAAATGAATGAATAAGGAGAAATCAAAAATATGTAGAATTGTTGTCTTCAATTTTACCTTGACATGTTGTTTCCAAAATTTAATGAAGCCTGGATTAGCATCAGATTTGAAAAATTCTGGAAATCTACAATAAAAAATAAAAATTATAAATTGTTAGATTTCTTTAAAAAGCAAATGTAAAAATGTGTGAAGAAAATATATAACAGAGTGACCGTCATCCATTCCCGGTAAAAGTCTACAATGACCAATATACCAAAATTCGAATTTACGAAGGCATTAACCTAGTCTCTGTGACCACTTCCATATTTTATAATTTGTCTCCATAGGCTGCAACTGTTTCTACTAAAAAAAAGTAATTTTTGGGTAAAAAAATGCCAAGAACATAAAATTTGGGTGTTTTTTCATATTAAAAGGTCAGCTAATGTTTTTCCATGAAATAATTTTATAGAAAATAAACAAAGTAGGCTTGCTAGTATTGCCAGGATTTATTATTTTTGTGAAAAAACCAAATGGTTGGAAATAAACATACATGCATGCAGGGACCTTACACTAAAGGGCCATGCAAATTTGAAGAAAATAGAAACTTGAGTCTGTGTCTGTTCAAATTTTTGAAGCATCAAAGACATATTGAATTTATGGAAATCTAGAAATAACCAAAAATAACCATAAACCCACAAATATAATAATGAAAAAACAATTTTTAAATTTACTAGTTCAACAATACTGTCTAAACTAGTTGAAAATTATAATTTTTTTTATTAAAAGTAATTATGTAGTAATTGGTTTTCGTTTATTTTTGCATTTTATGAAAAAAAAGGTCTATAAAGAGTTGAAATTTACCGCCCCGATTTTTTATTAAATGTGAAAATGGGTGAAAATATTCGAAAAAAAGTACCATGTTGGTGGGGTTGGGTTGGTTACTTTAGTTAAAAAAAATCGTTTTTTTTTTGGCGGAGGTAATTTTGGGTTCCTTCCACCTAGTAATGCAAAAAAACACCGTATACTACACTGTTACTTTATTAAATTTTATCGAAAAGTAAAAAAAAATATATTGTAAACAATGAAAAATCAAAAATAAAATCAATAATTTCCTGAACAACCTACGGCACTGTTCTCGGAAAACCACGACCTCCATCTTGCTATAGCAACTTACCTGTGAAAACTGATTTTCCCCGTCGTATTTCCATTATTTTGGCTTCGTGGCACTTTGCACATATAGCACCTTCGTCCCATCACGAAACGCACCATTTAAAAACACTAAATTTTCCGAAATTCTTTGAGAAAACCAGAAGCCTGCAGTGCACCAAAATGCAACAAGGCGTTGACGTCGACTCACCTTCCTTAAGCTTCGCGCGGTCTCGAGTAAATTCGGGCGATAACGGAAACATATAGCAAACCTGTCTGATGACTCATTGTCCTTGTTAACTATAATGGGATACAAAAAAGACAAACCAATTCTGGGCATAAAGGATGGTAAATATTGAATTATAGAGGTATTCAATTCACAGAAAGGTGACATGATACTAGGGAAAGGTGATGAAATCAGTTTTTTGTCCTTGTCTGATTTGTATGTATTAAATGAAGACAGTCATTCGTTGGATAATATTAGTATTTAGCTTGAAGCGTTGGCTGGATGTAAACAGTGTGTATACTGTGGGATAACAACAAATCGAGCCATTCACCCTCCATCAGTATATTCCTCCAAGATACGGACCAAGGACGAAACTTTCAGTTAAAACTGTTCTAGAAACTTTGTAACCTTCTTGGGATAAGTAAAACCAGGACAACATCTTTATATCCACAGACCTAAGGTATGATTGAAAGATTAAACAATACAATTTCCACATCTTTCCACGGCTGTTCACGAACACCAAAAAATGGCTGACACAATACGACAGGAGTTACAACAGCCAATGTGTTATTTGGCAGAGAACTAAGGTTACCGTGTGGCATTATGTTTGGTTTACTCCAAGAGCCAAGCAGGGAAGTAGGAGATTAGGTGGATGAGCTACGAAAAAACCTGTTGAATATTCTGCGGGATTATGTATAACGCCCAACGGAAGAAGGGTAGATCGTCTAGGCATTATTATTATTAAACGATCATGTTGTTTTAACTAGCTTTTAAGGTTTGTATGGTTGTATTAATAAAATGTAACAAGTTACTTGGCATGCATACTGGTCACGGATTTTGAAGTTTTTAGACGGTAGTGCTCCCCATAGAGGTTTTTTTTTATTAGGTGATTTCAACAAGCTTTGGTACCCTGTTTGGTCTGTCAAATGTTTACCAACCGATTTCGGATACAAAAATTATGAGTTCACCGTGACTCTGGTATCCTTTTTGGTATGTCAAATTGCATACCGTGGAATGTAGCACGGCTCTGTGGTTTGGTATAGAGCTATCTACCTCTATTTTCGTTTTGTCCTGCTTTAGAAATGTAAACAAATGAATTGGATTTGAAATTTTTGTTGTTTTCATGGATTTAAACGACCGATACGGGGTAACTTTTTTCCTAAATGGAATATCATTTATTTTTACCGAAAACGCTGAGTTAGTCCATAGATTACAACTAACAGTGAATGTTTCTGTCTGATGTTTACGTTTGTTGGAGGTATTAACATGGGATGAAAAATGTATGCACCAGCTGACAAAATTCTTGAATAGAATAGATTTAAAGCCACAACAGCTTTTCTTTTAGCCATTTGTCATTATTAATCATTATGACGTCACCGGAACCCTAGCAGATTTTCCTTCCGGCAAATCAATAATACGGGCCCAGGCTAAAGAAACTAAACCCAAGTCCAACTCATTTGTTTACATTTCTAAAGCAGGAAAAAACCAGAATAGAAGTAGATAGCACTATACCAAACCCCAGAACCTTGCTACATTCCAGGGTATGCAATTTGACATGCCAAAAAAGATACCAGAGTCACGGTGCCGGTGAAGTAATCATTTTTGTATCCGAAATCGGTTGGTAAGCATTTGACAGACCAAATCGGGTACCAAACCATGTACCAAAGTGGGACGAATTCGCTTAATAAAAAAAACTTCAAGATCCTTATCTAATTTGAGCAGAACATCCACATTAATTACTCTGTTCATTCAAGATATCCTGATTATTCTACGATAGTACTACACCACAACTGAATGCTTCCAATTTTTTAAACATTTCATCAGTCAGTGTCCATGTTTCTATGCCGTAATACAAAATGCTAAACACATAACAACGAAGTACACGAATATGGAGAGTGGTATTAAGATCACGACTACATATAGTCTTGTTGAGAGGGTAAATTACATAGATTATATGTATACTGCGTTTTTTTGTATTTAAAACAAGAATCCAGTGGTTAGTTAGGAACTTTTGATTAGGGTGCCTAATACTAATTGAGTAAGAAAATGGGATAATTTACTGTACTATTAGTACATACATTTTCTTCAAACATCCATGGTGAACCAGGGATATCTTTAAAATTGAACAGGGAAAGTCGGCATTTTTTTTAAATCATGCACTCAAGTTTGGTTTTTCTTTTTAGGCTAATGAACAAAGTTAAATCAGAACCACCAGAAATCAAAGAAGAAATTTCAAGTAGCGAAGAGGATAGCAATTTAAGGTATGTACAAACTTTTTTAACTTTTCACTTTTTACGAATTTCTTAAATTTTTAGCCATCCACACATAGCATGGAGGCTATTGGTATTATCAAAAAAAGTTAATTTTACAAAATATGAGTTAATTGGATCAAAAATGCCGCTAAACCGATTTGGCGCAAATATTCCTTGGCAATTTTTGATGGTGATTAGTGGTTGGAAAGAGGATAGAAAGGCTAGCAACACACACTTCACATTTATATAGATAACTACATTTTTAACAAAAAAATTTTGTTTTATTTTTTTTGAGAATTTTATGGATAGGTACCTGCTGGTGGATTTTTTTTTTAATTTTTGGAATAGAATAGAAAAATTTTTATTTTATCTTTTACAGAATGCTTAAAACTATTTTAAACATATTTGGTTACTGATTTTGGTTTAAATCACATTATACGCGTCGTCAGAAAAAAATAGCATCTCTGCCGTACAACTGTATAAAGCTTATCAGCCTCCCCCATATCTTTTATTTTCTTTGCTTTTGGTTTTTGTTTTACAATACCGGTGGGATGCGGATACTGTTAGTTGACACCAGATCATGCCAACTATACGCCGCGCTTGGTTTAGATAAACAGGACCGTAATAAATAGTTTAAAAAATCGAAAAAGGTTTACAAAAATTTAAAAATTCCTAAAAAAAAATTGAACCAAAAAGTTAATGAAAAAAGATTGAAAGAATAAAATGTTAAAATTTTCGAAAAATAAAATGAAAAAGTTGCAAATAATTAGAAAAGTTAAACATAATCGAAAAAATCCAGCGATCAGGGCCCGTATTCAAGGCATATTTTCATAATTTATTTTTCTATTTTATTCATTGTTTGTAGCTTCGTAGATGTTTTTTGTTAAAGATATCTAATACTTTTTTAGTGAAACTTAATAACCTGATATTTATTTTGTTTTTTAGTTTTAGTATATTCAGGCTTTTCCATGGTGTATCCAGACTTTTACAGGATATACCCGGACTTCTGGGGTGTATCCTGGCTTTTTCAGAGTGTATTAAGACTTCCTGGAGTAGGGTATATCCAGACTTTTCCGGGGCGTATCCAGACTTTTCCATTACATTTTAAATATGCTAAAATGTTGTCAAAAATTTTAGAAAATATTTTATTCTTTGTTTATACGGTACTTTCGTCATTTAAGTAAAATTAATATCCCCTTCACCATCCAAGAAAAACCGTTTTATTGTAGTAGTATCTTTAAAAAAATAAATAATTCGCGCTTTTTGTCATAAAAGACAAATTTTTCATAATATTTGCGTGATAGGTCGCTGAGGGCCCTGCATAACCCAAAAGTTTAAAAAATTCATAAAAAATGTAAAAATTGGAAACAAATTGACAAACCATCGAAAAAAATAACGAAAGAGTTAAAAATAATAATAAATAATAACTCACATAATTTAAAAAAAATAAAATCAATAAAAATGCAACACAACCTAAGTCCACCGTACCTATTCCAGAGCGCTAACTTACTGGAAAGCCTGAAAGTCGCGGAACTTTAAAAGTGCTCTAAAAAGTCAGGGATTGGCGGAAAATTCTCCCAAAGTCAGGGAATTTACACACATAACCTAAAATTTTGTACTTTACTTTTTTAAAAACTAGTTTTGTAAAAATCCAATTTTTTTAATTTTACTTCTAGTATATTTATTGCAATTTATTTCAAGGGACTGATGGACTTGGAACTATTTTTTTATGCTTGGATTGGAAATTTTCCAAGATGTAGTTTCTAGTGAAAACAATCCTTCTGTAGTCACATGGGAATACCACAGTTGGTATATTGGTTGAAAATCTCTTGAAAGAATCCTTAATCGAGCCAAGACTCGTATATGATCTAAATTAACTGAAATCAAAATTTGATTTGGTGGAATTTTTAAATTTCAAAAAATTGACAAATAAAGAATATTGTACAAAAACTCTTCAAATCAGCAAAGATAAGATTGATGAAGTTACGGTTATCTTTTATCTAAAAATTAAAAAAGGAAATTAACACGTTATTACTTGCGCAATAAAAAATAAATTGATTTCCTCCAAAACTTCCCTCACTTCAGAAAATACAGAATTTTCCAGGGTGTATCCAGACTTTTTATTTTATTTATTTTATTTTAATAAGCAATCAACAGGCTTGCGCCCAATAACAGATTACAATATTAAAAAAAAATACAAAATTATGTGCCTAAGGCATAGAGTCAAAAAATACCTATGACCTGTACACATTGGTAAATGCTCACTCCTAAAACAAAGCCAATAACAAATAACTACAAATTCCAAAAAAAGTAAAATAAACCATAAAAAATAAAGAAATAAGAACCCACTACAATTCACTAAAGACTTTAGTTCGAAAACTATTAAAACCTAATTGAAATATATCTATACCTCGCAACTCATTATTTATTATGCTACACATTCTATATAACAAACTATTTTGACCAAGATTAGTGTTGGCTCTAGGAAGCTCAAAAGCAAAATGATTTCTTGTAAAATATGTAGGTACATTAAATTTTAGTTGATTTAAAAGTTAGGGACAATCTATTTTAAACCAAACTAATTTGTACAAAAATATTGCTTCAGCAGCAATATTTCTTCTTTTCTCAAGTGTCTTAAAATTGAACTCATTAGTTAAAACAACATACGGGATATCAAAGTAGTAAACATCAAATTTTTTATAGTAAAGGTTTCTCAAAAACTTCTTTTGTATCTTTTGAAAACCACAAGAGTTTCGAACCACGAACCCCAGCATTCGGTAGGCTTTTGATATAATGGATGTAATGTGCTTGTCAAACTTCAGCTCAGGATCAAAGATAACTCCAAGATCCTTCATTTCTGATTTTCTTTCCAGTATGGACCCATTCATTTTGTACTGATATATGATTGAATTCGTTTTACTGGTAAAAGTCATAACGTAACATTTATTGATATTAAAATTTAACTTATTTGTTTCTGCCCATTTGACAATTTTATTTAAATCGTTTTGCAACAGGTCGCAATCTTTCTGACACTCTATCTTTCTATATGACTTAAAATTATCTGCAAAAAGTAGACTAAGTGAATTTTCTATGGATTGTGGCATGTCATTAATAAGAATATCGAAAATTAGAGGCCCGAGTTTCGAACCCTGTGGTACTCCGGAATATGTTGAAAACGGCTCTGATGAGGCGCCCCTGTAAACTACATATTGTTTTCGATAACTTAAGTATGATATCGATAAGTTAAGAAGTTCCTCTGAAAGTCCAAACCATGAGAGCTTTTGCAGAAGAACATCATGGCTTACCCGATCAAATGCTTTAGCAAAATCTGTGTATAATACGTCAACTCGAATATTACTATCCAAAGACGATTTTTTAGAGGATATTGAGACTTTTCTAGCGTATATTTAGACTTTTCCAGAGTGTATATTGGCATTTTTAGAGCATCCAGACTTTTCCAGGGTGTATTAACTGGGTATATCTCTACTTTTACTGTGTGTATCCAGACTTTTCTAGGGTGTATCCAGACTTTTTTAGGGTGTCTCCAGACTTACTGGGTGTATCCAAACTTTTCCAGAGTGTGCCCAGGTCTTTTCAGATTGTTCTGACTTTTCCAGGGTGTATCCAGACTTTTAAGGTGTATCTAGACTTTTACACGGTATATCCAGACTTCCAGGGTGTATCCAGGCTTTTTTAGAGTTTGTCCAGACTTTCTGGGTGTATTCAGACTTTTATGGAGTGTATCCAGGCTTTTCAAGGGTAGATTTAGATTTTTTCTAATGTATCTAGACTTTCAGGATGTATTCAGATTTCTGTGGTGTATCCAGACTTCCAAAGTGTATCCAGACTTTTATCGAGAGATGGACCATTTTTGTCATACTATTAATTTTTATAATTATACAGGGTGGTTTCTTGAAATGGAACGGTGCCAGCGGCTACAGGAAAGAGGTTTTAAAAAAAGTCCATTTCTATGGTGGAGTGACGATTACGATGAATGAAAATCTAGGCTCTTTCTCCACTAATTTTTTTATTGAACTGTGATTTTTTAGTTTACAATTTGTAATTACGACATGTTTCGCAACCATAAAGTTGCATCCTCAAAGGAAACTAAGAGAGCCAGGAAGCAATTGTCGAATCAAATTTGCCTCGAAATAGAATATTGTCGTGACGCTCCTTAGAGCTACATAACTACGCAACTAGTATGAATAATACACGCATTTAAATAAATGGTTGTATAATAATAAAAATAGATAATAAATAAAATAGTACTTACATTAAAAATACACACACTTTCTTCTCTATCATGTTGAGCGGCTTATGTCTTGGGTTTACTAACTTTACTCTGAAATATCGGATCACTACTAACTGACTTAACCTCTCTGAAACGTTTTTATAAACCTATTCTAACATTGATAGTTCATTCAACAGGGCCTTCCGACCTTTCATTGAACTAGGATGTTAGGATAGTTAGTTATTGTAAAATACGGAAAGTTTATACTTAATAAATTAATAATTAAAACACTAGGTTATTGAATCGCGAGTTTAACCGTAACTGTCTTGAGAGTATGTGATTTTAACACATAAACACGTCCCGGATTGAATTATGTTATTAAATATAACTTTTTGTAATTATTGGAAATTACCCTTATGACAAATGCCGCCGAATTTTTTAGACCTGGACTCTCAGGTCTGTAGGACAATTTATCGTGTACTACCTAATATTTACAATAATTAATTATGATGGCCTACTTTTAAGAAAAAATTGTTGGCTAGTGAATTAAAATTAAATTATACCATAACAATTGGCTAGTTTCGTCACAAAAATATTATATTTAAAAACATTATAATATTTACTCGACCCTACTTGCTCCCATGTTTTCTTTCTTCTCGATGACCTACATTGACTTTCTGCCTACTGTTGATAGCAAGTATCTGGTTTCGATTTCGACTGAATGTGTAGCAGCGAACTCCATTAGCTTGTATATATTGCGTTAACCTTGGCCTTGCTGTGTCAGTAGATTTGCGGTGGATACCCTCATAATGTAGTTGGAACCATGCTTGATTTCCAACGTTGCCATTTGTCATTGGTAATTATACCATTAACCATGTTGCCATTTACCCTTCCGTTGCCATGTCCATCCATACAGGACACCCTGTTATATAGCTTCTTCACTGCGGCTCCTTTAGAAACTTGACTGGATTCAACTTCCCCTTTCCATTACAGTGTTGTTGGTTGTTCGCCTTGACTGTGAACAATTGTGTTTGGTTGACATTTGAATGGCTGGTAGACTGTAGCTGTAACTGGTTATGACTGACTGGTACCACGTGACTGGTTTGGCTGAACTTTCCATCGTTCTGGGGTTCACCGCGCTCTGCCACCGACTATGCAGGACCGTGGTTGAATATGACAGTACTGCTGGTCGAATTGTTGTCATGCGGTCATCTTGATTACTTCTTCTTCTTGAGTGCATGGGGAGAGCAAGCGGTGCCGGTGAATGTGAAATGATACATACAAAATATAAGTCAAAATATTATTTATTTTCTGTGACGACTTTTTGTCCCAAAGCCTTTGGGTATCCTCTTAGATGAATAACTAGTTCCTCTGAAGTATATTTTGTTATGAGCTGTTTATTCAGCTATGCTATGTAACAAAAAATTTGAGATTTGCAAAAAAAATTAAATTAGTTTTTTAAAATTTTATAAATTGGCAACAATGTTTTAATTGAATTCTGTCGATTCATATTTGCACCAAAAAATATTTATTTTTAAAACTTTATCATTCATGAGTTGGCAATATTGCTTTAATTACATTTTTACATTTACATTCTTTATCGAGTGTATTAAAACAATTCGTTTAAAATGTTTGCTTAGTGCACACAATATAGATTAGGAGAATTTTAATAATTATTATTTTAAAAATAATTAGAACAAAATTATAGCTTTTTTGCTATATACACGGGTTTTTGTCGAGCTAACCCCACATTTGTACGCACTTATCTCCCACCCATGCAAGAAATATAATAAAATACAAAAAATATTTGGCGGACCGCTCAAGTGACCAAAAGTAGTGTCTACACGTGGTCTAACGCCCTGTCATTTACAATGATATTCATTCAAAGCCCTATACGCATGGACATTGACACCGAATAACAAGGTAAAAAGGAACGCTAGGAGCTCTCCATCGTGGACAGCGGCATTGTCTTGCAAGTCGTACTTTATTTTAAAAACAAAAAAAAAACAATAGCGGGCATAGACGGGTTATACGTTCTATGCCGGCAGCGCAATGCATGGTGCGCGAGCGGTTATAAGCACGTGTGTTTTGTTTACAACGGCTTCACGTACAGTATTATTTATTACTGTCGTCTGGGTCACAATTAATAATATAGGCATTTAGCGTTTCGCCGGGAGATAGCGAGAATAGGTCCTTTTTCTCCTGAAGTTCCAGTCTGAATTTGACTGAACCACAATTTATTAAAATTTCACGCTCGGGTACGTTAGTGCCTTCTAGGTCTGCCTTATTTTTACTTTATTACTTATTTTTACCCATTTTTGTACCAATTTTAGAGTTATGTACGTTAAAAATAGAAGCAAGGAGGGAAAAGTAATCGCAAAAATTATATCATAAAAATAATTAATACTTGAGTTATTTGACAGATCCTCTGCCCTTGCAAAATTCACTGGGGCTGCTGCTAACGCCATAATTGGGCGATAAAACAGTAAATATTCCACTAACATTGACAAAATTATATTCCGAAAAAGAAAAATTCCGTGATTTTGTTTTCCGTACCGATCGCTAAAACCGTAAGTTTTAGAAATAATATTCTCTACAGAATTTTTTATATCTTGAATTGTTGTATCTGATGAAGTTAAATTTAAATGTGGTATGTTTGAAGTCCAATTTGAGTTCAAACATTCGTGCATATCCCTATAGGTAGGTTGTATGTTTTGGGCCGTAGCCCTTAAAATAAAAGTTTTTAAATTTGACCAAACCGCGGGAATAATATGCACGATATTAGCCTCTTCAATTTTATTTTTGCACGGAAACCGACGCGGTATGATGACTTCGCCTGTTGACTCCAATTGGCAATTGCACGGAATTTTAATTTTTAAGGATCCGTGATTTTTATAAATATTTTGTATATCTATTTTTGAATTTCCGCAGGAAAGATAATTTTTTTCTACGACGTGCCTGAGTGACAGTTCATTGGGCAGTAACAACTTATCTCTTCTACAGTTGCTCCGTGATAAAGTTTTTTAGCACATTCTGGTCCTTGTATGTTGTCTGCCGAAAATCGCGGAATAAAACATAGTTTATCGTGATATGGCCTACACTGATGTAGTCCGGTACCCGAAATTTTCCTAATTCCTTCTTTAGCGCCTGATGAGGGATCGCACAAGTTTGTATTAAACCAACCGAAAGGCGTCGTTGTCAGCTCGTAAAGTTCCCATTTTTGTCTATTTTGAATAACTGGTATTTTAATGTGAACAAAAATTTTGTTTTCAGTAAAACTGCTGATTGGCAATTCATAAAATTTTACAATTTTATCTGTTGAAATAGCCAATCCCTGATTTGCTGAGTAGATCTCTTTTTCTAACTCGAATAAATCTTTTTGTAAAACCGCAGGATTTACGATTTCTATGGTAATTTTACGTGATTTTCACGCGTCAATGACTCTCTGTTTTTTCAAAGCACGAGTTAAAAGAATAATACGTTTTAAATTTTGAAATTGAATGCGTCAAGAAGCCGTTACGAAGGATTCCTGGTCATTTAAGCTAGATAATTTATTGTCAAGTTCAGAAATCCTGTTGTCAATATATTTAATGCGTTGTTCCGTGTCTTTTAAAGTATTGCCAATTTAAGCTGCGTATTCTTTAAAATGTTTTGATTGATCGCCAATGCCCTTTAAGGTGTCTTCTAGCCCTTTACTAAGGGCCATTAGCTGTCTTTTGACGACATCATCATTTTCTGAGATTATTTCTAATTTTTCTTCGGTCGCGACGCCGCAGCACCAATTTAGAGCATCTCCGATAAAATTTAAGGCCCTTTTAGCCCTTGTTACCTGTGTACTAGACCTCATCGGAATTGCCCCCCAGTTTTTATTAATCATACCAAACTCTTGCAAATGCTTTTCATAGCTCCTGCGTATGGTAAATCAAGTTGCAATCATCATCGTCGCTCTGGCATTTTTTGTATGCCGGAAGGTCCGTTTCCCCTATGATATCTTCCGACCATTCCATTTGATAGGTGATCGGAATAGTGGCCTCGTAGGACACGGTTTGCGTGAGTGGTTTCCAAAATGCTCCAGCGCTTACTTCTACTAGGTAAGGTTTTTCCTCGGTATTTGCCATAACGGCGTTGGCTACGGTGATTAATAATCTGAAAACAGAAACTTGCAAATATATGTTATTTACATGAAAAATAAAAATTATAATTTTTTAATCCCAAAAAAAATGCAGTGCCCTTTTGGCAAGTGCTACTAAAATAAATTAGTAATTATTTACTGACAATCTTAATTGTTGTCCCAACCAAAAGTTTGGGTATTATAAAATATTATTTAATTTGCTTATAGACAATCCTTACTATTGCCTCAACATTTATCGAAATGTTGCACTAATATGGCTGTATTTTATAAACCATATTATTAAATTTAAAAACTAATAGTGTGTGTACTTACATAATTTTCAAATATTCTTAACATTTTTTTAAAATATTATTATCAATATATACTTACAATATTTTAGATATAATATTGTATGTTAATATTTTTGTATCTTTAACCAACACGTATGTGTCGGTAACATAATACTTATGTCGCGTGGTGTTTTGTAAACGTAAACTAACCCACGCTAATTGCTTTTTAATAGCTAGAAATAAAATATTATTTTTTTATTTATAGTAATGTCGGTTTTAAAACCGCGAAGCCATAAAATACTTTTTTCTTTTTAAATTAAAAATAAAACTAATGTCTTTTTGGGTTTTATGTAAAACAAGGAGGGTATTAATTTTTGCATTCCGAACCACGCATGAGGGCCTTATTTGTTAAGGGGAGGGGGGAGGGTTTATGACAGATTAGATTTCTGTCACAGGGACTACCTCTGGTGTCCAAGGGTCATGATAGGGAAGTATGTGACTTACATGGACTACTTGCTTTTTGAATTTTTTAGAGGGTCCTTTTTGTATCTCGTAATCCACATCGGACATTTTACGAGTTATGTAATAGGGACTGAACCATCTAAGCAGTAGCTTTTCGCTCCTGCCGACTTTTCTAACGGGAGGAAAAACTTTAATTTGGTCTCCAATTTTATATTCGACATGACGATGTTTTGCATCATATCGAATTTTATTTTTTCCCTGTTGGTTTTTTATATTTTCCGCTGCCATATTCCGAACGGCCAATGCTCGGTTTCGGATTTCTTCCGTATTGGTCGGTAAAATTGGTTCCCGACCGTACACAAGCACGGTGAGTATTGGGTATTATATGTGGCTGTAACTAGCGGTAGAAAAACGTCATAGTCACTATGAGATGAATTTGTGTACATAGCAAGCATATCTGCTATTGTATAGTTCATTCTCTCGACTAGTCCGTTGCATTGCGGGTGATATGACGGTGTAAACTGACTAAGCACACCCATAATACGCAACATTTCTGTTATTAATTCCGACCGAAACACTCGTCCCTAGTCGCTTAACAGATATTTTGGCGCTCCATGTCTAGTTATGATTTTTTCCACTATAAATTTTGCAACTGAGTTGGCTTTCCCGTCAGGAAGTGCCTCATTTTTGGCCCATCTTGTCGCATAATCGGTTGCGACGACAATCATTGTGTTTCCCGATTTACTTTTTGGGAATGGTCCCAGTAAATCTATAGAAACTCGCTTAAAAGGGACGCCGATAGGCATCGACTGTAATAAACCAACAGGAACTCTATTTTGTTGACCCTTTCTAGCTTGGCGATCGGGACATCTTTTAATAAAATCTTCGATATTTTTTTGATGATGATCCCAATAATACCGTTGCTTAATTTTTTTCGGCCGTTTTTGCAACGCCTAAATGTGCGCCGCCAAAGGGTTCGGAATGGTGTGAAAAAAAAATTTCACATATAAGGGACTTGGGAATTGCTAACAAATATTCCCATATTTTTCTCTGCGTTTGTTAAGCTTCTACTAACATGTGCTGTGCTACTGGATGTAGCTGGGAATTGTTTCCCTCTTGTAGCAGAACTGATCCTAGGCCTTCTCGGTTGGCGTCGACGTGACGTACGCAGTCTTTTTCTGGTTGATAGTGCGCTAAAACTGGCGCCGTAATTAATCTACGTTTTAGTTCATCAAAGGATTTTTGATGTTTTTCTTGCCCAAGGAATGATGCGTCTTTTTTCGTTAGGTAATGTAAGGGCCTAGCGATAGCTGAATAATTTTGTATAAATTTTCTGTAAAAATTAGTTAAACCTAAAAATTGCATTACATTCTTTTGAGAGGAAATTTTTGGGAAATTTTCAACGCAAATTAATTTAGAGTAGTCCGGTTTAATTCCATTTTTTGATACTGTATAGCCCAACATATTGACTTCTTCTTTTAAGTATTCACATTTTGAAGGTTTTAAGGTAAGGCCTGCGTCTCTAAGCCTCTGAAACACTACTCGTAGCTTTTCTAAGTGCTCCTCGAGTGTTTCGCTAAAAATAATTATATCGTCTAAATAAACTAGCAAAGTTTTCCATTTTAAGTCTCGAAAAATGGTATCTGCCAATTTTTGAAAGGTTCCAGGTGCTCCTGTCAAACCGAAGCACATTCTGTTCCAAACGCCAGACGCCTCCGTGTCCTGGACAACAGAATGCGGTGTATGGCTTACACTCTCCACTGAGCTTAATTTGCCAAAATCCGCTAAACATATCGAGGGTTGAAAAATATTTTGCTTTTCCCATATGTCAAGATGTCATCAATTAGGGGTAGCGAATATTTTACCTTCCTACTCACCGCGTTCAGGGTTATGAAGTCACAACAAAATCTCCACTCTCAACTGTTCTTGTTGACTATTATAACGGGACTAGCTTATTCTGACTCGCTCTCGCTGATTACGCCGGCCTTAAGCATTTCATCTACCTGCTTGTCTATGATGTCTCTGTGTGAGATAACCTGTATGGCCTCTGACGTATGGGTCTCGCATCTCCCACGTCGATCACGTGCTCTACGATGTCTGTTTTTCCCATAAATTTTGGATTTTTTGCGAATACGTTACTGTATTCTTCGAGTTATTCGCACAACTGGGACTTAATTTTCTTATTTTGTATATGGCCAATTTTATGATCTGTCATCATGACTTTTTCGTCATCTTGGACATCTTCGTTATCCTCTATGTGTAAGACTGGGAAGCTGTCGATATCAAACAAAAAGCCTTCTTTAAGAAATCCGACTGCTGAGCCCGTAAAAAGTTTTATAGGATAGGGTTTTTTCGTTGTCAGCTGGATGGTGCAGGTGTCGCCATTAAAATCAGGGGTGGAGCAAATTATTCCTTTGGGCCTTAATAGAGCGTCATTTTCTTCAAAAATAAAATTTTTGAAATCGGTTGTGTTAGATTTTTCTATACACAACTTGACTGTCAACGTATTATTCGGTTTAATAACGTAGTCGCTTTTGCAAACTACTTTAATAAAATTTTCCTTATTTTCCTGTGGAACTACGGATAAGGCCGTTCTGTCGCAAACATTTTGCTCAAAATTTTCTTCTTTGTGAAAGAAAATAGTGGTTTGCAATTTACCGTTAGTCAAGTGAACTGACTTTTCGGTCAAATTAATTAAGGCCTTATTTTTTTCAAGAAAATCCATTCCTAAAATTAAGGGCTTAGGAAGTTTTTCTTCGACAATAGCTTCAATATAGCCACACAATTTACCGATTTTTAGTTTGGCCTCTGTGACGCCAAGCGTCAACGTAAAACGTTGTTGCAACGGCTCTATCTCCGTGCACATAGATCTCTCTATAATGCATTTTCCGGACCCTGTATCTAGTACGATTTCCACCTTCTTATGACTGTTGACGACACCTTTAACCACTAGAATTTTATTGCTTGCCCCTGTGTGCAGGACGACGCCGTTGGGGCTGATTAGTTGAGTCGTCCTTGCACATTTGGGGAAGGCGACCTTTCGAAGGACACACTTCTTTGGTCTCTCCTATCGTTGCTACGGTCTCTACTGCATGAGTAATGACCACATCTGTTGCAATCGTGACATCTTGTCCTGCCATCGTGAGATCTCGTGTTCGGAACTGGACGTAAAACGGAACGTTCCCTTCTGGCACTCTTTTCTCGATTATTATGCTGTCGATTGTACCCGTTATGCCTATTTTGTTCACTGTTTTCGACATTTTGAGAGCGGTAATAGGTATTTGAGTTTCTTGACGGCCCTCTGTACCCATTATTCCTACCTCTCCCTCGAAAATTTGGCCTTGCTCTTCGGTTATTTGAGTTCGTATGTCGACTAAGACTTTTTGCCTTACTCAACTTAAGTACAATTTCCCTAAGTTTTTTGTGATCCATGCTCGACGAACTTATTAGTGAATACGATTCAGTAAAGGAGCTATGTAGCCCATTTTCAAAATGTTCCCTAAAGGTCTCGAAACTCATATTTTCGTCGATTTCGTGAGCCATATCGTATAAATCATGATTATGTTGTGTAATGTCTTCGTTACTGGCCTGTTTTCTATTGTTACATTTATATTTTAATGTTTTAAAAGGTTGGTCACCCCCAAATTCAACCAAAAAGTCCGTTTTTAAGTCGGACCATTTTTTGTTTGCGTTACATTGCTTCCCGCTATACTCCGTGAACCATCGAAACGCTGCACCTTCCAAATAATTTTTAAAATAAGCAATTTTAAAGGCGTCCGTCCACCCGTTTACTTGAGCCAATTTTTTCATATTTTGTAATATAATTAATTGGGGCGTCCAAACCAGGATTAAAATATGGCGGTTCGATGCATTTAGGAGTAGCCGGAGTAATGCTTGACTCTTGCAGAGCATCGAGCAAAGTAGTATTCGTCATACTTGTCTTAGTGAAAATCTGTTTTAAAAAATTATTAGCGGATGTCGGTAATTGTTTTCCAGGTAGTGACCTTCTGGCAACTGGAGGATTTATTTTATTTTGTGATTGACTGATGACCGTAACACTAAGGTCTTCAGTCGTCGAATCACTTAATTTTGATTTCTCAGTGCCTTTTTGGTCCTGATTTTCCATCGAATTATTTAAAATGGACAGGGACAGTTTAAATTGTTTCTGAGGTCCCAAAAATTTCTTTTCATTTTTTGGGAGTGGAGTGATTCTCAATATTTGGATCCAAAAATGATAAATCAAAATTTATTTGAGGTTTTTGAGGACTCCTTTCAAGTTTACTTTTAGGTGTGAAAGGCCCTGAAATAGACGGGCAAAAATTATTTGTCAAGCCCGCGTCGTTTGAAAATAAAATAGATTTGTCTTTTTCACTAAGATTTTGGGTATGACTCCTAGTGACTCTGCTCGGGGTCCCCATTTAGTGGAGTGACCATTGTTTTAAAAAAATATATAGAAACAAATGTACAAAAATTCATTTGAGTGCGGTATAATTTAAACTGAAGCTTAAATTTCATACTAAAAAAAATACCTAAGTAAAAAAAAATAAATAAAAAAAATTCAGAAAATTTTAGTTTAAAAAAAAAACTTTTTAAAAAAGGAGAACTACGGCACCTCCACCATATGTCGTGACGCTCCTTAGAGCTACACAACTACGCAACTAGTATGAATAATACACGCGTTTAAATAAATGGTTGTATAATAATAAAAATAGATAATAAATAAAATAGTACTTCTCTATCATGTTGAGCGGCTTATGTCTTGGGTTTACTAACTTTACTCTGAAATATCGGATTACTACTAACTGACTCTTAACCTCTTTGAAACGTTTTTATAAACCTGCTCTAACATTGATAGTTCATTCAACAGGGCCTTCCGACCTTTCGTTGAATTAGGATGTTAAGATAGTTAGTTATTGTAAAATAAGCAAAGTTTATAATTAATAATAAACTAATAATTAAAACACTAGGTTATTGAATCGCGAGTTTAACCTTAAACGTTGCACAGAGGTAACTAACTGTCTTGAGAGTATGTGATTTTAACACATAAACACGTCGCGGATTGAATTATGTTATTAAATATTACTTTTTGTAATTATTGGAAATTACCCTTATGACAATATACTGCGCCATCTTATGTTCACACCTAATACCAATAGGACACTTATACCAGTGAACAGGCAAACAGTTCAATGCTTGTACTGCCTCTTACAGGGTTGCTTTTTGATGGGGGTTTTTGGTTTTGAAAAAAAAAATAAATATATAAATATTTTAGAATATAATTTGCTGATGGTTGGAGTGGATGGTAATGAGCATTTTTCAGTGTCAGGTTGAAGTTCTGCAATTCTCATTAATGACAAGCTTGTTTTTAAAGGTCGCGCCCTCCTCCAGATGGATGACATTATTTTATTCTAAAAGTAGACTAAGTTACAACTTCTCCAGAGTTTCTCCGTAACGGTCTCGATTAATTAGCCAACTACTTAAAAGTTTCTCAATCAGCATCTTTTTTGGGTAGTTTACAGGTACCGATAAATCACAACAGATTCCTTTTTAAATTACAATTTTCTACAACAAGGTTTCTCTTAACCAACCAATTTCGCCTTTTTGTCCGATCTCTCCCCTTCTGTCGACATTGAAGGTGTCACGATTTAAAAATCAAAGAAAACCAATATTTAAAAAATATCTTACAAGTTTTTCTGAAAATGAAGATATTGAAGGGAAAATCTTTTCCCCAGAAAGGAGCTAACCCCTCCTCCCTGGTACCATTAAGTATGTAATGTAAGTATGACATTTCCTAACCTATAAAATTTAATTTAATATTTTCAAAGATTAATGTTCTTAAACGTGTTTCTGCTCGTCAAACTACAACATTTCCTTTCTTTCAGTTCTCCACATTATTGTTGCCGCTACGCAATGGTTGTTGGTTTGAACTAAAATGTTCAATTTCAAGTTTTTTTTAAATTGCACTTTCATATTCAGATCTTCGCATGACACTCTGAAGAATACAAGTAAGTTATTATCCTTTAACACTAGTTTCAACTACCTATTTCCAACATGGGTGTTTGTTTAACCAAAAAAAATGTTCTATTTAAAGTCTGTTTTATTTTTTACATTGGGTCCGTTATGTGATACTCTGGAGAATACAAGGAGGTTATTAGCCTTAACACTAGTTTTAGTACCTAGGTTTAAACACTAATTTTGTTTTTCAATATCTTACTTAAGCCTTCCGGGTTCTTTTAGTTTCCCTTGAGGATGCAACTTTATGGTTGCGAAACGTGTCGGAATTACAAATTGTAAACCAAAAAATCACAGTTCAATAAAAAAATTAGTGGAGAAAGACACTAGATTTTCATTCATCGTTTTAAAAAAAGCTAAAAGCGAATAGTGATTTTTTACGGACTTTTCGCCTATGATAAAAAACATTTTGGGGCCCTCAACTGGAGGCCCAGGGCCTACACACTATACTATAGAAGATACCACTTGTGGCACATCCTCATGAAATTTTTTTTTTAACTTTTTGACAGAAAATATTATTTTTAAGTATTGTTAGCGGCTGCGAGTACTTTTTTTATAATTTATTAACGAATTTTGCTTACTCATTAAAATTCATTATAGTTTACAGTAAATCGACCCCATTTTTTTGATGAAGGTATAACCACCTTTCCAGTATATGGGTGAATAGGTAATAGTGATAGGTGTCTTATGAGAATATTTAAAAATTTGGCAAATAATGGCGTCATAGTGATTAACCAATATCTTTAGAAGTACAAAACCCATTTAAATAAGAAGGGACAGCGATTAAGGGGCACCAATAACAGCGATACAACTCCGTCTACACCTACGAGTGGCAACAGTACATACGTAACATAACCGACTCGACATTCTCAGAGAGAACAACAGTAAACCTTTTTTTATCTGTTTCGTTTTTTTTTTTATATTATTCATTCATACGAATTTTATTACCTCTTTTTTTATTGAGACTTTGGATTTGATTGGCTTTATCTTACCTATTTTTGATAAGAGTGTTTAAAAAATAAATAATATTATTTAAATATGTTTATTTATTTAAAAAAAAAATTTAGAGGCAAAAAAACAAAAATTTTATTTTTCCTAAAAAAACTAACAAACATTATTTTGAATTAATTGATTTTAATTATAATAAAGATGCTTAATTATTGCAAATACCGCATATTATATTTTGTGATTTTATTTGTTTGACATGAGATCATTTACAATTGCGTTTTTTAATGTTAGCTCTTTGGTTGCTCATTTTACTGATATAAAAAACTATTACAACTAGAAAAGTATGATGTGTTTTGTATGTCTGAAATTTTGCTAAGTGATAAGATTGATGATAATAAGATATATATTCCAGGATATAGACTGGTCAGAAGGATAGGGTTGGCTTTGGGAGACAAATACATAGGACGAGGAGTGGGGATGTACATTAAAAACCATATTAAGTTTCAGGTTTTAAACTCTGCCTCAAATGAAGTCATAGAGCAAATTTGGGTTAATTTCAAATTAAATAAATATGTTTATGCGGTAGGTTCATTGCACAGGTTGCAAAGGGCTCAGTATTCTATTTTTTTGGAATCTTTAGAGGACTCTTTATCCCAATTTTTGCTCTTATCTGATAGAATAATTGTAGGCGGTGATGCAAACGTTAATTACATGTACATCGGTAGTTTTAATACACAAGAATTACTATCTTGTATAGAAACTTATAGCTTAAAGCAAATAATTAACGAATAAACTAGAGTAACAGATACATCGAAAGCACTGATAGTTTATCCCTAATGTAAAAAGCATAGAAAACGTTTCTGATCATTTTTTAACTTTTTGTTCGATTAACGAACCTGTAGACTCGGGCCAAAACTACGTCACTTTTAGAAACTAGAAGCGAGTTGACGGTGCTCTTCTGAATCAATTTGTGGATCAGGCGGAATTTCATAGAAGTGTGTTTTGTCAGGATATTAACCTAAAATTGAAGATGCTTAGCAGTTATGTTTTGTTAATTTTTGATTTATCAGCTCCTATTAAAACCATAAAAATAAAGCTAAAAGAAAAAGCTTACAGTCGATTTAAAAAATCTGGTAATATAAATTTGGAAAAAATTAAGACAACTAAATATCTTAAGTAACTCAAAAACTCCTCAATTGCCAGATAACCTAAACAAACCAGAAGAAATTAATAGATTCTTTTTAAAGTTTTCCGGAAAAAAAGGTGCCGTTAATCGGAAAATGTTGAGTTTTTACAAAAACAATTAAAAAAACACATTTTTCTGACCTGTTTTCTTTTAAAAGTATAACTGTGGATGAGGTAAAAGATCACTTAAATAATATAGAGTCTTTAGCGGTGGGACCGAACCTTATGAACATCCAAATGGTTAAATTATGTTGTCCCAAGATATTGTCCTATATTACCAATATAGTCAACTCTTGCATATTGGCTAATATTTTTCCCTCATTGTGGAAAGTTGCAAAAGTTATTCCTCTCCCTAAAAAAATGTGGTTGAAGATTTTAATAATTTACGCCCAGTTAGCATATTACCATGTTTGTCAAAGATACTAGAAAAAGCTATGGATAAACAAATAAGGCAATATTTGGACATATTACCTGAGCATCAGTCTGGATTTAGAGCAGGTTTTGCACCTATAATTTTGATGCCTTTTTACTTTATCGCTTGTTTCGGGCATGCACAGTTAAGAGTTAATAACGGAATCCCCTACTAACCGATGAAGTTTGACGTTACCTGCGGATGAATACCGTTTCCCTGATAATTGACATGGTTGCCTACAGTAAAATGTTACGTAAAATAACAAAATATATAAATTGATGTATTTAATTTTAGATATAAGTGCCAATTTTTGTTTAATCATTTTCTTTGGCTAGAATTTCGTAAGAAATATAAAACATTGACTTGCACTGACAACTGTGACAAGGGATTCCGATCTCTTTATTATCACCTCCCTTTTATCTGTTGTGTTTTCGAGTTTTTGAAGATCATTAATAATTAAAATTCACCATAAGAAACACAAGAATAAGATATTTTAAATGAAAAATATTATTGGACAAATTCTCTTAGTAAATCTTGATAATAATAAATATCTCTCTCTATAAACAAATCAAAGGCGGCGTGAAAACAAACTAAAAATGCTGCCTTAAAAATAACATGACGTTAGCTACGGCACAACGCGTTATTAAGCGATAAAGTAACCTAACGGGAATTTTTCATAAGAGGTGCAAAAGGTCTTTATTGATTTCAGAATCACTTAATTTAAAATTATATAAATTCGACTGCACTGGCTACGGAGAAATTTTGTCGGCTTGGTAACCCTAATACCGGGCCACCAAAATATTTTCTAATAAATACGTAGGTACTTAGGTATTTATAAAATACTTTGTATGTAAATAAAACCGCAGTACCCGGAAGGGGGGGGGGGGCTAAAGCGCACTCACATTTAACTTAAAATATTGCTTTTAGATTTTCTTGAGTTCAAATAATACATAATCGTCACTTATAATAATTTTACCCCCTCACATTCCTTAAAAACACCGCCTCTGCACTGAGTAGGGAGAAATTTTGTCGGCTTGATAAAATACAATATTTGTTTCTACCTCTATTTTTAATTTTATCGTTTTCGATCAAAATTTAGGTTATCGTTCTATTTATCTAAATCATCACAATGGTCCCCTAACTTTCTACCTTAGAAATTGGGGAATGTTCATGTTGGGCATACTGTATTAAAGAACATTAATTGTTGATCATGTTTACCTTTTCAAATACAAAATCGCCATTTGTTTGCTAAGGAAAATCAATTTTGGAAAATCAGCATCTAAATTTTTCACAATTTATGCCTTGCTTATATTTTTGTTTCGCCTGGTATTCTCTTATGGAAGACAAACATAATATTTTTTCTTCACATAATATTTATGAATGTTATGTTCTACAAAATTCATTATTAACATAAATGACTAGTGCAAAGAAGGACAAGCAGTACTTCCAAAATACGTAAAATGTAAGTTTTTTAAAACCAGACTTTCTCTGTAAATGCTGGCCACACCAGTTTGAAGGTATATAGAGCAAATTTTAAAAATAGTTTTTTTAAAATTTCATGTTCGTCAAAGTGCTTTTAAGATAAGGCATTTTTTGTAATTTTTTCAGTCAAATTTTTTTTACCCCAACCAAAAAAAAAATCAAATATTTTAAGTGTCTTAGTTCGGAGTTATCCTTCTTCAATTTGCATCATTTCTTATTTAAATGTGTTTTGTACTTCCAAAGATATTGGTATAAACCACAGACCTACACCATTAGACCATGAATGCTATGCTAATGCCCTGGCTCCTATAATAACAATGTATCTCGCAAAACGTATCGCCGGAATTAGGTGTTCTCTTTCTCTTTATATAAATCCAAAAAAATATTTGTAGTCATCCTAACTCGCACTTTATACAATATCTTTTCCTCAAAGAGCAGGAGAAAAAAAGATACAATGTGTCTGAGCCAGTATGCGATATGAAAATTATTACATATATGTAGTATATAAGCTCGTATTCCCCAAATGATGAAAGCATAGTAGGATGAAGCCTTGTTGCCAACTTGAGGTTACTTTCTTGTTGGTTCCGAAATTTCATGAAAATCTTGGTACTTTTTCACCACTATAAGCAGTTATATTCAAAAATATCATGAAAACAATGTTTATTTATTTAAAAACTATAGTTACAAAACAAAAGATAAAAAATAAACTCATAAAAAATAAAAAGCCCATATTTTTTTCAATACTCCCAACGATCCCTAAACAAGAACTGGCAAGTCGCAATACCTTGCCGTCTTCTGCGCATTACTGGTGGTTTGCATTCATTATATATGTTTTGCAGCGTTGCGGGAGTGCATCGTGTGTAAACGATTGGAACACCCAAATCAAGGGATTTCGTTTCAAAGGTAAATGTCAAAATCAGCTGTAGTTTTGTTGTGATAATTACCGGTCAGTATCGTCCTTTACCTATTTTCAATTACTGCTATTACTGTTTTTGGTAATTATGCAGTATACGATTTTCTACCATTTTTGATTTTTTATGAAAAATTCTTTATAGAGGCACCTACTAGGGTCCGTAGGACCCCAAATCCGCCGGCGCCAGTTTTTTTTTTTAAAAAAAAAGGGTGTAATGTATTTTTTTATTGTTTTGTGTTGGGTTGGGTTAGGTTGAGTTGGGCTGTGTTGGATTAGGTTATTTTAGTGAAAAAAAAAATTAAAAAAGCAAAAAAAATTAAAAATAAACAATCGGTGCCGGCGGATTTGGGGTCCTAGGGACCCTCTAGTAGGTGCCATAATAAAGAATTTTTCATAAAAAATCAAAAATGGCAGAAAACCCTATACTGCAGAATTACGCTGTTTTTTTAATATACTTTGTTGTTAGGACCAGCACCCTGTTTATGTACCCTCTGTGCAGGTGTGCTCAAGGCTATAATTTCTTAACAAAGGCAAAAATAATATATCAAAATATTATTATGTTTTATTGTCTGTTTATTCTGGTATTTTGGTATTTTAGTCCTAAATTTCCTAAATTTAGAAAAGCAGGTAGTTGACCACAGACCTAAGGGTTTCAAGTTCTATGTACCTCATCTATGTAAAATAACAATGGGTAAAACGAAATTGTTAAGTATAGTAAAATATTTTAATTCTCAAAGCTTTAATTGAATATTAGTTTTTTAAAAATCAGGTTTTGCCTTTTTCCTTCAGTTGATAGAAAAGACTATTAAACAACTGTTGCCCTGAACATTGCACTAAAGTTATCTTGTAATTTTTATTTTTTTTTGGTATTGCACCAGCAAATTTTACAATAATTATTAAAATTACTTTAATCGCTTTTACTCACCATTAGCACTTAAAAAAATATTTAACAACATAACACAATTAAATTGGTGGCGGGTTTCTGAAAGGGTGACAAGAAAGGGGGTTGGTTTTTATAACTTCATCCAAAAGACGTGTGTGAAGTGTCAGTAAATTACAAAAGCATGGTTACCGATGCAAAAAAAACTCGTTTTTTTTTTTAAATCACTCGCCGCGCACGTTAATTTAAATCAACGCTCTTTTAACCGCTAGTTGTGAAAACTACGAATTACTGCTTTTGTGCAATTAACCCGTTTTTTTACATATTTATTAATTTTTCGCCGCTACTGGTAGAGTATGTAAAACAAATGGATGTATCTAGGACATACGTCTACAAACATACATATGTTTTACCGCAGTGTTGTCGGGCAACGTTCTGAAAATCATTCTGTCCTTTTTTGGCACACAGGCTAGCTTGGGGGCAAAACAAATAAGAATTTATTAATGGGATTCAGGGTCTATGGTTTTTAGGTCTGTGGTATAAACCTATGTGCATGTCGGAGCCTATGCTCAAAATTCAATATGGCGGTTAATCACTATGACGCCATTTTTTGCCAAATCTTTAAATATGCTCATAAGATACCTAACACTAGTACCTATTCACCCATATGCTCAAAAACTGGTTATACCTTGATCAAAAAAATGGGATCGATTTACTGTACTATTATAGGATTACCTATTTTTTGTAACTCAAATTAAGAATTAAAAAAAAAACATTTATTTTGAACCTAAACATTTTTTAAATGAGATCCTATAAATTTATAGCTTACAAGAAGGCGAAAACTCCTTGGATATGGAAGGAATGTCTTCTAAGTCTAAGCTGAATGATATTGAAATAAAGACCGAGGAGGAGCTGAAGCAAGAGGAGCTTATGTTAAATGACAGCGAAGCCAGGTAACTGTCTTAATATTTCTAAACATTTTTAAAAATTTAAAGGGTCTGCAATTTTGCTTTAAACGGTTTAACGTTTAATAGCAAATTTAATAGGGTGTCCAGAAGCTGTAACAAAAAAGTGATCAGGGAAGTATCAGTAGCATGGTTATCGGACTGTAAACAAAATCGCAGAAATTTTAGCATATTATATTACACCATATAAAATGCATTATTGCACCATTTTAGTCTCTTAAAAGTTACGGTGAGGAGTACAGAGCGCTTAAAATGTCACAAAGAACCCCGCACGAAATACATTGAAAAATTATTTCGGTGAAATTTGATAAAATTTTAGTATGTTATAGAGGGTTATGAGATGGGAAAAATATGTAAATATAAAATGATTTCTATGTTTAGTTCCAGAGATATAGACGGTCAGAATTTAAAATTTCGTCATATTGAGCACGCTTAAAAAGGCATTTCCTGACAGAAATTAAATAAGTTATCGACGAATATGGGTTACTGAGGAATTTTCTTATTATTATGTTGATAAAATGTTAACAGGTTGTATACAGGGGCTAGGTCAAAAAAATAATTTTTTGACAATTTTTTATTTTCCGCGATATAAAAATAAAAAATATATTTTTCAGCAGACATTAACGATTTAGTATTTTTTAGATAAACTGAACAAGTTTTTCGCCCCAGTAACAGTTATTTTGTGTTACATGTTTTTTGTTACCATAAAAACTTGAGGAAAACTGTTTTCTACTACAAAATAATTATTTTGCAACTTCAAAATCTAAATATTTTTTGCATTCAGTTAAAGTAACTAGTAAATAAACTATAAATAAATTGAATTTAATTTATTTTTTCCTATCTACGAGGTACATGTAAAAAGTTCTATATCATTAATTTTTACAAAAAAGTAATTAACATTTCATTTCTATAAAACTGATCGAGGGATCATACTTTTCTTTATGTTTTGCATCTAGGATGATGATTTTTTAAAGGTTTCTTAAGGTTATCCAAACTAAATAATAACATTTGGGGGGCTGAATTATCAAACGAATAATAATATGCCATAAATTATCATTATGAGTAATTGCTCTCACTTATACATACACAGTGATATAGTTAGAGGGAGGTTTTGGTGGTTAACCCCCCCTCCCCCCAGAGAGCCCAACCCATAATAATAAAAGTAACCCTGTAACCCAATAAAAGCGTCATTAGTTCCTATATACTCTATTGAGTTCTAGTCAAAGTCAAAAAATATTCCACTCATAAAATCAATAAAAGTAGAGGTGAAAGAAAAATACTGCGAAGAGAGAGTTTCGGAGCTACTTACGGCTCCATTGTCAAGGAAAAGGCAACGAACGCCTAAAAAAAAGGAGACACAAAATGGTATAAACAAGTAAAACTTAAAACATTACAATTAGAATTGTTGCTATTGTTAAGTACTTGCTGATAATCAATTTATTATTTAACACCCAAGTATGAAAGAAAAAATACATCTCAAAAGAAGTGACTCTTAAGGAAAAGGTTTGAATTTAATTTTTTATTAATTATTTTTATTAAATTATTTTTTTTTTAATTTTAATTTAAACCATATTCGTTAATAACTTACTTTATTTCGGTCGGGACATGCCTTTTTGAGCGTGCCCCATATACCCCAAAAGTACGTTTTTTTGAAGTTTGACCGTCTATATTTCTGGAACTAGACTTAGAAATCGTTTTATATTCTCACATTTTTTCTTATCTCATATCCCACTATAATTTACTAAAATTTATCAAATTTCACGAAAATAATTTTTTAATGTATTTCGTGCGAGGTTCTTTCACAAAAAAGCTTTCATTTTTGCACAGTAATCGTCTGCAACCCTACAAGAGAAAAGTATCCTTACTTTTTAACGAATTAAGGTTGGAAAAATCCATAGAATTCCTGCGTGAGCAGCGATGCTGACTTAAAAAAGATCAGTGCTAATTTTTTAACACAGAAATATCTTTAAAGCGCCCTAAACATACGTAGTTTGGCTTAAAGGTTGCCCTGCGCAGGTTTTCTCTCGAAGTTAGAAATGTTTAGTTTGTGCGATCTTGGTTCGTGTTCAGTGTCAGCAATCTTTTTTTTGTCTGATGTTCTCATTGTTGCACAAATAAACGAAATACTTCACGTAAGTTGCTTTGTCTGTGAGTGTGCGCCGATCTATGCATAACAAATTGGACCATCAGCCAATAAATATTATGTAAAAAAAATATAAAATAATTTTTAGCGTTCTGATATCATAATAATAAAAGCGATGGGCGCAAATTAAAACTAACAATGTCCATCCATATTTCAGAAAAATATTAGGCTAGCTTGGGTCGGGTTGGGTTGGGTGTACTTACCCTTGTATTTCTCTGCTTTATAGTGAATTTAGATTTTTGCGAACAATCATAATATAATCAATAACATAAATTTATCGAGTCAACATGCCCGAACTTCCTAAAATGCGCTCATCGCTTTTATTATTATGATATCATCAGAATGCTAAAAATTATTTTCTACTTTTTAGTGTACTTTATTATTTTATAACAACTTGTATTTGAAAAAATTTTTCTTATATAAAATTATTTTTTAAAGAAAAGAAAGGGTTAGGGAATAAAACGGAAAAAAGTTTTTCCTCAACCAGGATTTGAACCCGGGACCTCTAGAATACCAATCTAATGCTCTACCAACTGAGCTACCGAGGAACTGGGGTTTTAACTGGCTATTCGGAAATTTTAGGGCGCTAAATTTTCCCTTCATTATTTTTTAATTTTTAGATTTGATTAGAAATCTGCGCATTTTAGCTAACGCATCAGTATTGCAGAGTGTTTTTTCTGTTAATTTTTTTTGACACCCTAATACCACTCAGAGTCCTCAGCACGCCCTCACCTTGACTTGGGTGTATTGTATGTGTCGCTTATATCAGGATGTACCGTACTTGCGCCTAACAGATTCATCCGGGTTTAATTTTGTAGTTTTCGTGTGCAGAAGTAAGGAAAATTGATACGCAAAACCCGACCCTAAGTCGTCCATTTTGAATCCGTCATATTGAACTTTTCAAATGTGATCAAAAATTCATAATCCCCTTCCCTATAAACATTGTATGACAATTTTGATTGAAATCGAATAAACTAAATCTTTTTCCCCCTCCACTTCTCTCGTTAGGGAGAGGTGGGTAACTGATAATACCATATTATTGTATTTGCACCGGAACTATAAACGCGTACCAAATTTGAAGACAATAGGATGTGTAAAAGTCAGTTAAAATTAAAAACAATGAAATATTATTTTTGACAAAAACCCATGATTTAAAAATGAAAACTGCAGGGAAAGTAAGATTTTTTTGCTGTTTAAAGGGGAGAAATTTTAAAGATAAGCCTCAGGATTCTTTTTTGTGCCATAGTAGGCTAGCGCATAATAGACATTCATGAGACCATTTTTGTGCAAAGTATCTTTTAATTGACTTATGGCATAGTAAGCAGAATTTAATTTTTTTTAAGACGTGATCAATATGATTTTGCCAGTTTAGACCACTATCAATTTGTATGCCCAAAAATTTAGTAATGTTTACTTGCAGAATGATTTCATTCGAAAGCCGCATGTCGCCAATGTCATAAGAAACTCGGTTATTGTTTGATGAAAATTTCATGCACACAGTCTTTTTGATGTTTGCTATTTGCTTATTATTGGGGCACCAGATGTTAAAATAATTACATATTTGGTTTAGTTTAAAGGTTACTTCTTCTGACGTATCAGCTGAAATACACACATTCACATCGTCAGCAGTCTGCCTTCAATGCTTCAGGAAGGTCATTAATGAAAACAATAAATAATAGAGGACCAAGTACAGATTCTTGAGGCACACCTTGAACTATTTCTACAAAATCAGATACTTTACCTCCATACTTAACACACATTTTTCTTTTTCGAATATACAATTCAAGAAGTTCATGAACCTTGCCTCTAAAACCCAAATTATTCAACTTTTTTAGTACAAAGTCATGTTTCGAGCAGTCGAATGCCTTCGACATATCAAAAAATATTGCTCTGACTTTTTTCTTTTTGTCTTATCGTTTAGTTCATAAGCAACGTTTCGACAATCGAAACGTTGCTTATGAATTAAACGTATACAACAATAACAAGGTGTCCTTATTCCCAATAATTTCTACACAATCTGACTAATAGGACGTTAACTACCTTCAAAAAAATTATTTTTAGATTTTGACTAGAATTTATTACAGCTCTATTAACCCATTCAGGTCTGGTATTTTTCAGGTGCTTAAAAATACGAAACGGACAATAAAAATCTACAGCATTACCTAAAGTAAAAATAAATCTATCTAAAAGGACATGAATATCTTCTACTGGGTCATATATATCACTAAATTTATAACAGATATAGTTATTTAGTTGTTGAATATTATCGCTAGACACAATCTTTTTTTTATTTTTTGTGTTATATTTTGGTTTTTGCTTTGCATCTGGTTGACGTTAATGTGGCATTCTAAGGCAAAGTGGTCACCTAATGAGAAATCTCTTACATATGGATATATTTCTCAAGAAAAATTTGTAAGGCAGTAATCTAACTTTGATTTAGATGTGACACCGTAACTGTTTGTAAATACCCTGGTAAAATCAAGATTTGATACCTTTAGATTAAAGAATTGAAGGATATCATTAATAATTGTTTTTTCGTTAGTTTTGTAAAAATCAAACTTGAGATCCCCACAGACAGTTACTTTTTCACAAAATTTTTAGACATTTATTACAAAATATAATTTATTTAGGAATGTATCTTTTGGGTTCGAATCAGACCTATAAAATAAAAGTTATAGTTAAATAAAAGTTACCATAAAATAAAATTATCATATATTAAAAGTCATTAAAGATTATGTTTATAACCATTTAGACATTATGTCGGGAATTAATAGCGACCGGTGTTTGAATGGCTGCTGTGAGCGGTATTTGAGTAAAACAAAATCGAAAAAAAGATCAGGTTCTATACAAAAAAAATTATCTCCATTTGTCTTTTTCTGCTCAGCATGTTTTTTTTTTACTGGTTTATCGTACGTATTTTATAATAAACATTGAAACAAAACCTGCGATTAAAACTATTAAATTTCTAACCCTAAAATATTTTCTAAAAGCATTGAGAGTTGGCGCAATAAATGACTGACGAGGCGCGCCATAGACTCAACGCTACTTCAATTTTGGTCCACACACACACACAATTTAATCCAAGGCTTGCAAGCTAACCTTCGGGCCAAACTGCGCGTGTGTAGGGTACTTAATTGTGATAAAACCATAAAAAAAAAACAAGAGTCAAAGTAAAGGCATTTAAAACAATGTAATTGAAAGGAAGCGAACAATAAAAAGAAGAAAACTTGCGTTCTTAGTAAATGGAAACGCGCTGTGGTTGTTCTCTCTCTCAATTTTTATAAATATTTTGCATTGTCTTTCTATTTTTTGTCTCTTTTTTTCAACTATGTTGGAAATTTGGAACCTTTGGTTGCACTAAAACAAAGTTATGATTGTTTTCCACAAACTCCTGATGATGCTAAAGTTTTTAGCGAAACGCGCGTCGAGTGCAAAAAAGTGTAGTTTTGGTTTGTGGAAAACAATCATAACTTTGTTTTTCTTTTTTTCAAGCCTAAAACTTTTATTTTTATAGTATTCCGTCGTAACGAGTTATTTTATATGATAATGTATGCTAATAAGTTTAAAAGTGATATGTGTAAATGAAACATATTTTATGCAAAATGTGACAACGGCGCCTTTATGATGTCATGTTACAGATATTTATTAAAATAAGACAGCGATTTTTGTTTCAAGCCATGTTTTTTTATAGACCTTTTTTATATTGAAGTTCTCATTTAACACATGTCAATATTTCAATGGTTCCAAACTACCTTTTCTCGTTTTATTAGATTGTGCAGTGCATACCAAACTTTACAATTTGAAAACTCCACCAACCCTTATAATTGCAGGTTCTTTAAATAAGAATTCTTATTACAGCCTGTACTCATTTTGGTACTTTTAAATTAGAATTATTTACCGTCGATGGTCACTTAATAAACGAAACTAACTAAATACATCCAAGAAAAAATTCCCGGTTGAAACATATCAAAATCCAAGAAATCCCTATAAATAAACTTGTTAATTCTGAAATAAAAATTACCTGATCCTGAGCAGTTCCGGAAAAAAAAACACTAAAAATTAATTGTTTTGATGTAATTTTTTATCATAATATTCTTTTTGAACTTGTATTCTATTTTATAGACACTCCAGCACAAAATAAGATGACGCCTTGTACCCGATTTGAGAAATACTAAATGATTTTATGAAAATATATTTTTGTAGATTTTCTAAAGACAGACAAAACACTATATTTTTTGAGATTAAAATTCTTTGCAAAATTTTAAACGGCACGCCAGACTTGCCCATCTGATTAACCATTTATGAGATATTTTGTATTTTAAAAATTTAATAAAATAAGTAGGCGTTTCCACTGAATGTACTTTTGGTGTAAATGATTCTAAAACGTATAAAGTTTTTAAGGCGAATAGTTTAAACTATAGTTTTAAGTAGGCTTTGAGCCGTGCGCTTTTATGGCTATTTTTTACATAAATATTTATTAAGGTGCTCTTAAACAAAATATTTTCACAGCGACCGTAAACTATTTTAATGGACAGTTTTATAGTCTTAATTTATTGGTTTACCCAGCCTAAACTTTGTATTCCGTAGCAAATACCTTGTAAACGGATGGTAAACATGTTGACTGCTATGCTACTCCCATGGAACCAGCTTAAATTACCTGGCTTGGGCCGTGCTGGCACCAAGAAAATCTTTGTGGTGATGGTCCCATGGGACTAGCAAGCATTTAGCTGAATGTGGAGCCACTGGTCGATATTATAGTGTAACAGGGTTCGTACGCTACTGGAAAATCTGGAAAACACCTGGAAAATGAAAAAAGCAAAAAAAAACCTGGAAAACGGCGAAAAAACTAAAAAAACCTGGAAAATCTATCATTATGTGACATTATCACCTGGAAAAATGATTTGGATAAATATTTCACCTTTTATTTTGAATCTTTCCCTACCTAGCTTCTATTTAAAATTATTTCACCACCCAATTTCAGACACTAAAAAGATTAATATTGTTGGAGAATTTCTGATTTAAATATCGACAATTTCTGCCTGCAGCGCTTTAACGTCGATTGATTTAATTTTACTTTTAGGGTCACACCATATCGAATCAACCAAAAAAAAGGCACTTTTCGTTTTGACCATCTCCGATTTTAATGATTTTTGGTACACTTATTCTTCTGATCCAAAAACTTAAAAATCCAAATTAAGTTTTTTGGATAAGCGGTTTTTGTTTTATTAATTTTTGAAAATAAAGAAATTGACCAATATGCCCTTGACAGGCACTTATAAAAATAGCATTATCTCAAAAACTATTGGTCCTATAGAAGCAAGTTATAGCTTATTTTGAAGGTTTTTTAAATAGCTTTTTAACGATGTGTATCACCATGTAATTTTTTGTTTTTATTTTTTTTAATTTTTTTAATTTTTTTTTTTTTTAATCTTGAAAACACCATTTGGAATTTTTTTCAAAAAAATACTATTTTTTTTCAGTATTTTTTTAATATTTTTGGAAAATTTCAGGATGGAGAAGTTATTGGTTCTATTTTTTAAAAAATAATGTAAAAAACCTTGCAGGAAAAGACCATACATTTTTTGATAAATACCTATATATTTACTCTTTATATCTAAAAACTTGTCAATTGATCCCAGTCTTGTAAATAAGATACATAAAAGGTTTTTCCAAACTTGTTTATTCCTGCAAAATTTTGAGTATTTCTTCAATTGTCCTCCCCTCCACCCAAGATCTTTTCACCCACCTATTATACATTTAAACATGTTAATTCCTGCAAAATGTTTAGCTCCTCCCATTACTTTTTATTGGCCCTTACCCCTATTTGTATCATTCCTGGTTCAGACAGGAAAAGTTTTGACAATAATTAATTGCAAACCTGCGGTTTATGTGATAAATTGCTATTTTTTAATTTATGTATCGGAGTCTTGTGTTGTAAAATGGCACAAAATAAGCCAAAACAATGGACAACATTTTTTGTGAGGTGTTGTTTTTTTTTTGTGTGTTGTGGCTCTGCTAATAATTTTAGGGTAATTATTTAGTATCCGGTTTTCTGCCATTTTTGGTTTTAAGTGAAAAATTCTTTATGGGGGCACCTACAGGCCTATAAGTCTGATTTCATCCTTTGCAAAAATGTATGAGTTATTAATACATAAGAGGCTGTTAGATTTTTTCTGACAAATTCACTTTTAAACGATTTTCAACATGGCTTTCTTCCGAAAAGGTCTACAGAATCGGCTCTTTTAGAGTTGAACAAGTCAATAATTTCGACTCTTGAATCTAGGGGAGCGGCCTGTGGACTTTTTTTGGATTTATCAAAAGCATTTGATACAATAAATCATGAAATTCTTTTGGAAAAATTAGAAGCGTACGGGGTTAGAGGAAGTGCTTTGGATTAATTTTGCTCGTATCTGACTGAAAGACCACAAAAAGTTACAATAAATTTGAACAACAATAAAATAACGTCAGAATCAAACGTCATTTTGTTATTTATCTTAATGATCTAAACCATGTCATCAAAAATCCAAACCTTCTGGCCAATTACGCAGATGATGCCAACGTAGTGATGCCGGTTTATCGGGAGGGGAACATCCATGAGGAATATTTTGACGTACTAGGTAAAGTGTCTGAATATTGTGTTAACAACCAACTCATTATGAACAGAGAAAAAACAAAAGCAGTTGTTATCTCTAACATGGACATATATGTCCCTAAAAACCTTACTTATGAAAGCCAAAAGCTGATATATTGGTCATAGATCAAAATTCTCTTTTAAGACGGGTCAACCCAAATACTGCCACTGGTAGGATATATACGCTAACTGCAGAAGAAATGACAGATTCCTCAAATATTTTACAAAAAAAATTAACAACCTAAATATTTTTTATTGTAAATTTTCTATTATTCTTTTCATTTTTTTGTTATACCCATATTAGGTAAATTAGCCCTGTATTAAATATCTTATTATTTTTTTAAACTATGACTCCATTATTTCTCCATCCTAAAATTTTCCAAAAATGTTAAAAAAACATTGAAAAAAAAAAATAAATATTTTTTTTAAAAAAATTAAAAAATGTGTTTTTGAGATTTTTCAAAACAAAAATTTTTTAATTAAGAAAAAAAAAGTTAAACAAACTATATTGTGTCACACATCTTTAAAAAGGTGTTTAAAAACCCTTCAAAATGAGCTATCACTCGCTTCTATAGGATCAATAGTTTTTTAGATATTACTATTTTTTGTAAGTGTCTGTCAAGGACATATTGGTCAATTTCTTGATTTTCAAAAATCAATAAAACAAAAACCGCTTATCCAAAAAATTTGATTTTTTGGATTTTTTAGTTTTTTCATAAGACGAATAAGTGTACCAAAAATCATCAAAATCGGAGATGGTCAAAACTATTGCCTGGTTGACTTGATATGGTTTGACCCTTTAATTTTAAGCAATTTCTTCAAAAACATTCCAAGCGTGTATATATAAGTATAATTTTCTCAAAAATTTTTGCCTGTGGCGCAACTATGACAGGATTTTGGCATAAGCCTATAAATCCCTCGTGCTTATTAATTCAAACAACACTTATTAAACCGACCTTTTTAATTAAAATTATTATCGCCCCGGTTTATGATAAGACATTTTTTATGAAGCCCTTTGTGTCAGACAATGGGTTTGTTTTTTAGCAGTTTTTTTAAAAAGTTACATTTTTTTGCAAAAAAAAAACAGTTTTACCAAATATATTATCATGGGCCACTATGAGAAACTAAAAAAATCGCATTTTTTAAAAGTTTGTAAAGATCCAAATTTGTTGGTTGATTTTTACTCAAAAATTGATGCTATATTAATTCAAATTAATTTACTTAGTCAAGTCAAACGTAGCTTTATTATTTCATAAGATCGTAAATAAAGCATAAAAAAATACATGTCAGTACAAAATTAATTAAAAAATAAAAAAAAACATGTCAATAAAAAATTAGGTAAAAATTAATTAAAAAATACAGTAATTATAAAAAAACAGTAAACATTAAATATACATATAAAAGTAATAAGAAAAAATACAATAAACATTAAATAAATAAGCGTTTCACACAACATTTTACACATAAAAGTGACAAAAAAATAATAGTAAATAACAACAGAAAACGTTAAATACACTACCAACCCAAAATAAGCAGCAAAAGAGAATTGTGTCCTTATTCCTCGCGATCTAGTTTAAGCAAATTGTTCAAGTTGAGAGCATCTTCATAATATTCGTTAATGTCGTAATATGGATGAGATTTTAGAAAAGTGGTCACTATTTTTCTAAACTTGGTTTGATCCCTTATTGTTCTGATAGTTAATGCTTGCCCTTATAAATAAGTGAATTTTTTGTCAGAGTAAGTTTGGGTATAGGTAAAGGAACATGGAGGTTTACTGCATGCCTGGTGATGTATTAAGGAGTAAAAACACTGTTGTTGTACTTTTTGTGTACTAAACAAACAGTCTCTAAAATAAAAATAGCCGTCAGCGTTAAAATCTTCATTTTTACAAAAAGGGGTTTATAATGTTCTCTTGGGCCTACTCTATTTAGAATTCGAACTGCCCTCTTTTGTGTTTTGAAAATTGAATTAAACAGAGTTTTTGAACAAAACCCCCAAAACGCAATTCGATATCTTGCTCTTGATTCAAATAAAGAATAATAAACCATTTTAACTGAATGAACTTAATTTTTTAGTTATTACAAAAAAGGCGTATTTTTACGAACGGTTTTTTGATGAACGAGTGTAGCGATTTTTTAACAACCGCGAGTAAAAAAGTTGAGTTTAGCAAACTTAGTTTCGTGTTTTTTTATTGCTTTTCACTTTTTACCTGATATAAACATTTACTAATTTATAAATTTTTCTCTGGTTTCGCTCTCTCATTCTTTTTTAATATTTTTTAACCTGAAAATTTAGCAAGAAATAAGCTGCAAAACACCTGGAAATTAAAGATCGTTTTTGCGTAGGAACCTTGTGTGTATCTATTACGTTTGGGGACCAGTCAGATTTTATCTTTGCATGGCAAATAACTAAACTGTAGCTTTTATGTTTACCGATGCAAAAAAATCGATTTATTTTTTACCCAAATGAAAAAAAAAAATGGGGCATAATGGTAATATTAGAAACATCTAATTATTCTTGCATAAAAATTAAGCGATTTCCTCAAGCATTCTTCAAGTATTTACAAAAAAATAATTTTAAAAATATCACAAAATCAGTGAACAGACAAATGTTCGGTGACAAAATAACAAACTGTCAGAAATTAAAATGGCTGATAATAAGGAAATGGTGCAAAACCTAAAAACAGAGTAGGCGGTGACCATTGTTGTCATCTTTCAGCTGCCTTGATTTAAAATTAAAAGTTTTATAAAAGTATTCTTTTTTTTAGGATTTTTTGAAAAAACTGCTTTTTTGAATCGCGTTTTTAAATGACTCGCGGAGCTCGTTATTTAAACCAACTCTTATAAAAAAACTCTATTTTAGCCACTAGTTATAAAAACTACTAACTATTTTATATTAAGAAAAATTAATATTTGTATTGACAGTCAGCATGATGAATAATCAACTGTGGCATATGGTTTAAAATAAAATTTTGCCAGTTGCAACTACCAATATTAGTTCAGTTAACTTATAGTTGACAGTTTTTCTTCCACCCAGTTTTCAAAAATGACCTAGCGCACCTTGAAAACTATTTATTGCTTATAAAAATATATTTTTTTCTCTAAAACAAAAAAGAAATCAGAAGTATGGCTGTAGTAAGGACTTTTCTTCACAGACTGATGCCATTTTTATAACTAAACATAAACAAAAATGTTTTGTATTCTATAGTAACTGTCATGAGACTTTTTGTACAAGATGGTCCCATCTTAATACCTTATGTGAGATATATGAATTAGAGGAGCTTGTTTAGCTTTCTTATCTTGTAAAAAGGGATAAATTGTGATAAATATTGTTTCTATAAAAAATTTAGATATATCCTACACGAAGCATTACATTTAAACCACTTTCTATGTACTTATATATCGTTGAAGAAATATTTCAAAACAATCGACCTTATTAGTCAGCAGGTGACATGGGCTTATTTTTAAGTGTTTTTTAAAAGACAAAAGAAAACAAATTAAAATATTATTATTTCCCTGTACCCAAAAGTAAATATTTGTTAACAACCAGACAGCAGTAAAAGGGTATTGCCATAAAAATAGTTTTTGATACTTTTTTGTCAACAGCAAGAATGTTTACATATAATGATGAATATGTACGTAACAACAATATTATCAAACACATACAGGGGCTTACTAGTCAGAAAAAAGTAGTAGACAAAAAAAACAGGAAAAGTTTGAGTTTTTACGCTAAGTTAGGATAATTAAAGTACTAAAAATGCGCCACTTACATTGTCAAATCCTTTGAAGCTGACAGAAACAGAATACTAAATATATGTCACTTGTGATTATTAAACTTAAAAATGCATCGACTCGCGACAAAAACTTTGGTGTTCAGTATATTTTTACAGTTTGGTCAGGAAAGGTCAGGGGAACTCAGGATTTTCTATTTTAAAATTTTGGTGAGCACCCTGACTAGCAACCCTAGCCACCGCACGTGCATACTGTGCGTTGTGATAATTTTTAAAATAAAATAAATTAAATTTTTAAAAAATTTTAAAATACTGTTAGATAGCTTAATCAAACTTATTTCCCAAAAAGTATTACTTAACTGTTTTTTACTTTACTTTCTATAAGTGATAAAGAAGTAAATTTAAAAAAAAAACGACTCTGATGTCTTGGACCAGGAAATATTTACCAGTGTCAAATTATTTATTTAACTGAGTTTTAATACCTGTCATATAATTTTGAATCCAAAACCATCTTTGCTTTTGTGCAACATTGGTCGGCTTATACAGATGAGGAAATGCTGTAACAAAAAATAAAAACTTAACAGCTCTACAAGACGCACAAGTGTTGCTTTTTTCTTTCGTATTTAAACAAATATTATCCACAGAGAATCTTTTGGTACAGATATTGTTTATGCCAAAATATTTCGCCCTGAACAATATTATTTGTGACAGATAATGGAGCAGAAGGTATTGATATATATTTATTTTTTGAAAAAGTTGATCTAGAAATTACAAAAAAAATTTTTAAACTTCTTAAATGTAGTACTTAAACTAAGAAAAACAAATATTTTTTTAAACTAAAGCAAAGGTGGCCAAAAGGTATAAAAATTGTGGTATAAAGTATAACTGTTTAACTGTTTTTGTCCCCCTAAATTACCTCATATGAAAATAATAGATCATTTTCGCCTAGTTAGGTTTTTCGCTTTATAAAAACAAGTTGGACCAGCTGGATTAGTTTATTATATTAATTCCAATTCACAGAAGACAGAAAAACCAATAACTATGGTCCAAAAATGAAAAAGAAAAACAACAACACCATTGTATTTGGGATCAAAAACCGTCAAGTTTTTACTTGAGTTGTCAAATGGCAATCATTTCAACCAATAATTTTTTTGCAAGTTCTTACAGATCGTGTGTTTACAATATATTCCCTACAGATTTCAATCGGGTGCCCCCTCAGTTGAAAACGGCTTACTTGATTCCATTGGATAAAGGGGGCGTTGGCAAATTACCCACTGTAAAGTAACATTTTTGCTACCTATGAGTGCCACATGCCCTTATTTGGTTGCATTTTGTGGTTTTACAATTTCTTATTAAATGTTAAGTGTATATCACCTGTTGACATAAAATTTTTGACATATAAGGTCAGTGATTATAGCAACCTAAAGTGATTTTAACAGGAGTTCAGACGTCTATGTGGTAAGTAAAAAATGTTTTTTTTTTTAATAAATTATTTGATGTGTGGTTCATCAGTTTTTTCAATATGCAGAGAACTTGGCAAAAATAAGGAATCAAAAAATAACCCTGAACCCTTGTTCATTTTTAATTAGACGTGATCAGTTTTATATTTATCTTTTTTCTAAATTAAATAAAAATGTTGCAAAAATTAACTTATTGAGAAGGATTTCCGCCTAAAATTCGAACTGTTCCTACCGACAGGACCGTATTAAGCTACCTTTTTAGTTAAGGAGGAAAATTTAAAAAAAAAGTCTCTAGAAAACCGCAAATTAACGTAATCTTAAGCAATGCAAAAAAACTTTATATATGTTATTTAATTTGATAAGATAAAATGAGCAAACTGGTATATGTAATTGCTCCGCAGCAATAAAAATTCTAATGTACTATAAATTCCGGTGTCGTTCCTAAATCGCCAATATCGATACACAGCTATTCCACGAATGCGACATTTTCACTTAAAAAAAGGTATTAATTACTCGCGTATCCTTAAACCAAGAAACAAACTTCCACCAAAGAATTTTATTGCTGTGTATTGGCTTGAAACTAATGCCGTTTGTTTATTGAAACCAGGGGGGTAGTGGACGCGACATAATACGCTGTTGCTGTTTTAATTAAAAATTATGTAAAACATACGTCGTTTTAAAAAAGAAATGTCAGTAGTTTTCTTCTTTGATGGAAGTTTGCCTCTTGCTTTAAAGATACGCGCGTAATACAATTTTTTGAGTAATATTGTCGCATCCCTTACTATGGAATCGCTGTGCAAGTAAGTATTTTCGTTTTCATTAATTTATCAAAAGCAAACTGTACTTGCAAGTTTATAAGTGCAGTAAGAAGTTAACTAAACAAAAAATACAAATTGCATACTGAGTTATTTTAAGATTAGCTTTATTCACTTTACGTATAGATGCTAAAATTGAATTAAAAACGTTAAACCCTTAAGCTTATTATTAGATACTCTTCAGCAAATAATGATGGAACAGATTTTTTGCTCTTTAGCACCGTTTATTCTCATGTTGAATGTTTTCCAAAAATAAAATATGAACGTCAGTAAAACATTTTTGGTAAAAGTTAACAAAATATGTGATATTTTTGAGTTTGCTTTGGATGTCTATTTTCCGGTTTTTTTCGTTCATTATTTTCGTTTGTCAAAAAATACCAATACTAGCTAGAAAACTTGTACGTTTTAAGGAAGCTTCTACGGGAGTTATCGCACCCTTCCCCTCCATTCTGCAAGTTGAAGGTACAAAAATATGTAGTATCTTTAAAGTCTCCCTTCTCCCAAAATATTTCAGTATTTTGAAATTTCACAATATTTTTTTAACTTCTTTTTTGACGGGCTATATTAGCCCCTGGATTTAAGGAAGGAATGTTTTTAGATTTGGACAATAAAATAAATCTATAATCTGAGCTTTAAAAATTTGAAAACGTTTTCGTACATATTATCTCCTACAAGGTGTTGTTCTAGAATCGCCCTGTGCGGGGATTCTTCAAAGTGTGAAAAGGATCTTCTCATCAAGGGAGTATTGTGGCCTTCTTCACACTTGTGAGCTTTTGTATATATCAACCTTACTCTTGCTCAAATTTCGGAAGTACTCACCGATTTAGATTTTAAGAACACCCGCACTGGGGGGATAATTCTTGAATCGCGTTCGAGTGAACTTGTATACGAAGAATCTCAATATTCAAGAAATGGGTCCCTGCGCATTTAGGCCGGAGACATTTATAAATAAATAAAATAAATAAATATTCCCGATAGATAAGTCGAAAAAAAAATGTACTAAAAAGAGTAATAATTAAGATGAACTAATTATATTAAAGATAATGGTAATCTTACAACCAACTATGGAAAGAAACAGCTCTATATAAATCATATGAATTGCAACACTAAACTTGCACTACCTCGATGTCTTTAGTATGTATTGTCTTGGAAAATTAAAAAAGCCATAAAAAATAAAACCCTTTGGTATTGTTACCTCGATGTCTTTAGTATGTATTGTCTTGGAAAATTAAAAATGCCATAAAAAGTAAAACCCTAATCTAATAACCGGTGTAGGTTTTCGAGTGATCTCAGGAGGGAAAATGGACTATAGAAAGGGTACTCACAGCGCTTTCGTCGATCTGATGTTCCTTGTGGCGGCCGCCTTTCCGCGTGCCCGTATGCTCGTGGAATAGAAAATTTTTATATATGTCTTATTAACGTGACACTTGTTTTTAACCTTGTAGGAAGAAGAAAACTAAAGTAGGCAAAACGCGAGCTCTAACTTTGCTATATACGGGGTACGGCAAGAGATACCAAAAAAAGAGAAAAACTAAAATGATGATTCAACAATCACACAAAATTTATTTAAAACTAAGCAGGGACCGAACATCCCGCCGGCCAAGACGCGTCTAGTCCTCTTAAGAACGAACTAATTTTCAATTTATATCTATATCGTAATCTATTGGAAGCGGACACAATTTCACTAGTGGTCTTTTAAACATTCCCGAATTTGTTCGCACGGTAGCTACACGGATTTCAAATGACCTGGTGTGATTTGGTATCACAACCGAAAGGTGAAAGAGGTCGACTATTCAAAAATGACTCAATCTGTACAAGAATGGTGTAAATTTCCTCATATGTAAGTAACTGGAATCCTATTAATCTGAAGAGGTGTTTCTTTACTGATTTAACTGATGATTCTCAAAGTCCTCCAAAGTGAGGAGCAGAGGGTGGGTTAAATTGCCAAGAAATTGTTTCTGACTGGGCAGCTTCTTGCATAACTTGACACAAGTACCTATATGCACCTGTGAAGTTTGTGGCAGTGAACCGTTGTAATGCCGCGATAAAAACAGGAGTGGACAAGCTGGAAACGAGTTCCAAATGTAAGGCTTTTGTGGCATAACAAACAAAGACAAATATAAGATTTGGTCGTTTTGGCCCCTCTATGATCAACTAAAGATTTTAACAAGGTAAAAGGTCCAGCGAAGTCTACTCCAGTATGTAGGAAGGGTTTGACTTGACTCACGCGTAAACGAGGTAAGTCGCCCATACGAGGTTGTAGAGGCGTGGGTTTTGTTCTTCAGCAATTGAGATATTTGGAGATAACACGCCGAATTATATTTTTAGAAGAAATTATCCAGAGCTGCTGAGAATTGATATACTGAACGCACTGTATTCCAGCATGGAAATACTTTGAATGTACAAAGGAAACCAAGAGTTATGAGGTAATAAGGCAGGGAATTTTTGCTGATCATGACAGACAAGATGCATGTCCAAGCCTACTACCAAGGCGAAGTATGTTTTTATTGTCCATAAAGGGACTAAGTTTCCTAAAAGGTTTGGATGGAGAAATATTTCTTGCAAGAAGATCAATCTCTTCTGCAAAAGCAGTATTCTGAACATGTTTAACTAAAAGCATGACAGAATTGTGCAACTCTAATGAAGTTAAAGGTGCACGATCTTTGACTTTGTTTTTAAAAATACTCTTCTAAAAGTGACAAGTATTGGAGGATTGTGCTAGAAAACTGAAACCATTCCACCACATAGAACTATCTGTTAGTTCGGATCGAAAAAGGCCACGACTTCCTAGATCGGCTACATTGTTTTCAGGAGAAAAATGATGCCAATGTGATATACGACACTATTAACTGACAAATGTGGTCCATCTATGTGGAGAGGAATTTATCCAGTGTAATACTTTTTGAATCAGACCAGGCAAATATCTGACTGATTAAAAGCTTGGGGGAATAGATTTCTACCACGTATTGTAGTAAACGGGATAATGAAACTGCTCCACACAGTTCTAATCTAGCTATCGATATGGTTTTTAGAGGAGCTACTTTAGATTTAGCAATTAAAAATTTTGTACTATATACACTATTTACAGCAAACGCAAATATACGACGGCACAATAATTTTCAGATGCGTCTGCAAAGCCATGGATTTTGCAAGAACTATAACTATCTGGGACTACCCTATGGGGTATTTTAGATAAAGAGAGAAAATCCATCTCACTTATGAATTTTTCCCAGAGTTAACTATGAGAAAATCCATCTCATTTATGAATTTTTCCCAGAGTCTAACTATTTCTATGGAAGGACATTTATCCCAACTAAGTTTTAAATCCCAAATCTTTTGAATGAGATGCTTCAAAAAAAATGTAACAGGGGTGAGAATACCAATGGGGTCAAATATTTTTGCTAGATTACTTAGCAAGTTCCGTTTGGTACATGAAGATGTAATTAAGTTCATAGAGAACTGATAACTATCTAGAGAAGGGTTCCATTCAAGTCGTAAGACTTTCATAGATGCAGCGGAATCGAAATCCAAAGAGAGATTTTCACTACAGAGCTGTGAGGATGGAAAATCTGATAATAAACTTGCGTAGCTCAAAGTCACCTTTTGTAAGAAGTGCAATCAGATCGTGTTGAAGTTTCTTAGCTCCTTCTATCGTAGAGTGTGAGCCAGAAATATCATCGACATATGAATGTGAAAATATTAATTCTGCAGCTTCAGGGAAATTTTCTTTTTCGTGTTCAGCTAAAGTTAAGTCTTTTAATAGCTAGATATGGACCCTAGGTCACTGTAGTTAAAGCTAGGTCTCCAATAGGACCTCCAGGTTTGAATCGCCACAAGACTCTTTGATAGTCAATATGATTTGGGTTGACTAGTATTTGCCTAAATATTTTGCAAATATCAGCAGTAAAAACAAACTTGTCGAGTCGAAACAACAACAATAATTGGCAAATATCAGCCTGAAATTTGGGTCCTGGTAATAAGCAATCATCAGAGTATACGGATCACTGGGAGACTTAGCTGATCCATTGAAGACAACACAAAGTTTGGTGGTAACGCTTGAAGGTTTCAAAATACAATGATGTGGAATATAGTAAGATTTATCCGGAAGGTCATTTGACGAAACTAATTTCATGTGTCCGAGGGATAAATATTCAGCCATGAATTCAAAGTATTGATGGTGGAGTTCAAAATTTTTTGATAATCTGCTCTCTAAACCTAAGAATTGCTTAAGAGCTAGATCTCTACTATTCAAGAAAATTGCCTCTTCTGAACGAAAGCGCAAACTAACAACAAATAGACCGGTTTCAGTACGATAGGCTGTTTCAGCAAAACAAGAACATCGACTGATCTAGATTTAAAAAAGTTTTTATCCGCTAGGGGCAGATTTCTAATGTGAGGCCAAGTTTTTTGACAACTTGTGGTCAAGGGTAAATTTCCACAAATACTAGAAATAACTATTGCGTTAAGGTTAAATAAAGGCATAGAACGATGGGAAGGACGTATGGTGGTTGATATGCCTTCCCGACTACGGTACATGAGAGTTTGACCTATACCTTCTACATTAACTTCCAATTTATCACTAACTAAACCTAAACGTTTGACACAACCTTTTGTGATGAAGTTGACTGCTGACTACTATTATCATAACTGGGTGATAATTTCCTCTGCTACTACGGCAGTAGATAGAAGAATTCCAGATGAATTCGAACTACTATTGAAACAAGGTTGAGGATCTATAGATAGGCCTGTAAATGTGATATGACTAGCTTTAGGTGGTTGATTGCTACTAAATAGTGGGTGTGGGCTACTTTTATGCGAGGGATAATTCCCACTGAGTAGTTGTGGAGGTTGACTACCACTACTACTACATTGTTGAGGTTGAACTACTAAACCTGTGTGAGTGGAATTGGATCTACTAGGAGCAGTGCTATACTGGGAGTTAGCACTTAGACTATTATGGTTACCAGTGTAACTAACTATACTATTATTTTGACTATAATTGGGATCGGTGCCCTGACTCCAACATTGATGGGTAGAACCATGACTACTATAGGAGGTATCATGACTATACATGGAACCTGGATTAACTTGATTATGATAAGTGGGATCTGAGCTGAATCTATTTTCTTGTCTATTTTGAGGTCTAGGTGAGTTGTGAGTTTCATCTTAACTGAAACAAATCATACTATTATGACGGATGCCACACCGAGAACAAGACTCTATTGGCTAAAGGCTAAAGGCAATTAATGCAAAGATGATTAGCTTTGACTAATTTTTATCTATCACTAGAATTTTTAGATTTGAAAACTTGACACCTATGTGTGGAATGATAAGGTCCTTTCTTGCAAATTACGCAAACGGATTTTGCATTACTTTGATTTGGAGGAGGGGCTAAAAATGTTGATGCACTAGATTTTGAATATTTTTGACTACTATTTACTACAGGTTTTTTAAAAACTTTTTTATCATCTTTTAACCCTAAATCAACATTATCGAAAGCTTGATAATGTTTTTCTAAATATGCCATAAGTTCTTTGTAGTCTGGCATTTTAGTCGAATCAGGGAGTTGAAGTTCATACTTGGTAAGTCTACTCCAATTCTTTTCTTGATCATTTGACATAGGGGAAAAGACCACGCATATACCGGAATTTGTAGATTGCGCCGTGCCTCTAAATTGTCATGAAAAATGTCTAAAAGATGACGTAGTTCTTGTGGGTTCTCAGAACTAATTTTTTTTGTATTCTCGATTTCTGTCCAATGATTAGTTGCAATTACGTTAGCGCGGTAATAGCGTCTTTTAAGTGTGTCATACGCTATAGTGTAGTTTGCGTCTGTCAACGACAAATTTTGAACTAAAAGTTTGGGTTGGCCAGCAAGGGATTTTAACAGATATTCGAATTTGGTGACATTAGAGAGGTGGGAATTTTTGTGTACTAATGCCTCGAACATGTCTTTGAAGCTGGGAAACTGAGTGAGATCTCCACTAAATGTTGGTAGATATAATGGTTTTAGATTACCATACTGAGAGGTTGAAGGTTGAGGGGTTGTTGGCTGCTCGTTTGAAAATAACTAAAATGTGTACTTTTTACATGCCCGTAATTATTTTCAAAATCTTTTCTAACATTGTCATGAGTTGTAAAGTCACTATCATCCTCCAAAAGACCTATAATTGTGTTGTGGTATTTGCTAAAATCTTCATTAATAGTATCTATTAATCTGTAACGAACCTTAAGAGCAGTGTAATAATTGGCATCTGATTCAGCTTGCACAGCTATATTGTACATCTCTGCCATACGACTAATTTCACTAAGTCTAAGATTGTTTGCTTTTTTAATTTTATCTGCAGACATTTTTACAGACCAAAATGACCTACTTTGCTATATATAACTATACTATATCTATCAATTTTTGAATGCGAACTTTTGTTCTGAAAATGAAAAAAAAAAAATGGTGCAACTATTTTTACTAAACATTTACCAATTTTTTGTCTGAAAATTGGCATGAAAATCAACCACTATTCTACCATAAGGGGTATGAAGAAAAATAAATCAATCGTCTAGGTTCCGAGATGATTGTACATCTATATTTTGATCCTATGAGCAACTAAACTATCTATATTTCCTATAGGAAGATATACTAAAACTATAAAAATGTTGTGAACGCCAAATTCTACCTACTAAGGGTGTGAGAGACAGACAATATGCACCCACGCACGAATCGAGATGCAAGGTCCTGCTGCTTTGAGGCCTGGGTTGTAGTGCAAATTCTAATATTTGCTGCTACGCTACTACCAATTATTGAGCGCTACGGAGACCCGCGAGTTGAACAGTGAGCGATGCCATACCGTATGCATGAGAATCCGCTAGCCGCGCAAAGTGAACGATCCAAGCTAGTGATACTTTGCCCGGCTGCCAATACTTCACAAAAAACTCTACTGGCTATTCAATTAGGATATGTGCACTGCCGATATTTGCGTGAATGTTTTACAAACTAAATTTTAACTAATTTTGATTAATTGAAGAAAGACTATGACCGACAACTAGAGGCTAGTATAGAACACATTTAGCAAGTCTATCTATGAAAAATCTATTGGAAATTGTCTTCTACTAAATTTGAAAGTTACTTCAAAATTATTAAAGTTTTCCAACAAAAACGGCGAAATCCACAAGGTAAATCCATTCAAGGATATCGGGGTCGAAGGAAAAAGGGTTTCGAGTGATCTCAGGAGGGAAAATGGACTGTAGAAAGGGTAATCACTGCGCTTTCGTCGATTGGATGTTCCTTGTGGCGGCCGCCTTTCCGTCCAACCAAGCACACTTCGGGGTAAGAATAGGAAGGGTTGCACTCGCGTTAATTAATATTTCGAACGAGAAAACTAAAGTAGTCAAAACGCGAGCTCTAACTTTGCTATATACGAGGTACGGCAAGAGATAACAAAAAAAAGAAAAACTAAAAGGATGATTCAACAATCATACAAAATTTACTTAAAACTAAGAGGGGACCGAACAACCGGTTCATCTGCAGTAGATTTATTTATTGCTATTTTTTTCTTTTCAATGATATGTATTTTATATTTTACTAACGATTTTTTGGACATTACTCAAGGTTTGTATCGTTTGATTAAAATTGCTTTGCGATGTTATGTGCTTTGGAAATTGTATTGTACTGAGAAGCAAAAAATTATGCAGATACTAATGTTTTAGGGTATTTTTTTCTCTAAAATAGTTTATTTATATTATATAGTGAGAAAATGATGAGAAATTTCGTAAATAAAAACGCGTTCAAAACAAAGCCATATACATTACATTTTTGGCTGTTTTTCGCCATGTTTTAAACATGGTTTGCTTTTGTCGAATGTCTTATGATGTAAGCGAGAAAATGGTTCTTAATATATTGTTTGGGCAGTTTGGTTGCACCTGAACCAACGACAAATTGTCAACATTTATTTAAAGTTTTAAAACAACACTGCAATTGAGTTCGTTATTGCGAATATTTGTGGTTAATGTGATGACGGAGCAGCTGATTGCAATCGTTGCGTGCGTTGCTGGGCCCGAACGGTACGTCCACCCCCACGTACGCAATCAACTGCAGTCAGCTGTTCTTTCATCGGAACCACCATAAAAGGCCTTGCTACAAAAATGCAATATCTTTTGGCTTTGTTTTGAACGCTTTGGGTATACCGATACGTTGAAATATTAACTTAAAGTGTAATACCCTACTGAATTAAGGTCCAAAATTTTTGTACAACAACATTTTTCAACATTTATTTGCAATTTCGGAACAACACTGCACCATTTTGCCAAAAAAATCTCATGTTGATTTAAAACATCACATTATTGTGAAACAAAACGATGAAGTCGAGGTGTTTCAATACACTTTTTTTATAAAAGAACATATGGTAGTTAAACATAAAAGTGACGTCAAAATATTCTTGTGTATATTTTGCGCATTGAAGCATTAAAACGATGACGAAGTGCAGATATTTTCATGCACATTTTGCGAATATAAGACCAAGCAAAAGTATATTTAAAAATACATTTGCTGCACAAAAAACAAAACTAATTTTAAAAAAGCATTGTCGAAATAATCATAAAAATTCAATTGTACATTATATAACGATTTTTCTTAAGGAAGCAGAGATTTTATTTTTTTAAATAAATTCCTACCCGACTGGAAGTTCTAAATAGGGTTTCGTACAGAAAAGAAAAATGTTTTGCGAGGCATGCCTCCAATTGAGTTCGTTATTGCGACTATTTGTGGTTAATGTGATGACGGAACAGCTGATTGCATTCGTTGAGTACGTTGTCGGACCTGCAGTCAGCTGTTCTCAAAATCACCATAAAGGGCCTTGCTCAAAAATGTAATATCTTTTGGTTTTGTTTTGAACGCTTTGGGTATACCGATACGTTGAAATATTTACTTATAGTGTCTAATGATGCAGGCGAGAAAATGATTTATAAAATATATTTAGAAAATGAAGCTTACTTAGCATAATACCCTGCTGAATTAATAAGGTCGGAAATTTTTGTATGTAGAATAAATTGATATATTGTTTTTGCAGTTTGGTTGCACCTGAATCAACAACAAATTGTCAACATTTATTTTCAGTTTTAAAACAAAACTGCACCATTTTGCCACAAAAATTTCCTGTTGATTGGTTTTGATGCTACCGTTTTACCTTTCAGAGAAAGTCTAAAAATAGTCTAAAAAGACATGAGGTTTCAATGTACATTTTGCGAATATCGAACTAAAAGTAGAAGAACTATAAGAGAACATATTGTTATTTAAAAGAAAAATTTGACAAAAAAACGACCTGACTGCCAGTCCTAATTAAGGTTTCGTACAGAATAGACAAATGTTTTGCAATTGCATGCCTCCAATTGAGTTCGTTATTGCGACTATTTGTGGTTAATGTGATGACAGATCAGCTGATTGCAATCGTTGCGTGCGTTACTGGGCTACGCTTTGGGTACACCGATACATTGAAATATTTACTTAAAGTGTAATACCCTGATGAATTAATAAGGTCGGAAATTTTTGTATGTAGAATAAATTGATATATTGTTTTCAGCAGTGCGGTTGCAGCTGGACCAACAGCGAATTTTCAACATTTATTTGGAATTTCGGAACAACACTGCACCATTTTGCCAAAAAAATCTCCTGTTTCGGTGCGACCATTGTACTTTTCAGACAAAGTCTAAAAATTATCTGAAAAGGCATATGACCATGACTTATTATCTTAAACCGAATAGTATTGAGCACTTTCGCTGCATGTCTTGCAGGTTTAAAACGAAGAATAAATACAACTTAGAATATCATTTAATTGTGAAACATAAAAATGAAAATGAGGTGAGAAGTTTTTCAATATACATATTGCGAATATCGAAGTAAAAGTCACATTACAGTCAAACATAAAAGCAATGACGAACTGCAGATATTTGCCTGTACATTTTGTGAGTAGAAGACCAGGCGAAAAGAAGGTTTAAAAATGTATATAATGGTCAATAATACAGACGAGGCCGATATCGAATTATATTATTGTTCATATTGCGAATATAAAGGAAAAAACGAAACTAACTTAATCATAAAAATTATATTTTGACATTTCAGAATACATTAAAGTGACCATTTTTCTTAAGTAAGAAGAGGTTTTATTTTTTTAAATAAATTACTACCCGCCTGAGTCCTTAATATGGTATCGTACAGAATAGAAAAATGTTTTGCAGTTGCAAGATTCTACACAGATAGGTCCAAAAAGAAATGAATATGTCTATGAGGGCATATCAAAAGATATTCGTGTGCTCTTCAGCAAACCCCGTGATCTCAAAGTAACTGGTTATAAGTTTGTGTGGTGTAGAGAAAATAAAGTGTATTGTCGCAGAGCCGAAAATATTGAAAAAGTAAGAATTAAGAACATTGCACACATTGAGGTTGTAAAAAGCAGTGCTCAGGAAACCGTGTGCGAGGAGGATAACCTAATAATAAAAAGCAGAAAGTAAGCTTTCCTGTGAGTGTGCACGAGTGTACTATATTTTGATAGTCCTAACCAGTTTAAATTATCAAACAACTCAAGTGTTAATGGGCTAATTATATATGTGAATGCAAAATCGTTGAAGAATATAATAGACAGACAGTTGAAATATTAGTAATGACCGAGACATCGGTGAAAGAGTCTGAACAAAAATATTACAACTTACCTCAGTACAGGGCAATATACTCATCTAGGAAAAAGCGGGGTGGCGGGGTAGCAATATTTATCCGAAGAGATATACCACATAGTGATCTCTATAAAAAAAAACAAGCAAATACATTTTACATCTTGGCTCAGTTAAGCCAACACTCCATCAATATTGCAGGAATATACAAACCTAGCAAAAAAAAGAGCAGACATTACATTGTTAACAGAAATCCTAGAAGAGGAGATGACACAAATAGGTAGGGAAGAAACAATTTTTGTAGGAGATTTCAACAGCAACCTGTTAGAAGAAAACATTGCAGTAGTCAAAGATTACATGGACCTGTGTACTTCTTATGGTTTTAAATTTATTAACAAAACTATTCTAACCAGGCCAGTCTCTCAAACTCTTATAGATCATGCTTTTATAAATAGCCATACCAGAATAGTTATAGTCGAATTTTTTGATAAGCGGACTGACGTCATTTTTGCCTCTGAAAACGTATTTCTTTGTTGTCAATAGTTCGCATGTCAAATAATTTGTTGTTGTCATTTTCACATATGTGCGATTTGTCACAATTGAAAAGGAATCTTGTATATGATTTGTTGATAAATTAAGGATACTAATAGAAAATTCAAAAAAAAAGTATTAAATAAAAATTATTTACTAAATAGCAGATTGCTTATCAATATAGCATTAATTTATGTTCAATAAAAATAAAACTACAACCTTAGAAGATAGAAATCTTCTACAACCAATTATAACTACGTACTTTGCACAAAAACAAACAAAAAAATTGTGCCCATGCAGCACTTCTTGGGCAAGAAAGGTGGTAGAGATAAATAATTCTGCAAAAAAAGTTAGTACGCATTTTCGAGTTTGAAAAAAGACAAATAGCTGCGGGAATCCATCTGGATTTTGTAGGACTCGTAGCCTTACTGTTATCTTGCCAGGTATTGAATGACCCCTTACTAAATATCCATGTCTCGTTAAGGAAGACTGAGTAAAGCCGTGATACAATAAATTAATTTTTTTAACATATTCTTTTAAAAATTGAACTCTTTTATTAAAAATATTTGGAAGATCCTTCAGCTATTTTCTATTGTTGCTTTTCTTCCATCGAAAGCCAATATCTCTTACCCATTTTCGAAGAAAACTGACGAAATATTTAAAATGGTTGGACATGTCTTGATTCAGCTGGCGATGAAGAGTTTTGATTGTGATATACTCTTTCTTGGCATACATGCAGCATATAGTTTTACGAATTTTACTTTTCAAGTAATCTATAATTTTGGTCGGTTGTTTTGCGTTTGTTGATTTTTGTTCCTTAAATATTTCATCAGATATATGACCCTTTTCCTTTAATTCGAATATTGTAGTTCTATACTAACTTTTGTTGCAGAAGAAACTCTTTCTACCACATTTCCAACATCCAGGGGGATTCCCGCAGTTATTTGTCTTTTTTCAAACTCGAAAAACGGTAGTAAATTTAGTATTATTAATTGAATCTGATCACTTAGTCTCTTCGCTCCCATTTTTCGTCAATTTAAATTTCAAAAAGTAACGACTCAAAATATTTTCGAAGTAAAAGTTGAAACAATCAATAACATGACTTTTTTTACATATTTATTGTCGCTGTCTAAAACAATGTATCAAATAGAGATCCAAAAAAATTACGTCAGTACACTCATCAAAAAATTGGACTATAATATGAATATTATAAAAAATGATGTGAGCGACCATTCACTCCAGCGAATTAACCCAGTTAATGATTTTGCATATAAAAATCATACTGAAGTAATTAGAATAATAGAAAGATTGACTAGGAAAGTGTGAAAACTGAGTTGAAAAAAATGGAAAGCAGTTACTCTAATGAAGCCGATCCCGATGAAAACTACAATAGACTTTGTTAGTGCTTCATAAAACATTCATATTTCTTAGAAAAAAAAGGTATCTGTGAAAGAAAAACAGTGGTTTACAAATGACACATCAAGTATTGAAACAGTATTGAATATTAAAGAATAATACTACAAAAAATATGAAAGACTTTCAGACAACACTGCAATGAAAAAGAGGTATGAAGAACCAAAGAAAGCAGTTAAAAAAGCTGTATAAAAAATGCAAAAAAATTACTATGAAAGAGAATTTAAGAAAGTTGAAAATGTGATACTGTCAAATAAAAATAGTCAGCAAAAATGCCATATAAATGCAATAAAAATAGATGACAAGGTGTGCCAGGATTCAAAGTGAGTGCTACAATTCCTTTTTTACAGAAATTGGTGAAAAACTTTCTAGTAATATTCCTGATAGACCTTTAGAAAACAATTTGGAAAAATATTCCACTAGTAGCATGTTCTTTGCACCAGTCACCAAAAGTGAAGTTAAAAAATATATCTCAGCGTTAGATACCAGCGGCGGGAGTTGATGGCATAGAAATAAAAACTGTTAAAATGTGTGGTAATGAGGTAGCTGGAGTGAATCAGTGTTTAGTAGAAGGAAAGTTTCCTGAAGCATGTAAAATAGCTATAGTATCACCTATTTACAAGGATGGCGATAGAGAGTCAGTAAATAACTATAGACCTGTATCTCCCCTCCCTGCACTTTCCCAGATAATTGAGCGTATAGCAAATACAAAGTTAGTAAAATATCTCAATAAAATCAAGTTTGTGCAAAATAGATAAGGGGTGGAAATGTGGGCTTGTGGCGCTGGATCTGCGAAAGGCCTTTGACACAGTAAATCATCAAATACTTTTAAAGGAAATGGAATTGATGGGAATCCGTGGAATTTGTTATAAGCTTTTTAAAAACTATTTAACAGTGTGTCTCAGTAGATGGAGCCACAAGTACCTTTAAAAAAAGTTTTGGGGTTCCTCAAGAGTCAATTCTGGGCCCCACATTGCTTCTTACGTATATCAATTCTCTATCTTGGGTGGACCATATAAATTAAAAAGCAAAATAAGTGCACCAATAGGCATCTTGAACCGACTTAGCTACAGTGCCCAAAAAACTTAAAGTCAATTTACTATTGCCTTGTACACAGTCATACAATACCTACTGTTAGTCTGGTACTCAGCAAGTCAGGTACATATTAATAAAATAAAAACGCTGCAGAACAGGGTTATCAAAAATATTTACTCTGTACCGTTACAATATCCTACGCAACAGTTATATTCTAAATTTAATATAATGTCAATGAAACAAATTTATACTCATCAAGCCTCTTGCTTTGTTCATGATGTACTAAATGAAAGAAATCCATAGTTATGGTACAAGAAATTCATCTCAGATCAGTCTCCCTAAAGTTCATATAAATCTCATGGCAGGCTCTATTTTGTTTAAAGGTGTTAAATAATACAATAACTTGCCTGATTGTATAAAGCAATATAAATCAGAAAAATTAAAAAAAAAAAACTACCTTGTTGGCAAAATTTAGAACTCATAAATTCCTGTCTAGAAATTTAGATTAAAACAATTATTTGTTGAACTATTAAGTTTACTTTAGCTAGATTTATTTATTAAAATAATATACATAGGTGACTATATTATACTGTAAAGGAGGAGCCTCTAAATTACTATTACTACTTACTACTTACTATCTCATAATTATATGGGTTTAGTACAGAAAATAAAAATGTTTTGCAGTTACATGTCTACAATTAAGTTCATTAGTGCGACTATAAGCATGCGACTGTCAAACATTGCTCGTTTCTGTACTAAACCTGATTTAGAATTGGCAGTTAAGTATATTTTTATTAAAAAAAGTATTTTTTGATGTCTCACACTTTAACCCTGTACTTTTTGTTGGTGGGGAGTCAGGGGACTGTTGGTGAGAGGTAAGGAGGAACGGTGGGATGTTCGGGAGGTTACTGCGTATAAATAAAAAGAAATGTATCAAGATCGCTTTGTATTTAAGGAAGAATGTTATAAAAGTCGTTTCATCCGTTTAGTCTCTAGCGTGGCACATATACACTACAACTCGAAAAATATTACCCTCGTGTAAAAGTACTCCATTTATGTTATTTTATAGTTCTGGTTGCTGGTATTAAACCTCCGGAGAAGCCCCTCATAGACATCCATGAAGATCTAGCAGTGGCTGGCTATAGAGGGCATGTAAACAAAAAATTATTACTTTAAAAATTCTATTTATTACCCCATAAACTTCTATCTGCCCCTCTATACAGTGTTCTTTAAGTTCCTTCAATTTTTCAAAGTCTTTCACCGCCATGTTCAATTTGTGTTCTGGAGTATGCAGTTATCATATGAAAGCCCTCAATTTTCACAGTCTTCTTGTGAGAGTAACAACCATGATTGAAAAAACCACAGAATGTGCTGGTTAATTGTTTGTGTGTTTAGGAAGACCTCCAATTCTAAAAGTTTTGTTGAAGAAGCTTTGTACATTATTAAAAGCGATGAAGAAATGCAAATATTCACATATACATTTTGCGAATAAACGAACAGGCGAAAACATTTTTTATTATTTTATTTTTCATATTGCGAATATAAAGCAAAAAATCTTAAAATCATTGTCGAAATAATTATAAAAATTATATTGTAACATTTCAAAACATATTAAAGTTATGAATATAATATATTAAATATAATTATGTTATAATAGAAAATTTAATAAAAAACTTCCTGACTCCCAGTCCTAAATAGAGTTTAGTACAGAATAGAGAAATTTCCATTATAACGCCATTAACATTCTTAATTAACATAAGTTTTCCATGCCAAACATTTTCACATAAACTGAAAACCGGAAAAGTTAACAAAAAAGGCGATACGGAGGCAGTCGTAAGTTGTGGGTCTTCTTCGTTCTCGAAATTTTTTTAATATTTATTCTTGAATCAGCTTTAACAGTCAGCAGGGTTGAGAGATACAAAAAAAGTGCTTAACAATTTTTTTTCACTAGAGCATTTTTCTAAAAAAAAAAACAAAAACGTTTGGAAAATGGCCGAAAAAATGACTATGTTCGAATTTCCTCGGAAAAAGTAAAATTTTTTCCAAAATTTAGTTTAGCATCGTGGTAATTTTGGAAGAGCAAATTTTTCGATGGATTCCTGAATTGTCTGCCATCATATAGTAATTTTTCGAGGTAACGGCGTTGTCGTAAACGGTTTTTGTTTTTATTAAGTTTTTTTTGTAAAGTATGTAATTACCTTTAAAACGCTGTACCTCTTAACATCATAGAGGTTGTTTTTATATGAAAAATTCCACCCCAAGCTAAATTTAGTAAATCGTGTGACGGCCATCTTTAAACCGCCATATTAGGCATACTGTCGACATATATATACATAATGTAAAAATTAAGGTAAGATCTAATAAGCCTGGTTGGTTTCTCTTAGACAAACCAAAAATATACCTAAATATTAGCCAAAATATCAAAAGCAAACCCTTTTATTAGCCTATATATCAATAAACCTAGTATTTAGACATTCCTCTTATGTATAAAATGCTTGTGTGGTTAAAAATTTCTTGAATGTCTTTTTAAAAACATTAACTTTTTAATTTTTATGCTCTGTGGCAACATATAGAATTTAATGCAATAAAGGTTTGTACCATTTCTAGATCTTGACATACGTTGGTATGGCAAGACGATATTGCCCCCATATCGGTTATTGAAATTATGCACTTTAGTATGTGTTAAAAAATTATTATATTTTTTTTAATGTACAGTAGACAAAGAGATATTAATGCCTTTTTACAGTCATCTCTATATTTTAAACCAGCTATGACTTTGTAGCTTGAAAGCAAGCTCTGCATGAGGTGAATGACTCCATGCCAAAAGGGCATAGGAGAATAAAGAATGAATGAATCCATAATAACAGGTTAAAAGCGTTTTTTGACTAACAATTTGAAAAAGTGATATTAATAAAAATGTATTTTTAGAAGAGTATCAGTCAACTTCGAAATATGCCCCTTCCAGGTCAGTTTTGGGTGAAGGTAAGCGCACAAGGTCTTCGTAATCAGTATCGCCAGAAGTAGGTATCTGTTTTAATGTGAAAATCATTCTTTCGGTTTTATCTTCGTTTAAACTTAATTTATTTGATAGAAACCATTCTTTTATCAAGGATAAAGCTCTTGACGACATGATATTAAGCTCATCCAAATGCAAAGCGTTATGTACAGTTGTATTATCATTTGCAAATTGAAGAAAATCTGTAAGGAGAAAGGATTTGGCAAGGTCATTAATATATATTTAAAAAAGTGTGGGACCCAACACTGACCCTTGAGGAACGGCATAACTTACAATCTCTCTGCCTCCTAATGACACAACAAATTTTTTTCGTTCTGTTAAATATGAAATAACCATCCATCTACTGTTCAAAGGCTTTTGCTAGGTCAAGAAACTGAGCCGAGACATATTCACATTTCTCAAATCCTTTGGTAATTAGTTTTACGAAAACCAAATTAACGAAAGAGTTCCTTCGATTCAAAATATTCAGTTATTTGTTTTCAAGAGCTTTCTCAATAATGCAATTGGTTTTTTCATTCATTAGTCTAAATGAGGGTTATCTACTTTTTTAAAAAATCATTACAGCCACCTATAACTAAAACAAAGTAATTTTTGGAAAAATCTTGTGTGAGAGTTTTTAAGTCACTAATTATATATATAAAACACGCACCAGGCTTTACTATTGACTGAACCGAGACATTGACCAATTTCTGACTTAAAATTCTACCTAATCTGAAGCTGTGTTCATCACCAATGATTAAAAGTTTTGTTTGAACTGGTGTTCTTGAAGAGTGACAGTTTTTTTTGTGTTGTTTGATTCTTTAAATTCTTTCAATAAACTTAACAACGTTGTTACTATTCTTATTATTGGTTACTCCTTTGGCTGCACAATCAAGCTCCTCTGCATATATTTTGTTGTTTGTTAAAAGTAAATCCAAAGCAATTGCCATATAATCTTTAACAGTCCTTGCTTAACTTGTCAATTGTGTCATAAAGATCTGCATTAGGAAAAATATATTTAATTTGCGTTGTTGTTGTGTTTTCTGTGGCTCTGGTTAAGGTTTGTTCATTGCCAGTTGCACCAACTTTAAGTCTGACTTAAAAGTTCTCTCTCTCTCTCTCTCTCTCTCTCTCTTATTGCGTGCTTCTGAGAGATATACAAACTTTTAAGTCAGACCTAAAACACAAACTTAACGTTGGTACAATTGGCAATCAATCTGAGTAAAAATTTAAAAGGTTTCAAATGTGGCGGTTTGACTTGCAGATTTTTGGACTATTGGCTGAACTTGAGTCGCTTTGGTGGTGACTTCTTTGTTATTAAATGTTTGTATAAGTTTCTGTTGTATTTCAAGTTTTTTTTTCTAACTTTTCAATTTTTTAAAAATCTTCTTCGCTTTGTGATGCGCCATAAGCCAAATACGTCGAGTTGCGCTTTAATCTTTGAATAAAATTGTCTTTTTTTAAAATTTCACTTTTTAAATAATTTATGATAGCATTTAAAATGTCAAAAGTGTCGTGGTCCTGCTGAATTGCGTCTTCTTTACATTGACGAGTTGTCTTACAATAGTATATTGCTTATTTAACCGATTTCAGCAACTTTTATGAAAAGCATTTTTACAAACAAGGCAAAAAAATAAAGTGAATTCTTTGTTTTTGAACACTTAAAAGTTGACATTTTTATTGCTTTTTTCCACACTAGTTGATATTTTTTTTCACACTAATTGATAAATAAGCTTAACAGTACATATACACAACAAATGCCTGTCTAAAATAGAATGTCCCCATCCCCGTCAAAAAATTGAGCTAGGAAATTTTTAAATTATCAGGATTTAAAGTAATAAAAAATCGCAGTTGACGTATTTTTGGAATTTTTAAAAAAACAAAATTTCGACTCGCCAGCAGGTGTTTCCATTTAAAGTGCCCACCTTGTATATTTAATATATGTACAGGGTGTCCAAAAATCGATGGTTTTGGGGAATTTTGGGTACTTCTAGAGGAGATAGAGAAAAAGGACCCCCATTTGCGAGGCTTAAATTTCAAAGTAAGATTTTTGGTAAAAACCGCATTTAAATATGTCACCCAGTCTTCGAGCTACGGGTGCTTTTTGAAAAGTCTGCAGGCATAACTTTTCTATTTATGAAAATATCTTCGTGGTGTTAATTGTATTTTTGTAGAGTTTTTAAACTAGAATTTAATTACTAAATCAGATTTCATGAGTCACTTTTAGTTTTTCAGATATAACACAAAGTTGGTATTTTTCTTCACCCCAATTTTTTTTATATTTTGAATGATTTTTTAATTTTCTTCAAAACAATAATAATTAAACATTTTCCGTACGCGGCTCGCCACGTTATTAAAAAAATCTAGAAGCCATGGTTGTCAATCTGAGATGCTAAAAATAATTATAATTTCTTACCAAAAAATAAAAAACTATTTTGCGTATTAACTGAATTCAAGGCCTACTATTATATCAATAATAATGCTCAAATTGTCAACCAAAGCACTCTTGATTTTTTTAGCGGACATATTTGCCTTTATCGCATCCTACTATATGATTTATGGAAAATATTTAATAACTCGACAACTATTTCTCCGATTTTCGTAAAAGGCACTTCGTTATCCATTCAGGAAATTAAAAAAGCATTAAAAAAAATCAAAAAATGGGGTTTTCCATAACAAAAATACCAATTTGTGTTATATCTCAAAAACTAAAAGTGACTAATGAAATATGATTTGGTAATTAAATTCTAGTTTAAAAACTCTACAAAAACGAAATTAACACCAAGATATTTTCATAAATAAAAAAGTTATAGGGCCTATCCCAAAATGCAGGCTTTTTAAAAAGCTCCGTAGCTCGAAGATGGGGTCGATCGAATTTTGGACACGCTATTCATTTTTATGTTTGTATGAGGAACGTGGTTAGAATGTAAAATTATTAGAATTAAAATCATTATGATTATAAACTAGATTTAATTACCTTTAACTTATAATTTTAATTATTAACTATTTTCTAATAACTGATTTGTGTAAGTGCGAAAGCATACTCATCATCATAGGTGATCACTCGATACCGATTATGATTATCTTCTATTCTTATTGTCATCGATTGCGCATTTTCCAATACCTATTTAAACCAATTCTACTAAATAAATAAATAAATAAGGTTTATTTACAAATTGCTATTTGGAATAATAAATAAACACGTTAAGCGCTGAAGTACTATAACACTGCTTGTTAGCGCCAAGGGGGATCCAGCTTTTTAGTAAGGGGGGGGGGTCATATCAGTGGCGTAAAGGTAAGCGGACATATTTGCCTCCTCCCAAGACGAGAAAAAACGACGCTAAAAAGCCAAAGATTTTACTAAAAAATGGAATCAAATTACAAAATCAATTTTCTTCTTCTGTCTTCTCGAGAAACGATTACTTTCTTCCTCCACTTCCATAGGAATTGTTTTATGAACATGGAGAAACGCCAATCCTGTTAGTACCTCTGGAGATAGCCGCTCTTGAAGGTCATTTATTATGGAGTAGAAGAGGGATGTAGACGCTCTTAGGAAAATAATATTACCGACAGCGTTCGATTTGGTTTTGCATGATGCCGCAAAATAACAGTGTTTTTGTTTGAAAGTTTAAGACAATGATGTGTTTGAAATTAGCTCTGTGTTTCGAACTTCCATTGTCTATATTTTATTTATACACGACGTTTCGATCAGTACAATATGTGTTCGTCTTCAGGTGCATATACTGTGAGAAATGACGATTACAAGACCAAAACCAGGCAAATGCATTCCTTACAATTCCATACGTTAAAGCGAGTATCAGAGAAAATTCGAAGAGTAGCGAAAAACTTTAATATTAAAACGGCTTTTAAGTCTAATAATACAATTCAAAGCCTTCTTAGTAAAACAAAACCGGGAAACAAACAAAATAAGGAATGCATTTACCAAACAAAAAGACCACTATCTGTTGGGCTTAAGGAACACCAGACGAATACCCAAAAAAATGAAACAACGAAATCAGGAATCGCCGAACATACATGGTCAAAACAACACCGAATGAATCGGGCAGAAGCAAAGGTTTTGCACAAGGAGTCACACTGGAAGAAACGAAAATTCCTTGAAACTGCCTTTATTGGGCAGAATCAGGGTATTTTCAGTAAACCAAGTGTTGAAATTCCAAATATTTGGAAGCCCTCCTTGGGCGGAGCCAACTTCTTAAACTTGAAGGTTGAGTGATTTCTCACAGTATATAAGTACGTAGCCTTAGGAATTGATTATAGTTTGCACCTGAAGACGATCAGAGATTGTACTGATCGAAACGTCGTGTATAAATAAAATATAGATAATGGAAGTCCGAAACACAGAGTTAATTTCAACAGTGTTTTTAATTTGCAGAAAAAATGTGTGCTGGGTTATGAATGTTACGTCACTCTCTTTGACTCCATAATAGTTTTTACGTATCTTGTAAGAATTTCACATAAAATTTCGGGAAGTGACTAGATATGATGTCAAAGTATTTTTGTTATTTGGATGGATCCGCCCTTGGTTAGCGCCTGGTTTTTTTTTTCTACAACAACAACAAAAACAAAAGTTTAAGTCACTCTTAGAACATTTCAGTCTTTATCGGATATTTTGTCACTCAGGAAAATAAAACGTCCGTCTTGATTGGGTTAAAATGTCATAATCGGTATTGATACGCCACTGATAAGGAATATATCTTATATTAATTTACAAGTATCTCTAGACTAACGAACATTATTATAATTAAATTTAAAAAGGATTTATGAGTAAGTCTTGAAAATAGAGAATATCAAGTATTTTTGTTTGAGCGTACAAAAGTTCCGTCGGATACAATCTTTTTTTTGCCATAAATAATTTTTAAAATCCATTTTTGGATTACCTCTAGGTTTCCCAGGTAACAGTCTAACGCCACCCCATACTACTAGACCATGGTTTATCTGTGACTGAAAGAGAGCATAGTAATTTTATTTAAGATGTTCTACATTTAGGTAATCTATAAGATGAAAAAAGCGAGTTATAAGGGAATGTGTTTTGTTCATTAGGTGCTTAATATATTTATCCCATCTTAAATGACTATTAATATTGATGTCCAGATATTTTGAAGAGTCAGTTCTAAGTATTACACTATCCTGTCCTATTTTTATTGAATCGTAATTTGGGAGAGAAAACTAAAAGTAAGAAATTTTGTTTTTAGTTGATTAAGGGTTAATTTATTGTATTGAAACCAATTATTGATGTTTTTTATATCTCTTTCCACTTTTATTTTTATTTCAGCCCATGTTTCAGCTGAGTAGAATATTGCTGTGTCATCAGCGAAACTTATAATGATTCCTTCGCTGTCCAGATTGAAAAGATTATTTATGTATATTGTAATTGGAGCCGCACAGTTTTTTACGGTCGATGCCTGCGAATTTGTGGTCTCTCGTGGATTACTCGATGCCAGGAGTGCCTATCATTTGCCGTCGTCTCAGGTGCTGGTTTTTGGTGACCTACTTATATTCCCTGTTTTTTCCTCGTTTAGTTGACTGTAGGGTATCTGTCGTGGAATACGTGTTTTGAAGTTGGTGCTTAATGATAAGAGTTTTGCCTACTCTGGGATCTGTTCGTTAGGATTTTGATGCCTCTTCTGTAGGTGGCCCATGTTCCGCAGCCATTTGTAAGTGTTGGTTTTATAACTGCATTGTAGACGAGAAGTTTGGTCTCAGCGCTGACGTCGTGATTGTTAAAGATCCTCTAGAAGTCGCCCGAACGCTGCGCTAGTACACTTAAGAGGATGTTACATTTCGACGTCAATGGTTGCATTTAGCGACAGATGGCTTCCAAGGTTAGCGACAACCTTAGCGACCTGGTGATGGTTGATGCAGATTCTGCGTCTTGTTGAAATTGACCTCTAGGCCGATCCTTGTGTATGCCTGGCTGAATGCATTGATAATTGCCTGAAGATCTTCCTCTGTATCGGCCATCACGGTGTTATTACCTGCTTACTGAAGTTTAATTTATCGATTTCGAAGATATTTTTGTCTGGGCTCGTAATATGTTTAGTTTAAAAACACATAAAGAATGTAAAAAAACTCGTGTACCGAGTGATTCATTATAATTAGTTAAAAAAAGTTGAAAGTTACAAAATGTTTTTTAAGCTTTAAGATAATATAAAATGTTGGTACTCTCCTAGGTGAAGTTCGATTTAATAACTTAAAACAGCTGGAGAAGAGGAAGATTCTTATTACTCCATATGGAGGTTTTCTTGATTTGATTAAAACAACGTTTGTTCTGTTTTAAGATATGAACACTTTTTTAATCAAAATATCTTACGATCATCATCATACAGGAAATAAGCAACTAAAATAACAAAAATATCCTACGTACTGTCTGACTTATTTGTGGCTTTTTTTAGCTACTTACGAGTTGTGTGAAATAACGCTTAAGCGGCATTTACTTTTTGTTTTATCTCGTGGGAGTATTGTTACAATTACGGAACAACAAAAACTGTTTTTACAAAATTAAAATTCAAAACAAAACAAATAAAGTTAACCTCAAAAGTAAGACACATTATCTCGGTTTTTCATTGATCTGTAATGAAAAGATTTAGCAATGTCTTGTTACTTCCCTTGCTAAAGGGAAGTAATGTAATAATCGAAAAATCGCATTTTGAGATTTTCATGATCCTCCACGAATTTTGAGGTTTCGAATAGTGATAAGCACGAATCCAGACGCCGTTGCTCTGTCTGTCGGTCTATCTGTCGCCTACTTTGCAGCCACTCTAACTCAAAAACTCCTTCACTAATCATAATAAAATTTTACATATCATATATCATCATATAAATAATGCAAAAAACAATTGAAAAATTCAATTTTCTGTGCCATATATCTCGAGTTATGAAACGAAATGTTAATTAAAAAGTAGCTTAGATCCAGGTCACACCCTATTGTCTTATCAAATTTCATACAAATCGGTTTAGCCGTTATTGCGTGATTAATGGACAAAAATCTTATGTATACGAGGATATATATATAGCACATGTAAAACGAAATAAAGTCTGAATATATATATATATATATAGCATATATAAAATGTATTGGAAAAGTCCGTGCACCCTAGAAAAGTCTGGATACACCCTGGAGAAGTCTGAAAAGACTCTGGAAAAGTTTGAAAAGACCCTGGAAAAGTCTGCATACACTCTGGAAAGTCTCTTGAAAAGTCTGAAAAGACCCTGGAAAAGTCTGGATATACTCTAGAAAAGTCTGGATATACTCTAGAAAAGTCTGGATATACTCTGGAAAGGTCTGGAAAGACCCTGGAAAAGTCTGGAAAGACCCTGGAAAAGTCTGGGAAGATCCTGGAAAATTCTGGATACAATCTGGAAAAGTCTGGAAAGACCCTTGAAAAGTCTGGATACACTCTGGAAAGTCTGCAAATACTCTGGAAAGACTCTGGAAAGACTCTGGAAAGACTCTGGAAAAGTCTGGAAAGACCCTGAAAAATTCTGGATACAATCTGGAACCCTGGAAAAATCTAATTATGATCTGGAAAACTCTGGAAAAATCCTGGAAAAGTCTGGATACACCCTAAAAAAGTCTGGAAAGAACCTGAAAAATTCTGGATACAATCTGGAAAAGTCTGGAAAGACCCTTGAAAAGTCTGGATACACTCTGGAAAGTCTGCAAATACTCTGGAAAGACTCTGGAAAGACTCTGGAAAAGTCTGGATATACTCTGGAAAAGTTCGGAAAGGCCCTGGAAAAGACTGCATACACTCTGCAAAAGTCTGGAGACGTCTGGAAAAGTCTGAAAAGACCCTGGAAAAGTTTGGAAGGTCCCTGGAAAAGTCTGGATACACTCTGGAAAAGTCTGGAAAGACCCTGGAAAAGTCTGGAAAGACCCTGAAAAAGTCTAGATATACTTTGGAAAAGTCTGGATATACTCTGGAAAAGTCTGGAAAGACCCTGGAAAAGTTTGGATACACTCTGGAAAAACCTGGATACACTGTAAAAATGTCCGAATACACCATGGAAAAGTCTGAATACACCCCTGAACAGTGTAGATACACCCAATAAAAGTCTGGATATACTCTGGAAAAGTCTGACCAACCCAACCTTTACTCGATTTATTTCTTTGATTTTGCAACGTATTGATTGAAGTCTGTGAAAATAGAAAGTGACCAACATTTTAACAATAAATAAAAATGGAAATAACAAACGATAAATGAAAATCATTACACATATCATCAAACTAAATTAAAAAATTAAAATTAAAATATTAATTTAATAATTAATAATAATAGTAATAATTAGTTAATCACTTTGCTGGTAAAAAGAAGGAAGGGGGTAGGGGCGGTTGTGTGAGGAGCGATGGAAGAAGGAAGAGTAGAAGAAGAGAATGATGGAGAAAGGGAGGGAGGTTGAGAATGGTGTATATGAAAAGCGTATGTATGTAAGTGCTTTCCATTCGTATGAAGATGTGTGTGAAAGTGCTTGTTGAATATGACTTCTACTTGAAAAAGGGTTAATTATTTTAGCTCCCTCAACAAAGTTGGTAGGCGACTTATCGTTAAGTGAAACTGAGTGGTCTACTATTTCCAATTCAGCTATTTACAGATTTTCAAGTTTAATTATTATTCAATCTTTTTTTTCTACATGAAGGACTTTAAAATTTTCTTTTATTTCAAATTCTTGCTTGGATGTTTTTAAATGAGTACCAAAGGCGGATTTATTATCTAATGTATTATTCTTGGACGAAGAAGCTCTTTTAATCTCACTTCAAAAGAGTGACCCGATTAACCTATACGTGGTTCGACAATTCTTGTCTAGGGTGCCGAAATAGTGTGTATGAAAAAATTAGCGCAATGGCCAGTAAATAAGAGCGAAAAAGATAATAAACTTGAGAAACCGATACGCTGTTGCCGATGTCATCCAAAATTAACTGAAAGATTCCCAAGTAAGATCCCGTCATATTTAACCATAAATGGTGCCTTCAAAGGGCGTGAAACAGTGATTATGAGTACTTTCTTATTTTTAGTTTTAAATTAGAATCTGCTAAATTAATTAATACGTCCATTTATCCACAAATTTTTATTACTGATTGACGTTGCTCTTTCAATAAAGCTGCGAAAAGTCTGAGCCTGATATCCCATAACCAGTTACCTTAAGTCCCGACGCAGTGTCCCGTTCCCACGAAATATCTTGTTGAAATAAATTTAAAACAAAATTATACTTTTTTAAAAGAATAAAAAAAAATAAAACAAGGTAGAGTAGTCTTTCAATCTGCAACCCTCTACTATTAATACTTTTTGTAACTGTGTTAACGTCTTGTTTAATTTTGAAAGGAATTTATAGCTGATATTAAATTTAATAACAGAGGGGTGTTTTTTTTTTAAATTCTGATTTTTGTAGACTGATTTATTTTACAAAAATTGCCGAGGAAACGGGGCCTCTCCTCCTCAGATGTACATATTCGCGAAGGGACGCCTGCTGTTCAGGTCTTATATAAAAAATCTTTTTTAGTATTTTCAACATTTCTGTATCAAATAAATAAAAATAATCTTAAGATCTTCTACGTAATTCATTGAGAAAAATTATGTCTACGATCTCCTTCAAGCCCGGGTCTTCGAATAATACGAACTAAAGCGCTCGCTGCCGTTACTAAACGGATTGCGGACGGAATTATCGATCGATACCTATCGATTGTTGCACCTGATGGTTGCATCGATGCTGGAAAGTTAGCGATGTAAGTGCGAAATATTTGCGATATGCAATATTTTTTAATTATTTATTAAAAACCTTCCGAGTCCCTCTTTCAGTTAAAAAAATTTGGTGTTTCAAAAATGAACACGCAAGCCTAAAAACTGTTGCACAATTTGATATCTGCTTTTAATTTAAAAGAGACTCAAGTCGTCCTCCAGCTTGGGCCTCGCAGTATCCCAACCGACCGTAAAAATCTTGTCGGGTACTTGCCAACATTTCTGGGGTGGTGGTAGCGGCTGCATCCAGGATATTGGTCCTCAACTCTTCAAGAGTTGAAGGCCTCAAATTAGGTAATCTAAACATGACGCTCTCCTACCTACCCCACACAAAGAAATCATTGGGTGCCATGTCAGGAGTCCTCGCTGGCCAACGGATGGGTCCATGGGTGGACATAATTCGATATTCGAAATTTTCTCGAAGATAATTTGAAACTTGACGTGAATTATGGGAAGGGTAACCGTCCTCCTGAAACCACGTTGGGTTGTTCCCAAATTTATCCTGAGCTCCTGCAACCTAGGTAAAATCTGGTATTACAGTTATTACATTCAAGCTGATATACTCCACTTTTTCGGATTGAGGATAGGATGGAATCTTTAAGCCTATATAATAAGGTTTTTATGGTCTGAAACGGTTTAAAAGTTATTTGTATGTCAGGGTGATATGATTTTATAATTTTACCGATACTATATATATATATAAATCCTTTATTTATTATAGTATCGATATATTTAAGAAAATAATATTTAAAAACATTTTTCTTTCTTTTTTGTGACTAATAATATTAACTTTTTTGGAAAAATTATTTGCTTGAGCTATTTGATGGATAATCTGTTTCTCAGTTTTGAAATTATGTTTTAAGAGTGGAACAGAATGAAGTCTGTGTATAAAGTGATTTAAACCGGCTTTTTTATTTTCTCTAGAATGTAACGTATTAGGTTATCTGTTTGTAATTGTTTCCTATAGATGGAAAAATCTAAACAATCGTTTTTATGAATAGTTAAATCTAAGAAGTTGATTAAATTGTTTTCCTGTATTTCCATAGTAACTTTAATTTTGTTATGAAGGGAGTTAATAAACGTTAAAAAATCTTGAGCTTGGGCAATAGAATCACCCCAATAAACCAAAATATCGTCAACATATCTGTACCAAAAATGGATATTTTTAATTAATCCGTATTTTGTTTCAAAAATTAATTTATACTCAAAAAATTCCATACACTGTAACTGTAAAGTTACTAATTTTATTTATTTATTTCAGCTTTTCTTTTTAGGTACTTCATGTCGCATATTTTCTGACATTTCTATGACGTTTTATTATTTGCTATTCTTAGACTCTAGACATCGCTTTGACTCGCCACGTTTCCCTTTCCTGCTATGTTGCACGGACAGCGAGCGACACCCCACCTCTTTGCGTATGGTAAGTAGGGATACGCCAGGCTATTTAAAGCGATGTCGAACGCGTTTCATGGCATTCATTCTACCGACCACCTGCCGTAAACAACTCTACCAGGGTACCGATTCTGGAAGTCATAGGAAGTGATCGTTCGCCTGAGGGAAGGGAAGCAGGTTCAACCAATAAACGCGCTTAAAAGCAGTGACAAGACGATCGAAGAATCACCAATCTATTATGGGCACGCGCAGAGCTGCCTCGAACAACAATTTTTGAGCGAAGCAGTTCTCTCGACTAGACCCAGTAGTATGAACTTGTAGGAAAGCTCGTGTGAAAAACGTCTCTCGTATGATTTCAGAGGACGCTATTGGATGAAACCATCACGTGATAGATCTCGCTAATGCGCATGCTACGGCCAACTTGACCGTCTCGTAAAGTACGACGTCGCACAGTGGTCGATTTTTGTAAAAACGCGGACATTATAAAAAAAAACTTCCACATTGTAATTTAATCGTACAAAATATTGAGTTTTAATAAAAAAATAAATAGTTTACAATATTTAAATAAGTAAGCATTTATTTTTTTTGCTGATACACAGGATGATCGTGTGAATTTTCACATTTACCTTGAGACATTTTTAAGAAGGTAAAAGTGACATATTTATTAATTGGCTAAATTAAAATAAAAATGTTAGTTTAGAACAATCAAATTTACTTTAAAGTAATTGACACAATATATGAGTGTTACAGTATACTGGTATATTTTTATGTATAAAGGGGTATATTAAAAAGAATGCCAACCGAAACTTTCAAATGAAACACCTAGTATATTATTGCATTCTGTTTTGAAAATCATCTGTTTTCGAGATATCAACAGTTGAATACTGTCATACTCTGGGTCTTCTATTTGAAATTTGATGTAGAATACTGATGCGTAATATCAAAATCGTAAAAAGCATCGTTTATTCTTTGGCCAACTATTCGCCTAGTATCTTGACAACCATATAAGGACATTTAGATACATTTTTAATTTTTCAAGTTATGTCCGCGTTTTTCTGAAAATCGACCACCGTGCGTTGTTCGCACGACTTTTGTGCGATGGATCACTTCTATTAAAATCCAAAATTCCGTATTCGGGGACCGGCCGATCGCACAAAAATTATTCGAACGACGCACGGTGGTTGATTTTCGGGAAAAAGCGGACATAAATGGAAAAATTAAAAAAATCAAAATGTATCTAAATTTGCCCCTATATGATTGTCAAGATACTAGGCGAATAGTTTGCCAAAGAATAAACTATGCTTTTTACGAGTTTGACATTACGCATCAGTATTCAACATCAAATTTCAAATAGAAGACCCAGAGTATGGCAGTATTCAACTGTTAATATCTCGAAAACAGTTGAAGATCGACATAGGGTACGTTATATAAAAATGCTTAGAATTTAAAAACAAAATGCAAAACTGCAATAATATACTGGGTGTTTCATTTGAAAGTTTCGGTTGGCATTCTTTTTAATATTTTTTCTTTTTCGTCTTCGAAACTAACATTTTGACTTTAATTTAGCTAATTAATAAATATATATATTTTTCCTCTTAAAAATGTCTTAAGATAAATGTGAAAATTCACACGATCATCCTGTCTGTTTATTAAAACTAAATATTTTGTACGATTAAATTACAATGTGGAAGTTTTTTTTAATGTCCGTGTTTTTACAAAAATCGACCACTGTGCGAGTCCTACTCTAAAAGACGGTCAAGTTTGCCGTAGCATGCACATTAACGAGTAAAATATCGATCGATCGTTCGTCCAATAGCGTGCTCTGAAATAATACAAGTGACGTTTTGCACACGAGCTTTCCTACAACTCCCAACTACTGGGTCTAGTCGAGAGAAAGGCTTCGCTCAAAAATTGTTGTTCGAGGCAGCTCTGCGCGTGCCCATAATAGTTTGGTGATTAATCGATCGTCTCGGCACTGCTTTTAAGCGCATTTATTGGTTAAATTTACTTTTCTTCTCTCAGGCGAACGATCACTTCCTATGACTTCCAGAATCGGTACCCTGAAGGTAAAAGCCCGACCGGACCGACCAGCATAGTAGGTATAGTATTTTCCATACGATGAGGTTTACTGGATAAAACTACCGGGTGAGATTGGTTGATTTCGGGTTCAATGCTTACGAGCAATGCATCTCTCGTATACCTAGCAGTATCTTTGAGAGAGTGGGTTGGATGTGACCTATAAGAGTAAGAGAAGGAATTATACTTACATGTAGTAGTCTCTCTTTCTTATAGTATAAGAGCCAGCGGCCGAATCGACTAAGGTGTTTTAACAAGGCTAGAATTTTGTAAACACATGTTTAAATAGTCGTTAATAAAAATGGTACTGACCTGACAAACCATACCGGGTTGCGTCCTTAAAAAATTAATTCTTTAAAATTCAAAAAAAAACTAAAAATTATTTTGCTTTAACAAAGCTATAATTTTAATATGTATTATACTGTCTACGTCTGACATCAAAAACAATGGGCAGGCGATTTCGATGGTTGCATCTCCATGCGGGAGCGAGAGTGAAATGGGGCTATTACTGGGTTTCGATACGGTATCTTAATGGCGTCATCTCTTTTGTTGGTGACTAGCGTATGTGTTGCTACTGGATTTCGTTTTCTGGCAACACATGGCCGTCGCTCGTTTGGTGGTGGTATGTTTTCTACACCCCAGGGGCCTAATTCTTGAATCTCGAGAGAAGGATCGATCCCTCAAGAGAAGGGATCAATCCCGAAAAAAAATATGCTTTTCCGTGAAACCTATTCAAAATTTTAGATTAAAAAATATACATTTTACGCGCATGCTTGCCTGAGAAATGGTACCGATTCCTGGCTTTGGAGTCGGGGAGCGGGAACACCCAATATTTGATAAAATGGAATGAGCGATCACCGCTCAAGAATACGAAATGCGTTCGACGTGGGATCATTCGACACAAATCTATGTTGTTCCCTGCTCAAGTATTAGGGTCCAGGTATCGTCCCTCTTTGACAGTTTAGCACCGGATATCGATTTTTGCTAGTGATGTCTCTTTTTAACACATTGGCGCTATAAAAAGCCTCATCCACCGGAATATAGGTAAATTATACGTCCTACCGATCCTACTTTGTTGTGGAGTCATATTAAGAAGCTTTCTACCGTTAATATTAAATACTAAATACCGGAGTTACCGTAAACATTATGAGACATGCAAGTTACCGATTCTCTCTAATACGTTCCCTCCTTTTCTATCGTATACCGTTAAATGCTAAATAAAGGGAGCTGTTGATTTAAAATGAGTTATAATAAATCTGTTGGAAAATTGCTTGTTTTACTTGTGCTGCTCAGATTAAGAATCGACCAGCCAGACCCCTGTTTTAAATGTCTCCACTGTTTAATAGCTACCCGACGCTGTGGGCCCTCTACCACATAAATCCAGAAGGTGGCGCCCGAGATGCTTGTTGGATTATCTTTCAGAGGAGTAGTTAATCCAACAGAAACCGATGTCTACCCCTTTAAAACGTAAACAACGTTTCAAATTTGTTTTTTTATGTTGTTTTTAAATCAACGACTCTCAGAAAACCAACTTAAAAATATTCTCGAGTTTTTCCGAGCATTTGTTCATGAATTATTGATTTTATCATTCGCACTGATGATCCCTAACAAAGGTGAAACAAGTGTTTGCGTCTAGTCTCCAAGTCGCACCCGTTATGTATTCTTATGGTACTCCGGTGTATTTTATATAGTTTGTTTTTTGCTATCGATTCTTCATAGTAAAAAGCCCGACTGGTGGATGGACTGTGTCTGAAACCAGTTAGTGGTAAAATTAGTGCAGGAGGCCAAAAATCCAATAGTTTTTCCTTTGGTTAAATTCTCTTTTTTATTTATTTGTTTTGTTTTAAATTTTAATTTTGTGAAAAAGGTTTTTGGTTGTTCCCTAATTGTAACCATACTCCCACGAGATCAAAAAGTAAACGCCGGTTAAGCGTTAATTGACGACAACTCGTAAATAGCTAAAAAGCCGTTAGTTATTTTAATTTTGACTTTAAGGAAACACAGACCTACAAATAAGTCAGGCAATACGTTGGATAGTTTATGCCTTTTTAATTTTAGTTGCTTATGTGCTATATGATGATCATAAACATATTAATATTCTGATTTAAAAAAAAAATTGTAACATAGAACAAACGTTGTTTTAATCAAATCAATAAAACCTCATTGTGGAGTAATAAGGATCTACCTCTTCCCTAGCTGTTTAAGTTATTTAAGATAATGCATGTCAAAATTTTCAAATGTTAATAAGTAATAATGTAATAAGACACCATGTATATTATATTCCCAATGAGTATTTTCGGAAACCTCTGGTGACAAACATTTATATAATTATTATAAAGAGGGTTCCATTAATGCCCTAGGGTATTTAGAGGTTTTCTACAGGAATTGAGTTTGTATATTTGTTTAATTAAAGGTTCTAAATTGACGGTACCCTAAGGTAACATAAAACTGGTGTTAACAATATTTCCACGGACATCTTTATAAAAATTAAAGTCATTCGGTAACAAATGTTATATAAATTGGTGTTAACAATGTTTCCACCAATATATTTATAAAAATATAAGTCATCAGTGACAAAAGTTATATAAATTGGTTTTTGAAATCTTTCTGTTAACCCATCTATAAAACCGTAAGTAACTATCAATTAAAGATATATAGATTGGTTTTTCACTCACTTATAAAAACTTAATTAACCAACAACAAAGAGACACTTATAAAAACTTGGGAACTCACACACAATAGGTAATTATATAAATTGGTGCCTGTAATATTCCTATGAACTCATTCATAAACCTTTTTTGCCCATTCTTTCTATAATGTTTTTATTAATTTCTTTGTATAGTGGTTATAATACCACTGTTTTTACAACAAAAAAAACAATTTTAATTTATAACAAAACAAACAAGATTTTTTAGGTTAATTTTGTGACAAAAGGCTCGTTTTTGCGACTTTAAAAGGTGCGTTTTTGCGACATCAAAAGGCGCGTTTTTACCAGATACCATACCATCATTATCTGGTTTTAATTACATCAATCTGAGAGAGATAAGAAATCCAAATCTTCTTGAGATAATTTTTGGATGACATATATCGAGATCGAATGCATTCTACACCCGATTCCGACCAGCGTTTCCCATGCGCGGCCACCCTGACTCAAAAAACTCATCACGTGGACCGACATGAACTTGTATAGGCAAATCTCGCTTAGACTACGTGATCCGTGTTTTGATTCGGGGAGCCCACGCATAAGAAACCCATAGATGGGAACCGGGTTTTAGAAAAAGAGAACAATATAGTAACCGTGTTAAGTTCGTAAAAATGCACCGTGAAACTTCGAGTGCATACAGTGCGCACGGCTGGTCGGCGGCAATTGTGAATACATCACCTTACGACGCGACGGAACGCAGCCTCAAGGTCCGTTTCTGCGAGTTTAATATAGTTACTATTATCCTCTTTTTCTAAATGCATTCGTCTGAGAGAGATCCAGCATACCAGGGAAATACCTGCCTGTATACCCTTCGACCCCGAAATCTAACTATCTTCTTGAGATAGTTACCTCTGACAGTTATGCGGGGTTGAAGGGTGTGCAGGCGGGTATTTTTCCTGGTATGTGTAGTATGCTGGATCTCTCTCAGACGAATACCTTTAGGAAAAGAGAACAATGGTAACTATGTTAAGCTCGCAGAAACGGACCTTCAGTGTTCAACACTGTGCCATCTGCTGCCTTTTGTTCCAACTAGCATCATGTTTTAAAACGTTGATAAAATAGTGTTGAAAGAGGTAAACAGTGGTATAATTGTATTGTTTTTTTTTAAATAGAATTGTCGTAAATTTTCGCCATTTTGGATTCCAACTATAGGTTTTTGACCAAAATAAAAACGTTATTTATGGGGTTTGAACATGTGTTTTAATCGAAATATTGCTTGTTTAGGGTTAAGAACAAAATACAATATTCAATATTTCCCCCAGAAAGCAAAAAACATGTGAAAAAAGTATTATTTAAATGAATATTTTTTTCCCCGTTTTCTCAAGTATTTTTGGATAAAAATTTTGTGAGTGTATTCGAAAACTACAGTTCACACGCGACCGCAGCTGATTATCAGAGTAGGTTGACTGGGAAAACAGCTTTTATTTAACCTATAGTGTATAAATATTCATATTCCTGTTTCAACTTATCTCACTTCCATTTTAATTTATTTTAGAAGATTGGTAAACACCATTTTATAAATTTTTTATTTTAAAAAGAAAAAGAATAATACATAACACGTAAAGTGAAGAAAGATGGAAAATTTATATTTCTAAATCGATAAAAACCTTTAATTTGTTATGTAGTGTTGTTAGAACAGTTGTAAAACCGTTTTATAATAATATCTAGACTTGAGGGTTCATAAGGAATTTTTATAAAATCTATATTTTGTTTTTCTATCCATTACTATGTACCATAAATTTTTATAAGCTGGTGTTGGTCAGTTGTTTTTCAAGTCTTTTTTTACTCATTTAAGAGATATATTAGAGTTATAAAATTATCACCAACACTAAATAATATAACTTTTGGTTATTTTATGAAGGTTTTATATTATTTGCTGTAACTTCTATATAGACAAAAATGCTCATTGGATTATTAATTAAATTTGTTTGGAAGAGATAGGGAAATAGTATTAAATATTTAGTAAGTACATTAGCGCATACAATGTTAAACCCGTAAAATGACGAGATGCTAAAAGTCAAACACGGCTCCTTCTCGCTATTGGTTCACCGGGTTTGGTGAGGTTATGTCGTGTTGGGTTGGATCAGGTGGGGTTGGATTCATTTGGAAAGAAAATCGTTAAAACTGTCCTCCGGACCAAAAACAAAAAATGAGGTTAAAAATTAGGTTACGTGGTTTAAAGCACAACATTGAGAAGGAGCCGTGCTTGACTTTTATTATCTCATTAAAAATGGGTCATTTTTGAAATGATTATTTTTTAGGGATCTAGAAAATGATATAATATACAAAGTGTTAATTTTCCAAATTTGACACACATTATTGATTATTATCTGAAGACTTCTAAGTAATTTTTACACTAGAAACCATAATAATCAAGTTCAGGGAGGTGCTAAAATATATAGAATCACCTTGTTCATCCCTTTTTATTGCCGTACTTTCCAGTTTTTATATGGGTCATAGTGCCGAGATACCCTTACAGCTTGGTTTGTCTCATGCGTTTATTATCTCAAAAAGTGTGATTCTATATATTTTCTATCTCCTTTTCGGCCAACATTTGACGTTTTAGATACGTTTAATTTGTTAGTTGACGAAAGATGGCTTGCAACTATTTTTAGAACTATTTTTTTAATTGATTGTAATCTCAAGTTTATAGACATTAGAAAACTACCAACTTTTTATTTATTTATTTAAAGTATAGGATAACTGTAGAAAAGCTAAAATATTACAATGTAATAATTTTTCTTCGGTGATTTTTGAGGACTCAGAAATTTAGGTTGCGGTTGTAGTTATGACGTTTAGTTCACTTTGACATCTTTTTAAACCATATATGTGATCAAAAATAAATCTTTTTTTGAATTAATTATTAGTCCAGTGAATAACAGTTAGAAATCTGATGAAATTAAAGGAAAATTAATTACTTATTTCTGGTACTTGTAGATTCATTAGATGATGATAATTAAAGTAATACGCACCAATTTTTATGTTCAAGTGAACAGTTTGTCTTTAAAAAAAGTGGTTTAAACCCTCCCTTTTATGGTTAAGGTGACTTGAATGTTCTATTTCTGAACCCGTTTTATGGAATACTTGGAAATTGAATTATATGAGTTAGTACACCTTGCTGACGAATAAGATACTTGTGATTTGTTTTATTTTAAAATTATAATGATTAAAATACCACTTTATTTTCAGTTCTTATACGACAATAATGCAGACAACTTCCAAACATTTACGTGGAATAATTGGAAACGTCATTAGCGGTTTACCAAACAAGTCGAGTCAGAAAAATTCGAATACTGAAGATAGCTCCCAAACACATCATAAACAAAATAAGTCTATAAAGTGGCACACCAATATTAAACGTAGTGTAGATGAAATAAAGAAATACCAATGTTCACACTGTCAATATAAAACAGAAAGAAAATATACTTTGGCTCAACACATTAAATTAAAACATCAATTTGAAATTTTTCAATGTACGTTGTGCCAATATAAAACTAAGAAGAAATATGACTTAAAATCTCACGTAAAATACAAACACACCAGTGCTGATGAAATCGAGGTATTTCATTGTACAGAGTGCGAATACAAAACTAAGTATAAAATAAATATAACAAGGCATATTGTCCTAAAACATAAAAGTGATGATGAAGTCGAGATATTTCATTGTACATTTTGCGATTATAAAACTAGAAGTAAATGCCACTTTAATTCTCACGTTATACGCAGACACAAGAGTATTAATGAAGTCGAGGTATTTCAATGTACTTTCTGCGAATATAAAGCTAAGAGGAGAGATGATTTAAATTCCCATGTTAAATACAAACACACAAATACTGATAAATTTTTTGATTGTACGATCTGCGAATACAAAACTAAATGTAAAAGCAATTTAAATGAGCATTTCGTTGTAAAACATAAAAACGCTGATGAAGTAAAAATATTTCATTGTACATTTTGCGAATATATGTCTAGAAGAAAAAGAGACGTAGATACCCACCTTATATACAAACACAAGAGTGCTGATGAAATCGAGGTATTTCAATGTACTCTTTGCGAATATAAGGCTAAAAGGAGAAGCGATTTAAATTCTCATGTTAAACACAAACACAATGATAAAGTTTTCCAATGTTCAGGCTGCGAATTCCAAACTAAATATAAAAAAAATTTAAATGACCATATTGTTGTGAAACATAAAAAGGATGATGAAGTCGAAATATTTCACTGTGCATTTTGTGAATATAAAAGCAAGATAAAAGGTGGTGTGAAGCGACATATATTGACTTGCCACACAAACAACAAAGGAAATTAATGAAACCATAAATTTAACTTGATTTTAACGACTGTTATAATTGTGACAAAAGTGAAAAGCAAAGGGTTAACAAAAGTAAATTATAGTAGAGTAAAAGGCTTAATGGAGTATGCGTTCATCAAAAATTAACCTGTGGATGGAGCAAACACAAAATCAATTAAGTAAAATAATACCAAGGTTTTACAAACAGGTGCTTATTTCGAAACGAAAATATTGTGTCGGTATTTTTTGTTTTTAAAATCTTTATTATTATAAGTCAAACTTTATTTTATTTTTTTTTAAAATTTATTTGAAAATATCGAAATCTATTATATCTTTTTAATTTTTATCAACTTATCCGGACCGTATTGCAAGTTTGGCTAAAAAAAACAAAAGAATCTATTTTTTTTTTCTTTAAGAACAAAACCTACATGGGCAAATTTTTTTACCGGATTTACGCAGTAGCCAACTTGCATGCCGTTGTGGTTATAACCCTAACCATCTGTAGTGTTTATTTTTTTACTATGTTAAGTTTCGAGGGTAATTTCAAAAGGAAGGCGTATTTAGGAGGGTGATATGTCATAAATTGGCACAACAATATATATTTTATTTTTTGTATGTCACAAAGTGTATTTTTTTTATGTCTTTAAACATTAATTGGCGCGTTCTTTTCGATTGCTGCTGGGGTTGCTTTCAGTAGCTGGTGATGAACAACACTCCCAGCTAACTAGATAAGTGTTGAAAATTGTTAAGTATAGGACAATGTAAAAACTTATTATATATATTTGGAATAAAGTTTTTTTTAAACTTTTACTAAACCCTAAGTACCCAAAAAGTAAGAAACTTAAACCAACCGATTTCTGACGTAGAGTTTTTGTCCGTGCAAGGTAAAAAAATATTTAAAATCTCGATTTATGAATTCTTCTGACTTCAGGGATGAAAGCTAGGTCAGTAAAAGTCAGTATTTTCGCGATGGTTAGTATTTGGATAAATTGGTCAGTAAAGTTAGTGTTTTTACTGACAAAATAATTAATCTTTAACAAAGATTAACCGTTATATTTAAGATTTTTAAAATTACTGAAAAGCTTAGAACATTTTTTTCCACTACTTCACTCTTTTGGTTTAAACTTCACAAAGAATCACGGTCAAGTGGACAAACGCGGATAAAGGCGATCGCAAAATCCCTTTGTAGCTGTCCCAAGTCACATTTTCTTAAATATTTAAAAAGAACACGAAAAAGCTAGCATACATTTAAAAAAATTTTGAATGCGGCGGTATAAGTCGTTGATCGTTACGATTTTAGTTAAATTTCTGGAAAGTTGTCTGCGCATACAGCAATTTTTTTTTGTTTAGAGCACAAATTAAGAATTTTTGTTTTTTTGTTATGGGAAAATTAATTAATTGTTACTTTTTTCGAATAAAGGAAAAAAAACCGGTGAGGCTTATGGGTTCTTATTTTGATTCTTAAACTTAAAAATTGGATAATTTGCAGTAAATTTTGAGTGTGGCAAAATTAAAGAAGAGGCAGATAGAGTGCAGAGAATTGTCAAAGAAGTTAAAAAAAAATGGAAAACAAAAAACTTTACGTATTACTAATATTCTTTTTAAGACTTTCTTAGTATGGTGCTTCCAATGTCAGTTGGCACGGTCAAAACCTCATAAAACGTCGGCATCGTCTTTGTGACACAGAGGCGGAGGCAGGCAAATTATATCGAAGAATATTTAGTTATGCAGAATAATACAGAACGCTTTAAATACATAATAAACTGGTGATTTAAAAGACGCCCTGCTCAGAATGTATTTAAAAAGCGGCAGTATTACGTACAAGCCTTGTCAAATTAAAGTAAATATTATAAAGTTAACGAAAATTCATATTACTTTTTATTTATTTATTAAGTACAAAAAGATGCCAACAGGCACAAGCCCAAAACGAAATCTATAAAATTACAAAGGTGTAGTACACAGACCAATTAAAATGAAGCAAAAAAGAAAAAAAAGTCAATATAGATGTTTCATTTGCGCTCTAAATGTTTCTAGACTAACATTCAAAATATTCATGTGGAAATACTTATTATAAATTTCTACCATTCGAGGTATGGGTGCATTAATGCCAAAATTTGTTCTTTGAAATGGTTCATAAAATGTCACTCGACTTCTTAGTTGCGTTAGCTGAACTAATAAAAATATTTTACTTAAAATCTCAGGGCAATCGATCAAATTATTTATGATTTTAAATAGAAAAAGCACACTTGCCTGGTTTGTCCTTTGTTTAAGCAAAAATAATTTTAAGTCGTAATCTCTTAAAAACTTATTTTAAATCACTTCTAACCTAATTTGTTTATTTCAGTATGCGGAGACCAGACCACAGCCGCGAAATTAATCTTACTATATATGTATGCAAAGCATAAGTTTTTTAAAGACTGAATTTCTTGAAAGTTCCTACTTTACCTGAAAATAAATCCTAACATTCTGTTACATTTGACACAAAGATGGTCTAGATAATCATTAAATGTCATCTTTTTGTCAACAATTATCCCTAAATCTTTTATTTTGCTTACTGGCTTTAAAAATTTGCCATCAATATGGTAATCAAAAGAAAATAAATTTTAATTTCTTGAGAACGTGATAGTAGTGATAGTAGTAGTATAGAAAAATAGTTTTAAATCATCAAAATAAAGTCAATGTCAAACAAATATACTGAAAAAAAAGAGGTCCCAAATGAGAACCCTGAGGTACACTAGAGGTGGCAATGTAAGGCTCAGATTTGTGGCCTATTGAAAACATATGAGGAAAGACTTTAGCATATCTCCGCAAACGTCGACCCGGTAAGTTTTTTTTTTATAGCAATATTAAAATTAATTTTTATCAAACGCCTTGCTAAAGTCAGTGTACACAGTCCACTTGAGCCTGTGCATCCATAGCCGGCAAAACATAGTCAACATTTGTTACTCTCCACAGACCTTTTGGTATAGGAATCATGCTGTTCAAGAGGCAATTCATTTCTCAATAGGTTCATAAGATGTTTTTCTATAATACGGTCAAAAATTTTAGAAAAAATGCTAAGTTTACTAATTGGCCGAGTTACAGACAAAATTTTTGCTAATCCCGGTTTAGTCCTTCTAATGTTTGCAGTACATCGCTTTCGGTTTAAATCCACCTATTGACAAAATTTTTTGCCGTAGGTGGAAAAGACATTGAGGAAAATGATTGTTTAATAGGCTTATATACCCTCTTAAAAAATTCCGCAGAGATTGCTGACGTTCGATCCCTTAGCACTTTTATTGTTAAAATGGACTAAATTTGGAATACCATTTCCTCTATTTTTCACTGATGCATGTTTCCAAAACTTTTTTGGATCGCGTTCAAAAGAAATTCACGATAATCTTTCTCGATGCTTTTTTTACTTTCTCAACGTATCTGACAATATAACAAATAGTCGTTCTGGCTGTTAAATGTTTTCCATTTTTTGTGTATTTTGATTCTTTCTTGTATTAGTTTTATGGTATCAACCGAAAAAACGTAGGAAATGATCCAAATAACAAATTTAATCTAGTAATTTAGGACATGGGGATTTTTCTTACATATTATTATTATCCGAGTTTTCAGAACTGGAATTATTATTAAATGAAATAATTATTGGATTAATCGGTGGTGGAATATGATATGGATTTTCCTTTTCAATAACATGGTTTAAACAGTTTTTCCATAGGTCTGTTTCGCCTATTTGGCTAATAGTAATTAAAAGCGACTCAGTAATTTGTGGTGTATAAACCATTTCGGTCGAATTGAAAATGCAATAATATAGCGGAAGTCGTAAAACGTTGTGTCCGTATTGCTCCAAGAGATTATAAACGACATAGTCTTTTTAAAAATTTTGCTTTTTAATCAGCTCTAATAATATTTTCTTGGAAGCCTTCTCTGGTATTTCTAACCCTTTGGTTTCCAGTAGTTGTCAGTTCACCAATTCTATTTACTATTTGATTACCTGAAGAGTTATAGTTTCCTTCTTTTAAACATTTGTAAATGTTCAAAATAAGTCTTTAAGTCTGTACATGTATGTATTTGCAAATTCAGGAGATTCCACTTCCACAGACTCTTTAACAGCACTCACCGCGGGCTCCTCAACAACCTGAAAGTTATCACTCCAAGGTCTCCACATCACCATGTTTAATCACAAAATAATTCAAGAACACTTTTACTAAAATTTATTTAAATTCACCACAAACTTGTTACGGTACTAACTAAGAATATACCCTATACCCCATTATTATAGGGATTAATTACCTGCCTATCGACCACCCACTCATAAGCCTTTTTCATCGACCTGAATGTGCTTGACGTGAGATGTATAATCCACATGGAGTGCAAAAAGTCATAAAAATATTCGGGGAACGTTACATGAATTTTAAACGTTTATTTCAAGGAAATTTTTGCGAAATTCTATAATTTTAGAGTAACACTGTAACGTCACATGAATTTTAAACGTTTATTTCAAGGAAATTTTTGCGAATTTCTATAATTTTAGAGTAACACTGTAAAACACTGTAAAACAAGGTGTGCCAACTGACATTGGAAGCACTATAACAGTTTTTATAGGCTGTAAATGTTGTGTACTATGTGTATTAAAAACAGCAAAATATGAAGGTTGGCTGAGAAGGAGCTCCGACAAATAAAAAATTTCTAAAAATTATACCTAGTTTTATTGGTCAGTAAATTAGTAGAAAAAAGATTCCAACCCGCTGCCATCCTTGTGATTGGCATAATTTTGTAGTTAATAATGAGATATAACCACATATAATTGCTGTAAAATCTTTCTACTTCCCTAGCCCCAAAAATTAATCGTAAAAAAATCACAATACTAACTCAAAGTTCTGAAATCGAAAAGGCTGGTTTTCCTGATTGAAAGCATTTTACGAGGGTAAATAAAAATAAAAGCAATAGAATTTCAAGCATTCTCTCAAAAAAGGTAATGGTAATTATAGATTATAGAAATCTTAGTTTATTAGAATCCAAAATTTTTACATCATATCCACTATATTTTGCACACCTGCTTACCTCCCTTATTAGACACTTAAAGTAAATATTTCAACGCATCGGTATCGGTATACGTATCGTGTTCGAAATAAAGCCAAAATATTCTACATTTTTGACTTGTTTATGCGATGTTTCGAACGATGCCCGCTTTTTTGAAAGATGCAATGACAGAACTGCTAACAGCAATCGATACGTGCGTTGGGATGGACGTAACGATACGTTCATCACTACGTATGCATCGATTGCTGTCAGCTTTTGTGTCATCGCATTCGTAAAAAAAGCGGGCATCGTTCGAAACATGGCATGAGCAAGTCAAAAATGTAGTGTATTTTGGCTTTATTTCGAACGCGATACGTATACCGATACCGATGCGTTGAAATATTTACTTTAAGTGTCTATTGTTAGAGCTGGAAAAACGTTGTATGAACTGAGGTTGCATAATTTTTTTGTTCACTTTCAAATGACGTTACTAAAAATTAGCAGCTCTTGTAGCTCTCAAATTTTGATACTTCATTATTTTAAATAGGAAACCCCATATATTTTTTAAAATTTAGAATGGCCTTTTTTTACTGATTTAAAAAATATATCATTTGAAAGTATACAGAAAATTATGCAACTTCTGTGCATGAAACTTTTCCTGCTTCAATACGAGGGTGGTAAGAGGGCTGGAAAATATGGTGAATTACGCTGTACATACCTATACGTACAGCACATAAAAAAAAAAGATTGACTTTGTGCGCCGCCGCCGTATCTTTAAAAAAAGTTTAAAAGTGCGAACAATAGTACATCTGGACTCAAGTCTCTTCTTATTGCTCGACGAATACAAGCCACCGTGTAAAAGCAATGACTTAAATATGAAAAAGCCTCATTGTTTACTTATTTAACAAGAAAAATTAGCGTGCTTAAAAAATACTTTTAATTTCGGTGCCCTTAATATTTTTAATTTTTTTTTTGTTAATTTTCAATTTTTTTTTTGTTGATAATGCAATTATTTATCTAATGTAAAAACCGCGTTTCGCTAGCTGCTACGGTTAGTGAGTTAGGTGTTTTTAAGTATATTTTTATTTTTCTTAAATACCTCAAAAACTACGAATCTGACAAACTTTAACTTTGATATAGTTTTTTTTGAACATGTAACTATCCGTCTAAATATTAAAACCGTGTGTCCCTAGCTGTTTGTTTTTCTTAAATATCTCAAAAACTAGGGATCTGACAGACTTCATCATAAATACAGTTTTAATAGAAAATATTATAATTCATCTTACCGTGACACCCGCGTGTTGCTAACTGCTACGGTTCGCGAGTTACGATTTAAAAAAATATCCCATTTCTACCCCATTCGCAACCCCTAAACCTGCCAAAAACTAATCGGCTCATCGCCTGGTGCCAGATAATTTTTGTGCCAAATTTGATAAAAATCGGTCAAGCGGTTTTTGAGTAATCGTGTTACAGACACACAAACAGAGAGACACAATCACAAAATTTTGTATTTAGGTCTTTTTTGACTCAAATAAGTTATTTTTAGTGGAAAGAAAAAAACTTTTTTGACAATCACAATGGATGGGCTAAAAATATATTTTTTGCTTTTTTACTCATAAAACACTAAATTTAATAATAACAAAGATAATTTTTTAGCAAATAGCAAAAATGTTGTGCCTAACATATGATAATGCGTAAAGTGTCTTTTCTACCTTTGGTGGCATGACGAAACTCCGCAAGCGTCGTCCGTGCAAGTGCCCTTGTTAGGAAAAAAGCTATTTTAATTTTTGGGGTTCGAAAAATTATTCTGTTAAAAAATATAATTTTATAAAATTTATAGATTAAAACGAGGCTTTTAACTAAATCTTATAGATATAAAGTTTAAGCAAATATCTAAATATGTTTCGAGCATGGACGCTGTATTTAAAATGTAATGCCGTCACACCAAATATAGAAATAGAAATTTGTGAGATTTTTGCGTATTTTGGCTATAAAAGCCTGGAACAAAAAATACACAAAAATTGGATCAAATATCGGATTCTGTCGGCCAAATTAATGCAAAAAGAGAAAATCGATTTTGGGCATTCACACCTTAAATCGGGCGAAAATAGTCCATTTTATCTATCCCTCCTTCCGGTAACTTATTTACCCCTTTCGTACCTTCTTATTCACCCTCTGCAATTGCTTGCAAAAGAGTTTGCCGAATTTTGTTTATGTCGCTTCGCGAGTAGTTTTATATGTTTCATTAAAAAATATAGTGTTAAATGTTTCCATAAAAAACTGCTCTGGGTTTTTTTTCGATCCATCATATATGGCATCTGGAGTACTCAAAGAACTACTTGCCGTCGAAAAAAATGGGGCATTTCACTTTTTATAATTTGACCCTTTAAATTCCACCGTCCAATGAGGCGAGATATTCCGGTTTTGTGGTGAACCCCCGTATGATGCACATGCCCCTTAGCTATATTGGGAATTTGGAACCTTTGTTTGTTTTCCACAAACCAAAACTACACTTTTGCACTCGACGCGCGTTTCGCTAACAACGTTAGCATCATCAGGAGACGATAAACAATTAACTAAATTAATCTACGCTCTATCTTATATACAATCCTTTAGTGGGCGGAGATAAGACTAATAATTTGTGATTGATCACGATTTTTAATCCTCCCCTCAACCAAAGAATAAAGTGTACTAAACGGGATGGGTCCTCTATCTTTATTTAAACTATTTCTGGATTTAATGATTTCCATACTTTCATATGCATTCAAAAGTATTTTGTTTGGTTCACTTTTTAGAAGTTTTAGGTTATCTAATGTGAATCTATGATTTTTTTCAAAAGCATGCTCGGCCACACTTGACTTTTCTGTTCTTCCGTATTTTAAGTGTGCTAAGTGTTCTTTAAAACGTGTTTGAATAGAGCGTCTCGTTTGGCCAACATATTTTTTGTCACAATCTATGCAACTAATTTCGTAAATTCCACTTTTTTCCAGAACTGTAGTTTTATTCTTGGGATTTCCTAGTAAGATTATTATTGTGTTACCGGATTGATATACTAATTTAAGACCAGTATTATTAAATACTTTTTGTAATCCTTTCGTATAATTAGGATTATAAGGAATTGATACAAATTTTGAGTCGCAGGTATCTTTTTGTCTGAAAAAAGTAGAATTCCGAAAGGTCTTTTGAAAAGAATGTCTATTTATTAGCTTATTTATTAAGCCATCGTCGTAACCGTTTTCGCCAGCTATATTCCTAATCCTATTCTTTTCTGCTTCAAATCTTTCTTTGTTTAAGGGGAAATTTACTAATCTATATGTTAAAAAGTGCAAACTTGCAAGCTTATGTTGTAAGCAATGAAAAGAGTCATTTGGAATATACCTGTTGGTGGCCATTCCTTTTCTGTATAGGTCAAAGTCCAATTTATTTTTATTTCTTATAACTAAAGTTTCTAGAAATGGTAGTGTACCGTTGTTCTGTTTTATAAGTAAATTTAATAGTGGGGAATTTGTTATTTATTTTTTCCATAAAATTTTCAACACTAGTTACTTTAGTGTTGAATACTGCAAACACATCGTCTACATACCTGAACCATACTCTGGGGAAATACTCAAATTCTTTACTTATATCTGATTCAAATTTGCTCATAAATAGGTTTGCGATAAAAGGTGATAAACTATTACCCATTGTGGTTCCTTCTAATTGCTGGTAGTAGTTATTTTTATATTGAAAGTAATTTTGATTCATGCAGAGTTTTGTTAAAGATAGGTATTCTAAAGTCTGTTTGTCTTCTAGATTGTTTTTTCTTAGTAGTTCCTCCAGTTATTGTAAGGTATTGGGGATCGGCACTGATTCAAATTTGCTCATAAATAGGTTTGCGATAAAAGGTGATAAACTATTACCCATTGTGGTTCCTTCTAATTGCTGGTAGTAGTTATTTTTATATTGAAAGTAATTTTGATTCATGCAGAGTTTTGTTAAAGATAGGTATTCTAAAGTCTGTTTGTCTTCTAGATTGTTTTTTCTTAGTAGTTCCTCCAGGTATTGTAAGGTATTGGGGATCGGCACACTAGGGAACAACGAACTAACATCAAACGAGATTAAAATTTTACCTTCTTGGAGTGAAATATCTTTAACTTTGTTGATAAATTCAAGGGAATTTTGAACAGAAAAACCTTTTTCCTTTATAGGTAAATTTTCAAACTCGTTTGCTAGTCATTTCGAAATGTTGTAAGTAGGTGATCCTACAGCAGAAACTATAGGTCTAACCGATTTTCCAGGCTTGTGGATTTTCGGAAGACAATACAGTTTCGGCATAGTGGGATTGCTCACTTGTAGTTTATATTTAATATTGTCAGTAATAATATTGTTACATTTTTTAATTGTGTTTTTTACTTCGTTAATCATTTTTGGTAAGGGGTTCTTTGGGACTTGTTTGTTGGGTCCATTTTTTATTAGGTTGTCTACCCTTTCGAAATAATCTGTTTTATCTAATATAACAACTTTCTTACCCTTGTCAGCCTTTAGATAGAAAACATCTTTTTCTCTCAAACTTTTAATTGTTTTATTGTGATTTAATGTACTATTTTTATTGTTTTGAATGATGTTTTGAGCACATAGCCCTTTATGCCTTCTGAAAGATAAGAGATTGAACTTTCAATATTTGCAATAATATCACTTAAATTATCTTTTTGTGGGGGCAGAGCAAAATTAAGACCTTTGTTTAAAAGTGATATTTCTTTATTATTAAAAGTTTGAGAGGATAGGTTTTCTACAATGTTTGCGATTTCCTTCGACTTTTTTGGTTTTGGTTCAGAACGCTTTAACTTTTGTACTTTTTTATTAAGTGAAGACATCTTCGTAAATTTTTTCTCAATTACTACAAACATATGTCTTTTAAAATCGCACCATTCTTCAAAGTTCTTATCACCAAGTCTAAATGTCAACTTTTTAAATAGTCGGTATGCTTCAAGCTCAAACATACTTCGTTTTGCGTACAAATTTTTGATTTCTAAATCTAACCATTTCTGTTTTGCAAACTGGGCTACTTTTGAAGAAACTGTAGATTTCGGCAACTTTACTTGAACAAAGTTTGGAAAAACTTTGAATTTTTTGCAAGATTTTAGAAACCAAATATCTGCACCAACTAGCCTAATCTTAGTACTAAACTTACGATAGAGATTTAGTTCCGTTGACCGTGAAGCCATCTCAACTATGTTGGGAATTTGGAACCTTTGGTTGCACTAAAACAAAATTGTGATTGTTTTCCACAAACCAAAACTACACTTTTTTGCACTTAATTTTGCTCTGCCCCCACAAAAAGATAATTTAAGTGATATTATTACAAATATTGAAAGTTCAATCTCTTACCTTTCAGAAGGCACAAAGGGCTATGTGCGAGATGCTTGCCGATATCAATCTCTCAAAACATCATTCAAAACAATAAAAATAGTACATTAAATCACAATAAAACAATTAAAAGTTTGAGAGAAAAAGATGTTTTCTATGTAAAGGCTGACAAGGGTAATAAAGTTGTTATATTAGATAAAACAGATTATTTCGAAAGGGTAGATAACCTAATAAAAAATGGACCCTACAAACAAGTCCCAAAGAACCTCTTACCAAAAATTATTAACGAAGTAAAAAACACAATTAAAAAATGTAACAATATTATTACTGACAATATTAAATATAAACTACAAGTGAGCAGTCCCACTATGCCGAAACTGTATTGTCTTCCGAAAATCCACAAGCCTGGAAAATCGGTTAGACCTATAGTTTCTGCTGTAGGATCACCTACTTACAACATTTCGAAATGGCTAGCAAACGAGTTTGAAAATTTACCTATAAAGGAAAAAGGTTTTTCTGTTCAAAATTTCCTCGAATTTATCAACAAAGTTAAAGATATTTCACTCCAAGATTTGTGAAATTTTAATCTCGTTTGATGTTAGTTCGTTGTTCTCTAGTGTGCCGATCCCCAATACCTTACAATACCTGGAGGAACTACTAAGAAAAAACAATCTAGAAGACAAACAGACTTACTTATAAAACAGAACAACGGTACACTACCATTTCTAGAAACTTTAGTTATAAGAAATAAAAATAAATTGGACTTTGACCTATACAGAAAAGGAATGGCCACCAACAGGTATATTCCAAATGACTCTTTTCATTGCTTACAACATAAGCTTGCAAGTTTGCACTTTTTAACATATAGATTAGTAAATTTCCCCTTAAACAAAGAAAGATTTGAAGCAGAAAAGAATAGGATTAGGAATATAGCTGGCGAAAACGGTTACGACGAAGGCTTAATAAATAAGCTGATAAATAGACATTCTTTTCAAAAGACCTTTCTGAGTTCTACTTTTTTCAGACAAAAAGATACCTGCGACTCAAAATTTGTATCAATTCCTTATAATCCTAATTATACGAAAGGATTACAAAAATTATTTATTAACACCGGTCTTAAATTAGTATATCAATCCGGTAACACAATAAGTAGCTTACTAGGAAATCCCAAGGATAAAACTACAGTTCTGGAAAAAAGTGGAATTTACGAAATTAGTTGCATGGATTGTGACAAAAAATATGTTGGCCAAACGAGACGCTCTATTCAAACACGTTTTAAAGAACACTTAGCACACTTAAAATACGAAAGAACAGAAAAGTCAAGTGTGGCTTAGCATGCTTTTGAAAACAATCATAGATTCACATTAGATAACCTAAAACTTCTAAAAAGTGTACGAAACAAAAGACTTTTGAATGCATATGAAAGTATGGAAATCATTAAATCCAGAAATAGTTTAAATAAAGATAGAGGACCCATCCCGTTTAGTACACTTTATTCTTTGGTTGAGGGGAGAAAGGATTAAAAATCGTGATCAATCACAAATTATTAGTCTTATCTCCGCCCACTAAAGGATTGTATATAAGATAGAGCGTAGATTAATTTAGTTCATTGTTTATCGTCTCCTGATGATGCTAACGTTCTTAGCGAAACGCGCGTCGAGTGCAAAAAAGTGTAGTTTTGGTTTGTGGAAAACAATCACAATTTTGTTTTTTTTTGTTTTCATGCCCCTTAGGATGCAAGGTTTTTTTGACATATCTTTGTCGAGGACAGGGATTTTAGGACTGCGTATATCAGTATATCCCCTCCGAAGAGAGTTCCTGCGTGTTAACACATTCATTTAAAGTCCATTCATCCTAAGAATGCCAATTTGTTATGAGCTTTCAAAAGAAAGCCAGCACATCTCAAACATTATGCTTTTTGTGGTAAATATAAATAAGGAATTTTTAATTTTCCGAATTTATTTTTTGTATTTAACTGAATCCCAATATTCTGATTGAGTCCCGCTATCTAACATCGCTATCGTCCCAGAAGAAAATATACTTTGACCATAGTATAATATAATCTAATTTTGACCTGAGACTATTTCTCCCCAGTAGCCCGTAGTCATATAAGCTGACCGAAAAACGAAGGTCAGTCCCAGTTTTACTGGTCGAGGTCCCCGTCGGAGTCTCGTCAATCCTTCAGTAGTCCCGCTGCCTTATATAAAACTCAGGTTACATCTTTTAGTCACCTTTTGTCGTCTTCCGCCACCATTGCATCACGCACAGATATTATGAAAAAATAAAAATGGTACGATTGTTAGGGGCGAGTCGGAGCTGCTGTACCGAAAAATTCAACAAAAAATGGTACGGACGACTTATATGCTAAAGATTTGATATAAAACGCTCTTATATATGCGAATTGTCATATGCTCTGCACGGGGCCATCCTAGTATTCAGTCACATAAAACAAAAATTTCCCAGAGTAAGTGAAGCAAAGATTAAAGAGGGAATTTTTTTGGGACCCCAAATAAGAAAGAGAGGCATAGGAATTTAAGGCATGGTGGTGACCAAATTCTTAGGAAACAAAAGCAGAAACTTATCCAGAGATTGTAAACAAACTTCTACAATCATATGAAAACATGGGATGTAATATGTCCTTAAAAGTACACTTTCTACGCTCTCACTTAGACTACTTCCCCTAAAACTGTGGAGATGTGAGTGACGAACATGGAGAATGATTCGATCAAGAAATTGCAAATATGGAAAAAATATACCAAGGGAAGTGGAATCTATCTTTGTCGACAGGATCGAGAGGAGAGGCTTAAGAGAAACTTAAAAAGACATAAGAAAATTGATTAGTTTAATTTGATATTATTTTAATTACCTATAAGTTAATTAGACTGAACATTAGACTAATCATTAAGTACAGTAGTTATTGTAATATGTAAAGATATGGTATTTTATAAAAACCCGAATTATTAGTTAAAAGCAATGTTATGCTAAAATTCTCAAATGGCGTGTCTATGCAATGAATGACACTAAACTATTGTGGTCCTATTTTTTATTTACGATCTAAGAAAATTAAAAAAAAAAATGGCTCTATTTCAGTTATAAACAATCGAAAAACTCTTATTTTTATCCACAACGCTAAAAAAAAATTGTTGCCTAGTGTAATACGAGTTTACATCCACCCTTAGAACTTCTAACGAAAATTATCTGTTTCAAAAGATCTGTTTCAAAAAAATCAGTGATGTTATAGTGCCGTTAGTTAACGTGATTTTTCGTCATCAACATATAAAAATAAATCGCATTTTTACCAGATATTATGTTGGCCTATTTAGTGTTCAAACCTAGGCAAAAAAACCCCATAGTTTTTGTATTGTGATAACTGATAGAAACAATCGGCATTTTTACGAGATTTGTCTCAGATTTTACCAGTTTGTTCCATATTTTTGTTGACCTGATACTGGTTTATGAAAATATATATTTATTTTTTAATATTTAAATAATCTAAAGCACATAAAGTGGTCGTCGGCATAAAGTCGACTATAGTAAATCGGGCCATCAAATTTGCCGATTCTCGAGCGATTAAACAAATTTCCAATCAGGCCATCATCGGCCCTAAAGCAGATAAGGTATGCGTTGGCATAATGTCGACTATAGTAAATCGGGCCATAGTCAGTTGCCGACTCTCGTCCGATTAGACAAAATTCCAGTCTGACCGTCGTCGGCCCTAAAGCTGATAAAGTGGGCGTCGGCATAAAGTCGACTATAGTAAATCGGGCCATCGGCAGTTGCTGATTTTCGACCGATTAAGCAAAGTTCCAATCGGACCATCGTCGTTCCTAAACAGGTGTCGGTATAAAGTCGACTATAGTAATGTGGACCTCCGTCAGTTGCCGATTATTGACAGAAAACTGAAAATCGCAATCTGTCCAACATCGGGCCAGCGTGTAGTCGCCGATGCCGACACACTGCCGACGTTGTCGACATTGACCCGATTTTGCTGGGTTATAACATAAATGTTCTATAAATTTATTTAGTAAATTAGTAAAATTAAAGTAATAAACAGGCTAAAATATTTAAATCACTTATTTCTTAATTTCGCATCAATTAATTTTTTAAACTGATTGAAGCTAGTCAAATCAATCTCAATGTCAAACGCATACAAATTGAAAAGATTATACATTTTATAAATTGGAGAATTTTTAAATAGATCAGTCCTTGGATATGTAAGGTAGAATGTTTTCGAATTACGAGAATTTAACCAATTTACAGTAAATGGCAATTGGCTTAAAATATCGGGACTATCTATATGACCCTTTAATAATTTAAACATTGTACATAGAAAAGTCTTAATCTTTTTATCGCCCAGGGATAATCTATCAAAAACACCTAAAAGATATGAATTATCACATCCCCTTTGTGGATAAACATTGAACATTCTAAAAAAAAAGACATTTTAAAAATGTTCTCTGCACATTCTCTATTAGTTTTATCCAAATATTATATTATGGTGACCAGAGCTTCCATATTCTAAAATTGGTACAACTAGGCTATCGAAAAGGTGAAGACTTACATCAGCACTAAAAAATTTAGTATTTCTTACGATAAATACTGCTATTTTCTGTGCACTTTTCATTTTAGAAACTATGTGGCTAGAAAAGGATAAGTTTGGGTTTGCGTATTGGAATGTAACATTTATGTAAAATTAAAGTCATTGTGTATATAATATTTATACACTTTAATTTCACAACAAGGTAAAAAGTAACTTCCATGTTCTGCGTAATGCCTATCACAAAGTTCCGTTCTTATTACGTAAATATAATGTAATTAAAGAAACATAAGTTATGTTATGTAAATATAACGTAAATTTTATTAAAACTTTTTTATGTAAATTTTTTTACTTTAGATTTACGTATTAATGTAACATATGTGTTTCCTGGGAAATTATGTGTTTCCTTTTACATGGTGAGAATTTTTGGCACTTGTTGACGTTATTTATTTTTTTTCTCAAAGGTATCAAGGGGAAATCTTGCATAAGACGCCCGAACTACTTTCCTGCCAGAGTCATTTCTCCTCTTCCAGGAGAGCCCGGTTAGTGTCGGATTGCTACCGACTAAAACCCCTCAATTGTGACTCCAACCTGCCAGGTGGCAGGCCACAGTCACTGCACTGCAGCCATTACTGGCTTATTGTGCACCCTCTTGGTTCCTAGACTAAGCACTCCATTAATTTTATCACCTGCGCAAGTTTGTACATGTCCTTAATGGAGTAGTCCCCAGTCAATATTGGATCTAGTTTGACTACCCCAAATATTAGATGCCTTTTGCGATCCATTGCCTCCGTGATACAGGTTTTTAGGTGGCAGTAGGTTTTTAACCGCCATTTGGCCGGTCATAATTTCTATTATAGTTCTCACTTGCATCCTACTATACTTTAGCAGGTCTTTGGTGAGCTTGTCATTTAGGCCTTTGATAAAGGCTCTGCTGTGTCTTAGCCCCTGTCTTCCTAGCCAGTGGCTTTCATGTTTTTCCCTTATCCAGAGTTTGACCTGGGACCTTATTGTACACTTTGGTACCCCCAGGGCTGGCTCTGGTCCGATGTATTTTTTTGACGATCCTTGTCTTGCAAGTTCGTCAGCTTTTTCATTGCCATGACGTTTATTGGTACGAGTAGTGGCAATTTAGCTCCGCCGTAAAACTATTCCTGGAGAATATCTTTAAAATATTAAATTTATAAAATGTTATTAAAAAAATGACGCATTTTCTCTTACATCGTTAAGATAAAAATTAAGGACCCTGTTTTTTTATTTTAAATGTCGTTTTTGAAGAATGGCGACCCATATGGCGAAAATATATAATAAATAAATATACAAAATTAATTGAAAGTTACAAATTCTTAAACAAATAAATCCAAAATTTAATAACCTATTTATATTTGGTTCTTCTTGAATAAACTAGTCATCGATAATTAAAGTAATGCGAATATCTTATATTTTATTTATAGAGAAAAAGGGCTATAAACATTTTATGAATTAAATCTTAACACACTTAGAGACAATGTTTGGACATTATATAACTTTGTACACCGTGCTGACCTATAAGGTATTTGATTTATCTTTTTTTCATTATGTTATTAAAAAATTCCACTTTATTTTTAGTTCTGATACCACAGTTATGCCAAGAACTTTTACAAATTTACGTGGAAAAATTGATGTCGTCAGGAATGGTTTACGAAACAAGTCGAGTGAAGAATGTCAGAAAAACTTAAGCCGAAAGGATAGCATCCAAACACATCATAAACAAAATAAGCCTATTAACTGGCACACTAAAATCAAACATACCATCGATGAAATCAAGAAATACCAATGTGCGCAGTGCAAATATAATGCAGACAAAAAATATAGTTTGGCTCGACACATTAAATTAAAACATCAATTCGAAATATTTCAATCTACGTTACGCCAATATCAAACTAAAAATAAATATGAGTTAAAATCTCATGGAAAATACAAACATACCAGTGGTGATGAAATCGAGGTATTTCATTGCATGGCGTGCGAATACAAAACTAGAAGCAAAGGCTGCTTCAATTTTCATGTTATACGCAGACACAAGAGTATTGATGAAGTCGAGATATTTCAATGTACTTTCTGCGAATATAAAGCTAAGATGAAAGCTGATTTAAATTCTCATGTTAAAAACAAACACACAAATACTGATACATTTTTTGATTGTACGATCTGCGATTATAAAACTAAGTATAAAAAAAATTTAACAAGACATATTGTAATGAAACATAAAAGTGATGATAAAGTCGAGATATTTCATTGTATGTTTTGCGATTACAAGACTAAATATATATGGAATATAAGGAGCCATATAGTCGTAAAACATAAAAGTGATGATGAAGTCGAGATGTTTCGTTGCACATTTTGCGAATACAAAACTAAATATAAAAGAAATTTATCACAACACATAATGTTAAAACATAAAAGTGATGATGAAGTCGAGATATTTTATTGTTCATTTTGCGATTATAAAACTAGAAGTAAACCCTACTTTAACTCTCACCTTATACGCAGACACAAGATTATATAAGAGTCATGTCATGTTAAATACAAACACACAAATACTGATAAATTTTTCGATTGCACATTTTGCGAATACAAAACTAAATGTATATGGAACATAAAAAGCCACATAGTCGTAAAACATAATAAAATTGATGATGAAGTCGCCATATTTCGTAGTAAATTTTGCACTTATAAAACTAGAAGTAACTCTACTTTAATTAATTCTCACGTTATACGCAAACACAAGAGTATTGATGAAGTTGAGATATTTCAATGTACGTTATACAATTATAAAGCTAAGATGAAAACTGATTTAAATTGTCATCTTGTTAAATACAAACACACAAATACTGATAAACTTTTCGATTGTAAATTTTGTGAATACAAAACTAAACAAAAAAGGAATTTATCAAACCACATAGTGTTACAACATAAAAGTGATGATGAAGTCGAGATATTTTATTGTACTTCAGGCGAATTAAAGCTAAGATAAAAACTTATTTAAATTGTTATGTTAAAAACAAACACCAAAATTTAACAAGTCATATTGCCGCAAATTATAAAGGTGATAATAAAGTCGAGATATTGCGATTACAAAACTGAACAAGTGATATATATTTTATTGTACATTTTGCGATTATAAAACTAAGTAAATGCAACATTAATTCTCAGATTATACGCAGACTAGAGTATTGATAAATATGAATTCATAGATTGCGAATAAAAAACTACATATACAGAAATTCTAAAAAGGTATATTATCTATATATTTCAATCTACTCTGCGAATATATACAGCCTGGATTCTTTAAATGGAACGGTGCTTCTTCTAGCGGCTTTAGGGAAGAGGTTTTAAAAAAAGCTAAAAGCGAATCTTTAATGATTTTTTACGGACTTTTCGCCCATAATAAAAAAAATTGGGACCTCCAACTGGAGGCCCAGGGCCCACCAACTATTTTTTTTAATAAGAAGGTAGGTACCACTTGTGGCACTTTTTTGGAAAGCTTGTTAAAAAAGAAATTTAACGCACAATTTTTTTGACATCAGTCGATCAATGTGTCAAAAATAGTAAAAACTCATTTTTTTGTCAATTGTTTTAGCTTCATAATAAACTACATATTTCTCTATTTCATAAGCGGAATAAAGAAAATACCACACATGACCTACCAACATATTTTTCATGAAGATGTACCCCTTGGGACACCTTTTTGGAAAGCTTGTTAAAAAATAAATCGATTAAATAAATTTTTTTGATATGTGTCAACCCATGTGTTAATTTTTTTTTTTTTAAAGAAGCTTTCCAAAAAAGTGCCGCAGGTGGTACCTCCTCATGAAAAAAATGTTGGTAGGTCCTGGGCCTTCAGTGAGGGCCTCCAAATGAGCCGCCGATAATGTCCTCGTGTGGTATTTTCTTTATTCCGCTTAGTAAATACAGAAATATGTAGTTTATTCTGAATCTAAATCAATTGACAAAGAAATAAGTTTTTTTAAATTTTTGACGCATTGGTCGACATATGTCAAAAAAAACTAGTGCCTTAAAGAACCTCGCACACCGGTCCATGTAACCCAGACATCGGGTGATTTTGGAATTTTTTTGATATGTTGTAGGTCTGGACAATGTATCATTGTGAAATATTATTTTCCGAAGAAAACATTTTTCTTTTTTGAACGACAGTGTAAATGTACATTTGTAGATTTTTTCGTGACGTTTTCTGACAGGTGGGGTTAGTGGCGCACCGTAAAACTATTAAAATACTGTTAATCTTTTTCATTAAGAGCAGCAATTCAACAATATTATGTATATATTTTGTGTTACTTTATAGTTTTTTATATATTTTATAAAATAATATATCAGTGGTGTAACATCCAAATATTAAAATACTACTTAACTGAACTTATTAATTAAATCTATGTGCTTTAATAATATAATCTTACTTATCTACTACTTTGCTTCAATATAAATATTCCAACACACAATTATGTTTTTTTATGAAACTTAAGGCGGCTAAGTTTCACGAATGTCTAAAGCAAGTAATTGTTATTATTCTAACTAATGCGGTGAGTATGCGAATGTCGATGACCCTAAAGCCGCGGAGCGGAGTTCGGACGAGCAATCAAGGTCGGGAAAGATATGCGTGCTGTGGGTCAATAAATGAAGAGAAGTTGGTGGATGTATCCATTCAGAAAAAAGAAGGCAATATAATATAAAAGGAAATGTTTTCATTACAGCCAACATCATTTTTTGGGTTAAATTCATTAAAAAAAAACAAAATAAAAACGTCAATATATTTTACATTACACCACTACGCCACAATTGACAACTATGACATATAACAGCTAGCAATTATAAAAATTATAAAACAGCTTCAAGACGAACGAAAATAAACAGTATTTTAATAGTTTTACGGTGCGCCACTGAACCAACCTGTCAGAAACCAATGCGAAAAAATCTACAAATGGACATTTACTCTATCCTTCAAGAAACAAATAAATACCCGCATGTTTTCTTCGGAATATATTATTTTTAAATGTTATTTTATCTCACTTTTGATGCGCCGCTGTAGCCGAACTGAATGCCTCACCAACTTTTAAGATGCATTTTTTTAAAGCCCTTCTCGAAACCTACAACAAAAATTCCAAAATCGCCCGATGTCTGGGTTACATGAGCCGGTGTGCGGGGTTCTTTCTTTTTAACAAGCTTTCCAAAAAGGTGCCACAAGTGGTACCTTCTAATTGAAAAAAAATAGTTGGTAGGCCCTGGGCCTCCAGTTGGGGGCCCAATTTTTTTTTTAGCATAGGTTGAAAGTCCGAAAAAAATCATAGATTCGCATTTAGCTTTTTTTAAACCTTTTCCCTAAAGCCACTAGAAGCACCGTTCCATTTAAAGAATCTACCCTGTATAATATATTAAACGCAAACACAACACAAAAGTTTTCTAATGTTTAGTATGCGAATTTCAAACTAAATATAAAAAAATTAAAAGTGGTGTAATATTGACTTGCTGACGAAACTAAAAAGCCGAGGGTTAAAAACAGGAAATTGTAATAAAAAAAAGTTGGTGAGGTGTGTTTATAAACAATTAATCACAAAAAAGTAAAAGAATACCCAGGTTTTACAAACAAATACGGGTATAATGGTAAAGCATAAAAATATTTTTTGGTAATTTTTTGTTTTTGAATGATTTAATATTATATGTCAAACTTCCCATTCCCATTTAAAAAAAAATAATTTTGAAAATATCGTAATCTAGCAACTTTTTGGGCTAAAAGTTTATAGGAATATTTACTTTTTAGTTTTTAACAATCCTTACCAGCCCATGTCGCGATTTTTGGTAAACAATCAAAACAATTTTCTTTTTTACTTTGGCAACAAAGACTGGGCAGATTTTATCACCGAGTTGAACAGTAGACATCTGAATATTATGCTGTTGTGGTTATAATCATAACCATCTCTGTTCTACAAATTTTAGGGGTTTATACCACTAGTGCTTTAAAATTACCGATAAGTTTTCAATATTGCGTGTTTTCTATAATATCACGACTCCGCAAGAGTATTTAGGAGATTAGGTCACGAACGAGAACACAAACAAACATGCAATATATAATAAATTTATTAACCCAACGCAAACCATTTTTTTGTCAAAAATCAACCAATAAATTTAAAATGACACTTATGGACTTTTAACACAACGTTAAAATACAGCGTGTACCAGTCCAACTCTTTATCACATATCTCTCTCGCACGTCAATAAAAGCGCACCCAACCAAGAGATGGACCGGTATACGTTGTGTATTCGTATATATATATATATATATATATATATATATATATATGTAAAATATCTTATAAAAATAGTTAATTATGCACAACGTGGAGTCGTCGATTGTGCAAAATTAACTATTTTTATAAGATATTTTACATCCCCAATACACGCAAACCAATGCCGAAACTTATAAACAATCCGCAGTTCACTGTGAAATATGTAGGTTGTAACCCTAAAAAACATGCGCGTTTTCAATGTAAGATGATTTTATGAAATGGAACGAAATATAGTGATTTATAAATTTAAAATTGCTTCAAAAAAGTTCTAGAGATTTTGTTTAAGCGACCTAAGGACAGCTTTTACATGCAAAAAGTTCCGAATTTTGTGTAAATGTAAATATTAAAATCATTTTTTAATTTTGTTTACAAACTAACGTGTAATGGCGCCTCACCTTAAAGTCAATTTTATCGAATCAATCGTGGCGGCACGTGTTTGTTTTTATGACAACATCCCTGTGTCCTCACGGATTGAACTACTATACTGTATTTTAAACGGATGCTAACAGACGCGAAAACGTCTCAATTTTATACAATGGAAATTGGTACATTGTAAACGTAACATAAACATTGATTAGATAAAAATAGTCGCGCTACAACAACCCGGCCAGAAAACGTCGCCTGTAAAACCCGAGTATAACCAACCAAGGAGTAGCGACAACACCCGTCGGCACCTTTGATGTATGTTGGGGGGACCATTTTTCGCAAGCGATATGAGTGGAATTTCCACCATTAATCTGATCGAACAAATGTTAATATTCCATTTTATTGTGCTATGACAAAATTTATATATACTGCCGAAAAATTGAGACTGTGTTCCAAAGTTAATTTTCAAGGAAATTTTTCAGATTAAAAGCAATATTACAAATAATAAAATTTACAAATATTTATTGGAAACGCTTAACGACTAATCAACAGGTTCACTTAACGTTATTGAAATTAAATTATTTTGTAAATAAGGTACTTATTTTATTATTAATAAAGGTGTGCATGTTATTAAAATTAAGGTACGTATGTTTAGGTACAGGGTGTTTCACTAGTTTTTCCCATTCATTTTGACCATTAATTTTCGTCCTAAAAAAATAATTTAACAGGCCTTAGAATCGCCAATTTTCGTTTTAGTTACAGCAAGAAGTGGATTTTGACATTTACCACATAGGTTTTTGGAAAAATAGTTTACTTTTATATTAAGATACATACCATTTAAAAATAGTGATATCTAACCGCCCCTTTGTACTATAAATTTAAAATAAATGTCGTACTGAAACAAAAAAGAAAAAAGGTCCCCTGGAGGAAAAGTAATGGTTAAAATGGGTGTGAGGAAATTTAGTAAGAAATCATGTACTTAGTACAAATAAAAACATTATATACTAAATATGAAATAAAACTTTTAATTTTCGGTCGGATACTTTATTTTTTAATTCCCGATTGGTAAATTTTAAGCTATAAAAAATTTTCATACTTACAGATAATTTAATTCAAAATAATTTGGGAAAGTCTGGACGTTCTTAATTAAATATATTATATTTGATAGGAAATTTGGTTTCCCGTGGAAATTTCCATCTTTCTGATGGAGGTAATAATCCCCCGAAAGAGCCCTTTGATAAATCAAAGACTAGTTATTTAATAAATTTTTTGTATTGAGTGCCATACATTCTCTACTAAAACGCATTGCAAATGTCACATTCATGAAACTTTAGGCACCTACGCATCTGGTATCTACAAACATAGGAGGAGACATTTTGCATTAGAATGCTTTCGCTTCTGTAGTTGCAGTCAGGCAAAAACACTGCTGCCGTAGGTACCACCTTTAATAAAACTACTGGTATTTAAGTGGAGGGTGAATTTGATCGTAATGAGCGTTACGCCAGAAACTCTGCCTTGAAATAAATTAGTGAGAAAGAAATCCATAACAAATTGTATAAAATCACACATAAAATAAAAGTAGGTAATGCGTCAACTTAGGCAGACAGCGCGTGGCGTAATTCGTGACGTCATAGCGCTTGCTCATACAAGAGATGGTGTGCGTTTTTTAGGCGTGAGAAGATTTCGAAATCATGCAAGAAATGTTTCTAAAGCGTTTCAATCATGATTTCAATATGGCGAGAGTTGTCATTTGTCAAAATACGCGAGTAGTGTGGTTATGGAGTACCGACTATATTTTTTTTGTTTGTTCAATTATAAAGTGATGTGATGAGTCTGGTTTGGTAATGTGCCAAATTCATTTGGGAGAATTCCTCTTAGAGGTAGATTCGGACACGGATTTATAAACTCCAACAAATATTTTACAGCAGTAAGTTTAGTTTTTGTAAGACTATCACTGGGAAGTGCATTTTGGCGATAGCAAGAACCGATGACGTTGTGGTTGAACCGTAGACGTCACATTTCTAAATCACGCAAGCACCGTGTTCTACACCAAAAAACGACTTTTGTTAAATTGAAAAAGTTTGCAAATTGAAGATTTTAAAATGTGAAAAGTTTAAAGTTAAAAGCCTTTTTGGTCAAGGTGAAAGCGTTCGTATATTAAAAAATTTTGTGCATTGAGCATGTGACAATTAAAAATTATTGTTGAATTAAAAGAAAAATATAATCCTGTAATTTTTGAAAATTGTAATTTAAATCTGAAAATTTTGCAAATTGAAGATTTTAAAATATGACCGATGAATTTTTGAAAATTATTGTTGAATTTTGGAAAAATTTGTCAAACGAAGGAATGCGTGATGTGATAGCGTAAAAACAATAATCATGTATTTTTTTTTGCATAAATTGCAAAGAAAAATTAGCAAATTGAAGAAATGTGTGACGTCATAGTAGTAGGTACGGACCAGAGATGGCACTGATGAGTCATAGGGTTTATTGGTACGGCCAAGAGATGTTGCTGGTGCGAGGCGTAAAAACCTACCGTGCTGTAATTTTTGAAAAATGGAAAAATTTGCAAATTGGATTTTAAAACGTGAGAAGTTTTAAAGTTAAAAGCCTTTTTGGTCATGGTGCAAAGCGTTTGTAGATTAAAAAATTTGATGGCTGAGCGGTGAATTTTTAATTTTTTAATAATTTTGGAAAATTGCAAATTTAAATTGGAAAAATTTGCAAATTGAAGATTTTAAAATGAGAAAAGTTTAAAATTAAGTCTTTTTAATCATGGTGTACAGCACCTGTAAATTAAAAAATTGCAAATAAAAATTTGCCAATTAAAGAAATGCGTGTATTTTATAGCACTCGGCTGCGGGCATTAAAGCTATACTTTTTTAGCTAGGTACATAACTAACTATAACGATTCAGATAAAGCACATTTTTTACCTGTTAGTAGGTACTACGACACTTTAGACAGACAGGGCGTGGCCTAATTCGTGACATCAAAGCGTTTCGTGGTACGGCCAAGAGATGGTACTCTGGTGCGCAGCTGTAATGTTAGAATATTGGAAAAATTTACAAAATTATATTAAAAGCCTTTTTGGTCATGGTGAAAAGCGTTTGTAAATCAAATATTAAAAAAAAAAATTGACAATAAAAAATTATTGTTGAATTTTGGACAATTTGTAACGGTAATCCTGTAATTTTTGTAAATTGTAAAAATTTGCAAATTGAAGATTTAAGTATTATATTTACTTATGTCCCTATCCCCTGACCAACCGAAGTTAATAATTAATAATAACCTACAATACACAGTGGCGCTATAGTACCCCTCTCCCCTTTTTTACGTCAAACTAGTAATTTTCTAAAATTTTTTAAGTTTAAAAGTAACTTTTTTAAAGAACATTTTCTTTCTCAATATTACTTTTATTACCCACTAGACATATTACTTTTATTACACACTAGACACCGCCGCCCCACTTTGCCTGCGGTTTTACCCAATTTTCCCGTTTTTATTCCCTTAAAAACTTTTGTTTCCGTAAACCGATGAAATAATTGCCTATGTGTTGAACAGGGACACACGGAAATCAAAAAGGAAAGTCCCATCGGCGGTCTTGGCGTGATGCTGGAACAAACAGATATACAGAGACAAAAATTGTAAAAATTGCATTTTTGGTATCTCGTTTGGTCAAACAATAAAAAAAAAATATTCAATGTACAGAAATGGTCCTTTCAAAGATTTATTATATGTATAGATAAACAACTAAGTATATTCAGTGCGATAAGTGGCGATTTTTAATCGAGCCCGGATTTTCTTACCATAGTAGATTTTATAGTGTCATATGAAAGCTGAGACTCCCCAGATTATGAATCCGATTATGACATCTCGAAAATGTTGAGTTTATTGAGATATTCAGCGCAAAATCCAAAAAAGCGGCCAATGACTAAATTTTATTTTTTGTGTAGAGACAAATTGATGGTGTTTGATATCAGTGTATAAGAATACTAGGAGTTTGAAACTTTTATCAAAAACTACCTAAAATGACATTTGACACATTTTTACAGCCATTGGACACAGAAAAATTAAAATTAATTAAAAATATATTTATTTCCTTTACGAAAATGAATGACTTTTAATATCGTTTTATAGGTTCTTTGATGTAAGAAACTTGTATCTGTTAACGAAAATTGCATTAAATAACATTGACAGCATGTAAAGCATAAACCAGGTATTATAAGTAATATTTATGTTCCTATCCGCTGATCAATCATTCTGGTTCATTATAATGTGAAGAAATTACGGCCCTTTTTGTAAGTGACAAAAAGTGCTTACTTTTAGCATTATTTCGCGTTTAGAAAAGTGATAGTACCGTATCAGCCGTTGTTGTGGTCAAAAAGACACACACAGAGATAGGTAGATATTTTCGGGCGCGTATGAAAGAGATGGCATGAACACACCAACGTTAAGCATGGGAGTTATTTCTTGGAAAAGCATACAGTCGATCTTTGCAATAAAATAAAATGAACAAGGTATTATATATACGTATGTCCCCATCCCCTGACCAACCGATATTAATAATACTAATGGTTGGGCTAGCATTATTATTATTAACACTGGTTGGTAAGGAGATGGGGAGATACGTGAATACAATTCCCCGAAATAACTCCCATGCTTAACGCGCCCGAAAATATCTACCTATCTCTGTGTGAGTCTTTTTGACCACAACAACGGCTGATACGGTACTATAACTTTTCTAAAGTTTATTACTAGCAAAATATGGGATTAAAAATGTAAATTATAGTATATAATGTGTCCATGCAAGCGACGAAATAATGCTAAAAGTAAACGCTTTTCGTCACTTAGAAAAAGGGCTCTAATTTCTTCGCAATTTTAATAAACCAGTATGATTGATTAGCAGATATATAGAAACATCTTGTTAATTTATTGCTTGTGTCACTGAACACACTATCGACTGTCTATACAGGATGGGGACTTTAACTGCCGCAAATTCGCTACAGCTTCAGGTTGAAAGATGCGGATAAAACGTAAAAACACGTCAATTGAGATTTTTTGTAAGCTTTCCGGTCATACCCAAAAAAAAATTTTGTTCATCCCCTTTAGAGGGTGAAACTCAACCCGACTTTATTTTTTTAAATGGGATGGTACTACTTGTGGCACCTTGTTGGAAAGCTCTTTCCAAAAGAAAATTGATTTTGCCATTTTTTTTCATTTTAACTGTTATGTTATTTTCTATCGTGAAAAAAGAATAATCGGGGACGAAATTCAACAAAAATTAGTTGTACATAAACTGGGCTCTAAAATTTACACAAAATTCAACCATCTACATGGTTAAGAATACCCAAATTAATCAAAGAACGCTAAGTGGATTTATTTATTTTTATTTTAACAACTATTCAAAATGAGCACAATTTACTTCTTGACAAAGAGCAACACGGTGGAAAAATTCAGCTTGAAGCCTTCTTAATATTTCTGGTGAAACTTACCGAATTTCTTCTCTAATTCTACCCTTTAGCTCTTCAATATTATTGAGTCTTGTGGCGTATACCTTAGATTTTAAGAAGCCCCATAAATAAAAATCTAATAGAGTAAGATCAGGAGATCTAGCTGGCCATTCAATGAATCCCCTTGTTCCAATCCACCTATTCTGGAAAAAGTCATTTAAGAACTGTCGTCATTAAGAGCGTAATGGGGTGGAGCCCCATCTTGTTTGAAGAAAATTCTTTGTCAATGGTTCCATCTTCTGTCGGAAACGTTTGGATAATTTCAGGTACCAACTTATTTGGTAAAAATTCCAAATATCTGTCGCCAGTTAAATTTTGGTCAAAGAATATGGGTCCAATAATTCTATCTCCAATTACTCCAGCCCATACGTTGATGCGCCGCTGCTCTACTATCCAATGTGGATTTGTTTCTGATATGAATGAAGATACAAAAGTTAAAGATCTTTGATCAGTAACGTTCCTAAAGCGTACAGATTTAACAATATTGTTTCGAGTTATGGATAGGTGCCTAATCAAAAAGACTCACCTCTCCATTTAAGGTAAAAGTTGCTTGATCTGAAAACAATATCCAATCCGGTAAAATATTTCCATCATCGACTTGTCTCATTATGGATTCACAAAACTCCACCCTCCGATCGGGATCATCTTCCATCAACTCCTGCACAGGCTTCATTTTGAAGGGTCTTTTACCAGCAGATTTCAAGATAGCCAATACAGTTTTATGGCACAAATCAAATTTCCTACTTACTCGTTTGACAGAACTGATTGGATTTTCCTGAAATGTTAGAAGAACATTTAGTCTAGTGTCTTCGTCTACTCGTTGTGGCCTTTCTCGAGGAATTTGCCGTAAATGCCCGTGCAACCTGAAATGAGCCTCAATTTTGCCTACTGTAGCCCGGTGTAACGAAGGCAATTCTGGATGTCGCGCTTGAAATAATGCCGCAACTTCTGCTTGGGTACGCATCCGATCCCCGAACCCAATCATCATCAAAATTTCTATTTTCAAAGTTTCCGTTAAATACGCTGGCATTTTTAACGAAAATTAAGAATATTTGAAGAATAATAAATTCGACAGACAATAAATTGATATATATACTTACCTTAATTTTTTCCGAGTCCATTTTTTACAATAAAAAGTCCAAATTGAGATAAAGCGGTTCATACGCTTTTTTAAAAACAAATTGAGAAAATACTGACCACTAAAAACTGTACCTTAGAATGGTTTTGTAAGCATCAGAAGAATTTTTTGATATGATATAATTCTTTTACGCTAGAAAATTACCATTTGGAAAAAATGGCACAATCAATTTTCTTTTGGAAAGACCTTTCCAACAAGGTGCCACAAGTGGCATCATTCCATTTAAAAAAAATTAAGTCGGGGTGAGTTTTACCCTCTAAAGGGGGTGGAAATTTTTTTTTTTTTTGGTATGACCGGAAAGCTTACAAAAAACTCAATCGACGTGTTTTTGCGTTTTATCCGCATTTTTCAACCTGAAGCTGTAGCGATTTTGCGCCAGTTAAAGTCCCCACCCTGTATGTATGCAGACACAATATTGCCACCTTTTTTCTCCTTTTTTTCCCTAAGTTTAATTTTGTATTTCTTTGCACCCTATCAACCTAAATTTTAATATTTAAACTATTTAAATATTAAGAAAAAACGGAACTTACTCGGTCAATACCAAAGAAATATGTAAGGTGAAACTTTTAACATATACCAAAATTTAGCAGGAGGGTCTATCACCATCAATATTTGTTTAAAGCATTTAGAAAGTAAATTATATTAAAAAATGTATACAAAAAATATTGTTAACTATTTATCTATTAAAATAATTCGTTCTGCATTATCCATGGAAAACAATTCACTACAGTTAAAACACAACTACGACGACACTACCACAGTCTAAATGCACCTTTAGATAGATGCAAGTCTAACATGTAGCAGGACCACCCTTCGGAGGGGGTGTAAAGCCGGCGATCGACTGTGTATACTTGCTACGTAGTCGAAAGATCCCTGCCCTCGACAAAGAGGTGTCAGGCAATAATTAAGTCCTCTTAGAGAAATAAAACTTGCATCCTAAGGGGCACGTACATCAGACGGGGGTGCACAGGGGGTATGGCAGAAAGGGTCCATTATGCCGCCTAACTGCCGTTTTGTAACGGTTAATCTTGGTCCTATAATTTCCCAGAAGGATAAGCAAAAGAAGGAAACCTCGATTGTGTAATATCTTCGAATATTGTTTAAATTTACAGATAATTGTTTATGCTTAAATGTGTATATAATCAAAACTCTTTAATTTTTATGAATTTCCGGATTATACTTAAATTTTCACATCAAAAATGCTATGACGTCATCTACTAGCTGACATGAACAGAACAAATGGACGTAGATAGCACATACTGTAAAGATCCATACCTTGAGAATCGCAACCATTCTGACTGGAAAAAAAAGGCTGGTTCCGATTCTCAAATGATGAAAATTTAAGTATAATCCGGAAAGTCATAAAAATTAAAAACTTTTGATTATATACACATACTACTACTAACAAGATATGACCAGTGCATGTATTGTACGCAAAGAGACACTGTGTAACACACGTTCTTTGAGTGTGGGAGATGGGAAACACTAAGAAATATGTTGGAAACAACGATCGGCAGAACAAACCAACAAAACAAAATCTAGTGATAAAAATGCTAGAGAGAAAAGAAAACTGGAAGGCTGTAAGTACATATGCAAAGACGATTGTGGACACAAAAAAGAAACGTTAGACGGTCAGAAAGAAGAAATGACTAAAAACATCTATTCCTTCCTCCTCCTGAAGTAATGGCCATAGGCTGACCTCTCGTGCATGTTCGGAAAGGACCCTACGGCCGGCATCTTTAGAAAATTCCCCATCGCACTACAAAAAAAAACTACTTTAAATTTTTTAACATTAAAATCCTATACAATATAAAGAGTTCCAGGAAAATAAATCAAGCCTGTTTTGAGTGTTTTTAGGGTAACCTTCAGCTTTTTAATGAAAAATGATAGCTCGAAGTTAATATGCAAAAAATTCTAGATTGAACTTCTATAATTTTGAACTAGCGGTCGACCCGTGGTGTTGTCCGCGATATCCAAAAACAATGACATTTGACAGCTGTTATTAAGCGAAATGTTAAACAAAAAATAACCTAATGTAAATAATAAAAAACAAATCGGTTCAACCGTTTTTGTGTGTACACACACTCACAATCTTTCGCACTTATAATATTAGTAGGAAGTAGAATTAAAAATCAAACCGAAAAATACAATTTTTACGAGTTAAGTAAGTCCCAAAATACTGTTTTTAAAGGTATTAAGCAACAAAAATGTCGATTTTTGTCTGAAATTCAACAAATTTTAACAAAAAGCAAAATTTTTAAAAATAGGCAAAAATACAGTTTTAGGAGTAGTTTAACTCGAGGGTGTCTTTAATCCAGAGTAACTCGCTGTTGATAAAATGGCTCTTATATTTAACATTTTACCAAACCCAATAACACTTTTTCTAAAATTTAGATTAGGCTATTGTCCAAATTACTAAAAACTACTTTTATGATGAAATTGCTGCTGCTAAAGAATTCCGCTTTTTCTATAGAATATACAATATTTCTAGACAAATACCTACACCTGAAATATTTGTCACTGTTGAATCAGTAAAAATAGAAGATCATTTTAAATACTGAAGCAATACAATTTTAAAACACAATGTTCCCAAAACTAAATAAGTTTTTTAAAAATCAAGAAATAGTCACATTTTGAAGATTACATGTTTTGTAATATCGAGGGCCATAACCCCACAAACAATGAAAGGTGGTAAGGTGTATTTGCTTTATTGGAAATATTGGCAAGTGAATGCCATTGGTTATTTACTACAGTAGTATTATTGGCAAAATTGCGCTATTTTGCCAATGATTATTTACTAGTGCTGATGTATTGGCAAATTTATGTTATTTTGCCAATAACTGAAAAACGTGTTTTACATACCAAGTGAAACGCAATTGTTCCTTTAAAAATTGCATGCATTTCTAAACCACCTTTTCGGTCCGATCAAACGCATTGCCGGATATTGTGTCTTTTGAACGCCGCATTTTTTAAATTTCCCGCGCGATTGACATCTGTCGTGCGGTTGACAACTTGACGTACTTGCCGACGCCATTTTAATAATATTCTGCGGATTCTTCCTATGTGGGTTCCTTTTGGTGGTTTGTTTTTTGTGTTTTGCAAGTTTTCTTTTAAAATTGGCTTAAATTTAGTTTGAGTTTCAAGTCACCATGGATGTGGAGGCCGATACTGCGTAAGTACTCATATTCTTTTGTTTTTAAATAAAGGTCGGCCTAGAGTGGACTTAAAAATGTTCAGAACTACCAGTAAAGCGACCAAAAATCTTCATTTTTGCTGGCTTTATACAGGAATATAAAAATTAAAATAAAAAATAATAACTTTGAACCGAACAGCACACAGCTTCTGCACATGTATACAAAAGTGAATGACAGCAATAGTTGAAATAATTAAACTAAACTCCATCATGCTGTTTTCCTTAATAATATTTTTTAAAAACAAACCAAAAACTGCAAAAAACCCCCATTTAAATTATAAAAACAAATGAAAGTGAGGTTATGTGCGTCAAAGGGGCATGCTCAAATCCGTTTTAAGATAAAAATAAATGCCTACACTGTTCCCCATAAGCTCATTCAACTTTTATTTTAATTTTAATAATTTTTTTTTTTGATTTGCCTGTATGAACCCAGCATTAAATCGTGATCTAGACGCCACTTTACAAGAAAGTCAAAGGTCACATCATAATCTACAATGCTTAAGCGATACTGACACTAATAATTTACAAATTTCTTTTGTAATCGAGCAAAACCGTTCTCAACTAAAAAGCCAGTTAACTCCTACCTGTGTTCAGCCTTCAGTGCCATTTAGCCTACTGTTGCCGCCATTTTTATAACCAAATTGACAGGTAAAACATGAATTTTCTCTCAGTTTGGTGTCACTATGGCCTCTATAGTAGGCTAAAGGATACTATATCAAAAAAGAGTTAACTGGCTTTTTAGTTGAAGTGTTGGATCGAGCCATTTAAAGATTCATCAATTCAGTCTACGTCCAAGTCATTTTCTTACACTGAAATTTCTCTTGCTGACCCAGAGAATGATGACCCTTAATTTTCTTGTGAAAGTGAGCTGTCTTTAGTTAATATCTTAAAATCTTTTTTAAAATTAATTTGAAAAAACTCGTCTGTGGTACTATTTTTTTATTTTAACGTAAATTTGCCAATAAAACAACTAGATTAAAGTTTTTAATTTTTTTTTTAGGAAACCAATATTTTGTCACTTTTTAAGCAAAAAGGGCTACTTTTTCCTAAAACAAAATACTGGTTTATCCAAAAAAAATAATTTACAGCTATACTTACCACAATTTAAACATTTTTAGATTCTGTAAAAAATCCTTTAAGAAGTCAACCAACTTTTCCTCATTCTGTCGTTGAAGATGCTACTAAGGCTTGGTTACGGGGTGCCTGTGACTGAAAAGGGGGCAGAACATCCAGGAAAAAAGATGCTGAATAAATCTTCATCTTATCTTATAACAAGAAGAAGGAAGTACTAAGTTTTTAAATTTTTGACCAAGGAATTTTTATATAAAGCAACTGAAGCAAACCTTATTTTTTTTTTTTGATTCACAATCAAAGAGATTCTAAATAAAATTTTCCCTGTTGCAATTTACTGTTGTATGGAAAACCTCCTCTTAATAAATATTTACATCAATTTATGAAAGAATTTTCCTCTATCTTTGGCATGACCAAGACGACAAATGTTATTCATATGGTTTATATAAATATAAGTGTATAAGTGTTTGTTTATAGTAACATTTATTTATTTATTACATATTGGTTTTTCTAGGAATTTTTGTTCATTTAAGGATAAAATAAATGTGCATTCGTAAATTATGTGCATTATTTTATTTTTAATCCACAATCATTACAATTTTTATTTTATGCATACATACTTTAAATAGGGAGAAAAAGCCAATTATCAGTGGTATCGGAATTTGCATCTGTATCCCTATTGAGCCCACCCATCAAGGAGGTGCACTTTTAAACTTTTAATTTTTGCGTTGGTTTGGCACTTAGTGGTAAGGGTGATTCACCATATTTTCCCAACTACATAACTTATTTATTCTTAAAGATAGAAAAAAAATAATACAAAAGTTGCTTAGTTTTTCACAAATTTTAAAAAAATTTAACCAAAATTTTCAAAATGTTAAATTTCGACATCAACTTTCTTATTTCAAATGGAACACCCTGTATATTTTTCAAGAAAAACGTTGACTTAAGAGCAATGTGTTGAACAAAGAACCACCTAGACTCTTTTTCCTTGGCTAACACATCGCCCTTATGGCAAATTATTTTTTATTTCACTCAAGAACTGCTAACAATAAACCCTACAAGATCTACCGAAATTTTAAAAAATATACAGGGTGTTCAATTTAAAATAAGAAAGTTGATGTCTAAGTCTAAATTTGACATTTTGAAAATTTTTATTGAATTTTCTTAAAATTTGTGAAGAACTAATTAACTTTTGTATTTAAACTATTTTTCTATCTCTAATATTATATGAGCTATGTAGTGGGAAAAATATGGTGAATCACCCCATACATTTTTTGCCGATATTGCCTGCAATGCCGGTATTTAGTATGCAGTGCTCCTCTACATTTAAACCATGCTAAGTGTGTATTTGCCATCATTTTAAACGTATTCGTTGCCGTCGCTCGGCCGGTGGCTCACACAGGAGTGTTTAAGGTATTTATAACGCACAGATTGCCGTGCGTCAAATTCTCATTGCCAATAGATGCCAATATTTGTAAGGCACTTTGCCATGCCGGCATTGTTTGTGGGGAAATTACTTAGTCAGAGGTTGATTTTCGACTGTCTATATTAATATATCAATAATAATGTATAACCCAAATTGAATATAAAACAATAGTTGTATAAATAGCTAAATAAGCAATATAGAGTTTATTGCACTACATCTTCCCCTTTTCGAAAGAATGGAATTCTTTGTGGCCAAAATTTTCAATTACTTAATAAATAAAAATAATAAAACGCTGTAAAGTATAAAAATATGATAAAATAATAATTGATAAAGATAACACATAGAAGATAATAATATATGGCGTGCTCCACCGCCCTTATAAAATTATGTTTAAGAAGTAAAATAACAATACATATGAATCTAATTAAGTATGATAAACTAATAAAATTTTTTCCGACAGAATTAGTCTATTCGCGCGAATATTTTTGTACACTATTTTTATGAACCGTTATGTCCTTTCCGTTTTCACTCTTTAACTTAAAATTAACATTATCATTGCTAATAACGACAAAAGGACCTTTGAACCAATGGTCAAATTTAGTTCTGTTCTCGTTGGAGATCATTACAAGATCACCTGGTTGTAAATTGAGAGGTTTAGATGCCACATCGTACCTAGTCTTACGATTTTCTGTTGCCCTTACAATAAAATCTCTGGCTCTGTGATGAAAAACTTGTAATCTATGCCTAAGATCTTGATAGTATGCGTCAGTATTGTACCATGGGTCAACTGTATTTGTCAAGTTGTCAGAAAGTTCTAATTTTCGTCCAAAAACAAGTTCGAACGGTGTGTAATAATGGTAAACACCTGGTGTCGTATTATAGCAAAACGCGTTATATTTTATCCATTTATCCCAGTCTGTAAAGGAGTCGCTTATGTATGATCTAAGATATTCGTTTAGAACTCTGTAGTTTCTTTCGTATCCACCCATGCTTTGATGGTGATATGCCGTAGAAAATTTATGTTTTATATTTAATAAGTTTGACAACTGCTCTATGACTTGATTTTTATATTCCGATCCCATGTCAGTCCTAATTTCTTTTATTTTGCTTTTGTTTACTTGGCACTTTCTACAATTTTTAATATATGTTGAAACATGACGAGACCATCCAACGATATTTTGTTTTTTCAAAAGTCGTTTTTGACCGCAATGTCCTCCTATTAAAGGATTCTCGTGAAATTCTTGTATCAATCTTAACTTTTCGTCTTTATCTGTGACGAGTTTCGGATTCTCATATAAAAATATTTGTAGGTTTTCTAGGTAATCTTGTCCTTTTATTTTTAAATCGCTTACCGTGCACGTATTACAAATTTCATCATTTAATTTCAGTTTTAATTTTTCTATTTTGTTTTCACTAGCCATATCTGCAGCTGAGACAATATTTTCCCTAAAGAAAAATTGTCATTAGTGAAAAATATTTTCTTATCAACACTACTATCAATTTCTTTTTTCCGTACTTTTCCAGTATTATACCAAGGTAATCTGGCTTACATATAAACTTTAAAGTAGGAATCTTAATTAAATCATAATTATTTATGTAAACATTATTTTGGACATTTTGGTTTGATCATTAATTTCTGTATTCAAATTTGTTGTTTTCTTGTCATTGATCTCGTGGTAATAGCTAATATTTGAGCCGATTTTGACCTAATTTCTTTTAAATCTTTTCCCTTGATATATTCGATCTCAAAATCATACTCCTCAAGGTCTAATCTCATCCTGGTTAACTTTGAAGAAGGGTTCTTCATTGAAAATAAATAAACAAGAGGTCTGTGATCTGATTTCACTAAAAACCCTCGTGACGCAAAAGCAATTGGTAAATCTTCCCCATTGAATGTCTGAGATAAAACTGCTCCACAGGCTTCTTTTGACGCATCGGTGGTTAGCGTAAAAGGTTTTTCAAAATCTGGATACTGCAAGATTTGTGGTTGAAGCAGTAGGCGTTTTAGATTTTCAAATGATTTTTGACATTCATCAGTCCATAAAAATTCTACGTTTTTCTTCGTTAACCTATTCAATGGTTTTGCAATTTCAGCGAAGTTTTTCATGAAACGTTGTAATAATTACAAAATGAAGTAAAACTTCTGACGTCATCAGCTGATTTTGGTGAGGGGTAGCTGCGAATCGTTTCATATTTCGACTCATCGGGTAAAATTCCATCTGCAGTAATCAAGTAACCTAGATATGTAACGTTATTTTGGAAAAACATACATTTACTTGGATTTAACTTAAGATTAAATTTTCGACATGTGCCGAAGACCCCTTTGAACAACCTATTACTATCAGATCATCCATGTAAATAAATGCTTTTTCAGGTGTGATTCCTGCGAAAGCAATGTTCATCATGCGTTGGAAACTGTTCGGACTGACCTTTAACCCGAACGGCAATCTTGTGAAGCGGTAAGCTGCTGTATTGGTGCTGAATGATGTTATATCTCGAGAACTTTCTTCTAATGGTATTTGATGGAAACCTGATCTTAAATCTAAGGTGGAAAACCATTTTGCTCTGCTCAGTTGGTCTAATATTTGATCAATTCTACTGATCGGAAATTTATCAGCTAAAAGTTTTTTGTTCACAGAACGAAAATCGAAGACCAATCTCCACTTCTTCTCTCCATTTATCGCTTTTTTTGGTACAAGAAGGATTGGGCTGTTAAACTCTGATTGGGATGGCTCAATAATTTTATCCTTAAGTAATTTTTCAACCTGTTTATTTATTTCAGTGACCTGGGAATAAGGCGTTTTATATATAATTTTTTATGTAAACTGGCGAATTATCGATTATCTCAATTTTTGCTCATAAAAATTATTTACAGTTAATGGGTCATTTTCTAGCGCAAAGATGTCTGAATAATCTTGGCATAAATTAATCATATCATGTTTCACAAATTCTGGGATTGCACTAGTGTTCAGTTCATAGACCTCGTATAGCCCTCTGTGACACCTTTTATTCTGCGTAAATTCGACCTGTCAACAATTTGATGTGGATTCACTTTAGTTCTCTTAAATAATGATACGTTTGCTCCTGTGTCTACCAGTAACGTAACAGGATCTTCTCCCGTCATATCAGTTTGGATAACTACAAAAGTTGAAAGTGATAGGTCCATGTTGAAAACTTTTAGCGACTGCCCCAAAGGAGCTTGTTGAGGCTCCTTGTGCTTTTCCTGATTTGAGTCTGCGTCGTAAGTGTCATAGGCTCTAACAAATCTGTTTGATCTGCCCCGTTGCCAAGAACCTCTGTTCTGATATGTCCGAGCATACCTGTTTTGACCATAATTATTTTTATTATTTTGGTATGCGGTGTTGCCATTATTTCTATAGGAATTTCCTCCACGATGACCAAAGTTTCTTCTTCCACGGAAGTTATTTCTCAGTTTTCCTCTGTGTTGCCATTTATTAGCTTAAAACACGGAGGTACTTGACGAATTGTCTTCGCTGACATTAACAAATTTTGTTAAAGCATCTTGAGCTGTCTGAAAAGATCCAGCTTCCATAATAATCTTCACCTTTTCCGAGGTTGCGTTGGTGCCGAGTGCTTTAACTGTGGTATTTACCGTGTAGCTTTCTGCTACTTTTTCTGGCACACTTTGTGTCAATTTTTCCATTTTTGTTGCATATTTATTGTCATTATGGCGCTGTTTTAAATTGATTTTTGTAGTAACGGACTGTGAACTTTCAGGTTCTATTCCGTCTTTCAGTTTTGTGTGAATGTCGGTTAGAGTTTTGCTATCACCTATTAAATCTCGCGCTCTCCCTGTAAGCCTGGTTTTGACATAGGCAACTGCATTATCCTCGTGGGATTCCACATTTGCTTTTAGTAGATTTAAAGCATCTAGTAATGAAGTTAACCTATCCGTAGAACCATCGAACTCACGTGGTATGATCTTACTGGTAAAATTGAAAAATTCGGTAGTACTTAAGGGCATATTGGATGTAGTAGTAAAAAGATTAGGATTTTCTTTAATTTCGGATTTTTCAATAGAGTCACTTTCGTCACTGTCGTCAGTGAGGTCAATTAAGTCGTCTTTTACTGTTGGATCAATTGGTTTTAGAATAGAGCTAGGGATTTTATAGTCAATCTGCAAAACTTGGAACGATCTAACAAGTCTATCTCTAACTGTATTAAATAATGGTTTTACGTAATTATTGTATTTATGATCATCAAGGTATTTTATTTATTTATAGCAACCAGATACGGTAAAAACAAAAGTATTATAAAGGGTTAGTAAATTATTTTTTACTTGGTTTCTGATATTTTCTGACTTAGGAACCCGTTTCTTTAAAATTCTTTTTGATTCTTTAATGATCTCGTCTTTTAAATTTGACAGTTTGTTCAAAATTTCCTCCCAAGTTACTTTAACTATGGGTCCTGACATTAATTAACATAAATTGGAGCAAAACTGCACTATAATAGTTAATCAAATAAATAAAAATCATAACTATTGTGTTAATAAACAAAAAAATATATAAATTGCATAATTCTACCTATTTAAGTAAAACTGACCTAACTAAACAATTAAAAATAAAGTCATTCATCCCGTTCATCGTAAAACATCTTCTTTGTAAGTATTTCATATCATCATATCATAATGTAACATATCATATATCCAAAAAAATTCTCTACCAATGTTCTTCAAAGAATTTCCGTGTCAGCAGTTTTAATTTATTTCAATCAAAAACCAAGATGCAGTAGTTAAGTTACAAACATAAATGTTACGTACCATTGTTCAGCTAGACTTTTTTTGTTGTTTTAAAGTACTTAGGTTTTCTCCATCTATACATCTTCAACAGCTACAGAAGATGCTGTGGGTTTAAAATACACACTCCTTCGGATGTTCTTTTTCAAACCTCTTCAATACGCCTTTCTTAGTTTTAACGACGTTAAAATTACTACGCACAACGTAAAAACATACCCAACAAATCTAATATGTATCGGTACCGACGAAAGTCCTTGTTCATCGACGATAAAATTTGACGTTACGACGCCCGTGCTGGAAACATCGCTTTCCTTAGATACGGATTTTCCCATTTTAAGTTACACTGTACTCCTCGCAATTTCGGCCAAAACTTTTTCCAGGTATGTAACTACACAAACTCCGATCACGAAGAGAGTACCAACGGCGGCGGCAAGACAAAGCGCTACTTTCAACGTTATAAATTTTTTGTCGTTGCGACCGTTTACATTTTTTAAAACTTTTTCGAAAAATTTGTCACGGTCGCCATGTAATATCGAGGGACATAAATTACTTAGTCAGAGGTTGATTTTCGACTGTCTATATTAATATATCAATTATAATGTATAACCCAAATTGAATATAAAACAATAGTTGCATAAATAGCTAAATAAGCAATATAGAGTTTATTGCACTACAGTTTGCACTAATAATATAATATTATATTTAGTTGCCTGCCGTACCTGACAAGAGAACAATATTCTATTGTTTTTAAATAATTTTGAATGGTCTTATTATCTAAAGGAAAAAATCCAATTATGTTACCTATAGTTTACTTTGTGTTTTTTGTGCAGAAGACTAGGAATTAGGTAAGCGAATAAACATACTATTTATTCCTATTGCTAATGCCTATATGAATCGTTGTTAAGTAATCTATTTTAAATAAAAATAGCAAAAATTAAATTTTAATTCTTAATATTTTACAATATTTGAAATTGTTTTAGTGTATCTACTTTATATGTTTTACATCCACGCTTTTTTTAAACCGATCTTCCCCCTTTTTAATAATTCGAATTTACATATAATTTTTTTGTTTGTTCAAAAATGTAAACCAAAACTTTCGTGTACCAAACCTTTTTCTTTGTAACTCTGAAGAAGAGTAAAAATATACTCGAAATGTAAGCTTAATTCAAGTGTCTTATTGAAGCACCTCCTGTCCTAAACCCAAGAACACCCAACTCTGTAAGAATCGCAAGGACAAGAATCTACCGTTCGTAAATTGAAAATGTATTTCATTTCTGAGATATTCAGTTTGGGTGTATTCAAGAATTCCATTTTTTAATTAACTAACTATTACCCAAGACAATAAAACGGGAAAACTCCAATGACTTTGACTTTCTTAAATCTCCTAATCATTTGTATATTTCTTTCCGTAAAATCTCTTGTCCTTGTTAAGGTATTCGATAAGGTCTCATAGAAATGGGAGGTATATCTAATGTGACCACTATGTGCATAGCTTCTTGGGAGCAGGTTAATTTCTGATTTGGAGCTTTACAAATTTTCGCCCCTCTTAAGTCCTAAAATTGTCCAAATTAAGTTTTTTAAGGACAGCATTTACATTCGTAAACGTAACGGACTGTCTCCATTTTACTTCTGCGTTGCTGTTCTCGATTTTGCTTACTGTATCTGTTTCGTAGGTTCTCGCCACCGGCGTGTTTTTGCGTAACGTTATTCGTTCTCTTGTAATATTCATTAATCGCACTGGGACTCTTGATCCTGTTTTAACTAACATGTCAGCAGTAAGGAGACCCATTAGGGTACTTTCAAAAGGTTCCATCATAACGCACTCTGAAGTTACCTTGTTAGCTTTTCTAAGCACTGCCGCAACAATTACTTCATACTGTGGGTGTATGACCAAATCTTTCAATACTATCCTAACATCCGTTGACTACTACTACTATTCATTCTTCTCCATGGTGTCCATAGTGGGTACTGATTCCAGGCTCGTACAGGCCTCTATGTTTCATACAATAAGAATCTTTCTTATTCCGCTGAATAAATTCCTTCTGTTCTCTGTTTAGCCTTGACCGGCAACTGTTTTCCATCTTTCTTACTTACCATGGTACATACCAAGTCTTTGTTTACTTCGGGTAATATTTCTGTAGCTTCACAACAGCTTCCATCTGTTGAGAGTCTTAAATTTTTGTCCAATGGCAGTAGTCCAAAATTCTGCTTTCCAATTTTTGTAGGGTCATTTCCAGGTTAGAGTAAAAACATAATCTCATCCAACTTTTCTTTTAATCCTCAAAGCTGGACTGTGAATGTCTCTTTCCTTACTCAAAGCTTCCAAAATTATTCTAATTTTATCTTCTTTCTCGAAATGAATCTCACGTTCAAAAGATCTAGACCCAACAACATGTCCACCTGTGTAAAATTATTGTTCTCCACCGTAAATTTGTCTTCCATATCTAGATTACCTGGTAACCTTATTTTCAATAATGACTGTCCCAGTGTCGGTATTAAATTACCTTGAAAATCTAAAATCCTTAAATCTGATTTCTTCTTATTGAACTCCTCAGCGATATGGGCTTTTAATAGGGATACAATGCGCCTGATTTCAACATTGCTACATAACGGTTTTTATTTAATTAATATAGTCTAGGGGTTCCCGGCTCATTACACACAAATATCCCTACTCTGTTTCTTGGATCTATTCCCAACTTGCCTGATGTACAGGTTGACTCCGGGGTTTTTCCAGAGGGGCTGTTGATCCATTTAAAGTTTGTGAATTTTTAGCTGGTCTAAAAGTGCTCTTGTTGCATTCTCGTGTCATGGGTCCAGGGAGATTACACTGGTAACAAATCAGCTCTCGTTCTTTCTTTTAAAATGTCCTACCTGATTACACCGTTAGGGCCTACTGTCCTGCCTTATCCCGCAATACGGTGCAGTGTGACCATTCTTTGACGACACTCAACAAAGTTCCCTGTACTCAAGTCCTCGTAAATTGAGTGCGAAGTTGAGTTTTGAATAAATTCCAGTCGTCAGTAGCCTTTAAATACGGCTCTGCTTCTAAGTATTGTTTAGCTTAATGTTTTAGCTTTAATCTAGCTATTGCAGTTTTGTTAGCTTCTGGCCACTGAGCTAAAGAAGCGACTCCTTCAATTGCATCAATAAATTCTTCAACATTGCCCTGTCCGTCATAATTTTGAACTGAGTCAGCTTCAACGTTCAGTTGGTTTAGTATTAAGGTTGGCAATGTCCGTATCCACTTATGCCAGATCCACCAACTAAAGATCCTGTGCCAGATGCAGTTTCAGTGCCAGATGTAATGCCAGTGCCAGGTGCAAGGCCAATGTCAGTTGCAACGCCAGTACCAGATGCAACGTCAGTGCCAGGTGCAACGCCAGTGCCAGGAGCAAATATACCAGTGCTAGTGACCCCTCCTGTGCCCGTCTTTGCTGATGTCGGATCATTTGGATTCGGTGTCATGACGTTGATTTTTGAAAACAAATTATTCCACAATTGTGGATTACAATCCCCAATTTCCAGGTTATAGATAAATAAATTTTGAATTATTTTTGTTATTTTCCTTACAGAAAATTCAACCCCACGAAACCAATTTAATTTCATTAGTAGGGAAGTTTTGTAGCATTCATTCTACGAATGAACAATAACAACTTCGATAAATAAAATGTTCACACTATTTATTATATGATTAAAATATAGAAAAACGGAGCCATTAATATCAAATCACTACTTTTTAAAAGACTAATATTTATATCATAATATTAGCAAAGAGTTATATAAACCACTACCGAAAGTTCTTTGCGTTTACACTTAAACATTTATCATCTACAATCTTTACATTTCTGGAATGTGTATATATGGGTAAAGTGTATCGCACAGATTTATTTACCTTATGACCCAGTTTCGGAGTTCAGTGACAGGGATTACCACTCAAACACAACTTTTGCACGACTTTTCACGATTGTTTATCGTCTCCTGATAATGCTAACGTTGTTAACGAAACGCGCGTCGAGTGCAAAAAAGTGTAGTTTTGGTTTGTGGAAAACAATCATAACTTTGTTAATTAAACGATGCCTATTTGTGAGTGATTCAGAGTTGGAAGTCAGAGTGTGCGATGGTGTTAAATGATGTCTGGATTGAGGGTGACTGACGAGCCCACGCTGGTCACCCCGGGCGAAACATTGTTTAATTTTCTCTTTTCGCTTTGGTCTTTTGTGTGTTCCTTGTGGGACACTCATCCAATTTTGAATTTTCTTTCTTTCCTCCCAAGATCTTTTGATCTTCTCTTTTTTAATTAAATTCTAGTTTAAAAACTACAAAAATGCAATTAACACCAAAAAGATATTTTCATAAATAAAAAAGTTATAGGGTCTAAACCAAAATGCAGACTTTTCAAAAAGCCCCCGTAGTCCAAAGACGAGGTGACATTGAAATACGGTTTTTACCAAAAATCTTGTCTTAAAATTTGAGCCTCGCAAAGTGGGGTCGAATTTTCTCTATCTCTTCTAGAAGTACCCGAAACCTCCCAAAACACCCTGTACACTATTATCTATGTACATCGTTTGAATCTTGGTGTTCAACTGATTTTTGTTGACCTGGGTCTATCTATTTATATTAAGAAAAGGGCAATTAACCCTGTCAACTAGCAGGAAATGACCTCAATAGAGAACTTTTGCACCTCTTATAAAAAATCCCCGTTAGGTGACTTTATCGCTTAATAAATCGTTGTGACGTAGCTAACGTCACGTTATTTTTAAGACTGCTTTTTTAGCTTTTGCACACAGCCTTTGCTTTGTTTATGGCCGATTTTATACGGTATTTATTATTATAAAGATTTACAAAAAGAATTTGTCCGATATTTTTTATTTAGAATATCTTATTTTTGTGTTTTTACAGTGAATTTTAATTATTGTTAATCTTTAAAAACTCAAAAACACAACATAGAAAATGGAGGTTATTGATAGACAGATCGGAATCACTTGTCATATAGTTGCCAGGGCAAATCAATGTTTTACATTTCTTACAAAATTCTAGCCAAAGAAAATGATTAAACAAAAATTGACACTTATCTTTACAATTAAAAATAATACAGAACATATTTGCATTCAAAAATCAATTTAAATTTGTTGTTTTTCTACTTAACGTTTTACTGTCGGCAACCAGGTCAATTATAAAGAATACGGTATTCTCAAGCAGATAACGTCAAACTTTATAGGTTAGTAAGGGATTCCGTTATTACCTCGTAACTGGGCATGCCCGAAATAAGCGATAAAGTAGAAAGGCATCAAAATTATAGTTGCAAAAGGTCTCTAATAATAAAGTAGTGACGTCATTTCTGATATATGCGTCCTATTTTGTAAGTGACCTCTAGAAAATTACAAGAAGAAGTTTTCCATGAGCGTACCTAGTTTGTAAGCTACTGGTTAATAACAAGCTAATTTGTTATTTTCTTATATCTCTAATTATAGGGAAAAAATATGTTCCAGCGAAATAAAGTCATTACTAACATATAAACTAAATTATTTTCCCAATCTATGCCCCTGGATCCTAATACAGGTGTCTCATCAGTGGAAAAGTTTTTATACATTGATTACGACATTGCCTTCTTCAATTTCTGACTGTAACAAGAGAGATTTAGCGTCAGTGGCGTGCACCAATTTTTCGTCGTAAAATTTTTAGGAAAAGGTTTTTGAGTTTGGGAGTGCATGAACCTATTGACCAAATAAGGGTTTGAGATGGGGTGGGCTAATATTGTGCAATATTAAGGGGAAATATTTTAAGGAAGGGTAACTGATCGCGTGTAGAATACATGAGACTTTTAAATTTCTGTGGTTTGCGTGATCACCTATTTCTTGGAGTTTATTGACCGCGTGTCAAGCGCGTGCAGAGACCATCCACTCATATCCGCGTTTTCTTTGAGTCATTGGGTAGATCTTTATGATTAGTTTAATAAAAAGTGTTGGTGCATAAATTAGTTATGATAATGTTTTCCAAGGCCAAGATTTAATCTTGACCCACTTTTCGTTATTAATAGAAGGTAATAAATTTTTAAAAAGAAATAGTAAGCGGTTATGATTATACGGTTTTTATTTTTTATAAATTTGATTTTTTCTTTAACTGGGACTGCGCTCATCCCACAAAGTAAAACCATATACATTTTAAACCTTATTACCCAAGGTTCCCCTATATTACATTTTCGCTGGAGCTTCAGATTGCTTTGCGGATTTTTTAAAAATTTGTTTTTCCTTGTTAGACTTTTAATTAAAAGGATTAATAAAAAGTTCCTTTCCTAATATTACTTTATTATTTAAACCCTAAAATATAAAGACAGTTTATATTGTTTTGCAGCTACCTAATAATGCAAAATTACCTTGGTTTTTAAGTACCTACTTTCACTTTAAAATTTTGGTCATTACTAATTTAGTGGCTAAAATCAAGCTTTTACAATACTATCTATAATTAAAACATTTTTTAAATGTATAAAATGACACACTTAGATTATCTAAAGCAGATTTTTTAAAGATTGACACTATATATCCTCTGTTGCAAAATGCCAAAAGTGTAGGTAGAAGAATGTATAAAGACTTTTCCGACTTGCTGTACTGACAACCAGAGAAAAAAATATTTTATAAAATATTAGCCTATTTAGTGCCCAGACTGGTTTATGATAATATATATAGCTCAATATTTATTGATGTCATAAATTAAATAACCTAAAAATAGATAAACTCACCCCATTTAAAAGTTGTGTTAGTATAATAGCTTGACTACAGTACAATGTTTTAATTTTCCCTGTGGTTTAAGCCTTTGCTTTTAACAGTTAAACTGAGTTTCGTTGTTTAGAAAATCCACAACTTCAATTATATAAGTTTGTGTACCATGTTGACTAATAAGGATTGTTTTTTTTTCTATTAATTTCTACAAAGTTTTGATGAGTAAAATACTTTCCATTTTATTTTCAGCTCTCTAAACAATACTAAGAAGAAGGATGACTGGAAATCTCACGTAAAATACAAACATACCAGCATTTATGAAATCCAGATATTTCGTTGTTTAGATTGCGAATATATAACTAAATATAAAGCACATCTAACCAGGCATATTGTCGCAAAACATAAAAGTGATAATGAAGTCGAAATATTTAATTGTTTATTTTGCGAATTTAAAACTAAATATAAAATAAATATTACAAGGCATATTAAAAGAAATCATGATGACAAAATTGAATTATTTTATTGTACATTTTGCGAATTTAATACTAAGAATAAAGCAACTTTAAAAACTCATATTTTGGTAAAACATAAAAATGATGATGAAGTCGAGACATTCCATTGTTCAATTTGCGAATATAAAACTAGAAGGAAACAGAATATGACCGCTCACATTGATAGACATAAAAGTAATGATATAACCAAGATATTTCCATGTACGTTCTGCAACTATAAATCTAAGAGGAGATGTGATTTGGAAACGCATGTTAGAAACCAACACATAAATGCTGGTAGAGTTTTCGAATGTAACTTCTGCGAATTCAAAACTAAGTATAAGGGAAATTTAAATGTCCATATTGTTTTGAAACATAAAAGTGAAGATGAGGTCAAAATATTCCATTGCACTTTTTGTGCATATAAAACTAGAAGTAAATTTAACCTCAATACTCACGTTTTACACCAACACAAGAATAATGATAAAGTCCAGATATTTCAATGTACGTTCTGCAAATATAAAACTATATACAAAAGAAATTTTAATGACCATATTGTAGCAAAACATAAAAGTGATGATTTAGTTGAAATATAATTGTGGATTGTGCGAGTACAAAACTAGAATAAACACACAAAACTGCTGAAGTGGTAACAACCTGTTGTACTATAAATAAAAAGCTTTTGTCAAGCGACATAACTACGTTGTATAGCTGTAAGTATTCTGCGTCAAAAGATAATATGTCATCCACTTCTGCGAAATGAATGACCACGTCCACAAAGAATTGGTGAGCCGCCCAAAGAAGTTCCGTAACCCAAGAAGCCTGTGCAGAAGTGATCACCAATAACATCCCAGAACCAGTGCCTTTTAAAAAGGGCCTTACATAAGTAGTTGGTTTTGCGTGTCAAAAGGGTTTAATTGAATAAGGGATGTAACTAAGGGATTGGGAAAAGAGGACTTAAATATAACTTAAGGAATCACAAATGACGTAGGTATAATGTAAAGTTGCAGAATATACCAAGGGGTCTCAGGCAGGTGCCCGGCGCTCTATCTATTATCACATAACTTAGCGATTATAAAAATGTGGGTAAATATTATACAAAGTGTCATTTTTAAGCAAGCTTACTTTAAGGTGAACTACTAGGCCTTAGCCAAACGTGCTTCAAAATGGTGAAAAATATTGAGAGAACAAAAGTTCTGCTAATTTAACCTTATTATTGACCCCTTCATTAAAGTGTGCTATTTAGGATCAAACCCTGGATCTTGGGTTCAAAGCCAAAAGCACATCGAACCTGTAAGGGTTACATTCCCCTATGATCTCAGCTTCGTGTTATGTTAATGTTAACTGGATTATAAAACATGTGCAACCATTAATCCTTGATAATTAAAAAAAAATCACGTTAAGTTTTTAAGCGTTTTGTTCACTCATTTAACAATTTGTGTGTGCTTGCGATTACCCACAGCCCCCGCTTGGCAGCTAACCCAATCCGTATAAAAATAAATTAATATTTTCCTTTGAAAAAAAATTGACATTAGTAAAAAATCAGCTTTTTCAAATACCCAACGGCATTTTATATTTTGTTCAGGAGTTGTAAAAAAAGGTTTAATATATCGTATGTATAACGAAAAAATAATTTTTTCACGTCATTCGGGTCAACGGCAGTCGCGTGCGGAAAATTTTAACTTTCCACCCTCGTTAGGATAATAAAGTATCACAAACGGCCTAACCGATTTTTATAATTTTTATTATTCGACTAAGGAACGCCTCGCGGTTGTTGTTCCCATTTTATTGGAAAACATACTTTCCCCGTCACTTTCACGACAAAACTAAAAAAATCGCTAAACATTTTATTTTTAACATTTTTTATTTGATTCAGAAGTGGTGGTCCCATTTTATTAAAAAAAATATACATCCCCATCATATTCACGACAAAACTAAAAAAAAAATATAACTCCTAATCCGATTAGCATCATTTCTTTATTTGGTTCTATTTTATTAAAAAGTCATACCTTCCCCACCACTTTCACGAGAAAACTTAAATTATATTAGTAATTCCCAAACCTCACAACAGATTTTCTTTTTTTTTCGAATAGGACTAGTTTATTATTAAATAATTTTTTTATATTGGGATTTTCCATCCATTTGAAATGTGAGAGCCAGGTTGGGCAAAAATTGATAAATGTAAACCACGTTAATCGCAAAGTTATTCATTATCTTACCATGTAAATGATGTAAATTTGTATTAGCCATAAGTAGTTAAAATTGTATTTAGTACTTAAGGATCCATTAAGTTTTAGGATGTATTTGCGTACACCAAAAGTTTCAACTAATGGAGTTTTAACACATTTCAAAAAGGGGAAAGGGGCTCTTTGTACCGTTCATTTTGATCGATACAAATTTAACGTTCGAATTAGACCTAACCGAACTTGCCTGACTGCCATCTCGTTTATCTCTCTTTTACGACGAAGATCTCTCCCACTTAGCACAATAACGTTAGAAACTTATCAAATTCACGTGAGTTTAATACGTGATTCTGCGAATTGCATAAATATCACGTTGCCAGTAACGTGAATTAAAAAATTGAAAATGACGCTTAATAGGTCGCGTCCTAACGTTATAAAAATTAATTTGAGTAAAATTAACATCAGAAACACATACGATATCACATTAATAAAGCATTTTTTCAAATTACTTTAAAATGCTAGAAAATATCGTTTTTTTTTTGTTATTTACATATCAAAAAAATATACCGTATCGCGTAAAAAAAGTGATGTTTCTTAGTAAGAAAATCTGAAATGCTTAAATTTTATTTTTTCAAAAAATCAGAACGCTTTGATCAACTAAAAAGTTTTAACAACAATTATTTAAAATTTTGAAAGTCTGATTTGGTCAAAATACCTAGCGTGTGGCAAAGCGAACTTTTCTACACCCATTTGCGAGGGAAAATTAGTATTTTCTACACACAAATGGAACAGAAAAGTATATTTTAGTAGTTTGATCGTATTTTGAGCTGACTAAACTTTTTAAATTATTATTATTACAAACTTTAGTTCTTTAAGCGTTTTAACTTTGCAGTTTGTCTTAACAAACGAGAAAAAAAAATTAAAACATTTAAGGTTTTTTTTAATAAAAAATAAGCACTTATTCCTCATTTATTAATTAAAGCATTTGATTTCATTTTTTTTTAAATTTTATTTAAAACATACAGAATTAAGCTTTCCATTAAAAAATTTTGTTCAAGTCAAACAGAGCACAGCAGTATATTAAGACTTGCAGGCACCATATCGCATCATTGCCATTACATACATATCTTCATGTTTATCTCTATTATTTTGGGTGGTCGGTATCTGTCTCTTTCTGCAGCATCATCCATCAGTTTTCCATGACAGTAGGAAGCTTTGTATTCATGGTGGTACTTAAAGAAAGGGAATTTCTTTCTTTCTTTCTGTCTGCAGCTACATCTGGAAACAAAATATTTTTATAGATGGATAATAAGTAGCATATCCAAGACGGTGGCTGAACCTTGTCCTGCTAAAAAACTGCATCAAGTTTTTTAATCAGTGTTTTATGAGTTTTTATTCAGTTTGCTGGTAGTACAAAATGACATTTGATAATAAAAAAACTAAATAAATACCATAGGCAAAAATTTTCTTAAAAACGTTTTATTTTGAGCGTATGAATCCCGCAAAACAAAAATTTTAGAAAAAGTAATGCGTAACTTTAGTAACAGATAAACAAAAAAATACATAATATTATATAATTTAAAAGTTTTGTAAAGATCCAAAAAAAATGATTTTATGCCCATTTTTGAAAAATCTAATGTGTGAATATTCTAAGCACTTTCAGAGGAGACCTTTCAGACATCATCGTTTTAGTTATTTAGGAAAAATATATAAAGATCTAAAAAAAAAGTTTTTATAAAAGGACATAAAAAATATTTTCAATGCAAAATTTGTTGAACTTGTAGGGTCTCAATTTTGCTTTAAGCTAAAAAAAAGTTCCTGGCATTTCATACTACTTACCCTGCAAAGTGTAGATGTTAAGATGGTCGCCAGGATAATCGCCTTTCTTCATATAAGGGTACCAAAGATATAATTTTTGTTGTTTAAAAATTGAGAAGCAAGGTCGAAGCGACCCATATTTCCATCAAAAGTCCACCTGAAATATAAATTTGGGGATTAACCATAGGTAAGGTTACCACTAGTGTGTAAATATTCTGAGCACTTTCAAAGGAGACCTTTTGAACTAAAAAGAACAGTCTCTATAAAAGGACAACAAAAATCTTATCAATGCAAAATTTGCTGAAACTGTAGCATCTCAATTTTGCTTTAAACTGAATTTTAAAAAAAGTTCTTGGAATTTTATACTACTTACTCTGCAAAGTTTAGATGTTAAGATGGTTGCCAGGATTCATGTAAACCCACACACAGGTCAAAATACTATCTTCTAGCGTGTGGCAAAGCGAACTTTTCTACACCCATTTGCGAGGGAAAACTAGTACATTCTACACCCAAGTGGGAAAAAAAAGTATATTGTAGCAGATTGATCGTATTTTGACCTGACTAAACTTTTGAAATTATTATTGTTACAAATTTTGATTTTGAAGCGTTTTGACTTTGTAGTTTGTCTTGACAAACGAGAAAAAAAAATTGAAGCATTTAAGGTTTTCTTAATAAAAAATAAGCACTTTTTCCTCATTTATTAATTAAAGCATTTGATTTTAATTTTTTTTTTAATTTTATTTAAAACATACAGAATTAAGCTTTCCATTAAAAAATTTTGTTCAGGTCAAACAGAGCACAGCAGTATATTAAGACTTGCAGGCACCATATCGCATCATTGCCATTACATACATATCTTATGTTTATCTCTATTATCAGTTTTCTTTGACAGTAGGAAGCTTTGTATTCATGGTGGTACTTAAAGAAAGGGAATTTTTTCTTACTACAGCTACATCTGGAAAGAAAATATTTTTTTAGATAAATAATAAGTAGCATATCCAAGACGGGGGATGAACCTTGTCCTACTAAAAAACTGCATCAAGTTTTTTAATCAGTATTTTATGAGTTTTTATTCAGTTTGCTGATGGTACAAAATGACATTCGATAATAAAAAACCTAAATAAATGCCATAGGCAAGAATTTTCTTAAAAATTTTTCATTTTAAGCGTTTGAATCCCACAAAACAAAAATATTATATAATTTAAAAGTTTTGTAAAGATCTTTCAAACATCATCGTTTTAGTTATTTAGCAAAAATATATAAGAGTTCCTGGCATTTTACACTAGTTACCCTGCAAAGTGTAGATGTTAAGATGGTCGCCAGAATAATTGTCTTTCTTCATATAAGAGTTTCAAAGATATAATTTTTGTTGTTTCAAAATTGAGAAACAAGATAGAAACGACCCATATTTCCATCAAAAGTCCACCTGATATATAAATTTGGGGATTAACCATAAGTATTGTCACCACGAGTGTGTAAAGATTCTGAGCACTGTAAATATTCTGAGCACTTTCAGAGGAGACCTTTTGAACATCATCGTTTTAGTTATTTAACAAAAATATATAAAAAACTGAATTAAAAAAAAAGAAGTTCCTGGCATTTTATGTATTTTATACTACTTACCCTGAAAAGTGTAGATGTTAAAATTGTTGCCAGAATAATTGTCTTTCTTCATGTAAAGGTACCAAAAATATAATTTTTGTTGTTTCAAAATTGAGAGGTATGGTAGAAACTATCCATATTTCGGCTCAGTTAAGTTTTCCCCCCCCCCAGATCGATTTTCTCAAAAATTTTTATGCCAAAATTTTGCACACATTTTGCACAATTTTGCACACCTCAAATCAAATTTTGCACACCTTCTTACGAGAAACTACAGCCCATTTTCTGTGGGGGGGGGGCAAACTTGACGTCGCCCCCCCCCAGTCAATATTTTTCAAAAATTATGATGTCATTTGAAAGGTCTTATTTTGCACATCCATTTTAAAATTTTGCACACCTCCCTGTAACCCACACGAGGGTTCTGAAAATATCAAGTTTCACCCCCCCCCCAGTCAATATTTTTCAAAAAGTTTGGTGTCGTTAGAAAGGTCTTATTTTGCACACCCATTTTAAAATTTTGCTCACCTCCCTGTAACTCACTCAATATTTTTCAAAAATTTTTGAGTCATTAGAAAGGTCTAATTTTGCACACCCATTTTAAAATTTTGCACACCTCTAACCAATACGAAGGTTCTGAAAATATCACACCTCTCATGCCGTTTTCTTTTTGTGGCGTTTACGGTTAAACTTGGTCTTAAAATTTCCCAGAAGTATAAGCAAACAAAGGAGACCTCGATTGTGTAATATCTTTGAATATTGTTTAAATTTACAGATAATTGTTTATGTTTACATTTGTATATAATCAAAAGTTTTTAATTTTTATGAATTTCTGGATTATACTTAAATTTTCATATTAAAAATGCAATGACGTCATGTATTAGCTGATATGAACAGAAAAAATCGATGTAGATAGCGCATCCTGTAATGTTCGATACCTTGAGCATCGGAACCAGCCTATTTTGCCGGTTCAGAATGGTTGCGGTTCTCAAGGTATGGATCTTCACAGGATGTGCTATCTACGTCCATTTGTTCTGTTCATGTCAGCTAGTAGATGACGTCATAGCATTTTTTATGTGAAAATTTAAGTATAATCCGGCAATTCATAAAAATTAAAAACTTTTGATTACATACACATGCGAGCATAAACAATTATCTGTAAATATAAACAATATTCGAAGATATTACACAATCGAGGTCTCCTTATTTTGCTTATACTTCTGGGAAATTTTAGGACCAAGGTTAACCGTAACCGCTACAAAAAGAAAACAGCTCGGGTGTGATCCCACCATTATCCAGATGGACGCACCCATGAAATCGGAGGCGCGTTCGACCTCGGGTGCAACTTGCCCCAAAATGGGTAAGTGCAGCCCTCTAGAAATTTGTTAAGCCTTTGGTATTCTAGGCATGTAAAAGGGAGAGATAGAAATGCGGCGGTATCGGCGTTCTTAGTCATTTCCGGTAAGATGTGTCTGAGCTTCATAGAAAGTGACAGTTTCCTCGTCCCCAAATGCACCTACCTAAATTTTTCTTTTGCACCAAATTTTGACGTTTCTTCGACCTTGGGCATCTTGTCTTTACACTTTGCAGTTTGTATTTGTGGAAGAAATGAATTTAATGGACAAGGCTGGGAATAACTTATTTTTTTTTATTATTTCGACAGAAGCACGAAACATTTTTTTTACCCAGTTTAATCTAAAAAAGGATAAGTAGGTACCCACAGTTTTTTTTACTTTAGTCAATTAATAAGGTACATAGTCTCCCCAGCAAACATAACACGGCATTTTACAATATTTGTACAATTTCTACTGCAATGCGTAGCAACAATACAAAAAAAGCGTAAATATTGCACTGGCATAAAGTACTTTAATTAGAGTATTCAAATATTGCTTTATTTGTAATGGCACCGCAAAGTGCAGCATCAAATGTCCAAAAATAGTAAAATTCCAAGTTCCAAATTAGTACTTCTTTTGTACAGTGAATATTTTACATTTTTAGTAATCCGATGTTTGCTGGGTCCGTTTAAGTTAAAAGTATAGTTTTGTGTATAAATTTTTTACCTAAGGCACGCGTTTTTCCTTGAAATGCACGATTTTGTCTTACATTTTAGTCTAATAAGGTTTTTTTTAAAATTTGTTTACTCTCCTTCAAATTGTAGCACAAGATTTTGTGCTAGTTGAAATTATAGGTTTTACACAAACTAAATGTTTTTTTTTACCTAATTCAGTCTAATAAAGTTTTCGTCTTAAATTTACTTACTTTAGTCTAAAGGTATACGTTTTGTCTTAAATTTACCTATTCTCCTCCAAATTGTATCACAATATTGTGTACAAGTTGAAGCTATAGGTTTTACCTAAGCTACATGTTTACTTTGGTCTAATCCCACTTAGCACATTTCAAAATAACGTCATTTAGATAGATAAAATCACGCTTAATAGGTGACGTTCTTACGTTTTTTTCTCAAATAACTATACTTTTAACTTAAACGGAGAGTATGTACCTTATTATTTGACTAAAGTAAAAAAAACTGTAGGTACCTACTTATCCTTTTTTAGATTGAGGTGGGTAAAAGAAAAACGTATTTAATTTACTATTTAAGTTTAAATTTAGTATTAAATTTATATCTCTGTCATTTTTTATTCTTATTAAAATAGAGTAACAGACATAACTATACCGTTTTTATTAATAATAGACACTTAAAGCCAATTATCAACGTTAACACTATCCTAAGACGTATCTCTATCTTGTCGACCAATTAACCAAGTACACTTTTAAATTTATGGCGAATGCATGGCATCTCCAGCTGATCGAAATGACACGTTTTTGTTGATAGAGCAACGTCTTGGGTGAAAACTACGTAACGTCACGTCTTTTTTCGTGTTACCCTGACACGTATTGCAGGACAGGGTACCTATTCTTCAATTTCGAGAGAATACTCCTATAGGAACGCTCGCATCAGTGATTTGGACCAGTAGGATAGTTTGACTGCTTGCACTAGCCATCCGATATCAGTCGAGCACCGCCGGACATTACCGGGCTACCGCATATCAATAGAACTCTCCTACAACGTACATAGTTCTCCTGAAAAGCGGCATTCGAGAGGGCTCTACGCGGGGGTCGTGGAGCTTTTCAGCATATCGAACGTTTCGTAACCGCATTGGGGCTTGCCTATTCGTTGAAATAAAGGATGTGATCGTTCCTACACGAAAGTTTCTCTCGAAACTGAAGAATAGGTATCCAGGCGTACTTTGATCAGATGGAGCTGTCTCGCATTCCCCATATATTTAAAACTGCACATGGTTAATTGGTCCACTCGATAGAGATACGTCTTAGGATAGTGTTAACTTTGATAATTGGCTTTAAGTCTCTAATAAAATAAAAACGTTAATTTTAAGTCCCATAAAAGTCTTTGTCACGCAAGTTAGTCGAAAGTAAGTAAATCCCAATTGCTTGTTGTTGCACTTCTAATAATAACCTAGGTTGATAGATAAAATAAACACTTTCTTTAAAAAAAAGACGACGCTTTGTTTTCTATCAGATATTTCTACTTTCCCGAACGCATATTTTACTTCAATAATAAACCAAAATAAAAGTTAAAGCTCATACTTAATCTTACTCAATACTTACGGGACCGTGGAGTGAATAGGGGTATGCTCTAATTCACTCCACGGTTCCGTAAGCTTGTTTTTATACAACCTACACTTTTTTAAGCTGTATAGTTAACTTATAAAAACAAACAGAATTTTTTTGACGCCCAGACGGTTTCGTGCTTCTGGCGAAATAATAAGAAAAATTAGCCTCGTCCATTAAATTCATTTCTTCCACAAATACACACTGCAAAGTGTAAAGACAAGATGCCCAAGGTCGAAGAAACGTCAAAATTTGGTGCAGAACACCCAAAAATTTAAGTAGGTGCATTTGGGGAGTGAAGGACGAGGAAACTGTCACTTTCTATGAAGCTCTGACACATCTTACGGAAAATGACTAAGAACGCCGATAACGCCGCATTTCTATCTCTCTCTTTTACATGCCAAGAATACCAAAGGCTTATCAAATTTCTAGAGGGCTGCGCTTACCCATTTTGGGGCAAGTTGCACCCGATGTCGAACGCGCCTCCGATGTCATGGGTGCGTCCGAAAATTTTCATCTGGATAATGGTGGGAGCTATTTGCGGACAGCGGGTACGGTGATGACGCCTGCCTTGATTTTGCAGTTCACACCACGCGTTTGGCGTCTTGGTATGTCATTAACTAGGTTTACATCAAAAAATCCCGTGTGTCAATAATTATGATTAGAAGAAGTCGTTTATTTATTTCTACACATGAACATTTTAGACATTTTGTTTTTATACTTCATGCACTTAAAATGGCGAATAAGAAAAAAATTATTATTCCCTTTATAGATCGAAAAAAAAATGAAATCGAATTCAAAAAATATGTCATGTAAATTTCACTCAAATCCCAACCCAAAGACGGAAACAACGCCTGCTGCATATGTGATGACATCAATAGGTAGAAAGTTAAGGTTCCATTCGCACTTAAGGTCGTTTTGGTCAGTGTTTTTGTCTCTTTCCTTATTATTATATACTTCTGCGACTGCGCAGTTCCATAACAGAGAACAGAGTTGTGGTTATCGTTATTTTATTTTTTTCGTAATATTTTTGGAAAATTGATTGATGAGGTACGTATCATCGAGTAAAAAAAATAAAAAGTAACAAAAAAGTTAGGTTATATTTATCGCCAACCACAAAGTAATTGCGTAAACTGAGAGGTACACTTATTACGTAACCCTTATTTTGCCCAATTTTGACCCTAACCCGCGACCCCCTATATAACGCCTTGTAACGTTTGGGACTACTCCACTCTAAAATAACGTAACGTTTTGCTGCCAGAGACCCCCTCCTTTTTTTTCTTTTTCACTCGAAAAATCCAAAAGTTGTTTTATTTCACAATAATAATTTAAAAATTGCGTTACATAACGGAACCGCGAAATCCCGCTCACCCCTACATAAGCCCTATAAGCGTTACGCCTAGTTGCCACCTATGCGTGCTCACCTTGACGTAATGTTATGTATTTTAAACGGAGGCGTTCACATTTAAAATACACGTTGCAAACTTCGGAAACTTCACCCGAAGTCATTCTGAATCATGCTCACAAATAAAACTAGGCATTGCTAAGCGACATTTCAATATATTACATAAAAGGCCTTCGCGCGTGGTAGGTGTAGGTACGCACGCATTCCTCTTTACGGCACGTATATACCTACCTACTAGTTACTGGAGCTGTTTTCTTTTCGTAGCGGTTACGGTTAACCTTGGTCCTAAAATTTCCCAGATGTATAAGCAAAATAAGGAGACCTCGATTGTGTAATATCTTCGAATATTGTTTAGATTTACATATAATGCTTTATGCTTACATGTGTCTATAATCAAAAATTTTTAATTTTTATGAATTTCCGGATTTGACTTAATTTTTCACATGCTATGACATCATCTACATCTACTAGAGAACCGCAACTATTCTGAACCGGCAAAATAGGCTGGTTCCGATTCTGAAGGTATCGAATATGACAGGATGCGCTGTCTACATCGATTTTTTCTGTTCATATCAGCTAATACATGACGTCATTGCATTTTTGATATGAAAATTTAAGTATAATCCGGAAATTCATAAAAATTAAAAACTTGATTGTATACAAATGTAAACATAAACAATTATCTGTAAATTTAAACAATATTCAAAGATATTACACAATCGAGGTCTCCTTTGTTTGCTTATACTTCTGGGAAATTTTAAGACCAAGTTTAACCGTAAACGCCACAAAAAGAAAACGGCATGGGAGGTGTGCAAAATTTGAAAATAGTGCAAAATTAGACTTCTCGAATGACATAAATTTTTTGAAAAATATTAACTGGGGAGGGGCAATCTTTTTGAGAACGCTCTTGTGGGGTACTGAAGGGTGTGCAAAATAGACCTTTCGAATGACAGAAGAATGACGAAAATAAGAGCTCTCTAACGACACCAAATTTTTTTAAAAATATTGACTGGGGGGGGGCAACGTCAAGTTTGCCCCCCCACAAAAAATGGGCTGTAGTTTCTCGTAGGAAGGTGTGCACAATTTGATTTGTGGTGTGCAAAATTTTGGCATTAAAATTTTTGAGAAAATCAATCTGGGGGGGGGGCAAACTTAACTGAGCTCCATATTTCTGTCAAAAGTTCACCTGCAATATAAATTTGCAGATGAACCATAGGTAAGGTCAATATTCTTACTGATTTTATCAGGACAGTACTTATTTTTATGTACAGCTTTAATTTTACAAAAATCTGAAACTCATTGTGTGAAAGGTAAATTGTTGCTAATAGTAAAGTAAAACTTTATTTGTTTCTGTAGGGAATTTTATCACACAATTCAAGAAAATTAATTATATACTGCTAAAGTCACTTCATTTGGACAAAAATATAAGAAAAATAAAAATTTGGACTTTGAAATAAATACATATTATTTGTGGGTCTCCATTTAGGTAGAAACCTAAATTAGATATGCTTGGCTACAGGAGCATTTATTTTCTGACCCCATGATTTATGAATAAAAAACTTTTATCGGCTTTATATACTTACCCTGCAGTCCCCAAACAGATGTAAAGTTTCCAAAGATGGTTGAAAAAAACCAACCAAATTATCGATCTGAAAAAATAAAATAAAACAATAAAATTTATGAAGAACAAAATATGTATTTCATGCAATGTTTTTTATTATTGTTTCAGACCGGTTTTGGCTCAAGTGTGAGCCATCGTCAGTGAATTATCCTATTAATTCGTCAAGCCACTAATTTTCTTGAATTGTCTAAGACAGCATTACAATCTTTTTGGTCAAAAAGTTAACACACAAAAACCACACCGATCAAAAATTATAAAATAATAAAAAAACAAACTGATCTGGGCATTTCTCATTACATGTAATGTTTGTGTGCAAAAAAAATTACTCTTGTCGTTTAAACCAATTGTTTGGTATTGTTAGAATGAACCAAATGCCACCATTTAGCTTGACAACTTAATAGGATAATTCACTGAACATGTCCCACACCGCCGAAACTGGTCTGAAACAATAATAAAAAACATTGCACGTAATACATATTTTGATCTTCATTTGCAATTTATGTGCATTCTTGTTACAATACACATGAATAAATAAAATAAGATAGGTAAATAACTGTGAATTAATTGGCACAGAACTTTTATAAATGTACACAAATGTGGATATCAGTGATTTACTAGTTTTACAATTAAATATTTGGTAAACACAAAATCCAGTTTTTTTCTATATTTTCACAAGAAAAGCAACCAACACAACACAACCCCAGCAAACCCAAATCGATACAAAAAAGGGCTAATTAACGCATCCCAACCCTAAAAACTGTTGTCGTAGCTCTAAATGACCGTCGTCACTTTAGACACTGTGAAGCAAAAATGCAAAATACACTGCCATTTTACAGTATAAACCATAGCTTTAGATAACACAACACCTGCTGTTCGTGATTGAAATTGACACATCTGTCCCTTTTTTTAGGCAGTGGGAAGGAGATATATGTGTCGACGGTCCCTAGACTGGGGACCGTGATATGCGTTAACGTCGAAAAGCAACCGTCAAGTTTAGGGGTTAGCATTTGTTTCTTGTGACGCCGCCATTTTGAGCACACAGGAATAAAACAACTTGAATCGGCTTTATCTACTTACCCTGCTAGAGCTGGATGTAAGATAGCAGTTCCCAGGGAGATAGTCCATTGTAGTTTAAAACAACCAATGATAAAAAGAATGTTTTTTTCATTAAAACTTTAAAAAACTGCACTGCACAATGTACCGCACCTAAAGCAAACAAGACCATAAATTTGCATCGCAGATCGACGACCACGTGGTACACGCGCTAATAAATCAAAATGCGTAGCTCGAGATGAATCGAAAATGCACTGCGTCAGTCGTATACACCTCGAAGGGGGTAATATTTAAGCTGTCTTCAATAAAAGAGTCCTTTATAAAATTTCATCGATTTACTGTTTTTTAAGCCCCGTTCTCAGAGCTTCGACCTATCGCGAGCGACACTTCGTTGACCAATAGCAATTTAGCATCTTTTCCCCTGTTTCTCCCACCCATCTGTCGCGAGCTGCCGCCAGCCGAGTTAAATTTATTTCAACTTTTTCTCGTGTAGCCGCGACAGTCGCCATATTTAGAGAGTTTTACATGTTTTTGTTCCAAATTATTGCTTGGTTTTTTGGACCCTTGGACATTTTTTGTTTTGTTTGTGCAACTGTGCAAATATATGCTTTGTTTTCATGGGTATTGAGTTCGTTTTCAACACTCATTGTATCCTTTTCTTTTCTATAGCGTGTTCTTGCTCTTGATAAAGAACACGCTATATAAAAGAAAAAGATAGCATAAGTTTCGAAAACGAACTCAATACCCATGAAAACAAAGCAATAAATAATTGATTTCCATTGTTTTGTCAAAAATGCTTATTTAATGGTGGGTTTATATAGTAAAAAATATTAAGGACCTACCTTCTGCGGGTATTTCTATTTTTTTTGTCCCTTTTTTGCTTTACGCCAAAGATAAAAAGCAATTAACGTATTCAGGTTCATCGTTAATTAATGTTGTTATTATTTACACAAAAAACTAACCTCAAAAAACAAATATTTTGCGACACCCAGCGACAGTCGACGACAGTCGGTAATTTCACCAGCGAGAGTGGAGGGGATTGTTGCGGGCGACACGTCGAAGCTCTGAGAAAGGGGCTTTATGCGTTATAAAACCATTGCACCAACAAGTTAAGTGGCCACTTAGTTAATTCGGGCGGTTAGAATGTGACTTGCCAAATTTTGGCAAGATGTTACAAGTCACATTCTAACTGTCTGACTTAACTAAGTTGCCACTTCTCATTACTCGTTGTAGCTAATCCCGATAACTTTTTTGTCATTTACACATTGCTGTCTGAGTGATCACTTTCTCTGACTTTACAACGGGAAAAAACCAGCCGTCATCGTGTCGGTTCGAAATTGCTGTTATCACAGTACGTATATTAATTAAACATAATTGTGTATGAAAAAGACAGCCGTCATCGTGTCGGTTCGAAATTGCTGTTATCATTGACAGCATTAATTAAACAGAATTGTGTATGATTTTACAGAACAAAATTATGATAGTAAAAATCACATTAATTTTAAGTTGTATAAACCTCAGAAAATGAGGTTGGGTTTTACAGCTCGCTTTTGCGTGAAAAATATGTTAACTAGCAAAACGTTTTTTTAAAAAGATATATTAAACAAGTAGGATCTGTGTTAAATACATATTAATAACATTAACATTAAAAAAAAAACAGAAAAATGTTGTGATCTCTAATGTTAAAAAAATGTAATTCCGCATTTATGTGCTAAGTGGGAAGGTACCAAAAATATAATTTTTGTTGTTTCAAAATTGAGAGGCATGGTAGAAACTACCCATATTTTTGTCAAAAGTCCACCTGAAATATAAATTTGCAGATGAACCATACGTAAGGTCTTTGTCTTCTATTCTTACTGGTTTTATCAGGGCGGTACTTATTTTTATGTACAGTTTTAATGTGATGCACCCTCTCTCCATTTTTTTAAAATACTTTTTATCTTCCTTGAAAATTTCAAAATTCGAATAACTTTCTTATTGTCGTTTCAGATTGGCCTTTTTGAGAGGTGCCACAATAATCTCTAATTTATTCTTTCCTTATTTTACTATGGGTTCGGAGTTTTAGTTGTGCACTATAGTCTTCAAAAGAATCAAATTTTTAAAGGTATATTGAGTGGTTGACCTTAAATATAAACATCTTTCTAAGCGCTCTTGCCTAGAATTTTTATGGCCAAAATTTCCTTCTTTGAGAAGACCATAGATAAATAACATCATGTTTTTATTGGGTAAAATATCGCATATAAATTTAGAGTCAACACACTTTTCAGTTAAACATTTTATAGTTACTATAGTTCAAAATTATTAAAATTGACTTCTAAGTCACCAAAATTTTTCATTTGGCAAATTATAATAATTTTAATAAAAATATAATAGTCAATAATAAATGTACCTTATTTGAAATACCTTCCAACACAATAACATCACCACTAATCTTTAACGCGAACTATCTTTGTAGTATTTTTTTTAATTTTCTTGGCACACACTAAATAGGTATATAAAAACAAAATAGGATAAAAAAATGTTACTCAATCAAAACATTAATACACATAAAATTCCCTAATGCATATGCAAAAAAAATATCTTAATTCTACGGTAAAAAGGACATATTTTATTTGAAAAGGGCACTGTCATAACAACAGAAAATGTCGTGGACTTGTCAAAACAATTTTTTTTTTGTTCTTAAGTATTTGATAATATTGGGACATTTCAACAATTCAGAGGGTGACTACCTTTTTAAAATAACAACATCTATTTAAAAAAATGTTATATTATATACATATAAGATTTGTAATATGGATTTGAAAAATAAAACAACTTTTTTAAATGCCAAAATACGCCCTTATATTTTTGCATATTTAAATTCCTAAAACTAATAAAAAAAAATTATAAAACTACTTACAATCTATTAAATCGGAGTGTCAACCGACCAAGTTAAGTTACCTGATATCTGGGAGTGTGAAGATCCATTTCTAGAGGCGTTTGGTCCTTAGATAAACTGTAGCCCCATAAGCAGCGCTAATGCGTCTGAAAACCCCTGTATTTGAATTTCCATGATCGCGTTCAGAATAAACAAACACCGTGGTATTTATAACTTACTTAGTTCTGTGAGGGTATTTGAACATTCTATCCAACGTTTTAAAATGTCTGTTGGTACCCTTGCATCCCAGTCAACTTTACTAGCCCATATATCTTGCATAATTATTTTTGCCACCACAACAACCGGTCCCACTAGCCCCAAAGGGTCGAACATCTGTGCAATTTTTGACAGAATTAACCGCTTGGTCACGCTTTCATTAGACTCGAATTTTGTGGGCAATTCGATTTTAAATTTATCTTACGTTGGTAGCCAAGTAACCCCTAAAACCTTATTTGAACAAATTTCATCCTGTAAGGCTAATTCATTTTCACGATTTTTGAAATCTATTCCTTCTAATAATAAAATATTGCTCGCGCACCACTTATGCAACGAAAACCCAGCTGATCTCAATAATTGAATCAACTGGTCCCTCAGAATCAAAGCTTCTTGTTTAGAGTTAACGCCACATAAGATTTCACAACATAACATTGTTGTAACAATGCCTTTGAAGCCAACGGATAGGTTGCTGATTCTCGTAACGCTAACTCATTTAAACATTTCGTTGCTAAAAATGGAGCTGAGTTTGTCCCGTAATTAACCGTTTGCAACTCGATGCATTTTAATTTTTCGTTAGGTGAGTCACGCCACAATATGTTTTGTAAAATTTTTTGCTTTGGATTTATTAATATCATCCTATACAATTTTTGGATATCAGTAGTCAAAACATATTTAAAAGTTCTAAAACTACAGAAAATGTCAAATAGGTCCAGTTGAACAGTGTAACCCTTTAACATGATATCATTCAATGAATACCCCGTTGATGTCTTTACCGACGCGTCGAAAACCAACCGTAATTTGGTCGTCGAGCTTTTTTCCCGTAAAACGCAATGATGAGGTAAAAACACCCTATTTTGCTCCCCACTAAACTTAACAAATTTTCCATGCCAACCTTTTGTATTGCGTAAACAAATCCCTATTTTGATGTAGCTTTTTCTCTAAAGCCATAAATCTTTTGTTAACGATTTGGAACGAGTCTCCTAATTTTAAAAAGCTGTTATGTTCTTTAAAAGGCAGATCCACTTGAAAAACCCCATTATCTAATATTTTACAAGTGTCCATAAACTTTTGCTTGCATAACTTATCTTCGGATGTCAGAAATTTTGTGTTTGAAACCTCTTCAAGTTGCCAAAATCTTGGAATTATATCTTCAACATCTGGTTCCGCTTGACAAAATAAATTTATGGTCTGTGTGCAAAGGAAATTATCCCGGACCGATTTTATGCCTAAATTGCCTGTAGGTGCACTACCCCATATAACCCAACCCAGTTTAGTGTTTTGCAATACAGGTAATTCTCTTCCCAAGCTGATAATCCCTGGAAGAAGCAAATCTGCATAAATATTTACCCCAATTAACATATCAATATCCTGTGGCAAGGAATATGACTTATCAGCCAATTCAATATTTTTTGGTATGCTAATTTTTTGAGTATCAATAAACACCCGCGGCAACTGACCTGTAATTTGATTTAAAACTCCGCAAGACATTTTCACGCAGTACCCATTGCTTACCCGAGATTCAATTGTAAAATCTACCAATTTGTTTACTTGCATAATGTTATTACCGGTACCCCCCACCTGCAATTCTATCGAATTACATTTTACGTCACCTAATTTTTGCAGTAGCCCCGTAGTAATAAAACAAGTCTGCGAACCCGAATCTAACGATGCCCTTGCTTGCACGCGTTTCCCATTTCGTAATATAATATTTACCAGTACCGTGCCCAATAACATTTACGAGTTAGAAGTTGCCATAGCGACAATCTGATTAATTGCCTCATGACCCCGAGGAATATAATTTGAAATGACCTGTGCAGTGTTGCAAGATTGCTCAGATTGCCCTTCATTTTGCTCTTACGAATTATTTTCTTGAGCACCCACCGTTTGAACCCTAGTTTGGATTTTATTTTCTCGACCTTTTTGCCAATTACTATCGTGTAAGCTTGTATGATGCCTTCTGTTACAAGACCTACATTTTTCTGCTTGGCACTGCGCAACATTGTGCATGGAACCCAAACAATTGTAGCACAATCTTTTTTCCCTAACAAAGTGTCTTTTTTCTACCAATTTGTTTACTTGCATAATGTTATTACCGGTACCCCCCACCTGCAATTCTATCGAATTACATTTTACGTCACCTAATTTTTGCAGTAGCCCCGTAGTAATAAAACAAGTCTGCGAACCCGAATCTAACAATGCCCTTGCTTGCACGCGTTTCCCATTTCGTAATATAATATTTACCAGTACCGTGCCCAATAACATTTACGAGTTAGAAGTTGCCATAGCGACAATCTGATTAATTGCCTCATGACCCCGAGGAATATAATTTGAAATGACCTGTGCAGTGTTGCAAGATTGCTCAGATTGCCCTTCATTTTGCTCTTGCGAATTATTTTCTTGAGCACCCACCGTTTGAACCCTAGTTTGGATTTTATTTTCTCGACCTTTTTGCCAATTACTATCGTGTAAGCTTGTAAGATGCCTTCTGTTACAAGACCTACATTTTTCTGCTTGGCACTGCGCAACATTGTGCATGGAACCCAAACAATTGTAGCACAATCTTTTTTCCCTAATAAAGTGTCTTTTTTCTGACAGCTGTAACCCTTTAAATTTAAAGCATTTTCCTATCGTATGCCCCTCTCAATTGCAATAATTGCATTTAATTATTTGCCCCTCGAATTCACTTGCCAATAAAAAATGTTTCCCCCGTTTTTCTTTATCGCATCTCGCAGAATTTTCTGTAGACGTTACATTTTCTAAAGCGATACAACGTTTATCTAAAAAATCCAAAAATTCAGAAAGAGTTGGCAACATGGTATTATTTATCTGCAATTCGACTGGTATATTTAAAGCTTCCAGTGAATTAAGATATTGTCGTATATGGCAAAGAAATGCCCTTAACTGACTCCCACTGCCCTTAGTAACCGGTGGTACCTCAAGCAATAAATTTCTTAGGTGAGAATTAATGACAAGTAACTTGTTTTCAAACCTTTCTTTTAGAAGTTTTACAGCTTTTTCATAATTTTCATTTGTTAATGACAAGTTGTTAATAATTAATATCGCTTCAGCCTTGACAGCTGTTTTTAATTACAAAAGTTTTTGTACGCTGGTAAGTGCACTATTTTCATCAACAATGGCTTTAAATAAATCCCAAAATGATTGCCAATCCTCAATTTTTCCCGAAAATGACGGAACCTTTATCTCTGGCCTATTCTGGACAATCACGATAGTAGGTTGAGGTGGTAGCATGCTTTGACTATTCGAGCTGGCTTCCCTACTGGCCGTTTCGATTTTTCGAATAAACGACTTTAATTTTGACGAAATCTTAAAGTAATTTGTCTCCACATCCGCCCTATCAACCTCTTCCTCATCCTTCTCACTCTCGATTTTTGACTGTATTTGGCAATACTCTTCAAAGCTTTTTTCCAAGTGTAATTCCCTAGTAGCAAATTCCTCAATCTCTACATCTATAAAATCGCTTTCATGCGCCTTAACAAAATTCTCATTCCTAGTTATTGACCCTTTAACAGATCCCCTGGACTTAATAAGCTTGTCCATGTTTATTACCTGCCCTGATTAAAATATAAAAAGAATTATCCCAGTTATTTTATAGCTTGCCCTTTTTACCCTTCCCTAATCAACTAAGGTAAATATAATCTTAAAAATTGCAACTTAAATTATTTTATCACATCTTTCTTGACTGGACCAATTATTTCCCCATCTTCATTACTTCCGACGTAATAAAATCCCTTTTGCGGCTTTCAACATCATCCCAATTTTATTGACCATTATAGTCTCTGATCATTGTAAACCAATCCCATCTAATACTGCATTCAATAAGTATATTATGAAAAGATCTGACCTTTTTTGTCTGCGGGTAGAAGTGTCCTTTAACGCCTTCTCCTTTTGTCTTCTTACACAAATGCACGACCACAAATTCTTTTCACAAATCCCAAATTGTTGTTTTACTCAATTCAAACAACAATTCTGTACGTAAAAGTGTCCGTTAATGCCTTCTCGTACGATTTTGATTCACTTTTTTAACATTTGTCCCAAATCACTAGTGCTTATAATTTCTTCAAAAGCCTTTTCATCTGATTCACGAGGACCACTTTGTATCTGGTCAACTTTTCTAACTTTATTAATCCAGTTTTAGTTTGGAAAATAAATAAATTAATTGTCTTTCGATAGCACTTCAATATTTGATTAATTGACCAACACCTTGTTTGTTTTCAATGTATAATTGGAACATAGGTATATTGTTTTTGATACAGAAACTTGATAATTACACTAGTGATATAACTAAACTAATCTTAAGAAACTCTAGCTGCCTCGATCTATGTACTTGTAAAAAACCCCGAAGAGATCGGCAGCGCGTTGTTTACGTGTTCAAAGTTAAAAAGCGTCTCTTTTTGGTCTTTCCAAAAAACATATTCTCTTCATAAAAAGGGAAAAGTCAGATAAAGAGAAGGATGTGGCGAAAAACGACTAACGACCTTAAGAACCCATTAATTTTGTATATGGCTTGTCCAAAGTTTAAGAAAGTCAATATAAATAGGTTGCCTGTAATTTTCTGGTATTTTTTATAATAATGAAATCTCAACATAATTTTTACAAAAATGATCGTGATCAACACAGGAGCATTTGTTTTCTGACCTCACCATTTATGAATTAAAAACTTTTATCGGCTTTATATACTTACCCTGCAGTCCCTAAACAACCAAATTATCGATCTGAAAAAAGAATATAAAACAATAAAATTTATGAAGAACAAAATATGTACTTCATGCAATGTTTTTTATTATTGTTTTAGACCAGTTTTGGCTCAAGTGTGAGCCACCATCAATGCTATTAAGTCGTCAAACCAGGTGGTGGCATTTGGTTCATTCTATAACAATAACGACAAGAGACTAACTTTCTTGCAGACAAACATTACATTCTTTTTGGTCAAAAAGTTAACACTCAAAAACCATACCGACCAAAAATTATAAAATAATACAAAAACTTACTGATCTGGGCATTTCTCATTATACAGGGTGTTCCTAAATATCATGTACAAACGGAAGGGGGTGATTCTTTGGGGGTTTTTATGACTGAAATTTCAGATAAACATAGGTCCGCAAACTCTTCGTTACCGATCTACAGAGTGTTTAAATTTCAAAATTTTTTCAATTTTTTCGTAATAGCTCCCGCAATTTCTGAGATATTAAGCTCAAATTTGGAATATAGGTTACGCAATAGGAGTTGCATGATTGCACATGTCAAACGGTTGCCAGAATCTACAGGGTGATATTTTTCCGGGGTCATGCCCCCTTTGCTCCCCCTGAACTTTTTTGCGGTGCGTCGCTGGTAGATTCTGAAAAGCAAAATAACTTTTCTGTCCTATTTAGAAACTTTTTGTCCTCTTCTAGTTTTTTCGTAACTCCGACCGTTATCGAGAAAAAAAATAAAAAACCATTACCTGTAACTAGCTAGATAAAACTAATTTCTTTGAAATGCTCTAATACGCTACAGCTTTATTTTGGTAATCTTTTGCTTTGTTGATTTTGACATTTTATTATTCGCAATCTAGTTGAAAATTAAAGCTGGGATGACCCGGTTTTTGTAGCAATAAAGGTTTCTTAATAATTTAATTTTTAACAACAATAACCTTAACAATTAGCAATAATAAGACAAAAACAATTCACAAAAATTGTTGAAAGTGACCTCCTCCAACCCTTATACAGGCCTTCGATCTTCTTCTCATTGATTCTCGCACTCGTTCAAACACACCCGGAGTATTTCTTATGGTTTGAAATCCATCCATTATTCGATGTCGTAGGTTATCGACTGAATTCACTGGTGTTGTATACACTAGCGACTTAAGATGCCCCCATAAGAAAAAATCTAGGCTGTTTAAATCAGGAGACCTAGGGGGCTATGGCTGAGGTCCACCTCGCCCTATCCAGTGATTTTGATATACTTCATTTAAATATTCCTGAGCCAAAATAGAAAAATGAGCTGGGGCGTCATCATGCATACACCACATTTGATTCCTTAGCAAAAGAGGTAAGTCTTCAAGTAATAAAGGCAATTCGTATTGCAAAAAGTGCCTATATCAGTCACCAGTAAGTCGACCAGGTAAAAAGAAAGGACCAATCAAATGATCCCCGATTATACCACCCCATACATTTAATGAAAACTGCTCCTGAAAATGAGTTTCGACAATTCCATGAGGATTTTCGTCTGCCCATAAATGGTTGTTATTGAAATTCATAATGGAAGTCCTTGAAAAATTGGCTTTGTCAGTAAACAGGATGACACAATCAAAGTTGGGGTTTTCTGCTAGCCTATTAAGGTACCACCTACAAAAATTAATCCTTAAAGGAAAATCTTGGGGAATGAGCGCCTGCACTCTTTCAATGTGATAAGGGTAGAGAAGAGAATCGTGCAAGATACGCCAAACAACTTGATGGCTAATATTTAATGTTATAGAAATTTTTCTGGTACTGGTCTCTGGGTGTTCTTCTATTTCATTTAGAACAGCTTCTTCGATCTGTGGTGTTCGAACAGTACGTGGTCTACTTGCATCACTGCTGTTCTTATTAAGAGTTCCAGTTTCCACAAGACGCCTATGTATATTCGAAAATATTCGGTGATCAGGTATTATTCTATTTGGATAGCGCTCCATGTACAGTTGCCTTGCTTCTCTTGCATTTCCATTCGCAAGGCCATAGATAAAATGCATCTCAGCCATTTCAGAATTTGTATAAATTGATATTGTAACAACTGTAAAGAGATTATAACGAGTATTTACAACACTTTTACACTTTACAATTCTAATTCTGACACAACTTACGATTTGAAATGCTAGATGTCAAAATCAATAAAACAGATTATGCAAATAAAGCCATAGCCTACTTAACCATTTCAAAGAAATTAGTTTCAGCTAGCTTATTACCCAGAATGGTTTTTTATTTTTTTCTCGATAACGGTCGGAGTTACGAAAAAACTACAAGAGGACAAAAAGTTTCTAAATAAGAGAGAAAAGTTATTTTGCTTTTCAGAATCTACCAGCGGCGCACCGCAAAAAAGTTCAGGGGGAGCAAAGGGGGCATGACCCCGGAAAAAATATCACCCTGTAGATTCTGGCAACCGTTTAACATGTGCAATCATGCAACTCCTATTACGTAACCTATGTTCCAAATTTGAGCTTAATATCTCAGAAATTGCAGGAGCTATTACGAAAAAACTGAAAAAATATTGAAATTTAAACACCCTGTAGATCGGTAACGAAGCGTTTGCGGACCTATGTTTATCTGAAATTTCAGTCATAAAAACCCCCAAAGAATCACCCCCTTCCGTTTGTACATGATATTTAGGAACACCCTGTATGTACTGTTTGTCTGCAAAAAAAATTAGTTCCTTGTCGTTTACATCAATTGTTTGCTATTGTTAGAATACTTACACTTACTTACTTACTTACACAAAACGACGAAATTTCGGCGCGTCAAAATTTCCGACGTTTCAAAAGATATTGAGGTATTTCTCACAGTATTAATAAATTACCTGAGATATATGTAGCTTAATTTTCATTCCTTGTACTTGATTACACATTTTTTCATCGAGCAAAAATGACTTTAGTACAACTTTAAGGGGTTTAATAATAAAGATTTTCAAATGAAAACATTTTCACTCGCCATTTTCTAGTCAATTTGTGATAACAAATGTCATCTATTTGAGGTATGTTCCTGCAGTCCCCAAATTGTCGATTGCTTTTTAATTAAGATAGGTATTAAAAATAGTTTACTGCCCATACAAAAATTATAAAAAAAGCTAAATGATGCTAGAGATGATTAAATACTTAAATTTGTGATTTAGTAGAATTTTTATAAATGAAATTTGCGTAATATTTTGAGTCCACGAGAAGCCGGTCGGATTTTTGAACGGTATCATGACGACTTTCGGCCCTTTCCGGTGCTGCCATATTTTGCTCGTAGAGGTTCAAACTGGCAGAATTTTGGAATCTAGTAGGCCGTTTTCGTCAAATATTTTGTCGTTTATTTTTGGCGACAAAGTTTCGACGCGACGTTTCGTTGAGTATTGGGAATTCCTGCAGGTTTATAACGAGTAAAGAACTATGACCTAATAGCTTCTCAAATTTTTCTCCTAAACGCATGGAAAAGGAATAGCTTAATTTCAAGCTACACCTTCACCTTATATTTTTTAAGGACAAAACTAGTAGCTATTCTAGGTATCAGAGAGCAAGCAAATTTAGGTTTTTATTTAAATTTTAAGTAAATCTCAAAATTGTTTTGTTTTAGAATCAGAATAAAAAAATTAGGGAGGAAGTTTGAACTATACATAAAAATTGGGTAAATTAGTTAAGCATAAGCAATGCCAATGCGGGACTTTTGGACTGTGGACATTTAAGCGCCGACCGTTTGGGCGCCACCAAAGGAAAAATTTAGAATGTTGTCAATATTTCACCGCGTTGGTAAATTCGCTTTATTTTAGTGCGTTAGGTTCAAAAAAATAATAAGGTTGGGTTGGTTGCTTCCTAAATTTTTCTTTTGCCAGTGCCCAAATGTCCGGAGTCAAAAGTATACAAGTACTTTTTTACCCCTTCCCTTATCATTATTTTTCTTGTGTTATTTTAGTCTTAAAATTCTGTTACCAAAAATGCACAAAAAAAAGATATATATTGATTTTTACCTACTTTTGCTTGAATGTTTTCAAAATTCACGTTAATGATTTTTAAGTGGAAAAAATGTTACTTTATTAATAAATTATTTGGGTGAAAATAATAATTAAGTGAAACTATCAGTTAGTGACAAAAATTTATAACAATCTCAAAAACACAATATTGATTTAGTTTATTTTATTTATTGCCTATTTACATATATTTTTATTAAAATTTAGAAGTAAATTTACTTTAAGTTACATTTGGATGGTCATCAATTGCTTGCATATTTGCTGAACAGCTTGGGCACCGCTAATCTGAAACAAAAAAAAGAAATGGTGCTAAATTTTAGGGTTTAACTATCTGCTATATTAATTTTTTTTTAATGGCGCAGGGACCAATTTGGTAACCTTCTACTTTTTAACATTTTTTTTTTAAACATATTAAAAGTGCTCTATTATTTAAATTTAAAAAAGTAAAAATGTGTACTTTGATTTCAAAATAAAACTTTCGCCATGCTGGTTTAAAGAAATTATGTAACCGGTAGACAAACAAATTTTCAATATGGAATATTGATATGCCAGTCTTTCCACGTGTTTTTAAAAATTTTATCTTGTCTGGTTTAATTAACCACGGGTCAAACTAAAGTTACTGTGGTCATTAGTGATCACTTGATCACTAAGTAATTAACGTAAAAATCGGACTATTGAATAACATTTTAGATTTGTATATTCTACACCACACTACTACGCAAATAGGTAGGTAGGCTTGGTTGAAAGTGGTTAAAACTCACTTTTATTAAAAGCATAAAAAAATTACGACTTGCAAAAATTTAAGATGATGCTTTAAACTTTAACTAAACACTAAAAATGCGTTGGCAATTTTTTGTTGCACCCTATATATTTCTTTGCAAAATTAAAGTTCTGTTATGTATATGGTTGGCTCCGAGATATATGGACGTCGCAAAACATTCTTCATTATCACTATCGGTTAGCTTCTATAATACCTATCAAAAGCAAAAAAGGGTCTGCAGTAAAATAGTGACTACAGGTAGGCAGAGGCGCCTTTTAAATATCTATTATTGTTGTATTAATAAAGGCCAATCCTGGTCATGAATATTTTGTTTGCACCGGCGATCCCTTGGGGGGGCGGGGCATCCCCCCAATGTTGCTTTCCAGTTGCTTGCTGTTGGGAAATATGAAGGTTCAGTTGGGAAATTTAAGTACATTTTAAAAAACATTTTCTCTTTCTAATTTCTTCAAACAACAATAAAAAAATGTCAAGGTTTCAGGTTACTTGGGAATCGCTTTTAATATTAGTTGGGAAAATGGTTTTTATCCCTCTCCCCTCCCAATCAAATGCATTCAGATCGCCGGTGTTTGTTTGTCCGCCTCAACTACTGAGGATTAAGTGATTGTCAACTATAATTATTTTTGTCGATATTTTTTTACTCGGCCTGTATATTTTATAAAAAAGGCAAAGCCTCATTCTTTTTTAAATTATGTGATTTTCTTAAGATTTTTATAACGAATTACCGATATAACTGTGGAGAAATAAATCAGCTTTTATTATCTAGTTGTTTTTTTTTAATCGATTTTTTTTATTAGAAAACATTGTATCGCAGGCGGCAGTTTTTTTAAAAAGCGAGCTTTATTTTTTTGCGATAGAAAATTAGCACCAAATTGCTCCAATTAGCTATACTTACAGTTTGGAGTAAAAAAATCAATATAGCTTTATGGCTGCTATTATTTTAAGAATTTAGTTTTTAAAATGATTAAAAAAAATAAATGTTTTAATTCCTTAGAAAATATTGCAAAAAACAGTAGTAATATACAAACACCTTCATTGGAACACAAATGCAATCTTGGGTTTGTGCAAAACGTCATGAAGTCTGAGAGGGATGTCTTTGCCCGGGAAGTATCATTTTCCTCTTAACACTGCAGCAATTATTCCACTTTTTCAAATTTATCCAGTATCTGCAAGAAAAAAATCGGATAAAATCAACAGTAGATAATAAATTTCCAATGAGCATTCAAACGTCTTGTGTACAAATGTAAAAAAATAAAAACTGAAAATTTCATGAAAATAAGGGAGCAGAAAAAAAATATTTTAATCAAATTTTTCAACTGAAAAAATTAGTTTGGGAGCTTCAGATATTTTTTATAAAATTCATTGACTTTTCCCTAACAGCGTGTTTATGCACTTTAGAGATTAAAAGTAGCTTTTTATTTCCTGTTCTTAAGAAATAAAGTAAGGTATTTAATCCGCGGGATTAAATTTTTACTGTATTTTCTGGAGATTAAATTTTTACTTTATTTCCTAAGCATTAAGTTTTACTACTATAAATCATTAAATTATTATTATAGATTAAATTTTTACACAGTTGGTCTAGAGAGGGGTTTTAAGTAAAAAGTAAAATCCCCTATGTAGCCCTTTTCCGGGGGGCTATTTTTGGAAAATATTACTGAAAATGTTAAAAAGCAACTTTCAATTTTTACATTTTAAAAGCCAATATCTCGAAAACTAGTAAAGTAACCTTGTGATATGGTGTACCATTGGAAAGAGAATTTTAGAGAGAATTCAAATATGAACTTTAAGGTTCTCAGAATATTTTCCAAAAATAGCCCCCCACAAAAGGGCTACATAGGGGATTTTACTTTTCACGGTAAATGGTAGTTGGCGATGTATCGAAAACAAAAATCTATATTTTAAAGATTATATATTTTATAAAACCCCTCTCTAGATCAACCGTGTTTAATTTGCTTCTCGAGGATTAAATTTTTGCTTTATTTCCCAGGGATTAAATTTTTACTTTATTTCTTCGGGATTATATTTTACTACTAGAAATAGTAAGTACACCTCAGAACTCAGGAAGTGGTTTTTAATCCCTCTACAAAATGTTAAAAACTACCCCTTAAATTATGCTAAAATATTTTAAGCCTTAAATTTTACCATCATGGCTTGACCATTACCAAATGAAAATTATGGCTTTACCATAAAAAAAAAACTATGACTTTGATCAGCTAAATAAAATATTTTTTCTTCTCTTGAGAGAACGATAAAAAATCAAAAAAATAAACGTGCTTTCATTTTTAAAATTGTGTTATAAAAAACAGGTCATTTGACTTAATAAATAGTTACCAAACCCAGGACGCCCCGATTTTATTTTTACTCATGCTAAAATTATTTTCCTAGGTCCCTCTTAAATTTTAATAAAAATGCACAAAGTAAAATTAATGGCATACTCTCGTAATGAAAAACGCTAAGAAGCGCTTTCCAAAACAAATCGCAGAACACTCTGTAATAGCTTGCGGTTCTCCATTCGCTTTGAGAAGCGCGTACTTTTTTCACAAAACATCTACCAACCACTTGCTGTTTTGCCTATAGTTCTTAAAAAGGCTTAGCGTTTTTATAACTACGAGAATACGGGCCCAGGTACAACTGTAAAAAGCTTTTATTTAACTTATTTAACCTGCGACTTATTGTAATATGGCTGGCATTCCCAAAATATTTCTTTGTGATTTTTGTTGGTCCATCTGTCTTCTTTAAATCTACGCCTAGTCTGGTCTCTTTCTCAACATATTTTCTTTAAAAAGGTACAAAAAATATTCCGATAATATCAAAACAAATTTTGTTATAAAAATATAACCTAAAAGTGACTTTGACATTTAGGAGTCAGCGGTTTCGGTCATGGCCAACTTGATGGTTTCACCCTCGGTATGATACAGGCCACGTAGGTAAAAAGGAAACTGTAGGAGTAATAGCCCCAAAAAAATCACTGCAACATGCGTCCGCCATACTGACACTCAAACGCACATCGCTTCTTGATTACAAATGGCGGGTTACGTATGTCGTTGATAAAAAGTATTCATGAATATTGGTATAATTAATTACAAAGAGAATTACAATTTTGTTACCAGGAAGAAAAATGCTGATTTATTGTATGTCTTAATGTATTGTACTCAACTCAATTTAAGCTACAGGTAAAAGTTCAATGTTAAGTGTACAATTTTTTTTGTAGAATCCCTCAAGGCCTAGTTCGACAACAACAATGGTTAAAATTGATTGGAAGAGATCCTGTCACATTTATTCATGGTCGACAAGTTGTTTGCTCATATCATTTTACTGAGGATCAATTTAAAGTTGGTCTGAATAGAAAAGAGCTTGTAGAAACTGCCATCCCTAATATTAATTTGCCAGTACCATTTGAGGAAGCTAAATTTCAAGACAACATTGATGATCCTGTGGCGAGTACTAGTGCAGATCATGATATTTTCAAAAGTAGAACAAAACGCAAAATGAAGGATGTGGAATCCAGGCCCATAACCCCTAAAAAATTAAATTTTCTATGGAAGAGAAAGACTCGAGCCCTGCAGCCTCATTAAAAAGTACTTCATCAACCAACTCTTAACCAAACCAACTGAAAAAGGTATGATACATGAATATTACCTTTCCTCCTTTTACTAACTTTAATAGAGACAACATACATTAAAATTCTAGATATTTAATTATTATTATGTAACACATTTTGCTTTACTTTTTTTTATAGCTTTCTATTCTATCTAATTCAGAAATTAGTTTTTAGTAAATACTTTCATTACAAATCAAGTAGTTCAACAGATAGCAGTAAAACTCCATCTTCTGGTACTTCTTCTGTTAAAAGAAGGATTATAAAGAAAATGCACACTTACAGGTAATATTTTGTTTAATTTTTTTTTTTTTGGTTAAAGTAGACTAAGTACTATAAATTCTTTAAAATTAAAAATACCCTTGTTTTAATAAATCAATATATTTTTTAATAATAATAATTTATGTAAAACAAAGTTCAAAGAATTCATTTATCTAAACAAATTTAACTGCATCTCAATTAATAAGAGATCATTTTAATGCCCCCCCCCCATCCTTATACATATTATTTATGAATAAGTAGAATTAATACTAAGTTTTTTTGCAGTCGTCCATCAGAGTATTACAAAATTGAACTTGACAATGATAGAAAAGAATTAAACATTTAAAAACTAAAATGGACACTACAAAGAGAACAAATGCAAGGAGATGATTGACCACATAGAGTCAACATTTTCAGGCGTTCCCTTAGACATTATGAGACGTATGATGTTAAATTTAAGAGTACAAAATAAGGGAGCCGTTACTTGAACTAAATATCCCCATGAGTTGAAGGCATTTGCCATTACTCTTCAATTTTACAGTGCCAAAGCCTATGATTATGTTCGCGACACTTTCAATCTGGAACTTCCATCGCCATCGGCAATTAGGAAGTGGTTGGTCAAAGTAGACTGCTCTCCTGGATTTACACAGCCTGCAATCGAGGCCCTAAAAATAAGGTCCAATGATTTTTACAAACAAAATGGATACCAGTTACTATGTTCATTAATGTTGGATGAAATGTCAATAAAAAAAGAAATTATAACTGAGAGGCACTCATCAAATATCTGGGGTTATGTGGATGTTGGCTCTAACATAGATGTCAATAATGACAGAGATCCAGCCTCACAGGTGCTGGTATTAATGGTTGTTGGCGTAAATGCCAACTTTAAAATTCCTATTGGGTATTTTTTTATAAATTCAATGTCAGGGATTGAAAGAGCAAACCTTGTGAAGGAGGCACTCATACAATTAAGTGGGATAGAGACCATGCGAATATTGTCACTTACATGCGATGGGCCACATGTGCATTTTAAAATGATGAACGAGTTGGGATGCCAAGTATCTTCAGTAGAAAATCTAAAAACATCATTTTTACATCCTATTAGGGGGGAAAATATTTACGTAATATGTGACATATGCCACATGTTAAAGTTAATAAGAAATAACTGGGCTTCCGAAGGAATTATTCTGGACAAGCAAAATAAGGAAGTCATGAAGTATATTGAGAAACTAAATGAGCTGCAGAAAGAAGAGGGACTATATCTTGGAAATAAATTGAGGGAGAAACACATAAAATGGACCCAGGCTAAAATGAGGGTAGGTTTCTATGTTTTATATATATATATATACTGGGTGATTCATAAGTAACACTTTTTTAGGTAGATAACTCTAAATAACATAACCATCTTCTTTATTTAGAGCATAAAACCTTGCAACCTGTAATTTGAAAATTTGTATTAGTTATGTTTTATGTAAATTTTATTTTTTTGTAGGTCAAGATTGCTGCACAGACATTGAGTCAAAGCGTTGCTGATGACCTAAAATTCCTTAAGGATGACATAGAATTGACCGATTTTCAAGATGTAGGACCGACTATTGAATTCATTGAAAATATCAACAATATTTTTGATTTCCTCAATTCTCTTAACCCATTTCGGTTTGGAATGAATACTCCTATGAGGGAAGCAAATGAATCCTATTGGAAACCAAGAGTCAGGGAATTATAAAGAAGGCCGTTTCCTCCATATGACCAAGAAAAAGGTGCCAATTGTTGGATTTTTAGTATCTATTACTTCTCTTTTAAATCTATATGAAAGAGAAGTTGTTGATATATACATTCTGACATACAAATTCAGCCAAGATCACTTGGAGCTATTTTTCTGTGGAGTCTGGTAAGTGTATATTATAAAATATTTTCCAATGTTGACTTTTAACCAAGCAATATACATGACAATCCTAAAAACTTTTTTGTTATAGTAAAATATGGATAAGTTTTACTGACCTTTTTCCTGCTTTGCTATACTAAACTGAACCTTTTTTTTAGAAGTCGCAATTCATGCAATAATCCTAATTGTTTGCAGTTTATGCAAACCTATCGACGTATGCTAACACATATTAATATTAAAAATAACACTGGAAATTGCATTGGACCAGACTGTACAGAAATGTTACATGTGACAGAAAGCTCTAAAGAAAGAACAGAAATAACAAATATAAGGTGGGAACGAAGAAAAGAAGAAGAAATGGAAGAAATTGAAGAAAAATGCAGGCTACTAGCTCCAATTCAATTGAATGAGCTACAAGAAAATGTGGTATCTTATATATGCGGTTTTGTAGTTAATTCTATTAAAAAGAAAATAAGCTGCCCAATATGCGAAGAAGCTATAATAGCAGATTTTGATGACATGCATGGATCTTTGAAGTTCTTTAAACGAAAATCAAGAGGCAAATTACTTTATCCATCTGTAAATGTTCAGATAATTGGTCAAAAAATAGAAAAAACTATTAAAAATTTTTTTAATGTACTGGGTTACCTCCCACCCAAAGATATTTTTATTGAATTAATAATGAAAGAAACTCTAACATTAATATCCAATGAAAATATCTTTAGCTGCTTGGAAAATCATGTTTTTGATCAAGCACCCTATGAAGAGATGCATAAAAAAATTTAAATTGAAAAAATTGCAAAAAAATATGCTTCAATAGGGTTAAATAGCTTGGGCAATAAAATAAATGAGACAATATCTGGGGATAAGGTGAGGGATCAGCTAAAAAGACTGGTATTTTTTAGGCACCAGTAATATAGATACACATTTATTTGATTAAAGTTTAAGTTAGTAAGTAGGAATTTTTAATGATTAAAGTTAATTAAGTTAGTAAGTAGAATTTTTATACTTTTTGAGGATTAGATTAGATTTTTCTTTATTTAAAATAATGTTTTCAAATTTTAAATATTATTGCAAGTATCACTTAGTCGTGTATAATAAAAATAATGTTGGTTATTTTTTTATTATTTCACATTGTATAATGCATATACCGATCAAGTACATCCATTTCCTAAGAAAAAGTTGTATCATAAGCTTCCACTTATTTATTTTTTATATAAATCCAGAAAAAAGATCTTTCTCCATTGCTACTATGATTAAATAACTCTTAAAAAAAGATTGCCATTACAAAACAACATTAAATTATTTGAGTTTGAGATAAACCAAATAAAGAATAATCTGTGAGGCCAACCTGTCGCTATTAAATATGGTACTAATTATACATCAGTGGGTGTCGCTAGCTAAGATAGTTAAATAGGTTTTCGTATTGAGCAGCAGTGGTGGCAGGTCTAACTGATCTATAAGGTTGGAAATAGACACTTGTCGTTCAAGTCCAGTTAGCGTGTCATTTTTTTTCAAAAATAAGATAGAAATAGACATGCTTGTATGCCAACATAGAGTTTGTAACTCCCGCCAGGTGTTCAAGGGGCTTAAGATGCGACAACGTCGAATTGCTAAGATAGTACCCAATCACATGATATATCCAACCCTAGTCAAATATATTTTGTAGCCCCAATAACGCGGGGGTAACCTCAAACGGTATAGGTACTGATTATGCCGCTGCCGCTCAATATAAACCCGCCGAGCGAGATCGTAAGCAGCTGGCGTGAGCGTTCTCAATCCAAAATGCAGTTTTTACAAACTCTAGTTTTTTTTCAAAATATTTAAATTAAAAAAAAAACAACAAAAAAGTAGGGTTATGTAATTTATTGTACTGAGAAAAGACATACTTCACCACAATAATAATAAAATATGGCGTCAGTATTAAGAACAGACATGCGTTTGAGTGTCAGTATGGCAGCCCCCTTGTAGCAGTGATTTTTTTTGCTGGTGCCAGCACGGGCTTTACTCCTACAGTTTCCTTTTTACCTATGTGGATACAGGCGCACTTGGCAGAGCCGGCATTGCCACATAATTGACGCGACGAAATTTCGTCGTTTTGTCTAAGAATCGACCCCAATGAACCAAATGCCACCACCTACCTGGACAACTTAATAGGATAATTCACTGAACATGTCCCACACCTGAGCCGAAACCAGTCTGAAACAATATTAAAAAAACATTGCACAAAATACATATTTTGATCTTCATTTGCAATTCATGTGCACGCAACCACTCCCCCCTTCAAAATCAAATGTATTTTTGCATATACTTGCATTTACTAAGTCAGTTAGGAATGCAGAAAAATAAGCCGCAAAAGGATTCTTGCCCAGATTCTTGTTACAATACACATGAATAAATAAAATAAAATTTAGGTAAATAACTTTGAATTAATTGGCATACAACTTATACATGTACACAAATATGTATGTCAGTGATTTGTGAAGTGATTTACCAGTTTTCCAATTTAATATTTGGTAAACACAAAACCCAGTTCTTTATATTTTCACAAGAAAAGCAACCAACACAACACAACCCCAGCAAACCCAACTCAACACAAAAAAGGACTAACTAACGCATCCCAACCCTAAAAACTGTTGTCCTAGCTCTAAATGACCATCGTCACTTTAGACACTGTGAAGCAAAAATGCCAAATACACTGCCATTTTACAGAAAAACCTATTGCTTTAGATAACACAACACCTGCTGTTCGTGATTGAAATTGACACATCTGCCCCTTTTTTTAGGCAGTGGGAACGTTCGTAGAATAGGGACCGTGATATGCGTCAACGTCGAAAAGCAACCGTCAAGTTTAGGGGTTAGCATTTGTTTCTTGTGACGCCGCCATTTTGAGCACACAGGAATAAAACAACTTCAATCGGCTTTATCTACTTACCCTGCAACAGCTGGATGTAAGATAGCAGTTCCCAGGGGGATAGTCCATTGTAGTTTAAACCAAACAATGATAAAAAGAATACTTTTTGCATTAAAACTTTAAAAAACTGCACAACATGTACCGCACCTAAAGCAAACAATTGAATTACACCACGTGATACACGCGCTAAAGGTGCACTTAGACTGTGGTAGTGTAGTCGTTGCATTGTAGCTGTAGTGAATTGTTTTCCATAGATAATGCAGAACAGGATATTTTACAGATAAATAGTTAACAATATTTTTTGACAGACCCTTTTTGCATTAACCGAGAAAGTTCCGTTTTTCCTTAATATAAGTTCAAAAATGCTTTACTTTTAAAATTAGAGTTGATTGGGTACCAAAGATGAACAAAATAAAACTTGGGGAGGAAAAAAAATATGGTAATTTTGTATTTGCATACATACATACAGTCAATAGTGTGTTCAGTGATATTAGCGATAAATTAACAAGGTACTATAGTAGTTATATCTGATCCGCTGATTAATCATTCTGGTTTATTATAATTGCGAAAAAATTAGAGCCTTTTTTCTAAGTGACAAATGAGCTTATCTTTAGCATTACTTCGCTTGCATGGACAAATTATATCAAATAATTTAGCTTTTTAATCTTATATATTGCTTTAGCAGTACCCTCTCCATACAGGCCGATTAACTCCTACCGATTTAGTGTCCTTTAATCCACCTTCGCCGCCATTTTCACTCAAAAGTGACATCAAATCCATTAGTTTTCTGTCAATATGGCGGCGAAAGTCGAGAAAAGGACACTAAAACGGTACGAGTTGATTGGCCTATGTGGAGAAGATATTGGCTTTAGTAATAACCTTTAGAAAAGTTATAGTACCGCATTATCAGGGGTGCTGGGTGGTTTTAGTCAAAAAGGCTCACACAGAGATAGGTAGAAAACTTTCGGGCGCGCATGAAAGAGATGGCACGAACACACCAACTTTAAGCATGAAAGTTATTTCGTGGAAATGCAGACATTCAATAAATGAACGAAGTATTATATTTACTTATGTCCCTATCCCCTGACCAACCGAAGTTAATAATGAATAATGGTACCTACCTACAATACACAGTTGCGCTATAGTACCCCTCCCTCCTTTTTTACGTCCAACTAGTAATTTTCTAAAATTGTTTATAAAACTCTTTAGAAGCAACTTTTTTAAAGAACATTTTTCCCTCTCAAATATTACTTTCATTACCCACTGGACATATTACTTTTATTACACAATATACACCATTTTTTACACATTTCTTCCGTTTTTATTCCTTTAAATGCCATAACTTTTGTTTCCGTAAACCGATTTTGATTAAATAAATGCCTGTGTTCCTGGGCAACACAAGGAATCCAATAGTGAAAGTCCCATCAAAATCGGCTGGGCGGTCTTTGCCTGATGCTGGAAAAAACAGACACACAGACAGGCAAAAATTGTAAAAATTGCATTTTTGGTATCTCGTTTGGTGAAACAATTAAAAAAATATTCAATGTACAGAAATTTTCCATTTAAAGATTTATTATATTTTTAGATAAACAACTAAGTATAGGCAGGGGAATAAGTGGCGATTTTTAATCGAACCCGGATTTTCTTACCATAGTGGATTTGATGATGTCATATGAAAGCTGAGACTCCCCTGATTATGAATCCGCCGGATGACATCTCGAAAATGTTGAGTGTTTGATATCAATATAGGTTTTCGAATACGAGGAGTTTGAAGCTTTTATCAAAAACTACCTAAAATGACATTTGACACATTTTTTACAGCTATTGGGTACAGAAAAATGGATATATATTATTAATTTTTTAATATCGTTTTATAGGTTCGTTGAGGTGAGAAACTTGTATCTGTTAACGAAAATTGCATTAAATGACATTGACAGCATGTAAAGCATAAACCAGCTATTATAAGTAATATTTATATTCCTATCCGCTGATCAATCATTCTGGTTCATTATAATTGCGAAGAAATTACGGCCCTTTTTGTAAGTGACAAAAAGCGCTTAATTTTAGCATTATTTCGTCGCATGCATGAACAAATTAACCTTTAGAAAAGTGATAGTACCGTATCAGCCGTTGTTGTGTTCAAAAAGACACACACAGAGATAGGTAGATATTTTCGGACCATTAATATTATTAACTTTTTTTTTGAAGGTCTAGGTTTATGGATTGAGGGATCTTGTTAATGAAACGTCCTTTTTTTTTTAACATTTCGCAAAATTTATTTGCTTCTTCAGGGCTATTCAAGACGGCCGTTTCATGATTTTATTGCCAATAGACGTCATCCTTCATCATATTTTTTAATATAATTTACTTTCTAAATATTGGTGGTAATAGACCCTCCTGTTAAATTTTGGAATATGTTAAAAGTTTCACCTTACATATTTATTTGGTATTGAGGTTGACAGAGTAGCAAAGAAATACAAAATTAAACTTGGGGAAAAAGGAGAAAAAAGGTTGGCAATATTGTGTCTGCATATAGACAGTCGACAGTGTGTTCAGTGACATTAAGCAATAAATTAACATGATATTGTAAGTTGTATTTAGGTATATTCCTATATATCCGCTAATCAATCATACTGGTTTATTATAATTGCGAAGAAATTAGATCTCTTTTTCTAAGTGAGGAAAAGTGCTTACTTTTGCATTATTTCGTCGCTTGCATGGACAAATTATATCAAATACTTAACATTTTTGATCCTATATTTTGCTAGTACTAAGCATTAGAAAAGTTATAGTACCGTATCAGCTATTGTTGTGGTCAAAAAGACTCACACAGAGATAGGTAGATATTTTCGGGCGCGTATGAAAGAGATGGTATGAACACATCAAATTTTGCATGGGAGTTATTTCGTGGAAACCCTGCCAAAAAAACCGCATAAAAACTTGTCAAAACTGATAACATTTTCATTAGATTTTATGACATTTTATAAGGTCTAAGAGATTCTATGCGGCAAAGATCGTGACTTGTAAACGCTGACAAGGTTTTATGAGGATCAATGTAGAATAATTTTTTGACTTCTCAAAATGGGCAAGAGTTTAAAAGATTTTATAAGAATAAAAATTTAAATTTTTGGGTGTTGCTAAGATTATATTAGGTTATATGAGATTGAACTTTTGACCTGATTTTATACGCAAATAATGTTCTTATTTCTACAAGTTTTGACAAAGTTTAACAAGCACGGTTTCTACGAGATTTAATAAGGAAGACTATAAGTTTCTATTGCGGTTCTACCAGCACATTTTTTAAAAAGATTTGACGAGCATTATAATTTAATGTTTTACAAGATTTAATAAGTTTACATTGCACCAAAATGACATTATTTTTTAAAAGATTTGACGAGTATTACAAGCAAATATTTTACAATGTTTTAAAAGCATTAACAAACAGAAAGGAACAAAAGTATGGAGGTCCCCTGCCAAAAAAAACCGCATAAAAACTTGTCAACATTTTCATTAGATTTTATAAGGTCTAACAGATTCTATGCGTCAAAGATCGTGACTTGTAAAAGCTGACGAGGTTTTATGAGAATCCATATATAATAATTTTTTGAAATGGGCAAGAGTTTAAAAGATTTTATAAGAATAAAAATTAAAATTTTCGAGTGTTGCTAAGATTATATCAGGTTATATGAGCGTGAACTTTTGATATGATTTTATCCGCAAATAATGTTCTTATTTCTACAAGTTTTGACAAAGTTTAACAAGCACAGGTTTCTACGAGATTTAATAAGGAAGAAAAGTATCGAGACTTTATAAGTTTCTATTGCGGTTCTACCAGCAGATTTAACGAGCATTATAATTTAATGTTTTAGAAGATTTTATAAGTTTTAATTGCAGCGATCTAGCATAATTTTTTAAAAGATTTGACCAGTATTTCAAGCAAATATTTTAAATTTATCAATATTAAGAAAAGAAGGAAGGAACAAAAAGTATGGAGAGTTTACACCCTTCTAGGAGCCCAATTTTTTAAAAGATTTGACGAGTATTATAAGTTAATCTTTTACAAGGTTTTATAAGCATTAACAAGCAGGAATTAACAAAAGTATAGGAGTTTATATGGTTCTACCAGCACAATTTTTTAAAAGAGTTGACGAGTATTACAAGCAAATATTTTAAAAGGTTTTATCAACATTAATAAGCAGGAAGGAATAAAAGTATAGGGATTTAACACGTTTCTTTGAGCACATTTTCTTTTGAAGGTTTGACGAGTATTATATGGAAATATTTTACAAGATTTTATAAGCATTAACAAGCAGGAAGAACAAAAGAATATATTTTATACGGTTCTTCCAGCACAACTTTTTAAAATGTTTGACTAGTATTATAGGCAAGTTAATATTTTATAAAGTTTTATAAGCATTAACAAGCAGGAAGGAACAAAAGTATACAGTACAAATTTAAAGAGTTACTTAGGTATGTTAATTGAGGACTCTATAGGTCAAACTGTGATGTTTAAAAAACATTCAGTAAAGTACGTTAAAAAGACATTCATTTTGTAAGAGAAAATTAAATAAAAACATATATTTATGAAATATGCGTATTACTAGGCTCCAAGTAAACTGGTACAAGAACGCAACTAATTACACCACGGCTCCCGTGAGAGTGATTTGAAGAAGCGTGCTTCACGACTATAGCTACCAGGCGCTTTGCATGGCATACCCTACATGCCTTTTGCTCTGGTAAATTTTTTGTGGCAATCACGTGGTAATCGTTTCTACTAACTACATCATAATCACGTGACCTCGGTACTGATCGTGTTGGTTTGATTGCCAATCGATCAGTCAGGCCATTTTGTATGGTTTTATCGACGTATTTTTAGGTGATCCGTGTTTTTATACTTTTTGTGCTGTGAGTGGATGGAGGTAACGCTAGGTGTTTTTTTTTTAGAAAAAAATGTTTTAGAGGTACGTACACTAAATATTATTTTATCCTATTTTCATATACATCTTTTAAATTACTGAACACCGTAAACTTGCATGGGAATCAAGCGACAGAGACAGGATCACCCTGAAAATAAAGGCTGGTTCATGCCTACATTCCTTTTTTGTACTGTAATAACTTTTTCCTTTGGCAATTATTAAATCTCATGTATTCAAATGTAGATGTTCATGCTTGTTCCTTTTCCGTATCTTTTTCCTTAAGCCTTAAGGAATGACATTGAAAGTTAACCAATATACTTTACGGACAAAGAAACGGAAAATAGTGTTGCCCAAGTGCGGCCTGATAAATATTTGTTGACGTTTTTTTAACCTCAAAATTGATTGTATTGTTTTTTTGTAAATATTTCAAGCAGTAGTCGTGAGTGCACCTGTCCATTAGTGTTAACATTAAGGACTAAAGTTAAGGAAAAGGAATTTTAACATGAACCAGCTTTTTACTTAAGGAAAAAAAACAGGTTAAAGTTAAAGGAAAAGGAATTGGTAATTTATTTTTTTTGTTTTTTTTTTAGTTTTTCTTTACTAAAACAACCCAATCCACCACAGTCCAACCCAATCTAATCCAACCCAAAACAATCAAAAAAACATATTACAACCCCCCCGGGCACCCATCTTTCTCTTAAAAAAAAGAAATCGGGCGCCAGCGGATTTGGGGTCGTAGGGACCCTAGTAAGTGCCCCTATCAAGAATTTTTTATAAAAAATCAACTTGTCTGCTGCTGGTACCTCAATTTATTTTGATGATCCTTCTCAATTCTGGAACTTAATGGAAAAATCGAAAATTAATAAGAGGTGGTTGTTCAGGAGGTCTATCCCAACAAGAGAACGACCAGGATGTTATGGTTAGTTTATAACTTTACCTTTATAAAAAAAAATGTTGTAGCTCTAACAATTTAAGCTGGGTTTATACAGGAAAAAATAAAAATAAGAGTTAAACCTAAAGGAATACCTGTAAGCGTTTATAAAGCTAAAACGTCGGCTAGATAAATAAAGAAAATAAAATTAAAAGATGCGCAACTTCTAACTTTTTTACCTTTATTTTCAATAATCATAAATATATAGCTATAAAATTGTAAAAATTGGTTAAAAACTAAAAAAAAAATCAAAATTAAAATTAATCATAAAAAAATCATAAATAAAAACTTCTTCACATCCTTGTTCTTCGGGTAAGGTCTCCAGCACTAAGGCCGCATTCCCCCTTCTTCTAGCATTTTTTGTTTCAATTTTTTGCTATTTCAGAAATTGATTGATCACCCCATGGACCTAGGGTTTCCACTGCAAAAGTGTAAAAATCCTCTGTCTTGTAGCTCTTTATATTTTGTTCTTTTTTGTATTTCTCCTATCTTAGCCGCATCCCGATTTATGAGAAGTTTTACCAAGATAGGAGCTGCAAAGCGTGTCCCTGCACTAAAGTTTTCCCCCCTTCCAAGGAATCAAAGTGATCCCGTCTGCCCGTTTTCCGTCACTCCTACAAATACCGGACGGTTCTAGTTTCGCTGGAAATCCTGCTTAAACCAGAGACCGCTTTATTATGTCGTTCATCAAACTGTGACGAGTCCATCGACCTGCACTTTTTTTTTGCAGCTAAGGCCATGAAGACCCAATTTACTCACTATTTCGCTACAAGGGCAGGTGTGAGACTCGCAAACAGGAAGACCAAGACGAAGAGCAACAGAAATACGAAAAGACGAGTCATCCAATAAATTTCCTAAAGAAGAGGAGGGCAAAGCATTAAGCCACGCATTACTCTCGGGCTCATTAAGAGCTAGAAGACGTGCTTGAACAAGTTGAGATTTTGAAGATAAAAAAAATTTGCTGAAAGAATACATCACACATTGCAGTATCGAAATCTCTTTGTGATTTTAAATTAGAAGTATCCGAAATGCCTGTTAAATTTTGATATTTATTTGATGCTTCGATCAAAGCAAAGTCTAGATGCTAAATAATTTCCTCAGGAAGAATTTGTGGAAAAAGATATGACGAATCATTAAACATTCCAGCATCCTCCAACATGGCGCTGTCCGAAGTAAATCAGTGATTCTTGGAATCGAAAATGAATGTTTTAATAAATAATAGGCAGTATGAGAATTTAGAGATAAAAGTTTGTCGGAAAAATTTTTGCCCATTTCCTTTTCAAAGAAAGGTACTCCTAAAAGGGTAAGATTTTGAAGATCAACTTTTAATAAACTATCAATATTTGAGTCATAGTCTGAAATATTTAAATTGTGTTCTTTACTCAGACGTGAAAATTCACACTTTGGTAAATTAACTTTTAGGCCAATACTCAAGCATTCTTTCCTCAAAAATTCAAAATCTTTGAGTACGCTACAAGAATCCCCAGCTAAAGTTCCGTCATCAAGATACCATAAATTGATATCAGATTTTAATTTTGAAATTATAGAATGTAGAGATAAGCAGAATAGTGGTGGACCTAAAGGATCACCTTGCTGGACTCCTCTTTGTGATAAAATGGTTTTTTCTCCAAATGATAAAAATGAAGGATTTCTATAACACTGTGAAATGAAACTGAAAAATTGTGGTATGTGCTTGTTAACTTGTGATAATACAATTTCTCGATTGATCATATTAAAGGCGTTATAAAAGTCTATTTTCAAAATAATTGTTTCTGTAACATGAGGAAAGGACAAAAATCGCCGAACCGAGTGGCTAATTATTTCACATCCAGTTCTGGTACCAAAACCTAACTGAGTTGGATAAAGCAAATTGCCTAAAGTTGAAAAACAAACTAATTTTGCTGCTAATCTACGAAAGCATAAACCCATTGCAATGGGACGTATTCCTCCATCTTTTTTATTTAAAGCGCAGAGTAAAACTTCGTAAAAAATGGGTAAAATACTTTCAGGCACGAAGCCATTAAGAATATGTATAAGAAATAGTGACAATGAATTTTGAAGATTTGGAGAAAATGTACCTAGTTCGTCATTCAAAAGGTCTTTTAAATATTGCGGACTCAGTGCGACTAGACCTGCCGCAAAACTCGGTTTAAAAGAAAAAACTGATGCTTTACTATTTGAATGAATGAAACCAAAACTGTTGTACTCATTCGGGACATCTTCGGGAAAAATTTGCATATCTTCATAGCGTGGATGTTTTTCTAAAAGTTTGTTGTATGTTTAATCATTTTTAAAGCCAAGGTATCCTCAGAACATAACAGACGAATCGCTCCTCTGTTGTTGTTTCAACTTTCTTTGTGAGGTAAATTGTTTTTTAAAGGTTTTGTTTCTTCTGAACTCGATTTGTTTTAAAGTAATCCATAAATGGTATAATGGTAAATGTTTCTTATCTTTCCAAATATTTAAATTGTCCTTTATCAATATTGTTAGAGATCTCGATGCATTTTGTTTGGATTTTTTCAGTAATCTAAGAACGGCATGTGCAAATTTAAAGAGATGAAACCATGCTTGGAAGTTGTCTTTTGAAACACAATCTTTTAGGAGTGAAGTAAGTTCTTCCGCAACTAATGAGCGGGCACCTTTTGGAATTCGTTTTATTACTGGTACTGATGATTTTAGAGAAGTTAAATAGACATTTACCGTATTCGAATCGGACGATATATCCTGGGAAAAATCATGATCTTCTTGTAAATTATTTTTCTTGTGCTTTGATTTAATGTGTTGATTGAGGCTACTTTTGCTTGTATACAATTTTTCACATTGACTGCACTTACTTTTTAATAAATTCTGCGAATTTTCTAACGATACATCGATGCAAGAAACCACGTCGGAGATGCAGTGCGAATGTTGAGAACAATTATCGGTATGAATTTTACGGTTGTGAATATTTAATCCAGTCTTGTTTTTGAAAATTTTATCGCATGATAAACAAAAGTTTTCTTGTAATGGTACAATTAAATTAGAATGTCCAGAGTCTGGATTGCCAAAAAAATTTACAAAAATTGATGAGTTAAACTGATTTTTGCTAACACATAATAGTGGGCTATTTTCTGTAACAAATAATTTTTTCTTTGAATTTTTCTTTGAAACATATACGTAGAAGTTAATTTTGTATATTTCTGAAATCGCCAAACATTCCAAATCAGTGCCAAACGTACCTGATTTAGACATCCTGGATCCATATTCCTCTTTGCTAGTAACATTTATTTAAAAATTTTGAAAATCTTGCCAATTCTCTAAAATGTACTGAACAGCTTGCTTTCTTACTTTTAGATGATCATGCTGGCTTCCAAAAACAAACTGGCTTACAGAACTGTTAACCGAAATAATTTTAAAAACACTGTGACTGACTGCCATCACCATTTAAATTTTCACATCTTCTAAAAAGTCCACGTTCTTCCAAAATTCCAAATGCTTTGCTATCTAATGTTTGTTTTTCTTGTAGCTCTGTCCCTCAGCTTCGAAATGTTACCACAGTTTTAATTATTTAGTATAGAAAAAGGTATAAAATAGTAAATGCAAAATGTAGATATTCTTGAAAAGACTGACTTTGACTTTTCAAGTTTTCATGTCAGGAAATATTGATTTTTTACATATGTGTCTCGGGAGATGTATAATTTTGGTCTTTTTTTGTAAGGACACCGGGTGGTGTATTTTCCTATAAAAGGGTAAGTAAAGTTTTTGACACTAATTAATATGCTGATTAAGGTAGTTATGTGACTTGGACAACCATTTTAGCTTCTGGTGGGACACACCCCCTGGTAAGACATGGCTGTGAAATATATGCATGTGAGTTTTTGTGTAAATAAATTATACAAATTTAAAATGAAAACAAAAAAGACTGGTAAAAGTAATAAACACCAACAAATGACAGTAGATACAATTTTAATTCACATGTACCAATTGGTTCAATACGATTCTTATTTTAATTTTATTTCCTGTATAAACCATCAACAAGTTCGTATTTTTATAAACCCTGCTTTACTGAACTTTAACCAGAAGTAAATTTTAGGAAGTCTTTTAAAGGCTGGTTCATGCTTTAATTCCTTTTCCTTTTCTGTAACTTTTATTATTAGGTAAATCTCATGTATTCAGATGTGGGTGTTTGTTCCTTTTCCATATCTTTTTCCTTAAGCCTTTAAAGTCAACCAATATTTAGCTTTACAGAAAAAAAAATGGAAAAATTGTGTAGCGTAAGTGCAGCAGGCAAAATATTTGTTGACATTTTTTAACCTCAAAATTGATCGTTTTCTAAATTATTTCAAGCAGTAGTTATTACAAAAATGAATATTGTACATTTAATGCATTTGGTCCACATTTGTGGGACAAAAAGAACCCCAAATTTTGTATCTAAACAAAATGCCAAAGAGTACTCTTTTCTCAACGTTCAAAAAAATTAAAAAATAAATAGGTCCAAGCATGGTCTGATTTTGCTAATTGTTTCGTAAAGTTTGGTGGAAGGAAAATCTTTTTTATAACTCATAATAAATTAGTAAAAAATAAATTCGCGAAATACTAACTCTATCTATAAGTAGTTACACAAAAAAGGCGCCACAGGCAAATTATAAATATTTTACTATTTTCGCAAAGAATTAAATTAATAAACTTAACGAACACACCTAAAACAATACCTTGATAAAATATTGGGCCATCAATCCAAACTAATAGGTGTGCATGCAATTTTTTTTTATATCCCATATATAGATACAATGACACACAAAAGTCAATAAACCAATTATTTTTCCAAAATAAACTTGCACATAAATATTTGCTTAAAACTGTTTGATCTTGTATACTATACTGTAATATTAACAAATGACAACTCACAAAGAGCTTAAGTAATGAGTTTTTAAAAATAATCTTAAGAGGTAATTATTAAAAAAAAAATATAACTTCCTTACATGATTACCGGTATTGATGTGGGTACTTAACATTCCAGTCCTCTGATTTAGTACCATTGCAGTCTTGTAATAAAAACCTGAATAAAAATACTTTAGCTGCATGCACCATCACAAAAATTCAACTTTCTGGCGCTCTGTTTGCTGGCGCTGTAACTAAATAAATAGGAGCCTCTTTTAATCATAGTAATTTTTTGGATCTACCCTTCTTTTCATTATATTTTACATATCAAGATGAGGGTTAAATGTTAAGTGAAATATTTGGTGTGATAATATTTCTTTTTTGGGAAAGGGTTTATTTCTTTTAATTTTTGCCCTTGTTTAAGGAAGAGTGTTGATTTCTTTTTGTTAAGGGGGGGTGGCATATAATATGAAGATGAATAGTCCTTAAAAATAAAAATGGGGTCTGCAATTTTATTTATTATTATTTTTTTAATAACAGTTGAGTGCTTCTTTACATAACATTTTAAGTCAAAACAAGGGTCCCAAAATTTATTATTTTGTATAGTCTCGTTTATAGTCATGCAAAAATATTTAATACCAAAAATTTTTTTATATAAAAAAAAATTGCATGCACACCTATTAGTTTGGATTGATGGCCCAATATTTTATCAAGGTTTTGTTTTAGGTGTGTTAGTTAAGTTTATTAATTTAATTCTTTGCGAAAATAGTAAAATATTTATAATTTGCCTGTGGCGCCTTTTTTGTGTAACTACTTATAGAGAGAGTTAGTATTTCGCGAATTTATTTTTTACTAATTTATTATAAGTTATAAAGAAGATTTAAGGTCAACATATTTTTCTAAAGGATGGTCAATAAATAAGGCGTAGTAGTTGCGTTGCTAGTTGTTTGTCTTGATAGTTGGAGTGTTTTTTATTTTTGTTTATTAAATAAAAGATAAATTATATATTTTTGTTTTATTGCGTTTAAACCATCATACAAAATATTTATGTAACTGCTGAGTGCAAAACACGTTTCTTAGGCGTTTTTAAAAGGTTCCTGGGGAGCTTTAAAACGTTCATTGGACGTGAAACTGTTTATACCCGGGTCTTGTTAAATTATGAAAATTTCACTGGCCAGGTGATACTTTCATACATCAACAACCTCGTGGGTTTTGTTAAATTATGAAAACTTCTAGGCATGACGCACACAGATGCTTTCATACATTAACTACCTTATTTTTCTTCAGATATTTATTTTAAATTTTTTTCTCTTAAGGACGCTACGTTGTGTTTCTAGTATTACCCTCTGTCTTTCTTTTATCCAGGTTCTAAAGAGTTTGACACAGTTGATTTCCTACCGGAAGTCAAATAAAACCACACGATTTCAATTTATATTACAGTTATAATGAATAAAAAGTGTATAAAAGGGTAAATGTAAAAAAAATAGTTATACCACCTATGCTATATAAAAAGTACCACGATTAAATAGAAAAATGTGATAATTAACTCATAACAATATTAAAAGTGAATCCTAATTAGATACGGGATTCTTGATACCTTGAGTATATTGTTTATTTACCATCCAAGAATCAAGAGATTTACCCAAGCTCCTCTTTGTGATTGTCCCATCAGTCTATGTCTGCTTCGAGTTACAAGAGAGGTGAGTAATGAGCTGTTTAGTTGAAATGCCTATAATAGCCCAGTACCTTGACTAACCCACTATTATAGAAAAACATTCCTTGTTCGCTATTTTCTAGAACGAACAAAAATAAGTACGCCCTAGGTAACCTGTCCGTAGATGGTTACGTAGTTATATAAGAGATAATTTACCATGTGATAAAGACTGCTAGTTAAGCAAACGCAAGGCTCAAGACACTTAGGAAAACTTGACCTCCTATCACAGCTTTATCATTAGCAAGTTTTACTAAATTTATTTGTTTAAAAAATACACCAACAAAAACACGGCCACGCACCAACATACACAAAATATTCATAATGTGGTTGGTTTATGGTCATACCAATACACCCTCTTTTGTCAAAGCCCATTACCAGCTTTCTTAATTTTGAATAGTAAATATCAATATACCCATTGTAAAGGGTACCCTTCTCGAACAAAAGATTTGTTAACAGAGACAATAAATCTCCTTGAAATCTTTCACCCGAGGAGTCTACTTTTAATATCTGTGAAATAGTATTTATAATTCGAAATTGTAACAGAACCCTTAATTAAAATAAATTTTTATAGGAAGTAAAATAAAACAAGAATAAAAAAATCATTGTAAAAAAATAAAAGCAATACTAATTAAAATCTTTAACCCTCACTGTGCAATACTGGAAAGCTAATGATGCCGTGTCAATTCAATGCCCCCCTAATTTCCCCTTTCCCCTTTTAATAAATTACCTGCAAAATTTTGCTTCCGTTGTCGGACCTTCATTTCTCTGATCTTTAGATTGGAACGTGCGTTTTATTAAACATTACTGCAAAAAAAAAATATCGTCACCATAATTCTTCCCTAAAGGAAAGACAACGGCGCACGACAAAGCAGCCAAACCAGCGAAGCCGTATTTCACCAAATTCGCTAATCTGACCACTCTGACGCACAGCGTCCCTCTCCAGCAGTCAAGAATCATGCTGATTTTGTAGAAAGACTGATTTGAGTCTATTGTGCCCCTTTTACTAGTAATTATTTTTTTATTTGTGATTTTAATTTATTTTCTATCAACTTCAAAATTTATTTATTCGTACTTATGTACAGATTTAGACGTAATGTATTTTATGATTTTCTACCATTTTTAATTTAATTATTTGTTTGACGTTACTTGTAAAGAATTAGATGTTAGTGAGCTTTTAGTGACAAATTTAGTTTGTTTATTTTGAATTGAATTTCTAATTCCCCCCTCCCCGTTACCCCCCCCCCCTATTTAGCTAGAGAGAGTCGACACTGTGCAGTGAGTGCCGTAGCAAAACATTAACAAACAAAAGAAACTCTGTCTTGTTCGGTGAACCGGGCACAAGACAGAGCAATGCATCCCGGTGAATCGTTGGAGCGTCGTATTAAAAAAAACAAAAAAAGAAGAGAAAAAAAAGGGCTCTATCTTGTTCGGTGAACCGGGCACAAGACAGAGCAACGCATCCCGGTGGACCGTTGGAGCGTCGTATTAAAAAGAAAAAAAAATCAAAAGAAAAAGAGACTTTGTCCTGTTCGGTGAACCGTGCACAAGACAAAGCAACGCATCCCGGTGAACCGTTGGAGCGTCGGAAAAACAAAGAAAAATACCAGAGCCGCATCCCAATGCATAGGAGCGTTCCCTCCCCCCTAATTTAAGAAAAATCCCCAGAGTGACCCAAACCTTCTTTGCTACATCGTGACAAAAATGAGTCTGAATGCCGTTGCATGTGCGCTTGGCCTTATATAGACGTTGCAAACCACGCCACGCCAAGACGTGCACTCATTTGCCTGTTTTTCGTCGACACTTAACTATAATCGAACTTTTAAGGGATGTAGCCACTTATACACACAGGCTGCTGGCGCCTAATTTATTGCCTGTACTGGGTATTTTTAAATTTGTTTCCTTAAATGGTTTAAAACTTTTAGCAAAAAAAATTTTTCTAACAAGCCCCGGTCTGAATTGTTTCAGACGTCTTAATGTTTTTAAAACGTTCCTGGGACATTACAAAGTTTTAAAAAAATATTTACCTTTTCAATACGCCTTTAAAACGTTTTTAAACATATGCGAATGTTTATTAAATGTTCCCTCAGGTCGTCGCATTTGTACACAAAAAACGTTTTCAAAAAGTCCGAAAAAGATCCGCAAAAAGACCTGGAACATAGGCGTACGTTTTTAAAAACGTTCTAAAAACATACATGTGTTGTTAGGGTAAGTAAATATTTTACAAGATTTGATGAGTATTACAATACAATAATAGCCAGGGGCTCTGAGAACAAGTCAAATATTAAGAAAAAAAATTAACAAACTTTTGTTTTTATCAGAACGTAAGCACAATTTTCAAAAATAATGTATGGTCCAAAGAAAATATTTGTTAAAATTTAAACAACACTGGCATGCAAGCAGTCTTTTTCAGATTTTACAAACAAAAAATGACATATTTGATATTTGAACATTTTTATTTGAAGAGAGATTTTTTGAACATAAAAGTTACGGTTTATTCGAGGGTTTATTATTTTTATTACGACATGACCCACTTGTCGTATTTAAATTCTGGAAGTGAAACTCGCCCCTCGAAAGGAGTGTGCCCTACGAAAATTCCAATATAGCCCAAAAGTGTCCCTTGAATAATAAATTGACGTGTTCGAGGTTTTGTTCGAAATCGTACTCCAAATACTCTAAAACGACTATGTTTCGTTTTTGATGGGACACCCTGTATAACAATTTTTTCGGCTCGAGAATCGTCAAAACAAGCAATATATTCTCGATTCTATCTATATTTATTTCTTTTTAGACACTTTTTAAAAATTAATTAATTTTTTTACGCATATTTCTTAAAAACTTGTCTTTGTTGTTGTAAAAATCCAACTTATTTGTTGGGATAGACGTCCTGAACAACCACCTCTTATTAGTTTCGATTTTTTCATTAAGTTCTAGAATTGAGAAAGATCATCAAAATAAATTGACGTACCAGCAGAAGACAAGTTTTCTGCCATTTTTGATTATTTATGAAAAATTCTTTATGGGGGCACCTACTAGGGTCCCTAGGACCCCAAATCCGCCTGCGCCCGATTTTTTTTAAAGAGAAATAAGGGTGCCCGGGGGGTTGTAATATGTTTTTTTGATTGTTTTTGGTTGGGTTGGATTAGATTGGGTTGGACTGTGTTGGATTGGGTTGTTTTAGTGAAAAAAAAACAAAAAAAAAACAACCGGCGCAGGCGGATTTGGGGTCCTAGGGACCCTAGTAGGTGCCCTCATAAAGAATTTTTCATAAAAATTAAAAATTCCTTTTCCTTTAACTTTAACCTGTTTTTTTTTCCTTAAGTAAAAAGCTGTTTCATGCTAAAATTCCTTTTCCTTAACTTTAGACCTTAATGTTAACACTAATGAACAGGTGCACTCACGACTACTACTTGAAATATTTACAAAAAAAAACAATACAATCAATTTTGAGGTTAAAAAAACGTCAACAAATATTTAGCAGGCCGCACTTGGACAACACTATTTTCCGTTTCTTTGTCCGTAAAGTATATTGGTTAACTTTCAATGTCATTCCTGAAGGATTAAGGAAAAAGATACGGGAAAGGAACAAGCATGAACACCTACATTTGAATACATGAGATTTAATAATTGCCGAAGTAAAAAGTTATTACAGTACAAAAAAGGAATTTAGGCATGAACCAACCTTTATTTTAAGGGTGATCCTGTCTTTGTCGCTTGAATCCCATAATTTGCAAGTTTACGGTGTTCAGTCATAATTTAAAAGATGTATATGAAAATAGGATAAAATAATATTTAGTGTATGTACCTCTAAAACACTTTTTTCTAAAAAAAACACCTAGCTTTACCTCCATCCACTCACAACATAAAAAGTATAACGGATCATCTAAAAATACGTCGATAAAGCCATACAAAATGGCGTGACTGATCGATTGGCAATCAAACCAACACGATCAGTACCGAGGTCACGTGATTATTATGTAGTTAATAGAAACGATTACCACGTGATTGCCACAAAAAACTGACTAGAGCAAAAGGCATGCGATGAAACGAATGATCCCGAACATTATAGGGCATACCATGCAAAGCGCCTAGTAGCTATAGTCGTGAAGCACGCTTCTTCAAATCACTCTCACGGGAGCCGTGGTGTAATTAGTTGCGTTCTTGTACCAGTTTACTTGGAGCCTAGTAATACGCATATTTCGTAGGTTCGCGTCCCGGTCGAGTTATATATTATAAATATATATTTTTATTTAATTTTCTCTTACAAAATGAATATCTTTTTAACGTACTTTACTGGATGTTTTACACAGTTTGACCTATAGAGTTCTCAATTAACATACCTAAGTGACTTTCAATTTTGTATACTTTTGTTCCTTCCTGCTTGTTAATGCTTATAAAACTTTGTAAAATATTAACTTATTATATTTAACTTATAATACTCGTCAAATATTTTTAAAAAATGTGCTCATAGAAACGTGTAAAATCCCTATACTTTTATTCCTTCCTGCTTATTAATGTTGATAAAACCTTGTAAAATATTTGTTTGTAATACTCGTCAAATCTTTTAAAAAATTGTGCTGGTAGAACCATATAAACTTCTATACTTTTGTTCATTCCTGCTTGTTAATGCTTATAAAACCTTGTAAAAGATTTGCTTATAATATTCGTCAAATCTTTTAAAAAATTGGGCTCCTAGAAGGATGTAAACTCTCCATACTTTTTATTTAAATTTAAATTATTATACATTGATTCTCATAAAACCTCGTCAGCTTTTACAAGTCACGATCTTTGACGCATAGAATCTCTTAGACCTTATAAAATCTCATAAAATCTAATGGAAATGTTGACAAGTTTTTATGCGGTTTTTTTTGGCAGGGGACCTCCATACTTTTCTTCCTTCCTGTTTATGAATGTTGATAAAACTTTGTAAATTATTTACTTGTAATACTGGTCAAATATTTTAAAAGACTATGTCATTTTGCTACAATGGGAACTTATAAAATCTTGTAAAATACTAATTTGTAATACTCGTCAAATCTTTTTAAAAATTGTGCTGGTAGAACCGTATAAAAACTATACTTTCGTTCCTTCCTGTTAATGCTTTTAAAACCTTGTAAAATATTTTTTTAATACTCCTGTGAACTTCCTGTTAATGCTTTTAAAACCTTTTAAAATATTTGCTTGTAATACTCGTCAAATCTTTTAAAAAATAATGCCATTTTGATAGAAACTTATAGTCTTCATACTTTTCTTCCTTATTAAATCTCTTAAATCTTATAAATTATAAATTACATGGTTAGGTTAGCACCTAGATAACTAAATATCTGTATGTGCTTAAAATCACAAATTAATTTAAAAGAAAAACATATTGGTAGTTTGGTAGAGAAGAAAAAGAGAAAAAAAAATAATAGTGCTAATCTATTAACTAGGTTATTAACGCTTTAGCTACACTCTAGAACTATAAAACAATAAAAGAAAGAGAAGAAAGGAAAAAATGAGTTAAATATTCTTAATTATCCATGATGACATTAATCTATTAATCTATAGAATTTATTTTGATTATGGAAAGTATAAACTTTCCATTTATGGCTAAAAGTTTTCGTTTTTTTACTATTTCTTAGTTCCGGAGGAATTTCATTATAAAATTTTGGCCCTAGGTAATCGATGAATCTTAAGCTTAAAGTTCTTGTACTAAGCGGGATGATTAAATTATGCATTACATTATTCCTGGTACCGAGGGAGTGGTTTACATGTAGCTTTTTGCTTTTATGCACAAATACACAAACATTTTGTACATAAAATCGACTTACATTTCTAAGGCTTTCTGTGTATAGGTTGTGCGTTGGTTATGTTCTATCCTTTTTATGAATTACTTTTAGAATGTAGTTTTGACTAGTTTTTAAGGGTTCTAGATTGGTTTTGTACGCCCCACCCAGACGATTATACAATATGACAGCAGAGATTCAGCCAGGGCTTTATACACTTGGATGCATAATTCTGTAGAAAGGAATTCTTTCAACGAGTAAAATTTAAAGATTAAGTTTCTTACCCTATTTGAAAGGTATTCGATTTGTTCGACCCATTTGAGGTGCCTGTCAATTATCATCATCATCATAGGCAATCACTCGATAACGAGTATGATTTTCCTCTATTCTGTATCGTCGCTATCTGTTGTGCGTTTTTTGATGGCTATGTAAGCCAATTCTCGAGCCGCACACCCTTCCACAGTCCTGGCACACCCAGTCTCCGGCAGCAGCCGGGTGTTGTTGGTCATCCATTCTTCCATTTTGTCGCTCCTTTCTACGTTCTCTCTTTTCCGTTTCTGGTCTACGTCGTTGCTCTTCAAAAGTTTGTGCTCCCTCATGGACTGTTCGGCGCCATGTAGCCCTATCGTTTGCCGTGGTCTCGAAGTTGTTTATATCGATGTGACCCTTCATCATATTGCCTTTGAGAACGTCCTTGTACCTTTTTTGTTGACCACCTTGATTTCTCTTTCCCTCCTTCAGTTGTCCATAAAATATCTGCTTTGAGAGACGTGTTTCAGGCATGCGGATAATGTGACCAGTCCAACGAAGCTGGTGCTTGAAGATAAGGGCTTCTATACTAGTTGTTCTGGCTTCTTCTAAAACACTTATGTTTGTTCGTCGGTCTTGCCATTTGATTCTCTGTATTCGTCTTAAACAACTTTGGTGATATTTTTCTAGTCGTTTGATATGGCTTCTGTAGGTGGTCCACGTTTCGCATCCGTATGTTAGAGTTGGTATTATAACTGTGTTGTAGACACGAAGCTTGATCTCCGCATTGATGTCGTGATTGTTGAAGACTCTTTCCGAAAGCCGTCCGAACGCTGCGCTAGCACATTTTAGGCGATGCTGTGTTTCTGCGTCAATAGTTGCGTTTGATGATAGGTGGCTCCCAAGGTATGGGTAATGTTCCACGTTCTGCAGAGGATTGACCTCTCTGTATCGGCCATTACGACGTTGTCATCGGCGTACTGCAGTTCGATTACCGAGGTTGTCGAGACCTTAGTTTTTGCTCGCAGTCTGCCTAGGTTAAGTAGGCCACCGTCGAATCTATATAGAATATCCACTCCCGCTTCTCTGTTGACCGAATCAAATGCTTTGACTAGATCTATGAAGGCCATGAAGAGAGGGCAATTTTGTTCTCTAGATTTCTCTTGCATTTGTCTGGCACTGAAGATCATGTCAGCTGTGCCTCGATTGGGCCTAAATCCACACTGTGTCTCTGGCAGGTTTTGTTCAGCAATCGGAATTAATCGGTTTGATAGTATCCGTGCAAGTATCTTTCCAGCAACAAAAAGCAGAGATATACCTCTGTAGTTTCCACATTGGGTTTTATCGCCTTTTTTGAAAATGGTAACTATAGAGGCGTCTCTGAGTTCGGCAGGAATGGTCTCAGTGGTCCATATTTGACTTATTAGAATGTGCCTTTGGGAATTAAGTGCGGGACCCCCTTGTTTGTAGATTTCAGCAGCGATACCATCTGTGCCTGCTGACTTGTTATTCTTTAGCTGTGTGATTGTCTTTTCGACCTCCTCTAATCTCGGAATCTCACTTAGGCGTTGTTGTGTAGTTTTCTCCGGAATTTTGTCGAAGATGTCATTATCGACCTGAGACTCTCTGTTGAGTAGTTCTTGGAAGTGTTCTTTCCATCGTGAATTGATAGAGGATCTGTCTTTAAGCAACCTTGTTCCATCTTTGGATCGTAGGGGATTGATACCTTGTGTAGTGGGACCATATATTATCTTAGTAGCTTGAAAGAAGGCTCTGGTGTTGTTAGACTCAGCTAGATGTTGCATTTCATGTGATTTTGTTGTCCACCATTGGTTTTTTAATCTACGTGTTTGCCTTTGTACTTCTGCTTTGGCTTCTTGATATTGCCTTTTCTTTTCGTTAGAGTTAGGGTGGCTTTTCCAAGCATTATGGACTTTTCTCTTCCTCTCAATAAGGTCTTGAGTTTCTTTGTCGTGCTCATCAAACCAGTCTTGATGTTTTCTTTATGTGTAGCCGACCGTTTCTTCGGAGGCAGATGTTATTGCGGTTTTCAAAATTCTCCAGTGATCGTCAATATTCTCCGGGTATTCTAAAGTATCCAACTTTTGATTCAGAGAAACTTGGAATTTTGTTCTAGTTTGATCATCTTTAAGGCGTTCTACATTGAATCTTCTTTTGATTTGCTTTTTTTGACGGCTACTTCTTGGTGGAATGTGCAAGTTCATTTTGGCTCGTATCAGGCGATGGTCTGTCCAGCAGTCGTCTGCACTCGTTATTGCTCTTGTAATGTTTACGTCTTTTTGATCTCTGGAACGTACAATAATGTGATCAATCAGATGCCAGTGTTTTGACCTCGGGTATTGCCAGGAGGTCTTGAATTTGTCTTTTTGTCGGAAAATTGTATTTGAGATTGTGAGGTCATATTCCGAACATAAGGTTAATAGGCGCAGTCCGTTTGAGTTCATGTTTCCAACACCTTCCTTGCCAATGACGCCCTTCTATAGGTTTGAATTCGTACCAACTCGAGCATTGAAATCACCTAGGATGATAAGTTTATCAGATTTAAGTACAGATGTTACGGCTTCACTAAGTAGAGAATAAAATTCATCTTTTTGGTTTTCATCAGCTGCAAGAGTTGGAGCGTAGGCGCTGATTATAGTAGCGTGTTGGTGGTTGCTAAGGTTTAGGCGCAATGTCATCAATCTTTCTCTTATTCCGGATGGAAATTCGGTTAGGTGGTCCACGATCTCATTTTTTATAGCCAAACCCACTCCGTGAATACGTGGTTCATCTTCTTCTTTTCCTTTCCAGAAAAATGTGTAGCCTCCTCCGTGTTCTTTAAGTTGGCCTTCGCCTGCTCTTCTAGTTTCACTGAGAGCAGCGATATCGATGTTATATTTCCTTAGTTCACGTGCCACTATTGCCGTTCTTCTTTGTGGTCTTATGGTTGTGTCTGTATCCATAAGTGTACGGATATTCCATGTGGCAAAGTTCATTGGATTTCTTTTTCTTTTGTTTTGACCGCATGTGGTGTACCATCTGGATGCGGTTGTCCAGTCGGGCAATTGTTGGCTGGCTATGTTTAGGGCACCTTTTATAGCCCCTTCCCTTTCAGGGTGAGCAGAGTGGGTCCTAAATAGGGCTGCTCAATCACGGATACAGCACACGAGTTGCTCTACAGCCAATCCTTGAGCAAAACAGCGATCACACTTCCGCCGCTTTCGTGCCGGTTTGTCACTAAGAGCTTCCAGACTACACTGTCCTGCTCCCGTCGCAACTTGCCTATCGCCGAAAGACTTTGGTGTGCGTGGACTTCATGGTCTTATGTGTCCCAGAAAATATAGGATCTCAGAGTAGAGAATGCCTATGCGAGACTTTTATTAACGTGGACATGCTGATGCACAGTCAGCAAGCCCACGGTCCCTAATAACGAGTGACGATCCAATGGCGTATGGAATACGACGATTGGATCCCTCGAGATTAGGCCAGCTGAATGCACGATTGAGCACTAGACTCGAATCTTGGGCGGGGGTCGCTAGATCCCCCCGCCTACAGGCTACAAGCAGTATGGTTCGCGTATTTAGTACTTTTAACTTCCTGGATTTTTAAATTCTCGTTCGTATTCAAGATGATCTCCGAGAATGAAGGTCTATTTTTTAGTGTTGGTGTGAAGGCAATATAGTTTGATTTTTTGGATATTTAGAGTAAGTTTTTTTGTTTGCAACCAAGCTTGTACCTTTTTTAAACCATTGGAAAGTTTTACAACAACCTCCTGCCAGGTGTCTCCGCTGAAGGTGAGCACGGCGTCGTCCGCGTAGGTTCCGATATTACCACCTGTTATTAATTGAAGTAGTGAGTTAATGTATATAATAAAGAGTATTGGGCCTAATATTGTTCCCTGCGGGACGCCGATCCTCACCTCCAGAGGACCACTTGGGGTTTATTATTATTATTATTATTAAATAAGAACATTATTTGCGTATAAAATCAGGTCAAAAGTTCAATCTCATATAACATGATATAATCTTAGCAACACCCAAAAAAATAAATTTTTATTCTTATAAAATCTTTTAAACTCTTGCCCATTTTGAGAAGTCAAAAAATTATTCTACATTGATCCTCATAAAACCTTATCTTAAAATACCTTAAATCTAATGAAAATGTTATCAGTTTTAACAAGTTTTTATGCGGTTTTTTGGCAGGGTTTCCACGAAATAACTCCCATGCAAACGTTGTTCATACCATCTCTTTCATACGCGCCCGAAAATATCTACTTATCTCTGTGTGAGTCTTTTTGACCACAACAACAGCTGATACGGTACTATAATTTTTCTAATGCTTAGTACTAGCAAAATATAGGATCAAAAATGTTAATTATTTGATATAATTTGTCCATGCAAGCGACGAAATAATGCAAAAGTAAGCACTTTTCTTTAGTTAGAAAAAGGGCCCTAATTTCTTCGCATTTATAATAAATCAGTATGATTGAAAGCGGATATATAGGAATATACCTAAATACAACTTACAATATCTTGATAATTTATTGCTTAATGTCACTGAACACACTGTCGACTGTCTATATGCAGACACAATATTGCCAACCTTTTTTCTCCTTTTTTCCCCAAGTTTAATTTTGTATTTCTTTGCTACTCAAAGATATATGTAAGGTGAAACTTTTAACATATTCCAAAATTTAGCAGGAGGGTCTATTCCCACCAATATTTAGAAAGTAAATTATATTAAAAATATGTGAAGCATAAAACTACAATGATACAATACTTCTACAAAAATAATGCCTCTTTACCCAAGGATGACGTCTATTGGCAATAAAATCGACACATGGAACGGAGGTCTTGAATAGCCCTGAAGAAGCAAATAAATTTTGCGAAACGTTGGCATTGGACGTTTCATTAACAAGATCCCTCAATCCATAAACCTAGACCTTCAAAAAAAAAAGTTAATAATATTAATGGTCCGAAAATATCTACCTATCTCTGTGTGTGTCTTTTTGAACACAACAACGGCTGATACGGTACTATCACTTTTCTAAAGGTTAATTTGTGCATGCATGCGACGAAATAATGGTAAAAGTAAGCGCTTTTTGTCACTTACAAAAAGGGCCGTAATTTCTTCGCAATTATAATGAACCAGAATGATTGATCAGCGGATAGGAATATAAATATTACTGATAATAGCTGGTTTATGTTTTACATGCTGTCAATGTCATTTAATGCAATTTTCGTTAACAGATACAAGTTTCTCACCTCAAAGAACCTATAAAACGATATTAAAAGCATTCATTTTCGTAAAGGAAATAAAAATAAATATTGAATTAATAATATATATCCCTCTTTTGTACCCAATAGCTGTAAAAAATGTGTCAAATGTCATTTTAGGTAGTTTTTGATAAAAGCTTCAAACTCTTCGTATTCGAAAACCTATATTGATATCAAACACTCAACATTTTCGAGATGTCATCCGGCGGATTCATAATCTGGGGAGTCTCAGCTTTCATATGACACCATCAAATTTACTATGGTAAGAAAATCCGGGCTCGATTAAAAATCGCCACTTATCCCCCTGACTATACTTAGTTGTTTATCTATAAATATAATAAATCTTTAAATGGACCATTTCTGTACATTGAATATTTTTTTAATTGTTTGACCAAACGAGATACCAAAAATGCAATTTTTACAATTTTTGTCTGTCTGTATGTCTGTTTCTTCCAGCATCACGCAAAGACCGCCCAGTTATTTTCACTATTGCATTCCTTGTGTTGCCCAGGAACACAGACATTTATTTCATCAAAATCGGTTTACGGAAACAAAAGTTATGGCATTTAAAGTAATAAAAACGGAAAAAATGGGTAAAACCGCAGGCAAAACGGGGCGCGGCGCGTCGGACGGTGTCTATTGTGTAATAACAGTAATATGTCTAGTGGGTAATGAAAGTAATATTTGGGAGGGAAAATGTTTTTTTAAAAAGTTGCTCCTAAAGAGTTTTATAACCAATTTTAGAAAATTACTAGTTGGACGTAAAAAAGGAGGGAGGGGTACTATAGCGCCACTGTGTATTGTAGTTATGTACCATTATTCATTATTAACTTCGGTTGGTCAGGGGATAGGGATATAAGTAAATATAATACTTCGTTCATTTATTGAATGTCTGCATTTCCACGAAATAACTTTCATGCTTAAAGCTGGTGTGTTCGTGCCATCTCTTTCATGCGCGCCCGAAAATATCTACCTATCTCTGTGTGTCTTTTTGACTAAAACCACCCTGCACCGCTGATAATGCGGTACTATAACTTTTCTAAAGGTTATTACTAAAGCCAATATCTTCTCCAGATAAGCCAATCAACTCCTACCGTTTTAGTGTCCTTTTCTCGACTTTCGCCGCCATATTAACAGAAAACTAAACTTTTGAGTGAAAATGGCGGCGAAGGTGGATTAAAGGACACTAAATCGGTAGGAGTTAATCGGCCTGTATGGAGAGAGTACTGCTAAAACAATATATAAGATTAAAAAGGTAAATTATTTGATATAATTTGTCCATGCAAGCGAAGTAATGCTAAAAGTAAGCGCATTTGTCACTTAGAAAAAAGGCCCTAATTTCTTCGCAATTATAATAAACATGACACTATTGACTGTATGTATATATGCATATACAAAATTAATACATTTTTTTCTTCCCCAAGTTTTATTTTGTCCATCTTTGGTACCCAATCAACCCTAATTTAAAAACTAAAGCATTTTTGAACTTATATTAAGAAAACAACAGAACTTTCTCGGTTAATACAAAATAAATATGTCAGGGGGATCTTTTAACATGTTCAAAAATTTTGCAGGATCACCAATATTTGTTTAAAACATTAAGCAAGGTAAATTATATTAAAAAGTGTGTACCAAAAAATATTGTTAACTATTTATCTGTAAAATATCTGGTTCTGCATTATCTATGGAAAACAATTCACTACAGCTACAATGCAACGACGACTACACTACCACAGTCTAACTGCACTTTCACTAATTCTAGTATTCCTATTTACATATCACGTATTATTAGTCAGCTACGACTAACTAACAAGCATTTCTGAAGTTTTCTTTTAAAGATCTAACTTTCGTTTCTATTGCAATGAAAATTGTTCAGTTTGCGATTTGTATGAACCTGAACCTAACTTTTTTGAAGTTCTAAACAACCACACTTCCTTAACTGCAAAAAGTACGGCACACACCCTTATGAATATCTTGAAGCCGCGCTCATTTCTAAGAAGCGAATAGTCATTGCTTTTTCCTAAATCTAGTATAATACTTTAAAATTTAAATGGGTTCATATTATTATTATAGTAGATTATTTTTTGCTCTATTATTCTATTGATAAGAAATTGTATTTTACTTTTATTTATCATTTTAGAAAGTTCGTGTTATGGATTTTATTATCCTTAAAACAATAAACATAATTGAATTGAATTGAATAGTCTATTTGCATCTGTAAATACCCTTGTATATTCATCACTTGTAATGTGCAAACTAAAACTTTGTATTGTAAAGTCCGTAATAATTTGATTTTCTTTTATTTTGTACCATAATTAAAATCACCACTTAATATGATTTTGCTAAACATTTTTACACACTTGCTAAGGATCGTAATCTATAAATACAAATAACACAGAAATTAAGTTGGTCAATTTTTAAGGATATTCCACAGCATTCAAAATCTAATTCTACACAAAATTTAATTAAAAATGTTATTGGTTTAAACTGCAGCTCATTTTTTATGTAAATCAAGAGACCAACATGAATTCGAGTTTTTCGAGAAAAATGTGTGGCTAATTTATATTCTGAACTAAATCTAATATTTAAAATATCATCATTTTGACACCAGTGTTCCGAAATACAAAAAATGTTTGGATTTTCTTGATGTGCAACCACTTCGAGCGAACCAAGTTTACTAAGTATACCCTATATATTTACATAAATTAAGTAGCCGTTTCTTGAAGCTACCACCAACGTATTTTAGGCGCGTTTCTGCGAGCTTAACATAATTACTATTATTTTCTCTTTCTAAATGCATTCGTCTAAGAGAGATCCAGATACTACACCATTACAAAAAATACCCGCCTTTACAACCTTCAACCCCGCATAACTATTTGGAGATAACTATCTCAAAAAGGTAGTTAGACAGCGGGGTCGAAGGGTGTACAAGCGGTATATTCCTGGTATGCTGGGTCTCTCTCAGACGAATGCATTTAGAAAAAGAGAATACTAGTAACTATATTAAGCTCGCAGAAACGCGCCTTTTGTGTTTGTTTTTCATTATTGACGGTCGAATTCGCCAGAAAAAATTATGTTCTAGACTTGCATTTAAATTTTCTTGTACAATATGTTCTACCGAATTTTCTAAATTTTTGATATTTTTATGTTTCGGGACAACTCGTGAATTTATTATTATTATGTCATTAACGTCATTTTTAGTCTGTTTTTGTTGTTGTATATGTTCTTGTTTTGTTGTTTTTATAAAAATTAGATTTTTATTTCTATTTAAACCCAAACTATTTCTACTCATGAACTCTTCAACTATCTCTCGATACATATGCCTCGTTTTAAAACCAGTATTTGCGTTTGATTCAATGTAGGACATTTTACCACATACATATCTGTTTATATAGAGTATAAGTGATTCTAGGTTTTTATTAAATCTTTAAATGTGAGTTATTTTGTTTGAAAGCATTTTGTAATATGGTGTTAACAAAAAAAAGATATTTGTATATGAACATTTCTTTATTTTTTCCCTTATAAAACTAAGGAATGGGTAGTGAGAGTTGAAGAAATCATTTGCACCTGCTAATATTACAAGAAAATCGTTTGATGAAAAATCTTTTACCAGTACATCCATATGTTCAATAACCGAAAAGAATTGTGCTCCTGGTTTTAGCAGCGCTTGAATTTGATAATCCTTTGTGAGTTGTTCTTTTGCTAGGTGGTGTTGTAGATATTTCCCATTTTCATCGCACATTATTAGTATTTTCCCTTTGTAATCAGTGTCTTTATTTAAAGTAGGTGTGGTTTTTGTTGGCATTTTTACATCTAAGTTTTTACTCTTTTGGCTTGGTGTATTGTTTCTTGGTGGTTTATGGACCAGTGCTTTTACAACATGTTGTTCCCCATACGTTTTTGTTTGGTCTGCTGTACTTTTTACATTCTTTTGCTGTTCACTGTTTATTTGGGTGCTTTTTTTATTGTTTCTTGCTGTTTTGTAGAATTTTGAATGTTCACTACTTTCCAATTTTTTTTGTTCTAATTTGTGTTAGATTTTTTGTTGGTTTGACTATTGGATATTTGAATACGTGATTCTGTCTGACATCCACTATTTTGTGTTTTTGCAGGTTTGTCGGTCATAGCAGTCTTGTTTGCGTGGATTCCTATGCTGATTTTGGCTTGGGTATTAGTTTGTGTGCTGGTGTCGCGTACCAATATTTTTTGTTTTCCGACCATAGTCTCAATTGTAAATTTGTCAGCTTTAATTTGTTCATTTAGGGTAGTAATATTTTTTGTTAATTCCTTATTTCGTAGTCTAAGATTTTATTTATTTTGCAGTTCTAGTTTTTTCTTATTATTTGCCATTTGCACTCTACTGGTTTCTACTAAACTTTAAGATCTTTCCATTTTCAGTTCGTAGTGCTATTTTTTGTTTTCTCCGTTTATTTTTCATATTACTCTTTTTTTTTAATTTATTATTTTGTTGCTCCTATATACTTATATTTTAGATAGTAGTTTTTCTGTTTTTTGTTTTTCAGGTGTGGGTTTAAATAGCTGACTTAAGTTACATTACCTATGTATTAATATTTCATTACTTTAGAAGTAAGCCCTTGTTTTTAAGAAATGTATTTATTTCTTTGGAAACAATAAAGAACATTGAACTTATTGAAAGATTTAAAAACATATTTTTAGTTTATTCTTATTCTATGCCTTACCATTTTTATTCGCAAAGATAAGGTGAAGTTTAATCTTTTTTGTGTATTACTAAACTTTTTTTTTTAAATGTTAATTGACATAGATTTAACTTTTAATTGCATAACGCCTTTGTAAAATACGACAAACAAAAAATATAACAGTAAAAAAGAGCACATTTTAAAATATCTTTGGACAAAAAAACAATATTTAAATCGTAAAATATCACAGTATATATATATAAATTTTACGGGTAGTCGTGACTGACTAGTTGAGAAAAAACCTCGGTTAGTTAGTGGGGATGCAGTCTTATATGGGCCGGAATAAACTAAACTCCTTTTTTGACAGTCAAGCTTTCAAGAATATATTTTTCTCTTCTTCAGGACTTCTACAATTCATTAGAATAGTTAACTTAATGAAATTAAAACTATTATAGATAAACTATGCAAGTATTCATATAAATATATCTAAATAATTACATATGTACTCGCCAAAGTGGGTTGAAAAACAATAAAGCTCTGAATAATTCTGAGAATTTTTTGCACTTTTGGACCTTATGTTATAATAAAAACCTACATGAATTTGTTAAAAGAATTGAAAAGTTCACAAAATGGTGGCGAGAGATTCTTTTTATATTATTTTTTTAATTTATCAAGTAACCCAGGAGAGAGCGCGAGTAACACAGAGAATATTGCACGAGACGAGAAACAGTGTGGTCATCTTATTCTCTCTTTCATTTTAAAAGTTTTAGACGCAGATAAACTTATGCGTGTCTTCTCGTTGCCGAGAGAGATGGGTAGATAAGATGACACTCTGCTGCCTCCCTCACCATGCCGCATACCAGACTTATCACCAATTTTCTTCACGATTTAATACTGATAATACATTGTTGAAAAAAAAACAGAAAAATATAAATTATATATTAAAAGAATTAATTTTTTGATTTTGGTGTAAGCTCCCAAAGGACACACAGTTCACCATACTCTCCCTATATTTGATTTTTTCTTGTTTTGGTGTTATTATTATGTTAATTGACCTATTTTGTAGGTACATGAGAAATTAAAAGAAAAGGAAAGGTTTTTGGTATGGCAAAATGTATGTCTCTAAAAAGTCAGTAAATAGAGAAGAGTGCCTGGTTTTTTAGAGACATACATTTTGCCATACCAAAACTGTTTCCTTTTCTTTTAATTTCTGATGTACCTAAAATATAGGTAGAGTATGGTGAACTGTGTGTCTTTTGGGAGCTTACACCAAAATCAAAAAATTAATTCTTTTAATATAAAATCTATTTTTTTCTGTTTTTTTCAACAATGTATTGTCGGTATTAAAATGTGAACAAAATTGGTGACGAGTCTGGTATACGGCATGGTGAAGGAGGCAGCAAAGTGTCATCTTATCTACCCATCTCTTTCGGCAACGAGAAGACACGCAAAAGTTTATCTGCGTCTAAAACTTTTAAAATGAAAAAGAGAATAAGATGACCATACTGTTGCGTCCTTTTCTCGTGCAATATTCTTTGTGTTACTAGCTCTCTCTCCTGGGTTTCTTGATACACTAAAGAAGACGGTTAATGTGAGACTCATAAACGTCAAAAAATTTAAAAAATAAAATAAAAAGAACCTCTCGCCACCATTTTCTGGACTTTTCAATTCTTTTAAACAAATTCATGTAGGTTTTTATTATAACAAAAGGCCCAAAAGGGCAAAAAATGTTCATAATTGTTCAGAGATGTCTAGCTTTATTGTTTTTAAACCCACTTTGGTGAGTACATAATTATTTAGATATATTTATATGGGTACCTGTATAGTTTATCTATAATAGTTTTAATTTAATTAAGGTAATTATTCTAATGGCTTGTTAACTTATTGTAGAAGTCCTGAAGAAGAGAAAAATATATTCTGGAAAGCTTGATTGTCAAAAAAGGAGTTTACTTTATTCCGGCCCATATAAGACTGCGTCCCCACTAACTAACCGAGATTTTTTCTGAACTTTTATATATATACTATATATATATATATTTTATATACTTTTATATATATATACATATATAACTTTTTCACGCGAGCGGAACAGGTGTGCTGCTTACCGCGTTAAAAAAAATGGTGGGGGTTGGCAAAAGGGTAGTAGGGGGATTAAACTTTTTAAAAAATTGTAACTCATGAACAGTAGCTAGCTACACGCGGTTTTCACATTAGGATAGATGATTACATTTTCAACCAAAAAAAAATTGATTTTTTTTTAAAACATTTTTGAAAAAAAATGATTATTTTTTTAAAGATTTTATAAATGGCTATACGTGCCCGCTGGCGCCATTTTTTTTTCATAATTAGTATACAACTCTTGTTCATATAATCCATTTCTCTCAGTGTAAGATCTCCAATATGGTCCCGTTTTTTAAAAAATACTTCCCTCCCACTTTCACGACAAAACTTAAAAATCTATTAATTTCCAAACGTCTCAACCGATTTTCTTTTTTTATTTGATTAGAAGAGGTCCAATTTGGTTTTTTATTATTTTATACTGGGACTTTCCATACATTGTAACATCAATGCCCAGTGTTGCCAAAGTGGGTGCCAGTTTTTTAGAACACACACAAAATAAGGGTCATAGAGAAACAGATAAAGGGTGATTTGTCATTGCTTAGAGTCGAGATAACAAACTTTCCTCTAATCATTTTATGGCGTTTTGAGGATAATAACATCAGGTGTTTGCTTTAATAAAATGATTGCTGAATCATTAGCCGACCACACCGTCCTCTGGTACCCTATTTTCGTTATATAGGTATTTTTGTTTAATTTGAAACCAGATAAAAATAAGAGTTATGATGAGTTTGCTTTAGTATTTTTGGGTAAATTTCAATTAAGAAATTAAGTTTTTTAGATATAATAACCAAGGTTTTTGCAATATTTAGAGAACTAAGATGTTGTAAATTTCAGTTTCTATAATGTATGTAAAGGTGAAACTTAAATAAACTATTATTTGAAATAAAATTACTATTGTTTTTGATAACGCCATTGCTACTACTCCAGAAATAAATAGTGGGTTTTTGTTATTGGCGCTATTTTTACGCGCTGTTTTGACACTGGCGCTACTTTTTACACACTGTTTCGTTACAGGCGCTGTGTTGATACTAGCACTATATAGTAGAGTACCATTATATAACGCACTGTTTTAGGCGCTATTTTAATCGGCGCTATTTCAGACCAGACCCTGCTTATATACGATGTTGACTAATACGGTATTTGTTTTATATTACTTAGCACTTTTATTTTCAGTTATCATACGACAGTTACGCCGGGAGCGCCCAAAAAATTATGTGAAATAATTGGAGACATCAACAGCGGTTTACCAATCAAGTCAAATGAAGAAAATATGGTTATAAACCTGCACTCTAGTAAAAAACATAAAAGCACCGGTAAATCATGTATAAACCATCAGATATTTCGTTGTACATCTTGCGAATTTAAAACTAAATATAAAATAAATATTACAAGGCATATTAACAGAAAACATAAAAGTATCGAGGAAGTCGAGTTATTTCATTGTTCATTTTGCGAATTCAATACTAGGAATGAAACATCTTTAAAAACGCATATTATGATAAAACATAGAAGTGATGAAGTTGAAACATTTCAATGCACATTTTGTGACTTAAAAACTAAATATAAAATAAATCTAGCACGGCATATTAACAAAAAACATAAAGATGCTAATAGAGTCAAGATATTGTATTGTATATTTTGCGAATTTAATACCAAGAATAAAACAACTTTAGAAGCTCATGTTTTGGTGAAACATAAAAGTGATGATGAGGTCGAGACATTTCATTGTACAGTTTGTGAATATAAAACTAGAAGGAAACACAATATGACGGCTCACATTGTCAAACATCAAAGTAATGATGTAACAAAAAAATTTCCATGCACGTTCTGCAACTATAAATCTAAAAGGAGATGTGATTTGGAAACGCATGTTAAAAACCAACACATAAATGCTGGTATAGTTTTTCAATGTACCTTTTGCGAATTCAAAAGTAAATATAAGGGAAATTTAAATTACCATATTGTTTTAAAACATAAAAGTGAAGATGAGGTCAAAATATTCCATTGTACATTTTGCGAATATAAAACCAGAGGAAAATTCAACCTTAATTCTCATGTTATACACAAACACAAGAGTACTGATAAAGTCGAGATATTTCAATGCAGCTTCTGCAAATACCAAACTATATATAAAAAACATTTTAACGACCATATTGTTGCAAAACATAAAAGTGATGATGTAGTCAAAATGTAGGTGTGCATTACGCAACTATAAAACTGGAATAAACACACAAAAGTGCTGATCAAGTGGAAATATTCCGGTGCTCTATAAATGCAGATAAAAAGTATTGTCACGCATCATAGCTGCAGTAGTATAGCAGTAATATGCATCACAGAATAACCTAACACTTCTCCGAAATGACATCCTCGACGGAGAATTGGTGGCCAGTATGAAAAAGTGACTTAGGTAATCTGAGATTTAACTTTTGTGTGGTAATCTTTTATTTAGATTTTTTTTTATTTTTACGTATTATAGTTGACTAAGAAGACCAGAGGTAGGTTTAATACTGATTTTATTTTTACTTTGTACAGGTATTTATACCTAATTAACATATACATAAATACACACTGTACGTAGAAAACTTCTGAGTCCGCTCTTCTTGTTTTGGATATCATCACGGTTTGTTGTTAAACATAATCAATTATAGCCTGAACCAATTTTTATGTATGATTGATATTAGACATTCTGCCCACTCGACACTGGAATACTGCTGTATAAATGGGTAGGTTTTATTTAATCGTACAAAATATTTTGTTTTAGTAAAAATAGTTTACAATATTTAAATAAGCATTTATTCTTATTTAGCTGATACACAGGATGATCGTGTGAATTTTCACATTTATCTTGAGAAATTTTTAATACACCATCATTATTTGTACGATATAGTGACGGTAGAAGTTGGCATCATTTCATTTCAAGGCTTTCTGACCTCCAGGGCTAAAATTACATCTAGCATTCGTATAGTGATATTTTAGTCTTAATTGAAGTCCAGCCTAGTTGCCAAATTTATTTTTAATTTATAGGGAGTGTGTCTGTTTATTTATTCTTTAATTTCCGCGAATTTACAGTACCAAGGCAAATTCAGGCAGACAGATATTCGCGACAGAAATCAGATATATCAATCAGTTAGATTAAATAAAGGAACTGAAAGAAATTTTAAGTGTCGCAAAAAATTGTTTAAAAAAATTATTTTGAATTTTTTTTCGAATGACATTTACTTGACCAATGACCACTCGTTTACGGTGGTCCGATTTTAACGAAATTTGGCACACATTGGCACATCACGCGCAATTAAGCGTAATAGTGGTAAAAATACCATTATCTGACACATATTTCGATGACTGGGTCGTTCTACCAGGCTAGACATTTGGAAAACATTTTAATCCCCCACCCCCTCAAATAAAGGTGGCAGAGACAAAACTAACTGGATGTATTTGAATCACTGGTTCGTTCTACCAAACCAATTAAAATTAAACTTAGCAGAAACATTTGCGAAAAATTTCAACCCCCCCACATTTTCAAATAAGGGTGGTAGGGACAAAACATTACCTGACATATACAGGGTTTTCACTGACCTGGAAAATCTGGAGAAGTCAGGGAATTTTGAGAGCTACCTGGAAAAGTCAGGGAATGACCAACAAATCCTTAAAAGTCAAGGAATTGGCACACAAAACCTGGAATTTCTCTTTCTCAACCTATTTTTCAAACCAACTTTGTAAAAAATATTATGTGAATTCTTCTCTGCTCACCTCGAATATAAGCTCAACATCTGTTTCGCGCAATCAGTTCCAGTCCACCTAAAATCCAAGAGCAAGAGAAAAGAGAGAGAGGAAAGCTTTTTAAAACGTGTAGAAGAAGAACCGCATCATTACCCAGGGTGGAAGATTGAATTGAAGATTGAACATATTTGATTTTCATTTCGAAATAATAAATATCACCTGGTATTATTTCTCCTTGTTCTAAGCACACATCGTGCTATCTTCTGTTACAACTTTTAAGTTTAGTCTAGTTTATTCCTAATGATGTTCAACTGCGATGCGAGATTTCGAGAATTTTCAATTTTTTTAAGAGCAAGATTCCAAAATGTCGAAAAAAAAACAGTTTCTAATTTAGACTGGATAAGTCCTTCCTTAAGTCCACCAGAGTGGCAGTATCTACAGGCTGTGAAAACCAATAAATATCAAGCATATAAAAATTCAAGAAAATTACCTTTGTTAATCAAGAAAATTGATACACATCAGTCTTGACCCAAAATGACAATGGACCTACATCTACACCAACTACTGGAAGTGAAGGAACCTTCACTGCAAGTGCTTCCACTGCCAAAAAGGGTTCTACTTCTTTTTTGTAATCTTTTATTATTAAGCAATCAGTTATGGATGCAGAAATATTGTGGTGCAAGGATTCTTTAATATTAATCCTGCTGTTGCCAATTATGTCCACATCACCTGCAAAGGCCAGTAGTAGGTTGGGTCCTTTCTGTTTCGAATATAGCCATTGGTGTCTCAATCTTGGCTTTCCTAATGCTATGTTGAAGAGTTGGGGTGAAAGAGAGTCACGACCCTGATTGAGCCCATTGTTGATACCAAAGAAAACAGAGTAGCTCTGTTCCACCCTTATCTTGCACCTTGTATCCTCCGTACACATTTTTACCAGGAATATCACTTTTTAGAAGCCCAGTTCCTGCATTGCTTCCCACAACTTTGCTCTACATAATCTGTCAAATGCCTGTTTAAAATCAAGAAACATCCGGTGTTCTCCTTCAAATTCCCAGCATTTTTTCATTATTTGTCTAACAGTGAAAATGTGGTCTATATGCTTATGGGTGTAGTATCCGTATTTACCTCTTCGTACTTTGCAAAAGTATTTCTTCCATCTTCCATGCTTAGGATCTCTCTTTCGTTGTTTATCAGTTCAGAGAAAGTTTTCGGTTTTGGGTTGGTATCATCTTTTGTGCTTTGTTATTCCCTGGCAGTATTCTTTTGTTCTGTTGTTTTGTCTGTTTTTTTCCATATCTGTTATTATATTTAGATGGTGGTCTCTTTTTCTTTTATATCATTCTGCGTGCTTCAGATCTTTGTGGTTTATACTCTTCTATATTAGATGCTGTTGGGTGTTGAAGCATTTTTTCCTGGTCATACTTCGTCTTTCCGTCGCTTTACTACAGTCGTCATCAAACTACTTCCTTCTTTGTTTTATGTTTTGGTCAAGCACTTGACTAGCCACCCTAGTTACTGTTTCTTGGATGTTCTTACAGAGCTCCTTTACATTGTAGCGCCATTGTGGTTCTTTTATTTCTTCAGTAATTGGTTTCTGGTATGTTTCCTGTATTTGTTCTTTCTTGAGTTTTTGCGTATTCCAGTTTACGCTGGTCTTGTGCATGTGAACATGTAGGTGCATATATATTAACACTTCGTGCAATTTACTTTTATAACTTGCTAGATGAACCAAAAAAAACTTAAAACTAGGCAAATTAGTCTTATTTTTAATCCTGTTAAGTACCTGATTTGTTTTTAGGATTTAACGAATTCCGTTCCTGTGATTTTTGTCTTCAAATAAAGTTTCGATTAAAGTTTCTCGTCTTATTTATCTGCTTATTTTTTTTTTTATCTCGATAATATAAATACCTGCTAAATTTGGACCCCTCACCCGATTACACAGGGCTTATGGAGAATTTTTGCCTCGGTGGAATTTAATATAATTTTAGTATGTTGTAGAGGACAACAAGCTGATAAAAAAATATTTAGGGTAAAAAAAGTTCTATGTACAGTTTTTGAGATATTAGGGGTCAAAGTTGAAAAAAAAAGCCAAAATGCTGTATGTTTTACGCATTATAACTCTGACGTATTGGCCAAGGAATTGTTAATTGTTACAAAAATGATTTGACAGAAGGTCATATGCAAACCTAGTTATGCTGTCATTTTTGACAGTTCATCAGGTAATGTACAGGGGGTGGTCAAAAAGTAACATTTTTTATGTTTGCACTACTACCGAATTTTGCAAATAGCAGATTATATTTTGACAAAAACTAATAGTTTTGGTTAATACTTAAAGAAAAAAATACGTTTAATTTTTTGGTAGCCCTTAGTATTATTGTTATTGATTTTTGTCTCCTAGGTCAATTTTATTACAAAAAAAATTGACCTTGCCTCTTTTCGTCAGTCTCAAATTCAATTTGTGAGGAATAAAAGTTTATTTGTAAATTATTTATCATTTATTAGGTCACAACAAACGATCTTAACAGAAAAAACAAAATCGGTTACTTTTGGTTCACTCACGGGGTCTACTCGAAAAAAAATTACAAAAATTGCATTTGCTCTAAAATGGTTTTTCAATTATTTTTGGATAACGGCTTGGTCAAATTCTACATAACTTTGCCAGAATAGTGCCAAGACTTGGTACTAACTCAACACAAAAATACAGATTATTTCTATGTCTGGTTTTAACAATACGAATTTTTATCTTTTAACCTTTTGCATATCTGAACAACGCGCTTACTACGCTTGTTATAATGGCAACGCCCAGTTTAGTAATCCTTTACGTTCATTTCAGTTTCGCCATTTTGAATATTAATAATTACAAATATTAAGAACAGAATCGAATGCAGATATCAAAAATGCCAAAAATATACAGGGTGTTTTATTTAAAAAAAAAAAAACAGGTGTTGGACGTTCCTCGTAAACAAAATGTCGTAAAAAGATTCTGAAATAGCCATCTCAGAGGGAATAAAAAATACTAATTGGCATGTTTTTGGAATTTAGTGTATGGACTTAAAAATACTTTGATTTAATATATTATCTGACTTAATTTGATATGTGTCTTTCATTTTAATCGACATGGGTACCCCCAATAAAACAGGGTTCTGCTACCCATTTATTACCTTTTTAATCAGCAAAGGCGGCCATTTTTAATATTTTTAATTAATAATATTCAAAATGATAAATAAATAGCCATCTCAGAGGGAATAAAAAATACTAATTGGCATGTTTTTGGAATTTAGTGTATGGACGTAAAAATACTTTGATTTAATATATTATCTGACTTAATTTGATATGTGTCTTTCATTTTAATCGTGGGTAATAATGGGTACCCCCAATAAAACAGGGTTCTGCTACCCATTTATTACCTTTTTAATCAGCAAAGGCGGCCATTTTTAATATTTTTAATTAATAATATTCAAAATGATAAATTGAACGTAAAAGATTACTCAACTTGGCGTTGCCATTATAACAAGCGTAGTTCAGATATGCAAAAGGTTAAAAGATAAAAATTGATATATTTAAAACCAGACATAGAAAAAAATCTGTATTTTTGTATTGAGGTAATACCAAGTCTTAAAACTATTCTGGCAAAGTTATGTCGAATTTGACCGAGCCGTTATCCAAAAATAATTGAAAAACTATTTTAAAGCAAATGCAACTTTTTTTATTTTTTTTTTTTGAGTAGACCCCGTGAGTGAACCAAAAGTAACCGATTTTGTTTTTTCTGTTAAGATCGTTTGTTTTGACCTAATAAATGATAAATAATTTACATTTCAACTTTTATTCCTCCCAAATTGAATTTGAAACTGCCGAAAGGAGGCAAAGTTAATTTTTTTTTGTAAGAAAATTGACCTAGGAGAAAAAAATTAATAACAATAATACTAAGGGCTACCAAAAAATTAAACTTATATTTTTCTTTAAGTATTAACCAAAACTATTAGTTTTTGCCAAAATATAATCTGCTATTTGCAAAATTCGGTAGTAGTGAAACATAAAAAATATTACTTTTTGACCACCCCCTGTACATTACCTGATGAACTGTCAAAAATGACAGCATAACCAGGTTTACACATGACCTTCTGTCAAATCATTTTTGTAACAATTAACATTTCCTTGGCCAATACGTCAGAGTTATAACGCGTAAAACATACAGCATTTTGGCCTTTTTTCGAACTTTGACCCCTAATATCTCAAAAACTGTACATAGAACTTTTTTTTACCTTTAATATTTTTTTATCAGCTTATTGTCCTCTATAACATACTAAAATTATATTAAATTCCACCGAGGCAAAAATTCTCCATAAGCCCTGTGTAATCGGGTGCGGGGTCCTTTGAGCTTTCAAAAATTGTCGTGTTAAAAGTCTACATTTACTTGGTATCCACTTAGACAAGCAATTTCTATCCAAAAAATACCTGGAATTTTTAAAAAAATGGTCGGGAAAATCTGGAAAAGTCCGGGAATTTGAAAATCAGAATTTGGTGGGAACCCTGATATATTTGAATGACTAGGTCGTTCTATCAAACCAATTCAAATAAAACTTAGTGGAAACATTTAGCGAATCAAGCTACACATTTTAAAAACCTTTCAACCCCCCACCCCCTCAAAAACGTGATGATGTTGTTTAATGATGTATTTGGAGGGTGACCAGTGAAACCACTGTTGAGCTCAAGCTGGTTACCCAGAGCGAAACATCGTTTAATCATTTCTCATTTAGCTTTGGTCCTTTGTGTGTTCCTTGTGGGATGCTCATCCAAGTTTGAATTTTCGTTATTTCCACCCAAGATCTTTTGATCTTTTGTTTTAACAAATTATTTGACATGCGAACTGGTAACAACAAAGAAATACGTTTTCAGAGGCAAAAATGACGAAAGTCCGCTCATCAAAAAATTGGACTATATATTTGAATGGCTGAGGCGTTCTAGCGAACCAATTAAAATGAAACTTAGGAGAAACATTTAAGGGACCAACACATTTAGGAAAATTTATAACACACCACCTTTTCAAATAAGTAGTGAAACGTGCAACTTTCCTCCCTAAATGTTTCTACTAAATTTAATCTTAGTTGTTTCGCTAGATAAACCCAGTTTGGTTCCTTAAATGATCTAACAAATTTAATTTTAATTAGTTCAGTAGAACGCCCCAGTCATTCAAATATATGCCAGGTACTATTTTGTCCCTACCACCCTTATTTGAAAGGGTGGGGGGTTTAAAATTTTTCCTAAATGTGTAGCTTGGTTCCTTAAATGTTTTGTACTTAGTTTCATTTTAATTGGTTAGGTAATTTTATATCCCTACCACCCTTATTTGAAGGGAAGGGGGGGGGGTTTAAATTTTTCGTAAATGTGAAGCATGGCTCCCTAAATATTTCTACATTTTTTTAAAAATGTGTAGCTTCTCAGCTAACATGATTTAAGGGCAATATATTTTTTTTGCTGGCAATTCCAGCACTAAGTGCTTAAAAAACGCTTAGTACCCGGTAAAAAAAGCGCAGTTTTGGTTCACCGGCCGACACCGACCTTCATCAAAAACATGCTTTTAGTAACTGTCTGCAGATAACTAAAGCATGGCTTTTTTGGTTACCGATGCAAAAAAACTTCTTTTTTGATCACGGGTGCAAAAAAAGATTTCTGTACGTTTTTTACCCAAAATTAAAGAGAAATAGCGGAAAATAGCAATACAGAATTGTTGCCTAAAAATTAATTAAGCCATTTTCGCCAGTTTTCACCAAGAATTTTCAAAAAAATCATTTAAAAAAATCGGCAAACTATCAAACTCTCAAAGATTAAATGTCGCAACAAACGTCACCGAGTAAAAAGGCAAAATCGCTATGGAAACCATATTGTTATTTCATTTACCAGCCACCTTGATTTATAATGTAAAGATGATATCTTGCATTTTCCTGTTTTTCTTGGATTTTTTGATAAAGGTATTAAAAAAATTGTGTTCACAACTCGCGGCCAAACTGTGCTTTTGTTTACTCGCGTTTTTAAATACCTCGCTGCGCTCGTTATTTAAACCAACGCTTGTAAAAAAAGCTCTGTTTTAGCCACTAGTTGGGAAAACTACTATTTTTGTATTAACAAAAAAATACTTTACTAGCTAGGCTAGGTCAAATTATGTTTTTTAATTTACCTCTAACTTGTTAAATATTGGCTCAAATAACATAAAAAAATATATTTTTGTGCTTTAAATAAAGAAAGAAAAATATGCGCCGACGCACGGGTCTCGGTCCATTACTCTAAAGACGATAAACTACACCGAGAAAAATGAGTCAAATAGATTATATATTTGAGTTTTTTGTATTTGGAAATAACATAAAATTCACCTGTATTAAAGATTTGCACCATTTGTTTTAAATTTTTTCATCTACCTAGAATTCATTTTATACATAAATATTGAAAACAAATTATTTGACCACCTAGTTTAAATAAAAACTTTATTCAATTTTAATTAAATATATATTTTTTATTTTTAATGGAAAAAATAGATTATCTACTTGTTTTTAATAGATTATGCACTTAAATTTAATGTATGAACTTATTAAAAACAAAAAGGCAATCATGGTATTTTAAATAGAAATATAAAAAAATATGAACTTTTATCAAATTTAAAATCGGAAATTTGGGTGCCACGTCGTCCGCAGCGAAACCTATCCAAAAAATTTTCGGAGTATCAGTTGAACTTGACAATTGTAATAATCATGCTAAATTTGACATTTTTTCCTCAAGAACTGAAAAAGTTACGGATGATAATATAGCTATTTTTGAAAATCTTACTTTGACTGGCCTGCTATAACTAAACCAATCACCCTGTAAGCAAAAAGTGTATAAGAAAATTATAAAAATTAAAATAAAAGATCTGTCGCGTCTTACTGAATTATGAAAAATTATCCAAAAAAAAAAATCTCAAAACGCATTTTTAAAAAATAAAATGTCACTTTTCAAGGACTATAAAGGTCATACGTAAATGTAACCATTTTTTTTCAATTCCTCTCTATCGAATTATATGGATTCGAGTATAATCTTGTTTTGATGACGAACCTACAATTTTTTTAAAAAATAGACGTCCATTTTGAAAAAATCGCCGCCATCTTGGCTCCTATACATCTGATCATCGATTTCCTCGACCAAAATTTAAGAATTGTCTAAATAATAAGTGTGCCAAATTTCATGCTTTCTGCACAAAATGAACAATTGGCGACCTAAGCCGGACGACTAATTTGGCTCAGAGCTGAGAAGTATTATAATAGGTATGTATAGTATTAAACTTGTACCATGTCATGTGATCTGTTAAATTTAATTGTTTCAATTTAAAATTCATCGACATAGCTGAGCATGGAGACAGGCATTCTAATTTTTTGAGGGGTATAAATACCCATACCTTTTGTGCTGGCTCCTCCAAAAAAAAACTTAGAATTTCATAAAAACTGTAAGTAGGTAAAATTATTAGACTGAGTACCAAAAAAATTGAAGATCTAGAGAAAATTTTAAATTTGTTTAGGCGCTGATTTTTTTTTTGTTTGTTTTTTTTTTGTTAAACGGTTTAAAATTACATAGCTACTAAGGAATTATCTAGAAAAACTTTTTTTTTTATATAAAGTTAAAAATCGACCTATTAAGCTTGTTTTCGTATACGAAATAAACGTTTTTTTTTCAGAATGCGTAAGAGACATTCACAATCAGTGACTACGAGTTTGACAAGTCTTCGTTGGATATTTTTCCTTCTATGCTTCTTCCAGGGTACAAACAACCCAAATGTGCAACTACGTAAAAAAATGCTAATCATGTATATATTAAACCTGTTCCCTGATTTTAATTATAATTTTTTAAATTAATTAATTAATTTATTTATTTATTTTTTTACTAAATATGATCTGCTGTCAAAAATTATTTCTTAATATTTCCCAGGTAGGTATACTTATGTTCTTTAATATTGTATAAGTTTGTTAATCCAATTTTACCAATCTCATGGTATTCATAGATATGTTTAAAATATAAATAAATAAGACTTTGTAAAAAGTTCGAAAAAAAAAAGATTCATGTCGAAAAGGCGCAAAATTAATGCGATTTTGATGTTGATAAAATCTCCTTAGAATTCACTGCTAGAAATAACGTAAAAACGTTGTTGTTTTGATTTGATAATTGTCGTTACTAAAACGTCTTTTTTAATAAAGTTTTTTTTATAACACTAAAAAGCGACCTATTAAGCTTGTTTTCATATATGAAATAAACGTTTTTTTCTAGAAAATTTCAAACTTAACGTTTTTTTTTTCTCACGCAGTATTTTTACGTAAAAAAAAAATGTAAAAATTTTAAGAACACACAGAAAAAAGCCAAAATGGCTTTTGTCAAACACAAATATCTCGATTTTAGGAAAATTATTTGTTAAATTATTTGATGTTAAACAGCCATTTATTATTATAATCAATAAGTATTGAACAGCCATTTATTATTATAATCAATAAGTATAAGCTAATAAATCACATATGTTGTCAAAACCGTATCTAAAAAAGGACCAAGGACCGCACTAATGAGATTACGACGTAAAATTTTGAAAACTATCAAGTATGCAACAGGTACAGTGGGCGATATCAAAAATGGCGGTCAAAATATGTAGACGCCATAAGGTTTTTCGGTATAGAAGAAACAGCAGTAATTGTTTGGTACATTCACTTACCTTAGAATATAAACCATACTTTTATTTAGCACATTCACATACTATCACAAAAATGTCAACTCTGTATGCACGGTTATTTGTGCGATTTACAAAACATAAAAAATGGTGAGCAACAAGACACTGGCCACTCAACACGAAAGATCCCGTCAACAAGCAAGGTGGCCGACCACAGCGCCCCCACATGTCGCGCATCTCCAATTGGTCAAAAAAACTAGTGAGTTGTTATAATTTTCTTTTGCATCTTTTTGAATAAAAAAAAGATGTAAAAAAATGCGACAAAAAAAAACGCAAAAAGTTAGTAGATCTGCAAAGTCTTAATCTAGAGGGGTTTTGGAACTTGTTTTCGACGGCTTTTTAAGTGATATTTTAATAGCTTAATTTCTCGTCGATTTTAAGTTACTTTTAAAGATGTAGTTATAATAATAATAAATATAACTTGGTATGAGGTTCTTTTCTAGTGAAAAAAAAAACTTTATTGTTTTCGTTTCCATTAATTTTGCTTAAAAAAAATAAACGTTAAAATCAAACTACTATAAACTGCCAGTCATTGATTAAGTGACTGTTCAATAAATTAAAAAGTTCCTTTAAACTTGTGGTGTTTTTCATAAGCAGAAGTGTGCGTGGGCGAAACATCTCCACCAAAAATACTGCATCAATCTGTTGAAAAAGTTGTTTGTTAAAATATATCGTCAAAACTCGCCAACTTTTATGAGAGTATAAGTGGCATTTTTTGCAGGACTCTGCGATCTATATACATAAACGAAAAAAGAATACCTACTGAGTATAATATTGTAATTCCCACAGCACCTTTGGCTTGCGGCAGCATTGTCAAATTTACGGATGCCATGTGGCCTTAACTTTGATCAGTTCATACACTTCGTGTATATCTAAAACTCGGTGGTGGCGCCACCACCGATGGACTCTGAAACTAGCGTATACTAGCCATCTCTCACAACCAGTCTCCAGGTGCATTTATGCAATTTTGCAAATCCCAGGAAACTTATCGTTACTCGATTCCAGAAAGAAGATACGAACTCATGAGAAACCCCAATTCAGCACCTTTTTAGCCTATAAGTAAACAGGCTTTGTTAGAAATAAGTTAAGTCTTAAGCCATTATTCGTTGTATTAAAACGTTATTATTTTACCTAAGTTATTATTTTATCTAAGTATTTTTGAAGATATTACATGTTGAAACGTTGTGAAAAAGTACAAACAAAGGCAATGGAAGTCCGAACCCTTTCACTTGAAAATAAGGTACTTATCGAAACACAAAAAAAGTAATCTTTATTTCTCATTTTTTAACATTTTTTGTTCCAAAACATAAATATAATATTACACAACTGATTTATTACCCATTATTTAATACTGAAAAAAAACTAGCAATAATTTTGATCTTCTTAGGACTATCTGCGTGCTCCCAAATAAGAGAAGAAAAGTTGGACAGAACTTTAAGATGTACTAAAAGTAAAGATGTACTAAAAATACAGGGTTTTCTGAGAAAAAAAAACTTGAATAGAGTATATATATGTATGTATATATAATACACTCACTCTTATATCGTTATAGAACAGATATGCCTTATCAAATATATATTTACCATCGTACTCCAAATTTCCTCTGACAGTAGCTCCAGGGGCATGGGCTTGCTGCAAAAAATACTTTCTGCACTTCAGGAACTAAAATGGCACTTTTCGTCTCGAGGACTAAAATAAAATTATTTGTTGAATCATGCAAATTTTGATGTCATGGGATTTCAAAATAGCATATTATGTATGTGTCAAAATTTTTTGTATATTGACATTTATACGTACAAAATCTGACATTGAATTTTTATTGATTTTTAATTTTTCGGTTTTTAACATTTTTCTCCAAAATTTTGGTAAAAACAAGAGCCAGAAAAAATTAAAAAAAAACTTTGGTCCACGGTAAAATCAATCAAGGACAACACAACATCCTTATTATTTGAATTTCGATAAAGTTTACCTACCTCTCTAAAACTAATTTTTTTTTTCATTTTCATTCATTTCATTCAACCGTACACCTATATACAACTTAAAAGACGGGTCTCCGTAAAACCGTTTTTAAAAAATTATAATTTTCTTGTTCAAAATTATACAAGTGATTTCTATCAAATCTAATTCTAGACTAAAACTAAAAGTAACTAAAAAATGGTAAAACACATGTCAATAAAATATAAAGATTCGAGGAAATATTGCATGGGATTGCAGACTCAGCAGCTTTGTAACATCTTCACTGGTTTGTCAGTATAAGGTGGTCATATAACTCCTCCACCCTTAGAAGGAAGCCTCCCCTTGAAGGATAACTCTTATATGTTCCCTTTCGGAAGTTTCCAAAGTCGAAGTTTGCTTATTTTTTCCTCGTTTTTTGTAGTAGCAAAAGTACGTAAAGGCTGCAACCAATATGACATAAAGGCAGATTGTCCAACCAAAGGGTTGATGATTGGGTTGTCAAATTCCAATTTTTTTAAATCAATACTGAATTTAGGTAATTCTTGATGACTGATTTCCAATATGTGTGAATTGATTATTAAGGGACTGCCAATTGTTTTTTCTTGAAAATGCAGTTGTTAGCTCCTTGACTTCAGTTTGCTTTTGGCAAGTAATATGAAGATTTTCCGCTAAAGGAAAAACTGCCAAATATTTATTTAGTTCCGGAATGATTTCCATATGATTTTCTTCAATTTTCTATTTGGTCAGTGGGCAGGTGTCGGCGGTTTCCTGCATAATGATACTTCTTTCGCAAAGTGCTTGGCTGTTGCTTAATAAATAGCTAGGACAGTGAAATGATTTACCTTGGGTAATACATTTGGCGTTTAGAGGTTTAATTAGATTATTTATTCGCGATTTTAAGAGGTATTGATTATTTGGTAAAATTGTTACAAAATCCGATCTGATTTTTGAGGGAATTGATATTAAGTGAAACAAGTCAAATTGTTCTTCGGTATCGATTGGAATTGATAGGAAGTACATAATTTTATTATTATCTATATGACAATTGATTTTTATCATAGACTCAATATAGAAAATATCCTCTGTTTTAATTTCGAAAGGAAATTGATTTTTATAAAATTCGGATATTCTTTTTAATTCTAAATTAAATTTTTCGAGCTTATACTCGGATGCATCACATTTAATTTACAAAAGGACAGTGAGTTCTACTTCTCGGAAAACGCCTAACACGCTACTATAAAGCAAGATTAGTTCATTGTACAATGTTTTGATACAAAAAGTCATACTAATGTACAAATGTGTGTTCTGTCCTTTGGAGTCTGGCATGGCCTAGATTGATTGGCAGAACTCCTAGGTTTTGCGTAATGTTCGTTATTCCTGACCCTCCTGCGTGGGTGGCGAGGAGTCTGAAATAGGTTTAATTCTAATTTTCTTTTTGGGTCTTTTTATATTAGAAATGTGTATTTTTTCTGATGTGTTGATGGGATGTGTAGTTTGTATTCTGGCTGTTTTTAGATTAGGATCCAAACTAGATATTTTTTCTTTTTTATATTTACTTTTTGTTTTTTGCTGTTTTTGCTTATTTTTAACATACACGTTTTTAGGGATTTCTGGTAATTTTTCACGCGATTAGTTTGCCTTGTCAATGACTCCTTGTTTTTTATTTTGTATGTCTTGATTGATTTTTTGGTAAAGTGGTTTTATTTTCTCGCGGTGGTTTTCAATATGGTTATTGATAAGTTGTTTATTTATGTCCAGATTAAACGGTGACTCGTTGCCAAAATGGCCAGTAATTATCTCGTACGGTTTTAAATTTGTGACCGAATGAATTGTGTTGTTATAAGCTAAAATACTCTAGGTTACTTTATTTTCTATAGGGTCATTTTTAAACTGTTCTTGATTATTAAAAAGTCTAATATGTTCTCTTAATGTCGAATGAAACCGTTCCACTATCCTATTGGAGTCTGGATGCTGGAAACAAATAAAATGAATTTTTATTTTATGTAGTTCAAGAAGTTCAGGTATAACGGAGTTCTTAAATTCACCGCCATTATCAAAAATTATTTGTTCTGGGATGCGATGATGAGAGGAATAAATTAATAATTTATTTGCTATTTCGATGCCTTGCGCAGAATCGATTTTATAGGCCTGCGCGTATTTTGAGAAAGGATCGACAATGGTTAAAAACAAAATCTGAAAAGGTTTGATCGCGGTGGGCGTAACATTGTATTCTACGCGTATTGGCTTTGGATCGTATTTTGAAGTTGACAGACTTCACACTCGTTTGTATAATTTTGGATTGTTCTAGATTGATTTGGCCAGTAATAATGCGCTTTTATGCGTTTTTCAGTTTCTTCGATTCCCCTGTGATTAGTTTTCCGTTCATGATTATTTTGTATCGTTTCCTGTATTTCGTTTTCAGATAGAACATCGATTAAATTTTTAGTGCTTTTGATCATTTGAATTTCTGAATTTTTAAAATAAGTTTGTAAGACAGTACTGAATTTTTTGTAAACTGGGTCTTCGAAATAAACATAGTACTTTATTTTTGGAACCACGTACTCTTTAATAAACTGGACTACATCTTTTTCGAAATTATTTTGAGAGAGTTGAACGCGAAATCTTTGTTTTGTTAGGGGCAAAATTTACTTCTGAACTAAATATTTGATTTTTTTCAAAATTTACAGGGCAATCAACTATTGGTATTTCGATTATTGGGTTTTCGTGACTGGAGTGTAACGCTTCGTCGCTAACGTTGTCTTTGACCGCGTTATTAGGATCGTCCAAGTCTCCTGTTTCAACGACGATCGATTGATTTTCTTGATCGATTCTTTTTGTTAAATTTTCGTTTATTTTTTCGACGTATTCGCGCAACAGATCTAAGCAATCCTGTGGATTTTGGGGGTCTACGTTTTTTGTCTCGTTAGTATTTATTTCCATGCGCGAAAGAGCGTCTGTATTTTGATTTAAGCAGCCTTTTTTGTATTTATTTTCAAAATCATATTCCGCAAGCTTTAAGCTCCATCGTACTAACCTACAATTCGGTTATTTTAATGACATTAGCCATTCGCCAAACAAATAGGGTCTAAAGTATTTAACCGCCCACACTATAGCCAATAATTCTTTTTCTGTTGTGGAGTAATTTATTTCCGACTGATTAAGTGTCCTTGAACCGTACGCGATTGGAAGATCTGACCCAATTTTTCCTTGTGAAAGTACGCAGCCAATTGCGAAATTACTAGCATCCGTAGTAAGGTTAAACGGTTCCTCAAAATTTGGGTATTGCAGTATGGGTTCGTTAATTAATATGTTTTGGCACGTCTCTCAGGCTTTTATATACACGGGAATTTTTCGGGTCAAGTATGGCATCTTTTTTTAGATAAACAGTCATAGGTTTTGTTATTTTAGCAAAATCCGCGATAAATTTACGGTAGTAACCCACGAGACCCAAGAATTGTTTTATCTGTTTTTGTGTAGTAGGTATCGGGTAACAAGATATCGCTTTAATTTTTTCAGGATGGGTTTCACGCCGTCAGGTGTAACAATGTGTCCTAATTAGGCCACTTCTTTTCTGAGAAATTCCGACTTGTCTAATTGCACTTTAAAATTTGCTTGTCGTAATCGATCAAATACTTCTCTTAAATGATTTATGCGTTCTTGCAAACTTGCGCTAAACACTATTATGTCGTCTAGGTAAACCAGACAGCGTTCGTTTTGGATACCTCTAAGAATGTTATCCATAACCCTTTGAAAGGTGGCAGGCGCATTTTTTTAGGCCAAAAGGCATTCTTAAAAACTCGTAATGCCCATTTTCGGTATTAAATGTCGTTTTAGGAATGTCTTTCTCTGCCAACTCAATTTGGTGAAAACCTGATGCGAGGTCAAGAGTAGAGAAATATTGACAGCGCCCAAGCTTATCAAGAAAATCTGATATATGTGGAATTAGATATTTATCGCCTATTGATTTAAGATTTAATTTACGAAAATCGATAACTATCCTCCACTTACGTTTCCCGGAAGCGTTCAACTTTTTGGGTACCACCCAGATTGTTCGAGCATTTCTTGGACCTGCCTTTTAACCTAATTTCTGTGAATTTCGGGGTAACTATACGATTTAGTGTAAATTGGCACTTCATCCGATGTTTCTATTGAAAGTTTTATTAGGCTGGTAAAAGTTAATTGATTTCCGTCGATATGAAAAATATCCGAATACTCTTTTAATAATTCGATTGTCAATTTACATTCTTCGCTGTTCATGTGCTCGATATTTACGTTAACGTTATTAAGGTTTGGTGTAGGTTTATCTTGGAGTTCACACTCGTTAAAATCAACGACTCCTAAAGAGTCAAAAAGTTCAACTATACAATTTTTTTCGGTTGGGTTTAAGATCGTGCAAATAGCCTCATAGTTTTTTACCGTCGTAAGGCATTGCGGGATTTCTAAATTTGAAATTTTTGTGTATGGGATTATTACGTCATCATTTTCGATATGTTTTTTAACGAATTATGAAATTTTAATTTTATTTGAGAATTGGGAGTAATTAAGTTGTTTTCCTCGAGGTCAATATTTGCTTTTAATAGGGATAGATTGTCTATCCCCAACAAAAAGTCAAAATAGTTGTGAAAATCAAAAATATAATCAAGTATTTTATAACAGGGAATAAGCGTGCTAAAATGGGTCATTTTTTTATCGATTTTTGGAAATATTTTTGTGCGATTTCCGGTTTTACAAAAGATCTAGTACTACCCGTGTCTATCAGAATTTTTAGATTATTTTCTGGGAAAATAATATAAGGTAGTTCATTTTCGCTATTAGTGAGGTTCATTAATTCGTATTCGGGGATTCCGAAGCTGGTTCCTGAAAAAACTCGTTTAACTCGTGATCGTTTTGAGAATATTCGGTGTAATCCGTGTAAAGATACTGATTTTCTTCCTCCGGATATTCGATTGTAGGGTCGTCCGCCCATTGGCCATCGATATTATTTATTTCTTCGATTACGAAATTTGACCGGGGTTTTGATTGATTATTTTGAGCGTAATTTTGCATTGGTCGATACGGAAAGTTTTTGTTTTGTTGGGGTCTAAAGGTTTGGTTTGATATGCCGCTCATGGGCATTGGTTTCGATAATTTTGACATGGGTATTTGATTAGGCCTAAATATGTTTGTTTGGTTTGGATTTCTTGCAAAATAATTTTTATTTTGTTCGGGTTTGTATATTAATTGTGGTTGTCTGTAATTAGAAGTGGATGCAAGCTGGTTATGAAGATAATTTGTTAACTGTAAGAGTTGGTTGGGTCGTGGTCTGTTTAAAGTGTGATTGGTGTTATTATGTAATGGCTTCGAATTTTGAAATTTTTGGGCACTTTCGATTTGAAAATCGTTTGTATGCATTTTAAGCGCGTCATTCATATCTATTGGATTTTTAGTTCCCATTAAGGCAACCCAACCCAATAATAAAAAAAATAATAAAACTCTTAAAGATAACCGTCTACAAAACACACCCATGATTTTTCTTTCATCAGCCGAGCCGTGAGTGGAACGATAAGAAGTTTGGTGATTTAACTGGTGTTGTAGTCTGTTATAAAAATCGAACGGCGATTTATTTCCTTGTTTCATTTCTGTACTTTCGATAACAAGCGTAAAAAGATCGCGTTTATCCCCATACGTATTAAGAAAAGCTTCTTTTAAATCCACAAAACTAGAAATGGTGTTTGAGGTAATATTTATTGTTCACCTTTAATTTTACCCAAAATACTCGACATCAAATATTCATTTTGAAAATCCCTAGTATCAGCGGTGTTGTAAAATTTGGTGATTAATTTTTCACATATTTCTATAAATCTGGCTAATAGTTCTGGTTCCCCATGAAATTCGGGGATCATGTTTAAATATTCAGATTTTAGTTGTGGTGTAGCCATTTTTGTTAAATTTGCTTGCAGATTTGTAGAGATATTAGAATTTTGTCCTAAATCTAGCCCTAAGTTAACTTTTCCTATCAATTCCGATAAAAATATTTCAATTTTCGGGTCTAAAATTTGACTTACACAAGTTTGCTCTTCGTCTTTTATTGAGTCAGAATCAGAATTTGAGATATCAGAATTTTCGAAAACGGAACCTCTACATGACATTAAAAGTATTACTTACAGTGAAACTATCAAGATCTGTCCCAGCATTTGTCCTCTGATATCCATTCAAAGGGCACTGATGCAAATACTTCCGGTATTGATGTACGTTCAATAATCCTTCAGTAAATCTTCTCGTTGAGCTACTCAGTTCACTAAACTGGAACTTCTTGATCCAAACAATTCGAACTCGCGAACTGCCCGGCACCTTTTTTGTTATTTATTAGTTCGTAGAATTCCAATAAATCGTTAAGACGAACCGTCAATAATATTCAATCTTACCGAATGCACCACTTCAAAAACGAGTCTCCGTAAAACCGTTTTTAAAAAATTATAATTTTCTTGTTCAAAATTATACAAGTGATTTCTATCAAATCTAATTCTAGACTAAAACTAAAAGTAACTTAAAAATGGTAAAACACATGTTAATAAAATATAAAGATTCGAAGAAATACTCCATGGGATTGCAGACTCAGCAGCTTTGTAACATCTTCACTGGTTTGTCAGTATAAGGTGGTCATATAACTTACATATAATGTACATTGAACATTTTTTAAATAGTCTTGGATTCTAACCGAGTGAAATAGATACCAAAGATTCATTTTTTAATATTTGTCTGTGTCTCAGCATCATGTAAAAACCACTGAACTACCTACTGCATTCGTTGGGCTCCTGGGAGATACATATATAGGCTTCATTTCATCAAAATCGGTTCACGGGAGCCAAAGTTATGATTATTTAAAAGAAGAAAAAACGAGAGAACACGTGTTAACCAGACAAAAAAAATTAAACATATTTTTAAGAAATGCGGTATTCTCGAGACAAACAATTTTTTTAATTAAATATGGAAACATTTGTTTGTGATGTGTTATAGCTGCTTTATTAAAATTGTAAATTTAAGAAAATAATTTTTTGTTGTTGTTACCTCCAGGACTATACTACTAAAAGCACTTTGGTCGGTAACACCTTCCATCAGACACTATTTTCTTTAAAATCAGTTTGGTACCTAGTTTGTGCACAATAAATTTCAAAATAAACCAGTCAACACATGCAAAAAATATTAAGCGACCCCTTTGCCCCCCCCCCCTTGCGCGGTTTTGTCATAAAAAATATCTGTAGTAATTCCCCTGAAATTTCTCCAGCCTACCGCAAAATCAATTTAACATAGGGGATCCACCCAACAACAACGCAGAATCCCTATAAATTCCATTTTCTTGGAATTGAACCCTCTAAAACTCACTTTTTTTCATAGAACCAAATATTATTCATTCGAAAGCTCTATCCTTAATGGTTAAGACCCCATAGTCAAATCCAGAATCACCTTTCAAAAATTCATTCAAAATAGAAATATTTTTAAAATGGTGCTTTTTCGAAAAATCATTTTTTTTCTATTTTTCTAATTTGGCGACATCTAGACAACCACAAGGATATTAAGGTCAATGTTGCAGCTACTTTTTATTTTGGCCTGGGAAGCACAAAAAATATATTTCTAAATAAAAATAGGTTTTTATTTTACCAAAAAAAAAAAAAAATTAAATGAGAATCACTTAAGTCAAAATAAGGAAAATGTGATGTTCCGAAGGCAAAAAATATATTTTTTTTCAAATATGAAAACAAATCTGTAAAACATTTTTATACAATCTTATACGCAGTATATTTTAGGCATAATTAAAAGTTGATTAGACTTAGATTTTAAAAACTAAAATCTTTTGTTGGTTTTTTAAATCAAAATTTTGTAATTTTGTGGCTTCCTCCTAATACATTACATGTAAAAAAATAAATTAAAACTTCCCCCTCCCCTGCCCCCTTTCGCGGGTGCATATATAATAAAAAATATTTTTTTTGTAATCAGCTAAGGATCCTGGACCTCCTATTAAAAGGGCATTTCCAGCCTACGGTAAAACTTACATTACATGGGGCATCTGCCCTAACAAGCCACAAGTGGATTTTTGGGCTTATATTTTGTATTTGGAATAATAAAATTTCAGTTCGAGACCCTTCTCAATGCAGTAACAATCCACACTGTTAAAGGATCATTCTGGGATACGCTTACATTGTTTATTTTGAAACGCAAAATATATAAACATTCAGCGAATATGACAAAAACCAAAAATGAACAAGAAGCTATTTTGCAAGAACCAGTAGCCCAAGCACCGCCATAGACGTTAGAAATTATGAATTATTCAAAGTTACGAGCTCAGCTAGAGGCAGTACACACAGTGACAGAAACATCAAAACCTACTTTGAAGTTTGGGAACTGACTCATCTGGATTCAAATCTTCACTCTATGATTTTTGTGACCTGAATTCTAAGAAAGTACTTGGGTCCTAATGCACTGAAATCTTAACCGATCCCAAATAACCAATTAAAATAATTTTTGCTTATTCGGCATATAAACAAAAAAGAACTATATCGGATCTCTTTCATTCAGTCTGAAGCTTCAGAAATAAAGCCACCCAAATAAAATTATAATTTTTTTAAATGTGAGGTCATTTGACAATATGGCCACCAAGATTGAGTTACTAAACAACGCAGTGAACCAATTGGTCAGTGAGGTCCTGGCCATACCAAATCTACCCATTTTCGCTGCTGCGAGAGCAGAAAATACCATGTGGATATTTTTAACCTACAATGAGCTTCAAAGGACATATACGATATGGTACGAAATGAACCCCGAAATGTACACTGAACATTATTGCACATATTGTGCATTAGTAAACGAGAAAACTTTGGCAATGGGAGACGTCCAACTAGAGTGGGTTATCCCAACTCCAGCATACGAACCAGAAGTGTTGCCTGAAGAGTCGTTTGACCCCATTTTTAAAATAATGCAATGAAAAAATATATAAATTATAATATGTTAAATGGGTCGAAGCTCCCTTGAAATGCAAACGAAAAATCAATATTGTTTTATAAGAATCTCAAGGAAAAATCGAAGATTATATTTTTTTGTGCCTGGGAAACCATCTTGCCTATTACAATTTTCCCGGGCTCAAATCCATATAAAAGGGGCCCCGAAAAATAACTGATTCATTCTAGTTCGATCATATCAAGTATAAGCATTCAAGTTTAGTTTCTTTAGTGTCTGAAAACCAAAACAGAGCTATTGCAAAATAATAAATTTGTGCAAAAAGTTAAAACAATGAAAATCGAAATTATTAAAATAAGTTTTAATAACTGCCCTTTGCCCAGATCAAAATAAGGACAAAATGTTAGTGTAAGCTTAGTGCCAAATTAGACATTTAAGCATTTTTTACAGTTGAAATTATATGGTGTCGAACGAACTTATAATCCCTTATGAATAGTGTTCTTTTAAAAAAATATACTGTTTCTATTCATACCTAAGGAAAAGGCTCTATTTAGACAGAATATGTGCATCCTAGAGAAACTCTATTCATAACCCAATGAGCATTTTTGTCTATATAAAAGTTACAGCAAATAATATAAAACCTTCATAAAATAACCAAAAGTTATATTATTTAGTGTTGGTGATAATTTTATAACTCTAATATATCTCTTAAATGAGTAAAAAAGACTTGAAAAACAACTGTTCAACACCAGCTTATAAAAATTTATGGTACATAGTAATGGATAGAAAAACAACATATAGATTTTATAAAACTTCCTTATGAGCCCTCAAGTATAGAGATTATTATAAAAAGGTTTTACAACTGTTCTAACAACACTACATAACAAATTAAAGGTTTTTATGGATTTAGAAATATAGATTTTCCATCTTTCTTCCCTTTGTTGGTTATGTATTATTCTTTTTCTTTTTACAATAAAAAAATTTATAAAATGGTGTTTAGCAATCTTCTAAAATAAATAAAAATAAAAGTGAGATAAGCTGAAGCAGGAATATGAATATTTATATACTAGTCAAATAAAAGCTGTTTTTCAAGTCATCCTACTCTAAAAATTAGCTGCGGTCCCGTGTGTACTGTATAGTTTTCGAATACACTCACGTAAATTTCATGGGCTCCAAAAATACTCGAGAAAACGTGAAAAAAAATATTAATTTAACTATCAGTTTTTTTTTCATATGCGTTTTTTTCTTTCTGGGACAAATATTGAATTTCGTATGTTGTTCTTAACCCTAACAAGCAATATTTCGATTGAAACACATGTTGAAACCCCATAAATAACGTTTTTAATTAGGCCAAAAACCTATTTTTGTAATCCAAAATGGCGAAAATTTCCGACAATTCTATAAAAAAAACAATACAACTATACCACTGTTTACCTCGTCAACACTATTTTATAACCCTTTTAAAAAATGATGCTACTTGGAACTAAGGGCTACAGATGGCGCAGTGTTGAACACTGATGGTCTGTTTCTGCGAGCTTAACATAGTTACCATTGTTCTCTTTTCCTAAATGCATTCCTCGAGAGATCCAGCATACTACACATACCAGGAAAAATACCCGCCTCCACACACTTCAAGCCCGCATAACTATCAGAGGTAACTATCTCAAGAATATAGTTAGATTGCGGGATCGAAGGGTGTACAGGCGAGTATTTTCCGGGGTGTTCACATTTGCCGCCGACCAGCAGTATCAGCGTATGCGCTCGACGTTTCACGGTGCGTTTTTGCGACCTTAACACGGTTACTATATTGTTCTCTTTTTCTAAAACACGGTTCCCATCTATGCGTTTCTCATTCGTGGGTCCCCCGAATCACACGTATCATGTGGTCTAAGCGAGATTTGCCTATCCAAGTTCATGTCGGACCACGTGATGAGTTTTTTGAGTCAGGGTGACTGCGCATCGGAAACGCTGGTGGGAATCGGGTGTAAAATGCATTCGATCCCGATATCTGTCATCGGCAATCTCAAGAAGATTTGGATCTCTTATCTCTCTCAGATTGATGTAATTAAAACAAGATAATAATGGTATGGTATCTCGCAAAAACGCGCCTTTTGATGTCGCAAAAACGCTCCTTTTGATTTCGCAAAAACGCGCCGTTTGGTGTCACAAAATTAACCTTAAAAAATCTTGTTTGTTTTGTTATTATAATTGCCAAAATAAATTAAAATTGTTTTTTTGTTCTAAAAACAGTTGTATTATAATCACTGTATAAAGAAATTAATAACAACATTATAGAAAAAATCTTATGGGCAAAAAAGGTTTATGAATGAGTTCATAAGAATATTATAGACACCAATTTATATAACTATTGTGTGTGAGTTCCCAAGTTTTTATAAGTTTCTCTGGAAATATTTTCAATCTTATCTTATATAAATTTGTTGTTGGTTAATTAAGTTTTATAAGTGGGTTGATAGCAACATTTTAAAAACCAATCTATTTTATATCTTTAATTGATAGTTACTTACGGTTTTATAGGTGGGTTGACAGAAAGACTTCAAACACCAATTTATATAACTTTTGTCACTGATGACTTATATTTTTATAAATATGTTGGTGGAAACATTGTTAACACCAATTTATATAACATTTGAACCGATGACTTTAATTTTTATAAAGATGTCCGTGGAAATATTGTTAACGTCAGTTTTATGTTACTTTAGGGTACCATCAATTTAGAGCCTTTAATAAAAAAAATATACAAACTCAATTCTTGTAGGAAAATTCTAAATACCCTAGGGTATCAATGGAACCCTCTTTATAATAATTATATAAATATCTGTCACCAGAAGTTTCTGAAAATGCTCATTGGGAAAGTATAACGTAAAAATAATAGAGACCTTTTGCACCTATACTTTTGATGCCTTTTTACTTTATTGCTTATTTCGTGCTTGCACAGTTATGAGGTAATAACGGAATTCCGTACTAACCGATTCCTGGTCTCGGTCCATGACGCCATAACCAGGGACTGGCTCATTCAGCAGACCCTCGAGGTCGACGATGCCACGTTTACTCCTACCAGAGCGGACGAGGCACCTTGGCCAGAGAGAGTTAGCTTCTGGGTCAGCAGCCAGGAAGAAGTGGACACGGCAAGGTTGCTGCGTGTCCTTCATCTTCAGAGCCGCCGCATGGAGGTCAGAGAGTGGAGGCACGTGTCCACGACAGGAGGACCAGAAGGGTGGCACCTCACCTTTCAGGTGAGTAGGGAAGTGGTCGGGAGGCTGTACTATGAGCTTGTGACCTTTGCGGTAAGCTGCAGGGGTCACAGCTATAGTGTGGCGGCACGGCGCGCCCCCGGGGGACCTTCCGCCGACCGAACACACAAGGGAAAGCAATGAGGAGCAACCCCGTCACCACGAGAGTCTCGCCATGGAGACATTAAGGGTAAGCCAGATTAACCTCCACCACTACCATGCCGCTATCGGAGAACTGGGTCATGCGGCAGAATGGCGGAGATGGGACGTTATTATGATACAAGAACCTCTACTTTTTAGGGACAAAATCTGGGGACTGAGGATGGCCAGCTACACCATCCACACCGGCAAAGAGGAGAATCCGCGGAGCTTTATAATGACCACCAAGGGCCTCAACGCTGTGCCAGTGCCACAGATCGGGTCGGTTGGTAATGAATAGAGGTAGCGAGCCAACTTTTGTGGTCAGTAACCGCCGCGAGGTTCTGGACATAACAGTGGCAACAAAAGGTATATCGAATGAGATAAAGGAATGGAATGTCTCGGCAGAGATCTCGAGCTCTGATCATAGAATGATCGAATTCGACATCTCAAGAGAGACGCCGGAAGAGTCGAAGAAAAGAAATCAGAGGCAAACAAACTATCGGAAATCTCTAGCAAGGAAGAGCTGGAGGAGAAACTAAACAAGCTACAAGGTCAAGTAGTGGCGTGCCAACCCAACCCAACCTCCAAATTCTAAAGAAAGTTTGTTTTTCCAATTTAAGTTTAATTACCTACTCAAGATCTAACTATCTATGCAAAATAAATATACCCAAAAGATTATTGTTTAAATAAAATATTCTTTAGGGTTTGTAAAAGGGACCATCGGAAATTTCTGTTGTTAAGTGTTTATTGATGGTACAAACAATGATAATCCCTAGACTTTGTCTTTTGGCAAATCCCAATGCTACAGGGTGATATTTTTCTACAATTACATATTATTTCGCAACTGGTAATTCGCCTTTGATGGTTCATCTCGTCGGGAGAATTACTAGAATTGTATGCCGGTGCCCGATTCGATGGAGTCCGGCCGGTTTACAACTAACCAGCAGATAATTTTTCTATAAAAAAAAATTTTTTGACGCACTTTGGCATTTAAAAAAATACGCATATGTAGTGCCTACCCCTTTTTTAGTTTAAAAGTTTTATTAAACATGTGTGCGAATCTTGCAACTTTTATTAGTCAATCTTTTTCTTCACACTGAAGATAATTTCTCGTTCCTAATATTCACTTTACTTAAGGGAGCATTTTAGGTGTAGTCTACACTTGACTAAGTGGGTTCGGAGGCGCAAAGTATTTAACCACCTGATTAACTATTATTCAAATAATGAGCAAAAACTCCGTTTAGCGAAAGTATGTGCACATTATTAGTTTTACGTTATACTTTATGAATAGAGCTTCTCTAGGATGCACATGCATATTCTGTCTAAATAGAGTCTTTTTCTTGGGTATGAATAGAAACAGTTTATTTTTCAAAAAAGACACTATTAATAAGGGATTATAAGCTCGTTCGACACCGTATAATTTCAACTGTAAAAAATGCTTAAATGTCTAATTTGGCACTAAGCTCACACTTACATTTTGTTATTATAATATCTTGATCAACACCGTTCTCAACTAAAAAGCCAGTTAACTCATTTTCGTTTTAGTATCCTTTGGCCTATGATCGGTGCCATATTGACACCAAACTGACAGAAAATCCATGTTTTGTCAATTGGCCTCAGTAGGCTAAAGGGCACTAAGGCGGTAGGAGTTAACTGGATTTTTAGTTGAGAACGGTGTTGTCTTGATCTGGGCAAAGGGCAGTTAATAAAACTTATTTTAATAATTTCGATTTTCACTGTTTTAACTTTTTGAACAAATTTATTATTTTGCCATAGCTCTGTTTTTGTTTTAAGACACGAAAGAAACTAAACTTGAATGCTTATACTTGATATGATCGAACTAGAATGAATCAGTTAGGTCCCCTTTTATATGGATTTGAACCCGGGAAAATTCTAATAGGTACCAAACTGATTTAAAAAAAAATAGTGTCTGATGGAAGGTGTTACCGACCAAAAGTTCTTTTAGTAGTATAATCCTGGAGGTAACAACAACAACAAATAATTTTCTTAAATTTACAATTTTAATAAAACAGCTATATAACACATTGAATTTTTACATTTGTTAAGGTAATTATATAAGGCATAAAAAGGTTCCAAAGAACTGATTCCATATTTAATAAAAAAAATTGTTTGTCTTAAGAATACCGCATTCCTTAAAAACATGTTTAATTTTTTTGTCTGGTTCCTGCCATCCTCTAGTTCCTCCCCGACTCTCTCCATCTCCCGTTGCCAGCGGGTTAACACGTGTTCTTCCGTTTTTTTTTTGTTTAAATAATCATAACTTTGGCTCCCGTGAACCGATTTTGATGAAATAAAGCCTATATATGTATCTCCCAGGAGCCCAACGAATGCAGTAGGTAGTTCAGTGGTTTTTACATGATGCTAAGACACAAACAGACAAATATTCAAAAATGGATTTTTGGTATTTATTTCACTCGGTTAGAATCCAAGACTATTTAAAAAATTTTCAATTTACATTATATGTTTATAGGTGTACGGTTGAATGAAATGAATGAAAATTAAAAAAAAATGAGTTTTAGAGAGGTAAGTAAACTTTAACGAAATTCAAATAATAAGGATGTTGTGTTGTTGTTGGTTGATTTTACCGTGAACCAAAGTTTTTTTTTAATTTTTTCTGGCTCCCGTTTTTACCAAAATTTTGGAGAAAAATATTAGAAACCGAAAAATTAAAAATCAATAAAAATTCCATGTCAGATTTTGTACGTATAAGTGTCAATATACAAAAAATTTGGACACATAATTTTATTTTAGTCGACGAGACGAAAAGTGTCATTTTAGTTTCTGAAGTGCAAAAAATATTTTTTGCAGCAAGCCCATGCCCCTGGAGCTACTCTTAGAGGAAATTTGGAGTACGATGGTAAATATATATTTAATAATAACGCATATCTGTTCTATAACGATATAAGAGTGAGTGTATTATATATACATACATGTATTCTCCATTCAATTTTTTTCTCAGAAAACCCTGTATTTTTCCCAAGTAACACATCGTGCTGTAAATCAGTTGGGATAATATTTTTGCAGCAAAAAATATTACAATAATGCTTTTGCTGTCTTCTGCCACAACGTTTTGAAAACGACATGAAAATATTGTCACACCTATTTTGAGGAATATTTTTTGCCTGTGACAGCGTCTACGGTGGCTGAAAATGCAGCATTTTTGCACATAAAGCAATGTTGTTTAAAATTTAACTTCTCTGACAAAAAATGTATTTCAAAATTGCAATTAAATCAAAATTGTCCGCCAACATAAAAGACGGAAAATGGAAGACAAATAAAATAAATATTACCGATGTTTAACAAGCTCTCAATTAAAAATACGCATTTTGAAGACTTCCCAAGAGTTAAATCTTTGTACGAAGGCCCGTTTGATGACAAAACCTAAATAGCATTGAAAGCAGCTGCGTTTTAATAAAAATTGCACTAGGATACAACAAATAACTGCTATTGCCATCTTGACATTTTTTTCAGTTGTATTTTAAGAAAAAAAAGTTAAGATTGCAACTTTTTTGTTAGTTAAGTTTTAGCATAATTTTAGGTATAACCCAGTAAACACACTTGTGACTTTAACCTAATATTTATATAAATCTAAGGTTCAAATATTTATGTAAAATATGTTACATCATATTTACGTAAATCTCACATAAAAATATTTTTATAAACAAAAATATGTAAACATTACGTCAAAACTTTGTCTGTACATTTAAGTCATCATAAGCAATGTTAATTTTACGTAAATAATATGACTTTATAAATAAATTCTTAAAATTTACGTAAATAGTGTGACCTTAATTTTAAATAAAAATATTACATAACTATTATATAAAAAATATATGTAATATTTAAGTAATCTAATTTACGTAAACGTTACATAAAATTATTTAATTTAAATGAAAGTAATAAAATGTACATAACTATTATGTAACAATTTAGACATTACGTTTATATTTAAAATTTTACATTTTGTAGTTTGCCACATGTTTGCCAATGTCGGACCGTGTCAAGCAACCACCGACGGACCTTCCGTTGGCCCGCCTCAAGCTGCATGCTCATGTCGGACTTAGATAGTTGACGCTTTGCGCATGTCATGCAGATTAATGTGACTTAAATTTTACCTTATTAATAAATAATTGTGATATATGTGACCTTAAATTTACATAACAAGGTACACCTGTTATGTAAAATATACGTAGTTTTTACTAACTCTTACGTAACATGGATGTAATATTTATGTAAAAGGTGTCATACAATTAGGTGGGCTTTGCGCATGGCATTATGCAGCGTTTTCGCACCCTAATGTGACTTAAATTTTACCTTATTAATAAATAATTGTGACCTATGTGACCTTAAATTTACATAACAAGGTAAACCTATTATGTAAAATATACGTAGTTTTTACTTAACTCTTACGTAACACGGATGTAATATTTATGTAAAAGGTTTGTCATTTTATTTACATCACATTTATGTAAAAATTAGGTGGGCTTTGCGCATGGCTTTATGCAGAGTTTTCGCACTTTAATATGACTTAAATTTTGCCGTATTGTGACCTTAAATTTACATAACAAGGTAAATCTGTTATGTAAATTTTACATCATATTTACGTAACGATGTTTACTGGGAAGTTTTACCTTTAAAAGTTGATTCGCTAGATGATATAACTATAGAAGTTATTTTGAATGTAAATTTAGTAGTCAAACAATTTTAACAGCCAAAATTACAGATTAAATGAAGCTATATAGCTATTTTAAAGCAAAAAAGAAGCTGTACTAACGTTTTTGACAGCATTGACTTGGCTTTAAAGTCTATATTGTCGAAGCTGTGTTACTTGGGTTAGTACATCTTAAAGTTCTGTCCAACTTTTCTTCTTTTATTTGGGAGCACGCAGATAGTTCTAATAAGATCAAAATTATTGCTAGTTTTTTTTTCAGTATTAAATAATGGGTAATAAAACAGTTGTATAATATTATATTTATGTTTTTGTTTTGGAACAAAAAATGTTAAAAAATGAGAAATATAGATCACTTTTTTTTGTGTTTTGATAGGTACCTACCTAATTTACAAGTGAAAGGTTTCGGACCTTCATTGTCTTTCTCACAACGTTTCAACTGATATAATATCTTCAGTCGAAACATTGTGAAAAATTACAAATAAAGATAATGGAAGTCCAAAACCTTTCACTTGTAAACCAAGCATTGTCTACAATTTTCAATCGATAGCTCTAATTTTGGATATTATGACATAGGTTCTTTTGAGTTACTAAATTTTTTTGGTTGCCTATTTTATTTAGAAAGTAAAATATCAAAAGTTTGACGCCACTCGTTTTTTTTTTAATTTAAGAATTCAGTGTTATGTGTCTTTAAGAACATGAAAAATAACAAAGCTTTCATATTGTTATAATTTAAAAAAATAAAATAAAACAATTTCATATAAACAAAAAACAGTTTTTATTTTTAAAAAAACAAATTTTTCAGCAGAGAGAAAACTAATTGCTCTTTTTTCTTTATCTTCCTACAACCTTGCTTGTTTAGATCATTAACAACGGCATCTTATGACAACGTTGTAATATGGATTTAAATATTTAGGATCAAAATAGTTTAAAAAAAGTTTTACTAACGTTCTAGTTCTGGTCTTAAAATTAAATAACACTCCTGCAAAAAACAGTTTTTATTTTTTAAAAATCAAATTTTTCAGCAGAGAGAAAACTAATTGCTCTTTTTTCTTTATCTTCCTACAACCTTGTTTGTTTAGATCATTAACAACGGCATCTTATGACAACGTTGCAATATGGATTTAAATATTTAGGATTAAAATAGTTTAAAAAAAGTTTTACTAACGTTCTAGTTCTGGTCTTAAAATTAAATAACACTCCTGCAAAGCATGAAAAAAAATATATTTTTTTTTAATTTTCGCGATATCTGGTAGTGTGCGGTATCTAATAAGCGCGGTAACTTTCTTGACGGTAGAAGTATTGCGCTATAATATATATGCGCGTTTTTTTGTCGTGGTAATTGCAGGAGCTCTTAAAGTATTTCGCGATAAGTGCATTGCGGTGTATTTGCTTGCGCTGTAAATTATTTCACTGGTAGCTCCATTCGCGGTAAATTTTTTGCGCTGTATATGATGACGTGGTAGAAAACCTCGCGGTAAATGTTTTGGGGTAGTAGCCGCGTACCGTAAAATCTATTTAACATAAGGTATCCGCCCAAGAACAACGCAGAATCCCTATAAATTCAATTTTCTTGGAATTTAACCCTCTAAAACTCATTTTTTTTCATAGAACCGTATATTACTTTAGGCCTTAGAGGTAACGAGTCCATAGCAAGCGCGGATCTGGCCTAGGCTTAAATCCAGGGGGGAGTAATCAGATTTCGAGATATCAATTTATCTTAAATGTGGGAATAAAAATACTCGTTAAATGCGCCGCACGCGAAAATTTTGATAAAATTACACTAAAAATTGTATTTTGTAACCCTTTCAATTAAAATCGTGGACATTAAATTTTGCGATTTGTGTTGGCGATTCTTTCAAATTTTTGATTTTCGTTAGGGGGGTAATTAACTCCCCCCCCTACCTCCCCAAAATCCGCGCTTGGTCCATAGTCAAAACCAGAATCACCTATGAAAAATGCATTCATAATAGGGAAAGTTTGAAAATAATGCTTTTTTTAAATATTTTTTTTCTATTTTTCTAGTTTCGCGACATGAGACAACCACAAGATCAATGTTGTGGCTACTTTTTATTTTGGTCAACTAACGGGAAGCACAAAAAAATATTTCTAGATAAAAATAGGTTTTTATTTCAACAGGAAAAAATTGTTTTTAAACGAAAACCAATTGCATAAAAATATATTTTTTTTTTAAATATGAAAAAAAAATATTTTGAAGATTTTTATACAATTTTTACGTAGTATACTTTAGTTATAATTAAAATTATATTAATTGTATTTTAACTTATTTGTTAAAATTGTTAAGCTACAGTAAAGTTAGATTTTAAAAATTAAATTTTTAGTTTTTATTTTTAAATCAAAACTTTGTAATTTTGTTGTTACCTCCAGGACTAATGTCGAAGACTTAAACTTATTACATGCTTTGCGGTTAAGTATTACCTTCCAATCGACAGTATTTTTATTTAAATGAGTTAAGTAGTTTTTTTAAAAATAAATTATAAAATGAAACATTACAAATGACAAATTTAAAACTCCACCCCTGCCCAAGGACAATTCCAGCCATTAAACTTTTACGAGAAATTCCAAAATCTGCCCTACTAAAAGTATAACCGTGCACAGCTTGAAGGAGTACCCTTGTGATAGGGCTGGTTTTCCAGCTAGTTTTCGTAGTATAATATTATTTAGGGCGGGTCGCATTAATTCATCTTGAAGTTGGTCTATTTCTTGTTTCGTGTAGATTCCTCCTGTGCTAACGCTATTAACGGTTTGTAATGCAATAGGATCTTCCTCATCCACTGGTAATTCTCTTGGGTTTAGTCCAGTTCTTAAGGGTATTTGTCAAACCCCACCCAATTATTTTCGTCTAGCTTAAACATCCGTGGCATAAGAGAGTTACATTCTATTTCTTCTGCATGCTTCTGTAATATTCGTGTGACAGGTTAAATGAACATTGACTCATTCGTATATTTTGACGGTACCGTAAAAACGCCCATCTTGCAACACTTTTTAACTTTAAAGTGAAATTGTGAAAAAACTATAAATGCTATTATAATAGAAAAAACTGAAAAAAACCAAGTCCCGATATGGTCTACAACGTTTGATATTTTAAAATCGTAAAAAATATTATGTTGTATTTTTTATTTTTTAAAAACATGGTGTTGCTAGTTAGTTGACAATTAAGTGCTCCGTACTTGCAACACAGACGGTTTCTTACGAAACTTGCAAAAAACATAACATAAAAATATATAATTTTCTCTATCGATCGGTATTTTTAGCACTTGCTTGGAATAAAAAATAGAGTATTTAGAGGACTTTTAATTATATATGCTTATATTTTAGTTTTAAAGGTTTATTTTTTTATATTTTGATACACAATTTTTAAATAATTTTCAAATCAATGGCGTTTAACGTACGGTTTATTTATACAGCACAACCGCACGCTTACCTCTCCCAACAACAACTGAAGGGCCGATTAAAAAGTAAGTGCATTTTGTTGCATGTTACGTCCGCATTGCAAGATGGTCGCTTTTCCGGTAATTCATTAAAACATCCTTTATTTTGCCTATGTATCTTGACTGGCTTTGGCAGACATCGAAATATACCTGCCTGCTTGGTGTCGGGGTTAACGCCGCGACTTTCAAGCAGGAGATGCCGGGTTCAAGCCCCGAGTCATGCATCAGGTAGTCTACTTGGACTTTTTCTTATAAAATTACAGAATTTTGTAAGATTAAGGCAAAACGCAGTATGAAGCGGAGTAGGCCGAGTTAGCTAGAAGGCAGGCTAATTCGATTTCATACCGTCCCTCGGAGAGGACGTTAAGAGGACGGTCCCGTGTGATTCATATATTAATAGAGGAGCACGTTAAAGATCCCTAGCCCCGACAAAGGGGTGTAGGCTAAATTAAATCCTTCTAGGAAAAGAAAACTGCCTTCCTAGGGGGTGCTCATCAGACCGGTTTGATGAGCGGGGTAAGGGGGGAACTCAGGGAAAATAAGTTTTAAATGTATCTTAGGCCCTACCCCTCTATTTACGCCGGTATCCAGGCCGGATGGGATCGGATATCACGTAGAGGCGGACCTAGATACACACTCCCCAAGTCGGTAGACTACGAAAGTAGTTGATGACCCGTCCGATTTAGTTAATAGTGCCTACGGGACTCAAAAAAGTGACGGTAATCAAATGAGAAGAGAGAGAGAGAAATATAACAAGACTTTCTCCTGTTTTCCTTGAGGCATATGCTAATCTATTTTTCAGTAACATGGCAGCGCCATTTGGGGACAGTGTTGCCAGTAAAAGTCGGTTTTGTAAAATTTCTCGTTTTAGTAGGTATTTCCTGTAAATAGTCAGTTTAAACGAATGGTCTAAATTTTTTTTAAAACTTTGCTCCATGTAAAACAATTTTGAATTAATGTACGTGTTTATGTCGGCCTGTCTAGTAGGTGGTGGTTGCGTCCACTGGGTAATTAACATAGGATTGGATTTTATAATAGACACTTAAAGTAAATATTTCAATGCATCGGTATCGGTATATACGTATCGCGTTCGAAATAAAGCCAAAATATACTACATTTTTGACTTTCTTATGCTATGTTTCGAACGATGCCCGCTTTTGTGACGGGTTCGATGACACAAAAGCTGACAGCAATCGATGCGTACGAAGTGATGAACCTATCGTTACGTCCATCCCAATATACGCATCGATTGCTGTTAGCAGTTCTGTCATCGCACCTTTCAAAAAAGCGGGCATCGTTCGAAACATCGCATAAACAAGTCAAAAATGTAGTGTAATTTGGCTTTATTTCGAATGCGATACGTATACAGATACCGATGCGTTGAAATATTTACTTTAAGTGTCTATTAACTAAAAGTCTAGAATGTTCAGTATCCCAAATTAAATGTCCACAAAAAGCCTGTTTCTGCGGGGTTAATAAATATGTTGTTGCCAGACTTAATTCGCCTTGTTGCCACGTTGCACAATAAAAACGTGGATATTACAAACTGTTTTCAATAAAATGCGTTTTAATTAAAAAAAATTTGGCCTATAGTTTAAATTTGACACATTTATTTTACATCTGCAAGGTTAATTTTAAAACCATAAATACAGTTCTAGCAGTCACGTGACATCTGGTATTGTTGCCAACCTAAAAAACACAGATTTTTTTTAAAATGTCGGGTAGTTTGTAAGTAAAAATGTTTTAATTTATATTTTATTTTGGAGAAGCAATACCAAGAAATATTTTTTGACGTTTACATTTTGACGTTTTACATACCATACTATGTAACCTTTGGAACGTAGTTAGATGCTCGTGGTATGTTATAATTTACGTATATTTTACTTGTTAGAGCTCTTGTGAGACAACACGAGTACAATTAATAAAATATTAAATTAATAGTAATGATGAAAGGTTCTCAAAAATTAAAAAAAGGAAAACTCACGTGACCTCCATATCGCACAACCACTCTTTCTCATTATCCAAACTTCGCCAGTGCCACCTTTTGGTTTAAAATAATAGCACAAATTAACATAGGTTAATGAATAATTTTTCCATCAAAATTTTTTGTTTCAGAATTTGAGAATAATCTGGAAACCATTATTGTCCTCTTTTCAAAGATCCGTTTGATTAAACGATTTTTGTTTTATTTGAATTACAGTTCCTAGAGGATGATGTTCATTTCTTTTATGTTTTACTGAGGTTAAGAAATAAGGGAATTACATTAAAATTCATTTTTGCTGAAACCACTTGTGTTTTAATTAATAATTTATCCTCCATCCTTAAAATTAAACAATTGATTGGAAAGTAATAGTAACAGTATATTTACAAGTAACTTCAATTAATAGATAAATACAAATACGACATGGTGTCAGAATAAATCGAAAACATGCGTTTTTTTTTTAGTTTAAATCGGTGGCAAAGCAAGCTGAAGAAAATGGCGACACTCAACGAACATGCCGTTCCACCTGGTGAGCTAAATTTTAATGGGCATATGGAAGAAAATTGGGTTTTCTTTAAGCAAAAGTCAAAAGTTTGAAATATACTCCAAAAGCTAGCAAATTAGACAGCCAAAATGAAGAAAACGGGTTTTATTCTCCTAAATAGAATCGGGGACAAGGCACTAAATATTTACAATAACCTACAATGGAAAGCGGAAAAAAATAAAAATAGTTGCAAAGATATTATAGAGGCTTTTTGTGAATATTTGACTCCTACAAAAACCGAAACCTATGAACGGTATATATTTAATACGAGAAACATGAGGGAAAAAGAAAGTTTTGATTCTTATGTTATGGAATTGAGACATTTAGCAAGCAGCTGCGAGTTCGGCACCCTCGCCCTCGCCGTCTAATTGTGGGGATGTCCGATAAAGCCATGAAAGACAAAGTAGGCAGACAAGGCATTAGAAACGCGCAGAACCGCAGAGGCAACAGCAAAATGTTAAGAAGTCATAGAAAATGAATCAAAAGGGCTTTCCAATGCACACGAAATTCCCGTAAACCATGTGAAAAGAAGCGGAAAAAATCAATAATCCACGCAATCCACGTCGCAGGCAGCGCAGGCGCATGGGTCACAAAGCGGAAAACGTCATGAACGTCATGGATATCGATAAAATAGCGGCCGGAACACCAAGATAAGTGGTTTTTCTCATAATAAGTCTAGTTTTAATAATAATAATAATGGTGTAAAATACATTAAAAATCTTTTTGAGAGTATAAAAGGGGTAAAACTGTACATGAATGATATTTTGTTATTTTCAAAGTCCTTGGAGGGTCATTTAAGCATAATTAAAAATGTTGTGTTAGTAGAGTAAAATACATTGGATTCAATTTTTCCGCTAAAGGTCTCGAAATTGACCAAAACAAAGTTCAGGCTGTAAAAAATGTACAAAAACACACATGTAGCAAAGATATAGAACGTTTATTAGGCATTTTAAACTATGTTAGTCATTTCATTCCTAACTTTTCACAGCTTACAAAATCTTTAAGAATACTAGTAAGAAAAAATGTACAATTTATATAGGGAAAATAGCAAATCTTACAATTTTCGCAAACAGCTCCTATTGTGATATCTTTCGTCGTTCAGTTCTTTTGCAAGACAACGCGCCAGTCTCTTATGCATCAAAGGCATTTACGCCTACTGAGCAGCGATATGTACAAATAGAGAAAGAATTAGTAGCAACTTGTTATTCTTGTGCAAAATTTCATAACTACATTTTTGGACACTCTGATGTAACTATTGAAACTGACCACAAACCATTGGTAAACATCATAAACAAACCATTAATGAGTGCTACACCTCGACTACAAAGAATATGTTACAACCATATTCTTTTAATCTGGTGTTCAAACCAGGAAAAAAATTGTTCTTAGCTGATGCACTGAGTAGGGCTTATCAAAATGATTATGATGACATGTTTGAACAAAAATGTAAAGAATTTGATAACCATTTACTATTTGTAACAGAAAATATGCCAATAAGTCAAGAAAAACCTAATTTAATTAAAAGTGAGACATCACAAGATATTCATCTGCAAGGGCTAATAAAATTAATTACAGTAGGGTTTCCTTTGAACAACAGTGCTCTTAAACAAGAATACAAAATTTATTGGGTACATAAAAATGAACTTAACTATGCAAATGGTCTAGTATAAAAAAATTATAGAATTTTTATTCCAAACAGCCTAAGAAAGAAATCTTGTCAAGGCTATATGTAGGGCATTTTGGGATCACCAAAACAAAGTTAAATGAAAAACAACTTATCTTTTGGCCTTCAATAAATGTTTATATTGAAAATATGATTGAATCCTGTGACATTTGTTTATCTCACAGCAAGGACAATCATAGGGAACCATTGTTACCACATGAAGTTCCTGCAGCACTATGGAAAAAGGTTGGATCTGATATTTTTTACTTAAATCAAAATAGCTATCTAATCACAGTAGACTATTTCTCTAAATTTGATGGTGTGCAAAAAAATAATGACAAAAGTGTCAGTGTTATAAACTGTCTAAAAAAACTATTTGCATTGCACGGGATACCAGCTATCTTAATCTTGGATAATGATACTTGCTTTAAATCTGCAGAATTTAGTAATTTTGTAAAAAGTTGTCAATTTAAACACATAAATCCAAGTGCGCCTAATCCACAAAGCAATGGTCAGATTGAGAGATTTGTGCTAACAGTTAAAAATACTATGAAAAGGTCAGGAATCAGCATTCGATTTTTACTTAGCTCAACTTGACTTGAGAAATACACCTATAGGATCAAATTTGCCAAGTCCAGCTCAATTAATTTTTAGCAGAAGGTTAAAAACCACAATTCTTGTCAAAGATCAGTTATTAAAACCAAAAGTTTAACCTATTTCCACGGTCAGACAAAACTTAATTAGCAGGCAAAACAAACAAAAAATATATGATAAAAACAGCAAAGAATTAAATGAAATTCTACGAGGTACCTCTGTGTTGGTGAAAAATTTTAAAATAAGTGCAAAAAACAAATGGCTGAAAGGTACAGTCATTGAAAAAAATACGTTCCTAGGTCATACAATGTAAAATTAGAAATTACTGAAAATATTGTATCAATTAAGAAATAGGAAAAACTTAAAAATAAATAAATCTTCACAATTTTTTGAAAATAAGGAAAATATGTTGAATAATAAAAGTAAATACAAGTCACAAAATAGTGAAACTTCAAATGAAAAGGTATATGATAGATTCAAATATGATAGTATAGGTCAGAAAAATGAAAATGTTGAAAATAATTTAAGCTTAAGTTTACCAAGCACTAGTCAAGATGTGTCACCTCAATCCAGCAGCCAGAGCGTCTCGAAATCCAATTACTCAAATAGTTTTTTATGGATTTATCTCTTCTTCTCATTCCAGAGAAACTTCACCAGAAAATTCTTATTTTTCTCCTGAAACTATTAGAGAGATGCCGAGACATTCTTCTATTAGGAAAATCAAATCAGGTAGAAAAGTAAAAGCGCCAGTTAGGTTAAGTCTGTAGTCCTAGTTTGTAGTGTTATATTCTAGTCCATAGTCCTAGGTCTAAGTCTGTAGTTTAAATAAAAAATTTTTAAAAAACCCAAAATAAAAGTGTGATATTAGTAAAATGAGTATAGAGACAGTTAAATTTTAAAAGACTCAATAAGTTTAGACATTTTAAATTTTAGTGCCAGTGCCAGCAATTATTTTAAATTATTTAATGTTAAAAAACAAATCTGTGATATATATTGTGAACTATAATATTTCTATCTTTGAAAAAAGGAAAGATCTGATATTTTTGAATCTTGTGTATGTAAATTTGTCTTTTCACTTGCATTTGCAAGGAAGTAGTAAATCTGCTCAAATATATTATTGCGCATGTTATATGAAAACACACTGTTTTAATTAATAATTTATCCTCCATCCTTAAAATAAAACAATTGATTACAAAGTAATAGTAACAGTATATTTAACAAGTAACTTCAATTAATAGATAAATACAAATACGACAATAACCTTAATTAGCACGGATAATACTGATGGTTGGTTTGTTTTTCGATACGACTTTTTAATAAAAAAACGACTTTATAAACAAAAACAGTCTTGGATGGATTTTTAAAATTTATGTGAAAAAATTAATAAATTGGAGAAACCTACATGATTGAGGTTCAGCTACACTGACGATTTAGCAACTTTCTCACCTTCCACTTAAGTTCTAATTGCCACTTATCTTACAATCTGTCTTTTTCTCACTTTATTAGGGCCACTTTCTCACCTTTTACTTAAGTCCTAAGTTACACTTATCTTAATTTAATCGGTTGCAGGTGCCGTCAAATTTTCTCTTAACTACCAAATTTTCACCCTTGGCTTAAGTGGTAAATTTTGATTACTTAAGTTTTACTTAAACTATTTTTTTCCGTTTTTGGCGTTTTTTGACGTTTATTCGGACTCGAATTGTCTTTTTTACTATTCTTATTCGAAGACTCATGCCAAACAATTCGGGAAGAAAATTTGGAAAATAGACACATAACCTATATAAAGGTTTTTGTTTACATGTGTAGTGAAAATTGTATATCTGAATTTTAGGCTGGGTTTATGCTAGGAAATAATAAAACATAACGACCCGGGGACGTCCTTTTTAGGTCCCCATAGGTCGCGAACGTCCCAGACCTAAAAAGTACGTCGTTGAAACGTCCGAAGAAGAAGGTCTAAAGACAGTTCCAAATTAACGTTCAGGGGACGTTCTTTTTAGATCCCCATAGGTCGCTAAAGTCACAGACCTAAAATAAAGTACGTCCCTGGAACGTTCCAAGAAAAAAGTCTAAAAACAGTTCCAATTAAACGTTCAGAGGACGTCCTTTTTAGATCCCCATAGGTCGCGAAAGTCACAGACCTAAAAAATAAGTCCCTGGAACGTTCCAAGAAAAAGGTCTAAAAACAGTTCTAATTGAACGTTCAGGGTACGTCCTTTTTAGATCCCCATAGGCTCTGAAAGTCATAGCCCTAAAAAGTACGCCTCTGGAACGTTCCCAGAAAACATCTAAAAACAGTTCCAATGGAACGTTCAGGGGACGTCCTAAACAGAGATGCATGTACTGCAGTTTTAATTAGCTACTCATTTAGCAACTAGATGGTGTACTTTGGGAAAATATTCTCTATCTTTTCCACATTCATTTTATATAATAAGCCAAGGGTCGTCCAAGTAAAGGTTCCAAGAACGTCCAAAGGAACGACACCGAGACGTTACAGTTGACAACATTAATCGTTCCGAGAACGTTCCCGGAACGTTTGGCGACGTCTGTGGACGTTCCCGGAACGTATAAGAGGACATAATTTGAAAAGAAAGTAAGTTTTTCTTTGGAAAATTCATATATCATTTATCTAAAGTTGTAAGAACTTCTTTTATGCAAATTTAAAAAGAAAATATGCCAGACTATAAAATTTATAACACCGCCTGTCAAAGTTAGGTCTGGGAAAATTAGTATGGGAGTTAACTATTTAAAACCAGTTTTTTTTTTTGAAAATTCAAATCTCATTTATCTGAAGTTGTAAGAACTTCTTCTATGCAAATTCGAAAAGAAAATATGCCAGACTATTAAATTTATGTCACCACCCAAGTAACAATTTGTCGACGCAACAACGTTTCCAAATGCAACCACAACGTTGCGATGCGACGTTGTAGGAAACGTTTTGTCAACCCCATTTTACACCAATTTGGTAAATACTTTTCGAGTTGTCTTAACGTTGCTCGCAACCTTTGGTATGCATCCAAGTCAAGAAATGACAAAGATGACAACCTTGTCTGCAGCGCCACCTACAATAAGTTATTTGTTAAAAGTACGCCAGAGGTGTTTATTATTGCCCAAAATATAACTTTTAGTCAACATTTTATATTTTTTCTCCAACAAAAACATCTATCATAAGATTCAGAGTAATAATAATCAATATTTTTCAAATTAATAATCATGAACAAGATGTACGTTTATAAAGCGTTCTGTACACTAAAATCGGAAACGCAACTTAGTGTACTGTCAAATATGATATTTTTAGGTCCAAAAAAACTGCGGGACTGAAATATATGCCAGATTTACAAAAAAAGTTATTTTTTTTTAAATTTTATATAAGACAAAAAATTGTTGCAGAACTACTTTTACGTCTGTATACAACTAAATTAGTGATTTAACAGTAATAACAGCTACGAATTTCTAGGAAAAACTAATAAAAGGCTCCTAACGCGTTTGTTTACATTCTGTTTGACAATATGGCTTCAAATTAAAAAGGTGATTGCAAAAAGCAACATGGCGCTTATCCGTCGTTTCGTACTTACCGTTTGTCAACCAAAAAACGTCCTTTGGTAACAGGTTCGACAGCTGCTTCACCAAAATGCGCCTAATGTCAAGGTACCAAAATCTTTTCCTTGGGTGACAGCTGACAGACTGCCAAATTTCATCTATCCGCGATTAAAAAAAAAATGTTTTTTGCAAAATAAAAAAATGGACCGGATCTAGTTTAAAGTAGTCCATATTTTGGAAATTGACAAAGTGGAGCTTGTTTCACATTCATGGGAAACGAGGGTCACTTCTATTCGCCGGCACCTTTGAGGTTGTTGAGAAGACTTCAGTCTGATGGTAATGGAGCTCTGCCCATGAAACCAGTACCTACCCGTGTGTTGTAAAAAACCTCAATAAAAAAGGAAGTTACAGATCGAGGCTGCCGGTGGAAGTTACAGAAGCTGCCGGTGTGAATAAAGTTATAAAATCCTAATCTGGACCATCAAAGCAATAGCTGCAAGAAAATCAGATTCATTCCCAGAAAAAGTTCGTAAAAACTGTTGTAGGCTTAACACAGAGACAGAGCCACACGTATGGAATCATTATGCAAAGTTAATGGTCAACAAGCAGAAAGTTCAGAAACACTATAATGAAGTCTAACACGCACACCTGATGATTGTAACAAAAGTTCAGATGTTCTTGAGAAGCTTAACGAACTTTGCAACCTCATAGCTACATGTAAGTACTACAACTTTACTGGTTTTCTTTTATTTTTAGTAAACACCCAGTATCCATCTGTTTGATTTTTATTGACGGTAAACTTTCAAGGCTTAAATGACAGATTCATATGAGATACAGTCATAAGGCTTTAATCATGATTAACACGAATCGGGGTTTGAAATGGTTCTTGACAAATATAGTTTCAATATAAAACATCAAATTTTACACCGATTCTCTCAGAATTTTTGCTTTATGAGCATTAAAAGCATAGCTAAGCAGAGCTTGTTCAGTCATGGAAGTTTGATATTAATTAATTTAATTTAAAAATTCCTTCTTTTTTGTTTAATTTTACTTAACTTTTCTTTTATTTTTTTAGGTGCAAAGAATTTGACAATATGTATATAAAACTGGACCACCTTAAAGACCTACATAAAGAGAGTTACACTTGTTTAGCATAAAAACGTGACTTATTTTTCTGCTAACCGGGAGTTAATGATTGCCTGAAAACTTGGCCATTTTTTCCCTTTCTTGCCTTGATGAGCTGGTTTTCTTTGGGTGAGTGGACTGTAGATTTAAACACGATGAACTCTTCTTGACTTTTTCTTTATTTCTTACACTTACAAGAACATTGTAAGGCTCGGGAGTAATTTACTTATTTTTTACTTTCTGACACGAAAGGGTATCAATGCAACGCCTTGCACTCTAGCTTGGACCTCGAAGTTAGCTGTCCGCGATCTTCTACAGTAATGAACCTGTCGAAACGCGCGCTTTTTCTTTTTATACCGACCGCCAGTTTTCTAACGAAAAAAGATGGCGGACCAACTCTTAATTTTGATTGGTGCACCTTGCAATGCTATTTTAAGGGGTTTATAATTTTAAATTTAGATTTGAAAATATAAAACCTTAACATGCTCCCGGCCTGAAAGTTTGATACTAACCTAGCTTAACCTAAATACATGGGCACTAGGCCTCTCATTTACATTGAGCCTTAAACTAAACTTGAGAGTCATCTATAGGTAATGGACACACGTTATGAACGGCGCGTTTTAAAATTCCAGTCGTGGTTTTCACTGACACTACTCTTACCACCTTATCTGAGCCTGGGTGCAATTGCACAATTCGACCTAAGCGCCACTTATATGGAGGTAAATTGTCATCTCGTATTAACACCAGAAAACCAACTGATACAGTAGATTTGTTAATTTTCCACTTTGTTCTCTCTTGCAATTTGTTCAAGTACTCCTTTGACCAACGGTGCCAAAAGTGTTGTTTAAGCAGTTCGAGATGCTCATAATGACTTAAACGATTTTCAGGAATACCTTGGACATCAGGATAAGGAAGCGAATTCAAGGATCTACCGATCATAAAATGAGCAGGAGTGAGGGCTTCCAAGTCACTGGGATCTGGGGATAAGGGAGTTAACGGTCTTGAGTTTAATATCCCTTCAATCTGAATTATGACAGTTGATAGACTCTCATAAGTTAAAATAGTATTTGCTATGACCTTTAAAAGATGGTGCTTTGATGACTTCACACCAGCCTCCCAAATGCCACCTTGATGGGGGGAATATGCAGGAATGAATGACCATTTTATGTCATGGTCAGTTGCTACTTTTTCTTCGATACTGGCTTTATTTTCTCGTAAAAAAGAACCTAGCTCATGAAGCCTGTTATTTGTCCCAATAAAATTCCCACCGTTATCAGAGTATATGTGAAATGGCTTTCCACGGCGTGCAATGAAACGTTGCAAGGCTTCTAGAAAGGCTAACGTACTCAGCTCTGTAACTAGCTCCAAATGTATGGATTTAGTTGTTAAACAAATAAACAATGCTAAATAACACTTATGAGTTTTGCAGCCTCTACCTTTCCGGTCCTTGTACGAAAATGGACCTGCATAGTCTACACCTGTGTCCGAGAATGGCAACCTTGGAGAGACACGCGGCTCAGGCAGATTTCCCATTAAAGGAGTCTGAAACCTTGGTTTGAACTTAAAACACGTTATGCATTCCCTGACAATGCGCTTGGCAAGATTTTTTCCTGATATAGGCCAAAACTTTTCCCTAACTGACGCCAGCAACATTTGAGGGCCACAATGAATTTGTCTCAAATGTTCTTCTCTAAAAATAAGAACTGTTAAATAATTTTTTGGAGACAAGATTATAGGGTGTTTCTTTTCAAAAGAATAAGGGGAATTTTTTAATCTACCTCCAACAAGGATTAAACTGTTTTTCATAAATGGATTTAAGCTGAGAAGCTTGCTTTGACTGCTCAAAGTTTTTCCTTTAGATAAGTCATGGTATTCTTGAGGAAAAGATTCTCTTTGAGCCATTTGACATAGTTTGGTTAAAGATAATCGTAGCTCTGTGACAGTTAACTACCGCCCTGATATTTTTGGTTTATCTTCTCTGAACTTTTTAAAATTATTTATAAATCGCAATATATAAGCAAAAATACGCTTAAGTTTAGTCAATGAATGATAATTTTGAAAAGGAAAGGGCTCTTGATTAACCTGGATAAAACTTTTAGTATCTTGACAAATTTCAGGGAGTTCACCAAATGAAACTGATTTGGAAATGTCTTCTGGCCATTGGTTTTCGCAATTTTTTAGCCACGAGGGACCGTTAAACCACATAGTCGATGTTAATAGCATTTTTGGTGACATTCCTCTTGAAAGAATGTCAGCAGGATTCGAGCTAGTTGGCACATAGCGCCAATGGTCAACTTTAGTCAAAATTTGAATTTGTGAGACTCGGTTACCAACAAATGTCTGTAGCAAGTGTGGAGATGTGCGAATCCAAGCAAGTGCTACAGTAGAATCTGACCAAAGGTAATAACTCTCAAAACTTATAGTTAAACAGCTAGTTACTTTCTCAAAAAGTTGTGCTAAAAGCAAGGAAGCACAAAGTTCCAGCCTTGGAATTGTGACTGTTTGAATTGGAGCTACTCTAGTTTTGGAACTAATAAGATTTACAAAAACTTCCTGGTTGTCTTGCTGAACACGTAGATACAAAGCTGCACCATAAGCTTTTTGAGAACTATCAGCAAAGCCATGGATTTGTATGCTAACAGGACATGGACAAGAAACCAATCTAGGAATTTTTAACTCATTAAGTATGGATAATTCAGTTCTAAATTGTTTCCATTGAGAGGAAAGCTCTGTTGGAACTTCTTGGTCCCATGAAAGTTTTAACTTCCATAAGGCTTGGAGAAATATTTTAGCCAAAATAATGACAGGGCTTATCAAACCTAATGGATCGAAAGTTTTTGCAGTATCTGACAAAATAATTCTTTTAGTTATGCACTTGGCTTCAGGTAACTGCTCTATTTTAAAGGAAAAAACATCCTCTGTAGAAGACCACAATAGACCTAAAGTTTTGCTTGATTCACTTGTGGCAAAATAGAATGGTTCTGAGGAAAAACTTTCACTCTTTAGGTTTTCAAGGAGCTGTGCATTGTTCGACTTCCATTTTCTTAACTCAAAACCACCTGACTGTAAAATGGAAGAGATTTGTTGACACAATAATGTGATATTTTCTACAGAATCTGATCCACACAATAAATCGTCAACATAGATGTTTTTTTTGATAACTTGAGAGGCTTCTGGATAAGTATTTTCATGATCATATGCAAGCTGGAGCAAGCATCGAGTAGCTAGAAAAGGGGCACTTGCAGTGCCATATGTGACAGTGTTTAAAGAAAAAATCTGAAGCTCATCTTGTGGATTTTCACGCCAGTAGATTAATTGTAGTGGTTTAAATTCCTCAGCTACTTTAATTTGTCTGTACATTTTGCTGACATCTGCTGAAGCAACATAGATATGCTGTCTGAATGTAACTAAAATTGAGAAAAGATCTTCTTGAACAGTAGGTCCCACCATCTGGATAGAGTTGTAAGAGTGACCTGAAGTAGATTCAGCAGAACAGTTAAAAACTACTCGTAACTTGGTTGTAACACTATCTTCTCGTAGGACAGCATGATGCGGTGCAAAGTACATGATTTGGTCTTGTGATAAAGGTTTAAAAATAGACATATGAGAAAAATGCTTGTATTCATTCATAAAATTACAGTACATTTCCTTTAACTTTTGTTTTTTAGCCAGTTTTTGCTCAAGATGTAAAAACTGAGACTTGGCACGGTCTTGAGAATTACCCAATATTGTGATAGGCTCCTTTAGCGGAATTGAAACAATAAACCTACCCTCAAGGCTTCTCCTATAGGTATCACGGAAGTGTTCTTCAGCTAATTGTTCTTCCAATGAACAAATTTGCTTGCAAGATAATTCCTCTATTTCCCAAAACTTCTGAAGTTGCAATTGAACATCAACATTTCTAGAAATAGAAAGATTACAAGCTGTTACAGTGCTCTTTGAAAAGCCTAGGGGACCTGTAACTATCCAGCCTAGCTTGCTTTCTTGTAAAATTGGTTTATTTTTTCCAAGACGTATACTACTACTTGACATTAGAGACCAGAAAGTATCTGCGCCAATTAATAAATCAATTTTACTTGCCTTGAAAAATGATGGATCAGATAACTTGACATGAGAGGGAATTTCAAGAATATTGGGGTTAAATGAGTAGTTTGGAAGTCTGATAGTTATTTCTGGGATTACTAGACAGTGTAGATTTGATTTGAACTCAGAATGCAATGATTTGAATTGTATGTCACATGATGAACTGATTTTCGCTTTATTTTGACCAATGCCAACCACAGATAAATTTATAGGCTGCTGGGATATCTTAAGTTTTTCAGCAAAGTCCTTTGAAATAAAGTTTGACATGGAAGCGTTGTCAAGTAAGGCCTTGCAGGTGTGCTCTTGACCAGACTGGTCAACAACCCTTACTTGAGCTGTTGCTAAAAGAACTTGACTTTGACTTAGAATGGAACTTGAACAAGATGTTGTTTTTGAAGAAGTCTCACTATTATTGCTTTTTTCTGATGTCTGTGATTCACTGGGATTAAGCACTACAGCAGCAGTTTGTGAATGACTCTGATGCAATAGTGAATTATGCTTTTTTGAACAAAATTTGCAGCTGCCTCTCTCACACGAAGCCGCTTGGTGCTGACTGCTAAAACAGTTTGTGCAGAGTTTCAGCTGAACAGTTTTATCAAATTTTTCTTTAGCAGATAATGCCAAAAATTCAGGACATTTAAAAATTGAATGCTGCTGATGGCAGTAATAGCAAGAAAACTGTTTTAAACTAGGATTTTCATTTGTATTTACAAATGTTTTCGGCTTAAAATTTGAATTTTGATCTTTTTGTTTAAAACCAGAATCTTTTTGTTTATGCATGTTTACTTTTACAAGACACTTTAAGTTATTAGTGATTTGGTCAACCAATAATCTGTATGAGGAGGGATTTTCAGATTTTATTTCCATCAGGTTAAAAATACCTTTAAGATGTTTGTGAACAATTAATTTTTTATTGTCAAACCTTTTACATAATGTATCCCAGGCTTCGGTATAATTGTTTTCCGTGATGGACAAAGATTGTATGCACTGAGCTGCAGATCCCTCCAGCGCTCCATGTAACATGTGAAACTTGGCAATTGTTGTAATATCTTGACAGTTGTGTACAAGTGACAGGTAGAGGTCTTTCCATTCCAGTCATCTCTCATACACCCCTGAAAACTTGGGTACCTTAATATCAGCAAATCTGACACCTACTTGCTTATGACTAGGGCTTGTACTGCCTCCTGTGATGATTTGCCCTTGCTGAGCACCAGGGGAAGGCATTTGAAAGACTGGTTGTGAGGGTGGCGGGTTTTTTGACTCAAGAAAATATTTAATTTCTGCTACAAGTGAAAAATAAGATTTTTCAAAATTCTCAGTCTCGGTTTCATCAAAATTGTCTGGATCGATTTCTTCTAACTCTGATTGAAGGGAAATAAAACTCGAAAGCAATTCTATTTCTGCCCTATTTAATCTAGTTTCAAGATTGCATAAATCCACCGGTGATAAGGTGGTGACAGCTGCCTGAATTTTTAAGGAGTTAAAAAAGTTAGTCAACCGAGTTAAATTTGATTTAAGCCCCCCTCGTTTACGAATTAACCTTAACTTATCTTTTTCTTCACTCATGATTTCTATTTATAATCTAACTTTTCATGCAAAAAATAGCTTAAAATAACCTTAAATTTTAGTTTCGCAACACATTAACCTAACCTAAGGAAAGGGAATGAAGGATAGACCCTTGAACTTGAACTGTTTTTTTTCTTTTGCTTACTACTTATTTCCTTTAAAAGCCCTGGTGGCTTTGTTTACATGCTATACTACCTACTAGAATGTGCTACTTTACACACCAATTTCCATCTAAATAGACTCTGCAACACACTTTTTCTAATCTAGGTTACCTGGATACCAACGTCAACACAGTCGGTTTTTACCACATCCCAGGATTGCCTTGAAACTTTAACGCCAAACTTCAAACCAACTGCAAACAGCTGTTTTTCTGCTTGTCGAAACTTTCGCTGACCAGCTGATAGAGCTTGACCTTGAACTTGAATTTCTTGTCCCAATCGCGCGCACACTTCAATATGACGCGATCGAGAATTTCGCTACTAGAGTGCCTACAAGTTGATTTGCACAGCACGACTTCTGGAAACTCGACTCGTTCCTTCAGAGGTTTTTTCTTACTGTCTTCTTGTTTTCACTTACTTTTATTAACTTGTTTTCCACATGAACATGAAAATGGATGATCTGTATTCTAACCACTTGAAACTTGTGCCAGAAAAATGTGGATCCGTGTCTGATGACCACAATTTTCTTTTTCTTGAAGCTTGAACTTGTTGACTGCGTCTGTTCTTTATCGGGTCGATTGGACCAAAAATGTTTAGCATAAAAACGTGACTTATTTTTCTGCTAACCGGGAGTTAATGATTGCCTGAAAACTTGGCCATTTTTTCCCTTTCTTGCCTTGATGAGCTGGTTTTCTTTGGGTGAGTGAACTGTAGATTTAAACACGATGAACTCTTCTTGACTTTTTCTTTATTTCTTACACTTACAAGAACATTGTAAGGCTCGGGAGTAATTTACTTATTTTTTACTTTCTGACACGCAAGGGTATCAATGCAACGCCTTGCACTCTAGCTTGGACCTCGAAGTTAGCTGTCCGCGATCTTCTACAGTAATGAACCTGTCGAAACGCGCGCTTTTTCTTTTTATACCGACCGCCAGTTTTCTAACGAAAAAAGATGGCGGACCAACTCTTAATTTTGATTGGTGCACCTTGCAATGCTATTTTAAGGGGTTTATAATTTTAAATTTAGATTTGAAAATATAAAACCTTAACAACACTGAAGGCTGATGAAATATCAATTGGATCTAAAGAGGAAAACAGTACTTTGGATAAAGAACTTGAAAAAGGGGATAATCCTTTGATCATTTAAGTAGATACTAGTATTTTTTTACATACCTAGTTGAGATTTCTAAATAATAAGTAGGTGCACTACCCAAATAAATACTTGCAGAGCTACAATATTCATCCCAGGGCCGGCTTACAATGGGGGCTATTAGCCTCTTAGTGCTGAATATTGGAGCTATGTTAGTATTTAGGTATTTGTGTGAGTACCTTTACTATACGTACTAAAAAAGCTTTGTAATATTTTTTCAAATTCTTTATTTTTGTTTAGGTTAGTTTTATAATTAGATAGATTAAGAATAAAAAGGTTTTTCAAAAAAGGTTTTTCTTTCTGGTAGTTTACTCGTTAAAAAGTTGTCCCTATTAGTTGTGTTCTGTACTTTTAAAGAAGCTACAATCTAAGTACGTACTTTGTGTTTTGTATTATGTTTTTTACTGTTTGTGGTAGCAAATATATGAGTTTGCTATCCGCGCTGGTTTTTTGGAATTTATTTTGAAAATGGACCGTATTTTTACTTTGTGTAATGCGAGCGAAAAAAGACTGACCTGTTATTGTTGCAGATGTCAGTTCTTCACTGCCGCTTTAGTTTATTGCCCACTTAAGGGTTGGTGTCCTTTCGTCTAGATGTGGCTAATACATTGATGCCATATCGAGTGACATTTTTACTAAACTAAAAAGTGCGTTGTTTATTTCTGTCCGATATGAATTTAAACACTTAACATACCGGCCGCCTTGAAACGATGCAGTTTCAATGAAGAAAATAAGATTAATTGGAAAATAAATGTATTTGCACTGTTTTATTAATGAACTAAAGAAACGCCATGAGGCGTAAATGTAATGTAATGTTTGCTAATGTCGTGTTGTAACTATGTGAAACTAAAATTTTATGTTTTGATAGGTAAAACACTTAACTTCGTGACCGCCCGTTTCACCGTACCGTTAGCGGTTTTTATCGTCACCACTCTTACGACACCATCAGTGCCAGGATGAGTTTCACTAATTCTACCGACTTTCCAGTGCTGAGGTATGACGTTGTCTTCATGGAGTATTATGGAGAGATTATGTAAATATTCTTTAGAAAATCTTTTCCAAAAGTGTTGTGACACGTTTTGAATTTGCTGGTATTTGGAGAGTCGGTTTGATGTGATAGCTGTGACGTCTTCCTCCGGTAATGCATTTAACTTTGTGCCGATTAAGAAATTTCCAGGGGTAAGGATTTCAAAATCGTTTGGATCCTCGGAAAGAGGGGCAATGGGACGGGAATTTAGGATTGATTCCACCTGTGTAAGCACGGTATAAAAATTTTCATATGTAAAAATAATTGACCCGATTATTCTAACTAAATGATGTTTCATGATTTTTACAGCTGATTCCCATATGCCTCCAAAACTGGGACTACGTGGCGGAAGGAAATGCCATGAGACCCGATTTTCCAGTAAAAATGATTTAATGTTATGATTTTGATAAAATTCCTGAAAGTTAACATCTAGTTTTTTAAGATAATTACTTGCGCCGCAAAAATTTGAGCCATTGTCGCTATAGAGTTCCTTCATAAGTCCACGTCAATTCAAAAAAGAGTCAGTAGATAAATTTACAGCTAATTCTAAATGAATCGCCTTTGTGCTTAGACATATGAAAACACAAACATAAGTTTTAACAATTTTATGGCTGCTCAACGTGCCATCCTTTATGTAAAAAAGACCAGTAAAATCCATGCCTGTTGAAGAAAAAGGACGCGCAGGTAATAACCGAACTGCCGGCAAATGTCCCATAATGGGGGGATTTTGCTGAAAGGGCTTTATCTTAAAACAACCAATGCATTGCCGCACTTATTTACGCACTTCACTCTTTGTTCGAATCGAAGATAATGTCGTTTGTATACCGCCGTGTAAAGTATTTGTGTGTTCATAACGAATTATCAAAGTCGTGAAAAAATGATTATTGGGCAATAAAATAGGAAATTTTTGATTATAACTGATTTTTGCGTTTTTTAAGCGTCTTCCGACGCGTAAAACTTGGTCTTTGTCTAAGAATGGGTTTAAATTTAAAATTTTGCTCTTCTTTGATAACGGCTTAAAATTTTTAAGATTTCTTGACTAAACCTCTCATTTTGTACTAATTGAATGATTTTTGTTTCTGCATGAATAATTTCTTGAATACTTAAATTTGTAGAATTAGGTCTGCCATAACTGCTTTTGGCCCTGCAATGTTTTATGAACCTCATACAGTATACCATGACGCGAAATAATTTAAATAAATTTGAATATTTGTAAATCAAAGTAAATTTTTCCGTTTCGTTAACCAATAGTACAAATTTAGTACTTTTGCGCTCGTTTTCTATCCCTTTTTCGAATTCTGTCCCTGTAAGCGTATACGAGGGCCAGTTGCTTTCATGTTGTTTTAAAAACTTTGGGCCGTACCACCACAAATCGCAATTCTGTAATGAGCTTGGTTTACAACCTCGCGAGATGATGTCGGCTGGGTTTTCCTTGGAGCTCACGTGATGCCATTGTGATATGGTAGTGTGGGTTACAATTTTGGAAATTCGATTAGAGACAAAAATCTTATAATTACTGGGTTCTTGAGTGATCCAAGATAAGACAATTGTGCTGTCCGTCCAATAAAAAATATTGCTTGATTCAATATTAATTTTAAGAGATGATTGTACCTTTTGAATAAGTTTTGTGAGAAGCACCGCCCCCTGTAGCTCTAATCTCGGAATAGTGATGACCTTAGTGGGGCCAATTCTGGATTTCGAGCACAATATTGAATTGATTTTTCCAGCACAATCAGTGGTCCTCAAAAATACTACTGCTCCAAAGGCTCGCATCGACGCGTCACAAAAACCATGTATTTGAAATGAAATGTAGGTTGACAATGAAGTATGCCTCGGAATAGAAATCTGATTAAGGTTTTGTAAGTCCTGAAAAAATTCTACAAATTGTGAATTGTAGGATTCAGGAATTAGGTCGTCCCAATCCAATTTCAACTTCAAAAGTTCTTGCAAAATGATTTTTGCTTGTGTTAAAACGCATCCCACCAAACCCAGAGGATCGAAAATGGTACTTACAATGGATAGGACGGTTCGTTTTGTAAGGATTTTAATATCAAATTTTGAGTATATGGAAAACTGAAATGTGTCCGAATTTGGATTCCAGAGCATTCCCAATGTTTTTACACTCTGTTCCTCTGACATTTTAATATTGTAATTCTGTTGCGACTGATCAGTGCTCGATTCACCCAACTCAGGGACATTTGACATCCACTTGGTTAGAATAAATCCCGCCGATTTTAAAACGTTAAAAATCTGGGTTTTCAAAATATTTAAATTTTCAAGTGAATCACTTCCAGTTAATAAATCGTCAACATAAAAATCAGTTAAAATGACGTCGCTTGCTATTGGAAATTGCTCCTGATTCTCAATAGCAACCTGATGTAATGATCGAATTGCTAAAAAAGAAGAAATTGAAATGCCGTACACTATAGTGTTTAATGTATAATGTGATATGTCTTGATCAGGTGTTTCCCGCCAAATGATGCGTTGCAAGTTTCTTTGACTAGAATCTACGTCTACCATCCTATACATTTTCGTGATATCGGCCTTAAGCACAAATGAATGCTTACGAAAGCGTAAAAGAATGGAAAACAAATCCTCCTGTATAACAGGTCCTACGTACGTGACATCGTTTAACGAAGGAATGGATGCGTGTTGTGATGAACTAGCGTCAAAAACTGTACGCAATTTTGTGGTGGTCATCTTTAAGACTCCATGATGTGGCAGATAATATTTAGGACAATTAACATCGATGTCTGACTGTTGCAGTTTTGACATGTGACCGAGAGTTTCGTATTCGCGCATAAAATTTTTATACAAAGCGGAAAACTCAGGGTCGCGTTTCATTCGCTTTTCGATGCTAAATAGGCGATGTTTAGCCGTAAGAAAATTATCCTTGAGGTCCTTAATATTTTCTTTGATAGGCATTTTTACCACAAATTTCCCTGACTGATTGCGACGATAATTTTGTAAAAAATGCGATTCGCAGTACTGTTCCGTTTTGGTAAGTCTACTTATTTTATTGCGCGATATGTCGGTTTCTGAAACCTCCTCGGTTTCCCAGAACTTCTCTAGTTGTCTTTGTATTTCTACCGTGTGAGACTGACTGCTGTTTATAGTGAGACAACAGATTTGTGATTTGGGAGAGCTATTATCAGCTACCTGTAGAGGCCCGGCAATAACCCAGCCCAATTTGGTCTTTATTAAAATAGGCATATTTTTCCCCAATTTAATTTGGCCAACTGATAAAAGTTCGAAAAATATTGACGCCCCTAATAAAAGTTGAATGTCCCGTGGATTGCAAAAGTTTTTGTCTGCTAAATTGATTCCTTGTGGAATATTTAATTTCCTCATTTGAATAGCTTGAGAATGTTGTGGAATTTGACTTGTAATTCTTTCCAATATAAGAAAAGATAAATTGTGTGTATAATCGCTGTATCGACCCTATAGCAGATGTTTTCTTGCGCACCCCCGATTCCTATGACGAAAGTGCCATCGCTTTTTAAAGGAAGACCTAATCGTTTCGCTAAGCTAGATGAGAGTAAGTTACTCATGGAACCTGCATCTAATAAAGCGCGACATTTTATCAGCGTGTCGTTCTTGTCTCGCACGTAGACTTCCGCAGTGCCGAGTAAGACCGTTTGTGTTGTCGACGCACAATGTGTGTTGATGGAAAAGTCCGAACGCATCGCATCACGATGGTCGGTGCTCGCGGCGTTGCCAGTTTGTCTCGTCTGTTCTTCCTGAGACCCCGAATTGTCAGCGCTTTGATAAGACCCTTTTGTGCATAATAAAGTGTTATGCGTACTCTGATTACACTTCTTACAAGTACCTGAACATTCAAATTTACCCTGATGAGAATACTTTAAACAGTTGAGGCAAAGCTTTAGTTTTTTGGCCTCATTTAAACGTGTTTGAGGAGTCATGTCCAAAAATCTTTTACAATAGTAAATGCAGTGATTCCCCTTGCAAAGGTAACAAATAACAATTTTGGATCCGTTGGCTGCCAAGTGACTCATTGATTTTGTGCCACCAGGACTCCCTTCTTTGAACTTCTCTTGATTTTGACTACTAGCGCGCATGACACATTCTAGCAGACTACATCTGTCATTCAAAAATGATATGAATTCTTTTAATGTGGGCCTAGTTTTGGGTTTGATTGTGTCCTCCCAATCCCTACGCGTTTTGTTGTCCAACTTTGCCGAAACGTTAAAAATTAAAATGCTATCCCACGGTTGCACGGACTGACCGAGAGATTCAAGTGCTCGATTGTCTCTAGAAAACGTGTCGATTAAATTTCTCAAACCCGATGAATTTTCACGATTTAATGTTGGCAAATCATTGATTGATTTAAGATGGCAGTTTACAATGGATCGTTTATCATCAAACCTATCTTCTAACATATGAATCGCGATGGGATAATTTAAATCCGTGTCTTGTAAAGAGTAAATTACTTTAAACGGCTCTGCGTTGAGACATCCGCGCAAATACCGAAGTTTGGTGACATCTGACAACGCTGCGTTCGAGTGTACCATGGATTTGAATGCATCCCAGAACGGCACCCAGTCACTGTAGGCGCCTGAAAATTTTGGCAAATCAAGCTGCGGCAATCTAATATTTGGCGCCATAACTTGAGAGAACGAATTTTGCCCGCTTGATGTAGGGGTGCCCGGGAGGAACTGCCCAACGGCGACGCTCACTGCAGGTACTGGATTTTGCTTTGCCGTTAATTTTGTTATGGTTTCGTTTGCTGAGCTTATGCATGAAAAATAAATGTTTTCAAACTGCGCGAGCTCTTGTTCGGCATCGTCATATTTGTCTTCGATGTCCAAACTGTCAATTTGAGCTATTATTTCAGAAAAATCGGCGTACAATGGCTCGATATTCTGCATTCTTATTGAAATATCTGATAAGTTTCCCGTGTCATCATTGAACGAGCTTAAAAAATTAGAAAATCTGGTGACTTTCCCCTTTATTAGACCTCGCTTTGACCTGAGAGATTTTAGCTGCTTCTGAGCATCAGCCATGATTAATGATATTTTTGATTGAAAAAATTAGGAAAATCGTGCTTATACAAGTAATATCGGCAAAAAAAATTAAGGAGTAGATGGAACGGACTTACAGTTTCGTGGTAATCCAATTCTGCACCTGACAGTCGTGTTCTCTCTTGCACTTGCTGTTTTACTGTATAGCTGTCCTTGTCTGTGATGATCGCGCTAACGCCACTTCACCGACGCCACTTGTTTCACTGTAGTTTTTGGAATATTTTCGCGCAAATGACGCACGAGATGCTTGTTGAGCACTGTTTATGATTTCGCGCAACTGAAACGCGAGATCCTTGCCGAAGGACCAATTTTTATGGTAGCAAATATATGAGTTTGCTATCCGCGCTGGTTTTTTGGAATTTATTTTGAAAATGGACCGTATTTTTACTTTGTGTAATGCGAGCGAAAAAAGACTGACCTGTTATTGTTGCAGATGTCAGTTCTTCACTGCCCCTTCAGTTTATTGCCCACTTAAGGGTTGGTGTCCTTTCGTCCAGATGTGGCTAGAGAGAAGCTTAATACATTGATGCCATATCGAGTGACATTTTTACTAAACTAAAAAGTGCGTTGTTTATTTCTGTCCGATATGAATTTAAACACTTAACAGTTTGTTCAATGTGTATTTTGTATTAAAATTGGTCAGAAGAAAGGTTTTCTTTTTCTTTAATAAATACATATTTTTTAAAAGTTTGACACAAATACAACAGCAATAGTTTCTAGTTTCATTAAAAAAAAAAATCATAGTTTTTTTTAAATATTTAAGGATTCGTAAGTAAGGGCCAATTTACTCAAGTTTTAATGCATAATGCTTAAATTTCTATTTCCCTTCAAAAAGTAGAGAGAGAGAAGAAAAATTACGCGTTCAGGATTAGCCATTCAAACTTCAGTAAATGAGCCTTATGAAACAAATAAACTTTACAATAAAAAATTAAATGAAAAATAAAAAAAGTGAGGTTGTGTATTGTGTTGATGACAAGACTTGAAATACAAACGATTCTTATTATCTGCACAGAACGATCAGAAATGGTTGGTGCATAAAATAGACCTATTTCCGTGCTCTTACCACATAACGACCATAAAACGTAAATTTGACAAAGAATTACGTAGGATGTGCGACGTGTACCCTTTAACGTTTGGTGGTCGTTATTTTGCCAGCAAAATAATCACGAAAACTCATTAGTCATACGAAAACGTTTCCAAAACGTTGCAGTTTAACTTCAGGGTAAAATTAACGTTTAGGCGTCGGTAATTATTTCGTTAACGAAGGTCGTCCCGAAAATAACCAATTTCTCCACCAAATACAACGTTAATATTGGTTAAGTTTTTAGTCATCACAACCAGTAGGTCATACAATTGTTACTTGGGCAGAGAAAACAAGTTTTTTCTTTGGAAAATTCAAATATCATTTATCTAAAGTTGTAAGAACTTCTTTTATGCAAATTTTAAAAGAAAATATGCCAGGCTATAAAATTTATAACACCGCCTGTCAAAGGTAGGTCTGGGAAAATTAGTACGGGAGTTAATTTATTAAAACAAGTTTTTCTTTCGAAAATTCAAATATTATTTATCTAAAGTTGTAAGAACTCCTTTTATGCAAATTTAAAAATAAAATATGCCAGACTATGAAATTTATAACACCGCCTGTCAAAGTTAGGTCTGGGAAAATTAGTACGGGAGTTAACTATTTAAAACCAATTTTTTTTTTGAGAATTCAAATTTTATTTATCTAAAGTTGTAAGAACTTCTTTTATGCAAATTTGAACAGAAAATATGCCAGACTATTAAATTTATCTCACCAGAGAAAACAAGTTTTTCTTTGGAAAATTCAAATATCATTTATCTAAAGTTGTAAGAACTTCTTTTATGCAAATTTTAAAAGAAAATATACCAGGCTAGAAAATTTATAACACCGCCTGTCAAAGGTAGGTCTGGGAAAATTAGTACGGGAGTTAATTTATTAAAACAAGTTTTTCTTTGGAAAATTCAAATATTATTTATCTAAAGTTGTAGGAACTCCTTTTATGTAAATTTAAAAAGAAAATATGCCAGACTATGAAATTTATAACACCGCCTGTCAAAGTTAGGTCTGGGAAAATTAGTACGGAAGTTAACTATTTAAAACCAGTTTTTTTTTTGAAAACTCGAATCTCATTTATATAAAGTTGTAAGAACTTCTATTAAGCAAATTTGAAAAGAAAATATGCCAGAATATTAAATTTATCTCGCCAGATGTTAAAGTTAGTACGGGAGTTAATTTATTAAAACAAGTTTTTCTTTGGAAAATTCAAATATCATTTATCCAAAGTTGTAAGAACTTCTTTTATGCAAATTTAAAAAGAAAATATGCCAGACTATGAAATTTATATCACCGCCTGTCAAAGTTATTTCTGGGAAAATTAGTACGGGAATTAACTATTTAAAACCAGTTTTTTTTTGAAAATTCAAATCTCATTTATCTAAAGTTGTAAGAACTTCTTTTATGCAAATTTGAAAAGAAAATATGCCAGACTATGAAACTGATAACAACGCCTGTCAAAGTTAGGTCTGGGAAAATTAATACGGGAGTTAACTATTTAAAAACAAGTTTTTTTTTTATATGCCAGACTATTAAATTTATCTCACCAGATGTTAAAGTTAGGTCTGCAAAAATTAGTACGGGAGTTAACTATTTCAAACAAGTTTTTCTTTGGAAAATTCAAATATCATTTATCTAAAGTTGTAAGAACTTCTTTTATGCAAATTTGAAAAGAAAATATGCCAGACTATGAAACTGATAACAACGCCTGTCAAAGTTAGGTCTGGGAAAATTAATACGGGAGTTAACTATTTAAAAACAAGTTTTTTTTTTATTCAAATCTTATTTATCAAAAATTGTAAGAACTTCTTTTATGCAAATTTAGAAATAAAATATGCCAGACTATTAAATTTATCTCGCCAGATGTTAAAGTTAGTACGGGAGTTAATTTATTAAAACAAGTTTTTCTTTGGAAAATTCAAATATCATTTATCTAAAGTTGTAAGAACTCCTTTTATGCAAATTTGAAAAGAAAATATGCCAAACTATGAAGTTTATAACACCGCCTGTCAAAGTTAGGTCTGGGAAAATTAGTAAAGGAGTTAACTATTTAAAACCAGTTTTTTTTTGGAAAATTTAAATATCATTTATCTAAAGTTGTAAGAAGTTCTATTATGCAAATTTGAAAAGAAAATATGCCAGACTATTAAATTTATCTCACCAGATGTTACAGTTAGGTCTACGAAAATTAGTACGGGAGTTAACTATTTTAAACAAGTTTTTCTTTGAAAAATTCAATTATCATTTATATAAAGCTGTAAGAACTTCTTTTATCCAAATTTAAAAAGAAAATATGGCAGACTATGAAATTTATAACACAGGCTGTCAAAGTTAGGTCTGGGAAAATAAGTACGGCAGTTAACTATTTAAAACCAGTTTTTTTTTAAATTCAAATCTTATTTATCTAAAGCTATAAGAACTTTTTTTATGCAAATTTGGAATGAAAATATGCCAGGGTATTAAATTTATTACACCAGATGTCAAAGTTAGGTGTGCGAAAATTAGTATAGAGGTTAACTATTTTAAACAAGTTTTTTTTGGAAAATTCAAATATCATATATCTAACGTGGTAAGAACTTCTTTTGTGCTAATTTTTAAATGAAATATGCCAAACTGTTAAATTTATAACAACACCTGTCAAAGTTAGGTCTGCGAAAATTAGTATGGGAGTAAACTTTTTAAACAAGTTTTTAAAAAACCCAAAACTAATATATGTAACGTTGTAAGAACTTTTTTTATTTTAGGATTTATTTTGTATAGGAAACCCTGCATTCGTTGCATCCATATTTATTTGTCCTTTTTAATTGGAGATATCAAGATTAGATTTTGAGTGTGGGTTATTTTAATAGCAGCCCTTTTAAATTATTATTGCTTATGTGAACAAGCATTTTGTGAAATAGGTGTCTATTTGTCTAATAAATCTAAAAGGGTATACGGTGAAGGCTACTCAGCATCATCTTTTAAGTTGAAGGGCTGTTTGTATGCTTCAAACATGTCTTTTTCGTCTCATGATACCCATAATACCGGTAAAAGATTTTTTTGGTTACAAGAGGCACCAGAACAAAACATAGAAAATCTTGATCCAATCCTAAAACTTCCTTATTTATATATGATTTTAATTTGATGCTATCTTCTAAAGAAAAGTACGCTGTCAAGTAATCCCACTTAATACTTTCCAAATTATTTCTTCCATTTAAAAATCGTTGAGATTCCATGTGACTTGTGGAGTTTTCAAAAATTGCTTTTATATCAGATTTGTAATGAATAACAAAATAATACAAAACTATTTCGTTTAGAACAATATCTCTAACTTGTCGGCGTTTAAATGGATTTTTATAAATTTCATTATAGCTACAATACAAAGCATACAATGTTTTTTATTATCAAATTGGCAAGAATTATATACTGCCCTTTGACATGAGATACATCTTTTGCATACTTGTTCTTGCTGTGTTCCACAAACCAAACACATTTCTGTCATATTTTCTGACTGTAAAATCAAAACTTGTTGCAAAACTATCCGAAAGGATTCGGGATCAAATGCGATATCAATTGTCTCAAAAAAGGTTTCAATTGTTTAACTAGTCAATAAATGCCAAATATAGTGAATTACATATTTATGTAATATGTGAATCAATCTGAAGGGGGTACTGTTTGTTTGTTTGCTAAGCTCCATTTTCTAAAATTAAATTTTGATGTACTGTTAAAGTTGTGCCGTTAAACCAACATTCGCTATTAGAATTACTTAAACGTGTGTACAATATTGCTCCACAGGGGTAAAAACGGCATCATGCGTTTTAAAACATAAACTTTAGAAAAAAACTGGTTTTCTTCTGTATTATTTTTATCATTTATAGCATCTATCTCTTTTTCCACGTCCGCCATTATAGCTGCGAATTGAATATAAAATGGAGACTCCACACAACTACCACGGATACGATCTTCATCTGCACCAAAATCAATTTTTTGTATTGTCCTTTCATCTTGATTAATGTCAATATTTGGAAAATTTTGTTGAGTAGCCTTTTCAAGGTGATCTAAAGCTTCGGACAATATTTTGTTTTTTTGGTTACTTAAAAGTAGTATTACCAGATTGGTAAAAATAGTAATTATTTCATTAAACGAAGATAATTCAACAATCACGCAAAATATTTTAACCAGAAAAAATTATTTCGTTTTTTTTTTAATTAAATTTTTTCATTCTATTGATCAACATTTTAACAAAATGAAAACAGCATAACTTAATCAAAGTTGTATGCTCCATGCAAGTTTCATTATGTGAGGTAACATATTTATAACAAATTTGGCAAATAAGAATATAACGTAATTGAATGACTGACAAGTGGAAGTTACCAACGTAAAACTCCAATCTACTGCCTGCTTTAAACAGTGGCCACCGCTTTCTACAGATAACTACAACAAATCGTTTAAAGTGCTGTAAAGAAGTTCACAAACTGGAACTATTTGATTATTAATATTTACCATAGCATAGTAATAGATCGTTTTTTTTTTAATCTTGAAAAATTGGTCTAATCACGCTACCAGTTGCATCGCAATAAACAATTGGTTCCTTTATCATACTAACTTGATTTTTACTCCACATATAGATTAGAGTCTTGCAACAAGGCAGTTGAATATCAAGAGCTTTTTCCCGGGCCCGTAACATTAAATCCAAAAAACCATCTGGATGAAAATCTAAATCGTTTTTTGCCTCTGAACGTGCTTTTTGATATACACATAGGGAGCGAACATTTTACCAATTTCCCTGAACATTATGAATATAATCATCACTGTCTAAAATATCTTTGCAAGCATTTTATTGGGACGACTAGATAATAGCTGTTGTTTCATGAGTTTTCTTTTTGAGCCACGCAGCTGATACGAATATTCTTCCCCACAATGGTTATCGTGATATTTGGAATAATTAAGTAATATAGATGGGTCAGTCCATATCAAGTCAACCAGGGTATTTTACCACACCATCTCCGATGTTGATGATTTTTAGTATACATGTTTTTCCTACCAAAAAACTGGAAAATCCAAAATTTCAGACTTTTTTGACCAGTTGTTTATTTTGAATTAATTTTTGAAAATCGAAAAAGTCACTTATTTGTCCTTAACATGTGCGCACAAAATTAGGAATATCCAAAGAACCACTTATAATAGAAAAGTAGGTGAAGGTTCATTTTAAAGCTCTTATAAAGACCTTTCATATGAGAATATTGCATAATATATATTGAAAAAAAAAAATAAAAAAAAAAAATTTTTGATTTTTTTTTTGAAAAATTTCAAAAAGGCCATTTTTAATTTTTTTCAAAAAATTATATTATTTTCTTTAAAGTGTTATTAAACTATTCACAAAATTTTGAGATGGACAAATCATGGGTTCAATGTGAAAAAATTTATTAAAAATGTCACATGCATGAAAAATCGCCTATAAATAGACAATGCATTTTGGTAATTAGAAGAATATAATTTAAAGCGAGGGTTTAAAGCGATATTATAAAAATATTTAACAATATTTTATTTAATAAAAAATTATATCCTACGTTTCATTCTGTATCAGTAATCAGATTAACATTGCCCCCCATTGTAATATTTACTTACAAAACCTCTTTTCCACCGGAGACGTACTATTGGATGTTCCAATTCTTAGGAAAATATGCCTGTATAAACCTGCCAATACTTTTGTGAAATACTGCCTGTTTATTCCTGTTTAACATTAAGGACACACCTCCTTCATTTTATTGGTCTGTTTAGGTACATTGTGGGGATTTGCTGACATGAAAATTCCTGCATAAATTGATTTTAAATTTTTGGCAAGTATCTTCCTGATACAGCTCCAAATAATCGATACATAATAGTTCGACTGAAGGTTTATCAGAAGTCATCTCTGTGTAATTTTAAAAGTTTCAACTATGGGTGAGGCAAGTGGATGGACTAAAAATAAAGTAAAGTGCTGTGATCCACTAGAGTTAAAAATCAAGCATTTTGGGAAATTAAGAAATGTGATGACCAAGTGGATGTGCAGTTACAAAAATGTCAAAATGGGAATGAAAATCTGTGATGGTTGTAGACTAAAGCTTTCAAAGGAGTTTAAGGCATCTGAAGAAGATGAGGCAGGGTAAGTAACAAATAGTATTTTTTAATATAAAATTAATAAACTAAACCAATTGCGTCAAGTACGGAGTGGAAAAATCTCATGGCATTATTTTGCATGGCATTATTTTGCATGGCATTTTGAGAATACAGACATTATGTACAAATTTCTTGGCATTATGTACACATTTTGGGTCAGCTGTTACCCCCTTTTTAAGTTCTTATAAAAAACTAACTTTTTAAATTTTTTTAGACCCAGTCAAGTTCCAGAAAATGATCCAGATTTTCAAGATCCTGCTGAATCATTTACTCTTTTAAACAAGTCATTGGAGCTTCTTGGTGTGTCGCCGATTAAAAGAAAAAATGTATACAAAGAAAAAATTGATATTGTACAGCATACAATTGCGGAAGCATTTACAAAGGAATCAGATTCAACGCTAGTAAAGGAATGCCAGAGTGACGAAAGTGAAATGATTAAGCAGTTAAAGGACAAATTTTTAAAAACCGAAAAGAGGAGTGAGAAAATACTAGTTTTATCATGTTTACCTCAAAGTTGGAGTAGAAAGAAGATCGAAGAAGAATTTGGAGTTTCTCAATATTTGGCCAGAGCTGTAAAACAGTTAGTTAAGGACAACGGGATATTATGTTCTCCTAACCCCAAACCGGGAAAAACCCTTAGTGATAGAGTGGCCCAAATAGTGGTAGATTTTTACCAAAGGGATGACATTAGCAGGACCATGCCAGGTAAAAAAGATTATGTTGTTGTCAGAAAATATGGAGCTGAAAAAGAATATGTACAAAAAAAATTAGTCTTAGCTAATTTAAAAGAAATTTATGCATTGTTTAAAACTGAGTACCCCAATGAAAAAATTGGGTTTTCAAAATTTTGTGAACTGCGACCCAAAAACTGTATACTGGCAGGAAAAAGTGGGACTCATACTGTATGTGTATGTACTATACATCAAAATATAAAACTAATGCTCAATGGCTCCAAATTAAATAAGCTATATGATGAAAATAACAGGCCTCTTGCAATATCTTATCATGATTGCCTTTATAAACTAATGTGTAATCCACCTTCAGTGGACTGTTTTTTAAGCAATAGATGCAAGCAATGTCCTGGAGTAGAACAGTTTAAAAATACGTTAATAGAAAAATTTGAGGAAGAATTAATTGATGAGGTCTCATTTAAAAAGTGGGTCTCAGTAGATAGGTGTACTATGGAAACCGTTGTTAAGAAAAGTGATGATTTTGTCCAGGAATTTACTGATGATCTTGTAAAACTTAAATCACATTCTTTTATTGCAAAAATGCAAAAAGATAGATACAATGAAATAAAAATTAACCTTAAACCTGGAGAGTCTTTGATCACTTGCGACTTTGCGGAAAATTATTCCTTTGTTATGCAAGATGAAGTCCAGTCTTATCATTGGAATAACAGCCAGGCAACCCTCCACCCTTTTGCCATTTATTTTCTAAGTGATGGTAAACTGCACAACCTGAATTATGTGTTTATTTCGGAAAGCTTGACACATAATACAATTGCATTTCATTTATTTTTAAAAAAATTAATGCCTGATTTAAAAATCAAAATACCAGGACTTAACAAAATTTTTTTATTTTTCGGATGGATGTGCTGCGCAGTACAAAAACAAAAAGAATTTTCTGAATATATGCCTGCATAAAAAAGATTTTGGTGTTGAAGCAGAGTGGCATTATTTTGCCACCTCGCATGGCAAAAGTGCCTGCGATGGCTTGGGAGGAACTGTTAAAAGACTTGCTGCCAAAGCCAGTTTGCAGAGGCCCTATGACAATCAAATAATGACACTTCTACAATTGTTTACTTGGTGTGAAGAAAACATATCTGGCATTGATTTTAAATATTGCACAGAAGCAGATTATACAAATCATGAAATAATTTTGAATAAAAGATTTGCGGAAGTCTTAACAATACCGGGGACACAAAAAATTCATGCTGTAATTCCTCTTACAGAAAGCACGTTTTTGGCAAAACAGTTTTCTACATGCTTAGAGGTCGAAACACATAATCTTTTTAAAGGTGGAAGCATTATTTTGCAAAATATCGAGTCAGGGTTTGTCACTGTAGAATATGACAGTGCTTGGTGGCTGGCTTGTGTCTTGGGGAAAAATAATGAGAGCGGAGAACTGAAAGTAAGCTTTCTTCATCCACGAGGACCTGCCTCATCATTTTTTTACCCAACACCTGAAGATATTTTAATTATTAAACCAGAAAGTCTTATAAAAAAAGTTGAACCCAACACTGCTACTGGCAGAACTTACAATGTCAGCAAAAAAGAAATGTCAGATTCATCAGAAATTCTTAAAAGAAAGTTAAAAAAATAAATTTAAGGTATATAGTTAGTCTTAGTGTTTTCTGTCTAATTTTTATCAACGAAGTAGAAAAGTTTGTTTATTTCTTTTGCGAGTTTAAAATAAAATAATTTGTAGATAAAGCCTCTGGGTATTTTTTAAAACCTGTATCCATCCAACAAATTTATTTATTTTAATATCCAGTGCACTATTGGTGCTCCTAAAATATGTTTATTTTTTTAAATGCATGATTTTTAATGTACTTAATATTTTTGATATTTTTTTTGACATTGAACCCATCATTTCTCCATCATAAAATTTTGTGGATAATTAAGTAACACTTTGACCAAAATTATATATTTTTTTCAAAAAAATTAAAAATGGCCTTTTTGAATTTTTCAATTTTTTTTTTCAATTTTTTATTTTCAATTTTTTTTTTGTTAAAATTATGTTGTGATATTTCGTAAAAAAGAGCTTCAAAATGACTTTAAAATGAGCCATTTATTACTTTCCTAGTGTAAGTGGTTCTCGAGATATTGCTAGTTTTGTACATTCTTGTTAAGGTCAAAATGCTGACTTTTTTATTTTGAAAAATTAAAAAAAAAAAACTACGAATCAAAAAAAATCTAAAAATTTGCATTTTCAACTTTTATGGTAAGAAGAAAATATATACCAAAAATAATCAAAATTGGAATTGGTCGCGTAAAATTTTTGTGATTTTTTGGTTGATTTGATATGGAATGACCCAGATGTTTCTTCAATATCAAACCTAAATTGGCGACAGTTTGTGTGTATGACACTTGCCATATTCAACCAAAACAGATGTTTTTTTTTAAAGACACAAACACAAAATATATAAGTTTTCGTCTTTTCTCAGGTTCGTTTAAAAAGGTATTTTTAATATTTGACTCAACTATTTGACATGTAAATACCTTTTCTTTATTTGTTGCAACTGTGTTGGGAATTTGGAACCTTTGGTTGCACTAAAACAAAGTTATGATTGTTTTCGACAAACCAAAACTACACTTTTTTGCACTCGACGAGCGTTTCGCTAACAACGTTAGCATCATCAGGAGACGATAAACAATGAACTAAATTAATCTACGCTCTATCTTATATACAATCCTTTAGTGGGCGGAGATAAGACTAATAATTTGTGATTGATCACAATTTTTAATCCTATCTCCCCTCAACCAAAGAATAAAGTGTACTAAACGGGATGGGTCCTCTATCTTTATTTAAACTATTTCTGGATTTAATGATTTCCATACTTTCATATGCATTCAAAAGTCTTTTGTTTGGTACACTTTTTAGAAGTTTTAGGTTATCTAATGTGAATCTATGATTGTTTTCTGTTATGTATGTTCTAAGTTGGTAGCCTGACCAAACTCTATGTTCATATCTCGTGGTATGCTAAACAGTTGGCGACACTGTGAAGAGTCAGTCTGATAGCGTGCTTGGGCAGGCTCACAGCTTGTCCCCTTTTCCAAAATATTCCCGTCTGTAATAAGTTTTGTAGTACTGTTTTATCCCAATAAAAACTCAAGAAAGAACCTACTTGTTTTATTAAATAGCTAGATAAAACATAACATTTGGCGACGTGTCCGGGATTGAGTTTTTTTTTTGTTCGGGAAGTGCAAATAAAACCAAACTGCAAAATTGTTTCGCGGAACGGGAGGTATCAGCAAGCGAGACGGACGAAAGGTCACGTAGGTATCGCTTTGCAGTGGACATCAGCGGCAGATCGGTGTTCGATTGTAAGTCGTCGTGAATGTAGGGTGAGCAAGATCAGTTTAAAAGTTACTCAGGAATAGTCCGGTAGTTTTAAACAGTGATAAGAAAAGAGAAAAAGATACTCGTACAAGGACAAGATATGGTTATTCTAAGTTGAATACAGTATACCTAGTATAATCTTGGTCGGAAAATGGCTATGATTGGAAATATTGAGCCTTTCAGTGGGATCGCTGAAGAATTCGAAACGTATTTAGAAAGAATAGAGCACTTGTTTGCGGTTAACTTTGTGGAAGAAAAGTTAAAAGTATCTATGCTAATAACGTTAGCTGGTACAGGGGTGTATCAGACGTTAAAGAATTTAGTAGCGCCACAAAAGCCAGGAGATCTGACATTTCAGGAAGTAAAAAACCTGCTAATAGGTCATTATGCGCCTCAAGTATCAGAGATCTATGAGAGATTTATGTTCAATAAATGCAATCAGAAACCAGAGCAGAATGTATCGGAGTACATAGTCGAACTGCGAAAGCTAGCAAGCTCGTGCAACTTTAAAACGTTTCTGGATGAAGCATTAAGAGATAGGTTCGTATGTGGCCTAAGATCGGAAAATATACAAAGGAAGTTGTTGGCAGATGACAGGTTGACATTTCAGAGCGCTTGTAAAGCAGCCCAGGTGGCAGAGCTTGCAGAAAAACAGGTCAAAAATCTGTCTGACGAAAACAGTGGTGTAAACTACGTTAAAACACAGAAATATAAATCACAAAACAAGGCTAAACAGAAGTCTAGTTCGCAAAATGACAAAAGTCAGTCCAGCAGTGCATGTTGTGACAAGTGTGGGCGTATCCACAATAAAGATAACTGTCCTGCAAAGAAATGGAAATGTTTTCAATGTCAAAAGTTTGGTCATGTTCGGGATTTATGTCCATCAAAGTCAAAATTGGGTGCAGTGCAAGAAGGGGAGCAGCAGCCGGATTCTGATGTTACGGTAAACGTAGTGCAGTATGAGGATGTAAATAATGATTTATATAACCTAAATCAGGTATGTGTCAGTAGTAGTAGTTCTCCACATCGCATCACGTTAAAGGTAAACAAACAGCCTTTTTTATTTGAGGTCGACACAGGAGCATGTAAAACGGTAATTTCAGAGAAAAAGTTTTTGGAAATGATAAATTTGCCTTCGAAAAAAGTTTCCTTTAGATTGAATGCCGTGTCGGGTCAAATAATAAGAGCATTAGGAGAATGTATGTCATGATTGATTACAATAACAAAAAGGTTGAGTTATTAATAACAGTGATAGAGTCTGAAAAAGATTTTATTCCTTTATTAGGTAGGAATTGGCTAAATGTCTTGTTTCCAAACTGGCAGAACAACTTTTTAATTAATTCTTTGAGTGTTTCAGAAAAATCGAAGTTGGTTAATACGTTAAAAGAAAAATTCAAGAATGTTTTTGATAAGAATTTATGCAAACCGATTAAAGATTTTGAGTCGTGAAAAAAGCATATGACATGCCTTATGCATTAAAGCCAAAAGTAGAGAATAAGCTAGAAAACATGGTGCAAGTAGGTATATTGAAACCAGTAAATTTCAGCGAATGGGCATCACCTATTGTTGTAGTTCCAAAAAAAGATGGGGATGTGCGTATTTGTACTGATTTCAGGGTAACTGTCAATAAGTCGTTAAATATAGATCAGTATCCATTGCCAAAACTAGAAGATATTTTTGCAAGTTTGGCTGGTGGATCAGTTTTTACAGTCTTGGATTTATCTGGTGCTTATCAGCAGTTAAAAGTAAACTCGGATTATCAGAAATACTTAACGATTAATACGCATATTGGAATGTTTCAGTTTACTAGGTTAACCTATGGCATAGCATGTGCTCCAGCTATATTTCAGTCTATAATGGACCAAATTTTGTGTGGCATCCCAAACGTAAATTGCTATTTAGATGATATTTTAATATCTGGAAAAAACTTGACAGAAGCGCAGCAAAATGTCGATTTGGTTTTGCAAAAGTTGTCGAAACTTAATGTTAAAGTTAATATTGAAAAATGTAAGTTTTTTGAGTCACAAGTAGAATACTTAGGGCACAAGATTGATAGTGAAGGTGTGCATCCGACTGAGGAGAAAGTCCGTGCCATTAAAGAGGCTCCTGAACCTACCAATTTAACCCAATTGCGTGCTTACTTAGGGCTGATTAACTATTATAATAAATTTTTACCGATGTTGTCGTCCCAATTACGTCCCCTTTATAATCTTTTAGAAAAAGATGTAGAATTCAAGTTTGATGATATGTGTCGAGAAGCTTTCATCTTAAGTAAGAAGCTTATTGCAAATAATCAGGTTTTGACACACTATGACCCAAATAAAACAATAGTTGTATCGTGTGACAGTAGTTCTTATGGTGTGGGAGGAGTTCTGAGTCATAGAGTGAATGGTGTCGAAAAGCCTGTGTGTTTTGCCTCTAGCTCATTATCAAAAGCAGAGCAAAATTATTCCCAATTAGAGAGAGAAGATTTGGCAATTATTTTTTCAGTAAAAAGGTTCCATAAGTATATTTTTGGTAGGAAGTTTATTTTGGTGTCGGATCACCAACCTCTAAAAGTGATTTTCAACCCGGATAAAAGTATTTCAGTAATGTCGGCGTCTAGGATTATTCGTTGGAATGTTATTTTATCAGCTTATGACTATCAGATTGAGTATAGGAAAGATTCTCAGTTATTTGAAGCGGATATGCTATCAAGGTTGCCACTAAAAGATGCTACTGACGTAGATAGTTCGATTAATGCTTTTAACTCATCTGATATGTTACCAATCTCCTATGAGGATATTGCAATAGTTTCAAATAAAGATCCGATTTTAATGAAAGTAATAAATTTTGTAAAAACAGGTTGGCCCAGTAAGGTAGATCCAGACTTGAAACCTTATTTTCTTAAACGTAATGAGCTTTCCATCGAGAAAAATTGTCTCATGAAAGGTATTAAAGTAGTTGTACCAGAGGCTTTGCAGAAACATGTTCTGAATTTGCTGCATGAGGATCATATAGGCATAGTTAGGTCAAAAATGTTAGCTAGGTCTGTAATATGGTGGCCAAAATTACAGCAAGGTATCGAATCTTTAATATTAAGTTGTAATATATGTCAACTAAATCAACGAAATCATGAAAAATATTTAATATCTTGGCCAAAAACAGAAAATGTGTTTTCTAGAGTACATATAGATTTTTTTAAAAAAGAATAATGTTTGGTTCTTGTTAGTTGTAGATAGTAAGTCCAGATGGCCAGATATTCATATTATGTCCAAAGGTACTGGTCTAATGCAAACAATAGAAAAGTTAAAAATTACTTTTTCGGTAATGGGCTTGCCAGATACGATAGTGAGTGATAACGGACCGCCTTTTAACGCACTCGAGTTCGAAAAATTTTGTCATGCAAACGGAGTAAATTGTGTGAAGTCCCCGCCATATCACCCACAATCTAATGGCAGTGCTGAACGCCATGTTCAAAACATTAAAGATGAGCTTGATAAATATTGTTTACAAAACACCACTCTCACTTTAGAGCAACAGGTGGTTAATTTTTTATTTAGTTATCGTACTACACCTACTAGTTCAGGTATGAGTCCTAACGAGATGATTTTTAAAGTCAAGCCTAAGACCAGACTAGATCTTTTAAAGCCTAAAAAGGAGGGAAAAGTTCAATTAAATAGTACTTTTAATTTTGTTAAGCCTCCTATGTTTTTAGTTGGAGAGAGGGTTTTAGTAGGAAAGCTGGGACCATATTGTAATGATAAATGGAGACCTGGCGAAATAATGAAATGTGTCAGTTCAGTGACATATTTGGTAAAAGTTGATGAAAAAATTATGTATAAGCATGTTAATAGCATTAGAAAATGTTTAAGTTCTGAACAAGTTTTGAATGAACCAATAACTAATGTAGTTCCAATTTCACAAAACGTACCATTTACTTCATCAAACATTGTACCAAATACGTCGCCTAAACCAGTTGAAATAGATAGGCCAGTTATAAGTCCACTCGGTTCACCAAGTGTCCAAAAGAATGATTCTGAGGTGTTTAAAAGTCCCGCAAGTCCTATGAAAAATTCGAGTAGTGTAGTAACACCAGTGCAAATTAAAGAACCTGAAGTGACGCAGTTAAGGCTTAGTGTTCGTGTGCATCAAGCACCAAAAAGGTTGAATTTGTAGTTTAAAGTTGTTCATTCTTTTGAGAAAAAGGGAAAATGTTATGTATGTTCTAAGTTGGTAGCCTGACCAAACTCTATGTTCATGTCTCGTGGTATGCTAAACAGTTGGCGACACTGTGAAGAGTCAGTCTGATAGCGTGCTTGGGCAGGCTCACAGCTCGTCCCCTTTTCCAAAATATTCCCGTCTGTAATAAGTTTTGTAGTACTGTTTTATCCCAATAAAAACTCAAGAAAGAACCTACTTGTTTTATTAAATAGCTAGATAAAACATAACATTTTCAAAAGCATGCTCGGCCACACTTGACTTTTCTGTTCTTCCGTATTTTAAGTGTGCTAAGTGTTCTTTAAAACGTGTTGGAATAGAGCGTCTCGTTTGGCCAACATATTTTTTGTCACAATCCATGCAACTAATTTCGTAAATTCCATTTTTCTAGAAGAACTTTTAATAACAAAGAAATATCACTTTTAAACAAAGGTCTTAATTTTGCTCTGCCCCCACAAAAAGATAATTTAAGTGATATTATTGCAAATATTCGCAGATCTCTCAAAACATCATTAAAAACAATAAAAATAGTACATTGAACCACAATAAAACAATTAAAAGTTTGAGAGAAAAAGATGTTTTCTATCTAAAGGCCGACAAGGGTAATAAAGTTGTTATATTAGATAAAACAGATTATTTCAAAAGGGTAGATAACCTAATAAAAAATGGACCCAGAAACAAGTCACAAAGAACCCCTTACCAAAAATGATTAACGAAGTAAAAAACACAATTAAAAAATGTAACAATATTATTACTGACAATATTAAATATAAGCTACAAGTAAGCAATCCCACTATGCCGAAACTGTATTGTCTTCCGAAAATCCACAAGCCTGGAAAATCGGTGAGACCCTTAGTTTCTGCTGTAGGATACCTACTTACAACATTTCGAAATGGCTAGCAAACGAGTTTGAAAATTTTCCTATAAAGGAAAAAGGTTTTTCTATTCAAAGTTCCCTTGAATTTATCAACAAAGTTAAAGATATTTCACTCCAAAAAGGTGAAATTTTAATCTATTTTGATGTTAGTTCGTTGTTCCCTAGTGTGCCGATCCCCAATACCTTACAATACCTGGAGAAACTACTAAGAAAAAACAATCTAGAAGACAAACAGATTTTAGAATACCTATCTTTAACAGAACTCTGCATGAATCAAAATTACTTTCAATATAAAAATAACTACTACCAGCAATTAGAAGGAACCACAATGGGTAACAGTTTATCACCTTTTATCCAGAGTATGGTTTAGGTATGTAGACGATGTGTTTGCAGTATTCAACACTAAAGTAACTAGTGTTGAAAATTTTATGGAAAAAATAAATAACAAATTTTCCACAATTAAATTTACTTATGAAACAGAGAACAACGGTACACTGTCATTTCTAGACACTTTAGTTATAAGAAATAAAAATAAATTGGACTTTGACCTATACAGAAAAGGCACGGCCACCAACAGGTATATTCCAAATGACTCTTTTCATTGCTTACAACATAAGCTTGCAAGTTTGCACTTTTTAACATATAGATTAGTAAATTTCCCCTTAAACAAAGAAAGATTTGAAGCAAAAAATAATAGAATTAGGAATATAGCTGGCGAAAACGGTTACGACGAAGGCTTAATAAATAAGCTGATAAATAGACATTCTTTTCAAAAGACCTTTCCGAACTCCACTTTTTTCAGACAAAAAGATACCTGCGACTCAAAATTTGTATCAATTCCTTATAATAAGATATAAAAATAAAAATTAGTATATCAATCCGGTAACACAATAAGAAGCTTACTAGGAAATCCCAAGGATAAAACTACAGTTCTAAAAAAAAGTGGAATTTACGAAATTAGTTGCATGGATTGTGACAAAAAATATGTTGGCCAAACGAGACGCTCTATTCAAACACGTTTTAAAGAACACTTAGCACACTTAAAATACGGAAGAACAGAAAAGTCAAGTGTGGCCGAGCATGCTTTTAAAAACAATCATAGATTCACATTAGATAACCTAAAACTTCTAAAAAGTGTAGCAAACAAAAGACTTTTGAATGCATATGAAAGTATGGAAATCATTAAATCCAGAAATAGTTTAAATAAAGATAGAGTACCCATCCCGTTCAGTACACTTTATTCTTTGGTTGAGGGGAGATAGGATTAAAAATTGTGATCAATCACAAATTATTACTCTTATATCCGCCCACTAAAGGATTGTATATAAGATAGAGTGTAGATTAATTTAGTTCATTGTTTATCGTCTCCTGATGATGCTAACGTTGTTAGCGAAACGCGCGTCGAGTGCAAAAAAGTGTAGTTTTGGTTTGTGGAAAACAATCATAACTTTGTTTTTGTTGCAACTGTGTTTGATTTATTATTTATTTTATCGAGATCAGCGTAATTATTATCGGTGCTCTCCTTATTTAAGGGTAGTTTTGGCTCTTCGTAGTTTTCTAAAGTAAATGATATACTAATAGTATTTGTAGTATCCGTTTCAACCGAAAAATTTAAATGTGATGATGGCGTAAAATCAGTGTTAATTTTGTGGATTATTTTGCTGTACTCACTTTGCTTAGCTATTTCACTTACTAAACTCTCTTGGGTAATGTCTCTAAAGATAAATGCAAAAAATGCAAGGCCTTAATAACCCGGCTTGTAGAAACTTCATTTCTACGCAGTGCGTTTCAAAAAATTAAATTTTTTAATTTTTAACGGATTTTTATAAAGTTTTGCATTGTAGTATAACTACAAATGGGAACCTCAAAAAAATATTTAAAAAATTCAAATTCAAAATGGCGGATCCAATATGGTGACTTTTTGATTACTTTGTTAGATTTGAATAAAATTTGACATGTGGGTGAAGTATAGATGAACAAACATTTTGTTAGAGTAAAATCTTAAAAAAAATAAAATGGCGTATTCAATATGGCGACTTTTTGATTATCTCGTTAGATTTGAATAAAATTTGAAACATGGGTGACGTAAAGATTAAGAAACATTTTTTGGAGTAAAATTTAAAAAATTAAAAATGCCGATTCAATATGGTGTCGTTTTGATTACCTTGTTGGATTTGAATAAAATTGGACACATGGGTGAAGTACAGATAGACAAACGTTTTTTTAGAGTGAAATCTAAAAAATTAAAAATGGTGGATTTAATATGGAAACTTTTTGACTACCATATTGGATTTAAATAAAATTTCACAAATGGGTGAAGTAAAGATAAACAAACATTTTAATGAGTAAAACTAAAAAATTAAAAATGGCGGATTCAATATGGCGATTTTTTAATTACCTTTTTGGATTTCACTAAAATTTGTATCAAATTCGGTGGAGTAAAGATAGCAAAACACTTTTAAAGTGTTACAACTGAAAAATTAAAAATGGCGATTTAATATAAGACGACTTTTAGAATGTAAGGATGGAATTAGTTATGAAAGTAAGGTCTAATAACGGCAGATAAACACTTTCTAAAAGAGCAGAAATTAAAAAAAATTGGGCCATCGGAATTTTCTAAATTTGTTGAAGTTTGTTAGAGTAAAAGCCAAAAAGATCACAAACCTAACTTTGACATATGATTGCATAAAAGAAGTTCTTACAGCTCTACATAAAAGATATTTAAATTTTCCAAAGAAAACTTGTTTAAAATAGTTAAGTCCCGTACTAATTTTCGCAGACCTAACTTTGACAGGCACTGTTATAAATTTCATAGTCTGGCATATTTTCTTTTCAAATTTGCATAAAACATACAACTTTAGATAAATGATATTTGAAATTTCCAAAGAAAAACTGGTTTTAAAGAGTTAAATCCCATACTAATTTTCCCAGACCTAACTTTGACAGGCAGTGTTATAAATTTAATAGTCTGGCATATTTTCTTTTCAAATTTGCATAAAACATACAACTTTAGATAAATGATATTTGAATTTTCCAAAGAAAAACTGGTTTTAAATAGTTAAATCCCATACTAATTTTCCCAGACCTAACTTTGACAGGCAGTGTTATAAATTTAATAGTCTGGCATATTTTCTTTTCAAATTTGCATAAAATAAGTTCTTACAACTTTAGATAAATGATATTTGAATTTTCCAAAGAAAAACTGGTTTTAAATAGTTTACTCCCGTACTAATTTTCCCAGACTTAACTTTGATAGGCGGTGTTATAAATTTTATAGTCTGGCATATTGTCTTTCCAAACTTGCATAAAAGAAGTTCTTACAACTTTAGATAAATGATATTTGAATTTTCCAAAGAAAAACTGGTTTTAATAGTTTAGTCCCATACTAACTAACTAAACTTTGACAGGCGGTGTTATAAATTTTAAAGTCTGGCATATTTTCTCTCCAAATTTGCATAAAAGAAGTTCTTACAACTTTAGATAAATGATATTTGAATTTTCAAAGAAAAACTGGTTTAAAATAGTTAACTCCCGTACTAATTTTCGCAGACCTAACTTTAACATCTGTTGGGATAAATTTAATAGTCTGGCATATTTTCTTTTCAAATTTGCATAATAGAAGTTCTTACAACTTTAGAAAAATGAAATTCGAATTTTCAAAAAAAAAACTGGTTTTAAATAGCTAAATCCAGTGCTAATTTTCCCAGATCTACCTTTGCCTTTCTTATAAATTTCATAGTCTGGCATATTTTCTTTTCAAATTTGCATAAAAGAAGTTCTTACAACTTTCGATAAATGATATTTGAATTTTCCAAAGAAAAACTGGTTTTAAATAGTTAAATCCCATACTAATTTTCCCAGACCTAACTTTGACAGGCAGTGTTATAAATTTAATAGTCTGGCATATTTTCTTTTCAAATTTGCATAAAATAAGTTCTTCCAACTTTAGATAAATGATATTTGAATTTTCCAAAGAAAAACTGGTTTTAAATAGTTTACTCCCGTACTAATTTTCCCAGACCTAACTTTGACAGGCGTTGTTATAAATTTCATAGTCCGGCATATTTTCTCTCCAAATTTGCATAAAAGAAGTTCTTACAACTTTAGATAAATGATATTTGAATTTCCAAAGAAAAACTGGTTTACAATAGTTAACTCCCGTACTAATTTTCGCAGACCTAACTTTAACATCTGTTGGGATAAATTTAATAGTCTGGCATATTTTCTTTTCAAATTTGCATAATAGAAGTTCTTACAACTTTAGATAAATGAGATTTGAATTTTCAAAAAAAAAACTGGTTTTAAATAGCTAAATCCAGTGCTAATTTTCCCAGATCTACCTTTGACTTTGTTATAAATTTCATAGTCTGGCATATTTTCTTTTCAAATTTGCATAAAAGAAGTTCTTACAACTTTCGATAAATGATATTTGAATTTTCCAAAGAAAAAGTTGTTTAAAATAGTTAACTCCCGTACTAATTTTTGCACATCTAACTTTAACATTTCGTGTCATAAATTTAATAGTCTGGCATATTTTATTTCCAAATTTGCATAATAGAAGTTTTCACAACTTTAGATAAATAAGATTTGAATTAAAAAAAACTGTTTTTAAATAGGTAACTCCCGTACTAATTTTCCCAGACCTAACTTCGACAGGCAGTGTTATAAATTTCATAGTCTGGCATATTTTGTTTTCAAATTTGCATAAAAGAAGTTATTTCAATTTTCTAAAGAAAAACTGGTTTTAAATAGTTAACTCTCGTACTAATTTCCTTAGACCTAACTTTGACAGGCGATGATATAAATTTCATAATCTGGCATATTTTCTTTTCAAATTTTCATAAAAGAAGTTCTTACAACTTTAGATAAATGATATTTGAATTTTTCAAAGAAAAACTTGATTAAAATAGTTAACTCCCGTACTAATTTTCGCAGACCTAACTTTAACATTTGGTGCAATAAATTTAATAGTCTGGCATATTTTCTTTCCAAATTTGCATAAAAACAGTTCTTACAACTTTAGATAAATAAGATTTGAATTAAAAAAAAAACTGGTTTTAAATAGTTAACTCCCGTACTAATTTTCCCAGACCTAACTTTGACAGGCGGTGTTATAAATTTTATAGTCTGGCATGTTTTCTTTTCAAATTTGCATAAAATAAGTTCTTACAACTTTAGATAAATGATATTTGAATTTTCCAAATAAAAACTGGTTTTAAATAGTTTAGTCCCGTACTAATTTTCCCACACCTAACTTTGACAGGCGGTGTTATAAATTTCATAGTCTGGCATATTTTCTTTCCAAATTTGGATAAAAGAAGTTCTTACAACTTTAGATAAATAAGATTTGAATTAAAAAAAAAACTGGTTTTAAATAGTTAACTCCCGTACTAATTTTCCCAGACCTAACTTTAACATCTAGTGTAATAAATTTATTAGTCTGGCATATTTTCTTTCCAAATTTGAATAAAATAAGTTCTTACAGATTTAGATAAATAAGATTATAATTTAAAAAAAACTGGTTTTTACATAGTTAACTCCCGTACTAATTTTGCCAGACCTGACTTTGACAGGCGGTGTTATAAATTTCATAGTCTGGCATATTTTCTTTTTAAATTTGCATAAAAGAAGTTCTTACAACTTTAGATAAATGATATTTGAATTTTCCAAAGAAAAATTGGTTTTAAATAGTTAACTCCCGTACTAATTTTTCCAGACCTAAGGCGGTGTTATAAATTTCATAGTCTGGCATATTTTCTTTTTAAATTTGCATAAAAGAAGTTTTTACAACTTTAGATAAATGATATTTGAATTTTCCAAAGAAAAACTGGTTTTAAATAGTTAACTGCAGTACTAATTTTCCCAGACCTAACTTTGACAGGCGGTGTTATAAATTTCATAGTCTGGCATATTTTCTTTTCAAATTTGCATAAAAGAAGTTCTTACAACTTTAGATAAATGATATTTGAATTTTTCAAAGAAAGACTTGTTTAAAGTAGTTAACTCCCGTACCAACTTTCGCAGACCTAACTTTAACATTTGGTGTAATAAATTTCATAGTCTGGCATATTTTCTTTCCAAATTTGCATAAAAGAAGTTCTTACAGCTTTAGATAAGTAAGATTTGAATTTAAAAAAAAAACTGGTTTTAAATAGTTAACTCCCATACTAATTTTCCCAGACCTAAATTTGACAGGCGGTATTATAAATTTCATAGTCTGGCATATTTTCTTTTAGAATTTGCATAAAAGAAGCTATTACAACTTTAGATAAATGATATTTGAATTTTCCAAAGAAAAACTTGTTTAAAATAGTTAACTCCCGTACTAATTTTCGCAGACCTAACTTTGACAGGAGGTGTTATAAATTTTATGATCTGGCATATTTTCTTTCCAAATTTCAATAAAAGAAGTTCTTACAGCTTTAGATAAATGTTATTTGAATTTTCCAAAGAAAAATTGGTTTTAAATAGTTAACTCCTGTACTAAATTTCACAGACCTAGCTTTGACAGGCATTGTTATAAATTTTATAATCTGGCATATTTTCTTTTCAAATTTGCATAAAAGAAGTTCTTACAACTTTAGATAAATGATATTTGAATTTTCCAAAGAAAAACTGGTTTTAAATAGTTAACTCCCGTACTAATTTTCCCAGACCTAACTTTGACAGGCGGTGTTATAGATTTCATAGTCTGGCATATTTTCTTTTCAAATTTGCATAAAAGAACTTCTTACAACTTTAAATAAATGATATTTGAATTTTCAAAAAAAAAACTTGTTTAAAATAGTTAACTCCGGTACTAATTTTCGCAAACTTAGCTTTAACATCTGGTGTAATAAATTTAATAGTCTGGCATATTTTCTTTCTAAATTTGCATAAAAGAAGTTCTTACAGATTTAGTTAAATAAGATTATAATTTAAAAAAAAAACTGGTTTTACATAGTTAACTCCCGTACTAATTTTCCCAGACCTGACTTTGACAGGCGGTGTTATAATATTCATAGTCTGGCATATTTTCTTTTCAAATTTGCATAAAAGAATTTCTTACAACTTTAGACAAATGATATTTGAATTTTCCAAAGAAAAATTGGTTTTAAATAGTTAACTCCCGTACTAATTTTCCCAGACCTAACTTTGACAGGCGGTGTTATAAATTTAATAGTATGGCATATTTTCTTTTCAAATTTGCATAAAAGAAGTTCTTACAGCTTTAGATAAATGATATTTGAATTTTCCAAAGAAAAACTGGTTTGAAATAGTTAACGCCCGTACTAATTTTCCCAGACCTAACTTTGGCAGGCGGTGTTATAAATTTCATAGTCTGGCATATTTTCTTTGGAAATTTGCATAAAAGAAGTTCTTACAGCTTTAGATAAATGATATTTGAATTTTTCAAAAAAAAACTTGTTTAAAATATTTAACTCCCGTACTTACTTTCGCAGACCTAACTTTAACATTTGGTGTAATGAATATCATAGTCTGGCATATTTTCTTTCCAAATTTGCATAAAAGAAGTTCTTACAACTTTAGATAAGTAAGAATTGAATTAAAAAAAAAACTGGTTTTAAATAGTTAACTCCCATACTAATTTTCCCAGAACTAACTTTCATTGTCTGGCACATTTTCTTTTAAAATTTGCATAAAAGGTGCTCTTACAACTTTAGATAAATGATATTTGCATTTTCCAAAGAAAAACTTGTTTAAAATAGTTAACTCCCCTACTAATTTTCGCAGACCTAACTTTAACATTTGGTGTTATAAATTTAATAGTCTGGAATATTTTCTTTCCAAAAACACCCGAACTAATGTTCCCAGACCTAACTTTGACAGGTAGTGTTATAAATTTTATGATCTGGCATATTTTATTTTCAAATTTGCCTAAAAGAAGTTCTTTCAGCTTTAGATAAATGATATTTGAATTTTCCAAAGAAAAATTGGTTTTAAATAGTTAACTCGCGTACTAATTTTCCCTAGACCTAACTTTGACAGGCGGTGTTATAAGTTTCATAATCTGGCATATTTTCTTTTTAAATTTGCATAAAAGACCCCACAAACAATGAAAGGTAGTAAGGTGTATTTGCTTTATTGGCAATATTGGCAAGTGAATGCCATTGGTTATTTACTACAGTAGTATTATTGGCAAAATTGCGCTATTTTGCCAATGATTATTTACTAGTGCTGATGTATTGGCAAATTTATGTTATTTTGCCAATAACTGAAAAACGTGTTTTACATACCAAGTGGAACGCAATCGTTCCTTTAAAAATTGCATGCATTTCTAAACCATCTTTCCGGTCCGATCAAACGCATTTTTTAAATTTCCCGCGCGATTGACATCTGTCGTGCGGTTGACAACTTGACGTACTTGCCGACGCCATTTTAATAATATTCCGCGGATTCTTCCTATGTGGGTTCCCTTTTGTGTTTTGCAAGTTTTCTTTTAAAATTGGCTTAAATTTAGTTCGAGTTTCAAGTCACCATGGATGTAAAAGCCGATACTGCGTAAGTACTCATATTCTTTTATTCTTAAATAAGGTCGGCCTAGAGTGGACTTAAAAATGTTCAGAACTACCAGTAAAGCGACCAAAAATCGTCATTTTTGCTGGGTTTATACAGGCATATAAAAATTAAAATAAAAAATAATAACTTTGAACCGAACAGCACACAGCTTCTACACATGTATGCAAAAGTGAATGACACCAATAGTTGAAATAATTAAACTAAACTCCATCATGCTGTTTTCCTTACTAATATCTGTTAAAAACAAACCAAAAACTGCAAAAAAACCCCCATTTAAATTACAAAAACAAGTGAAAGTGAGGTTATGTGTGTCAAAAGGGCATGCTCAAATCCGTTTTAAGATAAAAATAAATGTTAAGTTACTCATCTTTTTATTTATGCTGTATAAATGCCTACACTGTTCCCCATAAGCAACTTTTATTTTAATTTTAATTATTTTTTTTTTTAATTTTTATTTTGATTTGCGTGTATGAACCCAGCATTAAATTGTGATCTAGACTCCACTTTACAAGAAAATCAAAGATCACATCATGATCTACAATGCTTAAGCGATACTGACACTAATAATTTACAAATTTCTTTTGTAATCGAGCAAAACCGTTCTCAACTTAAAAGCCAGTTAACTCCTACCTGTGTTCAGCCTTCAGTGCCATTTAGCCTACTGTTGCCGCCATTTTTATAACCAAATTGACAGGTAAAACATGAATTTTCTCTCAGTTTGGTGTCACTATGGCCTCTATAGTAGGCTAAAGGATACTATATCAAAAAAGAGTTAACTGGCTTTTTAGTTGAAGTGTTGGATCGAGCCATCTAAAGATTCATCAATTCAGTCTACGTCCAAGTCATTTTCTAACACTGAAATTTCTCTTGCTGACCCAGAGAATGATGACCCTTACATTTCTTGTGAAACCGAGCTGTCTTTAGTTAATATCTTAAAATCTTTTTTAAAATTAATTTGAAAAAAATCGTCTGTGGTACTATTTTTTTATTTTAACGTAAATTTGCCAATAAAACAACTAGATTAAAGTTTTTTTTTTTTTTGAGAAACCGATCACTTTTTAAGCAAAAAGGGCTACTTTTTCCTAAAACAAAATACTGGTTTATCCAAAAACAAAAATTTACAACTATACTTACCAAAATTTAAACTTTTTTAGATTCTGTAAATTTTTTTTTAAGAAGTCAACCAACTTTTCCTCATTATGTCGTTGAAGATGCTACTAAGGCTTGGTTACGGGGTGCCTGTGACTGAAAAGGGGGCAGAACATCCAGGACAAAAGATGCTGAATAAATCTTCATCTTATCTTATAACAAGAAGAAGGAAGTACTAAGTTTAAATTTTTGGCCAATTACTTGTTGCAATTTGGCAATTTACTGTTGTATGGAAAACCTCCTCTTAATAAATATTTAAATCAATTTATGAAAGAATTTTCCTCTATCTTTGGCATGACCAGGACGACAAATATTATTCATATGGTTTCCATTCCTTCATGTTAAGATATAAATATAAGTGTATAAGTGTTTGTTTATAGTAACATTTATTTATTTATTACATATTGTTTTTTCTAGGAATTTTTGTTCGTTTAAGGATAACATAAAATAAATGTGCATTCGTAAATTATGTGCATTATTTTATTTTTAATCCACAATCATTACAATTTTTATTTTATGCATAAACACTTTAAATAGGAAGAAAAAGCCAATTATCAGTGGTATCGGAATTTGCATGTGTATCAATCGACCAATCAAGGAGGTGCACTTTTAAACTTTTAATTTTTGCGTGGGTTTGGCACTTAGTGGTAAGGGTGATTCACCATATTTTCCCAACTACATAACTCATTTATTCTTAAAGATAGAAAAAAAAAATAATACAAAAGTTGCTTAGTTTTTCACAAATTTTAAGAAAATTTAACCAAAATTTTCAAAATATCAAATTTCGACATCAACTTTCTTATTTCAAATGGAAAACCCTGTATATTTTTCAAGAAAAACGTTGACTTAAGAGCAACTGCTTAAGATAAACCCTACAAGATCTACCGAAATTTAAAAAAATATACAGGGTGTTCAATTTAAAATAAGAAAGTTGATGTCTAAGTCTAAATTTGACATTTTGAAAATTTTTATTGAATTTTCTTAAAACTTATAAAGAACTAATCAACTTTTGCATTTAAACTATTTTTCTATCTCTAATAATAAATGAGCTATGTAGTGGGAAAAATATAGTGAATCACCCCATACATTTTTTGCCAATATTGCCTGCAATGCCGGTATTTGGTATGCAGTGCTCCTCTACATTTAAACCATGCTAAGTGTGTATTTGCCATCATTTTACGTATTATTACGTATTCGTTGCCGTCGCTCGGCCGGTGACTCACACAGGAGTGTTCAAGGTATTTATAACGCACAAATTGCCGTGCGTCAAATTCTCATTGCCAATAGATGCCAATATTTGTGAGGCACCTTGCCATGCCGGTATTGTTTGTGGGGGAAGTTCTTACAGCTTTAGATAAATGATATTTGAATTTTCCAAAGAAAAACTGGTTTTAAATAGTTAACTCCCGTACTAATATTCCCAGACCAAACTTTGACAGGCGGTGTTATAAATTTCATAGTCTGGCATATTTTTGTTCAAATTTGCATAAAAGAACTTCTTACAACTTTAGATAAATGATATTTGAATTTATCAAAGAAAAACTTGTTTAAAATAGTTAACTCCCGTACTAACTTTCGCAGGCCTAACTTTAACATTTGGTGTAATAAATTTCATAGTCTGGCATATTTTCTTTCCAAATTTGCATAAAAGAAGTTCTTACAACTTTAGATAAGTAAGATTTGAATTTAAAAAAAAACTGGTTTTAAATAGTTAACTCCCATACTAATTTTCCCAGACCTAACTTTGACAGGCGGTGTTATAAATTTCATAGTCTGGCATATTTTCTTTTAAAATTTGCATAAAAGAAGCTCTTACAACTTTAGATAAATGATATTTGAATTTTCCAAAGAAAAACTTGTTTAAAATAGTTAACTCCCGTACTAATTTTCGCAGACCTCACTTTAACATTTGCTGTAACAAATTTAATAGTCTGGAATATTTTCTTTCCAAAAACTCCCGAACTAATGTTTCCAGACCTAACTTTGACAGGTGGTGTTATAAATTTTATGATCTGGCATAATTTCTTTCCAAATATGCATAAAAAAGTTCTTACAGCTTTAGATAAATAAGATTTGAATTTTCGAAAAAAAACTTGTTTAAAATAGTTAACTCCCGTACTAATTTTCGAAGATCTAACTTTGACAGGCGGTATTATAAATTTCATAGTCTGGCATATTTTCTTTTCAAATTTGCATAAAAGAACTTCTTACAACTTTAGATAAATGATATTTGAATTTTTCAAAGAAAAACTTGTTTAAAATAGTTAACTCCCGTACTAACTTTCGCAGGCCTAACTTTAATATTTGGTGTAATAAATTTCATAGTCTGGCATATTTTCTTTCCAAATTTGCATAAAAGAAGTTCTTACAGCTTTAGATAAATGATATTTGAATTTTCCAAAGAAAAACTGTTTTTAAATAGTTAACTCCCGTACTAATTTTCCCAGACCTAACTTTGACATCTAGTGTAGTAAATTTACCAGTCTGGCATAATTTCTTTATAAATTTGCATAAAAGAAGTTCTTACAGCTTTAGATAAATAAGATTTGAATTTTCCAAAAAAAAACTTGTTTGAAACAGTAAACTCCCGTACTAATTTTCGGAGGACTAGTTTTGACAGGCGGTGTTATAAATTTAATAGTCTGGCATAATTTCTTTGCAAATATGCATAAAAAAGTTCTTACAGCTTTAGATAAATAAGATTTGAATTTTCGAAAGAAAACTTGTTTAAAATAGTTAACTCCCGTACTAATTTTCGCAGATGGGTCAGTCCATATCAAGTCAACCAGGGTATTTTACCACACCATCTCCGATGTTGATGATTTTTAGTATACATGTTTTTCCTACCAAAAAACTGGAAAATCCAAAATTTCAGACTTGTTTGATAAGTTGTTTATTTTGAATTAATTTTTGAAAATCGAAAAAGTCACTTATTTGTCCTTAATATGTGCGCACAAAATTAGGAATATCCAAAGAACCACTTATAATAGAAAAGTAGGTGAAGGTTCATTTTAAAGCTCTTATAAAGACCTTTCATATGAGAATATTGCATAACATATATTGAAAAAAAAAAAAAAAAAAAAATTTTGATTTTTTTTTGAAAAATTTCAAAAAGGCCATTTTTAATTTTTTTCAAAAAATTATATTATTTTCTTTAAAGTGTTATTAAAGTATTCACAAAATTTTGAGATGGACAAATCATGGGTTTAATGTGAAAAAATTTATTAAAAATGTCACATGCATGAAAAATCGCCTATAAATAGACAATGCATTTTGGTAATTAGAAGAATATAATGGGGTTTAAAGCGATATTATAAAAATATTTAACAATATTTTATTTAATAAAAAATTATATCCTACGTTTCATTCTGTATCAGTAATCAGATTAACATTGCCCCCCATTGTAATATTTACTTACAAAACCTCTTTTCCACCGGAGACGTACTATTGGATGTTCCAATTCTTAGGAAAATATGCCTGTATAAACCTGCCAATACTTTTGTGAAATACTGCCTGTTTATTCCTGTTTAACATTAAGGACACACCTCCTTCATTTTATTGGTCTGTTTAGGTACATTGTGGGGATTTGCTGACATGAAAATTCCTGCATAAATTGATTTTAAATTTTTGGCAAGTATCTTCCTGATACAGCTCCAAATAATCGATACATAATAGTTCGACTGAAGGTTTATCAGAAGTCATCTCTGTGTAATTTTAAAAGTTTTAACTATGAGTGAGGCAAGTGGATGGACTAAATATAAAGTAAAGTGCTGTGATCCACTAGAGTTAAAAATCAAGCATTTTGGGAAATTAAGAAATGTGACCAAGTGGATGTGCAGTTACAAAAATGTCAAAATGGGAATGAAAATCTGTGATGGTTGTAGACTAAAGCTTTCAAAGGAGTTTAAGGCATCTGAAGAAGATGAGGCAGGGTAAGTAACAAATAGTATTTTTTAATATAAAATTAATAAACTAAACCAATTGCGTCAAGTACGGAGTGGAAAAATCTCATGGCATTATTTTGCATGGCATTTTGAGAATACAGACATTATGTACAAATTTCTTGGCATTATGTACACATTTTGGGTCAGCTGTTACCCCCTTTTTAAGTTCTTATAAAAAACTAACTTTTTAAATTTTTTTAGACCCAGTCAAGTTCCAGAAAATGATCCAGATTTTCAAGATCCTGCTGAATCATTTACTCTTTTAAACAAGTCATTGGAGCTTCTTGGTGTGTCGCCGATTAAAAGAAAAAATGTATACAAAGAAAAAATTGATATTGTACAGCATACAATTGCGAAAGCATTTACAAAGGAATCAGATTCAACGCTAGTAAAGGAATGCCAGAGTGACGAAAGTGAAATGATTAAGCAGTTAAAGGACAAATTTTTAAAAACCGAAAAGAGGAGTGAGAAAATACTAGTTTTATCATGTTTACCTCAAAGTTGGAGTAGAAAGAAGATTGAAGAAGAATTTGGAGTTTCTCAATATTTGGCCAGAGCTGTAAAACAGTTAGTTAAGGACAATGGGATATTATGTTCTCCTAACCCCAAACCGGGAAAGACCCTTAGTGATAGAGTGGCCCAAATAGTGGTAGATTTTTACCAAAGGGATGACATTAGCAGGACCATGCCAGGTAAAAAAGATTATGTTGTTATCAGAAAATATGGAGCTGAAAAAGAATATGTACAAAAAAAATTAGTCTTAGCTAATTTAAAAGAAATTTATGCATTGTTTAAAACTGAGTACTCCAATGAAAAAATTGGGTTTTCAAAATTTTGTGAACTGCGACCCAAAAACTGTATACTGGCAGGAAAAAGTGGGACTCATACTGTATGTGTATGTACTATACATCAAAATATAAAACTAATGCTCAATGGCTCCAAATTAAATAAGCTATATGATTAAAATAACAGGCCTCTTGCAATATCTTATCATGATTGCCTTTATAAACTAATGTGTAATCCACCTTCAGTGGACTGTTTTTTAAGCAATAGATGCAAGCAATGTCCTGGAGTAGAACAGTTTAAAAATACGTTAATAGAAAAATTTGAGGAAGAATTAATTAATGAGGTCTCATTTAAAAAGTGGGTCTCAGTAGATAGGTGTACTATGGAAACCGTTGTTAAGAAAAGTGATGATTTTGTCCAGGAATTTACTGATGATCTTTTAAAACTTAAATCACATTCTTTTATTGCAAAAATGCAAAAAGATAGATACAATGAAATAAAAATTAACCTTAAACCTGGAGAGTCTTTGATCACTTGCGACTTTGCGGAAAATTATTCCTTTGTTATGCAAGATGAAGTCCAGTCTTATCATTGGAATAACAGCCAGGCAACCCTCCACCCTTTTGCCATTTATTTTCTAAGTGATGGTAAACTGCACAACCTGAATTATGTGTTTATTTCGGAAAGCTTGACACATAATACAATTGCATTTCATTTATTTTTAAAAAAATTAATGCCTGATTTAAAAATCAAAATACCAGGACTTAACAAAATTTTTTATTTTTCGGATGGATGTGCTGCGCAGTACAAAAACAAAAAGAATTTTCTGAATATATGCCTGCATAAAAAAGATTTTGGTGTTGAAGCAGAGTGGCATTATTTTGCCACCTCGCATGGCAAAAGTGCCTGCGATGGCTTGGGAGGAACTGTTAAAAGACTTGCTGCCAAAGCCAGTTTGCAGAGGCCCTATGACAATCAAATAATGACACCTCTACAATTGTTTACTTGGTGTGAAGAAAACATATCTGGCATTGATTTTAAATATTGCACAGAAGCAGATTATACAAATCATGAAATAATTTTGAATAAAAGATTTGCGGAAGTCTTAATAATACCGGGGACACAAAAAATTCATGCTGTAATTCCTCTTACAGAAAGCATGTTTTTGGCAAAACAGTTTTCTACATGCTTAGAGGTCGAAACACATAATCTTTTTAAAGGTGGAAGCATTATTTTGCAAAATATCGAGTCAGGGTTTGTCACTGTAGAATATGACAGTGCTTGGTGGCTGGCTTGTGTCTTGGGGAAAAATAATGAGAGCGGAGAACTGAAAGTAAGCTTTCTTCATCCACGAGGACCTGCCTCATCATTTTTTTACCCAACACCTCAAGATATTTTAATTATTAAACCAGAAAGTCTTATAAAAAAAGTTGAACCCAACACTGCTACTGGCAGAACTTACAATGTCAGCAAAAAAGAAATGTCAGATACATCAGAAATTCTTAAAAGAAAGTTAAAAAAATAAATTTAAGGTATATAGTTAGTCTTAGTGTTTTCTGTCTAATTTTTATCAACGAAGTAGAAAAGTTTGTTTATTTCTTTTGCGAGTTTAAAATAAAATAATTTGTAGATAAAGCCTAGGTATTTTTTAAAACCTGTATCCATCGAACAAATTTATTTATTTTAATATCCAGTGCACTATTGGTGCTCCTAAAATATGTTTATTTTTTTAAATGCATGATTTTTAATGTACTTAATATTTTTGATATTTTTTTTGACATTGAACCCATCATTTCTCCATCATAAAATTTTGTGGATAATTAAGTAACACTTTGACCAAAATTATATATTTTTTTCAAAAAAATTAAAAATGGCCTTTTTGAATTTTTCAATTTTTTTTTCAATTTTTTATTTTCAATTTTTTTTTTGTTAAAATTATGTTGTGATATTTCATAAAAAAGAGCTTCAAAATGACTTTAAAATGAGCCATTTATTACTTTCCTAGTGTAAGTGGTTCTCGAGATATTGCTAGTTTTGTACATTCTTGTTAAGGTCAAAATGCTGACTTTTTTATTTTGAAAAATTAAAAAAAAAACTACGAATCAAAAAAATCTCAAAATTTGCATTTTCAACTTTTATGGTAAGAAGAAAATATATACCAAAAATCATCAAAATTGGAATTGGTCGCGTAAAATTTTTGTGATTTTTTGGTTGATTTGATATGGAATGACCCAGATATAACTTTGACAGGCGGTGTTGTAAATGTAACAGTTTGGCATATTTTCTTTCCAGATTTAATGAACTATTTTCTTAAAAATATATTTTTGTAATTTACTCACCCCTGTATTCATTAACCAACATACCTACTTTACTTTCCTAAATCTGATGGTGGGGATTATTTTTAAAACTCTCTTATGCATAATTACGCCATTCAAGCACAGAGTTTAACACAAAAAGTTGAGAAATAACAAATATGATGTTTTTTACAAGCCGCCCCCGAATTTCGTCCCCTACGCTCAATTTTACCAGGTGGTAGGGTGAATTTTTTCTTTTAATCCATTCTTGTCCCAAGTTTGCTTTTAAAAAATTTTTACACCTTTAAATAAAGCTTTTACAGTTAATCCAAATCTGAATCTGAAGCTAACTTCCACTACGTCATTTATTGTAGGATGTTTATTATTTAAAAAAGAGAAGATCAAAAGATCTTGGGAGGAAAGAACGAAAATTCAAAATTGGATGAGTGTCCCACAAAAAACACACAAAAGACCAAAGCGAAAGGAGAAACAATTAAACGATGTTTCCCTTTCGCTTTGGTCTTTTGTGTGTTTCTTGTGGGACACTCATCCATTTTTCAATTTTCGTTTTTTCCTCCCAAGATCTTTTGATCTTCTCCTTTTTAGATTCTTTTCGATTGATGTAACTGATTTGGACGTTTAACTTCATGTTTATTATTGTTATAGGAAAATTTAGTCCGCCTAACTTATGATGTAATGTTAATCAAAATGATGTGTCGATATAAATGTATGTTTTTTTATGACTAATAAATTGAACAGAATATTCATAAGGCAGATTCAGAGTTCCGTAAGGTAAGCGGTATGAGGTATGTGGTAAGATGCAAGGAAAATATAGATATAGCAAACACATGCTGGTCTTACCGCTTACAGAACACTATGAAGAGCAGCATTTGTTATATTTTATTTTCCTTGCGTCTTATTACCACATACCGCTTACCTTATGGAACTCTGAATCCGCCTTTACCCTCCATGAAAAGAAAGAGACCTAGATTTCTGTCAAACAACACACAGACCCTCAGCTACATGCCACATTAGTAGGTATTATACTCTCCATCTACTGCGGTCCCAGTCAGATGAAAATTTAGATCCCCTAGAAGGAATTATCCCTGCAAAGAACACACAGACCCCCAGTGGCCTCAGCCCCAACATAAACAAATTTATTCACTTATCAATTTAACAACAAAAACTGAAAAAAACCTGCTGTCAAATGTCAATTATTTGATGTTGGTGTTTCAACCACACAAATCTTGTATATAAATTTCATTTTATTTTTTTTTAATTTTTCTAGAATTTTATGATTTATTTTCTATGCTCAAGCAATTCTTAATACAATACTTCGCGCTATTTCGCGATAACGTTGCTTGGGTGAAACTCTTCATAAATCCCCACACGGGAGAAACACGACGATCCTGCGCGGCGTGCGCGCGCAACTTCGAACTCGCTGTGCGCAGAGACGACCAAGAATCGAACACTTACACCGTACGGCTGTGCACGTTTAAAAATTAGAAAACAAAAACTTTCGAAATTCGCCTTTCTTTTTTGTGCTATTCAACGTGTGTTTGTCTACAATCGACGGAGATAATGGTACTGGATTGACCACGGGTGAAAGGTAAGTGGAACCCAGCAACTCGCCGTATTCTCTCTATTTCTATTTCCTCTCAAAATTCGTTCCGTATTCTATTATCAACCCTTCTTGGGTTAAATATTTGATCCATTCGCGCCGGGATTCTTTCCAAAATTCCAAAAATTTAAATAAATATAATATAATATAAAATTTGGTTAATTCGAAAAAGATTTTGTTCAGGTATTTTTCTTATCGCAACGATGCCAGGCAGCGTCGTGAGCGCCAGTTCATATGCTTGTTTTTTTGGTTTAAAAGACACAAATTTTCGATCGTTTATTTTACTATTTTGTTTACGTTCTTACAGCTGATTCATTTAATAAATTAAATAATTAACTAAACCTCAAACAAACTTGTTTCAACCCTTAATAAATAAGCATTTCCGCTCAGAATTTAAGGGCGTTTGCTGTTATACGTTCTGCGTAAATCGGGCTTTTTATATGATATACAACATACCCAAGTAAGTCACTTATTTTTTTATTTTCATTATTGCTTTTCAACAATATTTTTTTTCGATCAGATACTTGAATTAGTGACGTTAGGGACAATGGATGCTAATAAAGATATGTTGCCTAAATTTAAAGTTTCATGCGACCGTCTCGAATCACTTTATAGTGATTTCTAGGAGGCGCACCAGTTGCTCATACAGTAAATCGCTATTTAGACAGTTACTTCACTGTCAAACAAATCTTTGGTTCAAATACAACTAATTTTGCGATGAAGACTAAACCTCTAGCGGTTTCAAATACCAATGTGAGGTATCCCAAAATCAACATTCCTACTTTTTCGGGTCAGTACAAAGACTGGCCAACATTCTATGACTTGTTTTGTTCACTTGTTCACAACAATCAAGGGCTGTCAGATGTTGAAAAGTTTGAGTATCTTCATACCTGTTTAAGCCCAGAGTCCTTGAGTTTAAATAAAGGTTTGAAGAAAACAAATCAAAATTACGATATTGCATTACGAACGCTAATTTATCGCTACGATAATAAACGTTTGTTAGCCGATACTTACTGGGTGCAAATTTTGGACGCTCCAAAAATTACTAATGATTCTCCTGTTGCGTTAAGGAAGCTTTTAGACACACTTACGGAAAATTTGGACGCGTTAAAAAATTTAAATTTGCCTGTTTCTGAGTAGAGTTTTGTATTGTTTCATACCTTACGACAAAAACTTGATTCACATACAGTAAAACGCTTCGAACTTCAAGAAGCAACAAGCAATATCATGACATACGAAAAACTTGCAGAATTTCTTCAAAAGCAATGTATTGCCCTGGAGTCAGCCAATCTTTCTATTTCGCCCCTTTCCAAAGCTAATGGTTCCAAAGCCAATTCCAATTCAAAGTCAATTCATGCTTCTAATCGATTCAAGCAATCACTTGTTGTTCGCAACAATCAACAGTCAAAAGAATCCTTAAATTCTAACGAAATTTTGTGCACTTATTTCAAAGCCCCTCGGCACAAAATTTACCACTGTCCCACTTCCCTAAAAAAAATCAGCTTAGGATCGATTTAAGATTGTTGCCGACAATAACTGGTGCACTAATTGTCTTTATGCCAAACATCAAAGTTCCGTATGTCGTTCTTCATATACGTGTCGTTCTTGCTCGTTCAAGCATCACTCACTTCTCTGTGGTGGGGACACTTCTATGACCAATCATTCTGATCCAAATAATTTGGAAGGTGCACCTGCCGTAGTTTTTTTTCAAGCACCAATTTAAGCGAAAACTGTTCCAACTGCGAAGGTTCATCTACTTCCACAGTATTTCTTTCCACAGCATAACTAGAAATAATAGATTTCGGTGGTAACTATCATTTAGTTTGTGCTTTAATTGACAGCCGAAGTCAAAGTAGCATTATTACTTAACAATGTCTTAATCGTTTGCGCTTACCAAAATCCAAGATTTCCCTTTCTATTCTTGGTATCGGTCAAAGTCTTTCCAAGTCTTCTAACAAAGTTTCCTGCGTTATACATCCTGTCAATGAGGATCATCATTCACTTTCTCTTCAGGTGGTCTCTTTACCTAAGATATGCTCTGAGATACCTTCAGTTTCTGTTCCGATCACTTCCTGGAAGCAGGTCAAAACCATGAAGCTGGCAGATCCTACATTTAATAAATTAGGCCCTATTGATCTACTGTTGGGTGCTGATGTTTTTGGTGCAATTTTGAGGCCGGGGTTTATCGCAAGTAAAAATAAATAAGCATCTTATCTCAACACTATTTTTGGGTATGTTATCATGGGTAAAGTAGCCTTGCCGAACTCTGTGTCTTTGCATCAGAGCTTGCATTCCTATTTTGTTTCTACAGAGGATTCTAGTCTTGACAACACATTTTAAAGGTTTTGGGAATTAGAAAATGTTCCGATTCTGAAGCTAAAGCGCTGAAAGCAGACTTAATTTCCCTTCTGCAAAAGGGTGGGTTTGAATTGCGTAAGTGGTCTAGTAACAGCAGCGAATTATTGTCTGATATCCATACAGATTTTCAACAGCTTCAAGCCCAAGAATTCGATGATAATCATGACATTTCTTCTGTTAAACTACTGGGACTTCGGTGGATTCCAAGTCTCGATGTATTTTCATATTCTGTTTCTATTAAAAGTGACGTTTGCACAAAACGATCAATGCTTTCCGAGCTTGCCAGAATCTTTGACCCTCTCGGGTTTCTTTCTCCACTTACATTTTTTACAAAGTTTCTTATCCAACATTTATAGACTATTGGTTTATCGTGGGATGATACTCCTATGAGGTTCTTGACAAATGGACCCAGTATAAATCCGAGTTATCTGTCCTGAGCAATTTTCATGTTCCTCGATTAGTTATTCAAACTGATTGTTGTAGATATGAGTTACATGGGTACTGCGACAGTTCAGAGCGCGGGTACAATTATGTGGTGCCGTTCTGCCCATTAGTGGAAAACATTCGTCTCGAATCGAGTCAGTTTAATTCAAGATAGATCGGCGGACAATCCTGCAGATTGTGCTTCTCGAGAGTTACTACCTCACGCTCTTCTTAATCACTATCTGTGAAAAAATGGTCCTTCCTGGTTACTATTATCCTCTAAAGATTGGTCCCTACAAAACCTAGACTTGTCCAGTTCTGTTGAGGGTTCAGAAGAGGCAAGACATATAACTCTTGTGGTTGAAACTCCTTTTAACATTTTCGAACAATTACTTTCCAGATTTTCTTCTATTTCTAAAATTAAACGTATCTTGACGTACTACGTACGATTTATTCAGTATCTAAAAAATCCACAGATTGCGTTTTCTCAAGGGCTTACCCTTCACGAACTCCATATTGCATTTTTTCGTCTTATTCGATACGTGCAATCAGTCTAATTTAGCGAATATATTGATCTCCTAAAAGCTAAAAAACCTCTACCTAAAAATCTGGCTAAGCTTAGTCCTTTCCTTGACGAACGGGGTGTTCTCAGGGTGGGCGGTAGGCTTGTGCATTCAGGTTTACGTTACGACCAAAAGTTTCCTATTCTTCTTCCTCAGAAACAGATTCTTTCATATCGGATAATTGAAGATTTACACCTCTTGCATATGCACATTGGTCTTCAAGGACTTCAATTTTTTTTGTGTCAACAATTTTGGGTCTTATCTTCACGAAGAGCAATTCAACATTGTCTTTCAAAATGTGTCCGAGGTTTTCGAGAACGACCCACTCTCTTTACTCCTCCAATGGGTGACTTACCATCTCTACGAGTTAGTCAATTGAAGGCTTTTCAGTGTGCGGGTGTAGATTTTGGTGGCTGGCCCCTTCAATGTTACTTTGGGTAAAGCTCGTGGTGCCAAATCTTATAAAGCCTATATTTGTCTCTTTGTTTACTTCAGTACCAAAGCTGTGCACTTGAAGCTTGCATCAGACCTATCTTCTAGTTGTTTCATAGCGGCAGATTTGTCGCCAGGCACGGTAGGTGTTCTCATCTATTTTCTGATAATGCTACAAACTTTTCTGCAGCTTCTCGAGAACTCTCCCGTATAATGAGCACAGCTGCAGAATCGGAGCACATAAAATGGTCTTTTGTACCTCCTGCAGCACCCCACTTTGGTGGGCTATGGGAGGCTGGCATTAAATCCGTTAAATCCCACTTGATTAGAGTGGTGGGTTCCCAAGTCTTAACTTACGAAGAGTTCAATACACTGTTAGTTCAGATAGAGTCAATCCTAAATTCTAGGCCATTATGTCCAACAAGTCCTGACCCTTCTGACCTATCTGTACTGACGCCGGGCCATTTTCTTTACCTTCAACTACTTTCCTCAGTCCCTGATGATAACTTGACTGACGAGCCTCTAAACCAGTTAAATCGATGGCAATTAATTCAACGCATCCAGCAAGATATTTGGCGCAGGTGGAAGACTGAGTATCTTCATAGTTTGCAATAAAAATAAAAATGGCTACGGCCCTCTCAGTCAGTTGAACTTGGAACGTTGGTAATACTATGCAATGATAATTTACTACCCTTACATTGGCCATTGAGACGTATTGAAGAGTTATTTCCGGGTTCTGATGGGATAATACGCGTCGTCAGTGTGATAATACAACAAGGGCTTTTAAAGCGGCCTTTAGTAAAGTTGTGTCCTTTGCCTATAACTAATTAATAAAATGTACAGTTTAGTACATTTTAGGTGGGCAGAATGTTCCAACCACACAAATCTTTTATATAAATTTCATTTTATTTTTTTTTCTCCATTTTTCTAGAATTTTATGTTTTATTTTCTATTCTCAAGCAATTCTTAATACAATACTTCGCGCTTTTTCGCGATAACGTTGCTTGGGTGAAACTCCTCATAAATCCCCACACGGGAGAAACACGACGATCCTGCTCGGCGTGCGCGCGCAACTTCGAACTCGCTGTGCGCAGAGACGACCAAAAATCGAATACTTACATTATACGGCTGTGCACGTTTAAAAATTAGAAAACCAAAACTCTCGAAATTCGCCTTTCTTTTTTGTGCTATTCAACGTGTGTTTTTCTACAATCGATGGAGTTAATGGGACTGGATTGACCACGGGTGAAAGGTAAGTAAAACCCAGCAACTCGCCGTATTCTCTCTATTTGTATTTCCTCTCAAAATTCGTTCCGTATTCTATTATCAACCCTTCCTGGGTTAAATAGTTGGTTTGATAAAATTCCTGTGTCTCTCATCTCATTTGATTACCGTCACTTTTTTGAGTCCCGTAGGCACTATTAACTTAATCGGACGGGTCATTAACTACTTTCGTAGTCTACCGACTTAGGGAGTGTGTATCTAGGTCCGGCTCCACGTGATATCCGATCCCATCCGGCCTGGATACTGGCGTGAATAGAGGGGTAGGGCCTAAGATACCTTTTACACTTATTTTCCATGGCCCCGCTCATCAAACCGGTCTGATGACCACCCCCTAGGAAGGCAGTTTTCTTTTCCTAGAAGGATTTAATTTAGCCTAAACCCCTTTGTCGGGGCTAGAGATCTTTAACGTGCTCCACTATCAATATATGGATCACACGGGACCGCCCTTTTAACGTCCTCTCCGAGGGACGGTATGAAATCAAATTAGCTTTCCTTCTAGCGAACTCGGCCTACTCCGCTTCATACTGCGTTTTACCTTAATCTTACAAAATTCTGTAATTTTATAAGAAAAAGTCCAAGTAGACTACTTGGAAGACCCTCTCCTGCTTGAAAGTCGCGGCGTTAACCCCGACACCAAGCAGGCAGGTAAAATTTCAAAATCCCTAAGCAATCTGTCATCAGTCTGCAGCGTTGCCAGCTTGTTTGGAACTTAAGTTAAAGGCAAATTTTTCATGACCCTAACCACTCTGTAGTTTGTTAGGATAATGACGTCAGGAATGACGTCACGGTTAACTCAGTGGTTAACAGCTGATTTGGTTGACAAATACAGTATACCAATTTACGTTCTGTGATTTTGTCTTATTCTAACCTAGCTCACTTTTATGTAAATAAAAGGTTGGACATACCAGAAATACTACTAGGTACTACTATATGGTGCTGCGTTACCAACCTAGAGACAGTTATGCAAATATGTCAAAAATGCATACCCACATGGACTCTAGACCTACCTAGGTTCCCCTATTAATATTTAGAAGTACAATTTCAACAGCATTTAGAGGCGCGTGGGCCAGAAAAAAAAACAAAAAGACCAAAAACGAGTAAAAAAATTAGGTAATTATGCATATACGTTTTTCTGCCATTTTTGATTTTTTTATGAATTTTTTTTTATAGAGGCACCTACTAGAGTCCCCCCGGCGCCGGTTTTTCTTTAAAGAGAAAAAAGGGTGCCGGGGGGGGGGGGTTGTAATGTGTTTTTTGATTGTTTTGGGTTGGGCTGTGTTGGGTTGGTTGGTACTACTATATGGTGCTGCGTTACCAACCTAGAGACAGTTATGCAAATATGTCAAAAATGCAAACCCACATGGACTCTAGACCTACCTAGGTTCCCCTATTAATATTTAGAAGTACAATTTCAACAGCATTTAGAGGCGCGTGGGCCAGAAAAAAAAACAAAAAGACCAAAAACGAGTAAAAAGATTAGGTAATTATGCATATACGTTTTTCTGCCATTTTTGATTTTTTTATGAATTTTTTTTTATAGAGGCACCTACTAGAGTCCCCCCGGCGCCGGTTTTTCTTTAAAGAGAAAAAAGGGTGCCGGGGGGGGGGGGGGTTGTAATGTGTTTTTTGATTGTTTTGGGTTGGGCTGTGTTGGATTGGGTTGTTTTAGTGAAAAATAATTTTAAAAAAAAACAGAAAAAAATAAAGTAAAAAAAAACACCGGCGCCGCCGGATTTGGAGTCCTATGAACCCTAGTAGGTGCCCCCATAAAGAATTTTTCATAAAAAATCAAAAATGGCACAAAACCGTATACTACTACGCATGATTACCAAAAATTAGTCTCTGCAAAAAAAATCGATATGCTTTATAGATTTTTATTGTGACAATTTCCCGTGAAAAATAAAGCAACACCATCAGCCTTTCGACAATTCATAGTTATTCAAACACTCGTATACTGCAGGCACACTGCAATTGCATTTTTTAAATAGGTAAGTAGGGAATTATTGAAACGCAGTTAGGGCCCGGCACTAATAAGGCCAGGCACTATTTTGACGCTCTGGACAGATACGCATTCGCAAGAACGACCATATTTAGTGCCGACACTAGAGAGGTTAGGACCTGCCCTTATTTGTGGAGGAATTATACTGGGCCGCATCTTGGCTGTGTCTAGCCGTATTTGACGTTTTTGACAACTATTCGCCATTTTTTTTACCTTAACCCTACTTTCGGGAATTTTTTGTGTTGTGACGGCCAAAAAAGCAAAAATTGGGACAAAATAGTTATATTTTTATAATATCGGATGACATAGCACAAGAAGATTAAAAAAAGCGAGGCTCAAATACTTCGTTTTACCGATGAAGACAATATTTGTTTGCTACGAGAAGTAGTTCAACAAAATCCCTTCCCTTCCCAACATATCATCCATGCTTTTGATCACTCAAAATATAAAAAAACAACACAGAATTTCGAACACAGGCAGCATATATTTGTAGGTTAGAAATAAAGTCATATCGTCACCGTTTTGCTAGAGGCGCGGTCAATAATTCTATAATTTGCACCTTTTAGAACCAGGCACAGCCTGTGTTAAGGTCGGCGCTAAGTAGGCACTATCCAGTGCGGCCGTATTTCAATAATAGGGAATTATTGGAAGCAGTGACATTTAAGCTGTAGCTAAGATAAGCCGTAGAATTACTTCGGCTTAAGTGCATTTTGAGGTTATGTGAGGTATTTTTTGTGTGTGGTATGTGCTGGAACTTTTGCAAACCAAGTAAATCTCAAGGGTCACCCTCCGTTCAAGTGGCACTTGAACAAGTGGAAGAAGTAAGAGGAAGTGGTGCACACGGGCATGGACCATAAACCATGTCATTTTTGCGAGTGGTGTTTCTTACCATGACGTCAGACCAAACTAACCTGGCAAACTACCTCTTGCAGTTGGTTTGTGATTGTAGTTTGAAAACGAGGTTAGGGGGATAAATTTTTGCAGTTTGTTAATACATTTTTTTGTGCATTTTCATTGTATTTATAAATTATTCTTTAAAGTGAGGCACGGGCCATCGAAAATTTTAAAAATCCGGAAAAAAAGTTATATATATCTAAAATTTTATCTCTCAGTTTTATTTTTTTCCCATTTTACCCACCATTTATAAACCCGACGTTACCGTTCGACGTTGACCCTTTTCTGGGATTCCAACGTCGAGTTTATAAGTGGGGGTTTGCCCTTCTCCATATCTCTGATTTGTTCACATCAATAGATATACAGATTTATGTGGGTGTAAGTAATAATGCTGGAGTATGCAGTGGTCATTAACAAAGAACTCTTTATTATCAAAACAGATGACCCATTGCTGTTTGAAAATATAAGAAAAGGTACCTTACACAGCATATATCATGGTACACTTGGATTGCTTTTGATACTAGGGAATTAGGGAATTATTGAAACGCAAGTTAGGGCCGGCACTAATAAGGCCAGGCAGTATTTTGACGCTGTTGACAGATACGCATGCGCAAGAACGTCCACATTTAGTGCCGACACTAATAAGGTTAGGACCTGCCCTTATTTGTGGAGGAATTATACTGGGCCGCATCTTGGCTGTGTCTAGCCGTATTTGACGTTTTTGACAAGTATTCGCTATTTTTTTTACCTTAACCCTACTTTCGTTCACTATGATCGAATCACTTGCGGTATTGATATATGATATTCCATCAGTGAAATGAGTCAAATGAGCGACGAAGACAGAATGAATCAAATCGGAACAGATCAACGACTGACTGACCCACTGTGGCGATACACTGAATCAGTCGGAAATAGGTCGATCGTTTCGTTCATTCGTTCCTTTGATTCGAATTCCTGCGCGCGGGGTAATCTGTATGAAAATATATATATATTCGGCAGCAGAGTATGTTGTATTTAGCTGCATCTTGTATCGACCTTTTTTTTTTTGGTTACCAGGTCACCATTTTCTTTCTTTAATTTCAAATGATTGATTCAATGATCGATTCAAAAGATTCGATCAGTTTAGAAACAAATCACTGATCGATTCGTTCAGTACAAAATGATCGACTTACCCATCTCTATGAGTGATATCTACGGACGATACAACTATACAGCAGTATAATTAGGTGCGTTTTTGTAAGAGAAATGCTCCTCGCGAGCACTTCTTTCTCTCAATTTCAAGAATAATGGCACACGGTTCCTGGTTCTCGTTCTCTGGTTTATAATTCAATGTTCTCGTTCAACCCTATTCTAGAGGGAAATCGCCTAATGTCGTATCATCGACTGAAGTTAGATGTAAATGCTAAGATTCCCCCATTTTTTTTTTCTGTCAGTAAAGAAGTGAGCGTTTTGTTTTATAATTTTTAAAATTTTTTAAATGGTAGCAAATATACGTGATGATTTAGAAAAATTAACGTGTTGCTAAGGAAATGTGAATGGTATGTCTTAAAGCCTATTTACTCAAATGCTTGATGGGTAATTGATAAATGTGATGGTTAAAATTAAACCAACTTTTAAATTATGCACTGTGCTAATGAATTTGAATTACTATGAAAACTTGTGTAAACACTTCTGTAAACAATAATGGGTAATTATGCAGTATACGGTTTTCTGCCATTTTTGATTTTTTTTGAAAAATTCTTTATGGGGGCACCTTCTAGGGTCCCTAGGACCCCAAATCCGTCTGCGCCGTTTGGTTTTTTTTTTGATTTTGTTTTTTTTTAATTTTTTTTCACTAAAACAAACCAAACCAACACAGTCCAACCCAACCTAATCCAAACCAACCCAAAAAAATTAAAAAAACCGTTTACAACCCCCCCTGGGCACCCTTTTTTCTCGTTAAAAAAAAAAAAAAATCAAAGTAACTACAAATTTGTGCCTTAAGGGCTTTTTCAAATATCTTTGCAAAAATAGGCGTAATAGAAATTGGTCTATAATTACTAGGTATATTAATGTCATCTTTCTTGTGAAGTGGCAGAACCTTTGCCAATTTAAGAAAGTCTGGGAAGTTACCAACTAAAATACATTGATTAATTAATTTAGTCAAAGGGATAATAATAATATCTTTGATAGCATTTATGATTTTCTTATTTAAGCCATAAGGATCTAAGCATTTACTATTTTTTAAATTATTAACAATGTCACGCACTTCAATTATTGTGACTTCTCTAAAACTAAACTTTAAATTTTGGTTAATAGTAAATTGGTTTAGATATTGATTAAAGCATACTTCTGAAGGGTCCAACTTTTTGATAATCTTAGCAGCTATATTGGCAAAGTAAGTATTAAAACTATCAGGGGATATATTACTTTTAGAAACTATTTTTTTATTTGCACTCCCATTTATAATCTGCCACATAGCTTTTTGTGGATTTCCAGACTCCTTTATGAATTTATCATGAGCTTTCCTTTTTGCCAATGATAGTTCCTTTTTATATTCTTTATTAAAGTTTCTTATTGTCACTTTAAGTGGTTCCGATGGAAATCTTGTAAGTAATTGATGAAGAAAACTCAACAAGTCTCTCTGTTTTTTAAGATTTTCTGTATAACAATTTAATTGCTTTTTTGGTAATTGTGGGATACCATTTTAGTTTTTTCAGGAAAGAATGTATTCATGTTTTCTACAATAATGTTTAGAAAATGTATAAATTTATCTTCAATTTGCAGAGAAGAAAACTCAATAAAGCCAAAGTCCACGACACCCAGGGCCTGATATAAATTGAAAAGACCTACATCATGAATTGGCCTGTAAACAACCCTCTCAGACAGTCTAGGCCTCGTATAGTCCATTTTCAAAAATAAAGCATCATGGTCAGAGATATTTGGACAGACTACAAACGATTTTAAGTTACTAGGGTTAAAATTAATAAATATATTATCTAAACAATTATATTTTCGTGTTTTTTTAGTATTAGTATATGTATATCCAAAAGAATCAAACAATGTCTTAAGTAAAATTTCTCTCTTTTCATTTGTAGTGAAATGAACATTAAAATCCCCTGTGATTACTACTTTTTTATATAATTTACTTAATATGTTTAGAGCTTTTGACATTAAATCAAGAAAAACATCAAAATTTCCACTGGTAGACCTGTACACAGTTACAATCTGCAAGTATTTAAAATCAACGGCAGAAAACTCTGTCTCCATTTCCACAGACAATTTTTCCACTTTTAAAATTTGACTACATTCTCCTAAGTAAGTTTCATGAACATAAACAGCTGTTCCACCACGGATATGAGCTCTACGGGAAAAACCAGAAACAAGCACATAGCTTTCAACTATTGTACTCACTAATTCAAACTCTTTTAGCCAGTGTTCATTGAGACAAAGCACATCAATCTTGTACATATTTAAATAAATTTCTAGTTGGGTACTTTTATTTTCCATTCCCTGAATATTTAAGTGTAATATATTAAAACTAAAATGTTTGGCGCAATTTTGCGTCTTTGTTAATCTATTTGAATTAGTTGTGCTAATGGTTCTAAAAAAGACTGTTGCACAGAAAAAATATTTTCGTTAATTGGAACCATTTTTAAATTTTTATTTAGGGGGCTTACTTTACCCTGACTTGAAACATTGTTTAAAATTTCATTCACAATTTCTCCATTTTTATTTTTTGTGCCTCCCCTCCAGTGTATTTATTTAATCTGAAGCAATACTCGTTTAGTTTTTCATTGAATCTAAAAACCTTTGAATTTAAGCTGTAATACTTATAGGATCTAAAATACGAAACTGAGGATAAAATTATATTTGTGTGTGTGCAAAGCTTAATTTTTTGGTTAAGCAATTTAAAAGAAGGATATTTAAAATTTTTAAAATCGTTACATCCTGCAAATATTACGACAAAATCATTTTTACCATAATGTTTTGTTAATGCCTCAATATCTTCGATCACATTACTAAACCATGCGCCTGGTTTAATTATAGATTGCACGTCATAATTCTGTAATTTATTACGTAAAGCATTACTTAAGCCTAAACCATGTTCATCTCCCAGCAACAAAACCTTCTTTCTAACTTCTGACTTCATATGTTTCTTAATATCATCACTCCCTTCATGTAATATTGTCATTTCGATGGAACTGGCATTAAACAATTCATTTGCTTGCAAAGGTGCGGTATCCAATCGTGTTTGTCTATGTTTTGTATCAGAATATTCAATTTCAGCCGTAAGCGTTTCAATCGTAACAATCATGCTTTGCTTTAGTGTGTCCCATTCTTTATATTGCTTTTCAAATTCAGTTAAATAAGTATCTATATTTCTAGCTGCAGCTGCTTAGTTTTTTTTGCTAAATAGTCATTCTCTGCATCAAGTGTTTCAATTGATATGCGCATCTTTTCCTGTAAATCCTCCCATTCCATTTTTTTCATGTTAAGTTAATTGGAAAAAAATTCCAGTATACCTATATCTCTTTTTTTGTTGTATTTTAACCTATTATCTTCTTGCTTAACTCTGTATAAATCATTACAATATTTTCTTCAGGGATTTGGTTCGCAAAAATCTGAACCCCAATTTTCAGCACTCTTCAAATAGTCCCATGCTCTCTAGCTTTAGTGGTAGTGATCCAGCCTGATTTGAATGGCATTTTAGACTTTACAATAAGTTGTTAATCCACTATATAGCTAGTTCCATAAACTCGTGCGATTTCCAACCAAGATTAATTAAAATAACTCACTTTTGAAAAATCTAAAAAAACTGTTTGGCAGACTTTGACAAGCAGTGGCAAAAACCGGCAGAAATTAAATTAAAATTGTGTGAAATATATTTCGACATTGAAAAATGTTGTGTCTTTCTTTCATGATCATATAGAAAGAGGTGGACTGGGCAAGGTAGGTGTTGACTTAATACAAGCATTACTTTCACTCTCCGCTGCAATGTGCTATGCGCTACAGGAATATAGTTCCTGCGCGGCCCTATTCTTTCTGTTAGTCTCCGTAAGTTATTAGGTTGTCTCTTGTCATAATGTTAAATACATTATAATCCGCCTGCGCCCGATTTTTTTTTTAAGAGAAGAGAGGGTGCCCGAAGGGGGGGTTGTTTTGGGTTGGGTTGGACTGTGTTGGATTGGGTTGTTTTGGTAAAAAAAAAATTTCAATTTCAAAAAAGCTTTATTGTCACAAATTATTAAAACTCATTGACAAAGCAAGAAAATCCTAAATCTAACATTTTTATATAGGTATAAAACTGTAAACATTAAAAAACAAAACATTATTGAATAATTAGAAACGAAATATAACAAGTTTTGTTTTTTTTAGTAGTTAAAGCATACAGCACCTAAATATGTATTGGAATAAAAAATACAGAAGTACATACACAAGTACCAATTTTAACTTTATGCACTGTCAATATGACAAAAGCAAAGAAAACATTTTGGTTGGTTGATTTCAAAATGGGAGTGATTGATTTTAGCTGATATTAGAAAACAGAAATTTAGCAAGAAGGAAGAATACCTAATCTGTTGTGGTTAGGTAAAGAAAAACATTTTTTTTGTTCTTCTTGTTTGTCAATTTAGTATGTCAATTTTCAAAATTTATCCTAATACTCTATGCTTATAAACTTGGATAAACAGGTGCTGTTAAATTATGTATTGACACTAAAATTGTGCTTATACACTATGAATTAAAGTTATGAATGATCAATATGAAAAGTTGGGTAAACCCGCCTTTTAATTTAGCGTAAGAGTTGCTCTTACAAGATTTAATGATCGCGTTCATACAGGCGTAATTTGACGTAATTTAGCGCAATTTAACTTATGAGATGACCAACTTTTATCTTTTCTTAAATTTTCTTAAGTGAAATCAAAATTGCGCATGCCCAAACAAAGATGGTTGCCGATTTTTCACAACTTGTAAACAAATACAAGAACAGGGAGAATTTATTTGACCAGCTGACAAAATTTTTGACAAAAAACAGAAATAATTGGCAGCTACTTAAGGAAACTGTATGAACACCCTAAATTTTCCTTAAGTTAGGTTAAATTATGTTACGCTAAATTAAATTATGTTAAGTGCTGTTAGAATCCACCTTTAAATTATGTTAGGTGCTGTTAGATTCCACCCCAAATCCGCCGGTGCCAGTTTTTTTTTTCTAAGAAAAAAAAGGGTGCCAGGGGGGTTGTAATGTGTTTTTTTGATTTTTTTGGGTTGGTGTTGGATTAGGTTGGGTTGGACTGTGTTGGATTGGGTTGTTTTAGTGAAATTTTTTTTAAAAAAACAATAAAATTGAAAAAAAATACAAAATACAGATTGGTGAAGGGTGGTAGGGCAGTTGGTTCAGTAGGATTCAGGTTGGATACAAGGTATTTTTGATTTGTTTTTCCTACATTATCTCATTTTGTCGTTTTTTTCTTTTAGTTAGTTAATTTAGTTTGTTGTTGAATACTTAGCAAAGAGCCGATATTAGTTTTACTTTTTTCTATTAGGACTTAATTATCAATAAGTAATTATTTTGTGACCTTTTGCTACTTAAGTATTTTTTGTCTTATTGGGATTTTTTTTTCCTGTTAGACAATAAATAAAAAATCGACGGGCGCAGCCGGATTTGCGGTCCCTAGTAGGTGCCCCCATAAAGAATTTTTCATAAAAAATCAAGAATGGCAGAAAACTGTATACTGCATAATTACCAATTTTAACTTTATGCACTGTCAATATGACAAAAGCAAAGAAAACATTTTGGTTGGTTGATTTCAAAATGGGAGTGATTGATTTTAGCTGATATTAGAAAACAGAAATTTAGCAAGAAGGAAGAATACCTAACCTGTTGTGGTTAGGTAAAGAAAAACATTTTTTTTTGTTCTTCTTGTTTGTCAATTTAGTATGTCAATTTTCAAAATTTATCCTAATACTCTATGCTTATAAACTTGGATAAACAGGTGCTGTTAAATTATGTATTGACACTAAAATTGTGCTTATACACTATGAATTAAAGTTATGAATGATCAATATGAAAAGTTGGGTAAACCCGCCTTTTAATTTAGCGTAAGAGTTGCTCTTACAAGATTTAATGATCGCGTTCATACAGGCGTAATTTGACGTAATTTAGCGCAATTTAACTTATGAGATGACCAACTTTTATCTTTTCTTAAATTTTCTTAAGTGAAATCAAAATTGCTCATGCCCAAACAAAGATGGATGCCGATTTTTCACAACTTGTAAACAAATACAAGAACAGGGAGAATTTATTTGACCAGCTGACAAAATTTTTGACAAAAAACAGAAATAATTGGCAGCTACTTAAGGAAACTGTATGAACACCCTAAATTTTCCTTAAGTTAGGTTAAATTATGTTACGCTAAATTAAATTATGTTAAGTGCTGTTAGAATCCACCTTTAAATTATGTTAGGTGCTGTTAGAATCCACCCCAAATCCGCCGATGCCAGTTTTTTTTTTCTAAGAAAAAAAAGGGTGCCAGGGGGGTTGTAATGTGTTTTTTTGATTTTTTTGGGTTGGGTTGGATTAGGTTGGGTTGGACTGTGTTGGATTGGGTTGTTTTAGTGAAAAAAAATTTAAAAAAACAATAAAATTGAAAAAAAATACAAAATACAGATTGGTGAAGGGTGGTAGGGCAGTTGGTTCAGTAGGATTCAGGTTGGATATAATGTATTTTTGATTTGTTTTTCCTACATTATCTCATTTTGTCGTTTTTTTCTTTTAGTTAGTTAATTTAGTTTGTTGTTGAATACTTAGCAAAGAGCCGATATTAGTTTTACTTTTTTCTATTAGGACTTAATTATCAATAAGTAATTATTTTGTGACCTTTTGCTACTTAAGTATTTTTTGTCTTATTGGGATTTTTTTTTCCTGTTAGACAATAAATAAAAAATCGACGGGCGCAGCCGGATTTGCGGTCCCTAGTAGGTGCCCCCATAAAGAATTTTTCATAAAAAATCAAAAATGGCAGAAAATCATATTCTGCATAATTAATTGTGCTTAGGTTATAAATTATCAATATGAAAAGTTGGGTTGGCAGCTATTTAAGGAAGCTGTATGAACACCCTATATTTTCCTTAAGTTAAATTACCATAATGGTAAAACCTGTTTAATGATTTTTAGATGTGCTTAAGGGGGCACCCTCCATCATTGCAAGGGTTTTACAATCCCGCTTTTTAGGAAAAACGGTAAAACCAATTTAATAGATTCTTTTTGTGTTGTAAAGATGGAAGAAAACTGTAGAGCGGAATTTTTATCTGATCAAAAAATATTGATTTGTTACCTCTCAAAAATGGCTCTAAGATCACCTATTTTTAGCACTTTTCGCACCTCAATTTCTATATGAAATAAACTACAGTCCGACTTATTAGTGAAAATTCCGCCCTGTGTTTACATTTTTACAACACAACACTTTTTTTTGAAAATGTTAAAAACTGTGGCAGAAAAAGTGGGATTGTTGAACCTCTGCAGGCCCAAATTTGGTGGCTTTTTAAACTTATTCTCGCGTGCTCGGTGTCCTATTTTGATGACAGGCGGAGTCTAAATGATGGCTGGACTGGGTGGTTTTATTTTTATTATAGTGTTATGTTTGGAATTATTTTATACCAGAGAGCATTGACCGTCTTTTATTTAGCTTCACAGGAGCTGTATACTTTTAAATTTTGTGATGCATTTTTCGCTTCCTCTTTATCAATTTGAATGAAATTTTGTATGCTGATGTAGATTTGGTGACAATAAAATATTAAAAAAATAAATTAGTGGGGGTTGGTTATAAGGGGGGTGAACCGGGGTTAATAAATTTGAAAATTTAATAAATTCATAACTTTTTGAGTTTTTTCTAAATAATTTTAGTGGTACAAAGGTATGTACTTACATTGGAGGAAATGGTTACAGGGGGGGGGGGTAATGCATGCTTCAGGAACGGTCGCGGCCATTTTCGTGGGTGGGGGGGGGGGGGGGTAAATATAGTAAAAATTCTTTTTTATATTTAAAAGTAAGGTAGCAAATCCTTAGATGGATCTAAATGGAACCTTAATTAGGTAGATTTAATATGAGATCTTAAAGGCACCGCAGGCAGAAATTTTGAGAAAATAAAAATGCCATTTTTTGCATGTTTTTAATGTTGTTGATAAAAATTGCTAAAAATTAAAGTAAAATTGTAGCAAACGGTGTTGTTATAGCACCGCAGACAAAAAAAATGTTGCAGTTTCAGATAAAACCTGTGGCTGTTAAGGCTGTTCACGTGTTTTGTAAAATATTTTTTAAAAATGGGTTGGGTTGGGGTAAGATCTAGTCTCGATTCTAGATTTGTTTCCAGAATCAAGTCATAAATGTGCAGCCGAAAATTTTGGGAAATGATACTATATATAGTGATGCAGGCAAAATTATTAAAAAAGAGGTGGAATGAACTGTCTTTTCTCTTTTTCGTCTGTGTAACACCTGTGTTTTTGAGGTTCTGGGGGAGGGGGTAATTACCCGCTCTACCCCCCCCTCCCGTAGAAACTCCGGTGCACGTGCCCGAAAAAGTGTTGGGAGGGGGGCGTGTACAATTTTGAAATTAAAGTAAAACACAGCTTTTTTCAAGTCACCCCTCCCCCCCCCCCCGGTTCGGGGTTGGGTTGGATTAGTGTGTATAAATTTATATTAAAAAGCAATGACATCATAAAATTCTTGAAAGGATCTATAACTATAGTCCCAATTCTAGATTGAAAAATTATTAATGACCTTTAGCGCCGCAGGAAAATATTTTTGAAATTGAAGGTAAACCTCATCAAAACTTATGCTCGTTTTCATGCTTTTGAAATGTGAAAAAAACTCAATCACAAAAAGTTGCTGTTGCTTTTTATAAGGATGTTTAGTAAAAAAATATTATTTTGGGTGGGTTTAGTTACAATTTTTTCTTGGTGGTTTTTAACTTTTTTTTGCTGGTTTTTTGATGCAAAACTAATTTTTGGCGGAAATGGTGATCCTTCTGAAAAAAAAAATACTATTATTATTATTTTGCTATTTATTTTATTTTAATATGATTTGCATGAAGAATTCTATCTGGATTCTTGCAAATCTCCTAAACCTGTTAAAAGCGCGACAAATAAAAGTGAAATTTACATTCTATAAAACATAATAATTAAATAAAGAAAAATACCCATTTTAGAGTTCTATGTTGTTATACTTACTTCTGCTAACATATTTTTGAAATCTAAAATTATCGAGCACAGGGTAGTTAGTTAAGTTAAATGGATTGATCTTATAGTCTTCTCGTATTGTTTAACTTTATAAAGGACCAGAGGTGTGGTATGCTGCATGAACATTCGCCTATACAGTGCCAAAAGGCCAGACAGTCTGTTCCTAACTTCAAACAATCTAAATATATATTAAAAAGCGGTAATACGGCCTTACTGGGCTTGCGTACCTGTCATTAGTGTCGTCTTAGCCTATACCAAACATCTGCCCTTCAGGAAAGAGGAGCTGAAGCACGTCTGACCGAATGGGTAAAGTCTGCGTTAACAGAGAGGGAAGCACAGGCAAGATTGGGAGATGGGAAATGGGAAGTCCTTCTTAGCTTCACAAAAAAAAAACCATTTAATATTATACCCGACGCGTTTCGGTCACATGACCATTGTCAAGGGTGTACTAAAATGTAAAGAAAAAGAGTGGTATAAAATTAAAGAAAAAATAGGCATTTGTAACTTACATTTTAGGAAAACAAATCATCTTCGAAAGTATCTTGACTTTTGGGACACACACTGATATAAAACATTTTTATAAAAAATTAGTAAAATAGTTAAAATTAAAAACAAAACCATACAAAATAATACACTAATAGGAACGTTGGAGGTTATTAATAAATGGTCAAATTAAAAAAAATAATAATAATAAAACAGACGAAACCACGACATCTTATGGACGAATAAGTAAAATATGGTTGTTGTTAAATGATCACTGTAAAAACTTAAATCGGACAGACACGTACTAAATTAAAATTATTGAACGAGTGGGCGTTAATGGGTTTATTCAAACAAACAGAATAAGGGTCGTTTTCCAAATTTGCAATCTCAAAGTTCTCCAATATGTTTAATTTTCTACTTTTATTCACATTATGGAACATTTTAAAATCGTCATCTATATTAAAAAAGTGATTCGACTCTCTTAAATGTACCCCAAAAGCCCATTTGTCGACATTGGGTGACCTTTGAGACTGCAAATGTTCTTTGATCCGAGTTCCAAAACTCTTACCCGTTTGTCCAACGTATTTCGCCGAACAAGAACTACAAGAAAGGAGGTAAACTCCGCTTTTGTCTATTCTTTTAATGGAATCTTTTGGCCTAGAAAATATATTTTTTAGATTTTGATGTGACCTAAAGACAATTTTTAACTGACTATTTAAGGATTTTAAAATATTACTCACCTGCAAAGAAACGTCCCCAATGAATGTTACTTTTGCGTATTTTGGTGGTTGATTAACTGTGATTGGTTGACTTTCTGAGTTTGAAAATAGGTTTTTCCTAACTAATTTGTCTATTAAAGAAATTTTGTAACCATTATTAAGCGCAATTTGATAAATTGTGTTTAATTCTTTTGTAAAATGGACTGGACTCAGTGGGATTGTGAAAGGTCTATGAATATAAGCATTAAATGATGCAATTTTGTGACCAAAAAAGTGATTGGAATCTGCCGGAATAACATTGTCTGTTTGAGTTGGCTTACGAAAAATGGAAAATTCAAAATGTTTATTTCTTCTCAATATAGTTAAATCTAAAAAATTCAAACTGGATTCTGATTCAAGTTCCAATGTAAACTTAATATGTTTGTTTAGAGAGTTTAGAAAATTATGAAATTCTTCAAGTTTCAATTGAGTACCGTTCCAGATTAAAAATATATCATCAACATAACGTCGCCATGTTGAAATTTTGTCTCGATAACGAAAATTTGAATTAAAAAGCTTTTCTTCAAAATCTGACATAAACACCTCCGCCAAATATAGAGACAGTCCAGAGCCCATAGGCAACCCATCAGACATTTTATAATAACTGTTATTGAATTTAAAAAAGTCGAAACTCAAACAGTGATTTAACAAAGAAAGAGCCCCTAACTTTGTTTTTTGACTAAAATCTTTATTTTGGTCAAGATTGGTTTTAATAATGTCAATGACCTGTTTTCTTGGTATACTGGGAAATAAATTGACTATATCAAACGACACCAAAACTGAGTGCTCCCCAATCGTTGTATCCCTCAAATCCCCCCCCTCTCCAAGATTGGGAGAGTCCAAGGTCAAGGTGGATGTGAAGGGGGGCTGCCCTCAAGGCAGCTGCCTTTCTCCTCATCTGTGGTGCCTTATAATGGACGACCTCCTAACTCGCCTGACACAGGAGGGATTCGACGCGCAAGCGTATGCAGACGACGGCGTGGTGAAGGTCGTTGGCCTCTTCCTCGCCACTGTCTGCGGAAGAATGCAAAAGGCGATCAGAATCATAGAAGGCTGGTGCAAACAGAACGGCCTATCAGTTAATCCTGCAAAAACTGAAATGATCCTGTTCACCAGAAAAAGGAAACTAGAGGATTTCAGAGCTCCCATAATGTATGGCAGACCCATAACTTTAGTATCAGATCTTAAGTATCTGGGAGTCATACTGGACAAGGGACTCACATGGAGGCAGTATGTTGCCAAAATGACTGAAAAAGTCCAGGCAACAATGTGGGTATCACCCCCAGGAACTTATACTGCTTATGTTCCGACAGCCAAGCTGCCCTCAAGGCTCTTAGTTCACCAAAAATTGTCAGTAGCCTAGTGGAAGAGTGCGTTAACGCGCTACAGACATTAGCTGAATACAAGAGGGTGACACTGATGTGGGTCCCGGTCCACGAGGGAATACCAGGGAATGAGAAGGCGGACGAACTTGCCAGAGCTGGTGTCGAAACCCAATATATTGGACCGGAACCGCTCTTGGGAATCACAAGAAAACAGGTGCAGAGCGAGCTCAACAAATGTGCGAGCGATCAACTGAAGTCGTCCTGGAGGGAAGAGCGAGAGTGCAGACAGTCCAAACTGTTCCTGAGTGGACCAGACGCAGCCAGAACTAAATGGCTCCTGGGAAAAACTCGCAAGGACATTGGATTGTTAGTAGGAATGCTGACAGGGCATAATCGGCTGCGCAAGCACTTGACATGCATCAGAGTGTTGGACGACTCCGCCTGCCCAACATATGGGTGGGCAGAGGAATCAGCGGTGTACCTGATAGGAGAGTGTGACGGGTATGCACCTGATAGGAGAGTGTGACGGGTACGCCAGATTGAGGCCGCAGACGTGGGGTGCCCCCACAATAGAAGAGGAGGAGCTACACTCTCTAAGATGGGCTGACGTGCTGTCCTTCGTAACAAAGACGGGAAGGCCCTGAGAGAGAGAGACAAGAAATGTAGAGGGAGTGGTAGGATAAGGGTGCGAGACGGGGTATGGCAGAAAGGGCCCATGAAGAGGCCTAGTTGCCAGGCCTGCTGGCTTCCCCTTACTACTAGTACTAGCCTATACCAATTCGACTTAAGCAATCCGATGAGTCCACAGAAATTCAACGAAAATAGACCCATCAAGTCATTCATAAATCGCTTTGAAACGCGATCATTCGTTAGATTTAGGGAAAACCATTGTCCTCTCCACTGGCAACGCTGCATCAGGCAATAACAAGCATGCTCCACCTCAAACATGCTCCATCCACCTTACGTTTACCAGCTCGATTCTAATAACGCGGCAACTCCGACGACCAATAATGAATATGCAGCGTAGTACACGGTTATAACCCGATACAAGTGCGAGGTTATCACATTGTGCAGGTTTTATTCCCAACGTATTAAAATTAAAATAATAATTTTTATGAGAGATGATATGTACCATAACACTTGTGTTAAAAAAACGGGGGCATTACCTAACCAAATGTCAAATACGTGTCCCCTTTTTTATGAACAGATATGTACTAACAAATTATGAATTTTTTATTGCATTAAAAAATGCTAGATAAGTTTCTGCAATTTTTGTACACAAATCTTAAAAGAACAGTTACAAAAAAACTAAAATGATGCTACCATTTTGTTTACAAAAAAGCGTTTATAGTATCCAGGTGACGTTTCAATATGGCGGCCAGTCAAATGTTGGGCGCCTTATTTGTATAAGGTTTATCTCCATGATTTAAAAATCAAAAAGTTATAAAAATAATGTTTGTATAAACATTATGTGTGGGGATACAACTTTCAGCATAATCTGGCATCGTCGCCATATTGTTTAACTTATGTCTGATCGCAACTGTGGTAAACATAATGTCTATATGAGTTATACCTTTATGGATAAGTCCCTAATGAGTTGGGTAAACCTCCCATAATCCCACCAGATTTTTTTACGTAAAAAACTGAACAAAAATGGTTTTATTATTCTTATGATATATTAGTTATTGCAATAATAGAATAGAATGTAATACAATTTTATTAATGGTCATGCCATTTTACATTTTATAATTTACAACTTGTTTTGGAATTAAATGTGGCTCGGAAGCATTTACACAGTGCTTATGGTTTTGTTAACTTTCAGAATGCCTCAGATTTTTCTAAAAATTGATCTTCAAAATGCTTTCAGTATGGTACATAGACATATACTACTGAGCAGAGTGAAAGACTATATTCCAAGAGAAGTTCAAGTCTTTCATTTCGTTCCAATTGCATATCATTGCAGGGGCGACCCATTGGGTGAACTTCTTTTTTGCCTTATTCTCCACCCATAGTAAATTCTCTAAAATCTGAATTTAATGCTTTGTACCTACATGACGGTAGTTGACAGTGTTGCAAGTGCAGGCTACAATGATCACTGTTAAGTAATAAACCATTGGCATGTGCATAAATTTATTTTGCATTGATCATAATTCATGAAAAAAACAATATAAAATCTTCGTGCAGTAGTCGTGAGGATAACATGAGAAAAAACACTCTAAATCTCCCTAAATTTTACATATTTTAATAATTTTTGTACCTTTCTTAGCAGTTAAATATTTCAAGGTTTTAATTATGGGTGTAAAGAAAAATATTCACAAAGGGTATAAAAAATACGTATCTATAGAAAGCAACTCTGTTAAAAAATATACTTTTAGCTTAAAAAAAACTACCTTAATAGACAAATAAACTCCGTTAAAAATATACTTTAAGCCTAAAAAATACAAGTTAAGTAGGTATATTAGATAGCATTTTTTTGACAAAAAAAGTGAATATTTATATTATTATTTTTGCCCGAATTTGTATGTTTTTGAATTTTTTTTTAGAGGGTTATTGAATTGTATCTCTTTTTATTTGCGATTTCTCATTTTTACTTAATTTTCTTCTGCACATTCACAATTCATATTTTTAGTTTTTCGCTACATTGCAAGGTCATATAGCTTTGCATAACTACGATGTCTGAAAGCTGGCTAAGATATGATATCGATGATAATTTTACGCAAATAAATAGCTATTATTTTGTAAGACTTGACAGGACAACACATGCGGGCGGTGTGGGGATCTACATAAAAATAAGTCTCAAATTTCACGTCATCCATAGGGAGTGCAAGCCTCGCATAGATCATATTTAAATCAGGTTAAATATTTATAATCAAATAATGATAATAGGTAATATTTACAGGCCATCAGACATCTCTGAAAAGAACTTTTCAATTGACCTTGAGGATATTTTGACAGAAATTTATACAAATTTTGACAACATTTTATATCCAAACAATACCACCAGATTAAAAAATATAAAATATTTTACAATCAAAATGACTTCAGATTTTGGTGCCCTCGACATTCAAGTTTCTGATCTTCACTTAATTTACTGCCAAATAGATTTGTATAAAAGTACCGAGGTAACAAATAGCTTTTCTGACAGGTCTTTAAAAAATATAGGATTATAAAATTTGAATTATTTGTTTGAAAAACACGCCCCGGTCAAAACCATTTTAAACAAAAAAACACTCCCTGGTTTGACTGAAAATGTTAAATTTATGTTCAAACTAAGGGGATCAGGCCTTGGAAAGATTCAGATTTTAAAAAAATCCGACCCATTGGTGAATAAACAAGTCCGGAATTACACAACTTCCGCAATAAGATTTGAAAAAAAAATATCTTAATCACAAATTTAAAAATTGTTCCCAGAATGAAACATGGAGCGAATTAAAAACGAATAACATTGCTTTAAAAAAAAATTAATATTATTCCTGATATAATCTATGAGTTATCGGTACATAAAGTCGGCATAGCCTGACTTGGCACTATTTCTGACAATTCCGCACGAAGGTTGAAAGGTTTCTGACATTTTTGTCATATAAACATGTCATGTAGACATGCTCATATTGTGCCATTTCGTAAAGTTGACAAATTAAAGTTAATGTTGTTCTTTATTAAAGGCAGGTACAAACATTATGAAGTCGACATTATTTTGATAGCAAAGATGACATATTTAGACAACAACGATGTCAGAAACCCTTTAAACTTCTTGCGGAATTGACAAAAATAGTGCCGTCTTTATTAAAGTCAGGCTAATCTTAGTAATGTCGACGATTTAAATACTTTTTTACCCATGTAGATCAAAATAACCTTACACACGATCAAGAAAACTTAAACTTTTATAATAATCATAGCTGCACAACACTGCACTTTTGAGTTTACCCCTAACAATGATACTGAAATATATGGTAACCTAAAAAATATTAAATTGAAAGCGATAGAAAAAATCATAGAAAAACAAATTAGTCGACGACATTTACTTCAAAAATATTTGCTTCAAATAATATTTATCAATGTTTAGATGATAGAGCAGTGGTGCTTATTTTGCTAGACTACATTAAGGCATTTGATATGCTAAATCACAAAATGTTTTTATCTAAACTGGTCAACAATTGAAGTGATAAAACTTTTTTCGTTTGATAGAGCCATTCGTCGCTCATATTTTGATAAACTTTATTAAGATGCAGTTAACGTGATGGGAGGGGCGAAACACAAAGATGTCAAAATCGCAAAAGTTGGTATGGCTACCATTTAATTATATTTTTTTAACATTTTTTTTAAATGTCTTAAAATGATCCAGAGATAAAAAGGTGTTTATATGTTTTTGTTTGTGTGTGGCCTTTAGTTTTTGAGATGTCGTTTTTCTTTCATAAAACAGTCCTTTTTTGCTTTGAATGACTGTGGGTGCTACACAGCTTGATTCAAATTAACTAAATTTGCTGAAATGAAAGCCACATAAGGGCTCTATAAAACTTTATCTTATCTTTTAGTTTAAAATCTATAAACTTAATCACCTCTTTTTTAACAGGCAGAACACTGACTGTCGTTTTTGGCAAAAATACATGAGAGAAACGCAATATAGACCTAGGGTAGCATTTTAGCACCTTTGCTTAACTCTATACCAAAAACCTCTATAAATGTCTACGTTTCTTTGAATATCAGTATTACATGTACTGCAACAATACTCAATTAATATTTTCGTTTAAACCTTCCGATGTTGTCAAAGATGCTAATTGCATAAACCAGGACTTAGACGGTTATTTGTTGAGTCTCAGGCAGATCGCCTAAAATTAAGTCTCAAGAAGTCCACCGTAATTATTTCTTCATACCTCAAAATTTCAATTAACAATACACCTATTAATTTTCAAAACTCGGCAAGAAATTTAGGAGATATTTTTAACTGTAAACTTAGGTTTACCCAACATATTTGCACCAAACTTAAAACAGCTTATTTTGCATTGAAATCGCTATACTCACATCGGCATTATCTTAATCAAAATACCAAAAAAATGTAGTGTGAAAGTATCTGCCTCCCACAATTTATCTTTTGTGGTGGTCTTTGGTCTAGCGTTAGAATCTATAACTCAGAACAGTACCCTCTCGAGATAGGCCGATCAACTCATACCGATTTAGTGTCCTTTTCTCCACCTTCGCCGCCATTTTCACTCAAAAATGACAGTTAATCCATTACTTTTCTGTCAAAATGTCGGCGAAGGTGGAGAAAAGGACACTAAAACGATAAGAGCTGATCGGCCTATGTGGAGAGGGTATTGCTCAGAAGAATTGAAAAAGTTCAAAATTCATGTTTGACATTTATACATGGAATTCGTCGCCGTCAAGGAATATCTCATTAACTTATTGACGCTAACTGACTTAACATGTTCAACAGACGCTTGCCTCACTCGCTATGCTTTTTCTACAGAGTTATTAAAACTAAAACCCCTTCTTCTCTTAATGAAATAGAGTTTCACACATAATCGCCACTTAAGATTTTCCGTCTCATTTTCAATTCCAAGACGTTATAGAGATTTTTAAACGCTTTTTCTTATAGTGCAGCAGCTCTTATGTATCTAATTCATCTACAACTGAAAATCGTTTTATTCCCATATCAATTTATTGCTTTTTTTAACTTTTAAAATAATTTTTGTTTAGTTTTGTCATTTTTTTAAAAATTTTCAAAATTTTATATATCAGCTTTCATATATTTTTGTAGTTTAGTTTAAAAAACGAATTATATATAAAATACTGCATACTAGGGCTTGACATTAGATTAAGAAGGGTCATTTCATATAAAATCAACCAAAAAAAGGGAGATTTGGCAACCATCTCCCCGATTTCGACAATTCTTGGTACATTTATTCTACGCATAAAGGGGATGAAAAATCCCAAATTTTTTTGACCTTTAGTTTTTTTAAAATTAATTCTTGAAAATCACAAAAACTACCAATTTTGCTCAAATATATACTTAAAGAAATTGAAATATTTTGATATAACTACTTAAACTTAGACAGTGGTTTATAGCTCGCTTTAAAGGTATTTTAAATACCTTTCGAATGATGTATCACATGATGTACTTTAAAAAAAAATTGAAATTGAAAAAAAGCTTTTAAATTTTTGTAAAAACAACATTTTTAATTTTTTTATAGAAATATATTTTGTTTCTTGATATTTTGCTAAACTATTTAAAATATTTCAAAATGGAGACTTAATTGGTTCATAAAAAAAAATATATTTAAAAATTTAGAAAATTAAAGAAAAAAATGAGGTCATATACTCGCTTTTGTAGTATGTATAGTTCTGAAGATAGGTATTTTTATTTTTATAAATGCCTGTAAAGACAGTCAATTTTAACCAAATGTGCAAGTACACAAAAAGAGTGATGTCTTGGGAACTGTATACCGAAAAAAAGCGAGTAATACCTTGTTTTATAGGTATTTTAAAGTCCATTTTAATAAAGTATCAAATAACCTAATTTTTTCTAATTTTTTTTTCAAAATTTTTAAAATAATTTTTTTTGATAAACCCATCAAGTCTGCGTCTTGAAATTTTGTAAATTGTTTGGCGAAATATCTAAAAACAAAATCTACTTTTATAAAAAAAATAGAAATGCTGTTTTTTTCATTCCCTTTATGGGTAGAATAAATGCACCAAAAATTATCGAAATCGGGGAGATGGTCTGCCAAACCTCTGGTTGATTTGATATGAAATGACCCAGAAGTGTTTTAGTTTTAGAACAAAAATATATTCTAATATGGTTCTTACGACTTAAACAGCACCTAGGTTGTAAAATCCGGGAGGCTACCAACAATAATCTATTAACCCATTGTATTTTTTTTAAATTAATAAACCTCTTTAAATTAAATTATGAATTTGACATAATACATACGAAAGGACGTCCATGATATTAATACCGACAGAGCTTAAATTGACAGTCAACTCACAAGGTCTATTATATACATCAGATTAATCATATTTCTTGCATACAGTGCAAAAATTTTCTTTAAATAACTCAGAAATATCTTCAGGAGAATCTGCGTTTTCTCCATTTAAAGTTAGTAAACTAGGAAGGCTATTTGAGTTCTGTTTGGACCTGTAATTGAGAAAATTTTTGGAAATTAGAAAGAGAACATTTTTGTTTAATGTTATTAATATTTTGAAAACTTGGGGTTTTTATGCCTGTTTACTGGAGTTGATAAGTTAATGGCATTGTAAAGGTTCTCATTAACTACTTTGATTAATTAATCCAAGTTATCAGTTAACAATATATCGCCCCACTCTACCACCCAGCAAACACATCTGTTACATTAACATAGTATTTACGTAAATCTAAAGTCAAAAAATTTACATAAAAAAGTTTTCATAAAATTTACGTAATATTTACATAACATAACTTATGTTCTTCAATTACATTATATTTACGTAATAAGAAGGGAACTTGTGCATGACATTATGCAGAACATGGAAATTACTTTTTACCTTGTATAAATGTTACATTCCAATACCTAATATTTATATACATTTCAAACTCCAATGCAGGGTGTGGTTTATCTAGTTTTAACAAGAGATTTGGGCATGTAACAATAGACAAATAATTTCTATTTCTAAAAACTAGGTGTAAATAATTTTTATATTAGTTTCGAATTTTATTGAGTAACCAACCCAGTTGGCCTATTTCCATTATCATCATTAACCCACTATTCATTTGATCCGTTGAAGTCACCACATAGGAAAACATCAAGATAATCTATCACAGGAGTAGTTTTCTAAAACTTGTATAACAGAAGATATATACGTCTCATAAACTTCACTTGGAGAGTAAGGGGGAACATACACATTACCAAACATTAAGTGCTTTTTTTAAATAATATGAATAGGATTTTGTATTTTTGTAATAAAGCATTACTTTTTGGTCTGTGAATTTGAAAAAGTAATACTCGTTTTGATACTTGTATTGAATTCAAAACAAATCTTTCAGAAAACACCATATTATTAAAAATCCAATTCTAAGCAAGTATTAAAATAAAATTATTATTAGTTATTAAAATATAAACTTAGAATACTACTAAAAATAAGGCAAAAAAATTTCCTATTCATTGTCTCAAAGGATTGTGTTCACAGATACTTAAGATGAAAAGAGTTTTCTTGAATTTAGTGTCAGAAAATATTTTCTTTTTTTATTATTCTAGATATATATGTTTTTCTTGAAATTCCTTGAGCCTCTGCAGTTTAATTCATTCGGGTTCTTTTTAGGTTAAAAAGATCTTTGTTTGGATTGGTTTAATAACATTACAAATAAATTTTATGTATAAATTTCCCTTTGCTCTAGTATATTAAGGACGTTAATTTTGATCAGCATGGATCCACTGGCGGCCCCAGCCATTTAAAAAGGGGGGGGGGTTCATTACGAAAAAAAAACTAGAATAAAAGCATACCTTTTATGATAAACATCAATATATGCAAACAAAACTTAGTAACTATAAGCGGGAATTTGGTCTGAAATCTTTTCTTTTCTTTTTTTCTCGCTGCGCTCGATATTTAAACCAACACTTCTAAAAAAGCACTATTTTAGCCACTAGTTGTTAAAACTACTATTTTTTATACCTTCATCAAAAACATGATTTTAGTAACTGTCTGCAGTCAACTAAATCAACTTTTTTTTTATCACGGATGCAAAAAAAAGATTTCTATTCTTGCCTAAAAATTAAGCCATTTCCGCCAGTTTTCACCAAGTATTTACGAAAAAATCTGTCAAAGATTAAAATGTCGCAACAATGAACGTCACCGAGTAAAAAGGCACATCGCTATGGAAACACATTTTCCTGTTTTTCTTGGATTTTTTGATAAAGGTATTAAAAAATATAAGTGTTAACATCTCGCGGCTAATCTGTCCTTTTTTTACTCGCGTTTTTAAATACCTCGCTGCGCTCGTTATTTAAACCAAGGCTTATAAAAAGCACTATTTTAGCCACTTAGTTGTGAAAACGACTATTTTTTTTGTTTTTATTAAAAAAAAATCGTTTACGGTTTTCTTGGGCAAACCGGTCAATGTCTATGCGTTTTTAATTAGGAATTAATAAGAATTTGTATACACTGGATATTTTTCTGTGCCGTCGGTAATATGGAGTTTTTCCTAATATAGCTCATTTTAAAACTAAGAAATAATCAAAGAATTAATGCAAAGTAGTTAAACTAGTAAGAACCTTCCTTAAAAAACACACACCAGTAGTTGTTTATAGAATTTAATAAAATATTTACAAAAAACTGATTTCTCTAATTTTTCAAAAAATATTTTCGGTTTACTTTCTTGATGAGTTTTGTAAAAGTGGAAATCAATTTGAACAAATTTGATATTTTAATTAACTATTGTATAAAGGATAAATCAAAAATAACATATCCTATTTCAAGTGACATGTGTGATTTTTGAATATTGACTGTTTCATCAGGACGTGTATTCTTGAACAGGGAGCGGCATAGATCTATGGCGAATGATCACATGGGACGAAAACGTTATATTCTTGAGCGATGATCCGATCTTACGGATCTCATGAAAATCATACGTTTACGATCGTATGGTCCTAAACCGGGGAACAGCGTCGAATTTAGTGATGCTTCCGCAAGAAAGAGTTTTTTTTTAATGTTTTGCTTCCTAAACTACTTTTTATTTGTGGGAGGTGACAGATCCCATGCACGAGAGAAAGACCGGATCGTCTGACTTTCAAGAATACACGTCCAGGTAGTTCAAATGTTACCGACACGGACATCATTGTTACAGACGGGACAAATATTGAGGAATAATAAAAAGCTGCTAAATATTAAGTTTTATTTATTTATAAACAATACTCATAAAGCTATTTAAAAAATGTCCGTAATTTTAGTAATACACTCAAACACCCAAACGGTTTATTTAGCAACCTGTTCCCAATAAACGATGCTTAAGTCCTGTTCTCACTATGCAACTTTTCCATGCACCAAAATTTCTAATAACAGGTTAAAAGAAGACACAATCTGCCTCTCTAATTTCTTTAATGGGTCTGTTCTTAAATAAATTGACAAAAATTTTAAAAATTGTATTTTTTTGGTAACTATATACATGATTAGAACTCGACACCAAAAATTCATTGTACAGAAGTCGAAGATTTATTATATGTATGATAGGACCGATTAAGAACTATTTATTTAAGAACAGACCCATTCAAGAGCTGTCTAAGAATCGTTAATTGGGAATAGTTTGTTAAATAAAACGTTTGACTGTATTACTAAAATTAATGACAATTGAAATTTTAAAGATTTGTAAGCTTTATGAGTATTGTTTGTATGGAATGAAACAGGGTTCTACGAATTAGTCAGAGGAGTAGGTATTATTCGTATTTCTTTAAATGCTGTTACAACAGCTCTCTAATATTTTGTTAGGGTAGTTTACTGTTTTTTACTTTAACATTTTGAAATTATTTTTTAAACTTTAAGTATAAATCAGTTATTAAACCAACTCAAATGTAATTACAACTTTGTAACGTTGATAATTTTAAATTTTTATAAAAATCATTCCATTTTATTAATAGAATTTCAAATATCAATTTTTATAAAAAAGAGTTTTTGAAGAAATCATACACTCTGATGATGCAGTGGCGGTCCCAGCTATTTGAAAAGGGGGGGGGGGCGGTTTCGATACGAAAAAAAACCAGGATAGAAGCATAGCTTTTATGAGGAATATATCAATATATGCATATAAAACTTAGTAACTACAAACGCGGATTTGGCCTGAAATCTAGGGGGGGGGGGGGCTACTTAGATTTTAAGTTGTTTATTTCATACATTTTTTATGTTAAAAAATGTTTAAATGCGCCGAAAATTTTTGAGAAAATTACGTTAAAAATGCAATTTTTGAGTCAAATTAAACTAAAATCGTGAATATCAACGTTATCATAGCGCTGCAGACGAAAAAATTGCAATAAAAACTGCATTTTTTAATTTAAAATTAAACTAATTAAATAAAAATATATCAATGGTTTCAAAGCGCAACAGGCGAAATTTTTTTAAGAAAATGACACTACAAATGCCACTTTTAACACAAAATTAAACTAATACCGTAAATATCAAAGGTGTTATAGCGCCTACTTTTGAAAAATATCGCCACGCTTGTTCACTGCCTCGAAAATGTTATCAGTATGTTTTGATTTAAGCTTTTACCTACTTGAACAATATTGTTTCCAAATACTGACTTCTCCCAATAAAAGTTTAAGAATTTGTATTTTGTATTAATCAAACAGTTTATAGTATTTGGGAAACGACTTTAGTTAATTTTGCCTTGATTTTGGCTTTAGGTTGTATAAAACTTGGTATGAATATGTTCAGGTCAAAAATACTTTTTTATGTCCGAAATGATTTAGTCTAAAACTTGTTTATAAATAGAAACTCTGTAATACTGTTCCGTATTTCCAATATCGTGGTTTTCGCGGTAAGTACTTCATGAGTTTGTTTATTTTTGGCGTGACGAATTCAAGGTCAAGCTGTCCCAAAATACTGTGGAGGGATTCTAAATAGAATATCTTTAAAACAGTGTTGGCTGCCCAGTGGATAACCCAAAAAGGCCCATTGGGTTTTTTGGGTAAAACCCACTTAAACTTAACTTAAACTTAAAATAAAAAAAGGTATATTATTACCAGTCGTTTGAATCTGATCGTAAGGTTCAAACTTATGTTGCAAAACTTTTTCTAATCCCAAAAAATTTCTTATTTTATTATTCCAAATAAGACTATGCAAATTATAAAAAAAACGATTCTGGTTCAGTATTTGCAAACTCTACTTTTATTACTGGATTCTAAAACCTCAGTCCATTCTGAAGCACTCTTAGGCATTTTTTTAAAAAATGGTTTAGATTTAATAACCTCGAAAAAAACGAAAACTTTAATCGTATACTATCATATCATACTAAGTAAGCAGGTACTTACAGTGTAGTGAATCCAGAAACTCTCAAAATAATTTTCTTTAGGTTTGTTTACATTAAGAAAATATGATACGAGCATCTGCATATAGCGCTGGTCAAACTAAACCAAAACTGCTTTGATTTATTAACAAACAAACTGTCAATTTCCTATTTGTATATCGTATTTTATAGTTGATAAACGATCACGAGAATAAGTCCTAATTTTAAAGAAAAACTACAATCTGTATATAATATAAAAAGAAAACTATAAAAAACCCAATAAAACCCAAAAAAGTTCAGTGGGTTGCGTTTTATATAAAAAACCTAGTTTTTTTCCAACCCTGGTTTAAAGGAACGTTCTGCAATTTCTCGTTTTTTCTCCAAAGGCTTCAAAGTTGCCACCAGCATCTTTGTTATCTCCTTTTTTCCGGAGCAAAGGGGGGGGGAGCGATCGCCCTCCCCCCCTGGGACCTCCACTGGATGATGGAACGATAGTTTATTTCTTAAAGATTAATTTGATTATATCAAAGGATTTGACAAAGGCTAGTGGAGCGATTTTATATGAATGGGCTTATTTCTTAGAAATTACATGAACTCTTGTTGAGGTACTGTTTGGTAGAACTTCCAGATTTTATTCTTATTTTAAGAGTAATTTATTAGTTATGTTGGGAATTTGGAACCTTTGGTTGCACTAAAACAAAATTATGATTATTTTCCACAAAACCAAAACTACACTTTTTTGCACTCGACGCGCGTTTCGCTAACAACGTTAGCATAATCAGGAGACGATAAACACATATAACCATTGTTTATCGTCTCCTGATGATGCTAACGTTGTTAGCGAAACGCGCGTCGAGTGCAAAAAAGTGTAGTTTTGGTTTTGTGGAAAACAATCATAATTTTGTTTTAATTTATTAGTGATAATAAATATTACTACTTTAGTTTATTATTTCTAGATAGAGTATGTATGTTAGTATATTATTTATAGAGGACGTTTACCGTCCAATAGGTGGGTAAAGTAATTCAGTGCAGGAAAGATTTTTCTAAAATTTCATTAAAAAAAAACTAGCATAATATATATATGCGTATGGGAAAGTGTGGTGAATTACCCTGTACCCAACTAACCTACTCTTTCCATAACGCCTTTTTTCACTACCTAAAAGCAAGATGTTTTAATTTCACATTGAAATTAATTATCTAAACCATTTTATTAAAGCAAGAAACCGGGAAATATCTATAGGTAGGTTTATTGTAATAGGTACTATTTTACTCAAAACGCGCAAAATCCGAAATGATTTTGTCTAAAACTTGTTTATAAATAGAAACGTGCGTTTGTTACCACAAGCATCTTTGTTTTCTACTTTTTTCTGGAGCAAAGGAGGGGGGGAGCGATCGCCCCTGATGGATCATACTTTATTTGAAAAAACATTGGCGAGCATAGAAACTAATCAAATGTCAGCAAGATTTATGCAGAATCCTTTACCCAATTCATTTAAAAATAAATAAATTTGTAAACTATACCTTAATTGGTAAACTGGTTTTACATAATGTTCTAATGTCTACAGTTCAATTTTAATAAATTATAACTATTTTTTTTATTTAGATCTTAATTAGATAATATAACAAAAAATGACTGCATTTATCAGAAATTTTGAAGTGACTGACTCATTTATTGAGAGTTCAAATGATGTTCTTATGCATATAAAATAACTAAAAAGCAGCTTTTCAATATTTGACCTAGATATATTGAGTTTTAGTGCCTATTTTAATTAAATATTAATATTTATAGAAGAGTATAAGTACATTTTTTATGTGATAATTTTTGGAAAACAAGAATCCTTGCAGACGAGAGGTTATTGTATAATGATTGTTATTAAACAATATACAATGGGTGAAAAGTCAACCAAAATGATGGGGTTTTATTGTATTTCAAAAATAATTACACATAATCTTTTAGCTACAAAATAATACAATTAGATCAAATTAAAATGATCGATTTAAAACTATAGGTTGACAACCATCTAGTACAAGTTATAGCACTCTATAGACCTCATACAATAAAAGCAGAAGACACAAGAGCTAAAAAATCACTTTCAAAATAGTCTGCAAAGCAACACTCAAATTAGCTTTTTGGTAGGAGACACCAACATCAACAAAAAAATGCAAAACGAAAACGAATAGAAAAGATTTGTGGCGTAGAAGGCAAGGGGTAAGAATAAATCGGAAAATTTTCCTCGACCATTAATTTGAGCCCGGAACCTCTAGAATACCAGTCTAACGCTCTACCAACTGAGCTATCGAAGAAGACAGGTTTTTACTGGCCATTCGGAAATCCTTTCGTTTGATTCATGTGTTAGTAGTGGGGTGATCTTTGAAGCCTACCGCGGCTTTAAAAACCCAAAGGTGTTATAAAGAAAAGAAGGTGCACATTTACGATTATTAGTTGTACGAAATTTCTATTTATCTATCATCCAACGAAACAAGACATATAGCGTTTTATTGAAGGTGTCGGTCGGTTAGTTCTGAACTAATAATTGCCGCTAAAAATATTTTTTAAATAAAGGAACATTTTTAGCGCCCTTATAAATTTACAGAAAAGATTTGTGGCGTAGAGGGCAGGGGTAGGGAAATAAATCGGATTTTTTTTGCTCGGTCAGGATTTGAACCCGGGACCTCTAGAATACCAGTCTAATGCTCTACCAACTGAGCTATCAAGGACGACGAGTTTTGACTGGCTATTTGGAAATCCTATTTTCCGATTAATTGGTTAGTAGTGGGGTGATATTTGAAGCCTACTGCGTAGCTACACATTCACGTTTATTAGTTGTAAGAAATTTATATGTATCTATCAACCAACGATACACGACATATAGCGTTTTATTGAAGGTCAAGTCGGCGAACTCTCAACTAATAGGAATGTGTACCTCCTTGTGTACTTCCTTGTCTTTATAACATCTCTAGTTTTTTAAAGCCGCAGTAGACTTCAAAGATCACCCCGCTTCTAACAAATAAATAAGATAGCCGGTCAAAACCCGTCGCACGGTGGTCGATTTTCAGAAAAACGCGGACATAAATGGCAAAATTAAAAAATTCAAAATGTATCTGAATTTGCTCCTATATTGTCAAAATACTAGACGAATAGTTGGCCAAAGAATAACTATATTTTTTACAAGTTTGACATTACGCAAATGTTTAAAAGACGGGTTATCAAAAGTCAGTATTTTGTATTTATTATAAAATATTATATATGCAGAGTTTCTTACCTCTATAAAGTGATTTTGTTTATTATTTGTGTGATTGTCTGATATAAATTCTTTGTGTACTTTAACATTTGACAGGTAAGTTTCTTTTAAATATAACTTTGAGTGAATGATTGTTTTATTCAAAAGTTTATACTTGAGTTTTCTAAGTATATTTTCGACGATTATTTTTTTTTTGGTTAGCTTTTTCTTGATGAATAAACCTTGATTTACCTTACGTAAAATCATATTTATAGTCTGCAAGTATTGCATTTAATAATATAGAAATAAAAATTGCGCATATTTGCATTTTTAAGAAATATGGGAAATAGTATTTTTGATGTATATCAAAATTTACCTGTTTTATTGGGTGCAGGGTTTTCTGGTATATGTTTGTACCCCGCCTAGAGAGTTAATTTGAATAGATATGGAAATATGGTAAATACAAAAGTGTTGTATTTTTTATGTACCCTAAGAGTTTTTCGTCTAATAGGTCAAGAACATTTCAGTAAATGTCAAATTTTAACACGCTAATGTTTTTTTTTATGGGAAAACCTGTATACTACTTTGTTCTTTAATCTGCTTGATATTTTACTAATTTTAGTGTAATATAATATATGTCAAATTTAAATTTTATTATTTTCAAGATACTGACAGTTAAAAATCGTATTTTTTTGAATTTAAGGTACTGTCATCACAAACGGCTTAAGACAGAGCAAAATAAATGTTATTTCTTAGTTTTTTAAGAGCTATCTAATGGTACGTACAGCTGCAGCAACATTGCTGGTGGGGTGCAAAAATAAACATGAAACCCCTGTATATATAAGTAACTTTATTTTAAAATTAAAATTTAAAAATTATTTTATGTTTTATCCCCATTCAAAACAATTAATGCAATATGAAATAATAGAAAATTCATTATTGATTCCTCATAACATATTGACACCTTTTTTTTATTTGAAAAGTATACAAAAAAATGTATAGCTTTATCTAGGCTTTTAGACTCACTCCTCATTTTTATGTATACAGGATAGGATATAAAAAAAAATGGAAACTCGAACTTGCAAATTTTAAATAGACACACAGAATATGACAGTATTAAACTGTTATATCTTGAAAACAGTTAAAAATCTAAGAATAATAAATAATAAGAATTTTAAAACAGAATGCAAAAATGCAATAATATACTCTGGGAGTCTGGGTGTTTCATTTGAAATTTTGAAAGTTTCGATTGGCATGCTTTTCAATATACCCTATATACATAAAAATATACCAGTATCCTGTAACATTTATATATTGTGTGAATTACTGTAAAGTAAATTTTATTGTTCTATTCTAAATTAACATTTTTAGTTTAAAATTTAAAATTTACACGATCATCCTGTGTGTCAGCTAAATAAGAATAAATGCTTATTTACAAATTGTAAACTATTCATTTTTCTATAAAACTAATTATTTTGTACGATTAAATTACAAGGTGAAAGTTTCCTTTTAATATCCGCGTTTTTACAAAAATCGACCACTTCCTCGATAGCTCAGTTGGTAAAGCGTTAGACTGGTATTCTAAAGGTCCCGGGTTCTTTAGGTTTGTAAAGCCGCAGTAGGCTTCAAAGATCAGCTCTCTACTAACAAATGAATTTAACGAAAGGATTTCCGAATACCCAGTCAAAACCCGTCGTTCTCGATTCTCGGGTTCTCTACATTTTTAAAGCCGTAGTAGGCTTCAAAGATCACCCCACTACTAACTGATGAATCGGACGAAAGGATTTCCGAATAGTCAGTCAAAACCCGTCATCCTCGATAGCTCAGTTAATAGAGTGTTAGACTGATATTCTGGAGGTCCCTGGTTCAAATCCATGTCGAGGAATTTTTGTTTTCGATATATTCCCTTACCTCTTGCTCTCTAAGCCACAAATATTTTCAGTGAATTTATAAAGGCGCTAAAATTTTTCCTTTATTTTAAAAGTATGATAAATAGATATTGACCATATTTTTTCTAAGTCGACTGAAAATACGCTTTTTAAATCATTTGTGATAATAAACAATATAACAGACCATTACCCAGTAATGCAAAAAATAACACAAATCTAAACTAGTCAAATATTTTAAATTTAGCGAAAAAAATCATACCATTTATAAATAACGAATCATTCATGGATTGATTTCTATAATTCCAAAAGTTTAGATGCAAAAACCGATATAAAAATTAAAATACAACATTAGAAACGTCAACCATGGATTACTCAAGCTCTCATGATCTCTTGTAAAGAAAAAATAAATTGTTTCAAACGCATCAAAATGACCGAAATAATTAAGCTAAATAAAATATAATTGAAATAAGAAAAATATTATACATTCAAAATTAAATAAATGAAAATGGTAGTGATAGTAATAGTATGTGGAAAACTGTTAACAGATAAATGGGGAAAAAAAGACTTATCCAGACATTAAAAAAATTCACAGGCACACAAAAGGACTTGGAAATTTCAAATAAATTTGACGAACACTACATTAATGTTGGAAAAAATTTGGCAAACAAAATAAATTAAAAAGGCATTTTATACTGTTAATTTGAAAGTTTTACTTAAAAAAATGTCACTGACTGGTTTTCAGTGTACTGATCTCCATTGGTTTCAAAATTATTTAGAGGAGGATAGGCAGCAATTTGTTTGTATTAATGGAGAAAAAAAGCAAAAAACTTTAAATAAAATGTGGTGTACCTCAAAAGTCAATCCTGGGCCCCGGACTTTTTAATTTACATAAATTCATTAAATAAACAAAACTTAAAAGGAAATATTAAAGTATATGCAGATGATGCAGGATCTTAACCAACTTTCTACTTGGTTGGACTCACACAAGTTTTCACTTAACATAGAAAAATCAAACTACATATGGTTAGGCAGACAAATAAAAAAACGTATAAAAACAGAAATAAACTTTAATAATGGTACTTTAAAAATACAAATAAAATAACATTTCTATGTTTAATAATTGACCAGAAACTTTCTTGGGTGGATCATGTAAGGAGGAAAATTGTGAGTGTGGTAGGTGTTCTAAAGTGGTTAACCTTCACAACTCCAAAAAAATATCTGCGGTCAATTTATTTCTCTTTGGTGCCCTCGCATTTACAATATCTAACTGACATTTGGGCAAAAGCAGCTAAAAAAAAACTTATTATTACAAGTGAGGTTATATGTTAATGTAAACAAGCATTTTAATTTTCTCTAAAAAAATATTAAAAAATAGCTAAAATTAAAGTAAAAAATCTCCAAAATAGTACTACTTGGGTTATAGCATGTGTTATTCTGCAAGGAAGTGAAGGCAGGTTACAAATTTGCAAATTAAAAGGACTGCTACAAAACTAACCTACAAAATAAGAAAAATAACAATGACACCAAAAAAGAAAAAAGAACCTGAAGAAAATAAGAAGCCTACACGAATTTACGTATGCCCTGAGTAGAGAAAAGATCCAGAAAACCCAATTCAGTATTATTTGCGAAACATGTGAACTATACTTTGATAAAAAATGCTGCGGTTTAACACCAAACGAATTTACCGTTTATGAAAAAAAAAAAGAGGGATCCTGGACATGTCTAAGCTGTCATCATCATCATAGGCAATCACTCGATACCGAGTATGATTTTCCTCTTCTGTATCGTCGCTATCTGTTGTGCGTTTTTTGATGGCTATGTAAGCCAATTCTCGAGCCGCACACACTTCCACAGTCCTTAAATTTCAAATGGAACATGATTGAGGAAATGAACTGAAAATAAACAAATAAAAAAGGTTAATGAAAAATTAAACATCAAAATTGATATGGTAGAAAGAGAAGTTGAAATTCTATGTAATGTAAAAGAAAAAGAAGATAAGAAAAATCGTCAAAAAAATTTAATTATTACAGGACCAGAGGTAAATAAAGATGTGGTGTAGAACACTGTGCAAAAAATCTTTAGTAAATTAAACGTACCCCTACAATCTGGAAGCTATAAAGTCTCAATATTACCGAGTCAAAAATAAATAAAACCTATTCTTGTGAAATTAGATAATGAGGATATGCGCAATAAGATCTGTACTATCAAAAAACTGTTTCGTGACTTAAATACGACAATGTGCGAGATTGATAATCATTATAAAAAAATATATTTATCGCAAGACCTGGACAAAGACACAAGAAAATTACTAAATGAGGCGAAAAAAATGAAACAGAATGGTTATAAGTATGTGTGGGTAAGAAATGGCTATGTATTTTTTTTAAATTTATTTAATAAGCACATAGATATCATAAAATAGAGTTATATAAAAAAGACAATGTATATATAAAATTAAATTTTAAATTAAAATGAATATCTATTATATATCTAGTATATGTATTATAGTATATGTCTGTAAAATGGACAATGAACCAGCAATAAAAAATAAGAACATGGATCATTTTCAAAGTATGATGGAGTGATTACTTAACATGCGGTGTGAATAATGGATAAAAATAAAACAAGAAGTAATGTATTATAATGAAATATTAGATGACTATAACACATGTGATACCGAATGCTGTCATCTATAAAAATCTGGACGATATCCATGTATATTTGGAGGCTTATAAATGTAGTTTTGATGTAATAGTGATGTCTGAAACTCATCCTATATATAACTTAACAGATTTCAGTATTCCTGGGTATGAACTAGTAAGTAATGGGACTTGTCTAAACAAAATGTGATCGATATGTAATGTATGTTAAAACAAACATATAAATTTCAACAACAACAAATCAAATACCAAACAAAAAATATCGTTTAAAGCCTTGGATAACAGTGGACCTATTAGTTTCTATAAGAAAAAGAGATGAGCTTAGAAAAATATGTGCATGCAATCCTATTAGTATAACAAAACAAACAAAACTATATACAGTATAGACAAAACCTCACTAAACTTACTAAAACTTCAAAAAATAACTATTACAAAAATATAATAAATATTAATAGGGGACACCAGCGTAAAACTTGGCAAACCATAAAAAGCATAACTAATGAAAATAATTTAAATTTGAATATAAAAGGTATACAAAAAAAATAACTTAGAGTTGACTGATACACATGATATAGCCGATGAGTTTAATGAGTTTTTCAGTATAATTGGTAAAAAACTGGCAACCAAAATACGACCTAAAGCCAATCCACATTCTAATAATTGGAAAAATTCTCAGTCATGTCATTTTTCTCCGATTACTGATATTGAATTGATTGCACAAATAATTTAAAAAAAAAATGCAACTTCTTATGATATAACATCAAGCATCATCAAAAGGTTTTATAAAATAAATCTTATTTTTAGTACTGGGATTTTTCCAAATATATTAAAACAGGCAGTTATAGTTCCAATTTTGAAAGCTGGCAATAAAAAACTAACTACAAACTATAGGCCGATAGCGCTAACTTCAAGTATAACAAAACTAGTTGAAAAATGTATTAAATTATAATAATTGTGATACTGACAATGCATTGGCTAAACGAACTGAGTATGTGCTTAACAGTTTTAATGATGGTTAAAGGGTATTTACTGTATTCTTAGATCTATTCAAGGCCTTTAACACTGTGTCACACCGAATTCTTATGAAACGTTTAGAAAGTGTAGGAATAAGAGGCACAGTATTGGAAATATTTAGGACGTTTTAAAAAAATAGAAGACAAAAAGTAAAACTGGGGGAGGTTTATAGTTCATCTTTGCCCATAGAATTCAGTATGCCACAGGGCACCGTCCTTGGACCAATACTATTTACTATCTACATTAACCAAATAACTAATCTACTGGGTGAAGCTGATGTGCTATGCTTTGCGGATGATACGGTGTTTTGGAGTAGTAGGAACGGTCAATTAATATTTTAAAAAATTGCTTGGATAGCAGCTCGTTAACACTTAACATTGATAAAACAAACTATATGACATTTTCAATGACAACTGCAGGGCCCGTATTCGCGCATATTTTAATAATTTTTTCATATTTTTGACTTACTTCATAAAATGTTCACATTTTTGACGAAAATTTGAATTTTTTTTATTTTATTCATAAAATAGTGTTTTGGTCTTCAAATTTTTAAGTCGGCCGAGTTTTGGGGTACTGGTCTGTGGCCTTGACTATTTTTATATTTCTACTTCTTGACTATTTTAGTTTAGATTCGTAGTTGTTTTTAACTTATATTTATTTCGTTTTTCAGTTTTTTATTGTTCGTTTGGTGCAATAAACCCTTATAATAATTCATATATGTGTTAAAATAACACTTCCATTCGTCAAGAAAATAAATAAAAAACCACTACCTGTACACACATAGGTCCTTAAATGAATTTATAAGCCGTCAAAACCAAACACTTCGGCTTATGTATAAAATTAAATCAAAAAAATTGTTGTAATTGTCTACCCAAAGAAGTCTGGTTTCCGGGGTGTATCCGGACTTCCAGGTTGTATCCAAACTTTTCTACATTTCACACTTCCAGAGTGTATTCAGACTTTCCTGGTTGTATTCAGATTTTTCCAGGGTGTATCTAGACCTTTTCAATGTGTATCCCGACTTTTCCGGGTGTATCCAGACTTCCGAATATATCAGGGCTTTTCGAGGTGCATCCAGGCTTTTTCAGAGTTTATCCAGACTTTTACAGGGCATACCCGGACTTCCGGGGTATATCCCGGCATTTTCAGAGTGTTTTAAGACTTCCTACATAGGGTGTATCCAGATTTTTCCGGGGTATATCCAGACTTTTCCATAACATTTTAAATACGCTATATATATATATAGTGTCAAAAATTTTAGCGCCAATAAACTAACGTTCTTATAAGCCCTCCAAGGAGGTTTTACAATGTAGGAAAAAAAATGTTTTATTTTTTATTTATACGGCACTTTCGTCATTTAAGTAAACAGTTTTATTGTAACATCTCTGGAAAAGTTACAAGGATTTTTCATTAATATTTTAAAAAAATAAGTAATTCGCGCTTGGTGGAATTTGCATATTTTTTTCAAAAAAAAGACAAATTTTTCATATTTTATCCATTAAAACAAATTCGAATGCATATTTTCATAATATTTACGTGATAGGTCGCTGCGGGCCCTACAACTGCTACTCAGCCAATTAACAAAAGGTTAATTATACATGATGAAGATTGTGCCTCATCAGAACAATGTAATTGTATAAACTTTATATCTAAAAAGGAGCGTGTAAAATATCTGAGGGTATATATAGATCATTTATTACATTCTGATAAACAAGCTGAATATGTCAAAAAAATTATAAATTCTTTCAGCTAAGACAAATCTTAGATTTAAATACATTTAACAAGTAATACTGAAAATTAAAAATTATTTACATACAAGAAACTGATAATAAAATATTAAGTATATAGTGGTGGGGAAATTGACAAATTTTGAATATACATATAAAAAATTAACAGACAAATTAAGGGTTATTTTATGTTAATTCAAACGTGTAAAAAAAAATATTAAACATGGAACAGTTAAAACTGTAAATTGTGATAATATGAAATGGTTAGTTGGGGGGAGAATTTAACAACACTTTAAAAAAGCTTCATGTAATTAAATAATTATTTACATTTACCTAACAAGTGCTGAAAGTAATACTTTTCCGCACGCGACGGCAGTTACATGAACGTCGTGGAGCGGAATTCAGGCAAGCCATCAAAGGCGGAAAAGACACTTTTCAAACGTGTCGGGTACAAAATTTTTCCTACTTGCGTAGAAACCGTCTAGACAATATTTTATTTTAATAGATTATTAGATACTCCAGTGGATTTTTCTATTTATTTCTGTTTTTTGGTATATATATATATATATATGTATATATTACATTACTAGGGGTTTAAATAATAAAAATTATGACCTATTCCCTTTTTTAATATGTTTGCAATTTTAAATTGAAATTTAACAAAAGATTGGCTTATTTTTTGTCTAGGTGAAACATGATCAAATTTGGGATTTTTTTTTGTTGTAGAATATTTTGATGCGTGTTGATGTTATTTGCTCATTTATTAAATGTGTAGGTGCAAATAAAACGAATATAACAAAATATACTATACTAGAGGAGCTTTTCACTAAGGGAAATACTTGTACACTTTTAGCTATACTTGAATAAAATCTCTGGGAAGTGAAAAGCCCCTTTAATATACTAAAATAACCTGATAGATTTTCCTTTTGTCATTAATTTTTTATAGATGTTTCTGATATTTTCAGGGCTAAGCAAGACTTCAAATTTCTTTAGTCCATTCAGCATCAAAATGGTCGAATCAAAAGGTTTGTTCAACCTCTTGTTGCCAGAAGACCCTCCTTTAGAGAATGCTGTGTTACCGCTAACTGTTAGCTTGGACGAAATTAAAAAAGAAGAGGACCTTTTGGATTATTCTGGAGTAGGAGAACCGTCGACATACCCTGTGGGTGAATCTGGAGTAGCGGGACCCCCTGACGTTAAATTAGATGACATTAAAACCGAGATACCACAGGCATATCCCATTGGGGAACCTGGTTGCAGTAGATGGAGTGTACTTGGCGTCAAGAGTAGCACGAAAATAAAAAGAGAAGTGCTCAACGAAGAATGCAGCAGTAGCAGTTCAAGGTAGATGAAATTATTTTCTAATGCTATTTAACACTGGTAAAGCTTTTAAATACGTTAATTCGAAGTTGTTGACAATCTTAAAATTTAAGATGGTAGACTTTCTTGGACCACCTTTATCCTTTTCTAGTGCAGTAACAATAAGAATTTAACTTAAATAAAAAAAAAATCTTGAAAAAATCCTAGAATTTTTTGAAATCCCAATTAGGTATTTATAAACTTCTTTTTTTTTCATGTTTTAAATAAATTTCAATATGTAGGTGTCAAAAACTTAATCTAGGTACTTGTTCTATGCTGTAAAACTTAAAAAACTAGTTAAACTCATCTCTCCCAAGTAACATTTTTGGTTAAAATTTGGTAAAATATTCCCGAGTTACGCTAGTAATTTTTTCTTATGAAAAACTGGGAGATTAAAAAAGAGGGAAATTTCCCGCGTTTTTACCAAAGTGGGGACAAAAAGCAAGGTAATTTGTTGGGATTAAATAGGTAATTAAATTTTTTTTTTCCCGAAGGTGAATTTGCCCAGAGGACACTTTGTACCAACTTTTGGGACACATTTACACATCTGCATAAATGCTCAACCTAATTTGTGTCCTATTAGTCGCGATTCTTCAAAAACCGTCAGAAAATCTAGCCCTTACAAAAAATGTGATTTTTAAATAGAAGTTTACACTAACTGCTTTTTTGTCCGGACTTATTTGCTGGCATTCGTTAAAATTCTTAGTTTCTTAATACTGTTCTAGAAAATAAAAAATATGTCAATTTTAATTTTTCTATGCAGTTTTGGTGAAAAACCCCTTTTTTCATTTAAAAATGTATTTTATTAAGCTTACTTTTGTGTGTAAACAAACCTTTAAAACTTTTAACATGCAAAACCATAGATAGCCATGGAATATGTCGCTGTCATTGGTCAGAAAAGTCACACAAATTCTGTCTTTCCTTTTACATGGTGAGAATTTTCGACACTTTGACGTCTATTGGTACGCGTAGTAGCAATTTAGCTCCGCCGTAAAACTAGTAACGCAGAATATCTTTAAAATATAAAATTTACGAAATTTTATTTTAAAAATGATGCAGTTTCTCTTACAACGTTAGGATAAATATTAAGGACTCTCACCACTTTCCAGAATTCTGACGGGGTGAGATTTTCTGTCGTTTCTGAAGAATCGCGACCATTGTACACAATGCCCTCTCAGTGCCCTCTTGTTTGTCTGTGACTGAAGCGCCCTCTACGTGTCAGAATAGAAGGAGATGAAAACATTTTTAAATGAAAATAAAAGAAAGGGAAAAGTAATAATTATGTCCGTGGCCTACAACAACTTTGGAAATTAAAAATGTTGATGAAAAATCACATTTATATTTTCATAAACTACTATTTTAAACTATTAATGGGAGGAAACCGACATGCGCCGAAATTTTTTTGTTGAATTGTTTACTTTTACTTCCATAAAATTCAAGCGCCCATCGAAACATGTAGTTTTAACAAAAAAATCACCAAAATTATGCTTTGGGAAAATACTAATTAGATATCATTTCCAATTTGTAATAATAATTTAATATTTGGCTATGAAACAAGTGGAAGCAAATAAGCAAATCATTTTCATAAAGATTTTGTAGTTTTTTTTTCAATAAAATTAATAAAAAACTTGTTAAAAAAGAAATACGTGGGGCCGGAACCACTCTTAGGTATAACGAGGAGACAGCTGCAAAGTCGACTCATTAAGTGCGCTAACGATGCACTGGCGGACTCCTGGGAGAACGAATTAGGATGCAGACAGTCCAAAGAATTCATCGACGGACCGGACGCGGCCAGACTCAAATGGCGCCTGGGAAGGACACGAAAAGATATTGGACTACTGACAGGGATACTGACCGGCCACAACCGACTCAGCAAGCATCTGACTCGCATCGGGGTCGGGAATGACTCCATCTGGCGTGTTTGTGGAGTGCGATGCATACCTAAGGATGAGGCATCAGGTACTCGGACAACCGAACCTGGATGCAGAGGACCTGCGAGCTCTCAGGTGGGCCAAAGTACTGGACTTCGTGAAGAGAACAGGAAGGCCCGGAGAGCCCACTACCGTACAAGCTGTACAGGTGGTGGATTAGGGGGCTGGGCTGGGGTAAGGTAAAAAGGGACCGATTGGGCCTACTTGCCAGGTCTTGGGCCGCCCCCTAGTTACTAATACTATTAAAAAAGGGAAAAAAACATGGCGCCTTACCTTTTTTTGGCGATCGTGCCCTAAAAGTCGTGTTAACCAGGTTTTTTCCCTCAAACACAAATTTCCAATGTTGAAGCCAAAATTTCTTATTAATCATGATGAACATATTTCAGGAGACCTCTTAAAAATTAAAAATTGGTGTAACGCTAACAGACTTTGTTTTAACATCAATAAAACAAATATTTTAGGGTTTAATTGTAATGTGCAGGGCGTGAATTTGGGAGACGATCCCTTGCAGAGCAATACTGTCACCAAGTTCTTAGGTCTGCATATTGACAGTCAGTTAAGATTTGAAGATCATATCTTTAAATTGAGTACGAGACTCTCTTCTGGGTGTTTTGCCATTAGATGTGTAAGGGCCGAATTGGTTAGTGACATTGCAAGATCTGTTTATTTTTCATTATTTGAGTCACATTTAAGATATGGCATACCTTTTTGGGGCTCTGCACATCTTCATCTTCTGAAAATTGTTTTTGTTCTTCAAAAGAAAGCAGTGCGTTTTGTGGCTAATATTCACCAAAGAGAGTCATGTAGGCATCATTTTGTTAATCAAAAAATTCTAACTCTGACATCATTGTTTGTTTTAGAGTTGGCAAGTTTGGTCTTTAAAAATTTTAATAATATTTATGGTTCTGGACCAAGGCGTATGACCAGACAAAGTTTCAATCTTCCTTTACCAATTCCTAAAAGCACTTTGGCTCAAAAATCTTTAATTTATGAAGGGAGGAAAATATTTAATCACTTGCCTTTTGTCATTAAACATGATACAACCCTCAAAAAATTTAAAAAAAAAATAAAAAATCTTCTTGTAGAGAGACCAAATTACTCTTTGGCCGAGTTTTATGAGGACCAGTTTGGATAAGACCAATTGTGTTTTATTACATTATTACTTTATATTCTTATATTTAAAAAGTATGTTAAACATCTAGTCATTTTTTTTTAAGCAACCCCTTAGTTTTTTTTTACCTCTTTATTATATTTTAATCTTTTTGTCTAGTTTTTTGTTTTATGGCTTTTATTTATTTTTTCGTGTTTTTTTTTAAAGTGTAATCCAGATTTTGTTTTTTTTAAATTATTTATTCTGTTTGTTAGTCTGAATTTTCATGCTGTTTTATTATTTAACATATTAATATTATTTTTGTGGTATTTTTCTTTTTTCCTTCCTCTTTTGACGTATTATCATATTAATTTAAGAATTTACTTTTATCTATTTTAGTGACAAATTTATTAATAATTAGATTATTTAGCCTGCTTTGTCAACAGAATTTTTTTTCTTGACAATAAAGTATTTTTTGATTTGATTTGATTTGATTTAAACGATTGTGTGTATTCCCATTGGTTGTGTTCGGCACTTGTAGAGATCCACTAGGACTTGTTGGGTCCCCACTATCACTTTTTATTTCTTTAACTTTTCTGTAAAAACTGCTTGATGCTGTGAAAGGTTTGTTTCTTTTTTCTTTTGGCATGTTAAAACACAAAACTGTCAGGATCACCACTACTAGGTAGTATCCTTTTTGACGATCTAAACGTGAATGCCCTCTCTTCCTTAAACCCAAATGTTACCTAAACATCTATTTTATTTGCTTGAATTTTAAGCTTCCATCTGGTTTTTCCTATCCCTTTTTATGATAGGAGGGTTGGTATCTAATAGCCCAAAATCCAAACAAAGGTTGAAGATTAGTAAGTAATTAAGGAAATATCTTATAATTTGGAAATATCGAGAAGGAACATTAAAGTTATGATTATTGTTTAATCTAAACAGCTGCTCATGACAGTTCGTTAGCGGACACGTGACGCAAAGGAATTTTCTTGTTTTCTACCAGAACTACTTTCTTCTCATCAAGAAAAACAAAACTGAAGTTTTAACCTAATCAAATCTTAATATTCTATATGCTTAAATAAAGTAGAATAATTTTTCATAAAGTTCAAACATATTTTTAGGTATTACTTATTTGGTCAAAAAGCCAAATTTTTGTCCTAAAACTTATTCCAAGAAAAACCCTAACTTTGAGGAATAACTATAGATCAAAAATAAGTAACTTTGAGTTCAGTTTTAAACTAAAAAAGTTCTTAACATTGAGTGATTTCTTCAGGATATTATTAAACACTTACGACAAGCAATGTTGACCAAGAAATGCCCAAAAAAGGCGGGGACCTCAGAGTAGAATCTCAAGTCAAGTTTACCAACAATTTACCTTCTCTTTTAACTTTATAGTCAAAATAACTTTGAAGACATGATACGAGGAAAATAATTCGAAAAATATCCTAAAAGAAAACCTTTAAAATGTCGTGTATATAATGACCGTTTCTTAAGGTTATTTGTTCCAGTTTAAAACTTATTTTCAAACCTCAAACTACAAAATATTTTTCTGAAGGAAAACGGGGTATGTTTTGACGTATGATTGGTTATCTTAAACTTCCAACTTCCCAATATGCCCTAAAATGTTACTTGGGCTTATACCATTGTACAAATTTGATAAGTTAAGTACTTTGTAGTTCTGTAACACTAATAAAAAAAAACTTAGTCAACTAAAATATCTCATTCTTATAGATTTTATACCTGCTAGACGCAAATCCATGACCTAAAATATTTTCCGAGGTCTGGTTTACATGATACCTGTCTATGAACCATAAATCTTCTACGCTGTGGGAGTGATTTGTGTGTGTGTATTTGAATCTAGCTAATAAGAGGTATTGTTCTTTTATTTTTAATTACTAAGTATTGTTAATCTACTTTTAACTTAGTTTATCTATGCTTGTGCTGTGGTCGACGCATACAGAACATTCGCAAAGTGGCGGGACGCGTTCCGCCCGCGAGAATTCTCGAACCGCTGATGCCCTTCCAGTATCATATAAGTACGACCGGCCGTAGCCACGTGAGTCAGTTGCGTTTAGTCAGCGATATCGACACAACTCGAGAATAGCACGAAGCTATAGAAGCGATAGCGAGTTATAAGAGCTAGTTTAGCGAAGTGGTGTGATTGTAGGGTTTTGAGAATTTTAAACAGTTGTTTCTGTTCGTGTAGAGCTACTCAAATAGAGATATCGAATCACTGACAGTATTTTTCATATCTCTTCGACGCGCTGAGTAGTTACCTGGTTTAGTGATATTTGAACCGTCGTTTCGTTTAGTTGATATCTATTAGTAAGTTGGCGCATAAGATAAAAAATTGGCTCCTCATATTTTTTGTAATGCTTATGCCAACTGTCTTCGAGACTGGCTTAATGGAAGAGCTCGATCAATGCCATTTGCTGCACCTATGGTTTGGAGGGAATCAAAGGATCATACGTCTGATTGCTATTTTTGTCTCACACCACCAATTAGTAAAGGTATTACGACGAAAACAAAGGATTCTTTGAGATACCCTAACATACCGTCTTCTATTCGCCCTGTGCCCCACAATGATGTGTAGCCTGTTCCACTTCCCCCTAATTAATATAGTATTGATTCCGAAGAACAATTAGATGTCAGAGACGTGGAGCCATCAACCTATCAGGATCCAAATTTTCTTCATGAACATCGTGGTAGCAAGGAACCACACAGAATAACACAAAGTGAGTTGAGTGACCTTATAAGAGACTTGGATTTGCCAAAACAAAAGGCGGAGTTGTTAGCATCTAGACTACAACAGTGGAACGTGCTTGACGATAGAGTAAAGGTTTCTTTTTATATAAGTCGTCATACATCGCTTTATTTGTTAAAATGAAAAATGACTTGATAGCCTGCCAATATATTGATGAGCGGCGACTTTTCATAGACTCTTCAAAAGTAAGTCTTAAAGCGGTATTACTACATAATGCGAACATATTTCATCAGTTCCAATTAGTAATGCTGTCTTGGAAACTGTGCAATATAACAAATATGGTTGGCAAATTTGTGCAGATTTGGAGGTAGTAGCTGTTTTACTTGGCATGCAGTTAGCAGTAGCCGTATTAAAAAGGATCACTATAAAAGAAGTTGGCCACAAAAAACAATCTTTTGTGCCGGGAGTGAAAAATATTACGAACAATCTTTTAGTTCCTTAAAATAAAATATTACTTTCGCCGTTAGATGTCAATCTTGGCTTACTAAAAAACTTCGGTAAAGCTTTGAGTAGAGATCTTCCTGCCTTCAATCACATAAAACACAAATTTCCCAGAATAAGTGAAGCCACGATTAAAGAGGGAGTTTTTGTCGGACTCCAAATAAGAAAGGTTCTCGTGGATTCTGGATTTGACGCTGTGCTTCAGGGAAAAGAAAAACAGGCATGGGAAGCCTTTAGAATGGTGGTGATGAAATTCTAGTTTAATATTTTGAAAAAAGTTATCACTTTGTAATGAGTACATGTGTAATGTTCCTCATACCATATATTGGGGATAATAGTTTTTTATATACAAAAAATGAAAAAACCATTCTTTTTATAAATGCCGTTCACGTTACAAATCAAATGTTTCCATGTTGTCCAGGCTACGGTCATCTGGTTCTTAAAAGTAAAACCTAAGCAAGATTAGTAATTAGTAATAGCTACTAGTAATTTTGGTTGTTTGAAAAAAACTTATAAGGAAAATTTTTAAAAAATCCTAATTTCGTTTCTTTGAGATCATGCTACCAACAAATAATCATTTTTAATTTTTTATAATTAAATTTATAGCTTACATGATGGCAAAATCCCCCTGGATATGGAAGACATGTCTTCTAGTATCAAATCTGAGCTGGAAGATATTGAAATGAAGACCGAAGAGGAGCCGAAACAAGAGGAGCTTGAGTTAAATGAATGCGAAACCGGGTGAGTGTCTTAATGTTTTTAAATACTTTTAAAAATGTAAAGAGGCTGCAATTTTGACAAGAAGGGTTTATTACGAACTAAGATGAGTTTTTCCTTAAAGAAAAAATGTTTAACTTTTGATACGATGTCCACAACTTGGAAAATGAAGGAAAAGTCAGAAAAATAAAAAGAGGCCGGGGAAGTAAATTATTTAGGAAAAGTCAGGGGATTTCCTCCAATGTTGGGGATTTAAGAGGAATTTTCCGGTGCTTCCGTAGGACTGCATAATTAAAATTATTTTATTCAAGAGAAGAGTATAGTATTCTTGTTATAGTGTAACTGTCTTTCTCAGCTAGGGTTGTAGTTTTAGCCCAAACTTGGACCGTTTTGCCAATATTAAAAACCAAGTGATTCTATTTATACAAAACTTGAAGAAAAATAAGAAACCAAAAGGAAATTCCGAGGGCAATTCAAAAAAATGGCTTAATAGATTTTGCTATTATAGAATTTAAGAAACTTGTTCATTTTTTCAGTTTATTCTTTCTAGTGAACAACATTCCAGTTTTTTAATAAAACTTTCAAACTCTTTAATTTTTGCGACAGAGCATAAACAACTACAGAGTGAAAAAGAGTCATAGTTGTCAAATTTAACTGTAGTTCCCATAGCGTTCCTTTATAACCGTAATAATTTTTAATTTGCTTCATTAAAAGGTTTTTTTGGTAGCATAAATTGATTTTATTTAATAGTAACGAGCTATTTTACACGTTCTTACTGCCTATTACCTAATAAGGCTAAATATAAGATGGACAAATATTCCTTAAAACTATTATAAAAAAGCAATTATTTTGATATAGCAAATAGGAAGTTATAAATAATAATTTATATAAAATGTTTTATCAGTTCGTGATCAAAGGTAATAATTATTGGAATGACTGGGACCATTTTTTTTTTGTTTTGTGAGGCAGCTTTGTTTTTGCAAACGTCATTGAGCTTTGAAGGTGTACCCCTTTGTTTTGGACATTTCTAATTTTTCAAAAATAAAAATTGAGTTTTTTTTCAAAAATAATTCCCTTTTTTTCCAAAATGTAGTCTCCACAGTAAAGACTGGTTTATGCTTAGCTTCCTTTTTCCTTTCTGTAACTTTTGCTGTTTCTTTTTCATTTAGCAATTATTAAACCTCATGTGTTTAGATGTGGATGTTCATGTCCTGGACTTCAAAAGAAAAACCATAGAGCAATTAGCAATACAAAAATTAGAAAAAGATGATTTGAAAAACTCGGAAGAAAATCTTTTTAAAAAAATAATAAGTGATTAAGTTTTCTTTTAATTGATGTTAATTAAAGTTAAACTTTTACTTTTTTAAAAATTTTGATATAACTTTTTGGCATAGTCATAACATTTTTTAAAAATGGGGTAAAATCATAACTTTTTAGAGCCAATTTTTATTATAAGGCTTGTTTATTTTAACGACTATATATCAATGGTTACCACACTAGTTTTTCTAAAGTTATTAGATTGCTTATTGTTTAAAAATCCTCACCATTTCAACACTCCACCAACACTCGTATAATTGCAGCTTCTTTACATAAGAATTCTTATTACAGCCTGAAGAAACTCAAGAACCATTTGCTAGAGTCATTCTTTTGGAAATTAATTTTTTTTTCTAAACAGTGTTAAAAAGCAAAAATAACTACATACAGAGTATCCCAAAAATAATCCAGAAAAAACAAATTTAAACAGGTAAACAAAATCCATCGCATTATTTTCATATTACGTTGTGTGTTAAGTTAAAAGTTAACATTTTTAGGAAAAGATTAAAACTAGGCTATTAAGCAGACGTTGAGTGTGGTGTTTTTGCATGTAAATTTTTATCCTTGAATTTCATTCAATTTATTTCAAATAAATAAAGAATCCAAAAAAATGTCATTGTATTCCAGCCACCATTCCGTTTTCTCTCAATATCCTGGAAAAGAATCAGCTAAATTTGACTTAAGAAGCACCTATTAGTGAAGCCCCAATATTTATTTAAAAAGTGTACCTTTAAAGAAAATATTTGTTTGTGTAAAATTTAAAAAAATATGGCTGTAGTAAGGACTCTTCACAGCCTCATTCGATTTTTATAACTAAGCATACAAAGTATTGTTTTGTGCTCTGTAGTTAGTGGCATGAAGTTTTTTTTGTACAAGGTGATCCCATATTGATGCTTTATGTGGATAGGTCCCTGGTTATATTTATTAATTAGAGGACTGAACAATAACTCCCACAAGAAGCTTCACATTTGTAACATATACAGGATGATTTCGAAGTACTGTCATTCCTTTTAACAACATACAAAACTCGATCCGTCAATTACTTTTTGTCAAATACTTTGCTCAAAAAAAAAACAAGGAAGAAAAAAGATACCTTAAATAAACAGTAAAAGTATTATGATTTTTGGATACGGACTTGTTTCGCTAAAACGAGAGTTATCATCACGCCGCACATCTAAACATGTAACCAATATTAATTCGCGAATTTGTTGTGGTGCGTGTTCCTTTTTCATAAAAATGTATCTGTAATAACGAATTAATAGTCCTTATTTATGGAGAAGTCGCGCAAGTGGCGGCCGATACAGCTCGGGTATAAGCTAAAACTTTTCCAGAACGTTCGTTCTTTGGCGTGGGCATTTGTGTTACGGATTCAAAAAGGGAAGATCGGGTCGGATTTTTTGTTTCTTCTTATTTGCCAATTTTTAAACAAAACTTTTTTTGAAAATCGGTCGCGGAGGAAATTTTTTGTGGCCACCCAGATCACCAGATCTTAATCCATTGGACTTTTGTTTTGGGGGATGGATAAACAGTTTAGTTTACAAAACTCATATGAATACACGTAAGTTAAAAGATTTATGGGTTAACCAAAATAATCCATAATACTCCGATTTGCATGGTACAAAACGGAGATAACAGTTTCATTAAATAAATTTGGTGAGGCATGTGCCAGGACCGTACTCTGTTTAATTGGTTTAAGATATTTTGAAAAAATTAATTATTAGGGGTACCTAATTAAACCCCTGCTAAAAGGTATGACAGGACTTAAGAATCACTGGATATAGAGTGATTCATAAATTGAGACTTCTTTTTTAACTAAACGTAAATTATAGTTTTTAAAAAGCTTTTTAATTATTCAATAAATAAGCTTTAAAAGTTGGAATATTTTTTTATCAAAAAAATAAAATAAAAAAATCTGTTTACTTCCACTCAGAGAGCCATAAGTTTAAAAAAAGTTTCATCTTATGAATCACCCTGAATGTATTTAACGAAACAATCGACCTTATTAGTCAGCAGGTGACATGGGCTTATTTGTAAATTTTTTTCTTAAGGGAAAAAAAAGTAATTGAAATTTTAATAATTTAAATTTAAATAATTTAATTAGACATGTGTTAACTAGCAAACAGGAGTATGCATGAGCTCAAATGTATTTGTTGATCTTTCAAGAGTGAATTGAAATAAAAAGAGGTGATTTTATAATTTAATTGAACAAAATTTAAACAAAAAAGAGTCCATAAAAGAAAATTTTGCTTAGTCAAAGTTTACAGATTTTCGAATGCCTCTGCAAACTGGGTTTAAACACGGAAAACTTCCTCTTTTGAACGCTTGCTTGACCTTCCTTCGGCTCAGCCCACTATACTATCGCTTGTAAGCAAACTTTGTTGTTCCAAATAGGTACTATTAAAAATTAAGATTTTGTTTGATGTTTGTTGATAAGATGAAACTCTACTGGTGTTATTTTTCTTGTTTATCCCTTAAAAAAACATACTGGATCCGCTAGGACCCAATTAATGTAATTAAACAATAATTTTGGTGTAGAGGATTTGAACCCGAAACCTCTTAAAACACCAGGACTGGACAAACAAGTCGAATTCCCAAAACTGAGTACCGTTTAGTTTACCATGCGCCGAAAATAAAAAACCAACGACATCGGATCCAAAACTGCCAAATTTTTACCGACATATCATGTATCAAACATTTTCAGCAGTAATTTTATTTTAAGTTTTTGGAAATATTGTGTTTATAACACCATTGGATGGATTTTAATTAATATTTTAAGAGTAGAGATTCTTTTTTTTTCTATGAGGGACCTTAGCTCAGGAAATATCGCAGTGACGTTCAAACGGGTCATGTGATATCCATACTTTTTGAAGTCAAATAAACGCCAATTGGCTGAACTTTGAATGAAAGGCACATTCTGTAAAAACTAAGACAGGGCTCGAAGCACTTTTTTAATTTTTTGCCGAATAAGCAAAAATGCCTTTCTAAGGCCACCAATTCGAAATATTCAAACATTGGAATCAGTGGCCTTAGAAAGACATTTTAGCTTATTCGGCAAAAAATCAAAAAAGTGGTCCGAGCCGTGTCTTGGTTTTTACAAAATGTGACTTCCATAAAACTTCATCCGTTTTGAACGCCACTTTGACATTTCCTGACCTAACGTCACAGAAAAAAAAAATAATCTACTCTTAATGTATGACTTTTATAAACTTATAAACAGTAAATAAACATTAATGCATTAAATGTATTTATTGGACGTGATGAATTAACATATTTTTTTTGTGCGGATATTTTGTCAATTGGATGTCTATTTTGCGAAATTAGAATAGATGTCAGTTGATAACGTCTCACTTGGTTATTTTGACTGTGACGAATAAAGACTCGAACATAAGTAAATGAATTTTTACTTTCTATGAGAAGTGCCACATAGCAGTTAGTCGCAGTTTATGCTTTTACGATTTTTTATTAAACGTTAAGTGTATGTCACCTGTTGACATAAAAAAAATAGAATTTATAAGGTCAGTGATTACAGCACGTTAAAGTCATTTTAACAGGAATTTCCACACCGATATGGTAAGTAAAAAATGATTATTTCGATTTATATTTATGTCGTACCTAAAAAAAACTTTTTTTGCTTATTATTTATCAATTCGATGAGTGAAAATTAGTAAAATCGTGTATGCAAACCATATAAATTCTCAAAACCACATTAACAGAAAAAGTGAAATATTAGTCCAACAACTTTAAAATTAATTACAAGCCTAACAATTAACTTCAGTTAAAGTTAAAATTAAACAACTTTCTTGTATTTTTTATTTTTTGTCAAGACTAAGCCTAACGATGTTTATTCCCGACAAAGCGGTATTTTATTACCTCAGAGGGGACACTCTTGCTATATAAAATTTTAAGCTTTTGTAACTTTTTGTTTGGCCAGAATTAAATAAATACAAAGGTTAAGAGCTATGACTAAATACCGCGGTTATTTATGTGGTCGACAACTTTGACAGATATTCTGACGTCAAAATACATTAACGTTAACAACATGCGTTTAAAGGTTTCGAAACTCTGTGGTGACGCTTATGTATTGTGCATTCGACGTGTCCTCTTAATATCCTATGCCACCATTACAGTGCCACCAAAAACTAGACACACACCGACTTATATTAGCAGTCGATTAACAATGTCGATGCGGTTAAGTTGTTCGGTTTCCATTTTTTAATCAAAAGCAGACTGCACTTGCAAATTTATAAGTTACGTGTTAATTTTGGGCGCAGTAAAACTGTAACTAAAAAAGGGGGAAAACAAATTACCAAATCGATAAAAGTATGTTAAGAAGTTAATTTTAAGCTACATTTGTGGAATTGCACCCTGGTTTAATTTTCATTAACTATTTTTACTATATGTGTTTTTAAAAAATCTAAAGAAGGAGAAGAGAATATGTATATTTTTATTATATATGGTTTTAAAGTTGGGCCCTAGGCACATTACCAAAAACAGGATGTCGATAGTCCCGGAGAATCTGGAAAAAGTAGGGAATTCTATTTTACTGGGAGTTTTGTAAATGTTGCCAAGCAATCAAATCAATTCTAATGAAATTGTTTTGGGTGTTGATTTTCCGTTCTTTTTTTCATTAATTATTTTGGTCTATCGCCCTTATAATTAAAGTATCCTGAAAATACATAAACCTCGAGGTGCATATTACCCGCTTCAAGGTGTTGCTTTAGTATTGCCCTGGGTTGAAGTATTTGAAATTGTTGAAGTAGTCCATAGTAGTGGAGTTGATAATTAAATCAAACAACTATGGTCTTTCTCCACTGAATTTAATTTCTTATCTGTTAAAAACCCGAAATGTTTCGGCAGTTTAGACTACCATCATCAGGGGGTTCTAAAAAACCCAAAAAAGAAAAAAATAGACATATTGCCTTATGCAAAATTGTAGGAAAGAGTTTTTTTACTTTTATTTTTGTGTTTTTTTTTATACAAAAGATTGATTCATTTTGTGATAAATTTGTTTTTTATATATGAGGATTTAGTTGACTTTTAACTCAACCATTATAATTAGCAAAATAATGGAATGGAATAAGAATCAATGAAAATTAAAATTGCCCAAATTAACGGACTATTAGTACCATCAGCAATGGAAAACTGAAATCAAAAAAGTGTAAATCAGCGAAAAACTAAAATACTAAACAATTCAAGTTAAATTTTAAACATACTTACAGAAAAAGGGTAGGGAACCTCTTTATACAATTTATTTTTCTTATGACTCATAACAACTTTTGGCACATATTTTTAAACAGGTAAGGTAGAAAATGGAATTTCGTACTTCCAATCGTTTGTCTCCCTCTTGAACGTTTGCAATTTTGGAAGGAGCTGTTTTCGCAGCTTCTTGGGCCTCTGAGATTTTCTCCATTAAATTTTCATCAAACAAGTATTTATCTATCGGTTAATTTTCTAATAGTTTCTTGACCTGAGGGGTCAGAAAACAGCTTAAATAATATCGCCGATTTAAGAAAATTCGATAAAAAGATCCGAAGATAACTTTGAATTAAAAATGAAGAAAAAAAATAATGGGATCTTTAAGCGCTATTATACCTGCTGAAATCTGAATTTGACGTTTTTGTAAATAATTATCTTTCAGTTTCGCGTAACATAAAGCAACAGATATCTCCTTGTTTCAAATCGGTGGCGCTATTATACCTGCTGAAATCTGAATTTGACGTTTTTGTAAATAATTATCTTTCAGTTTCGCGTACCATAAAGCAACAGATATCTCCTTGTTTCAAATCGGTGGCTCTAAAGCAGGACAGTTACATATCAATGATTTTTTTTCTTTAGAAGTCGGACCATTTTCTAAATTATTTTCTAGCCTAGAGGTCATCCAATTAGGAGTTAGGGAGAGTTGCATTGTAACGCTGTCCCTTGTTTGGTTATATTTAAAGAGTCAGTCCTAAAAGATTAATTAAATCGTCTGAATTTAAAGCACATTGCCATTTGTTGGAAATCAGAATAGAGTTTTAGCATTGTTGAGTCGGAGTGCGAGTCTTCTAACCTCAGGTAAATTATCATGTTCAGGCTCCAGATACTTCAGCCTGTGAATGTTTTCGTCTAGATTTCAACTAAAAAAGAGAAACTGGTCAAAAACAGAAAATTTTATGGATATAAGTCTTCTATAACACTGCAAACATACAGTGTGGATTCTTTAAATGGAACGTTGCTTCTAGCGGCTTTAGGGAAGAGGTTTTAAAAAAAAGCTAAAAACGAATCTTTAATGATCTTTTACGGACTTTCCGTCCATAATAAAAAAAAAATTTGGTGCCTCCAACTAAAGGCCCACCAACTATTTTTTTTTTTAATAAGAAGGTAGTTTGCACCTGAAGATGATCAAAGATTGTACTGATCGAAACGTCGTGTATAAATAAAATATAGACATTGGAAGTCCGAAACACAGAGTTAATTTCAAGAAGGTACCACTTGTGGCACCTTTTTGGAAAGCTTCATAAAGAAAAATATTGACGCGCTAGCGGAATAACGAAAATACCACACGAGGACATTATTGGGGGCCCTCACTGAAGGCCCAGGGCCTCCCAACATTTTTTTCATGAGTATGTACCACTTGTGGCACCTTTTAGGAAAACTTCTTAAAAAAGAAATTCCCATGTGCTAAAAATTTTTAAAACCTATTTTTTGTCAATTGTTTTAGTTCTACCACACAAGGATATTATTTGCGCCCCGTTTGGGGGCGTAACCTAATTACCTTTTTCTAAATTTACTATAGATCGAGCTATAGATATTAGTTAAAAGGGAAATAGATTTAAAGCACACCTCGATTTTCTTTTAAACTCAACCGTCCTTAACGACAAAAAATAGTTTTTTTTATTTTTAACACATGGGTTGACAGATGTCAAAAACATTTATTTAATCGAATTTCTGTTTTAAGAAGCTTTCTAAAAAGGTGCCACAAGTGGTACCTCCTCCTGAAAAAAATGTTGGTAGGTTCTGAGCCTTCAGTGAGGGCTTCCAAATGAGCCGCCAATAATGTCCTTGCATGGTATTTTCTTTATTCCGCTTAGTAAATAGAGAAATATGTAGTTTATTTTGAAGCCAAAACAATTGACAAAAAAATATATTTTTTTAAATCTTTGACATATTGACTGTAAAAACTAGCGCGTTAAATTTATTTTTAACAAGCTTTTCAAAAAGGTGCACAACTGGTACCTTTTAATTAAAAAAAAATTAGTTGATAGGCCCTGGGCCTCCAGTTGGGTAGCCCAATTTTTTTTTATCATAGGCGGAAAGTCCGTAAAAACTCATTATAGATTCGCTTTTAGCTTTTTTTAAAACCTCTTCCCTAAAGCCGCTAGAAGTACTGTTCTATTAAAAGAATCCATCCTATATAAGTAACAGACTATAAATCGTTTTTACTGATAAAACATTGATTTCATCAACTTCAAACGGTGAGTCATTTAAAAAAGCATTAATCCATGAACAAAAAGCGGTGACATTTACCGGATTGCATCTTTCGTTTCAGATATTGCGATAAAATAATTTGATAACGGCAAAAAAAACAAAAATATCCATTAAATGCATCCCAACAAAACAACAAATCCAGTAGGGGCATATAGACCAACGGGCCATTCAAATGAATGCAGTTGTTTGTTGTATATATATATATATTGGGCCATTCAAAGAATGCCCTTTGTATATTTAACATATAATGTATGTATCTACGTGATTCAGAGGAGTAAGATATTTCTACAAGTTCTTTCATCTTTTTCTATAATTTGTCAAACTTTCGTTCATCGTCACTGGTCCTTTTCAATTTTGGCATATTATTTCGTATTAATCACAGTACATGACAAAATTTTGACGAATAAATAGCAGCACGCGTGTGAAAACAATGGCACAAGACGATATAATCACAGAAAAAAAAATTGAGTTCGGTCTGTCTGGTAGTTTGTCTATGGATATAATGAATGATTAAGGAGACCGGACATGACGGGTCAGGTGTGTGACAGTGACTTCGTGTTTCTTTAAACTTGCGAATCAACGCACAGTGGCAGTATAACTACAGGTATAGGTAATTAGTAAATTCACTATTTTTTTTAGTTCTTTTTTTTTTAATTCTTGCGTCAGATCATAATTAAAGTAATTGTCAGACCTAATTAATTTAGTTGACGAAATCAATGTTTATAATAATAACACAAAATAAACATGGGCGCAAAATAAAGTAAAAACAGCACTTACATTAAAGTAAATTTAAAATCAAATAATTTGTATAACGTACTTACGTTCAGGCCGCTTCAAAGGTAGTATCTGCAATTAATTAAAAGAAATGTCGCTGAGCAACCAATTTTCCTAATTCACCTACGTATTTATAATTTATAGACCTTTTGAAGTTCACTATTCCCTTCTGGTAGTATGATGGTATTAGGGGAGAAAAACGCAATCGTCTAAGACCAACGTCCATCATAATTAGGTAAAAGGTTAAACTAAATTTCCCTGTGAGATTCACCCACCTTTATATCTCCAAAATGTCACAAACACACACAGAACTATATTTTTAACTGACACGACTAACAAACTATACTAAAATAACTTCAATAATGCCCATATAGCTCGGATTTGTTTTTAAAAGATAAGTGTACCCAAGTATTTCGTCGGCCTAGTTTTGTCAACACTTCTTTATCCTAGCGTAACCCAAAACTATCGAGTCTATAAATCAACTTTGTGACTGCCTACCGTCTCGTCGTATTACCTCAAGATTATTAGATTTTATTTGAAATTATTAACAACATTACTAAAAATTAATTATAGAAAAACTCACTTCTTACACAGGTTAAGGAAAAATGTTCGGAATATGAGCAAAGGACTATTCAAAAATATATGCCATCTCACCAGTAGTTTTCTCCATGACACTATATCACAGTTTAAATAACTGTCACTCTTACGATTTCAAATTCGATATCTTTAACAAATTAATTTTCGGCGGCGCTTTCATTACATGATTTTAGAATTAACATCCCCGGGCAGGTAACCCAACAGATTTTACAGAAAATCTACAAAAGATCATAATGTTCTGAAATTGAAAAAACTTTTCTCAAGATGATTCAAAACGTGTAAAAAATGGCATTTTTAGTTTAAATTACTCCAACTTTTCGCGAGCGGCTTATTTAACACATGTTTTTGTCCACGAATCTAGAATTTTTATATGCAAACGTTTTAAAAGTTCTTTTTTTAACGGTAGCCAGTAAAAATCATGGCCACTTGTCAAAAACTAAATTTGTTTTAAAATTATGACCCTTTAAAATAAATAGTAGGTCATAAAATTCGTAATTTATCCCAAAGCGAAAAATTTGTTGCCTTGAAAAAAGCCTATGTGGTAAAAATATCCCAGAATTTTTTGCTTTTAAAATATTTAAAAAATAGTATAGTATAGTATCTTTTTAAATTTGGCCATCAAGAGTCATGGAGATTGTTTTGAACCTGAAAATCTACAATAAAACCCAATGAAATAAGACGTGTTTATTTTTATGTTTATTAAATGTTTTATAAGGAAGGCATTCCAGAGGTTTTGCAAACTCATGTAAAAATTTAAAAAATTGGTTGTAAAAATACACAACCTTTATAAACTCTTTATTAACAAAGGTCAAAGTTCTTAAACTTCCCCACAACCTAAAATGTTACTAGGGTTCTAAGTTTACTATTCAGCGGAGTGTAAATTATAACTAATAATATTAATAATAACTTAATTAAAAATCTGGAAAAAGTTATTTGATAACGACGGTAGAGTTTCGTTTTTTTCTTAGTAAACAATAGGCAACTTTTATTTATTGTATGACAAACGGGGTAATAATTTCACGCAGTGGTTTTTAATAATTGAAAAATTTTTCTTAACGTTGTGACGAAAATTCTAAAAAAGCAGTAATTGTTTGCCATGCTGACCAATAAGGTATTCCATAAAAAAAGTTATAATCATTAAAATACAACTTTATTTTCAGTTCTAATACAACAGTTATGCCGAAAACAAATTTAAGTGAAATAATTGGAGTCAGCAGCAGTTTACCAAGTAAATCGAATGAAAAATTTCAGAAAAATTCAAATTCTAAAGATATTTTCCTAAAACATAAAAGTGATGAAGTTGATATATTTCAATGTATATTTTGCGAATATAAAACTAAAATAAAAAGCCGCTTTAATTATCATGTTATATGCAAGCACAAGAGTGCCGAAGTCGAGATATTTGAATGTACTTTCTGCGAATACAAAGCAAAGTGCCTACGTGATTTAAATCTTCATGTTACATACAAGCATATAAATGCAGATAAAGTATGCGAATTCCAATCTATATATGAAAGAAGTTTAAAGGAGCATATTGTTGTGAAATATGAAAGTAAAGATGAAGTTAAAACATTCAATTGTACACTTTGCGAATATATAACAACAAGCAAACGCACTCTTAATTCTCACGTTAAATTACAGCACAAGAGCGGTAATAAAGTCGAGATATTTCAATGTACGTTCTGTGAATTCCAAACTAAGAATAAAAGAACTTTAATTGAGCATATTATTGTGAAACATAAAACAGAAGATGAAATCGAAATATTCCATTGTGCATTTTGCGAATATAAAACTAGAAGAAAACGCGACCTAAATTCTCACGTTATAAAAAAACACAAGAGTGCTGATGAAATTAGGATATTTCAATGTACTTTTTGCGAACATAAAACTAAATGTAGAAGTGCTTTAAATTCTCACGTTAAACACACACATATAAATGCAAATACAGTTTTCGAATGTACGTTCTGCGAATTCCAAACTAAATATAAAAGAAATTTAGATGCGCATATTGTTGTGAAACATAAAAGTGACGATGAAGTCAAAATATTCCATTGTACATTTTGCGAATATCAAACTAGAAGAAAATGCGATTTTAATTCTCACGTTATACGCAAGCACACGAGTGCTGATGTAGAGTAGAGCTATATTAACTTAACTACCTAATAAAGAAAAATTTAGAGAATATCATGGTCATCAAAACTTCTACATCAAAAACAATGATGAATCCCATTTGTTATCAACAATAGTAATAATAGATAAAAGAGAATATAAATAAGCATTAGAGCCACTAACATTTCCACTTTAAAAGTAATAAAAGCATTTCAAATTTATTTAAATTTCTGTGTCATTTGACTACTAGATTAAAAGACGCTTATCTTAGAATTTACTGAATTTTATACTTGTATAAGGTCAACCAATAGAAAATGCATTTTTTAACAAAATCACATTAATATTACAGCCACAAAACATCACATAGGTTCGGCTAGTAAGAAAACATATATAGGTAAATTTACAAAATTTTACAGTAAATAAGAAATGTAAATGACATTAAAACTAATTTACAATAGTTTAGTGAGTTTGTCTAAACAGCAAAAAAAAATATTGTTTATATAACAAGATTACATTCTTTGAAATATACAATATACAAAATAGACAAAGCATTTTTTTGACATAAAATTTGTCCAACTTTCTTTAATACACATTAACAAAAGAATAACGTAAATTAATTTTGTCAAAATTTCTTTGATAGACTTCATTTATCAATCTGTTAGTTACGCACTCACACACACATTAAAACGCTAAAAGAAAACTTTAACCAATGATTCCTGATATTTAAAAACCTTAACCAATACCCGTATTGAAGTGATATGTTTGAATATTTTAAGTTTTATTTATACTTTATATTTTACCTACGACCAACGAATAATACTAATTTTACGACCCCCTCAACACGACTTTAATATCTCACTTACGGCCCTAGGATAATAATAAAGCTTAGACATAAACCACAAGATGGCGTGACAAGCGATGAAACTTTATTTTATAAGAGCACTAATTGGCGCAAAAATGTAAATTATTTTTGTATAGTTTTAAGACAATAAATATTTATTAAACGTAAATAAATCTAATATAATGAACAAGAAAAACAAATTAGACATAATTTTTTAAATAAAACTGACTTATGAGTAAAAACAGAGCAAACACGAATCAGTTGTATGCTTCAAAACAAAAAATCAACAGACCAGCCTGGTTTATTAATTTTTCTGCTAAACCTGCTGATCTTGTGCTTCAAAGAGTCTCCCTTCGACTCTGATGGCTCTGGTGAAATTTGACTGCTCCCAGGGTCGTTTCCCCCTGAAAATGTAAGTCTTAACGCTTTTGTTAGGATCATCCCAGAGTTAATGAGAGATGGAAAACTGCTCTCGGAAACATTCGGGGAGTTCACCCCAGCAGACAGAGCTGCCAAGTCGACAGATTCATTCTGGAAACCTGTAAATGGTTGAAATGATGAAAAACTGTTATTTAAAGAAGTCTGGCAAGAATTTCCAGTTTTGTTCTCCTCAGCATCAACTAAAACTTCCAGTGGTTTAAAACGCATTTAAATGAAAGCAATTAATTTAGATAATTTTATCCTTTTTGGTTTCTCGGAACTTAATTAAAAAAATTTAATTTTTGGGGAGTGATTGCTTTATCCTTTTGCGTTGGCTTCTCCAAGAGATGTCTGAATTAAATAAAAAATAAAATTGCACGTTGATTTTTTTAAATTTTGCGCTATTTTATATACAAATTTTAAGATACAGTTTTATTATTTTTCAAATTTTTACCTGCGACACTTTTGTGGTTAATATATTAAAATTACCTTACATAAAACACACACATTTTTCCACCCAATCGTTACATCAAACTACATATTTGTCGAATCTTATTTACATAATAAAAATGGTCAAACTGAGTATCACCGTCTATCTATATTCCCTGTATATTGAGTGTTTTTAAATGATTAGTGTGTTTTGTTATTTACTGTGTTTCAAGCTAGGTAGACTACTTGAAAATTGATAAAAATAGTAGCTTTCAGTGAAGTTTGTTCACATCTTGACATGTAATTTTTCTTTGGTTGAGGAGTGGGTTGTCGGGTTTTGTTGGCGTGGTCTGGTCGGTTGAAGTGTGCAAACTTAGAAATTGTCACACCTGTTACAATAGGTTTACCCCAAAGATATAAACTAGAATTAGAAGTCTACCTAAGTAAATACTTATTACTTTCAATCAGATCTATCTAACTCTTTAAAAAAAAATTATAGGTTAGGGCACAAAAACTAAGACTTTTTGAATTGGCTATAACTTTGAGGGAAAATGCATAACTGAAAAGAATGTACTTGTTTTTTAGAGCAAGTGTCAAAAATTACATTTCTTAAAAATTGGGATGGTGGACAATTTAAAAAATTTCCCCCCCCCCCCCATTAAACCTTTTTGTGCGCCGCTGACACAAAAATATTTTTTCCCTGAAAGATGCATTCTTCCCGAGCACAACAATCTATCACTTGCGAAAATCGGTAGAGAATTAACAAAGCAAGGGATCTTTGCTCGTGTTGTCTATTTTGACATGTGTTCTAAGAAATATTAACCTTTCAGCGGGCGCGCTGTCTTGATTGCCTTTGAGCTGGCACTTGTCGTACATTTTACGTCATCAAGTTTTAGTCAAGTAAATAGTGTGTTCTTTATGTGAATGTTCAGGAATTGCTGTAAGGTCATGAAAAATGACAAATAATACTACTTTTAAAAAATATATATTTGTCTTTCTCAAAAAGAAAACTAAGTAATAGTTTACATATGTTAATATTTCAAAACTAAATATTTTATCGACCTTTTATTCAGAATCAATATCCTCATCCTTACAAATATTGCAAACCATCTCAACTGCCGAATGGTTCTTGTATGTAAAGGACTGGCAACGGCAACACTTCATTGATGCTGAGGATCTTTTCTTCTCCAGTGCACATAATCGACAAACAACGCGTTTTAGAGGTCTCCTTTCTTCTTCTGTTGTTGGTTCAATTTCCCGACCATAATTCACTTTGAGGAAAGCACTTATATATTGCGGGAAATGTTTGATATTTGATCTGAAGATAAGATGCTCTTTCATCATGGTCAACGCCAAATTTTTTAGGAAAATTCTTCGATGTTTTGGAGCCTTTCCTGGACAGGCAGGACCCCGCACCCGTTTATACAGGATTATATGGAAAGTTTTTTTTCGGTTAAATTCGCTATAATGATGATATGTTGTAAAGGGATATGTAACTAAGAAAATGTAAAATTATAAAAGCTTTTCTATATCTAGTTCCTGAGATATAAACGATTAAAGTTGGAAAAAAGGCCGTTTCGGCTATGTTTTATCAATAAAAACTCGTAACACTTATTTAAGAAAAAAAGTAAGTTGCCATAAAATTAAAATGGTAGAAGCTTTTAGACAAACTCCATGATGAAATATACAGTGGCTAGTCCAAAACTGATATTTTTTATACTTCTACGACTACCAAATTTTAAAAACAAACATGCTGTTTTTGATCAGAAAATAATAGATTTAACCCATTTTTAAAGAAAAAAATAAGTTCGGTTTTTTAGTAGCTTCTTCTTTCTTAGATAATGACTTTTCTTTTCTACAATAACAATAGTAATTTATTTAGTTATGTTGGTTTAAAATAATTCGCAGCAAATCGTTTTACGACCAAAAACTTGTTGTATAGCCTTAGGTTCAGATACAGGGTCTATTGATTTTTTTTTAAATTTTTACTTTCTACCCGTACATGGCTTTTAATTTATTTCTTAAAAATGGCTCGGTCAATTTTAATAAAACTTACTTGATTATTTCTATATCCATCTTCAACCATATAAAAAAAACAAATATATTTTTTATGTCTGCATCTAGAGATATTAATTTTTATATTTTAGACCATTTTAAAACTTACGTCCAGACGAATAAAGAGAAGTATTCTGCATTTTTACTGCACATTTTAAAATAGTATATATTCTCTGATATAAAAATCTAATAAAATATGTTAAAAAATGCAAAATGGTCTACAGGGTCCGTCAACAGGGTAGCCTGTTTTATTTTAACCAATTAATTAAGTCGAAATGCAGTACATTTATTCTTTTGTTAAAGTAAGTTTAAAAAAAAACATATAAAAATCCATGTAAACCACTTAATTTAATATTTTTAATTCTGTATCTGCAGGGTCCGTATCCTGTATCTGAACCAAAAGCTATAAAACAATTTTTTGTTAGTTAAACGATTTGCTGCGAATTATTTTAAACTATTGTTATTCACAAAATGGTTTATTACAGGTAGAATCAAAAGTTGTCAATTTTATTTGCCAGAAAAATTGACCTATAAAAGAAAAGTAATTATCTAAGAAAGAAGAATGTACTAAAAAACCAAAATTATTTTTTTCTTTAAAAATGGGTTAAAACTATTATTTTCTGCTCAAATACAACATCTTTGTTTTAAAAATTCGGTAGTAGTAGAGGTATAAAAATATCAGTTTTTGACTAGGCCCTGTATATTACATAAAAACTGTCATAAATGACATCATGATGGGGTTTGTCTACAAGCTTCTACCATTTTAATTTTAATGTAACTTATTTTTTTTAGATAAGTGTTACGAGTTTTTATTGATGAAACATAGCCGAAAACAGCCTTTTTTCCTATTTTGACCGTTTATATATCAGGAACTAGACATAGAAAAACTTTTATAAGTCCACATTTTTTTAGTTACATATCTCTCTACAATATATCATAATTAAAAAAAACCGAAAAAAAACTTCCCATATAATCCTGTATAACCGGGTGCCGGGTCCTTTATATAAAATTTAAGCATTTATGCCGCCAATATTCATTAGAGAGTAGAAAACTACACACAGCCATCTCTTTGTTATTCTAGAGACTGAGTAAGTCTCTAGTCCACTCCGCCTTTGGTTTTGTTGTAGTCCAGTATAACCCGAGGCTTTCTGGTGTCAGGATCCATTTCGTTGTCGTCATGTAATGTTGAGAGCAATATTACCAAAAAGAGTGGACCCAACAACAGCTTTTCCACTTTAGTCCCTAGGTTTATAATTTACTATTTGCTATGTTTGAGCTTACTAAATAGGCAAAGGACGAGTTAAAGTTAAAATCAAATACCAAATGAGATTTTACCAAATAGTTTAGCAGCTTATGTTGTAATTCACGGCCCCAGTGGCCATTTTTGAGTTAAAGTTACGTCCGGCAAGAATGGTTTTGGAATTTCTCCTTTTTTCTTTTTTATGGTGCCCGAAACCGTTATTTTCTCCGTAAGCAAATATTCAGCGAGTGGTACACTTGTGTGAAAATAAAAAATATCGATGGTTAAATTCCGGTTTGAGTTTTCTATCGGAGTGACTAGACGCTTTTCAATATCTATTTAAGTATTAAAGCCCGCAATGGATAATAATAAGAATATAATAATTAATGTTCATGTTTTGTATTACGTGTAATAGTTTAAAGATGTACATCACCAACCTACCTACTTAAGTATACAACCAAATTCGAACCCTGATGAAAAAAAAAACCATTGTCGAAACGTCGCTTATGAATTAAACGAATACGCCTTATTCCCAATAATCTCTACACAATATTTTATTTTTAGTTCTTTCAGTACCAGGTGCTTTTTAATCTCTTAGCGTATTGTAGGCCTCTCTCCGGTCGGGCTAAAAACTTTTCGCTTTGGGATTAAAAGTGCCACTTTAGTCCCTAGGTTTATAATTTACTATTTGCTATGTTTGAGCTTACTAAATAGGCAAAGGACGAGTTAAAGTTAAAATCAAATACCAAATGAGATTTTACCAAATAGTTTAGCAGCTTATGTTGTAATTCACGGCCCCAGTGGCCATTTTTGAGTTAAAGTTACGTTTTTACAGTTTCTTGCAGGGTTTGATTCAGAGATCATTATTTTTGATGGTGGAGTAATGACACACGGCGATAAGTAGGTATATGCCGTTGAACCCAATTGACGTGGTACTACCAGTAATTTTGAAAAAGTAAAATAAAAATATTAATAATTTCCAGGCACAAAATACATGACCCTCTCTCACCGGTAACGGTTGAAATTTATGTAATTGAAATAAACATTTTCGATGGTGGAGATATTATTCATAAGGTTTTCTTTAGCGATTTTCTTTAGCGTCATTGAACATGAAGGTAATAATTTAACTATGTTATTGTCCTAGATATACATTGATTTTGTTAACCCTTCAACAGCTTTACTTACGAACACCAACTTTAGCACGGAACTACAAGACATACCATATTTGATCACCACAAAACTTCTATACTAGTGGCTTTCAAAAAATAAAAATAATTAATTAAAATTTTAAAGTGCCAATTATGTAACACTACCTCACCAGTAGTATTTGCCACATCTGTCACGACATATCAAGATGCGGTTTTCACCGTGAAACTCTTCGTAAAAATTAAGCCTCGCAAGTGAGGGGACAGTTTTTTCCATCTCCTCTGCTAATACCTGAAACCCTCCAAAAAGGAAAAAGTATTATAGCTGTGTAGCTACAAACTATATTATTTTATAGAAAACATTACAATTAACAAAAAACGTTTTAGAAGTTTTGTTTATATTGTGGTTAGTTTTTGCGTAAAATCTCTTGAAATACCCAAAATCATGAAATTTTGGACAGATTTTAAAATAAAAAAAAATTGCGGTTAAGTTTTTCAAAATTTTAGAACAAAATCATTAGGCAGAGGATCTAAGACATGAAATTCCCTTGAAAATTAGGTACTATACAGCTAAATAGCTATAGCACAAACGAAGATAATAGTTATTATTTAATTAAATAGCATCATTGATTACGCATATCGCGTGTATATATAGGATACCGTTTACACGGTGCATGTTTATAAAACTTTGGGGTTGTAACCCAATGAGCATTTTCAGAAACCTCTGGTGACAAAAATTTATATAATTATTATAAAGAGGGTTCCATTAATGCCCTAGGGTATTTAGAGGTTTCCTACAGGAATTGAGTTTGTATATTTGTTTCATTAAAGGTTCTAAATTGATGGTACCCTAAGGTAACATAAAACTGGCGTTAACAATATTTCCATGGACATCTTTATAAAAATTAAAGTCATCGGTAACAAATGTTATATAAATTGGTGTTAACAAGTTTCCACCAACATATTTATAAAAATATTAGTCATCAGTGATAGAAGTTATATAAATTGGTTTTTGAAATCTTTCTGTTAACCCATCTATAAAACCATAAGTAACTATCAATTAAAGATATATAGATTGGTTTTTAAAATGTTGCTATCAACTCACTTATAAAAACTTAATTAACCAACAACAAAAAGACACTTATAAAAACTTGGGAACTCACACACAATAATTATATAAATTGGTGCCTGTAATATTCTTATGAACTCATTCATAAACCTTTTTTGCCCATTCTTTCTGTAATGTTTTTATTAATTTCTTTGTAGAGTGGTTATACTACCACTGTTTTTACAACAAAAAAACAATTTTAATTTATAACAAAACAAACAAGATTTTTTAGGTTAATTTTGTGATATCAAAAGGCTCGCTTTTGCGACTTTAAAAGGTGCGTTCTTGCGACATCAAAAGGCGCGTTTTTGCGACATACCATACCATCATTATCTGGTTTTAATTACATCAATCTGAGAGAGATAAAAAATTCAAATCTTCTTGAGATAATTTTTGGATGACAGATATCGGGATCGAATGCATTCTACACCCTGACTCAAAAAACTCATCACGTGGACCAACATGAACTTGTATAGGCAAATCTCGCTTAGACTACGTGATCCGTGTTTTGATTCGGGGAGCCCACGCATAAGAAACCCATAGATGGGAACCGGGTTTTAGAAAAAGAGAACAATATACTAACCGTGTTAAGTTCGCAAAAATGCACCGTGAAACTTCGAGTGTATACAGTGCGCACGGCTGGTCGGCGGCAATTGTGAACACATCACCTTACGACGCGACGGAACGCAGCCTCAAGGTCCGCCTCTGCGAGTTTGACATAGTTACTATTATCCTCTTTTTCTAAATGCATTCGTCTGAGAGAGATCCAGCATACCAGGGAAATACCTGCCTGTACACCCTTCGACCCCGCAATCTAACTATCTTCTTGAGATAGTTACCTCTGACAGTTATGCGGGGTTGAAGGGTGTGCAGACGGGTATTTTTCCTGGTATGTGTAGTATGCTGGATCTCTCTCAGACGAATACATTTAGGAAAAGAGAACAATGGTAACTATGTTAAACGTAAATTTTCGCCATTTTGGATTCCAACAATAGGTTTTTGACCAAAATAAAAACGTTATTTATGGGGTTTCAACATGTGTTTTAATCGAAATATTGCTTGTTTAGGGTTAAGAGCAAAATACAAAATTCAATATTTCTCCCAGAAAGCAAAAAACATGTGAAAAAAAAGTATTATTTAAATGAATATTTTTTTCCCCCGTTTTCTCAAGTATTTTTGGAGCCCATGAAAATTTTGTGAGTGTATTTGAAAACAGTACACACGGGACCGCAGCTGATTATCAGAGTAGGAAGACTGAGAAAACAGCTTTTATTTAACCTATATTATATAAATATTCATATTCCTGCTTCAACTTAGCTCACTTCCATTTTAATTTATTTTAGAAGATTGCTAAAGACCATTTTATAAATTTTTTATTTTAAAAAGAAAAAGAATAATACATAAAAAGCAAAGGGAAGAAAGATGGAAATTTTATATTTCCAAATTGATAAAAACCTTTAATTTGTTATGTAGTGTTGTTAGAACAGTTGTAAAACCTTTTTGTAATAATATCTAGACTTGAGGGTTCATAAAGAATTTTTATAAAATCTATATGTTGTTTTTCTATCCATTACTATGTACCATAAATTTTTATAGGCTGGTGTTGGTCAGTTGTTTTTCAAGTATTTTTTACTCATTTAAGAGATATATTAGAGTTATAAAATTATCACCAACACTATATAATATAACTTTTGGTTATTTTATGAAGGTTTTATATTATTTTCTGTAACAAAAATGCTCATTGCCAAGAAGCATCAAATTAAAAATAAATTTTCTTTTATATAAATGGGGACCTAGATATTTAAGAAAAAAAAATATGCCAACCGGTCTTCATCATTTTCATATATAAAAAGCACCCCCCCTCCTTCCAACCCCCTTAAGAAGGTTTTATCTTCTTCCCCGGGAAAAATATAAATTTTTCCAAATATTTTGCGTATATTTTCATCATCAATACGCAAACGGCAAACATACGGGAATTGACTAACAGTTTTTATATTTTAAAACAGCTTTTTTTATGCCTCACATTTCAAAATAATTTGCAAAAAAGCTCCATTTTTAAAAGTAGTCAAGTTTTTAAATTTTTTTTATTGCGATTTTTCAATGGTAAGATGGCTGCATGGTCCATTTTTTGCATACTTTTTTCATCGGTTAATCGGCAGACGTTCGGTTAATCGGCAGACGGTCGGTCTTTAATACCCGATTCCTAACTATACATTTCTCACGAGTGGTCACCCTCACTCAAGAAACGCACGTATGTGACATGGACTACGACTTGGCATTGAGGTTTTTGGGCAAAGGTCGCTTAATAAAAAGTATATTGTCAGCCATACAAGGCCCGTGTGCATTTTTTTTTGTCAAAAAGTTTTTTTATAACCAGTTTAGTATTAAAAACCACGGAAAAATGTAATTTTATTTAAAAATATATTTTTTTGTACAAAAACGTAAAAAACACGGTATTAATGATAATTCCCAAAGACCTAATGGTTGCTTGTCGGCCATCTTTACTTCAATATGACGGAGGAACCAAGCATCCCTCGCCCGAGAGTTTTTTCTGCAAACCCCTATGGGGTACTCTAACGTCTGACAAAAATCGAGCTTTATCGAGAAAACTTCTCAAATTTTATAATGGTCTGAGTCATGTTACTTTTAAAAATTTTAGTAATGAACTGTTTTAAAATTGTATCTTCTAAACTATAAACGATACAAACATTTTTTGTGTTAAGTTTTTGTGAAAAAAACTTACTTTTTGAGTAATTAGGAAAAAATGTGCAAACATTCAGGATGGCGACGCCATTTTGACAAGTGTTCCCGGAGTGGCAGGGTTCAGGACCTAGTCCAGGCTTTATGTTATTTAGTTCCCAATCTATCCCCAGGTTTCCCAGACTAAAGTTTAGAATTGTCCAAAGCTACTAAATTTTCTGAAAATGTATTTCGCAATTTTATTAGCGCTTGTGGAGAATTAGTAGTTAGCTTAGAATCAGACATAATATGTCTACAGTAGGTGTCTGCAAGTAATTTTTTAGTTTCGTTTTTAGTTGTGGGCATGGTAAGTAGCGTTCTGCACGATGTTACCTCCCCACTATCTAGTTTTTTCCTAACCGATTCATGAAATGAAGTAATTATATAAAAGGCCAGAACTACTAACTTATTTATTACCGAATTTACAAAAACATAAATGACAAACAGAAGCGAATTAATTAGTTACAATGACAATGGAAATAACGATAACTAATTCTTTCCTGCAATTTCTTTAAAAGTTAGTTATAGAAAGATATTTGATCATATTTACGGGTTCACCCCTAAGAGAAATTTGAAAATATTGAAGTTTTACAACATCAGTGTTTGAAGAATTTTGATCGTAGAAAGTAGGCGAGTGCGTTGTATTCACCACTAAATACAGGCAAATATCCAGTTGTTTTAAATCGTAATTTGGGGAGAATTTTGGTAATTTGGGGACGTGGTCTTTTGAATATCGACTAAAGCATCGTAAACTGTTTTTACCGTGTAATATTTGGTTATAAATCTCGATCTAACCGTTCCATCCTCCATCATGTCTGGTTCTCTCGCAATAGCAACCTCCTTAACTATTTCTCTATGGAGCTTCTCCAAATCTAATATTATTTTGCTTAAGTTTGCCGAAGCATATTCAGGGTTCGTAGCGACCTGGAAAACCGGGAAAAATCAGGGAATTTAAAACCTTTAAAAAACCTGGAAAACTCAGGGAATTTCATGAAATTTTAACAAAAACCTGGAAAACATTCGACCAACCTGGAAAAATCTTGAATTTCTATGGATTTTTATTTATATAATATAATTATATATTTTTTTATATTTATCTGTTAAATACTATTAACATTTATCTCTTTCCAACCTATTGCAATTATTTTATGAAAAGGAAATTGTATCCGAGAGAGTCACTGAGAATGCTAAAACTCAGTATTCAGAGGTACTCCTCCAAGCCAAAGAAGATTTTAAAAACTATAAAAAAGATATTAGACTGGATGATTTTAATTAAAAAAAAGTCTTAGATAAGTTCCAGTTTCAGGAGTTTTTTGAAGTAATCAAATTTGTACTGATCATTTCTCATGTCAATGCGACTGTAGAAAGCGGATTTTCTATAATTTCACAAATGTTGGTAGAAAATCTAAAGGAAAGATCCTTAAACGCGAGGAGGCAGGTGTACCATGCTGTCACCCATTACAAAGGGGTACAAAATATCCCTATAACAAAAAAAAATTAAAACGTCATTTAAGCATGCTCATATGAGTTATAAAACGTACCTCGAAGAATTAGAAAAAAAAATAAGGAAACGGAAGAAGGAAAAGAAAAAAGAAAGACAGAAGAGGAAATTCGCTACTTGGAAGCCAAAAAAACCAAGTTAGACGAAGTGACACTGTATGAAAAGCAAAAAAGTGATGAAAAAATAAAATCTTTACGTAAATCAATTTGTAGTATAAGTATTTAAAATCTTGTATGTATGTAGTAAGTATTGCCGTGTACAGTATTCATAATAATAATAGGGTAAATTACACTTTTTTACTTATATTTTGTTCAACTTTTAATTAAATCCTAAAAGAAATATATGTAAAATTTCCTGGAATTTCCAAAAATTGATCAGGGAAAACCTGGAAAAATCAGGGAATTTAAAACCCGCTTTGCGCTACGAACCCTGATATTTGAATCGAGGGATCAAATTCGGTTGCGTTTTAATGTCTTCGGTCAAAGCAGCAAGCTCACCGATTTCTTCAATACGAATGTCGTGTAAAGCTTGCAATTGTTTTACTTTAGAAGATATTTTTGTGAAAAAAATATCCAAACCACATAACTAATTAGGAGTGACATTGGTAGTGAGTGATATGCAAAGTTACGAAAATATTTAGTTTAGTTAACTAGAGTTTTTTTAGCAGCACTATTTACTTTTTACTGACCTCGGTAAATCAAATTACCTACTGAAAACAAGCTCTACTTTAACGGTTTTTGTTTTTTACTGCGTATTAAATAAAAAGAGCGTTTACTGAAGCTCCGAATGTCTATGTATTTTATTTCTCAAAGGAAATGAATAATTGTAAAACTTTAAAATGAAATTCCCTACTATTTCTAGAATTTTAAAAAAATATATTTTTTTATTTTACCTTACACCCTTATTTTTAAATGTAGAAATCAAATAAAACAAAATAATTTTAAAACATTAAAAAAAGGAAACGTGTCTTTCTTAGGCTCTTTTTGACCGTCACATTCAACGCCTTTTTCTTAATCACTTTGCTCCTGCATTATGTACTAAATTTAAACACTGTAACATTTGGTTCTTTTTTCCTGACAGAAATGTGGCTGCTTTGCAGAGATTTTGAGGGAAAAATAGCTGTCCTAAGATGTGCCGGTATTTATGACAAAAGTCAGATTTGGTTAGCTGGTAAGGAACCTATAAGATTACTCGAAGATTACCATATTTTTCTTCCTGAATTAACCATATTTTTATAGTTATGTAATATTTATTTAATTAGAATTTTTCTTATTTTACTATACATTATTACCATGGCAATACTTACTTGAAATTTTAGTTTAATTTGTGTTAATAAGTCCTCGTCAAGCTCCTTAAGATTCTAGAATTTTCCCTAACCCCAAAAAATAAGCTTTTTTTGGACACCGGTTGGACAGTGGCACTAAGTAGCAAAAGTGTGAGAAAACGTTAAAATTTGTAAGTATTTTGATATACCTTAAAACTATATTTTTGTTTCTTTTTGTGTTGAAATATTCGATTCTGGAGGAAGATACCAAAAACTTAGCCTTACTAATTAGAGGATGAATGCAGACTCGGTTCTCGGAGCCTCCCATGACAATACAGTTTTAATGGGCCTGTATGAATATTTTGTTGTTTTCTCGTTTATATTTTGGGATGGATATACGTTAAGTTTACGTTAAACATGGATCTTTGAAGCTCTACTCTTAACCCCCTTTCCGAAAACCGAAAATCAAGTTATCTTTTAAATTTTTTTAATGTTATCCTGACTAATAAGGTTCTTAATTTTCTTTATTAATAATTTGTAATCTAACGCTGCCCCACTTTTTTTTCAGCCGTGAGATGACAGTTGTGCCGATAACTTCCCAAATTTCATGTGAAGGCAGCAGCACTTTTCCAAACAAGTTCAATGAAGAAACTCCTAAATGGTTTCAGTGCGAATCGTGCGAATTTAAAACTAAATGGAAAGTGTGTCTAAAGCGACACGTTAGAAACATACATAAAAGCGCCAATGAAGTCGAGGTGTTTCAATGTACAAATTGCAAATATAAAACCAGAAGAATACATGATTTACTTCAACATGATAAATTTCAACATCAAACTCACACGATCGAAATGCTCCATTGCACATTTTGTGAATTCAAAAGTAAGAGAAAACGTGACATGCAAATGCACATTATATGTAAACACAAAAGTGCCGATGAAGTAGAGATATTCCAGTGTGAATTTTGCGAATATAAAACTAAAAATAAGAAAAACTTAAGATATCACATCATAGCAAAACAACATAACAGTATTGATCAAATCCAGCTAATCCAGTGTACATTTTGCGAATATAAAAGTAAAAATAAAGGTGACTTAAAGTCCCACATTTTATGTAGACACATGGGTATTGATGAAACAGAAATATTTCAATGCAGATTCTGCGAATATAAAACTAAGACGAAACTTGATTTAAGATCTCACTTAAAATGCCAACACGAAGGTGTCGAGGAGGTCGAAATATTATTCCAATGTACATATTGCGACTACAATACAAATAGGAAAAGTAATTTAAAGTCTCACTATATAAACAAACACAAAAGTGCCGATGAAGTTGTGCTATTTCAATGTACGTTTTGCGAATACAAAACTAAATATAAACGAAATATAAATGAGCACATCGATGTAAAACATAAAAGCGATGATGAAGTTGATATATTTCATTGTACGTTTTGCGAATATAAAACTAGAAGAAAAAATTATTTAAAATTTCACATTTTATACAGACACAAAAGTAATGATGAAGTAAAACTTTTCCGGTGTACAATTTGTGAATATCAAACGAAGCGAAAAAATAATCTAAAACGACATTTGTTAACTTGCCACCCAAATGAGAAATACAAACTGAACCTACTTGCTAATCAAACATTAAGTTAATTGTAATGTTGAAATGTTTTAATTTTGCCTCATTTCCTCGAAATCTGAAATTTGTTAAGATAACATGTTTTTTCCTAATTTTTTTAAAGAATTCCTGAAATTAGAAAGGAATGGATTAATTGGAGTTGAGGATAATATTAGATTATTAGGGACTTATCGGTACAAAAGTCGGCGTAGTCTGTCTTTAATAAAATCGGCACTATTTGTTGTAGTTTAAAAAAGACAAAAACATTATATTAAAAAATTGTGTAATATGTACATATTAAACAGCGAAATGCGACAATCTAACCGTATGCGACACTAGCCGATTTTGATAATTCTTATTTGATTGGGATAATTTACCCAATTACGACATAATTTCTAGATCATGACAATTTAATTTAATTCCTTTTTTTTATAGTAGTGCGTTAGTCGCGCTAAATCATTAAAAATATAGATATTTTAGTTTATAATTATTTATGTTGTTAAGTTTTTGTTTTATTGTACATTAAGGATATTAATTATAACCACAAAAACAAAGAAAAAATCACGTATAAGCTTACATAAAGTAAGCTTCTTGTGATAAATGTTTATTTATTTATTTTTATATTTATGCAACATTTTATGTAGTATTACTATTTTTGGTAAATAAAATTATTTATCATTATTTATTACTATTATTATAAACATCTCATCTAGACATGCTCATATTGTGCCACCCATAAAGTTCACATAATTAAAGTTAATTCCGTCGGCGCTATTTTAAGCACTTTACCCATTTGTTATGAAACGGCGCGGTGCTCTTCTTAGTTGCCGAGGCTATCGGAAACCTACGTTTGGGCAGAGCTGTTTACTTTCATAATGTTTGTGCCAACTTTTAATAGAGACTTATCGGTACATAAAGTCAGCAAAGCCTGAATTTAATACTATTTTTGACACTTCCGCACGAAGTCTAAAAGATCTGCGACATTGTTGTCATCTAAACATGTCATCTAGATATGCTCATATTGTGCCACCCATAAAGTTGACATAATTAAAGTTAATGCCATCCTTTATTAAAGATGAGTATAAGGGGCTTATTATTAACAACACTTAAGAGAAGGGAACCCCACTATATAGCACAACCACAATATGGCAAAGTTTGTTTGAAAAATTAACATTTAGGTTATTTTGTTAATAACCATGTTCTGTTAAGTTAACCAGTGCCGTCTTTGTACCTCTCTCAATTTTTTTTAGGGATATGAAAAGATATTGTTAATATCATATAAATACACGATACTTTCTCTAATTGTTTTAATTAATTTTTCCAAGCAAAATTTTTAAAAATTAAAATTATAGCAACGCTAATAATTCGTTTTTATGGATTTGGATGTAGTGGTCTACCAGTTCAGGCAGTAAATGACAAAATGGCACACAAAAAATGACATCAGTTTTTCCCTAGAAATCTGTAAAAAAAAATAATAAAAATACAGAAATCATATTTGGCTTAAAGCTACTCCGTCTGCAAATGGTCAGAAATCTAGGAAAACTAACTTGTATTTTGGCTTTTGGGTACTCTTCTAGAAAATTGATAACTTGCGTGTGCGGACTTTGGTCTAGCCAGTGTCTTCCTTTCACCGAACAGTTCCTTCTACTTGACACTTTCTTCTTATTCGCACAATTGTGGCTTTACTTCGGTTATAATGGTCGCGCAAGAGTTGACCTTTCTCAAATTTGGCTAGATAAGTGGATGACAACGACAAAACATGACAATGACATTTTTTGACAATTTATAATACCTAAGGCTACTGAGTTGTGAGACCCATAATCCACCATATAAAATCGTCGTACGATTTTATGTGGTCCAAGTGTAGATTCATGAAGTTCACAGTTATATTTTTAAATATAAAAAATTTATAACTTTTGAAGCTGCTACGAATAGGTAGTTTTCAGGATTGAGTTTGACATGTTTCCTAATTTTGGAACAAAAATAATTTGGTGGAGCAGTGATTTGCAGGATAAGAGGTAGTTATCTTTGAAAGCTCACTCTGAACCAAAGCTGCTGCAAATATGCAGTTTAGATTTCAGGTCCAAATATTTTCTATTTTAGGAGGAAACTAACTACTCTGGTCGGGGTGCTTAATGGGTGAGAGGGGGTTATAATATTTAAAAATTCATAAGTTTTGATCCAAAGCTGATACGATAATGCAGTTTTCAAATTTAAATTCCAATTAATTTTTCCTAATTTTGAAAGAAAAACTAATTTGGTAAGGCGGTGGAGGACGGGATGGAAAGAGGTTTATATATTTAAAAATTCAATAGTTTTTTAACCCATCCCAAGTCACCAGTTTCCCTGCAACCGATATTTAGTGCGGCAATAAAAAAAAAATCATTTAACAAAAGAAGGTTTTATTTACTTTATTATGCACTTTCAATTGACTTCTGAGATTAAAAAATAACACAGTTGAAAAAAAATTGAGGTTGCATAATTTTGGAAAAAAAAATTTTAGGTAAATCAACAGCTCGAAATCTGATTATCCTCATCCCTAGATTTAGGACTAGGCCCGCCCTTGCGTAAAGCATATTTAATAAAATAAAATATCGCTGGGAATAAGTCTAAAAAGACCGGGAAATAGTATAAAATGACGGGAAAAAAAACGGAAATTTGTTCATGAATTTTTGCTGGACTTACTGGTACAGTTACCTGAGTAAATTTGCTACTTCTAAACCCGCGTTTTAAATTAGGCATAAGTTTTTGCAAAATGCTGACTAATAAGATATTTAATTTCTTTTTTGTGTTAATGATTAAAATAAAGTTTTATTTTCAGTTCTGATACGTTAGCTATGACAGCAACAACAACCAACAATTTAAGTGGTATAATTAAAAACGTCGACAGCGGTTTACCAAACAAGTCCAGTGAAGAATCCCAGAAAAATGCCAAGCAAATATGTGTTCCATTAAGAAGTATTTTGCCGCCCCGCCCCTATTCCATAAACCCTCATATTTTACACAAAGACACCATTGTTGATAAAACCAAGATCTTTTATTGTTTGTGTTGCGAATACAAGACTAAAATTAAAAGGAATCTAAGAATACATACTTTTATACATCAAAGTAATAAAAAATTCAATTTATTTAATTGTAAAGATTGCCAATACAAAACGTATTATAAAGGTACTTTAAAAAAGCATATTTTAACACATAAAAGTGATTATAAAGTCGAGATATTTAATTGTGCAGATTGCGAATTCAAAACTAATTATAAAGCGACTCTAACAAGGCATATTGCTGAAAATCATAAAAGAGATTTTTTATTTTAAATAATTTTTCGATTATAAAACTAAGAGTAAACGCTACGTTAATTCTCACGTTATACGCAGACACAAGAATATTGATGAAATCAAGATATTTCAATGTATTGATAAAACAAACTCAAAAGAGCTGAAAAAGTGTATATAATTTTTTTAAATTATTAAATCGTTTATTCTCAACCAGTGGCGTAGCCAGAAATCGACTCTGGCGGGCGGCGATGTTCATCATTTAATAAAAATCAACTACCTACCTATGGCAAATTTCTAAAAATTAGATAGGTTGAGTTAGTGTATATGAAACAAAAATACTTATTTTAAAAAGCAAGTCTCATCTAGTCTCGAATAGCAGATTTTTTTTAAAATTAACCCCTAAATGTGCCGTAGGCAAAATTTTTGAAAAACTAAGATGCTATTTTTTACACGTTTGCTTAAAATTAAACAAAACTGTAACAATATTTAATATTAGTATAGCGCCACAGGCGAAAATTTTGACAAAACATTCTTTAACAATTTTGATCTTTTAAGTTTTTTTGTAAAATATTTAGAATTTAGAATTAAATTTGTTCACATATCATAAATGCGCCGCAGCTGAAAATGTTAGGAAAAATTATACTAACAATGCCATATATTACACGTTTTGAATGCTGGTGATAAAAGTTCCTTAAAATTAAACTAAAATTGTAACACTTAATAAAGTCATAGCACCATAGGTAAAATTTTTAAAATTTAAGTCATTACCCCAAACACACCTCACAAAACGGAGTAGAGTGAAAAAAGTGGGGGAGCTATAATTCCCTGTGGCATCATGATTAATTTATTTTAGATTGGGTTGAACCTCCTTGGGGGGGGGGGGGGTTACGCCACTGTCTCAGCCAACTGGATATCTTCCAGTTCATTAGAGAAAATAACTAGGTTTGTCAAATTAAATTTAAAAGAAGTTTAAATTACCATATTAAGATGAAACGTGACTTTTTTGACTGTGCATTACTTAAAAAAAATTCTCCGATTTAAAAAAGCGTTTAGTAAACCGAATTCAGTCAGGCCAAAACAATCCTTTTTTTATTGGCTATGCTTTTGATTTTAATAATGCGAAGTCAAGATATTTTAATGTACTTTCTGACAATATTTTAAATAAAAATTAAATTTAATTAAAATAAGATACCGATCGCTAAAACAGGGCTGATTCTTGAATTTCGAGAGAATGGTCGTCTGGAAACGTTCACACCCTTTATTTCGATCAATAAGAACCTGCGGAATTTGTACGGGGCATGCTCAAAGCTAACTCGATTATCGTTTTTCAAGAGCGCCCGTTCACCTGCTCAGAGGCAGGTATATGAAAGTGTAGGAAGAAGGTCCTTTCGATATACGACAGTCGGGTGAGTTTCGGCTGTGGTCGAATAACTCGTGATGGCTACAAAGTTTGTCATTTGTCGATAGAGGGACTGATTCTTGAATATCATAGAAAAGGTCGCACGAGAACGTTTACATCCTTCATTTCAACCAATAAGAAGAATCAGAAACTGGCAAGCTTGTATTGTGTACGCGCAAAGCTGACTAGATTATCGTTTTTCAGGAGCGCCCGTTCACCTGCTCAGAGGCAGGTGTATGAAAGTTCCTTCGATACACGGCAATCGGGTTCGGCCATGGTCGGATAGATTTCGGATAACTCGTGATAGCTCCAAAGCCTGTTGTTGGTCGATATCAGGGAGGTGACCGTTCCTGTGCGACCTTACCTACGAAATTCAAGAATTATCCCCTAGGGAGGTGACCGTTGTCGTGCGATCTTCCCTAACGAAATTCAAGAATCAGCTTCCAGGGCTTTTGGAATCTTGAAACCTGCATACTGATACAGAGAAACCCATTTCATGCACAATTGCTCGTGGACCATCTCTACTTGTTAAGTTGGCTTACGCTCAAATTATTGGCTTTTTACTATATTTTTAAATTTTTTCACCTACCTTTATCTCTTAGGTATCCAAATTTATCCTCAACAGCCACTAATTTTTAGCGATGTTTTTTTTACAATTCACAGTGTTCACATCCACAGAACGCGGTCAAACTCTTCCGGCAGAGCAGCCGGTTTAATTTTCTTAGTTTTTTTCCGCAACGTTGCGGTGGAAATTTTGACGTCATTCCACCAAACTAACACCAAACGTTGCAAATATGTTGAAAAGGTTTAAAAATACTTTTACGTATCCAGTTTCAGCTAGTTGAAAATAGATTCGAATTTTTGTCTAAAAACCATGATCGATATACTTTTTTGTGATTAAGGTTTTTTGCTTTTGTTGTTACGCCTCCGAAACCTCAAAGGGCGGTTAGGTTAATACTGGTACGATCGAACTTTTTACTCGAACGGATCCAAAAAGTTTATGCGTTCAAATGTAAACGTAGTCTTGATCGAGATGAGTGGATATGCAACTTTTAGTACTTGTTTGTCTACGGTAGGTTTCAGAAATAAATATATGTCTATCTTTGTTTGACTTGTTTATTATGTTTAGCTATCTTTGTTATATGGATATGATTGGGACGAGTTCTACTTAGTTAAGATTAAGGTCTAATATTACAAAAAAAAATTAATAAAAGGTGTTTTTTTGTAGATATGAGTTTACTTTATTAAAAAGCACAAAAAAGTAAAGTGATTTATTTAAATAAAACCAAAATCAACACACGAATCCCAGTTGAGGGGTGCAATTTTACTGCTTCCTTTTCATTTTGTGATAAGTTCTTTCTTCCATTTTTTAAATCTCGACGATTCTTATTGGCCTCCTTTAGTATAAATTCAATATCCCCTCAGAAGAAAAACCCTTTAAAGATCTGTTCTTGTAAAATTCAAAACACAAAATTCTAACCAAAAAATTTACCAGCCACCGCAACGCCAACCAACCCCTTTCTCAATTAAAAAGTCAGTGAACTATCACTTTCGTGCCCTTTAACAAACAGCAGGGATGCGTTTGAAAATTGTCACCCCGAAGTAAATAAAGAAAATGACCGAAATGAAAGTAATGACGTCATACACCTCCGTTTGAAAATTAAAAAGGGGATTGTCGGGCTGCGGCAGAATCGCCGCGGTCTTGAGCACGGTCCCGCGTCTGCGCAATAGCGTTTTAACATAAAAAATGTGTTTTGCTCCTTTTAGTCTAGGTAAACAAAAACTGTGTTTTAAACGAAAATAGTGCTATTTGGAGCAACTCACATTGCAGACCGATTTTTCCCATACACTAAAACAAAATTTATTTTCAAAACAATTCGAACCACAGGGTCCCCGCTATTTTTTAATGACGTCATAAATATTACCTTACCTTACCTTACCCTCGCCTCACCATCACCTTTTTTTTTCATACGCACCCCAAGTAAACAATAAAGATACGTTAAATAGATTTTAATTAACGCCTGGTACTGAGTCAATTTTGGGACGTAATTTTAGTGAAGACGGTCATCAGCAACGTGATGATTTATGGCTAGGTGGAGAGTGAAGTGTCAAAATTTTTGCAAAAATTGTGATGAAGTACCCACAGCACCTATTTTGAATCATAATAATTAATTATCATTAGGATGGGGGAGGGACCGTCCGTCGGTAGTAGCAAATTTTTTGGCCTTTTACTTCTCACAGCAAAAAAAGAATGTTTTAAAACTTTGTCAGCTCCTTTTTACTGAGGGAGAGGGGGGGGTTACTTTCATTTTGTAACGTAATTTTTAAACCTGAAAATTTGTGAAAAAAGGAGGGTGGGGCAAAAATGACCCAAAATGATCTAACATAATTTATGGATGACTCCTTTTAGTTTATTAAATCTCTAGGTTGCTCATGCAGTATCCCTAATAGCACAGAAATATTCCCCGAACATTCGCTGAATGTTCAGCTAAGATATTGGGAACATTTCCTGAATGTTCCCTCAAATCCTCTAGGCATACCAGGGATGTTCAGGGAATGCTATGTGTCCCCAGTTTTGATATTCCTAGAACATCCTAGTAGAACAATCATAGAATACTTTCGCAGGATTTTCATATCACATTTATGAGCTTGAAAAAATATGCTATCTCACAAAACTAAAAAATTTAAAGAAAAAGTTTTTAAACAGCGATGGGATTCGAACCCTCAACCTTCTGACATACATATAACTTTACCAACGACTTAACCTTTTGCGCTACGGGGGCTTATGGGAGAAATTATATATTAGCGGGGTATAACTTTTTGGACATGTTTTCTGTTAGAAGAGCACCGTAAATTGTGTTTTTTTACATAAAATGAGGATCACTCCTGAATGACTCAACGGATTTTCATAATTATTTTTTTAAGGGATAAAAATATTAACCCCCTCCCCGAATCCTCACAAACGGTAGTAGAAGGGGATTACGTTATTTGTTCAATGCAGGATAACTCGCGAACGGTCAACGCATTTTCATAATTCTTTTTTTATGGGATAAAAATATTACCCCCCTCCCCGAATCCTCCCAAACGGTATTGGAAGGGGATTATGTTATTTGATCTATGCAGGATAACTCCCGAACTGTTCAACCGATTTTCATAATTATTTTTTTTATTGGAAATAAATATTAGCCTACTCCAACAAGCTTTTTGAACAAAATATAATCTTAAATTCTGCTGCGTAAGCATGATCGTAGATAGAAAAATATTATTTCCTTTTATGGCATGATTGTATTATTGTTTTTTTAGGCCAACAAAATGGTTTTTTCTTGTAATTAAAAATATCCCGAAAAAAATCTTTACCGCAGCTGTTAGAATAAAAAACGTTACAATATTGTAACATTGGTAGATTATCCTGACTAGAACATTCGCTGAATGTATTACCCAGGATGTCCACAGAATATCTCCCAAATGTGCTATCAATGTGCAAATGTTTTTTGAATGTGGTGTCCATACATTTTACGGAAATTGGCAGAACGTTCGTAGAACGTATTTTCAATGTGCTGTCAATATCCAAAAGGAAAGGCATTTTCCGGACTTTAGTAGAACATTCAGGTAATATTTTGCATGGAATATTTGCTGTATGTAAAGTCCAGGATATCCTAAGAATGTTTTTTAAATGTGCTGTCAATGTCCAAAAAATGACATTTTTCGGACTTTCACAGAACATTCCTGGAATATCCCGCATAGAATGTTCGCTGAATGTACTAGATAGGATATTCTGAGAATCTCTTAAATGTGCTGATCGTGTGCTAATTTGAAAGTTATTCGGAGCACGTTTTTGGAACATCCTACGAATACAGTGTGAATGTGCCAGAACATTCAGATATTCATAGCACCTTCCTGGCATATCCCTGGAATATCCTGTGCTATTAGGGATCCAACGTCTAAGATAATTTATGGACGCCCCTTTTAGTTTATTACATCTCTAGGTGCTCATGCAGTACAAAATGTTATAAAACAACAAAGTGAATCTTGTGTTCGCAAATAAAAATTAAAGTAACACTCCTGGCATATCGGACAAAGCGTTTTTGGGTCAGTCCATATCAAGTCAACCAGGGTATTTTACCACACCATCTCCGATGTTGATGATTTTTAGTATACATGTTTCTCCTACCAAAAAACTGGAAAATCCAAAATTTCAGACTTTTTTGACCAGTTGTTTATTTTGAATTAATTTTTGAAAATCGAAAAAGTCACTTATTTGTCCTTAACATGTGCGCACAAAATTAGGAATATCCAAAGAACCACTTATAATAGAAAAGTAGGTGAAGGTTCATTTTAAAGCTCTTATAAAGACCTTTCATATGAGAATATTGCATAACATATATTGAAAAAAAAAATTAAAAAAAAAATTTTTGATTTTTTTTTTTGAAAAATTTCAAAAAGGCCATTTTTTATTTTTTTCAAAAAATTATATTATTTTCTTTAAAGTGTTATTAAACTATTCACAAAATTTTGAGATGGACAAATCATGGGTTCAATGTGAAAAAATTTATTAAAAATGTCACATGCATGAAAAATCGCCTATAAAATGTACTTAATATTTTTGATATTTTTTTTGACATTGAACCCATCATTTCTCCATCATAAAATTTTGTGGATAATTAAGTAACACTTTGACCAAAATTATATATTTTTTTCAAAAAAATTAAAAATGGCCTTTTTGAATTTTTCAATTTTTTTTTTCAATTTTTTATTTCCAATTTTTTTTTTTCGTTAAAATTATGTTGTGATATTTCGTAAAAAAAAGCTTCAAAATGACTTTAAAATGAGCCATTTATTACTTTCCTAGTGTAAGTGGTTCTCGAGATATTGCTAGTTTTGTACATTCTTGTTAAGGTCAAAATGCTGACTTTTTTATTTTGAAAAATTAAAAAAAAAAACTACGAATCAAAAAAATCTAAAAATTTGCATTTTCAACTTTTATGGTAAGAAGAAAATATATACCAAAAATCATCAAAATTGGAATTGGTCGCGAAAAATTTTTGTGATTTTTTGGTTGATTTGATATGGAATGACCCTAGGGTCAGTCCATATCAAGTCAACCAGGGTATTTTACCACACCATCTCCGATGTTGATGATTTTTAGTATACATGTTTTTCCTACCAAAAAACTGGAAAATCCAAAATTTCAGACTTTTTTGACCAGTTGTTTATTTTGAATTAATTTTTGAAAATCGAAAAAGTCACTTATTTGTCCTTAACATGTGCACACAAAATTAGGAATATCCAAAGAACCACTTATAATAGAAAAGTAGGTGAAGGTTCATTTTAAAGCTCTTATAAAGACCTTTCATATGAGAATATTGCATAACATATATTGAAAAAAAAAATAAAAAAAAAATTTTTGATTTTTTTTTTGAAAAATTTCAAAAAGGCCATTTTTAATTTTTTTCAAAAAATTATATTATTTTCTTTAAAGTGTTATTAAACTATTCACAAAATTTTGAGATGGACAAATCATGGGTTCAATGTGAAAAAATTTATTAAAAATGTCACATGCATGAAAAATCGCCTATAAAATGTACTTAATATTTTTGATATTTTTTTTGACATTGAACCCATCATTTCTCCATCATAAAATTTTGTGGATAATTAAGTAACACTTTGACCAAAATTATATATTTTTTTCAAAAAAATTAAAAATGGCCTTTTTGAATTTTTCAATTTTTTTTTTCAATTTTTTTATTTCCAATTTTTTTTTTGTTAAAATTATGTTGTGATATTTCATAAAAAAGAGCTTCAAAATGACTTTAAAATGAGCCATTTATTACTTTCCTAGTGTAAGTGGTTCTCGAGATATTGCTAGTTTTGTACATTCTTGTTAAGGTCAAAATGCTGACTTTTTTATTTTGAAAAATTAAAAAAAAAAAAAAACTACGAATCAAAAAAATCTAAAAATTTGCATTTTCAACTTTTATGGTAAGAAGAAAATATATACCAAAAATCATCAAAATTGGAATTGGTCGCGTAAAATTTTTGTGATTTTTTGGTTGATTTGATATGGAATGACCCTTTTGTTTCTCACTTCATTACGACCAGGCCTCCAATGTCTAATGGAGAATCCAGACACCTACAGACTTGTTTCATCCTTATTAGGAATCATCAAGGAGTCATAGGATTGCACCTGGCAGAATGTTTATGTTGACCTACAGTTTGTTTTGTTTGTCGCGATACGAGAGGTGTAGAATGTGACGGGTTAATTCATTCATTCATTCAAAAGCTTAGAAAATTAAAGTGTTAAAATACAAAAGTGACAAAATGGGTATAAAAAAAAAGTTGACACCGACCCTGCCGCCAAGATTGATCGTGTTCTGTCAATGTGATGACTATATTGGCGCATAACCTTGGAAAATAGTCAAAATCTTTAAAAATGTTTGCAAAAAGAGACCGTTAGGGAAAAATTCAGATACCTAAGCGATAAAGGTAGGTTGAAATAAACACTTAAAAGTAAATATTTTAACGCATTGGTATCGGTATACCTAACGCGTTCAAAACAAAGCCAAAATTCACTTTATTTTTGACTTGTTCATGTCACGTTTCGAACGATGCCCGCTTTTTTAACGGATGCGATGACGGAACAGTTGATTCCACTGATTCGCGGACTTTACCGCGAAAAAATACTGCGCGGTCCACTACCGCGTAAGTCAGTACCGCTTTTAACAAATACCGCGCAAGTCAAATATCGTGAAAGGCAAATACCGCGCACGATAAACACGGCGAAAGAAACACCGCGTAAGACAAATACCGCGCAAAGGACAATACCGCGCAATATTACCTGTACCATAACGAGTTAGGTTGTATTGGGTTGGCTCGTATTGCCTACGCTAGCTAACCCGTTACCCATCACGAACCAACCCAACTCAATCCAACCTAACCTAATCCAACCCGAGGGGTCATCGGCACCATAAAATTTGTACAGCGTCCAACAGGACCTGAGTCCTTATTTGTTCAAAATATTATTCATTACGTAAAATGGTATATACACTATTCGACTAAATATTATTAAAATAAAATGATATTCTATGTCATATATCATGTTTTGCATCATCATAACGTGCGAATCAATGCCAAAATTTATAAACAGACGGTAGTTTACTGTCAAATGTAAAGTTCGTAGCTCTAAAAAACAAGCGCGCCCTCGATGAAATATCCAAACTTCCGAAATTACCGTAGATTTCACGTCTGGTAATAGGTAATTACCAATTACCAATTTTGGTCCAAAATTAACGGAGATTCTGGTAATTAGGCATGCTATTGGCAATGATGAGCAGGCAGCTAACGGACAATGGACACAGTGGTATCAGTGTAAGAATGCACGTCGCAAAATATGCCAAAACACTGAGAAAACGAACGAGAAAATATTATATTTATGAAGACCCCTCGACCCAACCCCAGTTAGTAGGACCTACTTATTATATTAGTCTCTTACTTTAACAATAACCAATCGTTTTATTGTCCTATGCGCGGTATTTGTCCTTCGAGGTATTGTCCTTTGCGCGGAATTTGTCTTTCGCGCTAAAGGTCTTGCGTGGTAAGTGTTTTGCGCGGTAATTGTAATTTTTTCGTGGTTTTTGACTGGCACGGTAAATGTCTTGCGCTGTAGAGGTTTTGCGCGGTAATTTTTTTCGAGATAATGGGCTGCGAATCGATTCCACTCGTTGCGTACGGAGGGATGTACGTAACGTTACGGACCCACGAACGCACGCAACGATTGTCATCTCATCTGCCAAAAAAGCGGGCCTCGTTCGAAACATCTCATAAATAATGTGCTGACTTTTGGCATTTACAAAAAAATATTTCTTTTTTTTTCAATGTTTTTTTAACATTTTTGGAAAATTTTAGGATGGAGAAATAATGGAGTCATACTTTAAAAAAATAATAAGATATTTAATACAGGGCTAATTTACCTAATATGGGTATAACAAAAAAATGAAAAGTAAGAATAATAGAAAATTTACAATAAAAAATGAATATCAATTTTGGTGATTGGTGCAAAACCATGTAAATTTTGGTGTCTATAGATAAAGCAGGTCAGGATTTACTTAAAAAAAACTTCCGAGGTCGACAAATTCCTGGAGCAATTTGATGACTTTATAGACCTACTTATCGTCATGTGTCATTACTCCACCATCGAAAATTTTCTTACTTGATCATAACTTATATGAGCTAGCTCTTGATGCCACTTTTGTAAACTATAGCTATATTACACCCAGATATAGCTTCATACTGGTCAAAATTCTGTCTTTTAAATTGCATTTTATACAAAGAACATCGCACTGGAATTTTTAAAAATTGCAAATTTAAATTAGAAAAGTTTGCCAATTAAAGATTAAAAAAATGTTAAAAATTTAAAGCTAAAGGCCTTTTTGGTCATGGAAAAAGCCTTTGTCTAGTAAGAAATTAATAGCTGAACACTAAATTTTCGAATATTTGACATGTAAAAATTGAATTTTTGAAAATAGGAAATTTGATATCGGAGTGGCTTGAGCCAGACAGGGATGTCGCCTAATTCGTGACGTCAGCACCACCTGAAGAGCTGGCTGGTACGGACAAGAGATGGCGCTGGTGCGAAGCGTTTCTTATTAAAAACGATCATCCTTAAATTTAAATTGGAAAAATTTGCCAGTTACAGATTTAAAAATGTGACAAATTTAAAGTTAAAGGCTTTTTTGGTCATGGTGTAAAGTGTTTGTATCGTAAAAATTAATAGCTGAGCACTGAATTTTTGAAAATTGGACGTTTAGAAATCTGAAAATCAAAATTCATCGGAGTTTCATTTTCATGCTTTGGATGAAATTTTATAAGAAGATAGGATGCATGTAACCCAGATTGGGACATAAGCGTAGATAGAAAATACTTAAGATATGTAACTGATAAGTGGAAGTGAGAATAGTCCGTTGCACTTCCACTCGTTATAAACCCTGATCAGGTAAGTGGTGCCCCCCATTTACCTTGCGGAAAGTATGGAAACCAAAAATTTTGTTTTGCCGAGTAACTGTTAGAGGGCGCTAGCGGAGACCGCAATAAATAGGTAGTGCTGGCAACGAGGATACATGCTAATATCCGACGCAAGCCGACGGTATCCGAACAGCCAGCCAAGCCATGAAAGGGGAATTATCGCAAGTTTTTGATTCTTTGCTGAATGCCGGTTTATCAGTGGCGTAAATGAATGAACTTGTTGCTAAGGGAATGGGAGCTGGTAGAGAGATCATAATATAAATTCATGAATATGCTGAATGAAGCAGGACAGTTTTTATTATTATTAAACGATTATATTTAACTTTACATTCTGCCTGACTATCAAATTTTGCGATTCGTTTTTGACACACTTCCCGTAAACCGATTTTAATAAAATTTGGCACAGTAGTGTAGTTCGGATGATAATACAATATTATGAAAAAAAAATTGGTGGGTAGGGGGTGGTTAAGGTTTAAAAATAAGGGGCTAAATTCATTGACACACTTCCCGTGAACCGATTTTAATGAAATTTGGCATAGCAAAGTAGATCCGATGACAATACAATATTATGAAAAAAGGGGGGTAGTGGGTGATTGGGGGGGTGTAAAGGGGGTAAAGTGGTCTAAAGGGAGCAAATTCAGAACTTTGAAATGAAAACAGATACGAACATGTGGTTTTCAGATTTATTATTGAATCTGGTGACAATACAATTTTATAAATCAAAAATGGGGGGAAGGGGGGGTAGTTAAGGGGTGTAAAAAGGATAAATTCAGAGCTTTGTAATGAAAACAAATACAAAAGTGCGGTTTTCAGATTTATGATTTGATCTGGTGACAATATAATTTGATGAAAAAAAACGGAGGTAGAGGGTGGGTGAGGAGTGTAAAGGGGGTAAATTCAGAACTTTGTAATGAAAACAGATACAAACATGCGGTTTTAGTGACAATACAATTTTATGAAAAAAAATCGGAAGTGGGGGGGTGTGAGTGTGAGGGGTGTAAAGGAGGTAAATTCAGAACTTCTTTTATACTGGGACTTTTATGCAGAGTTAATTGGGAGAGAACTTGTACAAAATTGACAGGAAAGAAACCTTGTAATAATAAGGCATTGCTAGAAATGGAAAGGTTGCGAAAAAATTATATAGGGTGTGCCAAAAAACAACTGCACTTTTTAAAATGATTATAACTAAGCAGGAAATTGTCCGATTTTAAAATACTAAATATAAATAAAACTTTTTAGAAATCTAAGGTTTCAAAATTTACAAGACGAATGTCAAACTTGACATTTCCTAAAAATCCAAGATGGTGGACCTATTTAAAAAATAGGCATTTTTAACCCCCCTAGATATTTTTTTGTGTGCGACACTGTAATAAATCTGAAACATCGGTTACGAAGTCACATTATTTTAAAGCGAAAGCGAAGAAGAATATATATATATCATTTTAAAAATTCGGACAAGAAATAAGGAAGTTTGCAATTTTTAAATAGACCGGAGTACCTACAAAATCATGCTTATTAAGAAAAAAATCTACTTGTTTAAATAGCAATATCTTTTTCAAAAATTGATCGATTTTAATAAGTTTACACTTTTTAAAAGGCACAAGCTTCAAAATTTATGGGGCGGGCCTATTTAAAAGTAGCCAAATTTCACCCCCCTTGGAAAAAACTTTCTGAGACACTTTATTCAATCTTATTTCTTGTCCGAATTTTTAAAATGTTTCATCGATGTGCTTCGAAAGAATGTGGCTTCGTAACCGATGTTTCAGATTTATTACAGTTTCCCACACAAAAAAATATCTACGGGGGGTTAAAAATACCTATTTTTCAAATTGGTTCGCCGTCTTGGATTTTTAGGAAATGTCGAGTTTGAAATTGGTCCTATAAATTTTGAAGCTTTGGCTTTTTAAAAAGCTTAATTTTATTAAAATCTGACCGGTTTTTTTTCTGGCACATCCTATACATTTTGCATTTTGTTTCTTTTTGATTAGGAATATGTGAAAAATAAAACAAATATTTTTTTTAACTTGAACGATTTTATCAAAAAATTGCATTAAAGTAAAAAATATTTTGGCAAATCTCTGTTTACTACAGCCGTAAATGGCACATTATATATTTTTAAGTACGACATAAAATCATGGTGCATATACACTATTTTATAAGTATCTTTAATAATGTTTAACCATTGTATAATACTTCTTTATATAATGGTTTAACATAATATTTTGTTAAACTTTAAAATTATATCCTCTGCTACCATTCAGAATAATTTCCACACATAAAATAGCCATGCCGGTCCGCGTAATGTTTTCGACCTTCTCTTACAAAATTTAAAATTTTACTAGCTGCATGATTACTAAGTTGGCAGTACAAAAATCCCAAAAAATTACCATTATTTTGTTATTGAAAGTGGGCAACAAAAAATAAACAGCATGTGAGCATGGCTGCCCAGAATATTGTCGATTGATCAGTTTTCAACTAATTATTTTATTTCGCATTTTGAGTTGGGTTGCCTGGATAGAAATACAGCGTGTTAAAAATGGATAAAATTTAAAAAATAATATAGTTTTTAAATCGTGTTTTTTGCAAGTTTGGTTTTAAAGAACAAGCGCGAAGCGCCTTGATTTATAGTGTAAAGATGGCGTGTTGCGAGAAGTGCTCTTCGTTCGAGATTTTTAAAAGTATTTTCCTGTTTTTCTTTGATTTCTTGATCAAGGAATTAAAAAAATAGTGTTAGCAACTCGCGGATAAACTGATGTGCTTTAAAAGTATTTTCCTGTTTTTCTTCGATTTCTTGATCAAGGAATTAAAAAAATAGTGTTAGCAACTCGCGGATAAACTGATGTATACTGATTTAAATAACTGCTTGCTGCGTTCGTTATTTCAACCAACGCTTGTAAAAAAAGCACTATTTTATCCACTAGTTGTGAAAACTACTATTTTACAACAAGTGGCTAAAAGAGTGTTTTTTTTTACGTCCGTTGTTATTTAAAAACCCGAGTAAAAGAAAACAGAGTTTAGCCGCGAGTTGTAAACACTATTTTTTTAATACCTTTATCAAAAACTCCTAAAAAAACAGGAAAAAAACTTGCAAAATAAATTTCAATCGACGTGATTTTGCATTGCTGAACAATATAAAATTTGGGGCAAAATGTTTTTCGTAAATGACAAAATTTTTCAGTTCTTCCTCGGTTTTACAAAGAATGTTTAAGCTTCCCGAATGTTTCTTCCATTTTTCCAATATTACAATGTCGTTAATTGGAAAATAAAAAAAGCAACATCTTCGTTTTTATTTTTATGGTTGGGGAAGTTCCAATACGAACAACACCTTGTTGACATTCTGTAATTTATTTCGATTACAATTCACGAGACTATTCAATTAAAATAGTAAGTAGCACCGTAGATAGAGGAAATATCTACGGTAGCACGAAAGACCTGTATCGTAAACTAACGCACCTGTGAAACCCCGGCGGGGACGGAGATCCCCCGGCCTCGGCACGAGGCTGTGTCCCCTGCAGCGCGACGCGGGTAATCAAATGAAGTTCGATGAACCCACGCGAAACACGTCCAAAAGAAAGGTGTTCCTAATTTGCTGACCCGGTCGAAAGTATTTCAGAGAAAGATGAAAATATTTTTAGGCAATTGTTTTTTAATTTACCAAAAAACCTGTCCTCCTAAAGTGTTTTTTAGCACATCTAGGATATTTAAAAAAATTATTTTAAGGTTCATCATGGTAGAGCCAAAAATTGCCCCAGTGGCGCACTGTAATGGTGCATTTTTTGTCAAATATATATTAGATTTTACGCGTGTGATAAAAGTTCCTTTTTTACAAAAATTTAGTGTCGCATTTAGGCATTGCAAAAATATTTCAGAAAAAATTATTTTATTACATATTGTAGTAGTTGATGATCATAAATATAATAATAGTATAGTATATTAATTATATAGTATAGTAATATGTATTTATTGTATTTATTTTCTTTAAATATGCTTTTTTATTTTATCCCTAACAACACATGCTTTCAAATTTAAATATTTAGCAGCCACATTCCAAAATAGAAACGTCTACCATGATGAACCTTGAAATAATTTAGTTAAATACCTGTTCAATTATTTTAAGATGTGCTAAAATACACTTATATACACGTTTTTTGGTAATTTTAAACACTATAAAGAACTTTGATTGAAAGAAATTAATACCACCTTATGACTTACACGATAAACAATTACAATTTTTGTCGTTTTTTTGGATAAAAAAAAACACTCAAGATGACAAACAGATGACAAAACAGAAATTTTTAGTAAACAATTGCGTTAAATTATTTCCATCTTTCTCTAAAATACTTTTTAATAGCCTGCTGTCTCTCTTCAACAACCTTAAATATTTTTCATTTTAACAGAGAAAAATGGTTTTATTGCAGTACTTTTTTGAAGCTAAAAAAAAGTGAAAACTTGAGAAAACTGAGTGTTTTATTCTAAAAATCGAAAGTTTGGAAAGAAGGCTATACAATGGGAACAAAATCTTGGCATAAAAATTTCTTAAACAAAAACGTTACCCCTTTAATTATGCTAAAATATCTTAAGCCAAATTTATTTATATTTAATATTTTGTTTATAACTGAAATTTTCTAGGAAATTCCCAAACTGCCCGATGTTTTTTTTTAAAAATAGTTCCTACCTACTTAATTATTAATGCGAAAAAACGGTAATTATGCAGTATACGGTTTTCTGCCATTTTTGATTTTTTATGAAAAATTCTATATGGTGGCACGTACTAGAGTCCCTAGGACCCCAAATCCGCCTGCGCCGGTTGTTTTTTATATAGAAGAATATTCTCTATGTCGTCATAAAATGTTAATTTCAATGATATACGGTTCGATTTCCACCAAATCTAAACAATGGCAGTGATATTTCTATTTTCTACACTATCTAGCGCAGGTGGAATGTTAATGCTAAGTTAATAGCGCCACCTATATGAAGTCAAGTGAAACATTGGAGAGTTATTACAGATTGCAAAGGAAAATTGATTATGTCTTCTATGCTTACAGATTTCGCTGCGGCGAAATGCACTGGGTTGATGACAGTCGAGTTGTCCAAAAGCGACTATGCGCGCTCTGGGGAGTTATCCACGAACGAAATTTTTGCTAACATTTTAGCCCGTAAGGTTACCTATCTTCGGTATTTCCTCTATCTACGAACATAAGTTACTTGTTATTTAACATTTCGCTCAATAAAAGCTGTCAAATGTCATTATTTTTGCATATCCCGGACAACATCATGGGTCGACCGCTAGTTTAAAAGAAAATAAGTTCAATCTAGAATTTTTTGCATATTACCTTTCGAGCTACCATTTTTAATAAAAAGCGGCAGTTTAGCAATGATTTTTAAAAATCTTTACAGGGTGACCCTAAAAAGGATTGATTAATTTTTCTGTGACTTGGTATCATATTGGGTTTTAATGTTAAAAATTTAAAACTACATTTAGTCAATCACGGAGATGCCACGTGCCGATCACCTATCATTTAATAAATATTCCGTTTTTAGGATCTACCATAAAATTTGCTTCTTTACCGTTTGATAATATGCATTTGCATTAAAGGGAGGGTGGGAGTTTATTTAAAAAGGTGGGCGGGATCTACTTTTTCAATGAAAAACATTTTAGGGATAATTTGCACCATTTGCATTAAAGGGAGGTTGGGTTATTTAAAAAGGCGGGCGCGGTCTACATTTTCAATGAAATAAACTCCCACCCTCAATTTAATTCAAATAGTGCAAATTATTCCTAAATATCAGAATGAGAAATAAATTCCCATGTCCATAGTGGAGTTAAATATAAATAAAAAAGAGAGTTTTACCCACAGAAAACTGTTGGATTTTTGGCCTCCTTCACCAGTTTTACCACTGACTGGTTTCAGACTGTCCATCCACCAGTCAGGCTTTTTACTATGACGAATCGATAGCAAAAAAAACGAACTTTACAAAATACACCGGAGTACCACAAGAATACATACCGGGTGCGACTTGGAGACTACACGCAGACACCTGTTTCACTCTTGTTAGAGATCATCAGTACGGCATAAGTTTTTATAGTCGAATAATAGTCTAATAATACAAAGCACAATTTTTTACGTAACGTGTCTACTTTACGCAACCTACTCAATCAATCAATCAATCATTTTGAATTAGATTATAGATCACGAATTGGGACCAAAGAATAGGTAAATTGGTTTGGGTACGTGTACCGGATCGATAAGTTTCACGTAAAGTATCGAAGCAGACGTATCGTGTTTGCACATGCACTTTTCAATACGGATAAGTGATTTGACCGCTTTATGTCTCTAATACTTACTGAAAATTTACTTAGCTTCGCTTAAAATTCTCACATTCAAAATTTTAAAATAGGCACCTAATCAAATGGTTAAAGTTTTAATTTTTGGGGATTTACTAAATATTAGACGTAAAATATTTTCGGTAGAATTTCGGTCCAAAAAGCTTTTTAAACTAAAAGTTTGAATTTCACTAAATTTAAAAAAGAGATGATTAATACTTTCGAGAATATATGATCACTTTCAATTTTTTAAACAGTTAATCATAGTACCGGACAATTAACTTTGCACCTATACGTACTCAGCCATTCCCCGAAAAGTGAAACCAAATGTCGAGTCAGGTTTTGATTTTCAAACACGTCTTTTGAAAAAAAATTCCAGTGATTTTAAGGCCATGCAGCGTGACAAAATTATTTGGTTAAAGTCTCCGAATTCGCACGTAAGTAACGGATGCGTTTCGTTATTATGGAATGTATGCACTTCAAGTTTATAAATAACCATCAAGACAATTATTTTTAATGTGGTCAAAGAAATATATATAATTTTAAATATCTACGTGAAAATAAAATATTTTATTCTTTTTTCAAGCTGTCTATACGAGTGCATGCATGTTACAAATTGATAGGTGGAATAAGCCAGTTTACATGTAAAATTTTGACGCCCGGTGATAATTTTTACCGTGCAAATAACGCTTCGCACCAACTTTAAATTTCTCATTTTTTAAATGGTCATATTTTCAAATGTCCAATATTCACATACATACAACTTTAAATTTTTCACATTTTTAAATCTTCAATTTGCAAATTTTTCCGATTTAAATTTAAGGATGATCGTTTTTACTGTAGAAACTCTTCGCACCAGCACCATCTCTTGTTCGTACCAGCTAGCTCTTCAGCTGGTGCAATGACGTCACGAATTAGATGACGCCCCTGTCTGGCTCAAGCCACTCTAATATAAAATTTCTCATTTTCAAAAATTCAATTTTTATATGTCAAATATTCAAAAGTTTAGTATTCAGCTATCAATTTCTTATTAGACAAAGGCTTTGCACCATGACCAAAAAGGCCTTAAGCTTTAAATTTTTCACATTTTTGATCTTTAATTGGCAAACTTTTCTAATTTAAATTTACAATTTTTCAAAGTTCAACAGTAATTCTTAATTGTCACATGATTTATTTTTAACAATTCACTGCTCAGCCATTACTTTTTTTTATTTACAAACGCTACGCACCATGACTAAAAAGGCTTTTAACTTTAAATTTTTCACATTTTAAAATCTACAGTTTGCAAATTTTTCTAATTTAAATTTTCAAGAATTCAAGGATTAACGTGTTTACGCTTCGCACCAGCGCCATCTCCGGTCCGTACCTACTACTTTTCAACCATCAAATTTTTTAATTTTTAATTCACATATGCTTTTCACTATAACCAAAAAGGCTTTTAACTTTCAATTTTTCACATTTTAAAATCTTCAATTTGCAAATGTTTCCAATTTAAAAAAATTCAAGGATTGGGCTATAACAACAGGCACTGCACCAACGCTATCTCTGATATTACCACTATGACGATCGAGCACCATCTCCAACAATTTTTTGATTTACACACGCTTTGACCGAAAGGGCTTTTAACTTTAAACTTTTCACATTTTAAAATCTTCAATGTAAATTTTTCCAATTGAAATTTTCAATTTTCCAAAATTACAGGATTACCGTCTTGGGACATCTGGCTGCTATAGCAAACGCTATGACGCCCCCCCTGTATGGCTCAAGTATCGCTATACTTGCTCTTAAATCTTTCCAACATAAAATATTATGGCTAATGATTAACACAAGTCATTTAAATAATTTTATTGGGTACGTTCACTAATTTAATAAGGCCCACATTTAAGGGAAGTTTTTTGCTTATTTTGATCTGAACTATAACCCCTTGAAGTTTGGTGCATCATTTAAAATACACCCTGTATATGTGATTACCATGCGCTTCGTCCCGACCTTAGTCATATATATTGTAAGTGTAATTTTAGTTCCAATTTGACGAATATTATGCTTTGTCTTTATTTCTATGATAACAACGCGTGTAAATATCATAAAAGTATAAAGTCGGCGGCCATTTTGCTTTTGTTTGTACATTTTTTCAAATTTGGCAATAAATACTCAATTAGCTTTCGAAACAACCTTTTAGCATAAGGGTAATAGTAAGAAAATGCGAACATGATTTTTAATAAGTAACAAAAAAGTTAATAAATTTAAAAGACCTGAGCATTACAGATACCTGGATAAATTGGCTACTTCTCAACCCGCGTTTTATGGAATTTTTGAAAATCTGAAAATTAAATTAGGTACATAAGTTCTTGCAACATGCTGACTAATAAGATATTTAATTTATTTCTTTTATATTAAAATTATTAAAATAAAATTTTATTTTCAGTTTTGGTACTTCAGCTGTGCCGACTATATCCAAAAATTTTTGTGGTATAATTGAAGACGTCACCAGTGGTTTATCGAACAATTCGAGTGAAGAATGTCAAAATAGTATCCTAAAAACTCATATTGTATGCAAAGACACCAGCACTGATAAAATCAAAATATTTTTTTGTGCAGATTGTGAATACCAAACTAAATATAAAGGGACTCTAAAATCGCATATCCTAACACATAAAAGTGATGATAAAGTTGAGATATTTCATTGTACAGATTGCGAATACAAAACTAAATATAAAGGAAATTTAAGAAAGCATATTATAAAACATAATATTGATGATAAAGTCGAGATATTTAATTGTGCAGATTGCGAATACACAACTAAATATAAAGCGAATCTCGCAAGGCATATTGTAAGTCATAAAAGTGATGACGAAGTCGAGATATTTCGTTGTACATTTTGCAAATACAAAACTAAATATTTAAGTAACATGAGAAGCCACATAGTCGTGAAACATAAAAGTGACGATGAAGTCGAGATATTTCGTTGTACATTGTGTGAATACCAAACAAAAAATAAAAGGAATTTAATAAATCACATAGTGGTGAAACATAAAAGTGATGATGAAGTCGAGATATTTGATTGTACAATATGCGGTTATAAGACTAGAAGTAAACGTTACTTTAATTCTCATGTTATACGCAGACACAAGAGGTTTGATAAAGTTGAGATATTTCAGTGTACTTTCTGCGAATATAAAGCTAAGAAGAAAAATGATTTGGATAATCATATTAAATGCAAACACTAAATGTTGATAAAGTTAGCCAATGTTAGTTTGGGAATAACAAACTAAACATAAACGAAATTAAAATTAACATATTGTTTTGAAATATAAAAGATACATTTGAAATATTTCATTTTACTTGCGAAATTAAAACGAGAAGAAAAGATAATTCCATTTTTACGTTATCTACAAACACAAAAGTGCTCATAAAGTATAACTAGTGTATGATATGATATTAAATTTAAAATAAGTTTAAATCACCATATTATGGTGAAACGAACACCAAACTAAACTTGTCCGTGTACTTCTTTCAGGGCTTTTGGAGATATATTAAATATCAAAAACAGCATCTTGATACAGGAGGGTGTTTTTTGAAAAATTGGAGTTTTTGATTTATGAAAATAAACCGTTTACGTTAACTTTTCTATACATTTTCTTAAGCTAAATGCACCTGTCAAATTATTAATATAATTTTTTCAGAAATATTGACAAAGTTAATTGACTAACGAATTCCGAAATAGATTTTGTTAAATATGTTTTACCTTGGTAATTTCGCTTTCGGTTAAACTACTAAAAATATATTTATATGATCTATAAAAATGTGAATAGATTCGTTCGTTTTTTACCTTCTAGTTTTAGTCCAAACATCATGGCCCTGATCGGAAGACAAAAAGTATTTTTTTAAAACGCTCTATTAAACTTTCCTTACTAATAATGTAAGACATCTAACATTTCTAAACCATACAAACGCGCCATCTTCAAAAAATTAATTCCCGCACCTGCTCCAAAAATGTAAAAACGTGTCGTTGGTCGCCATTTACTTCCACACTTTATTCCGGTTTAGATCTATCGGAACAATTAACTAGGTACCGGAGGCTCCACATTAATTATCGCAGGAAAAGTTAACGAGCTGCGAAGTAGTGAAATATAGGTTTGGTAGAAAGGAGTTGCTTTTTCGACTAAATCATTTTCATCTGCGGTAACAGTAAACTTAACCCTTTCCGTCCGTTTAGCTACTTGCGCAATCCTTGCCCAACATTATCAGCTGAACAGTACTATTTTAGCCACTATGTGGTGTTTGTTTTTATTTTTTATATATTAAATAATAAATAAATAATTTAAAATATAATAGATATCTGAGTAATTTTTTTTTCAAACCGCATTATATGGAATTTTTAAAAATCTGAAAATTTAATTGGGTCTATAAGTTTTTGCAACATGCTGACTAATAAGATGTGTAAAACAAAGTTATGATTCTTTTCCACCAACCAAAACTACACTTTTTTGCACTCGATGCGCGTTTCGCTAACAACGTTAGCATCATCAGGAGACGATAAACAATAAATTAAATTATCCTACGCTCTATCTTATATACTACCTTTTAGTGGGCGGAGATAAGACAAATAATTTGTGATTTATCTCGCTTTATAATCCTATCTCCCCTCACTTAACGGGATGGGTCCTCTATCTTTATTTAAACTATTTTTGGATTTAATGATTTCCATACTTTCATATGCATTCAAAAATCTTTTGTTTGGTACACTTTTTAGATTATCTAATGTGAATATATGATTGTTTTCAAAAGCATGCTCGGCCACACTTGACTTTTCTGTTCTTCCGTATTTTAAGTGTGCTAATGCCCGTATCCAACAACGCATTTTTTCTCGAATTAACTTTTAATTGCGGTTAGCGAGTAAATTCGGTATCCACCGACAAAATTTTTGCGTTAATCGCGCCCTTTACCAACCCGACCGATGCTGGGCGACTAAAGCTTAATTGAGCAATTAAGTCGCTGTCATATGCATTTTGTTGGTTATGTTTTCTGTTTATTTTGATTTCCAGTTTGATTTGTTGAATCGTTTTTTTTTTTTAAATATGGAAGATATATTGTATCATGACGATTTGGATGTGTTGGACATAATCAATGATCGACTTCCAAAGCGATGGAACGAGATACCAAATTATCTTGAGACTATGGACAACAGGGGGTTCTTTAGAAGGTTTCTGCTCACAAAGCTTTCAGACTTCAGACTTATTTCACTTTCATAAGCTTCTTTTAAGTTTTTTTTATTTGTTTCACCTTTTATTTAAGTGTTGATAAACGTTTGTAGTTAATAATTTTCATGAAATAAAAACAAATACAATTAAAAGTGAAGTAGATGTTTTATTTATCTAAAAACCAAATTAATACATAAATAAAACAAAGAACAAATGCAGACAACTATTGCACATAGACATGCCTAAATAAATTACATTGGTCCAAACAATGGTCCATCTCAACCAATTTTGTTTAAGTTTTTAAAACTGTCTACATGGTTTAATGGTATTACATATAGGCTTTTTGCTCAAGGACAATAGTAATTTGTTTGGGTTACTTGTCATGACGTCACGGTTACTTTCAGTGACCATGCATAGTTATGACATCATCATAGAAAAACATAAGATTTATAAAAAAAAATAATACAAATTAAAAAACCATAAACAATCGGTAAACTGCACTTTGAACCTTACATTTTTTAAGTAACCATGTCCCATAGGCTGTTAACATAGTCTCTACATTTTTTGACAGTTTTATTTTGAAACTGTTGTCACCAAAAATTATGCCCTAGTTGACAGAACCACTCTAAGAAAAAAGAGGTTTTAAAGTTATAATAATTAAAGAAGAAAAATAATGAAATATGAATTTAGAAAAAACAAGTTTTTAGGACCTCGACTTAAAGGTTGCAGAATGAAGTTTTGTACACATTAGTTGCATATTTGTGTATTTAATTTTCTATTTCTCTTCTTAAAAATTTCTTGTCTTTCAAAAAAATGTTTTTTTTTTATATTACAAACAGAAAAAAAACCTAAAAGTTTTAGATTAAAATGTTTCAGGATCTTTAAAAGTGTTTTTCTTTCATTCTCATTACTCTAAAATTTTAGGTAGGGTGGACTTTTTATGATGACTGATTGACAGTGTCAAAAAGAGTTTTTCCTCGAAGTAACCACAAGTTAATCTGTGAAAGTAACCGTGACGTCATGACAAGTAACCCAAAAAAAAAAGTTACTATTGTCCTTGAGAGCGAAAAGCCTATATGTAATACCGTTAAACCAGATAGACAGTTTTAAAAACTTAAACAAAATTGGTTGAGATGGACCATTGTTTTTTATTAAGTATTAAGTTCCTAATTGATGAGGTAACTAATTTAGTTGTATTTTCTGCTGTTGAAAGACAATATTTTTTGTGTTATGCAATATCTAACTGACCAATGTGATATATTTAGGCATGTCTATGTGCATTAGTTCTTTGCATTTGTTCTTTGTTTTATTAATGTATTTATTTGGTTTTTAGATAAATAAAACATGTACTTCAGTTTTAATTGTATTTGTTTTTATTTTATGAAAATTATTAACTAAAAACGTTAATCCACACTTAAATAAAAAAAACTTAAAAGAACCTTATGAAAGTGAAATAAATCTGAAGTCTGAAAGCTTTGTGAGCCGAAACCTTCTAAAGAACCCCATGTTGTCCATAGTCTCAAAATAATTTGTTCTCTGGTTCCATCTCTTTGGAAGTCCATTATTGATTATCGTCATAATACAATATATCTTCCATATTAAAAAAAAAAAACAATTCAAAAAATCAAAGTGAAAATCAAAATAAACAGAAAACACAACCAACAAAATGCATATGACAGCGACTTAATTGCTCGATTAAGCTTTAATCGCCCAACATCGGCCGGGTTGGTAAACGGCGCGATTAACGCAAAAATTTTGGATACCGAATTTACCCGGTAGCCGCCATTAAAAGTTAATTGGAGAAAAAATGCGTTGGTGGATACGGGCATTTATTCTTTAGTTGAGGGGAGATAGGATTATAAAGCTTCACCATCAATCACAAATTATTAGTCTTATCTCCGCCCACTAAAAGGTAGTATATAAGATAGAGCGTTAATTTAGTTTATTGTTTAGCGTCTCCTGATGATGTTAACGTTGTTAGCGAAGCGCGCGCAAAAAAGTGTAGTTTGTTTTAGTGCAACCACAGGTTCCAAATTCTCAACAACAATAAGATGTTTTATTTCTTTTTTTTTTGTGTTAGAATAATTCAAATAAAATTTTATTTTCAGTTTTGGTACTGCAGCTATGCCGATAACTTCCAAAAATTTTTGTGGCATAATTGAAGACGTCACCAGCGGTTTATTGAACAAGTCGAGTGAAGAATATCTAGACAGTGTCCTAAAACCTCATATTATATGCAAAGACATCAGTACTGATAAAGTCAAGATATTTTCTTGTGTGGATTGCGAATATAAAACTAAATATAAAGGGACTTTAAAAACGCATATTTTAACACATAAAAGTGATGATAAAGTCGATATATTTCATTGTACAGATTGCGAATATAAAACTAAATATAAAGGAAATTTAAGAATGCATATTGTAAAACATAAAAGTGATGATAAGGTCGAGATATTTAATTGTGCAGATTGTGAATACAAAACTAAATATAAAGCGAATCTAACAAGGCATATTGTCGTAAGTCATAAAACTGATGATGAAGTCGAGATATTTCGTTGTACATTTTGCCAATACAAAACTAAATATTTAAGAAATATAAGAAGCCACATAGTCGTAAAACATAAAAGCGATGATGAGGTCGAGATATTTCGATGTACATTGTGTGAATACAAAACTAAACATAAAAGGAATTTATCAAACCACATAGTGGTGAAACATAAAAGTGATGATAAGGTCGACATATTTAATTGTGCAGATTGTGAATACAAAACTAAATATAAAGCAAATCTAACAAGGCATATTATCGTTAGTCATAAAAGTGATGATGAAGTCGAGATATTTCGTTGTACATTTTGCGAATACAAAACTAAATATTTAAGAAATATAAGAAGCCACATAGTCGTAAAACATAAAAGTGATGATGAAGTCGAGATATTTCGATGTACATTGTGTGAATACAAAACTAAACATAAAAGGAATTTATCAAACCACATAGTGGTAAAACATAAAAGTGATGATGAAGTAGAGATATTTTATTGTACAATTTGCAAATATAAAACTAGAATAAAAACCCATCTTAATTATCACGTTATAAGCAAACACAAAAGAGCTGATGAGGTTGAGATATTTCAATGTACTTTCTGTGAATATAAAGCTAGGAGGAAAAGTGATTTGAATTATCATATTAAATGTAAACATATAAATGCTGATAAGGTTGAGATATTTCAATGTAATTCATGCGAATATAAGGCTAGGAGGAGAGGTGATTTAAATTATCATATTAAATGCAAACACTTAAATGCTGATAAAGTTGTTTAATGTGAGCTGATCGTTACATTTTCACGTTATCGACAAACACAAAAGTGCTCATAAAGTCGAAATATTGCATTGTATTTTCAACAAATATAAAGCTAGGAGGAGAGGTGATTATAATTCTCAAATTAAGTTCTTACGTATAAAAACTTAGTTTTCGAATATTCGTTCTGAATATTCTAGAACTAAATTTAAAAGAAGTTTAAAATACCATATTATGATGGTGCGTAAAACTAATGATGAGGTCAAGATATGAGCTGCGAACACTAAACTAAAGTTGTGTGCACGTCTTTTAGGGCTTTTAGAGAAGTATTGGATATTGAAAACGGCATCTTGATACAGTAGGAGTTTTTCATTTATAAAAATAAATATTCCTGTAAAATTATGATATGGGATAAAGTTGCGTTTTTTTAAAATATAACATGCATAATATTTTAGTTTGTTGCTTTAATAAATATTTACCCATCCCGATTTTACCAAACAAAGTTTTAACTAAGAATTCTTGCCTGGTTAAAAATCACAGGCTTTTTAACATTATACCTGAGGATGATGATATTTTATACAAGATCAGGGGGGTGGAGTTCAGGCCGGTGACTTGACTTTACCCGTGCCCTTTGTGATTATGGTAGATTGAGCAGACTCGAATACAGTTTATGTGGAGATTTTTTTATATTATGTTTAATCAAATATCGTTTTGTTATTGAAGGTTGCAGCAAAAGCCAACTTTTTGGGGATTTTTGTATTGCCAACCTAGTTAATAGTTAGTGAAATTTCCTTAGAAAAGATTGACAACACTTTCAGACAAACAACTTACAACTTGTATTAACAGTGGTGTGCAATACGTCAAAATTTTGAGAAAAATTGATAGATTACAATTTGGGATGGGGCTCTGGAAATTTTCTCTCTCTCTCTAAAAATAGTCAAATATTTTGATTGGTTTCGGTGTTTTTGCAAATATCTCTAAAAGTGTTGGTAGATTTGGATTTAGCTGGGTCAATTTTTTTTCGAGCCTACGTGTTAACTTTTAAGAGAGGAAAGCACTTTAGTCCAAAGGAATGTATTTGATTTTTTCTACTATCAATGTTGTCAATAAATTTTGAAGTTTTTAATAAAGAAACTTTCTTAAAATATTTTTTTAACAAATTATTGGATCTGTTCGGTAAAGAGAGGGAAAGTAACCAAAGTTAGTTAGTTTTTTCCCACGCAAGTCAAAAATGTAATTTTCTGACAGACAGAGTAGTCTAAAAAGATTTGTAATTTTTTCACTCGAAGAAAAAACATTGTTCCTAACACGTGCGCAAAGCGTTTTCTTGCACTTAAATCTTATCCAAACTTCGCATCCTTCATCTAACTGCTTTTGCGTGTGGGAAAACGCTACCATGCGCACTGTTAAAAAAAAACTACTATTTTAGTTGCATGATGGATAGGTTAAAATTTTTATGTATTGCACATTTTTTGCCAGTTTTTAAAACGGATGTTGCTATTTTTTTCAACTTCTTTAAATATTGGTTAGTTAGGGTAATTTAGTTAGAAATTACTTTAAAAAAAAAGATTAAGAGTAATTGAATGAAAATAGAGATTTGATTATTAAAAAGTTCTTGAACAAATTAAAAAAACTGAGCAAATTAAAAGAACAACTTAATTCTTTACTTACATCTGTCACTGACGTTCGCGCCTTTGCGCCTGGTGGGTTTCTCCTCGGTGTTTTCTCTGCAGGCTTCAGCCTCTCTCCCAAATGATCAAATTATTTTTATTTGTTACTACTGTTAAATTAGTGTAATTAAAAAAAAACAGGGTTTTTTTCGCATTGGCCTTCCATAGTGTCGGTTCAAGTGTTATCGGTTTAATAATCGGAAAAAAATCCTTTTTTGCCCTTCATACGTATTAATTTTCTGTAAAATGTATTTTTGTTATACTGTATTTTTTTTTGGCAAAACAAAAGAATTGAATTGAATTAATTTCATAGAAAATTCCACACCAGTACTTTTTAACGAATTAAAATCATTTTTTTTTTAAATTTTTTCGCTGGGTAGGTAACCAACAGCGCATTTTAGTGGAAATTTATTGAGATAATCACGGAATATTTTTTTTAAAAATCAAAGTTAGTTTAATTTTTTTTATTTAAAGGATATACTATGTTTAGTCTTAAAATGGTATTTCTGTAATAAAATTAAATCATCTTAATCGAAACGAATCATTTTATTACACTTAAACCGTTTTAAGCACTAAATGGATTTTATTTTAATGCTCCTTAAGAAAGCAGTTTATCGCTTTAAAACTGATTTTAGGGTATGTATAAAAACACTGTAAAAACGATTTTGCACATTGTTTCCAATCTAAAGAAATACTCAACCCGCCAACCCCCTAAATATATTGACTTAGTTGTTTTATTTGTTTGTTTTTAAACTGACATTTAATAAAGGAAGTATAAATAAACTCGCAGAAAGCGATTTTATTTAAAAGTGTCCTAATATAAAACCGATTTTAGGTACGTATAAAAGTGGTAACTAGCAGCTTCGGAATTTAAATACTTCTGAGGTGTAGGTTTCACTTAGTTTCCATGACAACTGATTAACCAAGTCTTATTTTAAACACAATTTGCCAAAATTTAGTAGGGACATTTTTGGGCTATCTAAAATAACAGCAAAAATAACTACTTTCGGGGTTATAATAATTAACGATAAGAATAACAACTGTCAATTTTAAATGAATTTTTGGAATGTAACATAAGATAACGTAAAATTTCGTTAAATGAAACATGGTGTGAACTTTGTTGAATTTTTCTTTTTATTTAGTATGTATATATATAGATAAAAATATTTAGTATAGATATATATATATATATATATATATATATATATAGATAGAAAATTTAAATTACAGTTAGTAATTACCCACTAAAAAAACGTTATTTTTATAGTTAAAAAAACACTGAATAACCCGTTTTATAACTTTTTTTTCAAAAACGTTATTTAAATGTTATTATTGAAAAAAAAAACGTTATAAAACGGGTTATTAGGCGCTTTTTTCACTATGAAAATAACGTTTTTTTTTTAAATTTTGTTTTGTGGGTGAAAAATATCCGTTCTTATAAAACGGAAAATACGAATTAACCAAACATTTTTTTTTGTCTGTGATAGAGATAACCACAAAAATCGTGATTTCTATTTGGCTTGAATAAGTCCGTCATTATTTATATTTGATTGGGGCGCACAAATAATGATAACCACAAAAATTGTCATTTTAAGTGGTCCTAAATGTCACTAGTATTACTTTTCTTACCGAATACCGCAAGAGGTTAAATTAACACACACGATCACTATCTTGTGACCCAAGGCGCCTATACTGACAGGTGAGCCCTAAATTTTCAATATGCCGTTGTGTCTTCACCTGGGTGGGTACCGATTTGAATTTTATCATATGATACTATATGCAGTTAAAAAAGCACTTTTGGTTGGTTATCTCCGGCACACACTGCTCAATAAGTTTTTGAAATTTGAATATGCAAATCCTAAGCAAAATAAAAAACCGTTTATAGTACCCTGCAGGGTGTTTCAATATGGCGGCCAATCTAATGAAGGGCCTCCCTGTCAGTATAGGCGCCTTTCCTGCGACCCACATATGGTTCGTTAATCCATATGTGGGTCGCAAATGTATGCTCAGATCTCAGGAGAAAGAAACAGTGTTAGGATAGTGCACGTCAAATATTCATGAGGTCGTAAAAATTTCCGAAAATAATTTAATGTCTCGTGGTAAACTTCAAATATAGCGTTTCTTATTTAATTTCTAGTCCAAAAATAGTGCAACAGTTTCATGTGTCTAAACTGTCATATTATAGTGATATAGTGGTCATAGTCTGGAGGAAATAAAAAAAAAGTTGGAAATGAATGGTACAAGAAATTTTTTTACTGATTTGGTTAGCCCAGATGCTCTATTTTCAAAATCCTGTTGATGCCACTCTGGCACCCTTGGTCATTTTGAAAAATCCAAGATGACGGCCATTTTAAAGTGACAAAAATAGAGAAAAAAATATGTGAACATTATATATATATATATATATATAGGTAAGTGGCACATCATTTTGGTCGACTTTCAGTCGCCTAAATCCAAATCCGGTATTATTATGTTCTGGTGGGTACCCCAACGGAGCGGAGGGGGGATTGATTTAACATAGGCATGTAATACATGAATTCAAGAGTTTTTGCGTTTGGTGAATTTAAATATGTGCTACAAATTTTTTTGGAGGTAATCTGGAGAGGTAGGGGCGTATTTATATGGGGCAAGCATTAAAACTGTTTATTTGGGGACTTAACGAACAAACGTTATTTAGTTTTTTTACGGATTTAGACAGTTCTGCTCAACCCCGTTATAAAACTAATTAATGACATTTGGGCATCATCCCCAATTTTAAAATATTCAAGATAGCGGTCGTTGCGGGCCATGGTCAAAAAGTCAAACGACAAGCATATATGCATGAGATACACCAATTATGGGGTTCTTGGGTCGACTGAATCCAAATCTGAATCAAAGTGGGGGGTAATTTATGGAGGTGCAAACACTAAATGGAGGCTTGGCGAAAATACTTATATATCTTGAATATTTCAAAATGGTGGATGATCCCCAGAAAGTCATTAATTAATTAAATAATGGGGTTAAGCAGAGCTGTCAAAATCTGTAAAAAACTAGAATAAATTTTGCGAGGGGGATTTCACTGAACATTTTTTTGTACATATGTTCGCATTGTTTGACAAAATGAACTATCCACCGAAAGGAAGGCACCGGTTTGACGAAGGTTACTAGCCAAGAAGGAATAAATTTTCTGGAAAATCATCCGTTTGACAAATTTGAATGAAATTGAATCAAATCTTCCAGGATCCATAACAACATTAGGCAGGAGGATTAAAAGTTCGAAGCTAAGGTGTCGCATTGCGGCAAAAAAAATTAAACTAAGCGAGGAAAAGAAGCAGTTTCGATTAATTTTTGCCTTGAATTATTCTCTGAGGGACGAAAAATTTTCGCATCAGGTGGTTTTCACAGATGAGAAGATCTTTAAGTCCAACAGCGATAAAAAAAAACAATTTCTTGTTTATCCACCGCCAAGAACCCGATACGAAGAATGATATAATGCTGGAAACGAAGACCGGGCGGGGCGATTACGTTAATATGCTGGAAACGTAATGCTTCCAGAGGTGAGAGTCCCTTATCCAGATCATTTTGTATTCCAACAAGATAACTATCCAGTTCATACGCACAGAACTGCGCAGCGATGGTTCTAGGATAATAATATCGAAGGAATCAATTGTCTGTCCTTGGCCCGCAAAAACCCCTGATGCGAATCCCATAAAAAACGTTTGGTGACTTATCGCAAAGAAATTAGCAAGTTTTAATATCATTCCCAGGAATTCAGAACATCTAATGGAACTCATCGTAAGGGTATATAGGAAAATTATTGCTGAAAATTCAAACTTATTTGAAAATTTAGCCAATTAACAATAATTTTTTTTTATAGGTTTTTAATTTTGTTATTGTTTTTTAAATTTCATTTATTTCGTAACTTTAGTTAGACCGGTGTCTTCCTTTCGAGGGACAGTTCCTTCTTCTTGAAATCGATTTATTATGGTTACTATTGTAGACTTGCTTCTTTCTTAGTCAGCTAGTCGAATAGACCAATTACTGTGTAGCTTTTGTTTAGCTAATAAAACATTTTTGCTTTTTTGGAATGTGGTTTTATTTTTAGTGGCCTTATATTTTGTATTAGTAAAAAATAAACAAGCCGTCTGCTTAAAAAAAGTTCATATATTCCAAAAATATAACCTAAAATGACAACGTCATAAAGTCAGTCGTATTTGCAGCACCTTCTGCTGTACCAGTTTTATGTGGAGAGAAGTGTACAGTTCATTCCACTTTTATTTAGACAAAACATAACCCCACTTTCCATAGAACAAAAACCAGATTTTTAAGTTGCCAAAGGGCCACTTTCTCACTTCGGCTTAAATTTAAAACTAAAAGCTAAGTTAAAACTTAAGTATAAGTTCAACTTATCCTTATTTCTCTTGCAGAGGTGCAACCTTGGCTAAGTGGAACCAGAGAATATTAAATTGGGTTGATGCTATAAATTACAATTGGCAGCGTCGCATTTTTTGTGTTTTTTTTTATGCAGTCTTGAATTTCAGTGTCAATTACCAAATTTTTTGTTTATTTTTTGGTGATTTCCAAAAATTGAAATGTAAAAAAACGGACGATTTAGAAAAAAGCGAGAGCCCAAATTTTTATTTACTGTCAATTACTGTTGGAAGCAGAGGAGATTCACCAGGGGTTCCCGATTCACCATCCCCAAGACCTGCAAAAAGACAGGAGATAGGTAGTAGTTAGATAATATGTTTCTGTTTTATTAATAGGTTGGCCCCAAAAGGTGAACCAATCTAGCAGGAGTTAGTAGATTGGTCGTGAAAAGTCAGATTTTTGAGAAATGCTGTGGACAATATGGTGTTGTAGGTACCTACTTTCGTTATAATTAAAACTGGGTGACCAACTAATTTTCAATTATTTTTTAAAAATGTTATGTCATAATTCTTTGGAAAACAGAGAAATGTTTAAAAATATTATTTTCCTTTGTTTTAGATTGCAGATAAGGAGGCAAGATGATCATCTTCATAGAAAAGGTACATACTAAATAAGAATAACTTATGTTAAAGCTGAATCATCTGGAACTACAAAAAAGGTACTAACACATCTTGATACACATATTTTTTCATTATGAATTCACGTTCTTTACATAAGATTTTTCATAGCTTAATAAATCCTGATTCATCATTTAAAGAGCATGTCAATATTGCTTTTATTTTTAATTTAACAAATATTTAAAAAAAAATTCCAAGAACCCTTTGCATTATTTATTTACCTTTTTATTTTTTAGAAAGTTCTTTCCAACAACTTCCCTATCTACTAAAAAAAATGCAAAGACCAGGACTGGCAGGAGACATCCCGCAAAAGAAAAAAAATACTAAAAGTAATACAAAATCTATTAATTTTGCCATATTGACGGCAGAGAAACTCAGTCGAAGGACACTAAAATGTTAGGAGTTCATCGACCTATGTGGAGAGGGTATTGCTTTGCTTTATCCCCAAATTTGACATTTAATGTTAAATGAATTTTATTTTTGTTGATTATGTTAGTTCCTTTTATTATTTTTTAAATATTTTATAATTTAGAAGAAAGAATTACCTACCTTTTAAGTTTTTGTTTTTTTTTTCAAATTACCACTATAAATAGGTACAGTTGTCAGTAATAAATTCTGGCCCCTTTGACAGACAGAAGAAAAATCTTGATATTTTATGGGGGCAGAATTTATTAGTTTTTAAGATGTTTTGGTAGGCAATAAAAAATAAATAAAAATAATAAAAAATTTAAAAAAAAACAATAAAAATTAGTTTGTTTTAAGAAAATCTTTGAATATATCTTATTCGTTTTTTAGTTTTAAAACAAAGTATTTTATATACAAAACCTAAATAACTCGTTAACCACTAAATAACAGTGAAAATAGGGAGTTTTTGACCATCATACAAAAATAACAACCTTTGTCGTTATTGTGATTTGAAAACCTGTCAAGAATAAAGTTATTTCGGTTTATATTTGTAACTTATTCTACGCTTACCCATAAAACAATATATTATGCATCTTCCTTAACAAAAATCAATTTTAAACTTTTTTACAAAATTCGCCAGAAGACAAACATTTTGATGTGGATTGACAGCACTAAATATAAACAAAATAAAGATATGCACAAAAATAATCTACCTTTATTTTATTTAGTGTTTGTGTTTTTGGATAATTTTGCGAAAAGAAAGCTTAAAATTGTTATTTTCTTATAAAGGAAGATGCAAAATACATTGCTTTATATGTAAAAGCTTAGAAAGAGTTAGGAAAATAGACCGAAATCACTCTTTTTGAGATCTTGTCAAACAAAAACAACCACAAAGGTTCTTATTTTTGTATGTTGCTTAATATCAACCAAAAATTAGACTTTTTGAATTGTCTATAACTTGAAAACCAATTTTCTGATTAAAAAAAAATACACAACTGAACATATATTATACTTTATAGTTTTCAGAACAAGTGTCAATAATGGCATTTCTTTAAAATTCAAGATAGTAGAAAATTTTAAAAAAATATGACACTTTTTTCTGTGTCCCAGCTCTTTAGGTATTAGTCTGAGGTCCTGGCCTATAATTTGGGTCCTGTTGAGTTCTGACAGAACTTGGCAGGACCTAGAATATGGACCAACACCGTTCTCAACTGAGAACGGTGTTGTATCGACCCTGTTTGCAGGAGGTGTACATAATTTGAGGATTTGTTCATCCTTTGGGTTTTCACTATATTTTGTTATAATAATAATACAACAAAAATAAGTTCTTGTTTTAAATATCATGTTAAAAAACTATCTGCATCGATTAATATAAATAGAGGTATTTGCTGATTCTTATTTTGATAAATTTTGTAAAACAATTTGTGAGGTTAGAAATTTTTTTTTAATTATTTTTACTCCTAAAACACACAAAAATCACTTAAAAACACTGTCAAAAGCCGAAAAATATGTTTTAAGATAATAGTAAAAGCAAAAAGGTCTCAAAAACTTGAACAAATTTAGCCAAGTTTAAGTCTCAAAATTCTTCCACTTAGCTTTACGCCAACAATGTTTCCCTTAAGGGACACTTTGACAGCACCTGCAAGCTATTACTATCTTAGTTAAGTTGAACCTAGAACTTAAGCCGAAGTGAGAAAGTGACCCAATAACAAACGCCCTAGGTTTTGGTAATCGGCATTATAACTACCCTGCTAACCTGAAATCATTCCGAATAATCCTTATATTACTTATATTACACTTTCATATCAATCAAATGCACCAGAGTGAAACAACATGATGCCAGTGATAACTTTAAGGATGAAAAATGAATATGACAGTTAAAGCAGCTATGATAATCGTTTCTATTTGTACACCGAACATAACAAAGAAAACGCGATGCAGACCCAATATGCCTGAGAGAGACATAGCCTGATGAGCGAAGTCACCCAAAAAATAATAAAGTCAAATTAAATTAAGACGTTTAATGCAGCGCCCGCTTTTAGTTTTGCGTATTTTTTATTAGAAGCTTTTATTTAATGTCACCTCTATGTATGTTTATATGTTCGGGTCAAGTCTTGCAACTTAATTTTAACTAACTTCTAGATGTCCGATTAAATTCAAATTTGGTATACGATTATTTATAGTTCCGGTGACAATGACAATAATATGGTATTATTAGGTACCACCTGGAGGGGAGAAAACGCCTAAGTTTGTCCGATTTCAAGCAAAATTGGTATACGGGGGTTTCTGGGTATAAGGAATACGAATTTTTGATCAGATCTTGAAAATTGAAAATGTTTTGCTAACCAATTTTAACTAACTTATACACATCCGATTGTCTTTCAATTTGGTATGAATTTTTAGTTCCGGTAACAATTTTATAATATAGTAATATTAGACACCTCCCTCCCCCCAGCGAGCGGAGTGGAGGGGGCTAAACACCTAAGTTTGTCCAATGTCAACCAAAATTGGGATACGGAGGTTTTTGGGGATAAGGAATACGAATTTTTAAGCAGATTTTGAAAATTCAATATGGCGGATTCAAGAGGGACGATTTTTAGTAATGTTTTTTAATCAATTTAAACTATATTTATTTAAATAAATGTGGTATACCGCTAAAGTTTCGGTAACAATACAATAACTTGGTATTATTAGTCACCCCTCCCCCCCCCTACGAGGGGTGTGGAGGGGGGAAAACACCTAAATTTGTTTGGGGATAAAGAATACAAATTTTTGATCACATCTTGAAAATTCAATATGGCGAATTCAATATGGACGATTTTTAGTCATGTGTTGCTAACCAATTTTAGCTAAATTTTACACATCCGACTGTCTTCAAATTTGGTATGCGTTTAAAGTTCCGGTAACAATACAATAACTTTTGATATTATTAGGAACTGACTCCCCAACTACGAGAGGAATAGAGGGGGAAAAAACCTAAGTTTGTCCGATTTCAACCAAAATTGGTATACGGGGGTTTTTGGGATAATAAGAAATACGAATTTTTTATTAGATTTTGAAAATTCAATATAAACGATTTTTTGTCATGTTTTGCTTACCAATTTTAAATGACTTATACACATCCGATTGTCTTCGAATTTGGTATGCGTCTTTAGTTCCGGTGACAATACAATAATATGGTATTATCAGGTACCCGCCTCCCCCTAAAGAGGTAAGTGGAGGGAAAAAAAGGTTTAGTTTTTTCTATTTTAATCAAAATGGGCATACAGTGCTTTTCAAATCCAAGCTTTTATATTGTATAAAATTCACTCAGAATAATTTTTAGCATTCTGATATCATAATAATAATAGCGATGGGCGCATTATACGAAGTTTGGCCATGTTGATTATGCGCAAAGAATCTGAATTCACTATGAAGCAGAGAAATGCAAAGGTAAGTAAATCCAACCCAACTTGACCCAAGCTACCCTATCAGTTCTCTGATATGGCATACATCGCTTTTAATTTTATGATATCAGAATGCTAAAAATTATTTTCTACTTTTCAGTGAACTTTATATTTTATAAAAGCTTGTAATTGAAAAGTTCTTTTATACAAAATTAGTTTTTAATTTTTAGATTTGTACTCTAAATCGTCCATTGTGAATCAAAAATTCATAATGTCCTTCGCTAAAAACCCCTGTATGCCAATTTTGATTGAAATTGAACAAACTAAATCTTTTTTCCCCTCCACTTCCCTCGTTACGGGAGGTGGTTACCTGATAATACCATATTATTGTATTGTCACCGGAACTATAAACGCATACCAAATTTGATGACAATGAGTATAAGTCAGTTAAAATTGGTTAGCAAAACATGACCAAAAATCGTCCATCTTGAATCCGCCATATTAAATAATTGATTTTAAAATCTGATCAAAAATTCGTATGCCTTAAGCTGAAGGAATAATTGAAAATAAATAATAAATACTAAATACAAATTACAGTTATTTCTAACCTCACTTTTTCGCAACAATTTCGTTAATGAGATACAAATTACAAGATACAAAATACCAAAACTGGCTCTGAAAGTCTGTTACTCGTATCTAGTTTTAATTGTGTCTTCAGACTAATCCCCAAAAACCCCCGTATACCAATTTTTGTTGAAATCGGACAAACTTACACGTTTTCTTCCCTCCAGGGGGTGCCTATAACAATACCATATTATTGTATTCTTACCGGAACTATAATCGCATAGCAAGTTTGAATTCAATCGGACATCTAAAAGTTAGTCAAAATTGAGTTGCAATAAAAGCTTGTAATAATAAACTTAACGTTTTCCAATTTTGAAAAAAAAATATTTGGGGGTTGGTTGAGGGGGTTGATGTATGTGAAAATGCGTAACTCAAGATAAAATTTAAACTTATCGAAATCGAAAATTTTCTGAATAAGAGAGAAACAAAAAAATAAACGTCACTGAAAATTCTCGTTCACAGTTGACGTCAACAATGTGTATAAATTTCGGGTGGAAAATACTGTAGTTCTACTGTACCTCCTTGGTAAACTATTTTTGACGAACGCGAAAATAACTGATCTTTTAAACCTTTCTAATTGCCAATCACTTTGGCACCAAACTGTCTCATGTCTTTACTTATGTTAGAAGTTTGTTTAAGAGTTTATAAGATATAAAAAATCAAAGTATGGTTTAAACGATGAAGATAAAAGTAAATATTACAGAAAAAATGGGCACTTATGTATTTCAATTCATGACCCTTGTCCGTGTTATCTTGCAGCAATCGTTGCATCAAATTAAAACGCCGAGTGTTAAAAGTAATGAAAATATAAAGCTTGCTTTAACATGGTAAGATTAGGTCAAAAACTAAGATTCGTAAAAAAATTACTTTTAAAGACCGAAATACTCCCACAATCGTTTTTTTTTTGTAAAGGTTTAACTGAATTTATTTAACTGATCAAGAGATTCAAAAAAAGTCCATACCATGCTAAACTAATAAGGTCTTAATTTATTTCTTTATAGTTTTAACGCTTTATTTTTAGTTCAAAAACCCCAGCTGAGTCAACAACTTCCTACAATCCATCGAAAATTACTGCAGAATCCAGCAATTGTTTGTTATTTACGACCAGTAAAGTAAGTCCGGAATATTCACATTCTGAAAGTAGACTCGATTTCAACGAAGAGCTGAAGTTATTTGAGTGTCAGTTTTGCGAATATCAAACTAAGCAAAGCAATAATCTAAAGCGGCATATTATGAGCCAACACAGAAATATTGATATGTTGCAATGCACATTTTGCGAATATAAAAACACAACTCCCCAACATATTATTCGCCATATTAAAAAAAAACATGATAGTATTAAAGGTCCAATATTCAAATGTGAATTTTGTGAATATTCAACCAACAAAAAACGTTGTTTCAAGCAACATTTATTAAACCGCCACACAAATGTGGTACTACTTCAGTGTGCATTTTGTAATTTTAAAACTAATTACAAAACACATTTACAACGTCATATTAAAGAAGCACATAATCGGTATGACAAAATAAAAATACCATCCCAATGTCCATATTGCGATTATAAATCTACAATTAGAAATAGATTTATGCGGCATGTATTAGCTAAGCACACAAATGATGAAGATGCAAGACGAAAGGCGAACTGATGCGGCGTGTATTAGATAAGCACACAAATGATGAAGATGCAAGACGAAAGGCGAACTGGGCCTGTTGTACAAAACACTAAAATAAAAAAGAACAAGAATTCTTCCGTAAAAAGGTTTTCCTTTTACACTTTCAAGACCTTGGGCTCAGCTACGCCCTCCTCCGTCTATTCAGTGGTTTTACAGTAGCACCTAACTATTTCGAAAGATAGTGGATATTAAAGACATTCAATTAAAATAGACCCATCAAGTTATTCATAAATCGCTTTGAAACGCGATCAATCTTTAGATTTAGGGAAAACCATTGCCCTCTCCACCGGCAACGCTGCATCAAGCAATACCAAGCGTGCTCCCCCTCATACTTGCTCCATCCACCTTACGTTTACCAGCTCTATTCTACTAAAGCGGCAAGTCTGATGACAAATAATGAATGAGGCAGCGTAGTAGATGTTATACTACTATATAGGTGACCCACTACAAGTGCGAGGTTTTCACATTGTGTAGATTTTATTCCCCTACATTGGACAATTAAAATAATTATTGTTTTGGTCAAGATCTTTATCTGATATTTCGACCGAAAAAATGAAGATATATATACCACAACATGTGCACTTGTGAAATTAACTCTGTGTTTCGGACTTCCATTGTCTATATTTTATTTATACACGAAGTTTCGATCAGTACAATCTATGATCGTCTTCAGGTGCAAACTAAAATCAATTCCAAAGGCTACGTACTTATATACTGTGAGAAATCACTCAACCTTGGAGGGGCTTCCAAATATTTGGGATTTCAACACTTGGTTTGCTGAAAATACCCTTCTGCCCAATAAAGGCAGCTTCAAAGAATTTTCGTCTCTTCCAGTGTGATTCCTTGTGCAAAACCTTTGCTTCTGCCCAATTCATTCGGTGTTGTTTTGACGTTCGGCGATTCTTGATTTCGTTGTTTCACCTTTTTGGGTATTTGTCTGATGTTCCTTAAGCCTAACAGATAGTGGTCTTTTAGTTTCGCCTATGTATGATTCACCACACTCACAAGGAACTTGGTAAATGCATTCCTTATTTTGTTTGTTCTACGGTTTTGTTTTACTAAGAAGGCTTCGAATTAAATTACTAGATTTAAAAGCTGTTTTAATATTAAAGTTTTTCGCTACTTCGCTGGTTTTGGTCTTGTAATCTTTGTCCTGTTTGTTGAAATTTAGAAATAGTATCTGTTATAAGTTCAAGGCTGTAACCATTCTGCTGCAGATCCTTCTTAATCTTTCTTATTTCGATTTCCAAGTCATGAGAATTGTTACAAATTTGAACGGCTCTTTTATACAAAGTTTTGATTATGCCTCGTTTGGTTGAAGCAGAATGATTTGAACCTTGATTTAAATATTGTCCTGTGTGAGTGGGTTTACGATAGACTGCAGTTCTGATGTCGCTTTCTACTCTTGTGACAAGTACATCAAGAAAAGGAATTTGACAATTTTTCTCCAACTCCATTGTGAATTTAATGGTGGGTCTTATATTATTTAGGTGGTGAAGAAATTCTGAAAGTTGTTGGTCATTCCCGGTCCAGACAATAAAAGTATCAAAAGCATATCTCAGCCAGAGCTTAGGTTTCCACTCCATGTAAATATTGGCCACCACTGGCGAAAGCGATGAACCCATTGGCAGACCAAAATATTTAAATCAAGGTTCAAATCATTCTGCTACAGCCAAACGAGGAATAATCAAAACTTTGTATAAAAGAGCCGTTCAAATTTGTAACAATTCTCATGAATTGGAAATCGAAATAAGAAACATTAAGAAGGATCTGCAGCAGAATGGTTACAGCCTTAAACTTATAACAGATACTATTTCTAAATTTCAACAAACAGAACAGAGATTACAAGACCAAAACCAGGCAAATGAATCCCTTACAATTCCATACGTTAAAGGAGTATCAAGAGAAAATTCGAAGAGTAGCGAAAAACTTTAATATTAAAACAGCTTTTAAATCTAGTAATACAATTCGAAGCCTTCTTAGTAAAACAAAACCGGAGAACAAACAAAATAAGGAATGCATTTACCAAGTTCCTTGTGAGTGTGGTGAATCATACATAGCCGAAACTAAAAGACCACTATCTGTTAGGCTTAAGGAACATCAGACAAATAGACAAAAAGGTGAAAAAGAAATAAAAAATCGCCGAACAACGTCAAAACAACACCGAATGAAGTGGGCAGAAGCAAAAGTTTTACACAAGGAGTCACACTGGAAGAAACGAAAATTCCTTGAAGCTGCCATTATTGTGTAAAATCAGGGTATTTTCAGTAAACCAAGTATTGAAATCCCAAATATTTGGAAGCCCCTCTTTGGGCGGAGCCAACTTCTTAAACTTCAAGGTTGAGTGATTTCTCACAGTATATAAGTACGTAGCCTAAAGGTCGTGTATAAATAAAATATAGACAATGGAAGTCCGAAACACAGAGTTAATTTTACATACATCATTGTCTCAAACTTTCAAACAATGTACACTTGTGTTGAAAAAACGGGGGCATTACGTACCCAAATGTCAAATACGTGTCCCCTCTTTTTATGTATGTGCACTACACAATATGAATTATTACACACTTTAAGTTGGTCATGACACGTACGAGGTGCCCAGCGGTATACGTGAAATTTTCCGGCTCGGATGTTTCTGTCTTTTACATTTTATTACCATGTATTTCTATCTTGCTTTCTTTGGTTCGGCCGGTCGTCTATTGATTTTTGGCTCTCATCGGCAAAACTCGCTGCGTATTTGTAACATATTCGTTCGTTCGTAACATAACGTTAGCAACATGCCGCAAACGCTATGCTACGTCGATTAGCGTCATTTACGAAACGACTAATTAAAACTATTAAGATTAAACTATAGGTAGCTTATCTCCAATTATTCTCTTAGATTTAAGGCCTGTACTTTATTATCTAGCAGTGTATTTTTGTTTTTTGTCTTCCTTTAAAATGTAAACTGTCTCTTTTTTTGAAAGCTTATATGCAATAATTGGGTAGACAAACTAGCTCATTAACTGGATTTGTAGGAAATGTTTTTTTTTGTATGAATTAAGTATTTTATGCCAGGCATTTGTTACTTTTTTTAAAACTTTGTTTGCTAGGTAAGCCCTTGTTTATAAGATTGATATATATTTATAAAACAATAAAACAAAAGTAAGTAAGTACGTAGGTTAGCGTCATGTATGAACGTTATACGTGCAAATGACGTGACCTTAATGAAAAAGCTCAACGATAGAAGTAGATAGAAGTCTTTGCTTTTGTATAGATAAAAGGAAGACATAATACTGCGCTATATTCCACGTTTGCGTGTACGTCCTATGATCAACTTAAATAAATAGATAGACAGTATTTATTAAATTAAAATTGTCAAGATTTGTGAATATGTGAATAAAAATCAAGGCGCATATACTCACAGATGAGCCCAACATTTACAAATTTTATCGTGTGATACTACATCCAGTTTTTTTTTTATAGTTTGGTGTTTTTCTTTGCACTTTTTTGCAAAAATAGAACATTTTTTTTTCTTATTTTTCACAATAAAGTTTATTTAAATTCATATTTAATTAAAATCGTTACTTTTTCTAAGAAAGCACTTGAGTTTCTCTCCGGCGCACCCTACTTAATAAGTTTTTTCAATTTTTATACACAATCTTAACAAAACAAACAAAAATTTAAAAGAAAATAAAATGACGCTACCATTTTGTTAATAAAAAAGCGTTTATAGTACCCAGGTGACGTTTCAATATGACGGCCAAGCAAATGTTGGGCTCACCTGTGAGTATAGACGCCTTGAGTACAAAGAAGGTGTTTCTCTATACATTACGTGTAGGAATACATTTTTCAGCGCAATCTGGCATCGTCGACAAATTTTTACCTTATGTCCGATCGCAACTGTGGTTAACATAATGTCTCTCTTTTAGGTATACCTTTATGGTTGGTATGGTATGCTCGATCTCTCTTATATATACCGAGTTCGTTTATTCGCTGATCATCGAGCTCACCGAGTTTAAAACAACTGTAAAATCAGGGTTGCCACAATCCTTGAGAACCGGGAAAAAGTCGGGAATTCGGTGGGGTCGGGAAATATCCGGAAAAAAGTCGGGGAATTTGCTAAGAATCCTTAAATTTTTCAGATATTTTTTACCTGGTTAAGGTTCCCTTGGACCTATATAAAATTTACATGCGCAGTGTTTTTGTTTTTAACTCTGCAAAAATACTTTGCTACATTGGGCATCCTACTATGGATGAAAAGTTCCAGTATGAAAAAAAAACATATAAATTTCAATGAAATTTTCTCCTGCAGCCCTACCTTTCGATTTATAAATAATAATAGAAAATATATTTTTATAAAATATTTAAAATTTTACGGCTTTTTTTAATTTTATAAATATGCAATATTCCACACGTACTACTTTTTGTAAAATTTTACACTCTGCGGTATTTGTTTCGATCACAATTTTTTTCAGTGGGCAATCGCCTTTCCCCCCTTTGCATCTCACCAAATCCAAAAGTTTCATCAAAATTTCTTTTTGGCGCTTGCTATGTCAGCATTCAAAATGTGTAAAAAATAACTTTTTTAGTATAACTTTTTCAAAATTTTTGCCTGCGGGCATTTATGACATTTCACCAACACCTAGATCCCACCCCAACTTCCCAAATTTTTAAAAATAATTATAAAAAACTTGTAAGACATCTTATAGGTAGGTACTACAAAAATTTTTGTATGCGGCTCTATAACACCATGATTGTTACAATTTTAGATTAATATTAACCATACATATGACAGGATTTTGGCAACAAATCTATAATTGAGACCGGCGCTATGACATCGGAATTTTTTAAAATAGTTCGGGAAAACCCCGGAAAAAGTCGGGAATTTTATCTATGGAATTTTGTGGCAACCCTGTTAATCTTTAATTTTAATTTTCCTAATAAGCATATTTTTTTGACAAATATCTTGTTTTTTTCTTCTGGGTTTATGTTATGAGCAAACCCTTTCCTCCGATGAAATGGTACCCACAATGGCACTTACGATATTCTATGGAGATACAAGAACTTATTGAAAACGTTTGAAGAACAACAAAAATGCAAGATTATTAATTTCCGTAAATTCTGAAAGTTAGCATACGAAAAAACGAAGCAAAAATATATTAAACAGCATACAAAGTAAGGTTAGAATGTTTACAAGCTCGCTGTGCTCGCTCAACAAGTTGGAGTTAAAAAAGTAGCACGGTTTTCTCGATTTTGAATAAACGAACAGAATTTTGTGATTTAGTGCGAACGAGGTTACTGATACGTGCGAGAAGATGGCCTCAGTGTGGTAAAATTTCTTAACGAAACCTATCACAATCGTTTGGTGGTCGTATGGTACCACTTCCACAACGTTTGGTACCTTTTTGATTTTTTCTAAAATTAATGTTTTTTTTTTCTGTGGGAAGTTGGCCGCAGTTTCAACACATTAAAAAAAAACCTTTCTGGACAAGAAATAGGCTCTAGAGGTTACTAAGAGAAGTAATGTAATCATCTAAAAATTGCACTTCGAGATATTGATGAATCTCCACGAATTTGGTGCTTTCGAATCCAGATAAGTACGTTTCCAGACGCCGCGCGCCGTCGCATTGTCGCTGTATCGGTCGGTCTGTCACTGAGCAAAATAAAAAGTAGCCTATGTTAAGGATTAGGTTACACCGTATTTCCTTGCCCAATTTCGTCCAAATCGGTTAAACAGTTTTTGTCTGCTTGATGGATAAAAATCTCACTTTCTAATATTTATATTATGGACGGAAGAAATGTTTTTAACTTAAAACAAAAAGTTTACCTAATCTGTATTGCCATTAATAATTCAAGGAGTCAGTTTACATATAACGACATACAGCCAAATTTTTGCTGCGCTATTTGTACATGTATCCTACGTCTAATTATAATGTTTTAACAAAATGAGCCTTAATGAAAATTGCAAACGTAAGATTAAGCATTCGCAATTTGCATACCCTACCTTGCAGTCTTGATTTAAACATGTAACAGCTTTTGCAATCACAAAATTATTAAGACTTGAAGTCCAAACATTTTTCAGAAGAATATTTGTAGACAATTTACAGGTTAATCGTTCCCTGAAACAGACAGTTTATAAAACACTTAGGTATAACCTATAGAAAATGTTTTTCCAGTAGAGAATCAATTATTTTTTGCTGTGAGACAACAATTTGGTTTACATTATCTTTTTCATTCAGGTCGGTTAACATTTTCTGTTTCTCCAGTTCAAATTTTTGTTTTTTTTCCTCCCATTCTGTTTTAAGCCTTTGTTCTTTAAGCTTTGCTTTTTTTTCATCTAAAGCGACTTTCCTCTCCTCTAAACTCAGTCGCTGTTCTTCTAGATCCAATTCTCTGGATCTGATTTTATGACCTCTTTCTTGTTTGTCAGCCAGGTAGCTTAAACAATTTTTTTTGTTAGGTTCTCTGCGATTTCGATTTCTTCAGGGAACTAAAAATATAGAGATTCATTAGAACATCAATTAAAAAACTTTTAATTCGCTAGTCTTTTTAGTACCTACTTTAGCCTACTATAGAAAATAAATAGCGTCACAAAATGTAGACATTTTACATTTTGTGAATTTTGCTTAAAAACCAGCCACGTGAACTGAGTGTATGTTACATGTGGTTCACCCAAATGTCAAGTTGGGTTGGCTTTAATTGATTGCAAAAAAGTTAGCATAAAATAGTACAATAATACGATTTTATTGTTGAAAAATAGAGTTGACTGCTTGGCAGGTGGTACGCATAGAGGGACTTCACTATTGTCATTTGGGTGAACTACAACTTTCAAGTAGAACCCAGAATACAGCTCTAGTCCTGAGCTCCCTAGATGCACCCATTGTACCCACCTACTAGTACCAGTTCCTGTGGATAAAGCTTTTTGAACTTAAACTATTATTGGACTACAAGTTCTAAAGATGTACTTACTTATTACATTTCTGCTTGTTTTCTTGGGTGTTACAGAGTCACTCTTAGTATTGTCTTTTGTTGAGGTTGATGCTATGGATTCTTTCATTTGACTTTTGCTTGTTGATGATATAGCTTCTTTTAAGGCTTCCTTGTTATTTATGTGGAGATTATCTATGTGTCTATTTCTCCAAGGAACTACAAAATGGTACAATATACTACATGTATAATACTTTATTGTTACTATTAAATTTCACATTTTTACTTAAAAAGAACAATTGCTCTAAAACCGTTTACAAATCCAGGTCACAGTTTGTAATGCCTAAAAGTGGTGAAGAATACTACCAGATTCATTGGGTTTTGATGTTTTTGATGCTTCATTTGCTTCAGGTTGAATGTGGTTGTTCTGATTGTCAACAAAAGTTGTTTGCTCTGAAAAAAAATATATAATTCATTAATAACTATTTCCTATGAGTGTGGGGAAAATAGTGTTCCAACCTATACCCAAATTTATTTTTTTAAGAGACTGATGTAAAGTTGTTTTTAGAGTAAAATACCAATATTTCATGACTAGCATTTGATACCCTGCCAAAAAACCTCATAAAAGATCATAGCAAAGAACAGATAAAACATCATAAGTTTTTATAATCTATGCTCATATAAACTTATGATATTTTATAATTTTTGACCAGTGAAAGTGAAACACAAATCCTGCATAGGAGTTCATCATATTTTATCAGCCAGTTGGCTTATAAAAGTTTACAATATTTTATGATTTTTAATATTCCTCATAAAGGTTTATAAGATTTTATAAGATGTACCTGTAACACTCAAAAATTAAAAAATTGCACCTCAACTTTAGCAGTTGTAGTAGTAGTAATAGTAGTAGAAGCTAGTAATGTAACAGAATAATATACAGTCAAACTAAACTATAACCTAACCTAAACTATAAACTACGACAACCTAACCCACTATAATACAATAACACTCCTTGGGCTTGTACAATATCTACATATATATATCTACATATATATATATATATATATATATATATATATATATATATCTAATAGAAAATTGTTCTCGTATTATAAGTACTTATTTATCGCCAGGAGCTGTGGGAGAGATGTTACTTTGATAAATTTCTATGAGATTTCATAAGCCAAAAACTATTTTTTACAAGCTTTTATTTAACTTGCAATGCATCTATCTATGTAACGAACAAGATATGTTTGTTCGGGTGGAATCTTGTGTGATGAAATTGACAGCTCCCCCCTACTGGAAGGGGGTGGAGAGGGGTACAGTTGAAGTACTCCCGATTTCGTTGAAATTAGATGGAGCAGATGGACGATTTTCGGTCATGTTTTGCTTTATCCACATCCGATTGTGTTCAAATTTGGTATGCATTTTTAGTTCCGGTGAAAATACAATAATATGGTATATTCTCAGATACCCACCTCCCTCTAACAAGGGAAGTGGAGGGGGAAAAAGATTTAGTTTGTTCGATTTCCAGGGAGATTATGAATTTTTGATCAGATGGGATCATGAGTCAAAAAAATATTTTTTGTAGAAGTAAGTATAGCTTTTTTTAATTAGTCTTCCGGTGGTCGAAAAAACTGATAAAAATCAGGTGTGTTTTTTATGAGATTTATTGAGGTTTTTTTTGGCAGGGTGGACACATAAAAATCAATAAAAGTTTATAAAAAAAAAATGTTTTACCAACTCCTAGAAAATTATAAATGTTCATAGAAATTTGTCAAATTCTATGAGTTGGTCTGATCATAAAATATCCCAAAATGTCATGAAAAACGTTTTTTACACACTCTTAAAACATTATAAAAAAACAAAGGGCGTAATCATAGAAACCCATAAAATGTTATGAGTTGGTTTGACTATAAAATCTGTCAAAAAACTATAAAAACATCGATTTATATAATCCCATAATACATCATAAAAGAAAAATAATGTAATTATAGTAACACATAAAAGTTGATGTGTAGGTTTGATTATAAAATCTCTTAGAAAATCGTGCTTTTATAAAACCATAAAATATGTTAAAAAAAATGTCTGCGCTTATAAAATTTTATAAACATTTATAAGCCTGACTGATCATAGGATCAGATAAAAAACCTTATAAAAACTGATAAAATTCAGGTGAGTTTTTTATGAGGTTTTATGCAGTTTTATGCAAATATTGGTGCCTGTTGAACTAAATTTAGGTCTTTAATTATATAGATTATTTTCTTCTTATTTTTTTTTAAATTAATGTCCAAAAAAACATTAAATGGAGTATTCTACTGGCATCTGTCTGTCTGTAGCACAATAACTCAGAAACCGCTTAACTGATTCAAGCCAAATTTGGCACAAAAATTCTTTGTGGGGGCTGCATTGGGGGTGGGGGGTTTATAAGAAGATAGGAGAAATCAATGAATTAAAAAAAAGGACCAAAGCAGCTATTAAATCCTAGAACTCAATAGGAAAATATAACTATTATCTACGGCCATGCGGTAAAGTGCACTTTAAACCCTTATTTGATGAATGAATGTTGTGAAGCTGTTTTGAAAACTTAGTTTTGCATTAATTTAAACTTACCAACATAATCATGGTCAATAATGCCTTCATAAATGACATCAGGGCAGGTGAACACAACTTCATTGGTATTAAATTTAGGGCAGTTTGACACAACTTCCTCCATGTTAAATTCATTAACCATATTTTGTAAATATTTATCCCGAGTAACTTTGCCCAAGTCCTTTGTACTGTCTATTCTCTTCCTTGGAAGCACAAAAAATTCTTCAACAATTTCACTGGCTTCTTGGAGTAGAACATATTTTTCAGTGACAGCTTCAACTCCAGATCTGAAAATTAGGAAAAAATTAGGTGCGGAGATCAGTTGCATTCAAACATTTAAATATATCAGTGGGTACAATTTCACAAACGGGATAAACTTCACTTTGCAAAAAGGACAGGGAGGCCAGGAGAACAGACTGCCAGATAGGTAGTGCAGGTAGCAGAGTGCCACCCCTTCTCTACTACTACTAGCTGTCTTAGCCTTTATTTTAGTTCCAATTTTTAGTAGTATCTCTCTCTTCATTTATTATTAACAGAGATGCAAGTTATAACAACAGATAAAAATGTAATTAAGATGACCATGAACAATGCCTTCTAGACTCGCTATAACTTTAATTTTTTGCCAAGTCCTGTCTGGTCCTGACGGGACCTAAAATTGGGCTTTTTTTAGTTTTGACCTGACAGAAGCTATAATATAGGAGGCCAAGAGATCCTGTCAAGTACACCTCCTGCTGTTCACCCCTCAAGAGGGTCAAAGACTGTTTACTTACCTGACTTTCTCGAGTTTCTGGTTTTTAATGAAGGTCTCAACAAGCAGCATTAAATGCTGCTTAACACTTCTCTGGGTAAACTGCCTTCCGCCTAAGATTTGCAGGTTTCTCCATATATTTTCCCAGGCCGCTGGGTTGTTGTAGGAATTTTCCCTGATAAATTCTCGTAAAAGAATTATATCGTCAGTGTAGCTGAACCTCAACCTTGTAGATTTATCTAATTTATTAATTTTTTCACATAAATTTTAAAAATCCACAAGACTCTGTTTTTGTCACAAACCTTATAACCTTGGTTATAAGGTTTGTGGTTTTTGTTTATATACACACTAAAAATGCAAAGAATATTAAAAAGTCGTGTCCAAAAACAACCCAACATCACTATTATCCGTGCTAATTGAGGTTATGTTTAAAGATAAGGGACTTACGGTAACTGTGGGCCGCTTTCTAACTTCAGCTTAAATTTAAAACTAACTAAGTTAAAACTTAAGTATAATTTCAACTTATCCTTATTTCTCTTGCAGAGGTGCAACCTTGGCTAAGTGGAACCAAAGAATATAAAATTGGGTTGATGCTATAAATTACAATTGGCAGCGTCGTATTTTTTGTGTTTTTTTGGATGCAGTCTTGAATTTCAGTGTCAATTGTCAAATTTTTTGTTTATTTTTTTGTGGTTTCCAAAAATTGAAATGTAAAAAAACGGACGATTTGGAAAAAAGCGAGAGCACAAATTTTTTACTGTTACTGTTACTGTTGGAAGCAGAGGAGATTCACCAGGGATTTCCGATTCACCATCCCCAAGACCTGCAGAAAGGCAGGAGATAGGTGATTTGGATTCTGTCCTTTGGTAAGTTTCTATAAAGCCTGTAGTTAGATAATAAGTTTCTGTTGTATTAATGGGTTGGCCCATTCCCCATCTATTAAAAAAAATGCAAAGACCAGGACTGGCAGAAGACATCCCACAAAAGAAAAAAAATTTACTAAAAGTGATAGAAAATCCATTAATTTTATGTCAATATGGCAGAGAAAAGTCAGGAGAAGGCCACTAAAATGGTAGGAGTTCATCGACCTATGTGGAGAGGGTATTGCTTTGCTTTATACCTAAGTTTGACATTTAATGTTAAATTAATTTTATTTTTGTTGATTATGTTAGTTCCTTTTATTATGTTTTAGATATTTTATAATTTAAAAGAATTACCTACCTTTTAAGTTTTTGTTTTTTTTGACATTACCACTATAAATAGGTACAGTTGCCAGTAATAAATTCTGGCCCCTTTGACAGACAGAAGAAAAATCTTGATATTTTATGGGGGCAGAATTTATTAGTTTTTAAGATGTTCTCGTAGGCAATAAAAAATAAATAAAACATGATAAAAAAAAACAAAATAAAAATTAGTTTGTTTAAGAAAATCTTTAAATATATCTTATTTGTTTTTTAGTTTTAAAACAAAGTATTTTATAAAACCTAAATAACTAGGTAACCACTAAATAAATAAATAACAGTGAAAATAGAGAGTTTTTGACCAGCATACAAAAATAACAACCTTTGTCGTTATTGTGATTTGAAAACCTGTCAAGAATAATGTAATTTCGGTTTATATTTGTAACTAATTCTACGCTTACCCATAAACAATATATTATGCATCTTCCTTAATCAAAAATCAATTTTAAACTTTTTTGCAAAATTCGCCAGAAGACAAACATTTTGATGTGGATTGACAGCAGTAAATATAAACAAAATAAAGGTATCCACAAAAATAATCTACCTTTATTTTGTTTATGTATACTGGTGTCAATCCACATCAAAGTGTTTGTGTTTTTGGATAATTTTGCGAAAAGAAAGCTTAAAATTGTTATTTTTTTATAAAGGAAGATCCAAAATACATTGCTTTATATGTAAAAGCTTAGAAAGAGTTAGGAAAATAAACCGAAATCACTCTCTTCTTGAGAGCTTGTCAAACAATGACAACCACAAAGGTTCTTATTTTGGTATGCTGACCAAAAGCTACTTAATATAGCAACCAAAAATTAAATAAAATCTATATGTTTGTGGCGGATTCATAATGTCGAAACTACTTTTTTTGGGTTTTTCGCCACTAAGTTAAGGAAATTTTTTCAAAAATATGTTAAAACCCACTGCGTAAATTCCTAAAGAAAAAAAATTTTTGTTCGTTTGTCAGTGGTTTTTAAATAAGATAAAAAATTTGCCTACACACACGCAAATCCTAACTAGAATCTAAGTACTTATCTGACGTTTCGACAGAAATTCTACTGCCGTTTTCAAAGAATTTTATCCTTTTCAAAAACTTTTTTCGATTCTTTTTTAAAATATCTGTCTGTTGTCATACAACTGACTGACTTTGACTGATATATATTTCAAATATTAACTTGACAGTTTGGTGCGTCGATAGTAGCCAACAAGGTATTGGGTGAATTTAGTAAAATTTAAAATCAAAATTGTATTTGTTTGAGTGTTTTCGATTTTAGATTACTTTATAAAAATACAAAATTTTTATTTTAAAATATCAATTATAAAAATTATCTTTTGACTAACTTTAAGAAAAAATATATTAGAAACCCAAAGAACATCAATGCTATTTTTTAATTTATTTTAAAAAAACCTTTTTGAAAATCTTGTTTTAAAATTGGAAGCCAAACTGTATTTATATCAACTGATATGCTAGCTATGCATTCATCTTCGTTAAGATAGATGCAAGCTGCTTCTTTGATTTTTCGTTTAATTTTGTCTGGTTCTTTTTGTAATATACTGGTTTCTCCCCACATTACTCTATGATCATTTTCAAAAGAATGTTGGCAAATTTTAGACTTCTCCCAGTCTCCCCTTCTGAGGTAACCCTTATGGTCATTTATTCTAACTTAAAGAGGCCTTGAAGTTTCTCCAATATAAAATTTACCACACTCGCAAGGAATTTTATAAACGATATTTTTTGAGTTTTGCTCAGCATTTAATGGTTTTGTTTTGGTTAGAATTGATCTAAGAGTATTTGATTTTTTAAAAATTGTTCTAATATTATAAGTATTAGCGATTCGTTTAATTTTTTCCGAAATACCTGGTATAAAAGGAATTATTAAATTTGTTGGTTGTACATTATTATGTCTACGTTCGCGTTGTCTTGGAAATTCGATTTGTCTAAAAGAATTTTCGATGAAGTTATTTGGATACGAATTTTTAATTAAGACCTCTTTTATTATTTGTTTTTCTTGTAAAAATGTGTTATTGTCCGAACAAATAATTTTAGCTCTATCGTATAGACTTTTTATTACTGCTTTTTTAACCGATGAGCAATGATTTGAGTTAAAATTTAGATATCTATTTGTATGTGTTGGTTTTCTATAAACTGAGGTTTGTAATGTATTTTGTTTGTTTATTAAAACATCTAAAAATGAAATTTTGTTATCGTTTTCTACTTCTAAAGTAAATTTTATTGTTGGTTCTTTACCGTTTATAAAATTAAGAAAATCATTAAGTTTATTTAAATCGTGTGGCCAAATACTAAAAATATCATCTATATAGCGAAACCAAATGACCGGTTTAAAATTAAATTCCTCTAAAATTTTATTTTCAAAATCTTCCATAAAAATATTACTCATTAGAGGAGAAAGTGGAGAGCCCATTGCCATCCCAAAATCCTGTTGAAAAAAATCACTTTCCCACTGAAAATATGTGGTTTTTATGCATAATGTGAGAAGTTCTAGAATAGCATTGACGCTCAGTGTAGTTCTTTCGCCTAAATTTTGATCATTTTCTAATCGATGTCTTACTATAGAAAGGCTTTTATCTACAGGTACATTTGTGAAAAGGCTCACCACATCAAAACTCACCATCAAGTGATTGTTATTAAAATTGACCTCGGATAATTTTTCTAGAAAGTGTTGAGAATTTTTTATAAATGAATTTGTATTTCCTACTAAGGGATTTAAAATTTTAAGTAAATATTTTGCGAGTTTATGACATGGAGAATTAATGCTACTAACTATTGGTCTAAAAGGAATATTTGGTTTATGAATTTTGGGCAAGCCGTAAAAATGGGGAGGTTTACTATAATGTGGGGTTAGCTCTGAACGTTCTAGATCGTTAAAAAATCTTTTATGTTTATATAAAGTTGAATAAATTTTTCTTTCAACTGTTTTTGTTGGGTCTTTGTTTAATTTTGAATATGAGCCTTCATTTAATAATGCTTCAATTTTTTCATTATAAGTGTTTTTATCAATAATTACAGTGGCATTGCCTTTATCTGCCGGTAAAATTTTAATTGAGTTGTCATTTTTTAGAGAAATTAAAGCGTTTTTTTCCTCTCTAGTAATATTAGATTTGATTTTTAAAGGTTTTTGTAAAATAAGTTTAGATCGAATTCTAAATTCGTTTGCAATCTCTTGAGGTAAGGTTCGTGTGGTTTGCTCAATACCTGTGACAAAATCCAATCTATTAAAATTTTTTGGAGGAAGGGAAAAATTTAAACCTTTTGATAGAATTGATTTTTCTGGAATAGTTAAAATTTTGTTTGATATATTAACAACAGTTCGTTCTATTAAATTATTATTGATATTAAAATTAAGTTCTTGTTGCAGTTTTTCGTTAACTAAATTTTGAAATTTGTTCATGTGAATCAATTTTTGGTTATTGAAGTGAAATAAATAACTATTATACGCACAATTACTAATATGATTGTAGTCAAAAAAGGATACATTTTGATAAATCTCGTTCTCTAAATTCTGAATTTCTTGAGTTAAATTTTGTTTTTCATATCTATGATACTGAATTCTTTCCCGTAATAAAGCTAAACTTGTTCTATTTAAAATTCTTTCAGTTCTCAAACTTCTAAAAGGGGCTCTTAATCGAAAACCTTTGGGAACAATATCTTGTTGTCTACATCTGCACAAAAATGTCAAGCTATTTTCAGCATGTTGGAGCTTTTTGTATTTACTTTCTAAATTCCTAAAAAGAAAACAAATGTTAGGCCCATACCTCTGTTGTAAATAAAATCTATATGTTTGTGGCGGATTCATAATGTCGAAACTACTTTTTTTGGGTTTTTCGCCACTAAGTTAAGGAAATTTTTTCAAAAATATGTTAAAACCCACTGCGTAAATTCCTAAAGAAAAAAAATTTTTGTTCGTTTGTCAGTGGTTTTTAAATAAGATAAAAAATTTGCCTACACAAAAAAAAAAAAAAACCCAAAAAAAGTAGTTTCGAAACCAAAAATTAGACTTTTTGAATTGTCATAACTTTAAAACCAATTTTCTGATAAAAAAAAATACACAACCGAACATATATTATACTTTATAGTTTTCAGAACAAGTGTCAATAATGGCATTTCTTTAAAATTGAAGATGGTAGAAAATTTTAAAAAAATGTGACACTTTTTCAGTGTCCCGGCTCTTTAGTTATTAGTCTGAGGTCCCGGCCTATAATTTGGATCCTGTTGAGTTCTGACAGGACTTGGCAGGACCTAGAATATGGACCAACACCATTCTCAACTGAGAACGGTGTTGTATGGACCCTGTTTGCAGGAGGTGTACAAAATTTGAGGATTTGTTCACCCTTTGGGTTTTCACTATATTTTGTTATAATAATAATACAACAAAAATAAGTTCTTGTTTTAAATATTATGTTAAAAACTATCTGCACCGATTAATATAAATAGAGGTATTTGCTGATTCTTATTTTGATAAATCTTGTAAAACAATTTGTGAGGTTAGAAATTTTTTTAAATTATTTCTACTCCTAAAAAACACAAAAATCGCTTAAAAACACTGCCAAAAGCCGAAAAATATGTTTTAAGATAATAGTAAAAGCAAAAAGGTCTCAAAAACTTGAAAAAATTTAGCCAAGTTTAACTTAAGTCTCAAAAATCTTCCACTTAAAGCTTTACGCCAACAATGTTTTCCTTAAGGGACACTTTGACAGCACCAGCAAGCTACTTATCTTAGTTAAGTTCAGCCAGTACCCTCTCCAGATAGGCCGATCAACTCATAACGATTTAGTGTCCTTTTATCCACCTTCGCCGCCATTTTCACTCAAAAGTGACAGATAATCCATTAGTTTTCTGTCAAAATGGCGGCGAAGGTGGATAAAAGGACACTAAAACGATAAGAGCTGATCGGCCTATGTGGAGAGGGTAATGGTTGAACTTAGAACTTAAGCCGAAGTGAGAAAGTGGCCCCTGTACCGAATTAAGGGAACACCGTATTTTATTATGGTTCCCTTAATAAAAACTCAAGTCACGCGCATGCTCAGATGTTAAATGTCAATTTTCCTTAATAAGGGAATGCGAAAATGTACTCCCAGTATAAGTCCCTAATATCTAGATATAAAATCCTAAAAATATGTGTTTATATAACATGATGATTTAAAAAGACACAGAGCCGGTTCCAAAAAAGAAATAGGAAAACATTGACATGTTCTGCTATATCAAATGTCAAATTAAAATCATAACGATTATTGTTATGATGTCCTATGTTTTTTTGGAACCGACTGTATATTTTAAAAAACTTGAAAAACACATTATAAAATCATTTTTATAATTCCGTACAGCGTTCAAAACACAGCCCAGGTTTTTATTTAACATTTTATTCACAATAAATAAGCATTTTTTTTGAATAAATAAGTTTTAAAAAATTGAAGTTTATTAATAAAAATGCGTTACGTAATGAGCTGAGCGAGAGTGATTTAAACTGGAACGGTAATCGAACTTATTACATAATTCAAACAGGAAAAAATTAGAAATATAATAGCCACTTATCGTGCAGGTAGTAGATAAAGAAAATTACAGCACTTGTTTAAGATGTATACGGAAATAATAAACTATTTATCTCTGTAATTTAAAAACTCAATTAGTGTATATGTTTCCAGATTGAGAAAATACTGAAATACAGATTTTTTAAATAACTTTTGTTTTATTTTTAGTTTAGATCTGGTGGCATTTATACATATAGTAGTAGTATAGTAGCAGGTAGTAGTAGTAAAGTGTAGGCCCTAGCGGTCCTTTTTTTCCTTACCGTTCTGTTAAAAAGGAACAGTACCGAATTATCTCCTCTGTCCTCCTACACAAGCCTGGTCGTTTGTGTCCGTTCAGTGTTCTTCCAAGAAGCCATTGAGTGACTGTGTCTGGTCTGTTAACTTCTAGGAATGTTTCGAAAATATTCCCCCTAACCATTATAAGTTTTTGAATTGTCCCCCTTTATATAAAGTGACCCATTTTATTTTTAGTTTTAGTACAACTCCCAGAAGGACAGGGCAGAGCAGTGATTTTGCCGAGGGTTTACCAAAAAAGTCAACTGGAGATAATAAAGAACATTCAGACACTGAATATAGTTCGGATATACAGCAGACTAGAAAAGAATGGTTTTATATTATACATAAGCTTGGTGATAAAGACGAGATATTCCAATGTACACTTTGCGATGATTATAAAACTAAAAAAAACATAGATTTAAGGCATCATGTATATACCAAACATAAGGTGCAACCCAAAACTCGTGTCGATGATAAAGTTAAAGTACTTCATTGCGCGTTTTGTGAACTTAAATTTAGAAGATTAGGCAATTTAAATCGTCATTTATATAGAATGCATGGAATATATAATACATGTACCTTATCCGAATACAAAAGTGAAACAAGGAAAGATTTTTTTAAGCATATTATAACAAAACACAAAGATGCTGACGAACTTAAGAAATTTGAGTGCACATTTTGTGAATATAAAAGTTTTACAAGGTATGGGTTAAAGGAACATATTACAAAAAATCACATGAAGGCTGATCAATTCATGTTACTTCAATGTTACATTTGCAACCAACAAACTAAAACAAAAAAAGGTTTAAGGGAACATCTGTTAAAACACAAAAGTGATGATGAAGTTAAGATATTCCAATGTCAGTTTTGCGAATATAAGAGCAGAAGAAAGTTTAATTTAACTGAACACATTAAATATAAACACAAAAGTATTGACGAAATCGAGATATTTCATTGTACGTTTTGCAAATTTGAAACTAAAAGTTTAAGAAATGTGAAAGCACATATTATAAATAAACACAAAAATAATGATGAAGTCGAACTATTTAAATGCAAAATTTGCGAGTTTAAGTGTAAAATAAAGTATCGTTTAAGTCGACATATTAAAAGAAGACATAAAACTGATGGCGAGGAGAAAATCATAAAAAAAGTTTAATTTGTTAAACGAATATAATTGATTAAATATCATAATTACCCGAATGAAGATCAATCTTGACTATTCCTGGCTTAGAATAGATTGATCTTCATACAGGGAAATATGAAATTTGATCAATCTGGCAATTATTCTACGCCTACATTCTGAGATGTTTTACCATGTAGATGTATAAAGCCAGATAAAGAAAAAGAATCTGAATTATCAAAAAAATACTATTTATTATCAAAATTATTTTTAAATATAATTTTTGTAAAAGAAGAGGTTAGAATTAAGTTAATATAATTAACAAAAATGAATAATAATTATTTAATTGATACATATATCAGTGTTTTTATCGATATTGTTGGAAATCTAAATTTGATACTGATATTAATCATATTTTTTTTAAAGAGGAATAAATTCCCCTTCTTTAATTTTTTTGTATAATGACGGTTCTTCTATGAAAAATGGAACGTGTAAAATGTTACTGAATGTTTTTAATTTTTTATGTTATTTTTATTTCAAATCAATCCTATTTTTCTGAAATGTTTTTAAGTATTATTACAGAAGAAGTTTGCATGTTATTTGCATATTTAAGTTTTGGACAACCTTTTCAAAATTAATGAATTTAATAATTGCATTTTTCTAGGTAGTTTAAGACAACACTAGGTTTTAAAATTTCTAATACCTATTTAGGTTGGGGAAGTTTTATCTCTTTTATGTATCCAGTATTAGCTATATTGCCAATCTATTAATAATTACTGATAAATGCAAAAATTAAGAAAAAACTTGAAGATTACAGTTATATAACGATTTCATGTTTATAAATTTAACAAAATTTTCATTATTTCTGGTATGATATTTTGTATTGTTTTATCGTCATTTTTAAAATGGAGGCAATCATTGTATCAAAGCAGCCAATTGGAGCTTGTCCTCTCAATTTTAATAACAAATATAATTGGTTAAACGAAGATCCTTTTCATAAAGTCTTGACTTTTTTAACATTTTTTAAAATAATCGAAAATAGTGGAAAAAACTTTTTCTAGCTTATTGTAAAGGCATCCAAAGACTGAGGATTAGGTAAAACATTTTATTTTTATGATGGACACAAAAAGAAATTTTATTTTTAATTTTTGTATATTGAAAATATATTTCTCTCGGATAAGAAAATATTTCTTTATTTGTCAAATAGATATTGAAAAGCAATTAGAAAAACTTAAGAAAACATAAAAAGACGATTGAAAACTCGCAAGTTGCTCAGTACATAAGCGAACTATTACAAGTATTGACACAAGAGGCGCGTATAATAAAACGAACATGAGTGTTAAAAATACCTAAACGAAAGTATATATAAATAAAAAATATAATTTTTAATATTTACCAATTCTTAATAAAACTTTTCTTTAAACATATTTTAACCAAAAACAATATTGATATAAAAATAATATCTTATGCAAAACAACAAAACTAAAAAGAAGCACTATTATACAAATCCTAACTGCTCTACAAATTTCTTATTTTTAATACATGTTAAACCTTTACATTATGTTGTCTTTCGGGCTGTAGGACCGTCGTTCTGTAGAAGTTTTTCTTCTCGACGTTTCGTCGATTCGAGTGCTCGGCATCTTCAGGAGGTCTGGAATTGTTGCTCATTTTTGCGCTGACTGATTGTCTACATATAAAACCAAATTATCCAAGAAGTATATGAAACTTCTTCTTTAGCAGCCCACATTGCCATGTATTGGAGCTCAGTGCTGCTTAAAGAAATTAATTGTTTTTGCTTGTGACTTTTCCAGGAAATGGCAGCCCCTTTAAATACAAATCCTGCATATGACTTCCTGTCTAATTTATTAGATGCCCGATCAGCATCCAGATATCATTCCCGGTTACAGACATTTTCTGTGAAAATCAAACATTTTGATTTAGTACTGTAATATATTCTTAATTTACATAAAATAAGTAAATTCACAGCAAAACTTGTTTGATTCAAAATTCATATATCATATTTGTAGTACTGAGTTGCAGAGCAATTGGGGGTATTTCCGGTAATGCGCATGAGGCACAGTTGGTCGAGACGCGTGTTCGTGTAACCATGTAAAAATTTATTGTCGTCCGCTCGTTAATTAATTTACCTTTGTGATTAACCAATGTGATTAATACAAGTATATAAAGTAATTCGATCTTTTATTCATTCTCGTTCCTAGCCTAAAATATAACATGGCGCCGAGGATTAAAGGAGAAAACGCGAAATTATGACTGTAAAGTTGTGCGCGAAAAGACATTGGTGAGAAAACGTGGCGTCTTTTTAAAATTTAAAAGTCTTATACATACACGTTCTCGAATAATCATACCCCAGTAAAATAAGCCCTAAATAATTAAATAAATATATAAAATTTAATAATCTTAAGTGAAATTTAACAAAAATTGACTAAAAGAAGAAAAATCAAGCATGGTTCCAAAGTTCTACGAGTTCAATCCTACCTGCAAGGACTGGGAAATATATGTCGAACGTCTTGAAATACATTTCACAGCACACAAAGTAAAGGACGAAAATGTAAAAACTGCCATTTTGTTAAGCAGCTGGTCCAGACACTTACAAACTTCTTCGTGATTTAGTTGTCCGACTACTTCCCCCTGCTGAGATGTCATGGGTCGGATACGAGGCAAATTTTACGATGTTTGTGTGACAGTCTGAGTAAAATTATCCCGCAAATCACCACTTCGTTCAACTCCCCCATCGTGAGAACGTAGGTGCAATTAGATTCGATTTAAGTGACGTTTCCATACTTCTCCTGTTTCCAATCTACAAATATAAGTTGATTTGCCTTTTACTCCCTCTCTCTTATCACTAAAACTTGGTCCTGAGTTTTAGTGATAAGTTTATTTGACGCTGCATTTGTTTCTCTTCTGTTGTGTCTGGATATTTTGTCACTGAGACATCTCTCCTAGGTGGATTTTTTCTATCTTCTTTTAATTGGCTTAATATTGTTCTGGCCTCTCTTTCACCAGTGGTGGAATGTGGAGTTGTCCGGTATGTAAACAAAAATCTGTCATCAGATAAATATGTGTTAAATTAGAAAGAATATTCCAAACATGGCAAAAGTTTTTCTGATTTTTTTCTCTGTTTCTACAGCTGTTGTTCGTCTCATTTTAAATAATTCTATCCATCTACTAAATGCATCTAAAATTATTAGGTAAGTTATTCCTTTAAAATCCAAAAAATCTATGTGAATATGCTCAAATCGAACCATTGCCTGCAGCCATTTGGTTAAGACAGCCTTGTGTAGATCTTGTTTATTCTTGAGGCAAGGTGAACATTTTTTTGCTGTTGTTTCCAAGTCGTTGTCAATTTTGGGTCAGTAAACGACTGATCTTGCTAAACTTTTCATTTTGCAAATGCCATTGTGATTTGAATGAATTAAATAAAGGATCTAAAGTCGTAAGGATGTAGATATTATTATTCTGTGTGACCACAATCAAATACCATCTTCAATGGAAAGTGCATTGCTCCCCCAACTAGCAATTTGTCGACGTCTCAATGTTGTGCACCGCGTGCCAACGTTACGTCGCAACGTTTACTTTTACTCAAACATCACCCACTTTTGCACCAATTTGGTGGATGATTTTTTGGTTGAGTCAACGTCGCGATCGCGACTACAGTTGAAGTAATAGTTCAATGGGTTTTGGAGTACAATTATTTGTTCAAAATATTATTCATTACATAAAATGATAAATACACTATTCGACTACAAATTAAACTATTTCTAACACCATAATATATTTAAAATAAAATTATATTCTATGTCATATATCATGTTTTGCATCATCATAACATGCGAACCAATGTCAAAATATATAAACAGACGCTAGTTTACTGTCAAATTTACAGTTCGTAGCTCTAAAAAACAAGCGCGCCCTCGATTAAGATGATTTTATGAAATTAAAAAAAAATCATGATTTAAAAATCGCTTCGAAAATCCTCTGAAGGTGTTGCTTAGGATTCCTAAGAACAAAATACGGATTTTTATATGCAAAAACATCTTAGTTTATTGTAGAAAAAAGCAAAATCATGGCGGCACTTATTAGTTTCTATGACAACCAAAGGAGTCCCGTGTCTCGACTGCTTTAACTACTTAACTGTGTTTTGAACGGATCCCCTAACTTAAAGACGCGAACACGCCTCAATTTTTACCCAATCGAAATTGCTCCACAGTTTGGCTTTCTGCTGCTCGCTTAATTTCCGTCCTTGTTGTTTACACAGGACCTTCCTCTTTTTTCCGACACACTGGGGAATCACCTTCAATGACAGCTGTCACATGTCAAAATATCGAAGAATATTTATACCATTTGTTCCTTTTCATAGTGCAAAATGTTCAAACAAAACTAATAGAAACTTTACAAAACACTTCTTAGTTATTTTTACTGAATTAATTGACGTTTGTATGACAGACAGCAGTGCTCCAAAATTGGCTTGTTGCAAACATAACAGAAAAATTGGTTAGATGAAAACAGGCGCGCCCGCGTCTCCAACAAACCGGTCAGAAAACGTGGAGTAAATTGATCAATTTTTGGTTTAGCACACACCGGTTTGTAGTCGGCGCCTTCACAACTAAGGAATTACTGTTAGTACAACAGACGTTCATAAATAGTTGTGATGGCGACTGAAGTTGTGATAAACGTTTAGGCGTCATATAATAGTCGACGTTGTCGACCGTCGCCATGATAACTATTCTTTATCTGTAAAACAACGTTTAAAATTAGTGCAATTCTAATTTTTACAACTTGCACAACTAAACATTGCTAGTTGGTTGTCTGTATGCTTTCAGTTCTTCCCTTACTTTCTTTGGCCATATTTCTTTTCTGACATATTTTATAACCTCTTGTAAAATCTTGAATTTTTTTGTTTCTTTAATTTGCTCGTTGTTCAGAGGCCACTGTTCTCGTTTTTCACAAAAATTGACCAACAATCCTGGTTCTTCTATGTCGCTTGGTGGTTCAACAGGAGTTCTGCTGTGGTAGTCGGCTAGAATTTTACTGAAACCTCCAATGTACTGAATCTCGTAGTTAAACATTGACAAAAAGCTGCAATTCTTTGCGATCTATTGGCTGACATCTGCAGTATTTCCTTGTGCTCACCAAAAATTGATGTTAAGCATTTATAATCTATCCTAAGTATAAATTTATTGTCGCAAAGATAATAATATAGGCGTTTCATCTTCTTTTTACACAGTGGAGAGTGTTCTTTTTTCACATTCTGTTAATGTACGTGATAGTGACATTACAGTTTTCTCTTTTCCTCTTTAATATGTTAAAGTACCCCACTTATTCCAGCCTTACTCGCATCACAAGTTACCATTATTGGTAATTTAGGGTCAAAGTGTATCAAAACTTCATCCGAACTAATTTTTATTTAATTTTAATAAAACTTTCATGACATTCTCTACTCCAAACAACACAACAAATTTATTTTCAAATTTAAGAAAGTTAAAAATAGGATAAAAAAAACTTCTGACGTCTGTCCCAACTAGCAATTTGTCGACGACTCAACGTTGTGCACCGCGTGCCAACGTTGCGTCGCAACGTTTACTTTAACTCAAACACCACCCACTTTTGCACCAATTTGGTGGATGATTTTTTGGTTGAGTCAACGTCGCGATCGCGACTACAGTTGAAGTAATAGTTCAATGGGTTTTGGAGTACAATTATTTGTACAAAATATTATTCATTACGTAAAATGATAAATACACTATTCGACTACAAATTAAACTATTCCTAACACCATAATATTATTAAAATAAAATGATATTCTATGTCATATATCATGTTTTGCATCACATAACATGCGAACCAATGCGAAAATATATAAACAGACGGTAGTTTACTGTCAAATGTACAGTTCGTAGCTCCAAAAAATAAGCGCGCCCTCGATTACAAGATGATTTTATGAAATTAAAAAAAAATCATAGTTTAAAAATCGCTTCGAAAAACCTCTGAAGATGTTGCTTAGGATTCCTAAGAACAAAATACAGATTTTTACATGCAAAAAGACCTTAGTTTATTGTAGAAAAAAGCAAAAAAATAATTTTTAATGTTTGTTTACAAATTAGCATAAAATGGTTTTAACAATCAATCATGGCGGCACTTATTAGTTTCTGTGACAACCAAAGGAGTCCCGTGTCTCGACCGCTTTAACTACTTAACTATGTTTTAAACGGATCCCCTAACTTAAAAGACGCGAACACGCCTCAATTTTTACCCAATCGAAATTGCTCCACAGTTTGGCTTTCTAAGATGCTCACTTAATTTCCGTCCTTGTTGTTTACACAGGGCCTTCTTTTTTTTCCGCCACACTGGGGGATCACCTTCAATGACAGCTGTCACATGTCAAAATATCGAAAAATATTTATACAATTTGTTCCTTTTCATAGTGCAAAATGTTCAAACAAAACTAATAGAAACTTTACAAAACATTTCTTAGTTACTTTTACTGAATTAATTGACGTTTGTATGACAGAAAGCATTGCTCCAAAATTGGTTTGTTGCAAACATAACAGAAAAATTGGTTAGATGAAAACAGGCGCGCCCGCCACTCCAACAAACCGGCCAGAAAACGTGGAGCAAATTGATCAATTTTCGGTTTAGCACACACCGGTTTGTAGTCGGCGCCTTCACAACTAAGGAATTACTGTTAGTACAATAGACGGTCATAAAGAGTTGTGATGGCAACTGAAGTTGTGATAAACGTTTAGGCGTCGTATAATAGTCGACATTGTCGACCGTCGCCATGATAACTATTCTTTACCTGTAAAACAATGTTTAAAATTAGTGCAATTCTAATTTTTACAACTTGCACAACTAAAAATTGCTAGTTGGGGTGATGTTCTTAGGAACTGGAGCTTCTAAAATAGCTTTGATCTTCTTTTCGTCTTTTCGTATACCCTCTTTGGAGATGAGATGTCTCAGGTAGCGCACTTTTTTTTTGCATGAAGTGGCATTTTTCTTGACGAAGAGTGAAACCTGCATCCTGAGATGCTGAAAAACTTTCTCGAAATTGGATATATGTTCCTCCATGTTTTTACCCCCCACTATTATGTCGTCTAAGAATGCACATACGCCATCCATCATACAAAATCTTTAACACTGAGGTTGGCCTAGGTCTCATTGCGATAGCACATAGCAGCTTAAGGTGGCAGGTGCCAAATGTTTTTATTTCTTAATTTATGGGTGAAAAGTTATAATTTTTGGAAGAATGGACTGTGGTATTAAAGAAAACGGGCAAATATATCGGACTTTATTTTCGCTCGGTGTTGAGCTGTATGCTTAATATAACCAAATAAATATTTGACACCTCACAGCTGCGAAAACCAACTCCAAGTTTATAAACCAAGGGTTAGTATTACTTTCGGTTTAGGTTTCTTTGAAGCTATTCTTTGTAAATATTTGAGTTAAGATAGTAATAAGCATGCTTAAAATTGCATTAAATATAGTTATCAAATAAATTTATGTAATAATAATATATACCTGTGTTTATTATTTCAAAAACTCAGTGGGATTACTAAGATCTAAAATAGTACCCCCACAGGTCTAAATATTTACACCTGTAAGGAGTACTAAATTGTAAAACCAGTTTTCAAAAAACTTACCCATACAGAAAAGACACAAAGTTATTCATTATTTTGTATTGCTATTGCTAAATACCACTGAAAAATTGTTTTTTTTCTTAAAATATACCATATTTTAGGAGAAAATACCCTAAAACTAATTTTTTCTGATAGGTTTCAAAATGGCATATGGCGAATACGCCAAAAATTTGGCACATAATAGCTTCATTATCTGTGTTTGAGGTTATAAAGTTGGTGATTTTTTAGACCACCTCTTGGCGGGTGTTTTAAATTTATAGCCCCCAGAAAGGATTGTTTTGTGGCATTGGCAAAGTTCGTTTATAATTTCCCTAAGTAACCGTCTCTACAAGGATTAATTTACCTCATTTTATATCCCAAGTTGTTCATTAACGAATAAAACACCTCCAATTTTCTCAAGAAAAACGCCATGTTTTGAACCTGTTTTCAGCACAATAAATATACTTATGAGGGTACTATGAGGCTAAACAAAAATAAGTGAAGGTCACCAAAAAACCCAAAACAACTATATTAATCTATTTACAAACTGAAAGTAAAATATTGAGCCAAAAAACTTTCCTTACTCAAAGCCCACTCATTTTAAGGTTGTAGCTTTCATCAGTAGGGGTTGGTACAAGCCAAGGTGCAAGCAGAGGTAAAAGATCCGAACTCGCTGTTTGTGATTAAACGCAGCGCTAGTATTTTTAAACTGACATTTCGACAGTGACAGAAATGTAAAAAAACTTGCATTTAAGTTTTTTAATACATTTCATAAATAAAACCACCTTTTAAATAAATACAAAATTAATCTACTCCTTATTTTATTATTACCCATCTAAATCGTTGTGTGACATCAAGTATTAATTGGAAAAATTAATTATCAAGGGTAAGTTTTAATTAAAGTGACATATAACCCCAATTTTAATTTGTTCTACAGAGTGTTTACTATTTAAATTTTTTAATTTTCTTTTCTTCTAAATTGAAACTTTCTTCTTAAATCCAACAAAAGATTGTGTAAAGATGATTATACAATACACAAATTTATTAAAATTGTTTTTATAAATCAAACTATGCCCAAAACTCAAGGAGGTTTGGTTTAAAATGAGTAAAACCAAAAATTTCACTTAAACGTAGGACCATTCTAAAATAGACTAAACCTTTTTAGTAAATCCCACTGCAAAAGTTTTAAAAACGTAACGTAAGCTATTTGGGAAAATTATACTGTTTCACCAACCATCAAAAATGTTCTATTATTTTTCAAATAGGGTACGACTTTGCCAGGTAAGTTGGGTCGTGTATTGATTGGCATTGAGGTACTGCCCGTTTTTTTTATAAAGTTTTAACTATTTACTATTACCTCGACCGCTACGAATCCCTCGTAATCGCCAGGTGCGACTTTTTTTACACCTAAGCATATAGGAAAGGTATCTTGCTAACCAATTATGTGCGATTATTACCTATGCTTGTGAGCAATCCTATATAATTGATGGTTCTTAAAGCTAAACTTGATCCATATAATGCTGAACTAGTAAGGTCTAAAATTATAGATCAATTTGTATTGTTTAAAAAAAAATCATAAAAAGTAACCAGTTCAACTATACAGTATAATACCACTTTATTTTTAGTTTGGTCCTGACAACTTTCGCAGGGGAATTTGAAACTACAACAAATCAGAGCAACGATTTACTCAATAATTTATCAAAAAAACCTAGTGAAGATTATAAAGAATATTCAGATATTCAATATGGTTCTGGTGAACAACAGACTACAAAATGGTTTTACATTATAAGTAAAAGCGATGACAAAGACCAGGTATTCCAGTGTACACTTTGCGATAAGTATAAAACTAAAAGAAACATAAATTTAAGGCATCATCTATACGCCAAACATAGCGTAAAATATAAAACTAGTGACGATCAACTTCAATGTATGTTTTGCAAATATAAAGCTAAAAAAAATGGCTTGTTAAGTGATCATATTAAACTAAAACATATACGTGATGACAAACTATTTCAATGTGGGTTTTGTGATCATCAAAGTAAATCGAAAGGCAATTTAAATCGTCATTTATATAGAATGCATGGAAAAAATAATGTTAAAAAACGCAAAGTTAGCAGCGAAACATTCACATGCACTTATTGCGAATATGAAAGTGACACCAAAAAAAGTTTAAATGATCACATTATAACACAACACATAGGTGATGACGAACTTAATAAATTTCAGTGTACGTTTTGTGAGTATAAAAATTTAATAGAATATAAGTTAAAAGAACATATGACAAAGAAACACATGAAGGCTGATAAATTCGAGTTATTTCAGTGTAACATTTGTAACCATCAATTTAAAACTAAAAGAAGTTTAAGAGATCATGTTGCTTTAAAACATAAAAGTGATGACGAAGTTAAGATATTCAAATGTGAATTTTGCGAATACAAAACTAGAAGAAAGTTCGACTTAAATGAACATATTAAATATAAACACAAAAGTTTTGACGAAATCGAGATGTTTTAATGTGAGTTTTGCGAATTTAAAACTAAAAGATTAAGAAATGTAAAAGATCATATTATTAATAAACATAAAAGTCATGACGAGGTCGACCTCCTTAGATGCACAATTTGCCAATATAAGTCTAAGAAAAAGCATCGTTTACATGAACATATTAAAAAAAAACATAAAACTGTTGATAAAGACACGATCACAAAATTAAAAGAAAGTTTGATTTAATTTACATGAATCGGATGGGGCTCTTGCACGAAACAAAAATATCGCTTTTATTTTGTTTTTTAAGACCCTAAAGGTACTGAAAAGTTTTCTTTCAACCATTTTTCTTTCTATTGTTTTTTGTGGCTCTCGAAAAAACATTGTTAGGTATTGTGACGTCACACCGTCCAGGTATGTTTTGAAATAAAATATATGGTTTGAAAAAGTATAAGTTTTTTTTATACTGAGATTTTTCTGTCTGGACCAATGCCCAGTTTACCAGCCTTAGTTAAAGTAAGTATGTAGGTATGAAAAATTGACAGTAAGTGTACGAATAATGACTCGAAAAAGTACGTGAGATGCATCTAAAGTTCGATCGGATAACTTTTAACTCTAAGAGACGCCACAGGTTTTTTTTATGGTTTTGGACATGAGCGTTTTAGTGTGCGTAGTAATATTTAATTTTCGGGTATGTACAAACAGACAACAGTGGTTAAAATTCAAATCCGTTCTAATATAATGTTCGGTAAAACATTAAGTCCTACGCTAATACAAGTGTTTTGCGTGAAAATTTACCGTAGCTTCTTCTTCAAGTGCCATGCTCTATTCGAACGTTGGCTATCATCAGCGCGATCTGCACTCTGTCCACTGCTTTTCGGAAAAGTGTCGTAGTACTAACATCATACCATTGTCTAAGATTTTTAAGCCATGATATCCGTCTACGACTCGGACCTATTATGCCTTCAATTTTGCTTTCTATTATAAATTTTAAAAGTTTATATTTGTCATTTCGCAAAATATGGCCAAAATTTTCAAGTTTTCGTTTTTTGATGGTAAATAACATTCACATTAGTTCCTCGGTCCATCCAATATATTCTTAGTATTCTACGATAACACCACATCTCGAATGCCTCCAACTTTTTGCACATGGCCTCAGTCAGCACACGAATTCGTAGATTGGTATTAAGATCGCGACTACACAACACCAATTTCATTTTGATAAAAGATCACGGATCACCCTGTTTGGTACTCTGTGAAAAGATGGTCTGGCCTGTTCAATTCTTACACGAACTTCTTGCATGTTGTCCTAGTTCTCACTGAGGAAGTAACTCAAGTATTTGTATGAATCCACGCGTTCGACTTGCTGCCCATTTACTTCTGACATGCCTCGGATATTCTTTTCCTTGGATATGACCATCCATTTTGTTTTTACAACATTTAAGTTAAGCCAGAATTGCAAACTTTTGGCAGCAATTTGATTTAACAACTCTTGCAGGCCTTCCAGCGTGTCTGCTATTATGACAGTGTCGTCGGCATATCGTATGTTGTTGATTTTTATGCCGTTTATGGTCAGACCCTTTTCGCAGTTATGAAGTGCATATTTTGTTACTATAGATATTAAACGACAGCGGATACAATATATAACCTTGGCGTACTCCTCTTCTTATTTGGACTTCTTCGGACAGTTGGCCATCAACCTTTATTTGAGCAGTCTGATTTCAGTATAGATTAGCGATTATATTTAGATCTCGGTCATCTAGACCAACTTCTTTTAGCGATTCTATGAGCTTTTTGTGTTGGACTCGATCAAATGCTTTCTCATAATCTAAACAGGTATATACTAGCACCAACACATCCCTAGACCGTTGAACTAAGACTTGAATTCCAAAAAAGGCCTCTCTTGTCCCGAACCCACCATGAAATCCAAACTGCGTGTCGCCCATAAAGGATTCGCATTTCCCATAAATTCTTTTGTGAATAATCTTTAGAAATATTGTTAACGTATGGCTCATTAGGCTGATTAGGCGATAATCACTACACTTCTTTGCTGAATGTTTTTCAGGCAGCGTAACAAAGGTTGATTTTAGTCAGTCAGCAGGGATTTTGCCGCTACAACAAATCAAATTAAAAAGTTTGAACAGCGTATTTAGCGAATCTTCGTTTTTTATTAGCTTTAAAACCTCAGTGTATACTTTATCTTGCCCTACCGCTTTTCTGTTTTTAGCTGGAGATATTGCGTGTCTTACTTCCTCCAGTGTTATATCTATGCCTTTGTTTGAGAATTCTTCTGGCTGTTCGGATCGGTTATCGGTAAAGAAATGTTCAAGGTATCCAATCTTATTGTCTATTGATTTCGTGATACTAATCGCTGCCTTTTTTACTGCGTCTTTTATCCATCAACTCAATGATTTCATTCGTCATCCAAACTTTCTTTTTATTTCTTGTTTCATCCTTGCTTAAGAGTGTTGTGCTTTTGACTATGGCAATTTTAACTCATTCATATCTTTATCATGTTGCTATCATGTTATCTTGAAGTTCGTCCAATCTGGGTCTATGCTTATTATTTAGGGGATGATTTGTCTTAAGGGGAAATTTAATTTTTGCCACAACTGGATTGTAATCCGAGCCTGCGCCAGGATAAGTTTTTGCACATTTAATAATATTTCTAAACCGTTTATTAATTAACATAAAGTATATCTGATTTCTAATGATATCTCAGGAGTGTTGGATTTAGAAGTCCAAGTATAACGGTATCTAGCTGGAAGTTTAAAGAAAGTATTTGACACGATAAAATCCCTTTTCTGACAGAATTGGAAAAGGCGATCTCACGTTCATTTGATGTACCAAAAGGCTGTACCTTCCAACAATGTCTTCTCTTGGGGTGTTTCCAAGTTTTGGAAAACTAAGGGCAGTTTGAAATTGGTCGTAGAATGCATCTATGTCATTATCTGAATATTTACTGGTGGGAGCGTATACTTGAATAATATTAACATTGAAAGGCTTAGAGTTTAGCTGAAGAAATATGACTCGATCCAACACAGGAACAAAAGAGATAACGGATTTTTGCATTTCTTTATTCAATATGACTGCTACGCCGTTATAGTGGTTTTGTTCGTCATTGCCAGCGTAGTAGACATGGTAGTCATCTATCTGGCATTAACCTGAGTTATGCCATCTCATCTCGCTAACTCCCAAGATCTCGGTGTCCAATCGTCCATTTCTTTGATGACATTGTGGACTTTTCCAGCCTGAAACATACTTTGTACGTTCCATGTAGCAATCTTCTTCACGACTGGCCCGGAGGTTCTTAGCACCCTCTGGGTGCCTATTCTGGGTGTCGTAGGATGGGATCGTTTGCCCGAGAGAAGAGAAGTAGCTTCAACCAATAAACGCGCTTAAAAGCATTGACGAGACGATCAAAAAATCACCAAACTATTATGGGCATGCGCAGAGCTGCCTCGAACAACGATTTTTGAGCGAAGCCGTTCTCTCGAATAGACCCAGTAGTTGGGACTTGTAGGAAAGATCGTGTGAAAAACGTCACTCGGGTGATTTCAGAGCACGCTATTGGACGAAACCATCACGTGACCGATCAATATTTTACTCGCTAATGCGCATGCTACGGCAAACTTGGCTGTCTTTCAGAGGACGTCGCACAGTGGATCAAGGTATAGGGAATTTTGGACATTTACCTTAACTTCAAATTTGGCATGACGGAATTATACAGATATATAAAGCGTTTTTTAAAATTCAGTGCAAAGATTTTAGGTACGAATTTTTCAGGTCAAAATAAGAACATTTTTTTCCTTGAACATGTTCGCAAACACTTTGTTACTGATCTACACATACACAATTTTTTGGTTCTTTATAGCTCTTGCAGTTTTTGAGATATTTGCGCCACATTTGAAACATAGGCAACTGCAGCTTAGGGCTATAGGGAGATATTTTTTTAGAGGTGAAGTTCTTCTTTTCCCCCTAAACTTTTACGTGGTGCGCCGCTGATGGATTCTGAATTAATACATAAATTACCTGTTTAGTTTAGAAACTAGTTTTTCTCATGTAAGTTTTCGCATTTGTGACTATTATCGAGAAATTAAATTATTAAAATTATTATTTGTAACTCGCTAGATTCAATTAGAATTTTTGACGACAGGGGAGGAGCACATAGGAATATTGGCCGGTTTTCTCAAAATATCGCAAAAAATCGCAGTCAAGTAAAATGTTTTATTGGTTTATCGTTTTTAAAGAATGAAAACATAATAAAAGAAAATTGTGCATATTTAAGCATTTTTTTAAAAAACAATGTGAATTTTAAAATGTTTGAATTTTTGATGTAGGTATAAAAAAAATTGAAAAAAAAATATAAAAAAGAAAATAAGTAGGATTTTAAGAAACGCTGTAAAGTATAGTATAGTCTCCCTTATAAAACAACAAATATATAAAATGATCTGTAAAAACCATTGAATTATATTATCTGGTTTATAATTCAATGGTAAAAACACATCACAGCAAAAAGGACAAGGATTAAATAATTCATTGCTTATGATTTAATTAAACCGTGGTATATCATCAACAAACTAGGTACAAAATAGCAACAAAAATTTTAGTTTCAATTTTTTTCTTAATGTCCATAAAAACGATCCAAACAACGATTCACTGTGCGTCGTTCGAATGACTTTCGTGCGATGGGCCGGTCGCAGAACACGGAATTTTGGATTTTAATAGAAGTGGTCGAATCGAGCCCTTGGTAACTTAAGACCTGCCGGAAGCTGGTTTTCCAGTCATGATGATGTATTTGTAATTTGTTGCCGTTTTTGTTCCCATATCTAGAAGTACGCCGAACAATTACTTTTAGTGTTACTGCTTCCCAACACTAATTTTCTCGCCATATCTGGCTACCCTCACATAGTTTGGCCTGCAGGTTGATGCAGTTACCTGAGTGTCATATGTGAGAGCTGACCGCCCTGTGAGGACCAGAAAAATGACAAATGATGATTAGATTTCTAAGAAATTACGTGCCTTCTACAAATTTGGTGAAAGGCAAAAGCAAAATTTTTTAATTAAAAAATTCGTTCTACCTATGATCTTTTAGCGCGGCGACAAAACAATGACGTCATGTCTATGCGAATACGTGACTTTTTTTAATTATAGGCCAGTCAGTGGGGAAAAATTTTTACATTAATTCATACATTTTCAAGTTTGTCACGTCATTGAGTACCAACTGAAACAAAACTATAAAATTTTGCAGCTTGTTTCAAAGTCGGCAACATTGTTAAAATGCCAAAAATTAAAGTAAATTAGTAACTGGAGCAAAAAAAAAATTAACATTGATGCAAATTGTATATATGTTCCAATGCATTTTTTAAGACTTTTACAATATTGTCGGGATGGGGTTTATCCTCGACTTAATTTTTTTATAAACTTCTCTTTAACTGGACATTCCTAAATTTACTTTACATTTCTCTCCCACCAGAGCCATTGAATATCGACTCCTAAAAAAAAATCATAAAAGAAAAAATGTTTACTCAAGCCCCCCTAGGAACCTCAAGCACCCCCCCTCCCACACAGAACAATTTCCGCGCAATGTTACTATGAAAGTTAAGAGAGAAAGACCAGTCGGTGCACAACCAGCAACTCTTCAGCAATTAATATCGACTTATTATATTTAACCTCTGAGTTAACCTTCAACTGTCTCATTATGATGGCACTTGGTACACTCCATTCCCAATTACTGCGGACCAGTTTTTTGACACTGACAATGACAGTTCCTAAGCTAAATAGCTTCTGGGTTTAATTATGTCAGCCATCTGGAATTTACTGTTGAAATGCGCTCCACTCGTACGTGAAAGGCCTTCAGTAGAGTCGGTGGTGCATTGTTATGAACAAACCCAAGAAACTTAACCTGTTGCTGTTATTTTGGCGTGGCTGTTTGGTGTGTAATTTTCCTGTTTTTGCGGTGGCTTTTTAAATTTGGGGATGTTTCTTAACGACAGGTAGGTATTTTAAATAAATATTATTAATAATTAATCTTATAAATAGGAGGCATAATTACTTTACTTTGTTTGCATAAGCAATTTGTGTGTTTCCACCCCAAAACTTTTCAAAGATTTAACAAAAATTACAAAATATTGTTTACAATTTATTTTCATATTCAGGATTGCCAACGAAAGAAATACGCAATGTAATCATGACGTCACCCCTAAGTTAAATGTGACGTCATGGTAAGGTGTAGTTACTCGCAAAAATACCGGTCACCCTGTCAAAGAGTGCTTTTTGTAGGTGTCACATTTAATCAATCAATCAGTCAATCAGAAAATACTTTAATGTCAAGAACAAAAATTATGTCGACAAAGCAGGCTAAAAACTAAAAGAAATAAAAAATGTAAAATAAGTAGGAACATAAAGAAAATATATTATTATTAAAGCTTATTTTATGTAAAACGTAAGTAATAACCATACAATATTAAAAGCACAATGTCCAACATTTTGAATCTGTAAGTTCATAAAAAAGTCAAATTTGTGTCTACATTAATAAGTGGTTTTAAACCTATTACTCACTAACAAATTGGAAGAGTTTGTTATGTTTATACTAAATTAGTAATAAAAAATACCCACTTTACTATGATTAAAAAGGAGCACAACAGAAACATAACGTAGTTGCATGAACAATTATTGTAAAGGAGACAATACTACAACAGCAAAAAGAAAAAAGAATAAAAATATCTAGTAACTAAAATAATTCATAAAAAAAGAAAAAACCACATTAAAAGCAGCAAGTTTATGAGTGTCATAAAATTCAGAAAGCGAGTAAAAAGGTATGTTTAAAAGCCTTTCCCTTAGGGATGGGCAAATAATTGAAAATTTTAATGCCCTCGTATATAATTTTAAAAAACTAAAGATGCTCTTTCCAAAACATAAACTGATGTAAGTGTTAATATTTTATGTCTGACAAGAATTCATTGGAAATGAATCGAACAGCCCTTTTTTTGTAATATTAAAATTATTGATAGCAAATGTTAATGCGCAGATCCCCAAAACGGCAAGTCGTATCTTAAGTGTCATATCAACTCCCAGTTCAGTTCTCACACATCTCACTGCGAGGCACCCAGAAGAAAGTTTTTTACTGAGTTTAAAGATATGTTCATCAAATCTCAGCTGGCTGTCAATATGTACACCTAGAAATTTAGATACATTTTGCTTTTGTAGAAGATCCTCACCCAATTGTACATTCTGCAAACTACACTTAAAAGCGAGAATGTTAGTTTTCTCTACATTTAAACAAAGACGATTGGTATCGAATCACTTTTTAATTTTTGATAGATCGTTGGAAATTATAGATTTTCTATGTCTTTATGATGCCACAAAACAGAAATATCGTCCGCAAACAATGTAAATTCACCTGCAATTTTTAAACGCACAAGATCGTTAATATAAAGAAGAAATAACAGGGGACCCAATACTGACTCCTGTGGCACGCCGCAAGTGATATTTAGAGAAGCAGAGCGAGAGCCTCCATCGACCACCGATTGTATACGATGGCTTAAATAAGATCTAAACCATTCCAACACCAAACCCCTAAATCCATACCGCTCGAGCTTTTCCAGCAATATTCTGTGATCCACACAGTCAAATGCCTTGGATAAATCACAGAATGAAACCCATACTCTTTCGGCGTAATAAATTTGAATTTTACCAAATAATCCCACATTCTTTGCTTAACAATTTTTTCAACCACTTGGGATAAGGTCGGAAGAAGGGAAATTGGGCGAAAGTTAGACGGAACATCTGTTGTGCCAACCTTATGCAGAGGAATGACGATAGATGATTTAAGACATATGGGGAACGAACCAGAATTAAATGAGTTGTTAATAGCGGCAGACAATGCCAATAAGGCGCTGTGAGGTAATTTGGATAAGACCTCGGAGGAAATTTCATCTTCACCACCTGATTTCTTATTTTTGATATCCTTAAGAGCTTCAAGGATGTCACATGGTTTAACGGGCTTAAACTGAAAAGAACTAGAGTCATTAATGTTAGACAGATAGTGCAAAGGATCTGTATCTGTAGGAAGATTCTGTGATAAGGTGCTGGAAATACTACAATAGAAGATATTTAATTCATCCACATCAACATCCGTCTTATTACTATTTGATCTACCCCTAATATCATTTATGATTTTCCAAGATTATTTTTGTTTACTTTTACTTACTTACTTTTACAATTTTGTAGTCTAAAGTCTCGTTTTTGAAGCACTAATAAGTAAGGAATTTGTTGCAGTATTCAATAAACCAATTATCTTTAAAGTACTTCCTAAGATAGTTTAAACCTAAGGTTATTGGAAGAGATTTTTAAACCTAACGTCATCCAGTGTTTTACTTGAGTTTTCTTTTGCTTAACCCAACGCAAGGGGAACACTCGGTGGAATTGTTCACCACAACCTTGTGAAAAGTACCAATTGGATCAGGTGCATGTCCAATGCTGTTCCAATTAACGTGACGACAATAATTTTCAAAACCCTTAAAGGCTTTACTACTAAAAATGCGTTTCTGGATACGTGGCGGGTTTTTAGTGGTTTCCAGCGAAAAAACAGATTTGACGGCCCCATGGTCAGATAAACCCGAATTCAAAACAGAACATGAAACGTGACTTATCTTAGAACAAATATAGTCAATTAACCTTGCACTTGAATCTGTGATTCTCGTTGGTGACTCAACATGCATTTTTAAGCCAAACACAGTAAAAATGTTAGAAAGTATGGTTGAATTTATTTTATTTTTATCGCAAAAGTCAATGTTAGTCTCCAGCGAGAATCACACTTGCATTAGAAGGAATCTTGTCCAACATAGAATCTAGCTTATCAAGAAAATCTTTAATGCTAGAAGAAGGGGAACGATAGAAACAAAATATATAGAGATTTAAACATTTGCAGTATGATACTGAAAGTTCAAAGCACTCATCTTAATAAAGATCTTTAAAATTGTCAATATTAATGAAATCAAATGATTGTTTAGATAAAATCAAAGTTCCTCCATGAAGCGAGTTTTCTGTATAAGAAAATTAAATTTTTTGATAACCACGAATATGAAAAAATTCATCTGGGTGCAACCAGTGTTCCGTAACTAAAGCTAGATCTGGAAAATTATAAGCCTCTAAAAATGAGAAAAAATCGTTGCATTTATTTCAAAGAGATCTTATGTTTTGCAACGTAATTGACAATTCCGTAGAAATTTTTATATTTTTCCCGTCAGATCACCTCTGGAAAATTTTGTTAATCTACAGGAAACTCGTCATTTTTGCCAATTATTGCTTGATTTTCTAAATCATTTCCATTAAGTAAGTCTGAGTCTAAAGTTTAAATTTTGTTAGGAGATACTAAACTGTTATTTGCTAAAACTAGAGTTCCCGAGTTCACGCTACGCATATTAATAATAAATTCTTTAGAGTCATTTAGAATAGCACGCAGCAGCTTACGCTGACAGTTGTCAAATTTTTTATTTGTTAATTTATGGTGAACTGTGCAAATTTTTGGGAGCCCTTTGGGAGGACATGCTCTGATTTATTTTGAAGATGCCTTTATAAATAGCACTTTACTTTCGGTCGGTGATGGGCTGTACACTTTAAATTATCCAAATAAAAAATTCTACACCGGTCAGCTTAAGCTGCAAGGAACTTCATCCGCAGGGATCGACAAAACCGTCCACTGGATATGCATTGGAACCAATATGTATATCCAGTGTACTAAGAAAATTAGACAAACGGATATACATTGTAATTATTAATTTTTTCCAACAGTGAACCGTACCAGATACTTTTTGGATAGCCAATGGATAACTTTTGGACAGAATTTCGTTCCGGATTTAGCATAGTGGTACAATAGTCAAAATATTGAAACTTTTGGACTTTTTTGGGGATGTCCAAGAGCCGTCCAACGTTTTGACAAAATTTCTTAAAGATTTGGTTGTCCAATGAACGGAATTACGATAGAGGGTCAAAAGTTTTCTGCTATTCTAAATGACCCTTAAAAGGCTCCCACGCCAAATCAGGATACATAGAAACAGTGATGGGTAAATCGATCATTTTGTACTGAACGAATCGATCAGTGATTCGTTTCTAGAATGATCGAATCTTTTGAATCGATCATTGAATCATCAATCATTTGAAATTAAATTAAAGAAAATGGTGACCAAAAAAAAAGGTCTATGCAGGATGCAGTTGAATACCAAAAAATCTTTATTTTCATACAGTTTACCCCGCGCGCAGGAATTCGAATCAAAGGAACGAATGAATGAAACGATCGACCTATTTCTAACTGATTCAGTGTATCGCCACAGTGGGTCAGTCAGTCGTTGATCCACTCCGATTTGATTCACTCGTTTGATTCATTCTGTCTTCGTCGGTCATTTGACTCATTTGACTGATTGAATCATATCGAGCAAACATGATTCGATCACTCAATACACGCAAGTGATTCGATCATAGTGAACGAATCGTTCACGAATCACACATCTCTAGATAGTACAGTTTTTTCTTAACGCTCCTTAAAAAAGTATATCAATGTCTAAGTACAGAAAAATTAAAAATAAATAATATTCAGTGAGTGTTCTTTTGCTAAGGAAAAAGTAAATTCAGTGAAGGTAACTCTCTAAATAATAAACATGTGGCTATCTTATAAATCCATTTTAAGTTATTGGGGTTAACGGTGACAAGAAACTTTTCCAAAAGAACTAAAATGATTATATTTCATCGTAAATATCGAAAGATTTAATCCCAAATGTCCCATAATTTATAGAAAATGTACACTCTGCGGTGGTTTTTATTTCCTTAACCTGTTTAAAATTATTTAGTACCAAGCGCGGATCTGGTCTTAAACTCAGCCCAAGTAACAATTTGTCGACGTTTTACCGTTGCCAAAAGCGACTTAACGTTATGTGAAAACGCCGTATAAACGTTCTAGCAACTCGCTTTTGCACCAATTTGTCGGAAATTTTTTGAGTTGTGTTCACGTTGCCTGCGACTAGAGTCGCTAGCAAAGCTTCCACACCGTCGCCGAAGCGACTACGACTGAAGTGCCCTCTGGATAATATTTTTATTAATATAATTGATTTGAAATCAAGACTTCCACGTCTCTGCAACCACAAATGGACTAATTTCCAAACACCATTTATCAATAATTCTAAAATACGTGGCTAAGTAACATTCAATTAATTTATTAGATTAAAGTGACTTTTTAAAGGTTCCCACTAACTGAATTTAAAAACGAACCTTAAAAAATAAGGGGGCCTTCAATCCTTCTTACTTTTTTGCTAAGTAATTTTTTTATTTAAATACTAAAAATTTTAAAAATGCTTTAAACCTATTTTAAACTGTAGCCAATCTAAAAAAAATACTTAAAAGTTTCCAAAATTAACTAAAAATCATCAAAATCCAGCAAAAAAACAAGATTCTTTTAACGAATTACAAAAATGGTGTAGCGGCGCAAATCAGGAAAAGAAAACAGTATGGCGGCAATAATCATTTCTTGGTTTACTGAAAACCTAACCATTTTGCGACTAAAGAGGTGCCCTCTATAATTATCTTATATTTTGAAATTGGCTGAAAGTGCTAATAGCTTTTTTCTTTTTTGCAACAATTGCACTAATTATATCTATCCTTTATATTTATACAAGCTAGAAAAGGACATAGATACATTTAGTGCCCTCCAATGCATAAAAAAAGAACCCCACAAATTAATTTCAAGGTAGTCTGACTCTTCGTTACTTGGTATCTACAGTCGGTCAGGGACCATAGTTAAGGTGACCAACTCCTAAAGGGGCAAAACCGGGACACTCCGGCCATTCAATGTATTGTATATCATGTATTTTTTCTTATATGCACCAGTAATAATATTAAGATGTATTTTCCAAAATGCTTATTAAAGAAAAATAATTTAAGTAAGCAGGCGCAAATTTTGATAAAATTTCACTAAAAATTGTATTTTTTAACCCTTTCAATTAAAATTTGCGATTTGTGTTGGCGATTCTTTAAAATTTTCGATTTTCGTTATGTTATTTGCTCCAGGGGGGGGGGGGGTAATTACCCCGAAATCCGCGCTTGTTTAGTACATTGTTATATTAGTAGTTCCGTCAAGGCTGTCAAAAAAGGGATTTTAAAGAATATTTATAATGGGTAATTTACGACTCTCTTTGAACTCCTCTTAACGCAGTATAGAATTCATGTGATATTAGGTTATTATTAGTGAGGTGGTTAAAACACCTGATCAACGGTTATAATGAGGATTTCGAGGACGAAGAAGTCAAAACCCGTTATTTTTAGATAAAATTTTCATTATGTTTAATTGCCTAGAATAAAAATGTCAATTTTGTTTTAAAAGTTGATATTTATTAGATTTTTTTTTTGAAAAAAGATTTTGAATTGAATTTGAACTTGATGAAAAATGAATTAATTTCTAATAAAGTGTCGTAAAATCATGTATGAAATTTGTTGCTTAATTTCACTAATCCACCAAGAGAACAACAAAGAATCCAAATTTACTATTCTGTGCCCCTCGTTCTAAGGTTAAGCTCCTATATAGACATTTCTTTACCGCTCGGAAAGACCAACCGATAGTTTATATCATCTAACTATTACAATTAATACAACTAGAAACAAATTCAATAATTCCTTATAACAGGGGTTATCACAGGTGTACAGGCGTGTCTGACATGCCATTTTCCTAGTACGTTGTAGCACAGACTACCGTTGGTAGGTGATCCGTGGTTGTAGTATGCTGGATATCTCTCGGCCGAATGCCTTTAGAAAAAGAGAACAATAGTAACCTTACAAAAATTTGCTAGAAGCTCGCAGAAACGGACCAATGAACTCATTTCAAGATGGCCGCCTAGGTTGGGTGAATAGGATTCACGGTATAATAAATAAAAACCCTTGTAAAGGATCGGTTTCGTACAGCAGAAAGTTTTTTTTTATATAATATTTTAATAAATATTTTCATTTATAGCAATTTACAAAAAGCAAGTCAAAGGCTTTCAGAACAATTGATTTCATATCAAAAGAATATGGGACTATATCAAGCATTAGATGGGTTTAGAAAAATAAATAAATTAGAATAATATTTTAAACCTACTTACAAAATTCACTAAAACCACCACACTAGATATGATCACTAAGTAACTATTTTAGAAGGGTGTTGATCGGACCAAAGTTAATTCAACAATAAAATTGCTTCTAGAGATGTGTGATTCGTGAACGATTCGTTCATTATGATCGAATCACTTGCGAGTATTGAGTGATCGAATCATGTTTGCTCCATATGATTCAATCAGTCAAATGACCGACGAAGACAGAATGAATCAAACGAGTGAATCAAATCGGAACGGATCAACGACTGACTGACCCACTGTAGCGATACACTGAATCAGTTGGAAATAGGTCGATCGTTTCGTTCATTCGTTCTTTTGATTCGAATTCCTGCGCGCGGGGTAATCTGTATGAAAATATAAATTTTTTGGTCAGCAGAGTATGTCGTATTTAGCTGCATCCTGCATAGACCTTTTTTTTTTGGTCACCATTTTCTTTAATTTAATTTCAAATGATTGATTCAATGATCGATTCAAAAGATTCGATCACTCTAGAAACGAATCACTGATCGATTCGTTCAGTACAAAATGATCGATTTACCCTTGCTTCTGAAAATTGACAAAGAATGAGATGCGCAGCTCTACATTAGAGGACGCCCACGAAAAACTTAATTCATGAAGGAGGAGTCAAATAATTGAAAGATGGGTAAAATTGTTACAAAAACTGCGTGATGGGCCGATCTCAAGCAATTTAGGGAGGAGTTTGGTGTTTTCGGGTCACTGGTATTTTTCTGGGAAATTGCGCAATATTTTCTGTCGTCAGCATCCGCAGTTCGAAAAAATACACTTTTCGTACCTTAATACGATATTTTTGCGTAAGAATTTCTACTTGAGGAATCTGTTAACAAAAACCTGAACTAGCAAAATACTAAAAAGTAAAACTCTGAGTGTGCGAATTAATTAAACAGTGGTGAAATAATCTCTGAATAGTAAAATTAGTGCCGGACCAAAAATGTAAATGCTATTATTTAACTCTGAAAAATTGTACTTTAGTGTAGGCTTATGTTATACCGGTGGCTCCTAGCCAGTAAAACTGTAATAGGGTTACAGGTATTAGACAAAAAAAAATGGTTATAACGAAAATGTATCTAAATGATGAACTGGTAACTGATTTTTAGGCTTTAAATAAAACTTTATAATTCTGCAAGTGATTTGTATATTTTTGCGCCCCTTGACGGTATACTTTTGCAGAAAGTGACTTGTCTATTTTGCGCCTTACTATGTTATATTTATGTATAAACTGAACTGACTATTGGTGCCCAAGATGTTATGGCTATGCGAAGGTTGTGTCGCCCAATTACTTAGTTTACCAGATGTTATATTATTTATTTAGCGGTATTTTAGCTATGCACACTAAAACGTCCATGCCCAACAGTTTAAAGAAATTGTGGCGTCTCTTAAGGTGTTAAAAGTTAAGCCGTTCGAATTTTTAGGAATAACCCTTAAGGGCCGATCTTCACATTGGTGTCAGAAGTGGGATAAAGGTTTTCTGGTATAGGGATGTTTTTCAACGAAAGGATTGATTTTTGAAACAAAATAAATTAAATTTTTTCCGCGAGCTATACCGAAAAGTTTTAGGTCTCCACAGGCAGTGGATATAGATCCAAGATGCCGACCGACCCAACAAACCCTGTACCACCAACCGTTATACAGGTACCTCAGCAAGTTCTCATAGGAATTGAATCCATTTTATCCTACGATGGACAAGGAAGTGTAGAAGAATTTTTGGCGATTATCGAAGAAACCGCGACGCTTGGGAACTGGTCAGAGCAACAAAAGGTTAGTGTAACCATGCTGAAATTAAGAATTAAAGCCAAACAATACATCGATTCCGAGCCTACACTGAAGACTTCGACAACCACTTGGGATGATATAACACAGCCACCCAACAACCCCGGGACCAAGCTGTGAACCAAGCAAGGTGGGATTAAGTAGGGATATATGCATGCACGCCGAAGGGAACCCCATTTAATATAGTAAAAGTGGAAGTTAATGGAAAGAGATGTACTGCTTTGATAGACTCGGGTGCTGTTATATCCCTAATGAAGACCCATATTGCCGAGGAGTTCCAGAAGAATTTTGAGACACAACAAAGGTTAGTGGACAGTCAAGGAAACACAATACCGACAAAAAGACAAGAATTGTGTTCTGTAGTATTTGAAAAAGATATAGAGGTACCCCATATGTTCATGTTGATAGATTCTGATAGTTTTGGAGCTGATTTGCTGTTAGGATTGGATTTCCTACATAAACATGGAATTAAGATTGATTGGGGCAGTGGCGTTGTGTACGCTTTTGAGAAAGAAATTGCATTGTTTGACGAGTCAAGAAATGTAAATTGTGTTTGTACTACGTTGCATCAAAAGACAGTTGCGCACCTCAAAGAGATAATGCAAGAGTTGAGTTTTGTTAAGGAGGAGTTGACGAAAGTTTATTTGCCAAGGGAAAATGTTAACAATCCGAGCTCTCGGTTAGCGCCAATAACTGAGAACTCCGGTGTTGAGACAGTTGGCGCTTGTCTCAGTCACCCGGCCTCACGATGATTGATTGCACTACCCAGACGACAGACCCATCGAAGACTGCAGCTTCCAAGAAGAAAAACTCCGCCCAAGAGTCAACAGAAAATAGTAAAATAAAAGACATCAAGTAGTTGTTCAGAATCTACACTGAGAAAAGAGAATACAGAAGTAAGAATTCAGAAATCTACTCCGAGAGAAAAAATTGAAAAAGAAGTTCTTGCTAGAAAGGGGTTACCGGTGTATTTAAAAGAAGATTTGTATATTCCGGCCCAACAACTTGTTCTAGAACCGGTTGTTACTACCCCAAGGGGATTACTTCTGGCAAGAGTAGTGTGCAAGAAATTAGAAAATGTACCCGTACGGTTGACAAACATTACGGCCGCAGAATTACTAGTTCCGAAGCAAACTGTATTGGCAATGGCTTTTGAGGCCGAGCAAGAAACTAGAGACTTTGGTAAAAACAAACAGAAAATCCGGCAAGTTCATGTAGAAGATGTTGCTGATATCTTAAAACAATTAAGACTCGAAGAGGTTCAGAATGAAGGTGAAGAGAAAGTTAAAAAGTTGGTTTTGGAATATATAGACATATTTCAAGCACCAAACCAGAAGTTAACATGTACTAGTGAAGTTACTCACACCATAATAACCGACGACGTGCCTCCAATTTGCAAAATACCATATAGGATACCTTATAGACAGGACATCATAAGAAAAGAAATACAAAAATTATTGGATGATGGAATTATCGTAGAAAGTAGCAGTCCTTGGAGTTTTCCAGCTTTGCTAGTAGAGAAAAAACGATACCCTGGAGAAGATGTGCAGTTCCGCTTATGCGTTGACTATCGTTAGCTTAACGAACATACTAAAATTGATTATTTTCCATTGGGGCCTATAACTGATTCCATTGACCAGCTATCCGGAGCTAGCTTGTTTTCTACTATGGTTTAGCCTCAGGATACTTCCAGGTTTCCTTAGACCCAGCCAGTCGTTTTCAACACCAGATAATCACTATGAATTTACTAGAATAAGTATGGGGTTAAAAAATACTCCAGCTATTTACAGCCGTATAATGTCTCACATTTTCTCCAAAATTCCATCTGGACAAGTCCTAGTATACCTAGACGATCTATACAGTCCTGATGATGTTCACATCGAACGCCTTCGTCAAGTTTTTCAGAAAAGGCGAGAGAGCAATTTAAAATTTAAGCCAACCAAATGTCACTTTTTGAAAAGAGAAACGGAGTACTTAGAACATTTGATAAAAGCCACTTCATCGAGCAAAAATAGAAGTTATCAGAAGTTACCAAGGACAGTGAGGGAAATTCGTGCTTATTTGGGACTTTGTTCGTTTAATCGAAAATTTATCAACAACTTTGCAAAAATCAGTCAGCCATTAATTAATCTTACTAAGAAAGATGTACCTTTTATCTGGACTGCAGTAGAACAAGAAGCTTTTGAAACGTTAAAAAAATCTCTTATCACGCCCCCCGTACTAAAATATCTTGATTTTACAAAGCAAATTATATTGAACACAGACGCCAGTGGAACAGCTATAGCCGCGATCTTACCCAGAAACATAATGATACTGAGCACCCTGTATATTATTCCAGTAGGGTTTTAAATGCAGCCGAACGCCGTTACAGCACTATAGAACGCAAACTGCTTTCCATAGTTGATGCCGTAAAGAAGTTTAAAGTTTACCTCACGGGTCAGCATTTTTTAATACGAACCGACCATAGTCCTTTAAAATATTTGTTAAATCTCAAGGATCCTTCTAGCCGATGGGCGAGTCAATGGGCCATGCAATTGATGGAGTACTCTTTTACCATCGAATACAGAGAAGGGCGTATGAATCAAAATGTGGACAGCATAACCAGATTACGAGAAGAACCTACACCTGAAGGTTCCATAGAAAACCCTACCTTGATTGTAGCAGTGGATACCATGGAAATGTTACCTATGCCAACAGCTATATGGACAAAAAACGAACTGCAACAAATGCAGCTCGAGGATATGGAGATTTCAGCGCAACGTGAAGCCCTAGATGAAACCAATGACAATTACTACATAGATAATGACGTTTTATTACGAAAAAAGAGGCGAGTTGGTGAACGCAATGACCAGATACTGGCCCCGAAAGTGATACAGCCAGATTTACTTCGAATATACCATTCTAGCCTTTACTCTGCACATCCAGGTCAACAAAGAACTCAAGAAAATATTCAACACGATTTTACTTGGCCAACAATAAAGAAGGATGTCAAACAATTCGTGGAAAACTGTAATTCCTTCAACTTACATAAAACAACTCCTCAACCTCTGGTACAACTTCAGAAAATGCCAAGACCAACGAAAGTCTGAGGGCGAATATCTTTAGATTTGGTCGGTCCTCTTAATCAAACACGCCATGGAAACAAATACATACTTAGTTGCATTGACCACCTTACCAGATATCCAGAATGTATACCTATTCCAGATATCAAAGCTGAAACCGTTGCTCGAGCATTTGTTGAAAACATCATCATGAAATATGGTGTTCCAAGGCAGTTTTAACCGATATGGAATCACCACTTGTTGGAAAATTGTTCTCGGAAATAAGCAAAATTTTGGGAGTTCAATGATTACGAACAACTCCGTATCATCCTGCAACCGATGGTTTACTAGAACGTTTTCATAAAACCTTAAAAACAATGATTAGCCATTTTGTCAGTGACTTTATGGATAGCTGGGATGAGATACTGCCGTACGCTTTAATGGCATACAGAAAACAAATTAATGCAGCTACTCGAGAAACGCCATTTTTTCTGATGTTTGGTCGAGACATGGAACTACCAGTCCATCTGACTGTCAATGGTGATCAAGTACGTTACGACCTTGATGACAACTATGTCAGCGAAATAATTACACATATGCAGATTGCTCATGAAAAAGCACCAACTAACTTTAAAAAAAGTAGAGACTACCGATGCGATAGGCACAATACCCGAAAAACTCGAAAAGAATATAGGATAGGAGACGTGGTGTACCTTTATACCCCTGCGATACCCTGAGTGCGAAAAAAAATAACTACGAAGTTTTACAACAAATGCTCAGGGCCACATCGTATTGTGGAACAAACTAGCCCAGTAAATTAAAAAATAAAACAGTTAAAGGGAGGGAAAGAAAGGCTTGTTCACGCCCAAAGACTGAAACTATATAAGTTAGCTCACTTACCAAAGGATAAACCCGAGCAGACAGCTCATCCAGAGGACTCAGACAAGAAAGACAATATGGAAGACGAAAACATGGAGGCGGCGGAGAATCCTTTAATGGACGACATAATTCAAAATCGAATAGATGGGTTTTTGGAGGACCGAAATCAGAGCCCTGTTTTAGAAGAGTTCCTAAGTGAAGAAGAGGATGACCTGTCAAGTGATGAGAGTTTCCACTCAGCACGAAACTCATCTCTTTCAAATGACAGTCAAGACGATAGTTTGGATGAGAATCCTGTGCCGCCTAGGCGAACGCGCACAAGGGAGGTAAAATTACCGCGTTATAGAGATTTTCAAATGTAATCATAGTCAGAGAGCCACCAGAAACTAGAATAACTATTAAGAATACCCTTATTGTTATGTTGTAGATGGAAGAAATTAGAAATATTTGGAAAAAGCTAGTTGTTTTACTTACAAGTTTGCACGTACGTTGGGCTTTGATTGCCTACGACTGTAAAAACCTTTCCACGAACTACATGTTGGAGCTTGTCCAGATGTTGTTGAAATTTTGTCAAAACGTTGGACGGCTCTTGGACATCCCCAAAAAAGTCCAAAAGTTTCAATATTTTGACTATTGTACCACTATGCTAAATCCGGAACGAAATTCTGTCAAAGAGTTATCCATTGGCTATCCAAAAAGTATTTTTTCGGTTCACTAGTAGTAATTAATAATTACTTGTTTTGTCTAATTTTCTTAGTACACTGGATATACTTATTGGTTCCAATGCATATCCAGTGGACGGTTTTGTCAAAAGCGGCGATATTTTCAATATATAATTATATAGGTACCTATTTATTTGAACCACTCCAACATCATAAGTCTGATTGTCGATCCCTGCGAATGAAGTTCCTAGCAAAGGACGGGTATTAAAATACTAAAATACCAATTAATCCAAAACAATGAAAAGTACTTACTTAAATGATTCGGCTAGATATGAGAGAAATGTTATTGTTGGTAATGAATAAGAAAAAACATGATCCATTGGATATCCAAAACAGTTCGGATAAATGACTATATTTATTAATGTGCCAATATTCAGTGTTCAGTGTATATAAAGTACATCACTTTTGTTGGAAACAAAATGAACGTCCGCCGGATAGAGTTTATTTTTGGTCTGATGGACCAAGAAAAATCGTTATTCATTGGATATCGAAAAACTAAGTGAAAAAAGCAGTTCTTTATGGATCAAAATTGGAAGTGCTTTTTTGTTATCCACTGTATCAGGAAAAACCTTTGTCCAATGGATGTCCATAAATGGTCCATGGACAATGCGGGCATTTTTGACAAAAAATATTGGCCTTAAAAAGCACAAAACTAAGATAAAACCCGAGTTAATTTCACTCACTGGCAACCCGCTATTGAGAAACCAGCCCGAAGTGTTCCTCTAGAAGACATGTAATTTTTTATGTTATACTTATGGTTTTGAATTCAATTTTTTAGTACATATTGTAGATTATAAACTTTATTATTTTATATTAAAAAAAGAAAAATCACTTTTTCTTATTGTTTTTAGCCATATTCATTTTCCAATGGATTTTCAGACAAGAAGAAGAAGAATTCTTCGTGATTGCAAAATCCTTCCTTCTTATAGCATCACCCATTTTTTGGATAAATTAGCATCTGATGGGAGTCCAAAAACTAAACCTTTGGCCCTCCATCGTAATTCCGGTCACACTTTGGCACGCAGCACTTCAACGGCATAATGCTTTTACTAGTTTATCTTTTTTAACAATTTATAAATCACTTTTCACAATTTACTGGAAAATCACAGAAAATCAATAACACGTTAAAAAAAATCAAGGGAAAACGTCAGCCAAACTTCGACGCCACATTGATGACGTCAAATCGAGTAAAGTGGCTTTTTAGTTAAGTACGGTGTTGGTCCAGTGAATGTTTCCATTTTGGTAAAATTAGTGCGCCAGTCGTAGTGCACTGACATTTAGCGAAATTTTGGAATGCTTAAAATTTTGACAACTTTGACAGCCGCTGTGTTAGTGTTTAACGACCACTATTTCTACCACTCATCGATTGTACCAGGACGTGTATTTTTGAAAGTCATACGACCCGGTCTTTCTCTCGTGCGATGGAATCTATTGCATAAAAACTATCGAAAAAAACCTCTACGCGCAGACGCAGTAATTACCACAATCACTACGAAGTGTCAAATAAGCGTTCCAAAATGCTGTAAAAAATTTCGTCAGGGCAGTAGGAGTGCAGTTTGCACCGATACCAGAGACGATTTCGGCAAGCTTTCCTTAGTATACCATTTGGTTAACCAATTGGTACCTGTGACGTCATAGTAATGACGTAACATACCGCCACTTTCTTCCGAATTCGTTCGGTAGGCCAAGAGAAACGAGCCTTAACCAAACTTTTTTGTTTGTTTTTTGTGGTTATTTTACTTTTTAAGTGGTTTATTTTGCTGAAGCAAATTTAACAAATGGCTAAAAAAAGCTGTTGTGCCTATCACACAATCTTCCACAACCTTTAAATCTATTCTGTTCAAGAACATTTGCTAGTTGGTGTAAAAATTTTTCATCACCTGTTGACCCCTCCAACCAACGTAAACATCAGACAGTTTTCAGTAAAAGTAAAGGTTATTCCATTTAAGAAAAGAGTTACCCTGCATCGGTCGTTTAAATTCATTACAACTGAAAACCACAAAAATTTCAAATCCAAGTCATTTGAAATTAACTCTGTATTTCGGACTTCCATTGTGTATATTTTATTTATACACGACGTTTCGATCAGTACAATCTCTGATCGTCTTCAGGTGCAAACTACTAGTTTGACGAAACAATTTCAAATGAATCATTGTCTCACAACATTTTCAACCACAGAACCGTGCTACATTTGACATACCCAAAAAGATAAAAGACGATGGCATCATCATTGGATCCGAAATCGGTTGGTATACATTTGACAGACCAAACAGAGTATCAAAGCTTGCCGAAATCGCCTCAGAACACTTTTCACTCAAAAATATAACTCAGTGGATAATAAAAGTAACTTAAAACCGAAACTGTTAAGTTTAGATTTACAAATGTCTAAAATAAAATAAAGGGCCAGAAAAACTTTTCGGTGCCGCACAAGCCATCTGGACCCGTGTTCTTGACGGCCTGTGAGGTGAGTAGTTACCGGTGAGTATTTACCTCTCTCACTTTTGACATGGCTCAAAGCAGGTGAGAAGTTCGAAATTTGTTCACACTCACGGGCACGGGTGTCAAGAATACAGACCCAGGGCCAGTGCGGAAAAATTTGCACTGTTTGTGGTTGCACTCAGTGCAAAACTGAGCGTGCAAATTGATGCAGTGTTGCGCCAATGAACTGCTACATGGACACAACCACAAGACCACAAAGAAGAACGGCAATAGTGGCATGTGAACTAAGGCGATATAACATCGATATCGCTGCTCTCCGTGAAACTAGAAGAGCAGGCGAAGTCCAACTTAAAGAACACGGAGGAGGCTACACATTTTTCTGGAAAGGAAAAGAAAAAGATGAACCACGTATTGTCAACAACGGCCCTTAAGGGTTATTTCTAAAGTTCGAGCGGAAAACTTTTAACTCCTTAAGAGACGCCACATATCTTTCTTACACTGTTTTGGACATGAGCGTTTTAGTGTGCATAGTAATATTTAATTTTTGGGGATGTATGTACAAACAGACAATTCGATTTTTCAGAAATATAATAGGTATTTTATTGCGATTGCTAAAGTTCAAATCCATTGTGATATAATATTCGGTTAAACAAACAGTCCTACACTAATACAAGTATTTTGCATGAAAATTTACCATTACACAAAGTCTGACCGATACAGTAGTCCAGGAAATCTCCGACTTACATCTTGCATCCTGCCTAATCACTATACTACACTTTTTAACATTTTTACATTATTTGTTTGATTCTTAACTTCCACACGACAGTTCTTATACCGGGCTTCCAAAATTTTAGCATGTTAAAATACTTTAACAAAACAAACTTCACTTTTTACATTCTAACTATTTTCTTTCGAACTACCTTGTACTGTTTTAAGATGAGTATTGGAACTCGTTTGGATTTCAACTGTGTTCTGTTTAAGCCAATTTTTGCTTTTATAGCAAAATGTGACGTAAGCGCCGAATTCCCAGAAAAAAAACGGGCTTACGTGCTAGAAGTCTATTCCTGAACAGGGAGCGGTATAAATCGCTTTAGAGAATGATAACATATCGTACGACTTTCAAGAATACACGTCCTATCAACACGGTCTTACAGTGATCTCGCGGTCATGTGATGAAAAATTCTTGTTAAGTGACGCGACGTAGGTATGGTTTTTCGGAGCTCTGCAAATTGAATTTAGTTTTTAACAATTTTTTAACGGAACAACACCTAGGTAGTGCGCGCTATGCCTATAGACATAGAACACAGGGGGTGTTTGAACTTAGAGATTTTTTGTGATTGTTGGTTTTTTTGAACTTGAATGTTGTTTTTTATTTTGGGTAAGAAATATTTCTTTAGAATAAATTTCCCGTTTTTTACAAAAGAAAATGTTGAAGAAAAAAATTTATTAAAATTTTTATGAAAATTATTTTGGAAAACTTTATTAAAACTTTTATCAAAATTATTTTGGAAAACTTATGAAACAAAGAAAAAAATATTTTGAATATTTAAATTTTCAAAATCATTAACTAAAATTTTTATAACAATCGTTGAGGTTGGCTGCAAAAAGAAAATATTTTTCAAAAAATATCGACAAGACAAAAATATTTTAAATTTATCATACCTAGTTTTTTTTTCAACTTATTTTTTATTTATTTTACTACTTCTGAAACAAAAAACCATTTAATATATAAATTTATAATCACTTTTGTGGAAAGAAAATATTTTGGCAGTTATTAAAACAAAATAATTTTTAAATTTGTTTATAACTTTGGGATTTTAAGAAAAATTTTGTTTTAAGTTTTGGTTTTTTTTTAACGACTTTTTTTTAAAAAAAAAGTACTAACTTTTTTTTTTTAAATTAAATAATTTGACTTGAAATTTTCGACCTTTCACAGTATTCACGGAGTGGGTTTGGCTATAAAAAATGAGATTGTGGACCACCTATCCGAATTTCCATCCGGAATTAGCGAAAGATTCGCATCAACACGCTACTATAATCAGCGCTTACGCTCCAACTCTTGCAGCTGATGAAAACCAAAAAGATGAATTTTATTCTCAACTTAATGAAGCCATAACATCTGTACCTAAATCTGACAAACTTATTATTCTAGGTGATTTCAATGCTCGAGTTGGTAAGAATTCAAACCTATGGAAGGGCGTAATTGGCAAGGAAGGTGTTGGAAACATGAACTCAAACGGACTGCGCCTATTTACCTTATGTTCGTAATATAACCTTATAATCTCAAATATAATTTTCCGACAAAAAGACAAATGCAAGACCTCCTGGCAACACCCGAGGTCAAAACACTGGCATCTGATTAATTACATTATTGTACGTTCCAGAGATTAAAAAGACGTAAACATTACAAGAGCAATAACGAGTGCAGACGACTGCTGGACAGACCATCGCCTGATACGAGCCCAAAATTAACTTGCACGTTCCACCAAGAAGCAGCCGTCAAAAAAACCAAATCAGAAGAAGATTCAATGTAGAACGCCTTAAAGATGATCAAACCAGAACAAAATTCCAAGTCTCTGAATCAAAAGCTAGATACTGGATATATACTGGAGAATATTGACGATCACTGGAGAATGTTGAAGACACCAATAACCTCTGCCTCCGAAGAAACGGTCGGCTACACACAAAGAAAATATCAAGACTGGTTTGATGAGCACGACAAATAAATTCAAGACCTTATTGAGAGGAAGAGAAAAGCTATAATGCTTGGAAAAGCCACGTAGATTAAAAAACCAATAGTGGACAACAAAATCACATGAAATGCAACATCTAGCTGATTCCAACAACACCAGAGCCTTCTTTCAAGCTACTAAGATGATATATGGTCCCACTACACAAGGTATCAATCCCCTACGATCCAAAGAGGGAACAAGGCTGCTTAAAGACAGATTCTCTATCAATTGACGATGGAAAGAACACTTTCAAGAACTACTCAACAGAGTCTCAGGTCGATAATGACATCTTCCACAAAATTCTGGAGAAAACTACACAACAACACCTAAGTGAGATTCCGAGATTAAAAGATGTCGAAAAGGCAATCACAGAGCTAAAGAATAATAAGTCAGCAGGCACAGATAGTATCGCTGCTGAACTACAAACAACCCACTTAGCACAATAACGTTAGAAAGTTATCAAATTCACGTGAGTTTAAAACATGTGATTCTGCGAATTGCATAAATATCACGTTGCTAGCAACGTGAATTCCGAATTGAAAATGACGCTTAATAGGTCGCGTACTAACGTTATAAAAATTAACGTGAGTAATTTTTATAATAATATAATTTAAACAACAACAAAGCAGTTTTTCGATGTACTTTAAAATGCTATAAAATATAAGTTTTTATGTTTATTATTTACATATCAAAAAAATATACCGTGTCACGTAAAAAAAAGTGCTGTTTCTTAGTAAGAAAACCTGAAATGCTTAAATTTTATTTTTTAAAAAAATCAAAACGCTTTGAACAGTTAAAAAGTTTTAACAACAATAATTTCAAATTTTTAAAGTGTGATTAGGTCAAAATACTATCTTATAGCGTGTGGCAAAGCGAACTTTTCTACACCCATTTGCGAGGGAAAAGTAGTACTTTCTACACCCAAATGGGACAAAAAAATTTATTTTAGTAGAATGATCGTATTTTGACCTGACTAAACTTTTGAAATTATTATTGTTACAAACTTTAGTTTTTGAAGCGTTTTGATTTTGCAGTTTGTTTTAATAAACGAGAAAAAAAAATGAAGCATTTAAGGTTTTCTCAAGCATTTCATTTTAATTTTTTTCAAATTTTATTTATACAGAATTAAGCTTTCCATTAAAAAATTTTGTTGAGGTCAAACAGAGCCCAGCAGTATATTAAGACTTGCAGGCACCATATCGCATCATTGCCATTACATACATATCTTCATGTTTATCTCTATTATTTTGGGTGGTCGCTATCTGTCTCTATCTGCAGCATCCTTAATCAATTTTTTATGACAGTAGGAAGCTTTGTATTCATGGTGGTACTTAAAGAAAGGGAATTTCTTCTTACTGCAGCTATATCTGGAAACAAAATATTTTTATAGATAGATAATAAGTAGCATATGCAAGACGGGGGATGAACCCTGTCCTGCTAAAAAACTGCATCAAGTTTTTTAATCAGTGTTTTATGAGTTTTTATTCAGTTTGCTGATGGTACAAAATGACATTTGATAATAAAAAAAACTAAATAAATGCCATAGGCAAGAATTTTCTTAAAAACGTTTTATTTTAAGCGTTTGAATCCCGCAACTTTAGCAACAAATAAACAAAAAAGTTATACATAATATTATATAATTTAAAAGTTTTGTAAAGATCCAAAAAAAAATTATTTTATGCCTATTTTTGGGAAACCAATGTGTGAATATTCTAAGCACTTTCAGAGGAGATCTTTCAGACATCATCGTTTTAATTATTTAGCAAAAATATATAAAAGTTCCTGGCATTTTATACTTTACCCTGCAAAGTGTAGATGTTAAGATGGTCGCCAGGATAATTGTCTTTCTTCATATAAGAGTTCCAAAGATATAATTTTTGTTGTTTCAAAATTGAGAAGAAAGGTAGAAACGACCCATATTTCCATCAAAAGTCCACCTGAAATATAAATTTGGGGATTAACCATAAGTATTGTCACCACTAGTGTGTAAAGATTCTGAGCATTGTAAATATTCTGAGCACTTTCAGAGGAGACCTTTTGAACATCATCGTTTTAGTTATTTAACAAAAATATATAAAAAACAAAAAAGAACAGTCTCTATAAAAGGACATAAAAAATCTTATCAATGCAAAATTTGCTGAAATTTTGCGTCTAAACTTTTCTTTAAACTGAATTAAAAAAAAAAGTTCCTGGCATTTTATACTACTTACCCTGCAAAGTGTAGAGGTTAATATGGTTGCCAGAATAATTGTCTTTCTTCATGTAAAGATACCAAAAATATAATTTTTGTTATTTCAAAATTGAGAGGCATGGTGGAAACTACCCATATTTCTGTCAAAAGTCCACCTGAAATATAAATTTGCAGATGAACCATAGGTAAGGTCAATATTATTACTGATTTTATCAGGACAGTACTTATTTTTATGTACAGTTTTAATTTTACAAAAATTTGAAACTCGTCGTGTGAAAGGTTAAAAAATCCTTAAATTGTTGCCAATAGTAAAGTAAAATTTTATTTGTTTATGTAGGGAATTTTATCACACAATTCAAGAAAATTAATTATATACTGCTAAAGTCACTTCATTTGGACAAAAATATGGGAAAAATAAAAATTTGGACTTTGACATAAATAAATATTATTTGGGGGTCTCCATTTAGTTAGAAACCTAAATTAGATATCCTTACAAAAATGATCTGATTTTTGGCATGAGAAAAATGGCCACAGGAGCATTTATTTTCTGACCCCACCATTTATGAATAAAAAACTTTTATCGGTTTTATATACTTACCCTGCAGTCCCCAAATAGATGTAAGGTTTCCAAAGATGGTTAAAAAAACCAACCAAATTATCGATCTGAAAAAATAAAACAATACAATTTATGAAAAACAAAATATGTATTTCATGCAATGTTTTTTATTATTGTTTCAGACCGGTTTTGGCTCAAGTGTGAGCCATCGTCAGTGAATTATCCTATTAAGTCGTCAAGCCAGGTGGTGGTAATAACAACAAGGGACTAATTTTGTTGCTGACAAACATTACATTCTTTTTGGTCAAAAAGTTAACATACAAAAACCACACTGACCAAAAATTATAAAATAATAAAAAAAACGAACTGATCTGGGCATTTCTCCCTTCCCCTCTTCAAAATAAAATGTATTTTTGCATATACTTGCATTTACTAAGTAAATTAGGAATGCGGAAAAATAAGCCGCAAAAGGATCCTTGCCCAGATTCTTGTTACAATACACATGAATAAATAAAATAAGATAGGTAAATAACTGTGAATTAATTTTGGCACACAACTTTTATAAATGTACACAAATGTAGATATCAGTGATTTGTGAAGTGATTTTCCAGTTTTACAATTTAATATTTGGTAAACACAAAACCCAGTTTTTTATATTTTCACAAGAAAAGCAACCAACACAACACAACACCAGCAAACCCAACTCAACACTAAAAAGGGCTAACTAACGTATCCCAACCCTAAAAACTGTTGTCCTAGCTCTAAATGACCGTCGTCACTTTAGACAATGTGAAGCAAAAATGCAAAATACACTGCCATTTTACAGTACAAACTCCTTTAGATAACAACACCTGCTCTTCGTCATTGAAATTGACACATCTGTTCCTTTTTTTAGGCAGTGGGAAGGAGATATATGCGTCCACAGCCCGTAGAATAGGGACCGTGATATGCGTCAACGTCGAAAAGCAACCGCAAAGTTTAAGGGTTAGCATTTGTTTCTTGTGATGCCGCCATTTTGAGCATACAGGAATAAAACAACTTCAATCGGCTTTATCTACTTACTCTGCAACAGCTGGATGTAATATAGCAGTTCCGAGAGGGATAGTCCATTGTAGTTTAAAACAACCAATGATAAAAATAATGTTTTTGCATTAAAAGTTTAAAAAACTGCACAACATGTACCGCACCTAAAGCAAACCAGACCATAAATTTGCATGGCAGATCGACGAATTTTTGATCACATATCTTATTGGTTGAATTACACCAAGTGTTACACGCGCTAACGAATCAAAATGCGTAGCTCGAGATGAATCGAAAATGCACTGCGTCGTCAATCGTAGGGTCGTATACACCGCGAAGTGGGTAATATTTAAGCTGTCTTCAATAAAAGAGACCTTTATAAAATTTCATCGATTTACTGGTTTGTATGCGAGATAAGAAAATATATAAGACTATAGACCATTTGTACCAACAAGTTAAGTGGCCAATTAGTTAATTCGGGCTTAGAATGTGACTTGCAAAATTTTGGCAAGATGTTACAAGTCACATTCTAACTGTCTGACTTAACTAAGTGACCACTTCTCATTACTCGTTGTAGCTAATCCCGATAACTTTTTTGGTCACTTTCACATTGCTGTCTGGGTGATCACTTTCTCTGACTTTACAACGGGAAAAAACCAGCCGTCATCGTGTCGGTTCGAAATTGCTGTTATCACAGTACGTATATTAATTAAACATAATTGTGTATGAAAAAGCCAGCCGTCATCGTGTCTGTTCGAAATTGCTGTTATCATTAACAGCATTAATTAAACAGAATTGTGTATGATTGTACAGAACAAAATTATGATAGTAAAAATCACATTAATTTTAAGTTGTATAAACCTCAGAAAATGAGGTTGGGTTTTACAGCTCGCTTTTGCGTGAAAAATATGTTAACTAGCAAAACGTTTTTTTAAGATATATTAAACAAGTAGGATCTGTGTTAAGTACATATTAATAACATGAACATTAAAAAAACAGAAAAATGTTGTGAACTCTAATGTTAAAAAAATTTAATTCCGCATTTATGTGCTAAGTGGTCCCGCACTTAATTCCGAAATGCACACTCTAATAAGTAAAATATGGACCACTGAGACCATTCCTGCCGAACTCAGAAACGCCTCTATAGTTACCATTTTCAAAAAAGGCGACAAGGCCCAATGTGGAAACTACAGAGGTATATCTCTGCTTTCTGTTGCTGGAAAGATACTTGCACGGATACTATCAAACCGATTAATTCCGATTGCTGAACAAAATTTGCCAGAGACACAGTGTGGATTTAGGTCCAATCGAGGCACAGCAGACATGATCTTCAGTGCCAGAAAAATGCAAGAGAAATCTAGAGAACAAAATCGCCCCCTCTTTATGACCTTCATAGACCTAGTCAAAGCATTTGACTCGGTCAACAGAGAAGCTCTTTGGCAAATAATGGCAAAAGCTGGATGCCCTCAAAAATATATTCAAATTCTTAGACTAATACACGACAATATGAATGCAACAGTTCTGAGCACCAATGGACCAGAAGAGTCATTCCAGATTACGACAGGCGTTAAACAAGGGTGTGTTATTGCGCCCACCCTATTCTCTATATTTTTAGGTGCCATGCAAACTAAGATCTCGACGACCCCGGTAATCGAACTGCATTACGCTGATGACAACGTCGTTATGGCCGATACAGAGGAAAGTCTACAGCTGGTAATCAATGCATTTAACCAAGTCTACAAAAGCATTGGCCTAGAGGTCAATCTTGCCAAAACGCAAATTCTTTACCAACCAGAACCAGGTATGAATCCCCAAACTCCAAACATTTTCATAAATGGCCATCCTCTGCAGAATGTGGAGCATTACCCACATAGCAAGCCTTGGATATTATATATTACAAAGATTTATAAATTAGGATATACGTTTTGTATGTTACATGTATATTTTATATATATTAGAAAAAAAAACATGATTAATTTCAAAAAAAGGAAACATGAACGGATATTTACTGTATATTCAGTGTATATGCGCTATCGCACATCCTAAATATATGTTTTTTGTATATAAGCTTTATATTTTTTAACCGAATATCAGTTAGTATTTTAAAATAAAATATTACCCAAATATTTGTTTTTTAATATAAACAAATATATAAATTTTATAATTATCAAGTAATATTCTCTAAATAAGATTTTTAATATTTTCCTCTGCATTTAAAATACTACATATTTTTAGATAAAATTTATTGCAAGAAATTATATAAAAAAATATGAATATTTTCCCAATATTCAGTGTGTATCCGTTTGAGTATATTCTGTTTATCTGTTTTTTGTATTTAAGGCAGACATATCCTAGCCCAATATCATTTGAATATTTGCACAATAAATATGCCCAAATATTTGTTTTGTGGAATGGAATACTTTATTAAATATATTATTGTTATAATATATAATTAAATTTTTTTAGCATTAGAGATCACAACATTTTTCTGCTTTTTTTAATGTTTTTTTTTTTTAATGTACTTAACCCAGATCCTCCTTGTTTTATATATCTTTAAAAAATCGTAGGTATATTGCTATTGTTAACATATTTTTTAAGCGGGTTAGATTGTGACTTAACATTTTGCTAAAATTTGGCGAATCACATTCTCTCCGAGTGGCCAAACTTGTCGGTGCACATGGTCCCTACTCTTATATATGTAGTCAAGGATTCCTTTAGTGAGGGAGCCTTGAATATTAACCACTTAGCGGTGTATACGACCCTGCAAGCTCGATTTTCCTCTACGCATTAGCTCGTGTACCACGTGGTTTCAATTCAACCAATCAGATACGAGATTAATAAATCCTTCCTCTGCGTTGCAAATACGGAACTAAGCTTGTTTCGCTTGTTTATAGAGTTGTGTGCAGTGAGTTTGTGCCGTTTTCTAAAGTTTTGTAGCAAAAAACAATATTTTTTATTATCGGTTGGATTAAACTATAATGGACTGTCCCCCTGTGAATTGCTATCTTACATCCAGTTGTTGCAGGTAAGTAGATAAACGCGATTGAAGTTGTTTTATTCGTGTGGGCTCAAAATGGTGGCGTCAGATGAAATATGTTGCTTTTCGACGTTGACGCACTGCGTAAAAAAGGGACAGAGAAGGGTCAATGTCAATCAGGAACAACAGGTGTTGTGTTATCTAAAGCTAGGTTTATACTGTAAAATTAAAAGAAACATTGACCTATATGGGAGGCAGTATATTTTGCATCTTCGTTTCACAGTGTCTAAAGTTTGCTGGGGTTGTATTGGTTGGTTTTCTTGTGAAAATGTAAAAAAACTGGTTTTTGTGTTTACCAAATATTAAATTAGAAACCTGATAAATCACCTCGTAAATCACTGACATCCACATCTCTGTACATTTATAAAAGTTTTGTGCTGATTAATTTAAAGTTATTTTCCTATATATTTTTATTTTATTTATTTATGTGTATTGTAAAAGAAGAATCCTTTTGAAACTTTTATTTTTCTTCTTTCCTATTAGATCTCTAAAAGCAAATATGTAAGTTGTATGGTTTTATTTTTTGTTTCAGATGGACACTTGATAAAAATTTGGTTGGTAACTTTACATCTCTTGGGGACTGCAGGGTAAGTACATAAAGCCGATTACACTTCTTTTATTCATAAATGGTCGAGTCAGAAAAAAATGCACCTTGGCCATTTTTTTTCATATCAAAAATCAGGCCATTTTATAAACATAAATAATTTAGGTAAACATTTCATTCTGATCTAAATCTGGACGAGGTTTCAGGAAATGAAATACCTACCTAAATGGAAACCCACGAACAATATTTATTATTAATTGATTATTATTTCAAAGTTGTAATTTTAATTTTGTCTGTATTTTTTTTATCCAAATGAAGTGACTTTAAGTACATAATTCATTTTCTTGAATTATCTGTGAAAATTCCATATATAAAATATTAAAGTTTTATTTTAGAATTAGCAACAATTTAAGGATTTTGTGAAATTTAGTCTACTCAAAAATAGGTTCTGACCTGACAAAATCATTAGGAATGGTAACTGTCAATCACCAAATTTCTATTTCAGGTTGACTTTTGATGGAAATGTGGGTAGTTTTTACCATGCCTCTCAATTTTGAAACAACAAAAATTATATCTTTGGTTCCTTTACATGGAAAAAGACAATAATTCTGGCGGTCATCTTAACATCTAGACTTTGCAGGGTAAGTAGTATGAACTGTCGGGAACTTTTTTTTAAATTCAGTTTAAAGCGAAATTGAGACGCTACAAAAGATTTTTTCCGAGTGTGTCTTTTTATAGATTGTTATTTTTAGTTTTTTATATATTACTTTTGTTTAAAACTAAAACGATGATGTCCGAAAGGTCCCATATAAAAGTGCTCAGGATATTCACGCATTAATTTGCCAGAAATTGGCATAATCATTTTTTGTTGAGTCTAGAGAACTTGTATAATTTTTTTTTACATATATATGTTACTAAACTTAAACATTACTTTTTTAAAAGTTTTGGCTTTAAATTTTTTTATAAACTTAAGTTTTTCAAAAATTTTTCTTTTACAGTATTATATTTAAAAGATTAAAATAACACATTTTTAAGAAAATTTTTGCCCATGGCATTACTTATATTTGTTACTAAACTTAAACATTACTTTTTTAAAAGTTTTGGCTTTAAATTTTTTTATAAACTTAAGTTTTTCAAAAATTTTTCTTTTACAGTATTATATTTAAAAGATTAAAATAACACATTTTTAAGAAAATTTTTGCCCATGGCATTTTTCTAGTTTTTTTATTATAAAATGTTGCTTTGTACCTCCAGCAAACTGAATAAAAACTCATAAAAACTGATTAAAAAATGAATATGCCACGTATTATTTATTTATAACAATATTTTATTTCCAGATGTAGCTGCAGCAAGAAGAAATTCCCTTTCTTTACACACCACCACGAATATAAAGCTTCTTATTGTCATAAAAAACTGATTAAGGATGCTGTAGATAGAGACAGATATCAACCACCATAAAGAATCGAGATAAACATGAGGATATGTACTGGTAATAATGCGATATGGTGCCTGCGAGTGTTAATATACTGCTTTGCTCTCTTTGACTTAAACTAAATTTTTTTATGAAAAGCTTAATTCTGTATTTTCTAAATAAAATTAAAAAAAATGTAATTCAACTGCTTAAATTAAGAAATGAGGAAAAAGTGTTTGTTTCTTATTAAGAATCCTTTCAAAATTTTAAACTATTGTTGTTAAAAATTTTTAGCTGTCCAATAAAATTAAATTTATGCATTTTAGGTTTTTTTACTCATAAACAGCACTTTTTTACGTGATACCGTAAATTTTTTGGATATATCAATAACTTAAAAAACGATAATTTCTACCATTTTAAAGTACATTTAAAAAATGCTTATTTATGTGGGAGCATGTGTTTCTGATGTTAATTTTACTCACGTTAATTTTTCTAAATTTAGAATGCGACCTATTATTGTTATTGTGCTAAGTGGGTACATTGTTGTAATATAAATGACAATATATGCAGGGTATAGTATATATATTTGTAATGGACATTCTTCATTGAATACATCAGTGTTATAAGGATTAGTATATTGCAGTAATATAAATCTTATATATACCCTCTGTGAAAGGTCGAAAATTTCAAGGCAAATTATTTAATTAAAAACAAAAGTTAGTACTTTTTGTTTAAAAAAAAAGTCGTTAAAAAAAACTTAAAACAGAATTTTTCTTAAAATCCCAAAGTTATAAACAAATTTAAAAATTATTTTGTTTTAATAACTGGCAGAATATTTTCTTTCTGCAAAAGTGATTATAAATTTATATATTAAATGGTTTTTTGTTTCAGAAGTAGTAAAATAAATAAAAAATAAGTTGAAAAAAAACTAGGTATGATAAATTTGAAAATATTTTTGTTTTCTTTCGATATTTTTTGAAAAATATTTTCTTTTTGCAGCCAACCTCAACGATTGTTATAAAAATTTTAGTTAATGATTTTGAAAATTTAAATATTCAAAATATTTTTTTCTTTGTTTCATAAGTTTTCCAAAATAATTTTGATAAAAGTTTTCATAAAGTTTTCCAAAATAATTTTCATAAAAATTTTAATAAATTTTTTTCTTCAACATTTTCTTTTGTAAAAAACGGGAAATTTATTCTAAAGAAATATTTCTTACCCAAAATAAAAAACAACATTCAAGTTCAAAAAAACCAACAATCACAAAAAAATCTCTAAGTTCAAACACCCCCTGTGTTCTATGTCTATAGGCATAGCGCGCACTACCTGGGTGTTGTTCCGTTAAAAAATTGTTAAAAACTAAATTCAATTTGCAGAGCTCCGAAAAACCATACCTACGTCGCGTCACTTAACAAGAATTTTTCATCACATGACCGCGAGATCACTGTAAGACCGTGTTGATAGGACGTGTATTCTTGAAAGTCGTACGATATGTTATCATTCTATAGACTTCTAGCACGTAAGCCCGTTTTTTTCTGGGAATTCGGCGCTTACGTCACATTTTGCTATAAAAGCAAAAATTGGCTTAAACAGAACACAGTTGAAATCCAAACGAGTTCCAATACTCATCTTAAAACAGTACAAGGTAGTTCGAAAGAAAAGAGTTAGAATGTAAAAAGTGAAGTTTTTTTTGTTAAAGTATTTTAATATGCTAAAATATTGGAAGCCCGGTATAAGAACTGTCGTGTGGAAGTTAAGAATCAAACAAATAATGTAAAAATGTTAAAAAGTGTAGTATAGTGATTAGGCAGGATGCAAGATGTGTAAGTCGGAGATTTCCTGGACTACTGTATCGGTCAGACTTTGTGTAATGGTAAATTTTCATACAAAATACTTGTATTAGTGTAGGACTGTTTGTTTAACCGAATATTATATCACAATGGATTTGAACTTTAGCAATGGCAATAAAATACCTATTATATTTCTGAAAAATCGAATTGTCTGTTTGTACATACATCCCCAAAAATTAAATATTACTATGCACACTAAAACGCTCATGTTCAAAACAGTGTAAGAAAAATATGTGGCGTCTCTGAAGGAGTTAAAAGTTTTCCGCTCGAACTTTAGAAATAACCCTTAAGGGCCGTTGTTCACACCTCAATAAAATATTATGGATACAAAAAGAATATAATTTTATGGATATACCATTGTTAAATATAAAAAAAAATTTGGACAAATATACATTTTGTATATCGTGATGGATATCGACAGGATATACTATATAAATATATACCATAATGGATATACATTAGAACATCAAATTTGGTATTTTAGAATATAACTCGAATATTTTTGTGGAGTAATTAATACATGTTCAGAATATACTTATAACGTATATGCAGTGGATGTTACCTAATGGGTACGTCTGGATCTAAATTGGATCTTTTTTGGAGCTCCTATGCACGTCGGGTGAATATCTGGGTGATATCCAGGACAATATCCTTCTCCGTTTTCGTATATACGCTGGATATACGTGCAATATTTTTTTGTTATGTGGGTACTCATACCTTGGGAGCCACCTATCATTAAATGCAACTATTGACGCAGAAATAGAGCATCGCCTAAAATATGCTAGCGCAGCGTTCGGACAGCTTGCGGAGACCAAGTTTCGGGGAGGTGTACGGAGCAAAATTCTCCCGGGGAGCGAATTAGGGAGTAGTCAAGTGATATATCGAGAGAATGCTGCGTTCTCCTAGTTAAGCGTAAGAGAACTCAGCCAGGGAGTAGAAGAAACCTTTAAAACTCGTTATTAATTTTGATTTTAGTACTTTTTTTGTTACTTCCTAGTATGGTCCCCGGGAGCGCTCTCTTCTCTCACTTTCAAGAATAAGCACCCAGACGGCATATAAAACGACTATATCACCAAAGTTGTTTAAGACGAATCTTGAGAACCAAATGGCAAGACTGACGAACAAACATAAGTGTTTTAGAAGAAGCCAGAACAACTAGTATAGAAGCCCTTATCTTCAAGCACCAGCTTCGTTGGACTGGTCATATTATCCGCATTATGGACAACTGAAGGGGAACGGTGTTGACTGAAGGACGGAAAGAGAAATCAAGGAGGTCAACAAAAAAGGTACAAGGACGTTCTCAAAGGCAATATGATGAAGGGTCACATCGATATATAAAAGGTGACCAACTCCTAAAGGGGCAAAACCGGGACACTCCGGCCATTCAATGTATTGTATATCATGTACTTTTTCTTATATGCACCCCTAATAATATTAAGATGTATTTTTCAAAATACTTATTAAAAAAAAAAAATTTAAGTAAGGTTTCAATTCAAATTTATAGATGGCAGAGAACATCCGCCTTTTTAATTGCAGTGATTTTAAAGTTACAAAATACAGTCGTATCAAAACCTGGGCAAACCAGAGAAATGGGAAAAATACCCATTTCTCTGGGACGAACCGGAACTTTTGCTGAAAAATCGGACTATCCGGGACGGATTTTTTCCCCGGGATAAATGGTTAAAAATCGGGACTGTCCCGGGCAAACCGGAACCGTTGGTCACCTTAATATAAACAACTTCGAGACCACGGCAAACGATAGGGATTCATGACGCCGAACAGTCCGGTGCCTATTCTTGAATTTCGGGGAAATTTTAGTCCCCAGGGAGATTCTGAGATTTCTATTCCCACAAAATTTCCCTCCTTTTCGAAAAGAGGTATTCTTCAAACCGGGGAAAGGAAATGATAGAGCGACAACGGAAACAATTTTGCCAAATCAATCAGAATAATTTCCACCAATAAAAATTAAGATAATTTTGACAGACAACTAACCAAATGTGGATTTACGGTGCCCTAACCTCGTTTTTCAAAATAAATATTAAATTTTTGTTTTAATAAATGGTTGTATTGGTTGTGCGATTTTTGTGTTTTTTTTTGTAGAAGTTTTCAAAGATGGCGAAGGGTTTTGGAAAATGGGTAATTTTGACCTCCCCTGGAAATTTGAGCCTTATTATTTCTATGTGTTTCCATGTAACGTTTGTTTAAATCGGTTAAGAAATAATAAAATTTGCAGTTTTACATTTGATGTATCTTTTTGACGCCGGAATACAGTTTTATCGAAAATTTAAAACTTTCTGACAAGCTAAAAGTTTAATTTTTATGTGATTATTGTCAAAATGACATCTCTTTAAAATTCAAGATGCGGACTCCTCCATGGAAAGTCTTATCATACAAAGAGCATCAAATGTAAAACTGCAGAACTTTATTCTTATTTCTTAACCGATTTAAGCAAAGTGCTCGTGTATTTGTACGTTAAAAGAATAAGGCTATTTACCGCACATCTGTTTTATTACAGTGGAGCACATACAAATTTTCCAGGGGGGGGTGAAATTGCCTATTTTTCAAAACCGTCCGCCATCTTGGAGTTTAAAGAAATGTCACTTTTGACAATAAATGGATAAAACTGTTTTCTTCTTCAAAAAAACGTTAAATTTCGAATTTCGGATAATTAATGCGGAAGTTATAAGAAATCCAAAGTCCGGTTTTTTTTGGAACACCCTATATTTATTAAAAATAAGCCATAAGGATCTTGTGATTTTGATTATAAAGATTTGTGATATTTTCTGTGCATATTAGATTTACTTATTATAAGTAGGTTTAGTTGAAAATATTGTTACCCATGTTTACTTGATGTTGTAGAACTTTTTACAGTGTTAGGTATCTTTATACCTATATGTAGCCTTGTTTTTAGTAAAAAAACTGTTCTAGCTATAAGTTTTGGACTGATTTTAGTAAGTAAGATTTTTTTATTAGGTTTTGCAAAATGTTTAATGTTCTTGGAATGATATTATATGTTAGGTACCTTGTTTTTAGTAAAAAAAACTCTTCTAGTTTCAAGTTTTTGGACTGATTTTAGTAAGATTTTTTTTTATTAGATAAAATAATGCCGGCAAACAAGTCGATTATAATCCTCCATGTTTTTTGAATTTTAAGTCCAAAAAACCTAACAAAACATTGAAGAAAGACTAAAGAAAACACTAGTTTTTGCCTTAAAAAACTTCGAATAAAGTCCAACTAACAGAAAACAAGTTTTTAGAGTCCAAAAATTTTAATGAAACTTAAAAAAAGGCAAAAATCAATAAATTTTTTCCCATTTCTCTCACTAATGACCAATAGAATAAAAATTTCTCTAGGGAGTAGAAATTTCCCTTATTTTTTGAGGGAGATTTTTCAAGAATAGTGCATTTTTCATTTTTGGGGAACCACGCCCATTTTGGAACGGTTAGCCAACGGATTTCTACTCCCTGGAACTCAAGAATAGGCACACATGAGGGAGCACAAACTTTTGAAGAGCGACGACTTAAAGGATTTTCGTTTTACAATTGGTCCTGGTTCTGGTTGAACCAGAACCGCAACCGGTCCTTTCGTTTTAAAACAATGACGTCACAGTTGCAACCCGGTTATGAAATTTCAGAACTAGCCTGGGAGGTTGGTTCGGCCCTTTGGTTGTAAACATAACCCCTAAAGTTTTGCAAAATTATAGATAGTCTTTTTTTGAGTAAAATCAAAGGTATCTTGATAATATTTTAAATGACGTCATTATTTTAGAACCGCTGTCAAAATTTATGTCAAAATAATGTCAACCAGAACCAGGACCAATTCTTAAAGTGCTCGTGTATATGTACGTTAAAAGAATAAGGCTATTTACCGCACATCTGCTTTATTACAGTGGAGCGCATACAAATTTTCCAGAGGGGGGGGGGTAAAATTGCCTATTTTTCAAAACCGTCCTCCATCTTGGAGTTTAAAGAAATGTCACTTTTGACAATAAATGGATAAAACTGTTTTCTTCTTCAAAAAAACGTTAAATTTCGAATTTCGGATAATTAATGCGGAAGTTATAAGAAATCCAAAGTCCGGTTTTTTTTGGAACACCCTATATTTATTAAAAATAAGCCATAAGGATCTTGTGATTTTGATTATAAAGATTTGTGATCTTTTCTGTGCATAATAGATTTACTTATTATAAGTATGTTTAGTTGAAAATATTGTTACCCATGTTTACTTGATGTTGTAGAACTTTTTACAGTGTTAGGTATCTTTATACCTATATTTTGCCTTGTTTTTAGTAAAAAAACTGTTCTAGCTATAAGTTTTGGACTGATTTTAGTAAGTAAGATTTTTTTATTAGGTTTTGCAAAATGTTTAATGTTCTTGGAATGATATTATATGTTAGGTACCTTGTTTTTAGTAAAAAAAACTCTTCTAGTTTCAAGTTTTTGGACTGATTTTAGTAAGATTTTTTTTATTAGATAAAATAATGCCAGCAAACAAGTCGATTATAATCCTCCATGTTTTTTGAATTTTAAGTCCAAAAAACCTAACAAAACATTGAAGAAAGACTAAAGAAAACACTAGTTTTTGCCTTAAAAAACTTCGAATAAAGTCCAACTAACAGAAAACAAGTTTTTAGAGTCCAAAAATTTTAATGAAACTTAAAAAAAGGCAAAAATCAATCAATTTTTTCCCATTTCTCTCACTAATGACCAATAGAATAAAAATTTCTCTAGGGAGTAGAAATTTCCCTTATTTTTTGAGGGAGATTTTTCAAGAATAGTGCATTTTTCATTTTTGGGGAACCACGCCCATTTTGGAACGGTTAGCCAACGGATTTCTACTCCCTGGAACTCAAGAATAGGCACACATGAGGGAGCACAAACTTTTGAAGAGCGACGATTTAAAGGATTTTCGTTTTACAATTGGTCCTGGTTCTGGTTGAACCAGAACCGCAACCGGTCCTTTCGTTTTAAAACAATGACGTCACAGTTGCAACCCGGTTATGAAATTTCAGAACTAGCCTGGGAGGTTGGTTCGGCCCTTTGGTTGTAAACATAACCCCTAAAGTTTTGCAAAATTATAGATAGTCTTTTTTTTGAGTAAAATCAAAGATATCTTGATAATATTTTAAATGACGTCATTATTTTAGAACCGCTGTCAAAATTTATGTCAAAATAATGTCAACCAGAACCAGGACCAATTCTTAAATCGAAAATCCTTTTAAACTCGTGAAGGAAAAGAGAGAACGCAGAAGGGAGCGACAAAGTGGAACAATGGATGACCAACAACACCCGGCTGCCGCCGGAGCTGGGTGTGCCAGGCCTGTGGAAGGATGTGCAGCTCAAGAATTGGCTTACTAGCCATCAAAAAACGCACAACAGATAGCGACGATATAGGAAAATCATACTCGGTATCGAGTGATTCTATAATTGTGCAACAAAAGGAAATCGCTGTCAGTTGTGCACCAGTTTTAAGGATTTTCGATTTAAGAATTGGTCCTGCTTCTGGTTGACTTTATTTTGACATAAATTTTGACGGCGGTTCTAAAATAATGACGTTTTTCAAAATATTATGAAGATATCTTTGATTTTACTCAAAAAAAGACTATCTATACTTTTGCAAAATTTTAGGGGTTATGTTTACAACCAAAGGGCCGAACCAACCTCCCAGGCTGGTTTTAAAATTTCATAACCGTGTTGCAACCGTGACGTCATTGTTTTAAAACGAAAGGACCGGTTGCGGTTATGGTTCAACCAGAACCAGGACCAATTGTAAAACGAAAATCCTTTTTATCAATGGGAACCGCTATGAAGTTAGCTTTGGGTGCATTTATATTCCGCCATTTTGTTTTTGAGCAGTGTTTTGGAATTTTCATTTCAATTTTTAAAGTTTATTTCCCCGAGTTTTTTACTTTTTATTAACGAAAGATAAACGTGATAATTTAGTTCAATGAAAATGTTGCTAAATAAATGTAAATGGTAAGATTGATTAGGGTTTTTAACTATGAGAAAGCTGTTTGCTGAATGTTTCAAAGTTTTGCTGATTTATAAACTTTCCGTTTGCGGCGACCGATGCCGTCGGTGTCGGTTTATAATTTTTTGTGAGTTCTTACGGTGTTGTGTTGGTGTTAAAGTTAGAGGTACGACAGCCGTTTTTGGGATTGGGTTGCGCTGGTTTTTGTGTTGTATTGGATACCTGTCTAAAGAGCCGGCAATATTTAGGTAATTATGCAGTATACAGTTTTCTGTCATTTTTGATTTTTTATGAAAAATTCTTTATGGGGGCACCTACTAGGGTCTCTAGGACCCCAAATCCGCCTGTGCCAGTTGGTTTTTTTTATTTTTTTTTTAATTTTTTTTGTTTTTTTTTTATTATTTTTTTTCACTAAAACAACCCAATCCAACACAGTCCAACCCAACCTAATCCAACCCAACTCAAAATAACCAAAAAACACATTACAACCCCCCCCCCCCCTGGGCACCCTTTTTTCTCTTTAAAAAAAAATCGGAAGCAGGTGGATTTGGGGTCCTAGGGACCCTAGTAGGTGCCCCTGTAAAGAATTTTTCATAATAAATCAAAAATGGCAGAAAACTGTATACTGCATAATTACCAATACCTATTTATTATGTGTTTTTCATATTTTCGTTTTTTTTTTAAATTTTTTTGAAACTAAAATAACCCAACCTAATCTAAACAGACTAAAGCCAACTTATTAAAAGCCAAAACAACCCAAAAAAACACTTTAAACTAAATTGGGTAATTATGCAGTATACGGTTTTCTGCCATTTTTGATTTTTTTTGAAAAATTCTTTATGGGGGCACCTTCTAGGGTCCCTAGGACCCCAAATCCGCCTGCGCCCGATATCTTTTTTTTTTTTAACGAGAAAAAAGGGTGCTCAGGGGGGGTTGTAAAGTCTTTTTTTAATTGTTTTGGGTTGGTTTGGATTAGGTTGGGTTGGACTGTGTTGGTTTGGTTTGTTTTAGTGAAAAAAAATAAAAAAAAAATTAAAAAAAAAAACAATCGGCGCAGACGGATTTGGGGTCCTAGGGACCCTAGAAGGTGCCCCCATAAAGAATTTTTCAAAAAAAATCAAAAATGGCAGAAAACCGTATATTGCATAATTACCCTAAATTGATCCAACGTAACCTAAACAGTCTCAAACCAACTAAATTAACCCAACCTAACCTAAACAGACTCATACCAACTGATTCAAAGCCAAAACAACCCAAAAAAACACACAACCCCTACATCTTTTTCTGGCTTGTTTAGGTTTAGGTTGGGTTAATTTAGCTTAAAGTGTGCTTTTTTTGGTTGTTTGGGATTTTAATAAGTTGCTTTGAGTCTGTTTCGGTTAGGTTGGGGTAATTTAGTTTTAAAAAAAAACGAAAATATGAAAAACACATAATACATAATTATTGTGGCTCTTTAGCCTCAAGGCTATTCAGTCGTATTGCCGGTTCTTTAGACACTCCCAATCCCTTTTTTTTAATGCTGTCTGAGCTGAAAAATCTATTTCTATTTTTGTTGAATAAATTGAGATTCATTTTCTGAGCCACTTAAATATTGTGGCTCTAATTAATGTTCCCAGAAGTATCATTTTAAAACACTTTTTAAACTAAAACTAGGGTTTCCTTACTACTGATACACTAACTGTTGCTAATCAAATTTAAGTTTGATTTCTCAGATTCCAAGTTACTAGCTATTGGTAGTAAAACTAGAGGTTGGTCTAATATTTGGTAATTATGCAGTATACATAGTTAGTATGCCATTTTTGATTTTTTATGAAAAATACAGTATAGAGGTACCTATCCTAGGACACCAAATCCGCCGGTGCCATGTTTTTTTTTAAAGGGGAGGGTTGTAATGTGTTTTTTTGATTGTTTCGGGGAGGGTTGGGTTGGGCTGTGTTCGATTGGGTTGTTTTAGTAAAAATTTTGTTTTGGATTTTTAAAAAAATTAATCGGGCGCCGGCGGATTTGGTGTCTTAGGGATCGTAGTAGGTGCCCCCATAAAGAATTCTTTATTAAAAAATCAAAAATGGCAGAAAACCGTATTTTTTTTTATAATTCTTTTTTTTTGTTTTTTTTTTAATTTTAATACTGGGACTTTTCCATCCCTTCTAGGATCAATTCCCAGTGTTGCCAAAGTGAGAGCCAAGTTTTTTGGGACAAACACAAATGAATCATGATTTAAGTAATTTATAGTTTGTTTTAACAGTTTTAGATTTAGACTGTAAGTTTTTACTTAAAAATAGTGCATTAAGGTGTTACTTAATGTAGTTAGGTTTTTATCTAGTCTTAAATATATTTTTATTTGTAGCACTTACGGTTTTTTGATTTAGCAAGTTCCACTGGCATACCACCCGGTTACATAAAAAGTTTTTTCTTCCACTAAGAGATGCTTTTTCTTTTTTGAGCTTCTGATGGTGTTCTCTAAGATTTTGGTTTTCATTTTTTTGGAACATGCCTGCCATATTTAATTTGGGAGAGTAGTACCCATTAAGAATCTTAAAGGTTTCTATTAAATCGCCTCTTTCCCTTCTATCCTTTAACATTGTTATGGTAAATTTTTGTAACCTTGCTTCGTATGATAGATTGCGAGTTTCTATAGGGATTTGTGTTATTTTTTGTTGCACACACTCTAAGAGCTCAATGTCTTCGCTGTAGTAAGGGTTCCAGACAGGGTGGGTGTATTCAAGTTTAGGTCTTATGTAGGTGGTATATAATTTTTTTATCATTTGAATAGAGTGATTCCCAAAGGCTATTTTTGTTAAGTATACTTTTTTAGCTTTTTTTACTATTTGGCTGATGTGTGTTTCCCATTTAAGATCCTCACTTATATACACACCCAGATCTTTTTGTTGGTTGACATTGATCAAGCTGGTATTGTTAATTTTGTAGTTAATCATTGGGTTATTTTGTCCTATGTGCAAGACCGTACATTTATGTTTGTTTAATGTCAGCTGCCAGGTATTGGTCCACTGTTCGATCCTGCATAGATCCTCTTTAGACTGCTGCAATTGTGTTAGTGGGTTACAAAATAGTTTTTTGTCATCTGTGAAGGACTCAAGGTTAGTTTGTATACTTTTTGCTAAATTGGATATGTATACTACAAAGAAAATGGAAGCCAATACTGACCCTTGAGGCACACCACTAATTACATTGTATGATTCAGAGAAGATCCCATTAACTCTGACTTTAAACTTTTGCTTTTTGAGGAAGGAAATACTCCATTGGTGGTAAGAACCTCTGATTCCATGGTCTAGTTTGTGAAGAAGTCTTTCATGAGGTACAGTATCAAAGGCTTTGCCTTCATCTATCTCCTTTGTCCAGTGATTAACACAGTTTAGAAGATTAGTGGTGGTTGATTATTGTGGTAAAAATCCGTGCTGAGAAGATGGAGTAACCTGACTATGGTAAAAAATCAGTTTTATCTTTAACTAGGATTTTTTTGAAGTACTTTACAGAGTGTGCAAGTCAGACTTACTGGTCTGTAGTTTGCAGGATTGTATTTGTCTCCGCTTTTAAAAATTGGAATTACAATTGCGTCGGTCCATATTTTTAGCAAGATGCCTTCAGTAACTGAGCTGTTAAATAGTTTAACTAAGAGTGGTGTTAAAGATGCAGCACATCGTTTTAGAAAAACAGCAGGTATTCCATCAGGTCCTGGGCTGGAGTAGGTCTTTAGATCTTTAAGCACTCTGTCAACTTCTTCAGGCACAATGATTTTATTATTTATTTGGTACGGATTGCGAGTTCTGATGGGCAATATGGGGAATCCTCTGAATGACTCCCTGGTAAAAACAAATTCAAATTGCTTAGCAAAAACTTCTGTTTCTTTTGCATCTGTAATGGGTTTTAGATTACCTGGATATTTTAGCACTACATCGTGAAGTTGGTTGTTGAGATTTCTCTTAATATATGAATAAAAATGTTTGTCGTTTTTTTTAGAATGTTCTCCTCGTATTTATGTCTTGCTCTGTCTATCATGGCTTTCAGTTTGTTGTTTTGCGCCCTATATGTACTGTAGCTCTACTCTGTTTTTGTTTGGTGTGTTATCCCATAATTTTCTCTTAAAATCAATTTCTTTGAAGATGCGCTCGTTTAACCAAGGTTTTTGGATATTGTTTCTGCTTTTCTAGAAAGAATTTATCTATTTTTGTAATGATATTTTCAAACTCTTCATATCTTGTGACAGTAGGTTCCAAGTTTCTTGAAGTTTTTTTTATATAATCGTTGATCGACTCATAATTATCAATATGAAAATTGCATTTTTTTATTTTTTTTGTTGGGTTCTGTTTTAGTCTAACCTGAAGTATACCCACAATAACTATGTGGTCGCTTTTTCCGAGTGGTGCTCTAGCCTCTAGTGTTGACATCATTGACAGAGAAATTTGGTCGTTTCTGAATCTAGTGTCTTTTTGGCAAAATTTACTAAGATTTAAATACTTCCAGCAAATTTCTGGATAGTTAAAATTGCCACAGACAAAAACCTCTTTATTCTCCTCAAAGACTTTTTGTAATATATTGATAATAAACTGTCTTCTTGGTTAGTTCTTCCTGGCCTGTAGATGCATGCTACTAAAAATGTTTTGTCTGACATTTCTATGTCTAAAAACAAGGCATCCACAGTTTTATTAATGGGTATTTTGTGCTTGGAGTTTGTCCTGATTTTTTTGATTGGGTTGTTTTAGTGAAAAAAATTAAACAAAACAAAAAAAAATAACCGGCGCCGGCGGATTTGGGGTCATAGGGACCCTGGTAGGTGCACCCATAAAGAATTTTTTATAAAAAATCAAAAATGGCAGAACTGTATACTGCATAGTTACCTAATATTTTTATAAATATCATTGAATTAAGGTTGTGGTCATTTCTGTTTGCAAATAAGTTTATTATTGACTCCTACAAGCTTACAAATTTGCTAGTTTCCAAGACCTATCCTTTTTACTGATTTTTTTTACATATTCGCAAGAAAATCAACCTCAAAACCAACCTTACAATAACACATGATCAGCAAACCCAATTCTGCACAAAAAAGTGCATGCCTAGATAAGGTTGGAGTAACAAACTCAATTGGAGACATGTGACTACAAAACATTTATCAAGTCTGAACTAAACAATATTTGGTACTGGTAGTCTCACAGTTTTTTTTTTTTTAGTTATCACATGTCCAAGCACATGACATAATTACCATATTACCAAAGAAACCTAAAGTAATATGATAAAGAGGATCTAAATAAGTTAGATAAATGGTTTCAAAGAATCTTCAAATTGTTTGTAGAGTATGGAGAGGCAAAGCTTGAGTCTGAGGACAGTGTTGCATTTCTGGGAGTCACTCTACGCCCTTAAAATTATCAGAGTCTTTCTGCTTCTCTAACCTCTTACAATGCCTAAGTACAGTCCCATGTCAGATACGGAATCATATTTTCGGAAAACTTAGCTTTTGTTGAACAAGTACTAATTTTACAAAAGCGTTGCTTAAGAACTGTCTTGAAATTAAATCGCCAACAAAGCTGCAGAACACACTTTATTAAACATAAAATTTTCAGAGTGCACTATATTTACATTCAAGAAAGTATAAAATTCATTTTAAAAAACCCAGACGTATTTGAAAATAAAAAATTCAAACACAAATATGACATAAGACATGACATTCAGCATCATTAAAATAAAATAGGTCTTACTATACTGTTGATGGATTAGAAAAAATGAGCATGTTAATTTAGTACCTGTCCAAGCTTTTAACAAGCAATTTTAACGTTTTGTGTGTTTCACATTCTTTAATATGTATATATATATTCTCTCTTCAGCAATATATATATATATATATATATATATATATATATATATATATATAGGGTGGATTCTTTAAACGGAACGGTGCTTCTAGCGCGTTAGAATTTGGTTTTATAGAAAAATCCAAAAACCTGTCAACTAAGATTTTTAATTTTCTTTAATCATGCTATCTTGGATTTTTATGTCGTTTTGTTTACGAGGTATGGCAAAAAAAAATATTTTTTTAAATAGGACACCACACATATAGTTTGACATTTTTTAATTTAAAAAAAAATTATCTTTTTGACAATACCACACACTAATACTCTATCTTTTATGGTTTCCAAGATAGAGGCATTTAAACTTGCATGGAATTGTTGTCTATGCCTTGATTATCGTAAAAGCTAGGTAGATCCTACTGTGTGGTATTGCTGAAGAGAGAATTGTTTGCAGATTTCAAAAAATTGCAAAATATATAGGGTGTCCTATTTAAAAAAAAAATAAAAAATTGCTATACCTCGTAAACTAAATGACATAGACAAAATCCAAGATAGCATGATTGAAGGAAATTAAAAATCTCAGTTGGCGTGTTTTTGGATTTTTTTATTCAACCAAATTCTAACCTTCTAGAAGCATCGGAAATAAAAATAAATGCATTTTTTGTGTTTTGATTTTTGCCAACATACATTTCATTGCATTTTCGTTTTTGCCCATTTAATTGTTGCAATTATTTTCGCCATATAGTTTAAAGGTTGGAAGTTCTCTGTTCGATTTTTTCGATAGTTTGTTTACGAGTCTTTTCTTTTTGGGACACATGGTATTTAATTTAATCATGACCAATAAAGAAAATAAATTTAGAAATAAACGGGAAATTTCTATAAATCGATTAAATTTCCGATGTAGCTATTCGTGATTCGACAAAACAGTTGGACTTTAAAATCCGATACGAGGAGTTGGAGGGTATACGCCCGGATTTTGAGGAGAATCATCAGAACATTGTTGCTTTGGGGGTGCCGGAGGAAATGGATTTAGAACGGGAGGACGCAAAGCGCGCTCCATTTGATATTAAAGTATTTGCCATAAAAGCCAACCTACTCAGCAGCAACATTCCATGATATCTCTTCCATCTACGTCATATACGAAGCCCAATTTGCCCCGTTTTGATGGCAATATTCGAAATTGGACCAAATTTTATGATCATTTTAATGTCTATTCATAAAAATTAAAATATTTCCGATATAGAGAAATTTCAAATCCTTAAGGGGCATCTAACAGGAGAACCTCTTAATCTTATTCAAGGGCTGCCGTTATCAGAAAATAATTACAGAATTGCTTTTTACGCAGTGTTTAAAAGATATCAAGATAAAAGATTGTTAGATACCGACCATTGGCTACAAATTTATGATTTTCCTAAAATGTCATCTGAGGATCCTCAGGCCTTGCAATTGCTAATTGATACTTTCAATTAGAATATTTCCACATTGAGTGTGCTTGGGTTCCCTACTAATGAATGGGACTTTGTTCTTTTGAATATTTTGCTAATAAAAATAAGTGAAAACTTGCCAAAATCATTTGAAATTGCGCACAGTCAGTGTGAAATACCATCTTATCAGCAGTTGCAAGAATATTTAAGTAACCATTGTAAGGCCTTGCGGTCTTACACATTTGCCAAGGTGGACGCAAACAAATCTTTTTATGGTTCAATGAATAAATCAAAAATACCTTCTCCTAAAAATAAAAGCAATTCGGGTTTTTCAAATAACCACTCATTTGTTACTACCGATTCAGCTAGCCAAAAATGTAGTTTTTGCAAATCCAATTTACATTTTATTTTTAATTGTGACCAATTCTTAAAGCTAAGTCCAAAGGAAAGGTGCAATAAAGTGAAGAAAAATAAACTTTGTGTAAACTGTTTGAGTTCATCTCACACGAATACCGCAAGCTGTACATATACTTTACATTGTAATACGTGTAATTTTTCCACACAATAGCTTATTGCAGTTTTTTCAAGAAAGCAATAATGCAAATACAACTTCACAGAATGATAATAGTACACCTGGCAATTCTACCCAAAGTTCTTGTTTTACAAATTCTTTATCTACTCAAAAAAGTTTTTGCTTATTACCCACAGACTGTGCGAGTTCTTTTTGTCACAGCCAGTCAAATAAATGCAATTTCTGAGTCATGTTTCTATCGTTTAGGTTTGAAACGTGTTCCTCATATTATTCCTATTCATGGATTAAATGATATGCCTACAATGACTTCCAAAGACAAAACTTCTTGCATTATTTCTACTCCAGGCCTGTCCCCTCAATCGCCTACTATCGAAGCAATTATATTTGCTAAAATTAATCCTAATATGCCTACCACTAGTTTTCCTATAGGCGACTGGACACACCTGTCAACATTAAAGTTGGCAGATCCTGCTTTTAATCAGTCAAATACTATCGATTTACTGCTTGGCGCAGCCATCTGTCCCTTGGTATTTGGCGAGCAAAGAATAGTGGACAGGACCAGTGAACCCATTGCATTATGTGATGTGAATCAGATTTTTCTTTGGACAAGACTTTGTGTCGCTTTTGCGACTTGGAGGAAGTTCCGTGCACAAAATTATTTTCAAAATAAGAGGAACGTTGCGAAGAAATATTCTCAAGTACAAATTCGCGCGATTCTTCAGGACGTTTTATCGTTTATTTACCATTCAAAGAGGCGGAGCCTAGCTTTACTAATTCTAGAGCCATTGCTCTTAAAAGATTTTATTCTTTGGAACATAAGATTTTGGCGAACCCCGACTATCACAAATTTTATTCTGAAGTTATTCAGGATTATTTAGATAATAATTATTTAGTTAGGATTCAATATCCTCTCTCAGATATTTCTGATAAATTATATTACCCGCCACACCATGCCGTTCTTAAACCAGAGAGTACCAGTAGCAAGTTACGTATCGTATTTGATGCCTCGTCTCGTTGTGTCGAGGGCTCGCTTAATGATTCTTTGCTGCCAGGTCCCAAATTGTAAAAAGATATTTTTGCCATTTTGCTTAACTTTCGTAGATACTGCCTGGTTTTTACCGCAGATGTTAAGGCAATGTATCGCCAAATCTTGGTAGCTCCAGATCACCAAGAATATCAGAGGATTTTATGGAGATTTTCCGATGACGTTCCTGTCCAAGATTTTAAAATTACCCGAGTTACTTTTGGTGTTAATTCCTCTCCATATTTAGCCTTGCGAGTGTAAAAAGATAACTTTCCTCTGGCATTTAAGGAGCTCCAGTCTCACATATATGTCGATGACTGTTGCTTTGGAGCTAACTCTCTTAAAGAAGGTTTAAATTTAAAACATGAACTTATTACGTTTTTAGCCAAAGGAGGCTTTGAACTTTGAAAGTGGTCTAGTAATATTTCCGAATTTTGAGCTTCCATTCCTTCTTCAATTCAACAATCACCAGTTTCTTGGGATGATTCGAATAATTATCTAAAAGTTTTAGGCCTACAGTGGTGTCCGTCAAGTGATACTTTCAGTTATAAGCTTAATGCATTAGATCAAGAATGCATCAAGCGTGTTATGCTAAGTGAAATCAGTTGTATTTTCTTTTTTCTAACCTATTTTTGTAAAGCATCCCAACAAGATATTATTTCTCTGTGGAACCAATATAAAAATGAAATTCATCTTATATCGGCTATAAAAATACCTCGTCATTGTTTTATTAGCATTTGTGTCTTTTGAATTACATGCCTTTGGCGATGCATCTGAACTAGGTTTTGGGGCATCAAGTAGTTTGATTTGGTCCAAAACTAAAGTTGCTCCGCTCCAAAAAAAATCTCTGACCAAGTTGGAACTTTGTGGAGCTATATTAGTGGCAAATTTAATCTCCCTAGTAAAAAAAATTACTTTAATGTCAAATTTGACAATATATTCGCATGGTCGGATTCTATGGTAACCCTGCAGTAGATAAAATCAGCAGCATATAAATGGAGAACATTTGTTGCTAACAGGGTATCCCATATCCAAGAAGGGGTGTCACCAGAATCTTGGCGGCATGTGCCCACAAAACACAACCCTGCGGATGTTGCGTGTCGTGGCCTGTTACCTGGAAACCTGATCGATTGTAGTTTATGGTGAGATGGCCCCGAATTTTTGCAATTTCCTGCGAACGAGTGGCCAAATCTTAAGATCGAGGTCAAATATGACAATCCTGTGGTACAATCTAAAATGAGAATGATTGACAATATTTTTACCACGGTAGAAGGTGTTCCTGAACAGCCATTGTTTCAAGGTTTTCTGATTCGTTTTTCCACTCTTACAAAAATGTTAAGAGTTTTAGTGTATTTTCTTCGATTTTAGGATAATATTAGAAAAGGAAATGGTTTATTTTCTCATGACTTCACAAAGCACGAGTATCACGATGTTTTAATATTATTGGTGAAAACGGTTCAACGGACTGTGTTTAGCAAGGAACTAGCTCGATTATCAAAGGGATTAGCTTTATCTAAACCTCTTCGTAAGACGTCCTTGTTTCTTGACACGGAAGGTATTCTCAGAGTAGCATCATGCTTTATTACCTAGAGAACACAGATTCACTACTTTGATTATTATTCATTACCATATCAAGTAGTTGCATTCTCGAGTCAATACATTGCATTATTTATTGACTCAAAATTTTTGGATTGTTTCTGCGAAAAGAGCAATAAGTTTCTAGATGTCATCAGTGCTTTCATATCAATCCAATTCCAGTGCAACCTCCTCTTGGTGTGTTACCAGCTTACCGTATAAATGAATGCAAACCATTTTTGTGTTCTTGGGTAGATTTCGCTGATCCATTCGCTATAACTCAGCAAGCACCGAGGTGCAAAATCTCGAAAGGCTTATATAAGTCTGTTCGTTTGCTGTACGACAAAAGCTATGTTCCGATCTGACAGGAGACGCCTTTTTGGCAGCGCTGAGATGTTTTATCAGTCGCAGAGGTCGTGTTACGCTATGCATAGCGACTGCGGCACGAACTTTGTTGCTGCATCCAAATATCTCGACAACTTACGTGTTTCAGCAGCAGCTGAATCAGAAAATATTCAATGGTCTTTCCAGCCACCCCAACCACCTCACTTTGGAGGCTTGCATGAGGCTGGGGTCAAGAGTGTAAAATATCACTTAATAAGAGTGATTAGACACTTTAAGTTGGTCATGCCACGTACGAGGTGGCCAGCGGTATACGTGAAATTTTCCGGCTCGGATGTTTCTGTCTTTTATATTTTTTTACCTTGTATTTCTCTCTTGCTTTCTTTGGTTCGACCGCTCGTCTATTTATTTTTGGCTCCCGTCGACAAAACTCGCTGCGTATTTGATGACATCTTCACGTTAGCAACATGCCGTAAACACTATGCTACGTAGGTTAGCGTTATACATGAACGTGATACATGCAAATGACGTGACCTTGATGAAAAATCTCAACGATAGACCGCAGAGATTGGACTTTGATATTTTTATGCGAGCGGAAGTCTTTGCTTTTGTACAGTTAAAAGGAAGACAGAATATTGCGCTATATTCCACATGTGCGTGTACGTCTATGAACAACTTAAAGTGTCTATTGACGAACAGGTCCTTCCATTTGAAGAGTTTTACACTGTTCTTGTACAGGTTGAAGCTATTTTAAACACCCGACCCTTGTGTGCTGTTAGTCAAGACCCTTCTGATTTATCGTACCTTACTCCTGGACATTTTTTAACATTAGCTCCTTTATCGGCTATCGCTGATCCCGACTTAACTGACATTAAAATTAATCGCTTGTCACGTTGGCCACTTGTAATCCAACTTCAACAACAAACGCTGGCGGGATGAGTATTTGCATACCTTAATGCAAAAGAATAAATTGAATCACAATGATTTTCCCAATATAAAAGAAGGTATGTTGGTACTAGTCAAAGAAGATAATGTTCCCCCATTACGTTGGCGTTTGGGCAGAATTATTGAGTGTCACCCGGGACCCGACAAGGTAGTTCGAGTTGTCACACTGAAAACAGCTCAAGGCATCTTTAAGCGGCTAGTTGTCAAACTGTGCCCGCTACCTTTACAATAATTCGTTTTTTTTTTTAAATATTATAATTTTAATTAATAATTAGGTTCTATTAGTGTATGGATTAATAGAAGATTTAAAAAATACAGTTTGTTTTTTTTGTTTTTACTGGAAAATATATTTATTATTTTTTGGTTCATTTTTTGTATAATTAACTTTTGTGGGACGAAGGTTTTCTTTTTCTTAAATTATTTACATTGCGCATTTTATGCTTGGATCAAACTTTGTCCGCGTATATGGACGGACAGTCAGTAAAACTAAAATTAAGCGGCTAGCCGAGTAGTGCCTTGTAGAGAATTATGGTAAGTGAGATCCAAGTTTTTCGTTAGTATTGGTCCACTATCGAAGGGTTTCAATATTTTTATTGGAAATTTTAATTACTCTTTATTTTCATATATTTCTTTGCGCGATTTTTTTTCCTCACAAAGACGCTCCAGGTGGTGATCATTACCTTTATTATGATGATGATAAATCAGAAACTAAGAAGCTACACAATGTGTTTTTATCATTTGTCCTGCAAATGTATGTTCAATAATTGACTTGAATTACTGCACACACAGAGAGCAAGATTGACTATTAATGTTCCAATTTTAACTTTGAAAATATTTCTAGTTCTAAATAGGGTCGAGAATAGAGTTAAGTACTGAATACAACTTAAAGTGTCTTCAGTACTAACAGATGTGTTAGTACTGAATAAAGAATGTTTTGCATTTGCATGCCTAGATAGACTTGCAGTAACAAATTCAGTTGGAGGCATACAACTGTAAAAATTTCTTAGTTCTATACTAAACCCTATTTAGTATTGGCAGTCAGGTAGTTTTTTTTATTTATTTATTTTTTTTTTTGATGACAATTACCCAAGGGGGAAAATAATCCAAAAATTTTGTACACCTCCTGAGTCATTTCATATGAAATCAACCAAAAAAAAAGGGAGGTTTGGAAGACCAACTCCCCAAATTTGAAATTTTTTTCACCATTAGTTTTTTTTTTTATTAATTCTTGAACATCACAAAACCTACCAATTTTGCTCAAACATTTACTTAAAGAAATTGAAATATCTCTTTAACCACTTAAACTTGGATGGTGGTTTATAGCTCGTTTTAAAGGTATTTTAAATACCATTCGAATGATCTATCACATGATATACTTTTTGTTTTAAAAAAAATAGAAATGAAAACTTTTTTTTTAATTTTTGAAAAACACCATTTTTTATTATTTTTTATAAAAATATATATAGTTTCTGGGTATTTCGCCAAACTATTTACAAAATTTCAAGATGGATACTTGATGGGTTTATAAAAAAAATTATTTTAAAAATTTTGAAATTTTTTTGTCAAGAGAAATGAGGTCATGTGATACTTTATTAAAATGTCCTTTAAAATACCTTTAAGACAAGCTATCACTTGCTTTTGTATTATATATAGTTCTTAAGATATTCATATTTTGATAAATGTCTGAAAAGACGGTCAATTTTAACCAGATGTGCAGGTACACAAAAATAGTAATATCTTGAGAACTGTATACCGTACAAAAGCGAGTTTTATAGGTATTTTAAAGCCCATTTTGATAAAGTATCACATAACCTATTTTTTTTTAATTGTTTTGAAAATTTTTAAAATAATTTTTTTTGATGAACCCATCAAGTCTCCATCTTGAAATTTTGTAAATAGTTTGGCAAAATGTCCAGAAACAAAATATATTTTAAAAAAAAGAAAATCTGTTTCTCAAAAATTTTAAAAAAATGTTTTTTTGTAAAACAAAAAGTACATCATGAGATACGAGCTATAAACCACTGTCCTAGTTTAAGTACTTATCGAGATACTAAAGAAAACTAAACTTTTCCATACAAAATGAAATTGATAACACTAGGCAACAAATTTAAATTTTTTTTTAAAGGTCATGTGTGAAAATAAAGTTTTTTAATTGTTTATGACTGAAATGATTAAATGTTTTTTGAAAAATTTTCTTACGTCGTGAATAAAAAATAGGACCACAGTATTTTAGTACCATTTATTGCATATACAATCCATTTGAGAATTTTAGTATGACATTGTTTTTGTTTATTTACTAAAACCATTGTTTCATGTAATAAATGTAGTAAGTAAGTAATTATGTAGTAAACGGTTTTCTTTTATTTTGGCATCTTATGAAACAAACTCTATGTAGACACTTACTAGGGTCTATAAGGAGTTGAAATTTACCGCCGACCATGTTATTTTTTTTTGAAATGTAAACATTGTGCTCGACGTTGTGGTGAAATATCCGGAAAAATGTACCAGGTTGGTTGAATTGGGTTGTTTTAGATTGATTTCGGTTGGTTGAATTGGGTTGGTTTGGGTTGATTTAGGTTGGTCTGGGTTAGTTTAGTTGGTTTGGGTTAGTTTAGTTACGAAATTATCGAGATCGGGGAAATGGAGCAGGTTTTTAAAAAAGGTAAAAGCGAATCTTTTATGATTTTTTACGGACTTTTCGCCCATGATAAAAAAAATTTTGGGGCCTCAATTGGAGGCCCATGATCTACCAACTATTTTTAAATGAGAAGGTACCACTTGTGGCACCTTTTTGGAAAGCATGTTAAAAAATTAATTTAAGGCACTGGTTTTTTTGACATCTGTCAACCAATGTGTCAAAAATTTAAAAAAACTAATTTTTTTGTCAATTGTTTTAGCTTCATAATAAACTACATATTTCTGTATTTACTAAGCGACATACCACACAAGGACATTATTGGTGGCCCATTTGGGGACCTCAATAAAGGCCCAGGGCCTAACAACATTTTTTTCATGAGGAGGTGCCACTTGTGGCACCTTTTTGGAAAGCTTGTTAAAAAAGAAATTCGATTAAATAATTTTTTTTTTACATCTGTGAACCCAAATTTTACACCAATTTTGTGGTAGTTTCTTTATTCCACTTAGTAAATAAAGAAATATGTGGTTTATTTTGGGTCATTTCAAATCAAATCAACCATAGGTTTGGCAGACCATCTCTCCGATTTCGATAACTTTTGGTACATTTATTCTACCCATAAAGAGAATGAAAAATCCCAAATTTATTTTTTTTTGACCATTACTTTTTTTTAAATTAATTTTTGAAAATCAAAACCAACTACCACTTTGCTTAAACATGTACCTAAAGAAATGAAAATATCTCGATAACTACTTAAACTAGAACGTAGAATAGCTCGTTTTCAAGGTATTTTGTTTAAAAAAAAAATTGAAATAACAAAAAAACTCTTTTAATTTTTGTAATTTAAAAAAAAAAAAATATATTTTGTTTCTGAATATTTCGCCAAACTATTTACAAAATTTTAAGATGGACTCTTGATGGGTTCATCAAAAAAAAATATTTTAAAAATTTTTAAAACAATGTTTCAAAAAAAAATTAGGTTATGTGATCCTTTATCAAAATGGGCTCTAAAATATCTATAAAACGAGGTATAGGTAGTCCAATTTTTGGATGAGTGGACTGACGTCATTTTTGCCTCTGAAAACGTATTTCTTTGTTGTCAACAGTTCGCATGTCAAATAACTTGTTGTCAGTTTGAAGTAACAGTTGAAACAATCAAAGACATGACTTTTTTACATATTTATTGTCGCTATCTAGAACAATTTATCAAATAGATATCCAAAAAAATTACGTCAGTCCGCTCATTACTCGTTTTTGTACGGTATACAGTTCTCAAGATATTACTCTTTTTGTGTACCTGCACATTTGGTTAAAATTTACTGTCTTTGCAGGCATTTATCAAAATATAAATATCTTGAGAACTATACATACTACAAAAGCAAGTGATAGCTTGTTTTAAAGGTATTTTAAATGCTATTTTAATGAACTATCACATGACCTCATTTTTTTTTAATTTTAATTTTTGTTAAGCAAAAAGTATATCATGTGATACATCATTCGAACCTTTAAAACAAGCTATAAAACAACGCCCAAGTTTAAGTAGTTATCGAGATATTTCAATTTCTTTAAGTACATGTTTGAGCAAAATTGGTAGTTTTCGTGATGTTAAAGAATTTAAAAAAAAACTAATGGTGAAAAAAATTTTTCGTCCCCTTTATGGTTAGAATAAATTTCCAAAAATTATCGAAATCGGGCAGATGGTCTGCCAAACCTCCCTTTTTTTTGGTTGATTTCATGTAAAATGACCCTTTTGAAGCTAGAAAATGGACAAAAATAGGTTTTTTGAAACTTTTAACACGTGGGTTGACGGATCTCAAAAAAATTATTTATTCGAATTTCTGTTTAACAAGTTTTCCGAAAAGGTGCCACAAGTCGTACCACCTCATGAAAAAAACCTTGGTAGGTCCTGGGCCTTCAGTAAAAGCCCCCAAATGTCCTTGTGTGGTATTTTCTTTATTCCAGTTAGTAAATAGAAAAATATGTAGTTTATTTTGAACAAATGACAAAAAAATTAGTATTTTTAAATTTTTACACATTAGTTGACAGATGTCAAAGAAACCAGTGCGTTAAATTTCTTTTTTAACAAGCTTTCCAAAAAGGTGCCACAAGTGGTACCTTCTCATTTCAAAAAATAGTTGGTAGACTCTGGGCCTTCAGTTGGGGGCTCCTTATTATGGGAGGAAAGTCCGTAAAAAATCATAAAAGATTCGCTTTTAGTTTTTTTTAAAACCTGGTCGCCCTGTATAAACCACCTAACAAAATTCCGAAAGAAAATAGTTTTATAATTTGTTATGCTGATGACTCAGTTATTTTGATTAAAGCAAGAACCTGGCGAGAGGTAACATAATCTAGCTAAAAAATGTAACACTATACTTACTAAAAGAATAACTATCAATGTTTTAACAAAATTGTGACTGTTGTATAATGATTAAATCAGTTACAAATATAACATATCTGGGCGTGTACCTTGATAAAAACCTTAAATACTATTCCATTTAATTTATGTAACTAAACACCATCTACCAATTTTACCAGTTGCGTGAATTATCTACCAGGCCCTGGTTGAATCGATACTAAGATATGGAACCTGTCGCCCAGTCCTTAAAAATTTAATTAAAACGCAAAAATATATACTTAAATTAATAAACAAAAAATCAAAAAGGTACCCAACGTCTTATTTATTGATAGCAATGTTAGCAACTATTAGACAAATTTTTAAACTAAATACACTTAAATATATGAATAAAAACACAACACCTAAAAATCTACCACAGCATAATATTCAAACTAGATCTAGAACTAATAAACATATAATTATAGATACAGTTAACTTTTGAGCTTATAAACGCCATGTATCATTTATAGGTCCAAAATTTTAGAACTTAATGCCAAATAAACTTAAAAATATTAGTGATAGAAAGAAATATTGTCTAGAACTGACTGAATGGATTAAAAGAGAGACAGAAATGATCCATTGCAAACTTCAATTCCTATATTAAATTAAAAAAAAAAACAAAACTTCTAAATTTCTGTAAGAGATTGCAGGGCTCCAGGTCACTCTGATGACCAATAAAAATGACAAATTGTGTATGTTTATATATAGATGCACCTCTTCTCTATCCCAAAAATAATTCGTACATTTAACTCCCATAATTTTTGTATGAGTATGTGTAATTTTAATAAGTATATATGTGTTATTCCACCAAAAGTGCGCATTGTTATGCTAAATTTTGTCCTTGAGTAGTTTTTATGAGAAGAGTTGATAAAAAAGAACGAAAAGTACCTAATCGAATATTTGAAGGTGCACTAGAAAAATCTATTATTAATCACATATTTAGCGAGATTTTTAAATTTTTTTTAAAAACGACTACATGGGAATGAGCCTAACATGGGAACGACAAAATACTTTTTTGTACTTTTGCACACAAAATATTGGATAATAAAGGATGTACGGGAATGATTCTTTTGCCATGAGAATGATGCACAATCCGGTTTTTAAGTTTTATTTACACAAAAATAATTTGACTGAACATTGACTAAACTGAACAACTATTTATTGTTAACTTATTTATTTTAGTAACTCAAATTATAAAAAATACTGGCTATTTTGTCAAACTTATAGTTTAAAAAGTTGAATATCACTGTCTGGATATAGAAATGTGACTTATCAATCAAGTCAATGTCATTTTGGCATATTGCTACATATTGAATAGTGAATTTTGTGTTCATCTTTGTCCATTGATGTTTTTGTCCAAAACATAAGCATTTTTCGGCAATGTTTCTAGAGTTAACATAAGGCTTGGTAGTGTATGTGGTATGTTTTTATTGATTTTTTTTTGTAGTTACTGCTCTGTAATATTTCCTTTTATATTTTTGGACACTACTTTTGAGTTTGTTTATATTTGCTTTGTACAACAAAACTATTTTTCTTTTCCAAATAGCGCTGTGCTTTGTTTTTATAAAGCTTATCAACTTTTCTTACTATGTAAATTACCTTTTTCGGTTTTTGACAGCTCGATCATTTTTTCTTGCTACTTTCAATTTTTTTCCTCACTTTCTTTGTTCTCTAGGCGTAACTGCTTTTTTACTCCTTTTTCTTTTTATCTAATACATTTTGTCTTTTTGGCGTTGCGATTCTCTTAGTACTGGGTCATCTCTAATACACTTTATTCGTTTTTCTTCCTTGGAAGTTACTTTTTTCTTAACCATATTGGTGATTAACTGCAAAAAGGATCATAAAATCTTTTGTCATTTCCGTGAATTATCAACATTCCTGTAGGACATAAAAAACACGGGAATGATGCGCACGGAAATGATGTTTTTGGTATTTTTTGGTAGTTGTGAAAAAAGTAAGCAAAACGAACAAAAATCTTAGGTGTAGTTAAAATAAGGCATGATTTTCTCAAACAACTGTTACAGATTTAGATTTCTTAAGCAAACACTTTTTTCTTAAAAACTTACCAGGGGAATTACGAATAATAGGTCACACAGTATCTCAAATAAAGCGCAAAAATCGACAGTTGTACTTCTGTGAAAAAAATAACTTTTGAAACCACTATTAAATTTTGCTAAGGTGTATTTTCTATTACAATTTTGCGTTGGGGACATGCCATGGGAATGACGTTTGCGGGATAAACATAACAAAATAGGTAAATTTCAAACAAATCCTTATACTTTTCGTAAAAGCTTTAAGAAAGAACATTGTCCTCAATAAAATTTTAAATTAAAAACCGTATTTTTATTTATTGTTTGGCTTTTGAACCTTAGGGGCAGCCTAATGCAGACTTGGTGGAATCACCCATATATTGAATTGATATGTAATTATAATTGTATATGTGTGATACATTATAATATTTTTATGTTATCTAAGTTATATCAAGTAGGTTTTTGAATTTTTAATTTCATATTATCTGTGTATTTTAATTTAAGTCTTTATTTTAAGTTTTTAAATGTGACATTTGACAGCAGATTAGCCTTCTGACAAGCCATTAAGGCCCATGAAAACTAATCCAACTCAAATTGTAATTTAAAACATATTATAAGAACTACTATAGTTAAAGATCAGTCTACTATTAAATTTATATAACTTATTTAGCTATAGCTAATTAAAATAATGACAAATTAAAATAATCACTTTTCTTATGTAACATCCTATATATGAGACCCAACCTATAAAAAAACCACCAGGGAACATGAAACACAAAAACTTTTTACTTTCGTTTTATTTCAGACAGTAAAGTCTCCATAAGAAAAAACCCTGGATATGTCCCTATGCAGTATATAAGTTATGAAAAAAAGTCTTCTTGAGTTTTTACTAGACATATGTTCTTTGACGGTTCATATTTCCTTTCATATACGATCCTCATAGAATTTTACTATTTTAACCTTTGTTACAATACCTTAAAAATAACTTTTTTGTTATTTGTCGCAAAAAGATAAATCAAAAAGTGTATTACTCATGAAATTGTGTAGATTTCTATTACAGTAGGATGGCCATGGAGTGTTTTTATAAATTTTTAAAAATTTCAATAGATCTTTTTTTCTGATTTCAAAATTTTGTTACCTTTGTCTTCAACAGTCACTGAACAAATTCACGTAAAGGTGACCATAAGAGTAATGTACTGAACAAAGAACCACCTAAACTATTTTTCTTTGGCTATAACCTTGACCTTTGGCAAATTATTTTTGGTTTTACCCGCGAACCGCCAAAGACAAACCCTATATTATACATTTTTGGAATCATAAAGAAAAGATATATCAAAATTTTTAACAATAAATAGGGGATTCCATTAAAAAAAGAGAACCTCATGTTCACCCTGCGTATTTACTTTTTGATTTATCTTTTTGTGAAAAATAACAAAAAAGTTTTTCCAAGTGGAACTTTATAAACGGTCACCCTGTACACAACTTAGTCCCTAGTAACCCAACCCAACTTTGTTAAAATAAAAATTCTAAATTTACAGAAAATATTTGTGTCTGTATTCGGAAATCTTTCGTCCGATTCATCAATTCACGATTATTAGTTGTACTTCTTCTGTTTTCCACTGCTTTTCGGAAAAGTGTCGTAGTACTAACACCATACCATTGTCTTAAGATTTTTAACCCATGATATCCGTCTACGACCCGGACCTCTTCTGCCTTCAATTTTGCCTTCTATTATCAATTTTAAAAGTTTATATTTGTCATTTCTCAAAATATGGCCAAAATATTCAAGTTTTTGTTTTTTGATGGTAAATAAAACTTCAAGATCTTTATTTATTCTAAGCAAAACATCCACATTAGTTACTCTGTCCAACCCCAAGATATCCTTAGTATTCTACGATAACACCACATCTCGAATGCCTCTAACTTTTTGCACATGACCTCAGTCAGTGTCCATGCTTCCATGCCATAATATAAGATGCTAAAAACATAACACCGAAGCACACGAATTCAGAGATTGGTATTAAGATCGCGACTACACAACACTGATTTCATTTTGATAAAAGATGATCTGGCCTGTTCGCGTTCGACTTGCTGCCCATTTACTTCTAACATGCGTCTGATGTTCTTTTCCTTGGATATGACTATCCATTTTGTTTTTCCAACATTTAAGTTAAGACCGAATTGCGAACTTTTGGCAGCAATTTGATTCAACAACTCTTGCAGGCCTTCCAGCATGTCTGCTATTATGACAGTGTCGTCGGCATATCTTAGGTTGTTGATTTTTATGCCGTTTATGGTCAGACGCTCTTCGCAGTTATGTAGGGCATTTTCTACTATTTTGTAACTATAGATATTAAACAACAGCGGAGACAATATACAATCTTGGCGCACACCTCTTCTTATTTGGACCTCTTTGGACAGTTGGTCATCAACCTTTATTTAAGCAGTCTGATTCCAGTATAGATTAGCGATTATCTTTAGATCTCGGTCATCTAGACCAACTTCTTTTAGCGATTCTATGAGCTTTTCGTGTTGGACTCGATCAAACGCTTTCTCATAATATATACTGGCACCGACACATGCCTAGACCGCTGAACTAAGACTTGAATGCCAAACAGGGCCTCTCTTGTCCCGAACTCAACACGAAATCCAAACCGCGTGTCGCACATAAATGATTCGCATTTTCCATAAATTCTTTTATGAATAATCTTTACAAATATTTTTAACAAATGGCTCATTAGGCTGATTAGGCGCTAATCTCTACACTTCTTTGCTGAATGTTTTTTAGGCAGTGTAACAAAGGTTGATTTTAGCGTATTTACCGAATCTTCGTTTTTTATTAGCTTTAAAACCTTAGTGTATACTTCGTCTTGCCCTACCGCTTTTCTGTTTTTTGCTGAAGGTATTGCGTATTGTCTTTTAATAAATAATCCGGCGGCTTCCTTTATGCGTTTGTGTAAATTGAAAATGTCATGTTTAGCATCTAGATCTTCTATTTCTTGACATTGCTGTGTTATCCAGTCTTGTTTTGCTGACCTTATCTTGTTTTTTATTTCTATTGATTGATTTCATTGCACGAAATTTCTATTTATCTATCAACCAACGATACACGACATATAACGTTTTATTGGAGGTGTTACATGGCGAATTTCCAACTAATAATTTCAGACAAACATATTTACAAAAGGAAGGGAGAGTTTTAGCACCCTAATAAATTTACAGAAAAGATTTGTTGCGTAAATACCAGTCTAATGCTCTACCAACTGAGCTACTGAGGAACATGGGGTTTTGACTGGCTATTTGGAAGTCGTTTCGTGCGATTCATTTGTTATTAATGGGGAGATCTTTGAAGCCTACTGCGGTTGCAAAATCCTAGAGATTTTAAAGGCAAGGAGGTACCCATTCACGATTACTAGTTGTACTAACTATCCACCAACGATACACGACATGTAGCGTTTTATTTCTCTATCCCTTGCCCTCTACGCCACAAATCTTTTCTGTGCATTTATTAGGGCGCTAAAACTTTCCCTTTATTTTGTCAAAATTCTGAAGTTCAAAATTTTTAGCTTAAACTACAAAAAGGTTAAATTTTTTCTTACAACATTTAAAATATATTAAAAATGGCATTTTTAGTATAATTTTCTTAAATTTTTCGCCAGCGGCGCATTTAAGATATGATTTTGGTAACAAATCGAAAATGGAAACACTAGATTCGACCAAGGATTCTTGTCCTTGATTTTAAATATAAATTAGTATTTATTTTCTCGCACACACAATTAAGCCCAGCCCAAAACCTACTAAACCGGTGGGTGGGGGGAGGGGGTCAGGGAAAAACTTTAATGGTCTGGAAAACCGGGAAAAGTCAGGGAATTTGGTATTACAAAAAAAGTGGTCACCATGTTATTTCTTTTAAAGTTTCTCTTATACACAGCCTCTGGTTTCTTTTGACAAAGCGTCCAAGAGTAATCCTCTTATACACAGCCTCTGGTTCCTCTTGACAAAGCGTCCAACAGTAATCTACTAACATACAAATTTCAAATTTATTGTCATTAAAAAAATTGTCATTTACATACTAAAATACAGTTGGAGTACTGTCCCTGAGCTGCCTAGTAGCTCGTCGGGAGGGTACTTGTCAGGTTACCTCTTTTTTTTTATATAAATTTTATAAAAATCTTATAAATATACATTTCAATTTCAACTTATGAATAAAATTTTGTGGATTTTATAATCTAATACTTTTGGCTTAACTTTAAAGAATCTACTGTTTACTTTAATATAAGTAAATTCGCTTATATGATTTTTTTTTCTTAAATTAACAGGTACTGCAGTTCTTAGGCATGACATTCACACATGTTATAAACGTTCACAAACAGGCATTCAACAATCTGTGACTTCCAGAGTACCAGTGCTGCGGTCGTCCAGGTGACACAGTTGCTCTGCTCCTTTTTTTATTTGACTTTAGTTATATTTTTAGTAGTTTATTTTATAGAATTCTTATATCTTTGTTTGTTTATTAAATATCTCTTCATACAAAATTTAAGTCAAAAGTATAAATAGATGAGCTATTATTGATTTTTTTTTAATTTTAATTGTGGTATTTTATTGGTAATGAGTTCCAGGTTTTTAGGGATCCATTCAGTGACTTTATCAGCAAAAGTTTTTTGGTTTTTAATTATTTTTAGGGTATTTGGTAACAAATTAAAAAGTCTGGGTCCAACATACGCTATATGTCTTTGACATGCAGAGAAATTTGCTCTCTTTAGTGGTAAGTGATTGAGAGTTAATGATCTAGTACAAGTGTTATGGTAGGCATGAGTTTTATATTTTTTACTTTTTCTCATGTATTTTAAGATATTTTTTATGTAGTGTTCCCTAATTCTTAGAGTTTTAGTTTCTAGGAATAATTCATTGGAAGGATGTCTTTTAGGTTTTTTATATATAACTTTAAGAATGTATTTTTGTGCTACTATTAGCTTGTTTAATATTGTGCCACAAATACTGCCCCAGATTCTGATTCCATAGTTGAGAATGGATTCTACCAAAGACTGATATACTATTTTCAGGAGTTTAATCGATAGAAATTCTCTTAGTTGAAAAAATCTATATATGGTTTTTCATATTTTTTTTTGTTATATATTCAATATGTGCATCATATTTCAGGTTTCGATCAATGACTACTCCAAGATACTTTATTTTTGTAACATCTTTTATTTTCACTTCACATTTACAGGAATTATTATTTTGACTGAAGCATTCATAGTCATGTATTTTTATGTCAACTTCTCTTTCAGCATTTTTGTTGTTCATGCTGAATGCAATATAGAAAGTTTTTGTTTCATTTAGCGTTAATAAGTTTTGATCAAGCCAAAATTTAATTATTGATATGTACTTTTCTGCGAGATTATGAGCCTCTGCCCATGTTTTAGCTTTGATTAAAATTACGGAATCATCTGCATAGCATATGACACATCCAACTTTGCTTGGAATGATTTTTGTTATAATGTCAATATAAATTGAAAAAAGGATAGGCCCTAGGACTGTACCCTGTGGCACACCAAACTCTACTTTATTTTTGTAACTAATGCATTCTCCAATTTTTACTTGTTGTGTGCGTTCTTGCTTAAGATATGACTGAAAAAGATTCCATTCTGTGCCTCTTATACCTATCTGTTCTAATTTATTAAGCAGAATTTCGTGTGCCACAGTGTCGAATGCTCTGGCAAGATCTATAAATATTCCTATTGTTTTGTACCCCTCATTAAAGTTTTTAGAAATATTTTCTGTTACAGTGCATAGTTTGCTCCCTAAGCCGAATTGATATTCCGATAGAGGAGCATTTTTTTCTATATGCTCATGTAACCTAATTTTTACGCATTTTTCTACTAACTTGTTAATCGTACTTGTGACTGCGATTGGCCTAAAATTTTCCTTGTTTTGCATGTCACCATTTTTAAAAACTGGTGTAATTATTGAATTTTTAATTATTTTTGGATAGATACCTTTACTTATGACAGTGTTTATTATGTGTAGTAATGGTTTTAAGAGAGTCACGTGATTGTCTTTTATTATTTGCGTTGAAATATTGTCTTCAACACAGGAGGCTTTATTTTTTAGGGAGTTTATTTGTAGGATTAATTCATTTTCTGTAAATTTAGCAAATTTAGCATTTTTCTCTGTTCGTGGTTCGTTAAAAATGTACTTGTTTTTTTAAATTTTTTTACAGAGATTTTTTCCCATATTACAATAATACTGGAGAAAAATATCCGCTATTTCTTTTGAATCTGTTGTTTCTTTATTATTTTCCACTAATGAATCTATTGTGTTTTTTTTACGGTGTCGTTAGACGCTTCTCTTATTATTTGCCATGTTTTTTTTTGGATCATTTTTGTTGTCATTTTGGTTAATGAATTTCTGTAAATTCTAAATTTTAATAATTTATGCTGGTTAAGAGGGTCTTGTAGTGCTTCTTTTTTTAATCTCTCACGGGTTTTTATTGAGGCTATTATGCCATAGGTTATCCAGCCTTTTTTTAAATTTATATTATTTACAGTTTTATAGGTAGTTGCATCTTCAATGATTTTTGTAATTTTATTTATGAGTAATTCCGTACCTAGACTAGGGTCATGGCAATCCATAACCTCCTCCCAGTTGCAAATTTTTAAAGAGTTTGTTAGTTTTATATGATCAAGTTTTTTTATTTTAGTTATTTTTTTTTGTGCTATGAATTATTTGATTTTTAAATTCTAAACTTAAGATTATTGGAAAATGGTCTGTTAGACCACTTTTTATTACATATGGTTTTGCTATTACATTTTTTTTATTATTTTTAAGAAAGAAGTGGTCAATACAGCTTTTAGAAATGCCTACTACCCGTGTGTGTGTGTTTATTTGACTGATATAACCCGACCGGTTCAGACAGTTTAAATATTCAGCAGAATTATTTGTAAGTCTTTCAAAATTCATTCAGCTTCATATAAACTAGGTGAGTTATAAATTGCTATCAGCCCAATCTTTGTGTTATTTTTTACAAATGTGACCCTTAAAAACCTGGAAAAACCTATTGTTAAAATCTCTGCTTTGGGTAAAAGTGAGCTTTTTATCAAAATCATAGTGCCGTCACACTTATTTAATCGACTTTCATTATAAAATATTTCAAAGTTCTCAAGTTTAAAATCTAAAATATTATTTACCTTATGAGTTTCAGAGAGTATTATTACTTCATACTCATTGTTACCTGTTTCAAGATAAGCTTTAAGATTGTCAAAGTGCGCATTGATACTTGCTATGTTGAAATGTATTAGGTTAACACTGGATTGTGGGTTCAAGTGCTCTGTATCCCCCAGACCGTCGCAGACTGTAGTTATTATGTTCTGGTAATTGTCATACAAATCATTGTACTCCATTTTTAAACCTAAAAAATTTTAAAAAATATAAAAACTCAATAGAACAACAAAACCTAATAAGGGTTTACAGATTTTCATTTTGATTTTGTTCTTGATTGGTTTTTCTCAGTTCATTTATATCTTCTTCTTTCTTTATCCGGATAATTCTGCTGTTATCATTTTTTCGTGCAAGAATACTGCCACCTTTGGCCCAAACAAATTTGAAACCTTGAGCTTTTAGGCTTCTTGCCTTGCTGAAAAGCGATTTTTGATCCTTAGTCATGTCCTCATTAAGATAAATGGGGGTTTCTTTAGTTGAGATTCCACATTGTTTAGCATTAATTTTTCCCTTAGATTTTCTTTCCTGTATGAAGCTGCTTTTAGCTGATTTCGATAGGAACTCCAGAAGTATTGGGGAGTTTGATTTCCTTGTATTAGTGAGCTTAATTTCATAGTCACTTGAATTTATGCTTGGGGCAATATATTTCACCACTTTTTCTGCACTCCTTACAACTTGATTTACTGTACTATTGTTTTTCTCATTGTCTTCTTCTGATTCATATTCAATCCCCACAATCACTATGTTGCTTTGACGTTTTTCTGTTTCATTGACCTCAAGGCTGTTTTTAATCTTTCTGATCTCATTTTTTATCTGATCATTTTCTTTTTTAAGCTTACTTATTTCCTCATCATATATTGAGTTGCGGATTTTTTGCTGTTCGTAACTCTCAGAGTAGAATTCTAGGTCTTTTTTGAAGTCTCTTAAGTCACTTCTCATCACTTGCAGGAATTCCATGACATCCTCCAATGTCAGATTTTTGCTATCCTTGTTCTTCTTCTTAGGTGTTGTTGTTTCTTGGCTTTTGGTTATTTTTTGCTTACATGTTCTGCAAATAAACTTCTGATTTTGTTTTTGCATGACTTTATAGTGAATAGTTTTTAGTTCGCTGCAGGCAAGATGGTAAAACTCCGTACAGCAGTCTGTGTGTCCATTGCATTGCAATGTGTCAGGGCTTTTTGGATTCGTCACTGCGGTCCTGTTTCTCGGCGATCTGTTACTGCTGCCCGCCATGTTAATATTCAACCTACTCAATTCGGTTGAATTTTTTATGTTTGATTAATATATTTTCGTCTTGTTTACTTTATTTCAAGGTAATGTTTTTGTTTTGCAAGCTTTCTGAGGTTATGTCTTTTATTTACAAGGTTTTAGACAGTTTTAAGGAGGTTTGTAACGTACTCCTCTGACGTCACATAACCTCAAAATTGAGGCATGGGATCTTTTTATTGTGAATTTCCGGCGATTCTGGATATTTCCGCAGAGAATTTATATGTTTTTGTGTTCCCCTCTTTTCATTGAATGGTTTCGTACCAAATTTGGTATTGTTGGTTCAACAGAGTAATCGCGTTTTTTTCAGCTCACTAATCACACAGACTGTCACTACGTTCTACTAAACGTTCCACTTCCCTTGGTATCTGCTTTCCATATTTGCAATTTCTTGATGGAATCGTTCTCCATGTTCATAACTCACATCTCCACAGTTTTCGTTAAAGTAGTATTAAATGTGAGTTTAGAAAGTGTATTTAAATGAGAGTTTAGAAAGTGTATTTTTAAAGTAAATGCTGCTTGGGATATTTCATCCTAAACTACTGTTCCAGAAATTTGTAATATATGATTTTTCCAGGTTTATATTTTCACTTTATTTCGGTAAGGGAATCATATTTTAAGAAAATTAATTAATTAATGTATTATTGTATTCATGCTATGAAAACGCAAAGTTGGGAGCGCTTTAAACCGTTCAAATGCTTTAAACTGTTCTGGGACAGTAAACTGTTCTGGGACAGTAAACTGTTCTGGAACAGTGTAAAGTCGCCCATAGGTGAACTTTTAATATAAACTCTATTTATCGCGTGTTAAGAACACAAAATGCATCAAAATACAATTTTCCAAACAAATGGGCCTCTAGCCCTTAACAACCTAATAATTAAATTTAAGTAAAATTTTGAATATATAAACCAATATCCTAGTCTCAACCTAGTCCCTATTGAACATCATTGTAAAGTCGAATGCCTGTATATCTTACTTTGTTGTAGATTACCATTGGAAACATTTAAATCAAAAAAATGTCTGAAACAACCAGCCCGACAGGTCTGCTCTGCACGTTTGATCCCCCAGTTGAGAATAATGTTGAACCCCTTATTATCAAACTAGAAGATATTAAAGCAGAACCCCCCGAAGAAGAACTTGACAGGTTACAACCACTTAGCGTTACTGTTCGTGATATAAAAACTGAAGTACCAGAACTATTTCCTATTATTGGTGAACCAGGTTGCAGTAGATGGGGTGATGGATTTGTCACCGATTACAGTTTAAAAGTAAAAGAAGTGCCTGATGAAGAATGTAGTAGCAGTAGTTACGCGAGGTAGGTTGGTCTATGGTCCTACTGTTCATTCCAAACGCTCCAGACTCGTCGTTTAATTGCCAAAAAAGTGGATTTGATTAAATTTGGAATATACTTATTAATTAATAACTTGCATTAACTTGACTGCCAAAAATGTTTAAATTATATTATTTCATTACATGTAGTCAATCAAAAATGTAATTTTAGATATAGATTATTTTGTTTTATATTTTTTCCAAAGGTTCGTTGTAACCGTTTTTATGTAAAGATTGTTTTTTGAGTCAGTGCAGGTTTATTAATCAGTCTAAAAAAAATTAAGAGTAAATTGACTAATTCAGGGTTGAAACTAGAAACCTGGAAAACTTGGAAAAGTCAGGGAATTTAAATAGTAACTGGGAAAAGTTAGAGAATTTAAATAGCAACCTGGAAAAGTCAGGGAATGGGTCCCAAGTCATGGAAATCAGGGAATTTTTACAGTATGGTTTTTATCTTTTATGCTTTCCTCACTCTATTCCTCATATAATGCCAAAAACACAGTATTTTTTCCTTTGGTCTTCAATATTTATTTTTGTTTTTCTAGATTTTGTAAAAAATGTGAAAAATATCAAAACTTATGAAATTTCTTGCTTAAATTGCAAAAATTTTTGCCTGGGCTGCGATAACATCATTAGTTATTACAATTTTAGTTTAATTTAACAGCCTTCCAAAGCTCGTCATATTTATGACATGATTTTAGCAACACAAAAAAGCTGAATAATATTTCGCAAAAACGTGAAAAATATCAATATTCTTGAAGAATTTACTGCCGTAATGCAAAAAATGTTGCCTATGGCACGATAACATCATTGAAACCGTCTCAAAAATGATTTGTTTAGTATAATTTTCTTCTGAGGCACATTTATGAAATGATTTTGGCAACAAATCCAGAATTGAGAGTGGATCCCACCCCAAACAACTTTTTTTTCAATAGGTAAATTTTTGTGTTCTGCTTTATTTGTTTGGGGCGTCTGAGTATTGATCCTCTCCTACATAAAAAGTGTTATCGTTTTTTATACACCTTCCCGAAAGAGATTTTGCATTTTATTTGTTTCCCATAATTTTAGTAATATTTAAATTAATTTTACAATATAGAAAAAGTCCACAAGCTTGTGATTATGTTTTCTTTAAAACAGTGTCAGGACTGCTGGCTGTCGGCTGGTTTCTCCGATATAGATATCCCCACACTCGCATGGTATTTGTTAGATGCACTTCTTGGTGTTGCCGCAATATGGTTTAGTTTTTGTTAACTAACTTTTTATTGTTGTGGTCGTTTTGAAGACAGTCCGAAGATGGTATTTAAATAAAAATATTTTTTTAATGTGAATATTGGAACTTGTAAAGTAACCTGGATTTTTTTATTTTTGGTCAGGGAAAACCTGGAAAAGTCAGGGAACTAAAAAATTGAAAATCAGTTTCAAGGAATTACCAAACAAAGTCTCAAGATAATAAAAAAAAGCTACAAATTAAAAAAAAAATCGTTTTTGAACTTTTATCAGCAAATATTTTTGATATCACAGGCACGGCACCACCAATTTTTTTACACCTATTTTTATTTAAATATACAAACACCAGGGTTTAAAGTGATCAAGGAAAATTCAAAAAAGTCAGTAAAAAATGCTTAAAGTACAAATCAAATAAAAATAATTACCGTACGTAATTTTTCTAAATATCTGATTCCCTCATAACTTGTACCACGTTGAAACTAAATAAATCCAATCACTCGAAAAAAAATACGCGCTAAAGTTATCCTTTTTTTTCATAATTTTATGTTGTTTTTTCGTCTTTTGTTTGAAGGGGGTAGACAATGTTGAACTTGACAGTAAACTAGAGTTTCGAACTTCTATTGTCTTTATTTTTTTACTTTTTCACAGCGTTTCGATTGCTTATGTATCTGCAATCGTCATCATGTGAATACTAACAAAAACTAAGACTACATAATCTTATATACTAGCACGTGTTCAGTGAACCACGAATACACTTGGTTGGCTGCGCCCTTTCACATTTGAAATCTGTTACCTCCAAAAAGTATGAGTTTCCAAATATCCTTGATGCTGAGAAAATACATTCTGGGTCCTCTGTATGAATGGTGTCTCTTTGAACTTTCCGCTTCAATAGATTTTCTTCTCTGGCGACGATCTTTTTAGATCCAGTTGTGTCCCCTTGTCGATTTTTGCGTTTGTGTTCTGTAAGGCGAACTTCCATGGGTCGGCTGGTTTCTCCGATATAGATATCCCCACACTCGCATGGTATTGGTTAGATGCACTTCTTGGTGTTGCCGCAATATGGTTTAGTTTTTGTTAACTAACTTTTTATTGTTGTGGTCGTTTTGAAGACAGTCCGAAGATGGTATTGATTGTCTATTCTTCTTATCTTTTCTGAGATTCCTTTGATGTATGGAATTATAAGTGTCTCCTTCCGTTTTTTCATTTTTTGATGGTAAATAAAACTTCAAGCTCTTTATTTATTCTAAGCAGAACATCCACATTAGTTACTCGGTCCATCCGAGATATCCTTAGTATTCTACGATAACACCACATCTCGAATGCTTTCAACTTTTTGCACATGGCCTCATTCAGTGTCCATGCTTCCATGCCATAATATAAGATACTAAAAACATAACACCGAAGCACACTAATTCGGAGAGTGGTGTTAAGATCGCAACAACACTGATATCATTTTGATAAAGATGATCTGGCCTGTTCAATTCTTGCACGAACTTCTTGCATGTTGTCCCAGTTCTCATTGAGGAGACAACCCAAGTAGTTGTATGAATCCACGCGTTCGACTTGCTGCCCATTTACTTCTAACATGCCTCGGATGTTCTTTTCCTTGGATATGACCATCTATTTTGTTGCGAACTTTTGGCAGCAATTTGATTCAACAACTCTGGCAGGCCTTCCAGCGTGTCTGCTATTATGACAGTGTCGTCGGCATATCGTATGTTGTTGATTTTTATGTCGTTTAAGGTCAGACCCTCTTCGCAGTTATGAAGTGCATTCTCTATTATTTTGTTACTATAGATATTAAACAACAGTGATGACAATATAGAACCTTGGCGTACTCCTCTTCTTATTTGGACTTCTTTGGACAGTTGGCCATCGACCTTTATTTGAGCAGTCTGATTCCAGTCTGTATAGATTAGCGATTAAATGCTTTTTCATAATCTATGAAACAGGCATATAATGGCACCGACACATCCCTAGACCGCTGAACTAAGACTTGAATTCCAAACAAGGCCTCTCTTGTCCCGAACACACCATGAAATCCAAACTGCGTGTCGCCCATAAAGGATTAGCATTTCCCATAAATTATTTTGTGAATAATCTTTGGAAATATTTTTTAAAATATGGCTCATTAGGCGGTAATCACTACACTTTGCGGAATGTATTTTAGCCAGCGTAACAAAGGTTGATTTTAGCCAGTCAGCAGAGATTTTACCGCTACGATAAATCAAGTTAAAAAGTTTGACCAGCGTATTTAGCGAATCTTCGTTTTTTATTAGCTTTAAAACCTTAGTGTATACTTCGTCTTGCCCTACCGCTTTTCTGTTTTTAGCTGAAGATATTGCGGGTTTTGGTTTGAGAATTCTTCTGGCTGCTCGGATCTGTTATCGGTAAAAAAATGTTCTACTTTTAGTTTTTCTTTGGTATCCGATTTTGCCCCGATTGTTCACAAGGATTTCCACTTGACTTTTATTAAATAATCCGGCCGCTTCCTTTGTGTAAATTGAAAGTGTCATGTTTAGCATCTAGATCTTTTATTTCTTGACATTGCTGTGTTATCCAGTCTTGTTTTCGTCTGTTGGTGAAAGAAATTAAATACATTGGAGAAAAAGTACTTGTGTTTTATAGGTATAGTATGTTATCTTGAACAATAAAGTTGAAAAAAATGTAACAATGGTGAGGAAATTTTTTAAAACCGGGTCAGGACATCCTGAAAAAGTCAGGGAATTTCAAATTCGAAATAACGTATTTTTTGAGTAGGGAAAGAAAGTACTTTTCTCTTGTGCCAAATTTCGGGAAGTACTTCCCTTACACGTACAAATATAGCCGCACATGATCAAATTATCTCAAAAATTCGTTTCATAATTGTTCACTTTGAAATGAAAATACTTCTGTTCTTTAAAAGTAGCCGTTTTAACGAGTTTACATATTTCTCCAAAAAATGTAAAGGGAGGGTTTATTTAATAAATCATGTACCATTCTGATTATTTGGTTATAAAAACTACATATTTTTACGTATTGCATGCATAAAAGTTTCTATTTTAAACTGCACGGATTTATAATTTCATAATATTTGTGAGTTGGTTGGAACGCTGTGAACTTAAAATGAATTGCTTACCCTTGCCCAGGCCTTACTTCTGGCAATGACTACTATTTGGTTTTTATTAATTTTTTAGATATATACAAACGCAACCAACTGGTCCAAAACTCAAACAAGAAATTTTAAGTAGCGATGAAGACAGACATTTAGGGTAGGTGTTTCCCAAAAATCTTAAAACTCTCATTATAAATACTATATTAAATTAAAAAAAATTAACGTTATATTGGAAAATAAGAATTAAAGTGATGCGCATCGGCATCTAGAAAACAAACTAATAAAACAAAAAAAGGTAAATTTATAACAATTTTAAAATAATTTTTGGGAAGAGAAGAGACCGGCAGCCGTAGCGCAGTGGGCGGCATATCCACCCGCCGCACGGATGTCTCGGGTTCTATCCCCGGGGCCATCGGTAGTCTACTTGGACTTGTTCTTGCAAAATTACATAATTTTGTGAGATTAAGGAAAACGCCGTATGGAGCGGAGTAGGCCGTGTTAGTTAGAAGGCAGTCTAACACGATTCCATACCATCCCTCGTAAAGGACGATAAGGGGACGGTACCGTGTGATCCATATATTGATAGTGGAGCACTTTTAAGATCCCTAGCCTCGACAAAGGGGTTTTAGGTCTAAATCCCTCTAGAAAAAGAAAACTGCCTTCCTAGGGGGTGCTGATCAGACCGGTCTGGCGAACGGGTAGGGGGGGGGGACTGTAAATTGCACCACTCATAACAAACCTCCCCAGCTTTTGATAATATGATATTTGTTAATAAACTTGAGGATTTGTTCTTATTTATTTGGTGATTTTTAGCCCGGAGAACGAAAAAATGCCATCTATCGTCAAGTCGGATCAAGACGACACTAAAATAAATACCGAAGTGGACCTCAAGCCGGAGGAATGGACGTTAGATGAGGCTGGATCATCTGAGTAAGTATTTTTAACTTTTCTTTTTAATTTTGGATGTTAAGGATGTTGCCAAATTATTTAAGAAAGTCAAAAAGCCCTTTTTACCCTACCCACTGCATTCTCTCCTGGCCTGCCCGTGCTTTTTACAAAGTCCAGTAGATCCTCCATTCCGTTAATGCAGGGGCTGCCAGCACTTGGTGTTTTATTCTTGCGTAGGCCACGCACTCTCACACTAGGTGCAAAGATGTCTCTTCATGGTTAGTCTTAGTTTTTGTTAGTATTTTTGTGTAGTTGTTAGTATTAGTTGTGAAAAAGTAAAAAATAAAGACAATGGAAGTTCGAAACTCTAGTTTACTCTCAAGTTTTTTCGTCTGTTGGTGAAAGAAATGAAATACATTGGAAAAAAAGAAAGAGCACTTGTCTTTTATAGTTATAGTGTGTTATCTTGAACAATAAAGTTGAAAAAATTAACTCTGTGTTTCGGTGTCTATATTTTATTTATACACGACGTTTCGATCAGTACAATCTCTGATCGTCTTGAGGTGCAAACTACAATCAATTCCTAAGGCTACGTGCTTATATACTGTGAGAAATCACTCAACTTTGAAGTTTAAGTAGTTGGCTCCGCCCAAGGAGGGGCTTCCAAATATTTGGGATTTCAACACTTGGTTTACTGAAAATACGTTGATTCCGCCCAATAAAGGCAGCTTCAAGAAATTTTCGTTTCTTCCAGTGTGACTCCTTGTGCAAAACCTTTGCTTCTGCCCACTTCATTCGGTGTTGTTTTGACCATGCATGTTCCTTAAGCCTAACAGATAGTGGTCTTTTAGTTTCGCCTATGTATGATTCACGACACTCACAAGGAACTTGGTAAATGCATTCCTTATTTTGTTTGTTGTCTGGTTTTGTTTTACTAAGAAGGCTTCTAATTGTAATACTAAATTTAAAAGCTCTTTTAATATTAAAGTTTTTCGCTACTCTTCGAATTTTCTCTGATACTCCTTTAACGTATGGGATTGTAAGGAATGCATTTGCCTGGTTTTGGTCTTGTAATCTCTGTCCTGTTTGTTGAAATTTAGAAATAGTATCTGTTATAAGTTTAAGGCTGTAACCATTCTGCTGCAGATCCTTCTTGAGTCATGAGAATTGTTACAAATTTGAACGGTTATGTTATACAAAGTTTTGATTATGCCTCGTAACCTTGATTTAAATACTGTCCTGTGTGAGTGGGTTTACGATAGACTGTTGTTCTGATGTCGCTTTCTACTCGTGTGACAAGTACATCAAGAAAAGGAATTTGACAATTTTGCTCCAACTCCATTGTGAATTTAATGGTGGGTCTTATGTTATTTAGGTGGTGAAGAAATTCTGAAAGTTGTTGGTCATTCTCGGTCCAGACAATAAAAGTATCATCAACATATCTCAGCCAGAGCTTAGGTTTATATGTTGCGGTATCAACCGCGTGTGATTCGAAGCACTCCATGTAAATATTGGCCACCACTGGCGAAAGCGATGAACCCATTGGCAGACCGTCATCCTGAGCATAAAACCTATCTTTCACTTGAAAATAAGACTTATGTAGGCAGCACTCCAACAACTCCATCACTCCCTCCAGCGGTAGGTTGGTACGTTCATAAAGGGATTCGTCATCAACCAGTCTCTTTCTAATAATATCTAGCGATTCCTTTATCGGGACATTGGTGTATAGACTTTCAACATCAAAACTGACAAGTCTATCCTCGGTTCCTAAAACAAAACATTTAAGAATATTAACAAAATGGTTGGAATTTTCTACAAATGAAGCGGTCTTGCCTGGAAGAGATTGAATAATTTTCAAAAGGAATTTAGACAAATTGCTTGTTGGAGAATTTCTGGAACTTGTAATTGGGCGTAAGGGCATTGCATCTTTGGTGAATTTTGGGAAGTCCGTATAGACGAGGAGGCTTGCTATAATGTGGTGTAAGTTGAGACCTTGTATTGTCCGGAATATATCTGGAATACTTTTTCAAAATTCTATAAACCTTACTTTCGATTGATTGCGTCGGATCTTTTGGGAGAAGTTTATAGTGTGCTTTAGCAAGTACCTCTTCAACTTTTTGGTCATAGGTTTCCGTGTCCAAAATCACTGTTGCATTGCCCTTGTCTGCCGGTAAGATTTTAACTGATTTGTCCTTTTGAAGATACTTCAACGCGATTTCCTCTGTCTTGCTTATATTAGAGATATGCTTAATAGGTTTGTAAATAATGGTCCTTACCTGATGTCTGAACTCGTCGGCGTGATGATATCGATGGTGGGTATCTTCTTAGGAGCGATGAAATCGCAATCAACTTACACCACATTATAGCAAGCCTCCTCGTCTATACGGACTTCCCAAAATTCACAAAGATGCAATGCCCTTACGGCCAATTACAAGTTCCAGAAATTCTCCAACAAGCAATTTGTCTAAATTCCTTTTGAAAATTATTCAACCTCTTGCAGGCAAGACCGCTTCATTTGTAGAAAATTCCAACCATTTTGTTAATATTCTTGAATCTTTTGTTTTAGGAACTGAGGATAGACTTGTCAGTTTTGATGTTGAAAGTCTATACACCAATGTCCCGATAAAGGAATCGCTAGATATTATTAGAAAGAGACTGGTTGATGACGAATCCCTTTATGAACGTACCAACCTACCGCTGGAGAGAGTGATGGAGTTGTTGGAGTGCTGCCTACATAAGTCTTATTTTCAAGTGAAAGATAGGTTTTATGCTCAGGATGACGGTCTGGCAATGGGTTCATCGCTTTCGCCAGTGGTGGCCAATATTTACATGGAGTGGTTCGAATCACACACGGTTGATACCGCAACATATAAACCTAAGCTCTGGCTGACATATGTTGATGATACTTTTATTGTCTGGACCGGGAATGACCAACAACTTTCAGAATTTCTTCACCACCTAAATAACATAAGACCCACCATTAAATTCACAATGGAGTTGGAGCAAAATTGTCAAATTCCTTTTCTTGATGTACTTGTCATACGAGTAGAAAGCGACATCAGAACAACAGTCTATCGTAAACCTACTCACACAGGATAATATTTAAATCAAGGTTACGGTTAAACTTTGTATAATAGAGCCGTTCAAATTTGTAACAATTCTCATGACTTGGAAATCGAAATAAGAAACATTAAGAAGGATCTGCAGCAGAATGGTTACAGCCTTAAACTTATAACAGATACTATTTCTAAATTTCGACACACAGGACAGAGATTACAAGACCAAAACCAGGCAAATGCATTCCTTACAATCCCATACGTTAAAGGAGTATCAGAGAAAATTCGAAGAGTAGCGAAAAACTTTAATATTAAAACAGCTTTTAAATCTAGTAATACAATTAGAAGCCTCCTTAGTAAAACAAAACCAGACAACAAACAAAATAAGGAATGCATTTACCAAGTTTCTTGTGAGTGTGGTGAATCATACATAGGCGAAACTAAAAGACCACTATCTGTAGGCTTAAGGAACATCAGACGAATACTCAAAAAGGTGAAACCACGAAATCAGGAATCGTCGAACATGCATGGTCAAAACAACACCGAATGAAGTGGGCAGAAGCAAAGGTTTGGAACAAGGAGTCACACTGGAAGAAACGAAAATTCCTTGAAGCTGCCTTTATTGGGCAGAATCAGGGTATTTTCAGTAAACCAAGTGTTGAAATTCCAAATATTTCGAAGCCCCTCCTTGGGCGGAGCCAACTTCTTAAACTTCAAGGTTGAGTGATTTCTCACAGTATATAAGCACGTAGCCTTAGGAATTGATTGTAGTTTGCACCTGAAGACGATCAGAGATTGTACTGATCGAGACGTCGTGTCTCAAACTTTCAAACAAAGATGAAAAACATGTAAAAATGGTGAGGAAATTTTTATCCGCAAGAGGGACACACAGAGTCATCTTTTACACCCATGAGGAAGAGATATTTTCTTAACCGGTCTAATTCTGGCTGCATTTATAGGTCAGGGTATACTTGTCAAACTTTTTTGAATTTTTTAATGTAAATAATTACAAGGGATCGTGTCGGATTGAGTTGTTTAGATTAATGTGAAAAGTGACATTTTATTTTTTACAGTTTTATGCTCGCTTATTGTTTGTGTCCGCCCAGTTCTATCAGTTTGAATGATGATAACGCAGGTACAAGTTAAGTTGTTTTAAATAAAATAATAATATTGCCTATTTTAATGTTTTGCTATATGATCAGTGCCCTTAGTTACAGTAAGTTTTCCAGAAGCATAAGGAAAAGAAGGAGACCTCAATAATTATTTACCTATGTTTGATTATGTATGTAGTCAAAAAAAAATCTTATTTCTATAAATTTTGGTATTGTTCATACCTCAGCTTAAATTTTTAGAATAATAATGCTATGAAGTTACTTATCAGCTAACATAAACAGAAAAAAACAAATGTAAAAAACTCTGATGATCGATGCCTTGAGAGTCGCAACCGTTCTCAACCAGCAAAAAAAGGCATAGGCAGGGTGGCCACTTGTCCTAAAATCTTATTAATTCATAAAATTTCAATATTGTCATAAAATATGCCCAAAATGTCATCAAATTTCCAAATTGTCATAAAATTAAACCTGAATATTTTAAGTTTAGTGTAAACAAATTTTCAATCACACCTGGTAAATAAGCGCAGAAATACCTCCATAAATCTAGCGAGCCCACCTCACAAAATCCAAATTTTAATAATTCCAGAATTATGTGCTAATTTCGTTCCCTTTTAAAAATGTTTGTGCGCTTTGAGTTTTTCAGAAAATTAAAAAAATGTTGGGCTCGCTAGCTTTATATAAACCTAGCAAGCTCAAACAAATGAGCATTTTTGTCTACATAGAAGTTATAGCAAATAGAATAAAACCTTCATAAAATAACCAAAAGTTATATTATTTAGTGTTGGTGATAATTTTATAACTCTAATATATCTCTTAAATGAGTAAAAAAGACTTGAAAAACAACATTCCAACACCAGCTTATAAAAATTTATGGTACATAGTAATAGATAGAAAAACAACATATAGATTTTATAAGTCCTCAAGTCTAGAGATTATTATAAAAAGGTTTTACAACTGTTCTAAAGCCTCGTGTCCACTCGTAAGTAACTTGCGAAAGTTTTTTCGCCAAGTACTTGCCGGCGTGTCTACACTGTAGTCTAATTGTTTTGAAATTTATTGCGGCAAATTACTGTAGCAAGTTCGTTTGCTTAACTAACGTGTACACACACTTCCAGAAAAATGTCGAGATGTCGACTCAGCAAGTGGCTGCTGCGGTTGTGACATATATTCGGTTAAAAAAAAAAACGAATAAAAGAAAAGGAAAATGACAAAAAGCGTAGAAAAATTTGGGTCAGAAAATGGATTCAGCGGAGATCTACTTTAGGTATACATGACAAGCTGCTCTCTGGATTGAGTTAAAACATTTTCTACGAATGTCTGCGGAAGATTTTGATTTTTTTCTGAATTTTACAGTTCAAAATTTTCAGTTAACAGAAGAGTTTCTTCCCTATTCCAAACACGGCGTTCCTCCATTTTTGCAAAAAAAATCAGAATTTAAATTCAAATTGAAAAAAATAAATAAAAATTTAAAATAGTTACATAAAATTTCACTACTTGCTGCAAATGTTTCGAAACAGTCTGGAAATAAAAAAGTGCAAACTAATTTGCTTAGATTAGCCGTGTACACTACAAGCTCTAACAAGTCGGCAAGTACTTGGCCCGAGAGTAAACTTTCAGCAAAAATTCTCTAGCGCTGCTGTTTACACGCATTACAAGTGACTTGTGAGAATGCTCTAGGCAAATTTAATTGCTAGTGGACACGAGCCTTAACAACACTACATAACAAATCAAAGGCTCGTGTCCACTAGCAATTAAATTTGCCTAAAGTACTCTCACAAGTCACTGGTAATGCGTGTAAACAGCAGCGCTAGAGAAATTTTGTGAAAGTTTACTCTCGGGTCAAGTACTTGCTGACTTGTTAGAGCTTGTAGTGTACACGGCTAATCTAAGCAAATTAGTTTGCACTTTTTTATTTCGACTGTTTCGAAATATTTGCAGCAAGTAGTGAAATTTTTTAAATTTTTATTTATTTTTTTCAATCTGAATTAAAATTCTGATTTTTTTTGCAAAAATGGAGGAACACCGTGTTTGGAATAGGGAAGAAACTCTTCTGTTAACTGAAAATTTTGAACTGTAAAATTCAAAAAAAAAAAAAAATCAAAATCTTCGGCAGACATTCGTAGAAAATGTTTTAACTCAATCCAGAGAGCAGCTTCTCATGTATACCTAAAGTAGATCTCCGCTAAATCCATTTTCTGATCCAAATTTTTCTACGCTTTTTGTCATTTTCCTTTTCTTTTATTTGTTTTTTTTTTAACCGAATATATGTCACAACCGCAGCAGCCACTTGCTGAGTCAACATTTCGACATTTTTCTGGAAGTGTGTGTACACGTTACTTAAGCAAACGAACTTGATACAGTAATTTGCCGCAATAAATTTCAAAACAATTAGACTACAGTGTAGACACGCCGGCAAGTACTTGGTGAAAAAACTTTCGCAAGTTACTTGCGAGTGGACGCGAGGCTTAAAGGTTTTTATGGATTTAGAAATATAAATTTTCCTCCCTTTTTTTCTTCCCTTTGCTTGTTATGTATTATTCTTTTTCTTTTTACAATAAAAAAATTTATAAAATGGTGTTTACCAATCTTCAAAATAAATAAAAATGGAAGTGAGATAAGTTGAAGCAGGAATATGAATATTTATATACTATAGTCAAATAAAAGCTGTTTTCATGGGCTCCAAAAATACTTGAGAAAACGGGAAAAAAAATATTCATTTAAATATTACTTTTTTTTCATACACGTTTTTTGCTTTCTGGGACAAATATTGAATTTTGTATGTTCTTAACCCCAAACAAGCAATATTTCGATTGAAACACATGTTGAAACTCCATAAATAACGTTTTAATTTAGTTTCAAAACCTATTTTTGGAATCCAAAATGGCGAAAATTTCGAACAATTCTATGAAAAATAAACAATACAACTATGCCACCGTTTATCTCGTCAACACTATTTTATGACCCTTTTAAAAATGATGCTAGTTGGAACAAAGGGCTGCAGATGGCGCAGTGTTGAACACTAATGGTCCGTTTCTGCGAGCTTAACATACTTACCATTGTTCTCTTTTACCAGGAAAAATACCCGCCTGCACACACTTCAACCCCGAATAACTGCCAGAGGTAACTATCTCAAAAACATAGTTAGCTTGCGGGGTCGAATGGTGTACAGACGGGTATTTTCCTGGTAAGAGAGGGTGTTTACATTTGCCGCCGACCAGCAGTATCAGCGTATGCGCTCGACGTTTCACGGTGCGTTTTTGCGAACTTAACACGGTTGCTATATTGTTTTCTTTTTCTAAAACACGGTTCTTATCAATTTGTGGGTCCCCCGAATTAAAACACGCATCACGTGGTCTAAGCGAGATTGGCCTATACAAGTTCATGTCGGACCACATCATGAGTTTTTTTTGAGTCAGGGTGACCGCGCATGGGAAACGCTGGTGGGAATCGGGTGTAAAATGCATTCGACCCCGATATCTATCATCGGCAACTATCTCAAGAAGATTTGGATCTCTTATCTCTCAGATTGATGTAATTAAAACAAGATAATGATGGTATGGTATCTCGCAAAACGCGTCTTTTGATGTCGCAAAAACGCGCCTTTTGATGTCGTAAAAACGCGCCTTTTGATGTCACAAAATTAACCTTAAAAAATCTTGTTTGTTATTATAATTGCGAAAATAAATTAAAATTGTTTTTTTGTTCTAAAAACACTTGTATTATAACCACTATATGAAGGAATTAATAACAACATTATAGAAAAAAACCTTATGGGCAAAAAAGGTGAATGAGTTCATAAGAATATTACAGACACCAATTTATAAAACTATTGCGTGTGAGTTTACGCCAGTTTTATGTTACTTTAGGGTACCATCAATTTAGAGCCTTTAATAAAACAAATATACAAACTCAATTCTTGTAGGAATCCTCTAAATACCCTAGGGTATCAATGGAACCCTCTTTATAATAATTATATAAATTTCTGTCACCAGAAGTCTCTGAAAATGCTCATTGTGAAATATCTGTTAAATATCTCAGAATTGTGTGCTTTTTATGTGCTCCATGAAAATATAAAAAAAGATAAAAATGTTTAACTTTTTTAGTAATTAAAAAAAAATGTGGTGGGCTCGCTAGCTTTATATAAACCCAGCAAGCCCAGCCTTAAATAAAGGCTAGAAACATCCGTTAAATATCTCAGAATTATGTGCTTTTTATGTGCTCCATGAAAATATAAAAAAGATAAAAATTTTTAACTTTGTTAGTTATTTTTATAAAAAAAATGTTTTGGGCTCGCTAGCTTTGTATAAACCTAGCAGGCCTAACCTTCAATAAAGGTTGACAATATTCCTTAAATATCTCACAATGATGTGCTTTTTATGTGCTTCACGAAAATGGAAAAACTAAAGATTTTTTTACTTTTTTAGCGATTAAAAGAAAGTTATGGGCTCGCTAGCTTTATATAAAACTATTAAGCCCATAACATCTAAAAAAAATCAGTAAAACAGTTAAAAATCTTTAGTTTTTTTTGTATTTTCAAGGAGCACATGAAAAGAACATAATACTGAGATATTTATCGAATATTTTTAACCTTTATCTAAGGTTGGACTTGCTAGGTTTTTATAAAGCTAGTGAGTCCAATTTTCTCAAAAAAGAACACAAAAATTTTTAAAAGGAGGCGAAATTAGCACATCAAAAGCACATAATTCTGAAATTATTAAAATTTGGATTTTGTGAGTTGGACTCGCTAGGTTTATGGATGTGGAAGGAATATATAGGCAACTCATGATTCAAAGGACACAATAAGAGTTTTCCCGCGCTTTTTAATATTAACCAATAGATATGGTTGCTTTTGGTTGCCTTTTTTACTACACCAATCAGTTGTGTGCGTACTTGTGTTTTGAGAAAATAACCTCTATTATATCCTTGCAACAGGTTTTGTTTTGTTTAATAAACCATTAAATTTGCATCTTGGAAACTGCAGTATTCTTGGCTACTGGAAATAAAAGGCTGTTTTTTTGGTTACTGCAAACTGTAAGAAAATATTCAGAATTAATGGATGTGGAATTAGGCAAGTTAAATCCCATATATATCCTCGCAGCTTCTGAAAAACACATAAAACTGGAAAAAAACTCTCTTACTGTTTAAATTTTCATAATAGATTTCTTTTTATATTTTTGTGTTAGTAAACATTTTAATTTTAATGATAAATGAACAAATGAAAAAATAGGATGGATTTATTATTTCACACAATTACAAGTACCTACTTGGAATTCAATAGTTATTTATTTCATACTGTATTGTAATATACTCCATTACGTTATCGGTTTTAGTCTGGGAAATGATACATTACATGACTACTCTGGGAAAGTGATTTTCCCGGACTGAAACTGATATTTAGTGTTTTAAGAAACACAGGACAACACCACCTCTACGGAAAGCCAATTATCGAAAACAAGATGGCCGCCCATGAAGCCGATACGTTTGACGGGCGTATGGCGGGATGTTTTTTATTTTAAGAGATTGAAATGATTTTTTAACAGTTTCTAGATCTGTTATAAAAAAAACGATAAAAGCATACTTACCAACAATTTTTAAGCGTTCATAAAAATGATTTAAATCAATTTCAAATGAAATGTTGAATTTAGTCCTGCTATAAAACTAACTCATTTAAACTAAAAAATATTTATAATTTTTTTTAATCCCGACAGTTTAATTCTTTTGAGTTGGGGCATAATGAGGTTGTTTGAAGTAATTGTGTCGTTTTTTTTTCTTTTTAATTCTTAAGTAGCAAATTTGCAAATTTAAACAAAATTCTATTAATGAAAATTGTTTCATGTCTTTTGCAATTGTAACCTAGAAATAAAGTTATATCTGCCCCATTTATATTATCCAAAGTGATTGTTGTTTAATTTTCCCGGATTTCTTCTTTGGCAAAAATTTTTTCCACAGTTAAATAAGCAAATGCAGCACAAAATACAACATCATCTTTAGGATAAGATAATCCCCCCCCCCCTGTCACTACGGATATTATATTTGTATGAAAATTATCGTGAACTAATAAACTTTTACCAGAATTGATTAAGTATTCTTTAAAGTATTCACTGTTTTAATAGAGAAAATGCGGCATAACCTTGCGATATATTATGGGGAGGGTGAATTTTTTTTTAAAGGGGGTCAAAAAATTTTGGCAAAAAATTTGTTGAGGGGTGTCAAATTTTTTTTTAAGGGTTAAGAAAAAATTAATTCGAGGACCAAAATAGGTAATACGCGTGACGTAATGCTATAAGCGTGGCTATAAGTAGCTGCTAAAAATTGTGTAAAATTTAACTAAAATTGTAAAAAATAATAATTTAATAGCGCCAAATTTTACAATTTTTTTAAATGTTATCTTTAGGCTTAGATGTGCCCTATTAGCGTTGGATGTGAATTTTTTCTTTTGGTTTGAAAATTTGTCCATTTCTTAGGCCATTTTCTGTGATATGGGAAAAAAGAGTATAGTTCTAACCTAATAGAGATAGAGTACAAAGCTCTAAAAAGAGTACAGTACCTACTCTGAAAAATAGTATAAATGATCACACTAGATAAGTCCTAGATTTAAGTGCAAATAGCTTTTTAAATTATCATACAGGTATTATACAGTGCAAACCTATAATGCAAATATACAATAGCATAGGTAAGTACATTTTGTTGAAAATAAAATATTCTAAATTTCATATGTATCCCTCTTGTGCCACAAATGTATGAAATTCATATTTCTTATTGATTTTTTTGGAATATCTGTACAGTTAGATATCATTAATCTAAGAAAACTTACGTGATTATTTTGTTTAAATTTCATATTTTTAAATTTACCAAATAATTTACCAAGCAAGTCTACGTGTGGCTGACAATGACAAGTATTAGGATTTTTGTCAAGCATTTTGAAGTTAAAATTAACTCTGTATTTCGGACTTCCATTGTCTATATTTTATTTATACACTATTGTATTGATCGAAACGTCGAAATATAGACGATGGAAGTCCGAAACATTTTGAAGTTGTCAAAGTTGTAGTCAAATATTGATGTTTCTACCACGTAGTAAAGGGTGCTTCTCAGAAAATATTAACAATTTTTCAATGCAAATATCTTTCAAACAAAAGAGTTTACAAAAATATATTTTGCTAATTCTTGTTCAGAACAACAAATTCTACCTATAGTTAAAGTCTTTCTAGAGAATTTTGAATCAGCCTGTATACCAAGTGTGTCTCGTAGTAGGTACCATTTAAGGGTGAATTTAAATAAAAAATGCGCCTCTTCCAATTACTTAAACTAAAAAAAAATGTTAATCAAATTTGTATCAAATTTTTTACGGTGAAAGTTTAAAGCGTTATCCCGTACCATTACCATAACCATACCATTTTACGTATCCTAAAAATATTTAATTCACGGCAAAAATTATCGATTATTTAAAAAAAAACTAAATAAAAACAAGATATCAATTTTTTTTTTGAAAAACCACGCAAATGGTCTCTGAAGAATACCAGAAGCCTCCGCTGTGAAAAATTTTGTTAATTTTTGATGTGCGGTTTATCTGTTTAAGTTAACGAACTGGTTTTAGGATTCAAATTTACTCTTTATTATAATAAGTAGCACCTGTGTGTAACAATTAAACGAAAAACAGCAATTACCTATACCTACCTTTTTTAGTCGGGGGTTTAAAACGGAACATCCAAAAGATCCCCAATCTTTGTAAGAAATTTTGTTCAACGTTCAACTTAATTTTCTTTAAAATGCAATTCACATACCTAACCAGTACAAAAACACATTTTAAATTACCACAAATTTCACTACTTTTGTCACTTCTTTATCTTACTCTTAAACTTTTGTTTGGGAAAACACATATATTTGTTCCATTATTTTTGTAATTGCTCTTGCAACTCGGCACACAACAAGAAGTAGGCATTTCTAAAAAAAGAACATAAAATATTTATACCAAATTCACTTGTTACAAAATAATAATAAAAACCTATAACCAAAAAATCTCTAAATTATATTCTCAAGAACTTTTTCGAACAAATTGCCTATTTATACCGGCGAAAAATTGTTCATATTATTGATGTTATTTAAACATTTAAGAAACTGTTTGTAAGTTTTTTTTAATATTTAGATGAAAAACTAACCGTTTAAAATAAAAAATAAACCCTTCTTCACCGAATGTAAACAAAGCACCGAGTACGCGCCATTCGCCGCCATTATGACGTCATCAGGCATACGATATGGGCCTGTAGTAGAGGTTATTTCTGAACAATTTTTATTAATGCAAGTTACAATTAAGTTACTTATAAAAATTAAAGAAATATTTACAGGGGCAGCATGAGGTAGGTACATCTCCGGATTTATCTTCGCTCCAATTTTCACGTTTTAGATTGTAAAAATGACAACTTCAAAAGTTTGACAATAATGTGATGGAAATTTTGAAGTAATAGTTAAAACATTTATAAAATACATTACTTTTTTTAGTATATCTATTGTCGCTGACTTATCAAAAATATAATATATATTACCTGGGTTTTGACGTATCATCGGTCAGTCTAATAAATAATTATTTGTCGGGAAGAAAACAAAAAGTTGTTCTAAATGGGGTGGAGTCTCATTGTCTAGGTTTAAATAGTGGTGACCCACAAGGGTCCATTTTAGGTCCTATTTTATTTATATTGTACACTGTTAAGTTTTTGGATGTTCTGCGATTTTGCAAAGGACAAAAAGATGCTGACGACAAGCAACTCTATCACATTTTTCACCCTCTTCAAATGCGACAAGAATGTGAAAATATTAATAGTGACCTGGAAAGAATAGATAAAATATCTAAAGACCATGCCCTCCTTCTAAACCCAAAAAAGTCGGTTGTAATGTTCTTTGGTCGCCCCACTGATGTAAAACGTTTAACGCCTGAAGTTTCCATTCGCATTGACAATAACGTTTTGCCCATAAAAACTGAAGCAAAAAATCTAGGTCTTATTTTTGACAATAAGCTTCGCTTTCATAAGCACATTTCCTTAGGCACACAACTCAAGGCATTTTCTAAACCAAAAAGTAAAAATAATGTTGTGTGATTCTCTTTTTTTGTCAGTATTTAACCATTGCGATGTAGTATATGGCTCTTGTTTCACAGCAGAAACCTCAAATCGCATAGAAAAAATCCAGAAATGAGTCATAAGCTAAAAGTTGCAGGTTGGGTGAATATGAAAACTAGACGTTTAATTCACAGGTATTTTCTGTAACTCAAAATTATAAAGTATAAATATCCGGAATATCTTTTTGGAAGAATCACATTTAGGACAGATGTGAATAATCTTAATTTAAGATTTAAGGGTGTCATTATTCCTAGACATCAAGATCTTTTAGTTACGACCTGGCTAAAGTTTATAATGATCTTCCCTTTTCTGTTCAAAATAACTCCATATTGTCATTGCCACAGAAAATTAAAAATCTTTATGGTTAATAAATCTCAACTTAAATTTTTTCTTAAATTTCATTATTTTATAGGTTACCAAAGATAGTAAAGCGAATAATTAAGTATTAATGATTCATTATTATTATTTATCCTTAGCTTACATTTTAGAAAAACATTACTTCTACTTCTACTCTTTGTTATCTTAATTTTTTTTGCAAGTTTTCTGGGTTTAAATTGGCCTTAAATTATTTGTTACTATCAGTTAAATTTAATTATCCATTTATTTTCTATATTTTTTTATTTGTTGTTTTTATTTTTTTTTCTCATGAAATATTTTATTCATTTAAAATGTTTATTATTTTTTGTTATTAAATTATTTTTTTTTGTGAGGATAAGTGTAGTATATGCAACCAGACTCGTCTGTGCGCTGCACTCTTGCCTTTTCTTGTAACTTACGCTTACTTGAATAAAGATTATTATTATTATATTATAAATAAGATATAAAACAGTATGAAATAAAACGTTGAACGATACAAAGCCGTGAAATGTCATTAAAGTAATCGTCTAGAAAATCCGGACTTGGCTCCTTCGTCGTCGCTCCTTCCCGGCCTTGTAATGTAAATTACTATTACCTAACAAGTGTGGAAAATGATACGCACCGGCGTTTGCCTGAACGATGCGCCAGCGGAGTTTGGGTAAGCCGTTAGAAAAGACGCTTTCCGCACGCGTTAGGTACAACATTTTTCCTACGAGCATGAGGAAAATTTTAAAAAGTTGCGTTTGGTGATAGGCTTTTTCTGCACGGCGTGCGGTAATTTATTTTTTCATGCACGTTGTGCAGAAAAGTGAGACTTTCCGCACGCTCATAGGAAAATATTGTTACAAAAAATGTCATAAAATTGTAATAAAATTTAACAAAAATTGCCATGAAGTCATAAACAAATTAGTTTTTTCCCAGTGGCCACCCTGCATAGATGATTAGAGGATGCGCTAATAAGTGTCGTCATAGCGATATTGATCTGAAAATTTAATTTGGGATATTAAGAATCATACATACATATTTACATATAAACAATTATAATTATTTATTACTTCTTATACTTCTGAAAAATTAATCATGGTTAATCAGAACCGCGATAAATTGGAATACACTAGTGTTAGAATTTCTAACTTCCAATTAATAGTGTCAATTTAACGTATGTCAATTCCCTAATAAAAGTTCATGTACCACTTTGTTCACTAATGCACCTTATTTGCTAATTCTTAGCCTACCCGATATCGAAATGAAGACTGAGTTGAAAGTAAAGCGAGAAGAACTGATGTTATATGAGGCTGGATCATCTGGGTAAGTGTTTTCCTGTTCCTATTTTTTTAATTTGTAGTTAAAAAAAGGTTGCAAAATATTAACATCCTTATTTCTCATTTGGTTAAATTCAAATTCAAAATTCAAATTCAAAATTCTATATTGTCTCAACGGAACTAAATAATCATTAGTACAGACAATTGTTATTTTAGTGTTTTGAGTAGGTTTTTGAATTCGGAGTAGAGAAAAATCTGGAATTCAAAAACGAAAAAGTGTTTGAAAATACTGACTTTACCATGCTTTGGGTTAAGCCTTACTTATTTTTCTGGCCGCAAATTCAGGTCATTAGTGCATACAGACGCACAACAATTTTAAAGGATATTATATATAATTTTACAAAAATATTTTATCTCAAATATCGTAAAAGACCAATCCTTAAAAAAACACATACTGATGGATTGTTTGACATAAAATATATAAATACTTTATTATGTAGCCTAGTTTACGCTTTTGCATATTTTTTTTTTCATAATGCTTAATGTGACTTTTTCAAGGGCCTCCAGTTTGAATAAATAAGAAAGATTTAATATAAAGTAGCGAAAAAAGATTTTTTGTAAATATACCGTTCAAATTCGTAAAAATTGTTGTCTGTTACTCTGTGCTCTCCCGATTAATATTTTTACGTCGCAGAAACATTCAAAATTTATTAAAAAAAGTAAAACTTAGTATTTTTTTTCGAAAAGAAGCAAAAGCTTCAGCTACTACTATGTTATATTGTTGCCAATTGATGAACCTAACTGGTTTATAACAATTTAGGAAACATTCTTCTTGTAGTTCAAATAATGTGTATTTTGTAACCTTTTTAAATGATTGGATTCTCATTAGAGTTATTTTTATTATATTGCAAAATACCATTAATGTTCAATGATAATAATATCCACTGACTTGTTTTGAGAACAGTTTTCTAAGTTTGCATAGTTTATTTTTGACATAAAAGTCTACTAGTAAAAGTTTTAAATAGAGTTTGTTTTGAATTTTGTGACTAAGACTAGATTTGGGGTTGTCCATAAATGACGTCACGCTATTTTGTTGTATTCCCCGGCCCCAATTGTCATGCTTCTTCACGCTTTTACTTACCTCCCAATTTAATTACGTCACGCTAGCATAACTTCCCCCCGCCCCAATACAAAATTAAGGTTTAATATTTTATTCTATAATACATTATAGATAGGACTATAGGAATACAAGCAAAATAAATATTTTTAAAAGTGAACAATGTTAACTACATTAGGAATAATAATAGTTTCACTCGGAAATATACAATCAAGATTTTTTTCCTAATTGCGTGAAATCACGCTGCCCATAGTCTTCTCCTCTCCCATTGTCACGCGTCATCACGGTAAGCTTACTCCCCCTAAAGTGCGTACGTCATCTATGGACAGGCCTTTTAAGAAGTGCATGAAAAATGTTTAATTATTTCTGGGGCAGCCCACAGTTTTTCAAAGAAGAATCACATGAAAACTGCAAATGTAACATTCTGAAATCGTCATTTAAAAAACCGGACAAGAGAGACACAGATAAAAATCAAACCGGATACTAGTAACACCGTACATTTGCAAGAAAGGTCACCGCAACATATGCTTTTTAAATAAGATCTATATATTGAAAATAATCGCGTACATTCAAAAAAAGCCGTTTGTCAGTGATTTTTTAAAAACAAACAAATGTCGTCTGGTAAAACTTTCAGCTAAAATATTATAAAATAGTAGTTTTTACGACCAGCGACTAAAATTGCATACATGTACCTACTTTTTGAGGTTTAGCCGCTAAGTCAAGAATGAAAGAGCCGTTTTTCAGTGATTTTTTACCAAAAATATAAATGTGGCCTAACAAAATTTTTGCTAAAATATCATAAAATAGTAATAATTACAACTATCGGCTAAAATAGTGCTTTTTACCAGAGTTGGTTTAAATAACAAGCGCAGTGGGTCACAAAAGAAAAGTTTAGCAGTGAGTTGAAGACATTGCTTTTTTATACCTTAATCAAAAAAATCTAAATGAACAGGAAAATACTTTTAAAAAACTCGAACGCAACCAAAATTTTTATACTATCCTAAAATCATTAACTTTCCATAAAAGCGCTTCTCTTCAGTCGGTCCCTTTACATTGTTGGACGCTTTACTTTCTGGCAGTTTATTATTTCGTCATATTTTTTTGTGAATATTTGAGGAAACTTGAGAAAATGCATTAATTTTTAAACCTCAGTTAAACTACACCTTCCCTCCACAATAAAACTTCAATTTAGATATTATGAAAATTATATACTAATTTAGTCCCAAAGGATAAGAATTATTATTACTTAAAAAAAGGTCAATGCCCCCCCCCCCCACCCTATGCTTAGGAAATATATTTAAGCAGTTCAGCAATAATTAATAATAAAGATAAATCTTCCACATACACATGTTAAAATAGTGCCTACCTCAGATTCAAAAATTGACATTGACATTACGCAGCGAAAATTTTTTGTCGCCGATTTTCTTCAATTTTGTTGGTCTAAAGTCTGACAGCAGGCGACAGAGACCGTCATAAGATGGTGGCGAGGGCATGGCGCTTCTGTGAAGGTGGCGATTGTACAGCGAGGTGTTAAGAAAACACCAGAAAACTAAATAAAACATCGAAGTTTTCACGTTTAAAACATAACCTCAGAAAAAAACAGCTGATCGGATCACAGATGCGAAACTGGTCATATGTGAATTGCAGCTAATGAAAAAGACAAGACGTACAAATAGACGAATTTGTGCGATTAATTTGGGTAAAATAGGGTAGTCATGATCTTGTTATGCCACATCTGAATTTAGGAAAAAGATTCCGCATTCAAGGAAAGTGTCAGCGCTGGGTGCATCAGAAATGTACGAATTTGTCAGAGGCGTACTTGGAGCAGAATAAAGGTAAATCTTTAGACTAGATTTGTCCTGGCTGTACCAAGGATTTTCGAAAGTCCCTGACCCTGAGCGGAAATAATGGAAACTCCTCGGAAACATCGGAGAGTGAGTCTGACTCAGACACAAGAAAAGAAAAATCAAAGAAGCTCTCAGCAGAATAACAGAAAAAAAATGGGTAAAACAACCCAGAAAGAAACATATGACCAATAATGACTTGCTCGATATACTAACAAAACGGCTTGACGAACTTGATAAATCGGTTACTTTCTATAGCAGTACTATGGATGACATCCAGCAGTCTCTGCAAAAATTATTAAAGGGAAACAAATCTCTTAGAAAGGAACAAGATAAACTCAAAAATGATATCAAATATCTGCAGGAAGGCATGTTGAAGATAAATAAAAGGGCAAACTCTGAGGACTACAGAAAAAAAAAATTGTTATGGGAATTAAAGTGCAAGATCCCGAAATTGAGGAGGTGCGTAAAGTATTTCAGGGACTAGGTGTGAACATTCAGTACAGTGAGTATAAAGTTAAGAGAATACATTGTAAAAAAACCTAATAAACCAATCCTAGTCTCCCTTACAATGGGTGCGCAAAGAAATTTAATTCTCAAAAGAGAAGGACACCTTAGAATCGTCAACATTGGGCTTACAAGGAGAGAATAGAAAAAAAAAATTACGAAGATATGCCTAAGTATACACGTATGACCTTCAATAAAGCAAGAGAACTTAAGCAGAATGGGTTTAAGTATATCTGGGTTAGTGACGATAAGGTATTGTGTCGTCAGAATGATGGTTTTTTTTAATATTGAAATATATATAATAGTTATATACGCAAGTAGAAAACAGGAAGGTGGGGGTTGCAACATATTTATTAAGAATAATATCCACTAAATTAATAAAAAGTATTGAAAGACAAAGCATTACGTACTTGCTGGTTCTGTTAATTGAACTGAACAAGTACGTTGCGGTGATTTATAACCCCTACAGAAAAAAAGAAAATGTTGATATAACTTTGGGACTTCTAGATGAAGAACTTTGTAGGCTAAAATCTAAATAAGTTTTCCTGATAGGTGACCTAAACATTGATTTGCTAAAAAAAAAATTATAAAGAAACTCGAAAATATAAAGAAGTATATGTGACGAATTCAGCTATTGAATGTAAAGTTTCTATAGTAGATGAAAGCATCAGTGATCATGATCTACAGATTTTTAGTATTCAACAACCGAAAAGGAATAATGGTTACAAAAACTATGTCAAAAAATTTGTAGATTATGAAAACCTTAAGTCTTCACTAAATACACTGAATTTTGGATTTTCCCAACTAAATAGTGTTGACAAAAATTATAGTGACTTTATAGAATGTTTCACAAAAAACACTTAATATGAAGAGAAAAGCAAACCCTGGTTTGATAACAGGGACAATAAAATAAAAAATTCTATTGACTTGAGAGGCCTTATTACAAAAAACACAAACAGACTCCTGGAAGCACCGTACTTAAAGATAAATATAAAGGTGCTTAAAAAAAACTAGGTCACTTATCAGGGAGGCGAAAATTAGATATTTTAATAATCAATTTCAAGGAGCACATGGCAATGTCAAAAAGACATGGAGGGTTATAAACCAAGTTTTACGCAACAAAAATGGAGGGGCACAAGATAAAATAAGCTCACTAAAAACTGAAATAACAACAATAACGAATCTAACAAAAATATGTTCGTCGATCCATGTACTGAAATTGAGGTAGGGCGGTTAGTTGATGCTCTAGATGTGTCAAAGGCAACGGGTGCAGATAATGTAGATGCTAGATCAATTAAAATTTGTAGGGAGAGTGCGGTACCGTTGATATGTAAAATTATTAACCAATCTTTGACTGCAGGCAAAGTTCCAAGCAAATTAAAAATAGCTAGGGTTAAGCCACTTTTTAAGGATGGGGATAGAGCCGATACAAATAATTATCTCCCTGTTTCGATACTTCCGGTAACTTCAAATATATTTGAGAAAATTGTCAATGTTAGGCTTGTAGCATACCTTCACAAGTTTAATTTTTTTAGTAGGAATCAGTATGGTTTTCGCGAGCCGAGCAATTTGTCACTGAAGGGAAAAATGAAGAATTATGCTGTTATTATTTGTGAATACTTTGGAGAGTCTGAGAATGTAATTTAAATGATATTCAAAATTGGCTTGTAACTCACAAACTTCGTCTAAATATAAATAAATCCTCTTACATGTTTGTGAATAATCGTCCATCTAGTAATCAGATACTTATTGTATTCGGTAGTAAGTCACTGCAGTATGTTAAAGTAACGAAATATTTAGGATTAAATATTGACGAGACTTTCGTGGGAGCAGCATTTGAAAAAAAATTGTGATAAAGTTTTAGCACCTGTTGAAATACTTAGAAGTATGGGTACATCAGTACCTAGAAACTTGTTAAGATCAGTTTACTATACATTGGTGCACTGTCATCTGCAATACTTCGGCATTTTGTGGTATCCAGCACGGAGGACATTTGTTAAACCTTTAGAGGTACTTCAAAATAGAGCTATAAAGAACCTATACAATCTTCCCAGAATTTACAGCACAAAAAATCTATATAGATATTTTAACATCACACCAATTGAATGCATATATAAAATACAGGTCTCTAGCGACATTCCCATATTACCTTTAAAATGTGTAGAAGCATTCACAATCATCAAACCCGTCAACCGGCAAATGTTGCTCTCAGAGCGTGTCGTCAGTCGAAAGGACAAGATTCGAGGGTAGTATTTCAGTAGAAGTAAGTCAAATACATATGAATGGTTTCATGTATAGGATAAAGAATTTTTTTATGGATGGGTATTTGGCAAACTAGAAGGTCTCATTATTAGTTGAAAGTTGTGATATTCTGTTTTATTGTATCTATTATATTTTTCTTGTTTTATTCTTTGATTCGTCTGACGAATATTTAAATTTAAATTATATAACTACACATACCAGATTTTGAACTCCTATCTTCCTACTCTCTGCGGGGGACTACCTGTCTTTTTTACGCAGTTCAGTATACAGGCCCATCTGAGCAAGGCAGCTCTTCCTCCTCTATCGTGGGTGAACCCTATTCCTCAACCCACAGGCTGGACAAACGGGATCCTCTGATGCGCGATAGGTTTTCATTTAGCCGATTTTGCCCTGTCAGCATTTCTCAGTCCAGACATAAATGTATATAACACATAACAATAACAAAAAAACAAGTAAAAGTGCATTTATAAAAATAAAAATACCTGTTTAAAAAGGTTCCAAGCGCGGTTAAAACCGCACTGATTTTATTAATTAATTTAATTAAAAACAAATAAATTAATAAAAACAAGAATTAGGTACTGGTTATATGAGCTATTCTCACCAAATAAAATCTATGTTTGGTGGATTTAAATTGTTGAAACTGCTTTTTTGAGTTTTTTGCCACTAGTACAGTAATATTGTCATCTGAGGTTGAAAAAAATCCGGGTAGGCTGAGTTTTTGGTAATTTTCTTTCGGGAGGTTTGAAAGTAAACCTCCCAAGTTTGTGTTTTCCCCACTCCTCAGGAATCATCCGCCATTTTGAAAAATCTCTGTAACCGACTTTTCTGCATTTCTGTTGGTCGGAGGCAAAAAAGTCTGACAAGAAAAATATTCGGCAAAAAATTTGCAACATTTTTGTCCAAGTGCTCAACTTTCTGTAGTTAGTTTCCAAAAAGATAGAGGGCGCCAAAGTTACAAAAAATCAGTTTTAACATATTTTGGCCAACAAAAAGTGATTTTTTTTTAAAACTTTAAATAAGAAAGTTGTAGATCTCGGAAAAATCCTATAAAAATGTGTATGTTATGTAACTACAGCTACTGAGAGTCGGTAAAATTCTTTGAGAAACGCTTTCTGGGCATGCATGAAGACGCGTGTTGTGGATTATGTATTATTATTTATAGTAAGAGCAGTACAAATGAGGTATCAAATTAACGCTTGTGATGTGCGATATACAAATGACCCAGTCTGTCGGCATGAAAATTGCCGAAAGTATCTGACAGACTGACATTTACTCGGTTCGAGATAGTCGAGTCCTTTTGGGTAATGGGTCATCCATCTATAAACGCGACAGAAGGGGTTGGAGGGATAGGTAGAAGTATTATTAATTGCTAAAAGGGAAGGGGTTACAAAAATGTTAAAGTGTTGCAGGGGGGGGGGGAGAGTCAAAATTTTGTTTAAACATAATTGATGGTAGCACAGTAAAATTGTAATTTCAAGTCGAAAAAAAAACCGGACAGGCTTTTTTGTATGTTTTTTGGGTGGTCTGAAAGTAAAATTCCCAAGTTTGTGTTTCATCCACTCCTCGGGAACTATCCGCCATTTTGAAAAAACTTTAAAACCAATTTTCTCCATTTATGTTGGTCGGAGGCAAAAAAGTGTAGAAACAAAAATCTTTGCCATAAAATTTGTTATATTTTTTGCTACAGGTTCAACTCTCTGTAGTTAGTTTTTAAAAAGATAGATTGCGTTGAAGTTACGAAAAATGAGTTGTATTTACCAGACTAAATGTCAGTCTGTCAGATACTTTCGGCAATTTTCTTACCGACAGACCGGGTCATTTGTGTAGCGCACGTCACAAGATTTAATTGAATACATCATTTGTACTGTTCTTACTATAAATACTAATACATAATCCACAAAACGCGACTTCATGCATGCCCAGAAAGCGGCTCTCAAAGAATTTTAACGACTTTCAGTCGCTGTAGCTCAGAGACTCTTAAATTAATTATAAACAATATATATATTCTTATATTACTTCCGAGACAACGTTTTCATTTAAAGTTTTTGAAGAAAAATCACTTTTTGTTGGTCAAAATACGTTAAAACTGATTTTTTTTAACTTCGGCGCCATCTAACTTTTTGGAAATTAACTACAGTTGAGCACTTGGACCAAAAAGATAAAAATTTTATGCCGAATATTTTTATTCTTAGTTAGACTTTTTCGCCCCCGATCAATAGAAATGGAGAAAAGTTGATTACAAAGTTTTTTTAAAATGATGGATGGTTGCCAAGGAGTGGGGGAAACACAAACTTGGGAATCTTACTTTCAGACCTCCCCCCCAACAACATATAAAAATTTTAGCCTCACCGAATTTTTTCGAGGTACCCCTCTTATTTACGATAATTTTACTGTACTACACTAAGTTAAGGAAATCTCTTAAAAATAAACTGACGTTTGACTGATAAAATATTTCAAAAAATTAACACTTGACAGTTTGTTGCGTCAATATAAGCCAGCAAGGTATTGGGTGAGTATAATAAAATTAAAATCCAAAAATATATTCGTTTGAGTTTTTAATTATATTAGTGAAATCAAAAATAAAGTTTAATATTTTGTTTTTTGTTTTAAAATATCAATTATAAAGTTATATTTTGACTCACTGACTATTTTTCATTTATTTTAAACCTTTTTGAAATTTTAAAATTGGAAGCCAAACTGTATTTATATCAACTGATAAGCCAGAGATGCATTCATCCTCATTTAGATAGATGCGGGTTATTTTTGTAATATACTGATTTGTACACCCTATATTACTCTATGATTATTCTCAAAAAAATGCTGGCAATTGAGGTTTCTTCAATATAAAATTTACCTCACTCGCAAGGAATTTTATAAACGATATTTTTTGAGTTTTGTTCAGCATTTAATGGTTTGTTTTTGTAAGAATTCTTCTAATAATATAATTATTAGCGATTCGTTTCATTTTATTCGAAATACCTGGTATAAAAGGAATTATTAAATGTGTTGGTTGTACATTATTATTTCTACGTTCCTACTGTCTTGGAAATTCGATTTGTTTAAAAGAATTTTCGATAAAGTTATTTGGATTGTGAAAATGTGTTATTGTTCGAACAAATTATTTTAGCTCTATCGTATAGGCGTTTTATTACTGCTTTTTTAACCGATAAGGAATGGTTTGAGTTAAAATTTAGAGATCTATTTGTATGTGTTGGTTTTCTATAAATTGAAGTTAGTAATGTATTTTGTTATCGTTTCTACTTCTAAGGTGAAATCTATTGTTTTTTACCGTTTATAAAATAAAGAAAATCACCGGTTTCAAATTAAATTCTTCTAAAATTTTATTTTCAAAATCTGCCATAAATATATTATTCATCAGAGAAGAAAGTGCCCCAAAATCCTGTTAAAAAAATTACTCTCCCACTGAAAATATGTGGCTTTTATTTTTTTTTTGCAATATTTTATCAGCCAGTATGACAACAGGCGGATCGAGACACAGATATTTTCAGAAAATCGAAAAAAGTTTGGAAATAATAATTTCTTTAATAACGCCAGTAGAGTTTCTGCCGAAACGTCAGATAAGTATTTAGATTCTAGTTAGGATTTGTGAGTGTGTACGCATTATTTATTTTTAAAGAAATTTTCTAAACTCAGAAACCAAAATCTGACGCGTTATCCAGCCGAAAAAAATATAAAAACCAACGTTAAGAATTAAATTTTTCTTCCAATTTGTTAATATACACCGTGAAGCATATCGGACAATATATATTTTTTTTAATCATTAATTTTTTATATTTTAACGGCCCAATTACATCGTTAAACCGGCAACGCTGTTGGGTCCATTTATTAGGCAATTCTTTTTCCGCATGTTTCTCGGAAACGGGACTTCCAAATGGCCTGAAATTTTGCCTAAATTGTTTATTGGACTATGTTTTTCCATCAAATCTTGGTACTTTTTTAAAATTTTGTTTATTTTTTGAAAAAAACTGTTTTAACTTTTGTGGTGTTTCAAAATTGGCGCGCCCATATTACGTCAGAAACACCCTTTATAGAGACCTGTAAAACTAAATTGGAAATATTTGTAATTTTCCAAATAATGGACACCTAATTTCAAAAACCCTCTAGATTGTATTAATAAGCTTTGTAATCCTCTTCCTCTAATAAAAAACAAATTGAGTATTATTTTCCTCTAAAGCTAAAACATGCGGAAATGTAAAAACATGGACTATACTGGTTACCTATCAATATTAGCTATATGCCTAGCATCAAAAAGTACCTAAATGGTTATATTATAGATACCGCCACCATCAAAATTAACCACCCACGTCTTTTTTTTGTGAGCTTACCCTAGGCATAGTTTCTGGTGTTCTCCTTTCCTAAATGTATTCGGCTAAGAGAGATCCAGCATATATACCTAGGTAACACCCCTTACCAGGAAAAAAGTTTAGGCCGTGCAAACATCGAAATTGGTCGACTCACTGTATTTGCAACTAACCAATGTCAGTGTGTCTGCCTGACATTCTTCATAACCTTAGTTTTGTCGTTTTGTTTTGGAGTTCGTCGGCCTGGTTTTTGTGTTTTATTTAATAATTTTTCTTTTGGTGAAAAGCTACTTTTTAGAACCCTTAAGTGGTCTGTGTGTATGGCCATTTGACTAGTTGTCACTGCTCTCAATTCGATCACCTAGGTGATAAATAAACAATCCCCCTATAGGGTCACTGAATCCTGAGACCTGCGGTCCCAGCCGGTTTTAGGATCCAGTGACCCTAATCCCCAATGATTCGCGGCGCAATCTGTGAACAAGAGAATACAGTAAAGAAACCAGAGATAGATAATGAGTGGTAGATGACGTATTGAAATCGATTGACAAGTTTATATTATCTCTGGATTGTTCTTGCGCCCTTAAGTCCAGTAACATTACGTATTCTCAGCTCCTGTTTAAAAGAGCAATATTCAAAATAGCGACATCAAAATAGCTACGTATCAAAACAGCGACATATCAAAACAGCGACATTCAAAAGAGCGACACGTTAAAATGCTGATATTCAAAAGATTAACATTTAAATAAAACAGCGGCATATCAAAAGATCGACATTCAAAAAAGCGACATTAAGAGCGATGCAAAAAATAGCGATGCATTAAATGAATACTTACCTACTTCAACAAAAAAATTGAGCAAACTCTTGGTAACCCGGATAGCCGGGTGGGGTAAGTTTAAGTTTTTTGAACCGAAGCCGAAGATCTCATGCTTTGTTAATGTAACCAACTTCAGTTTTAAGATTCAAACTGGTAAAGGAGAATACTAGCGGTTATAAGGTTTTAAAATTGAGTCATGTCTCTTTTTTATGCATTTTTATTGATGTATCCAGATCTAATTCTCACTTTTGTTAATAGCTTTATGTTAATAAAGTTATTAGAATAAGTGAGAAATAATTAGTAAAAGTAAAATAGTTATTTACCTAATTTTATGTGCAGAAAGTGGTACTTTTCCGCACGCGACGGCAGTTGCACGAACGACGCGGAGCGGAGTTCGGGCAAGCCGTCAAAGGTGGAAGAGGCATTTTTCGCAAGAGTTAGGTACAATGTTTTTGCTACGAGTGTTTTTGACAATCTTATTTATCAAAAAAAGTGTTTTCTATAAGCAAAGATTTTATAGTAATCATTTAATTGGTACTAAATATTTTCATTTTTAACAACACAAAGTGCGGAAAAGTAACTTCAGCAATAGTGCGATAATGTTACTTTTCCGCACGGTTTTACTTTTCCGCACGATTTTTTTAGTAAAGTGCCTGCATATGATTTTTTAAGTTTAATGGTTAAGGCTATGCATTTTCTGAATGAAAAATACTACCCATAGATAGTAGTTGTTCCTAAAATGAAAATCGTACGTTACATTAAAAATCGTGAAGAAAAAAAAATCGTGCGGAAAAGTAAAGAAATCGTGCGGAAAAGTAATTTTTCCGCACGCTCGTAGGAAAAAGTGTTTTTAGGCATAATTTTAGGTAGGACTATTAAATTTGAGAATATTAAGCCATCTTTAGTTTTGGAATTTTTTGTCCCAAGACTGCCTCGTTTACTGAACAAGGTAGCAATTTGGTCAAGTAGTCAAAGGTGAAAAAAATGATTTCCGGAAGCGTTGGGAAAAGTTTTTTATACGGTGGCAAAGTAGAATTTTGCAAGGTGAAAATAAGTGTAGAAAAAAAAATTAATTTTAATTTTTCTTTAGCCATCTGATAGTGAAAGTAACAAAACCAGAAGCAAAGAAGAAATCAACCCAAAATAAAAGGTCTAAGGAATCTATGAAGAAAATACGGGAAATAATAATTTTTGCCCTTGAGACGTAAAAAATAGACGGGACAATTTATTTTTCGGAAACACAAATCATAACCAAAAATTATGATTAACGAAAACAGCAAATTCAGAAAAATGGATATTAAACTAATTCAATCTGGGTTTGCAAAGGTAGAATATAACAATGCTTGGTGGGTGTAGAAGTCAAAATGATGAGAGATGTAGGCAAAAATGATGAGACAAATGATATTAAAGTTAGTTTTTTGCATTCAAACGCGCCAGATATTTTAATTATTGAAAGAAAAATGATTTTAAGAAAACTTCAACCCATTAGCGGTTAGGTTGGACCTATACATTGACAAAGGAGGAAATGTCAGTTTCGACCCAAATTTTGGAAAGAAAAGTCATTTAAAAAAATATATATATATTATTTTTTCCTATACTATAGCATTTACCTTTGACTCTTATGTGTTTTACTTCAAAAAGCTACCATTTTTTACATGTTTGAACATTGTTTTATTTCTTTTGATGTGGAACCCATCATTTTTCCATCTTGAAATTTAGTGAGTATCTTAGTAAAACATTGAAAAAATTATATATTTTAAACAAGGTATCGCTCATGCGTTTCTGATTAGTAGTTTTAGAGATATGCCTTTTTTTCTATACCTATGTAAGAGCAAAACTTGGTAAATTTATAATTTTCAAAAATTAATAACAAAAAAAACAAATGGACTATGAATGAAATAATTGTAAGAAAAATTATCAAAATCGGAGAGTGTCTACCAACACCCTGGTTGATTTCATATGAAATGACCCACATCCCATATACAAACAAATAAAAATTTTGGGAACCCAACCTTTCTTTTTTAAATAAAGGTATGTCACTTAAAAGAACAAAATTATTACAAAATTATAACAACAACTTTTATTAAATATATATTCTAAGCATTGCGGGAGGGGGTGGAGCTGGTTTTTAGCCACACCCCCTCTTTTTCGAACAATTTTTTTTGAAAGGGGACTAAATTAGTACATACATAATTTTCGCAATATCGAAATTGAGTTTCGTGAGGGGCGGCGGGGGAGGTGTAGTTTAACTGAGTTGACTTTTAGCTAAGAATAATTTGATTTTCTTAATATTAGGCTTTTGCGATATGTTTCCTCAAAATTGGACATTTGTATGCATGGGTAACCAGAAAAGCCATGGTTTGGTTATTTGCGGTTACAAACATTGTGTTTTTGATGAAGGTATAAAAAATAAAACATTTTTTTTTGGCGTTTGTTAGAAACTCGACTACCATTGTTAAACTAATTTTCAGCTTTGAAAAGTTTTTGCCACTTTCAAGTGACGTTATTTTGCATAATTTTCATGTAAAATATGTCGATTGCCGTCAAATGCGGTAAGGAAAATTTTCTGCTAGTTTTCGGTATTTTTTTTCATTCTTCACTTGTCCCGTTTTCTTAAATTATAATTAGAACAATGGACTCATTTTAACATGTCCTTTTTGATAATTAGCTGTTTTTTAAATTATCCTTTTTTATGATGCATTGGGATTCTGGTGTGGGAAAAGTGTTTTGCATTTTTTTTTTAATTTTCTCAAACAATCGACCTTATTAGTCAGCACACAAATAACTTAATTAAAAAATCGCAAATTATCGGAAAGCTTAAGAGTGGAGATTCCTTGTTTTTCTGTCAGTAATCTTAACTTAGGAAATGTCGAAGTGACGTTCAAAATTGGTCATGTGATATCCATACTTTCTGGAGTCTAAGTATCAGAATTGGCTGAACTTTTAACGGAAGGCACATTTTGTAAAAACTTGGGACACGACTCGAAACACTTTTGATTTTTGCCGAATAGGCTAAAATGTATTTCTAAGGTCACCAATTCGAAATCTGCAAACATTTGAATCGGTGGGCGTAAATAGTAGTGAGTAACTAGTGACTAAAATAGTGCTTTTTTTACAAGCGTTAGTTTAAATAACGAGCGCAGCGAGGTATTTAAAAGCGCGAGTAAAAAAAACACAGTTTAGCCGCGAGTTGTTAACACTATTTTTTAATACCTTTCTCAAAAACTCCAAGAAAAATAGGAAAATACTTTTAAAAATCTCGAACGAAGAGCACTTCTCGCAACACACCATCTTTACACTCTAAATCAAGGCGACTGGTAAATGAAATAAACATGGTTTCCAGAGCGATGTGCCTTTTTATTCGGTGACGTTCATTGTTGCGACATTTTAATATTTGACAGTTTGATATTTTGACGATGTCTTCAAATGATTTTTTCGTAAATACTTGGTCAAAACTTGGTTTGCACCCGTGATCAAAAAAAAAAAAAAAAAAATTTGCATCGGTAACCAAAAAAGCCATGCTTTAGTTATCTGCAGACAGTTACTAAAATTGTGATTGTGATGAAGGTAAAAAAAAGAAATTTTAGCTTGAGCCAATTCTGATGTTTATTTGACTCGAGAAAGTATGGATACCACAACGTCAGTTCGAAATTTCCCTGACACTGACAGAAAATCTGCAAAAGCTACATTTCCGCAATTTTGACATTAGAATTTGCGACACTGCCACTAAGGGCACCAAGACATAACATAACATTGTTTTATCAACTTTGTTGCGTTGTCATCTTTCTGAAAGGAACGCGGGCCAAAATCGACGAGTTTAAGGGGTTATATATATACGTTTAAGTTAGGGGTTTTTATTAATTTTTTTTCAGGGGTGTAATTATAATTTCATTTAAATGAGCTACAGAGTATCGAATAGTATATGTTTCAGGATTCCCACTCTTCTCTGACTGTCAGTGAAAGTCAGTAAAAGTCAGTAAATGAAAAAAATGGACCTTGAAGTCAGTGAATGTCAGTAAATTCGCTCTTTCAGTGGCCTTTTATTGTTTGTGGCAGCAGTTTTGACAATTGACCATTTCCTAGTTTGACAGGCTGGGTACCGCACTGGTTGGCATAGTGGGTACATACCTGGTCTATCAACCAGGAGACCCGGGTTCGATCCCCGGGGCAGTCGGTAGTCTACTTGGACTTTTTCTGATAAAATTACATAATTTCAGGGTGACCACTTGTCATAAAATCATAATTTTTGAAGATGTGTCCTAAAACGGTCCTAAAATTGGCTAAATGTCATAAAAATTATAAAATTTCACAATGTACCCTTTGCGGATCACTATTTCTTTGGTGTATTTAAAATGATTAGCCAAGAAATACTAGGTCATGTTTAACATTTATCTCTAGAGATGTGTATTGAGAAAGGAAATAAACATTTTGGATTAGTTGGTTTCATTAAATTTATGTAAACGGACTATTACAGTGGCTGAATTCTGCTATACCACAATCGTGCTGTGTTTTATGCCTTTCAAAAGAGATGCAGAATATTTCTGAATCTGAATTCTTTATTTTGGGCATCTAACCTAAAAAATTGTGTGCAATAGCGGCTTTGTTAAAAAAAAATGTAAAACAAAAACATGAGTTGAAGAAAAACAAAATATAATCCTGACTGGCAGGAAATACAGGATAAAAATGATTCTTGTTCTGCTTATTGCAAGTTAAGTTGCAAAAATTTTAAAATTGATGGAAGTGTCAAGGCTCACGGAAAAGACGTTTTTATATAACGTTTTTCTTTTTATATTAGTATGTGTTTATAATATAACATAGGTAGTAGTTAAGTGTTGTCTGTTGTCTCAATTCATAAAAAAATAACGATTTTGTCAGTGGTCACACTGTAATATTGTGAGATTAAGGAAAACACCGTATGGAGCGGAGTAAACCGTGTTAGCTAGAAGGCAGGCTAACACGATTTCATATTGTCCCTCAGAGAGGAGGTTAAGAGGACGGTCCCGTGTAATGCATATATTCATAGGAGAGCATGTTAAAGATCCCTAGCCTAGGGCTAAATTAAATCCTTCTAGAGAAAGAAAACTGCCTTCCTAGGGGGTGCTCATCAGACCGGTCTGGTGAGCGCGTAGGGGGGTATTGATAAAAAGTCCCTTGTTGTAGGGTATGGACATAGTCCAGACGTGATTCAGTCACGCCCTACATTCAATATATAACTGGTCGGACGTCAAAGAGATAGGCTGGGTAGCAAAAAGGTTTGTTACCAAACTAAAACAAAAAAAAATAAAAAATAAAATTTTGGTAGGAACCCTTATTTTCGACATAACCGATCTTTTTTGTTTTTAATTTACCAAAATAAACAAACGGGCAGTGAAATAAAGTTTAAATTTACATAAATACTATAGGTATAGTAGTAATAAAGTCCCCGCAGTGTTACTGCTGCCGAGTGATAATTATGAAGTACTGGTTTAAAGATCGCTTATGCTCCAAAACATGTTTAAAAACGAGTTGTAAGGATTTAGCTTGTACAAACACATACTTAGAAATGGTTAGCATACAGACTTTTTACTGCTCTGATTAAGAGTCCAGCCAGTTACAGATATGCCTCGAGATATGCAGCAGTTCAATGTGTGGAAATTCCAATGTTGGTATACTCACGTAAAGTTTAAAGTTGCAGTCAGAGTTCTGTAAAGTAAGAAGAAACCTCACGGGGATTTTATTGTACTAAAAACACAGTGGGAAAAGGACAGATTGTAATATAGATGGCACTTAGAACTTAAGTGAGAGGTGAGAAACTGGCCCTGTACCTTTAGTTTTTATGTAAGAACCACGCACAATTTAAGTGGAAACTGGATCTCGGTGGCATTTCAACGCCGTTTAAGTATGTTATTGGGACAGACCCTGAGAGCATTTTGTCTTATAGACACAGCTACCGATATGTGTGTGCCAATATTAGCTGCCAAAGATTGGGATGAGCTTACATTTTGCATTTTTATGATGACCGATAACGGCAAAAAAAGCATCAGTTCCCACTAAAATGACAACGCTGAACTCAAAAATGTTATTAGTTTTGACATCTGTCAAGCCCTATCAAAATGGCGGAAAAATAATCAATGAACTTGAAGTTTTTGGGAAAGCAAATACCTTTATTGTACTCTGCTGAATACATTAAATCGGAAACCGTAAAAAAAGTGACAGTGGTCTTAACTGTCATTTACTGTTATGGGGAAAACAACTGATGCGATGACAGATATTTACGAGTGGGGACTCGAACTACACTAAATTGAGGTCGATGAACTCAAAAATGTTATTAATTGGTGAATAAATAGTTTATGAGCGAATTTTTGGAAAAGCTAATACTTTCTTTTTACTCTTTTGGCAGTTGAAAAAAGTGACACTTTTTTCAACTGCCATTTATCGTAATGGGATAAGTTACCTATGCAGTGTCACATAGGTATTTAAAAGCGGGGAACTCAAACTTTTTGGCATTTGTCAAACCATATCAACATGGCGACAACTTTTTAAATAGTCGTGTTACGACCTTTTCAAGGTAATATTCCCCACTTGTTATTGTAATGAATTAAGTTTACACCGCACGAGTAATGTATAACATTTTATATATGACCTGAAGGAGAATAACTTTATTATCGCACTGTTGCGTTTATTACTTCAACAAGTGCGGTAATAAGACCCACGTTCAGGTAAAACATAATATTACCTAGGTTATTTAAAATCTGTTAAAGGCAAAAAAATATTGGCAAGTACTTTAAATAAATAATTATTAAATTATATATAATTTTTTATCACTTCTTTTACAGTTTTGATTTTGTTATTTTTTGAAGAGGAAATAAACTACACATGCTGTATTTAAAAGCACAAAATCACAAATTCTTTATTTGCCATTTTGACAGGGTCTGACATGTGTCAAAATTAATGACATTTTTGAGTTCATCGACCTCAATTTAGTGTAGTTCCGAGTCCCCATTCGTAAATATGTCTCATCGCGCCAATGGTTTAATGACATTTAAGACAGCTGTAACTTTTTTACGGTTTCCGATTTAACGTCTTTAGCAGAGTACAAAAAAGGTATTTGCTTTCCCAAATACTTCAAATTCATTAATTATTTTTCGGCCATTTTGATAGGGTTTGACAGGTGTCAAAACTAATAACATGTTTGAGTTCATCGACCTCAATTTAGTGTAATTCGAATCCCCACTCGTAGTTATGTGTCATCGCACTGGTGGTTTCCCCATAATTTCCCGGTAAATGACAGTTAAGAAAACTGTCACTTTTTTACGGTTTCCGATTTAAGTCTTCAGCGGAGTACAAAAAAGTTTCGACTTTTCCAAAAGAAGGTATTCGCTTTACCAACAACTTCAATTTCATTAATTATTTTTCCGTCATTTTGACAGCGTTTGCAAGGTGTCAAAATAATTGTTATTTTTAAATTCAGCGTTGTCACTTTGGTGGGAATTGATGCTTTTTTTGCCGATGTCGGTCATCATAAGCATGATAATAATAAGCTCATCCCAAATTTTGGCAGCTATTATTGGCCCACCTTGTAGATATCGGCTATGAGACAAAATGCTCTCAGTGACTGTTCCAATAACATACTTAACCGGCGTTGAAATCCCACTGAGATCCAGTTTCCATTTAAATTCTGCGTGATTCTTTTAATTTAAATTCACTGAAGTGCTCGTTTGTTTATTTTCGCAAATTATAAACAGTTTGGTTATGAAATTAACTCTGTGTTTCGGACTTCCACGACGTTTCGATCAGTACAATCTCTGATCGTCTTCAGGTGCAAACTACTAGTTTGGTTATGTCGAAAATCAGGTTTACCACCAAAATTTACCTGTCAATTTTTTATTTTTTTCGTTGGTCATTTTGTTTTAGTTGGGTGGCAAAACTTTTTGCTACCCAGCCTGTCAAACTCGGAAAATGGTCAATTAACTCGTGTAATAACTGAAAATGTCGAAAAGGGTACTAAATCGGAAATCGATGGCTCGTCTGTAATCGGAGTTATCGCAATGCTTTATTATTTCTATTTCGATTCATCTGTTTTGTCAACTAAACGTGAGTTAGAAAGAGTGAGTGAGCCAAAATTAACAATCACCTTGACAATACCCCAACTCCGGCTGCAACCACTGATGGTAGAAGAGTTTATATCACAGACATTTTTGTTCCTAGTCTTATTTCCAAAAATAAAAAAAATATGGCATGGTGTGTTTTATTTAATGATGAAAAACATTTTTATGAATTATGAAAACATTTTTATATGGAACTGTAAAGTCAGTGAAAATCAGTAAATTTAAAATGAAAATTTCAATGGCAACCCTGTGTTTTGATTTTGTAAAAAAATATGAAATAATGTTTTTTGTATTAAAGAAATACTTATTAATATATAGTATCACCTCGTTTGCCAACGAATGGTTTTGCAAAAAACGATGACGATTTTTTTAAAAAAAGCAAATTTTGACTTACTTACCCAACCCAACCCTTCATTCACCCACGATACATCATAAGCCATTTTTAAGCGAATATCCGGTAAATACCGAAATCGTTCAAGCGGTCACACCTGCAGAAGTCACGGGTCAGTCCTTTGTGACGTCACCGTTTGACATTTAAAGTAGGTAACCGGTAAATAATACGCTTTCGAGTATGGTTAAAGATTTTGTAACCTAAGCCTACCAGATTTTTTTTTTGGTAAAATTGACCCAAAAAAAAAAAAAAAAAAACATTGTGCTACCCTATGTTTTTTTAAAATTTCCACTTGAAAGATTTTTTATTTAGAATTGATTCTAGGTGACATAATTTTGATAGCAGTTCTAAAATATTGACGTCATTTATAATATTGGGCAAATTTGTAAATTCACCGATGAGCCTCACCGATGAAATCCATGAAGTTCGTATATTCATCCATAAATTAGCCGATTGATTTCACTAATTCACCAATTTATAGCATCGATGCTCACCTACACAATCAGCTGTTTATAGTTTTTATTAAGTTTTTTAAAATTTAGTTGATGTTTTTTAAAACAGAATGCCAGCGTGATGTAAGAAGTCGCGGTAAAACTATTTGTAAGACAGTTTTCGAGGACCAAGAAGATTAATAAATCTTCATTTTGGACTGATTATAAGATGGACATAAGTTTCATCCTTGCCATCCTCCAGGACGTGTATTCTTGAACAGGGAGCGGCATAAATCTATAGCAAATGATCACATAACACCTTTATATACACGTTCCTGAAGCCCTAGGAGGGTTGCAATTGGAAAATTCGAAAGGAATCTAGGCTTATCGACCTCTACATTTCAGCAACACTTGGTGAAAAAATTCTGTTGAATTTACAAAGTCGCCCGAAGATATCTTTGATTTTACTCAAAAAAGGAATACCTATAATTTTGCAACCAAAAAAACGGGACATTTGCTCGTCCCGACAACTTTTGTTGAAGACGCGCGTCATAGAGGTCAAGAAACGGGACGGCCCTCTTAAAAACGCCCATTTTGTTGTGAGTATTTTGTTTAAAAAACAACAAAATGAATCTCGTGTCCGCAAATAAAAATTAAAGTAACACTCGTGGCAAATCGGACAAAGCGGGTACATGATTCTATATTTACGGTGTTCTGCACTTTTCAATTTTGATGTTTTTGTTTCTCGATTTATTCGACAGGTAGCGCACACAGTTACTACGTTTCCACGTATTACAAACTTTTTGTTTTAAATTCGAGAGTGCATGGTCACTGTAGCTTCAACTGCCAGGTATAATCCTATAACTCCCTGATGATTCCTAATAAGGATGAAACAGGTCTGTAGGTGTCTGGATTCTCCATTAGACATTGGAGGCCTGGTCGTAATGAAATGAGAAACAAAAACGCTTTGTCCGATTTGCCACGAGTGTTACTTTAATTAGTATTTTGTTTATTTAAAATATACCCCAAAAAATGAGCAAAACCTACAGGGCTTTTCTAAATCGTAAATACGCTGACAGTTGATAATAGTGAGTGAACATTGAAATTAACTCTGTGTTTCGGACTTCCATTGTCTATATTTTATTTATACACGACGTTTCGATCAGTACAATCTCTGATCGTCTTCAGGTGCAAACTACAATCAATTCCTAAGGCTACGTACTTATATACTGTGAGAAATCACTCAACCTTGAAGTTTAAGAAGTTGGCTCCGCCCAAGGAGGGGCTTCCAAATATTTGGGATTTCAACACTTGGTTTACTGAAAATACCCTGATTCTGCCCAATAAAGGCAGCTTCAAGGAATTTTCGTTTCTTCCAGTGTGACTCCTTGTGCAAAACCTTTGCTTCTGCCCACTTCATTCGGTGTTGTTTTGACCATGCATGTTCGGCAATTCCTGATTTCGTGGTTTCACCTTTTTGGGTATTCGTCTGATGTTCCTTAAGCCTAACAGATAGTGGTCTTTTAGTTTCGCCTATGTATGATTCACCACACTCACAAGGAACTTGGTAAATGCATTCCTTATTTTGTTTGTTCTCCGGTTTTGTTTTACTAAGAAGGCTTCGAATTGTATTACTAGATTTAAAAGCAGTTTTAATATTAAAGTTTTTCGCTACTCTTCGAATTTTCTCTGATACTCCTTTAACGTATGGGATTGTAAGGAATGCATTTGCCTGGTTTTGGTCATGTAATCTCTGTCCTGTTTGTTGAAATTTAGAAATAGTATCTGTTATAAGTTTCAGGCTGTAACCATTCTGCTGCAGATCCTTCTTAATGTTTCTTATTTCGATTTCCAAGTCATGAGAATTGTTACAAATTTGAACGGCTCTGTTATACAAAGTTTTGATTATGCCTCGTTTGGTTGTAGCAGAATGATTTGAACCTTGATTTAAATATTGTCCTGTGTGAGTGGGTTTACGATAGACTGTTGTTCTGATGTCGCTTTCTACTCGTGTGACAAGTACATCAAGAAAAGGAATTTGACAATTTTGCTCCAACTCCATTGTGAATTTAATGGTGGGTCTTATGTTATTTAGGTGGTGAAGAAATTCTGAAAGTTGTTGGTCATTCCCGGTCCAGACAATAAAAGTATCATCAACATATCTCAGCCAGAGCTTAGGTTTATATGTTGCGGTATCAACCGCGTGTGATTCGAACCACTCCATGTAAATATTGGCCACCACTGGCGAAAGCGATGAACCCATTGGCAGACCGTCTTCCTGAGCATAAAACCTATCTTTCATGCTCAGGAAGACGGTCTGCCAATGGGTTCATCGCTTTCGCCAGTGGTGGCCAATATTTACATGGAGTGGTTCGAATCACACGCGGTTGATACCGCAACATATAAACCTAAGCTCTGGCTGAGATATGTTGATGATACTTTTATTGTCTGGACCGGGAATGACCAACAACTTTCAGAATTTCTTCACCACCTAAATAACATAAGACCCACCATTAAATTCACAATGGAGTTGGAGCAAAATTGTCAAATTCCTTTTCTTGATGTACTTGTCACACGAGTAGAAAGCGACATCAGAACAACAGTCTATCGTAAACCCACTCACACAGGACAATATTTAAATCAAGGTTCAAATCATTCTGCTACAACCAAACGAGGCATAATCAAAACTTTGTATAACAGAGCCGTTCAAATTTGTAACAATTCTCATGACTTGGAAATCGAAATAAGAAACATTAAGAAGGATCTGCAGCAGAATGGTTACAGCCTGAAACTTATAACAGATACTATTTCTAAATTTCAACAAACAGGACAGAGATTACATGACCAAAACCAGGCAAATGCATTCCTTACAATCCCATACGTTAAAGGAGTATCAGAGAAAATTCGAAGAGTAGCGAAAAACTTTAATATTAAAACTGCTTTTAAATCTAGTAATACAATTCGAAGCCTTCTTAGTAAAACAAAACCGGAGAACAAACAAAATAAGGAATGCATTTACCAAGTTCCTTGTGAGTGTGGTGAATCATACATAGGCGAAACTAAAAGACCACTATCTGTTAGGCTTAAGGAACATCAGACGAATACCCAAAAAGGTGAAACCACGAAATCAGGAATTGCCGAACATGCATGGTCAAAACAACACCGAATGAAGTGGGCAGAAGCAAAGGTTTTGCACAAGGAGTCACACTGGAAGAAACGAAAATTCCTTGAAGCTGCCTTTATTGGGCAGAATCAGGGTATTTTCAGTAAACCAAGTGTTGAAATCCCAAATATTTGGAAGCCCCTCCTTGGGCGGAGCCAACTTCTTAAACTTCAAGGTTGAGTGATTTCTCACAGTATATAAGTACGTAGCCTTAGGAATTGATTGTAGTTTGCACCTGAAGACGATCAGAGATTGTACTGATCGAAACGTCGTGTATAAATAAAATATAGACAATGGAAGTCCGAAACACAGAGTTAATTTCAAACACATCATTGTCTCAAACTTTCAAACAGTGAGTGAACAGTTTGTTGGCTTTTTTATGGTAGGTACTTTTTTTTCTTTTTTAGCCTTAAAAATAATCGGTTTGTTATAGAAGTATTGGTAAAATGCTCTAATGAAATCGTTAAATAAAAAACCATCAGTAAATATTAAATGACCAAAAAAATCGACCTTGAACAAAGGGTGGACCTTTGGTTAAAGGTCGAAACACCTAATTTAAAATGTCAACCAAGGGATAAATGCTGGTATTTCCTAGTAACCCGCTTGAAAATGGCTATAGTCACCGCAGAAAAAGGCGTTTCGGGGCCAGGGCCGCAGTTTCCAAATTTTTTATTTTTTTTTATCAAAAGCATCAACAAAGCATGAATAAAGTGTAGGTCATATAAAAATGGACACAAAAACTAATTTTATTTTTTGAAGAAATTGTGTATTCATTAAAATCCCAGCTGTACCCCAGTAAAATTTAATGTTATTTTCCCGTCAAAAATATAAAATATACGATTTTTTCTTTAGGGTTGATCCTTTGGTATGTACCTACAGGGTGATCGGCTTTAACTGTTCCCTGAGATAACTTTTTTTCTAATAGCCGCAGAGGGATCAAGCAAAAACTGGGGAACATGACATTTTATAGAGACCCAAACATCATTCATTCAAATTAATTCGTTTAAATAGTATACAGGGTTTTTAAGAAATTTTAAATCGCCGTCATTTTTTAATATTTAAAACATGAAATATGTGAAAAACTCAACTTAAACTTTTACTGGGATAAATTTAGTACTTTTACCCACTTTTTTACCTCAAAAGCATATTTTTTATTGACATTCCCTCTTCAACTATATTTGTTAATAGTTTGAGCCGTACAAATTCATGGTAATCTTTACTTAACAAAAATTGCCATATTTTACGGTAAATGCATTGCTAATTTGTTTTGAATAAACGAGGATGTCTACAAATAGTCATTGAAGTAGGAAGATTCGTAAAATATATTCGGAATTTTAATTAAAATTAGTAACAAAATAAAAATATCGTTTTTAGTAATATTTAAAAAAAAAAAAATCTACTAATGCGGTAAATAAGTATAAGTACAGGTACTATTATAAATGCTACCCCGTTTCTGTTATTGTGTATGCTAAAACAAAAATGTATGTACAACAGTTCCGTGAAAATGCGGCAGATCGAACTTTTTTTTTTGTTGATCCTGCTCAAGTTCAATACCACTTTTTTGGGATCATATCGGAATCCAACTACATAAAAACTGATATCGTATCAAACTGATTGATGACACCAATAAACGCGTTCAATTTGCTTCATGAAAACAAAAGAGGATCGTATTGAAAACGTATTTAGTTCCATATGAAAACGCGGTAAATGATTAAAGAGTTTCTAAGCAGCCGCAGCTTAATAAGTGGGCTGTGCTTTTTTTCAAGGAGTTTGAAGGTACCAAAGGTAAGTAATGTAAAATAATTTTATTTATAGAATACAAAATCATTTATGATAGGGGTTGCTCTTTATTACAGTAGATCAATAAAAAAACCAAAATAATCTTGTGCTTATAAAGAAATATTATACATACAGGGAGTTTGACTATCAATTCACTATCAAGATTTTAAGGGTACATTTTTTAGGTAAAAATTAGACTTTTTCTAACCATCACCCAAGGCAAAAACAAGGAATCATAAAAACGCTCTTAGATCGTGAAAAAAGAATATGCGAACCAGAAAACTTTGACGCGGAAGTAAGCCACCTAAAAAAACGTAATTCAAGCAAACGGCTATTCAACAAAGCAATTCGATAAATGTCTTTAACACAAGTCATAAGGGAAAACAAGACAAGAAAGAAATAAGATCCAAGGCATTTTTACTTCTCTTAAATCTTAAATAAATACAAAGCCAACACGATTTTTAAACCAACTATAAAAAATTTATTTCGATCAGCAAAGAATGCCTTGCTTTTGCGGGAAGGTTTACATGGGACAAACTAAAAGGTCTAAGACTAAAGGAACACAAGGCACACTGAGGAAATTCAAGTTTTAGCGCTAACGGCATATTACCACACTGGACTTTATCTTGAAGCCAAAAAATTCATAAACACAAAGAAAATTTCAATAGACCAGAAGAAACGCTAAAAATTAACCGCATCTGGATATCAGTCTTACAAGGTACACAAACTCCACTACACCAAACAAAAAGATAAGACACGCCCACTGATTCAGATTTAGATCAATGAGGTACCACCCGTTTCACATAAATATGAGCTGCGGAACAGAACAAATCATCAGTCCACGTTCAGGCAATTGTGGGAACAAATCTCCTGAAGATGCCAAGCACTCGAATCGGCGAAACATCGAGAAGACAAACCTCTACAGAACGACGGCCATATAGACAACATACTATCAGTATCATTTAAAGTTTCTCAAAGCCGCGCAGACACACGTACATCTATAATGCAAGATTGGCTTTACTATATGTGGTAGTTTTAACTCGGAAAATAATTAAATTTTTAAAGTTATGGACGGTAAAAATGTTTCAATTTTTTTGAAAATGAAAATATAGATCCAATTTGAAGAGGAAAGGGAATATCATTATAGAATTTAGCCAAGTAAGCGTCTGGTTTTCATATCAATCCAACCTGCAACTTTAAGCTTGTGGCTAACAGGTCGCCGACGACGGATACAATAAGTAAATCTTAGGCAACATTTCTGGATTTTTTCTATGCGATTTGAAGTACCTGCTGTTAAACAAGAGCCATATACTACATCACAATGGTTGAATACTGATGAGTGCATGAGAAAATGTGCTCTTTAAAATGAAGCTTATTATCAAAAATAGCAGTCAGATATTTCGCTTCTGTTTTTATGCGCAAAAGGTTTTTATCAATTTGAATGGAAACTTCCGGGCTCAAACGCTTCACATCAGTGGGGCGACCAAAAAACATTACAACCGAATTTTTTGGGTTTAGAAGGAGAGCATGATCTTTAGATACTTTATCTAGTCTTTTCAAGTCACATTTGAAGAGGGTAAAAATTTATTATTTTCAACATAATCTACTATATTGTTTAAGGCACGTTCTAGAACTTTTGATAAAATTGGCAAGATAGATATGGGTCTTAATTCATTGAAGGTTATTGTTTTTAGGGAGCGCAACTATATGGCAGACGGAAAAACTTATAAGATGACAGATATATTTTAAAATAAATGGACAGAAACAAGCAATAAATTAATATAAGTACCATTACATCGAACTGCTCTCGATTTAACCTAGTGTGCAATTTGAGTTTCTGAAATCAAAGAAAACTTGAAAAGTATGCGGACAACTATTATAGTACTCATTTAGATCATAGGAAAGTTTCTTAAAAAAAGGACTGGAATTGATAAAAAAGTTGTTAAGTTTTATTGGGATCAGAGAGGTGGTCTGGAATTTATTTTTTGACATTTTTATTTAAGTTTTCTAAGGACTTTTTTACTATTTATTGTATATTTAAGGTATGCTTTCTTTGATTTTGTTTTTGTTGTACTTGACTTTTGCTTTATTTCTCAGCTTAATCAGTAGTTTAGTATTATCAGTTATCCAGGGCATATGTTGTTTCTTAAATTTAGCATATTTTGGTTAAAAAAGGCACTTTTTTATCAGTTGAATTTAAATCAAATATGTTTTGCTAGGGTATAAGGCAATTTAATCTAATAATAAATAAATATGGACGAGGTTTTACGATTTTCGACGCACTTTTAATAAAAAGTACATAAACCTTCGACATAATGCCTGCAAAAAATATTACTATCCAAAATTCCATTGAAATAAAAAATATACACCTTTTAATAAATAATAAGGTCCGCCGTTCAGGAAAATTAAAAAAATATATTTTGTGACTTTTAACTGCAGAAAAAACATCAAAACACCTTTTCGAAACGAAAAATACTTATGGGGTTGGGCCCGGTTTGATATGTAATTTTAATCTTACACTTGAAAGTAGTGTGCAAGAATATCAGAACTTGGTATCTACAAGTCGTAAACAAAGAGAAGTAAAATTATTCCAGTGTAAAGTTTGTACCTACTAAAAAAATTAGGAAACCTTTTTAGAAAAACATAAATCTTTTGATTTTGAAAGTATGTTTGAATAAAGGTTACACAAATGTTAACGGAAACATTAACACGATTTTTTATTGTGATTTTTGCGAGTATGAAACTACAAAAAAAGTGGCTCCTTTAGTCCCCCCCCAAACCCAAAATTACGTTATACTTAATTCGCAACATCTTCTAATTTTTCTTCGGATTATTTTTTATTTAATATTTTTACTTTATTTTTAGGATTTAAATGTTACGTAACGTAGTTGCGACCCCCCCCCCCGCCTTATTACACTCATTTGCCCCTTGCTCCCTTACCGCATTTCGTAATTCATGGACTGTTTGTAATTTAATACCTGTCAAAGCATTAGCCGGAGGAATACATGTTACACAGTCGTCTGTGCTTAATTTGTGTTTTGTCAGTAACTATGTTTATGATAACAGTGTCACATACAATATTTTATCAAGAAAAAGAGAAAAATTACTCATATCTAAAAAAATTATTTCCCAAAAATATTAAATTTCTAAATTAAATATAAAAGTCGAATGCATTTTCCTTCGAAAAAGGATCCAACTTTTAAAATCGAAACTGTAGATCAAAAGATACAGCAAATTCTAAAGCTTTGCACATTTTGTGTCCCATTTCATATATACGTAAGTGATAAGTGATTAAAAAAAATTACAATTTTGAGCACTTTTCGTAATATTTAAATTTACACTAGCATATAGACAAATATGCACCAACGTGAAAATTCCCCGATTAAGCATTAATCACGATTAACATTAATCACAGTTTTAATATAAAGCATCACACAAAAAATATATTTGTGAAGTCGCTACTACCTTTAATGACCTTAAAAGCAGCTGTCCTGTCCATTTTTGCCGCCATTTTGTGACATTTACTTTGATATGTGTGCCAACGGTTTAACTTTAAATCTCCTTAATGAGTAGAAAATTCGCCGTTATATGAGGTTAAAAATTATACTCGGGTGCGCAAAATGCCTTCTTTGCGAAAGCTTTTTTTGTTACGATTTTTGTGTATTTTCGAGACAAAGGCAATGTTCCAAAGTAAGTGTTTTACATGTTTTTTGTTGTGTTTTTAAAAATGTAAGCTTAATTTAGCCTACTAAAATATCGCATATTTAAGAATTAGTTCGTCTCTTGTTACCCGGTATGTGTAGTCCCGCCGTTTTTATGTCAAATTAAAACATTTTCAGTTTTAAAATAGTATTTTCCCGCACTTTAAACTTATCCGAACTCTGCTCCGCGTAGTTTGTCTTCCTGGTTTTTCGTGCGGGAAAGTATCACTGCGCACTTGTTAGGAAAACTACTATTCTGAGTTGTACTACAACGAGTCAAGTTTAAGGTCATTCATATCTATTTTTTTTTTAAAGATTTTCGTCATGCATTTCAAAAATTGGCACGCGACGTCTGTATGCTAACTACTACTTTAGCAACTTAGCTTGGTTCTACATTGCACAAAAAGTCTCGGGATAAAAATAAACTTTTTTTTAGAACTGTACCTAATTAGGAATAGTCGATTGTTTAAGAAACCTTTTCATCTTTATTTAATTTAAACAAAACAGACTATGTTTGTCCAGTTTTGAGTCTTTGTACCAAATAGATTTTATAAATAAAACATCAGTGCTACATTTTTTAGATATCTGACATCTTTTTCATGAGGCGTTTTAAAAAAAATCCGAGTTGCAATCAAGTAACAAGACAAATTAAATTTTTCAAAAATGAACGAGGAAAGCATATTTAACGAAGCCGGATGATTCAAATAAATGTTAGTGAAAGTCAGTATAAAAATTAATATTCCAAGTCACATAACCATGTCGGTTTTGTGATTATAAAAAATTAATGTTGTTGTTCTTTTTTTGATAAGCTGATGGTTACCCGAAGAAAGTATTTTTTTAATTTTAAGTACATCGTTTTTGTTAATTTACAATTGCATTTTGTTAGTTTTAGAAAAGAAGGACAGAGTACCATTTCTCCAGGTCGAAGAACTGAAACTAGTGTTGCTGAAAACGCTGAATCGGTTGGCTGTAGTCAATATAACTTTGGGTCAACACTAAGAGATATATATATATGTAAATTTTGCGACTTTAAGAGCAATTCTAAAGTAATTTTAAAAAAACATTTAAATGACCATGACGCTAAAATGTTTCAATGTTTATTTTGTTATTTTAAGACTGATCATAAACAAAGCTTAGAAAGGCATTTAGCCACCAATGCAGTTACTGACAGAATTTTTCAGTGCAATCTTTGTGAGCATAAAAGTACACGAAAATGCGGTTTAAGAAAACATTTAATTTTGCACAAAAATTCTGATAAAGGGTTTCAATGTAAATTGTGTCAATTTCGTTCAAAATATAGCAGTAATTTAAGAAAGCATATTTTGGTGCAACATAAAAGTGGGGACGAAGGTAAAACGTTTCAATGTTTATTTTGCGATTATAAGACTAAATACAAAGATAGCCTTCAAAAACATTTAAAAGGCTATGGAAATCGTGACAATAGTAAAATATTTCAATGTAATTTTTGCGACTTTAAATCTAATCAGAAGTGTGGCTTAAAAGCACATTTTCTTAAAAATGTTTCACATAAAAATTTTGGCCCCTTGCTGCACTGTAGTCTTTGTGAGTTTAAAACAGAAAAAAGTTTTCGTTTGAAGCAGCATATGTTTAAACATAAAAGTTTTGGAGACGTAAAAACGTATGATTGTCAAGTTTGCGAATACAAGACTAAAAAAAAGAGCAGTATGGACAAACATTTATTGTCTCACAAACAATTTGACGAGGTTGATGTGTTTCAATGTGCTTTGTGTGATTATAAGACGAAATATAGGAGCAGTATAAATTCACATCTATTAATAACCCACAAAGACATGAACGAAGCTGGCTGTTTTCAATGTTCGTCTTGCGATTTCAAATACAAACGAAAATGCGATTTAAAGCGACATATCTTAGCCAAACATGAAAGTGCTGGTACCAAAAACAAAAGTTAGCTAAAAGTTGGGTTATTTTATTTTATATTTTGTAAAGTTTAATATTTACTTTAAGGGTCTAAGGTTTAACTTAAACTTCACTTAAATGCGGGCGATTTGACCCAATTACTAAATACATTGTCGAACATTTATTGTTCCTCTGAATTCCGGGTAATTACTTACCTACCTAATTAAAAGGCGATTTTTTTTAGAAACTTTTTCATGTTAAATTTTTGAATTCTCAAAAAACGAATTTTATGAATAAGCGCATCAATAAAACACTTCCCACTTTTTAGTTTTGCCCATTTTAAAAACGGCTTTTTGGATGATTTCGTCGAAAATCTAACCATATCCAGAAGAACTTTTTTTAATCAACAAGGACATCAACCAAACAGATTCCAAAAAAATGTTACTATAAGTTAATATAAAGGGCGAAACACATAATTAAGATTCCAATGCCAAGTAATCTTTAATTATAAAAATTTTGTTATGTCAAAAGTTATTTTTTTTACTGGTAGCCGATTTCATGCAAAATTTCTCATGGCAATCTCATTAGAGAATGCCCATGTGCAATCTAGCAGGTTAAGTTGGCCTGTAGCCAAAATAATGGCTTTTTACTACTTTTTATTATTTCCACCTACCTTTATTGTTTAGGTATCCAAATTTGTCGTTAACAGTCTCTATTTTTAAAGATTTTCACCATTTTTCAACGTTACGCGCCAATATAGTCATAATTCAGTTGACAGACCACGATCAATCCCGGCGGCAGAACCGGTGTCAGCATTTTTTTAGTACTCATTTTGTCACTTTTGTTTTGACACTTAATTTTCTAAGCTTTTTATTTTAACTGAGTTTTTTAACGAGTATTTTATCCTTTTTTTGTTTCTATTTTTCAATAATAAAATTGGAAGTAAACTGGTCTGCATGAACTAACAGCGTTGATTTTAGTAATCGCACTTCACACATCCATATTGTTACATTATTTCGGCCATTTTTGCCCCACCCTCCTCTTGTCACAAATCGTCACGTTTTTGATGACCGCTCAAAATTAGGTCGAAAAATTAAATCAACCCCTTATTAAAAGAAAGCTGAAAGCTGAAAAAGTTTTAAAACAATTTTCAATTTTTTTTGCTGTGAGAAGTGAAAGTCCAAAAAAATGGCTTACCACCGACGACGGTCTCTCCCCCATCCTAGTGATAATTAATTATTAGATGTAATTAAAAATAGGTACTTACCTACTAACATAAGTTAACAATACGAAAATTAGAGAACTTAAATTTAGTATATTAATGAAGAATTTTAATTGTACATTCCTTTACCTATAACAAAAATTTGCCTTAACTCAAAACTCAATAATATACAGAAGCATTAAAATTTACAACAAATTACCACACGACTGTAAAAAAAGTATGAAAAGCTTTCGAAACAAAATTAAAAGTTTTCTAGTCAACCAAAGCATATTTTAATGATACCTTGTAGTTTTTAATGATACCTTGTAGTTTTATTATTTGTTTGTTTGACAAATTGTACTTTGTGGTTTTTTTATATTTTTATTTTTGTTTCCGTCTATTTGTTTAAACAAATTTGTTTTTAAGACACACCTGTTTTGGATTTTAGTATTTTTATTTTATTTTATTTTTATTCTATTTTAATTTTATTAATTTGATTAAAATTTTAATTCGTTTTGTCTATTTTATTTTTGTTTGTATACCTCTCGGTATAGCTATGTTGTTTGTACATTTCCTTCTTTTTTAAATTTTTAATATTTTGTGAAAATTTTAATATATTTTTTATTTATAATTATATATAGTTGGTTTACTTTTTATCTTAGTTTTTGGGGTTATTATTATCGAGTGTTTAATTTTAGTGTACCAGGCTTTGTCTATGAAATTGTATTAATATTCTCTCTCTCTTTTTCCCGCACTCGATAAGGTAAACTTTATTTTGATTACATTTGCTTCTGTCAATTCAAGTCAAAATGTTTGTTTTTTTAGAAAAAATTTCAGAAAGAATGCCTAGAATGGTTTTTTTTTTCATTAAGGAAGATGCATATATTGCTGGTGCAGAACGCACCACTTCAAAAACTGACTTGGAAAGAATTGAAAATAGATTGAACCGAATTGAATTAGAAAAGACGTGTTATTGGAACCAATCTTATCTCTGTTGCATCCTAGGATCTATTAGGCCATCGGCGGAGTAGATAACGTTTGTTTATGACGATTTACGACTCCTTCTTTTTCGAAAATCACTATAATTTTTATTGGTGTGAAAATTCGGCACGCCCGACGAATTGTCTCTCGTTACACTTGTTGCCGTCGAATCGACGGGTGGCGCACTGGTTGTAGAGGGGATCTGCCCAATAACATATTCGCGCGGATTTGAAATTTATTTAAAAGCGCAAATTTCGGCTAGTTCAGCGCAGTAAAAAAAATATAAGTAGAAAAATGATAAACACCCTTATTTTTAAATGTAGAAAAAATAACATAAAATAAAATAATTCTGAAATATTTACAAAAAGGGAAAGTGGGTCCGGAACATGCCGTCCACCAAAACTTTACCAAGGGGCGCTTAAGTAACCCATTTTTGGTTTTAAGTGTCACTACTCTTGTCACACCGTCAGAACCGGGGTGAATTAATTCAATTCTCCCCAAAGGCCAATGCATAGGAGGTACGTTGTCATCCTTTATTAGAACGAGAATGCCTGGCTTAGCTTCGACGAGGGGAGTGGACTGTAACCATTTTGCTTTTTGCTCAAGAGTGTGAATATATTCGTTTTTCCATCTTCGCCAGACATCTTGCTGGATACGCTTGCCAGCGAACCGATTAAGAGGAAGAAGTTGAAGGTTATCGTCTGAAACTGCTGATAAGGGACGCAAAGTTAGAAAATGACCCGGTATAAAAACGGAGAGATCGCTAGGATCAGAACTGAGTGGGCACAAGGGCCCTGAATTAAGAATTGCTTCAATCTCGACAAGGAGTGTTTTGAATTCTTCGTAAGTGAGGGTTTGTTGTCCTAATACACGAATTAGGTGAGTTTTTACGAGTTTGACTCCCGATTCCCACAGACCCTCGAAGTGGGGGGCTGCAGGTGGGTTAAATGACCACTTTAAATGCTCTGACTCGGCAGCAGATTTCATCATTTCGCATAGAATACGGTAGCTACCTACGAAATTTGAGCCTCGATCAGAGAATATTTGGCACATAGCGCCACGTCTACTAACAAAACGCCGTAAGCACGCAATAAAACATTCTGAAGTTAGGTCAGATGCTAACTCTAAATGCATAGCCTTTGTAGTAAAGCAAATAAATAAGCATAGATACGCTTTTTGGGTCCTGCAACTTCTATATTTACTCATGGATATGAGAAAAGGTCCAGCGAAATCAAGCCGGCGTATTCAAAGGGCTTCGCTTGGTTTATACGACTTGCAGGTAACTTACCCATTGGTACTTGAAATGGCACAGGATTGGTTTTAAAACATTTCATGCATTTAGAAAGGCAGCTACTGATAGCTCGACGTGGAGATAATATCCAGAAATGTTGGGATATTGGGAAATGAAGAGTTTGAAGACCTACGTGAAGGTAAGTTTTGTGATAGTAGTCAATGATTAGGAAGGTAAGTCGATGTTGGCGAGGAAGTAGAACTGGGAATTTTTGGTCATAGAGTAAGCCAGAGTGGACTAACCTTCTGCCCACCCTGAGAAAACCCCGTTCGTCTAGAAACGGACTTAGTTTTGCGAAGTGTTTTGGTAGTTGTTTGTTGGCTTTAATGATTTCAATTTCTTGAGAAAAACATTTTGACTGAACATATTTAGCTAAAATTAACAACATGTTGTGCAACTCTTGAATAGAAAAAGTTTTAGTAGATTTTTGGGATACTTTTTTACGGGTAAACACGTAGAATCGATAACAATATGCTGGAATGCGCTGAAGTTGTGACAAATTTGAGTATTTTTCAAAAAGAAGTTCGAAAAAGTTAGAGTCGACTTCAACAATGATCACAACTTTGCGCGTTTTCGAAGAAATTGCCTCCTCTTCTGACTCCAAAATTTGAGCTGGCTGTTGCGGCCATGAATCTTCGGACGATTGCAGCCACAAAGGCCCACAAACGCTTCAGGAAGTAACCCCCTGCACATGAAGCCATTCGATCTTGTATATAACTAACTCGATTTGACACAAAGGTTTGAAGCAAATGAGTAGACGATCTAATCCAGGACAATGCAACGGTGGAGTCACACCAAGCAAAAATTTCAACAGAATTAAAAAAGGTCTGATAAGAATCAAGAACAGATGACATTTGATTGGAAAGAAGAACACAACCGCAGAGTTCTAAGCGAAGCAAAGATGTTTTTTTAAGAGGCGATACCTTTGATTTTCCGCAGATCAGGCGTACCTGCGTGTTTCCGTTGGCGGTTAGCGGTTCAGCACATAAAAATGACAGCAGCGTAGCCGCGTTCAGAACTATCACAAAAACCATGAAGTTGATAGTTAATAGCATTCGAAAAAGTAGTGATTTTAGGAATACGGACCTGACTTAGACAGGGTAGTTCAGTACTAAATTGAGACCATTTGGTCATGACGTCACTGGAGACGGTTTGGTCCCATCCTAAGCCTAAACTTCAGAGGTGTTGCATCAGAAATTTTGCATAGAAAGATATAGGCCATACCAATTGGATCGTAAATAGAACTTAATTCTGAAAGAATAATCCGCTTGGAAAAGGAATCGTCTTTAATTTGCATAGAATATGAAAAAACATCAAGGTTAGGTAGCCACTTTAGTCCTAGTACTTTGACGGCAGTGTTTTCCGAATCAGTGAAATCCTGCGATTGGTTTTGTTGATGTTCTGCGGGAATATCTTAAAGAAAGTCTTGGCTATTGCTAGCCCACTTGCGGAGCTCAAACCCTCCTCGGTCAAGGAGCGAAATAAGCTCTGTTTTAAGCCTTTGGGTTTCCAGAAGTGATGAGCAGCACGTGACTGTGTCATCGACGAAAATGTCGTTAGACATCAGATGCCAATGGAAAAGATTCTCCTTCATCTCTCGTCAACTGAATAATAGTTCGAAGGGCTAAAAATAGAGAGCACGAGAGTCCATATGTAACGGTAAGAAGTGTATATTGCTGAAGAGGATCACATGGCGAGAAACGGCATAAAATTCTTTGGTAGTCTATATGGCATGGATGTACTCGAATGTTCCGATACATTTACATACACAAAATGCTACGGATTTAAGTTGAAATTTAAGTAAGATAGTGAATATATCTTTTTGGAGTTTTGGACCTGGCAGAAGACATTCATTTAAAGATTTGTTCACAGAAGGAGTTCGGCAAGAGCCGTCGAAAACCACACGTAGCTTCGGATTGGAACTGTTCATGTTGTACACTCCATGATGCGGTATGATATAGAGTTTGTTAGGGTCACCTGGGGGTGTTGATAAGAGTCTCGTTCAAAGGCGATTCCATGGAAACAAAGAAAGAATGCGTTTCAGAAATTGAATTTGTTGAGTTAATAGCAACTCGACCGAGAAGGACGTACCCAAATATTGTGTTCATATAAGTTGCCTCATTACAATTTCCATAAATAAAGCCGGGTTTTAGTATTAAACCAAAAGCATCAGAGCCAATTAAAATATCTATGGGCCCGGGTGTATTAAAGTTAGGATCGGCTAATTTGACCTGATTTATACCAGGCGAACATGATGGGTACAAAGCATTGAGGCAATTTAGAACACACATTTGGAAGGACAACCGCCCCTCCAGGCTCAAGAAACAAGGAGGGCTGCTCGACCGGACGAATCACAATATTAGCGCTACCTTTGGATTGGGAAGGTAGTTGGCCAATACCGACAACAGATATTGAATTTGGATTAGAAATATTTAAGCCTAGACGCTTGATGCACTTTTGAGAAATAATAGTACACATACTTCCATTGTCAAGTAGTCCACGAATGTTTTGGAAGTTTCCAAAAGCATCACGAATCTCTAATTCACAGGTGGAAAGAAGACACGTAGTTTGTGCCTTTTTTGAATTAGAAAGAGATGACGTGTTGCTCTGAAGTGGTTGGTGCATGGTTGAAATGTGAGTTGCAGGGGGTGGTTGATAAGTGCCAAGATGCCAGTTGAATTTATAGAACCTTGTTGTGAGGGGTTTTGGAAGAAGTGTAGAAGCGAGTGACAGGTTCTACATGTAGAACTACTAGAACAAGATCCAATTTGGTGATATGGATGTTATAGCACCATTTATTGTCAGTCACAATTTTTCCTCTTTCTTGAGGCGTTTTTTTCCAGAAATGAAGGATATTTGTAAATGACGTGCGTCTGTTTATAATACACACAAGTAAAAGGAATATTTTTGGAAAACTGTTGGTTCGAGTTGCTAGTTGTATTGACATTTAATGCCACTTTGTTTTGATTTCAACGGTTTGAAGAATTGAACTGATTCGAATTATTGAACTGATTTGAAGTATTTGGGCTTGGAGAAGAATAATATTTTGAAGGTTGGTTTATGTTAGCGGATTAAACAGCTACGCACTGCTTTTCCAAAAAAGCCCTAAGATCATGTTAGTAAGGAATGTCAGTGGATGCATATTGAAGCTCAAAACGCCTAATTGTTGAAGAGTCTAATTTGGATTTAAGTATTTGAAACATAACAAAGCTCCAAGAATTTACAGGCAACTTTAGGTTCTCCAAAGCAGCTAAATTTTCTGAAAATGTATTTATCAATTTTCTTAGCGCTTGTGGAAAATCAGTAGTTACCTTAGGAGCAGACATAATTTGACTCCAATAGGTGTCTGCAAGCAATCTTTTATTTTGGTATCGATCAAGCAAGGTTTTGAGCCCAATTGGATAACTATCCTTAGTTATAGAAAGAGATGTAATCATATTTAAGGGTTCACCCCTAAGAGAAATTCTAAGATGTTGAAGTTTTACCACATCAGTTTTTGAAGAATCTTGATGCACTAAAGAATTGAAAAGATCGTAGAAAGTAGGCCAGTCCTTGTATTCGCCACTAAATATAGGCAAATCTAGTGGTTTTAAATCGACCTTTGGGGAGGATTTTGGTAATTGCAGATCTGCTGTGGGCTTTTGAATATCGACTACACCGTCGTAAACTGCTTTTACCGTATAATATTAAGTCATAAATCCCGATCTAACCGTCCTATCCTCCGCCAAGTCCGGTTCTTTTGCATTGGCAACCTCCTTAACTGTTTCTCTATGAAGGTTCTCAAAATCTGAGAATATTTCGGTTGCGTTTTAATGTCTTCGCTCATAGTAGCAAACTCACCGATTTCTTCAACACGAATGTCGCATAAAGCTCGCAATTGTTTTAGCTTGGAAAACATTTTTTGTAAGAAAAATATCGAAACGAAAATAAGTAAGGTCCACAGCAATCCGGTAATTCACTAAATAACTAATAGGGAGTGACAATAGTAGTAACAGTTATGGAAAAGTAATGAAAATAAGTTATTTTTAAGAACACTATTTACTTTTTGACTGACCCCGGTAAATCAAATTACCTACTGAAAACAAGCTCTAATTTAAACCATTCCGGTATTTAAGAAAACCATCCTTTTAATTAAAACCAAAATATATTTAAAATAGGTTTTGTTTTTTGCTTTGAATTTCGGAGACGAAACTTGCACAAAAAAGAGCGTTTACTGATAAGCGCCGATCGACTTTGTATTTTATTTCTTAAGGAAATGAATAAATTGAAACGTTTTAAAATGAAAATAACTACTATTTTTAGAATTTAAAAAATATAGATTTTTTATTTTATTTTACCTAGCTGAACTAGAATTTTGGAAAATCCGGCTCTCAATGGGCCAAAAAATGGTGCAGAACACACCACTTCAAGAACTGACTTGAAAAGAATTGAAAATAGATTGAACCGAATTGAATTAGAAAAGACGTGTTATTGGAACCAATCTTACCTCTGCTGCATCCTTTTTTTTTGCTTGACAGTTGACAGTAAACGAATATAAACGTCGAAATTTTGGTCTCCCTATTTTTCCAGTTTTTTATCAGTAATAGTTATTTTTCTAAACAAAAAACGTAACCAACTTGGGACCAGGAGCAGTCTGCGACAGTGGAGTCTTTGATCTGATGTGGAACTGGTGAGATTACTCTGGGAAACTGATTTGAACTCAAACAAATTCCTGCATGGTAACCTAACCTAAAAAAGTATCAGCTGATCATTCTTCTCTCTAAACTCATCAGACCGGGCCTTCTGGCCACACAAGTAGTTCAAATGCACCTCTAACCGCATCAAATCACAAGTAGTTCAAGAAGCCCAACGACAATATGACAGGTCCAAAATCCCAAATAACCTGCAACCAATGCAACATAAAAATAACAAAAACACAAGGTTCGATAAATTGCAGCAAATGCAACTCTTGGATTCATCTAGTATGCTCTGGAGTTGATGAAATTGAACTAAAAGTTATTCAAAAGCTGAAAAATTGCGAAAATAAAACTAGGACAGAGATTAGAAAATCAATGGACATTTCAACTAGCCCAGGTAGACCGTCAATAGCCAGCTCGTCTAAACAACCGCTAGCTGATAGTAAACTAATGGATACTATCAATGAGCTAAGAATTGAACTAACAGGAGAAATACGAAGCTTGAGGGAATCTATTTCTTTCATAGCAGCACAGTATGAGGATCAAAGCCAACGAAATCAGTTGTTTATGGAGGAGATTAAACTCCTAAAGCAAAGCAATGAAGAGATGCAACAGGAGATAAAAAGGCTAAAAAATCATACTGAAAAGAAAGACCAACATCACAGGTCTAATAATAATCTAGTAGTTGTTGGAATACCAGCAAATACACAGGAACTTGAAAACTCAGCAGCAATCAGGGAGAAGGTATTAAAAGTACTAAATAGGGTTGACCCTACCATAAAACAGGAAGCCCTTCAAGTACGGGCTTTAAACAAAAATAAACCAAACTCCTCACTCCTCCTATCGTTCCCTAATGCTGTGGATAGGCAAGCTTTGCTAACTAAACGAAAAGAAAGCGGGAAAATAATGGCTACAGACTGTGGTCTCCCAGGACCAACACAGATCTTTTTTAATGAAGATCTAACTAAGGACCAACGAGCATTATTCTTTAGTGCAAGAAAAAACCTCCGCCTATATGGCCTTTTCCAATATGTTTGGGTTAAGTCCGGCCAGGTGTATGCAAGGGAAGACTCTAATTCCAATGCTGTGAAAATTAAATGTGAAGAGGATGTGCTTAAATTAAAATCTAGCTAAATAATTAAAGAATTCTAATCATCTTCACGGACCACACTTCGTTCCTTGATGAAAAATGTTCAGAAACAAAGGTATGTGACATGATATCAGAGACCAATTACTTTACTGATAGCCTGAGGGATTTTAATATTATTCATATTAATATCTGTGGAATAACAACAAACTTCAATAATCTCTTAGTCTACTTGCAGTCCCTAAATACTGTATTGATGCGATAGTTCTCTCGGAGACTCATGTTTTTAGTAACCTAAACCAATTTCAAATAAAAGGTTATGAAATAATATATAATAATAGTCAAATAAATTTTTGTGATGGAACAATAATGTATGTAAAAAGCGACCTCTTAATTAATAATCAAATTATTGCCATCAATAATACAAAATTTCTAAGAGCAACACTTACTCAAAACACAGTTAATATTGGGATCATTGCTCACTACAGGTTACCTTCAGTTTCACAAGAAAATTATATATCTGACCTAGAGGAACTATTACAAAATAGATTCTCAAATAGTCAAGTAGAAATTTTTGTTGGCGACACAAACTTAAACATGATGGATTTAAAGTCAGAATTAGTAAACAAATATATAAATATATTAGGATCATATGGTTATAAAAATTTGATATATAACTACACCCGAGTGCAAGGACTTGCACGCAGTTGCATTGACCATATTGCTTTGAAATACAAAAATGCCAAATTAAAAACAAAAGTTAAACCTAATACTATAATATTAAAAAGCAGTATATCAGACCGTTACCCGGTATTATTAAACCTAGAAATCCAACTTCATCAAAATAGTTCACAAAATATACACCAACTAAGATTTAAAGATAAATTAAACAAAAGTTTATTGCAAAAAACCTTTGAAAAGGAAAAATGGCAAGATATATTACAGAGCAATGACCCCAATAACATAGCTGAAAAATTGGTAACTAAACTACAAAACTTTATTAAAATTTCCACTTTTCAACAAAAAATTAATGCAAAAACAAAGGGCCTTAAGCCTTGGATAACTACAGGTCTGGTTGTTTTAATTAGAAAAAGAGACTACCTTAAAAAACAATCAGCTTGTAATCCAAATAATATCCAGCTATTGGATAAATTTCGTAACTACAGACATTTGACATAATAAATAATGTAAAAATACACTTCTACAAAAAACAGGTGACTGAAAACATGAAGAGTCCAGGAAAACTGTGGCAATCTATTAAAAATATAGGTAATGATAATAAAGTTAGAAAAATTATTAAGTGTATAAAAAACGATGAAGGTAATATAATCACCGATCAAAAAATTATGTCAGAAGACTTTAATAAATATTTCTGTTCAGTGGGAAAAAAATTATCAAAAAAAATCAAAACCCCCAAGTTTAAGTCCAAAGATTCAAAAATTAATCCAGATTCCATCTTCCTCAACCCTATAACAACAAATGAATTAATAAATCAAATAAAAATCTTTAAAAAATGGTTCTGCAGGTGGGGAAGATGGAATTACTGTATATATTATAAAAAAATTTCACACTTATTTGCTCGTGCCACTTCTACACTTGATTAACTGTACTTTCATTGTCATACCGATATATAAATCTGGTGAAAAAACAGAAAAAACAAATTACAGACCCATAGCGCTTTCAAGTGTATTAAGCAAAATAATTGAAAAATGTATAAAACTGAGGCTGTGTAAATTTCTGGAATCAAAAAAACAGTTATCAAATAATCAATTTGGGTTTAGGGAGAGTCTCAGCACCGAGGATGCCGTTGCCGAGGTTACAAATTTTGTTTTTGAGAGCATTAACGACAAGTATAAACCGGTGGCTGTCTTTTTGGACCTGTCAAAGGCGTTCGACACTGTGGAGCATCGCACTCTCCTAGACAAGCTACATAGGATAGGAATAAGAGGTATTGCATTACAGCTTTTCAAATCATTTTTGCTTGAAAGAGAGCAATCTGTTAAAATGCAAGATAATATTAGTAGCCCTGGTCTGGTAGAGTGCGGTGTTCCGCAGGGTACAGTGTTGGGCCCGGTCCTCTTTTTAATATATGTCAATTCACTGACTCAACTAAACATTGAGGGAAAAATAATCTGTTTTGCAGATGATACTGTTTTATTGATTAAAGACCGGACATGGGGGGGTGCCATTGACAGGTGCGAGAGGTCAATGCAAAAATTAAAACACTGGTTGGACTCAAATTTATTAACATTGAATACGAATAAAACAAATTTTCTAACATTTGCAATGAACAAAAGAAGTTTACCTGAAATACAGGAACTAAAATTGCATAATTATGACTGCCAGGTAAATATAAATTGTAACTGTACGGAATTGATAAAAAGAGAAACAAATATTAAATACCTTGGTGTTTATTTTGATCAGTGCCTCACATGGCGCAATCATATAGATTATGTAAACAAAAAACTAAAACAACTAGTGTATAAATTCTACGAATTAAGGCAAATTGTTCCAATAAACATATTGAAAATGTACTATCAAGCACTAGCTGAATCGGTACTAACTTATGGAATAACAGCTTGGGGCGCAGCCACTAATAATATAATGGCACCACTATATGTAACTCAAAAATATATAATTAAAATAATGCACTTTAAAAATAAACAATTTCCTACGGAGGAATTATTTAGAATTTCAGGATTATTAAAGATTAGGCAACTTTATATAAGGACTATTTTGAAATTTAGTTTTAGAAATAAGCTGTTTAATAAACCTATTACTCACCACAATAAAGGAACAAGAAATGTATCAAAAAACAACCTAAATATACCTAATACATTATATTCAACAACTCAAAGACATATTTCATACATCCTCCCAAAAATATACAACATTCTCCCGGATAAATTCAAACAAAGTAAATCAAATAAAAATATCAATAATAGGCTAAATGAATGGATTTTATCAAATTCGTGGAGAATGTATGAAATTGTCCCAACCTTGAATAGTGTTGGAATAACTTAGGAAATAACTTAACTTAAAAAAATAGGGAAAAATTAAATAATACTCTTAACTCGTGTTCCAAAGCAGTTCCGCGTTGGGAACTATCCATAATATCAATCGTCCGTGTTTCGCTGCAGACAACAGACCCGTACCGGTACAGTCACAGGGGACGAATACAGTGGGAGGCGATCGAACCCCTCTCCAATGAAATTACGTACCAACTTCCCCAAAAATGTTGCCTGCTTCGACAGTTTTTTTCTTTTATTTTAAGTTAAACATTACTCTTTAGGTTTCGTCTATGGCATTCAAATTTAAAAAAATCCTAATCAGTTGTTAAGGTTCTGAAAAAAAGTTTCTTTGTCTCTCCATTTTGGAGAAGACTTCCCATGATGGGAATTGAGACGGTTACGTCACAACCGCCTCTTTTGGATTAAGAGAACAGAAACATTGAAGGAATATCCAAGGAAATTTATCATATGAGACCATCAGTTTTAACATACTTTCTCACTCATTCTGGTCTCCTAATCATGTATTTTTCAAACTTTCGGAAATGACCTGGTTATTATAATTTGGTACAGAAGCATAGTTTGGGTAGTTTTCTGCAAATGTTTGTGTTTTATAGCAAAATTGAAGTAAACTTAGTTAACAAAATATTTAAAAATTAAATAAAAAACACTTATTTTTTAACGGGGAAACCTAAATTATATGTTCTCTGCTTTTTTGTAAATTATTATAAGTAATAAAGGCTTGAAAACTATATACAACAAAAACTTTCTGCCAGCTCCCTTAGCAACAAGTTAATTTAAAATTGCATTTAATATATTATGTACGCCATTGATAAATCGATATTCATTCAACGCGCGGGATTATTGCCGTTTTAATTTTAAATAAATATTACCCCGGTTCATCTTGGCGCATTCAGTTAATAATCAAAAACTCGCTGTGAATCGCATTGGCATGCTGGTCGGATATTACCATTACGTGTCCCCTCTATTTAGATTTACATGCTCTCTGTTAATGAGTAAGCGTAAAAAAAGGTAGGAAAATAAACAGAAAAAACTTAAATCTTGAATTTCACCAATAGTTGTTATTTTTATATGCTGTCCAAAAACACTCTGATATTATTTGTTTAGCCTATTGCCATTGTTTAAGAAATCTGCAACGGTGTAACTTCTGAAAAAACTGTATTTTATTTAGAAAATCTAATTATACTTGCGTGAATATTAGACAATGTGACAAAATTGACAAAATGGTCGCGATTCTCACCCGTCACAATTGTGAAAAGTGGAGATTTGTACTTATTGCCTCATTTAAAACAAAAACACAGCGTCGTTAATCTTTATCCTAACGTTGTTAGAGAAACTGATTTTTTTTTTAAGGGTATCAAGGGGAAATCTTGCATAAGACGCTGGAAATACTTTCCTGCCAGAGTCATTTCTTCTCTACCAGGAGAGCCCGGGTAGTGTCGGATTCCTACCGACTAAAACCCCTCGATTGTGACTCCAACCTGCCAGGTGGCAAGCCACAGTCACTGCACTGCAGCCATTACTGTAGAGAAACTGCTTCATTTTTTTTTAATAACATTTTTAAATTTAATATTTTAAAGATATTTTGCAGCATAGTTTTATGGCGGAGCTAAATTGTTACTACTAACAACATCAAAAAATGTCGAAAATTCTCACCATGTAAAAGGAAAGACAGAATTTGTGTGACTTTTCTGAACAGTGACAGCGACATATTCCATGGCTATCTATGGTTTTATATGTTAAACGTTTTAAAGGTTTGTTTAAACATAGAAATAAGCTTAATACCATACAGTTTTAAATAAAAAAAATGATTTTTTACAAAAACTGTAACAGTATTAAGAAACTAAATTTTAAGGAATTTTAGCCAATAAGTTCTGACAAAAAAGCAGTTAGTGTAAACCTTTGTTTAAAAATCGTTTTTTCGACATCAAAAATTAAAATGTCCCAACACTGAACGATTATGCGAGTAGTGATGCTCTGTTTGAGATTTTCATTTTAAAAACTACCATTTTATAGTTACACCAAACAAATTATATAGTAGTAGTAGTATAGGGGCGGCCCGTGGGCCTGGCAATTACGCCTCTTCATGGGCCCTTTCTGCCATACCCCGTTCCTTACCCCTATGCCCCTACTTCCGCTGCACCTCTCTCTACGGGGCTCCCTGTCTTCTTTACGAAGTTCAGTACGTCGGCCCATTTGGGCGAGTGCAGCTCTTCTTCCTCTATCATAGGAAATCCCCACTTCAGCTGCCTTAATCTGGCATATGCATCACACTCTGCTATCAAGTGCTGCGCCGATTCCTCTTCGAGCCCGCAAGCGGGACACACGAGATCTCTTGCTACTCTTATTTGCGTCAGATGTTTGTTCAGCCGATTGTGCCCAGTCAGCATCCCTGTCAGCAGTCCAATGTCCTTTCTCTGTCTTTGACTCTTGCCTCCAGGACGTCTTCAGTTCATTGTTCGCCCATTTGTTGAGCTCACTCTGTACCTGTTTCCTTGTTATTCCCAGAAGAGGTTCCGATCCAATGTATTCAGCCCCTAGTCTGGCAAGTTCGTCCGCTTTCTCGTTCCCTGGTATTCCCTCATGACCTAAGACCCACATCAGTGTCACCCTTTTGTCTTGAGCCAGTGTTTGCAGTGCTTCAGCGCACTCCTCCACCAGACTACTGACTATTTTGGGTGCAGTTAGAGCTTTGAGGGCCACCTGGTTGTCGAAGCATATGTATATGTCCCTCCTGCCATTCCCATTGCCATGATAATGGCATACACCTCCGCCTGAAACACCGTAGCGTGTTCTCCAAGTGGATAACTCTTCTGAACTTCTAGGCTTTCCACGTACACTCCTGCGCCTGTTGTCTGCCTGGCTGACAGTTTAGAGCCATCCGTGTAGCAGACCGTCGCTTCTGCTTAATTCCGTTCGGAATTCTTCCCTTTGCCACTCATTCCGTTCTGGTATTGTGACCTTGTACTTTTTATCGAACCTCCATGGTTTAAGCGGTGTTTTCACTGCCAGTCTTAGGAGGGGCAACTCTTTCGTCGCCGGTCCCTCGACCGCCAGATGGCCCTCTCTTTCCTCCCTGACCTTCCACAGTCCCTGCTCCTTTAATCGCAGGTGCGTCGCCATCGCCTCCTTCTTGATCCAAGTTGGAAGCGAGGGGAGACACAAGATTGTTTCCAGGGCGTGGATGGGGGTCGTCCTCATTGCGCCGGTCATCCCTGTACAGAAGAGTCCTTGCAGGGTCGTAAGCTTTTTGGATATGGTCAGCTTCTCTACAGCGGTCCACCAGACCACTGATCCGTATTGGATCCTTGGTCTTATGATGGCCGTGTATATCCAGTGTAGGATCCTCGGGGTAATGTCCCAAGTTCGACCGACCATTTGGCGCAACTGCCACAATGTTGTCTGGACTTTAATAGTCATTCTGGCAACATGCTCGCTCCACTTGAGTCCCTTGTCCAGAGTCACCCCCAAATACTTAAGTTGTGATACCACAGTTAGGGGTCTGCCATGCATTATGGGACCTCTGAATCCCTCTAGTTTCCTCTTTCTGGTGAATAGGATCATCTCGGTCTTTTCAGGATTCACTGAAAAACCATTCTGCATCCACTAGTCTTCTATGATAGACTGTGGCTAGAAAGCGGCCGTTCACTTTCACTAAACCGTCGTCCGCATATGCTTGTGCGTCGAATCCCTCCTGCGTCAGGCGATTTAAAGAAATTATATAACATTGGTTATAGGATGGAATAGTACTTTTTCTGCGATGTGCATTATTAAAAAAAAAAGAAAATTGCTTATTTAATACATAATATATTGTAATAAAAACAAAGAATATATACCTACCTTATAGAATTTTGAGGTAATCTAAAAAAACTGACATTAACAATGTTCTTTGATTTGCGCCCTTTAACGATTAATCAAACTTTATTTTTCTTGCCGCTAATGGCTAAACGAATTCACTTGATTGAACTATCACCGCTCAGTCGACGCTGATGAATGATTTTGGGCCTTTCATCCCAAAATGGCGGCCTGCGCCCTCTGGTCTGTTCGGTACTCTGTGGTGTAAGTGAAAAAAACAAAAAAAAAATGAAACCGGCACTGCTGTAAGAGATTGACCAAGTTCTGTTAATGTGAGTAGTGTCAATTGTTAACCCTCCAAGTACCGAATTATTATATTTTATAATAATAATATATTTTGGAAGAAACTAGTTAATTTGGGTAAACATACTACAAATTAATGAGAGGTATGGAGAAAAAATAAATCAAGATCCAGAAAAACCAGCGGAATATTTAAGAAAATGCAAGAGAGGTCTTTCAAACAAAAGAAATTGGTGACTTATCTGAGCGCGAAAAAAGGCATACAAGAAAAAAATGGCGTAAGAATCAAGCGAGGTGTAGACAGAAGTAAAAAGAAGTTGTTAAGAAAATGTACCACCAGTTACTTTATCAACAAATAAGAGATACGCAGCAAATAAAGTGGGACGAAAACGAGTAGTATTCAGGAGGAAGATCAAGAAATTAGAAAAGGCCAACAAATAAAAAAAAAGTACAAAAACAGATACCAAAGATTAAAGAGTTCACATAGATCTGACGAAAGAAATACAAGTATTAAAGAGAGTTTGACACCGGATTCCAAAATGAAACATGACACTGAAAGGCAACTGGTTGTTTATAATGGAATTATGTAAAATAACGCTGGAACTTTCAAAAAATTAGGTTTGCAGGAGAGCGAAGGCTTTTTGATAGGAAACTGGGTGGTAGTAAAATATTGCGATAGATATTATCCCGGTATTGTAACGGATAAAGATCATCCCAATGACGCATATGAAGTAAATGTGCTACATTCTATTGAAAATAACAAATACGTCTGGCCTGCAGTTGAATACAAAAGTTGGTACAATCAGGATGAAATTTACTGTATCGCTGAACCTCCAAAAAATATCAGCAGAAGAATGTTTGCGTTCAGTAGCGCTCCCTGGCTTGAATAATGAAGTGTTCATTTATATTTGCTGCTATTTAATTTGTTCGTTTCAAATAAAAAGTATTTTTTTATATTTCTTGCATGTTATAAGTTCTTCGATATGTATCTAATCACCTACGCAACAAAGCTGTCACCTACGCTACTTTTAACAAAAATTGTAGAAAACGGTCTACATTTAGAAAAATTCAAGGAATATTGGTTTCTGAAAACTAAAGTATTCTCTTTTGGTTAAAAATTATATTTATACTTTAAATATGTAAGTTGTAATTTGTAATTATGTTTAAAGTAGCGTAGGTGACACTATTTTTCTCAAAAAACCAAAATAAAATAACTAAAATTCAAAAAAAACTGCGCGGCTTTTACTCCTATAATAATACAAACATAATATTTTGAAAGCTAAACCAGTTATTTTATCTCTGGGTAATTTTTTTAAATAATTTTTTCATTTGGGATTTTCATTCTAGGTGAGAATGACCCACACTTTTTTTTTTCGGCTGTAGTTTTGCTACTGTAAGTTTGATTTTTGTGATTTTAGCTTCTGTGAAATGCTAAAATTTTAGATTATATTCACAAAGTGTCAAATTTGACACCCAGCTGAGCTCAAAATCTAAAGAACAAATACTAGAGGTCTTTAGACCTGTTTTACAAAGGGTCAAAACACAGGGTGACCACTTACAAAACCGTTAATTTTTTTATGAATTTATGACATTTTTTCAGAAAAATTATGTCATTTTCATGACATATCTTGCAAAATAAACCGTACATATAATAACAAGAGATCATTCACTTTTAAAGAACTATTAGTCAACACTTAGCTACTAATTAAAATATGCTAATATAGAAAAAAACAAGAAAGTTACATATGTTTGGTTTGATTTTGGAGAACTCTTCAGTCAATACTTAACTACTACCTATGTTATATTATAAACACATACTAATATAAAAGAAACAACGTTATATAAAAACGTCTTTTACGTTAGCCTTGACTTGACCAATGCCACTTTCATCAATTTTAAAATTTTTGCAACTTAACTTGCAATAAGCAGATCAAGAATCATTTTTATACTGTATTTCCTGCCAGTCAGGGTTATATTTTGTTTTTCTTCAACTCATGTTTTTGTTTTACATTCTTTTAAAACAAAGCCGCTATTGCACACAATTTTTTAGGTTAGGTGCCAAAAATAAAGAATGTAGATTCCAAAATTAAAATCAAAGTATTCTGCATCTCTTTTGAAAAGCATTTTTTTTTTCAAGGGTATCAAGGGGAAATCTTGCATAAGACGCCCGAACTACTTTCCTGCCAGTCATTTCTCCTCTACCAGGAGAGCCCGGGTAGTGTCGGATTCCTACCGACTAAAACCCCTCGATTGTGAGTCCAACCTGCCAGGTGACAAGCCACAGTCACTGCACTGCAGCCATTACTGGCTTATTGTGCACTTTGAAAAGCATAGAACATAAACAAAACAACATAATTTGAAAAGCATAAAACAGCACGATCGTGGTATAGCAGAATTCAGTCACTGTAATAGTCCGTTTACATAAATTTAATGAGACCAGCTAGTCCAAAATGTTTATTTCCTTTTCCAATACACACCTTTAGAGAGAGAAATGTTAAACATGACCTAGTATTTCTGGGCTAATCATTTTAAATACACCAAATCAATGTCTAGTCTACAGGGGCTATTTGCAAAATAAAATTTGTAAAATTACAAAACTGTCTTAAAAAATAGTGATCCGCAAAGGGTGGATTGTCAAATTTTATGATTTTTATGAAATTTGGCCAATTTTAGGACGGTTTTAGGACACATCTTCAAAATTTATGACAAATTATGATTTTATGACAAGTGATCACCCTGAAAACACCATTTACTTCGTTTGCATTGAGCTTTATTACTTCTTGCCGATTTTTAGAAGTGATACCTGTCTGTGCGCGACAAAGACCTATCTTTATGGCAAATGTCTAAAATCGAGTACAGTGTCGCACATAAAAATTTGGTTGTTAAAAATGGAGAAATATAAAAATAATGGATCTTCTTGGAGTTTGACGAAATGTCAATTTCGAAAAAAAGTTTCATGTAATCTGAAGCTTTAGCTTTTCGCAGAGGCTAAAATCACAAAAATCACGGTAGCAAAACTACAGCCGAAAAAAAAATGTACGATTTTCTTTGGCCCACCTTATAATATTATACCATATATACAAAAAATTTAATAATAATTAATATTGGCACTCTATGTCGATCTAAGCAAAGCATTTGAATCTTTGAGTCACGACATATTACTTCAAAGACTACAACGCTATGGAGTTAGTGGCATTCCCTTGGAATCATTTAAGTCCTATTTGCAAGATCGTGCTCAAAGAGTTATATAGTCATCTGAAAATGGCAACATCTTATATGATGATAGTGCGAATATAACTGTACGAGTTCCTCAGGGGTCAATATTGGAATCCCCATTGTTTATTATTTACGCAAACGACTTACACAGCGTTGAGAGACCTGTTTTAAATCTTATAATTAAAGTTCAAAATGGCGATGAAATTAAAGCAATTGTCAGAAGTTTTTAAAATATTTGGAGAATGGATATCAACAAACAAATTAACAACAAATGATCAAAAGATTCTGGTGAAAAAAAAAAAACGAAAATTCAAACTTGGATGATTATCCCACAAGGAACACATAAATGACCAAAGCGAAAAGAGAAATGATCAAATGATGTTTCGCCCTGGGCAACCAGCGTGGTCTCATTAGTGGTTTTACTGGTCACGCTCCCCAAACATCATTCAACACCATCATACACTTTGATCTCCAACTTTAAATCACTCACAAATGGGCATCGTTCCGCACTGGCACGTATCTAAGTAACCTGATAAGGGTTCGTTCTGGCGTGTTAAATATTTCCAATAGGGTTACGCTCCTAAGGCAATTAAAACAAAAAGAAGTTAAAAAACCTCCAAATCAGTTACTTCAATCGAAAAGAGTCTAAAAAAAAAGGATCAAAAAACGAAAATTCAAACTTGAATGAGTACACAAGGAAGAACAAAGGACCAAAGCAAAAAGGGATATGATCAAATGCTGTTTCGTCTGGGCAACCAGCGTGGGCTTATCAGTGGTTTCACTGGTCATATTCCCCAAACATCATTCAACACCATCATACACTTTGATCTCCAACTTTGAATTACTCACAAATAGGCATCGTTCCGCACTGGCACTTATCTAAGTCAATTGATACGGGTTCGTCCTGGTGTGTTAACTTATCTATTCTATTTGACTTCTTTTTGTAATAAACAAATTAGTTGTAAACGATGATAAAACCGCGTGTATGTTTGCCTCAGTTAGGTCTAATCTGGGGGTTGAGGGTGTGAGCCTGGAGGGAAAAGATTTAAAATTCGGGCAGATTGTCAAATGACTGGCATTTGTCATGGATAGTCACTTTGATTATAACTGGTAAATAGACAGCCTATGCAAAAAACTTGCGTCCACCTGGTTTTGTCTTAGGACCATGTCAAATCAGTTACTACGTTTATACGCACCTAAAACCGCTTTTATATAAGGACACATTTTAATAAACTCGCTTTCTCCGAGGGTTTATACGTCCTTCATTAAATGTCAAAGATTTCAAATCGTCCTTATGTAAAAGCGCTTTAAGAGGTCCGTATAAACAAAGTAAGTGTCGCGAGAACATAGTTAAAACTTTGTACTATGCAAACTTTTACTCCCATTTGCGGAAAGGGAAGACATATCTATCGAGTTTTTTGTTTTACAAAAATATGCCATCCGCATTATTAAGGGTTTAAGAAAAGCAGAAACATGTCGCAATGCATTTAAAGAGCTAAGCTTTCTGACACTTACAGGTTTAAACATTTATGAATTACTGTGCTTTGTTAAAAATAATATATCTGTTTCAAAATAATTTTTTAAGCAATCCATATGAAACTAGGTTAAAAACGTCCTATGCATTGACGAAGTCTTAACTATCTCATATCAAAAAGGTCGACATAAAACAAAAAAGTAATCTCAAAGCTAAAAAGCTCCTAATTGAAATTACTCCTTAAAATTTATCTGATTTAAAAAAAATAAAACAACTCCTTAATAACAAGTTAAATTTGTAATTGGCACTAGTTTAGCCTTTATCATGGGGAGTAGTGCCACCATAAGGTAGATGCTTTACATTCCTTTGATTTTTAGAAGAAATAGATAAGAAGAACATTTCCGGGGGTAATTGCACAGATGCATCAAAATTACCTATAATTTTTGCATAAAACGTGTTTTTTTGTAATTATAAGATAGCCCGACTCCGCAGAAAGACATTTTCGTAAAATATGAAAACAAACGAATACAATTCGTTATAAACACTTGTTGAATACAAAAATTCTCTGGTTTATTTTGATGCACGAATGTAATTTATTTGAATATTTTTCGAATCAGAGAAACAGCAGCCAAAATGTAAGGAAACTAGAAAACTAGAATATTGGTTGTATTCCTCAAAACTTAAAAAAATTGTGTTTGACAACAATGCAATTTATGTAATTCTGATATTTGTTGTCATGTACAGTTAAATTGTCATCTGGGAAGCCTGAGTTTTTGTTATGTTCTTTCGGGGGGTCTGAAAGTAAAACTCACAAGTTTGTTTCCCCCACTTCTCGGGAACCATCCGCCATTTTGAAAAATATTTGTAACCGACTTTTTTCCATTTCTATTGGACGGAGGCGAAAAAGTCTTAAGAACAAAAATATTCGGCAATATAACTGATTTTTTGTAACTTTGGTGCCCTCTATCTTTTTGAAAACTAACTACAGAAAGTTGTGCACTTGGAAAAAAATTTTGAAAATTTTATGCCGAATATTTTTGTTCTCAGACTTTTTCGCCTCCGACCAATAGAAATAGAGAAAAGTCGGTTACAAATATTTTTCAAAATGGCGGATGGTTCCCGAGGAGTGGGGGAAACACAAACTTGGGGATCTTATTTTTAGACCCCCCTCCCCCAAACAACATCTAAAAATTTTAGCCTCCCCGGATTTTTTTCGACGTACTCCCTTATTTATGACAATTTTAATATCTATTACTACTATTAGGAGCTGACTTTTTGACGTTATGGAAACAATAGGAACATGCGGTGCAATTTTGCGTTATCTATAATGTAATAACTGCTGTAAGTTTGTGAAAATTACACACCTTTTATTTGGAGTTTTAACACATGAGGGAAATAATCGCTGAAGTTGTTACCAATGTTGTTGGGTTTGCGTTATTCTTTAAACTTTCTGAATTTTATAACTGGTGCACGTGCCTCTTAGGGCGGTATTTACTAAGGACTATAGTTATCGAAAATCTAGTTTGAAGGCTGACATGTATATGGGTATCGAAAAATTTATTTTAAGCCGAACCAGACCACAAGATAATTTTACCTGCATAGACGTCAAAATGTACTGGAATGAGACGCATAGGCCCATTTTTTCTTAAAACAGTCCAAATAATCCGTAAATATTAATAAAATATGGGTAAACAAGAAATCTGAGAAATGTGAAAGTGACACGGGATGTTGTATTTTGAGTAAAATCATCGTATAATTTAGACCACCGCCAAGAGGTAGTTTATCTGCTTTAAATTTTAAAACAATCACGATTTGGTTGATTTTTTTCTTCAAAATAAATATTTTTAAGTATTTTAATTACTAAAAAACCAAATTCCAGGCTTTTTTTGCTTCAATTGGGTATCCCAGCCCGTTTTTTAAGACAATGTATAGCAACGTATGGTATCTCACTTTAAGTTGATTCAAGGAGATCACTGCTCTCTTAAATCAAGAAAAAAGCCTTATACATATAAGTTTTAAATTAATTTTCAATAATTAAATGACAACAAAGATTTCTTACATACACACATCTGGTTTGCTTAGGCGTGTGCACACCTTGTCAAAGGCGATTACCTACGCGCCTAAAAAAATAAAAAATTTTGTGGTAACTGTTAGCGCGCGGAATCTTAAAAAGCAATTTTTCATGATATAAATCTTGCGCTATAACCGCTGTGCGCTGTTATTTTTCAAGCAAGCACGCAATTATAGTGGAAAACAGATTCCGGCATATCACAAACCGCGCAAACGTAACAACTTTCGCCTAATAATTGATTCAGTGCAAATTAAAGAATAGCGCATGTAAAAAACACTAATAATAAAAATTCCGCGGCTTGTTTGGGTTGTTCGGAATTTGCTTATTTTTTTATTGTTTTGGTGGTTTTGCGCGGTTTTGTGATTTGTGCGGTGATGTCATATTACGCGCCGGTAAAAGTCTTCAGCGGTAAATTCTTGCCCGTTAGGGGCGAGAGGAACGTGTGATTTTAGCAATTTTTCTAAATTTTTATGAAAATTTGGAGATTTTTTGCAGAAGCATGGAAGAGGGAAAGCAATTGCCTACTCTCGTTCCTCCCTGCATTTCTCCCAGACCTTGCCTTACGCCTAAACTCCAAATTGCAACCTCTTGGTGGCATCCATAAATTAAGTAATGGCGCGGGGGAGTAGGTAAGTGTTACAAGGCGGAGGGGAGAATTCGTAACTGCTTTTCGTTACCATTACTAAATACTTCAACATCAAAAATATTTGTTACCTTATTTAAAGAGGGGGGGGCATGAAGAAAGGTATAGAAAATTCTATTAAGATGGAAAAAATAAAATTTGTCAAAATTGGTGGTTCACGCGTTTATAGATGTAGAAGGCTTTCTTTTATTTCAGAAGGTACGGTTCTCCTTCAAAACGAGCAAAACGTCAGCGAGCGAAACGTCAGTTAAGTGTTTGGACAGTTTTCAATCGATAAAAATACATGAATTGTAAATTTTGATTTAATATTTTCATCATATTGAAGAAGTGTTGTGTAAGAATATATCTTTTCATATGGACCTCTTTAAATTTTAAAACAATCACGATTTGGTTGATTTTTTTCTTCAAAATAAATATTTTTAAGTATTTTAATTACTAAAAAACCAAATTCCAGGCTTTTTTTGCTTCAATTGGGTATCCCAGCCCGTTTTTTAAGACAATGTATAGCAACGTATGGTATCTCACTTTAAGTTGATTCAAGGAGATCACTGCTCTCTTAAATCAAGAAAAAAGCCTTATACATATAAGTTTTAAATTAATTTTCAATAATTAAATGACAACAAAGATTTCTTACATACACACATCTGGTTTGCTTAGGCGTGTGCACACCTTGTCAAAGGCGATTACCTACGCGCCTAAAAAAATAAAAAATTTTGTGGTAACTGTTAGCGCGCGGAATCTTAAAAAGCAATTTTTCATGATATAAATCTTGCGCTATAACCGCTGTGCGCTGTTATTTTTCAAGCAAGCACGCAATTATAGTGGAAAACAGATTCCGGCATATCACAAACCGCGCAAACGTAACAACTTTCGCCTAATAATTGATTCAGTGCAAATTAAAGAATAGCGCATGTAAAAAACACTAATAATAAAAATTCCGCGGCTTGTTTGGGTTGTTCGGAATTTGCTTATTTTTTTATTGTTTTGGTGGTTTTGCGCGGTTTTGTGATTTGTGCGGTGATGTCATATTACGCGCCGGTAAAAGTCTTCAGCGGTAAATTCTTGCCCGTTAGGGGCGAGAGGAACGTGTGATTTTAGCAATTTTTCTAAATTTTTATGAAAATTTGGAGATTTTTTGCAGAAGCATGGAAGAGGGAAAGCAATTGCCTACTCTCGTTCCTCCCTGCATTTCTCCCAGACCTTGCCTTACGCCTAAACTCCAAATTGCAACCTCTTGGTGGCATCCATAAATTAAGTAATGGCGCGGGGGAGTAGGTAAGTGTTACAAGGCGGAGGGGAGAATTCGTAACTGCTTTTCGTTACCATTACTAAATACTTCAACATCAAAAATATTTGTTACCTTATTTAAAGAGGGGGGGGCATGAAGAAAGGTATAGAAAATTCTATTAAGATGGAAAAAATAAAATTTGTCAAAATTGGTGGTTCACGCGTTTATAGATGTAGAAGGCTTTCTTTTATTTCAGAAGGTACGGTTCTCCTTCAAAACGAGCAAAACGTCAGCGAGCGAAACGTCAGTTAAGTGTTTGGACAGTTTTCAATCGATAAAAATACATGAATTGTAAATTTTGATTTAATATTTTCATCATATTGAAGAAGTGTTGTGTAAGAATATATCTTTTCATATGGACCTCTGCAAATTTAGGAATAAAAAGCGATAAAAAAATATAAGTAAGTAACTTATTTAACAGAGTATTTTTAGTTAAAAAGCCTACTATACGGGGATAAACCCGCTGTCAATTTGCTTTTTTTCCATTTTTTTCAAAAAATTTATGGGAAAAACTTTGTTTTTTCCTTGCGAAATCATTCAAATAATTATAGTAAGTCCAAAATTCCAACAAGTTTTATTTAAATTTAAATAAAAACCCGCAAAATTAGATTAAAAACCACATACGTCCCAAAGTCCTAAACCCTAACCCATCTTAGTAAATATCGCCCTTAGGGTACAAGTTTTCCTTTTTAAGAGGGCTTAATTTAGGCACTCATATATTTTAGAACTCTTTTTCAAAACTGTACTGTACCTACTTAAAAGTCGATTATTTAAGAAACTTTTTCTTGTTTTATTTTTGAGTGTGTATGTTGTTGTCGCGTTTTTGACATTATGGTCGTGATTCTTTAGAAACGACAGATAATCTCACCCGTCACAATTCTAGAAACTGTCGATTTTTTAATTATTGCCGTTTTTAATAGGGATATTTTGAGACGCTTATTTGACACTTCGTAGTGGTTGTGGTAATTACTGAGTCTGCGCAATAGCTAAACGTCATTCCGTTGTGGTAATTGACCACTGCCGTAAGCTATGAATCCATTTCGTTGTGGTTATCTTGTTGGTTAATTTTAGAGTATTTTGGCACAATTAATTTGAAAAATAATAAAATATAACCAGTTTCCAACATAAAACACTTATTTTGTTAAATAAATGCCAATTTTTTTGTTTTTTCTCCCCTCTAAATTTTTTTACGAATGACAGTTTTTAATGTGTTCCAAAAACTCTTGTAAAATCGTGGTAGTGGTTGTTAAACACTACCACAGCGGCTGTCAAAGTTGTCAAAATTTTAAGCGGTCCAAAATTTTCCAAATATTTATCCTAACGTGGTCAGGAAAACTACGTCATTTTTTTAATAACATTTTATAAATTTAATATTTTAAAGAAATTCTGCAGGACTAGTTTTACGGCGGAGCTAAATTGCTACTATGTGTGCCAATAAACATCAAAAAGTGTCGAAAATTTTCACCATGTAAAAGGAATGACAGAATTTGTGTGAATTTTTGGAACGGTGGCACAGTGACATATTCTACGGCTATCTATGATTTTCGATGTTAAAAGGTTTAAAGGTTTGTTTACACACAAAAATAAACTTAAAAATGTTTTTTATAAAAACTGCCTAAAAAAATTAAAATTGACATTTTTTTTATTTACTGGAACAGTATTAACTAACTAAATTTTAAGAACTATTAGCAGGTTACCCCTTACAAAAAAGCAGTTAGTCAAATTTAAAAAAAATGTTAACGAAAGTCAATTCCGAAGCAAAGCCGCACAAACCAGATGGAGTTTTTGATTATAAAAAATTGGAATTTTTTGATTAGCTGGTGGGGGCTCAAGCAAAGTAATTTTTTTGTTTAATTCTTGACATTCCAATTTCTGCAGGTGGAAGAACTATAAAAGATAGTTTTTACAACACAATCGTTAATCTTGCTGAAAAAGTTGATTTGTTAGTTGGATTATTGTATTTTATGCGACCACCACCATTTTGCTAAGTTTAATGTTTGAATGACTAAGAATTTAACTGTTAAATGACCCATAGCGGGCGATTTGACTCGATTACTATTGTTGTTCATTTGAGTTCCGAGTTTAAGAATAATAATTTTTAGTTAAGATTTTTAGTGATATTAAAATAAACGCTGTAATTACGTACCTAATTAGAAGTCGATTGTTTGAGAAACTTTTTCTTGTTAAATTTTTGGATTGTTAAATTAAAGAATTATATTATGGTCGTCGTGTTGTTGCAGCACTCTTTTTATTTTTTACTTTTGCTCATTTTAAAAACGGCTTTTTGAATGAATTTGTCCAAAATCTGACCATTTCGAGAAGCATTTTATTTACTTGTGTGGCAGTTTAATATTTAAACCCGTCTCTAGTTACTATTAAGAGGACAAAGTTATTTTTTTTAATCAACAAGGACATCAATATTTGGCAAAACCGAATAGATTAACTGTTATAAAAAGTATACGTAAAAAATTTATAATAAGGCTAAATAGAGTAAAACTATGTAAAACACAACATATCTTGGTCAAAAATTAAAATTAAATATGTACTTGCTGAAACTTAGATTCCTTTTGTCCAAAACAGTACTACACTAAATATTTAACATTCTTTTAAGTTTTTATTTGTTACGACTTTACAAAGTTTTATAAGTTATGTCGGTACCATTTTAGCATTATTTTAATTTTTTTCGTACTTCTTATATTAGTTAGTTAACGTCACGCCAGTAATTTTTTTGTCTTAATTTTGACACACCCTATTCTTTATTTTACTATTGCATTTTGTTAGTTTTAGAGAAGAAGGGCAGGGTACCATTTCTGCAGGTGGAAGAACTGCGCAACACAGATTTTCCAACACACTCGTTAATGTTGCTGAAAACGTTGAGTTTTTTAACTGCAGTCAATGTGACTTTAAGTCAACGCTAAGGGCGGATCTAAAAAAACATCTTTTGGCTCATGATATATCCGAAGACGTAGACACATTTAAATGTACAACATGCAATTTCAAGACCAACTGTAACTTAATTTTAAAAAAACATTTAATTGAGCATAAAGTTAAAAAGTTTCAATGTTTATTGTGTGATTTTGAGACCAAGCATAAAAAAAATTTACAAAGGCATTTAGCCAGCAATGGGAATACCGATAATATTTTTCAGTGCACTCATTGCGATTATAGAAGTACTCGAAAATGCGGTTTAAAAGTACATTTAGCTTCGCACAAAAATTCTGACGATTGGTTTGAATGTAAAAGTACAGACGAAGTTAAAATATTTCAATGTTTATTTTGCAATTACAAGACAAAATTCAAAGGTAATCTCCAAAGCCATTTAAAAGGCTATAGAAAGGGTGACCATAGTAAAATATTTCAATGCAATTTCTGTGACTATAAATGTAATCAAAAGTGTGGCTTAAAAGCACATTTTCTTAAAAATTTTACACATAAAAATGTTCAGCCTTTGTTGCGCTGTACTTTTTGTGAATTCAAAACACGAAAGGGTTTTTGTTTGAAGCAGCATATGTCTAAACATAAAAATTTTGGTGACGTTAAAACTTATGAATGTGAAGTTTGCGAATTCAAAAGTAAATATAAAACCAGTTTGAACAAACATTCATTGTCGCATAAAAATCTTGACGAAGTTGATATGTTTCAATGTGCATTGTGCGAATATACGACAAAACACAGCGCTTATTTAAAAAGGCATCTTTTGTTGGAGCATAGAAGTGCAGACAAAGTTAAAATGTTTCAATGTTCATTTTGCGATTATAAGTCTAAATACAAAGGGAGTCTTCAAAAACATTTAAAGGGCTATGGAAATAGTAAAATATTTCAGTGTAATTTCTGTAACTATAAATCAAATCGGAAATGTAGCTTAAAAGCACATTTACTTAAAAATGTTACTCATAAAATTGTTACATCTAAAAATGTTGAACATACAAACGTTCCTAATCAAAATGTTGACCCTGTGGTTTGCTGAAGTTTTGGTGAGTTCAAGACAGAATAATTTTTTGGTTTAAAGCAGTATTTATTTAAACAAAAAGTTTTTGTTGACGTATAAATGTAGAATTTGCAAATCCAAGAATAAATTTAAAAGCATTATAACCAAAAAAGACGTTACCTAACACGTCTTATTAATTTAAATTCCGAGGTTAAGAATAATAATTTTACTTTTTGTAGGTTTTTTTAGTTTTACTGAAATTATTTTTTTCGCACTTCAGGGTCTGAAGTGGCTACTTTAGTCATTTGTTTAAAGGACTAAAGTGGCACTTTTTATCCCCGAGAGACAAAAAGTAAAAGTATGGACAAATAGTATATTATAAACCATGGGAATATATTGTCACTTATTATCCAGAGTCGAAAAGTTTGTCGAGGGGAAAAAGAGACTTTAGTCCAGATGTTTATATACTATTTATTATTATCATGTAAGATGTTATTTTGACTATGTGACATTCCTATAGGCACTAAATAGATACTCTGCCACAAGTAAAATGTAAAAAAAAACTGTCTGGTAGCTAACTAATAGAAAATACAAAAAGCCAAAAGAGAATGGTGGGGGAAATTCAGCGAAGAAATATCGGTGGGTGCGATAAAACGACCAGACGAAACATAGACACAATCCAGTCAAGAAACTCTTAAATTACCGGGCTGTATAGCAGGAACTCAACAGAATTCGTGTCTGATCGAACCAGGCCGCACAGGTAGAGCTGGAGGCTGGCAAAACTAATCAACGCCAGAAGAGATTACATGGGCGGTCAATACATTTAAAACTCTCGGCTTTTCTATGAACTGCTTCTCGACCAATCAAACAAAGTTCCAATCGGACCATCGTCGGCCCTAAAGCAGATAAACTGGTCTTCGGCATAAAGTCGACTATAGCAAATCGGGCCATAGTCAGTTGCCGATTCGCGTCCGATTTCCATCATTGGCCCTAACGCAGGTAAGGTTTGCATTGGCATAATGTCGACTATAGTAAATCGGGCCATCGTCAGTTGCCGATTCTCGCCCGATTAAACAAAGTTCCAATCGGACCGTCATCGGCTCTAAAGCAAATAAAGTGGGCTTCGGCATAAAGTCGACTATAGTAAATTGGGCCATCGTCAGTTGCCGATTTTCGACCGATTAGACAAAGTTCCGATCAGACCATCGTCGGTCCTAAAGTGGTGTCGGCATAAAGTCGACTGTAGTAATGTGGACCTCCGTCAGTTGCCGATTATTGACCTAAAACTGAAAGTCGCCGATGCCGACACACTGCCGACGTTGTCGACATTGGCCCGATTCAATGCCGACGATTTGTGTTTGCTGTATAGTAAACTATGGTAAACCATGGCTGATCTTAAAAATTGACTTTTTTAAGATTGTGTATGTAAAAACCTAAAGGAAATGGAGCTCATGCCCCACAATTGGGAAAAGGACCCTCCCTAAAACAAAACTCTCCTCTTTAGAATCGTATTGTAAAAGTAACAAGTATAGCTACCTGGACACACGCTAACGCCTTCGCTAACACCAAAGCTAATAACAGACATTTAAAGTAAATATTTCAACGCGTCGGTATCGGTATACGTAACGCGTTCGAAACAAAGTCAAAATACGCTACATTTTTGACTTGCTCATGCCATTTTCGAACAATGCCTGCTTTTTTGACGGGAGTGATGACAGAATCTCGTTTCGTACGGAAGGATGTACGTATCGTTAGGGACCCACGAACGTACACAACGATTTCAATCAGCAGTTCTGTCATCGCACCCTTCAAAAAAGCGGGCATCGTTCGAAACATCGCATAAACAAGTCAAAAATTTATTTCTATTTATTTTGGCTTTATTTCGGACGCGTTAGGTATACGGATACTGATGCGTTGAAATATTTACTTTAAGTGTCTAATATCTGCAATGATGCCCCGTCAACATCTGAAGAGAGAAATTTTTGCTTTCTTTTTATAGAAAGTCGACGAATGTCTAAGTTTACGTTTACTAAGCACAATAAAATTTCAATCGACGTTAAAAAGTAAGGTTATGACATTAATGTCAAAGCATGTTGAAAACAACAGAAATTAGGTAAACAGTGGGTCGTAAAGTAGGTCATTGGAACACAACGTAACTTTAAGGCGTTTTCTATGGACCATCACTAAATGTAATAGATTCCCCAAGTAACATTTTAAGGCATATCGGGATGTTGAAATGTCAAGATAATCAATCAGATGTCAAAATAACCACCTTTTTCCTTCAGAAAATGAGTTGCTACTTTGAGGTTTGGAAATATGTCTTTAATTGGAAGAAATAACTTAAGAAACGGTCGTTATACACATGAAATTTTGAAGGAAAATTGAAGGTAAACTTAAACTGACATTCTACTATGAGGTCCTCACCTGTTTTGGGCATTTTTTGGTCAACATCGCTTGTCAAAAGTTTTTATTAATGACCTAAAGAAATCCTTAAAAGTTAAGTACTTTTTGATTTACATTTAACTCCAAGTTTGAACTACAAAAATTCCTCAAAGTTAGGTTTTTTTTGTTATTGTTTTAGGACAAAAATTGCTTTATTTGACTGTGTAAGTACAACCTAGAAATATGTACTGACTCTATAGGGAATTCTTCTAATTTATTTAATCATATGAAAAATTTGGATTTGATTAGGTATAAATTTCACTTTTTGTAACCTTTGTAACCTCACTATCACAATTTCAGAAATCTACACTGTACTAAAAAATATCAACCCAGACAAAGGGCCTGGACCTGATAAGGTTCATCCACTGTTTCTAAAAAACTGCTGTTTTGTTCTGTCTCGACCTCTGCGTATTATTTTCAATAAATCACTACAGAGCGGTATATTTCCAGACTTCTGGAAATCTAGTTTTGTTGTACCCTTTCACAAATCAGGTGATTCAGAAAATGTAACTAACTATCGCCCTATAAGTATCCTCAATGCTATCCCAAAAGTATTTGAAAATATAGTCACAAAATTCTTAACGTTTTGCCTTGGACCTGAGATTATACACCAGCAGTTTGGCTTCAAAAAACAATCTTCTACTGAACTAAATCTCCTCACTTATGTGGACATCCTGAAAAGCGCCTTGGAGAGAGGTGAAGAGGTACACTTAATTTACACCGACTTCTCCAAGGTGTTTGACAGAGTGAACCATGTAGTTTTAATTAAAAAACTGGAGACCTTGGGCGTTTCAGGTTCTCTCCTATAGTGAATAAAGAGCTATATCACGGGAAGGGCTCAAATGGTTCACGTTAACAACTTTACATCTTCTCAAATCTCAGTCTCATCAGGCGTCTCCCAGGGTTCGCATCTGGGCCCGCTATTATTCATTATTGACATTTCATCTTATTTTCAGCACGGCTTTTGTCTTCTGTTTGCTGGCGATTTAAAGCTGTTTTTAAAAATAACTACTCCAGAAGACTCTTCAGCACTTCAAGAAGATCTAGACAGAATGTCACAATTGTGCCATGCCAATGGCATGGAACTCAATATTCTGAAATGCAAGGTCATTAAATTCCACAAGTCAAGAAACTTCAATAACTTTGTCTATCACAAAAAACAAAAGATCTTTGGGTGGAAATAACGAAAATTCAAGTTTGGATGAGCATCCCACAAGGAATACACAAAGGAACAAACCGAAAAGAGAAATGATTAAACGATGTTTCGCTGTGGGTTACCAGCGTGAGCTCATCAGTGGTTTCACTGGTCACGCCCCCCCCCCATACATCATTAAACACCATCATACACTTTGATTTTCAACCTTAATCACTCACAAATAGACATCGTTCCGCACTGGCACTTATCTAAGTTATCTTTTACGGATTCGTCCTGGCGTGTTAATATTCCCAATAGGATTATGCTCCTAAGGCAATTAAAACAAAAAAAGAAGTTAAAAAACCTCCAATGCAGTTACTTCAACCGAAAAGAAATTAAAAAACAAAAGATCTTTGGGTGGAAATAACGAAAATTCAAGCTTAGATGAGCGTGAATTGCAGTGGCGCACCTCTTATTTGCTGTCTGACTAAATAATTTTCATTTAAATATTTCTAAAAAAATTAAACCTTCCGCTTCCTTGAAATAACATTTCCAAATATTATATCTTTTATTCAATCAGCAGGATCGAGCGGAACGACCACGTGTCCTAAATGCGAAAACTCCACGAGCCAAAACAAACGGCAAGGCACTCTGCGAAGCAGCTTCCTTGTGTCTTTCAGGCGGCGTTCAGTGTAAATTCCCGAAATAAATCGGTTTCCATGACGACGGCACGCGCGTCTCGTTTTCGCCGAGGTTTGGGCGTGTTTGCATATGATGCAAACTTTTAAGCTGGCTCTATTATAATTTTGTGTATAATATCGAGCGTCGCGTGCCGAGCTATTGCTATTGTTTCTCTTCAATTGCGGTATTCGTTTTTATTTTTTTTTACAATTTTTTGATGGAGTTTGTGTTTTACTGGAGGGGGTGGGGTTCGGCGATGCTGCGTCACCTATTTGTAACGTTACGAGCCGCCACTGGTTAATTTTTACACCATTTTGAATGAGATTGCTAACTTAAATTTCCTAACAAAATAACTTAAAAATACATTTATATCTTCAGTTTTTTGTTAACCATGAAAAATACCAATCATATCTGCAATGTCCACCGCTTATATTAATATAAATTTCAATTGTGGGTTGGGAACTCAAATTAGGACATAAAGAATAAAAATTATGTGGAACATACCCTAATGAAAAATAGTAATATGCTCCATTGCCACTTAAGCCGATTTTCAGCCTGGAATAATTTATTTTCGGTATATACCGCGGTTATGCTTTCGGTTGACAACTTTGACAGTAAATGTGACGTCTTATCCTCCCACCACTCGAGAATCATATATGAAGGAAATGGCTCGCTGAAAGGATTTGGTTAATGGAATGTAGGGTTATGTTTGTTTTTTTTTTGGTGATTTGCCAAAAAAAACGATATTTTCTTTGGAGAGGATTTAAACATGGTACGTAGGTATTTGGTGCCCGTGCAGTGGTAGAATTTACATGGATATTTAAATCCTATACTGTGATAATATGGCTGAATTTATAGACACCTAGAATTAACGTACGACGAAGGGTACACGATGTAAATTTTAAAAAAACGCACTTTTTTATACCTTGCACCATAAACAAACTTTATACTTTTGCAGATCCTCCAGTGGTTTGACGAAGACACAAGTACGGCGGCATTGGCGGTATCAAATATTCGTGAAAATTCCAGAAAAATCTTTGATACTGAAAAATGGCTGGATGATTACAATGAGTATCAGTTTTACAATTTATTCAGAATGACAAAAAAAACACTTTTTAAGCTAGTGGAAGCCATAGGAAGAACTGACAATAAAAAAATATTATCAAAGAAATACACAGGGGGTCATGTCCCTATAGGCATAGTAGGACATGTCCTCATATATGTATGGTATATGGCCACACAAGACACGTTATTGACCATAGGCACTGTTTTTAAGGTGTGCCCAAAAACAGTAATGGTGCCATACATGGCACCCATATTTTCATCAAAATTGAGACTGAACAGCAGGAAAGCTATACAGATAGGTACAGAAGGCATTCGATAAACCTGATGGCAATATGCGATGCCAAGTATCTTTTGACTTACATATTTGTGGGTTTCCCTGGATCAGCACACGACTCTAGGGTAAGTCCCCACCTGGTGTTCGGGAGTAACAGTACCTGGGCACAATAGGCCCACTTGAGTTTGCAACCAGTGCCATGCAGTTTAGAATACATACATACAAGTTAATTTTAATCTTTGCATAAAAACTCTTATTGAATTAAATATTAAAATGAAAGGATAACAGGTTGTGTACACAATTTTTACCATGTAAATTGGGGAAAACTAACAATGAATAACTAAAATAAAACTTAAATAAAATTTAGCAGGTATAATTTTTGAATTTTTTACCGGGTGATTTACCCTCAGATTTACCAAAAATACATTTCCCTAAATTGACAGAATTTTGCCTGATTACTTTTATCTCTCAAATTAATGTAAACATCCTAAAAAATATAAAATTTTAAATAAAAAATACAAGAAGGGTGACAATTTGACTCCACAACAAAAACATCACAATTTTTGTTTAAGTCGGGACAGAGTCAAAGTTGAATTTTGAAAGGACGCCGGAGAAGAATACAATACATCAATACCTATAACATTTTTAAAGGTATTGAAATAGCTACAGCTGCCTGCATTTTGCACAAATTTTGTCTCCTAAATGCAGATGAGTGGGATGAACAATATGAAAAAGAACGTTTTTGCCCTGGGGATCAGGATAGAGACGAATTAGATGGAAGAGAAAAACGAAACATATAGCTAAATATATTATTATTTTCTACTTACGTGAAATACTGTTTTTTTTTTCAGATTAACAAAAAGTAGTACTTACAGCCGTACTGCAAATGCGTTATTTATACTAACAGGCTAACTAAAAATATAATAACAAAACTTTGTTTTAACTTTAATAAAACAAACTAAATAAATATTTTTAAACCTTAAGCAGTACTAGTTTAAAAAGAAACAAAAAAAAATAAAATTATTTCTAATCTTGAGCGATACTTAACTACTGACTAACAGAAAAAATACTTATATAGGTATTAAGGTTATTTACTTTTTAAAAGGAACAAAAAAAGTAAACTATTTCAACGATATTAGCTGAACCAATGGTTCAGTTGGATAACATACACTACCAAATCTAATGAGATCTCACAAACTAGTCTGAGTCGCTGCTATTATCTTTTCTCTTTCTTTTGTTGGCTTCTTTTAGAGATGTTTCTAAAATATTAATTAATTTATCCCTCTGCTGTTCAGTTTTTTCAGATGTGTTTTGAAAAATTCAAACTGCTCACACCTTTTTTCCCGGTCTTCTTGAATCTCCTTGATAAGATCATTGGTTTTGGATAATTTTTTAAACTGCCTTTTGGTTGATCTTGAAAATCTGTTTTCAATATCATTTTCAGAGCAATTTCTTGGTAAAGTTTTCTTTCCACTCGGCGGGGCTAATGAAATACTGGGTTGGGAGTTTGTGTTTATTTCACTTGTGGATGTGCTTGGTCGTACAATATCCTCTTCAGTATCCATCAGACTCACTGGATTCACCTTATGCTGTTCACCTAAAATAAAAGTACAAAAAATAAAACCAATATAGATATAAATAGTGGCCAGGTGTCTACACCACCCCATTCTAATCTAATCTGATAAATAGCAGAAATTTTATCGCTCTTTCCCTTTTGAATAAGAAGCAGATTACTGTTAAGAGTAGATATTCTTTTTTGTCAATCAGTCATCTTAGCACAGGACCTGCAAAACGAGTTAAATGATATTCTTACTTTTTTACTAAAATTTAAACGAAAGACATATTTTGTAAAAACTAAGACTCAATCGGTCCACTGAATAAGCAAAAATTTCTTTCCATAAGTCCACCGATTCAATTAACTAGCTCTCTGTAACTCCCATACTCCCCCTTGTATATGGGACCTCTGATTTATATACACTTACTTACCTAATATTTCATTGATCTCGTCAAAAAACGGTGGGGTTTCCATTTTCTGAGATCCGGTAGTTTTCTGATTGCTTACATATTTGGTGTATGTTTTTTGTAAATTTGTAAACTTTTGCCTAACTTTTTCAGCAGGGCTGTCTCCCAGGTTATATCCTTTTTTTGTAATAGCTTTCGCTATGTCAGCCCAAAATTTAGCCTTTCTAGTTATTTTATCTCCAAACTGCTTTGAATATTTTTTTCTAAGCTCTAATAGCAAAACAGTCGCCTCCTGATCTAATTTGGTTGTTTTCTTTGTTGACCAAATGACAGGTTGTTCTGTTTGAACATGATTTGCTGGCATATATTCTTCTAAAGTCAGTTACTTGACATCAACCTGGCCTGTTGTTTCCTGTTGTTGATGGTCTTGTTCCAGAGCCTCGGTTTGAGCTAATTCTCCCCGGGCTTGAGCTAGTTCTTCCTGCTCAATCAAATGCTGAACATACTGCTGTGCTGCTATCGGATCTAAAATAAACATAAAAGTTTGGAAAACTGTTTATTTTAAACCTTTTTGTCCTAAGGCTACTAAAAAGGTCAATTTGTGTATAACCTCAGACAAAAACTTACCATTAAGCAGAAGACTTGCAGTTTCGAGGTCGTCGACCTCGATCAACATTCCTGATCCTTCATAATTTCCCACCAGTTGATATTTTTCCATTTTCTAAATCCAACAAAACTAATCACAAAAAAAACAAAAATAACCTCAAAAAGCATTAACCAAAGATGAACCCAAGTCCAGAGTGTGGTTACAAGTGGTAAATACCAAAAGTAAATCAGCTGATCTGTGACGTCACAATTTCCCCTACTTTGGTTAAAACCGAAATCGCGGAAATGCATTAGTAAATACCAATTAAGAATTATTCCACGCTGAAAATCGGATTTAAAGCTCTTTTGTGACCGTCAGGTGTTCTCACGAATTTTCACAGCATCGTTTCTGACACTTGACAAGAACTTGACGCCGCCGCTGTTATGGTTGCTACACATTGGTTGGTAATACTTTTTCCGTAAAACGTTAGCTCAGGCAAAAATGCTATATAGCGAAATAGAAACACTCTAAAAAACAAAAGATCAAAAGATCTTGGGTGAAAATAACGAAAATTAAAACTTGGATGAGTATCCCACAAGAAACACACAAAAGATCAAAGCGAAAAGAGAAATGATTAAACGATGTTTCGCCCTGGGTAACCAGCGTGGGCTCATCAGTAGTTTCACTAGTCACCCTCCACTATACATCATTAAACATCATCATACACTTAGATTTCCAACCTTGAACCACTCACAAATAGGCATCGTTCCGCACTGGTACTTACTTATCCAAGTTACCTGATACGAATTCGTCCTGGCGTGTCAATATTTCCAGTAGGATTATGCTCCTAAGGCAATTAAAACAATGAAGAAGTTAAAAAACCTCCAAATCAGTTACTTCAACCGAAAAGAAACTAAAAAACAAAAGATCAAAAGATCTTGGGTGAAAATAACGAAAATTCAAACTTGGATGAGTATCCCACAAGGAACACACAAAAGATCAAAGCGAAAAGAGAAATGATTAAACGATGTTTCGCCCTGGGTAACCAGCGTGGGCTCATCAGTAGTTTCACTGGTTATCCTCCACTATACATCATTAAACACCATCATACACTTAGATTTCCAACCTTGAACCACTCACAAATAGGCATCGTTCCGCACTGGTACTTACTTATCCAAGTTACCTGATACGAATTCGTCCTGGCGTGTCAATATTTCCAGTAGGATTATGCTCCTAAGGCAATTAAAACAAAGAAGAAGTTAAAAAACCTCCAAATCGGTTACTTCAACCGAAAAAAAACTAAAAAAACAAAAGATCAAAAGATCTTGGGTGAACATAACGAAAATTCAAACTTGGATGAGTATCCCACAAGGAACACACAAAAGATCAAAGCGAAAAGAGAAATGATTAAACGATGTTTCGCCCTGGGTAACCAGCGTGGGCTCATCAGTAGTTTCACTGGTCACCCTCCACTATACATCATTAAACACCATCATACACTTAGATTTCCAACCTTGAACCACTCACAAATAGGCATCGTTCCGCACTGGTACTTACTTATCCAAGTTACCTGATACGAATTCGTCCTGGCGTGTCAATATTTCCAGTAGGATTATGCTCCTAAGGCAATTAAAACAAAGAAGAAGTTAAAAAACCTCCAAATCAGTTACTTCAACCGAAAAGAAACTAAAAAACAAAAGATCAAAAGATCTTGGTTGAAAATAACGAAAATTCAAACTTGGATGAGTATCCCACAAGGATTTACATATGAAACAAACAACAGCCACCCACATAGCAATTTTTCATCCTTAGCACGTGCATAGAATATGTTTTATTTATACTTTAATTTTAATTTTTATTTAAGACAAGACAATACTCTTTATTCTCTATAGATTGGTTAGTCTAATATCACAGTATAATTTGGTTAGGTACAATTTGATCACGTGGTTATTTTAAAACTACATCACGTGATAATAATATCACATCTCCCTTTTTTAAATCAGTATTTTTAAAATTCAAATTTTGAAAAACATTCTATAAAAAATCTAAAATCTAGAAATTTTCAATAGTTACAAACTTTGTAGTTACAAATACTAAAAGCATTTTTACAATAATAAAATTGTCTGAAAAATAAAAGTTGTTTTACTACAACCCTGTCAAATATTATAATACATTAATACAATATTAATTAAATATAAAGCAATCATTTATAGAAATTGTTTGTACAATTTTTGTTTTTACCTTGTAATTATGTAACCTGAAAATACCTGGAATAAAGAAAATAGCAATAATATACTGCAACAACAACAATAATTAACCAATCAGAAATAATAATATTTTAAAAATGTTTAACCATTAAAAGTCACTGTCATAATATTTGTATATAAACAATTTGTCACATTTTACAATTAATTACATACAACAAAAAACAGAAAATATATGTATATAACAATTACACTTTTACAATAGTAACAAAATACTTGTCAACATCCTTCCTTTTCCTGTAAAATAAAAAATGCTGTTAATCAGTCTTAATAGAGAAAAAGAAAATATTAGGAGAAAAACACTATAGTTATAGAAAATACATAGTGAACAATGTTTTAACAATATGTATTGTTAAACAAAAGCAAAATTACAACTGTAATAAAAATAAGCTGTCAATGTCAAAGTCATTGAATCGACTAGGACGATTGATTTTTCTGCCGGAGCGAGATACAAAAGAAGGTAGTACGGAAGTACTGGTTGAAGGAACTTCAAAATTATGAGGTTTTAAGCTCGTGTCAGGCTTTTTAACATCCACAGCTGTTTCGTCAAAAGGTGCTAAGTGACAATTTTTCTCAAATTCATCAAAATCACTAGTTTTTTGAGGAACTGAATGATTCAAATGATCAGAACTAATATTTACATTTTTACAAGAATTTTCTGAATTTTTACCGTCATTCACCATCTCTTCATGCTCGTTTTCGATTCCTCCAGAGACTCGTTGTTTTCACAAACTTTGATAAATTGATTTTTTGGAGAGTTTTGAACCAATTTTTTGTCAAATTTTTGTTTTTCTCTGTCAAAATCTTACTTTCTTTCTCTGTCTTACAATCTAAAAAGCTACAATCTTTAATGAACTTTCTATTTCTGATAAAAACAGAACCATTCTCTAATCTGACTTTGTAAGAACGTATCCCCACTCTTTTGATGATTTTGTTGCTGTTGCTGAAGTTGAACTTTGACGCGACAATTTTTACTCAGAGAAGATAATGGTCTTGTTTTTCTTTCAAAATACTGTTTTTGTTTGGCCTGAGATACATCTAAAAATTTATTATACTTCTGCCTGTCAAATTTATTGTTCACAAATTTTTTTTTAACGTTTGGCAGCAAATCTCTTAGTTCTCTATTTAACAAAACTAAGGCAGGCGAGTGTTTTCCATCCACTGGTGTGTTTCGTAAATTTAGCAAAGCAAGATAAGGATCTTTATGGTCATGCATAGCTTTTTTTTTAACGTATTTTTAACGGTTTGTACAAACCTTTCAACCTGACCGTTGCTTTGTGGATATCTTGGTGATGAAACTATGTGCTCAAACTCCCAGTTTTTGGAAAACTCTCTGAACTTAGAACTTGCAAACTCAGGTCCATTGTCTGTCATGATTTGTTTAGGAATTCCTTGCCTAGAAAATACAGACTTTAAACTATTTACAACACTGTCAGAAGTCAAATCACGTTTCAAGTTTACTACTTCAAAAAATTTGCTATAATAATCAACAATTATTATCATATCACATGCAACTTTTGCCCATGGCATTTTCTCCATTTTGTGGGAAATCATGGGCTCTGGCTGCAAAGATTTTGAATGAGTTAAACAGGTGTTGCAAGCCAATATCATATCAGTGATTTGCTGATTCATGCCAGGCCAATAAAAAGATAAATTGGCTCTTTGAATAGTTTTACTAATGCCTTGGTGACTGTTTGAGTGTAGTTTAAAGAGAATTTCCTTTTGTAAACTTTGAGGTACAATTAAACGCACATCCCTAAACAGTAAACCATTAAGCTCTGTAATTTCATGTTTAAATTTATAAAAAACTTTGATGTTATCAGGAACTTTACTAATTTTAATTGGCCAACCCTTGTGAATCTGATTTTTAAGTGCCTGAAGCACAGAATCAGACTGTGTTTCTTTTAAAATTTGCTCTCTTTTTTTCTTTTGTTGTATTTAAATTTAATTCAATTAAACAAACTTGTGCTTCACACTCAAAATCAATACTCTCATCAAAAACTTTATTTTGGTAAGCTCTTGAAAGCGTATCTGCTAAAATCAATTTTTTGCCAGGTTTGTATATCAAATTAAAATCATATTTACGCAATTGAATAAGCATTCTTTGAAGTCTAGGCGGACACGAATGAATCGATTTTTTTATTATGCTAATTAGCGGTCTGTGATCAGTTTCAACAGTAAATCTTTTTGAAAATAAAACATATTGAGAATAATGTGTCACACCAAACCAAACAGCAAGGAGTTCTTTTTCTATTTGAGAATATCGATTTTGAGTCTGTGTTAGTGCACGAGACGCATGCGCACAAGGGGCCATGCCACTCTTTGAACTGTCCACAGAGATGGTAACTTCTTTGTTTATATCAAAAAACTTTAGACAAGGTTCATTACAGAGGATATTTTTTAGCTCTGAATAGGCTTTTTGTTGAGGTTCCCCCCACTCAAAAATGTGGTCTTTTTTTAATAATTCCCTCAAAGGAGCTGTCTTTTCGATTAAATTGGGGATAAATCGACCTAAGTAGGTAAGAACACCGAGAAACCTCTGTATACCTGTCACATCTTGTGGTCTGGGCATGTTTTTGAGTGCCTCTACTTTAGAGTCATCTGGTTTGAGGCCGTCTGAAGTAATTTTTACCTCCATATAGATCACCTCATTTAAACCAAACTTACACTTATCCATGTTAAATCTAAGGTTAAATTTACTAGCTCTTTCAAAAACTTGCTCTAATTTGGCTCTATGCTCAATTTCATCCCCCCCTGTTCCAATAATTATGTCATCTATAAAAACCTTTACCCCTGGTATGCCGTCAAAAATTTCTTGCATACGCTCTTGAAATACTTCAGGAGAAGATGTCAAACCGTATGGTAGGCGTAAAAATCGATATCTGCCAAAAATAGTTGAAAAAGTGCAAATTTTTTAACTACTTTTATCTAAAGGAACTTGTAAAAAACCCTGTGTACAATCGAGGGTGCTAAAAATTTTTGCCCCTGCAAATTCCTCTGTCAGTGACTCTAAAGTAGGCAATTTTAGATAATGTCTTTTGACATGGACATTGAGATCTCTCGGGTCCATGCATAAGCGTAACTGACCTGTCTTTTTCCTTATAATGACTAAGGGATGAACCCAATCAGCCCCATCAGTAGCCTTTTCAATAATTCCATCTCTTTCCAACCCGTCTATAGCTTTTTTCAGATCTTCTCTAATGGCAAATGGAACAGTGCGAGTAGCACGGACTACAGGTGTTGCATCTTTCTTTAGTTCTATATGGTAGGGCTTCTCTAGGCAACCAATACCTTTAAATAAAAAAGAATATTTTTTTAAAAGAGAGGAAATTCTATCAGAAACATCAATATCATAAATTCTTTGTATTAAATTAAATTTAATACATGAATCCAGACCAAGGATTGGGCAACTGTCAGTCTTGACAATAAAAAATAATAAATTAGGCTTTATATTTTTATACTGACAACTCAAAAAACACTCACCCAAGACATTTAATGTGTTATTAGAGTATGAATTAAGTTTTACCATAGTTGGTCTTACTCTTGAAAAGTCAAAATTCATATTTTTTTAGCATTTTCTCGGGTATGACATTAGCCATTGCACCTGTATCAAGCTTTATCTGCATTGGACAGCTTTCAATTTGCAGTTCCACAGCCCATGTTTGCCCACTAGAGGATCCTCTGCCATCGACAGCATGAACACTATCTAAAAATATAAAATATGTATCAGTGTCTGAGTCAGACTCATCAATAGCATGAATGGTTTTATTTTTAAACTGTTTTTTATTAATTAGTTTTACAGCAGCTGGAAAAGTGATTTGGCCTCTGACAGGCCGTACAGATTTTTCCAAAGGCAGGACACTTTCCTTTTTCATGCTTATATGAGCATTTTTGACAAGAATATTTATTTTTTACATTTTGAGAAGAAGATTGATTTGAATATTGAGAAGAAAAATTATTTTTATTAAGAACATTTGAATTTTTTGACTTTTGATTATTATAAGATTTTTTATGTTTATTTAAAAAATCTACCTGGTGCTCTGAAGATGACCCATTACTTATGATCTTACTCTTTTCCTTGACACTCTGTGCTGTAACGCAGATCTTAATTGCATCTTCAAGTTTTTCACAGTCTGCTTGAAGAAGTTTTTCCCTGAGAGTGTCAGATTTAATACCACAAATTAAAACATCTTTAATCAAACTCTCTCTTAAATTACCTAGTTCACAAGATAAAGAGAGATTTTTTAAAATTGTTATATACTGATCCACAGTTTGAAAATCAGTTTGTTTACAAGTCAAAAATACATGTCTCTCGTAGGTCAAATTTTTCCTAGGATTAAAAGGCACTTCAAATTTATCAAAAAGTTTTTTAATTTTGTCTTTTTCTTCCTCCAAAAATTCAAAAGTATTAAATATCCGCATACCTTCGTCTCCAATTAAAGTCAACAACTGTGCACACTGCGTGGCTTCGTCTTTCTTTGATACTTCGGTGGCTACCAAGTAAGTTTGGAATCTCTGACGCCAAAATCGCCAATTTTCGGCCAAGTTCCCACTCATGGACATCGGCGGGATGCCCCTGAAGTCCATTTTGCCTGGTTAGTCGCCCCTCAGAGCCGTGATACCAAAATTTGTTAGTGATACACGCCCAAAAAGTGAGGTTAGGTCGACCTTTCTCCAAAATCAGACTCCAAAAACAAAAAATTTGTAGCTCACCATGGATGATGACGGATTGTGTATTTCTTCTAGGTTCGTTTCGGCTGCGCCAAGTTTTATTTATACTTTAATTTTAATTTTTATTTAAGACAAGACAAGAACAAAATGAAAGACGGACATGATGGTTGACAAGTGACTCTTTATTCTCTATAGATTGTTTAGTCTAATATCACAGTATAATTTGGTTAGGTACAATTTGGTCACGTGGTTATTTTAAAACTACATCACGTGATAATAATATCACAGAATATCCTCAAGAAGAAATAGGATATGCTAACATTAGAACATCTTTAGCATGTGATAAGAATTGGTTACGTTCCGCCCTAATCATATACTATGCAGGTTCTTAGGATGTGCTAATAGATGTTCTTATCAGATGATTGCCATGTGCTTAGCACATATATAGCAACGGGTCATCCTTAGTACCGTTAACTCCTAAAATATGGCTTTAAATAAAATAAAAAATAGATTTTTGAGCTCTAAAAACCATGTCCTATCACAATACACCCTAAGAAAAAAAATATAAAAAAAAAGTGCTACGAGCCGACGAAATTCGACACACAATCTGCAGTTGAGAGACCAAAGCTATATCCACTGTACCATGCGCTTATAAAGGAATAGGTTGAAACCTCGGAATTTAAGCGTTTTGGGCGGATTCTTATGGTCGACTTAATCAGAATTTTCGTGTTTAGTGGAAGTAGACACTTCACTTGGGATGGGTTTCTAAATGAAACTCTCATGATTTTATTGTATCATGCATATGTATATACTTTGCATGTGCTAAAGATGTTCTGAAAGTTAAGTTCTTCAATGGTATTTCCTTAGCATATGCTAAGAAAATACTAGAAGCGCATTCTTTTGATGCTCTTTTGCAGTACCAAAATAGCATGTGCGCTAAAAGGACCAAATAATAATGTTTCAAGAAGTGAAATATACTTTGCATATGATAAAGATGTTCTAATAGTAACCTTCTTTATTGGTATATTCTTAGAATATGCAAAGAAAATACTTAGAAGAATAGCATGTGTGCTAAACTGACGAAAAATGTTTTAAAATTGATATATTCTTTGCATGTGTTAAAAATGTATCCTTAATAGCATATAATTAAATAGTATGTACCAAGCATATGCTAAAGATGTACTCAAAAAGACATTCTCAAAAGGAGTTTTAACGCATATGTTATGCATGTAAATGTTTTTTCACGCTGTTATTTGAACTGTCATTTGTGTGTATTCATTATAATTATGATAAAATCGGTTTAAAATAAAATCGCTTTAAAAGTTTTTTATTTAAACTGACATATTTAGTGACATTTAATGAAGGACGTATAAACTCTCGGAGAAAGCGATTTTATTTAAAACCGTCCTTATATAAAAGCGGATTTAGGTGCGTATAACCGTAGTGATTTTTCTGATAAGTATTTACCTTATCAGACCCGTTAAAAATAAGGTCATATTCAACAAACTTCTTGATTTTTTAAGTAGTTACGGAATTTCCCCCCTTATTTCAAAACCAACCCGTGAAAACAATTGCATTGACAATATTTGCATAAACAAAGAGTATTTTCAGGCCTTTAAGGCAGATGTAGTCAAAAATGGAGTTGGGGATTATGACGCACAGATAATTGATTTTGGTAATAGTAAAGAAATGATAATTTGATATTTTTTAGAAACACTACAAAGTAAAAAAATACAGACATATTTTGGAAGATGCTTAAGGAAGAAAAATGGAAAAATGTTTTGAAATTGGAGAGTAATGCTAGTAAAAATATGACTATTTTATGCAAATTATTAATATTTTCTTTAATAAGTATGTCATTCTGTGGATGACAACTGGACTAAACTTCAAAAACTTTAAAAGATCTTGACAAACTGATAAGGACGCATCCAACGGAACAACCTAAAATATATTATAATAAATATAAAAAAAATCTATAGAATAATTTAGAAAAAAGCAAGAAAATGTTTAACGCCTAAAAATTAAATAAAGCATCAAATGGAGCTGCGTGGAACTTAATTAAAAGCAACACAAAATCCCCTATTCTTGAAATAAAAATTGACGTAAATGGAAAAACGGTTGAAAATGAAACCGAAATTGTACATTTATTTAATAAATATTTTACATCTATTCCGCAAGCTTTAACAAAAGATGCTGGATGTAAAGTTAATTTAAATTATTTTTGTCTGGACAATGAAAGGAAATTTTATTTTAAAATCATAAAGGAAACGAATATTTTCCAAGCAGTAAAAGGTCTAAAAAATTCAAAGGCGTATGGATTGGATAATATATCAAACAATTTTTTGAAAAAAATTATCAAACCCCTGTCAAAAATCCTTTGTTATCTAATAAACTGTTCCCTTAATGAAGGTATATTTCCATCCAACCTTAAAATTTTAAAAATTAAACCTTAATATAAATGAGGTAATAAAAAAAGTTGGGCAAAACTGCAAGTGCCATCAGTGCATTCCTTAATCAGTTGTAGAAACAATTGGATCAAAATAAAAAACCAGTGGGGCTTTTCTTGGATTTAAGCAAAGCTTTTGATCTGGTGCATCATGATCTTCTACTCCATAAACTAAAGCAGTATGGTTTTGAGGGATCAGCATATAAATGGCAAGAAAGTTATCTTCAAGACATCAATTTTTGAATTAGAATTAGGCGTTCCACAGGGCTCCGTTTTGGGACCTTTATTATTTATAATATATATAAACGATCTAGCAGATAGGAGTATCTTTAAATTCGTGGAAGACACAATAAACTAACATTCTTGAATCTATAAACGTGCCAAACAAAAAAATAACATGTATTAATGACTGGTTTGAAAAAACAGTTTAGTTCTTAATACGAAAAAGTCAGTTTGTGTTAGATTTAGTGCGAGCACCGCACTGGAAGACCAAAGTATTTTACTTAAAACAAAAAAAGGAAGTTTTTCACAAAATAACACTGATAAATTTTTAGGAATCACAATAAGCCAAAATTGTAACTGGTCAGGTCAAATAGAGATACTTTTTAAGTCACTGAGCTCTGCATGTTATTGCACAAGCACATTGTTAAGACAGCCGGCAGATAGAGTTAACCAAAGCACATTTCTTACCTGCTACTATGGCTATTTCTATTGTAGGATGTTCTATTCTAAAGCTTAATATTTTCACAATATATGGAGTTTATCTTCTTCTTCTTCAAGGGCCATGCTCTCTTCGAACGTTGGCTATCATCAGCGCGCTCTGTACCCTGTCCACTGCTTTTCGGAAAAATGTCGTAGTACTAACACCATACCATTGTCTAAGATTTTTAAGCCATGATATCCGTCCACCCGGATCTTTTCTGCCTTCTATTATCAATTTTAAAAGTTTATATTTGTCATTTCTCAATATATATTCAAGTTTTCGTTTTTTGATGGTAAGTAAAACTTCAAGATCTTTATTTATTCTAAGCAAAACATCCACATTAGTTACTCTGTCCATCCAAGATATCCTTAGTATTCTTCGATAACACTACATCTCGAATGCCTATAACTTTTTGCACGTGACATCAGTCAGTGTCCATGCTTCCATGCCATAATATAAGATGCTAAAACATAACACCGAAGCACACGAATTTGGAGAGTGATATTAAGGTCGCGACTACACAACACTGATTTTATTTTGATAAAAGACGATCTAACCCAAGTATTTGTATGCTGCCCATTTACTTCTAACATGCCTGTGATGTTCTTTTTCTTGGATATGATCATCCATTTTGTTTTCCCAACATTTAAGTCTGAATTGCGAACTTTTGGCAGCAATTCGATTCAACAACTTTTGCAGGCCTTCCAACGGGTCTGCTATTATGTCGTCAGCATATCGTAGGTTGTTGACTTTTATGCCGTTTATGGTCAGACCCTCTTCGCAGTTATGAACTGCATTCTATTTTGTTACTATACATATACATATACACAACCGTGGCGCACACCTCTTCTTATTTGGACCTCTTCGAACAGTTGCCCATCAACCTTTATTTGAGGAGTCTGGTTCCAGTATAGCGATTATCTTTAGATCTCGGTCATCTAGACCAACTTCTTTTAGCGATTCTATGAGCTTTTCGTGTTGGACTCGATCAAACGCTTTCTTATAATCTATGAAACAGGCATATCTGGCACGGATTAAGACTTGAATGTCAAACAGGGCCTTTCTTGTCCCGAACCCACCACGAAATCCAAACTGCGTGTCGCCCATAAAGGATTCGCATTTTCCCTAAATTCTTTTATGGATAATCTTTAGAAATATTTTTAACATGAGGCTGATTAGACGGTAATCACTACACTTCTTTGCTGAATGTTTTTTAGGCAGTGTAACAAAGGTTGATTTTAGCCAGTCATTAGGGATTTTACCGCTACGATAAATCATATTAAAAAGTTTGACCAGCTTATTTACAATTTATCTAGAACAATTAATCACTTATGACAAATTCGAATTACCAAATCTTACACATCTAACTGATAATCATAGTTATAATACTAGAACAAAATTATGATTGTTTTCCACAAACCAAAACTACACTTTTTTGCACTCGACGCGCGTTTCGCTAACAACGTTAGCATCATCAGGAGACGATAAACAATTGTTTAGTGCAACCAAAGGTTCCAAATTCCCAACATAGATAATACTAGAAGTAGAGACATTTTAGAGCTCCCAAAACACCGCCTTGTGTTGTATGAAAAGAGTCCTATATATATAGGGCAATACAAGCCTATAATAAATTACCTTCAGATCTTAAAAAACTGATTTATACCCAACTAAAAAAAATTATTTCATAAATTACTAGTGAAAAAGGCGTAGTATTCCGTTGAGGAATATTTTAATGATTTGTTTTAATTCGTTTACTTTTACTATATTTTATCTATGTTTAGAATTGTGTGTCTGCTTAAATTTTATTTACAAGTTTATTTAATGTTAAAGTTTTTCAATGTATCCGTTATATGTTCTATGTTTTTATTTAGGATTAAGAATTTACCAACACCAGGTTAGATTATCTTTAAGGAAATAATTAGACCAATTGATTACAGAATAATAAGAAACATAAATGTAATTATTGATCCTTACTTTTAAAATGACAGTCAAAAATAATTTTTGGACTGTAGATATCTACAAATTTTTTGTATTTTATTTTGCCTTTTTTAATTTTAGTTATATGACAATACATTGTAAAATATCTTTATGGTTAAATAAATATTCTATTCTTGGGATATTTCGTTCCGTGCTATCTCGAGGTCTAAAGGGATGCTGTAATTTTAAAAGGTTGACTCCAGAGTATCCCACACATTTTTGATTGGAGACATATTAGGAATGCATTTTCACTTGGAACTTGCCTTTTAGGGTATACTCGAGACTTACTCCCTTCGGGACATTATGGCGTTTTTATTATTTTGTAAAAAATAAAAAGGATGTCAAATTTTTCTGGTTCAGTAAGGACCGTGTTTAAATCATAATTATGACATAACATAATTAATACCAAAAAATGACAATTCAAATAACAGTGTGGCTGTTTTTTGTTTCATATGTAAATAGTTCTTACCTTAGCGGTTAAATTTACATGTGCTATTTATATCTCAAAAAATATTTATCACAGCATAGGCATATTAAAAATGCAATAAAATACAGGGTGTTGTATTTAAAATAAGAAAGCTAGTGTCAAACTTTGACATTTCTAATGACATTTATCAAGTTTGGTATAGCTATTCTGAAACTTCGCAAAAAGTTATACAAATTTTGTATTTAAAGCTTTTAAAATCTGTTTTTAGAAATTATGTAAACTTTACCCCTATATTTTGAATAGGGAAAGTGTGTTGCAAGGTCTTTCAAATGTCTTCACAAAAGTGTAAGAATTTTAAAAATCTAGCAATTAGTTTCCGAGACATTGACTTTTAAATTTATGTGGGCTATATAAATTCTTTTTTTTACGAAATTAAAATTTGATTTTTGAGAAATTCCGTGACACGCCGATGTTTTTGTTTTTGTTAGAAGATTATTTAATCATTTTATTATTTCTTCAAGATGCATTCCTTGGAAGGGAGAAATTTATCTGTACAATTTCAGCTTATGTTGAAAGTGAATAGGCAATTAAAGTAAATATTTCAACGCATTGGTATCGGTACACCTAACGTGTTCAAAATAAAGCCAAAATACAATACATTTTTTGACTTGTTTATGCGATGTTTCAAACGATGCCCGCTTTTTTGAAGGTTGCGATAAGAGAACTGCTGATTGAAATCGTTGTGTACGTTCCTGGGTCAGTAACGTTACGTACATCCCTGCGTACGCAATAAGTGGAATCAGCTTTTCTATCATCGCACCCGTCAAAATGTAGTGTATTTTGGCTTTGTTTAGAACGCGTTAGGTATACCGATACCGATGCGTTAAAATATTTACTTTAAGTGTCTAATTTATCAAAAACTAATCGGTGTAGATATACAAGAGACCTTCAAACCAAGTTTTACTCGACCCACTTTTCCTATTTAAAATATAAGGTAAAGTTTACATCTCAAAGGGGGTGCGTGCTATAAAAATTTCAAAATAGCCAAAAAGTGTCCTTCTCAAATAAAAAGTTGACGTGTTCGAGGATTTTTCCAAAATCAGTATCTAAATTCCTGAGAACGCCTCTGTTACTTTTTAGTTAGAACACACTGTATATACAAAAAAATATTACTTATTGTAATAATAATTATTATGTGTACCCTACTAGTTTAGCCTTTATCATGGGCAGTACTGCGACCATAAGATACTTTAAATTCGGTTTTTCGATGAAATAGGCATAAAGAACATTTCCGCTAAAGTTGTTATCAACGTTGTTGCTTTTCTACGATTTTAAACCTTTTGAACAGATTTTCATAAATATTTTGTAATTTTTAATGTTCATTTTTCGCGACCTACAGAATTTGCAAAAATTTTGAGTTGTTTTTGACACACTTTTTGAATATAATCCAAACCGTGTGACCACCATACATTGTTTTGACTTTTTGTTTTTAGTAGAGTACCTAAAAGATACGTAGCTTTTCTAAGATTTTTTGGCAAAAAAAAAACGAAAATTTCGGAAAACTATATAAAACTTGAGACCTTTTCTCCCTCGACGAGTAGTCGGGATAAAAAAGTTACTTTAGTTCTTAGGTATAACCACATCGGTCGTGGTTAAGTGCATCGTTAAGGTCATTTTTTATGAAACCCCCGTGCACTCCCGACAATGCACGTGCACTTTATGATGCAAGTTTTCTTTCTCTAAGATGACCTAATCTTATATTTTAGAACACTTTGTCAAAAGTTTACTCTACCCTAATTAAAAGTCGATTTTTTAAAAAAACTTCTTTAATTTTTGTTTGTGTGGGAAAAGGCTTACGTAGTTGTCGTGTTTTTGACATTTTGTACCAAATGAATTTTGTAAATAAGCTTTGTTTTTTAGTTTTTCTCATTTTGAAAACGGCTTCTTGTGCGGTTTTGTCCAAAATCTGATAGTCAATATTAACGTTGATTCACGTTATCCTTGTATTATAATTCGAATGCAAAAACCAGTTGAGGTTTTTGATTTTGCAAAATTGGAATTTTGTTCTTCTTTAATAAGCTGGTGGGTGCCCAAGCAAGCTAATTTTTTGTTTAATTTTTGTCGCATCTCGATTTGTTATTTTAACATCGTATTTTGTTAGTTTTAGAGAAGAACGGCAGGGTGCAGTTTCTGCAGGTGGAAGATCTGCCCAACACAGATTTTCCGACACAATCGTTAGTGTTGCTGTAAACGTAGAGTTTTTTAGCTGTAGTCAATGTAATTTTAGGTCTACGCTAAGAGACAATCTAAAAAAACATTTTGTTTTGGTTCATGATATATCCGAAGACGTAGATACGTTTAATTGTACAATGTGCCACTTCAAGACCAACTGTAAAGTAATTTTACAAAAACATTTGGTTGACCATAAAGTTAAAGTGTTTCAATGCTTATTTTGTAATTTTAAGAGTAAGCATAAAAAAAGTTTACAAAGGCATTTAGCTAGCAACGGAAATACTGACAACATTTTTCAGTGCACTCTTTGTGAGTATAAAAGTACACGAAAATGCGGTTTAAAAGCACATTTAATTTCGCACAACAAAAATTCTGGCGATTGGTTTCAATGTAAAAGTACGGACGAAGCCGAAATGTTTCAATGTTTATTTTGCAATTACAAGACTAAATTCAAAGGTAATCTACAAAGCCATTTGAAAGGCTATAGAAAGGATGACCATAGTAAAATATTTCAATGTAATTTCTGTGACTATAAATGTGATCAAAAGTGTGGCTTAAAAGCACATTTTCTTAAAAATGATACACATAAAAATGTTCAGCCTTTGTTGCGCTGTACTTTTTGTGAATTCAAAACAGAAAAAAAAAATCGCTTGAAGCAGCATATGTTTAAACATAAAAATTTTGATAACGCTAAAACTTATAAATGTAAACTTTGTGAATTCAAAAGTAAATATAAAACCAGTTTTAACAAACATTCATTGTCGCATAAAAATCTTAACGAAGTCGATATGTTTCAATGTGCATTTTGCGGATATAAGACAAAACACATCAGTGTTTTAAAGAGGCATATTTTGTTGGAGCATGAAAGTATTGATATGTTCCAATGTTCATTTTGCGATTATAAGTCTAAATATAAAGAGAATCTTCAAAAACATTTAAAGGGCTATACAAAAAATAACGATAGCAAAATATTTCAGTGTAATTTCTGTGAATATAAATCTGATCGGAAATGTGGTTTAAAAGCACATTTACTTAAAAATGTTAATCATAAAAATGTTAAACCTAAAAAGTGTTCCTCATAAATCTTGACCCCTTGTTTCGCTGGAGTTTTTGTGAGATCAAAACAGAAAAAAAAATTCGCTTGAAGCAGCATATGTTTAAACATAAAAATTTTGATAACGCTAAAACTTATAAATGTAAACTTTGTGAATTCAAAAGTATATATAAAACCAGTTTTAACAAACATTGTCGCATAAAAATCTTGACTAAGTCGATATGTTTCAATGTGCATTTTGCGGATATAAGACAAAACACAGCAGTATTTTAAAGAGGCATATTTTGTTGGAGCATGAAAGTATTGACATGTTTCAATGTTCATTTTGCGATTATAAGTCTAAATATAAGGAGAATCTTCAAAAACATTTAAAGGGCCATGCAAAAAATAACGATGGTAAAATATTTCAGTGTAATTTCTCTGACTATAAATCTGATCGGAAATGTGGTTTAGAAGCACATTTACTTAAAAATGTTAATCATAAAAATGTTAAACCTAAAAAACATTCCTCATAAATCTTGACCCCTTGCAGTTCTTGTGAGAACAAAACAGAACAAGGTTTTCGTTTAGAGAATAAATTTAAAAGCAGTATAAATTCACATTTCACTTATTATTTAGAGACAAAGATCTCAACCTTAGGGAATGCATTTATTATCACATAAAAATTTTGATTTAATTTATATTTAGGTTTTTAGGGACTTCCCGTTTAAAGCAAAAAAAAGAGTAAAGAAGGTTAAAAATATTATTGTAAAATTATTATTATTTATTATTATTGTAAACATTTAATAAAATGTGAATTGAAACACATAATAAAATTTTTTAAAACGCTCCTTGAAATGGTCAGATTTTGGACAAAATTAAGAAATGGAAAGAGTGCTTCACTGATGTGCTTATTTATCTGATGAGAGTGTACGGTTAACTTTTAATATTATAGCTTAAATGAGTTTTGAAGATGTAGTAGTAGTAAGGGGCGGCCCGTAGAACTAGCAACTAGGCCTCTTCATGGGCCCTTTCTGTCATAACCCGTCGCGCACCCTTATGCTCCCACTCCCTCTACATATCCTGCCTCTCTCTCCGGGCCATCCTACCTTTCTTACGAAGGTCAGCACGTCAGCCCATCCTAGAGAGTGTAGCTCCTCCTCTTCTATTGTGGGGGCGCCCCACGTCTGCTGCCTCAATCGGGCGTACCCGTCACACTCTCCTATCAGGTGCAGTCGTCCAACACTCTGATGCATGCTTACGCAGCCAATTATTCCTACTAACAGTCCTAAGCCCTTGCGAGTTTTTCCCAGGAGCCATTTAGTTCTGGCTACGTATGTCCACTCGCGAACAGTTTGGACTGTCTGCAATCTTCCCTCCAAGACGACTTCAGTTGATCGCCCGCTCATTTATTGAGTTCGCTCTGCACCTGTTTTCTTGTGATTCCCAAGAGCGGTTCCGATCCAATATATTGGGTTTCGGCATCAGCTCAGGGTCTGAATTCTTGAGCAGGGAACGACATAGATTTGTGTCGAATGATCCCACGTCGAACGCAGTTCATATTCTTGAGCGGTGATCGCTCATTCCATTCTATCAAAAATTTGGTGTTCGCGCTCCCCGAGTCCAAAGCCGGGGATTGATCCCATTTCTCAGACACGCATGCGCGTAAATTCTATCATTTTAGATCTAAACTTATGAAGAGGTTCCAGGAAAAATCATGTGTTTTTGAGGGATGGGATCATTCCCCGGGATTGATCTCTTCTAGTGAAATTCAAGAATTAGGCCCCTGGTAAGTTCGTCCGCCTTCTCGTTCCCTGGTATTCCCTCGTGGCCTGAGACCCACATCAGTGTCACCCTCTTGTCTTCAGCTAATGTCTGTAGCACCTCAATGCACTCCTCCACCAGGCTACTGACAATTTTTGGTGAACTAAGAGCCTTGAGGGCAGCCTGGCTGTCGGAACATATGCAAATGTCCCTTCTGCCATTTCTGACCTCTGGTAGGGCTGCCGCCATGATAATGGCGTATACCTCCGCATGAAAGACCGTAGCGTGCTCGCCAAGCCCGTAACTTTCTTGAACCTCTAGGTCTTCCACATACACTCCTGCGCCTGGTGTCTGCCTGGCTGACAGTTTTGATCCGCCAGTGTAGCAGACCGTCGCATCTCTGCTTAATTCGTTTCGGAATTCTCTCTGCCACCAATAGGCGAGGAAGCAGCCAACCACCTTCACCACGCCGTCGTCAGCGTATGCTTGCGCGTCGAATCCCTCCTGTGTCAGGCGACTTAGGAGGTCGTCCATTATAAGGCACCACAGATGAGACAGGCAGCTGCCTTGAGGGCAGTCCCCGTCACATCCACCTTGACCCCGGACTCTCCCAAGCTTGTCTGTGCTTCCCTTTCTGTTAACGCAGACTTTACCCATTCGGTCAGACGTGTTTCAGCTCTTCTTTCCTGAAGGGCAGATGTTATTATAACCTTGTCGAAGGCTCCTTGGCCTTCCACGTCAAAGAATACCATGGGTGCGTACTCCTTGTGCTGAAGGGCCTTTTCTGCCTTGTGGACTACTGTTTTCTGCTTTGTGCACTACTACATGAAGAGCCGATTCCGTTGATCTACCCTCTCTGTATGCGTGCTGGTCCTTGTGGAATGGTCTGTAGGCCAGTATTCCCTCTAGAAGGTACCTGTCCACCATCTTCTCCAGTGCTTTCACCATAATGACGTGAGACTCAAAGGTCTGAAGGATTTAGCCGTGGTGTAGTCTTTCTTTCCCGGTTTGGGGCTAAAGACCACATTGGCTCTCCTCCATGCAGTTGGAACGTATCCCAGAGCTACGCTGGCCCTAAACACTCTCTTCGTGTGAGGAAGTAGTGCCCCCAGGCCTCGCTGCAGCAGTGCCGGGAAGATCCCATCTGGACCTGGTGACTTGTACGGACTGAACTCGTTTATTGCCCAGGATATTGTATCATCCGTGACTACGCGGTCTGCCAGCCCCCAATTCGGCGTTACCTCCTCGTCAGGTGTAGCTGGCATTCGTTCGTCGTGCGGATCTCCGCCCCCTAGAAAATGTACCTCCAAGAGATGTCTCAGTGACTCCTCTACGGAGTTGGTCCAAGTTCCGTCTTGCCTCTTGAATGAACTTAGGGTTTGCCTAGTTTCATTCCTCAGGATTTTTAAGAGTTTAGAGGTCTCCAGCAGTGAGGTTATTTCACTGCAGTATGTCCTCCAGCGCTCTCTCTTGCAGCGTCTTACCTCTTTCTTGAACTCTCTACTAGCCTCCTTGTAATCATTCCAAGTTGCCTCGTCTCTTTTTGCCATGGCCTTGTTAAGGGCCCGTTTGGTTTTTATGCGAAGTCTGTCGATCTCGCTGTTCCACCAAGGTACCCTCCGTAAAGGGTCGGGCTTTAGGGAACATGCCTCTTCGAAGTTGGCCAAGAATACCTGCTCCAGATTTGTCACCTCTTCTTCTAGACTCTCCTTCGTGCTTTTGTCAGCTCCTACAGTTCCCTTCCTTCGATCTAGTTCCGCTTGGTAGCTTTCCCAGTTTGTGGATCGTGGATTCCTTCCAAGTTTCTGGCACGTTTCCTCGATTCTCACCCCGAATCCGATCATACGATGATCGGAGGTGATGACCTCATTGGTGACTCTCCAGTCGTCGAAGTCTTGAAGTAATTCTCTTGAGACTTATATCAATAACTTCCACCCGGTCCTTATTAACAAACGTGGGCTCCCTACCTCTGCTCGCGATTTCCAGATTTGTCGTGATTAGAAACTCGTAAAGGGCTTCACCCCTTGGATTGATGTCACTGCTACCCCATACTACGTGGTGGGAGTTCGCGTCACATCCGATATTCACCGGAAATATTTTTCCCTCCGCAAATGTTATGACCCGCGCTAATTCCTCTGAAGGAGGTGTATGTTGGCTCTCGTATGGAAGATACGCGCTACAAACTACAACCTTAATCCTATTGTCTCTTACCTTGACTTCCAAGAGCTGCTACCGCAGTTGTGGAAATGCTACCGCAATGAGGTCTCTTGATATTAGGATACAGCTTCTTGTGGGTTCTTCCTCATTGTCTGTGTCTTCTCCGGCTATGATGTTGTAGTCGATTCTGCCTAGTCCCCCTACTTTTCTTCCTATAACATAGGGTTTTTGTATCAAAACAATCTGCGGGGCGTTATTGTCAGCCGTCGCTCCGACTAACTCAGCAGTCGGACCGAGGCTCTTATGCAGATTGATTTGACTTACCCGTATCGCCGCCATGTCGGGGATGTCATGGAGCGCAGGGAACCCCCTACTGTAACCCCTTGGGGGTAGATGAACCCTTCTTCGCACGCTTTCCAGTCCGACGGGTGGCCGCGCTATACGAGCGTGACCTCGACACCGTGAGGGTCACAAACTCGAAGCACAGACGCCAGTAGACTCTGTCCAGGTACTGGATCGTGTCCATGCCCACCATGAAAGTCAGTCGCTTCCCCCAACCGTGACGACCTAGTCCAATAACCACTCTCTGGTGGCCTTTAATTCCGCCGTGAACAGCATCCAGCCTAGTTCAACCAAGCCGGAGTTTTTGAAGCGAAACTCGGGGCCGCCCGGCGCCCTCATCGCCCCAAGCATCTCACGGCGTATCTCGACCACCCCTGCCTCTTCGATCTTGCCGTTCGCTCTATCGGAGCGGAACACTACCTTCAGAGACCTAGATCTCCAACTTTCGCCGCGGGCGATTCTTTCGTGCTCAGGTCCCCCCTGAGTAGTGGGGACGTGTGCACGGCTTCTGCGCCCTGGGTTATTTTGGCCGAACCACCTCTCGGCTTCTTTCGGTTCTCCTCAGGTGTCCTGTCTTCGGCGCTTGGAAACAGCGTGCCCTATGCCAGATGTACCCTGTTGGATTCCCTGATTTTCCGAGCCTGCTCTTTGGCGCCTTGGGTAGATTGGCGATTGCCACCCTCTTTGCCAGCCATTTCGCTGTTTTGAGGTTTTCCCTCTTCTCAGGTCCTCGAGAGGCCTGACTCTTGTCTTTCGGCGCCCCAGTGCCGCCGGTGTTGGCCGTTATGTCTCGGACTTTTGGGCCATGACTCACCCTTCACTCGAGTTTTTTGAGTTTGCGGGACTCTTTACGCCTCTTGTTTTTCTCTGCTTTCCTCCGCCTCTTCTCGTTAGGAGAATCCGTCGTGACCTCGGCTTTCCCGTTACCAAGTTTTGGTCCGCCCTCAGTTCCCCCTTTGGGTTTCTGGGTCGGCTCGGCCAGAGATTCCAGGTCGGCATCATACTTGCTTTTTGGCGCGTCTTCTGCCTTCCCTTCCTCCTTACTGGCTTCACCAGTCCTTTCATCTCGTCGGCGGAGGATCGCAGAAGCTCTTCCTGGTTGGGTCCACCCTCCCCAGCGAGTGGTGGGGTAGGGTAGGAGGTTCCCTCGCTCCTCTTTGTCAGTGCACTTTCCTCTTTTCCACTCATGTTCATATTCATCTGAAGCAGAGAAATAAGGGGTTCATATGTGTGCGATTGTGTCTGCATGATTGTGTGTGGTAGTGTCGTCCACCCTGGTTCCCCGCCAAGCCTCCTACCAGCTGATTCCGCACACTTGACCGTCGACGGCCGTAGTTTATAGCCCCCCCAAAGCGCACAGCGCTCCCCTTCCAGTTACCAACTGCACTACTGTTTCACTTGGAGATTTTCACCAGAGTGTCCGGGACGTTGTTTAGACAAGGGTGGGCCCTATACTTCTCGGTGGCCTAGTGCACTACTTCTAGTTTTTCTGCTACTACCACTTCGACTGTGGGTCTACATGTTCGAGGCCTGCCCGATGCTAGGCGGGCGAGGTGGCCGTAATTTAAACAAAACTTTGCATATGTGTTTTGTCTTATGTGTGAAGATGTTTTGTGTTGTGTATGTAAGCCTGTGCCTTTTTGCAGAGTTGTGTTATCATTACAAGTAATGTTCTCACAACCCTCCCAGCGGGTACCGGTATCCCACTAACTAACACTCGTAGAGGTTGGCACTCGGCACATCTGTGGTATTCGTGTGCATTCGTCAGGCGCTTTTCCTCCGCATTCCAATTAATGCACTCCCAATACCACAGTTAAACCAACCGAGTTTTGAAGATAATGTGATTAAAATTTATATGGCTGATATTGTTTTCTTAGTAAGGTTTTTAACATGTGATTTAAAAATGTGACTTACAATGGTTGCTTTATGCAAAACATTATTTATTTGACGAGTCCTACATGGACCAAAAATAAAATTCTATGCTGCTTTATTTTAAAATTCATTTTGTCCAAAATCTCAATAACACAACACCATAAATTTAACAAGAAAAAGTTTCTCAAACTCAGTTTTAAAAAAAGTGTACTTTATTCAGTTTTGAAGTAATCTACAGGGTGGTTCATCATATTTTCTCCCTCCCTTACACCCCTTATTATTAGAACTGGATAAAACGTGTATCTCGCATAATTTTTTGTAAACTTTCAAATGACGCCCTTAAAAATTAGCAGAGTTATCACATCTGTCAATTTTTGATATAACTTCTTTATTCTAATTGGAACACCCTGTATATTTAGAAAGGCCTCTTTTTCCTGATTCCAAAAATATATAGTTTGTGGGATTTTTCTTGGATGGGTCAGTAAAAGGAAAAATACTTTCCCATAAGAGTAGTGTGTTGAACGAGGAACCACCCAAACTGTTTACTTGTCTAACACATTGTCGTTCTGAAAAAGTATTTTTCTTCTTACTCGAGAATCTTCCAAGAATTTGGAAAAAAAGGCAATTCTAAATTAATAAATATACAGGGCGTTCTGTTTAAAATAAACAATTTAACGTCAAAATTTGACAGGTGTGATGACAGCGGCTAACTTTTAAGGATATCATTTAAAAGTTTACAAAAAATTATGCAACTTTGTTAGATAAAACTTTTTTCCACCTCTTACAACGTAACAAGGAAGGTAAGGGTGGGTGGAAAATATGGTGAGTCGTCCTGTACATTTTCTGAAATAATAATTTTGTTTCTTGCACTTCATCAGTTTTATAAAATTATTTGATATAAATAAAATTAAAAATAAATATGAGTATTATGTCTGGTTAAGATCTTAAAAAAAATTTACAGGTTTTTTCCCAAAAAGAAGAATTGTCCACGGAAAGACCTTTTTTACTACGAAAGTTATTTTGGCTAAAGAATTAAAATAAATTAGAGAATATGTTTTTAAATTAAGTAGTTAGACAGAAGTGACAAAAATTTCCACGGAATGGATAGAAACTAAAACATAATGGTAACACAAGTTACCATAAACTTACTATAAAAATTAGTATTCATCTAGAAAAGACTTAATATTATATAACAGTCCACAGAAGTGATGTCCACCGAAGTAATTTTTTATCGCCAATATTTATTTACAAAATGGAAAATTTTATGTTAGGTTTCCTGATTTCAACAAGGGCAACATTTTTGCATCATAACTTCATAGAAACAAAAAATTAAGGGAAAATTTAGCGCTCTAATAAATTTACAGAAAAGACTTGTGGCGGAGAGAGCAAAGGGTAAGGGAATAAATCGGAAAAAAGTTTTTCCTCGAGCAGTATTTGAACCCGGGACCTCTAGAATACCAGTCTAATGCTCTACCAACTTAGCTACCGAGGAACTGGGGTTTTATTATTATTATGTTTATTAGTTGGAAATTCGTCATCTCACATCCCTCCAATAAACGTTGGTTGATAGATAAATAGAAATTTCGTACAACTAATAATCGTGAATGTGTACATCCTTGTCTTTATAACATCTCTAGGTTTTTAAAGCCGCAGTAGGCTTCAAAGATCTTCCCACTACTAACAAATTAATCGGACGAAAGAATTTCCGAATAGCCAGTCAAAACCCCAGTTCCTGGGTAGCTCAGTTGATAGAGCATTAGACTGGTATTCTAGAGGTCCCGGGTTCAAATCCTGGTCGGGGAAAAACATTTTTCCGATTTATTACCTTACCCTTTGACCTCTACGCCACAAATCTTTATTATTATTAAGTCAAGTATTAGATTATATACTTTTGGTGCCATATATATTAATATGCTTTCTTGTACCGTAGTAAATTTTTAGTTTTAGACCTAGTGTTTTTATTACTATAAATTTATTACTTAAAATAAGTCTTGTCAGTGATCTTCGATATAGCTGTCTAAAATTGAGAACTTTGGTTTTAATGAACAGTTGTTCAATTGAATACCATCTATTTTTAAACATTATTGTTTTAAAACTCTTTTAAGCTATTTCAACTAGAAGCACATAGTGACCAACATTTCTGAAATTGTGGATAATTGTGTTGTTCACGGAAGTGACTCTGTTGTAAAGATAAATTTAATTTGATGCTTCAAATATGGCAAAATGAGCAATTAATACTTAAAAATTACAAAAAGTTATTGTCTGACATTGAGATATAAATATCAACCAAAATATTTTTTTTTATTGTATAAAAAACTTTAATGAATTGATTTCGGAAAATCACAAATGGTTGTACTCGAAAGTGATATTTACTTATTTTTATATGATTTTTTGCACTTAATGGATATCTTTAAAAAATATTTAAAGATGCTCTTAATATGTGGCGATTTAGTCAATAAGAATCAAGAAAAGTACTTAATTTTGCCCAGTGAATATTTGAAACATTATTTGGAAATACATAATTTTGTGATTTGCGAATGGTTTAAGACCTTCACTGGGCAATATTTTTTTAATTTTTATGCTTGGTTTTTCCGTTTTTAGTATTTAAATTTCCTCTTAAACTGAAAATCGGTTAGGTTGGTCTACTTACTTTAGTTAATAATGTGTAAATTATTTTGATTTACGTTATAATATATATAAAATAGAATAAAATAAAATTATCAAAACAAACTCTATAGTTATTTACCTAACCAGTACGGTAAGTGATATGTTACCGCATGCGACAGAAGTTGACCAAAAGACGAGAAGAAGAGTTCGGTAAATCTGCCAAGGGCGGTAAAGAAAGAAATAAGTTTACAATAATTTTTTTTAAAAAAGTTATATAAAAACATAAACCTACTCTGTCCGTAAGTATTATGAGTATTTCAATCTTTAAAAAAGGCTTTCCTGAAATATGTAAACTTGGTGTATAAGAATTTTGTGCAATTTTACTTTACTATATTGTTTTTTACTTTTTAATTAATATTTTATAATGTTTCTAAAATTTTATTTAAAAAAAATCCAAATTATATAAATTTACTGTGAATAATATAAAAAATGATTTTCCCAAATTATATATAAACTTACTGTATATAAAAGCATTACGGCTATCTAAATCTTAAAAAATGGCATTTATTAATTATATAAACCTAGTGTGTATAAGAGTTTTGTACAATTTTACTTTACCTTACACTATTCGGCAAAGTGAAACTACAAAAGTTGCAATATGGTTTAGTGCTAAGTTTGAAATAATTATTTTATCTGCTACCTTCACAGAAAAATACATTTTCGACCCGTATGAGGGGCGAAAATGCCACCTTACCTTCCCAGGGAGTTTTACATATTTTACCTCTCTCCGCGAGTTTACGTTTCTTTACCTCCTGACGTCGGGCATTAAACAAAGCGCAGGGGAAATATGACACTTTCTTCCCTTGGTATGTAAATAACTTAAAAGGTTTTCAAAAATCTCATACAAATATAAACCTGTGTAAGTGCGCATTATGAGTATTTAAATCTTCAAAAAAGGCATTAGACACGTTGGTCATAGGACGCACACGTGGAATATAGCGCAATATTCTATCTTCCTTTATCTGTACAAAAGCAAAGACTTCCGCTCGAATACAGATATCAAAGTCCAATCTCTGCGGTCTATTGTTAAGCTTTTTCATCAATCATACATCACGCTAACCTAGCATAGCGTTTGCGGCGTGTTGCTAACGTGAAGATGTCATCAAATACGCAGCGAGTTTTACCGACGCGACGGGAGCCAGAAATCAATAGACGAGCGGCCGAACTACAGAAAGCAAGGCATGGTAATAAAATGTAAAAGACAGGAACATCCGAGCCAGAAGTGTCTATTATATAAACCTACTAAAATAATTATTTTTACAATGTGTCTAAAATTTTATTATAAAAAAATATACCTACTGCTGTTAATATCATAACAAATTATTTTGCAATTTTACTTTTCCTACGAGCGGTGCGGAAAAGTTACTTTTCCACACGATTTTTACTTTTCCGCGCGATTTTTAATGTAACGCACGATTTTCACTTCAAAGGACAATATCTTAATTCAAGTTATTACTTTAAATCAAATTACTATCTATGGGTACTATTTTTCATTCAGAAAATTCATAGCCTTAACCATTAACTTAAAAAGTCACATGCAGGCATTTTACTAAAAAAATCGTGCGGAAAAGTAACTTCCGCATTAGTGCTGAAAAGTTACTTTTCCCCACGATTTTTGTATTTATGTAACTATTTTATCTAATTTTTAAAAATTTTCAAATTATAGTAAACTTCTATATCATAACAAATTATGTGTAAATTTTGGGCAATTTTACTTTACCGCATAGTGTGCGGCAAAATGAAAATACATAAAATTGTAATATGGTTATACTTTTTATATAATTCTATTTAAAATGTTTCATTTTTTTTTTCAAAAGTTTACAAGTTTGATAGGAAAAACATTATTCTTAAAATACGAGATATTCTTTCTCGTATCTTGGTTTCGATTTAGGAAGAATCAGCTGATTGCCTGCCTCGTTTGCTCCATCCATTATTTCTTTATGGATCTCTTCTTCAGATGAATGAATCCATATTGTAAAAGTTTCAGCGGTTAGCAGATTATTTTGTTTCTAAGGACGATATAACAAGTATAACTATTTTTGTAAATGGGATATCCTCGGTGTAGTAAGTTGGTGAATTTGTGAACGCGCCAAGCTTGTGCGAATTTACTACTACTGGGGTTTAACGTCATATGTCAAAGAACGTAGCTCTCTTTTTACAATGGCATCCAAACCATTATGACGCAATATTCAGGTGTGAAATTTATACATTAAATAAAACTACAACTTGATAGTAAGACTCCTTTGTTTTGTTCCAAAGGCAAGACACAATATATTGGCGGCGACAGAAAAAAAAATTTGGGCAGCAGGCCAACCGGCAGCTCAGAAAAAAAATCAACTTTATAAAGTCAGGTTAGGGTATAGGGCGTGGGCAAAAAGGAAAATCAGGATTAATCGACAAAATTGAGTTATAAGGCAGCATATAGGTCTTATAATGACTATTATTGGGCGTATTGAGGAATATAATCCTGCAGTAGAAAAGTGGGAAATTTATCAAGGGAAGCTTGAATATTTCTATGCAAACAAGATCACCGATGATAGAACTCAAGTATCGACCCTACTAAGCCTGGTAGGAACCGCTACACCGCTACATATAAATTTATAAGACATCTTTGCCACCCCTCCCTACCCAAGGAAAAGAAGTTTGCAGTTATACGCCGATAGTAACAGTCTGGCGAGAGAGAATTAAATTCACCTTGCAAGCTGCGCTTGAAAGTGTTGCAGATTGGTACGCTCGAATAAAAAATCTTGCTATAAATTTCCAATTTGGAAATCAGCTTAGCGATATTCTAAAAGACAAGCTAGTATATGGTCTGCGACCAGGGCCCATACAAGACCGCTTGTGTGAAGAAAAAGAAGGAGAAACATTGGAAAAATTGTTTGAATTGGGATAGCAGCTGGAAAATCCAATAGCGAGCAGAGCTGGACAAGAACTAATAAATGCAATTCAAACAGGAGATATCGACACAACGGTAACAATTATGGGAGAAACTTCAAAAAACAAGCTTCAGCACCACCGAGGGCAGCACAAAAACAGAATTCTGACAGCAATTTATGGAAAAGTGGAAGAGAACAAAGGGCGCCCTGTAGATTTAGAAATGCTAAATGCAGAGCATGTTTTCTAAGGGGTCATATTGAAGCTATGTGTGAAAAGAGAGAGCTACGTTCTTTGACATATGACGTTAACCCCCCCCCTCCAGTAATAGTTCATTCGCACAACTTGGCGCGTTCACCAATTCACCAAGTCTTAGTATACCGAGGATATCACAGTAAAGGTAACGTGGCGGCGCGCCGGTGACAAGCAAAGGTCCGTTGACAAAAACAAGCCGGTCGCCAGCTTTCAGGCATTTGTGTACTAGAGTATCTACCACGACATTTTAAAAATCTTAAATAATATTCATTAATTATGTGTAAATCTTCACCGCACTTTTCCATAGTTTTACTTTACCGCACACTTCGTGGTGAACTGCTACTTTCCGTATTAAAAATAAAGGGGTAAAAAGCACTTTCACATTTACACATTTCACTCACCTAACGGTCAAGTTATAGATAGATAGATTTAATATTCATTAATTATGTGTAAATCTTCACCGCACTTTTCCATAATTTTACTTCACCGCACACTTCGTGGTGAACTGCTACTTTCCATATTAAAAATAAACGGGTAAAAAGCACTTTTACATTTACACTTTTCACTCACCTAACGGTCTAGTTATAGACAGATAGATAGATAGATAGATAGATTTCATGCCAATGTTTACATTTTTATAAACTTACATTCGTCAGTTTTGCAATACATAAGTATAAGTATATTTTTAAATTCTTCTTTATCTTATCCTATTCTCATTTACTGTAAAAACTCGATATCACTTTTTTTTTCTTAGACAAACATACACACAGAACAGTCCATAATAATAATTAAAAAGGAAACACTGAAAACTAATGGTAATAAGAGCACAGCAAAATAGTTATTAAAATTTTCAATTTAACAATGTAAATATGTATAATCTAAAAAACACCCTCCCAACATTGGCCTCCGTGAATTCAGTAACCAAAGTAGAATGCTTTTCCTATTAAAAAATTATTTACTCTGTGCTTGAGGTGTTCAATAGGGAGCTCCCGGATTTTCTTTTGGTAGCTTGTTGAAATAAGTGCCTGCAATGTGTTTTGGGTTTTGCTTACGTTACAATATGGAGTTGCTATGTCACTCTTATTCCTAGTATCATATTGGTGTATGTCTGTATGTTTGTTGTCTATATTGTTCTAGATGTTTCTTTGCATATAGTGTATTCTCTAGTATAAAAATACCTGGAAAAGTAAGTATTTTTAAATCAACAAATGTTTGTCTGCAGTCTCCTCTGTACCCTTTGTTTTTTCTTTGCCATTCAGCTGCCTGGCCCCACACAAGCGTAATAGGCACTTTTTAATATGTTGGTAGATACATTTTTTTCTAGATTTCTTGTAATAATAAGTTTTTGCTAAGGTTCTTTGCTACCAGGTCTATGTGGCTGGTCCACTTTAGTGTGCAGTCTACTTGTACCCCTAGACATTTTACGCTTTGTTGTAGCTCTATGGTATCCTTTTCAAAGTTTCTTAAAGAGAAAATCATGTTATTGGTTTTTAAACTATTTAATAATAGTTGGTTGGTCGCAAACCATTTATTTGCCTTTCTGCACCTCCCTGTTTCCCTGACTAAGTGTCAAAATCTTCATTGGCAACCAATATTGTTGTCATCACAGAACAGGATATAAACATTTATATTAGATTTTCATTTCCTGGCATATTGTTCATAGAAATTAAAACAGTATTGGCGATACAACTGCAACCCTTCTTGTGACATACCCTGCTCCGTTCTGACTGATTGTATCCTGCCCTCCAAGAAAGATTTTATTAATTCCAAGCTGTTTTTGTCAAAATTATATGCTTCTAGTTTTGTTCATCAATAGATCATGAGAGATGCAGTCATAGGTTACTCAAATCACAGAACAGAGTGCTCGTATGTACCAGTTTCTCAAAATAATTATTTAGTATGTAATGTACAAAATTTAATATTGCCTAAATTGTACCTTTGTTTTTTCGAAACCCAAAATGGAATTCTACAAATAGGCTGTATTTTTCAAAATGGTCATAGACAGCCAACCTGAACGTTTTAGTTCTTTAATGGAACATGAAAACTAAAAAAGTGGAAAGGGTAAAGAAGCAAAATGTTACCTAGTCCTTTTGAAAACAGATTATATAAAATATGAAGAAAATTCTGCTTTCTAAAAATAAAAAAACGGCAACAAAAAACTTCGATTTTACGTCATTAAAGAGCTCAACGGTTGTTACCTATCATTTGAAATAAAAAGTAATAACAGCTAGAAAACTAAGGGCGGGCCAGCATATGCCCTTGTTCTTTAAGTTGTTACATAAATATCTGTCAGAAAATGGTTACAGGCCTTTTGTCTACTACCCGGTCAAAAAAATGTCGAAATCTTACTCAGTGGGATAACAATAGGCTTTCTACAAACTTCAGGGGACTGACTGAGAATCATTATATGCTTAAAAAATGAGCCGGGGTATCACCGGGTATCAACCAAAAGGCTTTTACTAGCAAAGTGTGGCCCAACTATCCCCCGGAGTGTCCTTCACTGGGCCGGACTTTTCCCGTAGTAAGAATGTTTACTGGGTTAGTTCGTGTCTCATTTTTTAAAATTCTTTATTAAACCATGAGATGTCATTAGCATTTTTGTCTTTACATTTAAATGTTTTTTTTTCTGGAAAAGATTCGTTATATATTGATGAAGTTTTTTCGATCATTTTTTCCCATTTCTGCTCAACTGATAGTGAGATATCCTCAATAAAGTCCCAGTTTGTTTTTTGTAAATTCTGAAGAAAGGATGTATTTCTTGTTGAGTTTTTTTTGCTGGTTCCCATTCAAATATGAGTGCCTCATGGTCTGGCATATTAATGTTTTTGTTATGATCTTTTCATATTTAAAATTTGCAAAAATATTGTCAAGGCAGTTTGTCTTGCGCGTATTTAGAAAGCCAGTCTGTTTTAGACCGAAACTATTAAATAAGTCACAGAGTTTATCTGCTTGTTTCTGCTCAGTATTAAAGTGTACATTAAACCCAACCCAACCCAAATAGCACAATCGCGTGTTTTTTGCGTAAAAACTGCGTGAGAAAAAAAATGTTAATTTTGAAAGTTGCTAGAAAAAAACGTTTATTTCGTATATGAAAATAAGCTTAATAGGTAGCTTTTTAGCGTTATGAAACAAAACGTTGTTAAAAAAGGCGTTTTAGTAACGCAATTATCAAATCAAAACAACAACGTTTTTACGTTATATCTAGCAGTGAATTTTAATCAGATTTTATCAACATCAAAATCGCATTAATTTTGCGCCTTTTATACATGAATCTGGCGTTTTTAAAACAATTCTTAAATTAAGTACCTAATTTTTCATCTGTCTTCTTCTATCATAATATGTTAGAAATAGATAAATATAAAATTAAGCACATTGCTGGGTAATGTCGTTTATAGTCTATAACTAAAAAGGAGTTTTACTCTCCTAAATTAAAGTTGGGCTTGAAAGACCTTTTCAGCTAAAAAGTTGTGTGTGGATAAATTTATTTGTTAAATTTTACAACGAAAAATACTACTAATTAAATTAAATCATGTTTACGGTTTTAATGATGTTTTATTTAAAGTAATTAATTAAGTTTATGTAAAATTATAACTAGAAAAAACGAGGGGTTTTGAATGGAGAACGTGGGTCGAGTGATGCTTTGTTTTGAAGGTCTTCACAACCGTCTAAACATTTCAAAAATCTTTTGATTCTTTTTTAATATATTCACTTTAAAAGTAAGCTCAAATTGTACAGGTAAATTTCTACCCTAGTAGGAATGTATCCTAGAAGATAAAAATAAATGATCAATGGATTTCTCAAAAATAAAATTTTAGTTTCGTAAAACACAGAATTTTGCATTGGTCCATGCAACTTTAAAAGTAAATATTTTGGAAACTAATCGGTAGATTTTTAAAATTTGAACAGAAAACGAAAGTATTACTTTTGTTATTCAAAATATAGGGTTAAAGTTTTCCCCTTGAATGTCTCTCTATGTTTATTCTCAAATGTAAAATCGACTTGCTTGATTATTTTTCTAAAATCAGATTATAAATACGTGAAAAGGCCCCTATTTCGTTTTCGTTGGGGCACACTGTATATATACATATAATAAATCATCAAAGAATATCTTTTTAACATTTTTGGTATAAATCCGACCGGTCGATAACTGTTGGTGATGAGTCGGTATCCATCGATCGTGTTTATTTGCCTTTTGCGTAACTCTTAACAGCATTTGGTTTTGCGATTGATGTAAATCTACGGGGGAGTACTCGATTCAATCGAATTTTCTCTCACGTCAAGAATAAAGACCCTGTACCTTTATTCTCGAACGGGAGTCAAATTCTCTCGCTACTATGCTTCTTATTGGTCCAAATCTTCGACTTAAATCGGTTTCTCTCGCTACTATGCTTCTTATTGATAGAAATTAATTCTATTGGTCTTGACTAAGAGAATTACTTTCGATCAATATCGTGCAAAAGTGAGAGAAACCGATTTAAACTGAAGATTTGGACCAATTAGATGCATATATAGTAGCGAGAGAATTTGACTCCTGGGGGCTGATTCTTGAATTGCGTAGGAAAGATCGCACAGGAGCGGTCCTCTCCCTGATATCGACCAATAATAGGTTGGCCCTGGTCCGGGGGCAGCTGTATGAAAGTGTAGGAAAGTTCCTTCGATACATGGCAATTGGGTGAGCTTCGGTCGTAGTCGGATAGGATTCGGATAACTCGTGATCGCTTCAAAGCCTATTATTGGTCGATATCAGGGAGAGGACCGTTCCCGTGCGATCTTTCCTACGAAATACAAGAATAAGACCCCTGGGAGAATAGGGGCCCTGGGCAGGACATGGGCATTATTTCATTAAAATTGGTTTCGAAAACAGAAACTGGGCATGAGGGGCGGGAGTAATTGGGGGAGGGTTTGGGCGAGGGACATAGAAATGAGGGAGAATAGGGGCTGGGCGGGCAGGACATAGGCACACAGAAAAAAAATGCTTAGTATTTTTTACTATTTTGTCTTAAATAAATTATTCTAAGACGTAATACATTTTTATTAAATTTTTAATAGAGCACGTTTTTATTTCAAATAATTTGTATGTTTAATTAGTTTATTTTAAAAGTGAACACCTGAGATGGTTATTTTTGTGGAAATAATATTTACTACATCCTATATAGTAATATAAAATGTATTAGTTTTTGAAATAATTATTTTTAAATATAAAATATTTTTTTCAGTGCATTATTTCATTAAAATTGGTTTCGAAAACAGAAATTGGGCTTGAGGGGCGGGAGTAATTGGGGGAGGGTTTGTGCGAGGGACATAGAAATGGAGAAAAGGTAGAAATCGAGGGCGTAGCTACAATTTTAAACACGTGAACGAAGTCGCGGGCAGCAGCTAGTATTTAAATATATATGTAATCAAAAATGTTTTATTGTTATTAATTTTGGGATCTGCCTTTCTTTTTCGGGGCGTTTTATGTTTAATGTAATACCTTAATTATTTTAATTGGAAAGAAACAATTGCCCTAAAATTTTCGACGTATTTGACTTTTTCTCTAATAGTTATTATTACTTTTTTCCTAAAACCAGTTTGGGAATACTCGCTACTAAGGTCTATTGTTTGAGATAAATTAATTACAGTTTAATTAGTTCTTAACTAAGACCTTTTTTTTCAGTCAATTAAATAATACCAGCGGTCCACGCGAAGAATACGTTGGTATAGATGACATTTTTCAATGCACGTCTTGCAACTACAAAACCAACCGCAAATATCACATAAAACGACATGTAATAGCCAAGCACGCAACCCTTCTAGATGTCGAAATATTCCAATGTGCATTATGTAATTTCAAGTACAAAGACAAAGACAATTTAAGGAAACATTTGGTCAGATCTCACCATTTCTTACCTCATCCAAAAACCGATAAAGCAACCCTAATACTTCGATGTACTTTTTGTGAATACAAAACCCAGAGAAAGGGGGATTTAACAAGGCACTTATTAAACAAGCATCCAAGTGCTGACGAAATAAAGACCTACCAATGCACCTTGTGTGACGTTAAGTTCAAACAAGAAGAATACTTAAAAAAACATATGAAAAGGCACACATAAGAAGACGATGAAGATTTTTAATATTTGTTTTTTTTTGTTTTATTATTTCTGTTAAGTATTGATACAGTAAAATTGTCAAAAATAAGGGGGGTATATGGAAATAAATCCAACCAGTCTGAGGCCTTTGGTATGTTGTTCGGGCGGATCTGAATTCTTGATTGTGGGTTTTCTTTTATTTTATAAGAAGCAAATCGTGACAGCTTCTCTATATATTTTATTGACAATCAAATCTTACAAAATTAATGTCAAAACAACCGCAAAATACAAATATATAGAGTGGTTCAAGAAAAAACAGGGCTTTTTGACTATCCATTATTAGACACTTTAAGTTGGTCATGAGACGTACGAGGTGTACAGCGGTATAAGTAAAATTTTCCGGCTCGGATGTTTCTGTTTTTTACATTTTATGACCATGTATTTCTATCTTACTTTCTTTGGTTCGGCCACTCGTCTATTGATTTTTGGCTCTCGTCGGCAAAACTCGCTAAGTATTTGATGACATCTTCACGTTAGCAACATGCCGCAAACGCTATGCTACGTAGGTTAGCCTCATGTCTGAACGTTATGTTATACATGCAAATGACGTGACCTTAATGAAAACGCTCAACGATAGACCGCAGAGATTGGCCTTTGATATCTATATTCGAGCGGAAGTCTTCGCTTTTGTACAGGTAAAAGGAAGACAGAATATTGCGCTATATTCTACGTTTGCGTGTACGTCCTATGACCAACTTAAATTGTCTATTTAAGAAGTTTTTGTCCGATTTCAAAAATTTTAACCATAATAGAACGCAAAGACTTTAAAATTTAAGAATTTGATGGCAAACAATTTTAAAACACAGGTATTTTTAACCCCCCTCCACCGTGCAAATTTTTTATGTGGAGCGCAGCTGCATAGGTGAAAACTCAATTTTTGCGTGTAGAGCTTTATCTTTCTCCACCAACCCAGACAGCACAACTCTGTCCGAAGGATGTTCAGTGGAGAGAGTTTTTATGGACAATGCAGCAGTCCATTGGACAACCAAATCTGTACGAAATTTTGTCTGAAGTCTAAAAGTTTCAATATTTTGACTATTTTACCACTATATTAAATTCATTGGTTATCCAGTGGAAAGAAATTCTGTACAAAAGTTATACATTGGGTATCCAAAAAGTATCTTTATGGTTCACTGTTGAAAAAAATTAATAATTACAATGTATATCCGTTTCCGTCTAATTTTCTTAGTACACTGGATATACTTATTTGTTTCAATGAATATCCAGTGGAAAGTTTTGTCAAAAGCGGCGATATTTTCAATATTTAAGTATATAGATATCTATATATTTGAACCACTCCAACATTATAAGTCTGATTGTCGATCCTTGCGGATGGAGTTCCTAGCAAAGGATGGGTATTAAAATACTAAAATACCAATTAATCCAAAATAATGAAAAATACTTACTTAAATGATTCGGCTAGATATGAGAGAAATTATATTGTTGGTAATGAATAAGAAAAAACATGCTCAATTGGATATCCAAATAAAACAGTTCGGATAAATTACTATATTTATTAATGTGCCAACTAGGCCAAGCCCATATGACATAGATTTTTTGATAAATATTCAATGTTGAGTCAATTTATATAAAATGAACGTCCGCTCGTTATCCATTGGATATCAAAAAACTAACTGGAAAAAAGCAGTTCTTTATGGATCAAAATTGGAAGTCATTTGGACTTAGTGGTAAATGGTCCATGGATAATGCGGGCGGTTTTGGACAAAAAATGGCTGTCCGATGGACAATTTGTGCTGTCTGAGATAAGAAAGTTAATAATTGTTCAAATGAATGCATTTGGTGAACCAAATTCAGTCAGGCCAAAAAAATAATTAATTTTTCGAAAATGTCAATTTTTACATAAAACTGAATAATTTTAAAACCTTGGCTTTTTATAATGGTCAGCAGCAAAAATTATTTTACGAGGGGTTATCCACCCTCTCAAAATATGGACATGTACTGCCAAAATTATAGAGATATATTGTCAGTATTTCTACATACTACCAAGTACTGCAATAGTGTGAGTGCTCCCAAATACTGCCAGTATACTGTCAAACATTTGTACACCTACTGCCAAGGACATATATACATATATGTAGGTTATTAGGAGGAATTATTTTATTTATAATTTTCTTCTTTCTTACCCGATGAAAACAAGCGATACATCAGTACACTCGGGAAAGATAAAGCTCTACACGAAAAAGGTAATGTTTTTCTTGTATTTTTTTATAAATTGTCAATTTTAGCATCAAATTCTTAAATTCTAAAGTCTTGGTTTTTCCAAAATGGTTAATATTTTTGAAATTGGATAAAAGCATTTTATGTAATGAACAGTCAAAAATGTCCCGTTTTTTTAGGTCACCCTATATAAGTTCCAACAGAATTCTTACACAAAACACGACGTGATGGACAGAATAGAACCGTGGAAAAATTTATTTTAGTCGTTGTAACTATTAATTCATTATTTACAACAAACTTCTACGGAAAAGATATTTTGTACACATCTAGAGTAGACTCTGGGCATTCATAATGGTTTTTAAAATAAATCACCCCTCTCTACATCCAGAGACGCAGGCAAAAGATCATTTTTAAAAAATTATTAGGACACGAATCGAGAGCCAAGAAATCTATCTACTCGCTTATGTAAAATATATTTTTACCGGAAGAAAATGAGTATTTTATTTTAAAATTAAAAAAAGTAATTTTTTTGACATGTTTTTGAAAAAAAAAATTCCAATAGTTGCGTATTTGTATGATTCTGAGTTTAAATATTTCCAAATTATACAGAATGCTTTGTGAATCGGAAAAAAACACAATCTTAGTTAAGGCCGCCCTTTATTGTGCTGTAATATTTTTTTCTAATCGATCTTATTTGTTTTTTACAAACTTTAGATTTTTTTTAGTTTTTCAACAGAGATCCAGATGGAATTATTCTCATGAGCGATCTTGGGGAATGTCGTTAAAATAAGAAAATAAAATCGATGTTATTTTTAAGCAATATGCTATTGTTAGTGTAGATAGGAATAGAAGAAAAAATTCCATTAAACGTTTTTGATCACTTTGTATAGCAAAGAAATTTAAATAAAATAGAAAACGCATAAAAATCTTGAGGCAAATCACACATCTCGTCGCAAATTCCGGAAATGTAGACCGCGGTTGCCGAGTTTTCATAATTATCCCTTATTTTATTTCCTATAATTATGTAATTTAGCAATAAGTAGCATAAATACAAGACATTATTCTGATAAAGTACGTATAGTGCCGAAGAAGTTCAGTTTAAAATGCATGAGAAAGTTTACTCAATATAATGTTTTGTTTTACCTCCTAGAAATCATTATTTAAATCAGGGTTAAGACAACCAGGGCAAAAAAGTTATTGAATTATTGTGGCTGTTATTCCTATAACATGAATATTCCTCCAATTTTATGAGGGTTAGCATCCAAAAAGATACTTTATTTGTAAACTATCTAATTATGTGAAATTATACTTCTCTGTCTCTTTTGGTTCTGGAGATATTAGGGTGGACTCGAATTTTTAGGACACATTGTATAAGAATAGTTGACATCAACTCCCGATCTATATCTGATCTGATCATTTTCTCTCTCACTTTCTCCTTTACTGTGAAACAAAAAGCACAAAACCTGTAGGTACATCTTGCGAAATTGAAATTAATAATCCAGTGTGTTTGGCCACTCAACAATAACAATACATTTTAAGCGCATGTCATGCAACATTGCACTGAAGTACAAAAAACTTTATTTTTTCGTTAAAAATTATTATCCTGCGCGCGAATTTCTACGAACTATTAGAAAAAATGTCAGTGAGCTACCAAAATCTAAGTTTTTTAAAAAAAAAACATAAGATCGATTTCCAAAAAAATATAACAGCTAGAGATATTGCATTGAATGGGGGGTATATGTAAATCTTGTTCTTTTCACAAGATAGGAATATTTTCATCAAACATGCCAAAATCCTGACAAAAATATTCTTGGGAGAGAAGATTCTTTTCGGTTGATGTAACTGATTCGGAGGTTTTTTAACTTTTTTTTTTGTAAAAATATTCTTATTGGGAATATTCATACATGGTAATATTCATACAAATAACCTGATTATCACGTTATCACAAACTCTTTATGAATATTCATATCACTTTGCGGGAATATTCCTATAACATGAATATTCCTCCAATGATATGTGGGTTAGCATCGAAAAAGATACTTTATTTGTAAACCATCTAATTATGTGAAATTATACTCTCTGTCTCTTTTGGTTCTGGAGATATAAGGGTGGACTTGAATTTTTATTTTTAGTATAAGAATATAAAGTCGATTAATCGGAGTCGGTCATCTGATCATCTTCTCTCTCACTTTCTCCTTTACTGTGAAACAAAAAGCACAAAACCTGTAGGTACATCTTGCGAAATTGAAATTAATAATCCAGTATGTTTGGCCACTCAACAATAACAATACATTTTAAGCGCATGTCTACGATCTATTAGAAAAAATTTCAGTCAGCTACCACAATCTAAGTTTTGTAAAAGAAAACAGATAAGATCGATTTCCAAAAAATTATAACAGCTAGAGATATTGCATTGAATGGAGGTTATCGATTTTGGTATCATTTGATATTTTCTTAAAACGGTATCAATTCTCTTCGATACTTAGCTTTGAAGTATCGATATCCCAACAAACACAACGTGGTCTGGACGCTAGCGCATCTCTTACAATTTTTTGGAGCAAGCTGGCGGCTCGACTGCTTGGGGCGCCGCGACATGTATACCGCTCATAACCGCTTGGGCACGTGTCGCCCGACAGGCGGGTAAGCGCGAGTATTTTGTGAAAGTCTGATACTCTACCAATACGCCACCGTTGCGAACCATAGAAATATAATTAATTTCTATGTTGCGAACCCGCCGCGAGAAAGGTTGCGTAGAGTTGGCGCCTCCGAAACGAAAAAACCGAGGACAAAACGCTTAATACGGTCAGGCGTTTTTCAGCAAGCAAAGAACCTACTCGTTATAAAGTGCATTTTGGTGGCGTTTAACCAACCTCGGAATGAATTCGAATTAGCGAGCGCCAAATATGTTCCGAAATACAGAACGATTTTAAACCCGCTTGACATGGAGCAATTTACCTTGCAATTGCCTGCAATTCGGGGCCATTCTAAAATAATGTTACATATTTTTTAGGGTTTTTTTTTACTCCGCCCTCTAGTTGCCAATTGCACCAACGTTAAGTATGTGTTTTAAGTGTGACTTTAAAGTTTTCTCTCTCTCTTATTGCGTGCTTCTGAGAGATATAAAAACTTTTAAGTCCGACTTAAAACACACTCTTAGCGTTGATGCACAATTTGTGTTGTGTTGTTTGTTATGTTTCCTTTTTACAACACAAATTGATACTCAAAAAAGAAATTAAAAAAACCTCCAAATCAGTTACATCAACCGAAAAGAATCTAAAAACTAAAAAGATCTTGGGTGGAAATAACGAAAATTCAAACCTGGATGACCATCCCACAAGGGAACACACAAAGAATCAAAGCGAAAAGAGAAATGATTATTTCCACCCAAGATCTTTTGATCTTTTGTTTTTAGAATCTTTTCGGTTGATGTAACTGATTTGGAGGTTTTTTAATTTCTTTTTTGATTTTTAATTGCCTTAGGAGCATAATCCTATTGGAAATATTAACACGCCAGGACGAATCCGTATCAGGTAACTTGGATAAGTACCAGTCCGGAACGATGCCTATTTGTGAGTGATTCAAAGTTGGAAATCAAAGTATATGATTTAATGATGTATGGGAAGGGTGACCAGTGGAACCACTGAAGAGCTTTCGCTGGTTACCCTGAGCGAAACATCGTTTAATCATTTTTCTTTTCGCTTTGGTTCTTTGTGTGTTCCATGTGGGATGCTCATCCAGGTTTGTATTTTCGTTATTTCCACCCAAGATCTTTTGATCTTTTGTTTTTAGATTCTTTTCGGTTGATGTAACTGATTTGGAGGTTTTTTTTAACTTTTTTTCATTTTTAATTGCCTTAGGCGCATTATCCTATTGGAAATATTAACACGCCAGGACGAATCTGTATCAGGTAACTTGGAGAAATCCGCCGGCATCACTTAAACCGGCCGACTGTTTACCGCCACCTCCTGATTTGCTGGGATGTTTAAGAATCGACACCTTAACATAAAGAACAACACAACAACCATATATCGTAAAGGATATAGAATTTATACATTATAGATTTGAAGCCATTCCGATAAAGTTGTTGTTAGAAACCATAAAAATCCTTAAAGTTCTTATATACATTTGATTAAACACAAAGAACGACGCCGTCTAGATAAACTTTTGTTTATGAAACCTATACAGGGTGGAAAAATAAAAAACAAAGCAACTAAGATATTTAGCAGCTAAAATGTTCGGCAAAAATTTTTTGTGAAAGGACCCTCAGAAAGGGGCAGCGCCGGCTTTAGGACTCGGTCTTGGGGGGGCGCATCGGTTTCAATTAACTTTCCTCTTCCCCGAAAGTCCAATCCAAATATCGTATAGATTGGAAGAATAAAAAAAAAACATTATTTTCGGTGGCGTAGCCAGAAACTGACTCTGGGGGGAGGTTTGAGCAGTTGCAGAAGAAGAAACGTCGCAGGTGAAAATTTTGTGAAAAGTAATGATGATTTTAGGAAAAAATGGGAAATAGCTGCGCAAGTGAAACGTTTTCGGAAAAAAAGGAGAAGAAAACATTTTTAAGTAGATGATTGGGTTAGAGAGTAGCTATTTTTTAGACCTCTGGGGGGTACCCCCAAAACCCCCCTCTGGCTACGCGACTGTTATTCTAATCAATTTTTTTAAAATTTAAACTATTACCAAGTTTCAAAAGGTTACATATTCATGAATTTAAGCTTAATGGCTAAGGCAGCTTTATAATAATTGGTACTGACAAGGCGCGGAAGGAATAACATTATTTACTTTACTTGGCCTTTTGCTATTCATATTGCAGGGTTAATAAAACAACTCGTCATTCTAAGTTTTCTGACAAAGACGCCGTACCAATCAAATATATTATGTTTTCACATCATACTCAATACGATTGGAACGATTGTCTTCTTTTTCTTTCATAGAGCACATTCTCTGTTTTGATAAAGAGCGTGATATATGAAAGAACAAGATAGTTTAATAGTTCAAAGTGCAAAGGAAGCCAGCGCGCGGCGGGTGCTGCATGGTAGCACTAATAGTCCAGGAGCTGACACACATAGTAGGCTAGGTGACCGTAGAAATTTCTTCAAAAGTCATCAAATCTTCGTTTTTATATCCAGGCCATACAAAGAAAGTGTTAAATAAATTATGGCTCAATAGAAAATAGATGTGGATAAGCCGTCACACCCTCTTCGAAAAAAATATGTAATTTAATCGAATATTTCGATTCTAAACCTTTGGGGGGGGACGCGCGCCCCCCTTCTAAAGACACCACTGGAAAGGGGTCTATCCATATACAACTTAGCTTATCGAAAAAGAAAAACGCTAGTATATTTTTTTTGACATTTGTCAATCCATGTGTCAAAATCGTCAAGAAATTGTTGTGTCGGACTTCAAATGGAACATTTCCCCTAAAAACATTAACTAATATTTTTAGCAATCAACACTTTCGGCATAAAATTTTTGTGAACGAACCCCAGAAAGAGGTCTAATCACATACAACTTTTTTTCCAAATGAGAAGACTCCGCTTGTGGCACCTTGTAGGAAAGCTTATCGAAAAAGAAAACGCTCGTGTAATTTTTTTTTGAGATTTGTCAATTTATGTGTCAAAAATTTAAAAAAAATGATTGTGTCGGACTTCAACTGGAACATTGCCCCTAGTGTGTTGGAATTTTTTAATTTAAAAAGAAAGTTGTATATGAATAGACCTTTTTCTAGGTAGGTTCACCAAAATTTTAGGCTAAAAATATTACATGTTACATGTTTTTGGATTTTTCCAAAAATAAATTTCTAATCCGCTAGAGGCAACGTTCCATTTAAAGTCTTACGCAATTATTTTTTTGAGGATTTTTGACACATGTATTGACAAATGTTAAAAAAATTACACGAGCGTTTTTCTTTTTCCATAAGTTTCAACTTCAACTGGAACATTGCCCCTAGTGGGTTGGAAATTTGTTTTTTAATTAAAAAGTTGTATGTGAATAGACCCCTTTCTGAGGGTTCGTTCACAAAAATTATAAAATTTAGCTGCTAAAAATCTTAGTTGACGTGTTTTTGGATTTTTCCAAAAAAAACATTTTTTTAAACCGCTACGGCCAATATTTCATTTCCACCCTGTATAACATTTATCGATACCTTAAATATATCACTATATCAGTATGTTGGTATCGAAATTTTTAAACCGATATATCGATAATCTTATAGTATCGGGTATCGATACCACAACCCTAACTACAGTTTTATTGGGCGGATCTTAATCGAACTAGTGGTTTTCTTCGATTCACAAAACATTCTAGATAATTTGGAAATATCTAAACTTAGTATCAGGCAAATACTCAAAACATGGGATTTTTTTTTAAAATATGAAAAAAATGACTCAGTTTGGTCCGACTAAAATCTTTTTTACAGCGACGAGTAGATAGATTTTTTGGCTCTCGATTGCGCTAGACAAAGACTTCGTAGAATATCAAATGTTGTAACACGGATGATTTATGCATGTTCGGCCTGTGATAAAAAATGTAATCCAAACATATTTTGTTCTCGCACTTTCTAGCTTCCGACCCACAAAAATTGAAAAAATGTTGGATAGTTCCTGACGGGTGCGGGAAACGCACCTTTACCTTTAGACTCCCCTTTCCCCGCTGCCCCCCCCCCCCGAACATGATACCTAAAGCTTGACGTGTCCGGATTTTTTTCGGTGTCAAATGACGATTTAGCTACTAGTATAAAGGGTGTGACACGGAAACGAAACAGAGGCGTTTTCGAGTATTTAAAGTTCGAAAGGCCTTTAAAACAAGGCATAACTTCACCTACTCTCCCTATTTATATTCTGGTGGTGGAGCTCACCCCTCGATATGAGTGTATCCTACAAAAATTCCAATATTTCCAAAGACTGTCCCCCTTGAATAACAAATCGACGTGTTCATGGTTTTTTCCGAAATCGTACTTTAAATACTCGCGTCGTTTTCCTTGTTACACCCTGTATATAAAATATCAAAAAAATCTTTGTGCGCCGTCGAACAGTTCCATTCCCATATTGATAATATATATTCATAAGATGAGAAAAAAATAGATTTAGTCCAGGCTAGTAGCCAAATCGTCATTTTTGACATCAACAAAAAATTCGGACAAGACAAGCTTTCTATATGTTGTTGGGGGGGGGGAGTCTAAGTTCTAGATGCGTTTCCCTCACCAGTCGGGCACCATCCATCATTTTGAAAAAATATGTTCGGCATACATTTTTATCACAGACCGAACATACATACATCATCCGTGTGGAGTGATATTCTACGAAGTCTTTTTATAACTCAGTCGAGAGCCAAGAAATCTATCTACTCGTCGATGTAAAAAAGATTTTTGTCGGACCACACTGAGTATTTCTTCCGCGGGTCCAAATAAAAAATTCAAAAGAAAATATCGTACTTTTTTACATGTTTTGATATTTCCAAATTATCTATAATGTTTTGTCCCGCCCTGTAAAGCTGTCATAATTTTTTGAAAATAAATTTAAGCCGTTTTTTACAAAACTTAAATTGTGCATGTACTTGACTGAAATTTTCTCTAATATTTCGTAAAAAATGGCACACATCAGGGAAAAGTACTTTCACAAACATCTAATTCGAGTTTCAGGCGCCATCAGACTTTTTCGCTAAAAGCTTTTGTACTTGTTATAAGTTATACTAAAAGGCATTACGTCTTTTAATGCCTTAATTTGTTTAAGGTCGTCTTGAAAGGTCTTTAAAAAAATGCATTGTTTTGCTTATTTGAAAGAAAATCTTTTGCCATTTTCATTTTTTGTCCAACTGCGACTGCGCAGGACACATTCAAGACCGTTAGCTCTTAGAATGAGCTATATGGGAATTTTCTCCGAAGCTGAATTTTTGGCACATGTTAGTCTTCCCCCCATAGATATTTGTAGGCAGGAAACAGTAGCCCTCTGAGGGACGCTTGGTTTATTCGCCATATTGGATTAAAAATGGCCGACAAAGGTATTGTCACAGAAGACACAACTTCTGTGGTATTCAAAAAAAAAAACAAAAGATCAAGAGATCTTGGGTGGAAATCACGAAAATTCAAACTTGGATGAGCATTCCACAAGGAAACCACACAAAAGACCAAAGCGAAAAGAGAAATGATTAAACGATGTTTCGCCCTGGGTAACCAGCGTGGGCGCCTCAGTGGTTTCACTGGTCACCCTCTACCATACATCATTAACCACATTCATACACTTTGATTTCCAACTTTGAATCACTCACAAATAGGCATCGTTCTGCACTGGTACTTATCCAAGTTACCTGATGCGGATTCGTCCTGGCGTGTTAATATTTTCAGAAAGATTATGCTCCTAAGGCAATTAAAACAAAAAAATAAGTTAAAAAAAAACCTTCAAATCAGTTACTTCAACCGAAAAGAAACTGAAAGATCAAGAGATCTTGGGTGGAAATAACGAAAATTCAAACTTGTATGAGCATCCCACAAGGAAACCACAAAAAAGACCAAAGCGAAACGAGAAATGATTAAACGATGTTTCGTCCTGGGTAATCAGCGTGGGCTCATCAGTGGTTTCACTGGTCACCCTCTACCATACATCTTTAAACACCATCATACACTTTGATTTTCAACTTTGAATCACTCACAAATAGGCATCGTTCCGCACTGGTACTTATCCAAGTTACCTGATAGGGATTCGTTCTGGCGTGTTAATATTTCCAGTAGGATTATGCTCCTAAGGCAATTAAAACAAAAAAAGAAGTTAAAAAAACCTCCAAATCAGTTACTTCAACCGAAAAGAAAATAAACATATGATCAAGAGATCTTGGGTGGAAATAACGAAAATCAAACTTGGATGAGCATCCCATAAGGAAACCACACAAAAGACCAAAGCGAAAAGAGAAATGATTAAACGATGTTTCGCCCTGGGTTTAAGTAACAGTGCGGAACGATACCTATTTGTGAGTGATTCAAAGTTGGAAATCAAAGTGTATGATTGTGTTTAATGATGTATGGTAGAGGGTGACCAGTGAAACCACTGTTTAATCATTTCTCTTTTCGCTTTGGTCTTTTGTGTGGTTTCCTTGTGGGATGCTCATCCAAGTTTTAATTTTCGTTACTTCCACCCAAGGTCTCTTGATCTTTTGTGTTTTAGCTTCTTTTCGGTTGAAGTAACTGATTTGGAGGTTTTTTTAACTTCTTTTTTTGTTTTGTGGTATTGTTCAAAAAATCTCAACTTTTTTATGTATAAACCGATTTTTCTTAAACTAGTTTTGATACACTTGTAGTATAATGGTCTTAAAAACCCAACATCAATACTTTGTATCTTTAACGTTCGTGTATGAGAAAAAAATTCGTTAAGTTTTAATTTTTTGACGACTTTTTTGAGTTTTTCCATGAAACCAAGCACTCTATGGAAAAAAAACTCCTGTGATAGAATATATATACTATCAGCCACTTTTAAATTTAAATATTTGTATTTATTTTATTTAAACTTTTAAGCTACAAAATTCATCTATTGACAAACATCGATATTTTTTTCGCAGTTTTGTTTCCCATCTATAATTTGATTCTGCAAAAAACTGCTGTCTTTAAGGTTATTTCGTTGGTTGACTTAAAATAATTCAGAGTGCGGAAGTGTCGTTGATTTAACCCCAAATTGATTTAGAACGTTTCTCGTGTTGAGTACGACTGTACGTGCGCCATTTTGATCTAACAGCCCTGTGAAGTTTTTACGGTTTTCCCAAACCTACTTGGAGACACACGTGGATATTCTGGTGTTAGGTAAGTTAGCATAGTTGTATTCACTCATAGTGTTTGGTATATATATGTAAAACGCCTCTTACAGGGTAAGTGCCTCTTTTAATGTGTGTTTTTATTTATTTCTTATTAGCTCAAGAGGCTTAACAACGCACACAAAAATTGTAGTTCTGTATCGGACTGGTGAGCATTTCAATAAAATATATCAAGAAGCAACCCTTGACGTCTTATTAAAACCAACTGCTAACCATCACGACGGCCTCCGCACAAAACCCTTGGGTACGTAAGGGTTTTGCGACACTCCTCTTATACGAAATATGCCCAGTTACGACGAGACTTTTTCAGAACATGTATTAGTTTTGGTGGTTTTTAAGATAAGGGAACCTCACTATATAGCACAACCACAATATGACAACGTTTGTTTAAAAAATTATTAGACACAAGTAAATATTTCAACGCATCAGTATCCGTATACCTAACGCGTTCGAAATAAAGCCAAAATACACTACATTTTTGACTTGTTTATGCGATGTTTCGAACGATGCCCGCTTTTTTTAAGGGTGCGATGACAGAAATGCTGATTGAAATCGTTGCGTACGTTCGTGGGTCCTTAACGATACGTACATCCTTCCGTACGAAACAAGATTCTGTCATCACACCCGTCAAAGAAGCAGGCATCGTTCGAAAAATGGCATGAGCAAGTCAAAAATGTAGCGTATTTTGACTCTGTTTCGAACGCGTTACGTATACCGATACCGATGCGCTGACAAAGTGGCACTGAAAATGTCTGCCACATTGGTGACATCTTCAGAAATAAGGATACTTTATTCACAAAGTTTCCTGCAGCCACTATCATGTTAATTAAACTGATAATCTGGGTTTTATTTATTTTTTTTATGGTTGAAATAAAAGTGTAGACAAACCAAGTGAATTTGAAATAAGAAATTCACTTAAAAATTGAAGTTTTACATCTAGAAAATAAAATCAAAATTTAGTGTTTCAGATACCTTAAACAGTGGTTTCCATATTGTGCAAAATAGTAATTTTCGTTTTATGGAAATCATAGCCAAATGAAGAATACTAGAGAAATGAGATTTTTTCTTACAAGCCAAAAATTTCACTTCCAAATGCGCTACAGAGATTTAAAAAAAAATAAAAAAAATAAATTCCAAAATTAAGATTTGGCACATAGAGCCATCCACATAATTAGTATGTGTACAAAATTTCATCGCTCTAGCACTTTGGCTCTTAAGTATAATCTTCAAAAATCCTCAAAATTGGCCGGAAAACGCGGATTGTATTATATGAATTTATGAAACATATTACTGCATTTATTTCGCAACCTTTTAAATAGTAATAAAGAATTAAATAAAAAAATTGAAAAAAAAGACCTCGAGAGAATAGGTACCTGTACGAAGTAGTACCTTGAGGTAATGGTAGTCGCAGATCCTCTGCAGAATCGGCAGCCGTAGCGCAGTGGGCGGCATATCCACCCGCGCTCCGCACGGAAGGTCCCGGGTTCGATCCCCGGGGCCGTCGGTAGTATACTTGGACCTTCTCTCGCAAAAGGTTTTTGTGAGATTTAAGAAAAACGCCGTATGGAGCGGGGTAGGCCGTGTTAGCTAAAAGGCTAGAGGACGATAAGGGGACGGTACCGTGTGATCTTTACATTAATAGTATAGTACGTAAAAGATCCCTAGCCCCGACAAAGGGATTTAGTTTTAAATCCCTCTACACGGAAAAAAAGAAATACTCAATATAAAGCGATAAAACTAGATCTAAGCCTATGTTAGCATCGCATACGCGAGACGATATTTTTTTGAACTAAGAATATGAAATTCTCAAATTACCTTGTTCGGTTTAAAAATATATAATTTTATTTTAGGTATACATCTTCACCTTATTCCTAAAATAATATTTTTAATGTGAAATATTAAAAATCTCAATTTTGTATCTTTTTTAATTTTATTTTGAAAATACTAATCTAAGCGAAACCTAGTTATTTTCTATTTGAGAATATAAACTGAACATTGTTATTCGCATTTTCATCTTAAATCAATTATATTTTATTTCATATTTAAGATATAGACCTGTCTTTATATCTGTATCCTTAAAAGGAGTTACTTTGTGGGTGGGGTGTTTTCCGCAGTCATTAAAACATTTTGCGCAGCAATTCCTCGAATCTAGTGACACTTGCACTAAAGAGGTTTTTTTTTTTAATTTATTGCTTCCTAAAGTGCTTTTCGATCGGCGGAGGTGATAGATCCCTTCGCACGAGAGAAAGACCGGATCGTATGACTTATCATCCATATTCCTGAATGGTAACTCCCATTAAGGATACCGAAGTGTTTTATATGTGGGATTTAATAATAATAACTGAAGTCAAAAAAAATATACAGGTATATAAAAAGTACAAAATATATTGTTTACTTCCATTTTCTACAATGACTTCTTACGTTTTAGAAAAGAAACAAATATAGTAAAGGGTGTCCATACGAAATCTTCTTTAAAAAGAAACTGCGGTAAAACCCAAGGACACGTCAATTGTGTTTGAGAGCGGGTTATTTTTGAAAATTGTTTTAGGGCAAGACACAAGGCTTATTAGAGTTATTTTAATTTCAAACATGAAACTTTTAACAAGGTGATATCTACCTAAAAATATCAAATCTTGCGTTTGACCCTTTAAGCGACCGTTTAAAAAACGTTTTTCCATTTTTCCAAATAGTTTTTGGTGTTTTTTAGTTAGCTAATCCAAAGCAGAATCAACGTGTGCAAGGTTTTTTTTTATATAACACCCTTTATATATATTATAAGGCAATTAAGGTATTCCAAAAAAATCCTAACTTTATACAGGGTTCCTAAGCAAATCCTTAGGGGGCCAAGCAGCCGTGTATAAGACGCAGACAAACGGAAAAGCATATTAGGCAGAAAAGGATGGGCATGGGGCGATGTTGTCACTACATCTTACACGTAGTAAATCCATTCCAGGTTGTTGTTTTCTAATGTTTTCCATTTTCATACCTTTAGGACTGCAATAAAAATTGTTTTTGCTCGACTTTAATACCAAACTGATGAAAGATATCGCAAAAAAATATATTTTTCGGCTTTTCATTTTTTAACCATTGTTCTTACGCACTGTTTACAGGCTGGGGACTGAGATACATGCAAATGCCTAACCTAAAGCGTTCATACACGGCCGGAGAAATCGACTGAGATATTTCCGTAGAAACTTTATCAAGCAAATAGGATGGGTTGACGCCTTCGAACGTCCAACCCGGGTTTTGCACTTTGATTCGAAATCAAAAATTAGGAACAGTCAGATGTGGGGCCGTGCACAAATTACGTAACAGTGATTTTACCAATTTTTGACCCCCTCCCTATGTAATGTTTTGTAACAGTTTGGCACGCTACTCCCCTAATATTACGTAACGATTTCAAGACCACTACCCCCCCCCCCAAAAAAAAAAACTTTTCACTTATTTTCATTCCAAATTTTCTTAGTTTCACACAAATTCAAACGCTGTCGAAAACCCCCCTCCTCCCTGCGTAACGTTTTGTAACCCCCCTCACCCCTATGACCATTACGTAATTTGTGCACAGCTCCTGTAGTCCCAGTGGAGGAGGGCGAGAAAATTGATATTTTTTCTTAAAAATTATACTCTTTAGACCTATTTCTTTGCGTTCCCGAAATTACGTAATTTTTGAAAAAAAATTGTAAGCGGCGCCATTTTTATTTCGTGCTTTGTTTTTCTAACATTTTTGCGTTCGGCTAATTTAATTGAAAAATTTTTGCCTGCGGCGCCCTTTATCTTCTCATTCGAAACCAAGATCCCCCGTTTTAGGAAAACTGATCCCGTCTCTGTTTCTAAATTTTTTCGAATAAAAGTAGAGTATGACCATGAGGGAAATAATTTTTTTCTACGGTATGACGAAAATTTCGAGAAAGTTGAAGAAAAAAATAAAAAAAGTGGCAGAGCTCAAGTTTTTCCTAAAAAAAACGTTTTTTGTAAAGAAACAGAGCAAAATAAATCTTTTCACCCCTTTTTGGGTGTTACAAATATTGGCAGCCCCTTATTTTTCGCTTTTACCCTCCCGCTAGTTTTGAAGAATTGGTTCGCTACATGTTTCGAGATCATGTCATAAAACACCTCGAAAATATCAAATGTAGTGTAGGGTCAGCTTTATTTAAAATCAATAATATCGCAAGCAAAAAGCTCTGCAGGAAAAACAACGCCGTTTATTGATTTCTTTGGCTGCTAATGCTAGCTGCATGGTTTGGCCGTTTCCGGATAGATGTCACTAGTAGAGCAGAATGGAAAGAAATTTATTTAAAAGCGAAGATATTGCTTTCTAATGTTAACAACCTCACGAGTTTATCGCTCAGTATCGTAAATAATGGACCCTGCCGCCTCCTTTAAGCAAGAAAAAGTTGTGGTTTGGACCTGAAAACATCTAAATTCATCTCATGGTGTGGCCGCCATCTAGCGGAATTTGCAGACATTTTGTCAACGGTTATTATTGCAACTATGATTTATGCTCACAATGAAAGAGTGGCGACAATTTTTTCTCATGAAAGCAGTTCGGAGATAATAACAAACTGGCACCATTGCTCAATATACCTGTTTCTTTTGTGCGCGCAGAACTTTCTATGCCATTTCTGTTTGATTTATTGAAATCCTATCCCTAAGGAAAATCTTAGGAACCCTGTATATTAGTTAAGTATCGGAAATTTGAAATTTAAATTATTTTTAAAAAGGGAAACTTTAAACTATATATCGATGCCAAAACTGAAATTTATTTAAAATTTAAGAGTGCGAACAGATTTAAAATGTGGATCATTTTCACCCTTGCCGAAAAAAAAATGTTTGCGCCACTGTAAAAAAAATAAGGTGTTAGCTAAATAGCCTTATTCTTTTAACGTATAAACACGTTTCCTTTATTTAAATCGGTTAAGAAATAAGCAAGTTCTGTAGTGTTACGATGCTCCTTGTGTGTTAAGACTGTCCCATTATAAGTCATCTTCTATTCGACGTCTTAAATTTTAAGTGTCATTTTGGACATTGCCCGCATAACATTTTTAGCTTGCCAAAAGGCTTAAAATCTTTATATCCTGATCATTCTTTACAAAACTGCATCCCGTCAAAAAGAAAATGACTTATAGCGAGACAGTCTTTACCACCCAAAAAGCATCAAACGTAATATTCTAGAACTTTCTTACTTCTTAACCGATTTTAATAACGTATACATTAAGAGAATAAGGCTATTTAGCAAACTTCTTAATTTTTCAACTGTCCTCCTCCTTAATTGCAAAGAAATATCAGTTTTGACATAAAGCGAATCTTTCGCTTTCAAAAAACTCTAATTTTAAATTTCTGATGATTAATACGAAAGTTTTAGTTTAACTTATAAACTAAGAATCAACTAAACAAAACACAGATTAAAACATAGTATATCTAACTAATACACATGACGCTCTTTTCGACTTCTTGGATGGAGTTTACAACACATTAAACAAGGAAGAGGCTGTTGCGGCAGTGTTCTGTGATTTATCGAAGACGTTTGACTGCGTGGATCACGGAATACTGCTGGGAAAGCTAGAGCGTTATGGTTTTAGAGGGAATGTGTTATCTTGGTTTCGATCTTACTTAAGCTTCCGAACACAGTCTGTCAGAAATGGAGAATCCAAGTCTGCACACGTAAATATAACCTGTGGTGTACCTCAAGGGTCGGTTTTAGGGTCACTTCTATTTATCATTTATATTAATGATATAGTAAATCTTCCGATATATGGTACATTCACACTTTTCGCTGACGATACATCCGTCTTATGGCATCACAAAGATATTAACATTCTTAAGAATCAAATATCAGAAGATCTTTTAAAAATAAAAGAATGGTGCGATGCTAATCGATTGTGCTTTAATATTGACAAAACAAACATTATAGGTTTCAAGTGCGACATGCAGAATATCAATTTTGGTGATAATCCTCTACAAGATAAAAATGTAACTAAGTTCTTAGGCCTTCATATAGACGACCAGCTCAGATTTGAGGATCATATTTTAAAACTAAGCAAAAAGCTTTCGTCTGGGTGTTTTGCCATCAGATGTGTCAATGTTGAACTAGGTAAGGATATGGCTAGAAACGTGTATTTCGCTTTATTTGAATCACACCTAAGATATGGTATCCCATTTTGGGGTACAGCTAATCAAAGCCTTTTAAATATTCTCCTTATTCTTCAAAAAAAAGCAGTCCGTTTCATGGCCAATATCAGACAAAGAGAGTCTTGTAAGCCACACTTTATCAAACTCAAAATTTTAACATTAACATCACTGTTTATAATTGAAACTGCCACACTGGTGTTCAGGAATTATGACAGTATCCGTGGAACAGCAGATCTTCAACGACAAACAAGGCAAAACATGAACTTACCTTTACCAATTCCCAAAAGTTCTCTGACTAAAAAATCATTAATCTACGAAGGTCGTAAAATTTTTAACCATCTTCCTAGTTATCTCAAAGAACTAAATACAGTTAGACGGTTTAGAAAAGCATTAAAAAGAGAACTACTTAATAGGCCATACTACTGCCTAAGTGAATTTTTTGCAGATAGGTTTTAGAATAGTATAGGTACCAAAATTGTTATCCGTTTTGTTATTTTTCATAACTAAATAAATTTTGATTGTTTTGTTTGTGTTCTTCTATTACGTCATGTTGCTTATTGTTCTTGTTTTAAACTTTTAAAATCTGTAATGTTATCTATAAGTTTGTTGTATAGATTTAAGATTAGTACAATAATAATTAAAGAAAAACAAACCTAAAATAATTTTACTTATATCTTTTACCATTTGATATTGTTATTTTACATTTTATATTACTGTTTTAATATTGACATTTTACATTTTACTTTTTATATTAACTTTTAGCCAGCTTTGTCAATAGGATTTTTATTCTGGACAATAAAGTATTTTAAAGAAAAGAAAAAAGAAAGAAAGAAACTAACAGGCAAATTTCGACGAAAAGCTGGTCAAAAATCAGAAATTCCGAATTCAAAATTATTGGAAAAACCAATTTTATAATTTTATTACCTAGTTACCTAAGTAATAAACCACCACCCTTTTTTTAATATTCTCGTCCCTCTTAAAAATATTTTAGTTTAAAGTTGACCTTTGATGAGACTTTTATAAGTGTTAATAAAACGTGTTAAATATTTCCTGAATTGAGTATTCCGTTATTCGCAAGTTATTGAGAAAATTTAAAGATATCGTGATGGAGCCTATTGCTGGTGGTAAGTAGAATCGTAAAAAAAATTTTTATACCTTCATCAAAAACATGATTTTAGTAACTGTCTGCAGATAACTAAAGCGTGGCTTTTTGGTTACCGATGCAAAGACTTTTTTTTATCACGGGTACAAAAAAAGATTTCCTTCCATTTTTTAACCAAAATTAAAGAGACATACCGGAAAGACCGCAAATTACCGCAGGAACTAATGGTTGGATTATTTCAAGGAGAGTTTATTTAAATACCTTGCTGCGCTCGTTATTTAAACCAACGCTTGTAAAAAGGCACTATTTTAGCCACAAGTTGTTAAAACTACTATTTTTGATCACGGGTGCAAAAAAATATTTCTGTCCGTTTTTTACCCAAAATTAAATAGCTCAGAAATAGCTGAAAATAGTAATATTGAAATAATCTGATTATTCTTTCACCAAGTCTTTACGAAAAAATCATTTAAAAACATCGTCAAAATATTACACTATCAAAGATTAAAATGTCGCAACAATGAACGTCACCGAGTAAAAAGGCACATCGCTAGGGAAATCATTGTTATTTCATTTACCAGCCGCATTGATTTATGGTGTAAAGATGCTGAAGTGTTCGAGATTTTTAAAAGTATTTTCCTGTTTTTTTTTGGATTTTGAAATAGTATTAACAACTCGCAAGCAAACTGTTTTTTTAATCGCATTTCTAAATATTTCGCTGCGCTTGTTATTTAAGCTAAAAAAGCACAGTTTAGCCGCAAGATGTTAACACTATTTTTTTAATACCTTTCGAAAGAAGAGCACTTCTCGCAACACACTATCTTTAAACTATAAATCAAGGCGGCTGGTAAATGAAATAACAATGGTTGCCATAGCGATATGCCTTTTTACTTGATGACGTGCATTCTTGCGACATTTTAATATTTGAAAGTTTGATATTTTGACGATATTTTTAAATTATTTTTTCGTAAATACTTAATGAAAACTGATGGAGATGGCTTAATTTTTAAGCAAGAATAATTGGATTTTTTCCATTTTACTAATTTCCGCTATTTCTCGTTAATTTTGGGTAAAAAATGGACAGAAATATTTTTTTGCACCCGTAACTAAAAAAAAGTTTTTTTGCATCGGTAACCAAAAAGGCCATGTTTTAGTTATCTGCAGACAGTTATTAAAATCAGGTTTTTGATGAAGGTGTAAAAAAACTACTATATTGAATTGAAATATCCACAGAACTTTTTTAAACTATATAGTCTCGTAAAAAATAAAAATAGAAATTTTTTTCCTTTTCTAGCCATAAAGTACATTTCCCCGTAATTTGCGGTCTTGCCAAAAATACATATTTAAAAAATGGGGTAATGCGGTTAAATGTACTTTATGTCTAGAAAAGGACGAAAAATTCCTATTTTTTACGAGACTATAAAGTTTAAAAAAATAAAAATTAAAAAAGTTGGTGAAAGAATAATCAGATTATTTCAATATTACTATTTTCAGCTATTTCTGAGCTATTTAATTTTGGGTAAAAAACGGACAGAAATATTTTTTTGCACCCGTAACAAAAAAAAAGTTTTTTTGCATCGGTAACCAAAAAGGCCATGTTTTAGTTATCTGCAGACAGTTATTAAAATCAGGTTTTTGATGAAGGTGTAAAAAAACTACTATATTGAATTGAAATATCCACAGAACTTTTTAAAACTATATAGTCTCGTAAAAAATAAAAATAGAAATTTTTTTCCTTTTCTAGCCATAAAGTACATTTCCCCGTAATTTGCGGTCTTGCCAAAAATACATATTTAAAAAATGGGGTAATGCGGGTAAATGTACTTTATGTCTAGAAAAGGATGAAAAATTCCTATTTTTTACGAGACTATAAAGTTTTAAAAAATAAAAATTAAAAAAGTTCTGTAGATATTTCAACTCAACAAAATTTTTGAGATTCTACTTACCATCAGCAGCAATAGACAGCAATTCACGAAATATTTAACACACAAAATTCTTATCAAAAGTCAACTTTAAACTAAAATATTTTTAAGAGGCACAAGAATATTAATAAAAGGGTGGTGGTTTATTATACCTAGGTTTTATATAATAAAATCATAATTGGTGTTCACAATAATTTCAATTCCGAATTTCTGATTTTTGACGAGCTTTTCCTCGAAATTCGCCTGTATGCGCCGGCCGGTGACACATACAATAAAATACTGAATCCCCGAGCGTTTGAGATGTTCATTTTAAGAATAAAACGACAAGAATTTTCTTAAATTAGGCATCTGAAATTTATACTTAATTTTAGTATTTTAAATACTTATTTTGAACCTAAAGAACAAAATTTATATTAATATTAAAATTACAATAGTCTCATGTCAAAATTTGCAATTTTTTAAAATAAAAAATACTTTTTTGCATAATTTAAAGATATGCTCTTAAAATGAAAATAAACGAGATTCATAATAAACTTAGTGCCGTTTTAATTTAATGTTTTCGGTAAATTTCCACATGAAGATCTTAGGCTTCAAATCAAAAATTATAAAATTTTTAAACAGAGAGTTTTTACTTGGATTAAAGAAAACATTTGAGAAAATTTAATTTTTTATTTAAGTATAAAACTATGTTTATTTTAAAATAATCTGATTAAAATAAAATTCTAGATTTTCATTTTAATGCTGCAGTTTTGAGCATACTGAAATACTCATTTGTAGAATTTTTTTTTCCGTGTAGAAAAAGAAAAACTGCTGTTCAAGGGCGTGCTTATCAGACCGGTCTGGCGACAGGGTAGGAGGGGAATGAGCCACAATCGATCTCTTAGGTCGCAGTGGAGGGAGCACAATAGAAGTGATGACAACTTCCTATACTTTGGGTCCTATCGAGCCTGGCATTCTTGCCAACTTGAGTAAGCACACGGTTGTGGGGCACTCAGCAATGAAACACCAGGTTATACAGTCTCAAAATATATTTTTGGAAAATAGTGTAAAACAATAAATGTAAATTTTAACCAATAAAATAGTTTTTTTTTTAATTTTTTTAAAACTAACATTTTAGGGGTCTTTCCTCTTGTTTTTATGTTTAATTTCAATGATGGAAAGTACTTTTATCAAAGATGAAAAAGTTGAAATGGTTCTCATAAAAAAAAAAATGAAGTTGAAGCTTGTTTTGATAAGTTTTGATAAAATTTTATGAGTTTTTTTTTTAAGGTTTTTAAAGAGAAAATGTTTGGACAGGGGAATATTTCTTATCTGTTTCCACATAGCTAGCCGATGATAGGGCTAAACATCCCTGGAACAGGTACACAGGACTCATGACTGGACTAGGCATCTCAGGCCAGGGCAAAGCAGCACTTAGGACGGAAAGTCGAATGTATGGTGTTGAGAGTCGGCACTAGGACCACCCATGGCTGTGCACCGGAACCAAGCACCCTCAAATCATCCTGAGGGCGACATTCCGCATGGCAGGTAACCTAATACCTCCCAGGGAGTTGACGTGAGGCCTCCTTAATCATCGATCGGCTGATAAGCCACGGTCTAGCCGGCCATTATCCGTATCCTATACGGTCAAAAAGAAATCCTCGAAAATCACCACCTCAAACGCCAAACACAGGCAACGGGCACTTCCACGAAGACTTTCTTCTTTTTATGGGACCTCTGCGGATTCCGTCTACGACGATTTCAGGTTGCAAAGGTCGCCATGGGCACGACTTCTTTTCGGTATTCTTGGAAAAGAAAATTTAAACGTGGCACTCAAAACGGTGCCGGAAAAGAAGTGTTTCCTTCCCTCCAGGAAATCTCAGACGCTAAAAAAGAAGCTTCCTGCGGGTAAACGATTGGTCAAAAACCTCAGAGGCGCGAAAACTACAGTCGAAAATCGCTTATCCTGATTACCATATTAGGTGATGCTGCTGAAAACGCATTACAATTGGGCGATCTTTCTGATATGGGCAAAAATCGACAGGGGCTGGGGTCCAAATTCTACTTTTCGAATGCGACAGGTTCAAGTCGGAAGTCTCTATTCATCAACCTAAGACAGACAAAGACAACGAAGCGGTGTTGTCAGATTTCCTTCTGTATCAGCGGGATAGGAAGAGATCACGTGACGAACAGAAGTTAACAACAAGGCATTGGTTGCAGTAGTGAGCAAGAAATGGACTTTATCTTTTTGGGAGTACCAATAAACAATAAGTGTAGACACTTGGTTTTCTCGAAAACGACTCAGCAGTAACGTAATGTGCAACTTTAAATCACAGTTATGTGACGTGAAGTTAGTCACTGTATACTCCCAGGATTTCGCCTATGACAATCTGGCAACGTCGTCCCAAACGTCACGGTCAGCTGGCGGTCGAATTTAATTTTGAAAAACCATAAAATGCCTAAAGAAAAACACGGATTTTCGCCAAGAAAAAGACCACTTTCCGGCACTCCAAGCCTTCCCAAATAATCCAGGTTAGTCACAGTTTCCTTCCGTGTAGGTAACATACGGATCCTTGACAAATATCTCTCTCCCCTTTACTGTTTGTTTACCTCTTTAGAACGACTATAAACCTCCTTTATTTCGAATTTCTTATACTTTTAGGCCAGTCTCGAGTCGTATGAGGACAGATGATCGCCTCGTTTGAATAAATAAACTGAATATCTATCAAAATTTAACCTGTTAAAGTCTGCACAGCCTATCGTATAAACCACAGGAAATATGGACCCTACAGACCAACAATGCACACAGAGACAAGCAAGACGGTCCACAGTTGACATGGCTAGGCTGTACGAGGTTGGGCAATGCCCTTTAAGGAATTCACGCATACTTGAAACCAAAATAAAACCAACAGGTGAGTGTTGTGTCAACTGACGACAAAGGTAGAGTAATTTTGTAATATCAATACCATATGATTGGTGACAACCTTGGTCCTGTTATTTTTAGGACTTATTGGACCCCCTAAAGCCTGACATGTGCAAATTGGGGACCGATCAGTAACAGAAACTGCCAACCACTGACACATCACTAGTGACAAGAATCTACCACTCAACAAATGAACCGACACTAGTTTCTAGTAAGTATAAGACCGCTAAGTCTCTCTTTGTTTGACACGGTTTATAAAACTAACCTTTATTATCTACTTTATTTTCGGGTGTTAAGTAGTTGACGGAAGGAGAATTTGATATAATCAATAAAAAAATCAAAGGCTTACTAATCTAGTAAGTTGGCGGTTTAAACTATGCGCTAGAAAGACCGTTTTGGTGTTAAGTTATGTAAAATTATGTTATTTTTTTCTTGTTTCAGGTTACTGCAGAGCCAGAGCAACCTTTCTTGGACTGGTTAAATCATACAAGAAAAATACGAAGTTTAATTGAACTGTAGACTGTATATCATTAGTTAATATAAAAGAAAGATGGATGTTGTAATGTTATTTTTGGAAAACACATGATTTGCCACTGTAATTAAATTTATTGGTTTATTAGAAAGGGTTCAATGGTGTTTTATTTGAAATATTGAGGTTTGCTTTGTTTTGAAAAAAAAAGTTAAACAGAGTAAAATGCCTCCACATAAAATAATCATAATTCTAGTATAATTCAACCTCAGTCCAACAGTAAATATTGTTCTTCCAGCGCATTCGCCATAAAATAGTAGGATATAGAATAAACAAAGTGCTCAGACCTATAGTAAAGATGATTGACTTAAAGATTTTGCCAGGGTATTAGAAGGGTGTTTTGAAGAATTATTTTTTCCTAAGGGATATTGTTAGGGAAATATTGAACCGTTACAATTGCACCACTCATAACAAACCCAAACTAACCTTTGCAGAATATCACTACGTACTTATACAGAGCGCTTCATGCTACTGCGAACATAGGCCGGAAGAAGTTCAATTTGCCAGTGTACGTACATGCAGGGACACCGCACACCTATCAGTGTAGGAGCAACCAACACTTAGGCTTGCGATCACCGTTCGCGGCTTGGGTTTAGTACGCCTCTAACCACAGTGCTATATGAACTGTAGTCAATGAAACCGGAGTTTGGTCAATAAATACGCAAATTTTTGTAACGTAATTTCCTTGTTTTTTGTCACTGATAAATTAGAGCGCTTTATTTTCAACTGCTCAGATTTATCACTAACAACGTGTTACAATGAAAATAATAAGGAGAAACAAAACAAAAGTAAGTTCTCAAAATAAAATAATACATTCTGAAAACCAACAAGATTCTCTCAGTCAAAAAAAAATTAGAGCAAATATTCGAAAAGTTCTTCTTCCAAATTATTAGTTCTTTCATGCCCGTAAACTTTATTTTTGATATAACTCGACAGATCGAAGTCATTAGGAGCAAGATCGGGTGTATTTATAACCCGATTAGGAAATACATTATCAAGATATCAAGTCCAACATTGTGAGCGGGACAACCATTCAATCATTCACCAAATCTCACACCTAACAACTACCTAGCAGTTGGAATCCAAGTATCTAGGACCATTCAAATTAGCGTCAATAAAAAATGGGCCAATTACGTGTTCCTCTACAATACCCCCCCCCCAAACATTTAGTTTTTGGGTATACTGTGTTCTTACGTCAAAATATAAGTGCAAATTTTCCCTCGACCAATATCGAACGTGTGTTGGGTTATGACGATTCAACAATGGAAAAGTGCTTTCATCTGTGAAAAGAATAGATCTCAGAAAGTTTTCATCACGATTAGCCCTTTCCATCATGGTTTTGCAAAATTCCATACGACGATAGTTGTCCTCCGGAAAAATTTGATGTGTTTTTGACGCTTTGTAAATTCTTTTTGAGAACACGTAAGACAGTGGCTGAAGACGTATCAACTGCTTCGGCAATTTGATGCCTAGTTAACTTTCGATTTTCCTCCACGGCAACGCAAATCATCACATCTCGTACTTCCTGCTCATCATTCAAAACAGTGGGTTTTTATAGTTTCTTGGCGCTACACAACCAAACTTTTCAAAATTCTGCACAAACCTATGAATCGTTGATAAACTAGGTTCTGGGGGATTTACAAAATTCTCCAAAAAAAGTTCTTGAATAAGTCTCAATGGTCTGCCTTGATAGTACCATTTTATCATCTGCACTTTTCCGGCAACTTCGTAGACATCATCCATTTTTAGTTTTAAAAATATATTATTTCACTTAAGAACTTACCAATCTGTTTCTCGAGCAAGGCAGAAATAAAACAAATTCCAAATGATAACACTGCAGCGTGCTTCGAATACACCTCGGTCGTACGTCACGGAGAGTAAATTGGACTTGATTCCCCCTATGTTCGCAGTAGCCTGAAGCTCATTGTATAATATGAGATTATTTCGTACCTATTTTGCAGTGTCTTTCACTAAAGCTTCGACTGGCATAAGTTGAAGACAAAGTAACAATCCTAAATCAAGTTTTTTAGTCTGTAGGATTTTTAAGTTTCCTAGGACGTATATGTTTTTAAATTGCGATCTTTCAAATCTCAGTAGATACCTGAGCACAATAGGCCTATTTGAGGCCGCAGTGCATGGTTCAGCCTTCGACAGAACTGACTACCAGTTTTTAAAAGTGTATTATTCAATTCACTTAAACCGTATATAAAAATCTGTTGGGTCGAAGGGGAGGGAGGTAGGGGGGAGGAGTTCTAGAAAACTTTCCGTCTTAGCGGTATTTGTAACTATTTTTATTTAAATTCTTTTAAAATTACCTGGGAAAAATTCAAACATTAAAGGAACTAATGTTTTTTAGTATATATGGAACAAGTACAAAATTTATCAAAGTTTAGTAGCTTGTAGAAAAAAAACCTGATGGAGTCTGAAACTCGAGTTAGATGTTTTTAAAACTACATTTCATTCGCCACAAATCCGTACAAAAATTTCAGGAATCCCCTATAAAAGTTTGTAAATATGCGCTAAAATGTGATGCGTGATTTTCATATTTTTGACGTGTTCAGCAGAAAGCATATTTAACGTTTATTGTTTATTTATATTAAAATCTGACGTGCAAACTTTTTTTTATACCTCCATCAAAAACATGATTTTAGTAACTGTCTGCAGATAACTAAAGCATGACTTTTTGGGTTACCGAGGCAAAAAAACTTTTTTTCTGATCACGGGTGCAAAAAAAGATTTCTGCCCGTTTTTTACCCAAAATTAAAAAGAGATAGTGAAATATAGTAATATTGAAAAAATCTAATTATTCTTGCCTAAAAATTAAGCCATTTCCGCCAGTTTTAACAAAGTATTTACGAAAAAATCATTTAAGAACTTCGTCAACTGTCAAAGATTAAAATGTAACAATGAACGACAACGAGTAAAAAGCCACATCGCTATGGAAACCATTCTTATTTCATTTACCAGCCGCCTTAATTTATAGTGTAAAGATGGTGTGTTGCGAGAAGTGCTCTTCGTTCGAGATTTTTAAAAGTATTTTCCTGTTTTTCTTGGATTTTTTGATAAAGGTATTAAAAAAAGTAATGTTAACAACTCGCGGCTAAACTGCTTTTTTTTTACTCGCGTTTTTAAATACCTCGCTGCGCTCGTTATTTAAACCAACGCTTGTAAAAAAGCACTATTTTAGCCACTAGTTGTTAAAACTACTATTTTTGTACTGAAGTTTCTTAGCAGGTTAAATGCCCTTTTAAAAACATTTGGCAAAGGATATCGCCCTTTTTAAATGGAAATTTTAATTCGGTAGAATTTCCTATTTTTTTATATGTTGAAGTACTCGTTCTAACAAGATTTTTGTTTCATTGCGCCAACTCTCTACCCCTTCCAGAAGTACCCCCAGAAGTTACGTCGAAGTCCGAGCAAAATCTAATTTTCTTTCTTGAATTTGCCATACCTGCCTTTAAAAAAAAAATTAAACGTCAAAATTGGCTCTGCCTTATCTGATTTAAACGAAACTTACTCTAAATTATAAAACGTTTCCAAGACACCTAACTGTGACAGAAAGCGGAACGATGCCTATTTGTGAGTAGTTCAGGGTTTGAAATCAAAGTGTATGATGGTGTTTAATGATGTATAGTGGAGGGTGACCAGTGAAACTACTGATGAGCCCACGCTGGTTACCTAGGGCGAAACATTGTTTAATCATTTCTCTTTTCGCTTTGATCTTTTGTGTGTTCCTTGTGGGATGCTCATCCAAGTTTGAATTTTCGTTATTTCCACCCAAGATCTTTTGATCTTTTGTTTTTTAGTTTCTTTTCGGTTAAAGTAACTGATTTGAAGTTTTTTTTATCTTCTTTTAAAGTTTATTTAACTATAACATATAGGTTCTCTCCGGTACACACTGCTTAATAAGTTTTTGCAATTTTTATACACAAATCTTAACAAAACAAACCAAAATTAAAAAAAAAAACTAAAATGACGCTACCCTTTTCTTAATAAAGAAGCGTTTATAGTACCCAGGTAACGTTTCAATATGGCGGCCAGTCAAATGTTGGGCTCACCTGTGAGTATAAGGCAAACGAAGGAGACTTCGATTGTGTAATATGTTTGAATATTGTTTAAATTTACAGATAATTGTTTTTGTTTACATGTGTATATAATCAAAAGTTTTTAATATTTATGAATTTCCGGATTATACTTAAATTTTCATATCAAAAATGCTGTAACCGTTACAAAAAGAAAACAGCTCAGGTTTTAAAAAGCAAACCAGAAAATTTGCATAATTGCAGGTCAATTATAAAAAAGTTATAAAAATAATCTGCCTGTAAAAACATTATGTATAGGGATACAACTTTCAGTGCAATCTAGCATCGTCGCCAAATTATTGTTTACCTACTTAAATATAATATCTCTATTTTAGTTATACCTTTATGATTTTTTTTTATGATTTAGCAATTTACATATTTAATAAATATAGTTTTTTTTTTTTTAACCTTGTTTGTTTAGTCAGTTCAAATTAAATATAAAAATCAACATACTTACAAATAAAAGTAATATGTCGAGTTAGACGAGTCATCCATTAGCAATACTGACTTACTTTTAATCCTGAGTTTCTCTAAACATTTTATATTTATTTAAACATAACAACTGTATGAATGAATAATTAATATTGATAATATTTGCACTCCTTATTTAAACAAAACAACTGTATGAATGAATAATTAATATTGATAATACTTGCACTCCTTATTTAAAAAGTTCTAAACGACAAATTTTCAGGAGTAGAATATTCGAGGTTTTCAAAATTACATAGATGAAATTGATCTAGTTAAGCAAATTTAAAAAGTTTGTTTTGTTGTTACGACGTTCTAACTTGTAACTAAAAATGTAATTTTAACATTAACATTAATTTTAATTGATTATAAGAATGTAAGTATTTGTACATATAGAAAAACCTGTATAAATTGTAATAAAGTTTTATGATTTAACAAATATTTATTACACAAAAACATGATATTTTTGAAAAAATTTAAGGTGGTAGACAACAACTTTTCACGCATTTAAAGTAACAATCAAGCCTGGGACATTGTTTTTAGCAACACTGCCTATTGATTGACTCTGCAAATATCGAAACTACCTCACTCTAATCTCTAGTTGCACTTTATTTATTAGTGCTTGGGTGATTTTTAAAATCATTGTTTTTCATTATTTTTCACTTGGTTTTTTTTGTTAAGCACAACAAATCGACCAATACTACTACAGAAGTAGGTCAAAATCGCTTAATTGCCCTTGTCACAAGATACAGAAGTAAACTACTCTTGTTACGTATGGTTCCTCATAATAGAATCTGTCTATAACGCGTATTATTTTTTATTCCGACACTTGGACAATTTAGAAAAAAGCAAATTAATTTCAGGAATATCAACTTTATTCAAAGATTTTTTATATTTTTTCAAATTGCCCAAACAAAAATTTGTAAATTCGTTTTTGCAGATGTCTACATAAATAACCTTTCTGGGTCCAAATAATTTTAGCTTGCAAAAGGTGGAGGTTTTTTTAAGATTACTCTTAAACGGTCAACATTTCTATAATTTTCATGTACCTACAGCTTTTTTTGTAGCTGCTATCTGTAATGAGTTACAGATAGCAGCTACAAAAAAAGCAGAAAGTAGAATATTTATTTGCATTTTTATTTAAAATTTTTCTGTTTGTCTGCCAATTACGATTCAATAATGATGAAATTGACTTATATATATATATAAAATAGGCCGCGAGCGTACATAATATATCAGACTTATATTATAAGCACGGGGGTGGGGCTTGACTAAGATAATAGTCTCAGATTACCACTTTATTGGTGATTTTTGTGGAAAATACATCCTTAAGAAGTAGATTTTTAGTGGATCTGAGTGGGGGGGGAGCTTAAGCTCCTAAGCTCTTCATGCGTACAGGGTGTGTCATTATAAATGTCCCCCCTGTTATGTCTGTTAATAAGTGAACTAGAAAAATGTTTTAAAGACAAAAGTTATTTGATTTATAAAGATCTTCAAAAATATAAAAGTAAAAAAACCAAGTGTCATTCGAAGTGTCAAATATTGATAGCAACTTTCTTATTTTAAATACAACACGCTGTATTTTTTGCATTTTTAAATTCTAGGTTTCTTCCTGATTTCAGAAATGTATAACTTATATGCACTGGGTTCAATAGTTTTTGAGATATTAGACTTTAAAGTTTTTTCACTTAGGTGGCTATGACTCATAATGGGGGATGTTTATCATTTTAAAAAATGCAAAACACTTTAATATCGTCTACTATGATTTAGCAATTTTTTAAAGGCAGCTAAAACATCATTGCCTAGTACAATTATGATGACATGTCTAATGCAAACTCCACAAATTGTAATTCCCAGCCACCTAAGTGAAAAAAGTTTAAAGTTCAATATCTCAAAAACTACTGAACCCAGTGCATATAAGTTAAACATTTCTGAAATCAAGAAGAAACCTAGAATTCAAAAAGTCAAAAAAAAAAAATATAGGGTATTTTATTTAAAATAAGAAAGTTGCTATCAATATTTGACACTTCGAATGACACTTGGTTTTTTGACTTTAATAGTTTTGAAGATCTTTATAAATCAAAAACTTTTGTATGTATTATAGGGGGCCATTTATAATGTGCCAGTTTCTTCTAAATTTTTTTATTACCCATTAATCATTTTATTTGGTGGTACCTCCCTAATGAATGACAGACAGCATCTTTTGTCGGAGGCAGCGACGCAAGATTCACTTTGTGTTTCGTGGAAGATTTAACAAAGCGTTTATATCTGACCTCCTGTAAACTATTTTTACCATAAAAAATCATTGAAACCCAGTCTCTGGCAACTTTATCTTCTTAGGCTTGTGGCTTATTAAAAGTCTAAAGCTAAACAAGGCTTTAGTTTTTCTTTAAAAATTATAAGTACAAATTTTCTTTTTCCCTGACTGAAAATCGCCGAAGTTGTGTCAAATCAACTTCTCTTGTATTTTCCCCAGAAATCACCAAAAAAGTGGTAATCTGAGACTATTGTTACTCAAACCCCTCATGCGGGAACAATTTCTGTATACGTCACTGTATATAGAACAAATTAATATATATATATATAATTCGAGAGAAAAGACGCCCTTTTTAAAAAAAGTTGCGAACTTTGTAGACACCTTAATAACGATCTACCCAACTGTTGGCTTAAAAAACGGTAACTACGCAAGCTAATTACAGCAATACAAGAGCTACTGTTACCGCAACAGCATTATAGATCGCTACAATAAAACAAAGTAGCAAACAAAACCAAACAAAAGCACTCTATTACAGATCGCTACTGCGACCGCGCAGAAGATTTTGTAAGCGCCGAATTTGATAATTCCATTTAAGTATAGCAGTTGGTATATTTTTTGTTTAAGTTTAATGAAAATCAATAGATATTTAAAAATTAATTATTTTTTTGCAGTTTCCACTCATCTGTCCACAAGGCCAAAAATAAAACATCTCTTAGTGGTAAAAGGTTGCAAAAAGAAAGAAATCCCGAAGATGACGAGAAAGAAAAACTGTTTAAGTGTACAACGTGTCCTTATCAATCAAACATAAAACAAAACTGGCAAGAGCACTGCCTTAACAATGGGCATAAAGGAGTTGAAATTTTTCGATGCACATATTGTGAATATACTACTCCATTGGATAATTACTTTAAAAGACATTTAAAATATGTACATAAAATATCCGCTATCGATCAGATATTAAATCAATATGAAATGTGTGAATTTTACAGCCCTTTAGAAAAAAATACGAAAGACCACGTAGATGAGAAAGAAAAACTTTATAAGTGTATAGAATGTCCGTATCAGTCAAAAATAAAACAAGACTGGCAAAAGCACTGCCTTGAAAATAAGCATAAAGGAGTTGAAGTATTTCAGTGTACATCTTGTAAATATAATTCTCCGTTGGAAAAATTTCTTCGAAGACATATAAAAGATAAACATAACGAAAACGTTTCAAATCAATACGAGATTTGTGAATTTGACAGTCCTTTGGAAAACGATGTGAAAGACCACAAAGCATATAAACAAGATGAGAAAGAAAAAGTTTATAACTATAAATGTACAGAATGTCGTTATCAGTCGAACACAAAACAAAACTGGCAAGACCACTGCCTTCAAAATAAACATAAAGGAGTTGAAATATTTCAATGTACTTCTTGTGAATATAAAACTCCGTTGAAAAATTGTTTTCGAAGACATATAAAAGTTAGACATCTAATATCAAAATCCGTAAACGATCAGGTATTATATCAATATAAAATGTGTGAATTTGACAGTTATTTGGCAAAAGATATGAATAGCCACGTAGAGTACAGACCAGATGAGAAAAACAAAATGTATCAATGTACAGAATGTCCTTATCAATCAAACATAAAACAACACTGGTACGAGCACTGCTTTCAAACTAAACATAGCGGCATTGAAATTTTTCAGTGTAAGTTTTGTGAATATCATACTCCATTTGAAAGAACTTTTCGGAGACATTTAAAAGATAAACACACGACATCGGTTATCGATCAGACATTATATCAATGTGAAATGTGTGAATTTAACAGCCCTTTAGAAAAATACGTGCAAAATCACAAAGACCTCAAGCACCAACCTGCCACTGAGATAAAATTATTTAAATGTGAAATTTGTGATTTTAGCGCGAAAAAAAAACGTATGTTGCAAAAACACCTATTTACACATAAAAGTGCTGAAGAATACAACAAGTTTAAATGTACAGTATGTTCGTATCATTTTACTACAAAAAACAGCCTGAAACGACATGCAATCTTACATAAAAGTGCCGACGAACTTGAGAAATTTAATTGTGCCTTGTGTGCGTATACAACAACCCAAAAAAAATATTTAAATGCTCATTTAGATAGGCATAAACGTGGCGGTTTCAGAAAATATGTCCTTGGTAAACAGATGAGTAAAGCTAACACTTAAATGTAGTTCTGGTGAATACCCACATAGCAAGCCATGAGTATGTATATCCATTGGCTATGTATTTGATATCCATGGAATATACATTTTATGGATATACATAGACGTATGTATATATTATATAAAAACCAGGAATATGCAACCCAGATCTTAATTTTGAATATCCACTGGATATGTAAATAATATCCATCCAATAAATATACATTATATATGACAAATGGCCTTTAATTTTGAATATACAGTGGATATCTAAATGTATTCACCCAATTATATACAGCGAGGTATATGCAAAACAGGTCACAATTTTGAATATCCACTGCATATGTAAATAATATTCAACCAATTACTATACATAGACGTATTTCCACTGCATCTCCAGCAAAGTATCTGAAAAATGGGATTTAATTATGAATATACATTGGATATGTAAATGTATTTGCCCAATTAATATACAGTGCCGAATGTCCACTGCATATCCAGCGGGGTATGTCCAAAACAGGTTAATATTTTGAATATCCAGTGTATTGCCGGAATATACAAAATAGGTCACAATTTTAAATATCCAATGGATATGTAACTAATATAAATAGGCTTATGACACATTACATATCCATCGGAGTATGTGCAAATAATAAGCAAAAATTTTGAATATCCAACATAATAGGTCACAACTTTTTATATCCACGGGATATGTAAATATATCTACCCAATTAATATGCATAAGCGTATGTCGGTTGCAGATTCAGCGGGTATGTGCAAAACAGGTCCAAATTTTGAATATCCACTGTATTTTCAGTAAGGGATATACAATATATGCAAATATATCTACCAACTGGATATCCAGCAAGGGACATGCAAGTCAGGTTATACTGTTAAATATCCACTGGAAGTAAAAATTATTCCCAAAATATCCCTGGGTTTCGCTAAACACGTCCTGAAATTAATTTTTTATTTGGACATTCCGGAAATATCCTTTTATGGATGTCTATTTAGGTCCTACAGTTTAACAAGCCTTCAGATTAAATTGTAATTTAGTTGTATTGTTGGTAGATGGCACTGGAATCAATATGACCCCTATGTAGCAAGTACTATTATTATATCTATAAGACCGCAAAAAGTTATTTAAACTGTAATATTTTGATAAATAATATCAAGTATAGTATCCACATAATGGTGATACATTGATATAACTACCATGAATTTTTAGCTGTGGTCATTTGGATGTTTCCTATACCATGCTTATCCTTAATGATACACTTATGGATATGCTGTGTATATCAATACGAGGATATATGCTGCATATTCATAAATATCCACTGTATTTGGTGTATATGCAGTGCAAATGTTCATGTGGATATGCAGTGGATGTCCGAAAATATACCATGAATATCTATCTCGTGGTCATTTGAATCTGTTTTAAATTACAAAATTATATCCATACTATAATAAAAAAGGACAATAAAGAATATCCACTAAATATCCATATATTCGGTGAATATGCAATGCATATATTCATGTGGACATGCAGTGGATATTCATCTCGTGGCCATCCGGACGTGTTTTGAATCACAAAATCATATCCATACAACATTCATGAAGGATATCCATATCCATAAAAGTATATACAAAATATATACAGTGGACATTATTTTGCTATACTACTCCATTAGAATATTATTTTCGAATATGTTGAATCTGCCAACCAGAAGGTACTAAATCAATGTGTGATGATATGTGTGTTGTTGGCTTCATTTCAACCAAAATAGAAACACGTTTCAGTGGCGCAGGCTTTGATTATAAAAAAATTAAGTTTTTTTTTCTGTCACGTGAATAAAAAGGACAAAGCTAAAAAGTTGGTATGGTGCAATATATATTTATGCCAGTTTGAAGCAGCGCGTATGATAAAGGTTATTATAGTTAAAATACCTGAGTTATTATTTTACTAGTGTATTTAAATAAACGAACTTTTTTAATTAACTCCAAACAGGTTTGTTTGTTGATTGTTAAAAAGGATCTTATTTATTAGAACTGCTGTTTAGCTATTTAAGTTTAAGCTGAAATTTATAATTTTATACAACTTTAGAACACCTAGTGCGAACTCTTTATGATATGTATTTATATGCATTAGACACAATGAACAAGTAAGTAAGTACTGGTAATTCTCTGTAAACAGGGACAAACACAAGTTTTTGCCAGAGTTGCAATATTTTCCAAAGCTATATTAAGTTAAGGCAAATTAGTTTTTTTTTTAACAAAAGAAGGTCTACTTTGAACCTACACCGAAAATAACTGTTTTTATTCTTAGTCTGAATTTTAGTAAAAAGAAAGCCTTATTTTTCATCGCAAAATTTAAGGCAACAAAGCTTATCCGTAAGTTTTTTCACGTTCCCCCATTAATAATAAAATAACTAGAATGTTTGATAGATAGTTTTTGCATCTTTGCTTAAGTAATTCTTGGGGGCTGGATTCTGTGAGAAAATCCATTTCTGAAATTTTTTTAAGAATTATGTTTTTTTCTCATTCTTTCATTCTCATTGCGTAAATTTATAATTAATTAAGTTATTTTTGACATTACGACACCTGTAAAGAATTGCTAAGGTCCATTTAAGAAGTTGCGACCTTAGTCTAGAATGTTTTGATTTTTCCAAAAAATAAATCTGATTTTCTAAAAGCTCCCTAATTTAATATTAGCTTACTGACCAATTCTACAAAACACCTATCTTTTGGAAAATTAATAATAACTTGATGTCGAATTATTTTTTTAAACAACTTCCGTGTGTAATAAACTAACTGGCACCGTTACCTTTTGCTTTAAAGGATTAGCCTGTAGTCATTTTACTGTCATTTTGGTACTGGTTTACAAAGAATTGCCAATATAATATAATATCGCAACTTGATCTTGTTGCCAAAGCATTGACGTCAGATATCTAGCTGTAAGTAATCTGGGGGCGATTCCGAATCTGAATACGAATTCTAGACTTGCGATCGTAAATCGAACGCGTTTACTAATAGTAGTTTACATAACAAGCATGTTACGATGGTTATTAAATGCGAAGATGAAGTTTGAGACGCCTGAAGTTTCAATGACGTTCTATCTAGAACCTCAAAACAAGTAAGGTTATTAAGGGACTTTTGATATATCTTTTTAAAAACAAGGTTTTTTTTAAATGCGGGACTTATTTTTGATTAGGTACTAAAATTATATTGGATTTATTTACGTTTAATAAATACTTATTGTCTTAAAAATATAGAAAAATAATTCACATTTTTGCGTCAATTAGTGCTCTCATAAAATAAAGTTTTATCGCTTATCACGCCACCTTGTGGCTTACGTCTAAGCTTCATTATTATCCTAGAAGCGTAAATGGTCCATTATAGTACATTACATTATTGGGACGCTCGTTAAATTAGTATTATTGGTTGATAGGAAGTTATATTCATTACATATAACCCCAGATTTTGTGGAGCCCACATAGCAAAAAAATATTGCACGTATATCCAGCGTATATACGAAAACGGAGAAGGATATTGCATTGGATATCACCCAGATATTCACCCGACGTGTATAGGAGCTCCAAAAAAGATCCAATTTAGATCCAGAGGTAGCCATTAGGTAACTTCCACTGAATATACGTTATAAGTATATTCTAAACATGTATTAATTACTCCACAAAAATATTCGAGTTATATTTTATTATACCAAATTTGATGTTCTATGGTATATCCATTATGGTATATATTTATATAGTATATCCTCTCGATATCCGTCACGATATAGAAAATGTCTATTTGTCCAAATTTTAGTTTATATATAAGATTTATATTACTGCAATATACTAATCCTTATAACATTGATGTATTCAATGAAGAATGTCCATTACAAATCTATGATCATATATATAAGGTATATATGTTTTGTATATACCCTGAATATATTGTCATTTATATTACAACAATATACCCACTTAGCAAAATAACAATAATAGGTCGCATCCTAAATTTAGAAAAATTAACCTGAGTAAAATTAACATCAGAAACACATGCTCTCACATAACTAAGCATTTTTTAGATGTAGTTTAAAATGGTAGAAAATTAATTAAATTATTTATATATCCAAAAAATATACGGTATCACATAAAAAAGTGCTGTTTGTTAGTAAAAGCCTAAAATGCCTAAATTTAATTTTTTTAAAAATAAAAACGCCTTGCACAGCTAAAAATTTTTAACAACAATATTTTCAAATTTTGAAAGGTTTTTTAATAAGAAACAAACACTTTTTCCTCATTTCTTAATTTAAGCAGTTGAATTACATTTTTTTTATTTTATTTATAAAAAACAGAATTAAGCTTTCCATTAAAAAATTTAGTTTAAGTCTAAGTGAGCAAAGCAGTATATTAACACTCGCAGGAACCATATCGCATTATTACCAGTACATATCCTCATGTTTATCTCTATTCTTTTTGGTGGTTGATATCTGTCTCTATCTGCAGCATCCTTAGTCAGTTTTTTATGACAATATGAAGCTTTGTATTCGTGGTGGTGTGTAAAGAAACGGAATTTCTTCTTGCTGCAGCTACATCTGCAAATAAAATATTTTTATAAATAGATAATACGTGGCATATTATTATATTTAATCATTTCTTATGAGTGTTTATTCAAAGCAACATTTTATAATAAAAAAAACTGTAAAAATGCCATGGGCAAAAATTTTCTTAAAAATGTGTCATTTTAATCTTTTAAATACATTGCTGTAAAACAAAAATTTTAGAAAAAATTAAGTTTATAAAAAAAATATGATGCCAAAACTTTTAAAAAAGTTATTTTTTTTTTAGTAACAAATACAAGTAAAGAAAATATTATATATAATATATAATTTCTGGCAAACTAATGCGTGAATATCTTGAGCACTTTTATATGGGACCTTTCGGACATCATCGTTTTAGTTTTTAACAAAAGTAATATATAAAAAACTAAAAAGAACAATCTATAAAGAGACACACACAAAAAAAATCTTTTGTAGTATCTCAATTTTGCTTTAAACTGAATTTAAAAAAAAAGTTCCCGACAGTTTATACTACTTACCCAGCAAAATCTAGATGTTAAGATGGCCGCCAGGATTATTGTCTTTTTCCATGTAAAGAAACCAAAAATATAATTTTTGTTGTTTTAAAATTGCGAGTCATGGTAAAAACTACCCATAAAAGTCCACCTGAAAGGGAAATTTGGTGATTAACAGTTACCATTCCTACCGATTTTATCAAAACTTATTTTTGAGTAGTCTTAATTTCACAAAATCCTTAAATTGTTGCTAATAGTAAAATAAAATTTTAATATTTTATATAGCGAATTTTCACAGATAATTCAAGAAAATGAATTCTGTACTGCTAAAGTCACTTTCTTTAGATAAAAAATACAGAAAAAATAAAAATTACAACTTTGAAATAATAATCAATTAATAATGAATATTGTTCGTAGGTCTCCATTTAGGTAGGTATTTTATTTCCTGAAACCTCGTCCAGTTTTGGAGCAGACTGAAATGTTTACCTAAATTATTTATTATTATATTTTTGGTATGAAAAAAATGGCCAAGGTGCATTTTTTTCTGACTCCACCATTTATGAATAAAAAAAAATTAATCGGCTTTATGTATCATAGCAGTTCCACAAAAAAAAACGATACTTTAAGGATAATGTGTTAAACAGGGACAATTATCTTTGCATTTTCTCCACGTTAACCTTATGGCACGTATTTTATTATTTTTCTCTGAAATTGCTGAAGATAAATATGTTAAATTGGTGCTTACTTAATAGGTAAGCTAAGCATTATTTGCCCATATTTGCCTTATAACACATTTTTGCTTCTTTTATCGATTTACCTAAATATATACAAGAATAGGTAGTTAAACTGAGATTTGTTTTAATAAAACAAGATAAAAAAAGCGAACGATTTATACTACTACTATAGAAACTAATACGGCTCTGTCTAGCGCTTCTTGCTATTTAAAATTTTTAAACCTAATCCGGTCCCGCGTTCTCTGCCAAGCCACCGAGCTCGAGGTCACCGAGAGCCTACGTGTGGGTGTGCCGAAAAAGGAAAATACAAAATCCAATCATGTTCAGCAAAACTTTAAAATTATTGTTTAAAATTAGGTTTTAAGCAAAAAACTAATAGAATGAAGTGATTGCAAATAAAACTTGATAATTATATTTTAAAAAATCCGCTCTGCATAACCAGTTTCAAAAATAAAATTTTAATATGTGATAATAACATTTAAAAAAAAATAAAAATGTTGGAAATAGGCAAATATGTTAGAAAATATTTTTTTTGCGAAGTAAAATTTTAAAGGAGTAGATAGAGGTTATTAGGCAGATACTTGTATAGGTAAACAAAATATTGTCCAATTTTTCCCCATAGTTAGACGTACAAACAAGTAGCCAACACAAACCAAAATTTGGAAAAAATTAAAAACCAAATAGTAAGTGGTCTTTTACACTATTCGAAGAAGATACATTTTATGACAGATTTTTAATAGCAGAAAAAGATAAGTCATCCAAGATTCACCATGATTAAAAATTAACAAATAAATTACCAGGAAAGAGTTCTGACCGAAACACTATCCTGAAACAATAAAAATTTGCTAATAGTTTTGGTCACCTTAATATTGTTTTACGACAAAATAAATGGTTGTCTAAAACTTTCTAACTCAGAGTTACAAAACAAATGTGCTTTAGTAAGTGAAAACCTAAAATACAGCTATAAAGCCAAAGCTCTTCAATGAGCATGGTTTCAAATACCAGCTTCCAAAGAAAACTAGGCAGATCCTCGACTAACCAATTTTAATTAGGAAATAACTTTTCATCAAATACAAGAAAAACCCGCATACTAAATATGCAAAACCAATGACCAAAACATGTAGCTAGAATAGAAATTTACATTTATTTACTCTAAAAAATCCATGGTTTTAGGCAGCAAATTAAATAAAAAAATATATTAAAATATTTCCCTCAACATGACTAATAATTCCAAAGTGAAATTAAAAATACTTGTCTCTTCGAATGCTCGGTGGTAAAAGAGGCAGATTCCAGTCAGTAACGGTCGGACCTTGCCTCATCAAAAATATGTTTGACCAATCACAACACAGAGTTTCCAGAAAAACAAGTTTTTTCCTCATTTTTCTTTAGGTTGTTCTGCTGTGTTGCTAACAGAATACAATTAATTCACTTTAACTGGGACGCCGACACAGGTTATTCTAATAAAGTAATCTTAAGATTGAATTTACAAGTTTCTGGTTTTGTTGTTAAATTTTTCTTTAATTTTCCACAAGATAATTAAAAACAAGCACACCGTCGTTTGTGCTTGTTTATTGTAACATTCGTATACTAAATCGCCCGATTAACGAAATTAATCCCAAATTCCTGCGGATTTTTCCTCACTATCTTTGTCTGATGCGCGCCACTATAACGAAACAGAAAATGGTAGTCATTTGGGTTCAGGGAAAGTAGAACATATAGGGAATGGTGATCCCAACCGACCAATTTAAAAAATTAGGGGTATCGATGCGATTGACATTTTCATAACTAAAACGGCGCCGTTGTTGGGAAAACACTTTTTCTATGCTTTGACACAAGGGTTGACAACGACTTTTCAAAATGGCGTATTTTGTTGTTGTTTTCATGCCAATAATTCTTACATTTTTTTAAATTTTGAGTGATTTACGCTAGCCAGTGAGTTTAGAATTAAAAATAAAGACAATATATTAGAATATGACAGTCTAAATGCTTAGCTGATTTACGTCAATTAGAACCAATTTGGCGTGAGACTTTCTCTGCTTTTTTACAAGATTTCTAGTGATTATTATAATGCATTAAGTGGGTCAGGACCCTCCAGTGGCGTGGCCTCGCGATACCGATAAAAAAAATTGCAGTGATTAATAATGTAGATCCCTTTACCCTAAAAGACACTGATTCGTTTTGACCCTGCAAGTTTTCCCCAGTTTCTAACATGGACATTGTATTAACATGTATTATATATAGGTATAAAACTATGTGCTAACAACTTCATTTTACACCAACCAGGTAATGAAAGCATTTAAAAGTTTAATTGCAGTCAAGTATTTTGAGGCTGGATTTGTGAATGGTTGAAGAAGACGTATTTTTGGAGATTACGCCTTAGTTATGGCAAAGGTGAGCAATCTTTACTCGAATTTTTTCTCCTTATTTATACTGAGAAGTTTGGCTTAAAGGTACAGTTCAGCCAAATAACAAGTAGGGCTTAATTGATCCAACACCATTCTCAACTAAAAAGCCAGTTAACTCATTTTCGTTTTAGTATTGTTTGGCCTATGATTGGTGCCATATTAACACCAAACTGACAGAAAGTCCATGTTTTACTTGTCAATTTGGTTATAAAAATGGCAGCCACAGTAGGCTTAAGGGAACTGAGGTGGTAGGAGTTAACTGGCTTTTTAGTTGAGAACGGTGTTGATTGATCATACAAAAAAAATTATGTCAAATGGCTGTCTATCTTCATTTTTCTCTATGAATGAAGCTTATTTGTTATTCTATTCTTCTTATTTCAATGGACTTCGGGCCCATAGGCTCCAGCTTTTATGACATTTTGAGAATTTGACCACTTGGTACATGTTATGTTTTTTTGTTGACAATGTCTTACAGAAAAACATTTAAAAAACAAACAGAAGATGGCTGTGGCATGGTAAATCTAACGAAAAACAAGAGTTTTTTTGTACTTTAGTGCAAAATGAACTTCTTGGATTTCGATTGCTCACTACTAATAAGGACGAAATGGCGTCATCCTAGGTTCCACCCTCTGTGTGAGCAATCGAAATCCAAGAAGTACATTTTGCACTAAAGTACAAAAAACTCTTGTTTTTTCGTTAAAAAACCATTTGGCTCTGTCACTATAAATCTATGGCAGATCTATGGTATTTAGGTTAACATTTTCTGAAAGATCTACAGAGAGATTCAACAAAAAATTTATATGATTTTTGACAGTTATTGTTTTACCAGAGGTGAGCAACTGGATTTGACAGTTGTTCGGGAAATATTTGAAATTGTGTGTTGGCAATGATAGTTGGCAACCCTGACAATAAATAACTTTGTCACTGTCAGATTTTTGATTAAGAAATGTCAGGTTTAAAAATGGAATTTTGCTGTATCAACTGTAAAAATATGTGCTTGACAAATTTGTATTGTTCTGTTGTCCGACTGAGAAAGAAACTCAGGAAAAGTGAAAAGAAAAAATGCATTTACCAAGCTGAAAAATTTACATTTTTAATATCTACCGTTTGTATTCACTGTTTGTTTTTGTTTTTTTTTGTCAAAGGTTGACATATTTTACTAACCAAAATAAAATCAATCTTTTAAAAACTGTCTGGGGAAAATATAAAAAGAGACAACAAAACATCAGTTCATTTCGTAAAATTGCTTTTACATACAAATATGAAAAAAACTAGAAAGAGAGGCCAATATGAGTTGCCCACCTCTGGTAAAACAACTGTCAAATGTATAGAGGGCCTCTAGTACAAACATGCTCATATTTTAATAACAAAGCTTCCTAGAGAAAAATGAAGATAACCATTTAATGTAATTTTTTTGTTGTGATCAATTAAGCTCTACTTGTCATTTTGCTGAACTACACCTTTAAGTTGGGAAAAGTCCTCGATTTGCATTTGCCAAAAGTTCAAGATAAATCATGTTTATCTTTTGCCAACTTTAGTTTGTAGTTGTTCAACAAAAAAAAATGCTAAAGTTTGTGAAAGATAAACATGCGAGTTATGTACAACTTTTGCCAATCAAACTTTTGTCAAATGCTAATTGCAAACTTTTTCAAACTTAAGCCGAACTTCTCAGTATAAGCCACACTTTAATAATATCAATTTGTTCATAACATTTTATTTTATTTTTCCTTACCCCTATCCCTAAAAGTCATTTCTGTTTCTCTTTTTATTGGCCTTATTTTTATTTTTTTATTGTTAGTACCAATATTTTATTTTTATTTTTTGTATTTTTTGTAATTTTATTTTTTTTAGTAACTGAAATCTTTCTACATTGTTTCATGCTGATCCTGCTTTGTAATTGAGCTTGTACAGTCAGGGAATTATTAATTTAGCGCTTTAGTTAGTATTAATTATTAATTAGCTGTAATTACTGCAGTGATTACAAATTCAATTAGATTTTTTTTTGTGTTCACATTTTAGTATCCTTAAAATTGATAGGTTTGTCAAAGGGATTATTAAAATGAATTTTACACTTACCTATTTTTTACCATTTGTTTAATAAATGTTTTTTTTTTTGTTTCAGGTCAAACATTTGCAGAGAATGAATCTTTCAGCTCTAAGATCAACATAGTAATAATTAAATTTTTTTAAACAAATACAAACCAATAAGTTATTTATTATAATAAAACAACTGATGAAACCCTAGACTTAATCATGATTTGACTTTAATTTTTTTTTAGAGTACCTACTTTGATTGTTTGTTTTTCTACGAGCCTGCGGAAAATCGCATTTTCCACACTATTTTTAGTGCGTTTTTCCGCACAGTGTGGAAACATTTTTCCGCACTGATATGTCAATGTCTTGTTTGCTATGGTGTGACAAACCAGTTGTTTATGCATTTATTTGTCAGTGGCAAAAAACTATTTTCAGTGTATTTTCCTCACGCTCGTAGAAAAACAATTGTTCCTAACACATGCGAAAAACTTTTTCCGCACTTAACTGCTTGACAGAACTTCGTTGCGCGTCGTTCCGTCAACGGCAGTTGCGTGTGGAAAAATCGATCGAAATAGCTATTTATCTGTATGTATGTACCTTTTTATTTTTAAATGAAAATAAATAAAAGGTTTTGTAAAATTATTTAAATTTTGTTATGTACATTTTATTTTTAAACATTTTTGTTGTTACTCTTGGATTTTAGGTTCTAAATTAAAAAAAACTGTTAAAAATATATTGTATTTATTTTCAAAATCCTGTATTTACTAAAAAGCTATAAAATTAAACACTTTAACTAGGTATATTAATAAAAAAACTGGAGCAACTGAATTAAAGCAAAAAAAAGTTAGTTACAATGGGACAACTGGGGGACATAAATTAATTAATTAATGCACAGCATACTGTAAAAATTTCATCTAGCAGTGCTTCTTCACCTTTTGATGCAATTTTAGCGACAAATTTATTAATAATAATAATTTTTTCTTGACAATAAAGTATTTTTTGATTGATTGAAGGAAGGTTGTAATGGTATGGTAAGGCAGATTCAGAGTTTTTAAGGTAAGCAGTATGCGGTAAGATGCAAGGAAAATAAACAATAGCAAATGCATGCTGCTGTTCATAGTATTCTGTAAGCCACAAGCTATGAATATCATGAATGCATTTGCTATAGTTTTTTTCCTTGCATCCTACCACATACCTCATACTGCTTACCTTATGGTACTCTGAATCTGCCTGTACAGTACCCTGACAAATTCTGTATATTTGCCTGATTAAATTTATAATTCTTCAAAGTTCCAATAGGGTGAAGTTGGGACTTACCTATAGTAAAAGCTGAAATTTTTACTGTATCATTAAATAATTGCATAAACTCTTGAATTAAGTGGGATAAATAGCTTGCCAAAATTGCCAAAAGTTTTTACAGAAAATTTTTGGGGGTTGTCAGAAGTGCATCCTTTCCACCCTAACCTAACTAAAAAAAGAATTGAGCGCAGGCAGATTTGCATTTCTGAGAAAAATAGCAAATTATTCTCAAAAAGGTTAACTTTTTTTTTTGTTAAGTCCTCCCTTTTTAACGCCTGAATCCATTTCTCACATCTTGTAGATTAGGTATTATTTATGTTCAGAATGTAAAACAGTAGGAATTCTATGAAAATTAACTTCGTCTCTTGGCGAGCGATTGCGGCACCCTACAACCCCGCAAAAATTTGGCATTTTAATTCGTTCGACAGTTCATTAGACTGCTCTATTTAAATACTCTGACACAAAGGCAGGAATTTAAGCTATAAATTAACCTTTAGGACACCTGTTCTTTGCAGAAAATACTTACTTTTTGTGGAATTTTTGTACAATCCCCGAAGTAGGACAACTCTAGAAGTTGAAATAAGTAGTATTAGTATTATGTTCTTTGCAGAAAATACTTACTTTTTGTGGAATTTTTATACAATCCGCGAAGTAGGACAACGCTAGAAGTTGAAATAAAGCAATTTATTAAATATTTTAAAGAAAAGACTCAAAAAAAACCTAAGATATTCCAACTTTAAAAAGTAAACAAATAAAAGAAAAAGTAAACCAAAAAGTAGGGTTATACGTCAAGTCGAACCAGAGATCAAATTTACCCACGGAATATAATTTACCCACAAACCTTATAACCAAAAAAATAGACTGATGATGTTGTTTTAAGAAATAACTGCTTCATGTATTTGACAGTTTGGTGCCAAAAGCAGTTGGCAATGCACCAAAATCCCTATAACTACCAACTGAGAACAACAAATAAAACTAGATGCGGCTAATTGTAAAAAAGGCTCTGGCATAATAATTTTACAATTTTTTTAACAATCTTAAATAATAGCCCCCCCCCTTCCCTTAAAATATTAATTTTTTAAATGGGTATAATTACATTTTATCTCTAGGAAAAAAAATCCCCTTCTTTCTGGTGTACGGAAGCTCCTTAACCTATGGGTATAGGAAGCACCTACACTAGTTTATGGATGGGTTTATACAGGCAAATAAAAATAATAATTAAAATAAAAGTTGAGCTTATGGGAAATAGTGTAGGCGTTTATACAGCAGAAATAAAAAGATGGGCAACTTTTATTTTCTGAAAAAAGATTTGCTCATAACCTCACTCATTTGTTTTTATCATTTAAATGGGTGTTTTTCAGGTTTTTTTTGCATTTTTTAGTTTGGTTTAGGCAGATATTATTTAAGAAAACAGTATGATTGAGTTTAGTTTAATTATTTCAATTATTGAAGCTGTGTGTGCTGATTGGTTCAGTTATTTTTATATTCTAGAATGTGTATGTTTATTTGTTAAGGGATTTTGTTAATGAAATGCCAACGTTTCGCAAAATTTATTTTTATATAAATTTTGTGAAACATTGGCATTTCAAACAAAAGATGTTTCATTAACAAGATCCCTCAACCCATAAACATACAGCTTCAAGAATATTAAAAATAGGATCGTTAAACCATTATGTTCTGCAAATTTATTTTTATTCCTATTTTTATTCATCTGTATAATCCAAAATTATTTCTTATTTTTATTTTAATTTTTATTTGCCTGTATAAACCCAGCGCTCATATACTTTCAATTTTATTTAACATATCTTACAATTAGCTTAAATGAAAATAAATTTTATTTGTAGAAAATAATTATATACAAAATACCCTCAAAAAAGTTACAATACAAAAAATAATAACTTTTTTGTGGAACTTAAAAGTAACTTAGTTACAAACAGAAACTACTTATTTTTAATTAAAGATAATATATAACATAACAACCTATTGATGTTTAAACACTACAAGTTTTGTTAAAACTTTTCGGACCTTTTCTCCAGATATACTTTCATTAATTTTATTTGCAGCACTATAACTCCTCAGAGTGCTGTATGTTTTAATGATTGCTTCAACTAAAAGCCTACCATGATTATTTTCATAAGGAGCATAATCAAAGACATGATCAATTAATGAGGGGAATAAATTGGCATCAGTAACAAAATTTTCTGTTTCCCTAAATAATAATTTAATTAAAATATCATGAGCGGGCAAGCCACCCACAATCTTAATAGTGTTTTGAATCTTCTTTTCTATTTTCTCACAAATTTTTTGTACACTTTTGGATGGATATAAAAGCCCTCCTCTATCTTTTCTAATTATAAATTTTTTTGTAGCATCCCACTCATCTCCAAATGAGGTTAGGGCTTCAATACATTTGAGACATGTTAATTTTTTTTTAATTGACTTAACCACAAACCCAGCAATATAACAAACAATATTTTCTAAAAACTCATTAAAACTTGAAGGCAGCATTATGTTTAGTTTTTTTTCCAGTTCAGAAACAGTGTCATCAGTGTCACGACTTCTTAGTTGGTGAATGTTAGTAATATCTCTTGTGCTTGTTGCAGAGAGTATTGTGGTGGCATCCTGTGGTAAACAATTTCCTGTGTAACTCTTAATATCAATGTGTGCTAACATTCTACGGTAAATGTAGAAGAACTCTAGAGCTGATGGATTATTGTTTGGACCATGACGAATTCTGAAAGAAATAAAATAATGGTATAGTTACAGATCATGCAGATTAAAAAAAAATATTTTTAACAAAAAAACTAAGAGTTTTTCTATTAAGTGCCTCACAGGAATAATGTAGGAATTAATAATTAATTAAAAGATATTGTCAAGCTTCATTAGAATATATCAAATTTTGAGTAGACATAAAAATAGACATACAGAATTAGCACAAAGTTATGAATTAACAATTTAAAAAGTTGGGTAAACCCAGACGTGAAAACGGCGAGAAATGTACGGAGATTGTTGAAATCCAAACCAGTGAGTACTCCCCGAAATTTAAGTGAGAGTGAGGTGGAGATATATAAAAGTACACAAGTAAGAAGGGGACATGAATACTCACTTGGCGTGTAATCCCTTCTCACACTTTCAAGAATCCCCGCACTGGTGACCTGCAACCATCTTAAGCTAGGAACACACGATGCATCTTTTTCGTTCATCAAATTTCTAATAACAGGTTAAAAGGAGACACAATCTGCATGCGCCTTTTTTTTATCTTGTGAAAACTAAATTTGATGCATGGAAAAGTTGCATCATGTGTTCCTACTTTTATGGGCCTTTAAGAATACAGGCAATGATCGCAGAAGTATTAAAAAAAATTAGCAAAAACAGGAATTATTTACCCTTACCGATACCTCAGACATGCGGAGGCATCGCCCTTACCTGTGATAGGAAAACGTATTTCCAGTCGCACAATTGCTGTTGTTGCAGCCGACAACAAAGCACTTCATGATGCAGTCTTTAAAAAACACAAAAGGGCACAGAAAAAGTAAATTAAAAACACAACACGTTAAGCAAAAACTTCGAGAACCAAGAAACGAAAATAAAAAAAATGGCGAATCTACTAACGTCAAGAGCGTCAAACGCAGTGCTACCAACCAAAAACGTGGATAAAGAGAAAATAAGTTTTGGGACCCTATGACGTTATTACACTGTTTACACTGCACCTTTCAAATCAAGTTGATTCGAACAGTTTTCTAAATAAATTTCTTAAAATACTCAAGAGAAAGTGGTTTTATATGTTTTCTTAAATTTTGTCAAGCAGTGCTTATTATATATTCATCAAATACTAAAATATTGGGTGTGCAACTACAACAAATTTTACTCAAGTGGGTTTACTCTGGTTCCAGTAACACCAAACTGTCACTTCCATGAGGCAGTCATTTATTGGGAGAAAACCCATAAGCATTAGCAGTCTATTTTTTTGGTTATAAGGTTTGTGAATTTACCTAACAACGGCAACTTTCAACGGCTCGTTCAAAATTTGCCACTTTTTCTTTGGTGTTAACCATTCCCTATATGTTCTATTTTCCCTGTTTGGGTTAAACTAAATCACGTCATGACGAGTGTGTTTAAGAATTACCATTTAGATAAGACAAATTTTGAGATACGCTATCCTTAAATAGATTGAAGTGAATAAGAATATTACATGTTAGATAAGTTCTGAACCCAGTCTCCATTGGCGACACTAATTTAGCGTTTTATAAATGGAAGTAATCTGCTATTATATCCTCTTAACTTTTTTGATTTACACTTACATGGCGGCTTAAGTCTTATTTGAAAACGATTATTGTAATATTTATTTTGTGCTTATTTTTAAAAGAAGAAAACAATTAATTGATGTTAATATATTTAGGAAGGATTTTCTTTCAATACAGAGTTACGTAAAACTTTCGATTTATCATCGTAACACACTTCCTATATATAGTTGGATAAAAAAATATATTACTAATTTATTTTTTTTAATAAAAATATGATACCCTGTCAGTTCCTCATCACAAAAAACATTACCAGCCTGGAACAATCTAAAGGTCTTCGGTCCAACAATTGCTTTCGAAAAATTGTACCTCAAAAAAAATACAAAAATATAGGGGAAATCAATTATGTTGCAAAATTTTACGTCATTGAATTTATTTTCCATGGCAACGCGGAGACTTTATTTATGTTTATCCACATCAGTGGGTCATCAGAGATTTTTTAGCACCGGGTCAAAAGTTTGGGGTTGGGTTACTTGTTTTGACTTTTTGCGTTCGACACCGCTAAAAAAACCAAGTAAAATACTAAAATAAAAGAAAACCATTTATTGAAGAATTCCCTGCTAAAAAAACGCTACCCATACTACGTATTAAAGTAACTGGGTGTAATGTTTAAGGTTGCATTTACAGGTGCATTTATAATTGAATTGAAAACACTCCCGCTAGCTGATACTGACAACAGCCTAGGTTAACTTAACTTTGCATGGTAAGTAGTATAAACTGTCGGGAACTTTTTTTTAATTCAGTTTAAAGCAAAAACACCTGCAGTTACCATGGAATCGTATAAATTGTGCGATCTATCGGCCATCACTTCAAATGCGTGTGTCTCCCAAATTCAATAAAGTGTGATTTTAGAAAAAAGAAAACTTAGTTTTTATTTTCGCTAAAGCAAGGAAATATAAAAAGGAAAAATGTAATCCAGAGGAAATTTTGTGAGTATTTCTCTATTTATTTTGTAAATCGGGTTTGTTCTAAACCGCAATTATTTTGAGACTTTTGGGATAAATGACAGCACCAGAGCTTTTATTTTGAAGAAAAAATAATTGAGAAATTTGAAAAATCCTGCAGATATTTTTGTTAAGTATTTAAAAGTGATCACTTCTACAAAATTTCAGCTAAGGGGAATCAATTTAAATTCACCATATATAAAAAATAAACTAGGAAGAATTTATATTAATCACTAGTAAAGCACTGTTACAAATCTTTATCTGCCACTCCACTAGAGCGAACTCTCTCGTAACAGAATCCTAGACTCCCTTAACCATATAAAATCAGTTAAATTTTCCCCCCTCCAATATACACCCCCTCTAGAATAATCAGTGCTCCACAGCAAGAAAATACAGCCTTCAGTTATTTTGGTGCCTCTGAAACTTTGTTATTATAATTTTTTGTAAATATAATTAAAAGATATTAATATAAAAAAGATATAAAATTATTCAACTGTGATGTTAATTCGTTTCAGATAGATTAAAATTGCAATTACCAGTTACTAAAGTAAGCTAACAAGTCTCGTATAATAATCCTCATAATAAACCAAAAATTGCAATCCAAGACAGTTAAATACAAAACACAAAAACTGCAGTCAGGTTGTGAACCCTAGATATCAAAAATATTGCAAAAAAGAAAAAGTATATCATTAAAAAAAGAGAGGTAGGTATGTGATAGAAAAAGATACGAACTAGAAACAAGTAAAGTTAAGTACGGCTAGGGAAAAATTTAGATATATAGAGGTAAAAAAAATATAGGTACACCGAAATAGTTGAATATACAAGAAATTAGATAAATATACCCGGAATTAGATAAGATACTAAATATTTTTCCATCTTTAACATAACTGTTCTAACACAAAACGTATACGTAAATATACACAGACAGCTATTGTGTATACACAATTTTTCAAAAACGGTGCTGTGTATCAGAAAAAAAAAAGTTTGAAATATGTAAAAATATAACAAACAATCTTTCTTTGAAAATAAAAAGTTGTAAAATTAAAATTACCTACCTTATTTTTACCTTCTATAAGTACATTCTAAGAATATGCACTCAAAACGACTCGAAAGCTTATAATAAGATAAAATAAAAGATTTTTATTCTTAATATCTCATTGTTAGTTTTAAATTAATAAATAATACTATTTCTTATAGAATAATAAATATAAATATTAAAAAGTAAATCAACTAAAAAATTAAAGAAGGAAAACTTCGTCCAGTTGCTGCATTTCGGGTAAAGTAAAAGTAAAGTAAAGTAATAATATCATTGAGAAGCTGCGTTGCCCTTCTGGATAGCTATACTAATCCTCTGCATCAAAAACGATGCGACTCTGGTTTCATGGCAAGCAGACTGGATTTTGGCACCTAATTCTTTGAAAAATAATTTTGCTTTCTTCACCCTAACCTAAGGACCAAAAGTTTCTACACAAAAGGGAACAAAAACATAATTTTGTAAAAACTCTAAATCAGTGGTTCCCACAGCGTGCGCCGCGTCGCCCCGGGGCGCCACGAGAAGGAACCAGAGACGCCGCCAGGCGATCCTGATAAGGTAGAATTTGAGTTACGTTGGGCAACGCCGGCACCGCATCCGCTATTAATCGAGCCCGAGAGAACAGAGCAAGTTTCTAGAATTTCCAGAAGCCCTTATTCGACCTGCGCGTCGCTCGACGAAAATTTTCGCGAGCGCTCTTTGACAGCATTTAAGTCGCCGTAGTCCACTTTGCTAGGTTAGTTTACCGTAAGAGGAATTGTAAGCGGTTGAACTGTTATGATAAATAGAAGTAGTAATAGAGAGTTTTAGTAGTGATACAAAGTGTTGTGATTTACGAACTCAGGACACGTTCCAATATCAGATCGGTTACTTCGTTTTTTCGTAAAAAGTTAATCAAGATGGAAAGATTTTTATTAAATAAGGAAATTGATGGATCGAGACAGAGTGATCAGCATCGACAAGTGACGGAGGAATCAAAAGAAGGAAACATCGCAAATACGATGATAGCTATTTAAACTTTGGTTTTACTTCAGTAGAATTAAATCATAAGGAAATACCGCAATGTGTGCTCTGTTTGAAAATTCTAGCGGTCGAAAGTACAAAAAAAAACAAAAAACGTGTTTACTCAAAAAACTTCAGTACCTAGCAACTAGCACTACTGTCCTCTTTCTAAGTGGCGTACAAAGTGGCGAAGTGCAAGAAACCTCACACCATCGCAGAAGAACTTATTTTACCGGCTGCTGTCGACATGGTTAACATTATGATAGTAGAATCGGCGGGAAAACTAATTTCAAAGGTACCTTTATCTAACAACACTATTAGTCGAAGAATCCATCATATAGCTGGAGATCTTAATGATCAATTGATAGAGAAAATGAAAGGCAAGGGATTTTTTGTGCACAACTTATTTGTTACGTACGCTTTGTGGATGATACTATTATTGTTGAAGACCTTCTTTTCTGCAAAAGTATCGACGAAAGCGGGAAGGCTCAAGACTTATTTCAAATTCTTGACAAGTTTATAACAGAGAATAATTTATATTGAGAGAAGTGTATTGGAGTTTGTACTGATGGCGCTCGATCAATGTCTGGGTGTTATGGTGGATTGCAAGCACTTATTCGCAGTAAAGCACCGTATGCCATGTGGACCCAGTGTATCATTCATAGGGAAGCACTTGCATAGAAGTCGTTGGGCTGGGAACGTATCATACATACTACATAAGAACTAGGCTGCTCAAAACCAGACTATTCAAAATTCTTTGTATGGACATGGGAGCTGAACACACTGCGCTGCTATATTACTCCAGGGCACGATGGCTTTCACGTGAAAACGTCTTATCCCGTACATTCGAGCTACATCAAGAAATCTACATTTTCCTGGAAGAGGACGGTCATGAAAGTTTCAGATACTTTAAGGATCCCGACTTTTTGCTAAAACTGGCATATTTGTGCGATATATTTGACAAACTGAATGCCTTAAATCTGTCTCTCCAAGGCAATAACATGCATATCTTGAAACTATCAGAGAAGATTGCAGCATTTAGGAAAAAACTGCAGTTGTGGATAAGAACAATTAATGAAGATGGCGGTCAAGATTGTTTTCCAGAATTGCATAAATTCTCAGCTCGTTATCTCTCAAGACTTGCTGTCCCTTTTCACCAAACACCTTTCGAAACTCTCGGAATGGTTTGCAAAATACTTTACAGAAGAAAATGTCGAAAAATTTGTGTGGATTCAAGATCCTTTCCATGCACAATCTCCACCAGAATTCACTTCACTAGAAGAAGAGAATCTTATTGAACTCTTTTGCGACAACAAAGATCAACGTGGAGCAAGAAATGAGAGTGGCAGTGTCAAGCCTTATTCCCCGCTGTGAAAAAATGTGTTCAGATCACCAAGCTCACCCATCACACTGATTTTTTTTTCCTTCAATAATACTGTATTCTTGTGTGTTAGTTTAATAATAAACCTATATGAGCGTTAGATTGCAGTTGTTTTCATTCATGTGTTTTGTAACTAGTGCTAATATATTTACAATGGTGTTAAATAAAGTGTTGTACAACGCTTGCGCTTTGCTACTATACAGTAGGCAAGTTGCAAAGCACATATTTTATACATTATACATATGCAACACTTTGTTGGACACACCTATACAGACCGCTTCAAGCTACTGCGAACATAGGGCGGAAGAAGTCTAATTTGCCAGTGTACGTACATGCAGAGACACCGCACGCCTATCAGTGAAGCAACCAACACTCAGGCTTCCGATCGCCATTCGCTGCCGTTCGCCGCCTTTCGCCTTGTATTTAGTACACCTCTAACCACGGTGCTGTGTGGAGCGTAGTCAATGAAACCGGAATTTGGTCAATAAATACGCAAATTTTTATAACGTAATTTTCTTATTTTTTGTCACTGATAAATAAGAGCGTTTTATTGTCAACTGCTCAGATTTATCAGTGACGACGTTACAATGAAAATAATAAGGAGAAACAAATTAAAAGCAAGTTCTCAAAATAAAATAATACATTCTAAAAACCAAAAAGATTCTTCCAGTCAAAAAAAATTAAAGCAAATGTTCGAAAAGTCCTCCTTGCTCGGCTAGACAATATCCGAGCCTACTATAAAAACCCCTTCTAACGTTTCCAAGCATGTTAGGGGTGATAATTTGAAAAACTTCTTCAAAAACAGATAGAAGTCATTAGGAGCAAGATCGGGAGATCGAGCTGGCCATAAAATAGTTCCACGTGTACTTATAACCCGATTAGGAAATACATTATCAAGATATTCCCTAACAAGGCCAACATTGTGAGCGGAACAACCATCTTGTTGAAACCATGTTTCACCAAATCTTACACCTAACAACTGCCTAGCAGTTGGAATAATGTGCTGCTGCAGTAGATCCAAGTATCAAATTGCAAATGCCGTTAATAAAAAATGGCCCAATTACGTGTTCCTCTACAATACCCCCCCCCCCCAAACATTTAGTTTTTGGGGATACTGTGTTCTTACGTCAAAATACAAAGGCAAATTTTCGTAGGCATCCATTTTTAGTTTTAAAAATGTATTATTTCAATTAAGAACTTACCCATCTGTTTCTCGAGCAAGGCAGAAATAAAACAAAATAATAAAAACAAAATGAATTTCCAAAAGATAACACTGCAGCGTGCTTCGAATCCACCTCGGTCGTACGGCACGGAGAGTAAATTGGACTTGATTCCCCCTATGTTCGTAGTAGCTTGAAGCGGTCTATATATGCATATTGCGAGTAGGGGCGCCCTGACAAAATACTAAACCTGTAAGTGCGCCGCAAACTGAAAAAGTTTGGGACCACTGTCTAAATATTTACTAGTTTTTGAAATTTCCCAAATTTTTTGCAGCCTCCCCGGCCCTCCCTAAAGTCATGTTTATATATAAGAGGCAGCTAAGGTATTCGAGCAGATTACATCCCAAACCAATGGTCTACCTCTCTTCCATGGAATCAAGGAAAGTCCATCTGCTCGTTTTCCATCAGCTCTGCAAATTCCCAGCGGTTCTATGACTGCATGAACTGAAGCGGAGATGAGTGCTCTTTTAATAATATCATTGAGACAACTGTGACTTGACCATCTATCTGCGCTTTTGCGCCGTGAAGCCCGTTAGGTATGGGCCACGCACAATTAGTCAAACAATTTTGGACAACTTTTGACCTCCCTCCCTTCCACTTGAATTCGAAGGATAGAGAGGAATTAAAATAATGTTGGCGTAAGAAATAAAAGACTAAAAATAAGTATGAGAATGTGATACCACGCTACCAACGATCCCCCCGCCCCCCCTCCTAATAAAATTTTAGTTAGCAAGATGGAGGCTGGAGGGCGGGGGTCAAAATTTGGCACAAACTGTATTATATAATTTTTGAAGCGCTAAATATACCAAATTTAAGTTTTCCAACCTATATGTTTTTAACTATAAGAATTAATTATCAGTAGGACGGGGCAGGGAGAGGCTCATGCATGCAGTACCTAATATTTATGTTGACATGTGTCGAGGGGTTGGTTCATGAAATCGACTTTCGATGTTATTACTGAAGTAAGAAAATTAAGAAAGCATAAAATACTAGTTAAAACATTTAAAGTTTTTATAAAAAACTTAGAAAATTAAAGTAGTACAAAAGTTTTAAAATATAGGTTCTAAAAAAAGCGGACGCCGTCCCTGCCTCCGAGGTTGATCGTGTTCTATCAATGCGATATCTATATTGGCGCGTAACGTTGCAAAATGGTAAAAATCTTAATAAAATGCTGCAAAAAGGGGCTGTTAAGGACAAATTTGGATACCTGCGATAAAAAAGAAGATGGATATATTTAGAAAAATAGTAAAAACCCATTATTTTGGCTACAGTTAAACTTAACCTTGCAGATTGCACATTGAGTAATTGTTCATTAAATCGGCTGTTGTTGAATGCATTTGGACGCACTCGATAATGTCCGACACTAAATCTAAATACAATTTTTAAATAGCAATTTTTTATGAGCTGAACCTACTTACTATTGTTCTCTTCATTTAATTGTGTCGGTCTGAGAGAGATCAAGCTTACCAGAAAACGACAAAAACGGAACTTTTTGACTGTCAATTACTTACAAAGTTTTTGTCTAATTTTAAAAATTTTAACCATCTTAAAAAGCCAAGAATTTGATGCCAAAATGCAATTAAAGCCCTTCGATTTTTTTATGGGCGCCACTGTAGAAAAACTTAATTGTTCTGCCCAACGCATGTGGGTGGGCAGAGGAATCAGCGGTGCACCTGATAGGAGAGTGTGACGGGTACGCGAGATTCAGGTAGCAGACGTGGGGTGCCCCCACAATAGAAGAGGAGGAGCTAGACTCTCTAAGATGGGCTGACGTGCTGACCTTCGTAAGGAAGGGAGGAAGGCCCGGAGAGAGAGAGGCAAGAAATGTAGAGGGAGTGGGAGGATAAGGGTGCGAGACGGGGTATGCCGGAAAGGGCCCATGAAGAGGCCTAGTTGCCAGGCCTGTGGGCCGCCCCTTACTACTACTACTACTACTACTACTACTACTACTACTACTACTACTACTACTACTACTACTACTACTAGTAATTATTCTGATTAGAACTTTATCTTTCCCGAGTTTACTGATGTTTCACCTGTAAACATCGGTTAAGGAATAAGAAAATAATGAATTTTTCAAATAAGTACGTTTGGGAAACCAAAAATTAAGGCTGAACAGCCAAGGCTTAAAATTTTGCAATTTTATGTGAATATTGACAATTTCGGAAAATTAAAGATTTTTTGGTCTGAATTTGGTTCACCATTCATTTGAACAATTCACTACTTTCTTGTTTCTTACCGTTAACGAGTTATACATCAGTAAACTCGGAAAAAATAAAGTCCCGAAAAAATTAATTTTTTCACCAGTGGGCATAAAAATTTGCAGAGCTGTTCAAAAATGCCTATTTTTTTAAAATTTTCCGCCATCTTGGATTTTACGAAGTTTTTAAGTTTGACATCAAATTCCTAAATTTTTAAGTCTTGGCTTTTCAATGCAGTTAAAATTTCTGAAATTGGACAAAAACTTTTTAAGTAACGCCGAGGCCGAAGGGTGTATAGGCGGCTCTGACAGGCCATTTTCCTCGTACTTATGGTGTCTAGTACGCTGGATCTCTCTTTTAGACGAATGCATTTAGAAAACAAGAAGAATAGTAACTATAGTAAACTCACAAAAAAATGGTAATATAATGATACTACTACGTAAGTTTTTCCAACTCTAAAATTTTATGGAAAAGATTTGTGGTAGATAAATAGAAATTTCGTACAACTAATAATCGTGAATGTGTACCTCCTTGTCTTTATAACATGTCTAGGTTTTTAAAGCCGCAGTAGGCTTCATAAATCTCCCCACTACTAACAAATGAATCGGACGGAAGAATTTCCGAATAGCCACTTAAAACTCCAGTTCCTCGGTAGCTTAGTTGGTAGAGCATTAGACTGGTGTTCTAGAGGTCCCGGGTTCAAATCCTGGTCGAGGAAAAACTTTTTTCCGATTTATTCCCTTACCCTTGTTACCTCGTGTTAAAGTCAAGAAAGTCGAAAAACAGGAATTGAGGTTATGTCATCCTTGCAACGAGAAGAAAAATTTGGAAAAAAGTCTCAAGTCCAAGAAAAATAGTGAAGTCTGCTAGTCAAGAAAGTCTGTAGTCAAAGTCTGTTATAGTTGCTTATGTGAAGTCTGCTGTGAGAAGTCTGGAGTTTACCAAGTAAAGTTTGATCAAATTCCTAGTGGAAAAGTCCAGAAAACGGTAAAAAAAATTCACTGATTGGTAGCATCGAGCCATATAGGCCTAAAGAAACAGATGTCATCTCTTATATGGAGAGGGTGGACCAATTGTTTGAGTGCAATTGTGTGGAAGATGGTAAGAAAGTTAGCATGTTTTTAACTCTGATTGGAGGAGAAGCTTATGGGGTTTTAAAAGATCTGTTGTCTCCAGAATTGCCAAAAACAAAGACATATGAACAACTTAAGGATGTTTTTGAAAAACATTATGGTCGTAAACGAAGATATATCAACATTTTCATTAAAGTTGAGAAATTTGGTAAAATTTTGTAAGTTTGGTCAGTTCTTAGATGAAGCACTACATGATAAGTTTGTATGCGGTATAAAGTCAGAAGCAATAAGGCGAAAGTTATTAACAGAAGAGCAGTTAGCAATAAATAGCATGTAGCATGGAATTGGCTGAAGGTCAAGCAAAAACGTTGGGATCAGAAATAGTAAATAAGTTTCATGTTGGAAGAAAAAAGTCCAGTCCAAGGTCAAGTTTTAGTCAGAAAAAGTCACAGTCAAGTTCAACGTCAACAAGGTCCGAAATGTCAGGTAATGGTCAAATGTCTGGTAATAGTCAAACATCTAGTAGTCAAAAAAGGAACAACAGTCAATGTAAAAGATGTCTTAGAATACATAGTGATCCATCAAGATGTCCAGCAATAAATTGGAAGTATTTTGGATGTGAAAGAATTGGTCATACAGCAAAGTCTATGTTATGTCATAAAAATAAAGTTCATTATACAGAGGAACAGGAAGATAAAAGTCAGGACGAGGAGGAAAATGATACTGGTGTAGAATTTATGAAAATAAGGACGTTTTTCATTCAGTAACAACAGGTAGTCATTGTCCAGCTCGGGTAAGTGTCCTTATTAATGGAAAAACTGTAGATATGGAAATAGACACAGGTGCAAATAGCACAATTATGCCATATAAGATGTTTCGGTCAATGTTTCCAACAGTAATACTAACCAAACAAACTGTTGAAATAAATACCTTGTTTGGAAAAGTAAACAACTCTGTTTTTAAAGCTTTGGTTAAGGTGCAATTTGAAAACACTGACCGTAACTTGGAAATGAAAGTTGTGGATTACGATAGCAATATTTGTCTGTTAGGTAGATATTGGTTAGACGTACTTAGACTAAGTTGGAAAAACATATTAACTGGTAGAAATGATTCACAGATTTTGGTTAATAACATGAACAGTCAGCATTTAGTTATAGACATTGTTAATAAGTTAAAACAGGATTATTCAGAAATTGTCAGTAAAACAGGTTGCATAAAAGATTTTTTAGTTAATGTATCAGTTAAAGAAAATTCTGTTTCCAAATTTTGCAAACCATACAGGATTCCATATGCCTTAAAAGACAAGGTAGATGTGGAAATAAAAAATTTAGTTAAGGAGAGTATTCTTGAACCTATTAGCACATCTGAGTGGGCTAATCCAATAGTTGTAGTACCGAAACCAGATGGTAGAATTCGTATTTGTGATGATTTTAAAGCAATAATCAATCCTTGTATTTAAAATCAATATTATCCGATACCAACAACAGAAGAGATATATGCATCACTGTCTGAAGGTAAGATATTTTCAGTTATTGATTTGAAAAATGCTTATTTACAGTTGAGGGTGAGCGAAGAAAGCAAAAAGTTGTTAGTCGTGAACACACCAATAGGGTTGTATGCTTATACACGTTTGGCTTTTGGAATAAAATCTGCTCCACACATTTTTCAATCAGTAATTGATCAGATTTTGAAAGATATTGAGGGTGTGCATTGTTATTTGGATGACTGTTTAGTCACAGCGAAATCTAACAAAGAAATGCATAAGAAGCTAATAAAAGTTTTAGACAGATTAAAACAGTATAATGTAGGAATAAATTGGCAGAAATCCAAGTTGTTTGTTGAAAAAGTTGAATTTTTAGGTCACACCTTAAGCCAAAATGGTGTTGAACCTTCGGAAAGTAAATTAGATGCTATTTTAAAGGCACCAAAACCAGAACATAAACAACAATTGCAATCTTATTTGGGCTTGTTGCATTATTATGCAAAATTTATTCCTATGTTGGCTGACAAAGTGGCTTTATTGTACAAACTCCTAAGAAAAGACGTTCCTTGGGTTTGGGATAAGGAAGTTAATACTTGTTTTGAGAAAAGTAAGACATTTTTGACCTCTTTAATTTTGTCTTGCAATGCATCAAGTTACGGAGTTGGCTCAGTTTTAGCACATGTGTTGCCCGATGGGAGTGAAAGACCTATTATGTTTGCATCTGCTACTTTATCTAAATCTGAACAAAATTATAGCCAGCTTGAAAAGGAGGCATTGACAATTATATTTGGCATTAAAAAATTCCATAATTACTTATTTGGTCGCAGTTTCACTTTATATAATGACCATAAGCCTTTGCAGACCATTTTAGCACCAAATAAAAATTCACCAGCCTTGGCAGCTGCTAGATGTCAACGTTGGGCTGTTGCTTTGTCAATTTATGATTATACTATTAAATATCGTGAGGGTAAAAACATTCAAAATGCTGATGCATTTTCTAGGCTGCCATTAAAAAATTCTAAAAGTGGCGAAAGAGTACATTATTTTTCTGTGGTTAACTGTATACCTTTATCAGCCAAAGATATTGCTAGAGAATCTATGAAAGATAAAAATTTACAACAGGTTATGAATTTTGTGTTACATGGTTGGCCAAATTTTAAACAGATTGATGTGGCACTTCTGCCTTTCTTTAAAATTCGTGAAAACCTGAATGTAGACATGAATTGTTTAACTTTTAATAATCGTGTTATTATTCCTACTCATTTAAGGGTACATGTTTTGCATTTATTACATGAACAGCATCCAGGAATTGTAAAAATGAAGATGCTGGCACGTCAATATGTTTACTGGCCAGATATAAATAAAGAAATTGAAAGCTTTTTTAAGAGGTGTGAGTGTTGTCAATTAATGGCAAGCAATATATCTAATGCTCCAATGACTTCATGGTCATGGTGTACAAGAAAATGGCAACGTTTACATTTAGATTTAGCTATGAAAAATGGAATACAGTTTCTTGTTTTGATTGATGCGAGCAGTGATGTCATTGCGTGTTTAAGACAAACGATTTCTATTTTTGGATTACCAGATGAGATTCATTCTGATAATGGCCCGCCTTTTAGTTCTGATGAATTTGAATCCTTTTGCAAAGCGCAGGGCATCAAGGTTTTAAAGTCCACCAATACATCCAAAGTCTAATGGAATCAGTTTGACTCAAAATTCACCTGCTGAATTAATGTTAAAACAAAAACCTAAAACAAAAATTTCAATGTTAAAACCTACTTTTAATAAATATGTGCAAGATTAACAAATGAAATTTTTAGAAGAGGAAAATAAGGGGATAAGTTTGTCTAACTATGTTAGTTTTCAGGAGGGTGAAAAAGTATATGTAAAAAATGTTAGAGGGGAGCAAGAAAAGTGGAGTTATGGTATAGTCAAGATTAGGGTTAGCCCTGTAACATATATTGTTATGGTAGGAGATTATGCTAGATATGTACATGTGGATCACTTAAGGAAATGTCATATTATAAATAATGAAAGAGAACCTAATGCAGAATTTCGTACTCCAGTTTTGTTGGAACCTTTAAGTGGTTTACATAAACATCAGCCAAAAGTAGATTTAATAACAAATGTGTCACAATTGTCTAATTCGTTAAATTCACTAAATGCATCAACGGAAAAACCAATATGTGATCAGAATAATACTAGTGATACGCCAAGTGAGAATTCAGAAATAAATAGTTCTGAAAATATCAGTTCTTCAGCGACTATAAATGAGAGTGTAGCATTAAGAAGGTCAAAGCGAATTATTAAAAAGCCAGCAAGATTTTTAGATTAGTTTTTTGTTACCATAAAGTATTTTCTTAAGGGGAAGGAAATGTTATATATACGGCTAGGTTTTTATGAATCAAGACGGCTTTGTGATGGTTTAGGCATAGAAGCGAGGAGGCGGTAGTCTGAGATCGATTATTGTAACGTCACAATGTAATAATTTGTTTTAAAAATAAAGTCTTTTCCAGTCCACGTGTTAAATTATTGTTGCTAAATACACCACACTCGGTAGCTCAGTTGATAGAGCATTAAACTGGTATTTTAGGGGTCCCGTGTTCAAATCCTGGTCGAGGAAAAACTTTTTTCCGATTTATTCCCTTACCCTTTGCCCTCTATGCCACAAATCTTTTCTGTAAATTTATAAGGGCACTAAATTTTCCCTTTATTTTGTAAATATGTTTGCCTGAAATTATTAGTTGAAAATTCGCCATCTGACACCTCCAATAAAACGTTATATGTCGTGTGTCGTTGGTTGATAGATAAATAGAAATTTCGTACAACTAATAATTGTGAATGTGTACCTCCTTGTCTTTATAACATGTCTAGGTTTTTAAAGTCGCAGTAGGCTTCAGAAATCTCCCCACTACTAACAAATGAATCGGACGAAAGGATTTCCGAATAACCAGTTAAAACCCCAGTTCCTCGGTAGCTCAGTTAGTAGAGCATTAGACTGATGTTCTAGAGGTCCCGGGTTCAAATCCTGGTCGAGGAAAAACTTTTTTCCTATTTATTTCCTTACCCTTTGCCCTCTATTCCACAAAATAAAATTTATTAGGGCGCTAAAGTTTCCCTTTATTTTCTAAAATTTTATTTTTAATATAGGTTTGCAATACAAGAAGACAGTTTAAACAGAGAGTCTCCATCGCATACATTTCTGGAACATCGATCTATTGAAAACGGAAGAGATAGCTGTTTATTTCAATGCCTATCTTGCGAATTTTCTGCAGAATTTGAAGAAGTACTTAAGGATCATGCTAAAATTCATGAAAATGAAGGTAAAATTTCTCAACGATACCACAGGTGTTCGTTTTGTCAATATAAAACAATACGACCAGATCATTTGAAATCACATTTACTAAAACACAAAACCTTCGACGAAATTAAAGTTTTTTCTTGTGCGACGTGTAATTTTAAATTTAAACGTAAAGATAACTTAAAAAGACATATGGCTGTACATAAAACTAAGGATTTACTTCACTGTACACAGTGTAATTTAAAAACCAAACACACGAGTTGTTTGAACAGACATATTGCGAGAGCTCACAATGTACCACAAAGTTTTTCTTGCAAATTTTGCGGAGCTAAATTAAAAAGAAGTGACAGTTTGAAATCGCATATTCGAAATCTACATCTAGAACACGAAGAATTTCCTTGTACAGTTTGCAAGTACAAGGCAAAACGCAGGTCTGATTTAAGAACACACCAACTAATTCATAAAGATCTTGATGAAGTTGGGCTTTCTTGTGATTTTTGTGATTACAAATCACGATTAAAAAAGACTTTAAGAAAACATGTTTTAAAATTCCATTGAACGGAAAGAGAAGAGTTGAAATCAATAAGGAGCTTAGAGCCTGTAAATCGATTTTAAGTTATTATTTTTTTTACCGCCACCAAGAAGGGCTCCTATTTTCGAAACCATACGAGAATACGAGTACTTTTGTATACTAAACAAGAGGCAATTTTTAAGTCAGTCTCTTTCCATACCATGTAGAATCAGAGACGAAAGACAAGCCGCTATGTGTTCACCTCGACCAAATTCGACCGGTTTTTATCAATTTGACTCGAGTGTGTTGAAGGTACTAGAATTGTTTCGCTTGGAAAACCGATTATTCTTCTACACCCTCATGGGTCAGCATATCGGTACACTAAATGGATATCAGAGCACAAAAATGATTTGTTTTAACCCAGAGCAGTGGTTTAAATGGAGGACAGCCCAGACCTTGTATAACAGCAAGTAATTTTCGAAACACAATGGAACTATTTATCACAATACGTTTAAATAGGCTGGGGTAACCCATATAAATAGGCTATTGTTTGAATCTAGTTTCAGCCTTACTGGTTTTTGGCGCATTTACTAAGAATTTTATGACCAGTTGCACAGACTTATTTAAAGATGACTTAAACTAAGTGATCTTCAGAAAGGTTCTTACTAAATGTGGCATTTTTTTATCTACACATAAGCACGGTTGCTTTTCATCTGTTCGAGCACTGAGATGTGAATTAAATTATTAAATTTTGTGATTACCGTTATTATCTAACGCCACCCTAATCTTTAATAAAGTGATGTTAAATAAAAAAATAGAAATTGAACCCTGCACAAATTACATTGGAAATGGCTTTCGGCTAAACGTCATAATTTTTTTAAATGTTGTAATACGTGATCACCAAAGCACAAAAATAAAAATAACGAAATTGACGTGTTTTAATGATAAATTTTTGGACATGGTCCAAGTTTTTTTTCCAGAACTTTGTTGATTAACGCCAAAATAAAATGATTCGTTTCTCCGTTTGTTCTGAATGAAACACTTTTTCCATTCACGTAAAAATATTTTTATGTGAGTTCTTTGGTACCACCAAAAAAGTGACTGATTTGTTAGTTTTAGAAAAGAAAGAAAACGCCGTTTTTAAAAAAATGACAATTCTCATTTTCTTTCAAACAAACGACCAGATTTTAATAGTTTTTACATATGTTCACAAACATAATGCCAGTAAGCTAAAAAACATTTTTATCTTGAGTGGTACCATTAATGCTTTTTAATATTTTGGGTAGGTTATACAAACCTTTTTTGGAAAAATTCAATTCAAAGCTTTGATACGAATATATTGGTACCGATAGGTATAAATTGGTACGGTACTTGTATTTGACCAATCCAATTTCTCGTGTGATATATGCTTTTAGGCTAACTTGGGGTTGCCGATAACGAATATGATAACATATTTCTGGTTGTTTACACTGTTTTTTCTATAGAATGCTTAAAATTATCTGGCAGCAAATGATACAACTTCTAAAACAAAAGTTTGATGTTTTCAAGGAGTCATAGCTTTTTGCACGCAAATGCATGCATGAAAACCACTTTTCCGCACTTAAGTAAAAAAAAAACAATTTGCTAAGATGCCATCGATTACACCTAACTTTTTCGCGATCTGTCAAAATTAAATAAGACCGTTGCTCTTCCAACTTTTTAAAGATTTTACATTAAATTTTTAGGTTCGTAATCCAGACACCATCACCAAGAACAAGCTCTGACAATTTCTTAACCCTATTTCTCTTAGTATATGACTCTTTTTGTTTTTCCTTCCTTTTCTCACCAATTTCAATGGAGGGTCAAGTATCAATAATTTTGTGAAAACCCACGTTATAAGGAATTATTGAATTTGGTTCCAGTTGTATTAATAGTAATAGTTAGATGATATAAACTATCGTTTGGCCTTTCCGAGCGGTAAAGAAAGGTCTAAATGAGAGCTTAACCTTATAATCAGGGCCATATATAGGATAGTAAATTTGGATTCGTTGTTGTTCTCTTGGTGGATTAGTGAAATTAATCAACAAATTTCATACATAATTTTACGACACTTTGTTAGAAATCAATTAAATTTCATCAAGTTCAACTTCAATTCAAAATATTTTTCCAAAACAAAATCTTATAAATATCAACTTTTAAATCAAAATTAAGATTTTTATCCTACGCAATTAAACATAGTGAATATTTGATCTAAAAATGACGGTTTTCACTTCATCCTTAAAATCCTCAGAATTACTGTTGATCATGTGTTTTAGCAACCTCTCTAATAAGAAAATACTGCATTAAGAGGAGTTCACAGAGAGTCGTAAATTACCCATTATAAATATTCTTTAAAATCTCTTTTTGACAGGCTTGACCGAACTACCAACACAATAATCTCCTAAACTATTTTAAACATGTTTGAGGAAGAAAAACAACTTGAAAAAGTATACATTGACCACCTTTTCTATAAAAAGTGATTTATAAGCCATTGACCAGTGAGGGGCGGTTTTGACCGCGGTTATTCTTTTGGTTATTGATTTTGAGGTTAGGAGTTTAGAATAACCGTAACCCAACGGACGGTTCGCTTGGATGGATCCAAACTGACTGTTTGGAAAATTTTAGTAATATCGTCAAAGGCAAGAATTTTCGGCTTAGGATCAACCCAACCTTTTAAGTTCAACGGTAACACAGTGTAGTCTATAAATGGGGCGCAGCCCTATAATCCCGTAGTTGTTCGCCCCAGATATTTTTCATATAACTCACCTTCAGATCAAGATTTTCATCGAAGTTCGTAAAATAAATTTAAAAATCGCTATTTGAAAATATACCCCTCTCCAAAACTAATGACCGGATCATAACTCACCTCCCGAGCACGGTCATCTTTGGTCAAGACCTAAAGTAAAACAGCTGATCAATGACGTCACAATTTCCCCTATTTTGGTTAAAACCGGTGTCGCTTAGATGCATTGGTCTTGATCATTATTGGTCAAAGGCTTATAAATCACTATGGGACATTTAGGATTAAGTCTTTTCGATATTTACGATGAAATGTGATCGTCTTTGTTGTTTTTGAGAACAGTTTCTTGCCACCCTTAACCCCAATAAATTAAAGTGGATTATTAAATGGCCACATGTTTAATACGCGGATAAAGTTACCTTTCAAAATCACTTTAGCAAAATGACACTGACTGATTATTATTTATTTTTAAGTTTTCTGTATTTTGAGACATTGATATACTTTAATGTGCGTTAATCTTCTAGTTTTGAAATATCTTTGCTCATTATATATATAATATTATCTTCCACTGTACAGGGAACATAGTGACATTCGCGCCATCTCTATATACTAGGAAGAAACTATTAAGCAGTTTAAAAATTTTAAGGTGATGTAAAGGGGCTTTTTGGTTTATTAACGATACCCCTATAATTAAAATTAAAACACACACCGGCTTAACTTGATGCATATAATCAACAACAGTAAATAGTGAGCTTTAATAACAAAGTCTTTCATAACTTAATATTCTTAAGACTAAATCCAATTAACTAGCATGGACTATTTTGTATCACAGGTTGTTGCAGTTTGTTATTAATCGAAATTATGACTTAAATGACTGGGATTAAGGCTAGGTCACCTGGCTTATAAACTACATGTTTAAGTACATAGAATCACCGAGTTATACCTCTTTATACTGGGGTTTACTTGGCCAAGTAAAGTTTTTCCTTAATAAATAACAAAATTAGGGTTTATTTTACATATCTTTAGGTTTTGCTTTGGTTAAGGGAGGTTGATGGATACGTTAATTCATTACAGTTACTTATCTGTCTATCCTGATTCGTTGGCGCAAGTAAGCCACACTGCTCCTGGTGTCTGGTATAATGGGGCGCTGGCTGAACTAGGGGTTACTAGGATGGCATTATTCTAGTGCCGGTAATGGCACACGAGGATGTGAAAGTATGTCACAACGGCTTTTGTGAAGTATGTCAAAGCATGATGAAGGAGGACGAAGTGCGATGAAGGAGGACGAAGTACGACGAAGAACGATGAAGAACGACGAAGAACGATAAAGAACGACGGAGAATGACGGAGAAGGCCTAGAAATAACCAAAAAGAAAAGAGGGAGTTAGAAAAACTACCATATACCATTTATGAGTTAACTCAGTACTGGCGTATTATAAGCTAAGACTCACCTAGCGTTGTTGAGTGGCCTTAGGCGAAACAGGGCACGGTCATGCGAGCTCCTGTAGCGGTCGGTTTTTTTATGGTCATCGGTGGTTGGACCATGGCTTAATGTGTTTTGAAATTGAGCCTGCATAAATCCAAAAGGCAGAGACTTAGTATCGCGGAAGACTATGAGACTTTGAATGATATACAAAAAAGAACAAAGGACGCTTACCTGATAAGACACTGATTCCTCAAAAATACGTGGTTCCTTCGCCGAAAATGGCACTAAAGACTGGCACAGCTGATACCCACACTAATGGGCTATCAGAGAGCGGAAGGCGCACGAGGAATGCCCTTAAATTGCTTTTAAAATATAATTTTAATTGCACGTTTCGCTAGAAACTTCTAACCGAAACCGCGGGCTTGTGTGTCTGTCAAGAATATTCGCGGTTCTTCCTCAGCTGACGGATGACCTTGACCGTGATTTACAGCTGATTCACGCTGCTGTAAGCCGATACAAAGTCTCAGGTTTGGTTGAGCAAAGGCGAGCGGATTCGAAGACACCTTTCTGTAAACCGTTGCACTTGTCGCACTCGGGAGTGCCATGTTGTCACCTCATGACAACTTGATTGCCGAAAATCTATCCTATTATAAAAACCGGCTTTTCTTAAAGGGATTTTAACGGCCGTAGGGGCCTTAGGGTCATTTATACAGAACTACAACAACGGGAATGGGCTCTGGAAACTGAAAGTCAGATTTACAGGCAGAACTTGCCGAGAGAGAATCGCTGAAATCATTTCACTTTTATAGACAGTGCCTACAATCCGGCAACATAGGCAAATCGTTATACCGGGTTAAGCGGATTCCGAATACCATGACTCGAGTGATGGAATGTGGAAATTTGTTTGTTTACAAAATGTGACACACAGAAAAGCAGTGAAATTTCAGTAAACATGCTAGTTTTTCTGGAGAAAATTCAGTCAAGTAATTTCTTGGGATTATGTCAAACCGGTAGGTTAATGCTGGCTGTGAAAAGTGAGCCAAACTTAGGCTATGTTTACATTTCTTGCAGAAGCAGAATATTCCGATTTTCCACGTATTTTCCAACAAACAGAAACCAGATTGGGACCAAAACAAGGGTTGCTAGCCAGGGACAAAACATACTTATACTAAGAGGACTGCCTGATAGGTAAAAGCCAAAATAAGGACTTAAAACTACACAGCTAAATGTAAGGTTAGTTACCGAGTCTCAAACATCTACGACTGGCAAAAAAAAAGGCAGCACCCGGGGTGCAAGCTATATAACACCAGGTAATTGGGCTACATATATCAATCAATATCTTTTACGCGCACTTCTAAATTTGAAATGTAATTATTTATGACTTAAAACTAATTTTGCGAAACTTTATGTAGAATGTAGCATTTTATCAGGGGAAATAGGAAAATAGAGGTTTGGGAATTTTTGACCCGTTACAACACCTCCCCTTCTTAACAAAAATTTTTCCATAGAAAAATTTTCATCAGTCAGGTAAAAGTTTAACCAGATGTTCCGTTCAATGAGAAAACAATATTTTGTAAACGGGGAAAAGATAAATGGCCTTACGAATCGGAAGTAGAGGTTGGCTCGTCAGGAGGGCGAGCTTTTAAGTCTTTGATGTTCCATACACCAAGTTTTCGACCACTGGCATCCACAAGCTCATATGACCAAGGACTCAGTAGCTTAGATATTGTGAAGGGACCAGAATAGTTGGGGTGAAGCTTTGCAGCAAAGTCTTTGGAAGCGTCAGATATTTTAAAGTTGCGTTTATATACTTGTTGACCAACTTGGAATCGTATGTCTCTTCGCCGAAGATTATATGTGGCACGAGAGGTCTTAAAGGCATTTACCAGCTTTTTCTGAACGTCATTAAAGAGCTTCTTGAGAAGACTTGATCGCTCGTTCGGAGTCGGAGGCTCGTTTTGGGGTAACGCATCAGTAGGTTTATTAACGTCAAGTTCGCTCCGAAAACGAATCTCTCTACCAAAGTTTATAAAGTTGGGGGTATGTCCAGTGACATCATGAGTTGCAGAACGGATGGCGCAAGCAAGTTTTGGCATAATCTTATCCCAGGTTTTATGATTATCCTTGACATAACAGGCTAACATCGTTTTTAGAGTCCTATGTACTCGCTCTATAGGGTTCGCTTGAGGATGATAGTTTGCTGTATGATGCAGCTTAATGCCATACTCACTCATAAGACTTTGAAAAGCGCCACTTTTGAACTGCGTTCCATGGTCTGCGATGACTTTCTCAGGAGTACCATTGACGAGAATGACATAGTCTTCCCACCATCTAACAATGCTACTAGCAGTGGAATTTCTTAACGGAAAGAAATAGACATACTTTGAAAATGCATCACAAACGGAGAGAATATATTTGTACCCTGAAGTTGACCGGGGTAATGGTCCGACTAAATCTGTACTGACTACTTGCCAGGGACGGCTAGCGGTGGGCTGCTGACTAAGCATCTGTCCAGCCGGAGTTTGATTAGAAGATTTAACCTGTAGACAAATATGACAACGTCGAATATATCTGGCAATGTCCTGACGTAGACTGGGCCAAAAATACTTCTTCCCAATACGCGAAAAGGTTTTTGCGACACCCAGGTGTCCACATTGCGGAGGATCATGGTTCTCTTCTATTACTGTACTTCGGAGTTCATTCGGAACAACAATTAACCACTGATCTTCAGGGAACGTAAGACCGGGGTATGAAAGTTTGGCTCTTTTAAATAATTTGTTATCTTCTATCCACCACAGAGGCTATTTTGACGGAAACTTCGCCACTTTGACACGCATCGACTTATACCACTTGTCGGTAGTGTTTTTCAATGAGTCGTCGAAAGAAGGATTTTCGGAAGCAGAAACAGTTTTGACAGAGTCGACAAGAGGGACACATCTCGACAATGCGTCCGGGACAATATTTTCTTTGCCCTTCCGGTGAACAATATTGAAGTCATATTGTTGCAGTCTTAGGGACCATCTGGCGAGACGCCCAATGGGGTCCTTGATTGAGTTTAGCCATTTGAGGCTCCAGTGATCCGTTATGATTGTAAATTTGGTTCCTTCGATATAGGGTCTAAGTTTTTCGATGGCAAATAATACCGCTAAAGCTTCCTTTTCGGTGGTAGTAAATTTTCTTTCATTGTTGGTTAAAGACCGGCTTAGATAACATACAACGTGTTCAACTCCATCTTGAACCTGGGTTAAGACTGCGCCGAGCCCATAATCGGACGCGTCACACTGAATTGTAAACGGAAGCTCAAAATTTGGGCATGATAAAACAGGTGCTTTAATTAAATGTTCTTTGACTGCACGGAAAGCAGAATCACATTCTCCAGACCATTCGAATTTAACATTCTTACGAGTAAGAGCAGTAAGAGGAGCTAAAAGGGTAGAAAAGTTTGGAACAAATCGACGGTACCAAGAGGCGAGACCTACAATCCGTCGAACTTCAGACACATTACGGGGAGGAGGAATTTGAACAATAGCCTCCACCTTTTCGGGATTAACCATTAAGCCTGAAGAATTCACCACATAACCTAGGTATTTTAATTCCGGTTTACAAAAATTACACTTATCTTTATTTAAAGTTAGACCCGCCTGGAAAATTCGACTAATAACCTCTTTGAGAACTCGTACGTGAATTTCAAACGTAGGTGTCGATATAATGACATCATCCAAGTAAATAAAGACATAGTTACTCAAGTCACCAAAATTTCCAACAACACGATCGATGAGTCGCTGCCAAACTGCAGGGGCATTCATTAGGCCGAAAGGCATACGAGTGAATTGAAATAGTCCTCTGGAAGGAACTGTGAAGGCTGTGAGAGGCTTGCTCTTGTCAGATATTGGGATTTGCCAATAGGCAGATTTAATGTCGAGTGTACTTAGGTACCGAGCATCTCGCAACTTATCCAACGTTGCGCTGACGTAGGGGATTGGGTACGCGTCTGGCGTAGAAACCTTGTTTAATGCCCTAAAATCTACACAAAAGCGCCAATCTCCGCTTTTCTTTTTGACCATCACAATGGGCGATGACCAGGGAGAATTTGACGGTTCCACAATACCATCGGCCAGCATCTGGTCTAATTCTTTATGTACTTGTTTAAGTAAAGCAGGGGAAATCGGATAATATCTTTGCTTCAAAGGTGGCGACTCTGTTTTTATGTCAAGTTCGACCAAGTTCGTACATCCCAATTGGTCTCCCATTAAAGAAAATGACTCTTCGACAATCTGGTCTAATGTCTGTCTTTGATCCGGTGCAAGGTTATCAAGAGATTGTATTGCCGAAACCTCCACCACATCAGAATTGGATCTGAAAGACCACTCGTTGGCGAATAAGTCGGGAATAAGTCCAATGCGAGACCAAAAATCAATTCCAAGAATAAGAGTGTGGTACATTGACGGTACCACTAAGACATCCAAAACAACAACCTTGTCCCGAAGACAGATAGGTAAAGACACGGATCCAAGTGTCTCACAGGATTGTCCATTGGCCACCATGCAGTTAATCTTACTGGCAGTATGAATTTTACAAACAGGTTTTAAAATTGACCATCCGGCAGCACCCAAAATTGTGCGTGTCGATCCACTGTCGAGGAGACCTAAAAGATTCTTACCATAAACTGAAACTTCGAGAAAGGGACGTTGATCACCTTTGGCGTGTGTTAAGACATAATCGAGAATAACTTTGCTAGTCACAGATCGATTTGGTACTTGGGCCTCTGGCGCTTGGTAAGAAAGTCGGCCTTCTAACTTGCGCTGCGCACGTTTTTTGTGCATCTTGGGCAATCGCTAGCTACAGTGTTGTCATGGCCACACTTAAAACAAAACTTTCGGCGGGGTTTGTCGCACTGGCGAAACCCATGTCCCATCTCTTTACAGTTGAAACAGCCACGTGCAGACACTGCATTAACTTCAGGAGGTTGTTCTATTATTGGTGACGGTACAGAAGAAGTTAGTTCGGAAGATGTTGCTGACTGTAAAGCCCTAGCAGTAGGTTGTGATTGTGTAACTGGTAAAGAAAATGGTCCTATTGCCGAAACTGAATGATGAGCGGGACGGCGATATGCAAAATCGGGTTCCAAAAGTGTTCTATAGTTAGTGGGGGGTGGGACGAATTTCTGAATTCTCACTTCCGACTCCTCTATTGAACGAGCATAATGCAACAGTTCTCTGACCGTTTGAAATTCTGTTAAAGGTAATCTACTTTGGAGGTATGGTAGGAAATTTCCTTTAATGATATGGATTCTATCTTTTTCCGGTGGGAGTTCTGGTAGCATTCGAAATAAGTTTTCAATCGCAACTACAAAAGTGATAACTCGCTCTTGAGCACCTTGAGTACGTCGGTAAATTTCTGCCCAAATCTCAGTTTTATAATTATGAGATTGGAAATGTTCTCTAATTTGGATAACAAAGTCATCCCACGATTCGTAATAGCCGAGAGAATACCAATCTAGGGCTTCTCCTTCAAGAAATTCAGGTGCTGAACGCAACATTTGTGTTTTTGAAATTCCTCTTGCTATTCTTAAGTCTTCCAAACGTTGTAGAAAACGATTTACGCTTGAATAGCCATTGTACTTAAGTGTCCATCGACTCATATCAAAATGTCTGGGAGGGGGTGATTCATAATCATGATCATACTGTCTATTCGAACGGCATGAAATAGCCATGCGATCCTCTGGTCTGACACGAATTGTTGAGCGGAACAGTTCGTTGGGACGTCCCGAAGAAGGATCGAAACGAGGGTGTTCTATATCATCAGGTTGGGCATGTCTAGCTGAAGGTCTTCGTTCATCGAAATTTTCTCTGACAATGTAAGTTTCATTCAGACGACGTTGATTTCCATAATCAGATCGAGTAAAATTACCCTGAGCGTTTTGTTCAGTTGACCGTTGGTCTTCTCTTAAAACGTGCCTACGAGCTCTACGAGAATGATCCTCGTAATCAGATTGAGTAGCTCTGACTTGGGGTCTCTGTTCGGTTGGCCTCTGATCACCTCCGTAAAGGGGAACGTGATGGTCCTCAAAATCAGTTTGATAAAATCTAACTTGGGGTCTTTGTTCAGACCTTTCATAATAAGGATGAGCAAACCTAACATCTGACCGCTGTTCAGCTAACCTTGGATTTTCTCTGCTAACATCCGTTCCGCTTGGACGTGGTCGTGTATCTCTGTTTACGCTTTGAACCGAGCGCAATGATGAACGTCGAGGAGGGTCAAATAACGTTTCATTTGGCTGTCGAGGTTCTAACAAATACGGGTCATCGATCCTATGTCGGCCTTCTCCAACTGGATTGTAAGAGGGGTGTTGGGAAAGTAGACTGGAATTATGGTCGACTTGCGAAGGTCGATCGTATCGACGCTGTTCCGGAAAATGAGGTGGTCTAACTCCATGAGCAAACTCTACATTAGGAATTCGATCGTGTGTTCGCGAGGAATGTTCAGAACCATTAGGGTTAACTGTATGAGCTGTAGCTGAAGGATTGGGGACAACTACTGGTCGAGGGGGAAGTCCAACTTCTTCGTTAATTGGCCTCAACGATTGATGATCTCTAAAATTTGGTGGGGGGTCTCTGATCTCACCGTTTGGTGCAAAAATCTCTTCCACTCTGTGTACTGCTTCACTGAGGTTTCGACGCAATGATGCTGTTGTATGTGCTTGGGGATCTTCATTGGCTGGTGTTTGATTCTGACCATTAGCAACTGATAAGCTTTGAGACACCAAATTAATTATTAGATTTTCATCGTCACGATTCTTTGAAATGTCTGGATTTATTTCTACTGGTTCTTGTTGGGGGTTTGGTTGTTCAATATTTATCCCTGTTGAATGGTGTGGGCTTCTTTGGTTAGCAAGGTTCGCAAATGGGTTCAAGACGATCTCCGAATCAGAGTAGTAAAACCGTTTCCTAGCCGTACCTGCGGATCTTGAAAGATCCAAAGGTTGGTTACTTCTTTTCTCAGTTTTTGGTTGCCTTTGATCTTCATGATTAGATGACTCATCACTTGATTCACTGTGTGAGTTTCTATTATTCCAAGGGTTTTCTGCCATTCTGAATTTGTTTGTTCCGTAGGGTTAGGAAGAAGGAAAATAAAACACTAGTTCCACACAAAAAGAACGCGCTTTGTTTTGGTAGTTTGCTCTTGTGTATTAACACAACCCGCCACTAAATACACAAAAAAACGAGAAAAAAAAAGACGATAACCAGGGGTTGGTGCACAAGAAAAAAAAATTCTTCTTGAGGGCGCCCTGTATATTTTGTGCCAACAAACACAAAAAAAAACCGCCAAATTGCTCAAGAAATAAACTGGGATTTTTGGGACACCCTGTATAGGACAGGAATATGAGGGCGCAAAAAAACAAAGAAAATTTATAAATAATGGATATTTTGCAAAAAGAAATACGCGGGCACCCTATGAAACACGTTAAAACGCTAAAGAAGCAAGCTGAGAAAGATAATTCTAAAAGAATTAAAACCAAAAAAAAAAATCGTTCTGGGCAAATTCACGTTAATTTGGTTTCTCAATTTATTTTTGGGGCACCCTGTATAATAATCATGGATTAGGGTCATCAAAGGTTGCAATAACAAACCACGTTTTGTGGAAGTTTCACGCTTCACTTGCTATTTTTTTTTTTTTTTTTGTTTTTCTGTTTTTGGGATACCCTGTATAGTAGAAACAGGACTTTGCGGACGCAAAAAAACAAAGAAATTTATCTTTACCAAATAATGGGTATTTAAAAAATATATGCAGGCACCCTACCACGGTACAATGCCAAAGTAGCAAGGGACGACTCAAACTGAGAAAGGGAATTTCACAAAAATTTCCACAACAAAACAAAATTTTCCTGCAAATTTACATTAATTTGGTCCCTTATTTTATTTTTGGGGCACCCTGTAGAATAAAAGTGGATTAGGGTTATCAAAAGTTGCAAGAACAATCGACGTTTTGTGGAAGTTTCGCACTTAACTTGCTATTTATTTTGTTTTGTTTTTGGGATACCCTGTATATACAACAAATCAAGACAACGTTTTGTGTAAGTTTTAATGAAGCTGGTTTCCTAGATCGTTGACCGTAAGTAGTTCAGGTATCCAGTAAAGTTTGGTTTTTGGAACATTCTGTATATTTAGGTGATAGGGTTAACAAAAATCAGATAAGAAAACCTGGTCCAATTCTCATTTCAATCTTTTTTTTTTCCCTTCCTTTTTTTGTTTTAATTTTGGGACACCCTGTATATCTAAGGTCTGGGATTCAACAATAATCAACAATTCGAATTTTTCTGTTGGTGGGACACCCTTTATACTGCAAGTGTTAATGTGTAAACAAGGAGGTCACCAAAAAAAAATTTACTTATACAACTATGGGCTCCAAGCAATTCAAAATGCTAGAATAGCAACCAATACTTAAAAAAAACATCCACTCAATTAACAGTCAGTTAATAACCAAAAAAAATTTTAACATCAATAATCAACACTCTCTTGTTTGTATTACTTCACCAGCTCATCACAGGTTTCGATAAACAAAAGTCTGTTCATTATGTTTTTTTTTTTCCAGTAAAACAAACCGCAAACCCAAAGGGGTAAAAAAATTGTGGAGGGGGCTACACCAAAAAATGACTGCACTTTTGAAAATTATATAAGTTACCCAAAGTGATTCTATCTATTTATTCAAACAAAGTGTCAAACTGCAACATCCCAAATGACCAAGAACCTACTAACTAGCTAGAGAAATCCAGGGGTGGTTCAATAAGAAGGGCGCCAATTTGTAAAGGGGCTTTTTGGTGTATTAACGATACCCCTATAATTAAAATTAAAACACACACCGGCTTAACTTGATGCATATAATCAACAACAGTAAATAGTGAGCTTTAATAACAAAGTCTTTCATAACTTAATATTCTTAAGACTAAATCCAATTAACTAGCATGGACTATTTTGTATCACAGGTTGTTGCAGTTTGTTATTAATCGAAATTATGACTTAAATGACTGGGATTAAGGCTAGGTCACCTGGCTTATAAACTACATGTTTAAGTACATAGAATCACCGAGTTATACCTCTTTATACTGGGGTTTACTTGGCCAAGTAAAGTTTTTCCTTAATAAATAACAAAATTAGGGTTTATTTTACATATCTTTAGGTTTTGCTTTGGTTTAGGGAGGTTGATGGATACGTTAATTCATTACAGTTACTTATCTGTCTATCCTGATTCGTTGGCGCAAGTAAGCCACACTGCTCCTGGTGTCTGGTATAATGGGGCGCTGGCTGAACTAGGGGTTACTAGGATGGCATTATTCTAGTGCCGGTAATGGCACACGAGGATGTGAAAGTATGTCACAACGGCTTTTGTGAAGTATGTCAAAGCATGATGAAGGAGGACGAAGTGCGATGAAGGAGGACGAAGTACGACGAAGAACGATGAAGAACGACGAAGAACGATAAAGAACGACGGAGAATGACGGAGAAGGCCTAGAAATAACCAAAAAGAAAAGAGGGAGTTAGAAAAACTACCATATACCATTTATGAGTTAACTCAGTACTGGCGTATTATAAGCTAAGACTCACCTAGCGTTGTTGAGTGGCCTTAGGCGAAACAGGGCACGGTCATGCGAGCTCCTGTAGCGGTCGGTTTTTTTATGGTCATCGGTGGTTGGACCATGGCTTAATGTGTTTTGAAATTGAGCCTGCATAAATCCAAAAGGCAGAGACTTAGTATCGCGGAAGACTATGAGATTTTGAATGATATACAAAAAAGAACAAAGGACGCTTACCTGATAAGACACTGATTCCTCAAAAATACGTGGTTCCTTCGCCGAAAATGGCACTAAAGACTGGCACAGCTGATACCCACACTAATGGGCTATCAGAGAGCGGAAGGCGCACGAGGAATGCCCTTAAATTGCTTTTAAAATATAATTTTAATTGCACGTTTCGCTAGAAACTTCTAGCCGAAACCGCGGGCTTGTGTGTCTGTCAAGAATATTCGCGGTTCTTCCTCAGCTGACGGATGACCTTGACCGTGATTTACAGCTGATTCACGCTGCTGTAAGCCGATACAAAGTCTCAGGTTTGGTTGAGCAAAGGCGAGCGGATTCGAAGACACCTTTCTGTAAACCGTTGCACTTGTCGCACTCGGGAGTGCCATGTTGTCACCTCATGACAACTTGATTGCCGAAAATCTATCCTATTATAAAAACCGGCTTTTCTTAAAGGGATTTTAACGGCCGTAGGGGCCTTAGGGTCATTTATACAGAACTACAACAACGGGAATGGGCTCTGGAAACTGAAAGTCAGATTTACAGGCAGAACTTGCCGAGAGAGAATCGCTGAAATCATTTCACTTTTATAGACAGTGCCTACAATCCGGCAACATAGGCAAATCGTTATACCGGGTTAAGCGGATTCCGAATACCATGACTCGAGTGATGGAATGTGGAAATTTGTTTGTTTACAAAATGTGACACACAGAAAAGCAGTGAAATTTCAGTAAACATGCTAGTTTTTCTGGAGAAAATTCAGTCAAGTAATTTCTTGGGATTATGTCAAACCGGTAGGTTAATGCTGGCTGTGAAAAGTGAGCCAAACTTAGGCTATGTTTACATTTCTTGCAGAAGCAGAATATTCCGATTTTCCACGTATTTTCCAACAAACAGAAACCAGATTGGGACCAAAACAAGGGTTGCTAGCCAGGGACAAAACATACTTATACTAAGAGGACTGCCTGATAGGTAAAAGCCAAAATAAGGACTTAAAACTACACAGCTAAATGTAAGGTTAGTTACCGAGTCTCAAACATCTACGACTGGCAAAAAAAAAGGCAGCACCCGGGGTGCAAGCTATATAACACCAGGTAATTGGGCTACATATATCAATCAATATCTTTTACGCGCACTTCTAAATTTGAAATGTAATTATTTATGACTTAAAACTAATTTTGCGAAACTTTATGTAGAATGTAGCATTTTATCAGGGGAAATAGGAAAATAGAGGTTTGGGAATTTTTGACCCGTTACAGTGAGGTAATCGGACCATCGTCGACCATAAAGTCGACTATAGTAAATCAGGCCATCGTTAGTTGCCGATTTTCGTCCAATTAAACAAAGTTCCAATCGGACAATCGTCGGCCCTAAAGCAGATAAAGTAGGTGTCATCATAAAGTCGACTATAGTAAATCGGGCCATCGTCAGTTGCCAATTCCCGACCGGTTGAACAAAGTTCCAATCAGACCGTCGTAGGTCCTAAAGCAGATAAAGTAGACGTCGGCATAAAGTCGACTATAGTAAATCGGGCCATCGTTACCGATTTTCGACCGATTAAACAAAGTGCCAATCGGACCATCGTCGGTCCTAAAGTGGTGTTGGCATAAACTCGACTGTAGTAATGTGGACCTCCGTCAGTTGTCGATTATTGATCGAAAACTGAAAATCCTGCCCTGTCCTGTCCAACATCGGGTCAGAGTGTAGTCGCCGATGCCGACTTACTGCCGACGTTGTCGACATTGGTCCGATTCAATGCTAACGATTTGTGTTTGCTGGGATGTTTACAATTGTATTTATTTGCAAAATTATTAAACTCATCTAGGAATTGGGGTCCATTATCACTCCGAACCACGTCAGCTATCCCATAGCGAGCAAAAACCTCTTTTACTTCGTCAATTATGGCATCTGTTCGCAAAGGACACTTATCTCAAAAAAGCATGAGTAATAATCGGTGATTAATAAATACCAAATTATTAAGTACCAAATTGATATCGGTGTCTTTTTAAAATGGCTCTTTAATATTTACCCTTTTTTTCAATACAATTTGGGCAATTTTTTATCAAGACTTGGATTTGAGATAAAAGTCCCACCCACCAAACGCTCATTTTTGCCCTTTTTCTGCACTTAGTTAGGTATACCCTGATGTCCCAAATGTATAAAATCTAAAACTTGTTTTTGCAGTATGGGTGGAATTACTAGTCGTGTGGCTTTAAGGAAAAAGTTTTCATTGACAGAAATGTAATTTCTATATTGATAATAAGGACTTAAATCGGGTGTCAATTGGTATTTTTTCGGACAGCTCGTAGAGGAGTATTCTATTAATTTCGTTCGTCAGCGATTAATTTTAAAAATTTGTCTTTAATTGGAAAATTCTTAATAATCATAGAAACATGAGCCTCTACTTCGTTTTGTAGTTCCTGTGAACCGGTATACTTCAATGGCTTTCGACTTAACGTATCCGCGACCGTTAACTTTTTGCCCGGTGTATAGTAAACTGTATAGTTATAACGCATAAATCGAATGCGGAACCTTTGTAGTCGGGAAATCAGATTATCCAAATTTTTTGTATAAGTATATTTGAATTAAAGATTTAAGATCCGTTTCTAAAAATATAGGGTGTTCCAAAAAAAACCGGACTTTTTGGATTGCCTACAACTTTTAACGATTTAAAGTTTATTTAAAAAAGAAAGCTTTAGAATTTATGCTCCTAATGTCGAAAATGACATTTCTTTAAAATTGAAGATGGCGGACAGATTTAAAAAACGGGCATTTTTGACCCTCCCTGCAAAAAAATTGTGTGAGCCACTGTAACAAAATTATGATGTGCTCTAAATAGCCTTATCCTTTAAAGACATATACGCGTTTTGATTTTTTAAATCGGTTAAGAAATAACAAAGTTCTGCAGTGTTACGTTTAATGCTGTTTGTGTGGTAAAAGACGGTTTCACTAAAAGTTATCATCTTTTCGACGGTATATGGTTTGGTCAAAAATAATCAGAATTTAAATATTTTAAGCTTTCTTAAAAGCTAAAAGTCCAAGTTTTATGTACTCTATGTCAAAACTGCCATTTCTTTAAAATTCAAGATGGCGGAAAAGTGCTTTTTTCTAACTTCCTGAAAAAAATTGGACACCACTGTAACAAAATTAAGTTGTGCGCTAAATAGCCTTATTCTTTTAACGCATACACGTTACGTTTATTTAAATCGGTTAAGAAATAAGAAAGTTATGTCGTTTTATTACTATGAGCCATCTTTTTAAGTTGGCAAACTAAAAGTCCGAATTTTATGCGGCTAATGTCAAAACTGGCATTTCTTTTAAATTTAAGATAGTAGATTTGAAAAGTGGGTATTTTTTATTTTTCCTGGAAAAAGAACGTGTGCGCCACTGCCTTATTTTTCTAACGTAACTAATTAAAGTCGGTTAAAAAGTAAAAAAAAATCTGAATTTTTATTTGTAACAATTACATACCTATTAATTTAAGTCATTAGATGTTGCAAAGTAGAATTAGGACTTAGTAGGCCATGAAAAAACAAACAAAAAACTTTATAACTTCCTTTGCCTATTAGAATGCGCGTCTCTACTTTATATTCATAATCGTTAAAATCGTGCATATGTATAAGATCGCTCTGCAGAAATCTGTGATATCTAGCATAATCCTGGCTGAAAAAGTGAGAACTTCTGTCAACAACACCTTTCAATGGTCACGGACACTGGTGAGTGATTAAATCTAATGTACTTATCACGCAAATCTGGAAATTAAGAAAATCCTTTTGATGCACTTCCCGCCATCCACGCAGTCTGGAAAAAACTAGCCATGTCTCAGCGCAACTGTGGTGTTTGCGAAACGTCATCACGCAAGCCATCTCTCTCTTGCAGCGGCGTGTGTAAGAGAAAGTATCATGCTGATTGTATGAGGATTTCTAACGAAGCAGTGACCATCATACAGAGTGTTCCAGGATTATCGTGGCAATGCCCCACCTGTCGTAGCCTACCTGCTGCAACCTTAACAACCGGCCTGGAGGGCCGTATAGAAGCTAAACTGAACTCAATTAAGCAAACAATCTTAGATGAATTCAACACCAAGCTCAACCAAAAACTACAAGATATAAGTTCTCAAACTCTTTTTGAAAAACAACTCAGTTACTCTGACATACTGAAAAAACAATCTCTTTCTACTATCATTATTAAACCAAAAGATGCCAGTTAGAAAAACACGAAAACCAAGTCAGATATTCTCCATCAGATCGATCCTGCGGACCAAAAAATCCAAATTGATCGCGTTAAACACATATCGAACGGAGGCATTGTATTATCCACTGATCATAATGATGCCCAGCGGGTAAAAGACCTAGTTAAACAGAACCTAGCCGAGGAATACGAGGTCCGCGAATCGAAAACTGTTGGTTTGACAACCAAATACAATAAAGACATTTTGTTGAATCATTTAAAAATTCAAAAAAGTACCTTTAATCAAAACGCAGAAATTAACATACTTAAAATCTGGCCAACCAAGCGTACTGAAAATATTTTTCAGGTGATACTACAAGTAGATATTGTTACCCACAAAAATCTTACTGATAAAAAGCGGATTGTGATCGGTCTTGACTACTGTGCAATTTATGATGCAACTTGTGTATCTCGCTGTTTTCAATGTAACCAATTTGGGCACTCAAAAAAATACTGTCGCAAGGACCCATCATGTCCTCTCTGTGGGGAGGGACATGAAGTTAGGGACTGTACAAACTCTGCCGACAAATCATGCATCAACTGTAAACATCTCAAATCTAAATATGATCTCAATATCGACATTAATCATGCATGCTGGAATTATAATGTCTGTTACGCTTTTAAACAAGTAAATCAAAAGTATAGGTCAGAGATTTTTGGGTCCACCATATAGCAACCAAGCACGCTAGTCCATCTATCGCTAATTTACAATCCTATTCACTTCTCGCACGATTCCAACCTAAATCAATCAGTCCCATAGATTAAGGAACTAGCTCCTTAACCTATGATCACTCCAGTCCCAGTCGGCTAATTCTCGGTGTCGCATTAATGACAAATTTTCTCTGTATTATCAAAACGTACGCGGACTCCGTACCAAAACAAAACAACTTTACAATAATACCCTCTCCTGTGATTTTGACGTCATAGCGCTCACCGAGACTTGGCTATATGCTGGTATTCGAGATACAAAACTGTTTCAGTCCCAGTACCATATTTTTAGGTCCGATAGGGATTATGATAAGGTACAGCAGAATCTGGGGGGTGGTGTTTTATTGGCTGTTAAACAGACCGTCCAGGCGGTCGACCTTTAAATTGAGTTACCTGCTTCTATTCTTGATGTAATTGACATCTTAGGAATAAAAATAACTTTTTCAAATAAGTCATGTCTCTACATTATCTTAACTTATATTCCGCCAGGTAAAGTCTCATATTTATATGAACAACTTTTTGAATTTATTTCCTCAATTACTTACTTATTTAATGCCAACGTAATCTTTCTCGGTGATTTTAATTATTCACAATATGTAGACTACTTGGGGGGAGCTATTCCTTCGAACAGATTAAGTCATTTGCTGGATTTTTTGAGTTTACTGGACTGGCAACAAATAAACACAGTTAAAAACTCCGATGACCGGCTTCTTGACCTTGTTATAACTTCTTCGATCTTGACTACAGTGCAGAAATGTTATGACTTCTTGATTAGGGAGGACAGATGTCATCCAGCATTATTAATCAATTATCCAATAAGCGGAGATAAAATGGTAAGAGCTCTCAATCATGATGTTTTTTATAATTTTAAAATAGCCGACTTAAGAGTACTGTACGCGAAACTTTTAGAGATTGATTGGCGCATTCTTGAGTCTATAAGAGATGTCAACACAGCTGTAGAGCTATTCTATCATAAGTTGTATTTTTGCCTTGAAAAATGCAGAAAATATCCTCCCTGGTTCTCACAACAAATAATAAGCTCAATTAAGCAAAAATATAAATTTTGGCAACAACACAAAAAATCCAGTAACGACTTTTATCTAAATAAATTTCGTGAACTAAGAGATACAATTAGACGCGATATAGACACCTCATATCGACAGTACTGTATTCACTTAGAATTAAATTTAGCGCATCAACCTGGAAACTTTTGGCGCTTATTCAATCCACTGGTAATTACAATTCTGTCTCCCAAAACATGACAGATTATCACGGAAAGTCTTTGTCTGACCCACAGCAAATATCAGATGCTTTTGTTAAATACTTTAAGAGCTCGTAGACCACCTCTCAGGGAACACTCAAGCGAAGGTTTCTAAGAGCTTAAATGCAATCCAGATTTCTCTAAAAAAATTTGATCAATCGGAAGTATTGCGGGCTCTAAAGAGCACAAAGCCCAAGGCTATTGTTGGTCCAGACAAAATTCCTGCCTTTCTATTAAAGGACTGCGCCCATGTATTTGCTTATCCTTTAGCGGTTTTGTTTAATTTATCTCTTAAACACAACACTTTTCCGGCAATCTGGAGAAAAAATATCTAAAATTGTTCCAATTCATAAAAAACAGGATAAGAATCTTATAGAAAAGTATCGTCCAATTGCCATCATCAACAACTTTTCAAAATGCTTTGAACGTGTCCTCCACAACAGTCTTTATTTTTCATTAAGCAACCAAATCGATTCCAGACAGCACGGCTTTATGAAAAACAAATCAACAACATCAAATCTAGTTACTGCAACTCAATTTATTTCAGAATCTTTAGATATGAATTCACAAGTCGATGTATTGCACACTGACTTTTCTAAGGCCTTCGATAGATTAGACCACGGCATTATTTTAAGTACTTTTAAAACTTTTGGAGTTTCGGATGACCTTTCTGTTTTTTTTTAAATCTTACTTGACAAAACGCCCCCAATATGTTGAGTGCCTTGGTCGAACCTCTTCGCAAATTGTGGCCACCTCAGGTGTGCCTCAGGGCTCAATATTGGGTCCCTTTTTCTTCATTGCCTTCATAAACAGCATCGTTAATGATGTCTTGGTCATTTGCCTACTGTACGCTGACGATTTAAAGCTTATTTGTAGAATGAATAGTGCTTTCGATTGTAAAAGACTTCAGGAAGCTCTAAATAAAGTCAATACTTGGTGTGCCACAAACTCATTACCTTTAAATCCGACAAAGTGTAATGCAATGTCTTTTTCCTTAAAACAACAGGTAATTCAATTTGACTATAACATCAGCGGAGCCGTTCTGTCTAGAAGTACCGAATTTAAAGATCTAGGAGTAACTTTCGACGCTGCACTTTCATTTGTTCCTCACATACGCGAAATTGTTAAAAAAAGTTATTAAATGCTTGGATTCATAATAAGAAATTCACAGTATTTTGAGAGTATTGACAGTTTAAAATTACTATATTTTGCGTATGTTAGGTCAAAACTAGAGTATGCGTCTATAGTATGGTCTCCATGTTATAATATACATTTTAGATTCGAAATCTAATAAAGAACTTTTTAAAAAAAACTATACTTTATTTTGGAACCGTTTACAATGGTACTTAACACTACCAAGACTAACTATTGAATGCCTCTGAATTTCTTATTGTTGTTTACAACAAATCTTATTTATATTAAATTAGTGCTGACGCTTAATTCTAGAACAAAGTCAAATAAAAGTTAAACGTGACTAAAAGTGCTTACACATTTCCTTCTAGAAGATCTCTTGTTAAAAATATACAAATATATCAAATTACATTAAAACAATAGTGAATAACAAAAGTATCAAATTACATTAAGATAAGGAACTTAGAATAATAACTGACTCATATAACAGCTCCCCCCTTATTTAAAAAGTTAGTGCTACTCATTGCAGTAACTTTTGAAAGTACATTTTTGTTTTCAAAGAAAAACAAAATTTTGAAAAGAAAATAATTTTTACACTATATTTTTCCGTAAAGAACTGTTAGTGTTTAATTCAAATTCTTCTTCAATATCTTCACCTAATCTAATAGAAGGTCTTCGCTTTGGTAAAATTTTTGAAAATCTTTTCCCAAAAACTGAAACATTTGGTTTATAAGGCCTGTCGTCATTATTGCTATTTTCTATACCTATTTGTAACATCCTTTTTCGCTTTCTGCATTTACAATACAAATATGCACTAATTATGATTATAATTAAAGATAGTGTAAAATAGGTAAACCAAGAATAATATTTTTGAACTGTTGGTTCCTTGATTAAATCATCTAATTCTATTGAGTATTGATCCAATTTGTGTTTGACAATTTCCAAATCTTCCAAATTTAATTTATTGATTTTTAAAGGTTTTAATTTCGGAAAATTATTAACATTATCTGGATATTTATCACAACAATTAAAAGGAATTTGTACAGTATTGGAATAGTTATAATTATAAAAAACAGTTTTTAAACTGGTTGCTTGAATTTTTGATGTTCCAACAAAACCGGAACATCTTGAGGTTAAAGTTAAAACAGTATTTTTATTAACAATTTTCGATTTTGGATCTATACCCTCACATTTTATAGTTATTGGTAATTGATCGGTTACACTTATTAGCCAAGCATTATTTTCTAATAATTGAATATTGTAATCTTTGGCCAAAATCAAAACCATTTCACATGTTTTTGGTAAAGTAAGAATCTTTTGTGTTTTTAACAGTTGTGCTTCACAAATAGCATTTGATTCTATTGGTAAAGGATACAAATTTTTACAAAGATAAAGACGGTTCGTTAATTCTTTACATTTATTGATATCAGGTAATGATATATAAATTTCGTTATCATCGTCTTTAGCAATGTATTTGTTTCCAACAGGTAGAATATGATGTAGCATAGTTCTATTATCATAAATAGGTATTGGATACATTCTATAAACTGTATAGATTTCTGATTCGGTTAAAGGTACTTCCAAAACAAAAACTAATTTTTTATCGATTATAAAAGCATGTAAATCAATTATGTTAAGGTAGGTTGGGATTTGAGATTTTCGCGGAGTTAAAGGCAAATTGTTCTTATCCAGATTTTTACTTATTGATTCTAGAGCATCCAATAAATCATTGGGAAGAATTATTGAAGCATGAATAATATTTAATCTTGCAAAAGTTATTGAATTTAAAATGTCTTCAACCTGTGACTGAAGGTAAGTATAGGATTCGAGTAGTTGTTCACAAATATTGATTAAATAAAATTTAAGATCAACAAGTTCAATTTCATCCCGAATCATATAAATTGATTTTTCAATTTCTTTAATATTTGAATTGAAAGTTTCTTCGTCGATTTGAAGTTTTCTCAGTGTAGAATTAAATTGTTTAATAACGGATGTAGTCACGCTTATTTGTTTTTTCATTAATATTTCCAATTCTTTATCGTCTTTTTCAATTTTATTGATACATTCATTAAAATATTGACCGTCAGCAGCGTCTAAATTTCCCGTGATATATTTCCAAACCGTACCTACAGCATCAAATAGTCCTCTTTTAGGTCTAATTACTTGTTTAGTTGTGGTATCAGAATCGATTTCATCAAATTTATTACCAATATCTTTTGAAATTTGTTTTAACAAAGTTACATGAGATCTAATATCAAAGTGTACATTTTTCATAGTTCCTGTTTTTTGCGAAAGCATAAGCTCTAAGTTATCTAAGATATGATTATTATTAATAAAAGCGTTTTGCAAAGCCTCTAGATTTTTATATACTAATATGGTCCACTTATCATTAGATACCTTAATACTGGCCTCTCTATGATAGTAAACACCTACTGTGTTATTGATTTCAGTTAGACTATACTGTTGACCATAACGTTCTTGTCCGAATCCGAGTAGCACGGACATAAATAATCTGAAACAATATGTTTTAATCATTTTCTTGTTCTTATTGTAGGTCATCATCTTGTTTAACATAACATGGTTTTAGTAAATCAAAATTAAATTTAGATGTTTGTTTAGTTATTGGATTATAAACAGAAGCTGAATTTTTGAAAATTTCTTTAATTTCAAATGGTCCGTTAAATTTCGGTGAAAGTTTTCCTTTTATTTGGGTTTCTTTAACGTATACCCTATCTCCAACTTTAAATTCATAGTTTGGAGTTACGTGTTTATCAAATCTTGCTTTTGCTTTTTGTTTAGAAAGAATTGTTCTGTTTCGTGCTATTTCATAAAAGTGTTTGATTTTTGCATTTAAATCGCGAACATATTTTGAGATTAACTCTTGCTCATTATAAAGAACTTCAGCGGGTCGCGATGACGTATGTCCAAATATTAATTCATAAGGTGTGAAACCATGAGTTTTACATGTTGAGTTATTATAACATATAACCGTATATGGGAGAAGTTGATGAGGGTGTTCGTTAGGATTTTCTGTAGTACACACTCTTATCATTTCCAAAAGAGTTGCGTGGAATCGTTCTAAACTTCCATTGGATTGTGGATGACCTGTACTTGAAAAAGTTAACTTTATATCGTACATCTTACACAAATCTTTTAATAACTGATTATTAAATTCTTTGCCCCTATCAGTATGAATCCTTAAAGGTGTACCGTAAAAACCAAATTTTTTTTGTGGAATTTCCAAAATGTCTAAATTAATTCTTTCAAATGGTGTTTTTGGGGTTTCTGTAATTACGAGTGGGTTATCTAAATTTTTTCTTAAAATTTTGTTCTTTTGACATATCTCACATTCTTTTATAAATGTTTCAACCTCTTTACTTAAGTTTTTTTTTCTCAAAATTTCTCTTTCCTGAGTGATATTGATCAATTATTATTTGTTTCTGATCATCACTAGGTTCTGTGACAATATTTTCACAAACCACCAAATTTAAATCTTTTTCTGCAAAAATAAAGCATATCATCTCTAATATTGGTAAGTCAACTCTTGTCTCAACATAATATGTTTTTGAAGGATCGATATCATTTTGACATCTACAAAGAATTCCAAAAAGTATTGAAATTGCATCTTCTTGAAAATTTGGCAATGGAATAATATAATAATTTCTTTTCCTAATAGATTTTGAAGGTAAAATATTGATTCTTTTAATGTCAAACTTTGGACTTTCCTCGAAAAAATCTTCTATAATTTGATAATGTAAATCTTTCATATTATCTTGTTGAAAAATTGTTATGATATTTTTGTGATCTTTATTTAATAATTGTTCATTTGTATATCTGATTTTGGAATAATCAATCAATGATATTGTTTGATATAAATTTTGGAATCTATTAAATTCGTTTTCAAGTGTCTGCGGTGACATAAGGGATAAGTTTTCGTTTTGATCTTCTTCGGATGAACCTTCCTGTTCCGATAAAGCATTAATAATTGCCGTTCGTTTATCCATCAAAATATAGATATTGATTTGAATATCTGTTGATTGGAAAATTGATTTAATCATTGATAAAATTATATCCCAATTTAATGAATCTAAGCCACAAGCTATTTTTGGCATTGCTACGTATTTAATTTGATTCTCGAAGCAATTTTGTTTTAATTTAATATCATAAGTGGGTTTTAAATTATACTTTTCTTTAGTGATTAAATAAAAAATATTTCTGTCTTTGATTTTCAAATTTATAATTTCACCAACTTGTTTATTCTGACTTTTAAAATATTCAACATGTCCATATTTTTGTTTAAACTGTAAAGCTATGCCTTTACTCATTTTTAAATCTTTTGATACACAATGAGCCAAAGCAAAGTGCAAAGGAGCATCAAATAAATTTTCTTCTAAAATTTTAATATTTTCTTGGTTAATTTGATTTTGAAAATTTACCGAATAATGTATTGTATTTATTTTTTCATCGATTTTAATTCTGGATAGAGCATCAGCGTTTTTGTTAATTTTTCCTGATTTGTAAATAAACTCAAATTCATATTCTTCTAGTTTAAGTCTCCATCTAGCCAAACGACTACCAGGATCTTTAATAGAACTTAGCCAAATTAAAGGACGATGGTCTGTTACTAAATAAAATTTTCGTCCATACAAATAGGGTCGAAAATGTTTAACTGACCATATTATAGCCAAAAGTTCACGCTCTATGGTTGAATATTTTTGTTCTGCAGGATTTAATGTCCTGGATGCATACGCAATGGGTAAGTCTTTGCCAATAGTTCCTTGTGATAAAACTGAGCCAATAGCATAACCGCTAGCATCAGTTGTTAAAATAAAAGGTTCCTTGAAATTTGGATATATTAAAATTGGACTTGTTGTTAAAGCATTTTTTAATAATTCAAATGCATTCTTGCAAGTTTGATCAAAAATAAAAGGTATATCTTTTTGTAATAGTTTAGTTAAGGGTTTTGAAATTTTTGCAAAATCTTTTATGAATCGTCTATAATATCCTGCTAATCCAAGAAAAGCTTTTATGTCTCTTTGAGTTTTTGGTTCTGGATAATTTTTTAAAGCAGATATCTTATCAGGGTTTGGTTTTACACCCTTATCAGTGATAACGTGTCCTAAATAAGCTACCTCTTTCCTTAAAAACTCACATTTATCAGGTTGTATCTTTAAATTTGCTTTTCTTAATCTTGAAAATACTTCTGATAATCTTTTTATATGTTCGTGTATTGTAGCTGAATAGACTATTATATCGTCCATATAAACAAGACATCTTTCATTTTGAATTCCCACTAAAATATTGTCCGTTACCCTTTGAAATGTTGAAAGAGCATTTTTGAGTCCGAATAGCATTCTAATATACTCATAATGTCCATTATCATCTGAAAAAGCAGTTTTTTGTATATCTTTTGGATCTACCTCAATCTGATGAAAACCTGACGCTAAGTCTAACGTAGTAAAATATTCACAATTACCAAGTTGATCTAACAAGTCTGATATGTTGGGTAGAGGATATTTGTCATCTACTGTCACTTCGTTAAGTTTCCTATAGTCAATGACAACACGCCATTTTTGTTTTCCTGAGGCGTCTAATTTTTTTGGGACCACCCACACTGGGCTGGACCAGGGCGAAACAGATGGTTGTATGATACCTTGATCTAACATTTTTGAAATTTGATTTTTTGCTTCTTGTTTATGGATTTGCGGATATCTATATGATTTTGTAAAAATTGGTTTACTTTCTTTAGTAGTAATCGAATGTTTAATTTCACTGGTAAATGTTAAATTATCCCCCTCTAAATAAAATATATCTGAAAAGTCAAGACATAACGACATAATCATTTCTTTTTCCTCTTCGTTTAAATGTGTCAAACGTAATTGTTCCATAATATCATTCTCACGATTTGCTGGATGTCTTTCCGTTAAATTAAAACAGACTTCTGAAGAAGAAGGATCAATAATCGGTTCAAATTCAAATTTTTCAAAATTAATTATTTTTGTAACTGGTCGCGCATTTATAACCGTTGTGCAAAATTCCCCATTATTATTTATTTTTACCAAGCAATTAGGGATGTAACACTTGTCTATCTGTTGTGCTAATAAAATAGCTTCAGTGTTTTTTAATTTATCCGTTCTAAATTTAAAAGCTCTTTCTGTACGACCTTCAATTTTTATCGTATTATTTAATTTTCTGGAAATCTAATTTTATATTTTTCACATGTTTTAGGTTTAAAAACAGATTTACTTGCACCTGTATCTACTAATAATTTAAATTGTTTTGAAACATCGGTAATATAGTACAATTCTTCTGAACAGGTAAAAATTTTAAAATTTACATGAATTGATCTTGAGTTTGGATGAAGGGATTGTGATCGTCCTCTAAAGTTATTTCTGAAATCTGACTTATTAAATTTTGATCTGTTTCCGAGGCTGATATCTGAAAATTTACAGAATCTTGAGAATAATTTTCAAAATTACTTATTTCAAAGTCATTTCCAAAATTTTCATTTTCGTAATTGACATTTTCAAAATTTTGATCTGTGAAATTATAATTCTCAAAATTTTCACTAAAAAAAATTTCATTTGCAAAATTTTCATTATTTTCAAAATTTTTATTATTTTCAAAATTTTCAAATTTTTCTAAATTAATAAAATGCATTGGTTTGTATGTAGGATTAGGCTGTATTACACTTGGCCTATTTTGATAGTTTTGATTTGGTCTAAAGTTGCCATTATTTTGTTGTGGACGCTGTATTACATTTGATCTTTGTTGGAAATTATTTGGTCTTGTATTTTGAAAATTCTGATTTTGATAGGATGTAGATGGTTGAGGATTTTGATTCCTATTTTGAAAATTGTTTGAGTTATAAAAATTTTGTGGTCTCGATTGCGACACTTGTCTAATTCTACACTCATTTATTAAGTGACCTTGTTTTTTACAAAATGTACATATTTTTGGTTGTATTTTGAGTTTTTGAATTGAATTTTGTGATTTAGAGAATTTTTGATTTTCGAAATAAAAAAGTTGAAGCTCACGTTTAATAAAAGAAATAGCTTCAATCATGTCTTTCGGATTGTTAGCACGAACTATATGCCCAATTTTTGAGTCTAATCCGGTTAATAAAGTATTTAAAGCCATAGTCTCAATAAGTTTACCCTGAGCAAATTTTTGATCTCTTGTAAGGGTTTGCCTATTGATTGCTGAATTCATTTTCGCACAGTGAACTTGTAAACGCGAAATAAAAGTTAGTGGATTCTCAGATGGTAACTGATGTAACCTCTGGAGATCCTGAATTAAAGCAGTAAGGTCTCTTTGATCGCCAAAATGCGTATTTAGAAGTTGTGAAACTTCTGCCCAAGAACTTATATCTCTAGAATTAATAAGCTGAGAAGCTTTACCCTTTAACTGATTTTTGATTTTAACAAGCAAAAATTGTTTTTGATTTTGAACACACATGGCTTCTGCCAAGTCGCATGCATTACAAAATGTGTTGAGATTAATAGCATCTCCATCATATTCTGGAATTAATGAAAATATTTCAGAAAGTTTATAAGGTTCAACTTCTTGTTCTTCCGCCATTATTTACTTTTTTTTTCAAAAATTTTCTTAAAACTAAAACTTAAAATTTAAAAATTTCTGACTAGTGAAGAAATTCGGGCAAACAATAAATATTTAAAACTAACTTACAGTATTAAAATCTTCATATCCTGAAGCAAAGGAAGTTCGGAAGTTCTCTGTATCCTGAAGCAAAGGAAGTTCGGAAGTTCTCTGAAATCGCTTTTGAAATTAAGCGGCTGGATTCAGTTCCTCTTCAAAGCTGGATCGGATTTGACCAGATGAATCTTCTTTCTTCTATAACTTTTCTTCTGTAACTTTTCTTCTATAACTTTTCTTCTATAGCTTTTTTTTTTTATTTTTCGGTTCTTTTTTATTGCTAGTTTTAAGGCTAAAACTACTAAACCTGTTTTTATGCTGGTTTTAAGGCTTAAACCACTAAACCTGTAATTGTGCTGATTTTAAGGCGAAAACCACTAAACCTGTTTTTAAGAAGCAAATAAGTTTTTTCTTGTAAAACACTAACGTGTACCGTACTAACAAGTCTCTTGGGTGCACTACCGCGGACGGTGAACTACGAATAGCTTTTTCGTACACTGGGCCTCGAGCTGTAGTACGTCGAAGAAATCCGCACGACTGCGCCACTTTTTAGATTCGAAATCTAATAAAGAACTTTTAAAAAAAAACTATACTTTATTTTGGAACCGTTTACAATGGTACTTAACACTACCAAGACTAACTATTGAATGCCTCTGAATTTCTTATTGTTGTTTACAACAAATCTTATTTATATTAAATTAGTGCTGACGCTTAATTCTAGAACAAAGTCAAATAAAAGTTAAACGTGACTAAAAGTGCTTACACATTTCCTTCTAGAAGATCTCTTGTTAAAAACAAATATATCAAATTACATTAAAACAATAGTGAATAACAAAAGTATCAAATTACATTAAGATAAGGAACTTAGAATAATAACACTTACACCTACGCATTGTTTACTCATATAACATACATATACAATCAATTGAAAGAATTCAACGCAAGTTTTTAAAATACGTGGCTTTTAAACTAGATGGTGTGTACCCGGAAATTGCAATACCTAATTATGTTTTATGCAATAGATTTAAAGTGTCTTGAGGAGAGACGAAAGTCGGCGGAGCTTCAATTTATTTTTGTCCTGAATTATTACAACAAATAAATTTTTTGGTACCCAGAACCTCAGCTAGAACTACGGTACCCTTTTATCTCCCAAGTCAAAGAACAAATTTATTCAAAAACTCTCCTTTGATCAGAGTCCGTAATAGGTGCAATCAAGCTGGCAATCAATGTGACCTATTTAATAGTAGTCTGTCAATCATTAAAAAGTTACGCCTTTCTTAATTATGTTATCTCTGCTCTTTGTTTTTTTTTCTTCTCCTATTTCTCTTTTTGTAAAGATTCATTGTTTTTTTTTTAATTTTAAGTTCTTTTTTTTAAGTGAACTTATTGTTTTTTTTCCTACTCTGTAATTGGGTTAAGTCCTGTTGAGTGGCTGTAAATAAAATAAAATAAAAATAAAATATTATTAATTCAAAATGGTGTTCCAGGGAGAACATAAGCACTTTATAAAAAATCTGTTTGAAAGTTGATTTCCAGTGTCTCAAATATTAAGACGAAGATAATTCATTACTATACAAGATGTAAAATAAGAAACCCTGCTATTAAATTAAATTAAAAAAAAACCTTAACTCTGCATATCTTGGCAAGACTGGGCAATTAATCCTTTTATGGATGGAAAGTCCCAGGATAATAAAAAAAAAACCTACTATTAAGAGAAAAATTAATTTTTTAATTTGTTCACAAAAAAAACAATACTCAATTAAGACCAAAGTAATTGGGCTATTATCACATATCTAAATTTAATTACAGGCCGGACGTTATTTTTTTGAGGGGTCAAAAATACTCACCCCATAAAGCCGTCTGCCATCTTGAATTTTTAAGAGATGATCATTTTGTCTCCCTTTTCCAGTTGCCTTATAATTTTTGTCCCGTGAAGTAAAAAAGGTAATTTTTATTGCTAAAAGTAATCGTAAGCATTACGTGAATATACGATAAAAAAATAGGGTTATTAAATGAACATTTCCATTTTATTACACTGGCGCAGACATTCTTTTTCCAGAGGGGATAAAAATACCCATTTTTCAAATCTGTCCGCCATCTTGAATTTTAGAGAAATGTCAATTTTGACATTAGACGCATACAGTTTATACTTTTAGCTATTAATAAATCTTAAAATGTTTAGATTCTGATAATTTTTAACCAAACTGTACCCCGTCGAATAAAAAGATGACTTACAGTAAGAAAACTGCATAACTTTTTTATTTCTTAGCAGATTTAAATAAACGTAACGTGTGTTGACGTTAAAAGAATAAGGATATTTAGCACATAACTCAATTTTGTTACAGAGGCGCACACTTTTTTTTCAGGAGGGATTTTTTTTTAAATCTCTCCGCCATCTTGAATTTTAAAGAAATGTCAGTTTTTATGCTGGGCGTGTAAAATTTAGACTTTTAGCTTTTAAGAAACCTTAAAATCTTTAAATTCTGATAAATTTTAATCAAATTGTAAAACGTCGAATAAAAAGATGACTTATAGTAAGAGAGTTTTCTACCACACAAACACCATCAAATTTAACCCTGCAGAAATTTCTTATTTCTTAACCGATTTTAAAAAAAAAAACAAAACGGTTATACACGTTTAAACGATAAGGCTATTTACAGCGTATCTTAAATATCTTAAATTTATTACAGTGGCGCACATATTTTTTTTGCAGGGGGGGTCAAAAATACCCATTTTTTAAATCTGTTGACGCGGGCGCATAAATTTTGAAGTTTCCTTTTTCAAATAAACTTTAAATTTTAAAATTCTAAAAATTACTGTGGAAGTTTTAGGCAATCCAAAAAGTCCGGTTTTTTTTTGGAAACACCCTATACTTTTGAAAGCCCCAAAATATTTTCACAAAACTTTTCACAAGCCTAAGTTCATTCCCAACATTCTCTTTCAATCTGAGCATATCGCCCCTCACTGTGGGTCAGAGTTCTGGATGCGTATGCCACAATTTCCTTATTTCCAGAATCATTCACTTGGAAAAGAGCCGCCCCCAGCCCGTAAGAACTGCAATCTTAGCGTCTATTATTTTTTTATTTGGATCATAAAAAGCCAAACAGGGTGCTTTTTTTAATAAAGGTATAAGTTTTTGGAAAGCTTACCTCTGGATAAATTCCCAAGTAAATATACACTGAAAAATTTTTTTAGTGTATATAGCAAAAAAAAATTCTAAATAGGCCCCACAAAAAAATTTAGCTATAACTGCAAAATTGACTTTGCAGAAAATGACCGTGACATGTTTTCTATTTCAACAAAGCACTTTTTAGATTTGAGAACAGCTTTGACCCTTAAAACTAAAAAGCAAAGTTGCAGAAATTGCATTATTTTTTTCTGGATCAGCAAAAATACTTTTTCTGTTTTAATTTTTTTTTGTACCTTTTATTAAAAATTATTTAGCTTTCCTTGAAAACTGCTTTGCTCTTTTAATAAAGCATTTAACTGTTTTATCAAACACTTTTGACTATTCTAACAAAAAATTGATGCTCTTTTGGCAAATGAATTTTTCTACTTTAGTTAAAACTTTTCGCTACCTTAGTAAAAACTTAATTTGAGCTTTATAAAAAACCCTGTATACTCTTGATCCAAGGGCAAATTATCTTTAGTAATCTAAAGTAAATTTGCATTTCGATCAAGAGTATACAGAGGAGAATTAATGTAAAAATACATACCTCTTAAATATAAAGCTCTTGTGCTAAAGTAAATTTGCTTTTGGATCATGAGTATACAAGGGGGTTGGAACTATTAATGTAAAATAAATACCTCTTGAATAAAGACTTGTGGATACATACCTATCCTTTTATGTGGCGACATTTGATTGAGTTACTAAATTAAAATATGCAATACTGAAGTTGATTTTCTGGGTCAGATATAAAGGCTCACTAGTCATCGATTTCATGTAGGGATCAGGTAGTCAAACATGTAATGAATGAAGATCAATAGAAATGTCCTTCGGTGATATGTCAATGGAATTAATATGTTTTACTCCTTACACATCGATTGCTGCCAGGCTTCTGTCACCATGAAAGCGGGCCTCGTTCGAAACATGGCATAAAGAAGTCAAAAATGTAGTGTCTTCTGACTTTCTTTTGAACGCGTTAGGTATACCGATACCAATGAGTTGAAATACTAGATACTAGAGACATAAAGCTATTTGTAACTCATCGCGGTATACGTATCCGCATCTAGCGAGAACTAAGCACATTAATTGGTCAGAAACTTGTATCACGTTCGAAAAGAGCAGATATATGCTAATCTAAGATGTTCTTGAACGCGATAGGTGTTGAGATGCGTTAGGTATCACGTATCGTTACTGCACACGTATCGTATCTCAGCACCGATTGCGTTCAGAAACACCTTAAATTGCTCTTTTCGAACATGCTACAAGTTTCTAACAAATCAATGTGCTTGGTTCTCGCTAGATGCGGATACGTATACCGCGATAAGTTACAAATAGCTTGTAACGTTGTTTACGTTTTAAAGCGGTAGGAATCGGTTTCTGTTGGATTAACTACTCCTCTGAGAGATAATCCAACAAGTATCTCGGGCGCCACCCTCTGGATTTATGTGGTAGAGGGCCCACAGCGTCGGGTAGCTTTTAGACAGTGGAGACGGCTAAACCAGGGGTCTAGCTGTCTCGATTCTTAACCTAAGTAACACGAGTAAAACAACCAATTTTCCAGCATGGCGGATTTATTATAACTCATTTTAAATCAACAGTTCTGTTTATTTAGCATTCAACGGACGTATACAATAGAAAAGGACGGAAAATATTTTAAATAATCGGTAACTTGCACGTCTCATAACGTTTACGGTAAACCCCGGTATTTGATATTTAATGTTAACGGTAGAAAACTCCTTAATACGGCACCCCCAACATAGCGGAATTTACATATATAGAATTCATAGCAGGTTTAGAGAAATAAGAAATTAGTGTGTCAGACAAAGATACCTTTATAGCACCACTACTCCATAAATCACTCCATATGCTGTTCCACCGTGTGTTAGAGAGAGATGCAAAGAGGAAAAGACAGTCCTAAAGGTAATCCGATCCAGCGATAGCACTGTCTCACTCTCACTCACTAACCGGTCAAACAACACAGGATCGACCTACTTAGGTAGTTTAGCCATGTGTTAAAGAGAGAGATGTATTACTTGTATTCCGAACCAGCGATAATACACCTAACCTCCAATTACAGTGCCTTTGTCGTCATGCTTAAATAAAACGATCCGGTGGCGCTACTTCTCAATGAATTACTCCATACGCTGTCAAACCGTGTGTTAGAGAGAGATGCAGAGAGGAAAAGACAGTCCTAAAGGTAATCCGATCCAGCGATAGCACTGTCTCCCTCTCACTCACTAAGCGGTCATACAGCGCAAGACCAACCCATTAATAGCTGTGCCTGGTGCTAGAGAGAGAGAGATGTATTACCCGTATTCCGAGCCAGCAGTAACCCATCTCACTTACCATACGGACAACTACATTTTACGATATGTATAGAAAACCCCGCTATACTGGTCAGGTGCTTACCGATCGGGTTCTGGCAGGTGATGTTTACTGGTCGGTCGGTCGGAATGAATTCCCAGGTGGAATTGTTTATTGATTTGATTTGATTTAAAAAGGCTTTTATTATTACTAAGGTATGTACAGACAGAATAGCCTAGAAAAACTTAATAAATAAATATTTACAAGTTAAACTAAAACTAAAACCTAATCCTATACACCTTACTGTCTAAAAAATATAGCTACAAAAATATACACGCTTAAAACTAGGGTTGGTGCGCGGGCTCCCCGCGCATGCGCCCCGGTCCACACGCGCAATTGCAACTTTCCAATTCGGGTTGCTACCTGCCACCGCGGTTGCATGCAGGCTTCGGGGTACCACAGCAGGGTCTCAGCAAGCTGAATCCCTTTTTGCCCTGACGAAAGAATTTTTTTTGTATGGCCATTTGAAGTTAGAAGTGATTTATGGGAAAAACTGCGAAAAACCCATTTCTCACACTCGTCGGATGTCGTCCATCGTCTGTAGTTTGGGTGTGTTGTAGTTGGTCAGTATTTTGTGAGTAGGCGGAGTCATATAAAAGGCGCCAAAAACTACGAATTTCTAGGAAATTCGCGGAAGTTGGCCCCCTCGTCTATGAGTACCGCCGGACAACAATCCAATCTATCCATAAACCGCAAGTTAGAGTTATGTCGTCGGTTAGACGTCATGTCTCTAGTAAGTACGGAATTTAGGATTTGACTAGTGAAAAAAGCTTGTCCTTGTTCTAGTATGTATGTTTGTAGGTCGGTCAGTCCCGTCATTTGTTGAATGCGGGCGTTGGATGCTATTCTGTTATCTGTAATGCCAAGGATATTTTTGAGGAATTTATTTTGTATTGTACGTAGACGCTGCATTTGAAAGTTAGATATATGAGTGAAAAGCGGGCAAACGTACGTTAGGAGTGGACGAATCATAGTTTTATAGATAACAGTTTTGTTTTCAAGATCAAGAGGCGATTGCGCGTTGATTAGTGGATATAATAAGTGGATAGCTCCGATTGCTCGGGATATATTATTGTCGATGTGTCGGATAAAACTTAGGTTCCTGTCTAGGTGTACGCCTAGATACTTGACACAGTCCTTTGTTGGGATTGATGTGTTTTCAATGACTGGGGGTTGGATAATGCGAGCGTTTTTACGTTTTTTCGTAAAAACGATTTGCTCGCATTTCTCCGCATTGATTTTTAATTTCCATTTCTGGAAGTAGGGGAGAAGTAGCCGAAGGTGAAACAGGATTTGCCTGTTTGCCGCTTCGGCGTAGAAAGATGATGCGGTAATGCCGACGTCGTCCGCGAAGGCCGCAAGTTTAGTTCTTGGATGTGTTGGCATATCAGCGATGTAGAGTGTGAAAAGTTTCGGAGCTAGGACTGTGCCCTGGGGGACACCTGCACCGATCGGTTCCGGAAGGGAAACTTTGTCGTTGATCCGTGTAACGAAAGTTCGATTTTGAAGAAAAGAAGCTGATAGTGAGACCAGGTTTTTGGGGATATGAAGAATGCGGTGTAGTTTGAAGATCAGCCCGTCATGCCAGACAGTGTCGAATGCTTTGGCCATGTCAAGCATGGTAAAGACCGTACACTGTTCCTGGCTAAACTTAAGCTGAGCTTCATGGACTACTTTCGCAGTTAGGAGTGTAGTACTGTGGCCTGGTCTGAACCCAAACTGGTAATCGGGGATAATGTTCCATTTCTGGTCGACGTTAGAGATTCTTTGCAGTATGGCCCTTTCTGCAACTTTGGATAGGGTGTTTAATAGGGATATAGGCCTATAATTGTTTGGGTTCTGGGGATCTCTCCTGGATTTGGGGATTGGGACAAGTATAGCTTGTTTCCACGGTGCAGGAAAATATTGTAACGTTAACATTGATGTAAGAATATAGGAAACTTGAACTAGTCCTTTTCTAGGTAGGTTTTTTAGTAGTATGTTAGTTATGTTGTCGGGGCCGGGCGCCTTTTTATTCGGTTGGCTTTTAATGGTCTTCTCGACCTCCCCCGGCGAGACAACCAGCTTCCTTTTAACCCTAGGGGACAGCGGCACCGGTTGTGCGAGTGTGCGTGCGATTTGTGAAATTTCGTGTTGAAAGTCAGTAGTGTTTGGAGTTGTCGTGTAAACTTGTGCAAAGTGTTGACTGAAAGTGTGAGCTTTTTCGGCGTCTGTCATCACCTCCCCGTTTAGCGAGTGGATCTGGCGGGACCGCCCCCCCCTGACATGTTTGATCACACGCCAGAGGGACTGATCCCCGACCCTCGCCGTCCGGAGACGATCCGACCAGACGTCGTTCTCGTGTTGTGCCAGTTGTGTGTTTATTTGTATTTGCAGTTCCCGGCACCGTAGTCTTTCCGCTGGTTGCCTGGTCCTTTGCCAATTTTTCCTAATTCGGTTTTTCTCCGAAATTAGGATTTTTAAATGTTGCGGCAGCCTCTTCTCTTCCCTGGTCACCGTGATTATTTTGGCAACCCGATCCCTCGCGTTTTGTATTGTCTTTGTCAGTTTTTCTACCTCACAGTCGAGCTGCTGCGGGGTAGAAATGTTGTTGTTTATGTTCAGTTCGTTGTTAATTAGTCGTCTGTAGTATTTCCAGTCAGTATCGCGGTAGCTGAAGGCTTTGACGTCAGTAGCAGTCGGCAAAATTTCGCTAATTTTAAAAATAACGGGATTGTGGTCGCTGCTTAACGCCGGTACCGATACCGGCTCGATTAAGCTTTTTAGGTTTTTATTCACCACTAAGTCCAAAAAGCTCGGCGTCGTCCCATTGGATGGCCAATGGGTCGGGCTTTGTGTGGTGTGTATGGCGTAATGTCTGTTCGTTGTGTAGTCTAAAAGCACAATCCCGTTTCTATTGTTTACGTGATTATTCCAAGCCGTGTGTTTTGCGTTCAAGTCTCCAACAAGGAGGGCCTTTTGGGCAAGGTTAAAGACGCTATCCATTTCCTGAAAAAGTAAGCGATTAGTTGGATGATTATATGCACATGTAATTACAATGTTATTTTGAAGTTTTATAGATATATTCTCGAAAGAAAGATTTTGATGCGGTAGAAGTGTGTGCGGGATATTACTCTTGATGATGATTGCACCGCCTCTTGTGTTAGGGGTGGTTTTGTCCTGTCTGTGCACCGTGTAGCCACGGATGCACAGTGCCTTGTCGGCTGTTAGTTGGGTGTCCTGTAGTACCAAAATGTCGATCTTTTGGGTTTTCAAAAAATCGACAATTTCGATACGTTTGTTATTTATTGAGTTAGAATTTAAAGTACAAATAATTAAAAAAGTCATCGTATGGCAGTTTTATTTTGACTTTTTACAGACTGTACCCGCCGAGGTTCTCGAAGAAGTTGACCATCGCCAAAAGGCGTTGGCCCCCCTCCGGGATCCCCGCAAGCACAGTCGTAAGGTCTTTAATGGCCCTCAGGGCCTCTTTGATATTTATAAGGGAATTCAGCTCGCTTATTCCCCGCTGTAACGCCCCGAAGTCTGCATACCCGGTACTTACCGCGGTGGCAGATTGCGCGTGTGGCGCCGCGACGCCTGGCGCCGCCTGTTGGGTTCGCTGTTGTTGTTGTTGCTGTTGCTGCTGGGCTTGCTGCGTCAAAAACGCCTGCCTACGCTGCTTCCATGTATTCACCTTGGGGGGCTGTGCCGGCACTAGGGGTGCTCGGTCGCCTCTTCTCGGCTGAAGATTTTTGATCCTGTCTTTGTAGGCCGGGCATTCTGGATTACAGCTGGTATGCGTCCCCCCGCAGTTTGCGCACTTTGGCGGGTCGCTGTCTTTTTTATTGCATATGAATGTGTGGTGATCTTTCGCACACTTCATACACTTGATTGGCCTTTGGCAGTTGGCCTGGCTATGGCCGTACATTTGGCATCGGCGGCATTGTATGATTGGCCGATCGTTTCTGCGTAGCTCCCATCTTACGCGTGTATAATTTAGATGCTTAACCAACTGATTGAAATTGTTTACGGCGGGCGGTCGGTAGAATGAATGCCATGAAACGCGCTCGACATCGCTTTAAATAGCCTCGCGTATCCCCACCTACCATACTCCCGTCGAGCAGGCTGTGCGCGCAAAGCGGTGGGGTATAGCTCGCTGACCGTGCAGCATAGTAGGAAAGGGAAACGTGGCGAGTCAAAGCGATGTCTAGAGTCTAAGAATAGAAAATAATAAAACGTCATAGAAATTACATAAATTATGAGACATGAAGTACCTAAAAAGAAAAGAAAAGCTAAAATAAATAAATAAAATTAGTAACTTCGTTACAAGCTTTATGTCTCTACTTAAAGTAAATACTTCAAAGCATCGGTATACCTAACGCGTTCAAAACAAAGTCAAAAGACACTATATTTTTAACTTGTTTACGGCATGTTTCGAACGAGGCCTGCTTTTACGGTGAATACGATAGGAGATTAGCCGACTCCACTCGTTGCGTACGGAGGGATGTTCAAGCCTCGCGTCCACTATAACAGCGGGCCTCGTTCAAAACATGGCTAGACAAGTGAGAAATGTAGTGTCTTTTGGCTGCGTTTTGAACGCGTTAGGTATACCGATGCGTTGAAATGTTTACTTTAAGTGTCTATTTACTTTAAGTGTCTATTATATTTACCATTTCCACAAGAGGTACTATCAAACATTAGATAAGGGTCTATTTAAGATATTTAGATAAATAAACTGTAAACAAAAAGGATTCGTGTAGTACAGGGGCGTACAAAAGAAAAATAATTGAAGAAACTTTTACCGAAAAAGTACGTATTTTACAAGAAATCAAAATAAAGCAACGTGCCACCGCGAAAGCACCCAACCGCACAAAAGTACTTCGTACCATTTAGGAATAAAAGGTCATTAATTTTTATATTAAAATATTTCTGTATTGACATACAAAACAAAACATAAAATTGCTAAGCACAAACTAAAATAACAAAAAATGCCTCATGCTCAAACATTAGCAAAACCTAGAATCAAATGTTAATGGTCCACTTGGGGCATATATGCTCCGGTAATTATTTAGCAAACGGTTTTCTGTCATATCTTGTAATTTTTATCTCGTTAACGAAATCCGCGCAAAAAATTGAGGTTAGAAATCACTGTAATCTGTTTGGTCTCTTGTTTTTTTTATTGTGCCTCCAGCTTTAAGCAATTTTTAAGAACTAATAAAAATACTAACTACAATATACCAACATAAAATTACACTAAAAAAAATTCCAAATCTCGGCGATTTATTATTAAAAACATACATAAAAGTAATTTAAAAAAAAACAAAAATGGCAGAAAACCGTTTACTAAATAATTACCCATAAAACCATAGATGGAGAATAATCTATGACAAAACTTACCTTGAAAATTTTTAATGTATTCCTCCAGACCCTATTCTTGCAGATTATTTTCATAGATATATTTGTAAGCCATTTTACGAAAACTCTTTATCATTTTGATCACAGAGCACCATGCGTGCTCTCACTCTTTCCGACACAGAAAAACAACAGCGACAAGAAGTTGCCTGGAATGCGGATGGACTATTTTTTAATTCCATGCACTTCATACTAAAAAAAATTCACCGCAGCGCAGGTTACCTTGGCCGATGCAATATGCAAAATGCATTATTTTTGGGCAGGAGAATGGAGATTCGTATGCCCATGGGACGTTTCCATAATCAAAATCAAAACAAATATTTTCTGATTTTGAAAAACACTTTTTTGCTAACAGCCAAAATGTATTTTAGGAATTTTGATTTTTAGTTCCAGTGAGCGCCTTTTAAATTCAAAAAAAAGTTGTAAAAACGAAAACAACGAAAACGAAAGTTTAAGCAAAGCACTTAGTTCCTGAAAAATAAAAAAAAGTCTGAAAAGAAATGCTTTGCTTGAACACCGAAATTATCTTTCCGCTTTAGCAAAACCCGAACAGCTAAACTTTTTTTGCAGTAAAAGAACGCGGATTTCTTAGTCTCTGCGAAAAAATATTCTATACCAGCCAAAAATTTCTCAGAAAAGCACTTTTTAACTAAAAAGTTACACAGGTATAAAGCGACCCGCCTATTTAAGCCATTGCTGTAGCTCACGTTTACAGATTGGTTCTGGAAATTTGGAAATGGCTCCCACCCTGGAATCCTCAATTTCTATCCCTTGAAAAGAAATCGAATGTCCCAAAAAGTTTATTTTTTAAACTCCTATTAAACATTTATTTTTATTAAGCGTTACTCCCTTACTACAAAGATTTCCTAATACCTCTCGAAAAATCGCGTCGTGCTCAATGCCGCCGCGTGCATCATAATATCGTCGATATGCTGAACAACGCCTTTAATTCCTGCCAATATTTTGTAGAATTTTAAACAAAAATATTCTAAAGCGCAGCTTATTCCAAACGGTAAACGAGTGTATTTATATTTTCCAAAAGAAGTTATGAAAGTTGTTAAATCTTGACATTCTTTTTGAATTTTAATCTGATAAGAACCATTGTTGGCATCCAATTTTGAAAAATATCGCGATTCGGTGAGTTTTGCTAACGTAGTTTCAACCTTATTTATTGGAAAGTGTGATCTCAAAACGCTCTTGTTCAATTTCGTATAATCGCAACACAAACGAACCCCCTTCCCTTTTGAACTACTACGATCGAAGAGACCCATGTAGTTGGCTCTTCAACTGGCACGATTATACCCAAAGACTCAAGACGTTTAAGCTCTGATTTAGTTAATAGTGGCAATGGTATCACACTAGGAGCTGTCTGCCGATTTCGTCTTTGAATTCCCCCAAACTTTTAAACAACTTAAGAAACTCAGAAATTACATTCACCTTGCATTTTAAATCAGGCAACACCAATTGTTGCTTTATCTGGCCTGTCTACCTAAAATAGGCGTTTGCAGATTTAAGAAATGTGATTTTTTCTCTCGGTGTGAGTTAACCAATTTTATAGTATATAAAACATGTAAAGGTCGATCGTCAGGGCCCGATATGACGTCATCCTGCGTTTTTAATTTTTAATAAGATTTTCTGGAACAAGCTTATCGGCTCCAGTGTCTACTAAAAACTTAATTTTGGAAAACCTTCTACATCTAATTTCCAAAAAAATGGTTTTGACATTAAATCAGGATTTTGATTAGACCCAACCATTTTCCCTAAAAACCCCTCTTCGCTATGTTTCTCCTCCTGTGAACTGGATTCTGACGCTTTTTCCATCACCCTAATGCCCTTCTTTTTGTACATTTTTTCCAATGTCCAACCTTCTTAGGGCGCAAATAAATAGCCTTACGTGCTCGGCACTTGTCACGTAAGTGTGGTTCATTACCACAAAAATAGCACTCCGTCTCTTCTTGCTTCTTCTGTGGTCGCCACCCACCTTTCTTTTTCTTATCTCTGTGTTTGTCGACGGCGTACACATCTTCACCAGCTCCTTCGCCATTTCGGAGAATGTTGCTTTGCTTTGAAAGCATTTCTGCCTGCTTTGCCTGGAGCACGGTCTCCTCGAGTTTGAAGTCCGATTTTATCTGCAATCTGTCGCTGAGATTTTGGTCCAGAATCCCATCTAGAATCCTGTCCCGAATAAAGTTGCTTCGCATAGCAGTAAAGCAAGTAAACTCGCAATGTTTAGTCAACACATACAAAACAGTCAACTGGCTCGCTTAGTTGCTGCTTTTTACGGTTGAACCTGGCTCGCTCTAACACTATATTTTTCTTCGGGAAAAAATAATTGTCGAAACCTGCTATCATTTTCTGAAATGTTATTGCCACTGCAGGAAACTGAAATATTATGTTTTCACTTTCAGGACCTATTATGTAAATAAGGCCTGAGACCGCTAAATATCTCTCAAACCGCCTTTTCCATCAATTCCAAGCCCCTGGTTCCCGAAAATAAAATTTCTCTGGGGTTTGAACATGCACCCCATGGTTTGCCATTACGAAGGTACCTGCGCTACCAACGGCGCGCGGCGCCCCCACCTTGCACAATGTTAACTGTTTGGCCCATATCGGCTCCTGTTTGACCACCTTCGGTCCCTGTTTGACCACCTACGGTTCCTGTTTGACCGCCACTAGCGCCTGTGTCGTTTGGATCCACCATTTGCTGCCTGCGTTTAGCACAACTGTACTGTCTATTTTACTGTTTTTTGGTTACAATTTTACTTTTACCACCGCCGTCATGTTTTAGTGGAGGCTTATATATGATAAAACATGGTTTTAAAACGGAAATAAGTACTTTTATGAGGTAAAATTAGCAAGACACAAGTATGCCAGTGAAGGCAACCTAACCTCTAAAACCAGTGACATTTGTTAAGATCCGCTCTCACGACAGAACTACTCACTAGAGATATTTTGGACCGCTTACTGTTTTGACAACTTTGACAGCCGTTGTGGTAGTATTTAACAACTACCACAGGTCGACCTTACCAGAGTTTTTGGAACACATTTAAAACCGTCACTTGTCAAGTCAACTTATTGCTATGAACCTAACCTTGTTCGGCTTTATTATGTTTTCTTAACTTTTTGTTGACTTCATGAATTAAAACGAAGATTACTTTTCGATTTTTTGCGGCACATGATGGTATGATGCAGCGATTGTACAAGAAAGACATGTCTGTTATCTTAAGCTTTGGAATCAAAAGAATATAGAACCACAGATTGTTTATATATGAAAAAAATATACACGAAACTGTACATTTGTACAAGATATACTGCACAATTTAAGGTCTGGTTCATCGCTGCTGTTTATTAATTATAGTCTGTGATTTTCACTTAAAATTCTTAATTAATGTGAGGACCCAGTAAACACCGTTCTGTAAATATTACGTAAATTTAAGGTCACTCAGAGGTCACCATAAGGTAAAATTTAAGTCACATTAAGGTGCGAAAACTCTACATAATGCCATGCGCAAAGCCCACCTAATTTTTACATAAATATGATGTAAATAAAATGACATACATTTTACATAAATATTACCTCCTTGTTACGTAAGAGTTAAGTAAAAACTACGTATATTTTACATAATAGGTTTACCTTTTTCTCTAAATTTAAGGTCACATAGAGGTCAGAATTATTTATTAATAAGGTAAAATTTAAGTCACATTAAGGTGCGAAAACTGCATAATGCCATACGCAAAGCCCACCTAATTTTTACATAAATGTGATGCAAATAAAATGACATACCTTTTACATATATATTAAATCCATGTTACGTAAGAGTTAAGTAAAAACTACGTATATTTTACATAACAGGTTTACCTTGTTATATAAATTTAAGGTCACATAGAGGTCACAATTATTTATTAATAAGGTAACATTTAAGTCACATTAATCTGCATGACATACGCAAAGTGTTAACTATCTAAGTCCGACATGAGCATGCAGCTTGAGACTGGCCAACGAAAGGTCCGTTCAGGTTCGTCGGTGGTTGCTTGACACGGTCCGACATTGGCAAACTACAAAATTAACCAGACGGGCTGGTTTAAGTGGCGGAAGATGTGATTATTATACAGATCTTGTCAATACCTCAAAGTCCGCATCCTAATTTTGAAATATCTTTGCTCTTTATATATATAATATGATCATCCACTGTACAGGGAACATAGTGACATTAGCGCCATCTCTACCTACTAGGAAGAAACTACTAGGCACTGCTAATTTAGATGATATAAATATTACATAAAATTTTTTATATAATAGTTATGTAACATTTGAAATATAATAATTATGTAAAATTTAGTACTTTAATTTGACGTAAATAATTTTACAGGGAATTTAAATAACTTGAATGACATAATTAATACATAAAACATGTTATGTAACAAATATGTAAAATTGTAAATGTAAATTTAATGTGCAAACTGTTTCATAATATTTATGTAAATTTCAAAATTTTAATATGATGTAAATCATGTTATAGTGCGTTTACGTAATTTAGATGATATAAATCCTACGTAAAATGTTTTATGTAATGCTTATGTAACATTTCAATTGTAAACCTACGCTTCAATTGATTATATAATAATTATGTAAAATTGAAGACTTTAATTTGAGGTAAATAATTTTAGACGGAAATTACATAACTTACATTTCATAATTAATACATAAAAAATGTCATGTAACAATTATGTAAAATTTTAAATGTAAACTTAAGATTCACATTATTCATATTCACAAATTTAAAAATTTTAATGTGATGTAAATCATGTTATAGAGCGTTTACGTAATTAAGATGATATAAATATAACATAAAATGTTTTACATAATAGTTATGTAAAATTTTAAATGTAAACGTAAAGTCTAAATTATTACATATTAGTTATGTACATTTTATTACTTTCATTTTAAATAAATAATTTTATGTAACGTTTACGTAAAGTAGATTCCTTAAATATTACATAATTTTTTTTATATAATAGGTATATAATAACCAAAGTTCCCAAACACTGAAAACTATTAAAATATTTATTAATTAAAAATGTTTAACATTTAAAATAGGGTAACATATTTTTATGTTAGTTATTGCTGTGCATTTTGATACTGCTCTAAAGGTAAAACTTATATTTCAAAAAAAGTGGCAGTTTGATTTCCATATAGGCAGGAGTGGCAATTGGTTAAGATTGTGCCTGCTTTATACATTTTTGCAATCTCTTGCTTTAGGAATTTTTGATTTTTTTTTAAATCAACAAATGCAAACTCAGCCACAACCTTACCAAACGAGCACTCCACGGCTTCCCTTACTGTAGACATCGAAATATTAAAGGCTTGTTCCTGCTGGTTTCGACCATTACTAGGAAAGGGGGTCAGTAGCAAGGCTTGGATTCCATAGGCCTGGTCGCCATAAATTAAAAATTCTCTTTGAGGGAACCTTGCTGACCTTTCAAGTTGCTGGTATAAGCCACTTTCCCTTAACATGCCCGCATCATGTCTGCGACCCTCAAAAGGACCAATGCAACTAACTGTTAACCCATCTGGGGTAACAAGACTTTAATACTTTAAACAGTGGACCCGTTTGTGACCTGAATAATAGTTTTGTTGGTCAACAGATGGGCCTGGTGGTTCCATCCAAGAAAGCCCAGCAGTTTGGTACTGCTGCACCTTTTGCTGTAATAGCCTAAAAAAAAATGTTTTTAGTCTAGCTTCTATTTTAAGTGGTGGTTTTGATTTTTATTGATGTTAAATTTTTATAAACTCTCATACTCTGCCAGCTTATTTTCATTCAGCCACTCATGGGCTTGGAGGTCTTCCAACAAATGGTTAAAGTTTTCATGAAGGTGATGCAAAATAAAATTTGTTATTTCAGATAGAGCTGAACTGCTGCGATTAAAAAATCCTTTAATGTCTTATAATCTATTTGGATAGGCCAACCTCTTTAATAATAAAAAAAAACTTAACTGTAAATTTTTTCTTGATACTGGCTTACCCAAATGCACATTCTAATAAGTAAAATATGGACCACCGAGACCATTCCTGCCGAACTCAGAGACGCCTCTATAGTTACCATTTTCAAAAAAGGCGACAAGGCCCAATGTGGAAACTACAGAGGTATATCTCTGCTCTCTATTGCTGGAAAGATACTTGCACGGATACTATCAAACCGATTAATTCCGATTGCTGAACAAAATCTGCCAGAGACACAGTGTGGATTTAGACCCAATCGAGGTACAGCTGACATGATCTTCAGTGCCAGACAAATGCAAGAGAAATCTAGAGAACAAAATCGCCCTCTCTTCATCGCCTTCATAGACCTAGTCAAAGCATTTGACTCGGTCAACAGAGAAGCTCTATGAAAAATATTGGCAAAAGCTGGATGCCCTCAAAAATATATTCAAATTCTTAGACTACTACACGACAATATGAAGGCAACAGTCCTGAGCAACGATGGACCAGGAGAGTCATTCTAGATTACGACAGGCGTTAAACAAGGGTGTGTTATTGCGCCCACCTTATTCTCTATATTTTTAGGTGCCATGCTTTACCTTGTTGAGTAACATCTACCGCCGGGAGTGGAAATTCTATATAGATTCGACGGTGGCCTACTTAACCTAGGCAGACTGCGAGCAAAAACTAAGGTCTCGACGACCTCGGTAATCGAACTGCACGCCGATGACAACGTCGTTATGGCCCATATAGAGGAAGGTCTACAGCTGGTAATAAACGCATTTAACCAAGCCTACAAAAGCATTGGCTTAGAGGTCAATCTAGCTAAAACGAAAATTCTTCACCAACCAGAACCAGTTACGAATCCCCAAGCTCCAAACATTTCCATAAAGGGCCATCCTCTGCAGAACGTGGAACATTATCCATACCTTGGGAGCCACCTATCATCAAATGCAACTATTGACGCAGAAACACAGCATCGCCTAAAATGTGCTAGCGCAGCGTTCGGTCGGCTTTCGGAGAGAGTCTTCAACAATCACGATATCAATGCGGAGACCAAGTTTCGTGTCTACAACACAGTTATAATACCAACTCTAACATACGGATGCAAAACGTCGACCACCTACAGAAGGCATATCAAACGATTAGAAAAATATCATCAAAGTTGTTTAGGACGAATACTGAGAACCAAATGGCAAGACCGACAAACCAACATAAGTGTTTTAGAAGAAGCCAGAACAACTAGTATAGAAGCCCTAATCCTCAAGCACCAGCTTCGTTGGACTGGTCACATTATCCGCATGCCCGAAACACATCTCCCAAAGCAGATATTTTATGGAGGTCAACAAAAAAGGTACAGGGACGTTCTCAAAGGCAATATGATGAAGGGTCACATCGATATAAACATCTTCGAGACCACGGCAAACGATAGGGCTTCATGACACCGAACAGTCCATGAGGGGACACAAACTTTTGAAGAGCAACGACGTAGACTAGAGATGGAAAAGAGAGAACGTAGAAAGGAGCGAAAAAATGGAAGAATGGATCACCAACAACTGCTGCCGGAGACTGGGTGTGCCAGGACTGTGGAAGGGTGTGCGGCTCGAGAATTGGCTTACGTAGCCATCAAAAAACGCACAACAGATAGCGACGATACAGAATAGAGGAAAATCATACTCGGTATCGAGTGATTGCCTATGATGATGATTAGGTTTATAACTAATAGTGTTCTCATCGAAAATGCCAGTTAATTCATTTTCCTTTCAGTATCCTTTGACCTACTATCAGTGACATATTGATAAAACCTAACTGACAGAAAACCCATGTTTTATCTGTAAAATTTAAAAAAAACGGTTACTTAGGGAAATTATAAACGAACTTATTACCAAACGCCACAAAACAATCCTTTTTGGGGGCTATAAATTTAAACCACCCCCCCTGAGGTGGTCTAAAAAACCACCAACTTTATAACCTAAAACACAAATAATGAAGCTATTATGTGCCAAATTTTTGGCGTATTCGCCATTTGCCATTTTGAAACCTGTCAAAAAAAAATAGTTTTAGGGCATTTTCTTCTAAAATATGGTGTATTTTGAGAAAAAAAGAAGAGTTTCAGTGGTATTTTGCAATAACAATACAAAATAATCAATAACTTTGTGTCTTTTCTGTATGAGTAAGTGTTTTTTGAAAATAGGTTTTAAAATTTAGTACCCTCCACAGGTGTAAATATTTAGACCTGTGGGGATACTATTTTAGATCTTAGTAAATCCCACTGTAAAACTCCTGCAGACTACTAAACTTGATTTAGGCGAGATCTTATATTCGATCGTACTTTGCTTCTGTGCCATCATTTTGAAACTGACTATTAAAAAAGCCTGAATCAAGACAAAATTTATAGTTAAGTTTTTTTTAGGGATAGAACCATATTTAACATTTTTTTCATTATTTTTTTAGGCTATTGGGAAGCCCAGTTTCAAGATAGAACTTGCAACCATGCTTAGGAGACATAATTCCATTTGCATATAATTTGCATTTTTTGAATTTTAACAAAAAATCAAAACTTTTACTTTAAAAATTGAAGCTATATATGTACAAAACTGCTACTATTTGGGCAAACTGCTATTCATGTCTGTATAATGATCAGACAGCCCAGCGTTTTAATTTACAATCAATTTCAGTTTGAGAATATTTGTGTAACTATATATATATAAGTTTAATAATGTGTAATATATTTTTTTGTTTTTTATTATTGTTTAACAGCTTATGAAGTATGAAAATAATATTTAAAAAAATACATGTTTTAATTATTTATTTTTATTACAAGAATACTAGAAGTAATCTAGTCATAAGTATAAGAGCTTAACCTAGTAATACCAAAAATATCAAACTGCAGTTTAAAACCTAATAAACGAAATATTTTATCGACCTATTAGGGAAACTTTAACTTTTGATAAAATACCAGATAGCCAATTTTTCCGCTTCCAATTGTACTTTTCGTTCTTCAAGCAGCTGTTCTTTTTTTGTTAAGTCACTTTCAGCTCTATCGTAATTTTCAAGATTCTCAAGTCCTTGCCTTTGTAGACTTTTCTTTCTGATTTTTGTCTTGTTTCTTGCTAAAATATATTTATCAATGATTATAATTTGCAATTTAAAGCACAAAAGGTTTCAAGAATAAATTAAACACAAATTATATACAGAGGGTGTCACCAAACCAGGAAAATATAGATTTGTCAGAGAAAAGTGCCCTTAACAGTTTCTTTTGTTTGCATAGTAAATATTTGTTAATGGATATAATGTATCTAATCTATATAATCAACAAGGTTTGAATGCAACTTAACTCGCTTGACTTATAGACCTTTCCCACTGCTCAGCCCACAAAGCTGTATTGCTGTGTGTAAATGAGTCATTTTCAAAGCTTGTAATTACTTAATTTTAAAATTAAGTTTATTTTACAGTATGCCTATTGCTGTGGCGATTTGCTGTGCAAAATCCCACTTTTGCAGTTTTATAAAAAAAATTTACTTACATAAAACATTGTATTTATTCTGTTGCAGCCTATTTGGAGTAGTGTTTTTATTGGAACTTGCAGTACTCTTCTCTGTGGAACCTGTCTCCGCTATTTGGTTTGGTAAATCTGGAAGCAAGAAGTTATTATTACCTAATGCAAAAAAAGGAAGTTATAAAATTGGCTATTTATCCTGGATGAAAAAAATTTTCCTCAGTTTTTTCATTGTCTACTTTATACAATGGAAAACTATATATACAGACCGCTTCAAGCTACTGCGAACATAGGGGGAATCAAGTCCAATTTACTCTCCGTGCCGTACGACCGAGGTGAATTCGAAGCACGCTGCAGTGTTATCTTTTGGAAATTCATTTTGTTTTTATTATTTTGTTTTATTTCTGCCTTGCTCGAGAAACAGATGGGTAAGTTCTTAATTTAAATAATACATTTTTAAAACTAAAAATTTATGTCTACGAAGTTGCCGAAAAATTGCAGATGGTCAAATGGTCAAATCGTCATAACCCAACACACGTTCGATATTGGTCGAGGGAAAGTTTGCATTTGTATTTTGACGTAAGAACACAGTATCCCCAAAAACTAAATGTTTGGGGGGGTATTGTAGGGGAACACGTAATTGGGCCATTTTTTATTAACGGCAATTGCAATTTGAATGGTCCTAGATACTTGGATCTACTGCAGCAGCACATTATTCCAACTGCTAGGCAGTTGTTAGGTGTAAGATTTGGTGAAAATTTGGTGAAACATGGTTTCAACAAGATGGTTGTTCCGCTCACAATGTTGGCCTTGTTAGGGAATATCTTGATAATGTATTTTCTAATCGGGTTATAAGTACACGGGGAACTATTTTATGGCCAGCTCGATCTCCCGATCTTGCTCCTAATGACTTCTATCTGTTTTTGAAGAAGCTTTTGAAATTATCACCCCTAACATGCTTGGAAACGTTAGAAGGGGTTTTTATAGTAGGCTCGGATATTGTCTAGCCGAGCAAGGAGGACTTTTCGAACATTTGCTTTAATTTTTTTTTGACTGGGAGAATCTTTTTGGTTTTTAGAATGTATTATTCTATTTTGAGAACTTGCTTTTATTTTGTTTCTCCTTATTATTTTCATTGTAACACGTCGTCACTGATAAATCTGAGCAGTTGACAATAAAACGCTCTTATTTATCAGTGACAAAAAATAAGAAAATTACGTTATAAAAATTTGCGTATTTATTGACCAAATTCCGGTTTCATTGACTACGCTCCACACAGCACCGTGGTTAGAGGCGTACTAAATACCAAAGGAAAGTCATGCAAGTGGTGATCGCAAGCCTGAGTATTGGTTGCTTCACTGATAGGCGTGCGGTGTCTCTGCATGTACGTACACTGGCAAATTAGACTTCTCCCGCCCTATGTTCGCAGTAGCTGTATAGGGGTGTTTGTAACCTTATGAAACATCTCACTTATTCCTCAACTTACCCAAAATACTAGTCCCAACATATCCTAATGGGCTTTCTTCTTTTTCAACTTTTTCTTGGGTTATGGTTTTAGCTATATTTCTGGATTTTATTTCAATTAATGAAAGTAACACTCCTGGCATATCAGATAAAGCGTTTTTGTTTCTCACTTCATTACGACCAGGCCTCCAATGTCTAATGGAAAATCCAGACACCTACAGACCTATTTCATCCTTATTAGGAATCATCAGGGAGTCATAGGATTGTACCTGGCAGTTGAAGCTACACAGTGACCATGCACACCTCTCGAATTTAAAAGAAAAAGTTTGTAATCCGTGGGGACGTAGTAACTGTGTGCTCCACCTGTCGAATAAAGCGAGAAATAAAAACATCAAAATTTAAAAGTGAAGAACACCGTAAATACAGAATCATGTACCTTTCAGCAGGTTATAAAGTAGAAACCTGTAAAAGTATACGGTCACTGTAACATGACTCTTAAAAAGAGGTAACGTTCGCAGCAGCACTGCCCCCAATTGGAGCTTCATACTACGTGGCCCTAATTTTAAGGCATCAGCAAGCAATCAGTCCGGAGGAGGCTTGTTGCGCAAAACCAAAAGCCAAAATATTTAAAAAAAGAACAAAATGAATCTCGGGTCCGCAAATAAAAATGAAAGTAACACTCGTGGCATATCGGACAAAGCGTTTTTTTTTCTCACTTCATTACGACCAATGTCTAATGAAGAATCCAGACACTTACAGGACACGACAGGTGGCGCACACAGTTACTACGTCCCCACGGATTACAAACTTTTTGTTTTAAATTCGAGAGGTGTGCATGGTCACTGTGTAGCTTCAACTGCCAGGTACAATCCTATGACTCCCTGATGATTCCTAATAAGGATAAAACTAGTCTGTAGGTGTCTGGATTGGAAGTTTTACCACTTTTGTCTTTCTCACTAAATTAGTTCAAAGTTAACCTTTATTTTGACATTAATTAAAATGAACAATCACTAGTTTAACCTCACAAAACATTCACAAAGATTTAGTTACATTGACATTAAAATTTTATGTAAAATTTCATGATCACAAATTTGCTTTCTATGCTTTATACACATAGTTATTTATCTACTAATTAGTTCTTTATTGCACATGTAAGTATTACAAGTTTCTATTACTTATAATTAGTTATTAATTAGGTTAGTAGGTTAATTAAAAGATTAATTAATTTGTTTTTTCATTAAAATTTAAAATCTAGGTTACAAGTTAAAATATAGGTGTTTGCATCCTATCCTCTCGGGTTCTATGAAAAAAAATTTAGGAATTTTTTTTTTGTCAGATTTTAAAATTGTTTCACAAAAAAGAAATAAAATTCAATTTGTTAAAAATTTAGTCTTATGACTAGAGTTTACAATAGAAGTAATCTATTTTAAGCTAAGCTAAGCTCTTATTACTATAAAAGATTAATTAACTACCTCACTTATATCTTTTATCACATATCTAGTCTTTTTGGAGTTCTTCTCATTTTTTCGGATCTTCTAACTGGAGTGTTTAAATTTGGTACCTTTTTGGGTGAAAGTACCTCCGTCGCAAAGGTCGCTCTATCTGTAGGTGGTTCCATATGTATGGCACTTCTGGGTTGTGGTTCTGGATCTACTAGCGCAATAGGAGATTGCACTAATGTTGGCACAGTTGGTCTGAAAAGATTGGGTGACTGCTCAGATGGTTCTACTGTAGTCGTCTCATGGATTGATTGATCTGGTGAGCTATCAACAGAAACAAAACTATTAACGCTACCGTCGGAAAAATTATTTTCCTCGTTATATGGCAAATGAGCACAATTATGACAGTCAAGTAAATCACTAGAGTTATCAGTCAAGGAAATCGCTGCATCATTAGATACACTAGTGTCTTTGCTTGGTGATGGCTGGTTGTTATCTTCAAGCGTTGCAGAAAAGCTGTTAGGGTTAGTTTCACTATAGCGGACGCGATTATTAAGCTGTTTTTGCGATTTTATAGTTTTTTCAGACTTACTTTTACCCGCCATACAAAGCCCTTCTGAATTCCTTTCCTGTCCTTTACTTCTATCTTCCTGTCCTCTACTAATCAACTGATTTGCGTGCCTATTCCATGTTCTTTTATCTTCTTGCAATTCACATAAGTAGGTGGATTTGCTTATTCTTTTTATGATGATTGCAGGCGTCCATTTTTATTGGTTTACAACTCGATAATCTTTTGCCATTACTTTCTCGCCTATAACAAAAGTTCTCTGTTTACCAGACCTGTAGTTTTTAGTCTGTTTTTCTTGACTACTTTTGATGTTTTTAGTAATTTTAGAATCCGGTTGTTCTTTTTGATATTTTAGTAAGTCAAATCTGCTGTTTAATCTTTTGCCAAATACTATTTTTGCTGGAGATTCTTTAGTTGTGCTGTGTTCAGCATTTCTATAATTAAAAATAAATCTTTGGATTAATACTATAGTTTTAGTATTTTTATTTTTTATATTGTATAGAGCTGCTTTTAATTTTGTTTTAAAGGTTTTTTCAGCATTTTCAGCCTGCCCGTTGCTTTGGCTATGGCCTACTGGTATAGTATAAAATTTAATACCATTTTTAAAAAAAATTGCATAGTAGAATAAGCCACAAATTGTTTTCCATTATCTCTAACTATGACTCTTGGCAAACCAAATATTGCAAAGCATTCTCTAAGTTTTTCTTCCGTATTAAAAGCTGTTGTTTTTGGCATTTCAAAGACTAGCGGATATTTACTGTAAGCATCAATCAAAATGAAATAGAATTTATCATTTAATTTGAGAAAATCCATATGTACGCGTTCCTAACATTCTTTGGGTGCCTCCCAACTAGATAAAGGATTTTTGGGGGATTTTGGCGTGTACTTTGGCATGGTTTGCATTTTTTAACCATTTTTTCAATTTGTTTGTCAATTTTTGGCCAGTACATATATGATCGTTCTAAGCTTTTGGTCTTGTTAGTTCCTAAATGAGCTACATGCAACTGATTTAATAATTCATACCTTAGTTTCTCTGGTACAATTACACGATGTCCCCAACTTAAAACTCCTTGATACAATATAATTTCATCTCTTTTCAACCAATATGGCTTCAGCTCTTCTAATGTTTTTAAAGGTCATTGGTCTCGTCTTACCCAATCAACTATTTTTCTCAGTTGTAGATCTCGTTGTGTTTCTTCAGCTATCTTGTCGCAATCTATTGGCCAATCTGTGGAAGAATTTACAAAATTAATGTATTCGCCTTTACCCTGATATTCTGGGTCATTTACGTTAATTTTTAGTGGGCTTCTAGACAAAAAATCACTGAAATAATTAAGTTTGCCCTTAATATACTCTATCTTGTATGAAAAAACCAGCCAAATAGAGAGCCCATCGCTGCAAACGATTTGCATGCATAATAGGAAGATCTTCATGCTCTCCAAAAATAGTTGTAAGGCTTTTTTGGTCTGTTTTCAAGATAAATTTAGTCCCAATCAAGTATTTTTTAAACTTTTTAACTGAGTAATATATGGCTAAACTTTCCTTCTGAACAATACTATAGTTTACCTCGTTTGGCATCAACGTCCTCCTGATATAAGCTATAGGTCTCTCGACCCCGTCTTCCCCTGTCTGAGATAAAGTTCCAGCTATTCCGTAATTTGAGGCATCTGTCGTCAGTACTAACTGGTGATTTGGGTTATAGTGCACCAGTACAATGTCTTCGGCTATTCTCTTCTTTATCTCTGCAAAGCTTTCCTCACATTCTGAAGTCCATCTAAAAGTAACATTTTTTTAATAAATTATATATGGGTTTTAACAGTGTTGCAAGATTATTCAGAAACCTACTATAATAATTCACCATTCCCACAAAACTACCAACTTGTACTTTATCAACTGGCTTCGGCGCCCTTACTATAGCTTTTACTTTTTCTTCTGACTTCCTAATACATATATATCTTTTGAAATTACATGACCCAAAAACTGGACTGAGTCTTGTAAAAACAAATATTTTTCTCTTTTTATTGTCAAGCCTGCCTCCCTTAACTTTTTAAACACAAATTCTAATGTGTCCAGATTGTTTTCGCTAGTATGGCTAATTAGTATGTCATCATAAAATACAGTCCTTTATGAGTGCTAAGGACACATAGCATTTGCGATTCCTTATCTAACTTAAATAGGCTTGTGATAGGTCAATTTTTGAGTACTTTACCCCTTTATATAATTTTGCAAAAAGGTCTTGGACTAAAGGAATAGGGTGGTTAACCTTGGTTCCCCATAGACTGTTGTCTACTTTTTCGATTATGCCCTCTTGCACCAATCGATTCAATTCTTTGTCAACTTGGTCCTTATACGCATATGGAATGTTTCTTGGGTTGCAGAAGATTGGCTTTATATGGGGTTGTGTCTGCAAAGAAATAAATGCATGCTTAAATAAACTCGGTCTGCTTGAAAAAATATTACTATACTTTTCCAACAAACTTTCCAGGTCTTTATTTTCACTCACTGTGTTCATAACTGTCAAAGAAATTGAGAAAGTTGATAAAAAATCCCGACCGACTATTATTGTCCCACCATTTTCGATGATATAAAATTTGACATCTCTATTTTGACTGTTAAAAGAAACTTTGCATATAAAATATCCCAAAATATTTAAGTTTTTTCCATTATATCCACAAAGCACTGAATTATCATTTTTTTATTTATAATGTTATACTCGCGCCTGTATCTGCTTGCACACTATGAGCTTTATTGTCTATAATTATGTCAAGTTTAAATGGATTTTGTCGTTCTTTGAAACAGTTAATTTGAACCATATAAAATTCTTCATTATCAGAAATATTTTCGCACTCACTATATTCTAAATTCTCTGATGAGTTTGTTTCCATAAAGTTTTGATATTGTTTTTTAAATTTATTAAAGTTACTCCCACTTTTACAGTTAGTTATTGTATGTCCTTTCTTCCTACACCCTGTACAAAAGTACTTATCATACCTGCATGGATCTTTATGACGCTTACCACATGTACTGCATATTTTTTTGTCGTTTTTTTCCATTTTTTGTTGATTGTTTACATTCCTGCCACTACCTTGTTGATTTTGTCTACCAGTCAGCTGTTTTGGCATCAGCTGTTTTCCTGGTAATTATGCAGTATACGGTTTTCTGCCATTTTTTAAGATTTTCGAAAAATTCCTTTACAGATCGTTAATATGCCTCGCCAGAAGTACGAAACCGTTTGCGCGTCGAAAAAATTCTTTTTTTTTCAAAAGTTACAGGCATAAAAAGTTTCAAAAACAACAAACTTACGGGACAGCGGAGTGAATAGGGGTGCTGGGCGGGGCACTCCCTTCATCTAAAACACTGTAAAATATGTCAAAATGTAGGTAAAGGATCAACCTTTATGCGTCACTTTTTTGTTTTTTTTTTGAACCTCAATTTTCCGAAAAATCATCGAAAGAAAACAACACAATATTTTTGGATTTTCCAACAAAACACGACATTTAACGTCATTTCAGTGTTGCCAACCACGAAACTGCGTCATTTGCAAAGAATCATGTGTTTTGTTGGTAGGTCATCCGCACGGGCATCAACTTGCCAATTTAGGCGCGTAATTTAAATTTGAAAATTTTCTTCAATTTAAAGGAAATTTAGGCGTTTGGATTTGGAAAGGCAGGGTCGGGTTGCGTTAGGTTGGGTCCGGTTGCATAAAAGAAGGTTTGGGTTGGATTGGTTGGGTTGGTTTGGTTGGGTTGGGTTTGATTTCATAAAAGAAGGGTTGGGTTGGATTGGTTTGGTTGGGTTGGGTTTGATTTCATAAAAGAAGGGTTGGGTTGGATTGGTTGGGTTGGATTGGTTTGGTTGGGTTGGGTTTGATTTCATAAAAGAAGGGTTGGGTTGGATTGGTTGGGTTGGTTTGGTTGGGTTTGATTTCATAAAAGAAGGGTTGGGTTGGCTTGGGTTAAGTTTTCGAAAGAAGGGTTTGTATAGTCTTTAGCCCAGACTTTTTTTTTGTTTTTTTTATAGCGAAGGAAAATCTTCAAAAGATGCCGGCCAAAATGGTCTTCCGAGCATGCCCGATTCAGCCTCTCTAGAGGACTGCCTACGGACTAAAAACCCCCGCTACTTTTGTAAGCATCATACGGGAGTGAAAGAAATAAAAATTTTGAAAATCCCTTATTTTTCTATTTTTTAAGCGTGCCTTTATGTGAACCAGAATGTTACAAACAAAATTATTCACTTGGAGGATATAATTATTCACTTGGAGGATATAATCGGGCAATTTCCATACAAAAGTTATGTATATCGTCAAGACCTGTATGACACCTTTTGAATAAAAATTCAGCGAGATATCCTACGAAGTGTTCCTCTCTTCGTCCATACCTAGGAACTGCCCCCCTTACATTTCTCCAGGTACGTTCAATATTTTGAGTATGGACTGTAGGATCATTCGGATCAACAAAATTTAAAGAATGGTTAATTTTGAAATGCTGGAAACCCTCATTTTCTAATGTATCATATGCCCTCCAAAAATCGGAAACGATTGTGGTACCTGGATGAATCCACTCCCGTATAAAGCCTAATAATGTTTGGGCACTTCTGTTCTCTACCGGAACAAGAAAAACTTTTTTTGTGCCTCTCTCAAAACCCCCAAACACCCACTGTCCCTCAATTATTCGACCCCTATTATATTTTCTTTTCCCAAATTTTGCCTCATCAATTTCAACAATAGTCCCCGGCCCTCCAATTTTTTGAGAGTTGTCAATCGACCAATGCACACACACCTCCCTGCAGAAAGACGACCAGTCAACAACAGTATGAGAACTGCATTTTAATTCATTCTGAATAAAACGCTGTCTAGGAACCGGCAGTTTTAGCCATAAAACTGTTAAGTACATAATGTCCTGAACATTTAATTTGGACTTCGACAGCCAAGTCCCAGACTTTGCATTTTTTTTAAATTTGCATTTACTTACATGCCTCTGATGTCTGTATGTCCTCCCACAAGTAAACAAAAAGCTATTGATATTTAAATCAACTACAGTCTCACAGGAGTCACACCTAGCAGACCTATTCAGCAACCCATGTTCCACCAAAAAATCCACAAATTGTCGCCTATCAGCAGAAAGCAAAGTAAAATCCCTCAAAGTTAACTCACAGTTATTGCAAGGCATTTTTCCACTTACGCAGAAGTCAAACCTCAGTCGCACAACAAAAGCTTTAAAAACGTGGATAGAAACAAATCACACCACTATATATAGACATTACCCCTTCCAGTAGGGGTGGCAGAGAGAAAATATAAAAAATAAAACATCTCAAACCAATTGCGAAATTCTAAAAAATTGCATAATCCCCTCCACTTCTGTTGTCACTACAGAAGAAAAGTTTTAATTACTTTTTCCCTGGGACCTTTGGCCCGCGACCGATGAGTGGGGAATAAAGGGGAAAGGTTACTTTTTTCCTATTGGTCAGACTTTTCATGTGGAAGCTCTTGACAACGAGGCCAACAAGTTACCAAAAAATTTTTGATTCGTCTTTGTTTGTCCTTTAGTAAGACAGTGACAGAATGAAAAAAACCGCGCGCATAATATGATTATGAAAAGGTAGCCTTAGGTAATGCCAACCCAACCAAACAAAAACAAAGTAAATGAAGACTGGGCGAAAAATTTTTCGAAAATCCAACCCAACCCATCCCAACCCTTCTTTTATGAATCCCAACCCATAATAAAGTAAAACAACCCAACCCAACCCAACCCTTCTTTCCCAAAACCAAAAACAATCCAAACCCCGTCCGTGCGGATGACCTACCAACAAAACACATGATTCTTTGCAAATGACGCAGTTTCGTGGTTGGCAACACTGAAATGACGTTAAATGTCGTGTTTTGTTGGAAAATCCAAAAATATTGTGTTGTTTTCTTTCGATGATTTTTCGGAAAATTGAGGTTCAAAAAAAAAAACAAAAAAGTGAAGCATAAAGGTTGATCCTTTACCTACATTTTGACATATTTTACAGTGTTTTAGATGAAGAGAGTGCCCCGCCCAGCACCCCTATTCACTACGCTATCCCGTAAGTTTGTTGTTTTTGAAACTTTTTATGCCTGTAACTTTTGAAAAAAAAAGAATTTTTTCGACGCGCAAACGGTTTCGTACTTCTGGCGAGGCATATTAACCATCTGTAAAGGAATTTTTCGAAAATCTTAAAAAATGGCAGAAAACCGTATACTGCATAATTACCGTTTTCCTTTTTGATTCTGCGAATGCCCATGAAAATGGTTGTTACCATGATACTGGTTGTTACGGCCTTTAGAAGTGGAAAAACCCGAAAACCTTGGTTGATGTTGCATAGCATTCACTTCACAGTCTGCTCCATTCGATGAGGATTCTTTTTGCATTGCTATATTCACCAAATCATCCATATCTTTCTTGTCATCCTCTTCAAAAACTCTATCAAGCACTTTTCCCTTTTTTAGGCCCGTCACAAACTTATTTTTCAACACGAATGTCAAATCATTTCCGAGTTCGCAATTAACCGCCAAAACTCTTTATTCGTGCAAACCAATCCGCGATATTTTCTGTCCCCATTTGTTTCGCGTTAAAGAAGTTCTGTCTCTCTCGCCAGACAGTGGTTTGAGGTGAAAATTGTTTTTTTAAAAGGATTTTCAATTCGTCGAAACTTTTCTCCTTTGGTAAGGAAGGATGGCAAAGGTCGCGTAATAGTTTATAGGTATCTGTACCAATTAAGCTAATTAATGTTACCACTTTTTTCCCGGCATTAGAAATAGAATTAGCGTGGAAATATTGTTCTAATTTTTCGAAATAAATAACCAGACAGTTAAATTCGTCTACGCTTCCCACTATGCCCGGTACACTCGACATTTTGATGAGTTTTTTTGGTTTGATCTTTTTCTAGCACGAACAATAGTTGTAGTTTTCGACCGTTTAGATCAGTTTGACAAGTTCAGTTTAATTAAACGAATGAACACCTTCTCAGGCTCGTATTCCTTTAAACGTCGCGGTTCACCAATTTTTTTCTCTCCCACGGTTCTCTCACTCCGTTACATACGATTTTCGCCCAGTACACGTATCTCACGCGATCCCGATGAATTCGGATAAGTTTGTAACTTTTTAACTGGCGTTTTACACTTGTTACACAGTCAATTTTTATTTTATTGAAATTTTTACTTTTCACTCCCGATATTTCGCACTTAACTTGGTTTTACCCACGCTTCCAATTATTCATCGTCGCCATGTATAGATTTTACTTGTACTGACAGCAATTAAAGAACGGATTATATCACAGAGGTAGTTATATTTGCTTACAAATCCTATTACAATGTTAACCCCAGTAAAGTCCTAACAGAAGAGAGAGATTAACTCCTGTGTAGCCCTAAGCTAGACAATGCGCATGTGCGCGGAAAAGGAGGCGCCGTTAAAAATATACAGTGTCGTCCTCACACTTTTAAATCGCTTTTTCCTCGTCCCTTTTGATGTGGAAATCTTCGGTCCTCTGAGTTGTGATGTAAAGAAACTAATTTCGGAAATAAGTGCCAAAATTCCAGAAAAAGGTACGAAACTTCATAATATAGAGTATCGGAATAGCTGTGCAAAGAGGCAACGCGGTATCCGTCTTGGGCACAATAAAAGAGGAGGTACGATTGGAAGAGATATTTTATCTTTAGCCTCATTTGATTTTTTGTTTTAATTATATATTAGTATATATATAGTATTATTTTTATAATTTTAAATTTACCTTTACTGTTATTTTACAATTTTAACGAAACCACACTTGGACCATTAAAAGATTTTAACTGAGGTATTTGGTTTTCACTTTCAGGACCCATTATGTAAATAAGGATATCGATTTTCTCTGGATCTGGGGAGTGTAAGTGTCTAGAAGACACCAGTAAAACGAGTTTTCCGAGCCCTTATTTTGTAGCACAGAGCTTTGCATAGGCTTGTTTTTCTCGATGTATGTCTTTTGCCATTGTATTGTATAGGAAGGACAAGTACTTGTATGCGAATATTTTCGTGTGGTTCCAAAGAAACCATACGAAAATATTCGTTAACGAGTACTTCGGTCTCTTCCTACACGCACCAGAAAGAGAAGCAAAAGACACGTCACGTATTTGGATATTTTTTCAGAGATCTCGGTTGGTCCGGACCAGTTGACATGGGGATTATTCCCCTCTAACTTTTTCATGAATACTAACGCTGATGGACTTCTCGCTTTCTAAAGCAAGTCTCCCCTTGCGTTATCCCTATATTTTAAGAGTGCCTAGTGGGTCGGTAATAGTTAGTTTAAGTTGGTCATAGAACGTATAGGGTTGTCCATTATATATGTTACCCCCTCTTTTCTCTGTTATTATGCACTTTACAAAAAATATTCCCTCACAAAAGTTGCATAACTTTGAGTAAACTATAAAATTATGCATGTTAAAATTGTCCAATTGTCATCTCATATATATCAAATTTATCAAATTTATAAAATGAACTTTCTAGCGTAACTTGGATCATCATCATCATCATAGGCAATCACTCGATACCGAGTATGATTTTCCTCTATTCTGTATCGTCGCTATCTGTTGTGCGTTTTTTGATGGCTACGTCAGCCAATTCTCGAGCCGCACACCCTTCCACAGTCCTGGCACACCTAGTCTCCGGCAGCAGCCTAGTGTTTTCCTTTCCAGAAAAATGTGTAGCCTCCTCCGTGTTCTTTAAATTGGCCTTCGCCTGCTCTTCTAGTTTCACTGAGAGCAGCGATATCGATATCGCTTGGATAAGTACCGGTGCGGAACGATGCCTATTTGTGAGTGATTCAAAGTTGGAAATCAAAGTGTATGATGGTTTTTAATGATGTATGCAGCGGGTGACCAGTGGAACCACTGATGAGCCTACGCTGGTTACCCAAGGCAAAACATCGTTTAATCATTTCTCTTTTCGCTTTAGTCCTTTGTGTGTTCCTTGTGGGATGCTCATCCAAGTTTGAATTTTCATTATTTCCACCCAAGATCTTTTGATCTTTTGTTTTTTTAGTTTCTTTTCGGTTGAAGTAACTGATTTGAGGTTTTTTAACTTCTTTTTTTTTGTTTTAATTGTCTTTGGAGCATAATCCTTTTGAAAATATTAACACGCCAGGACAAATACGCTATTTGTGAGCGATTCAAATTTGTAAATCAAAGTTTATGATGGTGTTTAATGATGTATGGGGCGGGTGAACAGTGGAACCACTGTTGAGCCTACGCTGCAGGGTTACCCAAGGCGAAACATCACACGTGTGTTCCTTGTGGGATGCTCATCCAAGTTTGAATTTTCGTTATTTCCACCCAAGTTCTTTTGATCTTTTGTTTTTTAGTATTTTTTTTCGGTTGAAGTAACTGATTTTTTTTGCAAATTTTGTGAATTTTTTCATAATTTCGAAATCTTATGACATTTTGGGCGTATTTTATGACAATATTGAAATTTTATTAATTCATAAGATTTTATGACAAGTGGCCACCCTGTTAACTCTACAAAAATATCAAACAATCTCTTTCAATCATGAAAAAGTCTCTGAGTGTTGCAATTTTTTAAAAAGACCCTGTACCAAAATGATATACATATGACTAAATTTAGTTATACATGTGATTTCTGATAACCATATAAATATGATATACTACAATGGCCCAAGTGTCGCAAAATGTGTAACAAATTCAAATTCTTTATTGATGTTATTATGCTGTTACACCATTTACATAAGTCAAATTATAAGCCAAAGTCTATTATAATAAAACAATAAATAATAAATTCGTACTAGATCTTTGCGTTTTAAAATAAGATTATTTAAAGTAGCGAAAAAAAGTACCTTTATATTTATGTAGGTTAAAATAATAAGAAACTAAAAAAATATAAAAAAGTCTATAACAAAATTACCCCAAAATACAGTCTGTTAATTGTAGTTTTGAAAAGCTCATAGTAAAAAAGTCATTAATATTGTAAAATGCTTGGTCAGTTAAAAACTGTTTAGAGTTTAATTTACGAACTCTATCTGGGAGGGTATTATAGAATTTAATGCCATAAAAATTGATTCCGTTTCTTGTTTTTGAAAGTCTTTAAAAAGGAATACTGGTCTGACTACGATTTCTGGTATGTACACAAAAATAACTAAAAAACACTATAATTATGAAAAAAACAAAGAAAATATTGGGGAAATTATTATCGCTACGGCTTTTTTTTCGGAAAATACAAGAGCAGGGCAGTGATAGTATATCTCATAGTTATATGGTGATAACGAATTATTATAACAATATAATTATTCTTCGACAATTATTAATGACTGTACACTTCACTCCAAATGCAATCGAACTAATTTTTTGACAATGACATTTCCATTTAAATTTAAATTTCGGCGGCCATGTTAAAATTGGTCCAGAGAACACAGAGTGTATCAAATCATCAAGGAAATTTATATTATACCACTGACAAAACAATGTGTTGTGCTGGTGGCTGCCAAAATCTCTAGAGGTTTTACAGCATCAAAATCATGACGTTTTTCTGTAAATAATGTCAATAAATTTACTTAAATAGATAAACGTGCTTAAATAATACAGCTATCGTACTAAAGCCAGGACAAGTACCACTGGATGCAAAAAAATTACAATATATATATTATTCGAATTTGCTTTTTGACAATATCGCTCGTGACATTTATCAAAATTGCCAAGCAACGGATTCTCAAAAAATTTTGTCAATTTTTTTTTCTCTTGTGGAATTACGTTTTTTGATAGAAAAAAATGACGTTTTTACAAATACCTGAGGAGGAATTCTACATTCCGATTCAAGTCGTATTTCGAGCGGAACGGTTTTAGCACTTTTTTGTGATCTTACTATAGTTACTATTATTCTTTTTTTCTAAATACGTTCGGCTGAGAGAGATGCAGCATACCAGAAAATGGCCTGTCAGACCCGCCTGTACACCCTCCGACCCCGTATACCTGTCAAACGATAACTATATCAAGGAGATAGTTACATTTTCATGGGAAGAGAGGTGCAGGGGGAGCATTTTCTGGTAAGCCTGATCTCTCTCAGACCGATGCAATTAAAAGAAGAGAAGAATAATATATAATAATAATTCGATTCGATCCTGTCGTATTCAGTTGGTAGAACCCGACCCTCTATATTTTGACAAAAGCTTTAATAAACGTTTCTTGTTTAGCTATGGCTTACTTTGATGAAAAATTAATTCCCATGGTTTTCTTTTGGACATAACTTACTGGACATTAGAAAAGGTTTTTCTTCAACATTTCAAACAAGTCTGGCACACGAAAATAGAAAAAATGCCAACTGTTTTATGAGAAAAATAATATATTTGTTTTAACATCGTCGTAATAACTAAAAATACTTGACATCATCAAAATTTCTATAAAAGAGTTTTATTAGATAAACTAAATTTCAAGAAATAAAAAAGTTATGCGAATTTTAGGAAACGCACACTTTTAAATCGTTCATAGCAAAAATTTCTTGACATATGGGCCTTTCACAAAAAATAAAAATCCAAGTTTCAAAATGTGGAAAATTAAACTATTTTTCTTGTAGCACATGCTGTTTACAAAATGTTGGAAACGATACTCACGACTTTCTCTCGGACTTTCTCCACAAAGTTATAGTTCATAGTAAAGAGTTACACCAGCGGGTGAATAATGTGCTTAAATCTTAGAGTAGGGAAGTTTGACCCGTGTACATGGCAGGAGATTTGCTATTTATACCGTCATGACACGAAAGAGTAGCCAATTTTTGGACGGATTGTTCCAATATGGCGTTTGCAGTTAACCTTAATTTTCATTGATTTGTGTTAGGTACTTCTAAATGGAAAATAGTTGTCTTTTTATATTGGAACAATGCTAAAATGTAAGGCTTCTAAGTGCAAAAGTAATTGGCGAAGAAAACATGGTATTTCAGGTAAGTATTCTGTGGTTTAAATATATCGGGTGTTTCACGGGGATCGATAACCCCCTTTTTTTACAGAAATGAAACTTGGGGATATGATATAATGTCAATTTTTACGTTTTTAACAAGTCACGTGACTTCCGGTTTCACCGAAAGCGCCCTCATCTTTCAATTTTTTAAATTAGTCATGCTGTACATACTACATTATTGAATTCCCAGAAACATTAGGCCTCCAACGGTCAAATTTTGGCAGCTTTTAAAATAAAAGTTGTTTTCACTCAAAATTCAAAATTTCTTTATTCAGAAGAACCTATCAAAAGTTAACAATAATAACTTATTAATTAAACTTAAGTAGGTTAAATGAATGACGTCAGTTTTCTCATCATCTCATCTCATCAAAAAAAAAATCTAAAATAAAATGTCCCTAGAGTCAATAAATAAATTGTTAAAAATTATAGACCTATTACTATTTTAAAATAACAGATCAAAATACAAAGAACATTTAAAATTTATAATGTAAAAAATCCTCAATGGTATATGGTTCTATTTCTAAAAGCAATCCAAAAATATGCCTTCTGTATTCCACCATACTGTTTTCTGTTTTTATATTCTGAGGTAGTTTATTAAAGAACTTCAAACAGGCATACGTTGGTTGCTTTTCTGTCAAAGATAATCTGTGTTTGGGTTATTGATAATTTAGATGTCTGTTGTAGTAGGAGCTTTCACTCAAAAATATTTTAAATTTGTCCTTGTTTTTAAACACAAATAGTAAACACTCATATATGTACAAACCAGGGGCTGTCAAAATTTTCAGCTCCTTAAATTTTGTTCGGCATGATTGATAACATTTCAGACCAAGAAGCAAGCGTACTACTCTTTTTTGGGTAAGATCTTTTGTTTCACTTGAACCCCCCCAAAAAATTATCCCAAATCGTAAATGTGATTGAAAATTTGAATAATATATTGTTTTTAGATGGTGTAAATCCAAATACATTTTCATAACTCGTAAAGAATAACATGTTTTATTTAATTTTTTATTTAGTTCTTGTATATGTGTTGTCCAACTTAGGTTTTGATTAACATATATTCCTAAAAATTTTGTTGTTACTATTAGATTTACTTTATTTAAATTTAAGTTTATATTTTCAGGATAGTTTTTGTTACTTTGTAATGTTCTAAGGGCAATAAATTGAGTTTTTGAGTTTTTTTCTAGGCGGTCATTAAAAATCAAAAACACCTGCATTTCGATTAATTGGATCGCATTTTAATATTTCAAAATAAAAAAAAAACATTTAAAATGTTCAAAGTATTATTAAAAAAATTAAGGTTATATATAAAGAATAATTTTTAGTAAACATTTGAAATTAAACAAACATTTAGCTTTTTATAAATTAAATTATTTGTTTTTGTTTTTAACTCTTTAGTTTAGTTAGTTAATAAAAGTTTTAGGTAAAACCCCTAAAATCAATTTTAAATCGATAAACCACTTTCTTAAATCGCTTTAAAATAAAATCGATTTAGTGCTTGCTCGTATTTATATGGCAAATTCATTCATTGTATAAAAGCGCTTTGAAAGGTCCGTATAAACAAAGTAATTGTCAATTGCTAAAAAACTGTTCCGATTATAAACAAGCCTAATACGTTAAAAACAAAAACAAATATTTTGATTTATAAGAAGCTCAATGTTTGTTTAATTTCTAATTTTTTCACTAAATATTATTATTTCTAACCTTAAATTTTGTGAACACATATCATCCATTTAAAACACGATAAAATTAAGACTCAAAACAATTAAAAGGTGATTTTAATTTTTGTTGACCTACTTTAGATCGATATATTAATTTTTGACTCAGATTGAAACAAATTAAGTATTATTTTTTAAAAGCTATCACAATTTAACATAATTATGGGGTCCCGTTAACATCCCAAGTACAAAAATAGCACTAATTTGGAACACGGCATTTTACAATATTTGTACAATTTTTGCTGCAATGCGTAGCGACAATACAAAAAAAGCGTAAATATTACACTGGCATAAAGTACTTTAATAGAGTACTAAAATAATCCTTTATTTGTAATGGCACCGCCAAGTGCAGCATCAAATGTATAAAAATTGTAAAATACCATGTTCCAAATTTGTTCTTCTTTTGTACAGTGAATATTTTACATTTTTAGTAATCCGATTTTTGCTGGGATAATTATGGGGTACGCAGAAAGTTTCCAAGAATCCGAAAATATAAAAATATGCAGGATTCCTCATTTGAAAATCAAAAGTTAAGGCCGTTTCCGATGAAAACGAAAGTCACCGGAAGTCACGTGACTTGTCAAAAAACGTCAAATTTGAAATTATATGATATTCTCAAGTTTCATTTCTCTATCTTGAAAAAAGGGGGTGAACCACCTCCGTGAAACAACCGGTATTCTATTCTTTTCTATTCTATTCGCTTGCCACACATGCATACCGATTACGACGTCTCCTGTCGGTCGGCGCGGCGTGAGGCAAGATTGTCTGTTTTAAAGCTAAAATTTAAAAAAAAATAAGACTAGAAGAAAAATGTTCAATATTTAGAGAGAGAAGTCGTCAAAAATTGTAACGATCATTACCGTGGAATGATCGATCAACACCAAGAAACAGTTTTTGTATTTAAGCTTGTCTCTGAATATGTACAAGTACACATAGTGTATATGTTGTAAGTACACACAGTACACCCTCTTCATTTTTTTTTAATGTTTATATCATTTCAAGATTTTTAAATATTTCATAACTGAAACATTTCGACATTGTCATCATTTAGGTACATGTGTCCTTAAATGGGGTTTTAATTTGCCTTTATATTTTGTCTTATAATCACAAAGAGTACATTGAAACATCTCTGTCTCATCAACACTTTTATGCTTGATAAGGTGCCTTGACAAATCAGCTTTTCGCTTGGATTTATATTTGCAAAATTTACATGCATGCATTACAGCCTGGTCGTTATTGGTGTGCTTGTGCTTAAAAGTATGCTTCCAAAGATTCCTTGAGTATTTCGTTTGAAATTTACATTCTTTACATTTATGTAACTTGGTTTCTTCAGCACTTTTATGTTTGACTAAATGCTGTCTTAGATTATCCCGTCTTTTGGCTTTAAAATCGCAAAATGGACAATTAAACCTCGTGGTGTCGGAGGTATTGTGAACAGCCAAATGATCTTTTAAAATTCGATGGTGCTCTGTTTTAAAATTACACTGGGTACATCGATGCCAGTGGATTCCATCCTGATTTTCGTGTGTAATCCAATGCTTAACTACATCATGCTTCAGTTTTCCTTGGTACGGACACAATGCACATTTAAATAATAAAGCTGGTTTATTTTGACTGGGTACTTGCATTATTTTTGTGAGTTCATTATTGGTTCTTCCTTGTTTTTTTCTTAGCCTGTCAACAAAAAAAAATTATGTATTTATTCAAAATTTGAAATTACGAATTAAACGTTTTTACAAACCCAAGTAGCATTTTTGGCAGAACTTGGGTATTATATACTTAACATACCCAAGTAGCACAGATCGTATACAAAGAAAAGTTTTGGTACACGAAAGTTTTGGTTGACCTTTTTGGGACAAACAATTTTTTTTTTAATATTTAAATGAGAATCATGATTAAGGGAGAAGAACGGTTTAAAAAAACGTTATTGTAAAACATTTAGGGAACCCTAAAACAATTTAAACCATTGTAAAATATTAAGAATTAGCATTTATTATTTTTTGTTTTTTTTTTTTAATAAATGACAGTGGCGGCTCGCCCGATGACGCAGGTGAAGCGCGGCTTTACCTCTTATTTGCAGTCTGACTAAATAATTTTCATTTAAATATTTCTAAAAAAATGAAAAATCTTCCGTTTTTATAAAATAAAATTTCCAAATTTTGTAAATATTGTATCTTTTATTCGATCATTAGGATCGAGCGGAACGACCGCATGTCCGAGATGCGAAAACTCTACGAGAAAAAACAAATAATAAGGTACTTTGCGAAGCAGCTTCCTAGTGTCTTTCAGGCTGCGTTCAGTGTAAATTCCCGAAATGAATCGGTTGCCATGACGACGGCACGGGCGTCTCGTTTCTGCCGAGGTTTGGGCGTGTTTGCATGTGATGCAAACTTTTAAGCTGGCTCTGTGACTGTAATATCGAGCGTGCGTCGCATGGTGGGCTATTCTATTAGACACTTTAAATTGGTCATGACACGTACGAGGTGCCCAGCGGTATACATGAAATTTTCCGACTCGGATGTTTCTGTCTTTTACATTTTATTACCATGTATTTCTATCATGCTTTCTTTGGTTCGGCAGCTAGTCTATTGATTTTTGGCTCCTGTCGGCAAAACTCGCTGCGTATTTGATGACATCTTCACGTTAGCAACATGCCGCAAACGCTATGCTACGTTTGTTAGCGTCATGTATGAACGTTAAATACCGGTAAATTATAAAAATGGAACCGCAATTTTACCTTCCTCTCTAGTAAAAAATTACATAATTCCAGACTGCTTAGTTCAAATACAAGACGGCTTTTGTTATGTACCTAATCCCAACCCATCCATAGCTATTAACTTTCACCAAAGGATTAACGTAATTCCTCAAGAACAGTTCGAAATATCTAATCTCGTAGAAACACCAAAGACAAATTTTAATCTTATAGACCAATTTAGATTAAATCATTTAAATGAACTCGGAAAATCGAAAATATTACCTCTATGCTACGAATTTAAGTATATTATGTATCATGAAAATTGTGACTTAACATGTACAAGTCAAACTAAACATAAAATTAGGACAACAAACGACAGACCGATTTACGTAAAATCTTACAGACATCCTCCCGCCATGAACAAAGATATACAGACGCAAATTCAAAAATTACTAGATAATAAAATCATTAAACTATCCATATAACGCTATTCAGCCCCCGTTTGGATAGTTCCAAAAAAGACAGATGCATCGGGAAAGAAAAAATTTCGCTTGGTCATTGATTATAAACAACTTAATGACTTCACTGTTAAAGAAATTTACCCCCTTTTACGTATTGAGAAAATTCTTGATAATTTAGGAAAATGCTCTTATTTTACAACTCTCGCACTTGGCTCAAGGCTTTGACCAAATAGAGATTGATCCCCAATTAATTGAACAAACGGCTTTTACCGTAAATAACGAAAATTATGAATACCTTAGGAAGCCATTTGCTTTAAAAAATGACCCCGTCACATTATCTTCATAAGTTCGGTTTTGTTTATATGGACGATATAGTAATCTTTTCAAAATCCTTATCTGAACATATTGACCACATCCGAATGATCTTTAAAAAATTAAGACAAATGAATCTAAAAATTCCATTCAGTGGAGGAGAATTTAATAATCGTGTTTTACAAGAATTTTGCAAACTACACAATATTGACTTACACATTAAAATCCACTCGAATTCAACATCTAATATCCCAGTAGAAAGGTTTCATTCACCACTATTAGAAAAACTACATGCTTTAAAGATACAAAATCCTAATGAATCTGAACCAAATTTAATTATTTCTATTGTTCTAAACTACAATCAAAGCATGCAATCAACTACAGGATATGCAGCTTTTGCACTTTTGTACGGGCCTTATTATCAGGAACCCAACATTAATAATAACCTCACAATATATGAGCAATATAACGAAAATAGAAAAAAAGAAGTTCTCTTGTTTCATAAAAAACATCAAAAACAACATAAAAATACCAAAAACAAAATAAAAACGCAGAACCGGTCCCTGAAATTTCCGAAAACACGACCATTTATCAAACGAATCTCAAAGCGCTTCAGCGAAAAAATGTACAACCTAACTGGCCTATAAAAATATCAAAATTAGAGAACAAGAAAATTTCAGGATTACACAAAAAGAAACCAATAAAAACTCAAGAAAAAATGTTTCCTCTTTACAGCCTCCTGGCTCCCTTCCTGATAGCCACCACAACTAGGACTATGAGGATGTTTCAGATGCCAGCATAATTAATCATTATCATACTACATATATACCTTATAACCTTACTAATATTAAGTTTACTATAGTACAAATTATAGCAAACACTATTCATCTCGAGACACTTGTACAAAACCACACCTCACTAAAATTATACATCAATCACATACAGAGTACTATTAACGAGACTCATCACATATACCAAAAATCAATTTTTCAAAAACGCTTTAAAAGGGAGCTTAAAATGTATTACAGGTAACTTAGATCAAAGCGACTTGGAAAAATATTCAAAATAATTTTCTTACAATTCAAGAAAACCAAGAACAAATTATGTATAAGACTGACTTCATCAGTTCTTTTGCCTTTAATTTTCATAAAAATGTTGAACAAAATTTAAACATTATTACAAAACATTTTCAAATATTGCAATGTCAAATTCAAGATATTTAAAATGAAATAAAACTTTTACCATTATTGGAATCTGAATTGATCCAAAATAATGCATTAAAAACCAAACTAGAAAAACTTTTACTCTGGAATTATTTAACATTAAAGACTTTTCACATATATAGAAATTTTTCAAACAACATCACTCTCGATTTACTTTATGGCTCTTACAGCACATATCTGAGTTAATTAAAATATGTAAAACAGGTATTATAATTTATAAAGAAAATGTCATATTAGCTTTAAAAATTCCTATTTTAGAGAATCAAAATTGTAATCTCCAATTTGTAAACCCTATCCCTAACAACCAATAAATTATTACTCTTGTACCGTATAAATTTTATTGCTTACTAAAGTGGTATAAAAATTGTAATGACATAAACACCAAATGGTTATGTTCAAACGAAATATCAGCATGCCCCCTTGAAAATTAAAAAAAAAAACTAATGTACATATATTCTAACATATAAACAGGTTATTATTATTTAAGGTATTTTAATTATTATTATTTATTTTAAACATAAATAAAAAACAACTATTCCTAGGAAATTTTTACAAAAATTAGTCAACGAGGACGTTGAATTTTCTAAGGATAGAGAAGTTATAGATTAATTAATAAGGTTTATCACATTATTTTATCATTTGAACTTTCACATAGTAAACCTTTCACCCGTCCCTTAAGCTGTTATAAATACGTTGATATTATAATTAATTTTTAGTTAGTAAGACGTAGAGTTAAGATACTGTCTGTAGTTATTTTTCATAATAATTTTTTTTTTTTAAACACTTCCAGTTACTGTTCATAATTCTATGAGCAACTTAAAGTGTCTATTGTTTCTTTTCAGTTGCAGTATTCGTTTTTATTATATTTTTTTAATAATGTTTCCTGTGTATGATGGAGTTTGTGTTTTACTGGAAAAATCGTTTTCGGGGTGGAATGAAGATGACAAAAAATAATTCTTAAAATCTGAAAAGCCGTCCCCCTTATTAAAGGTACACATACACAATACAGATCGAAAGTAAAGGTGGGGGAGGGGGTTCGGCGATGCTGCGTCACCTATTTGTAAAGTCACGAGCCGCCACTGATAAATTATTTAAAAACGGTTAATATAGGTAATAACCATAAATACATTTTTTTACATAGAATACTTAGATTATAACACAAATTAAAAATTATTTAAAAAACAATTGTCAGGTATGACATAACAATGTTCTATTGTTTTTTAAATATTTTTAATTTGTCTTATGATCTAAGTATTCTAAGTAAAAAAATACAATTATGTTACCTATAGCATCTACTTTGCTTTCTTTGTGCAGAAGACTAGGTTTTTAAGTAATTTATTTAAGAAAAAAACAAAAGTTAAGTCTTAATTCTTAATATTTGACAATATTTTAAATTGTTTTAGTGTACCTACCTTACTTATATGTTTTACAATCACGTTTATTTAAACCGATTATCTCCCTTTTTGATTATTCTACTTTATTTAAACAAAAAATTTTTGTTTTTCCAAAAATGTCAACCAAAACTTTCATGTACCAAAACCTTTTTTTTGTATTGAAACGTAAGCTTAATTCAAGTGTCTTATTGAAGCACCCCATGTCCCAAATCCAAGAACACCCACCTCTGTAAGAATCACAAGGACAAGAATCTATCGTTTGGAAAATATCACTGTTAATTAATAAAACAACAAAAGCCTGCTAAAACGTATACTCGCAATATGCAGACGATTAAACACACATCAGATTTAGGAGAAATTGTACTCAGATGAAACTTTTTTGATCCCCTGAATTTATTAGCAAAATAAAAATTCTTTGGAAAAAGAAAAGGAAAAAAAGAAAAAAGTCTCATTTCGGGTAAAATTTCGCGTCCGAATCTGATGTTCTGTTAGGTTGTTTCCATTGCTAAAATGCATATTGGTTTAAGAACGCTTTAGTACAAAGTTTTTTGTTTTACATCCTGCAGACAGTAACGTTTAATTATGGACATCGAGTTTACATTACTTATTTTTATGAAAAAAAAAACACCAAATTTTTGTAATAGGGTTATTTTGGAACGCTTATTTAACACTTCGTAGTGGTTGTGGTAATTACTGCTGGGGTAATGAACCACTACCACTGCCGTAAGCTACGAATCCATTTCGTTGTGGTTGTGGTTATTTTTCTGGTTAATTTTAAATAATTTTGGCATAATTAATTTTAATAATTATAAAATATTACCAGGTTCCAACATATAAAACACTTATTTTTTAAAATTAAGCCAAATTTTTTACTTTTTCTCATCTTCAAATTTTTTTACAACTGAATATTTTTAATGTGTTCCAAAAACTCTGGTAAAATCGATGAGTGGTAGTGGTAGTGGTTAAACACTCCCACAGCGGCTGTTAAAGTTGTCAAAGTTTTAAACGTTCCAAAATATCCCTAATATTTAATCTTTAAAAACAGTTATCAGTTAATAAAACAAACATGTGAGACATTTTTATTGAAAGGGTTTTTTGCTAAAAGAAGGCATTAAGCCAAAAAAATAAAATTCCAAACAAAAAATCAAGAAAACACAAAGCTTTAAAAGTCATTATTATGTAAAATAACCTTAGATCTGAATTTTAAATTTAGCAAGGTACAGGAATTGCGTAGTTATTGTTTTATTGTTATTTGAAATAACATAACCTAATAAAAATTTGTTAAAAGAAGACCCTCACTTATTAATCTTTAAGGCGCATTTACACAGACAAACTTTCCTTTGATGTTGAAATGCCGACAAACATTTACACGAGCCTCTTGAGCAAAATGTTCAAAAAAAAGTTCGAGCAAAATCTCGTACAAAAAGACTCACGGAAATTTTGGAGAGAATGTTAAGGCGCAATTACACAGACGAACATGCTCAAATAAAAGCTCGTGCAAAAGATCTAAAATTTTTTGCGTGAACATTTTTGTGAGCTTTTCTTTGAACATTTTGTTCGGTAAATTTTTGAGCAAATTATTGCTATCTATTTTGAAAACATATTTTTAAAGATGAGAATAAATAAAATTTACATCAGTGATCAGTGATCTCAATTCTTTTAAAAAATGGAACACCAAGTTTTATTTAAAATTTTTGTGAAAAAAAGCCGACGGCAAGCGAAACATTATTATTGGCTCTACTATCAGTTTTGTCAGATGGTTTAGGGTTACTTATAATATTTTTTGTTAGGGTTTTTCTCAGATTTTTTTGCCCGGGGTTTTTTTTGGGATTTTCTTGCGAGTTTTTTTTTATTTCCAAGGGTCCTAAAGTCAAAAAAATTTTTCTTTTCCAAAAAAATTTTGAGTTTTTCAAATATCGGCTAAAAACTCAAAAATTGCACTTTTAAGCGGTAATCCGCGCCTCACGACTATGAGGAGTGGTGGGGAGGGGGATCTTTTTTAAACATATTTTTGTAACTTTACCCTTAGCTTTTATTGTTGTTTTTTAATTCCTCACACCAGATTTACCTAGTTAGTTTAAGGTCCCAAGGGTTGCTTAAAAAAGCAAAAGGTTCATGAAAATGCTGAAGATATAGATATTTACGGTCAATTTAATGTAATAATCAAGGTCGATTACTGAGACTGCACCAACAATATGCAAAGGGGAACATTGCGATTCAAAAGAGTGGCCGGCCTACTACCTGCGAAATCCAAAACGCGGGATGATAGATCGGCGACACAGTCTACTAAATTACTGCTAAATTATATTTTTTAGACAAGTGTCGGGTTCGTAGAGTTGTAAAATTGGGTAATAAACGGGTATTATTTAAACCGAACGTGCTTTTGTTCATATATTTGAGATTTAATAAAATGTATATAGGTTTTTTAATTTGACTTAATTATTAAATAATAATATTGAAAAAGACTAAACTAGGAAGTAGAATAAAGGGATATTCTTTTAAACGTAAATTTTTATCATTATATTTTACAGGCAACAACAATAAATAAGTGCCAATTATTTTTTTTTTATTCTCGTTTTTTTACAACCCCAAAAAAGTTACAAGTATACTGGCATATCCCTTATAAAATTCAGATCAATCTAAGTTGCTTATGAGGCAAAATGTGAATTTCGGCATCAAATCGTTTTTCCGTCGGAAAGCACTTGTTTAAAAATACCTTATTTCAAAACTTTGTTTTTCTATTTTCAGTTAAGTTCAATGAATTCCGATAACAATATATATTTTGAATTTGTAAAGAAATTTTTATACCCCCAATTCTTCAAACAAATTTTGCTCAACATTATCTCCAAAATTTACGTGTTTTTTTGTTGCGAACATTTCTTTGAACATTTTGCTCAAGAGGCTCGTGTAAATGTTTGTCGGCATTTCCACATCAAAGGAAAGTTTGTCTGTGTAAATGCGCCTTTAAGTTGTTGGTATAGAAATTTCTTACAATTTTAAATTTTATAGTTTTATGGGAATTCATCGAACTTAACTGAAAATAGAAAGACTAAGTTTTAAAACAAGGTATTTTTAATTAAGTGCTTTCCGACGGAAAAACGATTTGATGTCGAAATTCACATTTTACCTCATAAGCAACTTCGATTGACCTGATTTTTATAGGGGATATGCCAGTATACTTGTAACTTTTTTGGGGTTGTAAAAAAACGAGAATAAAAAATAATAATTGGCACTTATTTATTGCTGTTGCCTGTAAAATATAATGATAAAAATTTATGTTTAAAAGAATATCTCTTTATTTTACTTCCTAGTTTAAAACACAATACAATAATAATTAAGTCAAATTAAAAAACCTATATACATTTGATTAAATCTCAAATATATGAACAAAAGCACGTTCGGTCTAAATAATACCCGTTTATTACCCACTTTTACAACCCTACGATCCCGACCCTTGTCTAAAAAAATATAATTTAGCAGTAATAGACCAGACTTCTGAATCGGAATTTTGCTCCTTTGCATATTGTTTGTTCAGTGTCAGTAATCGACCTTGATTATTACATTAAATTGACAGTAAATATCTATCTTCAGCATTTTCAAAAACCTTTTGCTTTTTTAAGAAACCGTTGGGGCCTTAAACTAACTAGGTAACTCTGGTGTGAGGAATTAAAAAAAAAAACAATTAAAGCTAAGGGTAAAGTAAAGTTACAAAAATATTAAAAAAAAAACCTCCCCACCACTCCTCATAAACGTGAGGCGCGGATTACCGCTTAAAAGTGCAATTTTTCAGTTTTTTGCCGATATTTGAAAAACTCAAAATTTTTTTGGAAAAGAAAAATTTTCCTGGGTTGTTTTTTAAATTTAGGAAAAAACCCTTGGAAATAAAAAAAACTCGCAAGAAAATCCCAAAAAAACCCCCGGGCAAAAAAATCCGGGAAAAACCCTAAGAAAAAAAATATTATAAGTAACCCTAATCCATGTGACAAAACTGATAGCCAAGAATAATATTTCGCTTGCTGTCGGCTTTTTTCCACAAAAATTTAAAATAAAAGTTGGTGTTCCATTTTTTTAAAGAATTGAGATCACTGATCACTGATGTAAAATTTTATTTATTCTCATCTTTAAAAATATGTTTCCAAAACAGATAGCAATAATTTGCTCAAAAATTTACCCGAACAAAATGTTCAAAGAAAAGCTCACAAAAATGTTCACGCAAAAAATTTTAGATCTTTTGCACGAGCTTTTGTTTGAGCATGTTCGTCTGTGTAATTGCGCCTTTAGTTATCAAAAATAGTGCACTTATATCAATACCCTGAGTAAGTCCAAAAAATACAGTTACAGACATACGTACAGTTATTATTATGTGGACACAAATCTTTCATACAAAAAATTTTACAAAGGAGACTGCCATACAATTTTTAGAACCCAAAAAAATGTTGCGTAACATAAAAAATAAACCAATATAATAAACTTTTAGAACACAAAAAAAATACAGTCATTTTATCCATTAGTTTTCTAGATATAATGTCTCAAATTGTGGTAAAAATAAAGTAATCACAGGGTATATTTCAGATAAAATATTAAGCTAATACAGGAATATCTGCAACTAGCAACTTGTCAAAGTCCTCCGACGGAGAAAATATTTTTAATTGCCACAATCTGTCTAGGTAGATTTTTTTACCAAAACTTTAAGAGAAAATTACAGTCATACATTAAGCTAGATATTTTATTTTCGCACGATTACATTACTAACTATTAGCTATCGAAAACAAACCGTCAAGTTTTAAATAAACGTTATTCAAGTAATTTTCGCGCAAAATTACACTCAGGCATAAAAATTTTCAGATCATTTTGCACTTAATCGTATTTTCTTTGAAAAACAACATTCGTTCGTTTTCAAATTTTGTAAAATAGCTCTCCTTCTTCGAACTCGAAGTATTTCGCCAAAATATGAAAATGAACTCTTGTTGTCTTTAGTCAATACGCTTTCATGCAAAATTACCGATAATTTTTAGGCACTAATGTTATTACCTCCAATAATATTTTTAAAACTAATGGATAAAATTTCGCAATTTTTGTTGGTTAACCGATTTGAAAAAGGGGTGGACATGATTGGTACTCGGTTTATACTTTATATTAGGCAAAATATTTTTGTGTTCTTAAAATTTTAAGGAAATCTCATTCCACCCCTTTTTGTTTGACAATTTTAAAATTAAACAAAAATACTCTAGATGAGGGTTCACATAAGATCAATAGTACTGTACCTATTATTTTACTGTTATTCGACATAACGTAACCATAAGCATAAATTTTTAACATAAACCGAGAAAACAAAAATCATCAGTGAAAATAAACTGCTTTTTGAATTTACCAATCACTAGGTATTTAGGAACCATAAAGAACCCTAATCCTAGATTGTTAACATAAATCGTAGATGAAGTACACCGTGAGAGAACAATTTGTCCTTATACCGTAACGTATAAATCTTTACGTACCAAAAATTGTTTAGTTGACTAGTATTAATTTTTGAAACTAAAATACCCTGAATAAAACCAAAATATTTCCCAGCAAACCAGGAGGTGGCGGTAAACAGTCGGCCGCTAAGTGATACCGGCGGATTTCTGACGGGACGTATAGGCACTTGCCATGCGATCGCTAAAATCTTCTTGTATTTCGGAATGTATTTGGCACTCGTTAATTCGAATTCATTCAGAGGTTGGTTGAACGCCACCAAAATGCGCTTTCTAACTTTGCTTGCTGAAAAACGCCTGACCGTATTAAGCGCTTTGTCGCTTCGTAAGCCCCAGCTCTACGCAACCTTTCTCGCGGTGGGTTCGCAACATAGAAACAATCATATTTCTATGTTTCGCAACAGTTATATATATATAGAAGGCTCGTGGCGTAGTGGTAGAGTATCAGAATAAAAATACTCGCGCCCACCCGCCTGTCGGCCGACACGTGCCCAAGCGGTCATGGGCGGTATACATGCCGCGGCGACCCAAGTTGTCGAGCCGCCAGCTGGCTTTCGAAAAATTGTAAGAGATGCGCTAGCGTCCAGACTACGTTGTGTTTGTTGGGATAAGTCTAAAACTACCAACTTAACTAATTCATCACTTTTTGAGCCTACTACTGTTACCACTACGACTACAGAATACTAATTCCAAAATCCCGACTTGGTTAACTAAAATTGCTGAAGTTTTCAAGCTTAAATTGTGGTCCGGACTAACCGCAGTGCCCAGCTAATAGCACTTTATGGTCTGTTTCTTTCTTTACCATGTAGTATCGAGCGAAATCACTCGGGTGTTGCCCAAAACGCGGTTCACAACATACGGGTAGGTCTTCTGCCAAGACATGTAAACATTGCCTCTTACTTAGCACACATATCACTCTTGTGCGGATATTTTCGTGTGGTTTCAAAAATATGATTCCTGATCCATATACTTTCCATTTTCGCGTACAATACTTCAGCGTCCATACCAATTTTATTAAAGTGACACTTAAAAAGTTTTTAAAGAAGATTATATCTGTAACGTATGGACTAATATTGTTTTTAAAATGCCAAGTCCAAACATCGTTCTAGTTAAATTAATAAATGCCCTGCCAAAAAGAACCGTATTAAATCTCATAATCATTATAATCATTTTCTAAAATATTTTATAATCAAACAGACTCATTAAACTTAATAGGTGTCTATGATTACACCCTTGTTTTTTATAATGTATTATGGGGTTTTTTTGGGACAGGCCGGACTAACAAAATTTTAAGGATTTCTATAAAAATCTTGTTTTATTAATTTTATATGCTTTTATATGTCCATCTTTTAAAAAAAAAATTAAATACTATAGGTTTATACATCCACAGTTTCTATGGGTTTTTCACTGAATTTTATAGTCTAATACGCTCACAATATTTTATATGTACATAATCTTACTTACTATATGGCTACTCTACTACTATATGGCTAAGGCCTTTGAAACAGACAAATATTATAAAACATCCGTTTTTTTCGATCACCTGAAAACTAATTAAAAAGGCTGTACTACTTAGTATACTTACTTAGTTAATTATATATACTTTCGTAAATACTTCGACAAAAAAATATTTTTTGACTCATGGAATCTTATAAAATATCATAATAAAGCCTCACAAAATCTCATAGAAACTTATCGAAGTTATAACATCTTACCTGCCCTAACCTATACAAACATGAAGCCCTATGAATTAAATATTAAAAAAACAATTTTTCTCGCCCACCTGAACTTATAAAATCTTATAAAAACACTATAATCACATCAGCTGAGTTAAATACTTTTACAAAAAAATATTTTTTGGTTTATGAAATCTTTTAGGCATTTATCATATCATAGGCAATCACTCGATAGCGAGTATGATTTTCGTCTCTTCTTTCCAAAAATAGTGTTATAATACTTAAGTGTAAATTGTAATGTTTGTACATTGTATTGAGTACCGCAATAAACAAATAAATAAAAGCATTTAATTTTTTTTCGGTCCAAATCACTTTTCCAAGCAAAAATTCTACTCAGGAAAATTTTCGTAGTATTTTTTGACGTTGCTAATTTTTTTTGTTTTGAAATATACTTTTTGGTGGGATATTAAAAAATTATAATTATAATTAAAAAACATGCTCAGAAATACAAAAAACAAATAATGACTTTTGCAACAGTAAATTCTTCAGCAATTGTTGATAATTTCTTTGAATTAACAAAAATCAACAACCGATTACAACATCTATTTGTACGGAAAAAATAAAAAGGAAAAGCGGTTTTATAGAAGAACGGTTTTAAATAAAGTCGCTTTCTCCTTTATTAAAATCGTTTTCTAACAGCTGATTGATGTACTGTCAATTCTCTTTCCTTACAGTTTCTCACAAATTATATTACTTTTTTTAAACGCAAATAAAAAATTAGTTAACAACTTTTTTTCCGGTTTAAAATAAAATTGAATTAATGTTTGTTCTAATGGTATGTTTAGGACAAGTATTTTTAAACCGTCCTTTGTTTAAAAGGGCTTTGTGGGTACCGAATAAACAAATTAATTGTTTAACCTAAAACTTTATTTTTTTGCGGTATTGCTTTGAACATCATATTTCGATTAATAAAGTGTCATATATAGAAAAAAAGTTTGTCGTAGAATCGATTGCTGCACTTTTTACCTTATAGTAAAATTTGGATCTAAATTTCCTATTTATATGAATCTAATTTTTATGTAAAAAAGATGAATCCGATTTCTTTCATCTAGAGCTTATTAAGCTGGAATTGTAAAAGCAATTGTCGTTTTTAATATTTATTCATTTTTTAATTTCCAAGAAGAAGCTAAAATTTTGAGCTATTTCCGTCCTACAATTATTTCGATAGAACTAGAAAAAATACGCCTCTCACATTATCCTGATTTAAACAGAGTTAAAAAAAGTTAATAAAAAGGTTTTTTTTTTAAGGAGAACAGCAAAAATACATATTTATACCACAAAAAAATAACTTTTTTTTATACCTTCATCAAAAACATGATTTTAGTAACTGTCTGTAGATAACTAAAGCATGGCTTTTTTGGTTACCGAAAAAACTCTTTTTTTTTATCACGGGTGCAAAAAAAGATTTCTGTTCGTTTTTTACCCAAAATTCAAGAGAAATGGCGGCACCAAGTATTTATGAAAAAATTATTTAAAAAAATCGTCAAAATAACAACCTGTCAAAGATTAAAATGTCGCGACAATGAACATCACCGAGTAAAAAGGCACATCGCTATAGAAACCTTTGTTATTTTATTTACCAGCCGCCTTGATTTATAGTGTAAAGATGGTGTGTTGCGAGAAGTGCTCTTCGTTCGATTATTAAAAACATTTTCCTGTTTTTTTCGTATTTTTTGATAAAGGTATTAAAAAAAATATTGTTTACTACTTACTCGCGGCTAAACTGTGCCTTTTTTACTCGCGTTTTTAATACCTCGCTGCGCTCGTTATTTAAACCAACGCTTGTAAAAAAACACATTTTAGCTACTACTTGTAAAAACTACTATTTTAATAGTTCGTTTGATTAATGATAGAAAAAAAACAAATTATTTTTATCATCTTAGATTAACAACCATGCCACTCTAAATTTTTTTAATGTGCCGTGCCGTTTTTATCTTATCCTACCATATGACTTATCAAAAATATTTAATAACTCCGATTTAATAAGAGACACATCGTTTGAAGGAAATTAAAAAATCATTCAAAATATGTAAAAAAAATTAAATATTTCATAAGAAAAATACCAACTTTGTGCTATATCTCAAAAAATAAAAGTGACTCATGAAATCTGATTTAGTAATTAAATTCCAGTTTAAAAACTCTACAAAAATGAAAGTAACACCACGAAGATATTTTCATAAATAAAAAAGTTTAGAGGCTATCCCAAAATGCTGACTTTTCAAAAAACGAATTTTCACTATCTCCTCTAGAATTACCCGAAACCCCCCAAAACCATCGAATTTTGGACACCCTTTACAATCATGTAACGATCTTATTTTCGGTCAGGAACTATTATTGAAATCGGTTTACTGGTTCGGTGAGCAAGGATCAACAGAAGTTGAATTAACGAAAATAAGATTATTCCTACGGGAATTTCGGGCGCCACCCTCTGTGTTTTACATGGCAGAGGGACCACGACGTGTCCAGGTAGAAAACAGTGGAGAAGGTTAACCCAGGGGTCCACTGCCTCTCATTGAGTTGGTTAACTTTTAACAATAATAATAATAAAGATCTCACCCATTTTAAGATCGCACACACACAAGTAGTACCTATAGTTTATATATATAAGAAAAGAAAAAAAAAACACAGCAAGAAAATGTAGTTTTAATTTCATTTATTTCAATGCTACGTGATCCCTACTAATTATACAGCGGTAATTGCTATTTTGTTGCTTAAATTTATAAAAAAGCATATGGAAGAAAAAGCGAGTAAAGAAATTGAAAAAAAATAAGGTTTTAGGGTTTACGTGTTTAGGGGTTACCTTTAGATTCCGAGAAATATGGGTACCTACACAGTCGCACGGTGTCGCAAGAGTTCTAATTACTTCTGATCTTAATCTTTGTTTATAATACTTCCATTTGTTAATAAAATAAATTACTTCGCATTTCCAGTGTGAAATATGTAAACGGTCAACGGCGATTAATTAGTAAATGTTTGGAGGTATTTTGCTAATATAATGACGACTCTGCCAATTCATACATACCTTTTTTTTTCGGAAGTCACTAAACTCTACGGATGCGGTAGACGGAGTGACGCCTCAAAAATCCTCGCGCCGGTTCGTCTCGTACCGTAAAGTTAAAATTTTTAAAACTGAAAAAGTGGGGACGCGAGTATTAGCATAAAAGAAACAAAATGATATTGTGATCGGAAAAACCGTAGATAAATAGCTTGAATATCTAGAAACTAGTTTTCTATAAGTTTTAGAAAACTAGGACCTAGTCCATTAAATGCGCGGTAGTCTAAATACATAGTTTAGGAAAAAGAATAATTTTAATATTGGCAAAATTGCGGATTTTATATTTTAAAACAAAAGAAAAGAAAACCTTTAAAAATTAAATAGAGTACACACCCCTCTTTTTTCCGGGAAAAAATATATAGAACACCAATATATTTTTTTTTTAAATAAAAAATTACGTGCTTAAATTAAAAAAAATTAAAACAAAACGCTAAAATACAACCGGTACCAAAAAAAAAATAAACACTTGTTTAAATTGAAAAGAAAGATTAAAAAAAAAACAATTAAAAAAATGGCGTCTACGACGACGGACGGATACTCAGATTAGTCACCCGACGTCATCTGGTACCTCATCCGGTTTCTTCAGGTGGTTCCTCGGCCTAACCGGAACTTCACCCCGACGGTTTTGATTTAAGTGATTTATAAGGGATTGACCAATAATGACCGGTCATATTTGGTCAAGATCAATGCATCTAAGCGACACCGGTTTTAACCAAAATAGGGGAAATTGTGACGTCATTGATTATTTTACGAACTTCGATGATAATCTTGATCTGAAGGTGAGTTAGGTCTTTGGATATCATAAAGGTGATTCAAAGTTTTGTGTGGAAAAATATCTGAAGCAAACATCTCCGGGATTATAGGGCTGCGCCCCATTTATAGATTACGCTGTGTTACCGTTGAACTTAAGAGGTTGTGTGGATCCTACGTCGGAAATTCTTGCCATTGGCGCTATTACTAAAATTTTCCAACCAGTCAGTTTGACCGTTCCGTCCAAGCGAACGGTCCGTTGGGTTACGGTTATTGTGAAGTACGTCATAGTCTAACCTCAAAATCAATGACCAAAAGAATAACCGCGGTCAAAACCGCTCCTCACTGGTCAATGACTTATAAATCACTTTAAAGTTTTTCCCCATGTGGGCAACAATATATGCCTACAGGGCCGAAATCTAACTGGGCGGCAATATTCTTCTCGCGGCCTCTAGGTTGTGGTTTCCCGGACTGATGTTGTAGGCAACGGTACCGGCCTAGAACTTGGTATCGGGGTGGGTAACGATCCCGGCCTAGGGTTTGATACTAGGTTGCTCCTTTCCACCAACTCTACCGGTCCAAACCTTACTTTTTTTGTAGCAGGCGGGGGAGGGCGGATCCCACAGCTGCATTCCTTGGACAACGTCCCGTACCTTTCACAACGGGAGCAAAATTTAATGGGTTTCCCTGAACATTCTGTCCGGGAATGACCAGGGTACCCACATCTCCAACATAGTCCCTTCTCTACTGAAAGATATATCTCGTTAAAGACTTTATTCACGTATTCACTGATTATCCTCAAAGGGATCCATGCTGAAGGGGGAATCGGGTTGTAAGGTGGAAGGGTTGTTTAGGAATGCCGACGGTGAAATAATAGCCCGGGGTTGGGTTGGAGCGGTATCGGTTGGCGGAGGAGTGGTACAAAAGGTAGGGTTAGGGAACATTGACAGGGAGTTCTATCGGTGGGGTAATAAAATCTCTGATAAGATAGTTCGGGTTGACAGCCGCCAGTTCTTCGTCATTTAATAATAAATAAAGCTCATCATAATGTAATTCCAATGTGGGACTGACACTTCCTGATTCGCTGGCCGGCATGATGCTTTGAAACGTTAAATTTTTTAAAAAAATTTGGTAAGGATTTCTGTATATGGAAACCATACGATTCTTCGGAACCTGAGAGTAAGAAGTTCACTTAAAAAAAAGTTAAGTAGGTTATAATTAGGGTAAGTTCGGCAATGTACAACAAAAGCTTGCCATCATCACTATACTTATCTTGGGATTGATAATTTACAAAGGATAATACTAAGACTAATATGACAAGTGCAGTATTTCAGCGGTGTTATTTAAGCTCAAGCGGTAAAGAAGTAAACAGGACACAAACAAAAAATATATATGGTGAGAAAAATATAGGGTAAGAAAGTAGTGAGGGAGATATATATACAAGGTAAAGAATTAAAGTAATGAATAAAGTATGGTAATACAAAATTGTTTCGTAACATATACGTACGAAAATAATAAGATAAAAGATATATCTAGCTAGATATAAGCCGTCAAAAGATTTTGGTGAAGGTAAAGGTTAAGGTAATTCTAAATAAGGATAAGCAAATCGCAGCAAAAATGTAGCTCGAAAAAAGAGGTATGAATTTTAGAAAAGGTATAACTTAGCGAAGAGGTGCAGGTAGTATAAAAAAAAATAATCTATATACATCTAACTAATTAAACGCATCACGGTAGGGACAACTTAGGCGCCTAACGGTAGGAACGATTTAAGCGCGTAACGTTAGGGACGATTTAAGTGAATAACGGTAGGGAAAATTTAAGTGTTCTGATAGTCTAAACGGCGATTCATTTTATTTTTAGTAATGATTGGTTTAAATATCTGTTGAGTACCTTAAAAAAAACTAGTTGTAAAGGTATGATACGGTAAATTATCGTTTTTTTTTATCTTTTATATTTCCAGTCAATAAGTCTATAAATATTTTTGTTTAAAACTAAGTAAACGACAAAAAAAATATATCACTCTTCAAACTGCCGGGATTGTTATACAAACATAGTTTCCTGAGGCCGTCAAAAATCTCTCTAAAACTTTTTGTCGAAGGCCAGTGTGTCGGACGGAATTTTACCATGATGGCTTTTAATTATCTAGGCCATTCTGCCGGTACTGTTTTACCCACCAAACTAGGGTAGTGGCAACAATAGTAATGGGGGTCTACCCACGGAATAACTGACCGGCATGGATTAAGCGGGTAGTATTCTGGCTTCTGAGATCTCTTTTTTTCTCAGTTTTTTTCTTTGGAGCTTTTTCACCTATGTCTTGTGCAATGGCCTTTTCAAACGAGATATCTAAAATTTTGGCTACATGACCATATGGTTTTGGTTCTTAAAACTGGGCTCTGTATGCTTCCGCGTCTAAGCGTATTTTTTTTCAGAGTTTTTGGCTTTTTTCTATTACGGACGGAACATATTTTTTCTTAAAATCGAAGATTTATGAATTTAAAAAAAATAGTCGGGTAATGGATAAATAAAAATAAATAAAGTTAGGAGCTTCTTTTTTTAAGTGAAATTAATCTGTGTGCAGGGGAAGGTCTTTAAAATGGATTCTGGGTAATCTCTTACCAAATTTGTCTGTAAGATCATAGACAGCGGGTGTATTTTGGCTGCAAATCCCTTTGCGGCAGAGGAGAGTGGGTTTTCCCGCCTCATAATTTTATCACCAATATGGCATCTCCATTCCCGGTGTCAATCTCCTCTGGCTCGTCCTGGGCGATATTCTTTTCATTCACAATTTCATCGGTATTTTCTGTAATATTATTACGGTATAGAGCTTTCGGAGGGTCTAGTTCCCGACCAAAGTTTAGAAAAGCGCGTGAGAGTCGTGTTTGGTACTGTTAATGCTAAATATGATGTCATCTAGGTGTGCGTCCCATATTCGGTGTCGGTCTTCGCAATATTGGGCTATTATTTGTTCTTCCAATCGGATTCTCCTGTGGTGTATAAACATGTGTGTGTCGGTGATTAATGCTTATTTCTTTTAAAAGTAGTTTAAAAGGGCGGCCCGTATATTGGGTGCCATTATCATTTCCATCCAACATCCAAATCGAGTAATAATCTTTTCATATAAAGCTTCCGAGACGGCCTGTGAGGTGGCTTTTCGCATGGCTTTACACTTCACCCATTTTGTGAAACGGTCTTGAAATACAATTAACCAATTATTGTCCTTAGTTGACCTTGGAAGCGGGGCAACCAGATTCAAAGGCTGCATTAAACCTGTTGTTTTCTGTTGGGAGAATTTGTATAGTTGGCAAGAATTACACCCTCTAACATACTTCGCAATGTCACGAAACATTCTCGGTCAATACTATTTTCTGGCTATTAGAGTTTTTGCGATTCCTTGATAGCCTGCAATCGGAAGATCATGATTTTCCTTCAGAATTTCTATCCTGGCTGATTTTGGGACACAAATTTTCTACGGGTTGGACAGTTCAGGTTCGGTTAGGTCAGCCATATCCCAGAAGTGTCGATAAAGTTTTCCTTCCTTTAAGCAATAATCTGGGTGTTATTTCGGGTTTGTTTCTACCGCGATTTTCTTGTTGAAATACCAAGAACATGGCTCAAAATTTTCTAAGAACAAGATTGGGTGAAATCCGGATTAGGCACCATCGATGTCAACCGGTTCCCTCGAGAGTGCACCGGCCACTTTATTTAAGACAGCTTTTCGGTATTTTATTTCGAAGTCGAATTGTTGTAGATACATGTTCCATCTTGCTAATCGGCCACTTGGTGATTTTATTGTTGACAGCCACCTGAGACTGGAGTGATCAGAATGTACGGTAAACTGCTGCCCTTCTAAGTATGGACGCATCTTTTCTATACTCCACACCATGGCCAGACATTCTTTTCCTGTCGCCCTAAATTTCTTTTCTGGTGTGCTCAAACTTCGGCTTGCATATGCAATGACATGCTCTCCCTCTGGACCATGTTGTATCAGTGCTACACCTAGGCCGTTGTCGGAGGCGTCTGTTTGCACCACAAAAGGTTTAGTAAAGTCCGGACAAGCCAAAACTGGTGATTCGGTAAGGCAAATTTTAAGTTGCTCAAGAAGCTACACCGAGAAAACGTCTTAAGGTACGTACATTATGGGGTGATGGCATTTCTCGTATCGCGGTGGTTTTATCCGGGTCGGTACAGATTCCGTCGGCTGTTAAAAGATGTCCTAGATAACGTAGTGATCTACGGCCAAATTCTTATTTATCCGGGTTTAGTTTAAGGTTTGCGGCCCGAAGTCGACGGAAGACTTCAGCTAGGTTTTTAAGGTGTTCGTCAAACGTTACCCTCAGGATAATTATATCGTCCAAGTATGCAAAAGCGTAATCATCTAATTCAGGGCCAAATATTTGATCCATAAGTCGCTGATAAAATCCCATTTCGGGGATTGTAAATGCGGTAACGGGCTTACTATCAGTTGACAGCGGTATCTACCAGGACCGGTATTCTCGTAATACGTAACGTTTTGAAGTCGCTAAGCGAAACGAATAGCGAACAGCGCGCTCAGCGGCACGCTGACCGATGACTTTTCGTATTCTCTCTTCCGAACGCACTGCCTGCGAGCAGAGAATCAAATTCGCTTAGCACATCTTGGCATCACCGAATTATGCATTTTTATTTCTTGTTAGCCTTGTCGCTCCTTTTCTTTTTCTATGTGTAAGAAAGAGGCCATTATGTGATCGATTTACATCCGTAGTTCAGAAAGGGTAAATGAAATTGTACAAGTGTTAATCCTTTAAAAAATTACTTGATGGTTTGGTTTAGCTCGGTTAAACCCGCCCTTTGACCCTGTGATATAAACTAGTAGCACGTTCCCGCCCAGTGTGCGGGAAAAAGTTTACCCCGAGACTTAACCGCACACTTAAAAAAAAATTCCGCACTCAGTGCGGGAAAGTTTAAATTTATTCCGGCACTCAGTCAGGGAAAGTGGTGTTTGCGGCACGGTCGTATATTGATATTGATACTTTATTATATAGCATTTATTGTTAAAATGGTTTCACAATATTTACTTATATATCTAGTAAGTTATACCTTATAATTATAGTAAACATGCGTATTCTACATTTTAAGAATAAAACTCCAAGGTATTTGTTACCCAAAAAATAACCTAACCAATTCAACAACAAACACATAATTCATAAATCTACAAGAGAAACCTTGCGCGTGAAAAAATGTATGTTTTCATGTAAGTGTTGAATTAAAAAAAGAAAATAGTAATTTTTAGTATATTTATGAATAAATAAAATGACAAAAGATAAAAAACATAAAAATGGTAATTAGTGTGAAAAATGTGATTTTTTAGAAAAGTAAAGAAAATACAGACCAAAACACAGATATAAAGATAGTTACCTATATGGTTTATTAATTATTTTTTATATCAATTAAGCTATTTATTTCATGTCTGCTAATTTCATATTTCATGAAAGTTTTTAGTTTATTTTTAAAAGAAAACAATGTGGGCATGAGCCTAATAAAACCAGATATTTTTTGGTACACAGCTGATGAAAGATACAAAAAGCACCGCTGACCAATGGCTTTTTTTATCCTTGGTTTTACAGAATTTTGATTGCTTCTATTTCTAGTATTATACGGATGCACAATTATTTCGATGTCGATTTTATTAACAAAAATTTTTGTTGCTATTGAGTTGATGGGTAAAGCCGGTCTTAAAAATTACTTTAAGAAGTCACTTTTGAGAGATGTTGAGAGTCTCTAAATACACGTCCCCAAGCTACTAATAAGAGATTTTTATTTTTCTTATTATTAATAAAAACGCAAACTGAAAAAACTGCTATATTTTCTGCAGCACTCTACAAAGTATTGTAGGGTAGGAAAATCGTACGCGCGGATGGCAAAACAGCTGGCAAATGGTAGGTGTTTCTCAAACGGTCGCCACGCGCTGAGCGCACTTCGTCGACGCCTTGCGTTCAATATACGTGAATACCATTTTTGTTACTTTGGTCACGTGGTATGCGAATATTACGTTATCATACGGTCAGCGAGTACGAAACGCCGAGCGTATTTAGTTACGAGAATACCGGTCAAGTAGCCAGATTTTAGGTCGATAGTCGATATATATTGAGCGCGGCTTAAATGGAAGAGGGTAGGCGTCTTTCTGACTAATATCGTTAATTTTCTTAAAATCAATACAAAAGCGATATTTGCCGTCTTTTTTCCGAACTATTACGACCGGAGAACTCCACGGACTATTCGAAGGTCTAACATCTTTTTAACTTCGGTGTGAATTATTTCCTGCATTTTAGGATTCTGCGGTCCCTGATTGTTTATTATTATTATTTCGATAATTTTAAGTTTCCACTGTTCCTCGGCAGTAAGTGTTTTTAAAATCGGTTCAGTGCTTGAAACTATATGACCTATAGGACTACATAATGTGGCAGATGGTAGTGGCTGGTTTTTTAGGTACATTTCACTCATTTTCAGGTTTATTTCAAAATCGTGTTTTTTTTTTAAATATCCATTTCAAGAACTATTTCAGAAGAGAGGTTAAGAAGGTGACTTAAATTTTCGGTAATTGTAACTTGTCCTAAGTTTAAAGGAATGCGATAAGTTTCGGTGATGTCAACTACGCTACCATTTGCTACCTTTGCTTTTTTATTGTTGTGCAAATTTGTCTATAATTGTTATAGCGGCAGATCTCGGCAGCATAGTCTCCTATGTAGGAACGAGCTGATCCGGTAATGACCAAGGCTGTATACGTATACGGATGTGTGTTGTCTTTATCGGTTTTTAAAAGTATGTTTACGGTAATACTGACTCGGGGTTTACATTAGTTCTGTTCGAATTTTCCGTTAGAGCTTGGACAGGTATGTTGTTTAGAAAAATTAGGATTTTGTTGTGTAGAGTTACGGTTCTGTTGCGAAAAATGACGGTTTTGTTGAAAAGAATTACGGTTTGAATTTACAAAATTTCGATTTTGTATAGAGTTATTGGTAGCTACGCCTGGCGGCGTTTGGTGCGAAGTAGACGGGCAACTAGGGTTGTTCAATTCTTTTAGTAAAGTTTCGGTTTCCCTTATCAATCTGGTTAAAGTAACTACATTGGAAAAGTCGGTTTTGCGTATCTGTTGACTGTAGTCCGGTAATAAATTTCTGTACAACCACCGCATTTCTTGTGTAACTGTGATCCCTCCATGTCGTCTGATCAAAGTTTGTAGATCGGTAATGTAACGACTACTCGGTTCATTTATTGTCTATAATTGGCTTATTTCGGCTTCTAAATCTTCAAGTTAGTTAAGAGGAAAATAAAAAGCAGGAAACTCAACAATAAAGTCTGTCCACGAGTTCGAATGATTGCAATTGTTTCTAAACCATAGGGCCGCTTGTCCTTTTAAGATTTCAGGCATGTGGGGTAGCAAGAAATTAATTTGAGTCCCTTGTGATAAGCCAATTTCATACAATCGTTCTATAAAAGAAACCGGGTCATCGGTGGTTCCATTAAATGATAAGTTCCATTTGTGAGCTTTAATTTGATCGGGTGTATGTGGCGTTAAAGTGATGAAACTGTTCTGTAACGTAGGGTGTACTATACGTAATGGGGTAGTGGTTTGCATTGTAGGCCAAGTTGAGGCCGGCTGTGTAGGGTTAATTTGTGTCATGTTGCTAGTGGTCGGTAGGCTAATGTTGGCTGAGGTAAGGGTGGGTAGGCTAGTATTTTGTAGTTACGGTGGCTGGGCTAAGGGTGGATGAAATATTTAACGGAGCGGTTGACGGTTGCGGTACGATTACTGATGTTGATTGAGGCTGAGTGGGGTAGGAAAAAACTTGTGTATTTTGAATAATAGGGGTAGTCTTTCCATCTTAATGAAAGTGATCAGGCGTTTTCTTAATGTTTCTACAGTTCCCGAATTATCTAAGCCGAATTTATCTAACTCAGTAAATAGATCCTTTTTTTAGCGCATATACCCAACTGACCCTAGTATCTGTAAGGGTAGGGTCTGTAAGAGTACCGGAGGTTAGTGTTGCTGATGTTGCGGTAGTGTTTGAAATGGTAGTCAGATGCTGTGCAATATTTGTTGTGACTGGTGCGATTGTGGTTGTTACTTGTAAAGCAGGAGGTGCAGCCATGGTAGCTGGTTGGTTTAGGTTTTCTTGGGGTAGATTGGTTTCGTCTGGGCCAGGTTGACCTTGGTTATTTTTAACCATTGTATTTAAAAAAAATATAGCTAGGTAGACACTAATAAATTAACGTGCTTAAAATAACTGTCCTATAATAGCGGGACGCGTTAGGTATTGGTAGCGGTACCGAAAAAAAAAGAAACCAGGCCGATATAAAAAAAAACTTTAAAATAACCAATAAATATATTATTTCAATATTAACCTAAAAAAAAACAAGTTATCTCAGTATTATTATCCAGTAAATCCCAATTAATCACTCACCAATATCAATACATCCAACACGTATCACAATCACCATTGGCTCTTTACCTTTCTTTTAAAACCAACTATCGCGTTTATTTGAACTTCCAAAGAAACTACCACTAAATTATCAGTCAAGCTCAACACAGCGAGGCTGTCTCTGTTTTATTTGAGTGTTCACTTCACGATGGTAGGAAGCCGAATCCCCCTTTTTAATACATATCCATGCTTTATTATTTCTTCCCCTATCCCCACATGGGTGTAAGTGATTTAAGTGGGGTATCGGGGGGGGGGAGTGTCGGAAAACAAAAGTCGGTCTCGGTGCGGTAAAATTACGACTTTCGTACTTTTAATTTTTGGATAAAAGAACCCTCGAAAGAACCTCAAAATAACTTCTTTGGTTTCAAGTAATCTTTTTACCCAAAACAATATTTTACCTCGCTAAGGTTAATTCAGCTAAGATTGCACACAAAAAAAAGTTACAGACTTTTTGGTACCTAATTGATTTCTTATATTTTATGTAAAAAGTATTTTAATTTTCGGTACCTACACGAAATACCGAGCCCGTCCTGCTTTGATATAAATCTAGGAGAGGTACCTAATCAGATTTAGGGTTGTTTCCCTTTAAATTTGTTGTCAAAATTTGTTTTAGATATACAAAAAAATTATTTAAAACTAACATCGGAAATATTTTCAGTGCCGTAGGCAATTCTATTTTACAATTTCTGTTAAAGAAAATGTTATTTATTATTTTCAAAAAAATTATATATAATTTACAATACCATAAAATTGCGAATTAAAAGTTTAGTAAAATAAATTTTCTATCCATCTTCTTTTTATCACACATAAAATTGTTAAAAAAAATAATTGACAAAAAAAATATAAAAAAAATTTTGGGTCTACCGGATTTCGAACTAACGCGCATTTATATATTCTCAATGCCATGGCAGTTGAGCTATTTCGGCGCGCGAAATATCAAGTAGTTTTTGGCTATATTTACGAAAAAAAAATGTCTGTTGGTTCTACGTGTCCTTACTTAATTAATTTTGTGCTGGTACAGGTTAAATGCAAAATTTGATGGTTATGCAAACCTTTATGTATGTTGATTATATTTATTTTCTTTTATTTAACCGCCCAAAATGTTTATATAGAGATCTCTGGCTTTTCTTGGAGACATTTTTGTTCTTTAGCAAACATACTAGGATAGGTAGCAACAAAGACAAAAAAAAGACACGTAAATATTTGTATTCATGATTTAATTTTTAACACTTTAGTTAAGTAAAAATTTAGGTTTATCTACCACTGTGCGTGAAAATTAAATACTGGACATAAAACTGTAAATGCGTGTGGCGGAAATGTTTAATGCTTTTTTCATAACTTTCTTTTTAAAACCAGAATTTTTATAGGTATTTTCATAAAAAAAAATAAAATAAAATGGTCGGTAATAGGTAACGGATTGTTTTAGCTGGCAGCTACAAAGAAACCTTCTTATTTTGGATCAGGAAACATTATTGAAATCGGTTTACTGGTTCGGTGAGCAACGATCAACAGAAGTTGAATTAACGAAAATAAGATCATTCCTACGGGAATCTCGGACGCCACCCTCTGTGTTTTACGTGGCGGAGGGACCACGACGTGTCCGGGTAGCAAACAGTGGAGACGGTTAATCCAGGAGTCGGCTGCTTCTCATTGAGTTGGTTAACTTTTAACAATAATAATAATAAAAATGTCACGGATTTTTAGATTGCACACACAAGTAGTACCTATAGCAATGGTGCCAGTTTGTTATTATCTCCGGACTGCTTTCATGAGAAAAAATTGTCGCCACTCGTTCATTGTGAGCATAAATCATAGTTGCAATAATAACCGTTGACAAGATGTCTGCAAATTCCGCTAGATGGCGGCCACACCATGAGATGATCGAGGAATAACTAATTAAAAATTAGATGTTTTCAGGTCCAAACCACACCTTTTTCTTGCTTAAAGGAGGCGGCAGGGTCCATTAAAATTTTAATTAAATTTATTTAAATTTCTTTCCATTCTGTTCTACTAGTGACATGTATCCGGAAACGGCCAAACCATGCAGCTAGCACTAGCAGACAAAGAAATCAATAAACGGCGCTGTTTTTCCTGCAGAGCTTTTTGCTTGCGATATTATTGATTTTAAATAAAGCTGGCCCTACACTACATTTGATATTTTCGAGGTGTTTTATGACATGATCTCGAAACATGTAGCGAACCAATTCTTCAAAACTAGTGGGAGGGTAAAAGCGAAAAATAAGGGGTTGCCAATATTTTTAACACCCAAAAAGGGGTGAAAAGATTTATTTTGCTCTGTTTCTTTACAAAAAACGTTTTTTTTACGAAAAACTTGAGCTCTGCCACTTTTTTAATTTTTTTCTTCAACTTTCTCGAAATTTTCGTCATACCGTAGAAAAAAATTATTTCTCCCATGGTCATACTCTACTTTTATTCGAAAAAATTTAGAAACAGAGACGGGATCAGTTTTCCTAAAACGGGAGATCTTGGTTTCGAGTGAGAAGATAAAGGGCGCCGCAGGCAAAAATTTTTCAATTAAATTAGCAGAACGCAAAAATGTTAGAAAAACAAAGCACGAAATAAAAATGGCGCCGCTTACAATTTTTTTTCAAAAATTACGTAATTTCGGGAACGCAAAGAAATAGGTCTAAAGAGTATAATTTTTAAGAAAAAAATATCAATTTTCTCGCCCTCCTCCACTGGGACTACAGGGGCCGTGCACAAATTACGTAATGGTCATAGGGGGAGGGGGGTTACAAAACGTTACGTAGGGGGAGGGGGGTTTTCGACAGCGTTTGCATTTGTGTGAAACTAAGAAAATTTGGAATGAAACTAGGTGAAGTTTTTTTTTTTTGGGGGTGGGGTAGTGGTCTTGAAATCGTTACGTAATATTAGGGGAGTGGAGTGCCAAACCGTTACAAAACATTACATAGGGAGGGGGTCAAAAATTGGTAAAATCACCGTTACGTAATTTTTGCACGGCCCCACATCTGACTGTTCCTCCTTTTTGATTTCGAATCAAAGTGCAAAACCCGGGTTGGACGTTCGAAGGCGGCAACCCGTCCTATTTGCTTGATAAAGTTTCTACGGAAATATCTCAGTCGATTTCTCCGGCAGTGTATGTACGCTTTAGGTTAGGCATTTGCATGTATCTCAGTCCCCAGCCTGTAAACAGTGCGTAAGGACAATGGTTACAAAATGAAAAGCCAAAAAATATTTTTTTTACGATATCTTTCATCAGTTTGGTATTAAAGTCGAGCAAAAACAATTTTTATTCCAGTGCTAAAGGTATGAAAATGGAAAACATTAGAAAACAACAACCTGGAATGGATTTACTACGTGTAAGATGTAGTGACAACATCGCCCCATGCCCATCCTTTTCTGACTAATGTGCTTTTCCGTTTGTCTGCGTCTTATACACGGCTGCTTGCCCCCCTAAGGATTTGCTTAGGAACCCTGTATATAAGAAAAGAAAAAAAAAACACAGCAGGAAAATGTAGTTTTGATTTCATTTATTTCAATGTACCGTGATCCCTACTAATTATACAGCGGTAATTACAATTTTGTTGCTTAAAGTTATAAAAAAGAATATGGAAGAAAGAGCGAGTAAAGAAATTGAAAAAAATACGGTTTAGGGGTTACCTTCAGACTCCGAGAAATATGGGTACCTACACAGTCGCACGGGTTCCTAAAGGTTCTAATTACTTCTGATCTTAATCTTTGTTTATAAGACTTCCATTTGATAATAAAATAAATTGCTTCGCGGTACGGTACGGAATGAAGGTTGTCAAAGGGAAAATGTGTAATTTTTGTAAATACATGTTCGACTATAAATGGCATGCATTTCCAGTGTCAAATATGTAAACGGTCGGCGGTGATTAATTAGTAAATGTTTGGAGGTATTTTGCTGATATAATGACGACTCTGCCAATCACTATATCCGCAGTGTGGTAAGGGGTTGAGTTTACCTTAAAGAAGTATTATAAATCAAAAATATCACTGGAAGACAAAATAAAATACTGAGAAAACACGTGGGACCGGCGCACCTTTTGTTTTTCTTCGGGAGTCACTCGTGCAATGTTGGACATACGGTGACGGGATAGTTCTTTATTTTTGTTCAAACAACAATCTTTTAAAAAAAATAAAAATTGCTTTTATCCTCCCTCTCCCCCCGAATCAAATGCGTTCGGATCCCAATGTATGACGTCTTTCTATCCCCGCACCTAATTAATTAAAGTTACTTCAATCTCCAAATTTCAAAAGTAGTTATTAGATTTTTGTTACAAAATTTGTTAGAAAAATTTAGTCGTTCATTTTATTTCCATGTTAGTCTTAGCCAATCTAGATCGGTATGACTTTCTTACCCCAGAGCTAGGGGATACTTAGCCACACCGACATTAAAATAAAAAAAATCTCAAACAAAAAGCAGAAACATTTTTTAAAACAAAACTATTGTAAGTATTATCCCAGAATACTAGTTTTTTTTTACAAAATTAACCAAAAAGAAAAAACTATGTTGGGAATTTGGAACCTTTGGTTGCACTAAAACAAAATTATGATTGTTTTCCACAAACGAAAACTACACACACGTAGTTTTGGTTTGTGGAAAACAATCATAATTTTGAAAAAGAAAAAAGTCAAAAATAATATGTTATAGGCACTCAAATTGTACTTATTTGTATGTCCATAATTTTATTTACTTTTAATGGCATATCTTATGTTTTCTGGTCAAAATTATTTAGGAAAGAAAAATGTGTAATCAAATTCTCTTTTTTTTATTTTTTTTTTATTTTTAATTTATTTTTTAATTTAGTTTAACTAAAACAGACTTCTCATGAACGTTTCCTAAATATTAGTATAGCCAACGCGTAAATACCATTTAAGGATTTGTCTTGTATGCAAAATGTTATGTTCGTCCGTTACATATAATTAACAATATAATTTTTAGCCTAAAAAGATAATTTAGCAGTAATAGACAATATCTACACTTAAAAACTGAAGAAAAAAAAATTAATTAAGTAGTACAAAAACTAACAAAAAAGTCACCGAAAATTAACAAATTTCATTTAAACTCTCTTATATAAGGTGCCTTATGCAACAAGTAACATAGGTTTTTTTTGGATGTTTAGGATGTGATTTTGGAAAACCCGTCGAATACGTCAATTTTTATTTTATGAATTTAAATAGTAAAAGTGAGTCGAGTGATACTTCTTTTTGATTAAAGGTTCTTGTAATGTCACCAGTCAGACAGAGGCACTTCATTTTTTTAAAAAAGAAACGCTTTCAAAAAATATTCTCGTCGATCGGTTTAAAAAAAAAGTAAAAAATCATGGAGGGCTGCCCAAAGTAGCCACTGGGTGTAAAGGTAATAGACAGTTTTTGGTCGTGTTAATTTACAGCCCGATAACTTCGCCGCCAACGATACCTTTAACACTATTTGACAGTTAAAAATAGCGTTTTTGACACGGGTTTTACGTTGACGGTCCGGTTATTTGACGTTTGGCATATTTTATTAGTTTTTGTTTTTAATTAATTCCAAGTAAAAATTTATAACTTCTTAATTAAGTTCGGAGAAAGTAGAGAATAAAAACTACCCAAATTTATTGTTGAAAGAACGCTTAAACAGAACTGTGTCTTGGGTCTACTGAGCGCAACGCCATCCTGTTGCAAATGGGCACTGAATTTAATGAAAGCTCGCCAAAATACAAATCTGCATGTACGAAGTACGTCAAAAATGTTAACCGTCCGGCGTCCGTACGTTTGCGATGTTTCACGGCGGCCCCTAACCACATATGACGTTCAAACGTCAACAGTGTCAAATAGTGTTAGTCGTCGGGCGTTTTCGGGACGACCAAAAACTATCTGCTAGGTATCTATTAAAATGATCTTGAAAGGTTTCACTTGTTCCACTAGCAATAAATTTAAATACGTTTAAAAGCTGATCAAACAGAAAACAGTTTCATGTACTTATAACTCTTTTTAAATTCTGTAGACCGCGTTTAGAGTAAAATTATGTAAATACTATGAAAGTAATGATTTTCCGATTTTTCAGAGTAAAACCAAATCACCGCAGATATTTTGTCAAAGTGGTGGATTTAGGGGAGTGCACCTGCACACAACGCAGAGCGCGAAAATGCTCCTTTATAATCGACTAAATCCATTTTTAAACACAATGAAATAATCACAAAAATATTTAATTAGAATGGCAAAACATGTTAAAAAGATGAACCGTTCATCAAAAATAATATTATATCAAATTTTTACTACGCAAAATTTTGTTTATCTAAAAGTCCCAATGTTCTATTAGAATTTGTCTTTATCAGACAGTTTTATGTAGAAATTTTCATGGCAAGAAGAATTTAGCTTTAGAAACGTAATACGTCAAACCCATCAGAATCCAATTCATAGAACCAATTCTTCGTATTACCGTTTTTAAACAGAATCGTAATCTATCAGAATAAAACGATTATTTCTCTCGAGGTCATACGTATAAGTTACGCATGTAACTATTATGGGTCTCTCCTAACAAAGAACCCGGCGCGATGTATTCCCAGATTTATAAATAAATAAATAAATAAAGACAACTTTTATTAATATAAAAAAAAATATGTAAATTACATTTTTCAAATCGTGCTTTGACGTGGCAAAGTCTAGCTTTAAAGCTATTCTACTAAACCACAAAAAGCAGAAAAAAAAGAAGCATATGGCAGACAAAACTCTTAAGATAAGTACATACAAAATTATTTAGAGAAAAAAATATATGATTATTTTCAAATCGATATTTTTATATAATTATAATCGAGATCTAGACATGGGCCGCAGATAAAATCACTGTAGTTAAAATTTGATAATACCAAGCTTTCGCATAAATTGCGCTTTAAAATTTTATTTAGAAGGTGTTTATTTGAATATAGTAGTTTAGGATTAATATATGCTTTCTGTATCAATTTTTTATTGTTCGCGAAATCTCAGTTCCGTGTCTAATATAATTCCAAGATTCCTAGTAGAATCTACAATTTGCAAAGGAATATTATTAATTTTAACACTAATTTGCTGTTAAAAAAAGAGATACTTTATTTTTTGTTCCAAAAACAAGTACATAAGACTTATTGACATTTAATTTAAGATTATGTTCAAAGGACAGCTTTTACATGTTATTCAAATCATTGTTGATTTGGAACTCCGCACTGTGAGCATTTATAACATCAAAATGTTTATATAGCTGTTTGTCATCAGCGTAAGCCTGAGCTATGCACTGGCGTATAGATTTTAAGATGCTGGTTATTTAAATTTAAAAAAAGTATTCCAGGATTCTACCCTGAGGAACGTCAGTCAATATACTCATCTGCTAACATAAGTTTATAATCAATGGTGTCAAACGCCTTGGAAAAATCTAATAATATTAGTGCCGTAATTTCACCCCTACCATAAGCCACAATTATATCTCCAATTACTGTTGCCAGGATTGTTGCTGTGGAATACCCTTTTCTATATCCACATTGAAAATTAAGAAGAATACTTTTTAATGTCAGTTAATCATAAATCTGTTTGTATAAAACTTTTTCCAAGATTTTTGAAACAGCTGGTAAGATACTTATTATACGTAAATCGGAATATTCTTTAGGACTAGTTTTTTTTTGGTAAAGGTTTTCCCACAGCAACGCGCCATTTTTGAGAAAAGTAGCCTTGTTCAATACAAGAGTTAACTATATGAGTAATGTAAGGATCGATAAAGGGACTAAAATATTTAATCATGCAAGCAGAAATGTCATCAACGCCATAGGCGACGACTTAAGACATCTTAAGGTAGACCCTACGTCCTCAACAGTAGCCATAGTGAAACTAAAAGAGTTGGATTTATCAGAAAAATTGGATTAAAAAAAATTAATTTGATTTTTACAATCATCAGATACGACTAAAGCCAGAAAAATAGTTAATAATTTTTTGAAGATCAGACAGATGTTGAAAATTTCTCTTTCATTCATTAGTTAGTCAAGGTATGCTTTTTTTCCCTTCGTAGGCACGAAAGGGCAAAGTTACGAAGATTCTTATAATTCTGAAAGTCCATTTCATTTTTGGTTTGTTTAAATTTGCGCAGCGCCGTATCACGTTCGTTCATAATTAATTTTAAGTTTTGTGTTAGGAAAGGAGCCTTTAGTTTACTAACTCTAATTTATTTCATGGGAGCGTGGCGATCAAATAGTGACAAAATAAAATTATTAAAGATATCAACTTTTCGATCAATATTATTATCTCTCAACATTAAATGCCAAGGAAGTTGCCTTAAGTCATCATCAAATTTTTGTTGATCAAAGTTAAGAAAAGATCTTACTTTAATAAATTTTTGAGGAGTAATTGATTTTGTTAGGTCACAGAGAGTAAGACTATGATCAGATATATGATTAGTGTTTATAACACCAATAGAACACCACTAGAAGTAACCAAATTTCTACTTAAAGTTGATATGGTTAGATACGAAACAGTTTTTTATGAAAAAAAAGACGACCGAACAGATCCTTAGATCTTTTTTGTCCCATTAACTTTTTTTGGGTGAGACGTATTGCCCTCTTTTATTAAATTCTGTAAAAAAGAGCAGGACGGAGTCACGTTTAAATGACCCATATCACCTCAAGGGCGCGATAGTCTTAAAAAGAACGGATTCTACAAAAAACGGGTTTGACGAATTACGGTCCTTTTGGTAAATTGATCTTACAAAAATGTTGCATTGCATTTAACGATTCTGATTTTGAAAATATCCTTTCCTTTTAACAGAAAAAAAACATTGCGGAAATACCGTATCGTAATTTCCGGCGCATTTAAAATAGTTCCGGATTTTCGTTAATTTTTTTTTGTGTAGTTCCTGATCTCATGTTTTTTTTAATAAATTAAAGGTAAATTTTATAATGTGTAATTGTTAGTGGCATAGGCGTACACAAAAAAAAACCTTTAGGAGTGGATTTTGTCATGATTTTTCGAAATAAGACAATATTATATCGAGAAATTCGTTTTCGTAAAAAAAAATCGTTCTTCGGGAGTTCTAATAATATATTTTTACGCGTTAAATTTTCCTTTTGCACATGGCGCATTTTACCCTAGATCCGCCACTGCAAGCTTAGGTTAAAGAATTAAAATTAACATTATTCTATAATTTCGTCCTGTTTAGGCCAGCTCAACTCGCCAATTTTTTATGAACATCGCATATATGCTTTCCTATATTTTCTTTACGTTTGCTTCTAAAACTACACGAATTGCAATAAAATATTTTTTCTTGACCGGCATTTTTGTGGTACCTGCTTAAATGGTTTTGTATCGCTTCCTTTCCATAGCAATTGTATTTGCAATATATACATTGCAATACCGTAATATTTTTTTTAGTAGCAGTTGAAGTATTTGTCACGATATATTCATTTGAACCGTGTTTTTGTTGAAACTCAGTTTTACATTGGTTAAAATGTATATCTAGAAGCTGTTTGGACTTTGTTTGAAGTTCGCATAACGTGCAGTTAAACCAATGGATGTGTTCGGATTTTTCTAACGGAGTTTTGCTATCATCATGCATCAAAAGATGTTGGTTTAGTGCAACTATAGATTTTGTCTGCACACCGCATTGCGTACACTTAAACCACTCTTTTTCTTGTTCAAAGAAGGAGTCAGGGACGTGCGTTAAGATGTGCTCATTCAAAGCAAGTAATGACTTTGTTCGTGCGTGACATGTCGTACACTTAAACCAATCTTGAGAATCGCATGTTACTTGTAAACGCTTTGCAGACGAAGAATGTTCTTTGAATCTTTGAAAGGCAGCCTTTCGATTTGACGATCGGGATTTACTAAAAATAATAAAATAAACAATTTTGAGGCTACATATATATATATATATATATATATATATATATACAGGGTGGATTCTTTAAACGGAACGGTGCTTCTAGCGGGTTAGAATTTGGTTTTAGAAAAAAATCCAAAAACACGTCAACTGAGATTTTTCTTGGATTTTTTTTTATGTCATTTTGTTTACGATATGACAAAAAAAAAAAATTTTTTAAATAGGAAACCTTGTATAGTTTGACATTTTTTAATTCTAAAAAAAAATATCTTTTTGACAATACCACACACTAATACTCTATCTCTTATGGTTTTCAAGATAGAGGCATTTAAACTTGCATGGAATTGTTGTCTATGCCCTGTTTTACGAGGGATATTTGAATGAATATCGAAGTTTTCCATACACATTTGAATAAAAATATCTTGATTATTACATACTACTGTGCAGTATTGCTGAAGAAAGAATTGTTTGCAGATTTCAAAAATTGAAAAATATGCAGGATGTGATATTTTTTTGCCGTACTTCGTAAACAAAATGACGTAAAAAAAATCTAAGAATCTAAGCACGATTAAAGGAAATTAAAAATCTCAGTTGACGTGTTTTCTGATTTTTTTATTCAACCCAATTCTAACCCGCTAGAAGCACCGTTTCGTTTAAAGAATCCACGCTGTATATACTTATATACGGTTTTTTTTTCAATCGACCCTATTAGTTGCTTATCATTAACATGAGCTTGTTTTGCAATACCGGCTTCGATTTAGAGCAAGGGGCACCGCAGTCCTTTTGAAAGTTTTGCTACTCCACTATCACAGGAATTAGATATTCTAGCTGTCATAACAAAGGAGGTAAGAGCTCAACCAAAAAAGAAACAAGTCGCTTATGTGTGCCCGATGCTAAATCAAAATTACATATCGAAATTTTCTTTGTTTTACCGAACACAACAATCTAGGCAATCGCAAAGCTTTCAACTTCTTATTTTAAAAATGACCAAAGACCAATAGCTCACAAAACATTGTATGGATTTTAGCATCTATTTAATTGATGAAGAAGATACAGATTTGACTGGAGTCGAATTGAGAGATTAAGTTATCTTTTTGATTGCCATTAAAGCTGATTTGAATTCGCCACTAGAAACTTTTAAATATACGTTCTCTTATAGGCTAAAAACAACAATGCCAAATTTTGCACTTGGAATATTGTTATCACTTCCAGTGTCAGTTGCTAAAGTGGTGAAAAACGTTTTTCGTAACTTAAAATAATAAAAATAAACAAAAATTATTTTCGTTTGTGCATGTTGCACGAAAGAGCACGAAATGGCAGCTGAATGACTTTGGATTAAACTGATATTTCGCGCTTTTTAAAAAGAAAACGCTAGAAGGTATTTTTAGATATGTACTCATAGCATACCTAAAAATATCTATCTACTACCGGGGTTTGTTTTTTTATTAAAAAATAGTAAGTAATTAACATTTGTTACATAGGATTGTCCTTGCCCGTTATTTCCAATTATTTTTCGGGTTTTTAATTGATTTGTGCAAGTTTTTCTAGGTTTAACTTTTTGTAAAAGTTTAAAGCAAAGCCGACTTCATCAAAGACCAATCAATTCCTACCTTTTTAAAGACCTTCACCGCCAAAATCCTGTCAATTTTGATATTAAAATGGAGCTGAACGTCGATAAAAACCCTTCAGTCGAGTAGATAAAGGAACAAAATTTATTATTTATGCAGCAAAAATGTCAGGTATTCAAAACAGCAGTATAAATAAAAAATGAGTTTTCTTAAAAATGAGCTGGAACTTTTTTTTACCACGCAATAATTTTTTTACCATCGAACCTATAATAATATTCTACATAAAATGACGTACTATTGATAAAAAAGTTACTCAAGGTTAAAGTAACACAGCATACTAAAATTTTCCGCTCTATTTATTAATTTACCTAAAACGACCCTTGGATTAAAGCCGCAACAGAAATGACATTTTATGAAAAATAAAATTATTGCTATGTTTTCATGGGTATTGAGTTCGTTTTCAAAACTCATTGTATCTTTTTCTTTTATATAGCGTGTTCTTTATCAAGACCAAGAACACGCTATATAAAAGAAAAAGATAGAATGAGTTTTGAAAACGAACTCAATACCCATGAAAACATAGCAATTAATGCAGTGGTTAAGTCTTATATAAAGTAGTCCCTACTTAAGTATTTAGTTCTTAATAAATTATTAAAAATTTATTTTTTCACTTTTTAATCTGGGAGAAAAGTACTCTAAAATAAGGCAAAATTCCTAGATCTTCCACTTCCTAGCGGTTATTTGACATTGTTGAAACGTACTATATTATACAGCAATGAAAAAAAAATCACAGTTTATCCTGATGTCTAAACTCTATAAAATTCGTCGAAGGATAAATTAAAGGGACATTCAGAGTTACTTTTACTTACTTACTACACTAAAAGCAAAATGTCTGCCATTCGTTTTAAAAAACGCTTAGCATTTATAATTACGAGAATACGGGTCCTGGTATCCACATGGTGTGTTACAATTCACAAACGGAATTCTGAAATCGGTTGCCATGGAGAATCCAAATTCGTAATATCAAAGAAATTTCATGTCAATAAAAATGTTTTTGAAATTGAAAGCAAAGACTCAGGCTGCCTATGAAGAGCCCACCGTATGTTTGAATTTTTAAAACTAGTTATTAATGTAGTACCGTCCAGAGGCCCTGTATATGATTTTTGACAGTTATTGTTTTACTAAAGGTGAGCAACTCATATTTCCGTCTCTTTCTAGTTTTTTTCATATTTGCATGTAGAATGGATTTTATGAAATGGACTGATGTTTTATTATAAAATTATACACAAGACGCCTCTGTTTTTTTTAGGTCACGTTCATAACCTACCCTCTTAAAAGTAATAACGAAAAATCTACATCTACCCAACTTGACTAAGCAAAATAGTCATGCTCTTATCTAAATGTTTACAATTGTGGCGTTTTATATTAAAACTTTGTTTGTCAGGACTCATTCTCAACTCCGATTAGTGTTAATCGTGATTAAAGCTTTCGTGACCACTAGGGATTTATAAGTAGGGTAGGTTAGCCACTTTCAAATAAAATGAGGAGATGAGGGTGGGCGTGGCCACCCCCTTCAACCCCTGACCTTTGACCTTTGACCCTTGATATTTGACCTTTGACCCTTGACCTTTGACCTTTGACCCTTGATATTTGACCTTCGACCTTTGACCCTCTCATATATCCCCCTCTCTTCTTCTCCCCCTCTACTCCTCCTCTCTTCATTTCCCCTACCATTACTCTCTTCGCCCCTCTCTATTTACTTAACCCCTCTAAGTTTCTCCCACCACTACTTTAGTTTTTAGCCAGGAGGGGATATCTCTCTTTAAGTCGGTATTTCTACAACGGAAGAGTGATTTCTCCCCTCTCTTAGTACATACATTTTTTGGTGGGAGAGTATCGGTATATAAATAGCCGTGTTTTATCAAGTTATAAATTAGTTCGTTTTTGGGAGTATATAGTGCACGATACGAAAATGAATTTGTGTGAGTTTTGTGGAAAAAATTTTACTCGTGTCGATAATCTTAAGAGGCATCAACGCACGGCATGTAAAAATACACCAGTTACAACTTCCGATGCATCTCCGGCTAAAAGACTAAAATTAAAAGAAAATGTGAAAAATAGTGGACAGTCGACTATGATTGCGAATAGTTTGCCATCAACATCAACCGCTTGTGACCAGGATGTGCAAAAAGTAATGTGTCCAACATGTAATGTATATGTACAAAAACGTTTAATGGCTGCACATTGTAGAACACAACAACACCGCACAAATGCATGCGTTCCGCTATCGGACGGGGTCAGTTTAATAAGAAGTGCTTTCGGAAAGAAGATTGCTAATTACAGGATTCACCCTGAGTCAATGGACACAAACTATAAACAATTTTTTATAGATGTTAAAAACAAAGTATGCGAATTGTTGCAGAGATCAATAGAAGAATACTATGTAATTAAAATTAATCTGGAATTATTTGCTCTATTTGTGATGCCCAAAAATGAAGAATGTGAAGAAAAGTCGTTTAACACACAAAATCAAATTGTGCATGAAGGCTCCGAATTAAATGAGATCTATAATGATTTTGTCGATAAATTGATGAACCAAACTTCAGAGTTTGAAGAACGTAATTCTGGTAGGTATTAATATTTTTAAAAATAATGTAAATTTAAATAGCTTTTTTTTAAAAATTTTTTGGCCTACGATTACTTATATTTATTTATTTTCTCTTTTTAAGGATGGGCCTTACAACAAATTTCATATTTGGAGGTGAACATCAATAAATGTAACCCTGTTGGAGGCTCCTCATACATCAAGCTACCCAAACCCATTGAGAATAAGCACGCTGTCATAAATGTCAAAAATGAAGATCAAGCCTGCTTTGCCTGGGCGATAGTATCAGCATTGCGACCCGCTCATCAGAATCCTAACCTAATTTCATCATACCCACACTATTCTTCGGTGATTAATGTGACAGGTATGGAGTTTCCAGTAAAATTACACGACATATCAAAGTTTGAGGAGCTAAATGATATCTCTATTAATGTGTATGGTCTCGAAAGTTTTTTCGAAAATGGTAAAATGAATTATGAAGTTGTAGGTCCTTATTATTACTCAAGAAAAAAAAAGAATTTTCACATTAACTTATTATTGGTTTTGCAGGATTGTCAGTCAAAAGATAAGAACCACGTTTGTGATAATTGCCAAAAAAGTCATTATTGTTGGATAAAAAATTTTTCGGCTTTAGTGTCTAAACAAATTTCTTCTAATGGCCACAAATTATATTTTTGTGATGGTTGTTTAATCCATTTTAGATCTCCAAAAAATCTACATCAACATCAACAAAACGATTGCACACATATCTTTACTGTCGCTCCTACGACCGATATGCGTATAGATAAGTTCGGGAACAGTGTTCCCTCAAATATTTTAAAATTTCAAAATATTCAAAAGCAAATGGAAGTACCCTTTGTAGTTTACGCAGATTTTGAATCCATCTTAGCACCAATACAAAGTTGTGAGCCCAACCCCAAAGGATCATTTACGGAACGAAATTTTATACATAAACCATATTCATTTGCTTATATTATAAAGTGTTCTTTTGATAGATCCATTTCAAAGTTTGTGCTCTATCGAGGTTGATGCTGCGAAAGTATTCGTTGAGCGTATAGAATCTGACTTAAGAGAGCTATATCACAAATATTTAAAGGATATAGTGCCAATGACACCTTTAAACGATCAGGAACTGATTGAAATGGAACAAGCAAGTGAATGTGGTATATGTGAAAAACATTTTGAGACTTTTGATACAAAAGTAACTGACCATTGTCATATAACGGGACGAAAACGCTTTATTGCCGCACATAGTAAGTGCAATCTAAATTATAAAACGCCTAATTTTGTCCCCATTGTGTTCCATAATTTGAGCGGCTATGATTGTCACATGTTTATCAAGGAACTGTGTCGCCATGGGGATAAAATCGATGTTATTGCCCAAAATAAAGAAAAATACATTTCTTTTACCAAATCCATATACATGCACGACTACACAAACTATAAGGGAGAAATAAAGAAAAAGTATTTAAAACTTCGATTTATTGATAGTTTTAAATTCTTAAGCACTTCGCTGGAAAATATAAGCAAAGGATTAGATTCTGAGTCATTTTTTGAGACTAAAAAGTATTTTCCCGACCCAGAAAAGTTTAATTTGATGAGGCAAAAAGGTGTTTTTCCTTATAGTTTTGTCACAAGCCTTGAAAAATTAGATGTTTGTGAATTACCAACAAAAAATCAATTTTATGATAATCTAAACGAACAACATATTAGCGATGAAGACTATGAAAGAGCAAAAAAAGTTTGGAAAACATTTGGATGTAGAAATCTGGGCGAATTTGCAAATTTTTATTTAACTGGGGACGTACTGACTCTTTGTGACAGTTACGAAGCATTTCGCTTAAATTCATTAAAAGCCTATAAATTAGATCCAGCGCAATATTACACACTACCCTCACTGTCCTTTGATGCTATGCTTAGAATGACTAAAGTTCAATTAGAGCTACTAACCGACATCGATATGATACATTTCTTTAAAAACGGTATTCGGGGGGGTGTAAGCCAATGTACAGATCGAAAACATATCGCGAATAATAAGTATCTTCCAGAGTTTGACCCCAATGTTGATTCATCTTTCATTATGTACTTAGACGCAACAAATTTATACGGCCATAGCATGTCTCAACCTTTGCCCACTGATGGGTTTGAATGGCTTACAGAACAGGAAATCTTGCAATTAAATATTTCTGATATTTCAGAAAATAGTCCTATTGGATATGTACTTGAGGTTGATATTTATTATCCACTTGATTTACACAATTCTCATTCAGACCTCCCTTTTTTGGTTGAAAATTTAATTCCCCCTGAATCCCAGTCAAAAATTAAAAAACTTATCCCAAACTTAAACCACAAACAAAAGTATGTTGTTCACTATAGGACTTTAAAACAAGCCATTGAACATGGCCTTATTATTATAAAAACCCATCGAATATTAAAGTTTAATCAATCTCCTTGGTTAAAAAGATACATTGATTTTAACACGGATTTAAGAAATAAGGCAAAAACTCCTTTTGAGAGTGACTTTTTTAAGTTTTCTACAAACTCCATATATGGTAAGACTATGGAGAATGTAGAAAATCGCAAGGACATAAAATTAGTCACAAGTTGGGAAACTATTGGTCGAAAAGTTGGTGCTAGAGCATTAGTTGCGCGACCCAATTTCAAGAACAGCTCAATATTTTCCGACGATTTTGTTGCTCTTCACATGGGAAAGCTAAAGGTTGTGTACGACAAACCAATTTATCTTGGTTTTTGTATCTTGGACTTGTCAAAAACAGTTATTTATGACTTTTTCTATAATGTTATGAAAAAACAATTCAAAGATAAAGCGTCTCTCTTATACATGGATACCGATTCATTAGTAATGAAAGTCATAACAAATGATTTTTATAAATATATGGTTGATAATCCGAATTATTTTGACACGTCTAACTATGATATCAATAATAGGTTTGGCATTATAAAAGGTCCTTCGGTGTTGGGAAAAATGAAAGATGAATTTCCTGGAAATCCAATAATGGCTTTTTATGGTACTGGCGCGAAGGCATATTGTATAAAGTCTCTTTTAAAAGAGACTAAAAAGGCAAAAGGTATAAAAAAATCGATTATTAAAAAACAAATGTCAATTGAGGATTATAAAAATATTGTAGAAAAGGGCGGTTTAATTTTTCGTAAAATGAAAACATTTAAGAGTGAATTACATAATATCTACACCGAAACAAAAAATAAAGTAGCTCTGTCTTCCCACGATGACAAACGTTATTTAATACCGGGCACTACGAGTACATTACCTTGGGGTCATTCAGAAATTAAATCATGCCAAGAGTTTTTAGAAGTGCTATCTTATCTTAGATCTTTAAATGAAAATGATTTGGCTAGAATAGAAAGAACTATGTTACCGTTATAATGTTGTGTAGTAAACCATGTATATTAGCAATTGTTATTATTTGTGTAATAAAAAAATACATTTATGTATTTATTTAAGTGTTTTTTTATTTACTACCTTAACCTAAAAAAAAAACAAATAAAAAGACCATGTTTAAACTAGGCAGTATTACCATTTAATAAATTTTTTAAAAATTTTACATTGGATAAAGCACATATAGATAAATTTTTATTGTTGTGATATAAACAGCTAGGATTTCCTTTGGGCAGCGGAGGATGTTCTGGAAGTTCAATAACATTGGAAATATATTTTCGGATAAAATTGGCTTTTTCCAGCCCTTTAACATACACAAATTCTGACAGACTTGAAATGTGCTGTATAATATCTTTAAAATCTTCAATATTGGTAAATCCATTAGACCAGTTTATGCAGTGGTGGTACTTCATAATCCAATTGGCTTGTTTCTTATATTTTAAATCCAATTTGCTAATGTTAAATGGAGGTTTAAAAACGTAATGAGCTATTTTTAAACCATCATAAGCCGCCAATTCTTTGGGTATAAATTTGTTATTGTGAGCCTTAAATCCTTGTACGTCAACAAACATATTTACAATAGAGTAGCCAGTAGAAAAGTGATGTGCAAAATTTTAAAACCATAAACTTTATACAATATCTGCAGCGTTAATCCATGAATTGTGCTTTTCAGGGAAACCCAGCCACTTAACGTAATACTCATTTCTATGGTTCATTTTTCGTTTTCGAAGTATTTTTTCTACTAAATATACATCCGGATTTTTGGTTTTTTGTAGTTCTAATTCGTAAAATGCTCCACGTACTGGTTCTCCATCAAGACTTTTTAAAATATATGAGGCTGGATTTGTAAAATTAACTTTATCAATTATAAACAGCTCTGTAGACCACGATGGAGTATATCCTTTTTCAAAAATTGATTTATATTTACTTATTCGAACTTTGTCTCCAACTTTAAACTTAAACTTTTTCGGCGCAATTTTTATGTTTTGAAATGCTCTAATATGGGAGTTTGGCTTGACATCAATTGGTCTCATTTTAATAGTGGTGTGTACTGTTCTATTGTATTTATTAACTATTTGTTCTAAAATATCAATCCATTTGTAGCTACCCCTAGCAGAAAACTCCTTAAATAGTTTGTTTTTTATTGTTTTAATTACCCTTTCAACGATAGCTGCTTTTTTAGTACTATACGTGCAGTAATGATTAATTCTTTTTTTCTTCATAAGTGCTCGAAAATTAGCATTAAAAAATTCTGTTCCTTGATCAGATTGGAGATTGCTAGGGAAACATTTTGCATCTTTAAATATATCTTTCATTGCGTCATGAACTTCAGGTCCTGTTTTGGTCCGTAAGGGCCTGACCCACACGAATTTAGAAAAGCAATTTATGCAGACCAAAATATATCGATAACCGTTATTTTCTTTTAAATACTGTTGCATATCAGCCAAATCGATTTGCCACAAATCATTATATCCCTTAATTATAGTTTTTCTTCTGGGAAAATTTTTCCTTGCTGTTCTGTGCAACTCATTAACTACACTTAGTTTTTCCTGACTAACCATTTTAGCTTCTTTGTAATTTTTTACACAGTTGAGCCTGGATGATGTAATAAAACAATTTTTTCAATTTTTTCGATTCTTATACGCAAATGTTGAAATTTGTACCATACCTCAGAATCTAAATCTTCAACTGTTGGTTTTTTGTTCTTTATAAAGTCTTCTAAATTGGATTGAACAAGACTAGCAGCTACTGTTATAGCTGCTTTTAAGTCTTCTACAATCTTTCCTAGCCGTAGGTATTTAAAGTTTTTTCTTGACGACTTCCAAAGGAAACAAGCGTTTTTAATGTCGAACTGATACCCGGCTTTCTAACCACACAAATTTGTTCACTACCTACCTCGTAACGTATTTCATCAAAAAGAAAAGCCAGTGCGTTATTTGATAGGTAACATTTTTTAGTGGTATCATTTGGAGTAAATTTGCCCTCGATGTAGATATAACTGTTAGAAATATCCAATATTAAATCCTGAAATTGAATTGGAATTCGAATTTCATCAGAATTTTTAAATGATGGGCTACCAAATGGCTTGTAGCTGAATTCCTCCAGGCTTATTATTGAATTTTCAAAAATGGGTTCTCCAAAAACTTCCAGTTTTTCACTTGTTGATGTCATTTTGTCGATTTTTTATTCGTAGTCCAAGAGCTGTTAAAGACTTTTTTTTGTCTGCACTTGATTTTATCGATTTTTTATTCGTAGGCCAAGAGCTGTTAAAAACTTTTTATCTTCAGTTGATAGTTTAGAACGTTCTCTCGTTATGTTTCTAACACAACTGACTTTATTTCTAAATTTACGCTTGTTTTTATTTATTTGTCTGTTTATCTGGGTGGATTCGTGTTGATGACATCGAATTTTGGTATGGTAACAAAATCCCATTCTCTTTTAAAATATTTATGAAATTTTCTTGAGCTCCAATTTAACAATTATTTTTTCTCGTTGAAAATTTATCAGCTGATTATTATCATCCAAGATCCTTAGTGTGATGTTGTCGATGTACTGACGACCTTCTGGAAAAATGGGCATATAAATAATGTTGTTTGGTTCTTTACTTAACTTATATCCAGGTTCTACGTCAATATCGAATTCATATAGTGTGTGAACTTGTTGAGAGTTTAAGAATGCTCCTGCCGTAATATTTGAGTCAACTCGTATTAGTCTTACTCGAGAAATATCAACCATTGATGATGAAATATGATTGTCGTTCGGTTTTAAGCGTTCCACCATTCCAAATCCCAGTATCTTTCTAATAGAGTTGGGATGATTAAAATGTAGATAGTATTTTGACTTAATTTCACATTTCAAAGTATTATTGTTGGCATTTAAACTAAAAATGGTATCATCAAGGTCTTTGGCTGCTTTTTGAAGTGCCTTTAGCATAGCATTGCTAATTTCAGATATTTCATATGCCCCTGGTGGTATTTTTATCAACACTGGTCTTTTCCATTGCTGTTTGCTATAACCAAAACAATTATTTGTTTCATCTACATTAAAAATTGAATTGTAGGAATAAAATCCCACCAATCCTAATCCATATTTTTCTCTTTTGTCCAATTCTAAAGGAGGATAAATATTTGCATGAAGCACACTTGTGTCGCTATGTAAAGTAAAGGTGTGCGACATTTCTTTATTGTGTTTTACAACAAGTCGACAGTAGACTACAATCAACACTTTCTTCAGACTTTAAAATTCTAGATCCTTCTATGTTACACAAACAACAATAAATTTTCCTCGGAGGTGGACCATCTATCTGATCTTCTGTGGAACTGCTTACCGAGTAGTGGTCAGTACAATACTGAAACTTCAACACATCAATATCACTTTTAAGTTCTTCCGGTAATCTATCCCACACTAAAGCTATTTCATTGGGAGCGCAGGCAATCATTACTTCTTTCGGCATATCACTTAATTCTTCTTTCGTCATTTTCAGTAAACTTCCACATATACTAAAAGCCCGCAAAGATTTATGCATTTTCTTTAAATTTTCACGTTCCGACTTTGGATTTGAAAAACAATTCATTTTACTACTGCTAAAAAGGGTTCTTTCTCATTAAAAACTTTAGGCATAAGTGACCACACCAAACTGTGTCGTAGTTCTGTTCTTTTGTATATGTATAGCGAATCTCAGTGGCAGAATGTGTGCCAGTGCGCATGTATCTCACAAACTCTAGGGGTGGGGGTAAGTTTCCAAAGCTATCATAATATACAACATTTCCTCCTTTCTTTCTGTAAGCGGTCCAGTGACTGCCCATTTGTTGGAAGGTCTCCAAGTTAATAATCCCGGATTCATCCTTTTTTGGCCCGTTTTTGGGCAGTGTGTCACGCATAAAAATACCTTTAAAATTGGCGATTTTATATTTCTTTGCATATTTTTCTAGATCAAAATTTGATAAAGCCCTTCTTGGTAAGGGCTTTAGTGGTTTTTTGAGTTTTTTAAATACAATCCAAGTCCGGTGCGAAATGGTTTCAAATAGAGTCCACTTCCATTTTTACTTTCTGATAATGTATGTTGCTTTTTATTGTTAATAACACTATCCTTATTTTGGGCCACACTTTTAACTGCCCTCGCAATACCTGCTGCACCTCCTGCTAAACTTCCGATCGCGGATAACGCTGAGAATAAAGGAATAAGAGCAGGCAACGCAAATGGTAAAAATCCGCCTGTTCGAGGTATAGGAATAATTCTCGGTGTTCTAATAAACTTTTTTCCACCATATGCTTTTATATGCTTTCGTGCTGCAGCCAATGCAAGTTTTGATATAGTTGATACGTTTTGATGTTTTTGTTTATTGGTTTTTCGGTAGGATTGAAGTTCCGATCGAATTTTTCTTACAGCAGCACCCAACGCCACTTTTTTTACATTCTTTCCTTTTTTAACACTTTTAGTTTTTTTGCGTTTATGGCCCATTCCAAATGTTTGCTTTGTTTTCATAGATTTTCCTTTTTTTACTTTTCTGACATTTTTCCCGTTTTTTGTTCCTCCTGTGATTTTGTATTTCAGCCCCATTCCAAACCTCTGCTTTACTTTCATAGCTTTTGCAACAAACCAAGCAGCAGCCTTCTCTTTGAGTCCTGTATTGGTCGACTTCACAATTTGTTCTGCCGCGTCTTGCAGTTGCTTATCAGCTTTGTGTCGTTCTTCTAAATTATTCAAATTATTTGCGTAACTGATATCATGTTTTTTGCAAGCTTTATCTAATTGATTAATTCCAGGGTCACCCCTAGCTAATCTCTTATTTAGACGAGTGGCTGGGCCACAGAATTGGTAAAAAGGAAGGTGTAGTTCAACTGGTAACTTATTTATCAGAGAATTAAAAATACCATAACCTTTCTTTTTGTTGCACTGTCTTTTGCGGTCGGGTAACAACATTTGAATGAAAACAATTATATATCTACCTTAGCTTAAATACAAATTTTAGTCTCTATCGTCATGCGTCTCGTGCAACAACAAGATAAAATTTCTGTTATTAATTTAGATGAAAAAATTGGCCATGGTAGCATTAAGTCTCGCCATGGAAAACTACTACCGAATTCTATTCGAGGTCTTATAATAGGACCATCAAACTGTGGAAAAACCAATGTTCTTATTACACTTTTAACACACCCTCTTGGTTTACGTTTTGAAAATGTTTATGTCTACTCTAAATCACTTTTTCAACCAAAATATGAATATCTAAAGAAGATTTTGACTCCGATAAAGGGATTAGGATATTACACGTTTGATGACACCTCCAACGTCATACATCCAAACGAAGCAAAAGAAAATTCTGTCTTTGTATTCGATGATGTAATTTGTGATAATCAGGATATTATAAGAACATATTACAGTATGGGTAGACATAGAAATATTGATTGTTTTTATTTAGCCCAAACGTATTCTAGAGTGCCAAAACAACTGGTTCGAGACAATGCAAATTTTCTTGTAGTGTTTAAACAAGATGAAACAAATCTCAAACACATTTTTTCCGACCATGTTTCACCAGACTTTACATTTTCTCAGTTTCAAGAAATTTCTGGAAAATGTTGGAGTGATAAACATGATTTTTTAGTGATTGATAAAGACGCTGATTTAAACAGTGGAAGATATAGAAAAGGTTTTGACAACTACATATATTTATAACATATTCACATTCTTTATTAGTTGCAAGTTGAATGAACGGAAGCACACATCATAATCATGTCAATTAATGATATATCTTTAAAACGTGAACTTGTTTTAATGACTGACGCTGTAAGGAAAAAGTTTAAAGCTCTGAAAAGTGAGCAGTTACATGACAAAATTGGGTTGGATAAATTTTATGGACCCATTTCCAAACCCCTAGTCTCGATTTCAGAAAATGTTGCGAGCATCAAGAAAAATAAAAAACCTGCAGCTGTCTCAATATCAACAAATACAAGGAATAATGATCTGGAGAAAGAGGAGGGAACTGAAAATGTCAGCGAAAAATCATTTGGGAAAGAAAATTTAGAATTATATTCAATTAGTCCGACATTAACAGGCACGCCCTCAAACAATTCAAAGTTGACCGATAGGTCACCGAATACAACAGGGCTGACTGATAATGATATATCTTTTATGCGAAGATCCGGAGGAGAATCACAAGCTATAGCTATGACCTATATATATGGGTTAAAAGATAATCCAACAAGGTATGATACTGTGTATGGAGTCCGATATAATATTGCTAATAAGAAGATGTATATAGGAGATGTAATAATAAGATTTCCTGGTGGAATGATAACATTATGGCGTGGAAAACATAAACTCGGAGAATACATCGGATCTCGACAATTATATGACTTACTGTTTTTAAAGAAACCGCATGAATCCAGCATAAACGAAATTGATCAGAATGTTCTCAGCGATTACAAAGATATTCTTCAAGTTTCTAATGCCTACTTTAATCGATACGATAAAATAAATGGAATAAATAAAAGTAAATCTGCTAAATTTACCAATTTTATTAAACCGCTTATTTTTGAAAAAACAGGATCTGGTCTTAAAAAGCGACAAAACATAAATTTAAAAAATAAATTACTTGGCAATAAAAAAGTTGAGTATGTGTACTGGAATACAACGCAGGAGTTGGTTGCACGCTTGCGACTATTGTGGAGTTCTAAAATGGCTGGGCATACAGGGCACGATAGTGAAATACTGTCCATTATTGAAGAGCTCAAAGAAGAAGGTGTTATATATTAATTTTAAAAAAAACATTTAAAACCATGAATATTTTTAATTTAGTGTTAGTTGTTAAATGAAATGGTTGGTGTGAACACTATAGATAAGTTCGGACGCTTGGGTCATAGTTCTAAAGTGAAGATTATAAAAGGGCTGAATGGAAACGGTTTTAAATTGACTTCAGACCAACAGTTTGATATTGATAATAAGCGGTTATGCAACGTTGGAGATGCGATAAATGAAAACGATGCAGTTAATTCGAAGTTTTTGGAAAACCGTCTAGGAAAGATTGTAGAAGACTTAAAAGCAGCTATAACAGTAGCTGTTAGTCTTGTTCAATCCAATTTAGAAGACTTTATAAAGAACAAAAAACCAACAGTTGAAGATTTAGATTCTGAGGTATGGTACAAATTTCAACATTTGCGTATAAGAATCGAAAAAATTGAAAAAATTGTTTTATTACATCATCCAGGCTCAACTGTGTAAAAAATTACAAAGAAGCTAAAATGGTTAGTCAGGAAAAACTAAGTGTAGTTAATGAGTTGCACAGAACAGCAAGGAAAAATTTTCCCAGAAGAAAAACTATAATTAAGGGATATAATGATTTGTGGCAAATCGATTTGGCTGATATGCAACAGTATTTAAAAGAAAATAACGGTTATCGATATATTTTGGTCTGCATAAATTGCTTTTCTAAATTCGTGTGGGTCAGGCCCTTACGGACCAAAACAGGACCTGAAGTTCATGACGCAATGAAAGATATATTTAAAGAGGCAAAATGTTTCCCTAGCAATCTCCAATCTGATCAAGGAACAGAATTTTTTAATGCTAATTTTCGAGCACTTATGAAGAAAAAAAGAATTAATCATTACTGCACGTATAGTACTAAAAAAGCAGCTATCGTTGAAAGGGTAATTAAAACAATAAAAAACAAACTATTTAAGGAGTTTTCTGCTAGGGGTAGCTACAAATGGATTGATATTTTAGAACAAATAGTTAATAAATACAATAGAACAGTACACACCACTATTAAAATGAGACCAATTGATGTCAAGCCAAACTCCCATATTAGAGCATTTCAAAACATAAAAATTGCGCCGAAAAAGTTTAAGTTTAAAGTTGGAGACAAAGTTCGAATAAGTAAATATAAATCAATTTTTGAAAAAGGATATACTCCATCGTGGTCTACAGAGCTGTTTATAATTGATAAAGTTAATTTTACAAATCCAGTCTCATATATTTTAAAAAGTCTTGATGGAGAACCAATACGTGGAGCATTTTACGAATTAGAACTACAAAAAACCAAAAATCCGGATGTATATTTAGTAGAAAAAATACTTCGAAAACGAAAAATGAACCATAGAAATGAGTATTACGTTAAGTGGCTGGGTTTCCCTGAAAAGCACAATTCATGGATTAACGCTGCAGATATTGTATAAAGTTTATGGTTTTAAAATTTTGCACATCACTTTTCTACTGGCTACTCTATTGTAAATATGTTTGTTGACGTACAAGGATTTAAGGCTCACAATAACAAATTTATACCCAAAGAATTGGCGGCTTATGATGGTTTAAAAATAGCTCATTACGTTTTTAAACCTCCATTTAACATTAGCAAATTGGATTTAAAATATAAGAAACAAGCCAATTGGATTATGAAGTACCACCACTGCATAAACTGGTCTAATGGATTTACCAATATTGAAGATTTTAAAGATATTATACAGCACATTTCAAGTCTGTCAGAATTTGTGTATGTTAAAGGGCTGGAAAAAGCCAATTTTATCCGAAAATATATTTCCAATGTTATTGAACTTCCAGAACATCCTCCGCTGCCCAAAGGAAATCCTAGCTGTTTATATCACAACAATAAAAATTTATCTATATGTGCTTTATCCAATGTAAAATTTTTAAAAAATTTATTAAATGGTAATACTGCCTAGTTTAAACATGGTCTTTTTATTTGTTTTTTTTTTAGGTTAAGGTAGTAAATAAAAAAACACTTAAATAAATACATAAATGTATTTTTTTATTACACAAATAATAACAATTGCTAATATACATGGTTTACTACACAACATTATAACGGTAACATAGTTCTTTCTATTCTAGCCAAATCATTTTCATTTAAAGATCTAAGATAAGATAGCACTTCTAAAAACTCTTGGCATGATTTAATTTCTGAATGACCCCAAGGTAATGTACTCGTAGTGCCCGGTATTAAATAACGTTTGTCATCGTGGGAAGACAGAGCTACTTTATTTTTTGTTTCGGTGTAGATATTATGTAATTCACTCTTAAATGTTTTCATTTTACGAAAAATTAAACCGCCCTTTTCTACAATATTTTTATAATCCTCAATTGACATTTGTTTTTTAATAATCGATTTTTTTATACCTTTTGCCTTTTTAGTCTCTTTTAAAAGAGACTTTATACAATATGCCTTCGCGCCAGTACCATAAAAAGCCATTATTGGATTTCCAGGAAATTCATCTTTCATTTTTCCCAACACCGAAGGACCTTTTATAATGCCAAACCTATTATTGATATCATAGTTAGACGTGTCAAAATAATTCGGATTATCAACCATATATTTATAAAAATCATTTGTTATGACTTTCATTACTAATGAATCGGTATCCATGTATAAGAGAGACGCTTTATCTTTGAATTGTTTTTTCATAACATTATAGAAAAAGTCATAAATAACTGTTTTTGACAAGTCCAAGATACAAAAACCAAGATAAATTGGTTTGTCGTACACAACATTTAGCTTTCCCATGTGAAGAGCAACAAAATCGTCGGAAAATATTGAGCTGTTCTTGAAATTGGGTCGCGCAACTAATGCTCTAGCACCAACTTTTCGACCAATAGTTTCCCAACTTGTGACTAATTTTATGTCCTTGCGATTTTCTACATTCTCCATAGTCTTACCATATATGGAGTTTGTAGAAAACTTAAAAAAGTCACTCTCAAAAGGAGTTTTTGCCTTATTTCTTAAATCCGTGTTAAAATCAATGTATCTTTTTAACCAAGGAGATTGATTAAACTTTAATATTCGATGGGTTTTTATAATAATAAGGCCATGTTCAATGGCTTGTTTTAAAGTGCTATAGTGAACAACATACTTTTGTTTGTGGTTTAAGTTTGGGATAAGTTTTTTAATTTTTGACTGGGATTCAGGGGGAATTAAATTTTCAACCAAAAAAGGGAGGTCTGAATGAGAATTGTGTAAATCAAGTGGATAATAAATATCAACCTCAAGTACATATCCAATAGGACTATTTTCTGAAATATCAGAAATATTTAATTGCAAGATTTCCTGTTCTGTAAGCCATTCAAACCCATCAGTGGGCAAAGGTTGAGACATGCTATGGCCGTATAAATTTGTTGCGTCTAAGTACATAATGAAAGATGAATCAACATTGGGGTCAAACTCTGGAAGATACTTATTATTCGCGATATGTTTTCGATCTGTACATTGGCTTACACCCCCCCGAATACCGTTTTTAAGAAATGTATCATATCGATGTCGGTTAGTAGCTCTAATTGAACTTTAGTCATTCTAAGCATAGCATCAAAGGACAGTGAGGGTAGTGTGTAATATTGCGCTGGATCTAATTTATAGGCTTTTAATGAATTTTAGCGAAATGCTTCGTAACTGTCACAAAGAGTCAGTACGTCCCCAGTTAAATAAAAATTTGCAAATTCGCCCAGATTTCTACATCCAAATGTTTTCCAAACTTTTTTTGCTCTTTCATAGTCTTCATCGCTAATATGTTGTTCGTTTAGATTATCATAAAATTGATTTTTTGTTGGTAATTCACAAACATCTAATTTTTCAAGGCTTGTGACAAAACTATAAGGAAAAACACCTTTTTGCCTCATCAAATTAAACTTTTCTGGGTCGGGAAAATACTTTTTAGTCTCAAAAAATGACTCAGAATCTAATCCTTTGCTTATATTTTCCAGCGAAGTGCTTAAGAATTTAAAACTATCAATAAATCGAAGTTTTAAATACTTTTTCTTTATTTCTCCCTTATAGTTTGTGTAGTCGTGCATGTATATGGATTTGGTAAAAGAAATGTATTTTTCTTTATTTTGGGCAATAACATCGATTTTATCCCCATGGCGACACAGTTCCTTGATAAACATGTGACAATCATAGCCGCTCAAATTATGGAACACAATGGGGACAAAATTAGGCGTTTTATAATTTAGATTGCACTTACTATGTGCGGCAATAAAGCGTTTTCGTCCCGTTATATGACAATGGTCAGTTACCTTTGTATCAAAAGTCTCAAAATGTTTTTCACATATACCACATTCACTTGCTTGTTCCATTTCAATCAGTTCCTGATCGTTTAAAGGTGTCATTGGCACTATATCCTTTAAATATTTGTGATATAGCTCTCTTAAGTCAGATTCTATACGCTCAACGAATACTTTCGCAGCATCAGAGCCTCGATAGAGCACAAACTTTGAAATGGATCTATCAAAAGAACACTTTATAATATAAGCAAATGAATATGGTTTATGTATAAAATTTCGTTCCGTAAATGATCCTTTGGGGTTGGGCTCACAACTTTGTATTGGTGCTAAGATGGATTCAAAATCTGCGTAAACTACAAAGGGTACTTCCATTTGCTTTTGAATATTTTGAAATTTTAAAATATTTGAGGGAACACTGTTCCCGAACTTATCTATACGCATATCGGTCGTAGGAGCGACAGTAAAGATATGTGTGCAATCGTTTTGTTGATGTTGATGTAGATTTTTTGGAGATCTAAAATGGATTAAACAACCATCACAAAAATATAATTTGTGGCCATTAGAAGAAATTTGTTTAGACACTAAAGCCGAAAAATTTTTTATCCAACAATAATGACTTTTTTGGCAATTATCACAAACGTGGTTCTTATCTTTTGACTGACAATCCTGCAAAACCAATAATAAGTTAATGTGAAAATTCTTTTTTTTTCTTGAGTAATAATAAGGACCTACAACTTCATAATTCATTTTACCATTTTCGAAAAAACTTTCGAGACCATACACATTAATAGAGATATCATTTAGCTCCTCAAACTTTGATATGTCGTGTAATTTTACTGGAAACTCCATACCTGTCACATTAATCACCGAAGAATAGTGTGGGTATGATGAAATTAGGTTAGGATTCTGATGAGCGGGTCGCAATGCTGATACTATCGCCCAGGCAAAGCAGGCTTGATCTTCATTTTTGACATTTATGACAGCGTGCTTATTCTCAATGGGTTTGGGTAGCTTGATGTATGAGGAGCCTCCAACAGGGTTACATTTATTGATGTTCACCTCCAAATATGAAATTTGTTGTAAGGCCCATCCTTAAAAAGAGAAAATAAATAAATATAAGTAATCGTAGGCCAAAAAATTTTTAAAAAAAAGCTATTTAAATTTACATTATTTTTAAAAATATTAATACCTACCAGAATTACGTTCTTCAAACTCTGAAGTTTGGTTCATCAATTTATCGACAAAATCATTATAGATCTCATTTAAGTCGGAGCCTTCATGCACAATTTGATTTTGTGTGTTAAACGACTTTTCTTCACATTCTTCATTTTTGGGCATCACAAATAGAGCAAATAATTCCAGATTAATTTTAATTACATAGTATTCTTCTATTGATCTCTGCAACAATTCGCATACTTTGTTTTTAACATCTATAAAAAATTGTTTATAGTTTGTGCCCATTGACTCAGGGTGAATCCTGTAATTAGCAATCTTCTTTCCGAAAGCACTTCTTATTAAACTGACCCCGTCCGATAGCGGAACGCATGCATTTGTGCGGTGTTGTTGTGTTCTACAATGTGCAGCCATTAAACGTTTTTGTACATATACATTACATGTTGGACACATTACTTTTTGCACATCCTGGTCACAAGCGGTTGATGTTGATGGCAAACTATTCGCAATCATAGTCGACTGTCCACTATTTTTCACATTTTCTTTTAATTTTAGTCTTTTAGCCGGAGATGCATCGGAAGTTGTAACTGGTGTATTTTTACATGCCGTGCGTTGATGCCTCTTAAGATTATCGACACGAGTAAAATTTTTTCCACAAAACTCACACAAATTCATTTTCGTATCGTGCACTATATACTCCCAAAAACGAACTAATTTATAACTTGATAAAACACGGCTATTTATATACCGATACTCTCCCACCAAAAAATGTATGTACTAAGAGAGGGGAGAAATCACTCTTCCGTTGTAGAAATACCGACTTAAAGAGAGATATCCCCTCCTGGCTAAAAACTAAAGTAGTGGTGGGAGAAACTTAGAGGGGTTAAGTAAATAGAGAGGGGCGAAGAGAGTAATGGTAGGGGAAATGAAGAGAGGAGGAGTAGAGGGGGAGAAGAAGAGAGGGGGATATATGAGAGGGTCAAAGGTCGAAGGTCAAATATCAAGGGTCAACGGTCAAAGGTCAAGGGTCAAAGGTCAAATATCAAGGGTCAAAGGTCAAAGGTCAAAGGTCAGGGGTGAGGGGTTGAAGGGGGTGGCCACGCCCACCCTCATCTCCTCATTTTATTTGAAAGTGGCTAACCTACCCTACTTTTATAAAAAGTAAATTAAAATTTCCTACCTAGCTATTATTTTATTTATTAGATTTTTTCGAGCTCCAAAAAAGTTTGTTTTTTAAGAATTATACAAAAAGGGCAATTTAAATAAAACACTGATAAATTACTCTGGATAGAAGTTAAATACAAAAAAGTTTTCCAAACTACCAACAATAAACAAAAACATTGAATTTTGATAGACAACTTAAGAAAGAGCAACAAACCTACCTACACGGACGATGACAACATTTTCACTCAGATGCCACCTGATACCCAGCCTGATTCCGAACCACCTGATTCTATATCTGATCCTAAACCGCGATTAGTTCATTTAAATAACGAAGACCCCGTAGTAGGAACCCCAATTGTAAATAACCAAATATTGCACTTTACCTCAAAAATCAAATCATTAACCTTTTTTGAAAAATAACGTCGTTTTTTGTTCAAATTTCAGATTATCATTGTAAACAGGTCATTTTAAATATTAAAGAGTTCATTACTCTTCAAAATAACATAGTTAAAATCAAAAATTACCAGAAAAATAATAATTTCGTCGGCGTCAGACGTCGCGGCGGTCTCAAAATTTGCGCTGACGTCTTCTCCTTAGATCCGGTATATCTCTGACAAATACAAACTTTTTCAAAATCTATCTGTTTCATTCAAGACCTATTTCACCACAGGCAGTGAAGTACGTTAAATTTGAGTTAACCAAACCTCAATTTTCATAAAATTTTAGGTAATTTTTCTTTTCATAATTTTTGCAAAAAGAAATCTTGCATCTGTAATTTCACTTCAAATGCAAAATTTTCTACTCAGATATTATGGTAGTGTTATCCTTCAAAATAAGTTATTTTGCGACAGATACGAGTGGTTATAGAGACACCAAAAATTTGTAAACAGTGGCGTAAATGCTGTTTTTCTTAGCTCTCAGATTTGGCACATTTGCGTACAAAACCTACAATATGTCAGCGAATGTACGGTTGAGATATTTGCAATATATAACTTTTGAAAGAGTATAAGATGACAATAAATGCTGTTGGAAATAGAACGGACTTTACTTTACTAAATTACAAAAACGTAGTCAATTTTGCACGGACCCACATTTTAGCTTATAAATTATCTGAATTTTAAAGAATTTTCATCTGTCAGATATCAGATTTCAGCCCATGAAATTTTCTTTCAAAATTGTTTTTGCTCTTCTCTTTTCGTTTGGTAGGCTTTGATAAAATTTTAGTCAAACATGCCAGATTTTTCACAGCACAGTTGGTTGGAAGGTAATAAACGATAATTCTTGCTAGAGTTGATTTAAATTTATCTTCAAAGGGTTGAACTAACATTTTTTTCTTTAGGAAAATGTAATTTATTCTAAATTAACTTTTTATCCTCCCCCCTTCTTCTACCCCACCCCTCTCGTGTCTCATACCACCATTTAGCAATTTTTTGTGTGCTTACTATAGTTACTATTGTTCTCTTCTTTTAATTGCATCGGTCTGAGAGAGAACAAGCTTACCAGAAAATGCTCCCCTGCACCCCTCTAACCATAAAAAATAACTTTCCTTACCTTGATATAGTTATCGTTGACAGATATACTGGGTCGAAGGGTGTACAAGCGGGTCTGACAGGCCATTTTCCTGGTATGTTGTAGTATGCTGGATCTCTCTCAGCCGAATGCATTTAGAAAAAGAGAATAATAGGAACTATAGTAAGCTCACAAAAATTTGCTAATTATTTTTACTCACACACACACGTTTTTATTCTGTTAATCCCTGCCTAATATATTTCAATAAAGCTCTGTCAATAGCATTTAATTACAAAATTGGATCGGTCAACTTTGCCCCCCCCCCCCACCAGATATGGTTCTGAAAAATTTTTAGGCCATAATTTTGTACACCGTAAATTAAATTTTGACCACATTTCTACGAGTAACTGTGGTCATTTTTCTAGGGGAGGGGGGACAACTTGATCGTAGCCCCCATATAAGGTTTTTTGAAAATTTTGGTATTATTCGAAAGGTCCAATTTTGCACATCTGTTTTGAAATTTTGCACACCCCATGGGAACCCGCAATAGGGTTTCGAGTAAAAATTTTGGTACCATTCGAAAGATCTAATTTTGTACAATCCTGCACACCTATTTGGAAATTTTGCACAGCCAATGGGAAACCGCAAAAGGGTTTTCCAGTAACGAGGTTGCCCCCCCTCAGATGATATTTATTGAAAATTTTGGTATCATTTAAAAGGTCTAATTTTGCACACTTATTTTGAAATTTTGTACATTACATAGGAACCCTATTGAGAGTTTTTATTTTATGGGGGTGTGAAAAATTTCAAAATAGGTGTGCAAACTTAGACCCTTAAAATACCAAAATTTTCAAAAACTATTATCAAACTATATCAACTTCGTTACTCGAGAACCCTATTGTGGGGTGTGAAAAATTTAAAAAAAGGTATGCAAAATTAGACTTTTAGACTGACAACAAAATTTTCAAAAAATATCATATGTGGAGGGGTTAGGTTGGCGGAAGGGGGGGGGGGCGAAATCGTTACTTGAGAACCCTATTGCGGGTACCCATCCCAATGAGCATTTTTGTCTATATAAAAGTTACAGCAAATAATATAAAACCTTCATAAAATAACCAAAAGTTATATTATTTAGTGTTGGTGATAATTTTATAACTCTAATATATCTCTTAAATGAGTAAAAAAGACTTGAAAAACAACTGTTCAACACCACAACATATAAATTTTATAAAACTTCCTTATGAGCCCTCAAGTATAGAGATTATTATAAAAAGGTTTTACAACTGTTCTAACAACACTACATAACAAATTAAAGATTTTTATGGATTTAGAAATACAAATTTGCCATCTTTCTTCCCTTTGCTTGTTATGTATTATTCTTTTTCTTTTTACAATAAAAAAATTTATAAAATGGTGTTTAGCAATCTTCTAAAAAAAAATAAAAATGAAAGTAGATAAGCTGAAGCAGGAATATGAATATTTATATACTATAGTCAAATAAAAGCTGTTTTTCAAGTCATCCTACTCCGAAAATCAGCTGCGGTCCCGTGTGTACCGTATAGTTTTCGAATACACTCACGTAAATTTCATGGGCTCCAAAAATACTTGAGAAAACGGGAAAAAAATATTCATTTAAATATCAGGTTTTTATTCATACACGTTTTTTTCTTTCTGGGACAAATATTGAATTTTGTATGTTGTTCTTAACCCTAACAAGCAATATTTCGATTGAAACGATGAAAAACCTATTTTTGTAATTCAAAATGGCCAAAATTTCCGACAATTCTATAAAAAAAACAATACAATTATACCACTGTTTACCTCGTCAACACTATTTTATGACCCTTTTAAAAAATGATGCTACTTCGAACAAAGGGCTGCAGATGGCGCAGTGTTGAACACTGATGGTCCGTTTCTGCGAGCTTAACATAGTTACCATTGTTCTCTTTTCCTAAATGCATTCTTCGAGAGATCCAACATACTACACATACCAGGAAAAATACCCGCCTGCACACACTTCAAGCCCGCATAACTGTCAGAGGTAACTATCTCAAGAATATAGTGAGATTGCGGGGTCGAAGGGTGTACAGGCGAGTATTTTCCAGGGTGTTTGCCAAAATAAATTGTTTTTTTTTTGTTCTAAAAACAGTTGTATTATAATCACTATATAAAGAAATTAATAACAACATAATAGAAAAAATCTTATGGGCAAAAAAGGTTTATGAATGAGTTCATAAGAATATTACAGACACCAATTTATATAACTATTGTGTGTGAGTTCCCTTATAAGTGCATCTCGAAATATTTTCAATCTTATCTTATATAAATTTGTTGTTGATTAATTAAGTTTTATAAGTGGGTTGATAGCAACATTTTAAAAACTAATCTATTATATATCTTTAATTGATAGTTACTTACGGTTTTATAGGTGGGTTGACAGAAAGATTTCAAACACTAATTTATATAACTTTTGTCACTGATGACTTATACTTTTATAAATATGTTGGTGGAAACATTGTTAACACTAATTTATATAACATTTGTTACCGATGACTTTAATTTTTATAAAGATGTCCGTGGAAATATTGTTAACGCCAGTTTTATGTTACTTTAGGGTACCATCAATTTAGAACCTTCAATAAAATAAACATACAAACTCACTTCTTGTAGGAAACTTCTAAATACCCTAGGGTATCAATTATATAAATATATGTCACCAGAAGTTTCTGAAAATGCTCATTCGGATGTAACGGTGTGCAAAATGTTAAAATACGTGGGCAAAATTGTGCCAAATTAGACCTTTCGAATGATACCAAAATTTCAAAAAATATCACCAAGGGGTGTGCAAGTGCGACCAAGTTCACAGTGCCCTTAGTTTTACAAAGAAAACAGAAGTCACCATTGTTATGGAGGACTTCAACGCAAAATTTGAAACTTGGAAACGCCCCAAGAGAAGATATTGTCGAAAGGTACAGTCTGGGTACATCAAATGAACGTGGAGATCGCCTTTTCCAGTTCTGTCAGAAAAGGGATTTTGTCGTGTCAAATACTTTCTTTCAACTTCCAGCTAGACGCCTTTATACTTGGACTTCTAAATCCGACACTCCTGAGAGTATCATTAGAAACCAGATAGACTTTATGTTAATTAATAAATGATATAGAAACTGTAATAAATCTGCAAAAACTTACCCTGGCGATGGCGCAGACGTAGGCTCGGATCACAATCCAGTTGTGGCGAGAATTAAATTTACGCTCAAGAAAAATCGTCCCTCAAATAACAAACCCAGACCCAGGTTAGACGAACCTCAGAATAACATGATAGTAACTAATTTAACAAAAAGCCTAAAGATATTAATGAGTATACCGAGCAAGATGTAAAAATCGTCTGGACAAAGGTTAAAAGTGCCATAATCAAAAGCACAACACTATTAGGCAAGGATGAAACAAGAAATAAAAAGAAAGTTTGAGTGACCGATGAAATCCTGAAATTGATGGATATAAGACGCAGTAAAAAAGGCGGCGATCAGTATATAAGGTTAGCAAAACAAGACTGACTAACACAGACATGTCAAGAAATAGAAGATCTAGATGCTAAATATCACACTTTCGATTTACACAAATGCATAAAGGAAGCGGCCTGATTATTTATAAAAGACAAGCTGGAATCATTGAGGACAATCAAGGCAAAATCACACCGGATACCAAAGAAAAACTAAAAGAATGGTTTAGCTACATAGAACATCTCTTTACCGATAACCGATCCGAACAGCCCGAAGAATTCTCAAACCAAGGCAGAGGAAACAGAACACACAAGATCTTCAGCTAAAAACAGAAAAGCGGTAGGGTAAGACGAGGTATACACTGAGGTTTTAAAGATAATAAAAAATTAAGATTTACTAAATAGGCTGGCCAAACTTCTTAACTTGATTTATCGTAGAGGTAAAATGTCTGCTGACTGGCTAAGATCAACCTTTATTAGGCTGCCTAAAAAACATTCAGCAAAGAAGTGTAGTGATTACCGCCTAATTAGCCTAATGAGCCATGTTAAAAATATTTCTAAAGATTATCAATAAAAGTTTGGATTTCGTGGTGGGTTCGGGACAAGAGAGGCCTTGTTTAGCATTCACGTCTTGGTTCAGCGGTCTAGAGATGTGTCGGTGCCAGCATATGCCTGTTTAATAGATTATGGGAAAGAATTTGATCGAGTCCAACATGAAAATCACATAGAATCGCTAAAAGAAGTTGGCCTAGATGACCGAGATCTAAAGATAATCGCTAATCTATATTGGAATCAGACCGCCCAAATAAAGGTTGGTGGCCAAGGTTGATGGCCAACTGTCCGAAGAGGTCCAAATAAGTAGAGGAGTACGCCAAGGTTGTATATCGTCTCTGCTGTTGTTTAATATCTATAGTAAGAACATAATAGAGAATGCACTTCATAACTGCGAAGAGAGTCTGAACATAAACGGCATAAAAATCAACAACATACGATATGCCGACGACACTGTCATAATAGCAGATACGCTGGAAGGCCTGCAAGAGTTATTGAATCAAATTGATGCCAAAAGTTCGCAATTCGGGCTTAGCTCAAATGTTGGAAAAACAAAATGGATGGTCATATCCAAGGAAAATAACATCCGAGGAATATTAGAAGTAAATGGGCAGTAATTCGAACGCGTGGATTCATACAAATACTTGGGTTGCCTCCTCAATGAGAACTGGGACAACATGCAAGAAGTTGGTGCAAAAATTGAATAGGCCAGATCATCTTTTATCAAAAGGAAATCAGTGTTGTATAGTCGCGATCTCAATATCACTCTCCGAATTCGTGTTTTTCGGTGTTATGTTTTTAGTATCATATATTATAGCATGGAAGCATGGACACTAACTGCATGAGGCCATGCCATGCCAGGCAATACTAAGGATATCTTGGATGGACAGAGTAACTAATGTGGATGTTCTTATAAGAAATAAAGATCTTGAAGTTTTATTTACCATCAAAAAAGGAAAACTTGAATATTTTGGCCATATTTTGAGAAATGACAAATATAAACTTTTAAAATTGATAATAGAAGGCAGAAGAGGTCCGGGTCGTAGACGGATATCATGGCTTAAAAATCTTAGACAATGGTATGGTTTTAGTACTACGACACTTTTCCGAAAAGCAGCGAATGTTGACTATCATCAGCGCGATCTTTAACCCTGATCGCGCTGATGATAGCCAACGTTCGAAGAGAGCATGGCAGTTGAAGAAGAAGGGGAGTGCAAAAATTCAAAATAGGTGTGCAAAATTAGATCTTTTAAATGGTATTAAAATTTAAAAAAATATCATCTGGGAGGAGTCTTCTTCGTTACTCGAGAACTCTGTTGCGGGTTCCCATGGAGTGTGCAAAATTTCAAAATAGGTGTGCAAAATTAGACCTTTCGAATGATACCAAAATTTTTAAAAAATATGACCATGGGGTGTGCAAAATTTCAAAATAGGTGTGCAAAATTAGATCTTTCGAATGATACTAAAATTTAAAAAAAATATCATATGGGGGGGGCAGCCTCGTTACTCGAGAACCCTATTGCTGGTTCCCATTGGGTGTGCAAAATTTCAAAAAATTTTGAAAAAATATCATCTGGGGGGGGGGTTAGCCTCGAGAAACCTATTGTTGGTTCAAAATACGTGTGCAAAATTGGACCTTTAAAATAATACCAAAATTTTCAAAAAACCTTATATGGTGGGGGCAAGTTAGCCTTCCCTCCCATAGAAAATGACCACAGTTACTCGTAGGAGGGTGTGCAAAATTTAAGCTATGGTATGCAAAATATGTGCAAAATTATGGCCTAAAAGTTTTTCAGAAACCGTATCTGGGGGGGGGGGCAAAGTTGATCGACCCCACAAAATTATATATTGAAGCGCGGTCCAACTCTCCTTTACCCCCAATTTTCTTTAAAAAAATTATATGTGTGTTTTATACACAAGTTGCAACAACTGCGACTTTTGGCAGATTTTCTCCTTTCAAAAATTTCTTCGACCTCCATCTGCATTACACTTCAATTATAATAAGAAGGGTGCACTGAAAAAACCATAGATCGAAGTTCATCGTATATAGGGCCAGCTAAATCAAGCTGCACTCATATAGAACTGAAAAACGTATCTGGGAGGCGTCGGGGAATAAATGACGTTTTCCTATAGCAAGAAAATATTAGTTCAGCACTTTAAAGGTGAATTTTAATCACCTCTAGCAAAAATTAATTATCGTTTATTATCTTCCAACACAACTGTGTTGTGCAAAATCTTGTGGGTTTGACTAAAATTTTATCAAAGCCTGGCCAACGGAAAGAGAAGTGCAATACCAATTGTGAATTTGGAAGCTGATGTCTGACAAATGAAAATTCTCTAGGATATAGGTAAGGTTGAAGCCAAATTGTAAGGCCGTGCAGAATTGTCAACGTTTCTGTAATTTTTATCAAGTTTGTTCAGTGTTTTACAGGATTTATTGCTATTTTACTCCTTCAAAAGTTGTACATTGCAAATATCTCGACCACACATTGGCTGATAAATCGTAGGTTTTGTAAGCAAATATGCCAAATCTGACAATTAAGAAAAACAGCATGCACGCCACTGTTTAAAAATTTTTACTGTCTCCATACTCACTCAAATCCCCAGAGAAATAATTTATTTTGAAGGAAAATACTCTTAGCATAATATCTGACTAAAAAAATTTGTATTTGAAGTAAAATTAGAGATGCAAGATCTTTTTTTTCAAAAATTATCAAACGAAAAATTAGCTAAAATTTTATGAAAATTGAGATTTGGTTAACTCTCAAATTTGACGTGCTATACCAACTGTGGTAAAATAGGTTTTGACTGAATGCCTATTAAATTTAGTTTGGATTAATGCAAACAGATTTTGAAAAAGTTGATATTTGTCAGAGATATAGAGGATCTAAGGAGAAGGTGTCAGCCCAAATTTTGAAAGCGTCGCACCGACGCGACGCCGATGAAATTATTATTTTTCTGGTGATTCTTGAGGTGAGTACTACTTGCGTACCAAGTGGGAACTAAATCACCACCTTCGGTGAAGTAATTCGAGAAAATTTTTGTTAGCCTGCTTTTAACTTCAAAAGTTGCTTACATAAAGTTGTTAACGTCATTTAACTTAAGAGAGACCAATAAACCTACTATCAGATCTGATCCCATATCCGACCCTGAACAGGATAATGACCGAGAGCAACGCGAAAGTGCTGACGACATTACTACACTTCATTCAAATAACAAAGACCCTGGAATCAAACTGGTAGGTTTATTGCTCATTCTTAATTAATTCTTGAGTTTGAACAGCCGTCAACTGATCAAGGAGCTCACAAAAAACGGACGGATTTTGGGGCGTACGGATTACAATATATGTAAGAATCTCAAAGTTCAATAAAAGTATTACCTAAATTGAATCTAAAATTAACACGGTTTATTATAAAAATAGATAGCACAGAGATAGTACATTACAAATTAGACCAAGCTTAAAATATAGTATTTAAACCAAACTTTCAATTCTGCGAAGTTAACGGTATCTCGGTATTATCATTATCTGCAGGACCGTGAATTACTTTTATATGGTCAGTTAGACCAGACTTATCTTTAGATCGAAAATCACATTGCGTACACTGAAACCAATCGGTTTCGTCTGCACTCTTATGTGTGACCAAATGTCGTTGAAGATTTTCTTTGCGTTTGGTCTGAAAATTGCATTGGGTACACCGAAACCAACTGATTTCATCGTCGCTTTTGTGCAAGATCATATGCTTGTTTAGGCTGCCCCTGTGTTTTGTCTGGAAACTGCATTCGTTACATCGAAGCCAATCGATCTCTTCGGCACTTTTATGTCTGTTAAAATGTTGTTTCAGGATGTCTTTACGTTTGGTCCGGAAACTGCACTGAGTACACCGAAACCAGCTAACGTCGTCACCACTTTTATGAATGATCAAATGTTGTCTAAGATTATCTTTTCGTTTGGCTCGATAAGTACATTGATTACATCGGAACCAGTTAACCTTCTCGGAACCTGTATGCTTGACTACGTGTCTCTTAAAGTTAGATTTGGATGTAGTCTGGTAAGTGCACTGAGTACATTGAATCCAATTGATTTCTTCGACTCTTTTATGAGCATTGTTATGTCGAATAAAATTTGCTTTGTGCTTGATCTGCATTGGACAAACGGTACAATGAAACAAATTAGTAGATTTATTGGGTTTAACAGATAATAATCCTTCTGGTACATTTTTCTCTTGTTTTTGGGACAACGAACTGTTGAAAGCTGGAAAACACCTAAAAATAATAGAACATTAGTTCAATACCAGAATATACTCTAATAATAATTTTTTAAACCTTTTCTATCGACCTTATTAGTTTTTAGTTTATCATCAAAGGCTTCACTTCGTTTAATTTCAGGGTCAATTTCAATATGCGGATTTATATGTAGGTAACTCCTTTTTAGCCATCCATACTAAGTAGTAAGTGTGGAGGCTATTGGCATCGTCAAAGAAAAAGTTTTTTTATTTCTACTAAAAATAAGTTATTTGGGTCCAAAAAGACCTAAATACAAAATTTTGTCTGTCTGTAACACAATTACTCAAAAACCGATTAACCGATTTTTATCAAATTCGGCACTTGGCGGTGAGCTGATAAGTTTTTGGTGGAGGTGGGAGGTTGCGAAAGGGATAGAAATGGGGGCAAATTTTTTTTTAAAATCGTAATTCGCGGACCGTAGCAGTTAGAAACACGCGGTTTTCACGCTAAGATTATATATTCTATAAAAACTATATTTACCATGAAGTCTGTTAGATCCGTAGTTTTTTGAGATATTTAAGAAAAACCAAAATATACTTTAAAAAATCGTAACCCACGAACTGTAGCAGCTAGTGACACAAGGTTTTAATATTTAGACAGATAATTACATTATTTAACAAAAACTATATTAAGGTCTGTCAGATTCCTAGTTTTTGAGATATCTAAGAAAAATAAAAATGTACATATAAAAACCTCACTCACGAACCGTAGTAGGTAGCGACATGCGTTTTTCACATTAAGATAGATAATTGCATTTTCAAGCAAAAAAAAAAGAAAAAAATATTTGAAAAAAAAGAAAAAAATATATTTTTTTTAAAAACAGATTTTATGGATGGCTATACGTGCCGGCTGGCGCCATTTATTTTCTATGCCTATGAAAAAGAAATCATGAAATGTGGATGAATGTAAAAGACAACCAATTGTTATTTTTGAGACACGCTCGTATACCCTCACTAAATTTCTCTCAACCGTTGTATACAGACCGCTTCAAGCTAATGCGAACATAGGGGGAATCAAGTCCAATTTACTCTCCGTGCCGTACGACCGAGGTGGATTCGAAGCACGCTGCAGTGTTATCTTTTGGAAATTCATTTTGTTTTTAATTTATTAAATTATTTTGTTTTATTTCTGCCTTGCTCGAGAAACAGATGGGTAAGTTCTTAATTGAAATAATACATTTTTAAAACTAAAAATGGATGTCTACGAAGTTGCCGAAAAAGTGCAGATGGTCAAATCGTCATAACCCAACACACGTTCGATATTGATCGAGGGAAAATTTGCATTTGTATTTTGACGTAAGAACACAGTATCCCCAAAAACTAAATGTTTGGGGGGGGGGGGGTATTGTAGGGGAACACGTAATTGGGCCATTTTTTATTAACGGCAATTGCAATTTGAATGGTCCTAGATACTTGGATCTACTGCAGCAGCACATTATTCCAACTGTTAGGCAGTTGTTAGGTGTAAGATTTGGTGAAACATGGTTTCAACAAGATGGTTGTTCCGCTCACAATGTTGGCCTTGTTAGGGAATATCTTGATAATGTATTTCCTAATCGGGTTATAAGTACACGGGGAACTATTTTATGGCCAGCTCGATCTCTCGATCTTGCTCCTAATGACTTCTATCTGTTTTTGAAGAAGCTTTTCAAATTATCACCCCTAACATGCTTGGAAACGTTAGAAGGGGTTTTTATAGTAGGCTCGGATATTGTCTAACCGAGCAAGGAGGACTTTTCGAACATTTGCTTTAATTTTTTTTTGACTGGGAGAATCTTTTTGGTTTTTAGAATGTATTATTTTATTTTGAGAACTTGCTTTTATTTTGTTTCTCCTTATTATTTTCATTGTATCACGTCGTCACTGATAAATCTGAGCAGTTGAAAATAAAACGCTTTAATTTATAAGTGACAAAAAACAAGAAAATATAAAAATTTGCGTATTTATTGACCAAATTCCGGTTTTATTGACTACGCTCCACACAGCACCGTGGTTGGAGGCGTACTAAATAACAAAGGCAAGTCACGCAAGTGGTGATCGCATGCCTGAGTATTGGTTGCTTCACTGATAGGCGTACGGTGTCTCTGCATGTACGTACACTGGCAAATTAGACTTCTTCCGCCCTATGTTCGCAGTAGCTTGAAGCGGTCTGTATAAGATTAAATTACTAACTTAACTTACACTAAAGAGCTAATGGTTATCACGACCACAGCAACCTCTTCGTTTCAAAAAATTATCTTAGATATTGTAGGACCTTTGCCTAGAGATATCAACGATTTAACAAAATTTGTAGAAGCTTACCCCCTAAAAACTAAAGATTTGAATAGTGTTGCAAGAACTCTTGATTACAGATCAAGGAATGAAATTTTTATCAAAAAAAGTAAAACGGCTTATTACCACCGCCAGAAAACTCTCATTTTGGTGTTTTTCTTACAACACAACAGTAAGTAATCATTGAAATTATTTTTGGTAAAAAGTGTAATATATCCCAGATAACCTTAAAAAATCTTTAGAACCTATCATAAATTTTGACAATTATTCAATCGAACTAAAATATAGGCTACAAAAAGCTCATTCTCACGCAAAATCAAATTTAATTATCTCAAAAAGTAAAGGAAAAGAGACATGAGACCAAAACTCAAATCCTATATCGTATGAAAAAGAAGATTTAGTTTTATTAAAAAGTGTTTTTTGGGACCTTTCCCAGTCGTTAAGGAAATATCTTCATATATGTATAATTTGTTGTTGCTATTTTGAATTTATTTTATGAGATATGTGTTTTGTCTTAATGTTACAATTTTGTTTTCTTAGTCTTGTTTTCTACACTACACACATTTATTTTTATTGTATATCTTTTACAAGAAACGACAATAAAATTAAATAAAAAAACAAAATAATTATTACGAAAAAAAAGTAACGAAATTTCACGCTGATTTTAAAAATCGAGTACGAAATGGGACATTGCATAAGAAAAATGCCAAGTTAGTGTTATATCTCAAAAACTAAAACGTAACAGATAAAATCCAGTTTGACAAATAAGTTCTGGTTTAAATTATCTGTAAGAAAGCAATGTACACCAAAAAGAAATTTTCATTAATAAACAAGTTAGAGGCCAAATTCTAAAAAGGATATTTTTAGGTCCCTTAGTATTTGTTTTATTTTATTTATATTTGTTAACGAGAAGGCAAGCCTTTCTGTGTATGTGATAGGTTCTAAGTAACTAGTAGGGTCCACACTTGATTTTAAGTTTTGACAAATGTTTCCAGCTGTTGTTGTAAAGAATAAGTTTAACTCCTCTGGGCTGACCTCAGAATTGTCCCTTTGTTTACTTAATCCATTTATTATGTTCCAATACTCTCTATTTTCATAGTATATGAGCTTTTTGCTGCATGTATGACTTTTCTGTACATAGAACGATATTTGGCGAAGTATTCGATAAATTTTTGACAGTTGGTAAATTTTCGTATTGTATGTAACGACTGCAAATTTATTCCAGAGATTTCTATACCGTTTGTCAACCCGGTTTTTCTTTTTAATTGTGCATAGTGGAAAACGCCTGTACAGGTTCCTCAGAGTATGTCACCTGTCCCCAATTTAAATCACTGGCCAATCTTTTAGATATTTCGTAATTTTTCCTACTAAATATTCTTCGTCGTTCCACCTTTTTCTTGAACTTGTCATTTGTTACCAAGAATTCCGAAGTCAAAGCTTCATGGTCTCGAGAGTCCCAAAGGAATCACCTTACACGTAATTTGGCTCCATCACTTGTAACCCCTCAAAAGGCTTCTGAGACACGTGAGAGCCGCCACCCGACACCACGAGCTGAGTCCTTCTTTTAAAACATATCAATTTATATACGTTTCTTAGTGGTTTCATGATACAAGGGCCCCTCCCTCTATCTCGATAGGCTCTTAAAGATACCGAATAGTCCCATAGTTAGTAATCACGCAACATTCGATGACCAGGGACTTGTCCGAGTTGTACTATTTGACCTGTCCTCTTACCTACTACACTCACCGGGCATCTATAATGGCCGCAATCAGCACTTGGGCATGTTGATGGACCCCATTCTCCTGTGTGCTGATGTCTGACTGTGGAAACCCGATAAGTACCAATTTAACTCATTGCATGTAATAACCTCACCGAGTCTAAAATCTCCTAATTGCACCAACATTTAACTCAAAGAACCTGTGATAAAAAGAAAATACGTACCTGCTCCAAAAATAATGTGTTACAAAGTACAATAATAGAATAGTAGAGCCATCTAAGGTCCCAGAGAGTCACCATTCTGTTGGTGTGGTTAAAAAAAATTATATAATTCTTGGATGATTTTTTTATCGGGATTTGGGTCGGTTTTGTAACAGAAGTTTAAATGGGTGTCCTTAAGGAATTGGTTTTTAGAAGATTTGAGCAGCTTTTATCGTTATGGTTATTTTAGAAGATCCTATGGGGAAGGAGATTTTATCGGGTTTTGGGTCGGTTTCGGAACAGATTTCGATGAGATCCTAGGATATTTTATTAGGTCTATCGATCTATGATTCAGGAGGAGATTATATATGAGTTGTTATGGGATTGGTTTCTAGAAGATTTGAGGAGCTTTTATCATTGTGGTTATTATATTAGGAGATTATATGAGTTCTTATGGGATTGGTTTCTAAAAGATTTAGAGGAGCTTTTATCCTTATGGTGATTTTAGAAGAATCTCATAAAAAAATGATAAGAATTCTTGTAGGATTTTTTTATCGGGATTTGGGTCGGTTTTGGAACAGATTTCGATGAGATCCTATGATATTTTATCAGGTCTATGGGTCTATGATTTTGGAGAAGTTTATATGACTTCTAATGGACTTGGTTTCTAGAAGATTTGGGGAGCTTTTACGGTTATGATAATTTTAGAAGATCCTATGAGCGAGGAGATTATATCGAGTTTTGGGTTGGTTTTGAAACGGATTTCGATGAGATCCTAGAAGATTTTTATGACTTCTTATGGGATTGGTTTCTAAAAGATTTGAGGATCGAGCTTTTATTCTTATGGTGATTTTAGAAGATCTTATGGGGTAGGAGACGGTATCCGGTTTTGGAACAGATTTCGATGAGATCCTACAAAATTGTATTAGGTCTATAGGTCTATGATTTTGGATTGGTTTCTAGAAGATTTGAGTAGCTTTTATCGTTATGATAATGAGCGAGGAGATTTCATCGAGTTTTGAGTTAGTTTTGGAACAGATTTCGATGAGATCCTAAAAGATTTTATCAGGTCTGAAAAAATTGTTTTTTTTAATTAACTTGCCTTAAGTATACTTTTGAAATAATTAGCTTCCGCATCGTATTAATTTGTCGTAGTTTTTAGTAAAAGTTAGGACACTGCGCTTTTAAAGTCGGCCAACTTGCCCAGCTGGCTTTTGTTTTGGTTATCGTCTTATGGCCCAAAATACAATGACGAAAGAGCCAGTTGCACCATACATCTTTCTCTAATTCTGGATCCCATTTAAGTTATGTTATTTGTCCGAAATTATGACGAAAACTCTAAAAACCAATCGCAGAAAAAAAATCTCCATAATCTCTTAGGATCTTATACGTTACTGATGAAATATCATGTAATATCCTAAAAACCAATCCCACAAGAATCCATAGAAACTTCTCCTCCAAAATTATTCCTCATAGGATCTTCTACTACTACTACTACTACACTGACAGAATCTCATCAAATATTCTAGAAACCGATCCAACAAGAAATAAAGAAAATCATTGCTATACAGATAGAATCTCAACAAATATCCTAGAAACCTATTCAACACGAAGCCATAGAAACTTCTTCAAAATCATTCCTTATAGGATCGTCTAGAATCACGATATTGATAGAATCTCATCAAATATAGGATCTTGTAAAATCACGATACTGATAAAATCCTATCAAATATCCTAGAAACCGATACTACAAGAATCTTTAAAAACTTCTTCACAATTATTCGTCATAGGATCTTCTGGAATCACGATACTGATAGAATATTATCAAATATCGTAAAAATCGATTCCACAAGAACCCATTAAAAACTTCTCCAAAATCATTGCTTAAAGGAACTCCTAGAATCGCGATACTGATAGAATCTCATCAAATATCCTAGAATCCGACCCCACAAAAACGTATAGAAACTTCTCCAAAATCATTTCTTATAGGAACTCCTAGAATCGCGATACTGATAGAATCTTATCAAATGTCCTAGAAACCGATCCCACAAGAACCCATAAAAAAATCGTAGAAACTTATCCCACAAGAACCCATCAAAATTTTTCCAAAATCATTGCGCTTATAAGATGTTCTGAAATTACGAAACTAATGGAATATCATCAAATATTCTAGAAACCGATCCCACAAGAACCCATAGAAACTTTGCCACAATTGGATCATTCCTCATAGGATCTTCTAGAATCACTATAATGATAGAATCCTAAAAAAACTTTTCCGGTCCGAATGAGATTTGAGGGGAAAATTTGAGCAGGACTGTGTTTAGTTATTGTTTTCCAAAATGTTATTTATACAAAGGTTATATTATGATATTACAAACTACTGTTTTTTTGTAGAACTTTGTGTTTGACTTCCTCTAATACCCATCAACAAACCTACGCCCTAGACCTATATTCAAGAGTCTCATGTAGTACCGCAGTAACCATAATTGGTATATAGTATATATCTAGCCCAGAAAAAATCAAGAGTAAATACCAAAATACATCCGCTACTTGGAGAATTAATTTTTTAAAGGGTAACCATGGCATACTCATGCTCCAATAAACGGAGCAGACTTTCTGAAAGCGATGATAACTTTTTGTTAGGGGGGGGGGGAAGGGGGCTACGACTATAAATTTGGAATCATTTTATTCTCCTGAATTTTGTAACAGCGTGTGAACAAAACTGTAATGTCAAATCTCATTTGAGTTTTCTGCCAATAAAAAAATGCAGTGTTACTGTTTGTTGCCCCGTCGATTAGACACAGTGGCGGCTTTGTATTGCCTGGATACAAAAACGAAGATCTGATGATCGCGCACAGACTTCCTTTGCACTTTGAACTATCTTGTTCTTTCATATATCACGCTCTTTGTCAAAACAGAGAACATGCTCTATGAAAGAAAAAGAAGAAAATCTTTTCAATACTCTTTGATTGCTAGGGCGTCTGAGATGCATTTAAATTTACGTGAATAAGAGCAAACAAACATAAGTAAGTGTATGTTTATTTATCAAAATCAAATCTTTGTTTAAAACTGATGGTGATTAAATTAGGTCCCTACCTATTTATTGGATCTATGCCTATAAAGGCATATAAATTGAGCAACAGTTAACATAAGAAAACAATGTTAACGAGTGTTCTATATAAAAAATGCATTGAAATTTTTTTCTAGCCTTAACATCTTTGCCTAAGTTTTACAGAATTACAGTATGGTCTTTTTAACTATTTAAAAAACTGTTTAAAAAAACCTATTGTAAAACTAGACAATTATTATATATGATATTTTTCTAAAAGTTTTAATGAACTCTTTTTCTGTTGCTGCAAAAAGTACATAGTTTATTGAACATCCCTCGTAATATTAGAATTTGCAGAAAAATCATGTTACCTAAATTTATTTTTCTTGTTTCAGTAAAGGTGCAAAGAAAAAACGTCGCAACAATAGAAAAACTAGAAATGGATTAACTTTTTCATCAGTGTGTTCCGTAAGAATGAGCATCATTGCTAATAAAATAAGTGAAATCTTAATGCCAAACTTATTTCATTTCAATATCAATCATAGACATCGATTGTAAATATTATACTCAGTTTAAGCGTGGTATATTTTATGAATTCTTTGTTTCAGATGTAATTTAGTAATAAAATTGTAATAACAATTACCAATTGCTTAATCAGTGGCGTCTTTAGAAATCGGTCGAGGGGGGAGGGCGCATCGGTTTCAATTAGAAAGAAAGAAAGAAAACATGCTTTATTGTCCAAGTTTGTCATATAACTTATTGACAAAGCTAAAAACTTAACGCTTAACGCTTATTTTGGGTAAACTTATGTTTGATCTTTATAAGGCAATAGTAAAAAACAGAGATTAATAATAATAAAATAAGAATAAAAGATTTAGTAATATGTCATCATGTCAGCAAGTTAAAAAACAAAACAAAATACAGCGAGATTTAAAAACTTAACCATTTAAAAGTACGAGCAACATCTAATATACAAAAAGTTTTGCCACAAATACAAGTAACATTTAGAGTAAAAAAATACATTATCACAGGCAGTCATTTCACAAACACTGAAAAGGTAAAATTGAACAAGAATACCAGACTGAATACTGGATAGTTTCAACAAATAAATATTTTGAAAAGGAAAATCTAAAGGACCCGCAGAATAATATTTTTAATATACGCAGTAAGACGGAAAAAACAGTGTTATTTTAAAACGAAAAATTTAAATATTTTTCAGAGATTTCCTTAAAAGATAATGGAACGTGAATTTTGAAGCTGTTATAGATGATGGATTTTTTAACAGGGGTAGAATGTGGAATCGGAAGAAGAATATTGCCTGTGATAATGTATTAGGTAGCTTGGATAAGTAAGTTCCAGTGCGGAACGATGCCTATCTGTGAGTGGTTCAAGGTTGGAAATCTAAGTGTATGATGGTGTTTAATGATGTATAGTGGAGGGTGACCAGTGAAACTACTGATGAGCCCACGCTGGTTACCCAGGGCGAAACATCGTTTATTCATTTCTCCTTTCGCTTTGATCTTTTGTGTGTTCCTTGTGGAATACTCATCCAAGTTTGAATTTTCGTTATTTCCACCCAAGATCTTTTGATCTTTTGTTTTTTAGTTTCTTTTCGGTTGAAGTAACTGATTTGGAGGTTTTTTTTTAACTTCTTCTTTGTTTTAATTGCCTTAGGAGCATAATCCTACTGGAAATATTAACACGCCAGGACGAATTCGTATTAGGTAGCTTGGATAAGTAAGTACCAGTGCGGAACAATGCCTATTTGTGAGTGGTTCAAGGTTGGAAATCTAAGTGTATGATGGTGTTTAATGATGTATAGTGGAGGGTGACCAGTGAAACTACTGATGAGCCCATGCTGGTTACCCAGGGCGAAACATCGTTTATTCATTTCTCCTTTCGCTTTGATCTTTTGTGTGTTCCTTGCGGAATACTCATCCAAGTTTGAATTTTCGTTATTTCCACCCAAGATCTTTTGATCTTTTGTTTTTTAGTTTCTTTTCGGTTGAAGTAACTGACTTGGAGGTTTTTTTAACTTCTTCTTTGTTTTAATTGCCTTAGGAGCATAATTCTTCTGGAAATATTAACACGCCAGGACGAATTCGTATTAGGTAGCTTGGATAAGTAAGTACCAGTGCGGAACGATGCCTATTTGTGAGTGGTTCAAGGTTGGAAATCTAAGTGTATGATGGTGTTTAATGATGTATAGTGGAGGGTGACCAGTGAAACTACTGATGAGCCCACGCTGGTTACCCAGGGCGAAACATCGTTTATTCATTTCTCCTTTCGCTTTGATCTTTTGTGTGTTCCTTGTGGAATACTCATCCAAGTTTGAATTTTCGTTATTTCCACCCAACATCTTTTGATCTTTTGTTTTTTAAGAATATTGATACTCTGTCAAGTAGAACGATTTACCTTGTGAGTGGGAAATACGGAGATATTTTTGTGAATTAGACTCACCGATTCCAAGATGAAAAAACAGAGTAAAGTGAGTATTCTGTGACTTGTGAATAGAGGTTTGCAATGGGATCTGAGTGGAGCTTTGGTCATATAACGAATGGCGCTTTTTTGAAGTTTAAAGACTGAATCGAAAAGGTACTGACTACAGCAGCCCCAGAATGGTAGGCCATATGACAGATGGGAATGAATTACGGCGTAATATGTCATTCTTGCTACAGACGCACTTAGATTTTCTGCTACTGTTCTAACGCAGTAGCATCCGGAAGCTAATTTTTTATTGAGAAAAAATATGTGGTTTTGAAACTTTAGGTCAACATGTATTTCTAGGCCAAGAAATTGGATGTAGTACTTTTGATAGGGAATTGTTCGAAAGCAATTTCGTTTATGTATCAATATTCCTCTTCCGATTCCACATTCTACCCTTGTTAAAAAATCCATCATCTATAACAGCATCAAAATTTATAATCAACTTCCATTATCTTTTAAAGAAATATCTGATATCTCAAAGTTCAGAAAAACGGTCAAAGAAGAACTGCTGTTGCACGCATTCTATTCAGTTGAAAAATATTTAAATTTTTCGTTTTAAAATAACACTGTTTTTTTCCGTCTTACTGCGTATATTAAAAATATTATTCTACGGATCCTTTAGATTTTCCTTTTGAAAATATTCATTTGTTGAAACTATCCAGTATTCATTCTGGTATTCTTGTTCAATTTTACCTTTTCAGTGTTTGTGAAATGACTGCCTGTGATAATGCTAGATGTTGCTCGTACTTTTAAATGGTTAAGTTTTTAAATCTCGCTGTATTTGGTTTTGTTTTTTAACTTGCTGACATGATGACATATTACTAAATCTTTTATTCTTATTTTACTATTATTTATCTCTGTTTTTTACTATTGCCTTAAAAGATCAAAAAATTTTTTTGTAGTTTTAGGATTAAGTTTTTAGCTTTGTCAATAAGTTAATGTATTTGGACAATAAAGCATGTTTTCTTTCTTTCTTTCTAATTGAAACCGATGCGCGAAATGAAATAAGTTTGGCATTAAGATTTCACTTATTTTATTAGCAACGATGCTCATTCTTACGGAACACACTGATGAAAAAGTTAATCCATTTCTAGTTTTTCTATTGTAGCCAGATTTTTTCTTTGCACCTTTACCGTTACTGAAACAAGAAAAATAAATTAAGGTGACATGATTTTTTTGCAAATTCTAATATTATGAGGGATGTTCAATAAATAATGTACTTTTTGCAGCAACAGAAAAAGAGTTCATTAAAACTTTTAGAAAAATATCATATATAATAATTGTTTAGTTTTACAATAGGTTTTTTAAACAGTTTTTTAAATAGTTAAAAAGACCATACTGTAATACTGTAAAACTTAAGCAAAGATGTTAACACTCGTTAACATTGTTTTATTATGTTAACTGTTGCTCAATTTATATGCCTTTATAGGCTAGATTCAATAAATGGGTAGGGACCTAATTTAATCACCATCAGTTTTAAACAAAGATTTGATTTTGATACATAAACATACACTTACTTATGTTTGTTTGCTCTTATTCAGGTACATTTAAATGCTTCTTAAAAATTAAGTATTAAGCACATTCGTAATGAGGTAAACATGACCTAATGACAGACACATATTAAAAAAAGGCTGTATAAATTGTCCTTACATGGCGCAGTGTTACTAACCTCACTAAATCACTATACAAATAATCACATGGCTACCTCTCTAACGCACTACTGTACTACTACACGAAAGTCCTTTTGATTTCAAAAGCACCGAAAAAGAATAAGAAAACTGCTGACAAAAAAATATCACATCGCTCCAATGTTATCAACAGACCAAAATGTCTAGGATCTTCGTTACTTCAGTGTTACGGCATTACTTTGACTTCAGCCACCACCGTCTCAAAACTTCTACCAGCTTAGTGCCCTTTAGCCTACTGTGTCTGCCATTTTCATTACCAAATTGGCAGGTAAACCATAGAATTTCTGTTAGTTAGGTATTAATATGGCACCGATAGTAGGCCAAACAATAGTAAAACGAAAACGAATTAAATAGCTTTTTAGTTGATAACGGTGTTGCTCCAGCTGCATATGGAATTGATTTTTTTATACAGGTTTATGGGTGCAAATTAAAGCGTTAAAACATATTGTCGTGAGAAGTTCAATTCGAAGTAGATCCAGAATCATTAAAAAATAACTTAAACGAAGATGCAGAAGAGCATATTGAAGAAGCACTTGTTCAACCAGATTTTGACAGAGAAAACATTAAAATGAGATGAAAATTAAATGATCAAATTACTCTGAGACATGCATGAATGCGTAATGACAGTTGCTGCCAAAATATCTGAACCAAAAGAACCAGTTGGCTACAAACAACCGTTGACTTGTAGAGTACGATTATTTATTAAGAAAATGGGCCAGGACAAGCACGGACGATGCGCGGCGTTCACTTGTTGTCTCTCTTTGAGACAGGGCCGAACACTGTGGCAGGGGCGTACGTATCGGCAGTGCCATTTAAAATAAATGAATAAGTTGAAGAATTATAAAACAATAAAAAAAGCCGTTATTTTGAATTTGGTTAGTGTTGTTGAGTTCTCAAATAATTTATTTACATACTATACATTTCAATATTGAATTGGGTTAGTTCATATTCTATTGAGTTCTCAAATAAAATGATAATATTATGAATAATAACTTGTTTAATTTTTGACCTTTCCTCCTTTTTGCAGAAAAATAATTGTACTTATTTAAGAGGATACCGTACAGGTGCATAACGCGGAATAAAACTGAGCGGTTATTATCATCTTAATCAAAATATGCTTTAAATAAATTTTGTGGAAAAATTACTTAACATTTATTGGAGAATCATTAACTTTTTGACATTTCAAGTTTTAAGAAAAAATTTCGCCATTTCACAGTTTTTGTAAAAATCAGGGACTTTCCAATTAATTTTAATGAATTTAAAAGGTATTCTACTCGAAATATTTTTTGAAAAAATGTTTAATTTTTTCTCAAAAATGTTTCTAGTTTTTAGCATTCTGCCTATCCTTTACATGCATTTTCCGTTCGCCACCTGTTGACTACGACTTCATTTTAACAAAATATTTTTTAAACAATGGACAATTACAGCATGATCAACGGATAATATGATGATGATGATGATTAAAGGCAAAAAAAAACTATTACCTACTGTAATATAAATATTTTTTGCGTAGCAATATTATGTATAATGTTACTGTTAAAAATAATAATAATTTGACAAGGGGTGCCTTATGTAAAAGAGATATTTATTTATAAAATAGTAAAGTCAATAAAATGCTTTGGGGAATTAAGTGCAATAAACAGATTAGAGCGCCTACGCCTATGACTCCATACGGCAAACCAATCGCGAGCTAAGTGGGCGGGCTTCAGACGAAAATAGGTTTCTACGCACATTCCTTAGCTGGCCCGTTTACTTCTTAACCGGACTCTACGGACCGAAAAAACTGAATACATTCAACGCAGACACCTTCCAAGCAGAAAAATAATTCTTAATAAGTGAGTGTTTAAGCTGAAAACAATTACACTGCTAGATTAGTAATAATAATAATAGCAAGGGCTACTCACAAAGAAACGATGAGGACTGGTTATTACCAAACACATATAGTCCAGTAGCAAAAGGTGGTATAATCAGTGTTGCTGCAAATAAGAACCTATCGCTCACACAATTCAATGTTTGTGCTGCATTCGTTTATGAAGAATTTGATGAAGAGGTGTTTATATTTGTGAATAAAAAAGGATTAGCTATCTACGTAGATGATGGTTTACTGGTATGTACTTGTGATAAAATTAAAAACTACTTCTTAGCAAGTTTGGAAAATAATTTAAAATCACCACAAACCTTGTCTCGTATTTTATTGGGTTACAAATCAAACAAGAAAATTCTGAAATAAACCTCAATATTTTTTTGGAACGGTTTTGTAATAGTTTTCAATTAGGGAATCTAACACTGTTTTTCAAGATAGAGATGACTTGTATCAGACATAGCATACGCTATAAGTGTTGTATCCAGAAAATTGGAAAACCTGACTAGCATTGACTGTTCAAAGGTCAAATAAATATTGCCTTACTTGAAATAGTATGCAGGATGAAGGGCAAATATCAAGCCAAACTTGCTAAAAATGATTAAGCAATGAAACTTGGCACGCATACTGGACCCTAAGGTAATTTTTGAGATATGTAGCCACCATAAAATCTCCTGCAAAGGACCCTAGTCTTGAAAGTGAAACACAAAATTCGTAAGATTTTAAGAAATAATTATGGATCAATAACATTTGGCACAAATGTTTATTAAAGTCCTAGCAATATTTAACATCTGTTACTTACTCAAATTCCCAACTTTGGACGTTAAACAAAGAAACGGGAAACAAATAAATTATTAATAGCAAATCTCCATAAATCAATATGTTTGGCACAGATATTTGTCACTTTATAACCTAATGTTTAAGATATGTAGACACCAAAAAGTTTTATGCAGAGTGTCCCAATTTCCGAAATTATACAGAAAAAATCAACACGAAATGATAGAATAATAAAATTTGGTACAATGTTTATCGCGCCCCTAGGTACATACCAATTTGGACAAAGGACCCCTATTACCAAAGTTAATTAACAAAAACGCACTTGTAAAGCAAAAAAATTAAAGTTACTGACCGTGCTTAGGTAATTTAGGTAAATTTCCTACAAAGAGAATTTTCTAAAAATTAACTAAAAAGTTCTTAAAAGTTTTTAAAATGTCATAAAGCAACCAAATTAGACACATTGTCCCGGTCCTAGTAAATTTTAATAAAAATTTCAAATAAAAGGTCGCTCACTGAGGGCCCCAATTCCCGACGTTGGTACTAAGGGGCCCAATGAACATTTTTACCAAATTTCGTTATACTTTTTTTTCTGTATAACTTCAAGAATTGGGGCACTTTGCATATTTTACCAAATTTGGTAAGTCTATCACTTTTTGGAAGGTCGCTTTTATATTTTGGGACCTTTAGTAGATGTTAAAATGTTACCGGGATTTTAATAAATATTTGTGCCAAATTTTAATGCCCCCACCATAATTTCCTCTACAGGAGACTTCACGGTGGCTACATATGTCAAAAATTACCTAAGGGTCCACTTAGTATGCTTGCCAAGGTTGACTGCTAAATCATTTTATGCAAGTTTAGACCCCTTATCCTTTGGTGTACACGAAAAATTTAAAATATTTAGCATCTCAGACTGCGGTGGAGGTGTTTTCTTGTATGCAGAAATAGTAGCCGCAAGTGAAGCTGCCAAATAAATGATTTGTATGATGCGACTTTATGAACGATTGTATTCCCTAAAATCAGTTCTTGAATAAAAAGTTGAATATGAAGCAGCAATTCGTTTGTCTCAGAGTCCAGAATTCTATCGTGTGACAAAACAAACACACACACACACACATTATGACAAAACCGACCAGATTGGAGATGTTGGGAGATTGGAGATGTTGCGAGAACTAAATATTTTAATGAGGGGAGGTGTTGAAGTACTCCGTACAAGACATTATTTATTTTGGACCATCCTATATGTTTAGCAGGGTTATTATATATTATGTGTTATTTTGATAGACAGTAGAATATAAAACAGTCTAGTTACTTACATTTCCGTTTATTTATTCTCAAAAATATAAAAGTTTTTAGACTGCCCCCGTTTTTGGTTTGGAAACTGCAAACCCAATCTCCTCGGTACTTTTGTGTATCTTAAAATGTTGTTTCAGATTCTCTTTACGTTTGGTCTGGAAACTGCACTGAGTACACCGAAACCAATCAACCTCGCCACCACTTTCATGATTGATCAAATGTTGTTGGAGATTATCTTTCCGTCTGGCTCGATAAGTACATTTATTACATTGAAACCAGTCGACCTTCTCAGAACCTCTATGTTTGACTAAATGTCTTTTTAAGTTAGACTTGGATTTGGTCTGGTAACTGCACTGAGAACATTGAAACCAGTCCACCACGTCAGCACTTTTATGCAAGTTTAAATGCTTCCTTAAACTGCCCTTGTATTTGGTCCGGAAACTACAACAGGTACATTGAAGCCAATCAATTTGTTTGGTACTTGTATGTTTGTTCAAATGTTGTTTTAAATTATCCTTACGTTTGGACCGGAAAGCACATTGACAACATCGAAACCATTCAACCTTATCAAACCCTGTATGCGTAACTAAATGTTTTTTAAAGTTTGACTTGCGCGTGGTCTCATAACTACAGTGGGTGCATTGAAACCAACTGATCTCTTTGACTCTTTTATGAGTATCATAATGTCGAATAAAATTTGCTTTGTGTTTGATTTGCATTTGACAAACAGAACAATGAAACAAATTGGTATCTGCATTCGGTTTAATAGATAATAAACTATCTGATACATTTTTCTTTTTTTTCTGCGATAAGGAACTATGTAAAGATGATCGCTCAGCTGCAAGACAACTAAAAATAATTAAAACATTAGTTCCAACACTATAAAATATTTAAACCTTTACCATCGACCTTATTAGTTTACTAAGTGTTCTCTCACGAATAGTAAGCCGCAACGCAGGATACGATAGACAAATGTCGAGTTTCTTATTTGGGATTTTCAAAGTGTACAACATATCACCGGCCGAAAGGAAAGTCCTAATTACGCGGCATCTTCAACATCAGTGTCCATCCTCCCAAAAATTCGAACCAGCAGGGACTAAAGTGTTAAGAAAATTAAAACAATATTTATTGAAATTTTGTCACATACTCTGCCATCTAGCGTAATTAGATTAAACTATAGTAGCAAAGCGGCGCTAAAGAAAATAAAAGAATTGACGCGACCATTCTCGAATATTCAAGAAAGATGTAGATAGGTCTAGATGAGTAAGACAAAGACTAGAATGTTCCGGGTGAGTCGAGAGTGATGTCGGCACCTATAAATACGCCGGATAGCAGAAATTAAAAAAAAAAGTTTTCGATAGGATAGAAAGAGAGTAAGAACAAGAACAGCGAATAGACTGTGAGTTCACGATTAAAAGTAAATAATAAAAATAGTGAAAGTTAAATCTGCGTTTTCTTTTAAAATAAAATAAGAATAAAAAAGACCAGGCTAAAATCTTGACAGGTTATGAGCCCAGAAGCACTCTAATAACAGAGAAGAAGGAATTAGTGATACCCAGACCAGGAGTGGACTCTGGAAGAAAAGAAAAAGAAAAGAAGACGCTGCTGCCCAGAAGGACAATAAGAAGAAAGAAGTGATACCCAGACTAAGATTGATTCTGGAAGAAAATAAAATAAAAGAAAAAGGTCCAGTGAAGAAATCAGCCAGATTGATAAATTAGTGGATTCAAGGAGCTACGAAATCTGGAAGTTTGAAGTCCAGATATTCTTCAAAGCCAGTGCGCTATGGGATATTGTGAGTGGTAAAAGAAAATTGGAAAATCTCACCCAAGATAAAGAAAAAACAGAGTGGATAAAACAGGATGCCAAAGCCCAGAAGGTGATAATCACATCCATAGATAAGAAGAACATAATGCACATAATAAACTGTTCCAGCAGTAAAGAAATGTATGACAAGCTACAGAACATTTTTGAAAAGGATACCGAAGATGAAAAATGCAATCTTCTCCAGCAGTTTTTCAATTACAAGTATGAAAAAGGGACCGATATGTCAACATATATTTCTAGGTTAGAAAACCTGGTGCATCGATTGAAGATCCTGAAGGAAGATATAAACGAAAGTATGGTTATCTCCAAATTATTATCCACACTACCTGATCAATATCGACATTTTGTCACAGCCTGGGACTCATGTCGAAAGGAAGATAAAACCCTGACAAACTTAACATCCAGGCTTAGCGGAAGAGTCGAGAAACAAAGCAGAATTACAGAGCGAAGAAGAGGTGGCATTCAAGGACTCAGAAAAATTCTGCAAAATCTGCAGAAAAAGAGGACATAGAAAGGAAACGTGCAGAAATAAGAAGGAAACAGACCAAAAATGTTTCAAATGTGGATTACCAGGACACTATGCAAGGACCTGCAGACAAACCGAAGAAACAAAACAGACAACAAGAAAGCCCAGCAGTATCTGTAAAAGACCGAATCATACTGAGCAAAATTGCTTTTTCAAGGCAAAATAATAAGAATTAACAAGGAGGATTAGTATTCATGACCACAGCAGAACAAAATCGTATGAAAAACAAAAGCATTAATTTTGTCGTCGACTCTGGGGCTACGGCACACATGATAAAGGTCAAAGAACCCTTGACAGAAATAAAAAGAAAACAAATCAACCTAAAAGTGGCGAACAATGGCTCGATGATCAGCTTAATCGGAAAATTACACACAGACAAGTGCATTTTGCAAGAAGTTCTTTATGTGCCAGATTTGGGGCAAAATCTACTATCAGTAAATGCAATAACAGAGAAAAATGATGTGGTGACTTTCACCAAAACAAATTGATGGTGCAAAAGGAAAATCAGACCCTCCTAGAAGGAATAAAAACAAATAATGGCTTGTACATGGTGAATCTATGCAACGAAAATGAGGAGCACAGTTTTCTTGCAGAGAAGAGCAAAGGAAATGCAAATTTATGGCATCGAAAACTAGGAAATTTGGGAGTACAAAATATGAAAAAGCTGACCGAACTGTCTACAGGTATGAACTTAAGTAAAAACGACTGTGACCACATAGATAAAATCTGCGAAATATGCCTAAAAGCCAAGCAAACACGATTGCCATTTAAGAAAGAAAGAGACAGAGCTAAAAGACCACTAGAGATAGTACACACTGACTTGTGTGAAAATTGATTGATCCTGTCACATGGGATGGAAAACGATACATACTGACATTCCTGGATGACTACACCCATTTTACAATGATCTACCTACTAGAAAGCAAAGAAGAAGTGTTCAACTATGTCAAGGAATATGTGGAAAAAGTAGAATCTTTCAAAAACCTAAAAATCTCCAAGCTAAGATGTGACAATGGGACAGAATATGTCAATAACAGACTAAAAGCTTGGTGTAGAAGCAAAGGAATAGTCCAAGAAAACACAATAGTATACACCCTGCAGCTGAATGGAAAAGCAAGAGCTTTGATCTTTGACTTATGCTTAGATAAACAATTCTGGGGTGAAGCTGTACGTTTTGCTACATATCTTATAAACAGAAGTCCAACGGAGACCCTACCAGTGACACCAGTAGAAAAATGGACCGGACGAAGACCAAACCTATCAAATTTGCAAGTATTTGGCAGTGAAACGCATGCAAAAATACTGGGTTATTTGAAAAAACTAGATGAAAGAAGCAAAAAGTACATTTTTATACGATATGCAAGACATGGCTATAGATTATGGAATGAAAAAGAGAATAAAGTAACAATACACAGATATGTTGTGTTTGGAGAAACAAATAAAAACAAAAAAGAGCAAAATCCAAGCAAAGTATCAGTTACAGAGGAAAAAGAAGATCCACAGCCACAACAACAACAGAATGAAACAGTAGAATCTGATGATGAATTTGAGGACACCATAGACCAGTCAGACAATGATTCAAACTTAGGAGAAGGTGTAAATCAACAGGAACAAAACCTTGAGAGAAGACAAACTAGAAGACCTGTGTGGCAATAAGACTATGAGATGGACTATACAGTCATAGCTATGTTAAGTTATGAAGAAGCCTTAAATGTTAATAATAAAATCAAATCGCAAAAGACAATAAAGGACGAAAAAGATTCACTGATGAAAAACCGAACCTGGGACTATATAGACCGAACAGAAGCAGACGGCAAGAAAATTTTGACAAATAAATGGGTATTCAGAATTAAAGATGATTAAAAAATACAAAGCAAGATTGGTGGTACGAGGCTGTCAACAAAAGGAATAGACTACCAAGAAGTCTTTAGTCCAGTGGTGAATATGAATGCTTTACGTGTTCTGTTTGCTATAGCCACAGTGAGAAACTATGAGATAAGAAAGTTTGACATCAAAACTGCCTTTTTATATGGAGCTTTGGAAGAAAAAGTTTACATGGAGGTTCCCGAAAGATTTGATAACAAGAAAAATAAAGTGTGCCTTTTAAGAAAATCATTATATGGATTAAAGCAAGCACCACTACAATGGAATAAGAAATTTACTAACTTCCTGGCTACAAATGGACTGAAAAGTTTAAAAAATTAACAATGTATCTTTAGAAACAAAGAAGGAACTATGTTTTTGGTAATATACGTAGATGATGGAATTTTGATATTCGACAAAAGGAATTTGACAGATTTACAGAAGCTACTAGGATCACTGAAAAGAGAGTTTGAAATAACAGAAAGTAAGGAGCCTAAAAAATTCCTAGGACTAGAAATAACAAGAACAAACGAAAATCTAATACTGAGACAAAAACAGTACATAGAGACAATCCTAGGGAAGTTTAAAATGAATGATGCAAAACCAACAAAAACATCAATGGTTTACAATAATACTGAAGATTTGACAGAAAGAAATAAAGATTGCCCATACCGAGAAGTCATAGAAAGTTTGTTATATCTAAAATATAAAACCAGACCAGATGTGACATTTGCAGTAAACATGTGTAGCATGAAAATAGAAGAAACAACAGAGAGGGACGTGACAAATGTAAAAAGAATCCTGAAGTATTTGAACACGTACCGAGATAATGGAATCAGATTTGACAAAAATGGAGACGTTAACCATCTGACAGGTTATTGTGACTCTGATTTTGCTGGAGACCTTGTATCAAGAAAAAGTACAAGTGGATATGTAGTATTCTACTGCGGAGCACCAATACTCTGGACATCAAGAAGACAACCAATAGTGGCTCTGTCAAGTACTGAGGCAGAGTTCATTGCTCCTGCAGAATGTACCAAGGAGCTGATGTATCCAAAGTCATTGATAGAAGAAATGATTGATAGCAATGTGAATATAGAGCTGAAGCAGACAACCAGAGTGCAATCAGGATGGTGAAAAATGGACATAAGACACAAAATTAATAGAATTTTCCACCATAAAAAGATGTCCATTAAGAGAGGTTTTACCGTAATATGATGGTTAATCCTCAAATTTTAGAAAACTAGTGTATACATCTGGTTAATTTGTTATGGACGTAAATTTCATGCAGATTCTTTGGAAACGCCCAGGACAGAACTATCGTCGTTTTGTATATTCGCGCCTGTTAAATTTACCCTTTTTTAGTCTATAGTGTGCACTGGAAGAAAATCAAAATCTTCCTACTACGATACTAATGTTTTTGTTATCTTAATCTTCATGTTTTACTGAGGATTGAACAGATTTTTTTTCAGTTTCAATGTGGGTCACTGAAACTTGGATACAGCTCGACTCCCAAAACGGAGAGGATTCAAGGAAAAAATAAGCGCCGCAAAATTCATGGAAATCCTGTCCAAATCAATTGAAATTTAGTTACATTTTTAAAGAAAGAGTAAAAGAGTAAAATAGTTTGGTCAAATATGTAAATATGTTTCGAGTATGGAATTATGGCTACTATACATAAGGTTAAAGAAAGTTGCAATGATTTCAATCGGGATTTAATCCCATAATGTATTCATAGTATAAATTTGGTATTAAGTTTTCTTTTTCTTAAATAATACAGCACAAAACCCAATGATTATCTGAGAATGTTATTACTTATGCGCTCCCAGAACAATTTCTGTGTATGTACATCACTGTTGATAAATGTTATTCTTTCAAAAAATAAAATTCTGAATCTAAAAAACTAAGCTATAAATAGGCTTTTAAAAATTTTTCCCTGAGAATGGCAAACTGTTTTTAAAAATTTGAAATCGGTTTGTATTATTTATGTATTTTTTTCTATTTTTCTATTTGTGTACTGAACATGTCACACGTAAGATATTTTAATTGAAAATTTCTGACATTCTCTAATGCATAGGCAGTTAAAAAAAAACCTATTTTGCTATATTAATAAATTCGCCGCCATCTTGACTTGACATAAGTGTGCCAAATTACACAGATTCTGCACTAAATGAAAAATTGGGGACCTAAGCCGGACAACTAAAAGCAAAAAGAGAGCACAAAAATCTATTAATATTTTAATAGTACACAAGGCAAGAAGAACGCAATGGAAGGTCATTCTATGCGAGTTTGAGATTTAATTACACTGAACCTGTAATGGCCCATTACCTGCAAGTTTTGTCATGCCAGCACAAAGTGGACACAAATAACACAATTCTGGAATATATTTTTGTATAGAAGTTAGGTTTATGAAGGTGTTTATAATTAATACCCATTAAAACGAATATAAGATGGGTAGGATTTTTTTAAATCACCAATTAGAATAAATCAGAAAACCAGAGTGTATGAATAAAGCAAGTACCGTTAGTTTTCATGACCACTTTTTTTCCTTAACCTTTCATACTTTATATTTTTCCATATTCTTACACCCTGTTAAAGCTCTTATTCTGGCCACAAAAAATATTAAATATTAGAGCTTTAGAACATTGAAATAAAACCTAGCAAACTTAGGAATGCCTTTTATGCCTGCAGTATCACACAAAAACTATAGACAGATTTTAATAAGAGTTTCCCTAATGCATTCCTTGGGCAGTACATAGGCTTAAATAAAAAGGTTTAAGGAAACAAAAGCTATGAACATTTTAAACATAAGTTTCCAATACTTTACAAAAAGATATTACATAAAAATTCAAATAAAGGGTGTCCCCTCTTTAAAGACTTAAAACAGTTTTGTTTTTTGAGCACCTAAAAGGATTATTAGTGACAAAACAATATTTATGTTACCTGTAGCATTTTCATTTGTACAAATTTTGACCAGTGAAGAGCCCTTCCTCAGATGTAAAACTTATTCCCCATTTTATTTAAGCTGCATGAGAGTACAGGCGTCCAAAACATGTTTTTTGTTTTTAAATCAGCTTTGAAAAATAAATTAAATCGACCAGTATGAGTAAGTTTAAAAACATAACCTAGAAAATAACTTATATTTTACTTAAGAGTTTTAGCATGAAAAACCTTATATAAAGTAAAGGAATAGTTCTGAAATTATGAAGGCCTTAAATACCTCTTCCATTTGTAGGGAGGTCTAAAGCAGTCTTTAAGTATCAAAAACTCACTGTTAAATCCGCTTCAAAATCCTTGAAAAATAGCTTTTTTAGTACCATCCGAGGTTGGGTCCGAGCCAAGGTCCAACCAAAGTTTCTAGTAGCCTTTACTATAATACTTTGCTCAAAAGTTCTTCAGTTGCTCCAAGTAGGACCTACATAATGATTGAGTGATAATAAAAAAAATAGTTCTGTATGTACTGCTACCAAATATTTTGACTAGGGCTACCTATATACAGTCCATTCCATTTTTATTTAGACAAAACATAACATCACTTTCCATAGAACAAAAACCAGATTTTTAAGTTGCCAAAATCAAACGCCCTAGGTTTTGGTAATCGGCATTATAACTACACTGCTAACTTTAAATTAATCAGAATATCCCCTGATATTACGCTTTCATATCAATCAAATAAACTAGAGTGAAACAGCAAGATGGCAGAGATACTTTATGGATGAAAATTATATTATTATGTAATATGCCTGTTAAGGCGGCCATGATATTCGTTTTTAATTGTACACCGAACATAACAAAGAAAACGCGATGGAGACCCAGTATGCCTGAGAGAGACCCAAAATGGTGAGCGAAGTCACCCAAAAATTAATGAATTCAATTTTAATTTAGACGTTTAGAAATGCTGGACCGGCTTTAAATTTTGCAACTCAATCTTGACTAACCTCTAGATGTCCGATTGAATTCAAATTTGTTATGCTATTATAGTTTCGGTGACAATATAATATGGTATTATTAGGTACACACTTCTCTCTAATGAGAGAAATGGAGAGGGGAAAAGATTTAGTTTGTTCGATTGAAATCAAAATTGGCATACATGGTTTTTTCGGGAAGGGGATATGAATTTTTGATCAGATTTGAAAATTTCAATATGGGGGATTCAAAATAGACGATTTTTGTCCATGTTTTGCTAACCAATTTTAACTGACTTATACACAACCGATTGTTTTTAAATTTGGTATGCTTTTATACTTCCGGTAACAATACAATTATATAGTATTATTCTCCCCCCCTAAGAGGGGAGTGGAGGGAGAAAAACACCTGTCGTGGTGGTGAAACAACGAAATCAGGAATCGCCGAACATGCATGGTCAAAACAACACCGAATGACGTGGGCAGAAGCAAAGGTTTTGCACAAGGAGTCACACTGGAAGAAACGAAAATTCCTTGAAGCTGCCTTTATTGGGCAGAATCAGAGTATTTTCAGTAAACCAAGTGTTGAAATCCCAAATATTTGGAAGCCCCTCCTTGGGCGGAGCCAACTTCTTAAACTTCAAGGTTGAATCATTTCTCACAATATATAAGTACGTAGCCTTAGGAATTGATTGTAGTTTGCACCTATAGACGATCAGAGATTGTACTGATCGAAACGTCGTGTATAAATAAAATATAGACAATGGAAGTCCGAAACACAGAGTTAATTTCAATAACTTGGTATTTTAGGCACTCCCTTGCCCCTACGAGAGGAGTGGAGGGGGGAAAACACCCAAGTTTGTCCGATTTCAACCAAAATTAGTATACGGGTTTTTTTGGGGATAAGGAATACGAATTTTTGATCAGATTTTGAAAATTCAATATGGCGGATTCAAGATAAACGATTTTAGTCATGTTTTGCTAACCAATTTTAACTGACTTATACACGTCCGATTATCTTCAAATTTGGTATGCGTTTATAGTTTCGGTGACAATACAATAATATGGTATTATCAAGTAACCGCTCCCCCCCCCCTAACGAGGGAAGTGGAAGCGGAAAATATCTCAATATGGCGGATTCAAAATGGACGATTTAGAGTACAAATCTAATATGAATCTATGATTGTTTTCACAAATATGCTCGGCCACACTTGCCTTTTCTGTTCTTCCATATTTTAAGTGTGCTAAGTGTTCTTTGAATCGTGTTTGAATAGAGCGTCTCGTTTGGCCCAAATATTTTTTGTCACAATCCATGCAACTAATTTCTTAAATTCCACTTTTTTCTAGAACCGTAGTATTATCCTTGGGATTTCCTAGTAAACTTCTTATTGTGTTTCCGTATTGATATACTAATTTAAGACCGGTGTTATTAAATCCTTTTTGTAATCCTTTCGTATAATCAGGAAATAAATACCAAAAAATATGTTGGCCAAACGAGACGCTCCATTCAAACACGATTTAAAGAACACTTTTAGCACACTTAAAAAACGGAAGAACAGAAAAGTCAAGTGTGGCCGAGCATGCTTTTGAAAACAATCATCATCATTAGATAACCTAAAACTTCTAAAAAGTGTACCAAACAAAAAACTTTTGAATGCATATAAAAGTATGGAAATCATTAAATCCAGAAATGGTTTACTTAAATAAAGATAGAGGCCCCATTCCGTTTAGTACACTTTATTCTTTAGTTGAGGGGAGATAGGATTATAAAGCGTGACCAATTACAAATTATTAGTCTTATCTCCGCCCACTAGAAGATAGTATATAAGATAGAGTTTAGATTAATGTAGGTTATTGTTTATTTTCTCCTGATGATGCTAACATAGTTAGCGACACGCGCGTCGAGTGCAAAAAAGTGTAGTTTTGGTTTGTGGAAAACAATCATAACTTTGTTATAGTGCAACAAAAGGTTCAAAATTCCCAATATAAAAAAAATGGTTACGTTTAAGTGTGCTAAGTTTTCTTTGAATCGTGTTTGAATAGAGCGTCTCGTTTGGCCCAAATATTTTTTGTCACAATCCATGCAACTAATTTCTTAAATTCCACTTTTTTCTAGAACCGTAGTGTTATCCTTGGGATTTCCTAGTAACTTCTTATTGTGTTTCCGTATTGATATACTAATTTAAGACCGGTGTTATTAAATCCTTTTTGTAATCCTTTCGTATAATTAGGAAATAAATACAATACCAAAAAATATGTTGGCCAAACGAGACGCTTCATTCAAACACGATTTAAAGAATACTTTTAGCACACTTAAAAAACGGAAGAACAGAAAAATGAAGTGTGGCCGAGCATGCTTTTGAAAACAATCATCATCATTAGATAACCTAAAACTTCTAAAAAGTGTACCAAACAAAAGACTTTTGAATGCATATAAAAGTATGGAAATCATTAAATCCAGAAATAGTTTACTTAAATAAAGATAGAGGCCCCATTCCGTTTAGTACACTTTATTCTTTAGTTGAGGGGAGATAGGATTATAAAGCGTGACCAATTACAAATTATTAGTCTTATCTCCGCCCACTAGAAGATAGTATATAAGATAGAGTGTAGATTAATTTAGGTTATTGTTTATTGTCTCCTGATGATGCTAACATAGTTAGCGACACGCGCGTCGAGTGAAAAAAGTGTAGTTTTGGTTTGTGGAAAACAATCATAACTTTGTTATAGTGCAACCAAAGATTCAAAATTACCAATATAAAAAAAATGGTTACGGTTGAAAATGTTACGTTAACTAGATCAAATCAGTTGTTACAACTAGAACGATTTGTCAGACTAACCCTAAATATAGTAATTTTAACTAGAAAATCCGTGACTAAAGTTCCTAGTAAGCTCATTTTTCTCAGTGCAGTCCAAATCATTCCGAGAAAGACTTTTTGGTTTTTCCATTGATAGTTAAGCTGAAGGAATTACACAGAATTGAAATTAATTTTATAACCGGACCCGAGTATAACAAATAAAAATTGTTATACTTGGGCCGGACAGTAAACAGCTTTTTAAAAAAATTCTATTTTATCAAAAATATCGCAAAAGAGAAAACGGTTGTCTTTAAAAGAGAAAGTATTATTTTTGTTTTTTTTATAGGAAATTATATTAGATAAATTTATGGACAAACATATCCTAAACATTTTTTTTATCTGTATTTTTTAACAATGCCTCTGGATAGTGGACACCTCCCTATAGTGAACAATCCTTATGAAAAGTTTGGTTTTAACTATAGAGAGGTTTTACTGTATAAAATAAATACCAAAAAATCCAGTAGTTAAAATTAAACGTCAACAGAAAATAATTAATCACACAAATAAAACTACTAATTACATATCTATAATGTGTGTTTAAACCTATGTAAAAATTTTTTTGTAAGACATCCGGAAAAAAAAACAAAATTGTGTGATAGAAGAAAAATCCAGTTTTGAAGGAGTGGCAGAAAAAATATTCGGTAATTGTTTAAAGAAAAACTTATTTTAGGATTTTTCAATCAATTTTCTCACCTTAAGACACGGAGAACTTAAAATAAATATCTAGCAAAAGGACTACTAATTAACTTACGAAAAAACCAAACCATCTTTTTGCAATCAATTAAAAAAAAATAACTGAGAGGACCAACAACGAAAAATGGTAATAAATTGTCCTCTTTTTGTTAAGTAATAACAGATATTTCTAGAAAAAAAGGTTCAAGATGGACGGAGATCTATGAATGTTTGCCCAATGGTAGTGGAAAGTGTTTAAATGGTAGTCAAATTTTGAAAGAGGGGGCGAGGTATTTTTAAATAAAAAGTGACCCTTATTCGATAGCAATCCCTGCAATTTGCGACAGATTTTTTACGAGTGTCCCCTAATGTTCAAAATATTTTTTGCGTGAGAAATGTTAATTTCATTTGGAGGACGTTACGCTACTTTCAAAATGGATTGTGCCACTACTTAAGGTCTATCTAAATGTCTATCTAGACTCCCTTTTATGTATAATTGCGTGTCCTCTTAAATCCGAGTTGTATTTCGATCGGAAACTGCATTGATCACATCGAAACCGATATATCTCGTCAGCGCCTTTATGCGCGAGTGTAACTGGATGTCGTCTTAAATCCTCTTCGTGTTTCGTTTTGACTCTTTTATGAGCATCGACATGTCGAATAAAATTTGATTTGAGTTGAATCTGCATGGGACAAACAGAGCATTGAAATGCATTGGAACCTTCTTCATTAGGTTTCATATGTAACGATATGTCTCGTACATTTTTATTTTCTTCGTGGGATAAGGAACTATTAAAAGATGATGGCCCAGCTCCAAGACAACTAAAAATGGGAAAAACATTAGTTTCAATACTATAATATGATACTAAATATTTTGTACAATCGACCTTATTAGTTTATTTTGTAATGAGCTTGCTTACGTTATCATCAAGTGTTGTAATCGGCGAAAGATCATAAGAAGACAGAATATTGCGGTGTATTCTACGTCTACTCGTAGGTTCTATGACTAACTTAAACTGGCAACACAATTCGGCATTTTAAGCACATATCACCGACCGAAATAATTACCAATTACGCGGCATCTTTAAAATTAGAGTACTCCATCCTTCAAGATTTGACACCTGTCAATTGCGCTAAGGGTTTGCGCTGTGGCGCGTTATCCTATATTTAAGGTTTTGCTATTAATTAAACCGTGGTAAAGAAGGGGAGTAATTACCCCCCCAAGATCCCAGGTATTTAATAAAAAGTCACATCGCAAAATACGCAAACTTAAAAATTCACACCTAATACTACTTTACTTTTTGTTCGTTTGTTGCTTTGTATGTTTTAGGTATTTTATACGTTTTTTTTCGTTTGTTACCCAATAACTGATAATAAATAATTGCTTAAATGTAGTTAAATTTTGTTTTCGAAATATATATTATTTAGTATAGTATATATTTTGTTAGCTGGCCCAACTACCGAAGCCATATACTTTTTTATAAGACGATGGTATTCCAGGAGCTGATTTCATGCACAATTGCTCGTGGACCATCCTAAAGATTGCCGATAGGCAATGTCTATTTGTTAATTTGGCTTACGTTTAAGTTAATGGTTTTGTTTTTATATTTTTTTCACCTACCTTTAGCGCTTAGGTATCCAAATTAATCTTCAGCAGCCTCTTTTTCCACTCCTTTTTTATGATTTTCACTTTTTCTTAACAATTTTGACAGTATTCACATTGACAGAACGCGAACAATCTCTTCCGGCAGTTCACTTACACTATGTACATTTCAACACTGTCTTTATTTTTTTAAACAAGACTTACTGCCTAAATCAAAACGAGTGCAATTCAATTCATTTATTGTTTATAAAAAATATATGTTACACAGAAAGAAAATAAGTATATAAATAATAATTAATCGCTTTTAAGACCTAATAAGATTAATAGTAAAAAAAACAAAAAAAAAACAAAAGTTATTCTTTGTATTTATAACTAAATATAAAAAAGTATAATATCCCTAATAACACGAGTCCGTTACGGGAACGTACCTGCGACGTCCCATAATAACTTACAGTACACTGAGAAAACGGGGGCAACCCACGACCTTGGGTTGAAAATTTAGGGCTACCAGAACTCACACCGTGCGTTACTATAGCACACGGTATGATTGTCCCAAACCATTTGAATACCATAATTCAGGCAACGGATTGCCCCAGACCAGTTTCATGTATTAACTTTTTGGTATAACTTAGGGCCTGAATTGTTCTAACTCATGATAATGGTTTATTTTTTTCCGCCGTCTAGTAAAACCCAGGGATTTACCCATGTGAATCCGATTATAGGCGGTACTTGCCGAATGTCGAGTTTTGCACATATTCGGGCTTGCGGGTTTTCTTTGTCTTGACTGCCAGTTGCTAGCTTTATTTCCAGTTGTGATGTAGTTAGTTTAGGTCATATGTGCCGGTATCCTGGCCGCTGCAGCGGTAGGTTCACGAGTGAAAAACATTAACGTGTTTTATTGTATTTTCTAAGTAATATGAAAGGGTGGAGTGCGAAATGTATAGGGTCTTTTTGTATTTTAAACAATTTACTAATTTACAACTATATATATATATATATATATATATATATATATCTGCCATTTTCCTGGGCAAATTAGACGTAGGGACGGCTTTAGCGTTATAGTTCAGCCTTTAGGTTTTGTTTTTAACACAACATATTTATATTAAAATATTTGATTTTGTTTATATTTTTCACAGTTAAACATTTTCAAACGCGATATTTTAGATTTCTTTTAAGTTTTTTTTTTATGTAAGGGTTTATCCATTATAAACCATATCTTGGTATCTGAAATTTGACATTTATGGTTTACAAATTACATAGATATGTTTTGTTATTTTCAACGTAACACCTTGTTTATTGTGTGCTTTTTTTGAATTTAAGAGAAATTTAAAAAATTTCGTTTAGTTTTTGAATTATTTAGCATTGTTGGCAAGGGTAAAGCCTGCTTAGCTATAAAAATTACCCAAAATACAGGGTGTTTCATTTAAAGTAACTTAATACATGTACAAAGCCTAAGTATTCTAATATCAAATATGTCAGAAAAAGTAATGATTTCTTTTGAATGCCCTTTCAATCTTAGATTAAGAGTCAAATATTCTATACTTGTTTATAATGGATAGCGCTGTATAGTTAGCTATTTATTCATTATATTTTGTATATAGTCAGCCGGGGAGACTTGAGAGTCAAGGCTTCGTTGGATTTTTTTTTATTTTTAAATCACAAAATCTGTTTTTTTTTTGAGGAAAACACGATCCACATTTTTAATGCTCCCAAGTTGCCGGTATTTTTTTATCTCTAGTAGAGTTCGTGCTGGAGATGAAAATTAAGATTTTTTTCTTTGCATTCGCATTTATTTCGTCGACTAAAACATTTTTAACCTTGCAGTTTCTTATAAAAATAAAAATAAGTTTTTTTTTCAAAATACTAGTACAGTCATTTGGGGTAACTTTGAACAACTGTAGGTAACTTTTAGCAACTTGGAAAATTATATGTTGGAACTTTTCATGTTTTTAAACTGAATTTTCCAAGTGGCTCAAAGTTACCCATAATAGTTCAAAGTTACCCCGACTGACTATACTACAACTCAGATGCTGAGTTCTGGTAGCCCAAAAATAGGGTTCTCCCAGCCCAGACCATGAGTTACCACAACCCAAATGCTGAGTTCTTATAGCCCAAAGGCAGGGATCTCTCAGCCCAGATCATGAGTTACCACAACCCAGGTGCTGAGTTCTGGTAGCCCAACGGCAGGGTTCTCCCAGCCCAGATCATGAGTTACCACAAGCCAGGTGCTAAGTTCTGGTAGCCCAAAGGCAGGGTTCTCCCAGCCCAGATCATGAGTCACCACAACCTAGATGTTCAGTTCTGGCAGCCCAAATGGCCAAAAAATACATTCAGTGTTTATGCATATTTTGGGCTACCACAACACACAAAACATGTTTCCCTGAAATCCCTTGAACTTGGTTCTCATAGCCCAGAGGTTTGGGCTGTCCTCTATTGGCAACACGGCTGGGTCTAGGAGAACACATATTTGAGTTCTCGTAGCCCACCATTTTTCTCAGTGTACGTCCCGCGAACGACCTGTTTGGGCGCCGTAAGTTCCGGGAACGTTCGGGGAACTGGCAATGTTTCCAAAAACTTTGTTCCGGGAACGTCCCATGGGACATAGACGTTGTTGGAACGTCCCTGGGACCTGTTTTTTTACGTCCTCCCCCGGTCTGGTGAGGACTCTAACTGGACCTTTAAGAATCGTCCTAATGGACGTTTACTAAACGTCCTGGTATTTTTCTCTTTGACTCAACAGATAACACACTTTTGGTGAATTAAACGATCACAGAGTAAATGTCACAAAAAAATCGATCCAAATCGGGAATAACAACGATTCTACAACAGATGAGTAGGAGAAGAGGAAATACCAAATGTCATGTGTTAGATAAAGAGCGAACGAAACTAATAACCAATGAACTTAAAGGGTGAATTTATTATTTAGAGGGATTATGCTATGACGTCATCTTGCTTTGAAACAAATAAAGGATTCAAAATTTCAAGGCCGATAAGGGCCCGTCCATAAATTAGGTATGCAAAAAATAAGTAGACTTTTTCTATCACATTTTGAAAAAAGTTAGCTTGAACTTTTCTCCAGTCCAAAACAGACACTCCCCCAACGTTCTATTTGGAATGTTCCTTATTGACGGCTGGCGGGAACGTTACTAGCACGTAGTATTGGGTCGGCGACGTTACCGACCTATGGGATCTACAGGGGACGTCCCGGGAACAAAGTGTGTTATTAGGGAAGTAACAATAAAAAAAGAGTGAAACATTATTTATTTAATATATTGACTATGAAGGTAGCCGTGAGTACTACTCGTTTCTAAAAAACGCACCTAGTTTTAAAATACTTAAAAACTTTTGTAGCCGCAAATATACACCTTGTTGTTTTAACAGAAATTTGTTGGTAAATAAGACGATCTTCGTTTATTAAAATCTTCATTTGTAGCACCAGCAAAGTGAACCCATTGGAATAATTAAAATCCAGCAAACTTTTTTTTGTTGTTTTAGCAAAATAACGTAATTTTCCTAATAAAAAAATCGATTAAAAAAAAAAGAAATTTGCACAAATGCACAACATATAAATCGTAAATCACACAAACCGTACATCGTACAAATTGGTTGTTTGTTCCGGTTACCCAAGCAGCATTTGGACGTTATCTTACGTTGCGCATACATTGCCTTTGAGAAATGGATAATACAGATTCGGGTCGCCTCGACGTCATTGATCCTGACTAGCTTTACCAATTGTCAACGTAATTTTACGTTTAAGTTCTCTTACCCAAAATTAGTTACTAAACAAGAACATAAATTTTGTTTAAAAATATAGGTAGAGAAACAGTTGACAGTGATCCAAGGCGTAGTTTTTTGACATTTGCTGCTGAAATACGTACTTTGTATGTAATTTAGAGGTTTTTTCCAAAAAGATGTACTTTCTACGTGCACATAGCACTTTAAAAGGTGTAATTTTATCAATTTTGGCAACAGAATCCGAAACGCTGCTGATGTTTACGTGTGTATATTTTTTTTGGACATACTCTCATTGTTTGTTCAAATGTTTATTTGCTTCCGAAGTAGTCACAGTAGAACGGGGCGACTTCGGTCGTGGTGGGGACTTCGGACAGTGTGTACTTGGCCCCACTAAGGTCGTTATACGCGGAAACCAACTACCGGATAATAAAAGTAAAAACGCAGGTTGATTGCTATAAGTTTGCGTCGCAAAGGCAACAAGCAATCTGTTCTGCTGCGGTAAGTTTTTTTATTTTATTAGACACACACCCCTTTTCAAAAAACACTTACCCATAGAGAAAAGATACAAAGTTAATGATTATTTTGTATTGTTATTGCAAAATACCACCAGAAAAACTGCTTTTTTTCTCAAAATATTCCTTATTTTAGAAGAAAATGCCCTAAAACTATTTTGTTTTGACTGGTTTCAAAATGGCAAATGGTGAATACTCCAAATTAGCTTCATCATCTGTGTTTGAGGTTATAAAGTTGATAATTTTTTTAGACAACCGTTTCTACAAGAATTAATTTACCTTATTTAATACCCCAAGTTGTTCATTAATCACTAAAACACCTCCAATTTTGTCCAGAAAAATGCCACACTTTGAACCCGTTTTCAGCACAAAGAATATATTTATGAGGGCACTACGAGGCAAAACAAACATAATTGAAGGTCACTGATTATGCACGAAAACTGTCTCGAATGAAAAAAATGCAAAACAGCTGTACCTATTCATTTATTAATAAACATAACTGAAATTAAAACATTGAGTTTATCTAAAAGCTTAATCATCAAACAAAGCTTTCCACTGAAAGATCACACTCTAAAGGTCTCAACTCTGCAGTTTTTATCGGTACTTGGCCATTTTATCATGTTCTACAAGAGAACCGGGCATCGAACAGATTGTTGAGCCGACATGACTCCTTTGCGAACGCATCAGTTGGATTCAGGTCTGTTTTTGACGAAATATTTTTATTTGTGATTTGCGATTGCGATGGGTTTGTGTTTGTAAAGATTTTTCATACTTTCGATAGATAAAAACCCCTTTTAAATAAAAACAAAGTTAATCTAATTCTTATATTATGATTACATATCGAAATGGTTTTGTGACAGTGAGTATTAATCGCAAAAATCAATAAACAAGGGTAAGTTTTGATAAGAGTAACATATAACTAGGGTTAAAAAAACTTCTTTTAAATAGAAATTTTCTTCTTAAATCCAACAAAAGATTGTGTTCACTGAAAAAAATAGTTAAAATTATCCTTATAAATCAAACTATGTCGAAAACTCAAGGAAGTTGGTATAAAATGCTTAAAACCAACAATTTCACCTAAACTTAGGACCTGTCTAAAATAGGCTGAACCCTTTTAGTAAATCCCACTGTTAAAGTAAATATTTCAACGCATCGGTATACCTAACACGTTCGAAATAAAGCCAAAATACACTACATGTTTATGCGATGTTTCGAACGATGCCCACTTTTTTGAAGGATGCGATGACAGAACTGCTGATTGAAATCGTTGCGTATTCTCGTGGTCCGTAACCTTACGTACACCCCTCCGTACGCAACGAGTGGAATCAGCTATTCTGTCATCGCACCCGTAAAAAAGCGGGCATGGGATGAGCAAGTCAAAAATTTAGTGTATTTTGTCTTTGTTTCGAATGCGTTGAAATATTTACTTTAACGGTGGGATTTAATAAAAGGGTTTAGTCTATTTTACAACGGTCCTAAGTTTAAGTGAATTTTTTTTGTTTTAAGCATTTTAAACCAACCCTCCTTGAGTTTTGGACATAGTTTGAATTATAAGAAGAATTGTTTATTGAATAATCATCTTAACACAATCTTTTGTTGGATTTAAGAAGAAAGTTTCAATTTAAAAGAAAAGAAGATTTTAAAATTGAAACCACCGCGGGGTTTAAATAGTAAACACTCTGTAGAACAAATTAAAATTGAGGTTATATGTCACTGTAATTAAAACTTACCCTTGATAATTAATTTTTCCAATTAATACTTGATATCACACAACAAATTAGATGGGTGATAATAAAATAAGGAGTAGATTAATTTTGTATTTATTTAAAAGGTGTTTTTATTTATGAAATGTATCAAAAAACTTAAATGCAAGTTTTTTTACATTTCTCTCCCTGTCGAAATGTCAGTTTAAAAATATTAGCGCTGCGTTCAATCACAAACTGCTTGCACCTTGGCTTGCACCAACCTCTACTGATGAAAGCTACAGCTTTAAAATGAGTGGGCTTTGAGTAAGGAAAGTTATTTTGACTGAGCTTTTAGATAGCCTCAATGTTTTACTTTCAGTTTGTAAATAAATTAATATAGTTGTTTTGGGTGTTTTTGTTTGGTATATTTTTCGTGCATAATCAGTGACCTTCACTTATGTTTGTTTTGCCTCGTAGTGCCCTCATAAATATATTTTTTGTGCTGAAAACGCGTTGAAAATATGTCGTTTTCCTGGACAAAATTGGAGGTGTTTTATTGATTAATAAACAACTTAGGATATTAAATAAGGTAAATTACTTGTTGTAAAAACGGTTACTTAGGAAAGTTTTAAACGAACTTATTACCAATTACCACAAAACAATCCTTTCTGGGGGCTTTAAATTTAAACCACCCTCCAGAGGTGGTCTAAAAAATCACAAACCTTATAACCTCAAACACAGATGATGAAGCTGTTATGTGCCAAATTTTTGGCGTATCACCATATGCCATTTTGAAGCCTGTCAAAAAAAATTAGTTTTAGGGCATTTTCTCCTAAAATATGGTATATTTTTAGAAAAAAATCTGTTTTTCAATGGTATTTTGCAATAATAATACAAAATAATCAATATCTTTGTGTCTTTTCTGTATGGATAAGTGTTTTTTGAAAATTGGTTTTAAAATTTAGTACCCCCTAGAGGTGTAAATATTTAGACTTGTGGGGGTTACTATTTTAGATCTTAGTAAATCCCACTGTAAGTGTCTATTATGTTTTTAGTAAAAATCTAATTTTGACAATTTTTTAAAAAGTCAAAGTAACTGTTGCACAAAGTTTATTGTAAGAGTCTCGGCATTTCCGTCTTGGAAATTTGAAAGGTTTATATCTGACAAATATTTTCCAAAAAAAATAAAAATAATATTTGTTTGTTTTTTTATTATACATGGTGATTAGTGAAAAACGTCGTTTTGGGTGTAAATTCGGACAGGACGAAATCAAAAGAAAGTAGTGATAAGTGGGCATTTTAACAACACAAAACATTTTTTATACTATTTTAACAACACAAAAATTTTTTTCTACAGGGTATTTACAAAAAAATATACAGGGTGTTTTTTTATTGGACAAAGCTCAATATAAGGGAGGTGAGGCGGCAGTTAAATTTTTTAATAAACATTTTTTATTATAAGTTAAGAGCTGTTTTTTTTGTAATATTAATTCAAATGTTTAATAGAAAGTTCCTGTTCTTTGGGCACTTAAAATTTATTTTTAAGATGCTTAAACAAAAAGTCTCAAATTTATAGACTGCCTTAAACGCTGTCTAGGATAAAAAGTGTTTTTCTTTTAAGAAAAAATAATTTAGTTGTTTAAAATGACTTGTACCTAGTTAAAATAATAAAATATATTTTTTTACTAAAACCTACGTTTTTATCACAAAAATGATTGAAAAATAGGCGTAGAATTCTTTACTTCATTTAAAACCGGTGTAAACAGCATGTCTGAATTCACCCAACCCTAGCAGGTGACTTCGGACTTAAAAATAAAAAAAATACTTGACAAAAAGTTGAACTCACTTAGAGTGAGACCATGTATAAGACCCTATTGAAGTTCCTTGAGCAAATATTTCAAGTTAATTAGTTAAAGTTATGACAAAAAAAATTAAAAAATTTGCCGAAGCCGCCCCGTTCTACGGTACTTAATTTTCTCGTTTATAAAATGTAAAAAAGACAATTGAAAGATAATCAGTTACCGTTTAAAATACAGCTCTTGTAGCCTGTGTTGGATATATTGTATTTAAAAACAATTAGAATTTTATTATTTTTTAAATTTACTAACACTGTATATTCTTATAAACCCTTAGGTATTACCCTCTCATATCTAGAAATAATAAGAGTTTTTAATAAAATAAGACAAGGTTGCACCATACAATTTTTATATATTTGCTAGTAAAAATCCCAATAATGATACATAAACTTTAAACATTTATATTACAAAAAAATACTCTTTCTAGTGCGAAGTAAGTAAAAAAGTAACCGAAATTTTGAAAACCCAATTTCTTTGCATTACCTATTGCTAAGATTTTTAATCTTAAGTTTTAATATTAAAGTGGTTTTAATCTTTTTTTGCGAATCTTAGTTTTATTGTTTGGAGATGCTCGAGGATATCCATTCCTTTGTTTCCTTAAAGCGCTGGTAAGGTCGGTTTAAAAATTTAAATCAATGCTATACCCCACAAACAATGAAAGGTGGTAAGGTGTATTTGCTTTATTGGCAATATTGGCAAGTGAATGCCATTGGTTATTTACTAGAGTAGTATTATTGGCAAAATTGCGCTATTTTGCCAATGATTATTTACTAGTACTGATGTATTGGCAAATTTATGTTATTTTGCCAATAACTGAAAAACGGGTTTTACATACCAAGTGCAACGCAATCGTTCCTTTAAAAATTGCATGCATTTCTAAACCACCTTTCCGGTCCGATCAAACGCATTTTTTAAATTTCCCGCGCTATTGACATCTGTCGTGCGGTTGACAACTTCACGTACTTGCCGACGCCATTTTAATAATATTCTGCGGATTCTTCCTATGTGGGTTCCTTTTTGTGTTTTGCAAGTTTTCTTTTAAAATTGGCTTAAACTTAGTTTGAGTTTCAAGTCACCATGGATGTGGAAGCCGATACTGCGTAAGTACTAATATTCTTTTGTTCTTAAATAAGGTCGGCCTAGAGTGGAGTTAAAAATGTTCAGAACTACCAGTAAAGCGACCAAAAATCGTCATTTTTGCTGGGTTTATACAGGCATATAAAAATTAAAATAAAAAATAATAACTTTGAACCGAACAGCACACAGCTTCTGCACATGTATACAAAAGTGAATGACACCAATAGTTGAAATAATTAAACTAAACTCCATCATGCTGATTTCCTTACTAATATCTGTTAAAAACAAACCAAAAACTGCAAAAATCCCCCATTTAAATTACAAAAACAAATGAAAGTGAGGTTATGTGTGTCAAAGGGGCATGCTCAAATCCGTTTTAAGATAAAAATAAATGTTAAGTTACTCATCTTTTTATTTATGCTGTATAAATGCCTACACTGTTCCTCATAAGCAACTTTTATTTTAATTATTATTTTTTTTTTATTTTGATTTGCCTGTATGAACCCAGCATTAAATCGTAATCTATACGCCACTTTACAAGAAAATCAAAGGTCACATCATGATCTACAATGCTTAAGCGATACTGACACTAATAATTTAGAAATTTCTTTTGTAATCGAGCAAAACCGTTCTCAACTTAAAAGCCAGTTAACTCCTGCCTGTGTTCAGCCTTCAGTGCCATTTAGCCTACTGTTGCCGCCATTTTTATAACCAAATTGACAGGTAAAACATGAATTTTCTCTCAGTTTGGTGTCACTATGGCCTCTATAGTAGGCTAAAAAATACTATATCAAAAAAGAGTTAACTGGCTTTTTAGTTGAAGTGTTGGATCGAGCCATCTAAAGATTCATCAATTCAGTCTACGTCCAATTCATTTTCTAACATTATAATTTCTCTTGCCGACCCAGAGAATGATAACCCTTAAATTTCTTGTGAAACCGAGCTGTCTTTAGTTAATATCTTAAAATCTTTTTTAAAATTAACTCGAAAAAACTCGTCTGTGGTACTATTTTTTTATTTTAATGTAAATTTGCCAATAAAACAACTAGATTAAAGTTTTTTTTTTCGAGAAACCGATATTTTGTCACTTTTTAAGCAAAAAGGGCTACTTTTTCCTAAAACAAAATACTGGTTTATCCAAAAAAAATAATTTACAGCTATACTTACCAAAATTTAAACTTTTTTATCTTATAACAAGAAGAAGGAAGTTCTAAGTTTTTAAATTTTTGGCCAAGGAATTTTTATATAAAGCAACTGAAGCAAACCTTATTTTTTTGATTCACAATCAAAGAGATTCTAAATAAAATTTTCTCTGTTGCAATTTACTGTTGTATGGAAAACCTCCTCTTAATAAATATTTAAAATCAATTTATGAAATAATTTTCCTCTATCTTTGGCATGACCAAGACGACAAATATTATTCATATGGTTTCCATTCCTGTCTTCATGTTAGGATATAAATATAAGTGTATAAGTGTTTGTTTATAGTAACATTTATTTATTTATTACATATTGGTTTTTCTAGGAATTTTTGTTCGTTTAAGGATAACATAAAATAAATGTGCATTCGTAAATTATGTGCATTATTTTGTTTTTAATCCACAATCATTACAATTTTTATTTTATGCATAAATTCTTTAAATAGGAAGAAAAAGCCAATTATCAGTGGTATCGGAATTTGCATCTGTATCCTTATTGAGTCGACCAATCAAGGAGGTGCACTTTTAAACACATTTTTGCGTGGGTTTGGCTCTTAGTGGTAAGGGTGATTCACCATATTTTCCCAACTACATAACTCATTTATTCTTAAAGATAGAAAAAAAATTGCTTAGTTTTTCACAAATTTTAAGAAAATTTAACCAAAATTTTCAAAATATCAAATTTTGACATCAACTTTCTTATTTCAAATGGAAAACCCTGTATATTTTTCAAGAAAAACGTTGACTTAAGAGCAACTGCTTAAGATAAACCCTACAAGATCTACCGAAATTTAAAAAAATATACAGGGTGTTCAATTTAAAATAAGAAAGTTGATGTCTAAGTCTAAATTTGACATTTCGAAAATTTTTATTGAATTTTCTTAAAATTTGTGAAGAACTAATCAACTTTTGTATTTAAACTATTTTTCTATCTCTAATAATAAATGAGCTATGTAGTGGGAAAAATATGGTGAATCACCCCATACATTTTTTGCCAATATTGCCTGCAATGCCGGTATTTAGTGTGCAGTGATCCTCTACATTTAAACCATGCTAAGTGTGTATTTGCCATCATTTTAAACGTATTCGTTGCCGTCGCTCGGCCGGTGGCTCACACAGGTGTGTTTAAATCAAGTATAACGTACAGATTGTCGTGCGTCAATATCTCATTGCCAATAGATGCCAATATTTGTAAGGCACGTTGCCATGACGGCATTGTTTGTGGGGTACCACCGCAGAAATTTCTTATTTCTTAACCGATTTAAATTAACGTAACATATATATTCATTGAAAGAATTTAGCGCAAATCTGAATTATTTTACAATGGCTCCGAATGACCCACACATTATTTTTCGAATCTGTCCGCCATTTTGAATTTTAATAAAAAAAAAACTTTAAGTTTCAAATTTCGGATAATTAATATAGAAGTTGAAGACAATCCAAAAAGTCCGCTTTTTTTAAACACCCTGTACCGTGTAAGAAGTAGTGGCGGATCCAGCAATTTCACTAGGGGGGGCGCAAGCAATAAAACTTATGTAGGTCGGCTCAAGCGACTATATACGAACATAGGGCAAAAAAGTTTTTTTTTTATGGTAATCATTGTTTTTGGGGGTTTGGTTGGATTGGTATGTTGGTTAGTGGTGACCTGAACCTCCCCATTAACCAAACAGTTTCGACCTACATATGTTCGTAGTTGCTTGAGCTAGAGTCAAAAATAAAAAGGATGTTCAAGCATCGGCGGACGCTGATGGCGTTTCCTCGACGCTCTCGTTGGTCTCAAAAAATGTGTAGGTATATATAGTAGTGCTAGTGGTAACAATGATGTTACAGGTTGTGAGGGGCACGTACATCAGTTCTTAAGGCATGGACCTTCATGTGTTACAGGCTGTAACAAAATTGTTACCACTAGCAATAATACATAGTGTCAGTACCCTCTCCATACAGGCCGATCAATTCCTACCGATTTAGTGTCCTTTAATCCACCTTCTCCGCCATTTTCACTCAAAACTGATAGAAAATCCATTAGTTTTCTGTCAATATGGCGGCGAAGGTCGAGAAAAGGATACTAAAACAGTAGGAGTTGATTGGCCTATGTGGAGAAGGTATTGATAGTTTAAAACCACCCAGTGTCGAGGCAGCGTCGCCGTCTTTTGGGTCAGATCATATTTGTGATCATTTTGTGAAAAATTATCAAAAAAGTAAAGAGATCAAAATTATTGATTTTAGAGATATATTGGATCGCCCCCTGTATGAAATTCAAATATGACATTTGGCAGAAACTTGCATGAAGGCTGCAAATTACGATATTTAAGTGATTTGTCTTTACTCTGCTGCTCACAAAATGTTGGGAACCCTATTAAGCTACCTAATGTATTTTTTAGAGGAATACTCTTAATTTTAAAATATATTTTCTTACGAACTTCTTTAATTTACCCAAGCCAAACCTATTTTTCTTACCTACAAATAATTGAAATTATAATATTATGGCTCAAAAAAACCTTCAGATTGTCAAAATAGCTTGAAACATAATTTGAAAATTAGCGAAAATGTCTTATTTTTTACTGTCCCCCGCATAAAAACTAAGCATTCGCCAACAATAATAATAGACTCTTGTGTACAGCTTGTGTTCTATTTAGCAATTTTTGCCCCTTTTTTTCATTTATTCTAGAGAGGCAAGTATTTTCTTAATTGAAACATAACAATGTATGGCTCTTTTTCTCACTTTGATAGCGGATATCTAAGGTCAAAGAAACGAAATAAAAATTACCCATTTTTTTAACCAGCACTAGTTATACAACATATTTAAACTTAGTTGAAACCGACCGAGATATGTTATATAGGAGTGTCCTGTGCGTGATTTTTTATTGTTTTAAGACTTTGATAATATTCAAGGGGGGGGGCGCATCCCCCGCGCTCCCTGGATCCGCTACAGGCAAGAAGTTAGAAAGAGCTACTACTAGTTGCCTCAACCCTGTTTTCAGTTTTATCGGCATGCACGAAAACCTCGTTAGGTACGATAAGGGAGTCGTAACTTTACGACCATCTCGGGCCTGCGTACGAAACGATATATGTTTTCACGCATTTGATCAGCTGGAGCTGTCACGCATTCGCCATTAGTTTAAAAGTACACCTGCTCGATAGGTCGACTCGATAGAGATAAGATACGAATGCTGATAAAATTTTTTTAAAGGTTTTAAAATATCCCTATTAGCGCTGCTGTCTCTTAGGGATTTAAAGTACCACTTTAATCTTTAAAAAGAACGAGTTAAGTAAGTAAGTAGTGTACCGTTAAGTGGCATTAATTTTTATTAGTATATAAACCACGTGACTAAAGTGTCTTTTTAACTTTTGACGACCTGTAGCCCTTGCTTCGCCCAGGCTACGAACTTTTCGCCTCCGACAACTCCAGTTCTTCCGCCTCGCATGCTCGGTCCTGCAGAATTTCTTCAAAATAGTAAATTAACAAAATGTTTAAAAAAAATGACGCAGTTTTTCTCACAACGTTAGAATAAATATTAAGGACGCTATGTTTTTATTTTAAAAAAGACAATAAGTAAAAATCGCCACTTGCAGAATTGCGACGGGTGAGATTTCATCTCGTTTCTGAAGAATCGCGACCGCTATCTCAAATTCCTTGACATCTGTGTGTACAAAGCGTATTATTTCTGGAATTTTCATCGAACATAGCTAAGAACATTCCCTGAAGGTTAGGCTCAGACACACACACACGGAGACACATGGAGGTGGTCAAACTCCTAACACCCCTCTTTTTTGCCTTCGCGTCGGTTGGGGGTAGAAGTATTGTTGTAGACTTCTTCTGCGTTTGGTTTTAAAACTGCATTGGGCACATCAAAAGCAGCAAACCTCGGTCGGGACTTTTATCGTTAATGAAATGTATTTTTATTAGACTCTTTTTTGGTTTGTCTTCGTCAGCGACGACCTCATATGTGTAATCAAATATTTATCGTCCGTCCTTTGCTGCCAGCTTAACATAATAGGTACTCTTTTTCCAAATGCATTCGCCTAAGAAAAATCAGGGAAGTACCCGTCTGTATACCCTTCGACCCCGCATATCTAACTATCTCTTTGAGATAGTTGTTCCTGACAGATATGCAGAGTAGAAGGATATGCAGGCGTGTATTTTTACCTAGTATGAGTAGTATGCTGGATCTTTCTTTTACGAATGCATTTAGATAAAGAGAACAATACTAACTGTGTTCAGCTCGCAGGAACAGACCTTTGGACTTTCTCAAAAAATGCGTGTGGGTGTAACGAAACAAGTCAACCAGACTGTAACAAAACAAATCTATTACCTCGTACACTTCCGGCCCCATAAAATGCGTACGGCGATTTTATATATATATATACCGGGTGATCTACGAGGGTGGCTCACCCCCTTTTTTTCTACGAATTTTTAGATAAAAAAAAAACATATAATGTCTAATTTGACGTTTTTTGACACGTCACGTGACTTTCGGTAACTTCCGGTTTCACCGTAAATGACCTTAACTTTTGAATTTTAAATGAAACACCCTGTATATTTTTACATTTTGTGGATTCCTGGGAACATTCTGCGTTCAACGGTACCCTATATGTCATATTTTGACAGCTTTCAAAAAATTAAAAATTTATATTTTTTTTTCGATCTAGGTGGCCGTGATGGACCAAAAATTAATATTTCGATTTCAAATAATTTAACAAAAATAAAAAACACCTTGTAAATGCTTTACGCTTAATTTGATCGCGTTTTGAAATTTTAAAATGAAAATAATCCATTTTGTCAAATAGGATGATATGAGTCCAATCTATGAGAAAAAATGCTTAGTTTATAAGCTATAATGTACAACAAAAAAATCAGAAATTAAAGAAATATTTCATTTTTTAAAATTTATGTTTTTATTTTATTTTATAATTTCTAAGCTTTTGGTAGTTGAGAAGGTGACATTGTCACATAATTCCATGGCTTTCTGAGACCAACATTTAACTGCGTTTTTAAATCCCAAAGACTGGCATTGTCATGGCCACCTTGGTCAAAATAAGTAAGCGGGTTTTTAAGTGGAATTTGTTTTTAAAAGTTCAAAGGAAATCCACCACCTTCTCAACTATCAAAAGCTTACAAATTATAAAATTTAAAAAAAAAACAAAATTATCAAAATGAAATATTTGTTTATTGCTGATTTTTTTAATTGAAAATGATAACTTATAAACTAAGCATTTTTTCTGATAGAGTGAACTCATTTCGTTCTATTTGAAAAAATGCAGTATTTTCATTTTCAAATTTTTGAAACGTAAAACATTTACAGGGTCGTTTTTATATTTGTTAAATTAATTGAAATCAAAATATTAATTTTTGGTCTATCACGGCCACCTAGATAGAAAAAAAATATTTATTTTTTATTTTTTGAAAGCTGTCAAAACATGATATATGGGGTATCGTTGGACGCAGAATGTTCCCAGGAATACAAAAATGTAAAAATATACAGGGTGTTTTATTTAAAATTAAAAAGGTAAGGTCATTTAGGGCGAAAACGGAAGTTACCGAAAGTCATGTGACGTGTCAAAAAACGCCAAATTAGACATTATATGTCATTATTAAATTTGGTTTTTTTATCTAAAAATTTGAGGAAAAAAAGGGGGTGAGCCACCCTCGTGGATATCGCGCATTGGATCAGCTCTCAGAAGACCATCAGTATTTTCAAAATTTAACCTTTTCAATGCCCAGACGTTTGCGGCTTGTAATAGAGAAAAATGGTGATCCTATTAAATATTAAATTATTTATTTTAGTTTTTTTTAAGTTAAAATAATTAGTATTAAGTTTACCATCGTTTTTGTCCTAATCCAAGTTTCCTATTCGTCGAATTGTTTTCAATGCAGCGCTGTTTCCATCGTATTATTGATATTTTATCAACTCCAAAATGGGTTACCGCCCTCGTTATAGAACAGCCAGCTAGAACCCTTACTCGAGTGATAATTTGATATTTTTCAATAAAGACTTTACTAAAACATTATTTTTGCTGATTTTTTTAGTATTATGCAAAATTTAATATACAAATAAGGTTGCCTTTAATTTAAGTAAAAAAATATTTTCAGTTTTAGAGACCATTGTGAAACAATATGACAAATTGACGTACTTTTGAAGTTTTTAGGCATTTTAGCTGGTGGTCCGTATATATTATACACTTTTAGAAAGGTCAATTTTGTGACTGCATGTGTGCGTTTTTTTAAATCAAGTGTACGCCTCAGCAGGATCAGCAACTGATCGACTTTCTTAAAGACCACCCATTTGTGGTGGCCCCAAATTGAGCCACATTTTTAAGTCGTTCTAGCCTTGATGTCGCATTGCTGCCAAGAAAATCTTATTTAGTGCGGAAAAGAAGTAAGCCAGGTTAATTTTTGCACTAACTATTCACTACAAGAAGAATTTTGGCAACAGGTGGGCTTCACGGATGAAAAAATCTTTCAGTCCCACAATGAGAGCAAACAAATTTTGATATATTGCCCGCCACGAACATGCTATCTCGAAAAATATATTGCTGGGAACGAAGACCAGGCTGGAAGATTTTCCGTGAATGTCTGCAGTTGGATATCGGATTTCTTTTCGCCAAACAGTTAAATCTTCTTGATACTTTTTTCTTATTCGCAGAATTATGATCTTGTTTCGTCCATAATGAGCTTTAAGAATAAGTTTTATTTATTAGTATATTAGTTTTACAGTAAAGTGTGGCCAGTCTCCTTATTTTTGTGTTTACAATTTAAAAAGATCTAACCTGTAATTCGAAAACGTCAAAGTCAGTTACAATAAGCAACGCAATTAGCAAAATATAAATTCAACAACCTGCAGCTAACTTCTGTTGTACGCATTTTATGTGGCCGGAAGTGTACATATTTTTATGATTTAACAAATGCATTGTTAGGTTTTGCTTGAAGGTAGTTCATGTCTATTCAAATGTCGCTTCAAATCCCTTTTGCGTACGGTTTTAAAACTGCATTGGTCACATCGAAACCATTCAATCTCGTCAGCACTTTTATGTGTAACAAAATGCGATACAAGGCAATGTTTGCGTTTGGTCTGAAAATTGCATTGAGCGCATTGAAACCACATGATTTCGTCAGCACTTTTATGTATAACTAAATGCGATTTAAGGCAAGATTTGTGTTGGGACCGAAAATTGCATTGGGTACATCTAAAACAATCAATCTCGTCAGCACTTTTATGCATTTTTAAGTGCCTTGTAAGGAGGTAATTGCGTTTGGTCTGAAAATTGCATTCGGTACATCGAAACCAATCAATTTTGTCATCACTTTTATGAGTTATTAAATGCGTTTTAAGGGCATACTTGTGTTTGGTCTGGAAATTGCACTGACTACATTGAAACCACTTGATGTCACTCCCACTTTTATGTGTAACCAAATGTGATATAAGACAATTTTTGTGTTTGGTTTGAAAATTGCATTGAGTGCATTGAAACCACATGATCTCGCCAGCACTTTTATGTGTGATAGAATGTCGTTGTAAATCCGGTTTGCGCTTGGTGCGAAAATTGCATTGAGTGCATTGAAACCACTTGATCTCGCCAGCATTTTTATGTGTGATAGAATGTCGTTGTAAATCCGGTTTGCGTTTTGTCCGAAAATTGCAATGAGGGCATTGAAACCAGTCGATGTCGTCAGCACTTTTATGTATTATTAAATGCGATGTAAGGGCGTTCTTGCGTTTGGTCTGAAAATTGCATTGAGTACATCGAAACCAACAGACCTCAGTACTTTTATGTTCAATCAAATGTTTTTTAAGCCCAGACTTGTATTTGGCACTGAAACTGCATTGGTCACATGGGAACCGATTGACTTTGCCGCCACCTTCTGCATACTGAAGACTGAAAACAAAATTTAAGCACTACAGAATAAAGCTTTAAAATGATTCAAATAGTTTATCATAAATAAATTGGTCGACCTTATTAGTTTACTGCTATGCTGGATGGGTTTGCTAACAGGCAAATTACATTTCCCACAAAAGTTCTTGAGATATTTGGTCTTGCGCTCTTTTAAAACGTAAATATTTGACTTAGACACTTGGAACGTATTTACTTAAACTTAAGTGAAACGTGATGCAATTGAAAAAACACAGGTCTTTCTATTTCCTAAAAAAAATGGAAAAAAGGAGATTGACGGCGGCTTTGTCCCTGTAAAGTACGTCTTTTAATTAAAAATGCTCTGTTAATAACTATCCCGTTTTATTCCCAAATTTGATAATGAGAAACGAAAATTGAACATTTTATTTCATATATTTTTATCGAAGAACAATAAAAACTGTCAAAAACTGTTACAACAAACTTAACTGATGTTTGGACGAGAACACTAAATTCTTAAGGGCATAGTGCCAAGGTTTTAAAGAAAAAAACTACAACTGGCAATGCCTTGTTTTTTATTTTATGAATCTTTGCCAGCGTTGCCAGGGAAAACTCACAATCAGAATTAGCTGAAATTTGTCAGGGTTGTTAACTTTCAAATGGTTAACCAAAATATTGTTTTTAGTTTAGAAAAAATCTGATTAAAAAAAAATTCTGGCCAGATTGCATTATTCCTTTTTATATTTCCCTACTTTTTTGTAGGGTTGCACAAAAATTTACAGTGTTTATTTATTTATAAACGTTTCCACCTCATTGAATTTGTAAGATATACTTAGTTCAACGGTTTGCCGATAGACAGTACTGATGGGTGTTCGTTTCGTTTGAGATCACTTGGCGATTATACCACGAATAACGAGGTGCTAAAAGTCAAGCGCGGCTCCTTGCTATTGGTGCTTTAAACCACGTGATCTAAGTTTTAAACTCATTTTTTTTATTTTTCTTCGGAGTAAACAGATTTTTCATCGATTTTCTTTTCAATTCAATCCAAACTGACAAAATCCGATCCAAGTCAACTTTACCCAACCTCACCAAAACCAGTAAACCGTACCGAGTACCCAGGCTTGACTTTTAGCAAAAAATAATATACCGCCTGTTGTGAAACTGCCAACATAAACTCTATCCTCTGTATATTCTACTGCTTTTGTTGCTTCTATTTAATTTATGTATGGTTAATGCCGAGAGGGCACGAAAACTCTCGAATCGATTGGCTGCCGATAGAAGCGGGAGCTCGCGACAGTTAGATCGGTTTTGAATCTCGGCACAAGAACCTCGCGGACAGTCAGTCAAAATGTCTGCCAATCGTCACGTAGCGTGGAATAATATCCTAGTATGAGATCTATAGGAGCTGGTTTTTATTAAATAAATTAAGAATATCACGTTTACTACGTTTAATGACTTAAAATAAACTAAACTATTTGGCGCCAAAAAATGCATACAGGGTGCGAGTCATTTTGACTGACTGTCCGCGAGGTTCTTGTGCCGAGATTCAAAACCGATCTAACTATAGAAAAGAGAGGAAAACGATCGATGCCTTGTCGCGAGCTCCCGCTTCTATCGGCAGCCAATCGATTCGAGAGTTTTCGTGCCCTCTTTGCATTAACCATACATAAATTAAATAGAAGCAACAAAAGCAGTAGAATATACAGCGGATAGAGTTTGTTTTCACTGAACAATAATAATTATAGAATCACTTATGTTGGCAGTTTCACAACACCGCCGTTGTATTTGTAAACATCGACATAACCTATACGTTTGACGTTTTGGTTTGATTTTCTTTTTCGTTTTTTTTTACTTTCTTTTTTTTTCTCTCCGTCTCTCATTCTCTATGTTTTTAAATGTGCTGCTTGATATACAGGGTTCCTAAGCAAATCCTTAGGGGGCCAAGCAGCCGTGTATAAGACGCAGACAAACGGAAACGCACATTAGGCAGAAAAGGATGGGCATGGGGCGATGTTGTCACTACATCTTACACGTAGTAAATCCATTCCAGGTTGTTGTTTTCTAATGTTTTCCATTTTCATACCTTTAGGACTGGAATAAAAATTGTTTTTGCTCGACTTTAATACCAAACTGATGAAAGATATCGTAAAAAAAAATATTTTTCGGCCTTTCATTTTGTAACCATTGTCCTTACGCACTGTTTACAGGCTGGGGACTGAGATACATGCAAATGCCTAACCTAAAGCGTTCATACACGGCCGGAGAAATCGACTGAGATATTTCCGTAGAAACTTTATCAAGCCAATAGGACGGGTTGACGCCTTCGAACGTCCAACCCGGGTTTTGCACTTTAATTCGACATCAAAAAGGAGGAACAGTCAGATGTGGGGCCGTGCACAAATTACGTAACGGTGATTTTACCAATTTTTGACCCCCTCCCTATGTAATGTTTTGTAATGGTTTTTACAATTTCAAGACCACTACCCCCCCCCCAAAAAAAAAACTTTTCATTTATTTTCATTCCAAATTTTCTTAATTTCACACAAATGCAAACGCTGTCGAAAATCCCTCTCCCCCCTACGTAACGTTTTGTAACCCTCCTCCCCCCTATGACCATTACGTAATTTGTGCACGGCCCCTGTAGTCTCAGTGGAGGAGGGCGAGAAAATTGATATTTTTTTCTTAAAAATTATACTCTTTAGACCTATTTCTTTGCGTTCCCGAAATTACGCAATTTTAAAAAAAAAATTGTAGGCGGCGCCATTTTTATTTCGTGCTGTTTTTCTAACATTTTTGCGTTCGGCTAATTTAATTGAAAAATTTTTGCCTGCGGCGCCCTTTATCTTCTCACTCGAAACCAAGATCCCCCGTTTTAGGAAAACTGATCCCGTCTCTGTTTCTAAATTTTTTCGAATAAAAGTAGAGTATGACCATGGGGGAAATAATTTTTTTCTACGGTATGACGAAAATTTCGAGAAAGTTGAAGAAAAAAAAAATAAAAAAGTGGCAGAGCTCAAGTTTTTCGTAAAAAAAAGTTTTTTGTAAAGAAACAGAGCAAAATAAATCTTTTCACCCCTTTTTGGGTGTTAAAAATATTGGCAGCCCCTTATTTTTCGCTTTTACATTCCCGCTAGTTTTGAAGAATTGGTTCACTACATGTTTCGAGATCATGTCATAAAACACCTCGAAAATATCAAATGTAGTGTAGGGCCAGCTTTATTTAAAATCAATAATATCGCAAGCAAAAAGCTCTGCAGGAAAAACAGCGCCGTTTATTGATTTCCTTGGATGCTAGTGCTAGCTGCATGGTTTGGCCGTTTTCGGATAGATGTCACTAGTAGAACAGAATGGAAAGAAATTTAATTAAAAGCGAAGATATTTCTTTCTAATGTTAACAACCTCACGAGTTTATCACTCAGTATCGTAAATAATGGACCCTGCCGCCTCCTTTAAGCAAGAAAAAGCTGTGGTTTGGACCTGAAAACATGTGTGGCCGCCATCTAGCGGAATTTGCAGACATCTTGTCAACGGTTATTATTGCAACTATGATTTATGCTCACAATGAAAGAGTGGCGATAATTTTTTCTCATGAAAGCAGTCCGGAGATAATGACAAACTGGCACTATTTCTCAATATATCTGTTTCTTTTGTGCGCGCAGAACTTTCTATGCCATTTCTGTTTGATTTATTGAAATCCTATCCCTAAGGAAAATCTTAGAAACCCTGTATATGTATACAAAGACTACTGAAACTGCTTTTGGATTTATTTTACAAAAATACTAGACACCCAGATGACAGTTAGTTGGTCAAGATCAGCATAACAGGTTATTTTTTAGATACATAATGCATTATACTTTTTGACTTTTTTTTGTAGAACCTACATATTTAAGTACCGAATTTACATTGAAAAAACACTATAGTGTAATATAAATTATTTGTTTCTTTTTTTAGAAACTCTTCATCCTCAATAAAGTTCGCCCACAGACAAACATAGCTTCCTACCCCTCATGCCTGTGCGGTATCAACATTTGCCATGAAAGAAGTTATTGAAGTAGGCAATAGAGGAGCCATCCAAAGTGTTCTTATTTATTTTTAATAAAATAGTTTATAATAGTTTTGTAAAAAATATAATTCTTAACACAATTTTCCCCCTATTTGAACAATGAGCACAAGCGACAAGAAAGTTAATTTATAAATAAGTTGAATTAGTCAAATATTTACCCCAAAAAGTGTATTCTCCATTTTAGATGAAAAATTATTTGCGGAATTCAGCTATATTTAAGTAGAGTAGACCTTTTATGTAGGTACCGTGAGAGGAAGAAATAGTAATCAAAATTTGTAAACTGGTAAATATACAAGTAATCGGATTGTTAAGATTTTTAGTACGATTACACAAGTGAAAACACAAAAGCAATTGTGATTATACCATATTTTTAGTACAATTACACAAGTCAAGTTTATCAACTTTTGAAAATGAATGAACCACAACTATAAATCACTAATTTTTAGGGCACCCTCTAAAATTCTAAGGTAACTTGTAAAAAGGAAGTTTGATTTGCCTAGCAATTTACAAACAAATCATTGCAATCCTAATCCAACTTTTTTTACCAAAGATACCACTTACCCTGTAATTTTAAAAAGTCTACCACCCAAAGAAATTGTGGATTTTGGCTATTTTTCACATAAAGGAGCAGCTAAGATAGAAAAAACACTGTTTTTGCGGCGAAGCTCTTTACATTATTTAATTATATCGTATTTGTTTGTAGATGGCTGCTCCTCACTGAATAATAGTTAATTTCTGTACAATATAAGAAACATTTTATTGAAAAAATAAATATATACACTCATAATAGTTAAAACATTAGGGCAAAAACCAAAAAAATCCCCCACAAATGTTTAATAGTAGGTTTATGTTCAACCATTACAGCCTTATGACTTCTACCGAACCTGGTACTTGGCCATATTTTTCTAAACTTTCTTCGTAAAACTAAAACTAGTCCACTTAACAAAATCTTACTAGAAAAAACCTCGACAGTTACCAATTTTAGAAACTTCCATTGCCAGTCTTAGGATGGAATTCTGCAAAAAAAGAAACCTAGCTTATTTATATATTCACTTAATTTTTAGAATACAAAAGAAAAAAACTTGAGGAACAGTCAAGTTTGCCATCCTAAAAAAAAAGTTCAACCCCTGTTCCTACTCTCTTTCCATCCCCTCCCCACCACCACTAACATCAAAAACTATTGAGCTCATCGTTTGATGCCAAAAAATTTTTGTGCCAAATTTAATAAGACTCGGTTTAGCAAGTTTTGATTTATCTTACCTCAGAAAAACTGACCGACAGACACCATCACACACAACTTTTTTTAACGATCCCAATAGCCTCTCATAGTGTTAAACTTACCTTAAAAAAAAAAACCAGTCAGCTTTAGAAAAAACCATGACATCTTTCCATTTTGCAAACTTGAAAAATACCTGTCCCAAAGACAGACAAACCTGAAAAAATTATTAACACAAATTAATTAATTTTTCTAATAAGTTACCCCTCCTAAATAAAACAATTATCCCAAAACATTTGTCTACTAACGACTACTGCACTACTGCCTCCCCCATGTAAAAAGGCCGAGAGTTCTTATATTTTTACACCGGCTGTCATAACTTTAGTGACAAACAACAGATTTTTCCACAAGTTTACAAAAAACCCAACAAAACTGAATTATAACCAAAATCTATAACCTAATCCAACAGTACAAAGCGCTAACAAATGTAATCCAACCACATAAACGGCTTTGAAATATCTGGAATCAAGGAAAAATTAAATCAAATGATGAAAAGTTGAACAATGTCTTCTAAATTGTAAACAAATCTGCTTTAGATCAGTTTTTTAAAAGAATTATATTTTAAATACTACTCTTAGGGATGAATTTACAACTTTAATAAAAAAAAATTAAAAAATTAATGTTCTTCAGGAAATTGTTTATAAACAGAGCAGTGAATTTAATATTAAACCATTAATATTTTAAATTCCCTTAAAGACAAAGTCATTGATGTCAATGCCAAATTTAAAAATTTTCAAAGTAGAATAGAAACGAATACAAATACACATGCAATCACAGTTTAGAAAAGCCACAGATTTCAATTTAAAAATAGATTTAATGAAAAACGCTCTTAAAAATATCAAGAAACAATTCACTGAAGATATTAAATCTTTAAAAGGTGAAAATACAAAAGAAAAACTAAAAGAAATAAATTCCAAAATGGAATGCCTAAAAATTAAAACATTATTATGAAGAACTTGAAGGAAAAGTTAATGAAGTTGCAATTCATAATACTGACGCGGAAAACAATTTTAAAACATTTCAGGAAAGTTTAACAAATTTATAGTTAGAATCCCAGGATTAAAGTCAAAAATTGAAAGCATACCAGTAAATGTCAATCAAGAAATGGTGAAATCTGAAATTTTAAATTATATTGAAATAGGTTAGCCCAAAACAGGATTTTGAAAACTTAAAATCAAAAGTTGAATCGATTGATAATATTCTAAAGATGTTTGACCCCCAAAAACGTTTCATACAAGATCAAATTAAAAATAATAACGAAACCGTAACAGAATTAAAAAACTCTTGATGAATATATTAAAAAACTGAATACTTTGGAACAAAAAAGTACTGGCGTTGAATTGGATAAAAACGAATCCATTGAAAAAATTTCAAAAACGGTCGAAGAAGATAAATCTTTTATTCAGAGTCAGATTCAAAACAGAGGCTAAGCCGTTACAAAATTTAAGAAAGTTGATGAATGTATTAAAAAATTTGAAACTTTGAAAACAAAAATCACCGATCTTTCTTAAGTTGATGCAGGTGAAACACAAAATTTCAAGATTTATAAATAAAACTTGAATGCATTGACAAAATTTTAAAAAGTTTGACAGCACTTGAAATTGACCACATGAAATCTAATACAAAGATTATTAACGAATTAAAAAACTCGTTTCACGAATAAATTCAAAAAGTTGAAGCGGTAGAGTAAGCTGATTTAAAACTAAACGAAGAAAAAATAACTGAAAAAATTTAAAAATTTTCAGATGAGTATACAATATTTTAAAAACAATACCAGATTTAATTTTGAAAACCTACTAAAAATGTTGAAACGCAAATAAAATTATTAGAAACAAATCTCTCAAATAAAAGTGATTGTAACCCGGGAGCAAAATGTGCAAGAGATAAAAACTAAATTTTGAGCTCAAGATACACTCATTTTGCATCAAAATGAAAACATTGAACAGTTAACGTTAACGCAGAAAATAAATGTGATTCTATCGGTCAAAAATGGAAAAGGTGAAATTTTATAATACAACCAGACATAGCTGTAGGTATAAAACGAATTAATTGTATTGTATAACAGTAATAGCAAAAAGTTTTCTGCAACCATCTTGTTTAAATATTCCGTAACCAATTAACTTTAAACAGCTGTGAGCATGGATATCAAGGAGATTGTAGTAAATTAACTCTATAAACCAGCACGAAAATCATACCCTCATCGAAGTGTTAAAATTAAAAGCTTAAACGATTTGTGCGTGCGAAGCAGATTTAATTTCTATGATTCCCTGTGAACGAATTAACAAAAGATACAAATTTATTTTAATAGTCATTAACGCTAAATTTGTGTAGGTGCGACACTTAAAATCTAAAAACGCCACTAACGTCTACAAAGCTATGAAGTATATTTTGCTTGAAGCAAGTCCTCCAAAGAATTTACACACCGATCGAGATAAAGAATTTTTTAACAAAGATTTTCAAAAATTTGTTAATATTAATCATTATCACACAGCGGGTTAATCTCACTCTGAAAAACTTGATGTGGAAAAAAAAAATTAAAAGCCTTTTTGGTCATGGTGCAAAGCGTTTATAAATAAAGAAATTGATGGCTGAGCAGTGAATTCTTGAAAATTGGTCATGTGACAATTAAGGATTATTGTTAAATTTTGGAAAATTGCAATGGAAAAATTTATGAAATGATGATCTAAAAATGTGAGAAATTTAAAGTTAAAGGCATGTTGCAAAACCTTTGCAAATTTAAAAAAATTGATGGCTTAGAAGTGAATTTTTAAAAATTGTAGGTACATGTGAAATTGAAATTTATCGTAGAATTTTTAAAAATTGGCATGTTGCGGGTTTACCGATACAAAAATTTAAAGTTAAAGGTATTTTTGATTTTAAAGACCGTGACGTCATAGCGCCACCTGAAGAGCTTCTTGGTACGGAACAGAGATGGCGCTGGAGCGAAGTGTAAAAACGATAATCCATGAATTTTCGAAAATTACATATTTAAATTGGAAAAATTTGCAAACTAAAAATTTTAAAATGTGAAAAATGTAAAGTTAAAAGACTTTTTGGTTACGGTGCGAAGCCTTTCTCGATTAAAAAATTCATTCAATCCTTGTTTTTATGAAATCGAGAAAAGTAAGTTTCAAGTATGTTGTTTGGTAAAGCACAACTAACATTTTTTGTATTTACACTTCAGCATTTATAGAAGGAGGCTAAACAAATTATTCAAAAATGGTCAAAAATGTTATTTTTGCGAAATATTTTTGAAGTGAATGTGAGCAGTGGCGTACTAAAAAGATTTTTATACAAAAATATGAACTTTTCTTTTACCTCCTAGGATAATAAGTAGGTAAAGTTATAGATACAAGCTTTACGTTTACTACATAGTTATCTTTTTAAAAAACGTTAGTAAGGGTGGAGGGAGGTCACATATACCGGGTATAGTCAATGTCTTTTCTGCAATAGTAAAAAACAATTTAAGACGAACATGATGTAACTTCATTATGTAATAACGTTTTGTGAAAAGATGACTATGCAGTAAAAGTAAAGTTTGTATCTTTAACTACCTACTTATTATTCCAGTAGTAAAAGAAAAGTTCATATTTTCTTATGAGTCGGTAGGACCTCCCCCCAAAAAAATTGTTTATCAGAACTAAGAACAATAAAAAAGATGTACCGTATTTTGTGAAACTCATTCTTTATCAAAAATGCAATTTGTAAAATCCTTTTTTTGCGTTGTTTCAGATATAGCTTGATTACGATCGTGCAGTAGGGTGATGAGTTCTGGAAAGCTGCAATCGACTTTTCTAGTGTGTTTGTTAAATGATTTTTTTTCTACACCAAAGCACTGTGCCTGGCAAATGATCTAATCTTAAAGAATAAAAAAATTACATAAATTTGTGCTCCTTATTATTGCCAATTGGACCGCTGCCGCTGTGTGAAACCTGGTTTGAATTTAATTGTAGTTTAGAATGTGCTTTCATAATAAACTAAAAACATAAATGTATAACATTTAACATTGCTGTGCAATATATATGCTACGAATATTTGTATAAATCACTATATTTATTCCACATGGCAGCCACGTGTATTAACCGTTTTTGCGTCACACATCTGTTTGACGTAACACCTGCCACGTGGATGTTATGAAAGTTTTACGTAACTACTACATATAATACACGTGGAAAATCGGGTTATTAAGCGTTTTCGCCAACTAAAAACCACGTTGTTTTCTATGGATTTTAACACATGACGTTGGAATGTAATTTTCAAAATATTACTATTTCTTGATTTCTAAAAATCTTATTTAGTTTGGGAACATAGACTTTTAAAATTGTGTTGCTTCACTAATTAAAAGGATCTTCCATTTTTGCCGATTCATCAGTGACAAATATTTCAGTTGTAGTTTGCCATTTCTGTAGAAATATTGGTCAAACATTCTTTAGCAGCTTGCGGATCCTATATGTCCATAGATTAAAAATCAGCTGGACGTAATTTCATCCTAAAAGTAGTTTTTAGTAGTTTGGACAATAGCCTAACATAAGTTTGAAAGTTTGAGACAATGATGATGCCAAACGAGTAGAAAGCGACATCAGAACAATAGTCTATCGTAAACCCACTCACACAGGACAATATTTAAATCAAGGTTCAAATCATTCTGCTACAACCAAACAAGGCATAATCAGAACTTTGTATAACAGAGTCGTTCAAATTTGTAACACCTCTCATGACTTGGAAATCGAAATAACAAACATTAAGAAGGATCTGCAGCAGAATGGTTACAGCCTTAAACTTATAACAGATACTATTTCTAAATTTCAACAAACAGGACAGAGATTACAAGACCAAATCTAGGCAAATGCATTCCTTACAATTTCATTCGTTAAAGGAGTATCAGAGAAAATTCGAAGAGTAGCGAAAAACTTTAATATTAAAACAGCTTATAAATCTAGTAATACAATTCGAAGCCTTCTTAGCAAAACAAAACCGGAGAACAAACAAAATAAGGAATGCATTTACCAAGTTCCTTGTGAGTGTGGTGAATCATACATAGGCGAAACAAAAAGACCACTATCTGTTAGGCTTGATGATGAAACAACGAAATCAGGAATCGCCGAACATGCATGGGCAAAAGCAAAGGTTTTGCACAAGGAGTCGAACTGAAAGAAACGAAAATTCCTTGAAGCTGCCTTTATTGGGCAGAGTTGAAATTCCAAATATTTGGAAGCCCCTCCTTGGGCAGAGCCAACTTCTTAAACTTCAAGGTTGAGTGATTTCACAGTATATAAGTACGTAGCTCTAGGAATTGATTATAGTTTGCACCTGAAGACGATCAGAGATTGTACTGATCAAAACGTCGTGTATAAATAAAATATAGACAATGAAAGTCCGAAACACAGAGTTAATTTCAGCCTAACATAAATTGTAGAAAAAGTGTTATTGTGTTTGGTGAAATGTTAACTCTAAGGATCATTTTATCAACAGCGGGTTTCTCCGGATTAAGATCACCTTCTGCTCCGAAAACTGTATTTTTGAAAAATATTGCTTTTTGTTAAACATTTTTAAATTTAATAAAATACCCTTAAAAACAGTATTTTGGGGCTTACTTAACTCGTAAAAATTGGAAGTTTGTGTGGTTTTTTTCCTCAATCGCAAAAAAACGACTGAATTGATTTGGATGAAATTTGCTAAGAAGGTAGAGTTAAAATAATGTTAATGTAGAATTTTTTGCATATTATCTTTTGAGCTATAATTTTTTATTAAAAAGCGTTAAGTTTAGAAAATTTTAAAGTTACATTTAGACAATCCCCGAGATCCCGCGTGCCGGTTGCCTATCATTTTTAATAAATATTCCGTTTTAAAATCTGCCATAAAATTTGCTCCATTAATTTAATACTAATTTTTTTTTTAACATATTTAGGAATAATGTGCAGCTTTGTGCATTCAACGGAAGATGGGAATTTATTTAAAAAGTGGGCCCCGCCCGCCTTTTAAATAAAATTCACGAAAACCCAACCAATAAAATGTAAAAACGGACCAGGAAATGAATTTGCTTTTCGATTATTGGTAGCCTTTAAAACAATTACAAAAATATAGCAGCAAGCAAAATTAGGTAAGTAGTTTTCAAAATTTTGAGAAAGCCTGGTATAATTTCAATATTTTTTATTTTTTTTAAATTTAACGTTTATTTTTGTAAATGTAATGAAAATAGCGCCGCGGATGAAAATTTTTGAAAAAATAATAAAGATTAATTTTGTTTTATTTTATTTGTAAATAAATCATTTTAAAATAAATTTTGTTTAAAAATATAAGCAGGGAAACAGACGATAGTGATCCAAGGCGCACTTTTTGACGTTTGCCGTAAAAATATGTACTTTTTATGTATTTTAGAGGTTTCTTCTTCTCAAAATATTTATTTTTTACGTACTGACTATAAAATATGTAACTTTAGCAATTTTGGCAACCGTGTCAGAACGCTGCTGACTGGTTACAGTTAATAAAATGTAAAAAAGACAATTGGAAGATAATCAGTTAACTGTCAAAGCCTACAGATCTTCTAGCCTGTGTTAGGTATATTGAATTTAAAAACAATTAGAATTTTATTATTTTGTGAATTTACTAGCTATCACTGTCGCTTCTTAATAACATTGATTAATAGTTTTTGATAAAATAAGACAAGTTTATAGCTTACAATTTTTATATTTTTGCTAGCAAAAATCACAATAATGATACATAAACTTTAAAAATTAGTACTAATTATTATATTACAAAAAAATACTCTTTCTAGTGCAAAGAGAGCAAAAAAGTCACCGAAATTTTGAGAACCAAATTTCTTTGCATTACCTAGTGCTAAGATTTTTAATCTTAAGTTTTTTTTGTGACTCTTACTTTTATCTGGTAAGGAATAGGGCATAGCTCGAGGGTCTCCATTACTTTTTTATAGGGGTCTCATAAAACGTTTTTATATAAGATCGGTTTGAAAATTGAAACTAATGGAATACGCTAGAACACTGAAGAACTTTCTTATTTCTTACCCGATTTAAATAAACGTAACATGTAAATTCGTTGAAAGAATAAGGTTATTTAGCGCATATCTTAATTATTTTACAACGGCTCACACAATTTTATTTCAAATCTCTCCGCCATCTTGAGTTTTAATGAAATATCCATTTTGACATTAAGCGCATAAAATTTAAAAATTCCTTTTTTAAAAAAACTTTAAATTTCAAATTACGGATAAATAATATGGAAGTTGTAGAAAATCCAAAAAGTCCGCATTTTTTGGAACACCCCATATTATAATTACAGGTACAATCATTTTCCTCTCGAGAAAACTGGTTGAACCGTAATTGTACAAGAAGTTTGGAAGAGCTGTCACTAGTTGCCTCAACCCCGTTTCTATACAACGCTAAGAAAAATAACGATAATGGCTGTTAAATTTTTTTAAACATTCCAAAATGTCCCTATTAGCGCTGCTGTCCCTTAGGAGTTTAAAGTAACATATTAATGCCTAAAAAGAGTAATTTAAGTAGTGTACCGTTAAGAGGCATTTAATAATTTTTTTCTTTAGCTTAAATTTTTCTTATCCTAAAGTGCATAAATAAACAACAGTATATAAACCACGTGACTAAAGTGTCTTTTTAACTTTTTGACCTGTAGCCCTCGCTTCGCCCAGGCTACAAACTTTTCGCCTCAGGATAAAAAGTGTCACTTTAGTCCCTAAGTTTATAATTTACTAATAAAACCCCCGAGAGTTTCCTAAAAACTATCCCCAGTTGTTTCGCCTCCAAAGTGATTTTTTTGAACATGTCGGAACTAAAATAAACTGGTGCCTAATCTATACTTACGGACCAAATTTTCATCATAACCGTACGTAAAACTAGTCCTGCGGCATTTCTTTAAAATATTAAATTTAAAAAATGTTTTTAAAAAAATGACGCAGTTTTTCCTACAACATTAGGATAAATATTACGGACGCTATGTTTCCCTTCTAAGTAAGAAAATAAGTAAAAATCCCCACTTTCCAGAATTGCGACGGGTGAGATTTTCTGTCGTTTCTGAAGAATCGCGACCAATATCTCAAATTCATTGACATCTGTGCGTAAAAAGCGTATTATTTCTGGAAATTTTATCGAACATATCTAAGAGCACTCCCTGAAGGTTAGGCTCCAAATATGCGCTTAGACACAACACACACACAAAGACACGCGGATATACTCAAACTCCCAATACCCCACTTTTTTCGAATTCGCGTCTGTCGGCGTCGGGGCAGTGTTGCCAGGAGTACCATCCATTATGAATCCCATCCGCGGTAATGACCCGTTACCGACCCCCTAATTTACCATAATTTAGAAAAATTATGTGATAAATAAAAATAAACACTTTCGTATTTAACTATATTACATTTTTTTCCAATAGCGGGTGACCACTGACCCATGAGTTAGGGTAACCCTCGGACTAAACACTATTTTTGTTGTTGATATCTAAACCAAAAATCAATATTTTTTGTGCAAAAATATTATCAGAGTTATTTAACCCAGGAGTCACCTTGTCGCAATTGAGAAACCGGCCCTAAATCCGCCCAGTACCCTCTCCATACAGGCCGATCAACTCCTACCGATTTAGTGTCCTTTAATCCACCTTCGCCGCCATTTTCACTCAAAAGTGACACAAAATCCATTGGTTTGCTGTCAATATGGCGGTGAAGGTCGAAAAAAGGACACTTAAATGGTAGGTTTGGTCTATATGGAGAAGGTATTGATCCGCCTAAAATCAATTGGTAATACAAGCAACCAATGTTCTTTTCTTTGGTACAAGCGAGAAAATTAATAAGAAGTATATATAGCCGGTTTTATCTTTCGGTTTTAAAAATCCTGTTTCTGGCAACACTGCGTCGGGGGTAAAAATATCGTTATAGACTTCTGCGTTTGGTTTTAAAACCGTATTGGGCACATCAAAAGCAGTAAACCTCGGCCGGCACTTTTATCTCTAATTAAATGTATTTTATGGTAAGACTCGTTTTTGGAATGTCCTCATCACCTTATATGTGTAATCGAGTATTTACTTAAGATCCGTTATTTGTTGTTTTTTTTTTCTAAATGCATTCGGCTGAGAGAAATCCAGCATACCAGGAAAATACCTGCCTGTATACCCTTGGACCACCCATATCTAACTATCTTCTTGAGATAGTTGTCCCTGACAGATATGCAGAGTCGAACCTGGTATGAATAGTATCCTGGATCTCTCTTATACGACTGTATTTAGATAAAGTGAACAAAAGTAACTATGTTCAGCTCGCAGAAACAGACCTTTGGACTTTCTTCAGTTCAAAAAATGCGTGTGGGTGTGACAAAACAAGTCAACTAGGCTGTAACAAAACAACAATAAGTCAACCACCTCGTGCACACTTTTATGATTTAAAAAGTGTATTATTAGGCTTTGCTTGAAGTTTGTTTATGTCTATTAAAATGTCGAAATTATTCAATCTCGTCAGCACTTTGATGGGTAACCAAATGTAATATAAGGTAGCTTTTGTGTTTGGTCTGAAAACTGCATTGAGTACATTAAAACCACTTAATGTCGCCAGCACTTTTATGTGTGATAGAATGTCTTTGTAAAGCCGGTTTACGTTTAGTCCGAAAATTGCAAAGATCGCATTGAAACCAATCAATGTCGCCAGCACTTTTATGTGTTATTAAATGCGATTTAAGGGCGTACTTGTGTTTGGTCTTAAAATTGCAGTGACTACATTGAAACCAATCAATGTCACCAGCACTTTTATGTGTTACTAAATGCGATGCAAGGGAGTACTTGTGTTTGGTCTTAAAATTGCACTGACTACATTGAAACCACTTGATATCGCTAGCACTTTTATGTGTAACCAAATGCGATATAAGGCAAGATTTGTGTTTACTCTGAAAATTGCATTGAGTGCATTGAAACCACTTGATCTCATCAGCACTTTTATGTGTGATATAATGTCGTTGTAAATCCGGTTTGCGTTTGGTCCGAAAATTGCATTGAGTGCATTGAAACCACTTGATCTCGCCAGCACTTTTATGTGTGATAAAATGTCCTTGTAAATCCCGTTTGCGTTTGGTCCGAAAATTGCAATGAGCGCATTGAAACCAATCTATGTCGCCAGCACTTTTATGTATTATTAAATGCGATGTAAGGGTGTTCTTGCGTTTGGTCTGAAAATTGCATTGAGTACATTGAAACCACTTGATCTCGTCAGCACTTTTGTGTGTTAACAAATGTCTTTTAAAATTTTCTTTGTGTATGGACTCATAATTGCATTGATTGCATTGAAAGGGCTTTGTGTTATAAGAAACATTGTGTGTCATCATATGCCTCGTTAAATTCCGTTTGCGTGCACTTTGAAAACTGCATTGATCACATTGAAACCGACCAATATGTTGAATCAAATGGTTTTTAAGCTCAGACTCGTATTTGGCACTGAAACTGCATTGGGCACATGGGAACCGATGGACTTCGCCGTCGCTTTCTGCATACTGATGACTAAAAACAAAATTTAGGCACTACAGAATACAGCTTTAAAATTATTCAAATAGTTTATCATAAATAAATTAGTCAACCTTATTAGTTTACTGCTGGACGAGTTTGCTAACAGGCAAGGTACATTTCCCACAATAGTTCTTGAGATATTTGGTCTTGGGCTCTACAATGTTATCCATGCCCCCGCTTTAGTGAAAGTTGTAAGTCTAAGTGATTTTGCAAGGAAAAAACACAGGTTTTTCTACTATAACTAGGTCCTAAAAGTCAAGCGCGACTCCTTCAAAGCTTTCATCGATTTTTTTTTAAATTCAATACAACCTGACCAGATATGATCCAAATCAAGCTCAACATCACCAAACCCTGCAAACTAATAGGGAGAAGGAGGCGTACTTGACTTTTATAAACATCGACGTAACCTATCATTCACTTTCGCTTTCGTTTTTATTAACTTTTTTTGTTATGGAATTGTGGAAATTATAATATTACTATTTGGTAATTTTAGGGGAGGAAAAATCTAGCAATAATGGATAATTACAAAATTACAGTAATTTTACTAACAAAACTCCAAAATATCTACTTTAAAAATTGCTCATGCTTTGCAATTTGTAAAAATATAATAAACTGGCTACCATATCTACACAATGTGCTATTTGATATATATGTATAAAAAGATTACTGAAACTGCTTATTTTTTGGATTTTATTTACAAAAAGACTAGAAATCCATATGGAACTTGGTTGGTCAAGATTAGCATAACAGGTTATTTTTAGATACACAATGCACTATACTTTTTGACATATATTTTAACACTATATTTTAAAATAAATTATTCGTCTTTTCTTAGAAACTCTCTATCCTCAATGAAGTTCGACCACAGACACACACATTTGACATGAAAGAAAGTGAAGTAGGAAATGGAGGAGCCATCCAAAGTGGATAGAAAACGACAATAAATACACTTGTAGCTTCCTACTCCTCATGTGGGATCAACATTTGGCATGAAAAAAAGCAAGAGAAATAGAAAAAAAAGTTATCTAGTGTGAGGTAATTTATTTTTATTAAAATAGTTTATAATTGTTTTCTAAAAAAATACAATTTCTTCTTTAATTATTTACACAATCTTCCCCCTATTTGAATAATGAGCAGAAGCGACAAGAAAGTTGATTTTTAAATAAGTTGAATTGGTTAAATATTTACCCCCAAAGTTTATGAGTCATTTTAGATGAAAAATTATGTTGACAAATTCAAGTATGTTTAACTATCCATTGTTTTCTTGGGGTAGACCTTTTATGTAGGTACAGTGAGAGGCAGAAATTGTCATCATTGCCAAGATTTTTAGTAAGATTAGACAAGTCAAGTATATCAACTTTGCAAATGACATTATATTTATACAGGATGAGCCAACAAAATCAATTGTGACTATACCATATCTTGAAATGATTTTTAGGTCAACCTCTAAAATTATATTAATTTGATTTGCCTAGCAATTTGCAAAAAAATCATTCCCATCCTAATCCAACTTTCTTTTTGCCAAATTTATTAGCAAATTTTGATATTGATTTCTCATATACCCTGCAAATTTTAAAAGGTCTACCACCAACAAGGAATTGTGTATTTTGGCTAAAAATCTGTTTTGGGACGAGGCTCTTTCAAAATTATGTTGTTATAATAATAATAAAAGCAAATTTTACGTACTTCCCAAAATTATTTATTTATATCCTATGTCATAGGCATATCTAAAATAACCTACTTGAATTAATTAAGCAAAAATCTGCTTTATGTCTGCGATATATAAGACAGTGAGGACTGGTATAGGTACTATGAACATAGAACATTTCTTGGGAACTACTGATCTAACGAAAATAAATCCATTCTAAACTCGACTAAGAATACCTCATCTTTCATGTTCTAAATTTTTTTCAAGAAAAATATAAAAAAAATATTTTTACAAAAAATGTCTACAGGCGTAAAAGGTAAAGAATTTCAAGAAGAATCCAGAGTAAAATTTTTATTAGTCTACTAGTTTTTAAAAAAAAAATTAATAAAAATCTAACTACCGTCTATTTTTGTAGTAGGCTGGTCCTCACTAAATAGTTAATTTCTGTGCATACAATATAGGTAAGAAAAATTATAAAAGTAGGTTTATAATTATGACATCTACCGAACCTGGCTAAACTTTCTTCGTAAAACTAAAACTAGTCCACTCAACAAAATCTTGCTAGAAAAAACCCTGACATCTACCAACTTTAGGAACTTGAACCATTGCCAGCCTCAGGATGAAATTCTGCAAAAAAGGAAATGGCTTGTTTATATATTATATCAATTTCTAGAATACAATAAAAATTTGGTCATTTTATGGAAAAAAAACTTGAGGGACAGTCAAGTTTGCCATCCCGAAATAAAAAAATGGCGCCAGCAGGCACATGTAGCAAGCCATCAATAAAATCTTTAAAAAAAAGAATCTTTTTAAAAGTTTAACCCCTCTTCCTACTCTCTTTGCAACCCCCACTAACATCAAAAACTAATCACCTCATCATCTGATGCTAAAGAAAGACTCGGTTGAGCAAGTTTCGATTTATCGTGTTCGACACAGACTGACTGAGAGACACATCACACACAACTTTTAATGATCCCAATAGCCTCTCACAGTTTTAAACTTACCTTAAAAATGAAAAAAACTTGAAAAATCCCTGTCCCAAGGATAAAAAAAAACTGAAAAAATAATTCACTGCTTAATAAAACAATTAGCCCAAAACATTTGTCTATTAATCACTACTGCATTACTGCCTCCCCCATTTAAAAAGGCCGACAGTCCCAACTGTAGTGGCAAGAACAAATTTTTTTCGGCTCTGTAATGAAATAGCACTGCTTAAAATGACACTGTACAAAAGAGTGTTAAACAGCGGGTAACAAAGTAGTGGGTATCTATACAGCGCTCATAACAAAAGAGCGCTACACAAAAGAGCGCTTTATCCAAAGAGCACTATATCAAAAGAGCGCTGTATCAAAAGAAATAAAACTATGTGTGTGACTCACTCGACAGCTTATTTTAGTAAAGTGAAAATGGCAGACATTGGAAAGTCCCAAAAGGGCAAAGAAATGTTGTTTTTTGAAGGCTATTGATATAAAAAAGACAAAATAAATATCGCTTTCAAGACGTGGACATGCGCGAAGAGCACCTGTGGAGGCAGGTCAGTAACAAAAGACGGTTTTCACAAGGTAACTAAAGATCACAATCATGGTCCATGTTGCAACGTCTTTTTTTTACACAGGCATACGGCAGCTTTTTATCAGGATAGCTTTGGGCATGGGTTAGGAAACATCCAAATTTTTTTAGTAAAATATAAAGGATAATATCTATTGTTTTAAGATCTATTGATTTAAGTCAGGATTAAAATTTGAGCGCCACTTAATTTTCTTTTACTTTAGATTTAATAACCAAGAAAATTAAGAAACGTGAAACGTTAAAAGTTGTTATTTTTCAAAAAAAAATAATAATAAAAAGTTTAAAACATGTTTTTTTATAATTATGAAAAGGAAACACAAAGTGCGAATTTTTTGAATTTTTATTCCTGTCCTGGAGCGTTAATAAAAATTAACATTAACAGTTCGTTTTATTTAAGTTGAATAGGAAATAGTAACGCCGCCTATAAAACAAAAATATAACTATAGCAAAATAGAAATTTTGGTTAGTTATGCTAAAACATTATTACAACCGTTATGAAATTCATGAACTTTCGAGGCGCAATAAATTAGTATTGTAAACCAAAATAACCTTACATAATAATAGTAAAGGGCATGTCCATTACCATTAGCAAATTGAAGATATTTAAATGTGAAAAATTTAAAGTTCAAAGCCTTTTTGGTCATGATGCAAAGCGTTTGTAAATAAAAAAAAATGATGGCTGAGAAGAGAATTTTTGAAAATTGTACAAGTGCAATTGAAATTTATCGTTGAATTTTTCAAAATTGGGTTGTTGTGGGTTTACCGATGCAAAAAATGCAAAAAGTTAAAGACATTTTTGATTTTGAAGACCGGGGGAAAATATAATTCCTGAAATTCATGACGTCATAGCGGCACTTGAAGAGCTTGTAGATACGGACTAGAGATGGAGCTGGAACGAAGCGTAAAAAAGATAATCCTTGAAGTTGTTAAATTAAAAAATTGATGGCTGAGCATTAAAAAATTTTGAAAATTGGTCATGGGATTATTAAAAATTATCGTTGACCAGAGGTGGCGCTGGTATGAAGCGTAAAAACAATAATCCTTGAATTTTTTGAAAATTCAAATTGGAAAAATTTGCTCATAGCTGAACACTACATTTTTGAATATTTCATATATGACAATTTGAAATCGGAGTGGCACTTAAGCCAAACAGGGGGCGTGACCTAATTCGTGACCTCATAGCACCACCTGAAGAGCTTGCTGGTACGGACAAGAGATGACGCTGATGAGAAGCTTTTTTGTATAGTAAAAAACGATCATTCTTAAATTTTTAAAAATTGAAAATTTTAATTTTAAGTCTTTTTTGGTCACGGCAAAGCGTTTGTATATGACAAAAATTGATAGCTGAGCACTGAATTTTTGACTATTGGACATTTAAGAATATAAGTAGCGAAATTTATCGGAGCTTCATTTTCGTTTAAAATCGGAGTACGCGCTGACAAAGTAAAATGCTATTTGTGTGTGAATATGTGGACATTTAAAAATTTGACCTTTTAAAAAATTATCACCGGGCGTCAATATTTTAATTTTCACGGAGATATATAAAATCTTTAACCTTTTCAAAACCACTGCCGTTTGCTTTTTTCAAATGACATGTGTTTTAAAATTAAAACCAGGGTAACTGACGCGACATTTGGTTTCACTTTTCGTGGAATGCTCAGCCAATTGTTTATCGTCTCCTGATGATGCTAACATTGTTAGCGAAACGCGCGTCGAGTGCAAAAAAGTGTAGTTTTGGTTTGTGGAAAACAATCATAATTTTGTTTTAGTGCAACCAAAGGTTCCAAATTCCCAACATACCTAATATTTAGTAAATCCTCAAAAATAAAAACACTAAATTTTAACCTGTTGATCAGTTACTTAAATATTTTGGATGTGAAAAATTTAAGCGGAGCTAAGTAGATTTAAGCAGTAAAATTATCACTAATCCGCATCCGTATTGAAATGCGCACGTGCAAACACGATAACTCTGACTTGATTCATTACGTAAAACTTATCGATCCGGACCACGTATCGTATCGCGATCCGTGACGTAACCAAACCAATTTACCTATTCTTTGGTCCCAATTCGTGAGCTATGGTCTCATTCAAAATAATTGGTCTGTTGAATAAAGTATAGACACGTTACGTGGAAATGCATTTAGGCTGTACTTTATACCATTTTGTTTTTGATAGGTCTTATCTTATCTTCTTCCGATACCTATAAGGATAGGGATAAGTATTGAAATTTATGACGTTGCTTTATGTCATTATTATTTGAGAGTGGATTTATAACAATTTGTATGATGTTTATGTCATCCTTGGACAGGGTCAGTACGTCTAACAAAATAGTAAAATATCAAAAACGACAATGTTTTATTTAGGAAATAAAGATGGCAATGGCATGTGTGGAAAAAACAAGATCTAAATCAGTAAGTTGATTTTCAGTGTAGTATTTTTGAGTTGAGCAATAAATTGGTTGTTTGAAAGTTTGAGACAATGATGTGTTTGAAATTAACTCTGTGTTTCGGACTTCCATTGTCTATTATATTAACTTTCGTCAAACCGGTGCCTTCCTTTCGGTGGATAGTTCCCTCCTCTTAAAATCGGTTTTTTTATGTTTACTATCGTAGACTTGAGTCTCCCATAATGAACAGCTACTTGCCGAATAGACCAACTATCGTCTAGTTTTGCTAAGATTTGTGCTTTATCAAATTCGGAAAGATGCGGCCTCATTTTTTTAAATTTGAATGACAATGACATGCAAAACATGATGTTGTCAAGAGTCTGTGACATTGTCACTTTCAGGAAGACAATTAGGGTCACTGGATCCTGAAACCTGCGGTCCCAGGGGTAGCGACACGAAACATAACCTAAGTCGCGCAAAACTCAAATTTGACACTGTCACAGGCGGCGATTTTAAAAAAAAAATAAAAATAAATTTTGACCACTTTTCACTGATGCAAACAACACATTTGTCAAAACTGACATGAAATTTTTGTAAACATTTCCATACATTTATCCGCGCGTGTTTTCATACCTATACGTTCAAAAATCTTCAAACGTTAAAAAATACTTAAGTATCGTCATTCGCGTGTGTCCATCTAAGTGCCTATTTATCATCGATGATACGTCGATGCTATTTATATATTTTCGTGTCAATGCAAGACAATGCCGCTAGTATTGCACAAGAATTATTGGAATAATTTCGGTATAAGGATGTTTTTATGTAGAGTTTGGACAGGTAATATTATCGTACAAGCAAGTTAGAAGAACCAAGTACCTAATATTGAAGATTTAATGGATACGCACTGAAAAAACTAGCGCATGCCGGGTTAGGAATGGAGATCTACTATAAGGTAATTGTATATTGTTACGTCGCGTAGCTGTACCTACTAAGGGTAACTAACTAAAAAGTTCAAGTTTTGAAAGTCAAACATTCTGCAAGCAATTAAAATCCTATAATTTAATTATGATTTAGTTTCATTATTTTTTTTTTAACTTTTTGCAATAAATATATTGGGGGTGACGATTAAGAGAGAGGAACGCATGGCAAGTATTTTACCTATATAGTGTTATCGGGATGACGGAAGTGGATAATTAAATAATACCTACCTCACCGTCACGCCCGGTATAAAATACCTAACTCATCGCCTGTACAGTAATCTAGCTGTAATAATTTTTAATAAAATTGTCTGATAGAAAATTTGAAAAATTTCAACACTATAGTTTTTACTTGCTGTGTTTCCTCCTTTTCCAGTACTAGTAAGAGTGGATTTAGGCTTTTCCAAGTGATAGAAGGTAAATTACTACTTATACTATGGTAGGTATAGGTACCTATACTTCCAGGCGTGATAGATATAAACGGGTTTTCCTATTTCGCCGGGAAGTACCTTAAAGTCGACAAAAGTGCCCAATTTGGGACACCGTGTATATCCATACTATGCATAGCAACTCGGGAATGGGGTACTTCAAGCCCATTTTCCTATGAAAAACCATAAAAAAATGGCACAAAATAATTTAAAAAAAAACACAAAAATTCATCTGCGGCGTATTTTCTGCGAAAAACAATTTAATGAAAATGGCACAAATTGATAAATATTTCCAAAACATTTTCCTAAAAGCTCAAATCCCCCTCTTTAAAGCTTTCTAAAACCGCTTCTGCGTATAAGAGGTATTTACTTCCGTGTGCTTATGTTTACGCTAAATTTAGATACCTTTCTTGTTCTTAGGAAAACAAAAATCTGGGAAACTTTGGTTGACAAACCTAAAAGTCGAGGAAAATCCTTGAAGAAGCTGAGAGTGTGCGAGGTTTGTAAACTATTTGATTGAAAAGAATCCTATGCTCCTTTTTTTTTGTTCCTTTTTAATTTTCAATTAAGAGTAGAAAGTAAATGGACATTTATAAAAATTTAATTTTTTATAAAAATATCCAGTGACAATATGGTTATACATATACTCTGCCGCTACATACACCATTAGCTACGCCTGCTTGAGTGGCGTATAGTAGGGTCAGGATTGTCTAACAAAAAAAACCTAATAATTTTTTTTTATATTTATTTTTAGATTTCTTCACTACTTGTGGAGACGTGAAAATTCTCAACCCGGTCCATGCTAATAAGTTCTGTAATATCAATAAAAAAAATAATAGAAACGTTCTTAGAGCAACTAGAAGAAGTAGAAGAGATTCCAAAATGTAGAAAAAATGTGGAAGCCGTAGTATTGCTATGAAAAGGGCTATAAATAATATTAATTAACAACAGTAAATGGCCATGAACCAAAAAGGCCGTAGATAAGAGAAACATTGGCAAAGTAATATTAACTCAAAAAATTTCATTGTCCGCTGTTGAGCTATAGATTTGAGAATAAACGTTTATATTTCCTAAGGGTGTCGACCGTCATTAAGTAATACACATGCCGATAGCCAAACAAAGATAGATAATGTAATAGACTAGCAGGGGCTTTATGTTACCACAGATTTTACAGAAAAGCTATAGACTGGAAGAAATACAAAGCACAAAACGTACATTTACTTGCGTTTTGTCAATAAAATGAATCGTTGTTCAGGTTGTCCATGCAAACATATTATGCATTCTTTGCATACCATGGTAAAATTTTTTTGTTGGTTCAGATTTTGCAGAAGAGCTAAAGATAGATGACACCGTTATCCAGGTCAGCAAAATAAAGAACGCAGCATATTTTCCAACGAAAAGTTCCATTTGGACCAGCAGAGCAAAAATGTTACATTAATATTCTAGGAAAACACGAGAATGTCCAAAAAACGTCCAATGACTAGTTTTAGGACATCTCATAATTATCAAAAATAGATGTAATGAACATTCTATTTTTGAATTTATATGAAAAAATATAATGTTCGGATTACATACTATTTGTACATTCATGGGATGTCCAAAAAATAGTCATTGGACATTCATAAAATGTGTTTTGGACATTGCCGTATGTTCCTAGAATATTTACGCAATATATCAATAATTTTGCTATATATGTGGGGTTGTTCGTTAGGGCTTTGTGAAATTATCACAATCACAACCAAAAAAGTTTTATTGTCTCACACCACACGTCACACAAAGCCTTATCCCAAAACTCATTACGAACTACCAACCTACATTTTAGGTTTTTTCATATTTGTCTATATAGTTTTGATCTTACTTATATATAGTTTTTGATATTCGGTATAAGAAAAACCTGCAGTATTGAATATTGTTAATACAGTATTAGGTTAGATTAGATTGTGTGACGTGTGTCTCTTTTAATTGTTTATTTTTAGTACACATTATTTTTTTATAAAGCAAAGAAATACAAATTAAAAGAAAATAATTTTTAGCAATTTTTAAAAAAATCTTCAAATACCTCCGAAATTATATTATTATAACACCTTACAATTTTTCACAATAAAAAAACCTAGTGACATTTTTCTTTCTTGAGCTGTATAAGAATGAGTTTTATTAAAACAGCGTCCATGAAAAAACGAGTGCGGACACGTGACTCGTGTCGCTACCCCTGGGACCGCAGGTTTCAGGATCCAGTGACCCTAGAAGACAATTCCGTACCAGCGCCACCTAGAGGAGAAATTTTTTTCTCTTGTACTAGCCTGGGCACTCTCGTTTGACAGTGAATTCACTCTTCACAGCTGATTGATGTCAAAATCGAAATCTAAACAATGCCAGTGTCAGTTCAATGTTTTCGTTTGGATTTTTTATTTAAAAATTAATTTTTTCTGCAATTTTAAGAACTTTTTCGAGTTGGTTTTTGCCTCGTCTCTTTCCAAAAATGTTGGTGCCCTATTTTATGTGTATGTACCATCGCCGACGCTCCGGTGTTAAATAAGTGCTGTTGTATATGGAAAACAATTTTAGTTTTGCAAATTATTGTTTATTACTTTACTTTAGGCTTGGTTCACGTCTTAAAAAGCCATTTTAAACAATTAAATGTGTTTGATTATAACCATTTAAGGCAGATTCAGCGTTCTATAAGGTAAGCAGTATTATAATAATAATGTGGTTAATTTAAGTATACATGTAAATTCCTACCTTACCACTGCCGACCTATTATCAGGCAAAATAAATGTATTTTTTTATGCCAGGCTTTCTTCTTTTCCTTTTACGGCTATTTAGCCAACGTTTTGGTGAATGGTAACTAATAGATCCATGCTTTGGACACTATAAACCATAAAATAGGACACAAACATTTTTGGAACGGGACGAGGCAAAAACCAACTCGAAAAAGTTCTTAAAATTGCCGATAAACGAAATTTTAAATACAAAATCCAAACGAAAATATTGAACTGACACTGGCATTGTTTAGATTTCGATTTTGACATCGATCAGCTGTGGATACACTGTCAAACGAGAGTGCCCAGGGGCCTAATTCTTGAATCTCGAGAAAAGGAACGATCCCTCAAGGGAAGGGATCAATCCCATCCCTCGAAAAAAAGATGCTTTTCCTTGAAACCTCTTCGAAATTTTAGACTGAAAAATATATATTTTACCCGCATACTTGCCTGAGAAATGGGATCGATCCCTGGCTTTGGAGTCGGGGAGCGCGAGCACCCAATTTTTGATCGAATGGAATGAGCGATCACCGCTCAATAATACGAAATGCGTTCGACGTGGGATCATTCGACACAAATCTATGTCGTTCCCTGCTCAAGAATTAAGCTGATCACACACAAACTTGCATGACACATAGCATAACTGTTCTACCAATCAGAGACGAATTTGGAGCCGCCATATTGCATATACATAGATATATTTCCATAAGGTTGACCTTTTTATGCAGCATGCTATGCACTATACAATTTTGTGTGTAATCAGCTTTAGGGCGCTAGTACAAGAGAAAAAAAATTCTCCTCTAGGTGGCGCTGGCCGTACTATAAAAATTTTAAAAATTAAACTTCTGCTGTACCAGTTTTATGTAGAGAGAAGGAATAGCTTAACGTAAATTTTAGAAATTGTGTTATCGGGTTTGGTGAAATATTAATTCTAAGGACCATTGTATCAACAGTGGGTTACTCCGGATTAAGATCACCTTTGATTCAAACTGCTCCCGACACTGTATTTTTGACTATTTTTAAAAAACTTTGAATTTCAGGCAAAAATCAACATTTTCATTGCTTAATACCTATACCAAAAGTTTGTGTGTGTTCGTTCCTCATTCACACAAAAACGACTAAATCGACTTCGATAAAATCTGCTAAGAAGATAGGGTACATGTGACCTGGATTGGGACATAGGCTACTTATTATTTAACATTTCACTCAATACCAGCTGTCAAGTGACATTATTTTTAGATATCGTGGAAAACACCACGGGTCGACCGCTAGTTTAAAATAAAATAAGGTCAATCTACAATTTCTTGCTGCCTTTTAAGCTATAGTTTTTCATTAAAAAGCGGAAGTTTAGCAATGATTTTCGAAAATCTTTTGCTTCTTTACTCCTTGATACTAGTTTTACATTGTTTTTTTTTGCATTAAATGGACGGTGGAGTTTATTTAAAAAGTGGGCCTTTTAAATAAAATTCACGAAAACCAATAAAATGTAAAATCGGACCGGAAAAAACCGAAAATCAGACGCGAATTTGCTTTTTGATTTTTGGTAGACACTCTGAATGTTTTTAGAACCTTTAAAAAAAAGTAACAAAAAATATAGCACCAAGCAAAATTAGGTATGTAGATGCCTGGTATAATTTCAATATTTTAATTTTTTTTTGAAAAGAAATGTTTATTTTTGTAAATGTGATGGAAATAGTGCCGCGGGTGAAAATTTTTGGAAAAATAATAAAGAATATTATTTTTATTTTATTTGTAAATAAGTCACTTAAAAATAAATGTTGTCAAAACTGTCGACATTGATGCAAGGCGCATTTTTTGACGTCTGCCGTAAAAATACGTACTTTTTATGAATTTTCCAGGGTTTTTTTTTTCTGAAAATGCCTACTTTTTACGTACTTTAAAATATGTAATTTTAGCAATTTTGACAACCGTGTCCGAACGCTGCTGATGTTCGAGTGTCTATATTTTTGTGGGTACATATGTTTATTGGCTTCCGAAGTAGATACTTACTTTTCTTGACTAGTTACAGTTTATGCCAAAGCATACAGAAACATATCGAATTTAAAAACAATTAGAATTTTATGAATTTACCACCACTTATTCTTCTTATAAACATCAATCAATAGTTTTTGATAAAATAAGAAAAGGTGACACCTTACAATTTTTATATTTTTGCTAGTAAAAATCACAATAATGATACAAAAACTTTGAAAATTAGTACTAATTAATATATTACAAAAAATACTATTTCTAGTGCAAAGAGACTAAAAAAAAAAAATTTAGAGTAACAAATTTCTTTGCATTACCTGTTTTTTTTGTGACTTACTTTCATCTGGTTTTTATAAATATAAATAGGAAATTTTACATTTTCGCTGACAATGCCATTGAATGTTCAAACAAGGAATAGGGCATAGCTACACTCCATTAATTTGTTTTTAGGGGTCTCTTAAAGCGCTTTTATATAAGATTGGTGTGAAAATTGAAACCAATGGAATACGCTATAACACTGTAGAACTTTATTATTTCTTAACCGACTTAAATAAACGTTTCAACAAATCGTTGAAGGAATAAGGTTATTTAGTGCACACTCAGTTATTTTACAACGCCTCATAAAATTTAAAGCTGTCTTTTTTAAAAAAACTTTTTTTCTAGTTCGGATAATTAATATGGAAGTTGTAGAGAATCCAAAAAGTCAGCTTTTTTTGGAACACCATATATTATAATTACAGGTACAATCATTTTCCTCTTTAGATAACTGGTTAAACCGTATAAGAAGTATGGAAGAGCTGTCATTAGTTGCCCCAACCCCGTTTTTATACAACGCTAAAAAAAGAAAGATAATGGCTGTTAATTTTTTTTAAAGATTCCAAAATGTCATTATTAGCGCTGCTGTCCGTTAGGGATTTAAAGTACCAATTTAATGCTTAAAGAGAGGAATTTAAGTAAGTAGTGTACCGTTAAATGGCACTTAATGTTTTTATTTATTTTTTCTATTATATAGTATATAAACCACGTGACTAAAATGTCTCTTTAACTTTTGACGACCTGTAGCCCTCGCTTCGCCCAGGCTACAAACTTTTCGCCTCTATAATTTACTAATAAGTGATTTTTTAAAATATCGGAACTAAAATAAAGTATTGCCTAATCTATATTTACGCACCAAATTTTCCCCTTAACCGGACGAATGGTTTAGAAGTTACAGCCTATTATATTTGTCATCTTTTGACGTTTATTTTTTTTTCTTTAAAATATTAAATTTACAAAATACTTTTAAAAAAAATTGGAATTTTTTTTTCCTTGACACTTCCACACAAAGATAAACAATTACTACATATTTTTAGGCACTTACACTTCGGCGGCGGCGCGAGGCGCGCGGCGCGGCGCGGCACTTTTCTTGGTTGCTGGGGCTATGCAAAAACCTACGTTTGGGCTATCCAGCCAGAGCTTTGTTGATAACGGCACTGTTAAAATAATGTTGGCTTAACATAATAGAGACGTAAAACTATTTGTAACTCATCGCGGTATACGTATCCGCATCTAGCGAAAACCAAGCACATTGATTGGTCAAAAACTTGTAGCACGTTCGAAAAGAGCTATATATATGCTAATTTAAGGTGTTTCTTAACGCAATAGGTGCTGAGATACGATACGTGTGCCGTAACGATACGTGATACCTAACGCATCTTAACACCTATGGCGTTCAAGAACACCTTAGATTGGTATATATCTGCTCTTTTCGAACGTGGTACAAGTTTCTGACCAATTAATGTGCTTGGTTCTCGCTAGATGCGGATACGTATACGGTGATGAGTTAAAAATAGCTTTATGTCGCTAATGTTTGTGCCTGTCTTTAATAAAGGACGGAATTTATATGACAAAAATGTCAGAAACCTTTTAACCTTCGTGCGGAACTGTCAAAAATAGTGCCGAGTCAGCCTGTATGTTGATTTTATGTCCGATAAGTCAGTTTTTCTTACAAAGCTAAGAACACTCCCTGAAGGTTCGGCTCCACACATGCGCTTAGATACCCACACACGCAGACACATGGAGATGCTCAAACTCCTAACATCGACTTTTTTCGCATTCTCGTGCGTCGGGGTAAAAATATCGTTGTAGACTTCATCTGCGTTCCCTGCCAAAAAAACCTTATAAAAGATCATAGCAAATAACAGATAAAACATCATAAGTTTTTATAATATATGCTCATATAAACTTATGATATTTTATAATTTTTGACTACTGAAAGTGAAACACGGTATAGGAGTTCATCATATTTTATCAGCCAGTTGGCTTATAAAAGTTTAATATGACAATTCCTCATAAAGGTTTATAAGATTTTACAAGATTATATAAGATCTACCTGTATCATTCGAAAATAAAAAATTACAGCTCAACTTTAGCAGTTGTAGTAGTAGTAATAGTAGTAGAAGTAATGTAGGAGATTAATTTACAGTCAAATTAAACTATAACCTAACCTAAACTATAAACTACGACAACCTAACCCACTATAATACAATAGCACTCCTTGTGCTTGCACAATATCTACATATCTAATAGAAAATTGTTCTTGTATAAAAGTACTTATGTATCGCCAGGAGCTGTGGGAGAGATGTTATTTAACATGCAATGTATCTATCTATGTAACGAAGAAGATATGTCTGTGCGTGGAATCTTGCAACTTAATTTTGACCAACTTCCCGACATCCGATCGGCTTCAAATTTGGCATGCTTATGTAGTTGCGGTGACAACGCAAGAATATAGTGTGATGAAATTGACAGTTCTCCCCTACTCGAAGAGGGTGGAGGTTTGAAGTAATCAGTTTTTTTTTTGGGTAGGGCAGAAAGGGCCCAGGGAGGCCTACTTGCCAGGCTTCGCGCCGCCCCTACTCTATACATCCGATTGCTTTCAAGTAGGGCATGCATTTATAGTTCCGGTAACAATACAATAATATGTCATTATTAGGCATCCCACCGCCCTACGAGAGGAGTGGAAGGAAGGAAAACACCTAAGTTTGTCCGTTTTTTTGGGAATAAGGAATACGAATTTTTGATCAGATTTTGAAAATTCAATATGGCGGATTCAAGATAGACGATTCTCGGTCATGTTTTGCTAACCAATTTTAACTGACTTATCCACATCCGATTGTGTTCAAGTTTGATATGCGTTTATAGTTGAAAATACAATAATATGGTATTCTCAGGTACCCACCACCCTGTAACGAGGGAAGTGGAGGCGGAAAAAGATTTAGTTTGTTCGATTTCAATCAAAATTGGCATACAGGGGTTTTTAAGGAGGAAGATTATGAATTTTTGATCAGATGGGATCATGAGTGAAAAAATATTTTTTGGTAGAACTAATAAATTATACTAAGTATAGCTTTTTTTTTAATTGGTTTTTAGGTAGTCGAAAAAACTGATAAAAATCAAGTGTGTTTTTTATGAGATTTAATGGGTAAATTTTTCCGACTATAAAATCTATTTAAAGACTTGTAAAAAAATTTTTTTTACCAACTTGTCAAATTCTATTCTAAGTTGGTCCAAAATCTTATGAAAAAACTTTTTTTTTACCAACTCTTAAAACATTATAAAAAACAAGTAATCATAAAAAGCCATAAAATTTAATGAGTTGGTTTGACTATAAAATCTGTCAAAAAAAAATATCGGTTTATATAATACCATAATACATCATAAAAGAAAAATAATGTAATTATAGAAACCCAAAAAAGTTGATATGTCGGTTTGATTATAAAATCTCTTAGAAAATCGTGCTTTTATAAAACCATAAAATATATTTTTTTAAATGTCTGCACTTATCAAATTTAATAAACATTTATAAGCCTGACTGATTATAGGATCAGATAAAAAGCACACATATGAAACCACATAAATTCTTACCAAAATCAAAGACATACCTCATAAATTCTTACAAACTTTTATAATTCTAAAGTTTTGCCGCACAAAAGATCATAGACCTTATAAAAACTGATAAAATTCAGGTGTTTTTTATGAGGTTTTTTTGGCAGGGTTTGGCTTTAAAGCCGTATTGGGCACATCAAAAGCAGTAAACCTTGGTCGGCACTTTTATCCCTAATTAAATGTATTTTATGGTAAGAATCCTTTTTGGTCTTCCTGGTTCGTTGCTGCCAGCTTAACATAGTTTACTATTGTTCCCTTTTCTTAAATGCATTCCGCGAGAGAAATCCAGCATAACAGGGAAATACCCGCTGTAAAACTAAATATTTTCTTGAGATAGTTGTCCCTGACAGATATGCAGAGTCGAAGGGTATGCAGGTGGGTATTTTTACCTCATGTGAGTAGTATGTCTCTTATACGAATGCATTTAGATAAAGAGAACAATAGTAACTATATTCAGCTCGTAGAACCAGAGCTTTGGACTTTCTTCGGTTCAAAAAATGCATGTGGGTGTAACGAAGCAAGTCAATCAGGCTGTAACAAAACAAGTTAACCACCTCGTACACACTTTTATGATTTAGCAAGTGTACTGTGAGGCTTTGCTTGAAATTTGTTTATGTCTCATAATATGTCGCCTCAGAGCCTTTTTGCATCCTGTTTTAAAAATCGACACCATTCAATCTAGTCAGCACTTTTATGTGTAACCAAATGCGATATAAGGCAACTTTTGTGTTTGGTCCGAAAATTGCATTGAATGCATTGAAACCACTTAATCTCGCCAACAGTTTTATGTAAGATCGAATGTCGTTGTAAATTCGGTTTGCGTTTGGTCCGAAAATTGCAATAAGAGCATTGAAACCAATCGATGTCGCCAGCACTTTTATGTGTTAAAAAATGCGATGTAAGAGCGTACTTGTGTTTGGTCTTAAAATTGCACTGACTACATTGAAACCACTTGATGTCGCTAGCACTTTTATGTGTAACCAAATGCGATGTAAGGCAATTTTTGTATTTGGTCCGAAAATTGCATTGAGTGCATTGAAACAACTTAATCTCACCAGCACTTTTATGTGTGATAGAATGTCGTTGTAAATCCGGTTTGCGTTTGGTCCGAAAATTGCAATGAGCACATTGAAACCAATCGATGTCGCCAGCACTTTTATGTGTTAATAAATGCGATGTAAGAGCGTACTTTTGTTTGGCCTTAAAATTGCACTGACTACATTGAAACCACTTGATGTCGCTAGCACTTTTATGTGTGACCAAATGCGATATAAGGCAATTTCTGTGTTTGGTCTGAAAATTGCATTGGGTGCATTGAAACCACTTAATCTCGCCAGCACTTTTATGTGCGATAGAATGTCGTTTTAAACCCGGTTTGCGTTTGGTCCGAAAATTGCAATGAGCGCATTGAAACCAATCAATCTCGTCAGCACTTTTGTGTGTTATTAAATGAGATTTAAGGGAGGACTTGTGTCTGGTCTTAAAATTGCACTGACCACATTGAAACCACATGATTTTATGTGTTAACAAATGGTTTTTAAAATTGTCCTTCTGTATAGACTCATAATTGCATTGACTACATTGAAACGGCTCTTTGTTATAAGAAATATTGTGTGTAATCATATGTCTCGTTAAATTCCGTTTGCGTGTACTTTGAAAACTGCATTGATCACATCGAAACCAACAGACCGTTTTATGTTCAATCAAATGTTTTTTAAGCTCGGATTTGCATTTGGCACTCCAACTGCATTGGGTACATGGGAACCGGTTGACTTCGCCGCCACCTTCTGCATACTGCTGACTAAAAACAAAATTTGAGCACTACAGAATATAGCTTTAAAATTATTCAAATAGTTTATCATAAATAAATTGGTCGACCTTACTAGTTTACTGCTGGACGAGCTTGCTAACAGGCAAGGTACATTTCCCACAATAGTTATTGAGATATTTGATCTTTCGCTCTTTTAAAACGTAAATGATTGTTTTAGACACTTGGGGCGTATTTACTAAGATGGACTAAGGTTGAGAACTATGGGACCCATGCCGGTTTTAATCTAATTATATGAGGGTTTTTCTTTAAACTTGAGTGAAACTTGTTGGGATTTTCGACTAATCACACAAGTGATTTTGCAAGGAAAAAACACAGATTTGTCTACTATTTATACCACGAATAACGAGGTGCTAAAAGTTAAGCGCGGCTCCTTCTTGCTAATGGTGCTTTAGACCACGTAACCTAATTTTTAACCTCATTTTTTGGTTTTTGTTCGGAGGAAACGAAGTTCTCATCGATTTTCTTTTCAATTTAATCCAACCTGACCAAATCGGATCCAAATCAACCCAACCCAACCTCACCAAACCCAGTAAACTAATAGCGAGAAGGAGCCGTGATTGACTTTCAGTAAAAAATTATACCGCCGTTGCATTTGTAAACATCGTCATAACCTATACGTTAGGCGTTTTGGTTTCATTTTCGTTTTTTTTAATTTTTTTTTGTGTTATGGAATTGTGGGAATTATAATATTACTATTTGGTAATTTTAGGGGTAAAAAATTCCAGTGACAATGGATAAGAACGAAGGGGTGATAAAAGCTAGCCGAGCATTACAGTAATTTTACTTACAAAATATCTACTTCAAAAATTGTCCATGCTTTGTAATTTGTAAAAAATATAATAAACTGGCTGGCTCTCCCTCTCTCTGTGTTTTTAAATGGGCTACTTGATATATACATATGTATAAAACGACTATTGATACTGCTTATTTTTTGGATTTTATTTACAAAAAGACATATGGCAGTTGGTTGTTCAAGATCAGCATAACAGGTTATTTTTTATTTAGGTACATTTGACTTGTTGTAAGGCCCGTTTTGGCGGGGTTAATACAGCATAGCGGTATGTATAGTAACAGGGTAACCGATATTTTTGCGAGTAACTACACCTTACCATGGTTGGTTTGGTAAATTGTAAACAATATTTTGTAATTTTTGTTAAATGTTTGAAAAGTTTTGTGGTGGAAACACACAACCTCAAGTTAATTAGTTCATATGTCTGCCTCGCTTATGCAAACAAAGTGAAGTACTTACATTTAAAATATGTATAACCGGACGATGAAGTGGACCAAACACAATAAACCATTGAAAATATGGAACTTACAGGCTAAAAAAGTGTGGCCCAGCTCTAAGAACGTCGATAAGACTATTTGAGAAAGTCGAGGACACTTGGGCTTCAAACAGGTGGGTGCTTTGTCAACTGACAACAAAGGTAGAGCGATTTAGTGTAGTGAATATGGTTTGTGATAGAGTTGATTCTGGTATTTTCAGGATATAAATAGGGGGCCCTTGAGCACTACGTGTGTAAATTTGAGCCCAATCTTTCACAGAGAATGTAAAACTTCCAAGATTAATGAGGACAGGAATTAAAAACTCAACAAATGGAGCAACACCAGTTTCTAGTAGGTTTGTACAGCAGACAGCTAAAGGTGGATTCAGAGTTCTGTATATGCGTTAAGACGCAAGGAAAATATCAAATCAAAAAAAGCTTTATTGTCGAAATTTTACAAAAAAATTGTTGACAAAGCAAACTTAACTGGGTTAAACATATTTTAAATTTAAATTTTTGATCTTATACTTATTAAAAGAAACAGTGTTCATATATCTTTACCTCAAAAACAATTTTTTTGTTTTGTCACGTAGTGCCCACTAAAACTAAGGCTGGTTACACTAGTGACATTGTTAAAAATTAGTAACTAAAAGCTACTAAAAGACATGAGTGGCACAATGGGAAACACATGCTGCCCTTACCGCTTATCACTTACGTCTTACAAAACACTATAAACAGCAGTATACCTCATACTGCTTATCTTACGGAACTCTGAATCCGCCTTTAGTCTTTTTCTAATAGGTACTTTATAAATTTATTTTTGTTGTTTTAGTTGACCGGGTTACTATTTCATATAATAAAAGAGAAGGTTTATGCAGCAACTTAAATTGGGTACTTAATTTTTCATCTCTGTCTTTTTCTCATGCTACCTTAGAAAAAGATAGAAATATAAAATTAGGCACTAAATTTAAAAATTGTGCATTAAGTTAATGGGTTGACACATCTAATATATACAAAATGTATCATATGGAGACAGAATTAAAGAAATAAATAAAATATGTTTTCTTCTTTATTTTAGGTTACTGCAGAGGCCAGAAAAAACTTTTCGGCTAAAAAGTTGACTATTGGATAAATTTACTTGTTAAATTATACAAAGAAAAATGCCAGTGCTTCACGTTACATGTGGTTCCCACCTATGCTTGCTGACCCAAACTCAAAAAATGCTCAAGCGACATTGACAACAACTGCAAATCTATGTCCTGTCACGTGGTGCGTTTTTTGAGTCAGGGTGAGCGCGCATAGGTGGGAACTGGGCGTTAGGTACTATAACTAGTTAGAAAAAGTTTGACTTTGTATTAAAGTAAATACACATGGTTTATTAGGTATAGACATTAATTTTATTAAAAAGCAAACGGAAGATGTCTGCGGCAATGGAAAAAAAAGTTTTTTGTACTTCAGTGCAAAATGAACTTCCTGTATTTCGATTGCTCACTCAAAAAACTCTTGTTTCTTCATTAATTTTAGTGTTTTTTAGGGTTTTAATGATGTTTTATTTAAAGTATTTAAGTTTTTTAAAATTTATCTAGAGAAAAAATAATTTTAATGTAGGTAATTTCCTTATTTCTTAACCTCAGTAAAAAGTAAAAGAACACTTATACGTCCTCAGGACGTCCTCAGGACAGCATAACTATAAAATTGGTTTTGATTCGTTGCCATTTTATTTGGATTTTATTGGTTTTTTAAGTTATTTATATTGATAAAATCCATTAATGCTCAAACGACCTAGGTCCAAAACCTACGTCCTGGGGACGGTTGACGTGGGACCAAAAATCGGATTAAACCACTCAAACAGCTCTAGGACGTCCCGAGGACATCCATACTATAAAATTGATTTATCGAATTATACTTATTTCGTAACTGGTTTTGATTGGGTCCCATTTTAATTGGTTTTTATTGGTTTTGTAACTTATTTATAGTGATAAAATCCATTAATGCTCAAACGCCCTAGGTCCAAAATGTACGTTCTGGGGACGTTTGACGTGGGACTAAAATTCGGATTAAACCCCTCAAACAGTTTTAGGACGTCCCCAGGAGAGCCCCACTATAAAATTGGTTTAATAAGTGTCGTTTTTGGGCGTAGAACACGGCGCTTGCGTTATTTCGAAATGTGACGTCACTGGTTCAATCGCAAAGTCATCGGTTTTTTACATTGCCAAAATGCATTTTCAGTGACAGTTTGACAAACCTAACCGAACTTTGTTTTTATTTCTTATCCCCGGTTTATAATTCCTGGGTTATCTTATCTTTTGTTATTTTCCTATATAAACTCACCATTAAATAACCTACTTGACGAAAGTTGCTTGGCAGTGTCCGAATCTTCCTCTGAATTTGGCACATTAACAAATCACACACCATCATTTTATTATTGAAAACACAAAAAAAAAATAGCCGGTGCGTCATCCCAAGTAGGACACATCTGTTCCAAAAACGTCCGCCACCGGACATCCCCGGGACGTCCTAAAGACGGCATAGGTCCCAAAGCGGACGTACCTAAGACGTCCTGCAGACGTTTTCTGTATACGTCCCAGGGACGGCTTTGTCGTACGTCCTGTGGACTAATTATTTTGTAATATTGGACCTCCCAGGGACGTCCTAAAGATGGCGTAGGTATCAAAGCGGACGTACTGTAAATATGTCATGCAGACGTTTTCTGTGTACGTCCCAGGGACGCCTTTATCGTACGTCCTGTGAACTAATTATTTTGTAACATTGGACCTCCCATGGACGTCCTAAAGACGTCGTAGGTCCCAAAGCGGACGTACCTAAGATGTCCTGCAGACGTTTTCTGTCGTACGTCCTGTGGACTAAATATTTTGTAACATACAGGAATAGTACCGTCGATTCAAAGCGAACATGCAAGCTAACCATATATCAAATAAAATATGTAGGTAACATTTCTCTCACTGTCCCATTCAAAATATTTACTTATACCAGTATAATTTTGTATTAGATATGTGTATGGCTCATGCGAGTCTAAGGTGTGTGCTATTATATATGTAGTTTGTGAATACATATATATCTACTACTACTGCCGTTATTAAGGTCCGAAACGTACGTCCTGTAGACGTTTTTTGTGTACGTCCCAGGGACGCCTTTGTCGTACGTCCTGTGGACTAATTATTTTGTAACATTGGACCTCCCATGGACGTCCTAAAGACGTTGTAGGTCACAAAGCGGACGTACCTAAGACGTCTTCTGAATATGTCCTGCAGACGTTTTCTGTGTACGTCCCAGGGACATCTGTCGTACGTCCTGTGGACTAATTATTTTGTAACATTGGACCTCCCAGGGACGTCCTAAAGACGTTGTAGGTCCCAAAGCGGACGTACCTAAGACGTCCTGTAAATATGTCCTGCAGACGTTTACTGTGTACGTCCCAGTCGGACGTCATGTGGACTAATTATTTTGTAACATTGGACCGCTCAGGGACGTCCTAAAGACGGCGTAAGTCCCGAGGACGTTTTTGGTACATATGTGTGCTACTTGGGTTTTCATTGAAAAAGCACTATAGTGTAAAATAAGTTATTTGTTTCTTTTGAGAAACTCTCCATCCTCAATGAAGTCCGCCCACAGACACAAACAGCTTCCTAGCCCCCATGCATGTGCGGTATCAACATTTGCCATGAAAGAAAGTATTGAAGTAGGCAATAGAGGTGCACTACAAAGTGGATAGAAAAAAACAATAAATACATATGCAGCTTCCTGTTCCTCATGTGGGATCAACATTTGCCATGAAAAAAAGCTATTCAAATACGCAGCCTCCAAAGTGGATAGAAAAAAAAGTTATTTACTGTACTGTAATTTATTTTTAATAAAATAGCAGTGGCGGCTCGTCAGATGAGGCAAGTGAGGCGGCGACTCACCAACATTTTTGGAAAAAACTAGTAAATTTATTTTTTTCGAGATTTTTTGTGTTTAATTTTTGTAGGAAAAAAAGGCTTTCATAACATTTTTTTTTATTTTAATATTAGGGTGCTATTCTATGTCATTCATTTCTTATTCTGCCTTGCTTTGTTTTGTATGTTCCATCAAAGACGGATGAAGCACTTATTCCAGTCGCCTCGCTTCCCCACTCTGCAACGGTTTTGCTTCGGTCTTCTATCAACGCCGCGCGAGAGCCTGCCAAGAGCGCGCGGTGGCTGGGTGAGGCGAGAATGAATTCTCATCTTGTGTGCCGCATCAAGCCTAACTGACCGTATTAAAATTTTGCAAATTAAAAAACGCGAAATCTCGTTTTTGTTATTGTTATTTTTTCTAAATTACATGACAACATGAGGCGACTAAAAGATCCGCTTCACCCATGCCTTGACAACTCAGCCTATAATACGCGCATCACGCTTGTATAGGTTATTATATACAGGGTGGATTCTTTAAACGGAACGATGCTTTTAGCGGGTTAGAATTTGGTTGAATAAAAAAATCCAAAAACACGTCAACTGAGATGTTAATTCCTTTAATCGGGCTATCTTGAATTTTGTCTATGTCATTTAGTTTACGAGGTATGGCAATTTTTTATTTTTTTGAAATAGGACACCCTGTATATTCTGCAATTTTTTAAATCTGCAAACAATTCTCTCTTCAGCAATACCGCACAGTAGGAACTACCTTTTACGATAACCAAGTTATCTAAATCTGTATGGGAAACTTCGATATTCATTCAAATATCCCCCATAAAACAGGGCATAGACAAATTCAGGTCGTTGAAGTTAGATTGGGATTGGGATTGAGATTGACAAATATTATAGCGGACCAAACAAATACTGATTATAGAATACCGATTCCGTTTAAAGTCGGTATAAAGGAGTTTTTTAGGGTCAGGATTTCAAATTTTCGATCATATTTCAAAAATGATGAAGTTGAAAGCTCCCAGGGGGGGGTACCATCTAGTATCTCCGATTTAATTCAAAATTGGTATGTAGCGGTTTTTGTGGTCGAGGATGACGGATTTTAAAAAACTATAAAGTTGTCAGCTTCCCGCTGAGTTGGGGGGGGGGGGCTACCATCTAGTATTTCCGATTTCGTTCAAACTTGGTATATAGGGGTTTTTGGAGCCGAAAATTAAGAAGTTTTGACCAGATTTCAAAAATTAGGTTGACAGCTTCTGGAGGGGGGTATCTTTCAAGTATCTTAGATTTAGTTCAAAATTGGTAGAAAGGGGTTTTGGGGGTCAAGAATTACGAATGTTGGTTCAGATTTCACCAATTACGAAGTTAACAGTTCCCCGCGGGGGAAGGGGGCTATCTAAGTACACCAGATTTAGTTGAAAATTGTTATATAGAGGTCGTGGGAGGCGAAAGTTATGAATGTTCTCAAATTTCACAAATTATAAAGTGAACAGCTGCCCGAGGGGTGGGCTATTCCATCTGAGCATCTCAGATTTGTTTAAAAATTGATATATCGGAGTTTTGGGGGCCGAGAATTAAAAATTTTAGAGCAGATTTCCAAAACTATGAAGTTGACAGGGGGGCACCATCTAGTAGTATTTCCGATTTTGTTCATAATTGATATTTAGGTGACATTGTCACGCCATATGTTATGCACAAATCGATAGCTGTCAAAATGAGCTAAATTCAGAAAATGGTTGTGTTTTTTGTGTTGTTTTTTAATATTTTAAAGTCAGTCTTGACGTTGTCACGCCATATGGAATACGTGAACCGATAACTGTCAAAATAGCCTTTTAATATGGATAATTTTTGTTTTCTGCGCGAGACCCTAAAGTACGGAAAAACACCCCTAAATTCAAAAAATGATGAATTTTGCATGTTTTTTAATGTTTTAAAATTTACAAATACCAATCGTGACGTTGTCACCCCATACGATATACATGAATAAGTAGTTGTCAAAATAATTTTTATTTTCAGCGCGAGACCCTAAAGTGCGAAAAACACCCTTAAATTCAGAAAATGGTTAAATTTTGCAAGTCTCTTAAAGTTTTAAAATTTTTAAATACTAATCGTGACGTTGTCACCCCATACGGTATACATGAATCGGTAGCTGCCAAAATGCCCTTTTAACTCAAATAATTTTTCTTTCCTGCGCGAGACCCTAAAGTACGGAAAAACACCCTTAAATTCAGAAAATGGTTAAATTTTGCAAATTTCTTAAAGTTTTAAAATTTATAAATACCAATCGTGACGTTGTCACTCCATACGGTATACATAAATCGGTAGCTGCCAAAATGCCCTTTTAACTCAAATAATTTATCTTTTCTGCGCGGGACCCTAAAGTACGGAAAAACACCCTTAAATTCAGAAAATGGTTAAATTTTGCAAGTTTCTTAAAGTTTTAAAATTTATAAATACCAATCGTGACGTTGTCACTCCATACGATATACATGAGTCGCTAGCTGTCAAAATGCATTTAAAAAAAAATAATTTTTATTTTCAGCGCGAGACCCTAAAGTGCGAAAAAACACCCTTAAATTCAGAAAATGGTTAAGTTTTGCAAGTTTCTTAAAGTTTTAAAATTTTTAAATACCAATCGTGACGTTGTCACCTCATACGCTATACATGAATCGGTAGCTGCCAAAATGCCCTTTTAACTCAAATAATTTTTCTTTCCTGCGCGAGACCCTAAAGTACGGAAAAACACCCTTAAATTCAGAAAATGTTTAAATTTTGCAAGTTTCTTAAAGTTTTAAAATTTTTAAATACCAATCGTGACGTTGTCACCCCATACGGTATACATGAATCGGTAGATGCCAAAATGCCCTTTTAACTCAAATAATTTTTCTTTTCTGCGCGAGACTCTAAAGTACGGAAAAACACCCTTAAATTCAGAAAATGGTTAAATTTTGCAAGTTTTTTAAAGTTTTAAAATTTTTAAATACCAATCGTGACGTTGTCACCCCATACGATATACATGAATCGGTAGCTGTCAAAATGCGTTTTTAACAAAAATAATTTTTATTTTCAGCGCGAGACCCTAAAGTGCGAAAAAACACCCTTAAATTCAGAAAATGGTTAAATTTTGCAAGTTTCTTAAAGTTTTAAAATTTTTAAATACCAATCGTGACGTTCTCATCCCATACGATATACATGAAGCGGTAGCTGCCAAAATGCGTTTTTAACAAAAATAATTTTTATTTTCAGCGCGAGACCCTAAAGTGCGAAAAAACACCCTTAAATTCAGAAAATGGTTAAATTTTGCAAGTTTCTTAAAGTTTTAAAATTTATAAATACCAATCGTGACGTTGTCACCCCATACGATATACATGAATCGGTAGCTGCCAAAATGCCCTTTTAACTCAAATAATTTTTCTTTCCTGCGCGAGACCCTAAAGTACGGAAAAACACCCTTAAATTCAGAAAATCGTTAAATTTTTCAAGTTTCTTAAAGTTTTAAAATTTATAAATACCAATCGTGACGTTGTCACCCCATACGGTATACATGAGTCGGTAGCTGCCAAAATACCCTTTCAACTCAAATAATTTTTCTTTCCTGCGCCAGACCCTAAAGTACGGAAAAACACCCTTAAATTCAGAAAATGGTCAAATTTTGCAAGTTTTTTAAAATTTCAAAATTTTTAAATACCAATCGTGACGTTTTCGCCCCATACGATATACATGAATCGGTAGCTGTCAAAATGCGTTTTTAACAAAAATAATTTTTAATTTCAGCGCGAGACCCTAAAGTGCGAAAAAACACCCTTAAATTCAGAAAATGGTTAAATTTTGCAAGTTTCTTAAAGTTTTAAAATTTATAAATACCAATCGTGACGTTGTCACCCCATACGGTATACAAGAATCGGTAGCTGTCAATATGCCCTTTAAATACAGATAATTTTTATTTTCTGCGCGAGACCCTAAAGTACGGAAAAACAATCCTAAATTCAGAAAATAAATTTTTAAAATTTGTACTCAAAATGCCTTTTGAGTACAAATAATTTTTATTTTATGCGCGAGACCCTAAAGTACGGAAAAACAAAACTAAATTCAGAAAATTGTTAAATTTTGCAAGTTTTTTAAAGTTTTAAAATTTATAAATAGCATTCGTGACGTTGTCACCCCATACGGTATACAGGAATCGGTAGCTGTCAAAATGCCCTTTATATACAAATACATTTTCTCTTCTGCGCGAGACCCGAAAGTACAGAAAAATATCCCTAAATTCAGAAAATGGTTGAATTTTGCTAGTTTTCTAAAGTTTTAAAATTTATAAATAGCAATCGTGACGTTATCTATCCAATAACCATTTTCTGAATTAAAAAGTGTTTTTCCGTACTTTAGTGTCTCGCGCAGAAAATAAAAATTATTTGTATTTAAAGGGCATTTTGACAGCTACCGATTCTTGTATACCGTATGGGGTGACAACGTCACGATTGGTATTTATAAATTTTAATATTTGAAAAAACTTGCAAAATTTAACCATTTTCAGAATTTAGGGGTGTTTTGCCGTACTTTAGGGTCTCGCGCAGAAAATAAAAATTATTTGTATTTAAAGGGCATTTTAACAGCTACCGATTCTTGTATACCGTATAACGTGACAACGTCACGATTGGTATTTATAAATTCTAAGATTTTAAAAAACTTGCAAAATTTAAACAGTTTCTGAATTTAGGGGTGTTTCTCCGTACTTTAGCGTCTCGCGCAGACAATAAAAATTATTTGTATTTAAATGGCATTTTAACAGCTACCGATTCTTGTATACCGTATAACGTGACAACATCACGATTGGTATTTATAAATTCTAAGATTTTAAAAAACTTGCAAAATTTAACCATTTTCTGAATTTAGGGGTGTTTTTCCGTACTTTAGCGTCTCGCGCAGACAATAAAAATTACTTGTATTTAAAGGGCGTTTTGACAGCTACCGATTTTTGTATACCGTATGGAGTGACAACGTCACGATTGGTATTTATAAATTTTAAAACTTTAAGAAACTTGCAAAATTTAACCATTTTCAGAATTTAGGGGTGTTTTGCCGTACTTTAGGCTCTCGCGCAGAAAATAAAAATTATTTGTATTTAAAGGGCATTTTAACAGCTACCGATTCTTGTATACCGTATAACGTGACAACGTCACGATTGGTATTTATAAATTCTAAGATTTTAAAAAACTTGCAAAATTTAACCATTTTCTGAATTTAGGGGTGTTTTTCCGTACTTTAGGGTCTCGCGCAGAAAATAAAAATTATTTGTATTTAAAGGGCATTTTAACAGCTACCGATTCTTGTATACCGTATAACGTGACAACGTCACGATTGGTATTTATAAATTCTAAGATTTTAAAAAACTTGCAAAATTTAAACAGTTTCTGAATTTAGGGGTGTTTCTCCGTACTTTAGCGTCTCGCGCAGACAATAAAAATTATTTGTATTTAAATGGCATTTTAACAGCTACCGATTCTTGTATACCGTATAACGTGACAACATCACGATTGGTATTTATAAATTCTAAGATTTTAAAAAACTTGCAAAATTTAACCATTTTCTGAATTTAGGGGTGTTTTTCCGTACTTTAGCGTCTCGCGCAGACAATAAAAATTACTTGTATTTAAAGGGCGTTTTGACAGCTACCGATTCTTGTATACCGTATGGAGTGACAACGTCACGATTGGTATTTATAAATTTTAAAACTTTAAGAAACTTGCAAAATTTAACCATTTTCTGAATTTAAGGGTGCTTTTCCGTACTTTAGGGTCTCGCGCTGAAAAGAAAAATTATTTGCTTTAAAAGGGCATTTTAGCAGCTACCGATTCATGTATACCGTATGGAGTGACAACGTCACGATTGGTATTTATAAATTCTAAGATTTTAAAAAACTTGCAAAATTTAACCATTTTCTGAATTTAGGGGTGTTTTTCCGTACTTTAGGGTCTCGCGCAGAAAATAAAAATTATTTGCATTTAAAGGGCATTTTAACAGCTACCGATTCTTGTATACCGTATAACGTGACAACGTCACGATTGGTATTTATAAATTCTAAGATTTTAAAAAACTTGCAAAATTTAAACAGTTTCTGAATTTAGGGGTGTTTCTCCGTACTTTAGCGTCTCGCGCAGACAATAAAAATTATTTGTATTTAAATGGCATTTTAACAGCTACCGATTCTTGTATACCGTATAACGTGACAACATCACGATTGGTATTTATAAATTCTAAGATTTTAAAAAACTTGCAAAATTTAACCATTTTCTGAATTTAGGGGTGTTTTTCCGTACTTTAGCGTCTCGCGCAGACAATAAAAATTACTTGTATTTAAAGGGCGTTTTGACAGCTACCGATTCTTGTATACCGTATGGAGTGACAACGTCACGATTGGTATTTATAAATTTTAAAACTTTAAGAAACTTGCAAAATTTAACCATTTTCTGAATTTAAGGGTGCTTTTCCGTACTTTAAGGTCTCGCGCCGAAAAGAAAAATTATTTGAATTAAAAGGGCATTTTGGCAGCTACCGATTCATGTATACCGTATGGAGTGACAACGTCACGATTGGTATTTATAAATTTTAAAACTTTAAGAAACTTGCAAAATTTAACCATTTTCTGAATTTAAGGGTGCTTTTCCGTACTTTAGGGTCTCGCGCTGAAAAGAAAAATTATTTGCTTTAAAAGGGCATTTTAGCAGCTAACGATTCATGTATACCGTATGGAGTGACAACGTCACGATTGGTATTTATAAATTTTAAAACTTTAAGAAATTTGCAAAATTTAACCATTTTCTGAATTTAAGGGTGCTTTTCCGTACTTTAGGGTCTCGCGCCGAAAAAAAAAATTATTTGCTTTAAAAGGGCATTTTAGCAGTTACCGATTCATGTGTACCGTATGGAGTGACAACGTCACGATTGGTATTTATAAGTTTTAAGATTTTAAAAAACTTGCAAAATTTAACCATTTTCTGAGTTTAGGGGTGTTTTTTCGTACTTTAGGGTCTCGCGCAGAAAATAAAAATTATTTGTGTTTAAAGGGCATTTTGACAGCTACCGATTCTTGTATACCGTATGGGGTGACAACGTCATGATTGGTATTTATAAATTTTAAAACATTAAAAAACATGCAAAATTCATCAATTTTTTGAATTTAGGGGTGTTTTTCCGTACTTTAGGGTCTCGCGCAGAAAACATAAATTATCCATATTAAAAGGCCATTTTGACAGTTATCGATTCACGTATTCCATATGGCGTGACAACTTCAAGACTGACTTTAAAATATTAAAAAACAACACAAAATACACAACCATTTTCTGAATTTAGCTCATTTTGACAGCTATCGATTTGTGCATAACATATGGCGTGACAATGTCACCTAAATATCAATTTTGAACAAAATCGGAAATAGTACTAGATGGTGCTCCCCTGTGTTCGAAGAGCTGTCAACTTCATAGTTTTGGAAATCTTCTCTAAAATTTTTAATTCTCGGCCCCCAAAACCCCGATATATCTATTTTTAAACAAATCTGAGATGCTCAGATGGAACCGCCCACCACTCGGGCAGCTGTTCACTTTAAAATTTGTGAAATTTGAGAACATTCATAACTTTCGCCTCCCACGACCTCTATAAAACAATTTTCAACTAAATCTGGTGTAATTAGAAAGCCCCCTTCACCCGCGGGGAACTGTTAACTTCATAATTGGTGAAATCTGAACCAACATTCGTAATTCTTGACCCCCAAAACCCCTTTCTACCAATTTTGAACTAAATCTAAGATACTTGGATGATACCCCCCCCCTGGGAGCTTTCTACTTCATAATTTTTGAAATATGATCGAAAATTTGAAATCCTTACCCTAAAAAACTCCTTTATACCGACTTTAAACGGAATCGGTATTCTATAATCAGTATTTGTTTGGTCCGCTATAATATTTGTCAATCTCAATCCCAATCTCAAGCTAACTTCAACGACGTGAAAAATTCCATGCAAGTTTAAATGCCTCTATCTTGGAAATTATAAGAGATAGAGTATTAGTGTGTGGTATTGTCAAAAAGATATTTTTTTTTAGAATTCAAATATGTCAAACTCTACAGGGTGTCCTATTTTTAACTCATACCTCGTAAACAAAACAACATAAAAAAAATCCAAGATAGCACGATTAAAGAAAGTTAAAAATCTCAGTTGACATATGTTTGGATTTTTTTATAAAACCAAATTCTAACCCGCTAGAAGCACCGTTCCGTTTAAAGAATCCACCCTGTATATGCAAACATTTTGATTTTGTCACAAACAAAAAAATTGTGGAATGAAAATGTATAATAACTATTTATGCACAAGCGTGAGAGCCCAGGTAGCAAGGACAAGTCACAGGACGTCTTAATCACGTCATAATTAAGTCAAATTCGTCGAGGTCAAATCTTATGATCTACCTAATTTGACAAATAGAACTTTAAGTTTCGGATTTATATTTTCAAATCTTCAAATGCTATTTACTACAAAGGTTGATCAAAAAGGATATAATTTTGTTTTTTTTTGAAAACTAATTAAAAGGTAGAATTAAGTTTAATTTTTTATCTAAAATGACCTATATTTTTACGCCTTTGCGTAAATTCGGAAAAAATGAAACATAAACTCCCATTTCATGTCATAAAAAATAAAACAAAAAATGCGGCAGAAATTGCACAGAATAAATATGTAAGATATTCTTATTTATTTTGAAAAGCGGTATTTCCCCGGCTAGTGAAGAAAGCCAAATTTCTGTCTTTACAGCTTTATGCGAAAAGCAGAGAGAGAGAGAGATGTGTGAGTTGCATACGAATCCGCGGGATGACCCCCGACGAAGCTCGAAGGTGTTGTCGTACAGTTGTAGGTTGTAGCTAGGTGTGAAGGTGTGTAAAAGGTGTGGTGCAGTCGTTACACACAAGTCTCTGATTGCGTGAATTTAATCGTGTCTCGTGTCTGCGGCAAGTTCTGTCTTCTGTCAAAAATAATTCCGTTTTAATGATTTTTTTATATAGTATAGCAGAGTGCTATTATTATAAATGTTTTAGTAGTAGTATCCGAGGTTGGTGTTATACTCGGGTTTTATCGTATTTTCGTGTATTACCGACATGTATTATAGGTTTTAAAGTTAGTAATATTTTAATAGTATTATCCGAAGTTTGGTTTGATATAATTGGGTATTAGCGTATTTTTGTGTATACCAACATTTTTTATTTTTTTATTGAGTTTATATATTTTATTAGTAAGTATTATTATGCAGTTAATAGAAACACGGATCACCTACCAACTCGGTACTCTGTGATAGAAACTTAAGGTCAAATATCAGTGGTATCGGTATTACCATCCCTATCTTGTTGACATCTGATCAAAGTGACAATGTTTGAATAAACGAGCAATGCGTTACGGATAAACGTACGTAGCGTTACGTGGCTCTTAACGCATCTATCTCAGGACTTATTCGCCATGAGTTTAAAAGTGAACCTGCTTAATTGGGATGCGGATACCGATAATACTGATAATTGACTTTAGTATTTTATTTTCACTCTATTATCTGAAGGTTGGTATGTTTTATTAGTACTATCCGCCAAAAGTTTGTTATACTCGGATATTTTCGTGTACTATCAATATTTTTTTTAATAAATGCCTTTTTTGGATTGTATTCAATAGACAATGTCCTTTTTTTCATCCGTACCTTTTAGGTAAAATATGACGTCATCTTAAGTCATATAATGACGTCAAAAAGATGAGACATATTGCCGTCTTAAAGACGTCAATTTTACGTCATAAATTTGGTGGTTTTGACGTAATAGATGATGATTCATCCATGCCTCGGGGGATAACTAGTGTTTAAAGTTATTAAAGCCCTTATTAATTAAATTAAAGGTAAGAGATAGGACCAAAAAGGTGGTGATATGCAGCGCGTACCTTCCGTGCGACAGCGTAGATCCTCCTCCTTCAGAGGAATTAGCGCGGGTCATCTCATTCGCGGAGAGTAAAAGACTTCCAGTAGTCGTGTGGTGCGACGCCAACTCACATTACGTAGCGTGGGGTAGTAGCGATGTGAATAAGCGTGGGGAGGCTCTTTTTGAGTTTCTGACCACCACGGAACTGGAAATAGTGAATAAAGGGTGCGAACCAACGTTTGTCGATAGGACCCGACAGGAAGTTATCGACATAACACTGGTCTCGCAGAGTATATACCAAGACGTTCAACTGGAGAGTAACAGAGGAGATTATTACGTCCGATCATCGCATGACAGGTACGAGATAGACACCGATGAAAAAATCCAGGAACAAAAAAGGAACCCGCGTAATACGGACTGGAGACACTTCTTAGCGACCCTAGACCTGAATAAGGGTATTCTAGAGATGAACATCGACAACTGTGAGGACTTAGAAGAGGCAGTCGACAGGCTTAAAACTGTCATAACAACAAGTTTCGAAGAGACGTGCCCCATAAAAACCCAGTCGACCCGACGAGTGCCATGCTGGAGCAGCAGGCTAGACAGGCTTCGCAGCAAAACCAAAAAGGCACTAAACAAGGCGATGAGGGATGGGGAGAATGACTCTTGGGGAATATACAGAGAGGCTAGAAAGGAGTTCAAAAAAGAGGTAAGAAACTGCAAAAGAGACAGTTGGAGGAAATACTGCGGAGAGATTAATTCCCTTCCAGAGACCTCCAGACTTCTTAAAATCCTAAGCAGTGAGAATAAACAGACGCTAACATCGTTAAAAAGGCCAGACGGGAGCTGGACCGCCTCATGCGAGGAGTCAATAAGACACCTGCTCGAGGTTCACTTCCCGGGAGAGGGCGGCGAACGGAGGGCGCAGAGGACCGCCGGACCCCAGGAGGGGCAAGACCCTGACCGAGTGGTCTCGGATGCTACCATCTCCTGGGCAATCAACGAGTTCAGTCCCTACAAGTCCCCGGGGCCTGACGGCATATTCCCGGCGCTCCTGCAAAAAGTCCAAGAGATACTCCTACCTTTTGTAAAGAGAATCTTTAGAGCCAGCATAGCAATGGGATATGTACCGACAGAGTGGAAAAAAGCCACCGTCGTCTTTATTGCGAAAGCCGGAAAGAAAGACTATACGGCGGCCAAATCCTTCAGACCCATTAGTCTAACATCCTTTTTGATGAAGGCATTGGAAAGAATGGTGGACAGACACCTACTAGGGGGAGTCCTAACCAACCAACCTTTCCACATAAACCAACATGCATACGTGGAGGGAAGGTCTACCGACACAGCCCTACACGCAGTAGTGCATAAGGGCGAAAAAGCCCTTCAATTCAAACAGTACGCCCTGGCAGTATTCTTTGATGTCGTAGGAGCTTTCGACAAGGCGAAAGTGCAGGTAATAACAACAGCTCTGCAGAGAAGGGGAGCCGAGTCTCTTTTCTCCGAATGGGTAAAATCTGCACTAACAGAGAGAAAGATCCAGGCCAATCTAGGGGAGTCCAGGGTCGACATAGAGGCAACGGGAGGCTGCCCACAAGGCAGCTGCTTATCCCCACACCTGTGGTGTCTGATCCTGGATACTCTTCTACAACGCCTAACAGAGGAAGGATTCGACGCCCTAGCATACGCCGACGACGGTGTCGTGGAGGTGGTAGGCCACCACCTAAACACCGTCTGTAACAGAATGCAAAGGGCGGTACGAATCATAGAAGACTGGTGTCAACAAAACGGTCTCTCTGTCAATCCAGGAAAGACTGAGATGATCTTGTTCACTAGAAAGAGGAAAATGGAGGGATTCAGAGCACCCAAGATGTACGGGAGACCCCTGACTTTGGTTTCAGAACTGAAGTACCTAGGGGTCACCCTAGACAAGAGGCTCACCTGGACACCACACGTTGCGGAATTGACCAATAAGGTGCAGGCAACGATGTGGCAACTGCGTCGAGTGGTTGGCCGCACCTGGGGTTTGAGCCCCAGAAACCTCCACTGGATGTACACGGCAGTACTAAGACCAAGGATCCAGTACGGATCCATAGTCTGGTGGCCAGCAGTGGAGAAGGTCACTACTACCCTCAAGCTTAGGAGCCTACAGGGAACCATATGCAGAGGGATAACCGGCGCTATGAGGACGGCACCTATACAGGCACTCGAGACCATTCTGGGACTGCCGCCGCTTCCGATCTGGATCAGAAAAGAAGCGATGGCGACCCACCTCCGGCTGAGAGATACAGGTCAATGGAGAGGAAGAGGGGAAGCTGCGGGGCATCTTATGATTGCCCAAATCGTCGAGAGAGAATTCCCTATGGCAGCGATTAAAACACAAAGACCAAAAAACCCCTGGAGATTCAACAAGAGGTACAAAGTAGTCATCCCAGACAGGGAACTATGGCAGACTGAAAACCTCCGCGAACAGTTCGAGGAGAACGCCGTGATTTGCTACACCGACGGGTCGAAACTGTCGGAGAGGCAAACCACAGGATCGGGGGTTTATGTGGAAGACCAGGAGGTTCGAAAGAGCTACCCGCTCGGAGAGCAAGCCACGGTCTTTCAGGCAGAGGTGTATGCCATAATAATGGCTGCAGGCATGGAATAAATAAAGAACGGTAGGGAGGAGCATGTTTATATATGCTCCGACAGCCAATCAGCCAAAGGGCGCCCAAGATCACCAACACCCTGGTGGAGGAATGTGCGGATGCACTGGAATCCTTGGGAGAGGGCAAACAAGTGACACTTATGTGGGTACCGGGACATATGGGGGTGCCGGGTAACGAGATGGCCGACGAGCTCGCCAGGATCGGGGCAAGCACCCAGCATGTAGGGCCGGAACCACTCCTAGGAACAACCAAGAGACAATTGCAAAGTCGACTCAACAAATGGGCCAACGATGCCATGACGACCGCTTGGAGAGCAGGAACAGGATGTAGACAGACCAAAGACTTCGTAAAGGGCCCGGATGTAGCCAAACAAAAATGGCTCCTGGGGAGATCGCGAAGGGATGCTGGTCTGCTGACAGGTATAATAACAGGTCACAACCGACTAAGGAAACACATGAGCCGGATCGCGGTGGAGAATGACTCGACCTGCCGGGCCTGCGGGCGGGCAGAGGAGACATCTCGACACGATATACAAAGAACAGTTAGACCAAATGAGCATTAGTAGGGCAGAAAGGGCCCAGGGAGGCCTACTTGCCGGGCTTCGCGCCGCCCCTTCTCTACTACTACTATTAAAGCCCTAGTGTCATTTTTTCGCCCTCGGGCATTAAAATATAAAAATTCAATGTTATTTGAAATGTTGTGTAATAATGTCATTCTATATAAAAATATAAATTATTTTTTTTTATGTCAAAGTAAAAACGCATAAAATAGTAGATTGGAGAATATTTTTTTTATCTTAATAAGTTTTAGATTTTACATTTGACCAATATTATTGTCATTTACGGTGTTTAATTTTTTTAACATTTTTGATTTTGGTGCCTCATCAGTGTTATAAGTCACGAGCCGCCACTGTAAAATAGTTTATAATGATTTTTTCTTCTTTAATTCTTTACACAATCTTCCCCCTATTTGAACAATGAGCAGAAGTGACAAGAAAGTTGATTTATAAATAAGTTTACGCCAAAAAGTCTATTCGTCATTCTAGATGAATAATTATGATGCGAAATTCAAATATGTTTAAATACTTATTGTTTTCTCGGGGTAGACCTTTTATGTAGGTACAGTGAGAGTAAACTGGTAAAATACACAAGTAATGGACTGCCAACATTAGAGAAGTCAAGTTTATCAACTTTCAAATAACATCATATTTATACAGGGTAAATATACAAGTAATCGGATTGCCAAAAATTTTTAGTACGATTACACAAGTCAAATTTAACAACTTTGCAAATTACATTAACAAACTCAATTGTGATTATACCATAGCTATAAATCTATCATTTTTAGGTCACCCTCTAAAATTATAATGTAACTTATAAAACCTAAGTTTGATTTTCCTAGCAATTTACAAAAAAAATCATTCCCATCCTAAACCACCTTTGTTTTACCAAATATATTGGCAAATTTTAGTCATGATTTCTAGTCTCTAAAAAAATATAAAAAAATAGATTAAAAAAATCTACTCCTTGTATTTTTTCTTAAAAAATGTAATGTTTACAAAAAATGTCAAGAAGCATAAAAGGTCAGAAATTTCAAGAACAATCCAGAGTAACTTTTTTATTCGTGTAGTAGTTACCCTGACATCTACCAATTTTAGGAACTCGAACCATTGCGAGTGTGAGGATGGAATTCTGCAAGAAAAGAAATGGCTTATGTATATATTCAATCAATTTTTAGAATACAATAGAAATTTGGTAATTTTATGGGAAAAAACTTGGGGGTCAATCAAGTTTGCCATCCTTAAATAAAAAAATGTCGCCAGCAGGCACATGTAGCCAGCCATCCATAAAATCTAAAAAAAAGAATCTTTTAAAAAGTTCAACCTCTCGTCCTACTCTCCTTCCAACCCTCCACTAATATCAAAAACTAATCAGCTTATCATCTGATGCCAAAGAATTTTTGAGACAAATATGATAAGACTCGGTTTAGTAAGTTTTACCATCACACACAACTTTTTTAACGATCCAGTTTTAGACTTACCTTAAAAAATTAAAAATTAAACAAACTTGAAAAATCCCTGTCCCAAGGATAAACAAACCTGAAAAAATTAATGACACAAATTATTTATTTCTCTAATATGCTACCCCTGCTCAATAAAACAATTAGCCCAAATCATTTGTTTACTAATTCTTAAAGGCCGTCCCAACTTTAGTGGTAAAAAACAGATTTTTTTCGGCTCTGTAATGAAAGAGCCCTGCATAAAATGACGCTGTACAAAGGAGTGCGTTACAAGAGAACTTTATAACAAAACAGCGGGTAACAAAATAGCGTGCAACTATACAGCGCTCGTAACAAAGCACTATGTCAAAAGAGCCCTGTATCAAAAGAGCGCTGTATCAAAAGAGCACTGTCACCAAACAAATACTCTGTTCGGTTACTATACTAAAAAAAAATCACTATGGCAGTTGTGTGTGACTCACTCGACAGCTTATTTCAGTAAAGTGAAAAGGGCAGATATTGGAAAATTCCAAAAGGGCAAAGAAATGTTGTTTTTTGAAGATTATCGATATAGAACAGATAAAACAAATATCGCATTCAAGACGTAGAGATGCGCGAAGAGATCCTGTAGAGGCAGGGCAGTAACAAAAGACGGTTCTCACAACGTAAGTAAAGAGCACAATCATGGCGAAAAACAGTGACGAACGTCCGAAAAGTATTGTTCAACAGTGCTCACAGGAAGTGAGCCATGAAGGAGCTGTACTAATACAAAAGGATGACGCTGCTAGAATGATGATCCATAGAGACAGAAAAATTCGCAAAATGGCGGAGTATCAGCAGCAAATCTCCAAGACATAGATATCTCAGAAGAATTCCAAAAGTCATATAGATGAGATTTATTTCTACTCTACGACTCAGGAAACGAATATGAAAGGAATTTTACGACTGGTCGGTGGATGGCACTTTTAAAGTTGCCCCAATATTTTTTTATCAAGTATATACCATTCATTGTCTAGTAGATAGTAAGGCAGTGCCAATTATCTATGCACTGCTGTGCTGTGTAAGAAGTATTTCCAAACGCAGAACTGGTTGGATGTGTTTTCCATTTATCACAAAATTTATGGAGGTACATACAAAAAAGTTTTTGCTGACTCTTGCCTTTGTGCCTGCAAGGGATGTACCATTTGCCTTTAAAATTTTGAAGGAAGGTTTTCCAGAAGAAATGGATACTATTATGAACTATTGGGAGAGTACATACGTCAGAACAAGGACTGAAGGCATCCGTCCAGGAAATATGTACGAAAGACTTCAATCCCATTTTCCTAGAACTAATAATTCGTTGGGGCCTTCCAACAAATTGTAAACTGTCACCATTCATTGCTGGCAACAATGAAATATTTATAACAAAATCTAGAACCAGCTTCAGAGCAATAGAATGTTCGAAAATGTGTTTAAAAACAAATATTTTTAAACAAATCAGCGGCTTATGAATATTTCCGAAGAATATTCTTAATAAGTGTTAAAAATTATTTTGACTTTATTATTATTATATCAAATAATATTTGTCGTAGTAGTAGTAAATGTTTTAACTCTCTCTACTTCTTTGATAAATATTTGATGTATTGTAATTATTATATTTAGTTAAATTTACTTGGTTAGGTTGATGATAAAAGTGCAAATATTTATACTTACTACTATAATTAAAATGCTCTTTTTTAACAGCGCTCACAAGCGCCGTTTTGGTAAAGCGCTGTAATGTTACGCGCTTTTTTATCACAGTGATCTTTGTTTCGCGCTTTTTTGTTGCCTCTCTTTTGTTACGCGTTATTTTGTGAAGCGCTCTTTCATTACAGAGCCTAGACGAGAATGTATTATCTATTGTGAAGCAGAAAGAGTTTGTTAAATCAAGTTTTCATCACATTGTGACAAAATGTTAAATAGACGCTTTCTTGAGCTAAAGTACGTTTTTTAGGTAGGAAAAATCAACAGTTTATGATAAAATTTAGCTTTTTTAGGTAAAATATCGTCTTTGAGACAAATAGACATTTTTTTGGGTAAACACTGTGTTTATTCAAATACTCCTATTGCATATTATGTTAAGAAGATATGGTTTCATTGATAAAAAGAATCTTTGGAATAAACATTATCCTTGAATTTTTGAGCACCGCGTGAAAACGTACCAATTGAAGAAATGCGTAACGTCATAGCGGCTACTGATTCGAACCGGAGATTGCGCTAATGCGAAGCGTAAGCGAGAATTTAAAAATATGAAAGTTTAAGGGTAAATGATGGCTGAGCATTGAATTTTTGAAAATTGGACATGTGTAAAAATTATTGTTGAATTTTGGAAAGACCGGGGGAAAATGTAATTCCTGGAATTCGTGACGTTATAGCGGCACCTAAAGGTACGGACCAGGTGGAGTTGAAGCGATGTTTAAATTGGAAATTTTTTTTAAAAAAATTTGAAAATGTGAAAAAAGAGAATTTTGAAAATTGGTCATGTGACAATTAAAATTTTTGAAAATTTGCAAAATGAAGAAATTCGTGACGTCATACCACCTTTTGGCATAGACCAGAGATGGCGCTGGTGCGAAGCGTAAAAACGATAATCCTTGGACTTTTGAAAATTGCAAATTTAAATTGGAAAAATTTGCCAATTGAAGATTTAAAAATGTGAAAAATTTAAGTTAAAGGACTTTTTGGTCATAGTGAAAAGCTTTTGTCGAGTAAGAAATTGATAGCTGAACACTACATTTTTGAATAATTGATATGTGAAAATTGAATTTTTAAAAATTGGAAATTTAAATTGGTTGTCATATACCGACGCACAAAATTGCAAATTTAAATTGGAAATATTGGATTTTGAAGGCTTAAAAATACGCTAAGTAAGACATAGCCGTTCCAAAAATTAAAAAGTGACATGTCATTCACAAATCAAGATGGCGGAGACTAAAATAAAAAAACGACTTTATTTTTCTGTTCGTTTACATTTTTTTACAAACAAAAGCAGTTTTAGAATGAGATAAATTAGTTTTAAATTTCTCTGTCAAAAAAAATACATTTTTATACCTCAGTTAATAGGGGACACTTAAGCTTTCAAAAAAAAAACAAACTTTCGTAAGATACAAAAAACACTTGTAAAAATATGGGACACGTTAATCACATCACGCTTTAAATTCTCTCAAAAAAAAATAATTGAATTGATTTAAGATTCAAAAATACTGTTTCTTCTGTAACCCAGTTCATATTATTCATATTATATATAATATTATTTCATATTATAAATGACGTAATGTTATAATTAGGGTTAAACTTTTTTAAGGAAAACATCAGATAAAAAGTTTTTAGCAAGTATCCAGTATCTAAGCACCCGCGTAGGTATATTTCGATATGTCGGTCGGTATATATTTTGCGAAGTGTTTTTTCTTTACTTACGAAAAAAAAACACTTTTCTTTCCTTAATTGTCCGCCATTTTAACTGAGGCAGAAATTTATTTTTTACTCAAAAATTTTAAATTAATTTAGCTTATCCTAAAACTGCTTTTGTCTGTGAAAAAATGTAAACGGCAGAAAAATAATGTTGTTTTTTTATTTTAATTGCAGCCATTTTGGCACGGAAATGACATCTCGTTTTTTTTAAATCTAAAAAAAATAATGATTTAAAATCTAATATTTTATCATGCGTTTTTTGTTTAACTTACTTAAAAACTTTTTTTTTACTTAATCGTTCGCCATTTCTTGGTCATTCTCCACTGTCTTAAAAACCAAAGTTTTTTAATTTATTTGAAATCCCTCCACCAATGGACTACTTCATCAATTTGAAGTATTAAAATTTGATTTTTTTTTTGACACAAAAATTTAAAACAAATTTAGCTCATCCTAAAACTGCTTTGGTTTGTGAACAAATGCAAACACACAGGAAAATAAAGCTTTTTGTTTATTTTAGTCGCCGCCATCTTGATTTGTGAATGACATATGACACTTTTTTTGTTATTTTTGGAATTGCGCGCTATGTCTTACTAAGAGCAACTCAATATTTTGCCAGGTGCTTTGTGTTTAACTTAAGGAAAAAAATTAAAAAAAACACTTGTTTTTTACTTATTCGTACGCTGTTCTAACTGAAGCATTAAAATAACGTGCAGAAAAATAATGACGTTTCATAAAAACCACTTGAAGCAATCTTTAATCCCAATCGAAAGATGGGTATGAAGACTAGTCTTTCAGCCTTTTGATTAAGACAGGGTGGCCACTGGGAAAAACTAATTTTTTTAAATAATTTTATGACAATTTTTTAAAAATTTTATGACAATTTTATGAAATTTTTTGCAATAATATTTCCCTATGAGCGTGCGGAAAGGTGATTTTTCTGCAAAACGTGCATGAAAAAATAAATTATCTCAAGCCGTGCGGAAAAAGGCTATTCCCACACACAATTTTTTTAAAAAATTTCCTCACGCTTGTAGGAAAAATGTTATACCTAACACGTGCGGAAAGCGTCTTTTCCAACGGCTTGCCCGAACTCCGCTGTCGCCGGTGCGTAAGGAAATCTATCATTTTCCACGCTTGCTGATATGATAAATATATTTTAAAAGTTGAATTCCCAGTACAGTATATCCCACCCGAAATTTATCCACATTGATTGACGTCAATTGTCAACGAGAATTTTCAGTCTGACGTTTATTTTTTGTTTCTTCCTAGATTTTTGGCCACACTGATCACAGTATGGACAGGGCCTCATTCAGAAAATTTTCGATTTCGTTTAGTTTAAATTTTATCATGAGTTGATTTTAATAGAAAGTTTTTGAACCATTTTTTTGCCATTTTGTTATTTCTCTGCATTATAGTGAATTCAGATTTTTGCGAACAATCATATAATCAATAACATAAATTTTTCGAGTCAACATAGCCAAACTTTCTCTAATGCTCCCATCGCTTTTATTGTTATGATAGTGAACTTTATACTTTTGTATAAAAGCTTGGATTTGAAAAAATTTGTCTTATATAAAATAATTTTTTAATTTTTAGATTTGTACTCTAAATCGTCCATTTAGACCCATATTAATATTTTCAAATCTGATCCAAAATTCATAATCCCTTTCTCTAAGAACCCCTGTATGCCAATTTTGATTAAAATCGAACAAACTAAATCTTTTTCCCCCTCCACTTCCCTCGTTAGGGGGAGGCGGATAAGACAATATGAATGTATTGTCACCGGAACTATAAACGCATACCAAATTTGAAGACAATCGAATGTGTATAAGTCAGTTAAAATTGGTTAGCAAAAGTTGACCAAAAATCGTTTATCTTGAATCCGCCATATTGAATTTTCAAAATCTGATCAAAAATTCGTATTCCTTATCCCCAAAAAAAACCCATGTGCCAATTTTGGTTGAAATCAGACAAACTTAGGGGTTCTCTCCCCTCCTCTCCTCCCGTAGGGGGGGGGAGGGGGTGCCTAAAATTCCAAGTTATTGTATTTTTACTGGAGTTTTAAACGCATACCAAATTTAAAGACAGTCGGATGTGTATAATTCAGTTAAAATTGGTTAGCAAAACATGACTAAAAATCGTCCATCTTGAATCAGCCATTTTTGAATTTTTAAAATCTGATCAAAAAATTCGTATTCCTTAGCCCCAAAAACCTTTGTATACCAATTTTGGTTGACATCGTACAAACTTAGGTGTTTCCCCCCTCCACACCCCTCGTATGGAGAGATGGCGTGCCTAAAAATACCAAGTTATTCTATTGCCTAATGAGCATTTTCAGAAACTTCTGGTGACAGATATTTATATAATTATTATAAAGAGGGTTCCATTGATACCCTAGGGTATTTAGAAGTTTCCTACAAGAATTGAATTTGTATATTTGTTTTATTAAAGGCTCTAAATTGATGGTACCCTAAAGTAACATAAAACTGGCGTTAACAATATTTCCACGGACATCTTTATAAAAATTAAAGTCATCGGTTCAAATGTTATATAAATTGGTGTTAACAATGTTTCCACCAACATATTTATAAAAATATAAGTCATCAGTGACAAAAGTTATATAAATTGGTGTTTGAAATCTTTCTGTCAACCCACCTATAAAACCGTAAGTAACTATCAATTAAAGATATATAATAGATTGGTTTTTAAAATGTTGCTATAAACCCACTTATAAAACTTAATTAACCAACAACAAATTTATATAATATAAGATTGAAAATATTTCGAGAGACACTTATAAAAACTTGGGAACTCACACACAATAGTTATATAAATCGGTGTCTGTAATATTCTTATGAACTCATTCATAAACCTTTTTTGCCCATAAGGTTTTTTCTATAATGTTGTTATTAATTTCTTTATACAGTGATTATAATATAACTGTTTTTAGAACAAAAAAAACAATTTTAATTTATTTTGGCAATTATAATAACAAAACAAACAAGATTTTTTAAGGTTAATTTTGTGACATGCCGATGACAGATATCGGGATCGAATGCATTGTACACCCGATTCCCACCAGCGTTTCCGATGAGCAGTCACCCTGACTCAAAAAACTCATCACGTGGTCCGACATGAACTTGTATAGGCAAATCTCGCTTAGACCACGTGATACGTGTTTTGATTCGGGGGACCAACGAATGAGAAACGCATAGATGGGAACCGTGTTTTAGAAAAACAGAACAATATAGTAACCGTGTTAAGGTCGCAAAAACGCACCGTGAAACGTCGAGCGCATACGCTGATACTGCTGGTCGGCGGCAAATGTGAACACCCCAGAAAATACTCGCCTGTACACCCTTCGACCCCGCAATCTAACTATATTCTTAAGATAGTTACCTCTGATAGTTATGCGGGCTTGAAGTGTGTGGAGGCGTGTATTTTTCCGGGTATGTGTAGTATGCTGGATCTCTCGAGGAATGCATTTAGGAAAAGAGAACAATGGTAACTATGTTAAGCTCGCAGAAACAGACCATCAGTGTTCAACACTGCACCATCTGTAGCCCTTTGCAGGGCCAACAGGAATGTGTTCCACACGGGCCTCACACAACCAAAATTGTGACGTCACAATCTTGGGCCGGTTTTTTTTTCGTTGGTTGCGTCCAGCCAGACGCGCAAGGCCGCAAACATAACCTCACTAATTCTTGATTTGTGTATTTAATTTTTAGTCAATTTTTAACATTTTTTTTCCAATTTTGGAATCAAACAAACTTTAAAATAAACCGGTATTGTTTTTAAAAAAATGACTGGTCGTTTGATGTGAAAAAAGTGAACTTCAAACCAAAAAAAGGACAATTGCTTACAGTGTAAATTTTGTGCTTCGAAAATGTTTAAATCACCTTTTATTGAATTTTTTCTAGATTTTGTATGTTTGAATCGGGAACAATTCAATAATGGGTATCGTGGTTGATATAGAAATCAGGAAAATGCGTCGAAAATGCTGCATACCAGAAAGTGCCCAGAAAAAAGGTGAGTCATATGTAACAAACTTTTCCTATCCAACTGATCCCTCCCTTTTCGGTAATTTTATATGCAGTATACGATTTTCTGCCATTTATGATTTTTTATGAAAAAATCTTTATGGGGGCACCTACTAGGGTCCCTAGGACCTCAAATCCGCCGGCGCCGGTTTTTTTTTTAAGAGAAAAAAGGTGCCGGGGGGGTTGTAATGTGTTTTCTTTATTGTTTTGGGTTAGGTTGGGTAGGGCTGTGTTGGATTGGGTTGTTTTAGTGAAAAAAAAAATAAAAAAAAAACAAAAAAATTAAAAAAACCAACCGGCCGATTTGGGGTCCTAGAGAATTTTTCATAAAAAATCAAAAATGCCAGAAAACTGTATACTGCATAATTGCCCCCTTTTCTACTAAGCTAGTAAAATGTCACATATTACCTGCCTATTGCTAGGAGGCCCTTCATACATCATGTTATCAGAGGTAGGAAACTTGACTTTCCTATCTTTTTGTTAAATTTACTTGTTTTTGTATAAAACACTGAACATTGTTCATACTTAGAGATAATTTAAACATATATAGGTATTGAACTGAGTTAATGAATAAAATTTTACGATTATATGCTAGGAGCTGTTCACAAATTATGTAACGGTCATAGAGGGGAGGGAGGGGGGTAGCCAAAGTGTTACAAAACGTTACATAGGGGGTTTGTGACAGATTTGGAATGAAAATAAGAAAAAATTACTTTTTGGGGAGTGGTGGTCTTCCATCCGTTACATAATATTATGGGCGGAGGTTCACCAAATTGTTACAAAATGTGATATGGGGGAGGGGGTCAAAAATTGATAAAATCACTGTTCCATAATTTGTACACGTCCCCAGTTCTTTTGCTAATAATTTTTATTATTTATTTTTTATAGGAAAAGGAGTAGAAAATGGAAACTTGAATGCCTGTAAAAGAGAAAACATGGGAATGCATAATGGAGAGATCTTGGGAGGGATATAGAACTATGAATATGGAAAATAATACCTCGGCACATGTTATTACCAATATCAAGGTAAACAAAGTTAACAAAACTAGCATATTCAAGCACTTTGCAGCCCATATTTTTAACTTACAAATGTAAAAATTAAAATTTTTTATGTAGCCCCTTTTTAGGGGGCAATTTTGGTTTAACTTAGAAGGTTTGAACATAAATGTTCCATTTTAATATTAAATTTGCAATCGTCTTAAAATTTACTTTTAATAGAAATCTGTTTCATAAGGTTAAGTAACTTTTAAATGCCCATGTCTCTGAAACTAAAAGGGGTACCCCTGTGAAGTTTGGTATCATTTTTTAATGTATTTTTTAAGAAAAATCCACAGCTATTAACTTTTTGAGGATCACATGCTACCATTGCTAATAAAAGCGATAGAATGACCTAAAATTTATATATATTGGAGAATTTATTAATTTAATTCCCTTGAGGTAGTAAATTTTTTAATGCTTTTAGAATGGAAGTAGGCGGAGATGAAGAAGATAAAAGTGGAGAAAGAGAGGTAAACGAAAAAGGCATCACAATAATACTGTTCCAGTTGAAGGGTCCGGAAGTGTCCATTCCTTTTTTGAAAATAAATTATTATCATACCTCCAAATACTACCTAGGAGATAGCAATGGTCAATGGTCATCTTGGTTTATGACACTCACTGAAAACTATTCCTAGATTAAGTTGGTTGCCTATATAATATTGTAGAATCTACAGGGTGGGGACTTTAACTCAAACAAATTTTCTACAGCTTCAGGGTGAAGAATTTGGGCTTTACAGTCATACTAAAGAAAATATTGCTTCACTCCTTTTAGAGGGCGAAACCTGACCCCACTTGTGGCACTTTGTTGGAAAGCTCTTTTAAGCAGAAAATTGTGCAATTTTTGTTTTATTTTAACTTCATAGGTAATTCATATTTCAAATCTCTGAACCTAATCATTAAAATTTAAATTTTTAATGTTTCGGTTATTTGCTGGCATTTTTAATGTAAATAAAGAATATTTGAAAAATATTTCGGCAAAAATAATTGATTTAATTCTGCCACACAAATGAAAAAAAAAATATATATTTTTTTAGTAAGTATTTCAACTTTCATTCAGAAAAATCCATTTTGGGCAATAAAGAGTGCAAAATTTCGATAAAGCAGTTCATACACATTGTGTCTAAATTAATGAAAATAATACTGGACCACTAAAAATTGCAAATTCATTCTGTTTAAACATTGCGGAATTTTGTGATATTAAAAAGTTTTTTGAAGATAAAAGATAGATTCTCTAGTTAGAATGAAACAAAACATGAGCAGCCAATTTTCTTTTAAGAGAGCTTTCCAGCAAGGTGCCACAAGTACTATCATTCCATTTAAAAAAATAGGGTGGGGTTAGGTTTCACCCTCTAAAAGGGGTAAAAAAATATTCCTTTTACTGTGACGGGAAAGCCCTGGGCCTTAATTATGTCTATCATCTGATACTGGACGAAATTAAAACTGTTAACAATCAGAAAAAATTTAAAAAAGAGATAAAAGTTTGGATTCCAAATGAATCTAGATTATTTTTTGATCAAATTATTTATCAAAGGCTATCCAAACGTTAGGTTGTTAAGTTGTTAGGTATTTAAAAATAATATAATTTTTTCTAATAACTTCTAGTATCCTTGTATATTTCTTTACAAAAGTTGCCTTTATATTTTATTATTTATTTATATTTACAGATTTTATGTTTATGTTTATTCTTTATATTTAAAATTAATAATTTATTTCTTAGTAGTAATCATAAATAAATTAAAAAACTTCCAAGCACAAGCCTCATAGAGATTGAAAATTAATATATATTATTATTATTATTTTATGAAATAGTCAAACAACCATGAAGTCAAGAAGGTCCTAGGAAATCTCTAAAAGTGATTATTTTTTGGATTTGTAAAGTAGGTACCTACTTATGTGTGAACCCAATTAAAGAAAATAAACTTATTTGCAGAAGAATACCGAATTTTATTGAAAGAATTCAGTACAATCCTGTTTAACTAAGATGTCTTGTTGGAGTATGTAACTCAGATATTCTATGTATTTCAACAAGTTAACATTTTTAATTAAAATTCCAGTTTAAATTAACAGTAATTCTCAGAGATGGTGGTGATGAAAACAGTAAATCATGACATTGCGAAGTTTGTCTACTTTTCTCTGTATTATTTGAGGTGATGTGAAGGTGTTTTTGTGGGTGGAAGGAGAGCCACAATCCCTTCGTAGTATTTGACCCTTAACTTGTCAATGTTGCTTGTTTTGGGGGTGGTTATCGTATAACGTTTTTCTGTCACACTTTTTTGAAAACTGTGATGAATCCCGAGATCCTCTGAGACAAAGGATCGAAAAATGTGATTTGATAACCAGATTCAAACAAACAACACTAACAAGTTAAGGATCACATTATGCAGAGGGATTGTCGGTCATCGTCCTCTCATAAATACACCTCCATAGCACCTCAAATAATGCAAAAAAGAGCAAGAAAACTTTGTGATGTCACTGAAATCACTGTTTCCATCTCTAGTAATTTTTGTTAAGTTCATCATCATAATGTTAATTTAATCTGAAATTTGTATTAAAAATGTTAACTGGTTGAAACGCCCACAAGACGTCTTAGATAAATAGGATTCTCAGTGCAGCTACCTATGAAAAATATTTAATTGCTAATAAAGAATTATCTATCTATCTATCTAAATAATGTTCAATTTAGATCTCTTATGATGAAAATCACACAAAAAGCAAAAGTCCCAGATATTACTCAAAAACTGCACTCAAAATGAAGTATTAATTAGATGCTTCTCTGTACCGTATTCTGTGCCATTGTCTTAGTTTTTATCATTACTCCAATCTTCTATAAGGTAGTCACTCTGATGGGACCTGGTTGGTAGGAGACCTCATGGAAGAACCTAAACCATACCTACTCTTCTCGCTATACAACAAAATATATTCAGATGTCATGTATGGCGACTAAAATATTATTTAGCGACTCAACAAGACAGGAATTATTAATTTAGGTATATAAATCCACCATTTCCAATTCGTGAAATGATCACAAAAAAAACACTAGTCTCCTGCATTTTTTCGATAAATCAATTTCTATTCTAGTGTAGATATGGATGCGCACCTTTTGAAACCTTTCATGTGCATTTTATTGCTAACAATATGAGAAAATTTCGTTTTTTTAAGAAAAATAAAATAAGTGTTGTTGTTTACATCAACCTAACCTCACAAAATACTTTTCCTAGAATTTTTATTATTTGAGACCCTGTGATCTCCAGAAAACTTTTTTAAAATATTAGGATAGTATCGAAGAATATTTCATGGGAATTTGAAGAAAATTCATCGAGTCGTTTAGAAATAATCCCGAAAAAACCTCGGTTCTCCCATAAGACTCCATGTAAAAACCGGCCCAAGATTAACAGCTGTTTTTCTGATGGTTACGGCCTGTTGTTTTTTTTGTCGGCCTTGCCCTTTGTTCCAAGTAGCATCATTTTTTAAAAGGGTTATAAAATAGTGTTGACGAGGTAAACAGTGGTATAGTTGTATTGTTTTTTTTTTTTATAGAATTGTCGGAAATTTTCGCCATTTTGGATTACAAAAATAGGTTTTTGGCCTAAATAAAAACGTTATTTATGGGGTTTCAACATGTGTTTCAATCGAAATATTGCTTGTTAGGGTTAAGAACAACATACGAAATTCAATATTTGTCCCAGAAAGAAAAAAACGCGTATGAAAAAAAAACTGATAGTTAAATTAATAATTTTTTTCGCGTTTTCTCAAGTATTTTTGGAGCCCATGAAATTTACGTGAGTGTATTTGAAAACTATACAGTACACACGGGACCGCAGCTGATTTTCAGAGTAGGATGACTTGAAAAACAGCTTTTTTTTGACTATAGTATATAAATATTCATATTTCTGCTTCAGCTTATCTCACTTTCGTTTTTATTTATTTTAGAAGATTGCTAAACACCATTTTATAAATGTTTTTATTGTAAAAAGAAAAAGAATAATACATAACCAGCAAAGGGAAGAAAGATGGAAAATCTATATTTCTAAATCCATAAAAACCTTTAATCTGTTATGTAGTGTTGTTAGAACAGTTGTAAAACCTTTTTATAATAATCTCTATACTTGAGGGCTCATAAGGAAGTTTTATAAAATCTATATGTTGTTTTTCTATCCATTACTATGTACCATAAATTTTTATAAGCTGGTGTTGAACAGTTGTTTTTCAAGTCTTTTTTACTCATTTAAGATATATATTAGAGTTATAAAATTATCACCAACACTAAATAATATAACTTTTGGTTATTTTATGAAGGTTTTATATTATTTGCTGTAACTTTTATATAGACAAAAATGCTCATTGGGTGTTACCGGACCTTTAACCGCATACTAAATTTAAAGACAGATGGATGTGTATAATTCAGTTAAAATTGGTTAGCAAAACAGGACTAAAAATCGTTTCTTTTCAATCCGCCATATCATCCCCAAAAACCTCCGTATATCAATTTTTGTTGACATCGGACAAACTTAGGTGTTTTTCCCTCTCCACTCCCTCGTAGGGGGGGAGGGAGGTGCCTAATAATACTATATAATTGTATTGTTACCGGAAATATAAAAGCATACAAAATTTAAAGACAATCGGATGTGTACAAGTCACTTAAAATTGGTTAGCAAAACATTACCAAAAATCGTCCATCTTGAATCCACCATATTGAATTTTCAAAATCTGATTAAAAATTCGTATTCCTTATCCCCAAGGGGTTGCCTAATAATACCATATTGTATTGTCACCGGAACTATAATCGCATACCAAATTTAAATTCAATCGGACATGTAGAGGTTAGTCAAAATTGAGTTGATTTGACCCGAACATATTAAAAAACAACATACAATAAACATACAATACATAGAGGTAAAGTTAAATAAATTAAAAAAAATCTGGTTTTTGTTCTATGGAAAGTGAGGTTATGTTTTGTCTAAATAAAAATGGAATGAACTGTAGGTACCTGTAATTGTGTGAAATAATACATCCACCTTATCTTTTCATTTCTTCATTTATCATTAAAATGAAAATGTTTACTAATACAAATATATAAAAAGAAATCTATTATGAAAATTTAAACAGTAAGAGGGTTTTTCTAGTTTCATGTGTTTTCCGAAGCCGCGTGGATATTATGTGGGATTTAACTTGCCCAATTCCACATCCATTAATTCTGAATATTTTCTTACAAAGTTTGCAGTAAGCAAAAAAAGGCTTTCATTTCTTCAAGGAGCCAAGAAGACTGCAGTTTCCAAGATGCATTATATTTGGTTTATTAAACAAAACCTTTTGTAAGGATATAATAGAAGTTATTTTCTCACAACACAAGTACGCATACAACTAATTGGTGCAGTAAAAAAGGCAGCCCAAATCGGGCATATCTATTGGTTAATATTAAAAAGCGCGGCAAAACTCTTGAAGTGTCCTTTGAATCATGAGTTGCCTATATATTCCTCCCACCTCCATAAACCTAGCGAGCCCATCTTATAAAATCCAAATTTTAATAATTCCAGAATAATGTGATTTTTATGTGCTAATTTCGTCCCCTTTTAAAAATTTTGGTGCTCTTTATACAAACCGCTTCATGCTACTGCGAACATAGGCCGAAAGAAGTCCAAATTGCCAGTGTACGTACATGCAGGTACACCGCACACCTCTCAGTGGAGCAACCAACACTCAGGCTTGCGATCGCCGTTCGCCGCCCAGTCCTTTCGCGGTTTGTGTTATGTTTAGTACGCCTCTAACCACGGTGCTATGTGGAATGTAGTCAATGAAACCGGAATTTGGTCAATAAATACGCAAATTTTTATAACGTAATTCTCTTGTTTTTTGTCACTGATAAATAAGAGCGTTTTATTTTCAACTGCTCAAATTTATCACTAACAACGTGTTACAATAAAAAAAAAGGGAAACAAAATAAAAGCAAGTTCTCAAAATAAAATAATGCATTATAAAAACCAAAAAGATTCTCCCAGTCAAAAAAAAATGAGAGCAAATGTTCGAAAAGTCCTCCTTGCTAGACAAAATCCGAGCCTATTATAAAAACCCCTTCTAACGTTTCCAAGCATGTTAGGGGTGATAGTTTGAAAAGCTTCTTCAATTTTAATCCGAAGTTCTTCCAAATTATTAGCCCCTTCATGCCCGTAAACTTTATTTCTGATATAACTCCACAGATAGAAGCCATTAGGAGCAAGATCGGGTGATCGAGCAGGCCATAAAATAGTTCCTCGTGTACTTATAACCCGATTAGAAAATTCATTATCAAGATATTCCCTAACAAGGCCAACATTGTGAGTGGGACAACCATCTTGTTGAAACCATAATATGCTGCTGCAGTAGATCCAAGTATCTAGGACCATTCAAATTGCCGTAAATAAAAAATGGCCCAATTACGTGTTCCCCTACAATATCCTTCCCAAACACTTTTAACTTTCGATTTTCCTCCACTGCAGCGCAAATCATCACACCTCGTACTTCCTGCTCGTCATTCAAAACAGTGGGTTTTTTTATGGTTTTTTGGCGCTACACAACTAAACTTTTCAAAATTCTGCACAAACCTATGAACTGTTGATGAACTAGGTTCTGGGCGATTTACAAAATTCTCCAAAAAGAGTTCTTGAATAAGTCTCCATGGTCTGCCTTGATAGTGCCATTTGACTATCTGTACTTATTCGGCAACTTCGTGGACATCCATTTTTAGTTTTAAAAATGTATTATTTCACTTAAGAACTTACCAATCTGTTTCTCGAGCAAGTCAGAAATAAAACAAAATAATAAAAACAAAATAAATTTGCAAAAGATAACACTGCAGCGTGCTTCGAATCCACCTCGGTCGTACGGCATGGAGAGTAAATTGGACTTGATTCCCCCTATGTTCGCAGTAGCCTGAAGCTCATTGTATGAATCTAGAAAGCCCAACCTTAAATAAAGGTTAAAAATATCCGTTAAATATCTCAGAATTATGTGATTTTTATGTGACATAAAGAAAACATTTTTTAACTTTTTTAGTTATTTAGTCCACCATACCAATATAGTATGGGGGACTATTCAAATCGTGAAATTTTAACTTCTTTATTTATTAAAAAAAAAGTTGACTGTCGGTCTGTTGTCTCTCTGTATACACGATAACTGAAGAACGTCTTAATCGATTTTAATGAAATTTGGTACAAAAATCCTATATCGACTGACCATGAATTGATTAACTTTTGTGTAGGGTGTTGGGGGGTTGAAGGGGAGAAAAGAGGGATAAAATATTTTAAAAAATTGTAACTTTGGAACAAAAGCAAGTAGCAATGTACGGTTTTCAGATTTAAGTTTCCATGAATATGGACTACAAATTTTGTTATAAAGTCCAAATTCGTGGGAGCTTTAGTAGTTTCCGAGCTATTTGAAAAAACGTTAAAATATGTTAAAAAAATCATAACTTTAGAAGTAAAGCAGCTATTGATATGCGGTTTTCAGATTTTGGTTTTCGTAAATATTACCCAAAAATGTTGTTATAAGGTTCAAATCTTACAAAGCTACATTTTTCGAGATATTTTCATTTCATTTCAACATAAAATAATTGATTGTATGGTGGACTATTCTTGCTTTCTAGCACCAATTTTGTTTAATGTTGTGGGCTCGCTAGCTTTATATAAACCGAGCAGGCCTAACCTTAATTAAAGGTTAAAAATATTCGGTAAATATCGCGAGCCCACCTTTTTTTTAATTTTCTCCAAAACTCAAAGAGCACAAAAATTTTTAAAAGGGGACGAAATTAAATAAACAGCACATAATTCTGGAATTATTAAAATTTGGATTTTGGGACGTGGGTCTCTAGGTTTATGGAGGTATTTCTGCGCTAATTTACCAGCTGCGATTGAAAATTTGTTTACACTAAACTTAAAATATTCAGGTTTTTTTGCAAATTTTATCACAATTTCGAAATTTTATGACATATGGGGCATATTTTATGACAATATTGAAATTTTATGAATTCATAAGATTTTATGACAAGTGGCCACCCTGTTAAGATTACATTCCCCATTTTAGAAGAAATAAAAAAATGCTCGTCTGCAGACAAGTAAATTCAATCGGTAAAAAAATCGCTGCAGCAAAACAAATGAACAAGGGCACACAAAGGTCTTAAATCTTTAATTTTATGATAAAATTTTTTTTATACTGGGACTTTCCATCCATTACGGGATCAATGTTCAGTGTTAGCGAAGTTTTTTGCAAAGTTAAAGACAAACTCAAAATATCCATGCACTTAGCCGGGATTCGATCCCGGGACCTTCCGTGCGCTACGGAGGCCGGCTGATAACATATTGGTAAGAATCAATAGAATTAGGATAAAAGTTCCTAATCCGCTACATCCATTAAAAAGGCGCAGTTTTTTCAGAAAAGCTTGGGTCGATACAAATGTAGACTGGATGACTCCTTTACCAAGTTAGGATTATCTACTAATCATAGTAGATTACTATAGTAGGTACAAAGTCAAGAGTATGCGATCAACAACAACTACTAAAATGGAGATGTTTTCAGCAGACTGGGATAACCAGAATCTATTACTTTAGATAATGGATCTTCCCTAATATCTTGTACAACAGCACCCCTCTTCTAGCACGGGGAAAACTCCCAGCGAAATATTTTTTAAAAGTATCTTTAGAGATATATTACCAAGCTTTCCAATTGCCCATTCTAGTGAACCAATGGATATCATAGAGGGAGAAGTATGGGATTATGATAGATGGGAAAACAAATTTATGCAGATAAGGAAAGGGGAGCTTAAGAATCAAAACTAGATTGAGGGGATACAGTTAGTAAAAAATTTCATTAAGAAGATAAACTAAGGTCTACATTTAATGAAGTGCCACATACCGTCGTAGCAAAACAAATGCTGATGTACAAGTAAAAAATAATGAAATAGTTCAAGTCTACAAGAAAAATATTACCCACTTGAAAAAAGTTGCAGGAGAGTGAATGGTTTCAAACAATGACTGAAATACAGACAAAGTTTTATACTAGTACAAATATAGCTTAACTACTATTTATAACACTAATATCAATAATAGTCCTATCATTAAAATTTAGCATTTAACTTTGGAGGAAACAGATTTTATTTTAAGGCCTCTTTGCACCTTCTGCTGCTAGTGCTGTGTGCAATATTTTATGTTGTTCGTTCTATTTCGTAATATATTGTTTGTTGTTTATGACAGTAAGGTAATCGTTAATATTATTAAATTAGAGAAAAAATTGCACTCACTTTCTAATGTGATGGATAATTATTAAAAAAATTAATCTATTTTACCCACTTGTGTAATTATTTAGTTAAATTATAGAATTATTTTAATTAGATGATAATAAAAGACTAATTAAAGACCTATTCACTTTAATATATTGCATTAAATATTCCAAATTTTGTATGTTAATTATTTCCAGTAATATTTTTCCATTGTCAATATTATTTTTGTTAAGGAAAAAGAGAGGAAGATGTAATAAACAGCTACACTATTTCAAGAAAAAAGATATTTAAATTATTTAGAAGAAAAAGGAAGGGATGTAATTAAATCGATGCAGGTTGGCAACACTGACGGAAAATGGTTGGTCATCGAAAGCGCATGGTAACAAACAAGAAGACGCTTACGGTTGGCGACATTGGAGCGGGAGTAAACTGTAACTCAAAAAGCATGATGGTGTCCGTCATCTTCGACTGAACGAGGATAAGATATAAAAATAGTTAAAGTGCCCCTCAGATGTTCCAACGGAACTTTACAGCCGTCTATTTCCAACGAATTTTATAAACTTCGTAATTTTTAGTAATCTTGAATTAATAAAAAAAGAACAGACAGTTAGTTACAATTCTTTTTTTATTTAAAAATGTGAAAAACTTAATAAACCAAACCAATACAGTTTTAAAAAAGTTCCAGCTCCAATATATAAATATAACAACGGCTTCTAACTGAAAAAAATTCAATTTTTACAATTTTTGTCTGTTTGTTTAACAGCGAGTTTCTTGGAGTACTTTATCAAAATCGGTTCACGAGAACAAACATAGAATCTTTTAAAGCAAGAATAGAAAAATACGCAGGCAAGGCGGGTATTCGGCTGGATAGATTCATCAGGGGTTCCTATAAAAAAACCCGAAGTGGCAGAAACATAATTTGTCAGATTTAAAAGCAAAGAAAATTATTGGTCCAAAAAAAAAATTGTATCAAAAACGAAATGACGGGAAAATCAAATCGCTAGAAAATATATGCATAGAATTAAATTTAAAAGAAACATATTTTTAAAGAAACACAAAATCTCAGAAAATATTTTTAACGAAAATAATTTAATAGAAACATAATAATGCCGAAACAAAAAATTCAAGAATTCCAATCTGTCCGAAAATAATGTGAACCGATAGCCACGAATTCAATTATTGCTACGTTCCCAGGCTTACTGCAGGGAAGAGTCGAAGTAAGTTGTGATATTGTATTAATTTACCCCCTTTACATCCCTCAACCACCCCCTACCCCCAAATGTTTTCATAATATTGTATTGTCATCGGACCTACATTACCGTTCCAAATTTCGTTAAAATCGGTTCACGGGAAGTGTGTCAAAAATGAATCGCAAGATATGATTTACAATTAGACAGCCAGAAACTGTGAAGTTAAATAAAATCGTTTAATTAAAAAAATCCCCGTGTCATCTTCCAACTAAAGCAACTTGTCAACGTCGCAATCCAGGAACTACGGCGGATCGGGCATATTATTTTCTATCAATTTTTGGTTCGGGTATTTTTCGTTTCTAGAAAATTGTTTTCAATACTTTTGTAATTCTGATATTTTAAGGTTCGGGAAAATTATAATCGGTTAAATTATGATCGTGTCGTTTAAGGATCGAGTAAATTAAAATTCTATACAATTATATTCATATCCATTATTTTCTGAGTGTTTTACTTTAGCTAATATTTCGTTTCGGACGTTTTATTTTCTGTTCAATTGTGTTTCGGTGGTTGTAAATTCGGCTTTTTTGTGGGTTCCCATTCATCAGTGACAAATATTTCTGTGAAGGTATGCCATTTCTGTAGAAATATTGGGCAAAAATTCTTTAGCAGCTTGCTGATCCTATATGTCCACAGGAAATCAAAAAAAGGTGGAAATTTTTTCACCGATTGATGCCACTCTGGCACCTTTGGGCATTTTGAAAAATCCAAGATGGCGGCCATTTTTAAGTGAAAAAAATGTCTGAGCATAATATAGGTAAGTGGTACATCATTTTAATCGACTTTGAGTCGCCCAAATCCAAATCTGGTATTATTTTTGTTCTGGGGGTACCCTAACGGAGGAGGGGTTGATTTTATAAAAAAAAATCGACCTACTAACATAGACATGTAATACATGAATTTTAGGGTTTTTGGGTTCGCTAAATTCAAATATGTGGTTAAAAAATTTTTGGCCGTAATCTGGAGTGGTGGGGCATATTTGAGGGGCAAACAGTAAAACTGTTTATGTGTGGACTTAATGAACAAACTTCATTTAAATTTTTTTACAGATTTCGACAGCTCTGCTCAACCCCATTATAAAAATAATTAATAACATTTGGGCATCATCCACCATTTTTAAATATTCAAGATATATAAGTATTTTCGCCAAGTCTTCATTTCCTGTTTACCCTATAAATTAACCCCCACTTCTCCAAGTTATAGCCAAATATTTTTTTAACAACAGATTTGGATTCAGCCGACCCAAGAACCCCATAATTAATGTATCTCATGCATATATGCTTCTCTTTTGATTTTTTGACCGCGGCCCGTCACGAACACCATCTTCAATATCTCAAAATGAGGGATGATGCCCAAAAATATTTAATTAGTTTCATAACAGGGTTGAGCGGACCTGTCGAAATCTTCAATAAAACTTGAATAAAGTAAGTTCGTCTCCACATAAACAATTTTACTGCTTACCGCATAAATACCAGAATAGGGTACCACCAGAATAAAAATAATACCTTTGGATTTAGACGACTCAAATCCAACTGAAATGATATTCCACACAGCAATATCTTAAATAAAATCTATATGTTTGTGGCGGATTCATAATGTCGAAACTACTTTTTTTGGGTTTTTCGCCACTAAATAGAGAAAAAAAATGTCTGATCATAATATAGGTAAGTGGTACATCATTTTAGTCGACTTTGAGTCGCCCAAATCCAAATCTGGTATTAATAGATTGGATTTTGTCACAGGTATTGAGCAGGCCACACGAACCTTACCTCAAGAGATTGCAAACGAATTTAGAATTTGATCTAAATTTATTTTACAAAAACAGTCGGAAATAAAATCTAATATTACTAAAGAAGAAAAAACGCTTTAATTTCTCTAAAAAATGACAACTCAATTAAAATTTTACCGGCGGATAAAGGCAATGCCACTGTAATTATTGATAAAAATACTTATAACGACAAAATTGAAGCCTTATTAAATGAAGGCTCATATTCAAAATTCAAAAAAAGACCCAACAAAAACAATTGAAAGAAAAATTTATTCAACTTTATATAAACATAAAAGATTTTTTAACGATCTAGAACGTTCAGAGCTAACCCCACATTATAGTAAATCTCCCCATTTTTACGGCTTGCCCAAAATTCATAAACCAAATATTCCTTTTAGACCAATAGTTAGTAGCATTCATTCTGAGTGTCATAAACTCGCAAAATAGTTACTTAAAATTTTTAAATCCCTTAGTAGAAAATACAAATTCATTTATAAAAAATTCTCAACACTTTTTAGAAAAATTATCCGAGGTCAATTTTAATAACAATCTCTTGATGGTGAGTTTTGATGTGGTAAGCCTTTTCACAAATGTACCTGTAGATAAAAGCCTTTCTATAGTAAGACATCGATTAGAAAATGATCAAAATTTAGGCGAAAGAACTATACTGATCGTCAATGCTATTCTGGAGCTTCTCACATTATGCATGAAAACCACATATTTTCAGTGGGAAAGTGATTTTTTTCAACAGGATTTTGGAATGGCAATGGGCTCTCCACTTTCTCCTCTAATGAGTAATATTTTATGGAAGATTTTGAAAATAAAATTTTAGAAGAATTTCATTTTAAACCGGTCATTTGGTTTCGCTATATAGATGATATTTTTAGTATTTGGCCACACGATTTAAATAAACTTAATGATTTTCTTAATTTTATAAACAAAATTTTATTTTTAGACGTTTTAATAAACAAGCAAAATACATTACAAACATCAGTTTAGATATCTATTTCTATATCAAATTCTACTCAAATCATTCCTCATCGGTTAAAAAAGCAGTAATAAAAAGTCTATACGATAGAGCTAAAATAATTTGTTCAGACAATAACACATTTTTACAAGAAAAATAAACAATAAAAGAGGCCCTAATTAAAAATTCGTATCCAAATAACTTCATCGAAAATTCTTTTAGACAAATCGAATTTTCAAAACAACGCGAACGTAGACATAATAATGTACAACTAACAAATTTAATAATTCCGTTTATACCAGGTATTTTAGAAAAAATTAAACGAATCGCTAACAATTATAATTTTAGAACAATTTTTAAAATATCAAATACTCTTAGATCAATTCTAACAAAAACAAAACCATTAAATGCTGAACAAAATTCAAAAAATATCATCTATAAAATTCCTTGCGAGTGTGGTAAATTTTATATTGGAGAAACTTCAAGGCCTATTGAAGTTAGAATAAATGACCATAAGAGGTACCTCAGGAGGGGAGATTGGGAGAGATCTAAAATTTGCCAATATTCTTTTGAAAATGATCATAGAGTAATGTGGGGAGAAACCAGTATATTACAAAAAGAACCAGACAAAATCAAACGAAAAATCAAAGAAGCAGTTTGCATCTATCTAAATGAAGATGAATGCATAGCTAGCATATCATTTGATATAAATACAGTTTGGCTTCCAATTTTAAAACAAGATTTTCAAAAAGGTTTTTTTTAAAACAAATTAAAAAATAGCATTGATTTTCTATGTATTTTTTCTTAAAGTCAGGCAAAAGATAATTTTTACCCTTGATATTTTAAAATGAAAAACAAAATATTAAACTTTATTTTTGATTTCACTTTAAATTTTGTATTTTTAAAATGTAATCTAAAATCGAAAACAGTCAAACAAATACAATTTTAAATTTTATTAAACTCACCCAATATCTTGTTGGCTACTATCGACACACCAAACTGTCAAGTTAATATTTGAAATATACATCAGTCAAAGTCAGTCAGTTGTATGACAACAGACAGATATTTAAAAAAAATAATCGAAAAAGTTTTGAAAAGAATAATTTCTTTGAAAACGGCAGTAGAGTTTCTGCCGAAACGTCAGATAAGTACTTTACTCTAGTTAGGATTTGTGTGTGTGTGTAGGCAAATTTTTATATCATTTAAAAACCACTGACAAACGAACAAATTTTTTTCTTTAGGAATTTACGCAGTGGCTTTTAACATATTTTTGAAAAAATTTCCTTAACTTAGTGGCGAAAAACCGAAAAAAAGTAGTTTTACCAATATCATGTTCAGATATATTTTTCTGTAGTTTTTTCATTTGAAAATTTTGGACTTTTCAAAATACCCAAGGGTGCTAGAGTGACATCAATCGTATTCTTAAAATAGAGCATCTTGGCTAACAAAATCAGCAAAAAAATTTCTTGTACCAATCATTTCCCACTTGAGGCAAAAATCGTGATTTGACAACCAGACTAAAATCATCTGGGAGTAATTTCATTCTTAAAGTAGTTTTTAGTAAAAGTGTTATTGGGTTTCGTGAAATATCAACTCTAAGGAACATCTTATCAACAGCGGGTTACTTCGGATTAAGATCACCTTCGATTTAAACTGCTCCCAAAACTTTATTTTTCACTTTTTTTTAAATATTGCTTTTTGTTAAAAATTTCTGAATTTCAGGGAAAATCAACATTTTTGTTGCTTAATATCTTTGAAAACAATATTTTGGGGCTTACTTAACTCGTAAAAATTAAAAGCTGTGTGTGTTTGTTCCTCAATCACACAAAAATGACTGAATCGATTTGGATGAAATTTGCTAAGAAGATAGGGTGCATGTGACCGGGATCGGGACATAGGCTACGTTTTATTTAACATTTCGCTAAATAACAGCTGTCAAATGACATTATTTTTAGATATCGCGGACAACAACACGGGTTGACCGCTAGATTTTTTTGCATGTTACTTTTTGAGCTGTAATTTTTCATTAAAAAGCGGAAGTTTAGCAATGCCTTTTGAAAATTTTTACAGGATGACCTTAATGTTAAACATTTTAAAACTACATTTAGACACACCGAGACGCCGCGTGCCGGTCGCCTATCATTTTAATAAATATTCCGTTTTTAAGATCTACCATAAAATTTGCCTTTTTACCCTTTGATACTATTTTAATAAATTTTTAAACATATTTAGGTGGGAGCTTATTTAAAAAGTGGTCCTTTTAAATAAAATACGAAAACCTAACCAAAAAAATGTAAAAACGGCAAAATTGGGTATTTAGTTTTAAATATTTGGATTTTTTTTGAAAAGTAACGTTTATTTTGTCAATGTAATGTAATGGAAATAGCGCCGCGGCGCGGGTGCAAATTTTTGGAAAAATAATAGATTATTTTTTTTTAAATTTTATTTGTAAATAAACCATTTTAAAATAAATTTTGTTTAAAAATATAGGCAGGAAAACAACCGACAGTTAAATATTTACTTTTTACGTACTGACATGTAATTATAGCAATTTTGGCAACCGTGTACGAACGCTGCTGATCTTTGCGTGTCTATATTTTTGTGTGTACAGTACATATGTTTATTTGCTTCTGAAGTTGACTAGAAAACAAAACAATTTACTAACACTGTCGCTTCTTATAAACATCACTTAATTTACCATTATATTTATTACCTTTTCAGATCTAAAAATAATAATGGTTTTTGATAAAATAAGACAAGGTTATAGCTTAAAATGTTTATATTTTTGCTAGTAAAAATCACAATAATGATACATAAACTTTAAAAACTAGTACGAATTAATATATTATAAAAAATAATCTTTCCAGTGCAAAGAGAGCAAAAAAGTCACCGAAATTTTGAGAACCAAATTCCTTTGCATTAGCTATTGCTAAGATTTTAATCTTAAGTTTTAATAATAGGGTAATTTTAGTCTATTTTTTGTGACTCTTGCTTTTATCTGGTTTTTATAAATATAAATAATTTGACATTTTCGTGGACAACGCCATTGACTAGGAATAGGACAAGGCATAGGGCATAGCTGGTATCCATTACTTTGTTTATTGTCTTTTAAAAGCGCTTTTATATAAGGTCGGTTTAAAAATTGAAACCAATGAAATACGCTATGACTTTGCAGAATTTTCTTGACCGATTTAAATAAACGTAGCATGTACATAAATTCGTTGAAAGAATAAGGCTATTTAGCGCATATCTCAATTATTTTACAACTACATACTTACACATTTTTTTTTTCAAAAATGTCCGTCATTTTGAATTTTAATGAAATGTCAGTTTTGACATTAAACGCATAAAATTTAAAGCTTTCTTTTTTAAAGAAACTTTAAATTTCAAATTCCCGATAATTAAAATGGAAGTTGTTGACAATCCAAAAAGTCCGCATTTTTCGAACACCCTATATTGTAATTATCGATACAATCATCTTTCTCTCGAGATAACTGGTTAAACCGTACAAGAAGTTTGAAAGAGCTGTTACTAGTTGCCAGAACCCAAAACCGTTCTCAACTAAAAAGCCAGTTAACAACTCATTTTCTTTTTAGTATCCTTTGGCCTATGATCGGTGCCATGTTGACACCAAACTGACAGAAAATCCATGTTTTGCTTGTCAATTTGGTTATAAAATGGCAGCCACAGTAGGCTAAAGGGCACTGAGGCGGTAGAAGTTAACAGGCGTTTTAGTTGAGAACGGTGTTGCCCAACCCCGGTTTTATATAACGCTAAAAAAAAATAAAGATATACCACCTTAGTCCCTAAAAGAGGGATTTAAACACGTGACTAAAATGTCTTTTTAACTTTTGAGGACCTGTAGCCCTCGCTTCGCCCAGGCTACAAAAAGTGTCACAATCGTGCGAAAAACGAAATCTATATTTACGAACCAAATCTATATCATTAAGCATATTATTTCTGGAATTTCTGAGGGTTAAGCTCCATACAACATACGCTTAGACACACACAGACACATCGAGATGCTCCACTCCTAACTCCTAAGACCCCTCTTTTTTCGCATTCGCGTCGGTTGGGGGTAGAAATATGGTTCTTCTTCTGCGTTTGGTTTTAAAACTGCATTGGGCACATCAAAAGCAGTAAACCTCGGACGGTACTTTTATCTTTAAGTAAATGTATTTTATGGTTTAAGAATCGTTTTTGGTCTGTCCTCGTCAGCGACGACATTATATGTGTAATCAAATATTTACTTAAGGTCCGTTGCTGCCAGATTAACATGGTTACATTGTTCTCTTTTCCTGAGAAATCCATCATACCAGGGAAATACCCGCCTGTACACCCCGCATAGCTAACTATATTCTTGAGATAGTTGTCCCTGCTAGATATGCAGAATCGAAGGATGTGCCATCGTCTATTTTTACCTGGTATGAGTAGTATGCTGGATCTCTTTGCGTGTGGGTGTAGCGAAATAAGTCAACCACCTAGTACACATCTTTATTATTTAACAAGTGTAGTGGTAGTGCTTGAAATTTGTTTATGTCTATTAAAATGTCGCTTCAGATCCCTTTTGCGTACGGTTTTAAAACTGCATTGGCCACATCGAAACCATTCAATCTCGTCAGCACTTTTATGTGTAACAAAATGCGATATAAGGCAATTTTTGCGCTTGGTCTGAAAATTGCATTGAGCGCATTGAAACCACATGATCTCGTCAGCACTTTTATGTATAACCAAATGCGATTTAAGGCAAGATTTGTATTTGGTATAAAAATTGCATTGGGTACATCTAAAACAATCAATCTCGTCAGCAATTTTATGCGTTTTTAAGTGCCTTGTAAGGAGGTAATTGCGTTTGGTCTGAAAATTGCATTGGGTACATCGAAACCAATTAATCTTGTCAGCACTTTTATGTGTAACCAAATGCGATACAAGGCAATTTTTGTGTTTGGTTTGAAAATTGCATTGAGTGCATTGAAACCACATGATCTCGCCAGCACTTTTATGTGTGATAGAATGTCGTTGTAAATCCGGTTTGCGTTTGGTGCGAAAATTGCATTGAGCGCATTGAAAACACTTGATCTCGTCAGCACTTTTATGTGTAACCAAATGCGATATCAGTCCATTTTTGTATTTGGTCTGAAAATTGCATTGGGCACATCGAAACCAATCAATCTCGTCAGTACTTTTATGTGTTATTAAGTGCGATGTAAGATGGTACTTGTGTTTGGCCTGAAAATTGCATTGAGTGCATTGAAACCACTTGATCTCGGCAGCACTTTTATGTGTGATAGAATGGCGTTGTAGATTACGTTTGCATTTAGTTTGATAACTGCATTGAGCACATCGAAACCAACAGACCTCAGCACTTTTATGTTCAATCAAATGCTTTTTAAGCCCAGACTTGTATTTGGAACTGAAACTGCGTTGGGCACATGGGAACCGATTGACTTCGACGCCACCTTCTGTATACTGATGACTAAAAATAAAATTTATGCACTACCGAATATAGCTTTAAAATTATTCAAATAGCTTACTATAAATAAATTGGTCGACCTTATTAGTTTACTGCTGGACGGGTTTGCTAATATTATAAAATTTTAACTGTGCAATTTCAAAATGATTTGGAAATTCAGCCATGGAATAACGTTTTTTCCATTGAAAACCTCGATTAAAAAGTAAATTTTTAACGGAAACTATCTTAAATTTATTTTATTTGTATGCTCCTTTAAAAAGTTGCAAAAATAAAAAAAACCCTACTGTCCATGGATCACTGAAAATATTAGAAAGCTGCAATCATTAAGAAACCGCGCGCTTAATAAATATCGCCGAACTAAGATCTTGGGTGATTGGAACTACTACAAATATCTACGAAATTTGACCACCAGTGCAATACGCAAAGAGAAAAAAGTTTATCTTAACACTAAGTTTCAGGGTTGTAGTGACAAAGACAAATGGCAAGAATTAAGAAAAATCGATGTGATAAACAAAACTAAAAGTGTTATTCCTGAGAACCTAAGAAAACCTAATTTTTTTACTAACACTTTAGCTTCTAAAACGGCCCTCAGCAATGACCTGGTCAATTTTTATTCTTCCAACTCTCTTCCCATTCAAAAACCTTTTAAGTTTAAACTCGTTACTGATTACCCTTTTGGCCTTCTGCTTTTCGTTTGTGATTCCTTTTATTACACACATAATAAACTATTATTATTATTATTAATATATAGTTTATTCAGTGCAAAAATGTATACATACAAGATCATAATTTAAGTATCCGAAGAATGCTGAACACTGCGCCAAATAAACAAGATTGTCCACGTAAGTTGCCTTAAAGCTTAAAAATTTTACGTAGGAATACAAATACACCACAAAATAAACTTATCTTAAACTTAAAAAACTTAAAATTCAGTAAACGTTTAATCATAATTATTAATTAATTTTAAAAAATCCTATAAAGATAAAAATAAGAATGACGATTAAGAGTTAAATAGAAGACAATAAATAAAGTTTTCGTTAATTATTTTTTATATCAATTAATGAATGAATTTGATTTCTTGGAGTATTGTTAATCCAATTCTCAACTGCAAGTTTGAAATGCTTTAGCGTTTCCTTTTGTTTTATGTCGAGGGGCAAGTTTGTTTGTCCTCTTTCTTAAATATTGTAATAGCTAACTGCTTAAAAAATAGTTGTCTAATATCTAATATTTTATTTGCCTTGTACAGAAGATCTGACGAATACATCCTAGGTTTGTTAAATATAATTTTAAGTAACCATTTTTGGGATACTTCAAGTTTATGAATATGATCTTTAAGACACCTCCCCATGCTATGATTCCATAAGTAATATGTGGAAGTACTAAAGTTTTCTACAGCTTGTCAATTGAAAATATATTTTTATAAAATTTAAACTTATAGAGTAGGTTTAATACTTTTTTATTAACGAAATTTACGTGAATTTCCCATTTTAGAGTATTGTCAAAAATTATCCCAAGATATTTTATTTGTCTAATAGACCTAATTTTAAATTCGTTTGATATTGAAAGTTCCTCATACGTTGGTAAGTATTTTTCATAGGAAGTGAATGTGTTTTTGTCCAGTTAATGGTTAGTTTCTTTGTGGAAAAAAAATCTGCAAATTTTCTAAAATCTTTTTCAACTTTTAGTTTCAGTTCATCCCAGTTATCTCCCGTATAAAAGCAAACGTGTTCATCAGCAAAACTGGCTACATCTCCAGATGTATCTATTTCAAACATGTCATTAACATATATTGTAAAGAGAAGAGGTACCAACACAGTTCCCTGGGGGACGCCATACGTAACATCTTGAAATCTGCTTACCACTGAGTTAATCTCCACGCACTGTTTCCTATCTGAAAAATAGCTCTTCATTATATTAAATTCTTTATTTTTAAACCCAAGATTTTGCAAACATGAAAACATTTCTGTATGGCAGACGGTGTCAAAAGCTTTGGCAAGATCGACGAAGATGCACATAGCTGGTTTTTTATTATCAATCGCTTCATAAATTTTGGCACTTAGGTAAGCCAGTGCATCTTGCGTCGATTTGCCCTCCTGAAAACCGAACTGTTTTTCACTGATTACTTTATTTTTTGCAAGATAGGAAACAATCCGTTTTTTAACAATTTTTTCTAAAATGTTTGACAAGCTTGAGAGAACTGAGATGGGTATGTAGTTATTAACGTTATCTTTGTCTTCAGATTTATATATGGGTTTAATTTTTGCTATTTTAAGCGATTCAGGAAAGATGCCGTTGTTAATAGATAAGTTAAAAACGTAGGTAAGTGGAATTGAGAGTTCAGATGAATACTTTTTTAAAAATTCTGACTGAATTTGATCTATTCCAGGGGCTTTATTAGTTTTTAATTCTTTAATTATTTCTATTACCTCATTGGTGTTAGTTGGTTCAAACTTTATTTCATCTTGGAAGATTTTTTTAACATATTGTTTCTTAGGTTGCTTAATTTTTGAGGCAAGAGTTGTGAAAATAGTTATTAAAGTGTTTTACTATTTGTTTTTTGTCTGTGCTCTGTCTGTACTAATTTTTTTTATATTGGTATTATTAGTTTTGTTTTCCATTTTATTTAATGTTAACCACAGATTTTTGGAGCAGTTTTTATTCTTGTTAATTTGGGTTTTAAAGTAATTAATTTTTGTTATTTTTTTATTAATTGGTTCAAGATATTTCTATAGTTTTATAGTTGAAAAAAAAAACTTGAATATTTTTTGGGTTATTTTTATATTTTTTGTAGAGGGTATGTTTTTTGTTGACTGACGTTAAAAGAGCGTTAGTTATCCAGGGAGTGCGTTTATGCTGTGAGTGATTTATTTTAACTATTGTTTTGCAGTTATCTATTTTTTTGTTTAAAATACTATAAAAAATATCAAGGCTTTTATTTACACATTTACAGTTATAAAGTTGACTCCAAGATAAGTTTGCTAATATTGTTTTAAGCTTATTATGATCTAAGTAGATTTTAGTACTGGTGACAGAGACATTTGTAATAATACGGGATAGTGATCTGTAATGGGCGTTATATTTGACAAAGATGTGGTCTAGGCAAGATGCAGACTTCTCTCTTGTAATTGAGTTTATGGTAGATTTAAATCCGTTGATAGAAAGAATATTTAAGTATTCGTTGACCTGCTCATCCCTCTCATCCAAAATGTCAAAATTTAAGTCTCCCACCAAGATGTCTATATCTGAGTGACCACTTTTTTCTAGTAAAAATTCATAAAGATAGTTATTAAATTCATCTTTATTTAGTGAAGTTGATCTATAGATGGAAAATATTTGTATTTTTTTATTATAGTGTATTATTTTGGTTTGTATAACTTTGATGTTACCTAAATTTAAAATAGTACTATTATGATTAAATGTTTGCTTTACGTAAATGACCACACCGTCACATTGGTTTATTTGTCCCTCATTGTAAAAAATATCGTACCCGGAAATATTAAACATTTCAAGAGCATGAATCTGACGGGTTTCTGTCACCACAATGCAGTCGAATTTGCATTTGTTAATAGCAGCTAACAAAACTTGCAGTTGAGATAAACTTTTATGCAGCCCTCTAATATTACTATGAAATATTGAAAAGTTATTTAATAAGTTCTTGCTTAATAAGTTGTTATAGTCCAAAAGGTTTCCAACACATTTCGTTTCAAATGAATCTATGCTAAATTCTTGAATGTAAGCCTCCATTTTCGTAAATCACATAAATAAAATTAAAATAAAAGATAAATTAGTGTTTTTTTATACAATAAAATAATTAAGGAAAGAAGGTGTATATTTTTTCCCCAAATTTTGTAAATAATAAAACAGATATTCTAATAATAGCTATATAAATACTACTTTTTTTATTTTCCATTTTAGGGTGTAAGTAGATCTAATTAAAAAAAAGAAAAAGAGAAGAACCAAAAAAGAAGAGTTCCAACGAAACAGTCTTGCTTACTTTTATAAATTTCTCCCTGGCCTGCTGGGTTTGCTGGAGACTTGGGGGATCCCGATCTACCTGTAACCTTTGTTTTTGATTTTTCTTCCTTTGAAGATTTTCTGGTATTGCTGGTAGCGTGCGTATTTGATGGTTGTATGTTACCGGTTTTTTTTTAATGTTTTCTACTGCAGGATTAGGCAATACTGTATCAACAAAAACGTCGTTAAGTTGATCAGGCTCGGTAGCTAAATAATCAAATTCTTTTTGTCTGGATACAGTTGGTGTGGTTGGAGCGCTATTGGACTTGACTTCCTCTTGCTCTGTTAATTCTACTGCTGGATCTTCTGTATGTGGAGTGTCCTCTAGCGCCTCCACACTAAATTTTTCACCATTAATTAGAAGGTAGTTGCCTCGTATTTGTGCTCTATGCCCCTTTTGCTGTGCCAATTTTTTGTGTTTTACAAGTATCCTTCTGATATCCCACTCCTCTTGTGTTAAATCCTCAGATATTCTTACTTGTGAGTTTTTTAACTTTTTACACTCCTTTAGAACATGCGTTTTTGTTAAAAGGACAAAAATTGCACTATAATTGGACGCGGGTGTTCACCCTTACCCATGAGATAAATATTATTGCACAATGTTGTTGTGAGGTTTAGCCCTAAGAGTGAGTTAAGAGATTCAATACCGTACTCTGATATGTTCACACCATCAGGGTACTGTAAATTCCCAATTATTATATTATTCTTTTTTAGTGCCCGTTGTACCAGTTCGTATGTTCTTGCTTTTCTTGTTTCGACTCCAATTCTTGCCTCCTGACACACTGCTCTTGTACAGTATTTTTTAATTTAGACACCTCTTCTTTCGCTTTTTGAACTTCGGATTTGATTTCTTCCTTTATAATTAAAGTCTGCCTGTCATTTGACTCGGTAATGAAGGCTGTTAACCGTTTATACATTTCATCATAATCGCTTATGTTAAGATCGTACGTGTATGGACATCTTTAGTCTTTATTTACGTTATATAACGGTTTATTCAAAAACGAATGGTCTAAAACTTACCCATGAGATAAATATTATTGCACAATGTTGTTGTGAGGTTTAGCCCTAAGAGTGAGTTAAGAGATTTAATAACGTACTCTGATATGTTCACACCATAAGGGTACTGTAAATTCCCAATTATTATATTATTCTTTTTTAGTGCCCGTTGTACCAGTTCGTTCGTATGTTCTTGCTTTTCTTGTTTCGACTCCAATTCTTGCCTCCTGTCACACTGCTCTTGTACAGTAGTTTTTAATTTAGACACCTCTTCTTTCACTTTTTGAACTTCGGATTTGATTTCTTCCTTTATAATTAAAGTCTGCCTGTCATTTGACTCGGTAATGAAGGCTGTTAACCGTTTATACATTTCATCATAATCGCTCATGTTAAGATCGTACGTGTATGGACACCTTTAGTCTTTATTTACGTTATATAACGGTTTATTCAAAAACGAATGGTCTAAAACTTTCTAGTAAAAATGTCTATTGTTTAAATATTATTTAAAAAAAAAACTGATAAGCACTTCAACTCAACGGGTTACCTGGGATCACTTTGTAAAATCATCTTTTTGTCAACTGAATTGATCTTTTATTTAAAAAATGTTTCAAAAGATGCTTAGTAAGCGATTTTATCATCATTTTTCTCTACCACTATCACCATTACACATTTAGTAATAGATTTCACTAGGTATTACTATTTAATTAACACTATTTACTTGTCAAAATAGACTGATTTAAATGCAGTAAAATTCGTGGCGTCGTGTTGTCTGGGTGATTTCGTCTCAGTCTTACTTTCCTCAATCCTGGAAAGTAGCTTAATGTTTTGTCATTACCTAAAGTTAAAAATCCTACAAGCTATAATCAGTTATGATCTATTTCAATTCTACCTACACTATCCAATACCATACAATTTTAGAAAAAGTAATGGAATTATAGATGGACAGTTTCCTTTAAAAAAATCAGATAATTCCAGAGAAGCAATCAGTATTTAGGAGACGCTTTAGTTGTGCAACTGCTCTTTCGGACATTTTTGACGAAGTAGTTCGTGCGAATGACTTAAATAAGGCCACTGTATTGGTCCTTCTTAATTACACAAAAGCTTTATTTGTCGGAAAATTCAAAAAATATCACAAAATAACAAACCGTCAGAAACTAAAATGGCCGATAACAAGGATATGATGCAAAATGTATTCCATGACCATTGTTGTGTTATCTATCAGCTGCCCTTGATCTATAATATAAAAATGGTAAGTGGATGTTTTTAAGTAAGCTTAAAATACTCAATAACAGTAACGTTGACATATCGTAAAATTATTGGAATAAACTCAAAATAATTAGTGAAAATTGGTGTATTAGTGTAACAAAATACGCTGCATTTGAAAACAATTATTAAATAGCAAAAAAACAGTGGATTTAACACAATATTGGTGATTTTATTACCCATGAAAATGAACACCTAAATAATAAGAAATATTGTGAGTATTAGAATAAACAGAAGTCATAAAATTAATAATGTAATTAACTTGCGAAAAATGTAAGAACCATTGCATATTCAAACGTCACGCCAACCTTAGCAGCGATGAAACGTTTGGCTCGAAGTGCCACAGATGCAGAAGGGCGTTGAAAATTGAATATATTGAAAGCTCAATATCCTCAGACAGCAGCCGGCTTGATAATTCATTTCTGGATTCTCTACTAGATCGTATGAATAAACTGAGGCATTCTAACAAGGCGTCCACTAGTGCGAAGGTCAACATTGCTACTAACCAAAATATAGAAAAAGATAAACACATTACGGTTAGGAAAAAACCAACAAGGTCAACACGCAGTCGAGTAAAAATGGGTTGCCTGTGGTTCAAAAAAAAAAATCAGAAAAAGAAGTAGGACAACCCCTCAGACAACCCTCCACACAAAACCAAAAAAATAATGAAAATAATAATTTCGACAAAAAAAGCGGAAGCGAAGTAGAAGCCGATGAGGGCGATTAGAGGAAGGTGCGTTACCGAAAACGAGTACGAAAAAGTATGCGACAAGATCCCATCAGAGGCAGCAAACAGACAGAGTGGAAAGGAGGAAATAAGCGCAGCTGAAAAAATTTGCTACTTATTTGCAACTGGCTTCAAAGCAACTACAACGAAAGATACTCAGAGGTCGAAAAATTAAAAACCAAAATAGATCGGCAATAAAGCTCCTTTCAGATCACCATTCCAGTCAGCAAAAAGGAAGCAATTATGAACCCTACAATATGGTTACAAGGTGTAAGCGTCAATTTTTTCTTGAATCTAAAGAGGCTCTCTCGACAAGCGTGGAATCACCCTCAGGGTCAAAACAGATATTAAAAAGTATTCAATTGTAAGTCCAAATTTCTTAATTAAATTTAACATATCAATATTCAAGGGTTATCCAGCTGCTTTTTGGAATCTACAATGTTGGTAAGTCAAACTCAGGCAGATTCCTTGACCATATCAGAACATTGGTTGTTAAACAATGATATTGAAACCGTAAATATCCCAGGATATCATTTTCAAGGTCTCAGCACATTCATGGAGGTACAGCTATTTTTTGCAAAAATAAATTTTACTGTAAGCAAATGTCTACAATCACAGAGGCTCTCGAAATTCACTGTGAGTTCTCAGTTTCTAGACCTTAGTATCTTATGGTCTTTAGCCACACATTTCAGGAATAACAAGACCGGACTCACAAGCACAACTTGACAACATTTACTCTAATATAACAGCTGAGGACCTAGACTCTTCAGAAATCATACCTACTGATCTCTCTGACCACTATGCTCAAACATTATGCTTTAAACATAGAAGTAGAAATAATCAGCATATTTTTTTAAAAAAATGTAGGTCATACACACAGAACAATATTATTAATTTTTCCAATTATTTATGCAATTAGAATTGGAACACTATTTTTGAAACTGAGGATCCTAACGAACAATACGATATATTCTATAAAAAGTTCTTTTACTACTTTGACATTTCTTTTCCAAAACAAACGAAACGAATCCGGGATTTAAATACTTGGGTTAACAAAAAAATCAGAAACTATGGCAGTTATATCAAGGACCTCTATATAGATTATGAAAGTACAAAATCGCAAGTTCTCTATCAAACATACAAGTCAGAAAAAAGCAATACAAAAAATTTCTAACGAACTATAAAAAATCGATGAATAAAAACATAATCTACAATTCGAAAAACAAAACAAAAACGCTATGGTTTATTTTTAACTCAAGAACAGATAAATGTAAGAAAAATGAAATAAAAGAGATTCGAAGAAATAAAGACACCAAAAAAAGTAATCCACAACAAATTTGCAATACCTTCCTGCAACAATTCACTGTTCGCAGCATTAATAGACATAACCGAATACCTTTTAATAATTACAGTAAAAAAATTTCAAATTCTTTGTTTCTTCTGCCTACAGATGAGGTTGAAATATCTAGAATAATTCGTAATCTACCAAACCAATTCTCATCAGGTATAGATGAAATACCTCCAGCTATTCTCAAAAAAGTTGGTGGCCTAATATCATTTCCACTTTCAGAAATCATCAACAATTCCTTCCTAACTGGAATCTTCCCATCAAAACTAAAACTTGCAAAAGTGGTCCTAGTGTGTAAGAAGGACCGCCAGGACGAGGCTCAAAATTCAATTTCAATTCAATCCTTCCAGCTGTGTCAAAGGTCTGCGAGAGAGCGATCTACAATAGATTAAGTTTATAGAGTCCAATAAAATTTTATCAAAATCTCAATATGGCTTTAGACCAAAAAAAATCAACGGAACAAGCAATATAATGTGGCTATCTGGAATTGTGTGGCATCAGAGGGATTGCACTTGACCTGCACGTGTGCTACGAGCTACATGGACCACCGAAAACAAATCGTCTCCATTTGCAGAGATGGTGTCATACATGTCAACTTGTTACCTGAAGCGACCAATCCTCTTCATCCCTGCAAAGGTATGCCTGCCCAGTTCGCTGACGACTATTCTTGTGTGGTAGTTAGTGAGACTCTTTCAAAAGGATGTTCGGAGGTTGCAATGGTGTAGGGATAACTCGCTTATTTTGAACAAAGATAAAACCGTGCTAGTAACTTTCAGAAAACGAAAAAATACTTCATCATCTCTTTATGTAAAACTGGGCAAAAAACTATCCCTACAAACAGCATACAACACTTCTAAAATCTAAAATTTAGAGTACTTGTGCTCTATTTCGTAGACTGCCGGACGTGATTAGCCTGGAATGCTTAAAAATTTATCATTTTTCTATTATACAAAGCAAAATATCAGATGGCATTCTGTTCTGGGGCTCCTCACCTTATGCAATGAATATTTTCATTGTTCAAAAGTGACTATTGAGATGCATGCTAGGATTAAGTCCGCAAATATGACTATAAGAACCAGGCAGGCATCAGAATTGGCTATGCCTCATCACTTCTTTACCTTCTTTGATAAAGGTGCCTTCTATCGGGCTATCAAAGCATACAGATCCTTACCAATGCAAATTAAAAGTATTCAAAAAATTCCCAATTTTAAAAAGCAGTTAAGGGATATGCCCTTGAAAATTGTTTTTATAGTTTGCAATTTAATTAAGTAGTTAATATTAATAATCAATGTATTTTAATATTTAGTTTAAGGATATTCTTTGTATTTTTTTCAAATTTAAAACATTTGATATTGCTAGGTTTTACATATTGTAAAGTATTGTGAGCAACAAACTAAGTAAGTAAGTAAGATGTTACGCTTAAGTTTTTTGTAAGTAATTTCCGTTTTCTTTAGGTCTTTTTAATAAAGGTATAAAAAAGATGGTGCTTTTCTTAATCGTATTTTAAATTACTCGCTGAGCTCGTTATTTAAATCAACATCAACGCTTATAAAAACCCACTATTTTAACCACCAGTATTTTAGTGATCTAGCATTAAAAAAATTCTAATATAAAACACTACTATACAATATTATTAAGACTTTCTTAAATCAATAAAAATCTTAAATTAAAAAAAAAAGATTTTATGGCCACCCGGAAGAGCAATATATTCGTAAGGTGGAAATGGTATGCAGATTTGTGCTTTTTTATACTGCTTTAATTTGCTCTTTACACTGCATTCACTACATTGAAACCAATTGACATAGGACGTAGGTGGATGTCTAATTATTTTAACTGGATAGTGGTAGCACCAAAATCAAGCGCGTTCGGGGGGGGGGGGTAGGGGGGGGGTTAATAACTCTCCCCCCTGAACTTAAATTTTTTATAAAAACAGTTTTTATGCATAAAATGTAAATAAACATAAACATGCTATATCACCATTGATATTTACAATTTTAGTTTATTTTGTGTGAGAAATGGCAATTATTGTGTCATTTTAGCGTTTTAGTGGAGGTATCAGATGGCGAATTTTCAACTAATAGCCAAACATATTTACAAAATGAAGGAAAAATTTAGCGCCCTAATAAGTTTACAGAAAAGATTTGTGGTGTAGAGGGCAAAGGGTGAGGGAGTAAATCGGAAAAAAGTTTTTTCTTGACCAGGATTTGAACTCGAGACCTCTAGAATACCGATCTAATGCTCTACCAACTGAGCTACCGAGGAACCGGGGTTTTGACTGGCTAATCAGAAATCCTTTCGTCCGATTCAATTTGTAGAGAGGAGATCTTTGAAGCCTACTGCGGCTTTAAAAACCTAGAGATGCTAAAAAGACCAGGAGGTACACATTCACGATTATTAGTTATACGAAATTTCTATTTATCTATCAACGAACGATACACGACATATAGCGTTTTATTGGAGGTGTCAAATGGCTAATTTCCAACTAATAATTTCAGCCAAACATATTTACAAAATGAAGAGAAAATTTAGCGACCTAATAAATTTACAGAAATTATTTGTAGCGTAGAGGGTAAAGGGTGGGGGAATAAATGGGGAAAAAGTTTTTCCTCGAATAGAATTTTAAAGCCGCAGTAGGCTTCAAAGATCTCCCTATTACTAACAAATGAATCGGACGAAAGGATTTCCGAATAGCCAGTCAAAACCCCGGTTCATCGGTAGCTCAGTTGGTAGAGCATTAGACTGGTATTCTAGAGGTGCCAAGTTTCGAGGTCGAGAAAAAACTTTTTTCCGATTCATTTTCTCACCCGTTGCCCTCTACGCCACAAATCTTTCCTTAAAATTTTAGTTTGATTTTTTGTCAAAAATGGCAATTTTAGGAAAAATTTCACATCACACCATTTACTTTAATTTTTAGTCAAAAATTGCATTTTTAATGTATTTTTCCTAAAAAATTTCGCCAACAAATCTAAGATAAATAAACAACTTGAAATCTCATTACCGCCCCTAGATTTGAGACCAAGTCCGCGCGTGATTGAAACCTGTCGATTTCGTCAGCATACTTTTATACTTAACATATGATATGTTAGATGCTATTGGTGCTTTGTCGGAAAACTGAATTTTGTGCATTTACAAGCTGATTGCAACAGCACTTGCGTCTATTCCGCGCAAGTGATGCTAAAAATCGATATTTTATATTGTTTGAAAACTGCATTTCCGTTAACGCATTTTTGCTTAAACAAATAATTTACCTCAAAAATTTGCTTGTATCTTGTCTGAAAACTACATTTTGCACATTTAAAGCAAACGATTTCGTCAGAACTTGTCTTTGCGTTTAACTTCTGCCGAATACTGGAACAGTACTGCGATCTTTATTAGAACCCTTGAACTACGCATTTTTCTCGCAAATTCAATGAAATAGAAACGCTTAGAAAGCAAGATTTATCGATTATTGTATTCCTTGCTTTTAGAAAAAAGGGAACCTATTTTTTTTTTGTTCAGGCAGGGAAATATAAAAAGGAATAATGGAATCCAGAGGAAATTGTTGATAATCCTCCAATTTTTTTAAAAATCGGGTTTAGAACCTGGGAGATATATTTTTGTTAAGAATTTTAAAATAAACAGCCTTGCAAAATTTCAGCTAATTCTGTTGTTTAGTTTTCCCTGGGCACCCTGGAAAAGTTATGAAAAAATAATTTGCTAGTTGTAGTTATTTCTTAATTATCTCGGGAGAAACTATGGACTCAAAACTACGCTGGGCACATCGAAAACTTAATCTTGCCGAAGTCGTTAAAAGCCTTTTTAAATAATATTTAGGTTACCTCTCAAAAAACCCCTTATAGCCTCAAAAAACCCCTTATAGCCTAAAAATTGATGTAGTTAAGTTTTAGCAAGAAAATGAAATGAATGAAATTAGGCACACTTTTGCTCTGGACAATTCTTAAAAATTTTGGTAGAAGAAATCGATGATCGGTTGTATGGGACGGCAAGATGGCGGCGATTTGCTCAAAAGAGTAGTATTTTTTTTTAAATCGTAGGTTTTGTAACAAAACAAGATTATACTCGAATTTATGATTTGATCGGGAGGACTTTAGCACGAAAGTTTTTGGATAGATAGCGCTAGCAGTCGACGTGACATTTAAATTTTCGATGTCAAATTTTGAAAATTTATTTTTTTAATAGCTTGGACAATACAGGCATTTTAATAAAATAATGGATTGTATACAGCTAAAGTATATAGATTAAAAAAATTGGTTCAGTTTCGTGGCCTATATATTTTTTTCGAGTATTTAGAAAACACTGGGTTTTCAACGTTTTCTTCAAATCTTCCTAGAGACAAAAAATTTGGCGGGATGTACACTAACTTGCACATAAAATGCGTACACAAGCAGTAAAATGTAAGTTTTTTTAAACAGTATAACTAGCTGTTGTAAGCACACTAAAGCTCAGACTCATTCTCATACAGATAAAGGACACTCACAGTGAGCTGAATTCTATATTAAAGCCTCGCTGATCTCGAATATCCGGTGGCAGCACCATTTTTGTCCAAAACTTTTTGTAGACGTCGAACCATGGAATTTGATAAGTTTCGACAGTACTGAACATCGTCAGCGATCTCGTCCCACGCATTGAATATGGCATCTAGTAGTTTTGCCTGGTTTCGAGGCCTCCAATTTCTTTGGTAAATAATCTTTACCAATCTTCCCCACACATTCTCCATCGGATTCAGGTCTGGACTGTTCGATGACTATGCTAATACTTCAATGTTCTGGTTTTGGAACCATGCCTTGCAAACATTGGCAGTGTGCACGGCGCAGTTATCATGCTGGAATATGAATTGGTTCTCTGGACAGAGAACTTCAACCGATGGCAATATGACGTCCGAAAGAAGCTCCAGATAACGTACTGCAGTGAACCGACCATTAATCTGCTAACATACCCCCAACCCCCGTGCACTAACCCAGCCCCACATGACGGAAAAATGACCCGCCCTGGTTATTTGATTTGTGTATCGCTCATCAAGCCGAGAGTGTGGAGGCCGATAAACTTAATTCTTCTGCGATCTGAGGAGGATTGGAATATTTTTTCATCGGTAAATATTACCCGTGCCCAGTAATCTTCATCACGGTGATGATTTAGGGCAAAAATTACTCTTGCCTGTTTTTGTTTTTGAGTTAGTTTTGGTTTTTTTGCAGCAGTACAGTAACGTAACTCTGAACCTCTTATTCTCCTACTTGCCGTGGAGCAGGATGCAGGAAAATTTGTCACTGAGACTGCGTTCACTGCGGACTCGAATGGATTTTCCCTCAAGTAAATGAGCAACGCTTCGTCTTCTTGTTCACTAGTCTTTTTAACCTTGCCAGTGCCTTCTTTTCTTTCTAAACTGTGTGTAGCCAGCAAACGGATTCTTATTCTGCAAACTGTGGCTTTGTTAACACCATAGTGGTCACCCGTTCTTCTCACCGACCACCGGTCTTTACTAAGTCGCGTTATTATTTGCGTTTTCACAAAAGTAGACAAATGTCTCGGCATATTGAATCGCAACTGACAAGACTTCATGTTGACACCTATTTGTCACGAATGTTTGTCATCTACATACACTGCTCAGAAAAAAAAATTTTTACTATTCTAATGTACGCAATTTATCTGCAAGTTAGTGTACATTGAGGTATTTAAAAAAAAGTTACATCTTACTAAAAAAAAATCATTTTAAGATATTTTTTTTTTAAAATTTTTATTATATAGAAAATAGCGACAGGTCTTTGGTTGTAATTTAATAATTTAAACAGAGCATCAAAATATCTTTCCTTCTAACTTTTTGCTGACAGGCTTATTAGATTAATTTCATTAGGCCTGTCAAAGTAAGATTTAAAAATAAAAACAAGATTATCAATTGGTTCTTTTTTATTTTTTTAAATTACTTTGATTGGCTCAGTAAAACTAAACTTATCATCCCGCAAGCAAAAATTGAAATGGAAAAACTATTTCGATGTTCTTTTTAATTATTAAATTACAGCAAAAGATCTATTGCTGTTTACTTCCTTCCTTCCTCTCCATCAAGTATTCGAATATAATTTTGTTTTGATAAGCAACCTACTATTTAAAAAAAGACGAAAATCACCGCCATCTTGGTTCCTATACATCCGATTAACATTTTTTTTCATTTTCTTGACCACAATCCTAAGCATCGTCGAAAGAGTAAGCGTGCCAAATTTTATGCTCTCCACAAGAAATGGACAATAGAGTTCTATTTGGGCAACAACTAGGCTAGTCAAAGTAAGATTAAAAAAAATAACGTTATCAGTCGTATCTTTTTTATTTTTGAGGTATAATTTTCAAATTTGACACGAAAGTTTTTGGATAGATAGCGCTGCAGTCGACATGACATATAAATTTCCGATTTCAAATTTTGAAAGTTTATATTTTTTTAATAGCTTGGACAAGACAGGCATTTTTAATAAAATAATGGATTGTATACAGCTAAAGTATATAGATAATATGAAATATAAAAAAATAGGTTTAGTTTAATATAACCTTTAGTGGCCTATAATGTTTTTCGAGTATGTAGAAAATACGGGGTTTTCAATGTTTTCTACAAATCTTCCTAGCGACTAAAAATTTGGCGGGATTTACATGTAATTGATTTTTTTGTGAGTGAAAAAGCCCCAAAAAACTATGATATAAAATTCAAAAATCTATCGGGCCGTTTTTACGCTATAGGCCAGTAAAGTTGACATAACCTGTGTTAATTCGTTCGCCTTAAATCGCCTTATTTACTTACTTTCTTGGAAATTCTTTAGGATTGGGCTTAATAAAATTAATGATTGGATGTATAGGAGCCAATATGGCGGCACTTTTTACAAAAATTGAGGTATTTTTTTTAAAGTTACATCTTACTAAAAAAAAATGCATTTTAAGATACTTTTTTTTAAAGTTTTTTTATTATATATATAGAAAATAGCGACAGGTCTTTGGTTGTAATTTAATAATTTAAACAGAGCATCAAAATATCTTTCCTTTTTGCTGACAGGCTTATTAGATTAATTTTATTAGGTCTGTCAAAGTAAGATTTAAAAATAAAAACAAGATTATCGATTGGTTCTTTTTTAAATTTTAAATTACTTTGACTGGCTCAGTATAAACTAATCACCCTGCAAGCAAAAAGTGAAATGGAAAAACTATTTCGATGTTCTTTATTTTTTTTTAATTTATTTATTTTTATTTTATTTTATTAAATTACAGCAAAAGATCTCTTGCTGTTTTCTAAATTATTAAAAAATTAATTTATGAATTCCTCTCCATCAAGTATTCGAGTAATATTTTGTTTTGATAAGCAACCTACTATTTAAAAAAAGGACGAAAATCACCGCCATTTTGGTTCCTATACATACGATTAACAATTTTCTTGAACACAATCCTAAGCCTCGTCGAAAGAGTAAGCGTGTCAAATTTTATGCTTTCCACAAGAAATGGACAATAGCGTAAAAAACGAATCCATAGATTTTTTAATTTTATATCTTAATAGATTTGTTGGGGGTCTTTTCACTTAAAAAAGTCATCCATATGTATATCCAGACCAATTTTTAGTCACTAGAAAGAGTTGAACAAAACCTTGAAGGTCACTAAAGGTCATTTCTAACTAAAGGTCATTTCAAACTAAAAATGTTTTTTGTAAGTCTACATACTTTAGATTTTAAGAATAACATTTTTTAAATATCTTTCCTAATGGACTTTTCGCTTACAGGGTGATTAGTTTGGATATACTAGGCAAAAAGTAGGCTAGTCAAAGTAAGATTTAAAAAAATAACGTTATCAGTCGTATCTTTTTTATTTTTTAAGGTATAATTTTCAAATATAGCACGACATCTAAATTTCCGATTTCAAATTTTGAAAGTTTATATTTTTTTAATACCTGGACAAGACAGGTTTTTTTTTTTATAAAATAATGGATTGTATACAGCTAAAAAGTAGGTTTAGTTTAATATAACCTTTAGTGTCCTATATTTCTTTTCGAGTATGTAAAAAAACACGGGGTTTTCAACGTTTTCTACAAATCTTCCTAGCGACTAAAAAAGCCCCAAAAAATTAACTATGATATAAAATTCAAAAATTTATTGGACCGTTTTTACGCTATAGGCCAGTAAAGTTGACATAACCTGTGTTAATTCGTTCGCCTTAAATCGCCTTTTTTACTTATTCTCTTGGAAATTCTTTAGGATTGTGGTTAATAAAATTACTGATTGGATGTATAGGAGCCAATATGGCAGCACTTTTTACAAAAATTGAGGTATTTTTAAAGTTACATCTTCCTAAAAAAATAGCGACAGGTCTTTGGTTGTAATTTAATTATTTAGACAGAACATCAAAATATCTTTCCTTGTGACTTTTTGTTTTTTAAATTACGTTGACTGGCTCAGTATAACTAAACTAATACCCAGCAAGCAAAAAGCGAAATGAAAAAACTATTTCGAAAATCATCGCCATCTTGGCTCCTATACATCCAATCAAGAATTTTCTTGACCACAATCCTAAGCATCCTCGAAATAGTTAGCGTGCCAAATTTTATGCTTTCCACAAGAAATGGACAATAGAATTATATTTGGGACTTAAGGCGCACGACAGGTTATGTCAACTTTACTCTCCTATAGCGTAAAAACGAATCCATAGTGTTTCTAATTTTATATGTTAATCGGTGTTAAGCAGATTCACAAAACCTACTCACCATTAAAAATTAGTAAAAAAAGAACTTCAATTAGTTCTTTACTAAAATTTATATATCCCATTTTTCACGTGTCTGTTTTTAAAAATGTTAACTTTTAAAACTAACCCTTACGGAGCCCCTAAAAATTTATTTAATCACAAAAATGAATTTAAGACGCCCAAAAACCCCCCGATTTTGTTTTATTTATTTTCTTCCTTCCCTACGCCATCTTGAAATATTAAGTTTCCCAAGGTTTTCAGAGTGGCATTATTCGTCCTCAGAACTTTTCTGCTTTAAAAAATGTCGTTGCAGACTTCGCCTGCGTTTGGTTTAAAAAAATGCAGTGGGCACATCAAAATCACTCGATCTTGTCGGCACTTTTATGTATTCTTGAATGCGATGTAAGGTGATGCTTTCGTTTGGTCTGAAAATTGCATTGGTTGCATTTAAACCACTTGATGTCGCTAGCACTTTTATGTGTAACCAAATGCGATATAAGTCCAGATTTGTATTTGGTCTGAAAATTGCATTGGGTACATCGAAACCAATCAATTTCGTCAGCATTTTTATGTGTTATTAAATGCGCCTTAAGGTGGTACTTGCGTTTTGTCTTAAAATTGCATAGAGTGCACTTAAACCAATAGATGTCGGTAGCACTTTTATGTGTAACAAAATGCGATATAAGGCCATATTTGTATTTGGTCTGAAAATTGCATTTAGCACATCGAAACCAATCAATCTCGTCAGCGTTTTTGTGGATTATTAAATGCGATTTAAGGTGGTACTTGCGTTTGGTCTGAAAAGTGCATTGGTTGCATTGAAACCACTTAATCTCGCCAGCACTTTTATGGGTAAGTAAATGCGATATAAGTCCAGATTTATATTTGGCCTGAAAATTGCATTGGGCACATCGAAACCAATCAATCTCGTCAGCGTTTTTGTGAGTTATTAAATGCGATTTAAGGTGGTACTTGCGTTTGGTCTTAAAAGAGCATTGGTTGCATTGAAACCACTTGATGCCGCTAACAATTTCATGTGTAACCAAATGCGAAATAAGTCCAGATTTGTATTTGGTCTGAAAATTGCATTGGGTACATCGAAACCAATTAATTTTGTCAGCATTTTTATGTGTTAATAAATGCGCTGTAAGGTGGCACTTGCGTTTTGTCTTAAAATTGCATAGAGTGCACTGAAACCAATAGATGTCGTTAGCATTTTTATGTTCAATCAAATGTGATATAAGGCCATATTTGTGTTTGGTCTTAAAATTGCATTGGGCACATCGAAACCAATCAATTTCGTCAGCACTTTTATGTATCACCAAATGCGATGTAAGACAAGATTTGTATTTGGACGTGATGTCGCCAGCACTTTTATGTGTAATGGAATGTCGTTGTAGATCCGATTTGCGTTTGGTTTGAAAATTATATTGGTCACATTGAAACCGATTCATTTCAAGATTTTCATGTTTAATCGAATGTTTTTTAAGCCCAGACTTGTATTTGGAACTGTAACTGCATTGGGCATATAGGAACCGATTGACCTCGACGCCACCTCCTGCATATGGAAAACTAAAAATAAAATTTAAACACTACATACTATAGCATTAAAATTATGGTCGACCTTATTAGTTCGCTGGAAGGGTTTGCTTACAAGCATGTACATTTCCCACAATATCTTTAAAATAATGTTTGTTTTGTTTGTGACAAATATTCCATGCATAAAAAAAGTGTAGTGTGGGCCTTAAAAAATTGTACTTTTTGAATTTCCTATAATTTTGGAACCAAAAGCGCAATTTAAGAAATATTCAAATAACTTTAGATTTCACAAAACAAGTGTCACAAAATGGCAGTTTTTAAAAATTCATTTAAAATTTTTTTCCGTGCGTCACTGTCACAAAGAAAAATTTTTAGCTCTGCTACTTTCCATCCAACAAGGATCAATCCGCTTAGCGATGTAAATTAAAAATCGGAAGTTCACAAACACTTAATCACCCATACTCATTAGGGAATTTTTGGGCGTTACTCTATAAGGTTTTACTATAAAAAGGGGAAACCATATTTTGTTTAGGTTGAACCTTAACCATACTTTAAAAAAAGTGTTATTGGAAGTCGCATTACTTTTCCTTATACCTAACCTAAAATTTCTATCCTTGTAGGGATTTTCCTTGATAAATTCTCGCTAAATAATTATATCGTCAGTGTAGCTGAACCTCAACCTTGTAGGTTTCTCCAATTTATTAATTTTTTCACATAAATTTTAAAAATCCACAACGTGTTTATAAAAAAAAGAAGTAAAAATGCAAAGAATATTAAAAAGTCGTGTCGAAAAACAAACCAACCATCACTATTATCCGTGCTAATTGAGGTTATGTTTTTAGATAAGGGACGTACGGTAACTATATCGAATTAAGGGAACACCGTATCTTATTACGGTTCCCTGAATAAAAACGCAGGTCACGCGCATGCTCAGATGTCAAATGTCACTTTTCCTTATTAAGGGAATGCGAAAATGTATGCCCAATAAGTCCCTACTTATGTATCTGGGCCTTAAAGAAAGCTTTTAACCCCCGCGGTATGATTATTTTATGAAAATAAAAACGCACGAGGGTTTTTACATAAGGGCACCAAACGCACTTTATGCACGACATTATGTTTTTACTTTGAAATAAAAAAAAAATTGGGTTTGAGTTCTTGTGGTAAAAATATATTCCTCAGTTGGGGTCAGTCATTTTTAGCAACATGAATTTACCTCAAAATTTAGACGGTTCTGTCAACATGAAACTTATTCACAAAATTTTATAATAAAGCAGGATTAAACAGGAAATTCCAAAATGACTTGGATTTTGCTAATATACCGACAAATTTATAATTTTATAAAACTTCATTATTCGACAGCATTTCAAACATAAATTTGACAAGGAACATGAAACAATAACGAACAAACGATGTACTCGTAAAGCCATGATGACCCTTAAAATAATTTAGTTAAATACCTGTTAAATTATTTTTAGATGTGCTTAAATACACTTATGGTTGGACACTTTTTTTTGGTTAATTTAAAGACTTTAAAGAACTTTGAAATAAATTAATACCACCTTATTACACACATTTTATGCTTTGAAGAATTACAATTTTTGCTGTTTTTTGTATAAAAATGGCAAAATAAAAATCATAAGCACGACACCACTCAAGATGAGAGACAGATGAAACAACAGAAATTTTTATTAAACAATGCCTTAAATTATTTTCATCTTTCTCTAAAATACTTTTTTATAGGCTGCTGTCTCTCTTCAACACCTTAAATATTTTTGCATTTCACTAAAATATCTCTCCATCTACCTCTAAAATTCTGCCCTATCTTTCTAAATATTTTTTTATTTTAACAGGGAAAAAATGTTTTTTGCAGTACTTTTTTTGAACGCTAAAAAAACAGTGAAAACTGGAAAAATTTGAGTTTTTTATTCTAGAATTCGAAAATGTGAGCAAAATCATGACAAAAAAAAGTGAAAAACATAGTAAAAATTGCTTAATCAAAAACGTTACCCCTTGAATTATCATCATGGCTAGACAATTATACAGTGTATTTCTGAAATATGCATTTATAACTTTTACTATATATTAAAATTTTATCAAAATCGGTTATAGTTTTTTTCCACTAATCTATATACAAAATTTCACGGGGTGAGCTGCGATTTTAGTTAAAACAATTTTAAAGACGGCGAAGAATACATATACTCACTTTTGGACACATTTTTATGAAACCTCTACTTTGTTTATACTTATCGTGTTAGAGTATGCTATTTTTTTGCTTCAGGACATACTTCATTATTGTTTGCACATGTTTAGTAGCTTTCAAAGTGCCTGGTTTCCTCTACTTTAAAATAAAAGCTAATCAGTAGAGTGCTTCTAACCTGAGTTAGGTAAGTGACTAACACTATCTCTTTTTAAAATTATTAATTAATAACCATTATAGGAGAAAATGCCCCTTCCAAATCTAGAAATAATGGTTTTTGTTAAATCAAACAAACTAGGGTAAGCGAATTAATTTTTTTATTTTTTTTTAATTGTAATGGTTTTTTAAAGATATAGTTAAATTCTTAGAGGTATAGAAAAAACAAATTGGTAACAAAATTAATCAATTCTTTGTATAAATATATAGGTAATAATAATAATATAAAAAAAAAACACTTATAAAAGGATGAGTAACTTTATTCTTTGCTTGCTACAACTTTTCATAAGACAATAAGTCTATTTCTTCTTCTTTGGGTTTTTTCAGAGCCCCTGATGATGGTAGTCTAAACTGCCGAAACATGTCGGATTTTTAATTGACAAATAAAATTTAGTGGAGAAAGACCATATTTGATTGATTTAATTATCAACTCCACCATCATGGACTACTTTCACAATTTGAAAAATGCTGGTCAAGGTTTTTGTTAAATTAAGACAAGGTTGTATCTTACAATTTTTATATTTTTTCTAGTAATATCCAGAATAATAATAATACTACAAAACTTAATAAATTATACTTACAATTATTTTCTACAAATTATTATATTTTAAAATAATATTATTTCTAGTGCAAAGAAAATTTTAAAACACAATTTGTTTGCACTATCTGTTGATAAAGTTTCTTATTTAGAGTTTAGAGTGGTTTTTGATTCTTCTTTTGTTACTATGCTACCCTTATCTTTGTTCTGCGCGGCGCAGTAGCAATCCGTCATGCTGTTAACTTTATTAAAAGTAACAAACAGCAAGATAATGGTAAGAAAGCTGCAACAAAACACACCAAAACCCAAGCATCTTTATTAAAGTAACAGTAGGACTGACCGCTGATTCTCCTGCGTAAAATAAGGATAGCAAAAAGAAAATGGACCAGAATCACCTTTACTAACTACTAGCATAAGGTTCAGTTTTCTGTATCAAATTCGGCAACTTTGATAATGCCAAATGCAATAGATAATTTCATAATCTATAGCCAGATTCACGTCAGACCATAATATTATAATCACCAACTGCAAGTACTCAACTTTAAGAAATTGCGGTGCCTTAAACAGTTTTGAGAGTTTCTCCAAATAACTCTTAAACCTAGTTTTATATTCAGTTAAGTCGCAGTCAAATAGTTCAGATTTTTATACCTCCCCTTATGCGTCTTAAAGGCATTCTTGTATTTCATTTAATAGAGTCAAAATGAGCATGGTACAATTTAATTTGTGTTTTTGTGTTTTAGAGCGCAATCGGAATCAGGATATTTATACATTTTGGTTTTGTCCGTACTTTTTGTTGTTTACATTTACATTTTAATTTTGCTTGACTGAAAGCAAACGACCTAGTGAAAACTTCTTTCTGTGTTAACAAATCGCTCTCTGAGAATTACAAGGTTCTATCTTTACATTAAAAGCCCATATTGAAACAACCTTGTAATTCTGAGGCAGCGAAAGGTCGTTGACTTGCGCTTTTGATTTTAAAACTGCAGTGGCACATTGCAAATCTCCGTCAGCTCACTTCTCAGTTCGCACCTCTGACGTCACAAGCGCAAAATTTATTATTTGTTACGTGCCTCTACCCGCCAGCGCATTTCACAGTTTCCACTTCCCATTTCTAACGTCACAAGCCAGAAATTTCTTAGTTGTTACCTGCCTCAACCCGCCAACCTATTTCACAGTGCTCACTTCCCATTTCTTACAAGTATGAAACTTCTTTGTTATTGCGTTTTTCGTTACTTTTTTTTTGTTTTAAGTTTAAAAACTTGGATTAGCTGAACGTGATTGAAAACAAACTGCAATTAAATAAGCTGTTACTTTTAAAAAATGTGTCTGGAATTAATTAATTTTGAGGTCAACCCGCAGTTGGCTATTGGTGGTTTCAATCCACCATAGAAATAAAAAGGTTTAGAGAGTAGAGATTCTTTTTTTTGTGACCTTAGCTCAAAAAATGTTGAAGTGCCGTTCCAAACGGGTCATGGACTATCAATAATTTTTTGAGTCAAATGAACATCAGAATTGGATGAACTTTGAATAAAAGGCACATTTTGTAAAAACTAAGACATGTCTCGGAGCACTTTTTTCATTTTTTTTGCCGAGTAAGTTAAAATTTCTTTCTAAGGCTACCGTTATCTCTTTTGTTCCTATGTCGGATCGAGTCATATTTCTTCAGCTAAATTCTAAGCCTTTCAATGTCAATATTATTCAAGTATACGCTCCAACCAGTATATTCAGATGACGACGTAGAGGCATTCTACGACTAGGTTTAAACTGCCCTTAGTTTTACAAAAAAGACAGAAATCACTTTTCTTATGGGGGACTTCAACACAAAACTTGGAAACGCCCCCAAGAGAAGACATTGTTGGAAGGTGCAGTCATGGTACATCAAATGAACGTGGAGATCGCCGTTTCCAGTTCTGTCAGGAAAGGGATTTTCTCGTGTCAAATACTTTCTTTAAACTTCCAGCTAGTCGCCTTTATAATTCTAAATCCGACAATCCTTAGAAGAAACCAAATAGAATCTATATTATTTAATAAACGATTTAGAAACTGTATTAAATCTGCAAAAACTTACCCTGTCGCAGGCGTAAGCTCGGATAATAATCAGTTATGGCGAAAATTAATGAAAAATCGTTCCTCAAATAACAAACCCAGACCCAGGTTGGACGAACTTCAAGAGAACATGGTAGCAACTAAACTTAATAAAAAACTTAAAGGTATTAATGAGTCTGCCGAGCGAGATGCAGAAATGGTTTGGACAAAGGTTAAAAGTGCCATAGTAGTCGAAATCACAACACTCTTAGGCATGAAGGATCTAACAAGAAATCAAACAAGAAATAAAAAGAAAGTTTGGATGCCCTGATGAGTTGATGCATAAAAGACGCAGTCAAAAAGGCAGCAATCAGTAGCATGAAATCAATAGAGAAGTAAAAAACGAGATAAGTTCAGCAAAACAAGACTGGATAACACAGCAATGTAAATAGAAGATCTAGTTGCTATACATGACACTTTCAATTTAAACGCATAAAGGAAGCAGCCGAATTATTTAATATAACACAAGCTGAAATCCTTGTAGACAATCAGGGCAAAATCATATCGGATACCAAAGAAAAGCTAAAAGAATGGCGTCGCTAGATAGAACATCTCTTTACCGATAACCGATCGAAACAGCCAGAATAATTCTCAAATCAAGGAATAGATATAACACCAGAGGAAGTTCGGTTCGCAATATCTGCAGCCAAAAACAGAAAAGCGGTAGGGCAAAACGAAGTATACACTGAGGTTTTAAAGCTAATAAAAAACGAAGATTCGGTAAATACGCTAGTCAAACTTTTTAACTTGATTTATCCCAGCGGTAAAATCCCTGATGATTGGCTAAAATCAACCTTTGTTACACTGCCTAAAAAAAAATAGCAAAGAAGTGTAGTGATTACCGCCTAATCAGCCTAATGAGCAATTTTAAAAATATTTCTAAAGATTATTCACAAAAAAATTTATGGAAAATGCGAATCCTTTATGGGCGACACGCAGTTTGGATTTCGTGGTGGGTTCGGGACAAGAGAGGCCCTGTTTGGCATTTAAGTCTTGGTTCAGCGGTCTAGGGATGTGTCAGTGTCAAATAAAGTTTGATGGCCAACTGACCGAATAGGTCCAAATAAGAAGAGGTTTGCGCTAAGTTTGTACATTGTCTCCGCTGTGGTTTAATATCTATAGTAACAAAATAATAGAGAATGCACTTCATAACTGCGAAGAGGGTCTGCCCATAAACGGCATAAAAATCAACAACGTACGATATGCCGACGACACTGTCATAATAGCAGACACGCTGGAAGGCCTGCAAGAGTTGTTGAATCAAATTGCTGCCAAAAGTTTGCAATTCGGGCTTGACTTAAATGTTGGAAAAACAAAATGGATGGTCATATCCAAGGAAAAGAACATCAAAGGCATGTTAGAAGTAAATTGGCAGCAAGTCGAACGCGTGGATTCTTACAAATACTTGGGTTGCCTCCGCAATGAGAACTGGGACAACAGGCAAGAAGTTAATGCAAGAATTAAACAGGCCAGATCATGGTTTATCAAAATGAAATCAATGTTGTGTAGTCGCGATCTTCATATCACTTTAAGAATTCGTGTTCTTCGATGTTATGTTTTTAGCATCTTATATTATGGCAATGGAAAAGTTAGAGACATTCGAGATGTGGTGTTATCGTATGGACAGAGTAAGTAATGTGGATGTTTTGCTTAGAATAAATAAAGATCTTGAAGTTTTATTTACCATCAAAAAACGAAAACTTGAATATTTTGGCCACATTTTGATAAATGACAAATATAAACTTTTAAAATTGATAATAGAAGGCAAAACTGAAAGCAGAAGAGGTCTGGGTATGGTGTTAGTACTTTAACACTTAATGGTATATGAAATATTACAGATCAATTTTTTTACGCTTTAATGTTAGGCTGCCACTCCATGCAGTCAAATGGTTAGTGACTCAACGCCTGTCGTGGTATTGGTCAGAGGAATAGCTATTTAACCACTGTCTGTAATGTGGGGGGTGGTCTCGTTTACTAGATGGACTGCTATTACCAGGCATAGATTTAAGAAATATGGTTACATATAGATTTTGAACTTAAGTTTTGGATAGGTTTTTACAGTTTTTTTTTTTAATTTTTAAATGAGGTGTTATGAACTTGAATATTTTTACATCATTATTTCGGTATTAAAGTTAAAGCGCTCGTTTTTAAGCGGATTTATGACGTCATAAGGGCCGTAATATCAAGACTGATATCAACTTTGTTTGCTTCAGACTGATATAGTAATTTTTTAAAATAAAAATATACCTACGTTTTTTCGTGTTTGTAGTCATAATGTCAACAATTGCCCCTATTTTTAATTGCAGATAAACTATAAAGAATTCGTGTGTGTACTAGCAAATATTAAAGCGACTTACAAGTATTATTGAAGTTTCAGCTGCCAGTTTAATTTTCGACACAAGAAAAGTTGGTAGTTTCTTAATTTGTCATGCCACTTTTCTTATAGTCCCTTTATTTCTTTAAAATTTTCCAAAAATGTCTAAGATTGTTTAAACTTTTATGACAAAAGTCAAACAATTTCGGCCTACGTCCTTTGGGGGGCGGTAACCGAATTTTTAATAGAAAAGGGGAACCTCTAAGCATTACTCAAGTTTTTTTTCTGTATCCTTTTCAGGGATTGCTTCGACTGGGGAAGATCGTTGAATTAGGCCCGTTTCCTTATTTATTGTAAAAACACTGGTGGCTGGAAACAACAATAAATACGCACAAAAATAGAAAACCTTTGGTTTTGTTTTGATTTTTCAAATGACAGCTGTTCGGAATATTTCCCGTTCTTTAGTGCTGTGCTTCAAATACGTTTCTATTTGGTTCGATGGGTAAAGTTAGCCAAAATTTAGTCGTCTCTCTACATCAATGGGTAGAAAAGAATACGATGGATTTTTAGACTGCTGGCCTGTCGCGAATTTAGTAAGCCAACCATGCCTCGGTGGATCAGCTGTTAACTGTCAAAATATTTGAAAATATTTGGGATGTCTTTTGCTTTTTCTGGAATAAATATGAGGCATTTTGGGGAAATAGATAAGTCTACGTGATCATGAAAATGTCGGATTTTTTCCTGCCTGCTTCTTGATTGGATCTTTTTACAAAAATTTCCACCCTGATCGCTACTGCGCAGCTTCCGGTTGGTCATATTTACAGTTTGGCCGCTTGTGCCTATACCTGGCTTTGAATTAGTATTATATTTTGCCAATTACTATTGCCTACCGTTGAGCCTTAGGCCGCACTTCATGTGTTGTAATTGTTGGCAACATGCTGCGTGTATCGGTGCGTATTTTAGCATAGTTGACCCAATTTCTGAAACGAAGGGCAGTCTCCCATCGTCGTTGAATAATAATGGCACCTTGTTCAAAAATTTCACCTTTTCTATAAATTTTTGTGCGTAAAGACTGATCCCAGACGGGGATTATGGTTGGAATTTTATTGGCAGGAAGAGTAGCTGTTCTTTAAGCTAAGTTTTAGTGGTCAGGCGGGATTTCTGCACCCAATAGTTGGGGATTAGTTTCGAAGTACCACGCGGGGACTCACCGCCATCTTGGGAAGCCACTCTTTCTGGTAAGAAAAACCATATGAATAGCAATTTTTAATTAATTTCCAAATTCTGAAAGTCCCCTTGTTTTGTTGTAGATTTTTTTTTTCACTGATATTTATAAGTAATAGACCACGTGTTGGTTTGTGATAAATGTGTTGTTCTCTCATTGTCCTGTAGGTATCGTTTCTTTGCCGAACCCCCTGTCCGACGGATTGGAATCCCGAGCGAAAGATATTGGGGGGTTCAAGAAATCCACCAACTTATAGAAATGTTAGGGATTGGTAGCCCAGCAACAGGGGTAAGAACCATGCTTTTTATTTCTATTTCAGAATGTTTTTTTTATTATTTTTCTTTTCCAAATTTATGTCAGTTATTCTCTCGGCAATCAAAAAGGTTTGAATAAAAGACTATCATAGTGTAAATAATATTGTGTTAATAAGGGGGGAAATAAGGGTTTTATTTTGGTTCAATAAAACTAAGAAAGCTTTTATTATTTTTTTTGTCTGTTGTCTGATTTTGGGACGCTATGAAAGCCTAGGGTAATCTAAGACGTTCTTGTCTTTGCTATAGGGTTCTTATGTATGGAGTATAGTCTTATCCCACGTATGCACGATCCCATAACCATCATCACACTGGATTGTTAATGTCTCCACAAGATCGTAACCAGGTCAAGCTAGGTCATGCTTGGTAAAAGTCAGCTAAGTACTTGCCATAATGTTAGGACTGCCTCGTTCAATTGGAGTGGCTTTAACATTTTGTATCATTGCTTACATTATTATCCCATTGAACGATACAGAGCCTCAATATGCTTTGCGGTATATAACTTGTAAAATCTAATAGGGTTAGCGGAATATGACGTCATATTTCTTCTAAAAATATAAAACCATAGGATGCCTGATCTATGTTAGTTTAAGTTAAAATTAGTACTTTTACATTTTTGTATTTCCTAGTCCGGTGATGATCAAGTTGATCGGAATTAAGCTTGTAGAAAATAAAGTACGATTTGTTTGAGCGGTTGCATTTTACTTCCAATCCGTTGATCCAAAGAACCGAGAAAAAGTAAGTGATGCTTGGTTCTCTCAAAAGCGCTATTAGTAATTCGTCATTAATTGGTTGATGCTTATTTAATTGACCTTGTTTGGAATTAATTACGTGGCGCCCTTTTTTTAACTCTGAACCCAGCCTTTCTCCACCGGCCTCCAGACACTTATATTGCAAAAACTGAGTTGTGTAGTGGTTCGGTCTGCTAGTGGTTCATCTAGATTAATACTGATTACGGTGAATTGATCGATAATGGCCCGATCTAGTTCTAGTACCAGATTGTTTTAAATAATTAATATATAATTTTTCGCCTTGATTAATGCCGACTAATGTCTATTAATACCGATTAATTCACGGTTTTTTCAGTATATTACCCCTACTGGACCATTTTTATTCATAAACGAATAATTCTTCGCTTTGATTAATGCCGATTAATACCGATTAATTAATGGTTTTCAGTATATTACCCCTACTGGACCATATTTATTCATAAATGAATAATTTTTCGCTTTGATTAATGCCGATTAATTTCGATTAATACCGATTAATTCACGGTTTTTCAGTATATTACCCCTACTGGACCATTTTTAATCATAAATGAATAATTTTTCGCTTTGGTTAATGTCGATTAATACCGATTAATTCACGGTTTTTCAGTATATTACTTCTACTGGACCATTTTTATTTATAAATGAATAAATTTTCGCTTTGAATAATGCCGATTAATGTCGATTTATATCGATTAATTCACGGTTTTTTGGTATATTACCCCTACTGGACCATTTTTATTCATAAGTGAATAATTTTTCGCTTTGCTTAATGCCGAATAACGTCGATTTATATCGATTAATTCACGGTTTTTTGGTATATTACCCCTACTGGACCATTCTTATTTATAAATAGATGTTTTTTTTGCTTGATTAATACGATTAATACCGATCAGAGGTTTTCCCGCATCTGACATTTGCTAAACGATTTTAAATCATTCATAGAGAATGGTTGACTTTGATTAACCATGATTAATGGTGATTGATTGGGTACATTCGGGTGTTGATCGCTGGTGAACTGCATTGCGGAAATAAGTTATCAATTAACTTTGGTTAGAGCTGATTAATATTGATTAATGGCCATTAAAGCGTGGTCAAACGCCGTATATGTTTTGAAAAGATAGTTTACTGGTTTTATTCCTTACAATCCCATCATCTATTAATCGATTCATCAAATCTTGCGCCACAACCAGTGTAATGCTCTACCACCTGAGATACCGAGAAACCGTGGTTTTGACTGGCTATTCGGAAATCCTATCGTCCGATTTATTTGTTAGTAGTGAGAAGATCTTTGAAGCCTATTGCGGCTTTAAAAACCTAGAGATGTTATAAAGACAAGGAGGTACACATTCACGATTATTAGTTGTGCGAAATTTATATTTATCTATCAACCAACGATACACGACATATAGCGTTTTATTGGAGGTGTCAGATGACGAATTTCCAACTAATAATGTCAGCCAAACATATTTACAAAATGAAAGGAAAATTTAGCGCCCTAATAAATTTACATAAAAGATTTGTGGCGTAGAGGGCAAAGGGTGAGGAATAAATCGGAAAAAAGTTTTTCCTCGACCTGGATTTGAACCTGGGACCTCGAGAATACTAATGCTCTACCAACTGAGCTACCGAGGAACCAGGATTTTGACTGGCTATTCGGAAATCCTTTCTTCCGATTCATTTATTAGTAGCGGGGACATCGTCGTCAGCAGAAGATATCGATGATCGGATGTATAGGACGGCAAGATGGTGGCGATTTGTTCAAAATGGCCGTATTTTTTTTATCGTAGGTTTTCTAGCAAAACAAGATTATACATGAACGTGCGACCAACGACCATAAAAAATACGTTTTGAAAATTGCTTTTTGTTTTTTTTTTATATTTTAAAAAGCACATTTTTTTAAATATCTTTTCTAATTGACTTTTCGCTTACCAAATGTTGTTGTTGTTGATGAAGTTTAGATATACTAGGCTAGTCAAAGTAAGTAAAAAAAAATAACGTTATCAGTACAGTTGACATAACCTGTGTTAATTCGTTCGCCTTAAGAGTACAGTCTTCGCTGGCAGCTTTCCTCGTCTTACTCATGCAAAATTGCTCTTGTAGGGTATTTTTGGTCCCAAATTTTTCTATCCAAATGCAGAAATTTTTCAAACATTTAAGTCTCGTTTTAAAGATAAAACTTGAATCTAGGGTTCTCAATTTTTGTTTAGTTTTGCAGATATGAGCAGGCAAAATACGCTATATTTGGAGTAATATTTCACAAAAATGAAAGTCAAAATTCAAAAACTATTACTAGAGAACTATAGATGATTTAAGTTTTATCTTATCTATCTTAGAGTAAGACAAGAAAAGCTGCCTGCGAAGACTATACCCTTAAATCGCCTTATATATTTTTATAATAAAATTAATGATCAGATGATAGGAGCCAATATGGCATCACTTTTTATAAAAATGGAGGTATTTTTAAAAAAATCGTAGGTTGCTTATCAAAAAATTATACTCGAGACCATATAGCTTGACGGTAAAGGAATGCTGTGACGCGACAATGACCTTAAAAAGTTACAAGGAATGCTGTGACGCGACAATGACCTTAAAAAGTTACATTTTTTATAATATAGAAAATAGCAACAGGTCTTCGGTTGTAATTTAATAATTTAAACAGAGCATCAAAATATCTTTTCTTGTGACTTTTTGCTGATTAGATAGATTAGATTAGTTTCATTAGGCCTGTCAAAGTAAGATTTAAAAATAAAATCTTATCAATTGGTTCTTTTTTATTTTTTAAAGCAAGCAAAAAGTGAAATAGAAAAACTATTTCGATGTTCTTTTTAATTATTACATTACAACAAAAGATCTGTCACTGTTTTCTAAATTCTAAAAAAATTAATTTAATTTTGTTTTGATAAGCAACGTCCTACTATTTCTTCTCCTATACATCTGATCAACAATTTTCTTGACCACAATCCTAAGCATCATCGAAAGAGTTGTGCCAAATTTTATGCTTTCCACAAGAAATGGACAATAGAGTTCTATTTGGGACTTAAGGCGGACGACAGGTTATGTCAACTTCACTCTGCTATAGCGTAAAAACAAATCGATAGATTTTTTAATTTTATATCTTTTCACTTACAAAAAGTCATCCATATGTATATCCAGACCAATTTTTTAGTCGCTAGAAAAAGTTGAACGAAACGTTGAAAGTCACTAAAAATAATTTCAAACTAAAACCGTTTTTTGTAAGTCTACATAATTTAGATGTGTAATAAATATGCCTGTCTTATCCAAGCTATTAAAAAAATATGAATGTTTTCAAAATTTAAAATCGGAAATTCGGATGTCACGTCCACTCCCACCTACCCAAGAACGTTTCGGTCGATAAGTTAGCATTAACAATTGCTATTATAAAATTTGAAAATTCTGCCTTATAAAAATAAAAAGATGCAATTGATAATGTTGTTTTTTAAATCTTACTTTAACTGATTTTTTTTTTAAATATGAAAATACAACCAGAGACCTGCTACCATTTTCTAAATTATAAAAATTTATCAAGAATTTTCAAAACGCATTTTTTTTGTAAAATATAAACTTTCAAGGTCATTGAAGGCCACATGTCAATATTACTAATTTTTTTGAATTATTCCCTATTGAATTATATAAGTTGGGAGATAATCTTGTTTTGCTGCTACAATTAAAAAAAAAATATACCGGGTGGGCCATAAAAAATTGGACAAAATGTTTTTCGTTATAACTTTTGAACCATCCCACCGATTTTAAGGCAATAAACTGCTCTTTGCAGGGAATTGAGCAAGACTTTAAGTAAAAACATTTTTTTGTCCGCCATCTTAAAATCTAAGATGGCGAAAAGAAACAAACTTTACCCTTCAAAGAGCCACGTTTATTCTTATGTTACGGAAGATTTTTGGATTTTTTTATGAATTCGTAAAAAAGCTCTGTTTCTGCCACGTAGAACAAGGTACGAATTATTACAATCGGTTAAGTCGTTCTCAAAAAAAATAAAAAATGTTTAATCAGTGTTTTACGGATTATGCGATTGCCGTCTCAATTTTGTCTGCATACATTTTCTCATAAATTAATTAATTATTTTGATGAAATAAAAAGCCTCATTTCGAAAATCGATTATTCTTTAACCACTTTGTCAAAACTGCTATTGAAATTTGCCGCCATATTGAAATCCAAGATGGCGAACAGAATCAAACTTGATCCTTCAAAGAGGCTCGTTTATTCATATGTTATGAAAACTTTTTTATTTTTTTTTATTCGCACAACGAGGTATAAATCATTAAAACCGGTGTAGTCCAGATTATACGATTGCCTTCTCAATTCCGTGTGCATTGATTTCGTCATATATTCATAATTACTGAACCGATTTTAATTTAATAAAAAGCATTATGACAAAGAACTTTAAAGACCACTATTGAAATTTATCGTAATTTGTAAACCCAAGATTGCGGACAAAAGCAAATTTGACCCTTCAAAGACGAGATTATTTTTATGTTTCCAAAACCTCTGTCTCCGCCGCAAATAACTAAACGGTTTAGTGGTTATTAAAAAATTAATATAAATATAAAAAAGGCTACAAAAATTACTCGCAACAAAAAAAAAAGCGGCTTTTTTAAATGGTGGAAAATTTCAATGGCGATCTTTAAAGAGAAATCGATTCTTACCATGATGTTTTTATTTTATCAAAATCAGTTTAGTAATAATAAGTTTATGGGAAAACAGTGGTTAAAACAAAAATTAATTTTTTGAGAACCACTAAACCGACTTTATTGATTCGTACCTGGCTATGCACGTTGGAGAAAGGGCATTTTTAGGTTCTTGAAACCTAAGAATAAACGAGCCTCTTTGAAGGCTCAAGTTTGATTCTGTCGGTCATCTTGGTGGATTTCAATATGGCGGCAAATTTCAATGGCAGTGGTTAAAGAACAGTCGATTTTCGCCATGAGGCTTTTTATTTCATCAAAATCGGTTTAGTAATAATGAATTTATGAGAAAATGTATGCAGACAGAATTAAGACGGCAATCGCATAATCCGTAAAACACTGATGGAAATTTTTTTATAACCGATTTTAATGAGTAGAGGTAGATGGCCGGTTCACCAACCTCCGTCCTCCGGAGGAATCTTATCATCAAAAAATCTCTGACGTCACGTGGTTGCGTTCAAAAATATGTATCTGTCAAACGTCACCTGACCTGTGGGTGCGTTCAAAAATTTGCATCTGTCAAACGTCAGCTGTCAAACATCATCTGTCAAACGTCAGCTGTCATATGTCAGACTCTGCGCCTGCGTGCGAAGCGTTGTGACAGATGACAGGTGTTAGAACCTGCGCCTGCGTGCGAAGCGTTGTGACAGATGACAGGTATAGGAACCTGCGCCTGCGTGCGAAGCGTTGTGACAGATGACAGGTGTAGGAACCTACGTCTGCGCACCATACCATTTTACTCCTATGTCAAATATCTTGGTAGATATTTATATGTTAATAAAACACCCTGTATCTATAGTTATTTACATCGGTAATATTAAAAAATATGTTTTGCATTAAAATAAAAAAATTCACAACAGATCAACAAAGTCAGCAAGCTTTTGATAAACAAGATCTGCGGTTGGGCAACATCATGTTTTCAGAGAACATGGTTAAAAAATCTCACGAATAAATTTTATTTATCTAACAACAGTAGCGGTCAGAGCTCATTTGGTGTATAGCCTTTAAAGCACAATAACCTAATTTTTCAACTTTTTTTCTTCTATCAAACATAAGTACAGTTTTTTTCCCAAAAAAAAAACTTACAGGTGTTAGTGATTTTTAAAGTGGTTTCTCTATGTCTTTAATTTTTTTTTTAATAAATATATAGTGCTAGAGTATTTTTGTGAAAGTTTTTTAATTTTTTAGAAAATGAAATTTGAATGCGAATACTGTTCCCGCCAGTTCAGCCGGAAAGATAATTTCAAGAGACATGGGGACTGTCGAATCGCAGTCAAAATCTGCGATAAATGCGGTGTTGTTTTTAAATCGGAGGGGGCCCTGCAACGTCATCAAAAGGAGAAACATCCAGCCCCCTCCAGGAAAAGGCAGGCCGCAGCAGCAGTCCCCATAACCGTAGCGAAGCGGACGAGACTTGATCAACAAGAAGGTAAACTATTTTTTATGCTTTTTATAACCAATATTTTGTTATTTTACGTGATCGGTCGTTTGTGCCAAATTTAATACACAGTAAAATATGCTGGCTTAAATTAGCACCGTGTCGTAAGGGCTGCTCTATCTTAAACGATTATCCCTAAAAAGATAATCATTGGGTAGTTCAGCTCTCGTGAAAACATACATTTACCATGAAATCCCTCATTCGCGTAAAACTTAAATCCGTCGTAACGCGAACAGGTCTTCGGACTATCGAAATACCGTGAGAAGGCTATAATACTAACACCAAACTTAACTTCTTAACTATCCCTAATAAAATATTCTAGTAGGATAGTTTTTCTATTATTTATAAGCAAACGTAAAAATAAACATTTGTCAAATTGATCTTTAACAAATAAGTAGATTTGTTTGTTTATATGTTCCAACCTCAACCAAAAAAAAAACTACTGAACCGATTTTAATAAATAAAACACAGATAATTTAAGTATTAAATTATAGAAAGTATCAGACCTGATTTGAAGAGGGTGAAATGAGAGATATCTATCCGTTTGTCTTCATGTATAATTTCTCGTAAACAACTAAACCGATTTAAATTAAAAGGGTTTTAAAAATATGTAAACATGATTTCTCAATAGTACCTTAACAGATTTTAATAAAAAATACCAAGACAAATGCAAATAAAAGAGACTAAAATTAAAAAGTTCTTGATTGATATAAAGCTCGGAAATATAAAAATATTTAATTATTTTTAGCACCCTCCACTTCCACCAACACCAGACACTGTAGGGAGTGCAATGTAGCTATTCCAACAGCTAACTATCAGGGACATTTGCGCTCCCTGCGACACAGCAACAACTGCTGTGTAGTGCAGGAGGAAGGCGTTCAGCTAATCAAGACCTCCTTTAAAAACCGAATTGCTACATACCGGCTTTCTTCCAACCAAGATCCTATTAACGTCAAGAAATACCTGGACCTTAAGGAAAAAATTTTGACGTTAATAGGATCCCAAATCACACGATTTGGCAACATTAAAGTCGGGATGGAGCTGTTCGGGCGCTTCCTCCTGCCTGCAAAAGAAGTGGAGGAGATCAAGTTCTTCGCTACGAAGTTCCGGCTGGCGGGGGAGGGGACAGACGTGGAGGAGATATACGCCCAGCTGCGAGAGATCCTAACCAAAAGAGCTTTGGAGTTTGCGGAAAAGGATAGCGGTAAGTTTTTTTTCTCTCTCTCTCTCAAACCTATTGAAATTTTATAATTTTTTCAAAACTATATAAGTTTAATTTTATGTTTTTATTGTTACAGGTTGGGCGTTACAAAAACTCCTCTACCTAGAATTAAGTATAAATAAGTCCAACCCCTTAAAGGCGTCTTCATATATACCTCTACCCAAAGAGATTGAAGCAAAAAGGGCGGTTCTAAACATTCAGAATCAAGATGAAAAATGTTTTATGTGGTCAGTTTTGGCTGCTCTACACCCTCTACATTGGACGGAACCTGCAAATAGGGTAAATAACTATACGCAATATGAAGGAGAGTTAAATTTCTCAGGGTTGAAATTTCCTATCCAACTCGAAAATATTTCAAAGTTTCAACAACTCAATGGTATTTCTATCAACGTTTATGGTCTCGATAGAGTCTTTGGCGAGGGTAAAAATACCATTGAAGTGGTTGGACCTCTCCACTTTTCCACATCCCGTAAAGATAGGCATGTCAATCTCTTATTAATCAGCGATGATTATGGAAATAACCATTACTGTTTAATAAGAAACATGTCCCGCTTGATCTCAAGTCAGTTATCGAAACATGAAAAAGCAAAATATTTGTGTGATGGGTGTTTGGCATATTTTTGTAGTGAACAAAAATTGAAGGCTCATCAAGAGCACGATTGTAAACATATTTCAGTTAAATTACCGGGAACTGGTTTACGCAAGAATAAATATGGTAAAGACGTGCCTGAGAATATTTTGAGATTTGAGAATTTTGAGAAAAAATTAAAGGTACCTTTTGTGGTTTACGCGGACTTTGAAACTATTTTAGAACCGGTAGAGACAGAGAAAAATGAGTTGAACTCTGACACATCCTACACCATTAGAACGCAAAAACAGGTTCCATACGCTTTTGCCTACTTCATCAAATGTGAGTTCGATGATTCCCACTCCATGCTTAGGAGCTATAGAGGTTGCGATGCGGCGAAAAAGTTTATGGAATTGTTGGAAACGGATTGCAAATCTATTTACAACAAATTCATGAAATCTCCAACGCCAACGCTTCCTCTAACTCCTGAGCAGGAACAGGAATTTCAAACCGCTTCCACCTGTCATATATGTGAGAAACCATTTGAGGAACAAGATGAAAGGGTACGTGATCATTGTCATATGCGTGGATTGTTTAGGGGTGCAGCTCACTCTGTGTGTAACCTCAATTTCAAACTCCCCAAGCACATTCCCATTCTCTTCCATAATTTGAGCGGATTTGACAGCCACCTGTTTATCAAACATTTGGCTGTCGAAAACGAAAAAGTCGATGTTATCGCCCAAAACAAGGAGAAATACATCTCCTTTACAAAGAACGTTTTGGTCGATACCATCCAAGATTATAAAACGGAGATGGGGAAACAGGTATTTTTAAAGCTGCGCTTTTTAGATTCTTTTCGATTTATGGCTAGTAGTTTGGATAAGCTAGCACAAAATTTAAGCTTTGAGCAATGTGACGAAATCGGAAAATACTTTCCTAATGATGCCGAATTTCAACTTATTCGACAGAAGGGTGTTTTTCCATATTCATACGTTGACTCTTTTTCTAAATTAAACGAAACTAAACTCCCACCACACAAAGATTTCTATAACACTTTGAAAAATGAAAACATCTCCAAAGATGACTATAAGCGTGCTTGAGCTGTGTGGAACCAGTTTAAATGTCAAACTTTAGCTCAATTTGCCGAAATCTATGTCCGGTCAGATTCGTTATTGCTGGCATCGGTATTCGAGAACTTCCGTGAAGTGTGTCTAAAGACCTATGGTTTAGATCCAGCTCAGTATTACACCAGTCCAGGGTTGAGTTTCGACGCAGCCCTTCGAGTGACTAATATTGAACTGGAGCTTTTAACCGACATCAATATGGTACATTTCCTGAAGCGTGGTATTCGCGGAGGTGTCAGTCAGTGTAATGTTAGAAAACTTGTAGCCAACAACAAATTTTTACCCCATTATAACGCTTCCAAACCTACTTCAAGCATCCACTATTTAGATGCAACCAACTTGTACGGGGGTGCTATGTCTTCTAGTCTCCCAACGGGTAATTTCAAGTGGTTAGAACAGAGCGAAATTGAAAATTTAGATATCGAAAAAATTTCGCAAGTGTCGGACACGGGTTTCATTTTTGAGGTTGATTTAGACTATCCAGAACATCTGCACGATTTGCATAATGAACTGCCTTTTTGTCCAGAATCGATTGTTTCACCACAAGCGAGCTTCAAAATCTCAAAGCTTATTCCAAATTTTTAAACGTTATGTGATCCACTATAAAAATTTGCAACAGGCTTTGAAACACGGGCTAAAATTGATCAAAATTCACCGCGTCTTATCCTTCAATCAGTCAGCCTGGTTGAAGAGGTATATTGATTTAAATACACGTCATAGAAATTCCGCTCGAAATAAATTCGAGAAAGACTTTTTCAAGTTGATGAACAATGCCGTTTTCGGAAAAACTATGGAAAACGTGGATAAAAGGGTAGATGTAAAACTGGTCACCCATTGGGAGAATGTTGGTAGGAGGTTGGGAGCAGAAGCGTTAACTAGTAAACCTAATTTTAAAAACGTTGCCATATTTGGCGAGAATTTGGTTGCCATTCAAATGGAAAAAGTAAAAGTCGTATATAATAAGCCCATTTACGTAGGTTTTTGCATTTTGGAGATTTCCAAAACCATTATGTACAACTTTTATTATGACTACATTAAAGCGAAATATGGCAACAATGCTCTTTTGGCCTACACTGAAACCGACAGTTTAATATTATTTATTCAAAATTCAGACTTTTATCAAGATATGAAGGAAAATTTAGATTGGTTTGGCACATCCAACTTCTCACAAGACAACCAACACAGGATTCCTGTAAATCAATCCATATTAGGTAAAATGAAGGATGAATATGCAGGAAGGCCGATTTGGGAGTTCTATGGAACCGGAGCGAAGGCATATTGTGTCAACATAGAGGGAGAGTTGACTAAAAAGGCTAAAGGTGTTCCCGACTACGTCAGCAAAAAAGAACTTAGTCTTGATGACTATCGTCTTGCTGTTGACGTAGAAGGGACTTAAATTCACCGTAAATGTCGACGCGGACGATAAACGCTACATTATACCCGGTACCGAGTTCACGCTTGCTTGGGGTCATAAAGATGTGGAAAAGTACTTAGAATTTTAGATTATTCTAACTAATTGTTGTGTATAGTTATTTAGGAACAGTTAAGACCGATTACATAAAACAGCCGTCCTTAATGTGAAGGTGCCTTTAGGAGAGTTTAGGATAGGTTTAGTTCTTAGTATATTTATTATATTATTTTTTTATATATATTTTTATTTATTTTATTGAATTTATCTGTTTATATTTATTTATTTATTTTGTACTATTTATTTTATGTATTTATTGTTAAATTTGTATATTTATTATTGATAATATACACCATTTTTTAAAACTTTTCATGCTTTATTGGATTTAAAAAAAAAAAAACTTTATTGTTTTTCAACAGTTTTAATTTAATTTACTACAAAATGCAGACAAATTATTTTTATAAGCTAAAAGTAAATCTAAACAGTTTTCATTCAACTCCATAACAACTCCAGAATCCATTTCTTTTAAAGTCAAGCTTCGAACCTCTTCTTCACACCAATAGTTTATATAAATATTTTCTCCAATGTAGAAATCTGTATCACACCACCCTTCAACAATAGTGTCCAAAAAATCCAAAAATTCCATAAAACAGTCATAGCTAAATTTTATAGAACAGCCATCTTTATGTTCAAATAAAATCTGTTTGTTTTATCTATTATATCTAACTTTAATAATGTTCTCAATGTTAAATTCCCGGTAGAGATGCTCTTCTTCCTTGAGTAGAAACATTTACATTTTAAATTAATTTAAGTTAAATACACCATCCCATTTTGAATCCATACTAAGTTTTTCAAAATTTTTAAATAACAGCTTTTTGGATTCGAAAAATTCAATCTCTCTTTTTAAACTATTTAGATTTTTCAAATGTTTTTCGATTTTCGTCTGAAGTGGACTACACCTCACCTCGAGATATACTAATTAAAAAAAATATATATTTTTAATTTATAAGAAATAAAAACAATGTTTGGCTTAGTAAATAATATTTTTTATTGCGGAAGCAAACTATCTATTCTATGATGAATACAGCAATCAGTAAAATCTTTTTCCAATTTTGGAACACAATAACCTGATACATTTTCCAAATTAATATTATTAGGGATTTTTAACTTCATATCTTGAAACGCCTTGACTAAGAAATCTCTTTTGATTGACCCTTTTACGTAGACAAAATCTGCACCAATCAAGTTCTTGCACAATATCTGATTCAAGTCTTCATATTCGGTGTAGCCTGTATTATAGTGAATTCCCAAGTGGTTTCCATACAGATAGTTGATGGCTCGCTTTTCATCTTCTCTCAAAAATTGGTAGGGAATTTTTGGTTTAAAAACGAAATTTTTCATTTCTCCACCATCATAAATAGCCAACTCTTTTCTGGCGTGCGATATCCTTGAGCGTCAACAACAACCACCCTCATTCTTTCGGTTTTCCAGCTAAACTGATCAAAACATACTGCGTACGGTGCCTGATAAAGGTAAATATTCGTAGACGCAATCGTGAATTATTACACAATAGGCCATTGCTTTATTGGAAAAGTTTTCTAAACTTTGAAACTCCAACTTTATGTCCACCGTATTGCTTTTAATAGATTCGTTTTGTTTGCTACAGTCTATCACGTAAAAGCTGTTATCAATAAATTCATTCAAGCCCAGTAGAGGTTCGGAAATCCGTTTCCCATAATAAGACTTTTGAAAATCTGTGTACATTCTGTAGAGCTCACTTATTTGTTTCTCGGTAAAATTTAAATTTAACGATTCGTAAGGATATACTTCTGAGTTTAGGTAAAGTTTTAAATCTGTCACTTTTAGGTGATCGAAAATACTACAATCAGATTTTGAGTAATTATTGCGTTCATTCTGAAACCCGACAATAACGTATCGTGGTCGTTCTAAGCTACTCGACGTCTTAACCATCCAGATATCCTTTTTTGTTTGCTTCAATGCAGGTAATTCATACAGTTCCCATGTTCTAAAAGGAATCATTATCGATGTATCCTTGGCAAAATCGTCTAAAAGTAGTTTAACAGCGTCGTTGGGATAAACGTGTTTGACTTTCAGTTCTATAGTAGTAAGGGAAATGCTGCCGGTTTTGCTACCTGTGCTTTTGTAGCAGTTTTTATCGGTACGAGCTCGAACCAAACGGATCTTTTGTCTGCCAACAATAACGTGTTTATAATCAACAAAGATTCCAAGTAGAAAGCTGAGTGGGATGCGTAAACTAAACTGTCTGGAAACTGCTCCCAAAGTTGCCAAATTTCCATCAGGCCAATTCCAGCCAGCTGGAATTAATGATTTACTCTCCTGTTCGTTTAAACTTAAAAGCGTTCTAATTGTGCCAACTATTCCAGGCTCACGCACTCGATCTATCTCTTTCCCATTCAGTTCATATGATATGGATTCAAACAAGAATGCCCCGAAATTGTTTGTGGTAGTTACAAGACCATCTCCTTCTGTTGATTCAACCAATTTTCCTTCTATGTATAATTCTCCTTCACTAATATATATAAAGGTATCCTGTTGATTTAAAACAATCTCGATCTCATCACTGTTATTATATGAATTTGTAAAAGGGTGGTAGGTATGCCATTCTTCTCGCACCACACTCTCGTCAGAGCGTATTGGGCTGAATATCTGTAGTTTTTCGAAGGCGGAAGCCATACTTTCTACCTATGGTGTGTAGAAACAGAATATTTGGAAACGTGAGTGACCAACTAGAGAGTTCAGTTGTGAATGAGGAGTTTAATGTATTACACTCTTTTAAGTAGTATCTGGAGCTATTCCTGTTATTAAAAATTAACCCCATTTTTTCTCAACTCCAATCTTATTACAATTTCTTCTCCTCGAAAATTAACCGGTGTAGTATCTTGATCGAGTAGATTTAGCGTGATATTATCTATCCTTTTCTTGTAAACAGGTAGATATATAGGATTTGATGGTTCTATATTTATGCTATAACCGGGATCTACAGTAGGACTGAATTCGTATAATGTGTGAGATAAGTCGTTACCGTAGTAAGACCCAGATATTATATTACATTCAACGCGAATGGTCACCACGTGTATAATGCGAACAGGAAGATCTGATTTATGTAAAGCGTTTGGTTTAAGCTTTTTTGCAGAAAATCCAAGAATTTTAGCAATACTATCCTCTGGTTCGAAATTTACTTCAAATCCACTTTTTAACTCGACTCTTAATGTATTGTTATTAGGTTTAAGACTAAATAATTCACACTTTTTGATTATATTATCTCTAGGATCACACAGCTGACTTTGGATTGATGATTCAATGCCTTCAATATCGTAGGATCCAGTCGGGATTTCCACAGTTATGTTTTCACCCTGACTATTATAATAAAACTTGTTTCTTCCTGATTCGATGTTGGGAATAAAGTTCCAGGTATTCAGGGATATTAAAGCAAGCGAATACTCGTATTTAGGATCTAATTCAATAGGAGGAAAAAAGTTTGCAACTATAGTGCTGGTTCGACCCTTTAGGGTAAACGTACAAGACATGACTGATAGAAAAAAACAAAAAAAACATCTATTTATATATTTTTATTATACAAAAACATTAAACATAAATGTCCACAATTATATGTGTTATAGTTTTGATACTGATCTAAGTTAAATAAAATTTTACAGTTTTTAAAGTATTTAACTAGTTCCAAGGGAGGTTTGAGCCCTCCAAAACTATCAAAGTATACCACAGTAGATCCATTCTTCTTAAAAGCTACCCAATGACTACCATTTGATTCCATAGAATCTAGATTAACAATTCCCGCTTCTTTTTTCCATACAAGTCCGTTTGGAAGAGAATTTCTCATAAAAACACCTCTAAAATGAGGTATTTTAAGCTTTTTGACATACCGAGGTAAATCTTTATCGGATAGCGCTCTTTTGGGTAGCTTTATAGGGAGTTTTTTGACGGCATTTTTCTTAGGTATAAACCCAAACCGGATTTATATTTTCTCAAATAAAGTCCTTTGTCTGTTTTTCCTATTGCAATTGATTCCATGCCTTCATTATGTTAGCTTTGGCAACACTCGCTGCTCCACTACTCAATGCTCCGAGCGCGCTAAGCCCGGCAAAAATAGGGATTAAAACGGCTGGAAGTACCCCACCAAATTTGGGTACCGGAATAACTCTGGGTAGTTTTATTTTATTTTTACCTCCAGCTGATTTTATTAGCTTTTTAGCAATCTTAAGAGCTGCGCTAATATTTCTTTTATTAGACAATCCATTTCCACTAAAATGTTTAGTTTTACTCTTTAAATGTTTCAAGACAGAGCTGGAAAATGATTTTTTCTTATTCAAGTCTTTCGACTTTACCCTTTCCCACGCTTTGTTTTCTAAATTCTGATCTGCTTTATGTCTATCTTCCAGGTTATCACTTTTCGAGTACGCTATATCGTGCTCCTTGCAAGCCTCGTCCAAGGGATGTATTCCAACGTCTCCTTGAGCTAATCGACGCTTTAGGCGAGTACCGGGCCCACAAAATCTAGTGGAAAATAAAAAAAAAATAAAATAAAATAAAATAAAATGATAATTAAAACAGTATATCAGTAATTACCTATGGGAAGGTAGATGTAACTCAAATGGAAGCTTATTGATGACTGTATTTAGGAGACCTTCACCTCTCAAAGTCGCCATTCCAACTAAAACTCTTGTAACGAACACACGTCTTTTATTTCGAAATGCGAAAAGAAAAGCAACAGATTCGAATAAACATAATCAACTTGGATGAACATCTCACCTTTAACGATAATAAATTTCGAAGGCATGGAGTGCTACTACCAAACACTGTTAGAGGTTTGATCTGTGGACCTAGTAACTGCGGTAAAACTAACGTCATGATCAGTCTTCTAATTGAACCAAATGGACTCAGATTTGAAAATGTTTACATATACTTAAAGTCTCTTTATCAACAAAAATATCAACTGTTGGAGAAAATCCTACGATCGGTGACAGGTATTAATTATTTTCCCTATAGTGAAAACGATGAGATTGTAGATCCTTCTAAAGCCTCCCCGAATTCTGTTTTTATATTTGACGATGTAGTAAGTCAGAACCAGGATATTATTCGAGATTACTTTAGTCGAGGGCGACATAACGTAATTGATTCATTCTACCTCTCGCAAACATACAGCAAAATTCCAAAACAGTTTATTCGAGATAACGCAAATCTGTTAGTTCTTTTCAAAATGGACGATATGAATCTTAGACATGTTTATGATGATCACGTAAACACAGATATGGCTTTTGTCAAGTTTAAAGATATTTGTTCGGAGTGTTGGAGAGATAATTATGGATTTTTAGTTATAGTTAAAGATTGTGATTTGTCTGATGGTCGATATCGATTGAAATTTGAAACCTATATAAAGGTTTAATGTTTTTCAATGCCTTCAGTCGGTTTACATAAAGGTGTCGAAGATCATCTTAGGAATCACGAATCTTGTTTAAAGGCTGTTTATTTTTAAACAGACCCGTTTGAAAGCTGCTTAAAAGCTGTTTATTTCAGAACAGACCCGTTCCAAAACTGTTTATTTCAGAACAGACCCGTTCCAAAGTTGTTTATTTCAGAACAGACCCGTTTGAAAGCTGTTTAGAAGCAGTTTATTTTAAACACACCCGTTTGAAAGCTGTTTAAAAGCTGTTTATTTGAGAACAGACCCGTTTGAAAGCTGTTTATTTGAGAACAGACCCGTTTGCAGAATCGAACCAAGATGATAAAGTCCAATCGAAAGTTAGACGAGGAGAAAAATGAAATTTTAAAAAAACGTATAATAGAAGCCTCCAATGCCATAAGAAAGAAATATTTGGCTTTAAAACTAGGGAAAACAGAGGAAGATGAGTCCCTTAATAAGTTTTTCAAACCTATTTTGGGACCTTTAGAAAAAATGTCGATCGCTAGTACAAATCCTACAGTTGTCACCCCCACCACCACCACCACATCTTCTGTTGTTCCGACAAAAAATGTAGCAGTCTCCCCTATGTATTTTCGAAGAAAAACTATATCTTCAATGCCTACACCCATTTCTTCATATCAGTCTTTTATACATCCACGGATAGATAGTTCAGATGTTAGCGATGGTGAAATGTTGGACTCAACCATTTTACCAACTCATCAACAACAGGAATTTGGGGAGAGCTCAAAAGTTGAAGATGAGGTTTTCCAAACGGCTGAGGAGGAGGATGAAGAGGAGGAGAAGGAGGGGGATTGATTTTAATGAAAAAGAGTGGGATAAATCTATCACACAATTTCAAGATGAATTTAACCAGAGCCTTTCGCCGGTTCAAAAAGACTTTTTAAACGATTTTCCACCTGTAACCCGTTATTTTCTTCAAAAATATTTTTCACTTTCGCCAGATATTGACTACTCTATGATTAAATTTTTACCAAAATTAAATAAGTTTAGACTTGGAGATAAGCCTTTTGATTTCGATTCCAAGGGCAATCTAAAATTTAAGGACAGAGTGTCTCCCCATCAAATAGAAGTTTATGATCTTTTATTTTTGAAAAATCCACATAAACACACCATTTCAGAAAGTGATAGAAAATCTTTTCAAGAAATATTGGATTACACCAATGTACATAGAAGAAATTTTCGTCCTTCAGGTCAAATAAAAGCTAGTAAAAGCGGTAAATATAAGGCTTTTATAAAACCAAAACCTTCTGCTAAAAGTCGTGGTAAGCCTTCTGTAGAAGGCAGAGCTTTGGTTGAGTATAACGAGAAGCCTAAAGAATTCGTTTCTTATGCTAATATTAATCAGCTTATTGATCGATTGCGTAAGTTGGATGCCTCTAGGGAGGCAGGAAATACAAACATATTGAATGATATATCTAATATATTGGAAGAACTTCGCTCTCTTGGTGTTATTGAGTTCTATTAATACCAAAATTAGTTTACATTTAACTCATTTGTGTTGCAACCATGAATAAGTTTGGATCTACGCTTAAAAAAGATCAAAGGGTGCGTTTTAACGAAGCTTTTCGAAATCAAATTAGTATTGCATTTACTAAAGATGGAGATTATGACTTTCAAGATCATAAACTATCCAATGTGAAACCCCCAGAATTGGATAATGATGTTGTTAATAAAAAATATCATGATAGCAATCTTCGCACACTACATCTAAACAATGAGGCATCATTCACAAAATTAGAAAAGGAATCGGAAAAGATTTCGAAAGAACTTGTTAATTTAGATGCTAGGTTGAAGCTTTTAGAAACCACAGCGAAACCTAAAACTCTAATTCTTAGTCCAATTAATCCACCACCACCACTGAAACAAAAAAAAAACTATAGATATTAAAGATCAGTTTAAGTGGCACTAGTCAGTGTGAAACAGAATGTCAAAAACTAAACATCCAATAACTGCAGCACGACATCAGGTGGTTAAAGAGTTGCACAGACCAGCTAGAAAAACATTTTCTAGACGCAGGTTTATTCAAAAAGGATTAGATGATATATTTGCTTCCGATTTAGCTCAATTGGATGCGTACGCAAAGGAAAACAAGGGTTATAAATTTATTTTAGTTGTTATAGATACATTTTCCAAATATCTATGGACGAGACCTTTAAAATCAAAAAATGCTTCTGATGTTACCAATGCTATGGAGGATATTTTTAAAAAATCGAAAAGAATTCCCAAAAATATGGTAACCGATAACGGAAAGGAGTACTATAACTCCAATTTTCAAGGCTTGATGAAAAAACATGGAATTAATCATTACAGCACATACAGCATTTTAAAGGCTTCTATAGCGGAAAGAGTTATTAGAACAATAAAAGAGAAACTGTTTAAGTTGTTTACTCTTAACGGTAACCATAAGTGGATAGATCTGTATGTAGATTAAACAACAGTTATAATAATACTATACATCATACAATTGGTATGAAGCCTAAAGATGTCACCGAAAATAATGCAAATGTCCTATTAAAAACAGTTTATAGCCATCTTAAAGTAGCTGCCAAAGGAAAGTTTAAGGTTGGCGATGTTGTACGCATCAGCAAGTCAAAACACGTTTTTCAAAAAGGTTATATACCCAACTGGACCACGGAGCTCTTTAAAATTTTAAAAATTCAAATTACAAATCCCGTTACGTATCTGTTGGAGGATTTACAAGGTCAGCCTATAAGCGGTGGTTTCTACGAGGAAGAGCTGCAGAAAACAAAACAACCTAATGTATTTTTGGTTGAAAGGGTTTTACGTAAGAAGGGAAATAAAATCTATGTCAAATGGTTAGGTTTCGATTCTAGTCATTTTAATTGTTACTATTACACGCTTGTTGAATATTGTAAATCAAATAGTGATCTGGATCAAAATTTTATGAATCTCTTAATAGATACCTGTAAAATTAACATATGTTCACAATCATTTTGTATGATGGAGTTAATTCATGTTAATTCTGAAAAAATTTTGTTTGATAAAAACAAATGTATAGATAATTCTGAGAATGAAATAAATACTGAATTTTACTTTTTTTGTGTTTTTCATTTCCACACCTAATTACTTCTTTTTTATAATTTGCAATAAAATACACATTACTTCTCTAAAAAGTTTAGTAATAAGCAGACGTTCACGTAGTAAAGATGAACAAAATCCTTATTTTAGTCAGTTTTTTAAACTGCAGTTTTAACCTATTTCGAAATCCTGATGTTGAAGAGGCATTTATCACATTTAATACACAGGAGAATTGGCCTTGGTCTTGGCATAGGTTAGAGGAAAAATCTCGCGAAGATAATACCACTCTCTATCACCTTACGGTTAACGCAACTGAATGTAAAAATAATACTACACCATATAAACTAAAACTAATCTTTTATGATCGAAAAGATCAAGATTATGGATGTATACTCCTTACATAACTAGTCAACCCGAAAATTTCACACAGTTAACGAATTCTACTATACCAGCCGAAGAAGAAGAAGTCTACTGTATTATGAAAACGTTAACTTTTATATGTGAACTCTCCTTTGTTTTATTTTCAATCAGTTTTTATATTATTGTATTACATTTTCTAAGAAGGAATAATCTATAAGATTGATAATATATTTTAAAAGTTTTTACTTTGCTATCTACCTTCAACCGATATGGATGTAAAAGAGTCATCAATCGATGTTATTTTATCATATTCAAATGGTAAAAAGAGGTTGGTAGATTTTACTCGTGAAGAACTACAGCTGTTACCTCTAGAATGTTTACTTCAAAACACAGATGCTTATGATCTCTTGGAAGTTTGGGGAAGATTGCCAAACGTCTACAGATATAACTCTACTCTACAGATCAAGCTTCCATGTTTTATCCACCACAACAGACCTGAATGGAGCACACACGTTGATAGACCACCTTCTTCACAGGAACAATGTCGTCTTTGTAATGAAATTTTATCTATTGTCCATAAATAATTGTTATAAATAAATATTTTTAAACCACACTTTAGTTTTATTACTGTATTTTATGCAATACCAGCCAAGATATTTGACATAGGAGTAAAATGGTATGGTGCGCAGACGTAGGTTCCTACACCTGTCATCTGTCACAACGCTTCGCACGCAGGCACAGGTTCCTATACCTGTCATCTGTCACAACGCTTCGCACGCAGGCGCAGGTTCTAACACCTGTCATCTGTCACAACGCTTCGCACGCAGGCGCAGTCTGACATATGACAGCTGACGTTTGACAGCTGACTTTTGACAGCTGACGTTTGAAAGATGCAAATTTTTGAACGCACCCACAGGTCAGGTGACGTTTGACAGATACACATTTTTGAACGCACCCACGTGACGTCAGAGATTTTTTGATGATAAGATTCCTCCGGAGGACGGAGGTTGGTGAACCGGCCATCTACCTCTACTTTAATGATTCGCACCTCGTTCTGCGTGGCAGAAATAGATCTTTTTTACGAATTCATAAAACAAAATCCAAAAATCTTTCTTAACATAAGAATAAACGTGGCTCTTTGAAGGGTAAAGTTTGTTTCTTTCCGCCATCTTAGATTTTAAGATGGCGGACAAAAAAATATTTTAACTTAAAGTCTTGCTCAATTCCACGCAAAGAGCAGTTTATTGCATTAAAATCGGTGGTATGATTCGAAAGTTATAACGGAAAACATTTTGTCCGTTTTTTTATGGCCTATCCGGTATTTACGGCCATTTTGAAAGAATTGCCGCCAACTTGGCTTCTATGCATCCAATCATCGATTTCCTCGACCGAAATTTTAAACAACTGGCAAAGAAATAAGTTTGTCAAATTTCATGCTTTCTGCACAAAATGAACAATTGAATGCTTTTTACCAAAGCAGATTTGCAAAACTTGCAACTCACCATACATTAGTAAAAAAAGAACTTAAATTAGTTATTTAGTAAATTTTATATATCCCATTTTTCACGTGTCTATTTTTAAAATGTTTACTTTTAAAACTAACCCTAGGACCCTTACGAAGCCCCTGAGAATTTTTTTATTCACAGAAATGAATTTAAGATGCCCAAAAACCCCCCGATTTCTGTATCACATGTCTATGTTTTGTTTATTCTCTTCCTTCCCTTCGCCATCTTGAAATATTAAGTTAGACCAAGGTTTTCAGAGTGGCATTAATCGTCGTCAGAACTTTTCTGCTTTAAAAAATGTCGTTGCAAACTTCGCCTGCGTTTGGTTAAAAAAAAATGTTATGTATTCTGGAATGCGATGTAAGGTGATGCTTGCGTTTGGTCTGAAAATTGCATTGGTTGCATTTAAACCACTTGATGTCGCTAGCACTTTTATGTGTAACCAATTTATTTAGTCTGAAAATTGCATTGGGTACATCAAAACAAATCAATTTCGTCAGCATTTTTATGTCTTATTAAATGCGCCTTAAGGTCGAACTTGCGTTTTGTCTTAAAATTGCATAGAGTGCACTTAAACCAATAGATGTCGGTAGCACTTTTATGTGTAACAAAATGCGATATAAGGCCATATTTGTATTTGGTCTGATAATTGCATTTGGCACATTGAAACCAATCAATCTCGTTAGCGTTTTTGTGAGTTATTAAATGCAATTTAAGCCGGTACTTGCGTTTGGTCTGAAAAGTGCATTGGTTGCATTGAAACCACTTGATCTCGCCAGCACTTTTATGTGTAAGCAAATGCGATTTAAGTCCAGATTTGTATTTGGTCTGAAAATTGCATTGGACACATCGAAACCAATTAATCTCGTCAGCGTTTTTGTGTGTTATTAAATGCGATTTAAGGTGGTACTTGCGTTTGGTCTTAAAAGTGCATTGGTTGCATTGAAACCAATTGATGTCTGTAAAACTTTCATGTGTAACCAAATGCGAAATAAGTCCAGATTTGTATTTGGTCTGAAAATTACATTGGGTACATCGAAACCAATCAATTTCGTCAGCATTTTTATGTTTTAATAAATGCGCCGTAAGGTGGCACTTGCGTTTTGTCTTAAAATTGCATAGAGAGCACTGAAACCATTCAATTTCGTCAGCACTTTTATGTGTCACCAAATGCGATGTAAGGCAAGATTTGTATTTGGTCTGAAAATTGCACTGAGTGCATTGAAACGACGGGATGTTACCAGCACTTTTATGTGTAATGGAATGTCGTTGTAGATCCCATTTTCGTTTGGTTTGAAAATTACATTGGTCACATTGAAACCGATTCATTTCGTCAACATTTTCATGTTTAATCAAATGTTGTTTAAGCCCAGACTTGTATTTGAAACTGTAACTGCATTGGGCACATGGGAACCGATTGACCTTGACGCCACGTCTTGTATATGGAAAATTAAAAATAAAATTTAAACACTACATACCATAGCTTTAAAATTATGGTCGACCTTATTAGTTTAACGCTGGAAGGGCTTGCTCACAAGCATGTACAGGGTGGTTCAAATTCGAGGGGCCTCTATAGCGTTGGGCTTTTGCAGCATAGTTAGCCCAAAACTAATATACATGTTACGGGCTCGATTTTCAAGAGAAGTCGAAAACTGAAAACCGTATTGCGATATGTCAAAGCGTTTCTGAGCTACAGTGTGATTCTCAAAATTGTGCGATTTTAAGGGCCTTCTACAACTTTTTTATTTGTAAAGATAGAGACTTTCATTAAAAACATTTTTTGAAGATTTTTGAAAGAAAAATCTACCTGTTTCACCGATTTTCTCTTAAAGCCTTTAGTTCCCGAGATATCACACAAAGTTATATTTCCCGCCCGTAAAATCGGTTTTCTAATAAAATTTCCTGTCGAACAATGTTTTTTACCAATTTTTATTAAATAGTTTAAAAGATATTTGCATATTTTGATATTTACCATAGTGGGCACTTTGCGCGCCCTAAATGTGTAAATAAAATTTTATTGTTTTTTTTTTCATACAAAATCAAGTTGGCTATGACACGAGGGTACACAGCAACCTCGAACTTTAACGTCTAGTTTACTATAATTACCAACCCTAAAATAATAAACAAAAATAAAATTATAAAAATTTTTATTTAAAATTTTTATTAATTCAACTATGTAACACCTAAAATCTACATGTAACAATTTTCTTTAATTCTAAAATAAATGCTCAAATTGACGGCCGTTTTCTTGTAAACATATTCTACATCTTCTCTTGACGCTATTTTCTGCATTAAGAAGTTCTACCGCACGAAGCTGCCTGAACGCAGTACGAAGTGCCTCTTTCAATTCCCTTCTAGTAGTTGGGCGATTTCGAAATACTTCTTTGACTCTCCCCCACAAAAAGAAGTCGCAAGAGGTCAGGTCTGGAGACCTGGGGGGCCAATATATAGCACCTTTATTTCCGATCCAATTTTCGGCAAACACAATATTTAGCAAATTAGTAATGTCTCGTGCATTGTGAGGAGGTGCATCGTCATGTTGAAAGTATAGCTCATTATTTTGCTGAAGTAGCAAATTGTCGATAAATGGAATCACCTACTCTTCTAAAATTTGTTGGTATCTTTCAGCATTTAAATTTCCGTCAAAAATATATGGCCCAATAATTTGTCCTCTGTAGATGCCTACCCATACCTTAAAACTGAACCTTCCCTGATTCGCTAGTTCTACCATAATATGGGGATTTTGCTGTTTTCAGTAATAGCAGTTATATCTGGTGAATATTCCGTCACTAGAAAACGTTGCCTCATCCGTCCAAATAACTTTTCTGGCAAAATCGAGGTCTTCTTGGCTTTTATTTAGGTACTACCTAGAACCGTTAGTTCTTCCAACTCTCTATCTCTGGCTAGGCTTCTAGACGTCCTAGGCCGCGGTTTTGTAAAGGATCCGTATTCTTGAAGATGACGTTTTAACTTTAAAAATATTTTTGAGCTAGGTTGCCTTCTTTCCGGATATCTCTGGAAATATAGATTTAACGCCGTCTAACATTTTATTATGTCGTACTTTTCAAAGTTTTCAAACATTTTTATATCTTGACGAAGACGCCACTTTTGACACTTGAGCTCGTTTATCATGGCAATTGTTTTTATTTGATCATAGCTACCTAGATAGATACCCTAAAACTGCATAGGTCAGAGTTAAACACAGCCTACTATGGTAATTATTAAAAATTGCAGATATCTGTTTAACTACTTAATAAAAATAGCTGTATGACACATCGTTTAATAGGAAATTTTATTACAAAACTAATTTTTTAAAAAAATTGGGGTATTCCATTAAAAAAAAATGTACTTTGTGTTACATCTCGTGAACTAAAGGCTCTAAGACAAAATCGCTGAAACAGGTAGATTTTTTCTTAAAAAATCTTTATAAACTGTTTTCAATGAAAATCTCTATCTTTACAAATAAAAAAGTTGTAGAGTGTTTTTAGAAACGCACATTTTTGAGAATCACCCTGTAGTTCAGAAACGCTTTGACATATCGCAGTGCGGTTTTTAGTTTTCGACTTCTCTTGAAAATCGAGCCCGTAACATGTATATTAGTTTTGTGCTAACTATGCTGCAAAAGCGCAAAGCTATAGAGGCCCCTCGAATTTGTACCACCCTGTACATTTCCCATAATATCTTTAAAATAATGTTTGTTTTGTTCACGATATAGCCTTAGAAACCAGAAAAAAATAAAACGAACTATAGGTACCTCAGTTAATGGTGTGTCAATTTCTACCTTGAAAAACAAAGAATGATAAATATTCCATGCATAAAAAAAGTGTAGTGTGGGCCTTAAAAAATTGTACTTTTTGAATTGCCTATAATTTTGGAACCAAAAGTGCAATTTAAGAAAAATTGAAATAACTTTAGATTTTACAAAACAATTGTCAAAAAATGGCAGTTTTTAAAAATTCAATTCAAAATTTTTCCGTGCGTCACTGGCACAAAAAAAATAGCTCTGCTAAAAAATGTCAAGAATGAACGATGCAAGGGCCTTAGTGTATTTTTACCAGAGACTTTCCATCCAACAAGGATCAATGCCCTTAGCGATGTAAATTAAAAATAGGACGTTCACAAACACCCAATCACCCATAGTCATTAGGGACTTATTGGGCGTTACTCCATAAGATTTTATCATAAAAAGGGGAAACCACATTTTATTTAGGTGGAACCTTAACCATACTTTTAAAAAAGTGTTATTGGAAGTCGTATTACTTTTCCTTATTCCTACCCTAAAATTTCTAACCTTGTAGGGATTTTCCCTGATAAATTCTCGCAAAAGAATTATATCGTCAGTGTAGCTGAACCTCAACCTTGTAGGTTTCTCCAATTTATTCATTTTATCACATAAATTTTAAAAATCCACAAGACTGTTTCTGTGTATAAAGAAAAAAACTAAAAATGCAAAGAATATTAAAAAGTCATGTCGAAAAACAAACCAACCATCACTATTATCCGTGCTAATTGAGGTTATGTTTAAAGATAAGGGAGGTACGGTAACTGTACCGAATTAAGGGAATACCGTATCTTATTAAGGTTCCCTTAATAAAAACGCAGGTCACGCGCATGCTCAGATGTCAAATGTCAATTTTTCTTATTAAGGGAACCCGAAAATGTACGCCTAATAAGTCTCTACTTATGTATCTGGGTCTTAAAGAAAGCTTATAACGCCCGCGGTATGATTATTTTATGAAAATAAAAACGCGCGAGGGCTTTTACATAAGGGCTCTAAACGCACTTTATGCACGACATTATGTTTTTACTTTAAAATTTAAAAAAAACAATAACGAACAAACGACGTAATGGTAAAGCCATGATGAATCTTATAATAATTTAGTTAAATAACTGTTAAATGATTTTTAGATGTGCTTAAATACACTTATGGTAGGACACGTTTTTTTGGTAAATTTAAAGACTATAAAGAACTTTTATTGAAATAAATTAATACCACCTTATGTCTCACACATTTTATGCTTTGAACAATTACAATTTCTGCTGTTTTTTGTATAAAACTGGCAAAATAAAAATCATATAGACGACACCACTCAAGAAGAGAGACAGATGACACAACAGAAATTTTTATTAAACAATTGACTTTCTCTAAAATACTTTTTTATATAGCCTGCTGTCTCTCTTCAACACCCTAAATATTTTTGGATTTCACTAAAATATCTCTCCATCTACCTCTAAAAATCTGCCCTATCTTTCTAAATATTTTTTTATTTTAACAGGGAATAAATGTTTTTTGGCAGTACTTTTTTTTGAACGCTAAAAAAACAGTGAAAACTGGAAAAATTTGAGTGTTTTATTCTAGAATTCGAAAGTTTGGACAGAAAGCTTTAAAATGTGAGCAAAATCATGGCATAAAAATGTGAAAAACATAGTAAAAATTGCTTAATCAAAAATGTTACCCCTTAAATGATGCTAAAATATTTTAATCCTTACATTACCATCATCGCTTGACCATTATACAGTGCATTTCTGAAATATGCATTTATAACTTTTACTATATATTAAAATTTTATCAAAATCGGTTAAAGTTCTTTATCCACTAATCTATATACAAAATTTCACAGGGTGAGCTGCGATTTTAGTTAATACAATTTTAAAGACGGCGAAGAATACATATACTCACTTTTGGATCCATTTTTATGAAACCTATAATTCGTTTAGGGTTGTCGTGTTAAAGTTTGCTGTTTTTTCGCTTCAGGACATACTTCATCATTGTTTGCACATGTTTATTAGCTTTTAAAGTGCCTGGTTTCCTCTACTTTAAAATAAAAGCTAATCAGTACGGTGCTTCTAACCTGAGTTAGATAAATGGTGAGTGGAATTTGAAAACAATTAAAATTATTTTGTAAACCCACTACCACTATCTCTTTTTAAAATTATTAATTAATAGACCATTATATCCGAAAATGCCCCTTCTAAATCTAGAAAAAATGGTTTTTGTTAAAATAAGACAAGGTTGTATCTTACAATTTTTATATTTTTTCTAGTAATATCCAGAATAATAATAATACTACAAAACTTTATAAATTATACTTAAAATTATTTTCTACAAATTATTATATTGTAAAATAATATTATTTCTAGTGCAAAGAAAATTTTAAAACACAATTTGTTTGCATTATCTGTTGATAAGGTTTCTAATTAAGAGTTTAGAGTGGTTTTTGATCCTTCTTTTGTTACTATGTTACTTTGTTCTACGCGGCGCAGTAACAATCCATCATGCTGTTAACTTCATTAAAAGTAACAAACATCAAGATATTAGGGACTTATCGATACATAAGGTCGGCATAGCCTGACTCGGCACTATTTCTGACAGTTCCGCACGAAGGTTGAAAGGTTTCTGAAATTTTTGTCATATAAACTTGTCATCTAAACATGCTCATATTGTGCCATTCTTAAAGTTGACCAATTAAAGTTAATGCCGTCTTTTATTAAAGGCAGCCACAAACATTATGAAAGTCAACATTATTTTGATAGCATAGATGACTTATTTAGACAACAACAATGTCAGAATCCTTTTAAACTTCGTACGGAATTGTCAAAAATAGTGCCGTCTTTATTAAAGTCAGGCTATGCCGATTTAATGTACCGATAAGTCCTTAATAGTAAGAAAGCTGCAACTAAAGACACCAAAACCGAAGTATCTTTATTAAAGTTAACAGTAGGACTGACATCTGATTCTCCTGCGTAAAATAAGGATAACAAAACGAAAATGGACCAAAATCACCTTTACTAACTTACTCTTAGCATAAGGTTCAGTTTTGTGTATGAAATTCGGCAACTTTGACAATGCAAAATGCAATAGATAATTTCATAATCTATAACCAGATTCACGTCAGACCATAATATCATAATCACCAATTGCAAGTACTCATTTTTAAGAAATTGGGGTGCCTTAAACAGTTTAAGAGTTTCTCCAAATAACTCTTAAACCTAGTTTTATATTCAGTTAAGTCGCAGTCAAATAGTCCAGATTTGTATACCTCCCCTTATGCCTCTTAAAGGCATTCTTGTATTTCATTTAACAGAGTCAAAATGAGCACGGTACAATTTAATTTGTGTTTTTGTGTTTTAAAGCGCAATCGGAATCAGGATATTTAAACATTTTGGTTTCGTGCGTACTTTTATGCCTAATTGAGGGTATTTTTCATGTTTCAAAAATTGTTTGATTTTTGTTGTTTAAGCCTTTCAATGTCAATATTATTCAAGTATACGCTCCAACCAGTAAATATTCAGATGACGACGTAGAGGCATTCTACAACTAAGTTCAAACTGCTCTTAGTTTTACAAAAAAGACAGAAATCACTTTTGTTATGGAGGACTTCAACACAAAACTAGGAAACGGCCCCAAGAGAAGACATTGTACATCAAATGAACGTGGATATCGCCGTTTCCAGTTCTGTTTCCAGCTAGACGCCTTTATAATTCTAAATCCGACAATCCTGAGAAGAAACCAAATAGATTTTATATTTATTAATAAACGATTCAGAAACTGTATTAAATCTGCAAAAACTTACCCTGGCGCAGACGTAAGCTCGGATCACAATCAGTTATGCCGAAAATTAATTTTACCCTCAATTAAAATCGTTCCCCAAATAACAAACCCAGACCCAGGTTGGACGAACTTCAAGATAACATGGTAGCAACTAAACTTAAAGTCGAACTTAATCAAAAACTTAAAGGTATTAATGAGTCTACCGAGCGAGATGCAGAAACGGTTTGGACAAAGGTTAAAAGTGCCATAGTCGAAATCACAACATTCTTAGGCATGAAGGATCTAACAAGAAATAAAAAGAAAGTCTGGATGATCTGATGAGTTGATGGATAAAAGACGCAGTTAAAACAGCAATGTCAAGAAATAGAAGATCTAGATGCTAAACATGAAACTTTCAATTTAAACGTATAAAGGAAGCAGCCGAATTATTTAATAAAAGACAAGCTGGAATCCTTGTGGACAATCAGGGCAAAATCATATCGGATACCAAAGAAAAGCTAAAAGAATGGCGTCGCTACATAGAACATCTCTTTACCGATAACCGATCGGAACAGCCAGAATAATTCTCAAATCAAGGCATAGATATAACACCAGAGGAAGTACTATTCGCAATATTTGCAGTTAAAAACAGAAAAGAAGTAGGGCAAGACGAAGTATACACTGAGGTTTTAAAGCTAATAAAAAACGAAGATTCGGTAAATACGCTAGTCAAACTTTTTAACTTGATTTATCCCAGCGGTAAAATCCCTGATGATTGGCTAAAATCAACCTGGGTTACACTGCCTAAAAAAAATTAGCAAAGAAGTGTAGTGATTACCGCCTAATCAGCCTAATGAGCAATTTTAAAAATATTTCTAAAGATTATTCACAAAAGAATTTATGGAAAATGCGAATCCTTTATGGGCGACACGCAGATTGGATTTCGTGGTGGTTTCGGGACAAGAGAGGCCCTGTTTGGCATTTAAGTCTTAGTTCAGCGGTCTAGGGATGTGTGCCAGTATATGCCTATTTTGTTAGATTATGAGAAAGAGTTTGATCGAGTCCAACACGAAAAGCTCAAGTAAAGGTTGATGACCAACTGTCCGAAGAGGTCCAAATAAAAAGAGATGTGCGCCAAGGTTGTACATTGTATCCACTGTGGTTTAATATCTATAGTAACAAAATGATAGAGAATGCACTTCATAACTGCTAAGAGGGTCTGACCATAAACGGCATAGTGGTTAATCTCGATTAATACTGATTACGGTGGATTGGTCGATAATGACCCGATCTAGTTCTAGTACCAGATTGTTTTAAATAATTAATATCTAATTTTTCGCTTTGATTAATGCCGAATAATGTCGATTAATACCGATTAATTCACGTTTTTTTCAGTATATTACCCCTAGTGGACCATTTTTATTCATAAATGAATCATTTTTCGCTTTGATTAATGCCGATTAATACCGATTAATTCACGGTTTTTTAGTATATTACCCCTACTGGACCATATTTATTACATATATTACCCCTACTGGACCATTTTTATTCATAAATGAATATTTTTTCGCTTTGATTAATGTCGATTAGTACCGATTAATTCACGGTTTTTCAATATATTACTTCTACTGGACCATTTTTATTCATAAATTATTAATTTTTCGCTTTGATTAATGTCGATTTATATCGATTAATTCACGGTTTTTTGGTATATTACCCCTACTGGACCATTTTTATTCATAAATGAATAATTTTTAGCTTTGATTAATGCCGATTAATACCGATTAATTCACGGTTTTTCGGAAAATTACCCCTGCTAGACCCTTCTTATTTATAAATAGATCTGTTTTTTGCTTAATTAATACGATCAATACCGATTGAACAGAGGTTTTCGCGCATCTAACACTTGCTAAACGATTTTAAATCATTCATAGAGGATGGTTGACTTTGATTAACCATGATTGTGCGGAAATAAGTTATGGATTAACTTTGGTTAGCGCTGATTAATATTGATTAATGGCTATTGAAGCGTGGTCAAACAATGTATATATTTGGAAAAGATAGTTTGCTGGTTTTATTCCTTACAATCCCATGTTTTAATAATTTATTAATCGATTCATCAAATCTTGCGCCACAACCAGTGTAATGCTCTACCAACTGAGCTACCGAGGAACCGGAGTTTTGACTGGCTATTCGGAAATCCTATCGTCCGATTCATTTGTTAGTACTGAGAAGATCTTTGAAGCCTACTGCGGCTTTAAAAACCTAGAGATGTTATAAAAACAAGGAGGTACACATTCACGATGAACCGGGCTTTTGACAGAAGATATCGATGATCGGATGTATAGGACGGCAAGATGGTGGCGATTTGTTCAAAATGGCCGTATTTTGTTTTAATCGTAGGTTTTCTAGCACAACAAGATTATACTCGAATTTATATGATTCGATCGGGAGAACTTTTAAAAAAATAGTTACATGAACGTGCGACCTTCAACGACCATAAAAAATACGTTTTGAAAATTGCTTTTTGTTTTTTTTTTATATTTTAAAAAGAACATTTTTTTAAATATCTTTCCTAATTGACTTTTCGCTTTCCAAGATGATTAGTTTAGATATACTAGGCTAGTCAAAGTAAGTAAAAAAAAATAACGTTATCAGTACAGCTGACATAACCTTTGTTAATTCGTTCGCCCTAAGAGTACAGTCTTCGCTGGCAGCTTTCCTTGTCTTACTCATGCAAAATTTCTCTTGTAGGGTATTTTTGGTCCCACTTTTTTCTATCCAAATGCAGAAATTTTTCAAACATTTAAGTCTCATTTTAAAGATAAAACTTAAATCTAGGGTTCTCTAGTGGTACTTTTTCCAATTTTTGTTTAGTTTTGCAGATATGAGCAGGTAAAATACGCTATATTTGGAGTAATATTTCACAAAAATGAAAGTCAAAATTGAAAAACTATTACTATAGAACCATAAATTTAAGTTTTATCTTCAAAATTAAACTAAAATTTTTGTATTTAGATAGAAAAATGTGAGGCCAAAAATACCCTTGCAAGTGAAATTTTGCATGAGTAAGACAAGGAAAGCTGCCAGCGAAGACTATACTATAAAATCGCCTTATTGGCACGCTTACTCTCTTGAAAATTCTTTAGGATTGTGGATAATAAAATTAATGATCAGATGATAGGAGCCAATATGGCAGCACTTTTTATTAAAATGGAGGTGTTTTTTAAAAAATCGTAGGTTGCTTATCAAAAAATTATATTCGAGACCATATAACTTGACGGGAGAGGAATGCAGCGACGTGACAATGACCTTAAAAAGTTACATTTTTTATAATATAGAAAATAGCGACAGGTCTTTGGTTGTAATTTAATAATTTAAATAGAGCATCAAAATATCTTTCCTTGTGACTTTTTGCTGACAGACTTATTAGATTAGTTTCATTAGTTGTCGTTAGTCGAAAGAGTTAGAGTGCCAAATTTTATGCTTTCCACAAGATATGGACAATAGAGTTCCATTTGGGACTTAAGGCGGACGACAGGCTATGTCAAATTTACGCTGCTATAGCGTAAAAACAAATCGATAGATTTTTAAATTTTATATTTTTTCTCTTACAAAAAGTCATCCATATGTATATCCAGACCAATTTTTAGTCGCTAGAAAGAGTTGAACAAAACGTTGAAGGTCACTAAAAACAATTTCAAACTAAAACCGTTTTTTGTACGTCTACATAATTTAGATGTGTAATAAATATGCCTGTTGTATTCAAGCTATTAAAACAAATATGAACGTTTTCAAAATTTAAAATCGGAAATTCGGATGTCACGTCGACTGTAGTCCCACATAACCAAAAACGTTTTGGTGGATAAGTTGGTATTCATCAAATTTGAAAATTCTGCCTTATAAAAATAAAAAAGATGCAATTGATAATGTTGTTTTTTAAATCTTACTTTAACTGAAAGATATTTACCCAACCCAACCCAACCCAAAACGTCAGGTGACTTCTTAAAATAAGGTTGCAAGTTATCTGTCATCCTTTATGAAACAAACGGCAGGACAAAAAAAGGATGTGTCCATAAGAAAAAATGAACTTGACAGTGCTCCTGTCACACTGAAACGTCAAGTCTCAAAAACAGACCTTTCGCTAAGTAAATCTTAAAAAAGTGCCTGTAGAAAGTTTTAAGCGTTTTTTGGCAGCTTTACGAATAAGGGCGCAGAAAAATAAAAACTAAAAATGAAGATTTCGGTTTTTTCTGCATATCTCCGGAACTATGCGGAACTTGTAAACTTTTTTTTTAGTTTTGCGCAATGCATCAAATTGCACAACTTTGCCCTAATTTAAACCTTCTCGTACCTCCTACCGTTCAGGAGATCCCCATGGTGAGCATCGAATTTGAAACACCCTGTATATGTTTGTTCGGGTGACATCCGATCGACTTCCAATTTGGCATGCTTGGATTTCGTTGAAATTTGGTGTGTTGGGGCCCTTTTGATTTTGAAAATTCAATATGGCTGATTCAATATGGACGATTTTTGGTCATCTTTTGCTAACCAATTTTAACTAAGTTATATTACACATCCGATTGCCTTTAAATTTGGCATGCATTTATAGTTCCGGTGACAATACAATAATATGTCATTATTAGGCACCCCACCCTTTTACGACGGGAGTGGAGGGAGGAAAACACCTAAGTTTTGTCCGATTTCAACCAAAATTGGTATACGGGGGCTTTTGGGAATAAGGAATACGAATTTTTGATCAGATTTTCAAAATTCAATATGGCGGATTCAAGATGAACGATTTTCTGTCAAGTTTTGCTAACCAATTTTAACTGACTTATCCACACCCGATTGTGTTCAAATTTGGTATGCGTTTGTTTCATTGAAAATACAATAATATGATATTCTCAGGTACTCACCTCCCTCTAACGAGGGAAGTGGAAGAAGATATGAATTTTGTATCAGAAATTTTTATTAAAAAAAACTTTTAAAGAACATGCTTCTATTAAATGCACTCAAAAAAAGAAAATAATTTTTTATCTTGCTTACACCATAATAAAAGCGATGGGCGCAAATTAAAAATTTTAACTTTACGGTGACAAAGAGAGAACTACAAAAGAGGAACTAAATTCTTCTTCTATTCGAATGATAAACATAATGTTTTCATTTAAAATGCTGAGAACGGGTGAGATTGCCGTGCTTGCCAATCCTTTGAAATTGTCCTTAGGTTATGGAGTAATACAACTGTTTCTTAGGTGAATCGTCGATGTGACCGATATAGGATCCCTAAAGTTAAAATATTTAATTTGCGCCCATCGCTTTAATTATGGTATAAGAAAGATAAAAAATTATTTTGTACTTTTGAGTGCATTTAATAAAAGCTTGTTCTTTACAAGTTTTTTTTTAATACAAAATCTTTATTTAAAAAGAAGGATATCAGTTTTTTAAACATTTTTTTTAATTTGGCATCCAGGAAGCATTTAGAGCAAACCATCAATTCCAAGACACCTCTATGATTAAGAGTAAATTGTAATAGAATACCAGTAATAATATAAAAGCGACAGTTTGTGTTTATGGATATGTGTGTGTCTTTGTTCCTCAGTCACGCAAAAACGAAACCGATCAGGGGGTCTATTCTTGAATCGAGAGAAAATTTGCTCCCTGGGAGTAAATTCTCTCGCTACTATGCATCTCACTGTCCAATCTTCGGTTTCTCTCATTTTTGCCCAATATTGATCGAAAGTAATTCTATTGGTCTTGACTAAGAGAATTATCAATATCGGGCAAGAGTGAGAGAAACCGATTTAAACCGAAGATTTGGACCAATGAGATGCATAGTAGCGAGAGAATTTGAGAGAATAGACCCACTGGATAAAATTTGGTAACAAAGTAGAAGGTGACTGTGTTAAAATATAGCTTACTTTTTGTTTGACATTTGACACTCAATATCATCAGGCCTGTCAAATGACATTATAAAAAAGTAATCATAAAGTCTTAAAAGTAAATTTTAACCAGACAAAAAGATATTTTTGATAAAATAATAAAAACAAAATTCTTTACGAAAACTTTTTCGCTCCCTGACGCTAGCAGAAATAAAACTGCACAAGTGGGACCCCATTAATTTTCTAATTCGCCCGGTTAAGTCTTTTTTCGCCCCGGCGCATGAATTTCGGATGAAAGAAGAAATATTACTTCGCAAATTGTTGAGCAGAACCCGGTTTTAAAGTGCGTTTAATTTTTAATTTTCACCCCCCAATCGTTTTCCCAAACTTTTAGCGTCCAACTCACCTCAATCTGTAGCCATCTCTCTCTTCTTTAAACACTATTTTATATGTGCGTCCCTCTTTCAGTGGCGCGGGCACAGGGGGAAGGAAATTAACATTTCCCCTTTCTACTGCAACTAACCTCTCTCAGTGCGATTGCACGCACTCAAAAATCTTATTTTTTATAAAAGCCTAATTAATCAACCCACCATATATATTTTTTAACCGATGATTCCAATGCGAAACAGAAGCATTTTATCAGTTTAAAGAGGATTGAAAATAAAAATGTCTATTTCGTGCAAAACTTCGTATTAATTTGGCATTAACCTTGGCATCCTCAGCATATTCGTCAGGTTCAGTTGGCTTTAGGACTACCCTTATTTTTCGACATCTGGTTTGTTTTGAGTTAAACTCATAGACAAGAAGGTAAAAGGGACATTCACAACCAGTTTAAAATAGTACGAGGACGGACAAAAGTTAACAAACAAGTTAAAAGAACCCCGCACACCGGCCCATGTAACCTAGACATCGGGCGATTTTGGAATTTTTTTTGATGTGTTGTAGGTTTGGAGAAGGGCTTTAAAAAAATGCGCCTTAAAATTTGGTGATGAATTTAGTTTGGTGACAGCGGCGTATCAAAGGTGGGATAAAATAACATTTAGAAATAATATTTTCCGAAGAAAACATGCAGGTGTTTAATTATTTTTAGAAGGATAGAGTAAATCTCCATTTGTAGATTTTTTCGCAATGGTTTCTGGCAGATTTGGTCAGTGGCGCATCGTTTTTATTAAAATACCGTTTATTTTTTCAATTTGATTGGAAATTGTCTTGAAGCCATTTTATAATTTCGATATTTGCTAGCTGTTACATGTCATAGTTATCAATTGTGGCGTAGTGGCGTAATGTAAAATATATTGATATTTTTGTTTTGTTCTGTAAAAAATAATATAGGCTGTTATGAAAACACGTCGTTTTATGTTATAATATCGCATATCTTCACGCGTAAAGTATCTTTCCCGACCTTGATTGCTTGCCCGAACTCCGCTCTGCGGCTTTAGGATCATCGGCAGTCGCGTGCGAAAAAAATACAATTTTCCTACGTCCACACATGAAAGTAATCTGCACTCTAAAACGCCTCAGAAAGTTTTATATTTCACACGCATATCAATTTTATTTTCTTCTTCAGGGACGAAAATGTTTTCTTCTCTAGTGACGAAAATTAATGACAGCAAACCATCCAAACAATATAGGTATCTAATAGGCTATGATTTGTAGAAGCGTCGGAAATAGCCTGAAACCATTTTCGTTGAGATGAAAATGAAAAAAATTTAATAATAATAAAAAATAGGAATTAAATCCTAAAGCCTAAAAATTAAGGAAAAAGTAAGTTTCTTACACTCGCGTGTTGTTTCACTTGGCTAGCGCCTCGTTCACAACATCCACTCTCGTGTGAAATATATCACTGTCTTCTCTCGTTATGTAATATACTATTTCCGCATTAGTTAGAATAATAATATTTACTTGCTTTAGACATTCGTGACACTTAGCTGCCTTAAGTTTCATAAAAAAAAAACATAATTTAGGGATCGCCCTACCCCACTGTATTAGATAAGTAGGATTATATTATTAAAGCACATAGATTTAATTAATAAGTTCAGTTATCAAATAAAATATTAGCAAGTATGGGTAGTATTTTAACATTTGGATGTTACACCACTGATTTATCATTTTATAAAATATATAAAAAAACTATAAAATAGCACAAAATACATACATAATATCGTTGAATTGGCGCTCTTAATGAAAAAATTAACATTATTTTAATAGTTTTACGTTGCGCCGCTGACCCAACCTGTCAGAAAACATTGCGAAAAAATCTAAAAATGTACATTTACACTATCCTTTAAAAAAGAAATATATACTGCATGTTTTCTTCGAAATATAATAGTTCACAAAGATATTTTATTCCACATTTGGTACGCCGCTGTAGCCAAACCAATGGTCTCACCAACTTTTAGGTCGCATTTTTTTAAAACCTTTGTCCATACCTACAACATATCAAAAAAATTCCAAAATCGCCCGATGTCTGGGTAACATGGACCGGTGTGCGGGGTTCTTTGAAAAATTAATTGACTTAAAATTTTTTTATTGCACATATCTGCAAGACTAGACAACAATTGCAAAAACTACCACTAGATGATCCTAGATTCAGTGTCGCACCCAGGAATTGGCTTGGGGGGATTAAGGATAACTAATAAAAAAAACTTAATTTGAAGTAAAACGTGATCATGATTGAAACAAGGAAACAGGTGCTTACAAGCGCGGACCTCGGCTCAAATGTAGAGGGGAGGGGTTAAACAAATTTAAAATTATTTATATTATTATTAAATTTTTTTGAGAAAATAACACTTAAAATCTAATAAAATCGTAAATATTGATAGAGTTTTGAAAATTTGAGTTGTTCATTTACCCTTAATTTGTTTGTGAAATGGTAAAATGCGCCGTAGGCGTAAATTTTTGCGAAAATGACACTTACAATGCCGTTTTACACCAAATCGCAAGCAAAATGCTTTGATAAAGTTACATTAAAAAGACAATTTTGGTGGTAATCTAAATTGAAAACAAATAAAAAACCAAACATTTGTATAGCGGTCATAAACGCACGAAATCGTAAAAATAAGGGTTTTACAGCGCCGCAGGCGATTTTTTAAAGATTGTGCCAATTGTATATACCCAGGCTTCTCGGAGGAGGGGCGGGGTTAACCGCAAAACCCCCCTCTCGATGCGCCACTGCTAGATTCAAACTTTAGGTTAAAAATGAGACCAAAGCGTCCAAAAAGTTTCAGTATTTCGATAGAAAAACGTGGGGCCTTGCTTAAAATTAAGGTTATATTCTTCCCAAACGCCACTGCTGGCTGATCCAGATAAGTTTCATTCAAAATGTTGGAGATTTTAGAATGGGCTTCAACATGCGCGAAATGTGAAAATCATAGAGTAATATATTTACATATCAATTTAAAAAATAATGATTTTTACACCTTTATCAAAAACATGATTTTAGTAACTGTCTGCAGATTTTTTTGTTTACCGATGCAAAAAAACTTTTTTTTTTTGATCACGGGTGCAAAGAAAAGATTTTTTTCCTTTTTTACCCAAAATTAAAGAGAAATAGCGGAAAATAGTCATATTGAAAAAATTAAGCCATTTCCGCCAGTTTTCACCAGGTATTTACAAAAAACTCACTTAAAAACATCGTCAAAATATCCAACTGTCAAAGATTAAAATATCGCAACAATGAACGTCACCGAGTAAAATAGCATATCGCTATGGAAATGATTGTTATTTCATTTACCAGCCGCCTTGATTTATAGTGCAAATATGGTGTCTTGCGAGAAGTGCTCTTCGTTAGAGATTTTTAAAAGTATTTTTCTGTTTTTCTTGGATTTCTTGATAAAGGTATTTAAAAAAAAGTGTTAACAACTCGCGCCTAAACTGTGCTTTTTTTACTCGCGTTTTTAAATTCCTCGCTGCGCTCGTTATTTAAACCAACGCTTGTAAAAAAAGCACTATTTTAGCCACTAGTTGTTAAAGCTACTATTAAGAATATTAACATTTAATTTTTTGTTCAATTCTTTTGAGTTTTTTAAATTAGAAAGCTTCTCTCCAAAAATAATTGGCAAGAACAAGCTAAGGAAAAGGTTATAGCTCCACCTACACCAAAACACACGAATCAACAGCCTTCCATGCCATGCTTTGCCTAAACAGCTGATATCTATAACCTTGAATAAATTTTTCAACACAAAATTAAATGTAAACAAATCTTTTCTATAAATTTATAAGAGCGCTAAAATTTTATCTTCGTTTTTAAATATGAAAATACAACTAGAGACCTCTAGAGAAAACGCATTTTTTTTTGTAAAATGTAAACTTGAAGGCCACATGTCAATATTACTAATTTTTTTGAATTGTCAATCATCGATTTCCTCGACCGAAATTTTAAACAATTGGCAAAAGAATAAGTTTGTCAAATTTCATGCTTTCTGCACAAAATGAACAATTGAATGCTTTTTACCAAAGCAGATTTGCAAAACTTGCAACTCACCATTAAACATTAGTAAAAAAAGAACTTAAATTAGTTATTTACTAAATTTTATATATCGAATTTTTCACGTGTCTGTTTTTAAAATCTTTTCTTTTAAAACTAACCCTAGGACCCTTACGAAGCCCCTGAGAATTTATTTATTCACAGAAATTAATTTAAGATGCCCAAAAACCCCCCGATTTCAGTATCACATGTCTATGTTTTGTTTATTTTCTTCCTTCCCTCCGCCATCTTGAAATATTAAGTTAGACCAAGGTTTTCAGAGTGGCATTATTTTTCTGCTTTAAAAAATGTCGTTCGCCTGCGTATGGTTAAAAAAAATGCGGTGAGCAAATCGAAATCAGTCGATCTTGTCGGCACTTTTATGTATTCTTGAATGCGATGTAAGGTGATGCTTGCGTTTGGTCTGAAAATTGCATTGGTTGCATTTAAACCACTTATCGCTAGCACTTTTATGTGTAACCAAATGCAATATAAGTCCAGATTTGTATTTAGTCTGAAAATTGCAATGTGTACATCGAAACAAATCAATTTCGTCAGCATTTTTATGTCTTATTAAATGCGCCTTAAGGTCGAACTTGCGTTTTGTCTTAAAATTGCATAGAGTGCACTTAAACCAATAGATGTCGGTAGCACTTTTATGTGTAACAAAATGCGATATAAGGCCATATTTGTATTTGGTCTGATAATTGCAATGGGCACATTGAAACCAATCAATCTCGTCAGCGTTTTTGTGAGTTATTAAATGCAATTTAAGCCGGTACTTGCGTTTGGTCTGAAAAGTGCATTGGTTGCATTGAAACCACTCAATCTCGCCAGCACTTTTATGTGTAAGCAAATGCGATTTAAGTCCAGATTTGTATTTGGTCTGAAAATTGCATTGGGCACATCGAAACCAATCAATCTCGTCAGCGTTTTTGTGAGTTATTAAATGCAATTTAAGCCGGTACTTGCGTCTGGTCTGAAAAGTGCATTGGTTGCATTGAAACCACTCGATCTCGCCAGCACTTTTATGTGTAAGCAAATGCGATTTAAGTCCAAATTTGTATTTGGTCTGAAAATTGCATTGGTCACATCGAAACCAATCAATCTCGTCAGCGCTTTTGTGTGTTATTAAATGCGACGTAAGGTGATACTTGCGTTTGGTTTGAAAATTACATTGGTCACATTGAAACCGATTCATTTCGTCAACATTTTCATGTTTAATCAAATGTTGTTTAAGTCCAGACTTGTATTTAAAACTGTAACTGCATTGGGCACATGGGAACCGATTGACCTCGGCGCCACCTCCTCCATATGGAAAACTAAAAATAAAATTTAAACACTACATACCATAGCTTTAAAATTATGGTCGACCTTATTAGTTTAACGCTGGAAGGGCTTGCTCACAAGCATGTACATTTCCCACAACATCTTTAACATGTTTGTTTTGTTAACGATATAGCCTTAGAAACCTCAGGTACCTCAGTGTCTTTAATGGCATGTCAATTTCTACCTTGAAAAACAAAGAATGATAAATATTCCATGAATAAAAAAAGTGTAGTGTTTGCCTATAATTTTGGAACCAAAAACGCAATTTAAGAAAAATTGAACTAACTTTAGATTTGAAAAATTCAATTCAAATTTTTTTCCGTGCGTCACTGGCACAAAAAAAAATTAGCTCTGCTAAAAAATGTCAAGAATGAACGATGCAAGGGACTTTTGCCTTAGTGTATTTTTACCAGACACTTTCCATCCAACAAGGATCAATGCCCTTAGCGATGTAATTTAAAAATCGGAAGTTCACAAAAACATAATCACCCATAGTCATTGGGGACTTATTGGGCGTTACTCTATAAGGTTTTACCATAAAAAGGGGAAACCATATTTTATTTAGGTTGAACCTTAACCATACTTTAAAAAAAGTGTTATTGGAAGCCGCATTACTTTTCCTTATTCCTAACCTAAAATTTCTAACCTTGTAGGGATTTTCCCTGATAAATTCTCGCAAAAGAATTATATCGTCAGTGTAGCTGAACCTTAACCTTGTAGGTTTCTCCAATTTATTCATTTTTTCACATAAATTTTAAAAATCCAGAAGTTTTTCTTTATAAAGGAAAAACTAAAAATGCAAAGAATATTAAAAAGTCGTGTCGAAAAACAAACCAACCATCACTATTATCCGTGCTAATTGAGGTTATGTTTAAAGATAAGAGACGTACGGTAACTGTACCGAATTAAGGGAACACCGTATCTTATTACGGTTCCCTTAATAAAAACGCAGGTCACGAGTATGCTCAGATGTCTAATGTCAATTTTCCTTATTAAGGGAACGAAAATGTACGCCTAATAAGTCCTTACTTATGTATCTGGGTCTTAAAGAAAGCTTTTAACGCCCGCGGTATGATTATTTTATGAAAATAAAAACGCGCGAGGGTTTTTACATAAGGGCACTAAACGCACTTTATGCACGACATTATGGGTTTACTTTGAAATTAAAAAAAAAACAATAACGATAACATGATGACTCTTAAAATAATTTAGTTAAATACCTGTTAAATGATTTTTAGATGTGCTTAAATACACTTATGGTAGGACACGTTTTTTTGGTAAATTTAAAGACTATAAAGAACTTTGATTGAAAGAAATTAATACCACCTTATATCTCACACATTTTATGCTTTGAACACGTAACGTTAGAAATGGGAAGTGGAAACTGTGAAATGCGCTGGCGGGTAGAGGCACGTAACAAATAAGAAATTTTACGCTTGTGACGTCAGAGGTGCGAACTGAGAAGTGAGCTGACGGAGATTTGCAATGTGCCACTGCAGTTTTAAAACCAAAAGCGCAAGTCAACGACCTTTCGCTGCCTCAGAATTACAAGGTTGTTTCAATATGGGCTTTTAATGTAAAGATAGAACCTTGTAATTCTCAGAGAGCGATTTGTTAACACAGAAAGAAGTTTTCACTAGGTCGTTTGCTTTCAGTCAAGAAAAATTAAAACGAAATGTAAACAACAAAAAGTACGGACAAAACCAAAATGTTTAAATATCCTGATTCCGATTGCGCTTTAAAACACAAATTAAATTGTACCATGCTCATTTTGACTATTAAATGAAATACAAGAATGCCTTTAAGACGCATAAGGGGAGGTATCAAAATCTGAACTATTTGACTGCGACTTAACTGAATATAAAACTAGGTTTAAGAGTTATTTGGAGAAACTCTTAAACTGTTTAAGGCACCGCAATTTCTTAAAGTTGAGTACTTGCAGTTGGTGATTATAATATTATGGTCTGACGTGAATCTGGTTATAGATTATGAAATTATCTATTGCATTTGGCATTGTCAAAGTTGCCGAATTTCATACAGAAAACTGAACCTTATGCTAATAGTTAGTAAGGGTGATTCTGGTCCATTTTCTTTTTGTTATCCTTATTTTACGCAGGAGAATCAGCGGTCAGTCCTACTGTTAACTTTAATAAAGATGCTTGGGTTTTGGTGTCTTTTGTAGCTGCTTTCTTACTATTATGTTGATTTTTGTTACTTTTAATAAAGTTAACAGCATGACGGATTGCTACTGCGCCGCGCAGAACAAAGATAAGGGTAGCATAGTAACAAAAGAAGAATCAAAAACCACTCTAAACTCTAAATGAGAAACTTTATCAACAGATAGTACAAACAAATTGTGTTTTAAAATTTTCTTTGCACTAGAAATAATATTATTTTACAATATAATAATTTGTACAAAATAATTGTAAGTATAATTTATTAAGTTTTGTAGTATTATTATTATTCTGGATATTACTAGAAAAAATATAAAAATTGTAAGATAGAACCTTGTCTTAATTTAACAAAAACCTTGACCAGCATTTTTGCAATTGTGGAAGTAGTCCATGATGGTGGAGTTGATAATTAAATCAAACAAATATGGTCTTTCTCCACTAAATTTTATTTGTCAATTAAAAATCCGACATGTTTCGGCAGTTTAGACTACCATCATCAGGGGCTCTGAAAAATCCCAAAGAAGAAGAAATAGACTTATTGTCTTATGAAAAGTTGTAGCAAAGAATAAAGTTACTCATCCTTTTATGTAAGTGTTTTTTTTTATATTATTATTACCTTTATATTTATACAAAGAATTGATTAATTTTGTTACCAATTTGTTTTTTCTATACCTCTAAGAATTTAACTTAATTTAAAAGGATAAGTTACTTTTCATTATTATCTTTATAAAACCATTACCCAAAGAAGAAGACATAGACTTTTTGTTTTATGAAAAGTTGTAGCAAAGAATAAAGTTACTCATCCTTTTATTTAAGTGTTTTTTTTATTATAGTATTACCTATATATTTTTTGATTAATTTTGTTACAAATTTGTTTTTTCTATACCTCAAAGAAAATTTAAAAGGATAAGTTACTTTTCATTGATATCTATAAAAAAACATTACAATTAAAAAAAAAAATAAAAAATTAAGTCGCTTACCCTAGTTTGTTTGATTTAACAAAAACCATTATTTCTAGATTTGGAAGGGGCATTTTCTCCTATAATGGTTATTAATTAATAATTTTAAAGAGATAGTGGTAGTGGGTTTACAAAATAATTTTAATTGTTTTCAAATTCCACTCACCACTTACCTAACTCAGGTTAGAAGCACTGTACTGATTAGCTTTTATTTTAAAGTAGAGGAAACCAGGCACTTTCAAAGCTACTAAACATGTGCAAACAATAATGAAGTAAAATAGCAAAAATTTTGTATAAAAATGCCAAAATAAAAATCATATGCACGACACCACTTAAGATGAGAGACAAATGACACAACAGAAATTTTTATTAAATAATTGCCTTAAATTATTTTCATCTTTCTCTAAAATACTTTTTTATAGCCTGGTGTCTCTCTTGAACACCTTAAATATTTTTGCAGTTTACTAAAATATCTCTCCATCTACCTCTAAAATTCTGCCCTATCTTTCTAACTATTTCTTATTTTAACAGGGAAAAAATGTTTTTTGGCAGTACTTTTTTTTGAACGCTAAAAAAACATTGAAAACTGGAAAAATTTGAGTGTTTTATTCTAGAATTCGAAAATGTGAGTAAAAATTGCTTAATCAAAAACGTTACCCCTTGAATTACCATCATGGCTAGACCATTATATAGTGTATTTCTGAAATATGCATTATTAACTTTTACTATATATTAAAATTTTATCAAAATCGGTTATAGTTTTTTTCCACTAATCTATATACAAAATTTCACGGGGTGAGCTGCGATTTTTGTTAAAACAATTTTAAAGACGGCGAAGAATACATATACTCACTTTTGGACACATTTTTATGAAACCTCTACTTCGTTTATACTTATCGTGTTAGAATATGCTATTTTTTTGCTTCAGGACATACTTCATTATTGTTTGCACATGTTTAGTAGCTTTGAAAGTGCCTGGTTTCCTCTACTTTAAAATAAAAGCTAATCAGTACAGTGCTTCTAACCTGAGTTAGGTAAGTGGTGAGTGGAATTTGAAAACAATTAAAAAAATTATTTTGTAAACCCACTACCACTATCTCTTTAAAATTATTAATTAATAACCATTATAGGAGAAAATGCCCCTTCCAAATCTAGAAATAATGGTTTTTGTTAAATCAAACAAACTAGGGTAAGCGAATTAATTTTTAATTTTTTTTTAATTGTAATGGTTTTTTAAAGATATTAATGAAAAGTAACTTATCATTTTAAATTTTCTTAGAGGTATAGAAAAAACAAATTTGTAACAAAATTAATCAAAAAATATATAGGTAATACTATAATAAAAAAAAACACTTAAATAAAAGGATGAATAACTTTATTCTTTGCTACAACTTTTCATAAAACAATAAGTCTATTTCTTCTTCTTTGGGTAATGGTTTTATAAAGATAATAATGAAAAGTAACTTATCCTTTTAAATTAAGTTAAATTCTTAGAGGTATAGAAAAAACAAATTGGTAACAAAATTAATCAATTCTTTGTATAAATATATAGGTAATAATAATATAAAAAAAAACACTTACATAAAAGGATGAGTAACTTTATCCTTTGCTACAACTTTTCATAAGACAATAAGTCTATTTCTTCTTCTTTGGGTTTTTTCAGAGCCCCCGATGATGGTAGTCTAAACTGCCGAAACATGTCGGATTTTTAATTGACAAATAAAATTTAGTGGAGAAAGACCATATTTGTTTGATTTAATTATCAACTCCACCATCATGGACTACTTCCACAATTGCAAAAATGCTGGTCAAGGTTTTTGTTAAATTAAGACAAGGTTCTATCTTACAATTTTTATATTTTTTCTAGTAATATCCAGAATAATAATAATACTACAAAACTTAATAAATTATACTTACAATTATTTTCTACAAATTATTATATTGTAAAATAATATTATTTCTAGTGCAAAGAAAATTTTAAAATACAATTTGTTTGCACTATCTGTTCATAAAGTTTCTCATTTAGAGTTTAGAGTGGTTTTTGATTCTTCTTTTGTTACTATGCTACCCTTATCTTTGTTCTGCGCGGCGCAGTAGCAATCCGTCATGCTGTTAACTTTATTAAAAGTAACAAAAATGAAGATAATAGCAAGAAAGCAGCAACAAAAGACACCAAAACCTAAGCATCTTTATTAAAGTTAACAGTAGGACTGACCGCTGATTCTCCTGCGTAAAATAAGGATAACAAAGAGAAAATGGACCAGAATCACCCTTACTAACTATTAGCATAAGGTTCAGTTTTCTGTATGAAATTCGGCAACTTTGACAATGCCAAATGCAATAGATAATTTCATAATCTATAACCACATTCACGTCAGACCATAATATTATAATCACCAACTGCAAATACTCAACTTTAAGAAATTGCGGTGCCTTAAACAGTTTAAGAGTTTCTCCAAATAACTCTTAAACCTAGTTTTATATTCAGTTAAGTCGCAGTCAAATAGTTCAGATTTTGATACCTCCCCTTATGCGTCTTAAAGGCATTCTTGTATTTCATTTAATAGTCAAAATGAGCATGGTACAATTTAATTTGTGTTTTAAAGCGCAATCGGAATCAGGATATTTAAACATTTTGGTTTTGTCCGTACTTTTTGTTGTTTACATTTCGTTTTAATTTTTCTTGACTGAAAGCAAACGACCTAGTGAAAACTTCTTTCTGTGTTAAGAAATCGCTCTCTGAGAATTACAAGGTTCTATCTTTACATTAAAAGCCCATATTGAAACAACCTTGTAATTCTGAGGCAGCGAAAGGTCGTTGACTTGCGCTTTTGGTTTTAAAACTGCAGTGGCACATTGCAAATCTCCGTCAGCTCACTTCTCAGTTCGCACCTCTGACGTCACAAGCGTAAAATTTCTTATTTGTTACGTGCCTCTACCCGCCAGCACATTTCACAGTTTCCACTTCCCATTTCTAACGTCACAAGCCAGAAATTTCTTAGTTGTTACCTGCCTCAACCCGCCAACCTATTCCACAGTGCTCACTTCCCATTTCTTACAAGTATGAAACTTCTTAGTTATTGTGTTTTTCGTTACTTTTTTTTGTTTTAAGTTTAAAAACTTCGATTAGCTGAACGTGATTGAAAACAAACTGCAATTAAATAAGCTGTTACTTTTAAAAAATGTGTGTGGAATTAATTATTTTTTTTGCCGAGTAAGTTACAATTTCTTTCTAAGGCTACCGTTATCTCTTTTGTTCCTGTGTCGGATCGAGTCATATTTCTTCAGCTAAATTCTAAGCCTTTCAATGTCAATATTATTCAAGTATTCGCTCCAACCAGTATATTCAGATGACGACGTAAAGGCATTCTACGACTAGGTTTAAACTGCCCTTAGTTTTACAAAAAAGACAGAAATCACTTTTCTTATGGGAAACTTCAACACAAAACTTGGAAACGCCCCCAAGAGAAGACATTGTTGGAAGGTACAGTCATGGTACATCAAATGAACGTGGAGATCGCCGTTTTCAGTTCTGTCAGGAAAGGGATTTTCTCGTAAATACTTTCTTTAAACTTCCAGCTAGTCGCCTTTATAATTCTAAATTCGACAATCCTGAGAAGAAACCAAATAGAATTTATATTAATTAATAAACGATTTAGAAACTGTATTAAATCTGCAAAAACTTACCCTGTCGCAGACGTAAGCTCGGATCACAATCAGTTATGGCGAAAATTAATGAAAAATCGTTCCTCAAATAACAAACCCAGACCCAGGTTGGACGAACTTCAAGAGAACATGGTAGCAACTAAGCTTAAAGTCGAAATTAATAAAAAAATTAAAGGTATTAATGAGTCTGCCGAGCGAGATGTAGAAATGGTTTGGACAAAGGTTAAAAGTGCCATAGTCGAAATCACAACACTCTTAGGCATGAAGGATCTAACAAGAAATCAAACAAGAAATAAAAAGAAAGTTTGAATGATCTGATGAGTTGATGCATAAAAGACGCAGTTAAAAAGGCAGCAATCAGTACCATGAAATCAATAGAGAAGTAAAAAACGAGATAATTTCAGCAAAACAAGACTGGATAACACAGCAATGTAAATAGAAGATCTAGTTGCTACACATGACACTTTCAATTTAAACGCATAAAGGAAGCAGCCGGGAAGATTTAATATAACACAAGCTGAAATCCTTGTAGACAATCAGGGCAAAATCATATCGGATACCAAAGAAAAGCTAAAAGAATGGCGTCGCTAGATAGAACATCTCCTTACCGATAACCGATCGAAACAGCCAGAATAATTCTCAAATCAAGGAATAGATATAACACCAGAGGGAGTTCGGTTCGCAATATCTGCAGCCAAAAACAGAAAAGCGGTAGGGCAAGACGAAGTATACACTGAGGTTTTAAAGCTAATAAAAAACGAAGATTCCTTAAATACGCTAGTCAAACTTTTTAACTTGATTTATCCCAGCGGTAAAATCCCTGATGATTGGCTAAAATCAAACTATGTTACACTGCCTAAAAAAAAATTAGCAAAGAAGTGTAGTGATTACCGCCTAATCAGCCTAATGAGCAATTTTAAAAATATTTCTAAAGATTATTCACAAAAAAATGTATGGAAAATGCGAATTCTTTATGGGCGACACGCAGTTTGGATTTCGTGGTGGGTTCGGGACAAGAGAGGCCCTGTTTGGCATTTAAGTCTTGGTTCAGCGGTCTAGGGATGTGTCGGTGCCAAATAAAGTTTGATGGCCAACTGACCGAATAGGTCCAAATAAGAAGAGGTGTGCGCCAAGTTTGTACATTGTCTCCGCTGTGGTTTAATATCTATAGTAACAAAATGATAAGAGAATGCACTTCATAACTGCAAAGAGGGTCTGACCATAAACGGCATAAAAATCAACAACGTATGATATGCCGACGACACTGTCATAATAGCAGACACGCTGGAAGGCCTGCAAGAGTTGTTGAATCAAATTGCTGCCAAAAGTTCGCAATTCGGGCTTGACTTAAATGTTGGAAAAACAACATGGATGGTCATATCCAAGGAAAAGAACATCAAAGGCATGTTAGAAGTAAATGGGCAGCAAGTCGAACGCGTGGATTCTTACAAATACTTGGGTTGCCTCCACAATGAGAACTGGGACAACAGGCAAGAAGTTTATACAAGAATTAAACAGGCCAGATCATGGTTTATCAAAATGAAATCAATGTTGTGTAGTCGCGATCTTCATATCACTGTAAGAATTCGTGTGCTTCGATGTTATGTTTTTAGCATCTTATATTATGGCAATTGAAAAGTTAGAGACATTCGAGATGTGGTGTTATCGTATGGACAGAGTAACTAATGTGGATGTTTTGCTTAGAATAAATAAAGATCTTGAAGTTTTATTTACCATAAAAAAACGAAAACTTGAATATTTTGGCCACATTTTGAGAAATGACAAATATAAACTTTTAAAATTGATAATAGAAGGCAAAACTGAAAGCAGAAGAGGTGTTTGTATGGTGTTAGTACTTTAACACTTAATGGTATATGAAATATTACAGATCAATTTTTTTACACTTTAATGTTAGGCTGCCACTCCATGCAGTCAGATGGTTAGTGACTCAACGCCTGTCGTGGTATTGCTCAGAGGAATAGCTATTTAACCACTGTCTGTAATGTGGGGGGTGGTCTCGTTTACTAGATGGACTGCTATTACCAGGCATAGATTTAAGAAATATGGTTACATATAGATTTTGAACTTAAGTTTCGGATAAGTTTTTACAGTTTTTTTTTAAATTTTTAAATGAGGTGTTATGAACTTGAATATTTTTACGTCATTATTTCGGTATTAAAGTTAAAGCGCTCGTTTTTAAGCGGATTTATGACGTCATAAGGGCCGTAATATCAAGACTGATATCAACTTTGTTTGCTTCAGACTGATATAGTAATTTTTTAAAATAAAAATATACCTACGTTTTTTCGTGTTTTTAGTCATAATATCAACAATTGCCCCTATTTTTAATTGCAGATAAACTGTAAGGAATTCATGTGTGTACTAGCAAATATTAAAGCGCTTCCGACCTACAAGTATTATTGAAGTTTCAGCTGCCAGTTTAATTTTCGACACAAGAAAAGTTGGTAGTTTCTTAATTTGTCATGCCACTTTTCTTATAGTCCCTTTATTTCTTTAAAATTTTCCAAAAATGTCTAAGATTGTTTAAACTTTTATGACAAAAGTCAAACAATTTCGGCCTACGTCCTTTGGGGGGCGGTAACCGAATTTTTAATAGAAAAGGGGAAACTCTAAGCATTACTCAAGTTTTTTTTCTGTATCCTTTTCAGGGATTGCTTCGACTGGGGAAGATCGTTGAATTAGGCCCGTTTCCTTATTTATTCTAAAAACACTGGTGGCTGGAAATAACAATAAATACGCACAAAAATAGAAAACCTTTTGTTTTGTTTTGATTTTTCAAATGACAGCTGTTCGGAATATTTTCCGTTCTTTAGGGCTGTGCATCAAATACGTTTTTATTTGGTTCGATGGGTAAAGTTAGCCAACATTTAGTCGTCTCTCTGCATCAATGGGTAGAAAATAATACGATGGATTTTTGGACTGCTGGCCTGTCGCGAATTTAGTAAGCCAACCATGCCTCGGTGGATCAGCTGTTAACTGTCAAAATATTTGAAACTATTTGGGATTTCTTTTGCTTTTTCTGGAATAAATATCAGGTATTTTGGGGAAATAGATAAGTCTACGTGATCATGAAAATGTCGGATTTTTTCCTACCTGCTTCTTGATTCGATCTTTTTACAAAAATTTCCACCCTGATCGCTACTGCGCAGCTTCCGGTTGATCATATTTACAGTTTGGCCGCTTGTGCCTATACCTGGCTTTGAATTAGTATTATATTTTGATTTTTTTTTGTTTTGCCATTTGAAATGCATTAGCCAATTACTGGTTGCCTACCGTTGAGCCTTAGGCCGCACTTCATGTGTTGTAATTGTTGGCAACATGCTGCGTGTATCGGTGCGTATTTTAGCATAGTTGACCCAATTTCTGAAACGAAGGGCAGTCTCCCATCGTCGTTGAATAATAATGGCACTTTGTTCAAAAATTTCACCTTTTCGATCAATTTTTGTGCGTAAAGACTGATCCCAGACAGGGATTATGGCTTAAATTTTATTGGCAGGAAGAGTAGCTGTTCTTTAAGCTAAGTTTTAGTGGTCAGGCTGGATTTCTGCGCCCAATAGTTGAGGATTAGTTTCGAAGTGCCACGCGGGGACTCACCGCCATCTTGAGACCTACCAACGACGCAAGGCTCAATTGGGAAGCCACTCTTTCTGGTAAGAAAAACCATATGAATAGCAATTTTTAATTAATTTCCGAAGCCTGAAAGTCCCGTGTTTTGCTGTAATTTTTTTTTCACTGATATTTATTCTTTATTTTATTCTCCCGGCAATCAAAAAGGTTTGAATAAAATACTGTCATAGTGTAAATAATATTGTGTTCATAAGGGGGAAAATAAGAGTTTTATTTTGGTTCAATAAAACTAAGAAAGCTTTTATTCTTGTCTTTGCCATAGGGTTCTTTGTATGGAGTATAGTCTTATCCCACGTATGCACGATCCCATAACCATCACACTGGATTGTTCCTGTCTCCACAAGATCGTAACCAGGTCAAGCTAGGTCATGCTTGGTAAAAGTCAGCTAAGTACTTGCCATAATGTTAGGACTGCCTCGTTCAATTGGAGTGGCTTTAACATTTTGTATAATTGCTTACATTATTATCCCATTGAACGATACAGAGCCTCAATATCCTTTGCGGTATATAACTTGTAAAATCTAATAGGGTTAGCGGAATATGACGTCATATTTCTTCTAAAAATATAAAACCATAGGATGCCTGATCTATGTTAGTTTAAGTTAAAATTAGTACTTTTACATTTTTGTATTTCCTAGTCCGGTGATGATCAAGTTGATCGGAATTAAGCTTGTAGAAAATAAAGTACGATTTGTTTGAGCGGTTGCATTTTACTTCCAATCCGTTGATCCAAAGAACCGAGAAAAAGTAAGTGATGCTTGGTTCTCTCAAAAGCGCAATTAGTACTTCGTCATTAATTGGTTGATGCTTATTTAATTGACCGTGGTTGGAGTTAATTACGTGGCGCCCTTTTTTTAACTCTGAACCCAGCCTTTCTCCACACGCTACCGGCCTCCAGTCACATAGACACTTATATTGAAAAAAACTGAGTTGTGTAGTGGTTTGGTCTGCTAGTGGTTAATCTAGATTAATACTGATTACGGTGGATTGATCGATAATGGCCCGATCTAGTTCTAGTACCAGATTGTTTTAAATAATTAATATATAATTTTTCGCTTTGATTAATGCCGACTAATGTCGATTAATACCGATTAATTCACGGTTTTTTCAGTATATTACACCTACTGGACCATTTTTATTCATAAATGAATAATTTTTCGCTTTGATTAATGCCGATTAATTTCGATTAATACCAATTAATTCACGGTTTTTCAGTATATTACCCCTACTGGACCATTTTTAACCATAAATAAATAATTTTTCGCTTTGGTTAATGTCGATTAATACCGATTAATTCACGGTTTTTCAGTATATTACTTCTACTGGACCATTTTTATTTATAAATAATTTTTCGCTTTGATTAATGCCGATTAATGTCGATTTATATCGATTAATTCACGGTTTTTTGGTATATTACCCCTACTGGACCATTCTTATTTATAAAGATGTTTTTTTTTTGCTTGATTAATGCGATTAATACCGATCAAACCTCTGATCGGTATTAATCGCATTAATCAAGCAAAAAAAATCCACATCTGACATGTGCTAAACGATTTTAAATCATTCATAGAGAATGGTTGACTTTGATTAACCATCCCAATGAGCATTTTCAGAAACTTTTGGTGACAGATATTTATATAATTATTATAAAGAGGGTTCCATTGATACCCTAGGGTATTTAGAAGTTTCCTACAAGAATTGAGTTTGTATATTTGTTTTATTAAAGGCTCTAAATTGATGGTACCCTAAAGTAACATAAAACTGGCGTTAACAATATTTCCACGGACATCTTTATAAAAATTAAAGTCATCGGTTCAAATGTTATATAAATTGGTGTTAACAATGTTTCCACCAACATATTTATAAAAATATAAGTCATCAGTGACAAAATTTATATAAATTGGTGTTTGAAATCTTTCTGTCAACCCACCTATAAAACCGTAAGTAACTATCAATTAAAGATATATAATAGATTGGTTTTTAAAATGTTGCTATAAACCCACTTATAAAACTTAATTAACCAACAACAAATTTATATAAGATAAGATTGAAAATATTTCGAGAGACACTTATAAAAACTTGGGAACTCACACACAATAGTTATATAAATTGGTGTATGTATTATTCTTATAACTCATTCATAAACCTTTTTTGCCCATAAGGTTTTTTCTATAATGTTGTTATTAATTTCTTTATACAGTGATTATAATATAACTGTTTTTAGAACAAAAAAAAAACAATTTTAATTTATTTTGGCAATTATAATAACAAAACAAACAAGATTTTTTAAGGTTAATTTTGTGACATCAAAAGGCGCGTTTTTGCGAAATCAAAAGGAGCGTTTTTGCGACATCAAAAGGCGCGTTTTTGCGAGATACCATACCATTATTATCTTGTTTTAATTACATCAATCTGAGAGAGATAAGAGATCAAAATCTTCTTGAGATAGTTGCCGATGACAGATATCGGGATCGAATGCATTGTACACCCGATTCCCACCAGCGTTTCCGATGCGCAGTCACCCTGACTCAAAAAACTCATCACGTGGTCCGACATGAACTTGTATAGGCAAATCTCGCTTAGACCACGTGATACGTGTTTTGATTCGGGGGACCAACGAATGAGAAACGCATAGATGGGAACCGTGTTTTAGAAAAAGAGAACAATATAGTAACCGTGTTAAGGTCACAAAAACGCACCGTGAAACGTCGAGCGCATACGCTGATACTGCTGGTCGGCGGCAAATGTGAACACCCCGGAAAATACTCGCCTGTACACCCTTCGACCCCGCAATCTAACTATATTCTTGAGATAGTTACCTCTGACAGTTATGCGGGATTGAAGTGTGTGGAGGCGGGTATTTTTCCTGGTATGTGTAGTATGCTGGATCTCTCGAGGAATGCATTTAGGAAAAGAGAACAATGGTAACTATGTTAAGCTCGCAGAAACGGACCATCAGTGTTCAACACTGCGCCATCTGTAGCCCTTTGTTCCAAGTAGCATCATTTTTTAAAAGGGCTATAAAATAGTGTTGCCGAGGTAAACAGTGGTATAGTTGTATTGTTTTTTTTATAGAATTGTCGGAAATTTTCGCCATTTTGGATTACAAAAATAGCTTTTTGGCCTAAATAAAAACGTTATTTATGGGGTTTCAACATGTGTTTCAATCGAAATATTGCTTGTTAGGGTTAAGAACAACATACGAAATTCAATATTTGTCCCAGAAAGAAAAAAACGCGTATGAAAAAAAAACTGATAGTTAAATTAATATTTTTTTTCGCGTTTTCTCAAGTATTTTTGGAGCCCATGAAATTTACGTGAGTGTATTTGAAAACTATACAGTACACACGGGACCGCAGCTGATTTTCAGAGTAGGATGACTTGAAAAACAGCTTTTATTTGACTATAGTATATAAATATTCATATTTCTGCTTCAGCTTATCTCACTTTCGTTTTTATTTATTTTAGAAGATTGCTAAACACCATTTTATAAATGTTTTTATTGTAAAAAGAAAAAGAATAATACATAACCAGCAAAGGGAAGAAAGATGGAAAATCTATATTTCTAAATCCATAAAAACCTTCAATTTGTTATGTAGTGTTGTTAGAACAGTTGTAAAACCTTTTTATAATAATCTCTATACTTGAGGGCTCATAAGGAAGTTTTATAAAATCTATATGTTGTTTTTCTATCCATTACTATGTACCATAAATTTTTATAAGCTGGTGTTGAACAGTTGTTTTTCAAGTCTTTTTTACTCATTTAAGAGATATATTAGAGTTATAAAATTATCACCAACACTAAATAATATAACTTTTGGTTATTTTATGAAGGTTTTATATTATTTGCTGTAACTTTTATATAGACAAAAATGCTCATTGGGATGATTAATGGTGATTGATTGGGTACAATCCGGTGTCGATCGCTGGTGAACTGCATTATGCGGAAATAAGTTATCAATGAACTTTGGTTAGAGCTGATTAATATTGATTAATGGCCATTAAAGCGTGGTCAAACGCCGTATATATTTTGAAAAGATAGTTTACTGGTTTTATTCCTTACAATCCCATCATCTATTAATCGATTCATCAAATCTTGCGCCACAACCAGTGTAATGCTCTACCACCTGAGATACCGAGGAACCGTGGTTTTGACTGGCTATTCGGAAATCCTATCGTCCGATTCATTTGTTAGTAGTGAGAAGATCTTTGAAGCCTACTGCGGCTTTAAAAACCTAGAGATGTTATAAAGGCAAGGAGGTACACATTCACGATTATTAGTTGTGCGAAATTTATATTTATCTATCAACCAATGATACACGACATATAGCGTTTTATTGGAGGTGTCAGATGGCGAATTTCCAACTAATAATGTCAGCCAAACATATTTACAAAATGAAAGGAAAATTTAGCGCCCTAATAAATTTACATAAAAGATTTGTGGCATAGAGGGCAAAGGGTGAGGAATAAATCGGAAAAAAGTTTTTCCTCGACCAGGATTTGAACCCGGGACCTCGAGAATACTAATGCTCTACCAACTGAGCTACCGAGGAACCAGGATTTTGACTGGCTATTCGGAAATCCTTTCGTCCGATTCATTTATTAGTAGCGGGGACATCGTCGTCAGCAGAAGATATCGATGATCGGATGTATAGGACGGCAAGATGGTGGCGATTTGTTCAAAATGGCCGTATTTTTTTTATCGTAGGTTTTCAAGCAAAACAAGATTATGATTCGATCGGGAGGACTTTTAAAAAAATAGTTACATGAACGTGCGACCTTCAATGACAATAAAAAATACGTTTTGAAAATTGCTTTTTGTTTTTTTATATTTTAAAAAGCACACTTTTTTAAATATCTTTTCTAATTGACTTTTCGCTTACCAGATGTTGTTGTTGTTGATGAAGTTTAGATATAATAGGCTAGTCAAAGTAAGTAAAAAAAAATTACGTTATCAGTACAGTTGACATAACCTGTGTTAATTCGTTCGCCTTAAGAGTACAGTCTTCGCTGGCAGCTTTCCTTGTCTTACTCATGCAAAATTGCTCTTGTAGGGTATTTTTGGTCCCAAATTTTTCTATCCAAATGCAGAAATTTAAACATTTAAGTCTCGTTTTAAAGATAAAACTTGAATCTAGGGTTCTCTAGTGGTACTTTTTCCAATTTTTGTTTAGTTTTGCAGATATGAGCAGGCAAAATACGCTATATTTGGAGTAATATTTCACAAAAATGAAAGTCAAAATTCAAAAACTATTTCTAGAGAACCATAGATGATTTAAGTTTTACCTTATCTATCTTTCTGTATTTCAATAGCAAAATGTGAGGCCAAAAATACCCTTGCAAGGGAAATTTTGCATGAGTAAGACAAGAAAAGCTGCCAGCGAAGACTACTCTTAAATCGCCTTATATATTTTTATAATAAAATTAATGATCAGATGATAGGAGCCAATATGGCAGCACTTTTTATAAAAATGGAGATATTTTTAAAAAAATCGTAGGTTGCTTATCAAAAAATTATACTCGAGACCATATAGCTTGACGGTAAAGGAATGCTGTGATGTGACAATGACCTTAAAAAGTTACATTTTTTATAATATAGAAAATAGCGACAGGTCTTTGGTTGTAATTTAATAATTTAAACAGAGCATCAAAATATCTTTTCTTGTGACTTTTTGCTGACAGACTTATTAGATTAGTTTCATTAGGCCTGTCAAAGTAAGATTAGAAATAAAAACAACATTATCAATTTGTTCTTTTTTATTTTTTAAAGCAAGCAAAAAATGAAATAGAAAAACTATTTCGATGTTCTTTTTAATTATTAAATTACAACAAAAGATCTGTCACTGTTTTCTAAATTCTAAAAAAATTAATTTAATTTTCTTTGATAAGCAACGTCCTAGTATTTCTTCTCCTATACATCTGATCAACAATTTTCTTGACCACAATCCGAAGCATCATCGAAAGAGTTGTGCCAAATTTTATGCTTTCCACAAGAAATGGACAATAGAGTTCTATTTGGGACTTAAGGCGGACGACAGGCTATGTCAACTTCACTCTGCTATAGCGTAAAAACAAATCGATAGATTTTTTAATTTTATATGTTTTCCCTTACAAAAAGTCATCCATATGTATATCCAGACCAATTTTTAGTCGCTAGAAAGAGGCGAACAAAACGATGAAAGTCACTAAAAATAATTTCAAACTAAAACCGTTTTTTGTAAGTCTACATAATTTAGATGTGCAATAAATATGCCTGTCCAAGCTATTAAAAAAATATGAATGTTTTCAAAATTTAAAATCGGAAATTCGGATGTCACGTCCACTCCCACCTACCCAAGAACGTTTCGGTCGATAAGTTAGCATTAACAATTGCTATTATAAAATTTGAAAATTCTGCCTTATAAAAATAAAAAAGATGCAATTGATAATGTTTTTTTTTTAAATCTTACTTTAACTGAAAATTTTTTTAAATATGAAAATACAACCAGAGACCTGCTACCATTTTCTAAATTATAAAAATTTATCAAGAATTTTCAAGACGCATTTTTTTTTGTAAAATATAAACTTTCAAGGTCATTGAAGGCCACATGTCAATATTACTAATTTTTTTGAATTATTCCCTATTGAATTATATAAGTTGGGAGATAATCTTGTTTTGCTGCTACAATTAAAAAAAATATACCGGGTGGGCCATAAAAAACCGGACAAAATGTTTTTCGTTATAACTTTTAAACCATCCCACCGATTTTAATGCAATAAACTGCTCTTTGCAGGGAATTGAGCAAGACTTTAAGTAAAAATATTTTTTTGTCCGCCATCTTAAAATCTAAGATGGCGAAAAGAAACAAACTTTACCCTTCAAAGAGCCACGTTTATTCTTATGTTACGGAAGATTTTTGGATTTTTTTATGAATTCGTAAAAAAGCTCTGTTTCTGCCACGTAGAACAAGGTGCGAATTATAAAAATCGGTTAAGTCGTTCTCAAAAAAAATAAAAAATGTTTAATCAGTGTTTTACGGATTATGCGATTGCCGTCTCAATTTTGTCTGCATACATTTTCTCATAAATTAATTATAACTAAACCGATTTTGATGAAATAAAAAGCCTCATAGCGAAAATCGATTGTTCTTTAACCACTGCTATTGAAATTTGCCGCCATATTGAAATCCAAGATGGCGAACAGAATCAAACTTGATCCTTCAAAGAGGCTCGTTTATTCATATGTTATGAAAACTTTTTTATTTTTTTTTTTATTCGTACAACGAGGTATAAATCATTAAAACCGGTGTAGTCCAGATTATACGATTGCCTTCTCAATTCCGTGTGCATTGATTTCGTCATATATTCATAATTACTGAACCGATTTTAATTTAATAAAAAGCATTATGACAAAGAACTTTAAAGACCACTATTGAAATTTATCGTAATTTGTAAACCCAAGATTGCGGACAAAAGCAAATTTGACCCTTCAAAGACGCGATTATTTTTATGTTTCGAGAACCTCTGTCTCCGCCGCGTATAACTAAACGGTTTAGTGGCTATTAAAAAATTAATATAAATATAAAAAAGGCTACAAAAATTACTCGCAACAAAAAAAAAGCGGCTTTTTTAAATGGTGGCAAATTTCAATGGCGATCTTTAAAGAGAAATCGATTGTTACCATGATGTTTTTATTTTATCAAAATCAGTTCAGTAATAATGATTTTATGGGAAATAAGTGGTTAAAACAAAAATTAATTTTTTGAGAACCACTAAACCGATTTTAATGATTCGTACCTGGCTATGCGCGTTGGAGAAAGGGCATTTTTAGGTTCTTGAAACCTAAGAATAAACGAGCTTCTTTGAAGAGATTAATTTAATTGAGTCTGCCATCTTGGGTTTCAAAATGGCGACAAATTTCGATAGTGATCTTTTAAGAGTTTTTGATTATCGGTTGAGTATCCATTTGAGAAGGCAATCGTATAATCTGGAAAACAGTGATGGAAACAAAAATTAATTTTTGGAGAACCACCAAACCGATTTTGATGATTTATAGCTCGTTGTGCGTGGCGACAGCAGACCTTTTGTACAAATGTAAAAAAATATTTAAAAGTTTACAAAACATATGAATAAACGAGCCTCTTTGAAGGGTCAAATTTGATTCTGTCCGCCATCTTGGTGGATTTCAATATGGCGGCAAATTTCAATGGCAGTGGTTAAAGAACAGTCTTTCGCCATGAGGCTTTTTATTTCATCAAAATCGGTTTAGTAATAATGAATATAAGAGAAAATGTATGCAGACAGAATTGAGACGCAATCGCATAATCCGTAAAACACCGCCTAAAATTTTTTTATAACCGATTTTAATGATTCGCACCTCGTTCTGCGTGGCATAAATAGATCTTTTTTACGAATTCATAAAAAAAAATCAAAAAATCTTCCTTAACATAAGAATAAACGTGGCTCTTTGAAGGGTAAAGTTTGTTTCTTTCCGCCATCTTAGATTTTAAATCAAAATCGGTGGTATGATTCTAAAGTTATAACGCAAAACATTTTTTCCGGTTTTTTATGGTCTACCCGGTATATACGGCCATTCTGAAAGAATTGCCGCCAACTTGGCTTCTATGCATCCAATCATCGATTTCCTCGACCGAAATTTTAAACAATTGGCAAAGAAATAAGTTTGTCAAATTTCATGCTTTCTGCACAAAATGAACAATTGAATGCTTTTTACCAAAGCAGATTTGCAAAACTTGCAACTCACCATTAAACATTAGTAAAAAAAGAACTTAAATTAGTTATTTAGTAAATTTTATATATCCCATTTTTCACGTCTGTTTTTAAAATGTTTTCTTTTAAAACTAACCCTAGGACCCTTACGAAGCCCCTGAGAATTTATTTATTCACAGAAATTAATTTAATATGCCCAAAAACCCCCCGATTTCAGTATCACATGTCTATGTTTTGTTTATTTTCTTCCTTCCCTCCGCCATCTTGAAATATTAAGTTAGACCAAAGTTTTCAGAGTGGCATTAATCGTCGTCAGAAATTTTCTGCTTTAAAAAATGTCGTTGCCGACTTCGCCTGCGTTTGGTTAAAAAAAATGCAGTGAGCACATCGAAATCAGTCGATCTTGTCGGCACTTTTATGTATTTTTGAATGCGATGTAAGGTGATGCTTGCGTTTGGTCTGAAAATTGCATTGGTTGCATTTAAACCACTTGTCGCTAGCACTTTTATGTGTAACCAAATGCAATATAAGTCCAGATTTGTATTTAGTCTGAAAATTGCAATGGGTACATCGAAACAAATCAATTTCGTCAGCATTTTTATGTCTTATTAAATGCGCCTTAAGGTCGAACTTGCGTTTTGTCTTAAAATTGCATAGAGTGCACTTAAACCAATAGATGTCGCTAACACTTTTATGTGTAACAAAATGCGATATAAGGTCATATTTGTATTTGGTCTGATAATTGCATTTGGCACATTGAAACCAATCAATCTCGTCAGCGTTTTTGTGAGTTATTAAATGCAATTTAAGCCGGTACTTGCGTTTGGTCTGAAAAGTGCATTGGTTGCATTGAAACCACTCGATCTCGAAAGCACTTTTATGTGTAAGCAAATGCGATTTAATTCCAGATTTGTATTTGGTCTGAAAATTGCATTGGGCACATCGAAACCAATCAATCTCGTCAGCGCTTTTGTGTGTTATTAAATGCGACGTAAGGTTATGCTTGCGTTTGGTCTTAAAAGTGCATTGGTTGCATTGAAACCACTCGATCTCGGCAGCACTTTTATGTGTAACTAAATGCGAGATAAGTCCAGATTTGTGTTTGGTCTGAAAATTACATTGGGTACATCGTAACCAATCAATTTCGTCAGCATTTTTATGTTTTAATAAATGCACTGTAAGCAAATGCGATTTAAGTCCAGATTTGTATTTGGTCTGAAAATTGCATTGGGCACATCGAAACCAATCAATCTCGTCAGCGTTTTTGTGTGTTATTAAATGCGACGTAAGGTGGTACTTGCGTTTGGTCTTAAAAGTGCATTGGTTGCATTGAAACCACTCGATCTCGGCAGCACTTTTATGTGTAACTAAATGCGAAGTAAGTCCAGATTTGTGTTTGGTCTGAAAATTACATTGGGTACATCGAAACCAATCAATTTCGTCAGCATTTTTATGTCTTATTAAATGCGCCTTAAGGTCGAACTTGCGTTTTGTCTTAAAATTGCATAGAGTGCACTGAAACCACTTAATTTCGTCAGCACTTTTATGTGTCATCAAATGCGATGTAAGGCCAGATTTGTATTTGGTCTGAAAATTGCACTGAGTGCATTGAAACGACGGGATGTCGCCAGCACTTTTATGTGTAATGGAATGTCGTTGTAGACCAAATTTGTGTTTGGTTTGAAAATTACATTGGTCACATTGAAACCGATTCATTTCGTCAACATTTTCATGTTTAATCAAATGTTGTTTAAGCCCAGACTTGTATTTAAAACTGTAACTGCATTGGGCACATGGGAACCGATTGACCTCGACGCCACCTCCTGCATATGGAAAACTAAAAATAAAATTTAAACACTACATACCATAGCTTTAAAATTATGGTCGACCTTATTAGTTTAACGCTGGAAGGGCTTGCTCACAAGCATGTACATTTCCCACAACATCTTTAAAATAATGTTTGTTTTGTTAACGATATAGACTTAGAAACCTCAGGTACCTCAGTGTCTTTAACGGCATGTCAATTTCTACCTTGAAAAACAAAGAATTATTCCATGCATAAAAAAAGTGTAGTGTTTGCCTATAATTTTGGAACCAAAAGCGCAATTTAAGAAAAATTGAAATAACTTTAGATTTTACAAAACAAGTGTCAAAAAATGGCAGTTTTTAAAAATTCAATTCAAATTTTTTTCCGTGCGTCACTGGCACAAAAAAAAATTAGCTCTGCTAAAAAATGTCAAGAATGAACGATGCAAGGGACTTTTGCCTTAGTGTATTTTTACCAGACACTTTACACAAACACCCAATCACCCATAGTCATTAGGGACTTATTGGGCGTTACTCTATAAGGTTTTACTATAAAAAGGGGAAACCATATTTTATTTAAGTTGAACCTTAACTATACTTTAAAAAAAGTGTTATTGGAAGTCGCATTACTTTTCCTTATTCCTAACCTAAAATTTCTAACCTTGTAGGGAGTTTCCCTGATAAATTCTCGAAAAAAAATTATATCGTCAGTGTAGCTGAACCTTAACCTTGTAAGTTTCTCCAATTTATTAATTTTTTCAATATAAATTTTAAAAATCCACAAGTTTTTCTTTATAAAGGAAAAACTAAAAATGCAAAGAATATTAAAAAGTCGTGTCGAAAAACAAACCAACCATCACTATTATCCGTGCTAATTGAGGTTATGTTTAAAGATAAGATACGTACGCTAACTGTACCGAATTAAGGGAATACCGTATCTTATTACGGTTCCCTTAATAAAAACGCAGGTCACGAGTATGCTCAGATGTCAAATGTCAATTTTCCTTATTAAGGGAACGCGAAAATGTACGCCTAATAAGTCCTTACTTATGTATCTGGGTCTTAAAGAAAGCTTTTAACGCCCGCGGTATGATTATTTTATGAAAATAAAAACGCGCGAGGGTTTTTACATAAGGGCACTAAAGGCACTTTATGCACGACATTATGGGTTTAATTTGAAATTAAAAAAAAACAATAACGATAACACGATGACTCTTAAAATAATTTAGTTAAATACCTGTTAAATGATTTTTAGATGTGCTTAAATACACTTATTGTAGGACACGTTTTTTTGGTAAATTTAAAGACTATAAAGAACTTTGATTGAAAGAAATTAATACCACCTTATATCTCACACATTTTATGCTTTGAACAATCAAAATTTTTGCTATTTTTGTTTAAAAATGCCAAAATAAAAATCATATGCACGACACCACTTAAGATGAGAGACAGATGACACAACAGAAATTTTTATTAAACAATTGCCTTAAATTATTTTCATCTTTCTCTAAAATACTTTTTTATAGCCTGGTGTCTCTCTTGAACACCTTAAATATTTTTGCATTTCACTAAAATATCTCTCCATCTACCTCTAAAATTCTGCCCTATCGTTCTAAATATTTTTTATATTTTAATAATATTAGCAAACAGGGAAAAACTGTTTTTTGGCAGTACTTTTTTTTGAACGCTAAAAAAACATTGAAAACTGGAAAAATTTGAGTGTTTTACTCTAGAATTCGAAAGTTTTGAAAGAAAGCAAAATCATGGCATAAAAATGTGAAAAACATAGTAAAAATTGCTTAATCAAAAACGTTACCCCTTAAGTTATGCTAAAATATTTTAAGCCTTAAATTACCATCATGGCTTGACCATTATACAGTGCATTTCTGAAATATGCATTTATAACTTTTACTATATATTAAAATTTTATCAAAATCGGTTTAAGTTCTTTTTCCACTAATCTATATACAAAATTTCACAGAGTGACATGCGATTTTAGTTAATACAATTTTAAAGACGGCGAAGAATACATATACTCACTTTTGGATCTATTTTTATGAAACCTATCATTCGTTTAGGCTTATCGTGTTAAAGTTTGCTGTTTTTTTGCTTCAGGACATACTTCATCATTGTTTGCACATGTTTATTAGCTTTCAAAGTGCCTGGTTTCCTCTACTTTAAAATAAAAGCTAATCAGTACTGTGCTTCTAATCTGAGTTAGGTAAGTGGTGAGTGGAATTTGAAAACAATTAAAATTATTTTGTAAACCCACTACCACTATCTCTTTTTAAAATTATTAATTAATAGACCATTATACCCGAAAATACCCCTTCTAAATCTAGAAAAAATGGTTTTTGTTAAAATAAAACAAGGTTGTATCTTACAATTTTTATATTTTTTCTAGTAATATCCAGAATAATAATAATACCACAAAACTTTATAAATTATACTTACAATTATTTTCTACAAATTATTATATTGTAAAATAATATTATTTCTAGTGCAAAGAAAATTTTAAAACACAATTTGTTTGCATTATCTGCTGATAAGGTTTCTAATTAAGAGTTTTGAGTGGTTTTTGATCCTTCTTTTGTTACTATGTTACCCTTATCTTTGTTCTGCGCGGCGCAGTAGCAATCCGTCATGCTGTTAACTTTATTAAAAGTAACAAAAATCAAGATAATAGTAAGAAAGCTGCAACAAAAGACACCAAAACCCAAGCATCTTTATTAAAGTTAACAGTAGGACTGACCGCTGATTCTCCTGCGTAAAATAAGGATAACAAAAAGAAAATTGACCAAAATCACCTTTACTAACTAACTCTTAGCATAAGGTTCTTTATAGATAATTTCATAATCTATAACCAGATTCACGTCAGAGCATAATATCATAATCACCAACTGCATGTACTCATTTTTAAGAAATTGCGGTGCCTTAAACAGTATAAGAGTTTCTCCAAATAACTCTTAAACCTAGTTTTATATTCAGTTAAGTCGCAGTCAAATAGTCCAGATTTGTATACATCCCCTTATGCCTCTTAAAGGCATTCTTGTATTTCATTTAATAGAGTCAAAATGAGCACGGTAAAATTTAATGTGTGTTTTTATGTTTTAAAGCGCAATCGGAATCAGGATATTTAAACATTTTGGTTTCGTGCGTACTTTTATGCCTAATTGAGGGTATTTTTTATCTTTCAAAAATTCTTTGATTTTTGTTGTTTACATTTCGTTTTAATTTTTCGTCAGTCATTTTTTATTATTAAATGGCGATATACGGGTTACATCAGTAAAAGAGGCTCATCTGCTACTTTCACTAAAATATGTGTTATAAGTTAGAGTAAAATAAAACAACATACATTTTGTACATTGAAAGCAAACGACCTAGTGAAAACTTCTTTCTGTGTTAACAAATCGCTCTCTGAGAATTACAAGGTTCATCTTTACATTAAAAGCCCATATTGAAACAACCTTGTAATTCTGAGGCAGCGAAAGGTCGTTGACTTGCGATTTTGGTTTTAAAACTGCAGTGGCACATTGCAAATCTCCGTCAGCTCACTTCTCAGTTCGCACCTCTGACGTCACAAGCGCAAAATTTCTTAGTTGTTACGTGCCTCTACCCGCCAGCGCATTTCACAGTTTCCATTTTCCATTTCTGACGTCACAAGCCAGACATTTCTCAGTTGTTACGTGCCTCAACCCGCCTACCTATTTCATAGTACTCACTTCCCATTTTTGACGCACTTTGGACCTCACAAGTATGAAACTTCTTTGTTATTGCGTTTTTCGTTACTTTTTTATGTTTTAAGGTTAAAACCTTGGATAAACTGAACGTTATTGAAAACAAACTGCAGTTAAATAAGCTGTTACTTTAAAAAAAAAATGTGTTTGGAATTGGCTATTGGTGGTTTCAATCCACCATAGAAATAAAAAGGTTTAGAGAGTAGAGATTCTGTTTTTTCTGTCAGTGACCTTAGCTCAGAAAATGTTGAATTGACGTTCCAAACGTTTCATGTGCTATACATAATTTTTGGAGTCAAATTAATATCAGAAATGGCTGAACTTTGAAGGGAAGGCACATTTTGGAAAAGCTAAGACATGTTTCGGAGCACTTTTCTTCTTTTTGTTGCCGAGGAAGTTAAAATTTCTTTCTAAGGCCACCGTTATCTCTTTTGTTCCTGCGTCGGATCGAGTCATATTTCTTCAGCTAAATTCTAAGCCTTTCAATGTCAATATTATTCAAGTATACGCTCCAACCAGTAAATATTGAGATGACGACGTAGAGGCATTCTGCGACTAAGTTCAAACTGCCCTTAGTTTTACCAAAAAGACAGAAATCACTATTGTTATGGGGGACTTCAACACAAAACTTGGAAACGCCTCCAAGAGAAGACATTGTTGGAAAGTACAGTCTTGGTACATCAAATTAACGCGAAGATCGCCTTTTCCAGTTCTGTCAGGAAAGTGTCAAATACTTTCTTTAAACTTCCACCTATATTAATTAATAAATCTGCAAAAACTTACCCTGGCGCAGACGAGACTCGGATCACAATCAAGAAAAATCGTTCCCCAAATAACAAACCCAGACCCAGATTGGACGAACTTCAAGATAACATAAGTAGCAACTAAAGTTAAAGTCAAACTTAATATAAAAAGAAAGTTTGGATGATCTGATGAGTTGATGGATAAAAGACGCAGTAAAAAAGGCAGCGATCAGTACCATGAAATCAATAGAGAAATAAAAAACAAGATAAGGTCAGCAAAATAAGACTGGAGAACACAGCAATGTCAAGAAATAGACTAAATGGTCGCGATTCTTCAGAAACGACAGAAAATCTTACCCGTCAGAATTCTGGAAAGTGGCGATTTTTACTTATCGCCTCATTTAAAATAAAAAATCAGCAACTTTCATATTTATTCTAACGTTGTAAGAGAAACTGCCTCATTTTTTTTATTAACATTTTGTAAATTTAATATTTGAAAGATATTCTGCAGGACTAGTTTATTGCGGAGCTACATTATTACTACGCGTACCAATACCAATAAACGTCGAAAATTCTCACCATGTAAAAGGAAAGACAGAATTTGTGTGACTTTTCTGAACAGTGACAGCAAAATTTTCCATGGCTATCTATGGTTTTGTATGTTAAAAGTTTTAAAGGTTTGTTTACACACAAAAATATTTTAATAATATTAGCAAATAGTCCTGAAAAAAAGCATAAGTGTAAATTTGTGTTTAAAAATCGTCAGATTTTTTGTAAGGGCGAAATTTTCTGACGGTTTTTGAAGAATCGCGACCAATATGACACTTTCAATTTACACAAACGCATAAAGGAAGCAACCGGACTATTTAATAAAAGACAAGCTGGAATCCTTGTGGATAATCAGGGCAAAATCATATCGGATACCGAAGAAAAACTAAAAGAATGACGTCGGTACATAGAACATCTCTTTACCGATAACCGATAGGAACAGCCAGAATAATTCTCAAATCAAGGCATAGATATAACACTAGAGGAAGAACGATTCGCAATATCGGCAGCTAAAAACAGAAAAGCGGTAGGGCAAGACGAAGTATACACTGAGGTTTTAAACCTAATAAAAAACGAAGATTCGGTAAATACGCTAGTCAAACTTTTTAACTTGATTTATCGCAGCGATAAAATCCCTGATGACTGGCTAAAATCAACCTTTGTTACACTGCCTAAAAAAAAATTAGCAAAGAAGTGTAGTGATTAGCGCCTAATCAGCCTAATGAGCAATTTTAAAAATATTTCTAAAGATTATTCACAAAAGAATTATTGAAAATGCGAATCACTTATGGGCGACAGGCAATTTGGATTTCGTGGTGGGTTCGGGACGAGAGAGGTCCTGTTTGGCATTTAAGTCTTAGTTCAGCGGTCTAGGGATGCGTCGGTGCCATTATATGCCTATTTCGTAGATTGTGAGAAAGCGTTTGATCGAGTCCAACACGAAAAACTCAAATAAAGGTTGATGGCCAACTGTCCGAAGAGTTCTAAAAAGAAGAGGTGTGCGCCAAGGTTGTACATTGTCTCCGCTGTGGTTTAATATCTATAGTAACAAAATGATAGAGAATGCACTTCATAACTGCGAAGAGGGTCTGACCATAAACGGCGTAAAAATCAACAGCCTACGATATGCCGACGACACTGACATAATAGCAGACACACTGGAAGGCCTGCAAGAGTTGTTGAATCAAATTGCTGCGAAAAGTTCGCAATTCGGGTTTAACTTAACAAAATGGATGGTCATATCTAATGAAAAGAACATCAGAGGCATGTTAGAAGTAAATGGGCAGCAAGTCGAATGCGTGGATTCATCCAAATACTTGGGTTGTCTCCTCAATGAGAACTGGGACAACAGGAAAGAAGTTCGTACAAGAATTGAACAGGCCAGATCATCTTTTATCAAAATGAAATCAGTGTTGTGTAGTCGCGATCTCCATATAACTCGAATTCGTGTGCTTCGGTGTTATGTTCTTAGCATCTTATATTATGGCATGGAAGCATGGACACTGACTGAGGTTATGTGCAAAAAGTTAGAGGCATTCTGAATGTGGTGTTATCGTATGGACAGAGTAACTAATGTGGATGTTTTGCTTAGAATAAATAAAGATCTTGAAACTTTATTTACCATCAAAAGACGAAAACATGAATATTTTTGTCACATTTTGAGAAATGACAAATATAAACTTTTAAAATTGATAATAGAAGAAGACTGATATAGTAAATTTTTTAAATAAAAATATAGCTTTCGTGTTTGTACCCATAATGTCAACAATTGCCCCTATTTTTAATTGTAGATAAACTATAAAGAATTCGTGTGTGTACATTTTACATTCCAAGTATTTAAATGGTTTTCTACTGAAAGACAAGAATTTTTCTAGCAAATATTAAAGCGCTTCCAACCTACAAGTATTATTGAAGTTTCAGCTGACAGTTTAATTTTGGACACAAGAAAAGTTGGTACTTTTCTTATAGTGTGTATGTGTAAGATTGTTTAAACTTTTATGACATGACCATGACTATATTACAATCAAAGGTCAAAAAAATTCGGTGTACGTCCTTTGGGAGGGGGGGTAACCGAATTTTTAATAGAAAAGGGGAAACTCTATGCATTACTCAAGTTTTTCATGAATATTTCAAAAACTAAAATTCCCACTTAAGAACGGTGTTCATTTCAAGAAAGCCAAATCATTGGTTTATTTAACAAGGTATTCGTTTTTGTTTAAAAGTAAGTGGTACGAAAACAGTAGCGGCTCGTTTTGGAGAAATGTTAAAATTTTAGCTTTTCCAACTTTCCTTTGTTCTGGTTTTTAGGTTTGAATTCCGAAATTATAATTATTGACTTTAAAACTTGACCTATTATCTTACCTTTCTTTTGCTGCTTTTTAAAATATTTTCTGGTACAGATTACGCTACTCGTGGTCATTTTAGCACAAAAGGTACCGAAATAATTGTTTTTTTTTTTAAATCTGCAGCATCAGAGACTTTTTTTGCCTATAGATATGTTACCATTTTTGTTGTTATGTATATTTTTCAAATAACGTTTAAATATGCGTTTAAATCACAATCACAAAATGTCACAGTTTCTTCATTTTTTTTTTCAGTGGCGTCCTCAGCAATGATTAGATTTGAAAAATCCACTAAATCAAAATTGTGAAAATTTTCCTTAAAAAATAACAACGCAATATCTCTCGCTGGCATTTTTACAAACTTTGCGAGATTTTGATAAGGCTATATTTTTTTTGTAGCTCTATTCATTCCCTTTTAGGGGTACTATTACATCTGCAAAAAATTGGGGTAGAGCTATGCTAGAGAGGTTCTTCTATACCAATGCTAGTCAAAAGTTCGTACGAAAATCGCGTATTAGTCTGGAAGATGAGAAAATAATAATTAAGCAGTGAAACTTGGCATGCATAATAAGTAAACCCTTAGATCATTTTTATTTCCGAAAATAACATAAAAATTGTTAAAGGTTTAGAAGTTATGGTGAAGCGATGAAACTTAGCACAAATGGTCATTGACCCCGCAATTTTTTTTTGTCGTGTGTAACTTATTCGAGGTCTCTTGCCTGGGAAACCACTTCTCGACGTTAAACAAAAAAATAGGAAATTATTAATCACAGCCGTCCAAAAAGTGACACAACTATCCTCGAAACTATCAGATTAAGAACAAATTAGTTTAAATTAAAAAATAAAAAGTTTTTTGTAATAGGCCCTAATTTTTGAAGTTTTTTTGAAAAAACAGCATTAAATATCACCTAAAGTAAAACGATAGAATCATGGAATTTGTCACAAATGATCACTAGATCACTTAGTACCAAATTTTCTAAGACCGAAGTTAGCTTTAGAAAATGTACTTTTAACGTCAAAAAACAGCAAACTAACAGGTCGTGTTTTAGTAGAAAAGTAAACATTATTTTTTGTATACTGTCATTTTAAAGTCCTCTACAAAGGCTCCCTATTTTTAAAAGAAGTTTGAACTAAGCCTCAAAAATCCTGGTTTTTGTTTTTTAATCTAATCTTGTTTTGTGCATGGTTAAATCTAGAGGAATCTAATTTTATATTGATACGAAATTATTGGAAACACTAGCCAGCTCTTTAACACAAGTAAACAAAAAGATTAAACATAAACCTAAATTTTCGCTGGCAGATGGTTGTCAGTTGCTTTCACTAATGACGCAATCGACGCCGGACAAGCGGTAAAAGTGTTAAATTTATACATTTTGGAAATTTATACGATTCCATGGTAACTGCATGTGTTTTAAAAAAAGAGAAGATCAAGAAGAAACATTCGGCGCCCATAAGCCCACATAATTTTGTTTTTATTTTGATTCAACCATTTTTTTTAAATTTAAATTATTGCGGCATAGTTGTGCAAGTATACTAGTGAAATCTTGGAGGGCAAAGGATAGATTTTAGAACGAAAACTCAAAATTGGATGAGTGTCCCACAAGGAACACACAAAAGACCAAAGCGAAAGGAGAAACAATAAACGATGTTTCGCCCGGGGTGACCAGCGTGGGCTCATCAGTGGATTCACCAGTCACCCTCAATCCAGACATCATTTAACACATCGGGCGAAACATCGTTTAATTGTTTCTCCTTTCGCTTTGTCCTTTTGTGTGTTCCTTGTGGGACACTCATCCAATTTTGAGTTTTCGTTCTTTCCTCCCAAGATCTTTTTGATCTTCTCTTTTTTTGATTTTTTTCGGTTGATGGAACTGATTTGGAAGTTTAACTTGCAGGTGTTTTGTCAAAAAACTTTAAATCGGGCCGCAGTGGGACAGAAGAGTATTTTTACGTTTTCTGACAGAAAACCATTCGAGTTTATGTTCATCTTTCAAAAATGTGTTCCCACCGAAAAAGGCCTAGCGCTGCGCGGGCATTACCCCGAGTTTATCAAAGAACCAAGAGAACTTTACTGGTTCGGAATTCGCATAGAAACATTCGGCGCCCATAAGCCCACATAATTTTGTTTTTATTTTGATTTAACCATTTTTTATAAATTTAAATTACTGCGGCATAGTTGTGCAAGTGTACTAGTGAAAGCTTGGAGGGCAAAGGATAGATTTTAGAACCTCAGTTTCAAAAACACACAGATATTTGAGTTCTAACAAAACAGGTCAGTAAAGCTCCATTTAGAGGTTGGAAAGAATCTTGCTAGTCGTTGACGCTCCTATTTAAAATACAATACGATTATTTCGTCTAGCGCCAGTAGCCGATTTTTAAATCTGCATGCTTTTAAGTTAACCTGTTGCCGGTATCAGCTAGCGGGAGTGTTTCCAATTCAATTATAAATGCACCTGTAAATGCAACCTTAAACGTTACACCCAGTTACTTTAATACGTAGTTGGGCAGCGTTTTTTTAGCAGGTAATTTTGCAATAAATGGTTTTCTATTATTTTAGTATTTACTTGGTTTTTTAGCGGCGCAGAACGCAAAAAGTCAAAATAAGTAACCTAACCCCAAATTTTTGACCCGGTGCTAAAAAATCTCTTGTGTCCCACTGTGGATAAACATAAATAAAGTCTCCGCGTTGCCATGGAAAACAAATTCAATGACAGTGTTGCTAAAAACAATTCCCCAGATTGTAACTACGACCTTAAATTCAAAATCTAAAAACACTGCCATTTTCTTATGGGGGATGTGTTTCGGTTAAATTTTTGTAATATTTTAATAGTAATAATTTTCTTCATGGGCACTTTCTCCAATATGTACAGGGTGAGCTAGGAATTAGACTTAAAGTTACAAAAATGACTGTTTTTTACTAAACTTAACTTTCGTTTACGACAAAACTAAAGATAAGATAATAATAGTTTCTGCACATCTGATTCAACACATAACGACCTACATTTTTGATATTAGTATATATATATATATATATATACGCTTGAAATTGCTCAAAATCCTTTATTTTAAAAGCACATTTTTGACGGTTGTAGAAGCAGCGAAAAAATATTACATTTACACATTTAACCCATCTCATCAGGACTTTTCTGCATATAACAAAAGTCCTTGTAGACTTTGCCTGCGTTTGGTTTTAAAAATGCAGTGATAGATCTCAGTTGATCTCGTCGGCACTTTTACGTTTAAATAAATGTAACGTAAGTGATTTGATTGCCGCATTCAGTACATTGTTCCCATTAGAATTATGGCTAATCAAAGGTTTATTTAAACTTTTCTTGTGTTCAGTTTGATAACTGCAGTGGAAACAACAAAACAATTAGGCCGCCTCTTCCACTTCTTTATGGGTAAACAAATGTGCTGTTAGCTTTTGCTTGGATTTGGTTTTATAATTGCATTTAGTACAATGAACGTAATGAATTCCATTATGTTTCATGCAATGTCGATGCAGATGTGATTTGTGTTTAGTTTTGTAACTGCATTGAGAACATTGAAACCAATCAACCTCGTCAGCATTTTTATGTGTAACTAAATGCGTCCTAAGGTTGAACTTGTCTTTGGTCTGATAACTACATTCATTGCATTGAAACCAATTAATTTCGTTAGCATTTTTATGGTTGACAAAATGCCGTTGCAGATTCCGTTTGCGTTTGGTTTTGAAACTGCATTCAGTACAGTAAAACCAATCAATTTCGTCAGCAGTTTTGTGTCTAACTAAATGGGCCCTAAGGTTGAACTTGTGTTTAGTCTGATAACAACATTGAGTGCATTGAAACCAACGGATCTCGTTACTACTTTTATGTGTGAGAAGATGTCGTGCCAGATTCCCTTTGCGTTTGGATTTAAAAGTGCATTGAGTACATTGAAACCAATCAACCTCGTCAGCAGCTCTATGTATGATCAAATGTTGCCGGATATTATTCTTAAATTTAGTCCTAAAACTGCATTGGAGACATCGAAACCGGCCGTCCGCACTTTTGTAAGGAACCAAACCCGTTTGTTCTAAAGATGGTTTTGCTTCATGTGGATGACTAAAAGTAAAATTTAGGTACTTAATATATTTATAGCTTCAAAATGATTCGTAATCGTAAATAAAGTAATAATAATAAAATTCATATAATAAATAGTTTATTCAATTATAGGACAAAGGTTTACAAATTTTAACAATGATATCAGTAACAACATAACACATTTGGCAAAAGAATCTTCGCCACTACAAAAACAAACAAATCTCCACGTAAGTTTTACCTTGTTTGTGTGAAGTGGTCGACCTTATTAGTTTACCGCTTGATGGCATTGCTTATAGGCAAGGTGCGCTCTTGTAAATGTTTCATTTTAGTAGTAGGTAAGGGTTTTGAACCCGAAAAAAAAGTAAAAACCAAAATTGCAACAACAAAAAACATTGATAACTACCTAAAATATTATAGTTGTTGACCCAAGTGGAAGATAAACCAACAAATATTGTTTTAAAATTTAAATTAAAAAAAAAACATAAAGAAGGATTTTTGAACGCTGCAAAAATTGATGAAGAATGTGAAAGGGTTCAAAATTACTGGTGTAGCAGATCGATTTTTATTAAACAATTATACTTCTAAAACAAGCTCAGGAATCCATTAAGCAAAAGGATTATTAGTTTGTTTGGGTGTATGCACAGTGTTAATGTTTTTCTTCGTAAAGCCGAAAAAAAAAGAGCGATCTGCATATAAAATGCAGATGATCTTCCTATACTTTAGTGCTTTACTAGAAGCTTTTCATGTAAAAATTGGGGAAACAACGTTTTTAGAGTATTGCCTGCCTGTTGCCAAAGCGAAATTTGAACCGAAAATTGAAAAGCGGGAGCCAAGATGGCGGCCAAAACTCTGTTGCCTTGTATCTCCGTTGTCCGTTGGCTTTAAATAATCTGGTTAGGATTTCCCTCGGATTATATTCTGGCCTCCATCTTAAAAAAAAAAACTTGAAATTTAGTTTTTTTTCGCGTTTAGCTCCTGAACTAGTCAAAACTGCAACTGCATGGTGACCAATGCAAATTAATTTAAAGAATTACATTATCAACATTATACAGTTGCTAGCTTTTTGTTATGTTAATGAATGCAAATATCGAATAAAAACCAACCTTAAGTTTTTAGTATTTTGGTGTTTAACTCAATCAATCAATCAAAAAGTCTTTACTTACAAGTTTACAATCATTTTTGTACATAGTATTCATAAAAAGTGGCGAAATCCAGCACAGCTATTCTATCTAACCACTCTTATAAAACATAAGACATAAACTACTTAAATAACTAATGATATTCGGAACGCAATAAATAAAATTAAATCAAAAGCAAAATGATAAAACTCTGTACTTTTCATATTGAACAGTATATTTTACAACTAATCAACTACTGCATAGAAAAATCATACTTTCCTTCTAACTGGAAATGTGACTCACTGAAGCCACTACCCAAAACCAACAATCCTCTTGCTTATTCAGACCTGCGTCCAATTACCATCTTATCAGCGACTCGCGGACTCTACCGTGAAAAAATTACCGCGCGGACCAAAATCGCGCGGCTCAATACCGCGTAAGACTTTTACTGCGCCATATGACATTACCGCGTAACCCAATACGGCGCACAACAAAATCCGCGCGAGGCCAGTACCGCGCAACACATTTACCGCGCACAACAAAAACCGTGAAAGACAAATACAAAAGCAAATGACAATACCGCGCAAAAGACAATACCGCGCAATATTACATGTAGCATAACTGGTTTCTAAACGTTTTACAGGATAGGAATAATTATAATAGCGAAGCGGCTTAGTTTTTTTAGTTCTTAAAATCGTATTTAATAAGTTAAACTATTCTGAATCAATGATATTAAATTAAGGTTAAACGTGAGATAATTGTATAAAAGCTGCATGCGATTTTTTTAAATAGAAAATTACTCTTAATGGCTATATTGTAGCAAACCAAAACCGCGAGGATCAAAACCGCGCAGCGCAGCTTGCGCGATATTTGTCTTTCGCGGTTTTTGACTTTCGCGGTAAATTTTATGCGCGGTAAATACTTTTCGCGGTAATTGTCCCTTTATCGCGGTTTTAGTCCACGCGCGTTTTATGTATTGCGCTGTATAAATCTTGCGCGGCAATTTTTTCCGCGGTATTGGGCCGCGCGGTTTTGGTTTGCGCGGTAATTTTTTCACCGTAAAGTCCGCAAATCCTTACCAGCATTGTCAAAAATTCTTTATAGGTAAATAAAAAAAGAGAGTTTTACCAACAGAAAACTGTTGGATTTTTCGCCTTCTCCACCAGCTCTACCACTGACTGGTTTCAGACACAGTCCATCCACCAGTCGGGTTTTCTACTATGACGAATCAACAAAACTCCTGGATTACCGACGAAGATGAATTAGAAGTTACTTACATCCGACAAAAACAGAATGGAGATGCGACCATTTATGCAGTGTTCAGGAAAATTACTCAACAAATTTATGAACTTTAAAAGTCTTTATTGATTGGCAAAGGCACCCAGTTTTCGAAGACATTAGCATCGCACGGTGCTTTAATTGTCAGGAATATTTCCACAAAAACACAAGCTGCACTAAGCCAACAGTATGCGAGCACTGCGCCGAAGGACACGTCGCAGACCAGTGTCGAAAACAATTTATAAAATAGCAAATTGTTTTCTTATTTTTGCACTTCTAGATGATTTGGCCGGTGTGAAATGAAATCCATTAATTCCAACCTTTTCGACAAAGAGACAAATGTAAGGCAACGGCAAGAAGTTGGATTGTAGAATAGGCGTTATAGACTAACACAATAAAGTGCAACCAGTTGATCAATTTATAGATAATCTCCGAATTTATTGCGGTTGCATAAGACATGCACATGTAGAAACCGCATTGCCGCCGCGGCCCTGTTACTAACGCACAATGAAAAACACTCAGACGGTGGAGCGCATATTACCTCTCCGATGCAATACGCAGAATGATTAATGTATATCTGTAATTCGATCGGACGTTTCTGTAACCAAAAAGTGGAAAATATTTTGAAAGGCACCTTCCTGCTAACGGCCAAATGTATTTTATGAATTTTTCTTCCTAGTTTAGTTAGTCTAGTTAGTTAGTTTTAGCAAAGCGATTTCTAATTCTAAAAAAATAAATTGTTTAAAAGAATGCTTTTCAGTTTGAGCAAAGCGCTTTTATGTTGAAAATGACTTCGAAAAATCGGAAGAAGTTTTGTATTTCGTGCAAATTTATTAAGTTTTAATTTTAAATTGTGAACATTTTTTCGGCCATCATCAGACTTCCACAATCATTACTCCGGTAATTGGACTTTTACAAACACTGTAAAAAACCAGGACGTACACATTTAAAAAAAATATAAGTAGACAGGTATACATGTAGGTGAGCTTTACGTTTTAAGTCTCAATTTTCTAGAAAAACCCGAACAGCTAAACTTTTTTGCAAGAAAAGAAAACAGCATGCAATTACCACCCAAGTTGCGCAACACTTGTAGAAATTGGAAAGTGAAGTTAGCTCCAAAAAAGTTATGGAAAGCAGTGAAGTCGGAGACATTTTCGGAAATGTATGAAAAAGTTTTATTCAAAAATATAATTAAACTTTAATGAAACTTCAAAAAGAAAATGAAAAAATATAAAACTGTTGTTTGGACCAAACCTCTTGTACTATAAAATGGAGTTTGAATTATTAAAATCAGTTAAGTGTTAAATTAATAAAGTGGCACTAAAAACGGGATTTGATTATTATTTTAAAGTAAAATGATACATCTACAACTTGCTCTGCATTATACACATTTTGGTTTTTAACAGTACTATTATGTGTAACCAGGTGCTTTTTCAGGCTGGGCTGTATTTGCTTCTAAAACTGCATTCGGAACAATGGAATGAATTGTCACCTGGTTAGCACGTTTGTGTATTAACAAATGTTTCGTTAGAGCTTGTTTGTGTTTTGTCTGAAATTTACATTTTGTACATTTAAACCAAGCGATCTCTTCAGAACTTTTGTGCGTTAAAAAATGTCGTTGTAGACTGCTTTTTCGTTTGGTTTTAAAACTACATTGCGCACATCCAAACCAATCAATTTTGTCAGCACTTTTATGCTTTGTTAAATGCAATTTAAGTTCGAACTTGCGTTTGGTCTTGAAATTGCAATGAACACATTGAAACCAATTGATATCGCCAGCACTTTTATGTGTAACTAAATGCTTTGTAAGGTAAGACTTCTGTTTGGTCTGAAAATTGCAATGATCGCACTGAAACCAATCGATCTCGCCAGCACTTTTATGAATGACAGAATGTTGTTGAAGATACTGCTTGCGCTTGGTTTTGAAACTACATTGGGTACATCCAAACCAATCAATCTCGTCAATACTTTTATGTGTTATTAAATGTGATGTAAGGTAAGACTTGCATTTGGTCTGATAGTTGCAATGAGTGCATTGAAACCGTTTTGTTTCGTAAATACTTCTATGTCTCTCCAAATGTTTATTCAGATTGTCATTGTATATGAACACATAATTGCATTGACTACATCGGAACCGTTCTGTGACGTCAGAAATATTATGTGCTATCATATGTCTTGTTAAATTCTTTTTGTGTTTACTTTGAAAACTGCATTGATTACATCGCAACCAATCGACTTTGTCAGCACTTTTATTAACGAACAGACCCTGTTTCTTTATAGATGGTTCTGCTTCAAATGGATCACTGAAAACAAAATTAAGGAAATACATTTAAAATGATTCCTATAGCATTGATCACAAATTGGTCGACCTTATTAGTTTACCGCTAGACGGGATTTTAGAGGTAAGGTAATTACAGTTCCCACAATAGGGTTTGAAATATTTTTGTCTAGCGCTCTTAAAACGTAAATGTTTAAGCCAAGCAAAATAGTGTTCGAAGTACGAATTTTGCACAAATTTTGAAAAAAAAATATTCTATTTGAAATAAAACACCAGGAAGATATTTTGTTCTGATTCCAAAAATACCTAAGATATTACCTTTATCTTTAACGGTCCTTGAACAATTTGACTAAAACGTTGCAAGCTCATAGAAACTCTTAAAAAAGTTGGTCAGGATGATAAAGATTTAAATGTAATTGTTAACCTATAGTGAAACCAGACCGCTTAAATAAAAGCTAATGCCCAACTGTTCGAAGAGGTACGAATATAGTGGAATAAAAAATCGATTTTTCGCCCAAAGCCCTATTTTCTGGTGGAAGTGGAATAAAAAGTCTTATTTTCTGGTGGTAAGTAAAGAGATTAGAGATACCATTTTGCGTATCGTTAAAAAAATGTCAATACATACGACATCGAACCACTTCCAAAGCAATAACTCAAAATCTGGAATAAGGACAATAGAAGAAGGAAAAAATAGCCAAGCCTGGCGAGATAAGAATTATGCAGATTAATTTGACGAAAAATTACATGACTCTAAATTTTGATCGTCCAAATTATCGTTGTCATCCAAAAAACCAAAAGTTTAATACATGAAAATGTATTTTAAAATAATACAAAAAAGTTAATCAATACACTCACGTGTCCTAATTTCACTTTAAAGCTAAAAAAAATCCTGTTATCAACTTAACTCCCACTTAAGTAAAACTTAAATGGCGGTATAATGGAACAAGTCTTCTTAGGTTAAAAAAAAAGTCCACATTAAGGACCATTCACCATATTTTCCACCCCCCCCCCCTTATCTCTTATATTGAAGCTTACATAATTTTCTGTAAACTGTCAAATGACGTCGTTAAAAATTAGCAGCAGTTATTGCAACTGTCAAATTTTGACATTAATTCTTTACTTTAAATAGAACAACCCTGTATATATTTTTTTTAAATTTAGAATGGCCTTTTTTTCCCGAATCCAAAAATCCATGTTAGATTGATGTTGGACGGTGAAAGAAAAATATTTTCTCATATGTACGTATATCGTATGTGTTAAACAGGTAAACATAGGTTAGGGTGGGGCTTCGTTCAACACATTACCCTTAAGGGAAAGTAGTTACAGATTTTTAGAATCAGAAAAAAATATTATTCTAAATTTTAAAATATACAGGGTGTGTTTTATTTAAAACAAAGAAGTTAATGCCAAAATTTGAGAGTTGCGATGACATCTGCTAATTTTTAAGGACGTCTTTACCTTTCTCTCAAAAACCACTATTTATAAAAAAAAGTGCTTAGTATTTTTATAATCATAAAGGAAAGACCGAAGTTGTAAAAATACAAACTTGACATTTGCAAAGACAATTAGCTTTTTCACACTTTTATGATATAACAAACAACTTATTTTAAAACTCTACACCGTCAGATATACCTGACAATTTTAATTTTTCCAGCAGTCTATTAAAACACGGTATATGCACATTAGTAGTTCCTTTAGATATACTATTTATTAAATCATTATTATCCTCCATTTTCCCCAACAAACAGAAGTGTATGCATGCAATCGTCAATTTCCAAGCTCTTTGACACTCTGGTCAGTGAACAATTATAATGGATTGTGAGCTTGGGTTTCATAATGGTCGTTCAACAAGTGACTAATCTGAAAACTTAAACCAAAATATCTTCAACTTTGGAAGAGTTTAAGCAAGTTGATGCCATCTATGCAGTTTTTTACAACGCGTTTTATCGGATGGATCACAAAATTTTTCTTAAAAGGCTCTATGACATAGGTTTCAACATATCAGCTGTCAATCAACTGGACTAAAAGTTTTCTCAGGTGTATCCCAAAATAAATTCCTTAAGTTTGTATTTTTAAATAAAACACCCTATATAGTATTGCATTTTGAAAGTGGCCTTTCCGTCCTGATTTAAAAAATACCAAACAACTTGTTTTGTTGTTATTTATTGGTATAAAAACTTCAGAAAAATCTTTAAAAAAGGTCTCGAGTATTTTTTTTTAAAAGCTTGAACTTAAACATGATATTGCCGAGCTAATTCTTATATTATTTGCTGCATAACGAACAAAATGGCACAAAATAAAATAAAGTTGTGGTCTACTTTTATACCTTATTAAACATACAAAATAAGCTATCCCATTATCAGTTTTGTAAAAAAAAAGAGATACATTTTTTTCAAAAAGTAACATAAACTCAAACGTAAACAAATTAGAGCTGAGACCGTTCTAAACGACAGACCACAAGACGTGTTCTATCAAAAATCAAAGAAAATGAGATTGGTTGGTTAGTTTCCATAGGATCCCCCGATTTGAGGATGCGCAGTCGTCGTTGCCCATTTTTAACCCATTGTATTTCTATGATTGACCTTCCTCGTTTGTAGATAACTGCAGTCGTTCAACAAACGAAGTCGACCGCCTCGTCGCTAGAAGTGGGGTTGATAAGTATGCAGTACAAATAAACTAAATAGTCTCGTTATCACTTTTATGAGTTTTTAAATGTAACGTAAGGTCGGAATTGCGTTTGGTCTCATTGATGTTACCAGCACTTTTGTGGGTGGCAGAATGTCGTAATAAATTCCTTTGCGTTTGGTTTTGAAACTGCATTGCGTACATCGAAAGCAATCAATCTCGTGAACGTGAGCACTTTTATGTATTTTCATATGTAATGTAAGGTGAGTCTTGCCTTTGGTCTGAAAGTTGCATTGGGTACATTGAAACCCATTGATGTCGCCAATTTTATGGTTGATAGAATGTCGTAGTAAATTCCGTTTGCGGAGGGTTTTGTAACTGCATTGGGTACATTGAAACCAATCATTCTCGTTCGCACTTTTATGTATTAATAAATGCGATCTAAGGAGAGATATGCGTTTGGTTTTAAAATTGCAATGAGTGCATTGAAACCACTCGATCTCGCCAAAACTGTTATGCGTCAGAGAATGTCGTTGCAAATCCGGTTTGCGAATGGTTTTAAAACTGCATTTGGCACATTGAAACCATTCAATCTCGTCAGCACTTTTATGTTTTACCAAATATCTTGTAAGACAGTCCTTGTATACGAACTCATAATTGCATTGGCTATATTGGAACCACTTTGTGTCGCCAGAAATATTATGTGCATTCATATGTCTTTTTAAACTCGCTTTGCTTTGACTTTGAAAACTGCATTGAGCACACTGAAACCAATCGTCCTTGTCAGCACTTTCTGCTTCGTATGGATTACTGAAAAGAAAATTAAGGCACTACATTCATAGCTTTAAAATTGGTCGACCTTATTAGTTTATCGCTAGACGGGCTTGGAAAGTATAGTTCCCGCAAGAGCTCTTTGAACTCTTTAAAAACGTAAATGTTTGTATATCTTTGGAATAGGAAATGGTTTGCAGACTTAGTTTCCGATTCTTCTTACAATTGTTTAGAGAACTTCTTTTCGTCAAAATAGGTAAGACAAGGTTGCGTTCAATCTACGATCATAATGATTACACAACATAAATTTTAATTAAAGTTAACATATATTTAAAAAAAAAGGGGGAGGGTGACCAGTGGAAGCACTGACGAGCTCACGCTGGTTACCCAGAGCGGAACATCGTCTAATCATTTCTCTTCTCACATTGGTCCTTTGTGTGTTCCTTGTGGGATGCTCATCCAGGTTTGAATTTTCGTTATTTCCACCCAAGATCTTTTGTTTTTAGATTTTTTTCGGTTGATGTAACAGATTTGGAGGTTTTTTAAGTCCTTTTTTTCTTTTTTAATTGACTTATGAGTATAATCCTATTGGAAATATTAATACGCCAGGACGAATCCGTATCAGGTAACTTGGATAAGTACCAGTGCGGAACGATGCCTATTTGTAACTGATTCAAAGTTGGAAATCAAAGTGTATGATGGTGTTTAATCATGTATGGGAAGGGTGACCAGTGGAACCACTGACGAGCTCACGCTGGTTATCCAGAGCGAAACATCGTTTAATCATTTCTCTTTTCACTTTGGTCCATTGTGTGTTCCTTGTGGGATGCTCATCAAGGATTGAATTTTCGTTATTTCCACCCAAGATCTTTTGATCCTTTGTTTTTAGATTCTTTTCGGTTGATGTAACCAATTTGGAGGTTTTTTTAACTCCTTTTTTTTTTTTTTTTTTTTTTTAAGATCCTTTCTAGTTACTCTAGGGCAGGTGTGCGCGGTCAACTGTACATTTTTAAAAATAAGTACGTAACTATTTTTATTGCATCTCTTAAACTATAAAGGAATCAAACTCTAAAATTAATACCATTTTTTTTTAGTTATTTAACTCTCAAAACTTTTGGTCTTTACAGTTTTTAGTTATTAGGAAAAAATGAAAATATGTCAGCTCTATGTTATTTAGTTCCCAATAGACTGTACTTTAATGTCTAATTGAGTGTATTTCACGTTTCCACCTCGACTAACGCGATTTCAGCTACCGGGTAAGGCGACGCGACGTAACTATACACCACCCTAGCTCGCTAGCACCCGTATCTCATGAAAGTCAGTCTCGCTCGACGTGCGATTGACAACTTGTGTCGGATCTGACCAATGAGAGCGCTGAATTTCAGAGATACGTTACGTTTACGCGGTGGTTTGGCTGTTAGTCCCTAATATGTCCATTTTACTTTCGTCTTTGTTCATTATCAAAAATTTTATAATTAAAGAAAAACATCAACATTTGGTTTTTTCAATGAATAATAACGTTGTCGATTCCTTGTTTTTGGAAAATTACAGTCGTTCAACACAACAAGTCGACCGCCTTATCAACGCTTTTATGCAAGGTGGGACTTGCTGTTATTACTTTAATGTGTGTGCGTGAGCGCATTGAAACCCATTGATGTGGCCAGCACTTTTGTGGGTGAATATCGTAGTAAATTCTATTTGAAAATGGTTTTGTGAATCCATTGGGTAAATCCAAACCAATTAATCTTGTCAGCCCTTTTATGTATTATTAAATGCGAGGCAAGGTGGTCTTTGCGTTTGGCCTGAAAATTGTAATGAGCGCATTGAAATCAATTGATGTCGCCAACACTTTGTTGTGTAACTAAATTCTATGTAAGACAATTCTTATATTTGGTCCCCAGCACTTTTGTGCTTAACAGAATGACGTAGTGCTATCCGTTTGCTTACGGTTTTGTAACTGCATTGGGTACATCCACACCAATCAATCTCGTCAGGACTTTTATCTGTTATTAAATGCATTTAGTCTGAAATTACATTGAGTGCATTGAAACCACTCGATCTTGCCAGCACATCGAAACCAAACAATCTCGTCAGTACTTTTATATGTTATTAAATGAGAAGGGTGGACTTGCGTTTGGCCTTAAAATTGCAATCAGTCGATTGAAACCACTCGATTTCGCCAGGACTTTCATGCGTGAGAGAATGTCGTTGCAGAACTTCTTTGCGTATGGTTTTAAAACTGTATTGGGTACATTGAAACCAATAAATCTCGTCAGCACTTTTATGCCTTACCTAATGCCTTATAAGACGGTCATTTTAAATGGACTTATAAAAAAGAAGTTAAAAAACCTTCAAATCAGTTACTTCAACCGAACTAAAAAACAAAAGATCTTGAGTGGAAATAACGAAAATTCAAACTTGGATCCCACAAGGAACACACAAAAGATCAAAGCGAAAAGAGAAATGATTAAACAATGTTTCGCCCTGGGTAACTAGCGTGGGCTCATCAGTAGTTTCGGTTGAAGTAACTGATTTGGAGGTTTTTTAACTTCTTTTTTGTTTTAATTGCCTCAGGAACATAATCCTACTGGAAATATTAACACGCCACGACGAATTCGTATCAGGTAACTTGGATAAGTACCAGTGCGGAACGATGCCTATTTGTGAGTGGTTCAAGGTTGGAAATCAAAGTGTCTGCTGGGGTTTAATGATGTATAGTGGAGGGTGACCAGTGAAACTACTGATGAGCCCACGCTGGTTACCCAGGGCGAAACATCGTTTAATCATTTCTCTTTGAACTTTTGTGTGTTCCTTGTGGGATGCTCATCCAAGTTTGAATTGTCGTTATTTCCACCCGAGATCTTTTGATCTTTTGTTTTTTAGTTGCTTTTCGGTTGAAGTAACTGATTTGGAGGTTTTTTAACTTCTTTTTTGTTTTAATTGCCTTAGGAGCATAATCCTACTGGAAATATTAACACGCCAAGACGAATTCGTATCAGGTAACTTGGATAAGTACCAGTGCGGAACGATGCCTATTTGTGAGTGGTTCAAGGTTGGAAATCAAAGTGTATGCTGGTGTTTAATGATGTATAGTGGAGGGTGACCAGTGAAACTACTGATGAGCCCACATCGTTTAATCATTTCCCTTTTCGCTTTGATCTTTTGTGTGTTCCTTGTGGGATGCTCATCCAAGTTTTAATTTTCGTTATTTCCACCCAAGATCTTTTGATCTTTTGTTTTTTAAATAGACTTATATTTTAATGGCTACATCGGAACCACTTTGTGCCGTCGGAAATATTATGTGTAATCATACTTCTTTTTAATTATTTTTCTCTCTCGCTTTGCATTTACTTTGAAAATGCATTAGGCCCTGACTTCTATTTGGTACCGAAACGGCATTTCATACATGGAAACTCAACGTCAGCACTTTCATGATTAACCAAAACCTGTTCCTACATAGATGGTTCTGCTTCATATGGATAAGTGAAATTAAAATAAGAACACTACATTTAGAGCTTCAAAATTGGCCAACCTTATTAGTTTACCGCTAGACGGGCTTGCAAAGTACAGTTTTAACATTAACAAATATTTGCTCTCCATCTCTCTTCAAAAACGTAAATGTTTGCTTGAGACACCTAATAATATCCTTAGAAACCCGAAATTGTTTGCAGGCTTGGAACCACATCTTTTTCAAGAATTAATTTCTCCTTAGAATCAATTTTTTTTTTCGAGAACAACCAAGAGGTTTGCAGTTCTTTTTGTCAAAATAAGACAGTCATATAATTTACATATTTTTGCCAGAAATATACACAATATTAATGATTAAATTAACTCTGAGTTAATTTCATATACATCATTGTCTCAAACTTTCAAACATTAATGATTAAACATAATAAAATTATGGTAAAAAAACACTTTTTTCGCATAATGGGTATTAGGTCATGATTATACTCGATTTAAAATTAAAGGCGTTTTTATTTATTTATTTTAACTGCCGTTTTCGTTTGTGATACGGAAAGTAAATATGTCCGTTTAAGTTTTGTCTTTGTTTATTACCAAGAGCATTTCTAAAGTTTGATCTTGGTTGTTTATTTCAAAAGAAGGAGTATTTTGCCCGACATTTTGACTTAAAAATAATCCAGATTGATTCTTGCCAAGTTACGAATTTCCATTGCAAACTTTAATTGATAGAACTTAAAATATGTTCAACCAATTTTAAAGAGCGTCATCTATGTAAAACTTGAAAAAAAATCGTTTTGTTTGGCATCTTAAACATATGAAAGGATTTATATGGTCTTGCAATCGCAGATTTAGAGTAAATCAATTTTTTTTGTGAATAATTTTCATACATTATTTGAAGTATTGACGTAAGGATTAAAAAAAATAATAATTTTGTGAATTTTCATAAATTTGCAAAACGTCAGTTTAGAAATAGCGGTTTTTCAGGTTTAGAAGACTGATACATGCTGTATCTTACACGCAGTTTAGCACTCTCATTTGAATGAGGTCCCGATCTAGCTGTTATCAGAGACATATTTATTTTTATCACGCTGATGAAGTCGCGTAAAATATGCAATAATAAGCGAAGAAATTAAGATAAGATAATAATAGGCGATTTCGGCAGGTTTTGTTACATGGTTTGGTACCCTGTTTGGTCTGTCAAATGCTTACCAATCGATTTCAGATACAAAAATGATGACGTCACCGTGACTCTGGTATCCTTTTTGGTATGTCAAATTGCATACCGTGGAATGTAGCACGATTCTGTAGTTTGGTATAGTGCTATCTCCCTTTATCCTGCTTTAGAAATGTAAACAAATAAGTTGGATTTGAAATTTTTGTTGTTTTCACATTTTTCTAAAAAAAAAATAAATATCGTTTACTTTTACCGAAAGCGCGAGTTAGCTCATAGGTTAATCAAAGGCGAATATTTCTGTCTGATGTATACGTTTGTTGGAGGGGTCAACAGGTGATGAAAAATTTGTACACCAGCTGACAAATATTGTTGAATAGAATATATTTAAAGGTTGTGGAAGATTGTGTGAAGCTTGTTTTAGCCATTTCTTAAATCTTCTTCAGCAAAATAAACCACTTAAATAGGAAAATAGCCACAAAAATCTTTGGTTAAGGCTCGTTTCTCTTGGCTTACCGAACGAATTCGAAAGAAAATGGTATGTTACGTCGTTACTATAACGCCACAGGAACCAATTGGTTAATCAAATGGTATACCAAGGGAAGCTTGCCAAAATCGCCTAAAGGTAGAAAAAACTTTTGTGGTTGGTTCTCCCACAATAAATTCCTCAAAAAGTGCTCAAAAATTGGGCATTACATAGGCGAACCTCCTTAATGGTAAGAAGCATTCCTACTTAATATTCTTCGACATATAAAAAACGAATTTTTGATTTTGAAATTGAGTTAAAGTCTATTGTTTTACCCATAAAACAGATTAATTCAAAGTAATTAATATTTTATTTAAAAAATACACCTTCTATTCGGTCTACAACAGCTAGGCACGGCCAACTGAGAGGTACAGGGCGATCCATTATATTTTGACTATGTTTGGACGCCTATATATCGATAACTAGATGGGATAGAATTATGACACTGGTCTCAAAAAATAGCTGCTACCAACATATTTTTATTTATATATTAGAGGCACATGGTTCCACCAAAAAAAGGTAAGTTGGGTCAATAAATGACATTTACTTTACGCGCAGATATAAACGGTTACCACAGATTAAAATATATCAGCAGTAGCTGTTTTGTTACTAGAATCATAATTTTATTCCAAATAGTTATGGAGATATACTTTCAAACATGGTCAAAATATAATAGATCAGCCTGTACTTAACTATTTTTATTGCATCTTAAAAACTATAAAAGAATCAAACTTTAAAATAAACACCATTTTGTTTGTTATTTAGCTCCCGAAACTTTTGGTATCCATTGTTTTTTTTTCGAAAAACCCCAAATATTTTAGTTATTATGAAATTATTATTATTTTATTGTTAAGTTTCGTTTACATTTATTATATGGCAAGTAAAATATGTCCGTTTTAGTTTTGTTCATTTGCAAGTGCATTTCTACAGTTTGATCCTGTTTCTTTATTTTAAACGAACGAGTCTTGGATTTTGTCTCCCATTTTGGATCACAAAATAAATCAGATTGACAGGAAAAAAACACCAAATTACTCTACAAGCATGATATTTGGTACAATTGTTAAGAAATACATTTTAAGTGTTTTGGGACGAGTGGAGAACAAAAAGTTCGTTAAGAGTCGCTATAGCACCATTTTTTCAAAATTTTTATTATGGGTATTGTTCATGAAAAAAAAAATGTTTTAAGTCGCTCTAACTTTCAACAACATAAAAAATACACGTTATGGTAAAAAAACGTCATGATTAAAGTCGAGTTTTATACACTGAAACTTTTATGTTTGAAAGAATGTCGTAGTAAATCGTGTTTGCGTTTGGTTTTGAAACTGCATTGGGTACATCGAAACCAATCAATCTCTTCAGCACTTTTATGTGTTATTAAATGCGATTTAAGGTGGGACTTGCGTTTGGTCTTAAAATTGCAATAAGCACATTGAAACCAATTGATGTCGCTAGCACTTTTATGTGTGACAAAATGTCGTTGCAGACTTCCTTTTCGATTGGTTTTGAAACTGCATTGGGTGCATCGAAACCAATCAATTTCTTCAGCACTTTTATGTGTTAATGAATGTATTTTAAGGTGCGACTTGCGTTTGGTCTTAAAATTGCAATGATCACATTGAAACCAATTGATGTCACCAGCACTTTTATGTGTATCTAAATGCGATGTAAGGCAAGACTTGTATTTGGTCTGAAAACTGCATTGAGCACAACGAAAACAATCGACCTTGTTAGCACTTTCATGTATAATTAAATGTCTTTTAAGGCCTGACTTGTATTTGGTACCAAAACAGCATTGCATGCATCGAAACATAACGGCAGCACTTTTATGAACAACCAAACCCTGTTCCTCCATAGATGGTTCTGCTTGATATGGATTACTGAAAATAAAATTAAGGCACTACATTAATAGCTTCAAAATTGGTCGACCTTATTAGTTTACCGCTAGACGGGCTTACAAGGTATCAAAGTTCGTTTCAAAAACCAATTTTTTTAAATTACTTTTGTTAAAATAAGACACTCATGGAGTTTATATTATCTATTGAGTTTCATAAGCCAGAGGCTGACCATAAGATATACAAAATTTAATTTTATTACGTAGGTTCCTGAAACCACTAAATAGGAAGAGACAAAAAGGTTGTTCAATTATTTTAATGATTCCGCGACCTCGTATTATCTCGAGTAATATCTATCTCTCTCAGTAGCTTACATTGTGAGGGTAAACATAGCGAATCTTTCACCACAGTGCTCGATGTGCTTTGTGCGTGTTTTTAGGTTTTTTTTTTTAATTCAAAAGAACAAATTTTTAAGGTGTCTTCTAGAATTGCGTCACTCTAGCCTCAAAAAAATCATTAACGCACAAAAAAAAATTCAAGCAACAAAATTAATAATTAAAGCAAGTCCTTCAAGCTGGAAACACGCCATAAATGATCCGATGATTTTAATGTGTAGCGATAAGTCCTTTACATAATTTTAACCATTGTACCGTCGTTTTGAAACTTTTTAGCGCTCTAAATGCCATAATGTTACCTTTATTTTAGCTCTAAGATTGAACAGAAAAAAGTTGAAAAATTTTGACACAATAACAAATGAAAAACAAAACACAACAAATTATATTAATTTGGACAAAACATGCACATAACCACTCCTAAACAAGCGTGGATAGAAACCATATACTGTAAGTAATTTCAACTATTTTGTGTTCACCTATTTGAGTCACACCTACCTACTATACAGACCGCTTCATGCTACTGCGAAAATAGGCCGGAAAAAGTCCAATTTGCCAGTGTACGTATATGCAGGGACACCGCACACCTATCAGTGGAGCAACCAACACTCAGGCTTCCGATCGCCGTTCGCGCGTTCGCGGCTTGTATTTAGTACGCCTCTAACCACGGTGCTATGTGGAACGTAGTCAATGAAACCGGAATTTGGTCAATAAATACGCAAATTTTTATAACGTAATTTTCTTGTTTTTTGTCACTGATAAATTAGAACGTTTTATTTTCAACTGCTCAAATTTATCACTAACAACGTGTTACAATGAAAATAATAAGGAGAAACAAAATAAAAACAAGTTCTCAAAATAAAATAATACATTTTAAAAACCAAAAAGATTTTCCCACTCAAAAAAAATTTAGAGCAAATGTTCGAAAAGTCCTCCTGGCTCGGCTAGGCAATATCCGAGCCTACTATAAAAACCTCTTCTAACGTTTCCAAGCATGTTAGTAGTAGTAGATCCAAGTATCTAGGACCATTCAAATTACCGTAAATAAAAAATGGCCCAATTACGTGTTCACCTACAATACCCCCCCCCAAACATTAAAAAAATACATCCATTCTTTTTGAAAACACGTAAGACAGTGGCTGAAGACGTATCAACTGCTTCGGCAGTTTGGTGGCTAGTTAACTTTCGATTTTCCTCCACTGCAGCGCAAATCATCACACCTCGTACTTCCTGCTCGTCATTCAAAACAGTGGGTTTTTATGGTTTCTTGGCGCTACACAACCAAACTTTTCAAAATTCTGCACAAAAGTTTTAAAAATGTATTATTTCACTTAAGAACTTATCAATCTGTTTCTCGAGCAAGGCAGAAATAAAATAAAATAAATTTCCAAAAGATAACACTGCAGCGTGCTTCCAACCCAACCCATCTCGGTCGTACGGCAGGGAGAGTAAATTGGACTTGATTCCCCCTATGTTCGCAGTAGCCTGAAGCTCATTGTATACATATAAAAAACTTTGAAAAACTAGATGATCTGATAATTGTCTGACCAAAAGGCCGAAAGCGACCACCATTATATAATAAAAAACTGGTTAAGTTTAAGCATGTGAGAAATAATTAGCAAACAGTTAAAAATTTACCACTCCATGGTCTTCCACTCCCCATGTCTCATTATGTCCACGGAGTATAAATGTGGTCCATGGAGTGTTTGACTATTGTATTCTATTGTAGATCATGAAGATCTGAAATTAACAAAACAAAAAAGGCTTGCAAAACAGAAATCTTAGAAAGACGAAGAGAACAAAAAGGAATGGCCAAGCAAAGGAGAAAAGATCGAATAAAACAAAATCCAAATTTGTATGAAGCGGCTAAAAGGAAAGAACGTGCAAGATATCATAGATGGAAGGCTAAAGGCGAGATTAGAAGTGTGAAGGACTTAAACGCCAGGAATCAACGAGCAGTAAGAAAGCGTTGGCGAGCACAATACCAAAAAACTAAAAGAAAAAAAAAGAAGATTCAAGAAAACTTGCTAATCATTTGCGGCAAAATACACCGCCATCCACTCCATTTTCAACCCCATCTGGAAGAAGTTTAGAAGGGAGAAGAAGAGTGCTTCGAAAACGATCAAAAACTGTAAGGAGCTTAAAACGAGCGGAAAATTAAATTATCAGACTTTAAAAAAAGTTGCTTCCTACAAAGTAAAATTGCGGAGATTGCAGAAAGGAAAAAAAATAAAAAATAAATTACCAAAAACTGTGGTAGAGGAACTAACAAGAGCCCAAAACGTTAGCTCTGAAGTAAAAAAGCGTTTACTAATGGGAGAAGGTTCAATACAGCAGATCCAAGAGAACTTTACCCAGTGTAACAGTTTATTGGATAGAAGGAAGTTCGTGAAAAACATCACTGGAAAAATATCAAACCGGTATGGTTTAAAAACGGCGACCAAAAAATTGTTGCACAGAAGGTTATCAGGCGCATTAAAACAAGAAATAATTAGTAATCGTTTGAAGTAGACGAAAAAGTTTTTTATGAAAGAGATGACAACAGCAGGATTTGTCCTGGTAAAAGGGGCACAATCACAAAAAAGTTAAAAAAACAAAGGAGGCATGTTATGCTCTCATCATTGCACAGCCAATTTCTTTCCTAGAATTGCAGTAACAAAATTAGCTATGCGGTCTTTTGTAAGCTAAGACCATTTTGGGTTATTATACAGTGGAAAAACGAGAAACATGTCTTTGCGTTACCCATGAGAATATGGCGTTGCTGGTAACCAAACTAAAGCTGCTTCAAATCATTAAAGAAGCTACCCCGGATGATGTGTGTAAATCCAAAATCTTGTAATCCTCAAACCCAGCTTCTTTTGAAAGATTATGTAAAATACGCCAAGGAAAATAACATCCTACAAAAATGGAAAACCAAAAATGTCTATTTATATAAAAGGCCAAGAAAAAAAATGCAAGAAGATGATTAAAAATGTACCAAAGGAGAAATGGTTAAGTGCTTAGCGCATTCCTTACCTAAGTACATGACACATGTTTCTAACATGAGGCACCAATTTAAAAGCATTCAGTTCTACAAACAAAATTTGTCACATAGTACAGAAGTGTTGATCGAGGGGTTGATACATATTGATTTCTCTGAAAACTATACATGCAAGTATAATCAAGAGGTACAAAGCGCTCATTTTGGAGGATCTATAATAGATGGACTATTTAAAGCATAATCGTTCTGCAGTATTTCCGAAAATCTTCGACATGATCCTGCTGCAATTTTGGCTCATTTATTTCCTTTGCTAACAAAGATTAGGCTAGAAATGCCGGTTTAAAGACATTTTTGTAGCGACGGCTCCAGCAACCAGCACAAAAACAAGAATGAGTTTCACTTTTTGGGAACTTCTCTAGCTGATATGCTTGTTGTAAACTAAATTTACTGGAACTGTTTTGAAAGTGGCCATGGTAAGGGTGGTGTACATGGAGTGGGTGGCACTTTAAAAAGGACTGCTGACCGATTAGTAGCTTATGGCTTAGATATTTGTAATTTTGAAACACTTTTACATCATTTGAGAGAATCATGTCTTGGAGTACAGATTGAACCATTATTTGAGAACAATATTATTAAATATGATCAAGAATTGCTTTCTAATTTAAAAACACTCAAAGGGACTATGAGAGAGCATCAGTTATGCTGGAGCAGAAATAGATCGGAATGAGTTGCTGTTTGTCGCCAAGCTGCATGGAATGTTCAGCTGAAAAGTTGTGTACTCATTTTGTTAAGGATTTCCTTATTAACAGGCCACCAGATTTACAAAAAACTCAACAACTACTTTACCATACTTTAAGTTGTTTTTTTTTAGATATTTAGATGAAACATAGCGCAAATAACTAGAAAACTATTGTATTAAGCGCTTTTTATAAATGTTTTCTTCACTAGAAGAAATACTTTAAACAAATCTTTTTAAAGTTTTTGACAAAAAGTAAATAAAGCGAATAAATGTTAGATTATTTTCACTCCATGAAAACCACCCTCATCTCCATGCAAAAAAAGTTTTTTTTTTAACTTAAAAAATATTTATTTTTGTGTTTGGCCCGTTAGGCGCGTGTTTTTGTTTCGAACAACAATTTTCTTTATAAAATAAAAATAAACGTAAATAGTTATTTCAGTGCAATTCAAAACTCATTTTTTTTTTAAAGAAAAAGTCTTAGCATAACACGTATAAATCATTATCAAAATAATTATAATACACTGTCATCGTCAAAAACACCGACCTTTGACCAAATTAACTTAATTTTCTGACGATTTTGCATACGGCTTTAATGGGTTGTTTTACTTTATTTTCCAAAACGGGATTTAATTTAAGTTAATCGAAACATGTTTCTTTTTGACCAAAAACACATTAATTATAAATATTTTATTTTTTCAACCTATAATAATGTTCTGGATATCTAACCAAATGTTTATTAGTACCTTCTTCGTTTTTAGATAACTGCAGTCGTTCAACAAAACAAGTCGACGCGTCGTCAACGCTTTTATGATTTAACAAATGTATTTTGAAAATTGTATCGTGAGGATTTTTATGTGTAATTAAATGCGATTTAATGTTTGCCTTGCGTTTGGTCTGAAAATTGTATTGAGCACAGTGAAAACAATCAATCTCGTCGGCAATTTTATGTGTTATCAAATGCGATGTAAGGTAAGACTTGTATTTGGTCTGATAATTGCAATAATTGCATTGTTGCCGATTTCTTTCGTCGATACTTTTATGTCTCTACAAATGTTTTTTAAGTCCTTGTATATGGACACATAATTGCATTGACTACATCGGAACCTCTCTGTGTCATCAGAAATATTATGTGTTATCATATGTCTTTTTAAACTCGTTTTGTGTTTACTTTGAAAACTTCATTGAGCACATCGAAACCAACCGACTTCGTCAGCATTTTTATGTTTAATCAAATGTCTTTCAATATTTGACTTATATTTGCTACCATAACTGCACTGCATACATCGAAACCCCCCGTCGGCACTTTTATGAATAACTAAACCTTGATCCTCTGTAGATGTTCGTGCATCATATGGACTACTGAAAATAAAATGAAGACACTAAATTTATAGATTCGACCTTATTAGTTTAACGCTAGACGGCAAGGTTGCGTCAAACAATTTATATATTCTTGATAGAAATACCCACAACAATAATAAATAAACGTCATAAATTTTACTTAACACTAACTAATATTTCATAAAACAAAGTATAAAGATAAGATTTTTAATATTTTTTAGTTTTAATAGCGCACTTTAAAACCAAGGTTTAATAGTGCACTTATAAAAATCTTAAGATGGGGAGGTACTATATTGCTAAATTTCAGTTTGTACAATGTTATAGCCAATATCCATTGTTTGTGCACACAATTAATGCTTTTTTTTCTATCTTTATAACTTTCAGCAATGTTTATTTTTGAATACAAAATTGACCCCATGAGCTACAACTAAAAATTAAAAAACATTTGCATTTAAAGTCCGATAAAAAAAACAAACAAACTTTGACATGGGACTACCTCATTTAATTTACCATTTATCGAAGAACACCCTGTATACATCTACCTACACTTTTCCTTGATTTATCTAATTATCCGGAAAACTCTTCTACTTCAATACAGGGAAGTAACCAACACATGACTAAAATAATTATATTTTGTGTGAAAGTTATATGATTATATTTTTTTATTTCGATAGGGCCCTTAAAAACCAAGTTTTAATAGCGGTTTTAAGAAAATTTTAAGGATAGGTATATAGTATTTTAATTTTATGTCTAGTCACGTGTATTCTCTTCGAGTTTTGCTCAATTTGAGTTTGTACAATGTTATAGTTAATAACCATAGGTTCATTACATACCATTAAGGTTTTTTTTGCTTTTATAACTGTAAGCAGTGTTAAGTTCTTAGGAAATATATTAAAACCACAATAATTAATTAGAGACCTTAAAATTGCGACTCCTAAACTGTAATAAATTGAGGTCAAATAACTCTTGAACCTTGTGGTTAGAGAACATACATAACGAAATTTCAGCGTCTATTAACAAACGATAATGTCGCATAAAACACTGAGTCAATTGAAAAAACTGTGTAAAAACATAATGTTTTAGAACAAAATCTCAAAAAACAACTGTGCTTTCACGGTATTGCTGAAGAAGATAATGAAAATACGCCCCAAATAACTTCAAGCATTATCTGTAAAAAACTTGATGTTAATTGCATTGCAAGATTACGATTTCACGTATCGCATTGGGCCGACTTCTAACAAGATAATTCCTGTCGCACTATTTTAGAAGGCTTCCGACATATTTCTTTGAAAAGCGAGGAATATGATCGGGGAAAAAAGTACAAAGGCACCTCTTATTCTGCATTTAAGGATTTAACCAAGGTCCAATATGACCTACCAATGGATGCAAAAAGAAAAAACAAAGTGGTCATCGGGTGGTAAAATATACAAATGATGATTGATGATTATTGATCCTGAGGAATATATCAATGGTTATAAAATCATTATCGCCACACCTACATCGACCCTGTATGAATGTATATCACCAACAATGGACTGTTTTTTTCTGTACTGTTTAACTTATGTGATTTTATTTGAATGAAATTCTTTTATTTTTAGTTGTAGTAAAGGCAGATAATTTATTTTTTCTTCTTTTAAATTAAAGCTCCCAATAAATAATATTTGTGTCCATTTTCGTATTGTTACGTGTGTAAGATATAAATTAAATTTAGTAAATAATAATTAAACGGATAAGCCCCTAGTGTATTAATTTTGTCAGGTATGTAAATTTGTACATAGATTTTTAAATTTTAAAAAGTGCATTTTAATGAGAAAATTAGGTACGTAAGTGGTTATTTGTTTTCTCATTCTCTTTCTAAAAAAAGAACTACAAAGCGTGTAGTTTTTGCATCTTGCATTTAGAGAAATGGCAAAAGGTCTCTATAGTTCTTTATTGAACAGAGGATTTATTGCTGGTGCTGCAGTGACTGAAACATGTGCTGTTACTAAGGTACCTCTGACTACAGTGAGGAGAATCGTGTCAAAACCAATGAAACCAAGAAGAAAGTGCAGAGATTCCGGTTCCACCAAATGTTTTGACGAAAGTGATATAATAAGACGAAATATGTACACCATTTACGAAGAGAAACGTGTGCCTACATTAGGAGCTCTGAAGCAACGACTCATTGATGATAAAACTCAAATAAATTGTAGAGTCACTAGTCTTTGGAGAGTCCTGTCTAAAATGGACTTTAAGTATCGCACAATTAATAAAAGGCAAGTAGTTATAGAATCTTACCTTCAAGAAGAAAATACCGTTCTGAATTTTATCTTGACAAGACGTGGTTCGATACACATGAAACACATGGTTTAAGAACTGTCTTCTACCAAATATTCCTCCAAACAACGTGATAGTAATGGACAATGCAAGCTGCCACAGTCGCCAATTACATAAGGCTCCGAATTCAAACAATAGCAAATTGAAAATTCAAAACTACATGGCGGCAAATAATCTATAGTTTGAAGAATATACAAAAAGTGAGTTTTTAAGCATTTTGCATTAATTGGTGATACAATGGAGAAATCAAGATCTAGCGTTTTCTCTGTTAGGCTAAGGATGCATTCTTTTTGTTCTTTACTGAGATCTGCTTTTGACAATAAACTAATGAGTATGACTAGGGTTTGTTTTCTAGGAAGGCTAGGAAATAAATTGGAGACATCAAACGAAACTAAAATGGAATCTGAGGAAATGTTTAAATTTTTAATATGATTAATTAATTATTAATACTTGAATTTGATTTAAAATTAATTTTGTTCGCAATTAATTTATTTAGTCATTTTGTCAAAGAATAAGCTGGATTTTGGAGTTTTAGGATTCATTTGTATATATGGAGAGTATTTCGCCCCTCCTCCTACTTTCTTCCAATTTATTTCTTCCTTTGTATGAATTTACTTACCTATACTATTTTTTCAGTATAAATTCATATTGATTTTCTCTTAAAAGATAAGTTCTTGATTTATTAACTTTTTTCTGTAATTTGCGCATATCCTACATACACACAAATTTATTATTAATACTATGTTTTGTTTCTGTCAGCCAACTCTTGTTTAAAGTTTCTTAAATTTTGCTTTAAATTTTTGAGTGTTCTTAAATATCTAGGTATTTTTTTAAAGTTGTTTACCGTCAGAAAGCGTGGGGTGACGTTTTTGATCATCAATCAAAAATTTCAACGAAAAACCAGAATTTTAAGTATATATTTTTCATTTTAAGTGCCTAGTTCTAGTTTTCAGATCTCCTTGAAAATGTCTTTTTAAAGACGAAATGTACGTCGCAAAAAACCATTAATTTTTTTTTAATTTTAAAGTTTTTTATTTTTGTGGAGTTGTGGACATCCGGTAAATCTTATCTCGTCTGACGAAAAGCTGGCCCCAAAAGACACAAGATTATTCTTTAGTGCAAAAAGAAAAAAACTTTAATTTTAATTTAAGATTTAAAATAGGCCATTTTTTCAATTAGACCAGGGTCCGCGGGTTCTCGATTCACTGAGGACTTAACACTTAATTAGTCAACGAGGATAATGGAATTTGTTCACAGAACTTTGTCTCATCTCTATAAATTTTTTTAGTTCTGAATTCTGATTATGTAGCACCCATTTTCTTTGGGGCTTCACTATGCGCTTTAAACAAAAAGGATGGTGGTATACGTCCTATTGCTGTAGGTCTGTTTCTTCGCAGGCTAGTTTCTTTTCCGTCCATATCAGTTGGGTTGCGGTACTAAAGGAGGATGTTTAACATGGCCGACGACGACTGAACCCCCTACTATTCCAACCGACATCCGAATAATGCCAGTCAAACTTTTAAATATTAATTTTTAAGTTAGATTTCATAAGCTCTTCATTATACAAAAGTCATAGTTAGTATTAAGAAGTGTAGTTTTAAGAAGTGTTGGCAATTAAGATAGACATTTTCAATCAAATTTAGCTCGATATGTACTATATCTATCTCTCCCTTATTAATACAAGAGATATTAAATTTAATGTAGATAACTGCAGTCGTTCAACAAAACAAGTAGACGCCTCGTCAACGTTTTTATGATTTAACCATTTATGTACTGTTAATTTTTGCTTGAAGTTGGTCTGATAACCATGCCATACAAAGAAACTAAATAATCTCGTTATCACTTTTATGTGCGGCAAAATCAATCAATCTTGTTGGTACCTTTATGTGTTTTAATGTTATGTAAAGTGGGACTTAAAAACCCAATTGATGTCGCCAGCCCTTTTGTGTGTCTCTATATACGATGTAAGGCAAGAATGTGTTTGGTCTGAAAATTGCATTGGGCGCAATGAAAACACTTGATCTCGCCAGCACTTTTATACGTAAGCAAATGTCGTTGTAGGACCGGTGTGCGTATGACTTTAAAACCGCATTTGGTACATCGAAACCAATTAATCTCGTCAGGACTTTTATGTGTAATTAAATGCGATTTAATGTGAGCCTTGCGTTTGGTCTGAAAATTACATTGAGCGCAGTGAAACCAATCAATCTCGTCAGCACTTATATGTGTTATCAAATGCAATGTAAGGTAAGGCTTGTATTTAGTCTGATAATTGCAATAAGTGCATTGTAAACGATTTCTTTAGTCCATACTTTTATGTCTTTCCAAATGTATTTTAAGACTGTCCTTATATATGGACACATAATTGCATACATTACAATAAATCTAACGTCATGGTCTGTTGTTGACGCGATTTAGTTGAACTCAAATAACCTTACGATTTTCTGTTTCGTTATAGTGGCGCGCATCAGACAAAGATAGTGAGGGAAAGTCCGCAAAAATAGTAATTTCGTTAATGCAACGTCATTGGTGCTTGTTTTAAATTTTCTTGTGGAAAATTAAAGAAAAATTTAACAACAACATCAGAAACTTGATAAATTCAATCTTAAGATTAGTTCACCAGTCACCTGTGTAAGTGTCCCAGTTAAAGTGAATTAATTTTATTCTGTTAGCAACAGCAGAGCAACCTAAAAAAAATTGAGGAGAAAATCTTGTTTTTCTGGAAACTCTGTGTTGTGATTGGTCAAGCATATTTTTGAGGAGACAAGGTCCGACCGTTATTGACTAGAATCTGCCTCTTTTACCTCCGAGCATTCAAAGAGACAAGTAGATTTTTAACTATGTTTTAATATTTTGAAATTTTACCTTTATTTTTGATCTTATTCTTTTAATTACGTGGGTTTTTTGGAGCAACTAAAAGATCATTTTTAATAGCAATATCTTCCTTTTGTCTTTCGTAGTTTAGCTACATGTTGTGGTCATTGGTTTTGCATATTTAGTATGCGGTTTTTTCTAATTAAAATTGGTTAGTCGAGTAACTGGATCTGCCTAGTTTTCTTTAAAATTTTAAGCTGGTATTTGAAACCATGCTCATTTAAGGGCTCTGATTTTATAGCTGTATTTTAGGTTTTCACTTACTGAAGCACATTTGTTTTGAAACTCTGGGTTAGACAGTTTTTTAAACAGTGCTACCCTCTTGAGGATTGAATCCCAACGTGATCATTTTTAATAGCAATATCTTCCTTTTGTCTTTCGTAGTTTAGCTACATGTTGTGGTCATTGGTTTTGCATATTTAGTATGCGGTTTTTTCTAATTAAAATTGGTTAGTCGAGTAACTGGATTTAAGGGCTCTGATTTTATAGCTGTATTTTAGGTTTTCACTTACTGAAGCACATTTGTTTTGGAACTCTAGGTTAGACAGTTTTAGACAATCATTTATTTTGTCACCAAAACTATTAGCAAATTTGTATTGTTTTAGGATAGTTTTTCGGTCAGAACGCTTACCTGGGAATGCCTGTCTCAGACTTTCAGGGTAATATGTTTTTGCGAACGAAATTAAACATTGTGATAATTTTACCTACTTTCCTTTATCTAAAAAAATATTTTCCCAACACGATTTTTCTTAACTTCTTTTGCACGTAAAAAATATTACATGTCTTCTTCAAATAGTGTAAAAGAGCATTTATTGGTTGTTTTTCATCTAAATTTTGGTTTATGTTGGATACTTGTACGACTATCTTTGGAGGAAAAATTGGACAATATTTTATTTACTCAAATCACTTCTACCTGCTCATTTAAAATTTTACTTCACAAAATATTTTCGAACAATTTTTGTTGCCTGTTTTTAATAATTTTATTTTAAAGCTGGGTTATGTAGAAGGGATTTTTGAAATAAAATTATCAAGTTGTATTTTCAATCATTTCATTCTGTTATTTTTGTTCAAAAATAGTAAAAATTAAACAAGTTTTGTTGAACCTGATTGGTCTTTGTATTTTCTTTTCTCGGTACCTACATCTTCATTCGACAGAGTTAACGTTACACCAGCAAGCTGGGGCTTCAACTACCAATAGGTGGCAACTGTGAGACTGCGGGTAAAGAGTCTCTCTTGAGGATTGAATCCCAAGGTGAGAGTACCATAGAAAGTGTTTAAATAAAGTAAAATTCATTGTTTAACAATAGTTTGAACAATAAAACTTGCTATTGGTTTCTATATTATATTTATTTTTATTTGAATCCCACTTTTGAGCACCCTATTGGTATAAGTAACCGTTGTTACAAGAATGAAGAAAACATATCAATAGGTAAGTGAACTTTATCTCCTTAACTGAGCGAAACCAACGAACCCTGAGAAAACTAACATCTTTTAATTGCCATAATAGTTGTTTAGTAACAAATTGGCACCCAAATTTTTTTTATAACACTACATCGGATATTATGTGTTATCATATGTCTTTTTAAACTCGTTTTGTGTTTAGTTTGAAAACTGCATTGAGCACATGGAAACCAATCGACTTCGTCATCACTTTTATGTTTAATCAAATGTCTTTCAATCTTTGACTTGTATTTACTACCATAACTGCACTGCATACATCGAAACCCACCGTCGGCAGTTTTATGAATTACCAAACCTTGTTCCTCTGTAGAAGGTTCTGCTTCATATTGACTACTAAAAATAAAATGAAGGCACTAAATTTATAGATTTAAAATTGATCGACCTTATTAGTTTACCGCTAGACGGGTTTGCATTTTAAAGAGTTTTTAACTTCTTTTTGTTAAAATAAGGCAAGATTATGTCAAACAAATATATATTCATGATAGAAATACCCACAACAATAACAATTAAACGTCATAAATTTTGCTTAAAAGTAACTAATATTTCACAAAACAAAGCATAATAGGATATTTATTTTAATTATTTTATTTTAATGGTGTAATGCACTCATAAAAACCTTAAGATAGATAAGATATTTCAATTTTATGTCTAGTCATCTGTATGTTGTTTGCGTTTTGATTAATTTCAGTTCCTACGATGTTATAGCCAACAACCGTAGATTGTGCTATTTTTCTAACCGTTACCAATGTTAACTTATTAGGAAATATATGAAAACCGTAATAATTAGAAACCTTCAAATTAGGCATTTTAGGATGACGTTACTGGTAGTCCGCTATATTGTCTAGTGGGCACACACACACACATACACACCGTTTCCCCATAAGCCGGAATGCTAAGAAAACATAAACTTGACAGAAACGACAACCAACGTAGTTTTTAAAAAAAGGTACTGTTTTAAGTATCGATCATTTGTTCATATGGACAAAATGCGATTTTTGCAAAATATTAAAAATTAAGCTGCGAAATCGCTGTTAAATACAGCTGTGTTCCGCTATCGGTATCTGTTAAGCACTTCTACCCGTTTAGATAAGGACATCACTCTCAAATCAGTTCGATCACTTAAAAATCTGGGGAGAGAAGGCGCTATCTACAGTAGTATAAGAGCGTAAGAAATAGACATAGCCTGATTTAACAACGATTTTGCCAATCTATTTTTGAATATTTTTTGCAAAAATCCCATTATGAACAAAGGGTCAGTACTTCGCACGTTAACCGACACAAGTAAAATTTTAAAAACAAAAACCAACTTTGACGTGGGGTAACTACCTCACTTTATTTACTTTTTCAACTACCATGTAATTATGGAATTTTCTTTGTACTGCTTGGAAAATACTAGAGTACCTATACCTACATTTTTTCTTGATTTATCTAATTATTCGGGTATCTGCAATAACCAACATATGAGTTCAACCAAGGATCTACTGCTAGTCAGAGAGAAAATATTCTCGTCTCTAGTGACGAAAATAAAAATCAACATGCGTGTGAAATATGCACCTTTCTGAAACAGGAAAGAGTGGATGTGAGGCCATAGCCCCTTGCTATCTTTCTTTTCCACATAATTCAAAAAATATTCTTTTAAAAATCGAATTTTTTAACGCATTTAACATGATAAACAGACAAACAATTCTTTCTGGATATAAACAATATATTCCAGAATTTCACAACTTAATTTTTCAATGTCACAACAAAAACACTATCTTATCATATGGTAAACATTTCCTATACTCTCATAGGAGTCCAGCTGGGCGATCTCTTAGGACCCGCTCTGTTTTGTCTTGTATTACAACCAATTCAAAAAAAAAAAATTAATCCGAACTAAATCTTTGGTATCTTGATGACCGAACACTAGCTGGTGACCCTTCTACACTTTTTCAAGACTTTAACAGCCTCGCTTTGTCATGCTCTGAAGTCCGTTGACAAATAAATTATCAAAAAAAATATGAATTTTTTATCATTTCTAATCCTGAATACTCCGATCTTTCGGTCTATAACCCAATAATTGATAATTTTCCTAAAATTGACCCCGAAAATCTTACTTTACTTGGATGTCCCTTCTTTAATATTAAAATTAAACTATATTTAATATAAAATAAAATTATTAGATTTTTATTTTGCCTACTATCTTTTTAAACATTCTTTTTCTATTCCCCGAATTACCTACTACTACGTTGTGCCCCAAGGCCATGATAATTTTTTTTATGCTTTTAGTGTTTAGTTGGGGTGATGAGACTAAAAGTCTAGTTACGGAGATTAGCCTTAAAATCTCAAATGAAAAGGTTAATAGTTACATCACTCAGAGAAGGGTTTTTCGCATTTTAGCTGGTCTATCTTATACAGCTGATTATGTGTAGGCCTTTAAGTCACTAAATATATTAACCCTTCCTTCCAGTATATTCTCTTATGTTTAATATACTTCAAAAATAACCCTTCACAATTTATGACACATAGGGGATATTCATACAGTTAATACTAAAGGACTGACAAAGACGAGACACGGTACTGCTTACAAATGTATCATATTTTACAATGTTTTACCAAACAAAATTAAAGAATTAGAAACCAAACACTTTAAAAACTATCAAAAACTCTTAAATTTTAAAGACTATGTTAATTTTAATGCTCAAAGCGCTATTTTAAATTCTATTGATTCTATTATTTGCTGATTTTATTTTTTTTGTTATTTTTTTTTCAAAGAATCCCGCACGGATAACATGGGAAGTGGACTTCCGCAAAATTTGACCATATTCAGATATTTTAAAGCTATCGGTCCTTGGATTAAAATAGTGAAATTTTTAGGAGATCGTATGTGTGTGATAGAAGATCAAAGGCGTATGTCTGAAAATGCAGCTTATTCCATTTTTCCTTATAACTAGAAAACTTTTTATCCAATTTTCATAATTTTGGTCTCGGTCGAAAGAATATTGAACGCTCTAAAGGCAATTGTCAGTTTTTTAAAGTTTGACCACAGGCGTACCTAGGGGGGGTGCTTTTAAAATGTATACACTTATATTAATCATAAGAATATGGATTTTGAAAGCATAGGTGCGTTATTCGACCGACTTTTGTCAAGCGGGGAGAAGGGGGGTAAGGCGTAAGAATCAAATAATTATTAGAAGATAGTATGTCCGTCAAAGAAGTATGTCAGAAAATGCATGTAATTCCATTTGTCCTTATAACTAGAAATGCTGTTAATAGTCGGGGGTTTTTTATATCTTTTTTCAAATGTATAGGAAGATTTTTGGTGATTTTGTTTTAACTCGGTACACACTTAGGTATGGCTTCGAGGACCACCAAATGAATATTAGTTTTTTCGGCGACGGCGTACGTTAGGCGTCGCGACGCCCTAAACTTTTTTTAGGACGTCAAGTGACAATATTTTAAAATTTTGGTTAAACCTCTTAAAAGGCTATGAAATGGCCTTCAATATAGCATGCAAAACATGAAATTTTACTTCCGGTTGATTGCATAAAAAAATAATCAATTTAAAAGTTTTAAAAAAATTGTGTTTTTTTTTCAAAAAATTTACAAAAAAAAAATTATATTCTCTATTTATGAACGGGATTGCGCAAATTCATTTTGAAGTGACTGTAAGGAGGTCCCAGCTATTCGCCGATATCAAAAAAAAGCAAATTCATTCCACGGAAAAATCACAAAAAAAAATCGGAAAATTTACAAAATCTCAATTTTTTGACCCCGGCTGCTTAACTTCAAATTTTTTAATTCACATTCCCTTTACAGACATAGAATATTAAATGTAACAAATCACGATGGCCCCCAAATTTTAATAAAATGTAACAACATACATAAAAAAGCTTTTTGCTAAAAACTTAAAAAATAAACATTATGTCACGCTTTATATTCTGTCGTGTATTTAGAAATTTTTTTAGGGAATTCCTGAAATTTTTACAGCTGCTTGAAGGTAATGAATTATCCTTTTAGAAACACCAAATCTTGGACTCCTTCAGGATTTTTTTCTGTGAGCTGTCAAACATAGATGATTTTTACAAGTCGTCCAATTTTACTTTAAAAACCATTGCTTCTTTTGTTATATTATTCAGCTTTGAGTAGGCAAGTATTTTTTATCGGTGTGGGTGCACCTAATAGGCAATACGTACATAATAACATTTTTTACCGCCCCCTCTTCACTCGTATCTCCCATTTGATGGTTGGATTGATTTAATTTCCTAATAAGTTTTTTGTTCCTTAACCGAATTTTATAGCTATTCGCCGATATCAAAAAAATGAAAACTCATGCCACGAAAAAATGACAAAAAAATCGGAAATTGACGCATGTTCAGAAAATTTACAAAATCTCAATTTTTTGACCCCGGCTAAAAAAAATAAAATAAAATAAAAAAGCTTTTTGCTTTAAGACTGATTTAATTTCCTAATTACTTTTCTGTTCCTTAACCGAATTTTATAAAGCTTGGCATTTTAGAAAGTTATAAGAACAAAGTTTACTATTTTTTTAGAAAAAATGTAAAATGTCAAAAATTCAAAATGGCGAACGTAGTCAAAAATTTAGTCTGGAAAAAAAGACTTGAAACTTTTTTTCGACCTCCCTGTAAATTTTTATTGCCAAAATAGGAAACCTTATGCCTTTTCACGTCTAACGAGGTACCACACATAAAATTCGGTTAAGTAGTACAAAAGTTGCATTGGCTCAACATATCGCATAACTGTTTGCACCTGAAGACGATCAGAGATTGTACTGATCGAAACGTCGTGTATAAATAAAATATAGAAAATGGAAGTCCGAAACACAGTTAATTTTATATCGCATAACGTTAATAACTGTTTGCACTGAAGACGATCAGAGATTGTACTGATCGAAACGTCGTGTATAAATAAAATATAGACAATGGAAGTCCGAAACACAGTTAATTTTATATCGCATAACGTTACCACCAACAAATTATGTCTCTTTTTATTTACCAAGAACTTTCTTACTTCTCATCGGATTTTTACAATTGTATCCTGTCTGCAAAGGTAAATAAACCAAGTCAAAATGCCAAATGTCAAAAACCCAAGATGGTGGACATACCTAGTCAAAAATTACTTTTTTAATGAAAACGACGATTCTTATACTTTTCTACTACTTGACCGAATTTTATGCGTGATATCTCATTAAACGTGAAATGCTTTTCTAGATTTGCAATAAAAGATAACAGGAAGGTCAAAAAAGTAACTTTTTGCTATGTCCGTTATCTTGGGTTTTTGCCATTTGACGTTTTGACGGTTTATTTATCTTTCCAGAAATAATATAAATTTGTAAAAATCCGATAAGAAATGAGAAAGTTCTTGGGAAACAACAAAATACATTATTTTGCATTAGTGCAACTTTTGTACTACCTAACCGAATTTTATCTGTGCTACCGCGTTAGACGTGAAAAGGCATAAGGTTTCGTATTTTGGCAATAAAAAATTACAGGGAGGTCTAAAAAAAGTATCAGATCTTTTTTCCAGACTAAATTTTTGACTACGTCCGCCATCTTGAATCTTTAACATTTTACATCTTTTGTACAAAAATAGTGAACTTTGTTCTTTTAACTTTCCAAAATATCAAACTTTATAAAAATATATTATATATAATATTATAAATTAACAAAAAGCTTTTTTTATGTATGTTGTTTAATTTTATTAAAACTTGGTGGCCCATCGTGCCTTGTTACATTTAATATTCTAGCGTGTTATATAGCCTTTTAAAAAACATATTTGGCAGATCTGTAAAGGGAATGTGGATTAAAAAATTTGACGTTAAGCAGCCGGGGTCAAAAAATTGAGATTTTGTCAATTTTCTGAACATACGTAAATTTCCTATTTTTTGTTGATTTTTCCGTGGCATGAATTTGCACAATCCCGTTCATAAATAGAGAATAGATTTTTTTTTGTAAAAAAACACAATTTTTTTTAAAAATTTCAAATTGATTATTTTTTTACGCAATTAACAGGAAGTAAAGTATCATGTTTGCATACTATATTAAAGGCTATTTCATAGCCTTTTAAGAGGTTTAACCAAAATTTTAAAATGTTGTCTCATCACCGATATAGCTGTTAAAATGACCCTAAGTCCTAAAAAAAAGTTTAGGTCGTCGCGACGCCTAACGTACGCCGTCGCCGAATATTTTTTATTGGTTTGGTGGTCCGCGGGGTCATGCCTAAGTGTTTGCCAAATTAGAACAAAATCACCAAAAATCTTCCTATAGGTTTGAAAAAAACCCCCGACTATAACCAATTATCGAAATTTTTATTCCAATCGAAAAAAAATTGAATGCTTAAGACAGAGGCATCTGTCATTTTTTGAAGTTTGACCAGAGGCGTACCTAGAAGGGTGCTTTTAAAATGTGAGTACTTATTTTTATAATATTTTTGAAAGTATATGTGCGTTATTTGAACAACGATTTTACTATGGAGAGGGGGGGGAATAATAATCAATCAAGTATGGTAACCATGTAGTTCAAAGTAGAATATAATGTAGGTATAAGTTTGGTATCATTTTATAAGATAAAATATTGCTTTTGAATGTATTCTCTTCATTCTTCTCATACTTTTCTCATCTAGGTACGCAGCAGACATGTCTGCATGAAAGTAATTATGAGAGAATAGTGAAAACGTATATTTCAATAAGTCAGGGATATGGGCAGTGGCGTAGGTATCTTCTACATTATTAGTGAAGTATATACTGAAGTACCTGTATACAAATATTTATTTTCTTTCTTGTTTGTGTTTCGTTACCTATGTGGGGTGCATCGTCCATGATAAGTGACCTTAGTAGTTGTAGGTTCTTCTTTGGAATGTTATAAAAACATCAAGCAAGCCATTATATCAAAAACAATGGTCATGACATCAACATAAACGTCACTCACTTTTTAAGAGTTTACTTATATTTTTACTCAGCTTGTTAAAAAGCTATTGATATAAGTAATGGCTTTTCGTTTGCGTTGTTATATCGTAATGATAATTTTTGCATTTGAATGACGATCGTAAGATTGAAATTGAAGTAGCGTGTTGATGTCAACATTTCAAAGAAGAACCTACTACTACTAAGGTGGATATCATGGACGATGCGGTCCACATAGGTAACGAAACACCACGTTTATAACGTCAATTTTTCTCCAAGAATCCAATGGTCTGCTTATGTCATTAAAAAATCAAATCATAAAAAAAATAATATTTGTGTACAGGTACTTCAGTACTTTACTAATAATTTAGAAGGTTTTGGTTTGACATGGTTTTTGATATGGTTTGACACCATATCAAATCAACCAACCGCTTCAAGCTACTGCGAAGATAGGGGGAATCAAGTCCAATTTACTCTCCGTGACGTACGACCGAGGTGGATTCGAAGCACGCTGCAGTGTTATTTTGGAAATTCATTTTGTTTTTATTATTTTGTTTTATTTCTGCCTTGCTCGAGAAACAGATGGGTAAGTTCTTAATTGAAATAATACATTTTTAAAACTAAAAATGGATGTCTACGAAGTTGCCGAAAAAGTGCAGATGGTCAAATGGTCAAATCGTCATAACCCAACACACGTTCGATATTGGTTGAGGGAAAATTTGCATTTGTATTTTGACGTAAGAACACAGTATCCCCAAAAACTAAATGTTTGGGGGGGGGGGTATTGTAGGGGAACACGTAATTGGGCCATTTTTTATTAACGGCAATTGCAATTTGAATGGTCCTAGATACTTGGATCTACTGCAGCAGCACATTATTCCAACTGCTAGGCAGTTGTTAGGTGTAAGATTTGGTGAAACATGGTTTCAACAAGATGGTTGTTCCGCTCACAATGTTGGCCTTGTTAGGGAATATCTTGATAATGTATTTCCTAATCGGGTTATAAGTACACGGGGAACTATTTTATGGCCAGCTCGATCTCCCGATCTTGCTCCTAATGACTTATATCTGTTTTTGAAGAAGCTTTTCAAATTATCACCCCTAACATGCTTGGAAACGTTAGAAGGGGTTTTTATAGTAGGCTCGGATATTGTCTAGCCGAGCAAGGAGGACTTTTCGAACATTTGCTTTAATTTTTTTTTGACTGGGAGAATCTTTTTGGTTTTTAGAATGTATTATTTTATTTTGAGAACTTGCTTTTATTTTGTTTCTCCTTATTATTTTCATTGTAACACGTCGTCACTGATAAATCTGAGCAGTTGACAATAAAACGCTCTTATTTATCAGTGACAAAAAATAAGAAAATTACGTTATAAAAATTTGCGTATTTATTGACCAAATTCCGGTTTCATTGACTACGCTCCACACGGCACCGTGGTTAGAGGCGTACTAAATACCAAAGGAAAGTCATGCAAGTGGTGATCGCAAGCCTGAGTATTGGTTGCTTCACTGATAGGCGTGCGGTGTCTCTGCATGTACGTACACTGGCAAATTAGACTTCTTCCGCCCTATGTTCGCAGTATCTTGAAGCGGTCTGTATATTTACTCTTTATATCTAAAAATTTGTCAATTGCTGCCAGTCTTGTAAATAAGATACATAAAAGGTTTTTCCAAACTTGTTTATTCCTGCAAAATTTTGAGTATTTCTTCAATTGTCCTCCCCTCCACCCAAGATCACTGCTTTTTGGACAAATGTGAGATATGCCCACGAACTGAGAATTTAAAAAACTTTTTGAATGAAAAGTTCGAAGAAGCAATGATTGAAAATGTGACTTTTAAGAAGTGGATATCTGTAGATAGATGCAATATGGAGACATTAATTAAACCAGCAGAGGACTTCACTGAAGAATTTTCAAACGAATTAAAATCTCATTCTTTTTACACTCACATGCAAAAAGAATACTACAATGAGGTAAAAGACAATTTAAAAAAGGGGGAAGCACTAATCACATGCGACTTCGCTGAAAATTATTCATTTATTTTGGAGGATGAAGTGCAGTCCTATCACTGGACAAATAGCCAGGCAACCCTACATCCTTTTGTAATATATTACAAAACTCATGAGGGAAAACTGGGCCATTTAAATTATATATTTATTTCAGACTGTTTGGTACACAACACTGTGGCAAATTGATAATTTAGACAAAATTATCTATTTTTCAGACGGCTGTGCCGCACAGTATAAAAATAAAAAAAAATTTGTTAATATTGCGTACCATCTCGAGGAATTTAAAATTAAAGCAGAATGGAATTTTTTTGCCACCTCCCATGGGAAGAGTGCATGCGATGGACTGGGAGGCACCGTAAAAAGGTTGGCTGCTAAAGCAAGTCTGCAGAGACCATATAATGAACAGATTATGACCCCCGAAGATCTTTTTAAATTTGCAACAGAAAACATTCCTGGTATAACATTTAAATATTGTTCGTTAAATGACTACCAGCAACATGAAGTTTTTTGAAGAAAGATACCTGGAAGCACAATCGATACCTGGGACTCAAAAATTGCACTCGATTATGCCCCTCAGTAATGAAAAAATTATTACAAAACCATTTTCACTAAGTAAAGAGGAAAATATTCAATGTCTTTTTGCAACCTGTGGTTTGTCAAACACAGAAATTGAAAACATCGACTCCGGTTTTGTAACCATAAACTATGACTGTCTTTGGTGGATGGGATGTATCATTGGCAAAAATATAGAAAGCGGGGAATTAAAAGTTAGTTTTTTACATCCTCATGGTCCCCCTCCGTCTTTTTACTTTCCAAAGCCAAAAGCTGATATATTGGTCATAGATCAAAATTCTCTTTTAAGACGGGTCAACCCAAATACTGCCACTGGTAGGACATATACGCTAACTGCAGAAGAAATGACAGATTCCTCAAATATTTTACAAAAAAAATTAGCAACCTAAATATTTTTTATTGTAAATTTTCTATTATTCTTACTTTTAATTTTTTTGTTATACCCATATTAGGTAAATTAGCCCTGTATTAAATATCTTATTATTTTTTAAAAGTATGACTCCATTATTTCTCCATCCTAAAATTTTCCAAAAATGTTAAAAAAACATTGAAAAAAAAAGAAATATTTTTTTAAAAAAAATTAAAAAATGTGTTTTTGAGATTTTTCAAAAACAAAATTTTGTTTTAATTAAGAAACAAAAAATTAAACAAATTATATTGAGTCACACATCTTTAAAAAGGTCTTTAAAAACCCTTCAAAGTGAGCTATCACTCGCTTCTATAGGATCAATAGTTTTTGAGATATTACTATTTTTGTCAGTGTCTGTCAAGGACATATTGGTCAATTTCTTGATTTTCAAAAATCAATAAAACAAAAACCGCTTATCCAAAAAAATTTTGGATTTTTGAGTTTTCTGATAAGACGAATAAGTGTACCAAAAATCATCAAAATCGGAGATGGTCAAAACTATTGCCTGGTTGACTTGATATGGTTTGACCCAGAAGATACCTACGCCACTGCGAATATCCCTAACTTGATGAAATATACTTCGTCACTATTCCCTCAAAATTACTTTCATACAGACACGTCTGGTGTGTACCTAAATGAGAAAAGTATGAGAAGAATGAAGAGAATACATTAAAACTTATACCTACATTATATTCTCCTTTGAACTACATGGTTACTACTTGATTCAATTATTATGTCCTCCCCTCCTCCTCCCTCCCCATAGTAAAATCGTTGGTCAAAGAACGCAAATATACTTTCAAAAACCATTTTTACATTATAAAAATAAGTACTTACATTTTAAAAGCACCCTTTTAGGTATGCCTCTGAACAAACTTCAAAAAATGACAGATGCCTCTATCTAGAGCATTCAATTTTCTACGAAAATTGGTTAAAAACATTTATATTTATAAGGACAAATTGAATTACATCCATTTTCAGACATACTTGTTTGACAGCCCATATCCTTCAAATCCATATTCTTATGATTTATATAAGTGTTTACATTTTAAAAGCATCCCCCTAGGTACGCCTCTGGAAAACTTCAAAAAACTGACAGGTGCCTTTAGAGCATTCAATATTCTTTCGATCGAGACCAAAATTATGAAAATCGGTTAAAAACTTTTCTAGTTATAAGCTAAAATGGTATAAGGTGCATTTTCAGACATATGATCTCCTAATAATTTCACTATTTTAATCCAAGGACCAATAGCTTCAAAATATCTGAATATGGTCAACTTTTACGGAAGTCCGCTTTCCCACGTTATCCGTGCGGGATTCTGTTTAGATTTAATTGTCTCGTCTGTTTTAATTTTTACGTTTTAACTTAAATTTTAAACCTTCTTTTATTCTGTAAATGTGTTTAAAACCATAAACCTACGATAAGACTGATGGTAATCGTTTTATTTATATTTAAACTATCTTTTATAATGTAAAAGTCCTACTTGTACTACAATAAGACTGAATTTGTTTTTTTTTGTAATAAGTGATTTATTTTTTAAAAAGGTTATTTTATGACTTTTTATATTAGGGTGTTTATTTTTTTAAGTAATTTATCTTGCGTAGCATCAATAGAACATCTGAATTTGGGAAACAGCCTTGAAATTCAGCGAGAACACGCTGCCTCGGTGCTCGGGACCATCCCAGCGGACCAGGGTCCAGATGACATATCTCATTTATAGGGTGAGTTTCATCGTTAATATTATATATTTTTATTATCTAAATATAATAAAAATGAAACTATATATTCATTGCACACCACCAACTGTTAGCTATGTTAAGTTCTTAGGAAATATATGAACACCACAATAATTAGGAACCTCCAAATTGCGACTCCTCAACTTTAACAAATTGAGGTTTCTTAAACATTTGGCTTAATGGCGGTTGAACAATATGAGCTTCCTGATTTGTTTCTTGTGCATCGCCTGTAACTTTGTTAAATACAGGTTCTTCAGTTTTGTGTTTGAAGAAACGATGTTTCTTCAAGTAACTTTTAAACCTTGTTTTATATTCACAGTTGTCGCAGTAAAATAGTTCAACCTCGTCCGGATTTTGGTGCCTCCCCATATGTGTCTTGAAGGCATTCTTGTATTTGGTTTGATAGGGGCAAAATGGGCATTGTAATATTTCAATTTCATCAGAGCTTTTATGTTTTAAAGCATGGGATTTGAGATCGGCTTTTCTTTTAGAGTGATAATCACAATCAGGACATTTAAACATTTTTATTTCATCCGTACTTTTATGCCTAATTGAGTGTATTCTTAAGTCTCGTTTACGTTTTGCTTTATACGGACAGTGTGGACAGTAAAATATATCAGTTTCAGTTTCGTCTTTATGTATAACCACGTGCATTTCTAAGGTGTATTTGTTTGGCGTTTCGTAGTCACAATAAGGACATTCGAATCTGTCAACTTTGACAATGCCATGATCTAATAAATGCCTATTATAAGTTTTCCTATATTTAGTTTTATATTCACATTCCGTACATCGATATATTTTATCTGTAGCCTTATGTGTGCCAAGGTGAGTGTTTAAATTCGCTTTAGTTTTAGTTTTGTGGCTACAAAGCGGACACTGCTGCCACTCGATTTCTTCCGGTTTCTTATGTTTAAGTAAATGCGATCTGTAGTGGGGTTTAAATCGAGTTTGATAACCGCAAATTTCGCACTTGTAGTTGATGTGTACGCCGACTTTTCTTTTGAAACTTGGTGGATTATCCAATGAAGTTATCGCAGGTCTTTGGGCGCTGCAAAAATTAAGTCAATTTTGTATTTTCTTTCATTTATTTTTACTTTCTCAAACAAAAGACCTTGTTTATTTCAGGGAATTGTAATTAATTTCAGAAAACTTTACTTTCACTTTACTCTTAAATAGTCTTATCTAATTGTTGTTTACATTTGACTCGCTATTGCAATTACAATTTTTTGAAGCTAATTTTGCCAACTAAACTGCTAAATTTAAATAACTGAAAACCTATTAAATTGAATATTAATTTTTGCCCAGCTTAAAATCGCAGCGATTTTCTCGCACCCCGGGTGATCACATTTTTGATTTTTGAACAAAGGTGCACGACTGATCACTTTGGTGGCTGATTCAACAGTGTTTTGAGTAAAAATATCTTAAAAAACTCAAAATTTATTTTTAAATTTGAGTAAAAAATTTTTGGTTTAAAGAGAAATCACAGCCTAAACCGATCAAACAATAAAATAGATTAATTTGTCCACAGTGTGGAAAAGCTTTTGTTTTTGGGGTGGTAAAACTTAATCCAATTTTGTATGCTGTAATTTTACTGTTTATTACGTATTTCTTATTTCAATATTCATATATAAAAATGGGCACCTCTTTTTTACACTTAAAACCAATTAAAAAAAAAAACTTGACTTAGAGGTAGTTATCAACCCGACCCAACACGGAAATTGATTAATTTATTTGGCCAATTTCCTAGAAACTTGAAAAAATCAAAACCTTTTTACCACAAATATTATATATCTTTTTAAGCCGATTGGGTTAGTTTTAACAGCGATCCAATAACGTGTTTTATGGGGAATCACCCTGGTAAGATATCGAGTTTTCAGAATGTAGGATGATTAGGTCTAGTTCTGTTTAGGCAATGGCAAGGTAAGCTCAAAATGAATTACATGATGTTAATTAACTGTATGTTGTATGTGAAGACAGTTAAGATCCAAAGTTTTGGTGAAGTGCTAAATTGCTATTAAACTGGTAATTCATGTAAAAAGAAGCAAATTTTCTGACGCGTGTTTGCATTCTGGAGTGAAAACCAGAATAGAACCACAATGGACCAACAGAGGTCGATGTGAAAGCAGAGCATGTGTGGGATTCACTCATACCAAATTACAAAATTTTTCACAACCATTAGATGGAACATTCAACTCGTTACCATAGAGAAAGTAATAGCTACGCGAGAGTGATCGATACTGTGTTATAGTTGGGGAATATTGTTTGTCGGCGACACGAGCGCAGCCAGTGGCTACAAGAAGGAACTACTTGTACAGACAGACGCATAATAAAATACATATATTCTTTTGGTTCATTTTTTACAGACACTTACTTATTTAATAATAAAAAGATATGAAAAAACTTAATAGGCGCAGTTTTTTCCAGACTTTTTAGTATTAAAAAAGCAATGCATTCGGAAAGGTTTTAGCTCTATACAAACCTTAACCAACTTTGTACTGTTCTATGCCGCTAAAAAACTTTCTTTAGCTTACAGAAAGTTTTTAGACACTTTAAAAATCTAAAATAGGAGGAGGGGTTATAACTATGTTGAGGAATATTATCAAATATTAAAGGTAACAACATTTTAATATTTTATTTTTTTTATTAATTGGGAAAAAATATCAGTATAAAAGTCATACAGATTTTATAAATGTTTTAACCTATATCTCTTTTTTTTTGTTGTATTTTAAACTATTATCTTCTTGCTTAACGTATAAATCATCACAATATTATCTTCAGGGATTTGGTTCGCAAAAATCTGAACTCCAATTTTTGGCACTCTTCAAACAGTCCCATGCACTCTAGCTTTAATGGTAGTGATCCAGCCTGATTTAAATGGCATTTTAGACTTTACAAAAAGTTGTTAATCCACTATATAGCTAATCCCATAAACTTGCGCGATTTCCAAACAAAACTGATAAAAATAACTCACTTTTTAAAATCTAAAAAAAACCGCTTGCCAAGCTTGACAGACTTTGACAAGCGGTGACAAAAACTGGCAGGTACTAAATTAAAATTGTGTGAAATATATTTCGACATTGAAAAATGTTTTCATGATCATATAGGAAGAGATGGACGGGGCAAGGTAGGTGTTTACTTAATACAAGCATTACTTTCAGTCTCCGCCACAATGCGCTATGCGCTACAGGAACGTAGTTCCTGCGCGGGCCTATCTTTCTCCGTCGTTATTACGTTGTCTCTGCTTGTTATCCAAAAATTAAAGAGCCTATCCGTTATAAAGGCCAGCCAACAACTTTCGATTTAGTACCCTTTTTGACGCTGTGTTGTCAAAATGGCCGCCACAAACGACCCAAAACTGGAGTCGATGAACGAGGCCTTGGAAATTTTGGCCTAACCTATTTCGCTTCTTGTGTGTATTTACCTTCAAGTTTCGAATACCAATTGGCGGTTACGGATAGGATACAATTCAAAAAAAAGTTTATCAGTTTTTACATAAGATCATTTTCTCAAAACCTTAGAGGTGTCGTGTGGACATATTGAATGACAAGTTTTTTTTTTAAAGAGTGCATAAAACAGTTTTGACTAGTCAAACAAGTCTATTAATTTTTACATGAAATAATAATTTTTTCTTCGAGCGAGCTTGAGGAAAATACAATTTTGCGCATTGTTAACAGTGTGCAAAATTATACGTTCATTGCATTGTCAGCACTCGTCCGTCAGTAGACTTTGGAGCGCCTTGCTCACTATAGGTACCTGAGTTGTTGTTTATTTTCAAAGTCGCGCCCTTTGCTTACTGAATCTTTCTCAATAATACTTCTTAATTCTAATTAATTTCATGAACTATTTTATATTATTTTCCCCATTAACTTATTAATTTCTTCCGCTCTTATTAGGAAAATAGATATTTCAAAACGATATATTATGTGTACATATTATTCCGTTGTTGGAGAAAATTTAAGTTTTTTAAATGTATAATAATAATAATTTTTTAATCCCTTTCCTGGAGTATTTTTTAAAATTTAAATTAACGTCGAACGCATTTTTTACTAAATTGTTTCCATGGGCAAACAGTTAGCGTAAAGTGCATATTCAAGAAAATAAATACATAAACTTTCAACTATATATTTTTGAGATGGACATACATAAATTACATACAAAAATATAAATCTTAGATATAGCTATTTTTGGGGCAATTCTAATTTTTTTGTGCCATCTCCTATTTTCGATACCAAATTTTCTATCCTTATAAAATTTGCTTTTTAGAGATATAAGGATTTAAAATGTGGTATCAAAAATTGGAGATGGCACAGAAAAAATTCATCTCAAAAATTTATAGTTGAAAGTTTATGTATTTTTTTTCTTGAATATGGGCTTGCTAATTGTGGGCATAGGGGTCAAAAGTATACTATTTCATAAAAAATTGCGGACTTTCGCTTAGTCAATAATAATTTGTCATTTATTAGTTTTGTTTCGTATTTTATGGTTTCCTGACTTTATATAAAGTTAAGAAATCTCGTAAAAAATCATATTCTGCTTAGTCAAATACAATACAAATATAGCTTTATATACGTTTGGGCTCAAAAATATAAAGGTTTTTTTTTCAGGAATGTCAAAATAATTTTAGCTAAACGATGTATTAATGCGTTTTCATAAAAAAAAAATGTAAAATTTTGGAAACTACGGCGGTGACTATGGGAACAGTTTCACTAGTGAGATAAAAAGAAAACCACATTTATATAATATTTTGTTTGTAAAGGTATTTTCCCGAAAAATCGATTTTTTACTTTCCAATTAAGTTTACGACCGAAAAAATAAGTTTATGAACAAGGCAATACTGTTTGATAAGGAGATCTTTTTTCCTCAGTCGTTCCCGATATATCATAATTCACATGAAACTTTTTTTACAAACGCATCAATACGAATTCGATAGCTTTTAGTTCGTTTAAATAAGTTCAAGTTCAAGTGTTTTGGTTGTTTTTACTTGTTTCTTTATAATTTCTAAATAATTAGAAATATGATATATGCAAAACTGAAAATTATTCAAGACAACGTGAAAGTACTTACTTTTTAAAAAATGTTGACACATACCTCACCATTGTTTCAGGAGGGTTGACAATTTAACACTGATTAAGAACTAAAAAGTACTTACCTTGGACATGTTAACCTGTTAAAATCACTATAGCTCACTAGTCTTCAATCACTGACCTTATAATTTGAAAAATATATGTCAACAGGTGACATAAACTATTAAGGATGGATAAAAAAAGGAAAATATTTTAATAAAAAAAACGAAAATATTAAATTTATAACATTAAGAATATATAGAATACGTTAACTTACTTTTTGCGTAAAATCATATCCCTTTAAGACATTTAAATTCCTCAGTAGGTTTATAAAGTCAATTTCAAGTTTTAAATTTTCCGGGTTTTTCTGACCTTACAGACAATAGTAAACAGTAAAAAATCACCAAAAAATCTGGTAGAAAAAAGTCTTGAAATAATTATCGAATTTTCTAAAAAAAAATTATTTGACTAATAGCATTAGCTGTAAAATATGAGGGGATGGGAGGCGCTGGTATTTTTTTTTTTAATAAAAAATTTGAAAATATAGACCACGGATGAAAAATATTTCGAAAAAACTTGATGTTGAAATAGCTAATTTTTATCAAGATATTTTATTGTTCATATTATTTTAATAAGGTCTTTAGCACTCTCCGCTTTCAAACCCTTTTTATGGTTGGCTGAAAACCGATTTTAGTAAACTCACGAAATTATTTAACAAATATATCTCAAATATCATTAAACAGTAGTTGACAAAACGTTTCAACATAACCGGATAATAAATTAATTTTAAACACTAAATGGAAAGGAGCGGTTGATTGGGCAAGTTTAATTTCTAAGTTAGGTGGCTTGACTTTCTAACCATAATTTATTTTTAGAAGTCAATGAATAATGAGAAACAAACGGAGAATATATATTTTTCAATGCAAAAGCTGCATACAGGGGTATGTTCAGTTCTAATGCAGGAGTAAGTAAATACCAAGTGAATTTATCCACGTTCTGATTTGCGGGAAAACCACGACGAGGGCTTGGCCTTTTCGCCTACCTCTCGAGCTGGGTAAAACATACTCGAGTTGCGCATTGCAGTTACTGTTGGCAATTGTCACATAACGGCAGTTTTTGTTTTGTTAAATTTGTAAATCGGTGTAAGAAAATTAAACAAGAGGCCCTCGACTATTTCAAATTTGATAGAAAGCATGATTTTGATCTCACTGTGAGGATGTTTAGCGTGCCTTTCAAAAGTTTGCAAAACCTTGCCCCTGCTTTCCTTCTATTAGATCTTGATTATAAATCTCCACTGGCTTCCCACAATAATATTCTAACAAAATTGAAATATAAACAACAAAACGAGGTTAGTATGACGTTCGTCGATTTTTGCATGACGTCATTTGCTCGGCAATACGTTTTGTTCGACGTTCAAATCCGAACACACCCCTGGTCAAGATGTGGACGACCGTTTTCAGAAATTTCTTGATCAGATAGTTTTCTAACAGTAACTAAATGAAACACTCGAACCGTTCATTGTCAGAAACGAAACCGATCAGAATATGCAATAAGTTATTTAGCAAAAATTGCATTAGCGGTAAGTCATTGTACGACAGTCAGAATGTAGCACAAATACAATATTTAAAAGAATTTAGGTTGATCACGTGACCTGTATATACAGGATACAGGACCATCTACCAATATTTAAAAAAACTTGAGAATATTAACGAAAATTTTATCGGCGCAGAAAATGTGAAAATAATTTTTTTTTATCGATATTCCTCGTCCTTCCTTAACCACTTTGTATGTCCCTGACTTTTCAGAATATGGACACTGATAATAGTTAGAAGATGTCGTTAGACACATGCCATGTTTCACTCAGATAACCAAAGTAAGTGAAACGAGTTCACACTTCTGATATGGATATAAATTAAGGGGTGCGGCCCGAAATAAGGGAACAATTAATAAATCCTGTTACTACCTATGGCCCTATGGTATATCAGAATTTGTATTTATCATCTGTATCTTTATTACAATTATAGAACTTTTAATCGTAAGAACAATTGACTTTAAGAAACGTAGTTCATTAATCAGGATCGTCATTTATATATAGAATCAACTCTATGTAAAACAATTTTTAATAGAATCGTAATATATCGAGGTCATACGGATCAGATATGTGACCCTTCAACGAGGTCACGTGGTTACACTACTTTGACGCGCCAACAACGCATAGCAAAGGCGGTCCCAAGTCTTTTCGTTTATCGACACGGTTACGCTGCACCATATATTTTGATATCTCTGAGAAAACATGCTTTTTTCATAGGTTACCAAGGATTCGCTTAATTTTTTTGGTTCTAGTGGGTCAGGTTTAATAAAATTATATTTTTTTTATACTGGGACTTTCCATCCATTACAGGATCAATGCCCAGGGTTTAGCGAAGTTTTTGCAAAGTTGAAGAAAAACACAAAATATCCATGCACCTAGCCGAGATTCAAACCCGGGATCCTCCATGCGGCAGGCGGATACGCTGCCCACTGCGCTACGGCGGCAACTTCTATTCCAAGGAAAAATGGTATTTTACCAACCCCAACTACACCGAAAAAATGAAGCGAATCCTCGATAAATTGGCTATAAAAAGATTAACTATTTATTGTGGGCGGGTTGGGTTGGATTCTTATGGAAAATTGTTCTTACACAAAAGATTCTTTCATTTAACGATTTCTGACATGCTATGAGAAAGCCTACAAGTTAAATAATAAACATCAGTCCTGAACACATACAGACCGCTTCAAGCTACTGCAAACATAGGGGGAATCAAGTCCAATTTACTCTCCGTGCCGTACGACCGAGGTGGATTCGAAGCACGCTGCAGTGTTATCTTTTGGAAATTCATTTTGTTTTTATTATTTTGTTTTATTTCTGCCTTGCTCGAGAAACAGATGGGTAAGTTCTTAATTGAAATAATACATTTTTAAAACCAAAAATGGATGTCTACAAAGTTGCCGAAAAAGTGCAATGGTCAAATGGTCAAATCGTCATAACCCAACACACGTTCGATATTGGTCGAGCGAAAATTTGCATTTGTATTTTGACGTAAGAACACAGTATCCCCAAAAACTAAATGTTTGGGGGGGGGGGTATTATAGGGGAACACGTAATTGGGCCATGTTTTATTAACGGCAATTGCAATTTGAATGGTCCTAGATACTTGGATCTACTGCAGCAGTACATTATTCCAACTGCTAGGCAGTTGTTAGTTGTAAGATTTGGTGAAACATGGTTTCAACAAGATGGTTGTTCCGCTCACAATGTTGGCCTTGTTAGGGAATATCTTGATAATGTATTTCCTAATCGGGTTATAAGTACACGGGGAACTATTTTATGGCCAGCTCGATCTCCCGATCTTGCTCCTAATGACTTATATCTGTTTTTGAAGAAGCTTTTCAAATTATCACCCCTAACATGCTTGGAAACGTTAGAAGGGGTTTTTATAGTAGGCTCGGATATTGTCTAGCCGAGCAAGGAGGACTTTTCGAACATTTGCTTTAATTGTTTTTTGACTGGGAGAATCTTTTTGGTTTTTAGAATGTATTATTTTATTTTGAGAACTTGCTTTTATTTTGTTTCTCCTTATTATTTTCATTGTAACAGGTCGTTACTGATAAATCTGAGCAGTTAACAATAAAACGCTCTTATTTATCAGTGACAAAAAATAAGAAAATTACGTTATAAAAATTTGCGTATTTATTGACCAAATTCCGGTTTCATTGACTACGCTCCACACAGCACCGTGGTTAGAGGCGTACTAAATACCAAAGGAAAGTCATGCAAGTGGTGATCGCAAGCCTGAGTATTGGTTGCTTCACTGATAGGCGTGCGGTGTCTCTGCATGTACGTACACTGGCAAATTAGACTTCTTTCGCCCTATGTTCGCAGTAGCTTGAAGCGGTCTGTATACCCTTTTTTGTGTTGCGTACAAGGGGTAGAATCGTTTCGCTTACTCAACTTATCAAAGTGAACTAGACACGGATCACCTCTGTATACATTCATATCACGTGACTAACAAAAAAATTTTTCGAAATAAGGTTTTGGATAAGACCGAAACAGGTTTTTATTAAATTGCCCACAATTGGTTTTTTGGACTGCATCTATAAAGTAGAAGTTTCTGCCTTTACTTTGTAAACAACAACACTACTACGGTACAATTTGTTCCCTTTTTGTTGTTAAATGTTTCGGTTTCATATGAAAGCGTTTAACAAGCCCATGTCACCTGCTGACTAATAAGGTCGATTGTTCGAGAAACGTTTTTAAACAAGGTGAGTTTTTAAAGTGAAACCAGACAATCGTATGTAGGTTTATAAGATTTTCATGGTTATATGCGAAAAGGGTGCACATTTTGATAAAATCAAATTTGCGGTCCTTCCACCCGCCCGAGATTTTAAGAGTGACCCCCTCCTTAAAATATGTAAATGGTATGGGATACCTATGTAATTGTTACATTAGATTTAAACCTATACGATTTTAAGTTTGTTGTTGTAATATACATTTTGTTAATATTCCACGACGCTTAAGATAACGTTACTAAGCTAAAAAACGAGTATCCCCCATTTAGTTAGTTATCCCTTTTCAAATATTGATTATATGATCAAACCTATTAAAAGGAGTTATCCATATTTTACTTATTTTTTTTTAGGGGCTCTATCAGCCCTAAGAGCCACATACAAGCATGTAAAATTTTAACAATACACTTCGAACAATTTTTGAATAATTGCCTTGTCTCACTTTACAAAAATTCACCCTGTATGTACAAATAATATTTGCAGCTGACTTCGGTAAGAGCGGGTGTCATATTTTTTGCTAAATTAACTTCATAATTTGGAGAAAAAGTTGCTAACAATAACATGCTAAAACTATAAATTCATTAATTCATTTTAAAAGAACTCGCGAACTATATTGCGAAATGTGGTGAATATTTTTGTATTTTTTTAAACCCTTATAAAATTTAAAAAAGGTCACAACCGTCCTTACCAAACTCAGGTCCAGATATGTATAAACGTACTCATGCCACTGACTAAACAATCGTTTTGGTAACCAAAGTCAATGGCAAGAGGTCGGAAATAAGAAAAGAATTCTTATTACAGGCGTAAAATATAATATTTGTAACAAAAATAATGAAAAAGAAATATGTTAAATTTCTTAACACTCTGGCTGCTAGACAACTGTTTTGCACGTTTATGTTGTCAGTCAATTAGGACTAACCAAACCCTTAAGCTATAAAACTTAAAATTGAACTAAAATTGTAGTTCGGACACACATGCTTTTCAATTCATTACGGCCTCCAAGATCTAATGGATAGTCCAGAAAGCATAACATAAACAACCACACCCAGCAAATTTAAACAAATTTCGTCTTCCAAATAACGCAGGGAATTTAAACAAATTTCGTCTTCCAAATAACGCAGGATTTTGGTATGACTATATGCAGCCTATCGGAATGAAGCGAAAATCAAAATATTTTTTCATGGACAACAAACCTACTTTTTTTTTAAATTGTAACCATCAAACGTAGGTAAAATTTTTTGCCATGTTAAGCGAAAAATTAAGACAAAAATGGCCTTCTATACATTTTTTATGAAATATTTTTAAAAAAGTGGATTGGTAAGCTGGTAAATTTTTAAAGCTTAAGTCAAAAACTGTTCAGAAATTCATGTTTGCTGAGGGACCGATTTCTTTGTTTTTGTTAAGAGAAAAGGGCAAGTTACAAAGAAAACTTTTTCCTTCTGCTCAAATTCCACTTTAGTGGTTTTGCTTGTGTGCCCACCTTGTTAAATTACACTCTAACTAAGGGAACTAATTATATAGGGAAATATAAAAATAGGTAACCTATTATTTTATTTACAAAAACTTTTCTCAACAATAATAAACCACCAGAAAAGTGTAAAAATAGATAGAAATTGTGCGCAGACAATAATAAACCACCAGAAAAAAGAGAATATAGGTCCCGAATAAACTCTAAAACTAAAACCAAGCTTTTAATCCAATATTTTCCCATTTTTTTATTTTTACTCCAAAACTCCGATCAGTGATCTTGTTATAATAAAAGATGAAACAGAATAAACAAAGAAAAAGGATGCAAATAAAATAAAAACAATAACTTTCTCTCAGTTTAAACATAATTTAAACCAGTTTTATACAGAGCAGAACAAAAAAAAATCAATAAATTTCTTAAATAATTAAACAGTATGTTCTAAAGTTAAAACTCCGAATTTGTTAAAAAATTTTTTCATAAAGTAGACATTTTTAAATAGTCCTGTTGTTTTTATATTTTAAGAAATTTTAAGAAACATTTTTTTATTATGCTTTTTAAAATTTCACAATTTTCTCGAAAATCCCTGATATTTCACTGACTTTTCCCTGACCATCGAAATTTTCTGAATTTTCCCGGTTTTCCAGAAAATTGCCACGCTGAATTATTCAATCTCATTAGTCAATTAACTAAATTATGGTTCAGTTTGTTTTATAAATGGGAACGAGTAAACACAAGAAGTCGTACGGGAGTGCGACAATATATATTTTAAAAAATTCGAAGAAAAATGTAGTATGCCAAACAAATACTTTTAAACGACAAAACCCAGATATGTTAGTCATAGTACAGTAAAATTTGCCGTTTTTGGTGCGTGAAGGGATAACAGCAAGAACTTAATATCCTCCTCCTCAACAAATTTAATATGGTTGGTAGACAGTCCTACCAGGGTATGCGTAAGCACACTAATAACCTTGAAAGCAGTGGGGAGGGGAGTGCCAGGCGGCTATCTTTGAAAACATGGAAAAGCCTAGACATTGCGACAAATTTAATACAATATTTCAGAAAATAGTAACTTATTTTCAGGAGCATTGTATGGCGCTTCCGCTCATGTATGACACATAATACAATTAAGCGTACTTTGGCGTAAAATTAGTTTTAAAATTAAAAAAAAAAATTAAAAATTATATATCTTTCAAGTTTATGCAGTGATTTTAATAAAACCTTTCCAGAATTTCCCCCAAACTCTTACCTTTGTCCCTGTTTACCTTTTTTTATTAAACCCAAAGTACTTTTTATAACATGGAGTTATTCACTGGCGGAGTCGAGGTTTTTTTTCGTTTTTTGGAAATTGCGACCTTCTGCCACTTTAAGTGAAATAAAACTTTTTCTATCTTGTTGATTTTAACATCTGATGGCACTTTTAAAAGGGAATAAAATGGGCTTTATAACAAGTAGGTCATTTGGCATGGGTCCTTCAGGAACAAGGATTTAGTGGGTAACAAAATTTTAAAATATGAATTTAATTTTAAGTTGTAAAATGGCTACCCAAACTTGGGACCCATAGATCAGGAAGTAGTTAGGGGGTGATTTTGATTAGACCTAGACCTATGATTAGACCAAGGAACTAGAGGTCCCGGGTTCAAATCGTGGTCGAGGAAAAACTTTTCCGATTTATTCCCTCACCCTTTGCCCTCTACGCCACAAATCTTTTCTGTAAATTTATTAGGGCGCTAAATTTTCCCTTCGTTTTGTCAAATATTTGCTTTATTTTACAACTTTTTAATTTTAAAACTAATTTTACGCCAAAGTAAGCTTAGTTGTATTTTGGTCATACATGAGCGGAAGCGCCATACAATGCTCCTGAAAACAAGTTACTATTCATCCAAATCGTGTAAGTGGTTTCTGAGATATTGTATTAAATTTCTTGCAATGTCTAGGCTTTTCCATGTTTTCAAATATGGCCGCCTGGCACCCCCCACCCCACCGCTTTCAGGTCCTTTTGAGGTGAAACGTAAAAGAAGGATCAACTTCAGGGTAGCCACTGGTTAAACTGTAATTTTTTAAAAATTTCATGATTTATGACATGACATTTTATGACCTTCAAAAACGTTATAAAATTTAATGCAATGCAAGAGGTCACTATTAAAAATTTAACTACAAATAGGGTTTAAAATATTACTTAAGCAAGCAAGAGTGTTAAGAGAGATAATTAATTTTTATTACTTATATGTTGTACGAGATGTAATAAGAATTCCTATAAATAAAAGGGTTGCAAATAAACACTCACAGTAGGAACTCAAAACCATTTATCGCTCATTCCTCGGCTTATGCACTATCAGTCCACTCCACCTATTTTAAGAACACCTTTTTTGTGTTGTATTTTAGTTAAATCCTGGCTTTACCCATTAAGCACACAAAGAAAAGAGACTATACTGTAATAGGTGCTATAAGGTCACTAGTGCAGATACGAAAAATCTGACCACCACATGTGCGTCTCAAAAGGTTAACACTTTTTCAAGCTAAAAAAAATTGAAAATTCGAAATTTGAGAGGGGATCTATAACTAGACTTTTATTATCTTGATTTAATTTTTTATTTTAAGAATCGATCCATACAATTATATTTTTTGTGTTGTCTATAGTTAGCATTTTTCTTCTGGAACTTAACATTTTTGTTTTACTTTTTTTAAATCTAGAGATATTTGTCTTTTTCCAAATGCAGAGAATGGACTATGACTGACCCTAGTCTAAGTCAAAACCAACCATAACATTTTTGTAATCCTTTTTTTCATTTTGTAAATAAATGGCATAGCAAACTCAAATATTATGTTATTTAAAAGTAAAAAAATTAAATTCATATTCACGCAATATTTCTTTTTGCGCTACAATTTATGGAGATAAATAAATACAACAAACATTCAATCGTGGATTGTTTCAGATGCGCCGAGTCTCTCTTAACTACTTATTGGCAATATAATAAGGATTTTACCATACGTTAAAATAGTGCCTATATACATATGCCAACTCGACATAAGCAATCGAAAAATTCTTTATTAATTATGTTCGTTTTGTATTTATGCCTAAATTTGCAACCCCTTTAAACATATGCAAAAAGAAAAATAAAAACACTTACCCAGATGAGCCGTCATCCAAGATAACTTCCTCTTGCTTTAGCTCTTCCTCAGTTTTCATATCAAGATCTTCCTTAGTTTTCATATCAAGCTCTGCCTCAGTTTTCATGTCAAAGTCTTCTGGCTCCGACTTGATACTGGACGACAGGTCTTCGCCATCGAGGAAGCGTTTTTCATCTGGCAGGCTATAAATATAAAAAAATTTTAGTTGTTTCAGTCTTTACGTCGTCAAACATATCTGCGAACGTGATTTACGAGATGACAAGAGTAACCAAAAAATAACAACTGAAAAACTAACCATTTTTTAACAATTTTATCATAGTGTAACCCCAAATGTTTTTGTTTAGGGTCCCGTGCGCAAACATTATACAGGGTTCCTAGCAAATCCTTAGAGGGCCAAGCAGCCGTGTATAAGACGCAGACAAACGGAAAAGCACATTAGGCAGAAAAGGATGGGCATAGGGCGATGTTGTCACTACATCTTACACGTAGTAAATCCATTCCAGGTTGTTGTTTTCTAATGTTTTCTATTTTCATACCTTTAGGACTGAAATAAAAATTGTTTTTGCTCGACTTTAATACCAAACTGATGAAAGATATCGTAAAAAATATTTTTCGGCTTTTCATTTTGTAACCATTGTCCTTACGCACTGTTTACAGGCTGGGGACTGAGATACATGCAAATGCCTAACCTAAAGCGTTCATACACGGCCGGAGAAATCGACTGAGATATTTCCGTAGAAACTTTATCAAGTAAATAGGACGGGTTGACGCACTTTGATTCGAAATCAAAAAGGAGGAACAGTCAGATGTGGGCCGTGCACAAATTACGTAACGGTGATTTTACCAATTTTTGACCCCCTCCCTATGTAATGTTTTGTAACGGTTTGGCACGCCACTCCCCTAATATTACGTAACGATTTCAAGACCACTACCCCCCCCAAAAAAAAAACAACTTTTCACTTATTTTCATTCCAAATTTTCTTAGTTTCACACAAATGCAAACGCTGTCGAAAACCCCCCTCCCCCCTACGTAACGTTTTGTAACCCCCCTCCCCCTATGACCATTACGTAATTTGTGCACGGCCCCTGTAGTCCCAGTGGAGGAGGGCGAGAAAATTGATATTTTTTTCTTAAAAATTATACTCTTTAGACCTATTTCTTTGCGTTCCCGAAATTACGTAATTTTTGAAAAAAAATTGTAAGCGGCGCCATTTTTATTTCGTGCTTTGTTTTTCTAACATTTTTGCGTTCGGCTAATTTAATTGAAAAATTTTTGCCTGCCCTATATCTTCTCACTCGAAACCAAGATCCCCCGTTTTAGGAAAACTGATCCCGTCTCTGTTTCTAAATTTTTTCGAATAAAAGTAGAGTATGACCATGGGAGAAATAATTTTTTTCTATGGTATGACGAAAATTTCGAGAAAGTTGAAGAAAAAAATAAAAAAAGTGGCAGAGCTCAAGTTTTTCGTAAAAAAAACGTTTTTTGTAAAGAAACAGAGCAAAATAAATCTTTTCACCCCTTTTTATGTGTTACAAATATTGGCAGCCCCTTATCTTTCGCTTTTACCCTCCCGCTAGTTTCGAAGAATTGGTTCGCTACATGTTTCGAGATCATGTCATAAAACACCTCGAAAATATCAAGTGTAGTGTAGGGCCAGCTTCATTTAAAATCAATAATATCGCAAGCAAAAAGCTCTGCAGGAAAAACAGCGCCGTTTATTGATTTCTTTGGCTGATAGTGCTAGCTGCATGGTTTGGCCGTTCCCGGATAGATGTCACTAGTAGAACAGAATGGAAAGAAATTTAATTAAAAGCGAAGATATTTCTTTCTAATGTTAACAACCTCACGAGTTTATCGCTCAGTATCGTAAATAATAGACCCTGCCGCCTCCTTTAAGCAAGAAAAAGCTGTGGTTTGAACCTGAAAACATCTAATTTTTAATTAGATTAGATGTTCAAATCTGCCCCCTTCTTGAGCCTCACAATATCCCAATCTATTGTAAAACTCTTGGCGCGTAGCAGCCAACATTTCAGGGGTGATAGAGTTGCCCGCCTCCAAAATTTTCGCCCTCAACTCCTGTATAGTCGTAGGCCGTAAGTGTTGGAAAATTTTGTCGTGCCAACAACCCCATAGGAAAAAGTCATTTGGCACAAGATCTGGTGATCGAGGAGGCCATCGGATATTTCCATACGTGGAAATAATTCTATCACCAAATACCTGACGAAGGTAATTTGTAGCCTGGCGTGAATTGTCGGATGAACGGCCATCTTGCTGAAACCACAATTTGTCCAAATTTATGTTGAGTTCCCTCAACCGTAGTAAAACCTGGTGTTGGAGAAGATCAACATATTTTTGGCTATTCAAATTCCCTTCAATGAAAAAGGGTCCAATAATGTGATGCCCGACAATACCGCTCCAAACATTTAATTTTTGCATGCAGATGTTTATTTTCGCGGGACCAATAACGGCTATTTTGTGGATTGTGAGAGCTATGAAGTTCAAATGTCTTCTCGTCGCTAAGCAAAACTTTTGATAGGAAATTTTCGTTCCTGTCACATTTATCACTCATAACCTCACAATATTCTAACCGGCGAAAATAATCACTTGGTTGCAATTCCTGCGACTTCCCAATCTTAAACGACTTGTAGCCGTATTTTTTAGGATCCATTCTTTTCTCCTCTAGTATACGGCATTTTAAAAATACAAAATTTACGAAACTGAAGCGACTCGAAAGGAAATAAAAATGCAATGCCTGTGAATCCCAGTTTTTCCTCGATCATCTCATGGTGTGGCCGCCATCTAGCGGAATTTGCAGACATCTTGTCAACGGTTATTATTGCAACTATGATTTATGCTCACAATGAAAGAGTGGCGACAATTTTTTCTCATGAAAGCAGTCCGGAGATAATAACAAACTGGCACCATTGCTCAATATACCTGTTTCTTTTGTGCGCGCAGAGCTTTCTATGCCATTTCTGTTTGATTTATTGAAATCCTATCCCTAAGGAAAATCTTAGGAACCCTGTATTGTGAGCAGAACGCGATTGCAGATTTACTTTTTGTAAGTCAATACCTGCCGAGGCATTAGTCAGATAAACAGTTAAGTCAAGCAGTTATTTGTCGAGTCGTCTGTATCTACTAAAGGGAAATGATCCTAATTTATGTTGGTTAAAACACAACCACCATAAATCTACTTAGTTGAGTTTCATATAAAAGCGCGGGATATCTGCCTACACTATGGGAGGAATCTGTATGATAAAAAAATTGTTTTTGGTTTTATAGTGGAGTGTCAGGGTTCTACTGTGAACACAATTAGTCATAGATAAATATCAAGATAAATGTATTTTACAGAACATTGTTTAAAAAAAATATTTATAACTTGTTCGTTGTCTCTTGTCAAGAATTGTTTTTTTTTCACAAAAATAGAAACAGCACATAATAATAATAATAATTTAAAAATGCAAGTAATTTTTCCAAAACGGTTAGAAAATTTTTTTTATTTGAATTTTCACTCGAAAAAAAGTAAATACCTGTCTTTCTCGTTATTTGAAGTCCCATGATCAAAATCTGGATCGGGTTTTTCTGATTTAATCTGATCACTTTGCACCTTCCTGAGAAAACAAAAATAAAATTTAATCCACTTACTAAAAATTCCAACAATGACTGATACAGAGATAAGGCACAAGCTAAACCGTTGAGTCTAGAAGCGTGAAATTTTACACATAAGTTCCTTATATGATGTAGCTAAGCACTACGAAGTTTTTTAAAAATTGCTACTACACACTGCTAATATGCAGGGTGTAAAAAGTACGAGTTCAAATATTTTAATAAGTGACAGGGGAGGCCAAAACAGGAAAAAAAAAAGTCAAAAAACATGGGCGGCCAAGTCCTTTGTTTTCGAGATACAGGCTATTAAAGAGCGTGTTTTGTTTGTTTGTTTGTTTGTTATATCTTCTTTAGAAATTAGAACTCGTTATTTAAACCAACGGTTATAAAATATTTAAGTATCCAAATTACAGCCTGCAAATATAAGTAGATCCTTCTTTTTTTACGAGATATTTGATCTTAAAATCTCTTACTTTCAAAAGAATTACTCTTTTCTGTCACAAAACATGATTTTTATGACTTTTTTTCAACACAACACTACCTACCTTAAACTACCACTGGGTCCCGCTGCAGGCTGATCGTTCCACGTACTACAACCAGGTTTTTCTATCAAAGAAGTATCCGGTATTTGTTTTTTTAAATCATGTATAAGAACAAAAAGGGGCTTGACTGGCTCAAAATCTTCGCCGCAGTCTTCCTGTTTAATATCCTCAAGCTTAACAGTAAGGGGCTCCACAGGCAAATCCAAAGAGGGATCTTGCGACAAAAGTAAATCTGGGTTGTTTGTCTCAGACATTTTATAAGTTTGGAGACGTCTTGGCAGGGACAAGAGGGTTGAAGGTCATGCCTATAATATTATTAGGGTATTAGGACAGTTTATTTTTTATTTATTATCAAGTCAAACTTCTCAAACATAATTTTCCAGATTACATTCCAGAAACATCAATTATAATGCGAGATTGTTACTATGTGCGGTCTAAAATCTCTTCAGAGGCACAGACAAAACACAATGTTACTCATTTTGTTTAAGGTTGTTGTTGTGATTGTGAATACTAAATTTAAGAGCTTCACACAGAAATACAAGGCTTTATGGCTTTTCTCTATAAGAACACACCGAACTAACTATAGGTTATTTATTAAGCCTTCCTCGTAACCGTTTTCGACAGCTATATTCCTAATCCTATTCTTTTCTGCTTCCAATCTTTCTTTGTATAAGCGGAGATTTGAAGCAGAAAAGAATAGGATTACGACTATAGCTGGCGAAAACGGTTACGACGAAGGATTAATAAATAAGCTGATAAATAGACATTCTTTTCAATACACCTTTCAGAATTCCACTTTTTTCAGACAAAAAGATACCTCCGACTCTAAATTTGTATCAATTCCTTATAATCCTAATTATACGAAAGGATTACAAAAAGTATTTAATAACACCGGTCTTAAATTAGTATGTCAATCTGCAAACACAATAAGAAGCTTACTAGGAAATCCCAACGATAAAACTAGTTCTAGAAAAAAGTGGAATTTACGAAATTAGTTGCATGGATTGTAACAAAAAATATGTTGGCCAAAGGAGACGCTCTATTCAAACACGATTCAAAGAACACTTAGCACACTTAAAATACGGAAGAACAGAAAAGTCAAGTGTGGCCGAGCATACTTTTGAAAACAATCATAGATTCACATTAGATAACCTAAAACTTCCAAAAAGTGTACCAAACAAAAGACTTTGGAATGCATATGAAAGTATGGAAATCATTAAATCCAGAAATGGTTTAAATAAAGGTCGAGGCCCATTCCGTTTAGTACACTTTATTCTTTAGTTGAGGGGAGATAGGATTATAAAGCGTGACCAATCACAAATTATTAGTCTTATCTCCGCCCACTAAAAGATAGTATATAAGATAGATTGTGATTTGAACGAAATTGACACTTCGACAGTGACAGAATATATACATTTTCATAAATAAAAAACACCTTTTAAATAAATACAAAATTAACCTACTCTTTATTTTATTATTACCCATCTAAATCGTTGTGTGACATCAAGTATTAATTGGAAAAATTAATTAACAAGGGTAAGTTTTAATTAGAGTGACATATAACCGCAATTTTAATTTGTTCTACAGAGTGTTTACTATTTAAACCCCAGGTTTACATTTCTTAATTTTATTTTCTTCTAAATTGAAATTTTCTTCTTAAATTCAACGAAATATTGTGTTAAGATGATTATTCAATAAACAAATATATTCAAATTCTTCTTATAAATCAAACTATGTCTAAAACTCAAGGAGGGTTGGTATAAAATGCTTAAAACCATAAATTTCATTTAAAATTAGGACCGTTCTAAAATAAGACTAAACCTTTTTAGTAAATCCCACCGTATATGTCTAGTTTTTAAAATATACAGTAGTGTGTCCGCGAGAAGTCTGAAATCACCGATTTTTGTAGAAAACCATACGTTTTTAACAAAAAAGCTTAGACATTTCTATTCTTATTCTAAAATACTATTTATAAAAAAAATAATGAGCTTAAACTTGTTCAAGTGGAGTACCCTGTATATTTTCACACTTCTGAACTGGCCTAAAAATACCAAATATAAAATACCCTTATTTTTAGTGGTTCATGAGAAAAAAGGTAAAAGTCGTTACATAATAGTATTGAGCAAAGGGGTCTTCATTTTATTCGTTTTACCGTCTTTCTAACAGTTGTGCTTATTATACGGATTTTGGTAGTTTAATCGCAATACGTACTGTATGGCCATTCCTTTCTGATTTTAAAAATACCAAACACGTTACTATTATCTACAGTACGTATTGCGATTAAACTACCATAATCCGTATGATAAGCACAACTGTTAGAAAGAGGGTAAAACGAATAAAATGATGACAGCCCTTTGTTCAACAGTATTATGTAACGACTTTCGCCTTTTTTCTCAGGAACCACTAAAAATAAAGAGTATTACATATTTGGTTTTTTCAGAACAAGAAAAGACAGGACAGTTCAGGAGTGTGAAAATATGCAGGGTATACTTGAAAAATTGTAAGCTTTCGTTACATCTCTTTTTTAGGACATCTTGTATAAATGCTCATTATTTTTTCAAAATAGTATTTTACAATAAGAATAGAAATGCCAAAACAATAGTGCATACCATTAATCTATTTTTTAATTGCCCTTCATCGCAATACAAATGATTACATGGAGGCACATGGCTGACGTTACGTAACCATAGAAATGGTGAATATCAAAGCAACTTGACTGTATGCTGGCTCTTCACTGCAGCAAGAATTCCAGACTTCTCGGACACACTGTATATTTTAAAAACTAGACAGATTATGTAGATTGTTGTAAGCCGAGTATGTGTCACAGATAGTGAAAATTGACCGATCCGGGTTAGATCACCATATAAAACAACAAAAAATTGTAAAAATGATATTCAAAAACTATTTATGAATGGACCCCATATTAAAATAATAGCTAACTGTTACAGTGTATGTTTTCTCGAGGTTATCCAAGGTCTCTACTATCCGATAGGGTAGTAATATTTAGCAATATTTGTGAAAAACCTTATTTTTATAAGGCTTTAAGTGTTTTTTTTTTTACTTAAGTTGCGAGAACACACCTAAACTTTAAAAATTCGTACAGTAAGAAGTAATGATGGTAAATGAACGAAACTCAGTCGAATCATCTTAAAATGAGTCAAATAAATATGCCTTAAATACTGCCCATGTCGATATACCTAAAAACGTTATTTTGGACTAGACCCTGTATACAAACTATCTAACTGAAGCATAAAAAATTCCTATTGGGTTGGGTCTCTATTTTGGTTTAATTCGTTTAAGAAATATGTTTTTTTGCCATTGGAAGATAGATAGTGTTTTTGTGCGGGGTTATTTAAAAAAAAATAATAAAAAACTAAAAATGATTTATTATATTTATTGAATTAAATACTGCCCATGTCGATATACCTAAAAACGTTATTTTGGACTAGACCCTGTATACAAACTATCTAACTGAAGCATAAAAAATTCCTATTGGGTTGGGTCTCTATTTTGGTTTAATTCGTTTAAGAAATATGTTTTTTTGCCATTGGAAGATAGATAGTGTTTTTGTGCGGGGTTACTTAAAAAAAAATAATAAAAAACTAAAAATGATTTGCTTTGCGTCAAAGATTTAAAAAAAAAAAACTTGGCAACAACGCAAATAAACAAAAGCCTAAAGCGAGATTCATAAACTTCCCAAATAACAATTTTTATGTACTACAGGGCAGTTCTGGCATGTAAGTGCCATATACCACCAGATTACCAGTTGCTGTGTTATGGTTTCGAAAAACTTATCTGGGTGTTAAAAGCAATTTAGCGATGATTATATTGTTGTAAGAATGTTCTTACAGCAACAGTTTACAGGAATATCCTATAAAAGCTCTGCTTCTTTCTGTAAGAACATATATACGGTGTGGCTATGGAGCAGAATTGCCGCAAAGTTCTTTAGGCTCTTAAAGTATTGTATAAGAGTGTTTCAGGCCCAATAATACAACAATTTTAAATCAAAAGGGTGCTATAAGGTTTTACCTCTAATTTTGCTTTCTGTGAATGTGAATGTTCTTCCAGCAACAATTAAAGAGATATCCTATAAAAGCTCTGCTTCTTTGTGAAATAATATTTATACTGTTTTACTATAGATCAGAATGGCAGCAAAATACTTTTGGGTTAAGTATTGTACAAGAGTGTTTCAGGCCCAATAATACAACAATTTTAAATCAAAAAGGCTCTATAATTATTAATTTTGCTTTATGAAGATACATAACAAGAGCAACAAGGTGATAAATATCATATCCCATCTCTCTAATAAAACAAAAATGCACTTAAAGTCCTGTGCACACCTACGCGTGCCCATGCAGGGTGCTTTGAAGCGGGGTGGGCACTCGGCGTTTCCTGTTCACACCGGCGCGTTTCCACGAAACTCACCAGAAATGCATGAAATTGCATGCGTTTTTGCCCAAATTTCCTAGAAATACCTATGTTGGCAACACCTCGTCCGTGTCTCGTGCATCTTTTTGACGTTTAAAATAACCTAAAATATTTTTTTAAACCTTGGATAAAATGAAAGAAAATTGAGTAATTTAAACAGTTTTACCAGGAAAGTGCAGCAAATAAATTATTTTTCAGAATTATCCTGAGAAAACGTGTTAAAAATTAAAAATATATTTTTAGATGCACGCGGGAATGCCAACATTGAAAATAGAGCAAGTTCTATTTTTCCAGAATCGCATGCATTTCTGGGGAATTCTAGGGACTTTTTTTAAAAAATGTTAAAAATTATTTCCAGACTGGCATTCTCTTGTCAAATTTCCATTTTTTTTGTTTGTTTTTTGCTTCAACAAGAAATAAATGTTGTGGATCCAAGACCATAGTAAGTACTTAATTAATTTATATGCTAATTAAGGCTGTGGCAAAAGTTATAACAATTTTAGTATTGGGTTTTGATTAGGTCAGTCAATTTGGTTGATTTTCCTGTGAAAATTGAGAAGATCAGGTTTTTCCCGACTGTTGTAACCTAAGCATTTGTGATAGTAAGCTACAACAGCCTGTGTAAAAAAGATACAGACCAGTGGCATATGCAGAAATTGTTTCTGGGGGGGGGGCTTGCACATCAGCATATTCTACATAACATCACTTTTTTCTTGATTTTGGGAAGAAATTCAATCTTTAGGTTGTGATATTTGATTTAGCGGTGACTTGAGCCACTAAGCCCTTTCTCCCCCCCCCCTTCCAAGTACGAAGGTGGTGGTGACTGTCGTACTTAAGCCAAAGCTTCTAGTTAATTTGAATTTATAGATTGGAAACACTCTTGATGGCTGCTCTTGTTGCAGTGTGAGATTGAACAACACTGTCTATATGTATCATTAATTAGCCTCTGGTACTAACTATAAAATGACAGTTTAAGCTATTTAATATTATAACACATATAGGTAGTTACAATATCTCAACTTGGGGCTCTATAGCTAGAACAAACCTTCCGATTAATAGTTTCAAAAAGAATAAACAAGAGATGATGAAACATAATGTCTATTATCCTTTTATCCCATTTAAAAAAATTATTTTGGCAAGGTGCTAACAACAGACAAATCTTGTGTACCTACCTATTGTCAATTAATGTAAATTATTCTAATTGCCCAAAAATATCCTCACATACTCTCTGGCTAGAGTTTTTCTGCTTGATCTGTAACTTTATTTTTATCTTTAGGCCAAGAACTACAATTGTGTGTTGGTTCCTGCCATCAAAATAAACCCACTTGAAAAAAATTCAGCAAATGAACCGTTTTCTAATGTCGTCATCATGCATGTATCAACTTAAAAACCAGGAAGTATGGAAAGTGAACAACTGTACAGTTGTAAAGATGTAGCATTCATCAGCTCCATAATGTGTCAATGTGTCAACAACAAAAAAAGAACTTTAATATGGGATGAGTTTATCCATTTTTAGATTATTTAAATTATGATGTAACTAAATATATTAAGATATACCTACAAAAAATTCCATAAATCAGTATCAGGTTTTACATGCTTTCTAAGTGGTATGTGGAACAAACTTGTAAAAAAACTAAGATAAATCTCATAAATTTTGTTGTTTCTATATCAGTTTTACAGCTATAAAACAATACAAAAACTCACCAACTTTCATGAGAATTTATGGGGTTTTTTGCCTGGGTTTGTACACTAAACAGGCCATCATTTTATATCAAAAATATTTTTTCTGTTATTTGTTTTTTTATTTATTTCAGACACCACAATTAACAAGTTGCCAGTTAAGTTACGTGAGTGACACAAGTCTTTATTATACATTTTTCTACATACAGATTGGCACTTAGATATAGAGGAAATAATTATAGTGCCTTGCCAATTTTGTTAGGACTTTTCTATATGGAAAATTTTTAATATAATTACTTTCATCGATAATATAGTGTTTCATTTAAATTTAATTATTCACAACAGGTTTAAATTATTACGGATAGATATCTTAGTAAAAATTTAATTTTAGCGACTAAAAAATGAATATTAAAATTGAACTAAAAATTAAAATTTAAGAAGTAGGTACTTGGGATTTTTTTGTGTCTTCTTTTAGGTCGTTCATTTATTACAATATTTAAAAAACTAAAGAACAAAATATAATATTTCAGCCCTTTAATATTAATAATAATTATAAAATTTTATTATTCACATTTTTGGTAAAATGTAATCTGGCGCCATCTAGCGACAATTTAATATACTTCTTTAGGTTCAGACCCCAATCCACCAGATTTAACCTATTATTATTCTGTGTGAAAAAGATGCATAGGTGTGGACAGAAAAGGCATGCAAATTTTCACCCTTCATTTTCAAGGTCGACACGCGCGCTTCAGAAAACCCCTTGCGTCAAAAAACCCTGCATGGGCACGCGTTGGTGGGCATAGGGCTTAAGTGGTTGATGGTGGATGAAAATATTTAACTACTTCTCTAATTTTTCCTTGCTTTTGGGTTATCCTCATAATTGGCTAACTGCCCAATTGAAATTAAACATCATTTCTCAGTCTCACATAACCTTAAACAACAAACTGTAAATAGAAAGTTTAAGTTTATAAATGCGCCTTAAAGATGAAAAACCAGGCGGACGGGAATCCCTACAACTAACTACTTCTACTACTACTATACTTGCTATATATATATTATAAATATTTACAACAAGGCGTCCATCTTAGAAATGTTCTATCTTTCTATGAGTTTAACAATCTATCCCAAAAGCAACAAAAACCTCAATAATATGACGGTATAATTCATAAAAATACATAGAAACGATAAACCATTCACAAATATTGCAGCATTTACATAAAAAAACGTCTTCCGTACATATTTTGTCACTTTTAATTTTTAGTCAGACAGTACTTTAAGCTCCAAACAAAGATATTTCAATGGCGCGTGAAAATTTTCTTAAACAAATGATAGGGATATTAGCAATAGAGTGGTATTTGTTAATAAAATTTTGGTGTACAGGGTGATCCAAATTGGGCACTTTTGGGGAGTTTAAGGTACTTCCAGATACAGATAGAGAAAAACTGACCCCCACTTGCGACGCCGATTTTCAAGACAAGTTGATAGGTGGAAACCGTATCTTCATATGTCAAGTCATTTTTACTCTACGAGATTTTTTTGAAAAATCTGCATTTAGGGATGGGGTCCATATCTTCGTTATTTATGAAAATTTTGCTTCCGTTTAAAAAGCTTTTTAGTAAATTTTTTTTGAGCATTTTGAATATTGAATTGGTGTTTTTCTAGAAGTTTCGGTTTCTGAGATATAACCCAAAGTTGCAATTTTTCTTATGGAACACCCTGTATTTTATTTTATTTCTAAACTTTTCATAAAATTCCCATTAAAATGACGTATCGCATTTGATATTTTACCTAAGCAGTTTTAGAGATTTTTGATATTTTTTATAATAACAATTCGATGAGTAATGTCAGTTTTCAAAGCCTATTAGATAAGGCAGTAGTTTAAGAAGCATTTTGTCACCAAGTGGGCATTGATAAGGTTTCCAAATAAAACAGTTAAATTGATCAAGTAAGCTATGGATTCACAGACATGACAGTATGTTTGACACTTATTCAATTGTTTTGTTCGAAAAATTATTTGCTTGCAACTTTTCGTATTATTTTCGCCAAAAATGTATCAAAATGAAGAAAAATTTTACATGCTCAAATGCTTGAGCTTGATTCGAACGAGAATCGTGAGGATAAAGGAGATCTCTATTTTCAACGATATTCAGAGCGGCAGCACCCATATATGGATATATTTAATAAATAATTAAAAGTAAGAAAGCATCATTACGAACATTTTATTTTTCCTTTGCGGCAGATAAAAATCGTTCCTTTGCCTTGTGTTTACATGATGTATTTGGTTGCTATAGATAAGCTTTTTCAAGAATTGCAAGGAGACAGCAGAAAGACTTGGGTATTTTTAAATGACTTATGTAGCAGGAAAACAAGGCAAAACAAAACAGTGAAACAAAGATAAAGATGGAAACATTCGAGAAAATCACCAGGAAATCGCAGAACATATGAACCAACACTTTACAAGTATTGGTAAAACATTAGCCTCAAAACTAAACCAAAAACCAGCATGCATTTTTCAAGAAGAGGGAGTAGAAATAAATTTAAGAAAATCAAATTTTGCTGAAATAAAGAAAATCATAAAAGAAATGAGAAATAATTGTGCGCCAGGACTAGATAAAGTCACAAAGAAGGATATTGTAACACTTCTTGACATCATTGGGCCCACAATTGTGCACTTGTCAAGCAAAATCAATATGGATTCCAAAAAACAGTAGCACATTAGGAGCGACTGTAGACTTGCTAGAGCACATATCAAGTGAATTAGACAAAAACAGGTACATTGTGACAGTTTTTGTTGATCTACAAAAAGCATGTGACACAGTTGACATAACATCGCTTTTAAAAAAACTACAAAAAATGGGTTTCTGCGGAAAGTGCTATGAGTTATTGAAAACCTATTCAACAGAACAAAGACAGTTCACTTATGTCAATGGAAAAATTAGTGAGGCGACTGAAATTGGTGTAGGAGTTGCTCAAGGCTCAGTAGTTGGTCCCATACAGTATTTGCTATATGTGCAAAGTTTAAAGTATGCAGGACTAAAAGCCAAATATTTCAAGTTCTGTGATGATACAGTTCTATTCTTCTCGGGCACCAACCAAGTGGAGCTAGAAAGAATAGTAAACAGTGATCTCAAGTGCTACTATGATTGGCTGTGTCACAATAAACTGACTATTAATGTAGAAAAGACTGTACATGGTTTTACATATGCCAGGAAAAAATAAACTTGAACCAGTGATAAAAATAAATGAGGTAATATTAAAGCAGGTTAAACATTTTAAATATCTGAGACTCATAATAACAGAAATCTTAACTTGATAGTATTATACAAAAAGTGCAATCATATGCTAAACAAAAATGCATGGTACCAAATACTACTGCAGATATGATAAATAAACTACAAAGACTACAAAATAAATCAATTAAGACTATATTTTCTAGAAATTATTATACACCAAGTGATTCTCTGTACAAGAACAAAAAAACTATGAACAAGTTAAACTTATAAAAAAAATACAAAATAAACATATTAAAAAATACAAAATAAACATATTAAAACTAGTGTACAATTAAAAGAAAACAAAAACTTCCATAACTATAATCTAAGAACAAGAGAAATGATTCGAAATAAATATTCAAGAACCAAAAAAGGTCAAGACTCTGCCATCTCTCAGTGCATCAAAACATTTAATAGCATACCAAAGACATTGTTTGAAGGAGGTGAAAAAGCTGTTTATCATAATCTCAAGAAGTGAAAGACAGAGATAGCTAAGCAATATCTGTGATTTAGTGATAAAATAGACAATTACTCTGTTATTATATATTATAAGTTAAAGGCCTCTGTGCCAGATTATTGTTATCTGATTTGGGGTCGGTCTGAAATAAATATTTAAAAAAAAAAATTGATATTTTTACCCAGTACATACATAATGATCTGATATTTTCGGTGTGTTAAGAACTTTTGAGTTTGTAAATATATGATTATTAAATAATAAGTCGATACATGTCCCTCCCCCTTCCTTATTAAGTCTGGTAATCTCTAAAATATTTTGTAGCAGTCCATTTTTGACTGCAAACCACTTTAAATACCTTGCTTAATTTTCATCCAGAAACCAATTAAAATTAAAGTCACCTACAATTAACAGTGGAACACTAATATCAATCGCAGATCTCTTACACCAACTCTTGTGTTTATGGTTTTTGAACTAGTACTTATCATTCGATGATGAAAATAAGGTTTTTAGAAAAATTTTGAAGCAAATTTATTAGATTTATTTTATTTATTATGTTTAGTAGTTAATGTTGTTGTTCCCTCGGTTGCTCCTATAAATATAAAAAGTTGCATTTAATAAAAAATTTGTTTTCTGTCCGTCAGAGATATAATTATTGGCTTTAAAAACAGTCCAAGTAGAGATGCGTATGACATCAATGTAAAAATGCTTAAAATTATAAAAAATCTGATAATAGTACTGTTCACTAAACTTTAAAATTTAGCAATAAGAGATAATTTATTCCCCAGTTGTTTTAAAATCTCTAAAGTGGTCCCGATACATAAATCAGGTGACATAGAAGATGTTTCCAACTATTGTCCAATTTCAATTATACCAGTCTTTACCAAAATTTATGAAACTGTAATTAAGAATGAAATTGTAAACTGGTTTGATGCAAACAACTTTTTTAGTCCCTGTCAATATGGTTTTCGTAAAGGTGGTTCTACAACATTGGCAATTAGTCATCTAGTTAAGCACATACAAGAAGCATTTGCAAATAAAGCTTACTTGCATGCATCATTGTTTGATCTAACTAAAGCGTTTGATTGTGTTTCTCATGATCTGCTAGCACTTAAACTAACTGAATACAATTTTAGCTCTGATTCAGTTTCACTAATAAAGTCCTACCTGGGGGAAAACAAACATCAGTACACCAAACATCAGAGTCTAATTTCCAACACCAAACCCCTAACTTATGGAGTTCCTCAAGGCTCAACCTTAGGACCTACTCTTTTCATTATATTTGGGTCAGTCCATATCAAGTCAACCAGGGTATTTTACCACACCATCTCCGATGTTGATGATTTTTAGTATACATGTTTTTCCTACCAAAAAACTGGAAAATCCAAAATTTCAGACTTTTTTGACCAGTTGTTTATTTTGAATTAATTTTTGAAAATCGAAAAAGTCACTTATTTGTCCTTAACATGTGCGCACAAAATTAGGAATATCCAAAGAACCACTTATAATAGAAAAGTAGGTGAAGGTTCATTTTAAAGCTCTTATAAAGACCTTTCATATGAGAATATTGCATAACATATATTGAAAAAAAAAATAAAAAAAAAAATTTTTGATTTTTTTTTTGAAAAATTTCAAAAAGGCCATTTTTAATTTTTTTCAAAAAATTATATTATTTTCTTTAAAGTGTTACTAAACTATTCACAAAATTTTGAGATGGACAAATCATGGGTTCAATGTGAAAAAATTTATTAAAAATGTCACATGCATGAAAAATCGCCTATAAATAGACAATGCATTTTGGTAATTAGAAGAATATAATGGGGTTTAAAGCGATATTATAAAAATATTTAACAATATTTTATTTAATAAAAAATTATATCCTACGTTTCATTCTGTATCAGTAATCAGATTAACATTGCCCCCCATTGTAATATTTACTTACAAAACCTCTTTTCCACCGGAGATGTACTATTGGATGTTCCAATTCTTAGGAAAATATGCCTGTATAAACCTGCCAATACTTTTGTGAAATACTGCCTGTTTATTCCTGTTTAACATTAAGGACACACCTCCTTCATTTTATTGGTCTGTTTAGGTACATTGTGGGGATTTGCTGACATGAAAATTCCTGCATAAATTGATTTTAAATTTTTGGCAAGTATCTTCCTGATACAGCTCCAAATAATCGATACATAATAGTTCGACTGAAGGTTTATCAGAAGTCATCTCTGTGTAATTTTAAAAGTTTCAACTATGGGTGAGGCAAGTGGATGGACTAAATATAAAGTAAAGTGCTGTGATCCACTAGAGTTAAAAATCAAGCATTTTGGGAAATTAAGAAATGTGACCAAGTGGATGTGCAGTTACAAAAATGTCAAAATGGGAATGAAAATCTGTGATGGTTGTAGACTAAAGCTTTCAAAGGAGTTTAAGGCATCTGAAGAAGATGAGGCAGGGTAAGTAACAAATAGTATTTTTTAATATAAAATTAATAAACTAAACCAATTGCGTCAAGTACGGAGTGGAAAAATCTCATGGCATTATTTTGCATGGCATTATTTTGCATGGCATTTTGAGAATACAGACATTATGTACAAATTTCTTGGCATTATGTACACATTTTGGGTCAGCTGTTACCCCCTTTTTAAGTTCTTATAAAAAACTAACTTTTTAAATTTTTTTAGACCCAGTCAAGTTCCAGAAAATGATCCAGATTTTCAAGATCCTGCTGAATCATTTACTCTTTTAAACAAGTCATTGGAGCTTCTTGGTGTGTCGCCGATTAAAAGAAAAAATGTATACAAAGAAAAAATTGATATTGTACAGCATACAATTGCGAAAGCATTTACAAAGGAATCAGATTCAACGCTAGTAAAGGAATGCCAGAGTGACGAAAGTGAAATGATTAAGCAGTTAAAGGACAAATTTTTAAAAACCGAAAAGAGGAGTGAGAAAATACTAGTTTTATCATGTTTACCTCAAAGTTGGAGTAGAAAGAAGATTGAAGAAGAATTTGGAGTTTCTCAATATTTGGCCAGAGCTGTAAAACAGTTAGTTAAGGACAATGGGATATTATGTTCTCCTAACCCCAAACCGGGAAAGACCCTTAGTGATAGAGTGGCCCAAATAGTGGTAGATTTTTACCAAAGGGATGACATTAGCAGGACCATGCCAGGTAAAAAAGATTATGTTGTTATCAGAAAATATGGAGCTGAAAAAGAATATGTACAAAAAAAATTAGTCTTAGCTAATTTAAAAGAAATTTATGCATTGTTTAAAACTGAGTACCCCAATGAAAAAATTGGGTTTTCAAAATTTTGTGAACTGCGACCCAAAAACTGTATACTGGCAGGAAAAAGTGGGACTCATACTGTATGTGTATGTACTATACATCAAAATATAAAACTAATGCTCAATGGCTCCAAATTAAATAAGCTATATGATGAAAATAACAGGCCTCTTGCAATATCTTATCATGATTGCCTTTATAAACTAATGTGTAATCCACCTTCAGTGGACTGTTTTTTAAGCAATAGATGCAAGCAATGTCCTGGAGTAGAACAGTTTAAAAATACGTTAATAGAAAAATTTGAGGAAGAATTAATTGATGAGGTCTCATTTAAAAAGTGGGTCTCAGTAGATAGGTGTACTATGGAAACCGTTGTTAAGAAAAGTGATGATTTTGTCCAGGAATTTACTGATGATCTTGTAAAACTTAAATCACATTCTTTTATTGCAAAAATGCAAAAAGATAGATACAATGAAATAAAAATTAACCTTAAACCTGGAGAGTCTTTGATCACTTGCGACTTTGCGGAAAATTATTCCTTTGTTATGCAAGATGAAGTCCAGTCTTATCATTGGAATAACAGCCAGGCAACCCTCCACCCTTTTGCCATTTATTTTCTAAGTGATGGTAAACTGCACAACCTGAATTATGTGTTTATTTCGGAAAGCTTGACACATAATACAATTGCATTTCATTTATTTTAAAAAAAATTAATGCCTGATTTAAAAATCAAAATACCAGGACTTAACAAAATTTTTTATTTTTCGGATGGATGTGCTGCGCAGTACAAAAACAAAAAGAATTTTCTGAATATATGCCTGCATAAAAAAGATTTTGGTGTTGAAGCAGAGTGGCATTATTTTGCCACCTCGCATGGCAAAAGTGCCTGCGATGGCTTGGGAGGAACTGTTAAAAGACTTGCTGCCAAAGCCAGTTTGCAGAGGCCCTATGACAATCAAATAATGACACCTCTACAATTGTTTACTTGGTGTGAAGAAAACATATCTGGCATTGATTTTAAATATTGCACAGAAGCAGATTATACAAATCATGAAATAATTTTGAATAAAAGATTTGCGGAAGTCTTAACAATACCGGGGACACAAAAAATTCATGCTGTAATTCCTCTTACAGAAAGCACGTTTTTGGCAAAACAGTTTTCTACATGCTTAGAGGTCGAAACACATAATCTTTTTGAAGGTGGAAGCATTATTTTGCAAAATATCGAGTCAGGGTTTGTCACTGTAGAATATGACAGTGCTTGGTGGCTGGCTTGTGTCTTGGGGAAAAATAATGAGAGCGGAGAACTGAAAGTAAGCTTTCTTCATCCACGAGGACCTGCCTCATCATTTTTTTACCCAACACCTCAAGATATTTTAATTATTAAACCAGAAAGTCTTATAAAAAAAAGTTGAACCCAACACTGCTACTGGCAGAACTTACAATGTCAGCAAAAAAGAAATGTCAGATTCATCAGAAATTCTTAAAAGAAAGTTAAAAAAATAAATTTAAGGTATATAGTTAGTCTTAGTGTTTTCTTTCTAATTTTTATCATCGAAGTAGAAAAGTTTGTTTATTTCTTTTGCGAGTTTAAAATAAAATAATTTGTAGATAAAGCCTCTGGGTATTTTTTAAAACCTGTATCCATCCAACAAATTTATTTATTTTAATATCCAGTGCACTATTGGTGCTCCTAAAATATGTTTATTTTTTTAAATGCATGATTTTTAATGTACTTAATATTTTTGATATTTTTTTTGACATTGAATCCATCATTTCTCCATCATAAAATTTTGTGGATAATTAAGTAACACTTTGAGCAAAATTATATATTTTTTTCAAAAAAATTAAAAATGGCCTTTTTGAATTTTTCAATTTTTTTTTTCAATTTTTTATTTTCAATTTTTTTTTTGTTAAAATTATGTTGTGATATTTCATAAAAAAGAGCTTCAAAATGACTTTAAAATGAGCCATTTATTACTTTCCTAGTGTAAGTGGTTCTCGAGATATTGCTAGTTTTGTACATTCTTGTTAAGGTCAAAATGCTGACTTTTTTATTTTGAAAAATTAAAAAAAAAAAACTACGAATCAAAAAAATCTAAAAATTTGCATTTTCAACTTTTATGGTAAGAAGAAAATATATACCAAAAATCATCAAAATTGGAATTGGTCGAGTAAAATTTTTGTGATTTTTTGGTTGATTTGATATGGAATGACCCATTTGTTAATGATCTCGATGATGTTATTAACAGAGTACAGTTTGCTGATGATACCACAGCTGAAAATGTGTCCTCTGACTATGATGTTCTATGTGAAGCAGTAAGTCAAACACAGTCGAATGTAAAAAATTGGTTTCTTAGTAACTGTCTTGGCCTTAACGACAAAAAAACCCAAAACATTACATTTTCAAGTTGTAAAATTCCAGAAGACCTACACAAAAAACCTGTTAAATTCTTAGGGTTAACACTCGATCCAGGGCTAACATGGGAGAACCATTCTCTTAAACTTACAAAAACCCTTAGCAGAAACGTTTATTTAATAAGGAACTTAGTAAATTGTATCTCAAAAAATACCATCCTCAGTGCATATTATTCATATTTCCATTCACACATGTCATATTCCATCTTAAACTGGGGTCACTCAGCTCACACAGATTTGGTATTTGCTGTCCAGAGAAAGTGTGTAAGGGTCATTGGTGGGCTTGGGTATCGAGATTGTTGTCGAGCTAAATTTCCTGAACTCGGAATACTAACTTTTCCATGCATATATATATTTTGGCTTGCTTGATGCACCTTAAGTCCAACTTGCATGCATATGCCACAAATGGTGATGTGCATAAATATTCTACTAGACATAGAAATAACCTCCTGCCTGATTTCTCTAGATTGGAGCGTTCAAGAGATGGTGTAAATTACTACAGCATAAAAATGTATAATGTTCTTCCAGATCATATTAAGAATCTTAATATAAAAATGTTTAAAATCAAGATTAAATTATACCTGAAACAAAAATTTTTTTACTCAATTGATGAATATTTGACAAACAACTTTGATGACATATAGGATCCCATACGAAACAACAACACTATTATTGCTATTATTTTTATTACTTAGTAGTATTTGTGCAATGACTAATATATGTGAATTTTGTTGTTGGCCGCAATACTTTGTTGATGGGAGTGTGTTTTTACTGTTTAAAATTTAAATAATAATCCTTTTGTAGGTATTTGTTTATAGTACATCTTAAACTGGTCTTTTTAAAGTAATGTTTTGTGCTTTGTTAGGTTTTATAAAATTTTAATGTGTTGTGTATACTATCCTTATTTTTGACTTAAATTTTAATTTGACTTAAAATAAATGTTTTGTAATCTGTCAGGTTAAACAAATTTGAATGTGTTTTATAATTAATCTTTATTATTAACTTAACTTTTAATATGACTTTTTATATTGTTTTATTTTGTTACTTTTGACTTGTGGAAATACTCTGTATGTAAAACACCAATAAAGATCTATCTATCTATCTATCTATCTTAAATATGTAAGTACCTGTGTACAAATAAAAAAAAAATTATAATGAGAATGTCCTGTTTTTCAAGCAATTGTCCTGGAAATTTGGTAACAATGTCCCGCAAAACAGATTTTAAAACCTGGCAACCCTAGCATGTAAACAAAAGTGAGTGACACCAATATTTGACATAATTAAACATAAACTAGATCATAGTGTTTTCTTAAATTATATCTGCCAAAAACAAAACCAAAAAATGCAAAAAAATCTAAAAAACACCCATTGAAATGACAACAACAAAAATGAAAGTGAGGTTATGTGTATCAATGAGGATGGGTAAATCCGTTTTGGTGCCCATCTTTTTATTTTTATTTCTGCTGTATAAATGCCGACACTGTTTCCCAGAAGCTCAACTTTTATTTTAATTTGCTTCGATGGCAACCAGAGGCAAGGCCTTTAAGGAAAAAAAGAGTACAAGGGGAGGAGGGGGTTTTTAATGTGTTTTTTTGATGGTTTTGGGTTGGGTTGGATTATGTGGGGTTGGACTGTGTTGGATTGGGTTGTTTTAGTGAAAAAAAAATTAAAAAAAAAACAAAAAAAAAACCGGCGCAGGCGGATTTGGGGTCCTAGGGACCCTAGAAGGTGCCCCCATAAAGAATTTTTCAAAAAAAATCAAAAATGGCAGAAAACCGTATACTGCATAAGTACCGTTTGTTTTCCTTACGTCTTAACACATACCTCACTGCTTACCTTAGGGAACTCTGAATCTGCCTTAACAGAAGCGTAGGTATAAACTTGCATTAGATATTTCTTATTTCAATTAATTCTATTATACTTACCATATTTTCACTTATAATCTTACATTTTTCCATTAAAGTTCTCAAAATAAAAAAAAAACAACAATTCTGTAAAAACTCCGAATGCACGACAAGGGTGGTAAACACAAAATGGCTGTCACCCACAGACCTTTGCCACAGACTACTAATCGCGGTCGATGTACTGTGTTTCCATTGGTAAAATTGGTGCACCACTCGTAGTGCATTAACACTAGTTTGGTACTGTCAAAAAATGGTGTCACAGTCTGGGGACAGATTGAATGGAACATGAAAAATACTGCACCCAAACCAGAACACTCGTCTCAATCAAACACTTAACTCAATGTATATAAAGTAGAGATGTGTGATTCGTGAACGATTCGAAATTCAAATTCAAAAGTAGCTTTATTGTCAGAAATTGTAAAAACCATTGACAAAGCCATGCTTAAATTAGATTAAAATAAACTATCTATAGCTACTTAATTGTTACATCCAGTAAAAATCATTATATGTGCCTAATATTATTTATATAAATGATAAGAATAAAAATGATTATCAAATAATACTTAAAATAAGGGTTAAAATTTCAATAGGTACACATTAATTAGAAACACTGAGTTACTTATTAATTATAATTTAAAAAAAAAAACGTATTAAAATGGGTTAAATGAAATGTCCACAAATTATAAATAAAACTCATCTAGGGAATAATATGTTTTTGTTATCATATACTTTTTTGTCAAAAGTCTAAAACTTTTATAGCAATTAACTTCTCTTAAATTTATAGGTAAGTGATTAAACATTTTTTTTGCGTTGTACACAAACGAATTTTTAAAGAGAGTTGAGTGAGGAATTGGCAATTGCAACATACGTGGCCGACGAACACTATATTCCCTTTCTCTGTCTAGCTCATTTTTGTATTTTTTATAAACAAGACACACACTTTCCAAGATAAATATACAACATAAAGTCAGTATTCTATGTTGAGCAAATAAAGGTCTACATGACGTCTGTCTTGTGACTCTACCTAAACTCCTAAGTGCTCTTTTTTGCAAAACAAACACGGCTTTAAAAAGAAAATTCGAACAGGATCCCCAGTAGCAGATTCCATAAGACAAATGAGATTCGATAAGCGAAAAATATGCACCCCTGGCCACATCAAGGCCCAGATTTTCCGAAATCACTTTTAACGCATAACATCCCGAAGCAATTTTGTTCTTAAGAATTGTTACATGTTCTTGAAATTTCAGATTTTTGTCAATATATATACCTAGAAATTTATTTGCTTCAACAATAGAAATGCTTTCATTTTCGAGAAGAATCCCACCAATCTCACACTTAAAGTTTAATATGTTTGCTTTAGAAATATTAAAAGATAATCTATTTGCATCGCAACATTCTTTAATTAGTGCCATATCATTTTGAACTGTCGCTAACAATCTATCAATATCGACGTCATGCCAAAGGACTGTCTGATCGTCCGCAAATGCCGTAAACTCTCCACTGATTGGAAGATACAAAATGTCATTAATAAATATTAAAAATAAGATAGGTCCTATAATGGTATAGCTTCTTCAGAAGAAATATTATCATTAAAAATAACTGACTGTGTCCTGTCATATAAGTAAAAACACATCCACTCTAGCTCAAAACCTTGGACACCATAGGAATGAAACTTTCTTAATAATATTCTGTGATCTACACAATCGAACGCCTTGGATAGATCACAGAATACTGCCGTAGCCCTTTCCCCAGAGTTGAGTGTGATATATAGGTGCTCCAAAAAGTTAAAAATAGCATCACTAGTACTTTTTTCAGCCTGAAAGCCAAACTGAGAGTTATTAAGAAGATTATGTTGAGAAAAAAAGGAGGTTAGTCTAATTTGTACTAGTTTTTCTATCACTTTGGATAAGGAAGGAAGTAAAGCTATAGGACGAAAGTTGGAAGGACTTTTGTGATCTCCACCTTTATACAGGGTTCCTAAGCAAATCCTTAGGGGGCCAAGTAGCCGTGTATAAGACGCAGACAAACGGAAAAGCACATTAGGCAGAAAAGGATGGGCATGGGGCGATGTTGTCACTACATCTTACACGTAGTAAATCCATTCCTGGTTGTTGTTTTCTAATGTTTTCCATTTTCATTCCTTTAGGACTGGAATAAAAATTGTTTTTGCTCGACTTTTATACCAAACTGATGAAAGATATCGTAAAAAAAAAATATTTTTCGGCTTTTCATTTTGTAACCATTGTCTTTACGCACTGTTTACAGGCTGGGGACTGAGATGCATGCAAATTCCTAACCTAAAGCGTTCATACACGGCCGGAGAAATCGACTGAGATATTTCCGTAGAAACTTTATCAAGCAAATAGGACGGGTTGACGCCTTCGAACGTCCAACCCGGGTTTTGCACTTTGATTCGAAATCAAAAAGGAGGAACAGTCAGATGTGGGGCCGTGTACAAATTACGTAACGGTTATTTTACCCATTTTTGACCCCCTCCCTATGTGATGTTTTGTAACGGTTGGCACGCCACTCCCCTAATATTACGTAACGATTTCAAGACCACTACCCCCCCCCCAAAAAAAAAAAATTTCACTTATTTTCATTCCAAATTTTCTTAGTTTCACACAAATGCAAACGCTGTCGAAAACCCCCTCCCCCCTACGTAACGTTTTGTAACCCCCCTCCCCCTATGACCATTACGTAATTTGTGCACGGCCCCTGGAGTCCCAGTGGAGGAGGGCGAGAAAATTTATATTTTTTTCTTAAAAATTATACTCTTTAGACCTATTTCTTTGCGTTCCCGAAATTAAGTAATTTTCGAAAAAAAATTGTAAGCGGCGCCATTTTTATTTCGTGCTTTGTTTTTCTAACATTTTTGCGTTCGGCTAATTTAATTGAAAAATTTTTGCCTGCGGCGCCCTTTATCTTCTCACTCGAAACCAAGATCCCCCGTTTTAGGAAAACTGATCCCGTCTCTGTTTTTAAATTTTTTCGAATAAAAGTAGAGTATGATCATGGGGGAAATAATTTTTTTCTACGGTATGACGAAAATTTCGAGAAAGTTGAAGAAAAAAATAAAAAAAGTGGCAGAGCTCAAGTTTTTCGTAAAAAAAATATCAAATGTAGTGTAGGGCCAGCTTTATTTAAAATCAATAATATCGCAAGCAAAAAGCTCTGCAGGAAAAACAGCGCCGTTTATTGATTTATGTGGCTGCTAGTGCTAGCTGCATGGTTTGGCCGTTTCCGGATAGGTGTCACTAGTAGAACAGAATGGAAAGAAATTTAATTAAAAGCAAAGATATTTCTTTCTAATGTTAACAACCTCACGAGTTTATCGCTCAGTATCATAAATAATGGACCTTGCCGCCTTCTTTAAGCAAGAAAAATCTGTGGTTTGGACCTGAAAACATCTAATTTTTAATCTCATGGTGTGGCCGCCATCTAGCGGAATTTGCAGACATCTTGTCAACGGTTATTATTGCAACAATGAAAGAGTGGCGACAATTTTTTCTCATGAAAGCAGTCCGGAGATAATAACAAACTGGCACCATTGCTCAATATACCTGTTTCTTTTGTGCGCGCAGAACCTTTTATGCCATTTCTGTTTGATTTATTGAAATCTTATCCCTAAGGAAAATCTTAGAAACCCTGTATAAGGGTATAATAAGTGCTTTTTTCAGACACAAAGGAAATTCTTCTGTACTAAAAGATTTGTTAATAGCTAAAGCAAGTGTATTTAGGGCCACGTCAGGAAGCGCTTCAAGTACACGAAGCGAAATTTTATCCCATCCTGAAGAATTTTTGTTTTTTAGTTTTTTAAAAACATTTTTAATTTCAAAAGCTGAGGTGTGAGATAGAGTAAATGTTTCAGTTACATTTTTTTTTTTGATGTGATTTTATTGGACAGATTTAAAGCTATACTGCAGTAAAAGGAATTTAAATCGTTAGGTGTAAAATTTGATTCAACTGTGGAAGAGTTTTTACCTCTAAGTTTATTCAATATTTTCCATGTTTCTTTGTTTTTGTTATTGGATTGTTCAATTTTGTTGTGAAAGTAAAGTCTTTTAGCCACCTTAACTGTTTTTTTTTTAAATATTTTTCTATAATTTTTAAAGTGAGCAAGAAAGATATCATTATTTCCAAAAAACTTTTTGATATATTGCAAAAATCTTAAATTTAAAGCTGACTTTTTTAAATTTATTTGTAATAAGCAAGTGAAAATATTCTAAAGAGTCTTCACTCATACAGATGTTGCTCCAGTCCGTCTGATTACACAGTAACTTGAACTTTCTAAAGTTTTTTTTTGTAAATAATCTACCTCTTTTTACTTTTTTTTTTGTTCACTATGATCGAATCACTTACACGAGTATTGAGTGATCGAATCATGTTTGCTCGATATGATTCCATCAGTGAAATGAGTCAAATGAGCCACGAAGACAGAATGAATCAAATCGGAACGGATCAACGACTGACTGACCCACTGTGTGGCGATACACTTAATCAGTCGGAAATAGGTCGATCGTTTCGTTCATTCGTTCCTTTGATTCAAATTCCTGCGCGCGGGGTAATCTGTATGAAAATATAGATATTTTGGGCAGCAGAGTATGTTGTATTTAGCTGCATCTTGCATCGACCTTTTTTTTGTCACCAGGTCATTATTTTCTTTAATTTCAAATAAAGATTCGATCAGTTTAAAAACGAATCACTGATCGATTCGTTCAGTGCCAAATGATCGACTTACCCATCTCTAATATAAAGCTAGAAACATACAGGTTAAAAGAAGACACAATCTGCTTGCGTCTTTTTTTTATATTGTGTTAGTCATTTTCCGCATTTTTGTTTATTTTTAATTGTGATATTTTTAATCTTTGGTTACGCAAAAGTTTTTAAGATTTCGCCGCATAAAAAGACGTGCTGTGTTTGTGGATGCCGCCAAACAACAAAAGTAAAGTTCCACAGGTTGGTAGCAACTTTTTCTTCAAATTTAAAGGAAAAAAAGTGAAAATATCTAAAAATTATTTCTATTCATATATTTATTTAAAAATAGAAAATACTGATTTTCTAAAAACGTAAACAAATAGAAAAAATTTGATAACTGCACAGCTGTCTTTCTCGATTTTGGTTGGTTAACCGATGACGATGGCCGCGCATGTGCAGAACCGCTAAGCTTTGACGCCAGAAAGAGACAATAAGAGTCATAAAAGAGTAAAAGAGAAAGGTATAGGATAATATATATATATAGGACATCCTGCTTACAAAGTTGTGCACTCCGAAAGCATTGCAAGGGCGCATATTTAAGGTCATACATATATGGTTTTGACTTAAAATATAAAGGCGGGAAAAAATTTTCGGTCTGCACGAGCCAATACTTTCTCCACATAGGCCAATTAACTCCTACCGTTTTAGTGTCCTTTTCTCGACCTTCACCGCCATATTGACAGAAAACGAATGGATTTTCTGTCATTTTTGAGTTAAAATGGCGGCGAGACACTAATGTCCGTGTACACCATTTCCCCTTACTTCTTCCACTTGTTCAAGTGCCGCTTGAACTGAGGGTGATCCTTGAGATTTACTTGGTTTGCAAAAGTTCCGAATACGTTCCACTTGGAAAAAGTAAGGAAATTATTGGCAACGTGGCAGTTATCTGCATTTTTTTGTGTTTTTTGTGTGGTTATCATGATCAAAAAACCACGTAAAATTTGGGGTTTTAAAAAAACAATTTTATCGATGATTTATGATTGTATGGAGGAAAAGGCAAATAAAACTATTTTAATTGGTTAACTATAAAACCTGACTATTTATTTAGTATATGTTTTTACATCGTAATCAATACGTATTGAAAAGATTGTCTTCTTTTTCTTTCATAGAGCATGTTCTCTGTTCCGACAAAGAGCGTGACATATGAAAACATACTAATTATTACACCACCAGACCAACCCAATCCATTTTTCAGTTTCTTTACAACGAATTTGCAAAAAAAGGTGAATTATTCGCTTAGCGAAAAAAATATGATTTTTCTTGGACATTCTAAAAAAAAAATCCTTCTTGGTAGGTATTCCATTAATTAAAATGTCTAATTCTTCATCTTCTTCGTCATCCCAAAGAAGTTCCATTTTAAGCACAGACCACTATTGTAATCACAGAAATATTTTAAGGCAACGAAACAGTTTTATAATCTGATTAAATTAGTGGCTTTTGTTTAAAAACATAATCAAAAAAATACCTCACATAACCTCAAAATGCGCTTAAGCCAAAGTAATTCTACGGTTTATCTTAACTGCAGCTTAAGTGCCACTTCATGATATTCCACACCAATGCACACCAAAACTAAAGCTTAAGCTTGGCTTACATGTCAAGCCAAACCCGTGCACACGGGCATAAATCTGTAGGAGTTGATCGGCCTGTATGGAGAAGGTACTGCACTAGCCCTCAGAGCCGGTGCAGAAAAAGTTGCACTTAGTGCAAAACTGATATTATCACTTTGCCAATGGAATATGAAAACTGAAAAAGTGCACCCCAATGGAACAGCATCACCGCCTCAGTTGTGCACTGGTGGCGCCCAGTTTTACCAATGAAAATCGCTATTAGTCTTGACTTGTTTTGTTTATGGCTTTGTCTCTGATGATAAACAATTCGCCAGCACACTTCCACGGCTCGTCAAGATAATCTGGCTTGTTGCCACTTGAGATCCTTGTATTTATTATGTTTTTGTTTCTCTTTTTTCTCTATTAGCTACTTTTCCCGGATTCATTCTTTTGTTTGTTGTTTCTACTTGTTTTGTTTTCTTTGGTGTTTTTCTTCTTGTTCTTCAAGGTTCTTGTTTTATTTTTATACTATTTTTTTTTAAACTGGGTTAAATTAGTAAATTCTCTCATCCTCTTTTATTCAAACAAATTAAAACAAAAAAACACAGAAATTAAAATGAAATAGAAGGATATTCTCAAGTAACAATTGTTAGTAGAAATACACTAAAATTAACGGTGCATAAATTACAAAAACTAGTCATTTGTGCAACGGGCGCTATAATGGACAACCCCACAAACAATGAAAGGTGGTAAGGTGTATTTGCTTTATTGGCAATATTGGCAAGTGAATGCCATTGGTTATTTACTACAGTAGTATTATCGGCAAAATTGCGCTATTTTGCCAATGATTATTTACTAGTGCTGATGTATTGGCAAATTTATGTTATTTTGCCAATAACTGAAAAACGTGTTTTACATACCAAGTGCAACGCAATCGTTCCTTTAAAAATTGCATGCATTTCTAAACCACCTTTCCGGTCCGATCAAACGCATTTTTTAAATTTCCCGCGCGATTGACATCTGTCGTGCGGTTGACAACTTGACGTACTTGCCGAAGCCATTTTAATAATATTCTGCGGATTCTTTCTATGTGGATTCCCTTTTGTATTTTGCAAGTTTTCTTTTAAAATTGGCTTAAATTTTGTTCGAGTTTCAAGTCACCATGGATGTGGAAGCCGATACTGCGTTAGTACTCATATTCTTTTGTTCTTAAATAAGGTCGGCCTAGAGTGGACTTAAAAATGTTCAGAACTACCAGTAAAGCGATCAAAAATCGTCAAGTTTGCTGGGTTTATACAGGCATATAAAAATTAAAATAAAAAATAATAACTTTGAACCAAACAGCACACAGCTTCTGCACATGAATGCAAAAGTGAATGACACCAATAGTTGAAATAATTAAACTAAACTCCATCATGCTGTTTTCCTTACTAATATCTGTTAAAAACAAACCAAAAACTGCAAGAAACCCCTGAGGTTATGTGTGTCAAAGGGGCATGCTCAAATCCGTTTTAAGATAAAAATAAATGTTAAGTTACTCATCTTTTTATTTATGCTGTATAAATGCCTACACTGTTCCCCATAAGTAACTTTTATTTTAATTTTAATTATTTTTTTTTAAATTTTTATTTTGATTTGCGTGTATGAACCCAGCATTAAATCGTGATCTAGACGCCACTTTACAAGAAAATCAAAGGTCACATCATGATCTACAATGCTTAAGCGATACTGACACTAATAATTTACAAATTTCTTTTGTAATCGAGCAAAACCGTTCTCAACTTAAAAGCCAGTTAACTCCTACCTGTGTTCAGCCTTCAGTGCCATTTAGCCTACTGTTGCCGCCATTTTTATAACCAAATTGACAGGTAAAACATGATTTTTTTCTCAGTTTGGTGTCACTATGGTCTCTATAGTAGGCTAAAGGATACTATATTAAAAAGAGTTAACTGGCTTTTTAGTTGAAGTGTTGGATCGAGCCATCTAAAGATTCATCAATTCAGTCTACGTCCAAGTCATTTTCTAACACTGAAATTTCTCTTGCTGACCCAGAGAATGATGACCCTTAAATTTCTTGTGAAACCGAGCTGTCTTTAGTTAATATCTTAAAATCTTTTTTAAAATTAATTTGAAAAAACTCGTCTGTGGCACTATTTTTTTATTTTAACGTAAATTCGCCAATAAAACAAGTAGATTAAAGTTTTATTTTTTTTTTGAGAAACCGATATTTTGTCACTTTTGAAGCAAAAAAGGTTACTTTTTCCTAAAACAAAATACTGGTTTATCCAAAAAATAATAATTTACAGCTATACTTACCAAAATTTAAACTTTTTTAGATTCTGTAAAAAATCCTTTAAGAAGTCAACCAACTTTTCCTCATTCTGTCGTTGAAGATGCTACTAAGGCTTGGTTACGGGGTGCCTGTGACTGAAAAGGGGGCAGAACATCCAGGAAAAAAGATGCTGAATAAATCTTCATCTTATCTTATAACAAGAAGAAGGAAGTACTAATTTTTTTAATTTTTGGCCAAGGAATTTTTATATAAAGCATCTGAAGCAAACCTTATTTTTTTGATTCACAATCAAAGAGATTCTAAATAAAATTTTCCCTGTTGCAATTTACTGTTGTATGGAAAACCTTCTCTTAATAAATATTTAAATCAATTTATGAAAGAATTTGCCTCTATCTTTGGCATGACCAAGACGATAAATATTATTCAAATTAGGATAGGATTAGGATATAAATATAAGTGTATAAGTGTTTGTTTATAGTAACATTTATTTATTTATTACATATGGTTTTTCTAGGAATTTTTGTTCGTTTAAGGATAACATAAAATAAATGTGCATTCGTAAATTATGTGCATTATTTTATTTTTAATCCACAATCATTACAATTTTTATTTTATGCATCAATACTTTAAATAGGAAGAAAAAGCCAATTATCAGTGGTATCGAAATTTGCATCTGTATCCCTATTGAGCCGACCAATCAAGGAGGTGCACTTTTAAACTTTTAATTTTTGCGTGGGTTTGGCACTTAGTGGTAAGGGTGATTCACCATATTTTCCCAACTACATAACTCATTTATTCTTAAAGATAGAAAAAAAATAATACAAAAGTTTCTTAGTTTTTTACAAATTTTAAGAAAATTTAACCAAAATTTTCAAAGTATCAAATTTCGACATCAACTTTCTTATTTCAAATGGAAAACCCTGTATATTTTTCAAGAAAAACGTTGACTTAAGAGCAACTGCTTAAGATAAACCCTACAAGATCTACCGAAATTTAAAAAAATATACAGGGTGTTCAATTTAAAATAAGAAAGTTGATGTCTAAGTCTAAATTTGACATATTTTAAATTTTTATTGAATTTTCTTAAAATTTGTGAAGAACTAATCAACTTTTGTATTTAAACTATTTTTCTATCTCTAATAATAAATGAGCTATGTAGTGGGAAAAATATGGTGAATCACCCCATACATTTTTTGCCAATATTGCCTGCAATGCCGGTATTTAGTATGCAGTGCTCCTCTACATTTAAACCATGCTAAGTGTGTATTTGCCATCATTTTAAACGTATTCGTTGCCGTCGCTCGGCCGGCGGCTCACACAGGAGTGTTTAAGGTATTTATAACACACAGATTGCCGTGCGTCAAATTCTCATTGCCAATAGATGCCAATATTTGTAAGGCACTTTGCCATGTCGGCATTATTTGTGGGGAAGAAAACGACGCCCCACCGTTGTTATTAACTAGGGTTAATTTGTATACCCTACATAAACGACTTCGTGACGTCGCAAGCAACGTTTTTAGGACGCATCAGTTTAACTTTTCCTGGCCGTTTACTCAACGTTAACATAGTTGATCTACTAGAGGCATATTATGCCGATGTGCACCACTTCCCCTTACTTCTTCCACTTGTTCAAGTGCCACTTGAACTGAGGGTGACCCTTGAGATTTACTTGGTTTGCAAAAGTTCCGAATATGTTCCACTTGGAAAAAGTAAGGAAATTATTGGCAACGTGGCAGTTATCTGCATTTTTTTGTGTGGTGATCATGATTATTACCTGTCAGCTGTCAAAAAACCACGTAAAATTTAAGGTCGTTTTAAAAAAACAAATGTTATTTATGATTTATGATTATATGGAGGAAAAGGCAAATAAAACTACTATAATTGGTTAACTATAAAACCTGACTATTTATTTAGTACATGTTTTCACATCGTAATCAATACATATTGAAAAGATTGTCTTCTTTTAATAATAAGTAATAGTAAGTAATCACCAAAAAATAATTGAAAGATGTGTGTACAAGCAGACTGTAGAGTTTGTTCGGGAGCAAGGTGTACTGGTTGGCCAGCAGTCTGGATTTAGAAAGGCACACAGCTGTGAGACTGCAGTTCAGTTCATCCTGAATCAGTGGAAATGTAATAAAGATTCAGGATTGACAGGATTACATTAACAATTTTTTTAGATCTAAAAAGGACTTTTGAGACCATCGAACATGGGAAGCTTTTGGCCAAGTTGAAGAGGATATGTTTTCGGGGTACTGTTTTTAAGTGGTTTGAAGACTATTTTGAGTATATCATTAACTTTAGTTAATGGCGCTCAGTCAGATAATCGGCAGTATTCTGGGGCCTCTTCTCTTCATACTTTATATAAATGACATTGTTGAAGAATTGGAAGACCCTGATATTATACACTTGTTTGCAGACGATGGGCTGTGTACGATAACAGGTGAAAATATGGACGCTGTTGTGGCCAGTGCAAACCGTGTTTTGGAACAAATATACATTTATTCATGTAGAAATCAACTGAAGATTAATCAGAGCAAAAGTAAATTTATGATAATTTGTAAAAATAAACAGCTCAATGAGTTTTCAACAAGGAAATTAGAAATTAAAATAGGAAATGAGCCTATTGAGCAAGTTGTTAAAATAAAATATTTAGGGATTATAGTAGATAGAAAGCTTGAATTTAAAGACCACGCAAATTATGTAATGTCTAAATTGGGTTTTAGTGTAAGTTATTTCTATAGGTGTGCCCCATTTTTAAGTATATGAGCGAGAATAATAGTTTATAACAGTATTATTCTCCCGCACATAACATACTGCGCTACAATTTTATTCATGTTACAGCAGAATGATAGAGAAAGAACTCAAAAACAGCAAAATAGAGCAATGCACATTATACTAGGCTGTTCAGTTCAGCAGTTCAGTGGCCCCTGTAGGAATGTTTTTTGAGTATTCTGTTTTCGTTTTTATTTTTAAAATAAAATCGGGAAAAGCACCAGAATACCTCACTCACTGATAAAATTGTTTATAGCGCACAGGTGCATAATTATAATACCATACACCAAAGAAATTTTTACATAGAAAGAAGAAATACTGTTGGTGCTCAAAATTCTGCTAAAAAAAATGTGATATTTATGTAACAGTCTAGTCATCAAAATTTTATTTATTTTTATTTTAACCCTTTTTATATTTATTGTTTTGTTTCGTTTTATCTTAAAAGTTTGTATTTTGTATTTGTTGTTCTATATATTTAATTGGTTTATTTTTTTTTATTATTTAATTTTTACTTGATTTTTGTCTTTTTAATAATGAGAATTTGCCACTGACTTGCTGTTTTTGTCTGTGTTATCTTTATAGTTATTTATTTATATTTTTTTATACTTTGTTATCTATTATACATTTTACTTTTTTGATTGAATTTATGTATTTATCTTTTTTGGTGTTTTTTTTTTTAATTTATAAGCTTTTGGAATTGTAGTTGTTGACTAATTTATCATTGACTCCAGCTGAGCACTACTAACATCTAGATATTTTTCCCTAGGAATCCAATTTATTTTTTTTAGTATTAGGATTATTATTCTCTAAAGACATTGTAAACTAACTGTATACATTAGCAATGCTAACTAAAGAATCTATATATATAGCAATCTTATCCTTATATTATTATTAATACTACTTCAACAGCCTGTTTCTTATTACATAAATTTAAGAAAAAAAACAAGTGTCAAAACAAAACCTTTTCAACACTTTGCGACGCATGCGCAACACAAAAGACTGCGAGATGACCCTAATTATTGTATGACTGCGGGATTCCGCTAAAAGACTGCGGGATTTCTAAAAGGACTGCGGGATTGTGTAAGGGATCTCCAAGGATTGCGACAGGGACACGACAAAATGTACATGTATTGCCAATAGTTGGCGCTCCCTCAGAAAATTTAAAATTGGATGAGTGTCCCACAAAGAACACACAATGTTTGTATGTTTCTTGCGGGACACTCATCCAATTTTTAATTTTCATTCTTTCCTCCCAAGATCTTTTGATCTTTTCTTTTTTAGATTCTTTTTGGTTGATGTAACTGATTTGGAAGTTTAACTTCTTAAAGTAATTGTAATCATCACCTTTTGGAAAATGAGTGAGGTGCTTGTGGATTAAAGACACTGTCTGCCGAACAAATAAACTAGGTAAAGTTAAAATTTTATTTGATACAAACAGGGCCAGAGGAGTTATATAAACAGAATTCCTTATGTTTTCATTCTTAAATCTTACACAGTATGTAGCTCAGTATGTAGTGACAAGGAGAAAAGGAATTGCTCACAAAAAGCTTACCCAGCATTTTTTAGTCTATAAGTAGTCAGTAGTTATTGGTTCTATTGTCTTATTTGGTTCAACTAGCAGCTGAATAAAGAACCTGTGATTTTCTTTTTAAACATCTTATGGGAGGTTTATATAAGCATAAATTAGCATAAATTAATTATGCAGTATAAAGTTTCAATTCTTTATAGAAGCACCTACTAGGGTTCCTAGGACCCCAAATCTGTCAGTGCTGATTTTTTTAAAGAGAAATAAGGGTCCTGGGGGAGGGGTTGTAATGTTTTTTGGGTTGGGTTGGGATGGGTTGGGCTGTGTTGGATTGAGTTGTTTTAGTGTAAAAAAAAAATTAAAAAATAAAGAAAAATTAAGAAAAAGAACAACCGGCACCATCAGATTTGGGATCCTAGGAATGGTAATTATGCAGTATACGGTTTCTGCTATTTTTGATTTTTTATGAAAAATTCTTTATAGAGGCACCTACTTACTAGGGTCCCTAGGACCCCAAATCCGCTGGCTCCAGTTTTTTTTTTAAGAGAAAAAGAGTGCCAGGGGGGGGTTGTAATATATTTTTTTGATTGGGTTGGGTTGGAATAGGTTGGGTTGGGCTGTGTTGGATTGGGTTGTTTTAGTGAAAAAAAAAATAAAAAACACAAAAATTAAAAAAAAACAACCGGCGCCGGCAGATTTGGGGTCCTAGGAACTCTAGTAGGTACCCCCATAAATAATTTTACACAGTATACGGTTTTCTGCCATTTTTGATTTTTTATGGAAAAATTCTTTATGGGGGCACCTACTAGGGTCCCTAGGATACCAAATCCGCCTACGCCAAATTTTTTATTTTTTTTTTTAAAGAGAAAAAAGGGTGACCGGGGTATGGGTTATAATGTTTTTTTTTATTGTTTTGGGTTGGGTTGGATTAGGTTGGGTTGGACTGTGTTGGATTGAGTAGGGTAGGTTAGCCACTTTCAAATAAAATGAGGAGATGAGGGTGGGCGTGGCCAAACCTTCCTCAACTCTTTCTGACCTTTGGCCCTTGACCTTTGACCCTTGACCTTTGATATTTGACCTTCGACCTTTGACCCTCTCATATTTACCCCCTCTCTTCTTCTCTCCCTCTACTCCTCCACTCTTCATTTCCCCTAACATTACTCTCTTCGCCCCTCTCTATTTACTTAACCCCTCTACTTTTCTCCCACCACTACTTTAGTTTTTAGCCAGGAGGGGATATTTCTCTTTAAGTCGGTATTTCTACAACGGAGGAGTGACTTCTCCCCTCTCTTATTACATACATTTTTGGTGGGAGAGTATCGGTATATAAATAGCCGTGTTTTATCAAGTTATAAAATAGTTCGTTTTTGGGAGTATATAGTGCACGATACGAAAATGAATTTGTGTGAGTTTTGTGGAAAAAATTTTACTCGTATCGATAATTTTAAGAGGCATCAACGCACGGCATGTAAAAATACACCAGTTACAACTTCCGATGCATCTCCGGCTAAAAGACTAAAATTAAAAGAAAATGTGAAAAATAGTGGACAGTCGACTATGATTGCGAATAGTTTGCCATCAACATCAACCGCTTGTGACCAGGATGTGCAAAAAGTAATGTGTCCAACATGTAATGTATATGTACAAAAACGTTTAATGGCTGCACATTGTAGAACACAACAACACCGCACAAATGCATGCGTTCCGCTATCGGACGGGGTCAGTTTAATAAGAAGTGCTTTCGGAAAGAATATTGCTAATTACAGGATTCACCCTGAGTCAATGGGCACAACCTATAAACAATTTTTTATAGATGTTAAAAACAAAGTATGCGAATAGTTGCAGAGATCAATAGAAGAATTAATCTGGAATTATTTGCTCTATTCGTGATGCCCAAAAATGAAGAATGTGAAGAAAAGTCGTTTAACACACAAAATCAAATTGTGCATGAAGGCTCCGACTTAAATGAGATCTATAATGATTTTGTCGATAAATTGATGAACCAAACTTCAGAGTTTGAAGAACGTAATTCTGGTAGGTATTAATATTTTTAAAAATAATGTAAATTTAAATAGCTTTTTTTTTAATTTTTTTTTGCCTACGATTACTTATATTTATGTATTTTCTCTTTTTAAGGATGGGCCTTACAACAAATTTCATATTTGGAGGTGAACATCAATAAATGTAACCCTGTTGGAGGCTCCTCATACATCAAGCTACCCAAACCCATTGAGAATAAGCACGCTGTCATAAATGTCAAAAATGAAGATCAAGCCTGCTTTGCCTGGGTGATAGTATCAGCATTGCGACCCGCTCATCAGAATCCTAACCTAATTTCATCATACCCACACTATTCTTCGGTGATTAATGTGACAGGTATGGAGTTTCCAGTAAAATTACACGACATATCAAAGTTTGAGGAGCTAAATGATATCTCTATTAATGTGTATGGTCTCGAAAGTTTTTTCGAAAATGGTAAAATGAATTATGAAGTTGTAGGTTCTTATTATTACTCAAGAAAAAAAAAGAATTTTCACATTAACTTATTATTGGTTTTGCAGGATTGTCAGTCAAAAGATAAGAACCACGTTTGTGATAATTGCCAAAAAAGTCATTATTGTTGGATAAAAAATTTTTCGGCTTTAGTGTCTAAACAAATTTCTTCTAATGGCCACAAATTATATTTTTGTGATGGTTGTTTAATCCATTTTAGATCTCCAAAAAATCTTCATCAACATCAACAAAACGATTGCACACATATCTTTACTGTCGCGCCTACGACCGATATGCGTATAGATAAGTTCGGGAACAGTGTTCCCTTAAATATTTTAAAATTTCAAAATATTCAAAAGCAAATGGAAGTACCCTTTGTAGTTTATGCAGATTTTGAATCCATCTTAGCACCAATACAAAGTTGTGAGCCCAACCCCAAAGGATCTTTTACGGAACGAAATTTTATACATAAACCATATTCATTTGCTTATATTATAAAGTGTTCTTTTGATAGATCCATTTCAAAGTTTGTGCTCTATCGAGGCTCTGATGCTGCGAAAGTATTCGTTGAGCGTATAGAATCTGACTTAAGAGAGCTATATCACAAATATTTAAAGGATATAGTGCCAATGACACCTTTAAACGATCAGGAACTGATTGAAATGGAACAAGCAAGTGAATGTGGTATATGTGAAAAACATTTTGAGACTTTTGATACAAAGGTAACTGACCATTGTCATATAACGGGACGAAAACGCTTTATTGCCGCACATAGTAAGTGCAATCTAAATTATAAAATGCCTAATTTTGTCCCCATTGTGTTCCATAATTTGAGCGCCTATGATTGTCACATGTTTATCAAGGAATTGTGTCGCCATGGCGATAAAATCGATGTTATTGCCCAAAATAAAGAAAAATACATTTCTTTTACCAAATCCATACATGCACGACTACACAAACTATAAGGGAGAAATAAAGAAAAAGTATTTAAAACTTCGATTTATTGATAGTTTTAAATTCTTAAGCACTTCGCTGGAAAATATAAGCAAAGGATTAGATTTTGAGTCATTTTTTGAGACTAAAAAGTATTTTCCCGACCCAGAAAAGTTTAATTTGATGAGGCAAAAAGGTGTTTTTCCTTATAGTTTTGTCACATGCCTTGAAAAATTAGATGTTTGTGAATTACCAACAAAAAATCAATTTTATGATAATCTAAACGAACAACATATTAGCGATGAAGACTATGAAAGAGCAAAAAAAGTTTGGAAAACATTTGGATGTAGAAATCTGGGCGAATTTGCAAATTTTTATTTAACTGGAGACGTACTGACTCTTTGTGACAGTTACGAAGCATTTCGCTTAAATTCATTAAAAGCCTATAAATTAGATCCAGCGCAATATTACACACTACCCTCACTGTCCTTTGATGCTATGCTTAGAATGACTAAAGTTCAATTAGAGCTACTAACCGACATCGATATGATACATTTCTTTAAAAACGGTATTCGGGGGGGGGGGGTGTAAGCCAATGTACAGATCGAAAACATATCGCGAATAATAAGTATCTTCCAGAGTTTGACCCCAACGTTGATTCATCTTTCATTATGTACTTAGACGCAACAAATTTATACGGCCATAGCATGTCTTAACCTTTGCCCACTGATGGGTTTGAATGGCTTACAGAACAGGAAATCTTGCAATTAAATATTTCTGATATTTCAGAAAATAGTCCTATTGGATATGTACTTGAGGTTGATGTTTATTATCCACTTGATTTACACAATTCTCATTCAGACTCCCTTTTTTGGTTGAAAATGTAATTCCCCCTGAATCCCAGTCAAAAATTAAAAAACTTATCCCAAACTTAAACCACAAACAAAAATATGTTGTTCACTATAGGACTTTAAAACAAGCCATTGAACATGGCCTTATTATTATAAAAACCCATCGAATATTAAAGTTTAATCAATCTCCTTGGTTAAAAAGATACATTGATTTTAACACGGATTTAAGAAATAAGGCAAAAACTCCTTTTGAGAGTGACTTTTTTAAGTTTTCTACAAACTCCATATATGGTAAGACTATGGAGAATGTAGAAAATCGCAAGGACATAAAATTAATCACTAGTTGGGAAACTATTGGTCGAAAAGTTGGTGCTAGAGCATTAGTTGCGCGACCCAATTTCAAGAACAGCTCAATATTTTCCGACGATTTTGTTGCTCTTCATATGGGAAAGCTAAAGGTTGTGTACGACAACCAATTTATCTTGGTTTTTGTATCTTGGACTTGTCAAAAACAGTTATTTATGACTTTTTCTATAATGTTATGAAAAAACAATTCAAAGATAAAGCGTCTCTCTTATACATGGATACCGATTCATTAGTAATGAAAGTCATAACAAATGATTTTTATAAATATATGGCTGATAATCCGAATTATTTTGACACGTCTAACTATGATATTAATAATAGGTTTGGCATTATAAAAAGTCCTTCGGTGTTGGGAAAAATGAAAGATGAATTTCCTGGAAATCCAATAATGGCTTTTTATGGTACTGGCGCGAAGGCATATTGTATAAAGTCTCTTTGAAAAGAGACTAAAAAGGCAAAAGGTATAAAAAAATCGATTATCAAAAAACAAATGTCAATTGAGGATTATAAAAATATTGTAGAAAAGGGCGGTTTAATTTTTCGTAAAATGAAAACATTTAAAAGTGAATTACATAATATCTACACCGAAACAAAAAATAAAGTAGCTCTGTCTTCCCACGATGACAAACGTTATTTAATACCGGGCACTACGAGTACATTACCTTGGGGTCATTCAGAAATTAAATCATGCCAAGAGTTTTTAGAAGTGCTATCTTATCTTAGATCTTTAAATGAAAATGATTTGGCTAGAGTAGAAAGAACTATGTTACCGTTATAATGTTGTGTAGTAAACCATGTATATTAGCAATTGTTATTATTTGTGTAATAAAAAAAATACATTTATGTATTTATTTAAGTGTTTTTTTTATTTACTACCTTAACCTAAAAAAAACAAATAAAAAGACCATGTTTAAACTAGGCAGTATTACCATTTAATAAATTTTTTAAAAATTTTACATTGGATAAAGCACATATAGATAAATTTTTATTGTTGTGGTATAAACAGCTAGGATTTCCTTTGGGCATCGAGGATGTTCTGGAAGTTCAATAACATTGGAAATATATTTTCGGATAAAATTGGCTTTTTCCAGCCCTTTAACATACACAAATTCTGACAGACTTGAAATGTGCTGTATAATATCTTTAAAATCTTCAATATTGGTAAATCCATTAGACCAGTTTATGCAGTGGTGGTACTTCAGAATCCAATTGGCTTGTTTCTGATATTTTAAATCCAATTTGCTAATGTTAAATGGAGGTTTAAAAACGTAATGAGCTATTTTTAAACCATCATAAGCCGCCAATTCTTTGGGTATAAATTTGTTATTGTGAGCCTTAAATCCTTGTACGTCAACAAACATATTTAACATAAACTTTATACAATATCCGCAGCATTAATCCATGAATTGTGCTTTTCAGGGAAACCCAGCCACTTAACGTAATACTCATTTCTATGGTTCATTTTTCGTTTTCGAAGTATTTTTTCTACTAAATATACATCCGGATTTTTGGTTTTTTGTAGTTCTAATTCGTAAAATGCTCCACGTATTGGTTCTCCATCAAGACTTTTCAAAATATATGAGGCTGGATTTATAAAATTAACTTTATCAATTATAAACAGCTCTGTAGACCACGATGGAGTATATCCTTTTTCAAAAATTGATTTATATTTACTTATTCGAACTTTGTCTCCAACTTTAAACTTAAACTTTTTCGGCGCAATTTTTATGTTTTGAAATGCTCTAATTTGGGAGTTTGGCTTGACATCAATTGGTCTCATTTTAATATAGGTGTGTACTGTTCAATTGTATTTATTAACTATTTGTTCTAAAATATCAATCCATTTGTAGCTACCCCTAGCAGAAAACTCCTTAAATAATTTGTTTTTTATTGTTTTAATCAACGATAGCTGCTTTTTTAGTACTATACGTGCAGTAATGATTAATTCTTTTTTTCTTCATAATTGCTCGAAAATTAGCATTAAAAAATTCTGTTCCTTGATCAGATTGGAGATTGCTAGGGAAACATTTTGCCTCTTTAAATATATCTTTCATTGCGTCATGTACTTCAGGTCCTGTTTTGGTCCGTAAGGGCCTGCCCCACACGAATTTAGAAAAGCAATTTATGCAGACCAAAATATATCGATAACCGTTATTTTCTTTTAAATACTGTTGCATATCAGCCAAATCGATTTGTCACATTATTATAGTTTTTCTTCTGGGAAAATTTTTCCTTGATGTTCTGTGTAACTCATTAACTAGACTTAGTTTCTCCTGACTAAACATTTTAGCTTCTTTGTAATTTTTTACACAGTTGAGCCTGGATGATGTAATAAAACAATTTTTTCAATTTTTTCGATTCTTATACGCAAATGTTGAAATTTGTACCGTACCTCAGAATCTAAATCTTCAACTGTTGGTTTTTTTGTTCTTTATAAAGTCTTCTAAATTAGATTGAACAAGACTAACAGCTACTGTTATAGCTGCTTTTAAGTCTTCTATAATCTTTCCTAGACGGTTTTCCAAAAACTTCGAATTAACTGCATCGTTTTCATTTATCGCATCTCCAACGTTGCATAACCGCTTATTATCAATATCAAACTGTTGGTCTGAAGTCAATTTAAAACCGTTTCCATTCAGCCCTTTTATAATCTTCACTTTAGAACTATGGCCCAAGCGTCCGAACTTATCTATAGTGTTCACACCAACCATTTCATTTAACAACTAACACTAAATTAAAAATATTCATGGTTTTAAAGGTTTTTTTTTAAATTAATATATAACACTTTCTTCTTTGAGCTCTTCAATAATGGACAGTATTTCACTATCGTGCCCTGTATGCCCAGCCATTTTAGAACTCCACAATAGTTGCAGGCGTGCAACCAACTCCTGCGCTGTATTCCAGTACACATACTCAACTTTTTTATTGCCAAGTAATTTATTTTTTAAATTTATGTTTTGTCGCTTTTTAAAACCAGATCCTGTTTTTTCAAAAATAAGCGGTTTAATAAAATTGGTAAATTTAGCAGATTTACTTTTATTTATTCCATTTATTTTATCGTATCGATTAAAGTAGGCATTAGAAACTTGAAGAATATCTTTGTAATCGCTGAGAACATTCTGATCAATTTCGTTTATGCTGGATTCATGCGGTTTCTTTAAAAACAGTAAGTCATATAATTGTCGAGATCCGATGTATTCTCCGAGTTTATGTTTTCCACGCCATAATGTTATCATTCCACCAGGAAATCTTATTATTACATCTCCTATATACATCTTCTTATTAGCAATATTATATCGGACTCCATACACAGTATCATACCTTGTTGGATTATCTTTTAACCCATATATATAGGTCATCGCTATAGCTTGTGATTCTCCTCCAGATCTTCGCATAAAAGATATATCATTATCAGTCAGCCCTGTTGTATTAAGTGAACTATCGGTCAACTTTGAATTGTTTGAGGGCGTGCCTGTTAATGGCGGACTAATTGGATATAATTCTGAAGTTTCTTTCCCAAATGATTTTTCGCTGACATTTTCAGTTCCCTCGTCTTTCTCCACATCATTATTCCTTGTATTTGTTGCTATTGAGACAGATGCAGGTTTTTTATTTTTCTTGATGCTCGCAACATTTTCTGAAATCGAAACTAGGGGTTTGGAAATGGGTCCATAAAATTTATCCAACCCAATTTTGTCATGTAACTGCTCACTTTTCAGAGCTTTAAACTTTTTCCTTACAGCATCAGTCATTAAAACAAGTTCACGTTTTAAAGATATATCATTAATTGACATGATTATGATGTGTGCTTCCGTTCATTCAACTTGCAACTAATAAAGAATGTGAATATGTTATAAATATATGTAGTTGTCAAAACCTTTTCTATATCTTCCACTGTTTAAATCATCGTCTTTATCAATCACCAAAAAATCATGTTTATCACATTTTCCAGAAATTTCTTGAAACTGAGAAAATGTAAAGTCTGGTGAAACATGGTCGGAAAAAATGTGTTTGAGATCTGTTTCATCTTGTTTAAACACTACAAGAAAATTTGCATTGTCTCGAACCAGTTGTTTTGGCACTCTAGAATACGTTTGGGCTAAATAAAAACAATCAATATTTCTATGTCTACCCATACTGTAATATGTTCTTATAATATCCTGATTATCACAAATTACATCATCGAATACAAAGACAGAATTTTATTTTGCTTCGTTTGGATGTATGACGTTGGAAGTGTCTTCAAACGTGTAATATCCTAATCCCTTTGTCGGAGTCAAAATCTTCTTTAGATATTCATATTTTGGTTGAAAAAGTGATTTAGAGTAGACATAAACATTTTCAAAATGTAAACCAAGAGGGTGTGTTAAAAGTGTAATAAGAACATTCGTTTTTCCACAGTTTGATGATCCTATTATAAGACCTCGAATAGAATTCGGTAGTAGTTTTCCATGGCGAGACTTAATGCTACCATGGCCAATTTTTTCATCTAAATTAATAACAGAAATTTTATCTTGTTGTTGCACGAGACGCATGACGATAGAGACTAAAATTTGTATTTAAGCTAAGGTAGATATATAATTGTTTTCATTCAAATGTTGTTACAGTGCGACAAAAAGAAAGGTTATGGTATTTTTAATTCTCTGATAAATAAGTTACCAGTTGAACTACACCTTCCTTTTTATCAATTCTGTGGCTTAGGCACTCGTCTAAATAAGAGATTAGCTAGGGGTGACCCTGGAATTAATCAATTAGATAAAGCTTGCAAAAAACATGATATCAGTTACGCAAATAATTTGAATAATTTAGAAGAACAACACAAAGCTGATAAGCAACTGCAAGACGCGGCAGAACAAATTGTGAAGTCGACCAATACAGGACTCAAAGAGAAGGCTGCTGCTTGGTTTGTTGCAAAAGCTATGAAAGTAAAGCAGAGGTTTGGAATGGGGCTGAAATACAAAATCACAGGAGGAACAAAAAACGGGAAGAATGTCAGAAAAGTAAAAAAAAGGAAAAGCTATGAAAACAAAGCAAACATTTGGAATGGGCCTTAAACGCAAAAAACTCAAAGTGTTAAAAAAGGAAAGAAGGTAAAAAAAGTGGCGTTGGGTGCTGCTGTAAGAAAAATTCGATCGGAACTTCAAACCTACCGAAAAACGAATAGACAAAAACATCAAAACGTATCAACTATATCAAAACTTGCATTGGCTGCATCACGAAAGCATATAAAAGCATATGGTGGAAAAAAGTTTATTAGAACACCGAGAATTATTCCTATACCTCGAACAGGCGGAGTTTTACCATTTGCGTTGCCTGCTCTTATTCCTTTATTCTCAGCGTTATCCGCGATCGGAAGTTTAGCAGGAGGTGCAGCAGTTATTGCGAGGGCAGTTAAAAGTGTGGCCCAAAATAAGGATAGTGTTATTAATAATAAAAAGCAACATACATTATCAGAAAGTAAAAATGGAAGTGGACTCTATTTGAAACCATTTCGCACCGGACTTGGATTGTATTTAAAAAACTCAAAAAACCACTAAAGCCCTTACCAAGAAGGGCTTTATCAAATTTTGATCTAGAAAAATATGCAAAGAAATATAAAATCGCCAATTTTAAAGGTATTTTTATGCGTGACACACTCCCCAAAAACGGGCCAAAAAAGGATGAATCCGGGATTATTAACTTGGAGACCTTCCAACAAATGGGCAGTCACTGGACCGCTTACAGAAAGAAAGGAGGAAATGTTATATATTATGATAGCTTTGGAAACTTACCCCCACCCCTAGAGTTTGTGAGATACATGCGTACTGGCACACATTCTGCCACTGAGATTCGCTATACATATACAAAAGAACAGAACTACGACACAGTTTGGTGTGGTCACTTATGCCTAAAGTTTTTAATGAGAAAGAACCCTTTTTAGCAGTAGTAAAATTAATTGTTTTTCAAATCCAAAGTCGGAACGTGAAAATTTATAGAAAATGCATAAATCTTTGCGGGCTTTTAGTAAATGTAGAAGTTTACTGAAAATGACAAAAGAAGAATTAAGTGATATGCCGAAAGAAGTAATGATTGCCTGCGCTCCTAATGAAATAGCTTTAGTGTGGGATAGATTACCGGAAGAACTTAAAAGTTATATTGATTGATATGTTGAAGAAACTTGGAAAAGCCTCGATACATAATTGTTGCATTCCAAAATACCAATAATAGTAACAGCAAAAGCAAGGAGGCAACAGAATTTATTTCTGCTGACGTGTGTGACATAAGACTGTATATCAACTCAATAGTTTTTCCATACGAGAGATGGAATCTCGATTTTTCAAAAAAACTATGCGAGGCTGTCTTTTACGCATATGAGAATTTTCAAAAAAGCTATTATGGGAAAACATTCAGTGACCCAATGCTGGACTTTGAAAGTTTCATCGCCAACCCAATATTTGTTATAGATTGTTCGCATCAACTAGATTCTATAACCTCATCAAACTGGAATTTAACACAAGAAAATCAAAGTTTCCAGACAATACTAAGGTGTTTGCATTAATAATTCACGATTCACTTATTTCGTACAACATTGTAAACGGTACTGTTCAACGGGGATAAAGTTTTTTAAATTATTTTATTTTGTTAGATAAGTAGCCAGTATTTTTAATGTTTTTTTTTTATCACGGTGTAAGTTTATAATAATTGTAGGTTTTACATCAGAAATAAAATGTATTTTTTTTAAAATATTATAAGTATATAATAATTGTATATATATATTTTGAAAAATAGTTTTACATAAGAAATGAAGTGTAGTTTTTTATTAATAATCCAAAAAAAAAAGAGATTTATATATTTATAGGGTGCCATTAACTATTTCTTTGATTTGAATTTTCTTCCATCTCCGAGTCTGTGGATGACAGGAAACCATCAAGTTCCAATAAATTAGGAGGAGGCTCGTTTGAAACCGTCGTCCTTTCAAACAAATCCTGGCATTCCTCACCAGATGCATTGAACCATTTTATTTGCTGATACGTCTTGCAAAATCCGCACTGCATACGGTCATTTATTATAAAGGGACTGCATACCGCTGTTGGTTTGGACATTTTTGATTTTGCTAAAAATAAAAAATTATTTTTATATTCGAAAAAATAGTAAAAACTAAAACTAAGGAGGGGGGAGGGGGAGAGGGGGGGGCACAGCGTTTCCCCCTTACAATTTTTTTTAAATTTTATAACGTTAAAAGATCACAGCTGTTTCATTTGATAGCATTTAGAGCATGTTAAAAATAGTACCCATTCTGTTTGATTTTTTTCGAATATTTTTTTCTCAGGAACTAAAGCTTCAATCAACATTAATCTAGGAACAACTTTTATTGTAAATATTATGGCAAGTTAAAGTTCGAAAGTTACATTGTAATAGAGTGTTTTTGAATGATTGAAAGCTAGAATCAACCTTATCCTCATAACGGGTTAGGATCAATATTTTTTTTAATTTGGATCACGTAGAAAAGCAAAAAAAAATAATGCAACAAAAAGCCGATAATAAAAAAATTAATTTAAGTGTGAAAAGTCTTAAAGCCAAATTATTCCCAGTACGGGAAATACCCATTTTTTTTAAATCAAAATGCGTGCGGGTTGTTTTTCGTACGCATGAAAGTTAAGCTTTCCCGCACGCGACTGCAGTTGACTTTATAATAAAAAGTCCGAGTGCGGGGAAAAACTCGGTGTAATCTTTCTGGCTTAAAATGCGTGTGGGAAAGTGGTGTTTCCCACACGTCCGTAGAAAATACTTATTTACCTAAACAATGTAGAAAGTCTTTCTTCGACGCACGAGACAGCCGTTAGATGCATAGTTAGCAAAAAAAATTAATGCAACAAGAAATCCGATAATAAAAAATGTAAGGTAGAAAAATCTTATAGCAAATATATTTACAGCACCGGAAATAGTTATTTACCTAACTAGCGCAGAAAGTTATTCTTTTTTGCGACGGGACAACCGTTAGATGCAGAGTTAGAATCACTTAGAATAATAAAAAAAACCCGATAATAATAGTACATTATAAACCTAGGGAGTAAAGTGGTACATTTAATTCCGAGGCAAAAAAGTTTATATAATATAATTTGTCGAGGGATTAAGCATCACTTTACTCCTGAGGTTTATATACTATTTTATGCACTTTAGAATAAGCAGAAAAGTAAAAAAATACTATATTTTTTATTTATTTTTCAAAAAATCGCACTCTGTAGACAAACCGCCACATGTACCATCGCTCTGTCTTTATGTCAAACGATAACATCCAGTATGCCGAAACGCAGAAACATATGCGTCGCTATGTCAATAAATTTTACTTTATTTCCCTAGGGAATAAATGACCCACTTTATTCCCGCAAAAGCGGGATTAAATGGGTGCATTTATTAAGTCTTAAAGCAAATTTATTCCCTGTACGGGAAATATTATTTTTTTTTTGAATTAAAATGCGTGCGCGTTATTTTCCGCACGCTTGTAGAAAATATTTATTATTCTGATTAGTGCGAAAAGATGGAAAAGATACTTTACGTAAAAAGTCGATAATAAAAAAGTCATAGTCGGAAAAAACAATTTACCGTACTACTGTGCCACTTTACAAACTAAAATACGTGCGGAAAAGTGTTGTTTATCGCACGGTCGCAAAAAAAAATATTATTTATAATTAATATTTTAAATTGGTATTATTATGTCACCCTTAGAATATTTTTTCTGTGTGTGGTAATACTCTAAAAGGAGAGCGTTAGACCATGCTCTAAAAAGAGAAAAAAGGTACTTCCCTAGGAATTGGTGCAGCGAAGTCAAAGGGAGGAGCTAAAAAATGAGAGGGTGGTAAACCAAAGATTTCATTTAAAGCAGCTACGGATATAGCAAGTTAGTCTGTCTTTAGTTGCCAAAATTGAAACACTTTTTGAAGTGTTACCGAGTTTTTTTAGTTGTGTGTGTTAAAAAATGGCCGAAGAAAGTTTTAATTTAGAACAGTACTTCGATGACGAAGCGAGGATGTGGGCGGAGGCGTCCGATCTTGATTATAACTCCCAACTTTGGGATATTCAAGGGTCGGACGACGAGGAGGACGCCGAGGAGGTGGCCGAGGAGGTCGCCGAGAAGGAAGTCGAGGACGTGGTAGACCCTATAACGCAAACAGACGGCGAAGAAGAGATTCCTAACTACCAGCCGATTAGGAATTTTGTTACGCCGGCGTCGTTTGGAAGGTAAAAAATTTGTAATTTATTGTGTATATTACCACACAGGAATTACCTAAGAAATTCCTCTGTGATACTACCTTTTTTTTTTCGTTTCTCTTTAAAACCGAAAAAGATATTTAGATCCCCAAATGCAAAAAAAATATCTTATCAATTATGATTTATAATCTTGGTAAAGAATTCTCTAAAAAACCAGAAAAAGATAACGTTTTCAATTTTAGCAATTAGAATGTCGCAAGTCAAGATGCAATAGCCTCGTAGAATTAATTATTTCACAAAAAAAAGTATGGAACATGCGATTGCACGCTCGTAGAAAAAATATATATATTTTTTTGTTATTATTTTTTATTAGGGTAGTAGTAGGTTTTGACAGAACGTTCTCGCAAGATTTTTAAGTGTTATATTTTTAATACCGCACTCAAATAAGTATGCTAAAGCGCACATATATTACCGCCTGCTTGTTGATAAAATTAAAAAAAAATTTTTTGTTTTACAGATTCAATGTGACTGACAATTCGGCTGGCTCATCCGGGGCTGCTTCGATGGCGGGAGCTGTAGGGACGGGAAGAGCCGAAGAAAGAAGGTAAAAATTTGTTATTAATATTACTTAAGGAATTCTCTCTAAAATTAAAAAAGTATATTGTCTGTTTTTTAAATCTATTAGAAATTGGTTCACATTTAAAGACAAGTCTTCTTTGGATATTTGCACGTTCAATTTAATATGTAAATATAAATTTCTTTTTTTGTTTTGATTTATAGATTTAATGAGCCACAGCCCAGCTGTTCGTTCCGTGGTCCAGCTGATGAACCACCCAGAAAAATTCAGGTGCTGGAGGACCGAGTTGTGCGGCCTGGAAGGTAAATACACTTACAATTTAAATTATTTTTTTAAATAAAGTAGCATTTGCTTTTACTTATATATACCTATAATAAATCTATAAATAGAAATTGTTAGTAAACCAAACGTCATAGATACCAAAAGTTTATTTTTTGGGTCTGTCGTGTGTTCGTTTGACTATTCCACCGTCGATCACGTAAAAAAAAAATGCTGAACTAAATTTAATGGGAGTTTTACTACTGAATTTCTGGGCTTTATGTATGCTTTATTTAATCAAAATCGGTTTAAAAAACCCAAGCAAAGCTCTTTTATTCAGCTAGTTTACTACCTATATTTTGTTACGTTAATTTTTAAAGTTTTTTTATTTTTACAGGTTTGCTGGAAGACAACAGCTGGGAGGAACAGTTGCCCCACCTCCAACCCCAATGTTCCACACACAAGGGGGAACCCCTGTGGAAATTCGGCTTGTGGGGGACCCACAAATTCAAATTCCGGTACTTCGTCCAGTTCCAGACGAAGACGATTTTTTTACGGCGTCGCAAATCGACGCTATGGAGCGCGTCAGGAAACAAAGGTTGCAGATTCGCCAGGCTGTTAGCGACGCGGAGGCGACAACTAATCGTCTTCGTCGGGAACTGGAGGAATCCGAAATAAGCCTTAATAGGGAAAAGGAAATAGAGAGAAAATTTTTGGAAAGAACAGGATTCTAAGATTTTTTTTCTTTTCGTTTTCCCTATCGAGGGAAAGTGCATGTATATATATATTGTAAATTTTGTTTTAATTAATGCAGTTTTTTCTTAATTTTAATTCTATCGAGGGAAAGTGTATATATATTGTAAATTTAGTTTTAATTTTTAGTTCTATGTATATAGTTTTAACCTTAATGTAGTTTTATTCTTAATTTTAATTTTTAATAAAAATATTTAATTTTTCATATCTATGTGTATTATTTGTTTTTGCATAAAACCGAACTTTGCACCACAATTTTAAACATTGTTTAAATTAAACCGGTGTTTAGAATTTGGCACTTTGGTATTTTAAGTTTCTTGTCTAGGTTTAACAGTACGGTGTAATTAATAGATCATTAAAATATAAAAACAACCAAATGAATAGTTTAAAAAAAAAATACAAAAAAACCATTAAAAGATACCTAATGCTAGCAGTTAAAACTAAATAATAATAATGTTTTTATACGACTGCTATATAAAATGAGGTTTTTTACAAGGAAAACTCACTCTAGGGACGGTTTCTCAATAGCGAGTTAGGAATTTAACCTTTAAGTTACCTTCAGCTGTCTTATTCTGGCATTTGGTATATGTCTGCCATCTTTCTCTTTAACTAGATGGTTAATGCATAACTCGCTATTGAAAAGCAAGTCCTGAAAGTAGCGCTTTGTACACGGATATGTCAACGTTGCACATCACGCATCATTATTATTGTTATTTGATGATGACTAACAACGTCAAAAAAAATAAGTAAATTAAAAAAAATACAATTGTGTGCTTTTTTTTGCAGTCGCAGAAATAATACAGTAAATAACGTCTTTGCTCGACTTATGGATTTCGCCTTCGGCTCAGATTACCAACTTCGTCTCGATTGTGTGCTAAGAGTTGATTTCTAACCTTCTTTTTTAATATAATATTATAATCAAGTTGTTCTAGATACTAATAATTATTGCAAGCTACTTTTATTGTTGCGTTTTGGTTCTTTGAAATTAAAACTAATATATATCCCCAACTATGCTTTTGCAACTCTGTATAATTTTAAAAAAAAAGAGCAATACATGCCACTGTTCATTTGCCTCATCCTGTATACACTCGTTTCACAACATATTAAAATCCTTATTCTAGAATAATCTCACCCCAACAAGTTACCGCCTATAGTGCACATTTTGATTCGTGTGGTCTTTTTTCTAAGAAAAGCCGCTTACTTACATAACAAACATTAATCTTAGCGAAGAAATCTACCATTCACCGAAAAAGTTAAGTGCATTTTTATGTCTCACAACAAAGGGATTCTCATTAAAAGACAAAATCTACCCATTTCGGGTGAAGAAAAAAGCTAGGCATATATGCTTGGGACGGATATAATATCGCCACCCAAATCACATACCTACCTACACGTTAAGTCAATATGCGGCTTTTTTTTTGACCACCCGCATGGTGATTTAAAGCTACTCTACAGTTTCGACCTCACACAAACGCAAATAAATACATCTTTTCTATTTTAAAAGCGTTGGATTTTTAACCTAAGTAATATGTATATTTTTTTAACTTTGTAGGAATATTTGTATTCCCATTAAAAAAGCATGGTAGAACACTAAGCTTTTGCTATGGTTTTTGCTTGGTGTTTTACCATTTATCTTGGCAGCGCTTTGCGTTTTTTTTTTAATCACGCAAATATGGGCCCAGAGGTGGCTCTTTCTTGTAAAAAAGTAAAACACATATTTTCTTAGCACAATTTGTTTATATTTTTAAGACAAATTTTTGATACATATAAATATATAAAGCCTTTCTCCTATACATTCCAAAAAACATAATTTTATAAGGTAGCCAAAACAAATATAAAATGAATTATTAAATCGCAAAAAAAAACCTATCGTGTAGTGGTTAGTACAGCATGTTTTTAATGTTGAATAGATTTAGAATTAATCACTATTTAAAGTAAATCATCTTGTGAAATAATACATCAATAATAGGTACATACAATTTTATTAATTTTCTTCTAAATCTGATGCAAGTTTCATAACTTTGTCCAAAATATATTTGGGCAGGAACGCCTTGACAGCAAAAAGTTCACTCCATAATTCTAACCCAATCAATCCGTTAACTAATGGGTTCAAATTCAAGTCTTTAAAGTATTCAACACAGAGAAATATTGCTTTTTTTTTGTATTTTTTCTTCATTAAAAAACATTCTTCTACGTTCCAAAAACCTGGGCCTCCGCCCCGCATTTCGGCATTTTCAGCTTCAAAACACCTATCTCGAAATAACTTGAAAATATACTCTATGGCTCCTTGCAAGTCGTGAAATTCTTTGTATTCTTTGGAATCAAACCAAGACATTTTACTTGAAAAGTAAATATTTTAATATAAAAAAGAGTCACAACGTTTTACTATTTAGCATTTCGTCAGCTTCTGAAAGATATCTGCTAAAGTGCGGAATCACAAAAAGAGTTTTTTGTAGGTTTTCTTGTAATCAATTGAAGGAATGTAGATTCGGTAAATAATCCATAAATAAACTGCTGGCAAAACAAAGCTCCACTCAAATATCTTCTTACTTTTTCTAGTTCCTCACTGGTAACTTGTGGATTCGAATTAAGTTCTTCTGCTTTTGTTATGTATAACCAATACAGTTCGGCGATATAACTTGTCACCAAACTAATATTTAAAGTCATTTTTTAACCAATTAATTTTATTCGACAAAATCAATCTTTAGTTTTGACTGTGTACGGGCCCCAATAAATTTAGGTTCACTCTGTCCAAGGTATGTTAAAGTACACTTTTGATAATTGTTTATAGCTGAAATAAAGTCGTCGCTAAATTTTTCCACCACTCTTTTTGGTAAAAACGTTTTAAACTTGTGTTCTGTCGAGCTGTCACATAAAGTTACCAAAATTGATTTTCCGTATCTAGTGCTAATTTGCTGCATATTTTCTATTACGTAAGCTTGATCCACATTTAACTTGCAAAATGTTTTCACTGTTTTTCTCTTCATTTAACATGGCATTAAAATCACACAAAAAACTTTTATCAATTTTCATTTTTATTGTGTTTCCAACGTTTAAACTAGTTATGATGCTACGTTGGACCTGTTATTCATTTATATGTTCTTTTTTTTGCTTCCCCCACTATTTTAAATTTTAACATAATGAGTTTTTTATTCGTGACGTAACCTATGATTTGTTATGCTTGTTTCGGTCCCACCAAGGCATATTAGGCACGTCTCTGGGTAAATTAATTGATACAGTTTTTCTTCACATATGGCACACGTCAAATGACTACAATTCATTTTGTCTGTGTAATGTAGATTGACGTGCTTATTGTGGCCCATAGGAGTGTTAATCCCTTGATTAAAATAACACTCACAACATAACCAGGGTTCCCACAAAATTCTGATTTCCAAATTCCCTGACTTTTCCAGGTTTTCCCTGACAATTTTTTTTTAAAATTCCAGGTATTTTTGGGATATAAATTGTTTGTCTACAAGTAACATAGACTTTTAACATGATAATTTTTGAAAGTTCAATAGCAGATAAATAAAACAAGAAACTTTTTCGAAACTTTATTTGAAGACAAAAATCACAGTTACCGAATTCGTTAAATCCTAAAAACAAATCAGGTACTTAACAGTATTAAAAATAAGACTAATTTGCCTAGTGGTAGCTACGTTTTTTTTTGGTTCATCTAGCAAATTATAAAACTAAAACCCAACTTTTCATATTGATAATTTATAATTTTAATTCATAGTGTATAAGCACAATTAGCACATAATTTAACAGCACCTGTTTATCCAAGAGTTTATAAGCATAGTGCATTAGGATAACTTGAAAATTGAAATACCAAATTGACCAAAAAGAAAAACAAAAAAAAATATTTTTCTTTACCTAACTTCAACAGGTTAGGTATTCTTCCTTCTTGCTAAATTTCTGTTTTCTAATATCAGATAAAATCAATCACTCCTATTTTGAAAACAACCAACCAAAATGTTTTCTATGCTTTTTTCATATTGATAGTGCATAAAGTTAAAATTAACCAACTTTTAAATTATGCACTGTGCTTATGAATTGTGAGTTATAACTATGAAAACTTGAGTAAACACTTCTGTAAACACTAACGTATTTAAAATTAAAACTATGAATAAAATTGTGCTTAGGTTATAAATTACCAATATGAAAAGTTGGGCAAACCTGCCTTAAATTGCACCACCGAACATTAACAAGACATGTTCGGTGATTGCACGAAGTGTTAATATATATATTAATATATTAAACATATGTTTTAATAGCTAAATTCGTGACATATTCTAAAAAACACCTAAACTAATGCTATGTATAATGAGTTTTTGAGACAGAGGTGCCGATATATAAAAGACACAATGTATAGTTTTATACTTATCAAGTAATATTGCAACAGAAAAAATTTCTTTGTACTTTATTTTAAGTCTTTTCGTAACTCGGCAATCTCTAAGTCTATGACTGAAAGAGCTTCCAGTTTTTCTTTTTCCAGTTTCCTTTTTTTATTTTCAAGGTAAAAAATTTCGTTAAAGCGACCTTATCAACCTCATTTTTTTGCTTGCGTTTTTTTTTCTAGAACTTCTTTGTAGGTTTTTGACGACTGTTTTACAAACTTTCTCAATCTATCAGTTATTTTAAATTTTAATATCCCACCTGATTTTTTGATTGAATTATAAACAAGTCTCTGCGCGATTAAGGAATTTTCCAAGAGATTTTCAACCAAGATACCTTTGTTCACAGAAAATCCAGACTCTACTGTGGCATTTCCATGAGACAATATAAGAATGTATTTTATTACAAACCACAGTGCAGAATAATTAGCTTTACATCCAACCCAGTTATAAAAAAAAAGTATCTAGTAGAATACTATCTTCATACAATTTACAAGCCTGCAAAAAGGAATTATCAGAAATGAGATTGCTAAATTGTGATTTCGCATTTTCAGCATCCTGAGTTTTAATAAGAGATCTATCGTAAAAAACTTGAATCAGATCATTAGCCCTTTGCTCAGCAATACTTTTATTTAAAATGACTGACGGATTGAAACACGTAGCATATTTGACCAAATGATATTTTAAACAACACCTTTCAAATATTTTCTTAACAGTTGCTACAATAAACTTCTGACAATCCTTAAAAAACGAAAGTTTTTCATTGTCAGAAGCCTTTGATTCTTTCAGGTATTTCCTAGTGGCAAAACCAACATCTATTTGGTTTAAAGGTAGATAAATTTCTTGTTTTTAAAAATCCAACTTTAAAAGTTTGCTAATGCCTAAATTCAGCACATCTTTCTTTAGGATTGGTTTAAGCAGACTATTGACTATTTTAGTCAAATCATGGTATAAAAATGGAACCATTGCTTCATCTGATTGGTATTTCCTAAGAAATGGTTTAAGAGTACTCGAAATTAACAGAAAAAAAATATATTTTTGCAAAAATCAATGCGTCCTTGATCCCCTTTGTGACATGACCAATGGACAAGGTGTTGGGAAGACGTGTGTCTTTATCATTTATCCATGTTTTACATGGGGAATGATTTCGAGTGCTCTTGAACATACCTTTACATTTTCCACCCACCTAATTTTACAAAATTTGTGAGGAAATTTGTTGCTACTAGTTTTAGCGGTAAAATTTCCTCTACGAGCAGGGGATTCATTAAATAAATAGTAAAGCCCACTTAAAACTTCATTAACGTTCCAGCCAGCTGATTTGTGTCCAGTCTGTATTGCGCCATGAACAATGTGAAGGCCACAAGATCCTAGATCAAGAATATTTTTACAATTTTCGTTCTCAAGCAGTAACCGAATGAACTTCCAATTCACAGCAGGTCCGTCCATGGATACCTACAATATAAAGAGACTAAATATAATAGTGCTCAGCATGTTTTTAATTAAACATGTATTCTATGTCAACACTTGTGGGCATTTGTATATTAGTGGAAGAAATTTCAATATTAATTATTGAAAGTTTTTGAATACGGAGAAATGAAAAGGCTCTAATTAATAATTATAGATTTTTAACAGTTTAGGTCTAGTCTCGGAACTAAATTCTACTACTTGCCTGTAAAATTTGTGCCAAATCAAAATCGGTCAACCCTTCTTGGAATTTCTCTAAAATATTTTCTGCAGCAGCTCGGTTCATAAATACTGATGTCAGGTATTTTGTTGTAATTAAATGGTTTTCTTCATCAAAAAATCTTATACACATAAGATTTTTTTTCCATTTGTCCTTTTTGTGAGATTTTATTTAATGATTCATCAAAACACACTACAAATTTGTCACATTTTCTTATCTGTTCGGTGAGTTTCTCTTTAAGAAACAGTTGTATTTGCTGTATTATATTGCTATCTTTGGCAACTAATTTCAATAGTTCAATATCTGAATTTACAGAATTTAAGGATCTGTGGCTCAATATTATATTGATGCATCACAATATTTCTGCATCCATAACTGATTGCTTAATAAGAAAAGATTCCAAAAAAGGAGTAGAACTTTTTTCGGCAGTGGAAGTTGTTGCTGTGGAGGTTGCTTCACTTCCAGCAGAGTTACTTGGTGTGGGTGTAGATACATTGTCATTTTGGGCCAAGACCGATAGTGTATCAGTTTTCTTAATTAACAAAGGCAATTTCCTTGAATTTTTTTCAGCCTCCAGTTTCTTTACATGACCACTGCTGTTAAAATGGCTCAAGATGGCCTGACGACCCATATTACTCAGTTCAATATTTTTTAAACAAAGCTTACAATATGCTTGATATTTATTGTTTTTCACAGCCTGTAGGCACTGCCACTCTGGTGGACTTGTGGAAGGATTTATCCAGTCTAAATTAAAAACTGTTTTTTTCGACATTTCGGATTCTTGCTATTAAAAAAAAAGGAAAATTCTCGAAATCTCCTATCGCAGTTGCATCATTTTTTTAAAGGTTAGGAATAAACACAGGAATAAATACTGCCCGATTAGAAAAAACGCGCTCGACTACACTTGAAAGTTGTAACAGAAGAAGGCGCGATGTGTGCTTAGAACAGGGAGAAACAATAATACCAGCTGATATTTATTATTTGGAAACAAAAACCAAATATGGTCAATAAACACAAACTGCCACCCTGGGTAATGTTGTGGTTCTTGTCCTACACGTTTTAAACGCTTTCCTCTCTCTTTTCTCTTGCTCTTGGTTTTTAAGTGGACTGAAAATGAATGAGAACGAAACAAATGTTACATACGAGGGTGAACAGAGAAGAACTTACATATTTTTTACAAAGTTGTTTTAAAAAATAGGTTGAGAAAGAGAAATTCCAGGTTTTGTGTGCCAATTCCCTGACTTTTGCGGATTTTTTGGTCATTCCCTCAGTCAGGTAGCTCACAAAATTCCCTGACTTTTCCAGGTTTTCTAGGTCAGTGGGAACCCTGATAACGCAACAAATTGTTCCTCACCGATTTTGATTGCCACGTAAGACTGCGTAACACACATGGTCTTCTCACGGTACCCCGGTTTCACGGTTTTATCCGCTTTAATATCCCGCATTCTTACGAGACCGGATGTAGCACATGTGCTCTTTTCGAACATCTCATCATTATCGGAGTCTTCTTCCTCCAAAGGATTTAAAGAAAAACATAAACACACCCGAAAGCAACTGAATAAAAGCACTCATTTTTGGTACTTTTTTATTTAAATCAAAACCACTCATTTTATTTTTTAATTTAAATTAAAATCAATATATGAGAGAAGAGAGGGTGGGGGGTAAAGGGGTGAAGGGGGGTAAGGGGGGTTTGGCCACGCCCACCCTCATCTCCTCATTTTATTTGAAAGTGGCTAACCTACCCTACTGGATTGGGTTGTTTAAGTGAAAAAAAATTTAAACAACCAAAAAAAAAATTGAAAGAAAAAACCAGCCAGCGCAGAAGGATTTTCAATTCAATTCAATTCAAAAGTAGCTTTATTTATCCAAAATACATTTTGTATTCAATGACAAAAGCCTTGCTTAGATTTATATTAAAATGTAAATATTTAAGTATTAAAGCTAAAGTTAAAACTATATTATATTAAATTAACACACACTGTATAAAAGCAGTAACACCTACAATATTAAAAAAGTCTCAATGAGTCACAATAAAACCATATAGAATAAAAACAATTCACAAGATTACAGTAAAATTTGCAAATTATATCACTTATTACATAAGATAAAAAAAAGTCACAGTAAAACACACAAATTAAATTACATAGAGTGGTTCCCAGACAAAATGCGAACATGCATTACTAACAGGGCTTGCAACTTGTGTCAGTTTGGCTTTGGCTGAATTGGAATTGAATTGATTTGATTTGGGGTCCTAGGGACCCTAGTAGATGCCCCCATAAAGAATTTTTCATAAAAAATCAAAAATGGCAGAAAACTGTATACTGCATAATTACCATAATTTTTCATAAAAAATCAAAAATGGCAGAAAACCATATACTGCATAATTACCCCAGGAACCCTAGTAGGTGCCCCCATAAAGAATTTGGTAATTATGCAGTATACGGTTTTCTGCCATTTTTGATTTTTTTTGAAAAATTCTTTATGGGGGCACCTACTAGGGTTCCTAGAAGCCCAAATCCGCCTGCGCCGGTTGTTTTTTTTTCGATTTTTTTTGTTTTTTTTTTTTAAAATTTTTTCACTAAAACAACCCAATCCACGAGTTTGCTGCCAACATATTCAGCGGGCGTAGTTCACTTGCTCTTATTGATCCAGTTTTTTTTGGAATTGGTATAATGGATAAAATTTTAAGTGCTGTAGGAAGTAACCCTTGTTCCAATGAGGAGTTTACTAGGTTTATTAATGGATCTTCAATTGCATCATATATGCCTATAATAACTTCCATACTTATTTCATCCGGACTGCTTTTATTTGGTAATGAAAACACCAGTTCTTTAAAAGATTCTTTATCAAGCAACCTAAACTCAGAAAATGTGTTGACAGATTGAGGTTCTTCTGTATTGCTATTATGAATATTTTTAATACTATGTACTATATCACCTAAGCTCTCAATAAAGTAATTATTAAGAATATTTGGAATCTCACTTCTATCAGAAACAATCATATTATTATCTAATTCTATTTCATTTATGATACACTGCTTGCTTTTCTGTGGAAGCAACTGCTTTAACGTTGCCCACATTTGAACACTATTACCTTTATGAGAAACGATTTCCTGTTCATAATATTTAATTTTTTCTTCTCTTATAACTTTAACAACCTTATTTCTTTCTCTCTTATATAATTCTCTATTAGCCTGCGTTCTGTTTAATTTATATTCCCTGTAACACTTATCCCTATGGTATACAATATCCTTAACTCTTTGATTCCACCATGGCTTAAACCTAGATATGATCTTAATATGTCTTTTTGGCGCCACTTTATTAAACGTATTTACTATACTTTCAAAAAGGTCTTGAAATTTTATATTAATGTCATAGTTATTATAATTCCAATTCTTTTTGCCCAATTCCTGCTTCATTATCTCAAAATCAATATTTTTACCTCGAGTTTCAATCAAAAGTGGTTCGTCATCAAGCCTAATTTTATTAATTTTGATAGAGATTATATAGTGGTCTCCTATTCTTGGAGCTTTCAAAATAAAATGCTGTAAGTTTTCAATATTGGTTGTAACATAATCTATTAAACTCCCTCCGTGCAAAAATGTTACACCAAAATAATTTTTTTTTATTTTATTTATCCATTTTGGCCTGGAACAGGCTTATATTTAACCTCATAGATATATGGTTGTTCCCATATATGTATGAGGTTAAATATAGGCCTTTCCCAGGCCAAACTTGTAAGCAAGATCTAAGATCTAGCAGGCCATGGAGCCGTTTTAGCTCCGCGCCTATGCACATGCGCGAAAATTTTACGAGGCGGCCGGTTTCGCGAGCTTCGTCTTCGCGCTTCGGTCGAGACGCCTTTTTTGTTGATTTGATTTGATCACACATAGTCGTTTTCCGCGTTTTCGTTTATGCAATTTTTTTTATTGTGATATTTTTAATCTTTGGTTACGCGAAAGTTTTTGGGAGTTATAATAAAAACTGTTTATATCTTGGAGCTTAAGATGTTGCCGCATAAAAAGACGTGCTGTATTTGTGGATGCCGCCAAACAACAAAAGTGAAGTTCCACAGGTTGGTAGCTATTTTTTCTTAAAATTTGAAGGAAAAAAAGTGAAAATACCTAAAAATTATTTCTATTCATATATTTATTTATGTAAAAATAGAAAATACTGATTTTCTAAAAACGTAAACAAATAGAAAAATTTTGACAACTACACAGCTATCTTTCTGGATTTTGGTTGGTTAACCGATGACGATGGCCGCGCATGTGCAGAACCGCTAAGCTTTGACACCAGAAAGAGACAAGAAGAGTCATAAAAGAGAAAGGTATAGGCGTATATATAGGACATTCTGCTTACAAAGTTGTGCACGCCGAAAGCATTGCAAGGGCGTATATTTAAGCGCAAAGATATATGGTTGCTCCATAGAAAAAAAATTGGGTTCGGTCTGTCTGGCAAACCAGAATGTTATCTGCTGTACTGAGCTACGGAACTAATTTTACTAAAAAAAAAATTAATACTACAAAAGAATATTGATTTTTAAATAAAAAATCAATATTACTTTACAAATGTAATGTAATATTGATTTTTCTTGGCATAGCAGAAAGGACCACAATTGCTATGTTTTCATGGTTATTGAGTTCGTTTTCAAAACTCATTGTATCTTTTTCTTTTATATAGCGTGTTCTTTATCAAGACCAAGAACATCAATAAGTTCATTGACAACATCATTATCATGACTTATAATTAAGTTTACTCCTGCAAACTTCACAAACAGTTTTTTACTTTTCTACTTGGCAAAGCGAAAATCTGAGACAATAGCCTGTACGTCTTACCAATTGATTTAAAAATACTGAGGGAGAGAATCTTTTCTTCTAAAGTAAGTCTTCTGGCTTTAGGTTTCTGCTGCTGTACTCTAATCTGGCATATGATAAGCATTTTCTGCGAGTGCTAATTTTCTCTAGAATGATTGCACATAACTGGTCATTTTATGCAATCGCTTACTACTATCAATAACTTTCCTATAGAAATGTCATGCTCTTGGTGTGAGATTAGCTTGTCTGGGCACATTGACTTCATTAGGAATTAAAGAGCGCCTTCTTTTAACTGTAAAAAGAAATAAAGCAAACATTAGCTAATTAGTTAAAATTATAACATTTATAAATACATTAAATTTGTAAAAATGTAAGTAAATCAAACAAATTGATCGTTCTAAGGTTAACCACCAGTTGGGGTGTAATTTTTTTTAATAAATTTGTGACCAAATTTTCAAAATTTTATGATTTTATGACTGGTGTTCACCGTGCTTTCTCCACTGAATTTATTTTAAACAAAACAAACATATAAATATGCAATACATTATAGTTATTTAATTATGCCGTGGATAGACTTTGTGGGGTACTAAGAAAACTAAGCCTGACTTCTGTTTAAGCCTCAGTTTAAGGTAGGTACTGTAAACACTTCTAAGTACTGGGATAGTCACGTTTTTTTTTAGGGAGTGTCTAAAGAGCTTGCAATTCAGCTGAATAGCCGTGAGGCTAAAGAGCCAGCAATAATTATTTATTATGTGTTTTGCATATTTTCTTTTTTTTAATTTTTTTAAATTAAATTAACCCAACCTAACCTAAACAGACTCAAACCAACTTATTAAAAGACAAAAAAAACACAAAAAAACACACTTAAAACTAAATTAACCCAACCTTAACCTAATTAAACAACCCCACAAACAATGAAAGGTGGTAAGGTGTATTTGCTTTATTGGCGATATTGGCAAGTGAATGCCATTGGTTATTTACTACAGTAGTATTATTGGCAAAATTGCGCTATTTCGCCAATGATTATTTACTAGTGCTGATGTATTGGCAAATTTATGTTATTTTGCCAATAACTGAAAAACGTGTTTTACATACCAAGTGCAACGCAATCGTTCCTTTAAAAATTGCATGCATTTCTAAACCACCTTTCCGGTCCGATCAAATGCATTTTTTAAATTTCCCTCGCGAATGACATCTATCGTACGGTTGACAACTTGACGTACTTGCCGACGCCATTTTAATATATCCTGCGGATTCTTCCTATGTGGGTTCCTTTTTGTCTTTTGCAAGTTTTCTTTTAAAATTGGCTTAAATTTAGTTCAAGTTTCAAGTCACCATGGATATGGAAGCCGATACTGCGTAAGTACTCATATGCTTTTGTCCTTAAATAAGGTCGACCTAGAGTGGATTTGAAAATGTTCAACTACCAGTAAAGCGACCAAAAATCGTCATTTTTGCTGGGTTTATACTGGCATATAAAAATTAAAATAAAAAATAATAACTTTGAACCGAACAGCACACAGCTTCTGCACATGTATGCAAAAGTGAATGACACCAATAGTTGAAATAATTAAACTAAACTCCATCATGTTGTTTTCCTTACTAATATCTGTTAAAAACAAACCAAAAACTGCAAAAAAACCCCATTTAATTTACAAAAACAAATGAAAGTGAGGTTATGTGTGTCAAAGGGGCATGCTCAAATCCGTTTTAAGAAAAAAAATAAATGTTAATTTATGCTTTATGCTGTATAAATGCCCTACACTGTTCCCCATAAGCAACTTTTATTTTAATTTTAATTATTATTTTTTTTTTAATTTTAATTTTGATTTGCCTGTATGAACCCAGCATTAAATCGTGATCTAGACGCCACTTTACAAGAAAATCAAAGGTCACATCATGATCTACAATGCTTAAGCGATACTGACACTAATAATTTACAAATTTCTTTTGTAATCGAGCAAAACCGTTCTCAACTTAAAAGCCAGTTAACTCCTACCTGTGTTCAGCCTTCAGTGCCATTTAGCCTACTGTTGCCGCCATTTTTATAACCAAATTGACAGGTAAAACATGAATTTTCTCTCAGTTTGGTGTCACTATGGCCTCTATAGTAGGCTAAAGGATACTATATTAAAAAAGAGTTAACTGGCTTTTTAGTTGAAGTGTTGGATCGAGCCATCTAAAGATTCATCAATTCAGTCTACGTCCAAGTCATTTTCTAACACTGAAATTTCTCTTGCTGACCCAGAGAATGATGACCCTTAAATTTCTTGTGAAACCGAGTTGTCTTTAGTTAATATCTTAAAATCTTTTTTAAAATTAATTTTAAAAAACTCGTCTGTGGTACTATTTTTTATTTTAATGTAAATTTGCCAATAAAACAACTAGATTAAAGTTTTTATTATTTTATTTTTTTTTTTGAGAAACTGATATTTTGTCACTTTTTAAGCAAAAAGGGCTACTTTTTCCTAAAACAAAATACTGGTTTATCCAAAAAAAATAATTTACAGCTATACTTACCAAAATTTAAACTTTTTTAGATTCTGTAAAAAAAATCCTTTAAGAAGTCGACCAACTTTTCCTCATTCTGTCGTTGAAAATACTACTAAGGCTTGGTTACGGGGTGCTTGTGACTGAAAAGGGGGCAGAACATCCAGGAAAAAAGATGCTGAATAAATCTTCATCTTATCTTATAACAAGAAGAAGGAAGTACTAAGTTTTTAAATTTTTGGCCAAGGAATTTTTACATAAAGCAACTGAAGCAAACCTTATTTTTTTGATTCACAATCAAAGAGATTCTAAATAAAATTTTCCCTGTTGCAATTTACTGTTGTATGGAAAACCTCCTCTTAATAAATATTTAAATCAATTTATGAAAGAATTTTCCTCTATCTTTGGCATTGTGAACAACGGCCCTTAAGGGTTATTTCTAAAGTTCGAGCGGAAATCTTTTAACTCCTTAAGAGACGCCACATATTTTTCTTACACTGTTTTGGACATGAGCGTTTTAGTGTGCATAGTAATATTTAATTTTTGGGGATGTATGTACAAACAGACAATTCGATTTTTCAGAAATATAATAGGTATTTTATTGCCATTGCTAAAGTTCAAATCCATTGTGATATAATATTCGGTAAGTATTTTGCATGAAAATTTACCATTACACAAAGTCTGACCGATACAGTAGTCCAGGAAATCTCCGACTTACATCTTGCATCCTGCTTAATCACTATACTACACTTTTTAACATTTTTACATTATTTGTTTGATTCTTAACTTCCACACGACAGTTCTTATACCGGGCTTCCAAAATTTTAACATTTTAAATTACTTTCACAAACCAAACTTCACTTTTTACATTTCACTAGCTTTACTTTTTGAAGAAGAGAACAAGTTAAGATGCGATTTTTATACTCACTTCGTTATACCCAAATCTCTGCTTTTATATTAAAAATGTGACCCGATTTTTTGGTGGAATGTTCGACGTAAGCGCCGAATTTCCAGGAAATTAAGTGTATTCTTGAACAGATAACGGCGTAAACCGCTATAGCGAATGACCACAGATCGTATGACTTTCAAGAATACACATCCTATCAACACGGTTCTAGAATGATCTCGCGGGCATGTGATGCAAAATTCTAGTTAACTGACCAAATAAGGTGAAGCGCAGGTATGATTTTTCGGAGCGCTGCAAATTGAATTTAGTTTTTAACAATTTGTTGCCGGAGCAACATTTCGGTAGTGCGCGCTATGCCTATAGACATAGAACACAGTGGGTGTTTAGACTTAGATACTTTTTTGTGATTGTTGGTTTTTTAAATTTAACTACTGTTTTTTATTTTGGGTAAGAAATATTTCTTTAGAATAAATTTCCCGTTTTTACAAAAGAAAATGTTGAAGAAAAAAATTTATTAAAATTTTTTTTTATGAAAATTATTTTGGAAAACTTATGAAACAAAGAAAAAAATATTTTGAATATTTAAATTTTCAAAATCATTAACTAAAATTTTTATAACAATCGTTGAGGTTGGCTGCTAAAAAGAAAATATTTTTCAAAAAAATATCGAAAGAAAACAAAAATATCTTTTTCTTCAACTTATTTTTAATTTATTTTACTACTTCTGAAACAAAAAAACATTTAATATATAAATTTATAATCACTTTTGTGGAAAGAAAATATTTTGGCAGTTATTAAAACACAATAATTTTTAAATTTGGGTTATAACTTTGGGATTTTAAGAAAAATTCTGTTTTAAGTTTTTGTTTTTTTTTAACGACTTTTTTTTTAACAAAAAGTACTAACTTTTTTTTAAATTAAATAATTTGCCTTGAAATTTTCGACCTTTCACATTCCTCGCCTCTTTCTAAAACAAGTGAAAGATTAAATATCTTTCACTTGGCCTTAAACTTGAAATATGATATTTAGGCACGCGTCGCTCTTTCGAATAAAACTGATTTTATGACTTTCTTTAAAACCCCTAACCTACCATAACTAATTTAGGTGGGCCCATTGATCTATATTTTCATTTTAATTTATGACTTGTTATATGAGCCAGATATATTTCCTGTTGGAGCCTTTTATTTTTCAAACAAAATACTGATAGGCTGGTTTTTTTTTATGACTCGTCGGAAGTTAAGATCCCAAAAATGTTTCAATAATCTAAAACTTAAATACGAAAATATCTAAAATACTTAGTCGAGAATACCTACAAGGTAACTATAAAATATTTAACCCTAATCAGAATAATAATTTTAAAAAAATTACAAGAAAAACATGAATAAAAAAATAAATAGAGTAATGTATGTACAACCTTATAGTGCTTTCTAACCTTCACCTCACTACCATGCTGTGGTTCTTTGATGTGGCTGTTATTCCTCGAAGTCTGATTATCTTCTTTTGGGTAGCAGGCCTAAGGGTTGGTGGAACTTCCATTAGTATTTAATTACTGGTTTAATCTGGATAGTTTCTTCTTACAACATCGCCAAACCATAACCTTTTTATTTCGCGTTATTTTTGATTTATAACATTACGATTAATATTTGCATTTTTTTTTACTTTACTTTAAAATTTTCACTTTACTTTGGAAGTTTTCACTTTACTTTAGAGTTTTTCACTTTATACTCTGATTTATTTTTTTTTCTTTATAACAATTATCCATAACTTCAAAATTTCACGAACATACCACACTCGTATCTTGTTCTAGCCATTTCCATAGATTTTTCGGATACTTCTTACTATACTTTTAACTTTCGACGAAAAATGATTTCTTCAAATTATATAAAGTCACCAATATTAACATTAGTTCAATTCTTTTCGTGTTAGTACCAATATCTTGCTGCGCTGCTAAAAATAGAATTTATTAAATTTTTGCATTCGTTTTCCTGTGCTGTTGCATGGAGCTTTTTGTTAATTCCGCATCTTTGTCCTGTTCGTCAAAATCCGTCTGTTTTGAGTATTTCTTCCGAAATATTTTTCAAAACTTTGATCGGTCCTAATGCTGTATAGAAGTAAGTTGCTGTCTCCGAAGAGCATCACCATAAAGTTCTAAAACCACTGAACTCGTAAATTCTTTGCTGAAATTACTCATAGGACACATATCGTTAGGAAGGTACAACTACATCTCATCTAAATCTTAAAGTTTATTGTTGATCAACTACTCTCAAACAAACTTTTTATTTAATTTCGGAAGTTGTAGAACCTACCCTTCCGAATCATTCATCCACGTCCTGCAACGGATTTCTTCTATCTCACTTCTCTGACGTATAATTTTTATGCAGTTTCCTTCAAAACATACTTAACTTTTCTTTTAGCACCAGCGAAAATTCTTTGTCACGCAAAATTTAACAATCCGGGCTAATATAGAGTATAACTGAATGGCAAATTTTATCAATTTTTCTCTCATTGTAAATTCATACATTCCACTTCCTTCTCGTCTTTCTTCTTTTCAGTGTAGATTCTGAAAATCCTGTAGCATTGTACATGTTTAACATTCTTCTACACTTACGCTATTTTCTTTCAGAGTTCTTATTTTTGAACACTGCTCGAGTATTCCATATTTCCAATGTTTTGGTAGGGCAATCAATCATACTCATGTTTGAGTACATGCTTAAGACAGACGCCAACTGTCCCAACACTAGAGTCCTCAGTTATTGGCGGGTAACCAAGAACTCGGATTGTTTACATCCTCCATAAAACAAACTTCTTCAACTCCTTTTCTAAAACTGCAATCCTTTTTCAAACTCTGCAGCTATCTTCTAATACAAAGTGGAACAAACACAATTTTTATTTCCTGATTCATCAACAAATATTTTCTTCTTAAAGGCGTACAAAACGCCAATTTTCTCTTCTAAAGGCTAACAATTTTTCTCTTCTAAAAGACGAACACAACGCCTTCTTAATCAATAAGTCATGGCTAGTTTCGTCAAACAAAACCATTTATAAATCATAATAAAATACTTCATAAATGCGTACACAACGCTACTAAATTTCCAATCGACTTAAACGTCAACTTGCCTTTAGTCAAAATTCCAATACTCTGAATCTGCCCTGTGTTTTAACTAATTTTCTTCACTGTTAGGTTTCTTTAAGTTGTGACTTCTTAAGCATAAATTTTCGTGATACTAAAATGGCTACAACAAGTATTCTATTTTCTCCAAAAATTTTTGAACAGTTTTTATCCTACCATTATTTAATTTAAGCTCTATGTATAATTGTCTGTTGTACTGTCTTCGCTGACATTTTTGTTTTATTATGCACTGTCTGTAGAGACCTAAAACTTTTCTGTATTTTTTTTTCAATAATACATTTTTGTAAATCATCCCCTCTACAGGCCATCCCTCCTACAGAAAATCAATTATCCCACTTCTGACACCAAAATGTGAACAACGACCCTTAAGGGTTATTTCTAAAGTTCGAGCGGAAAACTTTTAACTCCTTAAGAGACGCCACATATTTTTCTTACACTGTTTTGGGCATGAGCGTTTTAGTGTGCATAGTAATACTTAATTTTTGGGGATGTATGTACAAACAGACAATTCGATTTTTCAGAAATATAATAGGTATTTTATTGCCATTGCTAAAGTTCAAATCCATTGTGAAATAATATTCGGTTAAACAAACAGTCCTACACTAATACAAGTATTTTTCATGAAAATTTACCATTACACAAAGTCTGACCGATACAGTAGTCCAGGAAATCTCCGACTTACATCTTGCATCCTGCCTAATCACTATACTACACTTTTTAACATTTTTACATTATTTGTTTGATTCTTAACTTCCACACGACAGTTCTTATACCGGGCTTCCAAAATTTTAACATTTTAAAATACTTTCACAAACCAAACTTCACTTTTACATTTCACTAGCTTTACTTTTTGAAGAGAACGAGTTGAGATGCGATTTTTACACTGACTTCGTTATACCCAAATCTCGGCTTTTATATTAAAAATGTGACCCGATTTTTTGGTGGAATGTTCGACGTAAGCGCCGAATTTCCAGGAAATTAAGTGTATTCTTGAACAGATAACGGCGTAAACCGCTATAGCGAATGACCACAGATCGTATGACTTTCAAGAATACACATCCTATCAACACGGTTCTAGAATGATCTCGCGGGCATGTGATGCAAAATTCTAGTTAACTGACCAAATAAGGTGAAGCGCAGGTATGATTTTTCGGAGCGCTGCAAATTGAATTTAGTTTTTAACAATTTGTTGCCGGAGCAACATTTCGGTAGTGCGCGCTATGCCTATAGACATAGAACACAGTGGGTGTTTAGACTTAGATACTTTTTTGTGTTGTTATTTATTAAAATTTTTTTTGATGAAAATTATTTTGGAAAACTTATGAAACAAAGAAAAAAATATTTTGAATATTTAAATTTTCAAAATCATTAACTAAAATTTTTATAACAATCGTTGAGGTTGGCTGCTAAAAAGAAAATATTTTTCAAAAAAATATCGAAAGAAAACAAAAATATCTTCAAATTTATAATACCTAGTTTTTTTTCTTCAACTTATTTTTAATTTATTTTACTACTTCTGAAACAAAAAAACATTTAATATATAAATTTATAATCACTTTTGTGGAAAGAAAATATTTTGGCAGTTATTAAAACACAATAATTTTTAAATTTGGGTTATAACTTTGTGATTTTAAGAAAAATTCTGTTTTAAGTTTTTGTTTTTTTTAACGACTTTTTTTTTAAACAAAAAGTACTAACTTTTTTTTAAATTAAATAATTTGCCTTGAAATTTTCGACCTTTCACATTCCTCACCTCTTTCTAAAACAAGTGAAAGATTAAATATCTTTCACTTGGCCTTAAACTTGAAATATGATATTTAGGCACGCGTCGCTCTTTCGAATAAAACTGATTTTATGACTTTCTTTAAAACCCCTAACCTACCATAACTAATTTAGGTGGGCCCATTGATCTATATTTTCATTTTAATTTATGACTTGTTATATGAGCCAGATATATTTCCTGTTGGAGCCTTTTATTTTTCAAACAAAATACTGATAGGCTGTTTTTTTTTATGACTCGTCGGAAGTTAAGATCCCAAAAATGTTTCAATAATCTAAAACTTAAATACGAAAATATCTAAAATACTTAATCGAGAATACCTACCAGGTACCTATAAAATATTTAACGCTTTTTAAAAAAAATTACAAGAAAAACAATGAATAAAAAAAATAAATAGAGTAATGTATGTACAACCTTATAGTGCTTTCTAACCTTCACCTCACTACCATGCTGTGGTTCTTTGATGTGGCTGTTATTCCTCGAAGTCTGATTATCTTCTTTTGGGTAGCAGGCCTAAGGGTTGGTGGAACTTCCATTAGTATTTAAATACTGGTTTAATCTGGATAGTTTCTTCTTACAACATCGCCAAACCATAACCTTTTTATTTCGCGTTATTTTTGATTTATAACATTACGATTAATATTTGCATTTTTTTTTACTTTACTTTAAAATTTTCACTTTACTTTGGAAGTTTTCACTTTACTTTAGAATTTTTCACTTTATACTCTGATTTATTTTTTTCTTTATACCTAACACTTATCCATAACTTCAAAATTTCACGACAATACCATACTCGTATTTTGTTCTCGCCATTTCCATAGATTTTTTTCTAAGATTTCTTACTATACTTTTAAATCTCGACGAGAAATGATTTCTTCAAATATATATAGTCACCAATATTAACTTTAGTTGAATACTTTTCTTGTTTAGTATCAATATCTTGCTGCGCTGCTAAAAATAGAATTTATTAAATTTTTTCATTCGTTTTCTTGTGCTGTTGCATGGAGCTTTTTGTTAATTCCACATCTTTGTCCTGTTCGTCAAAATCAATCTGTTTTGAGTATTTCTTCCGAAATATTTTTCAAAACTTTGATCAGTCCTAATGCTGTATAGAAGTAATTTGCTGTCTCCGAAGAGCATCACCATAAGGTTCTAAAACCACTGAACTCGTAAATTCTTTGCTGAAATTACTCATAGGACACATATCGTTAGGAAGGTACAACTACATCTCATCTAAATCTTAAAGTTTATTGTTGATCAACTACTCTCAAACAAACTTTTTATTTAATTTCGGAAGTTGTAGAACCTACCCTTCCGAATCATTCATCCACGTCCTGCAACGGATTTCTTCTCTCTCACTTCTCTGACGTATAATTTTTATGCAGTTTCCTTCAAAACATACTTAACTTTTCTTTTAGCACCAGCGAAATTTCTTTGTCACGCAAAATTTAACAATCCGCGCTAATATAGAGTATAACTGAATGGCAACTTATATCAATTTTTCTCTCATTGTAAATTCATACATTCCACTTCCTTCTCGTCTTTCTTCTTTTCAGTGTAGATTCTGAAAATCCTGTAGCATTGTACATTTTTAACATTCTTCTACACTTACGCTATTTTCTTTCAGAGTTCTTATTTTTGAACACTGCTCGAGTATTTCATATTTCCAATGTTTTGGTAGGGCAATCAATCATACTCAGGGTTGAGTACATGCTTAAGACAGACGCCAACTGTCCCAACACTAGAGTCCTCAGTTATTGGCGGGTAACCAAGATCTCGGATTGTTTACATCCTCCATAAAACAAACTTCTTCAACTCCTTTTCTAAAACTGCAATCCTTTTTCAAACTCTAGCTGCAGAGTTTGAAAAAGGATTGCTTGAAAAAGTTATTAAAACACAATAATTTTTAAATTTGGGTGATAACTTTGGGATTTTAAGAAAAATTCTGTTTTAAGTTTTTGTTTTTTTTTTAACGACTTTTTTTTTAAACAAAAAGTACTAACTTTTTTTTAAATTAAATAATTTGCCTTGAAATTTTCGACCTTTCACAGCATGACCAAGACGACAAATATTATTCATATGGTTTCCATTCCTGTCTTCATGTTAGGATATAAATATAAGTGTATAAGTGTTTGTTTATAGTAACATTTATTTATTTATTACATATTGGTTTTTCTAGGAATTTTTGTTCGTTTAAGGATAACATAAATGTGCATTCGTAAATTATGTGCATTATTTTATTTTTAATCCACAATCATTACAATTTTTATTTTATGCATAAATACTTTAAATAGGAAGAAAAAGCCAATTATCAGTGGTGTCGAAATTTGCATCTGTATCCCTATTGAGCCGACCAATCAAGGTAGTGGTAAGGGTGATTCACCATATTTTCCCAACTACATAACTCATTTATTCTTAAAGATAGAAAAAAAAAATAATACAAAAGTTTCTTAGTTTTTCACAAATTTTAAGAAAATTTAACCAAAATTTTCAAAATATCAAATTTCGACATCAACTTTCTTATTTCAAATGGAAAACCCTGTATATTTTTCAAGAAAAACGTTGACTTAAGAGCAACTGCTTAAGATAAACCCTACAAGATCTACCGAAATTTAAAAAAATATACAGGGTGTTCAATTTAAAATAAGAAAGTTGATGTCTTAGTCTAAATTTGACATTTTGAAAATTTTTATTGAATTTTCTTAAAATTTGTGAAGAACCAATCAACTTTTGTATTTAAACTATTTTTCTATCTCTAATAATAAATGAGCTATGTAGTGGGAAAAATATGGTGAATCACCCCATACATTTTTTGCCAATATTACCTGCAATGCCGGTATTTAGTATGCAGTGCTCCTCTACATTTAAACTATGCTAAGTGTGTATTTGCCATCAGTTTAAACGTATTCGTTGCCGTCGCTCAGCCGGTGGCTCACACAGGTGTGTTTTAATCATTTATAACGTACAGATTGCCGTGCGTCAAATTCTCATTGCCAATATTTGTAAGGCATGTTGCCATGACGGCATTGTTTGTGAGGAAGCCAAAAAAAGATGTAGGGGTTGTAGTGTGTTTTTTTTTGGGTTGTTTTGGCTTTGAATAAGTTGGTTTGAGTCTGTTTAGGTTAGGTTCAGTTAATTTAGTTGGTTTGAGTCTGTTTAGGTTAGGTTGGGTTAATTTACTTTAAAGTGCGTTTTTTAGGGTTGTTTTGGCTTTTAATAAGTTGGTTTGAGTCTGTTTAGGTTATGTTGGGTTAATTTGGTTTAAAAAATTAAAAAAAAACGAAAAACACATAATAAATAATTATTGGCGGCTCTTTAGCCTCACGTCTATTCAGCCGAATTGCCGGCTCTTTAGACACTTCCTTTTTTAAAATTTTATAAGATAAAATATGCTCACTTTATGATCAGCTTGTCATACATACAACGCTTTAATGTATAGGCAGGAGCACTAAAGACACAGAAGATTAGTCCCTCTTTACAGAGTAAAACAAAACTTCTCAATACTTTTTGACCAGGGCTATAATATTTTTGTGAACAGTTTTGGCATCTACTAAAATTAAAAAAAAAACTTACCTGCCTTTCTTTCTGGGTTGCCCACGTACGTAAAATTTTTACCTACGTGGGGTGTCCCCATCATGGTGTCGTCTTTAATATTTTATAAAACATAGCTTAAATTTGATATACGGTTGTACTACACCTCATACTACAATTTATTTTACTCATCGTACACTATAAAAGCCTGTAGCTTGCAATAATTCCTTTCTTTTCAAAAAACCAAAAATAACCTCAACAAAAGCCATTGTCATAGGTGTTCCTTAATCTATGGCCATTGTTATTGCTTGCTAAAAATCAATAAATCCGCCGCTACGCGCTGGCGTCAGCCAAGGGAGAGATATGACAAAGTTAGAATTTTTGTACTACTATCGCCATCTATTAAAAAAACATTTACCAGACCCCGAAATAATTATACCTAGGCTTTTCCATAAGAGAAAAAGGTCTACAAACTACAAGTAGTTTGTCTATGGGTTGCTCCTAAGCTCGAACGCGGCTCAGGACCGGGCTGGACCGAGATCAATCGAAAATGCTAAATGTCAAAATTTGAAAACGAGAACCGTTGGTTGTTTTGATTCTATAAACGAAGGATTTTGTTATGGAAATAGAAAATGGAAATGAAAGTTCGGATGATGAGATCTACTGGGGTCCGTATACTTTAAAAGAGGCCAAACGAGATTTGAAAAAATACAAGCCCAAGAATCCGAGTTGTAGGTATACTATTTGGTAAGTTAATTAAAGAATTAAAGGTTGTGAGCACAGAGTAATGGGAGGTTTAAGGCGGATTCAGAGTTCCGTAAGATATGCGGTAAGACGCAAGGAAAATAAATAATAGGAAATGTATGTTGCTCTTTGTTGCCACTTGAAAACGGGAAACTATGAACAGTAGCATGTGTTTGCTATTGTTTATTTTCCTTGCGTCTTACCACATACCTCATACCGCTTACCTTACAGAACTCTGAATCCCCTTTACTCCTTTTTCTGCATGAGCATAAATTTAGTGCTAATTCTGTATGCCTGTCTTTCTTCTTGGTAATTATGCAGTATACGGTTTTCTGCCATTTTTGATTTTTTATGAAAAATTCGGTAATTATGCAGTATACGGTTTTCTGCCATTTTTGATTTTTTTTGAAAAATTCTTTATGGGGGCACCTTCTAGGGTCCCTAGGACCCCAAATCCGCCTGCGCCCAATTTTTTTTTTTTTTTTTAAACGAGAAAAAAGGGTGCCCAGGGGGGGTTGTAAAGTGTTTTTTTAATTGTTTTGGGTTGGTTTGGATTAGGTTGGGTTGGACTATGTTGGTTTGGTTTGTTTTAGTGAAAAAATTTTTTAAAAAAACAAAAAAAATAAAAAAAAAAACCAAAAAACGGATTTGGGGTCCTAGGGAACCTAGAAGGTGCCCCCATAAAGAATTTTTCAAAAAAAATCAAAAATGGCAGAAAACCGTATACTGCATAATTACCAAAAATTCTTTATGGGGGCACCTTCTAGGGTCTCTAGGACCCCAAATCCGCCTGCGCCGGTTGGTTTTTTTTTTCAATTTTTTTTGGTTTTTTTAAAAAAATTTTCCACTAAAACAACCCAATCCAACACAGTCCAACCGAACGTAATCCAACCCAACCCAAAACAATCAAAAAAACACATTACAACCTCCCCCCCCCCCCAGGCACCCTTTTTTCTCTTTAAAAAAAAAAAAAAAAATTGGGCGCAGGCGGATTTGGGGTCCTAGGGACGCTAGTAGGTGCCCCCATAAAGAATTTTTCAAAAAAAATCAAAAATGGCAGAAAATTGTATACTGTATAATTACCAAATTCTTTATGGGGGCACCTACTAGGGTTTCTGGGGTAATTATGCAGTATATGGTTTTCTGCCATTTTTGATTTTTTATGAAATATTTTTTATGGGGGCATCTACTAGGGTCCCTAGGATGGATCCTGTTTACAATTTATTTGGCCTATAACATTATTGGCCACAATTAGGAAAGTCATTGAGGTCATCACAAACCACCTCTGGACTGCCCTCAAACATATAAGTTTTTTGATTCTTGCAACAGCCCTTTATTTCATTAACAACCTGCCAGACAGCTTTTGATTTGTTATCCGACTTCAAAATTTTGTTTTGATAAGACTTTTTTTGCTCACGTTATGTCTCCTTGTACTGTGGGTTACTATTACTAAGAATATAAAATATATCAAGTTGTTTTTTGCACTCGGCAACCTCCGGGAATTGATGCCACATTATCTTCTTTCTTTTTTTAATAAGTTTTTCTGGAAAACTTTCTGCATAAGCAAGTAGAATATTTTTGATAAAAAAGTACCACTGCCCATTTATGTCCTCTGGTTTGCAGCACCAAATGTCGAGCCAGTTATTTTTTCCCAAAAGACTTGAAGAGATTTTTGTTGTCCTCACTAAAAATTCAGTTTTTTAGTTTCAGAGTTTTTATTCAGCAAAAAAAGAGATTTTTTGGCCAAAATGTTGTTGGTGTATATATTATCATGGTACAACAAATAATAGACTATTTTAAGAAAAACAATATCTTTACAAACTACCAATACAGATTTCATGTGAAGAGAAACACTACCCTGGCTTTCTTGAACTTGCTCACATCGGTATTGGATGACTTTGATGAGGGTAACTATAACATCACTCAGTTTTTTGATTTAAGTAAAGCTAGAGCTCAAAAAATAACTCCATGGAACAAAAGTAACAATGAAGCCATAGGGTAAAATTAAATATTGATTATATAAAAAGCAAATTTAATATATTTTAATAGCTATAGCTAAGTACATAAAACACTAGAAAATAGGTTCAGACGCAACTGCCCCGATGGTATTCTCAAACAGGCTCTGCTTCAATATACAGAAAACGAGCATCTTAACTTTTAAGTGCAGTTTAGCGGATGTCAAACTGCAAGATGAAACCCTGGAAAGCGAATCAACTGTTAAGTTTTTAGGACTACATATTGATGCACAGCTCAAGTTTGAAATACATATTGATGTTTTGAATCGGAAACTAGCCAGTGCATGTTATATTATCCGAGCTCTTGTGCATGAACTTGGCAAACTAACAGCAAAAATGGCATATTTCTCACTAATGGAGTCACATATCAGATATGGTATTGCTTTCTGGGGCTATTCCACTCAAAAATCTATTCAATCAGTATTTGTACTTCAGAAAAGAGCTGTTCGTTATCTGTGTAAAAAAAGTTGTAAAGAAACTTGCAGGCCGTTGTTTGTACAGGAGGGAATATTGACTGTGCCATCTTTATTTATTTTAGAATCTGTCTGTCTAATTCACAAAAAATTTTCTGACTTTGTCCATAGTAGTATCTACAATCTGCACCAAAATAATTATAACCATTATATAATAATAATAACCATTACCAATTCCTAAATTTACGTTAACAAAAAATTCTGTGATATATGAAAGTATTAAGATGTACAATCATCTACTACAAGACACAAGAGATTGTAATGACTATAAAACATTTCGTTTACGTGTCAAACAACATCTAGTTACCAAAGCATTATATAGTATAAGTGAATTTTATGATAAATAAGTAGGTATTAAGTTTAAAAAAAAAAAAAAAAAAAAAAAAAAAACGGCTACTAAATATTAAGATTTGAAAAATGTAAATGTCTGCAATGTGTTTAGTGCCCACTTAATAGTAACTTCTTGTATTACAATGGCTCTGTTTTTAAATTAATTATGTGTATGAAAATGCCAAGATATATTATTTATAGGTGATTTAACATGACTGATTTTATTGACCTGATTTATTTATTTATTTACTTTTTAAACATATTTTTGTAACTCTTTCATTACTTTTAAGACTTTTGCTTTGTCAATGAAATTTATTTTTTTTTGGACAATAAAGCTTATTTGATTTGATTTGATTTGATGATGTATATAGGTACTTGACACCCTGTTCTGAGCATAAAACATGTGTTTTCCGTTAAAAAAAAATGTTTTTCCTTTTACTGTTATATGTAACAGATATATAGTAAGTGTTTTATGTTAGCATAAAATATTATGTAAATAATTGTGATAAGCTTTATTTAAGATAAAGTGAAAATTTTTAAATGTTTTTAAGATTTAATTCGTAAATAGGATTAAAAATAGAAAGAAATCGGAGTCCCGACAAGTCACTTGACTTGAAACAAGCAAACTCCCTATTCTAAAATAAAATAAATTAGGGAGAAAATTACTAAAATGCTTGGGTGTTTTTTCCTATAGGTATTATTTTTATGCTATCTTCATATTTTTTCAATATGTTCTCTTCATTTTAAAGACAGGACCTTGAAAGTGTTTTAAAAACCAAAAGCCTTGCCACTTGGATGGGAGAAATCATTCTTAAAGTCAGTTATTTGAATTATTATTTCTAGGTACGTAAAATATAAACAGAAAAAATAACATCATTTTAATAATAATATTCTTTATTACCAAAGCTTAAAGTATAAATAGAAAAGAATACAAATGTGATAAAATATTAATAAACTAAAAACTGCTGTTATCCTAACTGCTGTTATCTTAAAAATCCTAACATACATTTTAAGGCATTATCAATTTAATATAAAATAAAAGGTTTGGTATCCACCTAGGCTTCCAATAGAATTTATAGAAACAAAATAAAATAAAAACCAACAGAGATAATACCACCCACTGGACTTTAAACTAATTAACCATGTTTAATTACACTCGGGTATTAATTAAAAACTTAACACAACATTCAACATTAACACAAGGCATATGGGTCATTAGACACTATCGATATACATAACGCGTTCGAAATAAAGTCAAAATACACATATTTTTTACTTGTTTATGGGTCATTTCATATCAAATCAACCAAAAAAAAGCTGGTTTTGGATTTCATCATCACCGATTTTGATTAGATTAGATTAGATTAGATTATTCTTTATTTGCATGAAATGTAGTAAATACCTAATAGTAAAATAGTAAAATAAAAAAAAAATAATAAAAACATGAAAATAACTAATAAAATGTAAAGCTTATAAACAATACAGAATGTTTGATTAAAATTATAGTACAAAACTAGGTGGGTAAAATTGAAGTGAAAAAAACCAACACATTTTAGACATGAAAAGCAGTAATTAAAATAACAAAGAAAAAAAATATATAAAATAACAAAATATCAACACTAAATTAAAAAATTCACTATTGAGGGAGGGTGAAATGACATGATTCTGCTACCGAATATGGCTCAATATCAAGTAGGCATTTAAACACTAATTTTTTAAACCTATTTAGGTTGGTTTCTGCTCTAATATTGCTAGGAAGATTGTTAAAGAGTTTAACACAGGCATACATGGGACTCTTCTCTGTGAGGGAAAGTCTGTGAGCTGGTATATTTAAATTCAAGGCTCTAGTATTGTGATCATGTTTTGGTACAAGGTGTTCAAATTTCCCAAAGTTTTTAAATAAAAACATGATGCATTCAAAAATATATATGCCATAGAATGTCAGAATGTTAAGGTCCTTAAACTTTCCTCTGCAAGACTCTCTAGCGGGCATCCCCATCATTATCCTTACAACCCTCTTTTGAATCTTAAATGGTTCACACAACAAACCACCAGAACTGCCCCCCCAGAAAATTACACCATACCTGAGGATTGAATAAAAAGTTTGCATAATATACTGACAGCAAAACATCTCTTTCCAGGTATTTGTGTAGCACTCTGACAGAGAAGCATGGGGTACTCAACCTCTTACAAACCTCTTTAACATGAGTTTCCCAGGTTAAGGCCTGATCAATATGCATACCTAGGAACTTAACATGTTTTGCTGGTTCAAAAGTCTGAGAAAGCAGATCCAGTGACTGGGGATAGTCATTTTTATCTTGCGTAGTTCGGAACCAGACAAAAGTTGATTTCTGGCAGTTTAGTAGCAAACTGTTTGCATCAAACCACTTCTGGGCCCCTGCCAAGATGGTCTCCGCTATGTCAACTAGAGCTTCAGAATTTTCTGCCCACAAGAGCAGGTTTGTGTCATCAGCAAAGTTAACAATTTTAGAGAAAAGGGTGGCTTCAGCCTCAGGCAGGACATTAATGTACACCAAGAACAGAAATGGGCCCAGTACACTCCCTTGAGGAACCCCTAGAGAGATTGTTATTTCTTCGGAAACATACTCTGATCCATTGCGTTCTATTTTAACTTTCTGTCTTTGGTCTGTAAGGTATGAGGCTACCCACCTGAGCGGAGGACCACAGACACCATATAGCTCTAGTTTTTTTAGCAGAATACCATGATCCAAGCAGTCAAACGCCTTAGAGAGGTCCAGAAATGCTCCCAGAGTCTTCAGCTTGCCCTCCAGGTTTTCTAGAAGCTTAGACAAAAAATCATATGTGGCTGTATCCACTGACTTTCCTTTTAAAAATCCGTGCTGGCTAGGGTTAAGTAATTTTTTGGATTCAAAAAAAGATTTCAAGCGGTTATTCATTGCTACTTCAAATATCTTGGAAAATGAGGGCAGTAGGCTTATTGGCCTGTAATTTTCAATGTCAGAGGGGTTGCCTTTTTTAAGCATGGGTTTTAGAATGGCCAGTTTTAAGTCTTTGGGAAAGTACCCCACCTGGAAGGAGTTGTTAATAATATAGCACAGAAATTCTGATGCATAAGATTTAATTAAGTTTGATGAAATGTTGTCATGACCTGAGCTGTGCTTATTTTTTAGTTTTTTGATAATTTCCATAATTTCTGTTTCAGAAATAGGAGACAAATACATTGACTCCATGTTTGATTTTATCATTGAGAGGGTTTGTGGGTTGCCTTGTAGAGTATTTTTTGATGATTTTTTTGGGTTTCCCTTAATCTCATTTATTATTTGCCAAGAAGTTTTTGTTTTGTTGTCGCTATTGTTGATTTTGTGTTTATAGTAAGTTTTACATGATTTTTTCAAAAGAGAGTTGTATTTTTGTTTATGATATAAATAGGAATCCCTGTATCTTCTGTCATTGGAGCTCATTGTATACAGAATGTCTAAGCGTGTTTTTAAAAGCTGGAGCTCTGGAGAATTTGTCCAGATATGCTTTGTTTTTTTTCGAGTCATATGATTTTTGGTACAGTTGTTCTATGCATAGAAAAAGTGAAATCTCCAATTTTTGGAGTGTCGCAATACTTGGCAAGAACAGCAAAAAAGATTGTCAAAGAAAAGGGAATCTTATCAACACCAAATCCTAAACCTGGAAAGAATATTTCTGAAGATGTGGTGCAACGAGTAACTGAATTTTACCAGCGAGATGATGTTAGCAGGATGATGCCTGGAAAAAAGGATTGTGTTGTAATAAAGACAACCTTAATAAGGAATATGTGCAAAAACGGCTACTATTAGCGAATTTAAAAGAAATCTATGAAGCCTTTAAACAGGAACATTCCACAATAAAAATTGGTTTTACAAAGTTTTACGAATTAAAGCCAAAAAACTGCATATATGCTGGAAAAAATGGAACACACACTGTGTGTTTATGTATAATACATCAAAATGTAAAACTCATGCTAAACGGATCACACCTAAATACATTTCTTGATGAAGCCGGTAAACCTATTTTTCCAAATTATTATGCCTGCTGAACCAGAATTATGTGCAACCCGCCAAATATAGATTGCTTTTTAGATAAATGTTTAGTTTGTCCTTCCACAGAAAACTTAAAAAATTTCTTAACTGAAAGGTTTGACGAGCAAGCCATTGATCATATTACATTTAAAAAATGGATATCATCAACATGGAAACAGTCATTAAATCAACTGAAGATTTCATAGATTAATTTGTAAATGATTTAATAAAATTAAAAAGGCATTCTTTCCTGTCAAATCCGCAAACAAAAATTTATAATGAATTAAAAACGAATTTAAAGTCCGGAGACAGTCGTACCATTGGACCAACAGCCAGGCTATGCTGCACCCATTTGTAATATATTATAAAAACGAGGATCATGAATTAAAGCACTTAAACTATGCTTTTATATCAGATTGTTTGCAACATAACACGGTGGCTTTTCATTTGTTTTCGAGTATTTTAGTTCCGGAATTCAAAGAGAAAATTTATAATTTGTCTAAATTATTTTACTTCTCAGACGGGTGCGCTGCACAATTTTTTTTTTATAAATTTATGTTATCATGGAAAAGATTTTGGCATTAAGGTGAAGTGGCATTTTTTTGCTACTTTGCATGGTAAGAGCGCTTGTGATAGTCTGGGAGGCACAATAAAAAGACTTGCGTGTAAAGCGAGTTTGCAACGACCATATGAATTGTAAATTATGACACCAAGACAACTGTTCGAATTTGCAGCTGAAAATATCCCAGGAATGGAGTTTAAATTCTGCACTACAGAAGATTATGAAAAACATGACACTTATTTTAAAGAAAGATTCTCTGAAGCCCAGACAGTGACAGGGACCCAGAAAATACACACCTGTTTCTGAATCAAAAATTTGTACAAAAGCATTTTCTCTTAGCATAGAACATCAGATTCACGATATTGTTAAGTGTCCTGAACTTGCAAATATAGATTCTGGATTTGTGACTATTGAGTATAATAAATCCTGGTGGTTAGGATGTATTATAGCGAAAAATGACGAAACAGACGAAGTAAAAGTTAGCTTTTTGCACCTAAGTGGACCGGCGAATTCATTTTTTTATCCAAAACCGAAGGCAGACATTTTAATAATTGAGCGAAATACACTTTTAAAAAAAAATTCATCCCAATACTGCCACTGGGAGAACATACTGATTAACTCAAGAAGAAATGTTGTCGTCGACTAAACTTCTAGACATGAAATTAAAGACGAAATAAATTTATGTTATGTGTGTAAAAAAACTTTGATTTTTGACATTTATTGTTCTGTTTAAATAATAATGTAAAAATAACATTTCTCCATCTTAAAATTTTGTGAACTTGTTAAAAAAACATTGACAAAAAAATATAATTTTTTAAACAAAAATAAAAATGTTTTTTTTTTGAAAAAATTAATAAAAAAAAAACACTGGTAAAAAATTTTTGAAATTTTGGATTTTTCATTTGGGGGATGGATAGAATATCTGTTCCAAAAATGATCAAAATCGGAGGTGGTGAAGTTCCGACCCCTGGTTGATTTGACATGAAAAGACCCTTATGCGATGTTTCGAACGATGCCCGCTTTTTAAAGGGTGCGATGACAGAACTCCTGATTGAAGTCGTTGCGTACGTTCGTGGGTCCGTAACGATACGTACATCCTTCCGTACGCAACGAGATTCTGTCATCACACCCGTCAAAGAAGCTGGCATCGTTCGAAACATGGCATGAGCAAGCGTATTAGCGTATGTAGCGTATTTTGACTGTTTCGAACGCGTTAGGTACACAGATACCGATGCGTTGAAATATTTACTTTAAGTGTCTATTATCCGAATATCAAGGAAATTCAATCTCTCGTGGATTAAACAAAAGTTTTAAATTTTTTTGAGAAAAACTTATTTTTAGATAATGCCTTTTTGGGTGTTTTTGATGTCTTATGTAAAAATATTACTAAAAAAGGAAACAACCAAAGCAACAAAAATATTTTTTCTATTAAAAAACATTAACATGTCTTGGTAAACTGTGAATTTTTTGATTAATGATATAATATACAGACCGCTTCCAGCTACTGCGAACATAGGGCGGAAGAAGTCTAATTTGCCAGTGTACGTACATGCAGAGACACCGCACGCCTATCAGTGAAGCAACCAATACTCAGGCTTGCGATCACCACTTGCATGACTTTCCTTTGGTATTTAGTACGCCTCTAACCATGGTGCTGTGTGGAGCGTAGTCAATGAAACCGGAATTTGGTCAATAAATACGCAAATTTCTATAACGTAATTTTCTTATTTTTTGTCACTGATAAATAAGAGCGTTTTATTGTCAACTGCTCATATTTATCAGTGACGACGTGTTACAATGAAAATAATAAGGAGAAACAAAATAAAAGCAAGTTCTCAAAATAAAATAATACATTCTAAAAACCAAAAAGATTCTCCCAGTCAAAAAAAAAAATTAAAGCAAATGTTCGAAAAGTCCTCCTTGCTCGGCTAGACAATATCCAAGCCTACTATAAAAACCCCTTCTAACGTTTCCAAGCATGTTAGGGGTGATAATTTGAAAAGCTTCTTCAAAAACAGATAGAAGTCATTAGGAGCAAGATCGGGAGATCGAGCTGGCCATAAAATAGTTCCCCGTGTACTTATAACCCGATTAGGAAATACATTATCAAGATATTCCCTAACAAGGCCAACATTGTGAGCGGAACAACCATCTTGTTGAAACCATGTTTCACCAAATCTTACACCTAACAACTGCCTAGCAGTTGGAATAATGTACTGCTGCAGTAGATCCAAGTATCTAGGACCATTCAAATTGCAATTGCCGTTAATAAAAAATGGCCCAATTACGTGTTCCCCTATAATACCCCCCCCCCCAAACATTTAGTTTTTGGGGATACTGTGTTCTTACGTCAAAATACAAATGCAAATTTTCCCTCGACCAATATCGAACGTGTGTTGGGTTATGACGATTTGACCATTTGACCATCTGCACTTTTTTGGCAACTTCGTAGACATCCATTTTTGGTTTTAAAAATGTATTATTTCAATTAAGAACTTACCCATCTGTTTCTCGAGCAAGGCAGAAATAAAACAAAATAATAAAAACAAAATGAATTTCCAAAAGATAACACTGCAGCGTGCTTCGAATCCACCTCGGTCGTACGGCACGGAGAGTAAATTGGACTTGATTCCCCCTATGTTCGCAGTAGCTTGAAGCGGTCTGTATATGGTAAAACAATTTTTTTTTAGAAAAAACTAGTTACATTTTCTGGAATAACCAACCATTTGCTAATATTTTGAGCAAACTCATGCTTTTGAGAAATTAGAAATTAAAATTTTAAAAGTGTAATCAAAATTTTATGACATTACCATGTCTCCATTAAATTAACAAATTCTGGCGACACTGTAAAATTTGTGTGAAGTACAGTTAAGTAGATATGGAGAGTTTCCCTTATTGAACAATTGCATGAAACAGACAGAGATTTGAGCTCAGTCTGTATGTAGATGCCCACTGGAATAAATTTGTAAAAAAATATTGACTGTAATCATTTTGTGAACATTACCGGGTGCTAAAAAATTGTTGTTTTAGAGGTTTCAAAAAGAGGTGCATTATATTGTTTATGGTAGCGACTTAATACCCCAAGGTAAGAAAAAAATGTTTATTTTTATTTAACATAGCCTTCTTAAAATATTTAGTAATAGACTCATTACCGTTTCAGAAATCGTTGACATTACCATATTTTTCTACTGACATGGTAATGTTTGGAAATCATGATAATCTTAAATTAATTGAATCACTATTTCAGAAACCCAACAAGTACCTAACACATTGTTTTGACATAATAAAAGTAAATGCAAAACTTTATAACGCCTTTCATGTACGATACTCTATTCAGGGTTCGTAGCGACCTGGAAAACCTGGAAAAGTCAGGAAAATAAAAATGTCCTAAAAAATAACCTGGAAAAGTCAGGAAATTTTATGAAAATCGACAAAAACCTGGAAAATGTTATGGGATCCTGGAAAACATATATTGGTCTGTAATAATCAAATTATAATTTTTTGATTCAACAAAAGACAAAGACGAAAGATCTATCGAATCCCAAACTTATCTATGCTCGTTGAAAATAAATCCATCGATCATCTACCAAATGCCTCAAAGATAGGTCATCTCTGTCTATACGCACACAAAAGCGAGACAATGTACCGGTCGTTTAACGGCGGGCCGGCTTGAGTAGTTTTTCACATGCAGAAATAATTGTGCTCTCTTTTTCGAAAGCGATTAAATAAAAAGAGACAGGTATGCTCGGGATTGATTATTATTATTATTATTATTAATTTCTTTATTTAGCAAAAATATCAGCTAATCTCATGCTTACAATAATTATGATAATTAATATAATATCATTATTACAATAAAACGGAAATAATGAATTTCTTACAAGTAATGACAATTAAAAGTAGGGACAGATAATGAAGACAAATGTTAAAATGTATATGGACAATAAAAAATACTACTTGTATCGACTAAGAGGTTAAAATGACAAAAGTGTATGAAACAATTTAACATAATTTAAAATGTGTTGAAAGAAAAAAAAACAAAAACAATATACATTAAGACAAATGTTAAAAAGTTTATGGACAATAAAATATACTAATTGTATAGAATAAAAGGTTAAAATGACAAAGTTGTATGAAACAGTTAACAGAATTTAAAATGTGTGTATAAAAAACAAAAACAAACAAGATCATTAATAATACAAATTAAAAAAATTAAAATTAAAACAGCAGAACCTACTATTAAATTGTGATTAAAATAGTTGAGTCTTAGACACATTATAACATACACATTTTTTAAGAATAGGTAACGATTTACAATGAAGACAAATGTTAAAATATATATGGACAATAAAACTTACTAATTCTATAGAATAAAAGATTAAAATGATAAAGGTGCATAAAACAATTAACAGAATTCAAAATGTGTGTATAAAAAACAAAAACAAACAAGAACATTAATAATACAATTAAAAAATATAAAAAAAGTACAATATACAAAACAAATTAAAAATCCACACATTTATTAAACAGGTATTTTTTTAGTTTCGTTTTGAAAGAGGCTTGAGATGGATAATTTTTTATATGTAAAGGTATAGATTGTTAAATTCAATAAGTCCATTATGAAAAATTGATTTTTCCCCTGCCCTCAGATTTTTCCGACCCACAAAATTATTTTGTGGGTCGGAAAAATCTGATATATGTAATATTTGAAGTCAAATATTCAGGTGCTTAAATACTCTCTAACTGGTAGCCATTCCAGACAAGACAACATGAACTTAATAGGAGTGTATCTAGAGCATCCCAAAACTTTTGCATTTGTTCCATTTCATTTTGATTAAGAAAAAATAGTAAAGGAGCACAATAGTTAATATGCGGAAGCACAAGTGTGTTATATATTATTATTCTCGTCCACATACTCAAATAATTAGAACATCTTCCCAAGTAATTAATACCAAAACTAACTTTAAAAATAACTTGATTTGCATGATCTTTAAATTCCAGTTTTCTATCTACGATGACTCCTAGGTATTTAATTTTTTTTATTACGTCTATAGTATTATTACCAATAGAAATGCTATAATTTATACTATTAAATTCGGTAAGTCAACTATCATTTCCGATTATCATTACTTTTGATTTATTATAATTGATTTTCAACTTATTGCAACAGGAATAATTGTATATTTTGTTCAACTCCTTATTTATAGTTACAACAAGCTCTTTTAAGTCTTTTGCTGATCCAAATCCCACCAATTGTGGTCATTAACACTAACTATATTGTTTATGTACAGGGTGGTCCAAATTCGAGGGGCCTCTATAGCTTTGGGCTTTTGCAGCATAGTTATCAAAACTAATATACATGTTACGGGCTAGATTTTCAAGAGAAGTCGAAAACTAAAAACCGCATTGCGATATGTCAAAGCGTTTCTGAGCTACAAGGTGATTCTCAAAAATGTGCGATTTTAAAGGCCTTCTACAACTTTTTTATTTGTAAAGATAGAGATTTTCATTAAAAACATTTTTTGAAGATTTTTTAAAGACAAATCTACCTGTTTCGCCGATTTTCTCTTAAAGCCTTTAGTTCCCGAGATATCACACAAAGTTATATTTCTTTAAATGGGATACCCCCAATTTTTCTAAAAAATCAGTTTTCTAATAAAATTTCCTGTCGAACGATGTGCCACAGACCTATTTTTATTAAATAGTTTAAAAGATATTTGCATATTTTGATATTTACCATAGTAGGCGCTGTGTAAATAAAATTTTATTTTTTTTTTCATACAAAATCAAGTTGGCTACGACACGAGGGGACACAGCAACCTCGAACTTTAACTTCTAGTTTACTATAATTACCAACCTTAAAATAATAAACAAAAATAAAATTATTAAAAGTTTTTATTTAAAATTTTTATTAATTAAACTATGTAACACCTAAAATCTACATCTAACAAGTTTCTTTAATTCTAAAACAAATGCTCAAATTGACGGCCGTTTTCTTGTAAACATACCCTACATCTTCTCTTGACGCTATTTTCTGCATTAAGAAGTTCTACCGCACGAAGCTGCCTGAATGCAGTACGAAGTGCCTCTTCCAATTCCCTTCTAGTAGTTGGGCGATTTCGAAATACAAGGTCTTTGACTCTCCCCCACAAAAAGAATTAGCAAGGGGTCAGGTCTGGAGACTTGGGGGCCAATATATAGGACCTTTATTTCCGATCCAGTTTTCAGCAAACACAATATTTAGCAAATTAGTAATGTCTCGTGCATTGTGAGAAGGTGCACCGTCATGTTGAAAGTATAGCTCATTATTTTGCTGAAGTGGCAAATTGTCGATAAACGGAATCACCTGCTCTTCTAAAATTTGTTGGTATCTTTCGGCATTTAAATTTCCATCAAAAATATATGGCCCAATAATTTGTCCTCTGTAGATGCCTACCCATACCTTAAAACTGAACCTTCCCTGATTCGCTTGTTCCACCATAATATGGGGATTTTGCTGTTTCCAGTAATAGCAGTTATGTCTGGTATATATTCCATCACTAGAAATCGTTGCCTCATCCGTCCAAATAACTTTTCTGGCAAAATCGGGGTCTTCTTGGCTTTTATTTAGGTACCACCTGCAAAATGCACGTCTTGGAGCAAAATCTCGTTGCCGTAATTGGGGCACCCGTCGGGGTCGATAGGGCCTAAACTTGTGTTTTCTAAGCACCCGAACGACATTGCTGCGTGGAATTCCAGTGCTTCTCTCCATAACCCTGGTGAAATTATTATCTCTATTTCTCCTAGAACCGTTGGTTCTTCCAACTCTCTATCTTTGGCTAGGCTTCTATACGTCCTAGGCCGCGGTTTTGTAAAGGATCCTTATTCTTGTAGATGACGTTTTAACTTCAAAAATATTTTTGAGCTAGGTTCCGAATATCTCTGGAAATACAGATTTAACGCCGTCTGTCGATTTTCGTTACTTTGAATATAACATTTTATCATGTCGTACTTTTCAAAGTTTTCAAACATTTTTATATCTTGACGAAGACGCCACGTTTGACACTTGGGCTCGTTTATCATGGCAATTTTTTTTATTTGATAATAGCTACCTAGTTAGATACCCTAAAACTGCATAGGTCAGAGTCAAACACAGCCTACTATGGTAATTATTAAAAATTGCAGATATCTGTTTAACTACTTAATAAAAATAGGTGTATGACACATCGTTTAACAGGAAATTTTACTACAAAACTAATTTTTAGAAAAATTGGGGTATTCCATTTAAAAAAATGTAACTTTGTGTTATATCTCGTGAACTAAAGGCTTTAAGACAAAATCGGTGAAACAGGTAGATTTGTCTCTCTTTACAAATAAAAAAGTTGTAGAGGGTTTTTAGAAACGCACATTTTTGAGAATCACCCTGTAGCTCAGAAACGCTTTGACATGTCGCAATGCGGTTTTTAGTTTTCGACTTCTCTTGAAAATCGAGTCCGCAACATGTATATTAGTTTTGAGCTAACTATGCTGCAAAAGCCCAAAGCTATAGAAGCCCCTTGAATTTGAACCACCCTGTACAAAGGACCTAGATTAATTCCCTGTGCAATGCCATGGTCATATGGGAGTGATTTAGGTACTTTTCTAGCCAAAGGAGACATAAATAAAGAAATCTCTTTTAGCATTTTTTTTGAGCTTACCATAGTTACTATTGTTCTCTTTTTCTAGATACATTCGACTGAGAGAGATCCAGCATACCAGCAAATGGCCTGTACACCCTTCGACCCACCTGTCACACGATAACTATATCAAGGTGATAGTTACATTTTCATGGGCAGAGGGGTGCAGGGGGAGCATTTTCTAGTAAACCTGATCTCTCTCAGACCAATGCAATTAAAAGAAGATAATTATAGTAACTATAGTAAGCACACAAAAAATTGTTATTTGTATATACCAGTAGTAAGTAAGTACTCTATAAAGAAAGTGTAATTGTTGATTAGTTAAAGAGTGCAAAAATATTGTTATTCTAAGTGAACAACATTTTAGTATCTAGAAGAACACTTTGTGCTATAAAGATTAACAAATATGTACCTTAAACTAGAGTTCATTATAAATTTATGCTAATTAAGTGTGTTCATTTGCTGTGTAGATGACTGCTGGTGACCTACCCAGGTCACCCCAGATAAGTACTTTTTTGTTTGTATTTTTATCTGGTACCCACCAGTACTGGATTTATCATCCTTAAATTTAAATATGTGATTAAAATTGACTATAAACTTTAACATACATGATGTCCCAAAACTGTTTCTAGACAAAGGTACCTCTTTGAACTGAGTAGGAGAGGATATATGGATGTGTATAGTAACGGTTTTTTTGTTTTTGTTATTTGCTGGTAGGATAGTAATAAATAAATAATAATGGCCCAGTGTGTAAAATGCGACAATCTATGCGTTTTTAAGAGGAGGCCGGAAAATGAAATATTTGGAGCTAAATGCGATCTCTGTAATCAAATTCTTTGCAAAAATTGCTCTTTAGTGTCTACTACAGAATGCGATTGTCTTGTACTGTTACAAAAAAGGCTGTTGTTTCTCCAGTCCAGATTGTAAACTTCAAATGGCAAACAACAAAGATGAGCTAAATGATTTAAAGAAAGTTCATGATACGTCGATAAATAAACAAAAAGAGCTAGATAACTTAATTGAAGAATTGCGGAACAGATGTTGTTATTTGGAAGAAGAAAATAATAAAGTAAAACTTGACTTAAGAGACAAAGATAACTTTATTAAAAGACTACAAAGAGGCTCTAAAAACTTTGAGGAAATGGCCTGCGATAGAGAAGAACAATTAGAGCAAAAAATAGAGTTTAACACAAAAATAATTGAAACATTGAATCTGCAAGTAAAACGGATAAAAGAGGAAGATAATTTTAAGCTAAATGAAATTAAAAGAATGGAGATAGAGTTAGGGAAAATGGAGATAAAGCTAAAGGAAGGTAAAACTAAAAATCAAGAATTGTCAAAATGGATTGATAATTTGGAGGCAGAGGCAGTAACTTTGGTTAAAGAACTGAAAACAAGCGGAGTGGAGAAGGTGAACATAAATGAAATGCTTAAAGAAAAGAACAATTACATTGAAGAACTTAAAAAGGACATTTTAGCTCTATCAAAAACAATTGAGCAAGGGAACTCCAGTTGCACACTACTTCAGGAAATCAGAGACCAGAGTAGAAATACAAATGAAAGTTTCATTTCAGAACAAAATACAAAATTTAAAGAAGAAATAATTAGATTGAAGAGCATGAATTCTGATTTGAAATTAAAGCTGAGTAAAATTGTGGAAGATAGTAATAAGTATAAAATGGAAACAGAGACCTTAAGAAAGAGCATTGAGGATGGACCAACAATAAAAAAACACTGATAGATCAAGAAGATACACAGGCAGACAAAAAAATGGAGGGAGGGGAAAAGATAGAAGAGGTTCAATTAGATTTAGAAAAGAGAAATAAAATATTGTTGTTGACAGATAATTTTGGCAAACTTTGTTATTCTCATTTAAGTAAAAATTTAGGTAATAATTATGATATTCAAGTTTTTTCTAAACCATATGCCAAAATGAGTAACGTAATTTCAACAAGCGAAGATTGTATTAAAAAATTAACTTGTAAAGATTTTATTATAGTTTTAGCTGGCGTCAATGATGAATATATGGTTTATAGTGACATTTTAAAATTGGCAAATCAATGCTTTAATACAAATTTAATATTTTGCACTATCCCTTTAAATATGAATAACCACCCAGAGGATTACAACCGAATATGGAAGATAAATAAAGAAATAATTAGTTATTCTAAATATTTGAGTCATTATGCAAACAATATAGGTTTTATAGATTTGAATTCACCAGGATTTTCGACAAATTACTTTAGAAAATATAGCAAATATTTAAATTTTGAAGGTCTTAAACAAATAGCAAGTGTAATAAGCACATATTTGCAAAATTTTTCTTTTGTACATTTAAGGACAAATTTAGTTTACATTGATACAAAGAATAGTAAAATTGACAAAATAAGTTCTAATATTAGTGTTGATCATGATTTTAATGACTTAAGACAAAATTTTTTAGAACTACCTCAAATAACGGAAGTAGGATAGTAAAAAAACAACATAACTTATCATTGAGTAGTGATATATTATACCTTAACTCAAGTAGTACAATTGCACACTTTGATGAGTTATATTCTCTAATATTGGAACATACACCTAAAATTATTTGTATTGCTGAAACCCATCTAACTGACGATATTCTTGAAAATTAAATCAGGATTGATGGTTATACTAATCTCAGAGTTAACAGTACTAGTCGACATACAGGTGGTGTCCAGTTGTACTGCAAAAATTTCCTAAAAGTTAAGGATTAAAGAAATTTAATTATAGTTGTTGTTTATCACTCTCCTAGCTCTAGTCATTCCGAATTTTTAGATTTTTTTGAGGAATGGTGCGAAATAAACATTTGTGATTCTAGAGAGATGGTCATTATTGTTGGAGATTTCAATATAAACTTATTTGATAATTTTACATATTCAAGGCGTGTAAAAAAATTCTTCAGTGATTTTAATCTAAATCAAGTAGTTAATGAGGTAACTCGACCTTCTATAGAAGAAGAACGAGGTGTAACATTTTTGCACGGAGGGAGTTTAATAGATTATGTTATAACCAATATTGAAAACTTACAGCATTTTATTTTGAAAGCTCCAAGAATAGGAGACCACTATATAATCTTTATCAAAATTAATAAAATTAGGCTTGATGACGAACCACTTTTGATTGAAACTCGAGGTAAAAATATTGATTTTGAGTTAATGAAGCAGGAATTGGGCAAAAAGAATTGGAATTATAATAATTATGACATTAATATAAAATTTCAAGACCTTTTTGAAAGTATAGTAAATACGTTTAATAAAATGGCGCCAAAAAGACATATTAAGATCATATCTAGGTTTAAGCCATGGTGGAATCAAAGAGTTAAGGATATTGTATACCATAGGGATAAGTGCAACAGAACGCAGGCTAATAGAGAATTATATAAGAGAGAAAGAAATAAGGTTGTTAAAGTTATAAGAGAAGAAAAAATTGAATATTATGAACAGGAAATCGTTTCTCATAAAGGTAATAGTGTTCAAATGTGGGCAACGTTAAAGCAGTTGCTTCCACAGAAAAACAAGCAGTGTATCATAAATGAAATAGAATTAGATAATAATATGATTGTTTCTGATAAAAGTGAGATTCCAAATATTCTTAATAATTGCTTTATTGAGAGCTTAGGTGATATTAAAAATATTCATAATAGTAATACAGAAGAACCTCAATCTGTAAACACATTTTCTGAGTTTAGTTTGCTTGATAAAGAATCTTTTAAAGAACTGGTGTTTTCATTACCAAATAAAAGTAGTCCGGATGAAATAAGTATGGAAGTTATTAAAGGCATATATGATGCAATTGAAGATCCATTAATAAACCTAGTAAACCCCTCATTGGAACAAGGGTTACTTCCTACAGCACTTAAAATTCCATCCATTATACCTATTCCAAAAAAAACTGGATCAATAAGAGCAAGTGACCTACGCCCGGTGAATATGTTGGTAGCAACTGAAAAAATAATTGAAAGATGTGTGTACAACCAGACTCTAGAGTTTGTTCAGGAGCATGGTGTACTGGTTGGGCAGCAGTCTGGATTTAGAAAGGCACACAGCTGTGAGACTGCAGTTCAGTTCATCCTGGATCAGTGGAAATGTAATAAAGATTCAGGATTGATTACATTAGCAATTTTTTTAGATCTAAAAAGAGCTTTTGAGACCATCGAACATGGGAAGCTTTTGGCCAAGTTGAAGAGGATAGGTTTTCGGGGTACTGTTTTTAAGTGGTTTAAAGACTATCTTGAGTATCGTCAACAAAATGTTAAAGTTAATGGCGCTCAGTCAGATAATCGACAGATTAACTATGGCGTACCACAGGGCAGTATTCTGGGGCCTCTTCTTTTCATAATTTATATAAATGACATTGTTGAAGAATTGGAAGACCATCTATATTATACACTTGTTTGCAGACGATGGGCTGGGTAGATAGATAGATAGATTAGATAGATAGATAGATAGATAGATAGATAGATAGATAGATAGATAGATAGATAGATAGATAGATAGATAGATAGATAGATAGATAGATAGATAGATAGATAGATAGATAGATAGATAGATAGATAGATAGATAGATAGATAGATAGATAGATAGATAGATAGATAGATAGATAGATAGATAGATAGATAGATAGATAGATAGATAGATAGATAGATAGATAGATAGATAGATAGATAGATAGATAGATAGATAGATAGATAGATAGATAGATAGATAGATAGATAGATAGATAGATAGATAGATAGATAGATAGATAGATAGATAGATAGATAGATAGATAGATAGATAGATAGATAGATAGATAGATAGATAGATAGATAGATAGATAGATAGATAGATAGATAGATAGATAGATAGATAGATAGATAGATAGATAGATAGATAGATAGATAGATAGATAGATAGATAGATAGATAGATAGATAGATAGATAGATAGATAGATAGATAGATAGATAGATAGATAGATAGATAGATAGATAGATAGATAGATAGATAGATAGATAGATAGATAGATAGATAGATAGATAGATAGATAGATAGATAGATAGATAGATAGATAGATAGATAGATAGATAGATAGATAGATAGATAGATAGATAGATAGATAGATAGATAGATAGATAGATAGATAGATAGATAGATAGATAGATAGATAGATAGATAGATAGATAGATAGATAGATAGATAGATAGATAGATAGATAGATAGATAGATAGATAGATAGATAGATAGATAGATAGATAGATAGATAGATAGATAGATAGATAGATAGATAGATAGATAGATAGATAGATAGATAGATAGATAGATAGATAGATAGATAGATAGATAGATAGATAGATAGATAGATAGATAGATAGATAGATAGATAGATAGATAGATAGATAGATAGATAGATAGATAGATAGATAGATAGATAGATAGATAGATAGATAGATAGATAGATAGATAGATAGATAGATAGATAGATAGATAGATAGATAGATAGATAGATAGATAGATAGATAGATAGATAGATAGATAGATAGATAGATAGATAGATAGATAGATAGATAGATAGATAGATAGATAGATAGATAGATAGATAGATAGATAGATAGATAGATAGATAGATAGATAGATAGATAGATAGATAGATAGATAGATAGATAGATAGATAGATAGATAGATAGATAGATAGATAGATAGATAGATGGATCGATCAATGTCACCATTTTTATTTAAATTTTTAAGGGTAAAAATAATTCGCTCTGTTTTAATTTCATTTAAACTCAATTTGTTTGCCAGAAACCAGTCTTTTAATAAAGTGAATGATGTTGAAGCAATCCTGTCAAGCTCATCGGCACATAAAAGGAGGTCAGTTGTGTCATCGCAATATTGGATGAATTCTGATAAAGGTGAAGTCTGATTAAGGTCATTAACATATATCAAGAATAAAATGGGACCCAACACAGACCCTTGAGGGACGCCATAATTAATTGAAAGCCTGTCAGATTCCACTCCCCCCATCGACACATACTGTTCTCGTCCTGTCAAGTAGGACCTAAGTAACTCATTGCTTTTTTTATCAAAACCATAAGACGAAAGCTTCACTAGCAATATATCATGTGAAACACAATCAAACGCTTTTGTTAAATCTAAAAATCGAGCAGAAACATATTTACATTTTTCAAAACCTTTATTTATTAACTCTACCAACCTGCTTATAGTAGTGCATGTTGATAATTTTGCTCTAAAACCGAACTGGCTAGTACAAAAAAGATTGTTTTCTTCTAGGTATTCACAAACTTGATTTTTTAAAGTTTTTTCGAAAATTTTACCGAATATAGGTGTTATTGAAATGGGCCTGTAATTACTTGGATTGTCTTTGTCACCTTTTTTGTGCAAAGGTAGCACTTTGGATATTTTAGGGATGGGAAAAGTGCTTTTAGAAATACATTCGTTAATTAGTTTTGTCAAGGGTATAATAATTATATCTTTAATCGAATTTAGTATATTTTTGTTTAATCCATAGGCATCTCTGCACTTACTGTTTTTTAAAGTCGTAATAATTTCACGTACTTCATTAAATGTTACATGTCTAAAGCTAAAACTACAATTATTTTTGTTAATATGAGAATGATTTAAAAATTTTTTGAAAGTAGTGTCAGTGGTTTCCAAACCGTTAATGATTTCAATGGGAACATTAGCAAAGTAACTATTAAAATGGTTGGAGGAAATTGTTTTTGGAATGTGACTTTTCTGGTTTTTGTTTCTTCCCACATGGTTTTCTGAGTTACCTGAATCGGCTATGAATTTATCGTGTGCTGCTTTTTTTGCCACAGACAGCTCTTTTCTGTATGTTCTTTTAGATGAATTTAGAGTATTTTTTAATGCTTCTGAAGGGTATTTTTTATGTAACTCATTCACAAAATTTAACATATCCCTTGTGTACGATAACAGGTGAAAATATGGACGCTGTTGTGGCCAGTGTAAACCGTGTTTTGGAACAAATAAATTTATGTTAATTTGTAAAAATAAACAGCTCAATGAGTTTTCAACAAGGAAATTAGAAATTAAAATAGGAAATGAGCCTATTGAGAAAGTTGTTAAAATAAAATATTTAGGGATTATAGTAGATAGAAAGCTTGAATTTAAAGACCACGCAAATTATGTAATGTCTAAATTGGGTTTTAGTGTAAGTTATTTCTATAGATGTGCCCCATTTTTAAGTATGTGAGCGAGAATAATAGTTTATAACAGTATTATTCTCCCGCGCATAACATACTGCGCTACAATTTTATTCATATTACAGCAGAATGATAGAGGAAGAATTCAAAAACAGCAAAATAAAGCAATGCGCATTATACTAGGCTGTTAAAAATACACTCCTGTAAAATCAATGCTTCAATATTTGCAGTGGCCCCTGTAGGAATGTTTTTTGAGTATTCTGTCTTAGTTTTTATTTTTAAAATAAAATCGGGAAAAGCACCAGAATACCTCACTGATAAAATTGTTTATAGCGCACAGGTGCATAATTATAATACCAGACACCAAAGAAATTTTTACATAGAAAGAAGAAATACTGTTGGTGCTCAAAATTCTGTATTTTATAAAGGATTTAACTTATTTAATCAATTACCTGATGAAATAAAGTTATCAGTTTCTGTTAACACTTTTAAACAAAATCTGAAAGAGTACCTGCTCAAAGAAATGTGATATTTATGTAACAGTCTAGTCATCAAAATTTTATTTATTTTTATTTTAACCCTTTTTATATTTATTGTTTTTTTTCGTTTTATCTTAAAAGTTTGTATTTTGTATTTGTTGTTCTATATATTTAATTGGTTTATTTATTTTTTTATTATTTAATTTTTACTGGATTTTTGTCTTTTTAATAATGAGAATTTGCCACTGACTTGCTGTTTTTGTCTGTGTTATCTTTATAGTTATTTATTTATATTTTTTTAATACTTTGTTATTTATTATACATTTTACTTTTTTGCTTGAATTTATAGTTTTTTCTTTTTTGGTGTTTTTTTTTTAATTTATAAGCTTTTGGAATTGTTCTTGTTGACTAATTTATCATTGACTCCAGCTGAGCACTACTAACATCTAGATATTTTTCCCTAGGAATCCAATTTATTTTTTTTAGTATTAGGATTAGTTTATTCTCTAAAGACATTGTAAAGTAACTTATGCAGAAAGTTTTCCAGAAAAACTTATTAAAAAAAAAGAAGATAATGTGGCATCAATTCTCTGCGGTCGCCGAGTGCAAAAACAACTTGATATATTTTATTTTCTTAGTAATAGTAACCCCCAGTACAAGGAGACATAACGCCAGCAAAAAAAGATATATAATAACCTCTTAATCAACTATCGTAAAATGTCTTATCAAATTATCTTATAAAATTTTGAAGTCGGATAACAAATCAAAAGCTGTCTGGCAGGTTGTTAATGAAATAAAGGGCTGTTGCAAGAATCAAAAAACTTATATGTTTGAGGGCAGTCCAGAGGTGTTTTGTGATGACCTCAATGACTTTCCTAAATGTGGCCAATAATGTTATAGGCCAAATAAATTGTAAACAGGATCCAACAAAAGACATCTTTCCAAATTTTGTTAACATAAACCTAGAGCAAGTATCATCTGAAGAAGTACTTAACATAATAAAAAACCTAAAAAACAAAAAAAGCTCTGGCTTTGATGGAATTTCAAACCAACTTATTAAATTATGTGCCAGAAATTTGTCTTGCCTCTGTGCCTAATTATCAATAACTGGTAATGGTATTTTCCCGGAGAAGTTGAAACAAACAATAGTCATTCCGATTTACAAAAAGGGAGAGGCAAACAAATTTGAGAATTACAGACCAATCAGTCTTATATCTTCTTTTGCTTAGCCAATCACAACATGGTTTCTTGAATAACAGATCAATTGAAACTGCTATTTTTGAACTCATTAAAAATATTTACGAAACTTTTAAAGGAAACAAAAACACTCTAGGAGCTTTTTTGCACTTGTCTAAGGCTTTTGATAGTTTGGAACATCAGATTCTTCTGAACAAGCTCAAAATATATAGAGTGACAGGCTCTGCTTTGTGCTGGTTGGAGTCATATCTTGCAAATAGAACACATATGGTAACTATTCAAAAAGATGGGTTTGAGTTTCCATACACTTCAGTCAGCTAATAACCATCCAACCAGCTTAAATATCTCTTCCCAAAATGTAGAACTCTCAGATAGTAGACACTTAAAGTTAAATTTCGGGTCTATCGGCATTCGTATCCTTATCTCTGTCGAGTCAACCTATCGCGCAGGTGTACTTCTAAAATAATGGCGAATGCGCAAATGCGTCAAAACATCATTTCGTATGCAGGGACGGTCGTAATGTTACGGCTCCCTTATCGTCCCTAACGAGGTTTTCGTGCATTTAATCAGCTGGAGCTGTCACGCATTTGCCATGATTTTAAAAGTGTACCTGCTTGATTGAATAGAGATAGATCATCACCTAAAATGAAACAAACAAAATCTTTGAGAGAAGAAGAAAATTTATTGAACCAATAGAAATTCACAATTTCAAAGGTGGCTTCTCTACTACTAACAAATTAAATTTCAATAATGATAATTAACTTTAGTTTTAACTTATGTAAGCCAGCTTAAGTATATATAATATAGCCAAACTAGCGAACAAGTAATAATTTAAATTTTTTATAACAATAATCTTTAAGATAATATTAGTCTGGTAAGTAAATTCGTAATCAGAGCAATTAGGTAATAAGATTTACATTTTAAAGAGGGAAAAGTGTCAATCAAGCTCTCCAAGAAACTTAGTAGTAACTGCTATTCCTTTCGTGTTCTAAAACAATTCCTAGACAACAAATCACTCCCCTCAGTCTACTATACCACTTTCGATTCTTCTGTACGCTATGGAATAATATTCTGGGGTGGAGCAGGATGTGAAGGAGATACATTCATTATGCAAAAATGTGTGTTGAGACAAATTCTTAACTTATCCTATAGAGAGTCTTTGCCGAGGACACTTTAAAGAAACAAACATCCTTACATTGCGCCAGGTATTTTTATCTATGAATGTCTTATGTTCCTACATAAAAACTTTGATAAATTTCGCGACCATCTCCCAGAACACAAGCATTAGACCAGCTCAATTATTTTAAATTATCCAATCCACAGGCTTGCACTCACTCGGACTGGACCCACATACATGTGTATAAAATTTTTGAACTTTATTCCCCAACAATTAAAATTAAAAATAACAGAAAACTGTTTTAAAAAACTTCTATTTCAGCATCTTTGTTTCTATAGAGTCTTACACAATAGACGAATTTCTAAACTAGGGGGCTGATAAAATTTTGTGTGATAACTTTTTGTGATTTTTTGTAACTTTTTAATGTATGTAAGTAGGTATTAATTTTTATATATGCATGTTCACGTTTTTACTTTTTATTAATTGAATGTCAACATTTTACTTACTTTTTTAACTTTGTCTGTTTTGTTTTTTATTTTCTCTAAACTTAAATACTAATTTGTTTTACTTAAATAAATGTTAGGGGGAAATTCAAATTCATGTTTTTTTCTGTCTGTTCTTATATAAAAGTGATTTTTTTAATTTCTTTTGTATGTTTCTTTAAAATAAATATATTCTGATTCTGATTTCATGCACTTCTCCATCACTTTTGACACAATAGGCAGAAGAGAGATGGGCCTATAGTTACAAACATCAGCCACATCATCTTTTTTGTATATAGGGGAGAGACTATAGCACTTATTAGCTATTTTGGGAAAATACTTCCATGAAAGCACTGATTTATAAGCATTGTTAATGGGAAAGAAATAATGTTGTTTAAAGATTTTTACAGAGAATCCGTATATGTCTGTACCGTTTTTATTTTTAAGCTGGCTTACACTAGTTTTTATTTCTGCTTCAGTTACCTCTATGAATTTACATGATATGTTTTCTGGGAGAGATAAGATATTTAGATTTTCTAGAGTATCTTCATTGGTTGAAGTGATTTTACTTGCTATTGGAGATGCTATTGGCCTGAAATAGTCATTAACATCATTTAGACGTATTTCTGGTTCTTTATACTTGGAATTTTCCTTTCCTCTATAAGTGTTTACTATGCTTTTTATAGGATTTTTTGATGTTTTAATCATTTTGTCATTATATATGTGAATTATATTCTTCATTGTTGCCAGGGCTATTGTTTATTTCACAGAAATCTGAAAAGAAAATGAAGCCAATCCTGCATTTGTTTAATAAATTATTAAGATGGGCTGCTTTTAAGATATCCATGAAAATAGAGAATTTTCTGTTTGCTGAAAAATCAGCACTTTTAAGAAAGTCCCAAGTATAGGAACATAACGACTGAAAAAGTATGATAACCCTTTTTCTGTAATTGGTCTAAAAATTTTCTTGACACTACCTCCCCCCACCCACCGTTGTCTGAGCCATGTCAAAGTACAGAGCCTGTCCAGCACGATCTGACAATCCAGTCTCTAGTACTTCAGCTGTACTACCTGTATAATTTACAAAGATATTGTCCAAACAGGCAACCCCTGTTGGTCGACTTTTGCAGTGAGCTTTCCAACATTTCCAGGAATGTTTGCTGTTAGTGACCTATAAACAACAAAAATATAAAAATTATTTGCTTTAATTAAAATACATCAAAACTATACATTTTTCTATATTTCTTGTTAGAAATGAATTTATATCAAAATTTTTATTTTTACCTACTAATATCAGGGTACCCCCCTTTATTTTCATTCCTAGCAGTATAACCACCAAGAATATATTCTTGAACATTAAAATAGTTCATTTCTTCTTCTTTCAACCAGTGGTCTGTGAGTGCAAAAATTTCAAAGCTTTTATCAGTTAGAAAAAAAAGCTTCTAACTGATAAATTTTGTTTTTTACGGATCTGATGTTGCAATGACAATGACACTGGTCTCTGCCTCCGTTGGTAGGATACTGGTCGCCTGAGGTTTAAAAAATCGTTGATAACAACACCCTTTGACCAAAGAGTGTGATTTATAAACACTTTAAAAACGCTTTAGCTCATTTCTTCCAACCTAAAGAAATACTCAACACTGGTTTTCCGAAAAATCTGCGGTTAATTAAGTTGTTTTATTTGTTTTTTCCTTAAACTGACATATTTAATGATATTTTTTTATTTTGTTTAAAACTGTCCTTATATAAAAGCGGTTTTAGGTGTAAATAAATGTAGTAATTCATACTCGGCAGATACATGATTTGAGATTGCTCATCCCAAATCTCACCATTGTACAGAACTCATTAATTTACAATGGACTAAAAATATATAATCACATACCTGTTGAAATATGCAATGTCACAGATCTAAAGAAATTTAGATCTGAGTGTATGACAACTTTTCTTGAGTTGGCAGTTTATTCCACTCAATCATACTTTGTCCATAGATTCTAGCGACTTTAATCTTAAAATTTTGTGTGTTTGTATCTACAATCTTAATTTTATACCTAGACATTTTCAGGTTTTATATTAAGCCTTAATTGTTATTTTAAATCTAGTTCTTCAACAATAGGGCCTGTTTTCTACTAAACTATTCTGCTTTAATTAAAATTAAAATAAAATGAAAAATAATTGTAAATAGAAACGATTTGTGGATCGGAAAAGTTTTTCCTTGGCCATGATTTGAATACGGGACCTCCAGAACACCAGTCTAATGCTCTACCAACTGAGCTACCGAGGATATGGGGTTTTGACTGACTATACGGAAATCCTTTCGTCTGATTCATTTGTTAGTAGTGGGGAGATCTTTGAAGCCTACTGGCTTTAAAAACCTAGAGATAAAGACAAGGAGGTACACATTCACGATTATTAGTTGTACGAAATTTCCGAATTATAATTTCAGCCAAAAATATTTACAAAATGAAGGGAAAGTTTTAGCGCCCTAATGAATTTAAAGAAAATATTTGTGGTGTAGAGAGCAAAGGGTGAGGGAATAAATCGGAAAAAAGTTTTTTTAATAATTTCAGCCAAACATATTTACAAAATTAAGTCAAAGTAAAAAGTCAAAGTCAAAAATGTCTTTATTCATAGGAACAAGTTGAATAATACAAAGAATGCACCACTGTTAAAATGAAATGAAGTCAAAAAGTGATAATTTATACATTGCTCACTAATCTACTTTAAGATAGTTAAAAAACAATAAAAGCTTTAAATTAATGCCTTAGTTAAAAGTGAAAAATACCCACAACAAATTACAACAAAATTTACAAGAATGACAACGTGGTACTGATCTATTTTAAACATATTTATCACATTTTTATTACTAAAAATTTTCAAATTTTGAAACTAAAGAACTCCGAGATACTATACGGTTCAATTGCTAATAGGTTTAATACTTTTTTTTGAAGACTTTAAAACTGTATTTTCCAATTTCAAGTTTGTTGAAAGTTTGTTAAAAAATGTTAAGCATGCATAGGTAGGCAGTTTTTCAGTCAAAGTTAATATAGGCACAGGAAAGTTATAATTTATTGTTCTTGTATTGCATTCATGTCTATGAATGAAATCACAAAATTTGTTTTTATTTTTAAATAAAAACATAAGACATCCATAGATGCAGGTTTCATATGCTGTCAATATTTCTAAACTTTTAAATTTGCCTCTACAAATTTCAAGAAATTTTAACCCTAACATTAGCCTAAGAGCTCTTTTGTGTAATGAATATATTTTTACACCTACTTGATCCTCCTCAAAAAATAATACCAAATCTCACCAATGATTGAAAGTTTGCATAATATATTTTCAATATTTCCAGATTTGTGTAATTTCTTAGAACTTTTACCCAAGTATAACATATACTGCTTAGTTTATTGTTAAATTCATCAATGTGCTTATCCCATATTAAATTCTGATTTATGTGGACTCCCACAAATTTAGTCGTTGTCAGAGGCATTGATTGGACAATGATAGAGTCAGTTATTTCTGTTTTTTGTTGTGTCCTAAAACACAAATACTGGGCTTTATCCCTATTAAGTGTAAGTTTATTTTTTACAAACCATGTGTGAGCTCTATCCATTATGTTTGATGTTCTTTCCACCAAGCTATCAAATAAGTCAGAAATGACAAGCACATTTGCATCAACAGCAAAGTTCCCAAGATTAACATTCTTACCTGTCACTCCGTCAACTAGTTCGTTTATGTAAACAAAGAATAATGTTGGACCCAAGACGCTTTCTTGCAAGGTGTCCTTCACTTGAATGGTGGGTTTTGTTATCCTTCTCCACAACAACGATCTGGCTTCTTTGTGATAGATAAGACTTTATCCTCTCAAGCACAGTACTTCTTACTCCATATCTCTCTAGTTTGGTAAGAAGTATATTGTGATCTAAGCTGTCAAAAGAATTTGACAAATCTAGAACTAAACCCATTGATAGGCATTTATTTTGATAGCTCTCTACAATTTTCGGCAAAAAATCATATATAGCTGTCTCAGTATTTTTTTCCTTTTCTGTACCCATATTGGTTATCACGAATTAAGTTATGTTTATCAAAAAAATCTATTACGCGTTTAAATTTTTGAGAAAGCTGGTCTGTAATTTCCGATGTCACTTGGATCTCCTTCCTTGTAAAGAGGTTTAACTTTTGCTAGTTTAATTTGTCAGGAAAAATGCTAAACTGAAATGTACATTAAGGGTATTGCTAGTTTTGTTGCACAGTATTTTATTAAATTATTAGAAACTTTATCAAAACCACAGCTAAATTTATTTATTTCATTTGTTGACACTGGAGATAAAAACATTGTGTTATTATTATAAATTATATTATCAGAATATTCAATTTGAGGTAGTTTGTTTGCAAGTTCATTTACTGTACTTATTGTAACATTAATAAAATTTTCCGCAATATCTTTACCATTCCCAAGTATTTTATTTCGCTTTTAGTTTTTGACTTACCTGTTACCTCATTTACTATAATCCAAACAGCCTTGAACTTGTTTTCGCTTTTCAATATTTTGTTTTTATAAAAATCTTTCCTAGAATTTATCAAAAGCCTGTCATATTCTTTTTTTGTATCATTATACTGATCATTGTCCCTGTGATCATGTTTCTTCATTGTAAATAAAATATCTAATCTATTTTTTGCCACAATTATTTGTGGATCTTGATAAAAACGTCTTTTGTCTTTTTTTGTTTTTAATAGGGAAACTTTTAACGCCCTAACAGAGAAAATATTTGTGTCATAGAGGTCAAAGGGTGAGGAAATAAAGGATTTCCGAATAGCCAGTCAAAACCCCATGTCCTCGGCAGCTCAGTTGGTAGAGCATTAGACTGGTGTTCTATAGGTCCCGGGTTCAAATCCTGGTCGAGGAAAAACTTTTACGATTTATTCCCTCAGCTTTTGCCCTCTACGCCACAAATATTTTCTGTAAATTTAAGTATCGTTCATATAAGGCATTATCTTAGTCTTTGGTTTAATTTTTTTTATAGTCCTAATCATAAAAAAGCCACTTTCTTATGAAAGTGTTCATGCAATGCTTTTGATTATACTTTTTCATAGGTTTAGTCACAGTCCTAAGGAAAAGTTGGCAACTTTTAACTTTTATAACTAAAGTTACGACTATTACTATAACAAATATAAGTGCGTATGGGCGAGTTCCAAATTTTAAGTATGGCGCCCATCTCTGTTGACAAGAATGAAATAAAAAAAAAACAAGTTGCTAAATATTTTGTAGGTTCCAAAAAAAAACTTTCTATTAAACCTTATTTTATTTGAAAACAAACTACAAAAAAAAGTAAACAAAACAAAACATCAAAAAAGTGAGGTTAGATTAGATTGTTATGACTATAACAAAGACAAGTATGAATAGTGAGCAACTTTTAAGACTAAAACTATTGTAACGTTGTTTACGTTTTAAAGCGGTAGGCATCGGTTTCTGTTGGATTAACTACTCCTCTGAGAGATAATCCAGCAAGCATCTCGGGCGCCACCCTCTGGATTTATGTGGTAGAGGGCCCACAGCGTCGGGTAGCTTTTAAACAGTGGAGACGGTTAAACCAGTGGTATAGCTGTCTCGATTCTTAACCTAAGTAACACGAGTAAAACAACCAATTTTCCAGCATGGCGGATTTAGTATAACTCATTTTAAATCAACAGTTCTCTTTATTTAGCATTCAACGGACGTATACAATAGAAAAGGACGGAAAATATTAGAAATAATCGGTAACTTGCATGTTTCATAACGTTTACGGTAAACCCCGGTATTTGATATTTAATGTTAACGGTAGAAAGCTCCTTAATACGGCACCCCCAACATAGCGGAATTTACATATATAGAATTCATAGCAGGTTTAGAGAAATAAGAAATTAGGGTGTCAGACAAAGATACCTGTATAGCACCACTACTCCATAAATCACTCCATATGCTGTTCCACCGTGTGTTAGAGAGAGATGCAAAGAGAAAAAGACAGTCCTAAAGGTAATCCGATCCAGCGATAGCACTGTCTCACTCTCACTTACTAACCGGTCAAACAACACAGGATCGACCTACTTAGGTAGTTTAGCCATGTGTTAGAGAGAGAGAGAGGTATTACCCGTATTCCGAACCAGCGATAATACACCTAACCTCCAATTACAGTGCCTTTGTCGTCATGCTTAAATAAAACGATCCGGTGGCGCTACTTCTCAATGAATTACTCCATACGCTGTCAAACCGTGTGTTAGAGAAAGATACGGAGAGGAAAACACAGTCCTAAAGGTAATCCGATCCAGCGATAGCACTGTCTCCCTCTCACTCACTAACCGGTCATACAGCGCAAGAGCAACCCATTAATAGCTTTGTCTGGTGCTAGAGAGAGAGATGTGTTACCCGTATTCCGAACCAGCGGTAACCCATCTCACCTCTACTTACCATACGGACCACTACATTTTACGGTATGTATAGAAAACCCCGCTATACTGGTCAGGTGCTTACCGATTGAGTTCTGGCAGGTGATGTTTACTGGTCGGTCGGTCGGAATGAATTCCCAGGTGGAATTGTTTACGGCGGGCGGTCGGTAGAATGAATGCCATGAAACGCGCTCGACATCGCTTTAAATAGCCTTGCGTATCCCCACCTACCATACTCCCGTCGCGCAGCCTGTGCGCGCAAAGCGGTGGGGTGTAGCTCGCTGACCGTGCAGTATAGCAGGAAAGGGAAACGTGGCGAGTCAAAGCGATGTCTAAGAATAGCAAATGATAAAACGTCATAGAAATTACAAAAATTATGAGACATGAAGTACCTAAAAAGAAAAGAAAAGCTAAAATAAACAAATAAAATTAGTAACTTCGTTACACTATAACTAACACTATAATAAAACCAAATACTAATCAAGTGGCCAAGCCTATGCCTTGTATGAATGATTCTTTATTAGTGCGCGAAAACTTTCCTAATTATTAATATTAATAGCTTGACACAAATGAAAGGGTTCGTGGAGTTCTTTTTTCTTCATGTGGCAGTTATTGTTCCCACTGCATTGTTGTTTGCCAGGCTGTGTCCTGTCATAGTGAACAAGAAAAAAAGTGCCCTCTCAGGGGTCCGATTTATCTACATTTACAACTTTCTTTTCTAACTTTTTTTCAAACTTTTTTGAAACAAATGAAATTTCTTTAAATCAATCGGGTAAAATCGGCTACTTGCCGATATAAACGTATAATAAGGAGGATTTAAAGTCTTTTTCTTTAAAAATGCATTTTATTTTACTTTATGTAAACCAGATATTTAATAACTAACTTTTTGTTGACGAGTTTACCTTAAACTTTAGCAAAAAAATCGTCAATAAACTAAAAAAAAGGATAATTTGATTCACTTCGATGGCACTTCGAAAAGCTGTTTGTTTTGTTGGTTTTATTTATTTCTTTTTAAGGCGACGTTTGAGTAATATTGAAAGCGAAATAAAAGCATTTGTCTTTAACTAATAGTGTAAAGGGATTTCTTTGATATTTGAAATATTTTAAGAATGATAATAACTATAAATTCAAAAAATCTGTTACCTCGTACGGTCACACACTGTCTTTATTCCATTCAAAATGAATGTTTGGCTTGCTCCACAGTCATCATTGTCAAAAAATCACTAAATTTCAATTGCACTTTTTTTTTGGTTTAATTAAATTTGTTTTAATTACAATGTGTGTTTTCGCACCGTTCGCACTTGTGAAAAATTGCTCCGTATAATGTTAAACTTGGTTTAAATTTAACTCATGTTTAGAAAGCAAGACCTTGATGTTTTAAGTTCTATGCGGAAGCGCATTCTAAACATCGGTTAAATTTAAAGTAGGTTTCACATTGCGGTGCAATTTGCAAATAGTGATTTTTGGAGTTTATTAAAGATTTTGAAGATTTAAACCATGCCATAACGATGGATCATTTAGAGGTTATTTGTACCCAAAGACGTTATAGACGTTATACCTTTATATTTGTACCGTAAAACTGATTCAGGCGCTAGGGTTTTTCGGGCCAAGGATTACGAATTTTCGATCAGATTTTCATTAAGTTGACAGCTCGCCGCAGGGGGGGGGGTACCATCTAAATTATCCGATATCTGTCAAAATTGGTATCCAAGGGGTTTTGGGTATCGAGGATTACGAATTTTCGATCAGATTTTCATTAAGTTGACAGCTCGCCGCAGGGGGGGGGTACCATCTAAATTTATCCGATATTTGTCAAAATTGATGTACAGGGGTTTTTGCGGTCGAGGATTACGAATTTCCGATCAGATTTTCATTAAGTTGACAGCTCGTCGAAGGGGAAGGGGTACCATCTAAATTTATCCGATATCTGTCAAAATTGGTGAACAGGGGTTTTTGGGGTCGAAGATTACGAATTTTCGATCAGATTTTTAAAAAATTGACAGCTCACTGCAGAGGGGAGGGATACCATCTAAATGTGTACGATTTTGGTCAGAATTGGTATGCAGAGTTTTTTGAGGTTGAGGATTATGAGTTTTAGATCAGATTTTCATAAAGTTGACAACCCACCGCAGGGGGGGAGTAACAACGCATTTTCTGCTATTTCGTTCAAAATTCATACAAATAAGCGGTTTTTAGGATAACAAAATAATTTTCTGTAAGATTTCAAAAATTATGAAGTTGACAACTCCCGGAAGGTCGGAGGAGGAATACCATCTAATTGACTCGCTGTAAAATAAATAGAACGGAAACTGCAAATTAAGAGAAGTGGCTGTACTGCAGCTGCCGGTGGCGGCATGGAGCGTCGCTACAAGTTTTTTAATAATAATAATTTAATAATTCTGGTGTATGCATTTGCACTCTCTAAAATTTTTCGCAACTGCTTATTATTATTATAAAAAACCTACTTGCACTAAAATGTATAGAATTTAATTGTTTAACCACTTTGTTATTAGACATCAGAAAAATACCGGAACCGCCAACGAAATAAAAAAAAAAAAATTTTTTGAAACAAATTTTATTCTAACTCTATAACCACTTAAGGCAGAAAGAAATAAATTGGCGTCGTTTTTGCAGAGGGGGCGTGTGATCTCTTCGGTTTCGAAATAGCTTATACTCTCTAGGAATTAGATACAGACACTATTTGCCATTTTCTGTGCAAATTATTTCGCACAGAAGATCTAATATTCCTAGACTATTTCCCCAAAAACCGCTTTGTATCAATTTTAAAAGAAATAGAAGATCGAAAATTGATAATCCTCGATCCCAAAAACACCTATACATCAATTTTGACCAAAATCGTATACATTTAGATGGTACCCCCCCCTGCGTCGAGCTGTCAATTTTGGCCAAAATCGGATAGATTTAGATGGTACCTCCCCCCTGTGGCGAGCTGTCAACTTTATGAAAATCTGATCGAAAATTCGTAATCCTCGACCCCAAAAATCCCTGTATACCAGTTTTGATCGAATTCGGATACATTTAGTGCCCCCCCCCCCCTCCCACTGCGGCGAGCTCTCAACTTTATGAAAATCTGATTAAAAATTCGTGATACTTGGTCCCAAAAACCCCCAGGTACCAAATTTGAACCAAATCGATTTTTTTTTTATCAGTATTTGTTCGGTCTGCTTTAATATTTCTCAGTCTCAATCCCAATAAACCAATCTAACTTCAACGACGTGTGTATGGTTTACTTGACGCAAAAGAATCACGTGGTCCAGCGAAAGTTTTTTTTAAGCTAACCAACCAAAAGTCTAAGCTATGGTTTGTTATGGCATTTTGATATCTGAACATTTAAACTGAAAATGTCAAAGTGTTTTCAGATGTCAGATGTCAGAGGTTGACCCAAAAAAACTTTCGATGTACCACGTGACCCGATGTTCAATAGGGCAGTCTAACAAAAATAATATGGCCGATCCAATATGACCGCTGTAGGGTAAACAAACCGTTTTTCCATAAGACGTAAGGGTCAGTCCATATCAAGTCAACCAGGGTATTTTACCACACCATCTCCGATGTTGATGATTTTTAGTATACATGTTTTTCCTACCAAAAAACTGGAAAATCCAAAATTTCAGACTTTTTTCACCAGTTGTTTATTTTGAATTAATTTTTGAAAATCGAAAAAGTCACTTATTTGTCCTTAACATGTGCGCACAAAATTAGGAATATCCAAAGAACCACTTATAATAGAAAAGTAGGTGAAGGTTCATTTTAAAGCTCTTATAAAGACCTTTCATATGAGAATATTGCATAACATATATTGAAAAAAAAAATAAAAAAAAAATTTTTGATTTTTTTTTTGAAAAATTTCAAAAAGGCCATTTTTAATTTTTTTCAAAAAATTATATTATTTTCTTTAAAGTGTTATTAAACTATTCACAAAATTTTGAGATGGACAAATCATGGGTTCAATGTGAAAAAATTTATTAAAAATGTCACATGCATGAAAAATCGCCTATAAATAGACAATGCATTTTGGTAATTAGAAGAATATAATGGGGTTTAAAGCGATATTATAAAAATATTTAACAATATTTTATTTAATAAAAAATTATATCCTACGTTTCATTCTGTATCAGTAATCAGATTAACATTGCCCCCCATTGTAATATTTACTTACAAAACCTCTTTTCCACCGGAGACGTACTATTGGATGTTCCAATTCTTAGGAAAATATGCCTGTATAAACCTGCCAATACTTTTGTGAAATACTGCCTGTTTATTCCTGTTTAACATTAAGGACACACCTTCATTTTATTGGTCTGTTTAGGTACATTGTGGGGATTTGCTGACATGAAAATTCCTGCATAAATTGATTTTAAATTTTTAGCAAGTATCTTTCTGATACAGCTCCAAATAATCGATACATAATAGTTCGACTGAAGGTTTATCAGAAGTCATCTCTGTGTAATTTTAAAAGTTTCAACTATGGGTGAGGCAAGTGGATGGACTAAATATAAAGTAAAGTGCTGTGATCCACTAGAGTTAAAAATCAAGCATTTTGGGAAATTAAGAAATGTGACCAAGTGGATGTGCAGTTACAAAAATGTCAAAATGGGAATGAAAATCTGTGATGGTTGTAGACTAAAGCTTTCAAAGGAGTTTAAGGCATCTGAAGAAGATGAGGCAGGGTAAGTAACAAATAGTATTTTTTAATATAAAATTAATAAACTAAACCAATTGCGTCAAGTACGGAGTGGAAAAATCTCATGGCATTATTTTGCATGGCATTTTGAGAATACAGACATTATGTACAAATTTCTTGGCATTATGTACACATTTTGGGTCAGCTGTTACCCCCTTTTTAAGTTCTTATAAAAAACTAACTTTTTAAATTTTTTTAGACCCAGTCAAGTTCCAGAAAATGATCCAGATTTTCAAGATCCTGCTGAATCATTTACTCTTTTAAACAAGTCATTGGATCTTCTTGGTGTGTCGCCGATTAAAAGAAAAAATGTATACAAAGAAAAAATTGATATTGTACAGCATACAATTGCGAAAGCATTTACAAAGGAATCAGATTCAACGCTAGTAAAGGAATGCCAGAGTGACGAAAGTGAAATGATTAAGCAGTTAAAGGACAAATTTTTAAAAACCGAAAAGAGGAGTGAGAAAATACTAGTTTTATCATGTTTACCTCAAAGTTGGAGTAGAAAGAAGATTGAAGAAGAATTTGGAGTTTCTCAATATTTGGCCAGAGCTGTAAAACAGTTAGTTAAGGACAATGGGATATTATGTTCTCCTAACCCCAAACCGGGAAAGACCCTTAGTGATAGAGTGGCCCAAATAGTGGTAGATTTTTACCAAAGGGATGACATTAGCAGGACCATGCCAGGTAAAAAAGATTATGTTGTTATCAGAAAATATGGAGCTGAAAAAGAATATGTACAAAAAAAATTAGTTTTAGCTAATTTAAAAGAAATTTATGCATTGTTTAAAACTGAGTACCCCAATGAAAAAATTGGGTTTTCAAAATTTTGTGAACTGCGACCCAAAAACTGTATACTGGCAGGAAAAAGTGGGACTCATACTGTATGTGTATGTACTATACATCAAAATATAAAACTAATGCTCAATGGCTCCAAATTAAATAAGCTATATGATGAAAATAACAGGCCTCTTGCAATATCTTATCATGATTGCCTTTATAAACTAATGTGTAATCCACCTTCAGTGGACTGTTTTTTAAGCAATAGATGCAAGCAATGTCCTGGAGTAGAACAGTTTAAAAATACGTTAATAGAAAAATTTGAGGAAGAATTAATTGATGAGGTCTCATTTAAAAAGTGGGTCTCAGTAGATAGGTGTACTATGGAAACCGTTGTTAAGAAAAGTGATGATTTTGTCCAGGAATTTACTGATGATCTTGTAAAACTTAAATCACATTCTTTTATTGCAAAAATGCAAAAAGATAGATACAATGAAATAAAAATTAACCTTAAACCTGGAGAGTCTTTGATCACTTGCGACTTTGCGGAAAATTATTCCTTTGTTATGCAAGATGAAGTCCAGTCTTATCATTGGAATAACAGCCAGGCAACCCTCCACCCTTTTGCCATTTATTTTCTAAGTGATGGTAAACTGCACAACCTGAATTATGTGTTTATTTCGGAAAGCTTGACACATAATACAATTGCATTTCATTTATTTTAAAAAAAATTAATGCCTGATTTAAAAATCAAAATACCAGGACTTAACAAAATTTTTTATTTTTCGGATGGATGTGCTGCGCAGTACAAAAACAAAAAGAATTTTCTGAATATATGCCTGCATAAAAAAGATTTTGGTGTTGAAGCAGAGTGGCATTATTTTGCCACCTCGCATGGCAAAAGTGCCTGCGATGGCTTGGGAGGAACTGTTAAAAGACTTGCTGCCAAAGCCAGTTTGCAGAGGCCCTATGACAATCAAATAATGACACCTCTACAATTGTTTACTTGGTGTGAAGAAAACATATCTGGCATTGATTTTAAATATTGCACAGAAGCAGATTATACAAATCATGAAATAATTTTAAATAAAAGATTTGCGGAAGTCTTAACAATACCGGGGACACAAAAAATTCATGCTGTAATTCCTCTTACAGAAAGCACGTTTTTGGCAAAACAGTTTTCTACATGCTTAGAGGTCGAAACACATAATCTTTTTAAAGGTGGAAGCATTATTTTGCAAAATATCGAGTCAGAGTTTGTCACTGTAGAATATGACAGTGCTTGGTGGCTGGCTTGTGTCTTGGGGAAAAATAATGAGAGCGGAGAACTGAAAGTAAGCTTTCTTCATCCACGAGGACCTGCCTCATCATTTTTTTACCCAACACCTCAAGATATTTTAATTATTAAACCAGAAAGTCTTATAAAAAAAGTTGAACCCAACACTGCTACTGGCAGAACTTACAATGTCAGCAAAAAAGAAATGTCAGATTCATCAGAAATTCTTAAAAGAAAGTTAAAAAAATAAATTTAAGGTATATAGTTAGTCTTAGTGTTTTCTGTCTAATTTTTATCAACGAAGTAGAAAAGTTTGTTTATTTCTTTTGCGAGTTTAAAATAAAATAATTTGTAGATAAAGCCTCTGGGTATTTTTTAAAACCTGTATCCATCCAACAAATTTATTTATTTTAATATCCAGTGCACTATTGGTGCTCCTAAAATATGTTTATTTTTTTAAATGCATGATTTTTAATGTACTTAATATTTTTGATATTTTTTTTGACATTGAACCCATCATTTCTCCATCATAAAATTTTGTGGATAATTAAGTAACACTTTGACCAAAATTATATATTTTTTTCAAAAAAATTAAAAATGGCCTTTTTGAATTTTTCAATTTTTTTTTTCAATTTTTTATTTTCAATTTTTTTTTTTGTTAAAATTATGTTGTGATATTTCATAAAAAAGAGCTTCAAAATGACTTTAAAATGAGCCATTTATTACTTTCCTAGTGTAAGTGGTTCTCGAGATATTGCTAGTTTTGTACATTCTTGTTAAGGTCAAAATGCTGACTTTTTTATTTTGAAAAATTAAAAAAAAAAAACTACGAATCAAAAAAATCTAAAAATTTGCATTTTCAACTTTTATGGTAAGAAGAAAATATATACCAAAAATCATCAAAATTGGAATTGGTCGCGTAAAATTTTTGTGATTTTTTGGTTGATTTGATATGGAATGACCCGTAATGCTAACTTAAATCAAAATTTTGGCAAAGTGGAAAAAGACGCAGATTAAGCAAAGTGATTTTTTATAGAGTAATCCTTTCTGAATCGGGGAAAAACAAGCATTTTGCCGAAGTTTTAAACGTGGAAATGTCCCTCTACATATTTCTGTCGCACCCGTGTAATTACAGATATCATCATCTGTCTCAAATCAGATAGCGCTACTGTCTCTCTTCAAGCCGATCTGGCCCGATCTTCAGGTTGAACTAAGAAAGACAATGCCTATCCACACTATTCAAGTACAAGAGAGAAAATAGTACATGACATTGCCTCTTTTAACTACGAATTTTGAGTTTATTTATAACATTTCGGTAAAATGCTCGTTTCTCCCCGATTCAGAAAGGATTACTCTGTAAAATATTCACTTTATTTAATCTGAATCTTTTTCCACATTCCCAAAATTTTCATTTTTATTAGCATTACGTCTTATGGAAAATCGCTTTGTTTACCCTACAGCCACCATTTTTAAAAGGCCATCACGTGATTAATGGCTGACTTTGACAATTTGTTAGACAGCCCTATTGTTTTGCGTGTAACGTTAATTGACAGTGGCTTATTTCAGCAGCATTCAGAACGTTTTAAAAATTACATGGCTCAAATTTTCAACTGCAGCGCATCTAAAGCATGCCTTTGCCAACAAATTTTGCTAAACAATAAACATGAAATCTGATCACCAACCCCGTACAATTGTCAGAGGTAACTATCTCCAGAAGATATTTAGATTGCGGGGTCGAAGGGTGTACAGACGGGTATTTTCCTGGTATGCTGGATCTCTCTCAGACGAATGCATTTAGAAAAAGAACAATAGTAACTATGTTAAGCTCGCAGAAACGTACCTTTTGTAACGCCGGACTCCATAAGCCTTTTTTTCGGGCAAGCTTTAAGGCGGATATATGCTGGTTAATAGGGACTTATTGGGCGTTACTCTATAAGGTTTTAACATAATAAGGGAAAACCGTATTTTATTTAGGTTTAACCTTAACCATACTTTAAAAAAAGTGTTATTGGAAGTCGCATTACTTTTCCTTATTCCTAACCTAAAATTTCTAACCTTAAAAAATGCTGCTTAACACTTCTCTGGATAAACTGCCTTCGGCTTAAGATTGGAAGGTTTTTCCATATATTTTCCCAGGCCGATGGGTTGTTGTAAGGATTTTCCCCGATAAATTCTCGCAAAAGAATTATATCGTCAGTGCAGCTGAGTTAACCTTGTAGGTTTCTCCAATTTATTAATTTTTTTACAAATTTAAAAAATCCACAAGACTGTTTTTGTTTATAAACAAAAAACTAAAACAAATTCCCAACATAACAAAAAATTAAAAATTCAAAGAATATATATATATATATATATATATATATATATATATAAACCAACCATCACTATTATCCATGCTAATTGAGCTTATGTTTAAAGATAAGGGACGTACGGTAACTGTACCGAATTAATGGAACACCGTATTTTATCACGGTTCCCTTAATAAAAACGCAGGTCACGCGTATGCTCAGATGTCAAATGTCAATTTTACACTCGCAAATATCATATGTCACTTCGCTTGACATATTTCCATATGAAATTTGCTTGCTTGCTTAACTTCGCCTTTACTAAACCCGGCGTTAAATTTGAATCGTTGAAAACCGCCTCTAGCAAGGGCAGGGGCAGGCGTTGCGAGAACAGATTCATGCGGTGTTTCCACTTTTTTTGTAATTTCTTTAAAGCCGGTACGTACTAAACGTCAAAAAAGCTTTAAAACGCAAAGCCTATTAGATTTAAAAAGTTATAAAAAAGATAAATCGGACCCCAGGCATGATGATGCTGACATTTTGTGACATTCGACATGTCAAAATCTAGAGCCTTTTATTTGCTTATCAAACATTGTTGGCAATCAAACATCCAGGGCCAAACCTTACATTTTTTGGACTTATTTTAGTTTTTAGTTTGACACTGTGATGCTGTATTTATTATTAATCCGAATACAATTTACATTGTTTACAATACGTCAAATATTTAAAAAAAAATAAATTAAAAAAATTTAAATAACTAAAAATATAAAAAACAGTAATAATAAAAACATAAGTAGGTACGAATTTCATGAACACTGCTTAAGTACTTATCAAAAATTAATAACATTATCATCACATTACATAATAAGGATTTAAAATAATTGTACAGAGACAAGACAAATCAGGATGTTCTGTTAAACATGAATAACAAAATAGGAACAATACATACACTTATTTGCCATAGCTTGACTAAAGGTAAAAAGTTTAATTTACTTAAAACTAATACAGGCATCATGGTAATACTCGTTTATATTGTAAAAAGCTTTTTTAATCAAAAATTCCTTTATGGCAATTTTAAATTTATTTAGATGCAACAATATAATATCAGATTTTAGGCCATAATAGTTTGCCCAATTTCTTGCTCTAGATACTCGTGAGAAATCTGGATAAAATTTCGATGCCTGACAAGTGGAGTAATTATGAATTTTTGAATGTATAGAGTCATCTTTCATATGTTTTCTGATATAAATCAAGCAGATAAAAATATTCCTGCAGACTTCCTGGTATTTAAGACCATAAATTAACCTCACAGCTGGTCTTTGTAAACTGAAAATTCGAGATTTTTCTGATAAAGCTACATGGCGCCAGTAGTCCAACCAAATTAAAATAAAGGACAAAAAAATTTTTAACAGCAGTTTGATGAGTGGAAAGGTGCTTTTAAACGTTTAAAAAAAAAATGCGTCAGTGGGGCCCTTGCGGGGTGGATTTGGTGGGGAGAATGGGGGAGAAAAATGGTATTATTGCAATTTCCGGCAAAACTGAACGTCATAGAGTAGAAACTTCAATACAAAAATTGTAGACGATGCAAAGATCCACAATTTTTGTAAATTTCACTTTTTAAAATAACTTCAAAATTTTCGAGAAAAATGCGAAAAATAATTGTATTTTCATGAAACTTGGTCGAAATATACCTCTCTGTGCCCTTAATGCCTACAATTTTTTTTTAGGTAAAAAAGTTAATTTTTTTTTGAGAAATTATTTTTTTTTCGGTCCAAATCACTTTTTTCAATCAAAAATTCTGCTCAGGAAAATGCTTCTACTATTTTTTGACGTTACTCATTTTTCTTGTTTTGACTTTACTTTTTGGTAGGATAATAAAAAAATTATACAATTAAAAAACATGCTCTGAAATGCAAAAAAAGAAATACTGTCTTTTGCAACAATGAATTTTTCAGCAATTGTTGATAATTTCTTTCAATTAAAAAAAAAATCAACAACCGATTGCAACATCTATTTGTACGGAAAAAATACAAAGGAGACGGTATTTAATTTACTACGTTTATACGCACCTAAAACCGGTTTTATATAAGAACGGTTTTAAAAAAAGTCGCTTTCTTCTTCATTAAAATCGTTTTTTTTTTAACAGCTAATCGATGTACGGTCAGTCCTCTTACCTTACAGTTTCTCAAAAATTAAAACATATATTGTTATATTAAAAAATCCTTGTATTACATTTTTTTAACACAAATAAAACAACTAAGTTAACAATTTTCTTATCCGGTTTAAAATAAAATTGATTTAATATTTAAAATTGTTCCAATGGTATGTTTAGGACAAGCATTTTCAAACCGTCTTTTGTTTAAAAGCGCTTTAAGAGTACCGTGTAAACAAAGTAATTGTTTGACCTAAAACTTTATTTTTGTGCAGTATTGCTATGAACATCTTATTTCGATTAATAAAGTGTAATACATAAAAAAAATTGTTTGTCGTAGAATTGATTGGTGCACTTTTTCCCTTATAGTGAAATTTGAAATTTTTCTAGATTTTTACTATGGATATTTATATTACTGGTTCACGAAAAATCGTAAGGTATTAGAGGTTATTAAGCCGAAATTGCAAAAGCAATTTTTGTTTTCATTATTTATTTATTTAAAAAAAAAACTTAAAGAAAGAAAAAATAAAAAGCAATTACCGTCTTACAATTATTTCGATGGAAATAGAAAAAATACGCCTCTCGTATTATCCTAATTTAAACAGAGTTTACAAAAAAGGTAATAATAAGGTTTTTTTAAGGGCAGCAATTTAGATTAAAAAAAATACATTTTTACTAAAATGATAAAAAAAGTGCATTCTAAGCTTATACACTAATACACAAAAATAACGTTTTGGTCAAAACAATAAAATATACCGATTTTGCATTTTTTACGTGTAATTAAATGGTGTAATCTATTCTTGATTGATTCTTGTAACAAAATAACGGTTTTTAAATGTTTGTCCTAGACATATCATTGAAACAATTTTAAATACTAAATCAATTTTATTTTAAACCGGAAAAAAATGGTTAACTTAGTTGCTTTATTTGCGTTTAAAAAAATGCAATATAAGGTTTTTTTAATATAACTATATATATGTTTTAATTTTTTTGAAACTGCAAGGTAAGATGATTGACAGTCATCGATCACCTATTAGAAAACGATTTTAATGAACAAGAAATCGACTTTTAAAACCGTTCTTATATATAACCGGTTTTAGGCGCGTATAAACGTAGTAAATTAAATACCGTCTCCTATGTATTTTTTCTGTACAACTAGACGATAATTTTCCAGAGTAGAATTTTTGATTGAAAAAAAAGTGATTTGGACCGAAAAAAATTTATTTCTCAAAAAATGTTTAACTTTTTTACCTAAAAAAAATTGTAGCTATTAAGGACACAAAGAGGTATATTTTGACCAAGTTTCGTGCCAATGCATTTATTTTTGCGGAAATGAAAAACCAAAAAATAAAAATATTACGATTTTTCGCATTTTTCTCGAAAATTTTGAGGTTATGTTAAAAAGTGACATTTACAAAATTTTTACATCTTTGATCTGTCTGCAACTTTTGTATTGAATTTTTTACTCTATGACGTTTAGTTTTGTCGGAAATTGCAATAATACCACTTTTCTCCCCCTTTCCCCCCACCAAATCCAGCCCGCAAGAGCCCTACTCACGCATTTTTTTTTAAACGTTTATCAGAAGCCCCTTTACCATTTCCACTCATCAAAATGCTGTTAAAAATGTTTTAGTTTTTTCTTGCTAAATGAGTTAATCCGATCGGTCTACAGGCAACCAGTGCATATTAAAAATTGGAGTGAAAAGTTTTTAGAACATCTTGAGATACAGAATTTTGCCAGATTTCGATTGAAAAAAGAGGCAAGTTTTGATGCAAGCCCATTTATTTGCTTTTCCCACCGTAGCTCCGAGTCCAAATAAATGCCTAAAAATTTGACAGATTTTTCATTTGTGTCAAAAGTAGTCTTAAAAGATCTAAAAGAAAATGTTACCACCTCTGTCTTGTCTATATTCAGAAACATTTGGTTAAAGTTAAACCAATCTTAATTAGCATATAATGTGTTTAAAACAACTGTGATGTGATTATATTGTCCTGTGTTATTATTTTATAATTTTATTTTATCCTGTTCCTAACTTACGGCGTAGTAATAATATTTTAATGTGTTTGTTTACGTCTTTTTAAAACCTTTTTAAATAATCAAAATTGTACGGTACTTGTGGTGTAAAAATAATGCCCTTTTACCGAAGTATGACGTCTATTAGCAATAGAATAGACATATGGAACGGCCGTCTTGAATAGCCCTGAAGAAGCAAATAAATTTCATTAATAAGATCCCTCAACCCATAAACCTACACCTTCAAAAAAATTAAAAATAGGATCGTTAAACCATTCTACAAGTACAATATCTAATACTCTAAAACTACTTTACCTTAACACAAGATCTTTAAAGAACAAGCTGTCTAGATTAGAAATTTTATTGAGTCAAATTAGTGATATCGACATAGTGAGTATCGCAGAAACCTTGGTAAAACCAGAGGAGAAGAGCTTTTACAATATTCCTGGTTATAAGTCAATCTACGCAAGCCGCGCTAAAAACGGTGGTGGTGCAGAAATTTTAATTAAAGAAGGACTAAGTTTTAATGTAATTAATATAGTGGAAAAGAAAATAATTTCCTTCCTACTAATACACTTAACAGTACAGAATATCTATATTGGGACACTGTACCACCCTGCTACTCATAGTAGAGTAGTTAGATGAGTAGCTCACAAATAAAAAAGTTTACCTTGTTGGTGATATAAATATTAACATTATGAAACACAAAAATATTGTGCAGTCATACATTGAAACCTACTCAACAAATGGATTTTCAATATTAAACTCAACAGTACCAACTAGAGTAACAGAAAGATCTTTAACATTAATTGATCATGTTTTATATAGCCAAGAATTGGCTCCAAACTGGTCTTTGTCAATGAAACTTGTATTAGTGATCATAAACTTCAAATTTTGAACTTACGGATATGTAATCCAAACCTGAACAAACCAACACATTACACAAAAAAGGTAGTGAACTATGAGGCAATAAAAAGGGAACTACAAGTAATCAACCACACATACAATGTAAGCTTCAGTGTTCACAATAACTACAAGAAGATACTAGACTGTTTTCAAAGAAATACAACCTATAAAATGCTAAAAAACCGGTTCAGAGCAAACAGCAAACCATGGTTTACTACAAAAGTCAAGTCTATTACTATAAAGAACTCAAAAACATTCCTTACAGTGAGTACCTTAAAACACAACACACAAACTCTAAAAAAGTACTACAAAATTAAATTAAAGATGCAAAAAAAACAGTACTACGGAAACAAATTCTCGAAAACCAATAACAATCCTCGAAAATTTTGGAAAGTGATAAACAGCATACTTAAAAATAACTCTGGTGTTGAAGAAATTCTGAAAGTTTTTGGTCATTCCCGGTCCAGACAATAAAAGTATCATCAACATATCTTAGCCAGAGCTTAGGTTTATATGTTGCGCGTGTGATTCGAACCACTCCATGTAAATATTGGCCACCAATGGCGAAAGCGATGAAGCCATTGGGAGACCGTCATCCTGAGCATAAAACCTTTCACCTGAAAATAAGAGTTATGTAGACAGCACTTCAACAACTCCATCACTCAAGAAAACCAATATTTGCAAAAAGAGTCGTATGAGGGTCTGCGGCAATTTCTTGATGGAGTGCAAAAGCATTTACGCGCATTACAAAAGTAGGCCGACTGACCAATGGGACGATCTTTTGGTTTATGTAATTTCGAATAAATTTGACATGTCTTGTTTCTACAGACATAACTGTAAATTTACCATCTTATACTTTTTACCCTCAATTCTTGAACATACCACAAAACATCACACTAGCTGATCATGAATTTTTCCAGTTGAAACCAATCGATTTACTCATTGGCGCAGATCTTTTCTGGGATTTGTTGTCAATTGGTCAAACAAAACTTGGCCATAACTCTCCTATTTTACAGAAAACCAAACTCGGTTGGATTATTTCTGCGCCTATACTTGTACCACAACAAAATAAACAAGCTCGCTTAAATACTTGTTATTCTTGAAAATTCCGAACAACAAACCAACTGCTATCTCTCTTCTCTGGTTTCGTCTGCTGAAATTGACAAACAACTGACAAAATTTTGGAATATGGAGGAGTATCCTAAGACCAAGTTCATTTCTAACGACGATTTATTCTGTCAACAACATTTCAAAGACAACACATTCAGAAATCCAGATGGCAGTTTCACAGTTTCAATGCCATCAAACAATCACCCTTAACTCTAGGAGACTAAGGCTAATGCTACAAATCAGAAAACTTGAGAAAAATTCTAGTTTGAAGTAAAAATACCACAGCTTCATTCAGGAATATATCGACTTGAATCACATGGTTCTTGCTGATTTTCATGAGAGTCTGGATTTTTTCTTCTACACCATTGTGTCCAAAAGGAAACTTCAACCACAACTAAACCTAGAGTTGTTTTCAACGGCAGTTTTCCTAGCACATCTGGAGTCTCTGTAAATGATCTTATGCTTCCTGGACCAACCATACAAGATTTTTTATTTAACATTTTACTACGATTTCGTACTCACAACGTTGTTCTTGGAGCAGACATTGCCAAAATGTACCGTTGAGTTTATTTACAAGAAGAGCAACGAAACTTACAAAAAATTCTGTGGCGCTTCAACCCAACGGACGACATTTACACTTATTCTTTATCTACGGTTATCTACGACTTGGTATCATCAGCTTTTTTAGCCATATGCACTCTACACGAGGTCGCCTATCAAAATATGTCTACCCATCCTAAGATTGCCTCTGTAATACTTAAAGATTTTTATGTCGACGATCTCCTTACTGGAAGACAATCTGTAGAGGAGGTACGACAGCTTAAACTAAACTTTCTGACCTACTACAAATGTACGGCTTTCATCTTAGAAAGTGGAAGTCTAACGAGAAATCTTTGACTCAAACTTACGAATCAAACATCATGCAACTTGGCACTGATGGAGAGCAGAAAACACTAGGCAGTCTGGAATTCTTCTTGTGACACTCTGGAATCTCGACACGAACAAAAAAATTTCGAAACGAACCATTTTGAGTTCCATATCACAGCAAAGATCATTATCCAGAAACTCTAGAAACTTAAAATTTCTTGGAAAGAATCAATTCCCGCTGATTTACACACTATTTGGTCAAACTATAGATCACAACTACACATTATTAATGACTTTAAAATTGATAGACATGTTTTGTCAGTTAATCCTGTTTCAATCCAGATTCATGGATTTTCAGACGCTTCTGAAGCCGCTTATGGTGCTTCAGTCTTCATAAGATGTACGAATTCTTTTGGAAATTGTGTTTTTAATCTTTTCTGTGCAAAGACAAGAGTTTCTCCTATTAAAATTGTAACAATACCACGATTAGAATTGTCTGGATGTCTTTTGCTTAGTGAGTTAGTTGAGAAGCTAAAACATTCAATCAATATTAAAATATCAAAAATATTTTACTGGTGTGATTCAACCATTGCCATTTCCTGGATAAGTACATCACCTGATGAGCTCAAAGTTTTTGTGGCAAATAGAGTTTCACAAATTCAAACACTCACTGACCCAAAGGACTGGAAATACGTTAATACTCAGGATAATCCTTCAGATCTTCTTACAAGAGGATTAGATCCTCAGTCCTTGATAAAATCGGACCAGTGGTTTCTTGGCCCTGAATGACTCGCTCTTCCAGAATCTGAATGGCCTGATTATCCAATTCAAATTAAAAAATCTAACTTGCCAGAGTTATGCGCGACTTCGACCGATTGCTTCGTCAGTTTGACAACAAATTTTTCTGAATTAATATCTAGTTTTTCTGATTTTGTGTTCCTTCAATGTACTCTTGCTTACATGCTTCGTTTTATTGACAATTGCAGAAAACCAAAGCATATACGTTTAAAAGGAAGGCACCTGACGAAACAAGATGTGAGTAGATCCCTAAATTTTCTGATTAAAATGGTACAAATTGAGTGTTTTTTAGATGATAACAACAAATTAATCAATTCAAAACCCGTTGACAAGAGAAGCAAACTTTTAAGTTTACACCCGTTTTTTGACATATCTTCTCAGATTATACGAGTAGGAGGACGACTTAAAAATTCTAAATTTAACTTTCACAAAAAACACCATCCATTTTGCCTTCTAATCACCATCTAACAATTTTGCTCGCACGTTGTGAACACTTAAGACTACTTCAATGTGGTCAGCAACAATTGCTAGCTTCAATCCGTGAACGTTGGGCCTCTATCGGCTCGAAATCTTATTAGAAGTATAATTCAATGCATGCATTGTTTTAAAGCTAACGCGAAAACAGAAGAGCGTATCATGGAAAATCTTCCTGAAAAACGCGTGACACCTGCCCGACCGTTTTTTATTACCGGAGCTGATTATGCTGGACTCTTTTTGTTACGGGATAGAAAGGGTAGAAATTTCAAGTTGACTAAGTGTTATATTTCACTATTCATTTGTTTTGTCACTAAGGCGACTTAACAATTCTAAATTTAACTTTCACGAAAAACACCCTGCTATTTTGCCTTCTAATCACCACCTAACAATTTTTCTCGCACGTTGTAAACACTTAAGACTACTTTACTGTGGTCAGCAACAATTGCTAGCTTCAACCATCTTAAGGTTGTCACAGATCTTACAACGGAATGTTTTATAGCTTCTTTGCGTCGCTTTATGTAAAGACGTGGCAAACCTCTTGAGATAAACTCGGACAATGGCTGTTGGCGTAAATAATGAGATTCGGTGTTTTCTTAAGGACAATGATTCCAAGATTCACGACAGGCATTCAGTGGAGGTTCATCACACCAAGAGCTCCGTATCAAGGGGGTTTATGGGAAGCAGGCGTGAAGTCTGTCAAGCAACGATTAAAAAGAGTCATAGGAAATGCTTCACTGACATACGAGGACTTTTCGACAGTTCTATGCGAAATTAAGGCCTGCCTCAACTCTGTGTCCCTTATCTCAGGATCCCAACGATCCAACTCCGTTAACTCCCGCACACTTCATCATTGGCGATACTTTGACCACAATTCCTGATTATGACTATGAAGACATAAAAGAAAATAGACTCTCAAGATTTGAAAGGTTGCAGAAGCTGTTACAGCATATTTGGTCAAGATGGTCACATGAATACATTTCAACCTTACAAGAGAGAATCAAATGGGAACAGCATTGACAACAGTTGCTTAAAGTTGGAACTTTAATCATTGCCAAGGAAGACGGCCTTCCACCTATCAAATGGAGACTTGCTCGAATTACACAACTTCATCCTGGAAACGACGGTGTTATACGTTCAGTAACTTTCAAGACTTCTTCAGCCAACTTTAAACGACCTGTAGTGAAAGTGTGTGTTTTACCTAATCAGACTGATTAAATATTATATCGCGAGTTCACATATACACTCGATATGGACATTCTTGATTGAATTTAGTAGATTAAGATCTTACGAGTTATTTTGAATTTTTGCATTTTTGATTTTGAAACCCCGATGGTTTCAAGGGGTGGCTTATGTTTGTGCCTCTCATATTATTCTATAATATTTTATTCGAATATGTTACGCCGCTGTTTTAAGCTGTGTGTATATATGGCTCATTATGTATTGCTATATATCTACCAGCGCACCTGCAACGCGATGCTCGCGCACTTAGTGGGAAAGGCGCGGCAGTCTAGCAAGAAGGAAACCTGTATATGATGATGCAATCAGATTCGATCTCAATTTTGACACGAGCTTACGCCGCACGAAAGAACCTCGGGTTTCGTCGACACGTATTATTGCACCCTTTTATATGTTTTACTTTTATTGTATAAACAAAACCAATATACGTGAAATTCTTAGAATCTTCACTGGGCGTTATTTATTATTCTAATTCGCCGATACACTCGGGTCCTAAAACAAAAGATTTAAGATTAACAAAATGGTTGGAATTTTCTACAAATGAAGCGTTCTTGCCTGCAAGAGCTTGAATAATTTTCAAAAGGAATTTAGACAGATTGCTTCTTGGAAAATTTCTGGAACTTGTGATTGGGCGTAAGGGCATTGCATCTGAATTTTGGGATGTCCGTATAGATGAGGAGGCTTGCTCTGATGTGGTGTAAGTTTAGACCTTGTGTTGTCCGGAATATCTCTGGAATACTGTTTTAAAATTCTATAAACCTTACTTTCGATTGATTGCGTCGGGTCTTTTGAGAGAAGTTTATAGTTTCCTTTGGCAAGTACCTCTTCAACTTTCTGGTCATAGGTTTCCGTATTTGTCCTTTTGAAGATTCTTCAACGCGATTTCCTCTGTCTTGCTTATGTTAGAGGTATGCTTAATAGGTTTATCAATAATGGTCCGTACTTGATGTCTGAACTCGTCGGCGTCTTCTCGTGGAACAGGGTGACTTTCTATGGCGGTGATGATATCGTTAGGAGCGATGGAAAAGTTAAGTCCTTTGGCAAGTAAGTTTTCTTCTATGGGTGTCAATGTCTTCTTTCATGCATTTATGATGGTTCTTACAGTGTCGGTGGTCGATAGGCTTTGTTGATGTTGATTACGTCAGTGAGGACTTGTTCCAGCGATGAAAGCTGATTTGGGATCGTATGAGTGCTTTACAGGCGTCATCTAGAATCCGCTGAACTCTTTATCATTGAAATGATGCTTTAAGACGAAACGCAACCGGAATAATGTTGCTGTGTCTTGCTTGACATAGGAATTCGATATGTATGTCTTCTCTGGTATGCTTAATTAAAGTTTTCTCGTAGCCTCAAAAAAGATCGCTGAAACCGGGTCCGTACCGGGATTCCAACGTTTGTTTGAAAGTTTGAGACAATAATGTATTTAAAATTAACTCTATGTTTCGGACTTCCATTTTCTATATTTTATGTATACACGACGTTTCGATCAGTACAATCTCTGATCGTCTTCAGGTGCAAACTCCAATCTTTTCCTAAGGCTACGTATTTATAAACTATGGGAAATCACTCAACCGTGAAGTTTAAGAAGTTGACTCCGCCCAAGGAGGGACTTCCAAATATTTGGAATTTCAACAGCTGGTTTACTGAAAATACCCTGATTCTACCCAATAAAGGCTGTTTCAAGGAATTTTCGTTTCTTCCAGTGTAACTCCTTGTGCAAAACCTTTGCTTCTGTCCACTTCATTCGGTGTTGTTTTGACCATGCATGTTCGGCGATTCCTGATTTCGTTGTTTCACCTCTTTGGGTATTCGTCTGATGTTTTTTCAGCCTAACAGATAGTGGTCTTTTTGTTTCACCTATGTATGATTCACCGCACTCACAAGTAAATGCATTTCTTATTTTGTTTGTTATTTTGTTTGTTCTCCGGTTTTGTTTTACTAAGAAGGTTTCGAATTGTATTATTAGATTTAAAAGCTGTTTTAATATTAAAGTTGTTCGCTACCCTTCGAATTTTCTCTGATACTCCTTTAATGTAAGGAATGCATTTGCCTGATTTTGATCTTGTAATCTCTGTCCCGTTTGCTGAAATTTAGAAAAAAGTGTTGAAATTCCAAATATTTTTAAGCCCCCCTTGGGCGGAGCCAACTTCTTAAACTTCACGGTTGAGTGATTTCCCATAATATACGTAGCCTTAGGAATAGATTGTAGTTTGCACCTGAAGACGATCAGGGATTGTACTGATCGAAACGTCGTGTATAAATAAAATATAGACAATGGAAGTCCGAAACACAGAGTTAATTTCAAATACATCATTGTCTCAAACTTTCCAACAAACCATCTGGCTTCTTATGACTTAGGTCTTGCCTAAAAGTAAAAGTACAATAAATACAAAAGAAAGGAGATTTATATTCGTTTTAAAGAAGTAATCAAACATCAATCTTGAGAGAGGTATTGGTAAAGGATCTATTACATTAGCTAATCAAAGTAATTATGTGTGCCTTATATACCTGTGATTACTTTTGAAGGCATTGAGGGCCGGAAAGTGGTCTTTGGCGAAAATTAGGGATTTCTTTTGGAATTTAATTGTTTTTGAAAATAATATTACAAACACATTTCATGAAGAAAGTTATAAAGACCTATTAAATAAATGTATATACAACTATACAGATGCTGGCTATTTAATTCAGTATGTATCCATCAAAAGAAAAAAATTATTTATAGATAGAAAAAGCTTTGTTTTTGTTTTAGTCCCCTGTACATTCTTCTTACTTTTGCGTTTGTTCACTCTGCATATTTATAATAAAATAGTAAATATCAGGTGTGATTTTTCTAAAGGAAGACACAAAATTAATCAGATAATATCTCATTCAATGTTAGTTTTAAAAATTATAGAAAATAGCTGAATTTCACCATTATCGTTTGAAGTTTCAAATGGGCTTTTGCATAGGTTTTTTGCCGATGTTTTTGCATATGTTTGGCAAGGGAGGAGGTACAGCTGATACCCTACGAAAAAAAATAATACTGTCTTGACAACACTGAAAGCTTTTGTGGGTCATGTGTAATATTTTTAATGTACGATATATTGCAGCTGATTTGCTCAAACATGCACATTTTTTTAATGGTCTTGATAACAAATTTTTAATTTTTTTACTTATAAGATGGTTTCATCCAATGCGAGTTTCAATGCCAATGGATTTGCCTCTGAGTTGACTCTTTGCTAAAAAAAGATATAGTATATATTAAAGCAATGTAAAAATATCTTTGGTTAAAAGTATAGTCTAAAAACATCATTTCAAATACAGGTTGTCCTAAAAATCATAGGGCGTTTGAGGGATTTGCAATTCTTAAAATAATAATTATTATGAAAAAAAATCTTGTGATATTTTAGATTAATTTTATACTTTTCTCTCTTAAAATTAAGTTTTAAAAATCCTAAAAAAGGCTGTAAAAGAAATTCTTCAAAAACTCACAGAAAAAAGGCAACAAATTAAAATTACACCAAGGTATCTTGAGCAATATGAGCTTTGTTACATAGGTATCAGGGTTTTAATAAATGAGAGTTTTTTACGATACTAGCATGTTTTATTTGGTAAATCTGTGATTTATCCAGAAATCAATAATACATGATATATTTATTCAGAAAACCGTTTTGAATTAGGTAACTGGGGATACATTTTAAATTGCATGCAGTACAATAAGATTTTTACCTGTCTCTGAGGATACAGGCTTATTAAAAGTCTTTTTAAAACTTATAACTTCTTTGGTGATGCATTTGGTTTTTGTATCTAGTTTAAAAAGTAGTTTACAGGAACGAAATAAGTTTTACAAAAACCTAGAGAATAGCTCCAATAAAAAGTTTTTTTTTTATCTCACTATAATTTGATTTTTTTTAGTGTGTCACGTAACACATCATTTAAAAGGTCTTTAAAATATCTTTGAAGCAAGGTATCGCTCATGCATTTCTGAAAATTTAGAGATATTCCTATTTTACTATGCCAATGTAAGAGCAAAACTTGGTAATTTTATAATTTTCAAAAATTAATAGCAAAAAAATTTTCACAATTTAGAATTCATCTAGTTTATAAAAAGAATAAGTGCACCAAAAATAAAAATCGGAAAGATGAAAATTCAAAGTCACTATTCCATTGATTGATTTCATATGAAATGACCCTGGTGTAAAGTATAAAGTGTGTATAATATTTTTAAATTTCTATGTATTGAAAATCTCTATGTTGCGGAGCTAAACGCAAGCTACGGTATCTCAATAACGAGGTTTTATAGAAAAAAGAACAAAAATGAACATTCATCGTAAAGTTTTTTTTTCCTCCGAGCGTTGCGGGAAAGCGTCTTTTTCGCATTCATTTGCGTGCGAAAAGTAGTACTTTTCCGCACTCCGTGTGAACATAGTATATTAAAAACAAGGTTTAAGAACGACTCTTTGCACACGAGCCAGACATGTTGGTGGACCGAGCCGAAAGGCGAGGTCCAGAAGTCGAGCGAGTGTGCAAAGAGGTTTTCAAACGACTTACAATATATTATTTTTTACAAACTGCAAATACACTTACATTTTATTTAAAAAAAGTATTTTCGTATTGCCCATTAAAAGTTTTTTTTGACCATATTTTTTGCGTGTGTATACTGTATTTTTTTAAGCTTTGTTAACCCTTCAACGGCGAGATTAATGTTTTAAACATATACGTCATAAAAAATCACTACATGTATCAAAAATGGTTATTATTAAGGTTATTATACATTTTTTAATTCAAAAAATAATATTTTTGTTAAAAACTAGTGTTACATAGAGGTAACGCTAGCTGTTTATGGTACACAAAATCAAGAGCAACATAATTAGTTTTTATGAAAAATTACATTCCATTGTAAACATAATCCCACATCACATTTGAAACACATGGTGCGGGTACTCGTGATGCATCACTCTCCCCTACAATGACGTCTTTTATTGTTGAGAATATATGTTAGCAAGTGGTCATATCATATCTCAGATTGTCCGAAAGTTTAGTGTTACACTGTTTGGAAGTCGTTTGTCTCCCCAACTCCCCTCGGTGTAACACCGAATTTAGTAAGGTATGCTTGTGAAATCTCCCTTCGAAATTCTAATTGAGTAAGCGGTGCTAAGAGCTTGCATTTTTTGGAAAGGTATCACGCATTTGCTAAGAAAACATCCAGAAGCCAGGTAAAAATGGCCCATCACCACTTTTTTCGCCGGAAATTCTGTACCTCGACAATTACTGATCCATAATGTCTGTTCAACCTATGTAGCGATTGTACTCAGCAATTAGTCGGGGTTCTGGTACTGGAACGATTTTCTTTTCAGCCTGAGAGTACTGTTTTACCTGAATTGTTGGTTTGTTACTATGTTATTGTCCATCCAGAATTATTCCATCCTCTTTGTCAATATTTGAAACCATGTCTCCTCGTTTCTTAACTTCGCAACTGGCAACTTTTTGGAACTCTGTTTTCTCCCATCGTTCCCGTGCCGTCGTAACCCTTTTGTTTTAGGTTTAAAAGTAAATTAAAATTAAAAAGAAGCCTTCTTCTTTTCCCCCCTTTTTTTTCACATTTTCCCAAAATGAATTTAATAAACCGTGTTTGCTCTTGGATTTTTTTCCTGGTATATATCGAATTTTACCAAGTAACTGGTGGCAGAATTGAGGCACTACATCCACAATCTTTTGGGCTTGCATCGTATAAACTGCTTGCACGAATGCTTTCCATAATATTTAATCATGGATTCCCGGTCTTGTTCAGGAATCCAAATTTTCAATCAATTTAGATTTTAGCAAATCCATTAGCGGCCGTAACTTCTACATTTTGTCCTGAAGGTTAGGCTGCAAGTTATCTGCAGAGTGCAAATGTCTTATGATTTGGCGAAATCTGTTCCTTCCCATAGACTAACTGACCATAGGGTTTTTAATGTCCATCTTATAATCCTTGTAGAAATCTCGCCGCAATTCATTATAGCTTATAACAATCAAAATTCCGATTGCACATTCATTTCTTCTTTGGATACATTTTTACAGAAAAGAGCATATTTATTGGACAAGCAATCCAATTACTTCATCATCTAAAAACGCTTCAAATGTCCAAATAACTCATTTTTTCATATTTGCGATAATCAGGTTTGGAAAATGATATTTTTTTTGTCAAAGTCGCCCTGGATCAATATTATTAAATCCAGTTTAGGTACATGACATTTTTATGATTCTTTTTTTTTCAGCCCTACGTTATTTTCCAATTCAAAAATGAGCAACCCACCAACTAAAGCAGAAAGCAAAACGGATAAATTAAAAGTTACAGAAGAAATCAAAAACTTATCTCTTTCTCCAAATCCCTCAATTTACGTAACCCCTAGGGACAGTATGGCGAATAACAGCAACAATTCAGGGTTTTTAAAAGAAATATCACATGCCATTAATGCCCCCTCGCCCATGACGTCTTACCACAGCGCTGTTGACCAAAGCAAATTACTGGAAAATACTTTTCTTAAGAATCTGACAAGTGAATTAGACAATCTGCGACCAAATCTAATTCTTTCTTCAAATGATAGTTTGATAAAAAGTCCTACATGCAATGTAGGTCTATTTCTAAAGAATAATGATACTTTTCTTGACAGAGTGGACAACAATAAAACTGTTCATTTGGATGCTATTCAACAGACATTAGTTGAAAATACTGTGATTATATCAGACGATGAATCTGAGCAGAATGTTCCCTGTAATAGCCCAAATAGTTTGGATTTTGCTAGTGTAAAGAGGGAAAAAATAAGCAATATAAAGCCTATGCATATTGAAGAAAGTGTAATTGAAATAAGTAGTGATGAGAGTTTGTGCGAAGAAAGAGAAATTAAAAATAAAGATAGATCATGTTCTGAAGAAGAGTCGTTTAGTTACATAAAAATGTATGAGTCTGATAGTCAAAACAGCTCTGGAACAGATTCTTTGGGCAGTCGCGATGAAAATGCACAAGATTTGTTTGTCAGTTTAAAAGAAATTCATAATATTTGCGATAAGGCTGATTCCCAAGATAATAAAAATAAAAAAAAATTGTCAGATTTCCAAGAAGTAGACACCAACGATTTATTAGATATTCAACAATCTGATGATATAAATGATGAATCTTACTTTATTGAGCTACATGCCTCTATAGATTTTCCGGAAGATGTTCAAAAAATAAAAAAAAGAACGACTTTGAATTGGCAAGAAAATAAGGAAGAATATCAAGAGACGGACCAAAAATCTGAAGAATACTCAATTGACATGGAAAGAGAAAATGAAGAAGAAGAAAATTTGCTAAATAATGATCCCAAATTAGTTACTTCAGGTGAGCAGTTTATTTCAGAGTTCTATTGTTTATTTATATAAGGTTTACCTACATACTCAAAAGTGTACCTTAAATTACTGGTAGATGGAGAAGTATGACCCCAAAAAAATTGCAACAAAACAATCTTTCTCTCTGAAACAAAGTAACATTAAACATGATCTTTTTACTTTTAATATTTTTTGTAACTTGTTTTCCTTTGTGTATTGTTAGGTTTTCTTTGGGTTTTCCTAATAAAATATGTTGGGATGTCTTATTACCAATTTTACCGCAACCAAAGAGACATGAACTATACAGGCAAGTGCACCTGGAAGTCGTACGGCGATGTATATTAATATTAAATATTACCGACCAGAATTAATTAAAATAGAGATATATTTATAAAGCTTAGCTATAATTTTTTGACTTTCCTTAATTAAGAAAAGATGACGACAACCGTTACACCGTTCAAAATGATTCTTTAAATAACTTGAAATTCTAAACTAATTTTACTAAAATAAACTGCATTGTATACGCAAAAATGTGACTTTTATCCACATGTATTTTCCGATCCGCCATTTTGAAATCCAAGATAGCGGATAAAATCAAAAACTACCCATTGTTTATGCTTGTGGCTTTAATTTTAAAAAATTATACAATCAAATAATTACTAGAAAAGCCTTGTTCTTTTTTGATAAAAAAGTTAATAATCACTAAAATCGGTTTAGTAGTTTTAAGATATACCGATTTTAATAAACGGTGATTTTTTAAATTTAGTCATTGCTATAAACAATAGATATAATGCCTGACTGATTTACAGGGGGGTCTGAAGTTTCGTTAAAGATGCGTAGGAGGTAAACCGGACCGAAAAAGTTTTAAGAAAATCAATAACGCCAATCTTATTGTACGCTACACAGCGACAAAGCTGAATACGTTTTTAAATTGCTATAGATAGATATAAACGTGCCTAAGTTTCATTGCTGTATTATGAGTAATCAGCATACTATGTCGCATAATCTGCATCAATCCGTTGGTTGCATCCTATAACAAAGGGGTACATATACAGGATGGATTCTTTAAATGGAACGATGCTTCTAGCGACTCTAGGGAAGAGGTTTTAAAACAAGCTAAAAGCGAATCTTAAATGATTTTTTACGAACTTTGCGCCCATGGTAAAAAAAAATTGGGGCCCCCACATCTGTCAACCAATGTGTCAAAAATTTTAAAAAATTCATTTTATTGTCATTTGTTTTAGCTTCCAAATAAACTACATATTACAATGTTCCATTTTTGACACATTTTTGGAAAGCTTGTTTAAATAGAAATTCGATAAAATATTTTTTTTTACCTTCATCAAAAACATGATTTTAGTAACTGTCTGCAGATAACTAAAGCAAGGCTTTTTTGGTTACCGATGCAAAAACATTTTTTTTGGTCACGGGTGCAAAAAAAGATTTCTCTCCGTTTTTTACCCAAAATTCAAGATGGTGTGTGGAAATAGTAATATTCAAAAAATCTAATTACTCTTGCCTAAATGTGTTACTCACTACGCTCGTTATTTAAACCAACGCTTGTAAAAAAAAGCAGTATTTTAGCCACTAGTTGTGAAAACGACTATTTTTTTACATCTGTGTGGTAGTTTTTTTATTCCACTTATACACATTAAATAAAGAAATATGTAGTTTATTTTGAAGCTAAAAAAATTGAGATAAAAAAGGTTTTTTAAAATTTTTTACACATGGGTTGACAGGTGTCAAAAAAAATTATTTAATCGAATTTCTTTTTTAACAAGTTTTCCAAAAATGTGCCACAAGTGGTACATCCTCATAAAAAAACTATTGGTAGGCCCTGGGCCTTCAGTCAGGGCCCCCAAATAGGCCGCCAATAATGTCCTTGTGTGGTATTATCTTTATTCCGCTTAGTAAATAGAGAAATATGTAGTTTATTTTGAAGCTAAAACTATTGACAAAAAAAAATAATTTTTTTTAAAAATTTTTGACACATTGGTTGACACAGGTTTCTTTTTTCTCATTAAAAAAAAAATACTAGGCATAGGCCCGGGGGTCCTATTTTCGAAACCATGCGAAAACCATGCGAAATTATTCGCATGCGACTACTGCCGTCTCTTCCTATACAGTATATAATAGGAGGCAAAAGACATGCCGATATGCTGATTCGTGGGTAGTACGTGAAAGAATAACCGGTTTTTCATACGAAACAACACGAATACCCTCCATCCACTCGTGCAATATTGCGTTAAACCAGTCGAATTCGAACGCGGTCCACACATACCGGCTTATCTTTCTCCTCTCATTTCACACGGTATAGAAAGAGACTGTCATAAAAATTTCCGATTATTTCGTACACGTATGCGGATATTTTCGTAAGGATTCGAAAATCAGACCCCTGGGCGCTTGGGAAGCCCCGAATTTTTTTTTCTATCATGGGCAGAAAGTTGTAAATCATCAAATCATTAAAGATTCGCTTTTAGCTTTTTTTTAAAACCTCTTCCCTAAAGCCTCTCGAAGCACTGTTCCATTTAAAGAATCCACCCTGTATACGTATATGACCTGGGTGGGGGGACAGGTCTTTGCATTAGACATAATGATTATGGACTAAGCAATATAAGCAACCTACTTTAGACTTGTTTGAAATAAAATTACTATTATAAAAAATAAGGTCACTAAACTTATGCTATTTGTATGGACCCCAATAACGAAAATCCATCAAAATTCCAAGAAGCATATTTCACAAGAATCAGTCTAGATATTGGGAGAAAAAAAGTTTAACAGTTGTAATAGTCACAGAAATATATATTTTTAAAATAAGTGTCTTTTTCGGTGAAAAAATTACAATGCTACATGATCTCATTTGTCTAATAAATAAAGTGGACTTTACTGAATAATATTCAATTCAAGATTGCAATATTTTGTTTATTCCGAAATGTCCGGGGTTTACTTAGTTCCACAGTTTGTCCTCTTGGTAATATATTTAATTTTTGTAGAGCCGGTCATCGGCGCTTAGACCGAGTGAGCTCGGGTGTTGCTATGAGGATTTCTTAACAATTAATATTATGGAATAATAGGTATAAAATTAAATTCGATGCCAACATATTGAAAGGTGTAAGGATAAGTAATTGTAGGTCAAGGAATGAATAATTAATTCTAAACACAATTGTGGTCTTGACCTTATCTAATTATCAAAACACCTTACCAAAGGGTGGCATTTTATGAAATCTGTCTGTAATCAAATCTTGCAAGTTAAATTTGGCCCACTTCCCTTACCTGTATAATTCCGGTGACAATACAATGTTATGGTACTACAAAGTTTTCACCCCCCCCCCTCAAAGATAGTGATGGGGGGATACTACTCAAGTTTGTTCGATTAAGCTGAAATTTTGCATATACACGTATAATTCTGGTGACAATAAAATGCGGTATTACAAAGTTTCCTCCTCCCCACCTCAAAGAGGTAGTTACTGAAAGTTTCCAACTCTCCACCCACTCAAAGGTAGTGGTGTGGGGTACTACTACTCAAGTTCCTTATTCTTAACTTAAATCCCAACTAAGCTGACAATGCTGCATACTGACTTGTTGTTGATTCGAATTTGTTTTTTTCGTCATACACCCCCAACGTATTCTTATTACCTTTTTAAAGACAGTTTGGAATCCCTGCGTAGTCTTGGTGATCCGACGGAGTCTGAAAGACCTCAACAGAGTGTTATTTATCTCTCATAGGGAATACTATATCATAAATTAAGAAAAAACAAAACTTAAATCTAAAAGTGCTGGCTAATAATAGCTTATGTCTTAAGAAATGTACATTTGTTTTTAGAAAAACGAAAAAAAGTAGGATTAGGGTTTAAATATTCAATGTTTGTAAGGCGTTTTTTAAGATTGACTGAATTTTAAGCTCAGTAATATGGTAGTCTTAAAGATAGTTTAGGTTTCCCAAACAGTAGTAGTCTTGAGGCTCCAATGGAGTCTAAAAGGCAGTTTGGGGTCCCAGCAAAGTCTTGATGTACTGGTGGAGTCTAAAAGATGGTTTGGGGGCCAGGGTACTCTTGGGTCCTCAGCAGAATCTTAAAGACAGCTTTGTGGGCAAGCTCGTCGAGTTGGTAAACACATTGCAAACCGAACCGTCCGCCACCCGACGACGTGACTAAAACCGACAGTTTAGTAAGGCCCCAGTGGAGTCTTCAAGATATGTTGGGGTGTTCACATGTCGCTGTTGGTCATGTGACCCCGTCTTTACATTCACCCTCAACAACTCATATTTTCGGTGCGCCCCGACAGGGGTACACTCCGACTCCTATTACAGAAGGGGCGCAGACATTCCGTGGTGTTTCTTTTAAATAGTAAATAAATTTAAGTAAAACATGCTTTTTAATAACAACCTTTAATAGAAGGAACTAAAGAGTAGAAAATAAATTGTGTAGCTTTCTGATACCATAATGAAAGCCATGAGCGCTAATTCAAATTTGGGTACCTTTTGAGTTTAGTAGGTAAGTACCAAACTCGGCACAAAACTTCTGATGTGCTTCTTTTTTTATATATTCATCTGTAATATAATAATGTTTAAAGTTCAATATTTAATTTTGCGTCTATTACTTTTATGATGGTATCAAAAAGCTATAAAATTATTCAAAATTTTTAGTGTCCTTTATAAAAGCTTGTTATTAAAAAGCATTTTTTTCCTTAATTTATTATAAAATTTTTAGTTACCCATGCATTTTGCATAAATTGTATGGATGTATGGAAACCGTTATAAGTCGATGATAGGTACCAAATTTGGATTGGAATATTTGGTATTTTAAAGAAATCAAAATCGCCATTGGGAGGCGGGGGAGCTCTACACGAAAACCCCTGTACACCAATTTTAAACGAAATCGAACTTGTTTAGATACTCCTCCCCCTGGAACCATAAATGCATACCAAATTTGAAGTTGATCAGATATGTAAAAGTCGGTCAAAATTGACTTGCAAGATTTGTGCCAAACATGAAAATGAAAGCTTGTAAAAAGAATATTCTAGTCCGAATAAACTTCAAAAAACACCAAGAAAAAATAGTTTAAGGTAAAATCGTAGATAGAGACTTGGCATGAGCTAAATCGGTACTATTTTTGACACTAATGATAAATATGCAAGCGCAGTTAATACGACAGAATTGCCGCTCTGTTTAAAAGTGTTATAAATTATGTTAATTATGTTTGAAGTTAGGAACACGTCAGTCTGGGCTACCAAAATAAAGTTGGCATTAATAAAAGTTTATTTCTAACCTTTTACCACCATTTACCTACTTTCTGGTTTTTCAAAAGAACGACAAAAGTTCTCGTTAAGAGAAAGTTATTTGTGTTTATTTAATTTTCTTTTTGTCGTTCATTCTGTTTTGTCTTTCATTATAACAAGAACAATGATCAGACTTGGGGTAAAAATTTAAAAAATGGAAAAAAAATTGAGTTCTGTTAAGAATTAAAAGTCAGTCAATCTCATGCTGTCAATTAAGGAAGAGTTTTTCTCAACTTTTTTTTTATCTACACAAACCACCAATATTGCTGTCGTGTTGCATTGTAAAGTTATTATAGTGGTCAAATTATTCGTGACCTATATTCTCTCCAAAATTTTTTTATTAAAGTTTAACTTTATTATTATTTTTAGAGTTCTATATGGGGGTTTGTTATTGTCTGCGCGCAATTGCTATCAGTTTGATTATTATCAACACAGGAAAAAGTTGTTAAAAATAAAATAATGTGTTACCTATTTTTATGTTTCGCTATATGGTCAGTGCCCTTAGTTACAGTGTTGCAAACAATTTGGTACTTAAGTGAAACTTCGACAGCACCTGCAAGCACTTAACTCAAACTTAGTGTGACTTGTACGTGACAGAAACTTGCAAGATCCATGGCAAATAGGCGTTATAAGGGTACCGACTAAACAAAAAACGGCAAAAAATTAGCCTATTTTGAAAAATATTCATCGATTTCACGTTTGGGATACATTGTCTTTTTGGAAAAGACAAATGAACTATAAATATGTATCTTGGATTTCATCATAACTGCATGAGTATGATCGAGTTTGTAAATTCATCAGATTTTTTTTTTTTCACTGATGTCATCAGTTTTTTGATAAATTGCATATGACGTTTATCTGACATTTCATGTCGTTAAGTTCGAGGAGTCATCAAAAATTTAAAAAATGCGATAAAATTCCTCTAAACCTAGATTTTTTCGATTTTTTTTTCATTTCTAACCCTCGTAAGGCTTTAGAAGGATGGCGAGGATAACCAGCCCAAAATGAAGATTTATTAATCGCCCTAGTCCTCAAAAAGTGTCTTCTAAATAGTTTTACCACGACTGCTAATATTACAACCAGGCTTGTGTAGTTCTCTAAATTGGAAGCAGTGCGCTAAAGCGTTTTTAAAGTATTTATACCGGCCCCAAAATCGGTTTTACAGCGATAAACCGCTTTTTTAAATCGGCTTAAAATAAAATCGATTTAGTGCTTAAAGGGGATATAGTGGTGTTTATACAACAAAATTGTGAAACCGTCGTTATACAGGGTTCCTAAGATTTTCCTTAGGGATAGGATTTCAATAAATCAAACAGAAATGGCATAGAAAGTTTTGCGCGCACAAAAAAAACAGGCAATGGTGCCAGTTTGTTATTATCCCCGGACTGCTTTCATGAGAAAAAATTGTCGCCACTCTTTCATTGTGAGCATAAATCATAGTTGCAATAATAACCGTTGACAAGATGTCTGCAAATTCTGCTAGATGGCGGCCACACCATGAGATGATCTAGGAAAAACTAGATGTTTTCAGGTCCAAACCACAGCTTTTTCTTGCTTAAAGGAGGCGACAGGGTCCATTATTTACGATACTGAGCGATAAACTCGTGAGGTTGTTAACATTAGAAAGAAATATCTTCGCTTTTAATTAAATTTCTTTCCATTCTGTTCTACTAGTGACATCTATCCGGAAACCGCCAAACCATGCAGCTAGCACTAGCAGCCAAAGAAATCAATAAACGGCGCTGTTTTTCCTGCAGAGCTTTTTGCTTGCGATATTATTGATTTTAAATAAAGCTGTCCCTACACTACATTTGATATTTTCGAGGTGTTTTATGACATGATCTCGAAACATGTAGCGAACCAATTCTTCAGAACTAGCGGCAGGGTAAAAGCGAAAAATAAGGGGCTGCCAGTATTTGTAACACCCAAAAAGGGGTGAAAAGATTTATTTTGCTCTGTTTCTTTAAAAAAAAAACGTTTTTTTTACGAAAAACTTGAGCTCTGCCACTTTTTTTATTTTTTTCTTCAACTTTCTCGAAATTTTCCTCATACCGTAGAAAAAAATTATTTCCCCCATGGTCATACTCTACTTTTATTCGAAAAAATTTAGAAACAGAGACGGGATCAGTTTTCCTAAAACGGGGGATCTTGGTTTCGAGTGAGAAGATAAAGGGCGCTGCAGGCAAAAATGTTTCAATTAAATTAGCCGAACGCAAAAATGTTAGAAAAACAAAGCACGAAAAAAAAAAAATGGCGCCGCTTACAATTTTTTTTTAAAAATTACGTAATTTCGGGAACGCAAAGAAATAGGTCTAAAAAGTATAATTTTTAAGAAAAAAATATCAATTTTCTCGTCCTCCTCCACTGGGACTATAGGAGCCGTGCACAAATTACGTAATGGTCATAGGGGGAGGGGGGTTACAAAACGTTACGTAGAGGGGAGGGGGGATTTCGACAGCGTTTCCATTTGTGTGAAACTAAGAAAATTTGGAATGAAAATAAGTGAAAAGTTTTTTTTTTTTTGGGGGGGGGTAGTGGTCTTGAAATCGTTACGTAATATTAGGGGAGTGGCGTGCCAAACCGTTACAAAACATTACATAGGGAGGGGGTCAAAAATTGGTAAAATGACCGTTACGTAATTTGTGCACGGCCCCACATCTGACTGTTCCTCCTTTTTGATTTCGAATCAAAGTGCAAAACGCGGGTTGGACGTTCGAAGGCGTCAACCCGTCCTATTTGCTTGATAAAGTTTCTACGGAAATATCTCAGTCGATTTCTCCGGCCGTGTATGAACGCTTTAGGTTAGGCATTTGCATGTATGTCAGTCCCCAGCCTGTAAACAGTGCGTAAGGACAATGGTTACAAAATGAAAAGTCGAAAAATATTTTTTTTACGATATCTTTCATCAGTTTGGTATTAAAGTCGAGCAAAAACAATTTTTATTCCAGTCCTAAAAAAAGGTATGAAAATGGAAAACATTAGAAAACAACAACCTGGAATGGATTTACTACGTGTAAGATGTAGTGACAACATCGCCCCATGCCCATCCTTTTCTGCCTAATGTGCTTCTCCGTTTGTCTGCGTCTTATACACGGCTGCTTGGCCCCCTAAGGATTTGCTTAGGAACCCTGTATAAGAGCGCTTTAAGAGAACCGTATAAACAAAATAAATGTAACATAACTCTCCCTTCCTCCTTGTAACAGTTCTTAACACCTTTCTGCGTTACATAATTTATCGTCACGTTACACGTCTTATTAATCTTCTCTTCTCTCAATTCCACATCTCTGACAGTAAAAATCCAACTAATAATAACATTTTTATTTTAGATTCCCAAAGTAAATATGAATTGCGCGCAACATCCGTCACAAACTTATCAGAACGCTCATCTGACCACGGATCATATCTTAGCCTGACCGAACCAATAAACGAGCCGTACTCGTTCAAGTCAGCTCTTAGCTGCTCCAAACACCACTCTGATGACATTACGCAGAGTTCAGTTTATTCTGAGAGATCGTTGGAGTCGGGATTTGACCGTCTTAGCTCAACTGGAAAATTTAGTCCTATTTCCAGAACGGTAGCATCCAGGCAAGACTCAACCACCCCAAGCGTAGTTGTCACCAAACCAGTTGCAAACACTAAAAGACCTGACTCGACCATTCAAGTTCCAGAAATTACTACAGAGCAATTTGATGACACACTAGAAGAAATTAATCGATTTTTGGCACAAGGAGATTTGGATAATAATGGAGAAGGAGAGTCCAATTTACCTTTAGGAACAAAATCAATTCAAATTAATACTCCCGACAAAGTTGTTACCTCAATTCCCGTATTTAAAAGTGAAAATAAGGATTTAAAACCTCCTCCATATACAAAACCCTTTAATTCTGATGGTCACCGGCAGAAATATTTTGATTTTGATACAAAACCAAAACCACCGTCTATAAATCGTAAAAATCTATTCCAATTCAAAGTTCCCATTACTCCTACAAAGCCTGTCACACCAAACAAACTACCAAAACCAACAAACACACAGTTTAAAAATATACAAAGCCCCATAGGTGTTTATATTAAAAATGCACCTAGATACACGCCAATGATCAATGTGCCCAAAAAAGAGTTGTCCAATATACCCACGTCCAAAAGCACGTTATCAAAAACGAAGATAAAAGAAAATGTACCACCGAATAAACTAAAACAAGAAATGCCACCAGTTATATACAAACCATCAAAGACACAACATAAAACATCACATACAGAAGTCAATTTGCCGCCTAGTATTAAAAAAATGTGCCCAGAACCAACCATTATAAGACATGAGGCAAAATATACATCAAAAATTGTTGAGGTTGAAAAAAAACTGGAAATGGATGAGGATTTGACCATTAATTCGACTGTAGATTTAAATTCGTTAAGTGGTGACGGCCATGATATTTCTATTTGGACCACTAAACAAGCTTTCATAAAAAAGTGAAGTAAAAAAGAACCATCTAAAAGGTTTTAATAAATAGATTTTGGTTTTCTATTATTTTGTGTTTTTACCGAACTATAGTACTATTTAAGAGTTTATTTAATGGATTTTTTTTACAATATACGCTTTATTACTACAATTTTTATGCCATTTATTTTTCAATTCCGATTCCAAACATAGTATTTATTAAGAAACTAATAAATGGGTATTTTTTTAAATATATCGATTTCCACGGTGGATGAAATTTATGGTCGAGCCTTATGGCTTTATTGCTGGGAATTTTTAGGCAGATTTAAAAGTTACAATTTTCATGTCTTCGTACAAAATGTAGGAGGAAATGGATGTTTTAAATGGGGTTTGGATTTCTTTACTCTAATAAACGAAGTGCTCGGTACCAAGAGGTATAAGGGATTGTGATACGGTTTTAAAGTCCGTTACAGGTGCTCTCAAGATACGGTGCAAAATATTTTTTTTCTCGATTATTCAGGTGAGACTTGGTTTCATTAGCATTAAAATATCTTGCGATTTCTTCTCAGGTTTTCTGATTTTGCATCAAACTGCCACTATACTTTTTTTTACTTCAGATTCGGATACATTTTATTTATTTTTTTTGGTTCTTGAAAAAAGACGAATCCGAAAAAAAACGAGTGAAAAAAATACCGAAAAAGTAATAAAATTCCTTCACTCATTCTCCGACAATTAAGGTTTATAAACAAACTTAACGAGGAGCCTTAGCCGAGAGAGACCTCACGGCTCGATAGGGAATTTGGTATCAAAAAATTATGAATTTTTCATAATATTTGAGATGAGACGTAATCATCAAAAATGTTAGAATAAAAATTAATGTAGTAAATTTTTTTATTTTTTTTGGTCTTTAACTGGGGATTTACGCTAAAAATTAATGTAGTAATAGTACATTATAAACCTAGGGACTAAAGTGCCACATTTAATCCCGCGGCTACGGTCGGGCTACAATTCGCTAAGGGATTAAACGACACTTTAGTCCCGAGGTTTATATACTATTTTATGCACTTTAGAAAAAGATCTTTGTTAAAATTACGTTATTTCTACGCCAAATGGTTCGTCAACTACAAGAAAGGGTGCTAAGAATGAAATCTTGGTCAAGAGCAAGTGCTGTTTGACTTGACTTGCCATAAATTTAATTATAATTTTTCAGGGATTAGTTTTTTTTTAATCCCTCAGGGATTAAATTTTATTTGAATCCCTTAGGGATTAAAAGTGTCACTTTAGTCCCTAAAAGAGGGATTAAAAGTACCTATTTAATCCCTGAAGTGCATAAAATTGATTTTTTTTTAGTCTTTAACTGGAGTTTATTTTTTAAATGTTCGATATTTGTATCCTTTTCTAACTTTCTGGTCTATTTCAAATCCTTTTTTTCTCTTACTAGTTTTCTTTCTTTTGCGGATATGATGCATACAAACAATTAAGTGCTGCAGCACAATGACAATAGGGACTTATCGGTACATAAAGTCGGCGTAGCCTGACTTTAATAAAGACGGCACTAAATATGTCATCTTTGCTATCAAGATAAATTATTAACTTTAATTTGTCAACTTTAACAATGGCACAATATGAGCATGTTTATGACAAAAGTGTCACAAACCTTTCAGTCTTCGTGCAGAACTGTCAGAAATAGTGTGGAGTCAGGCTATGCCGACTTTCTGTCCGATAAGTCCCTAATAATTAACATCTGCAATGATCATTTTATAATTAGATGAGTTATTGTGTGTATGACTTATCTGGGTGACGTGGACGGCGTGATTAATTTTTGTGTTTAGGTTTGAGGAGTGAGGGGGAGAGTAAGTACTTGAAAATATTTAAATTAGTTAATTTAAAATAAAAAATATCCCCATTTTTGTATATCAAAATCTTAGAAAATGACTGTTGAGAAATAGACAAACAAAATATCAAACTTAACCTTTCCCACCTCTCGATGATGATAAATAATTTACTTGTGTTTATAAAAAAGGTAGGTCATTTTCTTTTAACGTTGAAAATTCTAGATTATTTACGTAGGAATATTTGTTTCAAACTTTTTATTTTGTTAATATACAGGGTGTTTCAAAATTCAGTAGGTAAGAAGGGCGTATTTGTCAGGTCTAAATAAGACTTTCATATAAACATGTGTCCGTAAATGCTTTTTACCGATCTACAGACTGTTAAAATTGCAAGATTTTTTAAGTTTGTTCTTTATAGCTCTTGCAGTTTTTCAGATATTTAGATCAAATTTTTAACATGGATTACTTTTTACTATTTTGTATGGTTCAACAATCCTATTTTTTGCTCTAAAATTGAATGTACATTAAAAATAGCGTGGATTTAAAATATTTTTTTTATGTTATACAACCAGCAAAAGGTTAAAAAGTAAAATGTAAAATTTTTTAGTATAAACTTTTGAGAAGACAAAAAAAAACAATAATAACAACCTCACTGAAAGAAATGATATTAGCCTTCATACACGAGTTGTATATAATATTAGAGATAATACAATTTTTTTATAATGGGTATTAGATTTTCTTTAATGACTGTACAATTTTTGTATACCCACTATCAAACAAGTTGTATTGTCCCAAATAGTATACAACTGGTGTATAAAGGCTAATATCATTTTCTCTCAGCGCAAGTGTGTAAAAATTGAGAAAAAAAACAACCAAACACAGAATTACATTCAAGATGGCCGTTCGAGTGGCAGTTCCATGTGTAAATTCTAGTGCTAATAGACGTCATCATATGGTAAAAAGGAATTATTTTTACACAAGTACCGTAATTTTGATTAAAAAGCTTTAAAAAAGTCGTAAACAAACACATTAAAATATTTCTACTACAGGAGTATTTCTTTCAAATTTGATTTTTACACTGATATGCAGCAGATGTTGGTTTTGTTTTGTTTTCCCTTCCTATGTTATTATTTTAGTTTATTAATTATATCGAAATATGAGGTAATTAAGTTTTTTATTTCAGTTCTTTTATTTATATTATAATCCTGTTGAGTGTCCAGGATTCTTGTTTCCTAAATGTTAAATATGTGTCCCTTTTAAAATGGGTTCTGTTAGACTGTTGATTGGTCTGCAGTTGTAAGGATCCTGATAAGAGGAATGTGGATAAGATTTTGTTAACTAGGTGTTTGGAATAGTTATTTTTATTTTAGTAGGTTTTTATGATATTTAGATTTTTTGATGTAGTGACGGATGGGATAATTTTATGACTCTGTGCTTTAAGTTATTTGTTATATTAATTTTTTGATTGTGTGGGTTAGTGGAATGGTATTTCAAAAATCTTTCAGAAAACGTGGCTTTGAACCAGTCTGTTATGATTTCGCCTTGTTTGTTACTAATCAATATAACGTCAAGAAATGGGAGTGTGTTATTTCGATCTTTTTCTAATGTAAATTGCAATCTTGGGTGAAAACTGTTAAAAGTTTTTAAAAGGTTAGTTTCTGGTCCTTGGGGGATGGTTAGAACGATATCATCAACATATCGCTTAAAGATATATAGTTTTGGCAGACATTCGTCCTGGAGTTGTGACATAACCAGATCCGAGCATATAGGCGACATGGAGTTTTCCTAATGTGTATATATATATATTTCACCTTGAAATAGAAAATAGTTGTTTGCAATACAAAACTCAAAAAGCTTTACAAATGTTTCCAAGGTTAATTTAGTTTGTTCTTTTATTTTATTCCACTTTTTTGTGATAATTTCTTTCGCAAGGTCTGTTGTATTTATATCTGTAAAGTAATACTACGTCTAGGGAAACTAATATATAATTTAGTGGTAGTATTTTTTGGTTGTATTTTTAATTTTTTTCGGAAGCGAAATTTAAAAGGTGTGATATATGTTTGCTAACATTATATACTGGGTGTCCAAAAAGTTCGAGTCTACCATGATATCTCCAAAACCAAAAGACACAGATATGTAAAATTTTGCATAATTAGATGGTTTACAAAAAATATATTTTTGCATGTTAATCATCGCACCCGTCATTAAGGAGGCGGAGGTAGGGCTGCGACGATACTTTTTTTAAATGAGGTACCCTGTATATTTTCAAAAATTTAAATAGAGTTTTTCCTTCTGTTTCCAAAAACATCTAATATGTTACTTTTTTCTCTAACGGTTTTTAAATAAAATGAGAAAATCATCTCCATATATAAGACCAGAGTTAATTAATTCGGTGATTCTTTGTCTAACACATTGCTCTTATTTAAAAGTTTTAGTCATTTGATTTAAAACCCGTTAGAGAGAAAGGTAACATATTAGGTATTTTTGAAAACAATGAAAAGCTCTAGCTCCGCCCCCTTAATGAATGGCAGCACAACCCACATAGCAATTTGTCATCCTTAGCATGTGCATAGAATATCCTCATGAAGAAAAGGGATATTCTTAGTAAGTTATAAATTAACATTGGAACATCCTAAGCATGTGCTAAGAACAGATTACGTTCCGCCCTAATCACATGCTATGCAGCTAGGTCGTTAGGATGTGCTAATAGATATTCTTATCAGATGATTGGCATGTGCTAAATCTAGTAGCGCAAAACCAGTATAACTCTTATGCTTTAAATAAAATAAAAAATATATTTCTGAGCTCTAAAAATATAAACAAATAATAAAAAAAGTGCGACGCGGCGACGGGGTTCGATAATTTTCGCGTTTGGTGGATATGTATGGACAAGCATCTCTAAACCAAGGGTTACCGGGTTCGTTGCTATATATAATCGATTTTTTAAAACTTATTTCATAATTGACATATACTTTGTATATGCTAAAGATGTCCTAAAAGTAACCTTCTTTATTGGTATTTCATTAGTATATGCTAAGGAAATACAGAATAACATTCTTTTGATGTTCTTTTACGGTACCAGAATATCTTGTGCGCTAAAAGGATCAAATAATGTTTCAATAAGTGATATATACTTTGCATATGCTAAGAAAATACTTAGAAGCTCATTCTTTTGGTGTTCTTTTATGGCACCAGAATAGCATGTGCGCTAAACGGACCAAAAAATGTTTTAAAATTGATATATTCTTTGCATGTGTTAAAGATGTACTCAAAATGACCTGCTTGCTATGGATATATATCCGTAATAGCATATACTTAAATAGTATGTACCAAGCATATGCTAAAAAAATCCTCAAAAGGAGGTGTAACGCATATGCTATGCATGCAAATGTTCTTTCATTGCTATGTGTGAATTAGCATCCAAAAGTATAATTATTTGTTAACCTTTTAATTATGTAAAATTATACTTCTCTGTCTCTTTTGGTTCTGGAGATATTAGGGTGGATTCGGATTTTTAGGACACCCTGTATAATGGTAAGCCAATGAAGAAAACGATAGGTCTAAGAGAGGTATTTTGTGTGTGTACCTTGGGCAAAAAAATACATTTTTGGAGTGATCGCAGCGTTTCTTTTTAGTTTCAACAGGTCAATTTCTTTATTTTTTGGGCGTTGCTCCAAAAATTTATTGTTTTTGTTTTGGATTGTGATGGTGGGGTCTTTTTTGAGTTTTTATAGGTAGATTCGTCGCTCGATATTTATTTTGCTTTTTTCCCCAGTCTTGTTTGTTTTGTACCACTGTTATGTGAACTTTATCTGCCCTATATTATGTACATATGTTGACATCATTGTTTTTTAAAAAATGTGTGATTTCTTTAACCGCCATAAAAAGTTGTTTTCTATTTTTATTTTTGTTTAACAAAGTTGATTGTTTTTTTTTAGTTTTATACGTATTTAGATAGTTTGATAAAATGTTAATAAACTTGTTTCTTAATTATGTTTTTTCATCGTCATTTTGTATTTTATCGATAGTATCAATAATCAATTGTTGTAGAGGTACGTCTTTTTCTAAATAGAGAAGATATAATATTAAACTAATAATAATAAAAAATTAATTACATGTTTGGAGGAATTTAGCGACACACTATTTTTGTTCTTAATTTGAAACTGATAGGGGTGGTAGTGATTGTTTTTGTGTGTTTTTTAGGTTATTTAGTTTCTTAATTTCTTTTCTTTTGGTGTTCAAAATTATTAATAAAATAAAATGCACCGATTGCAATGAAGTGTACAACGCAGATATACTTAAAAATAAAGTTACAAGAGCATGCATGAAAGACTGCAGAAGCCCACAAGCTGAAAAAGAAAACAAAACGGCGCTTTTTGAACATTTTTAAGAAAAAGGACACTTCTTTAACTTTCAGGAAACAAGAATTCTGGACACTTAACAGAATCATAAAAAGAGGATTTTTTCCGAGATGTTACAAATTAAAAAAAAAAAACATAAAAAACTTAAATGCCTCATATTTCGATATAATAAAAAGCTAAAATCATAACATAGGCAGAGGAAACAAAACAAAACCAGCATCTATTACAGACAGCAGTCTATTAAAAAGTATTTTAGAGAAAGATAGAAATAATTTGAGTCAATTGTTTAATAAAAATTTCTGTTTGGTCGTCTGTATGTCTGTTATTATCCAAAAAACAGCAAAAATTGTAATTCTTCAAAGCGTAAAGTGTGTAAGCCATAAAGAGGTATTAAGTTCTTTCAATAAAAATTCTTTACAGTCTTTAAATTTACCAAAAAACGTGTCCTACTATAAGTCTATTTTAGCACATCTAAAAATAATTTAACATGTATTTAACTAAATTATTTTAAGGTTCATCATGCTCTACCAGTATGGTACTTGTGTATATAAAAATAATTCCTTTTTACCATACGATGACGTCTATTGACAATAGAATTGACATATGGAACGGCCGTCTTTTGAATGTAAGTCTGTTTTTTGTTGTTTTTTTTTCTCACATTTTTTTCACATTTGCTGGTTGTTGTTATTGTTTCCTTCTCAAGTTTATACTAAAAAATTGAATTTTTTAATCTTTTGCTGGTTGTATAATAACATAATTTTTTTTAAATTTTAAATCCACACTATTTTTATTTTACATTCAATTTTAGAGCCCTCAAGAAGCAAATAAATTTTGCGAAACGTTGGCATTTTAAAAAAAGACGTTTCATCAATAAGATCTCTCAATCCATAAACCTAGCTACACCTGCAAAAAAAATGAGGTACGTTTTACTTTTGATGCAATAAAAGCTATTCAAGCTATATCAAAGTTTGCAAACAAAATACTTTTTTTATACCTTCATCAAAAATATGATTTTAGTAACTGTCTGCAGATAGCTAAAGCATGGCTTTTTTGGTTACCGATGCAAACAAAAAAACTTTTTTTGATCACGGGTGCAAAAAAAAGATTTCCGTCCGTTTTTTACCCAAAATTAAGGAGAAATAGCGGAAAATAGTAACATAGAAAAAATATATCTATTCTTGCCTAAAAATTAAGCCATTTCCGCCAGTTTTCACCAAGAATTTTCGAAAAAAATCATTTAAAAAATCGGCAAAATATCAAACTGTCAAAAATTAAAATGTCGCAACAATAAACAAAGATTAAAATGTCGCTATGGACACCATATTTTTATTTTATTTACCAGCCGCCTTGATTTATAGTGTAAAGATGGTATCTTGCGAGAGGTGCTCTTCGTTCGAGATTTTTAAAAGCATTTTCCTGTTTTTCTTGGATTTTTTCATTAAGGTATTAAAAAATATACACACATTGTTCACAAATCGCGGCTAAACTGTGCCTTTTTTACTCGCGTTCTTAAATACCTCGCTGCGCTCCTTATTTAAACCAACGCTTGTAAAAATGCACTATTTTAGCCACTAGTTGTGAAAACTACTATTCTACAGTGTCTTGAATTAACAAAATAGAATTTTTTTTCTTTAATTCCATGATAACTCGAGGGACAAAACTAAATAAATAATTTTTTGATCTATTTTTTCTCTCTTAGAGGTATTTCAGAACCGCACCACATCTTAATGCGTTATGTAGAGGGGTTATCAGAATAATTTAAAAATAAAAACAAATGTATTTTTTAATCAGGGTACAAAATATTTTTAAAAAAATTGCTGATTATTCACGGAACATGCTTTTTTTAAACTAAATTAGGTGCATGTTTCAAGATATTCCAGCAAACACATTTGTTACATTAACATAGAATTTACGTAAATCTAAAGTACTTAACTAAGACCTGCTAAAGTACAGTAGGATGCAAGTGAGAACTATAATAGGAATTATGACCGGCCATATGGCGGTTAAAGTTCACCTAAACAACATGGGCCTGTATCACGGAGATCTGAACTGCAGACTATGCAATCAGGAACCAGAAACAGTAGAACATGTAATATGCCAATGCGAGGCACTGGATCGCAAAAGGCATCTAATATTTGGGATAGTTAAATTAGACCCAATATTGACTGGGGACTACTCCATTAAGGACCTATACCAACTTGCGCAGGGGATAAAACTAATGGAGTGGTTAGCCTAGGAGAGGGTGCACAATAAGCCAGTAATGGCTACAGTGCAGTGACTGTGGCTTGCCACCTGGCAGGTTGGAGTCACAATCGAGGGGTTTTAGTCGGTAAGAATCCGACACTACCCGGGCTCTCCTGGTAGAGGAGAAATGAATCTGCAGGAAAGTAGTTCGGGCGCCTTATGCAAGATTTCCCCTTGATACCCTTGAAAAAACAAAAAAAAAAGTACTTAAATATATAATATTATTTACGTAAAAAGTAGGGAACTTTGTGCATGGCATAATGCAGAACATGGAAGTTACTTTTCACCTTGTTGTGACTTCCAGTTTACATAGAATTTATGTAACAAAGTAATAAGGTGATGTAAATTTTACGTTATATTTATGTAACGGTGTTGGCTGGGATATTTTTCTTTCCTAAATATAATAATATGGTAAGATAATATTTTTCTTTACTTGCTTTGATTTTAGAGGTTATATGTCACTCAGGGGACTTTCTATGCAACAATAAGGATCAATACTCAGTGTACTCACAGGGTGACCAAATGTCCTAAAATCCTAAAATTTTGACTGCGTCCTAAAATTTTAAGTAAAAATGCCCAAAACTTCTAAAATTTTCTCAAATTAACATTTTGTTCTAAAATTCCTCTATAATGTTCTTAAATTTTAACCAAAATAAAAAAAATATTTTTTCTTTTTTTTTTCGAGTTTATTCTATCCTTTTTGTCCAATGTCTATAGTAGGGCTCACTGAACCTCTGTTCACCCAGAACCAACAATGCAATGATGCATTGCATCCATTTTTAAGTTAACATAGCCTAGATTGAATTCTAACCTTAAATAATTTTATTTCTGTCATTTCTTGATTTTAAAACTATCCTTGAACAGAAAGAGACTAAATAATTTTAATATAACTATGTATTTATTACTTAGTCGGTAAGCTATTATATCTCTTATGTACTTTGTATTTTGTAGGACAAAATGCCAAATAGACAAACAAAATATATTCAGTCTTGGGAAAGTACGTTTCCTTGGGTAAAAAAAATGAAAAGGATGAATATTCTACATATTGTAAAATATGCAGAGTTGACTTTAAAATAGACAGCAGTGGAGTAAGGTAGCCACTAAGCAGAAACCTGTTACATTTACATTACCTTAACGTATTTTTGTGACCTGTTACTTAACACAGCTTGTAATTAACCTTAGACCTAGAAGATATTACATTGCCAGCAGGTAGAAAGTCATGGTAGGTTCCAAAAGCACCAAAATCTCATGAAAAGGGGAAGCCGAAATTGTTCTTTAATAGGAACCAAGAAAATTTTTCAAATCTACGAAAGCAGAGGCCCTATTGCGAGCCCTATGGGCTTTACATAGCGTTGAAAAAAATTACTCCTTTCGAGGTTTCGAAGGCATCTGCGACTTATTTAAGAATTATATGTTTCCAGATAGTGAAATAGGTTGTAAAAAAACAAATTATATCGTTTACTCCTTATTATTTGACAAAACTACAACTTCAATAAATGTCAAAAAACAGTTGGCTATGTATATTCAGTTTTGGGATTTTATAAATGACGTAATGATACCAGCGGTCTATATTGAATCTGTACTTATAGGCCATTGCAGTTTCGAACATATTGAAGAAGTATAGCTTTTGATTTCATAAAAGAATATGGACTGGATCCAAAAATGCTAATTCATATAAGTTATTCGGATGGACCCAATGTTAACCTGAAGTTTTTTTAAAATATTCATTGTTGCCGTGCAGGAAGAGTTTGGCACGGAAAAGAAAATGTACTCAAATGTTTCCAAACTGTCCTAAAATTTTTTGGTTTTTGTCCTAAAAATCCTAAAAAAAATTAAGCAAAAGGCTTTGGTCACCCTGTACTCACAATATAACGAATTTAATTTAAAAATCGGACATTTAAATTAATGTACATATTATGATGTGACGTATTTATAATTTCTAGTTTATTAAACAATTCTTGGGAATTATTAATAATTCGTAAATACTGATAAAAGCAATTTTAGTCAATATAAAAATGGATCATATTAACTTAAGAATTATTAGTTGTCTTACTTAAACGCAAACATGCCTAAAAGTCTAAAAAGTATAAGTGAACGTTACATGCACTTTTTTGTACTATTTTTCACAAATTTTATGTGTTTCATTTGTAAGTATGAAAGCTCACAAAAATTCGTCTTTTTTCTTCCGACTGAGCGGGTGTCCAAAACGTGTAAATGTGTTAAAAGGACGTTAGAATGGATACTCCCGCAAAGAGTACCTATAGGTACCTACTCCTCACCCGTTTTAACGATATAAGTACCCGCTTTGTATTGTGTTTTGTAAGTGTGCTGAGATGGAGAGATACCTTTGTGTTTACAAAAAATACATAAAACATCCGTGAACAGTCTTAAATTTTTCATGAGAATATTTCCTGCACATTGATACCAACTCATATCTTTAATGAAAGTAAAGAAATTCTAATTTTTTAAAGCGATTCTCTCACAAACTAAATAAGATTCTACTACTATGATGTTTGGTGTACTTTTTAAAGGTTTTTTCGGGAGGCTTTTTTGTCTTTTTAGAATACGATTAAAAAAAAATCTCGAACACATGTACTTTTTATTCAAGGGGGGCACTTTTTGGTCGTAGGACACACGACTACTTCTTTCGAGATACGTTATTTTGAAGGGTTTTCACTGTTTTTACAAAAATGTTAACATTTAAAAAATCTAGCTATTATCACTCACTTTCAAATTCTAGAATCCTAGAAGAACAAATTAAGGAAATAATAAAATACCATATTGGGGATTAATAAATTTATGCTTATTATTAGGTACTATTAACAAAAATAAAATTACGTGTCATTTCAGGAAAAATAAACGATTTATGCATTGGTCCTTGCAATTTTGAAAGTACACAGGGGCGAGCCGTAGGCATTTCATTAGGGGGGAACAAAAGCAATTTTTTTCTTTTTTTTATTACTGTTTGAAGAAAAACAAAAATGTTTGGTATAATTATTAATAAAGTGTATGTTGTAGCTAGCCTTTGTGCCAGATCTCCGAAATTGGACCATGTCATTATAATTTGGGGGACTGAATTAATTTTTGTGTTTCAGGGATCATATGGAGCAAAAATGTCAGGGAGGCCGATCATGAAGAGGTAGCTTTCAAATATCTCAAAATCGGTTAGACATATATTGAATTTATTTTTCTGATTCTAGATTTTTTTTTTATGATTATGGCCAAAAAAATCAGTATTTAATGGTCGACACTGAAAAAGGCGGAAAATTAGGTTTTTTGAAATTTGTGTTTATATTGGACTAAGGATTGTGTATATAGAGAAAATATTTAAATAAAAGTTTCAGATTAACATAAAACGCAAAAAAAAATTAAAGATCGGATAAATACAACTTGATATATCGAGATTTAAAGCAGACGTGACACCACCCAAGTAACACAGCTTTGACACTATATAGACTTTAAAGCCAAGTCATGCAATGCTGCAAAAACGTTCGTACAGCTCTACTTTTGCTGTAAAATAGCTAGCTTTATTTAATCTGCAGTTTTGGCTGTTAAAATTGTTTGACTACTAAATTTATATTCAAAATAACTTCTATAGTTATATCATCTAGCTAATCAACATTTAAAGGTAAAACTTATACCTAAAAATATGCAAAAACTTAACTTACAAAATAGTTGCAATCTTAACTTTTTTTCTTAAAATACAACTGAAAAGAATACCAAGATGGCAACGGCAGTTATTTGTTGTATCCTAGTGCAATTTTTATTAAATGCAGCTGCTTTTAATGCTATTTAGCATTTGAGAATAAGCGCCCTCTACCGCTAGGCTGGGACCGTGAGCCCACAGCAATAACTCCAAGATTTGCTTTTGTTTTAGATTTATTATTTAAAAAAATGCAAAGTTGCTCGGTTGCACGAGCGGGCGAGCGGCCATGTTTTATATTATGGCGAAATATAACCTCTCAAAAATTTGTGAAAAAATCTTTTTTACATAAATATGAAAACCTTTCAAAATCAAGTAAATATGCAGACATGATGTTTCTCCTTTAATTCTAGAATAAAATTTTTAAAAAAATAAAAACATTTTTATTAAAGAAAACCCTTATTATCTCAAATTTTTGAAGCGCGTGCAGTTTATAACGAGGTATCATGACACGTTTCATCATCACACGGACCTTCGCACAAAAATTACTCTTGGGAGTATCAGTAATATTTATATTAGTTGCCTTCCATCTTCAGTCTTTTATGTTGTCGGACAGTTGGCGGAAACATTATCCATGGGCATGCATATTTTAAAGCAACGTACAGTAGTAGGCGCAGTTAGCCAAAAATACCTCTTATACTTCCTGATACTAGTGACGAGCATATCAGTGATTTTTAGGTCACCGGTATACCGGTGTTGGTGACTCATAAGTCACTGTTTCTTTTATAAGTGACTGAGGTCGCTGTTTTACTGTGTTAACAACAACAGTCACTGCCCATCAGGTAATCAAGCAGCGGTTAGAGTAACACACAATAACGAAGCAGTTAGAGTAGAATTTTTGGTCAAGTGTGACTGCACAAAAATTATACGTAGGTATACGTTGCCGTCGTCGGTCGATCAGTTTGCGACTATACTTTATTAGTGACCCACGGCGCTGCTTTAAAAATTAGGTCACCGGTAGTAACCGTGGTGACCATCTAAGTCACCGTTAAAAGCCACCGGTATAGAAATATCGCCCATCACTACCTGATACCAGTATGAGATGTTGCACAGTATTCATATACATATTATCGAACAAAAATCTACCGCAAGACACTCTATGTGAGTTCAAGTGTTCCCCCTACTGATCACGTCATTAAAAAAAAAACGATTATTTAAAAAAAAAACGATTAAAAAAAAGGAATATTTAAAAAAAACAATTATTTAAAAAAAATATAAAAAATTACTTATTTAAAAAAAAAAAACCTTTTGGTAGATTTTTGTTCGATAACGTGCATGAATACTGTACAAAATTTCATACTCGTATCAGGAAGTGATAAGTAAGTAAGATCTTACTATTCTATTTTGCGTTTTAATGGTGGAAAGTTTTCTAAAAAGTGTACTTAATCATTTTCTGGATATAATTAATTGTCGTGTCCGGATTTATTCTATAAACCCATTCTTCTGCGACCTGTACCAACGAGATCTGATGATTGTATGTGATAACTAACTTACTCTTTAATCTAATACTTTAAGTTGATTTGTAAACCATTTCAGGTTTTTCTAGAAAAAAAATAATATTAAAATTAATTACAAGTTTACTTTATCGCAATATATGTTAGGTTTTATAACGAACCTTCTCTTACATAACCCTAAATAGGTTTCATGGTTTAATTCTCTTTTAGTTAAAAAGTGAAAAAGATTGTTAACCACCTTTTTATAGCTAATTAAATTACCTTTAAATTGCTGTTTTACATGAAAAATTCACCCATCAAAAAAAATTGTCGCAAGTTGCGGTTCGGCCATTTTTGATCCGCCATATTAAGCGCACCGTCGACTTTTAACCAGAGCTTCTAGTTTTATTTTATTCAAAATGACATTGCTTTTTGATTTTCATAGTTTTTAGGGACTTTTATGACTCATTAAAATGTGAAATTGTTGTGTCTAGGGCACCCATAGGTCACTTTTGCGGTTTTTTAAGTATTACCCAGAAACCACTAAATCTACCACAGAAATTAGTGCACATTCTAAAGTGTCTCAAAAATTCGCATTTTTTTTGTCAATAGTTTTTTATAAGGTGCACGGTTTTCTGGAAAACTTTAAAAAATATGTAAAAAAATATGCGTAAAAATACCAGATATTGATAAATACATAAATACATCAAAATTTGTTTTACAAAAATTGCTTAATAAATTAGAAAGAATAATTTTTTCAATAATAGCCCGGGCGGCCATCTTTAATCCAAGATGGCGAGGGAATCAAGCGTCCCTCAGAAGGAAATTTTGTTACTACTACTATCCGTCAGACCAAGAATATACAAACTAACATCTGTCGAAAATCCATGGCACCTTCATATGGAAAAATTCCCCTATAGCGTGTTTTAAAAGCTAACGCTTTTGACCTATACCTCAACTCCATAGAAAGCGCGCTGGGTCTCGCGAAAACTCTTGAGGACCCAAATATTAGCGTACCTAGTGTTAATTGAATCTAATTTACATTTGCCGTAATTAGTTGAACAGAAATAGTTTAAAGACAAAGACAACAATATGCTTTTTGTACTGCCTCTCAATTTCTCCAATATAAGTAAAATCTCACACGTGCCTTTCCATCTCACTCATCACTAGTTTATCTTTGTGGGGTCGAGTAAGTGTTTCCCACTTACTTTCACTCTTGATTTTTTAAAAGCGGACTTTGAGTCTATAAATAGCAAAACGTAAATTTCAAAAAATTTAATTTTCCTGTTTTTACATTTTGACCATTGAATACTGGTTTTTTGGCCATTTACCAAAAAAACAAAAATGTATGTGTACATTTAGAAAAAAATTAATACAAGATATAGCTGCTTTCAATCTCGAGATTGAATTCAAAGAATCACAGTCGAGCCGTCATATTTGAAAGCTCCCTCCTTATGAAGGCCTCTTCCTTCCGAAATTTTGACTTCGTATGACCTCAGAGATACGTGGGAAAGCTTTATTCAGTCCCCCCAAATTATAATGGCTAATGGGTCTGGCACAAAAGGAGAACTATTGCAGCTAATTAAATTTCCTAAGTCAACTTCATATTTCTCAACTGGTTGGAGGAGATGCTCCACCCCTCCATCCCCCTCCCCGAAGGATCGCCGGTGAAAGTACATGTATATCTCTATATCCTACAAAAATTTTTGTTTTTGTTGAAACACCCTGTGTATCAGTGTTTTTTTTTAATTTTTTAGTTGCGAATAAGACATTTCATGCAGCAGTGCCTCATGGGGTAAGAAGTCTTTTGTTTCACTGTAGTGCTTATTTAGACTCATCTTTATAATCAAACACAAACTGGCATAAGGTACTTAACGAATAGCATCGCCAATTGGTTGAGATTTTATGCTATGAGATATGTGCTGGATTATGGGTCATTTCCTTATGCAAGTTTGGATGTGAAGCCCTTAGATAACGATACTTTTTACTTCCCAATCTGGGGTGGCAGTTATTGTGGCACTACCTACTTCCCTAATAACACATAACGGCCCGGGGACGTCCTTTTTAGGTCCCCATAGGTCGCGAACGTCCCAGATCTAAAAAATACGCCCCTGGAACGTTCCAAGAAAAAGGTCTAAAATCAGTTCTAATTGAACCTTCAGGGTACGTCCTTTTTAGATCCCCATAGCCCCTGAAAGTTACACCCTAAAATGTACGCCCCTGGAATGTTCCAAGAAAAAGGTCCCCATAGACCCTGAAAGTCACAGCCCTAAAAAGTACGCCCCTGGAACGTTCCAAGAAAAAGGTCTAAAAACAGTTCTAATTGAACATTCAGGGGACGTCCTTTTTAGATCCCCATAGGTCGCGAAAGTCACAGCCCAAAAAGTACGTCTCTGGAACGTTCCAAGAAAAAGGTTTAAAAACAGTTCCAATTAAACGTTCAGAGGACGTACTTTTTAGATCCCCATAGGTCGCCAAAGTCACAGATCTAAAAAATACGTCCCTGGAATGTTTCAAGAAAACGGTCTAAAAAAAAAAGTTCTAATTAAACGTTCAGGGTACGTCCTTTTTAGATCCCCATAGGCCCTGAAAGTCACAGACCTAAAAAGTACACCCCTGGAACGTTCCCAGAAAAAGATCTAAAAACAGTTCCAATGGAACGTTCCGGGGACGTCCTAAACAGAGATGCATGTACTAGTTTTAATTAGCTACTCATTTTGCAACTAGATGGCGTACTTTGGTAAAATATTCTCTATCTTTTTCACATTCATTTTATACAATAAGAGATACTTGTATTTTAATTTATAATGACTCCAAAATGAGTTTATATAAAGACGGGCAAGGGTCGTCCAAGTTAAGGTTCCAGGAACGTCCAAAGGAACGACCCCGAGACGTTACAGTTGACAACATTAATCGTTCCAAGAACGTTCCCAGAACGTTTGGCGACGTCTGTGGGCGTTCCCGGAACGAATAAGAAGAATATACCGTGGACATTCAAATAAGAACGGCCAAGGTTCGTACAAGTAAACGTTCCAGGAACGTCCAAAGGAACGTTACAATTGACGACATTTTTCATTCCCTGAACGTTTGGCGACGTCTGTGGACGTTCCTGGAACGAATAAGAATAATATACCGTGGACATTCAAATAAGAACGGCCAAGGATCGTCCAAGTAAACGTTCCGGGAACGTCCAAAGGAACGGTCCTGAGACGTTACAATTGACGACATTGTTCGTTCCGGGAACGTTCCCTCATCGTTTTACAACGTCTACAGACGTTCCTGGAACGTACCATTGGTCCCGCGTTCCAGGGACGTTTTTAAAACGTACTTGTGTTATTAGGGTTCCTGGGCCAGGAGGGAGATAAAATAACTAGCCTCCACTAACGAGGATCGATTTGAGGGAAAAGTGATATAAAAGGAGAGGGCAGTTTTTAAAGTTGTGCGTTTTGGGGGGTCTATATATAAATTCTTAATTTATAAACATTTTGAAGACTTTGACAGTTGATAATGCTAAGTATAACCGCCGTAAGACAAAAGTCAAGCCAACTTTGGTGAAAAATAGGGGTCATTTCACAATGAAAATACTAGCTTTGTAGTAGGCATATCTCCAAAACTCAATTAAATGGGTAAAAAATTATTGACGGCCTAAAATTCTTAACAAAAAATACAAAAACCTGAATGGCTTATCACTAGCTAAAATTTGTCAAGTTTTCCCATTTTCACCTAGTATTCCCAGCAAACACTGCTAAAGGAGCACAGCGCTGACGCGATGCCGGCTGCCAACTTATCTGTCGCTACAGGACCTGCACTGACAAACGGCGCAGCGTGCCGGCTTCGTTACTGAGGATGGCTGCCTGGGCTGTTCAGCTAGGCCCGATTGGTCGGCAGCGACTCCGAAAATGACAAATGACTCGGCCAGTAGCGGCGCGATTCCGGCTGCCAGTTTAATATATGCTGCGGCTAAATTGGCAAACGGTGCTGGTTAGATTATTACGAGGATTACTGGGAATGTCCACCTGAGCTGTGTAGTGCCGATTCACTGCTTTCTACAGACCCAATGACGCTTAGCCAACAAGATGCTACTTCCCTTCTTCTTCCAGTGCCATGCTCTCTTCGAACGTTGGCGATCATCAGCGCGATCTGCACCCTTTCCACTGCTTTTCGGAAAAGTGTCATAGTACTAACACCATACCATTGTCTAAGATTTTTAAGCCATGATATCCGTCTACGACCCGGAACTCTTCTGACTTCAATTTTGCCTTCTATTATCAATTTTAAGAGTTTATATTTGTCATTTCTTAAGATATGGCCAAAATATTCAAGTTTTCGTTTTTTTATGGTAAATAAAACTTCAAGATCTTTATTTATTCTGTCCATTCAAGATATCCTTATAGTATTCTACGATAACACCACATCTCGAATGCCTCTAACCTATCTACGCTCTAAATTTTTGCACATGGCCTCAGTCAGTCATAAGATGCTAAAAACATAACACCGAAGCACACGAATTCGGAAAGTACGATGCTACTGGGTCATGCAAACGTTTGTCCGGTATCGGCTTTAGAGATGTGTGATTCGTGAACGATTCGTTCACTATGATCGAATCACTTGCGAGTATTGAATGATCGAATATGATTCAAGACAGAATGAATCAAATGAGTGAATTAAATCGGAATAGATAAAATGACTTAATGACTGACTGACCGACGGAGACAAGACGAATTAAATGAAACTCAACGCGATGATAGACAGACGGACAGACTGATTCAATCGGTTGAATGAAAGCAGCGAGCAGCGTGTGTGGATCTTGAAAGAGATAGGCAATAAACTAAACTAATAAGTTAAATAGAGCAAGAGATAGACGAGAGAGAATATCGGAATAGCATATTCGTTTAATTTTTAGCCAGGGCCGAGTCTATCTTTTTCTGTTATACCTATTATCGGGTGATGAAAACAAAGAAAGATATCATTCAATATAGGTATTACGTTAAGATTCCTTTTATACAAGGAAAAAATGCTTTACTTTTTTTCACATCCTAATAGTTTTTTTGGTCATTTAGCTTCATCCAAAATATTCTATCATTCTAGAAACGAATCACTAATCGATTCGTTCAGTACAAAATAATCGATTTACCCATCTCTAATCGGCTTAACAAATGAGAATAATCTTTCTAGGAAGTAGTAATAGTAGTATCCACCAACATGTTCATAACCTTCGTGATAAAAATGAGCAAGTTTATAGTTAAATAAGTTGAATAACTTTTTGCTCTCTATATGTGTAATAATATTATCTACAATAGGAAACAAGATGCTTTTCCTTGAAACCTCTTCGAAATTTTAGATTGATATACATTTACTAGAGTCACTTTTTAATTACGATTCGCGACCCTAGAAAATAAAATTCTTGGTTGGCACATGCATAAATTGGCCTGAGCCGCGTTCGAGCTTAAGAGCAACTAGCCCCAAAAAGGTAAACTTCATCCTTCTAAAAATGTCTGTAGTGACTTGTTATATAAAAAATTTTTGTATATATAAAATATTACAAAAAAAAATTAATGTAAATTTTTTTTTTTTGAAAATATAATTCTTAATGTGAAAACCAGGCGCATGTCGCTAGCTCGCTACGGTTCGTGAGTTACAATTTTTTAATAGTTTAATCCCCCGTTCTACCCTTTTGCCAGCAGCTAACAACACGCGGTTTTCACATTTTTTGAAAAACATTTAAAAAAAAACTGTAAAAACCATGTGTCGCTAGCTGCTGGCAAGAGGGTAGAAGGGGGGATTAAACTTTTTAAAAAAATTGTAACTCACGAAAGTAGCGAGCTAGCGACACTTGCCCGGTTTTCAGATTAAGATGGATAATTGTATTTTCGAAAAAAAAAAATTATTAAAAATTTTTTTTTTGTAATATTTCATATATACGTGCCTGCTGGCGCCATTTTTTATATAACAAGTCACTAAAGTCATTTTTAGAAGGATGAAGTTTACCTTTTTGGGGCTAGCTGCTCTTAAGCTCGAACGCGGCTCAGGCCAATTATATGTATGTGCAAACCAAGAATTTTATTTTCTAGGGTCGCGAATCGTAAGAAATGACATTGGCATTATTTACGCATTGGCCAAAAAGTGACGCCAGTAATATCCAGTTGACTCTGGAACCATTAAACGCTGCCTGAATTAAGCCGCAGACGTGCCAACGCAGGGCCCTAATTCTTGGGCAAGAAACGACATAGATTTGTGACGAATGATCCCACGTCGAACGTATTTCGTATTTTTGAGCGGGCATCGCTCATTCCGTTATATCAAAAAATGGGTCTTCGCGCTCCCCGACCTCAAAGCCAGGGATCGGTCCCATTTCTCAGGCAAACATGCGCGTAAAATGTATATCAATCTAAAATTTCGAAGAGGTTCCAAGGAAAAGCATCTTGTTTTCGAGGGATGGGATTGATCCCTTCTCTTGAGTTTCAAGTTCAACAAAGCTTTATTGTCATAAAATAGAAATTTTAATTGACAAAGCAGGTGTTTAAAATTAAATTAAAAAGAAAAATACAACATTACACGCATAAGTAAAAGTAATATTACTGTAAACCATAAAAATAAAAATTTTACAAAATACAAATTACATGTAGAAACATACAATAACAAACGTTTGTACCGCGTTGATCAATAAAATCTGAAATACATAATTTAGACAGCGAAAAAAATATTAATGTAAAACATAAAATAAAAATTGTACAAAACATATATTACCCTATATAAATATGAGCTTTCCTTCTTACATATCTGTAAAAAACTCGTCAACAGTATAATAAGCTTATTTTGTCAAAATTAGTCTTAACTGAGACCGGAAGCGTTCCATTCTCTGGATATTTCGCAACTCCATGCTGAGATGATTATAAATTTTGACCCCTTTGTAAGCAAAAGAGTTTTGAAAAATACCATAATATGGCATCGGTAAAGGCATATTGTTTTTTTGTCTAGTATCATATGAATATTGGTGGGTAGGAAGTCGAGTTCTATTTTTATGAATGAGAGATACTGTCTCAAGGATAAATAAGCATGCAAGAGTCAAGATGTTGTTCTTGATAAAAAGAGGTTTACAATGTGTCCTTGGTGATGCCTGACAGAGGTTTCTAATTGCTCTTTTTTGCAGAACAAAAACGCATATCTAAGGTGTGACTCAATGTTTGCAAAGTAAACATTTCTGGCAAAATCTCTCCAGAAATTCACGAAAGCTCACTCGGACCGAGTAACATCCTGAAGCTAGTCTTTTATTAAGTCTATTTATATGCTGCTGAAATTTTAATTTTTCGTCATCATCTCCAAACCCAGGAATTTGGTATTACCTACCGAATTAATTGTCTCGTTTCCTGCGACAAGATTAAGATTAAAGCTTGCTAGAAATGCACCAAGATTTAATCTTTAAGAAACCAGCTTCTATTTTAGTTTTTAGTTGTGCAAGACTCGTGTTGCTCCATGAGACCGTAGCATCGTCAGCAAATGCTGTTATTTTCCCGAAAATATTAAGTTGAAGTAGGTCATTAATGTATATCAAAAAAAGAGTAGGGCCTAATACCGAGCCTTAGAAATAAACGATTGCAGCCAACTATAAGAAACTCCACGAAATCCATAACAAGACAGTTTTCCCAGCAGTGTCTTGTGATCTACGCAGTCGAATGCTTTAGAAAAATTACAAAACACCGCTGCAGATTCCTCTTTTTTAGTAATACTTGATAAGAGTCGAGACAAAAAGTCATGCATAGCATCAGAAGTGCTTTTCCCTTGTTGGAAAAGATAACATTCTTCTACGAGCTAAAGTCTCAACTAGTTTTGAGAGGGTGGAGACGAGAGATATAGGTCTGTAATTTGATGGTAAAGATCTATCACCACCCTTATAGAGAGAAAACGCCAGATTCAATCGAGAAGCTGATAGCGGTCGACAATATATTTAAGGCAGGTGCAAGTAATTCTGCTAAAACATTAAGTGAAATGCCGTCTTCGCTTGTTGATTTTTTATTTTTCATAGTTTTTATAGTTTCTGTTATTTCAGCCGAAGTTGTTGGAGAAAAAAAGAAAGTTTCCGGAATATTAACATGCGAAAGATATAGTAATGGATCAGTTGATGGACTAATATTATGTGTAAGTGTTTGTGCAATAGAACAGTCATAATCGTTTAAACTATCAGCATCAATTTTTAAGGGTTGAGAAGATTTTTGCGATTTTCCCATAATTTGATTAATAATTGACCACGTTTCACGTTGTTTGTTTACACAACTGTCAAAGCGCCGCGAGTAGTACATTTTTTTTGCTTTTTTAATGACCAGTCTGTATGTTTTCCTAAAAGCAGAAAAGTATGTTTGTACTAACGAAGAGTTAGGAAAGTTTTTATGTAACTGGTTAAGAAACCTTAAATTGGCAGCAGAAGTTCGAATTCCAGCTGTTATCCACCTTTTTTTATCTTTTCGTCTATTTTTAAAAATCGAATTGGAAATGCTTTATCAAGGATTTGGGATAAAGCAGTGTAAAAAGATTGTAAAACATCATTTGAGTCTGATAACGAGCCCCAATCATAAGAAGCACAAATTGCACTAAAAGTCTCAAACTCCTTTGAATTATATATTCTACGGTAGATTGGAAAGCAGCAAGGTGAAACGGTTTTCCTTATCTTCAAAATTAATATTAAGATCTCCTGCGATTATTATTTTATAATTTGCTGAGAATTTTTGCAAAAGATCTTCCAGTCTAACAAGGCATAACTTTGTGTTGGTATCTGGAGATCGATACATACAGACTATGTAGCAGTTTTGACTATGCGAAAAAATAATAGAAAATTCAAACTCCCTCTCCACCAACATGTCATCGAGCCCAGTAAAACTCGTGAATGTCTCACCGAGAGACTCGCTCACAAGTGCGATTGTACCGCCATGAACTGAGTTTGTTCTGCAGTATTTGGAAACAATAAAATATCCAGGAATGAAAAGAGTGTTCAGTCAGTAATACAATTTTCGGAAAATTTAAACTTTCTAATGTAACAAATAATGTGTCACTTTTATTTCTAATTGACTGTATATTAAGAAGCATGACAGAAATGCTTTTGTCAATATTATTTATCCTAAAAAAGAAACAGGTTCCATGTCAGTTCTGTTACTGCTTTCTTTGTTTTGGCAAGGCACTTTACGTAGAATAAAAGAACTGGCATTAAATTACAATATTTAACAGAGATAGTAGTGAACAATTTTTTTAACACTCAACTCGTCTCGATAGAGGAATATAAACAGTTACACAAAGCTTTTTTGGATAATCGAAGTTTGCTATTTACAACATTATTATCTACAATTCTGACTGAGGCGCTATTTAGTGTAAGAAATTTTTGACAAATCGTTAGAAACTTACAGTATTCATATTTATTATTATCTGAAAATGATAAGGAAAATGTTACGTGAGTATATTTGCCAACGGAAAATAGTTGATTTAAGATAAAAGGTGTTAATTTATGGGATAAGCGTAAGTCAATGCAAATTATAACGTTATCCTCTTTAGAGTAATCTTTAGTTAAACCAAAAATCCTTTTTGCCATTTGTGGAATGGAAAACTCGTGGTGGCAGTCACCATAGATGGAGTAGACTGCAGAGTCGACGGAGTGAAGTAATTCGGTGGCAACTCCTCGAGAGCTTTTGTCGCCGAAAACCAAAACGCTTCTCTTGCTTACAAGAGATGCAAGCACGGAAAGGTTATTAACATCCTGAACGAGTCGATTTGCATCTGTTTTAGACTCTCAACTTCGGATAGGAGAAAGTTATTATCGGCATTTAGGGTTTCAATAGATATTCGCATTTGGCTATTGACTTCATTTAACTCAAGTATGTTGTTTCCTAACTTTTTAGACTTTCGTTTAAGTTTTTTTATCTTTTTTTTTATTAGCTTTAACCTTCATATTTCTTACGTTTAATGCAAATGAACTCTCATTTGATATCTGTTCTTGTTGGCTAAGTTTTTCTTCAATACCTGGTACCAAAAGTTCAGTGTAAGTGGTACAGTCTTTGAGTAAGGTGCTAGAGCTCGTGTCAATGATTTCATTATTTTCCTTTACAAAGAGAACATCGTGGATGCCATAAAGGCCTTTTTTTATCTCATCCATTTCAGAAATATATTTTGTATTGTGTTTAGTAACGTTTTCCAAGTTTTTAAGTATTTTTTTTTACTTTGTCCTGCAATTCTAGGTTTTCCTTTTTAATTTCATCAATCAATTTATTTATTCTTGTGTTTAGTGTCTGAAATTCATTCGGGTTATCTTTGGCATTCATTGCTTGGGTTTGGTCTTTAACTTATTAGTTTAGTTTATAGACTGTCCCTTTAAAGATCAACACACGCTGCTCGCTGATTCCATTCAACCGATTGAATCAGTCTGTCCGTCTGTCTCTCTTCGCGTTGAGTTTCATTTAATTCGTCTTGTCTCTGTCGGTCAGTCAGTCATTTGATCCATTCCGATTTGATTCACTCGTTTGATTCATTCTGTCTTCGTCGGTCATTTGACTGATTGAATCATATCGAGCAAAGATGATTCGATCATTCAATACACGCAATTGGTTCGATTTTCTTCAATACCTGGTACCAAAAGTTCAGTGTAAGTGGTACAGTCTTTGAGTAAGGTGCTAGAGCTCGTGTCAATGATTTCATTATTTTCCTTTACAAAGAGAACATCGTGGATGCCATAAAGGCCTTTTTTTATCTCATCCATTTCAGAAATATATTTTGTATTGTGTTTAGTAACGTTTTCCAAGTTTTTAAGTATTTTTTTTTACTTTGTCCTGCAATTCTAGGTTTTCCTTTTTAATTTCATCAATCAATTTATTTATTCTTGTGTTTAGTGTCTGAAATTCATTCGGGTTATCTTTGGCATTCATTGCTTGGGTTTGGTCTTTTTGAATTTGTACGAAGCCGCTAATTGTAAATTTATAAGTATTTATAATTTCATTTTGTACTTTTAACCTCTCTTCTAGCTTATCTAAAGCCTTAGTCAAACTTTCGTTTTTAATATTTAATTCATAAGTTTCACTTTCTTTATCGGCCTGCTTATTACGCAGGTCAGTTAATATCGAATCGATGGGTTTTAAATTTCCGTCCTCATTAGAATCTCTGTGATCTACGATATGAATGTAACTATTATTGGTTGAATTAAGTATTATAGGAGACGGAGGAGGGTTATTAATTGGACTTGGTTGATTCGATTGAATTGCTTGCAACTTAGCAGCAATATTTTTCAAAGCAGTCATTCGTCGAGTTTGGTTATCATCCATTTTAATTCTATTATTTAAAGAAGTTTAAACTACACTAAAAAATCGTTTTAATCGCACTAAAATGATTAAGTTTTACAGAGACGAGGATAAATAACACTCCGTCGGATATTATAAATGCAGTATAGCAGTGATTTGTCAAAACTTAAAAAAGAAACAAATAATTCATACGTGTATGGTCACCCCTAAAAACCTTATCGCAGAAGTAGTACCGCACAAAAAAAAAGTTCTCAGTGGTACCTATATCTATAGTTTTTTTGTTATTTACTTCTGCGGTTTAAAGTTATAAATACAGTTTTAAGTCATATAATCATTGTTTTTAGAATAAATGTTATATGTGCATACGTGTTTTTGTGATACACTTTTTAACAAATGTTTGGCACTAAAACCACTAGATTTTAACGATTTTATTGGAGCGATTAATTAATTAACATTAAGCAGTACTTCACTAAAGGCGACCACACCACGGGATGGTTCCTTTTCTCGAGATTCAAGAATTAGGCCCTGTAGTTTAATAAATCTGCTCACCTTTAAAGTCAATTGTAGTAGTTTTATCTATAGTAGATAAATGGCGCTGGTTTCAATATTTGCCTCCTAACGTAGATAAATATTATTACACATATAGACAGCAAAAAGTTATTCAACTTATTCAGCTATGAACTTGATTATTTTTATCAAGAAGGTTAGGAACATGTTGGTGGGTACTACTACTACTAATTCTTTGAAAGATTATCCTCATTTGACAACCAGGACCTCCCTGCATGGGATGTTCTTGTCAGACGGGTCATTAGATGTTGCCTGAATTAAGCCGATTAGAGATGGGTAATTCGATCATTTTATACTGAACGAATCGACCAGTGATTCGTTTCTAGAATGATTGAATCTTTTTGATCGATCATTGAATCAATCATTTGAAATTGAATTAAAGAAAATGGTAACCAAAAACAAAGGTCTATTTGAGGATGCAGCTAAATGAGCAAAAAATCTATTAGGGCGTCAAAAAAAGCATAACATTTTTTTATTATATGTAAGGAATCTTAACGTATCACCTATATCGAATGATATCTTTCTCTCGTCTACCTCTTGCTCTATTAACTTATTAGTTTAGTTTATAGACTGTCCCTTTAAAGATCAACACACGCTGCTCGCTGATTCCATTCAACCGATTGAATCAGTCTGTCCGTCTGTCTCTCTTCGCGTTGAGTTTCATTTAATTCGTCTTGTCTCTGTCGGTCAGTCAGTCATTTGATCCATTCCGATTTGATTCACTCGTTTGATTCATTCTGTCTTCGTCGGTCATTTGACTGATTGAATCATATCGAGCAAAGATGATTCGATCATTCAATACACGCAATTGGTTCGATCATAGTTAGTAGTCATTAGCATCGTACTCTCCGAATTCGTGTGCTTCAGTGTTATGTTTTTAGCATCTTATGACTGACTGAGGCCATGTGCAAAAAGTTAGAGGCATTTGAGATCTGGTGTTATCGTAGAATATTAAGGATATCTTGAATGGACAGACTAAGTAATGTGGATGTTTGGCTTGGAATAAATAAAGATCTTGAAATTCTATTTACCATCAAAAAACGAAAACTTGAATATTTTGGTCATATTTTGAGAAATGGCAAATATAAACTTTTAAAATGATAATAGAAGTCAAAATTGGAGGCAGAAGAGGTCTGGGTCGTAGACGGATATCATGGCTTAAAAATCATAGATAATGGTATGGTGTTAGTACTATGACACTTTTCCAAAACGCAGTGGAAAAGGTATAGATCGCGCTGATGATAGTCAAGAAGGGAAGTAGCATCTTGTTGGCCAAGTGTCATTGGGCTTGTAGAAAGCCGTGAATCGGCACTGCACAGCCCAGGTGGACATTCCCAATAATCCTCGTAATAATTTAACCAGCACCGTTTGCCAATTCAGGCCCAGCATATGGTAAACTGGCAGCAAACGCGGCTTTGGATCAGTCATATATACCATACAGTTTGCTGGCAACACTGCAGCCGGAATTGCTTAGCTCAAAAGGTTTTGCCAGAATAATTTTTCACAATTAGGCCGCCACGTTGGCATGACTCGCTCTTGCCAATACTGGTCCATTGTTGACCTTTAGCTGCCTATCGGCATCCTGATTTTCGGCTAGCCAAAATCGACCCGGTATTGGTCTACCACGAGTACCAGCGATGTGCCAACAATGCTAATGCAGACCCACTTTGGTGCGTTTAGTGGGTCTTTAATGGGTTCCCAAGTATTACACACCATGTATTCCCAGAAGTATTCCTCCCCTTATCTACCAGTATTTCCGTCAGCGAAAAGCTTCTCGCAAAAACCTATCAAAAACCTTTAAGTTATAATTTTTTCGGACCGTAAGCATAGTCTAGCCTTTAGAAGTGCTCAATTTGAAACAACCCTGTAAAACTATTTATATTTTGTAGGTGTACAAAAAGACGTTCTATGCTGTTCAACATGTGGTAAGATAAAAGTTTATAGTTAAGATAGGTATTACCAAGCCCTATGCATATCAACGCACATCAACGCGTGCCGACGAAGGGGTTTTTTGATGGAATGGGTTTTGTGAAGCGTGTGTATCGACCCTAAAAATAAAGGGCAGAAGTTGCATGCGTTTTCTGTTTACACCTATGCATATTTTTTACACAGAATGATAAGTTAAATCTGGTGACTTTTCTGGTTCAAAATATTGGAGTTTGAACTAAAAGAAGTATATTATATTGTCGATAGATGGCGCCAGATGTCATTTTGCCAAAAATGTTGAGATTGAAATTTTATAAGAATAAATAAATTATTTATATATTAATATTAGTATTGAAAGGTTGAAATATTTTGGCATATATTATGTTGGTTCCTTAATTTTTGAAATATTGTAATAAATACGTTTCATCATTTAATAAAAATGAACTGTGGCCAATTTTTAAAAATTTGGTAGGTGCTGTGAACAACGGCCCTTAAGGGTTATTTCTAAAGTTCGAGTGGATAACTTTTAACTCCTTAAGAGACGCCAATATTTCTTTAGAATAAATTTCCCGTTTTTTACAAAAGAAAATGTTGAAGAAAACATTTATTAAAATTTTTATGAAAATTATTTTGGAAGACTTTATTAAAACTTTTATGAAAATTATTTTGGAAAACTTATGAAACAAAGAAAAAAATATTTTAAATATTTCAATTTTCAAAATCATTAACTAAAATTATTATGACAATATTTAAGGTTGGCTGCTAAAAAGAAAATATTTTTAAAAAGATATCGAAAAAAAAACAAAAATATTTTCAAATTTATCATACCTAATTTTTTTTAACTTATTTTTAACTTATTTTACTATTTCTGAAACAAAAAAAAACATTTAAAATATTAATATATAATCACACTTTTGTGGAAAGAAAATATTTTGCCAGTTATTAAAACAAAATAATTTTTAAATTTGTTTATAAGAAAAATTCTGTTTTAAGTTTTTTGTTTTCTTTTGCCGACTTTTGAAATATTATAGAACGAACCAGGGCAGCCATGGACGAAACCATGCTGAGGAGTTTCTTTGAGAATTTGGAGAAAGAAATTGAAGGAGTGCCTCCAGAGAACTTGTGGAATTTCGACGAGACAAATCTCACTGATAATTCAGGGAAAAAGAAGGTTCTCGTCAAGAAGGGATGCAAGTATCCTGAACTGATTAGAAACGCATCAAAAACGTCAATTTCAATAATGTTCTCTGAAAATGCCACCCCCGAACTTTTGCCTACTTATGTTGTGTACCGAGCAATAAAGATGTGGAGCACATGGGCAGAAAATGGGCCTAAAGGTTGCCGTTACAATGCGAGCATCTCCGGTTGGTTCGATGCTAATATCTTTGCCGACTGGCTGGAATTCCAAATGATTCCTAGAATAAAAAAACTAGAAGGAAAGAAAGTATTACTGTGCGATAACCTTTCTTCACATATCACAGTGCTTGTACTCCAGCTTTGCCGCGAAAATAATGTCCACTTGATCTGCTTACCGCCCAACAGCACACACCTAACACAGCCCCTCGATGTCGCTTTTTTTCGCCCCCTGAAAATCGCATGGCGAAATGTTTTGGGCGAATGGAAATCGACGGCAGATGGCATAAAGAATACCAATATCCAGAAACAACATTTCCCTCCATTGCTGACAGCTGTAATGAATCGTATAAAACCCCAAGTCGCCGAAAACCTACAGGCTGGATTTGGCAAATGTGGAATATTCCCATTAAACATTAATGAGGTGCTGGAGTGAATCCCTACAGTAAACCCTCAGGTGGTTCAGTCAGAATTCATTAAAATGCTTCAGGTAAAGAGATCCGAATTAACCAAAACTGCAAGCAATCGCCGCAAAAAAATGAACATGCCAGCTGGGAAAAGCGTTTCTGCATTTGACGAGGACCAAGAGATTGGAGAACCATCTAACATTGCCGATGATACGCCCCCAGATGACAACAAGATGACATTTAATGATAACTCTTTTGACGATGTTGATTTTGATGAGCTTGTTCAGGAAAGAGAAAAAGAAAGTGAGTTCGTCAACTTTTTGGAGGGGAGACAAAGCGATAACACCAAGTTTATGAATGTAGTCTGGGAGGTAGGACGATTTGTCGTGTTTAGCCAAAATGGAAACTTATTTCCTGGAGAAATTATAGTTTTCGATGACGGAGAAGTCACACTTAATGCGATGCAGAAATCATTAAAAATGTGAAAATGGCCTCCAAAGAAAAATCAAGTGGTCTATCCATGGTCAGAAGTTACCGAAAGGGGAACTTTTGCGATTTCAGAATTATCACCATTCTATGACTAGGCTAACTAGAAGCATAGATCCATTGAATGTTTAGAAAAGAAGCTTTATTAATTTTTCTGCAATTTAGTTTTTAAGTTTTACGTTCAACTGGAATGTAAGTTTTTTTTTTAAATATATGTAAGAAGTTGTGATAGCCATTTTTGTCTCATTTGCGAACTGTTTGATTTGGTTAATAATCATAAAAACTTCAAAATTTTTTTTTGTACCTAGATATTCGGTAAACCACTGCCAAACCACTGACGGGGTAAAATTGCCTCAGTGTGACTGTAACACGGCGACACCGGTTTTTTTTTTCGAGTGGAGTATTGTTACCCCCCCCCCCTTTAGGCAACTTTACTCCAAACAGTGAGTTTTAAAAAAATACTAAATAATCAATTTTCGAAGAAAACATATTGCATATATATTTTATGGTCTATATTCTGTGGGTAAACACAAAAAAAAATTTTTCGCTAGATAGTTTTTAGGCATTTTTCAATTTTTTCTAAAACAACTGCAAAAAGCGCTGCAATCTTGCCCCGGTTTACGGTACGTAAAATAGGACACAAAAAAAAGTTTGTGAGAATATTTTTGAGCCAATTGCATTTAAGTCTGTTGTTAGTACCTCGGTGAAATAATTTTTTTAAATGGGCTGAAAGGATAAATCTGAAGTTTTGTTTTAGCTATAGCCCTAAGTAACATTTACTGCGTATATACGCACCGAAAAGCGGTTTTATATAAGGACGGTTTTAAATAAAGTCGCTCTCTTCTAATACGTCCTTCATTAAATGTCATTAATTATGTCAGTTTAACAAAAAAACAAATATAACAACTAAGTTAACAGCACATTTTTCAGTAAAACCAAGTTTGAGTATTTCTTTGGGTTGAAAACAATGCGCTAAAGTAGTTTTAAAGTGTTTATACCAACTCTAAAATCTGTTTTAAAATGATAAACCACTTTAAAAAAATCGATTTAATTTTTAAATCGTCCTTACATAAAAGCGCTTTAAAAGGCCCTTATAAACAAAGTAATTGTTACTACCTACAGACCGCTTCAAGCTACTGCGAACATAGGGGGAATCAAGTCCAATTTACTCTCCGTGCCGTACGACCGAGTTGGATTCGAAGCACGCTGCAGTGTTATCTTTTGGAAATTCATTTTGTTTTTATTATTTTGTTTTATTTCTGCCTTGCTCGAGAAACAGATGGGTAAGTTCTTAATTGAAATAATACATTTTTAAAACTAAAAATGGATGTCTACGAAGTTGCCGAAAAAGTCCAGATCGTCAAATGGTCAAATCGTCATAACCCAACACACGTTCGATATTGGTCGAGGGAAAATTTGCATTTGTATTTTGACGTAAGAACACAGTATCCCCAAAAACTAAATGTTTGGGGGGGGGGGGTATTGTAGGGGAACACGTAATTGGGCCATTTTTTATTAACGGCAATTGCAATTTGAATGGTCCTAGATACTTGGATCTACTGCAGCAGCACATTATTCCAACTGCTAGGCAGTTGTTAGGTGTAAGATTTGGTGAAACATGGTTTCAACAAGATGGTTGTTCCGCTCACAATGTTGACCTTGTTAGGGAATATCTTGATAATGTATTTCCTAATCGGGTTATAAGTACACGGGGAACTATTTTACGGCCAGCTCGATCTCCCGATCTTGCTCCTAATGACTTCTATCTGTTTTTGAAGAAGCTTCTCAAATTATCACCCCTAACATGCTTGGAAACGTTAGAAGGGGTTTTTATAGTAGACTCGGATATTGTCTAGCCGAGCAAGGAGGACTTTTCGAACATTTGCTCTAAATTTTTTTTGACTGGGAGAATCTTTTTGGTTTTTAGAATGTATTATTTTATTTTGTTTCTCCTTATTATTTTTATTGTAATACGCTGTTAGTGATAAATCTAAGCAGTTAAAAATAAAACGTTCTAATTTATCAGTGACAAAAAACAAGAAAATTACGTTATAAAAATTTGCGTATTTATTGACCAAATTCCAGTTTCATTGACTACGCTCCTCATAGCACCGTGGTTAGAGGCGTACTAAATACAAGGCGAACGGCGGCGAACGGCAGCGAATGGCGATCGGAAGCCTGAGTGTTGGTTGCTCCACTGATAGGTGTGCGGTGTCTCTGCATGTACGTACACTGGCAAATTAGACTTCTTCCGCCCTATGTTCGCAGTAGTACGTACAGTGTACGTACATGCAGAGACACCGCACGCCTATCAGTGAAGCAACCAATACTCAGGCTTGCGATCACCACTTGCATGACTTTCCTTTGGTATTTAGTACGCCTCTAACTACGGTGCTGTGTGGAGCGTAGTCAATTAAACCGGAATTTGGTCAATAAATACGCAAATTTTTATAACGTAATTTTCTTATTTTTTGTCACTGATAAATAAGAGCGTTTTATTGTCAACTGCTCAGATTTATCACTGACGACGTTTTAGAATGAAAATAATAAGGAGAAACAAAATAAAAGCAAGTTCTCAAAATAAAATAATACATTCTAAAAACCAAAAAGATTCTCCCAGTCAAAAAAAAATTAAAGCAAATATTCGAAAAGTCCTCCTTGCTCGGCTAGACAATATCCGAGCCTACTATAAAAACCCCTTCTAACGTTTCCAAACATGTTAGGGGTGATAATTTGAAAAGCTTCTTCAAAAACAGATAGAAGTCATTAGGAGCAAGATCGGGAGATCGAGCTGGCCATAAAATAGTTCCCCGTGTACTTATAACCCGATTAGGAAATACATTATCAAGATATTCCCTAACAAGGCCAACATTGTGAGCGGAACAACCATCTTGTTGAAACCATATTTTACCAAATCTTACACCTAACAACTGCCTAGCAGTTGGAATAATGTGCTGCTGCAGTAGATCCAAGTATCTAGGACCATTCAAATTGCAATTGCCGTTCACACACACAGGTTCACACAGAGGGCGCCGTGGTCGGTACTCGACAGAATGTGTTTCCGCTTGAGCCGTAATCTTTGGCACATAAGCGTGACCGAAATTCTCTGTCGTTGTGGTACATCTAGCTGATGAGTCCCTATTAAGTACGAAACGGCATCGTCCTAGGTTCCACCCTCTGTGTGATCAATCGAAATTCAAGGAGTTGATTTTGCACTGAAGAAAAATTGTTTGTTTTTTCGTTAGATTTAAGTGCCGCAGCCTCGAAAAAATGCAGATCCAAAAACTCTTGGGACAGTACTCTTCTAATCTCACCTAGATAGTACTTCCCGAAATTTGATTGAAAGTAAGAATGCGCATGCGTTTCAGAGATCTCGGTTGGTCTGGACCAGTGTTAAATGTTAGGATGCAAGTTTTCTTTCTCTAAGACGACTTAATTTTGCCTGAAACCTCTTTGTCGAGGGCAGGGATCTTTAGACTGCATAGCAAGTATACACAGTGGACCGCCGGCTGTACACCCCCTCCGAAGGGTGGTCCTGCTACATGTTAGACTTGCATCTATCTAACATCGCTACCGTCCCAGCAGAACTTGGTTGACGGTAGACTTTTCTCCCCAGCAGCCCGCCGTCATATAGGTTGACCCGAAAATCGAGGTTCCGGTTTCGCTGGTCGAGGTCGCCGTCGGACTCTTCAGAGGCATCTCTTTGGAGTGGTCCTGCTACCCGAAGGTGGTACCGCCTCTTCCAAGTCACCTTCTGTCGACTCCCGCTTTTTTGGGTCACCGGCTAGTCTCCCCACAAATTCATGTCTTTTATTTCTCTCACTTGTTATTAGATTCATTGGCGGAATTGGCAGCGTTGACCAATAGGATCTGTGCGTTTCAGGGAAATAATTGTTTTCTTTCTAATTTCAAGAATAGCTAAACAGGCGGGATGTACGAGTACTCCCTTCTCACTTTTTTAAGAATACTGACGAAGGGCGCGAGCAGACTGCATCAGGCATGCGCAGTACATTTTTTGCCATTAGCCTTGCCCGTTCCAACCCTGATTTATACATTATTTTCTTTGTTTTTCAAAGTAGTTATTTCTACACATTTTGCGACACTTGAGCCATTATACTAAGCCAGCTTTCTTTTGAAAATCCCTTAACTGTTTATTTATCAAAAAATTAAAAATCCATTTTGTTTCTATCCTTTTGCAGCTAAATATGGTAAACATATGAACGAAGAAAAGTAACTAGATTCATTAGTGATAATTGAGGCTTGCATGCAAGAAAAATGACACAGAATCGATAAATTTTATATGAAAATCTTTTCTGATGGGTTTCAACTGCGCATGCCTTTTATATGTTTGTAGGTATATATTTATGAAGCTGAAAAGATATGTAGCTCAAACGGTATGGAGTTAGCAGTAATTGAAACTGAATCGGAAGAAAATTTCGTTGAAAAATATTTGAGGGCAACAGGTCTTGCGGAAGGAGGTAGTTTTATTATATTATTACTTTTTATTTATAATTAACAGGATTAATAAAGCCAACCACCATAAAAAAAAATAACGGTGTTTGTTACGGCCTGACTTTACTTGTGGAAGTTTTAAAATTGCATATAGCACGACCCAAAGTAAAAGATTTCCAGTCATTACCAAAATATTTACGGATTTATAAAAAACTTAAAATTTTGTTTTTTGGTAATTTAATATTTATCCGAAAAGAAAAATAACTAAAAAAAGCACGAATATTTTTCTAGATTAAAAAATCAAGGCAAACCTTCCTAACTTAATAGTACGGTGTGGGTTCAGGACAATGGCATCTCTAGTTTTTTGACAACTATCAACAAAAGGTAGTATGCCCTGGATAAAACAATACAATTTGGTGGCTTATTACAGGCGAATGTATAAGTTCACTATGTAAGTCTAACAACCAACACGTTTTAATAGGAGCTGTCTCGATCGTGTGCAAAGAGTCGTTTTTAAACCTTGTTGTTTAAATAATTATTAAGGTTCGTTCAAAAAAGGTTTATACAAAAAAATTGACACAAAATAAAACTGACGTTTTTACTATTAACTCATTAACTCATTGACAAAAACATAGGTAAACATATTGATCAAAGAAATTATATCTTTCAATAAAGTTTATCTCTCATTTAATACATTCCAGAGAAAGCCAAAATGTCAAAAAACTACAGAAGCCAATGTCATGGTCGACACTATTAGTGGCAGGCAATATTCCAATAAGTCCCTATAGTCGGGTTTTTTTTTCAAACCTATAGGAAGATTTTTGGTGATTTTGTTCTAATTGGGCGCATACTTAGGCATGACTCAGGGGACCACCAAACCAATATAAAATTTTTCGGCGACGGCTTACGTTAGGCGTCGCGACACCCTAAACTTTTTTTAGGACTTAGTGTCATTTTGACAGCTATATCTCGTTCAAGTGTCAACATTTAAAAATTTTGGTTAAACCACTTAAAAGGCTATGAAATGGCCTTTAATATAGTGTGCAAATCATGATATTTTACTTCCTGTTGATTGCATAAAAAAAATCAATTTGAAATTTTAAAAAAATGTGTTTTTTTTCTAAAAATTTACAAATTAAAAATTATGTTCTCTATTTATGAACGGGATTGTGCAAATTCATTTTAAAGGTCCTAGCTATTCACCGAAGTCAAAAAAATGCAAATTCATGACACGGAAAAATCACAAAAAAAGAAAATTTACAAAATCTCAATTTTTTTGAGCCCGGCTGCTTAACTTCAAATTTTTTAATCCACATTCCCTTTACAGATCTGCCAAATATGTTTTTTGAAAGGCTATATAACACGCTAGAATATGGGCCCCCAAGTTTTAATAAAAAATAAACAAAACAAAAATTTTGTCACGCTTTATATATTGTCCTGTTTTTAGAAAATTCTACAGGGGATTCCTAAGTTGCTTGAAGACAATGAAATATTCTTTTAAAAAGACCAAACTTAATCCATAATAATACATGGGATCGGTCTTGGACTGATTTAATTTTCTAATTACTTTTTTGTTCTTTAGCCGACTTTTATAAAGTTTGGCATTTTAGGAAGTGTATAAAAGATGTAAAATATCAAATTTTCAGGATGGCGGACGCTAGTCAAAAATTTAGTCTGGAAAAAACAACTGAAACTTTTTTTCGACCTCCCTGTAATTTTTTATTGCCAACATACGAAACCTTATGCTTTTTCACTTCTAACGCGGTAGCATAGATAAAATTCGGTTAGGTAGTACAAAAGTTGCGTTGGCGCAAAATTTTGCATATTCTAACCACCCCAAAATAATGTCTCTTGTTGTTTCCCAAGAACTTTCTTATTTCTTATCGGATTTTTACAAATTTATATTATTTCTGGAAAGATAAATAAACCGTCAAATGTCAAAAATCCAAGATAACGGACATAGCAAAAAATTAGTTTTTGACCTTCCTGTTATCTTTTATTGCAAATCTAGAAAAGCATTTCACGTTTAATGAGATACGAACGGTAGATTCTTCTCCTTGCGATTCTTACAGAGTTGGGTATTCTTGGGTTTAGGACAGGAGGTGTATAGTAAGTATATTTTTACTCTTCTTCAGAGCTAATTCCTAGTCTTCTGCATAAAGTGAGTTGCCTGCCGTACCTGACAAGAGAACAATATTCTATTGTTTTTTAAATAATGTTGAATTTGTCTTATTATTTAAAGGAAAAAATGCAATTATGTTTCCTATAGTGTACTTTGTTTTCTTTGTGCAGAAGACTAGGAATTAGCTCTGAATAAGAGTAAAAATATACTCGAAACGTAAGCTCAATTCAAGTGTCTTATTGAAGCAACTCCTGTCCTAAACCCAAGAACACCCAACTCTGTAAGTTTAATGATATATCACTCATAAAATTCGGTTACGTAGTAGAAAAGTATCAGAATCGTCATTTTCGTTAAAATTAGCCTTTTTTTGGAAAAGTAATTTTTGACTAGGTATGTCCGCCATCTTGGGTTTTTGTCATTTGATATTTTGACTTGGCTTATTTACCTTTGCACACAGGATACACCTGTAGAAATCCGTTGAGAAGTAAGTAGGTTTTAATAAGGTTTCCTATTTTGGCAATAAAAAATTACAGGGAGGTCGAAAAAAAGTTTCAGGTCTTTTTTTCCAGACTAAATTTTTGACTATGTTCGCCATTTTGAATTTTTGACATTTTAAATATCTTGTACAAGAACGGTAAACTTGGTTCTTATAGCTTTCTAAAATGCCAAACTTTATAAAATTCGGTTAAGGAACAGAAAAGTAATTAGGAAATTAAATCAGTCCAAGATTTTCTGGCCATTCCTATATAATATTATGGATTAAATCATCAAATGAGAGAGACGAGTGAAGACGGGGCGGTAAAAAGTGTTTTTTTATGTATTTATTGCCTATTAAGTGCACTCATACGGATAAAAAATACTTACCTGCTCAAAAGTGAATAAAATAACAAAAGAAGCAATGGTTTTTTTAAAGTAAAATTGGACGACTTGTAAAAATCATCTATGTTTGACAGCTCACAGACAAAAATCCTGAAGGAGTCCAAAATTCAAGTTTAGTGTTTCTAAAAGGATAATTCATTACCTTCAAGAAGCTGTACAAATTTCAGGAATCTCCTTAAAAAATTTCTAAATACACGACAGAATATGAAGCGTGACATAGTTTTTGTTATTTTTGAAGTTTTTAGCAAAAAGCTTTTTTATGTATGTTGTTTAATTTTATTAAAATTTGGGGACATGCGTCAATTTCCGATTTTTTGTGAATTTTCCGTGGCATGAATTTGCATTTTTTTGATATCGGCAAATAGCGAATTAGAGAATTATAGTCACTTCAAAATGAATTTCTACAATCCCTTTCATAAATAGAAAATAGAATTTTTTATGTAAATTTTTAGAAAAGAAAACACATTTTTGTTTTAAAATTTCAAATTGATTACTTTTTTATGCAATCAACCGGAAATAAAATATCTTGTTTTGCATACTATATTAAAGGCGATTTCATAGCCTTTTAAGAGGTTTAATCAAAATTTTAAAATGTTGTCAATTGACTATATCTCAGTCAAAATGACCCTAAGTCATAAAAAAAAGTTTAGGAGCGTCGCGACGCCTAACGTACGCCGTCGCCGAAAAAAATAATTATTTTCATTTGGTGGTCCTCGAAGTCATACCTAAGTGTATACCGAGTTAAAACAAAATCACCAAAAATCTTCCTATACATTGTGTTCATAATTGTTGGGTTTGGTGTAGAATTATATTTTTTGGTTTATTTTCGCGAGTATGCCCAATAATAGCGAACGCACCTCCTTGTAGTTGTGGCGCCAACTGCCAAGGAACACTTGCGTATTGAATGTGATCAAGGCAAGATCGCGTGTTACAAGTCCGCCGAAATTGGTGATCAGTTTCCCTAACATCAGCCCCTAAGACAACGATCTGGCCAGGTGCAGTAATGGTACCAGTGGACAAGGGTGAGTGCATTTTTTCGTGATTGTTGGGCCCGTGATATCTATTTTTTATTGCTATAATTTGTGAGTTACCATGAAAGGGAATTCTGTCTTTTCACCCCCAATTATTAACATAGACCTTCTTCGCCAAATTTAATGAACTAGTCTTTTAAATTACGTAAAAATATAAAAATTTTTGTTATAATAGAGGTGCTAATCATATATTTTATTTCAGTTTCCGAAAAGGTCGTATAAAAACGAGATAAAATTACCCGTTTTTTGCGCCAGTTTTCGAGCTTATCTCAAAACCGCGCAAATCGGTGTTTTTTTGCTTCAATCGACATTTCGTCCTGTGTGTTTGTGTGTGCACTAGCCAATTAGCCAATATCGAATAAATAAAACAGCTGGGTAAACATTTCTGAACGCGCCACCTCATATCGATCGATATCAGCTGATATTTGTTTACAGTGAGTGGACATTTTTGTTTGTTTGTTTTTGTCATTTTTGAAAATTTAGTTAATTTTTGTGTGAAACTATAAAAAATGACGGAAAAGGCGGAACGGTTAGCGGAACTTACTAAAAAGCGTAATTTTATGTTGAAGCGGTTAGAAAATATTTATAAGTTGTCGCAAAAAGCGCTCGATAGAGAGGCAAGTCAGAATAAAAAAACAGAGTTTCAATGCGTTTTTGAGGATTTATATTGTCTCAGTGATTACTTTGGGGGCTTGCAGCTTGAGGTTATTACGCTTATTGCAGACGCTGATAAGGAAAAGGAGCACAAACTCCAAACAAAAGTGGATTCTATGATTTATTCAGTGAGATCTACTGCTCTTCAATTAGTCCCTCCTCCTCAGCCTCAACCGAGTGCACCCCTCAACCCCCCTGTTTCTCGTGCACTTTCATGTTTACCTAAATTTGCTGGTGATATAAAGCAGTGGCCAACCTTTTTTGGCCTATACAAGGTAATAGTGCATAATAATAATAATTATTCCAATATAAGAAAATTCCAAATTTTCGTGGCTTTGTTGCAAGGTGATGCTTCCTTAGTTATTAAACTTATTCCCATGTTGGATTGTAATTATTCAATGGCATTTGACTCGCTCGTAAATCGCTATCAGAACGAACGTGTTTTCTTGACAGATTATTGGTTATCAATTTTTTGTGCCCCATCAATGAAAAATGATTCTGCCCAAGAATTAAGAAAACTATTGAGCACTTTCTCTGAAAATCTACAGGCTCTTAGTTTAACCCAGGTTGATTTATGGGACTTTACAAAATTAAATTTACTTTTACAAAAAATTAGTCCAGATTTGAAAACAAGTTTTGAATTTAAACATAGTGGAAATAAGCTACCTTGCTATGATGATTTATATAAACTCAATATTGACAACTCAGTCCTCCGGTGTTTTAAAAAAATTAGATTATATGTCAAAAAAGACTGTGTCCCCTGTGGGTCCCCCCATTAAACGTGAGAACATTAGGTCTTTTATGACAAGTACTGTGAATTCTAATACTCCTAGAGGAAATTGCATTTATTGCCATAAATCTTGTTCATCATTAATAAAATGTGGTGAGCTTTTGCAAATTGACCCTCATCAGAGACATGACTTTGCAAAAAGGTGTCATCTATGGTTCAACTGTCTGGCTCGTAGCCATTCCCTAGGAAGTTGTTCTAGTGCGTTGGGTTGCAGAATATGTTCCAAAAGGCATCACACCCTTTTGTGTTTCTCAAATGGTCGAAACAACCCACCCCCCTCTGATGATGTCTCGGAATCAACTGATAGTCAAAAAGCTCACAATAGTGCTTCGACAAAAGTTGAAACCAAGAGTGAAACAAAATTTTGTGTTGTGACACACACTGTGTCTCAGTCTGTAATATTTGCTACTGCTCTAATTTCTATTCAGAACTCAGGTGGTGACTTTGTGAAGTGTAGAGCATTACTGGATTCTACTAGCCAAGCAAATTTTGTGTCAGAGCATCTTGCTAGTAAGCTTTTGTTGGATAAACTGCCCAACAATACTCCCATACAAGGCATTAGTGGAATGTCAACGTGCACTGCTCTAGGTATTGTTTCGTGTATAGTTACCCCCTATAATCAAGTGGAACCTCGCTTGTCTTTTGAGGCCCTAGTAATCCCATCTATTTGTGACAGATTGCCATCAGCTAAGATTAATTCGAAACGTTGGAGCCATCTTCAGGGTTTACGTCTTGCTGGTCTTTGTAAAGGTCAGGGTGGTAGTCCGAGTGCTTTCCAAACCATTTTTGGTTGGGTGATTATTGGGAGTGCTGGTTATGGTGAAAATCAGCCCCTCAGTTTGTGTACATCATTAGCAAAAAATGTGGAAACACATCACCTCGATTTGTCTTTGAGAAAGTTTTGGGAGTTAGAGTCAGTTCCTGACAAACTTCACTTGTCACCTGAGGATAAATTTAAGTATGATTCTGTGGATGTTGGTGATTCTTTTAGTGTTGCTTCAAAATGGCAGTTCTTCTCCTCCCTTCAACCTCCGTGTTGTATTTGATGCAAGTTGTACTATCAGTGATAAAAATCTGTCTTTAAATAGTTGCCTTCTTACTGGCCCCAAATTGCAGCCAAATATTGCATCTATTCTTCTTAAATTTCGAGTTAATCCTGTAGTGTTTTCTTGTGACATAAGGCAGGCTTATCGTCAAATCTTGATTGATGAAAAGCAGCGCGATTATCAGCGCATACTGTGGCGCTTTAATTCTTGGCAATCAATAGAAGAATATAACTTAAACACTATTACTTATGGTGTATGTAGTAGCCCTTATTTGTGCATTCGCACATTGTTGCAGTTAGCTAATGATTATTACAGTGAATTTCCTAGTGCTGCCTCAATATTGCGGTCAATGACATATATAGTTGATGCAATAGGGAGCGCGTCCTCTTTTGAGGATTCCCCCAACCTCAAAATAGAGTTAGAAACTTTACTGTCTAAGGGATGTTTTGAGTTAAGGAAATGGGCGAGTAATGAGTCTAGGTTACTGTACTCTATCCCAGAGACACATCAACAGCCCCTTTCTTTTAGTGAAAAAGAGTCACCCGGATTAAAAATACTTGGACTTCAGTGGTGTCCCTCTCAAGATATTTTTTCGTATAAGATACCGTCCATTAATGTGCCATGTACTAAGAGATATATTCTCTCTGAGCTCGCAAAAGTGTATGATCCTCTTGGATTTTTGTCTCCTACAATTTTGATTTCGAAAGTGTTGATTCAAAAGTTGTGGGCTCAAGGTGTTGGTTGGGATGAAACCCTCCATTCTCAAATTGTTTCCGATTGGCAACGTTTTGTTGATCAGCTGGGTGAGCTATCCTCTTTTTCTATTTCAAGACAAGTGTTCAGGGACCCAAAGTCTTACTTGCAGCTACATGCATTTTGTGATGCTTCGCTTGTTGGCTACGGTGCTTGTATTTTTTTGACGTCTGTGAACTGTCTTGGTGAGGTCTCTGTGAATCTTTTATGTAGTAAAAATCGCGTAGCGCCCCTGCAGACGATGTCCATTCCTCGCCTGGAATTGTGTTCTGCTATAGTTTTAGCGGATTTGGTAGAATTTGTTTTGGAAGCATATAGCGATCTAAATATTAAGGAAATTTTTGTTTGGACCGACTCAACCGTGTCTCTAAGCTGGATAAAGTCTCCCCCCTATAAGTGGAGGGCCTTTGTGGCAATCAGAGTAACTCACATTCAGTCCAAAGTATCTCCAAGTAGTTGGTTTCACGTTGCGGGAACATCAAATCCTGCTGATGGGTTATCGCGTGGGTTATTCCCTGACCAATTGGTTTCTTATTCAATGTGGTTTTCGGGACCAGCTTGGCTCCAGTTAAATAGAGATGATTGGCCCAAATTTCCAGAGCTAGTTCCCAAATCATCTGAGGTCGAAAGTGAGGCAAAAAAGATAGTTTTGGTGACTGCGGCAGGCGTCAAAAATATTGCGGCTGTTCTTCAGCGTATGATTGTATATTATTGTCGTTTTGTTTCTTATCTTAGAACAAAGAGGATTCGTAAGGAGACTGTTGTTTACAAGGATTTAAACCAGGCTTTACTTATTATTGTTAAGTACGTGCAGGCTGAAGCATTTTCCGATATTATTAAAAATTTGAAAGCGAAAATTGTTTGCCCCAAGCCAATACAGAAACTTGCTCCATTTCTTGACAGCTCTGGAATAATTCGAGTTGGAGGTCAGCTTCGACATTCTGAACTAGGCTATGATGCTAAACACCCCATGCTCTTACCCCGAGAGAGTAGATTTACCCGTTTATTGATTGAACAGGTGCATTTTGAGAATTGTCATCCAGGCCCTCAAACCTTGTTGTTTTTAGTGTCGCAACAGTTCTGGATCTTATCGGCTCTCAGAGCTATCCGCCATACTCTTTCACGGTGTGCTCGATGTTTTAGGTTGAATCCAAAACCACTTCAGCCCTTTCAAGGTGATCTTCCTACCGTGCGAGTGACCCAAGTCAAACCTTTTCTTCAAACCGGTACCGACTTTGCTGGTCCTATATATATCACTCTGGGCAAAAGGAGAGGTGTTGTTAGCCAGAAGGCTTACATTTGTGTTTTTGTATGTATGGCCACGAAGGCCTTACACTTGGAGGTTGTGTCAGACCTCACATCTGAGGCATTTTTAGCCGCTTTGAGAAGGTTTATTGCAAGGAGAGGGAGGTGTACTGATATCTTTTGCGATCAAGGAACAAACTTCCGAGGCAGTGACTCCATTCTTGTTAATCACCTTCGTCATGTCGCTGATCAGTGTGCGCTTAATTTCCACTTTAACCCGCCATCCGCCCCTCATTTTGGTGGTCTATGATAGATGTCCACTGTTCTGTGTCAGAGAATTCTAGGCCTCTTTGTAGCGTAAGCAACGATCCGAATGACTTGGTCAGTCTCACCCCAGGTCATTTTTTAACCCAAGCTCCTCTTACCGCACCCCCAATGAGAACTTGATAAATATCAATGTTACTCGTCTTTCTCGTTGGCAGTTAGTCAACAACTTCAGCAAACCTTTTGGTCGCGCTGGCACAAGGAGTATTTAAATACGTTGCAACAACGTCACAAGGAAAATACGTGGTTGTACGTGATAATAATTTACCGCCCTTGAAGTGGTTACTGGGACGCGTGTTAAAGCTCTATTCGAGTCCTGATGGACATTCGCGAGTAGCTCAAATAAGGACTGCCAAAAGTACCTTTGACCGTCTGCTCGTCAAGTTATGTCCACTCCCTAAGGCGTAGCGTTTCCTACCGAAGGGTTAGGCAAATTAGTGTGCGTGTTCATAAATGTTTATTAATAAGTGGGATCATTATTTTAGCATAGAATTTATTATAATTTTTTTTTGATGATAGCATTTGTTGTCAAAATTATGTAATTTTGAGGAGGTCGGAATGTTCATAATTGTTGGGTTTGGTGTAGAATTATATTTTTTGGTTTATTTTCGCGAGTATGCCCAATAATAGCGAACGCAGTAGTTTTTAAGTGGCCAGATGGCCTCTAGTTGGCTAGCAGTTGTGGCGCCAACTGCCAAAGAACACTTGCGTATTGAATGTGATCAAGGCAAGATCGCGTGTTACAAGTCCGCCGAAATTGGTGATCAGTTTCCCCAACATCAGCCTCTAAGACAACGACCTGGCCAGGTGCAGTAATGGTACCAGTGGACAAGGGTGAGTGCATTTTTTCGTGATTGTTGGGCCCGTAATATCTATTTTTTATTGCTATAATTTGTGAGTTACCGTGAAAGGGAATTTTGTCTTTTCACCCCCAATTATTAACACATTGTAAAAAAGATATAAAAATCCCCCAACTACTAATGCTACATTATTTTTTGATCCACTGAAAAATTACATGCAAAATAAATAACAATAAAGCCCTTGTCAGCTGAAAACCAGCTTGAAATGACAAGATTGGGTTTTCGCCTATTAATTTAAATTGAAAATAAATTCTCGCATATTGAAGTTACTCCGTCTCTCCTAGATGTAGGTACCTTAAACAAGTGCCCAATTTGAAATACTCTCTTTGTGATTTAGGCTTAAAAAATTTTAGGTGACGCAAAGTTCTTCATAAACTTAAAAAGGGAGTCGCCTCTTTCTCAAACCTTTATCTGGGACACGACGCCGCCCAGATCCCTAACTTATGCCAAGTGGGGAAAAGGAGAACCAAACGGACTTGAAGGAACGTGGAGGGGTCAGGAAATTTATGTAATATTGCACAACCTGAGTAAGTCAAAAAATATATCTGACCCAAAAAGGTGGCTACACTAAGGAAAATTTGTACCAAAGTCATTCTGCTTGGTGGCTACTTAGCCAAACAATCTTGTTATAACAAAAAAGTTTTTTGAGAAAATAATGAAGTAATGCTTTTTTTTCTGGTCTAACTGTGTTTTTTGCTAGTGTTACTAAAGATTCTTTTTGTATTGGAGCTACTTTTTGTTCTAGCAAGATTTTTTGACAATTTTCCTCAATGTAGTTATAGTAGCGGAGAGACGGTACCGGAATTTTGACAGGTCTGTATGGCCTATTTTTATTTTTTTGAAACAATTTTTTTTTTCCTTGTAGAATTTTGTCACAAAAAGTTAAAAAACTACCAATGACTTAAATTAAGGGCGTAGATTCGAAAAGTTGATCGTTTTAAAAAATTATTTTAATAAAAAGGAAACCACATTTTTCATGTAAGGACCTGTTAACTGCCAACAACGGTTAACCTTTCAAATGACAAAAAATGACGACGTCGACAGACATTAAAATGTTAAGGTCATAGTTACAATCTGTGGAATTGTTTTTAGCAACACTGTACGGGAAATCAACTTAACTATGTCGACCTGATTTTTTTGCATAATTTTACGTCATTGAATTTGTTTTCCATGACAATGCAGAGACTTTATTTATGTTTATCCACAGTGGGACACCAGAGATTTTTTAGCACCAAGTCAAAAATTTTTGTGTTCTGCGCCGCTAATAAAAAACAAGTAAAATACTAAAATAAAAGAAAGCCATTTATTGCAGAATTACCTGCTAAAAAAACGCTAGTCAACTACGTATGAAAGTAACTGGATGTAATGTTTAAGGTTGCATTTACAGGTGTATTTATAATTGAATTGGAAACATTCCGCTAGCTGATACCGACAACAGGTTAACTTAAAATCATGTAGATTTAAAAATCGGCTACTGGCGCTAGACGAAATAATCGTATTCTATTTTAAACAGGAGCGTCAACGACTAGCAAGAGTCTTTCCAACTTCTAAATGGAGCTTTACTGACCTGTTTTCTAAATCTATCCTTTAAACTCCAGGATTTCACCAGTACAATTGCACATAACTAATCCGCAATAATTTAAATTAAAAAAAAAATGGTTGACTCAAAATAAAAACAAATTTATGTGGGGTTAAAGGCGCCGAATGTTTCTATGCGAATTTCTAGTAATCCCAGCGAGCCAGTAAAGTTTTCTTGGTTCTTTGATAGACCGCCGGGCGTCGGGCGACCGCACATGTGGAGTGGTTTCATATTTGTTTTGGAACAATGTTTTTGAAAACACATTTTTGAAAGATAAACATAACCCCGAATGGGTCAGAAAACGTAAAAATACTCTTCTGTCCCATTGCGGCCCGATTTAAAGTTTGTTGACAAAACACCTGCAGTTACCATGGAATGGTATAAATTCTGTGGTCTATCAGTCAACACTTGAATTGCGTGTGTTTCGCAAATTCAATGAAGTGTGATTGATTGAACGGTTTTCTTTTCCGGAGTGCACAGGCTTTTAGAAAAAAGGAAACTTAGTTTTTATTTTCGCTAAAGCAAGGAAAAGAGTATATTTTTTTTTGTAAATCGGGTTTGTTCTAAACCACAATTATTTTGAGGCTTTTGGGATAGATGACAGCACCAGAGCTTTTATTTTGTTTAAGCGTAGCATGCAGACTGAGTAGCACGTTTAAAAATTCTCCGACAATTTCTTTAAAAATCACTGTATTTAGAAAAGTTTAATTAAGTGTGTTATTGCGCAAAATAGGATAGTAGTCCTAGCAATTGTATAGTATAAAAAGTGTATCCAGAATTTGCCCAGGTGAGGTAGAAAATAGATTTTTAATAAACTAACCTCAAATACACGGTGACCACAGCTCCACCGGGTCAACGTAGCGGTGGACTAATGTCGAAAAATACTCGTTCAAATGCAAAATCTGTATCAGATACCGCAAAAAGTATGGAAGACCTGATAAACAGAGTCTGCTCAAACTTCTCGAAAAAGTTGGAAAATAAACTATCCGGAAAACTAACAGAAAAACTTAATGAAATCGAAACAAAACTGGAAAAAAAGCTAGACAACATGTTGGAAATACTTAATGAACTCAAAACCAAAACGAATCAAGCCGGGAAAGACATTAGAGCGGTAGAGCAGAGATACGAGAATTTGAAAGTGAGAGCAAAGAAAAATGCTGTTATAATAGTAGGTCTGAAGGAAAATAGCGGAGAAAACGTTGCGGAACTGGTGTTGAATTTCCTCAAATATCAGCTTAAAGTAAACTGCTCTATCACGGACATCAACCAAGTATACAGGGTCGGTCAGAGTAATCGAGACGCGGCTAGGCCAATATTTCTGGAGTTCGTCAGAAATATGAAAAAAGCAGATGTCATGCATGCCAGATCAAAATTGAAAAACTCTGGAGTAGCAATATTTGAAGACCTCTCTAAAACGCAGTACCAATCACTGATGAAGGCTGAGGAACAGTATGGCAAGAAATACGCTTGGTCACAGGGCGGAAAAGTCTACGTTTTGGAGGACGGAAAAAAGACAATTTATAAATCTATACAAGAATAGCAGTAGTACTACGTCAATCCGATACAGCCACAAAACGTTTTATTGGATGCTCGCATCTACAAAAACAACGATAAGAAATGATTCGTGTTTTTTTTTTGGCTCGAGGAAGAATTATCATATTTTTATTTTTTCTACGTTGGATATTTTCTCTTTTGTTTTTATTTTTATTATATTTGTATTCTTACAATACTAGAAATAGTGATGGGGGTATTAACTTCTGTATAAATAAGTTATTTGATTTTTTCTTTTTTTAACGCTTTAACTCTAACTGCTACTACTACTACTACCACTTTTTTTCTACAACTATTTGTACCGTACTACTACTGCTATACTATACATCACAAAAACACACTAATAATAACCTTTTTTTTATTAACACACAAACAATTTAAAATATAATTTTTTTTTTCTTTTTACAAAAAGAATGTGTAACTCATTCTGTTGGAGAATTTTTATTATTTTTGTACGTTTATTAAAGACATGACAAGGACACAACAACTCACATTTGGCTATTTCAACATCAGGTCGATGTTTACAGGCTTTGGTTTATTTTATGATTTTTTATGCGCAGAAGACCTGGACATATTGGGCTTATCAGAAACATGGCTAAAAAACTCAATACCAAGTTGGGGGCTGGAAATTCCTAATTACACCTTAATACGTTTGGATCGAAATTTAAATGGAAACACACATCGGGGTGAAGTAGTAGGATAATATATAAAAAACTCTATTAATTTTCAAATCCTAGAAGCTCCGCAAAATAACGCTAGAGCAGCTTTGGATCTCATTTAAACTTGCGGGAAAAAACTTATGTTTTGGTACGATTTATAGACCTCCGAACTCAAATTTACAGGTATGCATAGATGAGCTGGAGGACAATATCACATACTTTTTACCTCAATATGACCATGTTTTCTTTGGGAGCGACTTCAACGTCAATCTCCTGGTAAACAATTCAGATACAAAAAAACTGTCCTCATTCCTAAAGAAATATGGGTTTGCACAACTCATTACTACACCAACTCGTATAAAAGACGACACACAAACTCTTATTGACATAATGTGCACAAATCATATCTCTTCAGTCAGCAACCCTCAAGTTATCAGCATGCAATGAGTATCAGATCATCATCTGGTGAGCTTTGAAATAAAATTAGAAAAGCCCAAATTAAACCCTGTTTTTAGGACATACAGAGACTATTCTCGGTTTGATTCTGAAAGCTTCCTTACAGACCTTAACTCGTTTAATTGGGACTTAATTTATAATCCACAAAGTATTGATGGAATAATGTCATTTTGGAACAAAAATCTTTTGACAATATTCGACAGACATGCTCCTGTTAAAACAGTTCGCATTACAAAAGCGCCCGCTCCCTGGCTAACACCAAGTATTAAAAGCATGATTAAACTAAAAAACAAGGCTTTTTTAAAGTATAAACAAAATCAATCAGTTGCAAACTGGAAGGCCTATACAGACATCAGAAACTTTTTAAACGAATCTATAAGGAGAGAAAAAAAAGCCTACCTAGATTTCCAATCACGGGCCGATCCAAAAAAGTTTTGGCAGAGTATTAACCATTTAAATATTACAAAATCAAAGTCACAAAAATCTGTCAATTTCTCACCAGATGAGATCAACAACTTCTTCATAGAAAGTGTCGGATCAAATCATGTGAACCAAGCTCATCACTTGTTAAATAAATACGACACTGAACACCCTAAAATACCCCATGATTTCGAGTTTTGCACTGTGACCCCTGAGAAAGTTAATAAAGTTATTTCCACTTAATCATTTTACCTATATAATCAATAAATGTTTGACTACAGGTTCTTACCCCTCTTCCTGGAAAGAAGCCAATGTTCAGCTGCCAACATGGGTTTAGAACTAATCATAGTAAAACTACCACGCTCCTAAAGGTTACAGATGACATATTTGCAGCAACCAATCGGCAAGAAGTCACGTGTTTGACCCTATTAGATTTTAGTAAAGCGTTTGATATGCTTGATCATGAAATCTTTCTTAAAAAACTTAAATATTTTCGTATAAACAATACAGCTTTAAAGTTCTTCACCGAATTTCTATCTCCCAGGAGTCAAAGGGTTCTATCTGATGGCAAAGTTTCAGAGCAGAGGCCAAACTTAAGAGGTGTACCTCAAGGGAGTGTGCTTTCTCCACTCTTGTTCTCAATTTATATAGCAGATTTTTTCGGAATATCTTAAAAACAGTAAGCTCTACCAGTTTGCTGATGACTCGCAGTTGCGGCACTCTTTTCTAATAAATCAATTAAAAGAAATGGCCACGGTTATCAATTCGGAGTTGCAGTGCATGTCTGAGGTGGCCAGTGCACATAAATTAAAACTAAATGAAAAAAAAACGAAATGCTAGTTTTTGGCACACAAAAGGTCGTCAATAGTCTTGATTTTAAGTAAAAAAATTAATTCAATCTTCCTTCGGTAAGTTGAAACTTTTATACTTGCATAAAAATGCTTTTACACCACAAATCAAGTTAAGACTATGTGATGCACTAATTGTGTCAACTATAGCCTACGCCGATATTGTGTACTGGCCTGCACTTACGTGCACTGAAAAGTATAGTTTGCAAAAAATCCAAAATGCTTGTATTTGCTTCACCTACAATCTAAGAAAATTCGATCACGTGACTGAAAAATACGCAGAGTCAAAATGGCTGAGATTGGATGAGAGAGTAAAATTGCACACATACAATTTGGTGTATAAAATTGAACAGACTAAAAACCCACAAAATCTTTTTAAAAAATTAGATAAACTAGGTAGAAAAATAACAGAACTGGAAACTCTCACCTCTATATAATCCCCCGTCACCGGACTTCATAGTTTCAGAGAAGCTTTGCATATTCAGCAGTCAAATTATTTAATAAGCTTTCCCCACAGCTAAAATTTTTTTAAACCATTTCAAAATTTAAAAAATCAACCAAAGCCTGGATCCATACAAGATAAACCAACATTTAACGATACAAACTGACTGAAAAGACATTTGAATCGTTCTATCATTTGGTGGTATAGAAGTATTTACTACATTTGGAATATGTCACTTATTTCCTCTTCATACCTTCGAAGTGGATGGTTACATGGAAGAGCAATGTAATTGAATGGCGCCATCCGAAATGAAAATTTGTATGTTTACTGTACTTATATTAAGAAACTAATAAAGGCACTATTAAATTAAATTAAATTAAATTAAAAAATAATTGAGAATTTTTAAAAATCCTTCAGATACTTTAGTTTTCCTTGTGCACTCTGGCAAAAGATTAAAAAATTAAAGAACAAGGCGTTGCCAGTTGTACTTTTTTTAACTTAAAATTTGGGGAGACACTATAGCCTTAAAATAAACAAAATTTATAAATGATTGAGTATACCAACGTATACCTCCATGTAATCATTGTAAGGATCATTTCATCTAACACCCCTCCCTCTTTGTTTATGGATAAACTGTATTTTGCGATAATAAATATAAATATTGATTATAGATAAAGATGACAACATTACCTGGGGGGACACGACAAAATATTGCTTGGCCAATCCCCTATGCATGAAAATCGAGACTGGTTACACTGGATAGTTTTAAATAGCTCACGTACCTATAATTATTATACTTAATGCATTGGCTTACGCAGAAATTTTTCTGGAGGGGACATATTACCAAAATTCGATTCGATTCGTCGATTTTCAGTGGCTCTGGGGTGGGGGGGACTTGAGCCTCTAATCCTCTCCCTGCGTATGCCGGTGCTTAATGCAGAGAATATTATATAAGTATAGCAATTGTAATATTTTTTTATAGCATCTAGAGAATATATTTAATATATACATACCTATATGATGATAACTGTTATTTTTGTTTATTTTTATGTTAATGCGTGTTTTTCTGCAAAATTTTTGGTTAATAAATGCCTAAATTGGCACTCTTTAATTAATTTTCCTTCGCATTACTCGTGCAAGTGTCCCTCCTCATCACAAGCACATTAACAATTATTACTTACTACTACTGTAAACATCAAAATTTTTTTAATTTTCTTGGGAGAATCAAAAAAATTTTGATGTTTTCAAACTTCTAAACACCTAGAAAATTTTTTAACGCACTATATTTCGAAAATAATTTGTACTTTTCAAGAAAATTGGAAGAGTCGGGAAATTCGACATTGACATTTGTCGGCTTGCTTGCGTGCTTGCTTGCTTAATTGTGTATACGACTTTAAAGACATCTACTTTTAGCTTTACACGACGTCTCTCAGATGTCTGTCGACAGCTAATAGACGTCTCACAGACGTCTGTAAGAGGGCTGGGGCGCGTTCAGCGGTGGCTGAAGCTCAACCAAAATTGGCATTAGCCCTTCAGATATGGTATATACCGATCAAGATCGGCTGAAGCCATACCAGTTTTGGAGAAACTCGAAAGCGCCGCTAGAATTGGCATCGCTTATTGTTATTGTTTCGCGGGTTGGCCTCACCCAAAAAAAATTCAGTTGTAAGGTTTTCCTAATCTATCAAATTAAAGAAAATTCAGAAAATTATTTGAAAATGAAAAGTGCAACACGTTTCTCCATTTTTTCTTGCATACAATAGACACTTAAAGTTAATTTTTAGTTATATCAGCATTCGTATCCTTAACTCTATCGAGTCGACCAATCAAGCAGGTGCACTTTTAAAATCATGGCAAATGCGTGACAGCTCCAGCTGATGAAATGCACGTAAACCTCGTTAGGTACGAGAAGGAAGTCGTAACGTTACGACCATCCCTGCATACGAAACGATGTTTTCACGCATTTGATCAGCTGGAGCTGTCACGCATTCGCCATTAGTTTAAAAGTACACCTGGTCGATAGGTCGACTCGATAGAGATAAGGATACGAATGCTGATAAAACCGAAAATTAACTTTAAGTGTCTAATGAATTGTGTAGATGCCACACTTTTGGATTGTGAGGAGAATGCTTTTATTTTGCGGACAGAAGGTAGGGAGTGGGTATCTGTTTAGAAAAAGCTATCAAATGTCTGTGCCTAACAAAGATACTAAAGATAGAACAGTCGGCTTTGCGCGTTCAAATCTGGTTCGGTAATGTCAATGCCATTTTGAGTGGAAGGGGTAAAACCGTTTTTGGTTTGGCTCCAGCCGCCGTTGAACCCACCCCTGATGTTCCAAAGTAAACCAGGTCAGTCTTGACACCCCCCCCCCGGAAAGATTTTCGAGTTTTGATATGCTTATAATTTCGAACCAATTTCGACCTAATTTTGAACCAGTTTTAAAAATTTTGAACCTTCCTGGATTTTTTTTATATTCAAAATGGGGGGTGTAGCCGGATGTCAAGCTACACTCCCCTCATTTACAGCGTAGAGAAAAATGAAAAGCAACTATCCCAAAATTAAGAACTAATTTCTAACTCCTAATATCAACAAAAAGACCTAAAAATCCACTATTAATAAAGGTCTCTGATCATATATTCCGCATCAGCTAAAAAGCATCATTGGAAAAATCAGGTGCTTTACACAAGCACATATTAGGTACCAAAAGTCCAACAAAGATGAAAATAGTTTTTCTTACGTCGTTTCTAGTATATTTCTATGCCTTCCAAACTGACTGTATTTCAATTGGCTATATAAAGCATATCAAAATTCGAAATCTTTTCAAGGGGTGTGTACTGCTCCCCCAACCATGTTTATAAAAAAAACAACGTTACTAGTGGATTTTTCGAAATTCTTTTTGATGATATTGGGAGTTCGAAATTAGTTCTTCATTTTGGGATAGTTGCTTTTCATTTTACTAAAGCTTGACGTCCGGCTGCACCCCCTACTTATATTATATAAAAAAAAACCCGGAAGGAGTGTGGTTCAGGATTAGTTTTTTTTTTTACATTTTACCAATGGAAACCCCTATAAATGTACATGTCCTAAGGTAACTTTTAAGAAGTGTGGCCACGGGGGTAACACTGTCAGAGTGCGGGGGGAAGATGTTGCCCATAGCGTTGCCTACAATCCTCGAAATCTTTTCTATTTTGGTCCATCTCTCGACAACCAGGCTGATTCTTGAATAGGAAAGATCGCACGGGAACGGTCCTCTCCCTGATATCGACCAATAATAGGCTTTGAAGCGATCACGAGTTATCTGAAACCTATCCGACCACGAGCGAATCTCACTCGATTGCCGTTTATCAAAGGAACTTTCCTACACTTTCATACACCTGCCCCCGGAGCAGGTGAACGAGCGCTAATGAAAAACGACAATTTGGTCAGCTTTGCGCGTGCACCATGCAAGCTCGGCAGCTTCTAAGCCTTCTTATTGTTCGAAACGAAGGATGCGAACATTCCCGTGCGACCTTTCCTACGAAATTCAAGAATCAGCCCCCGGATATCATACGGGCGCATTATTGGTTCATCACCCTCTGGCACAAATGCGCGCTGGGGTCGAAAAACAGGGGAGAAAGGATGATTTCTTGTAAGCGCCACTCTTGAGTCTGCACACTTCTGTGTATCTTCGCGTGTCTGTGTGAAATGACGTGTGAGTGTGGACGCACGTGTATGAAAGCGCGTGTGAGCGTCGTAGGCATTAGCCGAGCAAATAACAAAAATTAGTTTTTCACATTTTTTTTATTTGGTTATAAATAAATATACGTCTTGAATATTTCTTACTTCACTAGGCACTAAACAGTTTTTAAGCGAGTGCAACGCAAATGCACTTGCACAAGCCAATAACGGAATCCACGCCCTCTTTGCTGCAATTCCCCACACAAGCAATTTTGCATTTACAACCAACAATAGCTATATTTTCCACTGTGTTTGGGGACAGTGTGGTCCATCGTTGTGCCTAGTCACTCTCTTGCAACTTCCATCCGCAGTCAGCGGGAGACGGCAGTACTTGCATAGGTTAAAGTACCCTTTTACATGTATGCCGTCGCCATTTTTGACACTGTTGACAGTTATTACATTAGGTAAAACGCGAGTAGATGGAAGGCCTATTAAAATATCGGAGGTATCGGCTGAAGTAATTGTTCCCAAACTTAAGCTGTGTAAGACACACGTCGTGTTTGCTGGTTCAGAGCATCAGCAGTAGGAGTTATGGATTCGTGCTTCTTCCTGGATGGCAGTAGCTTTCTACGTCATTTACTTTGTTTATACCGGCCTCTTAAACCGCTTTTATATAAGAACGGTTTGAAAATGTTGTCGTATAAACACCACTAAAACCAATTTAAGCACTAAATCGATTTTATTTTAAAGCGATTTATTTAATACCATCCTTATATAAAAGCGTGGCGCCTATAAACTGAAATAAATTTTAAAAGAAACATATTTAAATAACTGAAGGTTAATTTTAATGGATGAATGTATCATAGTGATAACAAATTTCTCCACTTTCGACGTTTCCGTTTTACAGCTCTTGCAGGGCCTGCGACACCTCGGGAATTAGTATAATGCATTTCCACGCAGTTTTTTTACCAATTGTATACATGGCATTAACTGTGTTACAGCCGGTTAATGCGTGGAAACACGGCAATGCGACGCTTTTCTCAGGACCTGGTAAAGAAAATGTTATTAATTATTTAATTAATTAAAACATGGATAGACTGCCAATACAAAAAAATGGATTTCTTTAGGGCACGAGCTCTAACGGGACATGGATCTTTTAGGACATCCACAAAGCGAGTAGGGAAAACGGACGACACATTTCTGTAGGTAGGTACTGTCAAAGAATAGATGTCGCCAATTTACACGTTTTTTGTAATTAACTAATTGTCGATTAGCTAGTTAATCTAGACAATCATATTTTGGTATCCACCAAAATATTGTAGACAACAATTAGTTAATTGAGCGAGGCTGAAGAGAAAAATCAGCGTGTTCGACGGTTATGTTCAAACTGCACGCCGGACGTCTTTAGGTGACCTTTCTGTCACTGTCCATTAACAAAGTCAAACAAAGACGGCATAAGTTTTTGAGCGCACTCGACGTTTATCAGAACACATTAGTTCGTTTGACATTTCTATATTTTTTTTGTGAGAGCAATGTAAAGTGAAAACAAACAAAAGCTTAATAATTTGTTATAAAAGTTTACAAAAAGAAAACAGAACAGAACACAAATGTTGTAAAAAGAGTTTAAATAAAGGCGATCAGTGGCGGCTTATTTTCTTGACGCCTGTATAGGCCCGGGGTCCCGGGGAGGAACGGACACTGGACATCGCCATAAATTGAACCTGTGTAGAAAAACATAATTTACATCATAAAATTGCTCTACCTAGTTCTTGGAGAGATAGGTTTATCCTAGACGATGATCATAATTTCCCACCCATGGATGCTACTATCATAACTGAAGATTTGAAACAGAACCCAAAAGATACAGGTAAGGATATTATTTATATCAAGATGTGTCCTGAATACGTGCCCTCAAGGCCTGGTTTACCCAGCAACATAATGCACAATTCTTAAATTTAGGGCCTCATTTTTTTATATCTCTCTCTTTTTCTACCATAATGTTGGAAAAATGATGTAAGTGGATCCGAAAACCCTGAAGTTTATATATAATATGTCTGTATTTAAGCTTGTTTCTTCTTTTCATAAAATGTACATCTACCAATTAAAATCAAATAAAAAATTTAAACCTTTTGTCAAACTTATATCTTATTAAAGGACGGTGTGCTTAGCTACCAAAATCAGTCAAAAAATCTCTGCTATCAAGCACTCTCTTCAATTTTGTTTTTTTCTCTTAAAGAAAATATTTTTTCACTGCCTTAATGAAAAATATCCATAAACCTATACTTTTGTTTTTTTTTTTTAATTTAGAACCTAACCATGTGAAGCCTAACATTTGAAACTACATACAGCTACTAGTTTGCGGTACCAAAGAAGGAATAAATAATTCATAATTTTATGTTATTTTTGTGTTTTTTTAAAGTTAGATTTTGTTTAAATGATTAGCAAGTTATATCCCTTAATATAATAACATATATTGTTAATTAATTACGCATAAATTTAGTTTTGCTAAGTTTTCATTTATATGTTATAAATAAGAGTACCTTAGATTTTAAGTTTAAGTTTATAGGCAGTACTTGTATTAGCCATAGCTCTCCAATAAAAAGTTTTTTTAAAACAATCACGTCGCCTACGCTTATTTAACTGGCGCAGTCGGTAGGATATTTTGAGGCAGTTCCTAAAGTACGACAAAAATTGCGTCGGGGCTGTTGAGTATTACCTCTTTACTCAAAAATCGAACAAACAATAACGTGGGTGCGTGAATTATTGGATAAATCTCCAGGGAGTTGGCAGCATTGGTCATTCCTCTTGGATCCCTAGGTTAAGCTAGAGTTAAGAAACCAAAAAGAAGAGAACAAACGAAGAATGAAAATTGTAGTGCTGTAAGTAGCTTATTTTCCTTTTGACCATTTATCCAAATTTTGCCTGTTTGCTTTTTCTAGTTGTAGGAATTTCTGTTTATGTCAAACTTTGACATAGAACAAGTTATTAATGAATTTAGGGGAATAAATATAACTGACAACATGCCTAGAAGTACTGACATGAGGTATCAATCGGATAATATTGCGCCTTATGATGGCAACCCAAAACTTTTGAATCGTTTTTTGAATAGTTGTCAAAATCTTTGTGATAACTTTAGAAATCCTGAGAGTCAGACTGATCCCTTGAATTTAGTTTTGATTGATACAATTCTAAGCAAACTCCGCGATAGAGCAGCTGATTTAATCAGTTCATGATCAGATTTAAATACTTGGGTCAAAATTAAAAGTGCTCTAGAACTGTGTTTCGCTGATCAAAGAGATATTGATTGCTCGAAACAAGATTTAACAGCAATGAAACCACTCAAAAACGAAAGTCCTGTTCAATTTGGTAGGAGAATTCAGGATATTCGATCTTTGCTCTTGACTAAATTATCAGCTACACCAGAACCTCTGAAGTCCCTCAAAACTACTCATATTGAGGATCTATCCTTAAAAACGTACATAAATGGGTTACCATATAATTTTCAGTTAATAATAAGAGGAAAGCTTTATTTATTATAGCACAGGAAAAAATCAAAATTTGAATCAAAACCAGTTTTATCGAACACCAAACAAATTTAATGCTGTCTCTCCTCAATTTAACTCAAAACCAATATTTCAAATGCCCAATTTTGGCGTTTTCACCTGTACTTCCTCAAAGACCTCCTCAATACTTTGGTCAACCAAGAAATTTTAATTTTTTTGGTCAACAAAGACCTCCTTTTCAAAATTTCCAGCAAAGATTACCTTTTGGACAATTTCAGAGACCACAATTTAATCCTTTTAATAGGTTTTCCAATAATCAGGTTCCATGGAATTATCCACAATTTCGAAATTTTCAAAATAATCAACCGTTTCGGGGTAATAACAGCCAAATAAGTAAAAATCAAAGGAGAAACGTTGAGCCAATGGATACTAGCTCCAGTAACTCTCCTATAGTCAAAAACTCTGGACCAATTATTGAAGAGGTTTTCCACCAAAATATTGACAACCCTACTTCGAGTACGACCGTTTCCAATGAGCCGTCTATATCCTCTTCCCCTCAAAATCAAAATAATGATAGTTCTGAGGACAATCAGTATAATAATGAATTTGTTTAGAATCATCCGTACTACGCTTCATACGATGATTCACAATTACAATCTGAATTACAATATTATCAACAATGTCAAGAAAATTCCGATTATTACGCTGAGTGTCAAGATCCGTATTACTCCAATTACACACAGTATAACTACTATTCGCCGGAGTATGAGACGAATGTAAATTTTTCCCCGGATGTGACAAACGATTCAGTAACATAATATTTTTAAATATAATGCGAAATGATCTTCCGTTTATAAAAATACCTAATATTGGCCATTTTTTGATAGATACCGGAAGTAGTAAAAGTTTACTTTCTCCTGAAATTGCAAAACAAAATTATTCAAATTATATTCGTAACGAAGGGTTTAATATTCAAACTCCTCATGCAAAAAGTTTCCATAATAAAGTAGCTGACATTCCAGTTTTTCCAATTTTTAAAACTCCAAATTTTAATCACACTTTTTATCTTTTTGACTTTTCACCAAGGTATCAGGGCCTTATAGGTGCTGATCTGTTATCAACTTTAAGTGCAAATATAAATTTTGCCTCAAATACATTGGACACACTCAAAACTAAAATACCAATTTATTTTGAAATGGTTAAAAATCATATTGGTATTCAAAATAGTTTTCAGGAGTTTTCTTTTGAAATAACTGGAAGGACTAAATAAGTAGTTAAAATTCCAGTTACTGAACAAGAAGGTTTAGGAATTTTGGAATATGTTAACTTGTGAATACTGAAAATTATTTTGCTTATACTACTTTAATTAATCCTAATGAAACTGATTTCAAACTAACTTTTCATGAACCTATAAATATTGAACTTGTTAATACTTTAGAAGTTAATTTCCTAGAGAAAATGGATCTGGATCAGTATCAATCTGATAAAGAAAAAAATTAATATGACAATTTATTAAAATCTAATTTAAAAAATTTAAGGTTAGATCATTGTAATAGTGAGGAAAAAGAACAAATAAAATCTTTGTGCCTTGAATTTAGGGATATCTTTTATTGTGAAAAAATACCATTGACCTTTACAAATAAAATTCGACATAAAATTAATTTAACAAATGAGTCTCCTATTTTTACTAAAAGCTATAGATATCCAGAAGTGCATAGACAAGAGGTTAAAAGTCAAATTTATAAAATGTTAAATCAAGGCATTATTCAGGATTCTATAAGTCCTTGGTCAAGCCCTATCTGGATAGTTCCAAAAAAATTAGATGCAAGTGGAAAAATAAAGTGAAGAATCGTGATTGATTATAGAAAACTCAATGAAAGAACTATAGGCGACAAATACCCCTTACCTAACATTACTGACATTCTGGATAAATTAGGACGTAGTCAATATTTCAGTACTCTAGATTTAGCAAATGGATTTCATCAAATTGAAATGGATCCAGATGACATTAGTAAGACTGCATTTTTTTGTGAAAATGGACATTATGAGTTTTTACGAATGCCATTTGGTCTAAAAAATTCTCCATCTACTTTTCAACGAGTAATGGACAATATTTTGCGAGGTTTACAAGGAGATGTTTGTTTAGTATACCTTGATGATATTGTCATATACTCTACTTCATTACAGGAACATTTAGACAGGTTTTTAATCGACTTAGAGATGCTAACTTTAAGGTACAGCTTGACAAGTCGGAATTTTTAAGGAAAGAAGTTCAGTATTTAGGTCATGTTATCACTCCAGATGGTGTCAAACCAAATCCTGAAAAAATATCTGTTGTTAAAAATTTACCTCTACCAAAAACACAAAAGATATAAAATCAGTTTTAGGACTAATCGGTTATTATCGAAGATTTATCCCTGAATTTGCCAAAGTTACCAAACCTCTTACAAAATGCTTGAAGAAAAATGCTAAAATTGAGCACACCGCAGAATTTATTACTGCTTTTGATCACATTAAAAATTTATTAATAAATGCCCCCATTTTACAATATCCAGATTTTACCAAACCATTTATTTTGACAACCGATGCGAGTAATTATGCAATTGGTGCTGTTTTATCCCAAGGTGAAGTTCCTAATGATCGTCCAATAGCATATGCTTCCCGAACTTTTAATAGTAAATAGTGAATGTAAATTAAGTACAATAGAAAAGGAGTTCTTAGCAATTGTTTATTTTACAAAATATTTCAGACCCTACTTATTTGGACGTAAATTCACAGTGTATACAGATCGCAAACCACTCTCTTGGCTAATGCGTATAAAAGAACCTAATAGCAAACTTTTAAGATGGCGTCTTAAATTAGAAGAATATAATTTTACTACAGTTTATAAAAAAGGGAAACAAAATACTAACGCTGATGCTTTGTCTAGAATTGATTTAAATGCTCTTGAAACTGAGAGTATTATAAATAATCAAGTTCCAGCTCAAACTTTACCACCACAAACTTTATGTCAACCTTTAAATTCTGAACCATTACCCAAAGAATCTAAAATTAAAATATTAAGAGTAGATACTGTTGTTCCTCCACGAATTCCTCCACAAATTCTTACTCCAGTTCCTCAGAGTGATAATCAAAGTACTGTACATACTGGTAATGATGCAGATATGGTAAACTATAGTGGTATAAAGATTTTAGATGATATAATTAACAATAAAACCTATCAAATAATAATATCCTCAAATCCAATGGATAAGTTGCAGGTAACTCTGGAAAATTTCGAAAAACTTCATATTTGGCATGTTGGAATTAGAATACAATGTTATAAGTTATATTAATGATTGTGAGCTATGTCAAAGAGCAAAATATGCCAGACATACCCCATATGTTCCTTTAGTTTTGATAGAAGCTTTGAGTAAACCGTTTCAACTATTACGTGTTGACGTTTTTAAGTTTGATAACCAAGAATTTGTTACACTAATAGATCCATTTTCTAAATTAGGTCAAGCTTTTGCGATTGAAGCTAGAACACCAATTAAAGTTGTAGAATGTCTTATTACTTATTTTTCAAATTATGGTGTTCCAGAGACTATTACAATGGAGAGTGGAACTGAATTCAAAAATGATACAGTAAAAGAACTTCTTAGAGGATATAAAATTCCTGTACATTTTACAACTCCAACTCATCATGAGTCGAACTCTGATATTGAAAGACTACATTCTAGTTTGATATGATATATAAATGATAATGTCGTAACTCTTATGAAGTATGCTATAATTGCTTATAACAGCTCAATTCATTCCTCAACAAATTTAACCCCATTTGAAGTTGTTTTTGGACATACTAATTTAAGAAATCCAACTGAATTAATTCAGACGTCTTTTTATTCAGAGTACGTTCAAAACCATAAAGACATTACTAAACATCTATATGAAAATATGACTCAAAAGTTACAACAAAAGAAAGAAAGGGTTTTAGATAAAGTAAATAAGAAAAGTCCTGAACAAACTATTTTTAAAGTAGGAGTTTATAAGTCAAATCAAAAACGGAATAAAAAAGAAAATAAATTTTTAGGCCCCTTTGAAATAATAGAAATGTTAGAACATAATAAAGTAAAAATCAAAAATAAAAGCAACAATAAAATACAAATAATACATATAAAAGAGTTAAGAAGACTACCCCTTGTTGCAGGTACATCCTCTGCCTCATTAGAAGTGGAATCGGACTCTCAACCCCAATCATAACAGACTTACATGACAATCCAGGACTTCTCCCAATTCGCCTTGGAAACACTCAGAATTTAATAGAATATTGGTCTTTTATTCAGATTTTTGATATTTCCATAATTATTGATGAATTTTCAAAGTTACAAAACAGTTATGTAACTTTAAAAAATTCAATTCAAAATTCAAGTTCTTTTCATCAAGAATTCTATAATTCATATAACTTAATAACCCAAGCTGTGAAAAAGAGGTTTAGTTGATAGTTTAGGTTCAATAATTAAATCAATAACTGGAAATTTAGATGTCAATGATGCTAAAAAGTATGACAAAGCAATTAATAATATCATAAAAAATCAAAATAAAATGAAATCAGTAGTTCAAGAGCAGATTTCAATTTTGCAAGATTCCATTACGAAGTTTAAATTAGTTTCAAAAAATATAACTCATAATCAAGAAAAGTTAGAATCACAAATATTATATGTTCAAGGAATGGTTAAAACTTTGCAGGTTAAAGATCTTGATAACTTTCAATATTTTCTTATCACTACTACAATGTCACAGTTATTGACTAGTTACCAAGTTATATATGACATTTTTGAAAAACTATAAACAGCTATTACATTTTCAAAGTTAAATACTTTTCACAATTCTATAGTAGAACCAAAAGAACTTCTAGATATGATTCAGACTATTTCTGTTCAAATTCAAAATGGGAAATTACCTTTTGAAGGTAATATTGAGAATATACTAAATTTTGAAAAGATTTTGGAAATTAAAAGTTATGTAAAGAAGAATCAACTTATTTTTATAATAGAAGTTCCTATTGTAGAAAAGGAAAACTATGCCTATTGCCGACTTTATGCCCTTCCGACTCCTTTTGATTCCAACTCCTTTAAAATGATTATTCGGCAAAGTAAATACCTTATCCTAAATGAGCTAAAGTATGGATTAAAAGACGAAAAATTTAAAGAAATCAGACCTGAAGAATTTATCTGTCATGAAGAAAACACAATATTGCTTAACCAGGAACTTCCTTGTGAGATTCAACTCCTGAAGTTCTCCAAGAATGTAACCAGCTGCACGCAAATACCACTACAAATAACTCACACAAAAATCCAGAAGTTAGAAAAGTATAGATGGATATTAATTGCCCCTGACCAAAGTGTAGGAGTTCAAAAATGTGGCAACTCCAAAGAAAATCTGCCATTTCAAGGTACTTTCCTAGTAGAACTTCAATCTGACTGTGAGCTCTCCATTGAAAATTTCCAACTGAAGACAACCAACTTACCAAGAATGTTTTATAAGAAGATTGAATTACCAAAACTTCAACTTCAACTTCCATCATCAGTTAAGCAAGACGATATAAAACCTCTCGAGCTGAATGCCATCAATTTAGAAAACTTCAATCAGTTGCAGAGTAATTTAAATTTACAAAGACAAAAACTGAATGAAATTGTTTTCGAAAATCCAATTAAAAATCGTAATATTTGGACAATAATTCTTTATATAGTTTTCTTTTTTGGATTAAGTGTTATTGCCTTTAAAAAATTAAAAACTCTAACATTTTTTCAATCAACTAAGAAAAAGAAAACCAGAAGAAAGAAGATCAGAAAAAAGAATACCAGAAGAAATAACCCTTCAATCAATATTTCGAAATCAAGAAGAAGAAGATCTATAACTCGCTATTGCTCGAACTTAGGGTGGAGGAGTTATATCCCTTAATATAATAACATATATTGTTAATTAATTACGCATAGATTTAGTTTTGCTAAGTTTGCATTTATATGTTATAAATAAGAGTACCTTAGATTTTAAGTTTCAGTTTATAGGCAGTACTTGTATTAGCCATAGCTCTCCAATAAAAATTTTTTTTAGAACAATCACGTCGCCTACGCTTATGTAACTAGCAATAAGTATTTTTAAAATAAGTTTTTACATTCATTCATTAAATTTCCTATAGGTGTTTACAATGCCATAGTCAACTCAACACGTTGAGCCATCTGGGCATTTCTGTTTTACTTCCAAGGACCGGATGCTCACCGGTGGAAACTGATCCTCCAGACGGTCCTGAGAGAAATTTCTGCCTGTGGGCATGTCGGGCCCAACAGGTTAATAGTAAGGTGTCATAACACTATATAAACTTAAATAAGTTTTAAGTTAAAATATATATATATGTTATACATATTTGCAATTTTAGAGGCTCTAGGTGTCAAAAAAAATAATTTTTCGGCATATTTTCTAAAATTTTTTTAAATGATTGTCAATTAAAATTGCTAAAAATATTTCTACCACACAAAAATGCTATAGCATTCTACCCATATACACCTTATTCCAAATTCTTTGGTAAAATATAGTGGCTGACCTTTAAATAAAGAAGCTAAATGGAAATGTCATTGTCAAAAAACTAGTCTGCAGCAATTTGGAATGGAGTGTAGTTGTTATTGTTCTGTGAATAACTAAAATGTATAAAAATTGTATTGTTCAGTAGTTTCCTTGCCTACATTCCAAAATCTGAAAATAAAAAAAAATTAGAGGAAAATGTTTGTCTAATTTAGATAAAACGTTTTTTTAGTACTAGTAAGGAGGGCAACAAAAAAACAAAATTATGATTGTTTTGTGGAAAACAATCATAATTTTGTTTTAGTGCAACCAAAGGTTCCAAATTCCCAACATAGTTAGTAAGGAGGGCTTTACTAAATGTTCACGTAAAACCAAAAAAGCGCAAGTATTTCTACAACCCGATCTTTGCCGCAACCTTCTGTTATGCATTTTTTAACTAAATTTGGGAGGACATTGTTAATTAATGTTTCAGTTAAAGGCTCTTCTATTAGAAAATTATAAATATTTTTGGACCTATAGGTATCTCTCTTTCATAAGCTAAACATTTAAAATTTTTACATAATAAATGATTCTCTGGCAGAAAACACAAGTTTGCATAACCGATTTATGGAAAGAGTTTTATTCCAAAATATTTTAGGAAGAGAAAAGGTAATTATGAAGATCAATAAAAAATATATCTTCATTTTTTACATCTCCATCAACTTGCTAGTTATAAATTCAACTATATTCTTTAAAATATTATTATCAACTTGGCACAACTTATTTGGCTTCGTATTTGGCTCATTTAAGGTCAATTCATGCTCGTACCTTGGATCAACATATGTCAACGTATGCAAGTTTTTATAGAGTAAAAAATCTGTGCACTTTGTTATTGATCTAAGTTGTTGCGAGTATAAATTGACCTTTATCCAAGCTTCTTTTAGCTAAGAAAAAACCGCTCACACCTTTCATTCCAATGCCTTGGAAAGCCTTCAAGGATGATATCCTAAATGTCTAGGTCATTATCCAGTAATATATTCTCAACCTCCATGGATTTTTCGTCGGTTCTTTTACTTTTTTAAATAACAATCATTCACACATAACCTCACTTGTTAGTTAATCGTCAATTATCTTTTGTTAACTGGCCAAATTCGGCCGATTAGTTCAAACAGTCGATTAGTACAAAAAATTGCTTGGTGGATACGAAATAATTAAAAATTCTTTAGTAATCGGCGATTAAAAGTTAATTGTTTTAAATTGAGCTTTGGTGGATACGGGCATTACTGTCCAAGATTTGAGAAATACCGCGAAACCACAAGATACACTTCTCCCCACATAAAACTAGTACAGCAGAAGGTAGCTGCAAATACGATTTTTTATATTTTCCTATATACAACACTGACTTTTTGACTTTGTCATTTTAGGTTATTTAGGGAGACGGCTTGTTTATATTTTACTAATTCAAAATATAAGGCCAATAAAAATAAAAACCATATTTCAAAAAAGCAAAAATGTTTTAATAACTAAACAAAAGCTACACAGTAATTGGTCTATTCGACTAGCTGATTATAATAAATCGATTTCAAGAAGAAGGAACTGTCCCTCGAAAGGAAGGCACCGGTTTGATGAAAGTTACTAAAATAATTTAAAAAAATAACAAAATTAAAAACATGAAAAAATTATTTTTAAGAGCGCGTCATTGCACCGTTCCCGGCAATGATGATTTGAAGTCTTCTGGGCATGGAATTGGCTAAATTTTAAAATAAGTTTGGATTATTATCAGCAATAACTTCCCTATATGCCCTTACGATGAGTTCTATTAGACGCTCTGAATTTCTGCGAATGATATTAAAACTTGCTAATTTCTTTGCAATAAGTCCCCAACGTTGCTTCTCATCAGGGGTTTTTGCAGGGCAAGACAAAACTTCGACATTATTATCCTGGAACCATCGCTGCGCAATTCTGGCCGTCTGAACTGGACAGTTTTGTCTTGTTGGAATACAAAATGATCTGGATAAGGGCCTCTCACCTCTGAAAGCATTACATTTTCCAGCATATTAACGTAAACTTTGGCTGTAAATCGCCCATTAATTCTAAATAGAGCGCCATGTTCTCTAGCCAATTCCTGGAAAATTTGATTCAATTTTTATTTCTTTTCCTTTGGCAAACGGATGATTTTCCAGAAAATTTATTGCTTCTTGGTCTTCCTCTGGGCTAGTAACTTTCGTCAAACCAGTACTTTCCTTTCGGTGGATAGTTCCGTCCTCTCGAAAATGGTTTTTTATGTTTACTATCGTAGACTCGTTTCTCCCATAATGAACAGCTACTTGCCGAATAGACCAACCACCGTCTAGTTTTGCCAAGATGCGGCGGCATTTTTTAAAATTTGGATGACACTGACATGCAAAACATGATGTTGTCAGGAATCTGTGACATAGTCATTTATGGGAAGACAATGCCGTACTATAAAAATTTTAAAAACTAAACAGGCTGCTAACTTCTGCTCTACCAGTTTATGTGGAGAGAAGTGTACGTGCCGGTCTCCGTAGCGCAATAGGTAGCATATCGCTCAAGTAACACACATTGTACACATATTAGAATTTATGACCGAAATAAAGCTGTGGAAACGTTTTGTTAGCACCTTTTTGGTTGAGAATTGGCTCGCTTAGTTTTTGTAATACTTTTTGTTTTCATAATGTAAGCGCAACCCATTTTGATGACCATACTGGTATTAAAAGCAAAAGTATTTATTAAACTTTGCTCAAAAATAAGGTAGAGATAAATCTTTTTTTTAATACCTTCATCAAAAACATGATTTTAGTAACTGTCTGCAGATAACTAAAGCATGGCTTTTTTGGTTACCGATGCAAAAAAACTTTTTTTTTGATCACGGGAGCAACAAAAGATTTCGGTCCGTTTTTTACCCAAAGCTAAAGAAAAATAGTGGAAAATAGTAATAAAAAATCTAATTATTCTTGCCCAAAAATTAACTCATTTTCGCCAGTTTTCACCAAGTATTTACGAAAAAGTCATTTAAAAACATCGTCAAAATATCAAATTGTCAAAGATTAAAATGGCGCAACAATGAACGTCACCGAGTAAAAAGACACATCGCTATGGAAACGATTGTTATTTCATTTACCAGCCGCCTTGATCTATAGTGTAAAGATGGTGTGTTGCGAGAAGTGCTCTTCGTTCGAGATTTTTAAAAGTATTTTCCTGTTTTTGTTGGATTTTCTGATAAAGGTTTTAAAAAAAATAGTGTTCACAACTCGCGGCTAACCTCTGCTTTTTTTTACTCGCGTTTATAAATACCTCGCTGCACTCGTTATTTAAACCAACGCTTGTAAAAAAATGTACTATTTTAGCCACTAGTTGGAAAAACTACTATTTTGGTTAGTTTGGCTCCAATCCAAAAACAAAAAAATGTAACCGTAAAATTAAATACAAAAAACTTTAAATATTTGATGAGGTTTCGTGATAAATATTATCAGTAAACTGGCCTTCGCATGTCAATTTGGTCCATGAATGAAGCCAGAAATCCGATATTAAGTGTGTGTATAAATAAACATTCCCATACATCCATACTTGTGTTTCTAAAACCGCATCAACCATTTATTTGTAAAAAAATCAATTTTTGTTTTTTTTGCCATTTTTTCTTTGGGTTTTAAAAGAAATGTTTTTTTTTTAATTAAGTTAACTGAAAAAGCTATATCGTTTGCAAAAAGTGCTGCAATGGTCATTGCAGTGACCAAAAAATTGGGCTAGGCGACGTTTTATCAACACTTTCAAGACGTTGTGACAGACAATAGCAATATCACAATAGTAGAGGAGTTTTACTGTCGCAACGTTTTTGCAAAAGTTTTTCAGCACCCTGTGTTACTTGGGCGGCCTGCCGCGCGGAAGGTCTCGGGTTCGAATCCCGGCTAGGTGCATAGATATTTTGTGTGTGTCTTTAACTTTGCAAAATCGTGGCTGGGCATTGATCCTATAATGGATGGAAAGTCCCAGTATTAAAAAAAAACACAGAATGTCCAGATAGAGAATATGACCATAGAGAACCGGAACCCGAGATATAAGAATGATTCTAAAAATCAAACACGAAGACGAATGCACATAAGAGACCAAAATAGTTAACGGCGAAATAGTGACGTTATATTCCTGAGAATGATTCCGCTATTTCGTCCAAATCTGCAGCGGAGGGGTTCAGTCCGTAGGCGCCCTCAAGAGTGGACGAATCTGGCACATTCGGCAGACTACCAGAGGCTGGTGCCGGTGTCTATGAAGATTTCTCGTCGCTATTAAAAAAAAATATTATGTAATATACTCAATAATTTTATTCAAGTTCCATCTACATTTACTTATTATTTATATTATATCGCGAGGTCGATATAATTTAATGTTTGTTTAAAATAAAAGATTCAACTTATTAGTTTTATTAGTATCCTTTGGTTCAATTCACAATTAAACAAACGCTAGACATGGAATTCACATTTAAAAAAACGTTAGACATAGACAGGGTATATATATTGCGAACGAGGACAACAACAACTTGACTTTCTTCACTCAAAGCCGACCGAAGTGCTCTTTTATTTTCTCCTGTGTAGTAGAAAACGTGGAGTAGCGACGCTTGTATTTACGACCAATCAGTATCGGGAATACGCTGGAAACAGTGCTACTTTTTCCAGCGGAATCACCGCCCTGTTGTGTCGTCATACAGCGTGCAATTTTATTCAAATTTAAATAATGCGCGTTTTGGCGATATTACACCTCCACACCAAGTTTTGAGGCACTTCAAAAGAAAAGGAGAAAAGTTTTTATATAAAAGTCGAAAATTATGAAAATATAAATTTCTAAATGTGACACAAGAAAAATTTTCTTTTTAGACAAAAGAAAACAAATTATAGGTGGACCACAAAAAAACCGGACTGTTTAGTTTATCGGAATTTAACACAAAAAAGAGTTTTGCAAAGGTAATAAAATAGACTTATTGCAAATATGTCAAAAAATGGCATTTATCAAAAATTCAAAATGGCGGATGTCCAAAGGTTTTATGCATTTTAAAAAACCGTTGGGTTTTTTCAAGACACTATGTATATTTTTTATGCATCCACAAAAATTTTCTATCTATTAGTCTGTAAACCGATGTACCACTTAATGAATTCTACTAAGAAATAAAAAAAAACTATGGGTTTTTTCGTAAACCAACTTTGGACATAAAAGAATTTAAGTGAACCGAATTTTGTATTTTTCGCCAATTTTGTTGACAAGAACACTTTACAGATGCTAACAATAAAACTTCGTTTTCTAAATGTAAAAAAAAAAACATTTTTTTGACAATCCAGGATTGCGGCTGTCTTACAATTTATACATTTAAAAAAATCCGTTATCTTTTTCTTAAACCACCGTGAATCATTTATTAAAATCTATTAAGACATAAGAAAAATATTGGGATTCTAGTGAAACACCGTTTTTGCATGCAGGTGAATTATTGCTGCAAATGTGACCACATTCGTCCACATTTTTAGTTCTCTTTTAGTTTGTTTGATGTACGTTCTAGTTTATTGTTACAAAATTTACGTTAACGTTTTATTATATGCATAAATGGTGTTACACTAGAATCCCAATATTTTTCTTATTTCTTAATAGATTTTAACAAATGATACATGAGTTAACATATAATAGTTGGTACTTTTCTGTTAAAATGCATAAACTTGTAATTGTCACAAAATGTCACTTTTTGACATTTAGAAAAATAAACCTTATTGTTAGCATCTGTAGAGTGTCCTTGTCAACAAAATTGGTGAAAAGATAACGAAATCCGGGTAAAAATATACAAAGTGTCTAAAAAAACCCTACGGTTTTTTAAGATGCATAAAACTTTTGGACATCCGCCATTTTCAATTTTTGATAAATGTAATTTTTTGTTGATTTTACTGTCCATCGTCTAAGGATAGTAAAACCAACAAAAAAATTTTAAAACACAAATAACGACTATTTCATAAACCTGCCACACCTCTCCCTACCACAGGGTAACCAACATGAAACTTCCCTAACGTCAGAAAGTGACATCTCTTCGGATGGCAGTTTCACATCTGCAAGATCTTTTCAGACTCGCCACCCGACTCAGCCTCAAACTTTACGCAGTTTTGGATTTGGTCTGTGTGTCTTTTAAAAATTCGGTTGTTATTATGTTGACAAGGGTATAAAGAATTCCCAATATAAAAGTACGTTTATTTCTTGAAAATTTTCAAACAGTGTGTAAGATTGTTTAAACTATTATGACATGATATCATGACTATATTACAATTAGAAATCAAATAATTTCGGCCTACGTACCTTGGGGGGTGGTAACCGAATTTTGAATAAAAAAGGAGAAAATCCAAGCATTGCTTAAGTTTTTCAATATCTCTAAAAACTAGGACACCCAATTAAGAACGGTTTTCATTTCCAGAAAGCCAAATCATTGATTTATGCAAAAAGATATAGGTTTGTGTTTAAAATTCATTGGTACGGAAACAATAGCGGCTTGTTTTAGAAAAAATGTTCAAAGTTCAGTTTTTTCAACTTCTTTAAAAGTTATATTTCCTTGTTCTGGTTTTAAGGTTTGAATTCCGAAATTATATTTATTAACTTTAAAAATTGAAACCTTATCTTGCTTTTCTTTTGCTGGTTTTTTAAATATTTCCTGGCGCAGATTACGCTACCTGTTTCTTTTTAGCACAAAGGGTACCGAAACAATTGATTTTATGCACTTCCGGGAATAAATGCACCCATTTAATCCCACTTTTGCGGGAATAAAGTGGGTCATTTATTCCCTAGGGAAATAAAGTAAAATTTATTGACATAGCGACGCATATGTTTCTGCGTTTTACGAAGGTACATGTGGCGGTTTGTCTACAGAGTGCGATTTTTTGAAAAATAAATAAAAAATATTGTCTTTTTTTTAACTTTTCTGCTTATTCTAAAGTGCATAAAATAGTATATAAACCTCAGGAGTAAAGTGATGCTTCATCCCTCGACAAATTATATATATATATATATATATATATAATTTATATAAACTTTACTCCCTAGGTTTAAAATGTACTATTTTTTTAAATTTTGCAGCATCAGGGACTTTATTTCTTTTTGCTTATAGATATGTTACCATTTTTATTGTTATGTATATTTTTCGAATATCGTTTAAATATGCCTTTTAAACTTTTCACATTTTATTTATTTTTTTTTGCCAGTATATAGCGTCTTCACCATTGTTTACATTTGATAAATCCACTAATACAAAATTGTGAAAATTTTCGTCAGCAAATAACATCGCAATATATCTGCATTTGTACAAACTTTGTGACATTTTGATAAGGCTATATTTTTTTGTAGCCCCATTTGTTTCCTTTTACGGCGACGATGAGGAGTTTAATTAAGAAAAAATAATAATTAAGCAATGAAACTTGGCATGCATAATAAGTAGACTCCTAACTAGTTTTTAATAAATGTTGCTACCATATAAAGTCTTCTGAAAAGAACCCCTAGCTATTTTCGAAAATAACATAAAAATTGTTAAAGGTTTAGAAATTATGGTGAAGCGATGAAATTTTGTACAAATAGTCATTGACACCGCAATTCTCTTTTGTCGTGTATTACACTCGAGGTCTCTCCTAGGACTCCAATTCTCGACGTTAAACAAAAAATGGGAAAATATTAATAACAGCCATCCAAAAAGTGCTAAAAATTTAAGCCGAAATTATTTAACTTTTAATTGTAACATAGTCATGGTGTCATGTCATAAAAAAGCAATCTTACATATTTCTTGAAAATTTTAAAGAAATAATTAATCGTACTACAAGTTTTTTTTATTATATTAGCCTCAAACCATTTTGCTTTGTTTGAAAAACTATAATTAGTGATATAAAGAAGTTTTCCGATTTGAAAATTTCTTGTTATCCCAACTTAATTTTTTTTTGTTTTCTTGATAAGAGTTTTAAAATTGATTTTGGGATGCTGTTGGGTTGGTTTTTTGGATTTTCTTTTTTTTCATCCCTCCATGACGCAAAGAATAAGAAACTCAGTACTTCCACAGTAATCTCAAGAATACTTTTTGTATACCCATTCTGCCACAAAAAAAAACACCCGTTGAACTCATGTTTAACCAAAAACCACGTACAATAATAAGTCAAATTAAAGAAAATCCAAAAAACCAACCCAACAGCATACCAAAATCAATTTAAAAAAAATATATTATGGTGGGTAACAAGAAGTTTTCACATCGTAAAACTTGTTTATATCAGGAATTATAGTTTTTCAAACAAAGCAAAGTGGGTTGAGGCTATAATAATAAAAAACTTGCAGTACGTTTATTTCTTTAACATTTTCAAAAAATGTGTAAGATTGTTTTTTTATGCCATGACACCATGACTATATTACAATTAAAAGTCAAATAATTTCGACTTACGTACCCTGGAGGGGGGAACGGTAACCGAATTTTAAATAAAAAAGTAGAAAATCTAAGCATTGTTTAAGTTTTTAATGAATATCTCTAAAACTAGGAAATGTCAAAGTCAGTGGTATGAAAACAGTAGCGGCTCATTTTGGAAAAATGTTAAAAGTTCAGTTTTTTCAACTTCTTGGCAGTTTTTTGGTGTTAAAAGTACATTTTTTAAAATTAACTTCGGGAGTAAGGATCCTTTGCAAATGGTCTTAGATCATTTGGTACTAAGGGACCCAGTGATCATTTGTGCCAAATTCCATGATTCTATCGTTATGCGTTTTTTTGAAAAACTTCAAGAATTGGGGTCTTCTACATAAAATTTGTTATTTTTTAATTTAAGCTATGATATAGCGGCAAATATTTGTTCTAAATCTGATAGTTTTATCACTTTTTGGATGGCTGTTTTTAATATTTCCCTTTCTTTTGTTTAACGTCGAGAATAGGGGTCCTAGGCGAGAGACCTCGAATAACACACGACAAAAAAAATTGCGGCACCAATGACCATTTGTGCTAAATTTCATCGCTTCACCATAATTCCTAAACCTTTAACAATTTTTATGTTATTTTCGGAAATAGCTAGGGGTCCTTTTCAGAAGACTTTATATGGTAGCAACATTTATTAAAAACTATCTAAGGGTCTACTTATTATGCATGCCAAGTTTCATTGCTTAATTATTATTTTTTCTTAATTAAACTCCTTATCGTCCAGACTAATATGCGATTTTCGTACGAACTTTTGACTAGTATGATAATAGAAGAACCTCTCTAGCTTAGGTTCACCCCAATTTTTTTGCATATGTTGTAGCAGCCGTAAAAGGGAATAAATAGGGCTACAAAAAAAAAAAGATATCCTTTTCAAAATGTCACAAAGTTTGTAGAAATGCCAGCGAGATATATTGCGTTGTTATTTTTTGACAAATATTTTCACAATTTTGAATTAGTGGATTTATCAAATGTAAACGATGCTAAAGATGCTTCACGCGTTCACGCGTTCAGATGAAATTTTGGAGATACCAGAAACCCCCGCTATGCAAAATTTTGTTAATTTTTTATGTGCGGTTTATCTGTTTAACTAAACGAACTTTTTTTAGGATTCAAATTCACTTTTAAAAACCTAAAAATTTTCGCGACATCGACACATTCCACCCGGACGCTCAAAGGGCGAAATTTGAAATGCCGAAAGGTGTGAACTTGTCTTCTCGTTTGAGAAAAAAATAATATGTTATTTTCATTTAAGAAAATATGGATGTAATTGTCTTGTTTTAAAATTAAATTGTAATTTTTGTTCCGAGAAGTCCCGCTATTTTGAGTCAAAAAAAGTATAGTTCTTGACGGAAGTAAAGCTTTTTTGTGCTAAGAAGATGTAATTAAAAAATTATGTCTTCTTTCGAAATCAGTTTTTCTTCTCTAAAGACAGTTTGTTTTAAATCAAAACAATTTTTCAAGAAAATTGTTTTTTTCACAAGACTTTCGCTTTTCGGTCAAGACAATATTTTCAAGAAAAGTACTTTTCTCCGGGGAAGGTTTTCTTGTTTCTGTGTATGTTAAGGAGTTTAGTTACTCTCAAGATACGGTGCAAAATATTTTTTTTCTCGATTATTCAGGTGAGACTTGGTTTCATTAGCATTAAAATATCTTGCGATTTCTTCCCAGGTTTTCTGATTTTGCATCAAACTGCCACTATACTTTTTTTTACTTCAGATTCGGATACATTTTATTTATTTTTTTTGGTTCTTGAAAAAAGACGAATCCGAAAAAAAAACGAGTGAAAAAAATACCGAAAAAGTAATAAAATTCCTTCACTCATTCTCCGACAATTAAGGTTTATAAACAAACTTAACGAGGAGCCTTAGCCGAGAGAGACCTCAAGGCTCGATAGGGAATTTGGTATCAAAAAATTATGAATTTTTCATAATATTTGAGATGAGACGTACTCATCAAAAATGTTAGAATAAAAATTAATGTAGTAAAATTTTTTTTTTTTGGTCTTTAACTGGGGATTTACGCTAAAAATTAATGTAGTACAATATTATATATACGGGCTACAATTTGCTAAGGGATTAAACGACACTTTAGTCCCGAGGTTTATATACTATTTTATGCACTTTAGAAAAAGATCTTTGTTAAAATTACGTTATTTCTACGCCAAATGGTTCGTCAACTACAAGAAAGGGTGCTAAGAATGAAATCTTGGTCAAGAGCAAGTGCTGTTTGACTTGACTTGCCATAAATTTAATTATAATTTTCCAGGGATTAGTTTTTTTTAATCCCTCAGGGATTAAATTTTATTTGAATCCCTTAGGGATTAAAAGTGTCACTTTAGTCCCTAAAAGAGGGATTAAAAGTACCTATTTAATCCCTGAGGTGCATAAAATTGATTTTTTTTTTAGTCTTTAACTGGAGTTTATTTTTTAAATGTTCGATATTTGTATCCTTTTCTAACTTTCTGGTCTATTTCAAATCCTTTTTTTCTCTTACTAGTTTTCTTTCTTTTGCGGATATGATGCATACAAACAATTAAGTGCTGCAGCACAATGACAATAGGGACTTATCGGTACATAAAGTCGGCGTAGCCTGACTTTAATAAAGACGGCACTAAATATGTCATCTTTGCTATCAAGATAAATTATTAACTTTAATTTGTCAACTTTAACAATGGCACAATATGAGCATGTTTATATGACAAAAGTGTCACAAACCTTTCAGTCTTCGTGCAGAACTGTCAGAAATAGTGTGGAGTCAGGCTATGCCGACTTTATGTCCGATAAGTCCCTAATAATTAACATCTGCAATGATCATTTTATAATTAGATGAGTTATTGTGTGTATGACTTATCTGGGTGACGTGGACGGCGTGATTAATTTTTGTGTTTAGGTTTGAGGAGCGAGGGGGAGAGTAAGTACTTGAAAATATTTAAATTAGTTAATTTAAAATAAAAAATATCCCCATTTTTGTATATCAAAATCTTAGAAAATGACTGTTGAGAAATAGACAAACAAAATATCAAACTTAACCTTTCCCACCTCTCGATGATGATAAATAATTTACTTGTGTTTATAAAAAAGGTAGGTCATTTTCTTTTAACGTTGAAAATTCTAGATTATTTACGTAGGAATATTTGTTTCAAACTTTTTATTTTGTTAATATACAGGGTGTTTCAAAATTCAGTAGGTAAGAAGGGCGTATTTGTCAGGTCTAAATAAGACTTTCATATAAACATGTGTTCGTAAATGCTTTTTACCGATCTACAGACTGTTAAAATTGCAAGATTTTTTAAGTTTGTTCTTTATAGCTCTTGCAGTTTTTCAGATATTTAGATCAAATTTTTAACATGGATTACTTTTTACTATTTTGTATGGTTCAACAATCCTATTTTTTGCTCTAAAATTGAATGTACATTAAAAATAGCGTGGATTTAAAATATTTTTTTTATGTTATACAACCAGCAAAAGGTTAAAAAGTAAAATGTAAAATTTTTTAGTATAAACTTTTGAGAAGGCAAAAAAAAAACAATAATAACAACCTCACTGAAAGAAATGATATTAGCCTTCATACACGAGTTGTATATAATATTAGAGATAATACAATTTTTTTATAATGGGTTTTAGATTTTCTTTAATGACTGTACAATTTTTGTATACCCATTATCAAACAAGTTGTATTGTCCCAAATAGTATACAACTGGTGTATAAAGGCTAATATAATTTTCTCTCAGCGCAAGTGTGTAAAAATTGAGAAAAAAAAACAACCAAACACAGAATTACATTCAAGATGGCCGTTCGAGTGGCAGTTCCATGTGTAAATTCTAGTGCTAATAGACGTCATCATATGGTAAAAAGGAATTATTTTTACACACGTACCGTAATTTTGATTAAAAAGCTTTAAAAAAGTCGTAAACAAACACATTAAAATATTACTACTACAGGAGTATTTCTTTCAAATTTGATTTTTACACTGATATGCAGCAGATGTTGGTTTTGTTTTGTTTCCCCTTCCTATGTTATTATTTTAGTTTATTAATTATATCGAAATATGAGGTAATTAAGTTTTTTATTTCAGTTCTTTTATTTATAGAGTTAGGGGTCTTTTTAATGTGTAATATCTCGGGAGTAAAAAAATTCTTTATAATCCTGTTGAGTGTCCAGGATTCTTGTTTCCTAAATGTTAAATATGTGTCCCTTTTAAAATGGGTTCTGTTAGACTGTTGATTGGTCTGCAGTTGTAAGGATCCTGATAAGAGGAATGTGGATAAGATTTTGTTAACTAGGTGTTTGGAATAGTTATTTTTATTTTAGTAGGTTTTTATGATATTTAGATTTTTTGATGTAGTGACGGATGGGATAATTTTATGACTCTGTGCTTTAAGTTATTTGTTATATTAATTTTTTGATTGTGTGGGTTAGTGGAATGGTATTTCAAAAATCTTTCAGAAAACGTGGCTTTGAACCAGTCTGTTATGATTTCGCCTTGTTTGTTACTAATCAATATAACGTCAAGAAATGGGAGTGTGTTATTTCGCTCTTTTTCTAATGTAAATTGCAATCTTGGGTGAAAACTGTTAAAAGTTTTTAAAAGGTTAGTTTCTGGTCCTTGGGGGATGGTTAGAACGATATCATCAACATATCGCTTAAAGATATATAGTTTTGGCAGACATTCGTCCTGGAGTTGTGACATAACCAGATCCGAGCATATAGGCGACATGGAGTTTTCCTAATGTGTATATATATATATTTCACCTTGAAATAGAAAATAGTTGTTTGCAATACAAAACTCAAAAAGCTTTACAAATGTTTCCAAGGTTAATTTAGTTTGTTCTTTTATTTTATTCCACTTTTTTGTGATAATTTCTTTCGCAAGGTCTGTTGTATTTATATCTGTAAAGTAATACTACGTCTAAGGAAACTAATATATAATTTAGTGGTAGTATTGTTTGGTTGTATTTTTAATTTTTTTCGGAAGCGAAATTTAAAAGGTGTGATATATGTTTGCTAACATTATATACTGGGTGTCCAAAAAGTTCGAGTCTACCATGATATCTCCAAAACCAAAAGACACAGATATGTAAAATTTCGCATAATTAGATGGTTTACAAAAAATATATTTTTGCATGTTAATCATCGCACCCGTCATTAAGGAGGCGGAGGTAGGGCTGCGACGATACTTTTTTTAAATGAGGTACCCTGTATATTTTCAAAAATTTAAATAGAGTTTTTCCTTCTGTTTCCAAAAACATTAATATGTTACTTTTTTCTCTAACGGTTTTTAAATAAAATGAGAAAATCATCTCCATATATAAGACCAGAGTTAATTAATTCGATGATTCTTTGTCTAACACATTGCTCTTATTTAAAAGTTTTAGTCATTTGATTTAAAACCCGTTAGAGAGAAAGGTAACATATTAGGTATTTTTGAAAACAATGAAAAGCTCTAGCTCCGCCCCCTTAATGAATGGCAGCACAACCCACATAGCAATTTGTCATCCTTAGCATGTGCATAGAATATCCTCATGAAGAAAAGGGATATTCTTAGTAAGTTATAAATTAACATTGGAACATCCTAAGCATGTGCTAAGAACAGATTACGTTCCGCCCTAATCACATGCTATGCAGCTAGGTCGTTAGGATGTGCTAATAGATATTCTTAACAGATGATTGGCATGTGCTAAATCTATAGTAGCGCAAAACCAGTATAACTCTTATGGCTTTAAATAAAATAAAAAATATATTTCTGAGCTCTAAAAATATAAACAAATAATAAAAAAAGTGCGACGCGGCGACGGGGTTCGATAATTTTCGCGTTTGGTGGATATGTATGGACAAGCATCTCTAAACCAAGGGTTACCGGGTTCGTTGCTATATATAATCGATTTTTTAAAACTTATTTCATAATTGACATATACTTTGTATATGCTAAAGATGTCCTAAAAGTAACCTTCTTTATTGGTATTTCATTAGTATATGCTAAGGAAATACAGAATAACATTCTTTTGATGTTCTTTTACGGTACCAGAATATCTTGTGCGCTAAAAGGATCAAATAATGTTTCAATAAGTGATATATACTTTGCATATGCTAAGAAAATACTTAGAAGCTCATTCTTTTGGTGTTCTTTTATGGCACCAGAATAGCATGTGCGCTAAACGGACCAAAAAATGTTTTAAAATTGATATATTCTTTGCATGTGTTAAAGATGTACTCAAAATGACCTGCTTGCTATGGATATATATCCGTAATAGCATATACTTAAATAGTATGTACCAAGCATATGCTAAAAAAATCCTCAAAAGGAGGTGTAACGCATATGCTATGCATGCAAATGTTCTTTCATTGCTATGTGTGAATTAGCATCCAAAAGTATAATTATTTGTTAACCTTTTAATTATGTAAAATTATACTTCTCTGTCTCTTTTGGTTCTGGAGATATTAGGGTGGATTCGGATTTTTAGGACACCCTGTATAATGGTAAGCCAATGAAGAAAACGATAGGTCTGAGAGAGGTATTTTGTTTGTGTACCTTGGGCAAAAAAATACATTTTTGGCGTGATCGCAGCGTTTCTTTTTAGTTTCAACAGGTCAATTTCTTTATTTTTTGGGCAGTTGCTCCAAAAATTTATTGTTTTTGTTTTGGATTGTGATAGTGGGGTCTTTTTTGAGTTTTTATAGGTAGATTCGTCGCTCGATATTTATTTTGCTTTTTTCCCCAGTCTTGTTTGTTTTGTACCACTGTTATGTGAACTTTATCTGCCCTATATTATGTACATATGTTGACATCATTGTTTTTTAAAAAATGTGTGATTTCTTTAACCGCCATAAAAAGTTGTGTTCTATTTTTATTTTTGTTTAACAAAGTTGTTTGTTTTTTTTTAGTTTTATACGTATTTAGATAGTTTGATAAAATGTTAATAAACTTGTTTCTTAATTATGTTTTTTCATCGTCATTTTGTATTTTATCGATAGTATCAATAATCAATTGTTGTAGAGGTACGTCTTTTTCTAAATAGAGAAGATATAATATTAAACTAATAATAATAAAAAATTAATTAGATGTTTGGAGGAATTTAGCGACACACTATTTTTGTTCTTAATTTGAAACTGATAGGGGTGGTAGTGATTGTTTTTGTGTGTTTTTTAGGTTATTTAGTTTCTTAATTTCTTTTCTTTTGGTGTTCAAAATTATTAATAAAATAAAATGCACCGATTGCAATGAAGTGTACAACGCAGATATACTTAAAAATAAAGTTACAAGAGAATGCATGAAAGACTGCAGAAGCCCACAAGCTGAAAAAGAAAACAAAACGGCGCTTTTGGAACATTTTTAAGAAAAAGGACACTTCTTTAACTTTCAGGAAACAAGAATTCTGGACACTTAACAGAATCATAAAAAGAGGATTTTTTCCGAGATGTTACAAATTAAAAAAAAAAACATAAAAAACTTAAATGCCTCATATTTCGATATAATAAAAAGCTAAAATCATAACATAGGCAGAGAAAACAAAACAAAACCAGCATCTATAACAGACAGCAGGCTATTAAAAAGTATTTTAGAGAAAGATAGAAATAATTTGAGTCAATTGTTTAATAAAAATTTCTGTTTGGTCGTCTGTATGTCTGTTATTATCCAAAAAACAGCAAAAATTGTAATTCTTCAAAGCGTAAAGTGTCTAAGCCGTAAAGAAGTATTAAGTTATTTCAATAAAAGTTCTTTACAGTCTTTAAATTTACCAAAAAACGTGTCCTACTATAAGTCTATTTTAGTACATCTAAGGTTCATCATGCTCTACCAGTATGGTACTTGTGTATATAAAAATAATTCCTTTTTACCATACGATGACGTCTATTGACAATAGAATTGACATATGGAACGGCCGTCTTTTGAATGTAAGTCTGTTTTTTGTTGTTTTTTTCTCACATTTTTTCACATTTTCTGGCTGTTGTTATTGTTTCCTTCTCAAGTTTATACTAAAAAATTGAATTTTTTAATCTTTTGCTGGTTGTATAATAACATAATTTTTTTTTTAATTTTAAATCCACACTATTTTTATTTTACATTCAATTTTAGAGCCCTCAAGAAGCAAATAAATTTTGCGAAACGTTGGCATTTTAAAAAAAGACGTTTCATCAATAAGATCTCTCAATCCATAAACCTAGCTACACCTGCAAAAAAATGAGGTACGTTTTACTTTTGATGCAATAAAAGCTATTCAAGATATATCAAAGTTTGCAAACAAAATACTTTTTTTATACCTTCATCAAAAATATGATTTTAGTAACTGTCTGCAGATAGCTAAAGCATGGCTTTTTTGGTTACCGATGCAAACAAAAAAACTTTTTTTGATCACGGGTGCAAAAAAAAGATTTCCGTCCGTTTTTTACCCAAAATTAAGGAGAAATAGCAGAAAATAGTAACATAGAAAAAATATATCTATTCTTGCCTAAAAATTAAGCCATTTTCGCCAGTTTTCACCAAGAATTTTCGAAAAAAATCATTTAAAAAATCGGCAAAATATCAAACTGTCAAAGATTAAAATGTCGCAACAATAAACAAAGATTAAAATGTCGCTATGGACACCATATTTTTATTTTATTTACCAGCCGCCTTGATTTATAGTGTAAAGATGGTATCTTGCGAGAGGTGCTCTTCGTTCGAGATTTTTAAAAGCATTTTCCTGTTTTTCTTGGATTTTTTCATTACGGTATTAAAAAATATAGTGTTCACAAATCGCGGCTAAACTGTGCCTTTTTTACTCGCGTTCTTAAATACCTCGCTGCGCTCCTTATTTAAACCAACGCTTGTAAAAATGCACTATTTTAGCCACTAGTTGTGAAAACTACTATTCTACACTGTCTTGAATTAACAAAATAGATTTTTTTTTTCTTTAGTTCCATGATAACTCGAGGGACAAAACTAAATAAATAATTTTTTGATCTATTTTTTCTCTCTTAGAGGTATTTCAGAACCGCACCACATCTTAATGCGTTATGTAGAGGGGTTATCAGAATAATTTAAAAATAAAAACAAATGTATTTTTTCAGGGTACAAAATATTTTTAAAAAAATTGCTGATTACTCACGGAACATGCTTTTTTTAAACTAAATTAGGTGCATGTTTCAAGATATCCCAGCAAACACAACTGTTACATTAACATAGAATTTACGTAAATCTAAAGTACTTAACTAAGACCTGCTAAAGTACAGTAGGATGCAAGTGAGAACTATAATAGGAATTATGACCGGCCATATGGCGGTTAAAGTTCACCTAAGCAACATGGGCCTGTATCACGGAGATCTGAACTGCAGACTATGCAATCAGGAACCAGAAACAGTAGAACATGTAATATGCCAATGCGAGGCACTGGATCGCAAAAGGCATCTAATATTTGGGATAGTTAAATTAGACCCAATATTGACTGGGGACTACTCCATTAAGGACCTGTACAAACTTGCGCAGGGGATAAAACTAATGGAGTGGTTAGCCTAGGAGAGGGTGCACAATAAGCCAGTAATGGCTACAGTGCAGTGACTGTGGCTTGCCACCTGGCAGGTTGGAGTCACAATCGAGGGGTTTTAGTCGGTAGGAATCCGACACTACCCGGGCTCTCCTGGTAGAGGAGAAATGAATCTGCAGGAAAGTAGTTCGGGCGCCTTATGCAAGATTTCCCCTTGATACCCTTGAAAAAACAAAAAAAAAAGTACTTAAATATATAATATTATTTACGTAAAAAGTAGGGAACTTTGTGCATGGCATAATGCAGAACATGGAAGTTACTTTTCACCTTGTTGTGACTTCCAGTTTACATAGAATTTATGTAACAAAGTAATAAGGTGATGTAAATTTTACGTTATATTTATGTAACGGTGTTGGCTGGGATATTTTTCTTTCCTAAATATAATAATATAGTAAGATAATATTTTTCTTTACTTGCTTTGATTTTAGAGGTTATATGTCACTCAGGGGACTTTCTATGCAACAATAAGGATCAATACTCAGTGTACTCACAGGGTGACTAAATGTCCTAAAATTTTGACTGCGTCCTAAAATTTTAAGTAAAAATGGCCAAAACTTCTAAAATTTTCTCAAATTAACATTTTGTTCTAAAATTCCTCTATAATGCTCTTAAATTTTAACCAAAATAAAAAAATATTTTTTCTCTGTTTTTTTTTCGAGTTTATTCTATCCTTTTTGTCCAATGTCTATAGTAGGGCTCACTGAACCTCTGTTCACCCAGAACCAACAATGCAATGATGAATGGTGTTATTATTATTATTTCTCAATTGCATCCATTTTTAAGTTAACATAGCCTAGATTGAATTCTAACCTTAAATAATTTTATTTCTGTCATTTGTTGATTTTAAAACTATCCTTGAGCAGAAAGAGACTAAATAATTTTAATATAACTATGTATTTATTACTTAGTCGGTAAGCTATTATATCTCTTATGTACTTTGTATTTTGTAGGACAAAATGCCAAATAGACAAACAAAATATATTCAGTCTTGGAAAAATACGTTTCCTTGGGTAAAAAAAAAATGAAAAGGATGAATATTCTACATATTGTAAAATATGCAGAGTTGACTTTAAAATAGACAGCAGTGGAGTAAGGTAGCCACTAAGCAGAAACCTGTTACATTTACATTACCTTAACGTATTTTTGTGACCTTGTAAAGAATACGCGTTTTCCATTAAAAATTAAAAGATATGTACCATTTTATTTTCATAAAATAATTCCAGTTCATTGCGAATTGTGAAAAATCGCGAAAGCCTCCAATAAAAAAAAATCACGATAAAATTTAAACCTATACTTTATTACGAAAAATAGTTCATGGGCTAAATTTATTTAAATAAATTTTAAAAAACAAAAACCAGAGCGCGAGATTTTAAAACTACAATAAAATAAAGCCACCACTATTGATGCACCGAACTGACGACCTGTTCATCTCGCGATTCGGAACTAAATAAACGCTCACAAAAATTATTCTGTACAAATGAGTCCCCACGTTAGAAACAATCTGCGTCATCTCGCATTCCAATGTCTTCAAATTAGGGCAAAAATTATATTTCGCTGAATTAAAACCAAAGCAGGTCACCAGCTCAAAGTAGGTCACGAGATTCTTGCCTTTTCTTATTAAAACGTCTGATACACCAACATTCCTTCTATAGAAAGGGGCCCGTGTTCCAAATTGGGGACCGTTTGACCCAGAAAAACAAAACCCCGTGATTTTAAAGAAATTCCAAAATGCTTACGAAAAATCAAGCCTGACGTCAGTAAAAATTTGATATAAAACAGCAAATTGGAACCAGAGAAAGGCAGTCTAAAAACAACCAGCAAATTAGTTAAAAGGTTCAGTCTAGTGTTTCAAAACTAATTGTTACAAGAACTAAGTCGTGTTAATAGTGCCAAAATGACTCAAAATTTAAGTGTCTCCTTTTAAGGATAAAAATTGTACTTTTATTGAATAAGTTAGTTAGTAGCGAAAAATGTTGGTGGCTCTCGAACTAGTGAAATCCCAAACTGTCTAGCATGTAAGTGTTTAAAAAACTGAAACTCTTAGGAACTTTGATATACAGTTGAACAATGACAAGGTATTTTGTTTTTAAACGTATTATCCTAGAGAGATACTGAAAAATAGTTTCAAAGATCAGTTCGAAAGATCAGTCTTTAATGAATTTCTAAGCATCAGTTTGCAGCAGCAGTAAAAGTGTCCAGTTTAATTTAAAAAGTTCTCAAAATGACTTTGCCCCTAAAATATTTTGAGCCAGATAAAAGACGACAGACCCAGAACGTAAGAATTAAATATTAATAATGTTAGAAAAATGTATGTAGTTTATTGATTAGGAAGTTAAAATATCGGCTTATTTCTGGAGATGAATGTAGACGTTTGTATTATGGCTATTCTTTAACCGATACAGACACATCTATGAGTGAAGGAATTAAAATTAACGGAAGATTTTGTAGATTTACGTATGGATGGAACTTATATTTTAAATAAAATATTTATTATGTTTTTATCAAAAAATAAATCGAGTTGTCTATTTATAACTCCCAAAATTCAAGATTACTATGCACACTAAAACGCTCATGCCCAACATTGTAAAAAAATTGTGACGTCTCTTAAGGAGTTAAAAGTTATCCGCTCGAACTTTAGAAATAACCCTCAAGAGCCGATCTTCACATTGGTGTCAGAAGTGGGATGATTTTCTGTAAGGGGATGATTGAAAAAAGAAAATATTTTTAAAAAAATCAGAAAAGTTTTAGGTCTCTACAGACAGTGCATAGTAAAAAAAAAATGTCAGCGAAGACAGACAATTACAATATTATTTGAATATATAGAGCCTAAACTTCCCAATGATAGAATAATAAGTGTTCAGAAATTGTTGAAGAAAATAGAATACTTGTTGTAGCCATTTTAGTGTCATGAATATACCCAAGAAGTCATCATTTAAAGAAAAGTATACAGTGACCAAAATTAGTTCAAACATAGGGCAAATTTTAGAGTACTCTCGCATTTTAACAAAAGGCAAGATGGAATTTATATTGATTGAGAAGGTGTTGTGTACGCCTTTAAAAATGGTTTTGTTTGACCATGACTTAATTATTGATTGAGAATGCTTGTGTACGCATTTTAGAAGAGAAAATTGGCGTTGTGTAAGCCTTTATGAGAGGAAATTGGCGTTGTGTAAGCCTTTATGAGAGGAAATTTGTGTTGTGTTAGAAGAAAATATTTTTTGATGAAACAGGAAATAAAAATTGTGTTTGTTCCACTTTGTACTAGAAGATTGCTGCACAGTTTGAAACAGGCAAGCAGTTTGAGGAAAGGAGTTAAAGAAGTTTTTTTTTGGGAAGCTTTAAAAAATCCGAGTTCTTTGTTACGCGCCAATAACTGAGGACTAGTGTTGGGACAGTTGTTGTCTGTCTTAAGCACGTACTGAACTATGAGTATGATTGATTGCCCTAACAAAAGAAAAAAAAATGTACTCCGAAAGAAAAATAATAGCATAAGTGTAGAAAAATGTTAGAAATGTACAATGCTACAGGACGTTCAGAATCTACACTGAAAAGAGAGAAAGACGAGAAGGAAGTGGAACGCATGAATTTTCAATAAGAGAAAAAGTGATATAAATTGCCATGTAGGTAGTTAATCTATGCGTTGGTCCGGAGTGTTAAAAATATGTGTGACAAAGAAATTTTGATGGTGTTAAAGAAAACTCTAAGAATGTTTGAAAGGCAACTACATAAAAATTAAAAGATGTCTTAAGTTGAAAGAAATTGTTTTGAAATTTATTGAGTTAAGACATTGCTCGTCAGAAACTATTTGTTCGGAAGGGTTGTAGGTCCTACAACTTCCGACATTAAACAGAAAGTTTGATGGTCTGAGAGTAGTTTCTTAACGATATGTATGGTAAAAGTAATTTCAGCAAACAATTACCAGTTCAGTGGTTTTAGAACCTTATGGTAATGCTCTTAGGAGATAGTAAATTACTTCTATACAGTAATTAGGATTGATCAAAGTTTTGAGGAATATTTTGGAAGAAATAATCAAAACAGATTGGTTTTGAGGAACAGGAGAACGATATGAGATAAAACAGCGGTCACGAGCAACGAAAGAAAGAATTTGGGAGATAAAATTGTTTTAAATAAACCAACAAGATGTTGACACAAAATAAAGTTAAAAAAAATCAATAAAGTGAGGGCTGTCAGCAAAACCTATGGAAATGGCTAGAACAAAGTACGAGAAGGCGGTATGGAAGTGAATACAAAATATAAATCAGAGTATAAAATAAGACAAAAATTTGTTTTTGTCCAAAGTGAAAATTTTAAAGGAAAGTGAAAAACTATCAAAGTAATTATAAATAGCGTGAGTGAAAAAAAAAATCATAATAAAAATGTTCTAATAAATTATGGTGATGATGTGAGAAGAAACTTTCCAGATTGATAATGCAAGTAAAGGGATACTTGTGGAAGTTCCACGAGCACTATCGACGTACCAACTAGTATATCGATGACCAGCACCATAAGTCCTGTAACCCAACAGAAGATAGACAGAGATCGAAAATAAAACAGTCGAATCAAGTTGAAGAACCGCAGCATGAGGTAAAATTTGCAGGGCACTATATAATGATATTGTATTGTTCTTTTTAATTTAATTTTTGTATTGTATTCTCCATTGTCATTATGGTAAAATAATTTTTATTTAGGTATATTCTTCAATATTTTAGATTTTTGTTAAGGTGTAGATTTTTTAAATATTTTTTGGTCTTACCTTCTGAGTCTAATAAAAAAAAAACAGCGATCAAGTATCGGGACGTGGTTTTGAAAATGAGAATACACAAAAACATGAAAGATATCTGGCTCATTTAAAAAGGCAAAAAATTGTGACGTCTCTTAAGGAGTTAAAAGTTATCCGCTCGAACTTTAGAAATAACCCTCAAGAGCCGATCTTCACAACCTGTTACTTAACACAGCTTGTAATTAACCTTATACCTAGAAGATATTACATTGCCAGCAGGTAGAAAGTCATGGTAGGTTCCAAAAGCACCAAAATTTGGAAAAATCTCATGAAAAGGGGGAGCCGAAATTGTTCTTTAATAGGAACCAAGAAAATTTTTCAAATCTACGAAAGCAGAGGCCCTATGGCGAGCCCTATGGGCTTTACATAGCGTTGAAAAAAATTACTCCTTTCGAGGTTTCGAAGGCATCTGCGACTTATTTAAGAATTATATGTTTCCAGATAGTGAAATAGGTTGTAAAAAAACAAATTATATCGTTTACTCTTTATTATTTGACAAAACTACAACTTCAATAAATGTCAAAAAACAGTTGGCTATGTATATTCAATTTTGGGATTTTATAAATGACGTAATGATACCAGCGGTCTATATTGAATCTGTACTTATAGGCCATTGCAGTTTCGAACATATTGAAGAAGTATAGCTTTTGATTTTATAAAAGAATATGGACTGGATCCAAAAATGCTAATTCATATAAGTTATTCGGATGGACCCAATGTTAACCTGAAGTTTTTTTTTAAATATTCATTGTTGCCGTGCAGGAAGAGTTTGGCACGGAAAAGAAAATGTACTCAAATGTTTCCAAACTGTCCTAAAATTTTTTGGTTTTTGTCCTAAAAATCCTAAAAAAAATTAAGCAAAAGGCTTTGGTCACCCTGTACTCACAATATAACGAATTTAATTTAAAAATCGGACATTTAAATTAATGTACATATTATGATGTGACGTATTTATAATTTCTAGTTTATTAAACAATTCTTGGGAATTATTAATAATTCGTAAATACTGATAAAAGCAATTTTAGTCAATATAAAAATGGATCATATTAACTTAAGAATTATTAGTTGTCTTACTTAAACGCAAACATGCCTAAAAGTCTAAAAAGTATAAGTGAACGTTACATGCACTTTTTTGTACTATTTTTCACAAATTTTATGTGTTTCATTTGTAAGTATGAAAGCTCACAAAAATTCGTCTTTTTTCTTCCGACTGAGCGGGTGTCCAAAACGTGTAAATGTGTTAAAAGGACGTTAGAATGGATACTCCCGCAAAGAGTACCTATAGGTACCTACTCCTCACCCGTTTTAACGATATAAGTACCCGCTTTGTATTGTGTTTTGTAAGTGTGCTGAGATGGAGAGATACCTTTGTGTTTACAAAAAATAGATAAAACATCCGTGAACAGTCTTAAATTTTTCATGAGAATATTTCCTGCACATTGATACCAACCAAACCACCAACCAAAGAAATTCTAATTTTTTAAAGCGATTCTCTCACAAACTAAATAAGATTTTACTACTATGATGTTTGGTGTACTTTTTAAAGGTTTTTTCGGGAGGCTTTTTTGTCTTTTTAGAATACGATTAAAAAATATCTCGAACACATGTACTTTTTATTCAAGGGGGGCACTTTTTGGTCGTAGGACACACGACTACTTCTTTCGAGATACGTTATTTTGAAGGGTTTTCACTGTTTTTACAAAAATGTTAACATTTAAAAAATCTAGCTATTATCACTCACTTTCAAATTCTAGAATCCTAGAAGGACAAATTAAGGAAATAATAAAATACCATATTAGGGATTAATAAATTTATGCTTATTATTAGGTACTATTAACAAAAATAAAATTACGTGTCATTTCAGTAAAAATAAACGATTTATGCATTGGTCCTTGCAATTTTGAAAGTACACAGCGGCGAGCCGTAGGCATTTCATTAGGGGGGAACAAAGGCAATTTTTTTCTTTTTTTTATTACTGTTTGAAGAAAAACAAAAATGTTTGGTATAATTATTAATAAAGTGTATGTTGTAGCTAGCCCTTGTGCCAGATCTCCGAAATTGGACCATGTCATTATAATTTGGGGGACTGAATTAATTTTTGTGTTTCAGGGATCATATGGAGCAAAAATGTCAGGGAGGCCGATCATGAAGAGGTAGCTTTCAAATATCTCAAAATCGGTTAGACATATATTGAATTTATTTTTCTGATTCTAGATTTTTGTTTTTTGATTATGGCCAAAAAAATCAGTATTTAATGGTCGACACTGAAAAAGGCGGAAAATTAGGTTTTTTGAAATTTGTGTTTATATTGGACTAAGGATTGTGTATATAGAGAAAATATTTAAATAAAAGTTTCAGATTAACATAAAACGCAAAAAAAAATTAAAGATCGGATAAATACAACTTGATATATCGAGATTTAAAGCAGACGTGACACCACCCAAGTAACACAGCTTTGACACTATATAGACTTTAAAGCCAAGTCATGCAATGCTGCAAAAACGTTCGTACAGCTCTACTTTTGCTTTAAAATAGCTAGCTTTATTTAATCTGTAATTTTGGCTGTTAAAATTGTTTGACTACTAAATTTATATTCAAAATAACTTCTATAGTTATATCATCTAGCTAATCAACATTTAAAGGTAAAACTTATACCTAAAAATATGCAAAAACTTAACTTACAAAATAGTTGCAATCTTAACTTTTTTTCTTAAAATACAACTGAAAAGAATACCAAGATGGCAACGGCAGTTATTTGTTGTATCCTAGTGCAATTTTTATTAAATGCAGCTGCTTTTAATGCTATTTAGCATTTGAGAATAAGCGCCCTCTACCGCTAGGCTGGGACCGTGAGCCCACAGCAATAACGCCAAGATTTGCTTTTGTTTTAGATTTATTATTTAAAAAAATGCAAAGTTGCTCGGTTGCACGAGCGGGCGAGCGGCCATGTTTTATATTATGGCGAAATATAACCTCTCAAAAATTTGTGAAAAAATCTTTTTTACATAAATATGAAAACCTTTCAAAATCAAGTAAATATGCAAGACATGATGTTTCTCCTTTAATTCTAGAATAAAATTTAAAAAAAAATAAAAACATTTTTATTAAAGAAAACCCTTATTATCTCAAATTTTTGAAGCGCGTGCAGTTTATAACGAGGTATCATGACACGTTTCATCATCACACGGACCTTCGCACAAAGATTACTCTTGGGAAGTCTACAAAATGCGTATTTTTGATTGAGAGTTTGTTATAACATCAGTAATATTTATATTAGTTGCCTTCCATCTTCAGTCTTTTATGTTGTCGGACAGTTGGCGGAAACATTATCCATGGGCATGCATATTTTAAAGCAACGTACAGTAGTAGGCGCAGTTAGCGAAAAATACCTCTTATACTTCCTGATACTAGTGACAAGCATATCAGTGATTTTTAGGTCACCGGTATACCGGTGTTGGTGACTTATAAGTCACTGTTTCTTTTATAAGTGACTGAGGTCGCTGTTTTACTGTGTTAACAACAACAGTCACTGCCCATCAGGTAATCAAGCAGCGGTTAGAGTAACACACAATAACGAAGCAGTTAGAGTAGAATTTTTGGTCAAGTGTGACTGCACAAAAATTATACGTAGGTATACGTTGCCGTCGTCGGTCGATCAGTTTGCGACTATACTTTATTAGTGACCCACGGCGCTGCTTTAAAAATTAGGTCACCGGTAGTAACCGTGGTGACCATCTAAGTCACCGTTAAAAGCCACCGGTATAGAAATATCGCCCATCACTACCTGATACCAGTATGAGATGTTGCACAGTATTCATATACATATTATCGAACAAAAATCTACCGCAAGACACTCTATGTGAGTTCAAGTGTTCCCCCTACTGATCACGTCATTAAAAAAAAAACGATTATTTAAAAAAAAAACGATTAAAAAAAAGGAATATTTAAAAAAAACAATTATTTAAAAAAAATATAAAAAATTACTTATTTAAAAAAAAAAAACCTTTTGGTAGATTTTTGTTCGATAACGTGCATGAATACTGTACAAAATTTCATACTCGTATCAGGAAGTGATAAGTAAGTAAGATCTTACTATTCTATTTTGCGTTTTAATGGTGGAAAGTTTTCTAAAAAGTGTACTTAATCATTTTCTGGATATAATTAATTGTCGTGTCCGGATTTATTCTATAAACCCATTCTTCTGCGACCTGTACCAACGAGATCTGATGATTGTATGTGATAACTAACTTACTCTTTAATCTAATACTTTAAGTTGATTTGTAAACCATTTCAGGTTTTTCTAGAAAAAAAATAATATTAAAATTAATTACAAGTTTACTTTATCGCAATATATGTTAGGTTTTATAACGAACCTTCTCTTACATAACCCTAAATAGGTTTCATGGTTTAATTCTCTTTTAGTTAAAAAGTGAAAAAGATTGTTAACCACCTTTTTATAGCTAATTAAATTACCTTTAAATTGCTGTTTTACATGAAAAATTCACCCATCAAAAAAAATTGTCGCAAGTTGCGGTTCGGCCATTTTTGATCCGCCATATTAAGCGCACCGTCGACTTTTAACCAGAGCTTCTAGTTTTATTTTATTCAAAATGACATTGCTTTTTGATTTTCATAGTTTTTAGGGACTTTTATGACTCATTAAAATGTGAAATTGTTGTGTCTAGGGCACCCATAGGTCACTTTTGCGGTTTTTTAAGTATTACCCAGAAACCACTAAATCTACCACAGAAATTAGTGCACATTCTAAAGTGTCTCAAAAATTCGCATTTTTTTTGTCAATAGTTTTTTATAAGGTGCACGGTTTTCTGGAAAACTTTAAAAAATATGTAAAAAAATATGCGTAAAAATACCAGATATTGATAAATACATAAATACATCAAAATTTGTTTTACAAAAATTGCTTAATAAATTAGAAAGAATAATTTTTTCAATAATAGCCCGGGCGGCCATCTTTAATCCAAGATGGCGAGGGAATCAAGCGTCCCTCAGAAGGAAATTTTGTTACTACTACTATCCGTCAGACCAAGAATATACAAACTAACATCTGTCGAAAATCCATGGCACCTTCATATGGAAAAATTCCCCTATAGCGTGTTTTAAAAGCTAACGCTTTTGACCTATACCTCAACTCCATAGAAAGCGCGCTGGGTCTCGCGAAAACTCTTGAGGACCCAAATATTAGCGTACCTAGTGTTAATTGAATCTAATTTACATTTGCCGTAATTAGTTGAACAGAAATAGTTTAAAGACAAAGACAACAATATGCTTTTTGTACTGCCTCTCAATTTCTCCAATATAAGTAAAATCTCACACGTGCCTTTCCATCTCACTCATCACTAGTTTATCTTTGTGGGGTCGAGTAAGTGTTTCCCACTTACTTTCACTCTTGATTTTTTAAAAGCGGACTTTGAGTCTATAAATAGCAAAACGTAAATTTCAAAAAATTTAATTTTCCTGTTTTTACATTTTGACCATTGAATACTGGTTTTTTGGCCATTTACCAAAAAAACAAAAATGTATGTGTACATTTAGAAAAAAATTAATACAAGATATAGCTGCTTTCAATCTCGAGATTGAATTCAAAGAATCACAGTCGAGCCGTCATATTTGAAAGCTCCCTCCTTATGAAGGCCTCTTCCTTCCGAAATTTTGACTTCGTATGACCTCAGAGATACGTGGGAAAGCTTTATTCAGTCCCCCCAAATTATAATGGCTAATGGGTCTGGCACAAAAGGAGAACTATTGCAGCTAATTAAATTTCCTAAGTCAACTTCATATTTCTCAACTGGTTGGAGGAGATGCTCCACCCCTCCATCCCCCTCCCCGAAGGATCGCCGGTGAAAGTACATGTATATCTCTATATCCTACAAAAATTTTTGTTTTTGTTGAAACACCCTGTGTATCAGTGTTTTTTTTTAATTTTTTAGTTGCGAATAAGACATTTCATGCAGCAGTGCCTCATGGGGTAAGAAGTCTTTTGTTTCACTGTAGTGCTTATTTAGACTCATCTTTATAATCAAACACAAACTGGCATAAGGTACTTAACGAATAGCATCGCCAATTGGTTGAGATTTTATGCTATGAGATATGTGCTGGATTATGGGTCATTTCCTTATGCAAGTTTGGATGTGAAGCCCTTAGATAACGATACTTTTTACTTCCCAATCTGGGGTGGCAGTTATTGTGGCACTACCTACTTCCCTAATAACACATAACGGCCCGGGGACGTCCTTTTTAGGTCCCCATAGGTCGCGAACGTCCCAGATCTAAAAAATACGCCCCTGGAACGTTCCAAGAAAAAGGTCTAAAATCAGTTCTAATTGAACCTTCAGGGTACGTCCTTTTTAGATCCCCATAGCCCCTGAAAGTTACACCCTAAAATGTACGCCCCTGGAATGTTCCAAGAAAAAGGTCCCCATAGACCCTGAAAGTCACAGCCCTAAAAAGTACGCCCCTGGAACGTTCCAAGAAAAAGGTCTAAAAACAGTTCTAATTGAACATTCAGGGGACGTCCTTTTTAGATCCCCATAGGTCGCGAAAGTCACAGCCCAAAAAGTACGTCTCTGGAACGTTCCAAGAAAAAGGTTTAAAAACAGTTCCAATTAAACGTTCAGAGGACGTACTTTTTAGATCCCCATAGGTCGCCAAAGTCACAGATCTAAAAAATACGTCCCTGGAATGTTTCAAGAAAACGGTCTAAAAAAAAAAGTTCTAATTAAACGTTCAGGGTACGTCCTTTTTAGATCCCCATAGGCCCTGAAAGTCACAGACCTAAAAAGTACACCCCTGGAACGTTCCCAGAAAAAGATCTAAAAACAGTTCCAATGGAACGTTCCGGGGACGTCCTAAACAGAGATGCATGTACTAGTTTTAATTAGCTACTCATTTTGCAACTAGATGGCGTACTTTGGTAAAATATTCTCTATCTTTTTCACATTCATTTTATACAATAAGAGATACTTGTATTTTAATTTATAATGACTCCAAAATGAGTTTATATAAAGACGGGCAAGGGTCGTCCAAGTTAAGGTTCCAGGAACGTCCAAAGGAACGACCCCGAGACGTTACAGTTGACAACATTAATCGTTCCAAGAACGTTCCCAGAACGTTTGGCGACGTCTGTGGGCGTTCCCGGAACGAATAAGAAGAATATACCGTGGACATTCAAATAAGAACGGCCAAGGTTCGTACAAGTAAACGTTCCAGGAACGTCCAAAGGAACGTTACAATTGACGACATTTTTCATTCCCTGAACGTTTGGCGACGTCTGTGGACGTTCCTGGAACGAATAAGAATAATATACCGTGGACATTCAAATAAGAACGGCCAAGGATCGTCCAAGTAAACGTTCCGGGAACGTCCAAAGGAACGGTCCTGAGACGTTACAATTGACGACATTGTTCGTTCCGGGAACGTTCCCTCATCGTTTTACAACGTCTACAGACGTTCCTGGAACGTACCATTGGTCCCGCGTTCCAGGGACGTTTTTAAAACGTACTTGTGTTATTAGGGTTCCTGGGCCAGGAGGGAGATAAAATAACTAGCCTCCACTAACGAGGATCGATTTGAGGGAAAAGTGATATAAAAGGAGAGGGCAGTTTTTAAAGTTGTGCGTTTTGGGGGGTCTATATATAAATTCTTAATTTATAAACATTTTGAAGACTTTGACAGTTGATAATGCTAAGTATAACCGCCGTAAGACAAAAGTCAAGCCAACTTTGGTGAAAAATAGGGGTCATTTCACAATGAAAATACTAGCTTTGTAGTAGGCATATCTCCAAAACTCAATTAAATGGGTAAAAAATTATTGACGGCCTAAAATTCTTAACAAAAAATACAAAAACCTGAATGGCTTATCACTAGCTAAAATTTGTCAAGTTTTCCCATTTTCACCTAGTATTCCCAGCAAACACTGCTAAAGGAGCACAGCGCTGACGCGATGCCGGCTGCCAACTTATCTGTCGCTACAGGACCTGCACTGACAAACGGCGCAGCGTGCCGGCTTCGTTACTGAGGATGGCTGCCTGGGCTGTTCAGCTAGGCCCGATTGGTCGGCAGCGACTCCGAAAATGACAAATGACTCGGCCAGTAGCGGCGCGATTCCGGCTGCCAGTTTAATATATGCTGCGGCTAAATTGGCAAACGGTGCTGGTTAGATTATTACGAGGATTACTGGGAATGTCCACCTGAGCTGTGTAGTGCCGATTCACTGCTTTCTACAGACCCAATGACGCTTAGCCAACAAGATGCTACTTCCCTTCTTCTTCCAGTGCCATGCTCTCTTCGAACGTTGGCGATCATCAGCGCGATCTGCACCCTTTCCACTGCTTTTCGGAAAAGTGTCATAGTACTAACACCATACCATTGTCTAAGATTTTTAAGCCATGATATCCGTCTACGACCCGGAACTCTTCTGACTTCAATTTTGCCTTCTATTATCAATTTTAAGAGTTTATATTTGTCATTTCTTAAGATATGGCCAAAATATTCAAGTTTTCGTTTTTTTATGGTAAATAAAACTTCAAGATCTTTATTTATTATGTCCATTCAAGATATCCTTATAGTATTCTACGATAACACCACATCTCGAATGCCTCTAACCTATCTACGCTCTAAATTTTTGCACATGGCCTCAGTCAGTCATAAGATGCTAAAAACATAACACCGAAGCACACGAATTCGGAAAGTACGATGCTACTGGGTCATGCAAACGTTTGTCCGGTATCGGCTTTAGAGATGTGTGATTCGTGAACGATTCGTTCACTATGATCGAATCACTTGCGAGTATTGAATGATCGAATATGATTCAAGACAGAATGAATCAAATGAGTGAATTAAATCGGAATAGATAAAATGACTTAATGACTGACTGACCGACGGAGACAAGACGAATTAAATGAAACTCAACGCGATGATAGACAGACGGACAGACTGATTCAATCGGTTGAATGAAAGCAGCGAGCAGCGTGTGTGGATCTTGAAAGAGATAGGCAATAAACTAAACTAATAAGTTAAATAGAGCAAGAGATAGACGAGAGAGAATATCGGAATAGCATATTCGTTTAATTTTTAGCCAGGGCCGAGTCTATCTTTTTCTGTTATACCTATTATCGGGTGATGAAAACAAAGAAAGATATCATTCAATATAGGTATTACGTTAAGATTCCTTTTATACAAGGAAAAAATGCTTTACTTTTTTTCACATCCTAATAGTTTTTTTGGTCATTTAGCTTCATCCAAAATATTCTATCATTCTAGAAACGAATCACTAATCGATTCGTTCAGTACAAAATAATCGATTTACCCATCTCTAATCGGCTTAACAAATGAGAATAATCTTTCTAGGAAGTAGTAATAGTAGTATCCACCAACATGTTCATAACCTTCGTGATAAAAATGAGCAAGTTTATAGTTAAATAAGTTGAATAACTTTTTGCTCTCTATATGTGTAATAATATTATCTACAATAGGAAACAAGATGCTTTTCCTTGAAACCTCTTCGAAATTTTAGATTGATATACATTTACTAGAGTCACTTTTTAATTACGATTCGCGACCCTAGAAAATAAAATTCTTGGTTGGCACATGCATAAATTGGCCTGAGCCGCGTTCGAGCTTAAGAGCAACTAGCCCCAAAAAGGTAAACTTCATCCTTCTAAAAATGTCTGTAGTGACTTGTTATATAAAAAATTTTTGTATATATAAAATATTACAAAAAAAAATTAATGTAAATTTTTTTTTTTTTGAAAATATAATTCTTAATGTGAAAACCAGGCGCATGTCGCTAGCTCGCTACGGTTCGTGAGTTACAATTTTTTAATAGTTTAATCCCCCGTTCTACCCTTTTGCCAGCAGCTAACAACACGCGGTTTTCACATTTTTTGAAAAACATTTAAAAAAAAACTGTAAAAACCATGTGTCGCTAGCTGCTGGCAAGAGGGTAGAAGGGGGGATTAAACTTTTTAAAAAAATTGTAACTCACGAAAGTAGCGAGCTAGCGACACTTGCCCGGTTTTCAGATTAAGATGGATAATTGTATTTTCGAAAAAAAAAAATTATTAAAAATTTTTTTTTTGTAATATTTCATATATACGTGCCTGCTGGCGCCATTTTTTATATAACAAGTCACTAAAGTCATTTTTAGAAGGATGAAGTTTACCTTTTTGGGGCTAGCTGCTCTTAAGCTCGAACGCGGCTCAGGCCAATTATATGTATGTGCAAACCAAGAATTTTATTTTCTAGGGTCGCGAATCGTAAGAAATGACATTGGCATTATTTACGCATTGGCCAAAAAGTGACGCCAGTAATATCCAGTTGACTCTGGAACCATTAAACGCTGCCTGAATTAAGCCGCAGACGTGCCAACGCAGGGCCCTAATTCTTGGGCAAGAAACGACATAGATTTGTGACGAATGATCCCACGTCGAACGTATTTCGTATTTTTGAGCGGGCATCGCTCATTCCGTTATATCAAAAAATGGGTCTTCGCGCTCCCCGACCTCAAAGCCAGGGATCGGTCCCATTTCTCAGGCAAACATGCGCGTAAAATGTATATCAATCTAAAATTTCGAAGAGGTTCCAAGGAAAAGCATCTTGTTTTCGAGGGATGGGATTGATCCCTTCTCTTGAGTTTCAAGTTCAACAAAGCTTTATTGTCATAAAATAGAAATTTTAATTGACAAAGCAGGTGTTTAAAATTAAATTAAAAAGAAAAATACAACATTACACGCATAAGTAAAAGTAATATTACTGTAAACCATAAAAATAAAAATTTTACAAAATACAAATTACATGTAGAAACATACAATAACAAACGTTTGTACCGCGTTGATCAATAAAATCTGAAATACATAATTTAGACAGCGAAAAAAATATTAATGTAAAACATAAAATAAAAATTGTACAAAACATATATTACCCTATATAAATATGAGCTTTCCTTCTTACATATCTGTAAAAAACTCGTCAACAGTATAATAAGCTTATTTTGTCAAAATTAGTCTTAACTGAGACCGGAAGCGTTCCATTCTCTGGATATTTCGCAACTCCATGCTGAGATGATTATAAATTTTGACCCCTTTGTAAGCAAAAGAGTTTTGAAAAATACCATAATATGGCATCGGTAAAGGCATATTGTTTTTTTGTCTAGTATCATATGAATATTGGTGGGTAGGAAGTCGAGTTCTATTTTTATGAATGAGAGATACTGTCTCAAGGATAAATAAGCATGCAAGAGTCAAGATGTTGTTCTTGATAAAAAGAGGTTTACAATGTGTCCTTGGTGATGCCTGACAGAGGTTTCTAATTGCTCTTTTTTGCAGAACAAAAACGCATATCTAAGGTGTGACTCAATGTTTGCAAAGTAAACATTTCTGGCAAAATCTCTCCAGAAATTCACGAAAGCTCACTCGGACCGAGTAACATCCTGAAGCTAGTCTTTTATTAAGTCTATTTATATGCTGCTGAAATTTTAATTTTTCGTCATCATCTCCAAACCCAGGAATTTGGTATTACCTACCGAATTAATTGTCTCGTTTCCTGCGACAAGATTAAGATTAAAGCTTGCTAGAAATGCACCAAGATTTAATCTTTAAGAAACCAGCTTCTATTTTAGTTTTTAGTTGTGCAAGACTCGTGTTGCTCCATGAGACCGTAGCATCGTCAGCAAATGCTGTTATTTTCCCGAAAATATTAAGTTGAAGTAGGTCATTAATGTATATCAAAAAAAGAGTAGGGCCTAATACCGAGCCTTAGAAATAAACGATTGCAGCCAACTATAAGAAACTCCACGAAATCCATAACAAGACAGTTTTCCCAGCAGTGTCTTGTGATCTACGCAGTCGAATGCTTTAGAAAAATTACAAAACACCGCTGCAGATTCCTCTTTTTTAGTAATACTTGATAAGAGTCGAGACAAAAAGTCATGCATAGCATCAGAAGTGCTTTTCCCTTGTTGGAAAAGATAACATTCTTCTACGAGCTAAAGTCTCAACTAGTTTTGAGAGGGTGGAGACGAGAGATATAGGTCTGTAATTTGATGGTAAAGATCTATCACCACCCTTATAGAGAGAAAACGCCAGATTCAATCGAGAAGCTGATAGCGGTCGACAATATATTTAAGGCAGGTGCAAGTAATTCTGCTAAAACATTAAGTGAAATGCCGTCTTCGCTTGTTGATTTTTTATTTTTCATAGTTTTTATAGTTTCTGTTATTTCAGCCGAAGTTGTTGGAGAAAAAAAGAAAGTTTCCGGAATATTAACATGCGAAAGATATAGTAATGGATCAGTTGATGGACTAATATTATGTGTAAGTGTTTGTGCAATAGAACAGTCATAATCGTTTAAACTATCAGCATCAATTTTTAAGGGTTGAGAAGATTTTTGCGATTTTCCCATAATTTGATTAATAATTGACCACGTTTCACGTTGTTTGTTTACACAACTGTCAAAGCGCCGCGAGTAGTACATTTTTTTTGCTTTTTTAATGACCAGTCTGTATGTTTTCCTAAAAGCAGAAAAGTATGTTTGTACTAACGAAGAGTTAGGAAAGTTTTTATGTAACTGGTTAAGAAACCTTAAATTGGCAGCAGAAGTTCGAATTCCAGCTGTTATCCACCTTTTTTTATCTTTTCGTCTATTTTTAAAAATCGAATTGGAAATGCTTTATCAAGGATTTGGGATAAAGCAGTGTAAAAAGATTGTAAAACATCATTTGAGTCTGATAACGAGCCCCAATCATAAGAAGCACAAATTGCACTAAAAGTCTCAAACTCCTTTGAATTATATATTCTACGGTAGATTGGAAAGCAGCAAGGTGAAACGGTTTTCCTTATCTTCAAAATTAATATTAAGATCTCCTGCGATTATTATTTTATAATTTGCTGAGAATTTTTGCAAAAGATCTTCCAGTCTAACAAGGCATAACTTTGTGTTGGTATCTGGAGATCGATACATACAGACTATGTAGCAGTTTTGACTATGCGAAAAAATAATAGAAAATTCAAACTCCCTCTCCACCAACATGTCATCGAGCCCAGTAAAACTCGTGAATGTCTCACCGAGAGACTCGCTCACAAGTGCGATTGTACCGCCATGAACTGAGTTTGTTCTGCAGTATTTGGAAACAATAAAATATCCAGGAATGAAAAGAGTGTTCAGTCAGTAATACAATTTTCGGAAAATTTAAACTTTCTAATGTAACAAATAATGTGTCACTTTTATTTCTAATTGACTGTATATTAAGAAGCATGACAGAAATGCTTTTGTCAATATTATTTATCCTAAAAAAGAAACAGGTTCCATGTCAGTTCTGTTACTGCTTTCTTTGTTTTGGCAAGGCACTTTACGTAGAATAAAAGAACTGGCATTAAATTACAATATTTAACAGAGATAGTAGTGAACAATTTTTTTAACACTCAACTCGTCTCGATAGAGGAATATAAACAGTTACACAAAGCTTTTTTGGATAATCGAAGTTTGCTATTTACAACATTATTATCTACAATTCTGACTGAGGCGCTATTTAGTGTAAGAAATTTTTGACAAATCGTTAGAAACTTACAGTATTCATATTTATTATTATCTGAAAATGATAAGGAAAATGTTACGTGAGTATATTTGCCAACGGAAAATAGTTGATTTAAGATAAAAGGTGTTAATTTATGGGATAAGCGTAAGTCAATGCAAATTATAACGTTATCCTCTTTAGAGTAATCTTTAGTTAAACCAAAAATCCTTTTTGCCATTTGTGGAATGGAAAACTCGTGGTGGCAGTCACCATAGATGGAGTAGACTGCAGAGTCGACGGAGTGAAGTAATTCGGTGGCAACTCCTCGAGAGCTTTTGTCGCCGAAAACCAAAACGCTTCTCTTGCTTACAAGAGATGCAAGCACGGAAAGGTTATTAACATCCTGAACGAGTCGATTTGCATCTGTTTTAGACTCTCAACTTCGGATAGGAGAAAGTTATTATCGGCATTTAGGGTTTCAATAGATATTCGCATTTGGCTATTGACTTCATTTAACTCAAGTATGTTGTTTCCTAACTTTTTAGACTTTCGTTTAAGTTTTTTTATCTTTTTTTTTATTAGCTTTAACCTTCATATTTCTTACGTTTAATGCAAATGAACTCTCATTTGATATCTGTTCTTGTTGGCTAAGTTTTTCTTCAATACCTGGTACCAAAAGTTCAGTGTAAGTGGTACAGTCTTTGAGTAAGGTGCTAGAGCTCGTGTCAATGATTTCATTATTTTCCTTTACAAAGAGAACATCGTGGATGCCATAAAGGCCTTTTTTTATCTCATCCATTTCAGAAATATATTTTGTATTGTGTTTAGTAACGTTTTCCAAGTTTTTAAGTATTTTTTTTTACTTTGTCCTGCAATTCTAGGTTTTCCTTTTTAATTTCATCAATCAATTTATTTATTCTTGTGTTTAGTGTCTGAAATTCATTCGGGTTATCTTTGGCATTCATTGCTTGGGTTTGGTCTTTAACTTATTAGTTTAGTTTATAGACTGTCCCTTTAAAGATCAACACACGCTGCTCGCTGATTCCATTCAACCGATTGAATCAGTCTGTCCGTCTGTCTCTCTTCGCGTTGAGTTTCATTTAATTCGTCTTGTCTCTGTCGGTCAGTCAGTCATTTGATCCATTCCGATTTGATTCACTCGTTTGATTCATTCTGTCTTCGTCGGTCATTTGACTGATTGAATCATATCGAGCAAAGATGATTCGATCATTCAATACACGCAATTGGTTCGATTTTCTTCAATACCTGGTACCAAAAGTTCAGTGTAAGTGGTACAGTCTTTGAGTAAGGTGCTAGAGCTCGTGTCAATGATTTCATTATTTTCCTTTACAAAGAGAACATCGTGGATGCCATAAAGGCCTTTTTTTATCTCATCCATTTCAGAAATATATTTTGTATTGTGTTTAGTAACGTTTTCCAAGTTTTTAAGTATTTTTTTTTACTTTGTCCTGCAATTCTAGGTTTTCCTTTTTAATTTCATCAATCAATTTATTTATTCTTGTGTTTAGTGTCTGAAATTCATTCGGGTTATCTTTGGCATTCATTGCTTGGGTTTGGTCTTTTTGAATTTGTACGAAGCCGCTAATTGTAAATTTATAAGTATTTATAATTTCATTTTGTACTTTTAACCTCTCTTCTAGCTTATCTAAAGCCTTAGTCAAACTTTCGTTTTTAATATTTAATTCATAAGTTTCACTTTCTTTATCGGCCTGCTTATTACGCAGGTCAGTTAATATCGAATCGATGGGTTTTAAATTTCCGTCCTCATTAGAATCTCTGTGATCTACGATATGAATGTAACTATTATTGGTTGAATTAAGTATTATAGGAGACGGAGGAGGGTTATTAATTGGACTTGGTTGATTCGATTGAATTGCTTGCAACTTAGCAGCAATATTTTTCAAAGCAGTCATTCGTCGAGTTTGGTTATCATCCATTTTAATTCTATTATTTAAAGAAGTTTAAACTACACTAAAAAATCGTTTTAATCGCACTAAAATGATTAAGTTTTACAGAGACGAGGATAAATAACACTCCGTCGGATATTATAAATGCAGTATAGCAGTGATTTGTCAAAACTTAAAAAAGAAACAAATAATTCATACGTGTATGGTCACCCCTAAAAACCTTATCGCAGAAGTAGTACCGCACAAAAAAAAAGTTCTCAGTGGTACCTATATCTATAGTTTTTTTGTTATTTACTTCTGCGGTTTAAAGTTATAAATACAGTTTTAAGTCATATAATCATTGTTTTTAGAATAAATGTTATATGTGCATACGTGTTTTTGTGATACACTTTTTAACAAATGTTTGGCACTAAAACCACTAGATTTTAACGATTTTATTGGAGCGATTAATTAATTAACATTAAGCAGTACTTCACTAAAGGCGACCACACCACGGGATGGTTCCTTTTCTCGAGATTCAAGAATTAGGCCCTGTAGTTTAATAAATCTGCTCACCTTTAAAGTCAATTGTAGTAGTTTTATCTATAGTAGATAAATGGCGCTGGTTTCAATATTTGCCTCCTAACGTAGATAAATATTATTACACATATAGACAGCAAAAAGTTATTCAACTTATTCAGCTATGAACTTGATTATTTTTATCAAGAAGGTTAGGAACATGTTGGTGGGTACTACTACTACTAATTCTTTGAAAGATTATCCTCATTTGACAACCAGGACCTCCCTGCATGGGATGTTCTTGTCAGACGGGTCATTAGATGTTGCCTGAATTAAGCCGATTAGAGATGGGTAATTCGATCATTTTATACTGAACGAATCGACCAGTGATTCGTTTCTAGAATGATTGAATCTTTTTGATCGATCATTGAATCAATCATTTGAAATTGAATTAAAGAAAATGGTAACCAAAAACAAAGGTCTATTTGAGGATGCAGCTAAATGAGCAAAAAATCTATTAGGGCGTCAAAAAAAGCATAACATTTTTTTATTATATGTAAGGAATCTTAACGTATCACCTATATCGAATGATATCTTTCTCTCGTCTACCTCTTGCTCTATTAACTTATTAGTTTAGTTTATAGACTGTCCCTTTAAAGATCAACACACGCTGCTCGCTGATTCCATTCAACCGATTGAATCAGTCTGTCCGTCTGTCTCTCTTCGCGTTGAGTTTCATTTAATTCGTCTTGTCTCTGTCGGTCAGTCAGTCATTTGATCCATTCCGATTTGATTCACTCGTTTGATTCATTCTGTCTTCGTCGGTCATTTGACTGATTGAATCATATCGAGCAAAGATGATTCGATCATTCAATACACGCAATTGGTTCGATCATAGTTAGTAGTCATTAGCATCGTACTCTCCGAATTCGTGTGCTTCAGTGTTATGTTTTTAGCATCTTATGACTGACTGAGGCCATGTGCAAAAAGTTAGAGGCATTTGAGATCTGGTGTTATCGTAGAATATTAAGGATATCTTGAATGGACAGACTAAGTAATGTGGATGTTTTGCTTGGAATAAATAAAGATCTTGAAATTCTATTTACCATCAAAAAACGAAAACTTGAATATTTTGGTCATATTTTGAGAAATGGCAAATATAAACTTTTAAAATGATAATAGAAGTCAAAATTGGAGGCAGAAGAGGTCTGGGTCGTAGACGGATATCATGGCTTAAAAATCATAGATAATGGTATGGTGTTAGTACTATGACACTTTTCCAAAACGCAGTGGAAAAGGTATAGATCGCGCTGATGATAGTCAAGAAGGGAAGTAGCATCTTGTTGGCCAAGTGTCATTGGGCTTGTAGAAAGCCGTGAATCGGCACTGCACAGCCCAGGTGGACATTCCCAATAATCCTCGTAATAATTTAACCAGCACCGTTTGCCAATTCAGGCCCAGCATATGGTAAACTGGCAGCAAACGCGGCTTTGGATCAGTCATATATACCATACAGTTTGCTGGCAACACTGCAGCCGGAATTGCTTAGCTCAAAAGGTTTTGCCAGAATAATTTTTCACAATTAGGCCGCCACGTTGGCATGACTCGCTCTTGCCAATACTGGTCCATTGTTGACCTTTAGCTGCCTATCGGCATCCTGATTTTCGGCTAGCCAAAATCGACCCGGTATTGGTCTACCACGAGTACCAGCGATGTGCCAACAATGCTAATGCAGACCCACTTTGGTGCGTTTAGTGGGTCTTTAATGGGTTCCCAAGTATTACACACCATGTATTCCCAGAAGTATTCCTCCCCTTATCTACCAGTATTTCCGTCAGCGAAAAGCTTCTCGCAAAAACCTATCAAAAACCTTTAAGTTATAATTTTTTCGGACCGTAAGCATAGTCTAGCCTTTAGAAGTGCTCAATTTGAAACAACCCTGTAAAACTATTTATATTTTGTAGGTGTACAAAAAGACGTTCTATGCTGTTCAACATGTGGTAAGATAAAAGTTTATAGTTAAGATAGGTATTACCAAGCCCTATGCATATCAACGCACATCAACGCGTGCCGACGAAGGGGTTTTTTGATGGAATGGGTTTTGTGAAGCGTGTGTATCGACCCTAAAAATAAAGGGCAGAAGTTGCATGCGTTTTCTGTTTACACCTATGCATATTTTTTACACAGAATGATAAGTTAAATCTGGTGACTTTTCTGGTTCAAAATATTGGAGTTTGAACTAAAAGAAGTATATTATATTGTCGATAGATGGCGCCAGATGTCATTTTGCCAAAAATGTTGAGATTGAAATTTTATAAGAATAAATAAATTATTTATATATTAATATTAGTATTGAAAGGTTGAAATATTTTGGCATATATTATGTTGGTTCCTTAATTTTTGAAATATTGTAATAAATACGTTTCATCATTTAATAAAAATGAACTGTGGCCAATTTTTAAAAATTTGGTAGGTGCTGTGAACAACGGCCCTTAAGGGTTATTTCTAAAGTTCGAGTGGATAACTTTTAACTCCTTAAGAGACGCCAATATTTCTTTAGAATAAATTTCCCGTTTTTTACAAAAGAAAATGTTGAAGAAAACATTTATTAAAATTTTTATGAAAATTATTTTGGAAGACTTTATTAAAACTTTTATGAAAATTATTTTGGAAAACTTATGAAACAAAGAAAAAAATATTTTAAATATTTCAATTTTCAAAATCATTAACTAAAATTATTATGACAATATTTAAGGTTGGCTGCTAAAAAGAAAATATTTTTAAAAAGATATCGAAAAAAAAACAAAAATATTTTCAAATTTATCATACCTAATTTTTTTTAACTTATTTTTAACTTATTTTACTATTTCTGAAACAAAAAAAAACATTTAAAATATTAATATATAATCACACTTTTGTGGAAAGAAAATATTTTGCCAGTTATTAAAACAAAATAATTTTTAAATTTGTTTATAAGAAAAATTCTGTTTTAAGTTTTTTGTTTTCTTTTGCCGACTTTTGAAATATTATAGAACGAACCAGGGCAGCCATGGACGAAACCATGCTGAGGAGTTTCTTTGAGAATTTGGAGAAAGAAATTGAAGGAGTGCCTCCAGAGAACTTGTGGAATTTCGACGAGACAAATCTCACTGATAATTCAGGGAAAAAGAAGGTTCTCGTCAAGAAGGGATGCAAGTATCCTGAACTGATTAGAAACGCATCAAAAACGTCAATTTCAATAATGTTCTCTGAAAATGCCACCCCCGAACTTTTGCCTACTTATGTTGTGTACCGAGCAATAAAGATGTGGAGCACATGGGCAGAAAATGGGCCTAAAGGTTGCCGTTACAATGCGAGCATCTCCGGTTGGTTCGATGCTAATATCTTTGCCGACTGGCTGGAATTCCAAATGATTCCTAGAATAAAAAAACTAGAAGGAAAGAAAGTATTACTGTGCGATAACCTTTCTTCACATATCACAGTGCTTGTACTCCAGCTTTGCCGCGAAAATAATGTCCACTTGATCTGCTTACCGCCCAACAGCACACACCTAACACAGCCCCTCGATGTCGCTTTTTTTCGCCCCCTGAAAATCGCATGGCGAAATGTTTTGGGCGAATGGAAATCGACGGCAGATGGCATAAAGAATACCAATATCCAGAAACAACATTTCCCTCCATTGCTGACAGCTGTAATGAATCGTATAAAACCCCAAGTCGCCGAAAACCTACAGGCTGGATTTGGCAAATGTGGAATATTCCCATTAAACATTAATGAGGTGCTGGAGTGAATCCCTACAGTAAACCCTCAGGTGGTTCAGTCAGAATTCATTAAAATGCTTCAGGTAAAGAGATCCGAATTAACCAAAACTGCAAGCAATCGCCGCAAAAAAATGAACATGCCAGCTGGGAAAAGCGTTTCTGCATTTGACGAGGACCAAGAGATTGGAGAACCATCTAACATTGCCGATGATACGCCCCCAGATGACAACAAGATGACATTTAATGATAACTCTTTTGACGATGTTGATTTTGATGAGCTTGTTCAGGAAAGAGAAAAAGAAAGTGAGTTCGTCAACTTTTTGGAGGGGAGACAAAGCGATAACACCAAGTTTATGAATGTAGTCTGGGAGGTAGGACGATTTGTCGTGTTTAGCCAAAATGGAAACTTATTTCCTGGAGAAATTATAGTTTTCGATGACGGAGAAGTCACACTTAATGCGATGCAGAAATCATTAAAAATGTGAAAATGGCCTCCAAAGAAAAATCAAGTGGTCTATCCATGGTCAGAAGTTACCGAAAGGGGAACTTTTGCGATTTCAGAATTATCACCATTCTATGACTAGGCTAACTAGAAGCATAGATCCATTGAATGTTTAGAAAAGAAGCTTTATTAATTTTTCTGCAATTTAGTTTTTAAGTTTTACGTTCAACTGGAATGTAAGTTTTTTTTTTAAATATATGTAAGAAGTTGTGATAGCCATTTTTGTCTCATTTGCGAACTGTTTGATTTGGTTAATAATCATAAAAACTTCAAAATTTTTTTTTGTACCTAGATATTCGGTAAACCACTGCCAAACCACTGACGGGGTAAAATTGCCTCAGTGTGACTGTAACACGGCGACACCGGTTTTTTTTTTCGAGTGGAGTATTGTTACCCCCCCCCCCTTTAGGCAACTTTACTCCAAACAGTGAGTTTTAAAAAAATACTAAATAATCAATTTTCGAAGAAAACATATTGCATATATATTTTATGGTCTATATTCTGTGGGTAAACACAAAAAAAAATTTTTCGCTAGATAGTTTTTAGGCATTTTTCAATTTTTTCTAAAACAACTGCAAAAAGCGCTGCAATCTTGCCCCGGTTTACGGTACGTAAAATAGGACACAAAAAAAAGTTTGTGAGAATATTTTTGAGCCAATTGCATTTAAGTCTGTTGTTAGTACCTCGGTGAAATAATTTTTTTAAATGGGCTGAAAGGATAAATCTGAAGTTTTGTTTTAGCTATAGCCCTAAGTAACATTTACTGCGTATATACGCACCGAAAAGCGGTTTTATATAAGGACGGTTTTAAATAAAGTCGCTCTCTTCTAATACGTCCTTCATTAAATGTCATTAATTATGTCAGTTTAACAAAAAAACAAATATAACAACTAAGTTAACAGCACATTTTTCAGTAAAACCAAGTTTGAGTATTTCTTTGGGTTGAAAACAATGCGCTAAAGTAGTTTTAAAGTGTTTATACCAACTCTAAAATCTGTTTTAAAATGATAAACCACTTTAAAAAAATCGATTTAATTTTTAAATCGTCCTTACATAAAAGCGCTTTAAAAGGCCCTTATAAACAAAGTAATTGTTACTACCTACAGACCGCTTCAAGCTACTGCGAACATAGGGGGAATCAAGTCCAATTTACTCTCCGTGCCGTACGACCGAGTTGGATTCGAAGCACGCTGCAGTGTTATCTTTTGGAAATTCATTTTGTTTTTATTATTTTGTTTTATTTCTGCCTTGCTCGAGAAACAGATGGGTAAGTTCTTAATTGAAATAATACATTTTTAAAACTAAAAATGGATGTCTACGAAGTTGCCGAAAAAGTCCAGATCGTCAAATGGTCAAATCGTCATAACCCAACACACGTTCGATATTGGTCGAGGGAAAATTTGCATTTGTATTTTGACGTAAGAACACAGTATCCCCAAAAACTAAATGTTTGGGGGGGGGGGGTATTGTAGGGGAACACGTAATTGGGCCATTTTTTATTAACGGCAATTGCAATTTGAATGGTCCTAGATACTTGGATCTACTGCAGCAGCACATTATTCCAACTGCTAGGCAGTTGTTAGGTGTAAGATTTGGTGAAACATGGTTTCAACAAGATGGTTGTTCCGCTCACAATGTTGACCTTGTTAGGGAATATCTTGATAATGTATTTCCTAATCGGGTTATAAGTACACGGGGAACTATTTTACGGCCAGCTCGATCTCCCGATCTTGCTCCTAATGACTTCTATCTGTTTTTGAAGAAGCTTCTCAAATTATCACCCCTAACATGCTTGGAAACGTTAGAAGGGGTTTTTATAGTAGACTCGGATATTGTCTAGCCGAGCAAGGAGGACTTTTCGAACATTTGCTCTAAATTTTTTTTGACTGGGAGAATCTTTTTGGTTTTTAGAATGTATTATTTTATTTTGTTTCTCCTTATTATTTTTATTGTAATACGCTGTTAGTGATAAATCTAAGCAGTTAAAAATAAAACGTTCTAATTTATCAGTGACAAAAAACAAGAAAATTACGTTATAAAAATTTGCGTATTTATTGACCAAATTCCAGTTTCATTGACTACGCTCCTCATAGCACCGTGGTTAGAGGCGTACTAAATACAAGGCGAACGGCGGCGAACGGCAGCGAATGGCGATCGGAAGCCTGAGTGTTGGTTGCTCCACTGATAGGTGTGCGGTGTCTCTGCATGTACGTACACTGGCAAATTAGACTTCTTCCGCCCTATGTTCGCAGTAGTACGTACAGTGTACGTACATGCAGAGACACCGCACGCCTATCAGTGAAGCAACCAATACTCAGGCTTGCGATCACCACTTGCATGACTTTCCTTTGGTATTTAGTACGCCTCTAACTACGGTGCTGTGTGGAGCGTAGTCAATTAAACCGGAATTTGGTCAATAAATACGCAAATTTTTATAACGTAATTTTCTTATTTTTTGTCACTGATAAATAAGAGCGTTTTATTGTCAACTGCTCAGATTTATCACTGACGACGTTTTAGAATGAAAATAATAAGGAGAAACAAAATAAAAGCAAGTTCTCAAAATAAAATAATACATTCTAAAAACCAAAAAGATTCTCCCAGTCAAAAAAAAATTAAAGCAAATATTCGAAAAGTCCTCCTTGCTCGGCTAGACAATATCCGAGCCTACTATAAAAACCCCTTCTAACGTTTCCAAACATGTTAGGGGTGATAATTTGAAAAGCTTCTTCAAAAACAGATAGAAGTCATTAGGAGCAAGATCGGGAGATCGAGCTGGCCATAAAATAGTTCCCCGTGTACTTATAACCCGATTAGGAAATACATTATCAAGATATTCCCTAACAAGGCCAACATTGTGAGCGGAACAACCATCTTGTTGAAACCATATTTTACCAAATCTTACACCTAACAACTGCCTAGCAGTTGGAATAATGTGCTGCTGCAGTAGATCCAAGTATCTAGGACCATTCAAATTGCAATTGCCGTTCACACACACAGGTTCACACAGAGGGCGCCGTGGTCGGTACTCGACAGAATGTGTTTCCGCTTGAGCCGTAATCTTTGGCACATAAGCGTGACCGAAATTCTCTGTCGTTGTGGTACATCTAGCTGATGAGTCCCTATTAAGTACGAAACGGCATCGTCCTAGGTTCCACCCTCTGTGTGATCAATCGAAATTCAAGGAGTTGATTTTGCACTGAAGAAAAATTGTTTGTTTTTTCGTTAGATTTAAGTGCCGCAGCCTCGAAAAAATGCAGATCCAAAAACTCTTGGGACAGTACTCTTCTAATCTCACCTAGATAGTACTTCCCGAAATTTGATTGAAAGTAAGAATGCGCATGCGTTTCAGAGATCTCGGTTGGTCTGGACCAGTGTTAAATGTTAGGATGCAAGTTTTCTTTCTCTAAGACGACTTAATTTTGCCTGAAACCTCTTTGTCGAGGGCAGGGATCTTTAGACTGCATAGCAAGTATACACAGTGGACCGCCGGCTGTACACCCCCTCCGAAGGGTGGTCCTGCTACATGTTAGACTTGCATCTATCTAACATCGCTACCGTCCCAGCAGAACTTGGTTGACGGTAGACTTTTCTCCCCAGCAGCCCGCCGTCATATAGGTTGACCCGAAAATCGAGGTTCCGGTTTCGCTGGTCGAGGTCGCCGTCGGACTCTTCAGAGGCATCTCTTTGGAGTGGTCCTGCTACCCGAAGGTGGTACCGCCTCTTCCAAGTCACCTTCTGTCGACTCCCGCTTTTTTGGGTCACCGGCTAGTCTCCCCACAAATTCATGTCTTTTATTTCTCTCACTTGTTATTAGATTCATTGGCGGAATTGGCAGCGTTGACCAATAGGATCTGTGCGTTTCAGGGAAATAATTGTTTTCTTTCTAATTTCAAGAATAGCTAAACAGGCGGGATGTACGAGTACTCCCTTCTCACTTTTTTAAGAATACTGACGAAGGGCGCGAGCAGACTGCATCAGGCATGCGCAGTACATTTTTCGCCATTAGCCTTGCCCGTTCCAACCCTGATTTATACATTATTTTCTTTGTTTTTCAAAGTAGTTATTTCTACACATTTTGCGACACTTGAGCCATTATACTAAGCCAGCTTTCTTTTGAAAATCCCTTAACTGTTTATTTATCAAAAAATTAAAAATCCATTTTGTTTCTATCCTTTTGCAGCTAAATATGGTAAACATATGAACGAAGAAAAGTAACTAGATTCATTAGTGATAATTGAGGCTTGCATGCAAGAAAAATGACACAGAATCGATAAATTTTATATGAAAATCTTTTCTGATGGGTTTCAACTGCGCATGCCTTTTATATGTTTGTAGGTATATATTTATGAAGCTGAAAAGATATGTAGCTCAAACGGTATGGAGTTAGCAGTAATTGAAACTGAATCGGAAGAAAATTTCGTTGAAAAATATTTGAGGGCAACAGGTCTTGCGGAAGGAGGTAGTTTTATTATATTATTACTTTTTATTTATAATTAACAGGATTAATAAAGCCAACCACCATAAAAAAAAATAACGGTGTTTGTTACGGCCTGACTTTACTTGTGGAAGTTTTAAAATTGCATATAGCACGACCCAAAGTAAAAGATTTCCAGTCATTACCAAAATATTTACGGATTTATAAAAAACTTAAAATTTTGTTTTTTGGTAATTTAATATTTATCCGAAAAGAAAAATAACTAAAAAAAGCACGAATATTTTTCTAGATTAAAAAATCAAGGCAAACCTTCCTAACTTAATAGTACGGTGTGGGTTCAGGACAATGGCATCTCTAGTTTTTTGACAACTATCAACAAAAGGTAGTATGCCCTGGATAAAACAATACAATTTGGTGGCTTATTACAGGCGAATGTATAAGTTCACTATGTAAGTCTAACAACCAACACGTTTTAATAGGAGCTGTCTCGATCGTGTGCAAAGAGTCGTTTTTAAACCTTGTTGTTTAAATAATTATTAAGGTTCGTTCAAAAAAGGTTTATACAAAAAAATTGACACAAAATAAAACTGACGTTTTTACTATTAACTCATTAACTCATTGACAAAAACATAGGTAAACATATTGATCAAAGAAATTATATCTTTCAATAAAGTTTATCTCTCATTTAATACATTCCAGAGAAAGCCAAAATGTCAAAAAACTACAGAAGCCAATGTCATGGTCGACACTATTAGTGGCAGGCAATATTCCAATAAGTCCCTATAGTCGGGTTTTTTTTTCAAACCTATAGGAAGATTTTTGGTGATTTTGTTCTAATTGGGCGCATACTTAGGCATGACTCAGGGGACCACCAAACCAATATAAAATTTTTCGGCGACGGCTTACGTTAGGCGTCGCGACACCCTAAACTTTTTTTAGGACTTAGTGTCATTTTGACAGCTATATCTCGTTCAAGTGTCAACATTTAAAAATTTTGGTTAAACCACTTAAAAGGCTATGAAATGGCCTTTAATATAGTGTGCAAATCATGATATTTTACTTCCTGTTGATTGCATAAAAAAAATCAATTTGAAATTTTAAAAAAATGTGTTTTTTTTCTAAAAATTTACAAATTAAAAATTATGTTCTCTATTTATGAACGGGATTGTGCAAATTCATTTTAAAGGTCCTAGCTATTCACCGAAGTCAAAAAAATGCAAATTCATGACACGGAAAAATCACAAAAAAAGAAAATTTACAAAATCTCAATTTTTTTGAGCCCGGCTGCTTAACTTCAAATTTTTTAATCCACATTCCCTTTACAGATCTGCCAAATATGTTTTTTGAAAGGCTATATAACACGCTAGAATATGGGCCCCCAAGTTTTAATAAAAAATAAACAAAACAAAAATTTTGTCACGCTTTATATATTGTCCTGTTTTTAGAAAATTCTACAGGGGATTCCTAAGTTGCTTGAAGACAATGAAATATTCTTTTAAAAAGACCAAACTTAATCCATAATAATACATGGGATCGGTCTTGGACTGATTTAATTTTCTAATTACTTTTTTGTTCTTTAGCCGACTTTTATAAAGTTTGGCATTTTAGGAAGTGTATAAAAGATGTAAAATATCAAATTTTCAGGATGGCGGACGCTAGTCAAAAATTTAGTCTGGAAAAAACAACTGAAACTTTTTTTCGACCTCCCTGTAATTTTTTATTGCCAACATACGAAACCTTATGCTTTTTCACTTCTAACGCGGTAGCATAGATAAAATTCGGTTAGGTAGTACAAAAGTTGCGTTGGCGCAAAATTTTGCATATTCTAACCACCCCAAAATAATGTCTCTTGTTGTTTCCCAAGAACTTTCTTATTTCTTATCGGATTTTTACAAATTTATATTATTTCTGGAAAGATAAATAAACCGTCAAATGTCAAAAATCCAAGATAACGGACATAGCAAAAAATTAGTTTTTGACCTTCCTGTTATCTTTTATTGCAAATCTAGAAAAGCATTTCACGTTTAATGAGATACGAACGGTAGATTCTTCTCCTTGCGATTCTTACAGAGTTGGGTATTCTTGGGTTTAGGACAGGAGGTGTATAGTAAGTATATTTTTACTCTTCTTCAGAGCTAATTCCTAGTCTTCTGCATAAAGTGAGTTGCCTGCCGTACCTGACAAGAGAACAATATTCTATTGTTTTTTAAATAATGTTGAATTTGTCTTATTATTTAAAGGAAAAAATGCAATTATGTTTCCTATAGTGTACTTTGTTTTCTTTGTGCAGAAGACTAGGAATTAGCTCTGAATAAGAGTAAAAATATACTCGAAACGTAAGCTCAATTCAAGTGTCTTATTGAAGCAACTCCTGTCCTAAACCCAAGAACACCCAACTCTGTAAGTTTAATGATATATCACTCATAAAATTCGGTTACGTAGTAGAAAAGTATCAGAATCGTCATTTTCGTTAAAATTAGCCTTTTTTTGGAAAAGTAATTTTTGACTAGGTATGTCCGCCATCTTGGGTTTTTGTCATTTGATATTTTGACTTGGCTTATTTACCTTTGCACACAGGATACACCTGTAGAAATCCGTTGAGAAGTAAGTAGGTTTTAATAAGGTTTCCTATTTTGGCAATAAAAAATTACAGGGAGGTCGAAAAAAAGTTTCAGGTCTTTTTTTCCAGACTAAATTTTTGACTATGTTCGCCATTTTGAATTTTTGACATTTTAAATATCTTGTACAAGAACGGTAAACTTGGTTCTTATAGCTTTCTAAAATGCCAAACTTTATAAAATTCGGTTAAGGAACAGAAAAGTAATTAGGAAATTAAATCAGTCCAAGATTTTCTGGCCATTCCTATATAATATTATGGATTAAATCATCAAATGAGAGAGACGAGTGAAGACGGGGCGGTAAAAAGTGTTTTTTTATGTATTTATTGCCTATTAAGTGCACTCATACGGATAAAAAATACTTACCTGCTCAAAAGTGAATAAAATAACAAAAGAAGCAATGGTTTTTTTAAAGTAAAATTGGACGACTTGTAAAAATCATCTATGTTTGACAGCTCACAGACAAAAATCCTGAAGGAGTCCAAAATTCAAGTTTAGTGTTTCTAAAAGGATAATTCATTACCTTCAAGAAGCTGTACAAATTTCAGGAATCTCCTTAAAAAATTTCTAAATACACGACAGAATATGAAGCGTGACATAGTTTTTGTTATTTTTGAAGTTTTTAGCAAAAAGCTTTTTTATGTATGTTGTTTAATTTTATTAAAATTTGGGGACATGCGTCAATTTCCGATTTTTTGTGAATTTTCCGTGGCATGAATTTGCATTTTTTTGATATCGGCAAATAGCGAATTAGAGAATTATAGTCACTTCAAAATGAATTTCTACAATCCCTTTCATAAATAGAAAATAGAATTTTTTATGTAAATTTTTAGAAAAGAAAACACATTTTTGTTTTAAAATTTCAAATTGATTACTTTTTTATGCAATCAACCGGAAATAAAATATCTTGTTTTGCATACTATATTAAAGGCGATTTCATAGCCTTTTAAGAGGTTTAATCAAAATTTTAAAATGTTGTCAATTGACTATATCTCAGTCAAAATGACCCTAAGTCATAAAAAAAAGTTTAGGAGCGTCGCGACGCCTAACGTACGCCGTCGCCGAAAAAAATAATTATTTTCATTTGGTGGTCCTCGAAGTCATACCTAAGTGTATACCGAGTTAAAACAAAATCACCAAAAATCTTCCTATACATTGTGTTCATAATTGTTGGGTTTGGTGTAGAATTATATTTTTTGGTTTATTTTCGCGAGTATGCCCAATAATAGCGAACGCACCTCCTTGTAGTTGTGGCGCCAACTGCCAAGGAACACTTGCGTATTGAATGTGATCAAGGCAAGATCGCGTGTTACAAGTCCGCCGAAATTGGTGATCAGTTTCCCTAACATCAGCCCCTAAGACAACGATCTGGCCAGGTGCAGTAATGGTACCAGTGGACAAGGGTGAGTGCATTTTTTCGTGATTGTTGGGCCCGTGATATCTATTTTTTATTGCTATAATTTGTGAGTTACCATGAAAGGGAATTCTGTCTTTTCACCCCCAATTATTAACATAGACCTTCTTCGCCAAATTTAATGAACTAGTCTTTTAAATTACGTAAAAATATAAAAATTTTTGTTATAATAGAGGTGCTAATCATATATTTTATTTCAGTTTCCGAAAAGGTCGTATAAAAACGAGATAAAATTACCCGTTTTTTGCGCCAGTTTTCGAGCTTATCTCAAAACCGCGCAAATCGGTGTTTTTTTGCTTCAATCGACATTTCGTCCTGTGTGTTTGTGTGTGCACTAGCCAATTAGCCAATATCGAATAAATAAAACAGCTGGGTAAACATTTCTGAACGCGCCACCTCATATCGATCGATATCAGCTGATATTTGTTTACAGTGAGTGGACATTTTTGTTTGTTTGTTTTTGTCATTTTTGAAAATTTAGTTAATTTTTGTGTGAAACTATAAAAAATGACGGAAAAGGCGGAACGGTTAGCGGAACTTACTAAAAAGCGTAATTTTATGTTGAAGCGGTTAGAAAATATTTATAAGTTGTCGCAAAAAGCGCTCGATAGAGAGGCAAGTCAGAATAAAAAAACAGAGTTTCAATGCGTTTTTGAGGATTTATATTGTCTCAGTGATTACTTTGGGGGCTTGCAGCTTGAGGTTATTACGCTTATTGCAGACGCTGATAAGGAAAAGGAGCACAAACTCCAAACAAAAGTGGATTCTATGATTTATTCAGTGAGATCTACTGCTCTTCAATTAGTCCCTCCTCCTCAGCCTCAACCGAGTGCACCCCTCAACCCCCCTGTTTCTCGTGCACTTTCATGTTTACCTAAATTTGCTGGTGATATAAAGCAGTGGCCAACCTTTTTTGGCCTATACAAGGTAATAGTGCATAATAATAATAATTATTCCAATATAAGAAAATTCCAAATTTTCGTGGCTTTGTTGCAAGGTGATGCTTCCTTAGTTATTAAACTTATTCCCATGTTGGATTGTAATTATTCAATGGCATTTGACTCGCTCGTAAATCGCTATCAGAACGAACGTGTTTTCTTGACAGATTATTGGTTATCAATTTTTTGTGCCCCATCAATGAAAAATGATTCTGCCCAAGAATTAAGAAAACTATTGAGCACTTTCTCTGAAAATCTACAGGCTCTTAGTTTAACCCAGGTTGATTTATGGGACTTTACAAAATTAAATTTACTTTTACAAAAAATTAGTCCAGATTTGAAAACAAGTTTTGAATTTAAACATAGTGGAAATAAGCTACCTTGCTATGATGATTTATATAAACTCAATATTGACAACTCAGTCCTCCGGTGTTTTAAAAAAATTAGATTATATGTCAAAAAAGACTGTGTCCCCTGTGGGTCCCCCCATTAAACGTGAGAACATTAGGTCTTTTATGACAAGTACTGTGAATTCTAATACTCCTAGAGGAAATTGCATTTATTGCCATAAATCTTGTTCATCATTAATAAAATGTGGTGAGCTTTTGCAAATTGACCCTCATCAGAGACATGACTTTGCAAAAAGGTGTCATCTATGGTTCAACTGTCTGGCTCGTAGCCATTCCCTAGGAAGTTGTTCTAGTGCGTTGGGTTGCAGAATATGTTCCAAAAGGCATCACACCCTTTTGTGTTTCTCAAATGGTCGAAACAACCCACCCCCCTCTGATGATGTCTCGGAATCAACTGATAGTCAAAAAGCTCACAATAGTGCTTCGACAAAAGTTGAAACCAAGAGTGAAACAAAATTTTGTGTTGTGACACACACTGTGTCTCAGTCTGTAATATTTGCTACTGCTCTAATTTCTATTCAGAACTCAGGTGGTGACTTTGTGAAGTGTAGAGCATTACTGGATTCTACTAGCCAAGCAAATTTTGTGTCAGAGCATCTTGCTAGTAAGCTTTTGTTGGATAAACTGCCCAACAATACTCCCATACAAGGCATTAGTGGAATGTCAACGTGCACTGCTCTAGGTATTGTTTCGTGTATAGTTACCCCCTATAATCAAGTGGAACCTCGCTTGTCTTTTGAGGCCCTAGTAATCCCATCTATTTGTGACAGATTGCCATCAGCTAAGATTAATTCGAAACGTTGGAGCCATCTTCAGGGTTTACGTCTTGCTGGTCTTTGTAAAGGTCAGGGTGGTAGTCCGAGTGCTTTCCAAACCATTTTTGGTTGGGTGATTATTGGGAGTGCTGGTTATGGTGAAAATCAGCCCCTCAGTTTGTGTACATCATTAGCAAAAAATGTGGAAACACATCACCTCGATTTGTCTTTGAGAAAGTTTTGGGAGTTAGAGTCAGTTCCTGACAAACTTCACTTGTCACCTGAGGATAAATTTAAGTATGATTCTGTGGATGTTGGTGATTCTTTTAGTGTTGCTTCAAAATGGCAGTTCTTCTCCTCCCTTCAACCTCCGTGTTGTATTTGATGCAAGTTGTACTATCAGTGATAAAAATCTGTCTTTAAATAGTTGCCTTCTTACTGGCCCCAAATTGCAGCCAAATATTGCATCTATTCTTCTTAAATTTCGAGTTAATCCTGTAGTGTTTTCTTGTGACATAAGGCAGGCTTATCGTCAAATCTTGATTGATGAAAAGCAGCGCGATTATCAGCGCATACTGTGGCGCTTTAATTCTTGGCAATCAATAGAAGAATATAACTTAAACACTATTACTTATGGTGTATGTAGTAGCCCTTATTTGTGCATTCGCACATTGTTGCAGTTAGCTAATGATTATTACAGTGAATTTCCTAGTGCTGCCTCAATATTGCGGTCAATGACATATATAGTTGATGCAATAGGGAGCGCGTCCTCTTTTGAGGATTCCCCCAACCTCAAAATAGAGTTAGAAACTTTACTGTCTAAGGGATGTTTTGAGTTAAGGAAATGGGCGAGTAATGAGTCTAGGTTACTGTACTCTATCCCAGAGACACATCAACAGCCCCTTTCTTTTAGTGAAAAAGAGTCACCCGGATTAAAAATACTTGGACTTCAGTGGTGTCCCTCTCAAGATATTTTTTCGTATAAGATACCGTCCATTAATGTGCCATGTACTAAGAGATATATTCTCTCTGAGCTCGCAAAAGTGTATGATCCTCTTGGATTTTTGTCTCCTACAATTTTGATTTCGAAAGTGTTGATTCAAAAGTTGTGGGCTCAAGGTGTTGGTTGGGATGAAACCCTCCATTCTCAAATTGTTTCCGATTGGCAACGTTTTGTTGATCAGCTGGGTGAGCTATCCTCTTTTTCTATTTCAAGACAAGTGTTCAGGGACCCAAAGTCTTACTTGCAGCTACATGCATTTTGTGATGCTTCGCTTGTTGGCTACGGTGCTTGTATTTTTTTGACGTCTGTGAACTGTCTTGGTGAGGTCTCTGTGAATCTTTTATGTAGTAAAAATCGCGTAGCGCCCCTGCAGACGATGTCCATTCCTCGCCTGGAATTGTGTTCTGCTATAGTTTTAGCGGATTTGGTAGAATTTGTTTTGGAAGCATATAGCGATCTAAATATTAAGGAAATTTTTGTTTGGACCGACTCAACCGTGTCTCTAAGCTGGATAAAGTCTCCCCCCTATAAGTGGAGGGCCTTTGTGGCAATCAGAGTAACTCACATTCAGTCCAAAGTATCTCCAAGTAGTTGGTTTCACGTTGCGGGAACATCAAATCCTGCTGATGGGTTATCGCGTGGGTTATTCCCTGACCAATTGGTTTCTTATTCAATGTGGTTTTCGGGACCAGCTTGGCTCCAGTTAAATAGAGATGATTGGCCCAAATTTCCAGAGCTAGTTCCCAAATCATCTGAGGTCGAAAGTGAGGCAAAAAAGATAGTTTTGGTGACTGCGGCAGGCGTCAAAAATATTGCGGCTGTTCTTCAGCGTATGATTGTATATTATTGTCGTTTTGTTTCTTATCTTAGAACAAAGAGGATTCGTAAGGAGACTGTTGTTTACAAGGATTTAAACCAGGCTTTACTTATTATTGTTAAGTACGTGCAGGCTGAAGCATTTTCCGATATTATTAAAAATTTGAAAGCGAAAATTGTTTGCCCCAAGCCAATACAGAAACTTGCTCCATTTCTTGACAGCTCTGGAATAATTCGAGTTGGAGGTCAGCTTCGACATTCTGAACTAGGCTATGATGCTAAACACCCCATGCTCTTACCCCGAGAGAGTAGATTTACCCGTTTATTGATTGAACAGGTGCATTTTGAGAATTGTCATCCAGGCCCTCAAACCTTGTTGTTTTTAGTGTCGCAACAGTTCTGGATCTTATCGGCTCTCAGAGCTATCCGCCATACTCTTTCACGGTGTGCTCGATGTTTTAGGTTGAATCCAAAACCACTTCAGCCCTTTCAAGGTGATCTTCCTACCGTGCGAGTGACCCAAGTCAAACCTTTTCTTCAAACCGGTACCGACTTTGCTGGTCCTATATATATCACTCTGGGCAAAAGGAGAGGTGTTGTTAGCCAGAAGGCTTACATTTGTGTTTTTGTATGTATGGCCACGAAGGCCTTACACTTGGAGGTTGTGTCAGACCTCACATCTGAGGCATTTTTAGCCGCTTTGAGAAGGTTTATTGCAAGGAGAGGGAGGTGTACTGATATCTTTTGCGATCAAGGAACAAACTTCCGAGGCAGTGACTCCATTCTTGTTAATCACCTTCGTCATGTCGCTGATCAGTGTGCGCTTAATTTCCACTTTAACCCGCCATCCGCCCCTCATTTTGGTGGTCTATGATAGATGTCCACTGTTCTGTGTCAGAGAATTCTAGGCCTCTTTGTAGCGTAAGCAACGATCCGAATGACTTGGTCAGTCTCACCCCAGGTCATTTTTTAACCCAAGCTCCTCTTACCGCACCCCCAATGAGAACTTGATAAATATCAATGTTACTCGTCTTTCTCGTTGGCAGTTAGTCAACAACTTCAGCAAACCTTTTGGTCGCGCTGGCACAAGGAGTATTTAAATACGTTGCAACAACGTCACAAGGAAAATACGTGGTTGTACGTGATAATAATTTACCGCCCTTGAAGTGGTTACTGGGACGCGTGTTAAAGCTCTATTCGAGTCCTGATGGACATTCGCGAGTAGCTCAAATAAGGACTGCCAAAAGTACCTTTGACCGTCTGCTCGTCAAGTTATGTCCACTCCCTAAGGCGTAGCGTTTCCTACCGAAGGGTTAGGCAAATTAGTGTGCGTGTTCATAAATGTTTATTAATAAGTGGGATCATTATTTTAGCATAGAATTTATTATAATTTTTTTTTGATGATAGCATTTGTTGTCAAAATTATGTAATTTTGAGGAGGTCGGAATGTTCATAATTGTTGGGTTTGGTGTAGAATTATATTTTTTGGTTTATTTTCGCGAGTATGCCCAATAATAGCGAACGCAGTAGTTTTTAAGTGGCCAGATGGCCTCTAGTTGGCTAGCAGTTGTGGCGCCAACTGCCAAAGAACACTTGCGTATTGAATGTGATCAAGGCAAGATCGCGTGTTACAAGTCCGCCGAAATTGGTGATCAGTTTCCCCAACATCAGCCTCTAAGACAACGACCTGGCCAGGTGCAGTAATGGTACCAGTGGACAAGGGTGAGTGCATTTTTTCGTGATTGTTGGGCCCGTAATATCTATTTTTTATTGCTATAATTTGTGAGTTACCGTGAAAGGGAATTTTGTCTTTTCACCCCCAATTATTAACACATTGTAAAAAAGATATAAAAATCCCCCAACTACTAATGCTACATTATTTTTTGATCCACTGAAAAATTACATGCAAAATAAATAACAATAAAGCCCTTGTCAGCTGAAAACCAGCTTGAAATGACAAGATTGGGTTTTCGCCTATTAATTTAAATTGAAAATAAATTCTCGCATATTGAAGTTACTCCGTCTCTCCTAGATGTAGGTACCTTAAACAAGTGCCCAATTTGAAATACTCTCTTTGTGATTTAGGCTTAAAAAATTTTAGGTGACGCAAAGTTCTTCATAAACTTAAAAAGGGAGTCGCCTCTTTCTCAAACCTTTATCTGGGACACGACGCCGCCCAGATCCCTAACTTATGCCAAGTGGGGAAAAGGAGAACCAAACGGACTTGAAGGAACGTGGAGGGGTCAGGAAATTTATGTAATATTGCACAACCTGAGTAAGTCAAAAAATATATCTGACCCAAAAAGGTGGCTACACTAAGGAAAATTTGTACCAAAGTCATTCTGCTTGGTGGCTACTTAGCCAAACAATCTTGTTATAACAAAAAAGTTTTTTGAGAAAATAATGAAGTAATGCTTTTTTTTCTGGTCTAACTGTGTTTTTTGCTAGTGTTACTAAAGATTCTTTTTGTATTGGAGCTACTTTTTGTTCTAGCAAGATTTTTTGACAATTTTCCTCAATGTAGTTATAGTAGCGGAGAGACGGTACCGGAATTTTGACAGGTCTGTATGGCCTATTTTTATTTTTTTGAAACAATTTTTTTTTTCCTTGTAGAATTTTGTCACAAAAAGTTAAAAAACTACCAATGACTTAAATTAAGGGCGTAGATTCGAAAAGTTGATCGTTTTAAAAAATTATTTTAATAAAAAGGAAACCACATTTTTCATGTAAGGACCTGTTAACTGCCAACAACGGTTAACCTTTCAAATGACAAAAAATGACGACGTCGACAGACATTAAAATGTTAAGGTCATAGTTACAATCTGTGGAATTGTTTTTAGCAACACTGTACGGGAAATCAACTTAACTATGTCGACCTGATTTTTTTGCATAATTTTACGTCATTGAATTTGTTTTCCATGACAATGCAGAGACTTTATTTATGTTTATCCACAGTGGGACACCAGAGATTTTTTAGCACCAAGTCAAAAATTTTTGTGTTCTGCGCCGCTAATAAAAAACAAGTAAAATACTAAAATAAAAGAAAGCCATTTATTGCAGAATTACCTGCTAAAAAAACGCTAGTCAACTACGTATGAAAGTAACTGGATGTAATGTTTAAGGTTGCATTTACAGGTGTATTTATAATTGAATTGGAAACATTCCGCTAGCTGATACCGACAACAGGTTAACTTAAAATCATGTAGATTTAAAAATCGGCTACTGGCGCTAGACGAAATAATCGTATTCTATTTTAAACAGGAGCGTCAACGACTAGCAAGAGTCTTTCCAACTTCTAAATGGAGCTTTACTGACCTGTTTTCTAAATCTATCCTTTAAACTCCAGGATTTCACCAGTACAATTGCACATAACTAATCCGCAATAATTTAAATTAAAAAAAAAATGGTTGACTCAAAATAAAAACAAATTTATGTGGGGTTAAAGGCGCCGAATGTTTCTATGCGAATTTCTAGTAATCCCAGCGAGCCAGTAAAGTTTTCTTGGTTCTTTGATAGACCGCCGGGCGTCGGGCGACCGCACATGTGGAGTGGTTTCATATTTGTTTTGGAACAATGTTTTTGAAAACACATTTTTGAAAGATAAACATAACCCCGAATGGGTCAGAAAACGTAAAAATACTCTTCTGTCCCATTGCGGCCCGATTTAAAGTTTGTTGACAAAACACCTGCAGTTACCATGGAATGGTATAAATTCTGTGGTCTATCAGTCAACACTTGAATTGCGTGTGTTTCGCAAATTCAATGAAGTGTGATTGATTGAACGGTTTTCTTTTCCGGAGTGCACAGGCTTTTAGAAAAAAGGAAACTTAGTTTTTATTTTCGCTAAAGCAAGGAAAAGAGTATATTTTTTTTTGTAAATCGGGTTTGTTCTAAACCACAATTATTTTGAGGCTTTTGGGATAGATGACAGCACCAGAGCTTTTATTTTGTTTAAGCGTAGCATGCAGACTGAGTAGCACGTTTAAAAATTCTCCGACAATTTCTTTAAAAATCACTGTATTTAGAAAAGTTTAATTAAGTGTGTTATTGCGCAAAATAGGATAGTAGTCCTAGCAATTGTATAGTATAAAAAGTGTATCCAGAATTTGCCCAGGTGAGGTAGAAAATAGATTTTTAATAAACTAACCTCAAATACACGGTGACCACAGCTCCACCGGGTCAACGTAGCGGTGGACTAATGTCGAAAAATACTCGTTCAAATGCAAAATCTGTATCAGATACCGCAAAAAGTATGGAAGACCTGATAAACAGAGTCTGCTCAAACTTCTCGAAAAAGTTGGAAAATAAACTATCCGGAAAACTAACAGAAAAACTTAATGAAATCGAAACAAAACTGGAAAAAAAGCTAGACAACATGTTGGAAATACTTAATGAACTCAAAACCAAAACGAATCAAGCCGGGAAAGACATTAGAGCGGTAGAGCAGAGATACGAGAATTTGAAAGTGAGAGCAAAGAAAAATGCTGTTATAATAGTAGGTCTGAAGGAAAATAGCGGAGAAAACGTTGCGGAACTGGTGTTGAATTTCCTCAAATATCAGCTTAAAGTAAACTGCTCTATCACGGACATCAACCAAGTATACAGGGTCGGTCAGAGTAATCGAGACGCGGCTAGGCCAATATTTCTGGAGTTCGTCAGAAATATGAAAAAAGCAGATGTCATGCATGCCAGATCAAAATTGAAAAACTCTGGAGTAGCAATATTTGAAGACCTCTCTAAAACGCAGTACCAATCACTGATGAAGGCTGAGGAACAGTATGGCAAGAAATACGCTTGGTCACAGGGCGGAAAAGTCTACGTTTTGGAGGACGGAAAAAAGACAATTTATAAATCTATACAAGAATAGCAGTAGTACTACGTCAATCCGATACAGCCACAAAACGTTTTATTGGATGCTCGCATCTACAAAAACAACGATAAGAAATGATTCGTGTTTTTTTTTTGGCTCGAGGAAGAATTATCATATTTTTATTTTTTCTACGTTGGATATTTTCTCTTTTGTTTTTATTTTTATTATATTTGTATTCTTACAATACTAGAAATAGTGATGGGGGTATTAACTTCTGTATAAATAAGTTATTTGATTTTTTCTTTTTTTAACGCTTTAACTCTAACTGCTACTACTACTACTACCACTTTTTTTCTACAACTATTTGTACCGTACTACTACTGCTATACTATACATCACAAAAACACACTAATAATAACCTTTTTTTTATTAACACACAAACAATTTAAAATATAATTTTTTTTTTCTTTTTACAAAAAGAATGTGTAACTCATTCTGTTGGAGAATTTTTATTATTTTTGTACGTTTATTAAAGACATGACAAGGACACAACAACTCACATTTGGCTATTTCAACATCAGGTCGATGTTTACAGGCTTTGGTTTATTTTATGATTTTTTATGCGCAGAAGACCTGGACATATTGGGCTTATCAGAAACATGGCTAAAAAACTCAATACCAAGTTGGGGGCTGGAAATTCCTAATTACACCTTAATACGTTTGGATCGAAATTTAAATGGAAACACACATCGGGGTGAAGTAGTAGGATAATATATAAAAAACTCTATTAATTTTCAAATCCTAGAAGCTCCGCAAAATAACGCTAGAGCAGCTTTGGATCTCATTTAAACTTGCGGGAAAAAACTTATGTTTTGGTACGATTTATAGACCTCCGAACTCAAATTTACAGGTATGCATAGATGAGCTGGAGGACAATATCACATACTTTTTACCTCAATATGACCATGTTTTCTTTGGGAGCGACTTCAACGTCAATCTCCTGGTAAACAATTCAGATACAAAAAAACTGTCCTCATTCCTAAAGAAATATGGGTTTGCACAACTCATTACTACACCAACTCGTATAAAAGACGACACACAAACTCTTATTGACATAATGTGCACAAATCATATCTCTTCAGTCAGCAACCCTCAAGTTATCAGCATGCAATGAGTATCAGATCATCATCTGGTGAGCTTTGAAATAAAATTAGAAAAGCCCAAATTAAACCCTGTTTTTAGGACATACAGAGACTATTCTCGGTTTGATTCTGAAAGCTTCCTTACAGACCTTAACTCGTTTAATTGGGACTTAATTTATAATCCACAAAGTATTGATGGAATAATGTCATTTTGGAACAAAAATCTTTTGACAATATTCGACAGACATGCTCCTGTTAAAACAGTTCGCATTACAAAAGCGCCCGCTCCCTGGCTAACACCAAGTATTAAAAGCATGATTAAACTAAAAAACAAGGCTTTTTTAAAGTATAAACAAAATCAATCAGTTGCAAACTGGAAGGCCTATACAGACATCAGAAACTTTTTAAACGAATCTATAAGGAGAGAAAAAAAAGCCTACCTAGATTTCCAATCACGGGCCGATCCAAAAAAGTTTTGGCAGAGTATTAACCATTTAAATATTACAAAATCAAAGTCACAAAAATCTGTCAATTTCTCACCAGATGAGATCAACAACTTCTTCATAGAAAGTGTCGGATCAAATCATGTGAACCAAGCTCATCACTTGTTAAATAAATACGACACTGAACACCCTAAAATACCCCATGATTTCGAGTTTTGCACTGTGACCCCTGAGAAAGTTAATAAAGTTATTTCCACTTAATCATTTTACCTATATAATCAATAAATGTTTGACTACAGGTTCTTACCCCTCTTCCTGGAAAGAAGCCAATGTTCAGCTGCCAACATGGGTTTAGAACTAATCATAGTAAAACTACCACGCTCCTAAAGGTTACAGATGACATATTTGCAGCAACCAATCGGCAAGAAGTCACGTGTTTGACCCTATTAGATTTTAGTAAAGCGTTTGATATGCTTGATCATGAAATCTTTCTTAAAAAACTTAAATATTTTCGTATAAACAATACAGCTTTAAAGTTCTTCACCGAATTTCTATCTCCCAGGAGTCAAAGGGTTCTATCTGATGGCAAAGTTTCAGAGCAGAGGCCAAACTTAAGAGGTGTACCTCAAGGGAGTGTGCTTTCTCCACTCTTGTTCTCAATTTATATAGCAGATTTTTTCGGAATATCTTAAAAACAGTAAGCTCTACCAGTTTGCTGATGACTCGCAGTTGCGGCACTCTTTTCTAATAAATCAATTAAAAGAAATGGCCACGGTTATCAATTCGGAGTTGCAGTGCATGTCTGAGGTGGCCAGTGCACATAAATTAAAACTAAATGAAAAAAAAACGAAATGCTAGTTTTTGGCACACAAAAGGTCGTCAATAGTCTTGATTTTAAGTAAAAAAATTAATTCAATCTTCCTTCGGTAAGTTGAAACTTTTATACTTGCATAAAAATGCTTTTACACCACAAATCAAGTTAAGACTATGTGATGCACTAATTGTGTCAACTATAGCCTACGCCGATATTGTGTACTGGCCTGCACTTACGTGCACTGAAAAGTATAGTTTGCAAAAAATCCAAAATGCTTGTATTTGCTTCACCTACAATCTAAGAAAATTCGATCACGTGACTGAAAAATACGCAGAGTCAAAATGGCTGAGATTGGATGAGAGAGTAAAATTGCACACATACAATTTGGTGTATAAAATTGAACAGACTAAAAACCCACAAAATCTTTTTAAAAAATTAGATAAACTAGGTAGAAAAATAACAGAACTGGAAACTCTCACCTCTATATAATCCCCCGTCACCGGACTTCATAGTTTCAGAGAAGCTTTGCATATTCAGCAGTCAAATTATTTAATAAGCTTTCCCCACAGCTAAAATTTTTTTAAACCATTTCAAAATTTAAAAAATCAACCAAAGCCTGGATCCATACAAGATAAACCAACATTTAACGATACAAACTGACTGAAAAGACATTTGAATCGTTCTATCATTTGGTGGTATAGAAGTATTTACTACATTTGGAATATGTCACTTATTTCCTCTTCATACCTTCGAAGTGGATGGTTACATGGAAGAGCAATGTAATTGAATGGCGCCATCCGAAATGAAAATTTGTATGTTTACTGTACTTATATTAAGAAACTAATAAAGGCACTATTAAATTAAATTAAATTAAATTAAAAAATAATTGAGAATTTTTAAAAATCCTTCAGATACTTTAGTTTTCCTTGTGCACTCTGGCAAAAGATTAAAAAATTAAAGAACAAGGCGTTGCCAGTTGTACTTTTTTTAACTTAAAATTTGGGGAGACACTATAGCCTTAAAATAAACAAAATTTATAAATGATTGAGTATACCAACGTATACCTCCATGTAATCATTGTAAGGATCATTTCATCTAACACCCCTCCCTCTTTGTTTATGGATAAACTGTATTTTGCGATAATAAATATAAATATTGATTATAGATAAAGATGACAACATTACCTGGGGGGACACGACAAAATATTGCTTGGCCAATCCCCTATGCATGAAAATCGAGACTGGTTACACTGGATAGTTTTAAATAGCTCACGTACCTATAATTATTATACTTAATGCATTGGCTTACGCAGAAATTTTTCTGGAGGGGACATATTACCAAAATTCGATTCGATTCGTCGATTTTCAGTGGCTCTGGGGTGGGGGGGACTTGAGCCTCTAATCCTCTCCCTGCGTATGCCGGTGCTTAATGCAGAGAATATTATATAAGTATAGCAATTGTAATATTTTTTTATAGCATCTAGAGAATATATTTAATATATACATACCTATATGATGATAACTGTTATTTTTGTTTATTTTTATGTTAATGCGTGTTTTTCTGCAAAATTTTTGGTTAATAAATGCCTAAATTGGCACTCTTTAATTAATTTTCCTTCGCATTACTCGTGCAAGTGTCCCTCCTCATCACAAGCACATTAACAATTATTACTTACTACTACTGTAAACATCAAAATTTTTTTAATTTTCTTGGGAGAATCAAAAAAATTTTGATGTTTTCAAACTTCTAAACACCTAGAAAATTTTTTAACGCACTATATTTCGAAAATAATTTGTACTTTTCAAGAAAATTGGAAGAGTCGGGAAATTCGACATTGACATTTGTCGGCTTGCTTGCGTGCTTGCTTGCTTAATTGTGTATACGACTTTAAAGACATCTACTTTTAGCTTTACACGACGTCTCTCAGATGTCTGTCGACAGCTAATAGACGTCTCACAGACGTCTGTAAGAGGGCTGGGGCGCGTTCAGCGGTGGCTGAAGCTCAACCAAAATTGGCATTAGCCCTTCAGATATGGTATATACCGATCAAGATCGGCTGAAGCCATACCAGTTTTGGAGAAACTCGAAAGCGCCGCTAGAATTGGCATCGCTTATTGTTATTGTTTCGCGGGTTGGCCTCACCCAAAAAAAATTCAGTTGTAAGGTTTTCCTAATCTATCAAATTAAAGAAAATTCAGAAAATTATTTGAAAATGAAAAGTGCAACACGTTTCTCCATTTTTTCTTGCATACAATAGACACTTAAAGTTAATTTTTAGTTATATCAGCATTCGTATCCTTAACTCTATCGAGTCGACCAATCAAGCAGGTGCACTTTTAAAATCATGGCAAATGCGTGACAGCTCCAGCTGATGAAATGCACGTAAACCTCGTTAGGTACGAGAAGGAAGTCGTAACGTTACGACCATCCCTGCATACGAAACGATGTTTTCACGCATTTGATCAGCTGGAGCTGTCACGCATTCGCCATTAGTTTAAAAGTACACCTGGTCGATAGGTCGACTCGATAGAGATAAGGATACGAATGCTGATAAAACCGAAAATTAACTTTAAGTGTCTAATGAATTGTGTAGATGCCACACTTTTGGATTGTGAGGAGAATGCTTTTATTTTGCGGACAGAAGGTAGGGAGTGGGTATCTGTTTAGAAAAAGCTATCAAATGTCTGTGCCTAACAAAGATACTAAAGATAGAACAGTCGGCTTTGCGCGTTCAAATCTGGTTCGGTAATGTCAATGCCATTTTGAGTGGAAGGGGTAAAACCGTTTTTGGTTTGGCTCCAGCCGCCGTTGAACCCACCCCTGATGTTCCAAAGTAAACCAGGTCAGTCTTGACACCCCCCCCCCGGAAAGATTTTCGAGTTTTGATATGCTTATAATTTCGAACCAATTTCGACCTAATTTTGAACCAGTTTTAAAAATTTTGAACCTTCCTGGATTTTTTTTATATTCAAAATGGGGGGTGTAGCCGGATGTCAAGCTACACTCCCCTCATTTACAGCGTAGAGAAAAATGAAAAGCAACTATCCCAAAATTAAGAACTAATTTCTAACTCCTAATATCAACAAAAAGACCTAAAAATCCACTATTAATAAAGGTCTCTGATCATATATTCCGCATCAGCTAAAAAGCATCATTGGAAAAATCAGGTGCTTTACACAAGCACATATTAGGTACCAAAAGTCCAACAAAGATGAAAATAGTTTTTCTTACGTCGTTTCTAGTATATTTCTATGCCTTCCAAACTGACTGTATTTCAATTGGCTATATAAAGCATATCAAAATTCGAAATCTTTTCAAGGGGTGTGTACTGCTCCCCCAACCATGTTTATAAAAAAAACAACGTTACTAGTGGATTTTTCGAAATTCTTTTTGATGATATTGGGAGTTCGAAATTAGTTCTTCATTTTGGGATAGTTGCTTTTCATTTTACTAAAGCTTGACGTCCGGCTGCACCCCCTACTTATATTATATAAAAAAAAACCCGGAAGGAGTGTGGTTCAGGATTAGTTTTTTTTTTTACATTTTACCAATGGAAACCCCTATAAATGTACATGTCCTAAGGTAACTTTTAAGAAGTGTGGCCACGGGGGTAACACTGTCAGAGTGCGGGGGGAAGATGTTGCCCATAGCGTTGCCTACAATCCTCGAAATCTTTTCTATTTTGGTCCATCTCTCGACAACCAGGCTGATTCTTGAATAGGAAAGATCGCACGGGAACGGTCCTCTCCCTGATATCGACCAATAATAGGCTTTGAAGCGATCACGAGTTATCTGAAACCTATCCGACCACGAGCGAATCTCACTCGATTGCCGTTTATCAAAGGAACTTTCCTACACTTTCATACACCTGCCCCCGGAGCAGGTGAACGAGCGCTAATGAAAAACGACAATTTGGTCAGCTTTGCGCGTGCACCATGCAAGCTCGGCAGCTTCTAAGCCTTCTTATTGTTCGAAACGAAGGATGCGAACATTCCCGTGCGACCTTTCCTACGAAATTCAAGAATCAGCCCCCGGATATCATACGGGCGCATTATTGGTTCATCACCCTCTGGCACAAATGCGCGCTGGGGTCGAAAAACAGGGGAGAAAGGATGATTTCTTGTAAGCGCCACTCTTGAGTCTGCACACTTCTGTGTATCTTCGCGTGTCTGTGTGAAATGACGTGTGAGTGTGGACGCACGTGTATGAAAGCGCGTGTGAGCGTCGTAGGCATTAGCCGAGCAAATAACAAAAATTAGTTTTTCACATTTTTTTTATTTGGTTATAAATAAATATACGTCTTGAATATTTCTTACTTCACTAGGCACTAAACAGTTTTTAAGCGAGTGCAACGCAAATGCACTTGCACAAGCCAATAACGGAATCCACGCCCTCTTTGCTGCAATTCCCCACACAAGCAATTTTGCATTTACAACCAACAATAGCTATATTTTCCACTGTGTTTGGGGACAGTGTGGTCCATCGTTGTGCCTAGTCACTCTCTTGCAACTTCCATCCGCAGTCAGCGGGAGACGGCAGTACTTGCATAGGTTAAAGTACCCTTTTACATGTATGCCGTCGCCATTTTTGACACTGTTGACAGTTATTACATTAGGTAAAACGCGAGTAGATGGAAGGCCTATTAAAATATCGGAGGTATCGGCTGAAGTAATTGTTCCCAAACTTAAGCTGTGTAAGACACACGTCGTGTTTGCTGGTTCAGAGCATCAGCAGTAGGAGTTATGGATTCGTGCTTCTTCCTGGATGGCAGTAGCTTTCTACGTCATTTACTTTGTTTATACCGGCCTCTTAAACCGCTTTTATATAAGAACGGTTTGAAAATGTTGTCGTATAAACACCACTAAAACCAATTTAAGCACTAAATCGATTTTATTTTAAAGCGATTTATTTAATACCATCCTTATATAAAAGCGTGGCGCCTATAAACTGAAATAAATTTTAAAAGAAACATATTTAAATAACTGAAGGTTAATTTTAATGGATGAATGTATCATAGTGATAACAAATTTCTCCACTTTCGACGTTTCCGTTTTACAGCTCTTGCAGGGCCTGCGACACCTCGGGAATTAGTATAATGCATTTCCACGCAGTTTTTTTACCAATTGTATACATGGCATTAACTGTGTTACAGCCGGTTAATGCGTGGAAACACGGCAATGCGACGCTTTTCTCAGGACCTGGTAAAGAAAATGTTATTAATTATTTAATTAATTAAAACATGGATAGACTGCCAATACAAAAAAATGGATTTCTTTAGGGCACGAGCTCTAACGGGACATGGATCTTTTAGGACATCCACAAAGCGAGTAGGGAAAACGGACGACACATTTCTGTAGGTAGGTACTGTCAAAGAATAGATGTCGCCAATTTACACGTTTTTTGTAATTAACTAATTGTCGATTAGCTAGTTAATCTAGACAATCATATTTTGGTATCCACCAAAATATTGTAGACAACAATTAGTTAATTGAGCGAGGCTGAAGAGAAAAATCAGCGTGTTCGACGGTTATGTTCAAACTGCACGCCGGACGTCTTTAGGTGACCTTTCTGTCACTGTCCATTAACAAAGTCAAACAAAGACGGCATAAGTTTTTGAGCGCACTCGACGTTTATCAGAACACATTAGTTCGTTTGACATTTCTATATTTTTTTTGTGAGAGCAATGTAAAGTGAAAACAAACAAAAGCTTAATAATTTGTTATAAAAGTTTACAAAAAGAAAACAGAACAGAACACAAATGTTGTAAAAAGAGTTTAAATAAAGGCGATCAGTGGCGGCTTATTTTCTTGACGCCTGTATAGGCCCGGGGTCCCGGGGAGGAACGGACACTGGACATCGCCATAAATTGAACCTGTGTAGAAAAACATAATTTACATCATAAAATTGCTCTACCTAGTTCTTGGAGAGATAGGTTTATCCTAGACGATGATCATAATTTCCCACCCATGGATGCTACTATCATAACTGAAGATTTGAAACAGAACCCAAAAGATACAGGTAAGGATATTATTTATATCAAGATGTGTCCTGAATACGTGCCCTCAAGGCCTGGTTTACCCAGCAACATAATGCACAATTCTTAAATTTAGGGCCTCATTTTTTTATATCTCTCTCTTTTTCTACCATAATGTTGGAAAAATGATGTAAGTGGATCCGAAAACCCTGAAGTTTATATATAATATGTCTGTATTTAAGCTTGTTTCTTCTTTTCATAAAATGTACATCTACCAATTAAAATCAAATAAAAAATTTAAACCTTTTGTCAAACTTATATCTTATTAAAGGACGGTGTGCTTAGCTACCAAAATCAGTCAAAAAATCTCTGCTATCAAGCACTCTCTTCAATTTTGTTTTTTTCTCTTAAAGAAAATATTTTTTCACTGCCTTAATGAAAAATATCCATAAACCTATACTTTTGTTTTTTTTTTTTAATTTAGAACCTAACCATGTGAAGCCTAACATTTGAAACTACATACAGCTACTAGTTTGCGGTACCAAAGAAGGAATAAATAATTCATAATTTTATGTTATTTTTGTGTTTTTTTAAAGTTAGATTTTGTTTAAATGATTAGCAAGTTATATCCCTTAATATAATAACATATATTGTTAATTAATTACGCATAAATTTAGTTTTGCTAAGTTTTCATTTATATGTTATAAATAAGAGTACCTTAGATTTTAAGTTTAAGTTTATAGGCAGTACTTGTATTAGCCATAGCTCTCCAATAAAAAGTTTTTTTAAAACAATCACGTCGCCTACGCTTATTTAACTGGCGCAGTCGGTAGGATATTTTGAGGCAGTTCCTAAAGTACGACAAAAATTGCGTCGGGGCTGTTGAGTATTACCTCTTTACTCAAAAATCGAACAAACAATAACGTGGGTGCGTGAATTATTGGATAAATCTCCAGGGAGTTGGCAGCATTGGTCATTCCTCTTGGATCCCTAGGTTAAGCTAGAGTTAAGAAACCAAAAAGAAGAGAACAAACGAAGAATGAAAATTGTAGTGCTGTAAGTAGCTTATTTTCCTTTTGACCATTTATCCAAATTTTGCCTGTTTGCTTTTTCTAGTTGTAGGAATTTCTGTTTATGTCAAACTTTGACATAGAACAAGTTATTAATGAATTTAGGGGAATAAATATAACTGACAACATGCCTAGAAGTACTGACATGAGGTATCAATCGGATAATATTGCGCCTTATGATGGCAACCCAAAACTTTTGAATCGTTTTTTGAATAGTTGTCAAAATCTTTGTGATAACTTTAGAAATCCTGAGAGTCAGACTGATCCCTTGAATTTAGTTTTGATTGATACAATTCTAAGCAAACTCCGCGATAGAGCAGCTGATTTAATCAGTTCATGATCAGATTTAAATACTTGGGTCAAAATTAAAAGTGCTCTAGAACTGTGTTTCGCTGATCAAAGAGATATTGATTGCTCGAAACAAGATTTAACAGCAATGAAACCACTCAAAAACGAAAGTCCTGTTCAATTTGGTAGGAGAATTCAGGATATTCGATCTTTGCTCTTGACTAAATTATCAGCTACACCAGAACCTCTGAAGTCCCTCAAAACTACTCATATTGAGGATCTATCCTTAAAAACGTACATAAATGGGTTACCATATAATTTTCAGTTAATAATAAGAGGAAAGCTTTATTTATTATAGCACAGGAAAAAATCAAAATTTGAATCAAAACCAGTTTTATCGAACACCAAACAAATTTAATGCTGTCTCTCCTCAATTTAACTCAAAACCAATATTTCAAATGCCCAATTTTGGCGTTTTCACCTGTACTTCCTCAAAGACCTCCTCAATACTTTGGTCAACCAAGAAATTTTAATTTTTTTGGTCAACAAAGACCTCCTTTTCAAAATTTCCAGCAAAGATTACCTTTTGGACAATTTCAGAGACCACAATTTAATCCTTTTAATAGGTTTTCCAATAATCAGGTTCCATGGAATTATCCACAATTTCGAAATTTTCAAAATAATCAACCGTTTCGGGGTAATAACAGCCAAATAAGTAAAAATCAAAGGAGAAACGTTGAGCCAATGGATACTAGCTCCAGTAACTCTCCTATAGTCAAAAACTCTGGACCAATTATTGAAGAGGTTTTCCACCAAAATATTGACAACCCTACTTCGAGTACGACCGTTTCCAATGAGCCGTCTATATCCTCTTCCCCTCAAAATCAAAATAATGATAGTTCTGAGGACAATCAGTATAATAATGAATTTGTTTAGAATCATCCGTACTACGCTTCATACGATGATTCACAATTACAATCTGAATTACAATATTATCAACAATGTCAAGAAAATTCCGATTATTACGCTGAGTGTCAAGATCCGTATTACTCCAATTACACACAGTATAACTACTATTCGCCGGAGTATGAGACGAATGTAAATTTTTCCCCGGATGTGACAAACGATTCAGTAACATAATATTTTTAAATATAATGCGAAATGATCTTCCGTTTATAAAAATACCTAATATTGGCCATTTTTTGATAGATACCGGAAGTAGTAAAAGTTTACTTTCTCCTGAAATTGCAAAACAAAATTATTCAAATTATATTCGTAACGAAGGGTTTAATATTCAAACTCCTCATGCAAAAAGTTTCCATAATAAAGTAGCTGACATTCCAGTTTTTCCAATTTTTAAAACTCCAAATTTTAATCACACTTTTTATCTTTTTGACTTTTCACCAAGGTATCAGGGCCTTATAGGTGCTGATCTGTTATCAACTTTAAGTGCAAATATAAATTTTGCCTCAAATACATTGGACACACTCAAAACTAAAATACCAATTTATTTTGAAATGGTTAAAAATCATATTGGTATTCAAAATAGTTTTCAGGAGTTTTCTTTTGAAATAACTGGAAGGACTAAATAAGTAGTTAAAATTCCAGTTACTGAACAAGAAGGTTTAGGAATTTTGGAATATGTTAACTTGTGAATACTGAAAATTATTTTGCTTATACTACTTTAATTAATCCTAATGAAACTGATTTCAAACTAACTTTTCATGAACCTATAAATATTGAACTTGTTAATACTTTAGAAGTTAATTTCCTAGAGAAAATGGATCTGGATCAGTATCAATCTGATAAAGAAAAAAATTAATATGACAATTTATTAAAATCTAATTTAAAAAATTTAAGGTTAGATCATTGTAATAGTGAGGAAAAAGAACAAATAAAATCTTTGTGCCTTGAATTTAGGGATATCTTTTATTGTGAAAAAATACCATTGACCTTTACAAATAAAATTCGACATAAAATTAATTTAACAAATGAGTCTCCTATTTTTACTAAAAGCTATAGATATCCAGAAGTGCATAGACAAGAGGTTAAAAGTCAAATTTATAAAATGTTAAATCAAGGCATTATTCAGGATTCTATAAGTCCTTGGTCAAGCCCTATCTGGATAGTTCCAAAAAAATTAGATGCAAGTGGAAAAATAAAGTGAAGAATCGTGATTGATTATAGAAAACTCAATGAAAGAACTATAGGCGACAAATACCCCTTACCTAACATTACTGACATTCTGGATAAATTAGGACGTAGTCAATATTTCAGTACTCTAGATTTAGCAAATGGATTTCATCAAATTGAAATGGATCCAGATGACATTAGTAAGACTGCATTTTTTTGTGAAAATGGACATTATGAGTTTTTACGAATGCCATTTGGTCTAAAAAATTCTCCATCTACTTTTCAACGAGTAATGGACAATATTTTGCGAGGTTTACAAGGAGATGTTTGTTTAGTATACCTTGATGATATTGTCATATACTCTACTTCATTACAGGAACATTTAGACAGGTTTTTAATCGACTTAGAGATGCTAACTTTAAGGTACAGCTTGACAAGTCGGAATTTTTAAGGAAAGAAGTTCAGTATTTAGGTCATGTTATCACTCCAGATGGTGTCAAACCAAATCCTGAAAAAATATCTGTTGTTAAAAATTTACCTCTACCAAAAACACAAAAGATATAAAATCAGTTTTAGGACTAATCGGTTATTATCGAAGATTTATCCCTGAATTTGCCAAAGTTACCAAACCTCTTACAAAATGCTTGAAGAAAAATGCTAAAATTGAGCACACCGCAGAATTTATTACTGCTTTTGATCACATTAAAAATTTATTAATAAATGCCCCCATTTTACAATATCCAGATTTTACCAAACCATTTATTTTGACAACCGATGCGAGTAATTATGCAATTGGTGCTGTTTTATCCCAAGGTGAAGTTCCTAATGATCGTCCAATAGCATATGCTTCCCGAACTTTTAATAGTAAATAGTGAATGTAAATTAAGTACAATAGAAAAGGAGTTCTTAGCAATTGTTTATTTTACAAAATATTTCAGACCCTACTTATTTGGACGTAAATTCACAGTGTATACAGATCGCAAACCACTCTCTTGGCTAATGCGTATAAAAGAACCTAATAGCAAACTTTTAAGATGGCGTCTTAAATTAGAAGAATATAATTTTACTACAGTTTATAAAAAAGGGAAACAAAATACTAACGCTGATGCTTTGTCTAGAATTGATTTAAATGCTCTTGAAACTGAGAGTATTATAAATAATCAAGTTCCAGCTCAAACTTTACCACCACAAACTTTATGTCAACCTTTAAATTCTGAACCATTACCCAAAGAATCTAAAATTAAAATATTAAGAGTAGATACTGTTGTTCCTCCACGAATTCCTCCACAAATTCTTACTCCAGTTCCTCAGAGTGATAATCAAAGTACTGTACATACTGGTAATGATGCAGATATGGTAAACTATAGTGGTATAAAGATTTTAGATGATATAATTAACAATAAAACCTATCAAATAATAATATCCTCAAATCCAATGGATAAGTTGCAGGTAACTCTGGAAAATTTCGAAAAACTTCATATTTGGCATGTTGGAATTAGAATACAATGTTATAAGTTATATTAATGATTGTGAGCTATGTCAAAGAGCAAAATATGCCAGACATACCCCATATGTTCCTTTAGTTTTGATAGAAGCTTTGAGTAAACCGTTTCAACTATTACGTGTTGACGTTTTTAAGTTTGATAACCAAGAATTTGTTACACTAATAGATCCATTTTCTAAATTAGGTCAAGCTTTTGCGATTGAAGCTAGAACACCAATTAAAGTTGTAGAATGTCTTATTACTTATTTTTCAAATTATGGTGTTCCAGAGACTATTACAATGGAGAGTGGAACTGAATTCAAAAATGATACAGTAAAAGAACTTCTTAGAGGATATAAAATTCCTGTACATTTTACAACTCCAACTCATCATGAGTCGAACTCTGATATTGAAAGACTACATTCTAGTTTGATATGATATATAAATGATAATGTCGTAACTCTTATGAAGTATGCTATAATTGCTTATAACAGCTCAATTCATTCCTCAACAAATTTAACCCCATTTGAAGTTGTTTTTGGACATACTAATTTAAGAAATCCAACTGAATTAATTCAGACGTCTTTTTATTCAGAGTACGTTCAAAACCATAAAGACATTACTAAACATCTATATGAAAATATGACTCAAAAGTTACAACAAAAGAAAGAAAGGGTTTTAGATAAAGTAAATAAGAAAAGTCCTGAACAAACTATTTTTAAAGTAGGAGTTTATAAGTCAAATCAAAAACGGAATAAAAAAGAAAATAAATTTTTAGGCCCCTTTGAAATAATAGAAATGTTAGAACATAATAAAGTAAAAATCAAAAATAAAAGCAACAATAAAATACAAATAATACATATAAAAGAGTTAAGAAGACTACCCCTTGTTGCAGGTACATCCTCTGCCTCATTAGAAGTGGAATCGGACTCTCAACCCCAATCATAACAGACTTACATGACAATCCAGGACTTCTCCCAATTCGCCTTGGAAACACTCAGAATTTAATAGAATATTGGTCTTTTATTCAGATTTTTGATATTTCCATAATTATTGATGAATTTTCAAAGTTACAAAACAGTTATGTAACTTTAAAAAATTCAATTCAAAATTCAAGTTCTTTTCATCAAGAATTCTATAATTCATATAACTTAATAACCCAAGCTGTGAAAAAGAGGTTTAGTTGATAGTTTAGGTTCAATAATTAAATCAATAACTGGAAATTTAGATGTCAATGATGCTAAAAAGTATGACAAAGCAATTAATAATATCATAAAAAATCAAAATAAAATGAAATCAGTAGTTCAAGAGCAGATTTCAATTTTGCAAGATTCCATTACGAAGTTTAAATTAGTTTCAAAAAATATAACTCATAATCAAGAAAAGTTAGAATCACAAATATTATATGTTCAAGGAATGGTTAAAACTTTGCAGGTTAAAGATCTTGATAACTTTCAATATTTTCTTATCACTACTACAATGTCACAGTTATTGACTAGTTACCAAGTTATATATGACATTTTTGAAAAACTATAAACAGCTATTACATTTTCAAAGTTAAATACTTTTCACAATTCTATAGTAGAACCAAAAGAACTTCTAGATATGATTCAGACTATTTCTGTTCAAATTCAAAATGGGAAATTACCTTTTGAAGGTAATATTGAGAATATACTAAATTTTGAAAAGATTTTGGAAATTAAAAGTTATGTAAAGAAGAATCAACTTATTTTTATAATAGAAGTTCCTATTGTAGAAAAGGAAAACTATGCCTATTGCCGACTTTATGCCCTTCCGACTCCTTTTGATTCCAACTCCTTTAAAATGATTATTCGGCAAAGTAAATACCTTATCCTAAATGAGCTAAAGTATGGATTAAAAGACGAAAAATTTAAAGAAATCAGACCTGAAGAATTTATCTGTCATGAAGAAAACACAATATTGCTTAACCAGGAACTTCCTTGTGAGATTCAACTCCTGAAGTTCTCCAAGAATGTAACCAGCTGCACGCAAATACCACTACAAATAACTCACACAAAAATCCAGAAGTTAGAAAAGTATAGATGGATATTAATTGCCCCTGACCAAAGTGTAGGAGTTCAAAAATGTGGCAACTCCAAAGAAAATCTGCCATTTCAAGGTACTTTCCTAGTAGAACTTCAATCTGACTGTGAGCTCTCCATTGAAAATTTCCAACTGAAGACAACCAACTTACCAAGAATGTTTTATAAGAAGATTGAATTACCAAAACTTCAACTTCAACTTCCATCATCAGTTAAGCAAGACGATATAAAACCTCTCGAGCTGAATGCCATCAATTTAGAAAACTTCAATCAGTTGCAGAGTAATTTAAATTTACAAAGACAAAAACTGAATGAAATTGTTTTCGAAAATCCAATTAAAAATCGTAATATTTGGACAATAATTCTTTATATAGTTTTCTTTTTTGGATTAAGTGTTATTGCCTTTAAAAAATTAAAAACTCTAACATTTTTTCAATCAACTAAGAAAAAGAAAACCAGAAGAAAGAAGATCAGAAAAAAGAATACCAGAAGAAATAACCCTTCAATCAATATTTCGAAATCAAGAAGAAGAAGATCTATAACTCGCTATTGCTCGAACTTAGGGTGGAGGAGTTATATCCCTTAATATAATAACATATATTGTTAATTAATTACGCATAGATTTAGTTTTGCTAAGTTTGCATTTATATGTTATAAATAAGAGTACCTTAGATTTTAAGTTTCAGTTTATAGGCAGTACTTGTATTAGCCATAGCTCTCCAATAAAAATTTTTTTTAGAACAATCACGTCGCCTACGCTTATGTAACTAGCAATAAGTATTTTTAAAATAAGTTTTTACATTCATTCATTAAATTTCCTATAGGTGTTTACAATGCCATAGTCAACTCAACACGTTGAGCCATCTGGGCATTTCTGTTTTACTTCCAAGGACCGGATGCTCACCGGTGGAAACTGATCCTCCAGACGGTCCTGAGAGAAATTTCTGCCTGTGGGCATGTCGGGCCCAACAGGTTAATAGTAAGGTGTCATAACACTATATAAACTTAAATAAGTTTTAAGTTAAAATATATATATATGTTATACATATTTGCAATTTTAGAGGCTCTAGGTGTCAAAAAAAATAATTTTTCGGCATATTTTCTAAAATTTTTTTAAATGATTGTCAATTAAAATTGCTAAAAATATTTCTACCACACAAAAATGCTATAGCATTCTACCCATATACACCTTATTCCAAATTCTTTGGTAAAATATAGTGGCTGACCTTTAAATAAAGAAGCTAAATGGAAATGTCATTGTCAAAAAACTAGTCTGCAGCAATTTGGAATGGAGTGTAGTTGTTATTGTTCTGTGAATAACTAAAATGTATAAAAATTGTATTGTTCAGTAGTTTCCTTGCCTACATTCCAAAATCTGAAAATAAAAAAAAATTAGAGGAAAATGTTTGTCTAATTTAGATAAAACGTTTTTTTAGTACTAGTAAGGAGGGCAACAAAAAAACAAAATTATGATTGTTTTGTGGAAAACAATCATAATTTTGTTTTAGTGCAACCAAAGGTTCCAAATTCCCAACATAGTTAGTAAGGAGGGCTTTACTAAATGTTCACGTAAAACCAAAAAAGCGCAAGTATTTCTACAACCCGATCTTTGCCGCAACCTTCTGTTATGCATTTTTTAACTAAATTTGGGAGGACATTGTTAATTAATGTTTCAGTTAAAGGCTCTTCTATTAGAAAATTATAAATATTTTTGGACCTATAGGTATCTCTCTTTCATAAGCTAAACATTTAAAATTTTTACATAATAAATGATTCTCTGGCAGAAAACACAAGTTTGCATAACCGATTTATGGAAAGAGTTTTATTCCAAAATATTTTAGGAAGAGAAAAGGTAATTATGAAGATCAATAAAAAATATATCTTCATTTTTTACATCTCCATCAACTTGCTAGTTATAAATTCAACTATATTCTTTAAAATATTATTATCAACTTGGCACAACTTATTTGGCTTCGTATTTGGCTCATTTAAGGTCAATTCATGCTCGTACCTTGGATCAACATATGTCAACGTATGCAAGTTTTTATAGAGTAAAAAATCTGTGCACTTTGTTATTGATCTAAGTTGTTGCGAGTATAAATTGACCTTTATCCAAGCTTCTTTTAGCTAAGAAAAAACCGCTCACACCTTTCATTCCAATGCCTTGGAAAGCCTTCAAGGATGATATCCTAAATGTCTAGGTCATTATCCAGTAATATATTCTCAACCTCCATGGATTTTTCGTCGGTTCTTTTACTTTTTTAAATAACAATCATTCACACATAACCTCACTTGTTAGTTAATCGTCAATTATCTTTTGTTAACTGGCCAAATTCGGCCGATTAGTTCAAACAGTCGATTAGTACAAAAAATTGCTTGGTGGATACGAAATAATTAAAAATTCTTTAGTAATCGGCGATTAAAAGTTAATTGTTTTAAATTGAGCTTTGGTGGATACGGGCATTACTGTCCAAGATTTGAGAAATACCGCGAAACCACAAGATACACTTCTCCCCACATAAAACTAGTACAGCAGAAGGTAGCTGCAAATACGATTTTTTATATTTTCCTATATACAACACTGACTTTTTGACTTTGTCATTTTAGGTTATTTAGGGAGACGGCTTGTTTATATTTTACTAATTCAAAATATAAGGCCAATAAAAATAAAAACCATATTTCAAAAAAGCAAAAATGTTTTAATAACTAAACAAAAGCTACACAGTAATTGGTCTATTCGACTAGCTGATTATAATAAATCGATTTCAAGAAGAAGGAACTGTCCCTCGAAAGGAAGGCACCGGTTTGATGAAAGTTACTAAAATAATTTAAAAAAATAACAAAATTAAAAACATGAAAAAATTATTTTTAAGAGCGCGTCATTGCACCGTTCCCGGCAATGATGATTTGAAGTCTTCTGGGCATGGAATTGGCTAAATTTTAAAATAAGTTTGGATTATTATCAGCAATAACTTCCCTATATGCCCTTACGATGAGTTCTATTAGACGCTCTGAATTTCTGCGAATGATATTAAAACTTGCTAATTTCTTTGCAATAAGTCCCCAACGTTGCTTCTCATCAGGGGTTTTTGCAGGGCAAGACAAAACTTCGACATTATTATCCTGGAACCATCGCTGCGCAATTCTGGCCGTCTGAACTGGACAGTTTTGTCTTGTTGGAATACAAAATGATCTGGATAAGGGCCTCTCACCTCTGAAAGCATTACATTTTCCAGCATATTAACGTAAACTTTGGCTGTAAATCGCCCATTAATTCTAAATAGAGCGCCATGTTCTCTAGCCAATTCCTGGAAAATTTGATTCAATTTTTATTTCTTTTCCTTTGGCAAACGGATGATTTTCCAGAAAATTTATTGCTTCTTGGTCTTCCTCTGGGCTAGTAACTTTCGTCAAACCAGTACTTTCCTTTCGGTGGATAGTTCCGTCCTCTCGAAAATGGTTTTTTATGTTTACTATCGTAGACTCGTTTCTCCCATAATGAACAGCTACTTGCCGAATAGACCAACCACCGTCTAGTTTTGCCAAGATGCGGCGGCATTTTTTAAAATTTGGATGACACTGACATGCAAAACATGATGTTGTCAGGAATCTGTGACATAGTCATTTATGGGAAGACAATGCCGTACTATAAAAATTTTAAAAACTAAACAGGCTGCTAACTTCTGCTCTACCAGTTTATGTGGAGAGAAGTGTACGTGCCGGTCTCCGTAGCGCAATAGGTAGCATATCGCTCAAGTAACACACATTGTACACATATTAGAATTTATGACCGAAATAAAGCTGTGGAAACGTTTTGTTAGCACCTTTTTGGTTGAGAATTGGCTCGCTTAGTTTTTGTAATACTTTTTGTTTTCATAATGTAAGCGCAACCCATTTTGATGACCATACTGGTATTAAAAGCAAAAGTATTTATTAAACTTTGCTCAAAAATAAGGTAGAGATAAATCTTTTTTTTAATACCTTCATCAAAAACATGATTTTAGTAACTGTCTGCAGATAACTAAAGCATGGCTTTTTTGGTTACCGATGCAAAAAAACTTTTTTTTTGATCACGGGAGCAACAAAAGATTTCGGTCCGTTTTTTACCCAAAGCTAAAGAAAAATAGTGGAAAATAGTAATAAAAAATCTAATTATTCTTGCCCAAAAATTAACTCATTTTCGCCAGTTTTCACCAAGTATTTACGAAAAAGTCATTTAAAAACATCGTCAAAATATCAAATTGTCAAAGATTAAAATGGCGCAACAATGAACGTCACCGAGTAAAAAGACACATCGCTATGGAAACGATTGTTATTTCATTTACCAGCCGCCTTGATCTATAGTGTAAAGATGGTGTGTTGCGAGAAGTGCTCTTCGTTCGAGATTTTTAAAAGTATTTTCCTGTTTTTGTTGGATTTTCTGATAAAGGTTTTAAAAAAAATAGTGTTCACAACTCGCGGCTAACCTCTGCTTTTTTTTACTCGCGTTTATAAATACCTCGCTGCACTCGTTATTTAAACCAACGCTTGTAAAAAAATGTACTATTTTAGCCACTAGTTGGAAAAACTACTATTTTGGTTAGTTTGGCTCCAATCCAAAAACAAAAAAATGTAACCGTAAAATTAAATACAAAAAACTTTAAATATTTGATGAGGTTTCGTGATAAATATTATCAGTAAACTGGCCTTCGCATGTCAATTTGGTCCATGAATGAAGCCAGAAATCCGATATTAAGTGTGTGTATAAATAAACATTCCCATACATCCATACTTGTGTTTCTAAAACCGCATCAACCATTTATTTGTAAAAAAATCAATTTTTGTTTTTTTTTGCCATTTTTTCTTTGGGTTTTAAAAGAAATGTTTTTTTTTTAATTAAGTTAACTGAAAAAGCTATATCGTTTGCAAAAAGTGCTGCAATGGTCATTGCAGTGACCAAAAAATTGGGCTAGGCGACGTTTTATCAACACTTTCAAGACGTTGTGACAGACAAAAGCAATATCACAATAGTAGAGGAGTTTTACTGTCGCAACGTTTTTGCAAAAGTTTTTCAGCACCCTGTGTTACTTGGGCGGCCTGCCGCGCGGAAGGTCTCGGGTTCGAATCCCGGCTAGGTGCATAGATATTTTGTGTGTGTCTTTAACTTTGCAAAATCGTGGCTGGGCATTGATCCTATAATGGATGGAAAGTCCCAGTATTAAAAAAAAACACAGAATGTCCAGATAGAGAATATGACCATAGAGAACCGGAACCCGAGATATAAGAATGATTCTAAAAATCAAACACGAAGACGAATGCACATAAGAGACCAAAATAGTTAACGGCGAAATAGTGACGTTATATTCCTGAGAATGATTCCGCTATTTCGTCCAAATCTGCAGCGGAGGGGTTCAGTCCGTAGGCGCCCTCAAGAGTGGACGAATCTGGCACATTCGGCAGACTACCAGAGGCTGGTGCCGGTGTCTATGAAGATTTCTCGTCGCTATTAAAAAAAAATATTATGTAATATACTCAATAATTTTATTCAAGTTCCATCTACATTTACTTATTATTTATATTATATCGCGAGGTCGATATAATTTAATGTTTGTTTAAAATAAAAGATTCAACTTATTAGTTTTATTAGTATCCTTTGGTTCAATTCACAATTAAACAAACGCTAGACATGGAATTCACATTTAAAAAAACGTTAGACATAGACAGGGTATATATATTGCGAACGAGGACAACAACAACTTGACTTTCTTCACTCAAAGCCGACCGAAGTGCTCTTTTATTTTCTCCTGTGTAGTAGAAAACGTGGAGTAGCGACGCTTGTATTTACGACCAATCAGTATCGGGAATACGCTGGAAACAGTGCTACTTTTTCCAGCGGAATCACCGCCCTGTTGTGTCGTCATACAGCGTGCAATTTTATTCAAATTTAAATAATGCGCGTTTTGGCGATATTACACCTCCACACCAAGTTTTGAGGCACTTCAAAAGAAAAGGAGAAAAGTTTTTATATAAAAGTCGAAAATTATGAAAATATAAATTTCTAAATGTGACACAAGAAAAATTTTCTTTTTCGACAAAAGAAAACAAATTATAGGGTGGACCACAAAAAAACCGGACTGTTTAGTTTTAACTGACAATTTTTTATTTATTATCGGAATTTAACACAAAAAAGAGTTTTGCAAAGGTAATAAAATAGACTTTTTGCAAATATGTCAAAAAATGGCATTTATCAAAAATTCAAAATGGCGGATGTCCAAAGGTTTTATGCATTTTAAAAAACCGTTGGGTTTTTTTCAAGACACTATGTATATTTTTTATGCATCCACAAAAATTTTCTATCTATTAGTCTGTAAACCGATGTACCACTTAATGAATTCTACTAAGAAATAAAAAAAAACTATGGGTTTTTTCGTAAACCAACTTTGGACATAAAAGAATTTAAGTGAACCGAATTTTGTATTTTTCGCCAATTTTGTTGACAAGAACACTTTACAGATGCTAACAATAAAACTTCGTTTTCTAAATGTAAAAAAAAAACATTTTTTTGACAATCCAGGATTGCGGCTGTCTTACAATTTATACATTTAAAAAAATCCGTTATCTTTTTCTTAAACCACCGTGAATCATTTATTAAAATCTATTAAGACATAAGAAAAATATTGGGATTCTAGTGAAACACCGTTTTTGCATGCAGTTGAATTATTGCTGCAAATGTGACCACATTCGTCCACATTTTTAGTTCTCTTTTAGTTTGTTTGATGTACGTTCTAGTTTATTGTTACAAAATTTACGTTAACGTTTTATTATATGCATAAATGGTGTTACACTAGAATCCCAATATTTTTCTTATTTCTTAATAGATTTTAACAAATGATACATGAGTTAACATATAATAGTTGGTACTTTTCTGTTAAAATGCATAAACTTGTAATTGTCACAAAATGTCACTTTTTGACATTTAGAAAAATAAACCTTATTGTTAGCATCTGTAGAGTGTCCTTGTCAACAAAATTGGTGAAAAGATAACGAAATCCGGGTAAAAATATACAAAGTGTCTAAAAAAACCCTACGGTTTTTTAAGATGCATAAAACTTTTGGACATCCGCCATTTTCAATTTTTGATAAATGTAATTTTTTGTTGATTTTACTATCCATCGTCTAAGGATAGTAAAACCAACAAAAAAATTTTAAAACACAAATAACGACTATTTCATAAACCTGCCATACCTCTCCCTACCACAGGGTAACCAACATGAAACTTCCCTAACGTCAGAAAGTGACATCTCTTCGGATGGCAGTTTCACATCTGCAAGATCTTTTCAGACTCGCCACCCGACTCAGCCTCAAACTTTACACAGTTTTGGATTTGGTCTGTGTGTCTTTTAAAAATTCGGTTGTTATTATGTTGACAAGGGTATAAAGAATTCCCAATATAAAAGTACGTTTATTTCTTGAAAATTTTCAAACAATGTGTAAGATTGTTTAAACTATTATGACATGATATCATGACTATATTACAATTAGAAATCAAATAATTTCGGCCTACGTACCTTGGGGGGTGGTAACCGAATTTTGAATAAAAAAGGAGAAAATCCAAGCATTGCTTAAGTTTTTCAATATCTCTAAAAACTAGGACACCCAATTAAGAACGGTTTTCATTTCCAGAAAGCCAAATCATTGATTTATGCAAAAAGATATACGTTTTTGTTTAAAAGTCATTGGTACGGAAACAATAGCGGCTTGTTTTGGAAAAAATGTTCAAAGTTCAGTTTTTTCAACTTCTTTAAAAGTTATATTTCTTTGTTCTGGTTTTAAGGTTTGAATTCCGAAATTATATTTATTAACTTTAAAAATTGACACCTTATCTTGCTTTTCTTTTGCTGGTTTTTTAAATATTTCCTGGCGCAGATTACGCTACCTGTTTCTTTTTAGCACAAAGGGTACCGAAACAATTGATTTTATGTAATTCCGGGAATAAATGCACCCATTTAATCCCACTTTTGCGGGAATAAAGTGGGTCATTTATTCCCTGGGGAAATAAAGTAAAATTTATTGACATAGCGACGAATATGTTTCTGCGTTTTACGAAGGTACATGTGGCGGTTTGTCTACAGAGTGCGATTTTTTGAAAAATAAATAAAAAATATTGTCATTTTTTTAACTTTTCTGCTTATTCTAAAGTGCATAAAATAGTATATAAACCTCAGGAGTAAAGTGATGCTTCATCCCTCGACAAATTATATATATACATATATATATATATATATAATTTATATAAACTTTACTCCCTAGGTTTAAAATGTACTATTTTTTAAAATTTTGCAGCATCAGGGACTTTATTTCTTTTTGCTTATAGATATGTTACCATTTTTATTGTTATGTATATTTTTCGAATATCGTTTAAATATGCCTTTTAAACTTGTCACATTTTATTTATTTTTTTTGCCAGTATATAGCGTCTTCACCATTGTTTACATTTGATAAATCCACTAATACAAAATTGTGAAAATTTTCGTCAGCAAATAACATCGCAATATATCTGCATTTGTACAAACTTTGTAACATTTTGATAAGGCTATATTTTTTTGTAGCCTTTGTTTCCTTTTACGGCGACGATGAGGAGTTTAATTAAGAAAAAATAATAATTAAGCAATGAAACTTGGCATGCATAATAAGTAGACTCCTAACTAGTTTTTAATAAATGGTGCTACCATATAAAGTCTTCTGAAAAGAACCCCTAGCTATTTTCGAAAATAACATAAAAATTGTTAAAGGTTTAGAAATTATGGTGAAGCGATGAAATTTTGCACAAATAGTCATTGACGCCGCAATTTTTTTTTGTCGTGTATTACACTCGAGGTCTCTCCTAGGACTCCAATTCTCGACGTTAAACAAAAAATGGGAAAATATTAATAACAGTCATCCAAAAAGTGATAAAAATATAAGACGAAATTATTTAACTTTTAATTGTAACATAGTCATGGTGTCATGGCATAAAAAAGCAATCTTACATATTTCTTGAAAATTTTAAAGAAATAATTACTCGTACTACAAGTTTTTTTTATTATATTAGCCTCAAACCATTTTGCTTTGTTTGAAAAACTATAATTAGTGATATAAAGAAGTTTTCCGATTTGAAAATTTCTTGTTATCCCAACATAATTTTTTTTTGTTTTCTTGATAAGAGTTTTAAAATTGATTTTGGGATGCTGTTGGGTTGGTTTTTTGGATTTTCTTTTTTTTCATCCCTCCATGATGCAAAGAATAAGAAACTCAGTATTTCCACCGTAATCTCAAGAATACTTTTTGTATACCCATTCTGCCACAAAAAAAAACACCCGTTGAACTCATGTTTAACCAAAAACCACGTACAATAATAAGTCAAATTAAACAAAATCCAAAAAACCAACCCAACAGCATACCAAAATCAATTTAAAAAAATATATTATGGTGGGTAACAAGAAGTTTTCAAATCGTAAAACTTGTTTATATCAGGAATTATAGTTTTTTAAACAAAACTAAGTGGGTTGAGGCTATAATAATAAAAAACTTGCAGTACGTTTATTTCTTTAACATTTTCAAAAAATGTGTAAGATTGTTTTTTTATGCCATGACACCATGACTATATTACAATTAAAAGTCAAATAATTTCGGCCTTCGTACCCTGGAGGGGGAACGGTAACCGAATTTTAAATAAAAAAGTAGAAAATCTAAGCATTGTTTAAGTTTTTAATGAATATCTCTAAAAGTAGGAAATGTCAAAGTCAGTGGTATGAAAACAGTAGCGCCTCATTTTGGAAAAATTTTAAAAGTTCAGTTTTTTCAACTTCTTGGCAGTTTTTTGGTGTTAAAAGTACATTTTTTAAAATTAACTTCGGGAGTAAGGATCCTTTGCAAATGGTCTTAGAACATTTGGTACTAAGGGACCCAGTGATCATTTGTGCCAAATTCCATGATTCTATCGTTATGCGTTTTTTTGAAAAACTTCAAGAATTGGGGTCTTCTACATAAAATTTGTTATTTTTTAATTTAAGCTATGATATAGCTATGTTGGGAATTTGGAACCTTTGGTTGCACTAAAACAAAATTATGATTGTTTTCCACAAACCAAAACTACACTTTTTTGCACTCGACGCGCGTTTCGCTAACAACGTTAGCATCATCAGGAGACGATAAACAACAATTGTTTATCGTCTCCTGATGATGCTAACGTTGTTAGCGAAACGCGCGTCGAGTGCAAAAAAGTGTAGTTTTGGTTTGTGGAAAACAATCATAATTTTGTTTTCTATGATATAGCGGCAAATATTTGTTCTAAATCTGATAGTTTTCTCACTTTTTGGATGGCTGTTTTTAATATTTCCCTTTCTTTTGTTTAACGTCGAGAATTGGGGCCCTAGGCGACAGACCTCGAATAAGTAACACACGACAAAAAAAATAGCGGCACCAATGACCATTTGTGCTAAATTTCATCGCTTCACCATAATTTCTAAACCTTTAACAATTTTTATGTTATTTTCGGAAATAGCTAGGGGTCCTTTTCAGAAGACTTTATATGGTAGCAACATTTATTAAAAACTATCTAAGGGTCTACTTATTATGCATGCCAAGTTTCATTGCTTAATTATTATTTTTTCTTAATTAAACTCCTTATCGTCCAGACTAATATGCGATTTTCGTACGAACTTTTGACTAGTATGATAATAGAAGAACCTCTCTAGCTTAGGTTCACCCCAATTTTTTTGCATATGTTGTAGCAGCCGTAAAAGGGAATAAATAGGGCTACAAAAAAAAAAGATATCCTTATCAAAATGTCACAAAGTTTGTAGAAATATCAGCGAGATATATTGCGTTGTTATTTTTTGACAAATATTTTCACAATTTTGAATTAGTGGATTTATCAAATGTAAACGATGCTAAAGATGCTTCACGCGTTCACGCGTTCAGATGAAATTTTGGAGATACCAGAAGCCCCCGCTATGCAAAATTTTGTTAATTTTTTATGTGCGGTTTATCTGTTTAACTAAACGAACTTTTTTTAGGATTCAAATTCACTTTTAAAAACCTAAAAATTTTCGCGACATCGACACGTCACCCGGACGCACAAAGGGCGAAATTTGAAATGCCGAAAGGTGTGAACTTGTCTTCTCGTTTGAGAAAAAAATAATATGTTATTTTCATTTAAGAAAATATGGATGTAATTGTCTTGTTTTAAAATTAAATTGTAATTTTTGTTCCGAGAAGTCCCGCTATTTTGAGTTAAAAAAAGTATAGTTCTTGACGGAAGTGAAGCTTTTTTGTGCTAAGAAGATGTAATTAAAAAATTATGTCTTCTTTCGAAATCAGTTTTTCTTCTCTAAAGACAGTTTCTTTTAAATCAAAACAATTTTTCAAGAAAATTGTTTTTTTCACAAAACAAGCGGTTTTCTTACATGAAAAAAAATCATTTTGGGCGAAGACTTTCGCTTTTCGGTCAAGACAATATTTTCAAGAAAAGTACTTTTCTCCGGGGAAGGTTTTCTTGTTTCTGTGTATGTTAAGGAGTTTAGTTAACTGTAAAATTTCGCTTCCCTTGACGAATCGTCATCTTTTGGACCTTGATTATTTTTCTTGAATTTTAGAATTTATCTGAGCAAAATATATTAAAATATTGTCACCATAATCCCGAACAAACGTCCCAATCCACGCCAAAGGAACCAAACTTATTAAAATGCCAACTGCAAATTTTGATAAAGTTTGGTGACCCGGGCGAACATTGCAACGCCTATCTTTCGGAAATTATGATGACTAGTTGTTTAGAATTTAAACGTAAGTAAAAAATATTTTTCGTACCGACGCCCCTTTAATCCCATTAACCTGCCAAGATTGATGCTTGCCGGCCTCTGTCGCAGAGCATTCCCCTATTTACTTAAAAACCCAAAAATTTCAAATGGTATTCTTTATTTCTTATGATACTTGTGACATACAAAAAATGCTAGCCGGTCTCCGTTAAGCATCCCCTCTTTTTCAAACAGAAAAAAAGATTTAGCAGTTGTTTTTATTCCCCCCGTGAGCCCTGTAAAAACCAAAAATTGATGCTAACCGGCCACTTACATGCATAGCATATGCGTTAAACCTTCTTTTGAGCACATCTTTAGCATATGCTTTGTACATACTATTTAAGTATATGCTATTAAAGATATCCATAGCAAATGCTATGAATGTACCATTTGAGCAGGTCCTTTGAGTACATCTTTAATACATGCAAAGAATATATCAATTTTAAAACATTTTTTTGTCAGTATAGCGCACATGCTATTCTGGTATCATAAAAGTACATCAAAAGAATGAACTTCTTAGTATTTTCTTGGTATATGCTAAGGATATACCACTAAAGAAGGTTACTATTAGAACATCTTTAGCATATGAAAGTATATATCCCTTATTGAAACATTATTTGGTCCTTGTAGCGCACAAGCGATTCTGGTACCGTAAAAGAACATCAAAATATAGGTATTGTTATTCTATACTATACTAATGAAATTCCATTAAATAAGGTTAATTTTAGGACATCTTTAGCATATGCAAAGTATATACCAATTATGGTACAATATTAAGTACATCTATATGCATGATATAATAAAATCATGAGCGTTTAACTCAATGCTCTCAGAAAACCATCCCAAGATGAAGTGTCTATTTCCACCAAACGCGAAAATTCTCTGATTAAGTCAACCAATAAGGATCCGCCAAAACGCTTATATTCCGCGGTTTCAACCTATTTCTATATAAGCGCATGATACAGTGGATAAAGTTTTGGTTTCTCAACCTGTAGGTTGTGGGTTCGAACCCCGTCGGCGCGTCGCACTTTTTTTTTATTATTTGTTTTTATTTTTTTTTTTCTTAGGTTGTATTGTGATGGGACATGGTCTTTACAGCTCAAAAATATATTTTTTATTTTATTTAAAGCCTTATTTTAGGAGTTAACGGTGCTAAGGATTAGGGCGGAACGTAACCTATTCTTAGCACATGCTAAAGATGTTCCAATGTTAATTTAGAACGTCCTTAGCATATCCTTGTTTTTCTTGAGGATATTCTATGCACATGTTAAGGATGATAAATTTCTATGTGGGACCCCCCCCCCCTTTTTAATAAAAAACATAAAAAACCCAGAGATTCTTTATCCCCCCCCTCCCGTGATCTCTGTAAAACCCCAAAGTGATGGTAGTCGGCCACCGTCGCTAGCATCCTCCCCTTTTAAAGTTTCTTTATAAAAATTCCCAAAACGTTCATACGTTCAAACCACGTCTAAAGCTTGGCAAAAATCTGAATGCTTTCTTAACTGTAGGATTTCTATTTATATGGGCCTGCTCATCCCATGCGACGCATTAGGCACCCCTTTTTATATAACTACCTAGAAATCTTAGATACATGCACTTTTGTGCCAGCATTTCTGGGTATTTTATTCAAAGCCCTTTGGTGTTAGCCGGACGTACTCGCTTTAAACAGAAACATCTGAAGCCTAAATTTTGTCGCCTATGCCGTGCTTTTTTTCTTAGTTTTGAAATTTTTAACAAAAATATTCTTTTCCTTCGACCACACAGGAAAGTAACCAAATTTGCACTCTATAACGCCTCAGAAAATTTTATTTTATTTTACACGCATATCAATTTTATTTTCGTCTCTAGAGACGAAAATGTTTTCTTCTCTAGTGATGAAAATGAATGACAGCAAACCTTCCAAACAATGTAGGTATCTAGTAGGCTATAATTTGTAAAAGCGTCGGAAATAGACCGAAACCATTTTCGTCCCTAGAGAAGAAAATACTTTCTTCAATTGAGATGAAAATGAAAAAAAATTAATCATAATAAAAAATACGAATTAAATCCTAAAGTGGTCCTAGGAAAAATAGCGTACACAACTCGATAGAAAGTAACTTACTTACACTCGCGTGTTGTTTCACTCGGCTAGCGCCTCGTTCACAACATTCACGTTCGTGTGAAATATATCACTTTCTTCTCTCGTTATGTAATATACTATTTTAACAAGAACCGGTCTGAATTGTTTCAATATTTATATGCGAGTATATATGTATGTATAACAATGTACCTAACGGTTTTGCCATCCAAATGTTCTATTATTTTTTTTTTAACTTTAATGCTAAATGTCCCAAAAATTACTATCAATCATACCTCTCAAAATGCAGCTGCTATTTACTCTAAATACCCAACTTATTGATTTTAGGTCAGTTGCAGATTGATTTGGAGTTACAAGGCGAATTTTAGATTCAAATTTGTCAACTAGCCAAATGAAGCAGAGGCTCCTTTAAATCATTTATCAATTATTTCCTGAAATATAAGTAGTAATTTAAGCTTTTTGAAGTTTTGTGGAAATAGATAATCAAGAATTCATTTTGGCTATGGATGGCAATGTTTAGCAGTACGTTACTTCCATTTACTTTGTTTATGGTTTCAGGCTCTGTTTCAGGGTGCCACTAATTGTCATAAATTCATAAAAATGTCACACAGTTGGTCTAGAGAGGGGTTTTAAGAAAAAAAATATATTGTCTTTGCTATATAGATGTTTTCGATATGTCGCCAACTACCATTTATCGTAAAAAGTAAAATCCTCTATGTAGCCCTTTTTTGGGAGGCTATTTTTGAAAAATATTCTGAAAAGTTTAAATAGCAACTTGCTATTTTGACTTCATATTTGAATTCTCGCTGAAATTCTCATTCCAATGGTGCCCCATATCATAAGGTTTACTTTACTAGTTTTCGAGATATTAACTTTAAAAAATATCAAAAATGCAATTTTCAAAAGCCCACATCTTAGAAACTAAAAAAAGTATCTCTATTGTGTTTGATATCGATTTTAAGTGTTTTTTAAGAGGAATTAAAAAATGACAATAAATTGACGATTTGACGCGATTTGACCTTGTACTTCTTATTTATTGAATAATAACGTTAAAATCACTGAAAATCAATATACTGTAAATAGAAATGTGCCATCGCCAAACTGCTGTCATTTTTTAATTCCTCTTAAAAAACCCTTAAAATCGATATCAAACACAATAGAGATATTTTCTTTAGTTTCTAAGATATATATATGCTTTTGAAAATTGCATTTTTTTACATTTTGAAAGCAAATATCTCAAAATCTAGTAAAGTAAACCTGATGATATAATAGCCTCCCAGAAAAGGGCTACACAGTGGATTTTACTTTTTACGCTAAATGGTGGTTGGCGATGTATTGAAAAACCCATCTCTAGACCAACTGTGGTCACAAAATGGAAAATGTGTTATAAAAAATACTCATGTGCTCATATTAATTATTATTCTTAAAACTTCCTTTTTCTTTGTTAAAAAAGATGTTAGATATACAAATGCGTACTATGAAAAACAAGTTTAGTTGATGCATGACCTTGAAAATAGCATGCACAAATGAAAGAATGAAAAGTTTTTGAAGGTGTTTTTTTCCAATTTACCACTACGCAAAAAAATTTAAGTGCCGGAGATGAAATTAACATCTTAGACATAAATAAACACTTTATTTTAAACCTCCCTACTATTTTTTTTTTTTTGATATGGCGTCCCAGATGTTCATACTATACCCCGTTAAAAATTACCTATGTGCATGTCGTTTTTATTAAGTTTCGGAACTGTGAATTTTATGTTCTACTCATTTATCTAGCCAACAAAGTCATTTAAATAACCTACAAGAGAGTCAGCAGAAGTTAGATATATATTACCATATACTGGACCAGTGGTTTTAGATGTTATTTTCCAAAATGGCGGTCGAAAAAGCATAAAAAATTCTAATTATGCCCGTAGGGCATGACTACATTTGTTTATTACCATTCATAATAAAATTCAAGGATGAGGATTCAACAGCTATTTAGTATTTAGAAGTTCCGAAATTTAATAAAAATCACAGGCATATAGGTCATTTTTACCGGGGTATAGCATCAACATCTGGGACGCCATATCAAAAAAAAATGGTAGGGAGGTGGTAGGAAGTGTTTGTTTATGGCTAAGAGGTTAACTTTATCTCCGACGCTTAAAGTTTTTGCGTAGTAGTAAATTGGAAAAAACATCACAAAAAGCTGGTTTTTTCATTTGTACATGTTATTTTTAAGGGCAATCAAGATCATGGATCAACTAAACTTTTTTTTATAGTAAGCGACGACAATTCAATAAGAATTGACGGCTACCTTGTAATTTTTGCTTTTTGACGAAATTACATAAAATAAAATGTGGTTATAAGTCGTTATTTTGATATATCAGGCGCCATATTGAAACGCGTCATAGCTGAACCAAAATTTTTTTTTAACAATATTGCTGGACTTGTTCTTCTTTTCTGTCTTACCAAATTTGGTCTTCTTCGCTTTAATAGTTGATAAATAGCGCCCTTTAGTATGTTATTTTGCCAATTTGTATGGGGTATTTTTTAAGGTCATGAAGCTTCAAACTACATCAAATTCTAAGGATCGAATTTGGCATACATGCCTAATAGTTTGAGGTAGATTTAAATTTGAACTGATAAAACCTCAAATTATTAAGATTTTTTTAAGAGAAAATTGCAAAAATATTGTTTTTTGTAATTGTCAAGGTCATTTAAGGTCAAATGATCTTGAAAGTGAATCCACGTTCTCGAATTATATGGAATCGAGTATAATCGTGCCCCGGTTGCGAAAGTTGTATCTTTTATGATTTTTGGTGGCCATCTTGAAAGATGACGTCATATTAACTTCTTCTACACTGATACGAATAAAACACCCGGTAACACTTAATTGTGTGATTAAAGAGCTATCAATCCCGCATAGTCACAAAACTCCTTCATTCAAAATCCCACGGGATAGCAATTATCGACATATGCCCCTACACAATAGGGAGGGAAATGCATTCTACAATGATACGAACCTTATTGGTGATCTTATATACATGCTTCAGAAACATCTGATTGTGGGATTTAAAGATAATGGTAATTTAAATTAAAGACAAAAAACTTTAATAAAAAGTTGAAACGGTTGAGAGTTCGTATTGAACACGCCTTCGCTTTGCTGAAATTACAGCGATTGGTTTAGATATTTTAGTTTAGCAAGAAGCAACAACCATAACTACCTATATAAACAAAACGAATCACCCAGATTTTCTTCATAAATCTATATACTCCTCCTTTCGAGGACCACAGAGGTCTACACTTTAGGAACTTGGAAAATAGAAATACTTACTGATAGTAAACCAACTTAACTCTATTAAAACTACTAATATTTTAAATTCAACAAAAAACTAGGAAAAGTATATAAAAAAGGCATTTAAGCGCGCGATCCAATCTTACTTTTTCTCTTTTTCTATATTATAGCCTCTACATATCTTTCAAAGAGCTCCAGACCAGACCAGTTGAGACCTCGCACTCCCAAATCTTGAATGCAACTTTTTGTTTTTTTTTAATTTCTTTATCACCATTGTCTTCCTCGTGTGATTATACTCTTCGTTAACTTTTAGCCCATTTGCCATGCTGAATGTTGCAGGAAGGTTAATCTCTGGTTTTTTCAAAAATAAGTTGTTAATTTTTTCATAGTATATCCAAGTATTTATTGAGTTTTTAAAAGTATTATTGTTTTCTTACTTCATGGCAAGTTCTTTTTAAGCCCTTCCATTTTGAATCTACTTGTTGATAGGAAAAAATAATTTTTTTGTCTTTTATAGTAATTGTTTGTCAAGTGGTTTGTTTCATATGATTTTGAAATTCTTGGTCATTTTCTTCTACAAGATCGATAAGCTGATTGCTCGACTTTTGGCTCCATAACAATTTCTGCGAGTTTTCTTTGTGTTTAAAAAATGACAGGTTAAACTAAATTTAAAAAAATAAAACAGATATAATTATTATACATAATTATATGAAAATAATAATTATACGAATATAAAAATATATTAGTATGACCACATTTCCCTGACCTGATACAGATAATACACGAAAAACTTGGGGTGCTTGAACAGTTCACCTATAGTCACGAACGACTTTATTGCATTCATAGTGATATGATCTACTGTGTGACTCAAAGTGGTACGCCACACGGAAAATAAAAAATAGAAAATACATGCTGCTCTTACTGCTTACCGAATATTTCATATTGTATACCTTACGGAATTCTGAATCCGCCTTAAGTAACGTTGAGATTAGGTTGGTTTTGGCGAGGTTAATACAGCATACTGGTATGTATAGTAACAGGGTGACCGGTATTAACTACACCTTACAATGACGTCACATTTAGCTTAGGTGTGACTTCATGGTTACATTGCTTATTTCTTTGGTTGGCAATCCTGAATATGAAAAAAAATTGTAAACAATATTTTGTAATTTTTGTTAAATGTTTGAAAAGTTTTGTGGTGGAAACACACAACCTCAAGTTAATTAGGACATATGTCTGCCTCGCTTATGCGAACAAAGTAAAATACTTATATTTAACACGACGATGAAGTCGACCAAACCTGTTGTATAAACCATTGAAAATATGGAACTTACAGGCTAAAAAAGTGTGGCCCAGCTCTAAGAAAGTCGATAAGACTCTTTGAGAAAGTCCAGGACACTTGGACTTTAAACAGGTGGGTGTTTTCTCAACTGACAACAAAGGTAGAACGATTTAGTGTAGTGAATATCATATGATTTCTGATAAAGTTGATTTTGGTATTTTCAGGACATGAATAGGGGGCCCTTGAGCACTACGTCTGTAAATTTGAGCCCAACCTTTCACAGAGAATGTAAAACTTCCAAGATTAATGAGGACAGGAATTAAAAACTCAACAAATGGACCAACACCAGTTTCTAGTAGGTTTGTTCACCAGACAGCTAAAGGCGGATTCAGAGTTCCGTAAGGTAAGTGGTATGAGGTATGCGGTAAGACGCAAGGGTAATTAGGCAGTAGTAGGTGCTCCCATAAAATTCTTTATGGGAGCACCTACTAGGGCCCCTAGAACCCCAAATCCGCCTGGCCGGTTGTTTTTTTTTTATTTTTTTTTTACTAAAATAACCCAATCCAACACAGCTCAACTCAATCTAACCCAAAACAATGAAAAAAAGTACATTATTACCCATAGATGCCTCTATAAAGAATTTTTCATAAAAAACCAAAAATGGCGAAAAAATAATTACCGACGCAAGCAAAATAAACAATGGGAAAAACATTTACAATACAGTACAAACAGCAGTATGAGTATGCTATAGTCTTACCGCATACCTCATACTGCTTACCTTACGGAACTCTGAATCCGCCTTTAGTCTTTTTTTCTGATAGGTACTTTATAAATTTATTTTTGTTATTTTACTTGACCGGGTTACTATTTGATATAATATAGGAGCGGGTTTATGCAGCAACTTAAATTAGGTATTTAATTTTTCATCTCTGTCTTTTTCTCATGCTATGTTGGAAAAAGATAAAAATATAAAATTAGGCACTAAATTTAAAAATTATGCATTAACCTGCTGGGTTGACACTTTTAATATACCTATACAAAATGTATCATATGGAGAGGGAATTAAATAAATAAATAAAATATGTTTTCTTGTTTATTTGCAGAGGCCAGAAAAACCTTTTCGGCTAAAAAGTTGACTATTGGATAAATTTACTTGTTACATTATACAACGAAAAATACCAATGCTTCACTTGACAGTAGGGTTACATGTGGGTCCCACCTATGCGTCAGGTTGAGCGCGCATAGGTGGGAACTGGGCGTTAGCTACTATACCTTTAGTTAGAAAAATAAAATACATGGTTTATTAGGTATAGACATTAATTTTAGTAAAAAACAAACGGAAGATGGCTGGAAGGAAGGAAGTTCATTTTGCACTAAAGTACAAAAAATTCTTGTTTTTGATTAATTTTATTGTTTTTTTTTAGGGTTTTAATTTAAAGTATTTAAGTCTTTTAAAAATTTAACTAAAAAAAATGAATTTAAATGTAATTCCCTTATTTCTTAACCTCAGTAAAAAGTAAAAGACCATAAAATGAACATCGTGCTCTAGGAACTGTAATTCAAATAAAACAAAGATCATTTATTCAAACGGATCTTTTAAAAGAGTATAATAATGATTTCCAATTCTCAAATTCTGAAACTTGATGGAAAAATTATTCCTTAACCTATGATTTTAAACCAAAAGGTGGCGCTGGCGGACCGGCGAGAAAGGGTGATCGTGCGATATAGAGGTCAGGTGAGTTTTCCTTTTTTTAATTTTTGAGAACCTTTCATCATTACTATTCATTTAATATTTTATTAATTGTACTCGTGTTGTTTCATAACAAGTCTAACAAGTAAAATAAACGTAAATTATAACATACCACGAGTATCTAACTACCTTCGAAAGGCAGTTAGATAGTATGGTATGTAAAACGTCATACCTGACGTAATGGTATCTCATGGTTACTGGCAAAAATACGATACAAAAATGTACATTTTTAAAGTTCAGTATGATTCGTGTTTTTGCCAAAAAAAATTATTTCTTGGTGTTGCCTCTTCAAAATAAAATATAAATTAATAAATTTTTACTTACAAACTACCTGACATTTTCTCTGTTTTTTTGTTGTTAGGTTAGCAATAATACCAGATATGTCACGTGACTGCTACAACTGTATTTAAGGTTTTAAAATTAACCTTGCAGATGTAAAATAAATGTGTCAAATTTAAACTATAGGCCAAATTTTGTTTAAATAAAACGCATTTTCTTGAAAACAGTTTGTAATATCCACGTTTTTATTGTGCAATGTGGCAACAAGGCGAATTAAGTCTGGCAACAACATACCGTGACGTCATTAATTTCGCCATACCGGTATGCTATATTAACACCGCAGAAACAGGCTTAAATAAATGAGTGATTAGCTCCGTGATTGGTCTGAATATTCACGCACCTGATGAGTATACCGTTAAGTATAAGGGAGAAATAGAGGTGAGTGACAATCAGGATCACCAACCCATTCACGAAGTTTAAATTGCCCGAACGGGCCTCCGTAATATGATATGCTGTTCTAAACGTTCTGCATAAATCATTAATTTCGAAAAACCGTGGCGGATTGCTGATCACCATTTTGGACGCCAATACGAGATATAAAAAAAGTTCACCTATCGTAGCCAACTCTATTATATCACGAACGAAACACTAGACATGGACAGGGTATGACGAATGTGGACAACAAAACTTGACTTTCTTTACTCAAAACCGAAAGCGAAGTGCTCTTTTGTTTTCTCGTGTGTATTGTAGAAGGAAAACGTGGGGTAGAGACGCTTGTATTTACGACCAATCAGAGTGATTTATAAGCCATTGACCAATAATGACTGGTCATGTTTGTTCACCACCAATGTATCTAAGCGACACCGGTTTTAACCAAAATAGAGGAAATTGTAACGTCATTGATCAGCTGTTTTACTTTTGGTCTTGACCAAAGATGACCGATGACCGTGCTCGGGAGGTGAGTTATGGTTCCGGTCATTAGTTTTGGAGAGGGGTATATTTTCAAATAGCGATATTTACATTTATTTTACGAACTTCGATGAGAATCTTGATCTGAAGGTGAGTTATGTCTTTGGATATCAGATTTAAAGGTGATTCAAGGTTTTGTGTCGAGAAATATCTGGGACGAACAACTCCGGGATTATAGGGCTGCGTCCCATTTATAGACTACACTGTGTTACCGTTGAAAAGAGGTTTTTAATGGTTTTCCACAATTTTAACATATATATCATTGCGATTTTCCGCACTAAATAACGCTTTGCTGGAACTAAAAAGTAAAATTCTTCAAATACATTTTGGCTATTCTATATTCCAACTTCTTGGCACTGCCTTATATTTTTTGCTTTGTCATAAACAGTGAAAGCAAGGTACTCAGTACGATAAAGAGGAAGACAGAAGGCAGCGGCAAAAAATTGGAATAAATAGACTACACAATAGGCTTTTCTGAATTTCTTGTCACACTGGCCAAATCATTGGAAGAGTGAGGTTTGCAGACAGCAAAAATAACTTGATAAAACAGAAAAACACTTTATATTAAAACAAAAAAGCATTTTTGCTGATGTAGCATATTATTGGTCATTAAAAGCTTTCCTCAAATCTAAAAACAGCTTTGTTGAAATAGAAAACATGTCACGGACATTTTAGCAAAGTAGATTTTGCAGTTATGGCAAAGTTATTTGTGTGTGCTATTTACTTAATAAATAGAATGTGTAGTTTCGATTTAGCATGACGTCACACTACAATATCACACAGTTTAGGCATTGTTTGGTTTGAGTTTTAACCATTTAAAGCTGATTACTGACAGTATTTCGATATACTGACAGTAATACTGATAGCGTGCGAGTAGATACTAGGGAATTATTAGGGACTTATTGGGCATACATTTTCGCGTTCCCTTATTAAGGAAAATTGACATTTGACATCTGAGCATACGCGTGACCTGCGTTTTTATTAAGGAAACCGTAATAAAATACGGTGTTCCCTTAATTCGGTACAGTTACCGTACGTTCCTTATGTTTAAACATAACCTTAATTAGCACGGATATTAGTGATGGTTGGTTTGTTTTTCGACACGACTTTTTAATATTCTTTGCATTTTTAGTTTCTTGTTAATAAACAAAAACAGTCTTGTGGATTTTTAAAATTCATGTGAAAAAAATGAATAAATTGCAGAAACCTACAAGATTGAGGTTCAGCTACACTGACGATATAACTCTTTTGCGAGAATTTGTCATGGAAAACCCCTACAAGGTTAGAAATTTTGTATTTGACAACTATTCGCCTTTTTTGTTACCTTAACCCGACTTTCAAGAATTTGTTGTATTGTGATGACAAAAAAAAAATAAAAATTGGGCACAAAATCGTTAGTTTTTTATGAAATCGGTTGACATGGTGGAAGAAAATGAAAAAAACAGGGCTTGAATCAAAGACTTCGTTTTACCGATGAAGACAATATTTGTTTGCTACGAGAAGTAGTTCAACAAAATCCCTTCAGAACCCCAAATGCATGGGTTACAATCCAACAAATTCTGCAGATTCTAACTCGGTCTCTCCAGGTCCTCAACTCCATTCTCCACCAAGACCACTGCTTCTAACACATCTTCTCCAAACTTTTAAAAAAGGAAATGTGAAAAAACACCACAAAATTTCTAAAACAGGCAGAATACATTTGTTGGTTAGAAATAAAGTCATGTCATCATGGTTTTGCTAGACGCGCGTTCAATAATTCTATTTGCACCTTTTACGGCCAGGCGCAGCCTTTGATAAGGTCGGCGCTAAGTAGGCACTATCCAGTGCGGCCGTATTTCAATAATTTCCTACTATTGATAATGTAGCAGGCAATACTTTCAGTTTCTCAGTATTTAGACAGTCTAAGCCAGGGCAAGGCCCCACACCGTGGGCGTTTTAACGTGTTCTTTTTGTATAAAAGACGGATTCAGAATTTTTCTTGCTGAAAATTTATTTTGAAAATTTCATGTCTTCAAAGCTTCTGCCAGTCGCCAAAAATCAAAGTGTAGCTACCAACTTTCATTAGCAGGAATTGCTTCACGCAAAATAGTGTTTTGTTTTGTGACATATGGCTTCAACATTTTTAACAGTTTTTCATATACTTGTGTACTCATTCTAAAGTAATTCTGATAATCTTCGGGTTCTGTATCTCTTATAAAATTTAATAAATTTATATGGGTAGTTTTCGAATGATCTCGGAAATTTAATTTTTTAAAAAAACTTTTATTTGGTGTAAGCGGTAGCAAAGCTGGAATACAACAAACTAATTATGATGTTTCACATATACTTATAAACTAATTAATGCAAAGCTAGCAAAATGAAAATCTAAGAAAAATATAAGGCACAGGTGTTCTTGTGAGAACATAACTCCTCCCGCGCTAGTTGAAAGCACAGTCTGAAGGACTTGATTTCAAAAATTTTTATTAGAATCTTCGGTTACTTCTGTTTTCCTAATTCTAATTAAAAATCTATTGATTACCATATAGCAAATACTAATAACTAATATCATATATAGAAAAATAGTCCAAAAACTGGCTTTTGTCACATATACTGGAGATGTCATGTCTTGAAGATCTTTCTTTTGGGCTGTCAATTGGGTCTGGATGTCATCGGTGGCATGTAGATTGATTAGATTTAAATCAATCGTGGGTGGATTGAAAATCGGTGATTGTCCTTTGATGTGGGTCCAATTGAGTATAGGCAAATTGACTTCTGTATAGGTCAGTGGTGTAGAGCCATATGATTCGAATACCATTGACTTTATTCGAACTTTACATTCTGGTGGTACCTCCATTAGATAGGAACCAAAGAGTAGTTTGTTGGACTCGGAATTGCGACAATTGATTTTGGCAATTGTATTGACTGGTGTGGTTATTATCCATTTACCATCTGAAACTCTGATAAACTGATTGTTGTGTAGGTGGATAACGAACGGGTGACAAGTGGTGTTATTTAATTGAAACCTTAGAAGCTGTACAGCACATGGTGGATGTTCCTCAATGGTGCGAGTGTGGGTGTTCTTGCAGATGAATTCGTTTGTTTGAACTTCTTCACATTTTTCGTCTTGGTATACATATCTGGAGTCGCCAAGTGCTAGGTAGGGTTTGTGGGGTAGGTTGACGAGAAAGGATTGATTATTGGGAATTGGTAATGGGAACAAATTATAATATTGATACGTTTCTTTTTCAATCAAAGGCAATTGAAAAATAAATATTATTTGATAATCTCTTATAAAACTTTTGATTTCAATGAATTTTTCTAAAATAAGTATATTTTTTGAGACACCCTGTATAGGCAGCGAGTCTTCATTATGAAGATGTTTACTTATTTCTTGAATTTTCGCAAGTAATTCATTTGGGTCAATAATAGAGTTATGAAGAGTGTTAATTTTCGAGAACGTTAAGGCTATTTCAATTTTATCCAGTATATTATAAATCGATTGATATAGTAATGTTATTTGATTAATAATAATAAACGTTTGGATGTACTCGTGGAACTGCATGTTATGAATGTCTGATCGTTTAATAGCGCTCTCAGTCTGTAAAATACGCGATTTTAAGATTATTTGGTTATGACTTACATTGGACATCATGGTTCTAAACTTATTAATGGTTCCGTTCAAGAGAGTAATTCGATTGATTGAGTCAATTTTTAATGTGTTTTGGTTAGATTGCAAAATTTTTATTTTTTCATTGAAGTTTTCGGCATCCGTTTGGTCTAGATTTCCAGTGATGCTCTTAATAAATGTACCCAATGGGTTAAATAAGCCACGCTTTTGTCTATTTTTGAATTCATAAGGAAATATTTGGATTAATAATGTCGTAATGCGTCTTTCTATAGCATGTAGAGGTAGTAAAGAATTAAAATATTCCCGAAAATACTCGCTATCATTTTTTAAGTGGGAAGATAATATATTGGTGTGATTTTGAAGAGAATTAAACTCTGTTATTATTGGTTGTAGATCAATTGTTTGAATAAAGGACCATTGAATCGTAACAATTTTGGCTGTTCCTAGCTTGAAAGGCAAAATTCCAGGGTGGTTGTTCAAGTCGTTGAACTTGACGCTGGCGCTGGTTCCGTAGATTTTCCAGGCCCATCTGTAACAATGGGTACTATTTTAGTTTCATTAATGTGGATAACTTCTTTGCGTTTATTTTTGGGGTTTTCGATTTCGATTTTATTGTTTTCTAAAATTTGTGTCAACGTAAAAGGCCCTAAAAATTTATTTTTCATTTTACCCGATCTCTTTTCAGTTTTCTTGTATACTTGCGATCCGATAACTAATTTTTGTTTAGTTTTCGATTGGTTTATTTTATCAATTATTTTTTGTTTTGTTTCTTTGGTTTTATCCGAAATTTGATTATAAAGGGCTTCAGTTTTGGTTTTATGATTATGGATGTATTCGGTGTAAACATGTGAAGCAACTAAATTCATTCGATCCCTCGCATCTGTGTGTCCGTGGACAAGTTCAAAAGGTATAAAATTTGTACTGGAGTGTATGGTGCTGTTATAGGCAATAAGTGCGTATGGCATTAAATTAGTAACTTCCGCGTTGGGGTCTGCGTCGCGTAAGAGTCGAATATGTTCGATCAGCGTAGAATGTAGGCGTTCGACAGGAGAATTCGATTCATGGTGATGAGGTGTCGTAAAATGTATTTTTATTTTAGGAGCTTTTAATAATCCATCAACCACCTCGTTTCGAAATTCTGATCCGTTATCTGAAACAATCAATTTCGGAACTCCCATAAAAGAAAACATTTTTATTAATTGATCGCAACATGAGATGGCATTTCCGTGGTAAGGTAATGCTTGCGCAAACTTTGAGAATTTATCTATTAATGTTAAAAATTTTTGATTTCCCATAATAAATGTGTCAATATGAACTATTTGAAAAGGTTTACTCGGAGTTTCGGTAAGAACTAAAGGTTGATCAGGGGGTTTGCGATGGTATTTGGATCTTTGGCATACTTCGCAATTATTTATATAATTTGTCACATCGTTTTTTAAAGATTTCCAATAATAATTGGTTCTCAAAAATTTGAGAGTTTCTTCGATGCCACGATGGTTAGTTTTGCCTTCGTGTTTATATTTTATTAACATTGTCCTTTCCTCTTCTTTAACGTTATTTATTAATTTAGTGCACTCTATTAATTTGCAATTTTGGAAGTGTTTAGACATGGCCTGTTGAAAATAAACTCTAAGATTTTTGGACTGAAAATATATATGCATTGCTGATTTTGACAAATATTCCTTTAAAAATGTTACAATATGCGAGACACTTGCTGGTAAGGTGGCTTTTATAATTTTATTGCCGTCGAAATCTTCTTTATCGATTTTAATGTACGTTTCGTATGGTGATTGATTAACAATAATTTGATTGGTTTTATTATTGAATATTTCATCAAGCAATGTCATTACAACATAATTATGATCGGCGTTCGTAGTGTGGACAGTATTACAGTTTTGATTTTGATTTATGTTTTGTAGATTTGGATCTTGTAGGGCCGGTTGAGGCGTTTGATCTGGTGGTTTAATTTGCAAATTTGAAGTTATGTTTATTTTCGGTTTTCCGTTATTTATGGTTTGCAGGTAATCAGAAACTAGTTCCGAAGAAAGTGCGTTTGGATCAAAGTCTTCGCTTAAAAATTTAGAAATATCAGAATCAATGTCTCCCGGAGAATTGATAACAGACTCCGATTCTAATGCGTTTAACTGAATGCGTGACAGCGCGTCGGCATTGGTATTTTGTTTGCCTTTTTTATGTATAATTTCGAAATCATATTCTTCTAATTTTAACCTCCAACGTACCAATTTACTGTTGGGCTCTTTAAGGTTACACAGCCAAACTAAAGGGCGATGGTCTGTATAGATTTTAAATTTGTGACCGTAAAGATATGGCCTAAAATATTTGCAAGCCCAAACGATCCCTAACAATTCCTTTTCAATCGTGCTATATCTTTGTTCCGTTTCATTTAGTGTTCGCGATGCGTAGGCGATAGGTTGGTCATTTGGGGGATTACCTTGTGATAACACGGCGCCAAGAGCAATGTTTGATGCGTTCGTCGTAAGTACGAATGGCTTTTCGAAATCTGGGTATTTTAGGATAGGTGCATTTATTAGTAGATTTTTTAAGTGATTAAATGAATTTAAAAAGGCTGGCGTGTGTTCGACTTTGGCATTTTTCTTAAGACATATTGTCAGAGGTTTAGTAATTTTTGCAAAATCTTTGATAAATCGCCTATAATAGCCTGCTAATCCTAAAAATCCTTTAATTTCTTTTTGTGTTTTCGGTAAAGGATAGTTTTTTACAGCTATAATTTTATCAGGGTTCGGTTTTACTCCCTCGTTAGTAATTGTATGGCCTAAATATGCTACTTCTTTATGTAGGAATTCGCTTTTGTCGAGTTGGATTTTAAAGTTGGCCTGCCGAAGCCTTTCAAATACAGCTTTTAAACGGTCAATGTGTTCTTGAAGAGAGGTGGAAAATACCATTATATCATCAAGGTACACCAGGCAGATTTCATTTTGAAAACCACGTAATACGTTATTCATAACGCGCTGAAAAGTCGAAGGTGCATTTTTTAACCCAAATGGCATGCGCCGGAATTCATAGTGACCCGTATCCGTTGAAAATGCTGTTTTTTGTATATCTTTTGGATCCATTTGAATTTGATGGTACCCACTGGCCAAATCGAGCGTAGTGAAGTATTGGGATTTGCCCAATTTATCTAAGATGTCTGAAATATTGGGTAACGGGAATTTTTCGTCAATACTTTTATCGTTAAGGCGTCGATAATCAATCACGATGCGCCATTTGCGTTTACCAGATGCGTCCATCTTTTTTGGGACTATCCATATAGGACTACTCCAGGGAGATGTTGATTCTTGTATAATTTGATTATTTAACATTGCCGAAATTTGAGAATGAACTTCAGCTTTATGTACGTGTGGGTATCGATAGGTTTTGATAAAAATAGGTGTTTCATCCGTTAAATTTATTTTATGTTTTATTTGATTAGTGAATGTTAGTGGTGTATTTTCGCAGTAAAAGATGTCTCGGTACTCGTAACATAAATTTCGAATAGCTTTATATTCTTCCGTGTTACAGTGTTCAAGGCGCAGATTTTTCAAATTTTGTTTTTGTAAATTATCGATATTTTGATCATATTCGTTATCTACTTCCATTTTTTCAATAAAGTGAAATTCAGTTTCTTCCAAAATTTCAACATCTATGGGTTGTAGTAATTTGATTTTTATAGGATTTTCGCGTGAGTTAGTAATTATGGTAAATGCGTAGGAATCAATGATTTTTACTAATGCCCGAGGCATTTCGGCACTACCAAAATCAATGTAATTAATAATACCAATACCATTGGATTCGTTGACAGGTATTTTTACTTGTTGAGACGTTCTTGGTTGAATTATAATTTCGCAGGGGAATATTTTAAAGTTTGATTTTGACTTATTATTTGCCTGATAGTACAAAGGCAAAACTGAATTTTTTGATTCTAAACAAAAGTCCTTTAAATTAATACTAGCGCCGAGCGAGCGAGAGAAATCAAAAAGATAAAATTTATGATGTCCGTGACAATTAAAAGATGGAAATATTGGTATATTCGTCACCTCATTATGATTTGATGTCGCGTGGGCTGTTCGGACGAAAAACGGTTCAGTAATTATCGAGTTAGGACAAATTTGGTATGCTAATTTTGGTTTTATAAAAGTGCGACCGCTACCAGTGTCTATTAAAAATTTTGCATTTATTTCAGGTAGAAAAATGACTGGCAGTTCGGAGTTTGTGTGACTGTTTAATAATATTATGTTATTTTGTTGGAATCCTGAGGTTCCTGAAAATTTTTGTTTAAAGGTTCCTCATAACTCTGGGTCGGCTCAAAAAGGGTTGAATCATTATTTATTTCCAAGCTGGGGTCGTAATAATAATTATCGAAATTACTTTGCTCTTGAATAGTGCAATAATTTTGAAAGTCCTGATTAGTCTGATTAATTTGATCATTTTGATATTGATTGATTGATTGGTTATTGCTATAATCAATATTTTCAAAATTAACTGGATACTCGTAATTTTGATATGTGTGATTTTGGGAATAATTTGTCATGTTAGAGATCGGTTCTACCGTTTGGTTAAAGAGTTCTTCAACTATAAAATCGCGACGGGGTTGATTTTGTGGGTTTTTATTTAAAACAGTGTTGCCAGATGAAGTATCCATCGGTTCTGGTCTATTTGTTGATCGAACGACTGACGAAGTCGCTAGTCGTTTGTTATTTTGATTAAAACTATTATTTTGACTAAAATTAGGGTTATAATTGTTAAATTGAGGGCGTAAGTTATTATTGAACATTGGACGATTTATTGGATATCGGGGTGCAAATGCGTTTGATTCATTTTGAAAGGTAGGCGGGTTTTGTCTCCACCTTCCAAAGCCTGAAAATTGATTATTTGGTGTTGCAAAACGTGAGTTGTTGAACATGTTAGGATATTGATTCTGCCTAGAGAAATTATGATTGTAGTGAGGTGGCCAAGAGGGTGCAAAATTAGGTCTTTGTGGTACATTTTGGGATAGTGGGGGTGCTAAATTTGTCTTTGTTGGTTTCTTGATTCAAACATGTTATGGGTTTTATAATACATAAAGTTTTCTTCTTCTTGCGCGAAACTCATAGCTTCTTCAAGTGTTTGAGGATTTTTTAAACGTACTATTAATTGCATTTGATAGTTTAAACCGTGAATAAAGGTTTTCAATACCAATTTATCGTATTCATTGATTTTTAATAATTTTATATCCCTAGCGTCATTGGTTACATTTATTTTAGAGAATAAAAGGCTTCTGATATCTTGAAGTTTTAGACCAAACTGTTGCGGTGTTTCATTTTTTACCGGTTTTAAAGATATTATATCTTGTACTACGCAATCAATCGATCTTTGATCGGCAAAGGTGGAAATTATTGATTGTTTTACGAGTTCCCAACTTGTTAATTCAACGCGGGACGCTATTAAATCTGCAGCCCTACCAGTAAGTTTACTTAAAATTGTATCAAAAAGGCAACTATTGATAGGAGCGTTCGTATTAGTTCTATCTTTGTGATTTGATAGGAAATTTTCACATGCCGATATGAATCGATTTATTTGTTTTGGATTGCCGTCAAAACAGGGGATATTATCCGCTTGATACCTAATTAACGCGTAATTAGGTTGTGCCATTTCTTAATATTATATAGTTCAAAGTGCCTTAAATATCTAAACAACGTATCAATATAAAATTTTTTGTTTTTTAAGGATTAATAATCAAGGATGCACTTACAGTAGTAATATTTTCTTCATTCCAATAGGACGAGCGATGGTGTCTCTTCCCTGGTATCTAACTATGAGGATTGTCTGGACGATGCTTGTTCCATACACCTCGCACCAATAGGACACTGTATTCCCTGGTCTTGGTTGTTTCACCACTTTTACAACACCACTTTCCCGAAATTTTAGTTCTTTTTGTAGGCTCGTTCCACCACTAATCGTTAACACGAAAACGGTTACTTTTCCGCACGATGCGCAATAGTTGTCCGCTGGCGGTCGATTATCCTACCGACTGCGCCAGTTTTCGAATGATCTCGGAAATTTAATTTTTTAAAAAAACTTTTATTTGGTGTAAGCGGTAGCAAAGCTGGAATACAACAAACTAATTATGATGTTTCACATATACTTATAAACTAATTAATGCAAAGCTAGCAAAATGAAAATTTAAGAAAAATATAAGGCACAGGTGTTCTTGTGAGAACATAACTGGGTATAGTTTTTTCGTTCAGCTATCTGTTTATCTGTGTAACGCTCCTTTTCTTCTTTTTTTTTATCTTGTACGTTTTGGCAACAATATAAGCTTTTTCCTTTTATTACTTCCCATGTATAAAAGTAAATATTGATGACAATACTGAAGGTGTGTGCTGAATTTTAAAATACTGTTAGTATTAAATACTTTCAGTAATACTGATAGACTAATATCAGAAATTGTAAAAAAACTTTCACACGGTTTTTTCTCTTCTTTCTGAAACAAAATTATAGGCTAAACAAATAAATATATACAAATAATGTTGCTACTAAACAATACAAGCTAATATATTTTTCATTCAATTAGGTGTGTGTTATCCCATCCCCATCCCAAGTAACACAGCTTCGACAATATAAACTTATATATACATATCTCCTTTTGCTTTAAAATAGGTAGCTTCATTTAATCTGTAATTTTGGCTGGTGAAATTGTTTGACTACTAAATTTACATTCAAAATAACTTCTATAGTTATATCATCTACCTAATCAACTTATAAAGGTAAAACTTATACCTGAAAATATGCTAAAACTTAACTAACAAAATAGTTGCTGAACTTTTTTTCTTAAAATCCAACTGAAAAAAATGCCAAGATGGCAAAGGCAGTTATTTGTTGAATCCTAGTGCAATTTTTATTAAAATGCAGCTGCTTTCAATGATATTTAGCATTTGAGAATAAGCTAAGAACGTGAGCTCACAGCAATAACGCCAAAATTTGGTTTTGTTTTAGATTTATTATTTTTTTTTTTTAAAAACGCAAAGTTGCTTAGTTGCACGGGCGGACGAGAAGCCATGGTTTTATATTATGGCGAAACATGACCTCTCAAAAATGAACTAAATAGACAGGATATAATGTTTTTCCTTTAATTCTGGATTAAAATTTAAAAAAAAATAAAAATTTTATGCATAAAAAACCATTATTATCTCAAATTTTTGAAGTGCGTCCAGTTTAACGAGGTTTAATCATCAAACGGGCCTTTGCACAAGGATTTGACCCTTAGGAACTCCACAAAATGCGTATTTTTGATTGAGAGTTTTTTAAACATCAGTAATATTTATTTTTAGTTGTTTATTTTTTGTCAGGGAAGTTAAATTTTAAACAACAAAATGCTGTATTTTCAGCTGCCGTAGACGTTGTCACAGGCAAAAAATATTCCTCAAAATAGCTGTGACAACATTTTCATTACGTTTTCAAAACGTTGTGGCAGAAGACAGCAAAAGCATTATTGTTATCTTTTTTGCTGCGGAAACATTATCCCAGCTTATTTACAGCACGCTGTGGTGTAAATAAGCCCTTAATATATATGCTAAATTGAAATCTTTTAACATCGTTATAATTGACTCCCTGGTATTGGTCAATATCAAGAATTTTATTATTGAAAATCGTAAGAAAGGTCTTTCGGGAACGTTCGCAGGCTCTGAAGTTATGGCGAGTTATTCAAAAATTAGCCGACCACGGTCAAACCTTATCCGATTGCCGTGTATCCAAAGAATCTTCCTAGACTTTCTTACCTGTGCCTCTGAGCATGCAGCAAGCAATAATGGTGTCAGCTTTGCACATGCACCGTACAACTTTAGCAACTTCTGAGACTTCTTATTGATCAAAATAAAGGATGTGAACATTCTCTTGCGACCTCTCCTACGATATTTAACAATAAACCCCCGATTGTTATTCGACATGAAACAATTAAAGTTTTTTAAATCTAAAATCACTTTTATGATATCCTGAATACTTTAAGACATAGAATATTTTTCAAGTAAACAAAATTAGATGGTAAAAGACTACAAATTAAAACTCGAAAATTGAACATTTTATAAAGAATAAGATTATTTTAAATTGCAGACTAATAAATGCAAATAAATATATGTGTGCATAAATATTTAATTTGTTTATTTTCAATTTACTCATATATATAAATCATAAGCTTCTAATGTTTTTATTAACGTTCGAATTCGAATTCGAATCGGTCATTAGAAACATGATACCCAAAAGTTTTTATCAATATGCGAAAAAACAAGAAGTTGAAACTGGTAAGAGGCATTCAAAATAAAATTATTAATAAACTGGGTAACTTAGGATTTATTGGAAAGAATGATGAATTATATTTAAAAGGATTAAAATTAAAGATGTAACAAGTAAAAATAAGATAAGATCCTTAGTTACAAAACACTAAAAGTCACATTTTTTTGCTTTTTTACACTTATACTCTGAAAAGAGTTTGGAAAGAAAGTGGTTTCAACCAATAGAGTGGTCAAACTATTAAGGGACAAGCGCAGAGCTGTCGCCAACAAGGCTTTTCTAGAGCAACTGTTCTTTTGCCCGTAACCAGTACAAGGACACTCTAGAAAAGCGTTCTTGAAAAAAGACACTCGAGCTATGGATGGCCGTGCTTTTATTGCATATAGCAAAGAAAGTTGCTATAATAGCAAAACACTCTATTTAAATGGGTCCCACAAAAAACTTTGATTTTTTTTTTATTTCAGCAAAGTACTTTTTAGGTATGACGGATGCTTTCACCATTAAAACTAAAAAGCAAAGTTGCAGGACATGATAATTTTTTTTTGCTGTATCAGCAAAAATGCGTTTACTAGTTTTGCAAACCCAATTTTTGTAGATGATTTGGCCGATGTGAAATAAAATCTATAAAAACTTATATATTGTTAATCTACATTCTAACTTTTTGCCACTTCCTTATTTTGTCTCACTCTATATCGTATTAAGCACCTTGCTCTCAATGTTTAGAAACACTAGCAAAAAATCAGTTAGACTAGCAAAAAATCAGTTAGACTAGCAAAAAATTTTTATGTTCCATCAAAAATCTTTGGCTAAATAGGCGCCAGGCAGAATCACTTTGCTAAAAATTTTCCTCAATGTGGGATCGGCAACCTCCGAATATCGGTTGGACTTTTCCGTAAGCAAAAACTGAAAAAATATTTTCTGATTTTGAAAAGCACTTTTCTGCTAATAGTCGTCCGGCTTAATAGTATGGACAAATCAACTTTCGTGTGAAAGTTGTGCTAACTTTGTGCCGATAAGCTAAGTTTGTTAAGGGTAGCCCATAGAACACGTTTTGACTTGTTGTCGTTCTGGTAAATTCGTTTTTAAAAAAATATGGCCGATTCAAAATGGCGGAAAACCGTTTATTTTAAAAAATTGTAACTTTTTTACTTTTTATCCGATTTTGATGGAAAAAAAATTTGGAATACTTCGTTTATAATATATTTTATGAGAAAAAAGTACCTAAAAAAATTTCATTAAAAAAAATTAAAAATCTGAAAAAATAAGAAAACTAAAAAAAGTTTTTTAAGTTTTTTTTGAAAATTATTGATTTAAGGATAGCCTTTATGCTTCTGAGTTCAAACTGGGTTCAAAGATTCCATTCGGTTAAGTAGTTTTTGAGTTTTGTTAAAATAACTGCTCAAAAGTAGGGATTTTTGGGCTATATTTGGAATTCATGATATTACCCAAAACTACAAGAACTTTTTGCAGATAACCTAAATTTGTTGAATAGGCTTAATATATCAAGTTTAAACCCCTTTGTTAATCTAGAATATGCGTCTTTAAACAAATATTTCAAAATGGCGGAAATGTGTATTTTTGCAGTATTTATATTTTTTTTTATTCGATTTTTATAAAACAAAGTTTACTTGGTTTGTAATATTTTTATGATAAAAAAATAAAAAAGTTATAATTCTTATGCAAAAGTAAAGAAAAAAAATAAAAACAAAAAAGTTTCTTATTTTTTTGGTCTAGTATTGGTCTACGAAAAAAAAAGTTTATCTAAAAAGTAGCTATTTTGACGCTTATAGTTCAAATTAGGTTCAAAAATTCCAGTCGGTTTAGTAGTTTTTGAGTTAAGTTAAAATAACGAATAAAAAGTGGGGGTTTATGGACTGATTGATGATAATATCAAAAAATGGGAAATTATTTGGAAAGTAATCCAAATTTGTAAAACGGACCCAGATCAGGTTTTATGGCCATCCCAGAATATGTATATTTTTTTAACAAATATGGCGATTTCAATATGGAGGAACGGCATTTTTTTAAAAATATTTAAGTATTTTAAAATATAGTTTTCCCAACAATATTTCTTTATAAGAAATTAATAAAAAACGAAAATTAAAAATAGGCTGTAAGTATTTAGGAAAAATTAAAACAAATTTAAACTTTCAAAAGACAAACAGGCTCTCTGTTCAAAAATATAATAAAATATTAAAAAATTTAACACATCTAATTTTATAACTTTACCTTTGTATATTTCTTAAAGAATGTTCTGAAGCAGTGCTTGTTTTATCTTTATCTTTTTTTTTGAATATTATACTCAGAATCTTAAATTAATTTTTCCAGATATGGTTACTCTTTTCCAAGTTTAGAAACAATAATGGAAAATCACCTGATTATTGCGTAACTCTACGAATACCTCTAATTCGCCGCGTCGCACAGTGGAACGTGATGGGTATTTTTTTGGACATGTGCTAATAACTCGAAAACTATTTATCAGAATTTTGTAAAATTTGGTGAGCTGGTAAAGTGTTAGGCAAGAAATAGTGTACAGCAAAGATATAAAAAATTTGAAATATATTGGATCATAAAACATTGAAAATAAAGGAAAGTGATAATAAGTGAATGTTTAAAAATTATATATACAGGGGGATACAAAAAGTACTAAATTTTTATTACTTTTTGATAGTAAACTTTGCAATTTTTTTCTTTCGTAGGCTTAGGTGAAAGTGGCAGGTATTTTTAACTTCCTGATTTTTCATTATTAGGTTTATTTTCATTTCATTAAACTAAATACATATTTACTGGTGATAATAAAATATTTTTAAATACTTATCAATAAGAACAATGAATAACGATAACAATAAGACTAAGCCTTAAGTACCAAAACTAAATTATATATTCCACAAATCTAATAGGTCTAAAACTTCTGGTGTTAAATCATCCGCAGGAGGAGATATTTTAAGCCGATATTTGGAAACTATTGGATCAGAAGCAAGAAGCAAATGATTAAAGACGTCTTCATTATTCGAAATTCTTGATGTTTTTCTCGTATGGTTTAAATGATCTAAATAACTTATGATTTGCTTCTTGAGCTTCCTCGCTTAATTGCCCAATAGGTACCAATGCATGTTTCATAATATCTCCTCCATGAACAAGAATTTTATGCACAGTTGCCAGCATAAAATACCAGCCATACAACTGTACATAAAGGTTTGCGGTTTCCGTACAATACTCTAAAAATTTTTTAGAATTGATTTTCTTTCCAGACGGAATAGATTTTAAAATAACCGAAAAGCGAAAACCTAGGTTTTTATCAAGTCCTGTTATTTCGGCAGTAAGGGCAGGATCGCTTAAAATTTTCGAGCAGTGTTGCCGGTATTTGTTGTTCCCTTGCCTTGTTTCACTATGTCTATTAGTAATCTATTGGATCTGATATTTGGAATTTACAATCACGTAATTTTAGATTTTTTTTTTAACTTCGCTATCAGCAATGTTAGTTGTAATGCTGGTTGTAAATTAAAAATTTCAGAAACTGGTCATTATAGGCTTCACATTTTATATATACTTTTGAAATTAAAAAACTTTTCAAAAGTTAAACCACATACATGGTGTTGTCTTTAGTGTAAGAATCTTGACACGCATCATCTGACAACCTAGAAAAAGTTAGGCAACTTTTGTAATTTTAAGTATTTTCTAGCTGTTTTAATAATTAAGCTGTACCTAGCAGGGGCGCATGCCAATAAAATTCGACACTAGTCAAAACGTGTCACATGCCATTTTTTTAATCATTAAAAACTTGATAATTGTTGAAACTCTTAAAATTGAGAGTAAAATTGACATTTTATATTAAGAAGTATTTTAAGACCTTTTCCGGTATTAAAATAGTCTTAAAATCATTAAAACTTCGCAATATATTATGGGTGTTAAAATGACAGATGTTTAATTTTTATCAGAAAATAGTTTCAATTTATTCACCAGCACTAAAATCGGTAGCAAATTGATCTAGGTAAGATCTCGCAGACTAAGTTCTGCTTCTCTATACTATAAATATCAAGCACCAAAAACTTAAAAAATATATTTTTGTAAAATCGGGCAAATTGGGGCAATTTTTTTTTTGGATTTAGTGATCAAGACTTATAACCCTACCAGAAAATATTATACTAATAGTCAAACAATACCAAACTTTTTTTTTTCTAGCACAATGGATCTATAACTTTTAAAAAAATACCTTATCCTTGTTAGTTGCAAATACCTTAAAACCAGCGAGATTTAATTATCTTTATTTATTAGCAAAAAATTGTCAAGAGTCTATAGATCTGGAAGACATAATGCTTTTTTTTTGATTTGCGTTTTATGTTGATTCATTAAAAAAAAAATAGCTAATTTTTTTAAATCATAAGTTTAAACCTCTCTAAATAAAAAAATAAACCAAAAGAAAAAAAAATAAGAGCATTTTTTTAATCACCAGACATTTCTTTTCAAGACCACATATTCATTTTACTGAATTTCTTAAAATGAATTTCGAGAAAATGTCCAACATTTAATATGGGCTCGTTCCACTGTGCGTCGGCAGCCAAGTAAAATTATAGCCTATGTAGTAATAATTTTATATAAAAAAAGCTTTTCAAATACAAGCTTTCATAAAATATAAAGGGCACTAAAAAGTAGAAAATAGTTTTTTGCATTCTGATATCATAGTTTAATAAAAGCGATGAGGGCTATATAGGAAGTTTGGCCATGTTGATTCGATAAATTTATGTTATTAATTATATTATGATTGTTCGCCAGAATTAGAGAAAAAGAGAATGAAGTATATCCAACCCAACTCGACCCAAGCTACCCTAATATTTATGTGATCTACTTTTAGTACACTTTATATTTTAAAAAAGCTTGTATTTGAACAGCTTTTTTTATATAAAATAATTTTTTAATATATAGATCCGCCATATTGAAATTTTCGAATCTTATCAAAAATTCATCATCCCCTTCCCTAAAAAGCCCTGTATGCTAATTTTCATTGAAATAGAACAAACTAAATAATTTTCTCCTTCTACTTCCCTCGTTAGGGGAAATTTGTACCTGATAATACCATATTACTGTATTGTCACTGGAACTATAAACACATACCAAATTTGAAGACGATCGGGTGTGTATAAGTCAGTTAAAATTGATTAGCAAAATGTGACCAAAAATCGTCCCATCTTGAATCCGCATATTGAATTTTTAAAATCTGATAAAAAAATTCGTACTCGTTATCGACAAAAATCCCCTCCCCTCCACTCCTCTCGTGGAGGGGAGGAGGGTGCCTAATATTACCATATTACTGTATTGTAACCGGAACTATAATCGCATACCAAATTTGAATTCAATCGGAAGATTTGACCCGAACATACATACATAGTGGTGAAGTTAAATAAAAGCTTGTAAAAAACAACTTCGCGCGTTTTTTTTTCTTTTTTTTCTTTCTCCATTGCTGATGGTCCGTTGATTCGGCCCATCTAATTTTCTTTTGTTCTTGTTTGGCTATACGGCTTTAATGTAGCTCAAACCAAGACATGTCGGGTTTTGGATATTAAGAAATGTATGTATGTATAGGAGCCAAGATGGCGGCGATGTTTTCAAAATGGACGTCTATTTTTAAAAAAAAATTGTAGGTTTGCCATCAAAACAAGATTATACTCGAATTTATATAATTCGATAGAGAGAAATTTTAAAAAAATGGTTACATTGTGGTATGACCTTAATAGTCCTTGAAAAGTTATATTTTATTTTTTTAAATGCATCTTGAGAATTTTTTTTGATAATTTTTCATAACTTAGTAAGCCGCGAGAAAGAACATCAAAATAACTTTTCTAAGTGACTTTTTGCTTACAGGATGATTGTTTAGTTATACTAGGCCAATCAAAGTAAGATTTTAAAAAAAGCTACGTTACCATCCGTATCTTTTTTAGTTTTTGAGGAAAAACGTAAAATTTAATACGATTAATACAATTGTCAAGGTCAACTGATATTCTAAAATTTTTTTGGATAGGTGGTGCTGCGGACGACGTGGCACCCAAATTTCCGATTTTAAATTTGATAAAAGTTCATATTTTTTTAATAGCTTAGTTAAGACATGCATATTAAATAAAATAATCGATTATGTATAGCTGAAGTATGTAGATTATTATAAAAATAATTTTAGTTTGATATGGTCATTGGTCGCCTAAATATTTTTTTGAGTATGTAAAAAAAACGGGGTTTTCAACGTTTTCTTCAATTCTTCCTAGCGACCAAAAATTTAGCTGGATATACACGTTGATGACTTCTGATGAATTAGAAGGCCCCAACAAATCGATTCAGATATGAAATTCCAAATTCTATCCGGTCGTTTTTACGATATAGGCCAGTAAACTTGACCTAGCCCACGACTTGCTGAGTTCTCCCAGCTAAATTGAAATGGTTTGGAAAAATCATTCCGTGTGCTATCACGGTGTGAGTTCTGGTAGCCCCAAATTTTCAACCCACGGTCGTGGGTTGACCCCGTTTTCTCAGTGTATACAACAGTTCCTTACTATTTGCTCCAGCACAACAAATAGTATACAACTATATTCCACTTTTTTCTCTGTGTGGCACCGATAGTAGGCCAAAGGATACTAAAACGGAAATGAGTTAACTGGCTTTTTAGTTGAGTACGGTGTTGATTGGGTAAGCTGCCCAGTGTTTATTCAAGATATTATTGAATATTGTTGTCATATATGGAAAAAAAGGGTACAGTTCTAATGTATTAGAGTGTAGAGTACAAAACTTTGAAAAAGAGTACTATTTATACTATTTAAATATTATCTAGGTACTTAATTTTGGGTTCATTTATTAAGTTTTTTATTATTGCATTATTTTTCTAGTAATTCGTGTACTTAAACATAACATTCCAAAACTGCACTTTTTAAAAATGTCTTTTGGAGAGACAGACAAGCACTCCTAGTACTTAAATTAAAATCCAATCGGCATCTTTTCTCTTCCTAAAAACATTTTTAAAATTATATTGTACACTTTATTGTTCACTACTACTATAAATACGGTTAACAAAAAATAAAATCCAAATACACAAAATTTTTGTAAAACAAAAAAAACTTTTATTACCTAAAAATCTTCCACCACAGAATCACATCAAGTTTGGTGGGTGGTCTTTTTAACGGTAAAAGTAGTCGCTATTCGACGATAATTAGCGCCAGTGGTTACCTTTAACAAAGGTCACTGCCTGACAGAGCGCTACTGTGCCTGCCCAGAATAAAGGGAAGGGTAACAGACTGACAAAAAAGCTGACCAAAATCGCACTATTTAAATATGTTATTAAAATTTATGCTTCTTTGACTCTCTTTTGAAAATGCTTTAAGAAATTTATTTCTAGCTTCAATAGTTATAATCATATCATTAATCACCCTGTACGCTGCGTTTACGACGGCGCGGCATCGCGTCGTCCCTTTTTTTATTTTCGAGGGTAGAAATATAATTTCATTTAATTTTTAGGCGATCCCTTATGGTTCATAGAAAGACTTGTGACAAACGCAACTGGCAGTACAATCGGTTTTTTAATGACAATTCTTACGATGACATTCTCATCTGTTGAGGTATTCTGTCAGGTTTATCTTTTAAGTGATAAACCCAGCTTTGATGCTATACTAAATTTTGCACCTATGTTTTTCAGCTCCCTTCATGTAAGTTTGTTTTTAAAAGTCACGTAGGTAAAACTAAATTATTTCAGGATTCAAACTCAAATTTTCTTCTCTTATTAGATTAGACTTTATCTCGCCTGGGCGCAATTGTACAAGTAAAGGTTAAAGGTCAAACCTCAGTTTAAACCACGGATGTATACTATTTACATTATTTACATTTTATAGGGTGGAATAAAACTTCAGTTTAACGTAAATCTATAGATTCTAACCGCTAAGAATCGCTAAGAGCATGATTCATGTCAACATGAAGCCCCCCTCTCGGGCGGCTCCACGCAGCCGATGCTGCTGTGGCATAAAACCGAAGGTTTTACTCAAGTCCTATTTTCACAAAAACGCGATGAGATCAACTTTCGTTTTAGTGTTAATATATTCTAAAATGCCCCATCCCACTGACTGGGAAGAAGCAATTGAAAAATTATTTGAATCCATTACAGAAAATTCTGAAAGAAATGAGGAAAGAAGAGGTTCGGAAAGAGTGCGAATTAATGATTTCCTTCGAGAATTTCAAATGTCTCTTAAAGGAAAAAGACTTATTCACGATATTCTGCCAGATATCTCTCGACGAGAAGCTGAGTGTTATCTTAAAAAAAGTTTGGAATTTACATGATCGCTTAGAAATGACTATAATTTATTTATGTTAATTTGTTTTTCGTGGTTAAAACTTTAAGTATGCCTTGAAATTGTCATGATGAATGATTAAAAATATATTTTTGAGTGCACACTTTTAAAACCACCGCTTTTTCGAGTTCGGTGGCATCGTCTGAAAGACAGATGATGTCGTCAACAATTAAATTATACACACCTTCACTCCTAGGTGTCGATTCTTGAATTTTAGACGGACATTCGTGTGGTGGATGATCACTTAAAGGATGTGAACACTCCCATGGAACGATCCCATCCCCGTCGCTGGCTGTTCGTATTCTTGAATGCAGCCGAAACACGTTCAATGCTGCCAGTTTGTTTTTTTGAGCGATTGAATTTCAAACTAACCAAAACATTTTCTGTGATTTTTTCCTTATTTTTTTGACATTTAACCAAAAACAGTCGTTGAATTGAAGGTGACAAATAAACGTATATAACGTAAATAAACTATTAAAAAAATTACTTTTTGCTGTAAATGGGAATAACATAAAATTATGTAGATTATAAATTTCTATTGCAGTTTAATTTTTTTTTAATTCCACCTTACACGCAGGCCATAAGGTCCTTTTTTTATATTTTCTAAAACAAAAAGGGAGTGTCTAAAGGGCCGACAATTCGGCTGAATAGTCGTGAGGTTAAAGGGCGACAGTAATTATTTAGTAATTTTTAACTAAATGAACAAAACCCAACTGAAACAGATTTAAACCAACCCCAAGAAAAAACACTTGAACCTCCCCTGCACCTTTTTTTTGCATTAAAAAAAACGCCAGACAAGGATTTAGGGTCCTTTAGGGGCCTCCATTTTTTTCTGCTAAAATAAGATGTGAGGGTTCTAGTGTTTTTTTGGGTTGTTTTGGCTTTGAATAAGTTGGTTTGAGTCTGTTTAGGTTAAGTTAATTTGGTTAAAAATAAAACGAAAATATGAAAAACACATAATAAATAAAATTACTGTTGGCTCTTTAGCCTCATGACTATTCAGCCGAATTGTCGGCTCTTTAGACACTCCCTTTCAAAAATATACTATAAGTTACCTTTTTCTTGAACGACCATGAACACAAAAACGTTCATAAGAAGATGTTTTGAACAAAGAACCATATTACTATTTTTCATTGACTAACACGTTGCCATTGCCAAAAAAATAGGATTCCATTAAAAAGAGACCCTCATGGCTACCCTGCGTCTAGTGTGGGAAAAAACTGAAATTGTGACAGAAATCTACCTAATTTTATGTGTAATTCCCTTTTTGATTGAGCTTGTTGTGACAAATAAGAAAAAATGTTTTCCAAGTGGGACTTTATAAGCGGTCACCTTGTACATAACTGAGTGTAAATGAAAGGTCTCATTTTTAATTTGTTAAATTCTTTAATTTACAATATTTCACATAAAACTTGGCTATAGATAAAGCAAACTGTAGATTTTTTTTAAAAGTGGTACTTATGTGGAGATTCTTTTTTTTCTGTCAATGAACTTAGCTCAAGAAATATCGAAGCGACATTCAAAATGGGTCATCTGAAATCTCTACTTTTTGTTTAATTGGTTTAAAGTTTAAAGTGCTTTCTACAGAAAAAATTCTAAATGTAACACTAAAAAAACAAAAAGAAACTTAACAGTAAAGTTATTTATTTGTTGTCAAGTAAACATCAGAATTGGCTGAACTTTGAATGGAAGGCACTTTTTGTAAAAACTAAAACACAGCTCGGAGCACTCAATGTGGCATACGTGTTTTCCAACACTTTCTTGGCAGGAACCATTTGGTGTATTTTGAATGGTCTTCTTTCAGTGACCGGTACCGTTTCGCAGGTTTCTTTTTTTTGTCCTGCTCGCAAATTTCATTCTTATTGATATTTGCATCCTTGAACGTTTTGCTTTTCGCTGTATTTCAATAGACGGCACGCTGCATATAGCCATCCAACATCCCGCGTTGTTTGACAAAGAAAGTTATTTAAATTCTCTGGGTGTGGTTGTTTATGTTATGCTTCATATGCTAGGTATAGTCCTATGTTACCCTGATGATTCCTAACAAGTATGAAACAGGCCTGTAGGTTTCTGGACTATCCATTAGATCTTGGAGGCCTGGTCGTAATGAATTAAAAAGCAAAATATGTGTGTCTGATACGCCATGAACCTTTCTTTTTATTATGTGATATAAGGTTTGAAGTTACCATAACCTATAAATAAAAAAACTAAATAAGAGCTTATAAGTATGAGGTACTAACTTGCAGCAGGTTTGTGCAGCTGCATCATGCACAATTGACAAAAATAATGAACTTTCTATCCATCCTTTTCTATTCATATATGTGAGAAAGAGACAGACATATAAGATTAAATAGCTGCATAAACCATGCTTTAGAGGATTGAACTAGATTAACCTATAACTAAGGATACCTGTTAACTGTAAAAATTGGATATTTAATTATTTTTTGAGTTATGAGGAAACCCCAATTCTTCTATTCCCACATAAAGTATATTTGTTGCAGCTCCATAAATGTTTATCCATTTTATATGGGTAACATATAGAATGGATATACATTTATGGAGCACATATACATCACTCTATGTCCATTGAATGTATGTCTTATGTATGATCAAAAATGGGATAAAAGTTAAATATCCATTAGAGGCGTTCATGTATGTCCAATAAAAGAATATCATTTGCACATCCAATGGATGTTGGATGAATGTATATATGCCGACGGATATCCATTGGATATACATATCCATGGCTTGTTATGTGGTTTACTTTGTATGTTTTCACATTATACTCAATCAATATGTATAAAAAAAATCAAGCATTTTGTTCTTTCATATATCACGCTCTTAGTCAGAACAGAGAACATGCTCTATGAAAGAAAAAGACGAGGTACAATCTTTTCAATATGTATTGAGTATAAAAAAAACAAAAGATCAAAAGATCTTGGGTGGAAATAACAAAAATTCAAACTTGGATGAGTATTCCACAAGGAACACACAAAAGATCAAGGCGAAAAGAGAAATGAATTAACGATGTTTCGCCCTGGGTAACCAGCGTGGGCTCATCAGTAGTTTCACTGGTCACCCTCCACTATACATCATTAAACACCATCATACACTTAGATTTCCAACCTTGAACCACTCACAAATAGGCATCGTTCCGCACTGGTACTTACTTATCCAAGTTACCTAATATGAATTCGTCCTGGCATGTTAATATTTCCAGTAGGATTATGCTCCTAAGGCAATTAAAACAAAGAAGAAGTTAAAAAACCTCCAAATCAGTTACTTCAACCGAAAAGAAACTAAAAAAAAACAAAAGATCAAGAGATCTTGGATGGAAATAACGAAAATTCAAACTTGGATGAGTATTCCACAAGGAACACACAAAAGATCAAAGCGAAAAGAGAAATGAATAAACGATGTTTCGCTTTGATCTTTTGTGTGTTCCTTGTGGAATACTCATCCAAGTTTGAATTTTCGTTATTTTTACCCAAGATCTTTTGATATTTTGTTTTTTTTTAGTTTCTTTTCGGTTGAAGTAACTGATTTGGAGGTTTTTTAACTTCTTCTTTGTTTGAATTGCCTTAGGAGCATAATCCTACTGGAAATATTAACACGCCAGGACGAATTCGTATTAGGTAACTTGGATAAGTAAGTACCAGTGCGGAACGATGCCTATTTGTGAGTAGTTCAAGGTTGGAAATCTAAGTGTATGATGGTGTTTAATGATGTATAGTGGAGGGTGACCAGTGAAACTACTGATGAGCCCACGCTGGTTACCCAGGGCGAAACATCGTTTATTCATTTCTCTTTTCGCTTTGATCTTTTGTGTGTTCCTTGTGGAATACTCATCCAAGTTTGAATTTTCGTTATTTCCACCCAAGATCTTTTGATCTTTTGTTTTTTTTTAGTTTCTTTTCGGTTGAAGTAACTGATTTGGAGGTTTTTTAACTTCTTCTTTGATGTATTGAGTATGATGTGAAAACGTACTATATATTGCACTAGGTATATTAATTTATTGCTTACTTTTGTGTCGATGGACAAGTCTGATGCCCTTCAGCCCTCAATCATAAATGGCTATTATTTCTCTTGCCAGGTTTTTGGAAACTGTAATTTTTCAAGGATCAACTCGCCTTGTATTGGAATCTTGGGGCGACTTGTTGCGCCGGATCCGCCTCGGCCTCCTCTAAATAATATATAACTCTATTCACGAGCCATATTTCTTCTGGCTCCATCATTTTTACCGACAATATTTATAATAAAAAGGCAAACGAAATAAAAACCGAATCACTACACTATGAAACAAAGGTTAGGTTACAAATTAACCAACCAAACATTGCATTCTGCGCAAGTTTCGTGCGATTTCATCGCCATTCTCCTGTCTCATACCAGTAGAATACAGACTAGAAATTTTTTCGTGAGAACCATCCCATATGTGATCATCCCTCGATTCAAGAATCGACACCCTAGTCGAGACATCCTAAAGTGCCACTTAAAATCCATTAATCTTATTTGGCTACGATTTTGACTGATCGTAAACAGAAAAAAACCCCTCGGAAAAAACCCCAGGAAAAATGGATTTTTACTTACTTATTGTATATATTAAAAATTGGTGATAAAAAGCACGGATAGTCCACAATACAATCAATTATTTTATCTGAAAACGGCATTTCGATAGCTGCTTTACTAAAGTTATGATTTTTTATATATTTTAACGTTTTTTCAAATAACTCGGAAACTGAAGCTCCCACGAATTTGAACCCTATAACAAAATTTGTAGTACATATTTATGGAAACTTAAATCTGAAACCGGTATATCGCTACTTGATTTTGTTCCAAAGTTACAGTTTTTTTAAATATTTTATTCCTCTTTTCCCCCCTTCAAACCCCCACCACCCTACCCAAAAGTTAATCAGTTCATGTTCGATTCAAAATCGACTAAGGCGTTCTTCTTGACAGACAACAGACCGACAGACAACCTTTTTTTACGTCGATTAAGGTTTTGGAACCTTAGTAACTCATTTTTAATAAAATTAAGAAAAGTCAAAATTTCACGATTTTAATAGTCCCCCATACCATATTGGTATGGTGGACTAAAAAATAAGTAAATATCTAAAAATATTATTTTGGGTTAGGTTGGTCTAACGTAAGTTGGGTTTCGTTTTGGGTTATAGTTATAATAATTTTTTTCTGGGTGTTTTTTCCTAGATTCGTTTTGACTACATCGCCCTGAATCTTAATGTCTTTTTCATCTTAAACTTAAAATTAACTTCAGCTCCTTATCGGCGTCATCAAAGAAACTGGTTTCTTCAGAAATCTTTATGGTAAATCGGTGGAACCCTGCCAAAAAAAACCGCATTAAACCTCATTAAAAACACACCTGATTTTTATCAGTTTTTATAAGGTTTTGTGAGGAAAACATTTTAGGATTATAAAAGTTTTTAATAATTTATGAGGTATGTCGTTGATTTTGGTAAGAATTTATGTGGTTTCATATGTGTGGTTTTTACCTGACCCTATAATCAGACAGACTTATGAATGTTTATAAAATTTGATAACTGCAGATATTTTTTTTAACATATTTTATGGTTTTATAAACGCACCATTTTCCAAGACATTTTTTATACAACCGTCTTGAAAAAGGTGGTTTTGCGCACGGAGAAACACGATCTGCACGCCGTGTGCAAAACGTTTTCCACACACTTACGTCATTTTTGCGCACGCTTACGTCATTTTTGCACACGGGTCTCCCGCTATTGTGATTTTTGTTGTTGTCGCCCAACAATATAAGTTGGCTGAGTTCCATAGCAACCGTCACGGCTCCTTTGTTTTTTTGATTAGATACTTTAAATAGAATATTATACATTTTATCAATAAAAAACGTGTTTATTTGCAGTCGTATAAAAGTCGTATAAAAATTATCGTAAAAAACTCGTTTGAAAACCTCTTTGCGCGCTCCCTCGACATTTGCTTCGCCTTCGGCTCGGTTCACCAAACTCTCTCGATCCTGTGCAAAGAGTCGTTTTCAAACCTTGTTGTTTAAATAACTATCATAATCAAACCAACACATCAACTTTTCTGTCTTTCATTCTTTTTCTTGTATAATATGTATTATGGGATTATATAAACCGATGTTTTTATAAGTTTTCCGAGAGATTTTATGATCAAAACAACTCATAACATTTTATGGGTTTTCATGATTACATGAGTTTGTAAAAAAACGTTTTTCATGAGATTTTGGGATATTTTATAATCAGACCAACTCATAGAATTTTACAGATTTCTATGAATATTTTTATAATTTTCTATTAGTAAAACAATTAAACAAGTTTTTAAATAGATTTTATAGTCAGACAAACTTTCAACATTTTATAGATTTGTATGTGTCCAGGGAAGTACATTTTATGCCCATTTTACGTCTGTACGCCCCGGGACCAATTAGGGACGTACTATGTACGTACAAAAGTGTATGTACACAGTACGTAACAAAATGTACGTACCTATACTATTATTTTACGTCCAATGTTGGTCCTATATAGGAAATAAAATATACGTACCTGTCATTTATGTACATAGAACGTACATAATACGTACTGTGCCACATATCAAGGACGTACCATTACGTACGTCTACGTACCGTGGCTATGTGGAAATCTTATAAAATATTACAAAATCTCATAGACACTTAACAAAGTAATCAGATTTTACCCGCCCTAACCCATATGCCCTTTGAAACAAATATATTAAATCATCGCCCACCGAAACTTATGAAAATATTATAATCACACCATCTGTTGTAAACACTTTTACAACAAAAAAAATCGTTTTCGGCTTATGAAATCTTGTAAGATTTTATAAACAATGCCTCAAACAATCTCATAGAAATTTATCAAAGTAACATCTCTCCCACAGCTCCTAGCGATAAATAAGTACTTACTTATACGAGAACGATTTTCGACACGTAGATATTGTCCAAGCACAAGAAGTGTTATTATATTGTAGTGGGTTATGTCGTCATAGTTTATAGTTTCGTTTAGGTTATATTTTAGTTTGACTATAAATCTCTATTACATTACTTCTACTACTATTACTACCACTACAACTGCAAAAGTTGTGTCATAATTTTTTATTTTAGAATGTTACAGTTAGATCTTGTAAAATCTTTTAAATCTTTATGGGGAATTGTCATATTAAAAAATCATAAAATATTGTAAACTTTAAATATAATGAACTTCTATAAGGGATTTGTGTTTTACTTTCACTAGTCAAAAATTATAAAATATCATAAGCTTATATAAGTATAGATTATGAAAACTTATGATGATTTATCTGTTATTTGCTATAATCTTTTATGAGGTTTTTTTAGCAGGGAATCCATCAAGAATTTTGTAACTCTACCGATGGACACCGGGGGATCCACCGATGATTTTAAAAACTCAAATTAATTTGAGAAAGATAATAGGGACATTTTGGAACGCTTAAAATTTTGATAACTTTGACAGCCGTTATGGTAGTGCTTAACAAACACTATACCATTACTATGCGCCGATTATTAGTTTTTAAAATAAAACTGTTATTTGTAAAAAACTTAGAGACAAGAAAAAACCCAAGATTGGGCTTTATTTTATAAAATAAGTGTTTTATATATTGGACCCTGGTAATATTTTAATATTTTTAAAATTACTTGCGCCAAGATTTTCTAAAAATAGCTTACGGCAGTAGTAGTGTGAAGTTTAGCAATTGCGCAGATGCAGTAATTTCCACAACCACTACAATGTGTCAAATAAGCATTACAAAACGTCCCTAATAAGAAAATTTTTGATTTGTCGAAGCCCCTTGGAAATTCAAAAAGAGTTGGAACATATATATTCTACAGACCATTAATTTTGTTTGTATTTTAAATTTAAATATATTTTTATAAAAAAGAAAGTTTCTAAACTTCCTTTGGCTTTTTCTACTTGACCGTGGTATGGATCCCCATTAGGTACTCTGTGGCCGTGGTTTAACTGCGACATAAGTATAAAAACTCAGCACGTTGTTTACCTTTAAACTAAAAATTGAACCTACCTAAAGTAAAATGAAGCCTTTTACTGGGCTTAAACTAGATAATTGACAAAGTTCTTTATTTCTAAAGTTGCCAAATGTAACCCAAAGTCATCTTTTTGATACGTCGGATCATTTTATTTTTTTTTCACAGGTTATTCTTGTAACGCTTCCTTTTACGATCCAGAGATACGAATTTCGGAGGCTAATTCGTTTTAAACGTAAAATATTTTGGCCACTTTTCAAAAATGATAGACATCTCCAACAAGAAAATAGAGGGAACACTGCGCTTGCAACAAAATTGTTTATATTCTATGTAGCCATGGCTACTTTAGGTAAGGTCACAAAAACACCCTTCCAAAAAAACCGCATTAAACCTCATAAAATACACACCTGATTTTTATCAGTTTTTATAAGGTTTTGTGAGGCAAAATTTTAGGATTATAAAATTTTGTAATCATTTATGAGGTATGGCTTTGATTTTGGTAAGAATTTATGTGGTTTCCTGTGTGTGTTTTTTATCTGATCCTATAATCAGACAGACTTGTGAATGTTTATAAAATTTGATAAGTGCAGATATTTTTTTAACATATTTTATGGTTTTATAAAAGCACCATTTTCTAAAGGCGCAATTACACAGACGAACATGCTCAAACAAAAGCTCGTGCAAAAGATCTAAAATTGTTTTCGTGAACATTTTGTTCGGGTAAATTTTTGAGCAAATTATTGCTATCTATTTTGGAAACATATTTTTAAAGATGAGAATAAATAAAATTTCACATCAGTGATCACCGATCTCAATTCTTTAAAAAAATGGAACACCAACTTTTATTTAAAATTTTTGTGAAAAAAAGCCGACGGCAAGCGAAACATTATTGTTCGCTATCAGTTTTGTCACATGGATTAGGGTTACTTATAATATTTTTTTCTTAGGGTTTTTCCCGGATTTTTTTGCCTGGAGGTTTTTTTGGGATTTTCTTGCGAGTTTTTTTTATTTCCAAGGGATTTTTCCTAAATTCAAAAAACAACCCAGGAAAATTTTTATTTTCCAAAAAAATTTTGAGTTTTTCAAATATCGGCAAAAAACTCAAAAATTGCACTTTTAAGCGGTAATCCGCGCCTCACGTTTATGAGGAGTGGTGGGGATGAGATTTAAACATATTTTTGTAACTTTGCTTTACCCTTAGTTTTGATTGTTTTTTTTTATTCCTCACACCAGATTTACCTAGTTAGTTTAAGGCCCCAACGGTTGCTTAAAAAAGCAAAAGGTTCATGAAAATGCTGAAGATAGATATTTACTGTCAATTTAATGTAATAATCAAGGTCGATTACTGACCCTGAACAAACAATATGCAAAGGAGCAAAATTCCGATTCAGAAGTCTAGTCTATTAATGCTAAATTATATTTTTTTAGACAAGGGTCGGGATGGTAGGGTTGTAAAAGTTGGTAATAAACGGGTATTACTTAGACCGAACGTGCTTTTGTTCATACATTTGAGATTTAATAAAATGTATATAGGTTTTTTAATTTGACTTAATTATTATTGTATTGTGTTTTAAACTAGGAAGTAAAATAAAGAGATATTCTTTTAAATGTAAATTTTTATCATTACATTTTACAGGCAACAGCAATAAATAAGTGCCAATTATTATTTTTTTATTCTCGTTTTTTTACAACCCCAAAAAAGTTACAAGTATACTGGCATATCCCCTATAAAAATCAGGTCAATCGAAGTTACTTACGAGGTAAAATGTGAATTTCGACATCAAATCGTTTTTCCGTCGGAAAGCACTTAATTAAAAATACCTTGTTTTAAAACTTAGTCTTTCTATTTTCAGTTAAGTTCAATGAATTCCCATAAAACCATAAAATTTAAATTTGTAAGAAATTTCTATACCAACATTTCTTCAAACAAATTTTGCTTAACATTCTCTCCTAAATTTCCGTGAGTCTTTTTGTACGAGATTTTGCTCGAACTTTTTTTTGAACATTTTGCTCAAAGGCTCGTGTAAATGTTTGTCGGCATTTCAACATCAAAGGAAAGTTTGTCTGTGTAAATGCGCCTTAAGAGATTTTATAATCAAACCGACACATCAACTTTTATGGGTTTCTATAATTACATTCTTTTTCTTTTATAATTTATTATGGGATTATATAAACCGATGTTTTTATGAGTTCTCTGAAATATTTTATATTTTAAACAACTTATAAAATTTTATGGGTTTTTATGATTACACCCTTGTTCTTTTATAATGTTTTAAGAGTTTGTAAAAAATAGTTTTTTCATTAGAACTTTAGGAACACTAATTTGAAAAGGCAAAGGCGCTTGTAAACAGGTTCAGAAATCCTGCGGTTTGCGATCATGACTTGTCGGATTTTTCTCCCACATCAAAGAAAATGCGCGCATATGCATTTGCAGAAAAATAAATATTTTTTTACAAAATTCCAGGTGAAATCCATCACTCGAATTTGTTTTAACAAACTCCAGGTTTTAAAGACGTGTGGAAACCTTTAAATTTTTGTTTTTTTTTTTAACTAGGTGCAGGTAGTGCAATGCCTTTGTCAGGTTTAGATTACAACAAAACAATTTTTCCTCCAATAGCAGCCATAGGAAAAATAAAAGACCCGTCAACTGGTATGAAATATGCCATAATGGCTTTACATTTCACAATAATTTATTTCAAACCCTGGTTTATGTCCTTATATGCATTACACGTAATGTATTTTGTAGGTAGGTAGTATGATATTCATACAAGGATATAAGAGTAAACACTGAAAAAACAAATTCTATTGGGCAATTTCTCCCGACAATCATAGATAGGAGGGATAACGTCCTGTAAAACATTTTGCTGTAAAATCATCGAATATCATGCATTTTTTACGGTTTTAAATGCTGTTGGCAAAAGTTTTTGAACATTAAAGGTGGTATTTACTAAGATGGACTAAGGTTTAGGACTATGGGACACATGTTATTTTTGCGGGTTTTCCTTTAAAATTAGGTGAAACTTGTTATAATTTTTTTTCGCAAAAGAAAAACACAGGTGTTCCCAGCGTTCCAAGAACAAAATGAAGAAAAAAAGATTGGTGGTGGGACCAGAAATGCTCTGTTAATTGGATGACTTACTAAATTTGCACATTTCTTCAAATTAATGAGAAACGAAAAGTTCAGGCGGCGTGCGCAATCTTATTGAGCATACGGCCAAGAAGCGAGGAAAATTTAATCCGCGCGTAAACATTTATTTTCATAGAAAGCCTACTAATAAAATAAAAATAAATTTTTTATTATAAGTAATAAAATAATGTAACTTCGTTAAAGAACGTGAGGTAAAAATAAAGGTCTGGGAGAAATGCAGGAATTCAGAGGAAGTCGGCGGTTGCTCTCCTTCTTTTACCGCTTCTGCAAAAAATCTCCAAAATTTAGTAAAATTTCTAAAATCAGGTTGTTTTTGCGTCCCCCCCGGCACAAGAATTTACCGTGAAAGACTTTTACCGCGCAAGACGACTGTTTAATTAGAATTATTAAACATAAATTTACCTTCAATAATATCAAGTGACCGACATCTCATATTTACAAATTTGATATTATGGAAATATCCGAATACCATACGTTTACATTTATTATTTAAGTTTATTAAGTATTTTATTAATTTATCACGTTCACATGTTTTATATAATTGGAGCTTTAGTCACGATTTATTATAAAAATATCATAAGTTTATTAAGTTACCACGTTTGTATTGTTTTATATATTTTTAGTTTTTGTCACGATTAGTTTTTAAGAAATTTATATAAAAAGAAATGTAAGATTCGAAATAAATCAGTGTTCAACCTAAATCGAAAAGTTGCATTACTCAAACATTTACTGTGCCTAAGCCTTCTTGGCCATAGCAGAGAGTGAGGCTGCTCTCTGGCAGTAAACAATACAAACTGTCCCGCTGCTTAACCAAGCCGAGTTAAGCAAGCGTAATTTACAAGCACAGCTTGTACAACGACCAAAACAAAAAAAAATGAGGCAAAAATATATATTTGAATGAGGCGAATCCCTAACAACCCCAAAAATGCATTTTTTTCTTGCGCGGATAAAGCCGCGAATCTTTTATTATACGTATTTTTTACATCCACTTTTCTTTAATTTGCGCTGTAATCTTTAAATACCCTAAATTATTTAGGCGGATATGGTTCTTTTGCTTTGTAATAATGGCATGCGCGGTTTTTGCTCGCTAAAGCCGATCACATACAAACGCTGCACTGCGGTGGCATGGAAGTTTCAACCAATTAGCGCTAGATCTCAGGACGCCATGGTAACAACTCTCGAGCGCCGATTGGTTGAAACCTCTATGCCACCACAGTGCACGCAGTGCAGCGTTTGTGTGTGATCGGCTTAAACAGCACAAGCATTAATGGTGTGCAACGCAAAAAGAATTACCGCAAATTTTTTACAGCGCGATTTTTTATGGCACTAGCATATACATAACGCAAACCATTTACCGCGAATTTTTCTTCTTTTAATTACTTAAAATAAATTTTAAATTCATATTTAACATACTTTTTTCTTGATTGAGGAGGGCAGTGTTCCCCTTGCCAGGGACGTTTTAAACGCAGACGCCGCAAGGCAGGAGGGGGGCACGGCATATTGGGGGCCTCTTAGCCGTCTTGCCTTAAAAAAAAAGCAAAAAAAAAGAAAATAATATATAAAAACAAATACGCACACAAATACCTTTCGGCTCCATTAAACACACATGAGACCCAAACTCATTAATGCATATATCTTCTCCTGTTTTCAAAAAAAATGCATACATGCATTTTTCCCTATATCGCAAACTTTGAGTATTAGCACGATACACTTAACACGGTATGACAATGCGCATTTCGGCGTGACGTCACTTTGTGACTCCGATACCACCACATGTGCAAGGAAAAGGTATTAATTTTGATTAATGTAATTTTGGGCCGCCGCGCGTTTAATTGTTTTTTTGGTTGGAATGGATTGACTTGCGTTTGTTTAAGTTAGGTTTTGTTCATTTAGTTTAAAAAGTAAAAAAAAATTAGCGGAAGAGCTCTGAGCCGTGTCTTAGTTTTTATAAAATGTACCTTCTTCACAACATTTAAAAACTCTATAATTTTTCTTTCATTATTTTCGGGTCTCAAAAGATATTTTCTAACTTCAACTCCTTACTCGCCCCAACCCGAATCAAAATAACAGACAATTAAGATTGTATTTAAATAAATAAAAACAATAAGGTTTCTCAAAACATTTTATTGCAGTAAAAAAAATGGTTTAAGTTAACGAACTTAAACCACAAGATTTGTTCCTAAAATTTGTGCTCTGATTCACGTCTTCTTTTGGCAACCACCTGCGATTTTTCTTCATATTTTTGCTTGCGTACAGAATATGTTAAACTTCCAGGTATATTTAAAGTAGGTACTGCATCAACCCTTAAATTATGAGCGTTCTTTGGGGTGTAGTTTATAAGTTTTTGTTTTAGAGGTATTTCGAAACAACTATCTTCGAAATGTTCTGAACAAATCCTATCTGGAAAAAAATTATGAATACCGATTATATGCCGTTTTTAGCCTAATAATAGTAACGTATTGAAAATGTACCTACTTTATACAAAACAAAACTAGATTTTAAAAGAAAAAACATAAGGGTTAAAATAAATAATAAAAACTTACAATTGTTTGACTGTATTTTTTCGTTTACTTCGTAGGCAATTATCCATTTAATTTCTACATCATTTCCCTTGGAAAGCTGAAGTATTTAATGTTTTATTTTTAATTATGAAATAATTTTTACATCGAAAAACAGCGCAGTTTGACATAATTATAAATAAAGTTTGACACTGAAATAATCATTATCAAACAACAAAGTGGTACTTGCACAAGTTGTGTGTTGTTATCGTAGAAGATCGCCGTATATTTGGAAGGGCAAGCGCATCGAGAATATTTCTGTTCTTTACGGTTTCAATTAAAACATGATACAAATATATCAACTCTATGAACTCATTCTCTCAATCGAGCACGCTAATAAAACTTCGAATTTTGACGTCAATTTATGAGTGCGCGGAAGGCGACGGAATTTGTGTGTATACTCAAAAACACCACCAGCTGGTAATGTATGACAGCATTAAACGATAAAGTTATGTCATAATTATCATATTGATATAGTCAAAAATAAAGAGTCCCCTAAATCCAAAAAATGCCGTAATTTAAAACAAATAACCTTATTACCAGCCGACTACGTAATGAAAAGGAGGGTTTTGAATTTAGTTTCTTGTTTCTAAAATCAATGTTTTAATCTCGGATATAATTATTTAATGATAGGTACCAAAAATCGCCATTTAAACAGCAAATAAATATATTTAAAAACAATTTTTATTGCAAAAGAGCAATTATCACTCGAGTTAAAGAAGAAGGCTGTTCTATAAGGAGAGCGGCCACTCATTTTGGTGTTGATAAAATGACGATAATAAAATGAAAAAAGCGATGGACTCAAAATAACACAAAATATTACTTAAAACAACAACAAAAATTAACCATTCTTTTTTTTATTTCTTTATAGTTAGTTTTATTATACATTAGAAATATTTCTAATAATAAAATATAGGCTATAAACAATAGTTGCTGTTTGATATTTTCATTATCAAATATCAAGGTTTCACATTAAAGATGGCCGCCAATGCATTAATCATTAACTTTCTTGTTGTCGAGAAAAAATATCGAGTACAAAAGGAGGGCACCCTAAAAAATTTTGCGTGGGGGCCTCAGAAAAATGCTTACCCCTTGAATCAACTTAAAGTGAGATTCCATAAGCCAATATTTTGATTTTTTTGGATATAAATTAATTCAGCTTTGATTACTGCTGTGATTTTAAGTAATATTTTTCAAAATGTCAAAATAGTGACGGGCTGTATCCGATCAGTATTACGACCGGCGTTAAATCTGTGTCAAAAGATTGCCAGGCCATAATAGTACCTGCCTAAAAAAATTCTCCAATAAGTCCCTATTGACTTACAGAACGGGCTGGAATAGTCAATTAAAGCAAAAAAGCCTGGAATTTGATTCTTATTATTCTAAATAAAACACTTCTTCTTCTCTGAAATTCCACAAGCTTTTTTTTCGCGCGGATTTTGAAATTTGACCTTGTCTGTCAGTGAGTGAAACAGTGACAGAGCAATCGTTCTTATGGAAGTCTAGCTTTACATTTTGAAAAAAGCAATCATCAAAGTCGTGATTGTTTTAAAAAAGTAGATAAAACAACTCTTGGCAGTGGTCTACAATATACGTTGATTTTACTCGAAATTCGATATCCCGTGTCACTGACAGTTCTCACATTTCTTGTTTGCCCAGATTTTATTAATTTTTACGAATTATTGGGACTGTTTTAAGCAAGAATGGCTTTACGTGTCTCATTTCAGTGCATTTTTACGTTCATCGTTCAGCTTAAAGCAAACCTAACTTTCCTTAAACTATAGTCCTTGGTAAATATCACCCTAATAGTCTCGGGGAATTCACTTAAGTGAGACCTAAGTATGAAAATCATACCATAGTAGTTTTTTTGGTGTCATTTGAAAGGTGACATAGGTACATATAGATTATGAGTCCGTCGGATGACATTTTGTAAGTGTTCAGGATTTTGAGATATTAGGCAAAATATCCAATATGGCTGTAAAATGTACTAATTCATCTTGCAAAATTTTCAAGGTTTATAGTCTCCTGGTCAAAAAGAGACTCTCTTCATGACCCTATTTTAAACGAATAACTACTGTATAATAATTGAAAGCAAAAAATTCTGGAAATTTTTTAATGTCCCACTCGTAACGAAAAACGTTATTACTCTTGAAGGTTCTAAATTACATAGGCTTCTTTCAGGCTAAAAATTTTTCGCTTCGGGATAAAAAGTGCCACTTTAGGCCCCAGGTGACAAATTGACAACTTACAATGGCCATATTTTTTAAAATACGCAAAATTTTGAAAACAAAAACAATGAAATCGCGGAGGAATATGCCTGACACATTTTTCAGACACTCCCCCTTAAAGCTGTCATCGCTAGCCCCACCCACTTTAAAATTTTATTATGAAAATCACTTTTCATTGATATTAATGACAGTTAGATTTTTTGAAAAACTAACCTCAAATTTTCGAAAAACTCTTATTAATTTTAATGCGTTTGTGGTGAAGGTGCTTTATGTCTGAGGGTAATATCAAAAATGTTACACCGTCTATATAAGGCATCTGATGAATAGTTCTTATCTTTATCCATTATTATTTTAAGAAACCATTGTTGTTAAATTTGAAGTGGTTCTAAATGGTTTTTTAGAACTTCGCCCTAGGTAACTATGCCATTAGTATGGTGTGGTTATACAAGAGCGATAGATAGAGTTTTAAAATATTTAACATCATTTTTTTTTTTAATTCCTTAAATTAATTAATAAATATTTTAATATATGTTCGTTGCAAATTGGAAGTGAATCAGAATAGCAGTCAAAAGACATGAAAAAAGTTTTGTACGTATTAAATCTTTGATTAGACAACCGTTGAAGTATGCACACCATATCCGATTCAGGATTTTGTTTTAGCCTAACCTAACTATTGCTTTTTTATATAATAACGGAGTCGTCTGCAAAACATATGATTTCTCTACTTGGTATAGTATGGAATAGATTATAATTATTAATATATATATTAAACAGTGTAGAACCTAATACAGTCCCTTGTGGAACGCTAGTTATTATTTTGAAAAAACGATTGTTGTAAAATTTGAAGTGGTTCTAAGTGGTTCTCCAGAACTCCGTCCCAGATAAGGTGTGGTTGTATAAGAGCGATATATAGTGTTTTGAAATATTTAACATTAAAAAAAAATAATTCCTTAAATTTATTACCATAAATTGAATGTGCTTATCGCTTTTTAAGCTAGGATCTATTATGGCTCCGAGATATTTTATTTTTGACCTTCTTTTGACTTGTACCACTTTGTCATTAAAATTTATGTTACGTTCGTTGCAAATTGAGAGTGAATCAGAATAGCAGCCTTCAGACATGAAAAATCTATTGTAGATATTTAATTGTTACTTTTTGATTGGAAAACTATTGAAATATGCATACCATATCCGATTCAGCCTTTTTTTTTTAAGTAACCCAACTATTACTTTTGTATATAATAACGGTAGTCGTCTGCAGAACATAGGATTTCTCCACTTGGTATAATATGGAACCGATTATTAATAGAAATATTAAACAGTATAGGACCTAATACAGTCCCATGTCGAACGCCTGTTTCTACTTTCATTTCAGAATTGCGTCGATCAGCACAGATTGATACTTTTCTGCAGATAGCTATTTAGAAGACTAAATGGTATGAATTTAACTTTGTGTTGCGGACTTCCATTGTCTATATTTTATTTATACACGACGTTTCGATCAGTACAATCTCTGATCATCTTCAGGTGCAAACTACAAACTTTTAAACAAATTAAATGGTATACTACGAATTCCAAGACTGTAAACTTTCAGAAGAATTTTATGATCAACAGTGTCGAACACTTTGGCCGTTGTATTAACAGTTATCATAAAGCAGTCTTATGGGGCATTTTTGGACAAAAAGGATCTCTCAGGTAGAGGGACTGGAGGCGCCAAGTTTCCACAATATTTGCAATTGATTTGTTGGCAACATCGCGCCGATCTCTCCCCGTTTTTTAAGCCGGTGTTCCATCAGATTCGTTCGTTCCTTGAATCAGAGCCGCGTTCGAGCTTAGGTGCTACCATTGAATTATAAACCAGACTGAGAAGGGGCGACAACCTGCGCGAACGGGCCAACCGTGAGCGCGGCCATATTAGACCACAGCAGAGTTAAGAAATTGGTTGACTGAATTTGTCATTGTGGTGCCGTTTGCATTTCAAGTTTAAATCAAATTTAAACAAGGAAATCATGACATTTCGCGCAAATTAACTGAAATTTAGAAATAAAATTGTTATGGTATAGTCAAGTAATTAAAAAAAATGTAAGGTTTGGCAGATTTAATTAACAAACCACCCAAAATGTTCATTGAAATATTTTGAATTCGTTTTAAAATTGTAAATGAATCGTTGTTGTTTACATTTGGTAGAAAATTTATTACAAAATTTTTTTTTATTTTTGGATTAAATAAGCTACTAATTAAAACATTTATGATTTTTTTTGGATGGAGAAAATTGCTGGAAATATTGATAAAAATAAGAACTTTGAAAATTAGGATATTAAACAGATATTAGGGTAACTTTATAGAAATCCGTAAATATGTGCGGAAGTGAAAAAAAAATTGTTGACCCTCGGGTGTGAGTAAAAAATATTGTTGTTCAGGCTTCTTTCTTTCTTACATAGGGAGAATAAAAACGGGGAAGCCTAAAAACGGATTCAGAGTTCCATAAGGTAAGCGGTAAGATGCAAGGAAAATAAACTATATCAAATGCATGCTGCTGCTTATAGTATACTTACCACTTATACTTACAGCATACTCGAGCATACTATAAACAGCAGCATGCATATGCTACAGTACCTTGTGCCTTAGCGCTTATTATAAACTCTGAATCTGCCTTTAGATATACCTAGGTATGTAAAGTGTCAACTTATCTTCCCTATGCATGCTTGAGCTCTTGTTAGGACAAGCATTTTTTTAATTTAACCACAACAGAAAATAAAGCAAATCAGATTTTTTCTTTCTTCTACATTCGAATTTAAAATTCTTTGCTCAAATAGTTAATACAGTAAAACCTCTTTAAATTCCTCTTCTTTTTTGAGTGGTCCGAGGAGTGGTTCCCAATAAAAGTTTACTTTTATCGTTCCTTTAACTTTCCCATTGGGGAGTAACTTTGTTTTTACAGAATTAATTTTAAAAAATGCGTTTTAATTTAAGAAATTATAATTTATTCCAAAACTTAGGTATTAGCGGTTCCACTGTATTAAACTTTGCTTGAAGAGTAAAGTTTTATAGGGTTCCAGAATATAAAGCTATAGAGCACCCTAAAAAAACGATCGGCATATATATAGGTATATAAAAAAACTATTTTTTATTATTTAACATTAAATACATACAAGATATATTATACATACATATACATCAAAATCCGGATGCTTCCAGAACATAGGCATTTTCAATACATAATTTCCAATTATTATTCACACTATAACATTTACATCAATCAAAATACTAGCAAATATGGAAAACGTCTCTTTTACATTTTGTTTAAACTTTCAGTGTCAGTCATTGTCAGATTCGAAAAAGATACGACAAAAGTTTAATTAGGAATCCTATATTGCAAGGGCAAACACAACACACGGTATAAGCACACCACAGACATAGAAACCCTCTACATATTTAGTTTTTCTAAATATTGATTGATGGCTAAATAAAATAAGTTTTGTGAGTTTCCTCCTGATATTTTTTATAAGAATGAAACAATGATTTTCCTCAAAGGGGTGTGTTTCCAGAAAATGGTCTTCTAATTTTGGAAATAGATGATTTCCTTCAGGGTAAAACTTCTGGCTAATGCTCAACACAAATATCTTCTGAAACCCAGATTCTGCAGGAATTTTATTTTCAGTTATTGCCATCAGTTTTCTTATAACTTTTTCAACTTCTGAACATATTTTTATGACGGCCTGTGAAGGACGCTGCAATCCTCCTAAAATAATACAAAATTAGTTAAAATTTAACCAATTGCTTGTCTTAACAATCATGTATTGTTGACTAAATGTTTAGTCAAAAATGTAGTGTAAAACATTGCTTTAATAACCACATCTTGTAAGTTGCCCTCAATTAAAAGTACCCAATGATATTCCAACTTGCCCTCTCCTTTAGCCAACCTATCTAAAATTTAATGGGTTTGTTGATGCAAGTATATATATATACATCAGGCAGACCAACACTTTTTATGTCAAGTTTCGATTACACCTTAAAATAGACACATCCCCACTTATGGACAGGTCTTTGTTACTGAAAAATTATATTTTTGAAGAAAATAAAAAAGTTCAAATTTTATGAGTGTGATGGTCTAAAAATCAAAATTTCTACTATACAGCCCCAAAAGCATAATTGTCAAGTACAAACCTCTGTTTCTTCTATGTATAAACTTAAAGTTTTGATGTTGTTCATCTATAAATTCAGAGTGTATTCCTTCTAAACAGTGGCCGCACAAATTTCTGTTGTTAATCATTTTCAAAACATACCCAGACATGTAAGCAACTATGTCTTCAAAAATTTCGCTGAGAGGTATGAAGGACTCAGTTGCAACCATAATCTACGCCTTGGATCTTCTTTAGGAAATCTACAAATAAAGACAAAATTTGTATAAATCATTGGCTTGGTGTGCAAACTCATTAAGTCAAAAAACGTCGTTTGATGTAATCCATAATTATTTTTTAAAATTTAATTCAATCAAATAGGAAATCCTAATACAATGTTGCTAAAATATAGTAACAAAATAAAATAACACAACTTGTACATACTTTTACACATTTACTACAGACATTCACATATATACTTAGTAGAGCTAAATTTTTTTTAATTTATTTTTATGGTATTGAATTCTGTATCTTTTAAAATAATTATGTTAAAAACTCACTAAAGGATTCTGGGTCGTTTTTTAGTTTGTAAATAAAAATCATAGTAAGAAAATAGAGTCATACTTTAAACCATATTTAAGCCCTAATCTCATTCCCCTGTTAAATAAAACCTCTAAAAAGCCAATTTGCTTTTTAGAAATTAAATATAAAATGGTGGAACAATAATCAAAATGTGGTTGAACTAGTGCTTTAAATAAAGATATGCAAGCAAATAAAGTTTGATTTTTTGCTGACCTGCAAACAAAAACTTTTTTCTAATTTTTTTCTTTGAAAACAAAACATAAAGTGTTGTCAATTTGAAATCCTAGATATTTTATTCCTAGATAAGTGACCTCCAAGGTGACCTCATACCATAAAACATCACTCAATAACTTTTCTAATATTCTTTATAGAAATATTGTTAAGAATATGAGATGAATTTAATCTTCTTCTTTAGTTTTTGATATTTAATTTCAGTATTTTTGACATCCAGTAACTTAAAAACTCTAATGTATAACTTTAAAGGTTTTAAAAAGTCTTTTGACACCAAAGATATCAAAAATGACATGTTATAGCCTACTGGGGTGTTCTATTTAAAATATTGAAACTTGTGTGTGTGAAAATATTTCAAAAATTGTACAAAGTTTAAATTTATTTGCTCAATTCAAGGTTCTATTAGTGTTCAAAATATTCTAATATGTCACTCACTTTGGGACACTTGGGATATATTCTGTTTTTTTTTTAAGTTTTAAATAGAGCAAGATAATAGAGCACTAAATAATAACAAAAATTTATTTTCAAGTTGGATATCCTAATACATGGGGAGATAGATAAATAATAATAAGTCAACAGAAAGAAAACTAAACACAAAATAAAAGGAAAATCCACATAAAATAAAATAAACTTACACATATAAATTTATAAATTTATAGCTAAGCAGCAAATATTCAGTTATCAAAATATTTAAAGCCACATATGACTTTCAACTGTTAAGACCAAAAATTACTGTCTTACATGTTATTGATATAATTTGCCAATTTTTTTTAAAGATTCAATGGATAAACTGTTTTTTTTTTACTTTTACAAATAGAGAATTACTCACTTGAACAGTAAGTATTTGATTTGATTGTTGTATATAATGGTTATTTCATGCTTTTGTTTGGTAGTTATGAATATTAAAATTAAAAGTAATCAAGTCATTAAAATATGCAGGCACAAGATTATTTAACATTTTGTAAATAAAAACCATAGGACAGCAAATTCTTGATCAGATTATGCACTACAGTTTATCTGAAGCTACAAGAACATGCTCTTATTTTTGTTTAAAAGAAGCACCAAATTTTTAAATTATCACTTCATTAACACTCTATCTTTAATATAATTTATAAGTGATTGCAGTTGCTGTCTGCGCTTCCTGTTTAAGGTGACTTTTCTATCTTTTCTGTTTGCCATTGGCACATCTCAGAAATAACTCCTTCTTCGCAATTACATATGTACTTTAAGGGGAATTTAGAGTTCAATAAGGTAATTGGTATGAGGTATGCAGTATGACATATGCAGTAAGAGATAAAGAAAATAAAGTAGGGCAAATGTATGCTGTTAATAGTATGCTTACCACTTGCAGCTCAAAGTATACTATGAACAGCAGCATGTGTTTGCTATATATAGTTTATTTTCCTTACAGCTTACCTTAAGGCACTCTGAATCCGCCTTAATACTTTCAATTAATGTCACAAGGCAAACAAAAGAACATTAGGTCATTTTATTTTGGAAACCAATTAAGCCTTCAATCAGTTCTCGACTTTTTTACAATGTTTTTCAAATTATTATGTAGTTAAGTTGTCTGTGCTTAGCATCACTGAAACTGCCTAATTAAATAATTTTAAATGTTCAAAGCACACTAAAACAGCTAGGCAGAATCAAAAATATACAAAAACTAATGTCAAATGGCGAGCACAAACAGCAACAGCTATATGGCTATAAATCAAGCTAAATGGTTTACATTAGACTTACATGTGAAATGTTACACCAGTATTTCGCTTGCTTGAATAATAGCCTATGGCTTGACAAGCCATTCTTGTTGCCCTTCTAGCTTCTAGCAGCAAGAAAAACACAAGAATAACTAAAATGTTGGTATCGTCTATAACTTTAAAAGAAAACACACTGGATTAAGTTCACTTTAATCTCACCCTATTAATTGAACGGACAAAAAATTCTGTGGAAAAACGAGTGCAAAAATCACGATCGTCTCCAAAAAAAAGCGAAAAAGTGAGGTTATGTCGAAACGTCAACCACAGAAATTTCGACTTTTCGACATCTGGTTGGTTGAGTTCAACCAAATTTTGATCAATGGTGTCCGCTCATGGCGGCGAGCATCTCGTCGCACCAAAATAGGATGCGCACTCGTCGTTGCGCCTTCTCAGTCTGGTTTATAATTCAATGGGTGCAACTAGCCCCAAAAGGGTAAACTGCATCCTTCTAAAATTTTGATGAGGCTTTAGTGACTTGCATATAAAAAAAAGAGATAGCAACAGAAGCGGCATGAATTGAGTGTGACGGGGGTCTAAGCTTTATAGAAAAAGCCGCACGGAAGAGACCGAATATTCGCGATCTTTAAAGCATCTGTTGGGAAACCGGTGTTATGCCCTGTTCTCACTATGCCACTTTTCCATGCATCAAATTTTCTAATAACAGGTTAAAAGAAGACACAAGCAGATTGTGTCTTGTTTTAATCTGTTATCAGAAAACTTGATGCATGGAAAAGTCGCATAGTGAGAACAGGGCTTTAGAAAGCTCCAAAAATAAGGTAGGGGCAGTTGCGGGGTACAGGCGGAATTAACTGTGGCACAAGTTTTCGCGCGCGTAATCAAAGATTGATCCAAGACGGACGTCTACTGCATGTCTGATACATACAGCGTTTATGACCGAGATCAAAATAATGTTTTTTCTTATTATTTTTCGTAAATTTTGTTTATAAAATAGTTAAAAAAGGTTATTGGTGCAATGCAGATTACAAAAATGTAAGAAATTATTTATTTTTTATTTAAATTAGTTTAATTTATATTTAAAAGGCCTACTTCATTTAAGTGGGTTGTGTCCTTGCCCAAAAAGAGCGTGAATGCCCTAGCTCGAACGAGGCTCTGGTAGCATAGTTCGTATGAATGTGATTTTTTATTTTTTCGGTTTTTGATTTGTACAATTTTGTTATTAAAATGTATGTTCGTTGCAAATTGGAAGTGAATCAGAATAGCAGTCAAAAGGCATGAAAAAAGTTTTGTACGTATTAAATCTTTGATTGTAGAACCATTGAAATATGCAGACCATATTTAATTCAGCATTTTGTTTTAGAGTAAGCTAACTATTGCTTTTTTATATAATAACGGAGTCGTCTGCAAAACATATGATTTTTCCACTTGGTATAATATGGAACAGATTATAATTATTAATATAAATATTAAATAGTGTAGGACCTAATACAGTCCCTTGTGGAACGCCAGTTATTATTTTAAGAAACCATTGTTGTAAAATTTGAAGTGGTTCTAAGTAGTTTTCCAGAACTTCGTCCCAGGTAAGTTGTGGTTGTATAAGAGCGATATATAGTGTTTTCAAATATTTAACATCCTTAATTTTATTACCATAAATTGAATGTGCTTATCTTTTTTTAAGCTAGGATCTATTATAACTCCGAGATATTTTATTTTTGACCTTCTTTTGATTTGTACCATTTTGCCATTAAAATTTATCTTAAGTTCGTTGCAAATTGGGAGTGAATCAGAATAGAGGCCATAACACATGAAAAATCTATTGTAGATATTTAATTATTTCTTTTTGACTGGAAAACCATTGAAATATGCATATGCAGACCATATCCTATTCAGCCTTTTGTTTTAGAGTAACCCAACTATTGCTTTTGTATATATTTATTGTGTTTTCCGTACGGTTATATTATTTCTGATTAAACAGGTAAGTTCAAACCGTTTTAATGTTTGTCTAGGACACCTATTACTTTTATGTCAGGTTAATTTTATTATTTGATGTATATTTATTTGGGAAATTCTGTTCTAACACATCTCATCCCTGTTTAATGCGTATGAGAAAGATAAAAATCAGGTAAAATCTTTGCAGAATATCACACTGGATAAAATAATTGGTTCTTTCAAATTATTCGGGTTTGAAATATTTTTCCTTGCTCTCCAAGTCCTAGCATAATCGTAATTATTAACGCTTATCCGAACTTCGCTTCGCGTCGTTCGTCTACTTTGTGCACTGTTATGATACTGCTATGGCTTAAGCGCATTAATCTGAGGCCGTAACGTTTAATTAATTTAACTAAGCAATGTGTAAGTTCATACGAAAAATATATGAAGGGGGTTCCAAAAAAAAACGAAACAGTGGCGTTTTCTAGTATTTAAAGTACGATTTTCAAAGAACCCTGCAACACGTCGTTTTGTTCTTCAAGGGGGACACTTTTACGTATAATTTTCGTAGGACACACCTTTTTCAAGGGTTGGGTTTAACCACTAGAATTTAAGTAGGAAAAGTGGGTCAAGTGAAAAGTGAAAGTCTTTCAAATGCCTAAACAAAAGTGTTAAAATTTTAAAAATCTACCAATAAGTTTTTTCGGGGACGCCCCCGCTCACCAAAACTTATTGCTAACTTTGCAAAAGATGCCGTTTGATGACTTTGGAGCTGTAATGTTTCGAATACTTTTATATCTATCCTCTCCCTGAAAAATTTTTCTTACTACGCCACTGACATGTACAATTTTAGCTTACTTTAAAAGTTAATATCTCGAAAATTAATCACTGGATTTTTAAAATTTTAACATTTTTGTAAAGGCTTTTGAAAGATCTTCAAAATAAGGTATCACTTGACCCACTTTCCCTATGTTGGGAATTTGGAACCTTTGGTTGCACTAAAACAAAGTTATGATTGTTTTCCATAAACCAAACCTACACTTTTTTGCACTCGACGCGCGTTTCGCTAACAACGTTAGCATCATCAGGAGACGATAAACAGAAAACGTAACAGAGGCGTTTTCGAGTATTTAGAGTACGATTTAAAAAAACCCCCAAACACGTCGATTTGTTAATTAAGAGAGTAAAGGCGGCCACATTTTGGCTATATTGGAATATTCGTAGGACACACCCCTTTAGTGGGGTGAGTTTCACCACCAGAATTTAAATGAGGAAAGTGGGTTAAGTGATACCTTATTTTGAAGATCTTTCAAACGCCTTTACAAAAATGTTAAAATTTTAAAAGTCCAGTGATTAATTTCCGAGATATTAACTTTTAAAGTAAGCTAAAATTGTACATGCTAGTGGCGTAGTAAGTAAATTTTTTCAGGGGGGGGGGCTAGATATTAAACAAACAGCATCTTTTGCAAAGTTAGCAATACGTTTCGGGGAGTGGGGGCGTCCCCAAAACCACCTCTCGTCATTACTATGCCACTGGTACATTTATATTTTCCTCATCGTAAGACGGTATCCTAGAAAAAAAAATAAAATGATAAAATGTACTATCAACCAAAACAAAATCAGGGTGTCCCGGGATTTCTAAAAAATAAACTTAATTAATTTCGCAATAAAAAAAAACTAATTGGCAGATTTTTAAAATTTTAACAGTTTTGTAAAATTTAAATTCTGGTAGTTAAACTCAACCCTTGAAAAAGGTGTGTCCTACGAAAATTCCAATATAGGCAATAGTGCCCCCCTAGAAGAACATAACGACGTGTTCCAGGGTTCCTTTAAAATCATACTCTAAATACCAGAAAATGCCACTGTTTCGTTTTTTTTTTAAAAACTCTATATATATTTTCCGTATGAACTTACACATTGCTTAGGCGCAATTTTACAACTCATAGTTAAACGTAAAACCTCAGTTTAAACCACAGATGTCGACTTTTTTACGTTTTATAGGTGCAGTTTACCAACAAACTTCGGTTTAACCGTTACCGACAGTCTGGGTGTTTGTTAAACTTTAGTTTATTAGTTACCGAAAGATTCTAACCTCAAAATAGTTATTAAAATTAATGTAGAATTTGTTTTTGGTAAAAACCTGTAAGTATTGAGTAAGATCGCTACGATCGATGACTTACAATTAATGTTTGATCAAGTGGATTTAGATGATGACGAAATTATTGACATTGGCGAAGCACCAAGAAGACCAAAAATTATTCGTCCTAGAACAAATCCCTTGGAGGAGTACGACGATGTAGATTTTATAAAGGTTATTAAAAGAGACATGCAAAATTGTGCACGAGGAAATTCAACAAGAGTTGGAACATCCCACAAACCAGTAAGTTTTATTCTCACACCGAGCTTACACGTATAATATACATAATATATACTGTATATCTTTGCGTTTCTGACAATCCTGAACATTTTTTTTGTGGCATCTGGCTGTATGTCTGTCTGTAACCAACGCTGATATCTCAAAAACTACTGCATTGACTGATTTTTATCAAATTTGGTGACTATGCTGGGTTTGGCTCTAGTTAATTGGTGCCATTTTAAAGATATGTTTAAAATAATCAACCCTTTATGCCAAAAAAATTTAATCTTTTTAAATTAGAGAAAAACTTGTTATCCTCCTAATCCTACAGCTAATCATACAGCTCTTCTTTTCTTCCTGACCATAGCTTAACTGCGACTTATAAAATTGAGCAACTTGTTTACCAATGGTTTAATCCAAAGGTTAAACTGAAGTTTAAACTATGATTTAATCTGGAGTTTTACCTTTGGTTGTAAAATTAGACCTTAGTTAAATTAATTACACGTTACGGTCTCAGATTAATGCGCTTCAGCCATACGAGCATCCTAACAGTGCGCAAAGTTGCGTTTTACCCACGGATGTAAAAACACTAAAATGGACTGCTAATACATATGGGAAATTTGCAGTAAAATCACTGCCGCATGTCTTCCGCCATTTTCGGCGCCATATTGTGGAGATTTGGGTTGGCGACATTGATTTCCTTAATTTTAAATATTAGTGTGGGAACACTGACTGTCAACAGTGTCAAAATATGATTGAAATTGACATTTTTTTGAAAGGTTATTTTTGTTGTTGTTTTTTAATACAAAAACAAAAAAGTAAAGAAACAAGTCCTAAAACGGTCTCGCCATTTATGTCTCTCATTTGGTCTGGAGTGCAGGTTTCGAACAAATAAATCACAATATTGAAACATTTCCCCCCAATTTATAAACTCAAAGGGTACTGTTAAGCCACACGTTATAAATTGTAATAAAAGCTCGGTTCAACCTTTGCTGCTGGCGCTCCCGCTGAAGATACACCTTGATTACATTGATCTGAATCTGCACAGGGACTAAAACAGCTAAGCAAAGATGCACCAACGTGATGCAGTAATAAAAAATAAATTAATAGAAGGAGATACTGACTTTGATAATAGCATATATGGCTCAGCTGAAAGCCAGAGCCATGGCAAGTCAAGAAACATTTGGCAATCACAAAAAAAGTACATCTTTGGCACATGGAGTCGAGCATGGAGTTTTACAATATTTAAAGACCTTGACAGAAAAACCTATTAACAAACAACTGTGTCGACCATCCCTTCCCTAAGTTAACAAGTTATTACTAAGATATCCTTGAGTTTTGGTAAGTTTTCAGCATTCAACATTTTTTTTGTAGCTCTATCTTTTATAAAGGATGTGGGATTTTGCTCAAAACTGCATATGTTGTAGGTTTCATTGTCCTGATAAAAATCTATCATTGCTCCACAGTGATCTACTGCGTTCAAAGTTAAACATTTTGGTATTCTGGCTTTTCCCTAAAATCAGTTTTTTGCACTTTTTGTGAAAATGTAAATAATATTTATGAACCAAATTGTAGTCTGAGAATAAGTAGCAGAAAAATACAGGTTGCATCGCACTGGCATCACAAACATAAAAAATATTAAATTCATATGACCAAGAAATTACTTTTTTAACAAAAGGCAAATTTCAATTGTTATGTTGCCACTTAGTATTTAACAAACATGCTTCAAAACAAAAACTGTAACATTTTTAGCCATTTTTGTTAGTTGTTGCTATGGGGCAATGATAGATTTTCATAAAGATAAGCAAAATCACACAGAAAGCCACTTTCCATAAGGAAAACATCAAAATTTAGTGTTAAAAATTAACATTAAAATAAATTTAACATAAGAATATCTTTAAAATGTCATTTAGATATTAAACATTGTTAACATTAAGGTTTTGTTAATAAAGATTAAAAAATAAATATTGATTTTTCTTTATTTCTAGTAAAACATCTTATAATTACTGGTCTTAAAATCTCAAAAAAATACTGGCTACAATATCACAAAAATTGACAATGAAATCTTAAACTACTTACTTAAAATTACATATAGAAAGTTACAAACACATGGAAATGACAACAAGAAAAAGAAAAAAAAATATACTGGTAAAATACATATTAAAATTAATATTTTGGTAATTATGCAGTATACAGTTTTCTGCCATTTTTGACTTTTTATGAAAAATTCTTTATGGGGCACCTTCTAGGGTCCCTAGGACCCCAAATCCGCATGCGCCGGTTGGTTTTTTTTTCAATTTTTTTTGTTTCTTTTAAATTTTTTTTTCACTAAAACAACCCAATCAAACCCAGTCCAACCCAACATAATCCAACCCAACCCAAAACAATCAAAAAAACACATTACAACCCCCCCCCCCCGGGCACCCTTTTTTCTCTTTAAAAAAAAAATTGTGCGCAGGCGGATTTGGGGTCCTAGCCCCCATAAAGAATTTCTAAAAAAAAATCAAAAATTGCAGAAAACCAATTACCAATTTTTTTAATATTCTTTTTAAAACTCATGAAGTATTGTTCTAATTTTGTAAAAGTCGATGTGCCAAAGATGTATTTTTTTGTGATCGCTTGCCATCGCTCTGATTTTCAGCTGATCCATTATGCTATTATCAAACTCCATATCTCCCTCTATTCATTTATTTTTCTTGTCTTCTAGGCCTATAACAACCTCGGATTTATAAACTGTTGGCGCATATCTGTCCCTAGACGTTTTAGTTCCTGTTACAGATTCAGAGATCAACTTAATGAAGGTTTATCTTGAGCGGGAGCGCCAGCAGCAATGGTTGACAGTACCCCATGTTGTAATTTATTTGTTCAAAACATGCACATTCCCTAGACCAAATGAGAGAGATTATCATGGGGTGGCCGTTCAAGCATTTGTCTGTCTTTTAAATGGTTTTTATTGCTTGGTTTTTCACTTTTTTGTTTTTGTATTAAAAAACAACAACAAAAATAACATTTCTAGAAACGTCATTTTTGACACTGTTGATAGTCAGTGTTCCCACACTACTATTTAAAATTAAGAAACCAATGTCGCCAACCTAGATCTCCACAACATGGCGGCGAAAATGGCGAAAGACACACGGCAGTGATTTTCCCACAAGGGTATTATCAATCCCTTTCTTTTTTACATCTATGGTTTTACCGCATGCGAAAGCAGACGAACGACGCGAATCGGAGTTCGGATAAGCGTTTAATGCGAGAGGCTTTGCGCATGTATTAGGGACAATATTTTTGCTTTTATTGCCAAACCTATATTTTTTAAAAAAAGAGTGCGGGATTAATTTTTTGCCGCGCACTTGTTTTAAAGTGCGGACGAAAGTGTTAATTTGCATAAGCAAAAATATACGCAAGGTATATGTTCCTCAAGTCAATACTCGAAATCATCTGTCTTTTAGTATACCAGTTTATCGCACTAACTACGGTAAAAACCCATTTTCCCCTAGAACCAAGAAATTTCCTGATTTAGATTTCATTTACACAGAAAAACAGTTCCTAAAGGTGCAGTTAGACTGTGGTAGTGTAGTCGTCGTTGCATGGCAGCTGTAATGAATTTTTTTCCATAGATAATACAGAACAGGATATTCTACAGATAAATAGTTAACAATATTTTTTGTTACACCCTTTTTAATATAATTTACCTTGTTTAATGTTTTAAACAAATATTGGTGATAATAGACGCTCTTGCAAAATTTTTGAACATGTTTAAAGATCCACCTTACATATTTCTTTTCTATTAACCGAGAAAAGTTCAAAAATGCTTTAGTTTTAAAATTAGGGTTGATTGGGTACCAAAGATGGACAAAATAAAACTTGGGGAAGAAAAAAATGTGGTAATTTTGCATTTGCATACGTACATACAGTCAATAGTGTACTAGTTATATCTGATCCGCTGACTAATCATTCTGGTTTATTATAATTGCGAAGAAATTAGAGCCTTTTTTCTACGTGACAAAAAGCGCTTACTTTTAGCATTACTTCGCTTGCATGGACAAATTATATCAAATAATTCTTAATCTTATATATTGCTTCAACGCAACGACTGCACCTTTAAGGTGCAGTTAGACTCTGGTAGTGTAGTCGTCATTGCATTGCAGCTGTAGTGAATTGTTTTCCATAGATAATGCAGAACAGGATATTTTACAGATAAATAGTTAACAATATTTTTTGGTACACACTTTTTAATACAATTTATCTAGTTTAATGTTTTAAACAAATATTGGCGATAACGCACCCTCCTGCAAAATTTTTGAACATGTTAAAAGATCCACCTTACGTATTTCTTTTGTATTACCCGAGAAAGTTCCGTTTTTTCTTAATATAAGTTAAAAATGCTTTACTTTTAAAATTAGGGTTGACTGCGTACCAAAGATGGACAAAATAAATCTTGGGAAGGAAAAAAATGTGGCAATTTGGTATTTGCATACATACATACAGTCAGTAGTGTGTTCAGTTATATTAGCGATAAATTAACAAGGTACTATAGTAGTTATATCTGATCCGCTGATTAATTATAATTGCGAAGAAATTAGGGCCTTTTTCCTAAGTGACAAAAGGCGCTTACTTTTAAATTACTTCGCTTGCATGGACAAATTATATCAAATAATTTACCTTTTTAATCTTATATATTGCTTTAGTAATAATCTTTAGAAAAGTTATTAGGTGCATGGTGGTTGTAGTCAAAAAGACTCACACAGAGATAGGTAGATATTTTCGGGCGCCAATGAACAGAGTATTATATTTACTTATGTTCCTATCCCCTGACCAACCGAAGTTAATAATTAATAATGGTACCTACCTACAATACACAGTGGCGCTATAATATCCCTCTCCCCTTTTTTATGTCAAACTAATAATTTTAAAGTAACTTTTTTAAAGAACATTTTATTACACACTAGACACCGCCGCGCCGCTTTGCCTGCGGTTTTATCCATTTTTCCCGTTTTTATTCCTTTAAATGCCATAACTTTTGTTTCCGTAAACCGATTTTGATGAAATAAATGCAACACAAGGAATGCAACAGTGAAAGTCCTATCAAAATCTGCTGAGCGGTATTTGCGTGATTCTGGAACAAACAGACATACGGGCAGACAAAAATTGTCAAAATTGCATTTTTGGTATCTCGTTTGATCAAACAATTAAAAAAATATTCAATGTACAGAAATCGTTCTTTTAGAGATTTATTATATGAATAGATAAACAACTAATTATAGTCAGGGAGATAAGTGGCGATTTTTAATCAATCCCGGATTTTCTTACCATAGTAGATTTTATGGTGTCATATGAAAGCTGAGACTGCCCAGATTATGAATCCGCCGGATAACATATCAAAAATATTGAGCGTATTGAGATATTCAGCGCAAAATCCAAAATAGCGGCCAATGACTAAATTTGATTTTTCTATTTTTTGTGTAGAGACAAATTGATGGTGTTTGATAATAATGTATAGGTTTTAGAATACGAGGAGTTTGAAGCTTTTATCAAAAACTACTTAAAATGACAGTTGACGCATTTTTTACAGCCATTGGGTACAGAAAAATAGATATATATTATTGAAAAAATATTCATTTTTATTTCCTTTACGAAAATGAATGACTTTTAATATCGTTTTTTAGGTTCTTTGATGTGAGAAACCTGTATCTGTTAACGAAAATTGAATTAAATGACATGAGATACCAAGAATGCAATTTTTACAATTTTTGTCTGCCTGTATGTCTGTTTGTTCCAGCATCACGCAAAGACCGCCAAGCCGATTTTGATTGGACATTCACCATTGCATTACTTGTGTTACTGGGCAACACATAGGCATTTATTTCATCAAAATCGGTTTACGGAAACAAAAAGTTATGGCATTTAAAGGAATAAAAACAGGAAAAATGGATAAAACCGCAGGCAAAGCGGCGCGGCAGTGTTTAGTGTGTAATAAAGTAATATTTGAGAGGGAAAATGTTCTTTAAAAAAGTTATTTTTAAAGAGTTTTATAAACAATTTTAGAAAATTACTAGTTTGACGTAAAAAACGGGAGAGGGGTACTATAGCGCCACTGTGTATTGTAGGTTGGTACCATTATACATTATTAATTTCGGTTGGTCAGAGGATAGGGACATAAGTAAATATAATACTTTGTTCATTTATTGAAAATATCGACTGTATTACTAGCAAATTATGGGATTAAAAATGTAAATTATTTGATATAATTTGTCCATGCAAGCGACGAAATAATGCAAAAGTAAGCGCTTTTCGTCACTTACAAAAAGGGCCCTAATTTCTTCGCAATTATAATAAACCAGTATGATTGATTAGCGGATATATAGGAATATACTTAAATACCACTTACAATATCTTGTTAATTTATTGCTTATGTCACTGAACACACTATCGACTGTCTATATGTATGCAGACACAATATTGCCACCTTTTTTCTCTTTATTTTTCCCAAGTTTAATTTTGTATTTCTTTGCTACCCTATCAACCTCAATTTTAATATTAAAGCATTTTTGAACTATTTAAACATTAATAAAAAACGGAACTTACTCGGTCAATACCAAAGAAATGTAAGGTGAAACTTTTTACGTATTCCAAAATTTAGCAGAAGGGTCTATTACCATCAATATTTGTTTAAAGCATTTAGAAAGTAAATTATATTAAAAAATGTGTATAAAAAAAATATTGTTAATTATTTGCGACTTGGAGACCAGACGCAAACACGGGTTTCACTCTTGTTAGGGATCTTCAGTACGACATAAGTTTTAATAGACGGATAATACGAAATGGACATGGACAAATGCTCGGCAAAACATTAGATAATGGAATAAGAAATCAATTCCCAATGTCCATAGTGGAGTTCAATATAAAAAGATTTTTGTTTCTAATACGTAAAAGTCTATAAATCAATACCAAATAAAATCAGTTTTGCCAAAAGTTTAAATTTAATTTGCTTGAAAAACAAAAAATCAAAATATATACAGGGGCCTAAAAATCCGAGCCAACCCTAATATATCCGGAACCAAAAGAGACAGAGAAGTAAAATTTCACATAATTAGATGGCTTACAAAAAAATATCTTTTTGAATGCTAACTGTGCAGCTATTCATTATGAGGGCGGAGCTAGGGCGGAGGATATTTTCAAAAACTTGAATAGAGCTTTATTCTGTTTCCAAAAATACCTAATATGTTACCTTTTACTTCCCTGCCTCTTTTGGTTTTGGAGATATTAGGGTAGACTCGAACTTTTGGGAAACCCTGTATATATATATATATGTGAAATTCAGTCAAAAAACCGTCAAATGTCATTTTATGTAATTGTTGAATAAGTTCGTCATATTTAGAAACCTATAAATTGATATCATACAAGATTAATTTTGTCCTAACAAAACTTCCAATTTTTGGCACAATCCATGGCAAAACGCTCAACACTTTCGAAATGTCATCCGAAGGATTTAAAATCCATAGACTCTCAGTTTTCATATGTGGCACCAAAAAATTTACTATGGTGTGAAAAAAGGGTTCACCTAAAAATCCTTACTTATCCCCTAGACTTTCTGTCCCGCCTTTTTTTGAGTCAAATTTTAAATGTTGAACAGCATACTCAGAAAACCATACCAAGTGAAGTGCCTATTTAGCATTTTTTGTTAGTGATATGTTAGTAGTGAGCAATTCAATAGCTGCATGATCGTTAAAAATGTCATTCGAATCATCGTCTGACTTGCATTTTCTTTGATTTTTGGCTCTCAAGCGATCTATCCCTCTCCCGATATTCAAGAATTAAGCCTTAGGTCGAAATTAGTGCGAAAATGCCATTTTTACACGCTTTATATGCTGTTGACAAAAATTTTTTACTAAAATTGTAACTGGCGATCGCCCCCCTCCCTGTTGCCGCCACTACATATACATTAGATCTTTCGGACAGAAAAATTAATTTTGACTGGGACTTAACAGTAATAAGTATAGGTTTAAAACAAACTTTTATATTTTAGGTAAAAAAAAGCGATTTAGTAGTATATTATAAACCTAAGAACTAAAGTGCTACTTTTAATCCCGCGGCGAAATTCGCTAAGGGATTAGAGACGCTTCAGTCCTGAGGTTTATATATTATTTTATGCACTTTAGAAAGAGAAAAGATGAAATTACAAAAAATTAAAAAAAATAATTATAGACCACTTAACGGTACTCTAGTTTCGGGATGCCAACTCGCAACACTGATAGCCATTGATTATTTTTGGCATATTGGATTCATTTAAAATTTGGTGTGCTCTGGAAATGTGTTGTTGTTGTTAAACAGTTGAGTAAAAAAGAATCATTTCTCTGAATATCGAAAATGGTGCACTGAACAGAATGCAGAGAAATTCACCGACGAAAAGGTGCTCCTGGCCTATTTTCTGGGAAAGTCAAGTAGTAGCAAAGAACTAGATTGTAACTATGTATGAGCTCATTACGAGTTTCATTATTGTATTTCGGTTATAGTTATTTTAATAAAATGATTAAAAAAAACCATATTTTGTATCAAATTTGGAAGAATTTATTTTAAATATTTTAGAGGTGAAATTTATTTTTATTCCACAGGGATTAAAAGTACCACTTTAGTCTCTAAAGAGAGAGATTAAAATTGTACTTTTAATCCATAAAGTGTATAAAAAAAGTATACCTCTTTATACAGGGTGTCCCAAAAATAAGATATGAAACAAACTTTTTTTTTTTAATTGGACATTTCTATTAATACCAAACAATATGGGTTTATATCCTTCATCTGTTCCAAGATATGTATATTTCAAGATATTCAAGTTTAAATTTGTATGGTATGTGATAGGGAAATCGATTTTAATACCTGTGATACTTAGTTTCCTTTCTTCTTCACAAATTTAAACTTGGAAAAGATGCAAGATAGTGAGTCTATCTACTGCTTACATCCGCACAACTTTATTTTTTGCTTTATAGGGTTTACTGTTCTCTTTCAGTTAAAACAATTTTCAACTATTATTGATTATTCAATTTTAATAGAATATACTTTGTATAGTACGAAACAATTATTATTATTATTTACAGTAAAAATCGGTAAAACTTACCCCAAATAATGCACATAAATGCACCAACGTAATTAGTAGTATAGGGGCGGCCCGTGGGTTTGGCAATTAGGCCTCTTCATAAGCCCTTTCTGCCATAACCCGTTCCTTGTCCCTATGCCCCTACTTCCGCTGCAACTATCTATCCGGGCCTCCCTGTTTTCTTTACGAAGTTCAGTATGTCGGCTCATTTGAGTAAGTGCAGCTCTTCTTCCTCTATCACTTCAGCTGCCTTGATCTGGCATATGAATTGCAATCTGCTATCAAGTGCTGCGCCGATTCCTCTTCGAGTCCGCAAGCGAGACACACGGGATCTCCTGCTACTGTTGCGTCAGATGTTTGTTCAGCCGATTGTGCCCAGTCAGCATCCCTGTCAGCAGTCCAATTTCCTTTCGGGTCTTACCTAAAAGCCATTTAGTTCTGGCTACATTCGGACCATCCACGAATAGCTTGGACTGTCTGCACTTTGACTCTTGCATCCAAAACGTCTTCAGTTGATTGTTTTCCTGTTGGTTGAGCTCACTCTGTATCTGTTTCCTTGTTATTGCCAGAAGAGGTTCCGGTCCAATGTATTGGGTTTCGGCCCCCAGTCTGGCAACTTCCTCCACTTTCTCGTTCCCTGGTATTTCTTCATGACCTGGGACCCACATCAGTGTTACCCTCTTGTCTTGAGCCAGTGTTTGCAGTGCTTTAGCGCACTCCTCCACCAGACTACTGACCATTTTGGTTACACTTAGAGCCTTGAGGGTAGCCTGGCTGTCGGAGCATATGTATATGTCGGTCTTGCCATTCCTGACCTCCGGTAGAGGTGCTGCTATGACAATGGCATACACCTTCGCTTGAAACACCGTAGCGTGTTCTCCAAGTGGATAACTTTTTAGGTTTTCCGCGTACACTCCTGCACCTGTTGTCTGCCTGGTTGACAGTTTAGAGCCTACTCATTCCGTTCTGGTATTGTGACCTTATACTTTTTATCGTACCTCCATCGTTGAAGCGGTGCTTTCACTGGCAGTCTGAGGAGGGGCAACTCTTTCGTCGCTAGTCCCTCGACCGCCAGATGGCCCTCTCTTTCCTCCTTGCCCTTTCATAGTCCCTGATGTTCAAGATTCTTTCCAGGGCGTGGACGGGGGTCGTCCTTATTGCGCCGGTTATCCTTCTGCAGAACAGCCCTTGTAGGCTCGTGAGCTTTTTGGATATGGTCAGCTTCTCTACAGCGGGCAACCAGACCACGTATTGGATCCTTGGTCTTATGATGGCCGTGCATATCCAGTGTAGGATCCTCGGCTTAATGCCCCAGATTCCACCGACCACTCGGCGCCAGCGGTAATGGTTATTCTGGCAACATGCTCGCTCCACTTGAGTCTCTTGTCCAGCGTCACCCCCAAATACTTAAGTTATTATACCAAAGTTAGGGGTCTGCCCTACATTATGGGAGCTCTGAATCCCTCTAGTTTTTTCATTCTGGTGAATAGGATCATCTCTGTCTTTTTAGGATTCACTAAAAGACTGCCTCGTATTTGATCCATTCAGTCAGACTTGCTTCCGCTCCTCTTTCCTGGAGGGCAGATCTTATAATCCGAGTTCTTGCCTTGTCGAAGTTTCCTTCCATATCGAAGAACACCATTAGTGCATAGTCTTTGTGTTGAAGTGCCTTTTCTGCCTTTTGCACTACTACTGCATGAAGGGCTGAGCCCGTAGATCTGCCCTCCCTGTACGCGCGCTGGTCCCTATGGAATGGTCTGTTAGCCAGTGTTTCCTCCAGGCGGAACCTATCTACCATTGTTTCCAGTGCCTTCATTATAAATGTGAGACTTTCGGTCTAAAGGATTTAGCCATGGTGTAGTCCTTTTTTCCTGGTTTTGGGCTAAAAACTACGTTAACTTTCCTCCATGAGGTAGGAACGTATCCCAGGGCTACGCTGGCCCTAAACACCCTCCTCGTGTGAGGAAGCAGTGTTTCTAGGCCCCGCTGTAGCAGCGCTGGGAAGATTCCGTCCGGACCGGGTGACTTGTAGGGACTGAACTCTTTTATTGCCCAGGTTATTGTGCTCTCCGTGACTATGCGGTCTGCCAGATCCCAATTTGGTGCAACCTCGTCAGGTATGACCGGCATTGACTCGCCACGTTGGTCTCCGTCCCCTGAGAAATGTACTTGTAGGTAGTGTCTGAAAGACTCCTCCATAGAGGTGGTTAGTCTTGCCTTGTCAATGAACTTAGGGTCTGCCTTGTTTCGTTGCTTAAGATTTTTACGAATCTGGAGGCCTCCGGCAGTGAGTTGACTTCACCACAGTATGTTCTCCAGTGCTGGTCAGAATCACCTGCTCCAGATTTTTCATCTCTTTTTCTAGCTCCTTCTTCGTGGTTATGTCCTCTTCCGAGGTTCCCTTTCGTTGGTCTAGTTCTGCTTGGTAGCGTCCCCAGTCCGTGGATCGTGGGTTCCTTTGGGGTTTCTGGGTTGTTTCGTCGGTTTTGACCTCGAAGCTGATCATCCGATGATCAGAAGAGTCTATTACCTTCGGCGAATTCTATGACAAACCAGCGTAATTAAGTTTTTTGACACGAAAATTCGTAGAGCAACAGGAAATCCGCGCGCTCAGTATGTATGTTCGATATGCTAATTTTTAACTGACTCTCTTGACTCCCAGGTCGTAATCGTTTTTTCTTCTTTTCCTTTTCTCCCAGCCTCGCATTTATCACATTTTATTCGTTTCGTATCAGAAATAACTCAGAGTCAAATTTATAGATAAAAGAATACACAATGGTATTGTGAGTGCTCAGTTTATAAGCAAAATGAAACAAAAAAAATCTTATTAAATTTAAACACCAAAATTTACTTTAAATATTTAAAGTTATTAATTTACAAAATTTAGGGTGAAGACGAAACATTCTCCCTACCCTAAAAATACCTAGAGCATTTTAAGAAGAATTTAGCAAAGGTCATAATTTAACCTAAGATCTTTTAAGTAAGCCCTTAGTTGTTTTGACAATAGCTACCCTATGTACCTTGTCTGCACCCGTAATTAATTCTACAATTCTACCTAACACCTAGTTAAGTGGCATGGTATTTTCGTTTTTAACGATAACCATAGTGCCAAGCGCAGTAGGGGGCTGAGTATTATGCCATTTATTTTTTTGTTGTAATATATGCAGGTATTCTGCGTGTCATCTATGGCAAAAATCTAAATGCATTTTTTGAACAAGTTGCCATTTAGACAAACTGTTAAGGGGCTTTAAAGAAAGTGTCCCGAAATAAGGGTGACCAGATTATTAAGACGTGAATTAACTACTGCCTCAATTTGCGCGAAGACAGTATTAAGCTCCTCAAAAGTAAGAATTTGACAGCCTATTACCACAAGTAAATGAGTTTTCACCGATTTTATGTTGGCCTCCCAAATTCCTCCCATATGGGGGGCCCCTTGAAAGTTGAAATGTCGACGAATCGCCTCAGATTCAGCTACATTTCTGAAGATTTGATTTAAGTAAGTTGACGCCTCAACCAGGTTTGTCCAGTTATCTGAGTAAACATTGGAAAGTCGAACACGTCTGGGCATAAAGCTTCTAAACGCGGCCAAAAAGGCTTGTATAGAAAGATCCGATTGTAAATGCCCGGCTTTAGTAGCACAGCAAATATATAAGGTGGGCCAATAAAAAATCGTACATTTTTTTTCGGCTGTAGTTTTGCTACCATAAGTTTGATTTTTGTGATTTTAGCTTCTGCGAAAAGCTAAAGCTTCAGGCTATATGAATCCTTTGTCAAAATTGATATTTTGTTACAATCCAAGATGTCCCATAATTGACATGACAATATCTAACTTTCAAAAGTATGCGGCATTACGGATTTTCACAAAATGTCAATTTTGACAGATAGCGTATATAGGCCAGAGACTTAGCTTCCCGCAGAGCTCAAAATCTAAGGAATCGGACGAGATTTAACAAATCCCTAGTAGAACAAAAACTAGAGGTTTTTAGACCTACGTTTTACAAAGGGTTAAAACACCACTTACTTCGTTGGCGTTGAGCCTTATTACTTCTTGTCCAATCTTTAGAAGTGATACTTCTCTGTACACGACAAAGACGTGTCTGGCAAATGTCTAAAATCGAGTACAGTGGCGCATATAAAATTTTGGCGGGGGGTGTTAAAAATGGAGAATTTTAAAAATCATGCGCCATCTTCGATTTTAACGAAATGTCAAGTTTAACAAAATATTCATACAGTCTGAAGCTTTTCACAGAAGCTAAAGCCAAAAAAAAATGTACGGTTTTTTTTGGCCCACCTTATATCAGCAAATATATGCCTTTAAAGTTTTTGAGCCTCTGATCTATGCATTGAAATAGAAATTGGTGGAGCTAGATCCACTCCAACATTACAAAAAGCTTTCTCCTGTGAAACTCGAAATATAGAAAGCAAAGCCATTAGAGGTGCAAAACTAGCAGGATTAGTTTTCCAACAAGTACCGTCAAGCGGGGCTAAGAGGACCACAGCTGGTAAAGTGGTCCAAAAGGACATTAAAAATAATAAAATTGTGTATCTTCTATAAAACAACCGGCAACAGCGATTTCGTATGCAGGTTGGATTGAGAACACCTAACGCAATAAGCTTTTTTGTCAAGATCGAGCGCGCTGCTGTTGTTCAGTTGCATTCTGAAAGCGAAAAGATACACGGCAATTTTTTGGTTATTTTATTTCCTGGAAAACCTCCCTTGCAGTGCGTTTATAGGTAAGTTTTTTGTTTTTTAACTTACGTTAGGCACTTCACCATTTAGTTTTAAATAATAATTGAGTTTAAAAAACGTTTTTATTTATTTGTGGTAGCAGTGGGGGAAATAAATATAAAAAGTCAACATAAATCTGGGGAAAGCGGACCGGTCCACTTTAGCCGTAGAATTGACAAAAGGTTTGTTTTTTCGTTACAGATGACAAAAGATGGTCAGAAATTACAAGAGGAAGGTGGGAAAAGCTCCCAACTGCAACTATACGGTAGAAAACTTAGAGCTAGCGATCAGAGAAGTAAAATTACGAAGGATGTCTAGAAGAAAAGCCTGTAAGAAATATGGTATTCCCAGAACCACATTAAAAAGAAAATTAGAGGGAACTCACACATTAAAATACGGCAGACAACCAGCTTTAAGAGAGAATGAAGAACAGCAAATAGTTCAAGGTCTCATACTTTGTGGAGAATGGGGATTTCCGATGACCAAGTTGGATATCAGGTGTATTATCAAACAGTATCTTGACCGAATTGGTAGGCAGGAATCACGTTTTAAGAATAACATGCCAGGCAGCGAATATATTAATCTTTTTTTAAAAAGGCATCCCGAATTATCGGTCCGTTTTTCAGAAAATATCAAGCGTTGTAGAGCTGAAGTTGGCGCCGACATTATCAACTCTTATTTTGATCAACTCCAAAATTCTTTAGAGAACGTTTCTCCACAAAGTATACTTAACTATGATGAAACAAATTTTTGCGACGATCCTGGAAAGCAAAGGGTTGTTATAAAAAGGGGATCTAAGCATCCAAAAAATGTTCTAGACTCATCAAAGACTAGCGTGTCCATAATGATGTGCGGATCAGCTGCAGGAGTATTGCTACCACCTTATATTGTTTATCGAGCAGAGAATTTATACCCAACTTGGATTGAAGGTGGCCCAGACAACACTCGATACAACAGGTCAAAAAATGGATGGTTTGACGAAAGGACCTTTGAGGATTGGTTTTTAAAACTGGCTCTGCCATACCTTAAAAAGCAACCAGCTCCGCGACTAATGATAGGTGACAACTTATCCAGTCACGTTTCTCAAACAGTCATCGAGAGTTGTAACGAAAATCAAATTAGATTTGTGCTACTGCCGCCAAATTCAACAGGAATTTGTCAACCTCTTGACGTAGCATTTTTTGCTCCCTTAAAACGAAAATGGAGAGCTGTACTTCTAGAGTGGAAACAGAAAAATAGAGGAGTTGTTCCAAAATCTGATTTCCCAAAACTCCTTAAGAAAACCTTAGAAAGTTTAGAGACCGCTTCTGAAAATCTAAAGGCCGGTTTTGCTGCCTGCGGAATCTATCCGTTAAATCGAGAAAGGGTCCTGCAAAAACTGCCAAATGAAACTCATCCGGAACCAGAAAGTTCTGGTAATTTTAATCCAGAACTTATTGATTTTCTTAAAAAAACAAGAATGCCTGAAAATCAAACAAAAAAATCTAGAGGTAAAAAGCTACACGTGGCACCAGGAAAAAGTTTATCTTTAGAGGAAATTGAAACATCGTCCGAGTCATCAGACGATGTTGAATATAGTGAACATAACGAGTCATCTGATGTAGATATGTTTCAGGAGAATTCTGATGAAGACATTTTGGAAGCTGAACCGCAACAGGAAACTGTATCGGTGCCGGCGCTTCAACAAAATTTGAGTGATTTGGTACAAAGCGATTTTGTCATCGTAAAATTTGAAATTACTTCTGGAAAAAGGCAGTTGTATTATGTTGGCCAAATACAAAGAAATTTAAACGATAAATTTAAAATTATTTTTTTAAGAAAGATGACAGGAAAAGAAATTTACTTTGTATTTCCTCAAGTTCACGACGAATGCCTTATAGATCCTACAGATATTGTTGAGAAAATCCTTGTTAAAAATCATACCAGAGGTAGATACAAATTTCATATGAATACTGATATTTCTTTACTTTGCTAAAACTGAATCCAAATTTTTTTGTTCAGTTTTTGTTGCTATTAGAGTATTTTTTTATTTTTTCTTAGTTCTAAGAATTTTTGTTCCTATTAAAGCTTAAGCTTTTGTACTTAAAAATTTTTTTGTACAACTTATTAGTTAATAAGAGTTCGTTTTTTTTTCAAATTAAAAATAAATAAAAAATTTTGATATTATTTTTACTACCAATCTTTTTCATATGTTGTTTAATACAAAAAAATCATTTTTAAAAAGTTTAAGGGTGGACCTCTTTCCCATTATAAAGATTAAATGGGACCCTAGTGCGTAAATTAATGAAAAACGGGCGGGTGGTCCCCTTTACCTCAAACTACGGGGTAAGTGGACCACCTAGAACAAAAATATATATAAAAAAACTACATATATTTAAAACAAAATTTGTCCAGACGCAGCTTATTAAAGCATGGTAGACTTTATATTAAAATTCTTAAGCCAAAATATTTTATAGTTTTCCCAAAATCTACAAAAAACCGAAAATTTTGGACCACTTAGCCCCGGATGACGGTAGTGCATTCAGAAATTATTTTTCGTATTGCTCTTTTAGCACCCTAAATCCAAAAATTTTGGACTCCAGTGAATGTCAGTGTTAAGTAAAGCAGTGAGAGTGCAGTTACTGGGTAAAAACATGGGGTGTATACTCGTAAAATCTTATTATCATCTAAAAAAGGATCTAATTTAATTAGTATTTTCGGCAAAGATCTCTCTTTTTCAATTAAGAAAATTTCCTTTTCAAAAAACCTATGTTCAACATATTTCACTAATATTAGTAAAGCTCGGTTTAACTCCGAAAAGGTTACGTTAGACAGATTTTTATCAGATGAATTAAGTTTATTATAAAATGGCCGTTTATGCAGTGTAGAATATTTTTATAGTAAGGTTTCAAGTCAATTAGGATTAGTAATAAAGGCCTCAAGCAAAACTTTATGTTCCTCTCCGTATGCCTCTTTTGGGTTTTTAAGCATAAGGGTAAGAAACACCTAGGTATCAATAGGTTTAAATAGAAATTCTGGTCTATTCCACCATAAATCAAAATTTAAAAATTCAGAGGGAAACAGACCCTTAGAACCACAATCTGCACTATTTAATTGAGCAATTATCTCCTGAACGTTACTTGTGTTTTAAGAGTGTGTGGTGAAATATTAATCCAGGAAAGGGCTACAATACTGTCGTTAAATGACAAAATATCGGTTAACACAAATTTTTCAGAATATGATTGCATCACAAATATCATTTATTTGGAGAACAACACTGCGGAGCAAAGTTCTAACTTAGGAATTGTAAGTTTTTTGCTAAAGAGCCACTGTAGACTTTCCTGAAATAAAGTAGTTCTTTATCATTTTCATTTTCATCATTATCATTTTCATAGACCACTCGAATGTATACTACTGCACAAAAACCCTTTTTACTAACATCTGAAAAACCTATTAGGTGACAGTTTTGTAACTTGAAAATTTTTATTAGTCTAGGTATTATAAGATTTAGAAAGTAATTTAGTTCAAATACTATTTTATACCATTTATCTTGTATAGTAGTTGGAACCGGATCATCCTAATGAGTCCAGCAATACAAAGTTCCTGCATAATGCATTTAGTAAGAAAAATAACTTGCGTAAGAAAACCACAAGGATCAAATATCAAAAATATACACAGTTGGAATAAGACATTTATTTTTGTACACAGCCTATTTGCGCAATTAATATTGTAAGAAAAAAGATCGGAAACAGGATCCCATTTTAACCCCAATATTTTAAGGGTGGAATCAGAATCACTATCAAAGGAAAATGATGAATTTTTAGCGTAAGATTTAGGCAGATCTGAAAGCAGGTCAGGACCGGTATTCTCGTATTACGTAACGTTTTGAAGTCGCTAAGCGAAACGAATAGCGAACAGCGCGCTCAGCGGCACGCTGACCGACAACTTTTCGTATTCTCTCTGCCGAACGCGCTGCCTTGCGAGCAAATTCGCTTAGCACATCTTGGCATCACCGAATTTTGCATTTTTATTTCTTGTTAGCCTTGTCGCTCCTTTTCTTTTTCTATGTGTAAGAAAGAGGCACTTGTACAAGTGTTGATCCTTTAAAAAATGACTTGATGGTTTGGTTTAGCTCAGTTAAACCCACCCTTTGACCCTGTGATATAAACTGGTAGCACGTTCCCGCACAGTGTGCACAGTTTAACCCAAGACTTTACCGCAAACTTACAAAAAAATTCCACACTCAGTGCGGGAAAGTTTAAATTTATTCCGGCACTCAGTATATATATATACATAGTTACTTATATATCTAGTAAGTTATACCTTATAATTATAGTAAACATGAGTATTCTACATTTTAAGAAACCGAAAATAAAACTCTAAGGTATTTGTTACCCAAAAAATAAACTAACCAATTCAACAACAAAAACAGTATTCATACATCCACAAGAGAAACCTCGCGCGTGGAAAAATGTATGTTTTCATGGAAGTCCTGAATTAAAAAAACAAAATAATAATTTTTAGTACAATTATAAATAAATAAAATAACAAAAGATAAAAAACATAAAAATGGTAATTAGTGTGAAAAAAGTGATTTTTCAGAAAAGTAAAGAAAATACAGACCAAAACACAAATATAAAGATAGTTACCTATATTGTTTACGAATTATTTTTTATATCAATTAAGCTATTTATTTCATGTCTGCTAATTTCATATTTCATGAAAGTTTTTAGTTTATTTTTAAAAGAAAAGAATGTGGGCATGAGCCTAATAAAACCAGATATTTTTTGGTACACAGCTGATGAAAGATACGAAAAGCACCGCTGACCAATGGCTTTTTTACCCTTGGTTTTACAGAATTTTGATTGCTTCTATTTCTATTACGGATGCTCAATTATTTCGATGTCGATTTTATTAAGAAAATTTTTGTTGCTATTTTTTGGAAAAAAAGTAAGGTTGACGGGTAAAGCCGGTCTTTTTTAAAAAAATACTTTAAAGCCACTTTTGTGAGATTTTGAGAGTCTCTAAATATGTGTTTGTCACCCGTCCCCAAGCTACTAACAAGAGATTTTTTTTATTATTAATAAAAATGCAAACTATAAAAACTACTATATTTTCTGCAGCACTCTACAAAGTATTGTAGAGTAGGAAAATAGTACGCGCGGAGGGCAAAACAGCAGGCAAATGGTAGGGGTTTCTCAAACGGTCGCCACGCGCTGAGCGCATTTCGTCGACGCCTTGCGTTCAATATACGTAAATACCATTTTTGTTACTTTGGTCATGTGGTATGCGAATATTACGAATACGGTCAGCGAGTACGAAACGCCGAGCGTATTTAGTTACGAGAATACCGGTTCAGGTGTATTACTTGTCCACTTTCGTAAATCAAAGCTACCTCGACTTAACAGTTTAATGAGTTTTTCTTTTATATTAATAACATCTGATATTTCTTGAGCTCCTGCGAGTAGGTCGTTAATATAGATACTGTTTAATAAAACTAATGAGGCATAATCTTCTGGTAATTTTAACAAAGTTCTTATAGTAGTATAAGTATGGAGAACTTGCAACTCCAAAACTAATTATGGTTTATTCGTAATCTTGAACTTTCTCAGTAGTTGTAGACCGCCATAAAATTCTTTGATATTTTGTTTGGTTAGGATCAAGTATTATCATTCTAAACATCTTGGAAACTTAACAAAAAAAGAAAAAACATAATTATATAGTCGAAAATTCAGTAAAATGGATATTAAATCTCGATGTAACTTGGATCAGGCGTAAAGATATTCATTTAAGGATATCTTATTTGAAGCATAACTCGAACCATAGAAAAAATTTTGTACAGTAGTGGTAGTAGAATCTTTTTTGAGGATAGCATGATGTAGTACATAAAAATATTCAGAAATATTATTTTTTGGTTGCAATACAGGTTTCAAATAATCTGCGCAATGCAATAATTCTTGTATCCTCAAAATCGGGTGCAATTACTTTAAATGGCAAAGAAATCACAAAATCACATATCAACCTTCCATATCACGGACCTATTTTCCAGAAAGTATGTTTCATGTGGCATCTTATCACATATTTTGTCCACAATAATAAAGTCAACATTAAATTGTTGTTCAGAATTATCAATAGAAACAATATCACAGCATGTATCTGATTCAGCAGAAGTAGTCATTTGTTCTAGCCCTTGTAAGAACAAAGAAACATGAAAGGTGGGTAAAAGTAATTTTGTAGCTAGAGTTTTTGTAATAAATGAGCATTGAGCTCCATTATTAAGTATGGCACGTGATTGATGCCAATCTCCAAATGCATCTTTTACATGTAACATTTGTGGCATCATAAAGACATAGAATACCTAAAATCTATTATTTCCAACGATCTATCAAAAATTAAAGTGGTGCGATGCCAATCGTCTTTGTTTAAATGTGGAGAAAACTAACATTCTCGCTTTTAAGTGTAGTTTGCAGGACGTACAATTGGGTGAGGATCTTCTACAAAAACAAAATGTATCTAAATTTCTAGGTGTACATATTGACAGCCAGCTGAGATTTGATGAACATATCTTTAAACTCAGTAAAAAACTTTCTTCTGGGTGCTTCGCAGTGAGATGTGTGAGATCTGAACTGGGAGTTGATATGGCTAGATCTGTATATTTCTCACTCTTTGAGTCACACTTAAGGTACGGCTTGCCGTTTTGGGGATCTGCGCATCAATATTTGCTATCAATAATTTTAATATTACAAAAAAAGGCTGTTCGATTCATTTCCAATGTAAACAAAAGAGAGTCTTGCAAACCTATATTTGTCAAACATAAAATATTAACACTTACATCACTTTATGTTTTGGAAACAGCATCTTTAGTTTTTTAAAATTATAAAAAAGGGCCCAAGTCTCAACAATATCATACAAGACAAGAATTTAACATTCGATTGCCAATTCCAAAAAGCATTTTAGCACAAAAATCTCTTATATACGAGGGAATTAAAATTTTCAATCATTTGCCAATCACCCTCAGATGTGCCACCTCTGTTAAAAAATTCAGAAGGGATCTAAGTGAGAGCCTTTTACAGTTACCTTTTTACTCGCTTTCTGAATTTTATAACACTCAGTTATAAACTTGCTGCTTTTAATGTGTTTTTTTTTCTTTTTTTTATGAATTATTTTAGTGACTAGATATTTTTATTCTTTTTCTTTTTACTGTTGTAGTGTTGTCCCCTTTACAATAATTGTTGGTGCAACTATGTTATGTGTCTGTTGTGCTCCTTTTTAATCATAGTAAAATGGGTATTTTTTATTATTAGTAATTTAGTATAAACATAACAAACTTTTCCAATTTGTTAGTGATTATAGGTTTAAAATCACTTATTAATGTAGACCCAAATTTGACTTTTTTATGAACTTACATTCTACCTAAAATAAGCTTCAATAATAATGTATTTTCTTTATGTTCCTACTTATTTTACATGTTTTTATTTCTTTTAGTTTTTAGCCTGCTTTGTCGACAGAATTTTTTTTCTTGACAATAAAGTATTTTTTGATTGATTGATTGATTGATTGAATATTGCAGTAGAAAGAACTTGTATCTTTTGAACAAACAAATTTTTAGACATAGTGGTTTGGTTGGAAGTCATTACCTCATTACCTCACTACTTGACCCAGATATCGAGTTATTATCGAATGTATTTTCAGAAGTTAGAGAATCGAAATATAAAAGTGACTGGTGAAAGAATCCCGCACGGATAACATGGGTTTATGGCCTACCTGAAAGTTAGCATTTTTTGATATTTTGAAGATATTGTATTTTAGATGAAAAAAAATGAAATTCTGTGAGGATCGTATGATCGCTATGAAAGAACGTATGACTACAATAAAGTGAGTACTCTTTAAAGCTGTAGTAGTATGCAGTCGTATTGGATCTTAAGATTAAACTCTGCCAAAAATCAAAAATAAATTGTCATCTAAAACTATGTTGTTACTTAATTCCCTCCAGAAACCTCAAGCCCCCCATCCCCGTAGAAATAAAATTTCTGCATACGCCACTTAGTGTGGGTCAAGTTTGGTATTAGGATGGGTTTGGTGGAAATAAATCAGAAAAATGGAAAAAATCGGATTTAAAACATTGTTTTAGTCGGTTTTCTTTAAATATTTTCGTGTTTGATTTTAATTTTATCATTTTAGATTCTTCATAAGAGAAAAACCGTAGCATAGTTATTACTTATATTAGAAAGAACAAAAATTTAGTGACTAATTTAATTTCCAAACAAAACTTATACAATACAATACAATATAATCTTTATTTTCTATAGACCGCAAAAATATAGTGTAGAAATTGTCAGTTTACAAATACTTAATAATAATATCTAAAAATAAAAAATAATTACATAAACAAAAACAATGACAAAAAAACAATTAAAATTGATTTTTAAGAGATTTTTTTCTAAAATAACAAAATTAAAAATTATCACAGTAGTATCTCTTTTATTTTGTCTGGTAAGTGGTTGTATAATTTTACTGCTAACCTAGAGGGCTCTTAGCTACTAAAGCCGTCCTGTGCCGAGGTATCCGATTGTTATTGTGATTTCTTAAGTTATATGTTGTTTTGATCGTCAAATCATAATCAGATAGATTATTATTTAATAACATTATATTGTTAAAGATTAAGAGGCTGGGAAAGGTGAAAATATTTATTTTTGGAAACAGCGTACGACAAGAGAAACTCTTTGGTTTATACATCATTATTCATATAATGGGTTTTTGCAATAAAATACCTCCTGCGCACGGGGTGCATTTCCCCAACAAGTATTAGCATAATTTAGACAGGAGTGGACATAAGCGAAATAATACGTTTTTAACAAAGTTAAACTAACTTCGGTGCGTAATTTCCAAATGACGAAACAGTGTACCGCCAACTTTTTTAGAATGTGATCTATTTGGAAGAGAGAGCTTAGAATGTATATATACCCCAAGGTATTTCGCAACATCTTTTTGGTTAATTAATTTGTTGTTAATTCGCACTAAAAGACTTTTGTTAAGGTCCCTTGTTGAAAAAACTAGTAACTCCGTTTTGTTATTATTTAGTATTAAATTATTTTGGCTGCAGAAAGTTAGCATTTTAGTAATTCTTCCGAGTTTTTGCTTATAAAAAGTAAAGGGCCCAACAAGATTCCCTGTGGCATGCCAGTACTAATGAATCTGGATTCAGATTTGTATAAAAGTGAACCATCTTTTAAAACTGTTTCCTGTTCTCGATCTGTCAGAAATGACTTAAGCCAGGTGTGAGGTAATCCACGGACCCCAAATGAATAATATTTTTGTACACGCACGCTGAAGGTCGTAAAATAAGCAGGCAGTATCTCTTTTGCCCTCTATATTTAAAAGAATTTCTTTATAAAGCCATAATGGCATGTTGAGTGGAAAGACCTTTTCGGAAGCCGAACTGCAAAGTGTTGAACAAATTGTGTTTTTTTTTTCTAAAAATGAGAATAATCTAATATAGAATGCTCTTTCGAAAATCTTAGAAAAAACTGATAATAGGGCTTTGACCCTGTAATTTTTAAAATGAGAATAATATAATATAGAATGATCTTTCGAAAATCTTAGAAAAAACTGGTAATAGGGCTATGACCCTGTAATTTTTTATATCGTGAATATTCTCTTTCATGCGCAGTGGAATAATAATGGCCTTTCTAAGAGACTCGAGAAAACAACCAGAAGTAAAGGATAAGTTTATTAAATAGGTAATTGGTGTAAGAATGTATTCCGTAACGTTTTTTAGAAGTGAACAGGGTATGCCATCAAATCCTGCAGATTATTTTTTTGAGACATCATTTATGAGTCGCGTTTCACTCGCTGGTTATACGCGCGGCGTCTACATGCTCGTATAGAATGGGCAAAATTTTCAAGCGACTGAGCGAATAACCGGTCGCGTTTTTGTGGCTCGTGTAGAATGGCTCTAAAATATTAAGGCAATTTTTTGCTCTTGGTGTTCCTCGTCTCGTTTTTTATTATTTGAAATGCTGTTTTTTGCTTATTTTGAGAAGTTAATAACAAATTTTTATTATACGATTTTTTTTCTAAGCGAACGTTTCTCTCATGATCCTTTTTAGCAATTTTGTACTTCTGCCATAGTTGCTGGTCGTTTTACACCATTTGTACAGGTCGCGTAATTGACTGCCGCTTTCGACAAGGTGCTTATTTAGCCAAGGTTTTTTTATTTAATTTTTTTTATGTATGATTTTTTTTTGGAAATGAAAAATTAAAAACTTTTAAAAAGGTGACATAAAATAAATTAAATTTGGTATTGAAAAGTCCATCGGATTTGAAAATAAAAGACCAGTTAACTTTACTAAGTTTCGATTTAAATAACTGTATATTACATTCTTTAAAAAAAAGTTGTTTGTATGTCGGACTTGTTAACTTCTTTTCAATGTATAGGGTTAAAGACTGCATGAAATGATCGGATAAATCGGCACAGACAACCTTTGCGCTAAAGTCAATCAAACTCTGGTTACAAAAAATGTTATCGATTGTTGTCTTAGTGTCGTTTTTGATTCTAGTGAAATCGTAAATAGTTTTTTGCAGTCCAAATGAGGCAAGGAGATTAACGACTGAGTTGGCTTGTTTTAATAAAGGGTTAGAAAAATTTACATTGAAATCACCACATAAGAATAAGGTCTCGTTTTTGATTGTTTTTTTACAGAGAAACTCTAAGTAATTTAGAAAAAAATCAAAATTGCCCGACGAGGATCGATAAAAGTTCCCATCAGATAGTTTACGAAAGCGAAATGTCATTTCTAATAAAAATAGCAGACCCGCCACCGTTTGTTTTTTACCTACAGTAATAATCAGCTAAATTGTAACATTGTAAATTAATATGTTGGATTTCTAAGTTGGAACACCAAGTTTTTGTCAAACATACAACTTGAGGAAAATTAATTTCATGTAATAATGTAATGTAAAGTCTATTCGATTTTTTCCTTAGGCTTCTTATGTTTAAATTGCAGATAGTAAGTCCACAAACTTCCACAGAATGTGACAGATTGCTCGCTACCCAGTTAGTTCTAGGGCCATCTGACTGAAATTTATTCCTGCTTCGTTGGGAGTTGCCTTCATTTTGATGTCGATTTTCTGGAAATCGAAAGCGGTTTACACATACGCCGGAAGGCCAGATTTCGGGATCGTATACCTTTTCTACGTCTTTTATGGGAAAAGACACCATAAATGAGGTACCACGCTCTGTTTTTTTAGCTCAGAGCTTTTGAACTCCATATTTGGAGTAGAAAATTTTAGTTTATGTGCTGTAACTGACGCATTAAGTCTGTAAACATATAGGTATCCCCATTTCGGTACACTTGATATGGCATTGGTTGTTTTGGTACCAACTATTGGTTTGCGTTGACTGCGTGGTTGACGGGAAGCGAACTGATGCGGCGATTGGCGTTGTTCGTCAGAATTAATATTCTGGTAATAGTCAATAGCGTTCCTAGCTGCTGCTGTGTGAACTGCGTGTCTGACTTGACTTAGTGTAAATTGATTAGTTTCTTGGGCTGGAATGCGCGAACCACTTGTCGCTGTCGAGTAAGATTCTTGAGTTTTGTTGAAACTATTGACTCTTGATTGTTTTGCGTCATATATTTTTGACTGTGATTGATTTTGGTTTTTACTGAGCGTATGCGCTTGATTAGACATATGGCTGATAGATGGCGTGATAGTGTGTACTAGCTGTTCTTTGTTTATATTCGTCATTTTTTCATTTAATAGTGTAAGTATTGTTTCTTGATCTAAAAGACGTTTTTCTACGTGAGTGATAGTGGTGTTTTGTGAGTTTACCTGGTTTTTCAATAAATCCGCAGTGACTTCGTACAGGCTGTTTTACTGCATCGTCCTGTCCTATTGGTGACATCATTGAGCACTGTTGTGTTATGTAAGTAATTTTCAAAACTATCGTCATTTTCCTCGATTTCTGACAGCCTTTCGGCGATTTTACAAAAAAAATCACTTATTACTTTGTTAGATATTATGTTGTCGGAGTATTTGTTCAAAACTAATGCTTCTATAATGTCTTTTTTTATAAATTTTATTGAGTTCATTCACAAGCACATCCGCACTAACCGCCATCTTGCATCTACCTAAACTGATACTTCTTTAATATCATACTATGCATATTTATTTTTAATAAAACAAAGTTTTTTGCTATCTCGATCTGCTGGTTTTATGTAAGTTAGCTAAACAATTTATACAGCTGCTAGAATTTTTAATAAATTGAAATATTTCTTACGGCGTTTTCGCTAAAAACGTAAGGGAGTTTTAGATCACGTAAGATTGTTTACAAAGACAACAAGGACTGTTGTCGTGCGCATTTATTTTTGGTATTAGAAGCAGAATTATTATTTTGACTACCACGGAAATTATTAAAAGCAGCAGGCTTAGAAGACTCGGGAACTCGGTTTTTTAGTAGTAGTATCCAAACGCTCTAGTAACATATAAGCCAGAATAAAATCAATCACGTAATCTTGGATTATCATATCTACTTTTTATAGAATTATATACCAAAAGTTAATTTTCATTCAAAACTTGAATATTTTGGATCAAAGTGGCAGGTTGACTTTTAAGTGACGAAAATAAATACCTAAACTTATCCACATTATTATAGTTTAGGTTTTTATGCACTAGAGAATCAGACATTTGAATGTATGTAGGAAATTGATGCAAATCACCGTCAAAAGTAGTTAAATTAATCTTTAAATCTAACAACGTCTGACGCGGGTTTTTTGGTTTTGCATAGATTGATTGACTCTTGATTGATTTAAATAAACATTGTGAAGATCAAAAATTTCATCGTAAAATGTCTTAATTTATGATTTTCTGTTAATAAAATCTTCCTAAACCAAAAACTTTTTTTAATTTTCGCACTAAATTTGGCATGATATAATTTTATGCAATTTATAGCCCCAGTACGTAGAGCTTTAAAACGCAAAATTTTAGTTTCTGTGTTAACCGGCATTTTATTTTAAGATCAGGAATATTGATTTATTAAATTCAATTTAGAGGTATTTTTTAAACTGAAATTTAATAATAAAATATATGCGATACGACCAACTCGTCTTTATCACAAAAAATCGGTCTAAAGGTGGTAGACAATGTTGAACTTGAGAGTAAACTAGAGTTTATGTATCTGCAATCGTCATCACTCGAATACTAATAAAAGGTAAGAATACCAAATCTACACTTGGTTGGCTCCGCCCTTTCACAGTTGAAATATGTTACCTCCGAAAATATCCTTGATGGTGACGGTCTGTTGAGAAAATACATTCTGATTCCTCTGTATGAATGCTGTTTCTTTGAACTTCCGCTTGAATAGATTTTCTTCCCTGGAGACGATCTTTGCCTCTTTCCATTCCATATAATATTGAGCTATTTTTGATTCAGTTGTGTCCCCTTGTCGAGTTTGACGTTTGTGTTCTGTAAGGCGAACTTCCATGGGTCGGCTAGCTTCTCCGATGTGGATATCCCCACACTCGGATGGTACTTGGTAGATGCAGTTTTTGGTATTGCGGCGATATGGTTTAGTTTTTGTTAATAGTCTTATTGTTGTGGTCGTTTTGAAGAAAGTTCGAAGATGGTATTGGTTGCCTATTCTTCTTATCTTTTCTGAGATTTCTTTGATGTATGGAAGTATAAGTGTCGCCTTCCTTTCAGTATTTACGTCTGTCGTCCTTTGTGTTGGTGTGGTCCGAAGAGTTTTATTGATCGTGTAATTGGAAAAACCGTTTCTTGTAGGTGTAGGTGACTTGATTTATAAGAGATTTTGCAATTCCCAGTTTGGTTGATGTGGAGTACACACACTAGAAAAATTCTTCAATCATGTCAACAGCATAAGAAACTGCATCACACTAACTCTGGAAAAAGAAGAAAATTGTCAGCTCCCTTGTCTCGACGTTCTAGTTACCAAAAAGAATTCAACCATAACCACTTCTGTATATCGCAAACCTACTCATACTGGACAATATATAAACTTCAACCCAAACCACACACAAAACTGGGAATTTCAAAATCTCTTATAGATCGAACCACCTACATCTGCAATACAGAAGAAGCTTTAAATAAAGAAAAAGCAAAAATTCGATCCGATCTGCGAAGAAACCGTTTCTCCAACTACACGATCAATAAAACTCTGCAGATCACACCAACATCAAGGACGACAGATGTAAATACTGAAAGAAAGGCGACACTTATAATTCCATACAGTACCCTCTCCAGATAGGCCGATCAACTCATACCGATTTAGTGTCCTTTTATCCACCTTCGCCGCCATTTTCACTCAAAAGTGACAGATAATCCATTAGTTTTCTGTCAAAATGGCGGCGAAGGTGGATAAAAGGACACTAAAACGATAAGAGCTGATCGGCCTATGTGGAGAGGGTAATGTTCCATACATCAAAGAAATCTCAGAAAAGATAAGAAGAATAGGCAACCAATACCACCTTCGGACTGAACATATGCTAGTATATAAGATAAGGTAGTCTCAGTTTTTCTTAGTAATTACCTGATGACGATTGTAGATACATAAGCAATTGAAACGTGAAAAAATAAAAAATAATGGAAGTTCGAAACTCTAGTTTACTCTAAACTTCATAGACTTTAAGCAAGTAACCATATGTATTTAAAATATTAGAATAATTTAACCAAATTTTTCTGTAAAATTGCTTTGTATAGCACTAAACTACCACCAAATTTAGTAAATTGTACCCATTTGCAAAAAATATTTTATTAAAAAATATTCTGTTCCTTTAAAAAAAAAATAACTTAAATTATTTATTATTATTTAATTATTAAAAGAAAAATGTATGTTATAAATTTTTTTTAAAGAGGAATTAAAGAAACAAAACGTATTATTTTGTTCTATTTTTAAGGTAAAGATTTACATATGTACTCAAATTAATTTTTTATTGGGCACTCAAAAAAGTTATTTTAATTGAGCATCCAAACCAAATTCAAAATTGTTTGCCAAAAACAGAATCCTGATAACGAAGGGCCAAATGTTGCGTACACACGCACAACTTTATTTTTTTACTTTATACCCCACAAACAATGAAAGGCGGTAAGGTGTATTTTCTTTATTGGCAATATTGACAAGTGAATGCCATTGGTTATTTACTACAGTAGTATTATTGGCCAAATTGCGCTATTTTACCAATGATTATTTACTAGTGCTAATGTATTGGCAAATTTATGTTATTTTGCCAATAACTGAAAAACGTGTATTACATACCAAGTGAAACGCAATCGTTCCTTTAAAAATTGCATGCATTTCTAAACCACCTTTCCGGTCCGATCAAACGCATTGCCGGATATCGTGTCTTTTGAACGCCGCATTTTTTAAATTTTCCGCGCGATTGACATCTGTCGTGCGGTTGACAACTTGACGTACTTGCCGATGCCATTTTAATAATATTCTGCGGATTCTTCCTATGTGGGTTCCTTTTCGTAGTTTGTTTTTTGTGTTTTGCAAGTTTTCTTTTAAAATTGGCTTAAATTTAGTTTGAGTTTCAAGTCACCATGCATGTGGAAGCCGATACTGCGTAAGTACTCATATTCTTTTGTTCTTAAATAAGGCCTAGAGTAGACCTAAAAATATTCAGAACTACCAGCAATGCGACCAAAAATCGTCAATTTTGCTGGGTTTATACAGGCATATAAAAATTAAAATAAAAAATAATTCTGGTATATACAGCCAAATAAAAATAACTTTGAACCGATCAGCACACAGCTTCTGCACATGTATACAAAAGTGAATGACACCAATAGTTGAAATAATTAAACTAAACTCCATCATGCTGTTTTCCTTAATAATATCTGTTAAAAACAAACCAAAAAATGCAAAAAACCCCCATTTAAATTACAAAAACAAATGAAAATGAGGTTATGTGCGTCAAAGGGGCATGCTCAAATCCGTTTTAAGATAAAAATAAATGTTAAAAGTTACTCATCTTTTTATTTATGGTATATAAATGCCTACACTGTTACCCATAATCTCATTCAACTTTTATTTTAATTTTAATTATTATTTTTTTTTAATTTTTATTTTGATTTGCCTGTATGAACCCAGCATTAAATCGTGATCTAGACGCCACTTTACAAGAAAATCAAAGGCCACATCATGATCTACAATGCTTAAGCGATACTGACACTGATAATTTACAAATTTCTTTTGTAATCGAGCTAAACCGTTCTCAACTAAAAATCCAGTTAACTTCTACCTGTGTTCAGCCTTCAGTGCCATTTAGCCTACTGTTGCCGCCATTTTTATAACCAAATTGACAGGTAAAACATGAATTTTCTCTCAGTTTGGTGTCACTATGGCCTCTATAGTAGGCTAAAGGATACTATATCAAAAAAGGGTTAACTGGCTTTTTAGTTGAAGTGTTGGATCGAGCCATCTAAAGATTTATCAATTCAGTCTACGTCTAAGTAATTTTCTAACACTGAAATTTCTCTTGCTGACCCAGAGAATGATGACCCTTAAATTTCTTTTGAAACCGAGCTGTCTTTAGTTAATATCTCGTCTGTGGTACTATTTTTTAATTTTAACGTAAATTTGTCAATAAAACAACTAGATTAAAGTTTTTAATTTTTTTTGTTGAGAAACTGATATTTTGTCACTTTTTAAGCAAAAAGGGCTACTTTTTCCTAAAACAAAATACTGGTTTATCCAAAGAAAATAATTTACAGCTATACTTACACACAATTTAAACTTTTTTAGATTCTGTAAAAAATCCTTTAAGAAGTCAACCAACTTTTCCTCATGCTGTCGTTGAAGATGCTATGAAGGCTTGGTTACGGGGTGCCTGTGACTGGACAGGTGGCAGAACATCCAGGAAAAAAGATGCTGAATAAATCTTCATCTTATCTTATAACAAGAAGAAGGAAGTAATAAGTTTTTAAATTTTTCGCCAAGGAATTTTTATATAAGGCAACTGAAGCAAACCTTATTGTTTTGATTCACAATCAAAGAGATTCAAAATAAAATTTTCCCTGTTGCAATTTACTGTGGTATTGAAAACCTCCTCTTAATAAATATTTAAAACAATTTATGAAAGAATTTTCCTCTATCTTTGGCATGACCAAGACGACACATATTATTCATATGGTTTCCATTCCTGTCTTCATTTTAGGATGTAAATATAAGTGTATAAGTTTTTGTTTATAGTACCATTTATTTATTTATTACATATTGGTTTTTCTAGGAATTTTTGTTCGTGTAAGGATAAAATAAAATAAATGTGCATTTGTAAATTATGTGCATTATTTTATTTTTAATCCACAAACATTACAATTTTTATTTTATGCATAAATACTTTAAATAGGGAGAAAAAGCCAATTATCAGTGGTATCGGAATTTGCATCTGTATCCCTATTGAGCCGACGAATCAAGGACGTGCACTTTTAAACTTTTAATTTTTGCGTGGATTTGGCACTTAGTAGTACAGGGCGATTCGTCATATTTTCCCAACTACATAACTCATTTATTCTTAAAGATAGAAAAAAAATAATACAAAAGTTGCTTAGTTTTTCACAAATTTTAAGAAAATTTAACCAAAATTTTCAAAATGTCAAATTTCGATATCAACTTTCTTATTTCAAATTCACCCTGTATATTTTTCAAGAAAAACGTTGACTTAAGAGCAATGTGTTGAACAAAGAACCACCTAGACTCATTTTCCTTCGCTAACACATCGCCCTTATGGCAAATTATTTTTTATTTCACTCGAGAACTGCTAAAAATAAACCCTACAAGATCTACCGAAATTTTAAAAAATATACAGGGTGTTCAGTTTAAAATAAGAAAGTTGATGTCTAAGTCTAAATTTGACATTTTGATAATTTTGATTGAATTTTCTTAAAACTTGTCAAGAACTAATTAACTTTTGTATTTAAACTATTTTTCTATCTCTAATAATAAATGAGCTATGTAGTGGGAAAAATATGGTGAATCACCCCATACATTTTTTGCCAATATTGCCTGCAATGCCGGTATTTAGTATGCAGTGCTCCTCTACATTTAAACCATGCTAAGTGTGTATTTGCCATCATTTTAAACGTATTCGTTACCGTCGCTCGGCCGGTGGCTCAAACAGGAGTGTTTAAGGTATTTATAACGCACAGATTTCCGTGCGTCAAATTCTCATTCCCAATAGATGCCAATATTTCTAAGGCACTTTGCCATGCCGGCATTGTTTGTGGGGTAGGTTTCACTGGTTCTCTTTCAGTTAGAACAATGTTCAACTATTTTTGGTTACTCAATTGTAATAGAATATACTTTGTATAGTACGAAACAATTATTATTATTTACAGTAAGAATCAGTACAACTTAGCCCAAACAGGTTTAACTAGAACATAGGTTCATGAATTATCCATTTGTAAATGCACCAACGTGACCGACTTTCTTGACTCCCACGTCGCCCGTCGTAGTAGTTTTTTTTCTTTTCTCTTCGGCTTGCATTTATAACATTTTATTCGTTTCTTATTAGATATAACTCGGAGTCAAATTTATAGATAAAAAAGGAAACAATGGTAAAGAAAGAAAGGAAAAAAGGAAGGAAAAGGATAAGTGTTTTCGAAAGGAAATGATTTAATTAAATTACTTAAATGCCAAAGTGGCGAAAGCGCGATAAAAGAGTAACAAAACGCGAGTTTTGAAGCAAAACGAAAAATGAAACAAAAAATTCTTATTAAATTTAAACACCGAAATTAAATATTTAAAGTTATTTATTTACAAAATTTAGGGTGACGACGAAATACTCAGTGTTTTGTATTTTTAAAAACCATATTTTTTGGGTTGGGTAGCATAATATTTTATTTTTGGGATACCCTGTGTAAAAGGTTTTTTTTAACCTAACATGATGATGAGTTTCTGTATTTTAAACCTTCCGTCAAAAAATACATTATTCCAGACCTTTGGCGGGAATTTGAAACTTTTCACACAATTACTATTTTAGTACACTACGAGTGTCAATACACTTTATTAAAATGGATATTATTAACTCCTTATAATAAAACAGGAAAAAACGACTTGGAACTGCCAGATGATCAAACTTATCAAATGATGATCACATACACCATCAAGAAGTGTGTAAAACATCACATTTATCTGGAGCGGTAAGTGTAAGCGTGACTCACATCAATATATCAAAACACGCAATTTTGCATGAAAACAAGATCTAAATTGTTTTGGCATGGCTTTTTTGCAGTTTTTGTGTTAAGTTTTGTTTTAAGTAGTTTTAAGAAAAAACTTTTTATCTTTCTACTTACTTTAAACAGTGTGATTCATAATAAGTTGAAACTTCTTTTTTAAAAAAAACTAGTTTTATTTTGTAACAGCTTTATAATGCTCAAAAAGGTTTGTATATTTGTATTTTTTTATCTTCTAAATGCGATGGTGGCGAAGTAGTCTTTCTTTTTAACACACTAAATTTATTTAACCTTAACTCTGGAAGACATGAGCTAAAAAGTAAATTCCAACTTATTATGTCTCATCCTGTACATGGGATGGGCCAAAAATCTTGGATCATGTTTCTGTTTCTAATATTTTTTTTATTTTAACGGATTTGGGCTTTCCCTCACCCTTTGCCCTCTACGCCACAAATCTTTTCTGTAAATTTATTAAGGCGCTAAATTTTCCCTTCATTAATTTGAGTATATATAGGTACCTAACAAAATATCACATGTCAAGATTAATTTCTGTTAAAACAGAACTGGGTTTTTTTGTCAGGTGTTTTTTGGTTACTCTTGGGTTTTTTGTCATTTTTTTTAAAAACCTGCTCATAGAATTTATTTTATTTATGGAAAGATTGCACGGGATCAAAGTATACTCTGCCTAGTATATAATTTATTATCGTAAACAGGTAAGTAATTCTAATTTTACTAACATATTCAAATGTATTTTAGGTTTGCCAGAAAGTTTATAAATTATTTATCAGTTCCGCTCTTTCTGCATACTTTTAGCTCCATAATGATTACTACAAGCCTTGCTTACATAACTTTAATAGTAAGTAAAAGTAGTAAGCAAACTAGTCTAATAGAAGTAAAAATTTTGAAACTAATAATGTGGCCCGACTTAGCCCGGATAGTTTTCAACTTTGCGAGTGCCTTTTGAGAACCCTTTATTAATTAATTATTTAATCAATTAAAAGTTTGAAACTTTTACGTTTAAACAAAAAACCTTGGTGTCTCAAGTTACCCGCATGATTGCCAAATAAGAAAAATACATATCTTTCAATAAATCAATGTACATGCAAGACTACACAAGGTATAAGGGAGAAAGAAAAAAAACTTCGATTTATTGATAGTTTAAAATTTTTAACTTTACTTGAAAATCTAATCAAAAATGATTTTGATTTATTTTTTCAACGTAAAAAAAGTTTGGCTGAAGATGGAAGGTCAGCACTTGTAAAACGAGTTCAGTGATTTAGTCCAACGAGTGTGCTAGAGACGAAATTTTGAACACTTTTAATTCCAAATATTTACCAGATTTTAGTTCCGAGTAATTACTGGATTTGTACAAAAATCAATCAATTGGCACTTAAAATCGGAGGAGAATGGCGGGTCTCCTCCGACTTTAAGTGCCAATTTTAAAATTCAAAAACACTTTTCGTTAGTGCTTTATCAATGAACTCGTTTCTGAACGATTTTGCACAAGCAGACAACATCAATCTGCTCTTGGCATTTTTGACCAATCATTTTCAATGTCTTGTCAACATTTGTCACCTCTGGATGACAATCTGGTTAACCTCAATTTAGTAAAGTAATGATCTTAATGCGACACTTTAAAAAGGTGTTTTTCCTCATAGTTTTGTCTTGTGACGAAAAAAGTTAGATGTTTTTGCATAATCATAATTAACAAAAAACCAATTTTGTCACAATCTGAACGAACAAGCTGTTAAAGTTTGAAAGAGCTTTGAATGTGGAAATACATTATTTAATAAATAAATTCTCTAAAAACTACTTCAGTGCAATACTAAATAATACTCTCATTGTGAGCAATTTATTAAATTATCATTATCAGCCAATTATTTGGGTATAAACTTGTTATTGTGATTTTTAAATTCTTAATGTACATCAACAATCATATTCACAAGATAAGTCTTTTGATCAATGAGGTGCAGGGCGATTCATTACATTTTAATTCCCCCAGTAAGCGCCCCGTTAATATTTGTAGTCATAATCATTTCCCAAAATAATTTATCTGCATAATTTGTAAGCAGATTTTCTGTCTGGATCAAGCCTTCTCTAGGACGGTTCTGCGCCAAGTTGTTCTGGATCTTTCTCTTCCACGTTGGCCATGTGGACTCCATTCTATTTTGATCTCTGTTTTTATTTGTTCTTGTTTTGCTAAGGCTCAAAGTTTTTGATTGGAAATTATGTTAGGCAAATAGATCCGAACTAGTTTTCCAAGAGATTTGTTAAGGAAGGTCTGTATTTTGTTCATTATATAATTCGTTGTTTTAAATGTTTCGCATCCGAATACTAATATACAGACTTCACATAACTGATAAAAATTTTGAACTTTCTATACTGATTACATTTCTAAATGGGGCTGAGCTAGCCGAACCTCCGCTGGACTTTGAGTATTCTGCTCATTACGTCTTCATCTGTTCCCCTTTCTAATCTATGATGCTTCCCAGATCAGTGAACTCTTCTATCCTTTCAATGTTATTGCCGCTTACTTGTTCAGTATAATTGGTTGAAATTTGGATTGATGGTAGAGAGCTTTTATCATGTTTAATATGTTTTGTGGAGTTCTTATGTCTGTAAGAATTTAAAATTGCCTCCTGTTTGATAATGTCAAACGCACGCTGGCAATCTATAAAGACTAGAAACAGTGGAGATTTGTATTCTACTGAATGCTAAATCTGAACTGACTGACTGACTGACTGAACTGAAATCCTAACTCATTCGTAGTGTATTCTTCCCCTCTTGCCTGCTTGTTCGGCAGTAGCGCGCGAGAAATATTAACTTTCCGCACCAGTTAGGAATAATAACTTTTATTACATTAAGTAGAGTGTATTTAGTCAGTTCAGTCAGTTTAAACATTCAGAGAGATTTTCCTTTTTTGGCAGTTTTATAATCAGGCCTCATTTTCAAGTTATTAGCTCCTGTACTGTACAATCTCTGATCGAAAACGTCGGCGTCGTGTATAAATAAAATATTAACAATGGAAGTCCGAAACACATTGGGTGCATTGCTGTTGATTTTTATAATATACTTTCAGCCAATTTTGTCACACTAAAATAAATATATACTAGCATCAGGTGGAGCTGTTGGGTTAAGGCTGTAATGTCACTGAAGTATTCTGTAAATCGTTTTACTTTATATCTTACGTATTTGTTAGTGCTTCTGATGGCTATAGTTTTGGTTATGCGGTAGAGAGCTCTTGAGTCGCCTTTTTTAGCAGCAATTTGTGCTTGTTGCGCAAGGTTGTTGATGTATAGACGTTTATCTCTTTTTGCTGCTTTCTTCACTCTAGGTCTGGTTGATTGGTCTCTTTGAAATCTATTGTGATCATCGTGGATGTTGGCAATGCTTTTGCGATGGGTTATTTTGTTCCATGTGTCGTCAGTAGCCCAGCTTTCACTGCAGGCTTCGTGCATGCTTTGAAACGTTTTTATTCCTGAAATGATCGCTAGCAACATCTGCTCCCCTGTTTGCCCGCACGTCTGGTTACAAGTTTTAGTCTAAGTTATATATGAGCGCGGGCGGGGCGTCGTGAAAATCGAGGCGATTCGAGAATTATCTAGACGCGAACATTCTCGAGTAGTCGGCACTATTCCATCGGCATATATACTTAAAGATCAGTGATTTATTTAACGAGAGGATTCGTAAAGTCATAGAGAACCCTTAGCAAATGTTGTTACCGGAAAGCTGAACGCTAAACGTTATGGTGTATTTAATTCGGTGATACATAAGGTACCAAACCATTGGAATTAATCAATTATGTAAGGTTTGCAAAAAACATGATACCGTTACGCAAATCATTTAAATAATTGCAGCAGAAGAAATTGTGAAGTCGACCGATATAGGACTAAAAAAAGACAGATAGAATCGAATATTTCTCCGGGGTAAAGTTGCTGATTTATTTTAAGGGGTGAGAGAAAGGCATATACTTGACAAGAATCTTGAATCTTGTGAAGTATAGGACTGCCTTTTTCTCACTCCTTAGAATAAAATGGCTGCTGTTTGGTTTGTTGCAAAAGTTATGAAAGTAAATGTATATTATTTGAAATGGGGCTAGAATGCAGAAATACACTTAAAACCTAAAATTAATATAAAAATAATAGTTACACAAACAACACATATTGTTACACGAACACAAAAGATGGTGCAAGAAAAGGAAAATATGATGATGATGAAAATTATGATATATCCAATCTATCTAAATATATAAATAAAAGTTTTGCTAAGGAGTAGGTACCCTGGAATGAATCAATTCGATAAGGCTTGCAAAAAACATGATATCAGTTACCCAACTAATTTAGAAAAAGGCATAGCTGATCAGCAACTCCAAAATGCGGCTGAACCAATTGTAGAGTCGACGATACAGAACTAGTGCTGATTTATATCAAAAGATATACAAATAAATATATTTGGAATGAGCATAAAATGCAAACAAACAATTAAAACTTCATTTAAATTTAAATTAATTTACCTTATTAAGTAATATATCATTAATAATAGGTACACACGCTTTTATTAATTTTTTTTTTCATCTGATGCTGGTTCCACATTTTTCTCCTAAATATCCTTAGGAAGAAAGCTATTATTCTAAATCTCACTCCATAATTCCAATATAATCGATCAGTTTGTCCAACCTTTTACAGTATATATATTCATCACAATAAAAAGCTAAAAGCAAACCTGGTCCACTACCAAAATTTTTAATACTTGATATAAGTAAAAAATGTACTTTATGGCACCTTGCCGTGAAATGTTTTTATTATTTGAAATCGGACAAAGATATTTTTCTTGTAAGTGCGGCCTCACGAAAAGCCATTTTTATACCTTGATCAAAAACACGATTTTACTTACTGCCCGCAAATAGGTAACAAAACTTTGGCTTTTTTGTTTACCTACTGATGCAAAACATTTTTTTTATTTTTCAAGTGTGCAAAAATATTATTTTTATTATTTTATTGCACACAAATAATGTCAAATCAAATTAAGAGGCCAACAGAAGGGTATGTTAGATAGAAATTTGTTACATTTTAAAAGTTTTATTTTTTAACTTTTTTTAAACAAGTTCTAAGTGATTTTTTATAGTATTAATTAAAGGTGAAAGAAGCAAAAAAATATTAAGGACTAAAAGTATAAAGCTACTAATTACTGAGGTCGGGTTGTTATTTTACGCAAAGCCTATTAAGTTCTAATGAAAACGGAAACTTTTTAGTGCTTCATGTTTAACGTTAAACAAAAACAACATATATTTAGTTTTCGTACATTTAAATTTTGAAAATTAAGGGATTAAAGTGTCGTTCATAATTGAAAAAGTCAGTCGCTTGATTAGTCGTAGTTTTTGCAATGGTGTTTGTTTTAATTTTAGTCATAAGAAATAACCAGTTTATAGTCGTCGTAGTATTTGCAATAACATCTATCAATCTGTTGCAACTATCACTGAATAAAATTTTAATCCGTTGATGACTTTCAACTGACCACATGAAAATATATAGGTTATTCCATTACAATGTTGACCATATGAAAATATATAGATTACTCTATTACATTGTTGACTGCCTGGGTACTCCAAACAAAAGACACAGACAAAAATTTAAAAAAAATATGAGTTTAAACAAATAGAATTTCGATATTTTCACGCCTGAGTATTTTCGTTTCTGCAATAGGGATAGTGATAATAGTTGAAAGTTTCTAACTTTTCTTATTTCAAAGACAATTGCAGCCGCAAATAAAAAGCAAAATCACTCTATGAACACTCCTGTTTCGAACAGTTCTTTTTAATGCCCCATTTACTCATTTCATAAGCGTAAATGTAGTGCTACTTGAATGCCTATAATTTAGCAAAACAATAGAATGTAAAAACGTACTTTCCTAAAACTTACAGTAACAAATCAGTAATGAGCAAAAATTTTAAAATGACAAAACTGGGTAGGGGCAAAACGGTAATTGGTCAGAACGTACTGACCTAAAACCTTACAATACTAAAAGGTTACAAGGGCAAATCCGTACAAACCTAAAATAGTGTAACATATTTCCGCTAGATGGCGCTGCGTGTGTTGAACGCCGTTTGAATTGTTAAGCCGGATTTACAATTAAGCAAGCAAGCAAGCAAGGAAACAGGTGTGCCAATCTAAACCTTTTTTTGTATTTTCTCGGAAAGTATTCTATTTTAAGACAATTAAAGAAGCTTAAAACAATAAGGGGATTCTAAGTTTGCTAACACTAATGCAATATTCTAGTTTTATTGGCTCATTTCGATGAAATTTGGAAAATCAAAATGACAACTGATGCATATTGGTCAAACACCTGACCCCTATAGCCAATGGCATTTCTTATTTGTCGGCTATGTACGGTCATCTAACGGCAATATATTACACAGGTTTTGCTAGCGGGAATATGTTACACTATTTTGCTTTAGTAGTTTGGGGTTGCCAGTAACATTTTTGGTTTCCTTCAGCAAAGTTTAAAAAGAGAGAGGAAACTACCGAAAGATTATATTTTTATTTAAAGGAAAACTGTTCGCATTGTGATGATTAAAAAAAATGTTTTACTGTACTTTTTCCAAAAACGCCGTTTTTTCATGTGTACTATCCTGATAGACGACTGTACTATCCTCGAAAGCTCAAAATACTATGATGATAATTCATTTGTGAGTGTGCCAGTATGGCACTGTCCACTGCGACTACTATTGGGTCTATTGTGGCTCACTTTTAACATTTTCAAAATACTATGCTTGACGGCCAAAAGCTAGGTAGTACTGCTTCCTATGAAAACCAGAATCAGTACCCTGATATTTAGTTTGACACGTTTTGGGTCCATTTATAATCCCTACCACGACATGCTTTTTTATTGTGTTTACTGTATAGGTCCAATCATAACCATTTACGGTGAAAAAGTCATTTCAATCCCACAAAGCACGCTCGAAATTTATGCCAAATATTAAGTTACGAAACCTATCTACTAACATTTTAGGGAAATGGAAAGGAATACACAAGAAACTCCACAATTACAATTGAATTTTTTATGGCCGTCATAACGGCCTTTGTCTACACTCATTATTGCCAAGTTTTTACTAATCAGGTAATTTAGTGTAACCAGTAACTTAGGAATTAGGTAATAGTTTTTAAAAAGCATTATATGCAAGTAAATTAATATTTTCTGTTAAGTTTTGCAGAGGGTTAGATAGCTGTAGTTAAAAGGGCTGCAAAACTAGCAAGTTACACTTCTCACTAATAAGTTTTACTCCCTTTGATAGTCAGAAAGTCAAAATCTCAAAATTTGTTTACTAAAATCTTGATATTTTGACTTATCTGACATTAATATGGGGGCAAAATTTACTATATAGTGTTAGAAAGAACCGCCATTTAATCAGAATCTAAATTTTTAAAACAAGAATAATTTTATTATTTTATTTATCCTTTCTACTGTACAACAATAATATCTCAATTCGACTGCCTGACTCAGCACGTTCGCTTTTCCCACAAACCAAAAAACAATAACAACAATATGCAGTGAATAAACCTTGAGTATTAAGCCAACTAGAGATGTAATAAGCTGATTAAAAATAATGTTACTATCGATAATTAATTAATTAAAGTATTAATAAACACCAAAAAAAATAGAAAATATTTTTAGTAGAATAACACTCGGCCATCCTACACACTGCAAACGTCCTCGTTTACTTATTTTGATCCGGTTTTGAGGAAGATGATCTTGAAGTTTTCTGTCGTAGATCCGTCACTGGATGCTGATTGTTTTTAATCGTTCTGAAAGAAAACATTTTTTTTCCCAGCTCAAGGGCATTTAGACTGATTTTTTTTTAAATATGTCTGTATGTATCTTTATTGCGAGGCTTTAGTAGAGCATTCAGACGAAAATATTGTTTCGCCCACGTTGTTAGTTTTTTTCTATTTTACTTTACTATTACTTTTTTTATGTATATTTTTTTATAATTTTTTTTATATTCTTTTTTTTAATATTTTTTTTTCAGCGTGGCCTTTGATGGCATTCAGACAAACTTGCGTTTGTCCGCGACTTTTTTTTTATCCTTCTAAAAGAACGATTAATTCATTGGTACTGTTGACCGATTCATCAGTTTCTGAATCCTGAACGATACCCCCTGTCTAATGTCGTATTTGTTCAACTGGTACCACAATTTTATATCTTTTATATCCTTTTATGCTTTCAAGAGATGAAATTTCATACCGATGATTTCCTATGACTGACTGATGTCATCTAAATATACCACAACTTGTTGATGCCTTAAGTCTCCTAACACAGTGTTTATGAGCCTTTGAAAAACCGGTGGAGCATTACAAACACCAAAAGTCATTCTTAAAAACTCGTATTGACTATCCAAAGTTACAAATGCTGTTTTATCTATTGCATTTTTGGCAACGGGTATTTGATTATAACCCTAGGTCATATCTAAAACGAAAAAATATTTATACCCACTTAGCCTGCTTATATAGTTTTCAATATGAGGTAATGGATCTTTAACCGTTATGCTATTAAGTTTTCTATAGTCTATGGCCAACCTGTAGTCATTATTTTCCTTTTTCACCAAGACCGCTGGGCTTGAAAAACTTGACATAGATTCTCGAATAATCTTATTGTCAAGTAAATCTTGTATTTTTTCTCGTATTATATCTTTTTCCTTTAAAGATACGCGTTAAGGTTTATAAAATACTAGAAAGAACTACTAGTTGTCAAATTTGTCGAATTCAATTAAATCTGTGATACCTAATTCGCTAGTATTTATAGCGAAACAATCACTATATTTTGAAAGTAATTTTAAAAGTTTATTTGACGTTTCTTTTCTTAAGTGTACGAAAAACAATTTTGCTAAATTAATCGAGTTTACCGTTTTAAAATTTTCGATATTTTCTTTTTTCTCAAGGCCATTTGGTTCTGGTGAAAAAGAGTACGCATTTGCTAAACACTAGCTTTTCTGTAATACCAACTTTTTATTTTCTTGATTTATAATTTGTACTTTATATAACGGGGATGCATCAACAATGCTTGGGGGGCAAAATTTATTATATAGTGAAAGAACCGCAATTATAATCAGAATCTAAATTTTTAAAACAAGAATTTTATTATTTTATTTATCCTTTCTACTGTACCAAAATAATATCTCAATTCGGCTGCCTGACTCAGCACGTTCGCGTTTCTCTCGCAACCGTATTTCACCTTCTCTTATCGCTATATATATCGATAATTAATTAATTAAAGTATTAATGTTATTTATAATTAAATATAAGTATTGCTACAACACCAAAAAAAAAATAGAAAATATTTTTAGTAGAATAACAATAGTGACAACTAAACCTACTTAAATCTACGTCCCTACAGCCGGTTCACAAAAAATGAATACGACATATGTCAAGATCTATCATGATTTTACTCTGGTTTTTCAATGCCAAAATATCAACGTTCATATATTCAATTTTTTATGAACCAGCATTATTTATTGAAGTTCTGAGGTGGGATTGGACAATCCGCGTCAAGTCGTATTTCGAGCAGAAGTCTTTGTCTTTATGACGCAAATAGCAGAGGTTTCCGATTCGATCCACAGTCGTATTCGATAAGAAACTATACCTTCTAAAATACTCAGGGGTATTCGACAATGTTCGATTGGGTTATAAAAGCACGTACACGAACTTCGAGTCGGTTTGATGTTGGAAGCTTTTCCCTGGATTTCTAAGCTCGATGTTACAGTTATTGTTCGACATTGATCTTAGAAAAATATATCAACTTCGAACAGCAAGCGATTAATGTAGTCAAAGTCTAATCCAGAAGAGTTGTCATCACAATTAGTTATGTGTCACATTCTAACACCGGCGTTTACCCTCACAAAATAAACATGCAACAAAATGTTTTTCTTCAATCTTGTTACCTACATCATACTTAAAATGTTTAGAAAAGGTAGTCAGACTAGATTTAAAAAAGTGCATAGGAATTGGCACAGGTATATGTAGTGTAATGGTGAAAAACAAAAGATCAAAAGATCTTGGGTGGAAATAAGGAAAATTCAAACTTGGATGAGTATCCCACAAGGAACACATAATATGTGAAATTTTAGCTTATTCGGCAAAAAATCAAAAAAGTGCCCCAAGCCGTGTCATTCAAAGTTTAGCTAATTCTGATGTTTATCCACTCAAGTATTAGTTATGGTATTATAATATAGGGAAATCGTCACACGTACGACAAACGTTTAGAGCCTCTGTAGGGTCGGGTAAAACCAAAAGCCAATGAAGTTAAGTTTCATAAAATTCCTTTCCTTGTCGGGTTTTATTTTTTTTTTTAATTATTTTAATTCTGAGGATTTAATAATCTTGAAAAATCTGAATTTTTTTAGAGCAAAGAACTATAGGTAAATTAAAAAGGTTTCCTAACTAATTTAATATTATTTTATAGTGCATATTTATAGTTAGATCTTTGCACCATAAAATCCATTTTGTATAATCATTCATCAAAAACACGATTTTACTCACTGTCCGCAAATAACAAAACCATGGCTTTTTTACAGAACGCAAAAAGTAATAAAAATATTTTTTTGCACACAAAAATTCAATGATCAACAAAAGGATATGAGATGAAATGTTTTTATATTTTAATTAAATGTATGGTTTTTTCGGTTTTTTATGAAGTTATTAAAAAAATATAGTGTTTACAACTCGCCGCTAAACTACGTTTTTTTTTAACGCTTGTAAAAAAAGCACTATTTTAACCACTAGTTGTAAAAACTGATATTTTATTCTAATGTAAATTTTTTAATTTAGTAAAAAAAAATATATACTCTGACCATAGATCTAGGAGACTTATTATTATTCATGGCCGATAAGCATTTATTGCGACTCAGCGAGTGTTCGAATGGAAGCAGTGACGCACTTAGTGTTGTAATAGATTAGTGAATTTCTACCACGGATCACCTTAAAGGTGAAAAATATCATCAAAGGTGAAGAAGATAATATGTTTTATTGACGGTTCGGTCTAACCATTTTATTTTAAATTAAAAAAAAAATTTAATCTAATAGACACATCCTACACCTACAAAATATATTTGCTCATAGAATAAAAAACACAAAAATAAGTTAAATTTATAAAATTGATTTTAACATGTACATACATATATGGTACAAAAAAATACGGGATAGTATAAAAATTAACAAATTTTAACTTAAGGTCGTAGTTACAATCTGGGGAATTGTTTTTAGCAACACTGTAGGGGAAATCAATTTAACTAAGTCGACCTGATTTTTTTGCAAAATTTTACGTCATTGAATTTGTTTTCTATGACAACGCGGATACTCTATTTATGTTTATTCACAGTGGGACATCAGAGATTTTTTAGCACGGGGTCAAAAATTTGGGGTTAGGTTACTTATTTTGACTTTTCGCGTTCTGCGCCGCTAAAAAAACCAGTAAAATACTAAGATAAAAGAAAACCATTTATTTCAGAATTACCTGGTAAAAAAAACTCTACCCAACTACGTATTAAAGTAACTGGGTGTAATGTTTAAGGTTGAATTTACAGGTGCATTTATAATTGAATTGTAAACGCTCCCGCTAGCTGATACCGACAACAGGTTAACTTGTTAATACTCAAGTATCCGTGTGTTTTTGAAACTGAGGTTCTAAAATCTACCCTTTGCACTCCAAGATTTCACTGGTACATTTGCACATAAGTATGTCGCAATAATTTAAATTTAAAAAAAATGGTTAAATCAAAATAAAAACAAAGTTATGTGGGGTTATGGGCGCCGAATGTTTCTATGCAAATTACTAGTAATCCCAGCGAGCCAGTAAAGTTCTCTTGGTTCTTTGATAGACTCGGGGTAATGCCCGTGCAGCGCTAGGCCTTTTTAAGCGGGCGACCGCACACGCGGAGTGGTTTCAGATTTGTTTTAGAACAATGTTTTTGAAAACACATTTTTGAAAGATAAACATAACCTCGATTGGTTTTTTTGTCAGAAAACGTAAAAATACTCTTCTGTTCAACTGCGGCCCGATTTAAAGTTTGTTGAGAAAACACCTGCAGCTACCATGGAATCGTATAAATTCTGCGGTCTATTGGCCAACACTTGAACTGCGTGTGTCTCTCAAATTCAATGAAGTTTGATTGATTGATCGGTTTTCGTTTCGGGAGTGTACAGGCTTTTATAAAAAAAGGAAACTTAGTTTTTATTTTCGCTAAAGTAAGGAAATATAAAAAGGAAAAATGTAATCCAGAGGAAATTGTGAGTATTTATCTATTTTTTTGTAAATCGGGTTTGTTCTAAACCGAAATTATTTTGAGGCTTTTGGGATAGATGACAGCACCAGAGCTTTTATTTTGAAGAAAAAGTAATTGAGAATATTGAAAAATCCTTCAGATATTTTTGTTAAGCATTTAAAAATGATCACCCCTCCAAAATTTCAGCTAATTCTGATGTTTAGTTTTCCCTGTGCACTCTGGCAAAGATCAAAAAATTAAAGAACAAGGCGTTGCCAGTTGTACTTTTTTTTAACTTAAAATCTAGGGAGAAACTATAGCTTTAAGTCAGTTTCACTGTCACTGTCGTCATTCAAGTCTATGATAATTTTTTCTCTGGGTAGCAGATCTATATTTACATATGATTTTTCTATTTTCTGGACATGAACTACGCAATTTTCTCAGCTTTTACTTAAAATATTCTGTTCCGCCCACCTAATTAAAGCTACCACAGAAGAATTTAAAGTTGGCGAAACATTATTTCTTTTACCCGCTGCTTTTAGCTCATGCCATAAGTGTTCAATTGGATCAAACATGCAAATGAAATCGTGCCTAATGATGCGTAAAACTGCAAATAATTGGGCTTTTTTTAAATGATTCAGTTTTAAGACTTTAAGATAAGCTTTTTTGGAAATGTCTTATATCTTTACGGTCTACTTTATATCTTATGGGATCTCTTCGAAAACGAAAAACCCTTTTTTTTAAAAGTGTCATTCTGTTTGGGTTTGCACTTTTTCACGGCACACACGTGTCTTGATTAAAATCTATTATAAAATCACAATAAAACAAGCTTTTTGTTTTGATGATAATATCACGTGTTTCCCACACAGAGGCTTTTTCAAATGTACGGCATTTCAGAAATATATAACAATATATAAGATTTAAAAATTGTCGGGAAGATACAGTACAATACAGGTATTAAGAAATAATAAAGTTTAACAATGGGGAACTACCATTATTTATATCTCTTTGATCATTAAGTAAAATATCAAAATTGTCATCAAAATCGTGATTTTCTGCTAATAAATGTTAAGCGTATGTTGAGTGTTTCATTAATAAAAAATTAATTTTTATGGTATTTCATTATATAACTAAAGGAACGTCCTGTTTGTCCTATGTAGAATTTAGGGCAAGAACCACAATTTAACTTATATACCCCATTTTTGTGGTGTTTTTTCAATTTGTCTGTATTGTTTTTATAATCTTGTCAAACGAGTTATTGGTTTTATATGAGATGTAATGTTTTTATTGTGCAACTAAGATTTAATAGCATCACAAGGTTTTCCTAGGTATGTTAAATAATGAAATTTAGTATCCTTTAATAAATGGATTTTAGATTCGAAATCTAATAAAACTTTGAAAAAAAAATACTTTTATTTTCGGAACCGTTTACAGTGGGACTTAACACTACGGAGACTAATTATTAAATGCCCTTAAATTTCTTGCTGTTATTTACAACAAATAGTAGTCATACTAAAATAGTGCTGACGCTTAATTCTAGAGTCATATGAAAAATCTTGGTTAAAAACAAACATATAAAATTACATTAGAAACAATTGCGAAAAGCAAAAGTATCAAATTACATTAAGATAAGAATCTTTTTTAAAAGCAAATTTTGGTTTTTCTTTTGAAAACAAAATTATTTTTATACTATATTTTTGCCTGCAGAGCTGTTGGTATTTAGTTCAAATTCTTCTTCAATATCTTCACCTATTCTAACTGAAGGTCTTCGCCTTGGTAAAATTTTTGAAAAGATTTTCCCAAAAACTGAAATATTTGGTTTATAGATAATACATAACATCCTTTTTCGTTTTTTACATTTACAATACAAATATGCACTAATTATAATTATTATTAATAAAAGCATTTTGCAAAGCTTCTATATTTTTATCATTAGATACCCTAATACTGGATTCTCTATAGAAGTAGATACCTACTCTATTACTGATTTCAGTAATACTATGCTACTGACCATATCGTTCCCGTCCAAATATACTGTTGACCATATCGTTTTCGTCCGAATCCGAGTAGCACGGACATAAATAAGTATTGTTAAAAGATTGTAATGATATTCATGTGATCTTTATTACATAAATAATTTTGGAATCTATTAAATTAATTTTTAAGCGTCTGCGGCAACATAGGAGATTACATCTTCATTTTGATCTTCTTCAGACGTTTATCAATTAAGATGTAGATATTTATTGGAATATCTGTTTAATGTCCCAATTTAATGAATCTAAGCCATAACCTATTTTTGGCATTGTTAAGTATTTAATTTGATTCTCCAAACTGGTTTTAAGTTTTCCAAACATTTGTAAACATCGTCATAAGTAGGTTTCGAATTTTATTTTTCTTTAGTAATTAAATAGTAGATATTTCTACCTTCGATTTTTAAATTACTAATTTCATCAATTTGTTTATTCTTACCAATTTTTAAATCTCTTGATATATAATGAGTCAAAGCAAAGTGCGAAGGAGCATCAAATAAATTTCCTTCGAAAATTTTAACATTTTCTTGATTAACTTGATTTTAAAAATTTCCGAATAATATACTGTATTGATTTTCTCAGTTTAATTCTAGGTAGACCTTCAGTGTTTTTATTAATTTTTCCTGATTTATAAATAAATTCAAATTCATACTCTTCTAGCTTAAGTGTCCACCTAGATAGACGACTACCAGGATCTTTAATAGAATTTAGCCAAATTAAAGGACGATGGTCCGTAACTAAATAAAATTTTCGCCCATACAAATATGGTCTTAAATGTTTAACTGACCAAATTATAGCCAAAAGCTCACGCTCTATAGTTAAATATTTCTGTTCTGCAGGATTTAATGTCCTGGATGCAAAAGCAATAGGTAAGTCTTCGTCAATGGTTTCCTGTGATAAAACTGAGCCAATAGCATAACCGCTAGCATCAGTTGTTAAAATAAAGGGTTCTTCGAAATTTGGGTATATTAAAATTACAGCATTTTTTAATAATTTGAATGCATTTTTGCAAGTTAAGCATAAAGGGTCCATCTTTTTGTAATAATTTAGTTAAGGGTTTTGAAATTTTTGCGAAATCTTGTATGAATCGTCTATAATAACCCGCTAACCCAAGAAAAGCCTTTATGACTCTTTGAGTTTTTGATTCTGGATAATTTTTTAAAGCAAATACCTGGTCTGGGTTTGTTTTTAGACCCTTATCAGTGATAATATGACACAAATAAGCCACCTCTTTCCTTAAAAATTCACATTTATCAGGCTGTATCTTTAAAGTTGCTTTTTTCAATCTCAAAAACACTTCTGATAATCTTTTTATATGTTCGTGTATCGTAGCTGAATAAAATATTATATCGTCCATGTAAAAAAGACACCTTTCATTTGGTTTTCCACTAAAATATTATCTCTGAAATGTTGAAGGAGCATTTTTAGGACCGAATGGCATCCTTATATACTCATAATGTCCATTCTCAACTAAAAAGTTGGTCTAACAAATCTGATAGATTAGGAAGAGAATATTTGTCGTCTACTATCACTTCATTAAGTTTCCTATAGTCAGTGACAACACGCCATTTTAGTTTTTTTGAAGCGTTTCATTTTTTTCAAACTACCCATACTGGGCTGGACCAGGGTGAAACAGATGTTTGTATAATTCCTTGATCTAATATTTTTGAAATATGTTTTTTTAGTTCTTGTTTATGAACTTGCAGGAATCTATATGATTTTGTAAAAATTAATTTAGTTTTTTTAGTAATAATCGATAGATAGATAGATTAGATAGATTATAATTATTTATTTCCACATTGGTAATACAATAATTTCTTATTATATAAATATGGTTCGTCAGGTAAATATCACTATTATGACAGTTATCTGAAGTAGATATAATAATAAAAAAATATACAACACATTTTTAAAGGCACATGTCAAAATACACAAACTGATATTACAAATAATTAAAATTTGGGTCAATTAGGCCCAACCTTAGAACAAAATATGCATAATAATTAATGTAGTACATGCACAATTAATAAGTAAAGTTAGTATTATTTTTAATAAAGAACTATATATGTAAATAAAAAAAAGAAATTTGATGTATTAAACAAAGACTGAGAATACATTCACAGGCACTAATTAAATAAAATAATGTACATTTTCAAATTACAAACACATTATTGTTGTTTAAGTAAAACTAACACTAGTAGATGTTTAAAGACATTCGTAACAAGTACATAAAATAAATTACGTTAACATTTATGACTAGACTTTTTGGTAAAACATATCCTAAATATTCATCCAGTATATGGTTTAATATCACATATAAAATTAAAACATTATGTTTAATTTCACTGGTAAATTTTAAATTATCCCTCTCTAAATAAAAAATATCTGAAAATATTGACGTAATCATTTCTTTTTCCTCTTCATTTATAAGTGTGTTAAGCGTAATTGTTGCAAAATATAATTTTTACAATTTCGGTTCAAATTCAAATTTTTCAAAATTAATTATTTAAACGTAAAATAAAAGTTAGTGGATTTTCAGATGGCATTTAATGTAACCTTTCATTATTAATTAAATTAGTAAGATCACTTTGATCGCCAAAGTGCGTATTTTAAAGTTGTGAAACCTCTGCCCAAGAATTTAGATCTTTAGAATTAATAAGCTGAGAAGCTTTACCCTTTAACTGATTTTGTATTGTTTGTATATATATAGCATCTCCATCATACTCTAGAATTAACGTAAATATTTCTGAAAGTTTGTAAGGTTCAACCTCTTGGTCTTGATTTTGTGCCATTGTATTTTTTCAAAAAAATTCTTAATAACTAAAAACTTAAGATTTTTAAGTTTCTGACTAGTGAAGATATTCAGGGAAAATAATAAATGCTTAAGACTAACTTACAGTAACAAAATCTTCATATTCTGAAGCAAAGTGAAGTTCTCTGGAAGGACTCAACTTCAAAGACTGGGTTCAGTTCCTTGCTGAGCCAGAAATCTTCTTAAGACTTCCGTAACAATCTTCAAAGCTGGATAAGATTTGACCAAACCAGATGGTTAACTTTTCTTCTATGACTTTTTTTCTATAACTGTTCTTCTATAACTTTTCTTCCATATCTCTTAATAACTTTTCGGTTCCTTTTTTATATGCTGGTTTTAAGGCACAAACCACTAAACCTGTAATTACGTTGATTTTGAGGCAAAGATCACTAAACCAGTTATTAGGAAGTAAGTTATTCTTGTAAAACACTAACGTATACCATACTGAGTCTAGTCTTTCAAGTGCACTAGCGCGAACGGTGAATTACGAATATTTTTTTGGTACACTGGGCCTCAAGCTGTAGTACGTCGAAGAAATCGGCATGACTGGGCCACTTTTTAGATTCGAAATCTAATAAAGAACTTTTTTAGAAAAAAACTACTTTTATTTTAGAAACCATTTACAGTGGTACTTAACACTACGAAGAATTATTAAACGCCTCTGAATTTCTTGCTTTTGTTTACAACAAATATTATTTATACTAAAATAGTGCTGACGCTTAATTCTAGAACAAATTCATATGAAAGTCAAACGTGACCAAAAGCGCTTACACCTTATCCTTCTAGAAAAAGTTAAAAACAAACATATCAAAAGACATTAGAAACAACGGTGAAAATCATCAAATTACAAATAGGAATCTTAAAATAATAATACCTACACCTGCGTATTGTTTACTCATTGACTGCTTTTTTATATGCTTCATTTTGTTACAAATTTGATCTACAATGTTGTGTTTAAAACCGCTTAGATCAAAAATTTATTAGCGGAACGTCACAATTTTTTTTGACAATTTTGATATTTTACACGTACAACCTACAAGTTATAAACTTAATCTATTGCAGTCTTTGGAAGTTAATAGGGAATTATCGGATATTATAGGCTGACTTTAACAAAGTTAGCAGTATTTTTGACAGTTCCACACAAAGATAAACAATTACTACATATTTTTAGGAACTTGCACAGTATTTTTGACAGTTCCACACAAAGGTAAACAATTACTACATATTTTTAGGAACTTACACATCTGCATGGGACGATGCGGAGCTCTTCTTGGTTGCTGGGGCTATCCAAAACCTACGTTTGGGATATCCAGGCAGAGTTTTTTTGATCACGGCGCTCTCAAAATAATGTTGACTTAACATAATATTTGTGCCTGCCTTTAATAAAGGTCGGCATTTACTTTAATTTGTCAACTTTATGGATGGCACAATATGGGCATGTCTATATGATAAAAATGTCAGAAACCTTTCAACCTCCATGCGGAACTGTCAAAAATAGTGCTTATTCAGGCTATGCCGACTTTATGTACCGATAAGTCCCTAATAGATACAAAAATTCCGCTAATTTACTTAATGATCAAAGAGATATAAATAATGGTAGTTTCCCACTGTTAAACCTTATTATTAATTAATACCTTTATTGTACTTATTTTCCAATTCCAATTCCAACAATTCTGAAATGCCGTATATTTGAAAAAGCCACTGTGTGGTGAAACACGTATCATGTTGACAAAATTATAATGAAAATCAGAACAAAAATCTTGGTTTAATGTGATTTTATGTACTATATTTTAATGCCGCCACTGCTCAAACGTATATACTTTTTCAACTATCACCGCTCAGTCGGCGCTGCTGAATAATTTCAAGCTTGCTTGCCCAAAAAAATGGTATTTCGCAGTTTTTTGGTAAACGAAACGAACGAATGAATAAGCTCTCAAAGATGACTAGAGAAGGCAGGTCAATTTTTAATCCTGATGAAGGTGACCCGCAGCCTAATGCATTTGGTGCCCTTTGGGCGGATCCACACGCATAAGACAGTTATTGTTGTTTGAAGGTGGTAGACAATGTTGAACTCGAGAGTAAGTTAGAGTTTCGAACTTCCATTGTCTTTATTTTTTATTTTTTCACAACGTTTCAAATGCTTATGTATCTGCAATTGTCATCAGGTGAATACTAATAAAGACTAAGACTACCTAATCTTATATACTAGTATGTGTTCAGTGAATCATAAAAAACCCGTGTTCAGTGAACCATGAAGTTTACACTTAGTTAGCTCCGCCCTTTCGCAGTTGAAATCTGTTACTTCCGAAAAATATGGGTTTCCAAATATCCTTGATGGTGACGCTTTGTTGAGAAAATACATTATGGTTCCTCTATAGAAATGCTGTTTCTTTCAACTTGCGCTTGAATAGATTTTCTTCCTTGGTGACGATCTTTGCCTCTTTCCATTCCATATGATGTTTATTATCCCAGCAATGTTGAGCTATTTTGGATCTAGTTGGGTCCCCTTGCCGAGTTTTGCATTTGAATTTTGTAACGCGAACTTTCATGGGTCGGCTAGTTTCTCTCTCGCATGGTACCTGGTAGATGCAGTTCTTGGTGTCGTGGCGTTGTGGTTTAGTTATTGTTAATTGACTTCTTATTGTTCTGGTTGTTTTGAAGACAGTCCGAAAATCGTATTGGTTGCCTATTCTTCTTATATTTTCTGAGATTCCTTTGATGTATGGAATTATAAGCGTCACCTTCCCATTAGTATTTCGTCTGTCGTCCTTTGTGTTGGTGTAGTCTAAAGAGTTTATTGATCGTGTAGTTGGAGACACCGTTCCTTTGGAGATCGGATCGAATTTTTGCCTTTTCTTTATTTAAAGCTTTTTCCGTATTGCAGATGTAGGGCTCGATCTATTAGATATTTTGCAATTTCCAGTTTGGTTTGATTTGAAGTTTAGATATTTTCCAGTATGAGTTGCTTTGCGACATATGGAAGCGGTTATAGCTGAATTCTTTTTGGTGACTAGAACGTCGAGAAAAGGAAGCTGACAATTTTCTTCGTTTTCCAAAGTTAATGTGATTCAGTTTCCTATGCTGCATGTTGACATAATAGAAGAATTGTTCTAGTTGTCCTTTTTTCAGATGCCATGTCTTTGCCAAGATGTTCGCAGAGCTTCTTCTTCAAAAGATTCCATAAAGATGTTGGCCACTACCGGCGAAAGTGGAGATTTCATTGGTAGACCATCTTCCTGTAATAAAAAACTAAAGACAATGGAAGTTCAAAACTCTAACTTACAGTTGGAATCCCGATACGGACCCGGTATACACAACAAAGCAAGCCAAAGAAAAAACACATATTGCATTCCTAATAAGAGCCAGGAACAACAACATCGTGCTAAACGGTTTCAAGCCGAGCAACCCAATTCACGAAACAAGAACGAGAAAAATCTTAGAGAAAGCCATCATATCAAATCCTAGATGACATTCTACAACGCCTTGAGGAAATCAGACACCACACCATCGCCGAGGACTATGAATCAATCCTCCAAAAATTGAGAAACGCTATCAAGTCCTTAGAAGCATTTCAAAAGACACACGATAAAAAATGGAAAAACCTAGTTCAAAACAAAGAAGAATAAATCAGCAACACCGATACCGTCATCAATATCTCTTCTCGACCACTTACACACACAAATCAGCAAAGGACGCCATTGAATTGAATTGAATCAACAAACATCGATGAAAGAAATAGAGTAAAAGCAGAGGAATTTAGATGGAAGATCAGAATGATTTTGGACAAGGATTTTAAATCAGATCAGTATATCAAATTTTTTCCTGCAGACAAAGGAAATGCAACGGTAGTAATGGACTCCACCACCTACGACCAGAAAATTGAAGAGGCCCTACAAAAAGGAAATTATAGAGAAATAACTCAGGACCCAACCACCACCATAGAAAGAAAAATTTACCAAACTCTCTACCAACACAGAAGATACTTTAACGACATTAAAAGGAGCAAACTCACACCGCACCTCAGCAGAGCCCCGCATATGTATGAACTGCTGAAAATTCATAAGGAAAACATGCCCCTTCGACCGATAACTAGTTCTCGCAATTCTCCGACCTATAATCTTGGTAAATATCTTCTACTAATCATACAGCCTCTTCAAGGAAAGACACCATCATTCGTCAAAAATTCAAAGCACTTCACGGACCTCCTTAGAGACATAAACCTACAACTCGACGACCAGTTTGTTCGTTTTGACGTCGAAAGTTTGTACATGAACGTGCCATTGGAAGAAATCATTGAACAGAAGCTACTCAAAGACAACCACCTCTCTGATAGAACCAATCTACCAATCAATGCCATTATGGATTTGCTCAAGTGCTGTCTGTAGAACTATTACTTCCAGGAAAAAGACAGGTATTTTCGACAGGAAGATGGTCTACCCATGAGATCACTTTCGCTGGTAGTGGCCAACATCTTTACGGAAACCTTTGGAGAAGAAGCTCTGTGTAAAAAATACACTAGAACAATTCTTCCATCACGTCAACATCATAAAACTGCATCACGTCAACTCTGGAAAAAGAAGAAAATTTTCGGCTCTTTTTTCTCGACGTTCTAGTCCTCAAAAATAATTCAACTATAACCACTTCCACATATCGCAAACCAACTCATACAGGACAATATCTAAACTTTAAATCAAACCACTCCACGTCAACCAACCTGGGAATTGCAAAATCTTTCGTAGATCGAGCCACCTACATCTGCAATACCAAAGAAGCTTTAAATAAAGAAAAAGCAAAAATTCGATCCAATCTCCGAAGGAACGGAACTCTTTAGACCACACCAACACAAAGGACGACAGACGTAATACTGATGGGAAGGTGACGCTTATAACTCCATACATCAAAGGAATCTCAGAAAACATAAGAAGAATAGGCAACCAATACAATATTCGGACTGTCTTCAAAACAACCACAACAATAAGAAGCCAATTAACAAAAACTAAACCACAATACTACGACACCAAGAATTGTACCTACCAGGTACCATGCGAGTGTGAGTGGAGAAATCAGCCGACCCATGGATGTTCGCCTTACAGAACTCAAACGCAAAACTCGACAAGGGGACACAACTGGATCAAAAATAGCTCAACATTGCTAGGACAATCAACATCAGATGGAATGTAAAGAGGCAGAGATCGTCGCCAAAGAGGAAAATCTATTCAAGCGGAAGTTCAAAGAAACAGCATTTATACAGAGGAACCATCAAGGATATTTGGAAACCCATACCTTTTGGAGGTAACAAATTTTAACTGCGAAAGAGTGGAGCCAACCAAGTATACACACACTAGTATATTAGATTAGGTATTCTTAGTTTTTGTCAGTATGCACCTGGTGACGATTGCAGATACATAAACATTCGAAACGTTGTGAAAAACTAAAAAAATAAAGACAATGGAAGTTCGAAACTCTAACTTAATCTCAAGACAATTATGGGAGTTCTAAAGTCTGAAAGATCGTGGTTGAGAACTGTGTTGTGTACATAATTTTCGATTTTGTCGTGGTTTTACCCATTAAAATTAGGTCAAGCTCATCTTCCAAAGAACTGTCTTGAGAACAAGCTACTATTTTTACTGCCATTTGGGCACTAATTAGTTTTGTTGTTAACATTTTTTTAATAACCCAGCAAACACAATTACATAAAAAAAGTTATATAATTTTTTTCCCAATTTTTTGTTGCCATGTATGTATGTATTATTTACGTTATTTTTAACACGTTTGATGGCATCGGTGAACCCACCGATAAAAAAACATGCCCAGTTTCTCTATTTATGGTTAAGCCCTTGTGAATATTCACATAGATATTGTTCTTAATGTAGATTTTTAGTTTTGAAATATTTATTTAAAAGATAAAAGAAAATTCATTTGTTAATAAGTTAAATTATTTTATCTTCTTAAAGTTCGGTTCGGTATTTTGTATTCCTTGTCTATTAATAAACCAAGGTTTTTTGCATTGCTTATTTGCCCCCCCCCCCAAAAAAAAAACCCGTATTTAGCCACTGCATTCTAACCGCTCTTAACTACTATTTTTTTTCAGAAAGATGTTATCCACGACGCCATATTTTCTACCCAATGGAACACATTTAACTTAAAAAATCAAAAAAGTCTAATAACGTTTGCGCTAAGTGTAAAAAGGCCCAACATTGTAACTGGAATGGGCATTATAAGTGTAAACTATAATTTGTATATATGGGTACGTAGTAGTTTTTTTTAAAATTTATTTGAACTTTTACACTTCTTTGTTTTGTTTTCGGACTCTTTCATGCTACATAAATTTTTAACTGCATTCAACTAGTGGTTGAAATTTTCTTTTTTCTTTCTTTCTCTAAATTCTTTGCTCGATGGGTTATTGGTGATTTGGAGGATATTATTTTTAACAATCTAGCATCTAGTTCTATTTTTGATTTAAAAAATTTAAATAAATTTAAATAAATTTTGGTCTCGCAAAAATGGTACTTTTATTAAGATTAAACAACGAGTAGGGACTTTTTGAAGAATGATTGCGAGTTTTTTTTATTCTGTTGACACATACGCGTGCGCAGCAGCCATCAGATTAAACGCCGGCAATAGTGTTACGGCCTGACTTCTTTTGTGGATGTTTTAAAATCGGAACAGCCGGTTCTAGCTTATTTTGACATTTTGAAAAGAACACATGATTAATTAACTAATTTACATCCAAAAAAATTCAAAAATTTCAGACGGTGGTGGGTTAGAGAAAAAAATTCATTGTGCTTGGTTTTTGCATCTTTGTAGGCTCTACGCAGCTAAAAGTAGTTGACCAGGCAAAAAATCTAGGTATTAATTTCGACTCAAATCTAAGATTCAAAGCACATATTTTAAATATACTAAAAAAAGGGTACTTTGCGATAAAGCCATAATAAATCAATTACTAATATCAAGCTAAGAAAAAACTATGCGAGTCTTTAGTGCTTCCTGTTCTAAACTATTATAATATAGTCCTTGATTAATTACTTTACTGCGGGTAAATTGCAAAAATTTCAAAATACTTGCTGCACATGGAAATATGGTGGAGGAATTTCAGTAAAATTAAACGAATTCGGGTGGTTACGAATGGAAATCAGGTTTATAAACCTGAGTGTGTTTGTGCATAGAATAGTCCTGCTATCTATCCTACAGACAAAAACTTTAAGGTCGGTAAAAAACTTTACTCTGCCTAAACATCGTTTAACTAGTTATTTTCGTAGTTTTACTTATAATGCGGTTAAAAATTACAATAAACTCTCAACGATTCTTAAAAAAAAAAAGTGTCCAGTTGGAATTTTTTGAAAAAGTGTCAACAATTATTTATTATCAGTTTTAAAGAAATAGAATATATTAAGTACCTAAATCTTTTTGTTTTTTGTATGCAAAAATTGTTCATATCAGGTCATAAAAACTTCTTTTGTTTTAGTAAAAATATTTCCTATCTGATTTAAAATTTACTCTTATTAATAATTAGCTTTTATTTTCATACTTTCAATCTTTGCTTAAAATAATTTGTATAGTTTCTATTAGCTAATTTGCAAAACCATTCAACTAAAAATTGTTGATTGTTAAAAGTAGAGTAGCCTTAGAGCTTAGACTTCGCCTATTTGTACAACGATTGTTGTAATACAATAAAGACGTTTTAACTTCAAATCAATTAAATTTATTAATTAAACATAATAATTCACTAACAAATAACTTATAACTAACTAAAGAATAACATTCTATAATATTATATATGATATATGATATGATATTATATATGATATAACTTGTAAATAAAGACATTTTCAATTCAGTTCAATTCAATTCAATGGTTTTATTACAAAGAAGCCATTTGTTTTCACAGAAATAAAAAATATGTCACAGCCTCTAACATATTTTGTCATTTGGTTTTCTATGAATTTATTTTGTGCCTATTTCATATAATAACAAATTTTCTGGGGACTGACTCCCCCGCCTGATTCCACCAAAGTCTCAGCCCGCATTGAAGAAACAGAACCTTATCATGTAAGTGGTTTAAACTTCAGCATCTCAAAGATTTACCTCTGTTTCTAATTTTGCATAACAAACATTAGCAGAAGAGCAGAATCCACAATTATATTAAACCCATAAGATCATTTTAATGTTTCACAAAAGTTCTACAAGCAATGCAGTAAAAAATCTCACCCTGGTCATTTTTGAAAACAAATTTTAATTTTTTTAGGTCAATTCGAAGCAAGAAGTGAAACTAATTTTTTTCAAAATAAATGGTTGACAAAGCCAATTTTAAACCATCTTACAGGACACAGTAATGTTTGTTTAATACAGGCTGGGATTTTTATCAGAGGAGGTGGGGCTGGAGTTAGTTCTTAGGCAATTTCTAATCATATGGAATAGGTACAAAATAAATTAATTTGGGAACATACAGTATTGACAAAATATTTTAATGACTATGACCGAATTATCCTAAAGTCGCTGTTAAAAAAACAAAGCTCTTACATTTTCTTTTATATTTTTGTGAGAAAAATGGTTACTTTGCACTGAAATCAAATTTTATGTCATCTAAAATTTCATAGAATTTTATTCTATGGTTTAATTAATAACAAAAAGCACAATGAATTTTTTCCGTAAAAAGTACAGAAATGCACAAAAAACGCGTGAAGAAGCAGCTTTGATTATTAGATATATTAGTCGAAGTGCCAGACCTTAACATATTGGAGCTCACAAAAAAATAGGCTAACACTTTAAGATCTTCACCATAGGTAAGGGTATGTTTAGGGATACCAAAAATACAAAATTGCCACCTATAAAGTGTAGCACTACAATATGGCAAGACTGTAAACATTAATTTTCAATGGCTTTATTTAAAAATCCGTAAGTCCTACTTCAAAAATTTTTTAAACGGAACATTGTCATATGTCACCTAAAAACAATTGAAATATGTCATCCAAAAAACTCGAAGGACCATGATTTTGTGATTTTTAGAACGACGCCTAGGGAACAACGATTGCAATAAATTTTGTTTTTATTCTTTAAATTATTTAAGCAATTATTATAAACAAAAAAAATGGGGATGCCACCTGAGTTCATTTTGACAAGTAATTGACGGCCATTTTAAACTCGCCTTGTAAAAACATCATAAACGCCCTATCTCCTATACTCCTATAAACTATAAACGGTAGGACAATGTTTCTTTGTTCGATTGGTATTTTCTTTCTACATAAAAAAGCTCTTACACGTTTAGTTTAAAAAATGACATTTGGGCACTGAAATATATAAAAAGCACATTTTTTAATGGAAAAAATTAAACAAATGACATTTTTTTAAAACTAATTAGTGTAAAAAAACACATCATCATGAAAAATTCAACGGGTTTAAAGTGAGTTAAAAATAAGTTTAATTGATTCTGATAAGTCACATAGTTTCCAAGATATAACCCAAAAATTACCAAATTTACAGAAAGAATTGATTACATAAGTGCTAGACAGTTGAGCTGTATAATTTGTGCTGAGCCTTTGATATGATTAGTACAAGTACTATAGGTAATGTTAAGAATGTCGAAAATACGGTGGCTTCCGCAGAGATTGTCTAGGGGGGGGGGGGTTGAGTAACATTTTTTTAGAAAAGTTAAATCTTTAGGAGTACCTATATATTCAATTGCTCTGGGGGGGGGGCTTGAGCTCCGCCCTACCTACGCCACTAAAAATACAATACTATAAAATATAAAGTATGTAATGCATTACAAAACGGCAACCTTGGATTTTTTTTTCAAATCCATCTAAACCAAATGTAAATATTTTTTTTTAATTAGCCAAGTCGTTCTACCGATTAAAAAAGCTCATACTCACGTATTTGTCTCTGGGAGTTCTACCCAGAAACATTCGTAACTTCGACAATCACCAGAAATACCTAAGATAAGAAGAAAATAATAAAAATATCTAACGCATAAATTATGGTAGCTGAGTACTTACTTTAAGAGTATAATTAAAGCTGTGGTAAAAATATCCTCTTCATTGGTTTGATAAGAGAATGTGTTGCCTTATTGGGACATGGGTATTACTAGGCCCCACCATATCAGGAATGTCGTAAACCAGATCTTGTAATACGTTCGCCATGTTAGCGCAAAATTGATTATTAGAAAATTTTAACAAAAGTAGCCGGCTGGTGTATTCCTAAGCCAACCACCCGTTCAGTGTTTCAATCCCGTGCTGAACGCAAGTAAACTAATATTTAAATTTAATGAATGAATATTGACTCAGTTTTGAAACTGCAAGCATAATGGCTACTTTCGGAGATTAATATATGGGTGATTCTACAGAGAGTGAGTAATTTGAAGGCATAATCTTTGTAATGAAAAACTAACCATATTAGTCATGAAAATCTCATTCATGGGGTGGCGTTTAGTAAGTGTAAACTAACTTTGATTAATAACAATCTAAATAGAGTTGAGTCTGTATTATATTTAATTTTTTTAAAGAACAAAATCATGCTAATGACGCTTCATTGACATGCTAATGACAATAATACTTGATAATCAGCATTTTGAGAAAATATATAAAATTATGTGAAGAAGTAAGAAGCCAAAAAATAAATCCGATCTATAAAATTTTTAATTTATGTAAAATGAAAAACTTTCTGTTGAAAAAAATTAAAAATTCAAAGAATTTTTAATTTTGACACGAAAATTACTAATTTGACATAGAAATGATGAAAAGTAACACACGAGATGATTTTTTGAGTTTTTTATTAAAATAGAAGTAAGAAACGCGAACAAGTAATCTTTTAATGACTGACATAAAATATTCTAATACATAAATACTAAGTAAATTCAAATAAACTTATGCAGATTCAAATACATCAACTTTATCGGGAAACTTGTAAGATTCAGTTTCCTTTAAGTGTCAATGCTGAATCTGGTAGAAGTCGAATTATTTGCTATTCTTTTATGTAACTCAAATCGTCTTCGTTTAACTTAAATAGATTATCAGTTATTGCATAATTTTAAAAAAGCTACTTTAATTTCATCATCGTCAAAGTCACTTTGACAAACAGCTATGTATCTATATTCTAAATTATGTTTTTGGGTGCTTTGTACTGACACTAAAACAAATGTTCCTGTCTTAATGGAATAAGTATTAGGCAACTTCATGTTGTCATGGGAACGACCCAATTCATCTTCATCACTGCTGTAAATATCAGACACTTTCAATTTCTTTTTAATTACCAACTCTGATAAGGGGATGTCTGAGTCTTCTTCAGAAGAGGAATTTTCTGCTGAAGACTCTGGACGGTTAGTATAATTAAGTTCTCCTATTTCATAGTCAATGCAGAATGTTTTGCAAGAAAAGCATGATAAAAATCTTAGAAACAGTTGATGGTTTTTTGCAAGTTTCACTTGATGCACCTTCATTGTGCCTTTAAAACTTAAAAGAGGTTTTCCTTGTATAACGTTACGAAGCTTTATTCATAAGGCTGGTAATGGCATTGTACTGATGCAAAATTCTGGCTTCGCGTTCCATGAAGTTTTTTGTGCATGCATTTTCTTGTTTTATTTTCTTTGGCTTTTAAGTACTGTACGTATTTCTTTTGCTTCTCAGCTTCATATTTTTCTGGATTTTCTTTTATTTTTTTTCGCCTTTCCTTTTCTCGTAATCTCTTGGCTTCTAGTATCTCTTCTCTTGTTTTCTTTGGATGAGAAACCTTCAATTAGAACAAAAATATCATAAATAAAAAAAGGTGGATTTAATTGGATCGGTATTATTTTCGCTTTATGTCTTAGGCTTAATCCTAGTTTCACCTGTTTTAAAGCTAACTTTAAACGGCGTCACTTTTGAAATTCTTTTAAAAAATTATATATTTTGTCTCAACGAGCTAATCATTCGAGTGTCAATTACGTCATTCAAATGTCACAAGAGAGACACACGAATGACGCACATCCGAATGATGTTTTTGTATTTTTTGCAAATAGTAAATCAGAGGATTACCATTTTAAGAAAATATTAGGTTACAATAATTAGTCATTCATTTAATATTAGAAATTGTACGAAACTAATTCAAATTATTATATTTAAAGCAAATTTTACTTACCATCCTAATGACGCAGTAGCACGTAAATTGTAAAAACTTGTTTAAAAATTCACTACACAAGACATGCGTACTCTCTGCCTGCCAGAAGATAAATGAGCTGGCGCGCCAATACTCCTAGAGCTTTTATAACCTCGGTTTGATCCAACTTTTTCTGTCTTTTGCCGCGTTTAATCGAAAATAATATGTGGTACAAAAATGATAAAAATCTTTTGTTTCAGAAATTTCATCATTTGGGTGTCAAAATTGTGTTAAAATATTTTTTTTTGTAATTTTTTTTATTACTCAACAAATAACATATAACCTAAAGAAAATAAAATAAATTTATTAATGCTTAGTTAATATATATGTCAGCTTAAGTTTTCAGAACAGGCTGGGGACAAGACACGCGAATGACGATTTAAGCATAGAAAGCGCAAAAAATAGTCAAAAATAAAAAAAAATGAAAAAGAAACATTTGTTCCAAAAACAAAATCTTCTCTTTTATCTATATGATATTATTAATTGTTTTAATTATTTTTTGTTAGGCGAATAATTAAGGGGGGAAATCACTTACTAAAAATGACTCACTTTCTGTAGAATCACCTATATTTGAGAAAGGAAAGTCATTTGAATAAAATTTTGAAAAAATTAAATTTGGAAAAGTTAAAAAACTTTTTGAACCCGTCAAATAAAAATTACAAAGTTTTCTCCACCGGAATATTATCTATAATAAAGAATGAACTTCACAATAGCTAAGAGCGTCTGACTATAAACAGCAACAAAATCAACAATCTAAGATATGCTGACGACACAAGTTGCAGGAAAAAGCCCGCATTTGGCCTTAACTTAAATGTTGACAAAAAAAATGATGATTGCCAAAGAAGAAAATATTAGTGGCGTATTAAAAGTAAATGGCCTATAGGTCGAACCAATACCGCCTCCACGGAAGGACAAGAATCGCATTTAAAATGGCCGCCACTTACGTTCCCCCACAACACTGCATTAAATGGGCAAATAGCGGAAATTTTAAATTTTTGCTTTATGGTGTGAAGTGAAAGATTAAAGTTTTAACATTAAACTTTAATTTTTTTTTAAATTTGCTTAACTTATTATAGGATTTATCAATTCTTTTTAAGCTAGACCAATTTTTGTAGATAACATTATTGATTTTTGATGCAATTGATAGGGATCAAAAAAATCTACTTATTGCCAATTGCACCAACGTTAAGTCTGTGTTTTAAATCTGACTTAAAAGTTCTTTCTCTCTCTCTCCTATTGCGTGCTTCTGAGATATAAAAACTTAGTCAGACTTAAAACACAGACTTAACGTTGGTGCAATTGGAAATTAAACTAGAAAGGTGAGGGATACCTTGTTTTAAATGTCTTTTAAAAACCCTTCATATGATTTGCCACATGGCCTTTATTTTATCAAGAAAATAAGAAACATATATGGGCAAATATCCGTTAAGTGTACATTTTGTGTCCCCAGCTAATATCTTTAAAATGTGTAGGGTTTTGACCCCAATCTGAATTTTATGGTACATAGATGCAACATGCCTACATGTGCTTATCTCAATTTTTTGTTAAATATTTAAATTTTCCTATGTTTCACTGGAAAAAATGGGTCAAATGTCACCACCATAACGTGTCCCCAAACCAAATTATCGATTTCAATTTATAATAATTTTTTTCTTTTAAGACACTTGTTGCAAAATGGCGTACATTTTATATCTGTGAATATTTTTCTTACGCATGGAGTTAAAATTACCTTATAAAAAATGATCACTCTTTAACAACAATTTTAATTGTAAAAAGAAAAAAAAATATTGTCATTACCACGACGCAATCTTCCCTAGCTGCTGAGGACAACCCATTAATCTTAGTGAGGGAAGAATGTGTCATGTTAGAGCGCCTTATGATTTAGTTTGGCGATAGACATGAGAAAGAGTGGATGTAGCAGGCCGAATAAAAAATAATTTAAAAGGTAAGTTTTTTTTTTTTTCGTAATTACCATAATATGCTACTCTTACTTTATGTCACGACAAACGTGGCCAGTTTGTTTTTATTTTTATATATCTTCGGAAAAGCAAATAAAAATATGATCACGTTTTCTTATAACATAAACCCCTTTTTCTTGTTGCATTAAGGTAATGACTTAGCATTATGGAGTTGACTATAATTTTTTTTTGTAAGTGATAGCTCGACTACACGGTACAGAAATAAACTAAACTTTTTTTATGATCCATTTTGGAATGGTGTACTCAATGCAATCCATATGTTGGTACTTTACTAAGGCACGCCATGAAAAAAGTGTTGCTGACAGCATAGGGGGCGCAGTTAAGTCAATTTTTTTTATACTGGGACTTTCCATCCACTTTAGAATCAATGCCCAGTTTAAGCCAAGTTTTTTGCAACGTTAAAGACAACACACAAAATATTCATACACCTAGCCGGGGTTCGAACCCGAGATCTTCCGTGCGGCAGGCCGATATGCTACCTACTGCACTACGGGGACTGGCAAGGGTGCAGTTAAGTCAAACGCAAAAGAACCTGCTGCACACGGACATGCTATAATTAATGCCCAAACTATGTACGATGTACTATCAAATTATAAGCCTGAATGAATTTGAATAATTTGGTTCTCTTGTCTGCGAAAAAATTAAACCCGTTAAAAACACGATTAAAATTCATCAAATTGTATGGAATTTAACTGATCCCATTTTCCTAAAGATACGTTATTTAAGTTGCTTCCTTTGTGATCAAGATTGTGATCATTTTGCCTTAGATCCACAGATTATTCAATTTTTAAACATAAAAGATTAAGATCTTTTATTATACAAAATGATTGGATTACAGTGGTCTACGGGAAGGAGTGGTTTCCGGGCTGCAGTGAAGCTGTCATTGATTCAGACAATTTAGGTGTAACGTTTATACACCCTACTCCTTTTGAAGGTAAATTTTGTTGGCCTTCAAATGTTGAAAGACCGTCTAGGCTAAAGGAATTTTATGCAAAATAAACCTCCCAAATGCTGTAACAAAACGACACTTCGTATGCGAAGGAAAGGCTATAATTACTTCTTTAAAAGAAGACGTATTTGACTAGTTAAATGTTTGATTGCTATTATTTCAAACCATTTTTAGGATTAAAATTTTTTTCTCTCAGGATTTATTTTTTAGTTTCTTTAGAACTTTTTCTCCTTTTTTTTTAAACATGTTTAATAATGATTTTTTATATAAGCAAGTCATTTCCATAACACAACTGTCATTACCATAACTTTTCTGCCAAAAAATATTCTCATTTTGTTTTACTTGTCAATTTTAACAGAAAAAGGCTTTACAATTATAAGATTAAAAAAAATAAATAGTTATAAAAACATAAACTATGATTTATTTACAGAAATATTTACAGAAATATTTATGTTCCAGTTCAGTCAATTAAACGCCAAAACCTTTTTTTGATATAGTTTTACAAAAGTAATAACAATGAAGCTAAGACCAATTCTTAGAAGAAAAGTTATGGTAATGACCACATTTCCTATATTTTCTATATTCCTTCTGAATTTTAGATAACCGGTCCAAAATTTGCCATTAAAAATTTTACTTTGGAAAATTAGAAACAATCAAGAACCTGTTTTTTTAGTGTAAACTGACCTTTTTCAAATTTTTTATTTTGGAAGAAAAAAATCTTCATAATGTACGTTTAACGAATATTTGCCCATATATGTATTTTTAATCCCAAAAGCACAATCATATATTTGTGTAAAAAAATCAAAATGGATATTTGATATTGGTTCACAAAAAAGTATAATAGAAATTAAACTATAACGTAGCTTTTCCTTTTTAATCATGAACACATAAATAATAATTTATTAAAAAGGATGTTTAAGATATATTTTAAAAAAATGTTTACACTCGATGACACATCATACGAAAGGGTTTTTAAAGACCTTTCCAATAAGCTATTACTGGTCTCTCTAGTTTGAATAGTTTTTAAGAAAATATCTGGAAAATAGCGTTTTTGTAAGTACCTGCAAAATCAAATAAATAAAACCGGGTACCTAATGCCAAAAATTTTAAATTTAGGGTTTTTATTTTAACTTTATATGAAACATACAATATCACCCTGTACAATTTCAGTTTTTTAATTAACCAAAACAAAATACTTTTTAAAAATAGCTTTAAACTATTGTTAACAGTTAGCTACTAACCAATTTTTTTTACTGCAGTACGTATATTATTTGTACCATCTCTCTACACATACACTACACTCCTGGCGCATGGCGCAGCGAAAAAGTACACAGCAGTTTTAAAAAAAATTCCAAAAATATTGCTCGATTTTGGACCATTCATTTTAGTAAATAATAAATAAAAATCATATAACTAAAAAATAACTTACCGGCCTTTAAACGAGGCTTTAATAAAGGAACTTCTAACAGATTGCCAGTGTTATTTGGTTGAACGTTCAACTTTATCAGGTTTAAAATGCACTTCACACACTTAACAAAAAACACTTTCAGTACCCTAATTTCAGTGTATTTTTTCACCTGTATCTTACGCATGTACGCTTGCTGGGATGGGAACAAAGTTTTCTGGTTTTCTGGCATGCATTAATTTCTTTGCAAGTTCTTCATTTCTTGGTAAACAGAAACACTTCATGGACCTTGGCCCTTGTAATTGCTTTGGCAATTTAGCACACAGCACGCCAACAATTTAATTATACCTTCACAAGATTTATAAATGGTGGATTTTGGGACAAACTCTTAACATCTCACATTTTATACGATTAAGTACACTTTAATCGCCAAAAAGATTTAATAAAAAACGCTCAGAAACAGCCAGAAACCCTAAAAACACTGAGGATAAAAAAAGCACTAACTACCGCGAATTTCGAGTCAAAACCCTAAATTACCTGTAAATACTCATACAAAAAACATTTTCAAACCATTTGGAATATTTAAATATAAAAATAATCAATAAAAACTCGTTAAAAACGTCTCTCGAAGATGCGATTTCGCGAAGTAAACAAACAGACTGAATGTCAAACAGAAACGTAAGATGGAGCCATATTGTTTTTATTTCGGGTTGATCCCACGCCTTCTATGTAGGTCGTATTGGTCGAACGTGTCGATTCGCATACAAATACCTAGGTTGACAGCTCACTGAAAACTTTTATCATTTTTCTTCAAAATGATATCCGTTTTAGGTAGTCACTATCTGAATACCACTCTTCAATTTCGGGTGCTTCGTTGTTAATTGTTTAATCTCGTATGGACATAGTATGTATAGTAGGTATATTTTTATATTTTTATTTTCTTCTTATTTTAAGTATTTTTGGTGATTGTCGAAGTTACGAATGTTTCTGGGCAGAACTCCCCGAGGCAAAAACATGACTATTATCTTTTTTAATCGGTAGAACGACTTGGCCAATTCAAAAAAAATATCTACATTGCGTTGGTAGAAAGATTTAACTTTCCTAAAAAAATTATAATAAAATGGTTATCTGAGTCTATGTTATCAAGCCCCTCCCCCTAGACAATCTCTACGAAAGCCACTGTATTTTTGACATTCTTAAAATTACCTATAATACTTGTACTAATCATATCAGAGGCGCAGCACAAATTATACAGCTCAATTGTCTAGCACTTATCTAATGAATTCTTTCTGCAAATTTGGTAATTTTTGGGTCATATCTTGGAAACTAGGTGACTTATCAAAAACAATTAAACTTATTTTTAAATCAACTTAAAGCCGTTGAATTTTTCATAATGGAGGTTTTTTTTACACAAATTAGTTTAAAAAAAGTCATTGTTTTATTTTTTTTTCATTAAAAAATGTGTTTTTTTATATATTTCAGTGCCCAAACGTATTTTTTTAAACTAAAAGTATAAAAGTTTTTTTATGTAGAAAGAAAATACCAATCGAACGAAAAAAGATTTATTGTCCTAGCGTTTATAGTATAGTAGATAGTGGCGTTTATGATGTTTTTAAAGGCGAGTTTAAAATGGCCGTCAATTACTTGTCAACAAAACAAAATTTATTGCAATCGTTGTTCCCTAGGGGTCGTTCTAAAAAATCACGAAAAATGATTCTTCGAGTTTTTTGGATGATATATTTCATTTGTTTTTAGGTGACATATGACAATTTTGTTATTTTTCGTTTAAAGGATTTAGCTTAAACACTAAGAAAAAAATTTTCAAGTAGGACCTAAAGATTTTTAAATAAAGCCATTTAAAATTTTAATATTTACAGTTTTGTTTATGAAGGTATCCTGAATTAAAATGTGGGATTTAGGATCACCGTGTTCAAGTGATTATCAAAATATTTATGGGTTTGAATTTTTTTTTAAATGTTAAAATTTAATATTTTTGGTAACTTTTTGCAAATTATAGAAACAAAATAACGAAAAAAAAATGTTTAGGTTATAAATAACGCCGATCGGAAGCTTGATCCAATAACACTCATTTCACAGTCCATTGAAAGTCAGTCAGTATTATTGTAAGGTTTGCACCATAGAGAAAACAATGTTGGCACCAATAGTGGCAGACCGTATAGACCTAACGGCCCTCTCATAGTAAAAGTTCAGAAGAAAAAGCAACCTTATCTTTAGTTTTCGGCATAACTTTTTAATTAACTCATAAAAAAATCACAGCGTTTTGCAATAGGAGTTACGGAAAATCATCATATAAAAAAAAAGGTGAAAACAGTTAACAGCTAGAATGACATTTTGGGAAAAGTTATAAAACTTTGGTATATTTAAAGTATTATTCAATCTTTTGCATCAAAGCAGTTGTAAAAAAATAATCTTTTTACTCCAGAGGAATGTATCGGATTTTATCTACTACCTAATAATACTTACAGTAACAAATATAATTAGACTGATTTTTTATTATTTAAATTTTGGGGGACATTTCCGACCATTATATGCGATAAGGTAGTAGATAAAAGTTTTTTAACTGCGCTGTCTATACAAATAACCCTCCATTCTCTAAATTAGTGATAGGATTTTTTTCGTTCGATCTCTAAAAATGTAAAAAAATAAACGTTAATAGCACAAAGAACATAATTATGGTATTTGTGTTAATAGGGTGAACTAAGACTTTCGGCATATAATAAAGTGTACCATACAAGAGTTATAACATCTCTTATGCAAAATAACTTATTAATTAATAAAATTTTTTTTTAGATATTACACAAAGTGGTCAATACAATGAGCATTCTACTAGTAATGGCAGAAGCAAAAGAGCAAGAAAATTAATCAATAAAAATAGACACTACTCCACTTCAACAATATACTCACCACGCCACTACTAGCCGGACATTTTAAGACAATTAATATTATAAGTTCAAATCATTAAATACTTTTTTATACAATTGCTTTAGAAAATAAGATTTGGCACGCACACTAATGGGTCAACTTTGCGCGCGGTTTTTTAATATATTAAAAAACAAAAATATTCGATTCGATTCTAGAAAACTCGTTTAAAAACCTATATGCACAAGTGTGCAAAGAGTTGTTTTAAAATCTTATTTTTTAATATTAGCATTTCACACTTTAGGGATAAAAATTGTACTTTGCAAATTACAACTTTAAACCAAAACATAATGTGTCAATTTCTCACTATGCAAAATTTTGGATTAGGAGGGGCCATAGCATAATAGAGAATTACAATCATAAAAAGCAATTTATTTTTTTTATTAATCCCTTAAACAGAAACAGTTAGAACATCTATATTTTTTACAATAAAATTAAATTCATTATATTTTTTTCAATTAAAACAACAGTTTTTCTATGAATAACAACCGTAGTTTGCTCTTGCAAATTGTCATTTTGGAAAATGACCTTTCGCAAGAGCACATGGTAACTGGCAGGATTAAAAAAAATGTATTCCCTTAAAAAACTCACTGATGTGTGAAGTAGATCCTCAACTTTCCACCCTTCAAAGAAATAGCACTTTATTAATACGGAAACGACAATTTCATTTTTTTTAAATTCTTCGAAGCTCCGCCTTCATTCGGGAAGTCTCGGCAGTCGGCTAAAATGGTCGCGTTCAGCCCGCGTACGCGGACGAAAGCTTCCATCCACCAAAGGCACCAATATCAATAATATTGATCGTGTGAGCGTTTATCGTACTAGGGTATGTCCATAAACAGCGTTATTTGCTGCGCCGCGCGACCTTTGCGCCATCAAAGGCCCCTATTCTTGACGGCCTGTGAGGTGAGTAGTCACCGGTGAGTATTAGCCTCTCTCACTTTTCACATCCAACATAACAATTAAACATTCCTGTAATGTAATAGTTATATACTTAGAGAACAAAGAATGAACATGACGGCAATAAGATACGTTCTAGCTCATACAGGTGATATAAATGTGATAGAAACGTGACCTGGGCACTGACTATAATATCCCACGTAGCAAATAGAGCTGGGAAAAAAGTAACTATTCGTTACTCGAGTACTCGTTACTCGCCCGGATCCGAAGTAACGAATACTGAACGGAACAATAAAACGATTACTCGGGTACTCGTTTTAATACCTGGAGAAAGACCGAACCGATCCGATAATTTTACGCTTTGCGATGGATTCGGATACCCATTGTCGATCGATTTGATTACTTTACTATGGTCACCGAATACCAAACCAACACCAACTACCCGTGGCTGACTGTCGCGTCGCGTCGTGTTTCGATCGATCACAGAAGGATGGCTCTTATGTACTTATGTGTTTGGATCGGCGCGCGGCGGTGAAAAATGAATGAATATTGAATACGAATTCGGTGGATCCCCGACATATAAATCGTTATAAATGTTCGTTATACAACTGTATATATAAATTCATGTTTTTTGTGTTTTAAATCCGACTTGTTCTAAGAAAAATAGTTTAAGGCTCATAAAAACCTGATAGTGTACTATATAGTATATATTTATTATAAAAAAAGGCGCCAAAAATTATTCATGCCTACATGTGCTTATCTCAATTTTTTGTTAAATATTTAAATTTTCCTATGTTTCACTGGAAAAAATGGGTCAAATGTCACCACCATAACGTGTCCCCAAATATGCTACTCTTACTTTATGTCACGACAAACGTGGCCAGTTTGTTTTTATTTTTATATATCTTCGGAAAAGCAAATAAAAATATGATCACGTTTTCTTATAACATAAACCCCTTTTTCTTGTTGCATTAAGGTAATGACTTAGCATTATGGAGTTGACTATAATTTTTTTTTGTAAGTGATAGCTCGACTACACGGTACAGAAATAAACTAAACTTTTTTTTATGATCCATTTTGGAATGGTGTACTCAATGCAATCCATATGTTGGTACTTTACTAAGGCACGCCATGAAAAAAGTGCTGCTGACAGCATAGGGGGCGCAGTTAAGTCAATTTTTTTTATACTGGGACTTTCCATCCACTTTAGAATCAATGCCCAGTTTAAGCCAAGTTTTTTGCAACGTTAAAGACAAACACAAAATATCCATACACCTAGCCGGGGTTCGAACCCGAGATCTTCCGTGCGGCAGGCCGATATGCTACCTACTGCACTACGGGGACTGGCAGGGGTGCAGTTAAGTCAAACGCAAAAGAAGCTGCTGCACACGGACATGCTATAATTAATGCCCAAACTATGTACGATGTACTATCAAATTATAAGCCTGAATGAATTTGAAAAATTTGGTTCTCTTGTCTGCGAAAAAATTAAACCCGTTAAAAACACGATTAAAATTCATCAAATTGTATGGAATTTAACTGATCCCATTTTCCTAAAGATACGTTATTTAAGTTGCCTCCTTTGTGATCAAGATTGTGATCATTTTGCCTTAGATCCACAGATTATTCAATTTTTAAACATAAAAGATTAAGATCTTTTATTATACAAAATGATTGGATTACAGTGGTCTACGGGAAGGAGTGGTTTCCGGGCTGCAGTGAAGCTGTCATTGATTCAGACAATTTAGGTGTAACGTTTATACACCCTACTCCTTTTGAAGGTAAATTTTGTTGGCCTTCAAATGTTGAAAGACCGTCGAGGCTAAAGGAATTTTATGCAAAATAAACCTCCCAAATGCTGTAACAAAACGACACTTCGTATGCGAAGGAAAGGCTATAATTACTTCTTTAAAAGAAGACGTATTTGACTAGTTAAATGTTTGATTGCTATTATTTCAAACCATTTTTAGGATTAAAATTTTTTTCTCTCAGGATTTATTTTTTAGTTTCTTTAGAACTTTTTCTCCTTTTGTTTAAAACATGTTTAATAATGATTTTTTATATAAGCAAGTCATTTCCATAACACAACTGTCATTACCATAACTTTTCTTCCTTCTTATTGCATAGCTAAATTAACCAGAACTTGTGCCAAAAAATATTCCCATTTTGTTTTACTTGTCAATTTTAACAGAAAAAGGCTTTACAATTATAAGATTCAAAAAAAATAAATAGTTACATAAACTATGATTTTAAAATCAGAAGTGTTTTTTTACATTACTGCTTCATAAAAAAATCCAAATATCTTCCTTAACAGAAATATTTACGTTCCAGTTCAGTCACTTAAACGCCAAAACCTTTTTTTGATATAGTTTTACAAAAGTAATAACAAGTAAGCTAAGACCAATTCTTAGAAGAAAAGTTATGGTAATGACCACATTTCCTATATTTTCTATCTTCCTTCTGAATTTTAGATAACCGGTCCAAAATTTGCCATTAAAAATTTTACTTTGGAAAATTAGAAACAATCAAGAACCTGTTTTTTTAGTGTAAACTGACCTATTTTTAAATTTTGTTTTGGAAGAAAAAAATCTTCAAAATGTACGTTTAACGAATATTTGCCCATATATGTATTTTTAATCCCAAAAGCACAATCATATATTTGTGTAAAAAAATCAAAATGGATATTTGATATTGGTTCACAAAAAAGTATAATAGAAATTAAACTATAACGTAGCTTTTCCTTTTTAATCATGAACACATAAATAATAATTTATTAAAAAGGATGTTTAAGATATATTTAAAAAAAATGTTTACACTCGATGACACATCATACGAAAGGGTTTTTAAAGACCTTTCCAATAAGCTATTACTGGTCTCTCTAGTTTGAATAGTTTTTAAGAAAATATCTGGAAAATAGCGTTTTTGTAAGTACCTGCAAAATCAAATAAATAAAACCGGGTACCTAATGCCAAAAATTTTAAATTTAGGGTTTTTATTTTAACTTTATATGAAACATACAATATCACCCTATACAATTTCAGTTTTTTAATTAACCAAAACAAAATACTTTTTAAAAATAGCTTTAAACTATTGTTAACAGTTAGCTACTAACCAATTTTTTTTACTGCAGTACGTATATTATTTGCCTAATTTGATTTGGAATGAACTTTATCTTTTTTGGATACTCTGTACCATCTCTCTACACATACACTACACTCCTGGCGCATGGCGCAGCCAAAAAGTACACAGCAGTTTTAAAACAAATTCCAAAAATATTGCTCGATTTTGCACCATTCATTTTAGTAAATAATAAATAAAAATCATATAACTAAAAAATAACTTACCGGCCTTTAAACGAGGCTTTAATAAAGGAACTTCCAACAGATTGCCAGTGTTATTTGGTTGAACGTTCAACTTTATCAGGTTTAAAATGCACTTCACACACTTAACAAAAAACACTTTCAGTACCCTAATTTCAGTGTATTTTTTCACCTGTATCTTACGCATGTACGCTTGCTGGGATGGGAACAAAGTTTTCTGGTTTTCTGGCATGCATTCATTTCTTTGCAAGTTCTTCAGTTCTTCATTTCTTGGTAAACAGAAACACTTGATGGACCTTGGCCCTTGTAATTGCTTTGGCAATTTAGCACACAGCACGCCAACAATTTAATTATACCTTCACAAGATTTATAAATGCACTGTAAATCCTGCAAAAATTGGTGGATTTTGGGACAAACTCTTAACATCTCACAATTTATACGATTAAGTACACTTTAATCGCCAAAAAGATTTAATAAAAAACGCTCAGAAACAGCCAGAAACCCTAAAAACACTGAGGATGAAAAAAGCACTAACTACCGCGAATTTCGAGTCAAAACCCTAAATTACCTGTAAATATTCATACAAAAAACATTTTCAAACCATTTGGAATATTTAAATATAAAAATAATCAATAAAAACTCGTTAAAAACGTCTCTCGAAGATGCGATTTCGCGAAGTAAACAAACAGACTGAATGTCAAACAGAAACGTAAGACGGAGCCATATTGTTTTTATTTCGGGTTGATCCCACGCCTTCTATGTAGGTCGTATTGGTCGAACGTGTCGATTTGCATACAAATACCTAGGTTGACAGCTCAATGAAAACTTTTATCATTTTTCTTCAAAACGATATCCGTTTTAGGTAGTCACTATCTGAATACCACTCTTCAATTTCGGGTGCTTCGTTGTTAATTGTTTAATCTCGTATGGACAGAGTATGTATAGTAGGTATATTTTTATATTTTTATTTTCTTCTTATTTTAAGTATTTTTGGTGATTGTCGAAGTTACGAATGTTTCTGGGCAGAACTCCCAGAGACAAAAACGTGACTATTATCTTTTTTAATCGGTAGAACGACTTGGCCAATTCAAAAAAAATATCTACATTGCGTTGGTAGAAAGATTTAACTTTCCTAAAAAAAATTATAATAAAATGGTTATCTGAGTCTATGTTATCAAGCCCCTCCCCCTAGACAATCTCTACGAAAGCTACTGTATTTTTGACATTCTTAAAATTACCTATAATACTTGTACTAATCATATCAGAGGCGCAGCACAAATTATATAGCTCAATTGTCTAGCACTTATCTAATGAATTCTTTCTGCAAATTTGGTAATTTTTGGGTCATATCTTGGAAACTAGGTGACTTATCAAAAACAATTAAACTTATTTTTATATCAACTTAAAGCCGTTGAATTTTTCATAATGGAGGTTTTTTTTACACAAATTAGTTTAAAGAAAGTCATTGTTTTATTTTTTTTCATTAAAAAATGTGTTTTTTTATATATTTCAGTGCCCAAACGTATTTTTTTAAACTAAAAGTATAAAAGTTTTTTATGTAGAAAGAAAATACCAATCGAACGAAAAAAGATTTATTGTCCTAGCGTTTATAGTATAGTAGATAGTGGCGTTTATGATGTTTTTAAAGGCGAGTTTAAAATGGCCGTCAATTACTTGTCAACAAAACAAAATTTATTGCAATCGTTGTTCCCTAGGGGTCGTTCTAAAAAATCACGAAAAATGATTCTTCGAGTTTTTTGGATGATATATTTCATTTGTTTTTAGGTGACATATGACAATTTTGTTATTTTTCCTTTAAAGGATTTAGCTTAAACACTAAGAAAAAAATTTACAGTTTTGTTTATGAAGGTATCCTGAATTAAAATGTGACAATAGTTTTTCCTGCCACTAAAGTGTAACTTGCAAACCCTTTAGGATCACCGTGTTCAAGTGATTATCAAAATATTTATGGGTTTGAATTTTTTTTTTAATGTTAAAATTTAAAATTTTTGGTAACTTTTTACAAATTATAAAAATAAAATAACGAAAAAAAAAATGCTTAGGTTATAAATAACGCCGATCGGAAGCTTGATCCAATAACACTCATTTCACAGTCCATTGAAAGTCAGTCAGTATTATTGTAAAGTTTGCACCATAGAGAAAACAATGTTGGCACCAATAGTGGCAGACCGTATAGACCTAACGGCCCTCTCATAGTAAAAGTTCAGAAGAGAAAGCAACCTTATCCTTAGTTTTCGGCATAACTTTTTAATTAACTCATAGAAAAATCACAGCGTTTTGCAATAGGAATTACGGAAAATCATCATATAAAAAAAAGGTGAAAACAGTTAACAGCTAGAATGCCATTTTGGGAAAAGTTACAAAACTTTGGTATATTTAAAGTATTATTCAATCTTTTGCATCAAAGCAGTTGTAAAAAAATAATCTTTTTACTCCAGAGGAATGTATCTGATTTTATCTACTACTTAATAATACTTACAGTAACAAATATAATTAGACTGATTTTTTATTATTTAAATTTTGGGGGACATTTCCGACCATTATATGCAATAAGGTAGTAGATAAAAGTTTTTTAACTGCGCTGTCTATACAAATAACCCTCCATTCTCTAAATTAGTGATAGGATTTTCTTCGTTCGATCTCTTAAAAATGTAAAAAAATAAACGTTAATAGCACAAAGAACATAATTATGGTATTTGTGTTAATAGGGTGAACTAAGACTTTCGGGATATAATAAAGTGTACCATACAAGAGTTATAACATCTCTTAGGCAACATAACTTATTAATTAATCAATTTTTTTTTAGATATTACACAAAGTGGTCAATACAATGAGCATTCTACTAGTAATGGCAGAAGCAAAAGAGCAAGAAAATTAATCAATAAAAATAGACACTACTCCACTTCAATAATATACTCACCACGCCACTACTAGCCGGACATTTTAAGACAATTAATATTATAAATTCAAATCATGAAATACTTTTTTATACAATTGCTTTAGAAAATAAGATTTGGCACGCACAATAACGGGTCAACTTTGCGCGCAGTTTTTTAATATATTAAAAAACAAAAATATTCGATTCGATTCTAGAAAACTCGTTTAAAAACCTATATGCACAAGTGTGCAAAGAGTTGTTTTAAAATTTTATTTTTTAATATTAGCATTTCACACTTTAGGGATAAAAATTGTACTTTGCAAATTACAAGTTTAAACCAAAACATAATGTGTCAATTTTTCACTATGCAAAATTTTGGATTAGGAGGGACCATAGCATAATAGAGAATTAAAATCATAAAAAGCAATTTATTTTTTTTATTAATCCCTTAAACAGAAACAGCTAGAACATCTATATTTTTTACAATAAAATTAAATTCATTATATTTTTTTCAATTAAAACAACAGTTTTTCTATGAATAACAACGATTCAAGTTTTTCTTGCTTCATAGTTGACCGTAGTTTGCTCTTGCAAATTGTCATTTTGGAAAATGACCTTTCGCAAGAGCACATGGTAACTGGCAGGATTAAAAAAAATGTATTCCCTTAAAAGACTCACTGATGTGTGAAGTAGATCCTCAACTTTCCACCCTTTTCCCAAATCAATCCTTCAAAGAAATAGCGCTTTATTAATCCGGAAACGACAATTTCATTTTTTTTTAATTCTTCGAAGCTCCGCCTTCATTCGGGAAGTCTCGGCAGTCGGCTAAAATGGTCGCGTTCAGCCCGCGTACGCGGACGAAAGCTTCCATCCACCAAAGGCACCAATATCAATAATATTGATCGTGTGAGCGTTTATCGTACTAGGGTATGTCCATAAACAGCGTTATATGCTGCGCCGCGCGACCTTTGCGCCATCAAGGGCCCCTATTCTTGACGGCCTGTGGGGTGAGTAGTCACCGGTGAGTATTAGCCTCTCTCACTTTTCACATCCAACATAACAATTAAACATTCCTGTAATGTAATAGTTATATACTTAGAGAACAAAGAATGTGATAGGAATGTTACATTTTACCATTGGGAATATTATTAACACATGACGGCAATAAGTTACGTTCTAGCTCATACAGGTGATATAAATGTGATAGAAACGTGACCTGGGCACTGACTATAATATCCCACGTAGCAAATAGAGCTGGGAAAAAAGTAACTATTCGTTACTCGAGTACTCGTTACTCGCCCGGATCCGAAGTAACGAATACTGAACGGAACAATAAAACGATTACTCGGGTACTTGTTTTAATACCTGGAGAAAGACCGAACCGATCCGATAATTTTACGCTTTGCGATGGATTCGGATACCCATTGTCGATCGATTTGATTACTTTACTATGATCACCGAATACCAAACCAAGACCAACTACACGTGGCTGACTGTCGCGTCGCGTCGTGTTTCGATCGATCACATAAGGATGGCTCTTATGTACTTATGTGTTTGGATCGGCGCGCGGCGGTGAAAAATGAATGAATATTGAATACGAATTCGGTGGATCCCCGACATATAAATCGTTACCATACACTTGTATTTGATTATTTTTTTTTTCTTAATAAAATGTTCGTTATACAACTGTATATATAAATTCATATTTTTTGTGTTTTAAATCGGACTTGTTCTAAGAAAAATAGTTTAGTTTAGTAGAAATTCCGTTTAATCGATAGTATATCAAAACCACGAAACTCAAAATTAAGATCGCAACCAATGCAACAGGTATTAAAAGTATTAAAACCCAATACGGGTACCTAATTTCAAGTTTCAATGCAAAACTCGCAAATAAAATACTTATACTAAAGTTTTTAAACGAACGAGTACTCGAATAACGGATCCGAAGTAACGAGTATCGAATCCAAAAGCAACGAATGGGTACGAGTACTCAAAAATCTCCCAGCTCTAGTAGCAAATATGTATCTCTAGCAAATGAATCGGACGAAAGGATTTCCGAATAGCCAGTTAAAACCCCAGTTCCTCGGTAGCTCAGTTGGTAGAGCATTAGACTGGTATTCTAGAGGTCCCGGGTTCAAATAGGAGGGTCATTAAAAAATGTAAAAGTTTTTTTTTAATTTACAAAATTTAACTTGAAACTAAATGTTTTATAATATCAATAATATTTGTTTCAGATATTTAATGATATTTTTACAAGAAACACATTTCCATAACGGAAAAATAATTTCTAGGGTTTGATGCGTATTGTGGTCGGTTTTATGTCACGCCTAGAGATGGTTATGAGCATCTTGGTTAATATGAAAAAAATTTTAACTTTTTTGCAAAACTAAAATATTTAAAAAATCAAGTTTACGTCATATGCAAGTAAAATTTAAAATTGTGACCAAATTAGGCAAAAAAACACTGAAGGAAATATTATTGTATGTTTTTAAATTGTTTAATTTTTTAAGTTTTCAAAACAATTTTGGTCAATTTGAATTGTTTTTGCTTAAATTTGAATTTTTTTGCTTAACGGAGGTTACAATTTTCTTTTTCAAAGCAAAAAATACCAATGAGTAGAGGGCAATATTTATTTACGAAAAAAATTGGGCATATATACAACATATATAATTTTGTATTTTTCAACTTCGCCAAAAAATCTTTTTTGCACGGAGGTCACACGGAGTCATCTGGTCAACAAAAAATAATTTTACTATTAAATATTCATACTTTTTTAAAAACGAAAGTTGAAAATGCTTCAGAAAAGACGATGCCACAAATAAAAAATAATGGCGTAATAATAATAATTTTTGTCATGTTTTCTTTTGGATGGATATACATAAACATAAAATACTTTGATCTATACAAATGTTAAAAACTGGATTTCTTTGTAAGAGAAAAGTTAAATTTAGATTGCAATAATGATTTTTTATTTAAAATAAATTCAAATATCGTAAGTTTAAATTTTAACCTCTGGTTGACTTTTTCATGGAATGGCTATCAAGACCTTGTTAGCACATATCCAGTAGGTAGTATGATTATTTTAATAATGGACACGCTTTTCATGGGACAATAAATCAGCGTAAATAATAAAAAAATGCCTTTGGGTCTTTTATTACTGTTACATTGCAGAATTTATATCCGATATGACTATAAATCAAAATAAATTATACAAGTATTATTCTACGTTAATAGTTATAAAGGGCCAAAAGTGCCTTCATTTCATTCTCTTGTAATAAAAATTAAGAAAACTAGAGTAATCCTAAGATACGAAAGGTTTAATTAATAAGAAAATCGGTGTAGGAATTAGAAAGGTATTACATTAAAATGGCGATATTTTCTAAACTAAATGTTATATCAAAAATAAAAAATACCTTTTTTAGAAAAACAGAGGAGAATTTTTAAGAAGAGGTAAAATCGACCCATAAAATTTATATAGGGAATATGGGTAGTGTGGTACCTCATTTTACTTTTTCAAAAAGCTTTTTAAAAAATTAATCGAGTAGTTTCCGTTTACATTTACCATGAACGACAAAAAGAAACCGATTTTGTTGGTGTTTCCCATAGTTTTCCCAGAACTAGTCACTTTTTCATTTTTTGGGTGACGCACCCCTCTAAGACCCAATAAAAAAACTAAATCGATATATCCTAGAAAATCTTAAAAGAACTACCGAATACGTCAACAAAATCGCTTTTTTTTTCGGTCCATAATAAATTTAAACGAGAATTTCAAGAAAACTTGACATTACCAAAGGCAATTAATGTAAACATCTTTAAAATAAGTGTGGCATATACGTTGCAGCTATGTATTTTATTTACCTGTTACGTAACACTCCTTGTAATATTTACGTGGCCATTACATCGCGGGCACGCTTAATATACCGTTTATTTATGTAACAGTGTTAGATTCGATTTTTTTAACAAGTATGTGACTTGCATGTAAAATTATTTTTATAAATTTTCCTCTAACTTGTTAAATATTGGTTCAAACAACATAAAAAATATATTTTTGTGCTTTAAAATCTCTGATCTTCGTGGTTACTTCTTAAACAAATAAAAAAAATAATACAAATAAAAGAAAAAAAAACATGCGCTGACGGGACTCGAACCCTTATTCTAAAGATTTCAGCGCTTTAGACCACTAGGCCACCTCGATTTTGTTAAGAACTGTCACCAATTCACGGTATATTAATGCTGTGGGGTCATTGCATTGCTTACGATTTTTACAGAAAATAGGAAATGGTTTTTTTGATTCAATGTAATTCATTGTTTTCAGTTGCAATGAAAAAAAAATATATACAAATATTGAATCACAATAATTGGATCGAATCATATATAATTTGGCGAAATTAAAAAAAAATTGAAAATATACCTATCTATAATTTCGTCGAACAGTAAAACAATCAAATCATAAAATGATCGTACGTTACTGCGAATACCTAAAAATTTATACTTTATTCTGGGAAGTTATCAAAAAATTTATAAAAACAGTAAACTTTTTGATATCGTTCCTTACTTTTTCAAAAATTTTCGCCATACTTGGGTTAGAAGTTTCATTAATTTTTGAATTTTTGCATAAAACTTACAACTGAATTTTGTCATTTCTCAATAAGCAACCAAGTTTGTTTTAAAGTTGACATTACTTGAGCTCACAATACTGCTGCTTTTATGTGATCATTAATAAACTAAACTTGTTTCAACTTTGATGTTTATTACACTTACAATATTATATTGTGTCATGTCACAATACAATAAAGAACCAAATTTAAAACAAATTCATCAGGAAAAGGAAGTATGTATTTTGGAATTGCCAAAACATTAAAAAAGTATTATTTAATGTTGAAGAATGTTTTACTTTATGTTATTATAAACTACTTCAATCTATTGAAGGTAACTTTCTTAAATGTTGAATTAAGGATTGTTTTTTTCAACGTTGAAAAAAAGGAGCGTTACATTCCTTGCCTGGTGGGACACTACACGTATTCTCCATCCAAATTTTGGATGTTTATTTTGCCCCGCCGCGCCGGGAGGTGCAAATTACTACAAATTAACCTTAAAAATTCCCCTCTGTTTTTCTTTTTATTTTTTTGATATTATATTTAGTTCAGAAAATACGGACATCGTAAGTTTTCAAAGACGCATAAAATAGTGATTTATTGGTAAATCTAATGTAAAATAAATTCGAATTAGGTTTAGTTTTTACGATTGGACATATATAAGGGTGAGCCCTTTGATTAGATGAAAAAAAAACACCGTGTCGCAGAGTGTTTGGGTGACTCCTTGCTACCCTTCGCCCTATCCTTTTTATTTCGTTATAAGTTTTCACTTTTAACGGCCGGGTTGGGTCAACAGAGTTGGCTCAAACCGGACAATTAGCTAGGGTGTCGAGTTACGGGATCTCCCCTAAGGTTGCAAATTGCACAAGGGTGAGCCATTTGACTAGGAATCCTCTTTTCTTAAAAGAAAAACAAAAATGTTAATTGGTACTCACTCTTTTATTGTAATAGTATTATATTGTAAGTATATAATCTTTGTACAAAAATATTTTTCGCACACTATAATACTTTAGGGCCCAGTTACTCAAGTTTTAATGCATAATGCTCAATGCACAATGCACAATTTTGTCTTCTTTCTCTATTCTTTGAAGGGAAATAGTCAGAAAATAATTAAAAAATCAAGCATTGTGGATTAAAACTTGAGTAACTGGGCCCTTATTATTTGTAACACTACACACTGAAAAAAAGGATATTTAGAAACATATATTTTGTTCGACGTTCAAATCACTATTTCCAATTTGAAAATTTCAACCTAGTCTTAAGCTTGCCCTAGTGAGTCGCACACCCTTAGGATAGGCGCCTCCACCATGTCACAGTAAAATATCGGTTGGGGGTGACTACTTTGCTACCTTTCGCCATATTTCGTTTATTCCGTTATATAAAATTTTCACTTTTAACCATCGGGTTGAGACAACAGGGTTGACTAGGGGTCGATTGACTAGATAAAATTACACACGGGTTTACCTTACATGACCACTAATTGGTTCGTGGTATTGTTTATTTCAATATTCAAAATATAATATTAAATAATAAACCTGCATAGGGTTTTATAAGATTCTACAAGCCAAGCTGTATTACTCGTAAAAACTGATAGAAAAAATCCGTACTCTACGAGATTTTACTTGGTTTATACAAAATTGCTTCACATACCGCATAGAAAACATATAAAACCTAATAAAACATTATAAAATCTTGAAAAACTTTTCTAGAAGATTTGTCAAGGTTTTTTTGGCAGGGAATATACATTCCAGAGAAAGAGTTCCAAAGAAACCGAGGCTTTTTCACGTATTAAGCCTGATTTTTTAAAAATTATCGAACACGTCGATTTTTTATTACTTTTGGCTTGGAGGCGCAAACTTTACCCCCATATTTTGAATAGGGAAAGTGAGTCGAATGATATGTTGTGTTGAAGGTCTTTTGAATATCTTTACAATCGTGTAAAAATTCAAAACAAGGTATCATTACACCCACTTTCCTCATTGAAAATATAGGGACAAAGGGGTGCGTGCTACAAAAATTTCAAAGTCTCCCTCTTGAATAAAAAGTCACCGTGTCCGAGGATTTTCCCAAAATCAGGCTCTTCATACGTGAAAAATGTCACTGTTTCGTTTTCGTTGGAACACACTGTATAGTTGTCTTTCGTTGAATTTGGTACTATCGTATAATTGAAATGCAACTTAGCTGTATAGTGATGCTTAAAGCCGGCTTAACATGGTGCAATAAAACAATAATTCAATGCATGTCGCTATAGTAGTACCAGTAAAGTGAGAAGGAGAGAATAGATTTTTAATAAGCAATTCTCGTTTTATTGCCCCATATCAAGCAGGCTTTAAGCCCGCTTGACATGCTGCAATAAATTGTGGAATTGTATGCAAGTTACCTCTATTTTCAACTCACTCACTCACAAAGATTTAACTACACAAAAATCATCGACAAACTGCAAACGTCCAACTTATCTCCTGTATGGTTATTAATATAATAATGTACCTTTTTATTTTTCAACTCAATGGTTATTATTCTAGATTAATTGTTGATACCGAAGTTATAATAGAGAAACTGCTCTCAACATGGATTTACGACGTTTGTCGAGCATTTTTTATTTTATTAAACATTATGAAAATAAAACTGGTAAGTAAAAAAATAGTAATACGTAGGTATAGGTAACAACCATAAAGGTATAACTTAAATAGAGACATTTGCTATTTTTTCATGGGTATTGAGTTCGTTTTCGAAACTCATTCTATCTTTTTCTTTTATATAGCGTGTTCTTGGTCTTGATAAAGAACACGCTATATAAAAGAAAAAGATACAATGAGTTTTGAAAACGAACTCAATACCCATGAAAACATAGCAATTATGTTTACCACAGTTGCGATCAGACATAAGGTAAACAATTTAGCGACGATGCCAGATTTCGCTGAAAGTTGTATCTATGCAAATAATGTTTTATAATGAAACACCTTATTTTTATTCACATACATTAAGAAATTCAGCTATATATAATATATGTATTATTGCATTTAAATTTCTTTGAATCTTCACAATTTTAAATCAATAAAGAATTTATAATGTGTAGGTACGTGTTATGGTACTTGAAACCTTATTTCTTCGGTCGAAATATCAGATAAAATACCTGATATTTTGACTGAAAAAATAAATATTTTGATTTTCCAATATATTTCGGGAATTAAACCTACAACAACCTGGCCACCTCGCATTTGTCGCGGGTCAGCTATTTAATCGTGTGTACTCTGCTCCATTCATTATTTGTAGACGCAGTTGTCGTTTAAGTGGAATTGGGTTTTTGGTATATTTTATACATTATTGGACAGTTTTTAACATTTTTTCGCTAGATTTTTCAGTGTTTGTGAAAATAGTCATATGGCAAAGTGCGTGGTGTGCCGAAAACTGGAGATTACAGGTGAAAACCAAACATTTCACAGGTTAGTTGATATGTTTTCCGAATCCATCTTTTCATAGGTCGCCATTGGCGTGCAACTTGTGGTGCAATAAATACAAAATATAATTAATAAATATAGAAAAGAAATAAGTTTTTTCAGGATATTTTCGCGACTTTCTAATAAAAACAATAACATAATAAGCAAGCAAGTAGAAAAAAAATGTAAGATGTGCGTATGGTATTTATTTATAAGTAGCTACTTTTACAGTTTTAATATTATCTATAGTCAGCTCATTTTTTTGCCAAGGTTTTTTTATAAATAGTGTAATTAATTAAGCATTCTGGGTATAAAATATGATGAACAAAATAGGTAGCTAATGCTGGGTTTATACAGAAAAATAAGATAAGATAAGACATAAACTAAGACATAACATAAAAAGAAATAAGAGTTGAGCTTATGATAAACCCTGTTGGTGTTTATACAGAACAATAACATGCTCAACTTTTATCTTTTTATGTTATGTTATATGTCATGTGAAATCACATTTCGCGCATGATTACGAAGCCATTTTTTACTTTAAAAATTATACTGACTTCGAAGGCAGTATAATTTAAAAAAAAATTGAAATGAGAAAAACAAACAAAAATTTAACCTACTCTACATAAGATTTTTTTGTATTTAATAAAAACGTAAGGATACTTTTCTAGGTGTTAAATAAAAATTATAGCATATATTATTTATTTTTAAACAATGGAAAACCATCATTAAAATCTATAATATACTTTCCTTTTTCAGAATATTTCTTTTATTTTTAAATTTTGCGGAAGGTGAAAACTTTTCTGCACGTGACGGAGGTCAAGGGCGAAAAAGCAACTACGCACCTGTTTAGTTTCGTACTTGCATAAAACACTTGGACCTAAAATTCAAGCTGTGCTCGAAAAATATTTTTCTTACGAACGTGCGGAAAGTAGCACACACTACGTTACTTTTCCGCACTAGTACGGTAAAGTTACTTTTTCGCACTAATTTAAAATGAAAAAAATTTAAAATGAAGTACATAATATAACTATATAAAATTTTTATTTTTTAAAAATAATTTATAATAAATCAGCGACGGTTGGTGGCTCGTACGAAGAATATTGTATACCTAATACATGCGTAAAATGACTTCCGTTCTTGACGGCTTAACCGAACTCCTCTACGCGTCGTTCGGTCAACTGCGCAAAAGTACGACTTTCCGCACTAGTTAGGTAAATATATAAGTATTACGTAGGCTAATTTTTGAATAAAGTTCTACAGGCACTCCATATTTTGTGTATGACTTGACATTTAATAGATTAAAAACATTATTTTATGTTTTTTTGCATCGCGTGCGGGAAATCCAAATATTTCGCATGTGCCTGCGAAAAAGTTTACGAACGCAATTAGGAAACATAATTGAGAACCTCTCCATAATTCGGTATCAACTTTTAAGTATAACAAAATTTTTTTTAAGTCTAAAAATTAAGACCACCTTTTTTACATTTATAAATAACGAGTCGCTCCTCTCCGCTGCTAAAAGTTTGGTGGAAGCATGTGTGACGAGGAGCATGCCTGGTGCAGCGTTGCCAGTGGAACATAAAATGGTGTTCCCTAAATCTAACGACTGATCGCGTATCAAAGCGATTTATGAATGACTTGATGGGTCTATTTTAGTTGAAGGTCTTTGGTAGCAACGAAAAGTAGAAAAAACTCGTCTCAGGAAGTTGGTGTACGTTAAAATTTAACCAAAACCGAGTCAATTTGAAATAAATGCAATAATTGTCGTGTTGTATCCCCACAACTGAAGGCCCCAGTTGCTGGGTGTGAGACGAAAATTAAGCCAACTTTCGGTCAGACGCCACTCGGTTTGTGCTTTTTCTGAATACGAATGAAAAGTTGCATTTTTACATACAGGGTGTCGCAAAAATAAAATATGACAAAAACTTATCTTTTTGCTCCAAGATATTCAAGTTTGTGTGAAAAGGATATTAAAATAAGTAACTATAAGGTGGGCCAAAAAAAACGTACATTTTTTTTCGGCTGTGGTTTTGCTACCGCAAGCTTGATTTTTGTGATTTTTATCTTCTGCAAAAAGCTAAAGCTTCAGACTATAAGAAACTTTTGTCAAATTTGACCTTTCGTTAAAATCCAAGTTGGAGCATGATTTTTAAATTTCCTCATCTTTAACACCTCCCGCCAAAATTTTATGTGCTCCCCTGTAGTCGATTTTAGACATTTGCCATAAAGACACGTCTTTGTAGTGCACAGAGAGAGGTATCACTTTTAAAAATCGGACAAGAAGTAATAAAGCTCAACGCCAACGAAGTAAGTGATGTTTGCTCGGATGTATGTCTAAAAACCTCTACTTTTTGTTCTACTATGGATTTGTTAAATCTCGTCCAATTCTTTAGATTTTACTATATACTCCATCTGTCAAATTTGACATTTTATGAAAATCCGTAATGGCGCATGCTTTGAAATTTAGATATTTATCACTCCTTCCTGTCAAACTTTTTTGTAAACCAATATATCTAATTTTAGTTGTCCGGAAAGCCACGTCTTTTCAGTGTACAAAGAGGTCATTCGTAAAAATCGGACAAGAACTAAAAAAGCTTTGCTTAGCGAAAGAGGTGCGGTTTTTAAACCTGTGTAAAATAGATAAAATGCAGAAAATTTTTATTTTGCTGATTTTTTTAAACTTATCCGAATTTGTTATTTTATACAAAGTGTCCAGAAAACTAAAATGACATGGCAACGTAGTTGTCACAAAATAGCAATGACGTACTAAATTGGATTTAATAGAATAGTGTTTTTATGTGCACTGTTTACAGGATTAAAAACGGCACTTCTTTCGTTAAGCAAAGCTTTTTTAGTTCTGGTCCGATTTTTACGAATGATACCTCTTGGTACACTAAAAAGATGTGGCTTTCCGGATGATTGGAATCAGGTATAGGTCAAATTTGGTAGATAATGTATATAGACCAGAGCTTTAGCTTCCCGGAGAGCCCAAAATCTAAAAAATCGGACGAGATTTAAGAAATCCCTAGTAGAACAAAAAGTAGAGGTTTATAGACCTATGATTTCCAAAGGGTTAAAACACCACTTAATTCGTTGGCGTTGAGCTTTATTACTTCTTATCCGAGTTTTAGAAGTGATACGTCTCTGTGCACGACAAGTGTCTTTATGGAAAATGACTAAAATCGAGTACAGTGGCGCACATAAAATTTTGGCGGTAAAATGGAAAAATTTAAAAATCATGCGTCATTTTGGATTTTAACGAAATGTCAATTTTGAGAACCCAACCCAACCCAATTTTCTACCAAAAATGATCCTATATAATTATTTTTGAAAAAACCATAGTCCCCCCAAAAAATCCATTATTCCACCTTTTTGGGACACACTGTGTATAAATAATGATCATTATTTACTTTTAATTTTAGGAGACCCTTTATGGTTTTTAGCAAAATCTGTAGAAATGTTAACAAAAAGTCTGTCTTGTTTTTTAATAATTTTATTTTCTTTGGCGTTTTGTGGAGCAGAAGTTTTCGGACAGTTGTTTTTTCTGACTCAATACGAGGTCGATTTTAACTTGATCTTGAATTTCGCACCAATGTTCTTCAGTTCACTTCATGTAAGTAAAAGGGTGTTTTATTGTAAAACTTTCGCATTGCCATTTTTGTTGAACTTGCATTTGACCTTTTCAATCGTAATAAGGAATCACTTGAAAAAATCGGTAGAGAAAGAAATTATACAACTTTTGACTAATTTTAGTCGGAACCTTTTAAAAGACTTATCTTCCACTCCTGATCCGCCTGCTTTTACACGTCAACAAAAACCCAGCAAAAAAAAAGCAGTTTTAGCCACTTGTCCCAGTAGTTTTTACAACTAGTGCCTAAAAAAGCAAAGTTTAGCCACGAGTTGTAAACACTATTTTTTTACATAGCTTTATCAAAAAATCCAAGAAAAACAGGAAAATACTTTTAAAAATATCGAACGAAGAGCACTTCTCACCACACACCATCTTTACACTATAAATCAAGGCGCGCGGCTGGTAAATGAATTAACAATGGTTTCCATAGCGATGCACCTTTTTACTCGGTGACGCTCATTGTTGCGGTATTTTAATCTTTGACAGTTTGATATTTTGCTGATGTTTTTAAATGATTTTTTCGTAAATACTTGGTGAAAACTGGCGGAAATGGCATAATTTTTAGGCAAGTAAGAATAATTAGATTTTTTCAATATTACTATTTTCCGCTATTTCTCTTTAATTTTGGATAAAAAAACGGACATAAATCTTTTTTTGTACCCGTGATCAAAAAAAAGTTTTTTTGCATTTTTGCACACAGTTACTAAAAATCATGTTTTTGATGAAGGTATAAAAAAATAGTGGTTTATGCAGCCATTGCCGAAAGTACTGCTTTTTTAAATGTAAGTGAAAAAATACAGATTAAACTATTTTTATGTCTTTAGAAAAAAAAACGGAAAAACATACAAAAATCACTGGACTATTATTATTATCCTACGATTTAAAAAAAATGAACTGATTGAGCAAAATTGGGACTGACTAGGCACATTTTCAAAAAATAGAAATGCAAGAAGCATTTTATGTAAAACTTGGGGAAATAGTAGAGCGGCTTAGGGCATTTCGACTGCACTTAAATGATGATGGTTGCCAAGGTCTATTTTTTGATACTGGATTGACTTCTGACTACGAAAATACATCTTGGGCCATATCCCCCCTCTCGGTCGTGCCCCCTCCACCCCCTTTAAAACCCTTAAAATGAATTCCTCAATATCTCAGCAACCAACAGAGATAGAATAAAATTGATTGATCTCTAGATTATATGATATGCTTACACTATATTGCATATCTCAAAAACTAAACAAGATATTTTAGGAAAAGTATATTTTCAAAAAACAAATTTTAAATTTTTGTCCGTATTTTCTAACCCAGACCAGATACGAAAAAAATGTCTTAATAAATCTATCTTATATATCTATGAGATTTTTTCAACCCCACCCGCAATGTTTGATTTGAGCCATTACGCCAAAACTGGGTACGTTTCTGATATGAGCAGATGAGTTATGTTCATAATCGGTGACGTGATCTAAGATACTTCCTAAAACTAAGATAAAATAATACACTTTTTTACAACCCTCTTTACCACTTCCCTCTTCCATAACCTTCCCATACTATGAATAAAAAGTCAATTTGCAGTAAGTCGTCAACCAATTACTACTTGATTTTACCAAACCTTCAAATTAAAAATAATGCGCTTATATCTCTAGAAATAAACATCAATTTTATCATTTTAACAAAGAAGCAGGTACAATTTGAGCAAAATTAAGGAATTTTCTATTTCCAATAGGTATTTCATTTAAAAAAAAAAACACATTATAATATCAATTATCTTCTTCATTAATAATTTCATAACGTTGGTTTTCACACATGTCATCAACACAACTGCAAGCATCAGTGCAATTTGCTTTACATTTACAAACCCTTGTACTGCACATTGATTTTTTACAGCTGCAACCACCGGCAATCCGAAGGCATTGTGTTGGGGCCATTTTCCCAACTAATATTAAAAGTAAGTGATTCCCAAGTTACCTGAAACTTTGAGATTTGATTTTTGTTTGAAGAAATTAAAAATACAAAATGCTTTGTAAAATGTACATACATTCCCCAACTGCACCTTCATATTTTCCAATACTGCAAGCAACATTGGGGGGGGGGGGGTAGGCTCGTCCCAGGGATTGCCGATGGCTGCCACTAATTAATTTAAACATTTTTTGGGAGCGAGATTTTCCCAAGCTGATAATATCGGTGTAAATCGTCACCTTTTTTCTCCCAACCAAAGTCTTGTGGATTTGGCTGCATTGTGGATGGAGAACGCGCATTAACCGTATATAAAAGTTTGCAGATGTGACCGAAGGAATGTGGTGGGTGGCAATTGGTTGCTTTCCATTTGTAACTTAGAAAAGCAATACCAACGCAATTCGTCAAAACTTTAAGATGAAGCTAAGTTGTAGGTAGACCGCCAAGACAACATTAGTTTTATTGGCTGTTTTTATAACTTCATATATAAGAATTTTAAAGTTGGTCGGCACCTATTAAAATAAGAAAATTAGACTGAAGCAATATTTGGATATTTTTTTTGTTTTCACTTTTTTTAGAAATATTTAAAAAAATGTTTTTAGTTTATGAGATATTAGCATTGCACTTATCCTGTCTATTAGGTCAAACCATTCAGCAAAAACTTTTTGTAATTGATAATCTTTATTGGTTCCTGTTAGGTACCTACTACTTATTATTTGTAATGTGGGGTGGGTCTGAAGGAGGGGGGGGGTGAGGTGGAGAACGTGAGATGGAGGTAGTGAAAACATTATTATGTTTACTATATATTTATGTTTTAAAAATAAGGTGAATAACACTATACCACTTCTCTGCTCATACACATATACATGCTTTTGCGAATTGGCACCAGTCAAACGGCGGTGTTGGAAGTTTGGTAGGCAAAAACCCATACCTATATACCTTTTTGGAAAGAATTGAAATGGCAGAAAAACATTTATTTAAAGGTTTTTTTCATATCTACTTTAATTTACAAAATATGGGCAAAAATAAAAAGGTTTTTTTTTGAAAATGCAGTTTTAGTTAAATATCTTCTTTAGTTTTTGAGATATGCAAATAATGTAAATATATCGAACAATCAAATTATCAATACGCATACAACGGTGAAAAAACTTTTGTTCTATATTTTTGAGTTGCCGAGATATGATAGATTTATATGCATAGCATGTGCGCTAAAAGGACCAAATAATAATTTTTCAATAAGTGAAATATACTTTACATATGATAAAGATGATCTAATAGTAACCTTCTTTAGTGGTATATATTGATATATTCTTTGCATGTGTTAAAGATGTACTCAAAAATACCGGCTCAAATGGTACATTCATAGCATTTCCTATGGATATCTTTAATAGCATATAGTAAAATAGTATGTACCAAGAATACGCTAAAGATGGTTTAACACACATGCTATGCATGAATTAACAACTAGGAAGCTCAAAGTGTCTTTTTAAAAATTTATTTTAAGTTTACAAAAGTCGTATTTTACGACATAAAAATGACAATAGGTAAAATAGATGTTACTAAGACTCAAGATGCTAGCTGACTGCCGGAGCGCTTCGTTGAAGACAAACAACAGGAATCTTCATATTGCAGCTTGGTCAGCAGTTTCTCTGGAAACTGCATGTTTTTCATATTCTCACGGGAAGGAACGATGATATAATTCCTCCCCCCGAAGATTCAACTTCCGCAATTGTAATGAGGAAGCTGAACGGTAGCTAAGTCCAACTCAGCTTCTTTATGGGGCTGTGTTTTCTTTCTTCTGAGCTGCTTTATTTTCTTATACCCAAAAGTGATCGATAATGCAACAATCAATCCATAAATGAGTATTGTCCAAATACTAGGCATGTAGAATGGAACTTCAAACGACAGTTCTGGCTGGTTCTGGTAAATTCGGGATTTTATGTTTTCAAGGTAATCCAAATTTGGTTCTTCCAGATGAAGAGTGATGTTAGGTACAGTGACGTCATTAGTATCGGTTTGCAAATCGGGAAAAAGCATCGGTCTGATTGATTTTACCGTTGTGTGGTTTTTGTGGCTTCCTATGGTGGCTATTTGGCATCCAAGTGGCATATTGATTAGATATGTTCCAATATTGACTTTGATCGTTTCTTCTTGTCGGTCGCATTGTAACTGTAGTGTTTCTCGTTCCGGGAAGACTCCGATCCATTGATCTGATTGGTCCAATTGCTGTATTATTGATTTTCATGGTTTAATTATTGCTTTTTGGCAGGTATTCGAAGCAGGTGTCATGTTCATAAGTTGAATTTCGCAGGGAACCTCGTTTTTTGCGTCTAGAAGGTTCAACTTTGGACAGAGAAAGCGTTGTGGTGCTACCTCTTCGCAAGGTGCGTTTAAGAGGAATAAGTCCCGGGTTGTCTTCTAGATTTCTTAATATTATTTGTTCTTGGCACCCTAGGGTAGCCAACCATCTGAAAATAAAAATATTGATCTTAGTCGTTAAATTGAAACGTCTTTTTTAATGGGCGTTTTAAGTTGTCCATATGTAATTTTTCTTTTGAGTTGGTGGTTACCGTCTTAGCCTGAGCATTAGTTGTTTTTAATTTAGTTGATTTTGTAAATTTATTTGCGTTTTTCTGTCTAATATGCTTTTTTATAAAAACCTTTTGTTGAGGCCGAAAGATTTCTGGGTCGTCCCTATTTTGATTTTGTTTTTCAATGACTTTTTCTTTGTTAGTGATAATATTTTCGTTTATTTTTGAGTATAAAAGTTTTGTTTTTTCTCTGTGAGAATTAACGTAGTCGTTTAATAAAATCTGGTCGACTTCAATTTTGAATGGGTCATTTGAGGTAATATGGCCGTTAATAATGTCAATCGGTTTTAACTTAGTGACGGAATGTATCGAATTATTATAGGCGGTTATCGCCTAAAACATTTTCATTTTACAAGGTGTTTTTAAATAGCCCTGTGTATTTAAAAGCCTAAGATGCTCGATTAAAGTTGAGTGAAAACGTTCGATTTGTCCGTTCGACTGTGGGTGTTGTGGTGAGCAAAAATGTATATTTATTTTATGCAGGGCTAGAAGTTCCAAAATTACCGAATTTTTTATTTCGGTGCCGTTATCCGAGATTATTTGAGTGGGGATACCGTGATGCGAAAAATACATGATTAAACTATCGGCCAATTCTGTGCCTGATAATGAGTTTAGATGGTAGGCCTGTCCGTATTTTGAAAAACTATCTATTAAGGTTAAAAACTTTGTTTGCTCGAATGTAAATGTGTCGATGTGTATGATTTCAAATGGCCTTGTGGCTGTGGGCGCAATGTTCATTTTTATCTTGACGGGATTCCGCTCATATTTGCTTTGTTGACAAATTTCGCACTCATTTATGTAAGTTTGTACAGCATTTTTAATATTAGGCCAGTAATACCTTTCCCTAATTTTAAGTGTGGTCTCATCAATGCCGCGGTGATTTGATTTACTTTCGTGATAGTTTTTTATTATTTCTTTGATATCGTTTCTATTGGTTACATCGATTAATTTTTTATTACATTTTTTAAATTTAATATGTGGGTGTTTAAAATATCTTTGAAGTGTTACTAAAAGGCGCTCGTACAACCCCGGTGTTTCGAAATAGACAAAATAAAGACTGTCAGGTTGAACATAGTCTTTTATAAAGCTAATTACATCCTGATCAAAATTATTATCTGATATTTGAACAATTATACGTTTTTTCTTTTCAAATAAAATTTTAATTTTTGAATTTGATGGAGAGTGGTGTACCAAACTAAAAATAATTTGATTTTGGCCAAAATTTAAAGGAAATTCGATAATAGGGATTCCTACTACAGGGTGCTCTTCTGCGTTAGAGTGTATAGTTTGGTTATCAGATTCGTTGTCTTGTTGCCTTGGTTGTTGATCGGAATCTGTTGTGTTTTGTTGGCCTAGGTCAGGGTTTGCATGTGTTGTGGTGTTGTCTGGGTCATGATTTGTCTGTGTGATGGCATTGTCTCGGTCAGGATTTACCTGTATTGAAACATTGTCCTGGTCTCGTTCAGGATTGACCTGTATTGAAACATTGTCTAGGTCAGTACTTCCAGGGTAATGTAGCGTTATTAAATCTGCTATTAAATCATCGACATTTTCGGGCTGATTGGTTTTGTCTGCCATGTCCGTCTCTGTTGCGTGAATTTCGATTCTGGAAAGTGCGTCCGCGTTTGTGTTTAGTTTTCCTTTTTTATACATCATTTTAAAATCGTATTCTTCCAATTTTATACGCCAGCGTAAAAGTTTTGAACTAGGATCCTTTAGAGAGAAAAGCCACTCAAGAGGTTTGTGGTCAGTAATTATATTAAATTTCCTTCCAAAAAGGTAGGGGCGAAAGTATTTTGTGGCCCATACGATTGCAAGTAACTCGCGCTCTATAACTGAATAAGTCTGGTATTGTAAAATTGGTTAATTAATCAGAAGATTTTACACGAATTAAAACAAGAAATAAAATCAGGGGTGTGTTCGATTTTTGCACCCTTTTTCAAACATTTGGTGAGCGGTTTCGTTAAATGAGCAAAGCCAGAAATAAAGCGCCTGTAATATCCTACAAGTCCTAAAAAGCCTTTTATTTGTTTTGTTGTCTTTGGTATTGGGTATTCTTTTATTGCCCTAATTTTATCCGGATTGGGTTTTACACCATCTGGTGTTACTATATGTCCGAGGTACGCGACCTCTTTCCTAAGAAATTCGGATTTATCCAATTGTATTTTAAAATTGGCGTCGTGTAATCTTCCAAAAACATTTTTTAGGCGTTCGATGTGTTCTTGTAAAGAGGTACTGAAAATTATTATATCGTCAAGATATACAAGACATTTTTCGTTTTGAATGCCGCGCAAAATAGAGTCCATAACGCGTTGGAAAGTGGCGGGGGCGTTTTTTAGCCCAAAGGGCATACGGAGATATTCATAGTGACCGTTTTCTGTGTTAAATGCCGTTTTTTCAATATCCGATTCATTCATTTCAATTTGATGGAAGCCGCTCGCTAAGTCGAGGGTGGAAAAATATTGGCATTTGCCAAGTTTATCAAGCAAATCAGTGATATTTGGCAATGGATATTTGTCATCGATTGATTTATCGTTTAATTTACGAAAATCGATCACCACGCGCCATTTCTGCTTCCCGGAAGCGTCAGCCTTTTTGGGAACCACCCAAATTGGAGATGACCAGGGAGAATTACTTGGGCGAATAATTTTTTGATCTAACATTTTGTTTATTTGATTTTCTACCTCTTGTTTGTGAATAAAAGGATATCTATACGATTTTGTGTACACGGGTATTTCGTCATGAGTTTTAATTGGGTGTTTGACCCTGCTGGTGAAGGTTAGGGGACTGATTTCTTGGTAAAATATGTCAGAGTATTCCCTACAAAGGTTAATAATTTGAGATTTTTCCTCCGGATTTAAATGGTCTGTTCTGATTACTGATGGGTCAAATTTTTCGCGTGTGATTGGGCTATTATTGTCGTCAAAATTGTTAAAATCGATTTTTTCGATGCCATTTATTAAATTATTATTAATTAATGCGTTATTAAACTTATTAAATGCGTTAAACTGTGGCCTTTGATAGTTGTTTTGCTGTGGTCTAAAAACGTTTCTATTTTGTTGACCGAAAACTTGCGCATTGGAAAAGAATCTTTGTTGAGGTAGGTTAGGCCTGGGTTGAATATTTATTGGCCCACGAGGAAATGGTGTGTTTTGTCTGAAACAATTATTGGGTGTGTGCGAATTAAAATTTGAATAATTTAGAAAATTATTTATTGGTTGCATTGGTGGCCTAAATTGTTGATTTTGCATATGTTTAGGCGTAAATTTATTTTGGTTATTTTTCTGATAATTTGGTTTAAGAAATTTTGAAAATAATGCACATTATCTTCCCTGATTACAAACTGTATTGCTTCACTGAGATCTTTAGGTTTCATACAACGGATAGTGTTCCCTGGTGGTTCTCGTAACCCAGATAAAAAGGTCCTTAAAGCTAAATTATTGTATAAATTACGTTTCAGAACTTTAGATGCCTCATCAGTTTCGTGGCAATTAATAACAAAAGGTTTAGAATGTTAAGAATTCGATCATAAAATTGTTGTGGTTTTTCTTGTGATAATTGTTTCATCATAACTAAATCTCGATTCAGACAACTTTCGTCTCTTTGATCGGCGAAGTTACGAGTAAGGGTTGATTTAATATCATCCCAAGAATTGCAAGTTTGAATATTGATTACCATTTTCGAAACTATTTGGATCTGTAGCTCTGTAAAAATGTTTTATTAAGGAATCACAAATCGATATGAATCGATTTAATTCGTTGGGATTACCATCGAATTGAGGTACGCAATTTAAATATTCTGCTTTAAAACTCGCCATTATTTGTTGCGGTCCTAGCGGACCTAAAATTCTTGGTTGTCCTTGTATATTTTGATTAAAAAGATTAAAGTTATTTAATTGAGAAATTTGTTGAAAAACTTGAGAACCAGCTGAAGGTAATTCGATATTCAAGTTATTAAAAATTCCCGTTAAATCTTCTACAGACATATGAAACTAAATTGTACTTACAAAACTATAAGAACGACTTTAAGCATTTCTTCAAGCTTCTATAAGGTCAACTTCTGGGTTGGCGATTTTGGTCCTCACCAGGGTAGCTTCCCTTGCAGAACTAAACGATTCTAGTTTAGCCCTCGATGAACGTTGCTGAATGCGCCGTAACGGGTCCTCGATGGACTGGGTGTCTTGAAGTTCGAAGAGCCACACCGCCACAATCACCTTTTCACAATGTTCAACTGTTTCGATACCCGATCAATCGTTGATACGAACTATCCTTTTCACGAAGATGCGCTGCGGATAGTCGGGTATCCTACCGACTGCGCCAATTAACAACTCGGAAGCTCAAAGTGTCTTTTTAAAAATTTATTTTTATTACTAAGTTTACAAAAGTCGTATTTTACGACATAAAAATGACAATAGGTAAAATAGATGTTACTAAGACTAAAGATGCTAGTTGACTGCCGGAGCGCTTCGTTGAAGACAAACAACAGGAATCTTCATATTGCAGCTTGGTCAGCAGTTTCTCTGGAAACTGCATGTTTTTCATATTCTCACGGGAAAGAACGGTGATATACTTCATGTAAATAAGGTGACCAACTCCTAAAGCGGCAAAACTAATAATATTAAGATGTATTTTCCAAAATACTTATTAAAGAAAAATAATTTACGTAAGGTTTAAATTCAAATTTATAGATGACAGACAACATCCGCTTCTTTAATTGCAGTGATTTTAAAGTTACAAAATACAGTGGTATCAAAACCCGGGCGAACCGGAACTTTTGCTGAAAAATCGGGACTATCCGGGACGGATTTTTTCCCCGGGACAAATGGTTAAAAATCGGGACTGTCCCGGCCAAACCGGGATGTTTGGTCACCTTAATGTAAATGTTCTTTCATTGCTATGTGGGATAAGTATTAAGTAATTTTGAAAAATAGACAAGCACCAACAAGATTTGACAAGCAAAATGAAAATTTACCTATAAACATAAATTAAAAAGAATATATAATAAAGAATTAATGTAAACTTGTCAAAACCAGTGAAATCTTATCAACTCGTTTCTCTTAAAATCTGCTTAAAACTACCAAAAACATGGGGATTTTCTCATGTAATCTCGACTGTAATCTAGTGAAATCTGATCCCATACAGCACACTTCGTCCCAGGGACATACATTTTACGTCCATTTTACGTCGGTACGTCCCGGGACCAATTAGGAACGTACTATGTACGTACAAAGGAGTACGTACATAGTACGTACACTATGTACGTACATTTTATGTACATTTTAGGGCTACCTCTCAAACATGCAATTAAAGACGTACACTGGATGTACATAAGCGTACGTACCACGGACGTACACAAAGCGTACGTACTATGTACGTACCTATTATAAACAATTAAAGGTGCTACACATAGTTAAATATTCAAACAACTAAACATGGCTTCTGGGGTGACATCTGACATTTCTGGTCTAACATATACACCTCAATATTACTTGTCTAAAGAACTGTCACGACTAGGCCGCGTCCACTATCTCTTACGCACTTAATATTACTACTGTAGATAGCGCCTTCTCTCTCTAGAATTTTAATATGTGATCTGACTGCATCTTTTTTAGAACTGCATCGCTTGTCGTTTTTGGGAAATTTACGTTTTTTGTTAACATTACGGCTTATGGAAAAACGATTTGTTTGTCCTATGGCAACACTTCGTCCCAGGGACGTAAATTTTACGTCCATTTTACGTCGGTACGTCGCGGGACCAATTACGGACGTACTATGTACGTACAAACGTGTACGTACATAGTACGTACACTATACATAAACGTACACGTTATAAGAGCGGGACGACAGACAAGTAAAAACCGTTATAACGTATATCACAATTTTAGCAGAGTTTTCTATGTATGTGGTCTAGTGGTAGAGCATTTGTGTCTCACCCGGGAGGCTCGGGTTCAATTCCCGGTGTGTCCAACACTTTTTTTTAAATTACCGGTGAAATATCCTTGCCTGATCCAAGCCCACTTGCGGTCAATTTACGTCCAGTTTTGGACCCGCCCAGGACCTAAATTGTATGTACCTGAAATGTACGTACACAGGACGTACATAGTACGTACTGTGCCTCATCCCAAAGACGTACCGGGGACGTACAAACCGTTGGAAAATGTACGTCACCGGTACGTACATAGTACGTACCGTGGCTGTATGGGATGGAGGGTGGGTTTTTTAAAAACTGCTGAAAACATGGTAATCTCATGAAATCTTATTCACTTTATTTTATATTTCTGTTAAAATCTGCTCAAAGCTTCTGAAAAGATGTAAACTTGTCAAAATCATTGAAACTTTATCAACTTATTTCTTTTAAAATCTGCTCAAAACTGCTAAAAACATGTGGATTTTCTCATGTAATCTTGTGAAATCTGATGGAGGGTGACTCTTTTAAAAACTGCTGAAAACATATGCCTTCTCATAAAACCTTGTGAAACCTTATTAACTTTGATTTAAATTTTTGTTAAAATCTGCTCAAAACTTAACAAAACAGTGGAAGCAGAGCCTTTAAAATTCTGGAAAAGTCTTATTAGGGACTTACTTTAATAAAGACGGCACTATTTTTGACAATTCCGCACGAAGTTTAAAAGGATTCTGACATTGTTGTTGTTTAAATATGTCATCTTTGCTATCAAAATAATGTCGACTTTCATAATGTTTGTGCCTGCCTTTAATAAAGGACGGCATTGACTCTAATTTGTCAAGTTAAGTTTAAGAATGGGACAATATGAGTATATTTAGATGACATGTTTATATGACAAAAATGTCAGAAACCTTTCAACCTTCGTGCGGAACTTTTAGAAATAGTGCCAAGTCAGGCTATGCCGACTTTATGTACCGATAAGTCCCTATTAACTCTTATCATAAATTCTTTTAAAAACTCAAAATTGAGAGTTCATTGATTTCACCCGAAAGTTTCATAAACCGCATGAAATACCGACCAAAACTCGTGAACTTTCACTAGTTTTTTTTTACGAGTTTTGATGCGGTATTTTTGGCAGGGCAGGCAGATTTGTATTCGGGAAGGTTGAAATACCCTAAAACGTTTTGTTTTTCCAATTGTGTGCCATAAGCATTTCGCATAGCAAAGAATCTCAAACATGGTGTCCTCTTATCAATCCCTGATTGGTGCATTGGTGGAAATTTTATGCTATGCGTTATGTTCCTTGTTGTTTTTGCATGTTTTTGTGGGACCAATTTACTCAAGTTTTAATGCATAATGCTTAATGCCGAATACTTAATTTTTTATTTGTATTTCTGTCTAGTTCCCTTTAAAAAGTAGAGAGAGAAGACAAAATTATGCATTACGCATTGAGCATTAGCCATTAAAACTTGAGTAAATAGGCCTTTAAGCTATAATAGCGGTGCCAAAGTTATCTAAAACGGCTGATAAATGGTGAACATAGGTAAAACTTCAACTTCGGATGAATTTTTTTGCTCCCATGTCTAAAAAGTTTTTTTTCTACTACCTCCTTCGAAAATGGAATTTTCGATCCGAAAAATAGGGAAGAAAATGTCGCTTAGGCGGAGACAAGAAGGAAAAAATTTTGCCTCCCGGCTAGCAAGGAGAAAATGTTTTCCTCCCCGTACCGCATGTGAATATATTAAATGATAGATATTTTTGATTTCTTTTTTTTCCTCCCTCTACCGCAGACGAGTTTCTTTGGATAAATTTGATAAAGTTGAGGTGGTAGATTACTTTTAAATAAAATTTGATTCAGAGAGCTTCAGATAACCATTTTGGCAGGTGTCAGTGGATTGTTATAAAATACGGGGGTTGTTTCGACAGTTCGGCAAATGAATGTTTTTCAACAGAATAAAAAAAATATTAGTCTAATTTTTTAAATTATTCCAAAAGGCAGTAGAAAAAATTAAATACATGCCTCTAGAGTAAAATGCATTTCCTCCCTTTCTGAATTTTTGATGAAGGTAAAACAACTTGTTTCAAAAGTGTTAAAAAAAATGTGTTTTTAGACTATGTTTACAGGTCTGCCGTTCATAGTTCAAAGATGCGAATTCCAAAATCTAATTAAAGACATGCGTAACAACTTTTGGCCGCTTTCCGATGGATGCAAACAGGCTATGGATGAAAACGATATTAAAACTTTTGTTGCCAAAACAATATCGCTGCTTTTTTTGGTTTTACTTTTAACAGGTTTGTCTGAGACATTTACAGATATATAAGGCGTCCCATTTAAAAGTGGATGCACCAGAATTTTTTCGAAAACTGATTAAAATTGTCGATTTTGTTTACAAGGGGGATACTACCCCTTTCAAGGCACGGTGTGCCTAAATGGACTGTAGGACACATGAAAATGCCACCAAAATTCGTCTTGTGATAATTGTTAGGGACCATTCCGTAAGCTCAAAACTGGATTCCATGAAATCCTAGCTGATCCCTTTTTTGAAATTTTGCACAAAATATTACTTTTTTGAGAAAAAGGAAATATAAAAATAAAAAAAAAATAAAGTTCATAAAATTATCATAAAATATTTAAATTCAGTATTTTATTGTAGAACAAAACAAAAATTTACTGAAAACTGATGCTATGGACATAGAACTATCTTCTGAAAACCATAAACATTTATTTGAAATAATTTATAAAACATGAGATTAGTAAAGATTTTTATTTGGTAATATAAGCTTAAACAATTAACAACTAGATACTATAAACTTTAACTTTCAACAATTAATTTGATAGTTTAACTCCAACATATAAGAAACAGCAACTCAACATTTTTTTTAAAGATTTCTAGCATACCTCGGAGTTTCAATCGAATTAATTTTGTATTTTGACCAGTACTTCAAAAACTCCCGGTGAACCGATTCACACGCCTGCTTCGACCAGGGGCCCAATCCACAATCTAAGTAATACAAACTGTCGGCCAAGTGATGGAAAAGAACATGGATTTTTAATGTTTCTGTTGCGGCATTAAATGAACTTTTTAAAACGTTTATTTGTTTCTTAAGTTCCGCAGTATCGGGTCCTTTACTTGAAAAACTGATTAGCACTATGGAATCCATGGCTTTAAATGACTGAACAAATGGTGCAACCACCAATGGACTGAGTTTTCAAGAGTTGTTGAGAAAATAGCTCCAAGAGGTTTCGGCACGCATTGCGTTCAAAAACTTCGCCTTGCTATTTTCTCAACAAATCTTGAAAACTATCAGTTCATTGGTGGTCGTCCCATTTTTTCAGTCATTCAAAGCTATGGATTCCATAATGCAAATCAGTTTTTCAAGTAAACGACCCGAAACTGCGGAACTTAAGAAACACAAACAGTTTGGATTACCTAGATTGTGGATTGGGCACTTGCTCAGAGCAGGCCGGTGAATCGGTTCACCGGAAGTTTTTGAAGTGCTGGTCAAAATGCCAAATTAATTCGATTGAAAATCCCTTGCTGTAGCAGAATTTTCTTCAAAAAATATTTAATTGCTGAAATATGTTGGAGTTAAACTATTAAATAAAGGTTATATTCTTTGTTAATTGTTGAAAGTTGAAGTTTATTGTACCTAGTTGCTAATTGCTTAAGTTTATATTACCAAATAAGTCTTTAGTTATCTCAGTTTTCTAAATTAGTTCAAATAAATGTTTATAGTTCTCAGAACATATTTCTATGTCTATAGCATCAATTTTCAGTAAATTTTTGTTTTGGTCTACAATAAAATATTGAATTTAAATATTTTGGAATAATTTCGTAAACTTTCGTTTTTTCAAAAAAATTTTATATTTTTATTCCTCAAAAAAGTAACATTTTGTGCAAAATTTCAAAAAAATGATCAGCTAGTATTTCATAGAGTCCAGTTTTGAGCTTACAGAATGGTCCATGGTAACAATTATCACGAGTCGGATTTTGATGGCATGGCACCGTGAAGGGGTGAGTTTTACCAACAGAATTTAAATAGGGAAAGAAGGTTAAGTGACAGCTTATTTCGAAGGTCTTTTAAATGCCTGTAGAAAAATATTAAAATTTTAAAAATATAGCAATTTCTTCTTGAGATATTCACTTTCAAGGAAAGCTCAAACTGTACAGGTAAATGTTTACCCTCGTAGGAATGTATCCTAGAAGAAAAAAAACACGATTTTTGCATCGATCCGTGCAACTTTAAAAGTGAATATCTCGAAAACAAAAAGCTAGATTTAAAAAAAAACACTTTTGTAAAGGCATTTAAAAGACGTCCAAAATAAGATATAACTTGGCCCACTTTCCCTATTTAAATTCTGGTGGTGAAACTCACCCCTCGAAAGGTGTGTGTCCTACAAAATTCCAATATAGCTAAAATGTGTCTGCCTTGCAAACAAAATCGACGTACTTTGAGATTTTTAAAAATTTTGATCAGTTTTCGAGAATATTCAGGTCCATCCTTTTAAATGGCACACCCTGTATAAGGTTAAGTTGGTGGTTCTTTTTGCAAAAAATACAAAAAAAAAATTCATAAAGCTTTTTTTAAGATCCTAAGTAGACCACACAATATTTTTCTGCAGTAATATCACAAGGGATGGGAAAATTATCGAGAATAATATTCTACGAATGTTTGTTGCTTTAAGATCTGAATAATTTTTGTTTTCTCGACGTTAGTATAAGAAAAACAAAAAAAATGCACAAAAGCAGTTTTTCGATGCAACAAACCTGAGGAGATTTTCTGATTATTTTTGGATTATTACTCATGTGGTAAAAGTCGCATAAGACATGCAAGTGTGATTCTAGAAAATTACACCGACTAATTCCCTCAGAATATATTGACCAATAAAATCGATGCGGCTGACAGATCTGGACCAACAGGAAACGAATTACACAGTGGCGTTCCCGGCCATTTGAAAAGGGGGGGGGGGGCATAGCTTTTATGAGGAACATATCAATATATGCAAACAAAACTTAGTAACTACAAGCGAGGATTTGGTCTCAAGTCTCGTCGTTTATTTCATACATTTTTTATTTTAAAAAATGAAGAAAATTTTTGTGAAAATTACATTAAAACTGTAATTTTTGAGTCGACATAAACTAAAATCGTAAATATCAACAGTATTATAGCGCCGCAGGCGAAAATTATTAAGAAAATTCCTCTAAAAAATGCGTTTTTTGATTTGAAATTAAACTAAAATTATAAATATATCAATGGTTTCAAAGCGCAGCAGGCGAAAATTTTTAAGAAAATGTCCCTACAAATGCCATTTCTAACACAAAATAAACTAATACCGTAAATATCAAATGTGTTATAGCGCTGCAATTTATGCCCTACTCTTGATTTTTTAAATGTTTTCATAAAAAATTTAAATCCAGGGTAGGGGAGGGTTAACTACCCCCCTATCCTCCTGAAATCCGCGCTTAAGTAACTACGTATAATTTTTTCAGTTATAAAAAACATAGATAACAAACAGACCACAAACAAATCCTAATAGCTAAATATTTTTTTATGAGGTCTAAAAAGCTTTTTGTTGAAACATTACCTTTTATATATGTCCAGTTTTTTGGGCAAACCGGTCAATGACTCGCTCAATTTCAATTTCAATATGTCTGTTGATATGCAGCAACGCTAAGCCCGTCAGACGAATTTCTGTCATAGTATTCCAACTCCAGTTCGGACACTCGTCCAATTTTGAAATTTCGTTCTTTCCTCCCAAGATCTTTTGATCTTTTCTGTTTTAGATTCTTTTCGGTTGATGTAACTGATTTGGAAGTTTTAACTTCTTGTTTTAATTGTCTTAGGAGCATATTCCTATTGGAAAGATTAACACGCCAGGACGAACCCGTATCAGGCGACTTATAATAAGTACCATGCGTAACAATGCCTATTTGTGAGTGTTTCAGAGTTGGAAGTCAGAGTGTGCGATGGTGTTAAATGATGTCTGGATTGAGTGTGACTAGTGAATCCACTGACGAGCCCACGCTAGTCACCCCGGGCGAAACATCGTTTAATTGTTTCCCTTTTCGCTTTGGACTTTTGGGTTCCTTGTGGGACACTCGTCCAATTTTGAAATTTCGTTCTTTCCTCCCAAGATCTTTTGATCTTTTCTGTTTTAGATTCTTTTCGGTAACTGATTTGGAAGTTTTAACTTAATGTTAAAAGATGTTAAGAAGCATAACTTTACTAGAAGGTATAATCGATTTGATGAGCTGGAAACTATTTGTGACCAATAAAAAGTTATACGGAACTATTTGTGATCAATCAACAACCAATCAAAAGTTATGCAGTTATCAACTTCACTTTACGAAATTAAATTTATACTGCTATATTTGTGTGCCACTTCTTACCAAATCAAGGCTATTAGAAACAATTTTGTTGCTGAGGACTTTATATAAAATATATAATCCAATAGTATTATTGCAATATGTTAACCAGCTTCATAAAATTTATAGAAAACCTACAGTTAGGAGATATTTATTAAAAATTAACGAGAAAAAACTTAATCCAGAAGAGTGTTATAAGATTACAGATAGACTGTCCACTCAGTTATGTATTCAGACTAATGTTTGACCATGACTAATTTGAAGCGAAATTGAATGTAAAATTCAACTTAAATAAATGTGTTGTACTTTTGAGGTAAAATATGGAGAATCTTAAATAGCATGATTAGCTCTGGAAGTGTATTTTAATTTTAGACTCTTCCAGACTCTTCAACTTACCTGTATGCGTGGAAATATCTTCACCGAATCGTCTGTCCAATGGAAAGAAAAGAAATCATTGAATTTTCGACAATCCTTCAAACTGGCGTCTTAGAGTGCTCCATGCTTCATATGCTGTCGTTCTATCCATGATTTTCTGATATATATTATCGCATATCACGCTTGTAATCACTGACTTGGCATAAGTCTTTACCTTTACTCAGATGTTCTTTATGTTTCTTTTTCTGACCTCCAGTAGCATCCTCGGCAAGAGAATCGGGCTTTACCAACTTACCATCAATAACATCAAGAGCACTTTCAAACATATCACGGATTTTATTATTCCAGATAGGCCATTCTACCTCACTTTTTAATGGCTCGATCCACACTTTTTCTTTAAATAAGAATATTTTCTAATTCTTATCTTTTATAACCAAAATCGATTAATAAACTTTGATATAAACGTAACGTAAGTAACCACTATTTTAACTTGACAACATCAATACCCTTAGTCCCCTTCAACAGTTGATAGACCAAAACATGAGTTTGGAAGCACTAACGACGGTAATTCTGCTACGGTTTTTTGAGAATTCTTCTTTATCTTCGGAAATTGCAGATGTAGACGAAGAGCTCATATTTCGATTTAGGATTATATTATTAACTGCCTTACCGCAAACAGATTTTTTAAATTGTATCCATGCTAATAACCGTGCATAAAATCCACCGCTCTTAAATAATATAATACTTCAGTGTTCTAATAAGGTTGGTGAGGAAGCCCAGGAATCACGAAATAAGGATATTAAAAGATATATCGAATTTCATTGTATAATATCTCCAGAAAGAAAGGTTTGGCACTGGGCGACAAATATAATTCGCGAAAGTCTGACTGACCTAAGAAAGTTTCACTTCCACCACCTCACATAAAACTGGACCTTAAGAAACAGTTTGTTAAGGCCATAAACAAATCGGGCAATGGTTTTAAATAATTGTGCCAATCTTTTCGGGCTCTGCCAGAGGTAAAACTGAAGAAGCGCATCTTTGTTGATTTTTGATGTTGAAAGCGCTTTTAAAGAAATGGTACAAACATTCCTAGGCAATAATAAATATGCAAATTATGCTGAGATTGTTGAAATTATGTTAGAGAAGTTCAAAAATTTTTGCATTCTTATCTGGACAATTTTCCCGAAAATTTTGGTGATGTGAGTGAAGAACAAGGTGAGAAATTTCATTAAGATATTAAGGAAATTAAAAACAAAATTATGGTCGATTACTGTAAGCGGTATAGTCGTAACCCTACAGAAACTTAATAAAACCTCTAAAATCAAACTGTAAAGAGCGAACTTTAATAAAGATAATATACCTTGTGCAAATTAATAACTCGAAATTCTCCATTCGGAAATTTTTGAAAATTTCGTTTTTAGCCAATTTTTTTAACAAAAGCTATTGTACATGACGCCAGAAAAAATTCCTCACCCCACGGGTTCGGGATTTTTTTATTTGTGTGTATTTAAAATTGTGATACATTATCTCTTTCTAATATATTAAACTTAGTATAAGGATCGCTATGTCCCACAATAATCAATACAAAGGTTTTAGCTATAATGCACATGCGTATTATTAAGGGGCTCTCTCTCTCCTCTACCAAAAATATAGCTGTAAGTAGGCAATTAAAAATAACTAAAAAATAATTGTAAATTATAGCCAACGTAGAAATAATACAAAACCATCGATTGTTTAAAACGATTTATTATTACAATCTGCATTTACCGACAACTGTAAAAGTGGAGACGACCTAATATTCAGGCGAAAATCGTGGGTAAAAGTCTTGTCTAAGGAAGAATTTACTTCAGCAGAAGACTGGGTATTATACCTGGAAAGAATGGACAATTATATTACGGCAAATGATATATCAGACGAAAGCAAGAAGATTGCTACTCTGCGCAGCCTAATGGGTCCGTCCACGTATAAGTTATTACGCGATTTATGCTTTCCCAAGCTCCCAAAAGAAAAAAAGTATGAAGAATTGACAAAACTTTTGACAACGCAATTTTGTCCACAAAGCAGCTTATAAATAACTAAATAATAAATAAATAAATTTATGCAAATTCTAATAAAATGTTACAAAGAATATATTTACAGCTGAAATTATATCCAATTTTGTCACTGGAATCTGAAAAAAGTAGAACTTGTGCTACTAAGGCAGTACTGCCAACGCGCAGCACTACTCCACCTTCTTCAGACGTGCGCCATTTACAATTGTATGCAAAAATAATTAAGTTGATAGTTATACAAAGTATAATAATAATTGATAAGCGAAAACATAGGTGTTAGTGAGTAAAAATAAGTATAAGTAAATATATTAATATTAATTGGACTAATCTAGCATATTTTAGAAGGCAAAACTAGGATTCGGTAAAGTTTTTATTTTGAAATGATTATTTTTTTCCAAGGGAATAACGATTTACGAACCTCTATGTTTAATGACAGTGTTTTTTACAAAACTTTTTAAATTTGGGTTTATGATTGACAACTTCTTTTAGTTCAGCAGGAAGAAGATTAAATATTTTTGGAGCCATGTAAGATATGCATTTTTGTGAAAGCCTTTTATTTTTTTTTAGGAATTTCGTCTGTTTTGAGAGTTACTTGCCTTGCGTTATGGGTTGATTTTAATATTTTTAGAATTTTAATGTTTTTGGAAATGTAAATTAATATTTCGTATGTATATAATTGGGCTAACTGGCAAACGTGAAAATTTTTAAATAAAAAAGCTGTTCTTTGTAAATTATAGCCAACGTAGAAATAATACAAAACCATCGATTGTTTAAAACGATTTATTATTAGATTCTGCATTCACTGACAACTGTAAAAGTGGCGACAATAAAAAAGTCGACTCTTAACGAGGATGGCTTCTATGAAGGTTTTTTGTGTTACCTCTATGCAGCTAAGTGATAAGTCATAGCTACTTGCCCAGGCTATTATACCACACTGAAGAACGGACTCAAATAGTGCGTTGCGATTTTTCTTAATTTGGAAGCTAGTTTTTGCGGGTAATTTGAAACTTATTTGACTGTCTAGAATAATTCCTAAATATTTCACAGACTGTACTGTTTGAACTGACAAGGAACATTTGCACTGCGTAATATTGTTGCAGTTATGAAGAGTGATTTTCTCAAAATTGGGCTTGGTTCGATCATCTACAAAAAATGGCAAGAGTTTGGTTTTTTCCCAGTTTAAACTTAAAACATTTAAATCCAGCCAATGTTTTACCCATTTTAGAGCAACGTGACATTTGCATTCAAAAGCAAAGTCGTGGTCAAGAAGATCGTTAATATAAATTAAAAATAATACTGGACCCAACACCGTTCCTTGGAGTACGCTAAGCTGTATTATTCTTGATGAACTAGTGGATTCTCGTATAGTGACTTTTTGAGTTCTCTCCGTTAGGTAGCTTGTAATTAGTTTTAGTACTACACCCCTAAACCCAATAATTTGCAATTTTCTTAATAATACTTTGTGATCGACCGTGTAAAAAGCCTTTCTTAGGTCTAAAAAGATGCTTTTGAATTATCATGCTTAGAGAAAACTTTTTTTGTTACAAATGTTAGAGCATCTTCTAAGTTTAGATTTTCTTGGAAACCAAATTGTTTTTTGCTTAAAATTTTGTTGCTCTGTAACCATTGAACCATTCTTGCTTTTAAAAGTTTTCCATATATTTTTGCAAAAATTGAGAGTAACGATATTGGTCGGTAATTAGTACACATTTTCTTGCTACCGGCTTCAAACAAAGGTTTTATATTAGCCACCTTTAAATGAGCGGGACAGATTCCTGTTATATAACACCTGTTAAGTATATAAACCAAGTGTTTTGTAACAAAATCTGACGTTTGTTTTTATAGAAATGGAGTTATTTGATCATATCCGGATGGCATGAACGTTTTGGTTTTTGGAACGCTATCCAAGATCCAAGCGAATCTGTTCCTGATTTTTATGCCCGGTTGCGAGGATTAACAATTAACTGCGACTTCAACCAAAATCTAACAGTTTTTGAGGATGAAATTTATGTCAGGTTTGAAAGACGGAAGGGTCAAAGACAAACAAACAAAATATACACACAAGTGGTAGATCAGAAAAAAATGGAAGAAATAACGCGATTTATTCAAGTCGAATAATGGTAATTTTAGAAATAATTTTAATAGCAAAGATAAATGTAGGGCATCTAGTCGGAGTATGTATGACAAAAAATATAAAAAAAAACAAAATTTTGTAGAAACATTCAACTGTAGCGATGACCAAGTTGAGAGTGGCATGATGAATGAGGTGAATGTAGAGAGTGAAGAGATGTATAGTTTAATGAGTAAAAGTAAAAAGCAAAATCCTTTTTCTGTGGAAGTTTTTGTAGAAAATAAAAAATACGTAATGGACAGGCGCTGTCACCAGTATCATAAATAAGAATTTTGATCAACAAAATTTCAAAAACTATCTACTGAAAGGAGATTCTACAATATTAAAGAGTTTTTGTGGAAATTATGTCACCCCTGAAGGTTATTTTATTTGTAGTGTAACATTTAAAAATAAGAAAAGAAATACAAAATTGTATGTAGTTGACAACAATGGTCCTAACTTATTGGGACGTGATTGGCTAAGTAATTTTGATATTGGATTAGATATAATGAACACTATTGAAAATGTAGAAGTAAATAACTTAATACACACATTTTCAGAAGGTTTCAGCGTAAATTAAATTTAAATTTGCAAAAATTGACTTAAAATTAAAACCAAATTCCTTACCTATTTTTTGTAGACTGCGACCTATTCCTTTTGCATATCAAGAAAAAGTGAGTGCTGAGCGGGACAGGCTAGAAAACGAACGCATCATATCGCAGGTAGAGTCAAGCGACTGGGGTACTCCACTAGTACCAGTTCTAAAAAGTAATGGGACACCAAGACTATGTGGGGATTACAAAACGACGCTAAACAGGCATTTAGAAGAAATAAGACACCCCCTACCAAGGATAAATGATATCTTGGCAAAACTACACTCGGGTGAGCAATTCACGAAACTAGATCTGTACCAAGCGTACTCGATTTGAAATGAAAAATAACTCTAAGAAATTATTGACATGGTAAACTCACAAGGGTCTTTATCAATTAAATAGAATGGTATATGGCATTTCACCAGCTAGTGCATATTTTCAAAAACATTTTGAGCAGTTGTTTCAAGGAATTCCAAATGTATTCAATTTTTTAGATGATATTTTGTTAACAGGAAAAAATAAAGCTGAGCACTTGGCAACACTGAAAATGGTTTTGCAAAAGCTAAAAGAAGCAGGATTAACAGTAAGAAAAGTTCAGAGAACGTAAACTCTATCATCAATGCGCCTGCGCCAACTAACCAGACGCAAGTAAGAGCTTTTCTGGGACTGGTAAATTATTATTGCAGATATGTACAAAACGCGGCAACGCTGCTCAAACCGCTTTATAATTTGCTTGCTAAAAATGCCAGAGGACATGAACAGAGGAATGCGAACGTTCTTTAAAAAAAAAACCAAAGAATTTATTATCCATTATAATCCACAGCTACAGCTAGTACTAACTACAGACGCTACTTCCTATGGAATTTCTGCAGTTTTAGCGTACGTTATGCCAAATAAAGAAGAGAAACCCATAATTTAAGATTAAGGTAAGAATGCAGAAGAAACAGAAAAGGATCCGATCTTGAGCAAGGTAAAGAAATTAATTACTAAAGGATGGCCAGAGAAAAATAAAGACAAAAATTTGACACCTTACTTTCAAAAGACACGAGTTGCACATAGTCATTCTTTGGGGTCATAGAATAGTAATTCCCAAATCATTAAAAATAATAGTTCTAGATGAATTGCATGCAGCACAACTCGGAATTTACAAAACTAAATCATTAGCGCGTTCGTACATGGAGTATGACACTATTAATAAAGATATAGAAACCATTTGTAAATCTTGTGTACCGTGTGTCTAAAACAAACAAAATCCGCCAAAAGCACCTTTATTTTCATGAAAAGTTCGAACAAAACCCTGTGAAGAATGCATTGTGACTATTTTGTGCTAAATAACAAACAATATTTTATATTAGTACCCGTGTTCTCGAAATGGATAGAAGTTTACCCGGTAAAACACTAACACCCAAAGAATTAGAAGATGTTTTGAGAGATTGCTTTGTTAGATGGGGTCTGCCGAACGTGCTGGTATCCGACAATGGAAGGCAGATAGTATCTGAACAGGTAGAAACTTTTTTTAAAAAGAAATGGGGTTGAACATAAAACGTCACCACCATTTTCACCCTCAAGTAACGCTAGCGCTGAAATCACCGTTAAACTCGTCAAAAATACATGAAAAACATATTTTTCTGATCCTAAAAGCCAAAAAGAATCTATAACAACACTCTTATCAAACTTTTAAATTGCAGGAACGCAGAAAACGAGATCACAAAAAAATCACCTACAGAACTAATGCTTGGAAAGAAAACAAGAACTAGAATCAGCCAGATTCAAGAAACAAGTAAAAAGAGCAAAGAAGAGTACAAAGAAGCGAGACAGAAAATGGTTCAACATAAAAACAGGTTAGTTGAAAAATCAGGAGGAAGAATCAGAAAGCTTAGTGTGGGGGAGATAGCTATGGTTGATTATAATGAAAAACGTTGGGTAAAAGCAAAAATAATCAAGAAAGTAGGTGCAGCTACTTAAATATGCCAAATAGAGTCAGGGGAAACCTGGAGAAGGCACATAAACCAAATAAAAAGCCTACAAAAGTTCCAAAAAAGGAAGGGGCAGGAATACCCATCCCTCAAAAGAAAACACTAAAAACTCCTAAAATATCACAGCAGCCATTACAAAAAGCTGCAGGGAAAATTAGGGGAAATTCTGACACTCAGAATATACCAGAGGACATATTCTCAGAACAAGTAGAACCGGTCTCAGAAAGGATTGAAAATACCTTTCAAAAAGAAACCTCTATACAATCTGATGGCTCAGAGAGTAGCAGCATTTTCGAAGGCTTTCCAGCACAGCAGTCGCCGGAAAATTCAGACAAACGCACATTCAGACAAAATAAAGATGAAAGAACCAAAAAAACGCCCAGCCATTTTGCTGATTACCTCAAGGATTATTTTTAAAATGAATAATAGTAAAAAAATAAATTATTAAGCAACAAAAGTTATTAATTAAAAAGAAATCCATACTTACCTTTAGCTGATTACGTCTTGCACAAGAATAAATAATTATACTAACCAACTGTGATTTAATCATAAATTTTATTCCAGGATAGTTTAAGTATCAAATGTAATAGTGAGAGAAAACAATCTGTATTTTAGAATAAGATTTTAAACAAATAAATAGTTGAGTAACAAAAAAATTGTTTTAGTGCTTTTAAATTGACTGATATTAATTAATTATAAAATTTGAGAAATTTTAACTAAGTGTGAAAGTGTGTAACGAATGACACTTCTGGTTATTTAGGCATATTCTGTTTATTTAAAATTGTGATACATTATCTCTTTCTAATATATTAAAACTAGTATAAGGCTCGCTTTGTCCCACAATAATCAATACAAAGGTTTTAGCTATAATGCACATGCGTGTTATCAAGGGGCTATCTCTCTCCTCTACCAAAAATATAGCTGTAAGTAGACAATTAAAAATAAGTAACAAATAACCAAAGTAGAAATAATACAAAACCATCGATTGTTTAAAACGATTTATTATTACATTCTGCATTCACCGACAACTGTAAAAGTGATAAACCCTAGAAGTCGCACTTGTTCTACCAAAATTGTTTTTTAAGTGCCTCTAGAGTTACTCATGGTAGAATTAGGTGTTGCTTCTCTAATAGAAGATCAATATGACTTTTCAGAAAGAGGGGAGAACATTCTTGATAAATTTGGACTCTACCCAATGAGCATTTTCAGAAACTTCTGGTGACAGAAATTTATATAATTATTATAAAGAGGGTTCCATTGATACCCTAGGGTATTTAGAAGTTTCCTACAAGAATTGAGTTTGTATATTTGTTTTATTAAAGGCTCTAAATTGATGGTACCCTAAAGTAACATAAAACTGGCGTTAACTTTAATATAACTTTTGGTTATTTTATGAAGGTTTTATATTATTTGCTGTAACTTTTATAAAGATAAAAATGCTCATTGGGTATGATGAAGGAAAACAGGAAAGCAGTGGCGAAACTGAGGAAGAGTCGGTATATTTTGCTAGGTATTTGTAATAAAGAAATTTAATTTGTGATCTGTGCAGATAATATTTAAATAATTGGTGTGTAAAATTATTTAAAATATGATAACATTTATGATATGTGGAGTAGTTATTTAATTCAATATTTTTCAAAATAAGTTTTATAAAATTATATTGGGAGAAAAGAAAATTGAGCAAAATTTGAGAACATAAAATTGTAAAAATGCTGCAATCTGATTGGTTTATGCAGAATTACTGTGACGATCATAAAAATTTTATAACTTTCGTCTTCTTTGGCCATTAACTTATCATAATTTACAGTAGGGCTTTCTTTCATTAAAAGTTTTAAGGTTAGTACATTACTACTTCATCGGCAACACGGTGTGTGCTCCATTGGCTCTACTAGTAGAAGGCAGCACAAGATCTAAATCCTGACAAGTCGTTTAACAATCAGGATAAAATCGCCTTTCTCCTTTCTTTTCGTTAAATATTGTATGTTTTTTTTTGTGTTTGTTTAAGTGCTTGGCGGCGTTATTTTCCTTAATTTAATGTTCATATTATGTATTTTTACAGCATTTTTTTAGCACAATAAAAATTAATTTACTTTTCTCTTCTCGTTTGAATTAAAAGTGCTCTACTGGCACAGCAGTTTAAGCAGGTCTGTTATCAACCATAAATGGCCTTCGATGTGGTCCGAATACAGGACTATTCCTTTGATGATTTCCTCGTAATTGGAACTGCAAACTCCTGGAAAAAATAACATATATAAAGGATGGGCCACAGCTTGCCTCATGAAAGCTTCAATGGTCAAAATTTCACATTTTTTAAATCTGTTTTTCTAATCTAAAGCTTGGATTTAAAAAAAAAATTCAAATTTTCAACTAAATCCATAAAGTTTTATATTTTGTCTTACCAAAAAGCCAAACATTTTTAAAATTTTGCGATTATGTCAAAAGTTAGGAACAATTTAAAAAGTGCGGAGTTTTGTGGCCCAAACTTTAAGAAAATTGCTTTTTTCAAATTTAAACAGATTTTTATATTATTTTGTATGTCATGTTTATTTGCTATTAGACTTAATTCTATATCCGTACCTTAGAGAAAAAAGGTATTAAGTCCAAAATTTCTGGGTCCAGTTTTTTTAAATTACATCTAGATTCAAATTTACCACTATATTCCTAAAATTTAATAAGCAACACATTTAAGGTTGATTAACTGGGGACAGCAAAAATTTTTCTGAGACCAACATATCAAAATCTTACTTATTTTATTATAATAATTAACAATGTGTCTTTCAAAAGTCTCATTTAGCTCCGGTTTCATACATCCATGCTAATTATGATCATTACCTAACTGTCCTTAATGTATGGAAAAATTCGACCATTAAATGGGAAATTTCTGAATTTGTTACGCTTTTAATGCGCTTAAATCCTTAATAACATAAATCCTAAATTATTAGTTACATTTTTATATAATATTGTTAGGAACTAGCCTGAGAGAGTGAACTTTTTGGGTGTGTTTGAATTTTAGCCAGGAAAGCCAGGGAAGACAAATGTAACCAGCGCGCCATTAGTTCCCCCACAAACGATTTTACTACCGCCACTCCACATAAAATTAGGGTTTATGAAAAATTTTGTGAAGGCCATGGACAAAAAAGGCTTTTAGTTATTTTAAAGAAAAGTTTCGTAGAATCAGTGACGCTAAAATTAAATAGGGAATATTTGTGGGTCCTCAGATTAGGAAACTATCTTCAACGCAATGAAAGATACTTGGAACTTGGAATGCATTTAAAATGGTTGCAACAAATTTTCTGGGAAACACTAGAGCAGAAAACTATAAAAACCTGGTTGTCCAAATTCTTTTGTGTTACCAAAACCTAGGATGTAACATGTCATTAAAAATTAAATTCAGTTCTTATGGTGCTGCATATGCGACGAGCATGGTGGGAGGTTCCACCAATTTATTTTAAACATGGAAAGAAGGTATCAGAGAAAATGGAACTGTGAGATATTAGCCGACTACTGGTGCAGTCTATTTATTACGATAGATGCCCCAGAGGCACAGTTTATTTGTTCACCCAATACCTTCTCCACATATGCCAATCAACTCCTACCTCTAGATTCAATAATAAAAGTGATATTTAATTGCAAAGGAAAAAGATTTAGAAATGAAATGGAAAATTGCCTGCCGAATAAACAACAAAATAGAGTAAAAAAATTGTAAGTTTTTATTAGACACTTAAAGTTAATTTTCAGTTTTATCAGCATTCGTATCCTTATCTCTATCGAGTCGACCAATCAAGCAGGCGCACTTTTAAAATCATGGCGAATGCGTGACAGCTCCAGCTGATTAAATGCACGAAATCCTGGTTACGATTAGGGACCTGCTCGATAGGTCGACTCGATAGAGATAAGGATACGAATGCTGATAAACCCGAAAATTAACTTTAAGGGCGATATTTACTAAGATGGGTTAGGGTTTAGGACTATGGGATGTATGTAGTTTTTAATCTAATTTTGCGGGTTTTTCTTTAAATTTAAATAAAACTTGTTGGAATTTTGGACTTACTATAATCATATAAATGATTTCGCAAGGAAAAAACACAGGTTTTCCAAAAATTTCGTGAAAAAAATGGAAAAAAAGCAAATTGACGGCGGGTTTATCTCCGTATAGTAGGCTTTTTAACTAAAAATACTCTGTTAAATGGGTTACTTACTTATATTTTTTTATCGCTTTTTATCCCTAAATTTGCAGAGGTCCATATGAAAAGATATATTCTTACACAACACTTCTTCAATATGATGAAAATATTAACTTTTATAAATAATAATATAATAAAAATTTTTATCGATTAAACACTGTCAAAACACTTAACTGACGTTTCGCTCGCTGACGCTTTGCTCGTTTTGAACGAGAACCGTACCTTCTGAAATAAAAGAAAGCCATCACAATCTATAAACGCGTGAACCACCAATTTTGACAAATTTTATTTTGACCATCTTTATAGAATTTTCTATACCTTTCTTCGTCCCCCCCCCCTCTTTAAATAACAAATATTTTTATTGTTGAAGAATTTAGTTATTTCATTATTTTATTTATCATTTTCAGTTACAATTGGAACGAAAAGCAGTTACGAATTCTCCCCTCCCCCTTGTAAAACTTACCTACGCCCCCGCGCCATTACTTAATTTATAGATGGTAAGGCAAGGTCTGGGAAAAATGCAGGGAGAAACGAGAGTAGGCAATTGCTCTCCCTCTTCCATGCTTTTGCAAAAAATCTCCGAATTTTCATAAAAATTTAGAAAAATTGCTAAAATCACACGTTTCTCTCGCCCCTAACTGAAGACTTTTAGCGGCACGTAATATGACATCACCGCACAAATCACAAAATCGCGCAAAACCACCAAAACAATAAAAAATAAGCAAATCCCCAACAACTCAAAAAACCGGCAGAATTTTTATTACTAGTATTTTTTACATGCGCTATTCTTTAATTTGCGCTGAATCAATTATTAAGCGAATGTTGTTACTTTTGCGCGGTTTGTGAATATGCAGGAATCAATTTTACACTATAATTGCTTTCTTGCTTGAAAAATAACAGTGCACAGCGGTTATCGCGCAAGATTTATACCGTGAAAAATTGCTTTTTAAGATTCCGCGCGCTAACAGTTACCACAAAAATTTAAACTTTTTATTTTTTAGGCGCGTAGTTAATCGCTTTTGACAAGGTGTGCAAACGCCTAAGCAAACCAGATGTGTGTATGTAAGAAATCTTAAATTTTATTATTGAAAATTAATTTTAAACTTATATGTATAATGCTTTTTTCTTGATTTAAGAGAGCAGTGATCTCCCTGAATCAACTTAAAATGAGATACCATACGTTCCTATACATTGTCTTAAAAAACGCGCTGGAATACCCAATTGAAGCAAAAAAAAGCCTGGAATTTTAAAGCAGATAAACCACCTCTTGGCGGTGGTCTATAATATAAGATGATTTTACTCAAAATACAACATCCCGTGTCACTTTGACATTTCTCAGATTTCTTGTTTACCCATATTTTATTAATATTTACGGATTATTTGGACTGTTTTAAGAAAAAATGGCCCTATGCGTCTCATTCCAGTACATTTTGACGTATATCCAGGTAAAATTATCTTATAAATTGTGGTCTGGTTCGGCTTAAAATAAATTTTTCGATACCCATGTATATGTCAGCCTTCAAACCAAACTTTCGATAAACTATAGTCCTTAGTAAATACCGCCCTAAGTGTCTATTACTTATTTTTACACTTATGTTTTAACATAGCCCTATATTTAGTCTATGGTTTTAGGTAACGCCATACGTATATTTTAAGTTATTAAAATGTTTGAATATTTCAAATAGGTGGCCTTAAAAAAAAATTTTAGGTTATTTGGAAAAAAATCAAAAAAGTGCTTCGAGCCGTGTGCTATATAGTTTTTACATAATGTGCCAGTTCAGCAAATTCTGATGTTTAATTAACTCCAAAACGTAGGGATATCACACTTTGACATTTCCTAAGCTAAGGTCTCTGACAAAAAAAATCTCCACTCTTAAAAGGTTGGTAAAAAATTAGATACATTAAGGTCAGTCCATTTAAAGTGATCAACTACCTTGTGCTCAATAATTTTAGATATCAAAAATATTTTAGCACCATAGAACTCTAAAATTTTTTTTTAATTTAATTATTAAGCTTTATAGAATGTAAATTTTACTTTTATATTTGGAACGTTTTTAGCATGTTTCGGAGGTTTGCAAAAATCCATATAGAGTTCTTTACGCAAGTCGTATTAAAATAAAATTAAAAGTGAAATACTTAGAAAGAAGTGTTCTAAAAACTTAGAAACAATTAAATATTTTAATGTTAAGCTGAGGTACTAATTTTTTTGCTAAAAAAGCTAAAATAAATAAAAATTAGAAAAATTAATATTAAAAAAGAAAATACTTACCATTAAAATCTTTTTTAATATTAATTTTTCTAATTTTTTTTTATTTTTCCTTTATTAGAAAAAAAAATAGTACCTCAGCTTAAGATTAAAATATTTAATTTCATCGTAAGTTTTTAGAACACTTCTTTCTGAATATTTCGCTTTTTATTTTATTTTAATACGACTTGCGTGAAGAACTCTATATGTATTTTTACAAAAACTCCTAAACATGCTAAAAACGCTCCAAATATAAAAGTCAAATTTATCGTGTGATGTGGTTTTAATAGCATTAGGTTAACAGTTTTAACATGTAATTAAAAAGTTTTACCAAATTAATAATTTATTAAATTTTCGCTAACTGATTTTCTACATTTTTTATATATTGCCAATATGTAGAGCCATATATCTTCTGGGGGGGGGGGGCGTGATACAATACTAAAACTTTGCACACAAAATAATATAATTATGTTTTACTATGCCAAAATTGGTATATGATATTTAAACAGGATAAGTTTTGTAAATAAAAATGTTGGGTTAATTTTGGACCTTAGCAAACAATACACAATTCAATAACTATATATTAATTTTAACCACTAAGTAAATAAATATAAATACAAGAAAAAATACACTAAAAATGCGCATAAGAAGGAGAACTCGATAATAATAAAATGATTAGAAATAAAGAAATGGATTGAAAAATATAAAAATCGTATTTCGAAGTGTTTTTAAAAAAGTAAGTCAATTATTAATTTGGTAAAACTGCTAACCTAATGCTGTCAAAACCACATCACATATATATTATAATATCACCAAAAAATAAAGTCTCTGATGCTGCAGATTTGAAAAAAAACAATTATTTCGGTACCCTTTGCGCTAAAAAGGCCACAGGTAGCGTAATATGTACCAGAAAATATTTTAAAAAGCAGCAAAAGAAAGGTAAGATAATAGGTCAATTTTTAAAGTCATAAATATAATTTCGGAATTCAAACCTAAAAACCAGAACAAAGGAAAGTAACTTGCAAAGAAGTTGGAAAAGCAGAAATTTTAAAATTTCTTCAAAACGAGCCGCTACTGTTTTCGTACCACTTACTTTTAAACAAAAACGAATAACTTGTTAAATAAACCAATAATTTGGCTTTCTAGAAATGAAAAACCGTTGTTAACTGGGTGTCTTAGTTTTTGAGATATTCATGGAAAACTTGAGCAATGCTTAAATTTTCCCCTTTTTTATTAAAAATTCGGTTACTGCCCCCCAAGGGACGTAAACCGAGATTATTCGACTTTTAATTGAAATATAGTCATGATGTCATGTCATAAAAGTTTAAACAATCTTACACATTTTTCGAAAATTTAAAGAAATAAACTGCTTACATAAAAAAAAACATAAGGTCATTCGTTTGGCATGTCTTTCTGAGTTATGTATCGCCCTTAATTTAGCAAGAAGGGCCAAAAGAGACCCGCACTTCATTCTTTATTTAAGGTTCGTGGCGCAGAAATTGTCGATGTTAAAAGCGAGTTTTTAAAACAACATCAAAACGTCATGTCTGCCGCCATTAATTTGGTTAACGTTGACTTGGATGTCGAAAATGTGTTACGCGACTCCTTTTTAAATGACTTTTATGAAATTAAAGCTAGTTTTAATGATTTGTTTGATAGCAAAACTCAAAATGTAAGTTTTTTCTAACCGTTGTATCGCGTCGCAGCCGTATTAACGTTACTCAAAATGTACCTTCACGGACAATCAACCCCAATACTCTTGGGCCAATATTAGGCAAGTGAATTTATACTCATTTGTCGTGGACTATAATTCGTTTCAATTATGGATATTTATGACGCTTTAATCTACCACATTTCTGGAGTTTCCAATCGAGAAAAATTCTTTTACTTAGCGTCCGCCATGGAAAAAGCCTGCACTCGCGATCGTGTCCGCCCTTCCTAAGATCGATCAAAATTATCTTATTGCATTCGATGCGCTAAAAATAAAATATATAAATCACCGTATTATTGCGCAGTCGCATTGGTCAGCTATAGATAATTTGGCTAAAATTAAGCCTAATGATCCTGCATCTCTTAGAAGTCTAATGCCACTATCGGAAAATTTGGAAACTTTGAAAAAGTTGGGATACGATCTCGACTCTTACGGTGGGATTTACTAAAAGGGTTTAGTTTTTAGAACGGTCCTAAGTTTAAGTGAAATTTTTGGTTTTAATCATTTTAAACTAACCCTCCTTGAGTTTTGGACACAGTTTAAATTATAAGAAGAATTTTAATAAATTTGTTTATTGAATAATCATCCTAACACAATCTTTTGTTGGATTTAAGAAGAAAGTTTCAATTTAGAAGAAAAGAAAATTTAAAAATTGAAACCCACGCGGGGTTTAAATAGTAAACACTCTGTAGAACAAATTAAAATTGAGGTTATATGTCGCTATAATTAAAACTTACTCTTGATAATTGATTTTTCCAATTAATACTTGATGTCACACAACGATTTAGATGGGTGATAATAAAATAAGGAGTACATTAATTTTGTATTTATTTAGAAGGTGTTTTTATTTATGAAATGTATTAAAAAACTTAAATGCAAGTTTTTTTTACATTTCTGCCACTGTTGAAATGTCAGTTTAAAAATATTAGCGCTGCGTTCAATCACAAACAGCGAGTTCGGATCTTTTACCTCTGCTTGCACCTTGGCTTGCACCAACCTCTACTGATGAAAGCTACAGCTTTAAAATGAGTGGGCTTTGAGTAACGAAAATTATTTTGACTGAGCTTTTAGATAACCTCAATGTTTTACTTTCAGTTTGTAAATAAATTAATATAGTTGTTTTGGGTTTTTTTGTTTGGTATATTTTTCGTGCATAATCAGTGACCTTTACTTATATTTGTTTTTCCTTGTAGTTCCCTCATAAATATATTTTTTGTGCTGAAAACGGGTTGAACATATGGCGTTTTTCTGGACAAAATTGGAGGTGTTTTATTGATTAATAAACAACTTGGGATATTAAATAAGGTAAATAAAACTTCTTGTAAAAACGGTTATTTAGGGAAATTTTAAACAAACTAATTACCAATTGCCACAAAACAATTCTTTCTGGGTGCTATAAACCACCCCCCAGAGGTGGTCTAAAAAATCAACAACTTTATAACCCACAGATGATGAAGCTATTATGTGCCAAATTTTTGGCATATTCACCATATGCCCTTTTGAAGCATGTAAAAAAAATAGTTTTAGGGCATTTTCTCCTAAAATATGGTATATTTTTAGAAAAAAATCTGTTTTTCAATGGTAGTTTGCAATAATAATACAAAATAATGAATAACTTTGTGTCTTTTCTGTATGGGTAAGTGGTTTTTTTTTAAATTTGATTTTAAAATTTAGTAACCCACACACGTGTAAATATTTATATCTGTGGGGGGTACTATTTTAGATCTTAGTAAATCCCACTGTTATGGTTTTCCGCAAGTTAGGATGGTGCTCAAACGCTTAGATCAGACTACCGCTACGCGATATGAGTTGGAACACGGCTCTACAAACGTACCCTACTATCATGATTTATTAAAAACTTTAACTTAGTATTGTATTGTTTATGACACCTTACAATTCGTTATCAATTAATCCTGCAATTACAACCCAAAACAAGAACACGTCGCGCCGCCTCAGAAAAATCAGGAGTCCTCAAATTCTTAATCAAGCTTCAAAATGTAAAAAGTAAGACACCCTACGATCGCTACACTTTTTGTAAAACCACTCATAGTCCAGTAAGTGGGTATAAAAAAAGGCCTTTGGCTAGCAAAAGGTGGGGAATAAACGATTTTGAAATATGTTAGACACGAATACTCTAATACAACATCCAAGTTTTCGACCCCCCGGCGCCGCTCGCACCGCCATCTTGGATTATATGTGCAACAAACTCTTTTTTTAGCTTTAACATCTTAACAATTACTTATGCAAAAAAATGTGTAATGGCAAAGTTAAAGAGAATAAACTTATCTACATTTTATGTATTTAAAAATTTTTTGTCTTATAGGTTAAAAGTTACACAGATAGAAATATGAAGTTTATAAAAAAAAAAACGTCAAACTCCGAACAAAAACACACAGTATTTCGTCAAAATTTTAGTAAATACACTGGGTAGCATATTTACACACGCTCCCATACGACGGCACCAGCGGCGTGCTGAAAAAGGTTACTGATTTGGGCACCTAGATTTAACGAACTATCAGTTTCATAGGGGACCTATTATAGGAAAAACTCTGATTTTAGAGTAACAGTTTAAGTAATTCTTGTTGTAGTTATGTAGTAGCAGTTTAATCAAACCGTGTTTAGTAACCTAATAAACATTAAAGTTGCAAGGTTACAACAATTACTATTATAAAAATTATCGTGCCTTCATCTAATTTTATGAAACCAGGATACCTGGTAATAAAACCCGATCACCTTTATAAAAACTGGTAACCAAACTTATTATTATTTATTATTAATTTATTCACATATTCACAAAATATTTTTTTGTAAAAATAAATACATAAATAAGAATCTATTTTAAGATTAAGACCCAGAGAGCACTGCAAACTCTTCTTTATAAAATCTAAAATTTTAACCCTGGCAGCCCATTATTCTAGAGTCATTCTATTTAATCTACAAAAAACAAAGTGTTCAGAATCTATATGAATCCGCTCCTCCGTTCTACAAGACAGCCTTCCAGGCTGCTCTTGCCCTTGCCAATACCTAGCCTCACATTAACAAAAGACTCATATACGAAAGTATAAAACTTTTCAAACATTTACCTCTTAAGGTAAGAAGGCATTGTGGAACATAATATATTCAGGAAATCCATCAGTAACTATCTCATAACTAAACCATACTACGATTATGCTGAATACTTCAGGGATGGTATTACACTATTATTGTTTAACTTAATTATTTTGTTAATTGTTTAATTCTAACTAAGTAACTGTTTTTCTCTGGTGTAGTTGCAAATGGCTGCCTTTTTTATTGACCCTGTTAAAAAGTTGTCTTTATACTGAGATTTTCAATTTTTAATTTTTTAACTTTAAAACACGAAAAAGTGTAACGAAAAACGCAATAACAAATAAATTTCGTACTTGTCAAGTCAAAAGCGCATTTGTGACGTCAGAAATGGAAAGTGGTAACTGTGAACTGCGCTGGCGTACTTGTCCCGTCAGAAGTGCGAACTGAGAAGTTTTGTCCTTAGTTTTAGGGAATCATTAGATAGGTGTATTACACATACAAAAATTTTAGGTTCAACGGCTATGATCCCCTTTGCAGGAATCGACTACGATAACACCATATTTCCTCCTATCGCCTTTTTGAAAGTTATCCAACCGCCAAAAATTATAAAAAATTGTACAGTGGGATGCAACTTCATCATGATTTATATAAAGGCGTTTTTGATGTTGCTTTACTGTCTTCATCTCATGTATTTTGTGGTTAGTATATTTGTATATATCTTGATTTTTGTGAAATATTTCATTACATACCCAAAGTGCAGTAAAAATTTTGAAATAAAGGCCAATCTTTGGTTTTACGTATTTCATTTAAACAACATTTACATTTATTTACTTCCAGAATAACAAAACTTAAAAAAAACAACAAAAAATAATCATTTTTTTTTTGAAGACTAAAACCAGGCAGAAGAATATAGTAATATTTGTTGAGTAAACCTAATCCTTTGAGATCCGGTAAAAATTAAAAGTTGGTATGAAGTATTTTTCAAGCAAGTTAATTAAAAACGAATATGATGATGAAAATTGTAAAAGGTGGATATACGTTTAAGCTGACAAGAATTTTTATTAATTTTTGTCAGGAATGTAATAATAATTTTATTTAAACGATATACAAAGTATAGAGAAGTACATTTTTTCATGCTTTTGTAAAAAAATGTAAAAAATAATGGCCCTTTTGCGTCTAAATGCTTTCGATAATATATCGGCAATGGCCCAACTGAGATGTTTCTTCACAAACGAGAGGTTTTGCAAAACGAAATTACCTAAATTGTAAGAATTTTGCCAAATACAGGGTTTCAATTATTAAAAAATTGAGTTTTCTGATAGGAAAATATAGATAGATATATTATAATAATAAACCACTATTATGTTTTCTTTCATCTTATTTTAGGCGTTCCAGATATATCCCAAAAAAAGGCTTTTCCAGGCAAAGGATGTGTATTCTATTCGATAACTTGCAATTTGTTTAAATAAAATTATAAATACATACCTATCTGGAAAAAAAATAAAAACTCATCCTTGATATGCATACAGCCCCTGAATTTGATTACTTTTTAAGGTTCATTATGAATACCAAATTACTCTTGTCAAATGGAAATTGTTAGATATTGGATCCAGCAACCACTTGACTTTGTCTGACATAAAATTACCAGACAACTACAATCATCAAGAAAGAGTAAAGAAAACTCTAAAAAATTGCATAACACATCACGTACTGCTTGCAAAGTAAGTAAATAGTAAAACTGCAAATCATTTAAGAAAAATTATCTGAATCTTTGTTGCATTTTTCTAATAGATTTTTAAACATTTTCCCTAGTTTTGTTGTTCAATGTTCTTTATTATTTCCAAAGAAATAAATACATTTCTTAAAAACAAAGGGTTACTTCTAAAGTAATAAAACATTTACTTAAGTAACATATGGGCAACAAAATCATAAATTAAAAAAAAGAGTAATATGAAAAATAAACCTAGAAAACAAAAAAATGGCACTAAGAACTGAAAATGGAAAGATCTTAAAGTTTAGTAGAAACCAGTAGAGTGCAAATGGAAAATCACGACCATCCCTTGACCTCACAATTCATTGCGAAGTATGGCGAGTGTAGTCAAAATATTTGCTAATGAATGGACAAGTTTTGTCGCTGTGTGGATAGATATATTATTGAGTGAGTCCACGAAATGGTCAGGATCCTACCATGGATTAACTCTAAAGGAGTTGTATAGGAGACATTCAAACATAAGGTGAAAAATATTTTCTGGTCTGTGCATATTGCAGACTGAGGAATTTATTTTAGGGTCAATTGTGAAAGAGATGCTATTGATTGTAAATCTATAATAGTGACTATTGCAAGACCTAATTTGGGCGATCACCATTTTTAGTTAAGAGGGACATTTAAACGTTAAGTATGAGGAGGGTACAAGCCTTTGTAATTCCAGCACATGGTAAAAGACAGTATAGCAACAGTTTTTTGTTGTGACTGAGTGTGGTTGCATTAAGATTTTCCCATAGATGGCGCATGTTGACTATCTCAAACCATGGTTGTAAATGCAAAAACCAATCGTATTTGATTTCCGAATTTTTTAACTGTAAAAGTCTGTTTAAGCAAATCTTTGGTAACCTTTCGTCAGGCATTTGAAGTAGTTTAATAAGAAAGTTCAAGGTAAGCTTAAAAATATTAATTGATCAATACGAATTAAGGCAGATGCAGTTGGCCGAGAAGGAATTTGTAAAAGCTCGACGGGATTCTTTCATTCATTTTTCCTACTTTTGACTAAAACAACAAATTGCGCAACTTTGCCCCAATTTCATCTGTTTCGTATCTCTTACCGTTTAGGAGATCCCCATGGTAAGCATCGAAATTGGAACACCCTGAATTATTTGCAGGACAACCCAAATGCTACTTCTAGGCTAACCAAATATAAGCAAAATTATTTCTAGAATATAAATTCATTTTGAGAAATTTTGACTCTAATTTGTGGGTTTTTTTTTTGTCTCGTATAAGTTAAAGGCCTATTGAACTGCCCAAATCATTTTTAACATATATAGTTTTGACAAAAATATCATGAAAAAACGGCAAATTTCCACCAATCTGTTTAATTACAAAAAAATTCATATGTAAAAAAAAAACTTCATACAAATGTCACCAACCGCTTTATTTTTCACTTCAACAGTCGGGGATTAGAAGGAAATAAAATTCTACAGAGGAGTTAATTAGGGAGTAATCAAAATCAAGAGATATACTAAGCCAGGGAGTAGAATGAACCTTTTATTTTCCTAATTCCTAGCGGACTTAGATTGCTCGCTTTTACCGAATTGATTGGTATAAGTGCTGAGAAGGCCCAAATGAGGACAAAAAGTTTTCGTACTGGGTTCCACCCCTTGTTTGAACAGTCTAAAACCCGGTATTTTATTTTGCACTTATAGGTATATAGGTATTACGTAGTGATAATAATTATTATTATAAATATCTGCTATTCTATTTTAGATTTGCAAAATCAATGAGCAGATATTTGTCGATACCTCTTCTTTGTCAAACCATTAATTCTATCACAATTTTAACTAGCACAGCATATATAACACTACTGGTAAGTCAAAAATATTGTAATTATCCACTGCATTGCATTCATTGTCCTAGCGTATACTCATTTTGTGCAACTGTACTCCCGGTTTTTTAATAAACTCTTCGGAGTCTACTAGTTCTGGCAATTAGTCCAGTACTAGCGGAACTTTGTGTCCATCCAGTTTTAGAGTGCAGAAATTATAAATGTAGACTGAACGTGCGTTAATTTAATTTTTTCCAGCACAAGAAAAATACTAATCAGTTTGCAGTTTCAATAGAATTTTTCGGAAGCGTCGTTGTGATTTTTCTCTACTGCTATTATGCGCAGATATTTCAAATGCAGGTAAGTTAAATTTTCAAATATACTGATAAATTTAATGCCCTAGATATCACTGTAGGAATTCATGATAATATTAGATTTGTAAGGAGTTAGCTTTTTTGATTTTTACCATTAAAGCCTTTTAGATTTATTGTGGTACTTCCTTCATGACCCGGAACCGATTCTATATTAAACTTCTTGGGCAAGCCGAACTCTTAAGGGCCTTTATACAGTCCCTGATCATATCACGATATACATCATTCATTTGTTCGTTCGTTCGTTCGTTCGTTCGTTCGTTTGTTCGTTATTTATTTATTTATTTATTTATTTATTTATTTATTTATTTATTTATATCTATGATTACATACATGAGCCCTGACTGATAATTTTTTATTATTACCTATTGGTTTTTGTTTTGAATCCATTTAATTATGATTATATTAAATTTAAGTTCCCTTTAAATCAATTTAGTTTAGAGGACAAAAATAAAACCTTAATTTTTTAAATAAGATTAAAATGTTCCGCGCTAAAATGTACGCTATTGCTGCGCCATTGTGCATGGCAACTCCACACAAAGATTACTATGACAACTCCGCTAAAAGAAAGTACACGTGTGTGCAATAAGTTAAGTAAAATTAATTTGAAATGGGCGTCACACGCAATAAAAACATTAATTAAAAGAAAACTCGCTAGTGTTTCTTCCGTTACGAAAAAGCATCACTAACAGCAGTGGCTCCTCAATTTTAACTGTATTTAAGCTGTCTTCATAAAAATAAACTGGTCCTTCGAGCCGGATCTTTTATAGCTCCTAATAATTTTTATTCCAATTTTGTCCGCCATTGTTCCTGTTTCTAAAAACCTGATGCTCATGCATCTAATCTGTAGTTCCAAAATTGAACGCTAGATGTACACTGTTCACTTAGCCTCTCTATTTTTATATAATAAAGAACTTAATGTCACAGGTCTACCTTCTTGCGAAGAATAAAGCCACTACTTAAGTATCTTTAAATTTTAGAACGAGCAACTCCTAGACTCCATCTTTGCTACTAAATGGAATACATTTAACATACAAAATCAAAAAGCTCTTATACTGTTTGCATCATCAATGACCAAACCTCATCTAATCTCAGGAGGGGGTATCCTTGTGCTTAATTATAAGTGTTTTACCTGGGTGAGTAGTAATTTTACAGATACATAACCGAGCTTCCAATATTTAAAGTATACTTGTTTAAAGTATCCTTTCAAAATGTTTAATTTAAAAAAAAATGCTATAAAAGCATATGATGAAGAAAACAATTACTTAAACAACTCAAATCGCAAATACTCTAAAAGAATTCGACACGAAACTCTAAACTAAAAAATCAATGTTTATGATGGTGTTAAATGTTGTTTGGGATGCGGAACCAGTGGAACCACTGATGAGTTCACACTGGTTGCCAGGGGCGTTTTTCTATCCAGGATCTTTAGATGTTTCATTTTTAATATTTTGATTTATTTTTTGTTGTGAATTTTAGATTATTCACAAGGCTGTCAATCTATTAAGTATTTTGGCAGTAATGGCAGATCAAAAAAGGAAATAAAAAATGTTGATACGCACAAAGTGTTTTAAAAACTATTTTTGTGCCCCTAGAGATATCATAGCACATTTAAAAGAACTAAATATTACTACACGAGCACGAAGGCACAACATATTATTCAACGTATACTTTAAATGATTAGAAATGGTTTAACCAATACGAGATACTTTTTAAAGCTTGAAAAGCGAGGTTTCGCATATCACATGACATTTTAGGACGAAGGTCAACCAGAAAGAGTAAAATCACGACCTTGGTGTGCAGAACCTCGTTTTAGAGTTTGTTGCATTGCACTGTAAAAAATATTTAATGAATTTTTGTGCTTTTTACGTGAAAGCTTGCTTTACAGTTTAAATAAAATATAGAATGTTAAATATCCTTTTAGTTTATTTTTTATAAATTTACATAAAAAAGTCAATTTCTTAAGCAATAACAAACTTTAAGGGAACAAGAATTGCTCATTTTAGGTTGACATCATACCTGCGTCCAATGATGCCTGGAGGACAAGCAAACCTGTTGGTGAATAAGAAACCCGTGTAAAAGAGTGTTTAATTTTCTGGGAAAATGTGGGGATTTTGTGCGGCGGTAGGGGGTTCTAAATGAAGAAAAAGATTCAATCTCAAATCTACGACCAGAAAGAAATGTGTACGTATTTTTTTTTACGATTGTGGGACGTCGAAACACCAGTAATATTAAACTTACATTAGAAGCAAAAAAGTTTGTTTGTCCTCCACGCTAAGTGTGGTTATGTAAAAAAGTCATGTAACCTAAAATGATCAATAGCTAAAACTTACTTACTCGCCTTTACCATTTTACTTCTTTCCTTCAACCATAATAATATGATATCCAAATTTAGTTTTAACGGGTGGATCGGTGTAAACAGGGTTGGCGACTGTGGACACGGGCAAAGCAAATGCTGCTTCTTGGAACGGACCAACCATTGAACCTCTCACCATCCAACCTAAAATTATAGTAGATTATCTTATTATGATGTAAGTAGAACATTGACTAGAGAAACATATATAGACAACCGAGCTGAAAGCGAGACTAGCTAAGCGCTGCTGCATACGTTGGTGCAGCACTTTTTCTTTTAGTGTGAGCCCCACGTCACCTGCCGTAATATGTAAAATTGTAAAATTTCTCAAAGAAACATATCGCAATTGTTTGGCGATTGTATGGCACTACATCCACAAGGTTTTGAATTATTTTTTCGTGGGAAGATGGAGAGCAGTATAAACAAATTAAAAAAAAAAACAATGAATATTAATATATCTACATCAAAAAACATTCCAGATCAAGAACTAATTGACAAATTCTTAAATCAAAAACTTAAAAATGGAGTGTCAGATTTTAGATTTTCCCCGTGGTCTGAAAAAAAAGGCATTAGGCGTTGATTTAGTTAGCACTGAAATGTTATTAAGGTGTTGCCCGCGTATTCTGTGTGTTTTAAAACATATTTTTAATTTTTATCTGACTTTTAATGTTCATTTAAAAATCGGGAAAAAGTCTTTTGTCATTGCCCTGCCAAAAACTGCTTGCCCTGAAAAAATCATTGAAAAACAGATTCGTGTATTCGTCGATCAGCCTAATATTCTCCCGAATTTCGTAAAAATTAGTTGTTCTACGGCAGTTGCTACAGTGACAGATAATATCTTGAACGGAACTGTTGAAAAAAGCTTTTGATAAGATCATTATAAAATTATTTAGGGTAACTGTCTAGAACACACTGCTCTACACAATTATACTGATGATGGACAACTTCAAAAATCTTTTTTGAGGGACCTTACTAATAGTTGCCATCTTATTAATATATCTTAAAAATCTGTTTAAGATATTCCCAAAATACTTGTAGACATCAAGGCTAATAAATCCCAGGTAATGCTATTTGGGCGAAAACAAGCGCGCATCAGATGTCTTAATAAAATCAATTAGTGCCACGGAAAAAAATTTAGTTCTTGATTCTAGTTTAACATATGAAAATCACGTATCTCTGTTAATAAGGCGAGCATTTTCAAACCTAAAATTGCTGTTTAGCCAAAGAAAGTATCTAAATACAACTACAAAAATTTTACTTTGCGACTCGTTAGTTCTATCACACCTACAGTAAAAGTGTATGATAGTGTTGAATGATGTTTGGGGAGTGTGACCAGTGGAACCACTGATGAGCCTACGCTGGTTGCCCAAGGTGAAATATCATTCGATCATTTCTCTTTTTGCTTTGGTCCTTTATGTGTTCCTTGTGGGATACTCATCCAAGTTTGAATTTTCGTTTTTTCTACCCAAGATCTTTCTTTTCGGTTAAAGTAACTGATTCGAAGGCTTTTTAACTTCTTTTTTTCTAATTTGAGGCTTGTTGAGCAGCATGGACCACTACATATTATTAAATAATTTAATTTATGTTTTTAGACAGATTCCTAGTTGTAAGGACAAAATAGTTTTTGAAAAAATTTATTTCAGTTTGAAAATATTTGGCCTTAGAAATTTTCGCAAAACTTATAAACCATACGTTATAAAGAACATTTATGTATAAATCGTCAATTTTTTAATTTTTATTTGCGGACACGAGATTCACTTTGTTGTTTTTTATATCGTCAATGTTTCATGTTTACCCAACCTATTTCTTTTAGTCCGTAGCTTACTTACTTCTAAGAGGAATGCCGTGAATAATTTTACTTGATGTTTCAGCAGTCAGGCAAGGTCCATACAGTCTGTCACAGTGGTTAAAGATAGAAAAAATGATTGAATCGCATAACTTTTTTTTCATATTAAAACATAACACTTCACACACAATTACAAGTTCCAGAAATTCTCCAACAAGCAATTTGTTGAAAATCCTTTTGAAAATTATTCAACCTCTTGCAGGCAAGACCGCTTCATTTGTAGAAAATTCCAACCATTTTGTTAATATTCTTAAATCTTTTGTTTTAGGAACCGAGGATAGACTTGTCAGTTTTGATGTTGAAAGTCTATACACCAATGTCCCGATAAAGGAATCGCTAGATATTATTAGAAAGAGACTGGTTGATGACGAATCCCTTTATGAACGTACCAGCCTACCCCTGGAGGGAGTGATGGAGTTGTTGGAGTGCTGCCTACATAACTCTTATTTTTAAGTGAAAGATAGGTTTTGCCAATGGGTTCATCGCTTTCGCCGGTGGTGGCCAATATTTACATGGAGTGGTTCGAATCACACGCGGTTGATACCGCAACATATAAACCTAAGCTCTTGCTAAGATATGTTGATGATACTTTTATTGTCTGGACCGGGAATGACCAACAACTTTCAGAATTTCTTCACCACCTAAATAACATAAGACCCACCATTAAATTCACAATGGAGTTGGAGCAAAATTGTCAAATTCCTTTTCTTGATATACTTGTCACATGAGTAGAAAGCGACATCAGAACAACAGTCTATCGTAAACCCACTCACACAGGACAATATTTAAATCAAGGTTCAAATCATTCTGCTACAACCAAACGAGGCATAATCAAAACTTTGTATAACAGAGCCGTTCAAATTTGTAACAATTCTCATGACTTGGAAATCGAAATAAGAAACATTAAGAAGGATCTGCAGCAGAATGGTTACAGCCTTAAACTTATAACAGATACTATTTCTAAATTTCAACAAACAGGACAGAGATTACAAGACCAAAATCAGGCAAATGCACTCCTTACAATCCCATACGTTAAAGGAGTATCAGAGAAAATTCGAAGAGTAGCGAAAAACTTTAATATTAAAACAGCTTTTAAATCTAGTAATACAATTAGAAGCCTTCTTAGTAAAACAAAACCAGAGAACAAACAAAATAAGGAATGCATTTACCAAGTTCCTTGTGAGTGTGGTGAATCATACATAGGCGAAACTAAAAGGCCACTATCTGTTAGGCTTAAGGAACATCAGACGAATACCCAAAAAGGTGAAACCACGAAATCAGGAATCGCCGAACATGCATGGTCAAAACAACACCGAATGAAGTGGGCAGAAGCAAAGGTTTTGCATAAGGAGTCACACTGGAAGAAACGAAAATTCCTTGAATCTGCCTTTATTGGGCAGAATCAGGGTATTTTCAGTAAACCAAGTGTTGAAATCCCAAATATTTGGAAGCCCTTCCTTGGGCGGAGCCAACTTCTTAAACTTCAAGGTTGAGTGATTTCTCACAGTATATAAGCACGTAGCCTTAGGAATTGATTGTAGTTTGCACCTGAAGACGATCAGAGATTGTACTGATCGAAACGTCGTGTATAAATAAAATATAGACAATGGCAGTCCGAAACACAGAGTTAATTTCAAACACATCATTGTCTCAAACTTTCAAACATAACACTTCGTGTGCAAGTCGTGCTAACTTTGTGCCGATAAGCTAACTTTGTTAAGGGAAGCCCATACATCACATTGACTTGTTGTCATTCTGGAAAATTCGTTTTTAAAAAAAATATGACAGATTCAAAATGTCGGAAAACCGTATATTTTAAAAAATTGTAACTTTTCATTAAAATAAAAAATCTGAGAAAATTTAAATCTAAAAAAAGTTTTCTTCTGATAATTATTGATTGAACAAAAAAAAAGTTAAATTAAAGATAACCCTTTTGATTCTGAGTTCAAATTGGGTTCAAAGATTCTATTCGGTTAAGTAGTTTTTGAGTTATGTTAAAATAACTGGTCAAAAAAGGAGTTTTTGGGCTATATTGGTGATTCATGATATTACCCAAAACTACAAGAACTTTTTGCAGACAACCTAAATTTAATTAGGCTTAGTACATCAAGTTTAAACCCCTTGGTATTTTAGCATATGCGTTTTTAAACAAATATGCCGATTTCAAAATGGTGGAAAGGTGTAATTTTAAAGTCTTTATAACTTTTTTATTTTTTATTCGATTTTGATAAAACAAAGTTTAAGATACTTGGTTTGTAATTCTTATACAAAAATATAAAAAAAACAAGAAAATTATTTGTTTAGTCTAGTATTGTTCTACGAAAAAAAAATTTATTTAAAAAAGTAGATATTTTGACGCCTAAACATTCCAATCGGTCAAGTAGTTTTTGAGTTATGTTAAAATAACGAGTAAAAAGTGGGGGTTTATGATTTGGAAAGTAATCCAAATTTGTAACGCGGACCCAGATCAGGTTTTATGGCCATCCCAGAATATGAATATTTTTTAAAACAAATTTGGCGATTTCAATATGGCGGAACAACATTTTTTTTAAATATTTAAGTATTTTAAAATATAGTTTTCCCAACAATATTTATTTATAAGAAATTAATAAAAAACGAAAATTAAAAATGAGTTGTACTTATTTAAGAAATATTAAAACAAATTTAAACTTTCAAAACACAAACAGGCTCTCTGTTCAGGTACTATACTCAATTATTTACAGCGGCGTCTCCAATTTAAAAAAAATATATATTAAAAAATTTAAAACATTAAATCTAATTTTTGAACTTTTATTACCTATGTATATTTCTTAAAGAATGTTCTGAAGCATTGCTTGTTTTATCTTCATCTTTCTTTGACTTATTATGTAGAAACACGAATTAATTTCTTCAGATATGGTTTTCCAAGTGACTGATTATTTCTTAACTCTACGCATGCCTCTAATTCACCGCGCGGGCCGCCAATTAAGATGATAGCCTATGTGGTAATAATATTACATAAAAAAAACTTTTCAAATACAAGCTTTTATAAAATATAGAGTGTACTAAAAAGTAGGAAGTAATTTTTAGCATTATGATATCATAACAATAAAAGCGATAGGCGCGTTATAGGAAGTTTGACCATGTTGACTGATTCTATTATGATTGTTCGCTAGAATCTGAATTCACTATAAAGCAGAGAAATACAAGATTAAGTATATCCAACCAACTCGACCCAAGCTACCCTAACACTTCTGTGATATATGGATGGACATCATTAGTTTTAATTTGGGACCATCGATTTTAGTATTATGATATCAGAATTCTTAAAATTTGCTACTTTATAGTGCACTGTATATTTTATAAAACCTTGTATTTGAAAAGCTTCTTTTTATATAAAATTATTTTTAATTTTTAGATTTGTACCCTAAATCGTCCATTTTGAATCCGACATATTGAAATTTAATCTGATCAAAACGCCTGTATGCCAATTTTGATTGAAATCGAACAAACTACTTTTTCCCCCTGCACTTCCCTCGTTAGGGGGAGGTAGGTACCTGATAATACCATATTATTTTATTGTCACCAGAACTATAAACGCATATAAAATTTGAAGACAATCGAATGTGTTGTAAAAGCCATTTAAAATTGGTTAGCAAAACATGACCAAAAGTTGTCCATCTTGAATTCGCCATATTGAATTTTTTCAAAATCTGGTTAAAAATTCCAATTTTGGTTGAAATCGGAGAAACTTAGGCATTTTCTCCCATCGACTCCCCTCGTAAGGGGGAGAGGGTGTCGAGGGGTGGCTCGCTCTTCATTTTGTGTACACCAAAATTACTGCAAATGGCTTCTGAAAATAAATAACTGCTTTTAAAAAAAACTAAAAATAAGTTTTTTATTTTTTGTGACAAAACAAAGCAAAATTTAAAACTTTTTTATAGAAAACAAATTTATCGCGTGTTTCCACCGAATCGTTTGCTGTTATTTTTGACTCTCTATCTTATTTTTTAGGAAAGTTACAGCGTTTTTAAAAGTACCATGCAAAAAGTGGTGGGGGCATAACTTGAAAAAAACGCATTTAACAGAATGACAACAAGTCAAAGCGTGACCTATGAGCCCCTTAACAAAGATAGATTATCGGCATAAAGTTAGAACGATTTGCACACGAATCCCCTTTTTTGCCCGATTTGTCCATAGACTAACATCTCTGAATACTCAAAGATATATGTGTGTCAAAACGCAAATTGTTATCAAAGAGTAAACCTAAATTTTTGACCTCTGTTTTGACAGGCAATACTTAATTTTCAATTTGTATGAACACGCTGTGCGATAGTTTTAATGTCATCAATTGCCATTGATTTATTTGGATTTAATTGAAGAAACTCTGTTAATCACACGAAGGTCTTGATGAACCAGATTATCGAAGCAATGATGGAGGAAAAGAAAAGTGCAATTGTTTGTCATCTGCATATTTTTTTAATTTTGCAATTATCTAAAAAGGCAGAAAACTTATAGGTATACAAAATGGGCTCTAAGATCGATTAATTCAGCTGTCGTCGAATAAAAGTGACTTAAGTATAATTAACACATGATTAAGGGTATCAAAAGCTTTTGAATTGAAGCAAGTATTTTATTCAAAAAATATCCTACTGGTTTCCACATAAATGCAGACTTATTGAGCCGGAAAACAGATAGACCGGTGGCCCAGAGGCAAACTACCCCATTCAACAGGTACAAACATTTCACTAGTGCCATTGTAAAGACTTTGCCATTCCTAACCCAAAACTAGAGGCCCTGTATACGATTTTTGACAGTTATTGTTTTACCAGAGGTGAGCAACTGGATTTGACAGTTGCTAGGGAAATGTTTAAAATTGTGTGTTGGCAATGATAGTTGGTAACCCCTGACAATAAATAACTTTGTCCCTGTCAGATTTTTGATTAAGAAACGTCGAGTTTAAAAATGGAATTTGGGCTTATCAAAAGAATTTGTATTGTTCCGTTGTCCAACGGAGAAAGATACTCAGGAAAAGTGTAAAGAAAACATGTATTTACCAAGCTGGAAAAAGGTAAGTGAGCTACAAGCAGTAGTTACCAACATACGCATTTAGCATGTACTTCGTTTGTTTTTATTTTTTTTTTGTCAAAGCTTGACATATTTTACTAACTAAAAAAAATCAATCTTTCAAAAACTGTCCGGGGAAATTATAAAAAGAGACTCAAAAAAATCGTTTTACATGCAAAATATGAAAAAAACTAGAAATAGAGGGCAATATGAGTTGCCCACATCTGGTAAAAAAAAACAACTGTCAAATGTATAGAGGGCCTATACCCAAAACCACCCGTCTGCCAGCGATCGGTGGTGGCCGGCTCCGGTGGCCATGCCTCCAAAAAGATTAGGGGTCCTTAAACTGTCTTTAGCAAAATATACATTGTGACGGGTCTTTTTAAACTAATTTGACCCTGCCGATTCTAAATTTATCTAGCTCAAATAGCTTTCGAAATTTTAGTAAAACAGTAACCAAACAATAGCAAATGCAGATCATTCTCTGATAGCCTGCAAGAATCCGGAAGGCATTTTATATACCCATGTTTAAAAGACTTCACCATCCGTAACCAAAGACCGTCTGCTAGCGATCGGCAGTAGCCCCTCCCGAGGCCACCCCTTAAAAAATAAGGGCACTTATAATGCTTAAATTATATGTTGTGACGGGTCTTTGCTAAATCGAAACCGCTGATTATTCCAAATCTGTAATTAAAATTTGACTAACTATAATAGTTTTTGAGATATTTGTAAAAATGTGATAAAAAAAGGCCGTAATAATTTGTAGATCGAGTTAGACTTGAGAAAGAAATGTCACAAAAATGTTCAACGCAAACAGCAGATTTTTGAGTATTCTTTGGAGGCGCGTCTTCATCTTGAATACATTAAAATTTTCACAATCTTCGGAGAGCCGGCGACTACTTAACCGATTTGAATGAAACTTACAAAAATTTTGAAAACTGTTAAAGTTGCAGATTTGGAATCAGCCCGGATGAATAACTTTGAAAAGATCCGTTAAAATATATATATTTTTAAAAGCAATTTAAGGACCGCTATTCTTTATGAGGCCATGGCCAAGTCTATTTTAAGTTTCGAATGGTAAAGCTATAGTGAAATTTTAGTATCTAACAAGGAGGGTATTGTGCCTCTAGACCACCAGTTTAAGAGGTATATTATCGAGCAGTAAATTAGTATTATTATTTCAGAAGTAAGCAACAATAAAATCATACTAAACTAAGACCATCTCCATCTTCAAAAGCATGGCATATATGGGTTGTTCTTGAAAAAAGGTTTACATTGCATGTAATTGGTTTGTAAATTTAAAACCACTGATCCTTTTGAAAAAAAAGTAGGAGGATAGTTAGTGTACTCAAAGGCTAACATTATCCAGCAGTAATGAACTCTCCAAGAAATGTCTCCAGAGAAGAAAAGTTGTTCACACCATGTGACATCACAGATTTTTTTTTAAATCTGGCATCACTGCATACAACACCCAACTCAATTACCTGAAAATGGAGAAGCACGGAAGACACAGTTTAGGAGTGTAGTCTGAATATATATATATATATATAAGGAGTAAATGGTAAGATATTTACTTTCAAAAATGTGATTTAAGTATGAAAAGTAGGCATTTTACTTACATTAAAATACAAAAGTAGTAACTTTTTTATTTTTTTGTTATTTAGACATTTTGCTAAATATGTCACTAGTGTGAACGTCACTGGTGTGATCTTTCAGAATATTTTATTGATAACATCTGAGAAATTTTTCGCTTATAATTAAAAAAAACTCTGTAATTTTTTGAAAAAAAAATGGCAAAAACTAGAAAGTCTTTGGCAAAAGCACCAGAAACGAAAAAGGAAATAGACAAAAGAGAGAAAACAAGAAATCAAGTAAGGTCATAGCAGCGCCACCTAGAGGAGAAATTTTTTTCTCTTGTACTAGCCTAAGCACACGTTTGACAGTTAATCCACCTGCCTGCTTGGTGTCGGGGTTAACGCCGCGACTTTCAAGCAGGAGATGCCGGGTTCAAGTCCCGGATCTTGCAGTTAGTCTACTTGGACTTTTTCTTATAAAATTATAGAATTTTGTAAGATTAAGGAAAAAACGCAGTATGAGGCGGAGTAGGCCGAGTTAGCTAGAAGGCAGGCTAATTCGTTTTCATACCGTCCCTCGGAGAGGACGTTAAGAGGACGGTCCCGTGTGATCCATATATTGATAGTGGAGCACGTTAAAGATCCCTAGCCCCGACAAAGGGGTTTAGGTTTAAATTAAATCCTTCTAGCGAAAGAAAACTGCCTTTCTAGGGGGTGCTCATCAGACCGGTCTGGTGAGCGGGATAGGGGGGGAGACAAAAAGTCCCTTGTAGGGTATGGATACAGTCCAGACGTGATTCAGTTACGCCCTACATTGAATATATAACTGGTCGGACGTCAAGTTATGCAAGACCATAGTAAACCGCAGAGAGAGAGAGAGAGAGAGTTAATCCACCTGCCTGCTTGGTGTCGGGGTTAACGCCACGACTTTCAAGCAGGAGATGCCGGGTTCAAGCCCCGGGTCTTGCAGGTAGTCTACTTGGACTTTTTCTTATAAAATTACAGAATTTTGTAAGATTAAGGTAAAATGCAGTATGAAGCGGATTAGGCCAAGTTAGCTAGAAGGCAGGCTAATTCGTTTCCATACTGTCTGTCAGAGAGGATGTTAAGAGGACAGTCCCGTGCTATCCATATATTGATAGTGGAGCATGTTAAAGATCCCTAGCACCGACAAAGGGGTTAAGGCTAAATTAAATCCTTCTAGGAAAAGAAAGCTGCCTTTCTAGGGGGTGCTCATCAGACCAGTCTGGTGAGTGGGGAGGGGAAGGGGTATATAGATAATGAAGGGAAAAAAGAAGTACTGGTCGGCCGTCATAGTTGCGCAAGATCATTGTAAAGCAAGAGAAAGAGAGAGAGAGAGACAGTTAATCCACTCTTCACAGCTGATCGATGTCAAAATCGAAATCTAAATAATGCCAGTGTCAGTTCAATGTTTTCGTTTGGATTTTTTTGGCATTTTAAGAACTTTTTCAAGTTGGTTTTTGCCTCGTCCCATTCCAAAAATGTTTGTGCCCTATTTTATGGTTTATAGTGTTTAAAGCATAGATCTATTAGTTACGATTCAACGAAAAGTTGGCTAAATAGCAGTAAAAAGAAAAAAAAGCCTGGAATAAAAAAAAATTACATTTATTTTGCCTCATAAGAGGTCGGCAGTGGTAAGATAGGAATGTACATGTATATTGAAATTAGATCAATAGATCAATATAGCTATGTATAAAAATTCCACAGGGTAGATTTAGGCCCTGTCTGTTCTCACTATGGATTTTCATCAAAAACTAATCAGCTCTGCATCTGGTGACAAAGAATTTTTTAGCCACATTGATAAGAATCAATATGCGGTAAGATGCAAGGATAATAAACTTGTCTGATGTTATTTTTGACCCGTTAAACCCTAGGTATATCCTACATTTTAATATGTTCTTTTCATTTAGTTTAATTTTTATATTGTGATATAGATGACGATTTTTTTAATACTTTTATTTGAAAGTTATTTTAGATTTATTTGTTTGTATTTTATATACTTGACCTATGTTTTTTTTCTCTGTATTGACTAATTAATTTACGCTTACAAAATTTTGCAATAAATGAAACTTAAAAAGAATGCATTAAATGAAACTAAAAAAATTATAATGATAATAACAACAACAATGCAGACAGGCAGAAGTTTGTTTTTTTTAAATAATTAATAGTTAGTTAAGTTTAGACTTAAGTATTAGCTTTGTCAATAAGAGTTAACTTTTCTTGGACAATAAAGCATGTTTACTACTTCTACTACTATAGAAAACGCATGATGCTGTTCATAGTATTCCGTAAGCTGCAAGCGGTAAGAGCAGCATGCCATTGCTATAGTTTATTTTCCTTGCGCCTTACTGCTTACCTTATGGAACTCTGAACCCGCCTTAAATTGTTATAATCACACATTTAATTGTGTATGCATGGCTTTTTAAGACATGAACCAAGCCTAAAGTAAAGTAATAAATAATAATTTGCAAAACTAAAATGGTTTTCCTTATGCAACAGCACTTATTCAGCACCGGAGCGTCGACGATGATACATACACATAAAACCAACTCGAAAAAATTCTCAAAATTGTCGAAAAAACAAATTTTTAAATAAAAAATCCAAACGAAAACATTAAACTGACACTAGCATTGTTTATATTTCGATTTTGACATCGATCAGCTGTGAAGAGTGGATTCACTGTCAAACGGGAGTGCCCAGGCTAGTTTCAAGAGAAAATGTTTCTCCTTTAGGTGGCGCTGGGCATATTATATATAGCAATATATTATATTTACTTAAAAAGTGGTAAATCAATTTTTGTTTTTTTAAAAACTATTACACCAAATGTTACCATTTTTCAAGAACAACCCAGCTATAAAGATTCTTGATTTTGGTAAAATAGTTATAACTGGTGTCAGCTGGCTATAACTTGTGGTAGCAGATGAATTCACAAACTCAAAAATAAATCAAGAACTAGTGAATTGTTATCTCGGCCATATAGCACATTTTAGTCCAACCAACTACAGCAACATTTAATAATTACCAAAATTCAAATAACACTAATTTGGTTTTTTTTAGATTACCACTTAAAATGTTACCTTTTTTCAAGAACGACCCATATAAAATTGTCTTGAAAGGTTTTTTTAAGTTGATTGTGAGATTCAAGTGACATACGATAGACAGTACTCAAGAGTTATAATTAGGATTAAGAATGTGCATCTTCCCTTCGAGAAGCATAGAAGTGGCAGTTACTTTTTATATAATATTATTATAATGAGATACCTGCCTATAATGTAATATAATGTAATAGGTACATTTATTTTCATTAAAATCAAACACAATTCAAATAGACTCCATGCTGTATATAAAATAAAAATAAATAGAAAAAAACCACTAAAAACTATTAAAAGTTTGTTTAGCCAAGAATAGGATTTAACTGTTTAGGAGGAGACTACATAACTATAAGTATTTCCATTAAGTATAACCAACTCAACAGGTTGACAACAGCAGCAGGTGCTAAAACTTGACTCAAAAAATAGAAGCATATCTTCTAATTCATAAAAATCACTTACCCAAGTCACCACCTGACCTCGCTTTATCTTCACTGTAGGCCGCAGCAACTTCTGGAAATTTTTGACCAGCCTTTAGTTTTTCTAGAGCTTCTAATACTTTGCCTTGTTTTTCACAAAGGATGTGTCGTACTTTAACTGAAGATCCGCCTTTCTTTTCTTTTCCACCTATAGTTATTGGAAAAAAATATTATGAAAATTAATGGTTTAACAAACACTGTAATTGACAACAATGTAAGAAAAAATTTGAGGCAAAAATATTACCAACAATAATCTAAATTTTATGCTCTTCTTCTAAAAATATTTCAAAAATATGAATATGAATGAACAAAAAACTTTATAGAAAAGATTTGTGGCATAGAGTTGTTGTGTGTTTTTACTGTTAGACTGTAACCGATGTATTTTATTTTATTAGGCAGATTTATGAGGGAATAGAACTTCACGTACCCTCAAAAGTCATTAAGGGTAACAAATATCCCACTTGGTTTGATTCCAATTTGAGAAAATGAATAGCTAGTAAGAACAAAGCTTATAAAAAATATAAGAAAAACAGAAATCAGCAGAACTATGAACAGTTCCTGAGAGTATTAAACATTTTTGGAGTTATATACATTCCCTTAAAAAGGATACAGGAATTCCCAGCTCAATGAAGTCTCGTGACAAGACACACAATTCTCCTAGTGTGATTGCTGATGCTTTTACTGATTACTTCCAATCATGTTTTTCAGACCTGAAAACGTGGACATCTCAGGAGTAAAGTTTGTCACGGACCTATCCAACCACACCTTTACTACAAGCAAAATCATCAAGAAGATCCAAAGTATGGATGCTGATAAAAAAGCCGGTCTAGATGGAACATATTCCTGAAAAAATGCTGTCATTCAATTGTCTCTCCACTCAGAGATATTTTCCAGTTATCCTTCGACTCTGGCACTTTTCACTAATCTTTGGAAACAATCGTCACTTATACCTATTTTTAAATCTGGGGATAAATCTGATATAAGCAACTACAGGGGTATATCCATCATCTCGGTCCTTCCAAAATTACTTGAATCTATCATCACCGAAGAATTATTTAAAAAGAAAATAGTCAGAGAACAACACGGCTTTTATAAAGGTAGATCTACAGCAACCAACCTCACAGTTTTTCACAATTTCGTAGTCAAAGCTTTCAAGAAAAAGCAACAAGTCAATGTGATTTACACGGACTTAAGCAAGGCTTTTGATAGTGTCTGTCACAATCTGCTTCTCAAAGTAATGGGAATCTCTGGTATCTATCTCGCTTGGCTTAGATCGTACCTATCTGGAAGAACCCAATTGGTCAGCATAGAGGGTACCACTTCCAAGGAAATTATGCTACATTCAGGAGTACCACAAGGAAGCCATATTGGCCCAATTTTATTTTTGCTTTTCATTAATGACATTAAATACTGTTTCAAGTTCTCTCACTTTCTTTAAACATTAGAAAGTGCAAATCATTTGCACAAATATAGCATAAATAATGTACCTCTCGAGGATGTTACACAATTTAAAGACCTAGGAGTAATATTTCAAAACAATTTATCTTTTGATATTCACATAAATAATATTGTTTCTAAATGTTGCAGAATGTTAGGGTTTCTGAAAACGAATACAAAACACATCAATGATATAAAAGCAATGACTACCTTATATCATTCTCTAGTATGTGGTATTTTGGAGTATTGTTCTATTATCTGGAACCCAATTTATAACTGTTATATTAATCGTCTTGAAGGTGTTCAAAACAGGTTTTTAAAATATTTATTATTTAAACATCATTTTCCGAGTAGAAATATTAATTATGGAACAAAACTTCTTTTATGTGGTCTCCAAAGCTTAGAGAAGCACAGGAAAAATGCTTCCATAATTTTTCTCTACAAGGTGATAAACGGTCTTATTGACTGCCAGGATATTCTATGTTCTATAACCATAAATGTTCCTCAACGACACATTCACCAACAACAACTTTTTTGCATTCATACACACAGCACGAATTATGGAAAAAACAATGTAGTAGAAAGAATGTTAATTGATTACAATTAACATTTCCAAGATATTGATCTTTTTAACATTACCTGCCTAGGTTAAAAAATATGTTGAAGTAAAGCATTTATTAAAACAAGTGTTTGTAATCCTAGTCAATATCCTTTGATAACTAATTTTATTAATTTTTATTACTTTTTCTTATGTTTAAATTTACAATTTATAGTTATGGTCTTATGTTTTAACTTTTATTTTTCTCGATTGAACTATGCAAATTGAGTATTAAGTATTGTACCATTCGGAATATATTATTCTGTAGTGTATGAAAATAAGTAAATATATATTTTTTTTAATTTTATGAATATTCTATTTTTGTTATTTTACTTTGTTTGTTTTTTCTATATATAGGTATTGTTTGTATAACTACAGTGATTTTAACTTTGTATAAAAATGTGTAATTTTTTATCCATTTTTTATTGTGTTTGCCATTAACAAACTCTTTATACCTTCCTTTTAGACTGTAATTAAATTTGCAATTAGTTTTAAAGTGCTTGAATTGGCTGTACTATACCTGTACTATTATTATTATTATTATTATTATAGAGTGCAAAGGGTGAGAGAATAAATCGGAAAAAAGCTTTTCCTCAACCAGGATTTGAACCCGGGACCGAGGCTGGGACTTCTAGAATACCAGTCTAATGCTCTACCAACTGAGCTTCCGTGGAACTGGGGAAATCCTTTTATCCAATTCATTTGTTAGTAGTGGGGAGATCTTTGAAGCGTACTGCGGCTTTAAAAACCTAGACATTTTATAAAGACAAGGAGGTACACATTCACGATTATTAGTTGTACGAAATTTCTATTTATCAACCAACAATACATGAAATCCTGGTCGAGGAAAGTTTTTTCCGATTTATTCTTCACCCTTTGCCCTCTACGCCACAAATCTTTTCTGTAAATTTATTAGGGCACTAAATTTTCCCTTCATTTTGTTAATATGTTTGTCTAAAATTATTAGTTGGAAATTCGCCATCTGGCACCTCCAATAAAACGCTATATTTACACTAAAATTGTACTTATCCACTATAAATTCAAGTTATAATTCATAACTTTATAAAAAGTAGGGTAATATGCAGTATATGGTTTTCTGCCATTTTCGATTTTTTTTGAAAAATTCTTTATGGGGGCACCTTCTAGGGTCCCTAGGACCCCAAATCCGCCTGCGCCCGATTTTTTTTTTTATTTTTTTAACGAGAAAAAAGGGTGCCCAGGGGGGGTTGTAAAGTGTTTTTTTAATTGTTTTGGGTTGGTTTGAATTAGGTTGGGTTGGACTGTGTTGGTTTGGTTTGTTTTAGTGAAAAAAAATTAAAAAAAAACAAAAAAAATCAAAAAAAAAAACCAACCGGCGCAGACGGATTTGGGGTCCTAGGGACCCTAGAATGTGCCCCCATAAAGAATTTTTCAAAAAAAATCAAAAATGGCAGAAAACCGTATACTGCATAATTACCAAAAGTAGGGTAAACCGGCCATAAGAACAAGTTAATTTTTTTTTATTTGACAAAATAAAAATCGGGAATAAAATACCTACTAATCAAAACAAGAAGCAACTCTTACCCTTGTCCCCAGTTTCATCGCTTTTTCCTCCTTTGGCGCTTCCTTTTTTAGGCGGCATAATTTAAAAAAAAAAATTAATTACTTTGAATAAGATAGGTTATAATCATGACTTAAAAATGGTTAAAACCCAAGAATTAAAAAATTTGGTTAAACTACTTTGGTGTATCGGAATCCAAATACAGACTCGTGATTCCGTAACAAGAAAGGTTCGTTTCTGCGGGCTTAACAAAGATACTACTGTTCTCTTTTTCTAAATGCATGCGTCTAAGAGAGATCCAGCCTGTATTCTTGAGCAGGGAGCGGCATAGATCTAGTACACATGTGGAGAAGGTATTGGGCGAATGATCACATGAAATGAAAACGTTTGCTATGTTTTCATGGGTATTGAGTTCGTTTTCAAAACTCATTGTATCTTTTTCTTTTTTATAGCGTGTTCTTGCTCTTGATAAAGAACACGCTCTATAAAAGAAGAAGATACAATGAGTTTTGAAAACGAACTCAATACCCATGAAAACATAGCATTTATGCGATGTGTGTCGCTTGCCCAATAAAGAGATTTTTTTTTTGGAATGTATCGCTTCCTAAACTGCTTTTCGATCGTGGGAGGTGATGGATCTCATGCGATAGATTCCATCGCACGAGAAAAAGACCGGATCGTAGGACTTTCAAGATTACACGGAAATACCAGAACCGACTCAAGGTTACATGTTATTAAGTTTGGGGCTTTTGTGTTTTATTTTCGAACGCACCCCAGCAGGATTTATTTGGTTAGATTGCAAACATGGTTAGGCTCTAGGTTGGACCGGGTTGGTTTGTTGGGTAGGGTTGGTTTTGATTGGTATTGGTTGCGGGTTGGTTATTATTTTTTTAAATTTGAATTAGTAAAGAGGAGAAACTTAATAAAATCAAAATATATATATCTAGCCCCATATTCATGTAACCTTGAGTCGACCAATGAAAACGTGGATCGCAAAGTGGGTTTTAGTCTCTCGTGGAAATACCCGCCTGTACTGGGTGTCACATTTTCGATGGGATTCAATGGGAAACTCCGTTGTTATTGAAGATAGAGACATGCGGTTTTCGCATTACTATAGGGACTTATTGGGCGTATATTCGCGTTCCCTTATTAAGTAACTTGACATCTGCATGAGCATGCACGTGACCTGCGTTTTTATTAAGGGAAACGTATAATAAAATACAGTGGTACCTTAATTAGGTGCAGATACCGTACGTCCCTTATCTTTAAACATAACCTCAATTAGCACGGATAATAGTGATGGTTGGTTTGTTTTTCCACCTTATATATAGAGTAACGCCCACGGATGTAAAAACCTTGGATTGCTAATACGTCGTTGAAGTTAGATTGGGATTGGGATTGAGATTGACAAATATTATAGCGGACCAAACAAATACTGATTATAGAATACCGATTCCGTTTAAAGTCGGTATAAAGGAGTTTTTTAGGGTGAGGATTTCAAATTTTCTATCATATTTCAAAAATTATGAAGTTGAAAGCTCCCAGGGGGGGGGATACCATCTAGTATCTCCGATTTAATTGAAAATTGGTATGTAACGGTTTTTGTGGTCGAGGATTACGGATTTTAAAAAACTATAAAGTTGTCAGCTTTCCGCTGAGTTGGGGGGGGGGCTACCATTTAGTATTTCCGATTTCGTTCAAACTTGGTATATAGGGGTTTTTGGAGCCGAAAATTAAGAATTTTTGACCAGATTTCAAAAATTAGGTTGACAGCTTCTGGAGGGGGGGGGGGTATCATCCAAGTATCTTAGATTTAGTTCAAAATTGGTAGAAAGGGGTTTTGGGGGTCAAGAATTACGAATGGGTTCAGATTTCACCAATTATGAAGTTAACACTTCCCCGCGGGGGAAGGGGGCGATCTAAGTACACCAGATTTAGTTGAAAATTGTTATATAGAGGTCGTGGGAGGCGAAAGTTATGAATGTTCTCAAATTTCACAAATTATAAAGTGAACAGCTGCCCGAGGGGTGGGCGGTTCCATTTGAGCATCTCAGATTTGTTTAAAAATTGATATATCGGGGTTTTGGGGGCAGAGAATTAAAAATTTTAGAGCAGATTTCCAAAACTATGAAGTTGACAGCTCTTCGAACAAAGGGGGCACCATCTAGTAGTATTTCCGATTTTGTTCAAAATTGATATTTAGGTGACATTGTCACGCCATATGTTATGCACAAATCGATAGCTGTCAAAATGAGCTAAATTCAGAAAATGGTTGTGTTTTTTTGTGTTGTTTTTTAATATTTTAAAGTCAGTCTTGACGCTCTCACGCGATATGGAATACGTGAATCAATAACAGTCAAAATGGCCTTTTAATATGGATAATTTATGTTTTCTGCGCGAGACCCTAAAGTACGGAAAAACACCCCTAAATTGAAAAAATTGATGAATTTTGCATGTTTTTTAATGTTTTAAAATTTATAAATACCAAGCGTGACGTTGTCACCCCATACGATATACATGAATCGGTAGCTGTCAAAATGCGTTTTAAAAAAAAATATTTTTTCTTTTCTGCGCGAGACCCTAAAGTACGGAAAAACACCTTTACATTTAGAAAATGGTCAAATTATGCAAGTTTCTTAAAGTTTTAAAATTTTTAAATACCAATCCTGACGTTGTCACCCCATACGATATACATGAATCGGTAGCTGTCAAAATGTATTTTTTAGAAAAATAATTTTTATTTTCAGCGCGAGACCCTAAAGTGCAAAAAAACATCCTTAAATTCGGAAAATGGTTAAATTTTGCAAGTTTCTTAAAGTTATAAAATTTTTAAATACCAATCGTGACGTTGTCACCCCATACGATATACATGAATCGGTAGCTGTCAAAATGCATTTTTTAGAAAAATAATTTTTATTTTCAGCGCGAGACCCTAAGGTGCGAAAAAACACCCTTAAATTCGGAAAATGGTTAAATTTTGCAAGTTTCTTAAAGTTATAAAATTTTTAAATACCAATCGTGACGTTGTCACCCCATACGATATACATGAATCGGTAGCTGTCAAAATGCATTTTTCAGAAAAATAATTTTTATTTTCAGCGCGAGACCCTAAAGTGCGAAAAAACACCCTTAAATTCGGAAAATGGTTAAATTTTGCAAGTTTCTTAAAGTTTTAAAATTTTTAAATACCAATCGTGACGTTGTCACCCCATACGATATACATGAATCGTTAGCTGTCAAAATGCATTTTTTAGAAAAATAATTTTTATTTTCAGCGCGAGACCCTAAAGTGCGAAAAAACACCCTTAAATTCGGAAAATGGTTAAATTTTGCAAGTTTCTTAAAGTTATAAAATTTTTAAATAAGAATCGTGACGTTGTCACCCCATACGATATGCATGAATCGGTAGCTGTCAAAATGCATTTAAAAAAAAATAATTTTTATTTTCAGCGCGAGACCCTAAAATGCGAAAAAACACCCTTAAATTCGGAAAATGGTTAAATTTTGCAAGTTTCTTAAAGTTTTAAAATTGATAAATACCAATCGTGACGTTGTCACCCCATACGATATACATGAATCGACAGCTGTTAAAATGCGTTTTTAAAAAAAATAATTTTTATTTTCAGCGCGAGACCCTAAAGTGCGAAAAAACACCCTTAAATTCGGAAAATGGTTAAATTTTTCAAGTTTCTTAAAATTTTAAAATTTTTAAATACCAATCGTGACGTTGTCATCCCATACGATATACATGAATCGGTAGCTGTCAAAATGCATTTTAAACAAAATAATTTTTATTTTCTGCGCGAGACCCCAAAGTACGGAAAAACACCTTTAAATTCAGAAAATGGTTAAATTTTGCAAGTTTCTTAAAGTTTTAAAATTTTTAAATACCAATCGTGACGTTGTCACCCCATACGTAATGCATGAATCGGTAGCTGTCAAAATGCATTTTAAAAAAAATAATTTTTATTTTCAGCGCGAGACCCTAAAGTGCGAAAAAACACCCTTAAATTCGGAAAATGGTTAAATTTTGCAAGTTTCTTAAAGTTATAAAATTTTTAAATACCAATCGTGACTTTGTCACCCCATACGACATACATGAATCGGTAACTGTTAAAATGTATTTTTTTAAAAAATAATTTTTATTTTCAGCGCGAGACCCTAAAGTGCGAAAAAACACCCTTAAATTCGGAAAATGGTTAAATTTTGCAAGTTTCTTAAAGTTTTAAAATTTTTAAATACCAATCGTGACGTTGTCACCCCATACGATATACATGAATCGGTAGCTGTCAAAATGCATTTTTTAGAAAAATAATTTTTATTTTCAGCGCGAGACCCTAAGGTGCGAAAAAACACCCTTAAATTCGGAAAATGGTTAAATTTTGCAAGTTTCTTAAAGTTATAAAATTTTTAAATACCAATCGTGACGTTGTCACCCCATACGATATACATGAATCGGTAGCTGTCAAAATGCATTTTTCAGAAAAATAATTTTTATTTTCAGCGCGAGACCCTAAAGTGCGAAAAAACACCCTTAAATTCGGAAAATGGTTAAATTTTGCAAGTTTCTTAAAGTTTTAAAATTTTTAAATACCAATCGTGACGTTGTCACCCCATACGATATACATGAATCGTTAGCTGTCAAAATGCATTTTTTAGAAAAATAATTTTTATTTTCAGCGCGAGACCCTAAAGTGCGAAAAAACACCCTTAAATTCGGAAAATGGTTAAATTTTGCAAGTTTCTTAAAGTTATAAAATTTTTAAATACCAATCGTGACGTTGTCACCCCATACGATATGCATGAATCGGTAGCTGTCAAAATGCATTTAAAAAAAAATAATTTTTATTTTCAGCGCGAGACCCTAAAATGCGAAAAAACACCCTTAAATTCGGAAAATGGTTAAATTTTGCAAGTTTCTTAAAGTTTTAAAATTGATAAATACCAATCGTGACGTTGTCACCCCATACGATATACATGAATCGACAGCTGTTAAAATGCGTTTTTAAAAAAAATAATTTTTATTTTCAGCGCGAGACCCTAAAGTGCGAAAAAACACCCTTAAATTCGGAAAATGGTTAAATTTTTCAAGTTTCTTAAAATTTTAAAATTTATAAATACCAATCGTGACGTTGTCATCCCATACGATATACATGAATCGGTAGCTGTCAAAATGCATTTTAAACAAAATAATTTTTATTTTCTGCGCGAGACCCCAAAGTACGGAAAAACACCTTTAAATTCAGAAAATGGTTAAATTTTGCAAGTTTCTTAAAGTTTTAAAATTTTTAAATACCAATCGTGACGTTGTCACCCCATACCTAATGCATGAATCGGTAGCTGTCAAAATGCATTTTTTAGAAAAATAATTTTTATTTTCAGCGCGAGACCCTAAGGTGCGAAAAAACACCCTTAAATTCGGAAAATGGTTAAATTTTGCAAGTTTCTTAAAGATATAAAATTTTTAAATACCAATCGTGACGTTGTCACCCCATACGACATACATGAATCGGTAGCTGTCAAAATGTATTTTTTAAAAAAATAATTTTTATTTTCAGCGCGAGACCCTAAAGTGCGAAAAAACACCCTTAAATTCGGAAAATGGTTAAATTTTGTAAGTTTCTTAAAGTTTTAAAATTTTTAAATACCAATCGTAACGTTGTCACCCCATACCATATACATGAATCGGTAGCTGTCAAAATGCATTTAAAAAAAAAATAATTTTTATTTTCAGCGCGAGACCCTAGAGTGCGAAAAAACACCCTTAAATTCGGAAAATGGTTAAATTTTGCAAGTTTCTTAAAGTTTTAAAATTTTTAAATACCAATCGTGACGTTGTCACCCCATACGATATACATGAATCGGTAGCTGTCAAAATACATTTAAAAAAAAAATAATTTTTCTTTTCTGCGCGAGACCCTAAAGTACGGAAAAACACCCTTAAATTTAGAAAATGGTTAAATTTTTCAAGTTTCTTAAAGTTTTAAAATTTATAAATACTAATCGTGACGTTGTCACCCCATACGGTATACATGAGTCGGTAGCTGCCAAAGTGCCCTTTTAACTCAAATAATTTGTCTTTTTTGCGCGAGACCCTAAAGAACGGAAAAACACCCTTAAATTCAGAAAATGGTTAAATTTTGCAAGTTTCTTAAAGTTTTAAAATTTATAAATACCAATCGTGACGTTGTCACTCCATACGGTATACATGAATCGGTAGCTGCCAAAATGCCCTTTTAACTCAAGTAATTTTTCTTTTCTGCGCGAGACCCTAAAGTACGGAAAATCACCCTTAAATTCAGAAAATGGTTAAATTTTGCAAGTTTCTTAAAGTTTTAAAATTTATAAATACCAATCGTGACGTTGTCATTCCATACGGTATACATGAATCGGTAGCTGTCAAAATGCATTTAAAAAAAAAAAAAAATTTATTTTCAGCGCGAGACCCTAAAATGCGAAAAAACACCCTTAAATTCGGAAAATGGTTAAATTTTGCAAGTTTCTTAAAGTTTTAAAGTTGATAAATACCAATCGTGACGTTGTCACCCCATACGATATACATGAATCGGTAGCTGTTAAAATGCGTTTTAAAAAAAAAAAAATTTTATTTTCAGCGCGAGACCCTAAAGTGCGAAAAAACACCCTTAAATTCGGAAAATGGTTAAATTTTTCAAGTTTCTTAAAATTTTAAAATTTCTAAATACCAATCGTGACGTTGTCACCCCATACGATATACATGAATCGGTAGCTGTCAAAATGCATTTTAAACAAAATAATTTTTATTTTCTGCGCGAGACCCTAAAGTACGGAAAAACACCTTTAAATTTAGAAAATGGTTAAATTTTGCAAGTTTCTTAAAGTCTTAAAATTTTTAAATACCAATCGTGACGTTGTCACTCTATATGGTATACATGAATCAGTAGCTGCTAAAATTCCCTTTGCACTCAAATAATTTTTCTTTTCTGTGCGAGACCCTAAAGTACGGAAAAACACCCTTAAATTTAGAAAATGGTTAAATTTTTCAAGTTTCTTAAAGTTTTAAAATTTTTAAATACCAATCGTGACGTTGTCACCCCATACGATATAGATGAATCGGTAGCTGTCAAAATGCATTTTTAAAAAAAATAATTTTTATTTTCAGCGCGAGACCCTAAAGTGCGAAAAAACACCCTTAAATTCGGAAAATGGTTAAATTTTGCAAGTTTCTTAAAGTTTTAAAATTTTTAAATACCAATCGTGACGTTGTCACCCCATACGATATACATGAATCGGTAGCTGTTAAAATGCGTTTTTAAAAAAAATAATTTTTATTTTCAGCGCGAGACCCTAAAGTGCGAAAAAACACCCTTAAATTCGGAAAATGGTTAAATTTTGCAAGTTTCTTAAAGTTTTAAAATTTTTAAATACCAATCGTGACGTTGTCACCCCATACGATATACATGAATCGGTAGCTGTTAAAATGCGTTTTTAAAAAAAATAATTTTTATTTTCAGCGCGAGACCCTAAAGTGCGAAAAAACACCCTTAAATTCGGAAAATGGTTAAATTTTGCAAGTTTCTTAAAGTTTTAAAATTTATAAATACCAATCGTGACGTTGTCACTCTATATGGTATACATGAATCAGTAGCTGCTAAAATGCCCTTTGCACTCAAATAATTTTTCTTTTCTGTGCGAGACCCTAAAGTACGGAAAAACACCCTTAAATTTAGAAAATGGTTAAATTTTTCAAGTTTCTTAAAGTTTTAAAATTTTTAAATACCAATCGTGACGTTGTCACTCCATACGATATAGATGAATCGGTAGCTGTCAAAATGCATTTTAAAAAAAATAATTTTTATTTTCAGCGCGAGACCCTAAAGTGCGAAAAAACACCCTTAAATTCGGAAAATGGTTAAATTTTGCAAGTTTCTTAAAGTTTTAAAATTGATAAATACCAATCGTGACGTTGTCACCCCATTTTGCACTCAATAATTTTTCTTTTCTGTGCGAGACCCTAAAGTACGGAAAAACACCTTTCCATTTAGGTGATTTTCTGTACTTTAAAGGGGTCTCGCGCAGAAAAGAAAAATTACTTAAGTTAAAAGGGCATTTTGGCAGCTACCGACTCATGTATACCGTATGGAGTGACAAGGTCACGATTGGTATTTATAAATTTTAAATCTTTAAGAAACTTGCAAAATTTAACCATTTTCTGAATTTAAAGGTGTTTTGCCGTTCTTTAGGGTCTCGCGCAAAAAAGAAAAATTACTTGAGTTAAAAGGGCATTTTGGCAGCTACCGACTCATGTATACCGTATGGAGTGACAACGTTACGATTGGTATTTATAACTTTTAAAACTTTAAGAAACTTGCAAAATTTAACCATTTTCTACATTTAAGGGTGTTTTTCCGTTCTTTAGGGTCTCGCGCAAAAAAGAAAAATTATTTTTTTTAAAATGTATTTTGACAGCTACCGATTCATGTATATCGTATGGGGTGACAACGTCACGATTGGTATTTAAAAATTTTAAAACTTTAAGAAACTTGCAAAATTTAACCATTTTCCGAATTTAAGGGTGTTTTTTTCGCACTTTAGGGTCTCGCGCTGAAAATAAAAATTACTTGAGTTAAAAGGGCATTTTGGCAGCTACCGATTCATGTATACCGTATGGGGTGACAACGTCACGATTGGTATTTAGAAATTTTAAAACTTTAAGAAACTTGAAAAATTTAACCATTTTCTAAATTTAAGGGTGTTTTTCCGTACTTTAGGGTCTCGCGCAAAAAAGAAAAATTACTTGAGTTAAAAGGGCATTTTGGCAGCTACCGATTCATGTATACCGTATGGAGTGACAACATCACGATTGGTATTTATAAATTTTAAAACTTTAAGAAACTTGCAAAATTTAACCATTTTCTGAATTTAAGGGTGATTTTCCGTACTTTAGGGTCTCGCGCAGAAAAAAAAAATTACTTGAGTTAAAAGGGCATTTTGGCAGCTACCGATTCATGTATACCGTATGGAGTGACAACGTCACGATTGGTATTTATAAATTTTAAAACTTTAAGAAACTTGCAAAATTTAACCATTTTCTGAATTTAAGGGTGTTTTTCCGTTCTTTAGGGTCTCGCGCAAAAAAGAAAAATTATTTGAGTTAAAAGGGCATTTTAGCAGCTACCGACTCATGTATACCGTATGGGGTGACAATGTCACGATTAGTATTTATAAATTTTAAAACTTTAAGAAACTTGAAAAATTTAACCATTTTCTAAATTTAAGGGTGTTTTTCCGTACTTTAGGGTCTCGCGCAGCAAAGAAAAATTATTTTTTTTAAATGTATTTTGACAGCTACCGATTCATGTATACCGTATGGAGTGACAACATCACGATTGGTATTTAAAAATTTTAAAACTTTAAGAAACTTGCAAAATTTAACCATTTTCCGAATTTAAGGGTGTTTTTTCGCACTTTAGAGTCTCGCGCTGAAAATAAAAATTATTTTTTTAAAAAATGCATTTTGACAGCTACCGATTCATGTATATCGTATGAGGTGACAACGTCACGATTGGTATTTAAAAATTTTAAAACTATAAGAAACTTGCATAATTTGACCATTTTCTAAATGTAAGGGTGTTTTTCCGTACTTTAGGGTATCGCACAGAAAAGAAAAATTATTTGAGTTCAAAGGGCATTTTGGCAGCTACCGATTCATGTACACCGTATGGAGTGACAATGTCACGATTGGTATTTAAAAATTTTAAAACTTTAAGAAACTTGCAAAATTTAACCATTTTCTAAATTTAAAGGTGTTTTTCTGTACTTTAGGGTCTCGCACAGAAAAGAAAAATTATTTGGGTTCAAAAGGCATTTTGGCAGCTACCGACTCATGTATACCGTATGGGGTGACAACGTCACGATTGGTATTTATAACTTTTAAAACTTTAAGAAACTTGCAAAATTTAACCATTTTCTACATTTAAGGGTGTTTTTCCGTACTTTAGGGTCTCGCGCAGAAAAGAAAAATTATTTGAGTTCAAAGGGCATTTTGACAGTTACCGACTCATGTATACCGTATGGGGTGACAACGTCACGATTGGTATTTATGAATTTTAAAACTTTAAGGAACTTGAAAAATTTAACCATTTTCTAAATTTAAGGGTGTTTTTCCGTAATTTCGGGTCTCGCGCAGAAAAGAAAAATTATTTTTTTTAAAAACGCATTTTGACAGCTACCGATTCATGTATATCGTATGGGGTGACAACGTCACGATTGGTATTTATAAATTTTAAAACTTTAAGAAACTTGAAAAATTTAACCATTTTCCGAATTTAAGGGTGTTTTTTCGCACTTTAGGGTCTCGCGCTGAAAATAAAAATTATTTTTTTTTAAAATGCATTTTGACAGCTACCGATTCATGCATTACGTATGGGGTGACAACGTCACGATTGGTATTTAAAAATTTTAAAACTTTAAGAAACTTGCAAAATTTAACCATTTTCTAAATTTAAAAATGTTTTTCCGTACTTTAGGGTCTCGCGCAGAAAATAAAAATTATTTTTTTTAAAAACGCATTTTGACAGCTACCGATTCATGTATATCGTATGGGGTGACAACGTCACGATTGGTATTTATCAATTTTAAAACTTTAAGAAACTTGCAAAATTTAACCATTTTCCGAATTTAAGGGTGTTTTTTCGCACTTTAGGGTCTCGCGCTGAAAATGAAAATTATTTTTTTTAAAAACCCATTTTGACAGCTACCGATTCATGTATATCGTATGGGGTGACAACGTCACGATTGGTATTTATCAATTTTAAAACTTTAAGAAACTTGCAAAATTTAACCATTTTCTAAATTTAAAGGTGTTTTTCTGTACTTTAGGGTCTCGCGCAGAAAAGAAAAATTATTTGGGTTCAAAAGGCATTTTGGCAGCTATCGACTCATGTATACCGTTTGGGGTGACAACGTCACGATTGGTATTTATAACTTTTAAAACTTTAAGAAACTTGCAAAATTTAACCATTTTCTACATTTAAGGGTGTTTTTCCGTACTTTAGGGTCTCGCGCAGAAAAGAAAAATTATTTGAGTTCAAAGGGCATTTTGACAGCTAATGACTCATATATACCGTATGGGGTGACAACGTCACGATTGGTATTTATGAATTTTAAAACTTTAAGGAACTTGAAAAATTTAACCATTTTCTAAATTTAAGGGTGTTTTTCCGTAATTTCGGATCTCGCGCAGAAAAGAAAAATTATTTTTTTTAAAAACGCATTTTGACAGCTACCGATTCATGTATATCGTATGGGGTGACAACGTCACAATTGGTATTTATCAATTTTAAAACTTTAAGAAACTTGCAAAATTTAACCATTTTCCGAATTTAAGGGTGTTTTTTCGCACTCTAGGGTCTCGCGCTGAAAATAAAAATTATTTTTTTTTAAATGCATTTTGACAGCTACCGATTCATGTATATCGTATGGGGTGACAACATCACAATTGGTATTTATCAATTTTAAAACTTTAAGAAACTTGCAAAATTTAACCATTTTCCGAATTTAAGGGTGTTTTTTCGCACTTTAGGGTCTCGCGCTGAAAATAAAAATTATTTTTCTAAAAAATGCATTTTGACAGCTACCGATTCATGTATTTCGTATGGGGTGACAACGTCACGATTGGTATTTAAAAATTTTAAAACTTTAAGAAACTTGCATAATTTGACCATTTTCTAAATGTAAAGGTGTTTTTCCGTACTTTAGGGTCTCGCGCAGAAAAGAAAAAATATTTTTTTTTAAAACGCATTTTGACAGCTACCGATTCATGTATATCGTATGGGGTGACAACGTCACGATTGGTATTTATAAATTTTAAAACATTAAAAAACATGCAAAATTCATCAATTTTTTGAATTTAGGGGTGTTTTTCCGTACTTTAGGGTCTCGCGCAGAAAACATAAATTATCCATATTACAAGGCCATTTTGACTGTTATCGATTCACGTATTCCATATGGCGTGAGAGCGTCAAGACTGACTTTATAATATTAAAAAAAACACAAAAAACACAACCATTTTCTGAATTTAGCTCATTTTGACAGCTATCGATTTGTGCATAACATATGGCGTGACAATGTCACCTAAATATCAATTTTGAACAAAATCGGAAATACTACTAGATGGTGCCCCCCTTTGTTCGAAGAGCTGTCAACTTCATAGTTTTGGAAATCTGCTCTAAAATTTTTAATTCTCGGCCCCCAAAACCCCGATATATCAATTTTTAAACAAATCTGAGATGCTCAAATGGAACCGCCCACCTTGAACTAAATCTAAGATACTTGGATGATACCCCCCCCCTCCAGAAGCTGTCAACCTAATTTTTGAAATCTGGTCAAAAATTCTTAATTTTTGGCTCCAAAAACCCCTATATACCAAGTTTGAACGAAATCGGAAATACTAAATGGTAGCCCCCCCCCCCCAACTCAGCGGGAAGCTGACAACTTTATAGTTTTTTAAAATCCGTAATCCTCGACCACAAAAACCGCTACATACCAATTTTCAATTAAATCGGAGATACTAGATGGTATCCCCCCCCCTGGGAGCTTTCAACTTCATAATTTTTGAAATATGATAGAAAATTTGAAATCCTCACCCTAAAAAACTCCTTTATACCGACTTTAAACGGAATCGGTATTCTATAATCAGTATTTGTTTGGTCCGCTATAATATTTGTCAATCTCAATCCCAATCCCAATCTAACTTCAACGACGTATTGCTAATACCTATGGGAAATTTTCATGAAAACCACTGCCGCCTGTCTTCCGCCATTTTCGCCGCCATGTTGTGGAGATTTGGGTTGGCGACATTGGTTTCCTAAATTTTAAATAGTAGTGTGGGAGGGAACACTGACTGTCAACAGTATCAAAATATGATTGAATGATTGAATATCTTTTATAAAGGATGTGGGATTTTGCTCAAAACTGCATATGTTGTAGGTTTCATTGTCCTGATAAAAATCTATCATTGCTCCACAGTGATCTACTGCGTTCAAAGTTAAACATTTTGGTATTCTGGCTTTTCCCTAAAATCAGTTTTTTGCACTTTTTGTGAAAATGTAAATAATATTTATGAACTAAATTGTAGTCTGAGAATAAGTAGCAGAAAAATATAGGTTGCGTCGCACTGGCATCACAAACATAAAAAATATTAAATTCATATGACCAAGAAATGACTTTTTTAACAAAAGGCAAATTTCAATTGTTATGTTGCCACTTAGTATTTAACATACATGCTTCAAAACAAAAACTGTAACATTTTTAGCCATTTTTGTTAGTTGTTGCTATGGGGCAATGAAAGATTTTCATCAAGATAAGCAAAATCACACAGAAAGCCAGTTTCCATAAGGAAAGTGCACCATCCTTAAAAAACGAATCTACAAAAAAAAATGTCAAATGCTGAAAACTTACCAAAACTTAAGGATATCTTAGTAATAACTTTTTCTGCTGAATTCTTCAGAATCAGAAAACTTTCATTACAAAAATTGTTAAGAAAAAACATTGTCACAATTGAATAAATAAACGTCAAAATTTAGTGTTAAAAATTAACATTAAGGTAAATTTAACCTAAGAGTATCTTTAAAATGTCATTTAGATATTAAATAATGTTAACATTAAGGTTTTGTTAATAAAGATTAAAAAATACATATTGATTTTTCTTTATTTCTAGTAAATTGGTAAACATCTTATAATTACTGGTCTTAAAATCTCACAAAAATACTGGCTACAATATCACAAAAATTGACAATGAAATCTTAAACTACTTACTTAAAATTATATATAGAAAGTTACAAACACATTGAAATGACAACAAGAAAAAGAAAAAAAAATATACTGATAAAATACATATTAAAATTAATTTTTTGGTAATTATGCAGTATACAGCTTTCTGCCATTTTTGACTTTTTATGAAAAATTTTTTCTGGGGGCACCTTCTAGGGTCCCTAGGACCCCAAATCCGCCTGCGCCGGTTGTTTTTTTTCGTTTTTTTTTTGTTTTTTTTTAAAATTTTCACAAAAACAACACAGTCCAACCCAACCCAAAAAAAATCAAAAAAACACATTACAACCCCCCCCCCCCCCGGGCACCCTTTTTTCTCTTAAAAAAAAAATTGGGCGCACGCCGATTTGGGGTCCTAGGGACCCTAGTAGGTGCCCCCATAAAGAATTTTTTTTTTTTTAATCAAAAATGGCAGAAAACCGTATACTGCATAATTACCAATTTTTTTAATGTTCTTTTTAAAACTCATGAAGTATTGTTCTAATTTTGTAAAAGTCGATGTGCCAAAGATGTATTTTTTTGTGATCCCTTGCCATCGCTCTGGTTTTCAGCTGATCCATATATGCTATTATCAAACTCCATATCTCCCTCTATTCATTTATTTTTCTTGTCTTCTAGGCCTATAACAACCTCGGATTTATAAACTGTTGGCGCATATCTGTCCCTAGACGTTTTAGTTCCTGTTTCAGATTCAGAGATCAACTTAATGAAGGTTTATCTTGAGCGGGAGCGCCAGCAGCAATGGTTGACAGTACCCCATGTTGTAATTTATTTGTTCAAAACTTGCACATTCCCCAGACCAAATGAGAGAGATTATCATGGCATTTGTCTGTCTTTTAAATGGTTTTTATTGCTTGGTTCTTCTCTTTTTTGTTTTTGTATTAAAAAACAACAAAAATAACCTTTCTAAAAACGTCATTTTTGACACTTTTGATAATCAGTGTTCCCACACTACTATTTAAAATTAAGGAACCAATGTCGCCAACCTAGATCTCCACAACATGGCGGCGAAAATGGCGGAAGACACACGGCAGTGATTTTCCCACAAGGGTATTATCAGTCCCTTTCTTTTTTACATCCGTGGTAACGCCCAATAAAGTCCCTACTGTCTTACAGATTTATTCTATCCCTTGTAGTTTTTGAGCTACATTGCAGCTAGGGGAAAGTTGAAAAATGGTCGGAATTATATACCACTTGATGATATCTCCCTTAATTTAAGAGATAATTGCGTTCTGTAAAAACATGTCTGTGGCAATCCTTTGTCAAAGACACAATGGTCTTTTCGAAATTTTAATCTGACGTTTCGTTTCGTAGTTACCATCATCAGGATCAAAAAGTTATATTATACGTACCAAAATATTTTAGTTTTTTATTAAGTTTATTTGATAATAAAATACTTATAATTTTTTTATTTTGAAGTTTCGATCCCGAAAAAAATCATCTTCAGTACATTTTTTGTTCCGGTACGGCCCTGTCCCGTTTTAATTGATTTGTTTTTGAGACCATTTATATTTAACTACTCTATAGTAGACCTAAACAACCAAGATATATTATATGAACATACCGGGTGAACGGAAAAAAACCGGAATTTTTTTTTTATATAACTTTACCAATTTTAATTTAAAAAAAAACTGTATTGATAAGACAAATATACTTGAAGCCTTTTGAAAAAAAAAACATTCGCTTTGCGGCTCTATGTAAATCCAAGATAGCGCATAAATTCAAATGAGCACCTTTTTTCAAACTTGTTTTTTTATTGTGTATAAATGTATTCCTCGACATACAAAACAAAGTGTATTTAGAAAAACAATGGCAACATATAACAAGAAGGATTTTTTTCAAAAGGATATTTGTCTTATCAAGAAGTTTTTTTTTATTGAATTTGGTATAAAGTTATGCTGAAAAATAATTTGCCATGTTTTTTCAGTTCACCCGTTATGTTCATGTAATATATTTGGGTTGTCCAAGTCTACTATATAGTAGTTAAATATAAATGGTCTCAAAAACAAATAAATTAAAATGGGACAGAGCCATACCAGAAAAAAAAATGCACTGAAGAAGAATAAAAAGATATATACTTTATTATCAAACGAACTTAATAAGAAACCAAAATATGAAATAAAACATTTTGGTCCGTATTTAACTTGCCGACGATTGTTTGCTGGGTATTATTAGTAGTGGCAAACATGTAGAACAGAGGTTAATATCAGCGGGTATTGTACAAAACACTTACATCTTTGTTACAAAATAATTAGCTTGCATGTAACGTAAGTAGATGGCGCTATTTTCAATATTTTTGCTCCACAGAAGATATTACTATACTATTAGATATATTTGTTTAGGCAGTGAGAACTGGTATGGTATGGTATAACTTGAAAATTATTGTCAAGAAGATTAAGAAATATGATGATGATCCATCTAAGAATCATTATCCTGCTACCGCCAACCAAAGCAACCCGCATGCCCGAATATGTGCAAAACTCGACATTCGGCAAGTACTGCCTATAATCACATGTGTAAATCCCTGGGTTTTACTAGACGGCGGAAAAAATAAACCAGGGTTTCCAACCCTACGCATTTTAACCACTGTTCTCCGATTTACGGATATATGTCTCAAATCTACGGATTTTTTGGAACTTGTCATTCACAAGTTAACACAAACATGGACGAAAGATTAATTTTACAAGTTAACACAAACATGCGGAGCAATAATTATTTTCTCGCAAAAAATCAAATTGCTGACGCTCGCGGCGGACTCGCATTTCAGAAAATATACAACCGTTTGTGCTTTCCTCTGCAGACTAAATTTTTTTTTGTTCATTCATTTTGATTCTTTAGATTTTAGTTTATTTTATTAGATAATATTTTGTTATTAGATAAGCTCTCTATAGTAGTATATATTCAAAATAAAAATAACTTTCATAATTTACTGATCATTTGATTGGTGCATCCAAAAAAATATAGGATAAGTAGTTATGTTATTTTTTTTTTAAATTGGATATTTTAAAAATCAGAAACGACGCCATAAAAAACTTTACACCAAAAGTATTTAAATCATCTATTTTCTGGAAAAAATCTAAATTACAGATTTCTACGGATTTTTCGCGGTTCTTCTATGGATTTACGTACCTAGTTAAAAAGTTGGCTAACCTGAAATAAACCATGATCATGAGTTAGAACAATTCAGGCCCTGAGTTATCGTAGCCCAGACCGTGAATTACCACAGACTCAAAAAGTTAATACATGAAACTGGGCTGGGGCAATCAAATGCCTGAATTGTGGTAGCCCACGACTTGCTGAGTTCTCCCAGCTAAATTGAAATGGTTTCCCAGCAAACACGGTTCCCTCGGACCTTCGTCGGTCCGATGTCGATTGCCGAATTTGTCGTCATCGGCACGACGTCGATTTACGACATCGGACCAATAGTATTTTTTGTCCGCTTTGCGATGTAGGCCCAATGTATGTTTGCCGATGCAGCGTTAGACTGTAGCCCGCCGTCGGACCAATGGTAAATTTTACTTTTTGCTGACATCGGTATACCGTCGCCGTACGATTAAGAACATCGGTAAATTATTCAAGTCCGACATTGGTTTCCTAAAGCGGTCCAACGTCGGCGATTGACGGAGGTCCGTCGGTGGTAGCGCAAAGCGGTCCGACATTGGCAAAATGGCAAACTACAAAGTTTCGATAATGCGGGTGCTTAAGCAGTCGGGCTGGTTTAAGTGGCAGAAGTGGTGATTCTTGTAGAGAAGTACCACCATCTTGTCAAGTCCGCATTCTAGTTTTGAAATATCTTTGCTCATTATATATATATTATCTTCCACTGTACAGGGAACATAGTGACATTAGCGCCATCTCTACATACTAGGAAGAAACTATTAAGCAGTTTAAAAATTTTAAGGTGACGTAATCGGACCATCGTCGGATGCCGATTCTCAACCAATCAAACAAAGTTCCAATCAGACCATCGTCGGCCCTAAAGCAGATAAAGTGGTCGTCGGCATAATGTCGACTATAGTAAATCGGGCCATCGTCAGTTGCCGATTCTCGTCCGATTAAAAAAAGTTCCAATCGGACCGTCGTGGGCCTTAAAGCAGATAAAGTAGGCGTCGGCATAAAGTCGACTATAGTAAATCGGGCCATCGTCAGTTGCCGATTCTCGACCGATTAAAGAAAGTTCCTATCGGACGATCATCGGCCCCAAAGCAGATGAGGTTTGCGTTGGCATAATGTCGACTATAGTAAATCGGGTCATCGTCAGTTGCCGATTCTCGTCCGATTAAACAAAGTTCCAATCGGACCGTCGTCGGCCCTAAATCAAATAAATTGGAATTCGGCATAAAGTCGACTATAGTAAATCGGGCCATCGTCAGTTGCCGATTTTCTAACGATTAAACAAAATTCTAATCGGACCATCGTCGGTCCTAAAGTGGTGTCGGCATAAAGTTGACTGTAGTAATATGGACCTCCGTCAGTTGCCGATTATTGACCGAAAACTGAAAATTGCAATCTGACCAACATCGGGCCAGAGTGTAGTCGCTGATGCCGATGCCGACACACTGCCGAGGTTGTCGACATTGGCCCCAAATTTTCAACCCACGGCCGTGGGTTGGCCCCGTTGTGCATAAGTAATGCTCCATTGAAAAATTTAGTGCTCCTTTTTTTAAAAAAATACTACGTGTTCTGCTAGCTTCAGATGAACTCAGCAGAGCAATACATTAAAAATCATCGGAATCAAAAATCAAAAATATCATTGTGCAATCGCCCCCCCCCTCTTTGCTCCAGAAAAAAGTAGACAACAAAGATGCTGGTGGTAACCTTACCGCGAAAACCATGGGAAATACAGAACAGTATTATAGAGTTTCTATTTATAAACAAGTTTTAGACAAAATCATTCGGACATTAATCCAAAACACAAATTCTTGAACTTTTATTGGGAGAAGTCAATATTTCGAAATGATATTGATCGGAAGTAGGCAAAAGCTTAAATCAAAACATATCTGATAACGTTTTCGAGGCAATGGGCAAGTGGCGATATTTTTCCGTTAATAAAAAAATTCTTGGATGTTTGCCAGTTAAGTAATGCTTCTTCGGAAAGAAGCTTCTTATGCCTTAGAAAAAGACGGGCTTATCAACAGACATATTGAAATTGACATTTAGCGAGTCATTGGCCGGTGTGTCCAAAAAAACTGGAAACGATTTTTTTTTTTTTTTGAGATAGGCATCTTATGTTTGAGATATGTCAACTTAAAAAACTTTTTAGACCTCAAAAAAAAGAGTATTTTTAGCTATTAGGTTTTCTTTGTGGTTTGTTTGTTATCTATGTTTTTCATAACTAAAATATTATAAGTTAATATTTACGATTTTAGTTTAATTCGACTCAAAATTTTCGGCGTATTTAAACATTTTTTAAAATAAAAAATTTATGAAATAAACGACTTAAACTTTGAGTACCCCCCCCCCCTAGATCCCTAGATTTGAGACCAAATCCACTAAATCCGCGCTTGTAGTTACTAAGTTTTGTTTGCGTATATATTGATATGTTCTTCATAAAAGCTATGCTTTTATTCTAGTTTTTTTTTGTATCGAAACCGCCCGCCCTTTTCAAATGGCTGGGACCACCACTGTTATAATATGAATCAAAATTATCATAGTGCATAATAAAGTGCGAATTAATACAGCATGTTCTGCGAGCTTCAGATGGACTCAGCAGAGCAATGCATTAAAAATCATCGAAATCAAAGATATCATAGTGCAAAATAAACTGCTAATTAAGGGCCCCATTTAAAAATTTACTGCCCTTTTTTTAAAAATACGGCATTTTCTGCTAGCTTTAGATGAACTTAGCAGTGCATTAAAAATTATCGAAATTAAAAATATAATAGTGCATAATAAAATGCTAATTAAGTGCCCCATTTAAAAATTGAGTGCCTCTTTTTTTTTAAATACGAAACATCGCATAAATAACTCAAAAATATAGTGTCTTTTGGCTTTTTTTTAACGTGTTAGATATATCATACCGGTACCGATGCGTTGAAATATTTACTTTAAGTGTCTAACAACAACGATTTTGGCTCTTATCTTTATTATCGACTCAAATAATTCTTGTTTCAGTGGGTTTTAATGCATTGCAAGAAAGAGCACTAAATTTTTAAAAGGGGCATTTAATTATCACTCAATACGCACTTTATTATCCACTATAATAGTTTGTTTCAACGATTTTTATTGCATTGCTCTGCTGAGTTGACCTGAAGTCAGCAGAACATGCTATAGTTTTTTTAAAAAAAGGAGCACTGAATTTTTAAATGAGGTACTTAATTAGCTTTTTATTATGCACCACGACACCGCACGACGCACCACTCTGCTGAGTTCATCTAAAGCTAGCACAAGATGCTATTTTACAAAAACGAGTTTTAAATTTTTAAATGGGGGCACTTAATTAGTACTTTATTATGCACTATGATTGCGATGATTGTTAATGTATTGCTCTGCTGAGTTCATCTGAAGCTAGCAGCACATGCTGTATTTAAAAAAAAGGAAGCAATAAATTTTTAAATGGGGCACTTAATTAGCACCTAATTAGTAATTTATTATGCACCATGATATTTTTGATTTCGATGATTTTTAATGTATTGCTCTGCTGAGTTCATCTGAAGCTAGCAGAACATGCTGTATTTAAAAAAAAGGAGCACTAAATTTTTAAATGGGGCACTTAATTGGTACTTAATTATGCACTATAAAAAAATTGTTCTGGACGCTTATTCTTGACGGCCCGTGAGGTAAGGTGAGCTTACTTTCGCCACCTATTTCCACGGGGAATGAACTCACCTTACCTCACGCGCCGTCAAGAATAAACGTCCTGGTCACGTTGCTCTTCTAGCTTCAGGGACGTTAACATATCATGATCAAGTAGGCCATGAAAATAAAAATTTTACGGCAGTTTTGCGCAAGTGCGTTAGAAATTTTGTTTACATTTTGTTGTGTCCAATGACCTGCAAGTTTTCTGTTTGACCTTGAAAGGTATTGCTGCAATTCCTTGCAGATTTTATTGCACGATGTCAAGCAGGCTTAAAAAGTTGCAATTTCACCAGGGAAAGATAAACTTACCTGTAAATCATCCAGAGAAAATATCTGCCTTTGCACTTTTACAACTCATTAATTTTTTAATCATTAAAAAAGCCATAAGATCACATATTTTTACGTAAAAAAAACGAAAACTGCTTCGTTTTTGAAAGGTATAAACACTAATTCGCAGTGAAGGGTACCGCGCATGCGTAAAACGACTGAAATTCCAAAAAATTTTCATAGTCTCCTGGATTTAGATGATTAATTATAAAATTATAAGTATATATGGTACAGCCGGTTCCATAAAAAAAATCCTATTTTTTTTGTTGTCATTGACCTGTCCTAATCTGTATAAATACATAACAGCTAATTGGATAAATAAATTGAATTTGAATTTGAAATACCAAAGTAAAATCATCATCAGACAATTTTTAACATATTTTCCCATTTTTTTCAACGGGCTGTACCTATATATAGATGTTTTTTTAATTGGATTTATTGTTATTATTATTTAACCTTATATATGCATGCAATCTAACCTCTAATATTCAATTAGGTACTGAGTTAGGTACAGCCGGTTCTTGTGCTGTCAACTACCAAAGTAAAATCATCATCAGACAGTTTTTGACATGTTTTCCCATTTTAATTGGAAAAGGCTGTACCTACATAGATGTTTTTAAGTTGATATAAGCACTATTATTATTATTTTAAGGTGGGATCAAATAATACTTTTAAAAATTTGTTTGTTTATCCGATTAGATAGTGCGATTTATTTATAAAATCGCTGTTTAATGTTTGTCGTAATTTTGTGTCCTACTCAGTGAATTTGTGACAATAGTTTACCAGTGCGCATTACACTTAAATATAAAATTATTGTGATTCATAATTTTAAAAGTTAATATAGGGCAGCATATTAATTAAATTACTTTTTGAGGTAAAATTAACGACACAGTAAAAATACTAAATTTTAATATGGTCAATAAAACGGTACATTTTGATGTTGGTGATATCAAGAAAGAAAAAACAACAATAGCAGGTAGATTCTTTGTTTTTAATACATTAAATTTGTAAACTATGAGAAAGGGTTAAGAATTATTGTGACCGTGGAGAACTGCTACATTCCGCAGTGCAGTATATTCGCAGTGGAGTTACCATTTCCCTACGCCATCGTCAGGTGGCTTCACTTTTACGTTACGCCAGCCAAACACTAGGTTCTTTCTCATTCTGATTCCGAGAGTTTTTTTGAACACATGAAAAACTTGTAAAAAAATTTATATATCAAAAAATTGGGCTTAATTTTACAAAATAAGTGTTTTATATGGAACCTGCGAATATTTTATTATTTTAAAAATTAATTACGCCAATTAAAATTCCCTAAAATTAGCCAACCTAGTAAACATCAGTTTATGAAAGTAAGAGGCCGTTGACAACAATCACGCAAACCAGCATGGCTGCCTAGAATATTCTCAAATTAAAAAGAAATGTAGTTTTCTCATTTGAAAGAAAAATATTGTTCTAAGTGCGTACGTCGTTTTTAGGCACTTAAAGCTTTTATCCGAACTTTTCTTCGCGTCGCTCGTCTAACTGCTTTTGCGTGCGGGAAAACGCAAAACTTCCCACAAAGCAGAAACCTGTTACATTTACATTACCTTAACATATTTTTGTGACCTGTTACTTAACACAGCTTGTAACCTTAACGAGGATATTACATTGCCAGTACATCGAGATCATTTGTCCTAAACATTTACGTAACAGTGTTACATTCGATTTTTTTAACAAGTATGTGACTTCCAGGTAACATTTGATGTTACATGGCTAGGTAAAATATTTTTTTTTAAATTTACCTCTAAATTGTTAAATATTGGTATAAACAACATAAAAAATATATTTTGCTTTAAAATATCTGATCTTCGTTATTACATCTTAAAGAAATAAAAAAAATAATCAAAATAAAAGAAAAAAAAATGCGCTGACGGGACTTAAACCCTCAGTCTAATACACCAGGGTTTTAGCGCCTTAGACCACTAGGCCATCTCGGTTTTGTTAAGAAATGTCACCAATTCATGGTATATTAAAGCAGTGGTGTCATTGATTCACGAATTTTACAGAAAATAAGAAATTGTTTTTTTATTATTAATTTATTTAATTGTTTTTAATAAATAAAAAGGTTTCAGTTGCAATTCAAAAAAATTATATACAAATATTGAATCACAATAATTTGATCGAATCATAATTTGGCAAAATTAATAAAAACTGAGAACCTATATATATCTAGCTATATAATTTCGTCGAACCGTAAAAAAATCAAATCGTAAAATGATCGTATATGTTACTGCGAAAACATATACCTAAATTTATACCTACTTATTTTTCCTTTTGTGAGAAGTTATGAAAAAAATTGTAGGATTTTTTTTTTTAAATTTTCGCCATATTTGTGTTAAAAGTTCCATTAATTTTGGAATTTTTGCATAAAACTTACTGCTGCTTTCATGCGATCATTAATAAACTAAACTTGTTTTAAATATTTTCACAATAGTGTATTTTGTTTTAAATTTGACATTTAATAAAATTACAATATTGTGTAATATCATGTAACTGTAAAGAAGCAAATTTGTTTCGACACTGACATTTATTAAACTTCAAATAATGTTATTTTTCAGTTACTTTATCGTTTACATTTCTTGTTAAATTCAATATTCAGGTAAAATTAGTGCTTCTTTCATATAGAACGATAATTTTGAGCTTACATTTTACTTTTTTTAAACATTTTTCTTAACGTATACAAAGTTACATTAATTCTACATTTTTTCAACGTTGAAAACCTGTAATGTAATAGAACTTGCTTAGTGGGTTAGGTACTGTTAGGAATAATTTCATTAATAAAATAGTAGGAAAGTTCGAAGAAAACATTTAAATTGCGAAAGTTTGAAGTATAAAAAAACAACTGTCAAATTTAAGAGTTTTTGGAATGTAAAAAGGAGATATCTAACGTAAAATTTAGTTAAATGAAACATAACATAACTTTTGTGAGGTCAGTGCGTGGTGTGAATTTTGTGGATTTCTTCTTTTTATGTATATAGTATATGTATATAAATAGAAAATGTTAAATTAAATTATGGTAAATTAAATAGTAATTAGATAATGATGAAAAATATCCGTTCTTACGAAAAAGTGAATAAATTAATCAAACATTTTTTAGTCTGTGATAAAGATAACCACAACAATCGTTCCATCGTTATCCTTATTTGATTAGCCCTCCCTCTTTTCCCTTACTGCGCAGCCGTACAAATAACGATAACCACAAAAAATGTTATTTTAAGTGTTCCAAAATGTCCCTAATAAAGTTCATCGTTATCCTTATTTGATTAGCATCCCTTCTTTTCCCTTACTGCGCAGCCGCACAAATAACGACAACCAAAAAATGTTATTTTAAGTAGTCCAAAATGTCCCTATATCTTTTAGATGCACTTTCACCCAAATTTGTCCATTGTGAGGTATGCCAAAAATGGTTTCATTCAAAGGACGAAGTAAATCACGTCAATGGAAACAAGCATAAATTTCAACTAAGAAAACAAAATCCTGCTTTACGAAATGAAGGTAAAAAATAAATTTATACTTACTGCGCATTGAACAGGCTAGAGTTAGTATAATTCCAAACCGACGTATCCATGTTTTGAACGAGGTTCGATTTTCCCACATAGCAAGCGTTGCTAAGCCCGTCAGCCGAATTTCCGTCATAGTGTTTTTAAGTACTTATATTTTCAATCTTCTGAGGCAGGAGAAACTTCTTTCTGACGAAGCATTACTTACTGACAAACATCCAAGAACGTTTTTATCAACGAAAAAATATCGCCATACTTGTTCATTGATCCGAAAACGTCATCATATATGTTTTGATTTAAGCTTTTGCCAACTTCTGACCAATTTTGTTTCCAAATACTGACTTCTCCCAATAAAAGTTCAAGAATTTGTGTTTTGTATTAATCAAACAGACATTAGTTAATTTTGCCCTGATTTTTTCTTCACATTATATAAAACTTGGTATGAATATGTTCAGGTCAAAAATACTTAGAGTCTCGTTATTGAACCTTGATTTTATGTCTAAATGATTTTGTCTAAAATTTGTTTATAAATTGAAACTCTATAAATCTATTCTGTATTTCTAATATCGTGGTTGTCGTCTGTTCCAAACTGTCCCAAAATAATTTGTGTGGAATGATTCTAGAATGTCTTTAAAGGAACGTTCTGCAATTTCTCGTTTTTTCTCCAAAGACTTCAGGGTTACCACCAGCATCTTTGTTGTCTACTATTTTCTGTAGCAAAGGGGGGGGGGAGATTGCCACTGACTAAGCAATATTTACAGAAAACCGTCAATATTTCTTTCGATAACGCGTAATTTTTTGTTATTTCTTTTAGGAAGTCGAGAAATTCAAAAATTCAAATGTGACATCTGCAAAACCAAATTTACAGACGAAGGATTCTACAAGGTTCATAAAGGAAGTAAAACTCATAAGAGGAATTTAAGGAGACTTCAAAGGCAACTTGGTAGGTAGAGGCTAGGAAAGTTTACTAAAAGAAATGTTCATTGAGTATTTTTTTATCACTAAAAACTCATAATAAAAGTTCTGTAGTGACATATATAGTGCGAAAGTTACTTCAAATTAACCCATGACAGAACTGGATTGGCTACGTCAAGAAAGTTGGTCCATTTCCTCTAAAAATATATTTTGTGAAATTGAAGAACAAATCAAGTGTTCTTTTTTTGCGGTAAACAATAACTTTTTTCTGTGTCATAGATTTTAATTTGTGAAGCAGGGTCTACAAAGTGGTTTTTGGCTTTTTATTATTATACAGGGTGTTCATTTAAAAACTTTTCAGCCAAGATTTACGTATTTAGAGTCTGATTTTAAAGAAATCCGCGGACAGGTCGATTTTTGGTTCGAGGGGGACACATTTTGAAATTTTTGTCGATGGGTAAAATTTACCCCTAAATTTTGAATAGGGAAAGTGGGTCGTGTGATACCTTGAGAGTAAGTTAGAGTTTTGAACCTCCATTGTGTTTATTTTTTTATTTTTTTCACAACGTTTCGAATGCTTACGTATCTGCAATAGTCATCAAGTGAATACTAACAAAAACTAAGACTACCTAATATTATATCCCAAGTAGCACAGGACATCCTCAGGACAGCCGATTTAGGTCCAAATGTCCTGGGTCCGAAGCGAACGTCCTATAGACGTCCAATCAGGACCAGTTGAGGATCAAAATTTTAAGACATCTTTAGGACGTCTTTAGGAATTATTTTTTGGTAATTATGCACTATGAATTGCGAAAAAAACGTTTTTTTCATTTCATTTAAATATCATTATAACATTTTTTTTTAATTTGTGCTTGTGCTTTATAAATATGTTTATATGAATTTACTCATAAACTTTAACTATTATAATAATTAGTTTAATATCCCAAATATGTCCTGGAAACGCCCGATTACAAATTTATTAAAAACGTCTTAAATCGTTTAAAATGTCTCGAAAACAATACCAAAAATGTCCTGGAACTGTCCCAGAAATGTCTCAGATTTATACCTAGGGACATCTTAAAACGACATATCCTTAAGACGTACTGGAACGTAGGTCTTATGGACATCTGGTTTTGTAACAAAATATGTCCTAAAGACACCCTTAAGATGTCGAAAGTTCTAAAATGGACATCCCAGGGATGGACATTTTTGGTACGTCTTTGTGCTACTTGGGATACTAGTATGTATTCAGTGAACTATAAAAAACTTGGTTGGCTCCGCTCTTTCGCAGTTGAAATCTGTTACCTCCGAAAACTATGGGTTTCCATATCCTTGATGGTGATGCTTTGTTGAGGAAATACATTATGGTTCTTCTGTACAAATGCCGTTTCTTTCAACTTCCGCTTGAATAGATTTTCCTGCTTGGCGACGATCTTTGCCTCTTTCCATTCCATACGATGTAGATTGTCCCAGCAATGTTGAGCTATTTTTGATCCAGTTGTGTCCCTTGTCGAGCTTTGCGTTTGTGTTCTGTAAGACGAACTTCCATGGGTCGCCTGGTTTCTTCGATGTAGATATACCTACACCCGCATGGTACCTGGTACCTTATTGTTGTGGTCGTTTTGAGATAACAGATTTCAACTGCGAAAGGGCGGAGTCAACCAAGCGTAAACTTGGTCACAGATTTTTTTATATACCATTCTAAACATTTTTTGTCGCGCCTTCTGTCTAGGTAACCAACGTTCAGAGCTCGAAAACTATTTGGACTTGGGTTCTAGTTGGTGTCCGATTTAAAGATGGTTCAAAGCAACCTCATATTATAAGCCACCCACATAACATTGGAGGAATATTCATGTTATAGGAATATTCTCTCAAAGTGATTTTTGGAATATTCTATTGCGAATATGACAGGAATGGTGCAGACCTATTTTTTGTTGAATATTCTTTAAGAGTTTGTGATAGTTATATTTCTTTAGTAATAAGAAAATCATATGCCCATGATAATCTGATAATGAAGTTATTTTTTATGAATATTCCCAAAAAGAATGTTTTTGGCAGAATTTTCCCATTTTTTTGTTTGCTGAAAATATTACTATCTTGTGAAAAGAACGCAATTTAAATGATTTATAATTATAATTTAGTTTAATGTCACCTATTGTAGGTAGATGGCACTTGAATCAATATATTCTCTATATAGCAGGTAATATTATTATACATATAAGACAACCAACAGATTATTTAGGTAATCTTTTGAGAACTAATCTCAAGTAGTACATCAACATAATGGTGATATGCCTATATCCATATAGGCTCCGTAATCGCACTTTAGTGGAAGACTAATGCATATTTGGTGGATATTCATGTGGATATACAGACCGCTTCAAGCTACTGCGAACATAGGGCGAAAGAAGTCTAATTTGCCAGTGTACGTACATGCAGAGACACCGCACGCCTATCAGTGAAGCAACCAACACTCAGGCTTCCGATCGCCTTTCGCTGCCGTTCGCCGCCGTTCGCCTTGTATTTAGTACGCCTCTAACCACGGTGCTGTGTGGAGCGTAGTCAATGAAACCGGAATTTGGTCAATAAATACGCAAATTTTTATAACGTAATTTTCTTATTTTTTGTCACTGATAAATAAGAGCGTTTTATTGTTAACTGCTCAGATTTATCAGTGATGACGTGTTACAATGAAAATAATAAGGAGAAACAAAATAAAAGCAAGTTCTCAAAATAAAATAATACATTCTAAAAACCAAAAAGATTCTCCCAGTCATTAAAAAAAGTCCTCCTTGCTCGGCTAGACAATATCCGAGCCTACTATAAAAACCCCTTCCAACGTTTCCAAGCATGTTAGGGGTGATAATTTGAAAAGCTTCTTCAAAAACAGATAGAAGTCATTAGGAGCAAGATCGGGAGATCGAGCTGGCCATAAAATAGTTCCCCGTGTACTTATAACCCGATTAGGAAATACATTATCAAGATATTCCCTAACAAGGCCAACATTGTGAGCGGAACAACCATCTTGTTGAAACCATGTTTCACCAAATCTTACACCTAACAACTGCCTAGCAGTTGGAATAATGTGCTGCTGCAGTAGATCCAAGTATCTAGGACCATTCAAATTGCAATTGCCGTTAATAAAAAATGGCCCAATTACGTGTTCCCCTACAATACCCCCCCCCCCCCAAACATTTAGTTTTTGGGGATACTGTGTTCTTACGTCAAAATACAAATGCAAATTTTCCCTCGACCAATATCGAACGTGTGTTGGGTTATGACGATTTGACCATTTGACCATCTGCACTTTTTCGGCAACTTCGTAGACATCCATTTTTAGTTTTAAAAATGTATTATTTCAATTAAGAACTTACCCATCTGTTTCTCGAGCAAGGCAGAAATAAAACAAAATAATAAAAACAAAATGCATTTCCAAAAGATAACACTGCAGCGTGCTTCGAATCCACCTCGGTCGTACGGCACGGAGAGTAAATTGGACTTGATTCCTCCTATGTTCGCAGTAGCTTGAAGCGGTCTGTATAGCCACTCCATATCATAGGATATCCATCTCGTGGCCATATGGACATATTTTGAATCACAAAATCATATCCGTGCAATTATAGTCGATGTCCAGGTATATTAATATAATTCTTTAAAAAAAAATGTTCTGGTCGTATTATAGTCATGTTTAACGTCACGTTTCTATCACATTTATATCACCTGTATGAGCTAGAACGTAACTTATTGCCGGCATGTGTTAGTAATATTCTTAATTGTAAAATGTAACAATTCTATCGCATTCTTTGTTCTCTAAGTATATGACTATTACATTACAAGAATGTTTAATTATTATGTGGACAGTAAAAAAGGTGGGGGAAATTTTCAAAAATTACAGTTTTTTTCAAAATACGTCTGAGTTCATGAGATTGAGAATATCAAAAAATGCCCCTCCGGCGTTCCTCTACCAATGTGCATCTAACTACTATTTTAGGCATGTTTCTGCGATGTACTATAGTAACCATCATGTTTTAATTGCCCATAAGCAGTTGTAAATACACCGATGAACTCACCGATGACATGCAACATTCGAGTTCGTACAAAATTTATCTATGCTTCTTGTTGGCATTCATCGGGTTCTTAAAATACTCGATTGATTCCATGAGTTAAATTTGATTCGATCAGTAATATTTTACACTTGTTCAAATATTTAACAAATCGTGTCCTCTCAGCAAAATGAAATACAAAAAAAAGAAACCTTGGATAACAAGGGGCATACAAGTTTCTGCAAAAAATGTATGTTTTCTTTGGGCACTTCGCAAATATGTAGCTAGCGATTTTATAAATGATTATGTAAAAAAATACAAAAATATCTACTGGAAAACACTAAAACTGGTCAAAGGGAGGCTCACAATAAGCCTAAATAAAACTGGAGGATTACTAATAATTTAAGTCAAAACAAAACAACCAACAAGTTTTACTGTAGTATAGCCATTTCCTTTCTCATGTCAACATTCAAGGAACCTTTTACTTTAACCCAACAGATTTAAAGGAATTAAAAAATACACTCGAGTGGCATTGACGGTATATCCACTAAAGTATTGATAAATCTTCCCGACTCCGCACTGCAGATTCTTGCAGAACTAATAAACCAACCATTTCTTTCTGGCTTGTTTCCTGATTATTTAAAGATGACACTCATCGTTTCTTTACACAAGGGACAAGGGTGGCGATACCAGCGATCTTTCGAACTATAGGCCGATTTCACTTTTGTCATCACTTTCAAAAGTCATGAAAAAGCTCATGAAAATTTGGTTCCCAAAAGAGAAAAAACCCACCGGCCTTAATTCAGGGACAGAGTCGGTAGTAGCAGTATTTTGTGATTTCTCGAAAGCTTTCGACTGCGTGGATCAAGAATTATTGCTGCGAAAACTTGAAAAGTATGGCTTTCATGGCAATTCCTCAGATTTTAATAAATCACTGCTCTCTTGCAGAATTAATTTTATTTTTATTTTATTTATTTATTAAATTGACGGGATCTCCCCATTACAGCATAAATTTTACAATTATAACTTTTATCATATCTTCCTTAAATCTACCAGTAATTTCTAAAACTAATAAAGATTACATAAGTTAATGTGGAATTAGATTGAGGTTAACATTAAGTTATCAATAAGTTAGAAAACTAATATCATAATTTGCTATTAATCACAGATTTAAATTGATTAAAGCCTAAGTTAAATAAATCTATATCACTATGATTATTAAGGAACCTAAATGATCTATCAAATGGATTGTTTGCTCCATAATTAGTGGAATGATATTTTATATGAAATAGATCATAAAATCTTAAAGTCCTTTGAGGAATATTAAATTTAATTCGATTTAGAAGTTCTACACATTGAATTTGATTATTTAAAAGTTTATAAATGAATACAGAATCAAACTGGATACGTCTGTCCAGTACCCTCTCCAGGTAGGCCGATCAACTCATACCGATTTAGTGTCCTTTTCTCCATCTTCGCCGCCATTTTCACTCAAAAGTGACAGATAATCCATTAGTTTTCTGTCAAAATGGCGGCGAAGATGGAGAAAAGGACACTAAAACGATAAGAGCTGATCGGCCTATGTGGAGAGGGTATTGGTCTGTCATAAAGGGATTTTAAGTTTAATCGGTTCATTACTAATTTCTTGTCAAAAGTATTTTCTCAATGGAATAAATATTTTGGTCATACAAAGGGGACCATATTATTGTAGCATACTCTAGTTGAGAACGTACAAGGGAACAATAAATAATTTTGACAATATCAATACTAAAATCACTGCAATTTCTTAAAGTAAACCCAAGCATCTTAAGACCTTTTAGTAACATTTGTCTAATATGCTCATTAAAATTAACATTTTTATTAAAAATAACCCCGAGTTCTTTTACTTGATTTTTATAGTTTAAATTACTATTGTCCATGGAATATGCTGAATCAAATTTCTTATTACTGGTAAAAAAGCTAATATAAAATCACTTATCTATACTCAATTTTAAATTATTGGTTAGGCTCCAATTCCATAGAATGTCAATATCTTTGTTAATTAAGCTATTAATAATTCTATACAATTTAAGGTCGTCAGCAAAAAGCAAGACTTCAGATTTAAGTTGATGAAAGATATCATTGATGAAAAGATTAAATAATAAAGCCGAACAATGTCCACCTTGAAGTACGCCAGACGAAACGTCAATGATTCTAGATAAATAATTAAACAATTTTACTCTTTGCTTACGTCCTTTTAAAAAGTTGGATAACTATTTTATAGCCTGTTCTGTGAATCCCAAATAAAAAAGTTTTGATAACAAAATATCAAAATTTACTCTGTCAAAGGCCTTAGAGAAATCGGTATAAATAGAATCTACTTGTTCCTTTCTCTCCAAAGCCTCCAACAGATCCATTTCATAAGCGACCAAGTTAGTTACTGTGGATCTACCAGCTGTGAATCCATGTTGTTCTGCAGATAGTAACTCTCTACACTGCCAGATTAATTGGTTATAGATTAGTCATCAAACAATTTTGGAATAGCTGATTGCTTCGAAATACCACGATAATTCTTTATATTATTTTTCTCACCTGATTTATAGATAGGTAAAATGTAACTATGTTTCCAAGTATTTGGGAAAATGCATGTTAGTAAAGATAGATTGAACAAAATATGTAAAGGTTTGGAAATTGTAAACGAGCAAGCTTTTAAAAAATAATTTGGCAGTTTATCTGAACCTGCTGATAAAGAATCTGGTAGCTGGGAGATACTTTCATAGATTTTAATTGTTTGCAAGGAAACAGTAGTTTTAGAACATGTTTGAATATTTGGTATTGTACATTTGGTATCATCATAAACAGTGGAAAAATGTTTAGCAAATAAGTCTGTAATACTTTGGGCACTATCTGCAACTTGTTCATCTAGGTGCATATTATTTGGCACTATGTTTGATTCTCTTTTTTCATTAATGAATCTCCAAAAGTTTAAAGGGTTATTTTTAATATTGCTACTCACATTGTTTATATAATTTGTATGGCAAATCTCAGTTTCTCTTTTACATTCAGCTCTTAAATTAGGAAAAGTTAAATAATCAAAATTAGATCTTGTTTCCAGATATTTTTTATGACAATTTTTTTCTTATTATTAAATTTTTCAGATTAGGCGAAAACCATTTTGGAAATTTAGAGTTTTTAATTAGTTTTTTTTTTAATGTGTAGATTTAAGCCCACCTCAATAGTTTCATAAAATGATTGAACTGAAGCATCAACCCTTAAGTTATTAAACAAGTCATCCCACTTAATGCTACACAAATAATCATTTATAGCTAAGTAATTGCCGTTTCTTAAATCAAAGTAGTATTCTTCAAAACTTATTTTCTGATTATTTTTAACAGGAAGATCAAAGATATATGCTATATGATTATTATGCACTGGCATTAATGGATCAATAGCAGGCACCGCCCTGTTCTCAGAGACGTTCGTAAATAATAAAACTAAGTATCTACCTTTTTCATTGGGATCCACTATTTTTTCAAACAAATTTATGAAGGAAAAGTACTCACAAATCACCATAGCGCTTGAAGTATCCGAACATTCAACACATGCTCCCAATTCATCGCTATACCAGGTGGCTTCTGGTAGGTTATAATCTCCCATTAGTACTAATTTGCTATTATGGTATCTTTGGTATATAGTATCCACAGAGTCGCAGTACTCTATATATTGCTCTAGTGATGTTCTTGGTGGTAGATAAACGGCTCCAAAAATATAACTTTCGTTGTTTGACAGAATTTCAACATATAATTGTTCGATATTGTTGATTGGTGAGGGTACTAATCTTGATTTCAGTTTGTTAGAGACTAAGATCAACACTCCACCACCCCATTTTTTAGTACTTGTGGCTAGATTTCGATCACATCGATAGGCGTCATAGCCTAAATACTTAATCTCATTTTCAGAGAAATCATTACTTAACCAAGATTCAATAATGATAATTATATCATAGGAGTAGTTCAAAATAGCCAGTTCAATTTGCTTTAATCTAGTTCTCAGTCCACCCATATTATGGAAGTACGCTGTCAATGGGGCGCAGCCCTATGCACTTGCACTATTAGCATACTGAGTTGCATTGGGGTTTCTATTATTGGGGTTTCTATTATTGCTGCCATTTTTGTATGCTAATACCGAATAGTTAGGGTATCTTCACCATTTTCTCTTCTAGTTTTAAGTACTTGCTGCAGTTCTTTTAATGCCTTCTGTTGAAATGGTGTCAAGTCAACATTGATTCTTATTACATTATCTTTCAGGACACTCTGGTGTTTTAGGCACTCAGTTGCTATATGTTTATCCTTAAAAATTACTTTAAGCAACCTGGGCTTGCTTTTACCAATACGGATAGTTTTGAAATCTGTGGGGAGGTCCAGACCCATTTTTTTAAAAAATGTTTCTACCTTCAAATTATCATGAACAATGCGTTCCTTGACACTATTGGAAGTTAGTTCACTAACGTTGAATACAATAATGTTGTTCGATCGATTGCTACGATTCTGCATTTCCTCCAAAATATTCATGGAACCATCAATTCTCTGTCAATTATTACCAACCTGATTAGCCCTGCTCGTCTCCATATTGGTCATTCTCTCCTCCAAAGCAACAACTCTAGTACCCACAGTCTCCAGCTGAAGCCTTTGTAGTGCAAAGTTCTTCTTTTAAATGACTAATCTCCTTGACCAAACTAGGTATTTTTTTGAAAGCATCCCGACTACTTTTCAGAACAACAGCACGAACTACACTGGCCGCCAGTCCCAAGCATTTTTCAGAGGAGTGAAATCGCAGCATGCAGCTATCACAAGAAGTACATTTGTTTTCATCAATTATAGCTGTAGCGCAGGCACTGCAAATTAGCGACATTTCTAACCTCACTTTCAGAATTTTTGTGCAAAATTCAAAGAAAAACAAAAATACAGTGACAGAGCGATTACTAGAGCCCTATTACGCACTACCCATTAAAAAAATGTATATTCTATGAATGGATTACGTAGAAACTTAAAGATAAAGATTTGAGTAAAATGTATAATAAACCAACAACATAACCTCGATTCAACATGTGTCTTGCAATAGCATTCTGTCAAACCCTCTAGTCAACTCCAGAAGTGTACCCCAGGGGTCAGTCCTTGCCCCGCTTCTTTTTTTGCAGTGCAAATTTTACTCCGTTCGCGGACGATACCACTATTCTTTGGCGCGGTCAGCAGCTGATCTGCAAAACATCATAACAGATGATGTTAAAATAATAAAAAATTGGTGTGATAGTAATCGTTTGTGTTAGCTTTTACTAAAGCTTCAACTGGCATAAATTGAAGACAAAGTATTAAGCCTATATTAAGTTTTGTAGTCTGCAGGATTTTTTAGTTTCCTGGGTCGTATGTGTTTAAATTGCGATCTTTAAAATCTCAGTAGATTCCTGGGCACAATAGGCCAATTTGAGCCGCAGTGCATGGTTCAGCCTTCGGTAGAGAGCTAACCACCAGTTTTGAATACATACATACATACAATCGTTTGTGTTTCAATTTATCAAAGACAAATATTACGTCTTTTAAACTTTCCGTGGATTCTGTATACTTACTTAGACAATCAGTTACTAAGTTGTTCATCACAAGTAAAATTCTTGGGCATAACAGTAGACCAAAATTTAAAATTTAGTTTTTATTAAAATCCAAACTCACTTCATCTTGTTTGCAGTCCGCACTACTGCCTTTGAGCTGGGATATCCGTCCGCTAGGACCATGTATTTTTCGCCTATTGACTCTGCTGCGTTATGGGTTGGTGTTCTGGGGATTTTGTCCTAATTATGTGTTTGATTCGGTTTTCATCATTCAAAAACGCACAATCAGATATCTTCACAAAAAAAGGATAGTAGAACATTGCAAGCCATTATGCATTTTCTTAAAAATTCTTACCCTTCCAGCATTTTTGATTTTAGAAACAGTTTGTCTCCATAAAAAATATGGTAACTATAATAATGCAAACAGAATTACAAGGCAGGCCAGAGATCTTCCATTGCCAATTCCAGGATCCAGCTTAACAAAAAACTCGCTTATATATGAAAGTATCAAGATCTATAACCACCTACCATTTGGCCTTGACCAACTTATGTAATATTTTTATTTTCCTTAAGGCTGGGCTAATTTAAGTTAGTATTACGTACGTCTAATGGAAAAACGGTTTGTTTACCCTACACCCGCCATATTAGGGATATTTTGGAAAATTTTAACAACTTTGGCAGCCGCTGTGGTAGTGTTTAACAACCACTACCACTAGCACTCATCAATTTTACCAGAGTTTTTGGAATATATTAGAAACTATCACTCGTAAGAAAATTTAGAGATGAGAAAAAACACAAAATTGGCCTTTATTTTACAAAATAAGTGCTTTTTATATGGAAACTGGTAATATTTTATTATTTTTAAAATAATTGTGCCAAAATTTTATAAAATCAACTAGAAAAATAACCACAACCACAACAAAGTGGATTCGTAGCTTACGGCAGTGGGAGTGGTTAATTACCACAACGGAATGACGTTTAGCTATTGCGCAAACGCAGTAATTACCACCACCACTACGAAGTGTCAAATAAGCGTTCCAAAATATCCCTATTATTTTTGTTAGACTGTCCTATTCGGGTTTAAACCCTGGTAAAATTTTCCCCTCGAATCTCATTGAAAATATGATAAAAATTTTGTAGAAGATTTTATCAGGTCTGTGGGCAGTGATTTTAATGGGTTTTGAAGAAGTTTCTATGGGCACATGTGGGATCGGTTTCTAGGATCTTTGAGGAGATTATATCAGTATTGTGATTCTAGAAGATCCTATGGGGAATGATTTTGGAGAAGTTTCTATGAGTTCTTGTGGGATCGGTTTCTATGATATTGGAGGAGATTTTATCAGGCCTATGGGCAGTGATTTTGATGGATTTTAAAGAAGTTTCTATGGGCATATGTGGGATCGGTTTCTAGGATACTTGAGGAGATTATATTAGTATTGTGATTGTAGAGGATCCTATGGGGAATGATTTTGGAGAAGTTCTTGTGGGATCGGTTTCTATGATATTGGAGGAGATTTTATCAGGTCTGTGGGCAGTGATTTTGATGGGTTTTAAAGAAGTTTCTATGAGCACATGTGGGATTGGTTTGTAGGATACTAGAAGAGATTATATATTTATATTATTATGTATATTTTTAGATTTTCGATGGGTTTTTGAAACAAATTCAAGGATATATCTGAGAAAATTTTATCAGTAACGTGATTATGGGCAATAGTATAGTATATAGTAACTCATAGAAACTTCTTCAAAATCATTGCGCATAGAATCTTCTACAATCATGATACTGATAGAATCTCATTAAATATTCTAAAAACCGATTCAACAAGAACCCATAAAAACTTCTCCAAAATCACTGCGCTTATATATGATCTTTTGGAATTACGATACTGATAGAATCTCTCCAAAATCCACACCTTTATACAAACTGATAAAATATCCTAGACTTCTGTCTTATAAAACATCCTTGATTCTCATAAAAGTAACTAGTCTTATCCAATTTTATAAATTATTCTAAAACTACAAGCTGATAAAACCACATATATTCCCTATATAATCTTCTCTGCTTCTAAAATATTATAAAATATTATCGAAAAAAATATTGGCATTCTCATTGGATCTTATAGAACTTATAAAAACATGCATGCATGCATACCTAAGGATTAGGCATCAGGTACTCGGACAACCGAACCTGGATGCAGAGGACCTGCGAGCTCTCAGGTGGGCCAAAGTACTGGACTTCGTGAAGAGAACAGGAAGGCCCGGAGAGCCCACTACCGTACGAGCGGTACAGGTGGTGGATTAGGGGACTGGGCTGGGGTAAGGTAAAAAGGGACCGATTGGGCCTACTTGCCAGGTCTTGGGCCGCCCCCTAGTTACTACTACTACTATAAAAACATGATAAAACTTCTCCGGTCTGGATGAGATTCGAGGGGAAAATTTTACCAGGGAAGGGTATACGGGTGGGTTAACTATTCAGGTTTGAAGGGTGTACGGGTGGGTTAACAGGCCATTTTACCTAATTATTATAGTATAATGTAAAAAAATCTCTCCGAGACATATGATTTTAAAAACATAAAATAATAGTAACTATGGCAACAAAATGAAGTTGATTTTGCGATTTTTTTCTTTGTAGAAGCAGTAAGTGCCTCGTCAGAAGCGTCTCCTGCACCGGCACGCGTAAGTTCAGACTTTCAAAGTAAAAAAATATTTAATGACCAAAGTTTATCAGTGCAGAATCTGCAGCGAGTCATTTTTAAGCTCGTTTAATGTCGCCTGCATAATTCTTGTTCTTTACACACTCTTGTCATTCTAAAAAGTTATTATCTTTGTATATTTTTTTTTACAGGCTGGACCATTTGAAAAACCAATAGGAAGGCGTATGGTACCCAAAGGTATGCAAATTTTTATTTATGTAGCAGAAAATATTCTTTTTGTTCCATTATTTACGGGGTTAACCGAGGGGTGATCGGCGAACAACAGTACTGTACACATGTTACAACAGGACTAAAAACAGGACCCGACAGGACTCGACAGGACCCGACAGGACCTGACAGGACCCAACAGAACTCAACAGGACCCGACAGGACCCAACAGGATCCGACAGGACCCAACAGGACCGAATAGGACCCGACATATTAATGGCGATTAAAGCGTATTCATTGTTGCCAAGTTATTCTACACTTTCTCATTTTTAGTTCAGATATGTATTTGTTTAAATTTCAAAAAATAAAGCCCTACTGTTATTTTAAATCCTTTTTATTATTTTCTCGTCCGTTTTCACAGACAGTTCTTATTGTGCTTGGCAATAAGATTTGCGAGAAGCATAAACACAATAATGAAGACCGCTATTGCGTAACATCTTTGAATATTATTTATATTTACAGTGCACATTATTTTAAATATGTATATACTCCAAGACCTACTCACTTTATGAAATATTTACCCACTCACTTTATGAGGGGTGCCTAACAGAAATAATATGGCCGCTTTAAGACAAACAAATCGTTTTCATAAGTCGTAATGCTAACTAAATTAAAATTTTCGTTAAATTAAAAAGAATCTAGTCAGAAAAATGTTATGATCTTATAAAGTTATCCTTCCTGATTGAGGGAAAAAATGAGTATTTTCTAGAAGTTATAAAACTAAGTTCAAAAATCGCAATTAACAGGGACCTGTTTCCCTACCTTATTTGTAGATAACAGCATCTCTCTCAAAGCCGACGACCGCAACTTCAAGCCGATCTGGACCGATCTTCAGGCTAAACTAAGAGAGACAATGCCTATCTACTTCGAGCAAGTGCGAGAGAGCTAAAAGTACAAAAAATTGCTTTTTTTAAACTACGAATTTTCCCAAAATTTTGATTTTTATTAGAATTACGTCTTATGGAAAATTCTTTGTTTACCCTACAGCTACCATTTTTAAATACCCATTACGGCTGACTTTGACAATTTTCGGAATAGTATTTCTATGACGTCACAAATCAGGTGGCATAGACACCTAGTAGAAATGGGCCTAAATGCGCATTAGTGTGATGATTTATAAATGCTTAAATGGACTAAAATCCTAACCAGCATTTTTGCTTGTTGAGAACGGCTACGATTCTCAAGCATGAAACATCAAAGAATGAACAATATCTTCATCCATTTTTACTGTTTATGGCAGCTGATCCGTGGCGTAATAGCAATTTTCGTCTAAAAGTTTAAGTTGGGATTTAACCGATCCAGAAATTTAAAGGCAGGAAATCAATAACCAACTCCAAAAAAAGAAAAAGTTGATTTCACACCACTATGTTTTATTGAGAAATATTTAAAAAAAAACACACGACAGGACTCGACAAGACCCAACAGGACCCGACAGGACTCAACAGGACCCAGTGCCGATGACCGCTCGGGGTTAACTGTCTGGGTTACGATTTACTTTTTTAAATTAACCAGAATTTGAGAAATTTATTTTGATCCAGTTTTCGAAAAAGAAACAACCAAAATGAACTGTTTTTACCTCGGTTTTACATCTTTGAGTTTCGTTGTGAATTTTGGTTTACCTCTATACTGGAGATTTACACACAGTTCCTTATCTTTAGCTGCTGGTCAGTTGATTCGTTCACCAGAAGAAATTGCAGTTAGTCCAGAGTATGTTTACCATCGTGAAGTAAGTTTACATAATAATTTCATAACCGTTTTGGTTCGATCGAAATAATTCCATAAGGTATTGCTAATATAAATAAACATGTTGGAAAAGGGGGAAAGGATACAGATTAAGCCAAGCGACTATTTTATAGAGTAATCCTTTCTGAATCAGATAAAACAAACATACTCTCACTTGTTTACTGTAGATAAGCATTGTCTCACAGCTCAGCTTAAAACTCGGCTTGAAGAGAGGCTGATAAGCGACAATTTCCTTTTTAACACTTTCTCAGTGCCAGTAGTACCCGTGGCTCCAAAATGTAAGCTATGCTATGTTTTCATGGGTATTGAGTTCGTTTTCAAAACTCATTATATCTTTTTCTTTTATATAGCGTGTTCTTGGTCTTGATAAAGAACACGCTATATAAAAGAAAAAGATACAATGAGTTTTGAAAACGAACTCAATACCCATGAAAACATAGCACTAGTCTTATATACAGGGTGTTTCAAATTCGATGCGCTAGGAGGTACGAAAAGGTTTATATTAGGGGAAAGTTGCGCAATGTGATGCTTTGCTCAAAACTAAAAAAAGAGTTTACAAATTTCGGATAGTTTCGGAGAGAGGATCTACCTAGTGAGAGGTCGGTTTTTGAGACTTGACATTTCAGTGTGACAGGACCATTGTCAAGTTAATTTTTTCTTATGGACAAATGCCTTTTTTCTCCTGCCGTTTGGTTCATAAAGGATGACAGATAACATTTTGCAAGCTTATTTTGACAAGTCACCTGACGTTTTAGGTTTAGTGACCAAATTTAATTTTTGCTTTCAACTTACTCAATATATTTGGGAAACCCGATTGCAGTAATTTTTTTAACATTTTAAAAATGACACTTTCTTTGCCATTACTTTATAACAAAATAAATTTACCTAATATTTTAAAAATAATGTTTTTCTGTTTTTTTAATCTTTGAATTTGGACTGATGATGTTCAGTTAACTCAAAACGTCAGGTACACGTACAAAATGCAGGAGAAAAAAAACATGCCTCCATAATAAAAAATGAACTTGACAGTGCTCCTGTCACACTGAAATGTCAAATCTCGAAAACGAACCTCTCATTAGATAGATCTTAAAAAACTGCCTGTAGAAAGTTTTAAGCGTTTTTCGACAGCTTTAAGAATAAGGGCGCAGAAAAATAAAAACTAAAAAGAAAGATTTCGCTTTTTTTCGCGGATCTCCGGAACTACCCGGAATTTGTAAACTTTTTTTTTTTGGTTTTGAGCAAAGCGTCAAATTGCGCAACTTTGCCCTAATTTAAACCTTTTGGTATCTCCTACCGTTTAGGAGATCCCCATGGTGAGCATAGAATTTGGAACACCCTGTATACAGGGTGTTCACCACTTATGTCAGAAACTTTTAGAGCGTGTTAAGTTGACTGTAAGTAATACAAAAATATATAAAAAAATAACGAGTACGCCTTTTTAAAAAGCCTCTTCAAAAGTGTTTCAATTAGGGAACATTTTTCTAAGACATGACTGTACCATTAAAAGTAAATGATTCGTTGAAGTATGATACATATAAAGTGCCAAAACCCGTAATAGCTGAATATTCTCATAACTAAATAAAAAGATCAAACAATTACATATCTCTATTAATGTAAGGGGACACAGGAATAAATTCGGTAAGCTTCTGCGGCAGGTGTTGTGCTTTCTTATAAATTAAAACAATATCCACTAATTTGCTGTGTAATTTCTAAAAAATTAATAGTTGTATGTCATTTTTTACAACAAAACACAAAACAAAATCACTAAAAAAACTAATACTCCGCACCAAAACGCGACGTGGCATTCCAAACTGAATCAGCTAATATTGCATATTTTATTTACTTTCTGTGGTACGATATGAAGATAAGAGCGGCGTGAGCAACGCACTTGCATGCTTGATGCTTATATTTCTTGTGATGTAATGTAATGTGACAATGTAAGAAATGTTTTAGCACATTTTTGGTTGATTTTGGGAAAACTTTTGAGCAAATTAAAGCGAAATGAATCGTCATTTTCATTTTTATACATAAGTTGTGAAACACTCTCAATATATATATGATATATATATATATATACATTTGTTTGACCGCCTATTCAGACCCAAATCGCTATACTTCACCGCTTATACAGACCAAAATCGACGCTTTCAGACCCGGTGTCGGGTCTGGTAACGTTTAGCTATAGGGCGGTACTCAGGGGGGCTGGGGGGTGCCAGGGATGATATTATATACAGATTAGTTCGCAGTTCGGCCAGTGTGAGGGCGCTTCGGTGGAGTGCGACTTGCTGTATCTAATTGCCATATTCAATCGGCGTCTTCAAACCCGAAATCTGGCAACCCTGCATAATGTATAAATACAACGATTCGGCCGCTGATGGGATTAGAGTAAAATATGACACAAAATTAAAAGTTTTCTCTGGGTGCCCACAGACTATACAGTTCTACATGTTTTACCGTCCTAAAAGTGGAGGTAAAGGGCTTGGAAAAATAAGAATTTTATACCTCCATCAAAAACACGATTTTAGTCTCTGTCCACAAATAACAAAACCATGTTTTCTTTTAAATACCAATAAAAAAACCCAAGGATACAAAACAAAAATTCTATAACTTTCTTACCGAATTTTTAAGAAAAATGATGGTAATAAAAAAAGTCCAGATTACTAAACAACCTAGGTAGAAAAAGCTATATATTTTTTTAATATCTAGTACTCATAATGACCCCTTCAAGGGTGACGTCAACCTTTGAATCACACCTAAGGGTGCATTTTTTTAAATATTTTTTAAGAAGTAAAAAATACCCTTTAGAACAAAATACAATTTTAAGCAGTGAAAAATTTCTTTCCCGCAAAGGGAATATTAAACATAAAATTGTTCTTTTGATTATACTTTTTTTACAATAAGTTATGAGTGAAACACTGTAGGGATTAAATAGGTAAGTTTAATACCAATTTTTAGGGACTAAAGTGGCACTTTTAATCCCTAAGGAATTAAAAAAATTAAATCCCTCAGCCTAGGGATTAAAAGTCAATTAAATCCCTCAGGGATTAAAAAATAATAATCTCTGGAAAATTATAATTAAATTTATCGCAAGTCAAGCCAAACAGCACTTGCTCTTGGCCAAAATTTTATTCTTAGCAGCCTTTATTATAGTCGACTAACCATTTGCCCTAGAAATAACGTGATTTTGCTAATGTACATAAAATAGTATATAAACCTCAGGACTATGGCGTCTTTTAATACCTTAGCGAATTGTAGTCCTCCCTACGGTTGGGCTACAAACCTTTCGCCAAGGGATTAAAAGTAACACTTTAGTCCCTAGGTTTATAATGTACTATTTTTGTAACAATGACCCAAAATAAAAATAAGTATTTTTAATCGGTTTTAAGTCTTAAAATCAAAAAAAATATCGCAGTTAGAAGTTTTTGGAAGTTCCTAATTTTTGTGTGACCAATTAAATATGAGGTAGTTTATTTTGCACTCAAAAGTGCAATGGATTGTAAAAACGCGATTGCAAAACCATTTATTTTTACCTTGCTTCCTGGACCATACATTTTCACAGGGGCTTTAGATCTACAGCTTCCCCCCACAAGCTCTTAGTTTTCCTCTATAAATCATACCGTCACAAGTTTTCAAAAAATTCAAATTTTTTTAGGTTGCCTTAATCGAATATAAATATTTCTGACCTTATTTTAGGATTTTTACAAATTAGTTGTTATCCTTGCGTACTAATGGTTGGGCTATTACTTTTTTTCCTTAAGTTATCTAATCAATTATAATGTCTTAGTGTATTAGTTTTCATATTTTTCCGAAAAACTGACCAAACCTTCAACTAATTTGTAAAAATCCAAAATATTTATAACCCCTTTTGGAGACCCGGGAACAGGTATACAAATGTCGATTTTGGTTTTTGGTCGAAGAGACGACGACGACCGCAAGATCTTGCAATACCGCCGGGCTTCAGATCCACCGTGGGACCTATTCAATACTGTGTATTTTGATTTTTAAACATTATGGCGGGTTTTTTAAAAAACTGGCAGGATTTTTGAAAAATATATTTAAAATAGAGCATTTAGTAGATCTATTGGAATATTTCGATTGTTACTAAGCCTTTTAAAGGTGCGGTTTGTCTTTTTATCTGGCTCGTTCTCCAAAATATTTGAAAAAAAAGTAGCTTTGCTTATTGTGGTACTTTAATGCCCTAGGGCCACTTTTCAGCCCGCGAGTGTTAAATTAAATGGTTAATAATAAACTCGGTCGTGCCTGTCTATGGATTACTTTGAAAGTCTTGTCACTGATGATTTGTATTTTGTCAAAATTGGCATCAAAATGTGTTTTAGGCATACTAGGATAGGCAATTTAGATATAAATTTTGTGAATGGAGAAAAAATTAGAACTTATTTTTTTTTTCTTAAAATGCTAAGGAAGGTCCACCATTTAACATAGTAAAAGTCCCCATTCCTACCCCCTCGGAAACTGTCATTTCTAACCTCCAAAAAAAGCGTTTTCCTTGGATAACTCCTAAACGGTGACAGACTGTCAAAAGTGACAAATGCAATTGCAAATTTAACTCTCTATCAATAAGTAAATAGTGATAGTGTAGCTTAAACCACTCCTTCTATCAGAAAAATTGAAAAAAACACAAGCAAAAATGATGTCAATTTGAAAAATTTCTTGCATATTCCTTTTTAGCATTTTTATCAAGATTTCTCAATCTACGAGTACCAGCTTGGCAGGGTTAATCTAAAAGCCCCCAGCAAACACGGTTCCTTCGGGCCTTCGTCCGCCCGATGTCGATTGTCGAATTTGCCTATATAGCTGCTTAATTTGGTCGGTCTAACGTAGGCAAGCTGGTCTCGGCCCGACATATCTTTGCTCATTATATACAGAATATTATCTTCCACTGTACAGGGAACATAGTGACACTAGCGCCATCTCTGCATACTAGGAAGAAACTATTAAGCATTTTAAAAATTTAAATGTGACGTACCATCGTCAGTTGCCGATTCTCGACCAATCAAACAAAGTTGGCCATCGTCGGCCCTAAAGCAAATAAAGTGGGCGTCGGCATAAAGTCGACTATAGTAAATCGGGCCATAGTCAGTTGCCGATTTTCGACCATCTTCGGTCCTAAAGTGGCGTCGGCCTCGACTGTAGTAATGTGAACCTCCGTGAGTTGCCCATTATTGATAGAAAAATCTGTCCAACATCGGGCCAGCGATGTCGACACTGGCCCGAATCAATACCGACGAATTGTGTTTGCTGGGCAATGACCTAAATTATATCAGAAAACTTTTCCATTGGCGTAGTCCGATTTTCTCTAGAAAATTTCAAAATGGAATAACTAAAACTCTTTGATACGCTACTGTGTTGCTGACATATCCAAAAAGGGGCTCCGCTTTTCAAAACGACACCTTCTGCTTGTATTTGCTGCTTCCAATACGAATTTTTTAAATTCATGATTTTTTATTTATTTTTTGTTGAATTTCATTAATTGAAGAACCTACGCATTAACATAAAAATATCCAAAAAGGCTGACAAAATTAAATTTCGAAAAAAAAACAACCCATTTTATTTGTCTGACCAGTGTAGAAAGTGTGAAGCTAAAAGTAATTGGCATGATAAAAAATGATTGGAAGAGTAGGGGACCTTGGTTCTTCAATTTATGAAAATCGACAAAAAAAAAATATTAAAAATTCTTAGGTCATTACTAGAAGCAGCAGATACAAGCAGAAGGTGTCGGTGGAAAGGCAATTTTATCTAGTATAAAACCCAGTGAAAAGCGGGGCGTTATTTTGTATGCCAGTAACAGTGTCGTATCAGAGTTTTGATACAATTTGAAATATCACAGTCTAGAAAATCGGACTATGCAACTTAGAACAATTTAGTTTTTAGACATAATTAAGGCCATTGTTCTTAGATAAATTCTGCCAAGTTTGGTACTCGTAGGTTAAGAAATCTTGATGAAAATGTGAAAAATGGATACGCAAGAAATTGTTCAAATTGACATCATTTTTGCTTTAGTTTTTTTAATATTTCTGGTAGAAGGAGTGTTAAATTTGCAACATTTTTCCTATTTTTCACTTTTGACCGTCTGTTACCATTTAGGAGTTATCAAAAAAAAAAAAAAGCTTTTTCGGAGTTTTTTTGAGGTTAGAAATTACAGTTGCCGAGGAATGGGGACATTTCATATGTTGGACCTTCTTAAGCTTGTTAATGAAAACAAAATTGGTTTTAATTTTTCCTCTATTCTTGCATGTAGCTTAGCCTAAACGAATACTTTTACATTTTATGCATGTCGGTTATAAAGTATGTTTAACGCCCTCATCATGTAAAAACCCTGGACTACGGCTCGTGATTTCGACGCTGCGTTAAACATTTCCTTTATGATCTAGATACCGAATGTTAAAATGTACTCATGTTTAACGCCCTAGAGCAACCTTTCCGCCCACGGGTGTTAAACTAATGCCCGGCCGTGCCTGTTTACCTACAACCCCACTAAGCATCATTGGCTTGCCAAAGTTTAAATGAGTAAAGCTACCCTTAAGGTTAAAAAAAAGCGTAAAAGTTTTTATTACCTGGTGGGCAATACGAAATTGCATTGCATATTTAGTTAAGAATATCAAGCTTTAAAATTAAATAAAATGCAAAATGGCGGCCACATTCAAAGCAAGGGGTTTACCACCGTACTTTTTTATGTTCATGATAAAAAAAAGGTAATCAAGATTGAAAAATATCCCGAAGGTTGGTTCGGTCGTCATTTTCTGTAAACCTAAACGAATTTTCGGCGCATTTTTTTGTTAAAAATACCACAATGCCCTTAAATGCCTCGAATTAATGCCACGAAATGCCATCAGCTATCTTTCTTTACACTACACTTCCTTTAAAATTAAGTGTGCGCATCAAGAAATATTCCGACTAAATGTTTTCTTGGGTTTTTTAGTAATATATAACGTGCATAAGACGAGAAATCCAAAAGGCAACACCGCCGGGCTTCCTCATTACCGCAAGACGTTTTTTTTTCGTATATACTCCAGCGAACCGATTGAATAAATAATCGTCTATTTCCCGCCGCGTCCCGCACGAGCGGGCTTCCACTTGTCTACCTGATGTGTCGGGCATCGTAATGATAGCGGTGCATGTATATATATATATATATATATATATATATATATATATTTGTCCAGCCCACTTATTCAGTCCCGATACACTCTTAAGACTACCTAACCAACATACTTGGGTGTGTATATAAATTGAAAATAAGCGTTTTCAAAATATAACTTCTTGAGCATGCGCAGAGGGGAAATGATTTTTTTTTAAATAAAAACGTAGCAAACCCAACAATCGTTTCCAGACCCGCCACACTTTCCAATTTACTTAGTCCCGAATATAACAATCCCGGATATATCACCGACTTTTCAGGCCCAGCGGTGTTGCCAGTTTAGTGGGACTCTTAACGTCGGTCATATGTGCGGAAAAAAAACCGTTTGTGCTACGATCCCAAGTAAGCTTATTGCCAAAACAAAAATTAATTCTTATTTAGTGAATAGGATATCTTCTATTTAATTGATTTTATTTAGTTAATATGAAATCTCTTCTATATTCTAAATTCTATATACCTAAACGATATAAATATCAAAAATGCATTTTTTTACGACTCGCGAAAAAAGTCTCTATATAGACCATTTCTGTACATCACAATTTTTAGCAAAAAACTACTGAACCGATTTTGCTGGGAGTTTTACTAGGTGAAGCGGGTCTTCAGCTGGTATTTAATTTTTGTTGGCAAATTTGGTCATTAGATATCCAAAAAGAAACGTACCTAAACAGTCTTTTCTATTCTAATTTATTTTTAATTTACCTACCCTTATGTTTTGACTGAGTATCATACCTATTTTACCTATAGAGCGAGGGCCAACCTAGAGGATAACTCCCCCCACCCTCGTGGGATTTTCCGACACATTTTTGTTGGATCTAATTTCTACTAAGTTTTACTTGTTGAAGACCACTTTTTCTTCAAAAAAATGTCACTTATAAATATCGGTTCATTAGTTCTTGACATCCAAGCGTTTTGTTTAACAACACCAAGATTTTTTCTTGAATTTTAACAATTTTGGCCTGCGGTAATCTTGTTTGGTTTTCGTATCGTGGGTTATAGGATATACACTTGTTTATAGCATGAAAAAAAAGACAAATTTTTCGCCTACGGCGCTGTAACACTTTTCATTTTTATTTACGATTTTAGTTTAATTTTAAATAAAAAATTGTATTTTAAGTTTTATTTTCTCAAAAAATGTTGCCTGCGGCGCATTATACCATAATTTTGACATGAAATTTTTGATAAATAAACAATTTTAAATTTGCCCCCCCCCCCATCTCTCTACATTTGAGCCCAGGTCCGCGCTTGTAAGCACCTCTTTCCTGGTACCAATTATGGTCACATTTTTACTTCAAATTAAGTTTTTTTAATAGTTATCCCTAACCCCCCCCCCCCCCCGGAAGTCTTCCTGGGTGCGCCACTGCAATATTAGCAAATACTTATTGGCATTACTGACAGCGACTTCCGAAGGTTGAAAAAGTTCTAATAAAGAACAAATCGTCCCGAGGAAAGAAGTTGTCTCTTTTCCATCCTATAAACAAGCCTATATCCCACGAATAAATTTAAGTATGATTTTTTGTAATTTTTTCGTATAATTTTTGCAATATTTTGGAGTGCCACGCATTTAAAATATCTTTCTGCCATCTAAAAGGTAAACCAAAAACAGAACTCGAATCGATTATTATGCCCTTGTGACTTTTAGAATATAAAAAATAATGCTGGAAATAAATATTAAATGACTGAAAAATTATAAAACGCTCGGAAAATCCAGGAAAAACGGTAATCTATACGTAGGTATATTTAATCTTTAGAAAGACGATTTCTGTACATATTTTTTTTAATTGATGGTATTTGATTTCAATCAAAGGATATATCCAAGGATATAGATATCAAAAATGCAATTTTTGTTTTTCTGTTTGTGCCAGCATCACGCAAGAACTACTGCACGGATTTATTTAATTTGGAACCCCGGAAAAAAACCTCGGAAAGAAACCCCAGTCATTACAAGTACTAGATATAGAAAATATAGCTTATTCTACCTAGGTTGTTTGGTACACTGGACTATTATGCCTTTTTTTGTAAAAACTTTTAGTTAAGAATAATAAAATTATTTTTTTTACCATCATTTTTTTTTTAAATTCAGTAAGAAAGTTATGGGATTTTTGTTTTTTATCCTTGGGTTTTTTCATTGATACTTAAAAAACCATGGTTTTGTTATTTGTGGACAGAGACTAAAATCGTGTTTTTGATGGAGGTATAAAACTTATTTTTTCAAGCCCTTTACCACTACTTCTAGGACGGTAAAACATGGAGAACTATATAAGAGCATGTTTAAGGATAGTCTGTGGGCATTCAGAGAAAACTTTAATTTTATTTAATATTTAGCTCTAATCCCATCAGCGGCCGAATCGTTGTATTTATACCAGATGTCAGATTTCGGGTTTGAAGACGCCGATTGAATATGGCAATTAGATACAGCAAGTCGCACTCGACCGAAGCGTCCTCACACTGCCCGAACCGCCCTCACACTGCCCGAACCGCGAACTAATCTGTATTTAATATGATGTATCACCGCGTTTTCAGACCCTGCTAAAAATTCATCCCTGGCACCCCCCAACCCCCCTGAGTACCACCCCATAGCTAAACGTTACCAGACCCGACACCGGGTCTGAAAGCGTCAATTTTGGTCTGTATAAGCGGTGAAGTATAGCGATTTAGGTCTGTATAGGCGGTCAAACAAATGTATATATATATATTATATGACTGATAATCTAAACGTAGTACAATCGTGTCATCCTGGCGTGTTCCTTGGGGGGTGAATATTTTTACGATTTTTTTAGTTATTTTTAAAACTTTTACAATATAATATTTTTTCCTTGGGACCGCCGTGAACAACATACTTAACTGCAGAACACAAAATCGCAGGATCGCATTCCGGCGAGATCAGTTTGCTTCGAACAACACCGAGAGACTCACGTTCAACGGCGTGATGCAGCGGGCGACCCCCTCTCTCCCCTTCAGGTAAAAACAAGCGCGTTTGACCAGAAAAATTGGCGGGACTAAAAGGTGGAACTCCGGGGGCCGACAGCAGGCAACCCAGAATCAGATTGTGACCTGAGAGGTCGCAGGTCGGTGTCGGAGGTGACTATTCTAAAGAAACCATCTGGGACTCCGAGCAGAAAGTAGCAGGTGTCGGTTTCGGATGTGTCATTCCAAAGGAACTAGCTGGGGCTTCGACCAATTTGGACGAGACCCGGATTAGTGGAACCGGGAGTAGCCTTCGATTTTCGGTCAACATATATGCGGGTTGCTGAAGAGAAATAGTTACTGTTTTAACCAAAATCTGCTGGGACGGTAGCGATATTAGATGGATGCAAGTCTAGCATGTAGCAGGATCACCCTTCGGAGGGGGTGTAAAGCCGGCGGTTCCTGTGTATCTTGCTACGCAGTATAAAGATCCCTGCCCTCGACAAAGAGGTGCTAGGCAAAAATTAAGTTCTCTTAGAGAAAGAAAACTAGCATCCTAAGGGGCACGTGCATCAGTCGGGCGTGTACGAGTTTGGTTAAAAGGGTCTATGAAGGCCTACTTGGCAGGTTTAAACATAAGCCACCCGTCCTCTACTAATACTAATTTTTCCCTTAATCGGAAAGGATTACTCTTTTTACAAATGGAGAGTGGCTGTGTGCACTTTAATCCTAACGAAAAAACAGGAGTTTTTTGTACCAAATAGGCAGACAATCCCGCTCGCGCTTATGTACCAAATAATGTGTCAAGAGCAGAGGTACATCTAGCTGGGTTCCCACTAGGTTCCACTCTCTGGGTGACTAGTCAAAAACTCCAGTTTTCGTTATAATTTTTTTTTTGTGACTGGATACTTCCAAAAGAAAACATGTTTACCCTTATTCCATAAGCCAACTTTTGTTATATTTTTATGGGTTTCTATTCGTTTAATTGACTAAACAAATTTTTTTTAGAAATATCGACCAAGAAACATGAAAACAGATGAAAATCATTACAAATCCTACATTCACTCAGTGACAGCCTACTGGGCTTTGAGCCTTGCGACTGATCCCAACATCTATGACTACAAAATCTCAATAAATGACAAGGAATGGAAACTATTTGGAGATGTTATTATCGAGATAACATTCGTCAACGGTGAACATACCACTTATGTCATACAGTTTAAACAAATTTCAAACAATGTTAAAAACATCGATTCTTTAACCGAAGGAAAATTTAACTTTGAGAAGATGGTAGTGCAACTGACGGCTTTAAGGGCGGTCGAAAACCTAAAATTGGTAAAGTTTGTAATATTTAGTACGGCGACACCAACCCCTAATTTCGAAAAATCTGTTACTTTAAAATCTTCTTTAATTAAGAAAAGCTCTGGCAAAGTATCCGACAAAGATGTCGTTATTAATATTAGAGCTCTAAGTAATAAGAAAAAAGATCCTGTAAATACTATGGAAGATAACGAGAACATTTACTTTTTCACGGCCGACAAAGAATGGGAACTGCCAAAAATTTATCTTTATAGCCAACAAAAAAAAATCAAACACTACGGAATTGCAATTGATAATATTGTTCTTGAAAAATTTAACAGATCCAAAGAAATACATAGAGATTTCATAAAATACATCGCGAATTGGAGCGAGGGATTTTTAGGCGGTAATTATAAGCTTCAGAAAGAAGATATTGCTTTAAAGTTGGGAGACTTATTATTAAGAGAGTATCGGAAATCTCCCGAAACGTTTATATCTTCTAAAACAGATAAATTCCACGTTTGGAACACTGTCATAAACAATTTTGACGTAACCATACTTAAAAAGAATCCTGCAATAATAGCAAAAGTTTGTCAGCCCCTAAATTCTAAAGTGGAAAAATATTTAGGAGTAAAAATCGATACCCTTACTAATGAAGTAAAGGTCAACCAAAAAGTAATTGGAAATATTAACAATCCCATTTTAAAAATGTTTTTATTTGAAGAAATTTGCTTAAATCAATTGGAAGACGACGTTCCCTTGGATACAATATATTTAGTTTTTTGGAAATCCGGACTGATGCCAATGCTTTTAGAATCAACAGACAGTGAAAATCAGGATTTTGTTTTGTGTGTTATAGAATTCATAAAAAACCTAAATGCAAAAAGAACTTATCTGTTAAAAACCTTCGAAGAAAAAACATTTGCGATAAAATCTTTTATGAAATCCTATAAATCGTTGGCGTTTTTCATAACAATAGATAACCTGGCACATGCCATTCCAGAATATGTTTTAGACTTTACTAAAATCAGCGTTTCTGATGCTATATCTGTAAGTTTAAACGACATCAAAAACAGCGATCCTTTTTTTATTAAGCATTTAACAGCGAATGAATTTTTCGACATATCTCGAGGAAATTGCTCATTTAAACCCGTTGATGACATATTGAGAACACGAATATTAGAAGAAACAAATTTAACCCTTGACGATGATCTCATGATTAGTTTAAAAAACGAAATTTATGTGAAAAAGCAAACTAATTCTTCCCAGGAAAGTATTTCAAATGTAGCACTTCGTGGCATAGATCCGATTGTTTTAAGTGTTTAATATGAGATAAACAAAGTTAAAGAAAACAAATTTGCATGTCTGCACACGAGTTGCACGGTCAGAAAGATGAATTAAAAAAATCTTTACATGCATTGCTGTACATGACGCGAACGGAGGTTAAGTTTTTAAGGGGACAATTTTGACTGCTTTGTTTTGATAACATTCAATTTTGCCACACAATCACTAGATCTTTTAAATATTTTTGTACAGAAGGGGAAGTTGTGTGACACTTTTTTCTATAGTGTGTCATTTTAAATAACTGCTACGAGAAATCGACAGAGATTATTTTATAGAGGTGTTCAGTGCGTGGGTCTTTTAATCTAAAGTAAAAACTGTTGACCTGACTGCAAAGGACTACTCTTAGTAACTTTTTATTTATTTTTATTACTTTATTACTTTTATTAGTTCATTCAAGTAAAAATTTAATTTTTTTGAAACAATTCAAGCGAAGTATAACACGAAAACTATTCAAGATAATATTAAAATTTTTAACCTTGGGTCAATGTAACAAAGACTATCAAAAAAAGTTTTAAAAAAAATGTACCATTAAACAAACTCTATCCGTCAACATCTTTTTCGTTAAAAATTAAAGGGAAGAGGAAGGGAGCTTTTCGCTTCGTGACTCTAGAGCGCGCCCCAAACTCGATGGTTTTGAGGTGCTTTACCCATTTCCAGTGCATTGATCCTTAAAACCAATTTTAAGGTAAAAACCGCATTTTTATATATCAAGCCATTTCCGAACTACGAGGGTTTTTTGAAAAGTCTGCATTTTGAAAGGGCGTCTATAACTCCCATATTGTAAAATTTTCGAGTAAGTTTTAAAATCTTTGGTTTAGATTTTTTAGAAGAAAATCGACCCATAAAACTATTATTTTTGGGTACTTTGTTTTTGAGATATTCATATTTTTTAAATTTACTTAGATGGCTGTGCGTAGAAATCTTTTTGAAGATTGACGCGGTGGTACTTCTTAAGTTTTTCTTTTAATATAATTATAATTATTACCCTTGCCCTTAGTTAGAGATCCTGTATGTATGACATTTATTAAAGAACAAGAGACGCGACAACCCCTTAAAGTCACTGAAACTGACATTTCTTGGTTATGTTATTTTTTTTCTGAAAATGTTATAAAAGCCTTAATGTTACCCCAAAACACTTATATAAATAGGCTACCTCGATTCTAGATCCAAAAAAGTTCGCAAATATAGAAAAATAGTAACTTAAAAATAGTTCTGTCACTACAGTGATAAAAAAGTTTATATTTAAAGTATTACTTGAAAAACAAATCAATCAATACATCATCTTTATTATGCAAGTTCAAACCCAACTTTGTGCGATATCTCAAAAACTCTAAAAAAAAAATAATTTTAACACTGAATTCTGAAAAAAAACTAAAATAAAGATATTAGTAATAAAGTTGAAATTTATACAAATAAGAAATTCAATATGCAAACTTTAAAAACCCCCCATGGCTGGAAAATGACTTAAGCCCCGCTAGTAGGTGGCCTGTTCTTTTTTATTTACACTGAAAATTGTCATTCATTTGTGACCTTTCTTTAATTTTATGCAATAAATTTTAGAAACATATAAGTAGTTATTTTGTATCTTTTACATTATCTTTTTTGGCTGTTCGTTTTTCAGAATTAATTAAACAAAATAAACTCAACAAAATACTCTTTTTTTAAAATTTACTTAAAGATATATTGCATCAGCTAGTGTTAGCCACAATTCTAGTTTCCATAAAAACGAACAAAACAAACTATACAAAAACTTCCTATAAGTGTTCGCACACATTATGTGCCAAAAATTACAATATTTTACACAAAAAATGTATTTAATACTATATTCTTATAATATTACTTAACTATATATATTAACATATTACAAATAAATAAAATTTTAGATTTTGAATGCCAATTGCACCGGTATTAAAAAAAGTCCTACGCAGATTTTATCTTTGGGTTTGACGGAAATACTTGAATTGACCAGCAATGACCAAACATTTATGAAATCTGAAAATTATTTTACATCCATCCATTTGCTGTGTAGGGCATTTTATAATATGTTAACTAAAATAAACGGAATTCCATTTATTTATAATTTTATCTAATTAATAAAAAAGCTCTTAATATAATATCAATTTAATTTCATTACCTAATTGTGGCAAAAATATTTGTAGCTTTAAGAGTAGAGATTCTGTTTTTTCTGTCAATGACCTTAGTTCAGAAAATGACGAAGTGACGATCAAAGCGGGTCATGTGACATCCATATTTTTATATTCATATATATAATTTTTTATTTAAATAAACATCAAAATTGACTGAACTTTAAATGGAAGGCACATTTTGTAAAAACTAACGAATGGCAGCACTTTTTTGATGAATAAGCTAAAATTTCTTTCTAAGGCCACCGATTCAAACGTTTTAACATTTCTAATTGGTTGCCTTAGAAAAAAATTTAAGTTTATTCGGCAAAAAACAAAACAAAGTGCCCCGAGCCGTGTTTTGGTTTTTACACAATGTGCTTTCCATTCAAAGTTTAGCCAATTCTGATGTTTATTTGTCTCCAAAACGGATATCACACGACCCATTTTGAACGACACTTCGACATTTCCCGAGCTAAGGTCACTGACAGAAAAAAATAATCTCTACTCTTAACATAATAATTTACATATAAAAACATAATTATCACTACAAAATATAGTATTTTTATATACAATACCCAAAAAAAACACTGGTCCGTGAGTCAAACGCCTTACTGTACCAATATAAACTAATACGAATATGTATTAAAACCATTTGGAAATTGCTTTAAAATTTTGTGATGCTGAGCTAGAAGGGGTAGTACAATTTTTATTAAAGGCGATACAAATTTGTGCCTTGAAAGGAATGTGTAGCTATCATCTAAAGAAAATGTAATTCTTGTCTACTTTCCTACTCAGTAAAGTTGAACTTGACAATAATTATTATTTATGTAGGTACGTGTAAAAATGTTGGCTTCAATAAAAATTTACATTGACAATAACATTAAAGGAGATTTCTTTGTCGCCTCTACTTAATAAATATATATAAACCTTTTAAAAATAAAAATAAAGCCCCTATCGGTTATATTTAAATGTGCTGTACACCAAAAGTAGTTATTTTTTTACCCTTAAACTTTTTGTAAAGAATGGTATTTTTGGTCAGCGTTTTTGAAGTTTTGTTATGGTTATTAAGCACTGCTTCTGCGGAGTAGCTACAACATGTTATGCCTTGTTGGGTTCGATGTGGTAGTTTTTACTCTTTTAAAATATAGAATCATGTGACATGTATTTCGAATAATATTTTCCCCCACAACGATAACTTTGACGTTAAATGTACTGACCAAAAATATCCTAGTAAACTTTACAATGTATATAAAGTCTAACTGGTTGCAATGCCGAAAACAATAAAATATTGCAGTAGCATTTAATTTTTTTGCCCAAAAATAATTAGTTTAAGGTACATCACCTTTATTTAAAATAAATGGACTTTCTATAATTTCTGTCTTATTGTGTAATAATTAAAACTGTACAATAAATTAAAAATATACATACAGCTGGAATGTTAAAATATTCTATTCTATTCTTTAAAAAACGAATCCTGATCGTATTGTTGACTATATTGACATTTTTTTCGACTGTAAATCTAAAATTAATATTTTGAGCCGATTTTCCCTTAAGCAAAAAATATACAACAAATGGCACAATCTGTGCTTTTGTGTACGCGAGAAAAAAAGGCAATTTTAGTCGTACACTATTTTATTTTGCACCATTCTCATAATCCTAAAATGTTAAAACATTATTTTGAATAAAGTTGGTATAAAATGCTCAAGTCCGGCACTTAACCAAGTAAAACTGTATTTTGCATGAACATATAAAGAAACTAAAAGATTTTTCAAAGTTTATCAACTAGTGTTTGGATAAATAACTAACTTTAGACCAATTTTAGGTGTGTGAAAATAAATGTCTTCTAAAAAGGTTAAATTAATTTTTATGCATAGTATGATTTAAACTGTGTCTTTGATGAGGGTTTAACATAAAATACATTAAACTGGTTGGCACAATAATAATTTTCGAAAAATAAGGAAAAAAGCCTTTACATAAGTACCTACTAAAAATGAATTTAATAAAATATACTTTAGGGCAAACATATCCCGCTTTTGAATTTAATTACCTACTTACTTATACTTGTATGGCCAATTTTTGTTCGATAATGTTACAGGGTGTCCAGCAAAATTTGCAATTTGTTATAGCGCACGCCGTTGCCAGCGACTCTTAACTGGTAATTTTTCTCAATAGAGGGGCAATTTGTAATAAGTCATTAAACAAAACCAAAGAATTAAAAAAAATATTTTACTTTGAAAGTAAGTTTAAGAATATAAAGCTTCATTCGTCGGACAATAGTAAAAGGAGCTTCAATAAACACCTTTAAATATAAAACTTTGCAGAAGAAGCTGCCTGGGTGCCGATTATGGGTTTCGCTTGATTCAAAGTAGAAGTAGTTTCAACCAATAAATGCGCTTAAAAGCAGTGGCGAGACGATCGAAGAATCGCAGAACTATTATGAGCTGCCGCAAAAAACGATTTTTGAGTGATAGGACTTGTAGAAAAGCTGGTGTGAAAAACGTCGCTCAGGAGATTTTAGGCCGTGTATGTCCGAGTGTTAGATATCTTTATAATATTTCCGCTATTGGACGAACCCATCATGTGACTGATCGATATTTTAGCGCATGCTACAGCTAACTTGACCGTCTTTCAGCAGTAGAACGCCGTTCGAACGACTTTTGTGCGATGTGGATAATTATAGCCAGTCGCAGCATACGGAAGTTTGAATTTTAGTAAAAGTGGTCAATTCTCAGGGTCCTACGCCCAGAATCGGGTCCCTAATTTTAAGTTTTAAGTTTCCCATCTGCTTGGTTGTCAAATATAAAAACACAAAATTGCACGTTGGCAACAAGATGTTCGCTTCGTTGAGCGGTCTTCTGGTAACCGGTATTGTTGCTTTGCAGTTTGGTTTTAATGAAAAATGAAAGAGGCGAAAACTATTTGGAACTATTCGTTTCACATGTGCTAAGCTCATTTTTAAAATCCAAGTAAACACATATCGCCAACTTTTTGTTTAAGTGTGGATAGAAATACACAATTTTTTCGTAAATTTTAGAAATGAGCTTTTAGTGTCAAAATAAACAACTCCTCCTTTAAAGTTTAATATTCAAAGAATGGCACCAAGTTTAAGCTTTTTACCTTTGCAGAAGCTCTTTTTGACACAGAACAAGATTTTTTTTCATGAGTATAGTTCTTAAGGCTTAAACTACGGTTGTAAAAAGTGTCCGTCTAGGCCGTGTGTTAATTACGATCTTTAAAATCTCAGTAGATTCACGGGTACAACAATAGGCCCATTTTGAATTTTTAACAAATGTCATTTTTTACACAAGTTCTACAGATTTTAAGTGTGTGTCTTTTATAAAGTTTAAACTTATTAAAATCGATCAATTTTTCAAAGTTATTTCTATTTAAACAAGTAGATTTTTTCTTAATAAGCTTGATTTTGCAGCTAAACTCTGGTCTATTTAAAAATTGCAAACTTCCCTATTTCTTGTCTCAATTTTTAAAATTTTACATCGATGTGCTTCGAAAGGCTTCGTAACAGTGTCGCAAACAAAAAAATATCTAGGGGGGGTTAAAAATGCCTATTTTTCCAATTGGTTTGCCATCTTCGATTTTTATGAAATGTCAAGTTTGCCATTGGTCCTATAAATTTTAAAGCTTTGGCTTTCTAAAAAGCTAAATATTATTAAAATTAGTTATTAAAGTTATATTCATTTCAAAAAATTCGTTTTTTTTGGAAGGCCCTATAAATAAAAAAGTAGATTTGTAGAAACCTTTTTTTGTATCTTTTATTTTTAAAGTGCCAGATTTACAAAAATTTAGTAGAAAATATTCATCATTCTTATCAGTGCAGTTATTTCCAAGAAATTACTAAAAATCTGTCTATGGTGCAGGGGCGAAAAAAATCCTGGACAGATGCTGATAAACTTCTAATTAACTGTTTACCCGCAGTGAAAATGAACGAGAACCCCCTCTTCTTTTTCAGTTTATGACATTTCAACAGTTGAATAGTCTTTTGGAATTTAGGTCAGTTTGTTATCATGATAATTTGTTAAAGATAATCGACTCCATATTTTTAAAAAATCGCTTTATATTGAAACAAAAATACAATTTGGACACCCATGTGAAGTTAAGTGTTCCTCCGCCTTGGATTAGGTCAGGGGAATAGAGCTTACAAAAAAGATGAGTCTCGCCGCACCAGTTTTTGCGATCAAGGAATCCAGTTTTTTGCCTGTCAGTTAAAATACTACTGCGAATGTTAAATTCATTTTATGCCTCCAGTTTAAGGGAAATGACAACACTTAATTTCCCGAAACGACCAGATAAGATTTGAAATATAAGTAAAAATAATGAATTGCTGTAACAATACTATATCCCCTTTTTTTTGTAATCAAGCTTTAACTAATCTAATTGTTTTTTTAGCAAAATTTTTTATAATTGAAACTGAAACCTAAGACCTTTATTTCCTAAAATAATAACAACAATTTTTGCTGGACAAACTGTATTAATGTGTCAGAATACTCTAAAGCTTGCTGATCTTAACTTTAAAATAGGTAGACAGACCCCTCATTTAAGTCGCTGCCATATTTAACTGGTTATACAGTGGTAAGGCACTACTAAAATTACTAGTTTCCCAATATTTATGTTATTGTAGTTTCTTTTTGGTCTTGCATTTTACTTTTAATTAAGTTTGCCTCACACCACACAAAAATCTAAAAAACACTGAGTTTATTCTTAAAATAATATGCGAGTTTCCTTATTTCAACTCGATTTAGTGAGTCATGTGATGAGGAAAATATTGACATAATATTATAATGAAGCTGCTACTACATGCCCTTCGCCATAATCTAACGTTAGAGCTGCTGCTTGATGAATCAATTGATTCGGTAGCAAAATGGAAACTATTAATTTGTTTTTTTAATCACATCACAAATGTAGGCAAATTGGTAACTTTAGTAAAGCCTCCTTATTTCAACAGTTTAGCTACGTGTGGTAGTGTTTTTAAAAATATGAGGTAATCAGTTCATATACTTTCTAACCAAAAGACGACCGCGACAACTCTCATTAGTATTATTTTATATACTAAATCGGTGGATGAGTAGAATTACATTCATTTCAGATCCCTCAGTCAGAGTATTTTATAAAGCTCATTTTACTCTGCAAAATTTTTCACAAAGAAACTTAATCACGAAAAATTTCGCGGTACAAAATAGGCTTAACCAAACAACAATCGAAAATCTGACAGATTTTCACCGATCCCGTATAACTTAAAAGTGCGATCAAGTAGGCTCAACTACTGACAATTTCACATGTTTATACGGGACCTCTAGCTTACCTTACTTTAAAATGCTGAATTATGTTCTACATAAGGACTTAGGCTCCGTTTGACTGCTATAATTTGTGATTGCTTGTTAGCCATGTTAGGCCTTCATATAGACCGTCTCCGGTTGTGGCGCAGGCTGGCTGGACGTACCAATTTCTGAAAATATCGACAATGTACTGGGGGTCAAAGAAAAGGCACAATATGTTTTTCTGAATAACCAATTTTAGCTTATTAAATTGGAGCACCATAGTTTTAAATTACAAGAGTTTCAAAAATGAAGATATAAGTGACCTAAAAATCCAGCTAATCCATACTGTTAAGAATTAACAGTTTTACATAAAAGATATGAGAAAATTAGATTTCTAATCCTTGAAAAATAAATAAAAAGAAAGGTTCGTGGCATCGGACGCACATTTTGCTTTTCAATTCGACGACCAGGTCTCCAAGATCTAATGAATAGTCCAGAAACCTACAGGACTGTTTCATCCTTATTATAAACCCTCAGGCAAAATGTGCGTCCAATGCCACGAACCTTTCTTCTTATATAAAAAATATGTTCCGTCGATTTTAAAAACCAGTAAAGTGAAGTGTGGTAAGTGGGAACCCGGGGAAAGTGGTCCCTGTAGCTCGCAAATGATGACAGATGTTATATTTTATTTTTATTTTTTTTTAATTATTCAATAAACTCTTCTTCTACTACATTTCTTGAAAAACAGCAAGAAAAAGTAAATATTTAAGTGTTTAAATTATTTAAAAAAAATATTTCTTTTTTGAACTGCGTTAAAGGCTGTAGTGTTCCGTTTTAATACCCATATTTCAGCATTGGGTGACAAAAATACTGATTCAAAGTTGTGTGGGCTAAAAAAAATCTGTTTTTTCTTTTAGATCCAATGAAAATGATGAAAAAGGATTTGCTCGGTCCCTCTTATTAAGATTAAAGAAGATCGCAGTATTTAAATGGAAAAATGATCCCGCAGCCATTCCCTGAATATGTCAACCACAGGTTAAATTGGTGAACTTAATTTATTTCAAATAAAAAGTCACTATGGTCAAATTTATATATATTATCCACAAACAACCCCGCTTCTTAGTTATTTCACTCAGAAAATACCTATTAGTTTACATCTTCGGCCAACATAAGCAAAAAATTAAAATTGGCAGTAGAACAACATAAAAAACAATTCATTTTAAGAGGCCGCGATTTGAAAGTTGCGTTTGATTTACAGGCGCCATTAATTTTTATTTCTGAGGTCGAAGCTTGTGGAGTCCTGTAAATTTTGTAACCTCCGTTGTGCACTATTTAGTTTATTATTTTTATTTATTTATTAAAGTCCCACAGGATTACAAACAGTTATAGACCCACTACTGTATTCACAATATTACAACTTATATAAACCATAGAGGCTGCATTTTACAGATCACATCACAATAAATACTATTTGCTTTAGTAATGCTATTTACTTTATTTTTGCACCACTTTAATTTCATTTACGAAAGACACAAAAATTAAAAGATCACGTCATGTTCTGCGTCATCAGCAAAAAACTAGCTTTGTTTTTGCCGTCCGAACTAAATAAAGCGTTTTCGTCCCAACCATATCTTTTCATTCCTTTGTTATTGGTTGTTGTTCTTGACGAGACATTTGTGTCGGTAAAAAACAATCCAATACAGTTGACATCAGCCCATGCAAACTATACCGTGAACATGATTAAAAATAAACAGGACCGTAATTCAACATGATAAACAATATAAAGATTTTTAGGGTTATTCTTTTTTGACCAATTATAAAGGTTTTTTAAAAATAAGGCTTATTATTGGCCTTAATTTTGAAACTTCTTCGTGTAGTTAAAAAGTAAGTCTCAAACACTAGGTGTAAAAATGTGAAAACAACAAAACTAAGTCATACACTATGGGGGTGCAATTTCCTTTGTTTTTGAGATACAGGGGTCGTATTTTTCAATTTCACGAAAACATTCGCATACAAGCCCAAGTAATATAATGGAGTAAATTTTTAAAAAAAGCTGCAAAAAGGTTATATTTTGTATATTTGGCATAGTAATATCCAATACCAAAAGCTAAATTTCCAGTCGAGGAATTTTCCACGTTTGAAAAAACTGAAATCAAATCACTTCAAACCAAAATGATCTTTTTTAATGGCTCATATTAAAGCACTGACCAGCTCTTTCATCGCACAATAAAAAAAATTAAGGTTCATAAGCGGCTACAATGATGGCGCTTGATATGTCCAAAAAATAACAGACCTTATTAACCTATAGTAGGCAACATTAAAAAGAATTTAGTACATACCATTAGCCTTAAGATTGTCTTTGCTACAATTTAAATGATTAAATTGATTTGACATTTGCTATTGAAAATGGCGGCCAAACTGTCTATAACAGTTATTATTCCGTTTTGGTGTAATACTTACACTAATGTCATGCAATATTTCAATTCGTACTAAATCGGGGACGCTTATTTCAAAAATTGCAAAAATGTCATTCTCAAATGAAGATGGCGGGGATTAAAATAAAAAAAACCTTATTTTTCTGAGCGTTAGCATTTTTGCACAAACAAAAGCAATTTTAGGATGAACTAAATTATTTAAAATTTTTGGTTAAAAAAATACATTTTTACCTCAGCTATAATGGCGGACGCTTAAGTAAAAAAAAATTCTTCGGAAGTTAAACAAAAAACACTTGGCAAATTATTAGATTTTGTTAAATTAGACATGGTGATTTTAAAAATAAAAAAAAATACATTAAAATAAAAAAACGAGATTATGCGCATGATGTTTTCGTTTTTAGTCAGAACACCTCAAAAAAACCAATTGGTTGAAGCCATAGTTCAAAATAACTCATAAACCTTTAGTCTCTATGCTTGCTCATTTTACTTCAATGGTATGAACCCACAGACCTAAAAACCATAGACCCTGAATCCCATTAATAAATTCTTATTTGTTTTGCCCCCAAGCTAGCCTGTGTGCCAAAAAAGGACAGTATGATTTTCAGAACGTTGCTCGGCAACACTGCGGTAAAACATGTGTATGTTTGTAGACGTATACCCTAGATACATCCATTTGTTTTACATACTCTACCAGTAGCGGCGAAAAATTAATAAATATGTAAAAAAATGGGTTAATTGCACAAAAGCAGTAATTTGTAGTTTTCACAACTAGCGGTTAAAAGAGCGTTTTTTTACAAGCGTTGATTTAAATTAACGAGCGCAGCCAGTGATTTAAAAAAAAAACGAGTTTTTTTTGCGTCTGTAACCATGCTTTTGTAATTTACTGACACTTACTTCACACACGTCTTTTGGATGAAGTTATAAAAACCCACCCTCTTTCTTGTCACCCTTTCAGAAACCCGCCACCAATTTAATTGTGTTATGTTGTTAAATATTTTTTTAAGTGCTAATGGTGCGTAAAAGCGATTAAGATACGTGATAATTTTAATAATTATTGTAAAATTTGCTGGTGCAATACCAAAAAAAAAATAAAAATTACAAGATAACTTTAATATAACGTTGAGGGCAACAGTTGTTTAATAGTCTTTTCTATCAACTGAAGGAAAAAGGCAAAACCTGATGTTTAAATTAAACCCCTGATGAAATATACTAAATCACTTGCATAATTCTAAGTTTAAAATATGTCATATAAAATATGTTAAGATTAAAGTAAAAATATAATAAAATACCTACTCTTTTTTAAAACTAATATTCAATTATAGCTTTGAGAAATAAAATATTTTACTATACTTAACAATTTCGTTTTACCCATTGTTATTTTACATAGGTGAGGTACACAGAACTTGAAACCCTTAAGTCTGTGGTCAGGTACCTGATTTTCTAAATTTAGGACTGGTTCTAACAACAAAGCATATTTAAAAAAACAGCGTAATTATGCAGTATGCGGATTTCTGCCATTTTTGATTTCCGCCGGCGCCGGTTGTTTTTTTAATTTTTTCACTAAAATAACCCAATCCAACACAGCCCAACTCAACCTAACCCAACCCAGCACAAAACAATAAAAAAAATACATTACACCCTTTTTTCCCTTAAAAAAAAACCGGCGCCGGCGGATTTGGGGTCCTAGGGACCCTAGTAGGTGCCTCTATAAAGAATTTTTCATAAAAAATCAAAAATGGTAGAAAATCGTATACTGCATAATTAACAAAAACAGTAATACCAATAATTGAAAATAGGTAAAGGACGACACTGACCGGTAATTATGAATAAACTACAGCTGATTTTGACATTTACCTTTGAAACGAAATCCCTTGATTTGGGTGTTCCAATCGTTTACACACGATGCACTCTCGCACCGTCCTATAGTTTTTAACTTCACAAGTTTATAAAAAACACAAAAACCACACAAAACGTTTCGAAATCAGAAATATTTGGACACGGTCGGTATGTAATGCTGCAAAACCTATATAATAAATGCAAACCACTAGGTAATGCGCAGAAGACGGCAAGGTATTGCGACTTGCCAGTTCTTGTTTAGATATCATTGGCAGTATTGGAAAAAATATGGGCTTTTTATGTTTTATGAGTTTTTGTTTTATCTTTTGTTTGGTAATTATAGTTTTTAAATAAATAAACATTGTTTTCATGATATTTTTGAATATAGCTGCTTATAGTGGTAAAAAAGCACCAAAATTTTCATGAAATTTCAGAACCAACAAGAAAGTAACCTTTTTTTCTCCTGCTCTTTGAGACAAAGATATTGTATAAAGTGCGAGTTAGGATGACTACAAATATTTTTTTGAATTTATATAAAGAAAAAGAGAACGCATAATTCCCGCGATACGTTTTGCGAGATACATTGTTATTGTAGGAGCCAGGGCATTAGCATAGCATTCAGAGTCTAATGGTGTAGGTCTGTGTATGAACCCCATTGTTTTATGGTATTACAATTTCCTTTTTTTCCAGCCAGGAAGTCAGGGATTTTTACTTAAGAAACGCCAAGAGTCAGGATAATTAAAGTACTAAATATGCACAACTGGCATTTTCAAATCCTTCGAAGTGATCAAAAACATGTCACTTGTGAATATTAAACCTAATCGCCTCGCTGTGTTCAAGCCTAAAAAGGCACTGCTTCCGGTTTTTAAATGTTTTGAAGTCAGTTATGTATTCTCTTTTAATCAAACATATCCAAAAAATACGATTTTTTTACAGTTTATTCAGTAAAAGTCAGGGGAAGTTAGGATTTCTATTTTGAAATTTTGTATGAAATCTAATAGAAATTCACTAGACTATCTACCACTATAACGCTTACCTATCCCTGATGCGTGTCAAGCCCAACTTCTCTTGTATTTCGTGAGGTTTCATGGCCTCAGGTAAGTCTTGTTTGTTGGCAAAGATGAGTATTATGGCGTCCCGCATCTCGCGGTCGTTTATTATCCGGTGAAGCTCCTGCCGCGCCTCGTCTATTCTGTCACGATCGGCGCAGTCCACCACGAAGATTAGACCTGAAGGCAGAGATGTTAAACAACGGTTTTAAAGTAGTAGTCTACATAACAAGTGTGGAAAGTGCCCCTTTTTCGCCTGCCTTTGCAGATGGTTGAACGACACGTTAGCGGAGTTTGGCCAGCAATCAAATACGGAAAAGGGACTTAACAAATGTGTTAAGTACAATATTTTTTCTACAACCACCTGACTTTGCAGTCGAACGGACGTAAAGGAAGTCGAGTGAATGTAAAAAGAGCTGGTAATAAAAATTTTTAAGTAAGTCTTGGGGTAAATTTATTCCCGCACTTCTCGCTTTCAGTGCGAAAAAGGGTGATTTTCCATACCCAAATAAGTCTGTAGTCGAAAAAATATATTCTTGGGATACATTTGGACAATTAAACGAAAACTAATTAAAACCAAATAGCTTTGGGTTTTTTTTAGCCACAATTTGAAATATTTATTTTCTTCTTCAGGCTGAAACCAATGAAACAGGCCAAAATTAGTATTAATTAAATAAGATTTTGTTAACACAATTCCTAACATTAAAATGCAAAACAATATAATTGTGCTATAATGCTATTAATCTTGAGTGTTTTTACATTTTGTGACTGTTTTTGTTGTTTACAACACCCTGAAGAAAAAATAAGATTTTTCCAAATGTAGCTAAAAAACAAAACCGTTTAGTTTAATTGTCCAAATATACTCAAAATGTTACAAAAGATATCTATTTGGCTTGTCGTTTATTGGTCCTATACTAGCACATAAACAATTTTGTATGTCCCTTTAAACCTCTTTTGATTTATTGTTGCATAATTTTCCATTAATTTTTAAATTAAGTACTTAAAGATTGGGAACCGTCATTGCTAATGTCGAATTTTAATATTTACTTTTTATATTAAATTAAATTATAATATAGAAAACTTCACCATTTATTGGGTTTAAGCGACAAAAGGGGCAGAAACGTAAATGTCAAAAAATGTCAAATAATAATTTCACCGTATGTACTTACTGTTTTAGCTCATTAAAAATTACCTTGTGTTCCGGTGTAGTAATGCCTCCAAAGTGGCCGAATTTTGTCCTGCCCTCCGACATCCCATACGTTAAATTTAACATTTTTATATGTCACAGTCTCAACATTGAAACCTACTGTGGGAATTGTCGTGACTGATTGGCCTAATTTTAATTTATACAGAATTGTAGTTTTTCCGGCCGCGTCCAGACCCAGCATCAATATGCGCATTTCTTTGTTACCAAAGATTTTTGACAAAAGCTTTCCCATGGTGTGGTGTTGGGTCCGTTTCTTAAATCCTGAAACAAAAACTCTTTAAATAATAGAGAACTATCGGAATACAAATAGGCATCGACACTATTTTCTACACTAATGGCAGGAACGCTGCCACAGTATATCAGGGGCGCTTACAGGCTGTTTCTGAAGGAGAGAGCATGGTCCAGTTGGTGTGTTTGGTTGGGTTAGTGTAGAGGCCCTGTATACGATTTTTGATAGTTATATAGTTAGGGAAATGTTTGAAATTGTGTGTTGGCAATGATAGTTGGTAACCCCTGACAATAAATAACTTTGTCACTGTCAGATTTTTGATTAACAAAAGTCAGGTTTAAAAATGGAATTTTGCTGTAAAAATACGTGCTTCGATGAATTTGTATTGTACCATTGTCCAACGAAAAAAAAGAAACTCAGGAAAAGTGAAAAGAAAACATGCATTTACCAAGCTGGAAAATTAATAAAAATAGCCGAATTTGCGAGGAAAGTGAGCTACAAGCAGTAGTTACAAACATACGCATTTAGCATGTAGTTCGTTAATAAATAACACATTATGTTTCCATGTTTTATTGCAAGAAAAAGAGTAACAAAAATATAGATCATAGGATTCTTTATATTTTACCTATTATTTAGATTTGTAATATCTACCGTGTGCATTCACTGTTTGTTTTTGTTTTTTTTGTCAAAGCTTGACATATTTTACTAACCAAAAATAATCAATCTTTTAAAAACTGTCTGGGGAAATTATAAAAAGAGACAACAAAACATCATTTTACATGCAAATATGAAAAAAACTAGAAAGAGAGAGCAATATGAGTTGCCCACCTCTGGTAAAACAACAACTGTCAAATGTATAGAGGGCATCTAGGTTAGTATATGAACGAAAAATAAAAGCAAGAGCAATCCTTTTCAAAAAATCATATCCTAAATGCATTCCAGTCAAAAATTTTTAATTTTTCTTGTTCACTTTTTTTTTGTGAAATATTTAAATAAGGAAGTTTAGTTAGCTGCAAAGGACATTGATAATAACTACTTAACTGATAAGTCAGATTTTGAAACGCCAAAAAGGACACGATTTGCTTTGTTTTGATTAAACGGACGCGATAAAGATTATTAAATAACGATTTTCTTCTTGTACCCGCTGTGGCAGTAGCGAAAAAGCAGTCAAAAATGTGCCGCCGATATTAGAAATGGCTTTTACCTTCTACTTTGTATTAAGATCAACATCCCGACAAGCCTTTGAATTTTATTGAAGTTTAGTGGTTTTAACTGATATGTAACATTTACTTATACTCGTGTGACAATAATCAGACCGACGTCGGCAACGTTAGCATCGGCAGTTAAACGTGGGCCGATGTTGGAACGATGCACATGAAAAATAATTTGCATGGCCCGAAGAAAGTCTGATGTAGTATCCTCACGTCGGTAAATTGCAAATAAACTTTGTCCTACCTTCTCAGACAGGGATAATACCGAGAATTCACCACGAATGTGCCGCGTAACCATATATCAAATAAAATACCTGAGTAACATTTTTTTCACACTGTTCCATGAAAAATATCTACTTATACGAGTGTAATTTTCTATCAGATATATTTTGTATAACTCGTACCAGTTTAAGGTGACCCAGCAACCACAATGGATGGGGTGACTGATGTGGGACGTACGCCAGTCACCGCAGAGCTTGACATCGGACCATCGGGAAGGAATCAACGATCCGAAAGTGCATTCATCCAAATCTTTCAAAAGCATGGGCAATTCTATTCTGGCAGTGTCGTGATTTATGTTGGGTTGAGTTTCGGTTAGGTGTGGGTTGCATTTGGGTTGAGTTTGGGTTGTGTTTGGTTTGGAATGAACATTCGGATCGATGAAGCCACCTCGGACTATCAGCATTGCCGCCGTCACTAAGTTCATCTCCGGGAAGTACAAAAAATAAAAAATTTATGCACACAATAATAACAGCGGCAGTAGTAGTAGTAACTAAATTTAAATTTAATTAAACTATCAAGACCTAACCACTAATCTACAATACCACACCTTAGACTCTGGACTAGAAAATTACACTCGTAAAAGTAGATATTTTACATGGGCAAGGTGAGACAAATGTTATTCCGGTATTTTATTTGATATAGTTAGTTTGCATGCATTGCATATAGAGCTCGCCGTAGGTTCGACATAGTTTATTTGCAATTTACCGACGCGATGTGAAGATACAAGCAAATTATTTTTCATGTGCATGGATCTGTGGAGAAAGTTGGTAGTTGATCCAACATCAGCCCACATTTAACTGCTGATGACGACCTAACGCCGACATTGCCACCGTCGGTTCGATTATTTACCGACCTTCTGTGTTTGCTGGGGTGCTATTGTATATTAGTGGTTATAGACCATTATAGGTTAATGTATGTTAAATAAGTAAGTAAATGTTAGTAAGCGGGGGGGGGGAGGGAGGCTCAAATATACCGATATATTACTAATAATATAATTAAATATTATGATCCGACTTAAAATATATTTCAGGCTCCCCCCTCCCCCTTATATACTAACGTTTTCTGAAAAGATGACTATGCAGTAAATGTAAAGTTTGTATTTTTTTAACTAGAACCTACTTATTATCCTAGTGGTAAAAGAAAAGTTCATATTTTCATATGAGTAGGTAGAACCTCCCCAAACAAATATCTTTTTAGTACTCCATTGCTCATATACACATGAAATTGACAACTATTTATTGCTTTGTGGACCATCAAAAAAATTTTGCAAAAATAATTATTTTTGACCATTTTTGAACACTTTGTTTATTAGCCTCTCTGTATAAAAATACCTGCTTAAGTATAAATAAAAAAAATGTAAGTTGTGCTGTACCAAATAACATTAAATTTTTGAGTTAAGAATAACGTTCATCATATTTAAGAACATAAAAAATAAGTGCCATATTTTGTAACTCATTCTTTATATTATATGTAAAATCCTTTTTTTGCATTGTTTCAGGTATAGCTTAATCACGATTGTACAGTAGTCATCAGTTCTGGAAAACTGCAATGGACTTTTCTAGTGTGTTTGTTAAATGATTTTTTTTCTACACCAAAGCTAAGTGGGGACTCATTCAAAGTAGCAGTCAACATAGACTTGAAAGACAGGTTATTTGGCCCATTGATATGGCCTTGCGGAGTAGAGGTAAACAATTTTTTTTTTGGAGGTCAGACTCTACAAGAAAAGTTAACAATCACAGGAACATCTATTTCAACAGCAGTTTCAACAGATCCTGAAGACAGTATTAAATTCTTACAAATCAACATCCAAAAGTTTATGCAATAAACTTCGTGAATTTGAGCAACTAATTAATCAAAAACAATAAAATGTTGTCTCAGTCTGTAAACACTGGCTAAAAAGAGAAGAAATAAGGTGTATTCACATGGAAAACTACCAAAGTGGATCTGAATACTGCAGAGATGACGATGATGATGTTGACGGTGGAGGAACACTACTGTTGTTTGTAAATAAATTGTCATTCATATATCATATATAATAGCAGCAACCATTTATCACTCTCCAAAGGCAAACCTAAATATTTTTTCTGAAAATTAGAAAGTTTACTTAAAAAATTAATCAAATTATTAAACCACATAATTATGGCTGGTGATTTCAATATCGATCTTAGGCAAAGTGGAGGAAGTAGGGATAACCTGATTGAACTTTTCTCATTATACAATTTTTTTACATTTAATAAAAGAACCAACTCGATATTTCGGCACCACTGCAACAGTTATTGATAATTTCTTTATTAATTTGGATACAAAGCTAAATATGAAAGTCTTTAAAACTGGTTTATCAGACCATGAAGGACTCGAAATGACCTTGTTTGTAGAAAAACCAATAACAGTAACTTACCAAGTTAAACAATCAAGATCTTTTCAAATGAAAACATTGCATTCTTTCAGTCTCTCCTAAACAGTGAGAATTGGTCTGCTATCTTTCGTCAAACAACAACAAATAGCATGTTCTATGCATTTTTTGACATATTTATGTATTGTTTTAATCAAGCATTTCCAAAAATCACAAAGAAAATACATAAAAAATATGAAAAAAAACAATGGTTTAATGAAGACAGCATAAGAACCTCAAATGAGTTAAAGGATCTGCACTGGCTAAAAAAATATACAACCAGTGCGGATATCCACAAAAAATATTTAAAAAAATGGGAATACAAAAATCTCCTCACAAAAAATAAAAGAGATGCTTGACGTTAATATTGCAAATTATGAAAACAAAAGTAAGTGTGTCTGGAATATATTAAAACCGGAACCAGGAAAAAATTAAAGACACACAATATAGAAATAAATAACAATGGGCAATTGATTACTGATCCAAATCCCTCCGGGTGTTCAAAATGCATTTACCCTGGAACCAGTAAATGAATATGAAATCTTTAAAATAATTGAAAAAACTTGTAAGAAACAGTCAGCTGGTATTGACGAGGTACTATGCAACATTTTAAGAAAACTCTCACAGTTAATATGTAACTCATTATCATTCATAATAAATCAGTCATTCCAGGAAGGAACTTTTCCTTCTATTTTAAAACAAACCAGAGAAATACCACTGCATAAAAAAAGGGAGTGCTTCCAAACTAAACAACTACAGGCCTGTAACAATACCCTCTGCATTCTCGAAAATAATCGCTTGTCTTTCTCACCAATAAATCTACAGAAACAGCCCTTTTTGTCATCTAATTGCCATTGCTGGAGCACTGTACTCAGGAAAAAACACCTTTGGAGTATACTTTGATCTGAGTAAAGCATTTAACATGATGGACCATTCCACACTGTTTGATGTTCTGGGGAGAGTGGGAATAGATGGAAAAGAGATAAGGTGGGTTGAATCATTTTTGGAAAATCGTCCACAGGCAGTAGAATTAAAAGCCATCAAAGACAATATCACAAATTATATCTATCGGTCTGATTTCATTACCATAGATACAGGGGCCCCCAGGGGTCGCTGCTCTCACCACTGTTTTTTATCATATTTTGCAACAACTTGAATGGCACTCTTGATGACCCTAAAAGTGTTCTCATACAGTTTTCTGATGATGAGTCTTGTGTGGTTTCACGCTTAGAATGCAAAACTGGTGTAAGAAATTCAAAAAAATCAAACCATTAAATTTGAAAAATCTGATTAAACAAAATTTTTGGCCTAATCATAAAAAGAAATCTTGATTGGTCCAGTCATGTTAACATGATATGTAAAAAACTATTCTCTCTACAGTATTAGAGACATTGTTAGCAAGTTCAATTTTACTATGCCTATGTACACTCTAAATTAACATATGGAATAATGTTTTGGGGTTCCCACCCAGACACAATAAAAATAATATGTATAACACAAAAAAGAATTGTTAGAACAATCAGCAATGCATTATAATTGGATCACTGTGGTGAACTATTTAAAAACTTGAAAATAATGACAATTTATTCTTTGTATTTACATAAATTAGGTTGTTTTTTGTTTAAAAATCAACACTTATTTCAAAAAAATTGCTATGTCAGCTCTAGTAACACTAAGACCAGGAAACAAAATGACTTTCTTGTCCTCAAGCACAAAACAAGTCTTTATGAATGGAGTGCCTATTACATGTGCATTAAAACATATAATGCATTACCTAATAAAATGAAAAGCTCAGATACATATAAACAATTCAAACAAAAAATAAAATAATTTTTTACAACACACCCATTTTACTCAACAAACGAATACTTTGATCATACAAAGACAGAAGGAAGGTTTGGTTATCACTGCTCTGACTGCTAGAGATGTAAGTTAAAATGTACTTTGTAACTACTTGTCATATTTTAATTATTTTAACATGTGTGTAATTTTGTCATTTTTAAATGTATGAACAAACAAATTAAAGAGATCATAAGGATTAGATTGAGATGTTTTTTTTATTTAGATTTAGATTAAGATTTTCTAGTCTGTATTCAAAATTGATGACCCTATATTTTCTGTAATCGCAAAGGCAATAAAGGAATTGAACATCATTTGCAGACATAAATAGTTACAAAAATGCAGTAAGTACAATACCTAATACTCTAAAACTAATTTACCTTAACACAAGATCTTGAAAGAACAAGCTGTCTAGATTGGAAATTTTATTGAATCAAATTGGTGATATCAACATAGTGAGTATCGCAGAAACCTGGGTAAAACCAGAGGAGAAGAGCTTTTACAATATTCTGGGTTATCAGTCAATCTATGCAAGCCGCACTAAAAAAGGTGGTGGTGCAGGAATTTTAATTAAAGAAGTACTAAGTTTTAATGTAATTAATATAGTGGAAAAGAAAAGAATTTCCTTCCTACTAATACACTTACCAGTACAGAATATCTATATTGGGACACTGTACCACCCTCCTACCTATAAAGCTAGAAATATAGATCAATTTTTAGAGTTCTTAGATGAGCAGCTTTCACAGCTCAAAAATAAAAAAGTTTACCTTTTTGGTCATATAAATATTAACATTATGAAAAACAACAATATTGTGCAGTCTTACATTGAAACCTCCTCAACAAATGGATTTTCAATATTAAACTCAACAGTACCAACTAGAGTAACAGAAAGATCTTTCATTAATTGATCATGTTTTATAGTCAAGAATTGGCTCCAAACTCGTCTTTGTCAATAACTGGAACTTGTATTAGTGATCATAAACTTCAAATTTTGAACTTACCGATATGTAATCAAAACGTGAACAAACCAACACATTACACAAAAAAGGTAGTGAACTATGAGGCAATAAAAAGGGAACTAAAAGTAATCAATCTCACATACAATGTAAGCTTCAGTGTTCACAATAACTACAAGAAGATACTAGATTGTTTTCAAAGAAACACAACCTATAAAATGCTAAAAAACCGGTTCAAAACAAACAGCAAATCATGGTACCCTACAAAAGTTCTGGATGCTATATGAAGTCAAGACTATTACTATAAAGAACTCAAAAAAAATCCTTACAGTGAGTACCTTAGAACATAACACAAAAACTCTAAAAAAGTACTACAAAATGAAATTAAAGATGCAAAAAACCAATTCTCCAAAACCAATAACAATCAAAATCTTGGAAAGTGATAAACAGCATACTTAAAAATAACTCTGGAGAAAAAAAAAGATACTGTTAAATGCCTTAAAGACCAGGATGGAAACACAAATACAAATCCAAAGGACATGGCACAAATCATGAATAGGTCCTTTGTTAATGTGGGAATTAACCTAGCAAAAAACATTCCTATGGTTGAACTAGATTGTGAAGCTGAAATAAAGTGTAACAACCAATTCCGATTCAAGGAAGTCACTCCAGAGGAAGTCAGTAGGATTATAGAAGGACTAGACCGACTAGACAAGTACCTGGATATGATAGTGTTGAAGTTAGAAGTGTTAAAAAGTGTAAGGAAGTTCTTATGCCTCTCTTTTGCAAATTAATCAATCAGTCTTTTAGTGAGTTTACCAATGAACTAAAATTGGCAAAAGTTTTTCTGCTGTTTAACGAAGGAGACAAGGAGTGTGTCAATAACCATCCTGTGTCGGTTCTTTCAGTTATCTCCAAGATACTTGAGATAGCAGCAAATAATCAAGTATGGCGGTATTTACATGAAAACAATATTTTGTCACCTAATCAATATGGCTTTTGAAAATCGAGTGACACAAGTTCACCAGCAAACGATATAATATCAGAAATTCAAATAAAACTTGATGCTAAAAAAATGTGCTGTTGTGTCGCTCGATTTTCGAAAAGGCATTTGATATAGTGAACTTTAAAATTTTAATAAAAAAAATGTCTCTTTTAGGATTTCTTGACATGAACCTCCAGTGGTTTAAAGATTACTTACAAACAGAAAGAAAACAATTTGTATGTATTAATGGAGAAAATAGTGAAGAGGAAGAAATCAAATGTGGGGTCCCTCAAGAATCAATCCTGGGCCCCACACCCTTCCTAATATATATCAACTCTATTTTTAACCAAAACTTGAAAGGTAAATATAAATCCTATGCTGACGATACAAGTGGAACCTACTTTGGAGGGGAGAGCCGGGAAATCCTGGAAAAGATAAGATGTGATCTTGATAAGCTTGGGGATTGGCTGGATGTGCATAACCTATCACTCAATGTTGACAAATCTAGTTATATATGGTTAGGGAAGAAAAATAAAGAAAACATAAAACAAGAAATTGTTTATTATTACTAGAGGTACCTAGATAAGCATTATCCTGTAATGTTTTTTGGGAAATAAAATGTTTTCTATTCTATTCTATTCTAATTTGAAGTGCCTGGCAAATGTAATAATTTTAAAGAATAAACATTTTTTATAATATTGTATTCATTATTATTGCAAATAAGACCACTGTGTTAAACCTGGTTTGAATTTAATTTTGGTTTAGAGTGTGCTTTCATAATAAACTAAAACATGAAGGTATCACATTCTAAACACCAATTAAATTTAAACCAGGTTTAACATTGCAATGGTATATGCCATTGACAGTGAGGGGTGGTAAAATTGACAGGTAAAACATGGATTTTTTTTCAGTTGTGTCAAACACTTTAGTAGCTTAAAGTATACCGAATCAAAAAAAAATTAACTGGCTTTTTAGTTGAGAAGTTGTTGAGTAGTACTACCTCAAGTACCTAATAGGTTACGGTAATTATGCAGTATACGGTTTTCTGCCATTTTTGATTTTTTTTGAAAAATTCTTTATGGGGGCACCTTCTAGAGTCCCTAGGACCCCAAATCCGTCTGCGCCGGTTGGTTTTTTTTTTATTTTTTTTGTTTTTTTTTTAATTTTTTTTTACTAAAACAAACCAAACCAACACAGTCCAACCCAACCTAATCCAAACCAACCCAAAACAATTAAAAAAACACTTTACAACCCCCCCTGGGCACCCTTTTTTCTCGTTAAAAAAAAAAAAAATATCGGGCGCAGGCAGATTTGGGGTCCTAGGGACCCTAGAAGGTGCCCCCATAAAGAATTTTTCAAAAAAAATCAAAAATGGCAGAAAGCCGTATACTGCATAATTACCTAGGTTACCAAGTAAGTTAGCTACCTTTTGTGTTAACTGTTTTTTGTGTAGTTTACAGTAAACCTACTTAATAATCTATTATCAGGTGTATGTAAACAAGATTTTTAGCAAAAATTGTACTATTGCTTTTTAACTAAAAAGAAAGGAAAGACTAATCGACAATTTTATGCTAGAAAGGAGAAATAAGTTGGTGAGTGGGTAGTGATAACTTTTAAAATGTTAATACTTAATGGCACTGAATAATGCAAAATTACCTATAAAACCACCGCCATACAATCTTCACTAAACTGCCACATAGTTCCGCAAATAAATAATTAAGAATTCAGGTTTTCAGAAGGACTTCTAATGCAGCATCCTTTGCATAAACTTCAGATTAATTTTCGGGTATTTTTTGACGTTCTATTTAAGGATTTTAATTTTAAAGTTTTCCTTAATAACGGCTTAATTTACAAGAATATTTTTGGACACGAAAATGGACCGACAATCGCCAAAAAATGGAAAAATCTGCAAAAAACACCACACCTATTTACAGGTTAAAAACAGTAAAGATGGACGCCTCTGCTTATGTCATCCGCATCAGCTGTTTTGGACATGGACAGACTAAAGAGACGGAATTCTACAATCTGCGTCGAGTCGTATTTCAAGCACGTGCCAAAGGGATTTTCGATTTACTATTGGTCCTGGTTCTGGTTGAACCAGAACCGGAACCGGTTCTTTCGTTTTAAAACAATGACGTCACAGTTGCAACCTGGTTAAGAAATTTTAGAACCAGTCTAGGAGGTTGGTTCGGCCCTTTGGTTGTAAACATAACCCCTAAAATTTTACAAAATTATAGGTAGTCTTTTTTTGAGTAAACTCAAAGTTATCTTCACAATATTCTAAATGACGTTATTATTTTACAACCGCTGTCAAAATTTATGTCAAAATAATATCAACCAGAACCAATTCTTAAATCGAAAATCCTTCTTTTTGTCGCGGTTACGGTTAACTTTGGTCCTAAACATTCCCAGAAGTATAAGCAAACGAAGGAGAGCTCCATTGTGTAATATCTTTGAATATTGTTTAAATTTACAGATTATAGTAAGTAAGTAGAGTAAAGGATAGTGATGCGAATATAATGTAAACTTCTTATTTGCTCGAAACAGTTGGAGACCATGCTTACCCCATTGGGCATAGGACCAGAGGTTTTCGATCGGTATGATGCGAATGCATCTAGCCTCTCATGTTCAAATGCCAACCTCACCTTCTCGTGGTACTCCCTGTCTAAAACAGACGAGGCTCTGGCGACCGAATATGGCCGGTATAGCCCTATGGGGAAGTTGAAGTAGACCCAGTAACGACTAGGAACTGCTCCATTAAGGATCTGTACAAACTCGTACAGGGGAATATTTAATGGTGTGGTTAAACTAGAATCAACACTAGGAACTGCTCCATTAAGAACCTGTACAAACTGGTATAGGGGGTGGAGTGGTTAAACTAGGATAAAAGGGTGCACAATAAGCCAGTAATGGCTGCAGTGCAGTGACTCTGGCCAGCCATGAGGCTGGTCGGAGCCACAATTGGGGGGTTTTAGTCGGTAGGAATCCGACACTACCCTCTCCTGTTAGAGGAGAAATAACTCTAGCAGGAAAGTAGTTCGGACGTCTTATGCAAGATTTCCCCTTGATACTCTTGAAAAAAAATAGCAGACATGAACAGAAAAAATCGATGTAGACAGCGCATCCTGTCATGTTCGATGCCTTAAGAATCGAAACCAGCCTATTTTGCCGTTACAGAATGGTTGCGGCTCTCAAGGTATGGATCTTCACAGAATGTGCTATCTACGTCCATTTGTTCTGTTCATGTCAGGTAGTAGATGACGTCATAGCATATTTGATGTGAAAATTTAAGTATAATCCGGAAATTCATAAAAATTAAAAACTTTTCATTATATACACATGTAAGCATAAGCAATTATCTGTAAATTTAAACAATATTCGAAGATATGACACAATCCAGGTCTCCTTATTTTGGTTATACTTCTGGGAAATTTTAGGACCAAGGTTAACCGTAACACAAAAAGAAAACAGCTACGGCCGTGATTTCAAGCGAAAGGCGAACCCATATACCTGCTGGTCTTCCATAAGCTTTTTTTCCGTGCGGATTTTAAAATTTCACCTTGTGTGTCAGTGAGTAAAACAGTGACAGAATGATTGGCACCTTCACCACAACTTGAAATCCGCGCGGAAAATCTGCTAATGGAAGGCTTAACATCACGCCTTGGAAGTGGCAATTTTGTTACCAACATATCATGATCAAGTAGGCCATAAAATAGTATTACATAACGAGAGAAGAAAGTGACATATTTCACACGAGCATGAATGTTGTGAACTAGGCGATAGCCGAGCGAAACCACGGCCCCTTAAATAAACATGGTGTAGTAATTTTTTTGCTCCGCCAACCTGATGACGACACAAAGATATCAGCCTGCTTTCTTTATTGATTTTTGTTTTTGACATTTAGGGTTATGTAATTTTTGCAGAAGTTTTTGTAATAAAAATTGTATTTGTTCATCATTTCTTTTCTTTATTTGGTCCAAATTAAGTACCCAACGATATAATTTACATTATATTTGTCGTAGGTAGCTGCATTTATGCATTTTTTTTTAGTGAAAAGGCTCAATCATCAATGAAAAAAATAAAAAAACAAGGCACCTACCTTATTATATTATTAAATTTGCAATCAGATTTTTTGCCTATAGTATTTACAACAAGTGTGGCCTCTCGAATAATAAAATAATCACTCTTCCAAAAATCTCTGGCAAAACACAAATACAAAAACATATCTTCTAAAACAGGAAAAATAACAACTACATAACCTAACTTCTGAACAACGAGCTCGAACTAACCCCAATTCATTCGACAAGATCAACTCATGCAGGCCAAAAATAAATTGTTTTCACTTATTCACAAAAAGTTACAATGCAAGATAAAAGCAAAAAATAGCCATGACATCAATCATTTAAACAAAAAAAAAGAGAAAAATCCGAAAATTTAATTTAATTTGTCAAGCCTTCTTACAGTTAGCTGCTATCTTTGTGTCGTCATCAGGTCGAAGAGTGGGGCAAAATTACTAGACCGTATATCTATTCTACGGACCGTGGAGTAAAATAACACGAGAGTGTAAGAAAGTTACTTTACTTAGTTACTGGACACCTACATTGTTTGGATGGTTTGCTGTCATTCAATTTCGTCACTAGAAAAGAAAATATTTTCGTCTCTAGAAACGAAAATAAAATTGATATGCGTGTGAAACATAAAACTTTCTGAGGGTGCAGATTTGATTACTTTCATGGAAAATAAATATTTTACGGCGTTTTACGCGTTTTGATTTTTGATTCCGAAAGTGGTGGGTTTTTTCGGTTTTTAATTTTCTATGTTTATGATAGGTATTTATACTTTCACCCCTGTGTTTATTTGGTTTGTGGTGCGGCTTTATGCAATAGGTAACCCGAAAGCAAAATAAAGTTATTTAAACAGATAAAAACACGCATATTTTGCTTTGTGCTTGGCGGGAATATGCCGCGATGTACTTTTTTCAAGACTTGTTGTGTTTGTGGTGGAAGAAGATGGATAAATTTCATAGGTTAGTGCTTATAAGTAAATAATTGAAAAGTAAACACTTCTGTCAACGTGAAACGTGAAAATCATATGCCAGCGGTTATCGCAGTAAAGGGCATCGCGCTTGCGAAAGACTTTCATAGCCTCCTTTTCATTGCAATACCCGTGTATATTAAGTTTATAGGTATATGCCTATTAGCTTCAATCAGAACCCTCTCCAGATAGGCCGATCAACTGATACCGATTTAGTGTCCTTTTCTCCACCTTCGCCGCCATTTTCACTCAAAAGTGACAGATAATCCATTAGTTTTCCGTCAAAATGGCGGCGAAGGTGGAGAAAAGGACACTAAAACGATAAGAGCTGATCGGCCTATGTGGAGAGGGTATTGCTTCAATATACGTCTTACCTAGGCCAAACTTGTAAGCAACATCTATAATCTAGCCAGCCATGCATGTAAATATCAAAACAAATGACAGTGGTTTAGCACCGATCTTTTGCACAAGCGCGAAAATGTAACTATCCAAGGCCACGTCTTCAATCGAGGAGACACCAACTCATTCCGAGTTTTAATTTGTACAACGCGTTTTTTTTCTGTTAAAAATTAGAAAAAGTAAGGTAAAAGATCCCGCTACGTAAAAAAACATGCTGGGTTTATGGAGAACATCACAACGAAAGAGGAGCAATACCATCTGAGGTATCGAGTAGAGAAATTCCCGCCGACATAGCAAGCCATGGATATGTATGTCCAATAGATATCCATCGGCGTATATACATTCATCCAACAACCATTACATATGCAAATTATATTCTTTCCATGGACATACATGAACGTATCTCCAATGGATATTTAATTTTTATCCCATTCATGATCATACGTGAAACCTATGTACCTCGAATGTATATGTGCTCTAACAATTGACATTCATGGATATCTATTGTATATCTAATGAATGTACTTTTGCTATGTGAGAGAGGTTAGTAGATCTCTTTCTTCCTCAATGGGACACATTTATTTCTTTTCAAAAATTGTATTGTATATCCAAGTAGATCTCTTTTTTTTTTGGAAAATCTGCAGCTAAACATCAACGAGATTACGTTTCTTCCTCAGTGGGACACATTTATTTCTTTTCAAAAACAAAAATCCACGATTTTTGAGAAAAGTAAACGCAAATAAATGACAAATGCCGAATTCTTTCTGTCAAACAAAAATGATCGGCTGTCTTCGTGGCTTCGGGTCTTAGCCGATGACGATGGCGCGGCGCATGTGCAGAACAGCGTTAGTAAGATAACAGAGAGAGAAAGGGAGATAAATAAGAGAGAAAGTAAAGGGACATCTTGCTTACAACTTCGTGCATGCTAAAAGCATTCGAAGAGCATATATTTAAGCTAATAAATATAGCCATGTCAAAAAAACCTCATAAGCGATCATAGCAAATTACAGATAAAACATCATAAGTTTTCATAATCTACGCTCATATAAACTTGTAATATTTTATAATTTTTCACTAGTGAAAGTGAAACACAGCCAGTTGGCTTATAAAAGTTTATAATATTTTAAGATTTCTAATATGACAATTCTTTATAATTAAAGGTTTAAAAGATTGTATAAGATCTACCTGTAACGTTCTAAAATAAAAAAAAATACGGCAAAACTTTTACAGTTGTAGTAGTAGTAGAAAAAATTTACAGTCAAACTGAACTATAACCTAACCTAAACTATAAACTACGACGACCTAACCCAATATAATATAAAAACACTCCTTGTGCTTGCGCAATATTTACATATCTAATAGAAAATTGTTCTCGTATACGTACTTATTTATTGCCTGGAGCTGTGGGAAAGATGTTACTTTAATAAATTTCTATGAGATTGTTTGAGACGTTGTTTATAAAATCTTACAAGATTTCATGAGTCAAAAACTATTTTTTTTGTTGTAAAAGTATTTACGACAAATGATGTGATTATAGTTTTTTTTATAAGATTTTATAAGTTCATGTGAGCGACGATTTAATGTATTTGTTTCAAAGGGCATATGGGTTAGGGCAATGAAAATCTGATTACTTTCATAAATTTCTATGAGATTTTGTACTATTTTATAAGATTTCACCATACAGCCACGGTACGTACACATACGTAATGGTATTACTATGTACGTACCAGCACGTACATTTTCCAACGGTTTGTACGTCCCCGGTACGTTCTTGGGATGCGGCACAGTACGTACTATGTACATCATAAGTACATAACTGACAGGTACGTACATTTTATTTCCCATGTAGGATCAAAATTGTACAATGTACGTACACTTTTGAGGATTGAACCCGAGACTCCCGGGTTAGAGCCAAGTACTCTACCACTAGAACAAGACCTGCATGTCAAATGTTTCTGCTAACATTGTGATTTACGATTGTACCGGTTTTAACGCGTCCTGCGGGTAGCAAATGACTACCGCTTTTGGAGGCATATCCGGCGGACCACTTCCGCTGGTTCTTTGTGGCCCTCTTTTGGATGCATTACCACCCGTCCACTTTGGCTGGTGCCTTGTTCTCTCTTTTGGAGTCACAGCCGTCGGCCAACTTAAGCCGGTGCCTTGGCGCCATCGTATCGACCGCTTATCGCCGACCCCTTATACGACCCGTCACTAATCCGCCAGTTTCTTGTACTACTGAGTGTTTACCACCACTCTTGTGTTTGTTGGGTTCAGGAGACATTTTCTGTACATTCTGGGAATATGCTAGAAATGTGCCAGAACATTCAGACATTCATATCACATCGAGGGAATATTCCTGGAATTTGTGCTATTAGGGAGTATCCAAGGCCCCGTTGTTCAATGGCCGTTCAAAGCTAGTTCATGTTGTTGAACATGATTTAAAGAAAACGGTGAGTTATTCAATGTTTAGCCGCGAGTTGTTAACACTATTTTTTTTAATACTTTTATCAAAAAATTAGAGAAAAATAGGAAAATACTTTTAAAAATCTCAAACACTTCTCTCAACACACCATATCTTTATACTATAAATCAAGGCGGCTGGTAAATGAAATAACAATGATTTCCATAGCGATGTGCCTTTTTACTCGGCGACGTTCATTGTAATTTTTTCGTAAATACGTACTTTGTGAAAACTGGCGGAAATGGCTAAATTTTAGGCAAGAATAATTAGATTTTCCGCTAGTATTCCTCTTTGATTTTGAGTAAAAATCGGACAGAAATATTTTTTTGCACCCGTGATCAAAAAAAAAGTTTTTGCATCGGTAACCAAAAAAGCCATATTTTAACCAACAAACACAACGTGGTCTGGACACTAGCACATCTTTTACAATTTTTCGCAAGCCATCTGGCGGCTCGACAACTTGTGGCGCCGCGGCATAAATACCGCCCATGACCACTTTGCGTAGAGCTGGCGCCTACGAAGCGAGTCCCTATAGTTTGTAGGTAAAATAAAATAGAGAAACGTATTTCATAGTTGGTAAGGTGAAAATCTGTTTTGTGCCTGACAGCTGTTAGTATGTGCCCTTAGAATAAGAAAGGGCGTAGATCAAGTTATTATTTTTTTTTTAATCAACCCGGCTTGTCCGAACTAACCTAAACTGACACAAACCAACCCAGATCAATTCAAAACACTTAAAAAAACCAACCCAAACCAACCCACGACTTTTTTAAATTTAGCAGAAAAAAATAAAAAATGTTTTTTCTACGCCCTTTCTTATTCTAAGCTCGCATGCAAACATCGGTCAGGCAGAGAACAGATTTTCGTCTTACCAGTTTTTACGTTTTATGGTTTCTCTGTTTTACGATGTCTTTGATGTATATTTCAAAGTTCGATTTCTACAAAATACGATTTTGCCAAAGTTTATTTTTACAAATAGCGATTCCTGCGTTTTACTTTTCTTTATTTTATGGGACCCCTACAAGAGTGACAAAACGCTTAAACGGTCAGGCGTTTTTCAGCAAGCAAAGAACCTACTCGTTAGAAAACGCATTTTGGTGGCGTTTAACCAACCTCGGAATGAATTCGAATTGAATTAGCCAAATACGAGCGCCAAATACGTTCCAAAATACAGGACGATTTTAGCGACATATATATATATATATATATATATATATATAGTTAAAAGGCGATGCCAGATTATTTTTTGTGGAAGATCATAGGGATATTCTGGAAAACTTATATGACAGTTCGTAGTAGTTGTGCTAATAACTGCGTCTGCGCAATAGCTAAACGGCATGCCGTTGTGTTAATTAACCGCACTACCACTGCGATAAGTTACGAATCCATTTCGTTGTAGTTGTGGTTATTTTGTTGGTTAAAATAAAAGAATTTTGGCGCAACCAATTTTAAAAATCATAAAACATTTATTTTGTAAAATTAAGTCCAATTTTGTATTTTTCCTCATCTCTAATTTTTTTTACAAGTGACAGTTTTTAATGTGTTCCAAAAACTCTGGTAAAATCGATGCGTGGTAGTAGTTGTGATGTTGCATGCAATTCATAATGTATTGCACCATAATGAGAGGGCTTTAACCTTTCATTTATCACATATATGTCTTAGGACATGTGAAAAGTTAATGCTATAAAAGCCTGTGCCTTATTCAATACTTTTTTTTCTTTCTAAAATCGTGCTTTTGACACCAACAGAGATGGTGCTTTTAACTTTTAAAACTCAGGCATTATTGTGCTACAGGAAATTTTTTAATCACAATTGGTAATTTGATGATGGAGTGGAGAGTCTTTCCAGCAATCTGCTTACTATACCCAAGTTTCATCCATCCAGCTAGAACCGAAGAAGAAAAACTGCACTTTACTTGAACCGGCAGTTGAACCTTGATTGAACAACCGGGCCTAAGTATAGCTTTTTTAATTAGTTTTCAGGTGGTCGAAAAGAACTAATAAACATCAGGTGTATTTTTGATGAGATTTAATGAGGCTTTTTTGGCTAACACATAAAAATCTATGAAATGTTGTAAGTTTGTCTGATTATAAAATCTATTTTTAAGACTTATAAAATTTAATGCAACAAAAGCCTGCGTCTTATTCAATACTTTTTTATCTTTCTAAAATCGTGCTTTTGACACCAACAGAGATGGTGCTTTTAACTTTTAAAACTCAGGCATTATTGTGCTTTGAGAATGGTGTTGTTGTGCTACAGGAAATTTTTTAATCACAATGCGTGATTTGATGATAGAGTGGAGAGTCTTTCCAGCAATTTGCTTACTATATCCAAGTTTCATCCATCCAGCTAGAACCGAAGACGAGAAACTGCAAACTTAAAAAATTAACCGCTCTTTTAAACAATACAAAATAGAACAAAATATTAAGGATTAAGTTGTATTCTACTCAAAATATTACAGTTGGCCAGTTCTTTATGCTTTCAATAAAATAGGTCGACGGTTAAACTTCAGTCAACTGAACTGAACAACATTTCAAATTTTGATTGAACAACCGGAGACTAAAGCTGAACCAGGTTCATCCTTGAACCAAGTTTACTTGAACCGGCAGTTGAACCTTGAGTGAACAACCGGGCCTAAGTATAGCTTTTTTAATTAGTTTTCAGGTGGTGGAAAAAACTGATAAAAATCAGGTGTATTTTTATGAGTCTTAATGAGTTATTTTTTGGCTAATACATAAAAATCTATGAAATGTTGTAAGTTTGTCTGACTATAAAATCTATTTCAAAACTTTTGTTTTTAGCAACTCATAGAAAATTATAAATGTTCTGTCAAATTCTATGAGTCGGTCTGATCATAAAATATCCCAAAATGTCATGAAAAAACGTTTTTTTACAAAATCTTAAAACTTTATAAAAGAAAAAGGGTGTAATCATAGAAACCCATAAAATGTTACGGGTTGTTTTGATTATAAAATCTCTTAGAAAATAGTGCTTTTATTAAACCATAAAATATGTAAAAAAATATCTGCACTTTTATAAACATTCATAGGTCTAACTGATTATAGGATCAGATAAAAACACACATATAAAACTACATAAATTGTCACTAAAATCAAAGATATACCTCATAAATTATTACAAATTTTTAAAATTTTGCCTCACAAAAGCTTATATAAACTGATCAAAATCAGGTGTATTTTTTATGAGATTTAATGCGGTTTTCTTGGCAGGGATGGACGAACCATAGCTACATTTACATTGAATTCGCTATCCAATTTAATGTTGAATTTTGACAGCTTAACCTTATCGCAAAAGCATATTACCATTTACATTGGATTCAATTCAAAGTCAACTTCGAATGTAAATGATTCTGTGGGTTAACATATGGTAAGCTGTCAAATTCAACTATTAAAGGAGATGAATTCAATATAAATGTAGCATTAATGTTGAATTTTGACATTTTACTATACCTGCCTGGTTGGTGTCGGGGTTCATTCCGCGACTTTCAAGCGGGAGATACTTGGACTTTTTCTTATAAAGTTACAGAATTTTGTAAGATTAAGGTAAAACGCAGTATGAAGCGGAGTAGACCGGGTTAGCTAGAAGGCAGGCTAATTCGTTTCCATACAGTCCCTCGGAGGGGGCGTTAAGAGGACGGTCCCGTGTTATCCATATATTGATAGTGAAGCATGTTAAAGATCTCTAGCCCCGACAAAGGGGTTTAGGCCAAATTAAATCCTTCTAGGAAAAGAAAACTGTCTTCCTAGAGAGTGCTTATCAGACCGGTCTGGTGAGTGGGTAGGGGAAGGGGTATATAGATAAATACAGGGAAAAAAGTAGTACTGGTCGGCCGTCATAGTTGCACAAGACCATTGTAAAGCAAGAGAGAGAGAGAGACAGCTTACCATATGGGAACCTACAGAATCATTTACATTCGAAGTTGACTTTGAATTGAATCCAATGTACATGGTAACATTCTTTTGTCCTAAGTCAAGCTGTCAAAATTGGAGATTGAATTTCAATGTAAATGTAGCATAACCGTTTTGCGACTAAAAGTGGTACCATTTGATCAACAAGGATGGATATGGAGTTTTGGAAACCGGTGTAAAGCTCAGACTAGGAACGGTTGCGGGTAGTAGTTGTTTTGACACACGCTGGTTCTGACCACTATGAAAATGTTTTTTTTTATTATTTGTTTTTAAAAACAGATCTTGGTGCAATGTATATTAAAAAAAATGTTTTCTTTTAATTATTTTAACTGGAATGTACAAAAGCGGTGTTCATTTAAGAAGGCAGTGTACTCGGTCAAAAAGAGCAGCACTGCACCCATTATGGGTAAAACACGTTTGTCCGCACCGCTCGAAAGCAGGCATCAACAATGATGAGAATTGGATCGCCATCAAATATGACAATTGACAATCATTTGACATCCGGAAATCCTCTGCCTTTTTTGTCAGCCACCAAAAAGTGCTACACGCGGTTGGTGATTTTTCCGTAAATAAATCACAAAAAAGTAAGTTTATCAAAAAAATTAATCTTAAAAATAGTCGCTATACGCTGTACAGATAAATTGTGCTATAATTACGCTAAAATATCGGTAATTATGCAGTATACGGTTTTCTGCCATTTTTGATTTTTTTTGAAAAATGCTTTATGGGGGCACCTTCTAGGGTCCCTAGGACCCCAAATCCGTCGGCGCCGGTTGTTTTTTTTTTATTTTTTTTGGTTTTTTTAAATTTTTCACTAAAACAACCCAACCCAACCTAATCCAAACCAACCCAAAACAATCAAAAAAACACTACAACCCCCCCTGTGCACCCTTTTTTCTCGTAAAAAAAAAAATCGGGCGCAGGCGGATTTGGGGTCCTAGGGACCCTAGAAGGTGCCCCCATAAAGAATTTTTCAAAAAAAATCAAAAATGGCAGAAAACCGTATACTGCATAATTACCAAAAAATATATTAACTCCCACTCTTTTTGTCTCATAAATTTAAGCACTCTTTCTCTTATAAAAAAAATCTGTTTAAGTAGGGTTGTCATCCATCTGGACATGTCTGGGTTTTATTCATTCAACTCAAATAATGTGGGCAGGTTTTTTAACCTATAAAAATCGGCCCATGTTACCATATATGTTAATCTAAGTTAGGAGCATTTTCATTTCATAGGTTTTTGGAGGTTTCTTCATTGCGTTTCTGTCTTCATGTCGGGTTCTTAAAAAGCTCCCAAAAAACTTGTAAAATCAAGGCTGAAAATTGATTACAACTACTATAACATACTTTTACCAAAAATAACTCATTTGGCATTTATTTTTTGTAAATCCCTGTCAGAGAATCAAGTATGACTAAATCAGTATGACAACAAACACAGGGGTCCATATTCTAAAAAAAACCTGGATTGTCAGAGCCATTAAAAGTCAGGAAAAATCTTACTTGCTCAGAAAAAGTCAGAAAGTTTTTAAATAATTTTTTGGTAGAACTCTTAAAAAAATTGTTAATTAAAGTAATATATCATTAATTAATCATAATTAGAGTAGTAATAAATACAAAGTTTAAAATAAATAAATTCAACAAAGATTTTAAGAAAGTCACCAATGGCTTATAAATATGCACCACTTAGACTACTGATCTGTATGTGGATCTTCAAAAGTTTTTTTTGACTTATGGTTTTAAAAATGTTGTTCATAATTGGCCTACTCACAGTGTTTGTTCTAATTTTAGTGTCGGTTGTAATCATAAGAAAGTTAAAAAGCATTGTTTGAAATGGGAGCGTTCATAAGAGTGATTTTGCTTTGTATTTGCAATTGCAATAAGAAAAGTTAGGAGCTTACAACTCTTAAGCCTGCTTGACATGAAGCAATAAAACAAGAATTGCATGCAAGTCTTTTCTTTCCATCTTGCTTTACTGGTATTACTAAAGTGAAATGAAAAGGGACAAACTTGCATGAAATTTTTGTTTTATTGCTCTAAAGCCCACTTGACATTTAGTAATACTACCAGTAAAGCAAGATGGGAAGAGACAATTGTATGCTATTCACAATGTATTGCACCATGTCAAGTAGGCTTGGTATGATTGACAGATGTTATTGCAAATACTATGACAATATGGACAGTGGTTATTTCTTATGACTAAAATTAGAACAAACACTATGGCAAAAACTACAACTAATCAAATGACTATAATAGTCCAATTATGAATGATGCTTAAATCTTGACAAAATTTTATGTTTAGTTACGTAACTGGGTTTGTTCAAATTTTGATTTAATTTTTTGCATTTCATGTCAGTAAAAAAATTATTTATTATTAAACTTTTACCTTTTATGTGTTACAGAAGTTTTGTTTTATGGTCTTTTTAAGATCTCAACTTTTTTAAGATTTTATTCTGGAAAATTTTAGTAAGAATGTTTTTTTTTCACAAAAGTTATGTGGACACCCTGCAACAATTTTTAGATTGTTTTATTTGAACTTAATGCTTTTAGTCTATAAAAAAAAAGTTCCAATAAATTGTTATTTTGTCATTTACAGAATGGCTCCAAGGTACGAAATTGCTGTGGGCCTTCAAAAGGGGCACAAAACCACAAAAATCCCCTCTGGCAAGACAAAGGCAGATAAAGTGCGTCCCGCAAGGTTGAAGGGGATCCAAACCAAACACACCAAATTCGTGAGAGACTTGGTTCGTGAAGTAGTAGGCTTTGCCCCTTATGAAAAGCGAGCTATGGAATTATTGAAAGTGTCAAAAGATAAGAGAGCACTGAAATTCTTAAAACGTCGTTTAGGCACACATATCCGTGCCAAGAGGAAGCGTGAAGAAATGTCCAACATTCTTACACAGATGAGGAAAGCTGCTGCAGCCTCTCACAAGTAGAATGTGTTGTACTTTTTTATTTTTAAGACAATAAAATGTTAAAAACAATTTTAGCTTTTTATGTTATACTTAATATTTCTTATGAAAACTACTGATTATAGGTAGGTTCATTCCAAATTAATCAAGCCAATTTTTTGACAATGGCAATGACATTTTCATTTAATTTCTGTGTTTAAATGTCAGTTGTAATACCGAAATTGATCCAGAGATGAACACAGCTTGAAGTACACTCAACACAAAAAAAAAGGTGGTGCAAATTACCCATATGGTTTTCACACATTTCAGAGGAAATTTTGCAGGTAAATTTATGAAAATTGCATCTGGAAATATTAATTTATATTAGAGGAAATACTCTGGAAGTTTTATACCAAAACAAATTAGCATAATGCTACATTTACGTTGAATTTGATCTCTAATTTAAGTAAATGTTGGATTGGAAGTTGACTGAATTGAATCCAATTTTTGTCGTAGAGGCGGACCTAGATACACACTCCCTAAGTCGGTAGACTACGAAAGTAGTTGATGACCCGTCCGATTTAGTTAATAGGATCTAGGGGACTCGCTCAAAAAAGAGAGAGAAGTTAACATTTTCATGGCAGGGGGAGCATCAGTGTTGCCAGGAACTCTGGAATTTATTACCAGAAACGAGGTTGAAAAATTACCAGATTTGGAGCAAAATTATCGTATTTTTTTACTGCAAAAAAAATTAATTAACCGCTTATCCCACTGAGTAGGTGTAAGAAAATAGCGGATTCTGATTTCGGCGAACTCGATAGCGGCTCTAATAACAAAAAGTCAAGCGCGGACCTATAGCCTCAAATCGGGGGGGGGGGGGGAGAAGAATCAGATTATATACCTTGTTTAAAAGCGACGGAGACGAAAATTTGTGAGAAAATTACAACAAAAATAATTTTTGACTTAAAATAAGGTGACCAACCGTCCCGGTTTGGCCGGGACAGTCCCGATTTTTAACCATTTGTCCCGGGGAAAAAATCCGTCCCGGATAGTCCCGATTTTTCAGCAAAAGTTCCGGTTCGCCCTGGTTTTGATACCACTGTATTTTGTAACTTTAAAATCACTGCAATTAAAAAAGCGGATGTTCTCTTAGGAGGAAGGAAACCTTAGGTAAATTTATTCTTCTTTAATAAGTATTTTGGAAAATACATCTCAATATTATTAGGGGCGCATATAAGAAAAAATACATGATATACAATACATTGAATGGCCGGAGTGTCCCGGTTTTGCCCCTTTAGGAGTTGGTCACCTTACTTAAAATCGTAAATATATCAATAGCGCCAAAGGCGAAAATATTACCCAACAAATGCCATTTTTGACACAAAATGAAACTAAAATCGTAAATATCAATGTTGTTATAGCGCCGCAGGCGAAAATTCCTTAAAAATTTTGATTTTTGAAATGCTTTTCAAAATTATTTAGGATCATCTGCGCGTAGCCAGAGCAATCAGTGCACGGCAAAACCACTAAACCAAAGTAAATAGAGAAAATTATATTTGGAAAAAAATGTAATATAGTCAGATACAAAAGTGTTTTTATTTATTACCAATTTTTCTAAATTATGGTAAATTAGGGGGTCGGTAACGAGTCATTAAAGAGGATGGGATTCATGCCAAAATTATGGTAGAATCCAGTAATGGATGGTACTCCTGGCAACACTGGGGAGCATGTTCTTGTAAGCCTAATCTCTCTCAGACGGACGCAATTAAAAGAAGGGAACAATAGTAACTATATGCTATGTTTTCATGGGTATTGAGTTCGTTTTCAAAACTCATTGTATCTTTTTTATATAGCGTGTTCTTTATCCAGAGCAAGAACACGCTATATAAAAGAAGAAGATACAATGAGTTTTGAAAACAAACCCAATACCCATGAAAACATAGCAATAGTAAGCTCACAAAAAATTGCTATGGTAACAGCTTTCGCCATAAGACATAACCAAAGAAAAGGTATTTTTCTTTGGACATAACCTCATCTTTTGCGTTTATTGTTATTTGTTTTCATTTTAAAATATAAAAAAATAAAACAAAAAGTAACAAGAAAAAGATGATTGGGAAAAGGAATTAAAAATTCTCATAGGTAAATAGTAAGCAACCATGTCAGCAAGCAAAACAAACAATTCAAAGCCTTGGAGGAAAGTGCTTTATGAGAATCAGCCATATCCTGACAACTACACTGAAGACAAGATTTTTTTACAAGACTTGAGAAAGAATATCGACTTTAGGGAGGTTAGCTTTCTTGAGGCTGCTCAGGGTAAGTAATAGTGGTAAAGTGTGTTATGGTGGGTTTACCCATCAATTAAGTAGAAATTTATCAGTAGGGGAAGGGGGCGTACAGTGTTACACAAAAGTTGTTTTCGCTTATAAGTCAAATGTCTATTGAGTTAAAATAATGGTTCTATTTGGCATATGCTTGTTGATGCTTAGTTAACATATTTCCGGTGTGATTTTTCCTTTAAATAAATTTGTTTTATTTATAGATAAAATTTTATATATGTATGTCAACTGTAACACTCTATAGGGGAAAACTGTTACACATAATGGGGAACAGTGTGACACTTTAAATAAATCAAGTATTATTATTGTTTTAATTATTTTTATGCATAAAAATAAAAGAAAATTCTCTAACTCGAACAAAAATAAGAAAATACTTAACCAATAGTACTTAATATAACTTAAAAACTAGAAAATCTAAATAAAGCATTTAGTTAAACTAAAAAAAAAACCAGCACAAATTCTGACACACAGAAAAAAAGGATCATTTGAGTCGAATAAATATTTGTTTAAATGACTAAAACAAATATTTGTTTGTTTCAAGTAAATATTTATTTAAGGCAAGATATTTTTTTTCCAAAGAAAGAAATATTGTTTGAAAAAATATTCACTTAGGTCATATTAAACAAATATTTATTTAAGAAAAAACAAACGAAATATGGCTGTGGCACTGTAAATCCAACGAAAAAACAAGAGTTGTTTGTACTTTAGTGCAAAATGAACTTCTTGGATTTCGATTGCTCACACAGAGGGTGGAACCTAGTGGATTATACCTGCATACAGATGGCATGGGTAAGTAATAGTGGTAAAGTGTGTTATATCATAGCGCGCGGTCTGTAGGACAGACGTGTTTAAAAATCGCAGAATAAAATTGCAGAATAAAATAGTTAGATTCATATATATTAATATAAAATTTGTTCATTAAGTTTTACATTACATAGTGAGATTAAAATAGAGTATAATTTGCAAGAAAAAAGTGTTAAGACTAGAGTTAATTAGCGTTTTTTTATGTAAAAGTGTGTTCATTTAAACATGTGCTAGTTGTGATTAGTGATTTGAGGTGACCTGGGATCACTGAGATAAGAAATAAATTTAAAATCCTTATCTAGAACACCGAGGAATACCCATTATTTTGTTTTTTGCTAAACTAAATTAATTTAAAAAAGAAAGAAAACAAATATGTCTCAGCTGGATAACATGATTTGTTTTATATGCAATGGGCAATGCACAAATAAAGCTAGACCAAAAGATGATAAAAAGTTTGGGACGGCTTGTGAGTTTTGTAAAACAACATACTGCAAAGCCTGTGCACCTTTGTCCTAGTCAGAAGTTGACGCACTTGCTTACAGCCAAAAAAAAATAACTTTTTTGTGTCAAACATGTAAAAAAGCGCTGGCTGATATTAAAGAAGAAAAATCAAGTGATCAACTCATTGAAAATCAATTAAAAATAATCCAAGAACTAAACAAGCAAAATACAAAAGTAGGAAAAGATGTTAAAGAAAAAGAGGACATTATTGTCAAATTATCGCAGCAAATTGAAGAATTAAAAGCATGCAAAAAAAATGAAGAAAGCACAATTTTCGCTGAAGAACTGCAAAAATTAAACAATAAAATTGAAACCATGCAAAAAGAGCTTGATAAAAAATCAAAAAAAATAGACATGCTAAATAAGGAGGTAGAAAATAAAAAAATTATTTCACAAGAATTAAATAATACAAAAAACGCACTAAGAGGCAAAAAAAATGAGATACAGGAGTTAACAGAGGAGAAAATAAAGCTACAAACAAAACTAGAAGAAGGAAGCAAAACTGAAAAAAAATGTTAACACAATAAAAAACAGCAAGAAGAAATAAATGATGTAACAAGCAGAGTACAGAGATTAAATGAAAAGATTGAAGAAATTCAGGAGGATTTGCGAGTAGCCACAAGAAGCAATGAAGAGAATAAACAAGTAATAAGAGATCAAGCTGAAATTATAGAAAGGGATAATATAGAAATAAGCAAATTAAAAAGCTCTGTCACAAGTAGCCATCAAGATGATAATGTTAAAAAAATCTTGGATCTTATAATGCACTTGGATAAATCAAATGGTGCCATGCTACAAAAACTAAGCAGCGTGGAGGGTAGAGTATTGTCAGCTGACCGACCAATCATAGCAAATCAAGGCGAGAATCTTGCGGGATGCCTGAATACTGGAAAAATAGCATACTTGGAGGAGCGTCTATGCCAGACTTTAAATAGACTTAACAAATTAGAAGAAAATCACAATGAACTTAAAAATAAGGTAAAAAAGGTTGAAACAGAAAGTAGTAATCAAAGCAGGAAGGCAAATAATTATGTTAGCTATGATATAGCAAACTTAAGAGAAGTGATTTCAAATCCAGATGCAAGCATAAGAAATATCCAAGAAAGAAACGTGGTACAAGTTGCACAAGACTTAAGAAACCAGAGTAGAAGTCAAATCATAAGCTACCAAAATGAAAATGCAAGAGATGTTGAGCAGAGAAATCAACAAACAACAAATGAGCCAAGATCCAGAGTATTTCATGGTGAAATAAATGAAGAGCACAGAACATATAGAAATTGCATAGTATACGCGTCTTTTGAATTAAACACACGAAAAAGTAGCTCCGCTTAAAATGTAAAATAAGAGCGAAAAAAGTCACTGAAAATTCTAGTAATTGTATGGTGTGAAAGCCCGTGAAATTTTCTGTTTACTAACTAGTTTTTCTTTATTGTAAAAATGGTGTAGTGCCGGTAAATTAGCAAAACAGTTAAATTATAACAGTGAAATTTGACTAAAATGGATCAAAAAAAGTACACACAAAAAACTTAATAATATAAAATAAAATAAATATTCTTATCTCTTTAAATAAACCACTGAACTTAATAGCATAGAAAAACAACATTTTAACATAATTAAATATTAATAAATAAATAATTACCATGGCATCAACATGTTCAGTTTGCCAGTCCAGGTGTATATTCAAACGTCGACCTAACACCAAAGAGGGTGAACTTTTTGGCCTGTCATGCGATGGATGCAAACATTTCTTCTGTAAAACATGCTCAAACATATCTTCCAGCGAAGCTGATGCAATGACTGTTCAAAACAGGGTTGTTGTGTTTCTTTGTATGGGATGCAAGGATGCAGTACCCGACTTTTTACTATTTTCCAACAAATATGAAGAGCTTAAAAACAACCTATTGCAAAAGGACAGTTACATTGAACATCTAGAAAATGACATGGAAGACCTTAAATCCACCTATAGAGATGAAACAAACAGGCTAAATCAGGACATTAAAAATAAGAATGACCATATTAAGAGGTTACAAAGGAGGACTCAGAACTTTGATGATGAAGTCATGGAAGCTGAAAAAAGTTATGAAAACCAAATTCAAGAACTTACGCAAGAACTTAGACGTATTAAAAAGGACCATCTTGATACTCTAAATACTAACATAGACCTAACTAATGATGTTAAAATATATTCTTTAAAATCTAATAGCCTTGAGAATGAATTATTGAATTTAAGAGATTTAAATATTAAATTAGAAGCAAAAATATCAGCGCTAACCAGCGACTATGATAAGCATATGCAAGAACTAATAAATATTAAAAATAATATATTAAGATCAGAGTCCACTGTGCAGGTAAATAATGTCTTAGTTCAAACAGAACCAATAGAACAGAACATCGTTAAAGTAAACCAGAATCTCCCGGTAGTAAAACAAAAAAATAAAAATAAAATACTCATCCTGTGTGACCAGATGGGCAGAGGTCTAGATATTCAGCTAAGGAAACTTGTTGATGAATCCAAGTACCAAGTTCAAATAATTTTGAAACCATATGCTGATTTTGATTCCGTCATCGAAAACATTCAGCCATCCTTGGCAAAATTCACAGATAAAGATTATGTTGTGTTGTTTGCTGGATATAATAACTTTGCTAAATTCGAATCGCCCCGCATAAAAACTGTGCTTAAATGTCTAAATCAATGTGTGCATACTAATGTAATTTTTTTATCTACCCCAGTGTGTTTTAAATGTCCCTATAATTGTAATATTTTTAACTATAAATTATATAACCTAATTTGTAATTTTGACAAATATTCTCTAAACAAGGTATCTTTTCTAAATTCTTGTAATAGTCTCGGGAAAAAGCTTTCAAATCTTGAATTATCACAAAACATACTTCATACTATCAAGAGCAGTAATATTAAAAACTTAAAATACATTAAACCAGCTGAAAACTTATTTCAGGATTCCTTAGCTTTTTTTGATCAAAGCAACATTATCAATGATACCTCTGTAAGTTTATCTTTAAGTGCTTCCCCGGATGCAATATCTCTCGATGAAGAAATCCCGGAAAATTTTCTACAGGCTTCCAAGGAAGTACTGAAAACGTAGGCTCACTGTTAACTATCTATTACCAGAATTGTGGGGGAACAAAAACTAAACTAGAAAAACTGAAACTAAATTTACTAAATAATGATAATGACATTGTTGCCCTTACAGAAACCTGGCTAAATAAAAATATTAATAATAGCGAAATTTTTCTTGGAGATAGATTGGTTTTTAGAAAAGATCGTAATAGTTTGCTAACTGGTAAATCGCAGGGAGGGGGTATACTTCTAGCAGTTAAGGAAAATCTGGTAATTTCGGAAATTACCATATTTGAAGATGATCAGGAAGCATTATGTCTTTCAATTGGGCTAAAAGGAAATAGGGTTTTATATTTAGTATTAGTTTATATTGTACCAAGTAGTTCTCTAATTGTATATGAGGATTTTTTTGACAAAATCGAAAATAATCTGTTAAATAGACCTAACTCAGAGATAATTATTTTAGGAGATTTTAATGTGCCGGGTTTTGTAAATATGTTGACATGTAGTGAAGTAGTTAATGGTTTAAGATCATTCCTTGCATTTAACAGTCTGTGTCAATACAATCAAATAAAAAATGCAAATAAAGTCCTCCTGGACCTTGTCATCTCATCTTTAGAGAATATTTATGTTCAATGTGCTGAGGATCCATTGTTGCCTGTTAATAGTCACCATCCTTGTTTAAATATAGGCTTGGAAACAAAAAGTATGGTGAAATATTGTAAACTCATAGGTACAACTAAATTTAATTTCAAAAAAGCTAACTTTGAGTTAATGTATACTCTCCTTAAGGAACATGATTGGTCAGATTTGGCACATCTAACCGATGCAAATAATGCCTTAAATTATTTTTACAGCGAGACATTTAACATTTTTGAAAAATGTGTTCCTAAATCTACACAAAAAAAGAAAAAATATCCTGTCTGGTTCAACCATGAAATAATATCACTTATAAAACAAAAGCAAAATTCCCTTCTTAAAGTTAAGAAATATGGATCACAGTTTTGGAAGTTGAGATACAAAAACTTAAGAGCATTAATTAAACTTAAAATAAACTTGGCACATAAACAATATCTCGAAAATGTAGAAAGTAGTCTTAAAACTAATCCCAAATATTTCTGGTCGTTCTTAAATAGTCTCAAAAGTAGCCCTGACTTGCTGGAGGAAATGTCATTTGAGGATGTTGTTTTTAGTGGTGCGCAGAATGTTGCGAACGGCTTTGCAACTTATTTTCAATCAGTTTTCATAAATAGTAATATTCATAGTACTCCAACTGAATCAAAAACTTTCTTTTGTAATAGAATTATTTCCCTTAATGATATTGACAGGGCAATAAAAAAACTAAAACCCAATAAGGCCATTGGTCCAGATGGGCTACCAGCTTTTGTCCTAAAAGGTTGCAAAGATGTTCTATTTTACCCTCTTCAATTGCTTTTTAATCTTATCTTAAAAACATCTACATATCCAAACAAGTGGAAACTTAGTAAAGTAATTCCCATCCACAAAAATGGACCCAGGCAAGATATAAAAAACTATCGGCCTATAACGATTGTGTGTGCTATTTCCAAAGTTTTTGAATGTATAATTTTTAATATACTTTTCGACGAAGTATCAGGTAAGATTTCAGGTAATCAACATGGTTTCATGCCAAAAAAATCTACTCTTACAAACCTAATATTATTTTCACAATATATACATGAATCACTTAACAGAAAACATCAAGTAGACGTAATATATACAGATATGGAGAAGGCATTTGACAAAATAAGCCACAATGTTATAATAAATGCCTTATCTCAAATCGATGTTCCAAGTTTTTTAACAAACCTAATTAAATCATACTTAGTAGAAAGGTACCAATATGTTGAGGTAAAAGGTTGTAAATCGGAAACGTACATTAGTACCTCAGGAGTACCTCAAGGCTCTAATTTGGGACCTCTACTCTTTATAATTGCCATTAATAATATGAAAAATGTAAAAAATTCATTAGCTTTGTTGTTTGCTGACGATTTCAAGTTGTTTTTGGAAGTAATAACTGGTGATGATTGTGCACTAGTTCAGGAGGACTTTAATAATATAGTTAACTGGTGTGATAATAATAGCTTTAAATTACATAAAGACAAATGTGCTTGTATGACACTTACTTTGAATCAGAATATTATTGATTTTGATTACACTCTCAATGGAGCTAGTCTTAAAAGAGTTGATAGTCAGAAGGACTTAGGAATAATATTTGATTCTTCTCTTTCCTTTTCTGACCATATTATAGCCAAAATAGAAAGTGCCCAGAAAGTATCAGGTTTGATCATCAGAAATACAAAAAATTTAAACACTAATGTTAGCTTGCATTTATTTGATAGTTTGGTTTTGCCCATCTTGGAATATGGCACCGTAATTTGGTCTCCTCAGTACAATGTCTGGATTAACATTGTCGAGGGAGTCCAGAGAAAATTTTTAAAGGGTTTACATTTCAGAAAATTTGGCACATATCCCCAAAGAGGCTGTGATAATGATTATCTTTTGGGTTTGTTTGGTAGGTTATCAATGAGCAAAAGAAGGATCAAAATATTTTTGTGTACCATGTTTAGAATCCTTAAGGGCGACATTGACTGTCCGGACATTCTAAATCAATTACCTTTTGCAATTAATCGGCCTAACTCAAGAAATCCAAAAATGTTTTATCTTTCATTTCCCAGAACAAATCTGTACAAAAGCTCGCCAATATATCAATTATGTAATTATTATAATCTTTATGCTTTAGACATAGACATCGACAATATTACTATAAAGCATTTTAAAAAGCTAGTAGATAATAAATTGAGGGCTAATATTACATAACATTTTTTTTTTCTTCTATTTTTAAATTTATTGTTCTAAACTGTGTTTACTTGTTGTGTGTGTCATTTTATTATTACTGGTGTGATAGATATTTTTTTTTTTAAGTATTAGTTTATAATATGACTACATTTAAATCTAGACTTAAGCATAAAGGTTTTACCATTGTGATAATGTTTATATAGAATTTGTATCTGTAATTGGCCAATGGCTGTTGATACTTAACTAATAAATAAATAAATAAAATCATGAAAGAAGTAGTTATAGCACCCGCTACGAAAACCAGAATTATAATCAGAGAAGAACAAGGCCAGTGTATGGAGAAAATATTGACAATGATAACATCACGTCTCTCGAAGCAAATCATTCTTTGTATCAGGTTTTAGGCCTGAAACAGATGTTAGAGAAGTACTTCAATATGTAAATCACTTAAATAATCAAGGTAACATTACATGTGAGAAATTAAGTTTAGGTAATCAAAACTCTGTAAGTTCTTTTAAAATAATAACACCATTTTATTTACAACAAAATATATTAAATCCTAAAATATGGCCGCAAGGCATTTTAGTTAATCATTATTTTCAGAAAAGGAACATACAGAGTACAACCAGTTAAAAAGATTTTGCGATATATTTTATGCTAATTGTCAAGGTTTGTTGGGAAACTTCAGTAGTGTCTTATATATGGTACACTGCTTGCAGCCTATAGTAATTTGTTTTTCTGAGACACATATCACTGATAATATACTGCAGGGTGAACTTAACATTGCTTCATACAGCTTAGTTTTATGTAACTCAACTTCTAGGCATACGGGGGGAGTCGCAATCTACGTAAAAAATGGTTGCAATTATGTGGAAAAAGCAAAAGCAGACTTATATATGAACACCTGGTTGTTGGGGTTGAAGATTAGTATTTTTAATAAATATTACTTGCTGTATGCATTATACCATTCACCTAACTCTTCACATGCTGACTTTTTAGAATTTTTTGAAGGGAAACTTGAGGACTTAGACTTTAGCACACAAACAGTTATTTTATTGGGTGATTTTAATTTAGATTTTAAAAAAGATACAACATATTCGCGAAAAATTATTGAATTGTTGCATCAGTTTGGCCTTTATCAACTAATTAATGAATATACAAGAGTAACAAGTTCTTCAAAAACATGTATAGATTTTTTTGTTACTAATAACAATAAACTAAAGCATAAAATTGTGGAAACACCTAAGATATCAGAACACAGCAACATATTAGTGTCATTAGATAATAAATCAAACAATAAAATTTATAAATCTATCAAATCTGTTAAGAGAAATTTTAATAACTTTAATAAGCAACATTTTCAAATCTCACTCAAAACTTCAAATTGGCTAGAAACTAATAACCTTAATGTGCTTGCTACAAATTTTGTTTCAAATATTGTTTATTGTTTAGATGTGCATGCACCCTTTAAAGAAACTAAAATCTTTAACAATTTTAAAATTAATGTGTGGTTTTCAGAGAAGGTTATGAATTTAATAAAAAAAAAGGGATGATATGTACAAAAAAGCAAAAGAAAATAACAATATACAAGATTGGAATAGGTGCAAAAAAATTAGAAATGAGGTAACTAAATTAATCAGAAAAAAAACAAAAACATATTATGAAGACGTTATTGATAGAAATAAAAATGACAGTAAAAAAATGTGGAAGTACTTAAAATCATTATTAGGAACGAACAACATAAATCACCATGAAAAAATAAACTTTAATGGTAATGTAGTCCAAAATAGTCAAGAGATTGCACATCAATTTAATATCTACTTTTTAAACAGTATTAAGGAAATTATTTTACAAATAAAAGAAGTAAATGGTGTTGAATATACTTTAGCAAAAATACCTGAAAACAACAACAAACTAAGTCAATTCTCACAAATTAACATACACCAGCTGAAACACATTATTTTTACCATAAAAAAAAACATAATTGATAATGATGGTATTGACCTAAATATAATTAAAACAGTATTTTTTGCAGTAGGAAACAATTGGTTAGACATTATAAATCTCGCATTAATGACTGGAGATTTTCCAGATGAATGGAAAATAGCAACAGTTATTCCAATAGAAAAAGTCCAAAATACCATCCTTTGTTCAGAATTTAGGCCAATTAATACACTGCCAATTTATGAAAAAGTTTTTGAATTGGTTATAAAACAACAAATTTTAGAATTTTTAGACAAAAACAATCTAATTATACAAGAACAATCCGGTTTTAGAAAGTCCCATTCCTGTGAAACTGCCCTGCAATTTGTAATTTCAAACTATTATTTTTGGACATTAAACGCGCATTTGAATGTGTAAATACAAATTTGATGTTACTTAAACTAGACAAATATGGTTTTGTAGAACTTTCTCAAAAACTTTTAACCCAATACTTAAAAAAAAGGAAGCAGCAAACAAAATTTAATAATTTCATATCTGAGCAATTAATGAATGAATATGGTGTGCCGCAGGGGTCCGTTCTGGGATGTTTGTTATTTGTTTTGTTTATTAATGACATAAAACACCACATTAAACATTGTAAAATTAAACTTTTTGCTGATGATGGCCTACTTTACTTTTGTGGTGACCCTAAAGAAATTGAAAAATTTTTGAATATTGACTTAAATAATGTATATAACTGGCTTTGTGATAATGGATTATTACTTAATATTCAAAAAACTAAATTTATGGTCATTGGTTCAAAAGCAACTTTAATTAAGCATAAAAAAAGTAAAATAAATATAAAAGTCAATGGTGAAATTATAGAAGAGGTAAATAAGCATAAATATCTTGGTGTGTTTATTGATAAACAACTAAATTTAAAAGAGCACTGTACTTATATTAAAAAAAAAGTTGCCAAAAAAGTTTATTTTTTGTATAGATTGAATAATAAAGTATCTAGATTTTCAAAACTAATACTATATAAGACCATAATTGCCCCACATTTTGATTACTGTTCGACACTATTGTACTTTTTAAACAGTGAAGAGAAAAAGGCATTGCAAAATATTCAAAACAGAGCTTTAAGAGCTATTTTACTTCGCAAAAAAAGAACGCCAATTAGAAATATGCTGGAAAAGCTTACGTTAATGAGTATTAATCAGAGATTGGCTTACAATATGTTGATTTTTATTTTTAAATTAAAAAATAAAATTCTTCCAGGATATCTAAGCGAGGAATTAAAGTCTACCAAAGATATACACTCATATAACACTAGGGCAAGAAATAACAATGATTTTTACATAAGTAATTCTGAAAACAGAGTAGACACAATTTTTAGTAAAGGACTTATTTTATATAACACACTAACTGGAGAAATAAAAAAAATACAATCATTACATATTTTTAAGCAAAAATGTACAAATTATGTATTTCAAAAAATCGAAATTTAATTAACATTTTGATTGAAACTAAATTGACATTTTAATTAATTAGCAGAGATTTTATCTAAGGTGATTGATTAAATAAGTAGATTAAATTATAATTATTTAGATTTTTTTTCTTTTCATATTTTGGTTAGGAACTACATTTTTTTACTTAAGTTATGCATAAGTTAGAATTAGTATTGTAAAATCTATAACTTATTGTAAATTGCAAATTGTAAGAGCTTACTTTCTTGTAGCTAATAAAGTGTGATATATATATATATATATATATATATATATTTTATTATGTCTGCTTATGCAGTGGGTTTTATTCTTGGTTGTCGGAGATTCACACAGAGGGCGCCATGGTTGGTACTCGACAGAAATTCCACTTGAGCCGTGATCTTTGGCACATAAGCGTGACCGAGCTTTTCTGTTGTTGTGGTACACCTAGCTGATGAGTCCCTAATAAAGACGAAACGGCGTCTTCGTAGGTTTCACTCTCTGTGAGCAATCGAAATCCAAGAAGTTCATTTTGCACTAAAGTACAAGTGATCATTTTTTTCTTTGCAGGCTTGCATATATTACATGTAACACTGTTCCCCTTGGGAGAGTGAAACACTGTATCCTGGTAAGGCTTTCGCCAAAAATCGCCTGAATGCATCAAAACAAAAATATTTAGGTTATGTTTTATATGAAACGGTTAGCTACAAACATGTCTCTTAACACTTAAATCAAATAATTTGAGAAATCTCTATGCATAAAAACAGTAGACAATTTTGAAGTTTGTTACTAATTTAACTTTTTACCTAAAAAATTACAAAAAACTTAATTTGGATGGATAAACATGCCACAGATCACAATGCGTCCGATTATAACAAGGCGAAGATGCAAACTGACAGATACCTTTGATTCGTCCCCACACTATAACGCGCAAGGTTACAATCTTGAATTTAACACTGTACCCCGTGTAACACTGTACGTGATTTTAAATGTAAGCTTAAAAAAATGTACCTGTTTAGCCATTGCCATTCTGTAAACACAAATACAAATTTATGGACAATTGGTAGAATGAAATTTATGGCCTTGTCTTTTATATTCCATATGCATGGAAACTTTTCCACAAACTTGATAAAAAAAGCAAAAAAGCCAGCAGCTTATTTTTTGTTGTCCACAGTTTGGCGTAAAAAAGGGAGCAGTTTTTGTGCATGTTTTGTTACCAGTCTCCTTCTTTGACCAATTAAATATAGCAAAATGGTTTTTTCGATTTTATTTTGCCTCCCCCACATTAACAAAGCCATCTCTTTCTCCATTTTATAAATAAAACTGACAAAGAAACATAATAAACAAAGTGAGGTTAGATTTCCATTATCTTCACAAAAAACGCAAAATAGTTCGAGATCCTACTTCTTGTTCTCTCCAATTATTTGTAAAAATTGTTAATGTACAAGTAATCAAATACAATCATTAAATCAAAGAAATGATACATTATTTAGGAGATCACAGCACGAGTCAATAAAATTAGTTATCTATATGGCTCGCTCTTGAAAAAAGGTAACATTTAAAGTGGTAATTAAAAAAAAAAAACAGATTAGTGTTCCTTGAATTTTGGTAATTATTAAATGTTGATGTAGTTGGTTGGACTAAAAATGTGTAAAATTTTTGAGTTTGTGAATTCATCTGCTGATCAGGTGATATGGTAACATTTGGTGTAATAGTTACTTGATTTCTTCTTTTCTCTCTTTATTTCACAGGTGTCACCAAAAAAATATTCTGAAAGATCACACCAGTGACGTTCACACTAGTGACATATTAAGCAAAATGTCTAAATAACAACAAAATAAAAAAGTTACTACTTTTGTATTTTAATGTTAGTAAAATGCCTACTTTTCATACTTAAATCACTCACTTTACTCCTTATATATGGGTCATTCCGTATTAAATCAACCAAAAAATAATACAAATTTTACTCGACCCTCTCCGATTTTGATGATTTTTAGTACACATTTTCTACCTACCAAAAAACTCAAATTCCCAAAATTTTATATATTTTTTAAAAATCTCAAAAAGGCCAGTTTTGATTTTTTTCAAAAAAATATATTACTATGAATTTAATTTAGATCTCTGTATTTGCTTATTTAATAATTAAAACATAACATTATACACAATAAATATATATACAATATATACAACTTCAAATAAGAAATACAAAATATTATATTATACAACTACATCTTTTTGTCTAATTGTCTTTTCAGAACTTGTGAGGACTCCATCATTTCTTTTTTGTTAAGTTTATATGTTCTACCGGTAGCCTAGTAACAGGTTCGACTTTTTTTACCAGACTTTCGGGTTTTGCTACTAAAATATCCGGATTACTTGGGTAGAAAAACGAGGCTGCAGGGCCTTTTGGATGAAGGAAGCTTACTTTTAGCTCTCCAGTCTTAATAATTTTTTCCAAAATACATGCTAACCACCATTATTTATCATATTCCACAGTAACAAAACCTAACTCAACATTTTGTATTTCATAAGGTGATGATTTTCTGTCTCTAAACTTTCCGAAAAAAAATTTGCGATAAAAGAGCTTTCTGTATAGGGAATTACAGCATGAATTTTTTGGGTATCAGGTATGGTTAGTACATCAGTGAACCTTTTATTCAAAAATTTTCACGTATTCGTATTCATCCTCAGTGTAATATTTAAAACTAATGCCAGTAATGTTTTCTTGGCACCAAGTAAACAACTGAAGGGGTGTCATTATTTGGTCACTGTATGGCCTCTGAAGATTAGCCTTTGCTGCAAGCCTTTTAACTGTGCCTCATAAGCCGTCACAGGCACTCTTGCCATGAGAAGTGGCAAAATAATGCCATTCTGCTTCGATTCCAAAATCTTTTTTTATAGACACACATTAAGAAATTTTTTTTTAGTTTTATATTGAGGTGCACTACCATCAGAAAAATAAAATATTTTTTTAAATCTGGCATTAATTTCGACATAAATAAATGAAATGCCACAGTATTGTGAGTACGGCTTTCCGAGATACAAACGTAATTTAAGTTTTGAAGTTTGCCATCAGTTTTAAAATAAATTGCAAACGCCTGAACCTCATCCTGCATAACAAACGAGTAGTTTTCGGCAAAATCGCATGTAATGAGGGCATCTCCAGGTTTTAGATTATTTTTAATGTCATTATATTTTTCTTTTTGCATATTAGCGATAAATGAATGCAATTTCAGTTTTTAGGCTGTCTGTGAATTCCTGCACAAAATCATTGGATTTTTTCACAATGGTTTCCATTGTGCATCGATCTACAGATACCCATTTGTTATATGTTACTTTATCAATGAGTTCCTCTTTAAATTTTTCCAAAAGGATGTTTTTATAATGGTCTACTCCTGGACATTCCTGACATCTATTTCCTAGATAGCAATCTATTGAAGGTGGATTACACATCATTTTATACAAACACTGATAGTAATTTGCTGCCAAAGACCTATTATTCTCATCAAGCATTTTATTTAATTTTGAGGCATTTATCATTAATTTCATATTCTGGTGAATAGTACACACACAGACAGAATGTGTTCCACTTTTTCCTGTCAAAATACACTTTTTAGGTCTAAGTTGACAAAATTTTTCGCCTTCATCTTTCCTTATCACAACAAAATCTTTTTTACCGGGCATTGGTCTGCTTATATCATCCCGTTGATAAAAGTCCTTTACATTGTGGACAACTCTTTCAAGCAGGTTTTTTTCCAGGCTTCGAATTTGGAGAGCTTAATATTCCATTCTCTTTCACCTGTACTGCCCTGGCCATATATTAAGAGATTCCAAATTCTTCTTGAATTTTTGCCCTATTCCAACTTTGCGGTAAACAAGACAAAACAAGAAATTTTTCACTTCTATTTTTTGTGTTTAAAAATTTTGCTTTCAATTGATTGATCATTTCTCGTTCATCGCGGTTGTACTCTTCTTGCTGCGTTAAAGTAGACGTTGATTCCTTGGCAAATCTGGACATTAACGATTGCACCTTTTCTATTTTTTTTTATATACATTTTTTTTCTTAATTGGCGACTCGTAGCAGTTTCAGGGACTTATTTAACATAGAGAGTGACTCATTGTGGTCTTTCAAATCAGGAACTTGAATGGGTCTAAAAAGTAAAATTTAAAAAAATTACAATTTATTTAATTTTTAAAAAGTAATAGGTATAAAAAGTAAGCTAAGTGCCGGAAATTATACAGCCGACTTTTATTTTGCAAACATATTAATAAATATGAATATAAAAAAAATGTCTAATAGATAGAAATTTAATTCATACCTAAATAATAATAAAAAAGAAAATTCTTACCCAGCCACATCCTCGTTTTCTGAAGTCTTAAACTCCTTAGCAAGGCAAGTCTACAGGCATCACAAATTTTCATACCTATTTCAATATTTTTATAATTGGACATTCACTGCGTAAAATTCGTTCATTTTCCAGAATGTTTAGTTTTAGACTCAATATCAAACGGAGTGCAACATTTGGTTTTAAACTTGCTCCAATAATTTTTTTTATTTTGAAAAAAAACTGCTAGATCCACGCAGACCCTACACTGTAGAAAATCTTCTAAGCAAATGAATATAAAATTTTGGAATAAACTGGCATAAAAGCAGTCAGGTTCTTCAGGAAATTTCCTGTTAAAAATTGATTTAAAAAATTCAAGAAACCAATAAAATCAAAGGGGTGTGGCCTCAGGGGTGGTGCAAATATTAACAAGAATAAACAGGTACTGTAAGTGGATTATTTGAGCAGGAATGGAAAATTCCTCTCAATTCACACATATGGGCGAATTATCAAACTGTGGTATATAAGCATTAATTTACATAGGTAGTTAAGCATTTTTGTGTAATGAGTTTTTTATTATTTTTTTTTGGTCATGAACCCATCATCATAGCTAGCTAAAATTTAACTTTTTTTAAATTTATGCATTGTGCTAAATCATTCCAAAGGTATTTTAAATACCTTTAAAACGAGCCATCACTCATTTTGCCAGCTTAAGTGGTTCCTAAGATATAAAATTTTTTGTATATAAGACCAAATTAGGATTTTTTTTTAATTTTCAAAATTTAATTACAAAAAAAGTACTGGTCAAATACTGCGAATTTCAGTTTTTTGATGGGTAGAAAATGTGTACCAAAAATCATCAAAATTGGAGAAGGTCTGGTAAAATACCCTGGTTGATTTGATATGGAATGACCCATATATAGAAACATGTGTGACATTTACCTCGGCCAAAACGTTAATACTGTTTTAAAACCACCAAAATTTCACAAAAACTGAATTATGTAACACATTTCAGGTTACACGCCTAAACTGTGTCTCCCGTGCTTCTCCATTTTCAGGTAAATAAGTTGGGTGTTGTATGCAGTGATGCCAGATTAAAAAAAAATCTGTGACATGTAATCACACGAGTGACAGCAAAATCAATTACACGTGTTTTTTTTTTTGCTTTTTGTTGAAGACAAAAAACTTATATCGATGTATTTTTTTTTAGGATTAAAATTTTTATGATCCTAAAGTGTCTTTTTGTTATATCTGAATGAATCTAACTTTGAAAATTACTAAACGAATAGACATAATCAATCAAAGCCGAATCCATATAGGACTAACTAATTTCAAGGACAAGAAATTCGAAGCAAAATAAAATAAAATAAATTAATATAAATAGAAAGATATGCAATCACAGCGAGAATGAATAAACTAACAATAACTGCACAAACGAGTAGCCACAATAAAATGCAAAACAACAAAATAGTATATTAGTTTTAACATAATATATAAGGTTTAAAAAGACACTTAAAACGATGTATGTAAAATCCAACCAATAGGAAATAGAATAACACAATTCAAAACAATTCAAACAAAATAGAATAAAATAGATTAGGTCTTTCTCCGTCTTTTCCCTTTTTTCCCTTTCCTTCTCTTTTTTTTAATCTATTTTCCAGATCCTCCTCAACAGAGTAGGGCTCCAGGTCAATTATAAATTTTGTCTCGATTTTTTTACTAACTTTTTATAGGTGTTAAATGTTTTAACTATTTGGATATCGCGTGGCAGTTTGTTAAATAATTTTATACAGGCGTAACTTAATTGCCCTTCAGTAAGGGTAGTTTGTGTTTAGGTAGATAGTATTTTCTATCTCTTTTACTATAGTTTATGCTCTGGCAAATCATCTTTAGAGTACCAAGTTCCAAGTAATGCCTTATAATTCGGAGTGCATAGCATGCTGAGCTAAGTTTACAACAAATAAAGTTTACTTGCGCTTCCCAGCTTAAGTTTTGGTCAATAAAAACTAGAAACTTCAAGAAACTTATTATCACCCGAGAACTCGACGCTCTGGGCAAGCAGGGTGGTTTCCTCTGGGGACCGATCGCCCCTTAAAAAAACCATGATGTCTAGTATTTATAAGATTGTGGTCAAGAAGAAAGTCCACAATTCTGGTCTGTTGAGAGTGATCATAAAATACTTATTGGCCTGTATTTTGAGATATCCTCCACACTTCCTTTGCTATTTTCAGTTTTTGAGGAAAAATACCATACTCAAGAGAGTTATTGACTATGTAACATAAAGGAGTGAAAATTTCGTTTACGCATGTCTTAATAAGCGTCGAGGGTCTCATCGTGCCCAGATGTTTTTTAATTTTTTATTTTGTATATAATATTTACCATATCTGCTTCTGTTGTTGGTGACAGAAACAGAATTTTGGTTTCGCTCAATCAGGATGCCACTCTCGGGAATAACAAGCAGCTGCTTTAAGAGTTCCTTCGGTGCTTTGACAAAAAAGTCATTTATTTTGTTTGAGAAAACAGATGGTTTGCCTGGTATTTTGAGTTAGTTCTTGTTGCGTTCTTTGCCCTAAATTTCATGCACAATTTGCCATATTGTCCTTACCTTATTTTCACTATTTTGTATTTTATTTTTGTAGTGTTTGTTACGTGTTTCTTTTAAAAGAGTATCATATTTATTTTTAAATATTTTGTACATTTCTAAATAGTTTTTGTTAGTTCTACTAACGGTGTACAGGGTATCTAATTGGTTTTTATACCTTATAATCTTGGGGTAGTTTGGAATGTTTTATAAGGAAATTATTGGTTATGTAATTTAGTGACTGTAGTTATAAAAATTATTCCATTGGGAGTCTACTTCTCCCTCGGGGCAAAGATACACAGAGTTCCAATTTTGTAAAGACAAAAGGGCACACTCTCAGCACTATATACTCTGCAGTTGTACTTATTATTTTGACAATTTAGTCTAGAAACTTTAAAAGTAACATCAATTCCTCTGTGGTCAGATATATGTGTGTTTAAAACCCTGCAGTTGTCTAATTTACAGTTTGTGTAGATATTATCTATGAAGAGGTATTATATTTGTCATTGTGAAAAAATAAATAATTGATACCGAGGTATGGAGAGGTATTATATTTGTCATTGTGAAAATATGTATGTAAAGAAATAACATAGAAAATATTAATTCTTTAAATGTTCTCCAGATAGTTAGTTGCCTCTAGTGCGGAAAGTGATATTTTTAAGCACGGGGGAAGTTCGGGCGGGAAAGGCACTTCCGCAAGAGTTAGTTACATTTTTTTTTCTACGAGTGTTTATGATGACTTTCTTGATCAAAAAAATAGTTTTTGGAGCACACATTTCAAACCCAAAATTTAAAAATTTGGTCCATAAAGTACCATTTAAAAAAAATTGCGTTCGTTAAAAGTTTTTTCAGGCACGCTAGGATAGTTTTTCATGCACGCCGTGCTTATTTTTTTACGCACGGCGTTTGGGAAGTTGAACTTTCCACATTAAAATTGATGTGTAAAATTAGACTTTTTCACACGCATTTGCCAAGTTGTTTTTTTACCTATATTTAGTGTCAAGTGAAGTGCAAAACTTTTTTAGCACGGCGTGAATTAAGTCTAATTGGAGTTTTGAGATGCATTTATACACTAGATTAAATTTAAAATGGAAACAAAATTATGTTTTGGTTTTAATTTCAAAAATACCAAATATATATATATATACAGGGTTGGCCATTTAAAAGGGTTCACCTGGATTTTTTCAAAAACTAAAGAATTGGAGAAAATGCTGAAACACGTCGATTTCGTTTGTAAGGGGGAGACTTTTTGGCTATGTTGAAATTTTTGTAGCGCGCATCCCCTTTAAGGGGTAAACTTTACCCCTATATTTTGAATAGAGAAAGTGGGTCGAGTGATACCTTGTTTTGAAGGTCTCCTGAATGTCTTGATACTGGTGTCAAAATTTCGCAAATCTATCGATCAGTTTTTGAGATATTCACTTTCACAGTTGCATGGACAAATGCAAAAAGATTTTTTTGAGAAATCCTCGGGCACGTCGACTTTGCCTTTGTTAATAGTACATTTTATCATTATGTTTTTTCTTCTAGGATACATTCCTACGAGAGGTGAAATTTACCTGTACAATTTGAGCTTACTTTGAAAGTAAATATCTCAAAAACGAATCGATAGATTTTCGAAATTTTTACACGATTGTCAAGACATTCAGGAGACCTTCAAAACAAGGTATCACTCTCCCTATTCAAAATATAAGGGTAAAGTTTACCCTTCAAAGGGGATACGCGCTACAAAAATTTCAAGATATCCAAAAAGTCTCCCCCTTTTTTTTACAGTCTTTGAAAAAATCCAGGTGAACCCTTTTAAATGGCCCACTCTGTATAACCTTAGGAAGAAGCTTTTTATGCAAGTAGGAAATTGTTGTACTAAAAACGTGTCAAGAGTGCCTTAACGGCAAATTACTCAAAAACCAATGAGACGTGTCAAAAGTGTCTTAACGGCAAATTACTAAAAAACCAATAAGGAAAAAATAAGCAAATTCGATTAAAAATAGTGGTATTTTGAAAAAGGAAGATACATATATTATAGGCATTATATATATTTTATTATTGATTTAGTTGGTTATTGGGTTTTTTTTTAAATTTTTTTCAGGAGCCAACCTATTACTTCAAGAATTCTGCACCGTGGTTCTCTTTGTATTGGTCTACATCTATATCGTAAACAAATGGACTGAGCCAGCTTTAATTCTTAATATCACGACGATTCTGACTATGTCTGGCTTTGTTTTATACCTTTTCAAGTTTAAAGGAAGCATAAAACAAAAATTAGGCCATGATTTGAGAACGGTATTGACTTTCGTGGTTTTCGGACAATTGTTTTCTCCAGTTCTACACACATTGACAGATACTATTAGTACCGATACAATTTATACGTTAACTTTTTTAATGATGTTAATTCATCTAATATTCTTTGATTACGGTGTTAGTGCAGCAGTGGTTTCAAAAAGTTTATCATTAAGTGCCGCCATATTTCCTTCAATTTGTTTGGCTTCGCGGTTGTCTTCTGCTAGTGAAGCTTTTATATTACTGACAGTTGCAACCAAAGCCTTCGTTCTGTTTCCGTTGTTAAGAATGGAAATTCACAATTCGATCGTGATAAGCTTTATTTTGGTAACAATTAATTTATACTTTTTGTATATAATTTCTTATCTTGCAACCGCATTATTTGTGGCAGCTGTTTTATTAATCAATATTATTTGTCCAATTTTATTTGTGAAATATCAGACATTCAAAGATAATATCTACGGCCCATGGGATGAAGCGGTAGTTGCTGATGCGGATAATTTAATTCACAAAAACGATTAATTACTAAATCCGGAGAAGTCGTCAGTATTATAATGTATAGGTTGTGTTAAAAAAATGGAATATTTTAATATTTAAATAACTTCGTAACTGTTTCTTTCTTAAAAGGTTTTCTGGAAAGAAAAGTCACTTTTTTATACATAATATCTATTCTGTGGTCACCTTATAATGGTTGTCCTCATCTTGTCGCACAATATAAACACGGCACAACTTGTACTTAAGCTCAAATTTCGTTTGTTCCCCGAAGTTATTTTTGATTGTTTGCAATCTTGGGTTTAGAGAGAGTAAAAACACCCAATTTTTTTTTGGCAAGGTTTTGCAAGGGTTGCTTTTTAAAAAATTTATCAACAAAAAAATTATTTTGTCTAAACATCATTTTTAAAGATGTCAGGATGCATTGGGTATCATAACGACTACATTATCCTAATTTTCTGAGGCTTGAAAAAGCAACAATTCCATGGCGATACGTCGCAAAAGAAAAAAATGCTGATTTTTTTACTCTCCCTCCCTAAAACCAGAAATCACAAACAATTAAATAAATTTTGTAGGTTTTTATAACGTTTCATAAGATTCTTCGAGCAAGACTTTTTTCTTGTTTTCTGTGTCTTATGAGGTTTGTTGTAGTTTTTATAAGATTGGCATACAGACAGATTTTATGCAATAACTTTTGTGTTTACAATCACAAAAACACAATGTTCAATTAAAATTACTTCTATTTTTGAACAGCGGTGTCTTTTTTTATTTGTTGATCGAGTTCACTGCGGACATCTTAAAATATTTTTGAAGACTATTTCATGCTTTTTAGAAGACCTTTTGGGATAAAATTTTGACCAGTAATAAAAGTCATTTATTGATAGGGACTTATTGGAATATGGCCTGCTACTATTAATGCCGACCTTACACTAATAGTGACTCTTTATATTTTTTGGGAAATCAGTTTTATTGGAATAGCGGCTCTGTTTTTGTTTGTTTCTTTTTTTTATTATTTTCGAATAAACTGTCCATCTTTTACAAAGAAATAACAAACATATGTTTTTAACAGTTTTTTAAAATCTTAAACAACAAGTATTTTAATAATCACTTTTTTAGATGCAAGTTAATTCAGCCTTGATTATTGCTGTCTTTTTAAGTCATAGTTTAGATAGAATTTAGTATAGAATTTCAAACTTCCACAAATAAAGTCAGGCAGTAACACTATTACGGCCGGCGTTAAATCTGATGGCTGCTGCGCACGCGTATCTGTCAACAGTATCAAAATACTGCCCAGCCATAATAGTGCCTCGCTAAAAAAAATCCCCAATAAGTCCCTTATGGCCACTTGCACCAACACAAACCTAGAGCACACCTGAATAGGTGCCCCCTAGTTCTAGGGAAACCCTAACCCGTCACCTAAACTTAAATGGCTTGCTTGGCAAATTTTAAACGTACCCCTGGCTAGTTGAGCAAAACATTCGGCAACGTCGCAAATTCTGTCAAAAAAACGTCATTCCTTGGGTTCTCTGCCATTTCTCTCTGCCTCCGTCGCCCAATTTTTTTAGCAAGTACTTAAACAGGTGAAAAATTGTTTTCCTAAAGATATATGACTGACATTGATTTTGCAGATTTTTCTAATTTATCGCAATGTAAAATGTTACAGAGACTGCAGATTATGCATACAGGCAATATTTTTATGCCTGTATGAGGGTGTGTACATTTTTGCTATGTAACAATATGTTTTGTACGATAATGATATTCTTTCAGCGAGGTGGTGCGGTATGATAACAAAACCAATATCCTATTAACCCTGGATTTATATACTTGATGGTATTGTTAAGGCTTATTTACTTAACTTTTAATGCATAGTGCTTAATTTTTCACCTCTGTCTTTTAGTATGCTGGAAACAGATAGATATAAAATTAATATACATTAAGCATTAAAAATTGAGTTAATGGGCTTTTACTGTTCGATGGTGATGCAACCCTGATCCCTTTTTCTTTTGCTAAGGGAAAAAGAGACGTATTTATAGTGTAAGTATATAATCTTGACCGTTGAGTTTATAAATCCGCAGGGCTTACCGGTCATGAGGATACTCCAGCTGATTTTCTGCTCCAAAATTAACATCACGGTTGGTTTCGTTAACCTAAACCTTTTGAAAAAAGTTAGGTTGTCTATATCCTCAATATGATTGGACCTGTTATAAACTTGACGTGAAAAGCCAATCTCAATTATTTATAAGAGCTCCAGATCATCTTCCCACGCCTCCATATCAAAAAAATCCATTTTTACAACACAGCCACAAAAAAAAGGTTGTGGTTAGTTGAATTTTGAGGTTGTATTATCAATAGGTATAGTTAACTAACACGATTAGGACTCACCTAAACGCTTTAGCAAGTGAAAACTGACACCTATCTAAATTTAGGGGATACCTAGGTGTGTCCTAAAAACGTTGGTGCAAGTGGCCATTAATGCAGTATTATTTTTTTGCAGATGTTTTATTAAGTTCTGTTAAGAAAGTAAATCATTTTTATTAAAATAAACTGTTTAATTTCAAAATAAAATAAAAGCAGTAAAAATTAACATTTTTTTGTGGTATCTGAAACATATCTATAAAATTCTAGGATTCACTAAAGATTACATGTTATAGATTGCCCAATGTTACTCCATATATTTTTACTAATAGTTACTTTGTTAAAAGAATCTGACCAACTAATTATTGGTTCCAAGTAAATTTTAGAATCTTTTATTGGTAACGATCCAAAATGCGCATCGGTAACTGAGCTTACATTATAATAGGCACTTACACCTTTATGAGACACAACCGAACTTATTGCCTCATTGGTACAAGGCAGTACTGATAGCAACCCAGAAGGCAGTTTTTTACTCAATTCTAAGTACATTTTTTCTTTTATGATTTTTCCCACACATCCAGTTAAAAGGACAACTGCATTGCCTTCTAAAATTGCACTTAGAATGAGTACTGATTCTCCTGCAAGATTTCCTCCACATTTGATGACCACCACTCCCCTAGGTGTTCTAGTGGAATTAAGATCGTAACCTGCGTATGAGGACAGGTATGTATGGTTCGGACGCTTAAACATGGCAACATTTAAGTTGTTTACGTAGGTATCTATGTATTCGCTTAGCAACTTATCTGTTGAGGTTTGTTTGGAATTTTCTATTTGATCCAAAATGCATGAAAGTAACTTTAATTTCTCGATGTAACTCGTCTTGGCCCAGGAGATACTAGCACTTTTGGCGGAATTAATGGCATTGATGACGGCTGAATCTGGATCGATATGCTTTTTAACATCAGATTTAACTTCATCAATTGGCTGATAAAAATACTCATAAAATCCTTCCTTCCCCCCGAAATATGCATTGCCACTGCCTTTTAATGGTATCAGGGGTGCTTCGACAGAAATGAGGCCATGACTATTTATCCATACATTGTTAACGTCCAATTTTCTTGCCACTTCGTTTGACAGGCCGATATTTTCGGTCCATACAGATGCTCCGAATCCTTGCCTAAAATAAAAAAACTGATATCGGAGCTTATTTGAACCTTCGTGATGGTTGTGATAATAGACACTTAAAGTAAATATTTCAACGCATCGGTATCGAAACAAAGTCATACTAGAAACATTGATTTTGCTGCTCAGTTGGAATCTTTAGAGAAGTCTTTGGAAAAGAAAATTAAGGAAAATTCTGAACAAATATTGGCACAAGTACAAGGCAAAACATCATACGCGCACGCTCTCAAGAAGAGAGAACCTCCTATCATAATAAAGAAGATATTGCAAAAAACATACAGCCATCTCAGATGACAGTTCGTATTTCCAAGTTCAGACAAGCAGGTCAAGGAAAAGTTGTCATTTAGTGCGATGATGAACCCTCAAGAAAAATTATTCAAAATATTGCATCTACTAAACTTTCAGGTGGCTATGTAGTTGAGGTACCCAAAGCCTTAAACCCAAAGTTGTTCATTGTTGGGTTGGTTAAAGACAACCAGGCAAAAAGTTTCATTAGCGGCATTCAAAGACAAAACTTTTCGGAAAGTTATACTTTTGGCGGCGAGAATTTAAAAATTATTAAGAAATTTACACCTCCACATAAGGCACACCGTAATGTGGTTATCGAAAAACGAAAAGTTTTTTATGGTTGGGAAAGTTACAGAGTTTATGAATATGTGAGTGTTTTAAAGTGCTACAAATGCTGGCGTTATAATCACAAAGCTGTAAACTGTACATGTGAATCTAAAACCTGCCCAAAATGTGGAGGTGACCATAAAAGCACACAATCTAGACCTGACACAAAAGCATGCATAAATTGTTTATATCCAAGTGACACTCAAAATTCAGGGCGTAAATGTAAACCATGCAGTTTTTGACAAGTGCTGTCTTACTAAAGTGTTGGATCAGAATAGATCCAATATACGTTATATATATTAATCAAACCAAGCATTTACGGAAACTAATTGATTTTGTGTGTAAATATAGGAGGCCTAACTACAAATTTTGATGAAGTTAAATTATTTATTTTAGATAGAAATCCTTTATTAGTAGCGATCACGAAAACACACATCACCGATACTATTTTGGCTGAAGAACTTTGTATCGAAGGATGTAAATATATATCAATTGATTCCAATAGCAGATACGCAGGGGGATGTATTATCTATTTAAGCGAAGGAATCAACAGTGGTCGAAAAGGTAGCTGTGGCCGCAAACTTTTGGATCCTAGTAATCAAAATCAGATCAAAAAGACTTTATTTTTGGCACAATTTATAGATCACCAAATGCAACACATGCGGGTTTTACTCAAATAGTCAAGTTACCTACAAGAATCACTCTTGAAGAGATAAAACTAAATCTAAGCTACAGAAAACTAGAGTCAATGAAAAACACACAGTTATTGACCAGAAAGATCTAAATGACTGTCCAAAAAACTTTAATCGATAAGCACTGGGAAAGTACTTCCACAAGGTAGTGCCTATGGTGTTCCGCGGGGCAGTATACTAGGCCCGTTATTATTTATTATTTATGTCAACAATTTGTCACGTTCTGCGCTATTACCAGTATCAGGAAAAGACTTCTGTAAAATTAAAAGAGTGCTAAATAATAAATTAGACATCGTTATTGACTGAAATTAAATTCTGCAAAAACCAAATATTATATGATTCCCTAGAAAGATTAGAAGAGATATATTATTTAGGGGTTGTTCCAGATTCGAAACTGTCATGTATTACCTACGCAGATTTTTTGTGTAAAAATTTTTGTAAAAACATAGGATCTTTCAGTCGTATCTTAAATTTTTTTATCAAAATGGTCTAAAATATACAATACTATAATACTGCCTCACTTTCATTATTGTTCATCCCTTGCTGTCGTGTACTAGGGAAAATATAAATAGATTAAATTTTACAAAACAAGTGCATGAGAATCTTATTAAATGCAGACATTTATACGCCAATTAGAACTCTGCTTGCAGATCTTAAAAGGTTGTCAATAAATAGTAGTATCAAAAAGGTAAATACTTATATTTAAAATGATGCACAAAAAGGTACCTGAATATTTGGGGAATATGCTAGTAACTAGATATGATATTCACGATAGGATGGTTAGCTTAATGTTGAATTTGTCAGTAGAACTTTTCTTGAAGGATCTTTATTTTGTGAGGGTTTGCGCCTGTATAATACATTACCGGACAATATAACGTTGTGTGAGACTGTAGATTCTTTCACAAAAAAGCTAACAGTGTACTTAAAGTATTTTTTAGTGATTAGTTTATTTGATGTATCTAATTAGCAAAGCTAGAATAAATAAATGCATTACATTTTACTTTGTCAGGAGGAATTGAGCTTTCCCAAATTTATATTAAAATTGTTTGACGCTAGATGCGTAGTACTCGTGCCTTATCTAAAAACTGCTTTTTCTAAAATTTTGCACAGATAAAAAAATAACTCCGCCGATTTGGATTTTTTTAAATAGGTAAGCGGTGTGTGTGTGTGTGGGTGTGCTTTCGCATGTTTCGCATTTATTTTGTGGACTTGAACCTGAGTGGCTATACCACTGGGGAAATCCCAATATGTGTGGATTTATCGGATATTTTTGTTGTTAAAACCTTTGACTTTAAAATACTATTCAAACTGTCTGAAACTAATTTTTAGCCATCCCTTCCGAGACTTCTGGTATGCAGGGTTCCCACCAAATTCCCTTCCCCCCTTTTAAAAAATTCCAGGTATTTTTTGGATATAAATTGCTTGTCTACGTGGATACCAAGTAAATGTGGACCTTTACCATGACAATTTTTGAAAGCTTAAATTTAGCAGGTATTTATAATATCGAGAGGTAAAAAGCAGATAAATAAGATGATAAATTTTGTTCGAAACTTTATTTGAAGAAAAAAATCTCAGGTACTTAAAAGTATTAAAAATGACAGACAAATTACCCTAATGGTACCTACGTTTTTTTTTTGTTAATCTAGCAAGTTATAAAACTAAATTACTAAGTGTTAATATGTACGCACATGTGCACATGCACACGAAAAACAAGACCAGCATAAGCTGGAATACGGAAAAACTCAAGACAGAACAAACACAGGAAGTATACCAGAAACTAATTACTGAAGAAATAAAAGAACCGCAATGGGGTTACAATGTAAACGAGCTCTGGAAGAAGATCCAAGAAACATTAACTAGGGTGGCTAGTACAGTGCAAGATAACAAATATGACCAGGAAAAAAATGCTTCAAGATCCATCTGACAACAAAGATATCTGAAGCACGCAGAAATAAAGGAAAAAGAGAGACCACCATGTAAATATAATAAGAGAAATGGAGGAAAACAGACCAAATAACAGAATAAAAGAATACTTTCAGGAAATAATATAGCATAAAACAGGATACCAAACCAAACCCGAAAATTTCCTCTCAACAAACAACGGATAACTAACGAAAGCGAGATCCTAACCAACTACTTTTGCGAACTACTCAATGAAGATACTACACCCATAAGCATATTGACAGCAGAAATAGAGATACCAGCCCCAACATATAAAGAAACAGTTAAAGCCATAAAAAAGCTAAAAAACAACAAAGGTTCTAGTAGTGACGGCATATCTGCCGAATGTATAAAATATGGTGGAGAAACACTGCATAGGGCCATCCGTAAGCTCATCCAAAACATTTGGAACACCGAAATGCTACCGGATCCATGGAAGGAAGGCGTGATAGTCCCCATCTATAAAAAAGTAGATAAAAAGAAATGCTGAAACTATCGTGGAATAACTCTGCTAAATACATGCTATAAGGCCCTCTCCAGTACCCTGCGAGAGAATTGAACCATATAAGGAGGAGATAGTTGGGTACTACCAGTGCGGTTTTAGACCTAAAAAGTTCACTATAGACCAGATTTTTACCGTTAGACAAATAATGGAAAAATGCTGGGAAGTTGACGGAGAACTTCACCAGATGTTTATTGATTTCAAACAGGCATTAGACAGATTATGTAGAGCAAAGTTGTGGGAAGCAATGCAGGAACTGGGTTTTCCAAAAAAGCTGATATCCCTGGTAAAAATATGTAAGGAGAATACAAGGTGCAAGGCAAGGGTCCTTTCTTTGGTATCAACAATGGGCTTAAGCAGGGGGACCTCTTTTTCATCAACGGCCATATTCCACCAGGAAGGACTTAACCTACTACTGGCCTTCGCAGATGATGTGGACATAATTGGCAACAGTAGGATTAATCTTAAAGACTCCTTGCACCACAATATTTCTGCATCCATAACTGATTGCTTAATAAGAAAAGATTACAAAAAAGAAGTAGAACCCTTTGGCAGTGAATTTGAGTCCGAATTTAACAATGTTTATACAGATGAAATAAAAAATGCAATTTTTTTCTTTCAAGCCTGACTCTTCAGGGGGTATCGACTCGCTCAGACCGCAGCATTTAAAGGATCTTGTGGGTGATGGTCTAAGTATTTTTTCTTCAAAATTATTAGTATCTTTTTCAGCTTTTATAACTCATATTATATCGGGCTTTGTTCCTAATGAAATTCGTCCTATATTCTTTGGAGCAAATTTATGTGCCTTCAAAAAAAAAGATGGTGGAATACGCCCCATTGCTGTGGGTCTATGTCTCCGCCGCCTAACTGCTAAAATAGTTTGCAAAAGAATTTCCGATTCACTAGGCAAAATATTTCGTCCCCACCAACTAGGTTTTGTACAAAATGCGGGACGTTTTTTTAATTTTTCTCATAAAAAAGATAGCCATTTTAAAAATCGACTATAAAAATGCTTTTAATATGGTTAATAGAACTAAAATATCATCAAGTGTAAAACAATACATCCCAGAATACTTTTATTACATATCACAATGCTATAGATATAATTCCATACTTTCTTTCGGTAACCAAGAAATTTTGTCACAAAGGGGAGTTCAGCAAGGTGATCCCCTTGGGCCTCCCCTTTTTTGTCTACCCATTCAACCAATAGTTAGAGGATTTTAAAAAGATAGTCAACTACAGTGAAAAAATCGGTTTAGATTTAAATTTTCAAAAATGTGAACTTGCAACTATTTCAGAAAATCCATCACAAATTACATCGAAATTTTTAAATTTTGTTCCAGAACTGCTACAAACTCCTTAAGAAGAGTTTAGTTATTTAGGCTGTTCATTTTTTTCAAAACAAATTACATCAGAAATTGACAAAAAAAATTAATTTTATAAATATACTATCAGAAAGTCTTAAATTCTTAGGCTCACATATAGCTTACTATTTATTTACTTAAACAATCTTTTGGCATATCTAGAGTTTCTTACACATTGCAATGTGTCCCTTGCTGGAAATACCTTGAAACTATGGAAAAATATGACAAACTTTTAAAAAACACTATTCAATAAATTAGTAATTGTGATATAAATTTGAAATATTGGCTACAGAGCACCTTACCAGTTAAATTGGATGGTTTAGGAATAAGGTATTTATGTACTCTATCAGTGTCAGCTTTTTTGGGTTTGGTGAATGATATAACATCACTAGCTAATATTGTCCTTCTGGACTATATCTCAACTTTAAGATTTTAATGAATTTTAATCAAAATGGCTTAATCTTTGAAATTTATCAGAAAATACATTTGAAAATTTTTGTTCTCTCAAACAACATGATTTGGAATTAGAAATATGCAAAGTTATGTTAATTTATTCAACAGCTGTGACTCAGTACACCACAAGCACGTTTTTTAGCTCTCCAAACCCCCAAGAGTAGCTCCTGGATAAGTGCTCTTCCAGCCACAACCGTCGGAAACTGTTTAAATAACAACACTTTTAGAATTTCCATAGCTCTGAGACTTGGTCTTCCTGTGTGTGTGGAACACACCTGCGTTTGCGGCGAAATAGAATATGCTTACGGCTCACATAGGCTAAGCTACAAAAAAAGAGCAAGTCGTGTTTCAAGACACAGGGAGATTAATGACATCATTAAGCGAGCTCTAATTTCAGGCAAATTACCGGCTGTATTGGAGCCGCTTGGTGTTTTTCGGAGCGATGGAAAGCGAGTGGATGGAATGACACTTGTCCCATGGAAAATGGGCAGAGAGCTGCTCTGGGACGCCACATGCAGTCAAAGACCTGAAGGACAGATACTTTTTTGTTTCATTTGCTGTGGAGACTTGGCCCTTGGGGTGATGAAGCAAAGAGCCTGGTCGCTGAAATAGGCGCAAAATTACCAGATAAAAGGGCTCGGAGTTTCATCACCCAGAAAGTCAGAACTGCCATACAGCGTGGAAATGCTGCGTCTGTGCTTGGAACCAAAGATTTTTTCTTAATATGCAGATAAAGTTATGAAAGTAGAGTGGGTGTGTGCGAGTCGAGTTTGTTTATTTTATTTTGTGTTGTTTTATGTATGTTTTAATATACAGCAAAAATCGTAGAGAGAAAAAACAATTATTATTTTTTTAAAGTACATTTCTCATATATTTCCCACATTTCCCCCATTTCCTACATATTTCATGCATTTCTCCCTTTTGCTATGCATTTCCAGTATTTCCCATACATTTCCCAAATATTTCCCACATTTCACCCTTATTTCCTGCATTTCCCCCCAAAACATAAGAAAAATTTCCCACTGGCAAGCCCCTTGAGAAAATCGTAACATATGGTATATTTTTGGAATCAGGATAAAGATCTATTGAAATTTTAAAAAATATACAGGGTGTTCCATTAAAAAAAGGCCCTCATGACAATCCTGCGTGTACATGGGTGATTTTTTAAAACAAGTGAAACTAATAGAAATCTACATAATTTCATGAGTAATGAATTTTTTTGTGTTTCTTTTTCTTATGAATGCCTTAAATAACTTTTTTTTTACCCACATTACTTACCTAGAATTATTTGCCAAATTCACTGCCTCATCTATTGATCTAAAAGCCAATAATGTTACAGCTCCGTTTTTTTCTGGAGCATTAATCACATTATTTGTTTCAATGTTCATGCCAATGAGCAATGTTGGAGTAAAATTTACAGAATTCTCTTGCATTTGAAAAATTTCAACTCCCAATGATTTGGCCTTCTCTACAGCGTTATTTAATTTAGTAAAAATTAGTGGATCACTAGGAAATGAAATATCAGCCAGTTTATTGTTACCATTGCCTATTTTAACTGTTAATAATTTATTCTTTAATTTAGCAGTGAATTGTTTAAAAATATTTTCTTGGATTAGAATTTTATTGATTGACCAAGGTTGCATACTTTGATATCCCCAAGCATTTTCAATAACAGACTCTACTGCAGAATCTAGATCACTGCTATCAAAAACTATCATTGGAGTGTTATAAGATGTGAAGTGAAGTACTTTTATGAGGCGTTTGTTAATGCCTTGGTACTTTGAGTCAAGTAGATCAGTGAATAATGCTAGAACTTGCACATTATTGTTATCCAAGTAAGTCTGTAAATTGCCCTCATTGGAGAAAATTAAATTAAAACTCTGATCAGGAACTCCAACTTTTCTAGCCAATTCTAAGATAAACTTTGTTGCCACTGCCAATTTGGTTGCAGTTTGTAACACAATGCTATAGCCCACAGCTAAAGCAGGTCCAATAACTAGAGCCAACATCCATAATGGGGTATTATCATCAAAAATTCCAACAACAATGCCAGTTTCTAGTTTTGAGATATCATACAAACTGTCACAATTTACAAAGTTAGCATAAAATTTAATATAATCAGCCATTAATGGGAGGTACCTTCTAGTATCTTTAGTTAATATGCCCCTAGATTGTATCTCAATTTGACATAAAACATCTGCATTGTTTTCAATCTCTTGGGCTAACTTTATTAGCACTGACTTCTTTTGTTTTGGCTTGCAATCCCAAGGATTCAGTTTAATATTTTGAAAAATATTACTTATCTCAGCCGATTGGTCCACAATGCTTACGCTTTTCAACCAATGGTCAGCCTTAGCAGTGCTTTCTACATTTTGTCCGTAATCCATATTCTCAAAGGCTTCTTTTATTTTTTGCAAGTCAAATGTTTTCTTAGCCCTTTCGGTCATTTTCGTCTGATATTAAGGTGGAGACTCAATGAAACGATTGTTTTTGATAAAGTTTATCGATACCATTAGAACTTCGTAATAGAAAATGATAAAAAAAACCTGATAAATTAAAAAAAACAAAACAAGTGGGGTTCTGTTGTAGCACTTATCGCAGTCAGCTGTTCAGAAGTCAGATTCTTATCTGCTGGAGTACCAAGATAAAAGGCGAATTTTCACGCTGGTTACCACAAATTACCGATAACGTCTGCTATCCGTTCCATTCTAAATGGGCATTCACTACCAGAAATTGCAAAATCAAACCCGAGGTTACGAAACACTTTCCGGAAAACATTTTTTCGAAACGGTAGTTTTGTAGTTTTCACATTCATTCAGATGTAGAAAATAAAAAACTGAGTCTTTAATAAAATATGCACACAAAGGTGCCGATTATTGAATTTTGCACGAAAGGTCGCACAGGAACGGTCACCTCCTAAATATCGACCAATAACCACGGCCGAACCTCACCCGATTGCCGTGTATCGAACGAACCTTCCTACACTTTCATACAACTACCCCTGAGCAGGAGAACGGGCGCTCTTGAGAAACGATAATCGAGTTAGCTTCTTAGCCTTCTTATTGGCCGAAACGAAGGATGTGAACGGTCCCAGGCGACCATTCTCCCGAAATTCAAGAATCGGCACCAAAAAAATGGATTGATCCCTTGATGACTTAAAAAATGCAAACAACATTGCAGTTTTAATAGGTAAAAAGAATAAAACTAAGCGAAATTTAAGTGAAAAGTGAGATTAGGGTAATAATTTTTAAAGGCTTTATTTATTTTCTCAAAATCTAATAAATAATCCACAATATTTTTTAAGACCAAGAAGAAAGCTTCATCATAGAACGATTTACCGTAAAAACTCTGCAATGCCTCAAACGGTTCTTTTACTTTATACGGTATTTATTGTTATCAAGTTTTACAAAGAGAATATCTCCAATAACATTTTTCATTTAAAATATCTTATTTTTGTATTTTTTATCGTGAATTTTAATTATTAATTATCTTTAAAAACTCGAAAACACCAGACAAAAAAAAAACTTATAACAACTACCAGTGCAAGTCTATGTTCTAAATTTCTTACGAAATTCTGGCAGAGGAAAATGAGGACACTTATCTTTACAAATTAAAAGAATACAGAACATATTTGCATTCAAAAATCAATTTAAATATTTTGTTTTTCTATTTAACATTTTACTGTCGGAAACCATGTCAATTATAAGGGATACGGTATTCACCCGCAGGTAACGTCAAACTTTATCGGTTACTAAGAGAAAACGTTATTTTTTATCAAGTGCGCACGCTTCAAATAAGGTATAAAGTGAAATTGGGCCAAAATAAGAGGTAAAATGTCCCTAATAATAAAAAAAGATACGACTAAGGGCCGTATTTATTTATAGTCCTCCTTGAAAAGCGCCTAAAGGTTTCTTTGTCAAAGGCTGCTTGCGAAGCGTCTTTCGATCTTGTCTTCTTTGGCAGAAGAAGGTAATACTCCCTTGGTCTGAGGACACCTTAAGAGCACCTTGCTCCTTGGGCCATCGGCCGTATTCATAGTTCTCTCTAGAAAGGAGCCTTGAGGTTTGCATGGTTTCTTTTTCCTTGGTAATAGGCCGCTTGAGGGAGCCTTCTGTCAAGCTTTACGCAATTAAAGGACGCCGCAAGAAAACCTTAAGGCTTTCTTCAACGAAGGACTATGTATACGTCGTTAGACGACTGAAACCATTGGCGTAAACGATTAGTTCGAAAACGTTTTACCATTTCAACAAAACTTTATATTTTTCACTTGTACATGTGTTTCGTCAACCAAGTTAGCATCTTCGGGAGAAGATTAAGACAGTATTGGTAAAGTTTTAAAACGTTTTTCACTGAAAGTTTCTTCTACATTAAAAAGGAAAAAAGTTTTTTATGTTGTTTTCTTTACGTTAGCTCACTTGTAAAAGGCTTTTATGATTTAGGGCCGGATTCTCAAAAGTGAGTTAGCGTTAATTAGAGTAACCCTTATTAAAAGATTTAGAATGCGGGTAAGGTAAGTTATTCTACCATTGACTTTTGGCCATTTGCACCAACTGAGCCCTAGCATTGACCCAGCTAGGTATCACACAAATTCTAGGTAAATCCTAAGGTGCCCCCAATTTAAAATGATTGGCTCGATAAATTTCTGAAATCTCCTTAGCAACTTATAATTTACATTTCGCTACGGTGCATATTTATGGCTAGCCAGTGGCTAATCCACCTAACCTATGTTTTTTCATGATCAAAATATTGTCAATTTTTTTTTGTGATAAATCTTTTTATTATGGATTATACATCAAAGTATTGTAGAAATAGAGTTGGGTAATTGTTTTTTCCTTTACTTCTATTTAAATTGCTACTTGCTCAACAATAAAAGCCATCCACGTTCACAAAGGTCATACTCATCGTGTGCCATCTGTGCCTGCACCCGTCAACACCTTCTCAACTAAAAATCCAGTTAACTCTTTCAATTTAGTACGCTTTAGACTACTATACAATTTGGTTATAAAAATGGCGCTAACAGAGTGGGCTAAAGGAAAGTGAAGAGTTACGAGTTAACTGGCATTCTAGTTGAGAACGGTGTTGCATCGGTGTTTGAGACTCTATGCATTGGTACTACTCCTTCAAAGAGTCCCGTAAGATATGGAGTAAAAAGTGTAATACGACTATCTAATCTATGAACAATATTATTGATAGTAAACTAGAGTCTTTGTCTTTATTCAGTGGCGTACCTATGGCACATTTTTAAAAATTAAGCAGGGGCTTGAACTCTTAAAATGAAGGATGGAAGAGGGGCGGTTTAATAGGTGTTGAGTTAGTGTATATGAAACAAAAATACTTATTTTTAGAAGCAAGTCTCATCCGGTCTCATTTGCAGATTTTTTTAAAATTAACCCTTAAATGCACCGCAGGCAAAAATTTTGAAAAAAAATACACTACAGTGCTGTTTTGTACGTGTTTTAAATGTTGTTAACAAACAAATTACTGTAAATTAAACAAAATTGTAACAATATTTATTAATGGTATAGCTCCGCAGGCGAAAATTTTGACAAAACAAACAAACAAATTATTTAAAACTTTTTATTTCTTAGGTTCTTTGTAAACTATTTTTGAAAAAGTAGATTGGGTTGGATGCCAAGAAGGGGTGGGTTGCGGTGCGGTATAGATTTGTTGCCAAATCATAAATGCGCCGCAGATGAAAATTTTAAGAAAAATTAAGTATGCTAAGAATGCCATTTATTAGACGTTTTGAATGCTGGTGATAAAAATTCTTTGAAATTAAATTAAAATTGTAACAATTAATTACGTCATAGCACCGCAGGCAAAATTTTTAAAATTTAAGACATCACACCAAACACACGTCACAAACCGGAGTAAAGAGTCAGCTATAACTCTCTCTGGGGCCCTTTCTCATGATTAATTTTTTGTAGATCGGATTGGACCTTTTGGACCCATGGCTACGCCACTGTTTTATTTTTTACTTTTTCACAACGTTTTGATTGCTTATGTATCTGTAATTGTCATCAGGTGAATACTCACTATTTTTGCTAAAAATATTCTACTACTAGTTTTGAACACTAACAAAAAAAAAGCATCTCTACTCTTAACATTTATTTTTATTTACTGCTATTGAGAAACCGGCCCTCAAATGAGCAACACTCATGCCCGTGTGCACCACTTCCCCTTACTTCTTCTACTTGTTCAAGTGCCGCTTAAACTGAGGGTGACCCTTGAGATTTACTTGGTTTGCAAAAGTTCCGAATATGTTCCACTTGGAAAAAGTAAGGAAATTATTGGCAACGTGGCAGTTATCTGCATTTTTTTGTGTTTTTTTTTATGGTGATCATGATTATTACCTGTCAGCTGTCAAAAAACCACGTAAAATTGGAGGTTGTTTTAAAAAAACAAATTTTATTCATGATTTATGATTGTATGGAGGAAAAGGCAAATAAAACTACTATAATTGGTTAACAATAAAACCTAACTATTGATTTAGTATGTTTTCACATCGTACTCAATACGTATTGAAAAGATTGTCTTCTTTTTCTTTCATAGAGCATGTTCTCTGTTCCGATAAAGAGCGAGGCGTATTGAATACGATGTGAAAACAAATTAATACACCACCAGACCAACATAACCCATTTTTCAGTTTCTTTGCAACGAATTTGCGAAAGAAAATGTTAATTATTGGCATAGCGAAAAAAACATGATTTTTCTGGACATTCTAAATCTTGTAGCATAACACTAGTATCTCGGTATTTATTAAATTATATTTCATTTTCGCAATTTGCATATTACTGCCACCTACTTAATTCAATCTAAACTAAAACAAAATTATGATTGTTTTCCACAAACCAAAACTACACTTTTTTGCACTCGACGCGCGTTTCGCTAACAACGTTAGCATCATCAGGAGACGATAAACAATGAACTAAATAAATCTACGCTCTATCTTATATACAATCCTTTAGTGGGCGGAGATAAGACCAATAAATTGTGATTGATCACGATTTTTAATCCTACCTCCCCTCAACCAAAGAATAAAGTGTACTAAACGGGATAGGTCCTCTATCTTTATTTAAACTATTTCTGGATTTAATGATTTCCATACTTTCATATGCATTCAAAAGTCTTTTGTTTGGTACACTTTTTAGAAGTTTTAGGTTATCTAATGTGAATCTATGATTGTTTTCAAAAGCATGCTCGGCCACACTTGACTTTTCTGTTCTTCCGTATTTTAAGTGTGCTAAGTGTTCTTTAAAACGTGTTTGAATAGAGCGTCTCGTTTGGCCAACATATTTTTTATCACAATCCATGCAACTAATTTCGTAAATTCCACTTTTTTCTAGAACTGTAGTTTTATCCTTGGGATTTCCTAGTAAGCTTCTTATTGTATTACCGGATTGATATACTAATTTAAGACCGGTGTTATTAAATACTTTCTGTAATCCTTTCGTATAATTAGGATTATACGGAATTGATACAAATTTTGAGTCGCAGGTATCTTTTTGTCTGAAAAAGGTAGAATTCCGAAAGGTCTTTTGAAAAGAATGTCTATTTATCAGCTTATTTATTAAGCCTTCGTCGTAACCGTTTTCGACAGCTATATTCCTAATCCTATTCTTTTCTGCTTCAAATCTTTCTTTGTTTAAGGGGAAATTTACTAATCTATATGTTAAAAAGTGCAAACTTGCAAGCTTATGTTGTAAGCAATGAAAAGAGTCATTTGGAATATACCTGTTGGTGGCCGTGCCTTTTCTGTATAGGTCAAAGTCCAATTTATTTTTATTTCTTATAACTAAAGTGTCTAGAAATGGCAGTGTACCGTTGTTCTCTGTTTCATAAGTAAATTTAATAGTGGGAAATTTGTTATTTATTTTTTCCATAAAATTTTCAACACTAGTTACTTTAGTGTTGAATACTGCAAACACATCGTCTACATACCTGAACCATACTCTGGGGAAATACTCAAATTCTTTACTTATATCTGATTCAAATTTGCTCATAAATAGGTTTGCGATAAAAGGTGATAAACTATTACCCATTGTGGTTCCTTCTAATTGCTGGTAGTAGTTATTTTTATATTGAAAGTAATTTTGATTCATGCAGAGTTTTGTTAAAGATAGGTATTCTAAAGTCTGTTTGTCTTCTAGATTGTTTTTTCTTAGTAGTTCCTCCAGGTATTGTAAGGTATTGGGGATCGGCACACTAGGGAACAACGAACTAACATCAAACGAGATTAAAATTTCACCTTCTTGGAGTGAAATATCTTTAATTTTGTTGATAAATTCAAGGGAATTTTGAACAGAAAAACCTTTTTCCTTTATCGGTAAATTTTCAAACTCGTTTGCTAGCCATTTCGAAATGTTGTAAGTAGGTGATCCTACAGCAGAAACTATAGGTCTAACCGATTTTCCAGGCTTGTGGATTTTCGGAAGACAATACAGTTTGGGCATAGTGGGATTGCTTACTTGTAGTTTATATTTAATATTATCAGTAATAATATTGTTACATTTTTTAATTGTGTTTTTTACTTCGTTAATCATTTTTGGTAAGGGGTTCTTTGGGACTTGTTTGTAGGGTCCATTTTTTATTAGGTTATCTACCCTTTCGAAATAATCTGTTTTATCTAATATAACAACTTTATTACCCTTGTCAGCCTTTAGATAGAAAACATCTTTTTCTCTCAAACTTTTAATTGTTTTATTGTGATTTAAGGTACTATTTTTATTGTTTTGAATGATGTTTTGAGAGATCTGATATCGGCAAGCATCTCACACATAGCCCTTTGTACCTTCTGAAAGATAAGAGATTGAACTTTCAATATTTGCAATAATATCACTTAAATTATCTTTTTGTGAGGGCAGAGCAAAATTAAGACCTTTGTTTAAAAGTGATATTTCTTTGTTATTAAAAGTTTGAGAGGATAGGTTTTCTACAATGTTTGCGATTTCCTTCGACTTTTTTGGTTTTGGTTCAGAACGTTTTAACTTTTGTAGCTTTTTATTAAGTGAAGACATCTTCTTCGTAAATTTTTTCTCAATTACTACAAACATATGTCTTTGGAAATCGCACCATTCTTCAAAGTTCTTATCACTAAGTCTAAATGTCAACTTTTTAAACAGTCGGTATGCTTCAAGCTCAAACATACTTCGTTTTGCGTACAAATTTTTGATTTCTAAATCTAACCATTTCTGTTTTGCAAACAGGGCTACTTTTGAAGAAACTGTAGATTTCGGCAACTTTACTTGAACAAAGTTTGGAAAAACTTTGAATTTTTTGCAAGATTTTAGAAACCAAATATCTGCACCAACTAGCCTAATCTTAGTACTAAACTTACGATATAGATTTAGTTCCGTTGACCGTGAAGCCATCTCAACTATGTTGGGAATTTGGAACCTTTGGTTGCACTAAAACAAAATTATGATTGTTTTCCACAAACCAAAACTACACTTTTTTGCACTCGACGCGCGTTTTTTAATAACAAAGAAATATCACTTTTAAACAAAGGTCTTAATTTTGCTCTGCCCTCACAAAAAGATAATTTAAGTGATATTATTGCAAATATTGAAAGTTCAATCTCTTATCTTTCAGAAGGTACAAAGGGCTATGTGCGAGATGCTTGCCGATATCAGATCTCTCAAAACATCATTCAAAACAATAAAAATAGTACCTTAAATCACAATAAAACAATTAAAAGTTTGAGAGAAAAAGATGTTTTCTATCTAAAGGCTGACAAGGGTAATAAAGTTGTTATATTAGATAAAACAGATTATTTCGAAAGGGTAGATAACCTAATAAAAAATGGACCCTACAAACAAGTCCCAAAGAACCCCTTACCAAAAATGATTAACGAAGTAAAAAACACAATTAAAAAATGTAACAATATTATTACTGATAATATTAAATATAAACTACAAGTAAGCAATCCCACTATGCCCAAACTGTATTGTCTTCCGAAAATCCACAAGCCTGGAAAATCGGTTAGACCTATAGTTTCTGCTGTAGGATCACCTACTTACAACATTTTGAAATGGCTAGCAAACGAGTTTGAAAATTTACCGATAAAGGAAAAAGGTTTTTCTGTTCAAAATTCCCTTGAATTTATCAACAAAATTAAAGATATTTCACTCCAAGAAGGTGAAATTTTAATCTCGTTTGATGTTAGTTCGTTGTTCCCTAGTGTGCCGATCCCCAATACCTTACAATACCTGGAGGAACTACTAAGAAAAAACAATCTAGAAGACAAACAGACTTTAGAATACCTATCTTTAACAAAACTCTGCATGAATCAAAATTACTTTCAATATAAAAATAACTACTACCAGCAATTAGAAGGAACCACAATGGGTAATAGTTTATCACCTTTTATCGCAAACCTATTTATGAGCAAATTTGAATCAGATATAAGTAAAGAATTTGAGTATTTCCCCAGAGTATGGTTCAGGTATGTAGACGATGTGTTTGCAGTATTCAACACTAAAGTAACTAGTGTTGAAAATTTTATGGAAAAAATAAATAACAAATTTCCCACTATTAAATTTACTTATGAAACAGAGAACAACGGTACACTGCCATTTCTAGACACTTTAGTTATAAGAAATAAAAATAAATTGGACTTTGACCTATACAGAAAAGGCACGGCCACCAACAGGTATATTCCAAATGACTCTTTTCATTGCTTACAACATAAGCTTGCAAGTTTGCACTTTTTAACATATAGATTAGTAAATTTCCCCTTAAACAAAGAAAGATTTGAAGCAGAAAAGAATAGGATTAGGAATATAGCTGTCGAAAACGGTTACGACGAAGGCTTAATAAATAAGCTGATAAATAGACATTCTTTTCAAAAGACCTTTCGGAATTCTACCTTTTTCAGACAAAAAGATACCTGCGACTCAAAATTTGTATCAATTCCGTATAATCCTAATTATACGAAAGGATTACAGAAAGTATTTAATAACACCGGTCTTAAATTAGTATATCAATCCGGTAATACAATAAGAAGCTTACTAGGAAATCCCAAGGATAAAACTACAGTTCTAGAAAAAAGTGGAATTTACGAAATTAGTTGCATGGATTGTGATAAAAAATATGTTGGCCAAACGAGACGCTCTATTCAAACACGTTTTAAAGAACACTTAGCACACTTAAAATACGGAAGAACAGAAAAGTCAAGTGTGGCCGAGCATGCTTTTGAAAACAATCATAGATTCACATTAGATAACCTAAAACTTCTAAAAAGTGTACCAAACAAAAGACTTTTGAATGCATATGAAAGTATGGAAATCATTAAATCCAGAAATAGTTTAAATAAAGATAGAGGACCTATCCCGTTTAGTACACTTTATTCTTTGGTTGAGGGGAGGTAGGATTAAAAATCGTGATCAATCACAATTTATTGGTCTTATCTCCGCCCACTAAAGGATTGTATATAAGATAGAGCGTAGATTTATTTAGTTCATTGTTTATCGTCTCCTGATGATGCTAACGTTGTTAGCGAAACGCGCGTCGAGTGCAAAAAAGTGTAGTTTTGGTTTGTGGAAAACAATCATAATTTTGTTTTAGTGCAACCAAAGGTTCCAAATTCCCAACATAATCTAAACTAAACATTGGTCAACATCCGAAATTATTTACTTTCTTTAAATTTATTCATATCGATCAATATTTATTTTCGATACCTTGCAGATCAATACTCTAGTTTGGAGCTCTTCCAAAAAGTCGTACGTATGCGAGTGACGTCACATTTTCTTACCGCCAAATTAGCGCTTGGCTTCACCTACGCGTCACTCTACTAGCTTCTGTACTCGCGGTTCCAGGTGCTAATTTAAGAACTCTGCAGGTTCCGAGTCCCGAAATCTTTTCGCGGCTGTTGCCTGTGTCTTATTAGGTATGTGGTTTAATTTTAATACATTCTGTATTAATTTTTGTATATATTTATTTTTGGTAACGTAAGGTATTTTTTGTAACAAGTTATAATTTTATTGATTTTAAATAATTTCTCTTTTTTCTCTCGCGTCCGTATATTAGTGAAAAATATGTCACAATTTTGTTTCTTTTTCTTATTAGTTTTTCTGGAATAAAACGCAACTTCAACCCGCAAACCTTTGGTTGTTTTTAATTGCAATTCCATCTGCTGAGAACCCAACCCCACAGAGATAAATGTGAGCTACGCTATAATCTTTTGTAAAAAGAATATTCATCTCATTCTTTGAAAAATCCTTCTTGGTAGGTATTCCATTAATTACAAAGTCTAATTCTTTATCTTCATCGTCATCCCAAAGAAGTTCCATTTTAAGCACAGACCAATATTATAATCACAGAAATATTTTAAGGCAACGGAACAGCTTTATAACCTGACTAAATTTTTGTTTAAATACATAATCAAAAAAATACCTCACATAACCTTAAAATGCGCTTAAGCCGAAGTAATTCTACGGCTTATCTTAACTGCGACTTAAGTGCCCCTTACATGATATTCCTCACCATTGCGCACCCAAAACTAAAGCTTAAGCTCGGCTTTCATGTCAAGCCAAACCTGTGCACACGGGCATCAGAGGTGCTTTCTAGCTTAGGTGCAACTATAGTAGCTCCAAAGGGTTAAAATGCAACCATCTAAAATTGATTGATGCTAGCTTTCGTATGTAAAAAGACCAAGCAAGATAAGTCACATGACCATAAAGGGCATCTGAACTTTATAGAAAAGGTGTCACTAAAGAGACCGAACATTCGCTATCTTTAACCATTGTCTAATAACTGGTTGGGAACCGGTGTAATAATCCGGTTCAATTTGTCAAACCTATTGTCTTTGTGTCGTCATCCAGTCCAAGAATGAGGCAAAATTAGTAGACCGTGTAGATTCTAAAGACCGTGGTGTAATACAGATCCAAGATTTTCATAGAGGCAGTTGCAGTAGTTGTGGTAATTACTGTGTCTGCGCAATAGCTAAATGTTATTCCGTTGTGGTAATTAACCACTACCACTGTCGTAAGCTACGAATCCATTTCGTTGTGGTTATTTTTCTTGCTAATTTTAGAGAATTTTGGCATAATTAATTTTAAAAATAATAAAATATTACCAGGTTCCAACACACAAAACACTTATTTTGTAAAATAAAGTCCAATTTTGTGTTTTTTCTCATCTCTAAATCTTTTTACAAGTGACAGTTTTTAATGTGTTCCAAAAACTTTAGCCACTTACCAGTAGATCTTCGTTTCTAGTAGAACCTAGAGGCGCCTCCTAGGTGTTGATCGGTCCAGAGATAATCCAGAGTCACCAAAAGGGCACAAAAATAGTTTTTTTTCGAATGTGTCAAATAATAGGGAAATTTTGGAATACTTATGTCCGTATGCACCACTGCCCCTTACTTCTTCCACTTGTTCAAGTGCCGCTTGAACTGAGGGTGACCCTTGAGATTTACTTGGTTTGCAAAAGTTCCGAATATGTTCCACTTGGAAAAAGTAAGGAAATTATTGGCAACGCGGCAGTTATCTGCATTTTTTTGTGTTTTTGTGTGGTGATCATGATTATTACCTGTCAGCTGTCAAAAAACCACGTAAAATTTGAGGTTGTTTAAAAAAAACAAATTTTATTGATGATTTATGATTATATGGGCGAAAAGGCACATAAAACTACTATAATTGGTTACCTATAAAACCTGACTATTTATTTAGTATGTTTTCACATCGTACTCAATACGTATTGAAAAAGATTGTCTTCTTTTTTTTTATAGAGCATGTTCTCTGTTCCGACAAAGAGCGTGATATATATGAAGAACAAGATGCTTGATTTTCGGTACGTATTGAATACGATGTGAAAACATACTAATTATTACACCACTAGATCAATCCAACACTTTTTTCAGTTTTTTGCAACCAATTTGCGAAAAAAGAAGAATTATTCGCTTAGCGAAAAAAACATGGTTTTTTTTTGGACATTTAAACCTTTTGTAAAAGGTATCATCTCATTGTTTGCAAAATTTAATTCCTCATCTTCTGGTCATTCCAAAGAAGTTCCATTTAAAGTACAGACCACTATTATAATCACAGAAAGATCTTAAGGCAACGGAGCAGTTTTATAATCTGATTAAATTAATGACTTTTGTTTAAAAACATAATAAAAAAATAGCTAACATAACCTCAAAATGCGCTGAAGCCGAAGTAATTCTACGGTTTATTTTAACTGCAGCTTAAGTGCCACTTACATGATATTCCACAACATTGCACTCCAAAACTAAAGCTTAAGCTCGGCTTACATGTCAAGCCGAACCCGCGCACACGGGCATTAAAATTTTGACAACTTTGACAGCCGTTATGGTAGTGTTTAACAACCACTACGACTACCACGATTACTACCCGATTTCACTAGAGTTTTTGAAACACATCAAAAATTGTCACTTTTAGAAAAATTTAGAGATGAGAAAAAACACAAAATTGGGCTTTATTTTACAAAATAAGTGTTCAGTTGAAATCTGGTAATCTAGTAATAATATCAAAATTTTAAAATGAGGCTGTATCCGATTTTAAAACTTCCACAAATAAAGTCAGGCCATAACACTATAACGGCCGGCATTAAATCTGGTGGCTGCTGATGCGTATGCATATCTGTCAACAGTGTCAAGATACTGTAATAGTGACTGACTGTAAATTGCTTGCAAAATGAGTGCTACTGAGTAGAGGTGGCTTTGCAATCGGCTTTATTATAAGCTCAACATTTTTTCTTCTCTGTTTTTGGTTATTTTCTTCTCTGTTTGATTTTTTTATTTATATTTGGATAAACATCATGTATTTGCACATAATGACGGTGTTTTTTGAATCTTAAAAATTGAAATATTTTTGTCATCACTTGAAATTTTTGACTTCTTTAGATGTTAATTAATTCGGCGTTGAGTACTGCAGTGTTTTTAAACAATATTTTTCAAAATCTCAAAATAAGGAAGGGCTGTAAACTTATGGCTACTGCGCACGCATATCTGTCAAAACTGTCAAAAGACTGCGTGGCTACAAAAATCTTCAATAACTTGTGGCTCAAATAGTGATTTTTTTACAAGCGTTGGTTTAAATAACGAGCGTAGCAAGGTATTTAAAAACGCGAGTAAAAAAAGCACAGTGTTGCCGTGAGTTGTGAACACTATTTTTTTTAAATACCTTTATAGCAAAAAATTCAAGAAAAACAGGAAAATACTTCTAAAAATCTTGAACGATGAGCACTTCTCGCAACACACCATCTTTACACTATAAATAAATCAAGGCGGCTGGTAAATGAAATAACAATGGTGTCCATAGCAAGGTGCCTTTTTAGTCGGTGACGTTCATTGCTGCAATATTTTAATCCTTGACAGTTTGATATTTTGACGATGTTTTTAAATTATTTTTTCGTATATACTTGGTGAAAACTGGCCGAAATGGTTTAATTTTTAGGCAAGAATAATTAGATTTTTTCAATATTACTATTTTCGGCTATTTCACTTTAATTTTGGGTGAAAAATGGAGTAATTATGTAGTATACGTTTTTCTGTCATTTTTGATTTTTGATGAAAAATTCTTTATGGGGGCACCTATTAGGGTCACTAAAACAACCCGATCCAACACAACCCGATCCAACACAGCCCAACCCAACCTAATCCAACCCAACCCAAACAATAAAAAAAACACATCCACCCCCCGACATACTTTTTTCTCTTAAAAAAAAAACGGCGCCGGCGGATTTGGGGTCCTAGGGACCCTAGTAGGTGCCTCTACAAAAATGGACAGAAATCTTTTTTTGCACCCGTGAAAAAATCATCGGTAACCAAAAAAGCCATGCTTTAGTTATCTGCAGATATGTTGGGAATTTGGAACCTTTGGTTGCACTAAAACAAAATTATGATTGTTTTCCACAAACCAAAACTACACTTTTTTGCACTCGACGCACGTTTCGCTAACAACGTTAGCATCATCAGGAGACGATAAACAATGAACTAAATTAATCTACGCTCTATCTTATATACAATCCTTTAGTGGGCGGAGATGAGACTAATAAATTGTGATTGATCACGATTTTTAATCCTATCTCCCCTCAACCAAAGAATAAAGTGTACTAAACGGGATAGGTCCTCTATCTTTATTTAAACTATTCCTGGATTTAATGATTTCCATACTTTCATACGCATTCAAAAGTCTTTTGTTTGGTACACTTTTTAGAAGTTTTAGGTTATCTAATGTGAATCTATGATTGTTTTCAAAAGCATGCTCGGCCACACTTGACTTTTCTGTTCTTCCGTATTTTAAGTGTGCTAAGTGTTCTTTAAAACGTGTTTGAATAGAGCGTCTCGTTTGGCCAACATATTTTTTGTCACAATCCATGCAACTAATTTCGTGAATTCCACTTTTTTCTAGAACTGTAGTTTTATCCTTGGGATTTCCTAGTAAGCTTCTTATTGTGTTACCGGATTGATATACTAATTTAAGACCGGTGTTATTAAATACTTTGTGTAATCCTTTCGTATAATTAGGATCATAAGGAATTGATACAAATTTTGAGTCGCAGGTATCTTTTTGTCTCAAAAAGGTAGAATTCCGAAAGGTCTTTTGAAAAGAATGTCTATTTATCAGCTTATTTATTAAGCCTTCGTCGTAACCGTTTTCGCCAGCTATATTCCTAATCCTATTCTTTTCTGCTTCAAATCTTTCTTTGTTTAAGGGGAAATTTACTAATCTATAAGTTAAAAAGTGCAAACTTGCAAGCTTATGTTGTAAGCAATGAAAAGAGTCATTTGGAATATACCTGTTGGTGGCCGTGCCTTTTCTGTATAGGTCAAAGTCCAATTTATTTTTATTTCTTATAACTAAAGTGTCTAGAAATGGCAGTGTACCGTTGTTCTCTGTTTCATAAGTAAATTTAATAGTGGGAAATTTGTTATTTATTTTTTCCATAAAATTTTCAACACTAGTTACTTTAGTGTTGAATACTGCAAACACATCGTCTACATACCTGAACCATACTCTGGGGAAATACTCAAATTCTTTACTTATATCTGATTCAAATTTGCTCATAAATAGGTTTTCGATAAAAGGTGATAAACTATTACCCATTGCTGGTAGTAGTTATTTTTATATTGAAAGTAATTTTGATTCATGCAGAGTTTTGTTAAAGATAGGTATTCTAAAGTCTGTTTGTCTTCTAGATTGTTTTTTCTTAGTAGTTCCTCCAGGTATTGTAAGGTATTGGGGATCGGCACACTAGGGAACAACGAACTAACATCAAACGAGATTAAAATTTCACCTTCTTGGAGTGAAATATCTTTAACTTTGTTGATAAATTCAAAGGAATTTTGAACAGAAAAACCTTTTTGCTTTATCGTTAAATTTTCAAACTCGTTTGCTAGCCATTTCGAAATGTTGTAAGTAGGTGATCCTACAGCAGAAACTATAGGTCTAACCGATTTTCCAGGCTTGTGGATTTTCGGAAGACAATACAGTTTCGGCATAGTGGGATTGCTTACTTTTAGTTTATATTTAATATTGTCAGTAATAATATTGTTACATTTTTTAATTGTGTTTTTTACTTCGTTAATCATTTTTGGTAAGGGGTTCTTTGGGATTTGTTTGTAGGGTCCATTTTTTATTACGTTATCTACCCTTGAAATAATCTGTTTTATCTAATATAACAACTTTATTACCCTTGTCAGCCTTTAGATAGAAAACATCTTTTTCTCTCAAACTTTTAATTGTTTTATTGTGATTTAATGTACTATTTTTATTGTTTTGAATGATGTTTTGAGAGATCTGATATCGGCAAGCATCTCGCACATAGCCCTTTGTGCCTTCTGAAAGATAAGAGATTGAACTTTCAATATTTGCAATAATATCACTTAAATTATCTTTTTGTGGGGGCAGAGCAAAATTAAGACCTTTGTTTAAAAGTGATATTTCTTTGTTATTAAAAGTTTGAGAGGATAGGTTTTCTACAATGTTTGCGATTTCCTTCGACTTTTTTGGTTTTGGTTCAGAACGTTTTAACTTTTGCAGCTTTTTATTAAGTGAAGACATCTTCTTCGTAAATTTTTTCTCAATTACTACAAACATATGTCTTTGGAAATCGCACCATTCTTCAAAGTTCTTATCACTAAGTCTAAATGTCAACTTTTTAAACAGTCGGTATGCTTCAAGCTCAAACATACTTCGTTTTGCGTACAAATTTTTGATTTCTAAATCTAACCATTTCTGTTTTGCAAACAGGGCTACTTTTGAAGAAACTGTAGATTTCGGCAACTTTACTTGAACAAAGTTTGGAAAAACTTTGAATTTTTTGCAAGATTTTAGAAACCAAATATCTGCACCAACTAGCCTAATCTTAGTACTAAACTTACGATATAGATTTAGTTCCGTTGACCGTGAAGCCATTTCAACTATGTTGGGAATTTGGAACCTTTGGTTGCACTAAAACAAAATTATGATTGTTTTCCACAAACCAAAACTACATTTTTTGCACTCGACGCGCGTTTCGCTAACAACGTTAGCATCATCAGGAGACGATAAACAATGAACTAAATTAATCTACGCTCTTTTCATTGCTTACAACATAAGCTTGCAAGTTTGCACTTTTTAACATATAGATTAGTAAATTTCCCCTTAAACAAAGAAAGATTTGAAGCAAAAAAGAATAGGATTAGGAATATAGCTGACGAAAACGGTTACGACGAAGGCTTAATAAATAAGCTGATAAATAGACATTCTTTTCAAAAGACCTTTCGGAATTCTACCTTTTTCAGACAAAAAGATACCTGCGACTCAAAATTTGTATCAATTCCTTATAATCCTAATTATACGAAAGGATTCACAAAGTATTTGATAACACCGGTCTTAAATTAGTATATCAATCCGGTAACACAATAAGAAGCTTACTAGGAAATCCCAAGGATAAAACTAGAAAAAGTGGTTCTAGACTTTCTAGAAGTTCTAGAAAAAAGTGGAATTCACGAAATTAGTTGCATGGATTGTGACAAAAAATATGTTGGCCAAACGAGACGCTCTATTCAAACACGTTTTAAAGAACACTTAGCACACTTAAAATACGGAAGAACAGAAAAGTCAAGTGTGGCCGAGCATGCTTTTGAAAACAATCATAGATTCACATTAGATAACCTAAAACTTCTAAAAAGTGTACCAAACAAAAGACTTTTGAATGCGTATGAAAATATGGAAATCATTAAATCCAGAAATAGTTTAAATAAAGATAGAGGACCTATCCCATTTAGTACACTTTATTCTTTGGTTGAGGGGAGATAGGATTAAAAATCGTGATCAATCACAATTTATTAGTCTTATCTCCGCCCACTAAAGGATTGTATATAAGATAGAGCGTAGATTAATTTAGTTCATTGTTTATCGTCTCCTGATGATGCTAACGTTGTTAGCGAAACGCGCGTCGAGTGCAAAAAAGTGTAGTTTTGGTTTGTGGAAAACAATCATAATTTTGTTTTATCTGCAGATAATTACTAAAATCATGTTTTTTATAAGGGTTTAAAAAAAAGGTTTTTTTGTACAATATAAAACATTAAAAAAATTCTTTCTTTTTAAATACATTACCCATGCGTAGAAGTCTGTTTTTAATTAAGAAGGTAGTGTACTTGCCAAAAAGAGCTGGAACGCCCCAGATCGAAAGCACTTCCGACACTCCTATCTGTTTCGGTCGTATAGATGAGAATCTCATGCCTAATAACCACCAACCCAGAATTCCAGAACCCTACTTTTTGCTTTGTTTTGTTTTTTTTTAAAACTTGTGCCGTATTTGAGCCAAAGACGAAAATGAGTAAAATAGAAAAACCTAGATCAAAATTCTTTAAGAAAAAATTTAACAATAAAAAGCCCGGTTTGGATGTTAACCAGAGAGGATTTTTATGCAGCTGCAACAACAGGGAGAAAGACTGCATCCGGGAGTCTTACAATCTGTTAAATAAATATGCAGATGTACTTTATCCTTGTGCGGAGACTACTGCTTTGACTAAAGCTGATTGCGATGAAAGCAAGCTGCAAGAAGTGCCTAGTATTGAAGATGATCTGCAAAATGAGTTGAATGAGCTCAGAAGTGAAAAGAGGGATGTTAAGCGGTTTCAAGTAAGAGCTTGACTTATTTTTACTTTGGTCTAATTTTTCGTAAATATAAAGACTGATCATATCTGGGGTTTTACATAGATATTTTGCCTTGTTTACAACTGAGGTGACATCACCCACATCAATAAATTATCTATCTATCTATCTTCCTCCCTGCAATACCAGGGTGTCACTTTTGCCACATTTAGATTTTGATTTAGCATGAGTTCACACTACAATTTCACCTACTTGATTTCATAAAATATCTAGAAGAATTATAACATGAAAGGGTGCTTCTATTAATGGGATTAATGGGATCACACACCTTATTTAATCATGGTTAAAAAAGGAAAAAAAATGTGTGAAAGTTCATTTATGATTTCTTAAATTGGTTGGGGAAGTTAAAGAAGTTGTAGTGGGACATCATCATCAGAGTTAATATAGTCTGTTCACTCGAATTCTAGTCCAAAAGGTGATCAGGAAACTAACTAACTTATTTAACTCCACATAGGTCACGATTTTTTAAAAACCGTCAGAAAATCTCGCCCTTACAAAAACTCTGACGATTTTTAAAGACAAGTTTACACTTAATGCTTTTTGTCAGGACTATTTGCTAATATTCCTTAAATATTTTTGTGTAAACAAACCTTTAAAACTTTTAAGATACAAAACCATAGATAGCCATGGAATATTTTGCGGTCACTGTTCAGAAATGTCACTCAAATTCTGTCTGGTGAGAATTTTCGACGTGTATGGATATGCATAGTAACAATAAGCCACTATCAATTGACGTCACAAGCTAAAAACAGTTGAGCATCGGCAGAAAATTATTTTTGCCCATCCCTACTTTAATTTTACTCATAGAAATTTAAAATGGTTCATTGATTGTCATTACAACCAAAATTTTATGCTAGGGTATTGACATTTCAAGGTTATAACATCTTTCAAGCATTTTTTCAGTGACCTACATCAGAAAATTTGCAAATTTTAGATTTTCTGAATTATAGAACTGATATCTTGTGCTTTTAATGTTAAGAAACTAGCGGCTAGCCCTTTAAAGTGATCATTTAGTTTTTTAAACAACTTTTAGTTGTCCTTCCAGTGTACAGTTTCGAGTTTATAGTGTTTTAAGGAACTCTTTGTACTCCTGTTGTGTATTGCCAGAAAACAATAAAGGTAGGTACATAAATAATAGCTTAAAATAGCAAAACAAATACCTCCTTTATATGGGCCCATTAAAACATTTAAAATAAAAGGTTTTCTAAAAGAATGTGGGTAAAGTTATGACTGTCCCTATCTATTTGCAAAATGGCAAATGCTAAAGTTACAACAGAATCATATTTAGGAAAATCTGACCTAACCTAACTTAATCCAACACAAAAAAGCATGGTGATTATGCAGTATACAGTTCTCTGCCATTTTTGATTTAATATGAAAAATTCTTTATGGGGGCACCTACTAGGGTCCCTAGGACCCCAAATCCGCCTGCGCTGGTTGGTTTTTTTTCAATTTTTTTAAAATTTTTTTTCACTAAAACAACCCAATCCAACACAGCCCAACGCAACCTATTCCAACCCAACCCAAAACAAAAAAAAAACACATTACAACCCCCCCCCCCCCGGCGGCACCCTTTTTTCTCTTGAAAAAAAAACAAAACAAAAATCGGGCGCAGGTGGATTTGGGGTCCTAGGGACCCTAGTAGGTGCCCCCGTAAAGAATTTTTCATAAAAAATAAAAAATGGCAGAAAACCCTATACTGCATAATTACCAAAAGCATTAATCAATGCAACTGTTGTAGTTTTGTCCAAGGCTTTAGCTTTCTAAAAATCCATGCATAAAAACTACATAAACTATTTTAAGAGGTCTAAAGGCTCATTTATAATAGCATGCAGCAGCTTATGCTAATGAGTGTCAAATTTTTTGTTTGTTAATTTATAGTGAATTTATAGGTGAACAGTCCAAATTTTTAGGAGGACAGACTCTGATTTTGAAGATGTCTTGTAAATAGTTCTTTACTTTTGGTCAGTGATGGGCTGTACACTTAAAATACCATAAAAAATCTGACACCTAAAGTGCTTAACAGGTATCAAGGGTATCAAGTTTTGTGCAATGCTAAATGACCCTTATATACATATTCACCAATGTGAAAACTCTGATTAAGTTTTAATCATGATTAAATATAAAACACCACATTCTAAACACCAATTAGTATCTAATCATGATTAAAGCCTCGATTAAAGCCTAATTGGGAAACATATTACCTAGGTAAATTAGGTAAAAATCAAAAAACTTCTATAACCTAAGATTTTCAGGGTTTCTTTGACATCAGAAATTCAAAGTAAAAATATAAAAAGCACAAAAAAAAATATGAAAGAGGTTCTTTGCAAGTTTATTTGTTTGATTAAATAAGGTTGACAGGAACGGTTCTATAGTAAACAGCTAACTCAAATACGAGCTTAAATATTAATATTACCTAAGTTAAGATTAATTTTTTATCAAGGTTCAAAACAATAAATTTTTTAGCACTTAGATTTTAATAACAATTACATCAAAAACACAAGTTTACTCACTGTCTGCAAATAAAAAACACATGGCATTTTTGTTTACTGCAAAACATTTTTTTATTGTTCAGGAGCATAAAGAAATTATACTTACTGTTTTTTGCATACGAATGTCAATAAAAACGGAGTAGCCATTGACGAAGTAAATGCTTTGTGTTCTAGTTTTTTGTATGTTTTTTCCATTTTTTATGTTTACAACTTGTAGCTAAACTGTGATTTTTTTACTCATGATTTTAATTTACTCACAGCGCTCGTTCTTTAAAACCATGCTTGTAAAGAAAGTAATATTTTAGTCACTAGTATTAAAAACTACTATTAAATTTTGCCAGTGGTACTATTTTCTTCGTTTTCTTCACAACTAACTTTTAAATTTTTGTTTCTTTTGGGAAAAAAAACGATTTTTTTTGCTCGAGTTCTTCCCTTTCTTGGATAATAAATTTTCTTGTGAGCTTCGAAAAAAATTTAGAAAATTTTTGCATGAGGTACTCTAACACAAAAATTATTTGATTTTATCTGTTAAAATTGGCAGGTATGAATACTTACTCGTAAGTATTTAAAACTGGTGGTTACTCCAAAGGCTGAACCGGGCACTACAGCCTTAAGAAGGCCTGTTGTGCCCAGGAGTCTACTGAAATTGTATAGATCATAGTTAAAACAAATACGATCCAGAAAAATAAAACCCCTGCAGAATACAAAACTTGATTTAGGTTTAATACTTTTCTTATATATGCACATTTGGCTTTCACTTAAGCTTCAACTGGTATAAGTTAAAGAAAAAGTATTGTTTTGTAGTCTGAAGAGGTTTTAGTTTCCTGGTTAGTATGTGTTTTATTTACACTCTTCAAAATCTCAGTAGATTCCTGGGCATAATAGGCCCACTTGTTATTTTTATATAAATCTTTATATGCACATAAAAACTTTACTTTTTTACAGAAATGCCTGCTATGTGAAACGTTTGCCATAAGTACAAAACATCAAAGGCCAAAAAGACAAACAAAACATCAGAGGAAAATTTGAATTTTATAAGGCACCGTCCATCAAAAATAAAAACAATAAAGTGGATCCTTGAAGAGTGAAGAGAAGAGAAAAATGGTTTAAATTGGAGCAGATACTGGGCAAACAGTACATGTTCGTTCCAATCACTTTGTTACTGGTAATAATGTTATACCTACATTCCTGTGCAGAAAATTCTGCATCATAATACATTACATACCCAATTAGATATGTTACATGATATTAGTTTGGCAAGGATTAATTATTTCATGACACTGAATTTATTCAAGGCCATTTTTGTGAAGCGGTAGTGTAATACATCACCTCTCTGTTTGAATGAAACAAAAAACAAACAACCTGCATAGTTAACATTTTAAAACAACCACATAAAAGGAAACAGTTTGAAACTCTATTGACGGTAGTTTTTGTATTCTTTGAAAAATTGATTACAAACTTGGTCAAAATTAATAAGAGCATGTTCTTATTGAGTGAATTTCACAATTTTATTTGACTTCAACTTTTGTATCACATTGCTGAAATAAAGCTTAAACTTTTTGACCATTAAGAAATCCATGAATTAAATATTCATATTCATAAAATCATTAAAAAAAATCGATGTTATTCACATTCACATGTTTTTTTTTATCTTGAGGGCAATGAGTAGGGGGTGCAAAACTTTTTGAACTTTGTAAATATACAAAAAGGTTTAAATTATTGCAAAGTTACTCAAAACTAAAAAAAAGATTACAAAATCTGAGTGGTTCTGGAGAGAAAAAATCGAATTTTTCATTTTTAGTTTGTTGCGCCTTTATTCTTAAAGATGTCAAAAAAGGCTTAAAACTTTCTACAGGCACTTTTTTACGATGTACCTGAATGACAGGTCTGTTTTTAAGATTTGACATTTCAGTGTGACAGGAGCACTGTAAAGTTCATTTTTCCTTATAACAAAATCTGTCATTTTTAAGATGTCAAAAAAGGTACTGCAAGTGTGTTCCCAAAATATCTTGAGTAAGTTAAAAGCAAAATTTGAATTTTTGCTGATGATGGTTAATTAACCCAAAACGTCAGGTGACTTGTCAAAATAATTTTGCAAAATGTTATCTGTCATCCTTTATGAACAAAACGGCAGGAGAAAAAAAGCACGTGTCCATAAGAAAAAATGAACTTGGCACTGCCCTTTCACACTGAAATGTCCAATCTCACATTAAGTAGATCTTAAAAGAGTGCCTGTAGAAAATTTTAACCGTTTTCTGACAGCTTTAATAATAAAGGCGCAAACAAATAAAAACTAAAAATGAAGATTTCGGTTTTTCGCCTATCTCCGGAACTGCTTGGATTTTGTAAACTTTTTTTAAAGTTCTGAGTAAAGCATTAAATTGCGCAAATTTGCCCTAATTTAAACCTTTTCGTACCTCCTACCGTTCAGGAAATCCCATGTTGAGCATCGAATTTGGAACACCCTGTATAGGTGATCAATAATCGAATTATAATGACACTGTTGCTAAATTTTCTTTATTTTTTTTTGTTTTATTTTAGGCAAACCTCGATGGGCAAACCAGTTGAGGATATTGATCACCCAGATTAACTGTCATTTAATATGCCATCTATCGGAGTTGAGGTAAATATCTTGGTAAATAACATATATTCTTAATTTGCAATTTTCCCCTTACATAATTAGGTATAAATATTTTTTAAATGATATACTAAATGAAAATCATTATAAAACTAATATGCCTAAATTAGCAACATGTTTAAAAACTATTTATAGAAGTATTTACGTTAAATAAAAAAACCCTCAATAAAATCTGCTGTGCTAACTTTTTTTTTAAAAATTGTGCGCCCTTCTAATTAAAAAACAAAATAAAAAAATTGCGCACACTAGCTTTACGTAAATGTAGCCACCCCAACCTGAAATAAATTTAGAAAATAAAGGGCACAAATTTTTTTAAGAGGGTATAATTAGTCCATGAGTAACACATTGTGAATTCCCTAATAAAAATTTTAATTTAGATTTTTTATACCTATATTATAGGAAACCCATCAACAAGATTTGACAAGTAATGCCATTGGAGAAGAAGTGAATGAGTTAGGGTTGAACCTTTTCACTATCCTGTGTGAAGAAAACTCATCACCTACTTACTTACCTATATTATTATGCATGCAATGTTTTTCAATCAAGTGGGCTTTTCTTTGCAAAGATGCGTATTAAAGGGCTAGCCCATTCATAAAGCAAAATTAAATAATTTTAATTTTAGATGTTTTATGTATGGGGTAACTGTTTATAATTACAATAATGTGTTTCATTATATTTTTACCCTCTAACATCGACTTGAGAAAAACTTAGTAGGTAGGTTATAAAAAAACGCAAAATGTTATTTAGCTACAAATATACTTTTTGGATATCAATTTTTTGCAAATTTTTAAGGAAAATGCATGTATATACCATAAAGTAAGGAACTACTTTATGTATATACCTATACGTCATTAGAGTCAACCAATGAATCAAAAACTTTATTGTCTTCTTACACTGGATAGGTATATAAACATGCAAGATGATACTTACTTTTCTCACATAACACCCGGTTCACACCTAGCCTGCCCACCCTGCATCAAAAAACGCATCATGTGACTGCATTTAAAAGTGGAAATCCAAGTTCTGTCACATAATAATAATAAATAATTTTTTGCACTTCAGGGATAAACAGCTTTGCATTTTGTATTCCTCATGTTAGCAATAAAAGTTACTTTTCAAATTTAAACAGGAATAAAAAGTAAAGGTAAAGGGACAAAAAGTTACGTTTTAAATAAAGTGAGTAATTGGGACAAAAAGTGACATTTTCAATAAAGTGTGTAATTTATCCCCTTTGATATATTTTTTGGCATTAATATTTATTTATATTTAAATGAAAGACCCCATAGTAAATGTTTTTCTATAGGCTTATGGATTTCTATATAAATAAGATAATTTTGTTTTGAAAATTCTCAGAATTGGTATTACTTATGTTCCTTTAGATGAAATAAAGCACTTCTATACAAATAATAGTTTTATTTATTTTCATTAACACAATACAGTTTTTTTAATGATTGATAAAATGATATAATTTATCAAATAAATGTTAATGTCAATCACAGGTGATGAAACTCAAATAACCTAAGAGTAAAATAATAATAAAATTATCAGTTAATTGCCACCTTAGAACATTAAACTTCAATGTTCTAAGATTGCCATAGTCTTTAATTAAATGGTCTATCTACGATAGAGGCAGATTTGTTAGTTGCAATTAATAAAAAATTTCATTTGCATCAGCATGTTTTGAATTCCCTGAGCTTACTTTAGATTTTCTTCTTCTGGAACAGTTGATGTTGCTCCTGAAATAATTATATACAATTAATTTAAAATTCTACTCACAACTGAATCAATCCAATCCAAAATTGTTATTTTCCTAATGCAGTTACTGAGGGGAAGATCACTCATATTACCCATATAACATGTACAAATTTTATATCAGTTGTTTCCCCCTTGGCAGTTACTTATGTAATGAAATAACAAAATGCAGTTTTAATTTCGATTTTTCTATTGTTGAAAATGGCATTACAACATATATTAAAAATTATTTCTTTCAAAAATTGCTTGAGGTAAAAAAGCAAGGTAAAAAACGTTGTTAAATAACTCTAGTTTTTAAGATATAGTATAAAATAAAAAGGCAATATAACTTACAATTTCCATGTACTCTGTTGCTGACTGGATGTTCAATTTCTAAAAATAAAAAATAGTATTTATTTTAGATGCCTAATTGTGCTTTTAGATATCAACAAATGTTTTAGGTTTGTAACTGTAACTGTACTTTATTGTTTTTATTTTTAATATTGTTTTAAGCCTAGAAATTTTTATAACATTAGGAAAGAACCTTACAACAAAAAAAAAGTTTGTATTTGCAATGATCCAACAAACAAAACTATTCTAGGGCAGGGTCTTCAAGTTCAACTTTTAGTAGCTTTTTAAATTTTCGTTCTGTAAATATGTTATTTTATTCTTTATTCAAGTTGACCCCAGCCTATTTAAAAAAAAATATTTCATCAGTGTTCAGCCAAAATTTATTAAAAAATTGGTGTTTTCCCAGTCTCTTTAGACTTTTTCCCAGCATTATTTTAATCTTTAATATTCACTTTATGCAAGGGTGGACTTAGTCTAAAATCTAGGGGCAGGGTAATCAGATTTGGAGTTGTTGATTTAACTTAATTTTTTTGCCAATAACATGCTTAAAAAAAAGTGGACAGCTGCCCAAGGGGGCTGGGTTGGGGTGAAATCCAGTATCAACATGCTATAAATATGCTGCAGGCACAAATTTTTAGAAAATTGGAGTAAAAATACCACTTTTTTACATCTTTGTTGAAAATGTCATAAAAATGCTAAAAAAAATTTGTAAAATATTTTCCAAGTAGGTCAGGAATTAGTTCTTTAAACTCACCAAAGTTGGTTTCAGTAAACATCTGCATTTGGATCTGATAGTAATATGGATGATAATCTTTGAGGGATATCCTATTCTCTCTTCCTTCTGTAAACAAGAATTTTTAAAGGAAATTAGTGTAGTATATGGACACTTACACAACCAACAACTCATTCTAGGCAATTTAAAATTTTCATCTGGATTTGCACCAAACTATGGGTAGGTGGGGTGCAAAAATAAAACACATTTTGAAATTTCAGCTGATGGATGTTCCATTTTGTGATCTATCTTAAATGTTTCAAAACCTTATTTTCATATTAACAACCATAGATACCAGCTTTTTTTCAGAGGAGGGCTAACAGATTTTTTGGAGGGTTTTCAGGTTTTGTCGTACATGGAGATTTAAAGCTAGAGACTACACTTCCCGCTTAAAAATCAAACCAGGCTTTTTCTTTGGCTTGATTTTCAATAGATAAAGTAATACTTTTGCTTGATCTTCAGTAAATTTTATTTTCCCAGTGTTTAATTAAGTGTCAATTTTGTGTTATCCTTAAGAAAAAGTATTGCCTTGTGCATTTTTTCATAAGGCCTAATACTAAACTGACTAGCAGCTACAGAAACTCCACTACAGAAACTCCAAAGCTATGTAATTTCCCAAAAAAATCTAACCTATAATAGAGAAGGGGGCAGCGGATCTGTCTGCCACACGCAAAGTTCCGGGTTCAAATCCCGGCCACACAGTGGATATTTTGTTTTTGTCCCAAAAACTTTACACTTGGATCTCACTTTGGCAACACTGGGCATTGATCCTAGAATGGATGGAAAAGTCCCAGTAAAAAAAATAAAAAAAAGTTGTTGGTCTTACATTTTTTTGTAAATTTACATAGTTCTGGATTTTCAAGTAGTCTTTTGGGGTTCGAAAAATTAATATAAGTTAGTTCTTTGCAATACTCTCCTTTTCATGATGGGTTAATCCACTGGCAAAGAACATCTGTCACTGATTGCTTTTCTGATATGTGCATGAACCTATGATAATCCAAGGCATTTAAGGGGGTGCAGCTCATCTTGTTCTAGTTTTATGAGTCCTTTCTATTTATGAATTGGAGTTTTTCTTGGTAGCATTTGTCCTAAAAAATATATGTAGCTAAGTAGGTCATTATGGGCAGTAAGTAAAATTAGGTGCCACATTGTCCAGTTATTTAGATTTTTAGAAAACAAACATTGCAAATTGTTCTAAACAAACAAAATATATATAGATATTAAAAATCCAGTTTTTAGAACTTTTGTCTGATTATCTGTCTTTTTTTGTTCCAAACTGCATTTTTTGGATTGGACAGTACATACGCTTTTCATCAAAAAATTATGCTTTGATAAGAACTTGCTCAGAATGGGTACTTGCTTACTTCATATGAACTTGAGGTTGAAAATTTTGCTGCTTGGATTTGGTTAGTTAGTTCTTTGCTTTTTAGTTTTGTTGAAACTGAGGATAACTTACTAAAACAACCAAACTAACTTAGTAATCCTAACCAAACCTAGCCAACCCCTTAACCTAACCAAAGCAACCCAAGCAAAAAATTTAGTTTTTTAAGCAGTTTAAATCCTCCATAAATCTCTTAGACATTTTGCATTTCATATGTGTACCTACTAGCAATCTAGTATTTTTCTGTGTCATACAGTCTTAAGATAACTTAGTAAACCTAGCTAACCCCTTAACCTAACCAAAGCAAACCTAAAAATTTGGTTTTTTAAGCAGTTTAGTAAGCAATTAGTATTTTTCTGTGTCATATGGTCTTAAGATTGCCTTTGGCATTATTTCTAGGCACAAATCAAAAAATCATTACCAAAATTTTACATTTTTGTCCAAACTTAAATACGAATATTTTAAGCTAAAAACCTACTCACCATTTTATGCTTCAAGGTATCCAAAGGTAAGTAGCAGGTGTAGATCAGATTTTACTTTATTTCAAAGGACTACAAAGAGTTCCTTATCACACCTACGAACAGGCACTGAAGCACTACGAAAGGACTGCACTAATTTCACTTTTAAATTTTTAGTTTTTTTACTGCAGTTTTAAAACGGGTAAAGAACAGTCGCCCGCAAAAAATAAACAATAAACATAACCTCAAAAATAGTTGTTTGACAACTGTCATTCTAAAAAGTAGGGCTGGGCGAGAGCGAAATTTTCTGCCGATGCTTCGTTGTTTTTTTACGTCGGATAGAGTGCTCTGACCGGGGTCCCATAGTTTGTACAAAAATACATTTTACAAAGCGTATTTAACAAAAACGTACATTGCGCAAACAATACTTTCCGCAAATCGTAAAATAGCATAACGATACATCGCACAAAGGATACTTTTTGCAAGCCGTACATCGTACAACTCGTACTTTCTACAAACAATACATCCTACAAATCGTACAGTTTAGAATCCGTCCGACACACAATTTTTGTTCTTTGCTGTTTTAATTTAAGCTCAGAATAAATATACAATCTTAGAAGGCGAAGATATATTCTTTTTTTTTGAATTTTATAAAAATTATAGGTTTAAAAAAATATAGGTAGGTATAGAATCGAAAAAAATCGAGACATTAATATGCACTGTGGGGACTCTAGCGGAATCAAATCCTAGCTCTTAAAATATGTGCGGATAAAACGCAACCCCCCCCCCCCCCCCCCCTTAGAAGCCTGGTTATGGTCACATTTTGACTTTAAATTAAGTTTTTTTATTACTTGTCCTTAACCCCCCCCCCCCCCCCCCCGAAGTTAATTTCTGAGTGCGCCACTGATTATTGAAATTTTTCATGGGATTTCCGTCATATCAAATTTGTTTTTTTTAAATGTGATGATATACCTAGGTACACTAGGTATTTTGTGACACCTTGACTGCAATGTTTTTTGTATTTGAGTTAATTTTTAATTTAAAAAAAAAACCTTTAGATATAAAAATCAGATTACTATTGCTTTTTTCTTTAATAAACTTCGGCAAAATAGATTTTTTTTAGCTGCAGGTTGTTTTACACCTCTTTATACAGTGTGTCTCAAAAGTCTCGAATAATGGATTTTTTGGGAGAACGCTTTTTTCAAAAAAAACTTATATATATATATATATAAAAAGTATAGGATAATTTTAGGGAAAATAGCGGTTCCGAAAAATGTATACTTTTTTGTACACGGTGGACACCCTGTATTGTGTAGTGTTAAGGGTATTTTTGAAAAGCTTATTTTTTAAGGATCCAGAAAATGAGATAATATACAGGGTGTCCAATTTAAAAAAGAGATAAGGTGACGTATTTCATTTTTGGGACACCCTGTATAAAATGGTATACATTTTTCGAAACCGCTTTTTCTACCTAAAAATGATCCTATATAAGTTTTTTTTCAAAAATCCATAGTTATCCCGAAAAATCCATTATTCCAGACTTTTGGGATACACTCTGTATAGTTGAGTAAATTTTTAAGATAATGCGGTAAATTAAATTTTTAGACACATTTTATGGTCTATTTTTAGCCATCCATTCATAGTACCTATGTATGGAGGCGATTGGGATCGTCAAAAATACCTAAATACAAAATTTCGTACGTCATGGTGTCTGTCTGTCTTTCGGTAACACGATTACTCAAAAACCGCTAAACCGATTCTTATAAAATTTGGCACCAAAATTCTTTCTCATCCTACGCAGAGTTGATTAGGTTTTGGTGGGGTGGGGGGTTGGCAAGACGATATAAACTTAACTCACGAACCGTATAGCAGCTATGGCAATTTAAAAAATTTTTGAAAGAAAAATTTGATTTTTTTTTTTGGTTGAAAATCCAATTATCTAAGTTAATATGAAAACCGCGTGTCGCTTGTCAAGAGGAGGAGGGGATTAAGCTATTAATAAAATTGTAACTTCAAAGTAGTATAATCCTTTTAAGAAAATTAAGTGGTTTAGAGAGGTTTCACCCTTTAAAAGAGGAATTTTTTTATATGACTGGAAAGCCCATAAAAAATCTCAGTTGTCGTGTTTTTGCGTTTTATCCGCATATTTTTTCTACAAACACAAATCGTCGAATAACTCATAAAATCGTGCCAACGTCGGTATAACGTTGGCAGTGCGTTAGCGATGCGTTGGCCCGATTTATTGTCGATTATATGTGTTTTTAGGGTTATCCTGAGGTTCTATCGAAATTATTTCATTTAAAGCTCCCACCGTATACAGGGTTGGCCATTTAAAAGGGTTCACCTGGATTTTTTCAAAAACTGTAAAGAATTGGAGAAAATGCTGAAACAGATCGATTTTGTTTGAAAGGGGGAGACTTTTTGGCTGTCTTGAAATTTTTGTAGCGCGCATCCCCTTTGAGGGGTAAACTTTACCCCTATATTTTGAATAGAGAAAGTAGTGGGTCGAGTGAGTGAGCCAGAGGCGAACCTTTAAACTTTGGGTTGGACGGGACAAGAAAAACCAAAACCTAATTTTAGGAAATTCTTACTTTTATATATTTCAATTTTTTAGAAAAACTCTTTATCATGGCTTTTCAAAACTAAACAAAAGGCATTTGAATTAAAGGAGAAAGCAATATGTTGTTAACAATTATGTTAAAAATTATTTTGAAGCATGAACCAGTACTAATGCTTTTCTTTTGGGTTAGACGGGACAAAAAATACAACAATCAAAAAAATATTATATATTTTAAAAAATTAAAAATTAAAAATTTTCTTTTTACTTCCCTTGCTAGAGGGAAGTAATGTAATCATCGAAAAATCGCACTTCGAGATTTTGATGATCCTCCACGAATTTTGAGGTTTCGACCAGACGCCGTCGCTCTGTCTGTCGCCTACTTTGTAGCCACTCTAACTCAAAAACTCCTTCACTAATCATAATAAAATTTTACACAGTGATTACTTTTGTTGATGCGCAGACCCCTATGGTTTTTGAGCATTCTCCTAGTAGACCCTTCGGGGCTACCCCCAAAAAACTTCATCCCTAAAAAAATATTTTTTTTCTTACCGTGTGATACCTCCTTGGAAAGCTCATAAAAATTGTAGTTGAATAGCGCCAAAATTTTTGACTACATATATATATATCACATAAAAAATGCAAAAAAAAATTGAAAAATTCAATTTTCTGTGCCATATATCTCGAGTTATGAAACGAAATGTTAAATAAAAAGTAGCTTAGGATAAGATCCAGGTCACACACTATTGTCTTATCAAATTCCATACAAATCGGTTTAGCCGTTATTGCGTGATTAATGGACAAAAATCTTACGTATACGAGGATATACATATATATATATATACATATAGCACATGTAAAACGAAATGTTTTTAGAAACAAAGAAACAAAGTCTGAATCAGAATCTATATATATATATATATATTACACATAAAATGAATTGGAAAAGTCCGTGCACCCTAGAAAAGTCTGGATACACCCTGGAGAAGTCTGGAAAGACTCTGGATAAGTTTGGAAGGACCCTGGAAAATCTGGATACACTCTGGAAAGTCTGGAAAAACCCTTGAAAAGTCTGGAAAGACCCTGGAAAAGTCTGGAAAGACCCTGAAAAAGTCTGGATACACTCTGGAAAAGTCTGGAGAAGTCTGAAAAGATTCTGGAAAAGTTGGAAAGACCCTAGAAAAGTCTGCATACACTCTGGAAAGTCTGGAAAGACCCTGGAACTGTCTGGATAAACTCTGAAAAAGTTTGAAAAGACCCTGGATACACTCTGGGAAGTCTGGAAAGACCCTTGAAAAGTCTAGAAAGACCCTGGAAAAGTCTGGATAAGGCTGGGAAGACTCTGGAAAAGTCTGGAAAGACCCTGGAAAAGTCTGGAAAGACCCTGGAAAAGTCTGGATACACTCTGGAATGTCTGGAAAGACCCTGGAAAAGTCTCGATGAACTCTGGAAAAGTCTGGAAAGACCCTGGAAAAGTCTGGATACACTCTGGAAAAGTCTGGAAAGAACCCGGAAGAGTCTGGATATAATCTGGAAAAGTCCGGAGAAGTCTGGAAGGACTCTTGAAAAGTCTGGAAAGTCCCTGGAAAAGTCTGGATACACTCTGGAAAGTCTGGAGAGACCCTGGAAAGGCCTGGAAACAATCTGGAAAAGTCTGAAAAGACCCTGGAAAAGTCTAGATACACTCTGGAAAAGTCTGAATACACTCTGGTAAAACCTGGATACACTGTGAAAATGTCCGAGTACACCATAGAAAAGTCTGAATACACCCCTGAACAGTGTAGATACACCCAAGGAAAGTCTGGATATACTCTGGAAGTCCATTAAGCGAGTAGAAAAAATATTGTACCCTGCAACTCGCGAAAAGTGACTTTTCCGCACTTAATTGCTGGCCGAACTCCGCTAACGCTTCGTTCGGCCATCTGCAATCGCGTGCGAAAAAGTTACACTTTCCGGACTTGTTAGGTAAACTGCTATTTATTTCTACGACTGTGCGGGAAAGAGATGTTTTTTAGTTTGGAAAGTATCACTTTTCCGCAACTGAGTACAAAAAATATGTGTCAAGAACGTATCTTTCCCATCCTTGCTGCTTTCCCGAACTCCTGTCCGCATTCATTCTCAGGCCAACGGATGTGGGGAAGATTAAATTTTCGCACGAGTTATATAAGATAAAAACTATAATTTTCAGATTTTGCGCATTGTTAACAGTGTGCAAAATATAACTTTGCCGCACTAATGCGCAAAAATAGTGCGAAAAAACTTTGTGCACTGTAATCGTAATGTCAAAACCAGTTCTTCGCATTGTCAGCATACGTCAGTAGGCTTTAAAATGCCTTGTATCTAGTTTTCATATTTTTTATTTAAATTTTTGAAAGCGATTATCTCACAAACTAAATAAGATGACCTATGATGTTGGGTGAAATTTTAAAGAGTTTTTTTGAGAGAATCTACAGATAGTAACATTTTTAAAATTAAACCCCGTTATCAACATTTTTTAACAAATGACGTAAAAATGACCAAAAATGGATAAATTGCATTTATAAATGTGTAGTCGCCCAAATGCTACCATTTCTGAATTTTCCTTAAAAAATCCTTTAAAATGACACCGAACATCCTAAGGTACCTTATTTAGTTTGTACGCCTTTTTCGCAGTCATTTTCATGCGGAAAGTAGCAGTTTTCCGCACAGCGTGCACGAAAAAATTTTGCTTGCAAAAAAATATAACTCGCGCTAAAAACATTTTTACGAGGTTGAGGAAAAGACTTTGCGCAGTGGGTGTTACAGTGTTACGTTACTATGTCACACTAGTGAGCAAAAGGACTTTTTTTATTGACTATATTATACTACTTTCCTTACGCTCTCAGAAGAAAAATTGTTCCTAATGCTTGCAGAAATAATTTTTTCCGCAGTCGACTGCTTAACCGAACTTCTAAGTCCTTCGGCCAATGAAAAAGGAAATCCTTATTTGCCAAGGGCGGTCGCAGTGCCTATGATGCCCCCCCCCCCCCAATTAACGCCCCTCACTGAGAGAATTTTTTTTTTACAATTTTTTATAGTGAGTATAAGATTTTCTTTAAATCCCAGTAAAAAAATATAGATGTTATATAAATCGATTACAGAGAGGGTTTTTCAGGTACTATTAATATTAATAAAATATTCTTTTTTTTAATATTCCCGTAACATATGCTAAGAACCTTCTTTAGATAAAATTTTATAAATTTTATTTGCTACACCTTTGACAAAAACTTGTCAAAAAATTTTACAAAATACCTGAAAAATATCATATTTTAAACAATTTTCTGTCTATATTTTAAAAAAATTCGCCAGCGGCGCTATAACATCATTGGCTGTTACAAATTTAGTTAAGTAATTTTAAACAATTTTTATCAACAACATTATTTAACACTCGTAAAAAATTAGAATAATTTTGAAAATTTGCGCGTTCGGCGTATTTACAAACAGATTTAGAATTAAAACTAGACCCAACGGAGAATGCCACCCCTGCAAACCCAACCCCCACACCTACTAAAGCGCCCCTCCCCTTTGAAATCGTCTTTTTTACAATTTTTGAACCACTTGAAACAGGATCTAACAACATAAAATCGTTCTTTTTCATTATGTTTTTGTAATTTTTTTGGATTTCTATGTACATGACATTCAGAAAAAATATCGGTGAGGGGGCGCCAAATTTATGTCAACGACAGTCGCGTGCGAGAAAGATTAACTTTCCACACTGGTTATACATTGTGCCCTTTAGCCTACTGCTGCTGCCATTTTAACCAAATTGACAGGTAAAACATGGAATTTCTGTCAGTTTGGTATCAATATGGCCGCGACATTAAGCCAAATTTAAGGATACTAAAACGATAAAGACTTTTTAACTGGCTTTTTACTTGAGATAGTGTTAGCTAAATATGGCGGTTCAAAGATGGTCGATATGCGATTTACAAAAGCTGCTTTTTTCTTATGTGCATGGTTTGGCTAATTTTTTTTATATTTACTTAAATTACTACCAGTTGAGAACGGTGTTGCACGGTGCGCCAGATATTAGGCCGTTTTTTACTAAACTTTCTTCGCTTACAAGAAAACTATGGGTCTTACATTTTTAATGTTAGTACTGCATATAATACCCGTATATGTATAGAGGGTAAAAGCCATAGAATTTTGCGCCAAGGAAAAAGAGGTTTAAAACTAGCGAAATATATACTTTTTTAACTATTTCTTGCGAAAAAACTACCGCTGAGGCAACATCCTTTAGGAACAATATAATAGTTATATATAGGTATAAGTATCTCAAAGAGTACTTACTTTAGCACATACATGGTATACATTTTTAAAATCAGCAAAATAAGTAATAAAATTTAAAAATTAAATTTATGCAGGGGCGCCAGTGGCGCACCGAGGGAGAGGGGGGATTTAGGGTCAACCCCTCTCTCCCGAGAAGCCTGGTTACAATTGGCACACTCAAATAACAGCAGAAATAAAATAGGTAAGTATATAGAGAACAAAATACAAGAGCCTAGACTTTAATTTTTAACAATTAAAAATCTTTAAAAAATCATAAATTGCAAAATTTTTCGGCTTGCGATTTGGTGTCAAAAATCGCATCTTAAGAGTCATTTCCGCAAAAATGTTCGCCGACATTTAAAGTAAATATTTCAACACATCGGTATCGGTATACCAAACGCGTTTGAAATAAAGGCAACAATACTTGTTTAGGCCGGACAGCCACTTTTTGTCCAAAATCGCTCAAATTGTCCATGGACCATTTATGGACATCCATTGGACAAAGGTTTTTCCTGATACAGTGGATGACAAAAAAACTGAGTCCAAAGGACTTCCAATTTTGATCCATAAAGAACTGCTTTTTTTCGGTTGGTTTTTGGATATCCAATGGATCATGTTTTTTCTTATTCATTACCAACAATAACATATCTCTTATATGTGGCCGACAATCAGACTTATATATGATGTTGAAAATATATAGGTACCTATATACTTATATATTGAAAATATCGCCGCTTTTGACAAAACTGTCCACTGGATGGAACAAATAGGTATATCCAGTGTACTAAGAAAATTAGACCAACGGATATACATTGTAATTATTAATTTTTTCCAACAGTGAACCACAAAGATATTCTTTGGATAGCCAATGGATAATTTTTGGACAGAATTTCGTTCCCCTGGATAACCAATGGATTTAGTATAGTGGTACAATAGTCAAAATATTGAAACTTTTGAACTTTTTTGGGATATCCAAGAGCCGTCCAACGTTTTTCCTACAGATTTGGTTGTCCAGTGGACTACTGCATTGTCCAGAAAACTCTCTCCACTGAACAGCCTTGGGACAGAGTTGTGCTGTCTGGGATATTCCTATCCGAGTTCTATTAAGAAACTCTGCTCTGTTGAAGTAGAATCTTTGATATTCCAGCAAGATTGTCTGGCAACATAGGCGCCATCAGCTAAACCACTTTACTGAAAAAATTCTCAGTGTACGTTCGTGGATTCGTAACATTACGTACATCCCTCCGTACGCAACGATTCGAGTGGAATCAGCTGTTCTATCAAGTGGGCATCGTTCAAAACATGTAGCATGAACAAGTAAAAAATGTAGTGAATTTTGGATTTGTTTCGAACGAGTTAGGCAGTGGCGTAGCCAGAAATCGACTCTGGGGGGGTTATCATTATACGGTCCCTACCTATCCTACCTATAACCTATCTATCAAAATTTTTGAAAAAATTACACAAAAATACTATTTTTTACGCGTGGGGTTTTAACCTCCAACCCCCCCCCCCCTAGGCTATGCCACTGGGTTAGGTATACCGATACCGATGCGTTGATATTTACTTTGTGTCTATATTAAGGGTAAAACAACTCAAATTCCCAAAACTCCATCAATATTTACGATTTTATTTTAATTTTAAGTAAAAAATTGCATTTTAAGCGTTATTTTCTTTAAAAAATTTGGGAAAATAAACAATTTTAAATTTGGTTAACAACTAAGCCCAGGTCCGCCCGGTTATGGTATGGGGGACTATTAAAATCGTGAAATTTTGACTTTTCTTAATGTTATCAAAAATGAGTTACTAAGGTTACAAAACACCTTAATCGACGAAAAAATAAAAGTTGTCTGTCAGTCTGTTCTCTGTGTGTATACACGATAACTCAAGAACGCCTTAATTAGTTTTAACGAAATTTGGTACAAAAATCCTTTATCGGCTGACCATGAACTGATTAACTTTTGGGTAGGGTGGTGGGGTGGTTAAAGGGGGGAAAGGGGGGATAAAATATTTTAAAAAATTGTAACTTTGGAACAAAAGCAAGTAGCGATATACGATTCTCAGATTTAAGTTTCCATAAATATGTACTACAAATTTTGTTATAAAATCCAAATTCGTGGGACCGTTAGTTTCCGAGTTATTTGAAAAAACGTTAAAATATGTAAAAAAAATCATAACTTTAGAAGTAAAGCAGCTATTGATATGCTGTTTTCAGATTTTGGTTTTCGTAAATATTACCCAAAAATTTTGTTATAAGGTTCAAATCTTTCAAAGCTACAGTTTTCGAGATATTTTCATTTTCTTTCAACATAAAATAATTGATTGTATGGTAGACTATTCGTGCTTTGTAGAAGCAATTTTTTTTCTAAAAATTTTAAAAATTTCAGCTAAAAAATTACTTCGAAGGGACCGTTTTTTTTATGCTTTCAATAACAATTTTGAGTCGGTACATATTTAAACGTAAAATCGAGTTTAACGCCAAGGATTTTAAAAAATTTCAAACGTATTTCCTGTTTATATATGAAATCCGGTGTTAAGGTAAAAAATGTAAGTTTTGGGTCGTAAAATAATGGCAAAACCAGTGGCAAAGGTCCTCAACACCCCTTCCCCCCTCCCTGAAACTTATTACTAACTTTGCAAAAGATCCCGTTTGTTGACTTTGGACCTGTAATGTTTAGAATACTTTTATACCTACCCCCCACCCCGAAAATGTTTCTGACTACGCCACTGGACATGTTGCTTTAGTTTTTCTGTAAGAAATAATTAAAAACATTACAAAAATATCATTTTGCCAAATTTAAGCTTATTTTTTTGACTTCCTAGCTGTACAAATTCAAAATTTTACAGCAAATAAAATAATTTTTTGGGAATCCTTGTTAGGATAACACTAATCGAGTTAAAATAAGGGATTGTGAGCAATTTCAGCCGTGATTCCTGCATGGCTTACCCTGTACATGCGGTTATAGTACTCAGCATCAAAAATGTGAAGTTCATATAAGTATGACGACGTTTTATTTTCATCTGACATTAAGTAGTTATATATTTTCTTGTAAAGTTAAGTAAAAAAATTGGTGCTAGAAAGCACGGATAGTCCACCATACAATCAATTATTTTATGTTGAAAGGAAATGAAAATATCTCGAAAACTGTACCTTTGAAAGATTTGAACCTTATAACAAAATTTTTGGTAATATTTACGAAAACCAAAATCGGAAAACCGCATATCAATAGCTGCTTTACTTCTAAAGTTATGATTTTTTTATATATTTCAACGTTTTTTCAAATAACTCGAAAACTAAAGCTCCCACGAATTTGGACTTTATAACAAAATTTGTAGTCCATATTCATAGAAACTTAAATATGAAAGCCGTATATCGCTATTTGCACTTGTTCAAAAGTTACAATTTTTTACAATATTTTATCCCCCTTGCTCCCCCTTCAACCCCCCACCTTCCTACCCAAAAGTTAATCAGTTTATGGTCAGCCGATGGAGGATTTTTGTACCAAATTTCGTTAAAATCGATTAAGGAGTTCTTGAGTTATCGTATACACAGACAGACAACAGACCGACAGACAATTTTTTTTCCGTCGATTAAGGTGTTTTGGAACCTTAGTAACTCATTTTTGATAAAATTAAGTAAAGTCAATATTTCACGATTTTAATAGTCACTACGCCACTGGACACAGTATATTGTGTATAGTGGACCAAAAACGGCCATTTTGCTAACTTTTACCCCTAATTTATGAATAAACCTGTACTAATTGGGGGGACGCCTTTATCTTGGCATTTTTCATATGAAAACAACCCCTCCACAAAAAACTGCCTAGAACAAAAACATCCTCTAACATTCTTTTTATTCTGAGCTCAGATTTAAGCAGCTGTCGGTCGAGCACAGAACACAATTTGTATGTTGGACGGATTCTAATATATACGATTTGTAAGATGTATTATTTGTAGAAAGTACGAGTTGTACGATGTACGGTTTGCAAAAAGTATGCTTTGTGTAATGTATCGTTATGCTATTTTATGATTTGCATAAAGTATTGTTTGTGCGATGTATATTTGTTTTAAATACGTTTGTAAAATGTATCTTTTGGAATAATTATGGGGACCCCTCTGACCGCTAATAGATAGTACCTAATTTAGCTCCTCCATAAACTAGTTCTGCAGAATAAAATGACGCAGTTTTTCTTACAACATTAGGATAAATATAAAGGTTGCTGTGTTTTTATTTCAAATGAGGTGATAAGTAAAAATTGCCCCTTTCCAGAATTCGTACAGGTGAGACTTTCTGTCGTTTCTGAAGAATCGCGACCATATTGTCAAAATGATTAAGGTCACCATTTTGTTTTATATATTGGATCAAGACTTTACAATCTGATTCCAACATCAATAAAATCACAAAAAAAGAAAAATTAATTAAAAAAATCCTTCAAAATTTTTTTTAATGCAAACAGGCAACTGTTTCTCTGCTTACTTTAATTGTTTTTTTTATTATTTATTTACTGTTTTATTAAATTTAGAAATATTTTGCTCAATATTTTGTTAGTATTTTAATTGTCTTTAAAAATTGCCATTATAGATACATAGTTAGATTTAGGGTGGCTTTGCCCAGCTTGTGGGCATGGGTTTGAGCTGGTTTTGTGTGTCTGTCTTTTTTCTTCCTTATGTAGAGTGATGGGCAGTAGGACAGTAAGATTGGCGCTGGGTTTGTGCATATTGGTTGGGTAACTGGATCTTTAGTTCAATTATTTGTTATAGTAAATAATGTATTTCCCCAATTTCGATCATTTTTGGTACATTTAGTCTACCCATGAAGAAGATAAAAAATTTTTTTTTAATTTTTTTGACCATTACTTTTTTTTTAATTAATTCTTAAGAATCACACAAACTAGCAATTTTGTTCAATATGTGTGTAAGCTACTGATTAACTAGCACGCACTTTTGCTGATCCCAAAAAACACTAAATTTACACCAGTTTAACTAGTTTGAAAATTTTGAAAGTTAGACCAAAAGTTAGTTTACAGTTCAATAGTAATTTGTGCTTAAAGGCAGCCTAATTAAACCAATAGGGCCTTAGAAATAGTAATGTGAAAGTTTGTGATATAAATACATAACAGATAGGTATAACCCAAGGTTACCTGGGATCAGTTCTTAAAATCAGCACTTCAAAAAAAACTGATAAGTATAAATTCCAACAATATTAGTTTTTAGTTTTTATAATAACAATAAAGTAATTTTCGGATTAAAGGTGGACTACTCTTATATTTTATGTTTCTATTTTTTAAATACAAACCTAAGGAAAACTTTTTCATGTCCAAAATGAGTGCTTGTCTCTAAGTGTACTGCACCAGAAACTGAAAGTTATGATCATGTAAGGTGTGATGTTTGTACTAAAGTCTTTTGCCTCAACTGCTCAGGTCTTTCAGCCTCAGAACAAAAGGGGTTGGCAGTCAAAAAGCGGCCATATATTACTGTATGACTTGTCTAAAAACCAGAAACACAGCACCTTGAGATATAATCATATCAAAACTGCAAAACTCTTAAGGAGGATATATATATATAATCCGTTTATTTATCTAAAAGCTAGTTTGCAAGATTACAAAAAAAAATAATCTGTAATAATAGTACCTATAGCTACTATTATAAATTTAAGAAATAATTTTTCATTCTGTAGTTAAAAATATATATACTTATACTTATAGTCTTGTAAAATAAACAAATAAATAAATAAATAAAAACCATATGTAAACATTAGGAATGGAAATTTGTTCAAAGTTAAACAAAGCCAAAAATCATAGGATAAAAACTAAACATTAAACAGTTTTATGACACAACAAAGAGGTAAAAAATCGATAAAATAAACAAACAAAAGAACAAAAAAAAATTAACAAAATTTAAAATAACGCCATAATTTTATGTATTCTATTCATCAAATTTACCACACTCCCTCAATAAAAACATTTTTAATTTAAATTTAAATGTCTCAACTGTGGAACGGGTTTTCAGTTCAGCAGGAAGATTGTTGAAGTCATTAAGCCCTCTGAAAAAAACTGAGTTTGCTGCAAGTTTTTTATGTCGTTGTGGAATGTCAAAATCATTCTGTTGCCGGGTACTATGTGTATGAACCTGACTGTCTGACTGTTAAATGTTATATTACTATATATATATATATATACTATATAAACCTTAAATATTCTACAACCGGCAACCATTGTAGCTTTTTTTGCATGTTTTTTATCGGAGTGTACCTGTTACAATAGAGAATAATCTGCATTGCCCTATTTTGCATTTTCTGAAGGCTGTAGTAAGTAAAGATTGATGCAATAATTAAAATGCGGGAGAACTATTGTATTATAGACTACCAACTTCCACCACAAAGACAAGCTATTTGAGCATCTAGCTAGATGATTTATCCCAAAACTAATTTTTGAAATTATTAGGTTACAGTGATCTTTTAAAGACATTTTATTGTCTATATAAACACCAACATACTTTATCTTATTGACCTTTTCCAGCATGTCTTTTCCAATTTTAATAGTAGATTTATTGGCAGTAGGAGTTTTTTTAACACTTTCTTTTGCAATAATCATATACTTGGTTTTACTTTTATTAATACTCAAGAGGTTCTTCTTGCAATAAGTATCAATTTTTCCAAGGGTTCTATTAATACACTCCATAAGAAACTCAATGTTATCTGAAGAGCCGTACACTAGAGTATCATCAGCTAGTAAGTGTATATTGATTTCAGTACGATTATCCACAGTTTCGACAATGTCATTAATGTACAAAACGAACAACAAAGGCCCCAACACACTTCCTTGAGATACACCACATTCATTCTTCAAACATTCAGATAGTTTTCGATTTACTCTAACTCTTTGAATTCTGTCATACAAATAACTCCTAAACCATTCTAAAACCTTCCCTGTGACTTCCATTCTCTCTAGTTTTTGCAATAACTTCTCTCGATCTATGGTCTCAAACGCCCGCTGTAGGTCTAGTAAAACTGCTATGGTGCATTTATTATTGTCATATGCAGTTTTCCAGTTATCCAAGACAAATTGTATTACTGTCTCACAGCTATAGCCTTTTCGAAAGCCTGACTGGAGTTCAGTTATTATGTTACACTGCTCAATAAATTCTACAAATTGTCCATAAACCACCTTATTTGAGGATCTTTTCAAGTACTGGTAGAATATTAATTGGCCGGAAGTTCTTTGCTTTGATATTATTAGCTTTTTTCTCAACTGGGACTATAGTGGAATTCTTTAGCAACTGCGGGAAAACACCCTGCTCCAAAGAAGTATTTATTAAATTCAACCATGGGTCCTCAATAGCACAATAAATATTTTTGAAAAAAATGATATCAGCGTCATCCGGACTACCTTTGTTTTTCAAAGAGAATACAACATTCTTTAAAGTAGATTTATCGATCAATTGTTGAAGTGTTGATTAACTTCAGAATTTACGGGACTATCAATACTAAAGATAATATTATCAATGCTTTATCAGGTAACAGAGAGTCCTTAGTCTCTATTTCTCCATCAAAATCTATTTCACTGATTTTTTAAGAGATTTTACTAACTGCTAAAACTTGCTTCAGAGTGGCCCACATATTTTTGGGATCTCTCTTACACTGATCGACCTTTTGTTCAAAGTATGGTCTTTTTTCATGTTTGATAACTTTTACCACATTATTTCTATTAAATTGAAAAAATAGTCCATACTTCTCTCAGTGGAGCTTCTTAAATTAGGGTATAAGAAGTAAAACACTCAGTCTTCTCCACAATGGTTTATGTAATTTAAACGTTTTTTTAATTACATAAGGTACTTAGAGTACATGTTTCGGTTTCAGATGAAACCATCATCAGCTCTGAAATACAAAAAAGGAATAATAGGATTTTTTCATACAAAACTGTCACCCGTCAAAAACCGAAAAGCAACAAAATTAGCTTATATATAGCTGGCATTTCGGTTTTTGACGGGTGTCAGTTTTGTATGAAAAAATCCTATTATTCCTTTTTTGTATTTCAGAGCTGATGATGGTTTCATCTGAAACCGAAACATGTACTCTAAGTACCTTATGTAATTAAAAAAACGTTTAAATTACATAAACCATTGTGGAGAAGACTGAGTGTTTTACTTCTTATACCCTTATTTCTATTATTTTTATAAACACTATGGCTTTCTTCCGTTTGTACACTCTTATAATGTTTATAGCTCTGATCTCTCATTCGCTCTGCCTCTTTCACTCGATCATTCCACCAGGGTTTAAAATGGACTTAAATTTTTACAGTCTTCAAAGGAGCTACTTCATCTATATTATCAAAAATAATACAGGCTACAGAGCAACGAATTAACACTATTGTTAACTCTGTAGCAACCTTAGAGCAGCAAGTATCTAAACTCACGGATAAGTCAAAAGACACAGAAGCTTCTTATACTCAGGAAGTTAAAGACTGTATATCTACATAATTGGGAAATGGATTTGAAAGCAAGGGGGATAAAATTGAAAAAATTTCAAAAGGAATTGACTTAAACCAAAAAGCACTTAATAACTTATCAACCAACATAAATTAAACTTCAAATGACCTGCTGCAAAACTGGATAATTTAGTCACTTCAAATAAAGAAGTTATTCGGGTTTCCACTAATAATGTCCACCAAGAACTTAAATCCCTACAACAAAGCTACTCCAAGGTAAATATGATGCAATGGAAGCTGAAATACTGTGCTTAAAAGATGAAATTGCGAAAATTTCATCCAATACTAAAATTCCTGGAATATCATCAAATCAGTCCCCACAAATTACTGCAGGCAGCAAACAAAACAAGATAACAGCTGCTGTTATAAAACCAAGAATTGCCATGTTTGTCAGCAAGCTAGATGCGTCAACATCTAATCAGTCATTAGAGGATCATAAACACTCATTTTGGTCAGAACCGTGAATTTACTATAATAAAATTGTCAGTAAGGTCAGAGCAATTTAGCAGCTTTAAAATAGAGATAGATCCAGGGCTGCAAAATCACTTTTTAGACTCAAACAACTGGCCAGAGGGCGTAGTTGTAAAAAAAATTTAAGTTTTTTTTGAAGTGGACTAACCTCACAGTACAGAAGCAATAACAATTACTACAGATCCAGAAACCCGAGCGGAAGGTCGTACAGCCGAAATACACTAAATATTCAAAGTGTAAGAAACAAAATCAATGAATTGGATATACTGTTAGCTGAAATGAAATTTCCAGATGTGATTTGTCTAACGGAGCACTGGCTCTCACAATATGAAGTCTTGGTACTAAATGGATACATAGATAGATACAAGCATACAAAAAAAATGGGGGTTCTGTAATCTTAGTTAGAAATAGTATTAATTATGAATGTATCAATAAATTTAATCACATAAACTCCGATAGAAACTTTGAATTAACCTGTATACATTTAAAAAAACCAAACATTTATATACTTAATATATATCGGTCTCCACTTGGAAATGTTGATCTGTTCTATGAAAATTTAAACTTTGTTTTGTTAAATTTGCCACTTAAAGCTAACATGATATTGACAGGCGACTATAATATCAATCAATATGTAGACTCTGTGTAAATGTTAAGACTTAAATGCATATTTCTAGCGCACAATGTTAAAATGCATGTAAATTCTTTTACCCGTGTCACGAAAAATAGTGCTACTATGATTGATTTTTTTGCACTAATTTTTTACAAAAAATTGGCATAAAAAGTATAAATATAGACCACAACATTTTGTTCTCTGCTATACCAATCGACACTATTAAAAAGCAAAACGTAACATCAGAAAATATTCAATTTTTTTCTGAAAGAAACATACAAAAATTTAGAAGTAATTTAGAAATCATTAATTGGTCACCGCTATTGCATATTCATGCAAAATGTTCCTATTTTCCAAATACGATAAATGAAGTTGTAAAAACGTGCTTCCCATGGAAAATAAAAAACAAACAAAATCAAAAGAATACATTACTGCAGGCATTAAAATTTCTTGTAAAAATAAACGATCACTGGCCTACATAGCGAAATATACAACACATGTAAACTTTTTAGATTACTTTAAAAAATACAAGCATATTTAAAAAAATACCATATCCCTAGCTAAATCACTTTTTTACAAAAATCAAATTGAAACTGCAAAAAATAATAAACGTGAAACATGGAATATTGTTAATAAATTATCTGGTCGACAAAAAAGCAACACATAAAAACTATTGAAATAAATATAAATTCAGATCCTCTCTCTTGCTAACCACTTAAATAATTACTTCTGCACAGTAGCTAACTCCGTAACTAAAAATATAAATTCTTCTTCAAATTTTAGAGATTTACTTAGACAAAAACGAACTCGAGAATTACACAGTTTTACCTACTTCAACAGCTGAAGTAACTGAGGTAATATAGGATTTAAAAAACAAAAGCTCTTGCGGAATAGACGGCTTGTCGATAAAAATAATAAAGCAACTTCCAGAGAACTGCTGTGAGGCTCTTGCCTATATTATAAATGATTCTTTTAAGGAGAGATATTTCCCCAACGATTTGAAAACCGCTATAGTTATTCCTTTACCCAAAGGAGGAGATCAAAAAGATCCAAGCAACTTTCGACCAATTTCACTTTTGCCAGTATTATCAAAAATTATGGAAAATATTGTTAAATCAAGATTGCTGTCATACTTTAAAAAAATTAAATTACCTTCCCCAAAGCAGTTCGGATTTCAAACAAAAAAAGGTACCAAAGACACAGTTTACAATTTTCTTAATGAAGTTTATTCCAAACTCGACAAAAATTTTGTTGCCACAGTGTTTTGTGATCTCGCTAAAGCCTTTGATTGCGTTGATCGCGAAGCACTGTTGCATAAAATGGAATTCTATGGTTTTCGGGGAAAGGCTTTGTTGTGGTTTAGATCATATTTAGAAGACACTTTTCAGATAACTCAAATTAAAACAATTAATGGTACAGTTGATTCAACACTAGCTCCAATAACGTGCGGAGTCCCACAAGGGTCGGTTTTGGGTCCGATTTTGTTTCTCCTCTTTTTAGATGACCTGTCTTATCTCCCTATAAAAGGAGTTTTCACTTTTTTGCGGACGATACCAGTATTACTTGGTCATTAGACAACAGGGTATAGTTGGAAAAACAAATAGAGCAAGATTTAAAACTTATAAAAGAGTGGTTTGACGCAAACAGATTGTCACTAAACCTTAATAAAACCGAGTATATTGTATTCAAAAATAAAACAACATTAAATTTAAAAATTGAAAAACAATAAATAGAAGTAATTGATAGCAATTTGTCCTGGACTACACAATACAAAAATATTAGTAAAAAATTGGCATCAAGTCTCTATGCTATCAAAATTACTAAAGAAACCCTTGGAAAGGAAGCGGCAATTGAGATCTACCAGTCATTATTTGAATCCCATATTAGGTACTGCGTTCCACCACATAAGCTATTTGTCTAATAGAAAAATTATCTTATACAACTTCTTGTCAGAAATACTTTAAGGAACTGAATATACTAACATTTTTCATTTGATATTATATAAGTCTCTTTCACTAATTCATAACTACGAAAAGCAAGGGTTCTTTCAGAAAAAAATTGATATTCATAACTATAACACACGGACGAAAAATGACTTACAAATAAACCGACCACTTACTTCACTTTCAAAAAACTCGGTATTTTATATTGGTAAACCATTGTATAATAAACTTCCTAATAATATAAGAATTTTAAGTCCTAAAAATTTAATAAAACTTTAAAACAATATTTATTAGAGTCTGCACATTATACACTTAATGATATAATAGAAAAACCAAACCCCTTTTCTAACATGAAAGTGCCCACTTGGGTACCTATTTTCAGTTTAACTTTAGTTTATGTTTTAGTTTAAGTTTAGTTTAGGAAATAATTTTGTACAGCTTTATTCTTTTCAAAATAAAGATACATTCATTCACATGTAATGTAAATTGAATTATCTTGATAATTACTTAAACTTGGACAGTGGTTTATAGCTCATTTTAAAGGTATTTTAAATACCTTTTCAATGATGTATCTCATAATTTACTTTTTGTTTAAAAAAATTTGAAATTAGAAAAAAAACTTTTTTATTTTTGAAAAACAGCATCTTTTATTTTTTTTTAATAAAAATTCGTTATGTTCCTGGATATTATACCAAACTATTTACAAAGTTTCAAGATAGTGACTTGACGTGTTCATCAAAATAGTAGTTTTTACAACTAGTGGCTAAAATAGTGCTTTTTTACAAGAGTTGGTTTAAATAACGAGCGCAGCGAGTAAAAAAAAGCACAGTTTAGCCACGAGTTGTTCTCGAACGAAGCGCACTTCTCAAATCAAGGCGGCTGGTAAATTAAAAAACAATGGTTGCCATAGCGACGTGCCTTTTTACTCAGTTACGTTCGTTGCTGCGACATTTTAATCTATGACAGTTTGATATTTTGACGATGTTTTTAAATGATTTTTTCGTAAATACTTGGTGAAAACTGGCAGAAATGGCTAAATTTTTATTTGCAGGAATTATTAGCTTTTTTAAATATTACTTTTTTCCGCTATTTCTCTTTAATTTTGGGTAAAAAACGGACAGAAATCTTTTTTTGCACCCGTGATCAAAAAAAAAGTTTTTTTGCATCGATAACCAAAAAAAAACCTTTTTTTGCATCGGTAACCAAAAAAGTCACGCTTTAGTTATCTGCAGACAGTTAATAAAATCATATTTTTGATGAAGGTATAAAAAAAATTATTTGTACCCAATTTGTATTTTTCTTAACAAGTCTTACTAAGGCCACATATTTTTTGAGCACAAATGTTTTTGGCAAATTTTGAACACCGCTTACTCAACAATAATATAGTTTTATATATATATGAGTAATTATATAATAATTATAATACTTATTGGTTTGGATAGTTCTGATGGTGTTCCTAGTAATAAGACACCTATCTTTCTATTAACCAATTTATTTGCAATGATAATCCTGTTTATGAAGATCTATAGTGGATAGTAGAGTAGAAAACATGCTTTATTGTCAAAGAACTACATTTAAAATGAATTTAAAATGACAAGTCTTATTGATAAAGCTGCTAACCTAAATTAAGGCTTAATATAAATCCCGAAAATGTCTAGGTCTAAAATTAAACTTTCCTAATTAGTTAGTATTATAAATTTATTAAAATATATTTAATAAAAAACGCAATCAGTCATTTAAAGTATTAGATACAAACCTCGATAAAAAAAAAACAAAATTTTAACATTAAAGTTGCTAGAACTGGAATAAAACGCCAACTCAAGAAAAACTGTCTTACCCTGAGATCTAAATTTCTTTAGAAATGTGACATTGCGTAGTTCAACAGGTATATGATTATTAATTTTTAATTAATGAGTTTGTACAAGTAGGAGATGGGGGTGGGCAATCTCAACTCATGAAATGAGTGAGGTGCTTGTGGATTAATATAATAACTCTTTATTATTGTTTCTAGAAATTCTAATACAACACAAGCTAAGGAACTAGATAAAAATAATATTATTATATTATCATATTATTCTTAAGGTAAGCCATTATATTCTTGTAAACCTCTGATAAAAATAGAGTTCGGACCTTTATTTGTTTGGACTTTTGGTATATAAAAATTCTTCCTATACCTAGTTAAAATTCTTGCACAATAGTCAAAGTGCGGTTGTAATATTGTTTTATATGTTATACTCTAGGTTATACCAGAGTGCATAGACATTTGTTAAGAAACTAGAGAAAACATTTTTTTTTTCAATTTTTTTTTAAACATTATTAAAATTATTTTTTAAGTTAAGTGTTTTTTCTATATTAACACCCAGATATTTAACTTCATCAACAATTTCAATTTTAGTGTTATCAATAACAATATTTATCTGAGAAAAATCGTTTTTTTATAGAGGTGTTTTGTACAAAGGATATTTAGTTTTGAAAGTATTAAGTTTAGTTTATTGGTTTTTAAGTATTATGACAATATTTTTAGCTCATCATTAATTCTTGTGACAGCTGATTCAAGATTTTTATCCTTATCTCCAAGTGCATATGCAAATGCATTTAGATAGTCACATTTTTTAAAAAGCCTATATCATTTATATTAACAATAAAAAACAAACATCCAAGGACACTCCCTTGGGAAACCCTAAGCGTGTTGGATTTTGATGGGGACATTGCATTATTTATGATAGTGACTTGTTGATAAGTCCAGAGCAGTTCCACCTATTTCATAATTAGTGAAGGGATATGTGTAAGTCCGTGGGATTTTTATTGATAGCTCTTTAGTCACACAATCAAGTGTTACCGGGTGTTTTGTTCGCATCCGTCTAGAAGGGGTTGATATGCCGTCATCTTTTAAGATGGCGGCCATAAAATCATGAAAAATACTTTCGCAACCGGCCTTAATGATCTTGAAAATCGCAAAAAACAAGATTTTTGCCATTTTCTCTTGAGAAAATCTTAATAATTCGACTTTTTGTCAGACCAACTTCAAATGTACATACATTACCATATTCTGAAGAAAGTGTTTTAGATGCCATTTTCCAAAATGGCGGTCGAAAAACCATAAAAAAATCTAAATATGCCAGTATAGGGCATGACTATACTTGTTTATTAACATTCATAATAAAATTCAAGGATGAGGATTTAACAGCTATTTAGTCACACATTCACGTGCAACCGGGTGTTTTGTTCGCATCCGTGTAAAAAAGGTTGACATGACGTCATCTTTCAAGATGGCGGCCAAAAATCATAACAACGGAACCGGGGCACGATTATACTCGACTCCATATAATTCGAGAACGAGGATTCCAAAAAATTTACTTTTAAAGTCACGCGACCTTAAATAACCTTGAAAATCGTATGAAATATTTTTGTCATTTTATCTTCAATAAATCTTAATAATTCGACGTTTTGTCAGACCAACTTCAACCAGTTAGTTAAACTATTAGGCAAGTATACCAAATTCCATCCTTAGAGATTGATGCAGTTTGAAGTTTCATGACCTGGTAAAATACCCCAGTAAAATTAACAAATTGCAAAAATAACATACCAAAGGGCGTTATTTATCAACTATTAAAGCGAAGAGGACCAAACCTAACCAAAGGAGGACCAAAGATAAGAAGGTCAATTTTGTTAAAAAAAATTGTTTGGATATGGCTGATATATATCAAAATGGCGACACATCCACTACACGGATTAATAAACAAGTATAGTCATGCCCTACTGGCTTAATTAGAATTTTTTATGATTTTTCGGCCGCCATTTTGGAAAATGCTATCTAAAACAACTGGTCCAGAATATGCTGATTCAAGATTTTTATCCTCAACTCCAAGTGCCATATGCAAATGCATTTAGATATTCGCATTATTTTAAAAGCCTATATCATTTATATTAACAATAAAAAACAAACGTCCAAGGACACTCCCTTGGGAAACCCTAAGCGTGTTGACTTGTTGATAAGTCCAGAGCAGTTTCACCTATTTCATAATTAGTGAAGGGGCATGTGTAAGTCCGTGGGATTTTGATTGATAGCTCTTTAGTCACACAAGCAAGTGTTTCAAGATGGCGGCCAAAAATCATAAAAAATACAACTTTCGCAACCGGGGCATGATTATACTGGATTACATATAATTCAGGACGAGGATTGCAAAAAAATTACTTTTATGGTTTTTATAAAATTAAGAGACGAAAGACGATCTGAAACTAAAGAGGTACCTGTTGAAGCTGTAAAAGAACATAGTTGCGACATGTTACAGCAATTGAAGAAGAAATTTAGGGAACTTACAAAACGAAGTGACAAAATGCATTTCCACTCACTCCTGCCTATTATTTGGAGTAGATCAAAAATAGAGAAAGAATTTTAGAGTCAGTAAGTATATGACAAGGGCTGTTAGAAGAACAAAAAAGAAAAAGGGATTCTGTCCACCCCGAATCGCAAGCCAGGAAAAAAGTTTCCCCTAAAATAGTCAAGTTAGTTTCAGAATTTTATTTAAGAGATGACAGAAGTCATAGGATGCGTGGAAAAAAAGACTGTGTTGCAGTTGTGTGCAGAAAAACAAGAAAGAGTATCTTCAAATTGCTTACTTTTAGCCAACTTAAAAGAAATTTATGCCCTATTTAAAAAAGATTATTCTGAGGTTAAAGTTGTATTTACAAAATTTTATGAGTTAAAACCAAAAAATTGCATATTAGCAGGACAAAGTGGAACATACTCAGTATGTGCTTCTACTTACTATTCATCAGAACATTAAATTGATGATTAATGGTTCAAAACTGAATAAAGTAATTGTAAAGTGTTTGTAATTTATAAATAAATAAATTAATTAAATACATAAATTATACGTACCAAGAATATTAATTACTTAATTAAAATGTCTTTACTGGTTGCCTGTCATCTTGATTGTTTACGTGAGTAGCAGCAAACATATGACCCTCCCTTGATCTTTTAAATTTTGTCCAAAACAAGAAATCATCCTTTCCTCGCCAATTTGATCGTCCGTGTGTCCGTTACGTATTTTATAATTTAATAATCATTTTCTGATAAAAACTGTTGTAAAATAACGTATGTGTATATCAAATGAACTTACCAAGTTCAAAAGCGAAAAGAAGCACATAATGCTATAAATAGTCAACCATCTTAAAAAAAACTTTCTTACGCGTAGCTATAAGATGCCTCCCTGACAAAGTTCTACTTTACCTCCTATTAGAATAATCTACTATTATTTAAATAGGATAATTCTTTTTTTTTAAATGTTACCATTATATACCAAATTTTAGCAAAACTTAACAGAGCATCTTTAAGAGACGCGACGTACGCCCAGGGGTTCCACAATAAACCAAGTTTTGCATTTTTGAAAATTAGTGTCTCAAAGAATTCGAAAATTTGCATTTTTATTTTTATTGGCAGGAGAACACGGCTGCCCTATTTCAAAACAGTAAGTAAGTAACTAACATTTTTGTCAAAACTGAGTTTTTGGCTGTTTGGAATCCCCGTGTTTTACTGAAAATTTTGGTATGGCACACATTAAAATCGGTTTATAAATAAGAAAACTAATTACAATTTTTAAAATAAAACTTCTATCTAGTCTCTTACTAAAAAAATATTAAAATAAATTTTTCTTCATAATTATAAAAATGTAGTTACTGCGTTTTGAAATAGGGCTGCCGAATATCGACCAAAAACCGCAAGAATCGGAGATGGACACTAAGGAGCTGATATTAAAAAAAGTAAAATAGTAATAAATAAAGGGGCAGTTCATCAGAATGACAAGTTGTGCTTAATCGATGGCAGATAAAACTACGATGAATGGTAATCTTTATTTTTTTCTATGAAGCTTCATTAATGAGATATATGTAGACGTTTTGTCAAAAGATATAGTTTAAAAAACTGACATGTGACTTTTTTCTAATGTTCGTAATGTTTCTAGTGTCAAAATGCTGACATTCCTTTGAAAATCAGTCCACAAGAAAAACATGAAGATATATCAAGTGGTCAAATTTGAAATTGAAATGGTAAAGTGTTTATTGCACGTGATATAAACGTGATTATATCTTATTAACGAGGCTTCATATATAGAAAAAGAACAAAGATTACCATTCATCGTAAAGTTTATTTGCTATTGCTTAAGCCCGACTTGTCATTTCGATGAACTGCCCCTTTATATTTAATGGACCTCTATTATTTCTTCTTAGGACAACTGTACCGAGTTTTAATTAAAAGTTTCTATTTTACCGAGTACCGAGTTTTAACAGTTTTGATTTTTGTAGGTTCTAGAGTCTGGTGCCAAAAACTTCTTGTTTATTAAAACAACACTGGAAGATCCAGTACAATTAGCAAATAAAATAGTATCGGAGATTGCTGAAAAGAAGAGCCAAGAAACCAGGTTCTTACTGCGCCTAATACCTGTTGAAGTGACATGTAAAGCATTTGTCAAAGATATAGAGAATGCCTTTGAAATTCTGGCTGAGAAGTATTTCACAAAAGATGCCACAAGTTTTTCCATTATTTTTAATCATAGGAATAATAATTGCTTATCTAGGTAGGTTTACAGTGGACTGATATTGCAAAAAACGACATAATAAGGCACTTTGTTTATTCTAGAATCAACAGATTTTTTCAGGGGGAGGCAAAACAAGTAAATAATAATAATAGTCTTTTTTTATAAACCTAACAAATTTGTTGGGCTCGAAAAGGAAAGAGAATAGCTCGGCAGGCAAAAATTTTAAAAATAACAAAATTAAATATTTATTACTATGTAAAAAAAAACTTGTTTCAGTGGTCCTTTATTTGCACTTAAACTAATTAGACCCTGTATAATGTTATAGAGGGGATATACATAAATTTTTCCAGCCCTACCATTCAAAAAGAAGAAGAAAAGAATTTTCTTGGATGATATTCGTGCCGACAGTTATTATTATTGTCCCACTATATTTTCGCAAGTTTAAATAGGTTTTTTTTTTCTGATTCAAAAGATACCTTATATGGTACCTTCTCTAATGGTTTTTAAATAAAATAGCATTATTGGAAACCAACATATACAGGGTATCCAATTAAAAAAAAGTAACCCCGCCATCCTATCCGCCCCCTTAATAAGATACTTTTTTAGTATGTAAAAATTTACTTCTTCCCCATTTTTGATTTTGGTGATATTGGGAAAACTCGAGTTTTTGGGACACCGTGTATAAGTATACAGGGTTGCCACAATCCTTGAAAATCGCGAAATCCGGGAAAAAGTCGGGAATTCGCTGGAATTGGGAAATATCCGGGAAAAAGTCGGGAAATTTGCAAAGAATCCTTGAATTTTTCAGATATTTTTGATCTGGTTGAGATTCCTTTGTACTTATATAAAATTTACATGTAACTTTTTTTGCCGGTCTCCATAGCGCAGTGGGTAGCGTATTTACCTAACGCGTGAAAAGCCCCGGGTTCGAATCCCGGATAGGATGAATAATTTATGTTTGTTTTTAACTCTGCAAAAATACTTTGCTACATTGGGCATTGATCCTACTAAGGATGAAAAGTCCCAGTATAAAAAAAAAACATATAAATTTTTTTTTCTAAATATACAATTTGCAGTGGTCTAGCCAGAAATCGACTCTGGGGGCTGTTTCATCATTTAATAAACATCGACTATCTACCTATGGCAAATTTTTAAACATTAGGTAGGTGCCTATTGCTTGAGCTTTTGAACTGAAGAGGAGGGAGAGGGGCGGTTTAATAGGTGTTGTGTTACTGTATACGAAATTAACCCTTAAATGCGCCGCAGGGAAAAATTTTGAAAAAATTACACTCAAATGCTTTTTTTTACACGTTTCAAGTCTTGCTTAAAATTAAAAAAAATTTAACAATATTTATCATTGGTATAGCGCCGCAGGCGAAAACGTCAAAAAGGTTAGGTTAGGTAGGTTTTTTGTAAAATATTTTTGAAAAAGTAGATTCGGTTAGATGCCAAGAAGTGCGCCGCAGATAAAAATTTTAAGAAAAATTATACTAAGAATACCGTTTATTACACGTTTTGAATACTGGTGATCAAAATTCCTAGGAATTAAACTAAAATTGTAACAATTAATGACGTCATAGCGCCGCAGGTAAAATTTTTAAAATTTAAGACATCACAAACCGGAGTAAAGGGTAAAAAAAGTGGGGAGCTATATCTCCCTTGATCATGATTAATTTATTGTAGGTTAGGTTGGACTACCTGGGGGGGGTTTAACCCCCAAACCCCCTCCCCCCTGACAACCCAATGAGCATTTTCAGAAACTTCTGGTGACAGATATTTATATAATTATTATAAAGAGGGTTCCATTGATACCCTAGGGTATTTAGAAGTTTCCTACAAGAATTGAATTTGTATATTTGTTTTATTAAAGGCTCTAAATTGATGGTACCCTAAAGTAACATAAAACTGGCGTTAACAATATTTCCACGGACATCTTTATAAAAATTAAAGTCATCGGTTCAAATGTTATATAAATTGGTGTTAACAATGTTTCCACCAACATATTTATAAAAATATAAGTCATCAGTGACAAAAGTTATATAAATTGGTGTTTGAAATCTTTCTGTCAAATCACCTATAAAACCGTAAGTAACTATCAATTAAAGATATATTATAGATTGGTTTTTAAAATGTTGCTATCAACCCACTTATAAAACTTAATTAACCAACAACAAATTTATATAAGATAAGATTGAAAATATTTCGAGAGACACTTATAAAAACTTGGGAACTCACACACAATAGTTATATAAATTGGTGTCTGTAATATTCTTATGAACTCATTCATAACTGCCCATAAGGTTTTTTTCTATAATGTTGTTATCAATTTCTTTATATAGTGATTATAATACAACTGTTTTTAGAACAAAAAAAAACAATTTTAATTTATTTTGGCAATTATAATAACAAAACAAACAAGATATTATAAGGTTAATTTTGTGACAGAAAAGGCGCGTTTTTGCGATATCAAAAGGAGCGTTTTTGCGACATCAAAAGGCGCGTTTTTGCGAGATACCATACCATTATTATCTTGTTTTAATTACATCAATCTGAGAGAGATAAGAGATCCAAATCTTCTTGAGATAGTTGCCGATGACAGATATCGGGATCGAATGCATTTTACACCCGATTCCCACCAGCGTTTCCCATGCGCAGTCACCCTGACTGAAAAAACTCATCACGTGGTCCAACATGAACTTGTATAGGCAAATCTCGCTTAGACCACGTGATACGTGATTTGATTCGGGGGACCCACGAATGAGAAACGCATAAATGGGAACCGTCTTTTAGAAAAAGAGAACAATATAGTAACCGTGTTAAGGTCGCAAAAACGCACCGTGAAACGTCGACCGCATACGCTGATACGGCGGCAAATGTGAACACCCCGGAAAATACTCGCCTGTACACTCTTCGACCCCGCAATCTAACTATATTCTTGAGATAGTTACCTCTGACAGTTATGCGGGCTTGAAGTGTGTGGGGGCGGGTATTTTTCCTGGTATGTGTAGTATGCTGGATCTCTCGAGGAATGCATTTAGGAAAAGAGAAGCTCGCAGAAACGGACCATCAGTGTTCAACATTGCGCCATCTGCAGCCCTTTGTTCCAAGTAGCATCATTTTTTAAAAGGGTCATAAAATAGTGTTTGTGGAGGTAGACAGTGGTATAGTTGTATTGTTTTTTTTTTTATAGAATTGTCGGAAATTTTCGCCATTTTGGATTACAAAAATAGGTTTTTGGCCTAAATAAAAACGTTATTTATGGGGTTTCAACATGTGTTTCAATCGAAATATTGCTTGTTAGGGTTAAGAACAACATACAAAATTCAATATTTGTCCCAGAAAGAAAAAAAACGCTTATGAAAAAAAACTGATATTTAAATGAATATTTTTTTTCCCGTTTTCTCAAGTATTTTTGGAGCCCATGAAATTTACGTGAGTGTATTCGAAAACTATACAGTACACACGAGACCGCAGCTGATTTTCAGAGTAGGACGACTTGAAAAACAGCTTTTATTTAACCTATAGTATAAAAATATTCATATTCCTGCTTCAGTTTATCTCACATTCATTTTTATTTATTTTAGAAGATTGCTAAACACCATTTTATAAATTTTTTTATTGTAAAAAGAAAAAGAATAATACATAACAAGCAAAGGGAAGAAAGATGGAAAATCTATATTTCTAAATCCATAAAAACCTTTAATTTGTTATGTAGTGTTGTTAGAACAGTTGTAAAACATTTTTATAATAATCTCTATACTTGAGGGCCCATAAGGAAGTTTTATAAAATCTATATGTTGTTTTTCTATCCATTACTATGTACCATAAATTTTTATAAGTTGGTGTTGAACAGTTGTTTTTCAAGTCTTTTTTACTCATTTGAGAGATATATTAGAGTTATAAAATTATCACCAACACTAAATAATATAACTTTTGGTTATTTTATGAAGGTTTTATATTATTTGCTGTAACTTTTATATAGACAAAAATGCTCATTGGGAACGCCACTGACACAATATTACACACTACTTTTTGTAAAATTTTACAGTCTGCGGTACTTATTTCGATCACAATATCAGATAATTTTTTTCAGTGGGCAATCGCCCCCCCCCCCCTTTGCAGCTCACCAAACCCAAAAGCTTATGGCGCTCGCTATAATGTCATTAATTGTTACAATATTAGTTAACAGTTTTTATGAACAGCGTTCAAAACGTGTAAATAATAGGTTTTTTGGTATAACACATATAAAAATGAGACTAGATCCCACACAAACTCGGTGTCTCTCAACCCAAATTTTTAAAAATAATTACGCAAGAAATCGAAATTAAAAAAAAATGTTCTGCTTATAGATAGGTAGTGCAACTGCGGCACTATAACATCATTTATTGTTATTTAGTTTAATTTTAAGCATACTTATGATAGTATTTTGGCAACAAACCTAGAATTGAGACCAGATCCCACACCAACCCAGCATTTTCTGCTTAAACTGCAAAAAAGTGCCAGCAGTGCTATGACATCGGCATTTTTTTAAAATAATTCGTGAAAAAGTCGGGAATTTTATCTACGGAATCTTGTGGCAACCCTGGTATAACTTATCTTGATATTTTCAGGGACGAAGTTATCAAAGCAGTGGCAGACATCGTCTTCGCTAAACGATCTGATCACAAAGTTAACCTAAAAGAAGCGGATGTATCAATTGTTATTGAGGTGATAAGGGGTATAGCACTACTTGCGGTGGTACCGGACTTCATAAAGTATAAAAAATTCAATTTATTGGCCATTTGCGACGTTCCTGATGAAGGAGAGGCAACCAAGGATGTGCTAAATAAACAGGAAGAAAATAAAGTTAAAAAAGAACTGGAGGAGGAAACTTCCAATGTAGAAGAGCATACCGATATTAATAGTGAAGAAATACTTAAGTAGTATTTTTTGTATTGGTTTACTTACTAGTTTTAGCACAATATGATACCTTAAAATACTTGTTTGAAAAATATCGACCCTTTTATTTATTTATTCAATTCTTACTCCATATGAAACAGTTTTGTATGTTGGATGTGTCAAAAAAATACCCACATAGAAAAAGTACATCCATTGGATATACAATGGATATTCATAAATGTCCCGTATATATCCAATGCACAGCCATCAAAGGTGATTATTTATCACACTTGGATGTCCGTTGCAGCTCCATTAATGTGTATATATTATTACATTTTATATGGGTAGCTTATATAGAATGGATATACATTGATGCAGCACATATACATTACTGGATGTCCATTATTTGGAGGTACGTTCATGTATGTCCATGGAAAGAATATCATTTGCAAATCCAATGGATGTTGGATGAATGTATGTACGCCAACGGATATCCATTCGATATATTTATTTTCTGTCATCTTGATTAAAGTTACTTGCAAGAAATAACAAGAAATTTTGACATTAAGGAATAAAAACATGGTATCATATCACTAATTTGAGTCAAAAATAAATCAAAATACTAGTTTTCACAACTAGTGGCTAAAATAGTGTTATTTTTTACCAGCGTTGGTTTAAATAACGGGCGCAGTGAGGTATTTAAAATCGGGAGTAAATAAAAGCACAGTTTAGCCGCGAGTTGTTAACACCATTTTTTAAATACCTTTATCAAAAAATCCAAGAAAAACAGGAAAATAGCTATGTGCCTTTTTACTCGGTGACGTTCATTGTTGCGATATTTTAATCTTTGACAGTTTGATATTTTGACGATGTTTTTAAATGATTTTTTCGTAAACACGTAAAAACTGGCGGAAACGGCTTAATTTTTAGGCAAGAAGAATTAGGTTTTTTCAATATTACTATTTTCCGCTATTTCTCCTTCATTTTGGGTAAAAAACGGACAGAAATCTTTTTTTGCACCCGTGATCAAAAAAATACTAGTAGATAATAGATAACCAAAAAAGTCATGCTTTAGTTATTTGCAGAAAGTTACTAAAATCATGTTTTTGATGAAGGTATAAAAAAATAGTTTTCCAAATATGTTCAAGTACTTCAAGTGAATTATGGATATATATTTTTTATAAAACAACAAAGTGAATCTCGTGTCCGCAAATAAAAATTAAAGTAACACTCGTTTTTGTTTCTTACTTCATTACGACCAGGCCTCCAATGTCTAATGGAGAATCCAGACACCTAGAGACCTGTTTCATCCTTATTAGGAATCATCAGGGAGTCATAGGATTATAACTGGCAGTTGAAGCTACACAGGCACCATGCACACCTCTCGAATTTAATACAAAAAGTTTGTAATCCGCGGAGACGTAGTACCTGTGTGTGCCACCGTTCGAATAAACGGAGAAAAAAAAGATCAAAATTGAAAAGTGCAGAAGACCGTAAATACAGAATTATGTATCTTTCAGCAGGTTATAAGGAAGAAACCTGTAAAAGTGTAAGGCATCATCATGTCCGATATGCCTGGAGTGTTACTTTAATTTTTATGTCTATATGTATTCTAAATGTTTATTCTTATTCACAAAGATTTCTTGCTGAATTAAAATTCAATTACCGCTCAATAAACTAAATGATAAGAATTTTATCTTACACAGGTAATCCGGGATCAGTTACTCGAACTCATCTATGGACGAAATGAAAACCTTGTATAATTAAAATGTTTAATTAGCTTTATACTTAAATTGTTATCGTGCTTATTTTACACCCACGTGGCACACTACTTTTTAGCATTCATTTTCACAAGGGTACATAATTGATTTTGATTTATAACTCCTACTAAAAATTTTACAACACGTCTCTTCCTAGAAACTATCGCCTTAAATCCCAAATAAGGTTTTATTATTAAGGTGGTCATCATCTCATCTACAGTTTTTTCTTTCCTTATATATATATATAAATATATTTTTATTTTTCTTGAGTTTTCTTGAACCTTTAAAATATATTTTTAGTTTTTGAGTTCTTGGGAATTTTGTTTCAGCAGTGAATTGAAAGGCGGTGTTTTTTTATTACCTATTTATTTGAAGTTTCGGTTTTTTGGACCTTCATCAGAAATATCTGTAAATAATGGAGAAAACAACATTGTGGGTTATTTTGTTTTTTTTTTGTTCGTTATTGCTTACTACATATGACAAAATAGAGAAAATTCGTTAAAATATACAGAAAGGAGAGGCACTTACCAATTAATTCATAAAAACATTAATTTTTGACTTAAAACACATAATTAAAATTATTTATTTTTTGTACCCTTGGTATGCTAAAAAGATCGACACATTTTACGAGAAAACAAAAGCAAAGGTACTGATAAATGGGATGGAAATGCTATGGAAGAAAGGTAGATTTTGGGGTTCGTTCTTGTTTTTATTGTGTGCGTCTGTGTATGTGCGTGTTTATTATTTCTTTTTTAGTAGGTTGAAATATATTGGATTTAATTGTTTTATGTCAGTTCGTGAATTTACGCATTTTTCGTTTTTTTTGAATTTCCATCATTTCCAAAAATTCCCGCTTTTTTTGATGGACTTCTGTTTTTAAAATTGTTATATTTTCGAAATCAAAAGTATGCCTGAGTGACTGGCTATGGTTTGTTAGTGCGCTTTTGTCGTATTTGTGACCATTTAAACGGTTTTTGAGATATTGAGACGTTTGTCCAATGTATACGTTGTCACAATTTTTACACGGTATTTGGTATATGACATGACTTTTTTTTCTTTTGGGAGAGAAGATTTTAATTGGCTAAAGTTTTTTTTTGATAGATTGTATCCTTTATAGGCTATTGTTATGTTGTGTGGTTTAAAAATGTTGCCAATTTTTTCGGTTAAATTTGGTATATATGGTAGGGATAGAAATTGATTTTTGCTTGTTTTTGGTTTGCTTTTTTTTGTTGGTGTTTGTTGTAAAATAACTGGATTCGGTTTTTAAAAATATAAATATATATAAATATATATATTGTATACAAAAGTTTTATTTAGCGGTCCAATCTTAAAATTCAAAAACGCAAACAATACAGGGTGTTGTATTTAAAATAATAAAGCTTGGGTCAAAATTTGACATTTTTAATGACATTTGATAACCTGAGATACACATTCTGAAAGGTCGTAAAAAGTTAAAATTTTTGTTTCTAAAACTTTTGTAGCATGCATATAATATCTGAGAAAGTGGGGATGGCATTTATGGTAGGACTCCCGCTGTATATGCTGTGTGCTATCTAGGTGAAAATATAGCAAACCTTGTTTTTTGGTATTAAAACATAATTTAAAACTGCCTGTCAAATTTTTGTCAAATAATACCTAGTTGTTTATGTAACGATATTAAAAATTTCTAAAAAGTTGATTTACAGCACCTTTTAAAGTCGTGGCAACTAATGACTTAATTTTTTTATGACTCAAATTAGTGTTTAGATTTGGACAATACGTCTATAAAAGCATAGAAATAATAATATCCCTACTTAATATTGATAAACTTTACCCAAAAAGGAAAAATGTCCAAAGTAAAAGTTTTTGCCGTTTTGGCTGTATTTTTGATGGTTAATATTTACATAAAGGGTAAGCACCTTACATAATATTTAATTGATGAATATCATTAAGCAGGGAAAATACAAAAATCCACACAAATGGCCGAAACATCGGCATAGGAACCATATAGATTTCTGTGTTCCTTCCAACCAAGCACTACTTTTAAATTAAATATTATTTAAAAGAATAACTTTACTTGTAGTTTGTATCTAGCCCACGACTTTTAGTTAGTCTGAGTGTCTTGGTTTCGTCCTCCACAAGTTTTAAATAAAAGTATTAAGCTCAAATTACCAATTCTGCCGTGACCATTTATACATTTTTTGAGAGTACAGTACTCTTTCAAAGCTTTGTACGTACTCTATACTCATTACATCAGAACTGGTACTCTTTTTTTGTCTATATGACAACAATATTCATTAAGGTTTTTCTTATTATTTCTATGATTTAAGGCAACACACCTAATATCAAGGCATATCAAACCCTAAAAATAACAATAAAAAAATAAAAAATATTAAAGTACTTCCTGCATAAATTGCAAAAATTTTCGGCTGCGGCGCTATTAATTCACTGTTATTTGCGAGATTTCCTTAATTCTATATATTTTTTATCAGCGAGAATTAAAGCCGTGTTAAAAAAAGGCACTTTTACCGAAGCAGCAATTTAACGGCGTAGCGACGTTGTTAAATGTGACCCGACGTTATGATGCGACGTCGTTTTAGCCAACATGCGGACCCGGATTTACACCTAAATGGTGGATGATTTTTGAGTCCTTACGTCGTTGTGCAGTGACTGTGACACTAGCGCCGTCTGTGTTATTGATTTTTTGGTGGTGTTTCACTACCCAAAATGTTGCCTATCTCAAACTTTGGGATTTTCGGTTAATAAAATGAACTTATTTTTATACACTTTAGAAAATGGAAAACAAAAAATTATAATTTGATAATTACCGTTTATTAAATAGTATTTATATGGCCACTATGGGAGCAAAATTTAAAAACGCAATTTGGTTTACTGACAAATATGCTTAGAAAAGGAATGAAAAAACAAGCGCGCCCTTGATTTGTTTGTGTTTAAACCAAAAATATTGCTTTTTTTTAATGTAAAAAAAATGGATGCTACCTGTCTCGCCCGGAACATAAAACGTCTCCAAAATGCCATTCAATGGTGTTTGTGGTATTTTTTGCCGTGTTTAGTAAATATAAACAATGGCGGCCACTTCGAACATAAACGACGGCATCAAAAATGGCGAATATTATGAGAATCCCAAAAAATATACGTACATGGACTACAGTCGTCAAACATTCCCAAATAAACCACTTGCCACCCCCACAAACAATGAAAGGTGGTAAGGTGTATTTGCTTTATTGGCAATATTGGCAAGTGAATGCCATTGGTTATTTACTACAGTAGTATTATTGGCAAAATTGCGTCAATTTGCCAATAATTATTTACTAGTGCTGATGTATTGGCAAATTTATGTTATTTTGCCAATAACTGAAAAACGTCTTTTACATACCAAGTGAAACGCAATCGTTCCTTTAAAAATTGCATGCATTTCTAAACCACCTTTCCGGTCCGATTAAACACATTGCCGGATATCGTGTCTTTTGAACGCCGCATTTTTTAAATTTCCCGCGCGATTGACATCTGTCGTGCGGTTGACAACTTGACGTACTTGCCGACGCCATTTTAATAATATTCTGCGGATTCTTTCTCTGTGGGTTCCTTTTCGTGGTTTGTTTTTTGTGTTTTGCAAGTTTTCTTTTAAAATTGGCTTAAATTTAGTTTCAGTTTCAAGTCACCGTGGATGTGGAAGCCGATACTGCGTAAGTACTCATATTCTTTTGTTCTTAAATAAGGTCGGCCTAGAGTAGACTTAAAAATGTTCAGAACTACCAGTAAAGCGACCAAAATTCGTCATTTTTGCTGGGTTTATACAGGCATATAAAAATTAAAATAAAAAATAATTCTGGTTTATACAGCGAAATAAAAATAACTTTGAACAAAAGTGAATGACACCAATAGTTGAAATAATTAAACTAAACTTCATCATACTGTTTTCCTTAATAATATCTGTTAAAAACAAACCAAAAAATGCAAAAAACCCCCATTTAAATTACAAAAACAAATGAAAGTGAGGTTATGTGTGTCAAAGGGGCATGCTCAAATCCGTTTTAAAATCAAAGTATCTTACAAACCATTCTCAACTAAAAAGCCAGTTAACCCCTACCTGTGTTTAGCCTTCAGTGCCATTTAGCCTACTGTTGCCGCCATTTTTATAACCAAATTGACAGGTGAAACATGAATTTTCTCTCAGTTTGGTGTTCCTATGGCCGCTATAGTAGGCTAAAGGATACTATATCAAAAAAGAGTTAAGTGGCTTTTTAGTTGAAGTGTTGGATCGAGCCATCTAACGATTCATCAATTCAGTCTACGTCCAAGTCATTTTCTAACACTGAAATTTCTTGTGAAACCGAGCTGTCTTTAGTTAATATCTTAAAATCTTTTTTAAAATTAATTTGAAAAAACTCGTCTGTGGTACTATTTTTTATTTTAACGTAAATTTGCCAATAAAACAACTAGATTAAAGTTTTTAATTATTTTTTTTTTTTGAGAAACTGATATTTTGTCACTTTTTAAGCAAAAAGGGCTACTTTTTCCTAAAACAAAATACTGGTTTATCAAAAAAAAATAATTTACAGCTATACTTACCACAATTTAAACTTTTTTAGATTCTGTAAAAAATCCTTGAAGTCAACCGACTTTTCCTCATTCTGTCGTTGAAGATGCTATTAAGGCTTGGTTACGGGGTGCCTGTGACTGGAAAGGGGGCAGAACATCCCGGAAAAAAGATGATGAATAAATCTTCATCTTATTTTATAACAAGAAGAAGGAAGTACTAAGTTTTTTAATTTTTGGCCAAGGAATTTTTATATAAAGCAACTGAAGCAAACCATATTATTTTGACAATCAAAGAGATTCTAAATAAAATTTTCCCTGTTGCAATTTACTGTGGTATGGAAAACCTCCTCTTAAGATATAGATCACGATTTAATGCTGGGTTCATACAGGCAAATCAAAATAAAAATAAAAAAAAAATAATAATTAAAATTAAAATAAAAGTTGAATAAGCTTATGGGGAACAGTGTAGGCATTTATACAGCATAAATAAAAAGATGAGTAACTTTTAACATTTATTTTTATCTTAAAACGGATTTGAGCATGCCCCTTTGACGCACATAACCTCACTTTCATTTGTTTTTGTAATTTAAATGGGGGTTTTTTGCATTTTTTGTTTTATTTTTAACAGATATTATTAAGGAAACCAGCATGATGGAGTTTAGTTTAATTATTTCAATTATTGGTGTCATTCACTTTTGTATACATGTGCAGAAGTTGTGTGCTGATCGGTTCAAAGTTATTTTTATTTCGCTGTATAAACCAGAATTATTTTTTATTTTAATTTTTATATGCCTGTATAAACCCAGCAAAAATGACGATTTTTGGTCGCTTTACTGGTAGTTCTGAACATTTTTAAGTCTACTCTAGGTCGACCTTATTTAAGAACAAAAGAATATGAGTACTTACGCAGTATCGGCTTCCACATCCATGGTGACTGGAAACTCAAACTAAATTTAAGCCAATTTTCAAGAAAACTTGCAAAACACAAAAAACAAACCACGAAAAGGAACCCACATAGGAAGAATCCACAGAATATTATTAAAATGGCGTCGGCAAGTACGTCAAGTTGTCAACCGCACCACAGATGTCAATCGCGCAGGAAATTTAAAAAATGCGGCGTTCAAAAGTCACGATATCCGGCAATGCGTTTGATCGGACCGAAAAGGTGGTTTAGAAATACATGCAATTTTTAAAGGAACGATTGCGTTTCACTTGGTATGTAAAACACATTTTTCAGTTATTGGCAAAATAACATAAATTTGCCAATACATCAGCACTAGTAAATAATCATTGGCAAAATAGCGCAATTTTGCCAATAATACTACCAATATTGCCAATAAAGCAAATACACCTTACCACCTTTCATTGTTTGTGGGGTGTAGATCAGACATTACTGTTTAAAGAGCACCAGTCTTCCTTTTTCGCCCATATACTTGTAATTCTTGAGCAGGAAACGATATAGATTTGTGTCGAATGATCCCACGTCGAACGCATTTTGTCTTCTTGAGCGGTGATCGCTCATTCCATTCTATCAAAATTTGGGTGTTCCCGCTCCCCGACTCCAAAGCCAGGGATCGAAGGGCACTTAAGTTCGTCAAAACTCCGGCCGGAAAACGTCGCAAGACAGGCCAGAAACGTCGCAAGTTCACGTAATGTGAAAGTTTAGACGTTGATACGTCGGCAGAACGTAACTAGAGTCTCATAAAAACGTCCACACTGGTTTACTAGAAAATGCACCAACGCGTGACAGGTCGACTTAACGTTGGGTAGACGGTAACAATGCCACTGCAATATTATCTAAAGTTAAAGCAACGGAATTTTGTCGTAATATGCAAGACAGTCTGAAGATCACTAATTTGTACACCCAAATTAACGTCCATTTAGGTCAAGTATGTGGTCATTGGTCAAAAAATTGTTGCTTGGGTAGTTAAAAGTTAAAATGGCATTTTTTACATATAGTTTTCTTAAAATTTTTGACTGCCAGATTTTAGCAACAAAAACTAAAAACGGGAATGGTTCGGCTGCTTACCCAACCCAATTGCTTTTAAATATTTAAAAAAAAAACGTTGAAAGGATCAAAATTTTTATATAATTTTCTGCTTAAACTGCAAAATATTTTTCTTTTGGCGCTGTAACATCACTAATTGGTTTTTACAATTTTACTCTAGTTTCTAGTTTTAAGGAATTTTTGTCAACATTTAAAACGTGTAAAAAAAGGCATTCGTTTAGCACAATTTTTTCAAAATTTTCGCCTGGCGCGGCGCATTTAAGACATTATTTTCTAAAGACTATATCTGCCGAAGGATTTTCTTTTTTTATACACACGTATACAACCCAATACACTCTAAAATGCCCCCAAATTCTTTTAAAAAAAAGCGGCGACCGTCCTTGTTAATAGAAAAAAACGAAGGATAAAAATTTGTATAGAATTTTCTGCTTAAACTGCAAAATATTTTGCTTTCGGCGCTATAACATCATTAATTGATTGTTAGAATATTAGTCTAGTTTCTAGTTTTAAGGAAATTTTGTCAACATTTAAAACGTGTAAAAAAAGACATTTGTTTGGAACAATTAATTTTCTTAAAATTTTCGCTTGCGGCGCATTATTTTGTATAGACTATATCTGCTGAAGGATTCGCCCCTTTGCTAAAATATAACAGGTATCATTTTTCGTACATACGTTTACAACCCAATAGCCACTAAACTGCCCCCAAACTCTCTTTAAAAAAAAAGCGGCGACCGCCCTTGTTAATTATAAAGTATTATTTTAAAAATTAACCATCGTTTTTGGAATTTGGTATATCTACCTTCCCACTAAGCAGAAACCTGTTACATTTACATTACGTTAACGTATTTTTGTGACCTGTTACTTAACACAGCTTGTAACCTTAACGAGGATATTACATTGCCAGTACATCAATTGTCCTAAACATTTACGTAACAGTGTTACATTCGATTTTTTTAACGTATGTGACTTGCATATACTTACCTATATATACTTATAATTTCGTCGGACCGTAAAAAAAATTAAATCATAAAATGATCGTACGTTACTGCGAATACATATGCTTAAATTTATGCTTATGTTCCCTTTTGTGGGAAGTTATCAAGAAAATTACAGGATATATTTTTGCAAAAATGGTTCGCCATATTTGGGTTAAAAGTTTCATTAATTTTGGAATTTTTGCATAAAACTTACAATTGTATTTGGTCATTTTCCAATAAACAACCAAGTTTGTTTTAAAGTTGACATTAATTGAGCTCACGACAATACTGCTGCTTTCATGCGATCATTAATAAATAAACTTGTTTCAACTTTGATGTTTATTACTCTTACAATAGTATATTTTGTCATGTCACAATAAAGAACCAAATTTGTTTTAAATTTGACATAAAATAAACTTATAATATTGTGTAATCCCAGCAAACACAAATCGTCGGCATTGAGTCGGACCAATGTCGACAAAGCCGGCAGTGTGTCGGCATCGGCGACTACACTCTGGCCCGATGTTGGTCAGATTGCGATTTTCAGTTTTCGGTCAATGATCGGCAACTGACGGAGATCCACATTACTACAGACGACTTTATGCTGACACCTCTAGGACCGACGATGGTCCCATTGGAACTTTGTTTAATCGGTCGAAAATCGGCAACTGACGATGGCCCGATTAACTATAGTCGACTTTATGCCGAAGCCCACTTTATTTGCTTTATGGCCGATGATGGTCCGATAGGAACTTTGCTTAATCGGACGAAAATCGGCAACTGACGATGGCCCGATTTACTATAGTCGACTTTATGCCGACGTCTACTTTATCTGCTTTAGGTCCGATGACGGTCCGATTGGAACTTTGTTTAATCGGACAAGAATCGGCAATTGACGATGGCCCGATTTACTATAGCCGACTTTATGCCGACGACCACTTTATCTGCTCCCACATAGCAAAAAAATATTGCATGTATATCCAGCGTATATACGAAAACGGAGAAGGATATTGCTCTGGATATCACTCAAATATTCACCTGACATGCATAGGAGCTCCAAAAAAGATCCAATTTAGATCTAGAGGTACCCATTAGGTAACATCCACTGAATATACGTTAAAAGTATATTCTGAACATGTATTAATTACTCCACAAAAATATTCGAGTTATATTCTATTACACCAAATTTGATGTTCTATGGTATATACATAAAAGTATATTCTTTTCGTATCCATAATATTTTGTTGAGGGTATATATAAGATTTATATTAGTGCAATATACTAATCCTTATAACACTGATGTATTCAATAAAGAATGTCCATTACAAATCTATGATCATATATATAAGGTATATACGTTTTGTAAATACCCTGAATATATTGTCATTTATATTACAACAATATACCCACTTAGCAAAATAACAATAATAGGTCGCATCCTAAATTTAGAAAAATTAACGTGAGTAAAATTAACATCAGAAACACATGCTCTTACATAAATAAGCATTTTTTAGATGTACTTTAAAATGGTAAAAAAAATCATTTTTTATGTTATTTATATATCCAAAAAATATACGGTATTACGTAAAAAAGTGCTGTTTGTTATCCCTAAAATGCCTAAATTTTATTTTAAAAAAAAAACGCCCTGGACAGCTAAAAATTTTTAACAACAATAGTTTCAAATTTTTAAAGGTTTTTTAATAATAAACGAACACTTCTTCCTCATTTTTTAATTGAAGCAGTTAAGTGAATTGATTTTTTTTTATTTTATTTAGAAAATACAGAATTAAGCTTTCCACTAAAAAATTTGGTTTAAGTCAGAGAGCAAAGCAGTTTATTAAGACTGGCAGGCACCATATCGCATTATTACCAGTACATATCCTCATGTTTAGCACTATTCTTTTTGGTGGTTGACATCTGTCTTTATCTGCAGCATCCCTCATCAGTTTTCTATGACAATATGAAGCTTTGTATTCGTGGTGGTGCTACAGCTACATCTGAAAATAAAATATTTTTATAAACAGATAATACGTGGCATATTCATTTTTTAATAAGTTTTTATGAGTTTTTGTTCAGTTTGCTGGTGGTACAAAGCAACATTTTATAATAAAGAAAAACTATAACAATGCCATGGGCAAAAATTTTCTAAAAAATGGTGTAAACAAAAATTTTAGAAAAATTAAGTTTGTAAAAAAAATATAAAACCAAAATTTTTAAAAAAGTAATGTTTAACTTTAGTAACAAATATAAGTAAAGAAAAAAATTATACAAGTTCTCTAGACTCAACAAAAATTTCTGGCAAATTTATGCGTGAATATCCTGAGCACTTTTATATGGGACCTTTCGGACATCATCGTTTTACTTTTTAACAAAAGTAATATATAAAAAACTAAAAAGAACAGTCTTTAAAAAGACACACACACAAAAAATCTTTTGTCGCGAAAACCTTCGATAGCGGACCAATAATTACTAACGCAACATTTGTTAACTAGAGTTTAGACGAAAACGCCCAGAAACATTTAAAGTTGTAAGTGGCCTACCTTCTTGCTCCTCGTGGTTCTTCCTGGAGGTACCTCCCTTGCAGCTTCACTAGTGGTGTATATCTTACACCCTTCACACATCCATCAATGTCTTTCTGTCTTTGTACACAAAATGAAACAAAACACTGGTTTATAAAATGCAAGCTTTAGCTGGAAAACTAATAAGAAAAATCTTTTCTGCCGGTGAGCAGCGTGATATTTCGTTTTCTGTCTTTCACGTTACTTTTCCTGTTTTGGCGCTAGGGTCACATAGCTGACCACTCACGATTGGAAAATGAATCTGGGCTAATTTTAACTCGCGACAATATTTGAATTTAAATTATATAAACGTATCCTTTGATCAGGGATTGTGCAAGTGCATACTTGCAATTAAAAACAAACTAAAGAAAAAAAAAAAAGAAACAATAAACAACTCTGTGCGGATTCAACAGTCTCAATTTTTCAAAGTTCTCGACAGTTTATACTACTTACCCTGCAAAGTCTTTTTCCATGTAAAGGAACCAAAAATATAATTTTTGTTGTTTAAAAATTGAGAGGCATGGTAAAAACTACCCATATTTCCATCAAAAGTCCACCTGAAATAGAAATTTGGTGATTAACAGTTAACATTCCTAACGGATTTATCAGGGCAGAACTTATTTTTGAGTAGTCTTAATTTCGCAAAATCCTTAAATTGTTGGTAATAGTAAAATAAAACTTTAATATTTAATACAGGAATTTTCACAAATAATTCAAGAAAATGAATTATGAACTGCTAAAGTCACTTATTTATTTGGATAAAAAATAGAGAAAAAATAAAAATTACAAATTTGAAATAAAAATCAATTAATAATAAATATTGTTCGTGGGTCTCCATTTAGGTAGGTATTTCATTTCCTGAAACCTCGACCAGATTTGGATCAGACTGAAATGTTTACCTAAATTATTTATGTTTATAGAATGGCCTGATTTTTGGTATGAAAAAAATGGCCAAGGTGCATTTTTTTCCTAACTCCACCATTTATGAATTAAAAAACTTTAATCGACTTTATCTACTTACCCTTCAGTCCCCAAGAGATGTAAAGTTACCAAAGATGGTGGGAACAACCAACCAAATTTTCATGAAGTGTCTATCTGAAACAAAAAATAAAACCATACAACTTATATATTTGCTTTTAGAGGTCTAATAGGAAAGCAGAAAAATAAAAGTTTCAAAAGGATTCTTCTTTTACAATACACATAATTAAATAAAATAAAAATATAGGTAAATAACTTTAAATTAATCAGCACAAAACTTTTATAAATGTACAGAAATGTGGGTGTCGGTGATTTACGAGGTGATTTATCAGCTTTCTAATTTAATATTTGTTAAACACAAAAACCAGTTTTTTTACATTTTTACAAGAAAACCAACCAATACAACCCCAGCAAACCCAACTCAACCCTAAAAAAGGTGGTTTTCTCTCTAGATATAACCGTCGTAACTTTAGAAACTGTGAAGCAAAAATGCAAAATACACTGCCTTCCATATAGGTCAATGTTTCTTTTAATTTTACAGTATAAACCTAGCTTTAGATAACACAACACCTGCTGTTTCTGATTGACGTTGACCCTTCTCTATCCCTTTTTTACGCAGTGCGTCAACGTCGAAAAGCAACATATATCGTCAAGTTGAAATTCATCCATATATATAGATGCATTTATTTCCTCTGACGCCACCATTTTGAGCCCACACGAATAAAACAACTTCAATCGCGTTTATCTACTCACCTGCAACAACTGGATGTAAGATAGCAATTCCAAGGGGGATAGTCCATTGTAGTTTAATCCAACCGATAATAAAAAATATTGTTTTTTGCTACAAAACTTTAGAAAAAAAGCCACAAATTCACTGCACACAAGTCGATAAACAAGCGAAACAAGCTTCGTTCCGTATTTGCAAGAGGAAGGATTTATTAATCTCGTATCTGATTGGTTGAATTGAAACCACGTGGTACACGCGCTAACGAATCAAAATGCGTAGAGGAACACTGAATTCGTAGGGTCGTATACACCACTAAGTGGTTATTATTTAAAGCTCCCTCACTAAAGGAACCCTTTAATACATTTCATCAATTTAGTGCTTTTTGATTCACTGAGATAAGAAAATATATATAAGACTAGGGAACATGTGCACCGACAAGTTAAGTGGCCACTCGGAGAGAATGTTATTCGTCAAATTTTGGCAAGATGGTAAGTCACAATCTAACCCGCGTAAAAAATATGTAAACTATAGCAATATACCTACGATTTTTTAAAGATATATAAAACAAGGAGGATCTGGGTTAAGTACATTTAAAAAAAGCAGAAAAATGAGGTGATCTCTAATGCTAAAAAAATGTAATTATATAATTATATATTATAACAATAATATATATTTAATAAAGTATTCTATTCCACAAAACAAATATTTGGGCATATTTATTGTGCAAATATTCAAATGATATTGGGCTAGGATATGTCTGCCTTAAATACAAAAAACAGATTAACAGAATATATTCAAACAGATACACACTGAATATTGGGAAAATATCTAAATTTTTTTAATATAATTTCTTGCAATAAATTTTATGATGTAGCATTTTAAATGCAGAGGGAAATATTCAAAACCTTTTTTAGAGAATATTACGTGATAATTATAAAATTTATATATTTAGTTTATATTAAAAAACAAATATTTGGGTAATATTTTATTTTAAAATATTAACTGATATTCGGTTAAGAAATATAAGGCTTATACACAAAAAACATATATTTAGGATCTACGATAGCGCATATACACTGAATATACAGTAAATATCCGTAAATATACATATAACATACAAAACGTATATCCTAATTTTAAATATCTTTGTAATATACAATATCCAAGGCTTGCTATGTGGGCTGTAGGGCCGACGATGGTCCGATTGGAACTTTGTTTGATTGGTCGAGAATCGGCAACCGACGATGGTCCGATTACGTTACCTTAAAATTTTTAAACTGCTTAATAGTTTTTTTGTAGTATGTAGTTGTTCCCTGTACAGTGGAATATAATATATATATATATAATGAGCAAAGATATTTAAAAACTAGAATGCGGACTTGACAAGATGGTGGTACTTCTCTACAAGAATCACATCTCCTGCCACTTAAACCAGCCCGACTGGTTCAGCACCCGCATTATCGAAACTTTGTAGTTTGCAAATGTCGGGCCGCTTTAAGCTACCACCGACGGACTTCCGTCAATCGCCGACGTTGGACCGCTTTAGGAAACCAATGTTGGACTTGAATAGTTTACCGATGTCGGGCCGAGACCAGCTTGACTACGTTAGACCGACCAAATTAAGCAGTTATGGGCGTACGGCGACGGTATGCCGATGTCAGCAAAAAGTAAAATTTACCATTGGTCCGACGGCGGGCTACAGTCTAACGCTGCGTCGGCAAACATACATTGGGCCTACATCGCAAAGCAGACAAAAAATACTGCTGGTCCGATGTCGTAAATCCACGTCGTACCGATGACGGCAAATTCGCAATCGACATCGGACCGACGAAGGCCCGAGAGAACCGTGTTTGCTGGGATAGCATGTAACTGTAAAAGAAACAAATTTGTTTTAACACTGACATTTATTAAACTTCAAATATTGGTATTTTTCAGTTACTTTATCGTTTACATTTCTTGTTAAAACCAAGTTAAATATTAACGTAAAATTAGCGCTTCTTTCGTGTATCAGCGATACTTTCACATAAAATGTTAATTTTTAACTTACATTTTACTTTTTTGAAACATTTTTTTAACGTATTCAAAGTTGCATCAATTCTACATTTTTTTAACGTTGAAAACCTATAATGTAAAAGACCTTACTTAGTGAGTATGTACTCTTTTTGCTCTAAAAACGTAATGACATCGTATTCCGTCGACTCTCCTGATTCCGGTCACTTTAAGTGTTATTTATTTGACCTTTCCGTAACTGGATAACAAAATCTTCATTCTTTTTCGTCCCTTATCTAGACTTGCACCTATGCGCGCCAAAAGACTAAAAATTGTCACGCAATATATGTATCTTTTTCATCCATTTGAGCTTTCAAAAAAGTGAAAATTCCATATAAAAAAAATATATTTTTGTAGTAAAAACAGAGTCTAAGGTATGTCTGTAGTAGTAGTAAACAGGGGGCAGCCCAAGACCTGGCAAGTAGGCCCAATCGGTCACTTTTTACCTTAATTACCCCAGGCCAGCTCCCTAATCCACCACCTGTATTGCTTGTACGGTAGTGGGCTCTCCGGACCTTCCTGTTCTCTTCACGAAGTCCAGTACTTTGGCCCACTTGAGAGCTCGTAGGTCCTCTGTATCCAGGTTCGGTTGTCCGAGTAGCTGATGCCTCATCCTTAGGTATGCATCGCACTCCGCAATGAGATGCCGGGATGTCTCCTCCGCCCTCACACAGGCCTGGCAGATAGAGTCAGATGCTTACTGAGTCGGTTGTGGCCGGTCAGCATCAGTAGTTCAATATCTTTTCGTGTCCTTCCCAGGAGCCATTTGAGTCTGGATGCGTCGGGTCCGTCAATGAATTCTTTGGACTATCTGCATCCTCTTTCGTTTTCTCAGGAGTCTGCCAGTGCATCGTTAGTCGATTTTATGAGTCGACTTTGCATCTGTCTCCTTGTTATACCTAAGAGTGGTTCCGGCCTCACGGATTGAGTGCTGGCCCTGATCCGAGCGAGTTCATGCGCCTTTTCGTTCGACACCCCCGTGTGTCCCGGTACCCACATCACTGTTGCCCGTGTGCACGGGTTTGGCTTGACATGTAAGCCGAGCTTAAGCTTTAGTTTTGGTGTGCAATGGTGTGGAATATCATGTAAGTGGCACTTAAGCTGCAGTTCAGATAAGCCGTAGAATTACTTCGGCTTAAGCGCATTTGAGGTTATGTGAGGTATTTTTTTGATTATGTTTTTAAACAAAAGCCAATAATTTAATCAGATTATAAAACTGTTCCGTTGCCTTAAAATATTTCTGTGATTATAATAGTGGGCAGTGCTTAAAATGGAACTTTTTTGGGATGACGAAGAAGATGAAGAATTAAACTTTGTATTCCTTGTAAAGAAACTGAAAAATGGGTTGGGTTGGTCTGGTGGTATAATAATTAGTATGTTTTCACATCGTATTCAATACGTATCGAAAATCAAGCATCTTGTTCTTCATATGTCACGCTCTTTGTCGGAACAGAGAACATGCTCTATGAAAGTAAAAGAAGACAATCTTTTCAATACGTATTGATTACGATGTGAAAACATATACTAAATAAATAGTCAGCTTTTATAGTTAACCAATTATAGTAGTTTTATTTGCCTTTTCCTCCATATAATCATAAATCATCAATAAAATTTGTTTTTTTAATCAACCAGCTGACAGGTAATAATCATGATCAACACACAAAAAAATGCAGACAACTGCCACGTTGCCAATAATTTCCTTAATTTTTCCAAGTAGAACATATTGGGAACTTTTGCAAACCAAGTAAATCTCAAGGATCACCCTCAGTTCAAGCGGCACTTGAACAAGTGAAAGAAATAAGGGGAAGTGGTGCACACGGGCATGTGTCTCTTGTCTTGACTCAAAAGCTATTTTCTTTTTGTAGCGGTTATGGTTATCCTTGGTCCTAAAATTTCCCAGAAGTATAAGCAAAATAAGGAGACCTCGATTGTGCAATATCTTCGAATATTGTTTAAATTTACAGATAATTGCTTATGCTTAAATGGACGTAGATAGCACATCCTGTAAAGATCCATACCTTGAGAACCGCAACCATTCTGAACCGGCAAAATAGGCTGGCTCTGATTCTCAAGGCATCGAACATGACAGGATGCGCTGTCTACATCGATTTTTTCTGTTCATGTCAGCTAATACATGACGTCATAGCATTTTTAATATGAAAATTGAAGTATAATCCGGAAATTTATAAAAACTTTTGATTATATGCAGATGTAACCATAAACAATTATCTGTAAATTTAAACAATATTTCTTTCTTCCTTTGCTTATACTTCTGGGAAATTTTAGGACCAAGGTTAACCGTAACCGCGACAAAAAGAAAACGGCAAAAGCTTCCAGTGCTTCGAAGAACTCTTCCAACAGAGTCTTGGCAATTTTTTTCTTTACCAACTTTAATTTTGTTTTATTTGCAATGTATTTTATTTAAAAAAATTTAGTTACTTTTGTAAAATAAGTTACGATTTACGTTGTAGTATTTTATGCATTTAACTCGATTTTTGCCGGTCCAAACACGAGGCTCAAAAGTGTGTTTTTTAATATAATGTTCCGGATGCTGCGCCATAGAGAAATTTAAGGTGTTCCAGAAATTTATGATCTTAAGAAAAATATTTTATGTTTATTGAAAAGATTTTCTTTACAATTTGTATGTCTTCTGTTTTCTAATTTTTTTTCTTTTTATGAGCAAAAGAAATTAAATTATCACACTTGTTGTTTTTATCATTTTAGACAATATTTAAAAATATAATAACACTCACAAAGAACATTTAAAAATGTATATTTTAGTCCAAACAAACAAATAAATGTAAAATTCATTAAAGCTCGTGACTTGACAAAATGCTAATAAAACTATAGGACGGAATTAGACTTCGCGACTCTATTCTGGGCGTAATAGAACGATCATACCCTGAGAAGTGATCAATCGCACAAAAGTCATTCGAACGACGCACGATGATCGATTTTCCGGAAAACGCGCACGGACATAAATGGAAAAATTTAAAAATTCAAAATGTATATAAATTTGCCCCTATATGGTTGTCAAGATACTAATAGTTGGCCAAAATGCTTTTTACGGGTTTGACATTACGTGTCAGTATTCAACATCAAATTACAAATAGAAGACCCAGAGTATGACAGTATTCAACTGTTAATATCTCGAAAACAGTTGAAGATCGACATTATATAAAAATGCTTAGAATTTCAAAACAGAATGCAAAAAATGCAATACCGGGTGTTTCACTTGAAAGTTTCGGTTGGCATTCCTTTTAATATACCCTATATACATAAAAATATTCTAGTAAACTTTTATATATGTGTGTGTCAATTACTTTAAAGTAAATCTGATTGTTCTAAAGTAACATTTCTAGTTTAATTTTATGAAGTGAGCTTAAAATTAAAATATCATGTGACTTTAACTCTAGCCAAAATTATTACGTGACTGGACACTTTTAATTAGTCACGTAATCATCAGTTCTATATTCAAACTGTATTTGACATTCCGAAATTTTTGGCTAAATAAAACCCATTCAAGCTTCAATCGTCTTTCAATCTATATGTCCTTCGTAGATCCCCCCTCACACCACCATCACAAATTTAGGACTAAAATATACATTTTTAAATGTTCTTTGTGAGTGTTATTATATTTTTAAATATTGTCTAAAATGATAAAAACAACAAGTGTCATAATTTAATTTCTTTTGCTCATAAAAAGAAAAAAAATTAGAAAATTAATAAATATATTCTTTTGCCTCTTAAAATAAATGTGAAAATTCACACGATCATACTGTGTATCAGCTAAATAAGAATAAATTTATCTTTTTATTAAACAATATTTTGTACGATTAAATTACAATGTGGAAGTTTTTTTTTAATATCCCCGTTTTTACAAAAATCGACCACTGTGCGAGTCCTACTCTAAAAGACGGTCAAGTTTGCCGTAGCATGCGCATTAGCGAGTTCGGTCACGTGATGGTTTCGTCCAATAGCGTGGCTCTGAAATAATACGAGTGACGTTTTTCACGCGAGCTTTCCTACAACTACTGGGTCTAGTCGAGAGAACGGCTTCGCTCAAAAATTGTTGTTCGAAGCAGCTCTGCGCGTTTCGTGATTATTCGATCGTCTCGTCACTGCTTTTAAGCGCGTTTATTGGTTGAAACTTCGTTTCGGACGGAATTAAGGAAATCGAAAAAAAAGCGGATCGATACAGAGGAATCGGGGCTTTCGTAGGAAATACCTTTTTATTTATTTTTTTTTTGTTAAAACGGTTTGATTCCATTCCAAAAATTAAAAAAGAATCGTCAATCTTCGGTTTTGGGATAGAACCACTTGCAAGGCTATAAATGTATTTTTAAGGTATCTTTTGTCTATATTTCCCCAACAGTGTTATGTGTGGACGGAGTTTCGTGCCTTTACGTTATTCTTATACCTTTATGTATCTTTTTATTTTTAGTTGGCGCAGGTCTAGTAAGAAGAAGAAGATCTCACGTTCCTTCAGTTATATTAACTAGTCTAGCTCGTGGCTAAAATGTAGCTTTTTTAGTTGTAGTTGAAATTAAATATATATATAAATAAATCTGAATTCTGTCAATAAGTTGCATTACTAATTTAATTCTCCATAAAATATTAAATATTTTATAATTAATGGCCATCGCCGATAATAGTACTTTAAAAAAGAGAGTTTAAAAACGACAAACGACTTTATGCACATGAGCGAGACATGTTGGCTGGAGCGAGTGTACAAAGAGGTTTTCAAACGAGTTTTTTTACGATATTTTTTCTACAAGCTGCAAGTAAAATAAAAAAGGGTATTCGTCAAATTTTTTAAAAACTTAAAAATGATGTTTATCTTTGAATATTTTTTCCTATGAACGGAGAGTGCGGAAAGTGCTACATTTAAAAGTCTTTTCACGCTGCAAAAAATTTTACGCACGCAAACATTTTTTTACGCACGCAAAATTTTTTGCCTACTGCACTTATCCGCACTCATTTGCGTGCGGAAAGTAGTATTTTACCGCACTTAGTGAGGTAAAGTTAACGTTATGGCACTTTACCGCACTTCGTTAAAAATGTATTAATTAAATAAATTTTAGTTCGATATAATTTACCAATGACCTTACAATTTTATCTGTTTAAATTGTTACTCAACAATTGAAACTATACGTAAAATAACAGCATAACTTCTTAACAACCAAGTACTGTGCGGAACATGGAATTCCTGCTCGAAAAATCTAAAGAGAGGTATATAATAAGGAATTCACAATAATAAGGAAGAACAAATTCTACCTACAGTTAAAGTCCCAGGCAGCAAGGACACCCCCACAAACAATGAAAGGTGGTAAGGTGTATTTGCTTTATTGGCAATATTAGCAAGTGAATGCCATTGGTTATTTACTACAGTAGTATTATTGGCAAAATTGCGCTATTTTGCCAATGCTTATTTACTAGATGTATTGGCAAATTTATGTTATTTTGCCAATATCTGAAAAACGTGTTTTACATAACAAGTGAAACGCAATCGTTCCTTTAAAAATTGCATGCATTTCTAAACCACCTTTTCGGTCCGATCAAACGCATTGCCGGATATCGTGTCTTTTGAACGCCGCATTTTTTAAATTTCCCGCGCGATTGACATCTGTCGTGCGGTTGACAACTTGACGTACTTATCGACGCATTTTAATAATATTCTGCGGATTCTTCCTAAGTGGGTTCCTTTTGGTGGTTTGTTTTTTGTGTTTTGCAAGTTTTCTTTTAAAATTGGCTTAAATTTAGTTTAGTGATTTTGTTTTAAGTCGGTAGAAACTTAGGTATGACTTCGGGGACTACCAAATGAATATTAGTTTTTCCGGCGACGGCGTACGTTAGGCGTCGCGACGCCCTAAACTTTTTTTAGGACATACGGTCATTTTGACATCTGTATCTCGGTCAAGTGTCAACATTTTAAAATTTTGTTTAAACCTCTTAAAAGGCTATGAAATGGCCTTTAATATGGTATAAAAACATGATATGTTACTTCCGGTTGATTGCATAAAAAAATAATAAATTTGAATTTTATTTTTTTTTTAAATTTACAAAAAAAATTATATTCCCTATTTAAGAACAGGATTGTGCAAATTCATTTTGAAGTGAATATAAGAAGGCCCTAGCTATTTGTCGATATAAAAAAACTGTCCATTCATGCCACGGAAAAATCACAAAAAATTGGAAATTGACATGTTCAGAAAATTTACAAAATCTCAATTTTTTGACCCCGGCAGCTTAACTTCAAATTTTTTAATCCACATTCCCCTTACAGACCTGCCAAATATGTTTTTACTTCCCTCGCTAAAGGGAACTAATGTAATCATCGAAAAATCGCACTTTGAGATTTTCATGATCCTCCACGAATTTTGAGGTTCCGAATAGTGATAAGCACGAATTCAGACGCCGTCGCTCTGTCTGTCGGTCTGTTGGTCTGTCTGTCGCCTACTTTGTAGCCACTCTAACTCAAAAACTCCTTCATTAATCATAACAAAATTTTACATAGTGATTACTTTTGTTGACGCGCAGACCACTATTATTTTTAAGCATTCTCCTAGTAGACCCTTGGGAGCTACCCCCAAAAAACTTCATCTCTAAAAAAAAAATTTTTTTTCTTGCCGTGTGATACCTCCTTGGAAAGCTTATAACAATTGTAGTTGAATGGCGCCAAAATTTTTGACTACATATATATATATCACATAAAAAATGCAAAAAACAATTGAAAAATTCAATTTTCTGTGCCATATATCTCGAGTTATGAAACGAAATGTTAAATAAAAAGTAGCTTAGGATAAGATCCAGGTCACAACATATTGTCTTATCAAATTTCATACAAATCGGTTTAGCCGTTATTGCGTGATTAATGGACAAAAATCTTATGTTTACGAGGATATATATATATATATATATATAGCACATGTAAAACGAAATGTTTTTAGAAACAATAAAGTCTGAATATATATATATATATATATATATATATATATATATAAAGCACATGTAAAACGAAATATTTTGAGAAACAATGAAGTCTGAATTTATATGTATATAGCACATATTTATTGGAAAAGTTCGAAAGGATCTTTGGATACACCCTGGAAAAGTCTGGATACACCCTGAAATGTCTGAATACACACAGGAAAAGTCCGGATACGCCCTAGAAAACTCAAGAAACACCCAGGGAAAGTCAGGATACACTCTGGAAAATTCTGGAAAGACCCTGGAAAAGCCTGGAAACACTCTGAAAGTCCCGGAAAAAGTCTGGATACACTCTGTAAAAGCCTAGAAAAAACCTGGAAAAGTTTTGAAAAACACTGGAAAAGTTTGGAAAGACCCTGGAAAAGACTGGATACACTCTGGAAAAGTCTGGAAAGACCGAAAAAGTCTGGATACACTCTGGAAGAGTCTGGAAAAACCCTGGAAAGGTCTGGAGACACTCTGTAAAAGGCTGGAAAGATCCTGGAAAAGTCTGAATACAATCTGGCATAGTGGAAAAATCCTGTAAAAGTCTAGATAAACTCTGGGAAAGTCTGGAAAGACCCTTGAAAAGTCTGGATACATTATGGAAGTCTGGAAAGACCCTGGAAAAGTCTGAATACACTCTGGAAAAGTCTGGAAAGACCGAAAAAGTCTGGATACACTCTGGAAGAGTCTGGAAAAACCCTGGAAAGGTCTGGAGACACTCTGTAAAAGTCTGGAAAGGTCCTGGAAAAGTCTGAATACAATACATCTGGCATAGTGGGAAAACCCTGTAAAAGTTTAGATAAACTCTGGGAAAGTCTGAAAAGACCATGAGAAAGTCTGAAAAGACCCTGAAAAAGTCTGGCTACACTCTGTAAAAGTCTGGAAAGACCCTGAAAAAGTTTGGATACACTCAGGGAAAGTCTGGAAGGACCCTAGAAAAGTCTGCCTACACTCTAGAAAAACCTGGATACACTCTGAAAATATCCGAGTACAAGTCTGAATACACCCCTAAACAGTGTGGATACACCCAGGAAAAGTCTAAATATACCCTGGAAAAATATGACCAACCCAATCTAACCCATGTATATACGAGTAGTAGATATATGTTCTTGAGCGAGGGAAGTTTTGGAGTAAACCTTTACTCGATTTATTTGATACAAAAATAGAGTTTGACCGAGATTTAGCGGGTAATCTAAATTATAAGTTCATCAGGACTACTATAAAAAAAAAACGTTATTTTTATTTCATGTCATCAACGTTTTTTTATTTGTGCTTAGTGGGCAGCTAGTTTTAATATTCTATATAAATATATATTTATATGGATGTACTCATAAACTTTTAATATTATAATATGTCTTAAATCATTTAAAATAGTCATCAAAATAATACCAAAAATATCCTGGAAATGTCCCAGAAATGTCTCAGATTTGTGCATAGGGACGTCTTAAATCGATATCCTTAGGACGTACTGGAACGTACGTCTTACGGACATGTGGTTTTGTAACAAAAGATGTCCTAAAGACGTCCATAAAACGTCGAAAGATTTAAAATTGACGTCCCAGAGACGTCCGAATGTCCTGAGCGGACATGGTATTGTCGTCTTTGGTACGTCTTTGTGCGACTTGGGTTTGTGTTCATATTTAGCACAAATGCTTTTTCGCGAAAATACGAAAACAAATTCTTGCAATTTTAAAAACCATGTTTTATGCAAAAATTTTTTCCTTGTATTGGTTACTATACTAATTTTTTTATACAAACAAATGATTTGCGTTTGTCAAAAGTAGTACTTTATTATTACAAAAACTGAATTGCTGCTGGCAATTGGATTTTTTATTGAATTTTTCTTGTCAACATTCTAACAGTTTCCCATTTTTTTTATTTCGTAAAATGAATAGTTCTTGAACTGTTAGAGATAAATAAATCAACGAAATGTTGTTAGAAGTAAACCGGTTAGTAAATTTATTATTTATTTTTTGGTTTTTCATTCGTGATATAATCCCCTAAATATCACTACAGTTTCAAAATTAACCAAATAATTTTTCTCTTACTTGAAAACTTGAAACTTGAACTTGAAAATTACACCTATCCTTAGGAGTAGTGAAATTATAGAAAATTCGGAATCTGGAAAAATAATTGGTAATTGCTCCAGTGGCAATATCCCCGATAAATAATTTTTAGTATCTTTGATCTTATCTTTTAACTTTTAGGCAAGAACATCATTTCCTAAAAAAAGTTACGTTTTGCAGTGGCCATTTTTTCGGCCGGCTATAATTTTCTTGATATTTTTGCGAACACCCGCTGAATATTGGTTGCATTATTTATCTTAACAAATAAATAGTCCGAGAGCCAATCTATGATTTTTGTTTGATTTAGTATACCTTAATTTTTAGGATATCGAATGCATGAGACTAAGCAAGCGATGAGCAGTTTTAATTGTTGATTTAGTGTGAGAAGTTTTAAGTCTTGATTACCGGAGAATTGCACTAGTGCATTACGTTTATCTTTTATACCTTTTTGTTTTTTGGAAATGTGCAACGCAATTTTAAAGTAAATATTATTTTTATTTGACAAAATTCGTAAAGTTTTAAATTACTTTAAAATTTGTTTTATGAAATTCTCTAATAAAATACAACTCATGCGTGCTATAAAAATAAATCGTTAATTTTTGACAAATTTGTGCTTATGCATTTTAAACTGTATAATTCTCTCATGTGTTAAAACCTCCATAAGAGGTGTGCAATTTCCGCAAACTCACAGCGGTAATTGCATTGTAGAAAACGAAAATTACACCGCATGTTCCTCTTATTTCCATCATCAAAAATATTGAATGAGGTGACGTGACGGTAGATACAAAATTCATTGTAAATCCCATTATTTTTTAACTTTCAGGACCCTTGTATTAACACTATTTAATTCGTGCATCAAAATGAACCCAAAATTCCCCGCCTCCGGAGTCAGGTTTTTTTAGCGAAAATATGAAAACAAACTATTGCAAAAACACGTTTCATGCAAAAATTATCGATAACTTTAATGCTCCCCGAAAAATTATTGAAAATTTATAATTTCTCAAAAATCCAAGATGGCGGTCAGTTTTAAAAAATATGAAATTTCCACCCCCCCCTAAAAAAATTTATGTGCGACAATGAACAAACTTTAAAGCTTTCACTATAAACGCTCATTGTTTATATGTAGATTGACGTGTCATTTAATTAAATCGGTTGAGAAATGAAAAAGTTACAAGCTTTTAGATTATGAGTGTTTGGACTTAACATTGGAAAAAATCACAAAAATACATACAAGAAAAAACATGAGAGTTGTGTCCGTCTGTTCAAAATTTGACATTAAAAAAATCAGGATGGCGGATAGTTTTAAAAAGAGTTATTACACGCCAAATTTTTTTTTTAAGACACTCAATTTTTTCCTCGTATATCGAGGTATCATCTAATTAAATCGGATAAGAAATAAAAAAGTAATTTGTATTCAGATTCTTGGTGTTTTTCTTAATTAAATAATTAGGTCCGAAGAAATGGAAAATGTATGTAATTTTGTGATTTTTTTCAATGCGAAGCCAAAACACTCGTAGTCAAAAAAGTTGTAACTTTTTTATTTCCCAACTAATTTAATTAAATGATACTTCAATATACACAGAAACAATAAGCGTTTGTAGTGAAAGCTTTAAAGTTTTTTCAGTGTCGCACATAAATTTTTTTCAGGGGGGTGATAAAAATTACTAATTTTTTAAAACTGTCCGCCATCTTGAATTTTAATTTTAAAATTTTTAACCGAATCGAAAAAATATCACGTTTTATCTTTTCAAAAAACCAATATATTTCAAAATCGAGTAATCAAGTCAAAAGCTATAGCTAATCCAAAAAGTGCGGAATTTTGTGGCCTACCCTATATATACTATGACTGTAGTATAATGTGATCGTACCAAAAGTTGTTCCGATTTGGAAAATTTTTATATATCTTTGTGCTGAACTTTTTTTGTGGCGCCTTATGTCTGTCTGTCTACCTGTCTGTAACCAACGCTCATAAATCAAAAAATATCCGACCAACAAAAAGGGTGAGGATTCGAAGTTTTGAAAAATTTAAATCTTCATCAAAGTATGGCTTGTATGTTATCAAATTATTGGTAATTGGTATAGTGTTAAAAAAATAGTCAGAGAAGTACAATTACTTCAGTTATTATTGTTCTTTTTTTAAATGAATTCGTCTGAGAAAAATTGCATTCGACCCCGAATATCTGTCAACGATAACTATTTCTAGGAGTCATATTTTCATGGGGTTCTCTCAGACCCAGGCAGTTAAAAGCTGATATAGGAGTTTTGGTTCAATTTTTATTATTTCGGTGGTAAGTACCGATTTCTACAAGCTGGTGAGTTTTTCATATATTTTTTTAAAATAACCAAAAGAGTGTTGTTCTGAAAGATACCATAAACATTAGGCAGGCCTCAGGCTCCCTCCAGCCTCTTTAGCAATTTCTCTTGCAACATTTTTTTTAAGACTTGAGAAAACTTTAAATTATATAAGTATTAGCTGCGTTTTTGATTTATACCGGGTTTAACAACGTACGGCGACATGGCGCCTTTATTTTTAAGAATAAAATACTGAAAATTAGGAATTCACAGAACTGATAAGTACAAGTTCAAAACTGTGTCGTATTGAGACATGTCGAACTGTTACAGTCTCCCCTGAAGACGTGAATGTATTTTTAATAGGTTTGTGTCATCCATATTTTATTTTAACAAGTTTTAAAAAATATATGTTTTGATTTTTTTTAAATTCTACGGTTTTTCGATTGACGGCAGTGTAAACGCCTACCAAAACCTACGGCTTTAAAGGAATCGTTAAGATACGCCAGACATTAATTCCTAAAGGTTTCATTTGCATTTTTCTACTTAAAGACGAATGAAAACCCTATGGTAAACCAACTTTTTCTGAAACGACATTTTCTTACACATATGATAGAGTTTTCTGATTTAAGTTACGATAAAAAGAGCTAAAAAGAGGTAAACCAATTAACTTATTTAATTTTTAATAAGCATACAACACGGCACTGCTCTCACCAAGAAAGAAAGACAATTACTTAGTTTATACGGATCTCTCAAAGGGCTCTTATTTATAAGGGCAGTTTGAAAATTTTGTCGTATAAATACCACTAAAACAGTTCTAGGCACTAAATCGATTTTATTTTAAAACCGATTTTGGAGTCGGCTTTAGCGTTTTGCGTATTGGAAAATTACTTTCCCGAACTAGTGATGTAATGTATCATTTCCCGGACTGAAACCGATAACGTAATTGAGTATATTACAATACAGTATGAAATAAAAATAAATTCGTGGTTTTCTTTTGTGTAGTTGCTGTGTGCAAAATTACTATGTCGGGAGAAAAAATGAAATGGGGGGTTAAAAATACATGTAAATTAATTGAGCTTTATAGAGAAGCTAGATAATAATGGGACGCCAGACACCCTGATTATAAAAATCGTTATAGAAAGGCAGACGCCTTAAGGCGCATTTACACAGACAAACTTTCCTTTGATGTTGAAATGCCGACAAACATTTACACGAGCCTCTTGAGCAAAATGTTCAAAGAAAAGTTCGAGCAAAATCTCGCACAAAAAGACTCACGGAAATTTTAGAGAGAATTTTAAGCAAAATTTGTTTGAAGAAATGTTGGTAATAAAAATTTCTTACAAATTTAAATTTTATAGTTTTATGGGAATTCATTGAACTTAACTGAAAATAGAAAGACTAAGTTTTAAAACAAGGTATTTTTAATTAAGTGCTTTCCGACAACTTCGATTGATCTGATTTTTATAGGGGATATGACACTATACTTGTAACTTTTTTGGGGTTGTAAAAAAAACGAGAATCATAAAAAATAATAACTGGCACTTATTTATTGCTGTTGCCTGTAAAATGTAATAATAAAAATTTACGTTTAAAAGAATAGCTCTTTATTTGACTTCCTAGTTTAAAACACAATACAATAATAATTAAGTCAAATGAAAAAACCTATATACATTTTATTAAATCTCAAATATATGAACAAAAGCACGTTCGGTCTAAATAATACCCGTTTATTACCCACTTTTACAACCCTACGATCCCGACCCTTGTCTAAAAAATATAATTTAGCAGTAATAGACTAGACTTTTGAATCGGAATGTTGCCCCTTTGCATATTGTTTGTTCAGTGTCAGTAATCAACCTTGATTATTACATTAAATTGACAGTAAATATCTATCTTCAGCATTTTCATGAACCTTTTGCTTTTTTAAGCAACCCTTGGGGCCTTAAACAAACTAGGTAAATCTGGTGTGAGTAATTTTTTTGGAAAAGAAAAATTTTCCTGGGTTGTTTTTTAGAATTTAGGAAAAAAAACCCTTAGAAATAAAAAAAAACTAGCAAGAAAATCCCAAAAAACCCCCGGGCAAAAAAATCCGGGAAAAACCCTAAGAAAAAAATATTATAAGTAACCCTAAAATTTAATATAATATTAATATGTGACAAAACTGATAGCCAAGAATAATGTTTCGCTTTCCGTCGGCTTTTTTTTCACAAAAATTTAAAATAAAAGTTGGTGTTCCATTTTTTTAAAGAATTGAGATCACTGATCACTGATGTGAAATTTTATTTATTCTCATCTTTAAAAATATGTTTCCGAAACAGATAACAATAATTTGCTCAAAAATTTACCCGAACAAAATGTTCAAAGAAAAGCTCACAAAAATGTTCACGCAAAAAATTTTAGATCTTTTGCACGAGCTTTTGTTTGAGCATGTTCGTCTGTGTAATTGCGCCTTTAAAGGAAATAGGAATATAATATTGTTCCTTTGTAATTCAAAAATTTCGAGCGCGCCACATTTTCTTTCAGGGATTACAAAGTTGACCAATTGTTTTGTGTTCCTATTTTCTAAAACTTGCAGTTTTGTTTTGTTGGTGTTTTGTTGATGTTTTTGTTTTCTTGGTTTGGTATGGACACGGAATAAAAACTGGGTGACAGTGGCGTGCTGTGTATTTATTAAAAATTGAATAAGTTTAAATATGTTACCTTCCATAAAAAAAAATATTAGAGAAACTGTTAAATGTAAAAAAAATTATAAAAATATTTATTAATTGTCTAAATTCACCTTCACATTTATCAGTATGGTACTAAAATAAACAAGACAGAAACATCCTATAGTTATATATATATATATATATATATATATATATATATTATAGATTAATGTTTCATAAAACAGGTCTCCTAAAAAAACAAATTCTATACAAAATATCGCTTGGAATAATTTATGGTTCTCGGCGATCACGTTGGACTCTCGGACTAAAACTGGATAACCTTCGTTTAAATAAATAATATTGTTTATTGCTCAGAATTTTATGAAATCCGCACTGCTTTCAGCTGTTGTACTGTTATCGCTCGTCTAAATTTACGTGTGTCGAAAGATAAGAGGAATTCGACATGACTAGAAACCTACACTATGGTGCTCCGACAATATTGATTAATTCTTAGTGTATTTTTCCTTAGGTTTTTTGTCCTATGTGTTTATTACAAACAAAAAAGTGCAGTTTTTATGTTATTCCAAAGTTATGGCCATTACTGAAAAAATAATAATGCAATCAAAGTATAAAATAACCATCAATTTGTGAATAAAATACTATGAAGACGGATATATCCCGAACTGGTTCCAGCTTACCGCCTGATAGATCGAGCATTACTAGTGAACTCAGTGATTATTCATCCTCTTCTTCGTCCTTAGATTATGAGCAGCCATCCTCATCCCTCAACACACTTAATACAGCTTTAAATACCGTAAGTTTTTATAGGTTAAGCAAATATAAATGCTTATAAAACTTTTTATAAATTGTGCGCAACAACTCAACCCCATCAACAATGTCTGGATAAAACTTTGTTAAAGAAAAATATACGCCACGCCTTACTAAAAATTGTAGCAAACAAAGGAAATCTGAAGAAAAAAAGAATAGTAGGTACTTACTAACCGAGCTACTAACTTACTACGTGCTTTGGAATACCATCAAAAAATGGATTAGGTGATCCTGTCACAATTATACGGGACTGCAAGGCGATTATTATATACTAGCTGAAGACGCAGCAGCTTCGCCTGCGGTTTTTCCCGTTTTTCTTGCTTTAAATAGTCATAAATTTTGATTTTGTTCTCTCCAGGAGTCCAAGGAATGAAGCAAAATTGGTCAAGTAGTTTTTGCGTGATGGTGGAACAAAAAATAGGATTTTTGTTATCAATATTTTTTGGTTACAAGCCAACACCAAACATTTCTAAAAAATATTTAATGGACAGAAATGGTTCTTCTAGAGATTTATTATATGTATAGATAGGTGGAAATTTAACAACTTCCCACAGCTAAATTTTGAAAACAAAATGTAACAAAAAATAAAAGCTGCTTCTAAGAACACTGCACAGTCAAAAAATGCCTTAAAGACAAACCGTACATTATTTACCGAATATTTCTATATATCTATCTATATAGCATTAATCGCCCTTTTGAGGCATTTTGTGTGGAAACATGTTGTTGGTTCGAATCCTAGTCAAACGAAAACTTCATGACAAATCATAATCCCTGTTTATTTACATGCAAATCAAAACAAAAACAAATCATGTGAGTTCCATTATTCGGTCGTAGCCGAGGCAGAGCGACACGGCCCGAGAAATGTTTGTTTATATCACGGTTGACTTTTTCGGGCTTTTAATTTTGGCAGAAAGTCTCTAAAGGTTTTTTTTTTGTCAAGAAATGTTACTAGGTGCATTCAAAGTTATATGTTTCTAAAGAAGTTAGAAATGGAAACGTCCCAAATAATAAATAACCAGTCTTCGTAACCCTCGGATATCTTTGAGTTGTTCATATAAGGTTCGAATGGTATTTAGTTCGAAAAACATTGGTTCGAATGATCACTTGTTAAAAAAACATTGGTTCGAATGGTAGTTAGTTTGAAACAGTCGTTTCATTGACAAATGGTACAAAACCCATGTTTTTTTTTCTACCCGGGTTAACAAAGATTTAATTAATTTCTTTGGTGAAGTGGATTAGGTTTAATAAAATAACATCTTATGTTTTGTTTTTGTGAAAAATACAAACAAACTTTGCGCATATATAGCTGAAATACAAGGATACATGCAGGAATATTTTTTATATTACAAAACTGACAACGGCGCAAACTGGCCCCGGTTTCCCCTAAGTGAATATGCTTGAGTCAAATCAATTGATTTTGACTAAATTTTACAAATAGAATCAACTTTACTTTAAATTTAGTACGCAATTACTGTTCCGATAATCGGGTTCAAATTACGTAAGAAATTCCACTATTTAACCTAAAATGGGACATAACTGACGTAAATTTTTCATCCAAAATAGGTCACAGTAGTTAGTTGTCCAGACAGATCAACGGACAACAAAAATTTTTAATAAAGTAATCTTTTAAAAAAATAAAGGCTCTCTGATATAATCTGATAACGTATAATAATTAAATGGTTTTAAAACAGGGAAATTACCTCCCAAGAAAAAAGGGGTCAAAAATAATCGTTAAATTCGGTCCCAAATTTTGTTTTTCGGTGAAACTGCATAGGTAAATTCGGTCCCGGAAAAACATTTTAAGAGGGGACTAGTAAAATAAAACTGTAGTTTTGAATAATTTTGGTTTTAGTAGATAAAATATACCTATAAAAGTGTAACATATAGATACTTAAATACCTCGGTTGGTTAGTGGGGATGCAGTCTAATATGGACCGAAATAAAGTAAACTTCTTTTTTGATAGTCATGGTTTCGAGAATATATTTTTATCTTCTTCAGGACTTCTATAAGTTAACAAGCCATTAGAATAATTAACTTAATTAAATTACAACCGTTATAGATAAATTATACATGTACCCATACAAATATATCTAAATAATTATGTACTCACCAAAGTGGATTGAAAAACAATAAAGCTAGACATCTCTGAACAATTCTGAGCATTTTTTGCCCTTTTGGGCCTTATGTTATAATAAAAGCCTACATGAATTTGTTTAAAAGAATTGGAAGTCCTCAAAATGGTGGCAAGAGGTTCTTTTTATATATTTTTTTTAATTTTTTGACGTTTATAAGGTCACATTAACCGTCTTCTTTAGTATATCAAGTAACCCAGGAGAGAGAGCGAGTAATACAGAGAAAACTGCACGAGAAAAGGACGCAACAGAGTGGTCATCTTATTCTCTTTTTCATTTTAAAAGTATTAGACGCAGATAAACTTATGCATGTCTTCTCGTTGCCGAGAGAAATGGGTAGATAAGATGACACTCTGCTGCCTCCCTCAACACGCAGTAGACCACGCTCGTCACCAATTTTGTTTACATTTTAATACCTACAATACATTGTTGGAAAAAACAATAAATTTTATATTAAAAGAATTAATTTTTTAAATTTTAGTGTAAGCTCCCAAAAGACACACAGTTCACCATATTCTCCCTATATTTTATTTTTTGTTGTTGTGGTGTTATTATTATGTTAATTGACCTATTTTGTAGGTACATGAGAAATTAAAAGAAAAGGAAGTGGTTTTTGAAATCACGGTTGCAACATCTAAAAAACCAAATATTTTTAAATTAGACATGATTTTAGCTTTAAAATGATATAAAAATTAGGCTTTATGTAATATGATTAGTTTTTGAGAGATGGGTTGTATAAATGTAAAAATTTCAACAAATTTATTAATATCCAAGTAGGGCATTTCTGTTAAAGTGTAATAGATTGTCCTAAAAATATTTCATTTATATTAATTTAAAGCTAGAGGAGTATGAGCAGTAATTCAAAATTATATTGTTCAAGAATTACTTTTTTTTTTAAATATATTTTTAATCCTGGAAGCCTTTCACTACCACCAATGTTACGTGGTCAAGAAATCGTGAATGTTGGTGTCACTGACGAAACTTGACTAGTTCAAAAATTTGACATTCCAATAAACCAAAACTCCGCCGATAATTTTAATAAGTTATTTTAGTTTTATTTTAGAATTCTAGGCTAAAATTATTGGTTATTAGTTCATGACTTTAACCTTTTGTTGTAGAAATTGTTTATTTCTGAAGACAATAAAATTGAATTGAATTGAAATCCCCACCACCACTTTTGTATCATAGGCTAGCCATAAGCGGGACCCTCACTGCCATATTGTACCGCAATGTTAAACCTGGTTTAGATTTAATTGGTGTTTAGAATGTGTTCATGTTTTTGGTTTATTATGAAAGCACATTCTAAACCACAATTAAATTCAAACCAGGTTTAACACAGCGGTCCAATTTGCAATAATAAGGAACACAATTTTATATTCTTTAAAAATTAGTACATTTGCCACGCACTTAGTTTTGGTTTAGAAAAAAAAATGATTTAACAAACAGACTTGAAAAGTCCATTGCAGTTTTCCAGAATTCATGACCCTACTGCTTGATCGTGAACAAGCTGTATCATAATATCTGAAAGAATGCAAAAAAAGGATTTTACAAATTGCATTTTTGATAAAGAATGAGTTTCAAAAAATACGGCACTTATTTTATTTTGTTCTTAGTTATGTATAGTTCAAAAATTGACTATTTTGTACCTCACTCAATCCTTGTGTATATGAAAACTATGAAATAGAGGAGAATTTTACACCAAATAGTTAAGTAATGAACTCTGCGTTTCGAACTTCCATTGTCTATATTTTATTTATAGTTATGTAAAGTTCAAAAATTGACTATTTTGTACCTCACTCAATCCTTGTTTATATTAAAACTATGAAATGGAGGAGAATTTTACACCAAATAGGTATTAAGTAATGAACTCTGTGTTTCGAACTTCCATTGTCTATATTTTATTTATACACGACGTTTCGATCAGTACAATCTCTGATCATCTTCAGGTGCAAACTACAATCTATTCCTAAGGCTACGTACTTATATACTATGGGAACTCACTCAACCGTGAAGTTTAAGAAGTTGGCTCCGCCCAAGGAGGGGCTTCCAAATATTTGGAATTTCAACACTTGGTTTACTGAAAACACCCTGATTCTGCCCAATAAAGGCAGCTTCAAGGAATTTTCGTTTCGTCCAGTGTGACTCCTTGTGCAAAACCTTTGCTTCTGTCCACTTCATTCGGTGTGGTTTTGACCATGCGTGTTCGGCGATTCCTGATTTCATTGTTTCACCTCTTTGGGTATTCGTCTGATGTTCTTTAAGCCTAACAGATAGTGGTCTTTTTGTTTCACCTATGTATGATTCACCGCACTCACAAAGAACTTGTTAAATGCATTCCTTATTTTGTTTGTTCTCCGGTTTTGTTTTACTAAGAAGGCTTCAAATTATATTATTAGATTTAAAAGCTGTTTTAATATTGTTGTTGTTCGCTACTCTTCGAATTTTCTCTGATACTCCTTTAATGTATGGAATTGTGAGGAATGCATTTGCCTGGTTTTGGTCTTGTAAACTCTTTCCTGTTTGCTGAAATTTAGAAATAGTATATGATATAAGTTTAAGGCTGTAACCATTCTGCTGCAGATCCTTCTTTATGTTTCTTATTTCGATTTCCAAGTCCTGAGAATTGTTACAAATTTGAACGGCTCTATTATACACAGTTCTTATTATGCATCGTTTGGTTGTAGCAGAATGATTTGAACCTTGATCATCAAGGTTCTATTATAGAAAGTTCTTATTATGCCTCGTTAGGTTGTAGCAGAATGATTTGAACCTTGATCATCAACCAAACGAGGCAAAGTAGCAGAAGTGTTATCATTAAACATGGTATTTGAGGTCGATATCTCAATCCGTTCAAGAGTTAGCAGGGGGGGGGGACTTTTTACGTCCGCACTGTATATTTTAAGTCGGATCGTAGTATTTAATTATTACATATTGATGTTACATCACGTATGTCTTAATTAAATTGTTTTATGCTATGGCAGAAAAGACATTGATTATTATACCCGGTATATTTGAGTCACCCCCCCCCCCCCCGCGTTTTTTTGAAAAGATGACTATTCAGTAAACATAAAGTTTGTATCTATAACCTACTTAATGTCCTAGTAGGTAAAAGAAAAGTTCATATTTTTGTATGAGTCGGTAGAGCCCCCACTAAGAAAAATCTTTTTGGTACGCCACTGCTCACATACACATTTAAGGACCATCAAAAATATTTTGAAAAATAACAATTTTTGACCATATTTGAACAATTTTTTTAGCCTCCCTGTATAAATGCTGAAGTGTAAACATAGAAAATGTTAGTTGTGATTTACCAAACAACATACCTGAAACTTACTTTTCTCGATTTCATAGTCTTTATAAAAACAACAAAATAGTCAATTTTTTGAACTTTAACCTTATTTTCTGGTTCACCCTGTACCCATTAGGGGAGTTAGCCATTTGGAAAAAAAATTGTCTGACCCTCTTCCCTAGAAAATATTAAAAATTAAAAAATTTTAACGGGTGCCAACTCTCCATAAGAAATTGACAGGATTCTTTGATTTTTGTATTTTATTTGAAAAAGGATGCTGTCCGTTAATGCTAATAGATAAATAAATGAATAAAGATTATTTGATTTATTTGTCTATCTATTGTCTTGGTAATAAAAATATTTACTTGCAAATCCTACAGGCGCAATTACACAGACGAACATGCTCAAACAAAAGCTCGTGCAAAAGATCTAAAATTTTTTGTGTGAACATTTTCGTGAGCTTTTCTTTGAACATTTTGTTCGGGTAAATTTTTGAGCAAATTATTGCTATCTGTTTTGGAAACATATTATTAAAGATGAGAGTAAATAAAATTTCACATCAGTGATCAGTGATCTCAATTCTTTAAAAAAATGTAACACCAACTTTTATTTTAAATTTTTGTGAAAAAAAGCCGACGGCAAGCGAAACATTATTCTTGACTATCAGTTTTGTCACATGCATTAGGATTACTTATAATATTTTTTTCTTAGGGTTTTGCCCGGTGGTTTTTTTTCCTAAATTCAAAAAACAACCGAGGAAAATTTTTCTTTTCCAAAAAATTTGAGTTTTTCAAATATCGGCAAAAAACTCAAAAATTGCACTTTTAAGCGGTAATCCGCGCCTCACGACTATGAGGAATGGTGGGGAGGGGATTTTTTTTAAACATATTTTTATAACTTTACTTTACCCTTAGCTTTGATTGTTTTTTTTTTAATTCCTCACACCAGATTTACCTAGTAACTTTAAGGCCTCAACGGTTGCTTAAAAAAGCAAAAGGTTCATGAAAATTAAAACAATTTAATGTAATAATCAAGATCGATTACTGACACTGAACAAACAATATGCAAAGGAGCAACATTCCGATTCAGAAGTCTAGTCTATTACTGCTAAATTATATTTTTGTAGACAAGGGTCGGGATCGTAGGGTTGTAAAAGTGGGTAATAAACGGGTATTATTTAGACCGAACGTGCTTTTGTTGATATATTTGAGATTTAATAAAATGTATATCGGTTTTTTAATTTGACTTAATTATTATTGTATTGTGTTTTAAACTAGGAAGTAAAATAACGAGATATTCTTTTAAACGTAAAAATAAAAATCAGGTCAATCGAAGTTGCTTATGAGGTAAAATGTGTATTTCGACATCAAATCGTTTTTGCGTCGGAAAGCACTTAATTAAATATACCTTGTTTTAGAACTTAGTCTTTCTATTTTCAGTTAAGTTCAATGAATTCCCATAAAACTATAAAATTTAAATTTGTAAGAAATTTCTATACCAACATTTCTTCAAACAAATTTTGCTTAACATTCTCTCCAAAATTTCCGTGAGTCTTTTTGTACGAGATTTTGCTCGAACTTTTTTTTTAACATTTTGCTCAAGAGGCTCGTGTTAATGTTTGTCGGCATTTCAACATCAAAGGAAGGTTTGTCTGTGTAAATGCGCCTTAAGGTGTTTTCAAGCTATTGTGTGTTCTAAATTTTAGAAAGCAACCCAAAATACCTCTTTAAAGTTGTTTTCCATACAGTACAAAATTTTAAAAGTGATTTACCTAACAAGTGTGAAAAAAGTACTTTCCACAAGAGTTAGGAATATTTTTTCTTATCAGTGCCTACACAGTTTTAAAAAACAAAAAATAACGGGATAACCATAATAAATTAAAAAATATTGACTAAAATTCGTTTCACACACTAAAAAAAGATGAGGAAATTCTCTTTTACAAACGATTATTAAGGATTACAACTGTTTCAATAGACGCACACTGTTTAGAGGGGGTACAGTTGTGTTTGTATTTTGTAGTAGAAATGATTTTAAGACTGGCAGTTTTATTAATTTCTTATATCACCTTAAATAACCAAGGTTTTTAATTTCAAAAATTAAAGTGGGTAACTATTTTGTCATCAATGTTCAAACTTTATGAAACCTTTTGGCTAATACAAGCCTTGACAATATATGTCACACTGCGATACTGACATAAATTAACAAATACAATATGTGATTATTGTCATGTCTATGTAGCACGTACCTCTTCAAAAACAAGTTGTATGATAGATTTAAAAAGGATGAACAGATGGTTATAATCTAAGGTTATATCGAAAAAATACTGACCACCTTTAATTTGTAGAATTAAAATTCTTGGTTATTTAAAGTGCATGATATAAAAAAAATCAATTAAGTACTCCACTAGCTTTAGAATCATTTCTACTACAAAATGAACAGAACTTGTATTTTTACTGGAGACTCTTTGAGTAATGAAAAATATATTTACCTCCAATTAATAAAACAACTTTTAGAAATCCTGATGTGTTCTCAAGATATTCTTTTGTCCCGTGTAGCTACACTTTGGTGGCAATATGCAGATTGTTCCTTGAATACCTTGCCTATCATTTTTCTTATGACTTTTCGGAAAGTTTTTTCATTTGATACTGTATATAAACAATAATATAACAGTACCAAAACAATGGTACTTTGTTTGGTTGGGTGTAGAGTTAGTAAAACATTTACCGCAAAGAACTGTATCTTACTGCTTACGGCTTTTTTGCAGTGCAGCAACACGACTGCAGTTTTAATTCCAGAAAAGCTCTCAAAGTAAAACAACACAAAAATGGCAACAAAAAAATTATAAACAATACTTAAATATTTTCATTCTCCTCCTGTTGACTAATTTTTTTTGGGTTTGTCTTGGATAAAAAACAACAAAATAATAGAAAAAAACACTAAACAAAAATTTCAGAAGAGGAAGCTTTCTTGCAAAATGTCAATTTCATCCAGTGTTGCCAACTAAAATTTGATGTCAACGGAAAATAGCGACAAATTTAAAAAATGCAACCCCATTCGGTTCATGTAAGTTTGGTGGGTAAATTTGAAAACAGCCTGCAGTCAATGGTTACTGTAACCATTGTTGCAGTCGTCTTTGACTAGAATGAATATTACCTAATAGTGATATGTCAAAGTACAATCTCTGAAATCTTTTCTATTTTGGTCTATATATGATTTGGTACACCTGATACCATACGGATACATTATTGGTTCAACCTCCCCCCCTTCCGGCACACATGCGCGCTGGGGACGAAAAACAGACGAGAAAGGGCGATTTCTCGTAAGCGCCACTCTGCACACTTCCTGTGTATATGTGGGTGTGCAAGGTGCTTAGCAACTTTATTCCTAATCACAGTATGTGTTAAAACTAAGCGCAACCTGTGTACACTTTTCCAGTTTCCGAGACAATGTTTTTTACTCCTACCTCAAGAGGAAATCTGAATGTGTTTCCCGGGTGGACATTGTGTTCAAGGAATAGTCTTAAAAAATGGAAAGAGATAGAAGACTGAAAACAAGGGCATTCCGACGACTGATGAGATGGCCTGGTACTCTAGAAAAGCAACGAATGTCGTGACGCACTCCAACCGAGACGACCTAAAAGACACTCGAATCTACATGCAGCGCGTGAGGGCCGTGCGAAGATAACAGTCTACTCAATGTGACAGATGTTGTCATTCTAGCGGTTTCTGCTTTTGTGCAGCTGAACATATCTTTACAGGAACTATGGATTAGCCATTCGCCTGGCAAATACACTCGGTAAGCAAGCTAAACGCTACAAATATTAATATTGCCTTACACTAATTTCCGAGGCGTGGCAGGCCCTGCAACCGCTGTAAAACGGAAACGTCGAAAGTGGAGAAATTTGTCATCGCCATGAGGCATTCATCCATTGAAATATTTAAATATATTTTTTTAGGGGCAATACATACTCGTCAGTCAATAACTGTCGTCGAAAGCTGCTGCCATACAGGAAGAAAGACGATTCCTTCTACTGCTGATGCTCTGGACCAGCGAACACGACGTGGAGTTTGGGGACACTTACTTTAGCCTATGCAAGTAGTCCCGTCTCCTGCTGACTGCGGATGACAGTTGCAAGGGAGTGACTAGGCACAATGATGGACCAAACTGTCCCCAGACGTAAATTCAAAATTACTTGTGTGGAGAATTGCAAGTGCAGTAAAGATGGCATGGATTGCTTTATTGGCTTGTGCAAGTGCATTTGCGTTGCACTCGCTTAAAAACTGTTTAGTGTTTAGTAAAGTAAAAAATATTTAAGACGTATATCTAATTATAACCAAATAAAAATGTGGGAGAAACTAATTTTTGTGTGTGAACGCGCTTGTGTGACGCACACATGCACATTCACACACGAGCATCCTCACACGTGCGTCCACATCATTTCACAACAGACATGCAAAGATACACAGAAGGGTGCAGACTCAAGAGTGGCGCTTACGAGAACTCACCCTTTCTCGCCTGTTTTCCGCCCCCAGCGCGCATGTGTGCCAGAGGATGGTGAACCAATATTGGACCCGTATGGTATCTGCCGGTATGCTGAATCCAGCGCCTGGTTCTAGAGATATGGACCAAAATGGAAAAGATTTCGGGAATTGTAAGCAACGCTATGGGCAACACCCTCCCCGCGCAATCTGACAGTTTTGCTACCGTGGCAACACTTCTTAAAAGTTGCCGTAGGATATGTACATTTAGTGTGCAAAAGCTCAACCTATCAGTTCACGTTCACTAACGTCCCCACTATTCCGTAAAAAGCGCTGTACGCCAATTTTGATTGAAATCGAATAAACTAAATCTTTCTCCTCCTCCACTTCCCTCGTTAGAGGAGGTGGGTATCTGAAAATACCATATTATTGTATTGTCATCGGAACTATAAACGCATACCAAATTTGAAGACAATCGGATGTGCATAAGTCAGTTAAAATTGGTTGGCAAATCATGAGCAAAAATCGTCCATCTTGAATTCGCCATATTTAATTTTCAAAATCTGATAAAAAATTCGTATACCTTATTCCCAAAAACCCCTGTATACCAATTTTGGTTGAAATCGGACAAGCGAAATATTTTTCCTCCTCCACTTTCCTCGTTAGGGAAAGGTGGGTACTTGATAATACCATATTATTCTATTGTCAACGGAACTATAAACGCATACCAAATTTGAAGACAAAATTCTCGTTGACAGTTGACGTCAATCAATGTGGATAAATTTCGTGTGGAAAATACTGTATTTGCGGACAAAGACTGCAAGTCTTGGCACAATAAATGAATTTTGTGAATGCGGCACAGACTTTGCGGCGGTGTCGTTTAACTCCATCCAGCTTGCACTGCTTCTTCTGTAGCAGTAACTGCAGTAGTGACCATCGGGTTCATTATATATTTTTTTAAAACTTCTACCATTTTGAAACTGTTGGATGTTTACTATACCGACTAACAAATAATAGTAATTCCTTCAAGGTCGTCGATAAGGGGGGGGGGGGGTAACGGGGGTAATTACCCCCCAAGTTAGACTTTTGACAAAAAAAAAGTTTTTTGCCTACAGTTGACGAAAAAATTATCATTATTTTCATTAAATATTAGCCAAGTTTTGTTACCTTATAATTCTTTTCCTCAATATGCCAAGGGGCAAAGGCATACAAAAAATAAAAGTGTTTGTTTTGGGAAGGTCGAGGTGGACAGGGGTCTACACCATCTCATTCTAATCTAATCTAATTTAATCTAATGGTAAAGGGTTAGGTAGGGTTCTAATGGTGAAGGGTTCTTTCTAACCCTAAGCTTCTTACTTTTGAGATATCAGATTCCAGGTAAAGGGACATTTTAATTATAAAGCTCTTACCAAAATACTTATTAATTTTGTTGGTTTGTCACTCGGTTTGTCATAACTAATTTTTTGGGGTAAAAACTCTTACACCAAAGCGACGACGCGCGACGTGTGGAAAATGTCACTTATAAGAATGCTTATTGTTTGAACTTCCTAAGACCAATAGTTAAAAACTCTTCCTACAAGCGTGCGGAAAATCGCATTGGAATAGTTATTTACCTAACAAGTGCAGAAAGTTACACTTTTCCGCATGCACGCATGAGTTCGGTTAACCCGTAAGTACGGAAAATACTTTCCGCACGCGTTAGGTACAACATTTTTCCTACGAGCGTGCGGAATATCAAAATATTTTGTCATTATTTTAGTTAAACCTAGCAGACTAAAAATGAAAAATAGTCAAAACTACGAATTTTATGTTTTATTCAGAACTAAAATTTAACAAGCTCAAAAAATTAATTTTTATGGTAATTATTAATCACGGTAACATTGAAAGTACCATTGCTCATGTTGCTTAATGCCATCGTCGTCTTGAAGTTTTCATGATTCATCACTGAGCAACAGCGTGCTCAACAGCGTGCGTGAAAATTTTTTTTGCTCAACAGCGTGCGTGAAAAAATTTTTTTTGCTCAACAGCGTGTGTGAAACATTTTTTCGCGCGGAAATTTTTTTTTCACGCGCGGCATGCGGAAAAGTGGCACTTTCCGCACGGAAATAAGTGCGAGAAAAGCATTTTTCCGCACGCTTGTAGGAAAATATTTTTCTGCACCGTGCAGCAAAAGTTTTTTTCGCATCGATATGGCAAATTTTGAAAAACCTGTATAGATTTGAAGTTTCTGTTTATTGCCTATGAAATGTCTACCCATTAAGGTCTGTTACATTACAGGTTTTCAACGTTGAAAAAATGTAAAATTAGTATAACTTTGAATACGTTAAGAAAAATGTTTAAAAAAAGTAAAATGTAAGTGAAAATATCGCTGACACATGAAAGAAGCACTAATTTTACGTTAATATTTAATCTTGGATTTAACAAGAAACGTAAACGATAAAGTAACTGAAAAGTAACATTATTTGAAGTTTAATAAATGTTACTGTCGAAACAAATTTGCTTCTTTACAGTTACATGATATTACACAATATTGCAAGTTTATTAAATGTCAAATTTAAAACAAATTTGGTTATTTATTGTGACATGACAAAATACAACATTGTAAGTTAATAAACATCAAAGTTGAAAGAAGTTTATGGCCAAATTCGGCCGATTAGTTAAAACAGTCGATTAGTACAAAAAATTGCTTGGTGGATACGAAATAATTAAAAATTCTTTAGTAATCGACGATTAAAAGTTAATTGTTGAAAATGAGCTTTGGTGGATACGGGCATTAGTCTTTTACTGATCACATGAAAGCAGCGGTATTCTGAGCTCAATTAATGTCAACTTTAAAACAATTACGTGATCGCTTATTGGGAAATGTTTAAATACAATTGTAAGTTTTATGCAAAAATTTCAAAATTAATGAAACTTTTAACCCAAATATGGCGAAAATTTTTGAAAAAGTAAGGAATGATTTCAAAAAGTTTACCGTTTTTATGAAAATCCTGCGATTTTTTTGATAACTTCCCACAAAAGGGAAAATATATAAATATAAAATATGTATTCGCATTTAGGTTTTGATTTTTTTACGGTTTAAGGAAATTATCGTATATTTTCATTTTTTTTTTAATTTCGCCAAATTATGATTCAATTAATTTTGATTCAATATTTGTATATATTTTTTTTTATTGCAACTGAAACCTTTTTATATGTATTTTATTAATTAAAAACAATTATTTAAATTAATGATAAAAAACCAACTCCCTATTTTCTGTAAAAATGAACCAATGACGTCACTGCATTAATTACCGTGAATTGGTGACAGTTCTCAACAAAACCGAGATGGTCCAGTGGTCTAAGGCGCTGAAACCTTCGTGTATCACCTTTGGATTAAGGGTTCGGATCCCGTCGGCTCACATTTTTATTCTTATTATTTTTTGAAATTTGTTTAAACCGCGAAGATCAAATATTTTAAAGCACAAAAATATATTTTTTTATTTTGTTTGAACCAATATATAACAAGTTAGAGGTAAATAAAAAAATAATTTTACCTAGCCATGTAACATTAAATGTTTCAAAAAGTTTACCGTTTATAACATTAAATGTTACATGCAAGTCACATACTTGTTAAAAAAATCGAATGTAACACTGTTACGTAAATTTCATGTTTAGGACAATTGATGTACTGGCAAGGTAATATCGTCGTTAAGGTTACAAGTTGCGTTACATAACAGGTTACAAAAATACATTGATGTAATGTAAATATAACGTGTTTTTGCTTATTGGGTAGGTTGCTATGGTATAATTAACGAGTTGTTTATGCATGCCATTGCACATTTACAATGACTCATAATATAAATAAGTAACTAAGTACTGAAAGATTTTAAATAAAAATGTTAAAAACCTATATTTACTTTATTTTTCTCACGCTAGCTCATAGAAAAACAATTGTTCAAAATATTTGCAGAAAAGCTTTTTCTCAGCACTGAAATATTTGATAGAACTGGGCGAGTTTGTAAATTCATCAGATTTTTTCACCGATATCATCGGTTTTTTGACAAATGAAATATGACGTTAATCTGACATTTCATGTCGTTGAGTTAAATGAGCCATAGTAAATTAAAAAAACGCGATTAAAATCAGGCAGAATTTAGCTACAACCTAGATTGTCCGTGTCCATCTTATAGGTATCAGCCTAAATTGAAGATTGATTTATCTCCTTATGCCGGGTTTATACAGCAAATAAAATTAAACAAGAAATAAGAATTAGCCCTGCGATTGGTCAAATGTGATCACAAATATGGTTTTTTATTCTTATTATTATACATTATTTTATTTTGCTGTATAAACCCACCATTAGTCCTCGAAAACTGTCTCTCAAATAGTTTTATCGCGGTTTCTTATCAAGTCGCAATCTTTATTAAAAAAACACAAACAAATTTGAAAACAAAATAATATTCATCGGGAGGACACACCGGCCCCATCAGAGTCAATGAGCATCGATGCCATCAATTGGTGAATTGGTGGAATCAATCGGGTAATTAAGAACCCGATGAATATCACTAAGAATCATAGATGAATTTACAAACTCGATTGTTTTGATCGGTGAGCTCATCGGTGAATTCACAAATTCGCCCACTCTGCTACGCGTCTTTTGCGAGCTTAACATAGTTACTAATATTCTCTTTTTCTAAATGCATTCGTCTGAGAGAGACCCAGCATACCAGGAACATACCGCCTGTACACCCTTCGACCCGGCTGTCTAACTACCTTTTTGAGATAGTTATCCCCTGACAGATATGCGGGGTCGAAGAGTGTAAAGGCGGCTATTTTTTGGGATGATATAGAATGCTGGATCTCTCTTAGACGAATGCATTTAGAAAGAGAAAATAATAGCAACTATGTTAAGCTCGCAGAAACGCGCCTAAAGGCATTTTGCCTATTAAATGATAGCTAAAACTGCGCCATTGCACCAACCAAGTGTGGGATCCCCCTCGTAAATAAGAAAAATATATCACATAGTACATTTGGCCTATGGTATATTTTGCATATTAAAATAAAATAAAAATAGTTTAAATATGTCAGAAGATCATACCTAAAACTGTGCTCTATGCACCATTCATTCATGTTTTCATTTTCTTTATTGTCTTAACTTGAAAATTACATTCATATAGACAAGAAAGTTTAAGTAGGAAGAATTTATCACTTAGTACAGAGTGTCCAAAATTCGATGGTTTTGGGGGGTTTCGGATACTTCTAGAGGCGATAGAGAAAATTCGACCCCCTTTGCGAGGTTCAATTTTCAAAACAAGATTTTTGGATAATAAAAATTATTTGTTATGAAGAAATAATAATAATATTTTGCTTCTTAACTGCATTAAAGGCCTACAAATTATAAATTATTATGCCTATATTTTATGCTCAGATTTTCTTAATAATGTGGCGTGTCGCCTTTATCACATTCTACTATAATAATATGATTTATGGAAAATATTTAATAATTCGACAACTGTTTATCCAATTTTTGTAAGAGGCACATCGTTTTGAAGGAAAAAAAAAAAGAAAATGGGGTGTGCCATAAGAGAAATGCCAACTTTGTATTATATCTCAAAAACTAAAAGTGACTCATGAAATCTGATTTGGTAATTGAATTTCACTTTAAAAGCTCTACCAAAATGCAACTAACACTAAGAAGATATTTTTATAAATAAAAAAGTTATAGGGTCTATTCCAAAATGCAGACTTTTCAAAAAGCCCCCGTAGCTCAAAGAAAATCTCTGTACATTTGGCGTATATGTTTTGCCCATTAAAATAAAATAAAAATATATCGTAAACCGCAGCAGCTACAAAATGTTTAAATACGTCAGATGATACCTAGAACTGTCCTCTATGCATCAAACATTAAAGTTTGTGGGCTCCTTGGTAATTCGACTGTCTTTAAAGTCTGGTCGCTGCACTAATAGTCCAAAAGACCATCGCAAAAACAAATGCTAGCATGTGCGGGGGGGGGGAGGGGCAACTTTCATAACCAAACGGTACGGCGATCCGAAAAATTGTATTTTTAAACATACCCATTCTCATTGCAGTGACCGTCGCGACGCGACGGTAGGCTTTTTATAGTTCCTTTATTATTTTGTCTTTTTAGTTTAGTTCAGTAAAAGAGGTAAGTCAATAATTACTTTTTATTTTTTGGTTACCAATGCAAAGAACTTTTTTTTTGATCCGTCCGTTTTTTACCCTATTTTAAAGAGAAATAGCGGAAAATAGTAATATTGAAAAAATCTGATTATTCTTGCTAGAGAATTAAGCGATTTACGCCAGTTTTCACCAAGTATTTACGAAAAACTCATTTAAAAATATCTTCAAAATATCAAATTGTCAAAGATTAAAATGTGGCAACAATGAACGTCAACGAGTAAAAAGACACATCGCTATGGAAACGATTTTTATTTCATTTACCAGCCGCCTTAATTTATAGTGTAAAGATGGTGTGTTGCGGGAAGTTCTCTTCGTTCGAGATTTTTAAAAGTATTTTCCTGTTTTTCTTGGATTTTTTAATTAAGGTATTAAAAAAAAATAGTGTTAACAACTCGCGTTTTTAAATACCTTGCTGCGCTCGTTATTTAAACCAACGGTTGTAAAAAAAGCACTATTTTAGCCACTAGTTGGTAAAACTACTATTAATAGTAGTTTGAAACCTGTGGTTAAAAATCTAATTTTTTTTCGTTTTAGTTGAGTGAGCTTTGCATGTGGGGTAGGGTTTCTAAGGAATTTTTATAAATAATTATGGTGTCTTTTTTCGATTAAAAAAATATGTTTTTTTCCAGTATTTACCATGTCGTTTTTTAAAGAGAATCATATTTTTTTATCCGCTCAAACAGAACTTTAAAACTGTATCAAAGAAAAACGAATTTAAAGCTTTAAAGGTGGGATAAACAAGCCTAAAGACTATATTGAATTTTAATTGTAAAATATAAAATGCTTTGACCTCCCATTATATACTGATACCATTACATTAAAGATTGTTAATTAAAGTAGGTACATTTATAGGTGTAATTAATATTATTTTAAAACTAAAAACAGTCTTATACCTAACTTCTCGAGTTAGTTTTTATTTAATTTTTGTACATAAGATTTTTTAAATTACCTGCAGCGCTATGGCTTTTTTTTAAATGTTTGTTATTTTTCTCAACAACTTTGAAAGTTAGTCAGGGATTTTTAGCCAGATAGTAAGGAAAACTCATGAGATTTTTTTCCTAAAAAGTATGTGGACCCAACAATTCATTTTAATTTACTGATTTGTTATTCAATTTTTTTTAAACCAACTCGGAGTTTTTAAATTATAATTCTGTTGTTTAAAATTAAATCTAAAATTTAAAAACATCTTGCAAAAAAGCTCTTTGAAAACTTTTTTAACTATTAATAAGAATGGTTTTAATTGTTTAAATAATAAAGTCTAGATCAAATTCCTCTTAACAAGCTCTTGTGTATCTGTTATTATCTTCCGATATTTTTTTTAGCTAGTATTTAATAGAAGATGGACCCAACCCACTCAAGACTCTCAAAAGGCTAAGTTTTAAGACAAGTTCTAAGTCTGTATCCCCATACACAGTTAAAAACAACTATAGTTTCTTGCAGGATAGGCAATTTAGATATAAATTTTCTAAATAAAAGAAAAAATTAGAACCCAATTTTTTCTCATTAACACGCTTAAGAAGGTCCACCGTTTAACATAATAATGCCCGTGTGCACGGGTTCGGCTTGACATGTAAGCCGAGCTTAAGCTTTAGTTTTGTTTTGCAAGGGTGTGGAATATCATGTAAGTGGCACTTAAGCTGTAGTTAAGATAAGCCGTAGAATTACTTCGGCTTAAGCGCATGTGAGGTATTTTTTTGGTTATGTTTTTAAACAAAAGCCATTAATTTAATCAGATTATAAAACTGTTCCGTTGCCTTAAAATATTTCTGTGATTGTAATAGTGGTCCGTGCTTAAAATGGAACTTCTTTGGGATTACGAAGAAGATGAAGAATTAGAATTTGTAATTAATGTAATACCTACCAAGAAGGATTTTTTTTAAAAATGAGATGAAGATACCTTTTACAAAAGGTTTAGAATGTTCAAAAAAAATCATGTTTTTTTCTCTAAGCGAATAATTCAATTTTTTTTTGCAAATTCCTTGTAAAGAAACTGAAAAATGGGTTGGGTTTGTCTGGTGGTGTAATAATTAGTATGTTTTCACATCGTATTCAATACGTATCGAAAATCAAGCATCTTGTTCTTCATATGTCACGCTTTTTGTCGGAACAGAGAACATGCTCTATGAAAGAAAAAGAAGACAATCTTTTCAATACGTATTGATTACGATGTGAAAACATATACTAAATAAATAGTCAGGTTTTATAGTTAATCAATTATAGTAGTTTAATTTGCCTTTTCCTCCATACAATCATAAATCATCAATAAAATTTATTTTTTTAAAACAACCTCAAATTTTACGTGTTTTTTTTTTGACAGCTGACAGGTAATAATCATGATCATCACACAAAAAACACAAAAAAAATGCAGATAAGTGCCACGTTGCCAATAATTTGCTTACTTTTTCCAAGTGGAACATATTCGGAACCTTTGTAAACCAAGTAAATCTCAAGGGTCACCCTCAGTTCAAGCGGCACTTGAACAAGTGGAAGAAGTAAGGGGAAGTGGTGCACACGGGCATAAAAGATCACCTACCAAAGTCCCCATTCCTACTCCTAAACGGTGACAGACTGTCAAAAGTGACAAATAGGAAAAATATTGCAGATTTAATTCTCTATAAATAAGTAGACAATTATAGTGTAGCTTAAACCACTCCTTCTACCAGAAAAATTGAAAAAACCCAAGCAAAAATGATGCCAATTTTTTATTTTCATTTCATTTCATCAAGATTTTTTAACCTACGAGTACCAAACTTGGCCTATATTATATCAGAAAATTAAATTTTTCCAGTGGCGTAGTCCGATTTTCTTAACTAGAAAATTTTAAAATGTACCAAAACTCTAATAACTAAGCTTGTTAATAAAAAAAAATGAGTTTTAATTTTTTTCTCTATTTTTCCTATGTAACTTAGCCTATTGTAGGTACACAAAAAAATTAAATCTCCTTAGTCCTTTTTTGGCACATATTTTAAAGTGTTGTGCGTTTGAACTACTCAACAAACACAGGGCCCTCCAGCCTCCAGTGGCATTAATAAGACATTAAGAAAGCCACCCAGTGGCTAGAGCGCTATGGGCGCAGCGGTTTACTATGCGCCGATGAATCGGCCGACACTTGGGTTGTGTATAATATAAGTTTGACACATAGGTAGATATCATTCTAAACGTAAATCACTGTGTAAATAAGCAAAGAGTATGCCCAAAAAGTTACATCACACAATAACTAAACGTTAAAAATTACGTTATTATAAATTTTCACTTAAGAAAATAAAAAAATAATGTTCGATAACTAAAGCAAATTTAAATCTATATAAGTATTATTAACTAAATATATAATATATATATATAATATATAATAATTTTATGTTATGTTACGGGCGCTGAAACACAAATTTGAATGTAAAACAATAAATAATAATAATAATAATAATAATACTAATAATAAAAATACAGGAACAAAATTAAAAAAAAGAAAATAGAAAATAAAAAAAAAACAGAAATAACAGAAATATAACAAAACTAAAAATCAAATTATTGTATAATATTAATTAATTCTTTATATATATATGTGGGTTTGATAAAATCCAACTTTTTACTTTATATTTGAAGGTTTTTTCCGAATGAATATTTTTTAATTTTTGTGGTATTAAATTATATAATTTTGGTCCAAGAAACAAGAAGCATTTTTGTCCAATTTTTTTGTTTGTCCTAGGAATAATTACGTTATTTGACACCCTACTTCTAGTATTTACATTATGTTCTAGATTTTTTAAATACGTTGGGTTGGTATGCATAAAATATGTGAGCTTTGTACAAATAACTGACCCATCAGTATGAACTGCGACTCAAAAAACAAGTCTTTAGTCGGAGAAATCTTAAATTTATTTAAAATTATCTTAATTATCCATTTGTGAATATTTACAAGTGGTTCAGTGACTGTTTTCCCTACTGAACCCCACCCTATTATACCATACTGTAGTATTGATTGTACAAGGGAATAGTAAAGTATTTTTAGGTGAGAAATACCCAGGAATTTTCTAAATTGATAAAATTTATGTACTAGACATCGTATCTTATTGAATGTAGCTAGTATATGGTGATAGAAAAAGTCTACAATAATTCCCAGATATTTTGAAGTATTACTTAGTTTTACTTCTTCCGTTCCCAGTTTGACGTTATTAAAAACAGGCAGTTGATTGGCATAAGATGTAAATGGAATGACTTGTGTTTTTGTTACGTTTATTGTTAGTTGATTACCAGTCGAATAGTTGTTGTATATCGCTTTCCATATCATCTTTTAATGAGTTTCATGAACTTCCAACCAACATAAACCATTACAGTATCATCCGCGAACGCCAATATTTGACCAAAAGAATTTTGTTTTAGAAGAGAGTTGATGTAGACTAAGAAAAGGACAGGACCAAGTACAGACCTTTGAGGTACGCCACAGGTAACAGATGCTCCCTTACTAACAACATTAACCGATCTCGTTTTTTGAGTACGGTAAGCCAAATAACTTTGAAAAAGCTTTAGTCTTATGTCTCTTACTCCTATTTTTTCGAAGTTTTTTAACATTCGGGAATGGTCAACAGTATCGAACGCCCTCGCCAAATCCAAAAACACTGCTATACACGGTTTTTTGTTGTCTTCTTCTTCAAGTGCCATGCTCTCTTCGAACGTTGGCTATCATCAGCGCGATCTGTACCCTGTCCACTGCTTTTCGGAAAAATGTGGTAGTACTAACACCATACCATTGTCTAAAATTTTTAAGTCATGATATCCGTCTATGACTCGGACCTCTTCTGTCTTCAATTTTGCCTTCTTTTATCAATTTTAAAAGTTTATATTTTCATTTCTCAAAATATGGCCAAACAATTCAAGTTTTCGTTTTTTGATGGTAAATAAAACTTCAAGGTCTTTATTTATTCTAAGCAAAACATCCACATTAGTTACTCTGTCCATAATATCCTTAGTATTCTACGAGAACACCACATCTCGAATGCTTCTAACTTTTTACACATGGCCTCAGCCAGTATCCATGCTTCCATGCCATAATATAAGATGCTAAAAACATAACACCGAAGCACAGCTTTATAAATCAGTGAAGTAAAGTTTGGTGACAAAATAGAGTTGTGTTTTAAATAGTTTGTTAATCTTTTCTTTATTACTTTTTCTAAAACTTTTGCGACAGCTGATGTAAGACTTATCGGTAGTTAGACATCTCGGTACGACTTACAGATTTATAGAGTGGCTCTATGTATGGGGTTTTAAGACAGGTTGGGAAATAGCCTTCATTAAGATACCTATTAATCAGAACAGGAGATTTTCCTTTTTTTAAATGATTAATAATATTTGTGATTTCTTGTTGATTGGTTGGTATTAAGAACAATGAATGCATGGGTGTATAATTAATTTAATTTATTGTTTCCTATGTATAAAATACATATAACAAGGGTTCAGTGGTACTTAATAACATATTATAAAGTAAGTAGGTACAGCTAAATAGTTAGTAACAAAAACAAAATTTGGTTGGTAAAATAGCCTAAAATTCCAGAATTTTAATAACAAGAAAATAATAATAAGTTGATTAAATAACTATCTAAGAGATTTCAAAGAGAAAAATAACAGGTAAAGAAAAAAATAAGTGACAAAAAAAAGCCCAATTGATATTTAAAAATACTTAGCCAATATAGGAGTTTGTGTCTTTGGTGGTTCATATTTCAAAAATCATCTAAGAGGTATGAACGTCTTTTAATTAACATTATTAAAAAATTAACAAGGAGAGAGATATTTTGCTGCTTAGTGTTACCCTCCATTAAGTTAAGGAGTCTATCCGGTTCCGTTAGGAAGGCTTTAATTGCAGGGTAGCGAAGAAATTCGTACAACGGACATTCAACATATGTACAATGTTTCATTGGTTTGCATATTGCAGACAGTACATAGCTCTTTTTGATTTATTTTATAAAGAATACTATTGTAAATTATTCTAATAGAAAATTTAGATGAAAGTCGAAGTTGAGCAAAAATTTTGGTGGCGTACATGGGAAATGAGTATCGCACGTAGCAGCTTGGAGTTAAAACAGGGTTGATTTCATAGAATTTGTAATAGTCGGAGTATCTAGATTCGTTTAACTCTTGAACGTCTTTCTCGTAAAGAAATGATTGGTATTGAGTTATCAGTCTTTCTCTGTTATTTTTTTAATACATGAAGGTTTAACGAATTCCATAGATCCAAAGAGTTAATGTTTGCCAACATCGATTTCAGTTGGGTAACCCAGTTATACCTAGAATCGGCATCTTGGTGGAGTTCCATAAGACGTAAAAAACAAATTTTTGAGTACCTATCTGGATTCATTTTGAATAAATTTTCCAACCAACCTAAAGAACGTTTCAAAATGGTGAGTTCCAGTTTGACACTGCCTGTTTCAAGGCGGACGCAAACATTCGGTGTGCTTTTTGGTAGCGATAATAACTTTTTGAAAAAACCAACCTGGACCCTTTCAAGTTCGTCGGTGTATCGGACACCCCAGATTGGTGCGCAGTACACTATAGAGTTGACAACAATCGAGTTGAAGAGCTTTAATTTTACATCCCACGAGTTAATTCTTAAACGAGCCATCAGACTCATAACGGCGCCCACAGATTGTTTTGCTTTTGTCACTGCAAAGTCAAGAACAAAGTTATGATTGTTTTCCACAAACCAAAACTACACTTTTTTGCACTCGACGCGCGTTTCGCTAACAACGTTAGCATCATCAGGAGACGATAAACAATGAACTAAATTAATCTACGCTCTATCTTATATACAATTCCTTATAATCCTAATTATACGAAAGGATTACAAAAAGTATTTAATAACACCGGTCTTAAATTAGTATATCAATCCGGTAACACAATAAGAAGCTTACTAGGAAATCCCAAGGATAAAACTACAGTTCTAGAAAAAAATGGAATTTACGAAATTAGTTGCATGGATTGTGACAAAAAATATGTTGGCCAAACGAGACGCTCTATTCAAACATGTTTTAAAGAACACTTAGCACACTTAAAATACGGAAGAACAGAAAAGTCAAGTGTGGCCGAGCATGCTTTTGAAAACAATCATAGATTCACATTAGATAACCTAAAACTTCTAAAAAGTGTACCAAACAAAAGACTTTTAAATGCATATGAAAGTATGGAAATCATTAAATCCAGAAATAGTTTAAATAAAGATAGAGGACCCATCCCGTTTAGTACACTTTATTCTTTGGTTGAGGGGAAATAGGATTAAAAATTGTGATCAATCACAAATTATTAGTCTTATCTTCGCCCACTAAAGGATTGTATATAATATAGAGCGTAGATTAATTTAGTTCATTGTTTATCGTCTCCTGATGATGCTAACGTTGTTAGCGAAACGCGCGTCGAGTGCAAAAAAGTGTAGTTTTGGTTTGTGGAAAACAATCATAACTTTGTTTTAGTGCAACCAAAGGTTCCAAATTCCCAACATAACTGCAAAATCAGTCGTGTTTCTAAAAATTGATGAAGAAGAAAACTTGATCCCAAGATAGGTAACATTTTTCACAACCTCGATTTGTTCGCCATTGTAAAGAAAACGACCAGAAGGTCGTAGATTAGTTGCTTTTGTAAAAATTACAATTTTGGTTTTTGGTACATTGACTGCAAGGGCATTTGTTTGAGCGTATTCTTCTAGGGTTTTTAGCATGCGAGCGAGTTCTATCTCCGAGTCAGCGACTAGGATCAGGTCGTCAGCGAATAATAGCATCAGAATACAGGGGGGGGGGTGTATTATAGTTTTATTAACTGTTTTCCCTTTTGGTCCCTTTTTAATTTTTTTAGCTAATTTCCTTCCTATTCTTGAAAAGTAAGTATTTAAGGTTTCGGCTATAACTTGTGGATCGTTTATGTTTTGTCCTTCTACTAAAATAGATGTTATTTCCTGTTTGGCATTGCTAAATGTTCCCGAATATTCCTTTACAAAGTTCCAAAGATCTTTACTACAAGTTTTATTATTTTAAATTCTTTTTAAAGTAATTGTGTTTTGCTTTGTCCAAAAGGAAAGTAAGTCGGTTCCTGTAATTTTTTAAATTTTCTTTATAAGTTTCATTACAAACTGTCCCTATGTTTTATTGATGTTAGAAGTCCCTGTGTTATCCAAGGTTTCTTTTTATGTAAGGGTATAATTTGATGTTTAGTGGTTGCTAGGGACACAGATGATTGTAAGCTTGTTATGAACTCACTGGTTGCTCTTTCCAAGCTCTCAATGTTTTGAATTTCCTTCCAGTTCACCCGTTTTAGCGATGCAACAAATCCTCCGCCATCAAACTTTGTTATCTCGATTTTATTTTTACTGGTACTACCTTTGTTCAAATCCCAAAAGATTTGTTGACATGCCACCGGGTAAATATCTGGTCTAATCCGCCAGTTTCTCGTAGCGGCCGAGTGTTTCCCGCCAATCTTGTGTTTGTTGTGTAGTTGCTAGGGTAACCAAGTGGGTATTAAGTTAAGTTGGTTTCTTTGTTTCAGGTTACTGCGGAGGCCAGAGCAACCTTTTGTGGGCTGTAAACAAGTTAACAAATGGATAAATTTTCACTTGAGTTAGACTAGATATAATTAGTTAATAAATATAAGAAAAAGTTGGACTTTGTAGGGGTTATATTTGTAATAAGTACATTTAGTTTAATATAGTAATTAATTTTTGTGTGTGGTTTTATTTGAAATATTAAAGTTTATTTATAAAATAAAATGCAAATTTAAAATAATGATAATTTTAGTATAATTCAACCTCAATAAAAAGAAGATATTTTTACCAGTGCATTTTACCAGCGTATTCACCATGATCTATGGAAAACAAATACAACATGCTCTTGGTAACTGTAATTTAAATATAATAAAAGGAGATCTTTTAACATGGCTTTCAAAAAGTAATTATTTTCAAATTCTCAGTAAATTTTTAGAGAAATATTGTTTTATTCAATTTTTTCTAACCCTCCACAAGCTTGTTTCCTTTATGGCGATTAAAAAATAAAAAACTTTTTGTTTAGTGTGGAAAAGAAAATAGAAATATAATTTGCTGTTTTACCAATAAAAAAACACTGTTTATATTTGAATCAAATTTAAATTTTCCGCCAGTCAAGGCGATAGACTCTTGTTTACAAACGAAGTTCGAATAAAATTCACCTTTTAAATCAAGTACATATATTTAAGTAAAATTGTAAAAATTCAACTTTAAATTAAAGTTTAAAAAAAATATACAAAAGTTTTCCATTTTTTATAGTACCAGAGCACAAACTTTATCAATCATTTATAATTTCTTAATTTTATTTATCTTCCGATGTACACGGTGTAATTCTGAAATAATATAGTCAACCAACTGTTTTTCTCCGGTGTAGCTGCAAATAGCTGCTCTTGTTGGTCCTGTTACGCAGAATTAAGTCACACTTCTATTTCTTAGGAGATAATAACAATACAGCATCATCAAAAAATTTAGGATTCAAGTACCCTTATTTACAAACTTTTATCTTCTCATAAGGTTTGTGTTACTCCCCCCAATAAATTAAAAAAAAAACAAATAATAACCAAACCAACCAAAACCAACCATACCCAACGAACCAACCAGCCCCAACCCAGAGCCTAACCCTTTTTCCAATCTAACCAAATAAATCCTGCTGGGGTGTGTTTGAAAATAAAAGTTGATGGGGAGAAAGATTTAAACACAAAAGCCCTAACCTCACAAACATGTAACCTTGAGTCGGCCAATGAAATCTATCAATCAAATGCAAAGTGGGTTTTAGTCGCTTCTAATTTGGTAAGCAAATAAAAGGTTCTATACACACACTAAGCAAGGTCTGTTACATTACAGGTTTTCAACGTTGAAAAAATTTAAAATTGGTTTAACTTTGAATACGTTCAGAAAAATGTTTAAAAAAAGTAAAATGTGAGTTCAAAATTAACATTTTATGTGAAAGTATCGCTGATACACGAAAGAAGCACTAATTTTACGTTAATATTTAATCTTGGATTTAACAAGAAATGTAAATGATAAAGTAACTGAAAAATAACATTATTTGAAGTTTAATAAATGTCACTGTCGAAACTTCCTTCTTTACAGTTACATGATATTAGACAATATTGCAAGTTTATTAAATGTCAAATTTAAAACAAATTTGGTTCTTTATTGTGACTTGAAAAAATACAATATTGTAAGTTAATAAATATCAAAGTTGAAACAAGTTTAGTCTTAGTGATCACATGGAAGCAGCAGTATTGTGAGATCAATTAATGTCAACTTTAAAACAATTACGTGGTTGCTTATTGGAAAATGACTAAATACAATTGTAAGTTTTACGTAAAAATTCCAAAATTAATGAAACTTTTAGCCCAAACATGGCTAAAATTTTTGAAAAAGCAAGGAATGATATCAAAAAGTTTAGTGTTTTTATGAAAATCCTGTGATTTTTTTGATAACTTCCCACAAAAGGGAAAATATATAAGTATAAATTTATATGTATTCGCAGTAATTAACGCAAGATCATTTTAGGATTTGATTCTTTTACGGTTTGAGGAAATTATTATATATTTTCACTTTTTTTTAATTTCGCTAAATTATGATTCAATTAATTGTGATTCATTAATTGTATATAATTTTTTTATTGCAACTAAAACCTTTTTATACGTATTATATTAATTAAAAACAACAAATAATTGCTACCGTCTCACTGCCTACCGTGAATTGGTGACAGTTCTCAACAAAACCGAGATGGTCTAGTCTAGTGATCTAAGGCGCAGAAACAGTAGGGTGTTTTCGCCGGTTCTGGCTCAAGATTCAAAGATTCGCCCATAAGAATTAACATAGGGATTTTGAGAGCCAAAGATTCACACATGGGGTGGGGGGATCCAAATGTCTTGGGCAATACCTTGAAAAACCTGTTAGAAAGTAGGTGATAAATTGAACCACACCTTTTTGTCTGTATTGCAGTAAACTAGGTCACAACTATAGTTATTACATAAATTCAGAGGTTTCAAAAAATTATTAGGTAATCCAGAGAGTCGGCTACATTTGGGGTGGGGTCAAATTTCTTTGGGAGGGGAAAGTATAAAACTTTATAAGTGATAAAAAATTAAATCTTTATCAGTCATCTACTTTGCTTTTATTTAGCAATGTGTCTTGAAAGTTATGATGTACCCAACACACAACAAATGAAATCAAATGAAAATAGATTAAGCACATTTAGAAATTGGCCAGGCGTATTAAAACCCGAAGATTTGAGTTTGTCTGGATTTTTCTATAAAAATGAAGAGGACATAGTAGAGTGCCACTATTGTGACGTGCAGATATACAATTTTGTAAAAACAGACTGTCCTTTTTTTGAACATGTAAAACTATCACCAAATTGTGAATATGGTAAAATGATGTGGCAGAATAGGGAATTGAAACACAAACAAAATTATGAAAAGAAAATTCAAAAGTGGTTTTCAATAATAAGTGTTATAAATGCTTTGATATTGTATAATTTATGGAAATAAAATCACATTTATAAAAATATATTTCGTTTCATTTTATTTTTAGTGTCTTGAGATGGGTTTGCAAAAAATATCTGTAACGGAATTTACAGGTGCGGTGCATTCTGCAATTATTTTGGTGGACACAGCTGCAAAATTTCTCATGAAATTACGGTACCTTAATTATCTGATAAATGTAAGGTCCTGCTCGAGTTTTTATGGTACCTATACGATCTCGAAAAGCGGGTCAAGTTTTAAAATTGCATATACCGTTACTCAAGAGTCCATTTACGAATTTTATACCGGTCATTTATTATCTGATGAATAAATGTAATACCTTTCTCGATTTTTATGGTCATCATTTATTTTAACTGTTATTTAGTACCTCTGTCAAGTTTTTAAATTGCATATAAACCGTTATTTGCGAATTAAGAAAAACATCTACCAAATTACATGGAAGCACAGATAAAATGTAAGAAGAGGGGGTCAAGAAAGTTGCTTTAAATAGCTTCAGTTTAAGAAATAACTTTAGTTTACTTACCCAAAGTCAATTAACACTAACAATGAAAGTACCAAAAGTTACAGCAAGTGTGCCATTGGCACAAAAATCAATTGAAAGAATGAGACAAATCATATTAGACAATGACGATTCAGACGTTGAAGTCCTGGATGGGAGTTTTTCCCAAATAAAACCGATAGGGTGGGAAGAAAACGACTTCGAAAAGATCAAAATCATCCAAAATATTAAAATAAAGTCACCCTTTCGCCCTAAGTGGACTTCAACACCTGTAAAGGAAGAAGAAGAAGAAGAAGATGAAAAGGAAGAAGATGAACAGCAAGAAGAAGAAGAACAGGAAGAACAGGAAGAAGACCAGAAAAATGAAGATGAACAGGAAGAAATGCAGGAAGAAGATGAACAGCAAGAAGAAGAAGAACAGCAAGAAGAACAGGAAGAACAGGAAGATGAAGAAGAAAGTGAAAACAACTTAACGATTATGATAGACGTTGAAGAAGAACAAAGAAAAACGAAACAATACCAAAAGGAGGTTAATAACTTTTTACAAATATCGTGTAAATTTAGGCAGGAAAAAATTAATAAAAAAAAAGAAATTTAAAAAAAAATTAAAAAATATAAAAAAAAACTGGAAAAAAGTAAAGAAGCATTGGCCATTTTAGAAAAAGATTTGATTTTATGTGAAAAATTCGTGAATTAATCCTAAATAAAAATATTGCAACAAGTTTCTACCTGGTCTTATTATATATTTATACCTAGTCTTATTATATATCTTAATATAACGCAACATAACTTTCATTTAACGTTATCAAAAAAGGAATGACGTCAGCAGGCAGGTATAACCATCCATAAAATCTTAGGAATCAGTTACTCAAGTGTTAATGTACAATACTTAATTTTTTATTTCTATTTCTGCCAATTTCTCTTCAAAAAGTAGAGACAGAAGTCAAAATTATCCATTGTGCATTAAAACTTGAGTAACTGAACCCTTAAAAAATCAAGTTTTTTTCAAAATCTTATAAAAATTTTTTTATTTTCTATTGAAAATGCAATTATCTATCTTATTGTGAAAACCGCATATCGCTAGCTGCTAAGGTTTGTGAAATACCATTTTTTTAAAAAGTTTAATCAACCCTCCTACCCTCTTGACAACCCCCCACCCAACCAAAAAAACTAATCAGCTCATTGCCTGCTGCCAGAGAATTTCTGTGCGAAATTTGATATGAATCGGTTTAGCACTTTTTGAGTAATCGTGTTACAGACAGACGGACAGACAGACATTATGACAAAATTTTGTATTTAAGTCTTTTTTGACCCAAATAACTTATTTTGATTAAAAATAAAAAACTTTTTTGACGATCATAATAGCCTCAATGCTATGTATAGATGGCTAATAAACCAGCTGTGTGCATGGAGCTGGATCTAGGGGAAGAGGAAGCCTTTAAAATTTTTATTTAACAAAATTAAACAGGTGTTTTTTGTATCAAACTAAAAAGTCAAGAATCCACCTTATTACACTTTAGTTTATACAATCTTTGTAAAACTTCTTTATGTCTTGTCTATTATCTAGGTAAATAGCGGTAAGGTAAATACCAATAACTTAAATAAAATTAACAACTAGTGTAATTACCTACTGGATATCAGAAGTCCGGTACGGTAGGTACCACAAAATCACACAAAACTTATTGGCTATTAAAGGAGAAAAAAACATTTTTTGCGTTGTGTTGCAAGTGCTATTTTAATCACAAACCGTCGCGGCACTATAATTTCAACGAATTCTCTTTGATGCTGTATTCTTTCAGCAATGCGAAAGTTCTTTAACCTACGCAGTACCGCCGAAAAATGTTCTCGGAGCCCATTTGGTATAAGCGCATGCTTGGTAAAGTTGTTTCAAATTAGTATGGGTGACAAAACGGAGAAATATCATAAAATGTTGTAGTACGGAAGCAAGGAAGCGTGTTATGCTACACAGTGTAAAAAACTACGAATCCTACTAATATAAAAGCGAAAGTTTTTACCTCAATTACACAAAAACAACGAATCTTATTTGGATGCAACTTGGTGGGAATAAAGACCACTTTTTATTTACCATTTCACTCAATGACGGCTGCAAATCAAAATGGTTTTTAGACTGCTAGTATTTATTATAAAGTAACACTTTGTTTAATTTTAATTTAGTTGTTATATAGGAATGGAGGCTTCGTCATTAGTTATTCTAAGCGCCTTTATAGGCAATACATTATTTATTGAGTATGATTATAACTTTCCAACAGCTCAAATATGTTTGAGTTCAAACAAGAACGATTTTAATGGGTGCTACAAATCTTTAAACAAACTATTTGAGAAAAACTACGGGGTACGTTACTTAACCTATTACATTGACAGAAAACTTTTAAAGGATGGTGATTATTTTTACAAAATAAAATACGAAGGAAAAAATTATACTGAATATTCGGATTGGTTAATTATACCTAGAGAAAAACCAGAGTTGAATTGCAGTTACGTTTATTTTTACATTATTATAGGTTTTTTATGTATTTTATTATTTACCTTTTTTTTGATTAAATATTGTAAGTTTAACGCTATAAAATAAAAAAAATACAGGCAAACATTTTTTGCTATTATTTATTTTCGTTAAATTTGAGAATTTCTACAAATACTACAATAAATTGTTAAATTTACTGAAAACAAATTGTTACTACAAATAAAACAATGTGGAAATATTAAATTAACGATATTCCCGCTAAAATGGGTTGAAATTACTTCACAAAATTTTGCTGTGATTGTTGGCACTGTATCGTAGAAGCAGGAAACACAATATTTTCTGGTATCCAGTTCATAGTAGTTTTCAGTAACACAACATGTTCCTATTTTCGCTTCAATTTTTAACCAATTGTCAATATTTACTGTTTCTCTGATTTTTAATTTGATATCCATTAAGATGTTATCACTCAGGATGGCTTCATTCGATGACAAACTATCCATCGAACTTCCATTACTGGATGTTTCTTCAAAATCAAACATCTCAATAATTTCGAATGAGTCGATACTTATATCAGATAAGGTTTCTTCAAAATTCATAATTTTTAGATTTAGATATTTAAATGGTTTAAGAGTTCTTTTGACTTAAAAACCAAATTGTCTTGTTCTCTTATAGTCAATATAATTCTGGGGGGGGATTAAATCACACCTGCGTAACCGGTTTTCAACACTTTCTTAGCTTACACCTGACAACCGATGTTACCGGTTAAACTAGTAATAATTACCAACTGTTACAGCAACATAAAAATTAAAGGTAGAAAGCTGGCATGACCGGTTTTTAATACCCGTAACAATAAATTAGCTGTGTAACCGGTGTAACTGGCTTGAACAAAACCGGTTTTGTCTTTATTAAACTACACTTTTTTCTTATACTTTCTTATTATTTTTGGTGAGGTGGTGTCACTTATATAAGTCTTAGTTGGTAGAAAATTCTTTATAGTTTCAAATTTTGTTATAGAGATTTATATTTTGTTAAAAAAATAAAATGTTTGGTTTTATTCAAATGATTTCTGGTGTTTTCATGTTTTTTACGAAGAAGTATGAAGATTTGGTTAGCTGCAGGGAGGAGATGGTTATGGACATGGACGTAAATAGTTCAATAAATCCCGAGGAAGAAGAAGGTTTCGAAATGAACCAAGAGCAGGGAACATGTGCAAGATCAGGTCTCGTAAGGACTCGGATGATTAAATCAGATAAAACTGTAAAGCGGGGATACCTGGAAAAATCGATGTGTGTTATGCAATCATATGTGGCCATCAAAGGAGGAGAAAACATTTTTTTTGCGTTGTGTTGCAACTGTTATTACAATCACGGAATTAATACTCCTATGGGTGAGAATAAGCATGTCAATTTACATTATACGGACAAAATGAATTGTAATCATTTAAAGTGTGCTATATGTGAAGAAAAATTGTATCAATTAATTTATCCGGAAACATGCTTAGTTTGTCTTGGAGGAACAAAAACCTATATTACAAACCATAGAATAAATCATGAATAATAACAAATTTTGACTTGCCACCCAAATACCCCCCCTTTAACCAGTTTATTTATCATATAAAAGGAATTATTTCTTTTACCAGTTTAGTTTATTTATGTACTATCATGAATTCATGTTCCGATTGCAATAAAGATTTTAAATATAAATCAAACCTTTACAGACATAAACGGGAATCGTGTTTGTACAAACCATCTTGCTCGGAACCTGCTTCCAAGAAAAGAAAAGTTAGTTGTGAAAAATTAAAAACAAAAAATAGTGAAATACTACCTAAATTAATTTTAAAAAAATGTAAAGAATGTGAGGAGTGGTACATCAAAAATAAACTTAGTGGACATTTACGATCAAACCTTCATAAAAGAAAAATATTGGAACAAAATAACGATGAATACGTAAGAATTAAAACAGCAGCATTTAAAAAGAGGATAGTTTCATTTATACTGTATCCATCAAGAAAAATTATTGATATTGATGAATTTTTTGATGAAGTTAAACAAAAATTTTTTAGACTGGTTATGGAACAAGTGAAAAAGCAGACCATTATTAAGTTAAATGTAGAGGTGTTTGGAAGTTTTGTTTTACCAAGTAAGGAAATATTAGAAACAAAATCATTTAATACTCGAAATAAGGTTGTAACAGAAACAACCAATGTTAAAGACATTTTTGGTGAATTTGCATCAATAATCAAAGAGAAGATGTCAACGTTTGCTGAAAACGGATCCGGATGGGCGCTAAAAGAACTCTTATATTTAGAAGTTAATATTAACAAATACAATCCATTACATGCATCATCTTACATTGTGTTGCCAAAAAATATTTTGAAAAAAAAAGCTGTGATCAACCTAAAAAATAATGATCAGTGTTGTTTTGCGTGGAGTGTTATTAGTGCCTTATATCCATCTCAAACTAATAGTGATCGAACCAGTTCTTATCCTGACTTTCATAACATTTTAAATTTTGACGGTATTGAATTTCCTGTCAAGTTAAAAGACATTAGAAAATTTGAAGAACTTAACCAAATATCTATAAATGTGTACGGTTTGGAAAGCATTTACAAAAATGATAAAGTAATGAATGAAGTTGTCGGCCCCTTGCACTACACAAAGAAGAAACTACCTACTCATATTAATTTGTTATTGATAAGTAATGATGAAAACAAACATTATTGTTGGATAAAGGATATGTCCAGGTTAGTATCCTCTCAGATTAATAGACAAGATCATAAAAAGTACTTTTGTGATGGATGTCTAATTTATTTTACATCTGAAGAAAAATTACAAAAACATCAATTACATGATTGCAACCAAACAGTAACATCATTACCCACAAGCAACATTAAAACTAACAAATATGGAGAAAATATTCCAGAAAATATACTTCAGTTTGAAAATTTTCAAAAGCAACTTAAAGTTCCTTTTGTTATTTATGCTGATTTTGAGTGCGTCCTTAAACCACTGACTTATGTAGATCCAGATAATAATTTTACTTCATACACAAAAAATACATTTAAACATGAACCATTTGCTTTTTGTTTTTTCATTAAATGTTCTTATGATGAATCCTTATCTACCATGGAATACTACTTTGGTAAAGATGCTGCTGAGGAATTTTGCAAAAGAATTGAAAATCATGTTAGAAGAATTTACCACGAGCATCTTAAACGTGTTGTACCCATGTCTCCATTAACATGTGATGAAAACATTGATTTTAAATCAGCAAAAGTATGTCACATATGTTCCAAAAATTTTAAAAATGAAGATGAAATTGTGAGAGATCATGATCACCTAACAGGAAAATATAGAGGTGCAGCTCACAGTATTTGTAATCTAAATTACAAAATACCAAATTTTATTCCAGTGTTCTTCCATAATTTGACACATTATGATAGTCATTTATTTATAAAGCAATTATGTTGTGAAAAAGATCAAATTGATGTTTTAGGACAAACTAAAGAAAAGTACATCTCATTTTCCAAAGTAATTTTGGTAGGCAAAAAAGAAGAGTTTGGAAAAACTAAAAATATTTACATGAAAATTAGATTTCTCGACTCATTTCGTTTTGCATCAACATCATTGGAAAAGTTAGGTGAAAGTTTAGACACCTCTCAATGTATCGAAATTAAAAAACATTTTAAAAATCCTGATCAATTCAATGAGATACGAAAAAAAGGTATTTATCCCTATTCATATATGGATTCTTTCGATAAGTTGTATGAAAAAAAACTGCCAACTATTGAGAACTTTTATGATAAGTTAAAAGAAGAACCATTAAGCCTTACGGATTATAACAGAGCTCTTCACGTTTGGAACTTGTTTAATTGTGAAACTTTATTGGACTTTACAAAAATTTACTTATTTTCTGACGTCTTGATTTTAGCAGACTTTTATGAGTCATTTAGAAATTTATCTCTAAATACTTACAAGTTAGATCCAGCCCACTACTATACATCTCCTGGTTTCAGTTGGGATGCAATGTTAAAAAGTACAGAAGTTAAATTAGAATTAGTTACCGATATAGATATGTTGCATTTTTTTAAAAATAATATTCGAGGTGGTATATGTCATTGTAGTGTGCGAAAAGCTGAAGCCAATAATGAACTGGTTCCAAATTATAATAGTGAAAATCCAAAAACATTTATAATGTATTTAGATGCTACAAATCTCTACGGTCACAGTATGAGTCAGTATTTGCCTATTGGCGATTTTACTTGGGTGACTAAATCTGAAATTGAAGCAATAGATCTACAATCAATAGCAGATAATTCGGAATACGGCTATGTTTTTGAAGCAGATATTGATTATCCAGAGCACCTCCATGAGAAACATAATGAATTTCCATTTTTGAGTGAATCAAAAAATAACAAGTTAATATGTAATTTGGATCACAAAAAGAATTATGTTTTGCATTACAAAAATCTTCAACAGGCTATTCGAAACGGACTACACTTGGTTCAAATTCATAGAGCAATAAGATTTAAGCAGTCACCTTTCCTAAAATCTTACATAGATGTAAACACTAAATTGCGAAACAATTCTAAAAATCAGTTTGAAAAAGATTTCTTTAAGTTACTCAATAACGCAATTTATGGTAAATCACTGGAAAACGTTGACAAAAGAGAAGATATCAAATTAATTACACATTGGCAAAATATTGGAAAAAAGCAAGGAGCTCAAACATTAATTGCTAAACCAAATTTTAAAAACTCATCAATTTTTACTGAAAACTTGGTTGCCATTCAAATGGAACGAGTAAAAGTCACATACAATAAACCCGTTTATATTGGATTTTCAGTCTTGGAATTATCCAAGACAGTAATGTATGATTTTTATTATGAATATATAAAAAACAAATATGGAGAAAAAGCAATGTTGCTCTACACAGATACTGATTCTTTAATACTAGAAATTAAAACCCATAATTTTTATTCAGATATTCAAGAAAACCTGGAGAGGTTTGACACATCAAATTACAGCGAAGACAATTTACATAACATTACCAGAAACCAATCTATAGTGGGTCGTATGAAAGACGAATTTGCAGGTCAACCTATAGTAAGCTTTTATGGCACAGGTGCTAAGGCCTATTGTGTTGAGTTAGCAACTAGAACTGAAAAAAAAGCAAAGGGAGTGAAAAAGTATGTTATTCAAAACAACATTACTAAAGAAGATTATCAAGACGTTGTTGAAAATGCTGAAACAAAATACAGAAAAATGAATTGCTTCCGTTCCATTCTTCATGATATTTACACACAACTAAAAAATAAAGTGGCACTATCACCTCAAGATGACAAGCGATGTGTTGTTCCTGGAACTTTTAAAACATTAGCCTGGGGTCATAAAAATATTAAGTAGTTTTAAGGTATATGTTGTTTACAAACATTAAATAAAAAACTATGATTAAAAAATATTATTCTTTATTTGTTAGAAATAAATTTACAATACATTATTTTTATTAATCCAAGAATTGTGAGTTTTATTTAATCCTAACCATTTTACGAAAACCTTGTTTCCTTTTCTTCTCAAAACTTTTTCAACAAGATAAACATCTGGATATTTTACTTTTTGCAATTCTTCTTTGTAGAAACCTCCTTGAATTTCTTTCCTATTTTGATCTTCAAGCAAATAAGTCATCGGATTGGTCATTTGTATTTTCTTCACAAGAAATATTTCATTTGACCAATTAGGTGTGTATCCTTTTGAAAAATGTTCCCTATATTTTGAAATACGCACAGAATCTCCTGTTTTAAGTTTTGATTTTAGTGGATCTATTATTTTTGTATGACGATATACTTTTTTAAATAATTCGTTTTCATTTTTTTTAGAAACATTGATTGGTTTTATTCCAATTGTAGAATGTATTGTTTGGTTATAGTCATTAACAATTTCGTTGAGAATATCAATCCAATTGTAAGATCCACGCATGCTAAATTTTTTCCACATTGTATTTTTTAAAGTTCTGTTTACCCTTTCCACTATACTAGCTTTTAAATTTGAAAAAGTACTATAATGATTTACGTTGAAATCGTTCATAAGTTTTTTAAACCGAGCATTTAGAAACTCAGTTCCTAAATCAGTTTGCAAATTTTTTGGAGCAATTTTAGCATCTTCCAAAATTGATTTCATAGCATTTGTTACGTGTTCAGCTCCTTTAGTTTTAACAGGTCTTGCCCAAACATATTTAGAAAACGCATTTATTACAATCAAAATATATTTATTTCCTCTATTATATCGAGCATATGGAATCATTGAAACTAAATCAGCTTGCCAAAGGTCATTTAGTGATTTAATAATGACTTTTCTTCGGGGATACTTTTTTCTTGCCGGTTTATGTAACTCATCAACAACAGACTTTTTTAGATCCATATTTAAGTAGTACTGATATGTCTTACGAATTTAATTGATATTTAAGTAAAAGCGTTGCATGAAAATTAGTGGTGTCACTATTAATTAATCTTTCAAAAGAAATTAAATCATTTTTCTTTAACTCAACATTTAAAACCTTTTCAAGGTTGTATGATTTAAAACCACCTTCATTTTTTACAACCATTATTAAATCTCTGGGTTGAAAATTTGCCGATTCTATTATTCCAGTCTTCAATGGAAATATATATTGACTTGAATTGCTTGATTCTATAAAAAATTTTCGTATATTTTCTGAGTATTTTCCAAAAAATGTTAATGGTAAATAACCATAAAAAGAATCTGGTTTTTTAAATAAATTTACCTTTTGTTCTAATGATTTAAGTTTGCTGGTGTGGTTTTTTGTTTTTTTTTCATTATCACTAACTCTTTTTTCAACAGATATCAAAGAATTGTTTAATCCACTTTGAACAGTAACTAGCTCCTGGTTAAAATTTGTTTCAACCCTAGTAATATTTTCTACATTTTTTTGAATGTCTTCTTGAAAAGAAACCAATTTTTTATCCACCTCAATGAACGCTTTATCTAGATTATCATTATAATTTTTTAAAATATTAAAGTTTTCGGTTATATTGTCTTTTAGCATATTTTTAAGCTTAATTAACTCTTGCTTAAAATTGTTTTCAACATTGCCTATATGTTGTGTTAATTGTAATTCTTTAGCTGCTATATTGTCCCGAAGATTTTCTTGCAAATTATTAATATTTTTATCAAGATGACTTAATCCATCATCCAAATTATTAATTGATTTTTGTAGTTTTATAACGTTTTTGATTAGCTCTTTATTCAGTTCTTCTTTAAATTTTTGATTAGTTTCATTGACTGATTCTAGTTCCTTTTTAGTAAATTCTTTAAGATCTTTAAATTCATTATCAAGACCAGTTTTGGTTTTTTCTAAAACATCACCAAGGGAATTGATACCTTCATCATAAGATAATTTTATAATATTTAACTCATTTTGAATGGAATCTTGAAATTCATCAAAAGTAACTTTAAGTTTTAAAAATTCGTTTTCATAATATCTTCCAATTGTTAAAATTTTTTCTTGTAGTAATTCATAAGATGTCTGTCCTTGTTTAAATTTATCATCAATAAACTTATTAAAATCTTTAATTTTTTCAAGTATGTTTTCAGTTAAACCATTTTTCATATTTTCATTTATATCTTTTATATCATTTTGAATCGTTTCAAACTTTTTTTCAAAATCTGACTTTTGTTTATTATTTTTTTCTATTAAATCATGTATTTGAGTAGTATGTTCTTCACCTTTCTTTTTATAATCTTTAATTTGTTGATTTATATCTGAGATTTTTAACACATTTTCTTGAATATTTTTAAAGTCATTTTGTTTAACAAAATTGTTTAAATTTTTTTTTAAAGAATCAATTTCAGTGGTGTTTAAAGAACTTGTGCTTTTTATAGCCGAATAATCATTAAAAATTGGATTTTTTTCCAAATAGCTTTGTACTATTTTTTCTATTGCTAGTGAATCAGTTTTTTTACCGCTCATGAGATCTTTAATTTTTTTTATTTCATCACGAAATTTATTATCTACTTTATTTAAATCACTTTGTGTAGGTAGATTTAAAATATTCTCGAAATTTTTTTGAATTTGTTCTTTAATCTCCTCAATTTTATTTACACTTTCATCATAAATCTTAAGTTTGCTTTTTAAATTTTCTATAATTTCTTGGTTTAAATTAATCTTTTCAATTACTTCCTTTACTTCATTTTTAGGAAATATAGTCTCTGATATGTTTGATATAATTTTATTTTCCAAGTTTGATAGTTTTTCAGTTAAAAGAATGTCTTGTTGGTTTTTAAAGTTTTGTTGAGTTTCTTTTATTTCTTTTTCTAAATCAACTTTTTTTACCAAAATGTTTATATCTGGAGTGTTTGCTTGGATTTCTTTTTTAAAACTCTCTAATGTGGAGTTATCTATACAGGTATCAATCTTACTTTTTACATCATTGATAAGTGTGTGATTAAGTGTAATGTATTTGTTTATGTTTTCAATTTCATTAATATTTTTAATTATTAGATCCTTATCATCCTTAATTAAATTTAGTTGTTGTTGTAAGTCACCTAGCCTTTCATTTAAAAATTTTTCCTGTTGTTTTCTAAACAGTTGATGGGTTTCATTTAATTCCTTTGTTAAATCGTCTTTTTTTACAAAAAAATTTTTGTTTATATTGTAGACTTCTTGTTTTAGACTGTTTAAAGAAGATGAGTCAACACAATTTTGAATATCAGTTTTGATGGTTTCGATTGTATCATCATTAAGTTTAAGTTTTTTGTTTATATTTTCAATACTAATATCATTTGTATTAATCCTTTTTTTCACCTTTTCAATCTCAATTTGTGAAACATTGCCTGTTGGAGCAAACTGTGCAATGTGTTTTTCTACATTTAAAAAAACTTTATTTTCAATATCAGACAAGTCAATTTTGGGTTTTTTATGCTTGGATATATGTTTCCAAAACTTATCTACAGTCATGGTTTTGTTTGTAATGAATAAGTAATCCGTTTTGACACCCTTTTATAGGATAATTTTAGCCTCTTTAAGTTCTTCAATTATTGATATTATTTCGTTGTTATGTCCCGTATTTCCCGCTTCCTGCGATGCCAATAAAAGTCTTAGTCGTTGAACTAATTCATTGGGATCATCAAAATATACATATTCTATTTTTTTGTTGGATAAAATCATAGAACCTCCCTCTTTTTTGCTTGACGGTAATGTATTTGTTTTTGACCTTGTTGTTCTTGGTGGTAAAGGTTTTGAAAATGAAGTTGTTCGTGCACGACTTGTGTCTTGTTTTAAAATACCCTTTTTTAATAAATATGGTCTAATAATATCCATATATTTGAAAGTATTGCTTGATTGTATTTGTTCTTTTGAATCTTTATTTCGTTTGTAGCCATTGGTTCTTTTTAATATATCCATGTAATTTTCCAAGTCTTCTTTTTTGAAACCCACTGGATGTTTTTTAAATAACAATTCATATAACCCAACTGTCCCTAAATATTTAATATTTTTTACTTCAATGTCTTTCCCGATAATTTTAAGCTCTGAGTCTCCAATATAAAATTTTTCTTCGTCTGTATTATGAAAAACCCCATAAGTATGATCAAATTTATCATCAGGGTCTCTAATTGGGTCATCTATATATGTTCTTGGAAGTTCGTCAAATGAATTTAAATATTCATTGTATGCTGGTAAGGTAGATAAATTTTGAAAACTCTCTCTTATTTCGTTAGCAGTCTGGTTTATAGTAGTATCACTTATATTACTAGAATTCATATCATTATCATGTATGAATTGATCTTCCAAAAAAGTAAGACCACCGGTAGGTAAATATTCATGATAGGTACTTCTCTTAGGAAATGAAGTAGGATGTAATTTTTGAGACGGAGATAAAATAGTAGAGTTAAATCTTTGAGATTGATTTGGTGATAAAGGCGGACTTTTTATTTCTTGCTTTATGTTTGATGTAGTTTTAACGTTTGATAAAAATTCTTGCAATGGTTTCGTGATTGGATACAATTCCTTTTCTCTTTTAGAATGGGATGCAATCAAATCAGATTTCAAGCCTCGTAATTTCTTTTTTATGGCATTCCTTGTTTTTACTAATTCGCTTGCTTTTTTTCTATCCATGTTTTCTTAGAACGTTAACATAAGCAGTGATATACAATTTTTTAGTTCTATGGTATTTATAGGTAAATAAACGTGTCAAAACCTTTTCTGTATTTACCATGCTTCAAATTACAATCTTTATCTACTACAATAAAACCATGTTGTTCTTTCCAACACAATGAGCAAAGTTCCTTAAATTTTTGAAAAGACATATCAACATTAATATGATCGTCATAGATGTGATGTAAATTAGTGTTGTCTAGTTGAAATATGATCAGTAAATTTGCATTATCTCTTATAAGCTGTTTTGGTATTGAGGAATAGGTTTGACTTAGGTAAAAACAGTCAGCACTTTTATGTCTAGAAAAACAAAAATAATCCCGTATTTTGCTTTGATTACCACAAACCATATCATCAAATATTACAACTGAATTATCCTTTATTTCACTGGGTGAAATAATTTCATTTTCATCATTGTTTTCATAATAATCAATTTCTTTAATTGGTTTGAGTAGTTTTTTCAGATATTCATATTTTGGTTGATGTAAAGATTTGGAATAAACATAAACGTTTTCAAAACGTAATCCATTTTTGTCCTCTAATAAACTTATGAGAACATTAGTTTTTCCACAGCCTGAAGGACCAACGATCAATCCTCTTTTACAAGTTCCTCCAAAAAGTTGTCCATGCTTATTAAAATCAATTTTTTGATCATCATGATTTTTAATAGGAAGTGAAAAATTTTGTTTTACTATTCGCATGATTATTTTAACTATATAAGTAAGAGAAAATACTTGATGCGTCAGTATATATATATAATGCGTGTACGGAACAAACATAAGGTTATTAGACAACCAACAGTTAAAAAGAAAGGAAGGGGTTTGTTAAATACAATAATCAACAAATTACCTTTCGAACTACACATCCCAAATTACAATTTCTGTGGGGGGGGAACTAACCTAACAAAGAGATTAGCAAGAGGCGACCGAGGAATTAACAAATTGGATGAGGCTTGCAAAGAACATGACATTGCATATTCAAAAAATTTAGATCTTAAAAATAGACATAAGGCTGACAAAGTTCTTGCTTCAAAAGCAGCTGAGAGAATAAATGCATCTGACGCAAGTTTAGGTGAAAAAATAGCAGCAACTGGAGTAACTGGAGCAATGAAATTAAAAACAACTTTTGGAATGGGTTTAAAAAAACGTCGTCGACGTAACGTTAAACGAAAAAACACAGGAAGGGGGATATCTTTAAGCAATGCTATTAAACAAGCACGCAAAAGTTTAGTTGGTAAATCTTTTAAGAACTTAAACACAGCTGCAAAAACAGCACTATCATCATTAAAAGGTTATAAGGTTATTCAACCAAAGAAAAGAATTATTCCAGTCCCAAAAATTGGAGGGTTTTTACCATTTATAATACCTGTGCTATCTGCTCTCTCAGCTCTTGGAGCATTGGGTGGGGGAGCTGCGGGAATAGCAAAAGCTGTTAATGACGCCAAAGCGGCAAAAGATAAACTTATTGAAGATAAAAGACATAATCAAGCCATGGAACAAATTTCTATTGGCAAAGGACTTTATTTAAAACCTTATAAACAAGGTTGTGGTCTGTTTTTAAAATCAAATACAAAAAGCTGATAAAAGGACTACCTCACAGACCTCTAACAAATATTGACCTTCTTAAATATTCAAAAAATATCCCACATTTTCGTGGGGTTTTTATGCGTAATGATTTACCGAAAAAAATTAGAAAATTTGAAAGTGGTATAATCAATTTAGATAGTAAAGAAAAACAGGGAACCCACTGGACTGGATATGTGAAAAAAAATAACATAATTTCATACTTTGATAGCTATGGAAATTTAAAACCACCTTTGGAGGTTGTTAAATATTTTTTAAGTGATGGTAGTCATAATGTTATAATGTATAATCATAAAAATTATCAACAAAAAGATTTAGTTATCTGTGGACATTTGTGTTTAGAGTTTTTATATAACAACAGTTTATAACTTGTATTAGTATTACATCAACTGTAAAACAATAATGTCGCTTACAATTTCTCTGTCAGGTAATTCGGCTGAGTTGTCTGCTTCATTTAATCCGCCAATTTACTTAGATGACGGTGAATATGTTGTTTGTCTTACGAATTTTGAAACTTTTAATGCGGTACCCAATATAGATGAACGAAATAATAAATTTCATTATGGTAATAAAACCATTGAAATTCCATCAGGAGCCTACGAATTGACTGATATTAAGGATTATTTACAAGATCAGCTTTCTAAAGAAGGTGTTAGCTTAACACTACGTGCCAATAACAATACCCTACGTTGTCATTTAAAATGTAGTGAGGATATTCGTTTTAGTAAAGATACTATAGGAAATATTTTAGGATTTAGAGATGATCTCTACACAGCTGACAAAATACATATTTCACAAAAACCTGCTGAAATTATTAAGGTAAATGCAATATTAATCGACTGCAGCATAGCTGATGGATCATATTTAAATAACAATCCTGTACATGTAATTCATCAGTTCTTTCCTAGCGTCAGTCCTGGATTTAAGATAATAGAAGCTCCAGAAAATTTAATTTATTTTCCTGTAAACGTTAAAATAATAACTAGTATATTTTTAAAAATTATTGACCAGGACGGTGATCTTGTAAATTTTGGTGGTGAAACTATTACCATCAGACTGCATATTAAAAAAATTGAATAATGGTATTTCGTTACAATAACCCATTAATATCATATAATAAAAAAAAAGAGAGTTGTTTAAGCAGTAAGAGGAAAACTGTCAAACGGTTAACACCAACAAATTATAGGTTTTTAAAATCACTTGGATTTAAAGTAAATACAAAATGAGTTTTTTAGACGTTACCGAAAAACTTTTGGAAGACAGTTCTGTAGTAAGATATGAAACGTATTCTTATGATCCCTTTTCACCAAACAAGTTAAATAATAATGATGAAATAAAAATTGTTATACCTGATATTGAAGCCTATACTTTACCATGTGAAAGCTTTCTTTTTATTGAGGGACAGTTAACTAATGATGGTACCTATTCTGCAAGTATGAAATTTACAAACAATCCCATAGCTTATCTTTTTAAAGAAATTCGTTATGATCTAAACGATGTAACCATAGATTCAGTTCGAGATGTAGGAACCACTTCCACTTTAAAAGGATATTTATCATTTACTGAAAGTGAAAGTAAAAAATTGCAGAACGCTGGTTGGTTTCCTAAATTGGATATTTCAAAATCGAGCATTTTGGTTGATAAAAAGGGTAATTTTAATGTATGTGTTCCACTCAAAATTTTAATGGGATTCTTTGAAGACTATAGAAAAATAATCTTAAACTCAAAACAACAACTTGTTTTAATAAGATCCAATTTTGACAATAATTGTGTTTTTAATGATATTGTTGGTCAAAAAGTAAAAATTTCGATCACAAAACTAACATGGAATATGCCTCACGTAACCGTTAATATCCCTACTGAACTGAATTTGTCAAAGCTCATTAACAAAGATGTTGAAATACCAATAGCTTTTAGAAGATGGGAGTTAATAGAGTACCCTGAATTGCTTAAAACAAATAGACATAATTGGCAAGTTAAAACATCAACCAAAGCTGAAGTTGCACGACATGTTATAGTTGCTTTTCAAAAAAATAAAAATGATAAATTAAATGAAAATATTAGTAAATTTGATGATGTTAGAATACGCAATATTAACGTTTTTTTAAATTCCGAAAGATATCCATACAATGATTTGTATGTAGACATAGAAAATAACAAATTTGCTTCCTTATATGAAATGTATTCTAAGTTTAGGTCTTCATACTATCAGCTTCCTAATGAACCGTTGTTTCTCCCTTCAGAATATAAAGAGATATCACCCATAATATACATTGATTGTTCTTATCAAAAAGAAGCTGCACAGAGTGCTAATGTTTCAATGAGAATCACTTTTGAATGTCACGAAGACGTACCGGAAAAAACGACCGCATACTGTTTGATTCTTCATGATAAACTTTTTTCATACCACCCTTTGACTAAAACAGTGAAACAGTTTTAATGCGCATGTTCAAAAAGTATTTTTTCTCTATATAATCGAATTATTGCATATTTTGATATCAGTTTAAGAAATGTGTTCAAAAAACACTTGTAGAATTTGTTTACACCTTAAAAATTTAAGAATACTAAAAGAAGCCATAAGTTTATATAGTGAAAAACAAATTATTTTTAAAAAGCTTTCCAACTTAACAATATGAATTTAATAATAGATGTTCAAGGATTTAAATTGGAAAACAACAAATTTGTTCCTAAAGAATTGGCCGCTTATGATGGAACGAGAATTTCCCATTATATTTTTAAACCACCCTATGGGATTCAACATCTTTCACCACAGTTACATAAGGAAGCCAACTGGTTGATGGAAAATCATCATTGTATATCGTGGAATGAAGGTTTTACTCCGCTTCATAAATTTTCCGAAATCTTACAAAACTTGACAGAAAAAGTGGATACAGTTTATATCAAAGGAAAGGAAAAAGCTACATATTTAAGGAGATACTCCTTAAAACCAGTTATTGAGTTTGAAGAGACCCCAAAACTGCTCAAAGAAGACCCAAAGTGTTTTTACCACACAAACTCACCATGTTTTTGTGCATTATCGAATGTATTTTACCTCTATGATAACTTTTTTATGAAATAAAACGCCATTTTTTTATATTTCTGTTTTTTATTTTTAGAATACATAATCTACTTATACTAGCAAAACCTAAACTAACATTTTTAAGCTTAAGAAATATACTAATGACGTTAGATATTTTGATTAAAATAGTTAATTGCGTTTAATATCATTTCCATTTTGATGATTTTATTTTGGAAATGCATGCGATCCACTGCTAAGTTTTCCCAATGCTTTTTTCTCGCTTCTTTAGATGCATAACTATACACATATAATATTTTCACCTTATTAAATTGTTCATTAAATGTTAACGATTTATTCATGATCTTCTCTTAGTAGTTCAGGATAAAAATAAACAAGTTCCATCGCCAATCCATACGTCAAAGTATTTATATTTTTGATAGGATCCATAATGAAAATTGCTGTGTTAGTTACATCAACAGAGTTTTTTATTCCCATTTGAAGAATTTTTAAGCAACTATTAAATTCAAGATTTTTCAATATTTTAATGTGCTCATCTATTAAAGGTGAGATTCTCCACAGTTCTGATAGTGTAGGGTTTGTTAATCGTACTGTAGCTTTGCCTGTATTAATCACAATCAGATTTCCATAATCCATCTGTTTAAAATTGATAAAAAAACTGGTAAGATCCAGACTCAAGGTGGTATCAACAGCTAAAAAGGATTCATCTATGATGTCTTTATACCCATAAAAGTTTTGCCAATCGAATTCTGTGAACTGGACAACATCGTTTTTTATTCCACCAATTAATACACATGGAAAGAAAATTCCATTATAGCTTAAACACACACTAACAAACTTTGTTTTTGATTTGTTAAGATAAAATTTTCTTTCTCCCAAAAAGACATTTTTGGAATTAGAATCTAAATAATTAGAAGACATTTTGATTCAGACTGTATAAAACTTTCCAAAACAAATAATTTATATTGTGTATAAAGTGGTGGGAATGAGACCATAAACCGGTTTTTTATTACAGCAGAGACAAGTCAAGACTTGTTATTAAGACAGGTTTTTCAAGCCAAGACAGCTGTGACCTGGTTTACTTTAACTGACCAGTTTGTAAAACGTCTGTGAGACAAAAGGTGTGGTTCAATTTATTTCCTACTTTCTAAGTCATTGACCAAGAATGGTGTGACCTGGTTTACTTCAAGTCACCAAACCAGTTTGCAATGCGTTTGTAATACAAAAGGTGTGGTTCAATTTATCACCTACTTTCTAACAGGTTCTTCAAGGTATTGCCCAAGACATCTGTGACCCGGTTTACAAAATTTGTATCTCTGAATTTATGATCATTAATAACCAGTTGTGACCTAGTTTACTGCAATACAGACAAAAAGGTGTGGTTCAATTTATCACCTACTTTCTAACAGGTTTTTCAAGGTATTGCCCAAGACATTTGGATCCCCCCACCCCATGTGTGAATCTTTGGCTCTCAAAATCCCTATGTTAATTCTTATGGGCGAATCTTTGAATCTTGAGCCAGAACCGGCGAAAACACCCTACTAGAAACCTTCGTGTATAACCTTTGGATTAAGGGTTCGGATCCCGTCGGCTCATATTTATTATTATTTTTTTTTATTTGTTTAAGATCTAACCGCGAAGATCAAATACTTTAAAGCAAAAACATATATTTTTTATGTTGTTTGAACCAATATTTAACAAGTAATAGGTAAATTAAAAAAAAAAAAAAATTACCTAGCCGTGAAACATTAAATGTTTTATGCAAGTCACATATTTGTTAAAAAAATTGAATGTAACACTGTTACGTAAATGTTTAGGACAATTGATGTACTGGCAATGTAATATCGTCGTTAAGGTTACAAGTTGCGTTATAACAGGTTACAAAAATACATTGATATATATTTTAACGTTTCGAAGGTCGCAAAATGGCGGCAGTGGCAAAGAATACAATGACCGGTCTATAGCTTATTTTATCTTTACTTTTAGGAAAAACAAGCATGTCCCGTTAATACCCATGTACAAATTGACAACAGTAATGGACCGATACAAATAGGTGATATAAACAGAATAACGAATATAATATTTCCGCCGTTGGATCCAGAACTCAAAGAAGTCATTAAAAAAGAAGCATCAGGTACGTCAAATTTTGCTTTTAGCTTTTTTGCATTTTACCATTGATCTTTAACCAAGGCGACCACGGCGCATCCTTAAGGGCCCTATGAGTGCAGCTATTTAAAATTGTTCACTGATCGAAACAGCAGGTGCTGCGTTTGCCGCCAGTTTTCTCCAACTTCTGACTGGAGACGGTCTGGAATTCAGAAAACTTAATTTTTTCGTATCTTTCTATCCGATTTTTTGGTATTGATTTTTTAGTCTTTTGTGGTTAAAAAGTAGATCAGCGAATGCTTAAATTACTCTATATACAGGGTGGATTCTTTAAACGGAACGGTGCTTCTAGCGGGTTAGAATTTGGTTGAATTAAAAAATCCAAAATCACGTCAACTGAGATTTTTAATTTCTTTTAATCGCGCTATCTTGGATTTTGTCTATGTCATTTATTTTACGAGGTACCCTGTATATTTTGCAATTTTTGAAATCTGCAAACAATTCTCTCTTCAGCAATACCACACAGTAGGATTTATCAGTTACGATAATCAAGATATTTTTATCTAAATCTGTATGGAAAACTTCGATATTCATTCAAATATCCCCCGTAAAACAGGGCATAGACAACAATTCCATGTAAGTTTAAATACCTCTATCTTAGAACCCATAAGAGATAGAGTATTAGTGTGTGGTATTGTCAAAAAGATAATTTTTTTTATACTTCAAAAACTATACAGGGTGTCCTATTTAAAAATAAAATATTTTTTTGCCATGCCTTCTAAACAAAACGACATAAAAAAAAATCCAAGATAGCACGATGAAAGAAAATTAAAAATCTCAGTTGACGTGTGTTTGGATTTTTTTGTAGAACCAAATTCTAACCCGCTAGAAGCACCGTTCCGTTTAAAGAATCCATGTTGTATATTTCTATCCAGAGTGCAAACAAGCTCAAAAACCTTACCATTACCATACTTTGCTTAACAGAGAAAAATTTTAGTTTTAGTCACAATCTCACACACTGTGATAATAATAAGGGTTTTGGCAATTTTCTGACAAACCACTATAGATAGAAATAATATGAAATCAAGAAGGAAAGGCCGATTCAGAAATGCAATAATACATAGAGGCATTTCGTCTAAACCTTATGTCTTAATTAGATTTTTTTGGCAGATAAATCTAAAAACACACAAAAAATTATAACACTTTTGCATACAGTTTTTTTCTCTCGATATTTCGTATTAAACGAGTTAACAGGGGGGTTTAAAGTATATTGATATAACCGGTATCTACATGATATAATAAATTAGGTTAGGGTTAGGGTTAAAGTGTAAATATAAAATAAAAATTAAAAGACAAAAATAAAATTAGGTTAGAAAAATGTCAACATTCGAGGAGAACTCCCTAATTGATTCCGACCAATGGCAAAGCCAGAAGTGACCGCCAGTTGCGCAAAAGTCAGTATTCACCACATTTTTACTAAAACTTCTACACTGGTACAAAGCAGTAAGAAAGTTCTGCTAGAACGAAAGTACAAATGAGGGTGTTAGGTCGTGTTCAATAGTTTTTAGAAAACTTGTGATAGCGTCTAGCTTTTTATTATTAAAAAAAAAAATTAAATCAAGAATAAAGGTTGGGGTTGGGTTATTCTTATGATTTTTATGGCAAAGAAGCCCAAAAAGCAAGCGTCACCCAGTGATTAAAGACTCTTTTTATCCCTTTTTGTAAAATATACTATTTTTTTGAAAAAAAAAGGTTTCGGTATCAAGGTGAATTAATATCACTCCGCAATCATGTGATAGCAGTTTTTTATGCAATGTAGGATTCGGAGAAGCAGCAGTTATTGTGATGTATATAACTATTTTTTTTCGCAAAATTCTACACAACGTGTATGTCTTAATATTAAATCCGTCTTGATTAATGTATTTGATAAATACCTAACACTTGCGCTGTTCGGATTTTTTGCGCATTAAAAAATGATAAGGTTTTTGTTTCCCCCAAGCTTCGTTCTAGGTAGATTTTGATACTTGTTCCTTCTGACTACGGAGGTCGATTTCACGAGCTGTTGTAGATATCATACTGAGGAAAATCAATATGATATAAAATTAAAAACTACCTGTGAAATGCTAAAATATAATAGGATTGTCAATTGTTTCACCCTGTGAAGCTACGGCATTAATTTGGTTATTGGTTATGGTTATTGTTGAATTTATTAGAGTCCACTGTTAAGTAATAATATTAGTAATATAGTTATTACACGCGAAGATGAGACGCGAGCTGAAGGCGAGTGTCTAAATTCATCTGAGCGTGTAATGACTATAACAAGAGTTAGTGTACTATACTTTACCTACGACCAATGAAAATTGAATTATAAATGTTAAAAATGATTAAAAACACCACATATAAACACTCCTAAGTTCATACTTTGTATTATTTATGCAACCTTTCTAAGAAAATTTAGATAAAACTGTTACATTTAAGTTTTTGAAACTTTTTGATTTTTTTTAGAATTTTGAAAATTTTTAAATTTTTGAAAATATTATTTTTTTTTGTAATTTTAAAAGTTTATATATTTAATAAATATTTATTTTGTTAAAAATATAGAAAAATAATTTACATTTTTGCGTCAATCAGTGTCCTTATGAAAGAAAGTTTCATCGCTTAGCGCGCCATCTTACGATTTACGCCTAAGCTTCATTATTATCCTAGGATTGTAAATGATCCATTAAACTAGTATTATGTGAGTTATTTTGACTATAAAATCTCTCATGAGAAAACTCATAAAAATATCGGTTTATATATACATTATGAAAGAAAAAGAATGTAATTAAAGAAACCCATAAAAGTTGATGTTTCGGTCTGATTATAAAATCTCTTTTATAAAACCATAAAATATGTTTAAAAAAATGTCTGTACTTGTCAAATTTTATAAATATTCATAGGTCTCTCTGATTATAGGATCAGATAAAAACCCACATATAAAACCCCATAAATTCTTACCAAAATCAAAGATCACTCATAAATTATTGCAAACTTTTTTAATCCCAATATTTTGCCTCACAAAAGCTTATAAACCTTATGAAAACTGATAAAAATCAGTTGTGTTTTTTACGAGGTGTTTTATGAGGTTTAATGCGGTTTTTTTTTGGCAGGGTAATAATGCAAACTTGCAATTTTATGTTAAAAACAATTTATTATATATCTTGACGTTTGTTTTCTTTCTAAAAATACCAAATTTCAATTTGTTATCGCTACTTTTGATAAGAAGAGTATTTAAAAGTGCTTGGCAGTTTGCTCTTATATTCACATTTGAAAATTTTATAGGTAAAGGATACAGAGAAAAAATGGACGTCGGTTAACCTGGGGATCATCATAAGGGGCCCAAATATTTTCAATGCTACATTTTGTAGCCTTTTTGTTGCTATTTTGTTACAGTGAAATTAATTTTGTTGCTGTAGCCGTGTTCGAGAAATCGCGACCCCCCTACCTTAACCGTTAAGGTGAGGGCCACCCCATAACTTCAGTTCTGCTAAAGCCAGAAAGTTCGAATAAACACCACTTTTTGTTGCTCGGCTTGTACCAGAGGATCACATATTAAAAGTTTTAAAAATAATCATAGATTTTTTCTAATTTAATAAAAAATCGTTTTTTTGGTTTTTACATACTGTTTAAATTGTTGTGGGGCTTTATTTTGAATGGTATTGGTTTCAGCTTTTTTGTAGCTATTTTGTTACGGTTAAATTATTTTTGTAGCTGCAGCCGTTTCCAAGAAAACCTGACTCCCCCTAGCTTAACGATTAAGTTGAGGGGTCACCCTATAACTTTAGTTCTGTTAGAGCTAGACAGCTCAACTAAACACTACATTTTGTAGTTCGCCTTAGTCGAAGACATCACATATTAAAAGTTTTCAAAATATTTCTAGAATTTTTTTAATTTAAAAAAATGGGTTACTCTCTCTTTAAATTTATAGGACATTTAATGTGATATATTTTTCTTATTTAGTAAGGGGTCCAAACCCTTTTTTTATGCTTGGTGTATAGAGCACAGCTTTAGCTATCATCTGACGTATTTAAATATTTTGTTGCTGTTGCCGTTTACGAGATATTTTTATTTCATTATTTTCAAATGGGTTTTACAAATTACGATAATGATAATGAATGAGTTTGGTGAACAATGGTTCGATTAAAAACGGGTCTTATAAATTTCGAATTTGTTATTGAATGGGTTTGAAGAAATGAGGTTCGGATAAAAAAATTGGTTTAACAAATTGCAGGTTTTATGGTGAATCGTTCTTACGATAAAATTTTTTATTAAATACGGTCTGATAAATTTCTGTATTGATAGACCATAGGCGTTCGATGAGTTCGTGCCCGGCTACGTAAAAACAGCAAGTCCGTATCAGACCACGCGCTGTCTCGTGTGTATTATTTTGTATTAAATAGATAAATTTTGGCGACAAAACTAACCACACCAGTTCACTAAGCATATTACACAGCTTTTTGTAAATATACTACTCATTTTTGACGTTTAGTTTAACGAGTCAGGTAATATTAACAAAATCTCTTGAGAAGAGCCTAAAAAGAAAGCAGGAAGACCATTAGAAAAAAGAAGAGGAAAGGTTGAATCTGAACGTGAATTTAACGAGTCAGGTAATATTAACAAAATATCTGGAGAAGAGCCTAAAAAGGAAGCAGGAAGACTATCAGAAAAAAGAAGAGGAATCCCTATTAAAAAAGCCAAGTGAAAGGATTTGTAAGATATTACCGCATTTTTTGAAAGAGCAGAAGCCAGGGTATTTTATCAACAATTAGCATATACCGAACAACTCCAAAAATGGATCACATGAATAATCTCAAAATTAAAAACAAAGCAATAGTTTGCAATAATTTTACAAAAAAGAATACGGTTACGCTCAACTTTATCATAAGTTACCAATTTCTAGTAAAGTATACAAAAAATTAAATCGAGTAAAGGTTTACTCTAAAACTTCCTTCGCTTAAGAACATATATAAAAAAGCACTAATCGTATACACATGGGTTAGATTGAGACTTTTCCAGGTTATATCCAAACTTTTCTTGGATGTATCCACACTGTTCAGGTATGTTTTCAAGACCATCTGCAAAGCCCGGTATTTTGATGGGGTTTTATAGCCCGATGCATATCCTTGGGTAATACCAAGTGGAGAAAGGCCCTTGAGTTTTTCTTGTAAATTTTACGAGCTCCATTGAACTTTAGCTTTGTGTTGTTTTTACAACTTAATTGATTTTTGTTTTTACAAATAGCTGGCCAGGCATATTGCTTCATATAGCTAACCTGTCATACTGATGAGATCAAAATAAGTTCGGAACACGTGTCTGTGGCTAGTCTTATATAAGGTTTTCCAAGTTTTAAGGTATGTTTTCAAGACCATCAGCGAAGCCCGGTATGTTGGTAGAGAAATCTCTTGAGTTTTTCTTATAAATTTTACGCTCTCCACTGGACTTTAGCTTTGTTGGTTTTACAACTTAGTTGATATTTTTTTTACAAATATATTTTTATTATTTTATGCACAACCGGGCGTTAAAATGCCTTTTACCGCCCGCGATAAATGACACTAACGTCCTAGAGCTCACTTAACGCCCGCGGGCATTAAAGTGATTTTTGCTGAAATTTGATAGTAATTTTGCTTTTTTTATTTGGCTTGTATTTTTTCGTTCAAAACAAAGAGATTTTTTATCTAGATATGTGTTTTTTAACAAACTACATAACAATTTACATAATTATAGGTGATATGCTCGTTTCGTTTCGCCTTTTCGCTGAAGTACGCCAGCAACGTGTCTTCTTTTAGGTTTAGGCATCCACTTTCAGCAATATTCTTCTCTGAACACCGCACAAAATAGTCCTTATATACGTTTCCGTAAAGTTTTCGGGATGTCGTGGGCAAAAGGTCTTTGTTTGTTTGAGAATTTCTAAGAAACTTCTCAAGTGACGCTCGGTTTGTTTATTTGGTTGCTACGTGTTGCTAGGAGCATTATTCAATGTTTTTGTCAAAGTGACATTAATAAACTGCCGCCCGCTTACTGACAGTGATTCGTGGGTTGCAAAAATATTAGAGAGCTTTTGACCAACAATTTTTTTTTGTGTAATAATTCTTTTCTTTTTTCTCCTAAAAACCACGGTTGTGCATAAAACATTGTATGTGTCTCGTTCTTAAATTGCGTTTAACGACCTCAGCGTGTAAAAACCATCGCCTACCGGCTCGGGTCTTTATTTTCATGCCGCGGACGTTAAACGCTGTCTTTAAGAAAAAAAAGTAAATTTGATGTAGTTTTATACACTTTATTTAAATTATCTTAAAGTCAATTTGTTTTGCTTCATAAAATTAGATGTCACTTGAGTCATACTCCCTATATAAGTTCTAGAGTTGGTTTCAACCCTAGCAAGGAATAAACCCCCTAAATGACAAAAAAAAATTGAAAATGTTCTTTAATAAAAAAACACAATCGACTTGTCAAATTAAAAAAAAAACTTTAAAATTTCCATTGGAACAAGGTGAGTTTAAATATCTCAAAATAAATTACTTTTTTAGTTATACTATTTTTAAGGTTCTTAAGGCCATTCCAAGTTGTCGTTTGATCCATGTTCCCTATACCTCAAAACGTCTTTTTTTTGGTCTATATTATATAACAAGTAGGTACAAGAGAAGAATAAAAATAAATATAATAATAATAAACAGAAAATAATAAAAATTAACAAAAAAATAAGATATTAATAAAAGAAAATTTAACAATATAAATAATTGTTCTTTGAAAATGTTAGACAATGTTGAACTTTAGAGCAAACTCGAGCAACGTTTTGATTGCTTGTATATCTGCAATCGTCATCAGATAAATACCAATAAAAACTAAGACTATCTAATCTTATATACTTGATATACTTATATACTAGCATATGTTGCCCAGTTGAAATCTGTTACCTCCGAAAAGTATGGGTTTCCAAATATGCTTGATGGTAACTCTCTGTTGAGAAAATACATTCTGGTTCCTCTCTATGAATGACAATATAAATTAAAACATGTGTACACGTCATGATTCGTACCAAAAATCCAATATGTCTGCTAATCACTAAGACGCGAAGCACCACCAGATTTGTTAATGTCCGCAGGGTGCCTGATACTAGTACCTAACTACCATAATAGAATCAGCTTGCTATACCCCCATGGACAAAAATGGGAAATTTTACCGCACTAGTTTTTGTCGCACTTTCCTCCTGTCGTATTTTTAAAGAAAATTTGTTGTAAAATAATAATATCTGATACTGAAAAGAAAAATTGATTGACAACAAATAACTACATTTTTATATACTTTAATCTAAAACATGATTTTAGTAACTGTCTGTAGATAAAGCATGGCTTTTTTGGTTAACAATGCAAAAAACTTTTTTTTTTGATCACGGGTGCAAAAAAAGATTTCTGTCCGTTTTTTTTTACCTAAAGTTAAAGAGAAATAGCGGAAAATAGTAATATTGAAAAAATCTAATTATTCTTGCCTAAGAATTAAGCCATGTCCGCCGGTTTTCACCAAGTATTTACGAAAAACTCATTTAAAAATATCGTCAAAATATCAAATTGTCAAAAATTAAAATGTCCCAAGAATGAACGTCACCGAGTAAAAACACACATCGCTATGGAAACGATTGTTATTTCATTTACCAGCCGCCTTGATTTATAGTGTAAAGAGAAGTTCTCTTCGTATTTTCCTGTTTTACTTGGATTTTTTGATAAAGGTATTAAAAAAAATAGTGGTAACAAATCGCGGCTAAACTGTGCTTTTTTTTTACTCGCGTTTTTAAATACCTCGCTGCGCTCGTTATTTAAACCAACGCTTGTAAAAAAGCACTATTTTAGCCACTAGTTGTTAAAACTACTATTTTTGTTTTTCTTTAGATATTAAGTAACACAAAATCAGACTTTTTTTCTTTAAAACTTCCCATTTTTTTGCCTAATTTTATTAAGATCTCAAGATGTAAATTTTTTACAATATTCTCCGTCTATTAAAACTCAAAAAAGTATAATAATATAATTAATCAAAAAATACAGCTTTTTTAACAGGTATTTAAAAATTTAATTAAGCTGATTTTTACTCTTCCGAGCCTTCTCTTTGAAGTCCCTGCTTTTCTTGTTAGTCAAAATCTCATGGTTTTCCACAGCTAAAAATAAATCAGTGTTACCACATCACTTTTAAACAACCTAACATAACCTATTTTAAATTTGCATGTGGCAGCGATTTGTTAACTTTTGTATCACCAATCCATATTTGATATAGATCGGTAGTTATGTCCTGTAGGTGTTAAAAAAGAACATTAAAATTTTTGAAGATATTTTAAGATTTAGTTGATCAGTTATACACATAAGAGATATAATACTTTCTAGTACTGAAACTCGTGAATATTTTTTGTTTAGTTGAATATTTGTCAATAATAGATACGTGTTGAATTATACCAGAAAAATATGATTTAATAGGCACATATGCAAAATTTTCAAAAATTTCGGAACGCTTATGTTAACGTATTATTATAACTAACGGCAATTATTACTTATTTTTGACAATTTCTCCCTGGGCTGTTAATATTCAAATCAAAACAAAATGAGTACAAACGACCATAAAAGTAAAAATGCTTTACTTTTCACTATAATCGAATTTTATCCCAGAAGTTTGATAAATTTCTATATTTAAATACAGGGCGAAACAAATTGAACAATAAAAAAATAAAGTTTAAATGAAATAGAACCACTTGCTCTTACCAAAAAAATAAGATTAAATATAAAGTTAGAATAAAGGATATAATAGTGATAATTTACATTATGCCAATTTAATTTGGGTATAACGATATTTCCCTAATGCCAGTCGTTTTTTGCAGTTAACGCCGCCGCCTTGCTATACAGTAGTCAATTCCAAAAATCGAAACAAAGGAAGATTTGGATTTGTAAGCATCGCAAGAAAATTATTTTGGCAAGTCTGGCATCAATTGTAGGTATTATGGTTTTGCTTGGTGTGCTTTTAAATCGGTCTTCTGGAAAAATTGATTCAACCAGCACCATAATTACTACTACTACTGCCTTTAGTGTAACTACTAGTGCAACAACCAGTAACCATCAACTACCATCTTGGTTCAAACTTAATCAGTGGGGCGGAAGAAAGCCTACGTATAGAGAAAATATATCAGAGCCAGTTAGCGTAGTAACTATTCGGCAAACCGGAAATGAAACATGTTTCGACGTTCCTAGCTGTTTTGTACTCATGCAAGATCTTCAGGCAATAGACGTGGGAAAATACCACGAGCCAAATATAAAATTTAATTTTTTAGTTGGCGGAGATGGTAATATTTACGAAGGAAGAGGCTGGGGTGTTAAAAATTTTAGAGATAATGATACCATTGATATTGCTTATACTGGTAATTACAATATATTATTTGCCACCCAAAAAATGCTGTTGGCTGGTAGAACAATTATAGTTAAAGGAATGTTATGGGGTCACTTAACAGAACAACTTAAAGTTCAATGTAACGACAAAACTACTTCAGCTAATTTTCCGGGAAAAAATCTTTTTAACGAAGTTAAAAAATGGAAATTTCCGTAGTAATACACGTTTTTTTTTTGTTCCATTAAATGGTTGTAATATGTTCTAAAAGTATATAATCATTAAAAATTTAACAAAGAAGTTAAAATAGGAAAATACCAAGAGATAAATATAAAAAACAATTTTTTAATGGGCATATAAGGTAACATATATACAATAGGAGAGGCTGGGAAAAAATTGCTAATTTTGCTTATAATGCACCCAAAAGATGCTTTGGGCCGGTATATAGAATATATTTATGTGTTTCCTAAAGGAATTTTATGGTGTCACTTAAATCAATTAATTTTCCTGAGAGATCTTTTTAACGAAGTTAAGAAATAGGTATACTAATGTGATATATATTTTCTTGCAATTTTTGTTATAATACAAGTTCCTTTTTGCTGAAAATTTTTTAATTTTTCTGAGCCACTCTACTTAAAAAATTGTCTCATATATGTTTTAATAGCTTCTGAAAGTATATTGTACCTCTTTTTACTCATACAAAATCTTCAGGCAGGGGACGCAGGAAAACATCAAGAGCCAATATTCAATTAAATTTTTTTGTTGCGGAGATGGTAATATATGCGAAAGGAGAGACACCGACAAAATGCTGTTGATTGGTAGAAAAATTATAATTTATGGAATTTTCTGCATTCCTTTCAAACAATACGTTGAAGTTTAATGTAACGACAAAACTACATCAGCTAATTTTGCGGGAAAAATATTTTTAGCAAGGTGGGCCAAAAAAAAACCGTACATTTTTTTTCGGTTATAGTTTTGCTACTGTAAGTTTGATTTTTGTGACTTTACCTTTGCGAAAAGCTAATGCTTCAGACTATATGAAACTATTGTCAAAATTGACATTTCGTTAAAATCCAAGATGGCGCATGATTCTTAAATTTCCGCATTTTTAACACCCTCCGCCAAAATTTTACGTGCGTCACTGTACTCGATTTTAGACTTTTTCCTTAAAGACACGTCTTTGTCGTGCACAGAGAGGTATCAATTCTAAAAATCGGACAAGAAGTAATAAAGCTCAAAGCCAACGAAGTAAGTGGTGTTATAACCCTTTGTAAAACATGGGTCTAAAAACGTCTAATTTTTGTTCTACTAGGGATTTGTTAAATCTCGTCCGATTCTTTAGATTTTAAGCTTTCCGGGAAGCTAAGGCTCTGGCCTATATACGCTATTTGTCAAATTTGACATTTTATGAAAATCCGTAACGGCGCATGCTTTTGAAACTTAGATATTTTTCACTCCTTCCTGTCAATTTTTTTTGTACGCCAATGTACCTGATTTCGAATATCTGGAAATCCACGTCTTTTCAGTGTTATAAACAGGTATCATTTGCAAAATTCGGACAAGAACTAAAAAAGCTTTGCTTAATAAAAAAGGTCCTGTTTTTAACCCTGTAAACAGTGCGTCTAAAAACATTATTCTATTAAATTCAATCCAGTACGCCATTGCTGTTTTTGTCCAAACTATGTTGCCATGTTATTTAAGTTTTCTGGATACCCTGTATAAAAGAATATAATCGAATAAGTTAAAAATAAATCAGCCAAATAAAAATTATCTGCATTTTATCTATTTTGCAGAGGTTTCGTTAAACAAAGCTTTTATAGTTCTTTTTCGATTTTTACGAATGATACCTCTTTGTACACTGAAAAGACGTGGCTTTCCGAATAATTGAAATCAGGTACATTCGCTTACAAAAAAGTTTGGCAGGAAGGAGTGAAACATATATCTAAGTTTCAAAAGCATGCGCCATTGCGGATTTTAATAAAATGTCAAGTTTGACAGATACCGTATATAGGCTAGAGCCTTATCTTCCCACAGAGCTCAAAATCTTAAGAATCGCACGATACTTAACAAATCCCTAGTAGAACAAAGACTAGAGGTTTTTAGATCTATGTTTTACAAAGGGTTAAGACACCACCTACTTCATTGGCGTTGAGCTTTATTACTTCTTGTGCGATTTTTAGAAGTGATACCTCTCCGTACATGACAAAGACGTGTCTTTAAGGCAAATGTCTAAAATCGAGTACAGTAGCGCACATAAAATTTTTGGCGGGAGGTGTTAAAAATGGAGATATTTAAAAATCATGCGCCATCTTGGATTTTAAAATAGTGTCAATTTTGACAAAAGTTTCATATAGTCTGAAGCTTTATCTTTTCGAGGAAGCCAAAATCACAAAAATCAGAATAACGGTAGCAAAACCACAGCCGAAAAAAAAATGTACGGTTTTTTTTGGCCCACCTTATATTATGTTATAATACACGTTCTTTTTCGCTAAACGTTTTTTTTTAAATCTTTTTTTAAATTATTGTTCCGTTTTTCACTCATAAAAAAATCTACGGACGTAGTTGTTGCCGGAGTGGCATGTTGAAAACTTTAAGAGATAATAGAAAGTTTTTATAATGGTAATTACAATATATTGTTTGGTACCGAAAATACGCTGTTGGCCAGAAGAACAATTGAGGTCAAAGGAGTTTTATGGGGTCACTTAAAACAACCTGTTAAAATTCAATGTAACGACGAAACTATTAGCAAATTTTTCCGGAAAACATCTTTTTCAATTGGAAATTTTGTTATTAAATGCTTTTAATAGTTTCTAAAAGTATATAGTTCTATTTTTCCCGCATCCAAAACCAAAAATAAATTTGCAGAATGGTTTAACGATGCTATTTTTAATTTACTTGAAGGTGTAGGTTTATGGGTTGAGGGATCCCTCAACCCATAAAACTACACTTTCAGTCAAAAAAAATAAATATTAAATTCAATTTTTTAGTTGGTGGAGATAATAAAATTTTAGACAATGATACTTCTAATACTGCTGAATATACCTCATTAACCCTACCCTGACCTGCTCAATCTGCAACCTATTTTTTACCATTTTCAATTTATCCTATCATTTAACGACTTAACTCCTCAACCTCAACGCATATTTCAACTGGTATTATACGAATGCTCCTAAACAGAGCTTTTCTGACAAAAGTGTAAACAATATGGGAGTGTTCTACTCTTCAGTTTTCCAATATACATTAATGCAGTAACTTTTGTATTTTAAGCAGTAGAAATAGGAAGTCTTGTTATAAAAAATGTGATTTTTTTTAGAAACAATAAACAAAGTAAGAAAAATCGCTTATAGTGGTAATTACAATATATTATTTGTTAACAAAAAGTTTCTGCGGCAATTGTAATTAAAGTATTTTTATAAGGTCACTTAAAACATCCCGTTGAAAATCAACGTTACGACAAATTTTCCAGAAAAACAACTTTTTAACGAAATTAAAAAATGGAAATTTCCGTTTTAATTAACGTTATTTTTTAATTTTTTAAACCACTTTAAAAATCGACTATTCTTTTTTTTTTAATTAAATGGTCGTAATAGTTTCTAAAAATATATAGAACCATCTTTCAGTTATTCAAAATCCTAAGAGAAAAATAAAAAATTTAATTTTTTAGTTGGAGGAGATGAGATATTATTTACCACAAAAAAGATGCTGTTGAAATTCAACGTAACCACAAAAATATTTCAGTAAATTTTCCAAGAAAAAACCTATTATAATGATATTTCTCTAAAAATAAGGTACCATTTTTCTCTCTTGAGATCTTTTTTTGTATTGGAAAATGAGTTTGGCGAATTACGGTTCTTATGCTAAACAATTGTTCTTATAAATATTGCTGTTTAATACGTTCAGAGAGAGAGAAATGAATCTAATGCAGATTTTAATCAAATTATTTGCAAAGGGCTATCATAAATTTAAATATTATCTATTACATAAGTAAACTATAGTGTGTATTAATTTATTGATTGTCTGTATATTTATATAAAAAAGTTGATTTTATACTTAATATTTTATACGTAATTTTTTATTTTTTTATGTTTTTATCTCGGTTTTTAGTTTCTCTGTAAGTGTAGATTTTAAGTTTAGAATAATAATTTATAACTTAGTAGTATCCAATCAATGTTAAGCTCTTTTCTGATGAAAGCTTTAAAAAAATAGAAGTTAATTATAAAACTTCAGTGACTTTCTCTTTTAGTTTCTATCTTTAAAATATTGAACTTAAAATGAAAATTTTTATTTGCCATTTTAAACAAAAAAAGTTGTCATATGCACTGATTTTAGTAAATATTGGGTTGAGTTGTTGTGTTATGTGCAAAAAAATATATATTTAAAATTGTGAGAGGATCGTCGGACGTAACTATCCTTAATTGAAAATTTCTTGTCAAAATTATTCCTTAAATGCGCCGTAGGCCAAAATTTTTCACACGATTCGATGTTGACAAAAACAAACAAATTTTGCGAAAAAAATATTTTGTCCCTTTTATATTTTTTGTGGAATATTTTAAATTGCATGCGCAGTAGAGGCAACAAGAAAAAACTTATAGTGTGCCATTTTATTTTTTACCCAAAAGTAAAGTCACAGGTGAAAATTAAAAAAAGTCAGAAATGTATATTTCAAATAAAATATGCTACATGGCACTGCAGGCGACAATTTTTAGAAAATAAATTTAAAAATGTTCTTATCGAAGCTGTCGTAAAACAGAAGGCGATTGCCCTGCGATCGGCCTTCCATTTTATCCGCCCCTGTCTTCTTAAAATAAAAACAAATAAATTTAAACTCTACTATTATGTAAGTAAAAACTATGTTGGGAATTTGGAACCTTTGGTTGCACTAAAACAAAGTTATGATTGTTTTCCACAAACCAAAACTACACTTTTTTGCACTCGACGCGCGTTTCGCTAACAACGTTAGCATCATCAGGAGACAATAAACAATGAACTAAATTAATCTACGCTCTATCTTATATACAATCCTTTAGTGGGCGGAGATAAGACTAATAATTTGTGATTGATCACGATTTTTAATCCTATCTCCCCTCAACCAAAGAATAAAGTGTACTAAACGGGATGGGTCCTCTATCTTTATTTAAACTATTTCTGGATTTAATGATTTCCATACTTTCATATGCATTCAAAAGTCTTTTGTTTGGTACACTTTTTAGAAGTTTTAGGTTATCTAATGTGAATCTATGATTGTTTTCAAAAGCATGCTCGGCCACACTTGACTTTTCTGTTCTTCCGTATTTTAAGTGTGCTAAGTGTTCTTTAAAACGTGTTTGAATAGAGCGTCTCAATCCATGCAACTAATTTCGTAAATTCCAGTTTTTTCTAGAACTGTAGTTTTATCCTTGGGATTTCCTAGTAAGCTTCTTATTGTGTTACCGTATTGATATAGTAATTTAAGACCGGTATTATTAAATACTTTTTGTAATCCTTTCGTATAATTAGGATTATAAGGAATTGATATAAATTTTGAGTCACAGGTATCTTTTTGTCTGAAAAAAGTGGAATTCCGAAAGGTCTTTTGAAAAGAATGTCTATTTATCAGCTTATTTATTAAGCCTTCGTCGTAACCGTTTTCGCCAGCTATATTTCTAATCCTATTCTGTTCTGCTTCAAATCTTTCTTTGTTTATTTATTGTAATTTACTAATCTATATGTTAAAAAGTGCAAACTTGCAAGCTTATGTTGTAAGCAATGAAAAGAGTCATTTGGAATATACCTGTTGGTGGCCGTTCCTTTTCTGTATAGGTCAAAGTCCAATTTATTTTGTAAGTAAATACAAAATATTCTTGAAATTAAAGAAAAATATTATTTAAAAATTCATTATACTCTAGGTATAGGGTGATTCACCACATTTTCCACTGCACCTTTTAGATCCCTTATTATTGAAGCTGGAAAAAAGTTTTTTGTACAGAAGTTGCATAATTTTCTAGAAACTTTCAGCTGTCATCGGAAATGTCAAATTTCGTCATTAATTTCTTTATTTTAAATGGAACACCCTGTGTATTTTTTTAAATTTTAAATGGATGTCTTTCCGCTAGATTCCTACGTGTTCGACAAGTAAGCATAGTTTAGGTGGTTTTTTGTTTAACACATTTCTCTTATTGCAGCATATTTTTTTTTTCTTTGGGAATCTTTCAGGATAAATCTAACATATTATATATTTTTAGAATCCGGAAAAAAGAGACCATAATAAGAGGAAAAGAAAAAGAACTCTGGAGAGATGCCCCTTAATATGAATAATATTCACTCTGGAGACCTCAAGAGAAAAAGGTCATTCTAAATTTTAACAACCATGCAGGGTGTTCCATTTAAAATAAAGAAGTTAATGTCAGCTTCAATAATAAGGGAGGTAAGGGAAGGTTGAAAAATATAGTAAATCACCCTGTACCTCTCTATACAGAGTGTGTTTCAACAAAAACGAAACAGAGGCTTTCTCACGTATTTTAGAAAAACCGTTGAACACGTCGATATTTTATTCAATCTTAAAAACTAATCGCCAATAATAATAAAATTTCAACACTTTTGTAAAACAAGGTATTACTCGACCCACTTCGAAAATAATTTCAAGATAGTCAAAAAGTGTCCCCATCGAATTAAAAATCGACATGTTAGAGAATTTTTTTCAAAATCAGAATCCAAATACGTGAAAATGCCTCAGTTTCGTTTTCGTTGGAACATACTGTATATCTAAATTGGTAGGAAGATTAGGACAAAACATTATTAGTGGGATTTACTAAAACGGTTTAGTCTATTTTAAAACGGTCCTAAGTTTAAGTGAAATTTTTGGTTTTCAGCATTTTAAAGTAATCCTCCTTGAGTTTTGGACGTAGTTTGATTTACAAGAAGAAATCTAATAAATTTGTTTATTGAATAATCATCTTAACACAATCTTTTGTTGAATTTAAGAGGAAATTTTCAATTTAAAAGAAAAGAAAAATAAAAAGTTTAAACCCACGCGGGGTTTAAATAGAAAACACTCCGTAGAATAAATTAACATTGGGGTTATATATCACTCTAATTAAAACTTACCCTTGTTAATTAATTTTTGCAATGAATACTTGATGTCAATAAGGAGTAGATTAATTTTGTATTTATTTAAAAGATGTTTTTATTTATGAAATGTATTAAAAAACTTAAATGATTTTTTTTTTTTTTTACATTTCTGTCACTGTCGAAATGTCAGTTTAAAAATATTAGCGCTGAGTTCAATCACAAACAGCGAGTTCGCATCTTTTACCTCTGCTTGCACCTTGGCTTGCACCAAACCTCTACTGATGAAAGATACAGCTTTAAAATGAGTGGGCTTTGAGTCAGGAAAGTTTTTTTGACTGAGCTTTTAGATAACCTTAATGTTTTACTTTCAGTTTGTAAATAAATTAATATAGTTGTTTTGAATTTTTTTGTTTGGTATATTTTTCGTGCATAATCAGTGACCTTCACTTATATGTGTTTTGCCTCGTAGTGCCCTTATAAATACATTTTGAGTGCTGAAAACGGGTTCAAAATAAGGCGTTTTTCTTCTTCAAAATAGGAGGTGTTTTATTAGGTAATTAACAACTTGGGATATTAAATAAGGTAAATTAATCTTTGTAAAAACGGTTACTTAGAGAAATTATAAACGAACTTATTACCAAATGCCACAAAACAATCCTTCCTGGGGGCTATAAATTTAAACCACCCCCCTGAGGTGGTCTAAAAAATCACCAACTTTATAACCTTAAACACAAATAATGGAGCTATTATGTGCTAAATTTTTGGCATATTCGCCATTTGCCATTTTGAAACCTATCAAAAAAAATTAGTTCTAGGGCATTTTCTTCTAAAATATGGTATATTTTGATAAAAAAAGCAGTTTTTCAGTGGTATTTTGCAATAACAATACAAAATAATCAATAACTTTGTATCTTTTCTGTATGGGTAAGTGTTTTTTGAAAATTGGTTTTAAAATTTACAGGTGCAAATATTTAGACCTGTGGTGGGTACTATTTTAGATCTTAGTAAATCCCACTATATATGTCTAAGCTAGATTAGTTTAGAAACAACTACAAACGATAATAATATTATCATTAATAAAAGTAGTTATTATTGTTTGGCATACAACTTTTCTTAATCTTGAGATTTTATTGTACCCATTTGGCCGGCCCCCCAAAACGACCGTCTGAGGCGGATGCCTTGTTGCCTCACCCCTAGCGTCGGGCCTGCTGGCTGATCATAAAATCTCCCAGAAGTCTGATAAAGAATGCTCTTATATAAACCCATATTACATTATAAAAGACAAAGGTGTAATCATAAAAAGCTATTAAGTTTTCTTATTAAAATAAATCGTTTGAACTATAAAATGTTATACATATTTATTAATCTGTCAGGCAAAAAACAGATATATGAAACCGGACAAAATCTTTCCAAAATCAAAGATACACTTAAATTATTACAAACTTTAATAAACCTAAAATTTTACCTCACAAAAGCTTATAGAAACCTTATAGAAACTGATAAAAATCAGGCGTGTTTTTATGAGATTTAGTGCGATTTTTTTTGGCAGATATGACATATTTTGATGAAGGAGAGACACGACAACTCCATCAAAGTCAAGTTTTTTAAAAAGAATGGAAATATCGGTCGGCAGGCATATTCTGGCATTGTTTGGAGAGAGAGGCACCTTTTGTCCTTGTTTATTCAATTGTTTACTCTTTCGAAAAATGTGTTTGTTGATTATCACCTTTTTCTATATTTGTCAATTTTTTTAATTTAGAATCGAGGTAAGCTTATAGTGGAGCAAATTCGTGAAAAGAAACTGCAACAAGGGTATATTTTTTTATATTTGGCATAGTAAAAACTAATACCAACAACAGCTAAATTCCAGTCGAGGATCCCCCATTTTCCTGCCCCAGAAATCAGGGTGGCGGCTGTCAAAGTTGAGAAAAAATGTGTTTTCTACAAATTCAGAAAAATCAAATCTAAATCAATTGGGTAATTGAGGAGGTCCCACTTAATACAAAAATATAAAAAAGTTGACGTATGTCATTTCAAAACAAAATGGCGGCCAGATTTCCAAAATTGATTTTTTTTTTACATTTTAAGTGATGATCTTTTTTAATGTCTCATATTAAACCTACTGACCGACCTCTTATCTCAAAATAAAAAAAATTAGAGTTTATAAGCGAGTGCACAGCCTGCGCTTGATATGTCAAAAATATAAGAAACATATATAAAATATAGACAACATTAAAATAAAATATATTTTTTTAGTAGATGCTACTAGCGATGAGTTCGTCTCTGTGACAATTTTAAGAAACATTTGATTCTGGTGTGGTATTTATACCAACGTCATGCAATGGAATTTGCACTAAATCGAGGACGCTTGTCTCAAAAATTGCAAAAAAAATTATACAAATCAATATTGCCACGACTGAAATTAGGAAAAGTCATTATTTTTCTGGACGTTAGAAATTTTGCACAACCCAGAGCAGTTTTAGGATGAGTTAAATTAGTTTTTTCTAATACCTTCATCAAAAACATGATTTTAGTATCTGTCTGCAGATAACTAAAGCATGGCTTTTTTGGTTACCGATGCCAAAAAAACTTTTTTTTTTGATCACGGGTGGAAAAAAGTTTTCTGTTCGTTTTTTACTCAAAGTTAAAGAGAAATAGCGAAAAATAGTAATATTGAAAAAATATAATTATTTTTGCCTAAGAATTAGGCCATTGGCGAGAGTTTTTATCGAGTATTTACGAAAAAGTAAAAAGACCGAGTAAAAAGACACATCGTTATTGAAACGATTGTTATTTCATTTACCAGCCGCCTTGATTTATAGTGTGAAGATGATGTGTTGCGAGAAGTTCTCTTCGTTTGAGATTTTTAGTAGTACATTACATAACTAGAGAAGAAAGTGACATATTTCACACGGGCGTGAATGCTGTGAACGAGGCGCTAGCCGAGTGAAACAACAGGCGAGTGTAAGAAAGTTACTTTCTATCGAGTTGTGTACGCTATTTTTCCTACGACCACTTTAGGGTTTAATTCGTATATTTTATTATTTATTTTTTTTTAAATTTTCATTTTCGTCTCTAGAGAAGAAAGTATTTTCTTCTCTAGAGACGTCTATTCCGACGCTTCTACAAATCATAGCCTACTAGATACCTACATTGTTTGGATGGTTTGCTGTCATTCATTTGATATGCGCGTGAAATATAAAACTTTCTGTGGCGTTATAAAGTGCAAATTTGCTTACTTTCGTGCGTGGTTGTAGGAAAAACTATTTTCCTGTTTTTCTTGGATTTTTTAATAAAGGTATTAAAAAAAATAGTGTTAACAACTTGCGGCTAAACTGTGCTTTTTTTACTCGCGTTTTTAAAATCCTCACTGCGCTTGTTATTTAAACCAACGCTTGTAAAAAAAGCACTATTTTAGCCACTAGTTGTTAAAACTTCTATTAGATTCTTGTGTCAAAAAAAAAACAAATTTTAATGCTTCAGCTAAAATGGTGGACCATTAATTAAAAAAGAGGTATTTTTTCGTTGTTAATACACACATAGCCATTCCAAAAATAAAAAAAGTGACATATGTCATTCAAAAATCAAGATTGCGGCGAATTAAATAAAAAACAACTTTAATTTTCCGTTTGTTTAAATTTTTTCACAAACAAGAGCAGTTTTAGAATGACCTGAATTAGTTTTTTATATACCTTCATCAAAAACATGGTTTTATTAACTGTCTACAGATAACTAAAGCATGGCTTTTTTGATTACCGATGCAGTAAAAAAGTTTTTTTTTCATCACGGGTGCAAAAAAAGAATTCTGTCCATTTTTTAACCAAAATTAAAGAGAAATAGCGGAATATAGTTATATTGAAAAAATCTAATTATTATTGCCTAAAAATTAAGACATTTCCGCCGATTTTCACCAAGTATTTACAAACAACTCGCGGCTAAACTGTCCTTTTTTTTACTCGCGTTTTTAAATACCTCGCTGCGCTCGTTATTTAAACCACCGCTTGTAAAAAAAGCACTATTTTAGCCACTAGTTGTTAAAACTACTATTTAAATTTATGTGTAAAAAAAATACATTTTTATACCTCAGTTAAAATGGCACTTAGTTTAAAAATTTTTTTTTTTGTAAGATAAACAAAAAGCACTTGGCAAAATATGGGACGAGAAAAGCAATTGAATTGATTTTTCCCGACTGCCAATATTGCAATATGTAAATAAGATTCAAAAATACTGTTTTTTCTTTAACCCAGTTCATATTATTTAGAATGACGTAATGTTACAATTAGGGCTATAGTTTTTATTTAAGGAGAACATACCAGATATAAAAGTTTTTAGCAAGTATCCAGTACCTAAGCATCCGCGTAATACCTGACTTTAAGGTGACATGTCATTTTTTTAAAAAATTATTTCGCCAAGTGTTTTTTGTTTATTTACGAAAAAAACGAACTTATTTGTCCGCCATTTTAACTGAAGTAGGTAGTAATTTTTTTTTACATAAAAATTTAAAATTAATTTAGCTTATCCTAAACCTGCTTTTGGTTGAGAAAAAATGAAAACGGACAGAAAAATAATGTTGTTTTTTTATATTCATCAAAACTTGATTTTATTTGTCACAAAAATTTAAAACTAATTTAGCTAATCCAAAAACTGCTTTTGTTTGTGAAAAGTTGCCGCCAGTTTGAATTGTGAATGACATATGTCACTTTTTTTTATTTGTGGAATGGCTATGTCTTACTTAGCGCAACCCAATATTTTGCCAAGTGCTTTGTGTTTAACTTTTTTTTACTTAATCGTCCGCCATTTTAATTGAAGCATTAAAATTTATTTTTTTTATACACGAAAATTTAAAACTAATTTAACTCATGTTAAAACTGCTTTGGGTCGTTCAGAACTGCTAACATGCAGAAAAATAATAACGTTTTTTAATTTCAGTCGCGTCCATCTTGGTTTGGGAATGACATTTGTAATTTTTTTTTGCAATTTTTGAAACAAGCGTCTTCGATTTAATACAAATTGATATATTGCATGAGCCGGTCTCCGTAGTGCAGTGGGTAGCTTATCGGCCCGCCGGCGCCGCATGGAAGGTCTCGGGTTCGAATCCCGCCTAGGTGCATGTGTTTGTCTTTAACTTTTTAAAAATTATGGCTAATACTGGGCATTGATCCTATAATGGATGAAAAGTCCCAGTGTAAAAAAAAATATTGCATCACGTTCATTGATCATCGCTTAAAAAGTAAAAAAAAATCAAATAAAACCTAAATTTTTGAAATCTGGCTGCCATTTTGTTTCGAAGTGACATATGTCAACTTTTTTATATTTTTGGATTAAGTGGGACCTCCTCAGTATTATCCAATTAATTTCGATTTGATTTTTCTGAAAACGTAGAAAACATATTTTTCCCTAACTTCTTTGACAGCCGCCATCTTGGTTTCTGGGGCCGGAAAATGGGGGATCCTTGACTAGAATTTTAGCTTTTGGTATTAGGTATCGCTATGCCAAATATAAAAAAAATTGGTGCTAGAAAGCACGGATAGTCCACCATGCAATCAATTATTTTATATTGAAAAGAAATGAAAATATCTCGAAAACTGTAGCTTTCAAAAATTTGAACATTATAACAACATTTTTGGGTAATATTTACGAAATGCAAAATCTGAACACCGCATTTCAATAGCTGCTTTACTTCTAAAGTTATGATTTTTTTTATATATTTTAACGTTTCTTCAAATAACTCGGAAACTAAAGCTCCTACGAATTTGGACTTTGTAACAAAATTTGTAGTCCATATTCATGGAAACTTAAATCTGAAAACCTTATATCGCTACTTGCTTTTGTTCCAAAGTTACAATTTTTCTAAATATCTTATTCCTCTTCTCCGCCCTTCAACCCCCCACCATCCTACCCAAAAGTTGTTGGTTCATGGTCATCCGATAGAGGATTTTTGTACCACATTTCGTTCAAATCAATTAAATGAAAATATTCAAATTTCTGGTTTTAATTATTTTTGGTTAAAAAACAAATAATTTTGGGTTAATTGGAAGCAATTTTTGCCAGCGGCATTTACGTGTAAGAAACGACATTGTTAAGTATATTTTTTTAAACTTTCGCCTGCAGGGTATTTCTGATATGATTTTTACAACAAATCTATAATTGAGATTAGATCCTATTAGCCCCCTCTTGGCAGCTAACCCAACCCATTTTAATATATGCCCATCTAAATATATGCTTGTTAGTCGCTAAAGTTTACTTATTTTTTTTATGAGTTTTTATTAGAAGTGTTGGCCAAATCGGAAGAAATATTTTGATTAAATTAAATTAACAAATATTAGTAACATACTAGATATAAGGCCAGATAAAACTGCCCATGGACGGGACATCTAGAAATTGAAGTCTTTTTTGATATTATAGCTTAGTCATATTTCTCTAAACTTTTATATAATTTAATTACTGAGACTAAAAAATCTTAAATGGTAATAGCACATCTAATATCATTTAAATTTAAAATTATGAAAAGAGAACGGGACACCATGGACGGGACAAAATAAATTAAACAAATTTTTAAAATAAATGAAACAGGTTTATTAAGATTTTGTGTAACAAATTCTAATTTCTTAAAACTAAAACTTCATTGTGGTAATTTTTTGCAGTTTGGCCTACCAGTAAATAGATTGAATGCCTTTAATTGTTAAAACTTTTTCTCAACGTTTTGTAATCATATTTTTGTATGATTCAATTTTATCTGAAGATATATATAGCTTGTAACTTTTCTATATCTCTATTTGTGCAGCGCGTATAATTCCCTGTTCCTTTTGCTTTTTCCGAAACTGTCTCTTTCTTTCCGCATCTTTTTCTTTAAAAGCTTTATATTTGTCTGCATTTAACTTAGTCTTTTCTCTTCGTATTTTTTCACAATGATTATGCTTTTCTTCATTACCTGTGCCATTTAAAAATCCAAATAAAAAAATTGAAGGAAATTGAACTATTAAATATTGTAACGTTTTTTCTATCGAGAAAACGATGCAAAATCTATATTTGGTGCAAAAAACAACACACATTTCAGTTCACCAAGAGAGAGTCAAAAAATATTTTTAATTAGAAGTCAGATCAAGTTGTTCATAAAAATTATGCTTTTACAAAATTTTTTACTTATTTCGATCCTAAATTATCAAAAAAAAAAACGTAAAGTATAGGGTACAATTTTATTATTTCTTGTGTTTTGCACTAGTATATGTAAAACCCATGGACGGGATACATTTTAATTTTATTTATCTTATGCAAAAAAGAAAAACTGTGGTTGGGTAATGACTTAAGAACCATTTTTTAGATAAATTGACGCAACTAAAACAGTTTTTAAATATAAAGCGCTTTTTCCATCTCCAAACTACATACTTTTGAATTTTTTGACCCATGGACAGGACAAAATAATAGTACTTATAAAATTATTTCAAAATATATAAACGCTTGCCTTTTCATGAAAAAATCATTACCACTTGTTGCCTTAAGTAATTTGTAAATGTCAAAAATGACGCTGTCAGGAGTTGTTTTGTTTTGTCACGGCCTACTCTTCAAAATACCACATACATAAAGAATTAATGCACTATTTTTGCATGTTTGTACTAATCATGATATATATTTTTTTAAATGCAATTTCATATTATAATTTTCTCAAAGTTTTTGTCTTCGTTGTATTTAATATTAATAGAAACCTACTACCTACAACAAACACTTTTTTACCCCCTTTGAAATCGGCGGCATCCGCCTGTCCCGCGCACTATACTGAAAAAAAAACATTTTATAACTGGGTATAATACTATTATAACTCCAATATTTATTCAAAAAAAAAATGCTCCTCAAAAAATTGAAAATTGTAGGTGCTTGTTTCCAAGTGTGCTGAGCAAGTCGTTTGGGAGGTATAAGGGATCATCGAAAAACACAGTTTAACTAAACTAAACACAAAAATATTTTAACACTCTGGTCTTACTTTTTGACGGTCGAATTTTTAAGGTTTTTGCCATATAGGGCAATGTTGAGTGGTTTCTTAGTAACCGATTTAAACAGGTTTCTTAAAATCATCATCAAAAAGTTCACGAAAGTACCGATGTCGCAACTTTTCTGCTTAAGGTCGTAGTTACAATCTGGGGAATTGTTTTTAGCAACACTGTACGGGAAATCAATTTAACTATGTCGACCTGATTTTTTTGCAAAGATTTACGTCATTGAATTTGCTTTCCATGGCAACGCGGAGACTTTATTTATGTTTATCCACAGTAGGACACCAGAGATATTTTAGCACCGGGTCCAAAATTTGGGGTTAGGTTACTTATTTTGACTTTTTGCGTTTTACGCCGTTAAAAAAAAACAAGTTAAATACTATAATAAAAGAAAACCATTTATTGCAGAATTACGGCTACCCAAATACGTATTAAAGTAACTGGGTGTAAGGTTTAAGGTTGCATTTACAGGTGCATTTATAATTGAATTGGAAACACTGCCGCTAGCTGATACCGACAACAGGTTAACTTAAAAGCATGCAGATTTAAAAATCGGCTACTGGCGCTAGACGAAATAATCGTATTCTATTTTAAATAGGCGCGTCAACGACTAGCAAGAGTCTTTCCAACCTCTAAATGGAGCTTTACTGACGTGTTTTGTTAGTACTCAAGTATTCGTGTGTTTTTGAAACTGAGGTTCTAAAATCTCGAGTAAAATCTATCCTTTACACATTAAGATTTCACTAGTACACTTAAATATACCTATGCCACAATAATTTAAATTAAAAAAAAAAAATGGTCGAATCGAAATAAAAACAAAATTATGTGGGGTTATGGGAGCCGAATGTTTCTATGCGAATTCCTAGTAATCCCAGCGAGCCAGTAAAGTTCTCTTGGTTCTTTGATAGACTCGGGGTAATGCTTGCGCAGCGCTAGGCCTTTTTCGGCGGGCGACCACACACGCGGAGTAGTTTCATATTTGTTTTAGAACAATGTTTTCAAAAACACATTTTTGAAAGATAAACATGACCTCGAATGGTTTTCTGTCAGAAAACGTAAAAATACTTTTCTTTCCCGCTTCGGCCCGATTTAAAGTTTGTTGACAAAACACCTGCTGTTACCATGGAATCGTATAAATTCTGCGATCTATCGGCCAACACTTGAAATGCGTGTGTCTCCCAAATTCAATGAAGTGTGATTGAATGATCAAATTATCAGTGCTCCGGAGTGCACAGGCTTTTAGAAAAAAGGAAACTTAGTTCTTATTTTTGCTAAAGCAAGGAAATATAAAAAGGAAAAATGTAATCCAGAGGAAATTGTGAATATTTCTCTATTTTTTTTGTAAATCGGGTTTGTTCTAAACCGCAATTATTTTGAGGCTTTTGGGATAGATGACAGCACCAGAGCTTTTATTTTGAAGAAAAAATAATTGAGAATTTTGAAAAATCCTTCAGATATTTTTGTTAAGCATTTAAAAATGATCACCCCTGCAAAATTTCAGCTAATTCTGATGTTTAGTTTTCCCTGTGCACTCTGGCAAAAGATTAAAAAAATTAAAGAACAAGGCGTTTCCAGTTGTACTTTTTTTCCTTATAATCTGGGGAGAAACTATAGCCTTAAAGAAAATAAATTTCAAGTCAAATTTAGTATTGGGTTCATTGTTTTTAAGAGTTTTTTATAAACTAGCCATGTGCCAGATCCATCCCAACTATCATTAGTGCATACCTACCTACTCCCGAGCAAAATATGTTGCTTCTAGACCTACCGGTATAGGGTCTGCGCTGTTTGTTATTCACTTATGGCTGGAGTTCTATTAAGTAGATTATGCACAAAATTTTAAATGAAATATATTAAGTAAAAAACAAACGCATTAGCAGTGGGTGGGCATCATATTAGTAACAGTGCAGTACGTGTATTTGATTGTTCACATACAACTGTAAACTGAATCAGGCGCACAGAAATGGTTAAAAAAATAAATAATTTTTAGCATAGACATTTTTTTGCAATTTTGGTTTAAAACATATTTTATTTCATTTTCTTTACTCTAAATGGTACCCATTCATAAGAATCAGAAATTAATATAGCTATAATTTTTAAAATATACCTTTGGTTTTGCCGTAAACTGTGGTTGTTTAGAAATACAGGCGTTTGTTTATCTGTGTAGTTTTTTAAAAATTATTTGTAAATTTCCTTTTTAATCATCATCATTTGGTGTGGTGTTTCTCTTCGAACAGTTAATTCACCATATATAAGTTTTGGGTAAAAGTTTTGCTATATTATAGGCATATGGGTATAAATGTAGCATTCACGTGTTTAACTGTTTGATAATTTGCTGATCCATCTATCCTCGACGTTGAGAAGAGATGGATCGGTAGGGTATTTATAGCGGTGTGGCGCCTGTTATGAAAAAGGGACGAAAAAACTAAATTAGTGTGGTCCATCTATATGACCATGAGATATTATAAAGGCCCTGCTCGTGTATTTCCCTATAATAAAAGCGTTACCGCTACAATTTTCTCGCATCCTGCGCCTTTATATACCTAATAGTTATATGAGTCCATCTCTCCTATAGTGGGATGGACAATCCCTACTAGCGCTCCAGGAGAGACGGCCAAATTTAATCTTTTTTATTTTTATGTATTTAGTACGCACTTCTTTGCAAAATTTAATTCGAATACGAAATTCAAAACAAAGAGTTGCATAGCCATAAGCTCTAGTATTTATTTAAATAATATTTGATGTAAAAACTTTTTATACTTTATGCAAAATAAAAACAGAAACAGTAAAAATAAAAATAATATATCCAAGGGACTGAGACACAGGGGACTAAGAAAATCAAATTTAATGAACTCAATTCAAAATGTTTATTTTTCAAATTAATTAGATTTTCATTTTGCTAGCTTTGCTTTAATCAGTTTATCAGTATATGTGAAACATCATAATTTGGTTGTTGTATTCTAGCTCCGCTACCGCTTGTACGAAATAAAAGTTAAAAAAAAAAATCGAGATTATCCGAAAACTTTCTACTCGATATACTTTTTTTACTTAGGCTGTTGATATTTCCAGCGGAGATACGTCAGAGCACTGATAATTTAAAAGAAAAAAAAATAATTAAATACCTCTATCAAAAAATCCAAGAAAAACAGGAAAATACTTTTAAAAATCTCAAACGAAGAGCATTTCTCGCAACACAATGTTTTCCATAATATTTTTTTTACTTAGGCTGTTGATATTTCCAGCGGAGACACGCCAGAGCACTGATAATTTGAGTAATTAAGCATGAAAAAAAAAGAAAAATAGAAAAACTAAATATTTTCTAAAGGGAATATTTGAGCAATAATGGCTTCTTATCTTTTACAAAAAAAATTATTAAATACCTTTATCAAAAAATCCAAGAAAAACAGGAAAATACTTTTAAAAATCTCAAACGAAGAGCACTTCTCGCAACACACCATCTTTACACTATAAATCAAGGCGGCTGGTAAATGAAATAACAATGGTTTTCATAGCGATGTGCCTTTTTACTCGGTGACGTTCATTGTTGCGACATTTTAATCTTTGACAGTTTCATATTTTGACGATGTTTTTAAATGATTTTTTCTTAAATACTTGGTGAAAACTGGCGGAAACGGCTTAATTTTTAGACCAAAATAATTAGATTTTTTTGAATATTACTATTTTCCGCTTTTTCTCTTTAATTTTGGGTAAAAACGGACAGAACTTTTTTTGCACCCGAGATAAAAAATAGTAGTTTTAACAACTAGTAGCTAAAATAGTGCTTTTTTTACAAGCGTTTGGCTAAATAACGAGCGCGGCGAGTTATTTCAAAACGCGAGTAAAAAAAAGCACAGTTTAGCCGCGAGTTGCTAACACTATTTTTTTTAATACCTTTATCAAAAAATCCAAGGAAAACAGGAAAATACTTTTAAAAATCTCGAACAAAGAGAACTTCTCGCAACACATCATCTTTACACTATAAATCAAGGTGGCTGGTAAATGAAATAACAATCGTTTCCATAGCGATGTGTCTTTTTACTCGCTGACGTTCATTGTTGCGACATTTTAATCTTTGACAATTTGATATTTTGACGATATTTTTAAATGATTTTTTCGTAAATAATTGGTGAAAACTGACGGAAATGGCTTAATTCTTAGGCAAAAATAATTAGATTTTTTTAATATTACTTTTTTCCGCTATTTCTCTTTAACTTTGGGTAAAAAACAGACAAAAATCTTTTTTTAAACTCGTGATCAAAAAAGCCATGCTGTAGTTATCTGCAGAAAGTTACTAAAATCATGTTTTTAATGAAGGTATAAAAAAAAGTTTTTTTGCATCGGTAACCAAAAATGCCATGCTTTAGTTATCTGTAGACAGTTACTAAAATCATGTTTTTGATGAAGGTATAAGAAAAATATATTATGCGCGTCATTGCTTTGTCTGCGAACGTAGAGACGTTACCAACTGGACCTGTATTCTTGAACGGGGAGCGGCATAGATCTATGGCGAATGATCACATGGGACGAAAACGTTATATTCTTGAGCGATGATCCGATCTTACGGATCTCATGAAAATCATACGTTTTCGATCGCCTGGTCCAAAATCGGGAAACAGCGTCGAATCTAGTGACGCTTGCTCAAGAAAGAGGTTTTGTTTTAAATGTTTTTCTTCCTAAAACTACGTATCATTCGTGGGAGATGATAGATTCCATGTAATAGATCCTATCGCATGAGAAAAAAACCGAATCGTATGACTTTCAAGAATACACGTCCTAGTGTGTAATTACACCCTTTTCGTGGCTTTTCATCGTCGAGTGTGCGTTTCGTAAACGGTCTCAAAAATTGTGTGTTTGGTGAATATTTTAATAAAAATGATTTGTTTGGTGAACATTATTTTAATAAAAATGCAAAAACCAAGATTTGGCAAAAAAGTAATCCTGATTTTCGGCCCTACTATATAATAGGTACGTAATTTTAGCTCTTGTTTAAACGTATCCGTATTCAACGCGTTCAAAACAAAGCCAAAAGGCACTACATTTTTGACTCGCCTTATTTATGCCATGTTTCGAACGAGCCCTGACTTTATGGTGGATGAGATAGTAGAATAGCTAACTGTACTCGCACAGGGTGCTTATTCTTGAAGGGTAGGGAGTAGAAGAGGCGAAAGAAGTAGGCGGGGTTTACTAAACATTTGGCGACACTGTATTCTTGAAAAAAAGTTAAGAGAGGGAGCTGCTCCCGAGAGAGCAGCCATGTTCTCTTAGTAAGACCCAGATTTTATCTGTTTTTGTTTTTTCTGAGTAAAGGCGTAATCATACAAGGCTAAAATGAATGTTGAAGACTTCAACAACATAATTTTAAATGATGTGGTAGTGGAAGATACTCGGGAAGTCGTGGAAGATGCAGTGGAACAACTAGGGGTTCCAAGGGATGTTTTGGACAAAAGAAACCCCTTTGATGTAACGGAACATAAATATGTCGAATTATTCGGATATTTCTTTCCATAAAATAATGCTTGAATAATGCTTGCCGCGCACGTGAATGTAGCAGAGAAAGTTCCCCTGTTCATATTCGGTCTACCGTAGACAAATTCTGTAAGCAGATCTTTTTGTTGACTCGATAAAGGTCTGAATTTGTCCACGTTTTCTTTCGCAACTTGTTTCTCCATTTAGTAAAAAATAACAACAAACAAAAAACAGCGTTATGTACATTGAGAAAAATTTTGGTTCGTTTGGTAGGTCAAAATGTGTTACGTTTTGATTGGTTGCACAAACTGGCAACAGTGTTCCCATGGACTATATTGACCCGCCCACTCCCCATATCTCAAGAATGCGGATATTTGCTCCCGGGGACCGTGAGCTAGGGATCAATCCCCGGGAGCTCCCCGGGGATTCTCCCATCTCTTACTTTCAAGAATAAGCACCCAGGTGTAACAGGTGTAATTACGTAAAGTTATTTCTGATTTTTTTGTGGAATTGACTTACCTTTTTAGCGACTTTTTCTTAAAATACACATAAAATTAAGAGCTAACAAGCAATACTCAGCACAAGTCACCCTCAAATACGTTGCTTTAAAAAATTGCATAAAAAGTTTGTATTGTTTGTACCGATAGTGTGCAAAAGCATTAGAGTAAAGAAAATTTATTTTTTCCTTAATCAATGGCAAAAGTGTGCGTTTTTGAGCGGCTTGTGTTTTATTTTAGAAATTTTGGTTGGCGACACTGCGTTCTTGTGTCGTAGGTTGCTACAGATGAATAGAAGAGATCCTAAAATGCCCGCACGATTTTTACCAAAAATATTATGTATAATTGCCAATTGCACCAACGTTAAGTCTGTGTTTTAAGTGTGACTAAAAAGTTTTTATATCTCTCAGAAGCACGCAATATGAGACAGAAAGAACTTTTAAGTCAGACTTAAAACAAAGAGTTAATGTTGGTGCAATTGGCAATAAGTATTTTATTAGTACGTTAGCGGTTCAGATTAATTACACTTTTAGCTGTCGGGAACTGTTGATAACTATGAAATATTTTAGACGACTGCAGTTACAAAAAACAAAAAATATATTTTCACTTAGGAATAAAATATCTCGAAAATGGTTAAATTTGCAAAATAAAAAATGTACTAGCGTCTCTATTGAGAATTCCAGTTAAGCGCTCGCCCTCTGTCGGAAAAAAAAACCGGAACTAATTCCGCTCCCTCAGCTGATTTTATTTACAATGGGAATTCTGCAGTTTTGAGGACTAAAATCGGGCAAAAATGCAATTTATATTAAAATTAAACAAGCTTTCGCGGCCTTCGTCTGACAGTATGTTGTCTTTCGGACTGTTTGGCCATCGTTCTGCAGAAGTTTACCTTCTCGACGTTTCGCTGATTCGAGTGCTCGGCATCTTCAGGATTCTTTAATCACTTGACTTTTAGAATTTTACGAATCATATTTTAGCAAATATTGTCGAAAAAAGAGTCAATTTTTTACTAATTTTAGATACCAAATATGCCCACAAATTCTAACTCGTTTGCACAATGCACAATATTTAATTAAAATAGGGCCAAAATTTAAATATGGCATTTTTGGCGGGAAAAATATAACGGTTTTTGACACTTAGATGTCGTTTTCGCTCGAATTTACGTCGAGTGCCTAGAAGCAATTTATGCAAATCCGAGCGAATATGACATGCGAACGTCAAAATTTGTGAAAGAAAATCGTATAACAAACGTAAAATTATAATTTTATGGCGAATTTAATTTAATATTATAGAATATCAGTACGAGTTCAATGTTGTGTGTGCGATAGTAAGTGGATAAGAGAAAATTTACCCCTTTTTTCGTAAATTTTTTGCTAATATGTGATCTGTATACGACTGAAACTCAGTGATTCAAGAATTGGGTCCCTGTTCCCACACTGTCGAGCACTCGAATCGGTGAAACGTTGAGAAGACAAACTTCTACAGAACGACGCGACGGTCCAACAGCCCGAAAGACAACATACTATATTAAAATTGTTGCACATATTGGTGCTTAATTAATTAAAAAAAAATATTTTAAAATACTTCGGCGTTGGTTTAATGAACTGTCCTTGTTCTAGGAACGTTTTAGAGGTGCGTATCTGCGTGCGACGATGGCTATTTTGAATTAGGCTTTCACGATGCTGGAGTAACAGTGTCATTTAGCCGCTTGGAATTGTTTTTTTTTTAATTTTTTATCCCAAGCAACACAGCTTCGACAATATAGACTTTAAAGCCCAGCCAACGCTGCAAAAACGTTAGTACAGCTCTCCTTTTGCTTTAAAATATTTAATATGTAATTTCGGCTGTTAAAATTGTTTGACTACCAAATTTACATTCAAAATAACTCTATAGTTATATCATCTAGATAGGTAACTTTTAAAGGTAAAACTTATACCTAAAAATATGCTAAAACTAAATAACAAAATAGTTTCAATCTTTACTTTTTTCTTAAAATACAACTAAAAAAAATGCCAGTATGGCAACGGCAGTTATTTGTTGTACCCCAGTGCAATTTTTAATAAAATGCAGTCTCTTTCAATGTTATTTAGCATTTGAGAATAAGCACCCTCTACCGCTAGGCTGGGGCCGTAAGCCCATAGCAATAGCGCTAAGATTTGTTTTTGTTTTAGATTTATTGTTTAAAAAAATGCAAAGATGCTTGGTGGCACGGGCGAGCGAGCGGTCATGTTTTATATTAGGGCGAAACATAACATCTCAAAAATTTGTGAAAAAATAATCTTTTTTACATAAATATGCTCAAATCTAAGTCTGAAGGTCCTTCAAAATTAACTAAATATGTTCTTTAATTCTGAATAAAAAAAAATAAAAATTTTGATTAAAAAAAATTTTATTCATCTCAAATTTTTAAAGCTCAAATTTTTAAAGCGCGTGCAGTTTAATGAGGTATCATGACAGGTTTCGTCATCAAACGTGCCTTCGCACAAAGATTTTACTCGAGATTTCGTGGGTAAGAGCTGGTTAAAAGTTTTTTTTTTAATAATTCCTTAATATATCTATATCTAAGTCCACAGAATGCGTATTTTTGATTGAGAGTTTGTTAAATATCACTAATACTTATTTTAGTTGTCTTCCATCTTCAGTCTTTTATGTTGGCGGACAATTTTGATTTAATTGCTATTTTTAGATAGATACATTTTCTTGTCAAGAAAGTTAAATTTGCTTTCATGTGCAAACAAAATTGCTTTCATGTGCAAAAATGCTGTATTTTCAGCTATCGTAGACATATTACATGCAAAAAATATTCTTTAAAATAGATGTGACAACATTTTCATGACGTTTTCAAAACGTTGTGGCAGAAGACAGCAAAAGCATTATTGTTATATTTTTTTCTGCGAAAACGTTATCCTAGCTTATTTACAGCTCGCTGTTACTTGGAATTCGGTGAGTACCTTATTTTTTTTACAAATTTCTTTACTTTCGGATTACAAGTAAACAAAGACCATGATATTTGTTTCGCAGGGGCTGCTTGGATGGCGGTGACAGTTCATAAAATCATCTCAGAATAATGATTTGATTGTTTTTGAAATTATTTTGGCACAAAATTTTGTAAAATGCTGATAAAAGATAGTTTTTTTACTCGATTTTCTTCCTCAAAACTGCGAAATTTCAATTGTAAACAAAAACAGGTGAAAGAGTGGAAATAGTTCGGCAAATCGCGTTTTTGGAATTCCCAAGACATATTTAGAGTAAATACAATTCCATACATATAGGTAATAACTAGATAGATCATACATGTATATTCAACATTTTTTTTTTTTAATTTAACTATTTAAATCAAAAACATCGCAATAAAATGCAGGTCAAGCGGTTTTGAATGGCGGAAGGAGGAGAAGGAGGTCTCGGGGAGGGTTGAGGATTGGCGTGAAAGTAAGGAAGTGGTGGGAAGAGAATGAGGGAGGTGAAGCAGGTGGATGGATGTAAGAAATAGGGGGCGGAGGTGAAGTGGTAGGAGAGCGTGAGGTGGAGGGGGTCGGTAAAGTTAAATTTTAACTCGCGAAAGATTTCGTGGGCAAGAGCTGGTTAAAAGTTTTTTTTTAATAATTCCGTAATATATCTATATCTAATAATATTGTTTAAATAGTAAAAATCCCATGGATTACAAGTACGTCATATTTATATTTTGCACGCTTAATCGGCTGGATATGAGGATATTTTTGTACAGATTTTGTGCTTTGTGTTGTGATTTTTTATTTTGAGCTGTTCATTAAAAGTTTGCAAAGCCAAGTAAGTGTTTTATATATGCTTAAATTGCTATTTTTTAGTCTTACTTTATGTTAAAATAGCTCAGTCTGCGGGTGACAGGTAGATTCTGAAAATAAAATTGTCTATGATCTTGAATAAAAGGGACAAAAATGAAGTTTTATAAATAATTCTGCAGCGGTTTATCTAACAAAAAAATATAAAGTTTGAAGTGAAAAAAAAAATCTCTAAATTTTATATTTGCACTTGTACGTGCGACTAATACGAGTTAAAATGGTACCAAGATTAAGATTTTAATAGAGATATTAACTTCGCTATTTTTATGTTTATAAGCAATGCGTAAAACTAATTTTTTATCTTTTTTTCATTATCGCTAGACTTGGAATAAAAACTTATTAGGAAATAATTGAAACTGGATGTGCGCTCACTGTCACGTCATCAATATTTAAACAGAAGAAGATTGCGGTTAAAATAACTTTTAAATGGAATTTTTTTACAATTGTATAGATAAATTGCAATTTTGCCATGTTACAGTAGTGTGGAGATATTGGAATTTAAATTTAGGCCTATGAACAATCTATCTTTTAAGAAAGTAATATTTAGACCTAAGATGGCAGTTTAAGTTCGAAAACTTTTGATTGGAATTTTGATCAAGGTCCACCGCCAAATTACATATTTTAAAATATACTATTCCATCTTCTGCAAGGAAAACCCCTATTGACTGGGCTAAAGTGCATGCGTATTTATGTTAGCAGTTGGAAATGAACTCTAGACTCTTGTTTTTTGTTTTAGTGAAAAATCCACTTCTTAATCCTAACGACCATGAGCTTCTTAACAAAAATCAACGTTCAGGATCTAAGCGATACCAATCATTTTTAAAAGTAGTGTCATTCGTTGCAGTACTTAGTTTGATTGCCAGTGCAATAATAGTTATATGGCCAGTTCTATGGAAACCAAATGCTATAAAACAAGAAGTTAGAAACCAAACATTTTTGATTTTCAGAAAAAACAAGCCGATTAAAAGAAGTGAGTGGCATACTGAAAAATCACAACATTCTAAAGAAATTAAAAATCAATCATTCGTGATCTTCAAAAAAAATAAACCGATTAAAAGAAGTGAGTGGCAAGCTGAAAAATCAAAACATTCTGAGGAATTAAGGAATGAAATAATTCTTTTAATTATAAGTCATTCTGGTGAAAAAAGCTGTTTTTCCACCAGTGAATGTAAAAAAGTTGTGAAGTCTTTGCAAGTCGATGATATGACCAATAAAAATCTTTCGGATATTAGATACAACTTTTTAGTTGGCGGCGATGACCAAATTTACGAAGGCAGAGGTTGGCACATAAAGAGCGAATATGTTCATTTAGACTATGCAATAAACGTGGGATTTATTGGAAATTTTACAAAGACCGCAATTCCGAAATTCATGATCAAAAGACTGAAATTATTTCTAAAAAAAAACGAAAATCGTCATCTTGATCCAAACTTTTTTGTCATCGGCGAATGCCAAATTAATAATTCAACTAACAGTCCCGGAACAAATCTGTATAAAAAATTGGAGGAATGGTGCCGGTGGTGTAACACTAATGATTTAGGATATCAGAAAAAATGCAGATACAAAAGTGTGGATTGTAGGTAAAATATATTAATTATATGTATGTACTTTATATTTTAAATATATCCATATTAACTCACTACATACTCGTTATAACACCAAATAGGGTGTTTCTTTTAAAGTGAAAGAGGCCAGAATAATTACAATGAATATTTCAAAAATTCTTTAATACCTCGTTTACTATGCATGAGGAGACACTATTTGGTCTTATTATGACTCTTTTGTCGTAAAATTAAAAAACGTATATTTTGAAAGAAATTTTTAGCGTGCGTGTCAGTATGGAGGCTATTAGGATCGCCATTTTTTTAAATTTTTGTTAAAAATGAGATTTTGGATAAAAAAAAACGAAATAAAAAAGTTCGCTATCTTTCCAACGTGTTGGAAAGGTGCCCTGTAATACAAATTTATTAAAAATAATTTTAAGAGGTAGTGCCAAGGTGGGGCAACATTTTAAAAACTGTGATCAGATCCATCAATATCTTTCGAATAGCCTTCTCTGAAAAATTACTACTAAAATAGTCACAACAAAGCTGTGATATGCTTTGAGAGTGTTGCACTGTTACCGTTGTACTTAATCTTGGATGGCAAAGATTTTTTATTCTTTTCGTTGTGTATATAAGACCAAAATGATTTTGTATCTTTTTGAAATTTTTTTTTTGTATTTAGAAGATAATTTTTGTATTCGTCTACTTTGCTTGTTTTAAAGTATTTTCTTAATTCCGAAAACAATGTGTAATCATTAGCGTTGTTGTATTTTTTCCACCTTTTACTAACCCTTTCTTTGTCTTTATGGGTAACTCAGACTTGTTAATTATTTTAGTTTATGTGGTCTTCAATAAAATCTGAGATACAAGTGTAAAAAGGAGCCACGTCCTCTTCAATAAGATCAGAGTTTAGAATTTTGTCTCATTCGAGAGTACTAATTTTGTTGTTTATTAAATTATAATTACCTTCAGAGAATTTTTTTTTAGTGTAAGAAGCTATGATAGCGAAATTAAACTTTTTATCAAAAATTAAAAAATATAAGTAATTTATTTTTTAAATTTCTTATGATATGGCCAAACCATGATGGCAATTTAAGGCTTAAAATATTTTAGCATAACTTAAGGGGTATCGATTTTGATTAAGCAATTTTTACTATGTTTTTCATATTTTTATGCTATGATTTTACACATATTTTAAAGCTTTCTTTCCATTCTTTTGATTTGTAGAATAAAACACTCAAATTTTTTAAGTTTTCACTGTTTTTTAGCCTTCAAAAAAAGTACTGCCAAAAAACATGTTTTCTCTGTTAAAATGAAAAATATTTAGAGAGAGGGTACAGAATTTTAGAGGTAGATGGAGATATATTTTAGTGACATGCAAAAATATTTAAGGTTTTTGAAGAGAGACAGCAGGCTATAAAAAAAGTATTTTAGAGAAATATGAAAATAATTTAAGGCAATTGTTTATTAAAAATTTATTTTATGTCATCTGTCTGTCATCTTGAGTGGTGTTGATGTCGTGCATATGATTTTTATTTTGCCATTTTTATACAAAAAAAAGCAAAAATTGTCATTTTTTAAAGCATAAGGCGGTATTAATTTTCTTTTAATCAAAGTTCTTTACAGTCTTTAAATTTACCAAAAAACGTGTCCTACTATAAGTGTAATTAAGTACATCTAAAAATCATTAACAGGTATTTAACTAAATTATTTTAAGGATCATCGTGGCTTTACCATTATATTTTTACATTATAAATAAAAATTTTAATTAAAAAAAAAAATTACCCACAAATATTGAAGGGTAGTTTGGTTTTATTAGTTTTATTAATTTTCTTTGGTCACATAAGCCAAATAACAATACAATATACTTTTTAAAATAAACATTTTTTAAGTGATCTTAGGATCCAATGAACGTGTTAATTTTGTTTTTGTTTTAAAATAAATACTCTGCACGTAGCATTTCCCGATTCTAAAAGCTATTAAGAATGAAATGCGAATTATTTTTTTTTATACTGAAATTTTCTATCTATACTAAAATTAAAGCCCAGTGTAGCCAAGTGTTTGTGCAAAGTTAAAGACAAACACAAAATATCCATGCACCTAGCCGGTATTCGGACCCGGTACCTACCGTGCAGCAGTCAGATACCCACTGCACTCTGGAGGTCGGCTAAATGCGAATTATTAGGTTGTGCTACAAAAAGTTTTAAACACAAAGGTTATATAACTTTTTGCGATCTTTTAGAAAAAGTCATTACAAATATCAAACTTTAATAGCAGCTTTCTTACTTTAGATACCAGATCTTGTATTTTATTGCGTTGTGGCTATATGATCTTACCGTATGGCTTTTTGAAGTGTTACATAATATGTACGTTAAAGTTTTCAAATGTCATTAAAATTGTGGTATATGAGAATATAAGAACATAGCCACCTTTTAGCAGTCAAATCTTAATGCGCTATATCTCAACAAATATTTATCATAGCTTGTATCTTGGAAATCAGCAAAAAAAAAGAACCAAAAAATATAATAAAATACGGGGTGTTACATTTAAATTAAGAAGGTCGGTGTCAAAATTTTTACATATGTAATGACATTTGGCAAATTGGACAATTCTGAATTTAACATTTTTGGTAGCACACCCTGTATAATAAAATCAATGATGATATAAACAAGATAAGGTCAAAACTGGATCACACACCAATGTCAAGAAATAGAATTACACAAATGCATAAACGAAGCGGTCGGATTATTTAATAAAAGGCAAAATCATATCGGATATCAAAGAAAAACTATGTTTGTTCTCTGTTTAGCGATAATCGAGAATTCTAAAATCAACGCATAGTTATAATATCAAAGGAAGTACAACCATAGAGCAATATACCTACGGAACAGAGGCGCAAAGCGGATCCATTTCGGGCGGCTTTTCGCCTCTGTTCCGTAGGTATATTACTTTATGGTACAACACGCATAATCTTCAGCTAAAAAAAGAAAAGTGTTAGGGCAAGACGCAGTATACACGGAGGTTTTAAAGCTCATAAAAAACAAAATTCCCTAAATACGCTAAACAAATCCTTTAACTTATTATCGCAGCGGTAATCCCTCACACTTCACTTTTTGGTCGATCCCAAGAAAAAAAAATATTTTATTATTATTTAAGGTAAAAATCAAAATCTTCCATATTCATCTTAGAGAGTAACAAACAGCCTATAAACCTGTAAAAAAAGAGCCAAAATTTTTCAAAATTAAAAAAATTACATTTTAAAAAAATGTCAAATAAACTTTTTTGTAGCGCGTTTAGTTTTTTAGGGAATTTTTTTAAAATATTTCAAAATTTGTAAAAATTGAAGTATATTAGAATTTTATACACCATTGATTAAAAAATCAAATTATTCAGAAACAAATTTTTTAAGGTTGAATAGAATCTTATGCTGATCAAAAAATATTTTAGAAAGTTTTTTTGTAGCATCTAGACTTATTTCACAAAAAAAATCTTGTTTTAAATTCTGCACTGGCCTTTTTTGCACCAAGGTTTTACCAGGATAGCTGTGTTCTTTGTCTGCCTGCTAGCATTAAAAAAATATATCTTATAATGTTCAACTTGTCAAAGTGACAGGAATTGTCCATAAGGTTTATTGGCTAAGCCATAGAAACTAAGAAAAAAATAATTTTTTATTGTTTCTAACGATTTGAGTTAAAAAAACTGAATTTTATACATAATCGAAAAGAATTTTTGCTTTTTTGGTGGCCATATTAAAATACAAGATGGTGGACGAAATTAAAATCAACTTAGAAAACAACTATCGAACATAAAAGAAAAGTTGAATTTACGACCACCAGAAATGTTTATGTTTTTGTTTTGTTTATACAGGGTTCCTAAGATTTTCCTTAGGGATAGGATTTCAATAAATCAAACAGAAATGGCATAGAAAGTTCTGCGCGCACAAAAGAAACAGGTATATTGGGCAATGGTGCCAGTTTGTTATTATCTCCGGACTGCTTTTATGAGCAAAAATTGTCGCCACTCTTTCATTGTGAGCATGAGATGATCGAGAAAAAACTGGGATTCACAGGCATTGCATTTTTATTTCCTTTCGAGTCGCTTCAGTTTCATAAATTTTGTGTTTTTAAAATGCCGTATACTCGAGAAGAAAAGATTTTTGTTATTAAAAACTACATAAAAAGTGACAGTGCGGACGAGGTCATTGGGCTTTTTGCTTTTGCGTTTCCAGATCGACCGGTTCCTGTGGCTCAAACTGTCTACAACATTTATCATCGTTTTGAAAGGTACGGGTGCATAAATTGTTGTAGAAAGTGTTACCACGACGGCGAAATACCAGAGCATCCCGTTCTTCCACACAGGGTGGAACGAGACGAAATGGTATGCGCTTACGTTAAGGCACATGAACCATGTTCGACGAAACCGATTGCGGAGGCACTGGATATTCCCAACAGTACTTGCCAATGGATCCTAAAAAAATAAGGCTACAAGTCGTTTAAGATTGGGAAGTCGCAGGAATTGCAACCAGGTGATTATTTTCGCCGGTTAGAATATTGTGAGGTTATGAGGGATAAATGTGACAGGAACGAAAATTTCCTATCAAAAGTTTTGTTTAGTGACGAGAAGACATTTGAACTTCGTAGCTCTCACAATCCACAAAATAGCCGCTATTGGTAAATAAACATCTGCACGCAAGTGTTAGAAAGCAACATCCTCAAAAATTAAATGTTTGGAGCGGTATTGTCGGGGATCACATTATTGGACCCTTTTTCATTGAACTCAACATAAATTTGGACGAATTGTGGTTTCAGCAAGATGGCTGTTCATCCCACAATTCACGCCAGGCTACAAATTACCTTCGTCAGGTATTTGGTGATAGAATTATTTCCACGTATGGAAATATCCGATGGCCTCCTCGATCACCAGATCTTGCGCCAAATGACTTTTTCCTATGGGGTTGTTGGCACGACAAAATTTTCCAACACCCTCACTTAAGGCCTACGACTATACAGGAGTTGATGGCGAAAATTTTGGAGGCGGGCAACTCTATCACCCCTGAAATGTTGGCTGCTACGCGCCAAGAGTTTTACAATAGATTGGGATATTGTGAGGCTCAAGAAGGGGACAGATTTGAACATCTAATCTAAATAAAAATTAGATGTTTTCAGGTCCAAACCACAGCTTTTTCTTGCTTAAAGGAGGCGGCAGGGTCCATTACGATATTGAGCGATAAACTCGTGAGGTTGATAACATTAGAAAGAAATATCTTCGCTTTTAATTAAATTTCTTTCCATTCTGTTCCACTAGTGACGTCTATCCGGAAACGGCCAAACCATGCAGCTAGCACTAGCAGCCAAAGAAATCAATAAACGGCGCTGTTTTTCCTGCAGAGCTTTTTGCTTGCGATATTATTGATTTTAAATAAAGCTGGCCCTACACTACATTTGATATTTTCGAGGTGTTTTATGACATGATCTCGAAACATGTAGCGAACCAATTCTTCAAAACTAGCGGGAGGGTAAAAGCGAAAAATAAGGGGCTGCCAATATTTGTAACACCCAAAAAGGGGTGAAAAGATTTATTTTGCTCTGTTTCTTTACAAAAAACGTTTTTTTTTTTAAGAAAAACTTGAGCTCTGCCACTTTTTTAATTTTTTTCTTCAACTTTCTCGAAATTTTCGTCATACCGTAGAACAAAATTATTTCCGCCATGGTCATACTCTACTTTTATTTGAAAAAATTTAGAAACAGAGACGGGATCAGTTTTCCTAAAATGGGGGATCTTGGTTTCGAGTGAGAAGATAAAGGGCGCCGCAGGCAAAAATTTTTCAATTAAATTAGCCGAACGCAAAAATGTTAGAAAAACAAAGCACGAAATAAAAATGGCGCCGCTTACAATTTTTTTTCAAAAATTACGTAATTTCGAGAACGCAAAGAAAAAAATATCAATTTTCTCGCCCTCCTCCACTGGGACTACAGGGGCCGTGCACAAATTACGTAATGGTCATAGGGGGGAGGGGGGTTACAAAACGTTACGTAGGGGGGAGGTGGGTTTTCGACAGCGTTTGCATTTGTGTGAAACTAAGAAAATTTGGAGTGAAAATAAGTGAAAAGTTTGGTTTTTTTGGGGGGGGGGGGGTAGTGGTCTTGAAATCATTACGTAACATTAGGGGAGTGGCGTGCCAAACCGTTACAAAACATTACATAGGGAGGGGGTCAAAAATTGGTAAAACCGTTACGTAATTTGTGCACGGCCCCACATCTGACTGTTCCTCCTTTTTGATTTCGAATCAAAGTGCAAAACCCGGGTTGGACGTTCGAAGGCGTCAACCCGTCCTATTTGCTTGATAAAGTTTTTACGGAAATATCTCAGTCGCTTTCTCCGGCCGTGTATGAACGCTTTAGGTTAGGCATTTGCATGTATCTCAGTCCCCAGCCTGTAAACAGTGCGTAAGGACAATGGTTACAAAATGGAAAGCCGAAAAATATTTTTTTTACGATATCTTTCATCAATTTGGTATTAAAGTCGAGCAAAAACAATTTTTATTCCAGTCCTAAAGGTATGAAAAAGGAAAACATTAGGAAACAACAACCTGGAATAGATTTACTACGTGTAAGATGTAGTGACAACATCACCCCATGCCCATCCTTTTCTGCCTAATGTGCTTTTCCGTTTATCTGCATCTTATACACGGCTGCTTGGCCCCCTAAGGATTTGCTTAGGAACCCTGTATATATTAATTGTGTCCAGTCGCAGCTTATTATTGGGAAAAGTAATGGGTAGGCGTTTCCCCCTACAGGACTCAGTTAAAATCTACTTGTATGGTAGTGCAGATTTTAACAACTTATTTTAACGTGGTTTCGGTTCTGGGTCAATGGGTAAATCATATTTACATAGATGGCGACAGAATGCTCGAATTCTAATATTTTATTTAATTATCTCAATTGTCAGTTTTTTTTTCGTGCCTTTCTGTTCAGCCGTTGGTAAATTTAGGTGAAGTGCTACAAACTACCCTGAATCCTGGTGTTCAGGTAAATAGTTACATTTATTTTATTATCTAGAATTTATGTAGTTACTTGTCTTTCACACGTTAAATTCAGATTCGCGAGTGTAATGTAAGATTGGTTTCGTTATTTCAGAAAGAAATACCTACACACGAAGTTTGCGCTGCGAACGCCATTTTGTAAAATACCTACCCAATATAACAACAGTTTTGAATAAATTCCCGACTTTTTCGAATCCACGCTATTATTTTATAATCCCGTTTCACCATATTGGATTTCCAGGTGGCCACCACAAAAGCTAAAATTCTTTTTGATTATGTATAAAATTCAGTTTGTTTAATGGTCAAGCCATGATGGTAATTTAAGGCTTCAAATATTTTAGCATAATTTAAAGGTTAACGTTTTTGATGAAGCAATTTTTTACTACGTTTTTCACATTGGTATGCCATGATATTGCTCACATTTTAAGGCTTTCTTCCAAAACTTTCGATTTTTAGAATAAAATACTCAAATTTTTCAAGATTTGACTGTTTTTTAGGCATTCAAAAAAAGTACTGGCAAAAACATGTTTTCTGTGTTAAAATGAAAAATATTTAGAGAGAGAGGGCAGAATTTTAGAGGTAGATGGAGAGATATTTTAGTGACGTGCAAACATTTTTAAGGTTTTTGAAGAGATAGCAGGCTATAAAAAAGTATTTTAGAAAAGGGTGAAAATAATTTAAGGCAAATGTTTACTAAAAATTTCTGTTATGTCATCTCTCTGTCTGATTTTTATTTTGAAATTTTTATCCAAAAAATAGCAAAAATTGTAATTTTTCAAAGTGTAAAGTGTGTAAAAGATAAGGTGGTATTAATTTCTTTCAATCAAAGTTCTTTACAGTTTTTAAATTTACGAAAAAACTTGTCCTACTGAAGTATATTTTAGCACATCTAAAAATAATTTAACAGGTATTTAAGAAAATTATTTTAAGGGTAATCATGGCTTGACCATAACTCAAATCGATAACAAATCTCAAACGTTTTTTAAAATTAATTTTTTATTAGTTTTATGGTTTAGCCAATAAACCTTATGGACAAATCCTGTCACTTTGACAAAGTAAACACTATTATATATTTTCTTAATGACAACTAGTAGACAAAGAACACAGCTATCTTTTGCATTTGGTGTTTTATTTTTTATCGCTAAATTCTTGCTAAAACCTTGGTGCAAAAAGGCCAATAAAATTGACCATTTTTGCAGAATTTCAAACTAGATTTTTTTTGTGAAAAAAGTGTAGGTGCGACAATAAACTTTATGGAACATTTTTTGCTCAACATAAGATTCTATATAACTGTCAAAAATTCGTTTTTAAAAAATTTGATTTTTTAATTAATCAATTTTTACAAATTTTAAAATATTTAAAAACATTTCCCCACAAAACTAAATGTGCTAAAAAAAAGTTTATTCGACTAAAATTGAATGCTTTAGTCTATTCTATTTTTTTTTATTTTGAGAAATTTGCGCATTTTTTTACAGGTTTATAGGGTGTTACTCTCTAAGATGTATATGGAAAATTTGGATTTTTTTTTATCTTAAATAATAGTGCCGGATGGCACAAACACAAAAATACATTTACGACCAAAAAGTGAAGTGTGTCCTGGTGACTGGCTACTAGCAAAATCAACCTTTGTTACACTAGGAACCCACAAAATGCCAAATTTAAAAAACCGAAACACAATTGAACAGAAAATAGAACGTCCAAAGCAAAATACGAACGAAAGTAAACAACCAGAAAATAATGGATACGAATATAATTTTACAGAATTTTAATTTACTCGATCCCTAAAAGACACGAATATAATTTAACCGATTATAATTTTCCCGAACCTTAAAATATCAGAATTACAAAAGTATCGAAAATAATTCGCTAGAAACGAAAAACACCCGAAGCACAAATTGATAGAAAATAATAAGCGCGATCCTTAATCCTTTTGGGCATGCGTCAAATTTAAATCTCTAGTGCGCCATAGGCCCTGGATTGCGGCGTTGACAAGTTTTTCTATTTGGAAGATGACACAGGGTTTTTTTTATTAAACGATTTTATTTAACTTCTCAGTTTCTGGCTGTCTAATCGTCTATCAAATCTTGCGATTCTTTTTTGACACACTTCCCGTGAACCGATTTCAATATTATGAAAAAAAATTAGGGGTAGGGGGTGGTTGAGAGATGTGAAGGGGGTACTTCGACTCTTCCCTGCCGTAAGCCTGGCAACGTAGCAATTGAATTCGTGGCTATCGGTCCAAATAATTTTCGGACAGATTGGGGTTCTTGAATTTTGTGGTTTGGCATTATTATATTTCTATTAAATTATTTTCGTTACAAATATTTTGTGACATTTTGTGTTTCTATAAAAATATGTTTCGTTTAAACTTAATTCTATGCATATATTTTATAGCGATTTGATTTTCCCATCATTTCATTTCCGAGACATTTTTTTTCCGGGCTAATTATTTAATTTTCTTTTAAATTCTGACAAATTGTGTTTCTGCCCAATTTGTTTTCGAGATTTTTATAGGGACCCGTTACACTGCCTAAAAAACAATCAAAGAAGAAGTGTAGTGATTACCGCCTAATCAGCCTAATGCTAAAAATATTTTCAAATGAGCGAGACACCGTTAGGATTTCATTGGATTTCGGGGCAAGTCCTTGTTCTGTCCTTAAGTTATACAGTAATTTGTAGAGAAGAAAATTATATTAGTTATGTATATTAACAAATTTAGAATCAACATCAGATTAAAACAGTTATAACATTATAAAATAATTTAAATTTTTAAAAACATTTAGTATTATAATATTGCGAAAACTTTTTCACGTTTACACTGCTATCTAATAGAAAAAGTAATAGAGAACTGGTTTTTAACAAAAAATAAAAGCTTATAGGATAAAAAACTTAAATAATTAATAAGACTAAGAACGCTTATCAGAAAAATAAAAAAAAACAGATAATTTATAAAAACAACGAACGATAACATATGGCATACGATTATAAATTTTAATACTTTCGTATATAATCGAATTTTTTGCTGAAGTAAATCTTGATATTGGAAGTAATAATATTTTGATTGAAAAATCCTACTGGATTGGGTGTACTATTTAGACAGTTTCCAGTAACAAGAATGAGGCCAGCGTTAGTATTTTTGCACTAATAAACAAAGGCTTGCAGTGTTTCCTTTGTCTTTTTTATGTAACTACCGTATAGCCTTCTGTTGAATGATAAAAACTGAATATCGAGATATCCCAGACAGAACCCCCAGAAAGCAATACCGAACCGAAGCAAAAAATCTACCAGTAAAAAATAAACCATTCTTGTGGCAAAAAATCCAAGCAACAGTCACTCTGATCGCAAAGCAAGAAGAGGAGAACTTTGACTTCAACTTTTTTGTGTATTTCAAATTAATTTGTTGCAGCAAGAGCTTAAAAGAGAGTTTTGAAATTTTCCCACGAATGTCTAGTTGAGTCAAGTCAGCTAGGTATGCTAAGAAGAGCATAGGGTCGAGAACCGAACCCTGCGGGACGCCCTAGAATTAATTTGAGCTTTTGAGAGGTGATTGTTGTTCCATTTAAATGACGTACGCGGATCTGTGATTCACGCAGTACTAATGTGGCTGTTCTGCTCAGAATAAATAAAGATTTTGAAGAGAGAGGTCGTAAGAGATATCATGGTGAGGTTTTAGTACTATGACACTTTTTCAAAAATTTCAAAAAACAGGGTACACAAGAAGACATTTTTAATATTACGACTTGATAATTTGTTTAGCAATCGACGTTTTTTACAGCTTTTGTTGTTTTTACTCATTTTAAATGTTTTCCCTTAACTGACGTAGCAAGTGGTTGATCTTGGCATGTTCCCTTGCATTGGTTTCGTTGTCTAAACTGCGTGTTGGTTATAGTCAGGTTACGTTTGACACATTTAGTTAGTTGAAGTTCTCTATTACTGTTAATATTTCCTACGCCATGTGTACTAATTATATTTTGACAGATTTCAGCGGTCCTGCCTACTCTTGCATTAAAGTCACCCAGCAGAATAATTCGATAATTATTTGGAATATGTCTGAGCTGATGTTTAAGTTGTGCGTAAAATGCTTCTTTTGTTTCTTATGTGGCATCTAGAGTTGGGGCATCTGCACTTATTATATGTAAAAATTTAGCTGTTCTGTGGCAGCTCAGTTAGTAGAGGCATTAGGCTGGTTTTTATAATGAAGTCGATGCCATGGATTGTTTTGGATGCACTAAGGAGGTCTTCCTAAAAGAAAATATGAGTTTCACTACATGTTTAATATTTGCGAGCTGAGCAATAATGGACGTTCTTCTTTCAGGAGATCCAAGTAAGGAGGCAATTTACCACCGGATAATTTTGTTCTGCTGAAACAGTCCATCTTTTTGTTAGCTACATGTGTTTTAGCCAGGATTAGTACGCTGCTAACCTAGCTTTGGTTGCAATGAATGGCATTGCTTATGGAACAGAAGTTTTTCGACGATGAACTCTTCACTTAGTGGAGAGTGCAATCTTGTTGCCTCTGACTACCAGTATTTGGAATCGCTACGCCCTTAAAAATCTTTGACGCGACATTGCTGCTACGCCATCTCCGTCGGGTACCTATGCCTATCAACTTGGTTCGCCTTGAGAACCCCAGCAGTCTCCGTGCATTTTTGAGTACGATACACTACATAAGACCCAGCAATCATCTTATGGGCCTCCCTCTACCAGGTTTAGTCCGCCGACCAAAGCGGTTTGCCGTTGTATGGAAGGTGCAATGTACAACACCCACTTGAAGCCACTGGTGAGAGCTTATAGCTGCGTTGAGGATTATTAGATGGATGCTCAAATGGCCGGCAACCCCCTAGAAGTGCTACGTTAAAGGACAACCATTATACACCAACATATGGACCAAATAGCAGACTAATTTGATACTGGAGAAATTATAAGTATGATTTTTATTCATTTAATAATATTATTATTACTTGTTCTACTACAAAATCAGCGGATTGGAAATCTTAATTATCTAGTTTACATGGTCCCGTTAAAACGTTTTAGAAATTTAATATTTATTACCATACTACGATTTTATTGGCACCAGTGTTAAACAGAATCAAAATAAAAACGACTGACATGCTACAGTGTAAATTAGGTAATATGGGAATTACTTTACTGCTTTGTTTTGAAAACATAATAATTTTTTATGTTACACTGACAAAAAAATTCATTAAAAAATATTTTTGTCTATAAAAATAAGAAGTGAGAAAAATTTGCCCTAAAACCCAATCCATTTTTAATTTTTTATAGTATTATATAAACAGTATATAGTACGCTTTGGTTTATTGAGCCCTTTAAAGTTTTAAGTAGGTAATGCAGATATTCTTTTATTCTGATTGATCTGTTTATAGGAAGCGAAAGTTATTTTTATTATAATATCAGTTTGCTAACTTAAATCACATTGAAAGAAGAAGAATTTAACAGCTGATTCTAATGTGCGTTTTTTTGGTCAGATTTATTTGGATTTCCGAAATTTTGAGAATTTTTATGTTTCTCTAGAATATAAGAAACTTTTTAAAAAGTAAAATAATAGTACATTATAAACATATATAGGGATTAAAATACACTTTAGTCACGAGCTCTATATACTATTTTATGCACTTTAGAATGCGAGAAACTAAAAACAAAAAATCACAAAACTAACAGTAGACCACTTAACCGTACTCTAGTTTCAAGATTGACACCTCGTATTACTGATAGTTGTCATTGCTTGTTGTTGGCATGGTGGATTTACTCAAAATTTATTGTGCCATGGAAGTGTTGCTCAACACCGTTCTTAACTAAAAAGCCTGTTAACTCCTACCGCATCAGTGCCTTTTAGTTTGGTGTCAATATGGCATCGATCATAGGCCAAAGGATACTAAAACGAAAATGAGTTAACTGGCTTTTTAGTTGAGAACGGTGTTGTGTTGCTATGGCCCAAAACAAATGTCAGTCAATTTTTGTTATCAAACGGCGTCACCAAACGGTGAGTCCAGAAAAATCGTACAGCATTTTTTTTAAAAATAAACATTGAAGAGGCCGCGGAAGAGGCCATCGCTAGCCTTTTTCCACAAAAATGTCGCGAGGTTTACAAGAAAAAGTTTCGTGATTACCGAAAATGGTGCGTTGAACAGTATGCAGAGAATGTTACGGATGAAAAGGTGCTCCTGGCATACTTCCTACAGAAGTCTAAGAATCTCAAAGCATCTTCTATATGGAGCCAATATTCCATGACCAAAGCCACGATAATGTCTGAAGCAACCTTCGACATCAGCAAATATAGTAAACTCACGGCATTTCTAAAGAGTCAGAATGACCGAACTAGATTTAAGTAATGCATATGCTAATTACTTTTTCGTTCATACTTTTAATTTGGAAAAATTTACTTTAAATTCTCCAAAGGATTAACATTATTTTTAAACCCTGAGGGATTAAAAGTGCCCCTTTTATCACTAAAATGAGAGAATAAAAGTGCACTTTTAATCCCTAAAGTGCATAAAACAAATTTTTGTGACATTTTTTATTTTCCTGTATCTTTTTTCTTACTTATCTGTGTCACAACGTTCCAAAATCGCTGGGCTTAGGAAAACCGAGTAAATTATATTTTATTTTCAACCAAATTGTACTTTATTATTAATTTTTGGAAGTTTTAAACAATATAAAACTCCAAAACAATTTTTGTTTACTTTTAATTTAGTTAGGTTATGAGTATGGCATGATAGGGAAAGTAATCGAAATCGAAAGAACAGCGTGCAATCAGTTAATGTGATTTTAATCAGTTTGATTAAAACGAAAGAATATAATAACGTATTAAAAAATAAAAACAAATTTATTGTGGCGGAATTCCGTGTAGTCGTACTAAGGGTAATAATTATCCAAGTAGCAATATAGATTTTAAAGCAAAGTCAATGTTGCAAAGACGTTAGTACAGCTCTTCTTTTGCTTTAAAATAGCTAGCTTTATTTAATCTGTAATTTTGGCTGTTAACACTGTTTGCCTACTAAATTTATATTCCAAATAAATTCTATAGTTACATCATCTATCTAGTTAACTTTTAAAGGTAAAAATATGCTAAAACTTAACTAACAAAATAGTTGAAAACTTAACTTCTTTTCTTAAAATACAACTGAAAAAAATGCCACGATGGCAACGGCAGTTATTTGGTGTATCCTAGTGCAATTTTTATTAAAATGCAGCTGCTTTCAATGCTATTTTGCATTTAGAATAAGCGCCCTCTACCGCTAGGCTGAGACCGTAAGCCCACAGCAATAACGGCAAGATTTGGTTTTGTTTTAGATTTATTGTTTAAAAAAATGCAAAGTTACTTGGTTGCACGGGCGGGCGAGTGGCCATGTTTTATATTATGGCAAAACATAACCTCTCAAAAATTTGTGAAAAAAATAATATTTTTTACATAAATATGCTCAAATTTAAGTCTGAAAATTTTTCAAAATTAACTAAATATGCAAGACATGATGTTTTTCCATTAATTCTGGATTTAAAAAAAAACAAAAATTTTATAATTTAAAAAACCCTTATGATCTCAAATTTTTGAAGTGCGTGCAGTTTAACAACAAGGTATCATAACAAGTTTCTTCGCACAAAGATTTGGCTCTTGTGAAGTCCACAAAACATCAGTAATATTTATTTTAGTTGTCTTCCATCTTCAGTCTTTCATTTTGATTTAATTGCTATATTGAAATACACGTTTTGTCAGGGAAGTTAAATTTTAAAAAACATTGCTTTCATGTGCAAACATGCTATATTTTCAGCTGCCGTAGACGTTGTCACAGGCAAAATATATTCGTCAAAATAGCTGTGATAACATTTTCATGACGTTTTCAAAACGTTGTGACAGAAGAAAGCAAAAGCATTAGTATTATCTTTTTTGCTGCGGAAACGTTATCCCAGCTTATTTGCAGCACGCTGTGTTACTTGGGTAATTAATATTTTTTTAAGATACCTTAAATATATTTATCCAAAATATCTTTAATTAAATAATATAAATTTAACTAACCTAAAAGTGTTCGTGTGTATGTATTTATTAATTAGTAGTGTAATTTTGAGCTATTAAAAATTTAATCAACGTTTTTCCCGTGAGACGGCGCACGATCAGACCTTTCGAGCTGCCATAATTTTAGTTGTACAATAAAAAGTTTTCTCAGTGTTGATTCTCGTTATATTAATATTATTACGATAAAAAACACAATGACGTTTCTTTATAGCAAGATATAGTATAAAATGTAAATATTGCACGTTCCTTGGTATATTATTCTGAAAACTAATTTAATGAAAGTTATTTGTTAAGCAGATAGTAGAATTGAAAAATTTTTTAAAACTTTTATGGTATTTATTTAGGAAAATGATAGTGTCTAATATGAAGAGTTTAGTGGCTGCGGAAAAAGTTAATTCCGAAAATTATTATGAAAATGTCATTGACATTTACAAAAATTTATTGGTCTCTCAGAAAATTTTGATCGATCAACAAGAGGCTCTCATTAATATCCTTACAGGTAGGTAGGATTTACTTTTGAAATTTTTAGAAAATTCAAGATTACAAAGGAATCAAGATAAAAATTCGAATATTTATTGCCATACTACTAAGATCAGTTTTCTTCGAAAAATTTGGTATTAAACCAAGATTTTTTTTCTTTTTTTGTTTAAGCCATTGCATTTGTTTTAAGAGAAACTTTTATATTAATACATTTTGGGAATATTTCGCATGGTGTCACAAATTTTTAATTTTTATTACTTTTGTATAAGTAATTATATAGAAATATAAAAAAAATTAAAATATATAAAACTACGTGAGCAGGTCTAAATAATACAATACAATACAATACAATATCTTTTATTTCCGTAAGACAATATTACATGTATGGAAAATGTCAAATAGTAAAGGAAAATACAATTTTACTTAAAAGTTGTAAAACTTCAAGAAATATAAAAATATTTTGCACAAAAAAATTCCTCCAAGGTATAAAAACATTTTTCTGATAAAAACTTTTTTAGATCGCATTTGAATTTATTTAAGGAGTTGGCGGTTTTATTTTTTTGTGGTAGGTGATTGAATACTTTTATTCCAAGTGAATCTGGAGATTTTTTGCATACATTAAGCCGGTTATGATTTAGGGTATTTGATAGTTTTTGTTCGAAGGCATAAATACCAAGTTCCAATATTAAAGTTGAAACCAGGGTTCAGATGTTATATTTTTGAAAAAGTGGGCGGCAAGACTCTGTTTTGTTTTTACCAGCAATACAGCAAACCACTCTCTTTTGACTTTTAAACACTGCGCCAACACCACAGGATGAACCCCAGAAGCAAATCCCATATCTTATACGAGAAGCAATTTTTGCATGATAGACATACAATAGTTGTTTTTCTGTTAAAATAGTTTTTAAGTTTCTCATCATGTTGCAATATGAATTTAAATTGCTTTTAACCGATTCACAGTGCTCACGCCAGTTAAGATTATGGTCAATAATTACTCCCAAAAATGTATTGCTCTTAACCTGCTGCAGTGGCTCATTTTTTATGCAAATGTCCAAATCTAAGTCTTTTTCATTTTGTGGGTTACAAAATCTTATGAAATTGGTTTTAGTAATATTTAAGTAAAGTGAATTACCATTAAACCACTCCACAAGACTTTCCAGGTTTTTGTTGACTTTTGAGGAGTTGGTTGTCTTTATGTGAAAAAACACTAGACTGGTCATCTGCAAATTGTGCTCTTACAGAGTCTGTCTCTAAGCTATCAGTAATATCGTTAACATATAAGATGAACAGTATGAGACCCAATATTGACCCTTGGGGTACACCCAATAAAGGCTTGTGTTCTCAACTTTTAATGCTTAGTAGGTAATTGTACTGTTCATTCCAAATATTTCGCACTAATTTCAATATGGCGGTTGACATTTAAACACAGAAACTAAATGGAATTGTCATTGTCAATGTAAAAAATTGGTTTAATTGAATTTGGAATGAAGTATAAAACGTTGATAGACGTCTTACAGACATCTGTAAGAGGGCTGATGTTCCAAATCTCGTGGTCTTAAAGACGTCTTAGAGATGTCTAAGAAGACGTCTTAAAGATGTCTAATGAGACCCCGTTAATACCTATAAAAATACATCTTTAAGATGTCTTTTTTAAGACATTACATTTACTCTAAACAATTTTTGAAAATACACTGATAAAAATATTTAGTTACCTAAACGCAGACAACATTGTCACAATACTATGCCATTTTTGCATATGGCAGAATAAATATAACTTCACCTCTAGCTAATAATTTAATTGAGAATTCCAAAGAAACCTCCCATTATCCAAACATAAACAATGTTTGAGACTATTTACTTATAGGGAGATTTTGGTCAGGCAGTTTAATGGCAAATTTCGTTACTCTTATGGTTTCAGTTACCGTACATAAAGGTAACTTCAAGAGGTTAAAAATAGAGCTTTTGAACGTAGTTAATCGTTTGGCGGTAAACATAACCTTACTTTTTATTGACTTTTCTTGTTTTTTTCTCGCCTTCTTTTTATTTTCTTTTCTATATCATGGAGGAAAATATTAATATAGTGATAGGACTGGGAGACGAACACCCTAACATAAATCAGGCAAATGATTTTGCGACATATATTTGGTGGAGTAATAGAAGAAAACGAGCCTCTGCAAACTTATTTGTACTTACTCACCTGTTTACCAAAAAAAAAAAAAAAACGGTAAAATAGGTACCCCACTAAAAAATAAAATCCAAATACACAAAATTTTTTTGAAACAAAACAAACTTTTATAACCTAAAAATCTTCCACCACAGAACCACATCAAGTTTGGTTGGTTGTCTTTTTAACGGTAAAGGTAGTCGCTATTCGACGCTAATTAGCGCCAGTGGTTACCTTTAATAAAGGTAACATCCTGACAGAGAACTACTGCGCCTGCCCAGAATAAAGGTAAGGGTAACAGACAAAAAACCTGACCAAAATCTCCCTAATATCCATTTCTAAAACACGATTTAATGCATACAACACTCCGTTATACATATCCCTAATTGATTAGGTGGCCGTGGCGCGAGTTAACGTTCTCTGTAAAAAATGTGCCTACATTATGATTGGGTCTTTATTCCTTAAGGCGCAATTACACGGACGAACATGCTCAAACAAAAGCTCGTGCAAAAGATCTAAAATTTTTTGCGTGAACATTTTTGTGAGCTTTTCTTTGAACATTTTGTTTTGAAAACATATTTTTAAAGATGAGAATAAATAAAATTTCACATCAGTGATCAGTGATCTCAATTCTTTAAAAAAATGGAACACCAACTTTTATTTTAAATTTTTGTAAAAAAGAGCCGACGGCAAGCGAAACATTATTCTTGGCTATCAGTTTTTGTCAGATGGATTAGGGTTACTTACAATATTTTTTTCTTAGGGTTTTTCCCGGATTTTTTTGCCCGGGGGTTTTTTTGGGATTTTCTTGCAATTTTCTTTTATTTCCAAGGGTTTTTTCCTAAATTCAAAAAACAACCCAGGAAAATTTTTCTTTTCCAAAAAAATTTTGAGTTCTTCAAATATCGACAAAAACTCAAAAATTGCACTTTTAAGCGGTAATCCGCGCCTCACGACTAAGATGAGTGGTGGGGAGGGGATTTTTTTAAAATATATTTTTGTAACTTTACTTTACCCTTAGCTTTGATTGTTTTTTTTTTTAATTCCTCACACCAGATTTACCTAGTTAGTTTAGGATGAAGATAGATATTTAGTGTCAATTTAATGTAATAATCAAGGTCGATTACTGACACTGAACAAACAATATGCAAAGGAGCAACATTCCGATTCAGAAGTCTAGTCTATTACTGCTAAATTATATTTTTTTAGATAAGGGTCGGAATCGTAGGGTTGTAAAAGTGGGTAATAAACGGGTATTATTTAGACCGAACGTGCTTTTGTTCATATATTTGAGATTTAATAAAATATATATAGGTTTTTTAATTTGACTTAATTATTATTGTATTGTGTTTTAAACTAGGAAGAAAAATAAGGAGATATTCTTTTAAACGTAAATTTTTATCATAACATTTTACAGGCAATAGCAATAAAGTGCCAATTATTATTTTTTTATTCTCGTTTTTTTACAACCCCAAAAAAGTTACAAGTATACTGGCTTATCCCCTACAAAAATCAGGTCAATCGAAGTTACTTATGAGGTAAAATGTGAATTTCGACATCAAATCGTTTTTCCGTCGGAAAGCACTTAATTAAAAATACCTTGTTTTAAAACTTAGTCTTTCTATTTTCAGTTAAGTTCAATGAATTCCCATAAAACCATAAAATTTAAATTTGTAAGAAATTTCTATAACAACATTTCTTCAAACAAATTTTGCCTAACATTCTCTCCAAAATTTCCGTGAGTCTTTTTGTACGAGATTTTGCTCGAACTTTTTTTTGAACATTTTGCTCAAGAGGCTCGTATAAATGTTTGTCGGCATTTCAACATCAAAGGAAAGTTTGTCTGTGTAAATGCGCCTTTACATACAAAGAAATGACTAGTAGGGACAGATTTCCATGTGACCGCAGCGCGCGCTTACGCACAGTACTACATGACAAATGGATGTTTCTTAGGAGTAGGTTTACATTTTTATTAATATCGGCTTTGTTATTTTATACCTTTAAACGCAATTTGGTACAAAGCAAGGAATAATAGTCCTTGCTTTGCACCAAATGGCGTTTTTTACCTATAATTTTTTATTTTTTAAGGATAGGTGTTCGGATTTACATAAAAATACAGAGGGTCCCAAAAGTTCTTCAAACCAAAAAAGGGAAAAAGTTAAATTTTACATATTTAGATTTTACTTTTTGATTTTTTGGTTTTGGAGATATTAAGGGGGTCCGAGACTTGTGGAACTCCCCGCATGTAGGTATATAGATTTATGGATGTTTTTATTATGCGTCTTTTTATTTTCTTTAGTTTTATAAGCAGGAAATAAGCGTAGTACCCCATCTGCGCTGCATGGCTAGCTACTCCTCTAAATTGAATGTTGTGCCAGAAGGTGTTGGCCGACGACATGCTATGCGCCTCACTAAAGGAATCTGAAAAAAATGTGATTTTTTTAGTAACGACTGAACCAAGTTTAGACGATAATTTTGTTGACGATTGTTTCCTCGGAGGTGAAAAACCAAATAGTATATTAAATAATTTATTTTGTGCAAAAAAGAAAAAAAAATTGACAGAAATTGTTTTGTGCTAATATAGAAAACCTTGTCTATGGAATGTAGCTATATACCTATTTATTTTGGCATGGCATTCATTAAATAACATTTAGTTTATTATTTAGTATACGGTATTTTACCATTTTTATTTTTTTTTGAAAAATTCTTTTTGGGGCACCTACTAAGGACCATAGTAGGTGCCCCCAAAAAGAATTAAAAAAAAAACAAAAATGGCAGTGGAACATATACTAAATAATTACCAACGTTTGAACTGAAACCTAACTACTAAACAATTTTAATAACACAAATAGATGGGATTACTAGGGCCTCAAAAGACAAGCGAGGTTGTACTTGATTATAGGGGGTAACTATACACGAAACAATACCTAGAGCAGTGCACGTTGACATTCCACTAATGCCTTGTATGGGGGTATTGTTGGGCAGTCTATCCAACAAAAGCTTACTAGCAAGATGCTCCGACACAAAATTTGCTTGGCTAGCAGAATCTACTAATGCTCTACACTTCACAAGGTCACCCACCTGAGTTCTGAATAGAAATTAGAGCAGTAGCAAATATTACAGACTGAGACACAGTGTGTGTTACAGCACAAAATTTTGTTTCACTCTTGGTTTCAAATTTTGTCGAAGCACATTTGAGAAACACAAAAGGGTGTGATGCCTTTTGGAACATATTCTGCAGCCCAAGGCACTAGAACAACTTCCTAGGGAATGGCTACGAGCCAAACAGTTGACACCTTTTTGCAAAGTCATGTCTCTGATGAGGGTCAATTTGCAAAAACTCATCACATTTTATTAATGATGAACAAGATTTGAACAGAAAGAAAATTGAGGGTGATTTTAGTTTAAAATCACCCTCAATTTTTTCATAAAGACCATCATCACTGAATCTGCATTTCCGGCAATCTTAGTACTAGTATCCCTGGGATTCCAAATTCCATTCATCTGCAACAAATAACATATTCTTAAACAAATGATTTTATTTACATATTTAAAACTTACCACCGAGTAAAAACCCAAGACATATCGATTTTTTCTACGAGGGGGGCACAAAAACGCCGCGAAAAATCTAAAAGCTTTACAATATTTTACAATTCTAGCGGCTTTTAAAAGATACTTGCAAAAAGCATTCATAATCTAGTAAAAATAAATGACAAATGTTTGCAAGGAAAACAGTAGAATCTTGTAAAACCTTATAAAACAATGAAAGAACTTTTATGAAAACATGCACGGTATTTTTGTCAAGGAGGGGTGAGCAATGTGAGCATCACCTCCAGAATTTAAATTGTTGGGAAAGTCCAGTGATATACTTTTTTTTAATGCTTTTACATGTTAAAATTTAAAAAAATTTATGGATTAGTTTTTAATATATTTACTCATTGGCCATTATAAAAATCGTTTTTTTGTTACTATATTATTATTTTTTTGAGAAATTCTTTTAGCTCTAATACACTCCTATGAGGGCTTAAAATTTATATTGACCTATTTTGAAGGTAACTATTTCTAAAACTAATCGCTAGATTTTTAAAACTTTGAATGTTGCCAAAAGCTTTTAAAATAAAGTATAGGTTACCTTTGGGGATAATGCGCAAGCCTTGAAAAGAAAGCCTACGACAAAAATACCAATATAGCCAAAATGGGTCTGCTTCGCAAACAAAATAGACGTGCCTGAGGGTTTTTTTGATAATTTTATGTGTTACTTGAAAAATCCTGGGTGATACGTTTTAAACGGGACACCTTGTGCTAAAAAATTCTTGATTCTTACCTTATTTTATTCAAAAATCCTGGCAATTTGCAAAAAAACCGCGAACACTGCACGACTCGGCCAGGCCCGTACTCGGCGCACCTCCCTCAAAGTATTAAATGCAACTGTCCCTCGTTTTTGTAAAACTGTATAGGGGCGATTTTACGTTTCTTACAGCCACTTGCACCGACGTTTTTCTAATAGTTCTTTAACAAAAGAATCTTTAAATTTTAAAGGACATTTAATTTTAAATGACTTGCACAGCCTTAATTTTTTTGAACTTTTACTAAAGGCTCTTTATTTTCTTCACAGTACGGCAACGTCGCACGAATTTAGGGATTTCTGTTTTTTTTTGTTGGTATCTCTGTCTTCAATAACCTAAAACTTTCACTTATTTTTTTTTATTTTATTTTTTATGATTCTGTTGTTTTCATTTGATATTTTTGATGATGAATTGTTCATCTAGTCGAGGTAGCTATAGTTGTTACATGGACTATGAACATAATATAGGCTATTGTGCAGTGCTTCAATTTAAATGGAGGCTAAAAAGAGAAAAAGGGGGCTGAATCTTAGTCCCAGGGAGCTGTCGCCCATCTATTCAATATTACTCCAAAACATCCATGGATGCTGCACATGCTAGCAGTGAAACAGCTAGAGGTCAAGGAACAGGACAAAGAGGCAAGTCAAAAGGGTAAGTATTTTGATAACGAAATATAGCAATCTATGTATAATCAAAGACGTTTATGCTAAACAACATTTTCTTTAAAAGTAGTTCTCGGCCTACTGAATTATACTCTCCAGTTTAACAGAAGATATATATATACAGACCGCTTCAAGCTACGGCGAACATAGGGGGAATCAAGTCCAATTTACTCTCCGTGCCGTACGACCGAGGTGGATTCGAAGCACGCTGCAGTGTTATCTTTTGGAAATTCATTTTGTTTTTATTATTTTGTTTTATTTCTGCCTTGCTCGAGAAACAGATGGGTAAGTTCTTAATTGAAATAATATATTTTTAAAACTAAAAATGGATGTCTACGAAGTTGCCGAAAAAGTGCAGATGGTCAAATGGTCATAACCCAACACACGTTCGATATTGGTCGAGGGAAAATTTGCATTTGTATTTTGACGTAAGAACACAGTATCCCCAAAAACTAAATGTTTGGGGGGGGGGGGTATTGTAGGGGAACACGTAATTGGGCCATTTTTTATTAACGGCAATTGCAATTTGAATGGTCCTAGATACTTGGATCTACTGCAGCAGCACATTATTCCAACTGCTAGGCAGTTGTTAGGTGTAAGATTTGGTGAAACATGGTTTCAACAAGATGGTTGTTCCTCTCACAATGTTGGCCTTGTTAGGGAATATCTTGATAATGTATTTCCTAATCGGGTTATAAGTACACGGGGAACTATTTTATGGCCAGCTCGATCTCCCGATCTTGCTCCTAATGACTTCTATCTGTTTTTGAAGAAGCTTTTCAAATTATCACCCCTAACATGCTTGGAAACGTTAGAAGGGATTTTTATAGTAGGCTCGGATATTGTCTAGCCGAGCAAGGAGGACTTTTCGAACATTTGCTTTAATTTTTTTTTTGACTGGGAGAATCTTTTTGGTTTTTAGAATGTATTATTTTATTTTGAGAACTTGCTTTTATTTTGTTTCTCCTTATTATTTTCATTGTAACACGTCGTCACTGATAAATCTGAGCAGTTGACAATAAAACGCTCTTATTTATCAGTGACAAAAAATAAGAAAAATACGTTATAAAAATTTGCGTATTTATTGACCAAATTCCGGTTTCATTGACTACGCTCCTCACAGCACCGTGGTTAGAGGCGTACTAAATACCAAAGGAAAGTCATGCAAGTGGTGATCGCAAGCCTGAGTATTGGTTGCTTCACTGATAGGCGTGCGGTGTCTCTACATGTACGTACACTGGCAAATTAGACTTCTTCCGCCCTATGTTCGCAGTAGCTTGAAGCGGTCTGTATATATATTTAAAGATCCATCTATGACAAATTTTTGATGCACTTAATTAATCGCTTCAATCCTTGCCATTCCAATTAAAATATTTGAGAATCTTTTATTATTATTATTAGTATTATTATTATTATTAAATCCTTTATTTGGAAAATGCCTAGTTTGGTTTTTAATTTATTGTAGGGTACCAATCAAAGGAGGCCATCTGCCACCGTAGTTAGAATCATGGCATCAAGTACCTTAGCAGAGAAATATGACTTCCTAGCGGACAAAAAGAATATGATTGCCGACACCACCCTAAAAAAGTTGGAAAGAGAAGCATTAAATACTGACAAAGAGCATCAACTCCGGAAGAAAAACCTGGAGATAAAAATAGAAGTACTCGCTGATTTTTTTTAACACTATGCAATACATTCAATTGACTGCCAGAGTGGATTTGGTCACATTTAACAATTCAATTAAATATATTTATCTATATGAAGCTTTAGGAGAAACCCATCTCTCTTGAATGTGTTACATATTACATGAAAGGTACCTGCCGTTTTTGCATTTTATTATTTTTTTAAAATAGGTAACTTATAATTGTTTTTTTTTGCGCCTTAAAGATAAATTTGACTGTTTTTCACAGGGTTTTACTGTTAGTAGTAGTATAAGTTTAAGAGTTGTAAGTAGTTGTACATTTTGTTACAAGTTATTTTGTCTCAAGCCTCTTTGGACTTTTGCAATCGAGCGGTATTATAATTTGTTTATTTTGAGTAGGAAGTGCGTGGGCTGCCACTTATTTTTTTGTCGTTTTTTAGTTACAGGTACAGTGTGAAAAAAATCGCCTTGTGTACAGAAAAAGCAATACAGTTTATTAAAATAAAGAAAATTTAAAACATGTTGTTTATTGTTTATTAATTATCATAATCAACAATTTAAAAAAAAAACAGTAATTGTAAAACCCTAAAATGCACAGCTGCTTTTTTGTACGTTATAATTTTGCCAAAGAAATTAAATTATTTTTTATTTTTCTTTAGCACATAATAAATAATTTCCATTCTGCACAACATTATGACGTTGGTGGTCTTGACCATACATTTCAATTTGTTGAGTTTGCATAAGATAATTTAATATTCTTCCTTGTTTATATCTTTATTATTGGGGGCTCTGGCTCGTTCATTTCTTTGGCAATATTATGAAGCACAGAAGCAGCTACTACTATTGTCAGAACTATGTCCAGTATAAGGCAAAGCCCATAAGCCATAACTGGAAACCAACGTTTCCAGATCTCAAATGTAGGTTCTATTGAAGTTCTTGTTCGAATTAAGGCTTCATTATACAGTTGTTCACCTGGTATAATTGGATTTGCCAAAGGTAACAGGAGGTAATTTGAAAGACCATATCCACTCCTGAAAAAAAAGTAGGTAAGGAGAGGGCTATAATTTACTGACAACTAAAACGGTCACAGTTTATATGATATATATATCATTCATTCATTCAGGGAGCTGTTGGAGAAGCTTGTTTATAAACACTGGATTATTATAGTTTTGATCAATATTAGCTTAAAGTCATTTTATAAAAAATAATAACTGATCCTGGAAAATGATCAGAGTGTTGGGCAAAAATATGCATCCAATGTATATAAACAAAAACAATTGATATTATAAACATTTTGGGAACCAACTTTTAACCCTCTCTCACCCCGTGTAAAACATTGACTAAGTACCTACCTGACATCTGGATATTCCAATAGATCCTCAACGTGTGTTAATCTGAATCTTCGAGGCACCTTCGAGTGAAGCCAAAATTAACAAAATCCAATATTTCAAGATCATCTTCAAGAGCATCCTCTACCAGCTCATCTTCGATAATGTTTACATATTCCATAATAACATTTGATGAATTTTCGTTTTTCTTGCGTTTTGAACAAAAATAAACTATACCTTGAAAAATGGGTCGCAAAACTAACCTCAAAAGAGCTAACTGACCTTTAAAGATCGGTTAATTGACCAAATTTGGCCAGTTAGTTAATGCTCCTTTAAAGAACGTTTAAAAGACCATTAAAGTCGGTGCAAGACACAAAATACGCTAAAGCTACTTTAAAGATCCTTTAGCCTAAAGGACCATTAAAGAAAAAGTCGGTGCAAGTGGCTGTTAAGGACAAAGATGCGGATATTAGTCGCGGGTAGCTGAGCGGTAAACTCTTCAACTCAACACCTCTTTAAAAATTATTAATTGGAGAGCAAACTGCGGGAACTAACCACAGGAATCTTATATTTTTGTGAGGAAATGTATACATTTTTTTTTTCAAACGACCGGAAAATAGCCAGATATAGATAGATTTTTCATACGGAAAGTTCTACATTACAAGGCATGTTCTTTCGAAGTATTTCCACTCTCCAGAAAGGACCTTTTTGTCCAATTTTCCGGTCCCTTGATCCTTTTCCGGTCCCATTTTTGGCCAAGTTGGCTATGACTTCTTGTTGACAGCTTTTAGCTTTTTTTTTTTGGGCAGTTTTGACACTTCTAAAAAAGCTGTTTTAAATCTGTTTCAAAAGTTTTGTTTACAAAATTGGACTCAGATCTAGAAAATGAGTTGAATCCGGAGGAAATAATAAAAGCTCCACACGTTTTTAATTCTCAAAGTAAGAGTATACTATAAATATAGGTAAATAAAGAACAAACCTAGAAATCTGCCTTTTATGAGCTCTTTTATCATTATTTTGCTTGATGAGTTGGCCATGGGTGGCCATAACTGGTCGTCGGTCATCACTGATTTAGCTGTGTGAAGCTAATAGGCACTACACTATAATTTTTCTAATGTTTTATACAATTTTCCACAAGTTAAAAATACAAAAATCATTTCTAACCACAAAACTTTACTTGTTTTTCTTAGTTTTCATCTTAAAAACTACCGGCCTTAGCGGCAATGGCTATCTAGCCAACAAGAAGCAGAAAATATCAGGGGACTGTTCATAAATTACGCAACATGGCTAGACGTCGACGAAAGTGATAGATACTAAAATGTTTTTTCTGATCGTTTGAAAAAAAAAGTACGTACGATACACGACAGGAAAGTGTTTTTCCAGGTCTCCGCAGGTTTACAGGATTGCCTGCGGCTCGCCCTGTAAATTTCCTGCATCGACCTGTAAAGACCAATTTTCCGGTCTAGTGACGTAAATACCTATTACCATTAGATTAATATTTTCTTTTCCATTACCCGTGTCGCAGGAGTATAGAGTAGACATTTGTGACTACAAAATTAAAATTTTATTATAATTGGATTTGTAATATTACATAAATAAAAAGTCCACTTGTTAAAAGCAAATCTGTCGTATTTGGGTTAAACAAATAGGGTCCAACTAAATTATAGATATTGTATAGAAATTTTAAAATAGCTATACAAGAAAAGGTAACATGTGAGTACGGTGGGCTTACTACCTACAAAAAAATCGAACCCAAATAAACCAAAATAGTTGTGTTAAGAATATTGTTACCCACTAAGCAAGTTCTGTTAAATTACAGTTTTTCAACGTTGAAAAAATGTAGAATTGATGTAACTTTGTATACATTAAGAAAAATGTTTAAAAAAAGTAAAATGTAAGTTTAAAATTAACATTCTATGTGAAAGTATCACTGATGCACGAAAGAAGCGCTAATTTTACATTAATATTTAATTTTGGATTTAACAAGAAATGTGAACGATAAAATAACTGAAAAATATCATTATTTGAAGTTTAATAAATTCAGTGTCGAAACAAATTTGCTTCTTTACAGTTACATGATATTAAAGAATATTTTAAGTTTATTAAATGTCAAATTTAAAACAAATTTGGTTCATCACTGTGACATGACAAAATACAATAAGTTTAGTTTATTAATGATCGCATGAAAGCAGAAGTATTGTGAGCTCAATTAACTTAAACTAACTTTAAGACAAACTTGGTTGTTTATTGGAAAATGACCAAATACAATTCTAAGTTTTATGCAAAAATTCCAAAGTTAACGAAACTTTTAACCCAAATATGGCGAAAATTTTTGAAAAGATAAATCCTGCCATTTTTTTTGATAACTTCCCATAAAAGGAAAAATAAGTATAAATTTAAGTATATGTATTCGCAGTAACTTACGATCATTTTATGATTTGATTTTTTTACGGTTTGACGAAATTATACATAAGTAGGTAGGTAATTTCAGTTTTTTTTTAATTTTTCGGAATTATGATTCCATAAAATTATTATGATTCAATATTTGTATATAATTTTTTTTAATTGCAACTGAAACCTTTTTATATTTACTTTATTTATTAAAAACAATTAATTAAATTGATAATAAAAAACCCAATTTCCTATATAGTGTAAAAAGCGTGAACCTGTAAAACCACTGCATTAATATACCATGAATTAGTGACATTTCTTAACAAAACCAAGATGGCCTAGTGGTCTAAGGCGCTAAAACCCTGGTGTATTGTCTTTAGGGTTCGAGCCCTGTCAGCGCATATATTTTTTTTATTTTGATTATTTTTTTTTGTTTGTTTAAGATGTAATTATGAAGATCAGATATTTTAAGGCGCAAAAATATATTTTTTATGTTGTTTGAACCAATAATTTAGTTAGAGGTAAATTTAAAAAAAATAATTTTAACTAACCATGTAACATTAAATGTTACATGCATTCCACATACTTGTTAAAAAAATTGAATGTAACACTGTTACGTAAATGTTTAGGACAATTGATGTACTAGCAATGTAATATCCTCGTTAAGGTTACAAGCTGTGTTAAGTAACAGGTCACAAAAATACGTTAATGTAATGTAAATGTAACATGTTTCTGCTTAGTGGCCGAAAGGTATTTTATTTTTTTGTAAAAGAATTTAAAAAAATATGTTTTTTTCTTTAGTCTAAAAAAAAAGCAAGAGACAGAGATATATCAGTCCATGCATGAACATACGCAGTCGGATTGGTTTTTGGGTGAATTTTTAAACCAATTTTGTATTCACTTTTATGCTAACGAAAATAAGAAAAATATGGGAAAATACAGTTGTCACTGATAATTAAAATTTATGCCCTTTTGAAAGACAGATTAGTCAAAATATCAAAAATGATATTTTGACTTATCTGACATTTTCGAGGTGCAAAAATAATTAGTGAGAGCGGTACCTATAATATTCAGACCTTGATATCGTGTGTATACAATTAATTTTGTTACCACTTAATATAATATGTTTTTTTATTATACTGGGACTTTCCGTCCATTACAGGATCAATGCTCAAATTTAAAGACAACCACAAAAAATCGGGATTCGAACCCGGAACTTTCCGTGCGGCAGGCAGATACAAAGATGTAAAAAAACACACGTCTTATAGACGTCTTATTAAGTTCTTAAGACGTCCCGGCGTAAACCAGACCAAAATAAGACGTCTTTCAGACATCATATGTTTTGTGCTGTTATGAAGATAATTATTTGTAAACCAATGCTTAAAAATTTATTGTGTAATGGTTAATAATTGATAAAGTGCAGAATAATGGAACCGATGGTAATTTTTTCCAAGTTATGTGCTAAAAAAAAAGATAAAATATAACCAACTAAAACGTGAATATTCCATGTAAAAAATTGTAAAGCAAAGCTGTGTATTTAACAACATGCGTAAACATCCTTGATTAATTAGGGATTAAGAATAATTTTCAAACATGCATTCATTATCCATTAAATTTATTAATCACGCATTAAGCCTTTAAAGTTGGGTAAATAGGTCTTATTAGATACTTTTAGATATTTTTTACACGCATACGTATACTTGTACCCAACGCATTCAAAATAAAACCAAAAGGCACTACATTTTCGATTTATTTACGCCATTTTTCTAACGAGACTCGATTTTATCATGGAGCCTTCTCCAATCGATTCGTGCCTAGTATAAACAAGTCAAAAATTTAGTACCTTTGTGCTTTGTTTTGGATGCGTTAGGTATATAGATACGTTTATATAAAAGCTAATAGTGGGATTCACTAAAAGGGTTCAGCCTATTTTAGACAGGTCCTAAGTTTAAATGAAATTGTTGATTTTAAGCATTTTATACCAACTTCCTTGAGTTTCGGACATAGTTTGTTTTATAAGAATAATCTCAATTATTTTCAAATTAATTTCAATTTAAAAGCAGTTTTTTTTAACCCTAGGGGGGATCTTATGGTAAACACTCTATTGAGAAAATTGAAGTTGACGTTATATATCACTCTTATCAAAACTACTTTTGTTTATTGATTTTTACGATTAATACTCACTGTCACAAAACCATTTCGATATGTAATCATAAAATAAGGATTAGAGTAACTTTGTATTTATTTAAAATGGGTTTTTATCTATCGAAAGTATGAAAAAAACTTGACAAACACAAACCCATCGTAATCGCAAACCACAAATAAAAATATTTCATCAAAGGAGGTCATGAAAAGAAATGCGGCTAAAAACAGATCTGAATCCAATCATTCACTGGTGCGTTCACAAAAGAGTCATGTAGGCACGGATGAGGTTGCTACATCCGTGCATGTAGGCTCAACTGGAAGGTGCCCTGTTCTCTGGTAGAACATGAGAAAAATGGACATTAGCGAAGTACCGATGAAAACTGAATCTTTGAGACTTTTGAGGTGGAAAGTTTTGTTTGGTAAAGTTGTTTTTGATTTTCTTCATTGGGAACAGTTTTCGTGCATAATCAGTTACCTTCACTTATGTTTGTTTTGCCACGTAGTGCTCTCATAAATATATTTTTTGTGCTGCAAATGGGTTCAAAATACGGCGTTTTCCTGGATAAAATTGGAGGTGTTTTATTGATTAATGAACAGCTTGGGATATTAAATAAGGTTAATTAATTCTTGTTAAAACGGTTACTTAGGGAAATTATAAACGAACTTATTACCAATTGCCACAAAACAATCTTTTCTGAGGGCTATAAATTTAAACCACCCTCCAGAGGTGGTCAAATCACCAACGTTATAACCTCAAACATAGATAATGATGTTATTATGTGCCAAATTTTTGGCGCATTCGACATTTGCCATTTTGAAACCTGTCAAAAAAAATTAGTTTTATGGAATTTTCTCCTAAAATATGGTATATTTTGAAAAAAAAGCAGTTTTTCAGTTATTTTGCAATAACAATACAAAATAATCTATAACTTAGTATCTTTTCTGTATGGATAAGTGTTGTTTTGAAAATTGGTTTTAAGATTTAGTACCGCCCACAGGTGTCAATATTTAGACCTGTGGGGCGTACTATTTTAGATCTTAGTAAATCCCACTGTAAATGTCTCTAATCATATCATACATTCAGTGTTCGAAATTTTGTGTTTCTACAACTGCCTCTTAAAACTGGTCAGCACACGAAGGAAACTCGGCTCTGAAAATTGTAAAAAACTTTTTTTTCTGCAACATGAGGTGTTTCCAACTTTATACATATACTATCAATTGGACCTTTGTACACAGAGATCTATCAAATTAATTCGCTAGCTAGATGACGAAAGAGACAAAGTTTTTACCTCCAAATAAAACACACACATTTTTATTTTTACAATTTTTAATAATTTAACATGAGTTTTTTGTGGGGTATGTGTATGATGTTTAACCATTTAAAGGTGGCAGCTCAAAATTATTTTCTTGAAAATTAAACCAACGAAAAATATCAGTCCCTTAAAGTATTGTGAAATTTTTGGAAATTAGGTTTTAAGAGCCGTTTATAATTTTAAAAATACTTAGTGTTTCATTTAAAGAAAACCTTATTTTTATCTGGCACCGTATAGGTAATATGGTAAATGTTACATTTGCCTACTCTGATAAACTATTACAAGAGATGCCTCAGTAGGCTACTTTCAAAAGGCAGGCTAAGAAGCGCAAAATGAGTATCTAAACTCTAGATTCAGGAATTAAAATGTGCTATTTAATTGCTTTTGTTAAGTTAAAAATATGTACCTATATGTATATTGTATATTCATTGTATGCCTATTTTTTCGTTACTTGGGTGTACTTAAACAGTGGCGGATTCGGCCATTTCAAAAGGGAGGGGCGGTTTCGATACGAAAAAAACTCGAATAAAAGCATATCATGTTTTTTATGCGCCAAAAATTTTTGATCAAATTACATTAAAAATGCAATTTTGAAGTTAAATTAACATAAAATAGTAAATATCAACGGTATAGCGCCGCAGGCGAAAATTTTCAAAAAAATTGCACTAAAAAATGCATTTTTTGTTGTAAATAGGTATATCAATGGTTTCAAAGCGCAGCAGGCAAAAAATTTTAAGAAAACGAAACTACAAATGCCATTTTTGACACAAAATTAAACTAATACGATAAATATCAAATGTGTTATAGCGCCGCAATTTATTTCTACTTTTGATTTTCTAAACGTTTTCATTAAAAATTTAAAGTCAGGGTAGGGGGGGTTACCTCCCCCCCTATCCCCCTGAAATCCGCGCCTACGTATAATTTTTTCAGTTATAAAAAACATAAATAACAAACAAACCACAAACAAAACCTAATCGCTAAATACTTTTTTTTATACCTTTACCAAAAACATGATTTTAGTAACTGCCTGCAGATAACTTAAGCATGGCTTTTTTGGTTACCGAAAACCTTTTTTTTTAATCACGGGTGCAAAAAAGATTTCTGTCCGTTTTTTACCCAAAGTTAAAGAGAAATAGCGGAAAATAGTAATATTGAAAAAATCTAATTATTTATTCTTGCCTAAGAATTAAGCAATTTCCGCCAGTTTTCACCAAATATTTTAGAAATAATCATTTCAAAATATCAAATTGTCAAATATGGAAACGATTGTTATTTCATTTACCAGCCGCCTTAATTTATAGTGTAAAGATAGTGTGTTGCGTGAAGTTCTCTTCGTTCGAGATTTCTAAAAGTATTTTCCTGTTTTTCTTGGATTTTTTGATAAGGGTATTAAAAAAAAAATTGTGTTAACAACTCGCTAAACTGTGCTTATTTTACTCGCGTTTTTAAATACTTCGCTGCGCTCGTAAAAAAAATCGCTTGTAAAAAAAAATCTCAAACATAAGATGCCTATCTGAAAAAAAAATGAGTTTCCTGTTTTTTCGGGCAACCCGGTTAATGACTCGCTTAATGTCAATTTCAATATGTCTGTTGATATGCGCAATGCAAGCCCGTCAGACGAATTTCCGTCATAGTGTTTTTAAGTACTTATGTTTTCAATCTTCTGAGTCATGAGAAGCTTCTTTCTGACGAAGCGCTCATCACTTACTGGCAAATATCCAAGAATGTTTTTATCAACGGAAAAATATCGCCACACTTATTCATTGCTTCGAAAACTTTATCAGGGTTTGAATTTAAGTTTTTGCCTACTTCTGACCAATATTATTTCCAAATACTGACTTCTCCCAATAAAAGTTCAAGAATTTGTGTTTTGGATTAATCAAACGGTTTATATAATATTTAGAGACGACTTTAGTTAATTTTACCTTGATTTTGGCTTCACGTTGTATAAAACTTGCTATGAATATGTTCAGTTCAAAAATACTTTTTTATGTCCGAAATGATTTTGTCTAAAACCGGGTTTCTAAATAGAAACTCTATAGTACTGTTCTGTATTTCATTTTTTTCTCCAAAGACTTCAGGGTTACCACCAGCATCTTTGTTGTCTAATTTTTTTCTGGAGCAAAGGGGGGGGGGCGATCGCCCCCTCGCTCCCCCTGGGACTGTCACTGACTTAACGTACTTAAATAAAATCTATATGTTTGTGGCGGATTCATAATGTCGAAACTACTTTTTTTGGGTTTTTCGCCACTAAGTTAAGGAAATTTTTGTGTTTTTTAAATAAGATAAATTTGCCTACACACACGCAAATCCTAACTAGAATCTAAGTACTTATCTGACGTTTCGGCAGAAATTCTACTGCCGTTATCAAAGAATTGTATCCTTTTCAAAAACTTTTTTCGATTCTTTTTTAAAATATCTGTCTGTTGTCATACAACTGACTGACTTTGACTGATATATATTTTAAATATTAACGTGACAGTTTGGTGCCTCGATAATTTATAATAATAATAAAAAATTTTCTTAACTTAGTGGCGAAAAACCCAAAAAAAGTAGTTTCGACATTAACGTACTTAAATAGTTTTTGTTCAGGAAACAGAAAAAAAAGATGGAATTTGTTCCCTATTGTTATTTTTTCCTCAAGATTTATAAATTCTGAACTTTGTGAAGCCTAACTCTACTATTTTATAATAAAATATTAAATAAATTAGTTAATTAATTCAAATAATAAGTTAGAGTGCAAATTTTTACAAACTTTTTACTTACAATTCTTGTAAACTTCAGGTTTTTGAAGAAATTCTATGTGGAATTTATATTTGTGAGAGGGGGTTCGATTTGAGTTTGTGATCATTGTGTATATAGTTGTTTCTAAAAACTACCTTATTAAAAGAACTACCCTGGCCTTCTCGTCCTCGAAATCCGCGTTTAAGCGCGTTCCCGACCGTAATTAATAAGTCGCGGCGTAGAAAAAAACTTGTTTTCATAAAACTTGTTGAGAACTGAGTTCTCTACAAAGTTGCTATTAATTGCCTTACTTATTTTCGATAAAATTGTCCCAAAGTTTAAAAAAATTTCCTTTCCTTTCGTAATTTTTCACACTTTTTACTTATTGTTATAATTAAGTAGTTTTTTTCATTGTTTTGTTATTATACCAATATTTGCGTTTCAAACAACTGTTCTAACTAGATTTTAAAAATGTAATAATAAGTTTTTAGTTTTTTTATAAATTACTTTTGATTACGTATTTTATTGAATTTATGAACATCAAATAATTTTTTTATTGAAAAAAAAATATATAAATAACCAGAAATCCAACAGAAAACTGAGAATATATTACTACATAATTTTATAAAATAAAAAGAATATTTTAGATTAAAAAAATGTTTATATAATTTTTGTGAAATTTAGGTAATATGATACATTCGATGACACATTATACGAAAGTTTTTTTAACGACCTTTGTAACAATCTATTGCTTGCCTCTCTACATTTAGCAGTTTTTAAGAAAATACCTGGGACAATACCATTTTTGTAAGTACCTGCAAAAGCAAAAAAATAACTCTATCTTTTTTCGATATCCTGAACTATCTCTCTACACATGCACTACCCTCCTGGCGCAACCAAAAAGGACACAGCAGTTTTTTAAAAAATGCGAAAAATATTGCTCTCTTTTACCCACCACTTTAGTTTGCACCATTTATTTAGTACATTTACTTAGTTTACCTCTTGTAAAAAGGACTCTGTATGAAAAAAAAAACTTAAAAATAAAAAACGTGTAACTTAAAAATAACGTACCGGCCTTTAAACGAGGCTTTAATAGAGGAACTTCCAACAGATAGCCAGTGTTATTTGGTTGAATGTTTAACTTCTTCAGGTTTAAAATGCACTTCACACAGCTAACAAAAATTTATCAGTGTATTTTTTCACTTGTATCTTATGCATGTACGCTAGCTAGGAACAAAATTTTCTCGTTGTATAACATGGATCCATTTCTTTGCAAGTTCTAAATTTCTTGGAAATTGAACACTTGATGGACCTTGGCTCTTGTAATTGCTTTGGCAATTTGACACACAGCACGTAGTAGGCTTGTCTAAGATACACAAACAATTTATTTATACCTTCACAAGATTTATAAATGCACTGTAAGTCTTGCAAAAATTAGTGGATTTTGGGAAAAACTCTTAACAACGCACACTTCTATATGATTAATGATTTAATAAAACACGCTTATAAACAACCAGAAATCACTTAAAATCCTGTATCATTTCTCTAAAAAATGCAGTATAACCCTAAAAACACTGACGATGAAAAAAGCACTAACTATCGCGAATTTCGAGTTAAAACCCTAAACTTCAAACCATTTCGAATATTTAAATCTAAACATAATCAATAAAAAGTAACTTAAAAAAGTATATCGAAGATGCGATTTCGCGTTGTAAACAAACAGACTGAATGTCAAACAGGAACGTAAGACGGCGCCATATTGTTTTTACTTCGTGTTGACCCCACACCTTCTATCTAGGTCGTATTGGATCATATTAGAGGCCCTCTACACATTTGACAGTTATAGTTTTACCAGGGGTGCGTTCAGATTGAACGTCGGGTGACGCCCGGGTGCGCCCTGATCGTTCAGATTGCTCCGTATAAAATTTACCGGGCTGTTCAGATTGTCGGTAGATTTTTACCGGACGCTACCCAAACGAGCACTTTCGCTCCCCACTAACTTTATTTCAGGGACAATATTTTTTGTATTTGTGTTTTCTAAATTTAATGTCTAGTTTTGGCAATGGAAAGAATCAGTACCCATTCCCATAATATGGTTTTGTACGAGGCAGGCAATTTTGTTCTAGATGAAACAATCAAGAGTGGTGAAGTGAGTGAAAAAGTGGTGAAGTTGAATCAGCCTCAATGAGTAGTTCTTCATTTATAAACGCATTTACTATTACTTCTTCCATAATTACAAAAAAATTTAAAATCTTAAGAGTGAAGTTATGATAATGCGTCTTGTCTTTGGACGAATCGCCGGGCACACTCGGAGTGCACTCTCTCTCGGGTAATGCTCTGCGCCGGACTTCACCCGGACTCTTCAATCTGAATGCATCCCAGAGGTGGGCAACTCATATTGCCTTCTCTTTCTAGTTTTTTCCATATTTGCATGTAAAAGCGATTTTATTAAATGGACTGATGTTTTGTTGTCTCTTTTTATAATTTCCCCATACAGTTTTTAAAAGATTGATTTTTTTGGTTAGTAAAATATGTCAAATTTTGACAAAAAACCAAAAACAAACGGTCAATATACACGCGGAGGTATTAAAAATGTAAATAATAGGTAAAATATAATACTAATTACAATAAAACACGGAAACATAACGTGTTATTTATTAATAAATTACATTCTAAATGCATATGTTTGTATCTACTGCTTATAGGTTACCTCGCAAATTCGGCTATTTTTATTTATTTTCCAGCTTGGTAAATGCATGTTTTCTTTCCGTTGGACAACGGAACAAATTCGTCGAGGCACGTGTTTTTACAGTTTTTGATACAGAAAAATTCCATTTTTAAACCGAACGTTTCTTAATCGAAAATCTGACAGTTACAGAGTTATTTATTGTCAGGGGTTACCAACTATCATTGCCAACACACAATTTATTTTTAAACATTTCCCTAACAAATGCCAAATCCAGTTGCTCACCTCTGGTAAAAGAATAACTGTCAAAAATCGTATACAGGGCCTCCAGAAAATACAAATGACATTGAAAATTTCACAGTTTGAAAACACAAATCCTTGTTACGTAGTCAAACACATGGCCTACTACTTTTGGTGAAATAAAATCCAGATAAATAAATGTCATGTTGCATAGTGTTATTGACTACTTATCCCGGGTTATGCGTTTACCTCCGAAACATATGGATTGTATGCATTAAAAAAATATTAGTACCTACTGTATATTAATAAACAATAAAACCAGTCAGAAGGAAACCACTGATATTGTTAGATTTTGTCAATTTTCACTTTCAGGAAATTGTCATAAAAATTTTAAATAAAAATTAACCAATACGCCTCTCAACAAACATATAGCTGCGTTTCCCGATCGCCCAATCCCATGAGCTTTAGAGGATTCGAAAAATTACCAGAAAAATAATATTTATAGGAACAAACGTTCATAAAAAGAACAGGGAAAAAATACAGTAGCATCCCTATGTTGCGGAGGTAAACTTATAACCCGGTATAAATATTGAAGATAATTAAATTCTCCACTAGTTTCTTAACAACCATCCAAACATTTTCTGGAGCCTTTTGAGATTGAAAAAAAAATGTTTTTTATTTTCACTAAAAATGAGTTATTTGGCTTAAAAAAACCTAAATGAAAAATTTTGGACTGCCCTACCGCATTAAATCTAATAAAAAACACACCTTATTTTTATTATTATATATATATTATAAGGTTTATAAGCTTTTGTGCGGTAAAATTTTAGGTCTATTAAAGTTTTTAATAATTTATGATTTTGATTTTGGTAAGATTTTTTTCGGTTTCATGTATCTGTTTTTTACCTGATTCTATAATCTGACAGACTTATAAATATGTATAAAATTTTATAGTACAACCGTTTTCTAAGAGATTTTATTATCCACCGTACTCATTAAACTTAATAGGTTTCTATGGTTACACCCTTGTTTTCTATAATGTAATTTGGGTTTATAAGCACATTGATTAGCCAGACTAATAAAATTTTTTAAAGGTTTCTATGAAAATCTTGTTTTATTAATATTTTGCTATGGTCTGGTAAAAACACCAGTTTCTATAAGTCTTCTTATAGATTCTATGGTCAGACATCATTTTATATGCTTTTATGTGGCCATCTTTAAAAAAATATATACATTGGATTTGAATATATCCGCAATTTTTATGGGTTTTACAGGGCATTTTATAATCTAACAGGCTCATAATATTTTATAGGTTTCTATAATAAATTTACTATTCTTTTATAATTTTACTTACTAGATGGCTAAGGCGTTAGAAACAGGCAAATCCCATAAAAACTCCGTTTTTTTCGACCAACTGAAAACTAATTTATAAAGCTATACTTAATATAGTACTTATACTTAGTAGATATTTCCACAAAAAAAATATTTGATTGACTGATGAAATCTTATAAAATATTATAAACAAGACCTCACCAAATCTTCTATAATCTTATTAAAGTAATAAGATCTTAGGAGAACTAACCTATATGCCCCTTGAAACAAATAATAAGTCGTAATTTTTTTTTCGCCCGCCTAAACTTATAAAATCTTATAAATAAAAAATATATTTTTTTCCCTATGAAATCTTGTAGCCGTTTATAAACAATGCCTCAAACAATCTCATAAAAACATATCAAAGTTACATCTCTCCCACAGCTTCTCGCGACGAAAAGTACTTATACGAGAACAATTTTTTATTATAAAGCTTGTGCAAGCCGAAGGTATGTTACTATTACTACTACTACTACTACCACTGCTAAAGTGGTGTCGTCGTGTTTTATTTTATAATATTGCAGGCAGATCTTATAAAGTGTTTTAAACCTTTATAAGGAATTGTCATATTAAAAATCGTAAAATATTGTAAACTTATATAAACCAACTGGCTACTGAAATATGATAAAATCCTATGCGGGATATGTGTTGAATGGATGAATGTAGAAGTATGGGCCCGTTGCATGCCCACTATCCATGGTTTAGTCTTGGAAGCTTGCCTCTTTCGCCAAAGAACAGATTTTTCTGGGCTGTAAACTTCTTATATCGCCCGGGGCCAACAGAAAGTTACCAAGGTGCTACTCTCTTGACCTGGCCAGAGCTGGACACTCCAGCAGGACATGCAAGGACGATTCTTCATCTTCCATGCACCATCGACTCTCTGAGTCTCCGGCGATTCCTGTTAGCAGCTTTCTTGTTAGTCTCACATCCTTCCCACCAAGGTCTTCGAACAGGTGCTCTTCAGTCAGCTCGGTCGGACCATCCATGCTGACCATGTTTGACCTGAAGCTTCCTGAGCTCCTTGGACAATTTGTTTACATCAGCGGCGTCCGTATAGGCGCCCCTGATGCGTTTGTAGAGTGTCCAATGGATACTTGTGTAGTTCCCTGTCATTCCTCTTCTATTGAAGAAGGTCTACTGGATCTTTTAACAGTTCCTTGTTGATCTTTAGAGGTTCCACTGGGTACCTGTTCGGTTCCCTGTGTTACCTCCTGGTTGTCGGAGGGTCCTTCTGGAGTTTTCTCACACACGAGTAAACCGGCTAGAATCACCTCCCCAGCACTTCGGGGAGGGGTGCGCCCGGTTCCCTGAGAAAGGTTTTTATTGTGGTGCCTCATCCACGCGGCCCGGGTGTTTAAGCTAAGGCCTCCCCACCCGTCCCCGATCCACCACTCAGAATTAGGTTCCCCTAAGCGCTCCCGATCTCCGGCTTACACGATTTGCTCACCAACTTATTCAGTCGGGTCCACCCCCGCGACTTGAACGCACCTGTTAAGAATTACCCAAGTGGGATTCAGAGAAGGGAACTGGGTCCCTTTGGGCCGAGTTAATGCTTATATGTTGCAACACAAGCAGAGGCGCGGGATGTGTGTTTCACTTTCACTAGTCAAAAATTATAAAATATCATAAATTTATATGAGGATAGATCATGAAATAGTATAATGTTTTATATGTTATTTTTAATAATCTTTTATGAGGTTTTTTTGACAGGGTGGTGTCTGTCTGTTAGTCTGGAACACGATAACTTAAAAACCAATTCTTATCAAATTTGGTTGGTTGGTTGGTGGAGGGAGATTTAAACTTTAAAAAAAAATTAAGGTTTTATGGATGAATACGTGCCTGCTGGAAGACAAAAAACCTGAAATCTAAGATGTTAAACAGTTCCTATGTGTTTTTCTTATCTCCTTCTCGGGGACAACTAAGTGGCGACAAAAGTTTTAATTTGTAAATTTTTCCTGTGAAAAGATCCCAAATATTGGAATATTTCCTAATAAGTATTTATAATGCATACCTATCATAATGATTTAAAAACCTCATATATTCTTAAACTTCTTCCAAATTGAACCAATTCCTAGCCGATATTTTTGGTCAAAACTGAAGACAGTCAGTCAGTCACAGTAGAAAATAGATAATGGGGTTTTCCCACATTTTTGGGAAGCAACGGAATTTGGTACCTTAGAGTGAGTTATCCAAAACGCATTTATTATTTCTTCTGAAAAACTCTTGGTTTTGTAGAAAATTTTTTTTAAAGTTGGAGTTCTACAAAAACGCTCAAAAAAATTTTTTAGCCAACTAACTTTACGAGAAAAGTAGCGAGTGGTGACCTTTTTCTCAGCCTCTTCCTAACTTCAGTTTAATGCTTAGCTGTCACTAAATGTCATTTCTGTTTAGTAAACAATCTGTTAAAAGTTGTATTTATTTTTTCTCGAGCTTTTTCTGCATCAAAATGAAAAAGTGCGTTTTCCGCGGATGTGAAAATAAATAAATGTCAGAATTCCCCTGGAAATTTAAGATATTTTTGCCCTTCCCTTTGTGACCAAGAAGAAAATTGTGGCTCTAGAGGCACTAAAGCTGAAAAAATTATCCACGGCTGGGCGCAATAGTGTGTGAAGATCACAGCTGAAATTCAAATACAACCCCATTAGAGACATCGCCACCCAAAGGAAAAATTTTTCTTTACAAAAAAATATTTCATGATCATGTAAAAAAATATAGGTTTACCTTTGATGGTTCTCGCGTAAAATAACCCTCATACAATCTGTTAAGACAAGTAAAATTTAGTTCACTTCTTGTTTAACCCATTATTCTTATAGCAATAAAGTTTTTAAATAAAAAAGTAAATAAAAAAGAGTTTTACCAACCACCACTGGTTTCAGACACAGTCCATCCACCAGTCGGCCCTTCAACTATAACGAATCGATAACAAAAACAATGAACTTTACAAAATACACCGGAGTACCACAAGAATACATACCGGGTGTGACTTGGAGAATAAACGCAAACATGTGTTTCACCCTTGTTGGGGATCATCGGTACGCCATAAGGTTTTACAGACAAATAATACGAACGATCAAACCAACAAGTCATGAACAAATGCTCGGCAAAACATTATAGATAACAGGATGAGAAATGATGGCTACTATGGATAGTGGGAATTTGTTTGAAACCAGTCAGTGGTAGAACTAGTGGAGGATGCCAAAAATCCAATAGTTTTGTGTTGGTAAAACTCTTTTTTTTTATTTATATTTAACTCCACTATAGACATTGGGAATTTATATCTCATTCTGTAATAAGACTTTTGTTGATTTGCTTAAAAACTGGAAAGAAAAGATTTATTTAAAATTGACCGAGCCAAACTTCCCACTTATGACATAGAAAAGTCTGATAAGGTCAGTCCTCCCCACCTTTATGGGAATCTAGGGACGTATAAAAGTTCTGTAAAAATTTTTTTTAGCTCCAGTGATGGGAGTGAAAAAATATGGTAAATCACTTCAAGTTATTTTTTTTTCTAATATTTTTTCTTCAAGTTTAGTGGAATTTTTTTAAACTTATATTTAAATTTATTGCCTCAGGGTTAATTTTTTTGTAGTTTAAGAAGTTCATAGCAAGTAATTTAGAGAGATGCATTGATTAGCAAGAGTCAATGTTTCTTCCCAAATTTTTCTTAAACCAAAAACTTCTGGGTTAGTTTACCTGCCAAGGACTGGGTTGGGGTCGAATCTCGTCTTAATTTTAGATGTTGGGAAAATCAAGTTACTAATGCATTGCAGACGAAAATTTGTGAAAAATGATATTAAAAATGACATTATTTTCCCCCCTGCACAAAAACTTGTAAAATGTAACCGTATTTTAATGTATTGTACCAAAGGTCAAAATAGTGAAATTCTATGAGGATCTTATATGATAGGACATATGAGCCGTCAAATAACAGATGTCTGGCAAACACCCAAGAAGACTTTTTCTCATAACTTTCAACCGAAAAAAATCTTGGGTGGAAAAACGAAATTCAAAATTGGATGCGTTTTTTTTAACTTCTTTTTTTTATTTCTCTTTTGTTTCAATTGCCTTAGGAGCATATTCCTACTGGAAATATTAACACGCCATCGCCAGGACGAACCCATATCAGATGACTTATAATAAAGTACAAGTGCGGAATGATGCCTATTTGTGAGTGATTCAAAATGATGTTTGGGGTGGGCGCCTAGTGGTTTTATACTGTCTGAAATTGTTTCAATCTTTTTTTAGAAGCATGTTCTGTAAATAAGATTCATTTTGGGACCTTCAATGGAAAAAATTGTCATTTTTAATATTACAATAGTTTTATATAATTTTTATTTTTAATAAGTGAAGTGAAATAAAATCATTGCCTGTTCTTTTGTTTTGTAAGAAATAAATATATACCTACTGTAAATTTACCATGTTTTATGTATCCTAAAACTCAAGCTTTTAAAGGCGGACAAAAAAATATCAAGACTAAAGTTAAATAGTTTTATTAAATAATATGGTCAAAAATACGTAATATTTAAACAAAAGGAGTGTTAGATACACAAGAAAATAGTAAATTATTAATAAAACAAAATAAATAAATGTACTATTTTAATTATACAATTTTTTATTATTCTAAATATACAAAACTTTAATTTTATATCTGAAGGAATCCAGAGAGGTGGAAAAAAATATCCACATTATTAGCAGAGCTACACATTCTTCGTATAGGTCTATTAAGGTTGTAATTTGTATTATAATATTCTAAGTTAAAAATATTCCTATTTCTTGTACTCCGCTGTGGAACCCTTAAGCCAGTTCTATGTATTAATTGACGAGAATCAAACATTGCATTTCAAATCTTGAAAATAAAAGCTAGATCAAGACATTACTCGACGGTTTTCAAGAGTTGTGACCTTTAGAAATTTTAAAACATCACAATAAACTATTTCCCCAGATAGAATTTTAAGTTTAAAAGCTACAAAACATAAGAATTTCTTCAATACCCTTTCCAGATTTTCTACATGACATTTATAGAATGGGGACCATATGGAACTACAATATTCTAATATTGATCTAACAAGAGAACAATAAACATTTTTAAAACAGATTATATTTTTAAATTCAGATAGGCTCCTTTTTAAGAAACCCAGTAGTTTAAAAGCTTTGTTACAGATAAAGTTATAGTGATTTTTAAAGCTTAAGCTTGGGTCAAATAATACCCTTAAGTCTTTAAATTTTGTGAAAAAGTGTTGAGATCATTCTGCACTCTTTCACAATCCCTAAAATCTTTAACAATTCTAAAAATCTTTTAATCGTCTGCATATAGAAGGATTAGACAGCAACAGAAACAGTCTGAAATATCATTAATAAAACAAATGAAAAGAATTGTAGACATAGGTCCCCTTGTGGTACTCCAGACTTCACTAATATCTCTTCAGAGAGACAATTTTTTATCCTAACAGCCTGTCTTCGGTTCTTATTATGCCAAGATTTGTACAGGGAATCAAAACAATGTATTAACATCAATCAGTGAAGATTTTTTTTCTTTCAAAATCTTTGTCAAAAGACCTTTTTAGCAATACCAAAAACCTATAATTTATTTGGCGGTACCTTACATTGAGGTTTTATCTCTTAACAGTTTTTTTAAGTTTTTGATAGTCCTGTCATAAGACTCCTCTGTAAAAAATTGTGCTCCACCAATTTGTATAAAATTTTAGTATATTGTCATAGTCAAAATACACAATACAGAAATCATAACGAAAATTTCATAAAAGTGTTTTATAACACTTATTTTAAGTCTTTAGTAGTTATGCTCATTGATTTTTTAGCAATCTGAGTACTTGGGTCATCAAACTATAAATATATTAATAGCAGGTTTTAAATTTTAATCACGATATCTGATTTACCCTGTACATTATAAATGGTTTACATGAAACAAAAAATGTTATTCAAATTGGCGAAAAACAATGTTTCACATAGAACACTTCAAGATTTGATAAAAAACGGTACTTCACTTTGGGGTTCATTTGTGATGTATCACTTTGAAGTTTCTACAGAGATAAAAAAAATTCAGGCTGACAACATTTTTTGGATTTTATCATATATTTTTGTGATTTTCACAAAAAAAAATCCATGTTTTATAAATAATTTCTGCGTTTTATTAAACAACTCAATGTTTTGCATTAGTTTAGGTAGTAACTATATTTTTGGTATTACTGTAAGTATGCGCGTTTTGAGATATCTACATTTTTTATGGCACTTTGAGATTAAATTTAAAAAAATATAAACATTAAAAAACAAAAAAAAAACGCAGATATTAATTAAACAAACACGGATTTTTTAAAGTGCTTTAGCAGACACATATATCGCCCAAAGAACCTTTTCTTGAATATCTCTAGCTAGCAGCTACAGTAAGTAAGGATGTTTTTAGAAGTTCAACCCTCTTTCCAACCTCCCACGACCATTAAAAACTCATTGCTTGATGCCAAAGATATTTTGTAAATTTTTTATAAAAATCGGTTTAGCAGCTCTCCACTAATGTAACAAAAAGACACCACACCAAACCATGGGTATTGGCTTCTCAGGTACAAGCCTGATTTTGAAATTTTAATTTTTTGAATTTCCTTCAAGACATCATCTTTAACTTTTTCCCCCTCTCCACTGCCTCAGTGCCCAGGTGTTTAGAAGCGCCAAAAATAGCCTCAGTTAACGTTATTCTGCCAAATCGCAAGCTGTGCCATAATGGAGAATTGGCTTGAAGTCGAGTATCTGTTTCAGCTTCGACACACAAGGAATCGCTCATATTTGACTGCATGTAATTAATGAACCTGTCAACATTCCATTTGGTCCATTTTCTCTGCAGTTTTAAACTTGAACCAGAGCTGGTATACATCGATATAGGTGTACTTGTCTTCAGATCGCAAAATGGTATATATTACCCCTTTGTTATCTGCGCAGATTTACATCAATTGAGACACATAATTATGACTTTTTGGTCCGAGGGCTGGCACGTCTTCGTTTAAGTGACTGCAAATCCATTTTAGCATTTCCAACATCATTGTAGAGGTGCAGGCTGGTTCTTCACTTCTTCTGTGAAGCCAAAAAAGGACAGCAATGGCATGCTTGCAGCCCCCTGTAAGTATCAAAAAAGAAAAGTTAAAAACAGTTAACAATTTTCTAATAACAGGTTAAAAGGAGACACATTCTGCTTGCGTCTTTTTTTATCTTGTGAAAACTAAATTTGCATTGTGTGTTCCTAGCTTAACAGAAACTGGTACAAAAAATACATCATAGTTAGAAAATACCAGAAAAATATTTTTTAAAACATGGCACCAGCAGGCATGTATAAATTTTATTTTTCTTCAATATCTCCAAAATTACTGATCTGCTAATTTTTGTTGAAAATATAATTATTTCTTTTAATGTGAAACCTGTATGTGTGTTGCTAGCTGATACGGTTTGTGGGTTATGATTTTCAACCCCGTTTCTTACCCTCTTTACCACCCTCACCCCCATCAAAAACTAATCAGCTCATTCTTTGGTTCCAAAGGATTTTTGTGCCAAATTTCATCAAAATCGGTTAACTTTAGTGGCTTTTCAGTCATCGTTGTCCAGACAGACAGGCAGGCACCAATTAAGAAATTTTGTATTTAGGTCTTTCATGTTTATTTGAGTTATTTTGGTATAAATAAAGTGTTTTTTTTTTCGCACATATTTTTTTTTTTTGAAGTTAGGAATGCCCCCCACCAGAGAAATGTGAAATGACGCCGAAATTTGATAATTAAACAAGTCTCGGAGATGGTTTGGGGATACAACCTTTTAATGTCTAAAAAAATTATTCCAATGTTCATAGCTCCTCATTTTGTCCTAACAAACGTAACTTTTTGTGTTGGTATGCTCTAAAAACTCTATGCATAAAGGTCAACTTTTAAAAAATTTAAAGCAGTTTTACTTGGATTTTCCACCCCAGATATGTACAAAAAAAAGAGCAGCGCCTAATATTCTGTAAGTTTGGATACCTTAAAGATATAATTTTCCTACCAGGTGTAATTGCAAAATAGTGCCAGCTGCTATTCTGAAAGTTATAATTTTACCTCTTTTTCTCAAAAAATGTAAATAATAACAATTATTAAGTAATTTTAAGAAGACTTTAAAAAGAGATTAACCAAATTTTTTTTTTTAAATGTAATGTAAAATGTGTATAGTTTCAAGTTTTTAAAACTACCTGCAGAAGCAGAACAATCTTTGCACTCAGAATGCAGCACTTTTTCCTCCTTCTCATTAACAGAAATTTCCACAGTATAAGGAGTATTTCTTACTCTGTGCTCCGGAGTTATTTTCGCCTTGACTGTGCAAACATCTCCTTCTCTCTTAACTTGTCACCATAGACCTCCTTCGTAACTCTAAAATAAACAATAACACTTAAGCCTTCAATCATCTCACTTTTAACACCAAATCAACCAGACCATGTACATTTTTAAGGTACAAACAAAGTAAAAATAATTTCATATACACGTAGAATTGCAACTCTCATATGACACGAGAATAACTGATAGATAGACAAAACTTCATATGTCCAGTTTACATACCATGAGTCCTCTAGGTATGGCAAAAATTTAGAAATCATATTTTTTTTGTAATGCACTGAATGGCATGTGGTGACACTTCATTAGCTGTTAATTTTTCATGCTATGATATTTTTCATAACATGAATTAAATTTGGAAATTCTTTGAGATTAAAAATATAAGATAAAAAAAATACAATTTTTTTTTTATATTTTTACAAATCTGTCTTAGTTATATACCTCAAAATAGTTTTCCCAGATTTTACAGCTGTGGTTAATTATTTCTGATAAAGCTTTTCTAACATTTTGTTTTAAATTTTATAGCAAAATTTTAGGTGTACCTACAAATGACTTTTTTATTATCTTCACATTTTGCAGCTTTTCACTGTTACAAAAAAATCCAGGATGTTTAAAATATACTAACTGTAATAAATTACTTATTTACTGTCATTTATATTTTGCTTTTAATAAGTTGGTCAAAACCTTGGTCAAAACTAGTAAGAAATCCTGTTGAGTCCAATATTTCCTTGAATATCTGAAAAACTACAAATCTGATATAGTTTTTGTTGGAACTGTAATTATCCATCTAAATATTAAAACCGTGTGTTGCTAGCTGCTAAAAGTATATTTTATTTTCCTTGAATATTTCAAGAACTACAGATCTGACTTCAACGTAAATGTAATTGCTAGCTGCTACAATTCCACCCTCTTCACAACAAATTAATTGACTATTATATAATGTTTTGTTTTAAAAGTCATTTTAATTAAATGTTTGGGATTTTCTTTGAAAGATACTTGAATGATTTAATAAGCTAGTCATCAGGTTTTATTAAACCCAAAATCCTAATTTTAAATATTTATTTTTAGTTTAGTTTTTTACTTTATTGACATTCTTTTGTATTTTTTTAAAACTAGCTTTTGCTAAGTATATAAATTAACCTTGAAATTAACATTGCATTTTTCTGAAAAAACTTTACTGTCATAAGCCTAATGTGTTAGTAAAGAAATTTGATGGTAATGTGGCACTAAATTATCATCATGTCAGAATTTAGCTCAATCTTGATAGTTTAGAGAGGCATAAAAAATTACTGACATTTGTTTGATGCATAAATTAATTAACGGTCTAACTGACTGTTAGACATCATCATACTTTTCACATTACTTTTCATACAACTGATTATGGACAAAAAAATAATTTATTGAAAGAACTTTATTGCTTAACTCAGTAACCAGTTATTAATGTTTTTAATGTATCTGTTAACTCCTTAAAAAGACTAACAAAAAGAATCTTACCAGACTAAATATTTTTTTTAGTTAAATTTTATACTGTTGTGTGTCTGTTTTCAAATATTTTGCATTGTTCATACTATAACTCCTACTATACTATATTTCATGTCTTTATTTATTAATTAGTATTCAGTGTTGACTATGTAAAATTTTTTTCTTTTGACAAGGTATTGATTTTAATGGGGTTTCTGTTCCCTATAAATATAAATAAATAAATTAAATTACTTGTGCTGAGGTCCTTTCTCAAAAAGTTACCTTGCTTTTTCTTACTTGGCATAAAAAAGTAACAAGGTTTGGATTTTTGTAATCGGGGAAAAAAAAGTTAAATTTAAAAAAATATGTACAGGGTGTCCAAAAATCATATTTCAAGTCACTTGACAAGGTTTTTATAATAAATGTTTAACAGTCTTACTTATATATTTTGACACAATTTGGATTTTTAATGTGCGCAGTTAAACCATACTCACTTCCAGTCTTAACATTCTTCATCTCAGCGCTAAAGAAATCCATATTATCCAAATAATATAAATTAATCATCTCATGATCCACTTTGGGTAAGTTGTTAGAATCACCCTTCACAAATCCCTTCTCCATATTCTGAGCCATATTCTCTAAAAAAAAATCAAGAAAAAATCTTAACAAAATTCAAAAAGTTAAAAAACTACTTACCTACCAATACTTTTTTTAATATAAATATTGAAACCTTTAAAATAAGTGCAAAAAAATTAAAAGAACAGAATATTATCGCTTTAGAATAGATAGCTATATTTGAAGTCTGAAAATACCATCATGGCTGTACCCAAGGGGTGAACCAATCCAGCAAGTGCACAAAATATTTGGCAGGAACTATATTTTAGCACTTGCAGGCTTCCTATATTATTAGTTTCATTTTATCCTAAACCCAGGAGGAACTGGAATATGGACACTTTTTACAGGAGACGTACAAAATATGGGATCATTTCACCCGTTGGCTGTACCAATATACAGATTTTAAACAATAGCAGAACGAAGTTTTTATAATGTTACTAGTATGAATCTACACTTTTGCAAGCAAATAAGAAAAGCTATCAAAAGATATAGATTTTAGGAGAAAATTCTGTCTTCTAATAGACATGTAGCAAGCATGAAAATTCTTGGATCTGGGGTTGAGTTTTTATGGTGGTTTTTGACGATGCATCAGAAAGCGGCTTTATATAAAGAGAGTGTCTAAAGAACCGACAATTTATTATGTGTTTTTCATATTTTCGTTTTTTTTTCAAACTAAATTAACCCAACCTAACCTAAACAGACTCAATCCAACTTATTAAAAGCCAAAACACCCCAAAAAAACACACTTTAAACTAAATTAACCCAACCTAAACAGACTCAAACCAACTAAATTCACCCAACCTAACCTAAACAAACCAACTTATTCAAAGCCAAAACAGCCCAAAAAAACACACTACAACCCCTACATCTTTTTTTGGCATAAAAAAAATGTTTGGGTTGTTTTGGCTTTTAATAAGTTGGTTTGAGTCTGTTTAGGTTAGGTTGGGTTAATTTAGTTTAAAAAAATATGAAAATATGAAACACATAATAAATAATTATTGTCGGCTCTTTACCCTCACGTCTATTCAGCCGAATTGTCGGCTCTTTATAGACACTCCCTTATATAAAATTACTTAAAAAAACTTACCAAATATCAAAATTTGTATGCGCACACTCTGTTAAAAATCGCAATCAAAAGTTCTTATTCTTCTTGTCTCCGAATTAAGCTTATAAACCCAGTTTAAATTTTCTTAGCAGCTAGGGCTATGGTGGACAGGAACCGTACTGTTTGTAATAACATTCACTACATATATAGTTGTATATTACTTGTAGGCTTTCTAAACGACAATATAAACTTCCGCACTACTAAATGTTTATAATTTTATAAATTAACTTCAAAAGAATCACAACCAAAAAAGCAAAACACAAAAAAACGAATTGACAGTATGACTTAAAGTTAGCCGCAGGCCGCAGTTCGCAACCCAGTGGTCCAAATAAAAACTGCACTTGACAAATTACAATGGACCAGCCAAAAATGACGTCACCTGTATTGATTATGACGTCACCTATATTCGTTTTGAAAAATCGTAAGGCCACTGAATCGACGATTAAAAACATTATTTTTCACATAGAAAACCAAAATTTTTTGGGGAAAAAAGTTTTTAGATGGATTTCTTGGACCTTTATGTTTCTGTATATTCCAAAAAAAAGGTAACTTTTTTTTTATGGGAAAGCCCCATTACCCAGAACAACCGCACACGGGGGCAGTTACGCTTGGAGCGTTCGGAAATGTCACTACTTAATAAGAAAGCCACTTTATGCGCAAGTTAAATTTTTCTGACTTTTGACAGATGTCAATAAATCAGTTCATTGTTTATAAAAATTTTATATTCTTATAACATATGTCACAACCTTTGACATTCTAATCTTTGGTGGGCCTATTCGATAACGATAGAACTTTTTTACCCGAATCCAATGTAAAGTTTTCATTTTATTACAAAAAAATGTACCTAACCAAAAAAGTCGCGTTAAGTTGACATATTTACATATTACGCATTTTCAAAAAAAAAAATCTTGTTTTTAGAAAGTTATTTAAAAAGTCCCTTAGTAACCTTCTTTGTTTTGACGTTGTAGATAGAACGTCATTGAAACTTCATGTTATGAAGGTCGTTAATTTAGGAGTGTTCGCGTTTGATATTTTTAATAATAGTTAATTTTCGGGTTTATCGGCATATCCTTTTCTCTATCGAGTCGACCTATCGAGCAGGTGTACTTTTGGCGAATGCGTGACAGCTCCAGCTGATCAAATGCGTCAAAACATCGTTTCATATGCAAGGACGGTCGGGACGTTACGACTCCCTTATCGTACCTCACGGTCTCTAGAATAGACACGGTCTACTAATTTTTTTGCTCCGCCCACCTGATGACGACAGAAAGATATCAGCCTGCTTTCTTTATTGATTTTTTTGATGGGTGACATTTGGGGTTATATTATTTTTGCAAAAATTTTTCTAATAAAAATGAAAGTTTTAAATTTGCAATCTGACTTATTGCATACAGTATGCACGAAAAGTCTTCCCTTCTAAATAACAAAATAATCATTCTCCCAAAAATCAAGTACAAAGTAAAATAGCTTCCAAAACAGGAAAAATAACAACTACATAACCTAACTTCTGAACTACGAACACGAACTAACTCCAACTCATCCGATTAGTTTCTTGACGGAATCGATTACCAATTAATGGTCTTAATTTCTATTTGGTGAAAGATCAACGTATGCAGGCCAAAAATAAATTATATTTACTTATACACAAAATCTCATAATAAAAGATACAAGCAAAAAATAGGTCTTGCATCAATAATTTAAACAAAAAAAAAAAGAAAAATCCCAAAAGTTAATTTAATTTGTCAAGCCCTCATTCAATTTTTAAATGGCGGACAAAAATCAGCTCCTATCTTTGTGTCGTCATCAGGTCGAAGAGTGGGGCAAAATTACTAGACCGTATCTATTCTAGGGATCGTGATCGTACCTAACGAGGTTTTCGTGCATTTAATCAGCTGGAGCTGTCACGCATTCGCCATGATGTGAAAAGTGCACCTGCTTGATTGGTCGGCTCGATAGAGATAAGGATACGCATGCTGATAAAACTGAAAATTAACTTTAACGGTTGGATTTACTAAAAAGGTTTAGTCTGTTTTAGAACGGTCCCAAGTTTAAGTGACATTTTTGGTTTTAAGCATTTTAAACCAACCCTGAATTTTGGACGTAGTTTTATTTATAAGAATTTTAATAAATTGGTTTATTAAATAATCATCTTAACATAATCTTTTGTTGGATTTAAGAAAAAAATTTCAATTTAGAAGAAAAGAAAATTAAAAAATTTAAAACCACGCGGGGTTTAAATAGTAGAATAAATTAACACTCTAACAAAAACTTACCCTTGTTAATTAATTTTTCGAATTGTTACTTAATGTCACAAAACGATTTAGATGAGTCATAATAAAATAAGGAGTAGATTAAATTTGTATTTATTTAAAAGATGTTTTTATTTATGAAATGTATTAAAAAACTTAAAAGTAAGTTTTTTTTACATTTCTGTCACTGCCGAAATGTCAGTTTAAAAATATTAGCGCTGCGTTCAATCCCAAACAGCGAGTTCGTACCTTTTACCTCTGCTTGCTCCTTGGATTGCACCAACCTCTACTGATGAAAAATGAAATGAAGCTATTATGTGCTAAATTTCTGGCGTATTCACCATTTGCCATTTGGAAACCTGCCAAAAAAAATTAGTTTTAGGCCATTTTCTTTTAAAATATGGTGTATTTTGAGAAAAAAAAGCAGTTTTTCAGTGGTATTTTGCAATAACAATACAAAATAATCAATAACTTTGTGTCTTTTCTGTATGGGTTATTGTTTTTTGAAAATTGGTTTTAAAATTTAGTACCCCCCACAGGTGTAAATATTTAGAGCTGTGGGGGGTGCTATTTTGGATCTTAGTAAATCTCACTGTAAGTGTCTAATATCTGATATTTATGATGACATTTTCATTGGTTTTAGGTGAAGTATAGTATACTAAATCGCATATTGTGGTCAATATAAGCTCAGATAAATTAAGATACTCGCCTGTGGCTCGCGTCTCAAACGTCATCTTCGCGTTTATTGACCATCATAACATGCTTGTTATGTAAACTACTATTATAGTTTATTAAAGAAATTAATATTCCTCATTTCGGTTAACGTTAACTTGACAATTTTGAATTCAGCGTTGTCAAGTTAGTTGAAATTCATGTTTTGCTTATAAAAATCAGTCATCATACGCCTGTTCTTAGGCATTTCTTTTCAAACTTTGACAGCGATTATCTGATTATCTGTTAAATATCGGTGATGTTGTCGGGTCCTTCCCTACAACTTTACTCCATACACTTTGAAAATCATCGAGAGCCAATTTTCATTTCTTTTTTCTTTGTATCAAAACGTTCTTTCTGCATGCGTTTAGACATAAAACAAAAATTTTTATGCCCATATGGGACAAAAATAACATTTGTAAAAGAGAAATTTGAATACGTGTATCTTTGGTTAGAGGTCAATGAGTTAAAATAAATACAGGGTTCGCAAGGTAACATCTTAAGCAGGCATTTCCATGAGATTAAAAAAATGCGTTTTAAGTGTTTGAGAGCTCTTAATTGAAGTGGATGATACTTATTAAAAAATGCTGCCGACCCAATGTATCACAAGAAGGGCCATTAACGTATACTTTGGAGAAAAATACTGGTCCTCCCTATGTGGAGAGAAACCGATAGTTTAGTGTAGGGGCATATGTCGATAATTTCTATCCCGTAGGATTTTGAATGAAGGAGTTTTGTGACTATGTAGGATTGATAGCTCTTTAGTCACACAATCAAGTGTTACCGGATGTTTTAACTTTTAAGGTCATACGACCTTAAATGACCTTGAAAATCGCAAAAAACAAGATTTTTGCCATTTTCTTTTCAAAAAATCTTTATAATTCGACGTTTTGTCACACTAACTTCAAATGTACCTCAAACTATTAGGCATATATGGTAAATTCGATCCTTTAAGTTTCATGCAGTTTGAAGCCTTACGACCTAAAAAGATAGTCCAGTAAAATTAACATATTGCAAAAATAATATACTAAAGGGCGCTATTAATTAACTATTAAAGTGAAGAAGACCAAATTTGGTAGAAAAGGCTAGAAGGTCAAGTCCAGTAACATTGTTAAAAAAATTTCGTTCAGCTATGATGCGTTTCAATATGGCGGCTGATATATCAAAATGGCGACCTACAAACACCTTTTATTTTATCCAATTTCGTAAAAACACAAAAATGACAAGGTGGTCATCAATTATTGTTGACTTATCGCCGCTTACTATGAAAAAAAAGTTTAGTTGACGTATGACCTTGATTGACCTTAAAAATACCATGTACAAGTAAAAAGAATAGGATTTTGTAGTGTTTTTTTCAAATAGCCACTACGCAAAAACTTTAAGTGCCGGAGATGAAACTAACATCTTAGCCATAACTATACACATTATTTTAAACCTCCCTAACATTTTTTTTTTGATCTGGCGTGCAAGGTGTTTATGCTATACCCTGGTAAAAATGACCTATATGTCGTTTTTATTAAGTTTCGGAACTGTAAAATTTATGTTCTACTCACTTGTCTACCCAACAAAGTCATTTGAATTACCTATAACAGAGGTAGCAGAAGTTAGATATACATTACCATACACTGGACCAGGTGTTTTAGATGCTATTTTCCAAAAAGTCGGTCAAAAAAGCATAACAAATTCTAATTATGCCAGTAGGGCATGACTATACTTATTTATTAACATTCATAAAAAATTCAAGGATGAGGTTATAGCTATTTCGTTACATATTCATGTGCCACCGGGTGTTCTGTTCGCATCCGTGTAGAAAGTTCCTAAACTTAATAAAAACGGCAGGCATATAGGTCATTTTTACCGGGGTATAGCCTAAACATCTTGGACGCCAGATCAAAAAAATGGTAGGGAGGTTCAAAATGAAAGTTTTAGTTATGGCTATGATGTTAATTTCATTTTCAGCTCTTAAAGTTTTTGCGTAGTGGTAAATTGGAAAAATTACAACAAAAAGCTGGTTTTTCACTTGTACATGGTATTTTTAAGGTCAATTAAGGTCATGCATCAACTAAACTTTTTTTTCATATTAAGCGGTGATAGGTCAACAAGAATTGATGGCCACCTTGTCATTCAGCCAAGAAAAAAATTAGCGGAGTTATGGGTACAACCTAATCCGATGTCACTAAGTTTTACTCTAAAATACTAGTAACAAGTTTTTTATTTATTCTAAAGCAATTTTAATAGTTTGATGACTTGATAAAAACGGTGGTAACTTTTTATCGGGGGGGGGGGGCTGAATTTTGTGATAGCCTTGCATGTCAAAACTGTCAAAAAAACGCCAAAGCATTGACTGAAGTGTAATATTTTAAAAATATCCTTATAAAAATTAACAATTACATGACAGTTAAGTTTGTTTTACATGGGTGCCATTCCTCAATGAATGAGGCGTAAATATCAATAACTTTTTTAAAGAATAGGCAAAAGAAAACCCAAAAAACCAAAAGTATACCTCAGCACATTGTACAAACTTCTCGGAAAAAACTACCACTTTAGTCCCAAGGTGTGTAATGTAGTATTATTTATAAAAGGTCAAGGTGTACTTTTATTTTTTTCTTGATCATAAATACCGTTTTGATCCACGTATAATTTAGGGAGGCCACAAATTATAGTACATACAGATCCATCATCATGTTCAGTGTTGGAAAAAAATAAAAAATATAAACAAATATAAATAAATAGGTCCAGCCTGAGGCTTGGAAGAGTAATCGGCACAGCACCTGAAATAAACAAGCGAAGAAAGGGATCACGTGTGACGTTTCTTCACACAAACAAACATACAAAAATTGGTGGGTTTAAAATATGCGTGTGCCCCTGAGGCTTCGTAAAATTGTTAAGGGTCAGTATTTTTCTAGTAAGTATATGGCATTAGTACAAAAATTGTCATTACTCTTAACCATTTTTACTGTTGCGTAACTTAAAGGTGCCTTATTTTTCTATTTTATTTTTTGATTCATCATCACATTCTCTCGCGTTACCTCTCAGAAAATTTATAACTAAGAAGGCTCACGATTAACAATAGCTTTCCACAAAGCTAACCGTTATTTTATCGATTCGGCTAGCCTACACTTAAAGAGAAAACAAAGAAAAGAGCACCATCAATCGTTATTACTGGTTTACCATTTTTAGTGGTTTTACGAATAGGGTTCCCATTAAATAAAGAAAAGTAAAAAGCAGGATGCAGGTTATTTATAGAAACATGACAAAATTGTACTTTGAGAAATCAAACTTTGCAGAAATAAACATTCAATAAATCGTTAACTAGAGAAACTATACAACATCAAAATTGGCAATGTAAAAATCTGTTATCTGCGTGACAGCTGTTTGCATGCGAACTTACAATAAAATAGGGGGTTAAAAATATATGTTGTAGTATTATTTTTTTATGATAAAAGGAGTGCTGCGTTGGGTTGGATTACTTTTTTTAGGTTGTCTCGGTCGATCTGGGCTGAATGGGTTGGTTTAAATTTAAAAACATCTGTTAGGCAGACAACAGATTTTCGCCTTACCAATTTCTTCTTTGTACGGTTTCTCTCTTTTACAATTTCTTCGACATATATTTCTCCAAGTTCGATTTTTCTACAGTCTATAGGAACTCAATGTGTTTTTTGATTCTCTATTTACTTTATTTATTTTTGCTTTTAATTTCGTAAGTGGATTCTTAAGGTACTCCATTGCGTACTCTGTATTTATTATTTAGGGAAGTGGTCGTCGTAGTTTTTTACTGAGCACTGTTTAATAGTGTTGTTGTTTGGTTTTAGGTGCGAAGATCCAATTATCGTCCAAAAGAACATTTCGCAGACGTAACATAATTTTAGCAATAGCTGGTCTAGTTTCGCTGGTCACATTAGTTTTAACCTTATGGACTGTTTTATCCCAGAAATCTTACCAACACACTTTTTTACCAACCAACTCGAACTCCACGACTTTTATTAATTCTCATCAGTTTTATAGTAGATATAACTGGGGTGCAGTTACAACGTCTTTCGTTTTTTTGCCTTTGGTTTCGCCCATTTCTATTGTTATCATAAGTCACAGTGCTACAAAATTATGTTCAAATTTTACAAACTGCAGTGCTACAATACAAAATATTCAGCATGATCATATTACTCGAGGGTATGGGGATATCGGATATAATTTTCTTGTGGGGGGTAACGGAGATATATATGAAGGGAGAGGTTGGGAATATGAAAATATGATAAGAAAAAAAAGTTTGGCAGTATGTTTTATTGGGGATTATAATTATGACTTTCTTAACGAAAATTTAATAGATGCAGCGAAATCACTCTTAGAGGAAGGAATTAAAATAAATAGGCTTTTGCCTGACTATAAACTTGTAGGTGAAAACCAAACGAGTTTAAGTGCTTATAGTCCTGGCAAACATATCGCCTCAGAAATACGACATTGGAAACATTACTTTAATGGGACCATACTTTGAACAACAACAATATATGTTGTAGAAGTAGTAGAATTAGGATACTGTTATCACAAACCTCTGAGCAATGCACATCTGACTGATGCACAAAAGAATTTAACGTTGGTCCAGCACTTTAGGGCAAGGATTTTTAAAATGCTTAGCAAGTATAGACAGTAGACCTGAGGATTTGCTGCCTCACGGAAGGATGATCCTGATGTGTCGGTCTCAACAGAAGTTGGTATAGATGAAAAATATTTTTTCCCCTGTTATTAGGGTAAATGAAAAATGAACTCTTCAATAAATACGCAGACATAATTACTACTTTTTAATGGGTATTGAGTTTTTAATATGTTTTAAAAATATATTTTGTACCTATAGGTTTTTATGACAGTTTATTATTTATTTGATCGATTTGACTGTTTTAAACTTTTAACATGCCAGCTGTTTTATGTTAATTGTCAAAATATTCCTCAAGAATTAGTTTTGCCTTACTGTCTAGCCAAATATTTCATTATCAGCTAAAAAACTAAAAGCATCAGAATTTTTTAAGGTACAATAAGGTTATTTTATGGAAGTATTTACTATTTTTTCTAAATTACGCATCGACCCAACTTTTTTTTATTCATCGATTTCCGCAAATCGGTATTTTGATTTTTATACAATCTCCATCCAACCCCAAAAATTTTCAAAGTCGGATCTAGATTGAAAACGTTTTGAATACGGCAAAAACTGGTGTTTCCATGGACGGTCTAGGGTTGAAATCGTTTTCTAAATGAACTCAACTCCCATATTTTAAATATGTTAATCAAAACATAAAGGCATACAAAATTATAATTTTACCTATTTTATTTTTAATACCTATTTTAATGGACTATTTATGGACTGTTAATTTTTTTTTAGTTTTAGTTGTAAATTTGAAATATTTCCCTTTCCGTAAAATTTTTTTAATAAATATTTCTTGATAATTAAGCACTGCGTTCAATTTTGTTCAAGCCTCTTTTAGTTTAGGGGATGATTAAATAAAAATGAGCTTTTTTTAAGAGTAACTAAATGCCTAAGGCCTCATAAAATAATGTATTTTATTTGGGAAAATAACAACCACCAACTTAAAATTGTATTTATTTTGCTATCCATACCTATTTTAGTTGACTATTATTATAGTGTGTATTATTATTATTAACTATTATAGGCTGTTCATTTTTTTTTAGTTTTAGTTGTAAATGGTACTTATTATATTAAATTCAATTTGAATATAACAAATTAAATAAATATTTTGTTGCTTTAAAATTAGAAAATATTGACTAGAACTCAAATCTGAAAGTTGGGTATTCGTAAAAGCTTTGGTTCAAAAGATATGAATTTTCAAATATGTTCGCCTTCTTTTAACCCACCTCCATATTTTAGCTACACTCAAATCTAAAAACTGCATATGCGTAGCACTTTTGGTTCAAAAGAGATGAAATTTTGAATTGTTAACCACCAAAATCATATTTGCCACAACATCACTCAAAACGAATAGAATGCCTTCCTGCCATACTTGATTATTGATCTGTTTTTATTATCATGACAAGGTCCTTTTTGTAATTTTTTATTTTTATAATTGTACAGGCCCAGTTTACTCAAATTTTAATGCATAATGCTCAATGAAAAATTTTGTCTGCTCTCTCTACTTTTTGAAGGTAAATAGACATAAATATTATGCAATAAAACTTGAGTAACTGGGCCCACACTGTATTTTTTTTTGATTTGACAAATAAAATATTTTGAATTTCAATTGAATTGAAATTATTGCATTAGTTTTGAAACGTACCCAAGGATACATTAGAACGACCTTACCTGAGCGTAGCGAGGGTGGTGCAGGGTTGGGCACTTGCCCCACCCTGGCCTCTGACTTTTTAGGTAATATTGAAGTTATGAGTATAAATGAGTATAAAATTAAAATAGAGGACCTAAAAGTTTCAATTCAAAATTTATGAGAAACTTTTTAACATTTAGCGTGTAGCGCTGCGCTTAACATTTCAACGAATCTAGTTCGCGCAGAAGTTAACCTTAATTCCTCATATCTGTTGTTTTCCTAAGGATGTTAATTCCGGTCGGAGTTCCTTATTTATCATTAGCGTCAATCAGTGAGTTAAATATCTATAATGGATATTAGAAATAGAAAAAAATTAAATATGTAATAATTTTTTAGCTTATTCTAAGAAAGTGAATGGCGCACTTACTTTGTATTATTTCTACCAAACAATGTTCAGGGTGTAGTAAGCTCATTCGTAGTGAGACCTTTTACCGCTACAAAGATATGCACGAATTTGCAAAATTTCAATTTCATCTCAGTGGCATAAATCAGCGGCCAGAACAGCAAAATGTGCCGTCAAAAAAATACCTGTTGCGATGTACAGTGGGTTTCTGCCCATCATTAAGAGATAGAAGCCAATAAAAAAATTACGATGGAGTGAAAAAAAATGTCTATTTCGTGCAATAATCTTTAATATTAGCATCCGATGGAGATCTTTCGCCTATTTCTCAGGCATCTTCAGCATCGTCCTCAGAGTTGTCTGCTACAAAACGAGAAAATCTGGGCACTGGAATTCTTAACGACATAGATGAGTCACTACTATGCTTAAATTAGGACGTTACAACACTTTAAAAAAGGTTAAGAACACTTTTAAAAAATTAGAAATCATTTTATTATAATTTTTTTAAAGGTTTTTTTACTCATGCATGGCGTGCACAATGGAACGATCCTGCAGCACTTTGGACAGGGTTAAAACTTGGTTGCGATCAAATGATAGAAAACAGACTTATCAGCCTTTGTATGATGAGTTTTATCAAGGCTTATTCGGAATTCTTGTAGGTTACTGTTGAAATATGTTTATGTTGGTTGAAATATACTTTTAACGTCTTAAAATACTTAAATCTGCCTACGCCCATGCCTGAAATAGAGAAGTTTTTGAACGTCGGCGTCTTCCAGCATTATTAGCAGCTACCGATATGGGAGCGTCTGGTTCCAATGAACCAACAAATTTTACGATGACTTCAAAGTCGAATAAATCGTTAGCGTTTTTCTCTAATTTCAATATCATTGTGAATTCTGCTTGTAATAGCAATAAATAGAATACTACTTTAAATATAAATGTGAGTTACAATCCATAACTCACTAGTGAGTCATGGATTATAACACACTAGTGTGTTATTTAATAGTTTTCTTGTCTAAAATGATGACAGTCATAACTGTCATGTGTTAGATAAAAATTTGTAAATAGATTAGAAAATTATGAAGTTAACAGCTCCCACTTCTACGAATGCTGAGAGCAATATCTAACTTAGTCCGATTTGGTTTAAAATTGGTGGTTACTGGGGACGGGTATTACTAATTTTCATTTCAGTTTAAAAAAGACCGATTTATCCACCAAATGCATGGAGAACAGTAAACTTTTATAAGACGCACTAAAATTTTAAAATAACTCAAATATTAATTAGCTAAAATTTTATTTTCAACTTTTTGCTGCCTTTTATAAAACCTTGTTGATAAAAAACTTTTATTACTTAAATTTATTATTACACAGGAGTTTTTTAGAATGCTGTAAAATATATTAAAGATTCAATGATATGTTAAAGTACATTCCATTCCAAATTGCTACGGACCAGTTTTTTGACACTGACAATGACAGTTCTATTTAACTTCTGTGTTTAATTATCAGCCGCCATATTGAAACCGGTCCGGAGAATTTGGAATAACGTTTACCTTCTCTTCAAATTTTTATTCCACCATACCAATATGATATGGGGCACTATTAAAATCGGGAAATGTTGACTTTTCTTAATTTTATAAAAAATGAGTTACTAAGGTCCCAAAACACGTTACGATGAAAAAAAGAGTTGTCTATCAGTCTGTTGTCTGTTGTCTGTCTGTATACACTGTATACACGATAACTCAAGAACGCCTTAATCGATTTTAACGAAATTTGGTACAAAAATCCTATATCGGCTAACCATGACTTATGAATATGGACTACAAATGTTGTTATAAAGTCCAAATCTTTAGTTTCCGAGTTATTTAAGAAGACGTTAAGATATATAAAAAAAATAATTTTCAACAATCATTCAAAAATTCTGTTATAAGGCTCAAGTCTTCCAAAGCTACAGTTTTCGACATATTTTAAGGTGACCAACTCCTAAAGGGGCAAAACCAGGATACTCCGGCCATTCAATGTATTGTATATCTAGGGTTGCCAACCCGTCCCGATTTGTCGGGACTGTCCCGATTTGGAGAAAAATGTCCTGCGTACTGACAAGACCCTTGTCAGTACGCCAAATGTCCCGATGAAAAGTTTTCAGCAAAATCGGCACTATTGGCCATTAACTATAAATCCTTTCTTTTTTCTTAGTCGCGTTTAAAATCGACATCAGTTTGTTCAATTAGTTCATTAACGAGCCTGCTGAGTCTGTTGATCGGGGAGTTAAAACCATAGTTAGTGCGATGATGGCACATGAAAAAACAATAGTAACTCTACAGAGTCAATTTCATTATTTAGTATTTTCAAGAGATTGACAAGATCATAGTACTTTCTTGTCTCCGATAACTGCCCGACTGGACAACCGCATCCAGTGGGTACACCACATGCGGTCAAAACAAAAGAAAAAGAAATACAATGAACTTTGCCACATGGAATATCCGAACACTTATGGATACAGACACCACCACAAGACCACAAAGAAGAACGGCAATAGTGGCACGTGAACTAAGGAAACTAGAAGAGCAGGCGAAGGCTAACTTAAAGAATACGGAGGAGGCTACACATTTTTCTGGATAGGAAAAGAAGAAGATGAACCACGTATTCACGGAGTGGGTTTGGCTATAAAAAATGAGATTATGGACCACCTAACCGAATTTCCAAGCGGAATAAACGAAAGATTGATGACATTGCGCCTAAACCTTAGCAACCACCAACATGCTACTATAATCAGCGCCTACGCTCCAACTCTTGCAGCTGATGAAAACCAAAAAGATGAATTTTATTCTCAACTTAGTGAAGCCATAACATCTGTACCTAAAACTGATAAACTTATCATCCTAGGCGATTTCAATGCTCGAGTTGATACGAATTCAAACTTATGGAAGGGCGTCATTGGCAAGGGAGGTGTTGGAAACATGAACTAATACGGACTGCGCCTATTAAACTTATGTTCGGAATATGACCTCATAATCTCAAATACAATTTTCCGACAAAAAGACAAATTCAAGACCTCCTGGCAACACCCGAGGTCAAAACACTGGCATCTGATTGATTATATTATTGTACGTTCCAGAGATCAAAAAGACGTAAACATTACAAGAGCAATAACGAGTGAAGACGACTGCTGGACAGACCATCGTCTGATACGAGCCAAAATGAACTTGCATATTCCACAGGAAGTAGCCGTCAAAAAAAGCAAATCAGAAGAAGACTCAATGTAGAACGCCGTAAAGATGATCAAACCTGAACAAAATTCCAAGTCTCTCTGAATCAAAAGTTGGGTACTTTAGAATACCCGGAGAATATTGACGATCACTGAAGAATGTTGAAGACAGCAATAACATCTGCCTCCGAAGAAACGGTTGGCTACACACAAAGAAAACATTAAGACTGGTTTGATGAGCACGACAAAGAAATTCAAGACCTTATTGAGAGGAAGAAAAAAGCCCATAATGCTTGGAAAAGCCTCCCTAACTCTAACGAAAAGAAAAGACAATATCAAGAAGCCAAAGCAGAAGTACAAAGGCAAACACGTAGATTAAAAAACCAATGGTGGACAACAAAATCACATAAAATGCAATATCTCGCTGAGTCCAACAACACCAGAGCCTTCTTTCAAGCTACTATGGTCCCACTACACAAGGTATCAATCCCCTACGATCCAAAGATGGAACAAGGCTGCTTAAAGACAGATCCTCTATCAATTCACGATGGAAAGAACACTTTCAAGAACTACTCAACAGAGAACGGAGAAAACTACACAACAACACCTAAGTGAGATTCCGAGATTAGAAGAGGACGAAAAGGCAATCACACAGCTAATGAATAACAAGTCAGCAGACACAGATAGTATCGCTGCTGAAGTATACAAACAAGGGGGTCCCGCACTTAATTCCCAAATGCACATTCTAATAAGTAAAATATGGACCACTGAGACCATTCCTGCCGAACTCAGAAACGCTTCTATAGTTAACATTTTCAAAAAAGGCGACAAGGCCGAATGTGGAAACTACAGAGGTATATCTCTGCTTTCTGTTGCTGGAAAGATACTTGCACGGATACTATCAAACCGATTAATTCCGATTGCTGAACAAAATCTGCCAGAGACACAGTGTGGATTTAGGCCCAATCGAAGCATAGCTGACATGATCTTAAGTGCCAGACAAATGCAAGAGAAATCTAGAGAACAAAATCGCCCTCTCTTCATGGCCTTCATAGACCTAGTCAAAGCATTTGACTCGGTCAACAGAGAAGCTCTTTGGAAAATACTGGCAAAAGCTGGATGCCCTCAAAAATATATTTAAATTCTTAGACTACTACACGACAATATGAATGCAACAGTCCTGAGCAACGATGGACCAGGAGAGTGTTATTGCGCCCACCCTATTCTCTATATTTTTAGGTTCCATGCTTCACCTTGTTGAGGAACATCTACCGCCGGGAGTGGAAATTCTATATAGATTCGACGGTGGCCTATTTAACGTAGGCAGACTGCGAGCAGAAACTAAGGTCTTGACGACCTCGGTAATCGAACTGCAGTACGCCGATGACAACGTCGTTGTGGCCTATACAGAGGAAGGTCTACAGCTGGTAATCAACGCATTTAACCAAGCCTACAAAAGCATTGGCCTAGAGGTCAATCTTTCCAAAACGCAAATTCTTCACCAACCAGAACCAGGTACGAATCCCCAAGCTCCAAATATTTCCATAAATGGTCATCCTTTGCAGAACGTGGAACATTACCCATACCTTGGGAGCCACCTATCATTAAATGCAACTATTGATGCAGAAACACAGCATCGGCTAAAATGTGCTTGCGCAGCGTTCGGTCGGCTTTCGGAGAGAGTCTTCAACAATCACGACATCAATGCGGAGACCAAGCTTCGTGTCTACAACAGTTATAACACCAACTCTATCATACGGTTGCGAAACGTGGACCACCTACAGAAGGCATATCAAACGACTAGAAAAATATCACCAAAGTTATTCAAGACGAATACTGAGAATCAAATGTCAAGACCGACGAACAAACATAAGTGTTTTAGAAGAAGCCAGAACAACTAGTATAGAAGCCCTTATCTTTAAGCACCAGCTTCGTTGGACTGGTCACATTATCCGCATGCCCGAAACACGTCTCCCAAAGCAGATATTTTATGGACAACTGAAGGAGGGAAAGAGAAATGAAGAAGGTCAACAAAAAAGGTGCAAGGACGTTCTCAAAGGGAATATGATGAAGGATCACATCAATATAAACATCTTCGAGACCACGCAAACGATAGGGCTTCATGGCGCCGAATAGCCGAATGATGGAGCACAAACTTTTGAAGAGCAACGACGTAGACTAGAGACGGAAAAGAGAGAACGTAGGAAGGAGCGACAACATGGAACAATGGATGACCAACAACACCCAGCTGCTGCCGGAGACTGGGTGTGCCAGGACTGTGGAAGGGTGTGCGGCTCGAGAATTGGCTTACATAGCCATCAAAAAACGCACAAGAGATAGCGACGGTACAGAATAGAGGAAAATCATACTCGGTATCGAGTTATTGCCTATGATGATGATGATGGCTTTCTACGATTGTCTAGATTTGTTAAGTTCAACCGTTTCATTAGCTAGTCATAATCAATTGACTCATTAGGTATGCGTAATTTATAGCATATACAGCGCAAGAAATTTCTTTGTATTTTTTCCAAATGGTCTTTATGAATCTCATAATATATTATGGAGACCAAATAGTACAACCATATTCTAGAATTGACCTTACAATTGCAAAGTAAGCATTTCTTAATGTAAAAATGTTGTTTACGTCTTTCAATGTTCTAAACAAAAATCCTAGCAATATGTGTTTAACAAAACTGATTTTTGTATAAAAAAGACACCCAAGTCACGCATGACAATTGCAAGGTTTCTCCAAATTGGAGTTATCGAACTGATAAGTAAAATCTATATGGTTTAATTTTCTATAAAAATATACAGTTTTACATTTGTCAACATTCAGTGATAAATTGTTATATTCACACCATGGCAATCCTCCAAACTTCTTATAATTCAAAAGAATTTTAGATCATCAGCAAGAAGCTCAAAGTTACAGTTTTCTATAGCGGAAGATATATCATTTACAAATGCTTTAAATAACAATGGAGACAAATTTCCGCCCTGGGGGAAACCTGTCAAAACGTTAAAACTCGGCGGATACAGCATTCTCTATTTTTATTGCCTGGCATCTTTCAGTTAGATTAATCAGAAACCGGTTGAAAGATGAGCCATGAATACTCATGACTTTAAGTTTATCAAGTATTAGGTTTTAATCGACCCTGTCGAAAGCCTTGGAGAAATCGGTATAGATGACATCTATCTGATACCCACTGTCCAAGGCTTTGATTTATCTTTTGAAAACCCGTGTTGTCGGTTTATAATTATTTTTTTAAAATATAATTTTATCTGTGACTATTGATTCAAACAATTTAGGAAATTTTGAAATACCTCTGTAGTTTTTAATGTAACATAACTTAGCTTCCAAGCTGTCGGAAAATCTCCTGTAAAATGATCCATTTAAAATTTTAGCCAAAATACTGGACATGATTTACAGTTTTTTATGAAAATTACTGGTAAACCATCTGGGCCGCAGGTTTTTGTGTAGTTTAACTATTTTTTCCTACAACCACATATGAAAACAATGGATTTCACACGATTTGCATACATTCATTTGATTTGTGTGTTCGTAGAAAAAGTAGCGTACACAACTCGATAGAAAGTAACTTTGTTACACTCGCGTGTTGTTTTACTCGGATAACGCCTCGTTCACAATATTCGCGCTCGTGTGAAATTTGTCACTTTCTTTTCCTGTTCTGTGATATACTATTACTTGTTTTGTTTCGATTGAAATTTCTTAGCTAGCTTGTAAATTAAAATTAAAAAAACCATCAATATTTACTGTTTTGTTTCTTTTTTAAGCGTTTTTGAAAATGTCGCGATTTTGCATCAAATGTCCTGATAATTTAGAACAAATGTCCAGATGAATCAAAATTAAAAGTTGGCAACCCTACGTATATCATGTATTTTTTCTTATATGCACTTCTAATAATATTAAGATGTATTTTTCAAAATACTTATTAAAGAAAAATAATTTAAGTAAGGTTTCAATTCAAATTTATAGATGGAAAAGAACATCCGCTTTTTTAATTGCAGTGATTTTAAAGTTACAAAATACAGTGGTATCAAAACCAGGGCGAACCGGAACTTTTGCTGAAAAATCGGGACTATCCGGAACGGATTTTTTTCCCGGGACAAATGGTTAAAAATCGGGACTGTCCCGGCCGGTCACCTTACATATTTTCATTTCCTTCCAAAATAAAATAATTGATTTTATGGTAGACTATCCGTGCTTTCTCTTCTTTTTCAGTCGTCACGCAATTGGACCTTTTACAGACATTTAAAACAAAAAAACTTTTTCAGGTAGTCTCGAAACACAATACAAATCTAGTGGATTCAAAAGGGTCCTGTGCCAAAAAACCACCAAGTTTGGTGTACTGCTTTCCGTAATAATATTGCTTGCAGTTAGCGCTGTGGCCGTCTATCTGTCCGAAGACGTTCCAATAAGAGTTTTACCCATTCCAACAGGACATGATGATGATTTAGGTGATGGAATTCAAATAATAAGAAAAGAGGTAAAGATTTTGTTCAATATTTTAAAATGTTGCGTTAAAAGCGGAGCGTTTTTAATTTTGAACTCGCTGAATATCCCAGCTTTGCTTGCGGTTTTTTTTTCGAAAAAAGGATGCAGTTTTTAAATTGAAATTGGCATTCATAGATTTTCAAAGTGTGTGAGGAAAATTTGTAGGAAAGGATTCGGGTTACATTTTTTCTGATTGTTACGACCACCAATATTTGACGAGTTACCAGATAATCGCTGTCAAAGTTGGAAATGGGGTGCCTAAGAACGGACGTATAATATGACCGATTTTAAAAAGCAAAGCATCCATTCCAACTAGCTTGACAACACTGAATTCAAAGTTTTCAACCATTTTGACAGCCTTTAGCACTTTCAAAATGACGGATATTAATTTCTTTTATGTATATCGCAGATTAACAAAGTTATGTTGCCTTGATTTTGAAATGTGTCAAAAATGTCAAAATAACCTTCATCATCTTAAGTTGAGTATTTTTACGATCTACGCTACGTCCTCAATAAATTGATACCCCACAAACCATATGTTGTCTCGATTTTGAATCTGTCAAAAATGTCAAAGTGACAGAAAATGTATTGGAACTTGTTTTCTTAATTTTAGGTTAAAATACCTTTTGCAAATTGTATTTTTACTATTATTTTCAATATTTATACTTTTGGACATCTACACCTAACGCTCTGTATCAACAAAAAACTAGTCATTAGATTGCACAAAAAGATTTGAGCTACAACATACTAAAATTTCATTCAATTCGACTGTGGTCAGGAAACTCATAAGAGGTGCGCAGGATCCTTTTATGTAGATCAGCCTTTATTAATCTGTTTCTCATTTGTCATGCTATTGTTAAAGAAAAGAAGCATTTCCCGACGAAAACCTTAAATTTGCTGACATATTCTGTAGCGTTGATTATTTTCACCAGCTCTGAAAGTTGGTGCCTTTGCAGTGGCCTGTAAATTTTTAGATTTTTTTTTACAAGAGTGCCTTATATGGTCAAATTGGTTTAAGACTTATCGTCGTCTTGTTCTTTAGAATATTTTCATTCTGACGGGATATTGAATTTTTATTAAGGCCACAAAAACGGCATAGATTTGACAACACTGCTTTGCTATTTTTTTGAAAGATCAACAATAGAAAAAAAAGATACCAAATTATTAAATCCTATTAGATACCTTTTACACCTCTTACAAAAAATTTCCGTTATGTGACTTTATCGCTTAATAACGCGTTGTGAGGTAGCTAACGTCACGTTATTTTTAAGACAGCATTTTTAGTTTTTGCACGCCGCCTTTGATTTGTTTATGGCCGACTTTATACGGTATTTATTATTATAAAGATTTACAAAAAAATTTTGTCCAATAATATTTTTCATTTAACCAACACAATAGGGAAAAGGGAGGTTATGATAAACAGATCGGAATCACTTGTCATAGTTGCCAGTGCAAATCAATGTTTTACATTTCTTACGAAATTCTAGCCAAAGAAAATGATTAAACAAAAATTGCCACTTATCTTTACAATTTAAAAGAATACCGATCATATTTGCATTTAAAAATTAATTTAAATTTTTTGATTTTTCTACTTAACGTTTTACTATCGGCAACCATGTCAATTATAAGGGATAGGGTATTCTCCCGCAGTTAACTTCAAACTTTATCGGTTAGTAAGGAATTCCGTTATTACCTTGTAACTGAGCATGCTCGAAATAAGCGATAAAGTAAAAAGGCATCAAAATTATAGGTGCAAAAGGTCTCTATTATCTTATAACAAAAAAGTTATGTTTCTTTTCTTTATAAGCGAGATTATGCCGGAATTCTGAAACGCCAAGGTCACGTAATTTGGTAGGCCTAGGGAAACTGAGTGAGTTCGATTGGAGTATTGGAATTCAGGTTCCGCATAGCCACCAGCCACTTTTCTAAGGCTGAACTTCCATAATCTTTTATTACGCGCGGCACCTTCAACATAACTTAAAATCCGCGCGGAAAATCTGCTAATGGAAGGCTAGCCTCACATATGGTGTTCGCACCGAGTTCTGAACACTGCACGATCTCACTCGAAATATCTTTCAAAAAAATAGCAAAGCAGTGTTGTCAAATCTATACCGTTTTTTTGGCCTTAAAGGAGCTCAATAAGAATCGCCGACGACGTTTAAACATTAGAAAAAGGAGCACATCATGAAAGGAAAAGGAAGCGATAAAATTGCAGCTCACAAATGGGCTTTGTGTGTTAATTTTGATTAAATTTAAATAAGTTAATTTATTATTTTTGTGTTCTTTAATAAAGTAAACCCATGTATCTACAAACACCATTTATTTATTTTTTTAATATTAGACCATAATTCTAATTTTACAACTCGTCCCAACTAATTCCATATGAGAAAGGTATACACAATAAACAAGTCAAATAAGGATAGCCATATCTTTATTTCTGAGATCACAACTACGTTTACATTTAAACGCATAACCCTTTTGGATCCTTTCGAGCAAAAATTTTGATCGCGCAAGTACTGTCACGTTCTAACCGCCTTTTGAGGTTTCGAAGGCGTAACTACAAAAGCAAAAAACTCAAAAAAATTAACTTATTTTTAAACGTTTTCTTTATATTTGCAACGTTTGGTGTTGGTTTCGTGGAATGACGCCAAAATTTTCAACGCAACGTTGCGGAAAAAAACGCAACTTTTCTGTATTGAAACGTCCAGTGGAGTACGCAGAGATTGTCCTTGGGGGAATATATGCAATGCTATATCTACAGAATCCTCACAGCTTTTCTAGGTCTAGTAAGTGTTGGTATGTACAAAAAACAACTTACTTATATACAGGGTGGATTCTTTAATCGGAACGGTGCTTCTAGGGGCTTTAGGAAAGAGGTTTTAGAAAAAGCTAAAAGCAAATCTTCAATGATTTTTTACGAACTTTGCGCCCATGATAAAAACAATTTTGGAACCCCCAACTGGAGGCCCAGGGCCTACCAAGTATTTTTGTAAAATGAGAAGGTACCACTTGTGGCACCTTTTTGGAAAGCTTGTTAAAAAATAAATTTAAAGCATTATTTGTTCTTTGGCATCTGTCAAACAATGTGTTAAAAATTTAAGAAAACTTATTTTTTTGTCAATTGTTTTAGCTTCAAAGTAAACTACATATTTCTCTATTTACTAAACGGAATAAAGAAAATACCACACAAGCCCATTTGGAGGCCCCCACTGAAGGCCACTGTGGAATCTTTTTGGAAAGCTTGTTATAAAAGAAATTCGACTACATACATTTTTTTGACATCTGTAAACCCATGTGTTAAAAATTTCACGCCAATAATATTCTTGTGTGGTAGTTTCTTTATTCCACTTAATAAATAAAGAAATATATAGGTTATTTTGAAGCTAAAACAATTGACAAAAAATAGCTTTTTTAAAAATTGTTGACACATGCAATTACAAATGTCAAAAAAATTATTTAATCGAATTTCTTTTTTAGATTTTAAAAAAAATCAATACGGCGGATTCAAGACGAACGATTTTTGGTCATGTTTTTCTAACCGATTTATACCTTATACCCATCCGATTGTCTTCAAATTTGGTATACGTTTATATTCCGGTGACAATACAATAATATAGTATTATCAGGTACCCACCTTCCCCTAACGTAGAAAGTGGAGGGGGAAAAATATTTAGCTTGTCCGATTTTAACCAAAATTGGTATACGAGGGTTTTTGGCGATAAAGTATACGAATTATTGAAAATTTTGTATGGCGAATTCAGGATGGACGATTGTTGCTCATATTTTTCTGATCAATTTTAACTGACTTATACAAATCCGATTGTCTTCAAATTTGTTTTCCGGTTTTGTTTTACTAAGAAGGCTTCGAATTGTATTATGAGATTTAAAAACCGTTTTTTATATTAAAGTTGTTCGCTACTCTTCGAATTTCCTCTGATACTCCTTTAATGAAATTTAGAAATAGTATCTGTTATAAGTTTAAGGCTGTAACCATTCTGCTGCAGATCCTTCTTAATGTTTCTTACTTCGATTTCCAAGTCATGAGAATTGTTACAAATTTGAACGGCTCTGTTATACCAAGTTCTTATTATGCCTCGTTTGGTTGTAGCGGAATGATTTGAACCTTGATTTAAATATTGTCCTGTATGAGTGGGTTTACGATAGACTGTTGTTTTGATGTCGCTTTCTACTCGTTTGCTCCAACTCCATTGTGAATTTAATGGTGGGTCTTATATTATTTAGGTGGTGAAGACGATCAGAGATTGTACTGATTGAAACGGCGTGTATAAATAAAATATAGACAATGGAAGTAAACCCATGTGTTAAAAATTTCACGCCAATAATATTCTTGTGTGGTAGTTTCTTTATTCCACTTAATAAATAAAGAAATATATAGGTTATTTTGAAGCTAAAACAATTGACAAAAAATAGCTTTTTTAAAAATTGTTGACACATGCAATTACAAATGTCAAAAAAATTATTTAATCGAATTTCTTTTTTAGATTTTAAAAAAAATCAATACGGCGGATTCAAGACGAACGATTTTTGGTCATGTTTTTCTAACCGATTTATACCTTATACCCATCCGATTGTCTTCAAATTTGGTATACGTTTATATTCCGGTGACAATACAATAATATAGTATTATCAGGTACCCACCTTCCCCTAACGTAGAAAGTGGAGGGGGAAAAATATTTAGCTTGTCCGATTTTAACCAAAATTGGTATACGAGGGTTTTTGGCGATAAAGTATACGAATTATTGAAAATTTTGTATGGCGAATTCAGGATGGACGATTGTTGCTCATATTTTTCTGATCAATTTTAACTGACTTATACAAATCCGATTGTCTTCAAATTTGTTTTCCGGTTTTGTTTTACTAAGAAGGCTTCGAATTGTATTATGAGATTTAAAAACCGTTTTTTATATTAAAGTTGTTCGCTACTCTTCGAATTTCCTCTGATACTCCTTTAATGAAATTTAGAAATAGTATCTGTTATAAGTTTAAGGCTGTAACCATTCTGCTGCAGATCCTTCTTAATGTTTCTTACTTCGATTTCCAAGTCATGAGAATTGTTACAAATTTGAACGGCTCTGTTATACCAAGTTCTTATTATGCCTCGTTTGGTTGTAGCGGAATGATTTGAACCTTGATTTAAATATTGTCCTGTATGAGTGGGTTTACGATAGACTGTTGTTTTGATGTCGCTTTCTACTCGTTTGCTCCAACTCCATTGTGAATTTAATGGTGGGTCTTATATTATTTAGGTGGTGAAGACGATCAGAGATTGTACTGATTGAAACGGCGTGTATAAATAAAATATAGACAATGGAAGTCCGAAATACAGAGTTAATTTCAAATACATCATTATATCAAACTTTTAAACAAAGATTAAAATGTCGCAACAATGAACGTACCAGCCGCTTTGATTTATAGTGTAAAAATGGTGTGTTGCGAGAAATGCTCTTCGTTCGAGATTTTTAAAAGTATTTTCCTGTTTTTCTTGGATTTTTTGATAAAGGTATTAAAAAAAATAGTGTTGATAACTCGCGGCTAAACTGTACTTTTTTTACTCGCGTTTTTAAATACCTCGCTGCGCTTGTTATTTAAACCAACTCTTGTAAAAAAGCACCATTTTAGCCACTAGTTGTGAAAAACTACTATTTTTTTATACCTTCATCAACAACATGATTTTAGTAACTGTCTGCAGATAACTAAGGACTGGCTTTTTTGGTTACCGATGCAAAAAAAAAAATTTTTTGATCACGGTTGCAAAAAAAGATTTCCTTTCTTTTTTTACCCGAAATTAAAGAGAAATAGCGGACAATAGTAATATTGAAAAAAACCTAATTATTCTGGCCTAAAAATTAAGCCATTTCCGCCAGTTTTCACCAAGTATTTACGAAAAAATCATTTAAAAACATCGCCAAAATATCAAACTGTCAAAGATTAAAATGTCGCGACAATGAACGTCACCGAGTAAAACGGCACATCGCTATGGAAACCATTGTTATTTCATTTACCAGCCGCCTTGATTTATAGTGTAAAAATGGTGTGTTGCGCGAAGTGATTTTCGTTACAGATTTTTAAAAGTATTTTTCTGTTTTTCTTGGTATTTTGATAAAGGTATTAAAAAAAATAGTGTTAAAAACTCGCGGATAAACTGTGCTTTTTTTACTCGCGTTTTTAAGTAGCTTGCTGCGCTCGTTACTTAAACCAACGCTTGTAAAAAAGCACTATTTTAGCCACTACTTAGTTGTGAAAACTACTATTTTTGCATGGTTTTGGTATTTGCGGACAGGGAGTAAAATCTTTTTTTTTTTGATAAAGGTATAGAAAAATGTTATTTCGGCATTAACCTGGTGACGTCACGTTTTAACACATTTCAAAGCTTCTCGAGCTGTTTAAAAAACGGTTCGATCGTGAATTTTTTTTTTGCAGGAATGGTTGGGTAGACCACCTATAAATGAGACCAAATATTTAAGCCCACCAAATATGATAGTTATCAGACATACGGCCGGATCATTTTGCACAGATTATCAAACCTGTGCAGGTAATGTCTTAGCCCTTCAGTCTTGGCAAGTTGGAACACTAGGATATGAAGATATTGCATACAATTATTTAATGGGAGGTGATGGGAATGTTTACGTCGGAAGAGGACCTGATGTACAACCTCGATGGAAGTAAGTTAACTTTTGGATTTTTTTTTAGAATCAAGTTTAGGTAGACGCATAATTGTCAAAATTCACAGTAAGATTTGATTGGAAACAAACTCAATAACTCATCAACACCTTTCGAAGGTGTCGAGTTAGTGTATCTACTTTGGAGGTGTCGAATTAGTGTATCTACACGACCATGCAAAATCGTTTATCATCTGAAAATCCAGTTAACTCCTACCGCTTTAGTGCCCTTTAGTCTACTGTTGACACCATTTTTATAAACAAATTGACAAGTTAAACCTGGATCTATCAAAATAGAGGCAACGGTAGGCTAAAGCGGTAGAAGTTAACTGGCTGTTTGTTTAAGATGGTGTTGGACCCTGTCTAAAAGTCCGGTTTTTACGAGCTTTTACATTTTTTAATAGTTGTTCCTGAAGAATGTTTAGTACAAAATAAACCGAAACGTCAGAAAAATAAAAGAAATGTTATTTCATAATTTACCGCAACTCAAGAAATTCACCAAAAAAATAGTTTCCTTGATCAGGAATCATCTTACGAAATTTTTGCGAGTGATAGTGCTAAACCCCATTTTTTACGGATATATCTTCAAGTGCCAAATAGGTACAGGAGTGGCCAATTCTAAAACAAAATTATTTTAATTTACAAATTACTTATTGCACCACAACGTAGCGCAAAATACGTAGTTGGAAAATGTCAATTTATTGTTATATTGGCAACTCCAGAGTTGCCAATACAAAAACAGAGTTGGATGAAGCGAGGAAAATTACTATTCATCTATATTTCTAAACGATTTCGTTCGCGTACCTCCCGCCCCTAAAACTTTTATTTTGTAGAATACCCAGCGATTTTACCGTTTTTTTTTTGGTTTAAATGGTCATAACTTTGGTTTCCGTCAACAGATTTTGATAATGTTCTGCCCAGAAGTCCAAATAATCCACTAGTAAAACTCGTGTCAAAAATCCGTTTAGTAGTTTTTGCGTGATAGTGGAACAAACAATAAATAGACAAACAAATAGATAAACATTCTAAGAATTGGATTTTTGGTATAGTTTGGTTAGAAGCCAATACCAAAAATTATTAAATAATATTTAATGTACAGAAATGGCCTATCTAGAGATTTATTATACAGACCGCTTCAAGCTACTACGAACATAGGGGGAATCAAGTCCAATTTACTCTCCGTGCCGTACGACCGAGGTGGATTCGAAGCACGCTGCAGTGTTATCTTTTGGAAATTCCTGCCTTGCTCGAGAAACAGATGGGTAAGTTCTTAATTGAAATAATACATTTTTAAAACTAAAAATGAATGTCTACGAAGTTGCCGAAAAAGTGCAGATGGTCAAATGGTCAAATCGTCATAACCCAACACACGTTCGATATTGGTCGAGGGAAAATTTGCATTTGTATTTTGACGTAAGAACACAGTATCCCCAAAAACTAAATGTTTGGGGGGGGGGGGGTAATGTAGGGGAACACGTAATTGGGCCATTTTTTATTAACGGCAATTGCAATTTGAATGGTCCTAGATACTTGGATCTACTGCAGCAGCACATTATTCCAACTGCTAGGCAGTTGTTAGGTGTAAGATTTGGTGAAACATGGTTTCAACAAGATGGTTGTTCCGCTCACAATGTTGGCCTTGTTAGGGAATATCTTGATAATGTATTTCCTAATCGGGTTATAAGTACACGGGGAACTATTTTATGGCCAGCTCGATCTCCCGATCTTGCTCCTAATGACTTCTATCTGTTTGTGAAGAAGCTTTTCAAATTATCAACCCTAACATGCTTGGAAACGTTAGAAGGGGTTTTTATAGTAGGCTCGGATATTGTCTAGCCGAGCAAGGAGGACTTTTCGAACATTTGCTTTAATTTTTTTTTGACTGGGAGAATCTTTTTGGTTTTTAGAATGTATTATTTTATTTTGAGAACTTGCTTTTATTTTGTTTCTCCTTATTATTTTCATTGTAACACGTCGTTACTGATAAATCTGAGCAGTTGACAATAAAACGCTCTTATTTATCAGTGACAAAAAATAAGAAAATTACGTTATAAAAATTTGCGTATTTATTGACCAAATTCCGGTTTCATTGACTACTCTCCACACAGCACCGTGGTTACAGGCGTACTAAATACAAGGCGAAAGGCGGCGAACGGCAGCGAATGGCGATCGGAAACCTGAGCGTTAGTTGCTTCACTGATAGGCGTGCGGTGTCTCTGCATGTACGTACACTGGCAAATTAGACTTCTTCCGCCCTATGTTCGCAGTAGCTTGAAGCGGTCTGTATATATATAGTAATGTGTTATAATATTATGACCAAATAGCCTTAATTTTGTATGGCGAAATTTGATAGACAACTAAAAAATTATTGCCTACTAAACTATTTTTATACAAACTTCAAACATTTCATTTGCAGTTGTTTCAAATATTATCTCCGAGTCAAGAACCATTCATTATAAAGATAAGAGTTATAGCGTATTCTATTGAGACTTTCAGTGCAGCACTCGGATATCTCTGCCCTTTGCGGTTTTAGGTAAAAACAAGAAACAGAGATATCTCAATGTTGCACTAACTGTCTCAAAAGAATACGCTATTAGCCACTTCAAAGATTTTCGATTTACATTTGGTCCTGGTTCTGGTTGAACCGGAATCGGAACCGAAACCTGTTCTTTTAAATTTTTTAATTTTTAATTTAATTTAAAACAATGACGTCATAGTTAAAAAAAAAGGTTGGTTTGGTACTTTGGTTGTAAACATAACCTTTAAAATATTCCAAAAGGTATTCTTTCTTTTGAGTAAAATCAGAGATTTCTTCACAAGATTATATATGACGTCATTGTTTTAGAACCGTTGTCAAAATTTCTGTCAAAATAATGTCAACCAGAACAGGGACCAAATTCTAAATCTAAAATCGCCTTAATTTAATAGATTTGTTTATACCTTCATCAAAAACATGATTTTAGTAACTCTCTGCAGATAACTAAATCATGGCTTGTTTGGTTACCGATGCAAAAAACTTTTTTTTTTTTTTGATCACACATCATTTTTTTTACGCAAAATTAAAGAGAAATAGCGGAAAATAGTAATATTAAAAAAATCTAATTATTCTCGCCTAAAAATTAAGCTTAAGCCCTTTCCGCCAGTTTTCACCAAGTATTTAAGAAAAAAACATTTAAAAAAATCTTTAAAATATCAAACCGTCAAAGATTAATATGTCGCAACAATGAACCTCACCGAGCAAAAAGGCACATCTTTATGGAAACCATTGTTATTTCATTTACCAGCCTCCTTGATTTATAGAGTAAAGATGGTCTGTTGTGAGAAGTGCTCTTCGTTCGAGATTTTTAAAAGTATTTTCCTGTTTTTCTTGGATTTTTTCATAAAGGTATTAAAAAAATGGCTAAATTGTGTTTTTTTACTCATTTTTAAATACCTCGCTGCACTCATTATTTAAACCAATGCTTGTAAAAAAAAACACTATTTTAGCCACTAGTTGTGAAAACTAGTATTTTTGATCACGGGTGCAAAAAAATATTTCTGTACGTTTTTTACCCAAAATTAAAGGAAAAGAGCACAAAATAGTAATATTGAAAAAATTTAAATAACTTGCCTAAAAATTAAACTATTTCCGCCAGTTGACACCATGTATTTACAAAAAAATCATTTAAAAACATCGTGAAAATATCAAACTGTAAAATATTAAAATGTCGCAACAATGAACGTCACCGAGTAAAAAGACACATCGCTATGGAAACCATTGTTATTTCATTTACCAGCCGCCTTGATTTATAGTGTAAATATGGTGTGTTGCACTCCGTTCGAGATTTTTTAAAGTATTTTCCTGTTTTTCTTGGATTTTTTGATTAAGTTATTAAAAAAATGGTGTTAACAACTCGCGGATAAAGTGTGCTTTTTTTTACTCGCGTTTTTAATTACCTGGCTGCGCTCGTTATTTAATCCAACGCTTGTAAAAAAAGCACTATTTTAGCCACCAGTTGACTAATAACTAACTTAATAAATATTGAAGATTTACATATGTATTGCTTTTTAGATCTAATACCTCTATGCAGATGGTCTACATAGGAAACTTTGTTGGTCCCTACGACACCATGTCTGACAAGATGGAGGAAGCAGGAAAAAGGCTGATAGAAAAATTAGAAAAAGAAGGCAAAATTACTAAAGACTATATAATTGTGGCCCACAATCAAACCTATAACACACAAAGTCCTGGTGACAATATTTACAAAAAAATTAAGAACTGGCCTCACTATGATTCCGGAATTTATTTTGACTAGCGGTCCCTTTTTTTCTCACCCCAAGCGTCTCCCTAAGTCTTTTTTTGGCGTAGAACACGGTGCTTGCGTGATTTCGAAATGTGACGTCACCGGTTCAACCACAACGTCATTGGTTCTTGCTATCGTCAAAATGCACTTCCCAGTGACAGTTTTACACAACTTAACCTAACGTCCCACATAGCAATGAAAGAACATTTACATGCATAGCATATGCAACATCCTTTTGAGGATGTCCTTTTGAGCACATCTTTAGCTTATGCTTGGTACATACTATTCAAATATATACTATTAAAGATATCCATAGCAAATGCTATGAATGTACCATTTGAGCAGGTCCTTTTGAGTATATTTTTAACACATGCAAAGAATATATCAATTTTAAAACATTGTTTGGTCAGTTTAGCGCACATCAAATGCAAAGTATATTTTACTTATTGAAACATTATTATTTGGTCCTTTCAGTGCACATGCTATACTGGTACTGCAAAAGAACATCAAAAGAATGCGCTTCTAGTATTTTCTTAGCGTATGCTAAGGAAATACTATTAAAAAAGTTAACTTTTAGAACATCTTTAGTATATGCAATAAATATATATCACTTATTGAAACATTATTTGGTCCTTTTAGTGCACAAGCTATTCTAGTACCGTAAAAGCAGAACATCAAAATAATGTTATTCTAGTATTTTCTTATCATATACTATATAATGAAGTACCATTAAAGAAGGTTACTTTTAGGACATCTTTATCATATGCAAAGTATATACCACGTATGGTACAATATTAAGTACATCTATATCCATGATACAATAAAATCATGAGCGTTTAATTTAGTGCACTCAGAAAACCATCCCAAGGGAAGTGTCTACTTTTACCAAACGCGATAAAAATCCGCCAAAACCCTTATATTCTGCGGTTTCAACGTGTTTCTTTATAAGCGCATGGTACAGTGGATATAGCTTTGGTCTCGCAACCTGTAGGTTGTGGGTTCGAACCGCGTCGGCGAGTCGTAACTTTTTTTTTATTATTTGTTTTTATTATTTTTTTCTTAGTGTGTATTGTGAGAGAACATGTTTTTTAGAGCTCAAAAATATATTTTTTATTTTATTTAAAGCCATATTTTAAGAGTTACCGGCGCTAAGGATGACCCGTTGCTATATGCACTAAGAAAATGGCAATCATCTGATAAGAATATCTACTAGCACATCCTAAGAACCTGCATAGCATTTGATTAGGGCGGAACGTAACCTATTCTTAGCACATGCTAAAGATGTTCTAACGATAATTTAGAACATCCTTAGCATATCCTTTTTATTCTTGAGGGTGTTCTATGCACATGCTAAGGATGACAAATTGCTATGTGGGTTATTGCTGTAAAATATGTTTTAGCGTTTTGTTTTTTTTACAATCCCCGGTTTATAAATCCGGGGTTATTTTGTTATTTTAATGTATAAACCCACCATTAAATATCTTATTTGAAAAAAGCTGCCGGGCAGTGTCCGAATCTACCTGATCAGACTCCATTTTATTACTGAAAAAACCAAAAAAAAAAATAGCCGGTGCTCCATAACCCGACATTACTCGCGTATTTAAACAAATGAAAACTCCCGCCATATTGAAATCATGATTGAAACGCTTTCGAAACCGTCCGAGGAGCGGTTTTGAAATCTTTTGAAATGAACACGTGACGTCATATTCTCACGACAAAAGCTACTTTAAGCTCTACATGCACCGCCTGGGGTCTGATTTTCGAATCCATACGAAAATATCCGCATACGTGTATTAAATAATAGCCAATTTTTATGTAAGTCTCTTTCTATACCGTGTGAAATGAGAGGCGAAAGATAAGCCAGTATGTGTGAACCGCGTTCGAATTCGACTGGTTTAAATCAATATTGCACGAGTGGGTGAAGGGTATTCGTGTTGTTTCGCATGAAAAACCGGTTATTCTTTCACGTACTACCCATGAATCAGCATATTTTGACTCCTCTTCTATACGGTATAGGAAGAGACGGAAGTAGTCGCATGCGAACAATTTCGTATGGTTTCAAAAATAGGACCCCTGTACTGTGTAGGCGGCTGGCTCTTCGGGCTTTCTTTGAGGGTTAGCAGGTCGTCTGCATCCAGGTTCAGGTATCTGAGTATTGAGAAATCAAAATAAGAAAAGCGCCCTCTAATACCTGTATGTTAAATTAAAATTCTTTGGTCTAGGTGATATAGCTTTAAATCTTTTCAACCATTCTTTTTCAGGTCGTACGCAAAGATTAGTTTTACATAACGAGGCAACTGATTTTATTGCTATTACGAAAGGGGTGCCCCCAGGAAGTATCCTAGAACCTTTACTTTTTTCTGTATACAGACCGCTTCATGCTACTGCGAACATAGGCCGGAAGAAGTCCAATTTGCCAGTGTACGTACATACAGGGACACCGCACACCTATCAGTGGAGCAACCAACACTCAGGCTTGCGATCGCCGTTCGCTGCCGTTCGCAGCTTGTGTTTAGTACGCCTCTAACCACTGTGTTATGTGGAGTGTAGTCAATGAAACCGAAATTTGGTCAATAAATACGCAAATTTTTATATTCTTGTTTTTTGTTACTGATAAATTAAAGCGTTTTATTTTCAACTGCTCAGATTGATCACTAACAACGTGTTACACTGAAAATAATAAGGAGAAACAAAATAAAAGCAAGTTCTCAAAATAAAATAACACATTCAAAAAACCAAAAGGTTTCTCCCAGTCAAAAAAAATTTAGAGCAAATGTTAGAAAAGTCCTCCTTGCTCGGCTAGACAATATCCGAGCCTATTATAAAAACCCCTTCCAAATTATTAGCCCTTTCATGCCCGTAAACTTTATTTTTGATATAACTCCACAGATAAAAGCCATTAGGAGGAAGATCGGGTGATCGAGCTGGCCATCAAATAATTCCACGTGTACTTATAACCCGATTAGAAAATTAATTATCAAGATATTCCCTAACAAGGCCAACATTGTGAGTGGGACAACCATCTTGTTGAAACCATAATATGCTGCTGCAGTAGATCCAAGCATCTAGGACCATTCAAGTTGCCGTAAATAAAAAATGGCCCAATTACGTGTTTTCCTACAATACCCCCCCAAACATTAAAAAAAAAATACAAATGCAAATTTTCCCTGGACCAATATCGAACGTGTGTTTGGTTATGACGATTCAATAATGGAAAAGTGCTTTCATCTGTGAAAAGAATAGATCTCAGCAAGTTTTCAGCACAATTAGCCCTTTCCGTCATTGTTTCGCAAAATTCCATACGACGATAGTTGTCCTCGGGAAAAATTTGATGCGTTTTTGACGATTTGTAAGAATGATAACCATTCTTTTTGAGAACATGTAAGACAGTGGCTGAAGACGTATCAACTGCTTCGGCAATTTTGGTGGCTAGTTAACTTTCAATTTTCCTCCACTGCAGCGTAAATCATTACATCTCGTACTTCCTACTCGTCATTCAAAACAGTGGGTTTTTTATGGTTTCTTGGCGCTACATAACCAAACTTTTCAAAATTCTGCACAAACCTATGAATCGTTGATAAACTAGGTTCTGGGCGATTTACAAAATTCTCCAAAAAAAATTCTTTAATAAATCTCAATGGTCTGCCTTGATAGTACCATTTGACTATATTATTTCACTTAAGAACTTACAAATCTGTTTCTTGAGCAAGGCAGAAATAAAACAAAATAATAAAAACAAAATAAATTTCCAAAAGATAACACTGCAGCGTGCTTCGAATCCACCTCGGTCGTACGGTACGGAGAGTAAATTGGACTTGATTCCCCCTATGTTCGCAGTAGCCTGAAGCTCATGATATGGCAGAATTTTCCCAATTTCTCAATAGTTGCATAAGCCATCAATGCGCTAATGATTTTCAATTGCATTTTTCGTTTCAACTATCTGATCTAAATCAGGCCATAGATAAAATTAATAATGATCTAAATGTCATTGGGCTTGAGTGGGTTTCAGATGCTCATTTCCCAAGTCAAACACGCCTAAAACTGAATTGATTAATTATTTTTGGACCCAAAAAAAGAGCGATAGTTAACAACCCTAATTTTAATATAAACGTGGCTGGTAAACAAATTATTCCTAATGATTGTTGCAAAAACTAAGGGCTCTACAGAAATCTCAGTTTAAACTTAAATACTTATATCTGAAGAGATGTCAAACTTAAATTAACTCCTTGAGAGTCTTGTACTACCACTGGTTGCTTACTGTAGCATTGTGGCATTCTGATCTTCAATGGCTGCAAAATTCATGTTTGAGGTATTGTTATGGTTTGCGAATGTTTGATCACATGTCTGAGAGTTTCAGGAGTTCTGGTTGGTTAACTTTAAGTCAAATATATAATATGTCTACACTGAAAAAAATATCGTACATAGTATTTATAACAGGCGTTTATTAATTTTTTATAGATATTTGTACATCAATAACACGTAACACACACGTTACAAAAATCGGAGAAAAGTTATAAAAGTTGTTATATACAGTAATGAAATTAATAAACGGAATCAATCAAAAATGTTTCTTAACATTTTATAGACAGTTGTAATTAATAGTATGTACAGGTTATGGAGGTAATAAAAGAGCATATGAAATAAATGAAACATTTTAACGATTTTAATAAATGCCCTAAATAAATTTAATAAATAGCGATCATTGACTGTCGTTTAAAAGTTGTTATGGAATGTATGGACAAGTTTATAAAAATTATGAACCGGGCATATAAAATACATAAACAAGGTTATGAAATTTATGTACGTAACAGTATTTTACTAAATTCGTTCTTAGGTGTAACTAAAAGCTATGAGAACATGTCTCTTAATCCTTAATTTCATAACAACCTTCATAAAAAGCATTCCTAAAGACTCTTTATATTGTAACAACTTTTTTTTGAAACTGTGTCTTGCAGCAGTAAAATCAATAACTCGTTTTGGCTATAAAATTTATGTAAACTTAATTATGATATTAATAAAACTTTACATCGGAGCAAAAATCATCTACAAAATACATTGGCTCAATGTATTTTGTTTTAGGAAACGGTGCCTTTTTTGGTTCTGTGTATGAGCTGCTTTATTTACAAACTAAATAAAAACCATAGTCCCTTGTACTAGTTAGGAAGTAAAAAACATCTGGCGCTGAGCACAGACACGGAACTCGGCACGGTGGTTTGTACCGTATCTCGCGACATCACTTTGCTTTATGAAAGAAAATAGAAGAATTTCAAATGCTTCACAATTTTTTTTTCTTTATTGCACGACGCGTTTCGGTTATTCCATCCACGTCAAGTACAGTACACAGATATTAATCAATTTTTGTCTAGGATACTAACTACCAATCAAATCAAATAAAATGATTACTTACAGCATTTTAAGAAACATTCCACAAAAAACATAAAACAAAGGTTTTTGCATTTTCTGTAAGATATTAAACAATTTTTGTTTAGGATACTAAATACCAATCAAATCAAATAAAATAATTACTTACAGAATTTCAAGAAACATTCCATAAAAAACCTTTGTTGTATGTTTTTTTTGGAATGTTTCTTGAAATTCTGTAAGTAATTATTTTATTTGATTTGATTGGTAGTTAGTATCCTAGACAGAAATTGTTTAATATCTTACAGAAAATGTACTTGACAATGGTGTAATAACCGAAACGCGTCGTACAATAAAGAAAACAATTTTTGTGAAGCATTTGGACTTTTTCTACTTTCTTTCATAATGTTTCACCAGCTTCACCCCGAAGAAATCTACGGTTCTATCACTCTGGTTTGTTTCAAAGGTCGTTTAGCTAACACCTGGTTCCCATCTGCGACTTTCTTGTGATTGCTCACTCACTCATGTGGCGTGTGAGCGGGCACGCACGAAAAAGTCGTAGGTGGTAGGTGCTAACCAGGTGTAAAATTCTGCGAAGTGCTTTATCAAAACCTCCCCAGTATAAAATCACTTGCAAGATATTTTTCTCAAAGAAACTAGCGTCTTAAAATATTTTTACTTTTATCTTAAACGCGTGCTGAGTGTACTAAGTTTACATGATAATTTTACACATATTCCTGTTGTTCAATAATGGTTTAAACTTAGTTTTTATCCAAACCAAGTTTATTTTCAGTGATCGGTTGTTCAATTAAAATGTAAACAAAGTTTAAACCAGAATAAGATCACTCATGTAATATACCATTTTCTTATAATTGCGCAAACTCGAACAACATTTTGGTAAAATATCACTGACATTTGACGTTTGCCAAGAATTTTACGAAATTTTGGGTCGGCGTTTTTTCGTTTTGTTTGGACGTTTTTGAACAAAAAAATAGTCAGAAAAGCGTGGTCCAAACTTTTCTCAAAAAGTGGAAACAATTTTTATTTATGAAGCAAAAACTTTAAGTTTAATAGTGAGAGTGGCGTAATACAAAAATTTTAAAAAGCTTTCAGCAAAAAATATTTTTTTTTCACAACCAAACACAAGCCAAAATCAGCTGTGTCCGCTGTGCAGTTCAATTGTCAAAAGTGACTAATTAAAAAAAATATTTAAAACTAACAAATTTAGACAGAATCTGACCTTTTCACTTCAATAAAAGCATAAAAGATTGATTTCTACACTTAATTTTTTATAAACGAATATCGCCACCTATAATTGATTTATAATTTAGTTTATTAGACTTCAAAATAAAGACACTATTTCTTTATTAATTTACTTTATTTATTTATGTATTTATAATGTAAAGCCCCCAACTATATCCTAAAGCCCGCATTTCTATAATAATCTTCTTCGTTTCAGTTTATATTTACCTTTCAAAAATGTGTTTTTAAAAACAATTTGAGGTAGAATGGTTAGAGCCTTAAACTTGTAACATACTACTACATACTACTTCTAAATTTCAGCAAACAGAACAGAGATTACAAGACTAAAACCAGACAAATGCATTCTTTACAATTTCATACATTAAAGGAGTATCAGAGAAAATTCGAAGAGTAGCGAATAACTTTAATATTAAAACAGCTTTTAAATCTAAAAATAAAACGGAGAACAAACAAAATAAGGAATACATTTACCAAGTTCCTTGTGAGTGTGGTGAATCATGTATAGGCGAAACAAAAAAAACCACTATCTGTTAGGTTTAAGGAACAACATCAGACGAATATCCGAACATGCATGGTCAAAACAACACCAAATGAAGTGGACAGAAGCAAAGAATTTGCACTGGGAGTCACACTGGAAGGAACGAAAATTCCTTGAAGCTGCCTTTATTGTGCAGAACCAGGGTGCTTTCAGTAAACCAAGTGTTGAAAGACGATCAGAGAAACGTCGTATATAAATAAAATATAGGCAATGGAAGCCCGAAACACAGAGTTAATTTCAACTCCTAGTTTTACTGTTGACGCGCTTGTGCTTGCGAAAATCTACCTTCCTATCAATTTTTAATGAAAAGTTGGTTTCATAATTCTAACATTCGCCTGGCTGATGATCAATTTTTCAACCGAGGACCAGTTGATGTTCTTTTGGGCGCAGATATATTTAGCAACCTTCTACTTGACGATCGCATACCCTGTGGGAATGGTAAACCTGATGCCATCCACACTGTTCTGGGATATATTTTAATAGGTAAATTTCAATCGCATATTCCTTTTTCATCTCTAAGTACACTAATTAATTTCATTGTCTAAGAAAGTGGTATAAAGTTGAAAGTATTCTGGGAATTTTACGTGATTGAAGGCAGCATATAGCTTTCATGAAGTAATATTTTATTTTAATATACTTCCCGTATCATGTAAATCAGACGTCGAAAAATATTTTAAGCGATGGATTTGCGTCGAGTAGGTCAAAATCTATAAGACTGAGCTATTTTTATTGCCGACCTTTTTCTTAGAATTGAATAGACTAAAAAACGTCTTTTTTGTAATTCAAAAAATAAATCCAAAGCGGCTTGAAAACTAATCAACTATAATTGAAATAAAAACAACCTTGTCAATTCCTTAAATATGAACCCAATACCGGATGATTTGAATAATTTCTTTTCGAACGTAGCGACTGAGGTTATAAAACGCTTACATTTAGACAGTTTTAATATAGACCCTTCAACTCAGGTCCCGTTCAGTCCAAACACATTTTTTTTGCACCCGACGACCAAAGAAGAAATTACGGAAGCTTTCTCTAAAATAAACAACACTCGATCATAAGATATGTATAGTTTAAATCATAAAATTCTAAAAACACTGTAGAAATAATTTTAGATCCGCTAACTTGACTAATTAACAAATGCTTTCAAACTGGAATTTGTCCCCAACAAGTAAAATCGTTCCGCTTCAAAAAAAAGGAGACAAAAATATTCTTGATAACTATCGTCCGACTAGCATAGTTCCTCTGTTTGGAAAAGGCTGTGCATAGGATCATATGCTTGGAGAGAGGAGAGCATTGTGCGTAGTCCCTGTGTGATCTTTCTAAGGCATTCGATTGCGTTCCTCATCATCTTTTGTTAAGTAAATTATTTTTTTATGGAGTCAGGGGAATTCCTCTTAAAATGATCCAATCTTATCTTAGTCACCGTTACCAATATGTCGAAGAAAACGGTGAAACTTCGGATATTAAAATGATTAAAAATGGCTCAAGGCTCTATTTTAGGACCATTAGTATTTATATATTTATTAACGATGACACACCAATTGACAACTTTGCTGATGACACAACCTTTGTCTCTTATAGCAAGATATTAGCTGCTTTAGATCAAATTTCCAATAGAAAGATTTTCAAAGCTCAGAAGTGGTTCTCAGCAAATGGTCTTCTACTAAATGCTGATAAGACTCAAACTTTAGTTATTCCTACAGACAATCGTCTTTCTAAGGGAAAAAGTGTCAAACTACTAGGCATAACGATTGACGATAGTTTGAATTGGACAGCACACGTAGACGTTTTATGATCTGAGCTTGCAAGTCCTATTTTCCTGTTTCGTAGACTAAAATATTTTATTTATTTTGAAACCATGAGAATTTGTTGCTTTGGTCTTTTCCACTCAAAGCTGTCATATGGAATATCACTTTGAGCACACAGTTCTGCTGCAGAAAGTGCGTTTATTATACATGGCTGGAGTAGGCTATAGAGATCATTGCCGACCGCTTTTTCTTAAATACAAAATCATGCGGCTGCCCTGTGTGTATTTATATTTTGCATTGATTGAAATCTAAAATGAAAAAGACAAACTTTCATCGAATTTAAATTTGCATAATTATAATATGGGGAGCTGTCGTCTAGAAATACCAAAATTTAAATTAACAAGAAGCAAGAAAAATTATTTTGACTTACATTTTTAACAGTACAAAATTTAAGTTTCAAAAAATATAAAACCTCGATTAAAAAATATCTATAATTAAATTGCTTTTACAGCACAGATGATTATTTAAGGTCAGACTTTAATATCTAACAACATTGTTATTATCATTTTAAGAAATTACTTGTACTGATTGCTCGCTACTTGCTTACCTTTTTTTTCTACGTTGGGAGCTTCTTTAAACGATCATGGCAAGATTTTGATTTGATATAGAATTTAACAGACATACTGTTTATTTTTTTTTTGACTTACTATAATGTACTGAACCTGTGTAAATGTAGTGTATAATAAATTAATAATAAACAATTACAACGGCGAAGTTTAGCTCCATGGCTACTCTACTTAACCCTTAAATTTACATAAAAATATTTTACTTGTAGATAGCTTTCCTAATTTTATATCAATTTCAAAATAATTTTAATTAAAATTTAAATAATTTTTAATTGTTTAAGTCAATTTGATGACAAAAATAAAGAAAAAAAAACAAGAAAATTTGATAACAAAAATTGAATATAGTTTATTACATTTTATAAATTCTTGCGATATCTAAGAAATAGAAAGATAGAATACAGCACTTACAAAACAATAAATATGTCTATTTGATTCTTTTTGTTTGTTTATTTATAAAGTTTTTCCGAAAGATGGCAACAGATTTTTAAGTAATAAAGGAATATTATTGTAGCATGTAAATAAAACGCCGATGAAAAATGGTTAGCCGATGCAAGGCATAATAAGCATGTTAACTGCTCTTAAGTTAGCATTGTGAAATTGCGTTCTGGGTTGCAATTTATCGCTAAGGTACGGAGGGGATGAGGATAAAATACATCTCCGAACAAATATACCCAAATGGCACTTAAAAATATTTTTATAGAAACCCTATCGAACTTTCTTAACCAAAAGATAAAACTGTAACAAGTATTTTGGAACTTTTGAAGTCGTTTTGCAGTAAGTTTGTCAAGACATGGAAAAATAACTATATTACAATGGTAAAATGTTTGTTGTGTGAAGGTGGTAAACAACATAACTTAAATTCGTAGGGATTTTCAAGAGAAAGCTCTGTAAAAAGGGTATATTTTTGATATTTGGCATAGTGATACTAGGTCGCGATTCTTCAGAAACGACAAAACATCTCACCCGTCAGAATTCTGGAATGTCACGATTTTTACTTATCGCCTCATTTAAAATAAAAACACAGCGTCCTTCATATTTATCCTAAGGTTGTAAGAAAAACTGCGTTATTTTTTAAATAACATCTTGTAAATTTAATATTTTAAAGATATTCTGCAGGACTAGTTTATGGCGGAGCTAAATTGTTACTACACGTACCAATAAACATCAAAAAGTGTCGAAAATTCTCACCATGTAAAAGGAAAGACAGAATTTCTGTGACTTTTCTGAACAGTGACAGCGAAATATTCCATGGCTATCTATGGTTTTGTACGTTGAAAACAAAGCATTAAAAGTTTTAAAGGTTTGTTTACACATAAAAATAAGCTTAATAACATACATTTTTAAATAAAAAACACGGTTTTCAGAAAAACAGCCTACAAAGATTAAAACTGACTTATTGTTTATTTACTAGAACAGTATTAAGAAACTAAATTTTAAGGAATATTAACAAATAGTCCTGACAAAAAAGTATTAAGCGTAAACTTCTGTTTAAAAATCGCCAGATTTTTTGTAAGGGCGAGATTTTCTGACGGTTTTTGAAGAATCGCGACCAAAGTGTCGAAAATTCTCACCATGTAAAAGGAAAGACAGAATTTGTCTGACTTTTCTGAAAAATGACAGCGAAATATTCCATGGCTATCTATGGTTTTGTATGATGAAAGTTTTACTGGTTTGTTTACACACAAAAGTAAGCTTAGGAAAATACATTTTTACATAAAAAAAAGGTTTTCACGAAAACTGCCTACAAAAACTAAAATTGACATATTTTTTATCTACTGGAACAGTATTAAGAAACGAAATTTTAAGGAATAGTAGCAAATAAGTCCTGACAAAAAAGCAGTCAGTGTAAATTTGACTCTAAAAATCGTCAGATTTTTTGTAAGGGCGAGATTTTCTGACGGTTTTTAAAGAATCACGACCCTAATACTAAAAGTGAAAATGTCAGTCAAGGAGCACCCATTTTCCGGCCCCAGAAACCAAGATGTCTGCTGTCAAAGTTATGAAAAAATGTGTTTTCTACGTTTTCAAAAAAATTACATAGAAATCGACTGGGTAATAGTGAGGAGGTCCCACTTAATTTAAAAATATACAAGAAGTTGACACACGCTACTTCAAAAAAAAATGGCCGGCAGATTTAAAAAATTTAGTTTTTCGTTGATTTTTTTTTATTTTTTAAGTTATGATCTTTTTTAATGTCTTACATTAAAGCCACTGACGGGCTTCTTGATCTCACAATAAAAAAATATCTGTCCGTTCTTTAATTACTCTTTCCTAAAAATTAAACCATTTCCGCCAGCTTTCACCAAGTATTTACGAAAAAATCATTTAACAACATCGTCAAAATATCAACAATGAACGTCACCGAGTAAACAGAGAAACCATTGTTATTTCATTTACCAGCCGCCTTGATTTATAGTGCAAAGATGGTGTGTTGCGAGAAGTGCTCTTCGTTCCACATTTTTAAAAGTATTTTTCTGGTTTTATCAACTCGCGGCTAAACTGTGCTTTTTTTTACTCGCGTTTTTAAATACCTCGCTGCGCTCGTTACTTAAACCAACGCTTGTAAAAAAGCACCATTTTAGCTACTAGTTGTGAAAAATACTATTTTTAGTAGATGCTATTAGCGATGAGTTCGTCTCTGCAATAATTTTAAAAAACATTTGATTTGACATTTGATATTCAAAATGGCGGCCAAAAGAAAAGAAACGTAATTATTTTTCTGCACCTTAGCAATTTTGCACAAACGAAAGCAGTTAAATTCGTTTTAAAATGTTTCCTTAAGTTAAACACAAAGCACTTGGCTAAATATTGGGTTGCGTTAAGTAAAACATATTTATTAAAAAATCAAGATAGCAGCGACTAAAATAAAAAAAAAAACAACTTTATTTTTCTGTCCGTTTACATTTTTTCACAAACAAAACAACCCAATTTGAGAAAAAAAAAGTTGGTAGGGGGTAGTTGGGAAGTGTGAGAGGCTGATATAAATAAGGCTGATACGAATATGCAGTTTTTAGGTTTAAGTGCCATTCAATATTTTCTAGTAAAAAAAATAAGTTAGTGAGGGGTGCTTAAGGGAGTGACAAAAACCTGGATATATTTAAAAATTCATAACTTTGGACAAAATTTGCTATGACTATGCAGTTTTCAGATTATGAAAAAAAGCGCCTGGGCGGGAGGTTGAGAGAGTGAGAGGGATTTGATATAATTAAAAATAATTATAATTTTTTCTAAAATCACAGTGTTTCGTATTAAGTATTAGAGTATTTAGTCGCACAAATATTGCCTTTTTTATTTAGTTGGTTTTATGATTTTTTTTTAAAAGTGACGGACTTAACATTGTATAACATCTCGAATCCCCATCAAAACAATAAATTTTTTTTGATTCTTGGTTTTTTTAAGTCAACAAAAAAACAATGACGAAATTAGCATTAAGATTAACTCCATGTGTTTTTGCCGTGAGCGCTTCCTATAAAAAATCAAAATTTCGAAAATTTCAATCAGTTGCAGCTGAAGCAGAAATGCACTGTTTGAAGTTTTTTGTTTTAATCACTGCCTTACTGGCAGTGGCAAGCGCTAATTATGGTAAGTTATATAGTATATAAGGGTACATTTAAGCTTTCTTTAACCAAAAAAAAATGCATTATTGTATTTCGAAATTTAAGACCTAAAATCTATGGGCAATTGTGCCACATATTCCAAGTTTCTTGATTAAAAAGTCCCTTAAAGAAATCATATCACCTTTAAGTTATTTGATAAACAAATCGTTTGAGTGTGGACAATTCCCTGCACCTGAAATTCTTAAAATAAATGGATTCCTGTTTATAAAAAAGGTGAAAAAAGATGTAAATTATTGTAGACTCAGTAGACACTTAAAGTAAATATTTCAACGCATCGGTATCGGTATGCCTAACGCGTTAGAAACAAATAGCCAATTTATGTGAGCTTACCATAGTTACTATTGTTCTTTTTTTCTAAATGCATTCGGCTGAGAGAAATCCAGCTTACTACAGCATACCAGGAAAAGACCCGACTGTACACCCTTTGACCCAGAGCATATTCTGGTAAGCTTGATCTCTCTCAAACCGATGCTATTAAAAGAAAAGAACAATAGTAACTATAGTAAGCTCACAAAAAATTGCTAAAACTAAAAATACATTACATTTTTGATGCCCGCCTTTTAGCGGGCGCGATGACAGAACAGCTGATTCCACTCGTTGCGTACGGAGGTATGTACGTAGCGTAACGGACCCACAGACATACGCAATGATTTCAATCCGCAGTTCTGTCATCGCACCATTCAAAAGAGCGGGCATCTTTCGAAACATCACCATTTTCTAACGTTTTTCAATATTGTTGTAAATTATTTTCAGAAATTCTTATCAAAGTTTAATAATATCAGTAAAACTAAAAAGAGAAACGCAAAGTTTATATAAAATTAAAGAATATACAATGTTAAAATATTATTTTTGTGTAACTACAGTAGGTAAATCATTTTTTTCTACTAGCGTGCGGAAAAGTTACTTTTCCGCACGATTTTTCGTTTTGAAAGTTGTACTTTTCCGCACAATTTTACTTTTCCGCGTGATTTTTCACCTTTTCCGCTAGACTTTTAATGAAACGCACGATTTTCAATTATTTTAATTGAAGGTTTACATAACAAGCATGTTATGATGGTCATTTACCGCAAAGATGAAGTTTAATTATTTGAGGGTGTAATGACCATAACATGCGAGTTAGTGTACTATACTTTACCTACGACCAATGAAAAAGTAATCATAAATATCAGAAATTATTAAAAATATCACACGAGAACACTCTTAAGTCAATAACCTTCATAACCTGAAGTTTTTATGACGTCCTATCTAGAACGTCAAAACAAATAAGGTTGCTAAGGGAATTCTCATATATCTTATTAAAAACAAGATTTTTGTTTCTTAAAAATGCGTAATATGTCAATTTAACGGGACTTATTTTTGGTTACGTACTAAAATTATATTGGATACGTTAAATAAATATTTACCTTAAAAATCAGGAAAAATAATTCACATTTTTGCGTTAATTAGGGCTCTTATAAAATAAAGTTTTATCGCTTGTCACGCCATTTTGTGGTTTACGTCTAAGCTTTATTATTATCCTAGGACCGTAAATGAACCATTAAAATCGTGTTGAGATAGAGTACAATTAATATTATACTATCTATATGGGTACTATTTCTCATTCAGAAAATTCTTAGCCTTAACCATTAAATTTAAAAAGGCAGATGCAGGCACAGTACTAAAAAAATCGTGCTGAAAAGTTACTTTTCCGCACGGTTTTTGTATTGTTAAAAACGAAAATATTTAGGAGTAATTAAATGATTTATGTACCTATTCTATCTTATGTGCGATTTTGTGGTATTATTACAAAATCTTTGCGTATTAAAAACATTTATTTTTGATAAATAAGATAGCAAAATCATTCGTAGGAAAACATTGTACCTAAATCTGGCGGAAAATGCCTCTTCCGCCCTTGACGGCTTGTCCAAACTCCGCTCCGCGTCGTTCGTGCAACTGCCGTCGCGTGCGGAAAAGCATCACTTTCCGCACTTGTAAGATAAATCACTATTGTTCACGCTGCTCGGCGCCACAGAATTCATGTACTTTTTGAGCTAATATTTTACTCACTTACCATAGCAACTGAATAACCAAGTCAATAAAAACCTTATGTGTTGCTGATGTTTTGTCAACGAAAAAAATAAGCATTGTTAAAAGTCAAAAAACATTATTTTTATTTTAAACAAAATATGGTGTAAAATTTTCTTACCGAGATTAAATTAAATCTTCAAATTTTTTGTCGCTCATGAAAATTTTTGAATTGATAAGCTCGTAAAAATTTCCGAAAATATATTTTAACCTCTTATGGTATTACTAGTGATCAAAGCGCCCTTAGAAATTCGAGCAGGATTTGAACCCAGGACCTCTAGAATACCAGTCTAATGCTCTACCAACTGAGCTACCGAGGTTTTGACCGACACATTCACGATTATTAGTTGTACGAAATTTCTATTTATCTATCAACCAACGATACTTGGGAAAAAGTCCCAGTATAAAAGTCTTACAGATTTTATAAATGTTTTAGGTTATATCTCTTTTTTTTTGTTGTATTTTGACCTATTATCTTCTTGCTTAACACTGTGCAAATCATCAAAATATTTTCTTCAGGGATTTGGTTCGCAAAAATATAAAGCTCAGTTTTCGGCACTCTTCAAATAGTCCCATGCTCTCTATCTTTAGTGGTAGTGATCTAGCCTGATTTGAATGGCATTTTAGACTTTATAATAAGTTGCTAATCCACTATATAGCTAATCCCATAAACTCGCGCGATATCCAACCAAAACTGATTAAAATAATTCACTTTTGAAAATCTAAAAAAACCATTTACCCATGCTTGACAGACTTTGACAAGCGGTGGCAAAAATCGGCAGGTACAAAACTAAAGTTGTGTGAAATATATTTCCACATTGAAAAATGTTCTGTCCTTCTTTTATGTTCATATAAAAAGAGATGGAGGGGGCAACGTAGTTGTTTATTAAATAAAAGTATTACTTTCATTCTTCGCCGCAATGTGCTATGCTCTACAGGAACGTAGTTTCTGCGCGGCCCTATCTTTCTGTTAGTCTCCGTAAGTTATTATGTTGTTTCTGTTTTTATTTTCAAATTGACTTTTTGTGACTGACTTAATCAAAAATATGACAAAAATTATCAAAAAAATCAAATATAAAAATAAGAAAATTACATTCTTTTCCCTCAAAAATAGGGATCAACTCATAAAAACAAATCTCTATACATCTTCAGATACCTTTCCTTCATTGTATTGGTATATAGTTTCAGGTTTACTTAATGAACCGATATCTTTACGAGTGCCATTTTTTTAAAGCAATAGTAGTCTTCTCTAAGTTTCCGTAGTGACTTTTTCACTTTGACCACTTTTTTGACGGTGGTTCCGCGACCCCCTTAGGTAAACACGCAAAAATCTGGAACTAAAAAATCAATACCAAAAAAAAATATATGTGTCGGATATTCACACGAGGGGGGGGGGAGGGCTTAAATTTACATGTTTTTGTTAGTTAGTATTATTGGCACAAATTTTGACGAATTTCTACATATTCGATCAACTTCAAATTTGATATGCGTTTATAGTTCCGGAGACAATACAATATTGTGAAATAACTGCGTTGGTGGGGGGTCGTTCTTTTAAGATCCACTAAATATTTTCCAATTTCCGAGGTAAAATCTACGTTAATGGGAGTAGGTTAAGGGGATGTGGGGGTGGTAATATTTAATTCGTAAGCTTTTTGTATTTTCCTGCTTTGAGATTTGGAGAGGAAGGTCTCCCCTTCTCTTCGATAGAAGTAAAGAGTGTCGTACCATCTAAGTATTTACGATTTCGTCCAAAATTAGTATTTAGGAGTTTTTAGCGTCAAGGAACAGGAATTTTTTCATCAGATTTTAAGAGTTCGGGGAGGGGGAGGACATCTCAAAAAGTCCGATTCCTTTTAGAATTTCTGTACAGCTATTTTTGGTGTGAATGATTACGAATTTGTCGTATTAACAGCTCTCTCCCTTTTTGAATGGGAAGGGGTGGGGGGTAATAATCTAACCTAGTCCGATTTGGTTCAAAAATTTAAATTGCCTCAATCACTTTTATTATGGTATGAGAAAGTTAAAATTGTATTTTCCACTTTTCAGTGCCTTTTATAAAGGTTTGTTATTAACAAACATTTTTTACCTAAATTTGTTAATAATTTTTATTATAATAAGGGGTTAAATGCGATTTTCTATGGTAAAATGCGTTTTTTTTTTTAACGACCAAAGAGTTGCCAAGTTTTTAGAGAGCACGCGCAGAACTGCCGCGATCACCGTTTTTAGGAAATGTCGTTCTTCTGCTCTGCCTGGGGGGGGGTTAGTGCTTTGCTTGATGACTCGTGGTATTCAAAGAAACTTTCTCTCAAGTAATCGATCACTTCCTACACTTATAAAAAGAAATATTTGTTACACAGAAAGGCATATTTGAATCTTTAGCTATCAGTAATGTCACAGCTAAACTTTTTAAAAAGACATATGAATGACATAAACGTATATAGAATGCCCTCACATGACACATACAGGGCGTTTAATTTAAAAATCAGAAGTTAACCTCGTTTTCATGGAAATGTAAAAGTTTCACATATTTCAATAGAACACAGTTTTAAGCTTTTATAGTCCAATTTTGTGATGAACGGACTGACGTCATTTTTTTAGATTTCTATTTGATACATTGTTTTAGACAGCGACAATAAATGTGTAAAAAAAGTCATGTCCTTGATTGTTTTAATTGTTACTTAAAACTGAAAACAACAAATTATTTGACATGCGAATTGTTGGCAACAAAGAAATACGTTTTCAGAGGCAAAAATGACGTCAGTCCGCTCATCAAAAAATTGGACTATATCAGTTCTGTCAAATTTGAAATTTTTAAAATTTTTGTGAAAAATAAAGGCGCTAAGTCACCGTACCTATTCCTTGACACACCCGGTATATTAAACAGCTTTCTTTTTACCTTTTTTTTGCTCATGCAAACACAATAGGCAATCCAAGCACAGAAAGTCCATCAACTGCTGAACCAAGTTCTGCAAGTTCATCATCGGCAAAACCAAGTTCAGCAAGTGCATCAACCGCCAGACCAAACTCAACAAGCCCAACAACGGATAGATCATCAACTGCAAGCCCATCGACAGTAAAATCATCAACCTCTGAACAATCCACAGAAATCCCATGTTCAGAAGAACAATCAACAGTTAAATCAAGTACAGCTAGTTCATCTGCTGCTAGATCTAGCTCACCAAGTTCATCCACGGCTGGATCAAGCTCATCAAGATTATCTACCGCTAAGTCAAGCTCAGCAAGTCCATCTACCGCTAGATCAAGCTCAGCAAGTCCATCCACCGCTGGATCAAGCTCATCAAGAACATCTACCGCTAAATCAAACTCAGCAAGTCCATCGACTGCTAAGTCAAGCTCAGCAAGTCCATCTACCGCTAGATCAAGCTCATCAAGTTCATCCACCGCTGGATCAATCTCATCAAGTTCACCCACCGCTGGATCAAGCTCATCAAGATCATCTACCGCTAGATCAAGCTCAGCAAGTCCATCCACCGCTGGATCAAGCCCATCAAGATCATCTACCGCTAAACCAAGCTCAGTAAGTCCATCTACCGCGAAATCAAGCTCAGCAAGTCCATCCACCGCTGGATCAAGCTCATCAAGTTCATCCACCTCTAGATCAAGCCTATCTAGTTCATCCTCCGCTGGATCAAGCTCATCAAGATCATCTACCGCTAAGTCAAGCTCAGCAAGTCCATCGACCGCTAAGTCAAGCTCAGCAAGTCCATCTACCGCTAGATCAAGCTCAGCAAGTCCATCCACCGCTGGATCAAGCTCATCAAGATCATCTACCGCTAAGTCAAGCTCAGCAGGTCCATCGACCGCTAAGTCAAGCTCAGCAAGTTCATCTACCGCTAGATCAAGCTCAGCAAGTCCATCCACCGCTGGATCAAGCTCATCAAGATCATCTACCGCTAAGTCAAGCTCAGCAGGTCCATCGACCGATAAGTCAAGCTCAGCAAGTCCATCTACCGCTCAACCAAGCTCAGCAAGTTCATCTACTGCTAGATCAAGCTCAGCAAGTCCATCCGCCACTAGATCAAGCTCATCAAGATCATCTACCGCTAAGTCAAGCTCAGCAAGTCCATCTACCGCTAGATCAAGCTCAGAAAGCCCATCCACCGCTGAATCAAGCTCATCAAGATCATCTACCGCTAAGTCAAGCTCAGCAAGCCCATCTACCTCTAGATCAAGCTCAGAAAGCCCATCCACCGCTGGATCAAGCTCAGCAAGTCCATCCACGGCTGAATCAAGCTCATCAAATTTATCTACCGCTAAGTCAAGCTCAGCAAGTCCATCTACCACTAGATCAAGCTCAGCAAGTCCATCCACCGCTGGATCAAGCTCATCAAGATCATCTACTGCTAAGTCAAGCTCAGCAAGTCCATCGACCGCTCAACCAAGCTCAGCAAGTTCATCTACTGCTAGATCAAGCTCAGCAAGTCCATCCGCCACTGGATCAAGCTCATTAAGATCATCTACCGCCAAGTCAAGCTCAGCAAGTCCATCTTCTGCTAGATCAAGCTCAGAAAGCCCATCCACCGCTGAATCAAGCTCATCAAGATCATCTACCGCTAAGTCAAGCTCAGCAAGCCCATCTACCTCTAGATCAAGCTCAGAAAGCCCATCCACCGCTGGATCAAGCTCAGCAAGTCCATCCACGGCTGAATCAAGCTCATCAAATTTATCTACCGCTAAGTCAAGCTCAGCAAGTCCATCTACCACTAGATCAAGCTCAGCAAGTCCATCCACCGCTGGATCAAGCTCATCAAGATCATCTACTGCTAAGTCAAGCTCAGCAAGTCCATCGACCGCTCAACCAAGCTCAGCAAGTTCATCTACTGCTAGATCAAGCTCAGCAAGTCCATCCGCCACTGGATCAAGCTCATTAAGATCATCTACCGCCAAGTCAAGCTCAGCAAGTCCATCTTCTGCTAGATCAAGCTCAGAAAGCCCATCCACCGCTGAATCAAGCTCATCAAGATCATCTACCGCTGGATCAAGCTCAGCAAGTCCATCCACGACTGAATCAAGCTCATCAAATTCATCTACTGCTAAGTCAAGCTCAGCAAGTCCATCTACCGCTAGAGTAAGCTCAGCAAGTTCATCGACAGATAGACCAAGCTCTGGAAGTACATCATTCACTGGACCAAGTTCAGCAAGCCCATCAACAGCCCAACCGTCAACTGCTGATGAACTGTGTTCAGAAAGTTCATCAGAGGCGAGTTCATCCACCAGAAAACCATCAAAACATTCAACAGTTAAGCCCTTAACACCGCGTAAGTCAATTTAATGTGTGTTCTTGTAAGCGATTTATTATACTGCAGATCTTCGTTCCAAAGGGATTACGTGTTGGAAATTTACGCTAGCAACGAATAGTTTTTGGTATACTAGATAGTTTTTGGTCATTCCAATTTTCAGCCAGATCACTTCGCCGACAACGAAAATTATTTGACAGTTCAAAATTGCCTCTAATTCATACTTCAGTTTGAGTCCCCGCAATATGATAAATTACATCACGAGGCCGGTAAAGTTACTTTACCGGACTGAAATTTAGTATTTTAAGTAACACAACGGTAATTCTGAACAACTTTTATTGATGCAAATTGAATGATTTTAAATATTTACAGGAGCAGCATCATTTATATTTTCGGATTTATGTTTGGTTACCAATCCATGAAAAAGAAACTTTTGGCCACATGTCCATTATCCAGGGAGATTTGTCTTTTTTAAACTCAAAAACCGTTAATAAGTTTTTAAACGATTTTAAATTAACTTTATTTTTTATTAAGAATATTTTTAGTCTGTTGGCAAGTGATTAAAGACTTTTGGAACTAAATGCGTGTGGTATCTTTCACCTATATTTTTTGAAGCTTTTTGCTCTTCTATGTTGTGAGTGCAGCTTTAAATGATTCCTATTTTTAAAACAGAACAAGCTAAAGTGATAAAATAATACTTTTGACATAGTGTAATATTCCGTAGGTATATTAATCTATGCTTCTGATTCTTGGGATAATGTGTTTGGAGGCTATAGAAATTATAGGATTTAAAATAGCTTTTTGTGTAGTATTTAGTTTTTTTAATTTGTATCATATACGCTAGTCCATGCCAGGATACCGTACGTAAAAAGTAAAAGGATATATTTTTTGCCTTGCTACCAGTTCCACTCTTTTTTTATTAATTTAGAAAATTTTATGCAAAATAAAAAATTCCTTTTTGATGCACTGGGACAAAACTAAAATGACCTGCTGCTGTCAGAAAATGGCATCGGACAATATCTTCTTGAGAAAGATATCGCCTATGTATTTATTTCATATAATTGGACATTTTAAAGAAAGGTATAGTCAAAATCTCAAAAAAAAATAAATAAATAAACATGCACTGATGCTCCACGAGCTATTCGCGATCATGCAAGAAAACGTGCACTCAGGGCAACATGAACTGCACTAGTTTTTAAATCGAATGGCAAAACTAGAGCAGTGCAATCAAATGGAATACAAATATTGCACTCAGTGCGCACCAGTGCATCAAAAGGAAAACGCTATAATTCGTTTTTATTTATATTCTTGCCGTTGTCTTTCAGAGGAGGGTGACGATTCAAAAGAAAACTGTTCACTAGAAAAAGATTCAGAAGAGAAACGTTCACTGGAAAGAGATTCAGAAGAAAAACGTTCGGTAGAAAAAGATTCAGGAGAAAAACGTTCACTAGAAAATGATTCAGGAGAAAAAGATTTATCGGAAGAAGATTGTGAAAAATAATTTTCTCTGTTAAATTAATGTTAGAACAAGGATCGACTGCAAAAAGTTTAATTAGCGACCACTCAGTATGGTTTCAGACAAAAGAATTGTCTTTAACGATGCAAAAAGCTCTAGCAGACTTTTAATAAGTCGATCCTTAAAATAAATAGATCCAGGCAATATTTTTTGTTAATTCCCGTGTAAAATATGTATTTCATGTATATTTTCTATATATATTATAGTAATATATGTTCTACTTGGTACCCTTTTATTTATACCTCATTTATCAACCTTTTTTTTAAAAATTAATACTTCAGTTCCATAACCCAACTAACATTTAAAGTTATCACGACGTAACCCGTACCACATAGAATTTGCTGAAGGTGATTAACTCGTCAAATTAGTTGGTTTGGTTATGGCTAGTATGCATTATTATGCGATGAAAAAGCGTGAAGATACACAAATAGAGATTCAAAATTAAACTGGGAAGAAAATTTTAATGTGAAATATAAGTTACGTTTATTGTAAAAAAAACAAGCGCGCCCTCACAATTCTGCAGTTTTCTTGTAGCTGATGAAATTTTCTCTTTGTTGTTTTTGGGGTTATGTTTTCACAACCAGCAGCTGGGCCTCTCAAAATCTGTTGGATATCGATGTTTGCTCATCATGATTTAATTTGGGTATTAAAAAATTTATTTTTTAGTCCAGCGTACCAATATGGTATGGAAGACTATTAAAATCGTGAAACTTTGAGTTTTTTTAATTTTATCAAAAATGAGTTACTAAGGTTCCAAAACACCTTAATTGATGAAAAAGTTGTCTGTCGGTCTGTTGTCTGTATACACGATAACTCAAGAACTCCTTAATCCATTTCAACAAAATTTGGTACAAAAATCCTCTATCAGCTGACCATGAACTGATTAACTTTTGGGTAAGGAGGTGGGGGGTTGAAGGGGGAAAAAGAGGATCAAATATTTAAAAAAATTGCAACTTTGGAACAAAAACAAGTAGCGATATACGGTTTTCAGATTTAAGTTTCCATGAATATAGGCTTCAAATTTTGTTGTAAAGTCCAAATTTGTGGGAGCTTTAGTTTCCGAGTTATTTAAGGAAACGTTAAAATATATACAAAAAATCATAACTTAAGTAAAACAGCTATTGATATGCGGTTTTCAGCTTTTGGTTTCCGTAAACATTAAACATTTTATTATAAAGTTCAAATCTTTCAAAGCTATCTATCCGTGCTTTCTCGCACCAATTTTTAAACTTAGCTAACTTTTTTGGTTAATAATCTAAAAGCCACATTCTTCTATCGGTTTAAAGAATTGCAATAATGCTATCTCGGTAACTATAAGAACTACAAGTTGGTCAAATTAGAGAAAATGTGCAGTTTTTGGGAGTCATTGAAAATCTGGTTTCAGATTTTAAAAAAATATATTCTATCCCGAGATACGGGGGTTTTTCGAAAAATTGCTGAAATCTATTTTATCAAATATCGCAAAAAAACTATAATTTTTACAAAAAATTTGTAAAGGAAAAAATTTTTGCATTTTTAACGTTCTTCAATTTGACATTTTCTACGTCTAGTTTTCGAGATATTGACATAAACTTACTTTTTTTAAATACGGACCTGTATTTTTTATTCCGTTTTTATAAAGAACTTTTTTTTCTGATTTTAACGATGTATCACATGTCCATATTTGTTTGAGGTTTAATGACAAAAAAATAAAATATAAGTTTTATTGGGTTTAAAAGAAAATTGTGTGTGTTAATAACATAAACAGACTGATGCAGAGTCTAATAAAAAAAAAACTATTTATTAAATATTTAAACTTTTTACCATTTAATTAATTTAACCTTATTTAACTGTTTTTATTATTATTTGAACACGTTTTTTAAAACTAAACTTTCTTTTTCAATTTCTCTCAAAATCTCTACTGATATTTATTTCATCTTCCCCGTCCTCTGCCGATTGCTCCCCGTTTGGAAGGATTTTGAAATGATCCGTGCAACACCGTACTCAATCCGTGTAGTAACAAATTTCGCTCTAGCCTTGTAGTTTAATTTTTCGATTTGGTACGCGCCTTTCGGAGTACGAATTTTGATACATTTGGAGCGCTCTTTCAGCATTTTGAAATGCTTTTGCATGTTGATTTAAACTTACCTTGACAGATGTATTACGCAACCTAGGCTTTTATAAGCAATTGTTTCTTTTTGCTTTCTAAGCCACCTTTGATAAAACGGCAAAAGTGCGAAAAAACATAAATAACCATTTTTTACCATTAAAATGCAAATAAATATGGACATGTGATACATCGTTAAAATCATAAAAAAGGGAGATTTTAAAAATGGAATAAAAAATACAGGTCTCTATTTAAGAAAACTAAGTTGATGTTAATAGAGACACAAAGCTATTTGTAACTCATCGCGGTATACGTATCCGCATCTAGCGAGAACCAACCAACACGTTCGAAAGGAGCAGATATATGCTAATCTAAGGTATTCTTGAGATGCGTTAGGTATCACGTATCGTTACGGCACACGTATCGTATCTCAGCACCTATTGGGTTCAGAAACACCTTAAATTAGCATATATCTGCTCTTTTCGAACGTGCTACAAGTTTCTGACCAATCAATGTGCTTGGTTCTCACTAGATGCGGATGCGTATACCGCGATGAGTTACAAATAGCTTTATGTCTCTGATATCTCGAAAACTAGACGTAGAAAATTTTCTTAAAAAATACCATATTGAAGAATGTCAAAAATGCCAAAAATTTTCCTTTACGAATTTTTTGTAAAAATTATACTTTTTGAGGTATTTGATAAAATAGTTTTCTTTGCAATTTTTCGAAAAATCCCCGAACCTCGGGATAGAATATTTATTTTTTGAATCTGAAACCAGATTTTTCAATGTCCCCCAAAAACTGTACATTCTGTCTAATTCGACCAACCTTGTAGTTCTTATAGTTACCGAGATAGCAATAGTCGCCGATGGCAATTAAGACACCCATAACTTTTCAATTACAGAATCACGTTAGACAAAGCGCGATACTTTTTTTAACTCTAACTAACTAACTTTTTTTGTTAATAATCTAAAAACCACATTCTTCTATCGGCTTAAAGAATTGCAAAAAAGCGACAGCCAAAAGACAATAGTAGTAGTATAGCACTCCTGTCGATGGCCTCCGTGCTGAAGAAGTGATGGCGAGTTCCAAGAAAAATGAGGTTATTGAAGAGATTTCTACAAGAAGTGATCGTCAATGACGTCACATAACCAGAAGCCCTCCCCCTGAGGCTGTGCCAAAAAGCCTAACCACGCCTAGCGCTAACAGCCCCGCAGCGAAACAGCACGCGCAGCGAAAAAACACGCGCAGCGAAACAGCACGCTCAGCAAAACAGCATGCGCAGTCGAATGTGCCATAAAGGCCTTCCCTGCCAAAAAAAATCACTTCAGAATTCTTAACAACTGATCAAGTCTTGATGAGATTTTAGCAGATTTTATTGGTTTGAAGAGATTTGAACTGGAAAAAATGTAGCCACATGAAAACTGACAAATTCTTATGATGTTTGAAAGAATCAAATAATTTCTGACTGTTGAAAACTCACAAGATTTCAAAAGATCCTAAAGACAATAAAATTTCATAATTTATTTGAAAGATTTATAATTAAAATATTTTGACTATAGCAAGAGATTTTTCGAGATTTCGTTTAGTTTTTATCAGACACAGATTTCATGAGTTTTAGCAAGCAAGATTTGTACGAAATTATATAAATATTAAAGTCGAGAAAATAGACAAGAACCAACCAGATTTGACAAGCAAAATAAGAATTTAAAGGATTTATGTACCTATAAACATAAATTAAAAAGAATATTCAATAGAGATTTAATGTAAACTTGTCAAAATCAGTGAAATCTTATCAACTTGTTTATCTTAAAATCTGTTTAAAACTACTAAAAACATGTGAATTTTTTCATGTAATCTAGTAAAATCTGATAAAGGGTAGGCCTTTTAAAAACTGCTGAAAACATAGTAACCTCATGAAATATTGTGAAATCTTATTAACTTTATTTTATATTTCTGTTAAAATCTGCTCAAAGCTTCTGAAAACATGTAAACATTTGTCAAAACCATTGAAACTTTATCAACTTGTTTCTCTTAAAATCTGCTCAAAACTGCTAAAAACATGTGGATTTTCTCATGTAATCTTGTGAAATTTATTGGGGGGGGGGTGGGTCTTTTAAAAACTGCTGAAAACACATGTAACATCATAAAACCTTGTGAAATCTTATTAACTTTGATTTAAATTTTTGTTAAAGTCTGCTCAAAACTTACCAAAACCAGTGGAAGCAGAGCCTTTAAAATACTGGCAAAATCTTATTAACTCTTATCATAAATTCTTTTCAAAACTTTTCAAAACTCATGATGTTTGACGGGTTTTCAATCTCTTTCCAACATTGAAAGTTCATGAGATTTCACTCGAAAGTGGTGTTTCATAAACAGCATGAAATACCGATCAGAACTTGTGAACTTTCACTAGTTTTTTTTACGAGTTTTGACGCGGTATTTTTGGCAGGGTTATTATTGTATACCAAAGTGTCACTATTTGAGAACTGCGCAGCTTTAAGTGGTCATAACTCTTGGTTACACCAACCAATTTTAATGAAATAAACAATACAATAGTAAAAGTCCCATCAAAATCGAATCAGTAGTTTTTGTGCGATTTAAAAATAATTTTTTAAACCTTTGTTTCCGTCAACCGATTTTAATGAAAAAAAAAACGTCTATATGTTACCCAGGCACCTAAGCAATGCAACAGTGAAAGTCTTATTAAAATCGGAGCAGTAGTTTTTAAGTGATGCTTGAACAAACAAAAAGACAGGCAGATATAAATACAGATAGACAAAAATTATTAAACAACGTACAGAAATGATTTTTTTATTAGATTTTTCTGCTATTTATTAAGAGCTATCATAATTTAATTTGGGTATAAAAATATTTATTTTTTTATTATTAAGGGTCAACACATATGACTTTAAGAAGCTGGAAAGAAACAGTCTACCTTCTAGACCAAGTTCTGCTGGAAGGGTAGAGATGTTACTTTTTTGAATCAGGCAGGATGTGCAAGTTGGGAAACAGCTGTAAAAGATAATAAAGAATGTGGTGATGGTAGAATTGATCTTAATTAACAAATAAGGTGTTCCTTTTAAAATAAAAAACATATCTATGCAATTTGTAAATGATAATTGTCAAATTCCAGATAAAACGATAAGGTTTATAATGGATAACCCCTTACATAAAAAAAACTTTAAGACAATCTAAAATATCTCGTTTGAATATGTTTGACTGTGGAAAACATAAACAAAATCAAATATTTTAATATAAATATGGTGTGTTAAACACAAAACCTAAAGGCTGAACTATAACGCTAAACATGCCCCTAAGTCTAATTTGCACAAGAAAATGACAGATATATATGTAGGTGTCAATTAGGCTTAAGAAAAATTAGCGTTAGTAAATGTCAGCCAAACTGTTTAAAATACAACAACTAACAGACCTTATACATTTCGCACACCCTACTTTGATTATATAATAAAACACGTTAATATTTTTCACTGGTGAACCTACACTAACTACATCCATCACAACATCACAACTGGAAATGCAGCTCCAACCACCAGCCAAAGCCAAAGCAACTCGCAAGGCCGAATATGTGCAAAACTCGACATTCGATAACCACCGCCTATATTTTACTAGACGACGGAAAAAATAAACCATGATCAGTGTTGCAAGGTCTACTATTTTAATAGTAGATCTACTATTTTTTACTCACATCTACTATTCTACTATTCTTAAGTGAAAATCTACTATTATACTTTTCTCTGAGTAAAAGTCTACCACAGCAATAGATACCAAAAACAGCTCCATAAACAGTCAATATTATGGTGATAAAAATTGGTGATTTTCGATTATAATCTCTGTGTCTAAATCGCCGGAGACCATTAGTCTGGAGCTCCGATTAATAGTTATTAGCTGAGGTCTGGAACGAATGCACAATCAGCGCACGGGTTACCTAGCAAAAAGTATAGGTTTGAAGTTTGTTCCAAAATCACAACTGCTATTTCAGAACACCTGTTTTCTTGTTCCATCACACAGAAAATTTCTGATGGGATTTAAAGCGCCCGCTGTTCACCTGGGGGTCTATTCTTGAATCGAGAGAAAATTTTCTCCCAGGTCCCAAATCTTCAGTTTAAATCGGTTTCTCCCACTTTTGCCCGATATTGATCGAAAGTAATTCTATTAGTCTTGACTAAGAGAATTACTTTCGAACAACAGCGGGCAAAAGTTAGAGAAATCGAAGATATGGACCAATAAGACGCATAGTAGCAAGATAATTTGACTTCCTGGGAGAAAATTTTTTCTCGATTCAAGAATAGACCCACAGGGCCCGTATTTTTCAATTTCGGGGAAGCGAATGCTCCCAGGAATTAGAAACGCACCTGATTGGCCCAATTCTCATTTTTTTGTCACATTTCTGTCAGTTTTGGCAGTAATGACGTTATTGTGAGTGATTTTGCTCCCCTGCCTCATACGCCCACTCCGTTTTTCGAAAATTTATTAAAAACATCCTCGGTTTTCATAAAAACAACAAAATTTTTGAGACTTTTTCAAAAAATTTCGCCAGCGGCGCCCTATTGTGTCGGAAGTTACATTAATTTAAGAACTTTTGCGTAAAACTTTTTCTTCGCTTTTACAAAATTCGGCCTTTAAGCCCCCCCCCCCCATTTGAGAAAGCTGCGACTGCCACTGGCTGAAAGATTAAAATATTTATTAACTTTTTTTTTTCGGTTTTCTATTAATAAAAGTTTTTTTTGTAGTCTACTATTTTTTTTATAAAAATTCTAGAATCTACTATTATTTTTTTCTCTGATCTACTATTATTCTAAAAATGGACCTGGCAACACTGACCATGATCATGAGTTAGAACAATTCAGGCCCTTATAGTTATCGCAGCCCAGACCGGGAATTACCACAGACCCAATCCCATGCCTGAATTGTGGTAGCCCAGGACTTGCTGACTCCTCCCAGCTAAATTGAAATGGTTTGGGACAATCATACCGTGTGCAAATTTTCAACCCACGGTCGTGGGTTGACCCCGATTTCTCAGTGTGCCGCTCAAAATTCCATGTATACTTTTCCGCTTTTCTACTGAAAAACGTTAAGTGGTCATCAACTGACCTTAAAAAAAAAGTACAGTGATGTACGACGTAGGAAAATGAGGTAGGCACATATTATTTTTTCAATTATTTTATTAACAATTAGGTTGAAAACTATTTTATTATAATGTAATATGAAGATATGTATAATAATATTGTTTTCTTTTTTCATACAGGAATAATAAATTTATACTTAGTAATAGACGATTGTCACGTAAAGGTTTAAAGAATATACATCTCTTTTTATATATATAATTTTTAAAAATTAGCTATAAAATAGGTACCAAATTTACATTCTAAAAGATTTATTATTATTCTACCATCGATTGAAGTCGTATATATAATAATATTTACCATTTGTTTACCTATTTTTTTTACTTTATCCTTTCCTATCACCCTTCCCTTTAAAATTAGTAATTTAACTTTAAAGTGGGTAATTTGTTATCGGGGAATACCGGAACGCTTAAGTCGAATTTGTGTAAACTCGCAAATACTATTGTAATTCTTAAGCTCGTAAAAATCAAGCACCGTAAAAACATTGTTGTTAATGTATTTTTAATGTAAAAAGTACTGGTCTGATAAGTGCCCTTAGGTACTATAATGAAGGTAAAAAAATAATGGCCAACAAAAATGAATGCTTCCTTGTCGTTCTTCTTATTCAAATTATCAGAAAATATCAAAGTAATTAAAAAAGTGGAGTTGGAAATAAAGAAGATATAAATAAGAATTATCATCTATTCATAAATACTGGTGTATAACAGAAAGAAAAGCCAACTAGGCATACTCTGACTTTAATAAGGTCGGCCCTATTTGTGACATTAAAATATGTAATAAGAAGCCAGTGAGATAACTCTCGATACTTATCGCTATATCTACCACAAACTTTAATAAAGTCGACATTATTTTGATATAATTTAATTTTTTTAGGTTCGGGTTATCTTTTTAATTTTCTTTTGAAAATGTTTTGATATAAACTCGATTTAAAAAATGTATGGTCTTCCCTTAGACTTTAATACACTCGACCTTATTTTAATGCCACCTCATTTTATTTGATTATTTATTCACATATTTTCATCTTCTTGATGATACATGCTTTTTTGTAAAGTTATTGAAAATTACTAACTTGTTTTTCTCTTGAAATTAATCGTGTGATCGATCCAACCCAACAAAGGGTATGTTTAAAAACAACTTTATTTTTGCGAATACGCATCATTGTTTTAATACGGACTGAATATCTTCAAACATAATTTAAATTCTGCTTTGGCATACTACCGAGAGAGCTTATGCTAATTTGACTTAAGCTTTTCCGGCGATTCCCCATTAAAAGAATGTTTAAAAAGTTACAGATAGGTTCTAGATTATCACCTTGAGTAAAACGGATTGTCAAAGGCAAAACAGGTTTTCTGAAAAATTAAAAACTAAGAACATAATATATCTATTTGTTATGTTGGTTTTCTTATTTTCGATTAGAAATACTACATTTGTTTCCACCGCTTAACAGGGATAAAAAATTCATATGTTTTTGTGTGACCGACCTACACAAACAGACATTAAAATTTTAAATAAAATTAACATGATAAATAACAAAACAATGCATAATTTTAAAAGCAACGCCACATACAATGTAACACATTGTAGTTCTGGGAAAGTATTGTTCATCTTTTCGCCTTCAAGTCGGTGCAAATGGAGATTATTTATTTAAACATTGAATTTTAAGTCGATATATAGAACCATTGTTTATTTTTCTGGAAGTTATACAACCTTATATGCTTTATATCTAAAACGGTTTTACGATTATATCCAAAAAAAAATGGCAAGTTTTGTGCATAAGATGGTAGACTTATTTCAAAAAAATTTGTGATTTGTGCCAAAAAAAATGTCAACTGTTTTGCCCATAAGGTTGTATACCTTCCCCATATATTAAATAATGGTAAGTAGAACCTAAATTACCTACAAAAGATTAGGAGCATAATGAACCATTTCTTTATAAGTCTAACAAATGTTGTGCTTAAATGGTCTATTCTTGGCATTTGTAATTTTTTAGCTCTTTTGCGTAAATTCGCCATAAAGACTTAAAAATAAGTAAATGTTCCAGAAGCTGACTTATTTTTATTTAATTATATTAAACCTTCCACCGCAGTTTCTCGATGTCTCATTTTTCTTACAAGACTTGCATTATTCTGCTTTAAATCACTGCTCGGCAATACCAGAGTTTACCGGATGTTAAGGGGTATTTACTCAAATTTCTTGACAAGTTGGTTAAAGATCTCACAATATATAAGTGCATTTTTTTCACTATATGTATAGCTTTCCTGGTATTATGGAGAAACCACACCGTTCTCATGTGGTTTCTCCTTAATACCAGGAAACGCAGCTGGCGATATGCCAACATCAATGACATTATATATATTCCAAAGAGTTATCCCAACTATAAAGCAAAATTTATCCAAGAGCTTTGTTTTGAGCAAGTCAAAAATCAGAAACTGACTGGATCAAAGAATATCGTATTTATAGGACTCTACGCATATTCTTAAGTTGATGGTTGTGGCTATTTTTATCAATTTTGCCTCACTTCTGAGTAAAGCATTGGAAAACCTATACAAATGGATTTCAAAGGAGCGGAAAGCTCTAGAGTAAATAAATGTTGATAAAATGCGTAACGCAATATACCTGAAAATAAAGACAAGAAATTAAATAAAAATTAATAGAATATCATTATTTATAACAATCTGCAGGGATAGGAAAAGAAAATTATATGAAGTTTTTTTAATTTTTGGAAGAAACTTATTAAAGAACTAACGAGTAAATTAAAGAAAACTGACAAAAAGAGTATCAAAATTAAGATGAGAAAAAGACCGTCAAAAATCATGAAAATGTTTTAACCAAAATATTATCAGTGATTTCTTTGATAACCATAATGACACAGATTATTACTAAAGCTGCAAATATAGAAGACATCCCAGTCAAAAAAGTCGAAGCTATAGAAGAAACTTCCAAGGAAATTGTTCCTGAATCAAACGAAAAAGCATAACAAAATTAATATTATTAATGTGTAATATATGCCACCAACAAATATTTTAGGCTTACGAAAGTCAGAAAAAATAACCAAATTGCCTGCGATAAATGATTCTTCTAGAAAAAGTATTGGAAAAAATACAGTTTCGCAGGAAAAATTGTTGATAAAGGTAGTAATAAAAATATATTAATGTTGTATTAATTCCTACAAAAGAAAAGAAGTGATTATCACTTTCACAAGTAAAAAGAAACATTTTAAAAAGAAATCTGAGAAACAACGGCTGATACTTCTAACCAGAACGCTAAAAAAGAAATTAAACCATTTGATAAAATGCCAAAATTGCCTGGACCAAAAACAAGAGAAAAAGACAAAACAGAAAATTCCAGTTTTAGGAACATCTGAAGAATAAAACATATAAAAACAATAGGAAAAGGAAATGAGAAAAGTTGGAAAATATAGATAAAAAATAAACTTAAAATATAGAAAATGGCTTAATCTAAACGAGAGACGAAAAACCTAACCGAACAAACAAACTCAAATTGAAGCAGCAGAAACAGAAAACGAACAGATTAAGTTAATGCTAGGGCAACAGGTGGGCCAAATTAAAGGAAATGGCTAAAAAGAAAATAATGTAATTGGTCATAGAGGAATCTACAACGTACCAGAAATTATAAAATATTTAGAATTTTGTTGAATAATACCTAATTTTCTGTATATCTGTACCTAAGCAATGTTAGGTTTAAACAAAATATGGTTTGAATTTAAAAGATTGAGCATTAAATTATGAATTTTTTATCGAGAAGGGAAAAGCAAAATTTTTATGAAAAACTTGTTGATTTCTCTATAATGTATACGTCACATCATCAAAAAATCTTTAAGGTGTCAGCTTTTGGATCATTTCTTTACTTGTTTCTTTTTTAGGGGAAAGTACCAAGGACAAAAACATATTAGGACTCCCAAAATTTGCTACGGCCTTTTCCCATTGCATAATTAACAACTTACTCTGTTGGGAAAAATTTTATAAATTCTGGTCGCTTCTCAAAATTAAATCTTTAAGTTAATTAGTAGTTAGTAAAAAGGAAATTGTTTAAGTTACCATATATCATTCCATGTGTGATTTTTTTTCTTTCAATTCATGAAGATTTTAGGCATTTTATTTAAAGTAAACATATCGATGATATCGCATACGGATATAAAACATTAAAACATTCTGAAAATATAGAAGACGCCCTAGTCGAAAAGGTCGAACCCATAGAATAAGCAACGAAGAAAAGTGTAATTTAACCAATCAAAGAAAAAAAAAACATTCAACAACATACAAAATGTTTACTGTTAATGCACAATACAGTAAAGGAAAGGAAAAACCCTTGTGATACTTCTAAAAAACAGAAAAAATTGGTTGTTACACGTTAAAAAATATGTTAAAATCAAAAATAGTTATTTTCCTAACAAGTGCAGAAAGTGATACTTTTTCGAACGCGGCGGTAGTTGCACGAACGTTGCGGAGCGGAGTTCGGGCAAGCCATCAAGGGTGGAAAAGACTTTTTTCGCCCGTGAAAATTTTTTTCCTGAAAGCTGTGCGCGAAAGACATAAATTCCGGACGCAAATGCGTGCGTAAAAGTGCCCTTTTTCGCTCGTAAAGTGCCCTTTTCTGCACGCTAGTAGGAAAATATTATTTTGGGTTGGGTTTAGTTTTAATAATGTTTTTTTTCTACTCGCGTGCGGAAACTACTCACTTTCCGCACTGAGTGCAGAAATGAATTTACCCCCACACTTTCCCGCACTAGGATTTTTATTATTGACTTTTTTTTCTTTACGTCCACCTCTTTACGTCTGTTAGCCGGCACATTGCGTAAAGTGACTGTTCCCTCCTTGACGTGTCGTTTGTCCATCTGAAATCGCGTGCGGAAAAGTGACACTTTCAGCATTAGTTAGGTAATAGTTATTTACCTAACAAGTGCGGAAAGTTATACTTTTCCGCACGCACCGGCGTTTGCACGAACGACGCGTCAGCGGTGTTCGGGCAAGCCGTAAGTGCGGGAAATACTTTCCGCACGCGTTAGGTACAACATTTTTCCTACAAGCGTAAGGAATATCAAAATATTTTGTCAATATTTTAGTTAAACCTAGCAGACTAAAAATGAAAAAATAGTCAAAATTACGAATTTTATGTTTTATTCAGAACTAAACTTTAACAAGCTTAAAAAATTAATTTTTACTTGACAACAATTTTTTTTTGCGAAATTTTTTTTCACGAACGGCGTGCGGAAAAGTGGCACTTGCAGCACGGAAATGAGTGCGAGAAAAGCGTTTTTAACTAATATTTGGGTTTTTTTGGAGGTTTTTTCCGGGTTTTTTTCCCGATGTTTTTTTTCGGGTTTTTTTTCCTGGATACGTATAATATAGATATTACCGAAAAATTTTATGTCGCCTTTATAAGAAATTTACAATGCCTATTTTTTTGAGTCTATCACGCATGGAATGGATTATTTGGATCTTATAGGATATCGCTTTTTTTGCCCTTTAAATTTTCAAACATATATTCTTGACCGCGTCCCTCCAATAATCCTCCTATATTGAAATGTAGTTGCGATTTAATAACATTTACCTGCAACTATTTCCTAAAGTAAGGAGGAGCAAAACTTAACAAAAGACATCCCACAGGCATCCAAGGTGGTCTTTCCAAACACGATAAGTAAATTTCAGGATTCCTATAAATCTAGTGGGTAATTAATCAATAATACAATTTACAAAACAAATGGTGAAAATCTGTCTCTCAAACTATTTAAGAATTCTTATAAAACTGCTTATGAATACCTACGAAGGTGGGTCCAAAAGTTTGTGGTCTGACGTACTTAAAGGTGAAATTTATGATCAAACTTTCAGAACTCCTCTTTGGAAGCAAACTGTAGGTGTTTTGTATTCGTCAAAGAAAAACTTAGAGTCTTAGATCCAAGGTAGGCCTTTTAGGAAGCAATTTTTGGATGATTTTAATATGGTGCTTATAGCCAAAAAAAAGGTTTAGAACGGCTGTTAAAATCTAATTTAAAGAAAATGAAAAGCAACATTGTCACAAGTAACTCTTCCTCAAGAATTTCTTCCACGGTAGAGTTTAATAAATGAATAGAAGTAACAGTCTTGATTAAAAATTTGACCTTTAAGAAAACTATTGTTATATTACACCATCTTGGAAGGCGGTAAAGTTAAACTTAATATATTAATCAGTCAGTCCACGTTCAGTCAATTGTCTCATGTCACTCGAATCGGCGAAACTTCTACAGAAAGACGGTCCAACAGACCAAAAAAACCCTACTATCGGACGAAGGACGTGAAAGTTTAACTTGTTTAATTAATATATTAAGTTAATAAATTTTTGAGGCGAGTAAAATACACAAATTATTTGTCAATAAGACTTGGGTATAGAAATTTTTAGTAATTATTAAAAACTTGATAGAAGGCAAGCAAAAAAGGTAAGAACCCAGAGCGTCAGTTTAATCTCCCAGTGACTTTGGCAAAAAATTACTGAATAACTAGAACATAAAAAAACATATAACTATGAGATACTATAATATAAGTAAATAAAATCTATATTTTTGTGGAGGATCCATAATGCTGAAGCTACTTTTTTATGTTTTTCGCCACTAAGTTAAGAAAATTTCTTAAAAAATAAATGATCTGTTCCCTCTCGCAAATCCTAACTAGAAACTAAGTACTTATCTTGGTGTGAACAGATTTTTTATTTTTTAGGGCCACAGAAACGGCATAGATTTGACAACACTGCTTTGCTATTTTTTTGAAAGATCAACAATAGGTGGCATCACTAATGCCGTTTCGAGGGAGATCGTGCAGTGTTCAGAACATGGTGCGAACTCCATGTGAGGTAAACTTATTAGGACTTATCAGGAAAGTAAAAAATTTCCGTATTCTTATTTTTATCACTTGAGAATTTGAATCGAACTTACTCAGTTTTCTTCGGCCTACCAAATTACGTGACCTTGGCGTTTTCAGAATTCCGCCAGAATCTCGCTTATAAAAAAATAAATATACATTTTTTGTTATCAGATAATAGGAATTATAAAAATCTACAACCATATCTAAAAATTTTTCAAAATTTGGTGTATTTTTTTCAAAAAATAAAAAAATCCAAAAATTGTTGTTACATATTTCTGTATTATCGACGAGGTTAAAGAAAAAGTCAGGTAAGATTTTTGACTATTGTTAGCCGTTTTATTTTATTTCGGGAATGAAAGAGTCCAGCAAAAAACCTTCTGGATACGGTTGTTCAACAGATTCCGTTTTCTCGTTTCCGATGTTCTACCCGGTAAAGATTGGCCCAAAAATAGAAAAGCAGTGGTGTCAAATCTATTCCTTTTTTGTGGCCTTAACTTAGTGGCAAAAAATCCAAAAAAAGTAGCTTCAGCATCATAATATAAGTGTCGCAAAACGTGTAACAATTATAACATTTAAAAACAAAGAAAATAATTTAAAAATGAAGGTCGGTCCTGGGCAGTCTACTGGCGCCCAGAATAATTTTTGGTCCTGCATTTTTTTCAGGTTAACTTGATTAGGAGAGTTATTAGAGAATTATTGAAATGCAGTTAGGCCAGGCCCTATTTTGACGCTGTTGACAGATACGCATGCGCAAGAACGACCACATTTAGGGCCGACACTAATAAGGTTAGAACCTTCCTTTGTTTGTGGAGGAATTATACTGCGCCGTATCTTGGCTGTGTCTAGCCGTATTTGACGTTTTTGACAACTAATCGCCATTTTTTTACGTTAAGCCTACTTTCGGAAATTTTTTGTGTTGTGAAGAAAATGAAAAAAAAGCAAGCTTTAGAGACTTTGTTTTACCGATGAAGACAATATTTGTTTGCTACAAGAAGTAGTTCAACAAAATCCCCAGAACCCTAAATGTATGGGTTTTCGTTTCTCATAATGTTACTTAACATCACAAATTCCAGGTCCTCCTGTCTACCCTCCACAAAGACCACTGCTTCCAACACATCATTCATGCTTTTAATCACTCGAAATATAAAAAAAACAACCTAAAATTTAGAAAACAGGCAACATATATTTGTAAAAAACAAACGGAAGATGGCTGTGGCACTGTAAATCTAACGAAAAAAAAAGAGTTTTTTGTACCTCAGTGCAAAATGAACTTCTTGAATTTCGATTACTTACACAGAGGATGGAACCTAGGGCGACGCCGTTTCGTCCTTATTAAGGACTCATCAGCTAGGTGTACCACAAGGATAGAGAATTTCGGCTCAAGCGGAGAGAATTTCTGTCGAGTGCCGACCATGACGCCACCTGTGTGAACCTCCGATAACCAAGAATAGCATCCACTGTAAGAGACATTACAATGCCATCTGTATGCAGGTTTCGTCTACAAGCATGCGATTATAAATCGCAAAGCAACCAAAAGGTACCGTACTGCACGATTTAAAAAACAAACGGAAGATGGCTGTGGCACTGTGAATCTAACGAAAAAACAAGATTTTTTATGTACTTCAGTGCAAAATAAACTTCTTGAATTTCGATTGCTCACACAGAGGGTAGAACCTGGGACACAGAGGGCGCCATGGTCGGTACTAGACAGAAATTCTCTCCGCTTGAGCCGTAATCTTTAGCACATAAGCGTGAACAAAATTCTCTGTCGTTGTGGTACACCTAGCGATGAGTCTCTAATAAGGAGGAAACGGTGTCGTCCTAGGTTCCACCCTTTGTGTGAGCAATCGAAATTCAAGAAGTTCATTTTGCACTGAAGTACAAAAAACTCTTGTTTTTTTTTTATATATTTATAGGTTAGAAATAAAGTCATGTCGTAACCGTTTCGCTAGAGGCTGGTTCGATAATTTTATAATTTGCTTTTAGGGCCAGGTCGGCGCTAAGTGCGACTATATTTCAATAATTCCCTATTATCACTTCGGCGTTTTTTTCGGAAAATGCAAGGGCAGGGTTGTTTAGCATCTTATAGTTATATGAGTATTTATGAAAGGAACAAATTCAGTGACATGACGACTTTTTACAATCAAGAAAGCTTAATAATATAGCAGAGTTTTTAACAAAAAAATCCAAATTAACAACACATGCATATTAATTTAAAAAACTAAAACGTAGAACCTGAAGGAACCAGCCACAGGTCACAGGTGGTTCATCAGTTACCGAAGGATTTCCAATTTATATCTTCTTGTATACTGAAATTTAAATAAACTTTATTTCCACATCGTAACGCCAACAGTTTTAAAATATCCGGGCAAGAAAAGCGATTACGATTTTACCATAGTGAAGAATGATGATTCGTTCTTGATTTGGTTTATATTTAGTAAGGCGTGCTAGTTCTTGCGGAACCGCAAGTATAGTTCAGAGTGGCGGTGCTTATAGAATTTTCAACAATCACTGGATTTCATACAGATTGTTGTATAAAAGCATCTTTGGAAACAATCGACACAACAAGAATTCTTTTTAAAAAAATCGGGTTTAAAGTCGAACAAAAGCAAATGTAAAATTTTTAAAATTTAGGAGGTGACACAAATAAAAAAAAGGAAATCGAAAACAAGCAGAACAGTACATAAGCATGGGTATAACACAATGCTTAACAGAAGTTTTTTCAAGAGTTCCAAGTTTGAAACAAAAAAAAGTGAATTAGTCGAGCAAAATTGGTGTAAGAAAAATTTTCTCCTTCTAGTCATTCCAAGCGATTATAGTTTTGTGCACAGGAATTGTTTTAAAATTTTAACCAGTGGTGTATGCAGGGAAGGACCTAAATTACCTCCTCCTTCAGAGCCATTAAAATCAATCAATCAAATGGTTAACTGAGACTATTGCTGTTACTTAACTCCTTCCCCCACAAAAACCTCCAGCTTTCCCTTAAAAACAATTTGTGCGTATGCCTTTTAAATATTTTATAAATAAATGAAATAAAAGGGTCTTTATTTCCTAGAAAAAAGCAAAATAAAAATAAAAATATTTATTAACAATTTATAAAAAAGCTAAAAAAATGGCGGAGACGAGTCTGTGACACAGGAAAAGGACTGCACTCTGAATTAAATCCCAAGCAGAATTTAAATTCAAAGCAGAAAATTTATGGTGTAAGATTAACAATTTTAATTATATTATTTTTATATTTTACATTTATATTTTTGTATAACTATCTTGGGTTAAACCAGAAACTCTTGGACCCTCCTCTTTTGCGTATTACGGTTAGTAAATTTGATTAGGTGCAACATTAGGAGCAAAAATTTTAAACGTATATATTTTTAGGCACATGCATAAAGGACGACAGGCCATGTTTCCTACCATAAAAAAAAGAGTGATTGCCAACAGGTTCATTGTTATCAATGGCATATATATGTGAACATACAATATAATATTTATGCAGGATAATATGCCATCACCACAAACTTGCATACCTAGATCACATAACGCACAGCAGAGTCCCAAAATTAACATTTAATTTAATAATAGTCACGTAACCTGTCAAACGTATTCCAACAAAAAAAAAATATAAAAATATTTTTGGGTAGTTGCTATAATCGTATTTTCTCTTCGGGTTCGTCTAATCAAATAATCGATAATATCTAAAATACATTAAAAAAAAAAACAAACAACAAATGGAAACCTACAAAGAAAAAGTTTGACAACATATTAACCTTTAAGGAGGAGGACATTGTGGTCAATAAAAACAAAATATAAGAAAAGCTATTTAAAAAATATTAAAAAAAAATCGTTGTCATTCCAATCGGTTTCTTTCACATTTTTCCATAATAGCATGTTTGGGACTTCTCACAAGAATGATCAACATAGTGATTGTAGGTTTCGTATTCATGGTCCTTCTTTCAAGAATCAAGGCGCCCCAAGGTGTCAAAAAGTATGAAATCGAAAGACGCATTTGGCAAGAAAACCTCAAAGGCTCCTTTAAGGGGTTCTATGAATAGGGCCCTAAAGAAGCTACGGAACATTGTTTTTCTCTGGCTGTGTAGGAGATATTGGGGTCCAAACAAATATAAATAATAATGCTCATTATACTTAAAGGATACTATGTCGATAGCAGGTTCAAGGAAAAAAGGCAGGATCATACCGTCAAGATGCAGTAAGCAGCGTTAAAAGTGTAAAATGCCCTTATGTGGATTTATCTGTGTTTGATATTTCCGTAGACTAACCATGCTCTGCTATGCATTATGTTATGCCTTTGTCAATTTTCATATGGAAATTGGCAGTAGTTATTCACTAGGTATTGGTCGGACAGCTTGCGAAAAAAGGAAAGAGTTTTGGAATTACTGATATTTTAAGGATGGACTATACTTTCACAGTATAAAAGAACTATAGAGTCAGCAAGGACACCACGCGCTGAGGCGATATTGAAGTTTTTTTCCGATAAACCGGTTGATTTGCGCAAAACGTTCACTAAAATTTAATTTTTATTGGACCATTTAATAGAGTTCGGTGTCCTCTAGCCAAAAGTTAAAATTGAAAATGTAGGTAGCGTCATTTATTTTTAAAGTATCACCGAACAGTAAATCAAAAATAAGAAAATATTTTATGTATCACATACGCTAAGCGATATGTATAGAATTGATGTGTAGAAGATCAGCCAAGATTCAAAAATGCAGTAAAATAACGAAGTTGTTGCCCAATTTAAGTATTAATTGCATGACTCAAGTAAAAGTATTTTAGAAATGTGCCTTAAAGATTTTTACATTATAAAACAAGGTGTATAATTTTTGATCAATTACTTTCCAAAATATTATATGATAAAGAGATGCTAACGAAACCCGTTCTATTAATATATATAAAGCTTCAACTGGCATAAGTTGAAGAGAAAGTATCAAACCTAAATCAAATTTTGTAGTTTGCAGGATTTTTTAGGTTCCTGGGGGCTTATTCTTGAATTTCGTAGGAAAGGTCGCACGGGAACGTTCACATCCTTCGTTTCGACCAATAAGAAAGCTTAGAAGCTGCCGAGCTTGAATGGTGCACGCGGAAAGCTGACCGGATTGTCGTTTTTTGAGAGCGCTTGTTCACCTCGTCCCGGGGCAGGTGTATGAAATTGTAGGAAAGTTCCTTCGAGACACGGCAATCGGGTGAGGTTCGGTCGTGGTCGGATAGGTTTCGGATAACTCGTGGTTGCTTCAAAGCCTATTATTGGTCCATATCAGGGAGAGGACTGTTCCCGTGCAATCTTTCCTACGAAATTCAAGAATCAGCCCCCTGGGCGGTATGTATTTAATTGCGATATTTAAAATCTCAGTATATAGATACCTGGGCAGAATAGGCCCATTTGATGCCGCAGTGCATGGTTCAGCCTTCAATAAAGGGCTAACCACCAGTTTTGAATATATACATCTTTTTTTCATATAGCGTGTTCTTTAGCAAGAGCAAGAACACGTGTTGTATAAAAGAAAAAGATGCAATGAGTTTTGAAAACGAACTCAATACCCATGAAAACATAGCAATTGTCTGATTGTTGGTTTGAAGTTTAGTATTAGTTGCAAAAGATATAATAAAATTAGTTTTCAGCCTGTACAAAACATTATGAGGATACCAATTAATTTCAACCCTGACTATCATCACAGTGCCAGGTGTCTCCATACCCGGCCTATTTATAGCGTTTTCCTTTTAATTTATTGGTGTAAAACTGAAACTTTTTATGAAAACTCCAGAAAAAATATTACTTAATGGACGTATAACCCAAATCCCACAATTCCCACTTGATACTTTAAATGATCAGGAAGTCATTATAATTTTTATTGGCTGATCTTACATCTTATCTTGTGTTACGTACTATCTGTGGGCGAGTTTGTAAATTCATCAGATTTTTTGACAAATAAAATATGACGTTAATCTGACATTTCAAGTCATTGAGTTCGATGAGCCATCGAAAATTAAAAAAGCTATAGCCTAGATTTTTTGATTTTTTTTTTTAATTGAGAAATTGCTGTGTAAACCCAGCATTAGTCCTCGAAAACTGTCTTTCAAATAGTTTTAACGCGACTTCTTATCAAGTCGGTAATGTTTATTAAAAAACGCATCAAAAAATTTGAAAACAAAATAATAACAACAAAAAAAACACAGATTAAATGACGTTAATGACATTCATCGGGAAAGTTCACCGGCCCCCATCAATTGGTGAATTGGAATTGGAATTGAAATCAATCGGATAATTTAAAAACCCGATGAATATCACCAAGAATCATAGATGAATTTACAAACTTGATTGTTTTCATCGGTGAGCTCATCGGTGAATTTACAAACCCGCCATATTACTCTACTGTTCTTTTATATGGCCAAAGTATAGTCCATCCTAAAAATATCAGCTTTTCTAAATATCTTGCGCTTTTTTTCGCGAGCTCTTGGACTATAAGTAATTTTGTGCGTGAAGAAGGTTTAAAAAAAAACACATTCACAGGAAGGTTTGATTGTCGTTTGGATTGCCATTTCCGTTGTCATCGGCCGGTGCAGTACAAGATGTAAAATGATTTTGAAAACGTCACAACATCGAATAATAACGGCGAGTCAAAAGGGATAACACAGGTTTTAATTGATGATTGTGCTTCATTCACTGACGTCCAGCAAACAGTTGGTACTAAAACAGGAAAAAAAAAACGAAATTGCAGCCAATTTTACATCAACTAGAAATTAGTTTAGCACAAGGTTGATATTAAACAGGAGGCGACATGTTGACGTCACCATATTGCTGTATTTAAACTTTAATATTATTTTAAAACGTTTATTTTTAAGTAAAAAGGACGCATGTCAATATTTTGCAAATAACTCATTATTATTCATCATTGAACGGTGAGAAATGTAGGCAACCTTTGTGACATATCAACCTTGGCTTTCGTCTAGAGGCCCTGCATTTAATTATGCAATAATTAATTTTCTTTATTTTATTATACTGTCACGAAAAGGAATCCTAATATTTTATGTTCTACGAAGTCAAGCCAACCTGAAGATAAGCAAGAAGCAACTAAACTGTACAAATGAACAATACTTATTTATGCAATCTAAGTTAATAGGCAGATCTAAAACATTAGTAATTTTATGAGTACACTTCATTCCAAGTTTAACCAGACAAATTTTTTGACACTGACAATGACAGTTCCATCTAGTTTCTGACTATAAATGTCAGGCGCCATATTGAAATTTGTCCGGAGAATTTGAAATGAACAGTACCTAGAACAGTTTTAGTCTTGCAGGGAAAACGCATACCTACTTATAAAAAATAGTCAATGTTTGACAAAACAGTTTTCAAATACTAATTTTTTTTCGTTTATGACTTTCTGTATGGTGTAGTACTGACTATATTAATATCCGGCGCCTCCATCATGTTACGGTGCTTACACTCTTTTACGGCTATCAGAGTGAACTGATAGTAGAGCCTTGAGGCCTTTCTCGACTGAGGGCGCCTCGAAGGCTCCACGACGAGTCTTTTTATAAAGCCTTCATTGTCGCAGGATTAGTGGAAAAGCGTAATAGGTGACAATATTTAATTTTTTGACAATGACATTGATATTTGAGTTTTGTTTAGTGTATTTACTTAATTTTTTGCATAATAACAAAAAAGAAAATAATCGTCAAATAAAAACAAAATAATACCTTGTGCACCTTGCTAACAAAAGATCCTATTCTGAAATTTAAAAAAAACCAATGGTGATGGTGGTTTGGTACGGAAGACCTGGGAAGAAATCGCACGACGCTGCAGTCAGAGTCACTGTACCGTAAGAAGTAAGCCGCAAAAAAATTAACTATTGATGTTGACGTTCATACTTCATAGTATAATGTAATTTTATTTCTTACTGCTTATGTCTTAGGCCTCACTTCTTATGGTGCGGCTACTCTGTCTCCAGCGCAGTCGTACAATCATGAGGATAAAGGCGCGTCCTTTGCAATAACCGGTAACTTATTTGCACGGTATCTTTATTTTATTGAAAGATCCTTTAATTCAGAAAATAGTATAAATACATTTCCTAATAAAGTATCTCTTAAACAGTAAATAAAATTACTGGTCCCAGAGTGTTAATAAACTATTGTAACTTAAAGATTATTAATTATATTAAAATAACCTAAAAATAACCTAAACATGTTACAGAAACCTATGTGTATGATTAGTTAAGATTACTTTTGTGTTTCTATAAAATACTTAAAAATAAATCTAACATATATAGATTAAGCTAAATTAATTAATTGTCTAACCTAAGAATACCTACAGGTTAATCACAACGATAATTAAATTTGATATTTTTACAAAATAAATTATAATTTTGGTTTTTTATATTATTTTCTAACGCTTCAAAACATTTTAGACATTGATAAAATGGATTGTTAATGACTATATTTGTTCTCTTAAATTTATTGTAAATAATTCCACGTCTAGTGTTATAGCTATATGTATGTCAGTTTTGTAAGTTATTTTTGAGTTAGTTTTTTGTATATTGTTCATTATTTTGTATGAGTATTTTGATTGTTCAATTTTTAGTAGCGAGTTAAGGTCGTGAAGTTTTAGAGTTTTTTAAAGAGTTTTTGAATTGGCCATGTAATCAAATTGAAAGAGAATTTTTAAAACTTTGTTTTGTAAAACTTTAACTGTTTTAAACAATGTTTTATTGCATGTGCCCCAAATGGGCAACAAATATGTAAATATTGATAAAAAATAGGCATTATATATTTTGTATTTGATATGTTTTGTAAAGATGTGTCGTGCCTTGAATAATGAACGTATCATACTTTTGATATGCTCTACATGTTTTTCCAAGTTAGTTTCTCATCAATTTGTAATCCCAAATATTTTATTGATGTTATTTGTTCAATTTGGATATTATTTATTTCTATGTTGAGGTTATGTATATTTTTTTTTCTTTGAGAGAATATTATAAATTTAGTTTTATCTGCATTAGTTTTTAAATTGTTATTTATGAGCCAATTAAAAAATATTTTAAGATCTTTATTTATCTGTTCTTCCAACTGATTTAAGTCTTTACCGCTATAAATTAAGATTGTATCATCGGCAAACATGTAGTGCACAGCAGAAAGGCCAGCCTTTTGTATACTTAATACATATAAAATATAAAGTATTGGCCCCAAGACGGAGCCTTGTGGTATACCATATTTTGATTTTAGTAGTTTGGATTTCGTTTTACCTATTGTAACTTATTGTTGTCTTGGGTTAAGATAAGACTTAATAGTATTATATGAATTTTCACAAAAACCTAAGTCTTTCAGTTTTTCAAGCAATTTTTCATGGGACACCACATCAAATGCTTTCCTGAGGTCCACAAACACAGCTACTATTTATATACTACCACCCTTTATAAATCCATACTGGTGTTTATCCATACTTATGTTTTGGTTTGCGAATTCAAGTATTCTATTTTTTATTACACATTCTACTATTTTAGAAAATGTGCTGATGAGGGAAATCGGTCTATAGTTATTCATGCTTGTTTTTTGACCGGATTTAAAGACTGGTTTGATTTTTGATGTTTTTAATTCATTTGGAAACTTGCCTTCTTTAAGAACATTGTTGGTTAGTTTAACTATTAATGATCTAATTTCAGAACTAAGATTTTGTATGTCTCTTATTGTGATATTGTCATTTCCAGGAGCACTGTTTTTTTTTCATATTTTTAATAATTTCTTTAATTTCCTGGTCGGTTGTCGCTTTCAATATTAATTTGTTTTTTCCGAATATTTCTTGAAATTGTTGATCTTCTTTTTTTATTTGTTTTTTTTTTTCATTTTCAATTTCTTCAATAATTTGAGGCCCAATATTCACAAAGTATCTATTAAAGTTTTCTGCAGTTTCTGTTTCATTACTAATTTTTTTATTGTTGATTTCAATTTCTGTTATGGTTTGTTCTTTTGATTGGCCTTTTATTATATTATTTATTACTTTCCATTGTTTTTTTTTTATATTGGTGCCAGCATCTGTCCACTTTTGTTTAAAGTATTTATTCTTTTGTGATCTTATCTTATTGTTTACTTGATTTTTGAGCTGCATGAACCGTCTTTTAAGTAAAGTTGAGGTTGGAAATAGATTATAATGATTATATAATGTATCTCTTTATTTCATAAGTTTTTCATAGTAATTTCTGCTGTTATCCAGTTGCTATTTTTCTTTTGCTTTTTAGTCCTTTTCTTTGTTGCATTTAGTTTGGCATTTTGAATAATTTCAATTAATTCTTTGACTGTTTTTATCTCTTTGTGTAAAATTGAGTTTTTAAAATTTTGTTGAAAATTTTTTACATTAAGTATTTCTCCAAAAATTATGTTTTGTTTTGTTAATTCTTCGTTTATGTAGATAGAGTTTTTTGTGGTAAATCCTATGTCTAATGTTGTTGTTCTTGTTTCTTTTTGTTTTTTAATGACGATTTTCCTATCTTCTTTGGTTTAAATCTAACTCTGATGGGAGGTGAGGTATTGTTACTTGAGGCTATACAAGGTGTAACATGTCTTAAAGGTCAATTTATTCTTGCAAAATAGATCAACGCCATACAGGAGTGCACTTTGTTACATTCTAGAAATAAATCTGGCCACTTCGTCGTAGACGTCGTCCCTACAACTTCCCAAGAATATTTCAGGAATGTTCCTTCTGAACCTAAAGAAGGTTCCAGGAATCCAAAAATTTTCTCTTTTGGCTTGTAACTGCTAAATTTATGCTTCATTAAAATTTCAATTTTTTTGTGATCAGATAAATGATTTGGCTTTAATTTTATGTCACATTGTTCAAATATACCTTGACCGCATATAATATGATCTACTATTGTTTTTGATGATTCAGTAATTCGAGTTGCGTAAACCTTATTAATTTTTGTTCTTTATCTTAAATCCATTTAATCTTACAATATTTTTATATTCTTTGGTGATACTGCAGCGGCTTTTTAGCAGGTTAATGTTGAAGTCTCCTGCAATTAGATGGTTTTTGGGATATTTATTGATAATTTTCTCAAAGTCTTCTAGGAATCCTTTGGTCTTATAATGAGGTATTTTTTTATAAGGTGGTTTATATATTACACTTAATAAAAAACTGTTACTAGTTTTCGAATGATCTCGGAAATTTTATTTTTAAAAAAAACTTTTATTTCGTTTAAGCGGTAGCAAAGCTGGAATACAACAAAACTAATTATGATGTTTCACATATACTTATAAACTAATTAATGCAAAGCTAGCAAAATGAAAATCTAAGAAAATATAAGGCACAGGTGTTCTTGTGAGAACATAACTCCTCCCGCGCTAGTTGAAAGCACAGTCTGAAGGACTTGATTTCAAAAAATTTTATTAGAATCTTCGGTTACTTCTGTTTTCCTAATTCTAATTAAAAATCTATTGATTAACATATAGCAAATACTAATAACTAATATCATATATAGAAAAATAGTCCAAAAACTGGCTTTTGTCACATATACTGGAGATGTCATGTCTTGAAGATCTTTCTTTTGGGCTGTCAATTGGGTCTGGATGTCATCGGTGGCATGTAGATTGATTAGATTTAAATCAATCGTGGGTGGATTGAAAATCGGTGATTGTCCTTTGATGTGGGTCCAATTGAGTATAGGCAAATTGACTTCTGTATAGGTCAGTGGTGTAGAGCCATATGATTCGAATACCATTGACTTTATTCGAACTTTACATTCTGGTGGTACCTCCATTAGATAGGAACCAAAGAGTAGTTTGTTGGACTCGGAATTGCCACAATTGATTTTGGCAATTGTATTGACTGGTGTGGTTATTATCCATTTACCATCTGAAACTCTGGTAAACTGATTGTTGTGTAGGTGGATAACGAACGGGTGACAAGTGGTGTTATTTAATTGAAACTTTAGAAGCTGTACAGCACATGGTGGATGTTCCTCAATGGTGCGAGTGTGGGTATTCTTGCAGATGAATTCGTTTGTTTGGACTTCTTCACATTTTTCGTCTTGGTATACATATCTGGATTCGCCAAGTGCTAGGTAGGGTTTGTGGGGTAGGTTGACGAGAAAGGATTGATTATTGGGGATTGGTAATGGGAACAAATTATAATATTGATACGTTTCTTTTTCAATCAAAGGCAATTGAAAAATAAATATTATTTGATAATCTCTTATAAAACTTTTGATTTCAATGAATTTTTCTAAAATAAGTATATTTTTTGAGACACCCTGTATAGGCAGCGAGTCTTCATTATGAAGATGTTTACTTATTTCTTGAATTTTTGCAAGTAATTCATTTGGGTCAATAATAGAGTTATGAAGAGTGTTAATTTTCGAGAACGTTAAGGCTATTTCAATTTTATCCAATATATTATAAATCGATTGATATAGTAATGTTATTTGATTAATAATAATAAACGTTTGGATGTACTCGTGGAACTGCATGTTATGAATGTCTGATCGTTTAATAGCGTTCTCAGTCTGTAAAATACGCGATTTTAAGATTATTTGGTTATGACTTACATTGGACATCATGGTTCTAAACTTATTAATGGTTCCGTTCAAGAGAGTAATTCGATTGATTGAGTCAATTTTTAATGTGTTTTGGTTAGATTGCAAAATTTTTATTTTTTCATTGAAGTTTTCGGCATCCGTTTGGTCTAGATTTCCAGTGATGCTCTTAATAAATGTACCCAATGGGTTAAATAAGCCACGCTTTTGTCTATTTTTGAATTCATAAGGAAATATTTGGATTAATAATGTCGTAATGCGTCTTTCTATAGCATGTAGAGGTAGTAAAGAATTAAAATATTCCCGAAAATACTCGCTATCATTTTTTAAGTGGGAAGATAATATATTGGTGTGATTTTGAAGAGAATTAAACTCTGTTATTATTGGTTGTAGATCAATTGTTTGAATAAAGGACCATTGATTCGTAACAATTTTGGCTGTTCCTAGCTTGAAAGGCAAAATTCCAGGGTGGTTGTTCAAGTCGTTGAACTTGACGCTGGCGCTGGTTCCGTAGATTGTCCAGGCCCATCTGTAACAATGGGTACTATTTTAGTTTCATTAATGTGGATAACTTCTTTGCGTTTATTTTTGGGGTTTTCGATTTCGATTTTATTGTTTTCTAAAATTTGTGTCAACGTAAAAGGCCCTAAAAATTTATTTTTCATTTTACCCGATCTCTTTTCAGTTTTCTTGTATACTTGCGATCCGATAACTAATTTTTGTTTAGTTTTCGATTGGTTTATTTTATCAATTATTTTTTGTTTTGTTTCTTTGGTTTTATCCGAAATTTGATTATAAAGGGCTTCAGTTTTGGTTTTATGATTATGGATGTATTCGGTGTAAACATGTGAAGCAACTAAATTCATTGGATCCCTCGCATCTGTGTGTCCGTGGACAAGTTCAAAAGGTGTAAAGTTTGTACTGGAGTGTATGGTGCTGTTATAGGCAATAAGTGCGTATGGCATTAAATTAGTAACTTCCGCGTTGGGGTCTGCGTCGCGTAAGAGTCGAATATGTTCGATCAGCGTAGAATGTAGGCGTTCGACAGGAGAATTTGATTCATGGTGATGAGGTGTAGTAAAATGTATTTTTATTTTATGAGCTTTTAATAATCCATCAACCACCTCGTTTCGAAATTCTGATCCGTTATCTGAAACAATCAATTTCGGAACTCCCATAAAAGAAAACATTTTTATTAATTGATCGCAACATGAGATGGCATTTCCGTGGTAAGGTAATGCTTGCGCAAACTTTGAGAATTTATCTATTAATGTTAAAAATTTTTGATTTCCCATAATAAATGTGTCAATATGAACTATTTCAAAAGGTTTACTCGGAGTTTCGGTAAGAACTAAAGGTTGATCAGGGGGTTTGCGATGGTATTTGGATCTTTGGCATACTTCGCAATTATTTATATAATTTGTCACATCGTTTTTTAAAGATTTCCAATAATAATTGGTTCTCAAAAATTTCAGAGTTTCTTCGATGCCACGATGGTTAGTTTTGCCTTCGTGTTTATATTTTATTAACATTGCCCTTTCCTCTTCTTTAACGTTATTTATTAATTTAGTGCACTCTATTAATTTGCAATTTTGGAAGTGTTTAGACATGGCCTGTTGAAAATAAACTCTAAGATTTTTGGACTGAAAATATATATGCATTGCTGATTTTGACAAATATTCCTTTAAAAATGTTACAATATGCGAGACACTTGCTGGTAAGGTGGCTTTTATAATTTTATTGCCGTCGAAATTTTCTTTGTCGATTTTAACGTACATTTCGTATGGTGATTGATTAACAATAATTTGATTGGCTTTATTATTGATTATTTCATCAAGCAATGTCATTACAACATAATTCTGATCGGCGTTCGTAGTGTGGACAGTATTACAGTTTTGATTTTGATTTATATTTTGTAGATTTGGATAGATTTCTTGTAGGGTCGGTTGAGGCGCTTGATCTGGTGGTTTAATTTGCAAATTTGAAGTTATGTTTATTTTCGGTTTTCCGTTATTTATGGTTTGCAGGTAATCAGAAACTAGTTCCGAAGAAAGTGCGTTTGGATCAAAGTCTTCGCTTAAAAATTTAGAAATATCAGAATCAATGTCTCCCGGAGAATTAATAACAGACTCCGATTCTAATGCGTTTAACTGAATGCGTGACAGCGCGTCGGCATTGGTATTTTGTTTGCCTTTTTTATGTATAATTTCGAAATCATATTCTTCTAATTTTAACCTCCAACGTACCAATTTACTGTTGGGTTCTTTAAGGTTACACAGCCAAACTAAAGGGCGATGGTCTGTATAGATTTTAAATTTGTGACCGTAAAGATATGGCCTAAAATATTTGCAAGCCCAAACGATACCTAACAATTCCTTTTCAATTGTGCTATATCTTTGTTCCGTTTCATTTAGCGTTCGCGATGCGTAGGCGATAGGTTGGTCATTTGGGGGATTACCTTGTGATAACACGGCGCCAAGAGCAATGTTTGATGCGTCCGTCGTAAGTACGAATGGCTTTTCGAAATCTGGGTATTTTAGGATAGGTGCATTTATTAGTAGATTTTTTAAGTGATTAAATGAATTTAAAAAGGCTGGCGTGTGTTCGACTTTGGCATTTTTCTTAAGACATATTGTCAGAGGTTTAGTAATTTTTGCAAAATCTTTGATAAATCGCCTATAATAGCCTGCTAATCCTAAAAATCCTTTAATTTCTTTTTGTGTTTTCGGTAAAGGATAGTTTTTTACAGCTATAATTTTATCAGGGTTCGGTTTTACTCCCTCGTTAGTAATTGTATGGCCTAAATATGCTACTTCTTTATGTAGGAATTCGCTTTTGTCGAGTTGGATTTTAAAGTTGGCCTGCCGAAGCCTTTCAAATACAGCTTTTAAACGGTCAATGTGTTCTTGAAGAGAGGTGGAAAATACCATTATATCATCAAGGTACACCAGACAGATTTCATTTTGAAAACCACGTAATACGTTATTCATAACGCGCTGAAAGGTCGAAGGTGCATTTTTTAGCCCAAATGGCATGCGCCGGAATTCATAGTGACCCGTATCCGTTGAAAATGCTGTTTTTTGTATATCGTTTGGATCCATTTGAATTTGATGGTACCCACTGGCCAAATCGAGCGTAGTGAAGTATTGGGATTTGCCCAATTTATCTAAGATGTCTGAAATATTGGGTAACGGGAATTTTTCGTCAATACTTTTATCGTTAAGGCGTCGATAATCAATCACGATGCGCCATTTGCGTTTACCAGATGCGTCCATCTTTTTTGGGACTATCCATATAGGACTACTCCAGGGTGATGTTGATTCTTGTATAATTTGATTATTTAACATTGCCGAAATTTGAGAGTGAACTTCAGCTTTATGTACGTGTGGGTATCGATAGGTTTTGGTAAAAATAGGTGTTTCATCCGTTAAATTTATTTTATGTTTTATTTGATTAGTGAATGTTAGTGGTGTATTTTCGCAGTAAAAGATGTCTCGGTACTCGTAACATAAATTTCGAATAGCTTTATATTCTTCCGTGTTACAGTGTTCAAGGCGCAGATTTTTCAAATTTTGTTTTTGTAAATTATCGATATTTTGATCATATTCGTTATCTACTTCCATTTTTTCAATAAAGTGAAATTCAGTTTCTTCCAAAATTTCAACCTCTATGGGTTGTAGTAATTTGATTTTTATAGGATTTTCGCGTGAGTTAGTAATTATGGTAAATGCGTAGGAATCAATGATTTTTACTAATGCTCGGGGCATTTCGGCACTACCAAAATCAATGTAATTAATAATACCAATACCATTGGATTCGTTGACAGGTATTTTTACTTGTTGAGACGTTCTTGGTTGAATTATAATTTCGCAGGGGAATATTTTTAAGTTTGATTTTGACTTATTATTTGCCTGATAGTACAAAGGCAAAACTGAATTTTTTGATTCTAAACAAAAGTCCTTTAAATTAATACTAGCGCCTATCTGTGTTAAAAAATCTATTCCCAATAAGCCATCGAATTTGGGAGAGAAATCAAAAAGATAAAATTTATGATGTCCGTGACAATTAAAAGATGGAAATATTGGTATATTCGTCACCTCATTATGATTTGATGTCGCGTGGGCTGTTCGCACGAAAAACGGTTCAGTAATTATCGAGTTAGGACAAATTTGGTATGCTAATTTTGGTTTTATAAAACTGCGACCGCTACCAGTGTCTATTAAAAATTTTGCATTTATTTCAGGTAGAAAAATGACTGGCAGTTCGGAGTTTGTGTGACTGTTTAATAATATTATGTTATTTTGTTGGAATCCTGAGGTTCCTGAAAATTTTTGTTTAAAGGTTCCTCATAACTCTGGGTCGGCTCAAAAAGGGTTGAATCATTATTTATTTCCAAGCTGGGGTCGTAATAATAATTATCGAAATTACTTTGCTCTTGAATAGTGCAATAATTTTGAAAGTCCTGATTAGTCTGATTAATTTGATCATTTTGATATTGATTGATTGATTGGTTATTGCTATAATCAATATTTTCAAAATTAACTGGATACTCGTAATTTTGATATGTGTGATTTTGGGAATAATTTGTCATGTTAGAGATCGGTTCTACCGTTTGGTTAAAGAGTTCTTCAACTATAAAATCGCGACGGGGTTGATTTTGTGGGTTTTTATTTAAAACAGTGTTGCCAGATGAAGTATCCATCGGTTCTGGTCTATTTGTTGATCGAACGACTGACGAAGTCGCTAGTCGTTTGTTATTTTGATTAAAACTATTATTTTGACTAAAATTAGGGTTATAATTGTTAAATTGAGGGCGTAAGTTATTATTGAACATTGGACGATTTATTGGATATCGGGGTGCAAATGCGTTTGATTCATTTTGAAAGGTAGGCGGGTTTTGTCTCCACCTTCCAAAACCTGAAAATTGATTATTTGTTGTTGCAAAACGTGAGTTGTTGAACATGTTAGGATATTGATTCTGCCTAGAGAAATTATGATTGTAGTGAGGTGGCCAAGAGGGTGCAAAATTAGGTCTTTGTGGTACATTTTGGGATAGTGGGGGTGCTAAAATTTGTCTTTGTTGGTTTCTTGATTCAAACATGTTATGGGTTTTATAATACATAAAGTTTTCTTCTTCTTGCGCGAAACTCATAGCTTCTTCAAGTGTTTGAGGATTTTTTAAACGTACTATTAATTGCATTTGATAGTTTAAACCGTGAATAAAGGTTTTCAATACCAATTTATCGTATTCATTGATTTTTAATAATTTTATATCCCTAGCGTCATTGGTTACATTTATTTTAGAGAATAAAAGGCTTCTGATATCTTGAAGTTTTAGACCAAACTGTTGCGGTGTTTCATTTTTTCCCGGTTTTAAAGATATTATATCTTGTACTACGCAATCAATCGATCTTTGATCGGCAAAGGTGGAAATTATTGATTGTTTTACGAGTTCCCAACTTGTTAATTCAACGCGGGACGCTATTAAATCTGCAGCCCTACCAGTAAGTTTACTTAAAATTGTATCAAAAAGGCAGCTATTGATAGGAGCGTTCGTATTAGTTCTATCTTTGTGATTTGATAGGAAATTTTCACATGCCGATATGAATCGATTTATTTGTTTTGGATTGCCGTCAAAACAGGGGATATTATCCGCTTGATACCTAATTAACGCGTAATTAGGTTGTGCCATTTCTTAATATTATATAGTTCAAAATGCCTTAAATATTTAAACAACGTATCAATATAAAATTTTTTTGTTTTTTAAGGATTAATAATCAAGGATGCACTTACAGTAGTAATATTTTCTTCATTCCAATAGGACGAGCGATGATGTCTCTTCCCTGGTATCTAACTATGAGGATTGTCTGGACGATGCTTGTTCCATACACCTCGCACCAATAGGACACTGTATTCCCTGGTCTTGGTTGTTTCACCACTTTTACAACACCACTTTCCCGAAATTTTAGTTCTTTTTGTAGGCTCGTTCCACCACTAATCGTTAACACGAAAACGGTTACTTTTCCGCACGATGCGCAATAGTTGTCCGCTGGCGTTCGATTATCCTACCGACTGCGCCAGTTTTCGAATGATCTCGGAAATTTTATTTTTTAAAAAAACTTTTATTTCGTTTAAGCGGTAGCAAAGCTGGAATACAACAAAACTAATTATGATGTTTCACATATACTTATAAACTAATTAATGCAAAGCTAGCAAAATGAAAATCTAAGAAAATATAAGGCACAGGTGTTCTTGTGAGAACATAACTTACTGTTATTTATCTCTATACATATCCAGTAGTATTCCTGGTTTTTCGTGATTTCAATTAATCTAAAATTTAGGGTATTTCTAACATATATTGCCGCACCCCCTCTTTTGCTATTTAAACATGTGTGAATAGAGGTATATTCTTCTATATCAAACGCATGAACCTTATTTTGGTAGAGCCATGTTTCTACTAAAACTATAATATCACCTTTCACTTCTGCTTCCAGTTGATCTAACTTAGATCTAATACTTTGTGCATTCAGGTACGTTATTTCTATATTTTTCTTTGGTTTAAGTCAATTCTTAAATGAGTCAAGATCACTTATATGATAAATTTTGCTGTTTTCTTACTCTCGTAGGAATATTTTTCCTTCTGACATCCAAAGAAATTTGTAGTCATTTTCCTTTTTAAATTTGAGAGCTTCTTTAAAGATTATCATGTTTTGTTTTGTTAATTCTTCGTTTTATGTAGATAGAGTTTTTTGTGGTAAATCCTATGTCTAATGTTGTTGTTCTTGTTTCTTTTTGTTTTTTAATGACGATTTTCCTATCTTCTTTGGTTTCAAATCTAACTCTGATGGGAGGTGAGGTATTGTTACTTGAGGGTATATAACGTGTAACATGTCTTAAAGCTCAATTTATTCTTGCAAAATAGATCAACGCCATACAGGAGTGCACTTTGTTACATTCTAGAAATTAATCTGGCCACTTCGTCGTAGACGTCGTCCCTACAACTTCCCAAGAATATTTCAAGAATGTTCCTTCTGAACCTAAAGAAGGTTCCAGGAATATCTGGAAATGTTAAAAAATATTCTCGGAACGTTCCCGGAACGGCAAAGTTTGGCAAATATAACGTGCCCGATTGTTTCCTTGTATCATTAAATAACTAAATATACTTTTGTACTCTAAAAACCATCCCGATACGACCAAAAAACAAAACATAAAAAAATTGAAGACAATGACAGGATTTCAACCCTTAACCTCTGGATTGGCAGGCCAATACCATAACCACTGGGCCATTGCGACTATATAAATATTTACTTAAATTAATGTTTGGCCAAAAGTTCCTTGGATTCTTGATAACTATTCTGTTGTTAATTCTGGAAGGTTCCATGGTGGACATTTAGAAATATTCCTGGAACCTTCCTCTGAAACGTTCCATGGAGATCCGTCAGAAACGTTCCTGGATTGTCCTAATTAGAGCGCGAACGTTCCCAACCAATGGGAACCTTAATGAAATGTTCCGAGAACGTTGGATGTTCTTAGGGGTCGTACGTTACCTTTGTTGGCACTGTAAGTATTGACTCTAAAACCTTGTTCAGTCGGCCAATTCTGGAAATGAATTCCTAAAGGTACGAATTGTTTAAGCTGCTTTTTTTCACTATGAAAAAAAGTGAGGGATTTGATTTGTATATAAATATATTTTAATAATTAAGCTTCTGAACGCTTTTCACGGGCTTTTTTACAATTCCTAGTATATCGCTTGCGCATCCTTATACAAGGTGCCACTTCCCTATACTAAACAAATATGGTGGTACCCATATTAAGACTGTTGCCAAACCTATTAACGCTGAGAGATGAAACAAAGATATATTAACAAAATTAACCAAAAAAGTCGGGTATCCAAACATATTTTTAGTGTTATCAAATCTTCTTTTAAACTAGTTTTTTAGGTAACATCCTATAATTTTGCAATAAGACTTGGCACGTTTCTATTTTAGGTCTTTAGGAACGCCTGGAGGATTGACTTTATAGAAATTACTATGTGGACGTAATTTATGCGTGTTGCTTGAAAAACTCAATTTATAAAATATAAAATGATATTTTTTTACACAATAGATAAAAACCAAAACGTCAACAGCTAGCTTGTAAATTCACCGGAGAGCTCACTGATGAAAAAAATCAATAACTTCGTAAAATCTATAATACTTGTCGTTGACATTCATTGGGCTCTTAAATCATTATATCGATTCAACCAATTCCCTAATTGATGGTATCGATGCTCACCGACTCTGGGGGCCGGTGTCGATAAATCTCACACACGTCACTTAATCAACTGTATGTTCTTGTAATTATTGTTTTTTTTATGTTTAAAAAATAATAATTGCAGGAAAGACAGAGAAATTTGTAATAAAACTATTAATAAAAACAATTTACTCAGATAAAGAACTTTAGTTTTGGTTAATGTAAGATGGACCTAAAAAGCCGTTATCCTCCTGAGGAATTTCTTATTTTTGGAACTTATAAAAAATAAAAATTTCAAAACTGAAAAATATTTGATCAAAGCGAAAAGAGAAATGATTAAACGATGTTTCGCCCTGGGTAACCTAAAGTAATGCCTATTTGTGAGTGGTTCAAGGTTGGAAATCAAAGTGTATGATGGTGTTTAATGATGTATAGTGGAGGGTTACCAGTGAAACTACTGATGAGCGCACGCTGGTTACCCAGGGCGAAACATCGTTTAATCATTTTTCTTTTCGCTTTGATCTTTTGTGTGTTCCTTATGGGATGCTCATCCAAGTTTGAATTTTCGTTATTTCCACCCAAGATCTTTTGATCTTTTGTTTTTTAGTTTCTTTTCGGTTGAAGTAACTGATTTGGAGGTTTTTTATTTTCTTCTTTGTTTTAGTTGCCTTAGGAGCATAATCCTACTGGAAATATTAACACACCAGGATGAATTCGTATCAGGTAACTTGGATAAGTAAGTACCAGTGCGGAACGATGCCTATTTGTGAGTGGTTCAAGGTTGGGAATCAAAGTGTATGATGGTGTTTAATGATGTATAGTGGAGGGTGACCAGTGAAACTACTGATGAGCCCACGCTGGTTACCCAAATGTAACTTTGTGTTATATCTCGTGAACTAAAGGCCTTAAGACAAAGGTAGATTTGTCCTTAAAAAATCTTCAAAAAATGTTTTTAATGAAAATCTCTATCTTTACAAATAAAAAAGTTGTAGAGGGTTTTAGAAACGCACATTTTTGAGAATCACCCTGTAGCTCACAAACGCTTTGACATATCGCAATGCGGTTTTTAGTTTTCGACTTCTCTTGAAAATGAGCCCGTAACATGTATATTAGTTTTGGGCTAACTATGCTGCAAAAGCCCAAAGCTATAGAGGCCCCTCGAATTTGGACCACCCTGTACTTTATAAGGTATTTAAATACTTAATTTAATAACATAAATCCTAAATTGGTAGTTACATTTTTATTATTAGGAATTAGTCTGACAGAGTGAATTTTGTAAATGTGTTTGAATTTTATTAAACCAAGAGACTTTTTTGAGGCATGGAAAAATGTAACCAGCGCGGCATTTTTGTGATGGCGATGGACAAAGAAGGCCTTGCTTTTACTTATTTAAAAGAAAAGTTCCCTAGAATCAGTGACGCTAAAATTAAAAAGGGAATATTTGGGGGTCCGCAGATTACCAAACTTTTCGGAGATGCGCAATTCGATTCCGTACTTGAAGGCAAGAAAAAAATACTTGGAACACTAGAGCAGAAAACTATAAAGACCTGGTTGTCCAACTTCTTTTCTGTTAGTAACATGTCGTTAAAAATTAATTGCTTGGGTTCTCATCTAGATTATTTTTAAAAGGCAGGCTAAGAAACGCCAAATGAGTGCCCAACGAGGTGCCTAAACTCTACATTCCATAATAAAAGTGTGCTATTTGATTGCTTTTGTTAAATTAAAGGTATATGGTTATATGTATTTTATATATTCATTGTATGCCTATAAATCTTGTAAAAAATAATAGTTTTTTTTTCCTATCCAAAAAAAATTGGAATTTGTTCCCTAGTGTTATTTTACTTTTTGTATACACTTTTCGTATTTTTATCGTTTGCTCCGTTATGCGAATATGACTTACCTTGTACATCTCTTAAACAAAATAAATAAATTTGGAGAGAAAGCTACAAGGTACAAAGGAAGTGGATGTAAGACTCTTAGAGCAATTGTTGATGTTACTAAGTCACACTGTGCTAACACATAATTTAATGTTACTAAGTCACACTGTGTTAACACATAATTTAATTGTATTGTCTGAGACTTTTACACCATAATGTAAAAATATACAAATAAATAACTATAACATGTAGTACAACGATGCAAACTTTAACAAAAATAATGGTATAGTCATATATGCACATAAACAATTAAATATTGAGAAACCTGAAACAATTTTATACAACGAAGATAAATTTTCTTTCCTAATTTGCAAAAAAAATAACATAGCTTACAATATTCTGGCCCTGTACTGTTTGTACAGTGTCTTGATAGATTTTTTGAGTCATTTTTAAATTACGAGAATACAATAAACTCTTTTGTGAGCGATATAAATACCAGGGATAAAAATATTCGACACTATAGACGCCTTCTCGCGAGCGATGATTTCGAAAGCACATTTTGAAAACATACATCACCGTTTTAACCGCAACGTCACCGTTTCGAACCATCGCCACTGATCGCCAAGCTGTGTGTGTGTGGCTTCTCGTTTTTTGGATTTGGAAGTTTTTTTGTGATTTTTCGAAATAGATGTCCTAAATCCACAAGCAAGCCTCTTTTTTTGTCGCCGTCAGATAACCTTGGCCTATTTTAATTATTGCTAAAAATTGACAATACCGCCATATTAAACTGTGTTCGAAACGCCGGCCAAGGTGAAATCCTTTGAAATGTTTTGAATGTTTCGAACCGTAATGTCACGAAATCATCGGCCGCGAAAAGAGGTATTCTCTTAATTTTATGGCCTCCAAAGATTGTCACACTAAAATCTACTAGGGTCACCGCAGACCCTATAATAATTTATTTATGAATAATCGCTGAACATAATGTTACTCTTGAACCATGCATGCTAAAATGTAGTATTATAGACGATTACGCAAAAATGTTTTATAATTAATTAAAGACTAAAAATCAATTAATGTAAATAAAAAATGAGGCATGGTGAGATATCATGAATGAAAACAATATTAACTCAGCTACTAATAAACTCGTCAACAAAATTAATTGTTTCATAAATAAAAACATCATAAATCAATACATAAAACCTAAACTTAAAATAAAAGCTAAGCCATGGATAACACACCATTTAATATCTCTAATGAAATAAAGGGAGAAAAAAAAGGAATTTTTAAGAAAAAGACAAGAATATTTAAATAACTTTTAATCAAAATAAAAGTTATTCAAAGATGGTGTGGCATTAAGTCAAAAAAGTAACAAATAAAAAGACCAATAAAAAAAATATAGAAAAATTATAACAAAACAACAACATATACAAACAGCAAAGATATATATGATATTTTTAATAACTACTTTACAAATATTGGAATTAACATGGCGAACAAAATTACTCAACAAAATATAAGCTTAACAAACTGTACAGTAGACTAGCTCGAAAAAACCGTGCTTTTTTCACGTGCTACAGAAGACGAAGTTAAGAAATTAATTTTTTTGAAAAAAAAAATAGTTGTCTGGGAATTAGATCTAGATCCAGAGACTTAAAATTAGTGGAAAATTTTATTGCAAAACCTATTTGCCATTTGCCAAATTTAATATTTCAATGTAGTTAATATCCCGACTTGTTCAAAAAAATCTATAATTATCAAAATATTAAACAAAGGAAACTAAACCAATCTCAACAAATATAGGTCCATATCACGACTCAGTTACAAAAAAATCACAGAAAAATGCCTAAGGTAAAAATATGATAGAACATTTGAATTTTAACAAATTATTTTATTTAGTTTTAGATCAGACGTCTCGACGCTATTTATAAAGTCACCAGTACCTTATATACTTCTTTTAATAATGGTCGGAAGCTCTTGGCAATTCTTGAATTTGTCAAAAGATTTCGATACCCTTCTTCATACAAAACTATTACAAACACTTTACTGTTATTGATTTAGAGGAACAACTAATGAACTTTTTAAAAACGACTTTACCAAGCGTAAACAAGTTGTTTTAAACAATATTGAATATGAAGATGATCAGGAAGTTCCAATTGGTATAGCATTTGCGGATGATGCGGTAGTGGTGTTTGATAGTCAAACCACACTTATGGCAGAAACTGGAATTAAAATAATTCTAGATTGGCTAAATTTAAATTTGCCTACCCTGAATACTGAAAAAACTAACTTTATTTTTCTTTAAACGTAATAGGACATCCAAAATTTGATTTTTTGACTTTGCGCGCATGCTTACAACAAACTCAATGGAACTGTCAAGTTTTAATTAAATAACTCAAACATAATAGGAACCTAGGCATAGAAATAAACGAGTGGGTCAAAAAATTAAGAATAACACTTTTTAAATTCTATCATCTTCACTAAGTACTAGTCCAAAAACCATGAGATCTGTTTATGCAGGTTCGATCGAGTCACTGATTAATTATGCCGTGCCTATTTGGGGCGGTATATATGAAACAAACATCGCACCACTTAAAATAATACAAAAATACATTATTAAACTGAAACGTTATCCCACTAGTGAACTATTTATTAATAATGTATTTTTCAAAACTATGCTAATATTATCTACTATAAACTATTTTAAAAGAAAAAAAGAGATGAAAACAAATGCCTCTTCTGGTCAATATCACCTAAAAATTTAAACTTAAATCGACCTTAAGACAACAGTACATCATTTTTAAGAATTATTGACTATTTCAGCGTAAAATTGTACGATATCTTGCCAGATAACATTAAATACATATTGATTGATTCAAAAAACATAAAAAAATATTTTGGAAAATATAAACCCTTTTAAAACAATTATTACATCATCATCATAACGTTAAACATTTAACGGAATATTCATTTATTTAGATATAGTTTGGATCTATTTAATTTGCCACCTAAGTAGTAGTTAAATTATTAATTTAAAATTAAAATACGCTTATTACGGTTCTATAATACTATATGTATAAAATAACTTCAAAAATTGCACACACAAGTTCATGTGTAACTAATTTATAATTTTATATATTTAAAGTAACTAGAAATAAAGAGTATTTGTATTTGTTTTAATTTTTGATGGCTCATAGGAATTACTGACATGGAATGTTAGATCAAGTCATATGTCATTTGTCAAAAAATTAGGTCATTGGTAAAAAAATGCTGAATTTATAAAGTTGCCCAGAACGTCATCGTTACGACAAGGAACAAATGAGGTCCAATTAAATGTAGGTATGCGTCAAAACAATTGGAACTAACCCCAAATGTCTTTAAGACTATTTAGGAGGTAAAAAGGGTTTTTTTAACTTTTTATTTGATTTGAGTACGAGAAAAATTGATCTTTAAGTTTGGAAAATGTAGCTCTTATAGCTTTATGTTTACACATTATTTCGCGATATGCATCTTGCATTAATTAGCTGTCTTTTTATTATTTGCAAAGCCATGATCAAATTTAAGCGTAACCTTTACACCATTAGTAATTTTCCAGAATATATATATATATATATATATATATATATATATTTATATATTTGTATATCATACAGGGCCTCTAATTCTGCACTAAATTAAGAAGGATTAAGATACTTTAATTAAAAAAGTTATGTGAGAGTACGGGACAAAATTCCCATCTTATTCATTGTTAAAGTACAGTTGACCAAAATCGTAATAAACCAAATCCTGTTTGTTCCAATTCCGAAATGATTTTGCTTGTAGATCCGTTAGCTAACAAAATGTTTCTATAACTTAAGACGGAGTTACCCAGCAACGTAATGCACAATTCTTAAATTATTTGTTTAATTTTATATCTCGATCTTTTTCCAACAAGATATAAAAAAAGACTGAGATGAAAAATTAGGCACAAAATTTAAGAATTGTGCGTTGCGTTGCTGCGTAAACCCGATCTTATTTTTGTTACCAAAGATAACTGGGTTTTTAAGATTATTACGAATTTGCTCAAAATCATAAAGTATCTTGATTGACTAATTACACAGACTTTTTTTTCATACATCATGATATCAAACATTTTTGTCGGTGCGTAACAATTACAAAAAAGTCGGTGAAATTATGTGCTATTCTTCCAACGAACGGGTTAGGTGTTAGGTTTACAAATTAAGGCAGTCTATGAATGACAAAATGCTTAATTCGTACAAACTAGAGTTTATGTTGCTAGTAAAGTGTAAAATCCTAAGAAATTTATTATACAAAATATAACCATAACAAAATATTACCGCTAAAACGACTGGATCCTTATTCTTGACGGCCTGTGAGGTGAGTAGTCACTGGTGAGTATTTACCTGTCTTTTTTTCACATGGTTTAGAGTAGGTGAGAAGTGAAAATTTGTTCACACTCACGCGCACAGGTGTCAAGAGTACAGCTCGTGGAACCTTTGGCGTGAACGATTAATTCACAAAACATTTTGCCACCTAACCAGAACTTTATATTTTTCACTCTCTACACCTGTTTCGCCATATAAACCGTTCATTTAATAAACCGTTCATTCAGACTGCAGCACTGGTCTGAGAGTTGGAAGCAGGCGTTGGTCGTACCTATACCGAAACTCGGCAAGGACAAACTCTTGCCTACTAACTATAGACCAATTAGCCTGCCTCCGGCCCTCAGTAAGCATGCAATCTCGTCAATAACATAGACGAGCTGGAATTGAACGACCCGGGTCAATTTTCGTTTAGGAAAAATCATAGTACCACGCAACAAGCGGCCCGTCTTGCCCATGAGGTAGTTGAGGCCTTTTCTACACGGCACAACGTTGTGACGACGTTCATAGAGCTGAAGAAGGCTTTCGACAGGGTGTGGATAGACGGACTGCTTCATAAGATGACCAAAACCCAAATTGACCCTGGAATAATAGAATTCCGGCAAGTTATCTAAAAGGCAGGGAATTTAGATTGAAGGTTGAGCAGACGACGGCTAATCCTAGGGCGGTGCCCTCGGGCGTACCTCAGAGCTCCGTTCTGGGGCCGACTCTGTTCAACTTTTACACAAGAGTGCAACCGGGTATCTTACGATTCGTCTATGCCGACGATTATGGAGTTTTAGTCCCACATAAAAGCGCCGAAGTCGCAAACCGCAAAACTCAAAAATATATTGACCGGCTACTCAAATATTATGAGAGATGGAAAATTACGATCAACGAAAACAAATGTGAACAGATAATATTTACTAAGAAACGTACGGATAACGAAATACAAAACTTATTACAAATTAAAAATACTAGAATTATACCAAAAGAGCAAGTAAAATATTTAGGACTTACACTGGACAAAAAACTGACATTCAAGACACGTGTACTTAATTAAAAATTATCTACATTTTGATAACAAAATACAGATATACCTGACTATAATCAGACCATCGCTTACTTATGCGGCCCCAGCGTGGTCCTACGTAGGTAAAACAAGATTAAAAAAACTTGAAATCCTGCAGAACAAATATCTACGCCTTATCTGCGGGCTTACAGCTAGAAGGGTCTGGGTTACCACACTTCAAGAGCGATCTGAAATACTTTCAATCGCAGAATACATAGTGGAACGTGCCAACAAGTTTTATGAAAGGCTGAGTAATGAGCGTGTATCTTATATTACAAAAACCAGAATAAACAACATTGCCCATAATAGAAGACACAAATATATATACCAAAATCTAGATATATTTCGGCTACCAGCCCCCCTCCCTAAGCAACCGGTAGGGAACTGGTCTGGTAGAGAACGTCGCAAACCATATTACTGACCAAACAAATTGGATATAGAAATAAATTAAACATAAGTATCATCCCACAAATTCATATATCCTCACCCTTGTGCATATCTTCCCCCCATCCCTCATCAGGGAAGAACCTTAATTATTGTAAATAGGTTTTGTCGCATGTATTTACTATATCATATTACATCCCACACATCATATTAATTTAATTAATTAATTAAGTAGCTTTAAGAAACTTAAGGATAAAAATGAAAAATTTTACAAAAAGGATTAGTAGGAGCCTAGCGAGTGATAGGAAAAAACAAATAGCTTAATTAGTAGGCATTGTAAATAACGTTGTAAATAAATTTTGCTGATTTGATTCGAATTGATTCACCAGATGATCGCTATTTCTATATTTTAATTTATTACTATCTTGGGATAAAACAAACTTTCAATGCCCGTTTTTGAGTGGATATACTGGTGTAGTATATCGTGATAGTTACAAAAAGGAATCATAAAAAACTTGGCCTTTAATAGCGAACGAATTCTTAGAAATTATAATTTTGCGGAAAAACTACCTATTTTAAATACAAATAAAAGGATCTAGATGTAACATCTAAACTGATAAGTTTTATTCTTCTCCTGAAGATGCTAACTTGATTCGCGAAACACGTGTAGAGAGTAAAAAATATAAAGTTTTGGTGAAGTGAAAAAATGTTTTTGAAATGACACAATATTTTTATTGTGAGCCAGCAACTGTGGCAAACTAGTGTAACTAATTATCTGATAATGAATATCTAAACTAAGTAGATCAATATGTCTCTAAAAAAGACATTATGACACTTGAGATGTATAAAAATGCCCCCAGTTTAATTTCTCTGCGCTATTTTGTACCAGTTGTATTAAAATACACCTGAATCGTTTAATATCCACCAAACAATAATTTTAAAATCTCTAAGTATTTTTTAAATACTAGATTGTAGCAAAATAAACCCTGGTGTGCATATTATGGTCGTAGCAAATTCTACAATTACTAATTAAAAATGCTCGATCACACGTTCATTCCATGAGGAAAATATAGTATTTCGAGGGGCTAAAGTACGAGTTTTAGGCATTGGTAAAGACGCTTAGTTTTCAATATTTGAGCAACAATTTGAAAATTCTGCAGTAAAAATAGTTTTATTCTAGTATAATATATGCGAAAAAAACACTTTACTGGATTTAACCCTAGATATTATAAGTTAAATTTTATGATAAATATATTTATTCGTCTTTGTTTCCCAAAGTCTATGGATTTGGAAGTTCGGGCTGATTCAAAAAAATATCCAAGTTGGAATACTATGTCATTACAAATGCCTAAAATCTGACATACAGAGTCGCCACAATGTACGGCAACTGTCACATCCGAAAGGCGATTCATGTGGCACAATAACCTAGTAAGCTTTGTAAGAAAGGTGGACCCGGGGAAGGGAGCTTTGCAAGAGAAAATCAAACTCTTAAAGAAGAACTTTTTCTCCCCCTGGTTATTCAATTAGAAACGCCAGTTAATTATCGAGTTTGTAAAGCGCAGTCGGCTTTTTGTTAAAAGGTAACCCAACAGTACTGTTATCCTTGTGGTACATCAATCGCTCTTCTGGTACTCTATGGCAAACACGGGTATCTCTGGATAATGATGTGTCATTGTGGGGGATGTACATATCTACTTAAAGCAAACAATATGATGATTAAGCATGGAAAAGAAGCAATAAAGCTACCTCATTAAAAAAAGGATAATCAACGTCCTAATTTCAAAAAATTCAGAAATTAGTCTTGGATTTTAAATAAAAATAGACATGCAAACGCAATAAAACCCGTCACTTTTTGTTTATCTCCAAAGAAACTGAACTTTTCTGAAAGCATCCAGTTCTTAAAATCCTCTAAAAAATGTATGTAATTAAATTCTTTATATTTAACAGAACAAGCCGAACCAGTAATTTTACAGGGTGTAAAAATTATGACTGTCGATTAAGATGTGAAAACAAGACCAAAATTATATTTATATAATTTTGATCAAAAAAATCAATAGTATTTAAGATACATCCTCGCCCAAACAGGTTGTCTCCTCAAACCTTCATGGGTTTGATTCTTGATTTATGAGACAATCGAACAGGAATGTTCAAACACAAAGAAAATTCCTACGGAACGGAGGATCGCTCCGGCTCGGCTCCTTAACCTTTCTTCTTAAGTTTACCAAATCAAACGAATTCCTTAAGTTCCGGGTCTCAGACCGAAAAAAAAATTATCACAAATTTTCAAAATATTGTTCTATTATCTTTTTTTTTTTAATAGAGCAAGGCCATCTTTTTTCTATATAATTTAAGGCTTTTTTTAGAAAGAAGAGAACCAAATTGTAATTTTTTGCTCATGAAGATTTTGGGCCCGAAAAAAATTTAAAACTTAAAACACAAGTGAAAGGTTTACCCAAAGCTAAAAGAACATATTAGCACAAACTTTTCTTTATTACCTTCAGTTATTACCTAAAATGACAGCGAGCATATACGGTTGGCAGGCCCGCCATAAGGGTGGGCAAAGTGGTGCGCCGCACCAGGGCGGTACGCGGCACGCCCTGGGGGCGGCAAATAGCTCCCTCGACAACGACGATGCTGATTTGAATATAAATTCTTTGAGGCTTTATACCACTCCCGCCCTCCTATTACTCTTACAGACATACCATGGCAATTATTCCCTAATTTTATGTGTAGAAAACTGCTCTTTTTCCATATTAATTAAATTTTATTGATTTAAGCAAAAAGAAAATACCTACTTTAATTTTCTTATTTATTATAACCATACAGTCATATAGGTAATTAAATATTGTCTGGAAGATTCTTTGTTAATAAATTGTTATGAACATATAAAGTTGGTTGTCAATTTGTTATAAAAAAAAATATATTACCATCCAAATTTGTTCAAAAAATAGTTGTTTATTGATCAAAAAGTTGGGTGATCTTTTAAAAAAAATGCTTTGAAACGGCTAAATGAGCCGTAGATTCTTTTCAATTGAGGAAAATTTTCTTTCCCACTAAGCAGAAACCTGTTACATTTACATTACCTTAACGTATTTCTGTGACCTGTTACTTAACACGGCTTGTAACAACGAGGATATTACATTGCCAGTACAATAATTGTCCTAGACATTTACGTAACAGTGTTACATTCGATTTTTTTTTACAAGTATGTGACTTGCATGAAACATTTAATGTTACTTGGCTAGGTAAAATTATTTTTTTTAATTTACCTCTAACTTGTTAAATATTGGTTCAAACAATATAAAAAATATGTTTTTGTCTCTGATCTTCGTTATTACATCTTCAACAAATTAAAAAAAAGTAAAAAAAAGAAAATTTGCGCTGTCGGGACTCCACTACCCTAAAGATCATACACCAGGGTTTCAGCCACTTAGACCACTAGGCCATCTTGGTTTTGTTAAGAATTGTCACCAATTAACGGTATATTAATGCCGTAGTGTCATTGGTTACAGAAAATAGGAAATTGTTTTTTTTGTTAATAATTTAATTAATAGTTTTTATTAAATAAAATACATATACCTACAAAATAAAAATTGAAACGTAAAAAAAATCATATCATAAAATCATCGTACCTTACTTACTGATGCGAATACATATAAATTTATACTTATTTTCTCGTTTGTAGGATGTTGTCCAAACAATCGCAGGATTTTCATAAAAACAGTAAACTTTTCGATATTATTTCTTACTTTTTCATAAATTTTCGCCATATTTGGGTTAAAAGTTTCATTAATTTTGGAATTTTTACATAAAAGTAATTTGCATTCCTAATAAGCAACCAAGTTGACATTAATCATCATCATCATTAATAACCTAAACTTGTTTCAACTTTGATGTTTATTTTATTTTTCAGTTACTTTATCGTTTACATTTCTTGTTAAATCTAAGATTATATTAACGTAAAATTAGCGCTTCTTTCGTGTATCAGCAATACTTTCACATAGAATGTTAATTTTAAACTTACATTTTACTTTTTCAAAACCTTTTTCTTAACGTTTACAAAGTTACATCAATTGTATGTTTTCAACGTTAAAAACCTGTAATGTAACAGACCTTGCTTAGTGGGTTGCTTAGCTATTTCGCTGTTTTCTTTCTCACTCATCAAAACAAACTATTTTGTTGTTTCAAAGTTGAAACAACATTTGACTTAAAAGCTATAGGGTGTTTAAAAAAAATTTGGTAATGCAAAATCAACAAATTTTGATTTGAAAACAAATATACAATGTATTACCACATTTTTCAAGAGGGTTGCAGCCCAGAAAAATCTGTTTTTTTGCGAAAGAGGCAGGCTTCGAGGGCTAAACCCAGGATAGTGGGCTTGCAACGGGACCATCAAAGTGGCCTACGTACATTCATTCAACACATTTTTACAATACAAAATTGATAGTTATACACTTATAAATGAATCAACAAGAAAATATATGTTTTTTTTAGCGAGAAAATCTAAAAGGGATTTTTATAACAAAAATAGGAAAGAAAAGTGTGTTTGGCGTTTAGATTATGTTGTTGTTCGTGTCATGTCTGTTCAGTTTTTAGTTTTAAGTATTTTTGTACCTATCTAGCTATTTGAGGTATGTGTTCACGAATTAAAGTATTACTCACTTTTTACTTCAAAAGTTTTTTTCTTACCAAAAATATTTTTCCACCGTCGTCGCCGTCGTCGATCGCAAATATAAAAAACGAGAGGCGTCATTTTATCTTCTTGCATCAGGGCGCAATCAAACCTTGTGGCGGGGCTGACGGTTGGTTTTGGAGTATTAAGAGTAGAGGCTATTTTTTGTTCTTTCAGTGATCTTAGCTCAGAAAATATCAAAGTGACAAGTTCGAAATGGGTCATGTGATATCCATACTTTTTGGAATAAAATAAACATCAGAATTGTCTGAACTTTGAATGGAAGTCCCATTTTGTCTTTTGCCTAATAAGCTAAAATTCGTTTCTAAGGCCACCAATTCGATATATTCAAACATTTGAGTGTTTAGCCTTAGAAATAAATTTTAGCTTATTCGGTAAAAAATCAAAAAAGTGCCTTGCATTGAAAATTCAGCAGTTCTGATGTTTATTTATTTCTTGGAGGAAATAATCACAATTCGAAAACCGATAAAAATCTAAAATTTTCACACCTAATGATGGGCCTGAGGATGTACTGCAATTTGTTAGGGATTTAAATTTAAAACTAAAAACTATATTTACACTTGATTTCAAAAAAAAACTCATACATGCATTTTTTCCTATGCCACAAAATTTACCTTTCCATTAGTGTATACCATTATAAGGCGCCACCAGCCAACACCGTTCTCAACTAAAAAGCCAGTTAACTCATTTTCGTTTTAGTATCCTTTGGCCTATGATGAAACTGACACAAAATCCATGTTTTACTTGTCAATTTGGTTATAAAAATGGCCGATACAATAGGCTAAAGGGCACTGAGACGGTAGGAGTTACCTGGTTTTTTAGTTGAGTACGGTGTTGAACCAACTTAGTATGCCTGACAGCTTAAAATTCAGGGTGACATCCTTAAAAATGACACAGATATCAACATTTACAAAAGTTCAAATTATCACTCGAGTTATAGAAGGCGGCTGGTCTACAAGAAGAGCGGCCACCCATTTTGAAGTTAATAAAATGACGATAATGCGCTGGAAAAAGCGCTGGATTGAAAATAATTCTACGGATAGGAAAGATAGATTAGGACGACCAAAAGTAAGTTCTGAAGTGCAAGATGATAGACTTATTGACCATCTTATACAAAATCCTTTTTCAACGTCGGTTGAAGCAGCTAATGTAACATTATTTCCGGGTTCTTTAGCAACAGTAAATAGAAGAGTAACGAAATCAGAAGTCTCGAGTTGCTGCAAAGAAGCCTTTTCTAACAGATATACAAACCAAATTAAAAAAGCTGGACATTTTTCTGTAAACATGTGGGGCTGGTTTAGTGCTAGAGGTTTGGGTTTTTTTTGGAGAATCGAAGGAAGATTCAATAGTGAACGATATATTGAAACCCTTGAAAACGTTATGCTGCCATCTGTACAGGCTTTACATGAAAATAATGACTTCGTTCTACTGTACTGTCCAGTACACACGGCTAATGTTGTTCGCCAATGGTTCCAGAAAAATAATATAGGAACACTTCCTTGGCCAGATAGAATAGAAAATATATGGGGTCGAATTGTTAAAATAATATACCAAAGGAATTGGAGACCACGAAATGCTGAAGAGTTAAGCGATGCTATTTATCGCGCATTGAATCAGCTCTCAGAAGATAATCAGTATTTTGAAAATGTAACCTTTCCAATGCCCAGACGTTTGCAGCTTGTAATAGAGAAAAATGATGATCCTATTAAATACTAAATTATTTATTTTAGATCTTTTTTAAGTTAAAATAATTAGTATTAAGTTAAGCATAGCAATACTAATTATTTTAACTTAAAAAAGAACTAAAATAAATAATTTAGTATCTAAAAGGATCACCATTTTTCTCTATTACAAGCTGCAAACGTCTGGACATTGAAAATGTTAAGTTTTGAAAATACTGATGGTCTTTTGAAAGCTGATCCAATGCGCGATGAATAGCATCGCTTAACTCTTCAAAATTTCGTGGTCTCCAATTTCTTTGGTATATTATTTTAACGATTCGACTCCATATATTTTCCATTGGGTTAAGGTCAGGGCTGTTGGCTGGCCAAGGAAGTGTTTCTATATTATTATTCTGAAACCATTGGCGAACAACATTAGCCGTGTGTACTGGACAGTTGTCCTGCTGATAAACGAAGTCATTATTTTCATGTAAAGCCTGTACAGATGGCAGCATAACGTTTCCAAGGATTTCAATATATCGTTCACTATTGAATCTTCCTTCGATTCCCCCCAAAAAAAACAAACCTCTAGCACTAAACCAGCCCCACATGTTTACAGAAAAATGTCCAGCTTTTTTAATTTGGTTTGTATATTCGTGTTAAAATCTAAAATTTGGTGGACGATAAACTAAAATTCTCCTGCTGCTTGAAGATGATCGAAAAATTTTTTTGTCAGTGAAAACCACCCTCTCCCAGAAGTCATTATCACGAATAACGTTGTTCAGAGCAAAAATCACTCTGGCCTGTTTTTGTTCTTCTGTTAGAAAAGGCTTCTTTGCAGCAACTCAACAAGAGACTTCTGATTTCGTTACTCTTCTATTTACTATTGCTAAAAAACCCGGAAATAATGTTACATTAGCTGCTTCAACCGACGTTGAAAAAGGATTTTTCTGAGATGGTCAATAAGTCTCTCATCTTGTACTTCAGAACTTACTTTTGGTCGTCCTGATCCATCTTTCCTATCCGTAGAATTATTTTCAATCCAGCGCTTTTTCCATCGCATTATCGTCATTTTATCAACTTCAAAATAGATGGCCGCTCTTCTTATAGACCAGCCGTCTTCTATGACTCGAGTGATAATTTGAACTTTTGTAAATGTTGATATCTGTGGCATTTTTAAGGATTTCACACAGCTGTCAGGTATACTAAGCTGGTTGTGCCTTATAATAGTATACACTAATGGAAAGCTCAATTTTGTGGCATAGGAAAAAATGCATGTATGAGTTTTTTTTGAAATCAAGTGTACAAAGGTCAAACTTTTTTTATTTCATGTCGGTAATTTAAATTAATCGTTCCATGTAACTTTTCAAAAAATATATTAAACACTTTTAGGTGGCTAAAGTGGACCTTGGTGAATTACTTTTCAGGGAAATTACAAGCCAAGTCTATTGAATCATTTTATCAGGTATTTTATGTTAATTGTCAAAGCCTACTCCAAAATTTTAATAATATCCTTTACGCTGTGCATTGCTTGAAGCCGCTAGTTATGTGATTCTCAGAAACACATGTTACCCATGATATTGGTCTATCCGAAAAAGCTACAGAATCTTAGAATATTATTCTTTGCAACTCCACTGGTCGCCACACTGGGGGAGTGGCAGTTTATCTAAGGGATGATATTTCTTAAAAAGTAATAGCAAATGAGAGTTTAACGATGAATGCTTGGTTTCTTGGAGTTAAACTACAATTAGGAAATATGTGAATTGTGTTCTTTATTATTCGCCAAATAGCTCACATGTGGATTTTATTGATTTTTGTAACAAATTGTTTGAGAAAGTGGTCTTATCTACTGGTTGCACGGCCATTGTGGTGGGAGATTTTAATATAGATTTAGATGTCGATTCTACATACTCCCGTAAGATCACATCAATATATAAACACAATGGCTTGTATCAGCTAGTGAGTGAGAGCACACGAATAATGAAAAATCCAAGAACCCGTATTGATTACTTGCTTTCGAATAAAAAAAAACATAAATTAAAAAGTTATATAAATCCCAAAAGTCTCAGATCATTTAAATGTCATAATATCTTTAGATTTTAAAAAAATAAAACGAAGTAACGCTCCTTCGGTAATTTGTGCAAGAAACTATAAACAATTTAACACGCTTAATTTTTAAAATTCCCTTGCTCAATTAAAAATTTTAAAATGAAATAATATAAATGAAATTGCAGATAATTTTGTTGAAATAAAAAATATCTAAATCCTTTAACAACTTCAAGCTTAAAGTTTGGTTTTCACAGGAGGTCATGGAATTAATTAAGAGAAGAGATTTATTATACCAGCAAGTTAAAGAAAATGATAATCCAGGTGTGTGGGAGTATTATAAAAAAATGAGAAATATTTTAACCAAACTCTTAAGAAAGAAAAAAATCAAATATTACGAGCAAGTAATCGATGATAATAAAAACAATAGTAAAAGCATGTGGAAACATTTAAAACAATTGATTGGATAAACGCCAAATAACAATAGCGAAAATATAAAGTTTGATAATATCACATATGAAAATGCAGTTGACATAGCTGGGCTTTCAATACTTATTTCTTAAAAAGCATCGATGACATCGTCTTAAGCATAGGAAGGAGATTATTAAAAGCATTTCTCCGGCACCGAAAGCTTTTTCTCAGTTTAGAGAAATTAATATATTTCAAATACAGAAAATTCTGAATAGTATAAAAAAAATACAATGGATAATAATGGCATAAAAAAATAAATAATTGAAGATGTCTTACTTATTATTATAAACAGATTGCTTAGAACTGTCGAATTTCCAGAAAAATGGAAATTGGCAACTGTCCCAGCCATAAAAAAGTTTCAAACACTTTACTTTGCGAAGAGTTTCGTCCTGTAATTACATTACGGTTCTATGAAACATTAAAGAACAACTGCTGCTGGAGTTCTTGGCTAAAAGTGAGATAATAGTCGAGCAATAATCAGGCTTCTGAAAAACCCCTTCATGTGAAACTGCATTGCAGTTTCTAGTATCATCTTTTAAGTCTGAATTAAATAGAAATGGATATAAAAAAAGCTTTCGAAACGGTTAATATAGATTTACTTTTAAAGAAAATGGAGCGCTATGGTATTACAGGCATTCCAACAAAACTTTTTATAGCACTGCTTAAGGAACGAAGGTAAAAAGCTAAATACAACAGCAAGTTGGGATGTATTTTTAATTATTTTAATAAATGATATTGTACACCATGTTAAATTTTACAAAATTAAACGTGTTATTGTATTTCATCGAAGACGAGAAGCAGCTAGAACATTTTATTAATGAGGACCTTAAGACCATCTCGAATTGGCTAAAAATCAACGGGTTGCTGTTAAATACATCTGAAACAAAATATTTGATCGTTGGAGCCAGTAGCCAACCCAACAAAATAAAGAATATTAAGTTGAGTATTCACGTTGACATTATCTTTATCGAACGTGTAGAAAAATATAAATATCTTGAAATTTACTTAGATAAGCAGCTAAACCTAAAAGAACACTGCAGCTACATTTAAAAAAAGGGGCTAGAAAAATATATTTTTTGTATAGGTTGGGGAACAAAGTGTCAATGTGTGCTAAGTTAGCAGTTTAAAAATTTTTTATAGCGCCCTATTTTGACTATTGTTCTACGTTGTTCTATTTCAATAATATTAGGAAATAACGTCACTTCAAAAAATTCAAAATACAGTGATGCGGGCATAACTTATGTGTAGTTAACGTACTCATGTGGCAGATATGCTAAAAAACTATCCTTAATGAGCATTTTTGAAAGATTAACTTAAAACTTAATTATCTTTATTTAAAAATTAAAACATAATTTATTACAAACATACCTGACTAGAGCCAACATACACCTCTGAAATACATACACATAACACAAGAAGTCAAGCCAATAATGATTTTTACGTGAGCATCAAGAAGAGAAAATCAAACACAATTTTTAAAAAGGTGCTTGTTGTATTTAATAAAATTATAGAGGAAATAAAGAAAATTAATTCTCTAAACCTCTAAAGCTAAATGCAAAAATTATATTCTGGAAAAGATTGATATATACCCTTCAAGCAGTATATCGTAAGTGCTTGTTTTTGTTTATTTTGTATTGTTTTGTATGTATGTTTTTAGGAACTATTATAACACTGGTATTATTTTGTCTTTTATAGTGATTTTGTAATAAAATCGTTTTCTGTCTGTTTTAGAAAGTTAACACAATAATAAAAATTACATACCTTATTTGTTGAGATATGTGGGTTGGCTATTATATAATAACAAGTCTAGTTTTAACCAACGTTTTATTTATTTTAAGACTACTTATGTTCTTTTATAGTAATGATGTATGTTTTTTTTTAGAGCTGTAATGGCTGCTAATAAAGAGTTTATTACTATTTTACTCCAAAGAGTATGGATCACATGACCTGTTTCTAAACGTTACTTCGACATTTTCTGCGCTAAGGTCACTGCTCTTAAGGTCCTACCCGCAACTAAACGTCCATCCTGACTAAAGAAACGACTGCAGTCAGTTGTTTTGTCAGCGTGTGCGCCATAAGATTAGGCTTCGTCCAAAAAAATAAAAAAATGTAGTAAGAGTTTTGGCCCAGTTTTAGAGTTAGTTAGTTATTTTAAAATGTACGTAACGTAAACGTATCTAAAGTAAAAAGCTAACGAGAGCGGTATATTTTTTTTCCGCCCAGTTTCGGAAGTTCTGATGAAAAGAATATATGCTTGAGGCTAAGCATTGCACCAGACCTCTGTTTCGTAGTAGGTATTTACTTTGTGGTTTAAACGCTTTATATGAATCGATGAGTAAGCTGGCATAAAATGCCCAAAGCAAGCAGTGCATGCGCGGAGTTTACGCGATTGTCGCTTAGACTGATCCTTTTTGATCTAGGACCGTACTTTCAAAGTCAAATGCAACGTGTTCGCATACTGTGTGTCTATCTATCTATCTATCTATCTATCCCTTTCTATACCATGTAGATTGCAAAACGAAAGATGTGGTTAGGCGTACTTGTGTCTTTTGCCTCCCAGTCTTTCCGGCATACATTTGTATGGGAATGCTTTTCGTGTGACTTTGAAAATACGGTCCCTAAATCGTTAATTTTTTACGTCTAGATATATGGGAGGTAAATCCGAGCCGTTCGGTAATTTTAATCCGGGCAGTTGGACGTAAAGTTTTTAATTTTTTAGGTTTTATTTTTTTTTAACGGGTGCTATTCAGTTAGATGATAGTAAGGAAGGGAAATTATGTTCGCTTGTATTCTCAGCATACATTTTAGGTTAACTTAATCCTTATATATATATGTATAATTATAGGTATTCTCTTTTTGAGTAAAATAAAAGATATTTTCACAATATAATAAAGACTGGGTTCCACTACAAATGTTTCAATAGAAAACACTGTAAAACCTGACGTCATATTCTCCTTGCCCGTGACATTCTGTGTTTGAATGGATCGTAAGAAGCATATTTTTACATCCTGTTTAATTACCAAGTAGCAGTCTTTGCCTCGTAGTCACGACGTGTTAACACATCAACCTAGAATAATTGCAATAAACGAATGCATCGGATCCAATTCCCTAGCCTTACTTTTTCCTAACATACAACCTTTTGTTACTTATATAAAATATATTATCCATTCGATTTTACATTCATGACATACATTTTTTTTTGAGGAGAACGCTGATGAGGAAGATAAAGTTGGAAGAATAGAATATAATTTCTCTTCCTTAGTATAATATACAGAGCAGTATTTTTTCAAAACTTAAGTTCTTTCCTAAATCGTATTAAAAAAAAATCACATCACCTCTCAATCGCAAATTAATCTGTTTCGTCGCGTCAGTCTAAAACCTGGGATCAAACAGATTTACGTCTATTGATCGAAGCAGAATTGCCGAATAGCATGGGTTTACTTTCTTTACATCTAGGCGTAATAAACGAATGATCCCGAGCAAAAAATATCAATCTTAGGTCAATACCGAACGCAGCCAGTAAACAAGCATGTAGTAAATAATGAAACCTGTTTATAAGCTGTGATTTGATTGTGCCGTTAAACAGTGAAGACGAAATGAGAAAAAGAGTGTCGTTACCAGCACCTGGGGCGGCATGGACGGACGGCGGCATTGTTGAAAGTCGTCGCGGCGGCTGATGTCGTGTTCAACTAAAGGTTATGTTCAAGGAAGGGCACCTGCGGACGGGCGAGGCGTAGTTGGTCGAAGCCGCCGCCCGGCCGCCCCCGCGCTGAGGCGGGGTGGAGGGTTGTCTTACCATGCCGGATCCTAATTGTTGTAAAAGCCCGCTACTACCACCGCCCTGCGACCCTCCGAAGGCGGCAGAAGGCCGCCGCGACCGTATTGATTGCATGCTGCTGCTTAACAGGAACGGCACACTACTACTGGTGTTTGGCATTGAACCACCCTGTCAATGATAAAAGTTGGAATTAATTTTATTAGCTACACCATTATTTAGCACGATTTAGAATTTGTTTGCCTTTGGAGGTCTACCTAAACTCATTGCTAATAAAAAAAGGAGTCATATTATTGTCCAATCAATTCAATTCAATTTAATAGTTTTATTGTTTCTTTAAAAAAGAATAAAAAAGGAAAAATTAGAAAAGAAAACATACGCATATAATATGATACCCAAAAAGAAATACTTACTTATTGTAAGTATCGTATAGAAACCAATTTTTTAGCCATATAGAACCAGTTGAAAATCTTATTTGATAAAAGGTATTAGTAATTGATATTTGTGTTACGGTCTTATTCATTTCTTAAGAATGCACGGAGCTTAAATATATTTAATATTACATGAGCTATCTCTTTAATACTTTTCGTATCTGCATTGCTTAAGGCATTTACAAGGTAGTCGAGGTTTGGCCAGAACGGCGGACGAACAGATTTATGCAGTGGGCAAACATAAAAAATGTAGTGGGCAGTTTCCAACTCGTGCATATTGTTGACTGTGCAGTTCTCACCCGATAAGTGTAACCTTTCCCAGCAAACACAAATCGTCGGCATTGAATCGGGCCAATGTCGACAACGTCGGCAGTGTGTCAGCATCGGCGACTACATACTGGCACCTTGTTGGACAGATTGCGATTTTCAGTTTTCGGTCAATAATCGGCAACTGACAGAGGTCCACATTACTACAGTCAACTTTATGCCGACACCACTTTAGGACCGACGATGGTCCGATTGGAACTTTGTTTAATTGGTCGAAAATCGGCAACTGACGATGGCCCGATTTACTATAGTCGACTTTATGCCAACGCCCACTTTATCTGCTTTAGGGCCGACGACGGTCCGATTGGAACTTTGTTTAAACAGATGAGAATCGGCAACTGACGATGGCCCGATTTACTTTAGTCGACATTATGCCAACGCAAACCTTATCTACTTTAGGGCCGATTATGGTCCGATTGGAACTTTGTTTAATCGGTCGGCAACTGACGATGGCCTGATTTTCTATAGTCGACCTTATGCCGACGATCACTTTATCTGCTTTAGAGCCGACGATGGTCCGATTGGAACTTTGTTTGTTTGATTGGTCCGATAACGTCACCTTAAAATTTTTAAACTGCTTAATAGTTTCTTTCTAGAGATGGCGCTAATGTCACTATGTTCCCTGTGCAGTGAAAGATAATATTAAATATATAATGAGCAAAGATATTTCAAAACTAGAATGCGGACTGACAAAATGGTGATACTACAATGAATCACCTCTTCTGCCCGACTGGTTAAACACCCGCATTATCGAAACTTGTAGTTTGCCAATGTCGGATCGTGTCAAGCAACCACCGACGCTGAGAGGCTGATGATTATCCACCCATTATCGGACCTTTGTGGTTTGCCATTGTCGGTCCGTTTTAAGCTACCACCGATGAGCCTTATTCGTCAATCGCCGATGTTGGACCGCTTTAGGAAACCAATGTCGAACTTGAATAGTTTACCGATGTCGGGTCGAGACCAGCTTGCCTACGTTAGACCGACCAAATTAAGCAGCTTTATGGGCGGATGGTCGGTACCATGTGGTTAAACCATATCGGACCTTAATCGTACGGCGACGGTATGCCGATGTCAGCAAAAAGTAAAATTTACCATTGGTCCGTCGGCGGGCTGCAGTCTAACGCTGCGTCGGCAAACATACATTGGGCCTACATCGCAAAGCGGACAAAAAATACTGCTGGTCAGATGTCGTAAATCGACGTCGTGCCGATGACAGCGAATTCGGCAATTGACATCGGGCCGACGAACGCCCGAGGGAACCGTGTTTGCTGGGTTTGCTTTAAATTTCAAGAAGTACTTAATACCACTTAACATAAAAATTTTTGTGGTTATCGTTATTTGTCACACTGTCCCTCAACATCGAAAAACGGTCATAAAAGTGACTCCCAAATCTGACCATGGAATTTTGTTAAGAACATTTCCCTCTTTATAAGATGATAAAAAAGTAAATCGTAGCTGATAATTTTCTCGAAAAAAATGTAATTTTCCATTTTTTTGCCTTAAAACGATATATTTTAGTGATTACCATCTAATAGGTTTATTTTTTTCTCCAAAAATCGCTTTTATTCTAAAAGCATAGGGTAAAACCTAATTAAATGAATTTAAAAAATCAAGTAGCGTATGACAAATATCAGGTAGGCGTTGATTGTTCCTAAAAAATCAAATGTTTTGTTTCGAACTGCTGTCAAAAACGCATTTTAGTTACCAGCTAAAATGAAATGGATCATTCCGTCAATAGATTAAAAGTTTGCGCTGCTTGTGGCCTAAAAATTAAGTTCGGAAAGTCAAAACCATTTAAGTTTAACATTTCTGCCACGTGTTGTTTATTGATTAAACAACATATCGACAGTGCTTTCGATTCAAATGATGAAAGATATCCTACATCAATATGCGTCACCTGCAAATTGGCTTTGTTGATAAGGAAACTAGATGTATTTTTTACAATTAGTAGTAGTAAATAATAATACATATCAAAAATGACGCCCTGATAATGTGCTGCAATTTTTTTTTAGTAAAGTAGTTTTGGATGATGCCTAGGTTGCCAAAAAACTTTGCTAAGACAGCAATTTTTTCGAAAGTTTGAGACAATAATTTGTTTGAAATGATCTTAGTGTTTCGGACTTCCATTGTCTATATTTTATTTATACACGACGTTTCGATCAGTACAATCTCTGATCGTCTTCAAGTGCAAACTATGAACGCACTGTCGATATGTTGTTTAATCAATAAATAACATGTGGCAGAAATATTAAACTTAAATGGTTTTGACTTTCCGAACTTAATTTTTAGGCCACAAGCAGCTCAAACTTTTAATCTTTTGACGGAATGATCCATTTTATTTTAACTGGTAACTAAAATGCGTTTTTGACAACATTTCGAAACAATACGCTACTTGATTTTTTAAATTTATTTAATTAGGTGTAACCCTATGATTTTTGGAGAAAAAAATAAACTTATTAGATGGTAATCACTAAAATATATCGTTTTAAGGGAACAAAATGGAAAATTACATTTTTTTCGAGAAAATGATCAGCTACGATTTACTTTTTTATCATTTTATAAAGAGGGAAATGTTCTTAACAAAATCCCATGGTCAGATTTTGGACTCACTTTTATGCCCGTTTTTCGATGTTGAGGGACAGTGTGTTGTGCGACTGCGCAGTAAGGGAAAGCAGGGGAAGCAAATCAAATAAGGATATCGACGGACTTTATTTATCCCAAATAGGAATAACGATTTTTGTGGTTATCTTTATCACAGACTAAAAAATTGTTGATTAAATCGTATTTTTCTGTTCGTATGAACAAATATTTTTCATCAACTTCTAATTACTAATTATTATTTATTACTCTCTATCTATATATATACTAAATAAAAAGAAAAAATCAACAAAACTCACACCACACTTACTGCTGACTTACTCTTCAGTTACTTAAGTATTTAAAACTACAGGTGTAGATCTAGCAGTGCCTTTATATTTAAAGGAGGTGAAAAAGCTTGGGCTGTTTTAATAATTTGTTCAATTTACAAGGCACTATATAAATCTAGAAACGGTCAAATCTATTTGGACAATAGGACAAATGTGAATGGAAGTAATAATTTTTTACTAAACTGGATTAATTAATAAAGAAATTGAACACTTTTCAGGTATAAAAATAATTTCAGAATTTTAATCAGACATCTACTTCTTACTGGAGCGGATGATGGGAAAGATTATTTTAAATATTAAAATATTTGCGGCGATCGAAAACTTTTCAATCATTAAAGCATATTAATCTTAACAATAAACCTTATAAACTAAATCTGCGATTATAAAAGACGACACACCTATGAAGAGACAAAAAATTATCTGCAGTAATCCTGAGATGATTATTTTGAAAAAGAGGTGGTACCCAATAAAATACGCGCAAAAGCACTGTACCAATTATTGCAATTTTTAGAAAAAAGGATTTTAATTCAGGAGAAGGTCCTTATGAAAAACTCGAAACCAAATTTGGCAGAAACATAATCTTTCAAAATTTAAAAGAAACAAAAATAATTGGTCCGAAAAAAAAATCATATCGCCAGAAAATATATGCCTAAAATTAAATTTAAACGAAATATATTTTTACAAAAACAGAAAATGGTAGAAAATATTTTTATCGAAAATAATATGATAGAAACATAATAATGCCGAACCACAAAACTCAAGAACCCCAATCTGGCCGAAACTGATTTGAATCGATAGCCACGAATTCAATTGCTACGTTGCCAGGGTTACGGCAGGCAAGAGTCGAAGTAAGTTGTGATATTGTATTAATTTACCGACATTCTTCAACTACCCCCTACCTCCAAATTTCTTCATAATATTGTATTGTCATCGGACCTACATCACAAAAATGAATCGCAAGATTTGATAGACAGTTAGACAGCCAGAAACCGTCAAGTCAAATTAAAAACGTTTGATAAAAAAATCCCCGTGTCATCTTCCAAATAGAGAAACTTGTCAACGCCGCATTACAGGGCCTACGGCGCTCTAGATATTTAAATTGGTTCTGCTCATTTAAGGATCGGGCATATTTTTTTCTATCAATTTTTGGGTCGAGTGTTTTTCGTTTCTAGACAATTATTTTCGATACTTTTGTAATTCTGATATTTTAAGGTTCGGGAAAATTATAATCGGTTAAATTTTATCCGTATCTTTTAAGGATCGAGTAAATTAAAATTCTATAAAATTATATTCGTAGGTACCTATTATTTTCTGGGTGTTTTAGTTTCGTTCATATTTCGTTTCGGACATTTTATTTTCCGTTCAATTGTGTTTTGGTTTTTGTAAATTCGGCTTTTTTGTTGGTTCCCTTCAGGAGAAACTTTGCTTCTCTATTGAAAAAAGGCGCTTTTAAGAAAATATTTTTTATCGGTTTTTTGCAACATCATCATAGTAACTTAAAATGTAGGGGTATATAGTTATACATTTTTAAGTGCCTTTATTTACGTGATTTTAACAATATCAAACTACAAAAATGCGATATGCTTTCAGATTTTGTTAAAACTTTTGTCAATAATAAAATAACTGGTGTGGATACCTCATAAAAAATTAAAACGGAAGTGGGTATAACTACTTACAATAGCGAACACAAGAGGCGCGTTTCTGCGAGCTTAATATAGTTACTAATATTCTCTTTTTCTAAATGCATTCGTCTGAGAGAAACCCAGTATACCAGGGGCTCGATTCTGGGCGTAATAGAACGATCATACCCTGAGAAGTGATCCATCGCACAAGTCATGCGAGCAACGCACGGTGGTCGATTTTCAGAAAAACGCGGATATAACTTGAAAAATTCAAAAATTCAAAATGTGTCTAAATGTCCTTATATGGTTGTCAAGATACTAGGCGAATAGTTGGCTTTTTACGAGTCTGATATTACCCACCAGTATTAAACATTAAATTTCAAATAGAAGACCCAGAGTATGACAGTATTCAACTGTTGATATCTCGAAAACAGGTGAAGATCGACATAGGGTATGTTATATAAAAATGCTTAGAATTTCAAAACAGAATGCAAAAATGCAATAATATACTAGATGTTTCATTTGAAAGTTTCGGTTGGCATTCTTTTTAATATACCCTATATACATAAAAATATACTAGTATACTGTAACACTTATATATTGTGTCAATTACTTTAAAGTAAATTTGATTGTTTTAAACTAACATTTTTAGTTTAATTTAGCCAATTAATAAATATGTACTTTTACCTTCGGGTCATTCCATATCAAATCAACCAAAAAATCACAAAAATTTTACGCGACCAATTCCAATTTTGATGATTTTTGGTATATATTTTCTTCTTACCATAAAAGTTGAAAATGCAAATTTTTAGATTTTTTTGATTCGTAGTTTTTTTTTTTAATTTTTCAAAATAAAAAAGTCAGCATTTTGACCTTAACAAGAATGTACAAAACTAGCAATATCTCGAGAACCACTTACACTAGGAAAGTAATAAATGGCTCATTTTAAAGTCATTTTGAAGCTCTTTTTTATGAAATATCACAACATAATTTTAACAAAAAAAAAATTGAAAATAAAAAATTGAAAAAAAAATTGAAAAATTCAAAAAGGCCATTTTTAATTTTTTTGAAAAAAATATATAATTTTGGTCAAAGTGTTACTTAATTATCCACAAAATTTTATGATGGAGAAATGATGGGTTCAATGTCAAAAAAAATATCAAAAATATTAAGTACATTAGAAATCATGCATTTAAAAAAATAAACATATTTTAGGAGCACCAATAGTGCACTGGATATTAAAATAAATAAATTTGTTGGATGGATACAGGTTTTAAAAAATACCCAGAGGCTTTATCTACAAATTATTTTATTTTAAACTCGCAAAAGAAATAAACAAACTTTTCTACTTCGTTGATAAAAATTAGACAGAAAACACTAAGACTAACTATATACCTTAAATTTATTTTTTTAACTTTCTTTTAAGAATTTCTGATGAATCTGACATTTCTTTTTTGCTGACATTGTAAGTTCTGCCAGTAGCAGTGTTGGGTTCAACTTTTTTTATAAGACTTTCTGGTTTAATAATTAAAATATCTTGAGGTGTTGGGTAAAAAAATGATGAGGCAGGTCCTCGTGGATGAAGAAAGCTTACTTTCAGTTCTCCGCTCTCATTATTTTTCCCCAAGACACAAGCCAGCCACCAAGCACTGTCATATTCTACAGTGACAAACCCTGACTCGATATTTTGCAAAATAATGCTTCCACCTTTAAAAAGATTATGTGTTTCGACCTCTAAGCATGTAGAAAACTGTTTTGCCAAAAACGTGCTTTCTGTGAGAGGAATTACAGCATGAATTTTTTGTGTCCCCGGTATTGTTAAGACTTCCGCAAATCTTTTATTCAAAATTATTTCATGATTTGTATAATCTGCTTCTGTGCAATATTTAAAATCAATGCCAGATATGTTTTCTTCACACCAAGTAAACAATTGTAGAGGTGTCATTATTTGATTGTCATAGGGCCTCTGCAAACTGGCTTTGGCAGCAAGTCTTTTAACATTTCCTCCCAAGCCATCGCAGGCACTTTTGCCATGCGAGGTGGCAAAATAATGCCACTCTGCTTCAACACCAAAATCTTTTTTATGCAGGCATATATTCAGAAAATTCTTTTTGTTTTTGTACTGCGCAGCACATCCATCCGAAAAATAAAAAAATTTGTTAAGTCCTGGTATCCTGTCCTGGTAAATCAATTTATGCAGGAATTTTCATGTCAGCAAATCCCCACAATGTACCTAAACAGACCAATAAAATGAAGGAGGTGTGTCCTTAATGTTAAACAGGAATAAACAGGCAGTATTTCACAAAAGTATTGGCAGGTTTATACAGGCATAATTTCCTAAGAATTGGAACATCCAATAGTACGTCTCCGGTGGAAAAGAGGTTTTGTAAGTAAATATTACAATGGGGGGCAATGTTAATCTGATTACTGATACAGAATGAAACGTAGGATATAATTTTTTATTAAATAAAATATTGTTAAATATTTTTATAATATCGCTTTAAACCCCATTATATTCTTCTAATTACCAAAATGCATTGTCTATTTATAGGCGATTTTTCATGCATGTGACATTTTTAATAAATTTTTTCACATTGAACCCATGATTTGTCCATCTCAAAATTTTGTGAATAGTTTAATAACACTTTAAAGAAAATAATATAATTTTTTGAAAAAAATTAAAAATGGCCTTTTTGAAATTTTTCAAAAAAAAAAAATCAAAAATTTTTTTTTTTATTTTTTTTTTTTCAATATATGTTATGCAATATTCTCATATGAAAGGTCTTTATAAGAGCTTTAAAATGAACCTTCACCTACTTTTCTATTATAAGTGGTTCTTTGGATATTCCTAATTTTGTGCGCACATGTTAAGGACAAATAAGTGACTTTTTCGATTTTCAAAAATTAATTCAAAATAAACAACTGGTCAAAAAAGTCTGAAATTTTGGATTTTCCAGTTTTTTGGTAGGAAAAACATGTATACTAAAAATCATCAACATCGGAGATGGTGTGGTAAAATACCCTGGTTGACTTGATATGGACTGACCCCTTCTTAAAAATGTCTTAAGGTAAATGTGAAAATTCACACGATCATCCTGTGTATCAGGTAAAAAAATAAATGCTTACTTATTAAAATATTGTAAACTATTTATTTTTTTATCAAAACTAAATATTTTGTACGATTAAATTACAATGTGGAAGTTTTTTTTATAATGTCCGCGTTTTTACAAAAATCGGCCACTGTGCGACGTCGTACTTTACCAGACGGTCAAGTTGGCCGTAGCATACGCATTAGCGAGATCTGTCACGTGATGGTTTCATCCAATAGCGTGCTCTGAAATCATACGAGAGACGTTTTTCACACGAGCTTTCCTTCATACTACTGGGTCTAGTCAAGAGAACGGCTTCGCTCAAAAATTTTTGTTCGAGGTAGCTCTGCGCGTGCCCATAATAGATTGGTGATTCTTTGATCGTCTCGTCACTGCTTTTAAGCGCATTTATTGGTTAAACCTGCTTCCCTTCTCTCAGGCGAACGATCACTTCTTATGACTTCCAGAATCGGTACCCAGGAACATACCACCTGTACACCCTTCGACCCCGCTGTCTAACTACCTTTTTGAGATAGTTATCCCCTGACAGATATTGGGGGCAAAGGGTGTAAAGGCGGGTATTTTTTGTGATGGTGTAGTGTGCTGGATCTCTCTTAGACGAATGCCTTTAGAAAGAGAAAATAATAGTAACCATGTTAAGTTCGCAGAAACGCGCCTATTGACTAAACAAAAATTGTATGACCATGGCACCACTCACATGGAGGCAAGCGAAAGTGTACGTTTTTTGTATGCTTTTAGTGTTTATAAATTTCGTCTTAGTGCAGGTCAAAATAATAGTGAAAAAAAAAATCAATTAAATATATTATGGGTTCATCTAAAGTTGATGAGTATCAAGTTGGTGCAAAAAAATCAAATACTACGTTTATAAGCATCTAAAAGTGCTTTTATATAAGGACGGTTTCAAATAAAATTGGTTTATCCGAGTGTTTATACGACCTTCATTAAATGTCATGAAATATGTCACTTAAAAAAAAAGCCAAATAAAACAGCTTACCCCTAAATGCACCGTAGGCGCTTAATCGCGATTGGCAACCTAATCCATTCTTTTTCTCTCTTGGTCCCACATAAATGAACAAAGAGGAAACATGGATTAGCTAAACTAATCCGAATATTTTTACGGTGCATCTGGGGCTACGCAATTTTACAACTCATAGTTAAACGTCAAACCTCAGTTTGAACCACAGATGTTGACTTTTTTAAGTTTTATAGGTGCAATTTACCAACAAACTTCGGTTTAACCGTTACCGGCGGTCTGGGTGTATGTTAAACTTCAGTTTAATAGTTACTGAGAGATTCTAACCACAAAAAAGTTATTAAAAATTTGTTTTTGGTAAAAAGACTGTAAGTATTTAGTGAAATCGCTATGATCAATGACTTAAAATTTTTTTGATCAATTGGATGAAGAATGACGTAATTATTGACATTGTCGAAGCACGAGGACCAAATATTATTTGTCCTAAAATAAATCCTTTGGAGGAGTCCGACGATATCTAGATTTTAAAAAGAGGTTTGAATTATCTAAAGAGATATGCGAAATTGTGCACAAGGAAATTCGACAAGAGTTAATTGGAACATCCCACAGACCAGCAAGTTTTATTCTCACAACGAGCTCACACGTATAAATACTGTATATCTTTTTGACAAATCTGAACATTTTTGTTGTGTCGTCTGGCTGTATGTCTGGCTGTATGTCTGTCTGTAACCAACGCTGATATCTCAAAAACTACTTGACTGATTTTTATCAAGTTTGGCTCTAGTTAATGCCATTTTGGTTAAAATAATAAACCCTATATATGTAAAGAAAATGTAGTCTTTCTTCATGGCCGTGGTTTAACTCCGACTTATTAAATTGAGCAACTTGTTTACCGATGGATTAATCCAAAGATTAAACTGAAGTTTGAACTATGGTTTAATCTGGAGTTTTACCTTTGGTTGTAAAATTAGCCTTTAGTTGACAACATATTTTTCGGAAAACCAGGGTTCAGTATTTCTTTAGATTGGAAGAAATGCGCTAAAGCGCTCTTAAATGGCTTTAAAATAAAGTCGATTTAGTGCTTAAAACGTCCTTATATAAAAGCTTTTAAGTGTATAAACCACCATTATTATTTTCATTGGAGACACCTGGTTTTAAGAGAAGGGAACCCCACACAATCACAATATGTCAACGTTTGTTTGAAAAATTAACATTTAGGTTATTTTATTTATAACCGTATTCTGTTAAGATAACCAGGGCCACTGACACTGACAAAGTCGCACTGAAAATGTCTGCCAGATTGGTGACATATTCAGAAATAAGGATACTTTATTCACAAAGCTTCCAGCCACATCATATCGAGTAAACTGATAATCTGGGTTTTATTTTTTTTATTTGTGGTTGAAATAAAAGTATAGACAGCAAACCAAATGAATTTCAAATAAGAAATTCGCTTAAAAATTGAAGTTTTACATCTACAAAATAAAATCAAAATTCAGTGTTTCAGATACCTTAAATAGTGGTTGCCATATTTACGTTTTATGTAAATCATAGCCAAATAAAGAATACTAAAGAAATAAGATTTTGCATAAAATTTCACTTCCAAATGGGCTACAGAGAGCTTTTTTGGAAAAAAAAACTATATTTTAAGAAAATAAATTCCAAAATTATGATTTGGCACATTGTGCTATGTAGCGCAATTAGGAGTCACATAATTAGTAGGTGTGCAAAATTTTGGCCAGGATTTCCAAAATATGATTTGCCCTGGAGGTCCTGGCTCTCAAACACCGAAAAAAAGAAAAAGTGAAAGTTTTTAATTTGTGCAAAAAGTACACAAAAATCTTAATCATTTAAAATTAAAATACACACGTGACGTAAAAGAATACATCACTCAATAAGAGTTTTAAATTTAAAATATTCCATAAAAAATGTGTGCAAAAATTGTTTTTTCTTAATCTCTTTTGGTACTGAAGATGTTATCCTTTACTAAAATTTTGCGTAAATATGTGAGTAGAACATAGACACTATCCAAAGAAGGTGTAACAAAAATAAAATAAATTACTTACTATCATATTCCTTGCGAGCTTGATAAAAGAAAAAAAAAAATAAATTATTGGTATCACTACTAATAATATAATACAAACGGGCAATCAAAACTTTGTGAAATTTTTCATTGTTCGTTAATTCAACACGAATTTTCAAGTCATGAACCTGACGAATCAAGGATTTAATAGGCTCAACAACAATTTCTAACTTGATTTTTTTTTATCAAAAAAAAAAAATGATTTTATATTTTGTTTGCATAGATGTAAATGTTTTATCTTTGCTGCCAGAATTTTTTAGTTTTTTTAACTCTGTCAGCTTTTTCGTATGATAAGATTCGGTAGTGCGGCAAAATGTTGATTTATTAACTTAGCTGGCAACAAACAATGAAATCACAAAGTTTGTAATACAGGGTGAGTTTTCATATTTGTCCAATTTCTTTATATTTTTTTCTATTGAGAGTCCGGTTCTTATTCCTGGGTTTCCAGGAAGTATTTCCGGATCAGAGTTTGGATAAAGCTGATCTCAAAAATAATACGAAAACTGAGGGGAAATCAGGTTGTGCAAATATTAAAAACTCATGCCGAATAAAATTGGTACTTCCATTTAAAGCAATTTAGTAATATACGTTGATGCTATGGGTATGAAGACGGCACACATGATATGATGAATTTTAACATATTAGGGACATAAAGGCAATTAGACACTTAAAGTTAATTTTCGGGTTTATCGGCATTCGTATCCTTATCTCTATCGAGTCGACCTATCGAACTAATGGCGAATGCGCGACAGCTCCAGCTGATCAAATGCGTCAAAACATCGTTTTGTACGCAGGGACGGTCGTAACTTTACGACTCCCTTATCGTCCTAACGAGCTCTTCGTGCATTTAATCAGCTGGAGCTGTCTCCCATTCACCATGATTTTAAAAGTGCACCTGCTTGATTGGTCGACTCGATAGAGATAAGGATACCAATGCTAATAAAAGTAAATATTAACTTTAAGTATCTATTATTAGTGGTATTGGAAGTCGCATCTGTATCCTTATCCAGTAGACCAAACAAACTTTAAAAATTTGCAGAAAATGCGTGAAAGCATCAGCTGAACAAAGTTATAATCCTTTGTTTTTCGAGTACTATCGTACTTTAAAACTTCATAGGGTTAAGCCGCAGACGCACTGGGCGAATAAACAAAAGCGCGCGCAAGCCACAGCATGCGCATGTGTTTGTTCATTACTATCCACGCTAGTGAACGCATGAATTCGTTCGTTGCTTAATTTTGTCGCAACCGTCTTCATTAATCTAATAAATCTTTTAAAGTACCGAGAATTGGGGGAACACTGCCCAAAGAAAGCACATGTAGTAGTATGTACGTATAAAAGTATTCTTTTGTTCTGGTTGATTGATTAACTCGATAGGGATACGGATGCTGATGTTAATATAGCCCTTATAATGACTCTATGTCCCTGTTTAATGAAGTACTCTACTAATGATAGTATTCTGAATTTGTTTTGTCGTGATGTGATTATGTAGGTATGTACGATTACAAAATTAAAAAGTCACATTTTTTTAACTTTTGCATGGATCGATATGCGGATATAGAAAAATTTGAAAAAAGAGAACTGGTCCAACTCTTTATGGGTAAAATAGTTAAAGACTGAAATACAAGGTGATATTTTTAAGTTTAGGCATTTAGTTAAGGTAGATATTCGTAATAAAATAAGTAAATGTATGGTGTGTGTTTTAAAAATATGTTCTTTTTTATTGGCGAGAGCGCCCTGACTCAGAGAATATTATCTCCAACCAAGTTCATTGAACATACAACTATGGAATAAATGTTTTGCTCGAAACGTCTCGGAATGCCCGCTCACAGGTATTTTTTAAAAATTTAAATTATTATTTTGCCAGTCATAAAATACCACCTGAAGAACAAATAGTCCATGTTAGAAAGTCGCTTGAGGTAGAGTCAAAAGTTTGGTTTTTCCGTATTTACCATAACGAGCGGTTTTCACTTACTTGTTTTTCCATAAGTAAGTTAAACAATGAAGCGTTAGGAAGTTAATTAAAATCTCATAATTTATAAATAACAAATGCCTTGTTTTATCGAATATAAACTGATCCACAAGAACATCAGGTAATTTCAAAAATAATTGAGTTTATTAATCCGTGATATTCTTATGTAGGTATGTACTATTACAAAACTAAAAGAAGGTCAATTTTTTTAACTTTAACTATTGAAAACATTGAGGACTTGAAGTCTCTAAAGCTGGTTTAACTGAATCCAAATTATCTACAACTTATGCCGTTTCTGCAACCAAAGGCCTTTCCACCGTGATTGTCAGCAACCATCCCAGGCATCCAAGACATTGACATTAATGAAAGTTTTGTAAAACTGTACAGCGACTGATTATTTTATTGCAAAATCTATGGTACAAATAATTAGTACCAAGACCTGTGTACACCAATCAGCTTAAGAACCAAAATTTTTGTTTTGAAACATCTGAAAGTAGAAATCGAAATTGAAGGTTTTTCGACCGAGTTTTATGTTGTTAACAAATTTTATCTGAGGATGCAATTCTAGACAGATATTGGCTAATTACAGAGACACCATAGTATTATAAACTGTATCAGTGGTTGGGTTTACCTGGCAACGCCAAGAAGGTTGATCATTTATTGAACCTATTCCTATAAATCCAAGCGTGACAATACTCTATCAGACTCATTTTAACATGTTTTTGATGAAACCTCAAAACAACCGACAACAAGATTAGTAGGGCATAATATTAAATTATCTAATGCTACTTCCTTAAACATTAGACGATATCAATATTCCTAATGTAAAACGAAAATCATCTTCAAGGAAGTGAAGAAAATGCTGCCTTCAAAAATTATCAAAGTGGCAGACGGAACTTCAAGATTTTAAGTTGATTACCGCAAATTAAATAGTCAAACAGAGTCTGAAGTTTCTCAACCCCCAATAGCCCAATCATTTTAGTTTTATTCATCAGAAAAATTCACAAGTCAAAAATTTTCATGCAGTTAAGTGCCTCGGCCAAAAAGATCAGCAAATCACGTTTTATCCCCTTCCCTGAATATGAGATGTGTCTGCCATCTTGAATTTTGAATTTTTTATCGTACTTACAACCAAATGTATCCATTTGGTTTATTATTGAAATGTGTAAGTACTAAAAGTAGACAATTATATGACGATCCAAAAATTCTATTTCGATTATTGTTTATTTTTAATTACTTAACTAAAACGGGTGTTAAGTTTATGAGGATTTCAAGCATACCAAAATGTTACTAATTCAATCGAAATATGCGGGATTAGGAAACTTCTATTATTGGTCATGAAACGTAAACGCAGAAATGAATGCTTAACGCTTATTTAAAAAAATAGTTCAAATTGTTGGAATGGTATATTTTAAACCTTCTGTCAAGTTTTTAAATCACCCCTTTTCTAATTTCAAAAATGACAAACGCGTTATTTTTATCCATAGTGGTTTGTCAGAAAATTGCTAAAATTCCTTTCGCAAACAATAATATGCGTTAGAAAAAAAAATAATCTTAGGTTTAATGTCTCTCCAGCATTTAATGCTTATGATAACGATTTTAGAAAGAATATTTTTGAAATCAGAAAGTAAAGGCCGAACTTAATGTCCAAATTTAACATTTGCAATGAAAATTAGCTTTTCTGGTAGGTAATTTTAAAAGTATTCAAAAATTATAAAACTTGCTGTAAAATTTTTTTGTCGTTCTCTCGTATTAAACGATTTAACAGGGGGTTCAAAATATAATGTACAATGTAACACCACGTACTTAACTCTAAATATCTCAGTTATCCCAACTAACACTAACCAATTGGTTGCTTTGGCTCACGTTGTTCAACGTGCGTTATCGTTTGGGATAAACTTAGAAACACGTATGTCACCCGTGTGTTTTTATTGTAACCTTAATGCAAAAGCACTTGTGCACTTGCCAAATTTCTCGACCACACATAAAACTTAGTGTCTATTATTCTTTTAAACAAACTATCGTTGGTCGTGTACCTATTATTTTATGCAAGAATCCCGTGTAGCGTGTAGATTAAAATCCATATACATCAACGTGAAAATTTTTCGATTAAGCTTTAATTATGATTACCATTAATCGATGTTTAGAATGAGTCTTGGCAACCGAAGTTTCAATATAAAACACCACATTCTAAACACCGAGTAGTATCTTATCATGATTAAAGCCTATTCGAGCAATTTTTGCTTTGATGCATGGACACAAGCACAATTTTTATAACTGAGTAATACATCATTAAAATTTTTTTACTTTACTCATATCTTTCATCCTTCACATAAATGCCTCAACTTAAAATACTTGGTACAAAAACGATTTTTTCAAAGTAAAAAGGACTCGAAACGTTAACAACATTAAAAGCAAGTTGAAATAACATGAAAGACATTAATGGGCAAAAGTATAACTTACGTATGAGGTAGATGGCACCGAAAGGCTTGAGCCTTCTCGGGATACTGAACTATATACTGAGCTGAATCCGATTCCGCCCTGTGAGTCAATGATATCAAGTGTTGAGTGTTAGACTCTTAGAAAATTGAACTCTATAGAAGGAGTTTGGCTACGTAATTGGGGAATTAGTTTTTTGTCATGTCAAAAATGCCCGACTGCTAACGCTATTTCATACTGTCGACATTTGAGCGTCGGTTAATATAAGAATTTCGAGGTACGAGGTATTTTGGCCAGATTTTATTAAATTCCGCACCATTTTCGGCAAAGTGACGCTGCGCTAAATATTCAAGACACATCCAAGCGTGTTTTTCTGTTTGAGAGTAATTTTATGAATAACTATCTGCTTTAAACCGCATTCAATTGAAAGCAATAAATTTGGATAGTTTTACCTTTACTTTTTCTCGGAACTAAATTAAAAAGGTATAAATTTTATCTTGTAACGAAAAACCACCATTTGTTTATATATTTTAACAAAGTACTCTATGTAAAATCTAGAGCTTAAATAATATACACAATTAAAGTAAAATAAAAAATATAAAAAGTAATAAAACCCACAAAAGAGAAAAAAACCAACCATAAAACAAGTATAAAACAATCACACGACCCAGGCTTACTTACACAACAATATCCTCTTCTAGATCAGGGTCAGACGGGATATGGCCTAACACGCTGATCCTTTGGATAATGAAGTTTTTGTTTTTTATTTTTCCGCAGATCTCTGATTTTTTGTTTTGCCAACCCAAGGACCAAACGTCTCAAAACAAAAAGGTACAAAAACAAATCTATCTCTTAAATCTCCGTATTCAGAAAATTTTGCTTGTTCACTCTGCTCTGCTGCCCCCCCCCCCCCCAGCCAACTTTGACGTTTTTGGAATGTAGGACTCGGCCATCGCATCCTTGCAGGTAGCATCTCACAAAAGAGCACTACCGGCCCTCCAAGGAACCAGAAACACTCCGTCAACCCGTTTTCCATCTCTCCTACTAATACCGAAAAGCTCCAATTGTGAAGGGATTTCAGCAAGGGTCAGAGCGCGCTTTACAATTTGGTTAATTTGGCGATGGCGAGAAAACCTGCCCGTACTTTTTCTGCAACAGAGCCCGTGAAGGCAATAAATGTCAACTTCTTTGTTGCAGGGGCAAACGTGTTTCTCAACCACAGGTTGTCCGACACGAAGTGGAAAGACGAGTCATCCAAAAGGTTGCCCAGGAAAGAAGAAGGTAGAGCTTTTAACCAGGCATTGCTTTCATATTCCTGCAAACATTTGATTTACTGTGAATTTGTAAATTTCTCTGGGATGCATATTGTCTATTAATTAGGATTAATTAGAGATGAGAAGCCAAATCTTGTTAGTAGTTGATCTTGAGGAATACTCTGAACAGAGTGGGTGCTATCCATTTTGAATGCTAAAAATTTTGGGAAACGTCTTTGCACTCTCTCTGTGTCTTCTCTATGTGTAGCGTGATATGTAAGCTTTGATCCAATATAGGCACAGTAGAGACTTTTAACCGATAAGAGATTACTTAATTATTTGGAGGTACTTGATGTAATAGTTTACATGGAAAAAAGAATATTGGTTTTCTGTTAGAGGTTAAATTAATGAAAATAAACTTCAGAACTGCAGCAATAGCAAACAACTCTCCCCCTCGATTCAGAACCCATAAATGTGTCAATTTACTTTCAGAATTGTCAGAGACTTAGAAGTAAAACTGGCAACGTCTTATACTCGACAGTTGCATGCGATTATAATTGGTCCGTTTTGAGGAGCTTAACATGGTTAATATCATTCCCTTTTTCTAAATTCATTTGTCTGAAAGAGATCCAGCAACCTACTCGTCCTTGACAGATATGGGGGTCGAAGGGTGCACCGGCGGGTATTTTTCTTGGTTTTGGTAGTATACTGAATCTCTCAGACGAATACATTAAGAAAGAGAAAACCATAGTAACTCTGTTAAGCTCGCAAAAACAAACATTCGCTATTTAATGTCATTTTTTTACTAATTTTCTTTTTTGTTTCTCGCCACTTTTACGCTGAAAAAAGTGTCTATTTGCAAAGTGCAGATGACGGTTATACTTCAACAAAGTTCCAAATTCTTTACTTCGGTAGAGGTAATTCCTCGCCTTCGTCCGAGTCTTGCAAAAAAAACATTTGGACTGCGAAATGAGAATAGCCCATAATCTATTCATATGTATCTGCTGATGAAAGAATAACCAAAATAATCGTCGCATAAAATATGCATCCCAAATTTGAAAAAAAAATGATAAAAAAAAAGTAGGGTAAGTTATCAGATGCCCACTGTCCTTCAACTCCAAGCTCAGGTGAAACAGGGCTCGCCCCGAAAGCGTAGCGGGTGTCATCTTGAACGCAACAGAGCGTGCCCTAAACGTCAACTCGAACGGTAAAGTGGTCCTCCGGGCGCTTGGAGTTTCTACGGGAACGCACCCTGAAACTTGGCTCGTCCCAGGCATTACAGATAGAGAAAGCACGAGTATGACAATAGGCGAAGGTGGTGACACTTACTCAATATTCACGGATATTGTTCGAATAAAAATGCATCTTTAAAAATAATTTCTGTATAAGTTCACAGTCTATATGGAGAATATACTGGAGTTTTTTAATGCCCTTGATATTGTTCACAATAACAAAGTCATAATACTTGGTCATGTTAATTGTCCCCAAAATGCAAACTCTTTAAACTCAAAATCTAGCAGAACGTACTAACACACAACGATACAACTCACCGAGATCAATTTTCATCAAAACTCCTTAAATCGATTCCTTGATATAATACCTCAGAAAGAATTTTTACACAAGAAAGACTGACGTCTTGGTGAGTTAAATATTAAGTCACAAGCTGTATAAAAGTTTCAAAGGGCGAACTTTCAGCTCACTTTTATTTATTTCTCATACTATTGATGCAGATCGTCAGTTGGACGTCACTTACACTGATTTTTTGAAGGTTGGTCAACACACTTGACGGAATACTCTTTATTACTCTGAGAAATTTCAGTCTCAACACAACTTTACTTAATACAATAAAATTTTGCTTAGCTGATGGATATTAATACATGTCTTTCAAGTACCTTGTGGGATCAGGAATGATACCAGGGTCCGTCCTGGGACCTCTATTCTTTGACAGTTTTATAGATGGCCTGGGGAGACGTCTTAGCTTACTCAATTTTTCATCAGGGCTTTAAAGGTATAGTTGAGTGCTTGCAAAGCTAGGCATTTTTTCCCTCAGGCGATAAAAAATAAATGTTATCAAAATATTACCTTTGCCAACAACTCTTTTGAGATTTATTGCATCATCATGTATAGAACGTCTTCAACTCACTACTGTTAAAAAATTACGAAATCGGAGTATTTTTTCCCCTAAAAAGTATAAAAAATGTTGATACCCTTGAAAAAAAAATAAAAAATGTGGAGTTCAAAAATGCGTGTATTCCTAGTCAGAACGTTTTTTCTAAAAAAACGAAAACTAATAAATCCCAAACCTCAAATAACTGGACCATCGACAAATCTGTCCCAAAAAGGCTCTATTTTAAGCTAGTGTTAAAGTTATTGTTGTTATCAAAGATATCACACTGTAAATTGGCACGACCAAAACCTATCTATTATTAAGGAGTGTGTAAAGCCAGGCACTAATAGTGCCAGTAAAATTTTGACGTTATTTGACATGAACGTGTAGCGTAAAGTGTTTATTTCTAAGGCCGCTACAAAAGGAACTTATTAAAGACTGGGAGTTTTACTTTTGTAAATAACTTTATAATGCACTAATTTTGATATAAAATACTTAATTTAAAAGAATATGTAGTTGTAGTTAAAAGTTGCCGAAAAAGTACAGATATTAGACTTATTCAAAAACTTTTTTTGGAGAATTTTGTAAATCGCCCATAACCTAGTTTATCAACGATTCATAGGTTTGTGCACAATTTTGAAAAGTTTGGTTGTGTAGCGCCAAGAAACCAAAAAAAACCCACTGTTTTGAATGACGAGCAGGAAGTACGAGGTGTGATGATTTGCGCTGCAGTGGAGGAAAATCGAAAGTTAACTAACCACCAAATTGCCGAAGCAGTTGATACGTCTTCAGCCACTGGCTTACGTGTTCTCAAAAAGAATGATAACCATTCTTACAAAGCGTCAAAAACGCATCAAATTTTTGCCGAGGACAACTATCGTCGTATGGAATTTTGCGAAACAATGATGGAAAGTGCTAATCGTGCTGAAAACTTTCTGAGATCTATTCTTTGCACAGATGACTAAACCCAACACACGTTCTATATTGGTCGAGGGAAAATTTGCACTTGTATTTTTTTTTAAATATTTGGGGATATTGTAGAGGAACACGTAATTGGGCCATTTTTCATTTATGGCAATTTGAATGGTCCTAGATACTTGGATCTAATACAGCAGCATATTATGGTTTCAACAAGATGGTTATTCCACTCACAATGTTGGCCTTATTAGGGAATATCTTGATAATGAATTTTCTAATCGGGTTATAAGTACACGGGGAACTATTTTATGGCCAGCTCGATCAATCGATCTTGCTCCTAATGGCTTCTATCTGTGGAGTTATATCAAAAATAAAGTTTACGGGCATGAAAGGGCTAATAATTTGGAAGAACTTCGGGTTAAAATTGAAGAAGGTTTTCAAACTATCACCTCTAACGTGCTTGAAAAAGTTAGAAGGGGTTTTTATAATAGGCTCGGATATTGTCTAGCCGATCAAGGAGGGCCTTTCGAACATTTGCTCTATTTTTTTTTGACTAGGAGAATCTTTTTGGTTTTTAGAATGTATTATTTTATTTTGAAAACTTGCTTTTATTTCGTTTCTCCTTATTATTTTCATTGTAACACGTTATTAGTGATAAATCTGAGCAGTTGAAAATAAAACACTCTAATTTATCAGTGAAAAAGAAACAAGAAAAATATGTTATAAAAATTTGCGTATTTATTGACCAAGTTCCGGTATCATTGACTACACTCCACATAGCACCGTGGTTAGAGGCGTACTAAATACATGCCGCGAACGGTGGCGAACGGCGATCGCAAGCCTGACTGTTGGTTGCTCCACTGATTGGCAAATTGGACTTCTTCCTGCCTATGTTCGCAGTAGCCTGAAGCACTCTGTATAGTCATTCATGACGTCTTCTTACCCATTTTTACGTCTGTCGAAGTTACTGCGTTTTTTTCCGCAACGTTGCGGTGAAAATTTTGACTTCATCCCACCAAACCAGAACCAAACGTTGCAAATATGGTGAAAACGTTTAAAAATAGGTTTATATACTGGAGAACAAAAAATATGCAACACCATGTATATGGATAATTATTTGAATGATAATTATTTGCGTTTTTATTTTTAAAGAAATATTTGATACATTTTTTGTCTTCTAATCTTTCCTTTTTTGACAGATTTTTTCTATTCACACATAAAAGACGTTTTCTGAGAATTTTAAATCATTTTTCTCGTAGTTTTTAGTCTTTTTGGATTGCTTACAGTTTACTTCAAAAATAAAAATGCCAAGAGTTCGCGGTCGCCAAAAATGTCATCATTTAAACGACTTCGAGAAAGGACGCATCGTGGGCATGAAATAGGCTGGGTTTGGTTTACGGGAAATAGCAAGAAGGGTTAATCCTAATCCATCAACAGTGTTAAGAGTTTGGAGAAGGTGGTCCAATGATGACTTATAGACGTCGTGCGAATTCTGGACGCCCGCCCTAGATTATTACAAGGTCGTGATTTACGGCATCTCACACTTCTTGCTCTCAAAAATCGACGGGACAGTATACGCCAAGTAAGAGATGTTCTAGTTACAGCTAAAGAACGAGTGTTTTCAAGAATGACAGTTAATCGAAGATTGCTTGGTATGAGGCTGAGGGCTTACCGTCCGCTTTTGGTGCTACCTTTGCCCCCACAACTTAAGGCTCGCCGTTTAGAGTGGTGCAGAGCTCGTCAAAACTGGAATGACGAATGGAATACCATAAACTTCAGCGACGAATCCAGGTTTTGTTTAGGCAGCCATGATGAACGCATGAAAGGATTAGGCGATTTCGAGGTGAGATACGAAATGTAGACTTTGCTGTTGAACGTGATACAGCAAGACAGTAAAGTATCATGGTATGGGGTGCTATATGCTTAGGAAGCAGATCACCTCTAGTCCTCATCAACGGTAATCTGCAATGGTCGGCAATATATTGATAAGTAGTAGTAGAGAAGGGGCGGCGCGAAGCCCGGCAAGTAGGCCTCCCTGGGCCCTTTCTGCCCTACCCCGAGCCTGCCCCTAATCCACTGCCTGCACCACTGGTCTGGCAGTCTGGTCATTTGGTCTAACTGTTCTTTTTGCAAAGTCCAGTATTTTGTCCCATTTGAGCGTGTGCAGGTCCTCCTCATCCAGGGTCGGGAAACCTAATCCCTGGTATCTCGTCCTCTGGTATGCCTCGCAGTTCGCTATAACGTGTCGAGATGTCTTCTCTGCCCGCCCGCAGGCCCGGCAGGTCAAGTCATTCTCCACCGCGATCCGGGTCATGTGCTTCTTTAGTCAGTTGTGACCTGTTATGATACCTGTCAGCAGACCAGCATCCCTTCGCGATCTCCCCAGGAGCCATTTTTGTTTGGCTACATCCGGGCCCTTCACGAAGTCTTTGGTCTGTCTGCATCCTGTTCCTGCTCTCCAAGCGGTCGTCATGGCATCGTTGTCCCATTTGTTGAGTCGACTTTGCAGTTGCCTCTTGGTTGTTCCTAGGAGTGGTTCCGGCCCTACATACTGGGTGCTTGCCCCGATCCTGGCGAGCTCGTCGGCCATCTCGTTACCCGGCATTCCCATATGTCCCGGTACCCACATAAGTGTCACTTGTTTGCCCTCTGCCAAGGATTCCAGTGCATCCGCACATTCCTCCACCAGGGTGTTGGTGATCTTGGGCGCCCTTAGTGCCTTTAGGGCTGATTGGCTGTCGGAGCGTATATAAACATGCTCCTCCCTACCGTTCTTTATTTCTTCCATGCCTGCAGCCATTATTATGGCATACACCTCTGCCTGAAAGACCGTGGCTTGCTCTCCGAGCGGGTAGCTCTTTCGAACCTCCTGGTCTTCCACATAAACCCCCGATCCTGTGGTTTGCCTCTCCGACAGTTTCGACCCGTCGGTGTAGCAAATCACGGCGTTCTCCTCGAACTGTTTGCGGAGATTTTCACTCTGCCATAGTTCCCTGTCTGGGATGACTACTTTGTACCTCTTGTTGAATCTCCAGGGGTTTTTTGGTCTTTGTGTTTTAATCGCTGCCATAGGGATTTCTCTCTCGACGAGAGATGTCCCGCAGCTTCCCCTCTTCCTCTCCATTGACCTGTATCTCTCAGCCGGAGGTGGCTCGCCATCGCTTCTTTTCTGATCCAGATCGAAAGCGGCGGCAGTCCCAGAATGGTCTCGAGTGCCTGTATAGGTGCCGTCCTCATAGCGCCGGTTATCCCTCTGCATATGGTTCCCTGTAGGCTCCTAAGCTTGAGGGTAGTAGTGACCTTCTCCACTGCTGGCCATCAGACTATGGATCTGTACTGGATCCTTGGTCTTAGTACTGCCGTGTACATCCAGTGGAGGTTTCTGGTGCTCAAACCCCAGGTGCGGCCAACCACTCGACGCAGATGCGACATCGTTGCCTGCACCTTATTGGTCAATTTCGCAAAGTGTGGTGTCCAGGTGACCCCCTTGTCTAGGGTGACCCCTAGGTACTTCAGTTTTGAAACCAAAGTCAGGGGTCTCCCGTACATCTTGGGTGCTCTGAATCCCTCCATTTTCCTCTTTCTAGTGAACAGGATCATCTCTGTCTTTCTTGGATTGACAGAGAAACCGTTTTGTTGACACCAGTCTTCTATGATTCGTACCGCCCTTTGCATTCTGCTACAGACGGTATTTAGGTGGTGGCCTACCACCTCCACGACACCGTCGTCGGCGTATGCTTGGGCGTCGAATCCTTCCTCTGTTAGGCGTTGTAGGAGATTATACATGATCAGACACCACAGGTGTGGGGATAAGCAGCTGCCTTGTGGTAGCCTCCCGTTGTCTCTATGTCGACCCTGGACTCCCCTAGATTGGCCAGGATCTTTCTCCCTGTTAGTGCAGATTTTACCCATTCGGAGATAAGAGACTCGGCTCCCCTTCTCTGCAGGGCTGTTGTTATTACCTGCACTTTCGCCTTGTCGAAAGCTCCTTCGAAATCAAAGAATACTGCCAGGGCGTACTGTTTGAATTGAAGGGCTTTTTCTGCCTTATGCACTACTGCGTGTAGGGCCGTGTCGGTAGACCTTCCCTCCACGTATGCATGTTGGTTTCTGTGGAAAGGTTGGTTGGTTAGGACTCCCCCTAGTAGGTGTCTGTCCACTATTCTTTCCAATGCCTTCATCAAAAAGGATCTTTCAGGCCCCGGGGACTTGTAGGGACTGAACTCGTTGATTGCCCAGGAGATGGTAGCATCCGAGACCACTCGGTCCGCCAGTCTCCAGTCAGGGTCTTGCCCCTCCTGGGGTCCGGCGGTCCTCTGCGCCCCCCGTTCGCCTCCCTCTCCCGGAAAGTAAACCTCGAGCAGGTGTCGTATAGACTCCCCGCATGAGGCGGTCCAGCTCCCGTCTGGCCTTTTTAACGATGTTAGCGTCTGTTTATTCTCGCTGCTTAGGATTTTAAGAAGTCTGGAGGTCTCTGGAAGGGAATTAATCTCTCCGGAGTATTTCCTCCTACTGTCTCTTTTGCAGTTTCTTACCTCTTTTTTGAACTTCTTTCTAGCCTCTCTGTATATTTCCCAAGAGTCATTCTCCCCATCCCTCATCGCCTTGTTTAGTGCCTTTTTGGTTTTGCTGCGAAGCCTGTCTAACTTGCTGCTCCACCATGGCACTCGTCGGGTCGACTGGGTTTTTAGAGGGCACGCCTCTTCGAAACTTGTTGTTATGACAGTTTTAAGCCTGTCGACTGCCTCTTCTAAGTCCTCACAGTTGTCGATGTTCATCTCTAGAATACCCTTATTCAGGTCTAGGGTCGCTAAGAAGTGTTTCCAGTCCGTATTACGCGGGTTCCTTTTTTGTTCCTGATAAAGTGCTGCAGCCAGTTTTACATCCCTACCCCCAAACTATTTCAAATGCGATCTTTCAACAAACCAATGGACTTCTTACATGAACTTGTCATAGAGTCTTTGGAATGGCCAGCAAGATCGCCTGACTTGTCGCCTATCGAACACGTATGGGATATGATAGGGCGCAATCTTAGTCGATTAACACGTCCCCCTGAAAACTTAGATGCACTCTGGCATGCCGTAAGGAGGATTTGGATGAGTGCTCCCCAATATGATATAGACCATCTTATTTTGTCAATGCCCAATAGAACAAACGAGTGCATAAATAACCATGGAGGAGCCACTCATTATTAATTTTTTGATGATTATCATGGAGGAATCTTCTTGAAAATGTAATCAATTACCAGGAGCGTTCTAATGTATTAATATATAAATAAATTACTTTAAAAATATTTGTCCTTTCTGACGTTGCATTTTTTTTGTTCTCCAGTATATATGCAGTTTCAGCAAATTGAAAACAGATTCAAATTTTTGTCTAAACGAACAATGATCGTGGCACATTTTTGTAATTTTGGTTTTTTGCTTCTGTTGTTGCGCCCTCGAAACCGCAAAATTCGGTTAGGTTGTGATAGTACTTGCGCAATCGAACTTTTTACTCGAACGGATCCAAAAGGGAATATAACAACCGTCGTCCGAGATTTTCAACTTAAATACCCTGAAGTAGAAAGCTCCTTCAAAAGAGTTCAATTATCAAAGGTTATACTGATGTTTATAGTATAATAATTTTTTAAGTCTAACCTAATTATGTACAGTAAAAAAATATACTTGTATATACCCGAGTTTCGCACTGGTGGTGTTCATCAATACGGCGCTAAATAATCAAGCATTTTATTTATTATTATAGCAACGTAATGATAGTGCAAGTCTTCGGTTTACCTTTACCTTTTTGGGAAATAGGCTCATTAGCCTATTTAAATGTTTTAATTTTTTCTCACAATCCCTTTTTGATAATATTTAGGTCCTGTATTATGGGTTGAGCAAAGTAGTGCATCACACTAGAGAAGATCCCGTATTCTCGTAGTTGAAAGCGTCTACCGTTAAACATAAATCGAGTAAAGATTTACTTTAAAACCTTTCTCAATCAAAAAAATACAGGCTTTTCTAGGGTGTATCCAGATTTTTGCGTGGTGTATCCAGACTTTTCGGTGGTATATCCGGGGTATATCCGGACTTTTCCAGAGTGTATTCAGGCTTTTTTATAGTTTATTCATGTAGACTTTTCCAGGGTATATCCAGACCCTTTCTGGGTATATCCAAACTTTTTACACGTTATATCCAGACTTTTCCAGGGTGTATTCAGGCTGTTTTAGAATGTATTCAGACTTTACCAGGAGGTATCCAGATTTTACTTGGGTTTTTTCCATTGCATTTTATATGTGCTATATATTTATGTTGTCAAATATTTTAGCGCCAAGAAACTAAGATTTTTGTCCATCAATCAAGCAAAACCGGCTGAACCGATTTGGATTAAATTTGGTAAGAGAATAAGGTGTAACCTGTATCTTGACATAGGCTACTTTTTATTTGACATGTCCCTCAATGACTTGAATTATATGGCACAGAAAAATTAAATTTTTCAAAAGTTATAGAGGTTGATACTTTGAAAATTTCCCACTATTAACATCTCTGAGGCCAAATGTTTTTATAAAAAGCAAAAAAACATATTTCCCCCCCCCCATGTCAAAATCTTAAATGGGGCTATAGGTCAAGTTCGTCATTCGTTCTCAAGATATTGATTAAAAACCCTACTTTGTTATTAAAATTAAGAATTTTAACAACTCACACACTGTTTGTATGTAAATATCAAGAAAAAAATGCAAAATATTTTTAACCCCCTAGAAGGGGTAGAAGTTACCCTTAAAGTTTTAAATTTAAAGAGGATCAAGTGGCACGCTATTATAAAAGGTGCTCCATTTTATTTTTAATGGTCCCCTGAAGTAATTTAGGTTATTATTTCAATAAAAAAATATTTTTTGTTGGTTGGTTACCTCACTTATACGAAAACAGCTTACGCACTTAATAACTGTTCAAAATGTTGTCCATTTTCCTGTAAACAGCAAAAAAGTCTGTTCTCTAACATTTCGAAAAACGTCACCGGGAATTGACCGGCATGCTGCTGAAATTCACCTTTTACTGCGTCTGCGCAATAGCTAAACTACTACTGCCGTAAGCTACGAATCCATTTCGTTGTGGTTGTCGCTATTTTTCTGGTTAATTTTAGGGAATTTTGTTGCAGTTAATTTAAAAAATAATAAAATATTACTAGGTTCCAACATATAAAACACCTATTTTGCAAAATTAAGCCAAATTTTTTATTTTTTTTTATCTCTAAATTTTTTTACAAGTGACAGTTTTTAAAATTGTTCCAAAAACTCTGGTAAAATCGATGAGTGGTAGTGGTAGTGGTAGTGGTTATTAAACACTAAGCTGTCAAAGTTGTCAAAATTTTAAGCGTTCCAAAATTTTCCTAATATCAGCAGGTGGTGTTTCATAAACCATGTATTTGAGATATCCCCAAAGAAATTGTTTTACAACCTTTTTTTAAAGAAATCCATTTGTGCATAATTAGGTTTTATTGCACTGCTGAATGCAATACATTTTTGGCGACTCTTTTGTCAAGGGTAGTTTTAGTTTTTGTTTTAAAGTACGAATTTGAAGATTAACAACAACCCTAAATTATTATTTATTACCTATCTTAGTATTTTCGGTAGTATGGCGGGCTTGTTGTAGTACGTTTGCATTTTTTTTTTTAATTTTGAGCTTGTGCAGAAAACTTTGAGTGTGTGTGAAAAACTTTTCTGAAGTAGGAAAGATTTTTTTAGAATTAGTGTTTAGTTTAACGTTTAAGTAAGCAATATGTTTTCCAATCGCGAATATTTGGATACGATTTTAATTTATGGTGAAGCTAATCAACATGCCAATGTAGCTAGGCAGATTTATATTCAAAGATTTGGTAGTAGGCGTTTTCCAAATGCCCGAACGTTTGTCGCCTGCGTCCAAAGGATATTGGATACCAGAAGCACCAAGGGCGGATCCAGGGGGGAGTCATGAGGGTCATGACACCTCTCCCTGGGTGCCGTTTCTCGAATTTTGCGAGAATGGTCGCCTAGGAACGTTCACGTCCTTGGTTTCAACCAAGAAGGCTCAGAAGCTACCATCCTTGTACTGTACATGCGCAAAGCTGACTTGATTATCATTTTTCAAGAGCGCCCGTTCTCCTGCTTAGAGGCAGGCATATGAAAGTGTAGGAAGGTTCCTTCGATACACGGCAATCGGGTGAAGTTCGACTGTGGTCGGATAGGTTTCGCATAACTCGTGATAGCTTTAAATCGTGTTATTGGTCAATATCAGGAAGGTGACCATTCCCGAGCGACCTTTCCTATGAAATTCAAGAATCGGCACCCTGGGCGGTTCACATCTTTTTTTTTAATATCTAAATAACAAAAATACTTTAACTTGGACATCGAGGAACTTCCCGGAATTTTATGTGAAATTCTTAAAACACACTTAGGAGGCTAAAAACGTGGTTGAGAGCATCAATGGCGGAAGACCGACTAACAGGATTGGCGCTTCTCCATGATCATAAAAACGTAAATTTTTCCAAGTTGTGACTTATTTTTTTTACGTTAAATACTTGCCCTTGTGTATTATGTTGTGTTATGCACTTTTTTAGTTATTAAGATATGATAGTTGAAATTTATTTTTGAAGGATGATAATTACCCTTGAGTATTTTGGCTGCAAATCCTGAGTGTTAGTTGTTTAGTTCCTAAAATATGATAGGTTAAATCAATCTTTGAATGATGATAATTAGGGTAGTAGTTCGCTATAGTGGTTTTTTTGTTGGTTGTCATAGGGATCACCTGGGACCCACCCACGTCATTTGGGGGCTACCCACATCACCTTGGGCTTGATGCGTTTGGGCTAGATTGTTTCATCCATGGAGTGTGTGCGACACGAGATGGTTGGTGGCAGATATGGTCCTATTCTGACAGATAAGCAACATAACATCTATTTTCGGTCTTATTTTGTTTCTATACTGAGTATTACTTTTTTTATAACCTCAAACTTTAAATATTTTCAACAAAACAACCACCTACAATTTAAGTAACTTTCCGTAGATTTTTGTATGACATAAATATAAATTAGGTCAATTTATTATTCCTGTTTAGCTGCCAGGGCCCCTGAGCACAATACATAATACTTGCCATCGATACTCAATTTTTTTACGAGATTTTTTTTAATTAAAATTAAAGATAACCTAGAATAGGAAGGCACCCCTAGTTCCCTTCCCTACCTATGATAAATTTTAGTGTGATATATGCAGAGTAATTAACCATCCTTAGGTTCCATTGCTTTTTTTATTATTTTAAAATATACATTTTTTTATATTTAAGGTACTAACCCCTTTACCAAAGTAGCTGTTTTTTTATATTTTTTTTACATGAATGATATATTTTGTATAATTTTTATGAACTTTAGTATTTCACTGCACAGTCCATCCGTCCTTACCAAAATGGTGACTCGAACCCAAAACGAAAACAGTGCCTTACTTTAGTTAACACCACACTCTGTGAGTTGAGCTCATGTCAGTTGAATTGGAGGAAGTAATTAATCCTTTTGCGAGAAGACAGAAGAGAAAAATTGATTTTGTAATTTGATTCAATTTTTTAAGTAGAATTTTTGACTTTTTTGCTTCTTTTTTTTCTCGTCTTGGTGGAATGATAATGCCCCCTTAGAAATTTCGCAAAAATGATGTAGGTGACAGATATGAGCCTAAAAGAACGTAATCACATCAATCGAATCGACTTGACATTTTTTTTTCTGATGTGTCTTTTCCACAATCAGTAAATATATTAAAATTTTCTTTTTTTTTAATTTTTTTTTTAATAGAAAAAGTAAAGATATATAATTTTTAGATGTGTTTTAAATCCCCCTATAAACATGATATATATTTGCCTGCTTTTTCATTAGCCACACACTTTTTTGAACCAAACCAAAAGTTACTAGGATATTACTGCATTGTTCTTTTAGTTAAAATAAAATATTTTTGGATTTTTTGAGTTTTTTTGCTAAAATATAGTGTTTTGATTTGTTCAGTACTGTTATACAACCGGAATGACTAGTTTTTGGTTTTAATAAGTGCTGTGCGAAAACCCTTTTTATTATTAGCCTCAGAGTTAGGGGAATTTTGTCAATACCAACTGATTTAGGCTTACAAATGTTAGGTACATGTGGCGATCATTTTCTTTATAGGCTATTATCATTCAACCTATTTTTACTTCCGGGCCTTACTAAAAAGCTAGATCCGCCCTCTTGAGAAGCACACAGCCAAAATTTCAAAATCATGACTTTGATAGGCAAATTAATCTAGAAACCGAAGAACAGATTTTCGATTTTATTCATGAAAATTCTCGGCTTAGTATACAAATTGGCGTATCCCATTACGTGGTACACAGAACTTTTAAGGAATAGTTACGGTATCTGTATCATTTGCAGAGAGTTCAGGGTCGGAATCCAGCTGATTATGGTCCAAGACATACTTTTTGCCAATGGCTGTTTGTTAAAACCCGACAAAACAGAAATTTTTTAAATAGAATTTTGGATACTGATGAACAATATTAACGAGTTACGGCAAATATATATTGATGGAATAAATCAAATTAGATCAATTCCAGGACTTTTTGAAACGATTAGAAACAAATGGCTTAGAAGGTTGCAAGCATTGTCGAAGCCGAAGGAAGTACTTTTGTAATTTTTTCTGGTAGGTTGATCATTTAATATTTTTAAGAGATACAGTACTTTTTTAAACCCTTGTACTTCCGCTATACGCGTGCCTTCACTGTAAAAGTCGTGCGTACGAAACTGTTGCCAGTTTTAAGCTTAGGTATTACTTTTTCATACTTGAAAATCTTGAAAACTAAGCAGTTTTGGATAGTATACCATAGGAAATTTGTTTAGTCAACTCTTAAAATATTTGCACTCAAACCAATTACACCCTGTAGTTACTTTTTTCAAATAAAAAAAATAGGGGTCGAATATTACTTTACGTAGGTAGTTTCCAAATATTGGGTAATTAAAAAATGTGCAATAACCCTCCGTTGGTCCTCTTCTGCCAATCCATCTATGCGGGAACCTCTCGTTTCACCACTGGCGGACAAGATTAAAATAAAGGACTAATAATGGCATTTCCAAGTATACCATGCCAAACATTAACTTTCTGGGGATGTTGTGTATGCCTTTCTAGAAAAATTTGGGGATATGCGTCACTCCAGTAGCGACTATTTTGTTTACTAACATTACCATTTAGTGAAAATGAACATTCATTGCCATGATTTCACAAAACTCTTTTCTCCTATCAAAATCATTCTCATAAAGTATCTGCATTTTATAGAAATGAAACTTATGCATTTTCAGTTCTTTTCTTAGTCTCATGTGACATTCATGTCTGTTCAGCTACCATTCGTAGAGAGAAAGTGGGTTCTGCTACGAATGTTCAATTTGAGCTTCTTCATTGGGTACTTATCAGTTAGTCAGTTTTCTATTATTCACCGAACCAGTTTCAGAAGACTTTGCCAAAAAATCAAGTAAATACACATAAACAAATGCCGCCCTTCGTGCACACTCTTCAACTTTATAAATTAAAATAATTTCAATCCTTTCTTAAAGAGAGTAAACCATTTTACACTTTTAGTTACTCCTTCTCATTAACAATTCAACGCAATTTTAAGAATTAAAAAAAAGGAATATCAGAAAAGAAGGCTACCTCTGAAATTCTAGCGAAACGTACGAAAAGTAATAAACACAAATTAAGTACGATCTTTTTCTATTACATTACTTTTTGATCTAAATTTTTAATCTTCTAATTATTACTAAGAGAATCAATTCAACAATTTTTGTTGGATTTCAGTGCCCTTTTAAAATATTTTGCCACTTGAACCTCTTATCATTCAAGACTCTAACGATGACATCTACTCCTTCTAGGGGGTTAAAATACATTTTAAATTTTTCTCTTGACATCTCATTAAAAAGTTAATTTTTTGGGTTAAAAAGTGTGTCAGTTTTTGAAATTCTCAAGTTTAACAACAAAAGAGGGTTTTAAATGAATATCTCGAGAACGAATGAAGCGATTTCAATTTGTTTACATGATTATAGAGAATTAAAAACGCTTTCAAAAAAGGTGCCACATGACCTATAGTCCCATTTAAGATTTTGAAGTAAGGAGCTTGGGGCTGAGGGACTTCACCCCATGAGAATAACGTAAAAATATGTCCTCTCGCAAAATCAGTTAACGTACTTTTGCGTTTTTCATAAAAAAAAGTGTCACTCTATACATATATATATGTATATGTGGGTTGTCAAAAATTTTGGCGTCAGGTTAAGGTATTTTACAAGCTTTCCAACGAGGTGTTCCAAGGTAAGCAACTTTCCTGTTGTCTTGCAAAAAGTTTTCAACTACGAGAATACGGTACGGTTGGTAAACAAACTACAGATTTCAATAGTGTTATCGCAAAGAAATTTCCATAAGTAATTTCTATGTGGTGTTATATTTGAATAGGTTTGATTTCAACAAGCTATGGTTCATATAGTACGCCTGTGTACCTTAGAGATGACCTTTACCTTTCTATGTGAAAAGGGTTTGCTTTGCTAACAAAGTAATATTTGAATTAAAAATATACTGTAATATTTGTATTTTGTATATTTACAACCGACAATAAATTAATAGTTAATTGGTGATGCTGAGTTAAAAATGATTTTTGACTTAAGGTATTAAATATTTTTCAACCATCTTAAACTAAAAACTTACCACCTTATAGTATGGTTACTAATTTTCATGCAGGTATCTTAATATATTATTACTCAGTTTCGAAAATGAATCGCTAGGTCACCAAGGTCATTAGTTGGATTTTTGACAGATGTTAGTTTACTTCCACAGTAGTTTTTATCTTACATTAAAGTTGATCGGCAGGGGCATATTTCAAAAAGTTATAACTTTCTTATCTATTAACGGATTTTTCTAAAAAAAACTTTCGTGTATTTAAGACATATCAGTCTATTAAAATCTTTATCTGGGTTTTTTGACGTTTTTGTATCTAAAAAGTGTATTTTAATGAAATCATTACACATTTCAGAGGTTTTAACGAAACCGGGTACTTTTTAAAGCGTACTTTTACACTCGGTATTAACTCTGTGCTAGGCTTAATCGTTTTTTTACAACATTTTTTAATGTAAAAAAACACCATTTGTTTTAAAACAACTTGGTCTAATTTTAAACAATTAAAAATATAGTTTAGTCACTTTAATTAGCTTTATTTCTGGGAGTAATAGGCACACACAACCGAGCGTTAAAGTATCACAAACTGTTGTGGTTTTTTTTGAGTATTACTCAGGAACTAGTAATCCTAGCACATAATTGGTGCACATTCTAAAAATATTCAGGAAGTGCGCATTTTTTTATCTAAAGGGTGGACGGTTTCATGGAAAACCTCAAAAAACAGGTAAAAAAGTTATTATTTAAAAAAAAACTATTTCTTTTCGGTACACAAGCGTCAAAAATACAAAGTACTGATAGTGCTTTTAAAACACCGCTATATCGCAAATATACAAAAATTTGTTTGAAAGAAATCGTTTAATAAATAAGAAAGTTACAATTTTTTAAATAATTCCTCTGTCGGTCATCTTTAATCCAAAATGGCGGAAGCAAACATTTTTTACAAACTACCATAGGGGTACATTAACATCGGTCAAAAATCCAGCTTAAAAAGCCTGTTTTGTGAGTTTACGCTCTTGGTCTAATTACCATTACTCTAACCATAGAACTATGAGATACTATAATGACCCAAATGTCGCAAAAAGTATAACAAATAAAAATAACAACTTTGAAAAACAAAGAAAATAATGTAAAAATCAGGGTGGCCTTGGTCATGGGCAAGGTCAAAGACGCAAAATCTACTTCGCGGCCAGAAGATTTTTTGGCTAACTTGATTGGGAGAGTTATTATCGCTACGGCTTATTTTTTCGGAAAATGCAAGGGCCGGTATATTACCTCATAGTTATAAGTCTCTAACAAGCTATTTATATTTTGTACATTGTATACAGGATCTTCACTGAGTTGGGATATTTATTTTAAGAAATGGTAAATATTGGTAAACTTAATTTTTTACTTTGAATATATCGAACGGGCTTAGTAACTGAGTAAAATTATTTTAATTTTTTTAAATACGTACCCTTAGACAACGCGCTAAAAATAAAATTTTTTGAGTGAATTACTAGACAGGGTTCCTTTTTATAAACTTAAAATTTTCCAAGAAACCAGCAAAACGGGATGGGGATAAAATTAACACGTTGACTGTGCCATAACAAAAATTTTCTGACTCCATCAGCCATCCAAGTGGTTTTTTCATTTTGCTTAAATAGTAGTTGACATAACAAGCATATTATGATGGTTATTATACGCGAAGATGAAGTTTGAGACACGAAGGCGAGTGTCTTAATTAATGTTAGCGTACTATACTTTAACTACGACCAATACTCAACACTCCTAAGTATATATACATGTATTATTTATGCAACATTTTACTGTTTCTATATTTAAGAGAATTAAGACAAAATTGTGACATTTAAGTTTTTGAAAATTTCGTTAAATTTTGAAAGGACGCACACAATACATGGGAAATTTCGCATCAGTGAAAGTGCTTGAAATTTCTATATGTTGTAGATAATGCAATTCCTAACAATGTTTAAATCACCCTAAATCTTGTAGGTGTTAAAGTTTTCGATGATTTTTTAAAGTTGCGGTTTTTGAGTGGATTTTTACTGCGAAATAAACCATATTTAGAATTTTGACAAATAAATTGACACCGTCAATTGGATTACGACGACACAATTTTTAGTAGGGGTACTAAGTGTACCTTTTTTGTGTAAGACACATAAATGGTCATTAAGAAAAAAATATTCAAGAAGGTCTGATATATCCATCTCTTTTTTGCGAAAGCGATTAATCGAGACACTAGCCGTTTTGCAGAGGCAAGGGAGGTTTAGTGAGGTTAATGTTGTTTGTTTTGAGGTTTATTGGGTCAATTAGTTTTAAATGCTATTTTTTTGGATTTATAATTTTTTATCGTTTGCGTACGACTCGCGGCAGAACGTCTTCCCAGCAAAGCGGTCCGCGGCGAAATGTGTCCATAAAAGTTAAGTATGCTGTATCAAATGAATGAATAAAGTAACTTTTATGATAAACTAAATTCCTTTACCAAAAATCGGTTCATTCTTTTACATTTTGCGCGACCTGATGAGGCTATATGAGATAGGGCATTCAAATAAGTAAATAGCAGATGATAGCAGACACTTAAAGTTAATTTTCGCTTTTATCAGCATTCGTATCCTTATCTCTATCGAGTCGACCTATCGAGCAGGTGCACTTTTAAATAATGGCGAATGCGTGACAGCTCCAGCTGATCAAATGTACGAAAACCTTGTTAGGTACGATAAGGGAGTCGTAACGTTACGACCATTCCTGCATCCCTGCATCCCCGTATTTGCTCAGCTGTGGCTGTCACGCATTCGGCATTAGTTTAAAAGTACATCTGCTCGATAGGTAGACTCGATAGAGATAAGGATACGAATGCTGATAAAAGCGAAAATTAACTTTAAGTGTCTGCTATCATCTGCTATTTACTTATTTGAATGCCCTATCTCATATAGCCTCATCAGGTCGTGCTAAATGTAAAATAATGAGCCGATTTTTGGTAAAGGAATTTAGTTTATCATAAAAGTTACTTTATTCATTCATTCGATACAGCATACTTAACTTTTATGGACACATTTCGCCGCTGAACTGAAAATTAACTTTAAGTGTCTGTTATAACGGTTACTTTCCCGAAAATTCTGGATGTATTCATTTATCCTCTATACCGTGTCCTAACAAAAAGGTAAAGGTGTTTTGAATTCACGTAATTTGCTTCTTTTATATATGGCTCACTTTCTATTTTTCTACATGCCACAATCATCATGACGGTAATGTAATTTACCTACGACCAACGAATAATGCTTATTTTACGACTACCTCAGCAAGATTTTAATGGCTCATTTACGGTCCCGGAATAATAATAAAGCTTAGACGTAAACCACAAGATGGCGTGACAAGTGATAAAACTTTATTTTATAAGAGCACTAATTGACGCAAAAATGTGAATTATTTGTGAATTATTTTTCTATATTTTTTATTAAACGTAAATAAATTCAATATAAGTTTAGTACCTAACCAAAAATAAATTCCTTTAAATTGCCATATTACGCATTAAAAAAAAAAAAAATTAAAAAGATATATGAAAAGTCCCTTATCTTATTTGTTTTCATGTTTTAGATAGATCGTCATTGAAATTTGTGATGAGATTTTCATTGGTCGTAGGTAAAGCATATTACACTAACTCACATGTTACGGTCATTACACGCTCAAATAAATTAAGACACTCGCCTGCGGCTCGCGTCTCAAACTTCACCTCAAAATCAAAGAAACTGAGCGTTGGCGCAAGAACATCCACGTAGATTTTCGATTCGAACAAGTACAGTTAAACGACCAGCATAGAATTTTTTTAGGATGTGACTTGAGACTAAATAATGTAATCGAAATGGAGAACAACGGCCGGGGTATTTCTTTTGAAGTTGTAGTTTTTAACAGAAACGACTGTTTTTTATACCACCGACATAATCGAGTCTTAATTATTCCTCGCTTTGATGCGAAAGTTCAATTTTTCATAAAGAAAAACTTGTTTTTTTCTGAAAATTCGAGATGTTGCCAGAATCATCTTATAGATGTATATTATGATGAAGGTATAGAAGCTTTCGACAGATTTTTACTTTATTTTAATCTCAGTCTATATGCAGCACATAAAAAGAAAATTGGTTGTTTAATTAAGATATTCTCAATATTAAATTATAAAAATAAAGGCAGGCTTTAAGCGGTTGGCAATCCATAGGCGCTTTACATCTATATCTATGATCGGTTAACCCTGTCGACCAAAGTAAAAGTTCAATTCAATTCAATCGTACCGCACTCATTCACCTCAACAAACCTCAACAATCGTTTTAACATTCCGTGCTCCTAGGGCTCCACGGGTGCCGATTCTTGAATTTCGAGAGAATGGTCGACTGGCAACGTTAACATTCTTCGTTTTGGCCAATAAGAAGGCTCAGAAGCTGTCAAGCTTGTACTGTGCACGCGCAAAGCTAACTCGATTATGGTTTTTCAAGATCGCCCGTTCTCTTGCACAAAAGCAGGTGTATGGAAGTTGAGGAAGGTTCATTCGATACACGGCAATCGGGTGAAGTTCGGCCGTGGTCAGATAGGTTTCGGATAACTCGTGATAGCTTTAAAGCCCGTTATTGGTCGATATCAAGAAGGTGCCGTTCCCGTGCGACCTTTCCTACAAAATTTAAGAATCGCACCACGGTCGCACTCACTTTAGGCGCGCTTAATTATCCCGAGTCAACTCGTATACCAACGTCTAAAGTATGATAAATCATGCCAGTCACCAAAAAGAGGTACAAATAAAAAGTTTGTATTGTGTTTATAGCCTCACCACTTATGTACTCAACGGTGAACTTCTATTTATCCCATTTATTTAGTTTCCAAAAAGCATATTTTGATGGTTGGGTCCTACGTACGACAAAAGGGCGGACATTCATGTCAAATTAAAATCATTCATCAATATCTCAAAAATGCATGGTATTGGTATTCTTATAAGCTATGTATGGTTTATTTTTTAGTAAAAATATGCCCCGAAAACCGCAACTTTAAAAAATAATATCTCTAAAACTTGAAGAACTATAAGATTTAGGGTAATTTAAACATTGTTGGGAATTTCAATATTTACAACATATTTCAAGCACTTTCACTGATGCGAAATTTCCCATGTATCATGCGCCTCCTCCTTTGAAAATATTTGAAGTTTGAAAATTTTTGGAATTATAATTTTTTTTTTTAAATTTTGAGAATTTTTTAAAATTTTGGGTTTTTTTTGGAATTTAGAAAATGTTTACAGTTTTGATTTTTTTTTTAATTTTGAAAATTTATATATTTAATAAATATTTATTTTGTTAAAAATATAGAAAAATAATTAAATTTTTTCATCAATTTCCTTATGAAAGAAGGCGCCCTCTTACGATTTAAGTCTAAGCTTCATTATTAGCCTACGAGCTTAAATGGTCCATTACAGTCGTGTTAGGACTCTCGCTTAACTAGTATTATGGGTTGGTCGTAAGTATATATTTACATTTTTTACCACTTAAAGCAAACAATAATTCAACTTTTAGTTAGACGTCCACTAAATATTTCATATTGTGTATGTCAAGGGCGTCTGAGAACGAATTGTCATGTATTACATGTGATGCATGGGACTGTCAGCGTGTTAAAACCATATATCTAAGTAAAATAGAACAAATTGGTGTAGTACCCTCCAGAGTAACTCATTTTAAAGGAAGGGTTTGAGTTGCCTTCCAAGGCTTATGTTTGCGTTTAAATTTACCTTGAGTACAAAAATTAACCAGTTTTGTTGGTTTTTTATCAAATTTTAATACATTTTTCTTAGACAGTTTTATTTTGTATTTTATAAAGTCAATTTGGCCACTTTTTTATTTTAATTTTTCCTAGGAGAGCAAAAATTTTCCATTAAATAAAATTGTCTTTTAAATATGTATATCGAGAATAAAATTGTCTACAGGATCTCGGCATATAAACTTTGCCGCAGTTTTTGATATTTTTTGAAGTTATCAAGATACACACTTTATTAGGTTATATTTTGTTTTACCAATATATTTACCACTTCTTCTAATAAATACCTTAAGAGTAGAGTTTATTTTTTCTTCTTTCAGTGATCTTAGCTCAGGAAATGTCAAAATGAAATTTCATCAGAATTGGCTGAAAGAACCCTGCACAAATTACATTGGAAATGGGCTTTCGGCTACATATCATAATTTTTCTACATGTTGTTGTACTCGATCAACAAAATACAAAAATAAAAAAAAAAAACAGATAGGGAGTAGGACTACTTTTTCAGATATGGAGCTTTAAAGTTGACGTGTTTTAAATATATATTTTTGGACATGGTCAAAGATTTTTTTTTCACAACTTTGTTGATTACCGCCAAAATAAAATGATTCGTTTCTCTGTTTGTCCTGACCCATTCCATCCATATAAGAATGTTTCTATATGGGTTCTTTGGTACCACCAGGAAAGTCACCGATTTGTAAGTTTTAAAAAAGAAAGAAAACGACCATTTTTTAAAAAATGACAATTTTTATTTTCTTTAAAACAAACGGCCAGATTTTAATAGTTTTTAAATATATTAATAAAAATAATATCAGTAAGTTAAAAAAACATTTTTAGCCTATGTGGTACCATTAATTGCAATTGTACCTTTAATGCTTTTTAATATTTTTGAAATATAGGTGAAATACGAAGCGATTTAATAAAACTTATGGGTAGATTATCTTTTTTCTGGACAAATTCAATTGAAAAGCTTGATACGAACATTTTGGTACTGATAGGTATTCATTGGTACCTGTATTTGACCAATCAAATTGCTCGTGTGGTACATGCTTTTAGGCTAACTTGGGGTTGCCGATAGCGAACATGATAACATTTTTCCGGTTATTTACACTGTTTTGCCAATAGAATGCATAAAATTATCTGGCAGCAAATGTCGCCGTTTCTTGGGCAAAAGTTTGACGTTGGCAAGGGGTCATAGCCTACCTTGATTTAAAAAAAGAAAATACAAAGCCACCGCATGCAGATATTAAACATATCTCAAGAGTTTTAACTTTAACTTTTTGTACGCAAATGCATGCGTAAAAGCCACTTTCCGAACTTAAGTAGGAAAAACAATTTATCGTATTTTCTAGAAAAATTCGTTACCGGCGATCTCAAGTTAGCCTAAAAGCATATATCACACGAGCAATTTGATTGGTCAAATAGAGGTATTAATGGGTACTAATTGGTACCAACATATTGGTAATAAGCTTTTGGATTAGATTTGTCCATAAAACGTTTGTAAAACCTACCTATAAGTCATTTAAAATCACTTTTCGTATTTCTCCAATATTTAAAAAATACTAAAAAACATTAAATGTGCCTACCATTTTCGAAATTCATGGTACCACTAAAGCTAAAAATGTTTTTTTAGCTAAGTGGCATTATTTTTAATAACATATGTAAAATTTTTTAAAATCTGGCCGTTCGTTTTAAACAAATCAAAATAGTACTTTTTTAAAAAACGGTCGTTTTCTTTCTTTTTTAAAACTTACAAATCAGTGACTTTTTTGGTGGTGCCTAAGAAACAATATAAAAACATTTTTATATGGGTGGAAGGAACGTTTTATTCCAGACTAATAGGGATTCGAATCATTTTATTTCGGCGGTAATCAACAGAGTTGTGGAAAAAAAACTTGGACCGTCTCCAAAAATATAGCCTTAAAACACGTCAACTTTAGAGCTCCATATCTCAAAAAGTGATCCTGCTCCCTAACTCGTTTTTTTTATTTTTGTGTTTTGTTGATCGAGTACTATAACATGTAAAAAAATTATGACATTTGGCCGAAAGCCATTCGCAATGTAATTTATGCAGGGTTCTTTGAATGGAAGGCATATTTTGTAAAAACTTAGACGCGGCCCGGAGCACTTTTCTGATTTTTTGTCGAATCCGCTAAAATTTATTTCTAAGATTTGAATCGGCGGCCCTAAAAAGAAATGTTAGCTTATTCGATAGTAGTTTTTACAAAATGGACCTTTGATTCAAAGTGCAGCCAATTATGATGTTAATTTAAATCCAAAAGTATGGATATCACATGACCCGTTTTGAACGTCACTTTGACATTTCCTGAGCTAAGGCCACTAACAGAAAAAAAAAAGAATCTCTACTCTTAAATAAAAATTTACAAACTCAGTAGTATGCAATTTTGGCCTATTTTCGTTGCAGCGAAATGAAAGCATATCAATGGCAAAAAATACCTAAAACGTTGCTTACCGTAGGCGGAGATAGATTCATAGTGGACCCCCTTCTCTCTTGAGGTCCTATACTGGAATGACGTCGGATAGGAAGACCACCTCCGGGAGTGCCACCTGGAGAAGAAGCGCACGATGGAGCGATGCGTATTTTGGGCGTCATAAGCGTGTTGTCTGACAGCCTTCTATTCGGAAATGAATTAACTACACGTAAGAAATTGCTGTCCGGTGAAGACGGCGATGCCCCGAACCACCAACCTCCTAACATACCACCTTAAATCAAGGAAATAATGTTATGTTTTTTCCTCCGCAAACCTAATAGTACAGGCATCTTGCGGAGATCTCATTTAGGGCCATTCTACACGAGCCACAAAAACGCGATCGTTTGCCTGCGAGCGACACGCGTGTGTCACAGAACCACAGAGTGTTTATTGAGCGCCGGCACGTCAACGAACGCGTCCACACGCAACCGCAAAGTTGCCCGTATAGTATGCGCAATAAACACTCTGTGGTTCTGTGACATACGCGTGTCGCTCGCAGGCAAACGATCGCGTTTTTGTGGCTCGTGTAGAATGGCCCTTACATGTATGTCTTTTTTTAAAATAGGCACATATTCATACAATTTTTCCTATTAAAAATTGGACTTTATTAACACATTTAAAAGAGTCATTTTTAACTTTACCGGGCAGTTGTTGCTTTCGGGACAATAATATGATATCTCAAAAACATTCTGACCAAGTTACATTAAAATATTTATGTCCAATAGATATTTTATTTAAAGCTGCAGAAGTCTGAAATGTCTTGTTCATTGGCGGGTCCTGCAGTTTCATATCGTCGCTTTGTTTGTGAGGGGGTCTAACCCACAAATTATAAACTTGACTAGTGATTGTGCACACTAACAAAACTTATAAGCTTCTCTTGTGAGAGGTTTTAAATTAAAATGTAGTTTTTCACATATTTGCGATATAGTCACGTGACATTTTACCTTAAATTTGATATATCTTAAAAAGTCAAGAACTGGAAATATAGTCTTTCCTGGTGAAAAATAAACAGATATAAATACCCTTAAAACATCGAATTTCGGTAGCCGTATCTCCGATACGGATACGGATAATTGAACAAATTTAAAACAAGCTTAAAGTATGTATGTATGTATTTAAAACTGGTGGTTAGTTCTCTATCGAAGGCTGAACCATGCACTGCGGCCTCAAATGGGCCTATTGTGCCCAGGTATCTACTGAGATTTTAAAGATCGCAATTTAAGCATATACGACCCAGCAAGCTAAAAAATTCTGCAGGCTACAAAAATTGCTGAAAAATACTTAAGATCCTAAAACTTATTTAGACTGTAGATTTTACCCCAAAGCTTCATTTGAATGTTTGATTATTCCTCATAAGTGCAGGCACCAGTTAAAAATGGGACAGAGGAGGGCAAAGTTGCTGTCTGCTAAATATAAATAAAGTTATGACCTTTTTTACCTGTTGAATTTTTTCTCTGCATATCTTCCGCACTCGATGTCTTCCTTTGTTCGATTCTCAGGTTTGGAATGTTAAAAGGTGGTACATGCATATTATCAGAACTATACTGATGTCTCAACGGGCGATGTCTTTCCGGACTCGGCAACGACAGATTGTCCAGTTTTAGTTTATTTCTTTGGTTACGATCGATTTGGTCGAGCATATCCTGAAGCACCTCTATTAAAACGGTAAATTGATCCAAATTCAGCGATGGATTAACGGTTTGGGGTAGAAGCGATGGCATCACTTTGTTGGCCATCAAACTGATACTTAAGCCATATTTTTTATCACTCAACATTAGCCGGTAAATATCTAAAAAAAGTTGAATTTAAGTTTGCACTTTTTGGACAGCCTCCTGATTTTTGATTTGTAATGAATCATTTTAATTTTTTTTCAAAAGGTCCTCAAATTGCTAATTTTCAAGATTTTAAGATGCAGAAAATTTAAAAAAAATCCCGGTCCAGAATAGTATATTGCATAACGAGAGAAGAAAGTGATATATTTCACACGAACGTCACTGTTGTGAACGAGGCGCTAGCCGAGTGAAACAACACGCGAGTGTCAGACAGTTACTTTCTATCGAGTTTTGGTGCGATACTATAGAAAATCTGAAAACGAAATATTCTCATGTCATCACGCAATTTCAGTTGGACTCGGTAACCAAATCTTTTAAGCCGAAGTACACGCCATAGAGCTCTGTGCACAAAAAATAGTCGAAAAAGGCATCTGTAAAGGAAACATAAACATCATAACGGGCAGTTAAACTGCTTTGAAGACGATCAGCTCGATATTAGTTTCGAATTGCCCTCAAAGCCTACTAAAGATCTTTGAAACCAACATAATTATTCTGGTGTGGGCCCTGGGCCACACGGGGATTTAAATAAACGAAAAAGGTGATTCTCTTGCTAAAGTCAGGGCGGAATTTGCATTATTACGACCAGAGCCCTGCTTTGGATTAGCTTAAGCTACGGTCAACAGGCAAAGGTTTAAGTGGGTTGAAAGAAAATAAGCCGCTCAACTCCTGAACAACACCACTTTAAAGCCTTTCTAAACCAGATAAACGCAGAGCAAGACAGCTCCTGAAACTACCAAGAAACAGGCTGAGTATAACAACAGCTCTGTATATAGGCCAGCGTCAACTCAATAAACACATGAATAGAATTGTACTAACCACCGATATACCAATCTACGTCGATGGGAGTAACTAATACATCGATTTGTAGATTCTGCGCATGAAAGGAAAAAACGCAAGGACATATTCTATGTCACTGCGTAGGACTAATGAGAATAAAGGGAAAAGCTACTCGGCCCTAGGACAAGTTCTCAATACGTCGAGGAATTTTAACCAAGCAGACTAATTTTCTTTATCAAGTGAATTATAAAGAGATATGAGCCACAATAATAGACTTCTAACACCCGGTTCCCACCTACGACTTTTTCGTGAGTGCCCAATCACGCGTCACATGATGTCAATATGAAATGTTATGACAGTCATGTGACGCATGCGCGGGCACGCACAAAAAAGTCGTAGATGGTAGATGTAATTACACTCATATATTATAGAAAAAATAGTGGCTATAGACGTTCTCCATGCAAAAGATTCGTTATTAGCAGATTGCGCGTTTAATAATTTCTTTGAAAAGGAGACGGAACCAAATTAATCCAAGGGGAGACGGATCAACTATTCACGTGATATTAATCACGTGATTTTTTAAATCCAGTGAATCTCGTAATATTTATAAAAAACTTATTTGCCATCGGGCCTAGAAAACTCCAAATAAACCAGGATTTGCAGTTGAAATAATATCCTAAAACTTGGTCTTAAGACTAGCAGCAGGACACATGTGTGTTGAGGGTCAATCGCTGTACATTTGTACAGCGATCCACACATTAGTTTAACTTTTTCTGGTTTTTTCAAAGACCCATCAAGCCATTCATAAATCGCTTTGAAACGCGATCAGTCGTTGGATTTAGGGAAAACCATTTTCCCGTCCATTGGCAACGCTGCACCAGGCAATACCATGCATGGTCCACATTACACATGCCCCATCATCCTTACGTTTAGCAGCGGCCAGAAGCGGCGCATTATTTATAAATGTAACAAAGATTCCAAACTTGTAAAATATTTTTGCAAATAAATCTTTCATTTTTTTATACTTAATTCAAGATTGAAGATTTTATTATTTTGTTAGTGTTAAATATGCTTTCGCACTTCTAAAAAATACTAAAAATATAAAATTAAAATAACTAATTAAATAATTAATTAATTAATTAAAATAAAATATTAAATTTAAAACAATTTAAAAATAAAAAATATTTGAACAATAAATACGCAAAAGAAACAAACTACAACATTTACAAACATACAAAATTTGACGAACAAAATATATATATATATAATTGATACCGAGGTGTGGAGAGGTATTATATTTGTCATTGTGAACATATTAAAGTAAAAAAATTTCATTAAAAATCAATTTCTTTAATGCGCTTAAAAATTATTTTGCGTCCGTAAAAATAGAGTTTTGCGCACATATTTGCATGCAGGAAGTTGCATTTGCCGCACACCTTGCCAAAAAACAAAAGAAATAGTGACTGCAAAAATTAGCGTGCGTAAAGGTATCTTTTTAGCACGACATGAATTTTAAATCCAATTGGACTTTTTCCATGCATTTATAAATTCTTTTTTTTGTTTTAATTTCCTAAATACCATATATATATATATCCTTTGGAAGAAGCTTTTTATGCAAGTAGGAAAACACGTACGAAAGGTAGAAAAGAATCTTTCCGTCCTTAACAGCCGGCGCGTGTGAAAAAGTATCACTTTCCGCACTGGTTAAGTAAATAAGTTGTAAAAAATATTTCAATTAAAATAAGCAAATTCGATTTAAAAATACGATATTATTTTGAAAAAGGAAGATATATAGAAGAAGATGGTTATAATGAGCTGACTACAAATAGTATTAAAACTTTAAAACTAATTATAAATAATCACATATAACATTTTTTGCTACTTATTTATTTAAAAAATTGACAGGTTTTGTTGTTTGCTTATACCATATATAGTTCAATTGCCAGACAAATGCAAGAGAAATCAGAGAAATCTAGAGAACAAAATCGCCCACTCTTCATGGCCTTCACAGATCTAGTCAAAGCATTTGACTCAGTCAACAGAGAAGCTCTTTGGCAAATACTGGCAAAAGCTGGATGCCCTCAAAAATATATTCAAATTCTTAGACTACTACACGACAATATGAATGCAACAGTTCTGAGCAACGATGGACCAGGAGAGTCATTCCAGGTCACGACAGGCGTTAAACAAGGGTGTGTTATTGCGCCCATCCTATTCTCTATATTTTCAGAACATCTACCGCCGGGAGTGGAAATGCTATATAAATTTGACGGTGGCCTACTTAATCTAGGCAGACTGCGAGCAAAAACTAAGGTCTCGACGACCTCGGTAATCGAACTGCAGTACGCCGATGACAACGTCGTTATGGCCGATACAGAGAAAGGTCTACAGCTGGTAATCAATCAGAACCAGGTACGAATCCCCAAGCTCGAATCATTTCCATAAATGGTCATCCTCTGCAGAACGTGGAACATTATCCATACCTTGGGAACCACCTATGATCAAATGCAACTATTGAAGCAGAAATACAGTATCGCCTAAAATGTGCTAGCGCAGCGTTCGAACGGCTTTCAGAGAATGTGGACCACCTACAGAAGGCATATCAAACGACTAGAAAAATATCACCAAAGTTGTTTAAGACGAATCCTGAGAATCAAATGGCCAGACCGACGGACAAACATAATTGTATAGAAGAAGCCAGAACAACTAGTATAGAAGCCCTTATCTACAAGCACCAGCTTCGTTGGAATGGTCACGTTATCCGCATGCCCGAAACACGTCTCCCAAAGCAGACATTTTATGGACAACTTAAGGAGGGAAAGAGAAATCAAGGAGGTCAACAAAAAAGGTACAAGGACGTTCTCAAAGGCAATATGATGAAGGGTCACATCGATTTAAACAACTTCAAGACCACGGCAAACGATAGGGATTCATGGCTTTAGTCCATGAGGGAGCACAAACTTTTGAAGAGCAACGACGTAGACTAGAGACGGAAAAGAGAGAACGTAGAAAGGAGCGACAAAATGGAAGAATGGATGACCAACAACACCTGGATGCTGCCGGAGACTGAGTGTGGCAGGACTGTGGAAGGGTGTGCGGCTCGAGAACGCACAACCGATAGTGACGATACAGAATAGAGGAAAATCATACTCGGTATCGAGTGATTGCCTATGATATAGTTCAATTAATTATAAGTGCTTTTCATATTGTTTTATCGGAAAATTGCGAAAATATCTCAAAACAAATGATTTATATTCTATAATAACGTATTAGTTATGTTTTGTATTTATTGCATCACCAGTTGCACGCCTATTACAAGACGGCGCCAGAAAACATATGATAAGTAACTTATTAAATGTTTGGGTTTTACTGAAATTTCCACTTTGAGGCACATTTTGGTGATAAAACTTTTGCCACAATTAAACAAAAAAATCTATAGAAAAATATTAAAAACTGTACACTAATCATAAAATTTACAAAAAACACGATTCTACTTACGCGATACACCGACAACATTTTGAATGCGGCAGCGTATTACTATACCGGGATCTGGCTGTCCCGCGAGGTTGTCACTTTATTGTAAGTTTTATTCCCGATTTATGTTCAATATGTTTTAAAGTAGTTATTGCAATTAAATTTTAAATACAAATTTTAAATAAAAATGTACTATCGCATATTATGAAGTCTTTATACTGACTAAAATTGTGCCCTTAATTTCTTTATTTAGTAAATACATGTTTTAAAAAATAAATCAGAGAATTTGCATGATTGCAGGTGAATGATAAAAAAAATTATAAAAATAATATGTTTGTAAAAATATTACTTGTAAAGATACAACTTTCAGCGCAATCTGACCACGTCGCCACAATGTCTCTATTTTAGTTATATCTTTATGGTTTCTTTTTAGTAGTTGTTTCTTTACAGGCATCAAGCCAACTTAGAAAAATACTTACTGACGACCCTTAAGGTGATTTGTGGATCATTTAATCGTATCTCGTAAAGCAGTGGCATTACTTCGTCTATTATTTGGGATTTATCCAATCGATCTAAAGTTCTTTCCACACAAGATAACACGTTCGAAACCAACTTAAGGTCGTTTTGATTTTTTTCATAGATAATTTTGGTCTTGGGAAGAATGATTCTTCGGATAGCAGTCTCGTCTAGATATTCGGATATGTTTGCTACTGCTACCAACGCTGCATTCTACAATATACGAAATACATTTGGACAGTGGCATGGCTAGATAAAAATTTATGGAGCTCTCAGCATTTTTGAGCTTTCTACTTATTAATTTAAATATAAATAATATAATATAAAGGGCCGAGTATTAGCACTTTTTAAAATAAATTTTGCATTTAATTCAATGTTTAATACTTTTAAATAAACATTATTGTGTAGATAAAAGTTTTAATAATTTGTTTCAAAAAATACAAAATCATGTTAACAAAATAAGAAACATGTTTTTATTGTCCCAAAATTTAAAAAAAAATCCTTAAATCATAAAAAGATCATAAAATGGAAAAAGTGTCATACAAAAATACAATACTTGTATAAATTAAGGAGACTTTTCTCTATTCTGCTTTCGTATACTTTGAACCGTATGTTATGTTCTTGGTCCTTAATAGTTGTGCTAGTAGATTTTGGTCGCTCATTAAACTGTGTTTTTTTCTCTTAAACTAATTTACGGAAAAAAATATCAAAATAATTTTGGTCAACCGGAGCAGCAATGTAAATTTAAGCAACATGTATTTTTCTTTTTCTTAAACGATCGGTGTAATAAAAAAAAGAAAAAACGAATTAAAATCTGTAGTTCAAAAAAAATTGGGGATAATTTAAAGGAGTGGGGGGTATTTATGGGGTAATCAGTAAAACTTTATGTGGAGACTTAACGAAGAAACTTTAGTAAGGTTTTGTTGCAGATTTCGACAACCGTACTCAACCCCGTTATAAAAATAATTAATGACTTTTGGGCATCATCCACCGTTTTGAAATATTCAAGATGGCGGCCGTAGCCAAAAATTCAAAAGAGAAGAATATGCATGAGATATATCAATTCCAAGGTTTTCGGATCGACTGAATTCAAATTTGTCCTAAAATTTTTTTTTCGAATAATATGAAGGAGTGGGGGGGGGGGTATTTGTGAGACAATAAGTAAAACTGTTTATGTGAAGACTTAACGAACAAACTTTATTTAAGTTTTATTGCAAATTTCGACAGTTCTGCTCAATTCTGTTATAAAACTAATTAATGCCCTTTGGCTATCATCCACCATTTTGAAATATTGAAGATGGCGGCCGTGGGCAAAAAATCAAAAGAAAAGCATATGCATGTGATACATCAATTCTAAGGTTTTTGGATCCGCTGGATTCAAATTTGTAGCTAAAAACATTTTTGGTGGTAATTTGAAGGAGTGGGGGGGGGTATTTATGGGGAAAACAGTAAAACTTTATGTGGAGACTTATCGAACCAACTTTATTTAAGTTTTATTGCAGATTTCGACAGCTCTGCTCAACCCTATTATAAAACTATTTAATGGCATCGTGCACCATTTTGAAATATTCAAGATGGCGTCCGTGGGCAAAAAATCAAAAGAGAAGCCCGCTGAATCCAAATCTATGATTAAAAAAAAAATTGGGGAGGGCGTAATTTTGAGAGGTGGGGGTAATTTATACATACAATACACCTTATTATATTTTTTTACAAATTCTGAGTTTGTGTGGTTCAAAAAAAAATTGAGGAGTAGTTACTGGGTAAAAACTAAATAGAGTTTTAACGAATAAAATTTAATGAATTCCCCTTGAATCAAGAGATCCTTTTTTCGGTGCCTAAATTACACTTTACTCCACCAAATTACCCCGAAAAATTTGTCTTAAACAAGGATTTGGAATCAGTGGAACCAAAAACCCCAGAATTATGTATCACAGGCACATCCCTCTCTGTCGATTATTTGCTCACAGCCGCCATCTTAAATATTTGAAAATAGTGCATGTTGCCAAAATGGTATTATTGGGTTTTGTGACGGGTTAACCAGAGCTGTAAAAATCTGCAAAAAACTTTAAGAGGGGTTGGGTAAAGTATTCGAAATCTGTAAAAAACTAAAATAAAGTGTATTCGCTAAGTTTCCATTTAATGTTTAGCCCATAAATTACCCCCTAACCCTCCAAATTTACCCCCAAAATTTTTTTAACCACAGATTTGAATTGAGCGGACCTAAGGACCCCATAATTGGTGTATCGCATGCATAAGCTTCTTTTTTAAGTTTTGCCCGCGGCCGCCATCTTGAATATTTCAAAAAGGCGGATGATCTTCAAATGTCATTGATTAGTTTTATAATGGGGTTGAGCAGAGCTGCCGAAACATATAAAAAAACTTGGATAAAGTTTGTTCGTTAAGTCTCCTCATAAACAGTTTTAAAGTATTTTTCATAAATACACCCCCACTGCTTCATATTACTCCCAAAAAATTTTTTAACTACAAATTTGAATTCAGCGGGTCCAATAACCTTCTGCTCATATCCACCAACTCAAAAATTTTCCGATTAGTCTTTAATCATGATTAGATACTAATCGGTGTTTAGAATGTGGTGTTTTATATTAAAACTTTGTTTGCCAAGACACATTTCAAACTCCGATTAGTGTTATTCATGATTAAAGCTTAATCCGATAATTTTTATGTTGGTGGATATAGACATCGTAATTGATGTATGGCATGCATATGCTTCTCTTTTGATTTTTTTCTTCGGCCGCCATCTTAAATATTTCAAAATGGTGGACGATGCCCACAAATCATCAATTAGTTTTATAACGGAGTTGAGCAGAGCTGTGGAAATCTGCAATAAAACTTAAATAAAGTTTGTTCATTAAGTCTCGACATAAACAGTTTTACTGTTTTTCTCATAAATACCCGCCCACTCCTTCAAATTACCCTCAAAGATTTTTTACCCACGGCCGACATCTTAAATTTTTCAAAATGGTGGATAATGCCCAAAAGTCATTAATTAGTTTCATAACGGGGTTGAGCAGAAATGTCGAATCTGCTACAAAACTTAAAATAAAGTCTCCACATAAACAGTTTTACTGATTACTCTATAAATACCCCCCAACTCCTTCAAATTACCCTAATTTTTTTTAACTACAGATTTGTATTCAGCGGACCGAAAAAACCCTAGAATTGATGTAGCCTATGTTAGTAGGTCGACTTTTTAAATAAAATCAACCCCGTATCCGTTGGGTTACCCCCCAGAATAAAAATAATACCGGATTTGGATTTAGGCGACTCAAAGCCGACTAAAATGGTAGAATCTGTAGTTTTTTCACTTAAAAATTGCCAAGTGGCAGGGTGCCAGAGTGGCATCAATCGGATTCTTGAAACAGAGCATCTTGTCTAACAAAATCAGAAAAAAAATTCTTGTACCATTCATTTCCCACTTGGGGCAAAAGTGGTTTGGTAACCAGGGAAGGGCGCAGTTTTTAATTAGAAATTGGCCCTCACCTCGGTGCGTTTCCAAAGTTTGTAAAAAAAACTTGTAGAGAAAGAACCACGGAATATTTTTTATCATTGGCATGACCACTTTTAACAGGTGACCAGATAATCGCTGTCAAAGTTTGGAATGGAGTGCCTAAGTTTTAAAAAAAATTTGAATGCCATTATTTTGCTCACAAAACTCCAGCTGGCCAACCCAACCGCTCACAGACGATAGATTTTTAAATTTTTGCGTCATTCAAAAAATATAATTTTGTACAATTTTGCACACCCAATTTCAAATTTTGCACACTACCTAGAAGCACTCTGTAGAGTTCTCGAGAAACCAGGTTAATCCCTCCTCCAGACGATATTTAAAAAAAATAATCTCATTTAATAGGTGTAATTTTGCACCCCCAATTTCCAATTTATTTAACTCTTCAGGAACTCTCGGGAGGGTTTTCAAGTAATCAGGTTAGACCCCCACTCAGACGAGATTTTTTTTTTATTTGTGGTACAATTATTTTTAAACTTTGTACACCCCGTAAGAACCCGCTGGATGGTTTTCCAGTAATCAATTCCGCCCCCCCGGGCAATAACTATCGAAATTTTGTATATTATTCGAAGGCTCCAATTTTGCAGACTAATTTTTGAATGTACAGGAACACAGTTACTTTAGAACCCCTTAAGGATTCCTGGGAGGAAAGGTTGAAAAAATTTGAAATTGGGTGTGCAAAATTATACTTTTTAAATAACATAAACATTTCTCGAAAAATATAGTCTGGAGGGGGATGCTATATCGGTTACTTTAGAACCCCTTGGGTGCCGATTCTTGAATTCCGTACGAAAGGTCGCACGGGAACGGTCACCTCCCTGATATCGACCAATAATAAGCTTTGAAGCGATCACGAGTTATCCGAAACCTATCCGACCTCGACCGAAGCTCACCCGATTGCCGTGTATCGTAGAAACTTTCCTGCAGTTTCATACATCTGCCCCCGGACCAGGTGTACAATTAAAGCTATCACGAGTTATCCGAAACCTATCCGATCACGGCCGAACTTCACCCGATTGTCGTGTATCGAAGGAACGTTCCTACACTTTCATACACCTGCCTCTGAGCAGGAGAACGTAGGGCTGATTCTTGAATTTCGTAGGAAAGATCGCACGGAAACGGTCCTCTCCCTGATATCGTCCAATAATAAGCTTTGAAGCGATCACGAGTTATCCGAAACCTATCCGACCTCGACCGAAGCTCACCCGATTGCCGTGTATCGTAGGAACTTTCCTGCAGTTTCATACATCTGCCCACGGACCAGGTGTATGAAAGTGTAGAAAAGTTCTTACGATACACGGCAATCGAGTGAGCTTCGGTCGAGGTCGGATACTAGATCTAAGCCTATGTTAGCATCATATATACGCGAGACGATATTTTTTTGAACTAAGAATATGAAATTCTAAAATTACCTTCTTCGGTTTAAAAATACATAATTTTATTTTAGGTATACATCTTCACCTTATTCCTAAAATAATATTTTTAATGTGAAATATTAAAAATCTCAATTTTGTATCTTCTTTAATTTTGTTTTGAAAATACTAATCTTTAATACATGTATTATAAATGTCTAAAGCGAAACCTAGTTATTTTTCTATTTGAGAATATGCCTTTCTCAAACTGAACATTGTTATTCGCATATTTAAGATATAGTCCTTTATATACTTATTTTGAAAATATTCATATTCTTATTTTAAAATATAGAAAAAGCACTGTATCCTTAAAGGGAGTTAACATCAAGTCAGTTAAGCTACCTTCCCACTTTAAAAAAATGGACTTATTTGCGCACCTTTTGCGCAAACACTTTTATGTTTTGAGCAGCAACCGTATGGAAAATGTGGGTATTTTTTTTCTGGGTGGGGTGTTTTCCGCATGACTTTAAAGAATATACGTTCAGATGGTTGCAAAAGGTAAAAGTGATTGCGCGATACTGCGCAAAAGATGCGCAAATAAGTCCAATATTTTTTTTTTAATTTTTTTTAAAGTGAGTGAGTGGGGGGCAGCTTCACTAACCTGTTATCATCCATATTCCTGAATGGTAACTCCCATTGAGGATACCAAAATGTTTTATCTGTGGGATTTAATAATAATTACTGAAGTCAAAAAAAATATACAGGTATATAAAAAGTACAAAATATATTGTCTATTTTCATTTTCTACAATAACTTCTTACGTTTTAGAAAAGAAACAAATATAGTAAAGAATACGAAATCTTATTTAAAAAGAAACTGCGGTAAAACTCAAGGACACGTCAATTGTGTTTGGGAGCGGGATATTTTTGAAAATTGTTTTAGGGCAAGACCCAAGGATTATTAAAATTATTTTAATTTCAAACATGAAACATTCAACAAGGTGATATCTACCTAAAAATATCAAATCTTACGTTTGACTTTTTAAGCGACCGTTTAAAAAAGGTTTTTTCCATTTTTACAAATAGTTTTATTCTTTTAACGTATAAACACGTTTCCTTTATTTAAATCGGTTAAGAAATAAGCAAGTTCTGTAGTGTCACGATGCTCCTTGTGTGTTAAGACTGTCCCGTTATAAGTCATCTTCTATTCGACGTCTTGAATTTTACGTGTCATTTTGGATATTGGGCGCATAACATTTTTAGCTTGCCAAAAGGCTTAAAATCTTTATATCCTGATCATTCTTGACAAAACTGCATCTCGTCAAAAAGAAAATGACTTATAGCGAGACAGTCTTGACCACACAAAAAGCATAAAACGTAACATTCTAGAACTTTCTTACTTCTTAACCGATTTTAATAATGGATACTTTAAGAGAATAAGGGTATTTAGCAAACTTCTCAATTTTTCAAAACTGTCCTCCTCCTTAATTTCAAAGAAATATCAGTTTTGACATAAAGCGAATCTTTCGCTTTCAAAAAACTTTAATTTTAAATTTCATATGATCAATACGAAAGTTTTACTTTAACTTATAAACTAAGAATCAACGAAAAAAAACACAGATTAAAACATAGTATATCTAACTAACTACACTAACCGCCGCGCCGCACACAGGCGAATTTCGAAGAAAAGCTGGTCAAAAATCAGAAATTCCGAATTCAAAATTATTGGAAAAACCAATTTTATAATTTTATTACCTAGTTAAAACCACTACCCTTTTTTTAATATTCTCGTCACTCTTAAAAATATTTTAGTTTAAAGTTGACCTTTGATGAGACTTTTATAAGTGTTAATAAAATGTGTTAAATATTTCCTGAATTGAGTGTTCCGTTATCCGCAAGTTATTGAGAAAATTTAAAGATATCGTCATGGGGCCTATTGCTGGTGGCAAGTAGAATCTTAAAAATTTTTTTATACCTTCATCAAAAACATGATTTTAGTAACTGTCTGCAGATAACTAAAGCATGGCTTTTTGGTTACCGATGCAAAAAGACTTTTTTTTATCACGGGTGCAAAAAAAGATTTATGTCCATTTTTTACCCAAAATTAAAGAGAAATACCGGAAAGACCGCAAATTACCGCAGGAACTAAAGGTTGGATTATTTCAAGGAGAGTTTATTTAAATAACTTGCTGCGCTCGTTATTTAAACCAACGCTTGTAAAAAAGCACTATTTTAGCCACTAGTTGTTAAAACTACTATTTTTGATCACGGGTGCAAAAAAATATTTCTGTCCGTTTTTTACCCAAAATTAAAGAGAGATAGCTGAAAATAGTAATATTGAAATAATCTGATTATTCTTTCACCACGTCTTTACGAAAAAATCATTTAAAAACCGAGTAAAAAAGTAAAAAGGCAAATCGATAGGGAAATCATTGTTATTTCATTTACCAGCTGCATTGATTTATAGTGTAAAGATGCTGTGTTGCGAGAAGTGCTCTTCGTTCGAGATTTTTAAAAGTATTTTCCTGTTTTTTTTTGGATTTTGTGATAAAGGAATTAAAAAAATAGTATTAACAACTCGCTGCTAAATATTTCGCTGCGTATTTAAACTAAAAAAGCACAGTTTAGCGGCGAGTTGTTAACACTATTTTTTTTAATACCTTTCGAGAGAAGAGCACTTCTCGCAACACACCATCTTTAAACTATAAATCAAGGCGGCTGGTAAATGAAATAACAATGGTTGCCATAGCGATATGCCTTTCATTCTTGCAATATTTTGACGATATTTTTAAATAATTTTTTCGTAAATACTTAATGAAAACTGGTGGAGATGGCTTAATTTTTAGGCAAGAATAATTGGATTTTTTCCATATTACTAGTTTCCTCTATTTCTCGTTAATTTTGGGTAAAAAACGGACAGAAATATTTTTTTGCACCCGTGACCAAAAGTTTCTTTTTGCATCGGTAACCAAAAAGGCCATGCTTTAGTTATTTGCAGACAGTTATTAAAATCAGGTTTTTGATGAAGCTATAAAAAAACTACTATATTGAATTGAAATATCCACAGAACTTCTTTAATTTTAATTTTTTTAAACTATATAGTCTCATAAAAAATAAAAATAGGATTTTTTTTCCTTTTCTAGCTATAAAGTACATTTGCCCGTAATTTACGGTCTTGCCAAAAATACATATTTAAAAAATGGGGTAATGCGGGTAAATGTACTTTATGTCTAGAAAAGGACGAAAAATTCCTATTTTTATTTTTTACGACATTCTAAAGTTTAAAAAAATCAAAATTAAAAAAGTTCTGTGGATATTTCAATTCAACAAAATTTTTGAGATTCTACTTACCACCAGCAGCAATAGACTCCATGACGATATCTTGAAATTTTCTCAATAAGTTGCGGAAAACGAAACGTTCAATTCACGAAATATTTAACACACAAAATTCTCATCAAAGGTCAACTTTAAACTAAAATATTTTTAAGAGGTACGAGAATATTAATAAAAGGGTGGTGATTTATTATACCTAGGTAACTATATAATAAAATTATAATTGGTGTTCCCAATAATTTTCAATTCCGAATTTCTGAATTTTAACGAGCTTTTCCTCGAAATTCAACTGTATGCAATGCACATACAATAAAAGACTGACAGGCTCTTACGTCCTACCTCGGAACCGAGAATCCCCGAGCGTTTGAGATGTTCATTTTAAGAATAAAACGACAAGAATTTTCTTCAATTAGGCATCTGAAGTTATACTTAATTTTAGTATTTTAAATACTTATTTTGAACCTAAAGAACAAAATTTATGTTAATATTAAAGATATACTCTTAAAATGAAAATAAACGGAGTTTCATAATAAACTTAGTGCCGTTTTAATTTAATGTTTTCGGTAAATTTCCAAATGAAGATCTTCTTCAAATCAAAAATTATAAAATTTTTAAAAAGATAGTTTTTACTTGGATTAAAGAAAACATTTGAGAATATTAAATTTTGTATTTAAGTATAACAATATGTTTATTTTAAAATAATCTGTTTAAAATAAAATTCAAGATTTTCATTTCAATAATGCAGTTTTGAGCATACTGAATTTTTTTTTTCCGTGTAGGTTTATTATTGGACGATATCAGGGAGAGGACCGTTCCCGTGCGATCTTTCCTACGAAATTTAAGAATAAGCCTCCGGGCGTTCTTAAAAAACGATAATCAAGTCAACTTTGCGCGTGCACCGTACAAGCTTGGCAGCTTCTGAGCATTCTTATTGGTCGAAACCAAAGATGTGAACGTTCCCAGACGACCAGTCTCTCGAAATTCAAGAATCGGCACCCTGTAGGTTCCTAGGGAGTGTCCAAAATTATCCAAAATTACACCTGTTGCCCCCACCCCTAGACCATATTTTTTGAAAATGTTTATGTCATTCATAAACATTTTCAAAAAATATTGTCCCTGGGGGGGGGGGGGGCAACAGTCAAGTTAGCCCTCCTTGTATAAAAATTGCCAGTTACTTGTAGGAGTGGGTGCAAAATTTAATTTTTGGTGTACAAATTTGTTCAAAATTTGTGTAAAATTGTAGCATTATTTTTTTACAAAAGCTACCTGAGGGGGAGCAAACTTGACCGACCTGTATTATGACCGATTTCCATTTAAAATTTTTCATCCTTTAAGATATTATGCCCAGTAGGCAAAAATGAAATAAATGTTATTTTCATAGTGAAAAAAAACGCTTAATAACCTGTTTATAACGTTTTTTTTCAAAAAACGTTATGATAACATTTAAATAACGTTTTTTAAAAAAATTTATTCATAACTATTACCTGAACTTGTATTGTTGTGCTATCAAAAGCGTTATATAACATTGGAAGAACTTCGGTTCTTATGTCGTCTCTAGGAGTTTTTTCCAAAACAATATGCATATTTTCTAAAAGTGTTACGGCCGCTTGTACGGTTTTAGGTGCTTGAAATACTGATCTAAAACATGGAAGAATGATTGTCTCGTATTCCTCTATGGTCGATTCTTGGATTAAAAACAAAACTGGCTGTAAGACGGCCGCTAAAACTTCTTGCGAACGCATTTCTTGCTGAAGAGAAGGCCAGACATGCTGATACCAAAGTTTCTAAAAATATTAAAAATTTTATTAGTTATGTTGTTGTTATAATGTTGGTTTTCATTAATTTATTCATTGTTTATTAAATTACATTTCCAGCTCATTAGATACACCTTTACTGAAAAGCTAAATGCATAAATTACTAAGAGGCCAAAATTTAACAGTTATCTATGACTGTGGTGAAATGTGGCTTATAAGGGGGAAATTTATAGCCGCTACTTGATCCCCTTTTTGGGCGAGGGATCTTCGTCACCTATATAAATTTCCTGATATGGAAAATCTTCGTTATGAAAGAAATTGTTGGGAAAATATGTGATGTGTTGTAGTTATAGGGTGTGCCAAAAAAACGCACTCTTTTAAATGATTATAACTTGGCGAGAAACTGTCCAATTTTATTAATATTACGCTTTTTAGAAAGCCAAGACATGAAAATGTATAGATTCCTTGCGTTGTGCAATTTGATATTTCCTAAGTATCCAAGATGGCGGAAGTACGTAAAAAAATAGGTATTTTGGATCACCCTAGATATTTTTTTCTACGCGATCCTACATACAGTTTTGAATTTACTAAAATTCAAGATGGCGGGCTCATTTGAAAAATGGGCATTTCCAACCCCCCTTGAAAAAACTTTTTGTACAACATTGCATTCAATCTCAAACATTAGTCACAAAGATATATTCTCTCTAAGCATTTTGACACTTCATAATTTGGTTAAGAAATAAGGTAGTTATAAACGTTTATATACAGGGTTCCTAAGCAAATCCTTAGGGGGCCAAGCAGCCGTGTATAAGACGCAGACAAACGGAAAAGCACATTAGGGAGAAAAGGATAGGCATGGGGCGATGTTGTCACTACATCTTACACGTAGTAAATCCATTCCAGGTTGTGGTTTTCTAATGTTTTCCATTTTCATACCTTTAGGACTGGAATAAAAATTGTTTTTGCTCAACTTTAATACCAAACTGATGAAAGATATCGTAAAAAAATATATTTTTCGGCTTTTCATTTTGTAACCATTGTCCTTACGCACTGTTTACAGGCTGGGGACTGAGATACATGCAAATTCCTAACCTAAAACGTTCATACACGGTCGGAGAAATCGACTGAGATATTTCCGTAGAAACTTTATCAAGCAAATAGGACGGGTTGACGCCTTCGAACGTCCAACCCGGATTTTGCACTTTGATTCGAAATCAAAAAGGAGGAACAGTCAGATGTGGGGCCGTGCACAAATTACGTAACGGTGATTTTACCAATTTTTGACCCCCTTCCTATGTAATGTTTTGTAACGGTTTGGCACTCCCCTAATATTACGTAACGATTTCAAGACCACTACCCCCCCCCCCAAAAAAAAAACTTTTCACTTATTTTCATTCCAAATTTTCTTAGTTTCACACAAATGCAAACGCTGTCGAAAACCCACCTCCCCCCTACGTAACGTTTTGTAACCCCCCTCCCCCTATGACCATTACGTAATTTGTGCACGGCCCCTGTAGTCCCAGTGGAGGAGGGTGAGAAAATTGATATTTTTTTCTTAAAAATTATACTCTTTAGACCTATTTCTTTGCGTTCCCGAAATTACGTAATTTTTGAAAAAAAATTTTAAGCGGCGCCATTTTTATTTCGTGCTTTGTTTTTCTAACATTTTTGCGTTCGGCTAATTTAATTGAAAAATTGTTGCCTGCGGCGCCCTTTATGTTCTCACTCGAAACCAAGATCCCCCGTTTTAGGAAAACTGATCTCGTCTCTGTTTCTAAATTTGTTCGAATAAAAGTAGAGTATGACCATGGGGGAAATAATTTTTTTCTATGGTATGACGAAAATTTCGAGAAAGTTGAAGAAAAAAATAAAAAAAGTGGCAGAGCTTTTTTGTAAAAAAAACGTTTTTTATAAAGAAACAGAGCAAAATAAATCTTTTCACCCCTTTTTGGGTGTTACAAATATTGGCAGCCCCTTATTTTTCGCTTTTACCCTCCCGCTAGTTTTGAAGAATTGGTTCGCTACATGTTTCGAGATCATGTGATAAAACACCTCGAAAATATCAAATGTAGTGTAGGGCCAGCTTTATTTAAAATCAATAATATCGCAAGCAAAAAGCTCTGCAGGAAAAACAGCACCGTTTATTGATTTCTTTGGCTGCTAGTGCTAGCTGCATGGTTTGGCCGTTTCCGGATAGATGTCACTAGTAGAACAGAATGGAAAGAAATTTAATTAAAAGCGAAGATATTTCTTTCTAGTGTTAACAAACTCACGAATTTATCGCTCAGTATCGTAAATAATGGACCCTGCCGCCTCCTTTAAGCAAGAAAAAGCTGTGGGTTGGACCTGAAAACATCTAATTTTTAATTAGTTTTTCCTCGATCATCTTATGGTGTGGCCGCCATCTAGCGGAATTTGCAGACATCTTGTCAACGGTTATTATTGCAACTATGATTTATGCTCACAATGAAAGAGTGGCGACAATTTTTTCTCATGAAAGCAGTCCGGAGATAATAACAAACTGGCACCATTGCTTAATATACCTGTTTCTTTTGTGCGCGCAGAACTTTCTATGCCATTTCTGTTTGATTTATTGAAATCCTATCCCTAAGGAAAATCTTAGGAACCCTGTATATAGACCAGGGTTTGCCTCGGTTTGCCTTCAAACAATTATATTTTTGAAGGCAATCGACCCAAATTCTAGCCTATTTGAACATTTTTTAAACTAGAGCTTATTTCCAAACATTACATTGAAATACTTAAAAGGAATGTGCCTTTTGAACTGATGTTTAAGATTGAATAGAGCAAGTTTTTTCCAGGAGGGTCAAAGGTGACTTTAAGAAAATGTCAGTTTTAACAACGAACTCTAAATTTTGTAACCTGTATGTAAAAGGTTTATTAAAACTGGTCAAATTTTTGCCATTTAAACAAGTACACCGACAAAAAATATCATTAACGGTTAAAGAAAAATCGATTGCCACTATCAAAAACTTTAGCTAAATAGGCGACAGCCAATCTTTGTGATTACTAAAGCTAAAGTGATTTGACTATTACCACTAAAAACTACCTTTACTACATTCAAAAACTTCTTTGGGATTATAAAATAGATTTATAACCATTAACAAAAACTTTACTTGTGACAATCAAATAGTTTGGTAACTGCAATCAAAAAATCTAGTAGGCATTAATCTATTACCACAACTAAAAACATCGATTTCCATAATCAGCCGCAATAAAAGATTCTGATTAGCACACTGGGATCCACGGGATCGACCGCGAAAACCAAACCGCCAAATCAAAACCGCGCACGAGCATAAACGCGCCAGTACTATATACTACCTCGAAACCGTGAGATGATTCTACGGCACATCGGTTTTTATTTATTTTTATTTATAAAGGTCATTTGTAAACTTTTTAGTTTAAAAATACAAAAAATTCAATAAAAAAAATAATAAAAAAAACAAGAAAAAACATAAATAAAAAAATTAAAAAAATGAAAAAAAAAAACAAAAAAAGAATAAAAAAATGAAAAAAAAATAAAAAAACAACAAAAGAGGAATTCAAAAAGCATAAAAAAACATAATTTTTACATTATGCGTTTGGAGGTCTTTGCATTTTAAGCCTACTTGACTTGGGTGCATCGTGAATTGCATGCAAGCCCCATCTTCTCATCCCGCTGTGCAATAAAGCGAGTTCAGAAGGTGGAACTTGCATGCAATTCCGGATTTTGCACCGTGTCAAGAGTGCTAAAAAACGCCGACGAAAAATAGGAAGTTTTTACGAAGATATTAACAACAAAACAAATGCAAATGCTTACCTTTGAAAACTTTTATGTAAGCTTTCAGCTCTTAAGATTTTAATATATATCCCATATAATCCACTTTAAACAAACCAAAAAGTCACTGGGGAAAAGAGAAGCCACACCGTACTACACCTATTCGCTTATAGGAATGATTTTGACAGACTTAATGGTACCTAATCGAAGTTTTTTGTAACGCCAATCGAGCAATTTTGTTAGCGTGAACCACTGTAACTTTCTTTAGTCCTGGTAATCAAAATATTTAGTAATGACTATCAAGAAAACTTTATAAAATGACCTATATGAAAGTCCTAATCATGTTGTATTGCTGTAATCAAAAAATTTAGTTAATAAAAAAGTTCGATTGCTGCAACAAAATAGTTGTAAAATGACAATCAAAGCTCTTTTAATCAAACGACTTTGATAGCGTTAATCTAGTGGCGTCGATTGCGCTAATTAGAAAATTCAATAACTGTTTTCTTGGTTCAGATTTTTTCTTAATAAGCTTGATTTTGGAACTTTTAAAGACATCAAATATATAAATTTTGGTGCCTTGGCTTTCTCAAGAGCTTAGTATTATTAAAAAGTGCAGTTTCTTCTGGCACGCTCTACATTTATGTTGGTCCAATTTTGATAAAAGTTTACGTGAAGGTTGCTTAAAAGTCACGTGAAACAAGACAAGTAAAGATTATGTTATTAGGTTAGGTTCGGATGTGTTGGATTAGGAGGTTTTATTTTTTTGTGGTTTTTAAATTTTTTACCAAAAAAGGTGAAAACGAAAGTTTCTGCACCTTACTTCGGACAAGAGGAGAAGGTTTCGTTTAGATATTCCTTATGGAGTTTTATATTGACAACTATCTTATGTACCCGAAACCACTGGATTTCTCGATCAAGAGCATCTATTTGTTTTGTGTTTTATTTAAATTTTAGCCATCTAGGCCATAACCGTAACTAATATATAATGAAATAAAAAAACTTTATAGATTTCCTTTTAGAAAGATTGTAAATTAATCAGTGAGAAAGCAGGAACTTCAAATCTGAGTAAAGTAAATAATCCACATGTTGGAAAATCCATAAGATCTACCACGGTTGTGCAAAAATGTGCGAATAAGATAAAATTTTTAAAAATGCTACTCGTAGGTTTCAAAAATTTCTTTAAACAATTTTGAATAAAGAGTTAATTTATACCACAGGATGAAAAATAACAAAAAATAACGTATTAAAACGTGAGCCCATTTAGATCGGTTAAAATAAATTTAATGCAATGACGCAGAAAGAACCAATTTTTTAATACACTACCATCAAAAAATTTACGTATTCAAAAAATTCTTGTTTTTTATTAATCTAAATAGTGGTGATTACAAAAGCCATTTATATTACTTTTAAAACCATTAAAAACCTGGTCTGTCGTTTCATCGTATTCTAAACCTAAGTAAATATCAATAAATGCCACAATTTAACGGGATAAGTTGTATGAGCAGAATGACCTACTTTGGATGAAATTCAATGGAAAACTCCGTTATTATTATAGTCCGATTTTTAGCAGTTGCCGTGACGTCATAGTAGCGTCTAGAGACGTATTTCTACAATAACTTTTGTCAACAAAAAATTTACCAGTTGTTATAGGTAGCTTAGATTAGAGGCCCTGTATACGATTTTTGACAGTTATTGTTTTACCAGAGGTGAGCAACTGGATTTGACACTTGTTAGGGAAATGTTTGAAATTGTGTGTTGGCAATGATAGTTGGTAACCCCTGACAATAAATATACTTTGTCACTGTTACATTTTGAATTAAGAAACAAGAAACGTCAGGTTTAAAAATAGAATTTTGCTGTATCAAAAACTGTAAACATACGTGCCTCGACGAATTTCTATTGTTTCGTGGTTCAGCGGAGAAAGAAACTCAGGAAAAGTCAAAAGAAAACATGCATTTACCAAGCTGGAAAATTAATAAAAATAGCCGAATGTGCGAGGAAAGTGAGCTACAAGCAGTAGGTACAAACATACGCATTTAGCATGTACTTTGTTAATAAATAACACGTTATGTTTTCGTGTTTTATTCTAAGAAAAAGAGTAACAAAAATATAGATCATAGGAGCCTTTATATTTTACACATTATTTACATTTTTAGTATCTACCGTGTGTATTCACTGTTTGTTTTTGTTCTTTTTTTGTCAAAGCTTGACATATATTACTGACCAAAAAAAAAATCAATCTTTCAAAAACTCTCTGGGGAAATTATAAAAAGAGACAACAACAAGATCAGTCCATTTCATAAAATCAGTTTTACATGCAAATATGAAAAACACTGCAAAGCCGATAAAGGTAATTGCATGGTGATCATTGATAGAGATTTCTACAACGATAAAGTTAAAAGTTTTTTACAAAATAAACAATCACTTGAAAAAATTGACAAAGACACAAAAAACAAATTTGTTTAAGAGTTGAAAAAGCGTTTATCTACCTTCGTGGACGTTTTTTTGACTCTTGATACAAAAAAATCTTCTTTGCCTATACATTTTTTCATTCCAAAACTCTATGGTTTGACTAAACTACATAAGCCTAATCTGAATATGAGACATGTAGTATCATTTGTGCAGGCTCCGGTTTACCTAATTAATAAATAGCAAGCACACACACACATAGCAAGCCATGGATATGTAAATCCAATGGATATCCGTCGGCGTATCTAATGGATATTCAATTTTTATATAATTCATGATCATATATGAAACATACTTCCAATGAACATCCAGTAATGAATATGTCCAATCTCCAAAAATTAGACATAAATTAAAAAGTTAGAAGTTGAAATTTGCGTTAAAATAATAAAAATAGAACATACACAAAACACATATGCAGCGAACGAAGTCAGAACGAGGATATCGCAAGGATGCAGAGTCAGCGAATTCTGTCAGAAGCACGATCTTTAGTGTGTTTAACTTATATCATTATAAAAATGTTGTTTTTTAAAATGACAGAAAAAGACTTTATTTATTTTAATAAAATCGTTATCTAACCATCATCGGTAGGAATCATAGCATAGCATCAACTAGGAACTAACGTAAAAAAGGACTCAGCGTCAAAAAAAAGGGAACAGTACTTTATAGACAAGACCAAAAGCATCAACAACTACTGGCAAGAGATTCAAACAAATCATCAGAAGATTAAGAAATTAACAACTAAGCATTATCTACGATAATGCACAAATCGAAATCAAAAAGAATCAATAAAAATTTTTACAGGCCCAACAGATGGCCAAACTGCAAGCAGTATCACAGAAAGCAGGTCAAGTGGCGCAGCAGCAGACCACACGACAGACAAAACCGTCAAACATTCAACAAACAGCACTGCCAATACAAGAAATGGAGCTGAAACCACTATCAAGCTATTCTGGTCAAGATGAGGGTCAGACGCAAACGATGGATCTGAAAGAATTACAAATCAGGCTTAAACAAATGACAAGCTTAAGTTAGGAATAGAAATTTGAAAGGCTCAGATCGAACAGCTATAGCCATAGCTCAGATATACCTAGAAATAGAAGTTCAAGATATGCACCATAACATCGAGGAATAATAATATGAGTTGGAAGAACGACAAGATACGACAATAATTAATTTAAAAAACATGAAAATCCACGAAACTACAAAGAGGCAGGCAATTTCAAACCACGCAGCATTAACTTACCACAAATAAAGCTACCTATTTTTAACCGACGCAACAAAGACTGCACTACGTTTAGAGAGATATTTCAAATAATAGTGTATGAGAACAGAACGTTAACAAGTATAGAAAAAATGCAATATCTAAAAATTCACCTACAGTACAAGCTGGGACATAAGCAGAGATACAGCAATGATCGACTGTTAGTTGCAAAACTAATAAGCAAAATTTTGGATATCCCACCGATAATGCAAGAATCAGCTCAAAAGATCAAACAACTTCACAATACAATTGTTGAATGCTTAGAGGCAATAAATAACCGGAATGAGGAGACAGTTTCATGGAGACCCATAATTAACATAATAATAAGAAAAAAATGCAGCAGTAGTAGGTCTACCAAGACAAAAGATCAGTGCTGACGTTTCTAGATTAGGAGCAGGCAAACCACACACAGCAAAATGGATGGTGGACATTGTATTAAAACCACGCTTTTCTAGTAATTTCACGCTACCAGTTCAATGCATAGTTTTGCCGAAACTCAGGACTTACTTGCCAATTGAAGCGCTCAACGTTGAAAACAAATAATGGGAACATCAGATGCTGGCTGATCCAACGTTTTCCAAACCTGGTCCGATTCACATTATTCTGGGAGGAAAAGAATATGAAGAAATCATATTGGAAAGTGGACTTCTAGGGCAAATCACTGTAAAATATCCACAGAAAGAACAACAAGATCACAAATCCATGGTTTAACCACAGTAATAGAAGAAGATCAGCAGCTCACCAAGTTTTGGAATTTAGAGGAAATATCGCAAACTCATCAACTATCTGAAGAAGATCGATGTTGTCAAGAGCACTATGAATCCAACACAATTAGAAATAATGATGGTACCTATACGATTCGCATACCATTTCAGCCGCAACTTGAAGAATTAGGTACTTCAAAGTCACGAGCAGCAGCCAGGTTACTGCAATTAAAAAAACGATTTAAAAGAGAAAGTGAGTTAGACAGAGACTATAAAGCATTTATGCAAGAACACCTAAACTTGGGTCATATGACAACCTCACCATTACCCGAGAAAGCAAAGAATTACTATATTTCCTACCAACCAGTCATTAGAGAATCTAGCACCACGACAAAACTAAGAGTAGTATTCGAGCATCATTCAAGACTTTAACAGGCATCAGCCTAAACAATTCCAGGTACGCCGGGCCTAAATTATAACCAAAACTTTTTGACATACTACTGAGATAGAGAACACACAAGGTAGCAATTACTCCAGATATTGAGAAAATCTATAGGCAAATCAAAATGTATCAAGAAGATCAGGTTTACCAAAAAATACTACAGCGATCTTGAATTCTACTTTACCTCGATAATTTACGGAACAACTGCAGCACCCACCAGAATTAAGATTTTCAAATGCAGAGCAAGTAACAAAAAGAGACTTTTACATAGATGATCAATCATCAGATTCCATTGAAGAAGCTGCACAACTTCAAGATGAATAGTTAAAAATGTTCAAGTCCGGAGGGTTTACGTTACGAAAGTGGTCAAGCAATAAAAATCAACTTCTTCAACCGTTGGACAATAATCTACGAGATTAGAATAAAATGAAATAACAGAAGAATAGGCCAGAAGGTCACTAGGAAATCTTTGGGCGCCATATGATGATATTTTTAAATTTAAAGTCAACATAAACACAGAAAATCCAATAACAAAAATAAATATATTGCCAGAAGTTGCAAAACTCTATAATCTATTTGGGCGGTTAGCTCCGGTCGTCATCACAGCAAAAATAATGATAAAAGATCTATGGCTAAAAGAATTAAAATGAGACAATGAAGTTTCAGAAGAGATTAAGACAAAATGGTTAACATTACAAGAAGAACTACGAAATGTCGAGAAGTTGATAATACCTAGATGAAAAAGTCAAACAAAACAAAGCAAAATTGAAATCTACGGATTTTGCGACACCTCAGAGAAGGCATACGGAGCGGTCATATATGTAAAAACATTCCAAGATAAGCAAGTCAAGCTAATATTGTTCGCAGCAAAATCTAAAGTGGCTCCAGCAAGAACAAGGACTACCCTACCAAGCCTAAAGGAGACACAACCAGATGGAAGATCTTCGTAGCTAATCGTGTTACAGAAATAAATGAATTAGTTCCAAGTCGACAATGGCACCATGTCAGAACAGAAGACAATCCAGCAAGGAAGGAAAAAAGTTTAAAATGTGGTGGCAAGGCCCAAAGTGGTTAGAATCATTTTCAGTTAAAGAATATCTTCATTTGCGCTTCAGAACAACAAAGATATAAATCTAACTAAAAAATTACTCAATCTGAGCCTATTTATTGACAGTTGCGGAATACTGCACGTCGAGGGAAGGCTAAAAAATTCGCATCTAATTTGTAATACAAAAGATCCCATGATTCTTCCGTATAAAAGCCACCTAAGGAAACTAGTATAATACATTACATGGAGGAAATCAAATTGCCTTAGCATATACAAGAAGACAGCTTTGTATAATAAATGGAAAACGGGCGGTTAAAAATATAGTCGGAAAATGTGTCAAATGCATAATATTTAAGGCATGCACAGCAATTCAACTAATGGGAAAACTAACAGAAGTCCGAGTTACACCATCCCAGCCATTTTTGAATAGTGAAGTGGATTATGCAGGACCGATACAAATTAAAATAACCAAAGAGGTAGCTCTCAAATTATATAGGAGCCAGCAAAATCTTTCATAACGAAATCGAAAAAACAATCCAAATTATCTTATAGACAAAATATATGACAAGTAGTAATCACTTCAACTCTACGAAAAAATTATAAAATCAAATTATAAAAAAAATAGCACTTAAAAGGCCGCTACTTTTCACTTCGGGGACGTTTTTTTGACTTGATGTAAGAAAACCTCCTTTGTCTATTTCCATTCCAAAACTATGGTTTGATTAAACTATGTAAGCCTAATCTGGATATGAGACCTGTAGATTCATTTGTGCAGGCTCCGGTTCACCTAATTAATAAATGGCTTTACCCACATAGCAAGCCATGGTTTTGTATATCCAATGGATAACCGTCGGTGTATATATCCAACATACATGAACGTGCCTCCAATGGATATTTAATTTTTATATCATTCATGATCACACATGAAACATACCTCCAATAGACATCCAGTTATGAATATGTGCTCAATCAATATATATACGTTACCCATATACAATGAATATACATTGATTGACCTACAACGGACATTCAAGTGTGACAAATAATCACCGCTGATGGATGTCTATTGGATATATACCGGACATATTTGCTATGTAGGTATAATGTAATTTCAAGTAAGGTTAACTGTAGGTCACGTTACTCTATCAAAAATACTTAGTCGAGAATTAGTACAGAGACTTAAATCTTACACTATTGAAATATCGGATTTTTTTTATCTCATTTAAAAATCCTAGTGGAGATCAGTCAGTAGTGATTTAAAAAATCTCTCTTTGGGGCAGAATTTTCTAATGAACAGGTTAATTGCATTACAAAACTTTTTTTTTAAGTTTTTGACTATGATTACTTTTCATAATATTTTTTACAGACAAAAAGACGGCTACCAATGGGAAGCAGCTTATCACCCTACTTGGCTGAAATTTTTAAGGAAGAGATTTTATTTGATTCAAAGAATAGGTTGTTGGAAGGTATTTAGTTGTGGAACTGATATCTTATTCTTTTGTACAGGCTCTTTAGGGGAAGTGAATGATTTTTTGAGTTTTGTTAATAATTTACACTTAAAATTAAAATTTACTATGTACATTGATTCACATACAAAATTAATTTCTAAAATTTAACTATAGAACAAAAAGACAACGAATCGTCCTTCTCCATATATAGAAAACCAAGCCAAACAGATCAATTTATCTCTTCCAAATCTTTACTTTCATTGAACACAAAAATTCAGGAATATACAGTATTATACACAGAATTTTGCACATCCCTCTATTGTCTGAAAACTTTAAAAAAGAAAAACAAATTATTTACAATATAGCAGAAAAAAACAGCTCTTATAAATACTTTGTAGACAGTATTTGGAATATAAAATATAGATAATTCTTGAGAGACAAAATACAGGTTAAAGAAACTTTCATACATTTAAATTTGACAATACAAGAAAACAACAAAATTAAAAAAAAAATGGAAGTTTTTTTCTTTGACCTATTTAGGACCTCTGTATGTCAGTACATACCTGGGCACAATAGGCCCATTTGACGCCGCAGTGCATGGTTCAGCCTTCGGTAGAGAGCTAACCACTAGTTTTGAATACATACATACAAATTATGTATTACATACATATAAATATATTTTAACCCCCTCCACAATTTAATATCTTTATTTTCCATAACAAAAGATTCTGCCCCTGTCTTATCTAATGGTGGAATTTATAAACTTAACTGCGGGGATTATCCAGCCGCTTATGTGAGTGAAACTGGTTGATCTTTTGATGTAAGGATTAAAGAACATCTCAGGTTAAAAACTTATTTACATTTAAGAAACACAACTTTAGCATAGAAGACAACTTTAAACCTCTAGATTCAAAACAAAGGTAATAAATTCAAAACCTTAGAAAACATTGAAATGGCTAGACTTGAGATCGATAATAGCATTGTTCAAACTTCAAACTTCATTCAAGCTGCAGAACTAGTAAACTTGTTTTATTTCAAATAAAAAAATATATATAAAAAAGTAGATCTCCCCCCCCCCTATTCTCTTCTTCTCAACAACCCAACCAAACCTAATCCATCTAACTTCCCCCCTTTTTAGAACTTTGTTGGAACTTTTTCCAGAGAATGATGATATTACTGTGAACAAAACCGCTTTTTTAAAAATACGTACCTACCCTTCTTTTTCCAGATTAAATTTTGTGTTCTAAATCTAAAAAATCAGAACATGTTCAAAATTTAGGAACACACCACCAGTAGGTTTCACATTTGTTTATTTGTATTTAATGCAAAATTGACGTAAAAAATCAAAAATTTTTAAAAAATTTCAATTTTTTACGAGTTGTCTTGGTATTTCAAGTAGGTGTTTTTTTTTAAATAAAGAATTTTTATGCATTTTTCAAGTTTTTAATTATATAGGGGTGGGCCACAAAATTCTGCACTTTTTGGATTGGCTATAACTTTTGACATTATTACTCGATTTTGAAATGTATTGGCTCTTTGAAAAGATAAAGTGTTACAGTTTTTCGATTCGGTTAAAAATTTACAACTTTCAAAAAATTCAAGATGGCGGACAGTTTTAGAAAATGTGTAATTTTCACCCCCCCCCCCTGAACTGGAACTGCTATATCTTTTGACCTAATTATTTAATTTAAAAAAATACTAAGAATCTAAATACCCATTACTTTTTTATTTTTTACCCCATTTAATTAGGCGATACCTCGATATACGAAGAAAAAAGGAAGATTTGGAAATACTAATTTTTATTTTGTCCAGTGTCTTACTTTTAAAAAAAATAAGGCGTATAAAAGCTAACCCTTTATCCGCAACCTGATTTTTTTTAATGTCAAATTTTTAACAAACATACGCAACTCTCATGTTTTGCTTCTTTAAACAATATTTTTTTTTATTAACTAATCAGGCCAAAAGTTACAGCAAATTAAAAAAATATGTAATTTTGTGATTTTTTCCAATTTTAAGCCCAAACATTCATAATCTAGAAGCTTATAATTTAAGTAAGTGATACGTCAATAAAAGCTTTAAAGTTTGTTCATTGTCGCACATAAATTTTTTCCAGGGGGGGTGAAAATTACACATTTTTTTAAAACTCTCCGCCATCTTGGATTTTTAAGAAATTTTAAATTTTCAAGTGAATCGAAAAAGCATCTCGTTTCATCTATCTAAAAAACTAATACCTTTAAAAATCGAGCACTTATGTCAAAAGTAATAGCCAATCCAAAAAGGGCGGAATTTTGTGGCCCACCCTATATATTGATTTTATTGTAAAACCCTTGAAAATGGCTCGCGAAGAAGCCGAAGCGCATAGAGATAAAATAAATAAAGTAAAATTTTAGGAAAACAAACTGGATTTATTCATACAAAATATTTGTAGAACAAGGACTCCCGTTTTACAAACAAAAAAAATAGTTTAGACTGTATAGGGCAACTGACACTTCAAAAAAATAAAACATAACAGGAATGGCAGGTAATTAGCTCGATAACCCATCGAAAATTAAAGAACCGCTTTAAAATTCAGTCAGAATATAGCTATAGCCTAGATTTTTGTCGAATTTTTCCAATTGAGAAATATGCTTTTTGAAAAAATCGCATGTACTACAATAATAAAGAAAAATTATCATAGGGCTTTAGGAGGATATGGCGGGAATGACACTTATGCTTATCTTATACCAGCCCAAACTGAAGATTTATTTATCTACTAGTCCTCGAAAACTGTCTTCCAAATAGTTTTAGCACGACTTCTTATCGTTATTAAAAAAAACATTAAATAAATTTTAAAAAAATTAACAAAAAAATAGCTGATTAAATGACGTTAGTAACATTCATTAGGAAGGCTCGCCGTCCCCCAGAGTCGGTGATATCAATTGGTGAATTGGTGGAATCATTCGGGTAATTTAAAAATCCGATGAATGTCACGAAGAATCATAGACGAATTTACAAACTCGATTGTTTTCATCGGTGAGCTCATCGTTGAATTAAAAACTCGCCCAAATAATAACGACATGCAATTTATTATTGCTTTTTAATATAATACATTTAAAAAAAATACAAGATACAAGAAAATGACGTCACGGCAACTGGTTAAAAATTGGAATATAGGGATGGAGAAAAGCGGTTCATACATTACTTTGTTAGTTTTCGGGCTTTAGGAAGAGGCACCTACCTAGTACGTAATAAATTTATGTCAACCCTTTTTGTTTTTGAGCTACGAGTGAGAGTAGAAAACTTCGATATCATCAATTGATCATATAGGAGACATAATTTAGTTCTGTAAAAAATACAATGGTGTTTTCAAAGTTATGATCTGAAACATTTGTAATTAAATGTCTCTTCTTAAATCTTCAATATTAACGTCTTAGTTTTCTATTAAATACTATGAAAAATGGAAGACGCTGTACATGGTGATCATTTATAAAAGCACACTTCCCTTAACTTAGTGTTTATCGTAGAAAGTTAAATCACAAAGTGAATTACTCACGAAATTATGTGGATACTATTAAAATTTGAGTTTTTTTTTAATTAAATTTTTTAATCCTGTTTATATTTTTTAAAATTGGGAAAGATCTTTTCTCCTTGACTCCAAAAATATACAGGGTGGATTCTTTAAATGGAACGGTGCTTCTAACGAATCTAATGATTTTTTAGGACTTTGCACCCAATTGGGGGCCTACCAAACATTTTTTTTTTAATGAGAAGGTACCACTTGTGGTACCTTTTTGGAAGGATTGTTAAAGAAGACATTTAACGCGTTAGTTTTTTTAATGTGGCAAATATTTTAAAAAACTTATTTCATTGTCAATTCTTTTGGCTTCAAAATAAACTACATATTTCCCTATTCACTAAGCGGAATAAAGGAAATACCACACAAGATCATTATTGCCGGCCCATTTGGGGGCCCTCACTGAAGGCCCGGGGCCTACCAACATTTTTTTCATGAGGAGGCACCATTTGTGGCATCTTTTTGGAAAGCTTGTTAAAAAATAAATTCGATTAAATAAATTTTTTTGACATATTATATACATATAACCCATGTGTTAAAAATTTTACGCCAATAATATCCTTTTGTGATAGTTTCTTTATTCCACTTAGGTCCGTATTAGACTACAAAATTTATTTGTCAGAAATCTTTTATAAAAGATCTTTTATAAAAGATCTTTGATGAAACATTTTACAGTGTAATATACCATATTTTATAAAATATTTCTTTTGTTTTAAATAAAGAAATATGTAGTTTCTTTTGAGGCTAAAGCAATTGACAAAAAATAGGTTTTTTTTTTAATTTTTGACACATGGGTTGACAGATGTCAAAAAACTTATTTAATCGAATATATTTTTAACAAGCTTTCCAAAAACGTGCCACAAGTGGTATTTCCTCATGAAAAAAAATGTTGGTAGGCCCTGGGCCATCAGTAAAGGCCCGCAAATGGGCCGCCAATAATGTCCTTTTGTGGTATTTTTTTTATTCCGCTTAGTAAAAAGAGAAAAATGTAGTTTATTTTAAGATTAAAACAACTGACAAGAAAAAACTATTGGATTAGGCTTCTTTTTTAACAAGCTTTCCAAAAAAATGCCACAAGTGGTACCTTCTCATTTAAAAGAAAATACTTGGTAGGCCCTGGGCCTCCAGTTGGGGGGTCCCAATTTTTTTTTATTATGGGCAGAAAGTTCGTAAAAAATCATTGAAGAATCGCTTTTACCTTTTTTTAAAACCTCTTTCCTAAAGCCGCTAGAAGCACCATTCCATTTAAAGAATCCACCCTGTATAATATGTCATTTTTTTCTTTAATGTGTTCAACACTGGCATTCCATTTTAAAAAAAGACCTCGTGGCCACCTTGCGTGTACCAAGAGATCTACAAAAAAACTGAAACTGTGAAAGTTATCTAAAAAAATGTTATAAGTAATTTACATTTTGATTTAACTTTCTGTGACAACCAGTAAGAAAGTTAAAGGGCGACCGACACCTATATTAAAGTTCTTCAGAAATGTGTGTTATACCTTGGGAATATACGGGAGCGCATCCTTTAATGTGTTTCTATAAAAATGATTTTTCTGCGTAGGATCTTTCATCATTATCGTATCTAGATTTTTTAGAGCGTGCACGCTTGGATCGCTGAAATAAAAAAAAGTTTATGCAACAAGTAACTAAATCAGTAAAATTTTGACTAGTCGCCTTCTTAAGGGTCTCGATTCAAAAATGAAACACTCTAGTCAAATGAATCCAAAAACGAATTTTACTTTCTTTAAGCCTCTTTCCACTTTTAAAACTGGGGTTACTAAAATCCCGGCTGATCCTCTTTTCGAAATTTAGGACACAGTTTTAAATAAAAAACTATGTTTAGTAAAATTTGGTAATAACCTTATCAATGTGGTCAACACACAAAAATTTTGATTTACGGTACTTACACCTTTCGATATGTACAAAGTCAGATAAAAATTGTTATTAAATTTGGCTTTCATAATAAAAAGAAAAATTACTGATCATGGCATATCGGACTAGCATTTTCTTTTTCAGTGTATTACTCCAAAATCTAAAGAAAAATCCAGACACCTACAGACCTGTTTCATCCTTATACGGAATCATTAGGGCGTCATAGGATTGTACCCCCATGCAACCACCCTTCTAGAATTTAACCTTTAACTGGCGTGTCCAAAATTTTTTACATTTACTGCGTGGGGGAGTCCTAGGGAGAGTAATATTTTTTTTTTGTTACATAAGTGAACAGAGGCAGGAAAACTATGTTTTGGAATGTTTTTTTTTGCAAATAACTATTTGTAATAAGCTATGAACCAAAAATAATAATTTTTAAGGAAAAAATAAGACGTTTCTACTTAAATTCTTGTTTTTTAAAAAAAAAATACTTAAAAAACCAAGAAATTCTGCACCTAAAATATAATTTGTGGAAACCAATGAACTAAAAAATGTGATTCATAATTTGTTACATCTGAAGTGTAAAAAACTGACGATACCAATCTGGCCTACTAAAAAATGTGTAATTAGAGCTCTTTTCTCTCTTTTCAAATCAGATTTTTGCATTGCACACATAAGTATTGAGTTTTTTTTTTTAATTTGCCATCATAGATAAAGTAATATATCCTAATTTTTGTGCAAAAATACACTCAAAAAGTTACGTTCTCTGCGCGGCGGAGTCCCAGGGACTCTAAAGCCTTGTAAAACAAAAGACAAAAGTCGACTAAGCGCCCCATGTGTCCGCACACCATAGGAAGGTATGGGAGAGCGCGCGCTGCCTGATCGAAATATGCAGAATTTGTTAAATATTTTATACTTGCTGGAGTCCCTGGGACTCCTCCACGCTAGTTAAGGGTTAAACAAATTTTTTCGTATTCTACAAATAACATGGTACTTATCTTAGATGTGAATTTAGAAAGCTAATTTTCTAATACCGCCATACTCTCAATATTTAAGAAATACCCTTGGGTGTCGATTCTAGGAATCATATAATCAACTAAAGTCTAATAAGTCGCATTGTTGTTTGGTAGCCATTGAAAATGACATATTTTTCTTGCTTCTGTGCGTGTAACTTATATTTTACTCTACTTTGACAATATAGAGAAGGGAACTACACTTTACTTCAAATTCAATGAAGTAATTTCAGAATCGTCTGTTCCAAGTAGTAGTAGTAGAGAAGGGGCGCCGCGAAGCCTGTCCAAACTTTACGGACAAATTTTACTATAGCGGTGAAACCAAACAGAAACTAAAAAGAACTGTCATTGTAAATGTCAATAAAGTGGACCAATTGGATTTGGAATAAAGTGTTATTTTCGTTGATTTCATTCAATAACAAGTCTTTTCTACTAATTATGGGCAAGCGATTGTATTCTTCTAAAAGATCAGTATTTAATAAAATTCATCGTAAGAACGATTCACCATAGAAACTGCAATTCGTCAAACCATTTTTTATCCAAACGTTATTTCATCACACCCATTCAATAACAAATTCGAAATTTAACAGACCCGTTTTTAATCGAACAATTCTTCATCAAACTCATTCAATATCAAACTCGTAATTTGTAAAACCCATTTTTAATAAAACCCGGAATTTGTCAAACCATTATTTATCAAAACCGGATTTCGTGAAACTAATTGTTTATCATAAAATATTTGCTAAATTGATAGCGCATGCGCCAATAATACTTACATGAACTAGAGGCGTACACGAGGGTGGTGCGGCGTCCCGGCGTTTCGATGCATTTCTCGTTCTATAAAAGTAATCAAAGGTAGTCTTCAATACTTTGTGTATAGATGTCGCCACCTGCGTGTACGCCTCCGGTTCATGTAAGTATTATTGGCGAATGCGCTATCAATTTAGCCAAATATTTTCCGATAAACAACGAGTTTGACGAAATCCGGTTTTGATAAATAATGGTTTGACAAATCCCGGGTTTTATTAAAAATAGGTTTTACAAATTACGAGTTTGATACTGACTGAGTTTGATGAACAACGGTTTGATTAAAAACGGGTCTGTTAAATTTCGAATTTCTTATTGAATGGGTTTGACGAAATAAGGTTCGGATAAAATATTGGTTTGACGAATTGCAGGTTTTATAGTAAATGGTTTTATGATTGAACATTCTTTTATTTAACGGGTTTTGAGACGGTGTTCGCATCATCTCCGCCAGTTTTTCGTAAGAGCTTTTCAACTCTTTGGTCGCCTTGTGACTGGTTGTTTTTATTGCTTGAAATCAGTTTTCTCGAAATGATCGTTTTGTCAGTCCCAGAAAAGGCCTCTAGATGGGTTAAATGCTTAATTTTAAAACTGCGGTAGGCAGGTACTTACTCGAAATATTTGATTAGTACTAACAGTTGCGCTGTGGGCCGTTGCCTGGTGTCCTTACTTAATAATCGCGCAGTTGCTTCTTGAAGAGGAGGTGGAATTCGAGGCATAATATTGTGAACCTGATCCTCTATCTAAAATTTATTACTTCATTGTATATGAAAGAAAAGATCGGTATTTAAAAAAAAAAACGTCGCCATCTCAACTTCTATATATTGGATTTTTACGAAAAAGAAATAAAAAATTGTCCAACTAATAATTTTGACTTTTATGAACTACTAAGAACTTAAGCCACTGGACTATTAGTAAAAATCCATTTATAGTAAAAAGGGTATTCTGGAAATAAGAATACCTTATTTTTATATTGTTTTTAACATTTTCTCATCTTCTAAATAAATTAATTTTTTTAAAAAAATATAAAAAAGTAAATCGGCGATAAACCCATGACAAGACAAAGAGGTTTCAGCAAAATCCAAAGTGGGTTCAATAATTTTTTTGGTAAGGAAGATTTTGAAAATATAGATATCATTAAAACTCTGACTCTCCCATTTTCATAAGCTGTGTGAATTAATAAAATCATTACTTACAAGTTCTAGCTGTTTTAAATACGATGAGCTAGAATTATTTGCTTGAATAAGAGGACGCCCGTGGTTGAATATTGCGCATATTACCACGCCTAATGAAAACATATCGCTTAATATGCTGCACGTCGACTGGGTTTGAGTTTCTGGAGCTAAAAGACAATTAAAAAGTTAAATGGAACTTTATCTACTGGGGCAGTTGCAGTGCAATTGTTTTTCCTTCCGCATGCTAAAATTATTTTTCACGTATGACGTGCGGACAGTTAAACTTTTCGCATACATTTAGAGAGTCGTGATGACAAAATTTTAAGATTTTCCGTGGGTTAGCTGCTACTCAAGCAGCCTTATTTTTTCATGTTTAAGTTAATCAAGACATCCAAATGGTTAGCAGATTATTACAGAAAATAGTAAGTGTGCAAACAAAAAAGATGCCGCACGCCGTGCAATTGTTTTGCCTTCCGCATGCTGAAATTATCTTTTTTTTTTTTTTACCCTTAAATCTCATGTTTTTATAAGTTCTATAAGATTCAATGAGAAGGCCAATATTTTTTTTATAGACCCATAGACCTAATCAAATATCCTATAAATAACAATAAAAGCTCCTTCAATCTTCTAGAAACCAATCCCATAACAACTCATATAATCTCATCTAAAATCATAGACCCATAGACCTAATAAAACATCTTAGGATCTCATCGAAATCTGTTCCAAAACCAACCCAAAACCCGATAAAATATCCTCCCCATAGAATCTTTTAAAATAACCATAACGATAGAAACTCCTCAAATCTTCGAGAAAACCAATCCCTTAAGGACACCCATATAAACTTCTTCAAAATCATAGACCCATAGACCTGCAAAATCTTCCAGGACCTCCTCGAAATCTCTTCCAAAACCTACCCAAATCTCGATAAAAAATCATACAAGAATTCTATCATTTTTTTTTAATGAGATTCGATGGGAAAATTTCAGCAGGGTAGAAGTGTACTTTTACGCACGCATTTGCGTGCGAGAAGTTGCATTTCCCGCACGCCGTGTAGGAATGGATTTACCCTGTGTCTTTCGAGCATTTTTTTTCAAATTTTTTAAAATAAAATTTAAATAACTATTTTACACAAGTAGCAAAAAATTTTGTACCTGACACGTGCGAAAAGTGTCTTCACTTTCAGCACTTGCTGGTAAATATCTATCACGCATGGCGTTTGGAAAATTAAACTTTTGGCATACATATGTGTAAGTATTTACAATTTAGATCTTATTTCTTTAAATTTTAACAAAATCTCTCTTTGTTTAGGATAGATATAAATAACGTAAATGTCGATTTGTGCAATTTTTCTTAATAAATAAAAGTAGACTACACTCAAAAGATAAATAAATTTTCAAAAAGTAAAATGGCAGTCATGTTTAAATCCGCTATAAACATTTTTATTTTCTTTTTTTAAAGTAAAAAATAATTGAAAACGAAGAGTACCGCATTCCACATCCGCATCTGTTGTAGAGTTTTAAAATATCAAACTCCATAATTCTAGCGATAGGCTTAGCATTCCTATATTAAAAAAAAAAATAATAACAACCTCATACCAACATAGGGATTTTATGCATGTGAAAAAATATTTGTACTGTACAGTCGAAATGGAACGTATATGGCCAATTTTTGACTGTCAAGAAAAATATTTGGAAATTTTGTTTGAAGCCAATTTTTTAACAAACGCTTGAGTGCACGCGATCTGAAAAAAAACCCGAACCCATAGGGTGAGGGATTTTTTCTGGCGTCATGCACGAAAGTTTTTAAAAAGTTAAAAAAAAATTGGCTGAAAATGAAATTTTAAAAAAATTGACATGCACGCATTATATTCTGATAGACAATATACCGAGTGAAACTGCATATTTCCATCAGAGGACAAATTTTATTTAAAACATTAGAAAATCTAATATAATATTTGCGATTTGCAAAGATTTCCACTTATTAAGAGTTTGTTTTCCCGACTGCCCAACCACCCGCCAGAGAAGAAAATACATACAAATATATAACCCGCTGTAAGTCCTTAATCACCGGTGCTGTCAAACAATTTGTACTTTTTATGGCTTCTTCCTGTGGAAAAATTTAAGGAATAAATGTTCTACAAATCTCTCTGCTTTTTGCTAGAACAAACTTTTATTAGCTTCTCAATTACCATAGAACTAGTATAATATTATAGTGGGTACTTTAAACTATTCTTACCTAAATAATCAAGATTAGGCTGTGCCATTTTCGATAATCTAGAAGTCCATGGTTGGCACTGAATTGGCTCTACTCCGTCTATATCATTGACTCGCTCTGCAATGTAAGCAAAAACCATGTACAGGGTGTCCAAAATTCGATGGTTTTGGGGGGTTTCGGGTATTTCTAGAGAGATTCGACCCCTCTTTGCGAGGCTCAAATTTCAAGACAAGATTTTTGATAAAAACCGCATTTCAATATGTCACCCCGTCTTCGTGCTACGAGGGCTTTTTAAAGAGTCGCATTTTGGGATAGGCCCTATAACTTTTTTATTTATGAAAATATCTTCATGGTGTCCAGATTTTTGTTTTTAAACTAGAATTTAATTACCAAATCAGATTTCATAAGTCACTTTTAGTTTTTGAGATATAATACATTCTTATGGAACACCCCAATTTTGTTTTTATTTTTTTAATGATTTTTTAATTTTCTTCAAACGATGTGCCTCTTACAAAAATCGGATAAATATTTGTCGAGTTCATCAATCATATAGTAGGATGTCATAAAGGCGGCACGCCACATTATTAAATAAATCTAGAGTGCCTTGATTGCCAATCTGAGCATTAAATATAGGTATAATAATTTATTATTGATATAATTGTAGGCCTTGAATTCAGTTAAGAAGCAAAATAGTTTTTTATTTCTTTATAGAAGTACCCGAAACCCCCCAAAACCATCGAATTTTGGACACCCTGTGCATGAGTTTTAAATTGGTCCCTTGTGGGGCGTTTTACGAATTTTCGGAGGAGATAGAAAAAGTGACTTTTACTGAAAGAGAAGAAAATGAGAAATGAGAAATCTTTTCAAGGATTTTCACTTTGGGAAAGGGTCTAAATAACATTTAAGCTTAAATTTTTCTTTTATGAAAAAGTTTTTTAAGGGTTAAATTGACTCCGATCTAAGGAAAAGAAAACTGTTTTTTGGTTTGTTTATAAAAATTCAAACCTTATTTATTTAACTGATGAATAATTTTAAAAAATCGACTTTACTTTAAAGTAAAGTAATTAATGTAAAGTATTTTATTTACGACTTGCAACGCTTAATTTTTCGAGCATAACCAAAACAATATTTGATCCCGACGCTCTCGGCCAGGGTTAATTTCACTTTCATTTTTCTAACTTAAAGTGAAAAGCAACAGTCTTTTGATTTTTAAATTTTTTTGAAATATTAAATAAATGTTGCAATTAAGCGGTTATTTTAAATATTTTTTAACGAAAACCTCAGACAGAATTTTTTGCTATTTTGAACTTACGGCTAACTAGACCCATGGTTACAATTAATAAATCGATCCTAAAAGTAGCTAATAAATATAGTAGCATAGAAATAAAAAATTACCATTGAATTCTAGACCAGCTAGCTTCCAAGTTCCTTTTTTCGTCACTAATATACTGGCGGGGCAAACGTTTCTATGTATAAGGTGATTCGAAAAATGCAAAAATGATAACGCTTCGGTAACCTATAAAGAAACATAAAATATTTCTTTAAAGGTAGCAACGAAAACCTAAGTTTTAAGATGGTGCTGGGAAATTAAATATCACGATCACTTACTAAAACTACAATAACCCGAGTGTTAACGGCACTGATGTATTTCAGTTTGAGAGTTTTAGCACCGAACATTAACAAGATAAGAAGGGTCACTCTAAGCTCCCCCCCTTGATATGCATATCTCACTCAAATATCGAATGCTACTCTTTCTCGGTCCGTCGAAGTCGCCGCTGGGCGAAATCCATAAATCGGCTGTCCTTCGCGTCATACAGAGGAGAATTTTCAGAAAAACACATAAATTGAAAAATTCAAAATTTATCTAAATTTGCTTCTTTATTGTTGTCAAGATACTGGGCGAATAGTTATTTATTTAATATAAAATATTGGCTTGCAAAGTTTCTTACCTCCATAAAGTCAGTTTGTTGTGTTAGTATTTGTATGATTTGATATAAATACTTTTGGGTGTACTTTAACATTTGACAGGTAAGTTTGTTTTAAATTTAACTTACAGTAAATGATTGTTTTATTCAAAAGTTTATACTTGGGTTTTCTAAGTATATTTTCGACGAGTATTTTTTTTATTGGCTTTTTCTTAATGAATAAATAATACATACATAAATACAAAAGTTTGACTTTTTTTATGAACGTTAAGAGTTTTTTGCAATAATATACTTATACATTTGAAATTTTGCAATTTCGGTTGGCATTTTTTTTAATATACCCTATATACATAAAAATATAATAGTATATATAGTGTAACATTTATATATATATATATATATATATATATATATATATTGTGTCAATTACTTTAAAGAAAATTTGATTGTTAATATACATGTATCTTAACCCTTAAAAAATTTTATTAGATAAATGTGAAAATTCACACGATATTTCTGTGTATCAGGTAAATAATAATAAATGCATAAAACATTACATTACATTACAATGTGGAAGTTTTTTTTTCAATGTCCATGTTTTTACAAAAATCGACCACTGTGCCTTTTAGAGAAATCTATACCGCACGGCTGCATATTTCTCGGAATCGTCGGTGCGGTTTTGAAAGCACATTATCAAAGTTCCGACGGACTGTGAACCTTCTTATCTTGTTAATGTTCGTGGTTTTAGCCCCGAAACAAAATCGGAATAAACAATTTTTGGGATAGATCAGGAATTTGCCATAATTATAAATAAGTAAATTTAAAAATTTTTAAAACCCCGAAAACCTCCAATATCAACATATCAAGCTCTTTGTCAGAACAGAGAACATGCTCTATGAAAGAAAAATAAGAAAATATTTTCAATAAGTATTGAGTACGATATGAAAACATACTAATAAAATATCTAGCTAGATTTGCCATTGATTTGATAACTCACAAGTCATATGCGATATGTTCTTGAAGAAATGCGAATTTTTCTAAAAACTACATGCATTTAAAGTGATTTTTTTACCTGGCAAAACTTACCGCATTCGTTTATTCGCTCGAGGAGCTGAGCGTGTCGAGCTTGAGCAGAGGTCAGCTGACCATCGAGCTCACCGGCTTAAAACAAAAAACGGACGAGTTTTGAAGCGTTTGCCAAACAAGCATAATTTTTTTCCACTATTTTGCGGTAGAAATTTTGACATCATTCCACCAAAAATTTCAAATGTGGTGAAAAGGTTCAAAAATATGTTTATATATGCAGTTTCAGCAAATTAAAAATAGATTCGAATGTTTACCTAATAACACAATGTTCTATGTACACTTGATTTAAAAAAAAACTCATACATGCATTTTTTCCTACGCCACAAAATTTAGCTTTTCATTAGTATATACTATTATAAGGCACCACTAGCTTAGTATACCTGACAGCTTAAAATTCAGATATCAACATTTACAAAAGTTCAAATTATCACTCGAGTTATAAAAGACGACTGGATAAAATGACGATAATGCGATGGAAAAAGCGCTGGATTGAAAATAATTCCACGGATAGGAAAGATGGATCAGGACGACCAAAAGTAAGTTCTGAAGTGCAAGATGAGAAACTTATTGACCATCGTCGGTTGAAGCAGCTAATGTAACATTATTTCCGGGTTCTTTAGCAACAGGAAATAGAAGAGTAACGAAATCAGAAGTCTCTTGTCGAGTTGCTGCAAAGAAGACTTTTCGTCCACCAAATTCTAGATTTGAACCCGAATATACAAACCAAATTAAAAAAGCTGGACATTCTTCTGTAAACATGTGGCTGGTTTAGTGCTAGAGGTTTGGGTTTTTTTTGGAGAGAGAGAGAGAGAAAACGTTATGCTGTCATCAGTACAGGCTTTACATGAAAATAATGACTTCGTTTATCAGCAGCACAACTGTCCAGTACACACGGCTGATGTTGTTCGCCAATGGTTTCAGAATAATAATATAGAAATACTTCCTTGGCCAGCCAACAGCCCTGACCTTAACCAATGGAAAATATATGGGGTCGAATCGTTAAAATAATATACCAATTGGAGGAATTGGAGACCACGTATTTTCAAAATTTAACCTTTTCAATGCCCAGACGTTTGTAGCTTGTAATAGAGAAAAATGGTAATCCTATTAAATACTAAATTATTTATTTTAGTTCTTTTTTAAGTTAAAATAATTAGTATTAAGTTTACCATCATTTTTGTCCTAATCCAAGTTTCCTATTCGTCGAATTGTTGTCAATCCAGCGCTGTTTCCATCGTATTATTGTTATTTTATCAACTCCAAAATGGGTTACCGCCCTCTTTATAGAACAGCCTTCGTCCGTTACTCAAGTGATAGTTTGATATTGGTCAATAAAGACTTTACTAAAACATTATTTTAGCTGATTTTTTAATATTATGCAAAATTTAATATAAAAATAAGTTTGCCTTTAATTTAAGTAAAAAAATATTTTCAGTTTTAGAGACCTTTTTTAAACAATATGACAAATTGTCCTACTTTTGAAGTTTTTACGCATTTAAGCTGGTAGTCCGTATAAATAAATCAGGAAAAAAACCTAGAATTCAAAAATGCAAAAAATACAGGGTTTTGTATTTAAAATAAGAAAGTTGCTATCAATATTTGACATTTTAAAAAAAAACTTTTTTTTTACTTATTTTTGAAGAAATTTATAGTTCAAATAACTTCTGTATTTAAAATATTTTTCTGGCTCAAATATTAACATATATAACAGGGGGGGGGGGCATTTATAATGAAACACCCCGTACTTTAAGGTAATTATAATAATATAACTATAAGTTCACAAGATTCAGCGCTGCAAAATGTATTTTGTACTTAGATTTTGTAATTCAAAAACTAATATATTATATGCTTGCATGCACCTACCTATTTCATAGATTGTGTTAGAAAGGTCAATTTTGTGACTGCATGTATGCGTTTTTTTTTAAAATCAAGTGAACTTTCTTTTGTAATTAGTAGTGAAGGGGCATTTGTAAGTCCGTGGTATTTTTAATGGAGGAGTTTTGTGACTATATGAGATTGATAGCTCTTTAGTTAAACAATTAAATGCTAGCGGGCGTTTTGTTCGCATCTGTGTAGAAGGGGTTGATATGACGAGATGGCGGCCAAAAATCATAAAAAATACAACTTTCGCAACCGTGGCATAACTATAGGATTCTAAAAAAGTCTCTTTCAAGATCACCCGACCTTAAATGACCTTAAAAATGGCAAAAAACAAGATTTTTGCCATTTTCTCTTCAAATTCAATAATTCGACGTTTTGTAACACCAAATTCAAATGTACCTCAAACTATTAGGCATGTATGCCAAATTCTACTCTTAGAGTTTGATGCAGTTTGAAGCTTCATGACCTTGAAAAATACCCCAGTAAAATTAACAAATTGCAAAAATAACATACTAAAGAGCGTTATTTATTAACTATTAAGCGAAGAAGACCAAATTTGGTAATAAAGATAAGAAGGTCGAGTTCAACAGTTTTGTTAAAAAAAATTTGGTTCAACTATGACGCGTTTCAATATATATATATTTTGATATATATATATATATATATCAAAATGGCGACCTATATATACATTTTATTTTATTCAATTTCGTAATAAAGCAAAAATGACAAGATGGCCATCAATTTTTGTTTGCTTTCTTCCGCTTACTATGAAAAAAAAAGATTACCCAGTTGATGCATGACTTTGATTGACCTTGAAAATACAATTTACCACTACGCAAAAACTTTAAATGCCGGAGATTAAATTAACATCTTAGCCATAGACCAACACTTCATTTTAAACCATCCTGTAATTTTTTTTTGATCTGGCGTCCCAGATGTTTATGCTATTACCTATATGCCTGTTAGTTGCTTTTATTAAGTTTCGGAACTGTGAATTTCATCAAAAAAAGAAGTTAAAAAACTTTCAAATCAGTTACTTCAACTAAAAAGAAACTAAAAAACAAAAGATCAAGAGACCTTGGGTGGAAATTTTCGTTATTTCCACCCAAGATCTCTTCATCTTTTGTTTTTTTTTTTGTGAATTTTATGTTCTACTCATTTGTTTAGCCAACAAAGTAATTCAAATTACCTATAAAAGAGATAACACAACTTAGATATACATTACCGTATTCTGAATCAAGTGTTTTAGATACCAAAATGCCGGTGAAAAAACCATAAAAAATTATAATTATGCCAGTACTGCATGACTAAACTTGTTTATTAACATTCATCATAAAATTGAAGGATGAGGATTTAACAGCTATTTAGTCGCACATTCACGTGCCAGTGGGTGTTTTGTTCGCATCCGTGTAGAAGAGGTTGATATGAAGTCATATTTCAAGATGGCGGCCAAAAATCATAAAAACGCAACCAGAACACGGTTATACTCGATTCGCGATCGCCCTCCCCCCTTTGCTTCAGAAAAAAGTAGACAACAAAAATGCTGGTGGTAACCCTGAAGTCTTTCGAGAAAAAAGCGAGAAATTTCAGAAACTTCCTTTAAAGACATTCTAGAATCCAGTATTTTGGGACAGTTTGGACATAAAAAAGTTTTTTTGACCTGAACATATTCATACCAAGTTTTATACAACGTGAAGTCAAAATCAAGGCAGAATTAACTAAAGTTGTCTCTAAATACTATGAATTGTTTGATCAATACAAAACACAAATTCTTGAACTTTTACTGGGATAAGTCAGTATTGGAAAACAATTTTACTAAATTCTCCCAATACCTTGTTGGCTACTATCGACGCACCAAACTGTCAAGTTAATATTTGAAATATATATCAGTCAAAGTCAGTCAGTTGTATGACAACAGACAGATATTTTAAAAAAGAATCGAAAAAAGTTTTTGAAAACGATAAAATTCTTTGATAACGGCAGTAGAATTTCTGCCGAAACGTCAGATAAGTACTTAGATTCTAGTTAGGATTTACGTGTGTCTAGGCAAATTTTTTATCTTATTTAAAAACCACTGACAAACGAACAAATTTTTTCTTTAGGAATTTACGTAGTGGGTTTTAACATATTTTTGAAAAAATTTCCTTAACTTAGTGGCGAAAAACCCAAAAAAAGTAGTTTCGATAAGCATATAGGTAATTTTACCGGGGTATAGCATAAAGAATATGGCGAAGATGTTAATTTCATATCCCGCACTTAAAGTTTTTGCGTAGTGGTAAATTGGAAAAAACACTACAAAAAGCTGGGTTTTCATTTGTACATAGTATTTTCAAAATCAATCAAAGTCATGCATCAACTAAACTTTTTTTTCATAGTAAGCGAATTGATGGCCACCTTACCATTTTTGCTTTTTTACGCCATTTTGATATATCAGCCGCCATATTGAAACACGTCATAGCTGAACCAAATTTTTTTTTAACAAAATTGTCAAATTTGGTCTTCTTCGCTTTAATAGTTGATGAATAACGCAATTTGTTAATTTTACTGGGGTATTTTTCAAGGTCATGAGGCTTTAAACTACATGAAACTCTAAGGATCAAATTTGGTATACCTGCCTAATAGTTTGAGATAGATTTGAATTTGATGTGCCAAAACGTCGAATTATTCATTCATTTTCATTTTTTTGAAGAGAAAATGGCAAAAATCTTGTTTTTTGCAATTTTCAAGGTCATTTCAGGTCGGATGACCTTGAAGGGGAATTTTTTGGAATCGTTCTCGAATTATATGGAATCGAGTATAATCATGCCCCGGTTGCGACAGTTGTATTTTTTTATGATTTTTGGCCGCTATCAAGATGTCGTCATATCAACCTCTTCTACACGGATGCGAACAAAACACCCGGTAACACTTAATTGTTAATTAAATCCCATGGGACAGAAATTATCGACATATGCCCCTACACTATATGATTTTTTGCTTGTTGTCGCGCCCTCGAAGCCGCAAAAGGCGGTTATAGGTCGTGGCAGTACTTGCGTGATCAAACTTTTTACTCTAACGGATCTAAAAGGTTTATGCGTTGAAATGTAAACGTAGTTATTCGTTTTTGTATTGTAGGTTTCGAAAATAAAGATATGGCTATCTTTGTTAGTATTGATGTTTATTATGTATAGCTATCTTTATCATATGGAATTAGTTAGGACGAGTCGTTGTACTAAGTTATATTATTAGATCTATTTAAATAAAACCAAAAAAAATGCAATGTTCCGTCAGAATAAAAAGACGACGACGAGCCTTGAACCATTTTAGACACATAAAGCACTGCCCTGGAAAATTAAGAACAAATATTTTAACTAAAAAATTAAGAAGCTACCGCAACGTCAGCAACTTTGAGAGCTAGTTTAAAGTCTTGGTCGGGAAATGCTTCTTTTCTTTACAAATAGCATGACAAAAAAGAGACAGAATGAAAACAATGGCGGTATTCCGTAATTCTTGGACATACCGTTTTTGAAATCGACACCCGTAATAATAAAGGCTGATCTACATAAAATTTAATGAATTCTAATAAATTTCACAATATTTGCCCTATTTAATATACAAAAACAATTCAAATTAATAAAAATAATAGTTCTGCCACAGTCTCATAAATGATACTAAGAATAAACTTAAAAAATGTTTAAAAATACGATTTTTAGTCACGTGTGAACACCTCTTCATTCCACTAAAAAAAAAACATTCACGGGGTCCAATGACAACGCATCCATCGGCATCGTTGCGAAAAAAATTCTATTAACATTTTTACTAAAATTTCATGTTTTTTCTTTAGAGTTTATGTATAAGCAAAGCCTTTCCATGGAAAGGTATTTATGGAGAACTCATAATAGAAGTTGGAAAAAAGGCGAAAATGAAAGACTACTAATACTTTCCGTGAATTCGGAAAGTTGGTGTTCGAAGAAACGAAGCCAAATTGTAACAAACAGCTCTTATCTCGATCTTACAAAGTAAGCTAAGGATTTTTACAACTCGATGTGCGCTCAACAAGTGAAAAAGGTAGCTCAGTTTGCTCGCTCGATAAATAAAAAGCAAACGGAATTTTGTAATTTATTGCGCACAAGGCGCACAGATTGAATAAACGAATGCGGTAATTGAAATTAACTAGACTCCCTGTAAGATATGCATGACATTAATTGACAACGGCAACTGTCATTTTTAGATTGTTATTTTCTTGTCAAAATGCCAGACTGTCAAAACACTTAGGTGTAAAAAACCTGCAATTATTTTGTGTTTAAGATGAGACCGGTGACATGGAAGGTGTCTCTTTCTCTAAACAATGGTAGAGTACAGACGGTCGCTATTTCCATTGATTTTGATGGGGTTGTCGCGTCTCTCAAAATATGTCGTACATACAGAATATTTAAAATATAGTGCTATCTACATAATAAATTTCATCATAATCGGATATATACCGGGGGTCACTTTGAATACTAGCCACTCTCAATATTTCTGAGACCAAATTTTTTGAAAGAGTTGCTTTTGCTCTAAATAACCGTATAAAAAAATCGAAATCTGATCCCTATTGTGTTCTTAAACTTGAGAATATTTAAAATTCACACACTATTTGTCCTTAAAAATTGAGCTTTAAATAAAATCAGGAGGAAAATTTCATGCAATATATATTTTAATCCCCTAGAAGGGGTAGATTTTACTCTTATGCCGATTCCATACTCTCGTCAAGGCCAAGACGGAGAGTATAGATGAGACATCTCGCTTCGTCTCACCTTCCCTCGCCCTGCCTTGTCTCGCCTCGCTGGATCTCCATCTGGAGTCGGTTTTCTGTGCACGAGTCAAAGGGTCTCGCGAGATTTCCGAGGTTGAGCGAGCGCGACAGTGTACACTCTCGCATATTCTTGCGAGCTCTCTGTGTTGTGTTGTGATTTTGTTGTGATTCAAGAAGATGGAGTGGAATAACGAGAAAGAATTAAATTTTATGAAAATATACCAAACTAATAATATAAATAAAATATAATAAACAGCCACAGGTTCCATAAAGAGAGAGAAAATGGAATTCGGTATTCCAGAATTGAAAAAAAAAGCACACAGAGTCACAGCAACAGCAATTTCTGGAGTTCACAACTGCAACTGACAATCTCGCAAAATTAGCGGGAGTGTGTATAGTAGCACTCGGGTACGAGCCTCTCGGCCGAGATACTCGAGGAGACATAGCGAGAGCACTCGGAAGGGGAGTCAAGTGACACGTTATTTTCCCACCTACGACTTTTTCGTGAGAGCCCACTCACGCGTCACATGATGTCAATATAAAATGTTATGACAGTCATGTGACGCGTGCGCGGGCAAGCACGAAAAAGTCGTAGGTGCATGCCTACATAACATTGGATATTCATGTCTTGGGAATATTCCCTTAAAGTGATTTTTGGAATATTCTATTCCGAATATGATAGGATGTTCCAGACCTATTTTTTTAATGGATATTCTTTAAGAGTTTGTGATAGTTATATTTCTTTGGTAATAAGTTAATAATATCCCCATGATAACGTGATAATCAAGCTATTTTTATGAATATTCCCAAAAAGAATATTGAACTTTAGTGGAATACTAATGTATGGATATTCATCCACTGCATATTTTAGGATATCCATCTCGTGCAATATTGAATAGAGATATATATGTGGTATGTGGGATATTATAGTCGGTTCCCAGGCATATTGCTATAATTCTTTAGAAAAAACGTTCTGGTCGTATTATAGTCATGTTTCACGTTACGTTACGTCCCGTATGAGCTAGAACGTAACTTATTGCCGGCATTGTTAGTAATATTCCCAATGATAAAATGTAACATTTCTATCACATTATTTGTTCCCTAAGTATATGACTATTACATTACAGGAATGTTTAATTGTTATGTGGGTGAGAACCGGGTCTTACATTTTGAAAAGCATTACCGAGAATTGACCGGCATGATGCTGTAATTCGCCTTTTAAGAGATGTTTTATCAACAGTGGATTTGAAATATCCCCAAAGAAAAAAGTCTAAAACAGTTACTTAAATTCGGTGATCCTAGAGTCCTCTTCTGCCAATCCATCCATCCGGGAACCTCTCGTTTAACCACAGTCGGACAAGACGAAAGTAATGAGGTGGAGCACCGGCTTGCTGGAATGATAACAGGTCCTCTTATAAAACAGAATTATCTTCTGGCATCAATTTGCACTTCTAGCTCGTGAGTTATAAGCGGATTGCTAGTCCCTTCAAGCATATTGAGGTACAAATTGCCTGTCAAATTTCCTTCAATAAATTAAGGACCAATAAGTAATGGCATTTCTAAGTATACCAGCCCAAACATTAATTGTCTTGGGATACTCCGTATGCCCTTCTCGAAAAATATGAGGATTTTCGTCATTGAAAATGAACATTCATCGCTAAAAGAGATATTCGGTAGAATATTATGGCTGGCGTTGACTCGATTGGACATGATTTCACAAAACTCTATTATCCTATCAAAATCATCTTCTTGAAGTATCTGCATTTTATAGGGATGAAATTTATTTATTTTCGGTACTCTTCTTACAGTTTCACGTGACAATATAACTATGAGATACTATAATGGCACAAGTGCCGCAAAATTTTTAACAATAATAACTCTGAAAGACAAAGAAAATAAAGTAAAAATCAAGGTTGGCCCTGGGAAAGGTCAAAGGCCAGTCTGCTCGCGCCTAGAAGAGTTTTTGTCTCTGCATTTTATCCACAGGCTAGCTTAATTGGAAGAGTTATTATCGCTAAGGCTTTTTTTCGGAAAATGCAAGGGTTGGTTGGGCTCTGCTACGAATGTTACCAAAACTTCAATTTGAGCTTTTTCATTGAGTTCTCGTCGGTTATTACGTTTTCTATCATTCACCGAACCAGTTCAGGAAAACTTTGCCACCAAATCAAGTACATACCTGTTGTGACTTAGATCACGATCTTTCATTTAAAATAAATGCCGCCCTTCGTGGGGTTGGAGATAAATAATAAACAAAACTTAATTTGAAGTAAAAATGTGACCATAACCAGGCTTCTCGTGGGGGGGGGGGGGTTAACCCCAAATCTCCCCCTCTCGGTGCGCCAGTGAAAAAATTACACTTACAATATTAAAGTTTCGTCACTATGTATTGATTAAAAAAAAGTAATAATAAAGACTAATTCAGTAATATCGAACACTATCATACAACGGGTCAGTCTCATCGAAAATATTATTATCGAATGACATTTTCACCAAAATCACTTTTATCGAATGACATTTTCATCGAAATCATGGTGGGTTTGGTTTGTTGGTTTAATTGGTTGGTCTGATTGGTTGATTGGTTGATTTGATTGGTTGGTTTGAAAACCAACCAACCAATTGAACCAACCAACGAAACCAACCAACCAAACCTACCAACCAACAAAACCCACCAAACTAACCAATCTAACCAATCAAACCTACCAACCAATGTCATTGGATGAAAGTGTTTTTATGATGAAAATGTCATTTAATAAAAGTGATTTCGATGAAAATTTCATTCAATAATAATTTTTTCGATGAAAATGTGATTCGATGAAAATGTTTTCGATGAAAATGTCATTCGGTGAAAATGTTTTCGATGAGAATGTCGTCGATGAAAACGTTTTCGATGAGTGTGTTTTCGATGAACGGACAGTGACCCTCCGACAACAATTTTTTTAACCTATAGTCCCATTTAAGATTTTGAAGTGGGAGGCGTGGGGCCGAGGGAGGTCACCCCATAATCATGAGAGTAACGGCAAAATATATCCTCCTCGCAAAATCAGTTGACGTATTTTTGCGTTTTCCATCAAAAAATTTTGTCTCAGAAATATTGAGGGTGGGAAATTTTCAAAGTGTCACCCTGTATATGTTTGTCGTCATATCTCCAATTCCTTGACATCTGAGGGTTGAAAGCGTGTTATCTGTGGAACTACTTATTCTATTTTTATCAAACAGAAAGAAAAACTTATCAAAATCGGTTTACTGATTCGAAAGATATCTGTGTGTACAAACACACAAATACACAGACAGACATAGGTGGGGCCATACTTATAACACCGTTCTCAACTAAAAAGCCAGTTAACTCCTACCTCTTCAGTGACCTTAAGCCTACTGTTGCCGCCATTTTTATAACCAAATTGATAGGTATATTCTACAAGTTTGGTGTCAATATTGGCGCTATGGTAGGCTAAAGGATGGTGTTACCCTGACTAGCCCTTATGACCGTTTTTTTTTGCTGAATGTCACTTTTTTAAGAAAACATAATCTCAAATAAACCAAATTAAACTTTAAGCAAATGATTCTTTTATGCAAATCCAAAAGTTACCTGTAATATTCCGTACTTATACTCTATATCTAAAAAATTGTATTCTCTTTGGATCGTCGCGGGACGTGTGGGCGGGGGTTGTGGAGCTCCTGTAGAACCGATTAAGGCCGCTTCTTGAAACGCTAAAATGTTAGCCAAACTTGCAAAAACTGATTCAGATGCAAAAGCTAACGTATCAGCACATTCTTCGACTGGATGCAATACATGAAGTATCTAAAAAAAAACAAAAAATAGCTTATAAATGCAGAAAGGAAGAACGCAAAATAAAATTTTAACCAATCAGGGTGCTTATTCTTGAAAGTGAGAGAAAGGAGCGCTCCCGGAGACCATACTAGAGAGTGACAAAAACAGTACTAAAATCAAAATTAATAACGAGTTTTAAAGGTTTATTCTACTCTCTGGCTGAGTTGACTACTTCCTAATCCCAAAAAAGGGCGCAAATACTTTTTATTTGCTAAAACACGACCTAATCAGCCTATATAATCAGTCATTCTGAAAACATTTTTAAAGGTTATCTCCATCAAATTTTGATTCCTACACCTTCCCGACAGTCACCTCTGTGAAGCCAGCTCCACGGAGCTAGCTCCGTGTTGCCAGCTCGAAGCGAATTACAACCGACCAAATAAATATTGCTCCGAAACTTAAAATTATTTATTTTATGCTTATTTTTAAGTTAGTATATACTTAGTTAGGTTTTCAACCACTTGCTTTCATTTCATAGCAGCAGTAAACTTCAGGGGCAGAGATACGATTTTTTTTCTCAAAAAATAGAAAAAAGAAAACTTTAATTAAAAGATTTTTACCCAAAACTTTGATAAGTTATAGAGGATCAAATCCCACAGTTATGATTTTTTTGTAGGTGGGGTGGCAAAAGTCAGGGGCTGTGATTTTTTTTCTGGAAAAAATATAAAAAAGAAAACTTTCTTATATTAAAAGATTCTGATCCAGAACTTTGACAAGGTATAGAGGATATAATCCCACACTTATTTTTTTTGTATGTGAGGTGGCATAGGTCAGAGCGGAGCTGTGATTTTTTTTCTGGAAAAAATATAAATAAAGAATACTTTCTTATATTAAAAGATTTTCACCCAAAACTTTGACAAGGTATAGAGGATCTAATCCCTCACTCACTACTTTTTGTTAGGTGGGATGGCAAACGTGAGAAGCAGAGCTGCAATTTTTTTTCTGGAAAAAATAGAAAAAAATCTTTGTTACATAAAAATCATGAGTGTGGAATTGGATCCTCTATACCTTGTCAAAGTTTTGGATCAAAATCTTTTGATATAAAAAAAGTTTTCTTTTTGTCTATTCTTTTCAGAAAAATATCGCAGTTCCGCCCCTGCCGTTTTGCCACCCCACCTACAAAAAAAACATAAGTGTGGGATTGGATCTTCTATAATTTGTAAAAGTTTTGGGTGAAAATCATTTAATGTAAGAAATATGTACATATTAACTTAAAAATAAGCATAAAATAAATAATTTTTAGTTTTGGAGCAATATTTATTTGGTCGGCTGTTATTCGCTTGGAGCTGGCAACACGGAGCTACCTCCGTGGAGCTGGCTTCACAGATATCCGACAGTCAAGAATAAGCACCGCGCTGGGGAACGAGCTGATATTATTGACTTAACCATTGATTAATATACAGCAGGTACAAGTCCAACTCTTAGGTTGGCCTTGACTAAGTTCGAGGCAGAATGCCACGAACCACGCAAAACTTGACAATAAGGTTGTATGTCTTTTCTATATATTAATACATGGTTAAGCCAATTATGTCAGCATGTTCCCCAGCTGATTGCTTCATACGGGAATAGGCAATCCTTTCCTCTTTACCATTCTTGAAAATCGAGCAGGTAAAAAAACCGTGTAGACAACTCAATGCAGGCGCAGGGTAAAAGAGCGCAGAATCAAATCCCAAAAAAGGGCGCAAATACTTTTTATTTGCTACAACACGACGTAATCAGCCTATATAATGAGTCATTCTGAAAACATTTTTAAAAGTTATCTCCATCAAATAATTTATGAAAAAAAAAGACTGATTTTGATATTTAAGTCCTACACCTCATTCCAAATTTTCGGGAAAAATTTCAATATGGTGGCTGACATTTAAACACAGGAGCTAAATGGAACTGTTATTTTCAAAAACGGTTCCGCACCAATTTGCAATGGAGTGTATATAGGTGAAAGGTCTAGGGATTAAACAAGAAAAGCACATATATTTTAAAGAAGTTGTTCGGAATGATTAAGACCTAAAGCTTATACTGAACCAAACAGCTCGATTAAAAGTTAATGGCCGATTGTTCGAAGGGGTCCGACTAGGGGGAGGTGTTCTCCAAGGTTGAATATTGTCTCCACTATTTTTACAGGCAATAGGAATTATCTTACATCTTAAAAACTAAAGATTTAAGTATCTATCTAAAAAAATACTGCTATACTATGATTTCTAAAGAACCTATATTTTAGTCGGGGGTTTTTTATATCTTTTTTCCAATGTATAGGAAGATTTTTGGTGATTTTGTTTTAATTCAGTACACACTTAGGTATATGACTTTGGGGACCACCTAATGAATATTAGTTTTTTCGGCGATGGCGTATGTTAGGAATCGCGACGCCCTAAACTTTTTTTGGACATAGGGTCATTTTGACAGCTGTATCTCGGTCAAGTGTCAACATTTTAAAATTTTGGTTAAATCCCTTAAAAGGTTATGAAATGGCCTTTAGTATAGTCCGCAAAACATGATATTTAACTTCCGGTTGATTGCATAATAAAGTAATCAGTTTGAAATTTTAAAAAAAATTGTATTTTTTTTTTCTAAAAATTTACAAAAAAAAATTCTATTTTCTATTTATGAACGGGATTGTGCAAATTCATTTTAAAGTGACTATAAGAAGGTCTTAGCTATTCATCAATGTAAAAAACTGCAAATTCATGCCACGCAAAAATCACAAAAAAATTGGAAATTGACGCATGTCCGGAAAATTTAAAAAACCTCAATTTTTTGACCCCGGCTGCTTAACTTCAAACTTTTTAATCCATATTCCCTTACTTTAATAAGATAAGATAAAAGGCAATATAACACGCTAAAATACTAAATATAACAAGTCACGATGGGCCCCCAAGTTTTAATAAAATTAAACAACATACATAAAAGCTTTTTGCTAAAAACTTCAAAAATAACAAAAATTATGTCACGCTTTATATTTAGTCGTGTATATAGAAATATTTTCAGGGGATTTCTGAAATTTTTGTACCTGCTTGAAGGCAATGAATTATACTTTTAAAAACACCAAACTTAAATCTAAAACCCCTTCAAGATTTTTGTCTGTGAGCTGTCAAACATAGATGATTTTTACAAGTCGTCCAATTTTACTTAAAAAACCATTACTTCTTTTATTATTTTATTCAGTTTTGAGTAGGTAAGTATTTTTTATCGGTGTGGGTGCACCTAGTCGGCAATACGTACATAAAAATAACATTTTTTTACCACCCCCTCTTCACTCGTCTCTCCCATTTGATAGTTTAATCCATAAAAATATATAGGAAGGGCCAGAAAATCTTGGACTGATTTAATTTCCTCATTACTTTTTCGTTCTTGAGCCGAATTTTATAAAGTTTGGCGTTTTAGAAAGTTAAAAGAACAAAGTTTACTATTTTTGTACAAGAAAGTTAAAATGTCAAAAATTTAAAATGGCGAACGTAGTCAAAAATTCAGTCTGGAAAAAAAGATCTGAACCTTTTTTCGACCTCCTTGTAATTTTTTATTGCCAAAATAGGAAACCTTATGCCTTTTCACTTTTAACGAGGTACCACACACAAAATTCGGTTAAGTAGTTGTTGTTGCATTGGCTCAACATATCGCATAACGTTACTACCAACAAATTATGTCTCTTTTTATTTACCAAGAACTTTTTTACTTCTCATCAGATTTTGAACCCTTTTTTGTACCCTTTCTGCACAGGTAAATAAACCAAGTCAAAATGTCAAATGTCAAAAACCCGAAATGGCGGGCATACCTAGTCAAAAATTACTTTTCCAAAAAAAAACTAATTTTAACAAAACGACGATTCTTATACTTTTGTACTACTTTACCAAATTTTATGAGTGATATCTCGTTAAACGTGTAATAATTTTCTAGATTTGCAATAAAAGATAATAGAAAGGTCAAACCAATAATTTTTTGCTATGTCCGTTTTTTTGGGTTTTTGAGATTTGACGTTTTGACGGTTTATTTATCTTTCCGGAAATAATATAAATTTGTAAAAATCCGATAAGAAATAAGAAAGTTCTTGGGAAACAAAAAGAGAAATTATTTTGGGGTGGTTAGAATAAGCGAAATTTGCCGCCAATGCAACTTTTGTACTACCTAACCAAATTTTAGGTGTGCTACCTCGTTATACGTGAAAAGGAATAAGGTTTCCTATTTTGGCAATAAAAAATTACAGGGAGGTCGAAAAAAAGTTTGAGATCTTTTTTTCAAGATTAAATATTTGACTACCTCCGCCATCTTGAATTTTTGACATTTTACATCTTTTGTACAAAAATAGTAAACTTTGTTCATTTAACTTACTTAAATGCCAAACTTTATAAAAATCGGCTAAGGAACAAAAAAGTAATTAGAAAATTAAATCAGTCCAAGATTTTCTGGCTCTTCCTATCAAATTAGAGGGACGAGTGAAGAGGGGGTGGTAAAAAATGTTATTTTTATGTACGTATTGCCGATTACGTTCATCCACACCGATAAAAAATACTTATCTGCTCAAAACTGAATAAAATAACAAAAAGAAGCAATGGTGTTTTAAATAAAATTGGATGACTTTAAAAATCTTCTATGTTTGACAGCTTACAGAACAAAATCCTAAAGGCGTTCAAGATTCAAGGTTGGTATTTTTAAAATGATATTTCATTGTCTTCAAGTAGTTGTAAAAATTTCAGGAATTCCCTGAAAAAATTTCTAAACACGCGACAAAATATCAAGCGTGACATAATTTTTGTTATTTTTGAAGTTTTTAGCAAAAAGCTCTTTTTATGTATGTATGTAGTTCAATTTTACAGGATGATACAAAACTTGAAAGATAATTTATCTACTTTAAAATGTCTTCCTTCACTTTTGTCACTAAAATCTTTAGTTTTTGAGATATTTCCAAAATCTGATTTTGCCCCCCTTTACTTTCCCATATTTCGTGAAGTACCTAAAGCGCTGCTATATAGACGGTTTCTTAAAACAAAAAATCTTCTAACATATTGGCCCCAAAAAATAGCTGTTACAAATTAATTTCTTTTTGCTCAAAATAATTAGTTTGATGTCCTTTACTAATCACTACGTTAATACCGGAGATTATCTACCCGAATTAAGATTAATTTCGCCTTAATCTAGGGTATAAACGCTTGCGATTTAAGGTAATCCAATCCAACATTTTTTCAAGATTAACTTATCTTTCGACTTATAAATTCACAGCATAAACGGTTAAATCGGATTTAACGGCTTTCTGGGGCTAACTTCAGATAGAGTATGAGAGTTAGCATCGTCCAACTGACATTTTTAAGGTTGTAAGTTGTTTTTTTTGTAAATAATTAAAAATAAAATTTAATAAAAAAATTGTTATGATGGCGTGTACACTTTATTTTATTTGTTTAATGCAAATATTAAACAAACAAATGGCGCTGTTTAGGCGACAAAAACAACAGAAGAGTAAAAACGGTAAATTGTAACGTTACTAGAGTATCATGAAGTTCGCTTTATAAACTGGATGATCCACCTACGAAATCCACGGCATAAACGCTTATCTGATTAATCTTAATCCGGGCAGCTAATCCACGGTATAAACGTAGTAAAAAATTAATAGAGAATGCGCACACAAAGAGGGTCTGACTACAGATGGCATAAAAATCAAAGAAATGCTGACGACCGATCGCAATTTTGGCTTAACTTGAATGTTTCAAAAAGAAAATATATATATGGGTTTAGCCAATGAAAAAACATTTTGGAGTCATGTTAGAACTCGATTAGGCCACACCATCTTTTATCAAAATAAAATCAGTGTTGTGTAATCAACCTCAAGAAAAAGAAAAAGTTACCAATCTCTTGACAGTAATAAATTACCTTCTCGGGTTTTGATATAATATTACCTTAGGATGACGAAGTCTCTCTAGCTGCCTTATTGAATTTCTTAATATCTCGGTAATCGTCTCTTTTCGTTTAGGTTTGTGAATTTTTTCCGCACATCGCTTGTCAAAAATAAATACGGAGCAATCCTAAAAAGTATAAATAGTTATATACAGGGTGTTTCAAATTCGATGCTCACCATGGGGTTCTCCTAAACGGTAGGAGATACGCAAAGATTTAAATTAGGGCAAAGTTGCGCAATTTTATGCTTTGATTAAAACTAAAAAAAAAAGTTTACAAATTCCGGATAGTTTCGGAGATAGGCGGAAAAAACCGAAATCTTCATTTTTAGTTATAATCTTTCTGCGTTCTTATTCTTAAAGCTGTCAAAAAACGCTTAAAACTTTCTACAAGTACTTTTTTAGGATTTATCTAGTGAGAAGTCCATTTTTGAGAATTAACATTTCATTGTGACAGGAGCACTGTCAAGTTCATTTTTTTTTATGGAACCATCTTTCTTTTCTCCTGACATTTGTTTCATAAAGGACGGCAGATAACATTTTGCAAGCTTATTTTGACAAGTCACCTGACGTTTTGGGTTTATTGACTATCATCAACCCAAATGTAATTTTTGCTTTTAACTTACTCAAGATATTTTGGAAACCCGATTGCAGTACTTTTTGTAACATTTTCAAAATTACAGTTATTTTTGACATTTTAAAAATTACAGTTTTTTTGACATTTTGTTATAACAAAATAACTTTACTTAGCATTTTAAAAATACGTTTTTTTCTTTGTTTTTTAATCTTTGAATTTGCGCTGATGACGGTCAAATAACTCAAAGCGTCAGGTACTGATGAGGTTGTAAAATATCTGTCATCCTTTATGAACCAAACGGCAGGAGAAAAAAAGCATGTGTCCATAAAAATAATGAACTTGACAGTGCTCCTGTCACACTGAAATGTCAAATCTCAAAAACGGATCTCTCATTAGGTAGATCTTATAAAAGTTCCTGCAGAAAGTTTTAAAAGTTTTTTGACAGCTTTAAGAATAAGGGCGCAAAAAAAGAAAAACTAAAAATACATTTTTCGGTTTTTTTCGCCTACCTCTGGAACTACCCGGAATTTGTAAACTTTTTTTTTGGTTTTGAGGAAAGCGTCAAATTGCGCATCTTTGCCCTAATTTAAACCTTTTCCTATCTCCTACCGTTTAGGAGATCCCCATGGTGAGCATCGAATTTGAAACACCCTGTATAGGGTGGGCCACAAAAAAGAATAGACAAATTCAAAAAGAATACACAACTGCAGGGAATATGCTTTATATTTTTCCAAAATATTGTTCAAAATCACGTCAAAATCAATAAGGTCGACAATTTAAAGAATAGCCATTTTTCACCCCCCATGAAACCGTTTCTGTCTACGCTACTGACTAATTTTTCTCCCTAAAAGATGCATTTTTCCCAAACACACTGGAGAAAATTGATAAGGAATTAACAATGCACGGGTCTTTGTTCTATTTGGACTAAAAAAAAGTCAAAAATTTTATTCATACTTTCCTATAAATTAGACCATAAATGTATTCTTTCGTTCTGCACAAACTGATTAATCACATCAACTAATTTCACACTGTTCATTCGATTTCGATCACTTACTTTGATCAGATCAGTAAACCTAACCTGAATTAGTAAGCAAAAATTGTTTTTAATTTTTATGTTGTTTAAAACTTTCGAAAATAAATAATAGAGTACAAGTTAATTTATTTGATCCAGAAGAAAATAAAATCTACAGGGAAGTAAAAAATGTCTTTTTATTAATACTAGAGAAACATCAAAATTCTCAAAATTTTGAAAATCTAAAAATATCTAACCAAAAAAAACGACAGAATCAGCTGTTGAATTCTTCTACTTTCAATATGATTGAAATAAGCAAACTGATCTGGATAATAAAAATCATTTTCAATTCTTATAATCAGTTCAATCAGAACACAAAAATTAATCAAACATGGTTAAAGAGTTTGACCTGGACCAACTAGTTGACGAATTTGCTGCAATTGGGTATCTCCGTTACCCACTAAACCTTTAATTTAGTAAACAAACAAGAGTTTTTTGTACTTTGGTGCAAAATGAACTTCCTGAATTTCGATTGCTCAGACATAGGGTGGACGATGACATTTCGTTCTTATTGGGGACTCATCAGCTAGATGCGGATGCGGAAAAAATCCTGTCAATCTCTCTGGGAACAAACAAAACCAAGAAAATACCTACTGTAGTTAGCAGTAGATTAAGGTAGCATTGATCTTGCGAGAGACATATTATTATGCCATCTGCAATCGAAACTCAGGAAGTTCATTTTGCACTGAAGTACAAAAAACTCTTGTTTTTTCGTTAGATTTACAGTGCCACCATCTTCCGTTTGTTTTTTTAATCATGCGGTACGGCACCTTTCGGTTGTTTTGCGATTTATAATCGTTTACCTGTAGACGAAACCTCTCTCACAGGATCAATGCTACCTCAACTTACTGCTAACTACAGTAGGTATTTTCTTGGTTTTGATTGTTCACAAAGAGGGCGGCATTGACAGAATTTCTTTCGCTGGAGCCGTAATCTTTGGCACATAAGTGCGACCGAAATTCTCTGTCATTGTCGTACATCTAGCTGATGAGTCCCTAATAAGGACGAAACAGCGTCATACTAGGTTCCACCTTCTGTGTGAGCAATCGAAATTCAGAAAGTTCATTTTGCAGTTTTGAATTGAAGTACAAAAAACTCTTGTTTTTTCGTTAGATTTACAGTGCCACAGCCATCTTTCGTTTGTTCATTAATTAAGTGTTTAAGTCTCAGCGTTTTCGTTTTTTTTAAATGTATGTTTTGCCAAAAAATTTGCTGTGTTGTTTATTTTGGCATCAATACAGTGTTTTTTTTTCGTTCATATTTTGTTTATCAGGTATGCCCCCCCCCCAAGAGAAATTTGAAATTGCTTTCTCCTAGAAAGGGCTTGTGATGTGGCCCTACTTGAAGATGGGAATACAATAACTGTGGCGTGTGCCGTCACGTGGCACACCTGCATGTGGAGGTCATAGTTTTTCTCCTTGTGACATCTGTGGCAACACGTAACCAAAGACGCCTCACAAGTTTTATTGGGGGTTTCGCAGTGACCTTCGCGTTGGTTTGGGGTTTATTGTGAGACCTCCAGTGGTAGTTGGATCCTGTCCTGTCCTGTCTTTCTAAGGTCAGCATCGATTACCAAAAAAGTATTCTAGGTTTTGACATTTTAAATGGCACAAAATTTGGTGACCTCACTGGCCGGGCTTTAGTGCATTTAACTTTTGGTAATATCTTAGAAACTATTAAAGATAGAGCAGCGGTAAAGAAGGGTCTGGTCAAAGCCTTTAGAAAATATAAAAGTATAGATGGTGTTTTATTTAAAAAAAAAACGATCATTTTCATATATTTCGTAAAATATGAATGTCAAGTTTGACAGCAAAGCCTTAAAATATAGGAATATATTCTGCTTGTTGGTTGCTTTTTAAATTATGTTTCCACGTCCAATAACAAAAAACTTTTCACAAGGGAAAATGTATAAATGATCACCCTGTACGTAAAGCATTTCTTCATAAAGCGTAGTACTAACCAAAATTTTGACAAAGTGAAAAGGACAGACAGAGGATATGAGTAACTATCTAAAATAATTCTTTCTAAATCAGATTAATTTTCTATAAAAAAAAAAATATTTAATGGCACACCTGGGTGCTTATTCTTGACGGGTAGGGAGTAGAAGAGGCGAGAGAAGTAGGCGGGGTTTACTAAAAATTTGGCGACACTGCATTCTTGAAAAAAAGTTAAGAGAGGGAGCTGCTCCCGAGAGAGCAGCCATGTTCTCTTAATAAGACCCAGTAGTAGAGGCCGATCCCCGGGTATTCTAACCTAATTTTTATATTGATTTCATCTGTTTTTGTTTTTTCTGAGTAAAAGCGTAATCATACAATGCTAAAATGAATGTTGAAGACTTCAACAACATCATTTTAAATGATGTGGTAGTAGAAGGACAAAAGAAACCCCTTTGATTTAACGGAACATAAATATGTCCAATTATTCGGATATTTATTTCCATAAAATAATGCTTGCCGCACACGTGAATGTAGCAGAGAAAGTTCCCCTGTACATATTTGGTCTAGCGTAGACAAATTCTATAAGCAGATCTTTTTGTTGACTCGATAAAGGTCTGGATTTGTCCACGTTTTCTTTCGCAACTTGTTTCTCCATTTAGTAAAAACAACAAACGAAAAACAGCATTGAAAAATTTTGGTTGGTTTGGTAGGTCAAAATGTGTTGCGTTTTGATTGGTTGCACAAACTGGCAACAGTGTTCTCAGGGACTATATTGACCCGCCCACTCCCCATATCTCAAGAATGCGGATATTTGCTCCCGGGGACCGTGAGCTAGGGATCAATCCCCGGGAGCTCCCCGGGGATTCTCCCATCTCTCACTTTCAAGAATAAGCACCCAGGATGTGGAGGTGCCATAGTTTGTCTCCTTGTGACATCTGTGGCAACATGCACCTAACCAAAGACGTCTCACAAGTTTTATTGGGGGTTTCGCATTGCTGCACTGGTAGAACGGTTTGTTTACTATACAGTGGTCATATTGGAGCAAATTATATGTTTTGTTAGATTCACATATTAAAGGCACTACTTACTTTACTTCCATGTATGGGCAAGTTTGTACATTCAAACATTTTTTTCACCAATGTAATCAGTATTTTGGAAAAAAACAACCCGACCCTCAGAATAGATGTTAGTAGTAGTTAGTTTTAAAATCGCTTTCTCCGAGAGTTTATACGCCCCTCATGAAATGTCATTAAATGTCACGTTTAAAAAAAAACAAATAAAACAACTAATAACAGATTTTTCGGTAAAACCAAGGTTTAGCAATGCGTTTTTAAAAGGTTTATATCACCCTTAAAATCGGTTTTAAAGCGAGAAACTGCTTTCTTAAATCGCTTTAAAATAAAATTTATTTAGTGCTTAAAACGGTTAATGTATACTACAAGATTTTAGAGCTTGTAGAGGCCCGTATAAATAAAGTAATTGAGTGCTTTTTAAATTATTTTCCTAAATTAAATGGCAAAAAACTTCACCCTTAAAAGTGTCAAACTTGGGACACCCTGTACATTTGCGTAAACTAGTAGAAAACAATATGAATCCATATTGTCCTAAATCGGATTGCTGTGATATAGGGTCATGCACGAATATGTAAAAATCTTAAACATTAACATGGACACATGATAATCCTGGACCAGATTCATCTAAGTGGATCATGAACTAATATACTATATGTAATTAAAAAGTTCTATGCACGATTTAGTGATTGGCATGCAGTTTTCATGTGCACAACCTCATCAAATATTACTAGAAAAAGGCAAAAAAATTTAGGTATCTCCGAACGATCTTAAAATATTCGGTAATACCTATTTTTTTTGCATTTTTCCAGTAATTTTTGATGAGATTGTGCACTTCAAAAGTGCATGCCAATCAGAAGTCGTCGTTTGGTAGTTCAGATTTACTATAAAACTCATTGGCATGCATTTTAAAATCGTTCGAAGATTTCAAAAATTTTAACGATTTCTTGTGCACATCAAATTGGTTATGCACGCGGAAACTGAAATCCATACATTTTTCGCCCTATATTGTTTTCCCATATTTTTATTTGGCAACATTGGCATGCATTTTAAAGCACTTCAAAGACATCGATTTTTTTTGCATTTAAAAAAATTGATTTGCACGCGACGACCGCAAAAATTATCCATCTCTGGTATACTTATGGTAAGTGCAATCAAATATATGATTGGCATGCACTAGAAAAACGTTGCCAGAAACTAGTTACGTACCGCAAAAAAGCCCAAAATATTAGTTAAAAAACGGAGCCAAATAGCCATGGTAGCTGAGGCCAAAGAAGTAAATTCACTCTTTAAAAAATGGAATCAAATTACAAAATCAATTTTTTCAACATCGAACAGCGCCAATCCTGTGAGTACCTCTGCGTGCCGATTCTTGAATTTCGAGAGAATGGTCGCCTGGGACCGTTCACACAACACCATCTAGACTCTTTTCTAGATGGTGTTGGTTCACATCACATAATCACTTGGTTTTGACCAATAAGAAGGCTCAGAAGCTGTCAACCTTGTACGGTGCACGCGCAAAGCTGACTTGATTATCGTTTTTCAAGAGCGCCCGTTCTCCTGCTCAGAGGCAGGTGTATGAAAGTGTAGGAAGGTTCCTTCGATATACGGCAATCGGGTGAAGTTCGACCGTGGTCGGATAGGTTTCGGATAACTCGTGATAGCTTTAAAGCGTGTTATTGGTCGATATCAGGGAGGTGACCGTTCCCGTGCGACCTTTCCTACGAAATTCAGGAATCGGCACCCTGGAGATAACCGCTCTTGAAGATCGTTTATTATGGAGTCTAGAAGAGGGATATGTAGACGCTCCTGCGAAAATAATATTACCGACAGCTTTCGTTTTGGTTTTGCACGACGCCGTAAAATAACAGTGTTTTTAATTTGCAGAATAAATGTGCACTGGGTTATGCATGTTACGTCACTCTTTTGACTTCACAATAGTTTTTACTTATGTTGTAAGAATTTCAAATAAAATTTCGGGAAGTGACTAGATATGATGTCCAAGTTAAAGTATTTTTGTTATTTAGATATTTAAAAAAAAAGATGTGAACTTTCCAGGAGGGGTCATGACCCCCATGAACCCCCCTCTCTGTTTCCGTTCTTGCCCAGACACAGCTAAGCTAGCACAAGAGGGTTAGCTTTTAAAACAGGCTATAGGGGAATATTTCTGGATGAAGCTGGTTTCCGGACAGATGTTATTTTTCCCCTAATTTTATGCTAGATTTATTGGTTCCTGAGTGATACTTAAAAAAACGCAAAATAAGACTAATTTCTGACGGTACGATACGGTAAATATGTCGGATCAAAAATGGCCGACATGTGATTTGCGACATTTGCCTTGGGGGGATTTGCGGACAACTGATTGTAAATTTATAATCGCAAGCAGTTGCGACGTCCCCACTACCGTCGCAAACCATTTCGTCGCCGATCCACTTCGTCGCAAACAATTGGGTCTCTTATCCTCCCCGTCGCATAGGACATTGCGACGTCCCCTCTACCGTCGCAAACCATTTCGTCGCAGATCCACTTCGTCGCAAACAATTGGGTCGTGGATCCTCTCCGTCGCATAGGACATTGCGACGTGCGCACTAGCGTCGCAGACAATTTCGTCGCAAATCCACAACTTCGCAAATAAATTCCGTCGCACAAACACAACAAAATAGCGTATTAAATTATCAGAAGCTTACGGTACCAGTGGAGAATTTAGGGTGCTAAAAAGTCACAACAATTACGTCGTAAGAACATGTTGTCGCAAAATTATAGGAAATTTTGAGCTTGTTACAATGAATTTTTTGCGACGAAATTGCACGTCGCAATGTTCTATGCGATGGAGAGGATCCGGCACCCAATTGTTTGCGACGATGTGGATCTGCGACGAAATGGTTTGCGACGCTAGTGGCCACGTCGCAATGTCCTCTGCGGCGAAATGAACCCGCGGCGCAAATGTTTGCGACGTTTTGACTCTGCGACGAAAGTGTCTGCAATGGTAGTGGGGACGTCGCAACTGTTTGTGACTTTAAACTTACGACCAGTTGTCCGCAAACTGCATTGGGGGATGTGCTTTTATATAAAAACAGCCTCTATGGGGTTAAGAGGTAGAGCGATTTAAAGGTAATTTAATACCTTATAACAAAGTGCTTTACAATTTTTTCACTGAGTTAACAATTTTTCTCAAATAAACAAAAAGCCATTGCAAATGCGAAAAAGGCTATTGCAACTTTTTGCTGATTTTTGAAATAATACCTTTGTCTGCCATTTTTAATCCAAGATGGCGGAAAAACTTGTATTTGTGACTCTTTCCGAAGAAATTCTCGTATAGTAATTGTTCGGCCTTTTCGCAAATATAAGCACTTTTTTATGTATAGGGCATAAAATTGGGGCTGTTTTTATAAGAAAATTTACGCGATTCTGTCTTTGATCCGCCATATATAACGTATGGTAGAATTTTAGTCAGAACCACTAGACTTATTTTATTCAAAATCACATCGCCTTTTGAACCTTAATTTTTTAAGGACTATAGGGATAAACATAGGCCAATTTTGCGGTTTTTTAGGTATTACTCCGAAACCATGAAACGCGTGCCTTTTTTTAATTAAAAAGTTGTTTTATTAATTACATGGTTTCGTCAAAAACATCAAAAAACACGTAGCCAAAGTATCAATTTTAAGAAACTAGTGTTTTTTTTGGTACACAAACGTTCAAAACATAAGACCGCTATAAAATAAATATAACAAAAATTAAAAAGATCTTTTCTATTTAGATTATTTTCGGCTGAACTAACTGATTCGCAGGCTTTTAACTTCTTTTTCTTTTCTCCCTTTTGTTTTAATTGCCTTAGCATATACCTAATGGAAATATTAACATACTAGGACGAAACCGTACCAGGTGACTTATATAAGTACAAGTGCGGAACGATGCTTATTTGTGAGTGATTCAAAGTTGGAAATCAAAGCGAACGTTGGTTGACGTTAGTAATATATGTTACGACGTCGGCGTCGAAACAACATGAAAATGTTTGGCCATATTAGTTTAAAACTAGGTCGTAGTAACGTCGACTACTACTTACCCAAGCAGCAATTTGCCAACCTCAACCACGTTCTACACCAAAATTAACGTTATGTTTCGTGCAGTTATCAGTCATTTTTGAAACGAGTATTATCTAACCACGAAACAACGGTCATTTAACGTTAAACGCAACTTCGGTAATATCTCCACGTTGCAATGTCCACTGTAGCAACCTTTTCAATATCACTATCGTAGATTATATATTGTGCTATATTTGGCTTTATAGTGATGTCAGGAAAACGTTGAAACCATAACCTTAGTTGACCCGAGACATTTTAATGCAGGTGATCTGAACATGAAATGGAGAACCGGGTAATCGTTGCTTAATAGTTATTACTAAAACGTTTCCTTAACGTTTCCGCGGCGACTCGTTAGACAACACATTAAATTTCAGCATTTTTAGTTCGTATTTTTTGCTTGTACTGCGACAAGCAACTAAAAAATTAAAGTCAGCGGAAAAAAGTTTGAATGTAGGAAAGCAAACATGCGTTTCGGGTACGTTCAGTTTTTAGTTGCCAGAGCTCTTTCCGTTGGGAGTGGGTAATGGTTTGGGTTGATAGAAAAACCGAAGTAGACATATTGGTCAATCTTTTACACTCCACAACCCCAGTTAACCGAATCAACGGGTTTACGTCCACGCCATTTTGAATGCCTCAACCTGGCTGCCCGTACTCCGCCATTGTTGCAATTGAAATGTAAACATAAAGAAAAATTTATATTTTAAGCTTAATATTAGCTTTTGGTTGCAAATAAATATACCTATGATTAACTTTTATTGTTTTCTCAATTTTGCATGCAATTTTTTAATTTTTAATAATATGGTTTTGTTGTAAAATTTCTTCAATTCATGAATATCGCAACGGATTCGTGGCGCGCGCGTTTTTTAGCCATATGTCACTATATAATTAACAGTAAACTTGGTTGCGTTTTTGATTTTTGACCGGAACATTTGTTTTTATACGCATTTGTAAAACTATTTTATATCATAATATGTTTAAGTGTCCATTTTATACTATAGTTAAATAAATGGTTAATGTTTCGACTCTTGTTCACACCAAGATAATTTCCAAACAGCGCCCTCTAGTTAAGAGCATAACGGTGCAGAATCGAGTCGTTTAAACGTTGCAGCATAAGTCAGCGCCGCAACTAGAGATAGTTGCGTAACTTCTAGGACTACGTCGCCGCAACGTTAAATTGCTACTTGGGGGTCAGGGTCAATTATTTTCACGTAGGCCCGACGTAATCCGACGTTATATTGTTGCTTGGGTTGTAAAAAAATCGCGCAAAAAAATGTACTTCTAGTTGTGCCTCCAGCTTTAATGTCGGTAATATGATTTATTGAAGAGGATATAATTATCAAGGTCTCTCTTATTTTCAGATAGGCCCGACGTAATCCGACGTTATATTGTTGCTTGGGTTGTAAAAAAATCGCACAAGAAAGTGTACTTCTAGTTGTGCCTCCAGCTTTAGTGTCGGTAATATGATTTACTGAAGAGGATATAATTATCAAGGTCTCTCTTATTTTCACGTAGGCCCGACGTAATCCGACGTTATATTGTTGCTTGGGTTGTAAAAAAATCGCGCAAAAAAGTGTACTTCTAGTTGTGCCTCCAGCTTTAATGTCGGTAATATGATTTATTGAAGAGGATATAATTATCAAGGTCTCTCTTATTTTCACGTAGGCCCGACGTAATCCGACGTTATATTGTTGCTTGGGTTGTAAAAACATCGCGAAAAAAAGTGTACTTCTAGTTGTGCCTCCAGCTTTATTGTCGGTAATATGAATTATTGAAGAGGATATAATTATCAAGGTCTCTCTTATTTTCACGTAGGCCCGACGTAATCCGACGTTATATTATTGCTTGGGTTGTAAAAAAATCGCGCAAAAAAGTGTACTTCTAGTTGTGCCTCCAGCTTTAATGTCGGTAATATGATTTATTGAAGAGGATATAATTATCAAGGTCTCTCTTATTTTCACGTAGGCCCGACATAATCTGACGTTATATTGTTGCTTGGGTTGTAAAAACATCGCGCAAAAAAGTGTACTTCTAGTTGTGCCTCCAGCTTTATTGTCGGTAATATGAATTATTGAAGAGGATATAATTATCAAGGTCTCTCTTATTTTCACGTAGGCCCGACGTAATCCGACGTTATATTGTTGCTTGGGTTGTAAAAAAATCGCGCAAAAAAGTGTACTTCTAGTTGTGCCTCCAGCTTTAGTGTCGGTAATATGATTTATTGAAGAGGATATAATTATCAAGGTCTCTCTTATTTTCACGTAGGCCCGACGTAATCCGACGTTATATTGTTGCTTGGGTTGTAAAAAATCGCGCAAAAAATTGTACTTCTAGTTGTGCCTCCAGCTTTAGTGTCGGTAAATTGATTTATTGAAGAGGTTATAATTATCAACATCCACATGAAATCTACAAAAAAAGACAGTTCCAGAGAAAGTTCAAAATTAAATCTTGTCTGATTAACGATGTGGGCTGAAGGCTCCGTGAGTTCGGGTTTATACCGGCTTGATTTATTTTCATAATTCAACTAGCCAATTTCCGTTTAATTACTTGGTTGAATATGTCCTTTTTAATTTATCTGGGTGCCTTAATTGCCAATTGAATAACTATATTATATCAAATATAAATTTAATCGCTGTTTAGGATGTGCTTCCACAATAAACTTGAAATACCAAAGTATCATATTCTAAAAATTAAGTACATTTAAACCATGTTTAACAATACGGTGCAATTAGGCATAAGTAAGAGTTGCCAATATATTAGAATCTTGTTTAGAATGTCTGATATTTAGTCATTTTACTAATTTTTACTAATTTCTTGATTTATTTCCCGTATTCGACCTTGTCGATTAAATCCATCACGTGCAAGTGGGGATTTATTAAACGTTTTTTATATTGTCTTGAAGAATGTTGTTATCAGGATTGCCTCTTCTTTTGCGACAATTATACCCGGATGCTCAGAGGGGGGCTTAGGGTTCACCCCATATTATTACTTATGTTTAACACACTCTCAATCAAAAATGCGCATTTTGTGGACTTCCCAAGCGTCAAATCATTGTGCGAAAGCCCGCTTGATGACAAAACCGCATCAAGACAAAACCTGCTATAATACCTCGTGAAAATGCACGTGCTTCAAAAATTTAAGATAATAAGGGCTTTTTTAATGATATAATTTTTAATTATTTTTATTTTAATCCAGAATTAATATATCTTGCTTACTTCTTTAATTTTGAAAGATTTTGGGACTTAGATTTGAGCATATTTATACAAAAAAAGATTATTTTTTCACAAATTTTTAAGAGGTTATGTTTCGTCATAATATAAAACATGGCCGCTCGCCCGCCCGTGGAACCAACCCAAGTAGCAATTTCACGTTCCGGCGACGTAGTCTTAGAAGTTACGCAACTATCTCTAGTTGCGGCGCTGACTCACGCTACAACGTTTAAACGACTCGATTCTGCACCGATTTGGTCAATCATTTTAGGGTTTTTACTACATTATGCTTTTAACTATGGATTCTAGCCAGTTTAACCCAAGGGCAACTAGAGGGCGTTGTTTGGAAATTATCTTGGTGTGGACAAGAGTCGAAACATTAACCATTTATTTAACTATAGTATAAAATGGACACTTAACAAAAACTAATTTCATTCCCAAGAAATATTCGGAATAATGATGATGTAAAATAGCTTTGTAAATGCGTATAAAAACAAATGTTCCGGTCAAAAATCAAAAACGCAACCAAGTTTACTGTTAATTATATAGTGACATATGGCTAAAAAACGCGCGCGCCACGAATCCGTTGCGATATTAATGAATTGAAGAAATTTTACAACAAAACCTTATTATTCAAAATTAAAAAATTGCATGCAAAATTTATAAAACAATAAAAGTTTATCATGTAGGTATATTTATTTGCAACCAAAAGCTAATATTAGGCTTAAAATAAGAATTTTTCTTTATGTTTATATTTCAATTGCAACAATGACGGAGTACGGGCAGCCAGGTTGAGGCATTCAAAATTGCGTGGGCGTAAACCAGTTGATTCGGTTAACTCGGGTTGTGGAGTGTAAAAGATTGACGAAAATGTCTAGTTCGGTTGTTCTATCAACCCAAACCATTACCCACTCCCAACGGAAAGAGCTCTGGCAACTAAAAACTGAACGTACCCCAACCGCATGTTTGCTTTCCCACATTCAAACTTTTCCGCTGACTTTAATTTCTCTCTTTGTCGTATTGAGCAAGAAAGAATGTATTTTTTATTGCCTCTCACTTTTTTGAGCAAAGATGCTCACAAATGCTAAAATTTAATGTGTTGTCTAATGAGTCGCCGCGGAAACGTTAAGGAAACGTTTTAGTAATAACTATTAAGCAACGATTACCCGGTTCTCCATTTAACGTTTATATCATTTGCAATAAAACTCTAAGGTTATGGTTTCAACGTTTTCCTGACGTCACTATAAAGCCCAATATACTAACTACGATAGTGATATTGAAAAGGTTGCTACAGTGGACATTGCAACGTGGAGCTATAACCGAAGTTGCGTTTAACGTTAAATGACCGTTGTTTCGTGGTTAGATAATATTCGTTTCAAAAATGACTAATATCTGCACGAACCGTAAAGTTAATTTTCGTGTAGAACGTGGATGAGGTTGGCAAATTGCTGCTTGGGAAACAACTTTGCATTTTTTTAAACAATAAATCTACACCAAAAGCAAATCTTGGCGTTATTGTTGTGAGCTCACAGTTGCAGCCTAGCGCTTATTCTCATTTTCAACGCTTTCCAGCAACCTTTTTCGCTTTTTCTTTTTTTGGACTTTCTACAATTAAGTTTCCATTTTTTTTTCAATAAATCACATGAGGTTAAACACTTATCTGCCACTGTCTCAAACCATTGGGAAAACAAGAAAAACATCTTTTTTTTTCACGGCAAAAAAAAGACTTCCGGTTATCGTTACTCATTGCGGCGCGCGCAACTGACGTTTATTATACACTGCTTGCAAATAATCTTTAATTGTGGGCGTCTTTAAAATATAAACTGCTTATGCTTATCTTACTTTTGTTTTATATTATTGTAATGTTTTCTTTTAATACATATCTGGGGGCACCCAAAGGGCGCCAAGACCCAAGGGGTGGAGGGGCAAGGAACGTCCCTGACCCCCCTCGCCCTATGCTACGCCACTGACTCCAACATATAAGAAACCATTTTCAGCAATTAAATATTTTTTGAAGAAAATTCTACCACAGAAACGTAATGATTTCTAGCACATTATTTTATTATAATTAATTATTATAATTAATTTTGTATATTGACCACCAGTAGGTACTTTAAAACCTCCCGGTGAACCGATTCACCGGCCTGCTCCGACCAGGTGCCCAGTCCACAATCTAGAGGCGATTTTGGCAAGCTTTCCTTGGTATAACATTTGGTTAACCAATTAGTACATATAACGTCATAGTAATGACGTAACATACCACTTTCTTCCGAATTCGTCCGGTAGACCAAGAGAAACGAGCCTTAACCAAAGTTTCTGTTTGTTTTTTTTTTGTGGTTATTTTCCTATTATTTTCCTGAAGAAGATTTAGCAAATGGCTAAAATCTAAAAGAAAAGCTGAATCTATTCTGCTCAAGAATATTTGTCAGTTGGTCTACAAATTTTTCATCACCTGTTGAGCCTTCCAACAAACGTAAACTTGAGATAGAAATATTCACCTTTGAGTACAGTATGGGCTAACTCGCGTTTTCGGTAAAAGTAAACGATATTCCATTTAAGAAAAATTACCCCATATCGGTCGTTTAAATCTATTACAAGTGAAAACAACAAAAATTTCAAATCTAACTTATTTCTTTACATTTCTAAAGCTGGACAAAATGAAAAGAGAGAGAAATAGCACTATATCAAACCACAGAACCGTGCTACATTCCACAGTATGCAATTTGACATACCAAAAGTAAACAATTTTGTACGCAACACCCTGTAGAACTAGTACTAGGTAATCCGACTGCGAGGGGGATTGATAGCTGCAAGAATGCTGCGCGCCCGGCGCTGACTCAGTGGACGGTTGCTTAGTTTTTTGGGTGATTATAATAATTACACACACACAGACAAGCGTTAGAAAACGGTAGTTATTCTTTTGTCACGGATGTAATACCCTTGTGGGAAAATCACTGCCGTGTGTCTTCCGCCATTTTCGCCGCCATGTTGTGGAGATTGACAGACAAATGCTTGAACGGCCACGCCATGATAATCTCTCTCATTTGGTCTGGAGAATGTGCAAATTTTGAACAAATAAATTACCCTCAAATTATAAACTCAAGGGGTACTTGTACTGCCAACCATTGCTGCTGGCGCTCCCGCTCAAGATAAACCTTCATTAAGTTTATTTCTGAATCTGAAACAGGAACTAAAACGTCTAGGGATAGATATGCGCCAACAGTTTATAAATCCGAGGTTGTTATAGGCCTAGAAGACAACAGGGAGATATAGAGTTTGATAATAGCATATATGGATCAGCTGAAAAGAGCGATGGCAAGCGATCACAAAAAAGTACATCTTTGGCACATCGAATTTTACAAAATTAGAATAATACTTCATGATTTTTAAAAAGAACATTAAAAAAATTAATTTTAATATGTATTTTATCAGTATACTTTTTTTCTTTTTCTTGTTGTCATTTCCATGTGTTTGTAACTTTCTATATATAATTTTAAGTAAGTAGTTTAAGATTTCATTGTCAATTTTTGTGATATTGTAGCCAGTATTTTTTTGAGATTTTAAGACCAGTAATTATAAGATGTTTTACCACTTTACTAGAAATAAAGAAAAATCAATATTTATTTTTTAATCTTTATTAACAAAACCTTAATCTTAACATTGTTTAATATTCAAATGACATTTTAAAGACATTCTTAGGTTAAAAAAGCTTAATGTTAATTTTTAACACTAAATTTTGGTACTTATTTATTCAATTGTGACAATGTTCTTTGTTTACAATTTTTGTAATAAAAGTTTTCTGATTCTGAAGAACTCAGCAGAAAAAGTTATTACTAAGATATGCTTAAGTTTTTGTAGATTCGTTTTTTAAGGATGATGCACTTTCCTTATGGAAACTGGCTTTCTGTGTGATTTTGCTTATCTTGATGAAAATCGATCATTGCCCCATAGCAACAAATAACAAAATTGGTTAAAAATGTTACAAAAGTTTTTGTTTTAAAGCATGTTTGTTAAATACTAAGTGGCAACATAACAATTGAAATTTGCCTTTTGTTAAAAAAGTCATTTCTTGGTCATATGAATTTAATATCTTTTGTGTTTGTGATGCCAGTGCGACGCAACCTATATTTTTCTGCTACTTATTCTCAGACTACAATGTGGTTCATAAATATTATTTACATTTTCACAAAAAGTGCAAAAAACTGATTTTAGGGAAAAGCCAGAATACCAAAATGTTTAACTTTGAATGCAGTATCTCAAAAACCACATACCAGATCACTGTGGAGCAATGATAGATTTTTATCAAGACAATGAAACCATGCAGTTTTGAGTAAAATCCCACATCCTTTATAAAAGATAGAGCTACAAAAAAAATGTTGAATGCTGAAAACTTACCAAAACTCAAAGATATCTTAGTAATAACTTGTTAACTTAGGGAAGGTATGGTCGACACAGTTGTTGGTTTCTCTGCCAAGGTCTTCAAATATTGTAAAACTGCATGCTCGACTCCATGTGCCAAAGATGTACTTTTTTTGTGATCGCTAAATGTTGCTTGACTTGCCATGGCTCTGGCTTTCAGCGGAGCCATATATGCTATTATCAAAGTCAGTCTCTCCCTCTATTAATTAATTTTTTATTACTGTATCACGTTGGTGCATCTGTTCTTAGCTGTTTTGGTCCCTGTGCAGATTCCAGATCAACGTAATCAAGGTGTATCTTCAGCGGAAGCGCCAGCAGCAATGGTTGAACCGAGCGTTTATTACAATTTATAACGTGCGGCTTAACAGTACCCTTTGAGTTTATAAATTGAAGGTCAATGTTTCCATATTGTGATTTATTTGTTCGAAACCAGCACATACTCCAGACCAAATGAGAGAGATAAATGGCGTAATGGAGCATTTGTTTATGACTTGTTTCTTTACTTTTTTGTTTTTGTATTTAAAAAAAAACAACAAAAATAACCTTTCAAAAAAATATCAAATTCAATCATATTTTGACACTGTTGACAGTCAGTGTTCCCATACTACGATTTAAAATTAAGGAAACCAATTTCGCCAACCCAAATCTCCACAACATGGCGGCGAAAATGGTGGAAGACACGCGGCAGTGATTTTCATGAAAATTTCCCATAGGTATTAGCAATCCAAGGTTTCTACATCCGTGTCTTTTATTCTCGGATAGTATTATATTATTTATTTAAGAAATTAAAGGTTGTTTAAATTAATCGTGTATTGTTAATAGTGCAGCGGCGGGATTTTACCATGTTTTCGTGGATAACTTGAAATTAAAAGTTGCATTTTACGTGCATATTACAACGCGATTGTTTTACCTTTGTAAATCAAAAGAAAAACGTTTAAGGTTATTAAGTTACTTACTCTTTTGTTATTGTGTTAAAGTGCCAAAGTGGTGTACCATAACTTGTGGATTATTTCAGGATTAGTACGAGTATTACCAAAAAAAGTGGAGGCAAACTGTATGTATTATTTTGGATTTTGGTGCTGGCTATTATTAAGCTTTATATAAACAATTTGCGGACTTTTGAGAACGGGTTAAAGTACTTTAGTGTAAACTTTTTTATCGTTTTGTTTTTAAGCCGTTGTTTTGCTTTGATTCAAAATGCACATTTACCTTAAAAAAAAATTTAAGAATATATACAGGATAATATTGTTTATTAAAATACGTTTTAATTAGTAAGACTTCGTTAATTGCGTAAATCTTTTAACTATGCGCTCAGTTTAATTTTTATCAGAAAGGTTTTGTTTGTTTTTTCTGGTGTTTAACGTATTTAAAAACTTTAAAAATGGGTTCAAATTCGAGTGAATCATCAAGTGATAGTTCGAGTTCTCGAGATTATGATTATAAGCGCAGTCGGAATCGGAAGAATAAAAAGGCAAAAAAATCTAAAAACTTTAGTAAATCGCATAATAGAAAAAGTGAAAAGTCCCGAGAGCCTGCAGTCGCGTCTATGGTACGAAAGGTTCGTCGTTCGACGATAAACAGTAACGACGGACAGCAGCCAAGTTGTTCTTGAACAACCACACCACCTATACCACAGGATAATAATTTGGTAGTACAAAGTGTACTACATCGCGAGGATTATGTGACGAGGTTGGAGCGGTTAGTAGAGAAAATCATTGAAAATCAAGCTGTAGGACGCCAAGCCGAAAACCAAAGTCTATTTTGACCCTAGGAGTATACCGGAATTCGAACCGGGAAATCCCAATTTGTCCGTTTCAAAGTGGATCGAGAAAATCGAACAAATTTCTGTTTTAAATGGTTGGGATGATAACGGTAAAATTTTCCACATGCAAAGCAGATTAGTCGGAGTTGCACGTCAATGGTACGACAATCTTACTAGCTACAATTTAACCTGGATGGAATGGAAGCAACTTCTAACTTCTAGCTTTCCCGAACATCAAGATTTTGCAGTTATTCTTAGAAAAATGTTGCTACGTAATAAGCGGACAGATGAAACTTGGGAAAAGTACTATTTTGATAAAATGGACCTTTTAAGTGTCTGCGGAATTCAAGAAAAGAGAGCTGTTGATTGTCTTATAGATAGAATAAGCAATGCATCCATCAGAACAGGAGAAAAAGCTCGACGATATGCTACCCCCGATAAGTTATATGGAGAATATCTGTCGACTTTAAGATCGGATCGTTTCCTTGATTTGCGTTCCAAAATTCGACCTGCGCATAATTTTACAAAGCGTTTTGATTTCTCAGCGTCATCGTCAAGATCGATTTTGGGAAAACGTGTATTTAAGCCTTCCGAACAAAGTAATTCAGAACAACATGATGAAAAACGTAGAAAACTTTCCTATAATAAACCCAAATGTTTCAACTGCGGTGAAATTGGTCACATATCACTAGAATGTCCTAAACCACGAAAGGAATGCAAACGTTGCAAATGCTTAGGTCATGCTGAAAGTCAGTGTAAGAGACCTCAGAAAAAGGACGTTAAAAATAATGTGGGTGATAATATCTTATATCCATAAATCAACATTATTTCTTTGATTGCTTCATCAATGATATGCCGACGCGCGCTTACGTTGATACTAAGTGTGGGCCAGTTTTGGTCAAGGAAAGTACTGCTAATGAAGCTAAACTACAATACAAACCAAGTTTGTTAAAAGTAATGGATTTTGGTGGTAATAGCGTTTTTGTTATGGGAGAAGAAACATTGAAACTTAAAATTGACCAGATAGAAGCTGAAATACAATTCTTAGTTGTGCCGGACAATGCTCAGTGTGTTCCAGTTATGGTAGGCCAAACTTTTTTTAAATCGGCCAAAAATACTGGTTCTAGTAAACGAAAAAAACGTTCGTATTCGTCCAAGATCTGCCAACTTAAACGAAATTTTAGAACTTCCATTTAGAAAAATGCCACTCGGGGCCAAGGATGACGTGGTTATTCCATCAAAAACAATTGCAATTGCGGTTAACTTCTGAAGAAGTGACAAAACTTGTCGATCTATTAAACGAGTTTCAAAGCTGTTTTGCAAAAAGTACTAAAGATATTGGAAAAGCAGATGTTTTAAAAATGAAAATAAACCTAACCGACGATAAGCCAGTCGTATACAGACCTTACAGACTTTCTTACAGCAAACGAAAAGTTGTAAGAGACATAGTTAGCGATCTTCTAGAGAATAATATTATTCGAGAATCAGACTCTCCGTATGCGAGTCCTATTCTCTTAGTGAAGAAGAAAAATGGAGAACTACGCATGGTCGTTGATTATCGTGCATTAAACGCAAAAACTGTAAAAAACAAATTTCCCTTACCTCGCGTGGATGATTTTCTTGAAAAACTGAAGAACTCCTCTTGCTTTACGAGTCTAGATTTGGCCATAAAACTGCATTTGTGACTCCAGATGGTCATTTTGAATATATTAGAATGCCGTTCGGTGTCGCAAATAATCCTGCTATTTTTCAAAGAAATATTAATAAAGTACTTGGTAACATGAGATATGGTAAAGCTTTGGCTTACATGGATGACGTGTTACTGCCTAGTAAAGATTTTAACGAAGGGCTGGAAAATCTTAAAATAGTTCTACTGTCGATCAAAAATGCTGAATTAACTTTAAGATTATCAAAGTGCAATTTTTTCTTTTCAAAAGTTAAGTTTCTTGAGCATAAAATTAGTAAAAATGGTGTTCAGCCAGGAAAAAGAAATACAGACGCTGTATCTAAATTTCCCGTGCCAAAAGATGTACATACTGTAAGACAATTTGTACATCAAGTATTTTGCTAAAATTGCTAGACCTCTTACGTTATTGACAAGAAAAGGAGTAAAGTTTGCCTGGAGTGAAGAAGAAAAACGCCGCGCTTTCGACGAACTCAAAGAAACACTTGTATCCAGACCAATATTAGCAATATACGATCCAGAATTGTCTACGGAAGTTCATTGCGACGCATAAAAATGGCGCTATGGAGGAATACTCTTTCAGAGACAGCATGACAACATTTTGTTGCCGTGTATGTATTTTTCAAGACAAACCACCAAAGGCGAACAGTGTTACCACTCTTACGAGCTGGAGACCCTTGCAGTTGTAAATAGTTTGAAACAGTTTAGAGTATATTTGATTGGGATACCTTTTAAAGTGATAACAGACTGTAACGCAATAAGAACAACGTTATGCAAAAGAGACCTTATACCTAGAATAGGACGATGGTGGCTGTCCATACAAAAATTTAATTTTAAAGTTGAATACCGTCCTGGTGTCAAAATGGTGCATGTTGATGCCTTAAGCCGAAGTCCAATTTTTCCACCAAAGTTCACGCATCATGAAAAAATTATTGTCCCAGTAAATGAGGTCCATATAAATCATGAAGATTGGGTACTAACGGCACAACTTCTGGACAACAGATGTGCGTTTCTTCTCGATACCTTAAAGAAGCAGCCTGTAGATGTTGAAGATAGAAAAGTACATGAAGAGTATTGCCAAATAAATAACCGTTTATACCGAAAAACCGAATCGGTGGTACCGAAGTCAGCACGAAGGCAAATATGGATGCATTTTCATGACAACGGTGCACACTTAGCTTTGGACAAAACGTTGTCGACTATTACTAAAAACGACTGGTTTCCTGGTATGCGAAGATACACAAAAAAATATATATCTAGTTGACTTGACTGCCTGTATAACAAGAAACCAGGTGGAAAACGGTCGGGATATTTACATCCAATCAAAAAGGTAGCTGAACCATTCGACACGTTACATATTGACCATCTTGGCCCCTTTGTTAAATCAAAGAAAAGAAACAGCTGTCTCATTGTGATTGTCGATGCCTTTACGAAATTCGTATTTATGAAGGCTGTTCAATCAACCAAAGTCGGTCCAGTAATAAACTTCTTCGACGATATTATAGCAAACTTCCGAGTTTCCAGAAGAATTATAAGTGATCGTGGCAGCAGTTACACTGCCAAAAAATTTGAAAATTACTGCCAGAATCTCAATATCAGGCATGTTCTAAATGCTACTGCGACACCTAGAGCAAATGGACAGGTTGAGCGATACAATCGCACAATAATAGCTTCCTTATCGGCAAGTATAGACGAAGAAGACAGATGGGACGACCAAATCCAAAAGGTACGCTAGGGTCTTAACACCAGTGTGAATTCTAGCACAGGAAAATCGCCATATGAGCTGTTATTTGGTTATGCACCACGTGGTGTTGCAAACGCCTTTTTAGATAACGAGATTGTAGAACCATGTTATGACGAAAATTTAGAGACTAAAGGATCGTTGAGCAACCAAAAAAAAAGTAAGGCACAGTATGAAGCCAAACGTTGGAAAAGCAAAAAGTTTGCTAAAGGAGATCTTGTATTAGTAAGAACTACACAAGCTAGTAACCAAGGGCAAAGTAAGAAAGATCACAAAAAAAGTATGAGGGCGTAGTTTCTTGAGACAAGCTCAAACCGTATAACGTCAAGGTAAGCTCAGAAGAATCTGAAGCAGATTCGTTACGAGAAGTCTTAAAAGATGAGAATAAAGAGATGTAATTTTATTGCTACGTCATGGTCATCGAGTAGACAGTTGTTCAGTTTTTTTTTGCATTTAATCAGTAACCCTTCTCGAATTTTAATTGCTCACTGCAGGTTGTATGATTTTGGTTGATTCGCGATAGACTGAAATTATACTACTTGTACCTAATAAAAATAATATTAAGTTAATCGGACTATGACGAGTGTAATAAATGCTAGCTAGTTAACAGAAAACTAAAGTAGGATTCTGATACTAGCGAAAACCAACGTGGGATTCTGGTTAAAGATTAATGAACAAAAAAAAATCGGAAAGATCTGAATACGAATTTGGCTTATCTTGATACCGAGGTTAAAGTATTCCTAAAATAAGGACGTTTTTATTTTGGGCTTGCAGAAAAATTCTGTATCCGAAGTCATACGTTGAGTAATTGCCAAAGTTTGGACTCTTAAGTATGAGAGTTGCAATACTAACTGTGCAAAATAAGTTTTTTGCTTGAAACTTGTTTCATTAACGAAGAATGAAATGATAATATATTTTATTACTACTTTAATAGATTGGTCAATCAGGACGACCCGAAGATTTTCCCCGAGGACGTGGATTAGGCAGCGTGGCCGAGCTGTAAACCATTTCGTACGCAACGCCCTGTAGAACTAGTACTACGTAATCAGACTGCGAGGGGGATTGATAGCTGCAAGAATGCTGTCCGCCCGGCGCTGACTCAGGGGACGGTTGCTTAGTTTTTGGGTGATTAATATAATTACACACACACACAGACAAGCGTTAAAAAACGGTAGTTATTCTTTTGTTCTCGGATAGTATTATATTGTTTATTTACGAAATTAAAGGTTGTTTAAATTAATCGTGTATTGTTAATACACAAAGGATATCAGAGTCACGGTTACGTCATCATTTTTGTATCCGAAATTGGTTGGTAAACATTTGACAGACCAAACAGGGTACCAAACCATGTACCAAAGCTTCCCGAAATCGCTTTAGGTACCATTACTTCAAAACTCCCGGTAAAAAATATTTAATTGCCAAAGTTAAACTATCAAATAATGATTATATTTTTTGTTAATTGTTGAAAGTTGAATTTTATAGTACCTCGTTGATAATTGTTTAAGCTTATATTACCAAATAAAAATTTTTAGTTACCTCAGTTTTTTAAATCATTTCAAATAAATGGTTATGGTTCTAAATCAATTTTCAGTAAATTTTTGTTTTGGTCTACAATGAAATAATGAATTTAAATATTTTACAATAATTTCATGAACTTTCTTTTTTTAAATTTTTTATATTTTTTTTTTTCAAAAAAGGGATTAGCTAGGATTTCATTTCAAATGGTCCCTAACAATTATCACAAGTCGAATTTTGGTGGCAGATGTCCATAATATTAACGTAAGATTCAGGAACCTAATTACGGCACCGCAACATCACTCTACAATGTTCAAAAGAAGCTTTTCTTATAACGTCTGCCGCATGTACAATGGACTTCCTACTAATTTAAAAATTTTGTCTGATAATAGACTAAAAAACAACTAAAAAAAATGCGGAAATTATGTAGTGTACGGTATTCTGCTATTTTTGTTCCTAGGACTCCAAATCTGTGAAGACCGGTTTTTTTATTTTTTTTTATTTTAAGGGTGGTTGTAATGTGTTTTTTTATTGGGTTGGGATGGGTTAGGCTGGGTTGGGCCGTTGGCTTGGGTTGTTTTAGTTAAAAAAAAATTAAAAAATTAAAAAAGTTTGGCGTTCGCGGATTTGGGGCCCAAGGGACCCTAATAGGTGCCTCCATTAGGAATTTCTCAAGAAAAATCAAAAACGGCAGAAAACCGTATACTATAATAATAGCACACGATATTCCAGGAATATTGCCTCGATGTGCTATGAATGTCTGAATGTCCTGGCACATTCACAGGATATTCCCAGAATGTACAGAAAATATATCCCGAAGAACATTTGACTTAGCACATAAATAGTACATTTAAGACATTCTCAGAATATCCTGGATAGTACATTCAGCAAATATTACAAGCAGGATATTCCATGAATGTTCTACTAAAACCTACATTCACAGAATATCCTAAGCAGGATATTCCACGAATATTTTGGTAAGGTCCTAAAAATGTCCTTACATTTGCACATTGATACAACATTTAGGAGATATTCCGGGAATATCCTGGGTAATACATGCAGCGAATATTTTACTTAGGATAATCTATCAAAGTCCTAAAAATAGCACGCAATATTGTAACATTTTTTATTCTAACAGTTGCGGTAAAGATTTTTTTTGGCATATTTTTATACGTCGCTGCAAGTTTTCTTTTTATTAAAAAAAATACTCTATTTTTAGTTACAGGAAAAAACCATTTTGTTGGCCTAAAAAAATATTATCAAATCATGCCATGGAAGGAAATAATATTTTTCTATCAACGATCATGTTTACGCAGCAGAATTTAAGATTTTATTTTGTTCAAAAAGCTTGTTGGGGAAGGCTAATATTTATTTCCAATAAAAAATTAATTATGAAAATCATTTGAGCCATTCGGGAGTTATCCTGCTTAGAACAAATAACATAATCCCCTTTTACTACCGTTTGAGAGGATTCGGGGAGGAGGGTAATATTTTTATCCAATAAAAAAAGAATTATAAGAATCCGTTGAGCCGTTCGCGAGTTATCCTGCATTGAACAAATAACGTAATTCCCTTCCACTACCGTTTGGGAGGATTCGGCGAGGGAGGGGTAATATTTTTATCGCATAAAAATAATTATGAAAATCCGTTGAGCCTTTCAGGAGTGATCCTGATTTTATGTAAAAAAAAAACAATTCACGGTGCTCTTGTAACAGAAACATGGACATTGGTTTCTTATCTAATTATTGTTTTAATTTAGATTTGTTATACTTTGTTACTATACTTAAAACTGCTGTATGTTAACTCCTTGTAACTTGTGCAAGTAGTTAATGTGTAATATAGATGTTAGGGCCATTTTTCAGGGAGTGGAATCGAACTTTTTTTAAAATTTCCTTCCAGTTCCTTTTTGCACTACCTACTTATATTTTTGTTACCTATTGTTATGTTTTTACTTAATTATGCAAATAAACTTTATTATTATCTTTAGTGTGATGTTTTGCGATCCAATTTAAGTTTAGTTGCGGTAGTTTGTTGGAAGAGGTCTCAAGAAAACACAGAAATCTTTTTGGTCTCTATGCCGACGTTTCGGTCCTTTATTGGTTCATCCTCGGGGCACTAAAATACAATTTTGATGACAAATATTGTAAAAATTGGAATATATATATATATATAAAGTACAATGTTAAAATTTAAATTGTTTTTGAGTTAACAAGAAACAATTTTTTTATATATATAAAATAGACACATACATAAATAAATTAGAAAACCTACAAAAAAACACAGTGACAGTATTACGATCATTAAATTATGTGGTTGTTTGGGGTATACGTTGTTGCTTACGTTATACGTTTACTTAGAAATAACGGAAAACTGAAACAGAAAAAACATAGGGTAATAATCAAAAGTGTTATATACTATTTGTAATTGTTTTTGGGATTTTTTTATATAATTATTTTTGTTGTTTTAAATATTTTTTTCTTACTAAACGATTTTTAAGCAGACTTTTCATAATGACAACAAATAAGGATTCGTAGCTCGGTACTTACTGAAACTTTTAGATTTCTTCTATCCAAAATATTTGTAGGTAGGATTCAAATGATTTAAGAAACATATTCAGATTTCCTGGTATTTTGGCAATATTAATAAAAAAATATAATGTTTTGTTTAGTAAAATTTAAGTGTCACTCATAAAGAAGGCAATTGATGAACTGGAGACTATTTTGAAAATAAAATATGATACAGAGTGTTCAAAAATTATTTGGAATTATATTCTGTTTATGAAGAGTTATGTATTTTTATTTATGTTTATTTTTTTTCACTTTTTTTTATTAATAAGGTTGAAGTACGATGAGTTTAGATCTTCAGTGTCTGTTTTTTTATTTGTACTATTTTTGGCCTTCTTTATATTTAACAAAATTAAGTATTTTAGTTTCGGAAAAATTAAAACGGTGTAAGTAATTAAAACTATGTTCACTAAGTGCTGTTTTGTTGTTGGATGTAAATAGATTAATCGGTAATACGCTTCTTTGATGCTCTGATAGTCGAGTCTTTAAATATCTTCCAGTCTGATCAATATACACTCCATTGCACTCTAAATAGGGAATTTTATATATAACGTGACTGACGAGTTCTTGTGGCGTTTTAAAACTAAATAAATTTCCTACATTATTTTGATTTTTAAATGCAATTTTAATATTATCATTTTCATATAAATTTGTTTATTGTTACTGGTATTTTAAGTGTTTGATGAATTGCGAAAAAGTATTTTATTTATGATTTTGTGTGGGTAGCTATTTCTTAGAAGAAATGTTTTAATTTTATTTAAGTTTTTTGGCGGTGTTTTGGATGTGATATGGCTATTGCTCTATTCTTTAAATTACTGATTATATTAATTTTTTGAGAAAATGAATGTTGAGACTGAAAATTTAGGAATCTTTAGGAGAAAGTAGGTTTTTGGTACCAATCAGTTGTTATGATATTTTCTCTGCTTCTTTCAACCAAAATATCAAGAAAAGGAATACTACTATTTTGTTCTTCTTCGATGGTGAACTGAATTTTTGCATGAAAGTTTTTAAAAATGTCATTAATTGTTTGGACTGGATCTCTAGGAATGCTGGTAAGGAGGTCATCAACATATCGCTTGAAAAAAAGGAGTGGGAATGGTAATTGTAATATACATCATTTATTTTGTAATTCAGACATGACTATGTCAGAGCAGATCGGAGATAAACAATTCCCCATACCTCAGCCATTAATTTGTTTATAAAACGTGTTGTCAAAATTAAAATAACTGTTATCAAATGTAAAATCTAAGAGTTCCAAAAATTGTTCACGATTTAAAGTAGAGTTTTTTCTATCAATGACCATCTTTCTTTTATGACGTCTTTGGTTAGGTCTGTAGGGATATTGGTAAATAGAGATACCACATCCAACGAGATCAAGACATAATCCACGGGTAATTGAAAGTTTTGCAGAGATTCTACAACCTCAAAGGAATCTTTGACATGATAGTTGTCTTTCTTGAATGCAAATTTGAGCATTTCTGCAAGATATTTGCTTAGGTTATAGATCGGTGAACCGACAAAACTTACAATTGGTCTTAATGACCATTTAAAAATCAAAATACTGTTGGAAATTTATTTTCGAAACTTAAAACTAAAACGCCACAAGGACTCGTCAGTAACGTTATATATAAAATGTTCAGAGTTGCAATGGAGTATATATTGGTCAGACTGGAAGATATTTAAATACTCGACTATCAGAGCATCAAAGAAGCGTATTACCGATCAATCAATCGGTGAACATAGTTTTAATTACTTATCCATTTTTATTTTTCCGAAACTAAAATACTTGATTATCAGACTAACTATAAAAAACGCATTTTCCAAGAAATGTTAAATATAAAGAAGGACAAAAATAGTATAAATAAAAAAACAGACACTGAAGATCTAAGCACATCGTACTTCAACCTTATTAATATATGCGCAAGCACCTCTTAGAAACCTTAAAAAAAATAAACATAAATAAACATGCATAACCCTTCATAAACAGAAAATAATCCCAAATAATTTTTGAACGCTCTGTATCATATTTAAGTAACCTATTCTGGTAGAACTAACAAATAAATTGATTGATAAAGTACCATCTAAAAATGTTTATAATTTTTTTTATATTTTTTTGTTTTTATCTTCAATATTATCAAAATAGTCTCCAGTTCGTCAATTGCTTTCTTTATAAGTGACATTTAAATTTTACTGAACAAAACATTATATTTTTTTATTAATATTGACAAAATACCAGGAAATCTGAATATTTTTCTTACATCATTTGAATCCTACTAGTACTAATACTACTACTACTACAAATATTTTGGACAGAAGAAATCTAAAAGTTTCAGTAAGTACCTAGCTACCTATTGTTGTCATTATGAAAAACCTGCTTGAAAATCGTTTACTAAAAACAATTACAAATAGTAGATACCACTTTTGATTATTACCCTATGTTTTTTCTGTCTCAGTTTTCCGTTATTTCTAAGTAAACGTATAACGTAAGCGACAATGTATACCTCAAACAATCACATAATTTAATGATTGTAATACTGTCACTGTCTTTTTTGGTATGTTTTCTAATTTATTTATGTATGTCTCTATTTTATATACAAAAGAAAATTGTTTCTTGTTAACTCAAAAACAATTTAAATTTTAAAATTTTGACATTGTATCTTATATATATATATATATATATATATATATATATTCCAACATTTGTCATCAAAATTGTATTTTAGTGCCCTGAAGAGGAACCAATAAAAAACCCAAACGTCGACATAGAGACCAAAAAGATTTCTGTGTTTTCCTGAGACGTCTTCTAACAAACTACCTCAACTTTATTATTATCATTACAAACTGCGTGGTAGTTTTAGTAGGAAAGAAGAATCCGACGGTTAGCGAGACTTATTTCCATGCATGATGTGTGTAAAGATGTTCACCTGGAAAGCTCGAAAACAATGGCTAAATCTACACTACAAAAATGACCTCTGTATCCTACCTTGCCATCACTCTTTCTATAAGCATCGTGGATTTTCCAAACCAGTTCGGGACCGGCACTAGCAACTTGTTTTCCGATTTCGAAAAATTGTCCTATGGGATTTGTCTCTACGGGAGTTTGTCCGCCCCCACCACCGCTCCGTAGTTTGGAGAACATTGTTGAAGTTGGCATATGGCTGGATGTCGCTGGTCGATTACATGCTGATGGCTTCCCGAAAAAGGACGACCTGCCTAAAAGACCGATCGTCGTTTCCACTTTACACTGATTTTATCGCTGATCGATAACACTGAGAAGTTGGAATTGATATAAGACTTCCTGAAAAAAGAAAAAATAGTCATTGTTAAAATCTGTTTTTATTTGTTATCAGATTATTAGAATTCTTTTCACAAAAAAATCGCTCTCTTTAACCTCAGGCATCTCTCTCGATTTAATTTTACAAAAAGCTTGTGAATTAACTTTTCAACAGTCTTTGCAGTTTTTCGTAGAATCTTGGCCTTATTGTATATGTCATTTTCATTCTGGAACAAGCTAGATAGTAGAGATTGTAGATTGTAGATTGCAGGGCGAGTCGTTTCGGTTCTTTTAGCCGCACGGCACTGTTTCCTTTGCAGAAATTTTGTGCATGACTCTATATCTTAGTTCGTGTTCAAGAATTTAAGGCTTCTTCCAAAGGAAGCTATTTTCTTGGGAGACAGTTGGCCCACTTAGATGACAGTACCCCCTGGAGGTGCTTAAGCCTCTTCCAGAATTGGGCAGGGCATTCACAGAGTAAGTGTTCTGCGGTCTCTGTTGCGGTTTCGCAAAATCTGCATTGGTCATCTTCTGCTCTTCCTATTACCTTTAGGTGATAATTTACCGGACAGTGTCCGGTGAGCAGTCCGACAACTCTTCTAATGTCTGTCTTGTTCATGTTTATGAGCTTTTCTACTCTTTTTTTTTATGTGGTGATGAACCTTTTTCTCTGTCTTAGTCCTGGAGTGTGTCTCCAGTGTTTCGACAGTTGGTCCTTTTCCCAATTTTTGAGTTCTTTTAGAACGTAGCTTCTTATGAGTCCACAGTAGGGCTCTGGGCCATAATATGGCGTTTCAGCATTTTGTTTTGCGAGGGTATCTGCTTCCTCGTTGCCTGCTATGCCTCGGTGTCCTACTACTCACATCAAGGTTACCTGGCTGCGGGTTGCGAGCGCTTTTAGGGTTTGTTTGCATTCCCAGACTAGTTTTGACGCACATTTATATGTGTTTAGGGCTTTTAAAGCCGCTTGACTGTTTGAGAGTATAAAGGCCGATTCTCACCTAAGCGGCAGCAAGCGAAGCGGTTCGGGGCGGCGCGGCGCGTCAAAACGACGCTTGCAATTGTTTGCGTGTAATTAAATGATACAGTCCTCACTTAAGCGTGGTTTCGCGGCCCGACGCGGCAACTTTTCAACGCGCCTAGGAGCGTTGGCTCGCGGCATGCACGCAAGCTGCGACCTGAAAGACTACTGAAAAGTCGGGTGAAAAGTTGCTGTACAAAATTAAATATGGACGTGGAAAAAATTGACAAATTGATAGTACTTGTTTGTGAATACGAAGAACTATACGACATGGCAAATAGAAATTACAGCAATCAAAATAAACGGGAGAACATATGGGCTGAAATTGGGAAGAAAATTAACGTAAGCGGTAAGTTTCTATTGCATTTACATCCCAAGACTCCCAAGAGAACCAACTATACAGGATAAAATAATAGATTTTATGTACTATTGACCAATAAAGTGCTATTTATAGAACAGTTTTGCGGCAATAAAATATCACTTTATTGCACTAGTAAAATAAAGTAACTGTCAACGTTAATGACATATGGCAAAACAAAACTTTTTTACTGACAATTTAAGATGTCAAATTAAATTTTATTAAAAAATTAAATTAATTATAAAATAATTATAATTAAAGAATGACGCTAAGCGCCGCGTCGCGCCGCTTCACTCGATGCCGCCTAGGTGAGAATAGCCTATATAAAGTGACTCTAGGCCCCGCGTCGCAACGCGCCGCACCGCTTCGCTCTGTGCCGCTTAGATGAGAATCGGCCTTAAAGGTGTGTTTTTTGAGGCTCTGGTTGAGACACTCTTGCGCACAAGTTGATTGGCAGCAGTTCAGTTTGGAATATGGTGGGATATTTTCCCAGTGACTTGGATAGCTTAAAGTTAGGGCCGGAAATGCCCAATCTGGCTCCATTCTCAAGTTTGGAGCCGTCAGTGTACCAGAGTAAAGCGTTCTCGGCTTGTGGTAGTTGTTTATTTTTCCATGATTGGCGGTAGTTTATAACCACTTTCAATAGAATCTTTAAGTCCAACACGGCCGCCATTTGGTCGGTTGGTTTGCTGGCATTTTCCAGTTTTATTTCTTTGAGGATGCGGAGGTGACCCCTAGCCTGAGGTAGATAGTAATTATATAATGTAATTTTACATATTATTTATTTATATTTACATATATATGGTTGTTTTTTATATATATAGTACACGTTTTTATGATGAAGTTAAATTCGTATTGAAATCGTTGAATCTTCTTTTTTTTATAGCCCTGAAGAATGATGCAATGGTTTAGATACGAATTAAACCCCATCATAAAAACATACTAATTAATTAGTGTAAGTATATTATAAGAATTAAAAACAAATTTCAACAATTAGGTATATTACCGAGTCGCGACCGAAGTCTTAGGTAAAGGAAATACTACAGGTTGGCAGAACTTTCAATCAAGTTTGCGGATGTTCATTACTCGTTAACTATGATGCAATAATTATATGAACAATATTTTATCTAAAAAACATAAAAATATTGAAACAAAAATAAACCTTAAGGTATCTTTTGGGTATATTTGGAAGACTGTCATTTGAGAAACGACGTCATAAAATAATTCTTTGCTTCATATTTAGATTATAGACGGGTGAAATAGATGGTCCTGATATTCTTGGTCAGTTGCCTTTTGCGATAAATCGAGTAAATTCCCGCAATACAAACATCTTTTATTTAGCTTTTCCAAGAACCAATTTATACAAAAATTCACCAATATACAAAATGTGTTAAATTTTTAATTTATACGCTTCAGTCATTTATATTGATAGTACTAGTATTTTTAAATTTAAAAAAATTGTCGACGACAAACTCCGTAATAGCAGTATAAGAAACTAAGTTAATATTATCTGATTTGTCTCTTGTTTTTGTATTGTTTTATTTTATACTAGGGTAATATTTTATTTTAGTGATTTTAAGTATTCTGGTGTTTTACTTAACTAAGCTAGGTTACTACTACTAACATTTTATTATTTTCATTTATTGTATTTAGTGTTTTAATGTTTTATACTGTTTGTACCTACTTCAACTTTTGCTTTAAAAACATTTTATAATTTTTTAGTGTATCGATACCAATCTCCCCTTAGCAATTAGTAAATATACATGTTACTCTATTTTTTTTTCTATATCTAGGTGGATATATGTAATTGACAAGTTGCTGTTGATATCTGTATAAATAAATAAATATTTTAATATTTTTAAAATTAACTACGCCAAAATTCTCTAAAACTAACCAGAAAAATAACCACAACCGCAACGAAATGGATTCGTAGCTTACGGCAGTGGTATAGTGCTTAATTACCACTACGGAATTACGTTTAGCTATTGCGCAGATACAGTAATTACCACAACCACTACGAATTGTCAAATAAGCATTCCAAAATATCCCTAATTCCTACCTGTTTAACCTTTTATACCGACCTTTAAATTATCGTATTACGTAACAGAGTTCAGAGAGTACCAACAACATGTTTTAAGCAAATGTAAGAATGTACTTGTACAATATTTATTTTTCTATATCATAATAGGGTGCGACATTGCCAAGTCTATGTTTTCTCTTAGTCTAGAGAAATTGTGCACGATCTGGGGATGTCCCCCATCTACGAAGTCTCAACCCTCTAAGGCTCCAAATATCGGAGATTAACTCATTCAACTCCATGTAAATCCAGAATTTCAAAGTACTCCATAATCGTCGAAAGGACTTATTGAAGGACCCCTATAAACCAAAATTAGGCCATCGTTTTCGATACTCGATGTTTTTAGAAAATACCAAATGTTCGAAACGGGTATATAAGAAGCCAGCCGGAGCCGCTAGTCGAAGGATCATTATTAAGGGGCATTACAGTTTTTTAATCAACAGTGGCGTGTGAATAGTTTTTTTATTTTTATTCATATAGTCTTTGGATTTAGTTTTCCATAAACATGGGTAAGATTTAAAAAGCTCAATGAACTCTGTCAAAAATTCTTTTGAATAATTTCTGCTATCAGGTGCGCACAAAAAAACAACTCTAAACAGAAACACGAATCTCACTGATATTATCGCCGAGTTTTTTTCTACACACACATAGATGTGTCCGTGTATCTTGTACTCGCGTACCAATCTTCAAGCGGTGACTGAATACATCTTCAGAGATATTTTAGGCAGATAATGCCTACATACTGAGATATATATACGAACAGATTTGTACGCACGTACATATCTCAAAAAATGTTAACTTGTCTGTTACAGTTATAGTATACAACACTGGATATATGAGCGAAGCGAAGCCGTTGCGACCCTGTGTGAACCATCCGAGGTGACACTGAAAGCTCAGCGAAAAACCTTGAGCTCACTTGTAAGAAAAGCCTACAAGTTATATTTCGATGCAAAGTTGGCGATCAAGACAAAACTTAGGCTCCCAAAAAATGCTGCCGCGCTTGCTCAAGAACCTCAGAATAAGGATGGCGACGAGGTGGTACCCACACATCTATGATGATTGGCGGAAGCCTAAGAATCATGTTTATGATTGTTACTTTTGCTTAATAAAAATTCTGGGATTTTATAGTTAAAGTAAGAGTAAAATACATTATCCTAATATCCCCTCAGTCATTAGACCTGTAGCCTCGCCTGTACCTCATAGCGCTTCTAGCATACCTGTACTTAAGCCTCCAGAGAAATATGAAATAGACTCGGAATGGGATGAGACATCACATGAACCATATAATTTTCCGGTCCAGGTTTTCAAGAGGAAGTCGTTTACAAATGTAGTAGCAACAAACAGCCATATTTTATCTCTCAGGAAACGCTCAATGACCCAGTTTGTGATTTAGATCTTCTCAAAACAAAGGCACAACTCCTTGGATCTCGTTTGCAATAGTAGAATCTTTTACAGAAAAGTGTAAAAATTTTTACGTTTCCCAAAAGGCTGTTTATGCTGGCCGTATTTTTTATCAAAGAAAAATGTTTATTACTCCAAGTTTAATGAATGAACTCGGCATTTCCTATGTACCTACTGAGTGGCGACTATTTATTGACTCTTCGAAACGTGAGATCGATTCTGGTCAATACAAGTCAAATAAAATATTTGATTGTATTTATCATTTTTTGAATACATTTTGAAGTATATTTTGTAAAAAAGTGATTTTGTTTTTTTTAGTCTTTAAAAATTAACCACTAAATTGTAATTTTTATATTCTTCCTTCTATAAAAACTCGTGGATGACAGGGAGAAGTATCTGAAAGCAATATTTTTAAAATTAAAAACAAATTCAAAACCAATTTTCTTGTAAAGGGCAATACAATTTGTTCTAACTGCAGTTTCTTTTCACATTTTGGTAATAGTAAAACCGATGTCTTATATAAGTTTTAAAAATCTGATATATTTTAATTTGTATCCCACAGTCTGGGCAGTAACCATAAAATATATCAAATTTATAATTTTGGTCAGAATATACCTTGCGTATATTAATTACTGGAATTTTTTTTTGGGATTAAGAAGTGGAAATCTTTGGAAATCGCATAACATATGTCAAAAATTTCCACGGAAATCGCTTCTTATATCTTTATATTAGATTTACTAATGTTTTAAATATTTTTTTTCTGATTAAAATATGCAGTTTTACTCGGTACATTCTCTTTCAGAATATAACACGTGCATGTCAGATTTCCCTCTCGGAAATTTTTGAAAATTTCGTTTTCAGTCAATTTTTTTAACAAGGTTTTTTTTAGATCGCATGCACTCAAGCGTTTGTTAAAAAATTGGCTTCCAACAGAATTTCCAAAAATTTCCTGGAAATCTGACACGCACCAGGTATATTACCCCTAAAAATAAACTTTTCTTTTATAATTTTTTTATCAAAGTAAATACTTTTTTACAGAACTTAGACACAAACATTATTATTTTATGACCTACTTACCGAAAAAAAAAGTTTTTTATTAAAAAATTCATTTGAAGCGCAAAAGGTAGCGGAGAAATCATATTTTTTCCTTTTAAGAAAGCAAAATTCAACACATAGCAAAAAATGCATTACCTGATATGTTTTTTTTGTCAGAGTTTACATATATGATGTAAAAAAAATAAATCTGATCTTTAAAAATCAATCGTATCGATATCAAGTTATTCCACGTGAAGCCTCATTTGTTTGCCCTTCAAGTAACACTGGAGGTCTCACAAAAACCCTAAACTAACATAAAGTTCTCTGCGAAACCCCCAATACCACTTATGTGGCGTCTTTGTTCAGATGTCACCAGAGATGTCACCAAGAGGCAAACTATGGTACTATCACATAGACTCATTGTATTCCTCTCCTAGTAGAGCTACACCATAAGCTATTTCTAGGACATATTAACATCGAAACCCGCACCGTCATGCCTAGGAGAACACTTTTTTTTTTGCTGCCCATCAGAGAACACACAGTCCGATCACCATCAATACAGTGCGAACAATAACTGCCACTAGGATTGTTGGTATCGAATGGCGAGTATCGATATGTTTAAGAATCGATACCCTAACATAAAGAACAATACTACAATCACAAACTAGTGAATGACCTTCGCTAAAGGATATAGAAATGATAGCATATAGGAATTGAAGCCGTTCTAAAAGGTGTTGCTAAAAACCATAAAAACCATAAAAATCCTTAAATAAATTTGATTACACAAAAAGAATGATGTCGCCGATCGAAAATATTGTTATGGCCATTGTCTAGATAAACTTTTGTTTATTTAAAATCTGAGAACGTTTATCTCTAGTAATTCTAGCGCGATGCGATATTCTCTTATCGATACCTTAAATATATCAGTACGTTGGTATCGATGTAAAATATCAATATTTTTTAACCGATATATCGGGTATCAATACCCCAAACCTAACTACCACCCAACGGACCTAACCTAACTATCTATAATAGCATAGTCAGTGAATAATGCACCGTAGCGTGATATATTATACACCAAGAGATAAAAGTGGCCCTTTTTATTAAGCTCGCTGCGATCGAATTTGTCGAGGGATAAAAAACACTTTAATAGCACTTTGACCTATTTTGATATAAAATCATTAGAAATTATATTATGTGGATACATTGAAAAAACTGATACTTTAATAAAGTTATGATTGTTTTAGTGCAACCAAAGGTTCCAAATTCCCAACATAGGTGATACTTTAATGCAAATGAATTCGCGCAATTGCCGATTTTTTATTAGTGGCAAGGAGTCTTCCTAATCTGAATGGCAGGGCATTTTTACTAAAGTAAACCACCGCAATTGGGGCGAATCCTGTATGCTTTTGCTCTGTTATTCTTTTTACGCAAATGAGCTGCGTTTCTGGTAACTTTAGCCTAAACTCTTGCTTTTGGTAGCAAGTCGGTGCTTTCGGCGAACATCGCGTACATCGGAGACTTGCGCCGTTTAGTCCACTGACTCCACCTATTTTTTGCAGAAGTACAAAGCACAAATCGAAGAATTATCAAACAGTCCTTTGCACAAGTCGGATTTTGAACAATCCGTAAAACTAACAAAACGAAAATTAACCAAAACAGAAATCGCCCAACTCGAAATTTGCACAAATGCACAACATACAAAGCGAACATAATACAAACCGTACATCGTACAAATTGGTTGGTTGTTCCGGTTATGCTCTGCCTGACAGCTGGGTTCAGAGCAACAAAGGTAATAGAAATGATTTTGTTGTTGTTCTTTTATTATTTATACTCTATTTGTTTTTAGAACTATCCAAATTCCAAAAAAAACTGTTTACTCTCCGGATGTCTAGTTTTACTCGAGAATTTATCAGGCTGCAGCTTAACAGAAAAGAGATCGGATAATTCCCTATAATGAAAAAAACAGGTTTAGGCCTATCTAGTATCTTTCTTATTCTGAGCCAAGTTGTCAGGCAGGGAATAAACGTGCAACCAATCAATTTTTACGATGTACGGTTTGTGCGATTTTCAATTTGTATGTTGTGCTTTTATGCAAATTTCGTATTGGCTGATTTTCGTTTTGTTAAAAATACGATTTGCTCAAACGACTGTTTGCCTATTTTTCGATTTGTATGATATATGATTGGGCCATTTTCCTTTTAACTAAAGTACGTTTTGCAGTGCCGTTTTGGGGGTCAAAACCCGCCCCCCAGGAGGTCCAACCCAATCTACAATAAATTAATCATGATCAAGGGCCCCAGGGAGAGCTATAGCTCCCTCACTTTTTTGACCGTTTACTGCGCTTTGCGACGTGTGTTTTATCCGCGGTGCTATGACGTCGTTAATATTAACAACAATTTTAGTTTAATTCTACGGAATTTTTCTCACCAGCACTCAAAACTTGTAAAAAATGGCATTCTTAGTATAATTTTTATTAAAATTTTCATCTGCGGCGCATTTATGATTTGACACCAAATCTATATATACCAACGCATCCCACCCCTTTTTGTTTTATTTTAGTTTTTTTTGTCAAAGTTTTCGCCTGCGGCGTTATACCAATATTGAATATTGTTACAATTTTTTTAAATTTTAAGCAATTTTTGCAATCTGCAAATGAGACTTGCTTTTAGAAAAATAAGTATTTTTGTTTCGTATACACTAACTAAACACCTATTAAACTGCCCCTCTCCCCTCCCTTCAGTTCAAGAGTTCAAACAATGAGCACCTAACTAATTTTTAAAAATTTGCCATAGTTGATTTTTATTAAATGATGAAACCTCCCAGAGTCGATTTCTGGCAACGCCACTGCGTTTTGTATATTGTAGTTTTTGTAAACATTATGGGACCCCAGTCCACTCTCAGCTTGCAATTATCGCTGATTGTTCAGAGCAGAGATTTGCTACTGTGATGGTGTCTAAAATGAAAGTTGAAGATTTTTTGGAGAAATGGCGTTTGAGCCACTTATTAAACAAATTTCAAGTTATGTAGTTATGTTTTAATAAGGCCTTTAATAATATTCATAATATTTTTACGAGTTGGAAATTGAAACGATGTGCATTGGCTCGAGTCTCTCTTATAACAATTTTTGAGTTTCCATCACGGCTGTATTTTGAAATTGGGTATCTATTTACACTGGCGAGTGGGGGGGGGGGTTTGGGGTTAACCCCCCCATCCCCCGACAAGCCTAGTTATGGTCATATTTTTACTTCAAATTAAGTTTTGTTTATTATTTATCCCTAAACCCCCCCTCCCCGAAGTCAATTCCTGGGTGCGCTACTGCTACTTAATTTGTTTTCTTAGTAAACTACGGGCCAGTCGTAGCATTCTCTTTTATTTTAGGGTTTTACATTACGCTTGGTGGGCTTCCTTATTATTCAAAATTGGTTGATAATGCTTGGACTTAGAAAGAAAATCCCAATCTTTTTAGATAAATTATATTCTTTAACTATTGTGCTCAGCACATCTTTCATTTAAGACAAATATTTTTAATTTCTTAACGAAGTCCAATATTTTGCAACAATTTGGACAGAGAAAATGACGGTTAATAGGTAAAGTTCTAACGTTTTTTCTCAAATTTAACATGTAAACGCTACCTATTAGGCGTGATTTTTCTTGTTCTAATCGCGTTATTTTGCAATGTAATAAAACATTTTTGAATAGTTAAACTTAAATACTACGCCTTCTATTCACTCTCCATCCACTTCTTAAAATCAATCAATAATGGAAAATTAAACGATAGAAACTTGCAATTTTAAAAATATTTTTAGTGGCTTAGAATTAAGTGAAAATCTAGGATTAAAGGACCAACATATGCCTAATATGCCGACACATTAAAACAATTTTTAAATGAGTCACCAAAAACATTTTTTTGACAGATGTCTCGAATTACTAAATTTATTGTGTAGCTATGTTGACAGTCAAATACCACATCCAACTACGCAAGCGAAGAACTGACACTTAAAACATTTTTAGACGGTCTTAAGGAACCCTTAGAAACCACCATTAGGTGCATGCAACCGAATTCATTATCACAAGCACTACAATACATTTTGCTTCAAGATTATACTAAATATTGCCAAAACCATAACCAACCTAAAAATACAAATCAAATACCATTCAGGCTTTCGTTTAACAGTAACATCGTCCCAAGATAATTCCACCTAGTCCTCAAAATATTTTTCAAAATAATAAGAGACCATTCGTAGACCCTTTCAAAATAATTTTCAAAACAATTTTCAAAATTAACCTACACCGACTTTTTCGGAGACAATGCCGAATAGACCTAAATTTTTTACAAATACACAAGTTTTGGTAGGACGCATCCCGCTACTAATGTCTTACCCAACAAAACCATTACCTATACCAACCCTAATAAGTGTGTGTCCAAACAAAGTTATGGGGCCAATCAACGACCTAAACAGTCTAACTACGAAGTCCATAACACGGAAATCGAATCGCCATATTCTGAGTACATTTATCCAAACGAATACCAAAGTGACAATGAACTACCCGAAGGTTATTACTACGGTGAACCGTCTTACGAATATACCCACGCATACAACGCGAACGATACGCGTAGCATATCAAATTATGCCGTGGAATTCCCTAAACACAACCAAAATCAGAGGGAAGTCCAAAATTTTAAGAAACTTACGACAGACAACGAACAGACCTAACGACACCACAAAATATAATTTCCTTAAATACGTCAACCGCAAGCGAACTTTCTTATGTAATTTTTTCCGAACATAATCTTAAAATTCTGGCTTAACAAAGTAATTTCTAAATCAAAATTTAGCTCCAAAATATACAAAATTACCCTTTTATTGCATCTACGGTTTTCCAACAGTCATCCCACAACCACGGTGTTATTATACCTCCTTCAAAAATATTTAATTTGCAAAATTTTATCAAATTAGAATATCTTTTAAATTTCATAATGATTTTCACATATTAATTGGAATTAAAAACCTGAAACTTTTACAAACGCAATTAAATTTTCACCAAACAAAACAGTAAAATCTTAATTGGATTACGATAGAACCCCGTTGTAAACAAATAATTAAAGTAAAGACCATAATTTAAAATGGAGAAATAGTTATACCATACCAAAAAATACATAATTGTGAAATTCCCGAGCCTTTCTGAATCAATAGAAGTGGAAAAATTCAGTAGAGAAGAAACAAAAAAAATACCTTTGTAATAACTTTGATGGGACCTTAAAACATAAACCAGACTTTGATAAGAACTGACCATCTAAATGAAGAAGAACCGAACATTTTTAAAGTTTGTACGAAATTTTCCGATATTTTTTATCAACTTACAAAAACTTACCCGTTTATTTATAAAAAAGAAGTTGAGTCACAAATAAATAATATTTTGGAACAAAATATAATCAGACCAACTAGTTCGCCCTGGAACTCTCCTATTTGGGTCAATCCTAAAAAAATGGAAACGTCTGGTAAACAGAAATAGAGGGTGGTCATTGATTTCCGTAAAGTGAATGAAAAAACTTTAGATAACCGCTACCCCCTCCCTCTGATCTCTGACACCATCTCTTCACCACTTTTGTCTTGACAAGTGGTTTTTACCAAATAGGAGTTACTAAATCGGACATACCCAAGACCGCTTTTAGTACAGAATAAGGGTACTATGTATTTTGTCGTATGCCTTTTAGTTTAAAAAATAGTCCTGCCACGTTCCAGCGTGTAATGAATAATAGAGACATAAAGCGATACACACGATACGTCTGCTTCGATACGTTACATGAAACTTATCGATCCGGTACATGTAACCTATCGCGATCTGTGACGTCTCCAAACCAATTTACCCATTCTTTGGTCTTAAGACCCCAAGAAAATATGTGGTCGGTTGAATAAAGTAGAGATACGTTAAGTATGCATTGTTCTTTGTACTTTTTTTGATAGGTTACTTATCTTTTTCCGATACGTATACGGATAGGGATATGTGTTGAAATTTATCATGTTGCTTTATGTCTTTAATATTCTCTGCGGTGTAACAAACGAAAACTGCGTTCTACCTTGATGACATTTGTTTTAGCTTTTCCTTGCAATAACACCTTAAAAAACTGACAGACATGTTTCAAAGCTTACAAATTGCAAATTTCAAAATTCAGATCGATAAATCTGAGATTTTAAGACGAGAGGTAGCTTACTTGGGACACGTGGCCAGGCCGGAGGGTTTAAGACCTAACAAGGGCAAAATAAACACCATTTTAAATTGGCCCATACACAAAAACCAAAAAGATATCAAAACGTTTCTTGGCATATTATGATATTATACACGCTTCCAAAATAACTTTTCCAAAATTACTAAAACTTAAACAAAATATTATGTTGGGAATTTGGAACCTTTGGTTGCACTAAAAAAAAAATGTTTAAAAAAGGGAGCAAAATAGTTCATAATGACAAGTATTGACAAATGACTCAATCCATTAATACTCAGACACAGAACAACTCAGATTTTACCAAAGCTTTTGTATTAACTTGTGACGCGAGTAATTTTGCGCTTGGTTATGTGCTTAATCAGGGACCTATCGGACAAGATTTAATGATGTCTTATGCCTTTAAACGATACCGAGACAAAATATAGTACGATCGAAAGTAATGTCTATGTTTAGTATGAGCTGCAAAATATTTTCGTCCATATTTATTATGGTTAGTTTCTGTTAAAGATTCAAATTTGCGTCATTTAAGATTGTATTTCAAACTAATGGAGTATAACTTTAAATAATGTATAATTTACAACAAAGGTAAATGAACGCAGACGCTTTATCTAGGATTGACTGGCGTACGAAAGAATAACATAGCATTTTTGATTTGTAAAAATACATATATAATTTAAATGGATGCTTGATGACGAAAATTCCCAAAATTTACCGGAAAACCCCTAACAATTAGCACAAAATCATGATCTTCAAGAACAAAACAATCTAGGAAATGTCAACTTTTGCCAATCCTGACATAGACGCGCCCAGACAGCAGAGTACATCAAATAATACGAAAGAGGGAGACAAAAACTCCGACAGCGAAGGCACCGTTAACACAAACGCGAGCCAAGATCCTATCTGCGTTAGCCTTCAAAACAACCGATAATCAAATAAAAAGTTACTATGGTTACTGAACAATTTTGAGTGCTGTAATTTTTTTATTACCGCACGGCGAGTTATCTAAGATTATCTGTCAATAAACGAGAATAGGAAAACTGCTTAGACAGATTCGCGAGAACAGTGCATTTTGATAATTTGAAACGTCCGCGGCGACAAAATTACGGTTTCGAATAGCTAGTTATACTCAATTTCCTAACAGCTTTTTTTTTTATTTTCAGAATCACAATATTTTTAAAATACGGATATGGATACAAAATTACATTACCAAAAGTAGAGGACAACCCAAGCCTAAGGCTCCTGAAAATCGGTACTAAAAAAAACAAAAAACGAATTTACTCATATTTAATGTTACGAAATTAGCCCAATTATGTTTAGTTCAAAAATTAAGCCAACACGCTGAATATAATTGTATTGCTTCATTGTTTATCGTCTCCTGATAATGCTAACATTGTTAGCGAAACGCGCGTCGAGTGCAAAAAAAGTGTAGTTTTGGTGTATGGAAAACAATCATAACTTTGTATTGCTTCATATCTCGTAAAAATTCTAAAGTTAATGCAAAATAAACAAAAGAATAAAAAGAGGTTTAGTCAGCCTATTCGGCTTAGTTTTTAAGCCGTTAATGGGAAATTTAGACGCCGGGGTTGGCGAAAAATATGAAAAAAAAATTAATTAAAATCAAGCGTTTTAAAAGAAAACTCATTATTAGTTATTTTTATAACAATATTTAATCCAACTATTCAGGAAGTTAGCCTCAACGAAAATTTAGCTATGTATAACAAACAATAATCGAAATTACTAATCTATACGAAATTATTGATAGCATCCTGCAAGATACTGAAAATTCTATTTCCTTTTGCAAACTAAAAACCTTGCAGCATAATTAGACAGAAAACCTATGTTATGAATATGAAATTTCTGGTATGGATCAAATGCTTTTGGAACTTTCATTTTCGAAAAATTATTAGATGTTTAATGTTTTATACAAAAAATAAAAATTACTTATTTACTTTCAATCATCTTCAGTGAAGTATTTTACTACCTACACCTCTAATCTCTTCCAATTTTAAATAATGGTCAATATAAAGTTATACGCACACCAAGGTGAAGAATACAAGAAAATCCAGGATCAATTATACCTATGCAACCATATGCAACTTCAAGAAAGAATAACAGAAATCACCACCACCTGCAAACAAATGAAATTCAAAATCACACAACCAATCATACAATAATTAGATGCCATCAACCAATGGTTTTTAACGAATAGAAATAAAGATTGCAAAACAACCCGTACAAAAGTTTTGTAATCATTTAAAGGTGGTAAAAATCTTACTATAGTATTATGTACAATACTGTACCTACAAATCTGCGTTAGCCTGCAAAACAACCGATAATCAAATAAAAAGTTGGGCCCTACTATGGGTACCGAACAATTTTGAGTGCTGTAATTTTTTTATTACCACACGGCGGATTATAATTTTGAAAATATAGTTTTACTGCACGCAAAATCGCGCGATAAACTTATTTACATTTCAGATCCAGTTAGATTTTCAAACGGAAGACTCAACTCCAGAAAATTTTTATTAGGAAACCGAATTTGAGAATTGTTTGAAAAAGTTCTAACCGTAACTACTACTACTATTTACGCTAGTAGATAATAGTATACTGGAACTGCTTAGTGGTAAAGGCGAAATAACAAATGGTATGTGGCAACTTTGATAGCCAGAAATTTTTAATTTATTCTCACATATTAGTCTAGTCATTAGAGATTATAAAAGACCATCAGCTTGCAAAAGGCAGGGTAGTAGGGATTTTGATTTAGTGTGCATAAATTTGTTTTTTTTTAATAACACGAAAACTATAAACTTCAGGACAAAAAGTCTTATTAGGAAGTTAAAGAGGATAAAATTTCCTACAAATTCGATGTACACATTTTTTTTTATATCAGTTAGCTGTAATGAGCTACAGCTTTACAAAGCCAGATTTAAAAAAAAAAGTTGAGGTTTTTTTTTAGGATTTGCATACATTTTTGTGGTTTCTGACGGCTGACGGTGAATTACATTATGTTACTAATGTTATAATATAATAATATCTACTTTACATATGTCAATATATTACATATATAACCAGTGATATATATATATAAAATATTGATAATTATATAACTATACGAGATATACAAAGTTGCTGTTTATTTTTTTTCGGTAACTTCTTTTGAGTTATATGTTATATAGGACAGGTACCTAATATTACAGTTTTATATACCTACTTACCGACGCGACATATTATACCAGTTATACATATAGGTATATCATATTAGAATAACATAGACCTCCAGAATAGTCATTTCCGGACGTAAAAACGCAAACCAAGGAACTGCCAGTAGTTATCAAATCCTTCCACATTAGAAGAGTGTAACCGAAGCTCATCATAAAAGTGCCCAGAAAATTGGATAACAAACAAGAGGCAGATTCTCTACGTATCTTAAATGATGAACGCATCACATGTTGGTCATGTATCTTTCTGGGGGTCTATTCTTGAATTGAGAGAAAATTTGCTCCCAGGAAATCAAATTCTCTCGCTACTATGCATCTCATTGGTCCCAATCTTCGCTTTAAATCGGTTTCTCTCACCTTTGCCCGATATTGATGGAAAGTAATTCTCTTAGTCAAGATCACTAGAATTACTTTCAATCAATATCGGGCAAAAGTGAGAGAAATCAATTTAAACCGAAGAGATGCTAAGTAGCAAGAGAATTTGACTCCCTGGGAGCAAATTTTCTCTCGATTCAAGAAAAGACCCACACAAGATTTGCTCTCGTCTGGAGTATTAGGCCATCAGTTCAGCAGCAGTCAGTCCCCTTGAATCGTTACACGCTTTGCTCAGATCATGGTTCTGTGTTTATTGCTGGTGAGTTCTGCTAATGGCATTGGCTCCATATCAAGGTAATATCTTCCTTCTCAAGCCAGGGAAAGGAAAGATATCAGAGAAAATGTGTTCATCAATTGGTCAGGGAAAAACAAAATTTTATCATTCGTAAAAAAAAATTAAGTCTTTGTGCTGATATTAAAGTTTTTAACAACCCAGATGGTAATCTTGACGAAGTTGCAAAAACTGGCGAACGATTCCTGGTAGTATTGTATGGTGGTAATATTTCTGACAGCTTAGAGAAAGTCCGATACCTATCAAATCTTCAATAAAATCCAAAGTGAACCTTGCATCGTTACCATCTGCAAAAGATGCTGCCTCTTCCCTAAAACCGCTAGAAGCACCGTTCCATTTAAAGAATCCACCCTGTATATAGTTGTTATATATAGTCATTATATTAATGTATATATAAGATATAATATACTTATAATATATTCAATTTATATACATTACACGTGTGATATACGTTAGTAAAATAGATAAGTTTTGTCGCTTTTTAATCAGGATAAACTAAAAAAAGAAAAAAAAAGCAGAAAAAAATCTGTCTTTGTAAAGCCGTAGCTCATTACAACTAACAGCTAGAAAAAAAAATGTATACATCAAAGTTGTAGGAAAGGAGGACGCACACAATACATGGGAAATTTTGCATCAGTGAAAGTGCTTGAAATTTTTATATGTTGTAGATATTGAAATTCCCAACAATATTTAAATTCCCTAAATCTTGTAGGTCTTAAAGTTTTCGAGATATGTTTTTTTTAAAGTTGCGGTTTTCGGGGCATATTTTTACTAAAAAATAAACCATACATACCAATACCATGCATTTTAAAAATATAGGGCAGATGAAAGATTTTAATTTGACATAATTGTCCGCCCTTTTGTCAACCTCAAAACATGACAAATAACTGCTAACGTAGGACCCAACCACCAAAATATTCTTTTTGGAAAATAAATAAATGGGATAAATAGTAGTTCAGCGTTGAGTACATAAGTGGTGAGGCTATACACAATGGCATAAATAGAACACAATACAGACTTTTTATTTGTACTTCTTTTTGGTGACTAACATGATTTATCATACTTTGGACTTTGGTGTACGAGTTGACTCGGGATAATTAAGCGCACCTAAAGTGAGTGCGACCGTGGTGCCGATTCTTGAATTTTGTAGGAAAGGTCGCACAGGAACGGTCATCTCCTTGATATCGACCAATAACGGGCTTTAAAACTATCACGAGTTATCCGAAACCTATCCGACCACGGTTGAACTTCACCCGATTGCCGTGTATCGAAGGAACTTTCCTCAACTTTCATACACCTGCCTTTGTGCAGGAGAACGGGCGCTCTTGAAAAACGATAATCGACCTTTGCGCGTGCACCGTACAAGTTTGGCAGCTTTCTTATTGGCCGAAACGAAGGATGTTAACGTTCCCAGGCGACCATTCCCTAGAGCACGAAATTTTAAAACGATTGGTGAGGTTTGTTGAGGTGAATGAGTGCGGGACGATTGAACACAAGACTATTACGTTAAACCAAAACTTTTACTTTGGTCGACAGGGAACTTATAGACTGCCTTTATCGCCATCTGGCGCGAATAGCTCTGTAAAAAAGGAGGGGGGGGCTAGATCTAAAACAATCAAAACATTACTACTTTATAAATATAACCTTAGAGGCACTAATAATCCAAGAAAGTGACCAAATGAGTAACTATTTTATTACTACTGGACTCTTATAACTTAATATTGAGAATATCTTAATCTTGATTCAAGTTACATAACCAATTTTCTTTTTATGTGCTGCATATAGACTGAGACGGAAATAAAGTAAAAATCTATCACAATATCCATCTATAAGATGATCCTGGCAACATCTCGAGTTTTCAGAAACAAACAAGTTTTTCTCTATGACGAATTGAACTTTTGCAGGAATAATTAAGACTCGATTATGTCGGTGGCATAAAAAACAGTCGTTTCTGTTACAAACTACAACTTCAAAAGGAATACCCCGGCCGTTGCCCTCCATTACGATGGCATTATTTAGTCTCAAGTCACATCCTAAAAAAATTTTATGCTGGTCGTTTAACTGTACTTATTCGAATTGAAAATCTATGTCGATACTCTTGCGTCAAAATTTTGATGAATGATGATGAAAATGATTTTGAGATGAAGTTTGTAGGAAAGGTCGCTTTAGCGGGAAACAGTCACCTCCTTGATTCAATAACGGGCTTTAAAGCTATCACGAGTTATCCGAAACCTCATTTATCTGACCGTTTAATGACCATAACATGTGAGTTAGTGTACTATGCTTTACCTACGACCAAAATGTCATCATAAATATCACAAATTATTAAAAACATCAAACGCGAACACTCCTAAGTCAACAACCTTCATAACTTGAAGTTTCAACGACGATCTATCTAAAACATCAAAACAAATAAAGTAAGGGACTTTTCATATATAAATAAAAATAAGGGTTTTGTTTCTTAAAAATGCGTAATATGTCAATTTAACGGGACTTATTTTTGGTTAGGTACTAAAATTATATTGGATTTATTTACGTTTAATAAATATTTATTGTCTTAAAAATATATAAAAATTATTCACAAATAATTCACATTTTTGCATCAATTAGTGCTCTTACAAAATAAAGTTTCATCAGTTGTCACGCCATCTTGTGGTTTACTTCTAAGCTTTATTATTATTCCAGGACCGTAAATGAGCCATTAAAATCGTGTTGAGATGGTCGTAAAATTAGTATTATTGGTTGGTCGTAAGTAAAATACATTACTGTCTTGATGATTATGGTATGTAGAAAAAATAGAGAGTGAGTCATATAAAAAAAGCAAATTATGTGAACTAAAAACTCCTTTACCTTTTTGTTAGGACACGGTATAGAGAATAAATGAATACCTCCAGAATTTTCGGTAAAGTAACCGTTATAATAATGAGCTATTCACTTATTTGAACGCCCTATCTCATATAACCTCATCAGGTCGCGCTAAATCTAAAATAATGAACCGATTTTTTGATAAAGAAGTTTAGTTTATCATAAAAGCTACTTCACCAATTTAATTAAAACATTCGGTACAGCATCCTTACCTTTTATGGAGATATTTCGCCGCGGACCGCTTTGCTGGGAAGACGTTCTGCCGCGAGTTCGCAAACGATAAAAAATTATAAATCCAGAAAAACGCCATTTAAAACTAACTAACCCAAGAAACCCCAAAACAAACAACATTAACCTTACTAAACCTCCCTTACCGCTGCGAAACGGCTAATTGGTTAATCTCGAACATATAAATCGATTATTTGGTTTTGGAGATGCTTTCGCAAAAAAGAGATGGATATATCAGACCTTCTTGAATATTTTCCTTTTTTATGGCCATTTATGTGTCTTACAAAAAAGATAAATAAAACAAAGATTCAGTTTTAAACTTTGTAAAAATGTTAATGTATTATATAATTCCCAAATTCTCGTTTCGCATAACGTACACTTAGTACCCCTACTAAAAATTGTGTCGTCGTAATCCAAATGACGATGTCAGTTAATTTGTCAAAATTCTAACTATGGTTTATTTCGTAGTAAAAATCCACTCAAAAAACGCAAGTTTAAAAAATCATATCTCGAAAACCTTAAGACCTACAAGATTTAGGGTAATTTAAACATCGATGGGAATTTCAATATCTACAACATATAAAAATTCAAAGTTATGCACACTTAATCCAAGATGGAGGAATGAGTTCACCCCCCCCCTCCCAAGGTCGATAACTTAAATTTTTTTTTAGAGGCCCAATCTAATCAACAGATGTCGAAATCGCTACTACCCCACCTTTTTCAAGATAAAATTCTCCGATGACTGAACTATATGCAGAATAAAAACTTACGGAATTTATTTTTTTAAAACATATGGTGTAAATAATAGAACATTATATATCTAGGAACTAAATTGGCACTATTTTTGTACTTTAAATGTCTGTTTTTCAGAAAATTTTACCAAAAATAATGAAACATGTCGTTTTCAGTCGATTTCTTAAAATTTATAATTGTTTCAATCAATACCGCGTAAAAGATAAAAACTTCTTTAACTTCCAGAAATCTTTTGGACCATTTGAAACACAATCGTCTACATATGCCTGAGTAAATTTGCAAACAAGAAAAATGTTGTCGTTTGTTTAAAGATATAGTCAGTTCCCGTAAGCATTTGTTAGGCAAACATATCGAAAGCGTAATAAATACTAAAGAAAAATCGTAGAAAAACATTAAATGCACTGTGCTCCAAAATACATAATTATTATATAAAACGGATTACCAGCAAGTAAACCCCGTTTTTGTATTTTTTTCCAAATTATATATCCAATCTGCAATCAATAGAAGTACTGTGCGGGAGGTTGTAAATTTTACGCAAGAATTATCGGAAGACATTTTTTCATATATATCTGAAAAATTAAAAGGTCTTAACGACCCTGATGAAATTAAGTTTTTTCTTAACGAAACATTTCAAACTATTTTAAAAAGTTGAGTGCTGGATACCAAATTTAAAAGATTAAAAATTTTAGACCAATACAAATCGTACATATCATATCATACTAAATGAGAAATTAAATGATTTTAGTTAAAACTAGTACTTCCGGAGAACCTATTCCTCGCATTAAAAATGTTGTAGACCAAAAAATTTGCATAAAGACAGTTTTAATTCCCAGGAATTATGAGTGAAATATACAAATTTAATTCACAAGAAAATCAAAGCGACCCGTAAATGTTTTGGGATCAAGAGCTGGCAACTATAAAATAGGAGCAGTATACGTAGCTTTAGCCTGTTTTCCACCTTAGTTTTCATCTCTCTTGAAAAATATTTTTTTGGACCAGCTTTTTACTCTTCAGACAGAATAGTTTTTGGCAATAAAGCAACTTTCGCGAACCTAATAAATAATCTAAAATGTCTAGAGAAAGAAGGTCTTAAAATCGTGAATACGACTGGTGAAACAACCGATTATTTATTATTATCATGGAAAAAAAATTGTCTACTCACATACCGACATGCATAATACATAACCTTTCTTTGCTTTGAGTATCATGGTAAAAGGGGACATTATTATAAAAATGTAAAAATGTATGCACATTTATTCGCTGATTGATATAATCAGTTTTTCCGAAATTAATTTAAAAAGGAGAATTAATTTAACCATCACACCAGACAAAATTGTTGCAAACTATATAAATTAATAGTAATATTGGATAAAAGTCATAGGTGTATTAGGGCATATTAAATTAAATATTTGATAGAGTGGGCCTATTTTTAATTAATGCAAATATTATACCTACCAGTGCCGCATGTAGGGCCAAATTTAGTGCAGACAAATAAGGTATTTGGCGCCCCCTAACCTAACCAGATACTTTTTAAACCTTCCGCTAGCAGGGCCTCTACGCACCCTCATGCAACAGCCTGATTTGGCGCCGTCTTTACGGTTTATAAAATTAGTGGTCGCAGCTTTTTTTAAAAGGGGGAGCGGTTTAGTAGGTCTTGGGTTCGATTAATGTATGATCGCGATTCTTCAAAAACCGTCAGAAAATCTCGCTCTTACAAAAAAACTGACGATTTTTAAACACAAGTTTACACTTAATGCTTTTTTGTCAGGACAATTTGCTAATATTCCTTAAAATTTAGTTTGTTAATACTTTTCTAGCAAATAAACAATATGTTAATTTTAATTTTTGTAGGCTATTTTTCTGAAATGTTGTTTTTTTATATAAAAATGTATGTTATTAAGCTTATTTTTATGTGTAAACAAACCTTTAAAACTTTTAACATACAAAACCATAGATAGCCATGGAATATTTCGCTGTCACTGTTCAGAAAAGTCATACAAAATCTGTCTTTCCTTTTACATAGTGAGAATTTTTGACACTTTTTGACGTTTATTGGTACGCGTAGTAACAATTTAACTCCGCCATAAACTAGTCTTACAGAATATCTTTAAAATATTAAATTTACAAAATGTTATTAAAAAAATGATGCAATTTCTCTTACAACGTTAGGATGAATATGAAGGTCGCTGTGTTTTTATTTTAAATGAGGCGATAAGTAAAAATCGCCACTTTTCAGAATTCTGACGGGTGAGATTTTCTGTCGTTTCTGAAGAATCGCATCCAGTATACCAAAAAAATACCTATTTATGTATAAAAGCAAGGCTCTTCGAGTCAATACTAGATTTGTTGCAGGCAAAAGTTTTGAAAAAAGACTAAATGATATTCTGTCACGTTTTAAATATGGTTAAAAAAAATTAATTAGATTTTCAAAAATTTTCATTTTTTACGTCTTTGCAGTAAAATGGGATCTATAGTCGTAGATCTATATTTGCTGACAAATATGAAATATGTTGAAACTACTTTTTAGGTTTTGTCGCCACTAAGTTAAAAAAAAAATTTCTAAAATATTTAAAAACCACTGCGTAAATTTGTAAAAAAAAAATTTTGTTCGTTTGTCAGTGGTTTTTAAATGAAAAATTAACATAATGCCTACCTAAACTTATGTCTCAAATTTTTTTTTTAATATTGTTGACAAAAATTGCTGAAAATTAAACTGAAACTGTAAAATTTTCTTAAATTTTAGCCAAAAATAAATGAAAAACTTTGATGTTTTCTGTGAAATACTATAAAAAAAAAGTTCGGCTGCAAACCCATTGTGCCGGCACGCCGCCACGCCGCCCGGTCTTGTTTCTAGTAATTTTGCGCGTTGCACAACCGTTAAAACCGGCCCCTGGGCTGTCATCTTACATAGTTACACCGAACATTAACAAGATAAGGAGGTTCACAGTCCATCTTTGATGTTGTGCTTACAAAAACGCACCGACGATTCCGAGAAATATGCAGCCGTGCGGTGTAGATTTCTCTAGTTTAGTATTTTTAGTTTCAATAATAAACTAAATATTTTGTTTTATGCATTTATTCTTATTTACCTGATATACAGGATGATCATGTGAATTTTCACATTTATCTAACAAGATTTTTAATTAATTATTATTAATTAGCAATATTAATCTCAAAATGCAAATATAAAACAACCAAATTTACTTTTAAGTAATTGACACAATATATATAAATGTTACACTATATATATATTAGTATATTTTTATGCATACAGGGTATATTAAAAAGAATGCCAACCGAAACTTGCAAAATTTCAAATGTAACACCCAGTATATTACTGCAAAAAAATCTTAAGGTTCATCAAAAAATTTCAAACTTTTGTATTTACCATACAAAAATATACTAGAAAACCCTGCACCTAATAAAACAGGAAAATTTTGATATACTTAAAAATACTATTTTCCATATTTTTTAAAAATGCAAATATGCACAACTTTTTTTTTATATTATTAAATATAATACTTGCAGATTATAATGTTTTTACGAAAGCTGAATCAAGGCTTATTCATCAATAAAAAGCTAACCAAAAAAAATACTCGTCGAAAATATATCTAGAAAACCCAAGCATAAACTTTTGAATAAAATAATCATTTACTCAAAGTTATATTTAAGACAAACTTATCTGTCAAAAGTTAAAGTACCACTCAAAAGTATTTATATCAGAAAATCACACAAATGGAGGTAAGAAACTTTACAAGTCAATATTTTATAATTAATACAAAATACTGACTTTTGATAAACTGTTTTTTAAATATTTGCATAATGTTAAACTTGTAAACAACATAGTTTATTCTTTAGCCAACTATTGCCTAGTATCTTGATAACAATAAAGGAGCCAATAACGACTTGGAATTAGAAATAATTAAATTAAAAAAAGAAATTAATGACATGGATACTTACATTTTAAGATTAAAAAGAGGTTCTCAATCATTTGAAGATCACGCTATGGATGTTGAAAAAAAGCTAGAAGAGAAGATGGAGTACCAAATGAAGATTATTGAGTCGCTTAACAAAGAATTAAAAATTATTAAAGAAGAGAATTTTCTTATGCAAACACAATTATTAGACGCTTATTCAAAAGTAGAGAAATCGAAGGCTGAGCTTAAAGAATTAGAGGAATCTAAAAGAAAATCCACCCTGTGGATAAACACACTGGAAACAGAGTCAAGCATGTTAGCACATGAACTGAGAACTGCTAGGATTCAAAGTAGTGACCTTAAAGAAAAACTTGAATCCACAAATCTTGAAATTTTTGAACTGAAAATGGAAATTCATGATTACAAAAATGAGTTAAACAAATTAAAAATTCCTAAAATTAGTCTCTTCGAAGATCTAACCTCAAACCAAACAAATAAAACTTGCGAGGTAAAGAAAACTCCAGAAACTTCTAAGCGTAACGTAATAATAAATGATTCCAGCACTACTTCACACCCAGTATTGCCAAGACAAAATATAAGTGGGAAAAAAGTTTTAATCTTGTGCGATGAACATGTCAGATATCTGAATAGCCATCTGCAAAAACAATTAACTCTACAGAACTTTACTACTGAGATAGGTATTAAACCGGGTGCACAACTAGATAGTGTCTTAAAAGATATTGATAAACTAATTGTAGACTACAATAAGGACGATTTTGTCATTATATCATGTGGTAATAACGATTTTTTAGCAGATAAGGTTCCAAAGATTAAGTTAATTTGGGATTCTATCAAAAACTGTCTCCATACAAACTTCCTTATTCTAGGATGTCACTTTTCAACAGAAAATAAGTTTAATAAAGATAAAATTTCTCTCTTTAATAACAAACTTGAAAACTTTTTAAACAGAATTGATAGGGTCTCAGAAATGAGTTTGGAGTTTATTAATACAAACAATAGGAATGGATATCGTTTTCGTAACTGGCAAATCATTAAGCAAATTTCAAACAAAATTCAAGAGCCTTTGGTTAATACCAATGCTCTAATATTCATTAAAACATCTGAAGACATTCATGTTTGTGAAAAAACTTCAAACTCAGTAGATAGTAGTAGCAGTAGTTGTTATAATGTTAGTAGTAGTCTTGGTAGTAATAGTAGTAGTAGTAGTAGTAGTAGCAGTGGTTTCCAAAATGAGGCTGTTGATAAAGTAAGTGGTAATTCTAGTCCTGCTGATAAAAATAAATCGAAATCACCTGTTCTAGTTAATAACATCAACAATAGTAACAACTTAAATAGTTCTGATATATATATAAGCTCCGAAAACCCACTTAATTTTTTAGATCCATCCCTCCTGTAAGGGAGGATTTAGATAATATAAACCTGTCCGTCATACTACAGAACATAAGATCTCTGAGACATAAATGTAATGATTTATATTTATTTTTAGAATCAAAAAATTTTCCGGATATTGTTTTGGTGACTGAACACTGGTTGCACACAGACGAGTGCTTTAGTATCCCGAATTACCAGGTTGTTGCATTATCTTGTAGAGAAAGCTCACTTCATGGTGGAACCTTAATATTATCCAAACAATCGTATGACTTTATTAAAGTAGATAGTTTTGATTATTTGAAAACTGATGAAAGCTTTGAATTTTCTATGTCACATTGTAAAAAGTTTAATCTCTATGTTCTTTGCATTTACCGATCACCATCTTCAAATATCAAAGACTTTTTAAATAAGCTGGATTCGTTACTGTGTGAGATTCCGCAAAACTCAAAAGTTATTCTTGCGGGAGACTTCAACATTGACTTCGTAGAAAAAAATCAAATTAATACTACCATGTTAACCAATATGATAAATGCCTATGGTCTGTCGATGCATGTGAGGTCTCCAACAAGAATAACTGAATCTACCTCTTCCATAATTGATTACATGTGCTCGAATCTTGATGAGGTATTGTGTGATGTTCTACACTCAGGCTTATCTGACCATGAAGCAGTTAGCTCTGTTTTTGTACTAAAATCAGCTTCCGTCAAACCAAAAGGGTTACAAAAAAGAATATATAGTAAAAATGCCTATAATCTATTTCAAAATCTTTGTAGTGCTGTAAATTGGGGAGGAATATGTCAATCTCCGGATCCTATTGCTGCGTTTCATTCTGTTCTGATTAGTAGTTTTAATCGTGCATTTCCATTACGATGGGTAAAACAAAAACAAAAAAATACAAAGCATTGGATAACTACAGGCCTGAAAAATTCTGCAAGCAATCTTAGATCATTAAATTATCTTAAGAAATTCTTCAAAATAGATTGGTTTACCGAGTATTGTAGTAAGTATAGAAGTATACATAAGAAACTTATAGATGCTGCGAAAAAGAAATATTACAGTGAGAAATTTTTTAGGTCAAATAATAGGCAAAAAGAAAGTTGGAAAATTGTTAACAATCTTCGCAACAAAATTTCCCAGTCCTCAGACCTTAATGTTGATGTCAACACTTTAAATAATTTTTACTGCAGCGTAGCTGATAATTTAACAAAAAATCTTCCAATTGCTGTCGATCCCCTTACTTACCTTAATAATAATATTTTAGTCCCTAATTCCTTTCAATTTTCACCTGTGGAACCTTCGGAGCTTTTGGAGGCTTTAAAGGAAATTAAAAATAAAAAATCGACAGGTGAGGATGAGGTGTCGGCGGCGGTGCTGTTAAAATTGCCTCAGGATGCTCTTGTTGCACTGTGTGCAGCGATTGACGGTTCTTTTGCGGTAGGCTATTTTCCGGTTTGTTTGAAAACAGCAATTGTTATACCATTACATAAGGGTGGTGCTACTGATATCCCTTCTAATTTCCGGCCAATTTCCCTCTTGTCAACGCTTTCCAAGGTTGTCGAGAAAGTGGTAAAGAAACGGATGTGGATCTTTTTAACGAAACATAAAATAATTACAACCAAACAATATGGATTTCAATCATCCAAAAATACACATGACGCTATTTTCGACTTCTTGGATGGAGTTTACAACACATTAAACAAGGAAGAGGCTGTTGCGGCGGTGTTCTGTGATTTATCGAAGGCGTTTGACTGCGTGGATCACGGAATACTGCTGGGAAAGCTAGAGCGTTATGGTTTTAGAGGTAATGTGTTATCTTGGTTTCGATCTTACTTAAGCTTCCGAACACAGTCTGTCAGAAATGGAGAATCCAAGTCTGCACACGTAAATATAACCTGTGGTGTACCTCAAGGGTCGGTTTTAGGGCCACTTCTATTTATCATTTATATTAATGATATAGTAAATCTTTTCGCTGACGATACATGCGTCTTATAGCATCACAAAGATATTAACATTCTTAAGAATCAAATATCAGAAGATCTTTTAAAAATAAAAGAATGGTGCGATGCTAATCGATTGTGCTTTAATATTGACAAAACAAACATTATAGGTTTCAAGTGCGACATGCAGAATATCAATTTTGGTGATAATCCTCTACAAGATAAAAATGTAACTAAGTTCTTAGGCCTTCATATAGACGACCAGCTCAGATTTGAGGATCATATTTTAAAACTAAGCAAAAAGCTTTCGTCTGGGTGTTTTGCCATCAGATGTGTCAATGTTGAACTAGGTAAGGATATGGCTAGAAACGTGTATTTCGCTTTATTTGAATCACACCTAAGATATGGTATCCCATTTTGGGGTACAGCTAATCAAAGCCTTTTAAATATTCTCCTTATTCTTCAAAAAGAAGCAGTCCGTTTCATGGCCAATATCAGACAAAGAGAGTCTTGTAAGCCACACTTTATCAAACTCAAAATTTTAACATTAACATCACTGTTTATAATTGAAACTGCCACACTGGTATTCAGGAATTATGACAGTATCCGTGGAACAGCAGATCTTCAACGACAAACAAGGCAAAACATGAACTTACCTTTACCAATTCCCAAAAGTTCTCTGACTAAAAAATCATTAATCTACGAAGGTCGTAAAATTTTTTAACCATCTTCCTAGTTATCTCAAAGAACTAAATACAGTTAGACGGTTTAGAAAAGCATTAAAAAGAGAACTACTTAATAGGCCATACTACTGCCTAAGTGAATTTTTTGCAGATAGGTTTTAGAATAGTTTAATAGTACATAGTTACCAAAATTGTTCTCTGTTTTGTTATTTTTCATAACTAAATAAATTTTAATTGTTTTGTTTGTGTTCTTCTATTACGTCATGTTGCTTATTGTTCTTGTTTTAAACTTTTAAAATCTGTAATGTTATCTATAAGTTTGTTGTATAGATTTAAGATTAGTACAATAATAACCAAAGAAAAACAAACCTAAAATAATTTTACTTATATCTTTTACCATTTGATATTGTTATTTTACATTTTATATTACTGTTTTAATATTGACATTTTACTTTTATATTAACTTTTAGCCAGCTTTGTCAATAGGATTTCTATTCTGGACAATAAAGTATTTTTTGATTTGATTTGATTTGAGATACATTTTGAATTTTTTAATTTTTCCATTTATGTCCGTGTTTTTCTGAAAACCGACCACTGTGCGACGCGAAGTACAGTCAGCGGCGACTTCGAGGGACCGAGAAATAATCGCATCCGATGTTTGAGTGAGATATGCATATCAAGGCGAGGAGCTTAGAGTAACTTTTCTTCTCTTGTTAATGTTTGGTGATAATTATTTCTCTTCCTTGAATAAGATACGCGATGAAGCCGTCTCGACACGTCGTTCCGACCCGCGATGAAGAGAATTATTTAAGTATGTTATTTAAATTATTAAATTAACTTATTTTTCTAGGGGCGATTCAGATACTTAAAACATTATTTTTTATAATGTTAGGTTTTTTTATTGTTTCTTATGCATGCTGTTAGTTTAGGTTAAACCTTCATTTTGGCGCCCCCTGGCATTTGGCGCTTTAATCTGGTACCTTCGCCCAGTTACGGCTCTGTACCTACGTTATACTCTTAATATTTTATGGCCTGCGGGGATTTATTTTATAATTAATTTAATATATTAACTTAACTATTCAAACTTCATGCCATAGCTTTAAAGTATGCTTCCAGTACAATTAAATAAAGATATTGTACAGGTTGTTCTATTATAAATGTTACCTCCACTTTTCTCCGTTGCTACAAAAAAGGGTACATACAAAAGGCGCGGCCGGCGCGGTGTTTCGATGCATTTGTCGTTCTATATGCGCACACTTGGCTAAAAGTATTACGAGAGACTAAAACCCACTTTACGTTCCAGGTTTTCATTGGTCGACTCAAGGTTACATGAATGTGAGGTTATGGATATGTTTTGATTTTATTAATTTTCTCTCCCCCCCCCTACACATAAAAAAAATATAACCAACACAACCAAAACTAACCCAATCCATCCCAATCAAAACCAACCCTACCCAACGAACCAACCCGGCCCAATCCAGAGCCTAATCCTTTTTTCAATGTAACCAAATAAATCCTGTTGTGGTGCGTTTGAAAATAAAAGGTGATGGTGACAAAGACAAACGCAAAAGCGCTAACCTCACAAACATGTTACCTTGAGTGGGTTTTAGTCGCTCCAAAAGTATTCACAGGTAGTGTTCAATACTTTGTATATAGATGCAACTCTATTGTTCTTAACACTGCGTGTACGCCTGCGGTTTATGTACTATTAGCAAATGCGCAATCAATTTAGCAAACATTTTTTGATAAACAACGGGTTTTACAAATTCCAGTTTTGAAAAATAACGATTTGACAAATTCCGGATGTTATTAAAAATAGGTTTTACAAATTACGAGTTTGATATTGAATGAGTTCGAATAAAAACGGGTCTTATAAAAAAATTAGTTTAACGAATTGCAGTTTCTATAGTGAATGATTTTATGATTGACCTTTCTTTTATTTAACGGGTTTGATTTTGCACATTCTGATAAACCATATTCAATGTACAGAACCTGGGCATCCTATTTAAGTCCTCTGGCAACTGAAACGTGAAAGGGCATGTTTTTAGATTTATCGGTAGATTCACCTAATTACACGGAAAAAAATGCATTGTATTTTTTAATAATTTGTGTTTTATAGAAAATATATTTATTTTAAATATGATTTTATTAAGTTTAAAAACGTGGGACTATTTCTTTCAAATATATTTTTATATTAGACTTCCAGATATTCGAATCTACAATTAGATTTAATACAATTTTACAGTTAAATAAATATCATGTGTTTTAAAAACAAAAGTACATATGTTACAAAATATTTTTGAAATATGAATGTTTTGAAATATAATACCAGCTTTTATTAAATTTTAAAATATATTTAAAATATATATTTTTTAAATGAAAGTGAAAAAAGTGAAAACAAAATAATCGTGAGACTCGACGGCTGTGTCTTGACCGACAAAGGCCGAAATACCCGGTCTACAGTAGTTTAGAGCAAGTGCATAGAAAAAAACTAACAATTTGAGAAGTTATGAATGATTTGCAAAAACTCTTAGGAGATTAGCAAATGCCATAACTTTTTGCGGAAAACAATGTAAGTTTTGAAACAGATCGAGGCAAAAATATATTTTTTTTCTTGTTTTTGGCTCTATGAAAAAATTCTTTATACTGTTTAAAATTTACCACAGTCGTACCGTTCGACGATATCCACAGTGGGAAACTTCAGGGGTTAAAATGTGTGGTTAAGCGTTTTTGTATTGCGTAAGTTAGGTCATTTTTTTTCATAATGCAAGTACAACATGACCCAAATTATATGGAAATAAAATGCCGAATCAATCTATTTTTTTATAAAAAATTTAAAGACATTTTACATAGGTAACACTAATTTTAAAAAACAATTAAAAGAATTCTATATAGAGGAAATATATTGTTCTGTTTTTTTTTTAGGATAAAATCTAACCCTGACTTGGTTTTGTCTAATTTTTTTTTAATGTGTATTTAAAATTTTTTTTAACGTTATATATATAGAAACCGTGTTTTAATATTAACATTTAATTTTATTAATATTTTTGTAAAAATTTAAAAGAATTACGTTTTTATAAAAGTTTATATAGTATTTCTTGTATATACTAAATTTAGTATTCTCTTCCAGCTAGTTCTTCAGAAGATGGACTTGAACTAATTTTAATGGGTAAAGGAAGAAAACACCACGCTAAAATCAATAATTACATAGAGAACACAGTTCTCAACTAGGATCTCTCAGACTTTAGATCCTAACTTCAGAATGTCGAAGACAGCTGTAAAGGTATGTATCGGGTATGTAGTAATCGTCCTCGGATATGTATACTGACCAATTTTCATCATTTAAATGCCTTTTTGAAACATCCCATGAGCCCACAATAGTATCCGCCCAGTGGGCAACAAATGTATTAAGCTGCGGGGCACCTTCAAGATTAAAAATTGTTCTGAATTGAATCTGATCTGATTAAATTTCTTCAGCCGTTATATCAACCTGAAGTGACTTGCCATCGTGCTCTAGGAGCAATATAAATTCTCTTAAAAATGATTTTTAAGAGCATATTTATTCTGAGTTTCGTTTACGAAAAAACTGCGCGGTTCGAAAGCCGAAAATAATTAAGGGGCGTTTTTTTCGGCGTTTGATAGGTAATCTAAAATCGTTGATTTCAAAAACACAGCCTATATTATGTAAACAGAAATGTCCGAAATTATAAGGTATTACACTTATTTATTCAAAAAACATTTGTATGCATAAAATGATTGGGGATCGAATAAATGTGTGTTTTAATATTTATTTAGAAAATAATATTTCAAAAAAGTAAATATAACATCAAAAGAAAAATAAATAAAAACAGCAAATAGGAGTTTAATTAAACATCATAATTAATATATATTTTATATATTTTAATTGCTTAAAAAAGGGAAAAAATATTCCTTAAAATACCTGTGGCAACATTTTAATGACGTTTTTAAAATGATATGGCAAAATACAGCAAAAGCATTATGTGTATTGTTTTTACTGTTGAAACGTTGGCCGTGCTATGTTACAGCACACTGTGTTACTTGAGTACGCAATAGAATTCTCCTTAACCGTATGCTAGCAATCAAGAAATTCCAGCATGTTTTTTCCAACGCAAAGGGGTAGTTATGGACAGTATCCCAGTAATGGACACCCCTAACTTAAACATGACATAAACTGATAAACATATATTTTGGATCTAACTTGAAAGTGATAAAATAAAGTAAAACATCCTGAACGGCCAATATTGCAGTACTGATTTTGCATTACGTGCGCCAGGGGTGTCCATTACTATTGATATTTTTTATTCATTTTTAAAAAGCTTATTTATACTTTTTTGCATTTTTTTAACGATATGACTTTCGTAGTTAAGAGTTTAGTACTTATATTTTAATCTAAATAAACAACAGGGAGCCTGTACGTAAATCTAGGGGGGTACACGGAAAAGAATATTTTAAATTTTAAGATAATTATTTCAAAAACTAACATATTTTATATTACTATATATGACACCTATCCAATATTTTAAAAAGTACCATAAAGATATACTAAAATAGATTTTATTATTAGGAAACTAATATTTTCAAAGTTAATATATTTTGTTTTAAATATTTTAAAATATCGTATTTTAGAGAGATCAAATCCAATTGACTAAAAGGAAATAAAATTTATTTTGAATAATGTAATATAACTTTTAAAATTGATAGCTAAATAGTATATTTTAGCCTATTACCAATAAAGTATATTTTTCGGTATATTGGTCGCGATTCTTCAAAAACCGTCAGAAAATCTCGCCCTTACAAAAAATTTGACGATTTTAAAACACAAGCTGATTTTGTGTCAGGACTTATTTGCATATTCCTTAAAATTTAGTTTCTTAATACTGTTCCAGTAAATAAAAAAATATGTCATTTTTAATTTTTGTAAGCAGTTTATGTGAAAAACCCTTTTTTTAATTTAAAATGTATTTTATTAAGCTTATTTTTATATGTAAACAAACCTTTAAAACTTTTAACATACAAAACCATAGATAGCCATGGAATATTTTGCTGTCACTGTTCAGAAAAGTCACACAAATTCTGTCTTTCGTTTTACATGATGAGAATTTTCGTCACTTTTTGAAATTTATTGGTACGCGTAGTAACAATTTAGCTCCGCCATAAACTAGTCCTGCAGAATGTATTTAAAATATTAAATTTACAAAATGTTATTAAAGAAATGACTCAGTTTCTCTTACAACGTCAGGATAAATACAAAGGGTGCTGTGTTTTTATTTTAAATGAGGGTAATCGTAACTTTCCAGAATTCTGACGGGTGAGATTTTCTGTCGTTTCTAAAGAATCGCGACCAACGTGACAAATAAAATTGCCGAATTTATTTTTTAAATTTTACCTCAAAAGAATTTAAAGTCAACATTTTCCTCAAAACTTCCTCTTTGCCATGACACATTTATGATTCTTTTTTAGAAAGTTAATCTTAATAATTCTTCGTTATCCGTCAAGCTAAGTTACCCTTTTTTTTATTTTAATTTTTAATTTTCATCTTAATCGGATTCTAACGCTCGCAGTAAATTTCCTCACTTTTAGTTTTTGAAAGCTTAGGCTAAGCCTAGTTTACGTATTCTATATAATTGACATGTACTTTTCCGCACGCAAAATTTATTAGAATTGTTCTATAATTTATAATAAAATAGAAAGAAAATGTGTCTTTAAGTCCCCGACTTCATTGGAAAACACTTTAGCGTCTGCAATTAATTTACAGAATGGTACAAATTGCACGTGCATGAATGTCGCTAATATTAATTAATTTGTTGATATGCACTAATTATAAACAAATAAATGTTTCTTTTGAGTCAACTTTTGAGTTGTTTCCTAGACGCCTTTAAAGAAAACAGTGTATCTAACACGCCCGTAAAGTGGCTTTTCCGCACTTGATTGCTGGCCGAACGCCGCTAACATGTCGTAACGCGTCGTTCGGCCATTAGATAATAGTTATTTACCAAACAAGTGCGGAAAGTATTACTTTTTTGCACGCGACGGCAGTTGCACGAACGACGCGGAGCGGAGTTTGGGCAAGCCGTCAAGGCCGGAAAAAAACACTTTTCGCACGTGTTAGGTACAAAATTTTTCTTGCTTGCGTAAAATAGTTATTTAAATTTTATTTTAAATAATTTAAAATAAATCGTGCGGAAAACAATTTTCCCGCACAGCGTGCGCGAAAGATACAGGGTAAATCTATTGCTGCACGGCCTGCGGGAAATGCAACTTCTCGCACACAAATGCTTGCGTAAAATAGTTATTTACCTAAAAAGTTTGGAAAAGACGCTTTCCACACGAGTTAGGTATGATATTTTTCTTAAATGCTTGAGAAAAATTACAAACATATTATTGTTAAAAATATTTATGAGTGCGTGACATTTTTTTGCATGCATGAAAATACTGCAAATTTTCAAAAATTTCCAAAAGTATATTCATGCATGTATTTTAAATAAAAGACAAAAACTGGCACCGGAGGCGTAAGTTTTGGGTAAATTACACTAAAACTCCTATTTTCTAGTTTTAAAAAAAAATTGCTTTAAAGTAACAATTATAGTGTTATAGCGTCGCAGGCGACCATTTTTGCAATTAAAAAGAAACAGATTTTGATGTTTTTTGCAAAACATTTTTGAAAAAGTGGGTTGAATTAACTACCAGGAAGAGGTGGTATAAAGTTTCAATAACATATTCAGGCAAAAAAAAATTGTATTTTAAGTAAAAAATTTTGATCTCTTTCACGCTTTTCTGTGAAATATTAAGAAAAGGTGAGTTCCTGGGACCGCCACTGTCACATTTAAAAAATAGCTGTTTTCCTAACAAGTGTGGAAAATCGATTTTTTCGCACGCAACTGCCGTTGACGAAACGACGCGCAGCGGAGTTCTGTCAAGCAGTTAAGTGCGGAAAAAAGGTTTTCGCACGTGTTAGGAACAATTGTTTTTCTACGAGCGTGAGGAAAATACACTGAAAATAGTTTTTTGCCATTGACAAATAAGTGCATAAACAACTGGTTAGTCAAACCATAGCAACCAAGGCATTTCATAGGCAATATGATGAACAGAAACTTCGAATCAGAACAGGTTTTTCGAAATTTAACATATCGGTGTGTAAAAATAGTGTGGAAACGCGTTGAAAACAATGCCAAATGCGACTACATTTTTGACGGACCCGGCAAGAAGCGAATCGTTTCCAATGAGCTGTTCGCATTTCAGGGTATATACAAAATTATTTGAATCAAATTTCCGTCTTTTTCCCGTTTAATTTGAAAAATTCTCGTATAATTTTTTTAATTTTATTTCTGTAATATTTTCTTTGTCTAGTTTTTAAAATAAAAAAAATGGTAGGGTAGACCGGGGATAAGAGTGCCATTTTTAGTAAATATGTTAAGAAAAACTAACTTTTTCAGATTAATTTTTAAGTTTTTTCCCTTTTAGTTGCTTCACCTTTAAGCTATGAAAAGTGGTATGAAACCAATACTTAGCATAATAGAAAACCGTCACCTGCATCAGTTTTTGACTTTTTGTAAATGGCACTTCCTGCCCCATATATGGGGCAGCAAGTGCCATCCATGGGGTAAGTTGTACCAACATAGGATAGCATAGAAAATACGTAGGTAAAGCTGCTTTTAATGCGTTTATATGAAAGTGAGAAAGAATTACATTTATAAAACATGAACAACTAAGGTATTGTATAAAACGTGAACAAGAAAGGTTTAATAATAAAAAGTTTATTAGTCCATGTCACTGTCACAGTTAAGGCAGACGAACAATTTTGAGTCACCCGTAACACATTTGTCATGCGCCCATCCTTTACAAGATCTACACTGCACCCATTCCTCTGAAGGTAAACTCTGTGAATATAGATCGCAACATACTAGGCAAAGGCAGTCATCTTCTGAATCGGTTGACGACTCCGAGTCATGATTATTTTTGCTTGAGAAAACCTTCCTTTTAACTTGCTTTGTCTTTTGCTTAATTTGTTTCGACTTTTTCTGGCATTTCGTTGCCTGCTCCTTCTCTAGAGCATCCTTTTCTGGAGTATCGGTGAGCACAGCTGTATATCTACGTTTTCTACCTTTTGTAGGTCCTTTTCGAGAACCCGCTTTGGGAAGCGGTTTTACTATGTGTGGAGAAAATGGTTGTTTTTCTGGCAGATTAGAAATGTTAGATGGTCCAGCAATTGGATTTTCGGCATTATCTTGCTTCTTTGTACATTCTTCATCTTGTTGTTGGTCATTTCCGTCAACGACAGGTTGCAAATAATTTTTACTAAGGGTGGGGGGATGTTGACTATTTTCACTATGGAAGGGTTGTTGAAAGGAGTCATTAGCAACAGGCTCTTGAGGATTTTTATCGCCGGCTTGCGGTTTATTCTCAAAAAGTTGGTTGCCCTGATTGTCATTTTCGTCGGGAGGAACTGGCCTATCGGTGACATATGCTGGAGTAAAATCAATATCTGAGAATACGTCCCGATTAAATGGAAATATGCCACTTTTTTTAAAGGCATTTATAATATTACTAGGACACATCGCCAGAGGGTAAGCTGATAAGGTGATATTCTTACCAGGATTACTTCTCATCCAGGCATCTTGCGAAGAAGACAGGTATTTCTTGAATGGGCCGTATACTCCCACATCTAACGGCTGCAGTCGGTGGGAGCAATGGGGCGGAAAAGATAATAAAACAACGCCATTATCTTTCGCCAAATTTAAAACTGGTATAGCCAAATGCGAGTTATGGTTGACTAATAACAGAAGGACTGGTGATTGCATCGACGGTTTCACATGTTTGATAAAATGCTTCATGAACGTAATAAAGCTATCTTCTGTCATCCAACCTGATGACTAATGACCAATACTGTCAGGTGGTCCACCCCGAATAAAATAATCTTTATAATTCTTTCTGGGTAATAAAAACATAGGGGGGATACAAATCCCACTTGCAGACACTGCCGTTGTTAGTGTAACATCTGTACCCCTTTCGCCTGAAGTAAGAGCACCGACTTGCCTTGATCCCTTTACCCCTACAATCTTTGGAGGTTTCAAGACTGTCGAAACTCCTGTTTCATCTGTATTCCATATAGAGGAAGTAGTGAATGAATAGCGCTCTAAAACATTATTTAATTTGTCGAAAAAGTCAGTCACATTTTTCTTGTTAAAAGGTGTTGCCCTTCCCAAACTCGTTGCTTCAGGTGACCGAATGGAAAGTCGTGGATTTCTTTTTAAAAAAGCTGCAAACCAGTCAGCACCGGCTTGTTTGTTCTGTCGCCATGAGTCTGGCATATCTTTTTTATAGTGGACTGCATACTCGTATGCTAGACGACGCACCTCTTTTGGAGTTAAACCAAAGTTTATTTGTGCACACTGTGTTAAATATTCATTTAATGCTGTCTCTTCCTCATCATTAAAAACCTTGCCTGCTGATCTATAGCCAAACGTTGCGTTCGGGTCAGTGGCAAGGCATTGTATAAATCTGTTTAAAGACACTCTGCATACCCCAAGAGCTGTGGCCACTGATCTTTTGGACTGTCCATTTTGTGTAACAAGCTCAGCTGCACGACGCATTTCTTCTATGGAAGTTTGCCCCCCCCCTTAGTTTTCCTGGTGTAATGTCGCATTCTGAAAACAAAACATCTGATTTAGAATGAAGCATTAATAATTAAAACATTAAAAATACATAAAACGCTTCATTCTCCATAGTGGGGTAAAAATTGCCACATAAAACGTATATGGCACTTTTAACTCCAAGTTGTTTTTTTCAACATTATTGATCATAACAAAAAAAAAATCCAAGATATTGAAAACTCGATAGCACTGCAACAAAATAGAATCAAAATGGTATCAGAGCAAACTTACCTGGCTCGAATTCGATCAAAACTAAGTGTTGTACAACAAAAAATAGACGATCACAAATTTTTACTTCGTAGTACATAAAACACAATAAATGGCGTCCACTCGCTTTCACGCCTACTTCGACACTAATTCCATGTGCTCGACGTGCAGCTGTATAGACCTGATATTGGAACGTTGCCGTAGCGCGCGTTTCGTGAATTTTTAAAGAATGGCGCCAAGTGGCACTTTATCCCCGTGGCACTTGTATCCCCGGCCTACCCTACTCAAAAATTTCCGGTTCGATAATTTTTTGCTGTAGAAAAAGTAAAAAGTTATGTTTAGGTAAAATAAATATTGTAGTTTTCGAGTTATGCTAATGGTTTTTGTAATTTAAGCCCCTCCCCTAAAAAATAAAAATAATTAAAAAAGATTTTCAGCCCAAATTTTAAAACCGCGTTTCGCAAGCTGCTGTGGTTGTCGAGTTTTCTTTTAAAATTAGCTTCTTCCCACTCCGCAAAAATAATCTTAATCAAAATTTTGAAAACTTTGTTTTGCCAGCTGCGAATTATGAATTTTTTACAGTTCAACACCCCTTTCCAAACCCTTCACCAAAAACTAATGCCCTTATCCACGGGTACCACAAAAATTTTTTGCAAATCTGCTTAAAATCGGTTCCGTGATATTTGAGTTATCATGACCCCAAAATAGTAGCTATATTTTTGGTCAATTTTTCATCCACGTACGCGCTTAGTTATTATAAGGGAGGTTCCTGCATAAAAAACACACACTTACCCGATTCTGATCCTCTTTATTAATGTTGACAAAAAGTAATGAAAAAAACACAAGCTGTGACTCCCTTAGGGAGAATCCCCGAACTTCTATTAAAGTTTTCCGGCCGGAGTACAGACGAACTGATCACCTAAATTTTAAAATTTCCCGTTTTTTTATAAAATTCTCGTCGTTTTCTCATCTTTTTCCCGGTTGGCAAAAATTCCCGTCATTTTCCCGTTTTTCCCGGATTGTAGACACCCTGCATTTGTGTGCAGAAAGTGCTACTTTTCCGCATGCGTACGGGAAGTGGCACTTTCCGGACGCTCGTAAGAAAACTAATATTTTCTACTTTGTGTTGTGTGTATAATAGAACATACTTTAAAACAATAAAATACTTGTCAACCACTAACAATAGAACATTTATGGAGTGCCTGCAAATCAACTAGAAAATGCTACGTTTATTGAAGTTTCCGCAAGTAAGAAAAATATTGTACTAGCTGTTTTTTGTATAAAATTTATTAAGGTTTTGCAATCAAAGTGTGTAGAAATTTTTCGCTGAGAAAATTCGATGATTTTGGGAGGTTTTGGGTACTTCTAGAGGAGATAGAGAAAATTCGACCCCCCTTTGCAAGGCTCAAATTTTAAGAGAAGATTTTTGGTAAAAACCACATTTCAATGTCACCCCGTTTTCGAGCTACAGGGGCTTTTTAAAAAATGTGCATTTTGGGATAGACCCTATAACTTTTTTATTTATGAAAATATCTTCATGGTGTTAATTGGAGTTTTAAAACTAGAATTTAATTACCAAATCAGATTTCAGAGAGACACTTGTAGTTTTTAAGATATAACACAAAGTTAGTATTTTTCTTATAGAACACCCCAATTTTAATTTATTTTTTGAATGCTTTTTTAATTTCACAAAAATCGGAGAAATAGTTGTCGAGTTATTAAATATTTTCCATAAATCATATAGTAGGGTGTGATCAAGCCAGTCTGCTGAGCATAAAATATAGGTATAATAATATAGATATAATAGTCTATAGGCCTTGAATTCAGTTAGGAAGCAAAATAGTTTTTCATTTCTTTGTAACAAATTATTTTTATCATCTTAGATTGACAACCATGGCATTCTAGATTTTTTTAATAATGTGGCGTGCCGCTTTTATCATAGTCTACCATTTGATTTATGGAAAATACTTAATAACTCGGAAACTATTCATCCGATTTTCGTAAAAGGCACATCCTCTTGAAGGAAATAAAAAAAAAGCATTCAAAATATATAAAAAATTGGGTGTTCTGTAAGGAAAAATACCAACTTTGTGTTATATCTCAAAAACTAAAAGTGACTCAAGAAATCTGACCTAGTAATTTTATTCTAGTTTAGAAACTCTACAAAAATGCAATGAACGCCACATAGATATTTTCATAAATAAAAAAGTTCTTGGGTCTATCCCAAAATGCAGACTTTTCAAAAAGCCCCCGTAGCTAGAAGATGAGGGGTAACATATTGAAATACGGTTTTTACCAAAAATCTTGTCTTGAAATTTGAGCTTCGCAAAGGGGGGTCGAATTTTCTCTGTCTCCTCTAGAAGTACCCGAAACCCCCCCCCATCAATCATCAATCATCATCAAATTTTGAACACCCTGTAAAATACTAATTTTATACGCAATTATATAGCAGTTGTACAATCTTAGTTACCCATTTCAAAAAAAAATACACAGGTATTTTTTCTGTGTAATGATCCCCGACCTCGACAAGGCGGTGTCGGGTAAAGAATCCTGCACAAATTACATTGGAAATGGCTTTCGGCTAAATGTCATAATTTTTTTATATATTGTAGTACTCGATCAACAAAACACAAAAATAGAAAAAACTAGATAAGGAGCAGGATTACTTTCTGAGATATGGAGCTCTAAAGTTGACGTGTTTTTAGGCTGTATTTTTGGACATGGTCCAAGTTTTTTTCCACAACTTTGTTAATTACCGCCGAAATAAAATGATCTGAATCACTATTTATCTGGAATAAAACACCCCTTCCACCCATATAAAAATGTTTTGATAAGGTTTCTTTGGTACCACCAAAAAAGTCACTGTTTTGTAAGCTTTAAAAAGGAAAGAAAACGACCATTTTTAAAAAAATCACAATTCTTATTTTCTTTAAAACAAACGGCCAGATTTTAAAAATTTTCACATATGTTATTAAAAATAATGCCACTTGGCTATAGATAAAATTTTTAGCTTAAATGGTACCATAAATTTCAAAACTGGTAGGCACCTTTAACGTTTTTTAATATTTTTGATATTGGAGAAATATGAAAAATGACTTTAAATATATTATAGGTAGGTTACAAAAACTTTTTTATGGACAATTCCAATACAAAGGCTTAATATGTGTGATATATGCTTTTAGGATAACTTGGGGTCGCCGATAACGAATTTGATAACATTTTTCCTTCCTTATTACCGTTTTTCTACGAGAAAAAAAAACAAGGTAGAATGTTTTTCCTACTTAAGTGCGGAAAAATGTTTTTTACGCATGCATTTGCGTGCGTAATTGTATTTTAAAAAAGTCAATGTAGTCTTGACAACGTCAAACTTTTGCTTAAGAAACGGCGTCATTTGCTGCAAGATAATTTTACGCATTCTATTGGGAACCCAGTGTAAACAACCGGAAAAATATTATCATATTCGTTACCGTCAACCTCAAGTTGGCCTAAAAGCATATAACATACAAGCAATATACAGTTACCAATGGACCTATCGGTACCAACATATTCGTATCAAGCTTTTTAATTGAATTTGTCCAGAAAAAGTTTGTATAACCTACCCATAAGTTATTTTAAATCACATTTCCTATTAAACCAATATTTCAAAAATATATTAAAAGGCATTAAAGGTACCTACCATTTTCCCAATTAATGGTACCACTCAAGCAAAAATGTTTTTTTAGCTACTAGCATTATTTTTATTAATATGTAAAAACTATTAAAATCTGGCCGTTTGTTGAAAACGGTCATTTTCTTTCGTTTTTAAAATTTACAAATCAGTGACTTTTCTGGTGGTACCAAAGAACCCTTATAAAAATATTTTTACATCGATGGAAAGGGTGTTTCATTCAGGACAAACAGAAAAACGAATCGTTTTTGTTTTGGCGGTAACCAACAAAGTTGTGGGAAAAAATTTAGATCAAGTCCAAAAATAAAGCCTTAAAATACGTCAACTTTAAAGCTTCATATCTCAGAAAGTAATCCTGCTCCCTATCTCGTTTTTTTTATTTTTGTGCTTTGTTGTTCGCGTACTACAACATATAAAAAATTATGACATTTAGCCGAAAGCCATTCACAATGTAATTTGTGCAGGGTTCTTTAAGTCCTCCTATAGAGAAAAAAAACTTACGTCCTCCCTCATCTTCTACTACTGTTTGTGTTTGACCTTTTTAGTGTTAAATGGCGTGTATTTGGTGCGCAGTACTAACTTAGACTAGTTTTTACTTGTTGAAGACATACAAATACAGAAAATTGTATAAATAAGTTTCGATTTTTTAAGGATATTAACAGTAGTTTTAACAACTAGTGGCTAAAATAGTGCTTTTTACAAGCGTTGGTTTAAATAACGAGCGCAGCGAGGTATTTAAAAACGCGAGTAAAAAAAGCACAGTTTATCCGCGAGTTGCTAACACTATTTTTTTTATACTTTTAAAAATCTCAATCCTAGAGCACTGCTCGCAATACACCATCTTTACACTATAAATCAAGGCGACTGGTAAATGAAATAACAATCATTTCCATAGCGATGTGTCTTTTTACTCGGTGACGTTCATTGTTGCGACATTTTAATCTTTAACAGTTTGATATTTTGTCGATATTTTAAACGATTTTTCGTAAATACTTAGTCAAAAATTGGCGGAAATGGCTTAATTTTTAGGCAAGAATAATTAGATTTTTTTAATATTACTATATTCCGCTATTTCCCTTTAATTTTGGGTAAAAAAAATAGACCGAAATCTTTTTTTGAACCCGTGATTTTTTGCATCGGTAACCAAATAAGTCATGCTTTAGTTATCTGCGGACAGTTACTAAAATCATATTTTTGATGAAGGTATAAAAAAAAATATTTTTAAAATATTATGAATAATACACAAATTATTAAAGAAAAAAACTCATAAAAAATTTATTGGGTTTGATCTTGACCGATTCTCTATTTTTTTATAAAAAGTTTCAATGCTTAAATCAAATCAAATCAAATAAAAATCTTAGTAATGTTAATATGCAAAGAGCACTGACACAAGTCCGATAAAATAATAAAAATATTTACTTTTCTATAAACAAAAATGTTAAAACACACACACAAAAAGCGTGTTGAATTGATATGATAAAATAAAAGCACAAAAAGAAAAACTAAAAAAAACAAGCGGTTTTAAAAGAGCCGTATTATAACAACAAGTTTTCATCGAAAACATTAAAAAAAAAAGATAATAACTAATAATAAAATACCTAGTATCCAATATTAATATTTAAAAAAAAAAGAATCATTTACAAATTTGCAAAGTCTGCAGTAAAAAAGTCATTGACATCATAAAATGCCTGATCTATTACATATTTTTTTAAAACACATTTAAATACCTTATAATCAAGATTTCTAACTCTATTTGGAAGTTGATTATAAAACTTAATACTGTTCCATTTTTTGTTCTTGACAGTCTTTGAAATGGGATAACTATGTTGTTGCGATTTCGAGTATAAATGTTATGGATTTGTTTATGTGGCGTATATACCCTGATATGTTTTTTAATATGCAACAGACACAGCAGACTGTATTGTGATGAAAGAGTTAAATATTTAACCTATATTATCCAAAATTCTGACAGCCCTTCTTTGGATCCTAAAAACCTGTGATCTAGTTCATATGTTATAATCGAATGTAACAAGTCAAAATAACAAGTTAGGAGTATTTTATGCCCAACCATCCGTGACAAGCATCTCAAAAGATATGTGTTTTTAGATAAAATAGTGACCAGGCTATATATGTGATGTTCCGTTCCCATGTAAGTTTTATATCCAAGTTGACCCCCAAATACCTTACAAAAGAATTGAGATGTGTATTTTGAAAATTTTGCGTTGATCTTAAAGAAAAAATCATGTGTTCTGTCTTTAATCATTTAAACTAAGTTGGTTGCAGTTGAACCAGTCTTTTAAATAATTTAAGGTATTGGTAGTCAAGCTGGATAGTTCTCTGGAATATGAGACTGCACTGGTGTTGTATCATCTGCGTACAGCACAATTTTATTTAATGGTCATGCTTTGTTAATGTCATTCACGACGCGTAAATCAAAAATAATACTAATCCTCGTACAGAACCTTGAGAAACTCCATGTTTAACCGGATGCTATTCGTCAAATAGAATCGTATCTTCAAGCTGAATAGCTGTCCGTCAAGTTTATAGTAGCTTAATATAATTAATCACCACCATTTTTAATTTGTATTACAATCCGATTAATTATCACCGTTGCATGACTTTTAGCACTTTTTTATTTAAAAGAAATGTTTGTAAACCTATATTAATTCGCATAAAAATATTTTGAAACGTAGGGTGTAGTACTGGTACTGAAGAACTATTACACCTATTAATTATTATTTAATTACTTTAATGTTACTTGATTGTTACGTAACTATATGTATAATATCGCCGAAGATTATTATTAAAAAACTAGACTTAAGGCAATACGTTGCGTTGCAAAAACAGTTTATTTTTGATAATCTTAATATGTCATAAAAGTAAAAAGTACGGAGTTATTACATGGCGACTCTGCGAATATATGGGTGAATAATCTATTATTTCTTTACTCGCTTTCTTTGTCTGTCTGTTTGATACGAACTTGGCAATCGATATTAAATCAAATTTCCAATGAGGCAGGGACTTGGAAACTTTATTTAGAACTGGATATAATCTGAAATATTATATACAAAAAATTACGTGGGGTGATGGTTAAGGGATGTGAAAAGGGGTGTGAAAACTTGATATATGTTTCTCGGCTTTGATAATGTACCAATTTTCCATATAGAGAAACACTCCAATAGTTATCTGCACTAATAGCACGAGGTGTTTTATTTATTTTAAACAAAATGTTACGGTTTGTTTACAAGTCTTGGGGCCATACAACGAAATATCTGTTAATTTTTAAAGTGTATTTTAAATTCTCTTAAAAACCCATATACATTGTAATATAAACATCACTTTTCTACCATTCAATGATGAACAATTGCGGTCTTTACAGCGCATGTAAGTGTCATGGCGCACCAGTGTTTTAATGCGTAATATGACATAACCGCGCAAGACCATCAACCACGACAATAATTTACCACGCAACACGTTTACCGCAAAATCAATATTATATACAAAAAATTACGTGGGGTGATGATTAAGGGGTGTGAAAAGGGGTGTGAAAAGTTGATATATTTTTCTCGGCTTTGATAATGGACCAATTTACCATATAGAGAAACAATCTAATAGTTATCGGCACTAATAGCACGAGGTGTTTTATTTATTTTAAACAAAATATTACGGTTTGTTTACAAGTCTTGGGGCCATACAACGAAATATCTATTAATTATTAAAGTGTATTTTAAATTCTCTTAAAAACCCATATAGATTGTAATAGAAACATCACTTTTTTACAATTCAATGATGAACAATTGCGGTCTTTACAGCGCATGTAAGTATCGTGGCGCACCAGTGTTTTACAGCGTAATATGACATAACCGCGCAAGACCACCAACCATGATAATAATTTACCACGCAACACGTTTACCGCAAAATCAATATTATATACAAAAAATTACGTGGGGTGATGATTAAGGGGTGTGAAAAGGGGTGTGAAAAGTTGATATATTTTTCTCGCTAATGGACCAATTTACCATATAGAGAAACAATCTAATAGTTATCGGCACTAATAGCACGAGGTGTTTTATTTATTTTAAACAAAATATTACGGTTTGTTTACAAGTCTTGGGGCCATACAACGAAATATCTGTTAATTTTTAAAGTGTATTTTAAATTCTCTTAAAAACCCATATACATTTTAATAGAAACATCACTTTTTTACCATTCAATGATGAACAATTGCAGTCTTTACAGCGCATGTAAGTATCGTGGCGCACCAGTGTTTTACAGCGTAATATGACATAACCGCGCAAGACCACCAACCATGATAATAATTTACCACACAACACGTTTACCGCAAAAATCAGTTACCGCGCATAGTGTTTACTTTGCAAAGTATTACAGAAACGGGAATATTAAAAATACATTTATTTTATTAAAGATTGGGATTCGCGGCTTAACAGTGACACTTGCCATTTGCCAGAAAAAGAACACAATCGTCGTGTTGGTAAAGATTTGTTTTTTTTTGTTTTCGTAGGAAAGGTTTAATAAGATAAATAAATTTTTAATTAGCGTGGTTCTCTATTTTCGTGGACTTAAGCAAAATTGCAAAATTCGTTTGCTGGATGATGTCATATGGCGCGGTAAAGTCTTGTGTATTTTGTCGTGCGCGGTTATTTCTACGCAGTTAAAACCTCGATTCAAAGACACTATCCCCAAAAAGCAAGCAAGAAATTGAATGTGACCTTATGCAAGTTTGTGTGTGATGGCCTTAAACAACTAAAGGCCTATATTTTTTGTCTTGCTGGCAGTTCTGCTTTTTTTTATGAATTTAAAATAAATTTGCAAAATAAAAATAGATACAAAATACAATGTGAACGCAACTTAATGTAAGCGCTAGGAAAGTTTCAGTGTTTGCATGAAAAACTAATCGGTGCGGAAGTAGTTCCTAAGGGTTGAAAACGACGCCATTAGTTTATAATATATTGTAAAGCCTCACGTCCCGCAACAGATGAAAGAGTCATTTATTTAGCAGCATAGGAAAATATAGGTTAGTTTAAAAGTACACAAATATAAAAAAAGAATACAAAACAATGAGTCTTCTAATTTTGGTTGACTTGGGCTAGAAGAAAAATAGCAAAAGGTGCTGATTTTCCAGTACAACTTACCCTATGTCAAAAGCTTCCGAAAAGCTTTGGAAATAAGTGAAAATTTTGTGTTTTTCTTATCTTGGTGTATTTGATTACCCACTTTAAAATTAAAATTATTTAATTGTTGTAAGAAAAACAGAAAATTTTACAATATAAAGTCGACCTGTGATAACATCGTATGAACAACACCTAATAACTTAAATTGTAAAAGAAATATATACAACAATTTCTTGCGGATGACCATGACTAAAAAAAATATATTTGGAGGCTATTGGGATCGTCAAAAAAAAGTTTTTTTATTTCCATTAAAAATAAGTTATTTGGGTCAAAAAAGATCTATATAAATATCAAATTTTGTCATGGTGTCTGTCTGTCTGTAACACGATTACTCAAAAACCGCCTAACCGATTTTTATCAAATTTGGAACAAATTTTCTCTGTTACCAGGGGCCGAGCTGATTAGTTTTTGATGGGGGTATGGGGTTGGCAAGAGAGTAGGAGAGAAGACTTAACTTTTAAAAAAAATGTAACTCACGAACCATAACGGCTAGCGACATGCGGTTTTCACATTAAGATAGATAATTGCATTTTTAACGAAAAAAAAAGTAAAACATTTTTTTTTAACAAGAGTCTTCGAATTTTTTTTTTATTTTTTTTTTTAAAGATTTTATGGATGACTATACGTGCCGTACATTTCTTTTTTGTTAAGCTGGAAGAATTCGTAAAAACCTGTAAGAGCATTATCGGTTTCTATAACTAAATGCCGTTGGTATAGCATAGAACAATTCCTTATTTCTCATAATCCAGTTACAAGGTTTCCTATAAAATATTTCGTTTTCTTTTATCGGGCTGTTCGGTGCTGTTTTCGTCTGGCCTCGGGTCCGCAACAAATGAATGAGTTATTTATTTAGCCGAAGATCAAAATTCAAACAGTTAAGAAACCTACAGTTTTATTCAAAAGTACACACATATAAAGGAGATTATAAAATTTGGTCAATTCGGTGTAAAACAAAAATACCAAAACATTAAACAACTGATTCTTCAAGACAACTTACGCTTTATCAAAGGAGTTCGGATATCTTTGGAAACAAGTGTGAGCTTTATGTTTTACCTATCTAGTAATATTGCTGTATTTGATTAGCAACACTAAGCTGGACTTGGACAGTGAGTACACAAACACAGAAAATTGTAGAATATTACGATAAAAATAAAGCCAAAGGCTACCTAAATGCATGTTATGAATAATACTTACTTAAATTGTTAAAAAAAAAGATTCGTTAAAATTTATTTGGAATGACCTTGACTTACTAAAAATATTTTTTACTATCTAGAACTCTCAATGTAATCCGTCAAGTTTAGATAATGGCACTGTATAATTTATTATCCTTTTTAATTTGTATATGCGGCAATCCGATGATGGAGGTTGCGAGATTTCCCCATTTTTTTTTATTTAACCTAAGAAGAATCTGTAAAAACCTGTAAGTGCATTATCGGGTTTCAAATAATTAAATACCTTTGGTATAGCAAAGACCATTTTCTTATTTCTCATAATCCAATTGGGTTTTCTGTGAAATATTTCGTCTTTTTTTATCGCACAGTGCCGTACATCATGCTGGTATCGTCTGGCCTCGCGACCCGCAACAGATGAAAGAATTTTTAAGTGAATGAGAGTATTTCGGGAGCCGCAGCGTCTCGTACAGCGGCCGCAACGACGCCGGACCCAGGACTACCTGTTGAGGCGTCGGGACGCCGCACCTGGGGGTAAGGGTGGGTGGTGAGAGAGCAGCGAGCGCCTGCGTTTATCCTACGCCACCTGATGCCCCGGATTTTCACCGACCCGACGAAGCCGTCATCAAAGTAGGACGCCCTAAAGACCGTCCCGACGCGACGCTCCAAATATATTTAGGTCAGTCCGAATCTATATCACTCTCGATGTCCGCTTTAACAAATAGAGGGAAGGCGGACGCTGAAATTTAAATTTACGGATCTAAAATCACGAAAGATCCGGTATTTTGATCAGCGAACAAAAATCAGGGCAGGTTAACTTTTTTATTTCTAAAGGTTTTAGAAAGCTAAAATAATTTGATTAAAGGCTCAACAATATAAAAAATTAACAGTTGCTTACCTACCTTAAAAACAGTTTTTTTCTTCTAAACAGAGACATATAAATTCTAGTCCTTGCAATTTCAACAGGTCCGGAGCATATTTTACATTTTTCGCCGCATTGTTTTGTAACAAAAAAATTGAAAAACTATACCGATTTTAATATAAGAGGGTTAAGTCTATTTTAGAACATTCCTAAGTTTAAGCGAAACTTTTGGCTTTAAGCATTTTAAACCAACTTTCCTTCAGTTTTGGACACAATTTGCTTCATAAGAAAAATTTTAATTAACTTGTCAGTACACCAACCTGTACTGCAGCTTTTAGATAATAATACAGTTGTTTTGAGTTTTTTTCGTTTGGTATAGCCTTCGTGCATAATCAGTGACCATCATTTATGTTCGTTTTACTTCTTGGTGCTCTCAATATTTTAAAATACGTCGTTTTTGTGGACAAAATTGGAGGTCTTATATTGGTTAATAAACAACTTGGAATATTGAATACGGTAAATTAATCCTTCCTAAAAAGATTATTTTTAGAAATTATAAACAAACTGACTGTATCAATCGCCACAAAACGATATTTGTTTAATTTTTTTAAATTTATTTCAGTACTAGCATTTTACAATCTCAACTTAACCTATTAAACTCACAATGATACTATATGGTATTGTGCGTGAGCCAAAAACGTAAATATAAACACTTGAGGTTGTAACATCATAAAAAAAACTATAACTAGTGTCGTCTCAATTGATACTGAAAGTTTTATATAACTAAAGTGTATGTTGCAAGGAAAAACAAAAAAAAAATGAGATAAAATAACATTATTCCAGAAATACAATACTGTAATTAGTTTCTAAGATACAAATTACAATATTTTTTTTTTATTCTTTTTATAAGGCTTTATTCCTAAGTTATGTGGTAGACCAATGCACAAAATGTGCCTTTGACAAGCTAAACTTTTACAACATTTCTTGTATTTTTATTATGATTAATATTTATTTTGTAGTAAGATGAATTAACCATAAATCTAATAATTGACTTTACATAAAGCTGTTCGAGTTGTAAACCAGCTCTGTTGGAAACCGTCTCTTTTCAATTAGCATAATTTTGATAACCCATTTTTGAGCTAAATTCAATTTTGTGAGGTGAGTTTTACAAGCACTTCCCCACACTATTAATCCATAATTAATTACCGAGTCAACAAGAGCATAGTAAACTATCTTCAAAGTTTTATAAGGTAAACAATTTTGAAGTTCGTAGAACTTGCATATAAGCTTTCGTACTTTTTCTGTGACATAATTTATGTGATTTTTCCAAGTTATATTCTCATCCAGCAGAAGTCTCAAATACTTTATACATTGTACTTTTTGAATTTTATTGCTACATTGGCATTTTGATATATCTAGATTACAATTAAAATTATGTAGTTTAAAATGTTGTATTTTTGGTAGAGTTCTAGTTGACATAGCAAAGGCAATAAATCTCAACATTTAGGGAAATTTTTGCATGGCTCTTTCAGCTTTATCAAATGCAAGATTCCATGAGGTGTCAGTGATAATTACTACAGTATCGTCAGCGAAACAGAAAATTGCACAATCACCCACTGTAGTCAAGATGGCATTTATGTAAAGGTTGAAAAGAATCGGCCCAAGAACTGTGCTCTATGGCACACCATATCCTACTTTGACTTTGTCACTAAGGGTGTTTCCCACTCTAGTGTTTTGACTACGGTTACTTATATAAGATTTAAATAGGTTATTTGGTATACCCCGTATCCCAATGTCATTAAGAATTTTTAGTAGAATATGGTGCGGCACAGTATCGAAAGCTTTTGCCAGATTCAAGAACACGCCAATAACCTTTTTTCCTCTATCCAATTGTTGCAGAATTTCTTCAGTAACCTGAGACATCGCGCTCTTTCTATTGGAGCCCTCCCTGAAGGCGAATTGGTTTTCCCCAAGTATTTTGCGTTTTTTTAGATACAAGGATAACTTATATTTTATGCATTTTTCAATAATAATGCTAATTAAACAGCATCTTTCAAAATCTCTGGGAAGATTCCACTACAAAAAATCCTATTAATTTTATGACCTAGTGGTTTTAATAATGACAAATGATTTGCTTTTATAATCTCAGATGTGATACCATCCTCACCAGCTGAGACACCATTCTTTAGACTTTCTATTTGAATTATTAGTTCATCATTTGTTATAGGGGATAAATAAAAAGATGATTCAGGACTAGCATTTGATTTTCTTTTAGGGCAATGTTGTGAAACATGCTTTTGAAGTCGCTGGCCAATAGTGTTAAAGTGCTTATTGAATTCTTTTGCAATGCTTTTTGTATCAGTTATTTCAACTTTTGTTTCATTTATAAGACTTTTTATTTCAAATTTACTCGCATATAGTCGAGGGGCTATAAATTTCAACCACTTCTCTCAGAGGTAGTTTAAAAAAATCCCAACCCAATCTATTCAAATTCAAAAATCTCTTTATTCAATAAGAATTTACAATAATAATAATAAAATTGTCAATTGAGTAAATGGCGTCAATAAAATTTCAAATGCAAGAATGCTTTTTAACCTCATTATCGGACGCTATTCTGATGTGCCAAATTTTTGGCATATTTACCATGCATTTTCCATTTTGAAACCTGTCAAAAAATATTGGTTTTCAGGGCATTTTCTCCTAAAATATGAATTATGATGAGGTTTTGACGAGAAATGTATAGTTTTTTTTAGTGGTGTTTTGCAATTAAAATATAAAATAATCAATTAATTTGTGCCTTTCCAGCAAAAACAATGAACGCCAATTTGTATTCACAAACTAAATTTAAACCACACTTAAGTATCCTAAACTAAACTAAACTATGACCTAACCACTAATACAGGATAGTACACCTTAGATTCGCACGAGCCATACACATATCTAATAGAAAAATTATAGTGATATAAGTAGATATTTTGCATAGGACAGGGTCAAAAAAATGTTACTCACTTATTTTATTGGATATATTGTTAGTTTGCATGCATTGCACATAGAGCGTTGTTCGCGGTGAATCGTCGGTATTATTCCTGTATGAGAAGGTAGGGCCAACACAGTATATTTGCAATTTACCGACGTGAGGATACCACATCGGACTTTCGTCGGGCCAAGCAAATTATTTTTCATGTGCATGGCGAATGATCGGTGATGGAAGTCGATAGTTGGTTCAACATCAATGCCTACGTAATGAAGATATTGACGACGTGGCGTGGGTCCAATTATTTACCGACCTTCTGTGTTTGCTGGGTTTCCTATATGGGCCAGTGTTGTTAAAAAATTTATTTTAAAATTTAGTTGAGTAACACTAGATGGGAGAGTAGGATAGAGGCCTTAAGGCCTTTGACATTAAATGTGGGACAAGTATACTTATGACGCTTTATTAAGCATTTATGAATACCAAGATATTGATAATTTTAAAAAAAGACGACGCCTAGAGTTTATTAAATTGTATTAAACAGTTTAATTTTTGTGCTCAATCGTCCCTTAGTATAAAATATCATTAAACTGCATTAATTCCATCAAGCTGATTCAAACAAAAGATTTCGCATCCGAGCATCTGATCTATTACAGAACTAAACAATTATTTTATGTAGGTTCCACACTCTCGCCAGCGAGGCCAAGACGGAGAGTGTAGATGGGACCTCTGGTTCGCCTCGTCTTGCCTCGCCCTGCCTTGCCTCGCCTCGCTGGGTCTCCATCTGGACATGTATTCTTGAACAGTGAACGGCATAGATCTGTGGCGAATGATCACATGGGGCGAAAACGTTATATTCTTGAGCAATGATCCGATCTTATGGATCTCATGAAAATCATACGTTTTCGATCGCATGGTCCGAAACCAGGGAACATCGTCATATCTAGCGACACTTGCGCAATAAAGAGGATTTTTTTCCAATGTATTGCTTACTAAAGTGCTTTGCGATAGATCCCATCGCTCGAGATAAAGAACGGATCGTATGACTTTCAAGAATAAACGACCTGGAACGGGTTTTCTGTTCAAGAGTCAAAGGGTCTCGCGAGACTACCGAGGTTGAGCGAGCGCGACAGTGTACACTCTTGCATATTCCCGCGAGCTCCCGTTGTGTTGTGTTGCACGATTTAAAAAAATGGAGTGGAATAACGAGAAAGATTCGATTTTTATGGAAATATACCGAACAGAACCGGTGTTATGGTACCCCAGCCATAGGTTCCATAGACAAACTACAATTGCGTGGGTGCGCATAAGTGAACAAGTTGGATTTGGTATTCCTGAATTGAAAAAAAAAAGAAATTTAATTGCACACAGAGTAACAGCAACAGCAACTTCTGCGTCGTCCATCTTGTCGGGTTTTCGCACAGATGTTGGAGTTCTCGGGAGTTTGTAACTGCAACTGACACTCTCGCTAAATTAACGAGAATGTGTATGGTCGTACTCGGGTACATAGCTCGATCCGTCGAGTCCTTCAATGGAGAAGCTATTGCTGATGGAAGAGAACTAGCTGAAGAAATCGACGTTTAGACTAATTTAAAATCAACAATACCACTACAATGTGTAAGAAAAAAAACTAGTTCCCAAAAAAAATATAAAACAGAGTTTTATCTCTTTTACAATGGCACTAGATACCAGCGCAGCGTCAACATTTTTAATTTTCAAATTATATATTCGATTTAAAAGTCAAGCCTGAAGAAACGGTATTAAAACACTTTAGGGATTTAAAAAGTTAAAAAACCTCCGACTGTTTCTGACTCGGTCCGACATCAGATCAAGTGAAAATTTTAGTAGTCTGTTAACTTATATCTAGTAGTTTAGTTGACGACGTAGTCTTTATTAGAAAAACGTCGTCGGTTGCCGATGGTAAAATAAAATGACTTTGTAAGGACCTCGGCGACAGAGACGTTAGTTTTCTATGTTATACCATACTGCAAATCGCGGTCGGGTCATGCAGCCTAGTTGCCTAGCATGATTATATTAACTACGAAATAACTGAACGCGACGTTGGTGGATGAACCAGAATCAGTCCAAACAAATCGCCCTATTTCGTCGTCACTCACAATTAGACATTTTGTCCAAAAAATAACGTCAGAAAGAAGACCCGACGCCATAACTCTTTTGTTTTTGAGAATTTGCACTAAAAATATGCCTAAAAGAAGAACAAAAAAAGAAAAGGGCTTTTAGGCATACTAACACGTTTTACAGAAAGCAAGCTAAACAAATAGAGTATTTAAAATGTAGGAGAGATCCCCCCAGGAGCAACCAGCAGATCCAATAAATCAGGTAAAAGAGAACTTGGACAAGATTAAAGTTGGGTTTATATAGGAAATAACATAATATAAGAAATAAGAATAAGCTATTGGTCACATGTGATCACCTGGCTAGAACTCCGGTTTCTTTAGTTTTTTTAAAACATTTTTTACATTTTTTGTCAAAATTATGACAATGACAAATGACAGGTAAACTACAATCGTGCTCTGTGTAGGCAAAGACGTCGAATTCCGATCCTGGCTTGCGATAGTTGGAACACGACTTATACCCGTTTACACAGCTGACTTAGACAAAGGTTAGTGAATACATAGTGAACGTACTGACTTCAAGTACAAAGTTGAGCGCATTCGGTGTAACAATTATGGGGATCTTGTCGGAATTGGTCTGATCTGGTTGAATTTTGGTATTTCGTCAGAAACGCCATGACATAAAAGCAGAAATAGGCTCGCCATTGTGAAGGCATTTTTGATTTTGTTCTTTATTAATCAATCAAACCAAGCTTTGTAAAATTTTTTAGTAAAATTTGGCTCAGATGATGCGGTTGATCCTTTTTTTGTGAAAGATCTACAAATTTAACAAAAAAATATATAAGTATATTTTCAAAGAATTTTGAGGGCGGGTTTATTTTTTTCAACAATTTTTGTTCATGTTTATCAGTAAAGTGGCCTTGGTTGAAGAATTTTGACTTCTGAATGATCAAAAAGTGAACATAATAATTGAGAAATATTTATTTCCTTCAAAGTAATAAATATCTGGCGATTTCTAAAACTATTTACTTCCAGTCAAAATTAAGTGCAGTGGCCGGAAAATTCTGGGTGTAGAAAATATATTATATTTTTAGTACTAAAATGACGATGTTGATGGTCGTCGGATTTGGTCAGTCGGGCGCTACTACAAAAGTAGCCTACTGCCGTCGGAACGACCAAAATTTTGATGCTCCACTTTAGTGCAAATGCCGGTCTTAAGGTCGTCGTCATAAAGTCAGTTTACAACGTCGGGTTGTGAATGCCGCCGTTAGAGAACCGAAATGCGACGTCCAAATGCTGCTTGGGCTGGCATTTCTATTGACATAAATGAAGTTGAGCTAGCAGAAGAAATTTCTCCAGAACTTGCACTTTTGGATAGAAAAGAAAGCCCAAGAAATGTACTGAAAATAATAACGTTAAATTTTCTTCAAAACCTTAGTATTGCCTTAAGAATATTGTTGACTATACCAAAAACTGTTGCAAGTATGAAGAAAAATTTTACAAAATGAGGGGAAAATTTAGAGCCCTAATAAATGTACAGAAAAGATTTGTGGCGTAGAGGGCAAAGGGTAAGGGAATAAATCGTTTTTCCTAGCCAGTTAAAATTCCATTTCCTCGGTAGCTCAGTTGGTAGAGCATTAGACTGGTATTCTAGAGGTTCCGGGTTCAAATCCTGGTCGAGGAAAAACATTTTTCCGATTTATTCCCTCACCCTTTTCCCTCTACGCCACAAAACTTTTCTGTAAATTTATTAAGGCGCTAAATTTTCCCCTCATTTTGTAAATATGTTTGGCTGAAATTCTTAGTGGGAAATTCGCCATCTGATACCTCCAATAAAACGCTACATGTCGTGTATCGTTGGTTGATAGATAAATAGAAATTTCGTACAGCTAATAATCGTGAATGTGTACCTCCTTGTCTTTATAACATGTCTAGGTTTTTAAAGCCGCAGTAGGCTTCAAAGATCTCCCCACTACTAACAAATGAATCGGACGAAAGGATTTCCGAATAGCTAGTTAAAACCTCGGTTCCTCGGTAGCTCAGTTGGTAGAGCATTAGACTGGTATTCTAGAGGTACCGGGTTCAAATCCTGGTCAAGGAAAATCTTTTTTCCGATTTATTCCCTCACCCTTTGGCCTCTACGCCACAAATCTTTTCTGTAAGAAAAGTTTTGTTTAGTTTATACATTTTTGTAATAGGTTTAATCATGAATATTATTAACATTTTGTTGCTAGATACGGGCGCTTTTTAATTTTAAGTGTTTTGTCTTATTTTTAGTGTCTATTATGTGACATATTTCAAATATACGATTTTATTATAATTAAACCATTTGATTTTTATTTTATATCAAAGATAGGTATTTTTAAAATTATACGATCAAGGGGCAGCAAAATGTCATTTTATCCGGGGCGGCCTTAACGCTAGAGCGGGACTTACAACCGATTCTCACCCCATAGCGACGTGATTCTTTTTTGTTTAAATAAATGAAGGGAGACTCCCAGTATACAGATTTTTTAAAAGCTTTTGATAAGATACATATACCAATATTATGAGGGAGATGCCAATATGTCAAAACAAACAATTAAAAATCTATTTCTATCTAATTCATATGGGGCCTCTTACAGTGGCGGTCCCAGCCATTTGAAAAGGGGGGGCGGTTTCGATACGAAAAAAATAGAATAAAAGCACTGATAGCTTTTATGACAAAACAAAACTTAGTAACTACAAGCGAGGATTTGGTCTCAAATCCTCGCTTGTAGTTACTAAGTGGGGGGGGGTACTCAGATTTGAAGTCGTTTATTTTAAATTCATTTTTTCAAAATTTTTGAGAAAAAACATTAAAACTGTAATATTTGAGTCGAAATACACTACAAATGAAATGAAATGAAATAAAAAATAATATTGTTTATCGTCTCCTGATGATGCACAAACCGTATATTGTTTATCGTCTCCTGATGATGCTAACGTTGTTTCTTTCTTTCTTCTTTCCAGTTTTAACATGTTTTATTAACTAAATATTAACATTTTTACTTTTGTTGGTACATGTAACTACTAATTAGTGCTATGTTGGGAATTTGGAACCTTTGTTTGCACTATAACAAAGTTATGATTGTTTTCCACAAACCAAAACTACACTTTTTTTGAACTAACAACGTTAGCATCATCAGGAGACGATAAACAATATACGGCTGGTGCATCATCAGGAGACGATAAACAATAATTGTTTGCTGATGATGCTGACGTTGTTAAAAATGGCATTTGTAGTGTATTTCGACTCAAAAATTACAGTTTTAATGTAATTTTCTCAAAAATTTTCGGTTCTGTTGTTAGCGAAACGCGCGTCGGGTGCAAAAAAGTGTAGTTTTGGTTTGTAGAAAACAATCATAACTTTGTTACTAATTAGTGATTTAATAAGGTTATTTTTAATTTTGATTTGCATTCCATGTTAAATTGACGTTGCGCATCCAGTTGACGGTGTATCGTTCACAGATGTCAGTAAAGTAGCGATAACTCGTAGGCAACATGTTTCCACTATACGTACATTTATTTCTTCCCGATAACTTTGTAGTTTTGTATTGAGTAGGGGCTACTGAGTTGCAACCAAATTAATATCAGTAGAGTACTTTTACGAGGTAAATAACTATTACCTAACAATTGCGGAAAGTTATACTTTTCCGCAGGCACCGGCGTTTGCAGTTCGGGCAAGCCGTAAGTGCGGAAAATACTATATAAAACAGTTTATAGTATTTAGAAACGACTTTAGTTAATTTGGTATGAATATGTTCAGGTCAAAAATACTTTTGTATGGCCGAATTGATTTTGTCTAAAACTTGTTTATAAATAGAAACTCTATAACACTGTTCTGTATTTTCAATGGTTTTCGTGGTAAGATCATCATGCGTTTTTATATTCTTGGTCTGATGGACTGAAGGACAAACTGTCCCAAAATATTGTGAAGGGATTCTAGAATGTATTTAAACGCACTTTCTGCAATTTCTCGTTTTTTTCTTCTTCAGGTTTATTACGACCAGCATCTTTGTTATTGTGGTCTACTTTTTTCTGGAGCAAAGGGGGGGGCGTAGTTATCTAAAGCTTGACTTTACATATCAGACCGTAAACTTACTTTGGAACTATTGTAAAAAAGTCTTAACAAATTCTTGCGAAGGAAAATCGCTTTATTTTTATACCTTCATCAAAAACATGATTTTAGTAACTGTCTGTAGATAACTAAAGCATGGCTTTTTTGGTTGCCGATGCAAAAATTTTTTTTTTTTTTGATCACGGGTGCAAAAAATATTTCTGTTCTTTTTTATTCAAAATTAAAGAGAAATAGTGAAAAATGGTAATATTGAATTAATATTGCTTAAAAATTAAGCCATTTCACCAAATATTTACGAAAAATTCATTTAAAAACATCGGCAAAATATCAAACTGTCAAATATTAAAATGTCGCAACAATGAACGTCAGCAAGTAAAAAGGAGCATCGCTATGGAAAGCATTGTTATTTCATTTATCAGCCATCTTGATTTATAGTGTAAAGATGGTGTGTTGCGAGAAGTGCTCTTCGTTCGAGATTTTTAAAAGTATTTTCCTGTTTTTCTTGTTGTGAAAACTACTATTAAATAATCGAAAGAATTCAGGAAAAGTTCGTCTATCATATAAACTTTTGTTATGTGGCTCTAACGAGTTAACCCTAGATTTTTACATGTCAAGTAAACCAAATAGAAGGAGGCTGGTGGCACAAGTTGTGTTTTTACGAAAGTTGCTAAATAAAAAAAAATAATGCCCACAACAACTGCAAAGCAGACCCCTATTTAAAGTGAAACAAACTATCACTCGTCACTACTTGTTTTTTTTATAATGAAAGATATAATATGAACAAATTGCGCCCAAAACTCACAAGACTCGCAGTTGCTAACTTTCTATAATTCGTGTTTTAACCACATTTCATTTGTTTATCATATCGGAGACAATCTTAAGGTCAATCGCATATGAAGTATTTTAATCTTTGGTGGTATTTTTGTTGCCCTTTCTAAGGAACGAATAATTTAAGGGATAATGATTTGCCATGATTTTGCTCATATTTTAAAGCGTTCTTTACAAACTTTCGATTTCTAGAATAAAACACTCACATTTTTCAAGTTTTCACTGTTTTTTAGACGTTAAAAAAAATACTGCCAAAAATGCCCTAGAGACAGAAGAAAGTATTTTCTTCTTGAGAGAGAAAAATTTGTTCATCAAAGCATTTGACTCAAGAAATCCTCTAAGATTATTTATAGGTAACGCAAAACGTAGAAAATAAAATATATGGCTGCAAAAAAAAAGCATTTGACTCAAGAAATCCTCTAAGATTATTGATAGGTAACGCAAAACGTAGAAAATAAAATATATGGCAGCAAAAAAAAAGGATTTGACTCAAGAAATCCTCTAAGATTATTCATAGGTAACGCAAAACGTAGAAAAAATAGCGGAAAATAGTAATATTGAAAAAATAGTAATATTGAAAAAATCTAATTGTGCTTGCCTAAAAATTAAGCCATTTCCGCCAGTTTTCACCAAGTAAAAACATCGTCAAAGTAAAAAGACACATCGCTATGGAAACCATATTGTTATTTGATTTACCAGCCGCCTTGATTTATAGTGTAAAGATTATGTGTCGCGAGAAGTGCTCTTCATTCGAGATTTTTAAAAGTATTTTCCTGTTTTTCTTGGATTTTTTGATAAAGATATTTAAAAAAATAGTGTTAACAACTCGAGGCTAAACTGTGCTTTTTTTACTAGCGTTTTTAAATACCTCGCTGCGCTCATTATTTAAACCAACGCTTCTAAAAAAGCACTATTTTAGCCACTAGTTGTAAAAACTACTATTTTCCATACCTTCATCAAAAACACAATTTTATTCACTATCCGCATATAAGAAAACCTTGGCTTCTTTAGGTACCGAAGTAAAATATTTTTGTATTGTTTTACTATTTTACCACACAAGTACTGTGAAAAAATTAAATGGCCAACAGAAGGATATGGTGCGAAATTTAGAAATGAAGTAGCCGGTGGTAAGTAAGGTCTTAGAAAAATAGGGTTTACAACTCGCAGCTAAACTGTGCTTTTGTCTATTCGCGTTTTTGAATCACTAGCTGCGCTCGTTCTTTAAAACCACGCTTGTAAAAAAGGCACCATTTTTGAAAGTAGTTGTAAAAACCACTATTTCATACTTGTATGCGTAAAAGTAATTTTTACGCACGCTCGAATATATGTTTGTGTATTAGTTCCATAGCCACATTAAAATAATTAAATACATGTTGGAAACAATTAACTAATAAACTTGGTAATTAATACATGTTAAAGTAACCTCAAAAAATTAATTTTAAAACACAAAATTTAGTTTTTCTACGCAAGAAGGAAAAATATTGCACCTAAAATGGGTGTGCCTTTTCCGCCCTTGGTGACACGCCTGAACTCCGCAAGCACCGTTCTTGCAACTGCCACCGCGTGCTGTATCTCTTTGCGTTCGTGATATGTATATAACTATTACGGATGGTGTGCGGGAAGTTCAACTTCCGACACGTAAATGCATGCGTAAATTTTTAAAAATATAGAAGTAGTTTTTTTAAGAATGCCTTTGAAATCAATATGTAAAACCGTCCTAACCATCAGTCTATTCTTTATATTACACTTAATAACTATATTAACCAAATAGGTATAACATGGTTTTAAAACGTAAAAAACGATAAGTTAGAGAGCCTATATAGACAAAACTAAACGAACCTTCGAAAATATTTTATGTGGGTCATTCTGTTTTCCCTCGATGCTGGAAACTGGGTCATCACCCGGATTTTAATGCCAAAGGATGTTTTATACATTTCCTTATCGCTGCTTTCTTCCACACCTTTCAACAAGTGGCTGAATTTCGACATTTTAATTAAACGCATAATATTCTTTTCGTACGAGCTCACGGAAAGTGCCTCTTTTCCGCACGCGATTTCGGTTGGCCTAACGACGCGTTAGCCGGAAATCAAGGGCGGAAAAGTCACTTTACGCGCGAGTCAAGCACACTATTTTTTCTATGAGCGTGCGGAAAACATTAAAAAATAAATAGTAACACGTTCTTTAATTTTTAATACGATATATGATAGTCATTTATTTTTAATAGTAATTTCAATTATTTTCATATCGATCCCTGATCGCAGTGTGTTTGTAGCAACGATTTAATTAGTTGAATCAATTGATACCTCTATTTACTGTAAAAAAAACTATTGATATAAGGTATTACGGCTATTTTCATAAAATTTAATTACTCACCTGACTTTTTCAATAAAAATTAACCAAAGTCACATGCCAGAGTGACCTAACATTTAAAAAAAATTGATATTTGTGCAAATATACCAATTTTGAATATTTTGACTTTTCCGCACCACTGCGAAAAATTAATGCGAAAAAGTGGCACTTTCAAAACTAAAATGCATGCGTAAAAGTGACAAGTCTTTTTCGGTGGGCAATTTTTCCGCACTTTCCGCACCTGTTAGGTAAATAACTGTTATCCAACGTTCAGCCAAGGAAAGGAAAGTATTTTTTCATTTATTTCCTTATATTGAGGAGGCATTTTAATGGGTATTATAAAATAGTTAACAGATAACTAAAAAATTTTGCACATACACTATCAACCTCTTTGCAGTAATATGAACACCAAAACGTTAATTTTGAACTGGCTATACTAAATGTGTAGACTGAGCTTTATTTTGAAAAGAAGCAAATTGAATCGTATCGTATCGTTTAAATCAATTAAAACTGAAAACAACAAAAATTTCAAATCCAACTTATTTGTTTACATTTCTAAAGCAGGACAAAACGAAGATACCGGGAGTTAGCACTATACCAAACCACAGAACCGATATAAGGTATAACGGCTATTTTCATAAAATTTAATTACTCACTTGACTCTTTCAATAAAAATAAATTGAATATTTTTACTTTTCCGCACCATTTCGAAAAAGTAATGCGGAAAAGTGGCACTTTCAAAACTAAAATGCGTGCGTAAAAGTGACAAGTCGTTTTACGCACGCAAGAAAATCTTCGCACACGCAAAAAGTGTTTCAGGCACGTAAAGTCTTTTTCGGTGGGCAATTTTTTTTACAAAATTTCGCGCTCGTAGGAAAAATGTTGTACCGAACGCTTGAAGGAGGCATATTTTCCAAACTTATACGGCCTTATCCGAAATCCGCTGGCGCGTCGTCGTGCGGATAAATGCCGATGCGTGCGGAAAAGTATCACTTTCCGCACCTGTTAGGTAAATAACTGTGATCCAACGTTCAGCCAAGGAAATGAAAGTATTTTTTCATTTATTTCCTTATATTCAGGAGGAATTTTAATGGGTATTATAAAATAGTTACCAGATCACTAAAAAATTTTGCACGTACAGGGTGTCCCATTTTCGACGGGATTCAATGGAAAACTCCGTTATTATTGAAGATAGAGGCGTACCGTTTACGCATTTTTTTGAGCTTTAAAAAATGGTATTAACACACTTATTCTGTCCATTGTAGTTTTTGAGCTTCAGGGAAAAGTTGAAGAATGGTCGGAATTACCAATTGATGATATCTCCCTTAATTTAAGAGATAATTGAGTTCTGTGAAAACATGACTGTAGCAACATTTTTGTAAAAACACGTTTTTAGAAATTTTAATCCGACGTTTCGTTTCGTAGATACCATCATCAGGATCAAAAAGTTAAATACGGACCACAACGTTTTAGTTTCTTTTTAAGTTTGTTTGATAGTAAAATATATATTTTTTTTAATTTTGATGTTTTGATCTCGAAAAAAAATCATCTTCAGAGCATTTTTTTTCTGGTACAGACCTGTCCCATTTTAAGTTACTTGTTTTTGAGACCATTTATATTTAACTAACTATATAGTAGCCCTGGACAACCACCCACTAAACATCAAAATCGTATTAAACGTCAAATACATGTTGAAAAAAAAATGTTTTTTTTCAAACACTAAAATGTGTTAGAATTAATGCATCTTTTGGAATTTAAAAAAAAATGTAGGAAAACTTACCTCAAATTTTAAGCAAAAGCATGACTAAAAATATATATTATAAAAAACATTAATAAACAAACATTTAAAGAACGTTAATTTTATTAACATTAAAGAAAAGACCATTAACATATGTTTATTTTTGATATGTCATTAACCAGAGAATACTTCGAACATGAATTTAGGATGGAATAAGGGTATAAATATAATTGTTTTTTTGACATTAAAAGGCCACCATAAAAATTTGTTTATTTAATGAATGTTTTTTTCACTTTAAACTTTTTAATACAAATTATTAATTAATGTATGGGGTTAACTAAAATTTATTTATAACATTCAAAAAAGTCCATTAAGATATGTTTTCTTTTAATTGGTTTTTTAATAGTTTATTTTCTAGGGAAAAACAAAATAAAAAGACCCTTCTAAAACATTCTGAATTACTTTAAAAATCAGTTAGGTATGTTTATTAAAATTAAAATGATTTTTTATAATCTAAAATGTTGTTTTATACAACCTACTTCTTTTTAATATTGTTATCGTATGACAACTTCTTATTTATTTAATTTCTACCAAAATGTTATTAAAAACTCGATTTGTTTAATTTTGCATTTTACGGGCCCAGCAGTCATCAGCTGATTCTCTTCAATTTCGCCTCCTAGTTATTGCGCAGGCCGGAAAATAACGGTACTGATCCAGTGGCCCAGAAGGTCCTTATTTTCTTTTCTTAATATCTCGATCAAATCCTAGAAAGTTCAACTATACTATTTCTTATGCTGCACTTTTATTCACCAGTTCTTTTTCTTTGAATTCAAGATATTATTTCTTGCCTATTTACTTTTCTGTACATTGGTGTCTAGCAGACTCTGCTTTCTGGCCTTAGCTTTAGTCGCCACGGCTTAAGATAGAAATAAAAGAGAACATGATTTTTGATTGATAAGAAATTGTAACCTCAATTTTTTTGACTTTTGACCTTTGTTTCTTCCTGTTTCAAAAAATTATTCTGGCATTATTTCAAAAATCATTTATGTTTATTTAAATTCAAATTATTTTTTATAATTTTCGAATTAAATAGATTACGATTGCCTAAGTAGTTTTTGTGATGGATAACCCTCTGATGAAAGGTATGTTCTTTTTATATATTTCTTTTAGATAGAAGTGTGGTTAGATCCCACTAATTTTTTTTATTTTAGGTAACTATGCAGTATACGGTTTTCTGCCATTTTTGATTTTTTTTTTTTAAAATTCTTTATGGGGGTACCTTCTAGAGTCCCTAGGACCCCAAATCCGCCTGCGCCCGATTTTTTTTTACGAGAAAAAAGGGGCTTGTAATGTGTTTTTTTTATTGTTTTGGGTTGGTTTGAATTAGGTTGGGTTGGACTGTGTTGGTTTGGGTTGTTTTAGTAAAAAAAAATTAAAAAAAAAACAAAAAAAAATAAAAAAAACAACGGGCGCAGACGGATTTGTTGTTCTAGGGATCCTGGAAGGTGCCCCATAAAGAATTTTTCAAAAAAAATCAAAAATGGCAGAAAACCGTATACTGCATAATTACCTTATTTTATTATCTGAACTATTCTTCTAAGAGTGTGTACTTGTATTGAATAGGGTGCTCTGTAGATTCCTCCATGGATTCCATTGACGATATCTCTGAAAGTCTCCCAAAACGTTAGACGTTTTTCTGATAGACATGCCTTCCCTATGTGAGTCAACTATCACCCATGCCAGTCTACTTTACCTGATGATGCTACAGACCTACCTCTAGAGGTGCTGCTTAGAACCTGCTGTGACCAATGCCTTGAGAGGCTTGCCATCAATTGCAGAGTTTTGTCTACTGAATGTCATAGACTCAGGCCTGTATACCTACCTACCTTTTAAAATGTATACCCCATGTTGTATGTTTTCTGTGCTTTTTATTCCGTGTTTATTTAAACTTTAAGCTATTAAACCTAGTAAGTACCGAAAAAGCACATTACCTAAAGTTAAAATTATTTAACTGTACCTTAGCAAAATGTTACCTTTCCTTAATCTACCCTTATAAATATTAAGTTTAATTACTTTAACCTTAAATTAACTTAACTACAATTCCCAGGTGTACCTTTGTAGATTTTATGGCGGCGACTAGATGTCATGATTCCCTGATACCTCGAAGAAAATATAAGAAAGTATTTATTTTCTTAAGCCCCTAAGTTGTGCACAATTTTCGACGATTCTACACAATTGTAGACAATTGTAGAAAATTTTTAGACAACATTCCTTCCCATGATAAATATATTTAAAAAAAAATGTTATATATTGGCAATTGTAAATAAAATGACATTTTTGATTTTAAACATTCCTGCCGTAGGAATCTTTAGTTTAGAAACAAGGTTATTCCACTTAGTTATAGTTTAAGGCATGTTTTTTTTTGTTTAAGAATAGTTAACTATTTAAAAATAAGCGACAATGAGAAAGTTAATTTTTTTGTATTTAATTAAAATGTTTTCAAATAAAATGTTTATTTTTTTTGACTAACCAAAAGTTATTTAACTACCAGCAATAATAAATTTTCTTTAAATTAATTTAAATAAAAATTGTTACTTATTTAAACAATAAGTTTATAAACAGAATGTCTTATTTCTTTTTAATCTATATAATTTTATTTAAACAACAAAACTTATCACTGGACATATTTCTGTATTTTAGTGTCCTGACTTACAATTATTATTTTAATATAAACACAGTGGCGTTCATTACATACTAATTTTTCTCCAAAACACATGCCCCACACCTTTAATTGTTCATGCTAGTTTAGCTACGATTTAGTGTTAGTGTTAGTTATTTCACAATGTTATGGCAGTAACTTTACAGACACATCTACATATGTATCGATTGCAGTCAGCTGTTCTATCACCGCATCTACCATAAAATAGGGCCTCATTAAAAACATGCCATATAAATCAGAATCCTAGTGTATTTTGGCTTTGTTTCAAACGCGTTAGGTATACGTATGAGAATACATTTAAATAATCTGCTTTTTCTGTCTAACTGTAAGTATTATGTACCTATTTAAATACGTTAAATGTTAAATTTATTTTAACAATAATGGCATTTTTTTAAAATAATTTTCTTAGTTTTGTTAAGTATATGCGGACATTGACTAAAATCGAGTTTTTGAAGGCATAAAAAACGGATTTAATAGTTATATTATAGCTAGGAACTAAAGTGACATAAAATTTGTAGCCTGAACAAAGCGAGAGCTACATTTCGCTGAGTGATTAAAATGCGTGGTAGGTTTAATATTTATAATGTATACTATTTTTTGGACTTTTACCTAAAGGGTTCAAGGTCACCTTGTTTTTAGTATATTTTTTAAATTAAAATTTACTAAATTTAATTTTAACTCCCTAAAATTTTATTGTCCCTAAAATTTTATTTTACTCTAAAATTTCATTTTAATCCCTAAATTTGATTTCTTTGCTTCTTGCTTTACCAAAGAACTATAAATAAATCTAAAGTGAAACATTGGTCCAGTGCAAAAAAGTTTTTATGAATAACATTTTCTTCTTTGTCACGTTTTTAGTCCCAGAAGTGCAAAAACATTTTTATCTGGTTAAAAATATTACCAAGTTAACCAAACATTGTTTAATAATTTGAAATTAAGTCTGTGTTTCGGACTTCCATGGTTTATATTTTATTTATACACGACGAGACGTTGCAAACTAGTTTGCACCTGAAGATGATCAGAGATTAAACTGATCGGAACGTCGTGTATAAATAAAATATAGACAATGAAAGTCCAAAACACAAAGTTAATTTCAAATTGTTTAATAATGTTATAAAAACATTTTTTGTCAATGTTAGAAAAACATTTTTTTCCCATGTTAAAAAAACAAATTTTTTCAGTGTTATAACAACATTTTTTTTCCAATGTTAGAAAAACGTTTTTTTTTTAATTATTAGAAAAACATAAAGTTATATTTCTAACGTCAGAAAACGGGTTATTAAGCGCATTTTTCACAGTGAATATAACGTTAGAACTAACATCCAGGCTAACGTTATGTTTTCCGACTATATGTTATTTAAACGTTATTAAAATGTTTTTTTGTTAAGTGGGTAAGATATATTATATGAACATACTGAGTGAACCAAAAAAAAACCGGACAATTTTTTTTTGCTATAAGTTTACCAATAAGCCTTTTGAAAACAAACATTCGCTTTGCTGCCATATTTAAATCCAAGATGGCGCAGAAAATAAAATGCCTACAATTTTTAAACCCCTTTTTGTTTTATGTTGCCATTTTTTTTCTAACTACGTTAAGTTTGAAAAAACGTGCGCATTTGATTTCATGCCCATCTTAGATTTAAATATGGCGGCAAAGCGAATGTTTTTTTTTTCAGACGGCTTATTTGTTTTATCAATACAGTTTTTTTTTAAATTGAAATTGGTAAAGATATACAAAAAACAATTTGTTCGGTTTTTTTTCGGTTCAGCCGGTATGTTCATATAATATATCTTTTGGTTGTCCAGTTCTACTTTAAGGTAGGTAAATATGAATGATCTCAAAAACAAATAAATTAAAATGTGATTTTTTTAAAATAATTTTCTTAGTTTTGTTAAGTATATGCGGACATTGACTAAAATCGAGTTTTTGAAGGCATAAAAAACGGATTTAATAGTTATATTATAGCTAGGAACTAAAGTGACATAAAATTTGTAGCCTGAACAAAGCGAGAGCTACATTTCGCTGAGTGATTAAAATGCGTGGTAGGTTTAATATTTATAATGTATACTATTTTTTGGACTTTTACCTAAAGGGTTCAAGGTCACCTTGTTTTTAGTATATTTTTTAAATTAAAATTTACTAAATTTAATTTTAACTCCCTAAAATTTTATTGTCCCTAAAATTTTATTTTACTCTAAAATTTCATTTTAATCCCTAAATTTGATTTCTTTGCTTCTTGCTTTACCAAAGAACTATAAATAAATCTAAAGTGAAACATTGGTCCAGTGCAAAAAAGTTTTTATGAATAACATTTTCTTCTTTGTCACGTTTTTAGTCCCAGAAGTGCAAAAACATTTTTATCTGGTTAAAAATATTACCAAGTTAACCAAACATTGTTTAATAATTTGAAATTAAGTCTGTGTTTCGGACTTCCATGGTTTATATTTTATTTATACACGACGAGACGTTGCAAACTAGTTTGCACCTGAAGATGATCAGAGATTAAACTGATCGGAACGTCGTGTATAAATAAAATATAGACAATGAAAGTCCAAAACACAAAGTTAATTTCAAATTGTTTAATAATGTTATAAAAACATTTTTTGTCAATGTTAGAAAAACATTTTTTTCCCATGTTAAAAAAACAAATTTTTTCAGTGTTATAACAACATTTTTTTTCCAATGTTAGAAAAACGTTTTTTTTTTTAATTATTAGAAAAACATAAAGTTATATTTCTAACGTCAGAAAACGGGTTATTAAGCGCATTTTTCACAGTGAATATAACGTTAGAACTAACATCCAGGCTACCGTTATGTTTTCCGACTATATGTTATTTAAACGTTATTAAAATGTTTTTTTGTTAAGTGGGTAAGATATATTATATGAACATACTGAGTGAACCAAAAAAAAACCGGACAATTTTTTTTTGCTATAAGTTTACCAATAAGCCTTTTGAAAACAAACATTCGCTTTGCTGCCATATTTAAATCCAAGATGGCGCAGAAAATAAAATGCCTACAATTTTTAAACCCCTTTTTGTTTTATGTTGCCATTTTTTTTCTAACTACGTTAAGTTTGAAAAAACGTGCGCATTTGATTTCATGCCCATCTTAGATTTAAATATGGCGGCAAAGCGAATGTTTTTTTTTTCAGAAGGCTTATTTGTTTTATCAATACAGTTTTTTTTTAAATTGAAATTGGTAAAGATATACAAAAAACAATTTGTTCGGTTTTTTTTCGGTTCACCCGGTATGTTCATATAATATATCTTTTGGTTGTCCAGTTCTACTTTAAGGTAGGTAAATATGAATGATCTCAAAAACAAATAAATTAAAATGTGATAGGGCCGTATCAGAAAAAATAATGCACTGAAGATGATTTTTTTTGGGATCGAAACTTCAAAATAAAAAAAATGGTATTGTATTATGAAACAAACTTAAAAAGAAACTAGAATGTGAAGTAAAACATTTTGGTCCGTATTTAACTTTTTGATCCTGATGATGGTATCTACGTAACGAAACGTCGGATTAAAATTTTTTTTTTACAGAACTCAATTATCTCTTAAACTAAGGGAGATATCATCAATTGGTAATTCCGACCATTTTTCAACTTTCCCCTGTAGCTCAAAAACCACAAGGAACAGAATAAATCTGTTAATACAAGGTCAAAAAAGTAACACAGTAATGCGAAAACTGCATGTCTCTATCTTCAATAACAAAGGAGTTTCCCATTGATTCCCATCGAAAATGAGACACCCTCTACACTATCAACCTCTTTGCAGTAATATTAACACCAAAACGTTAACTTTGAACTGGCCATACTGAATGTGTAGAATAAAAAAAATTAATTTTAGGTACCTAATATGCATTTTGGGAAGTAAAATTTGTAACTGCTAGGAGTCAAATGTATCTAAAAAACGAAAGATGTTCAAGATATGGTAAAATATAATGAAAATATTAATTTGTTTTTTTACCATTAAAAAGAAGACTGGGGTCCTTTCGGACACCACGATCTAATTTTCGTAAATAATTAGTTTGTTTCTTTAAGTTTCAAAAATTCCTTTTATTAAATGTTTATATTTTTTAGTTAGATATGTAGTGTACCCACAATATCCAATTTGAAATTTCATCTTTTAGTTTTTTGGTTAAGGTGGGTTAGAACCCCAGTCGGCCTTCTTGGATTTTAATAAACAAACTGACAGGAAATCCATGTTTAACCTGTCATTTTGAGCACTAAAGCGGCCGTAGTTAACCGACCTTTTAGTTGAGAACGGTGTTAGTCCAAACCACTCTTTAATTCAAATAATTTGTATTGGTTATCAAAACGACAGTAGTCAGCAAAACTCTATAATATTTTTATAAAAACATAAGAATAAAGCAGGTTGCTAAATGAGAATTAAGTTAAGGTCCTTTGGGACGCCATGCAGTCAGTCCTACGCATAATATTTTGAAGTTCGTCTTTGAAAGGTGAAGGTAAAGGCGCACTTCTAATGCACAAAAAAATATAATTTTGCCTGACAAGAGCAACATAGAAAATTTCAATATGCAAAATTAAATTCATGTTTTCCAAATATCAAATTATGTCAAGCCATCGATCCAATATCCATTTAGTACTTTACAAAATTCAGTTAGTGTTTCAAATAATATTTTACAGTTTGCAAATTACAAGTTTTATTTCCAATTTTTTGTTTACTTTTTTTAAGTTACCTACAAGAAATGTTTAAATTTCAACCGGAATGGTAGTCAATATTTTGCGTCTTTAACTTATTAAAAGTTATTTTTATATTACTGTGAATGTTCCTGAATTTCGTAGAAAAGATCGCACGGAACGGTCCTCTCCCTGATATCGACCAATAATAGGCTTTTAAGCGACCACGAGTTATCCGAAACCTATTCGACCAAGACCGAACCTCACACATCTGCCCTGGGACCACGTGTATGAAAGTGTAGGAAAGTTCCTACGATACACGGCAATCGGGTGAGCTTTGGTCGTGGTCGGATAGGTTTCGGATAACTCGTGATCGCTTCAACGTAGGCAAGCTGGTCTCGGCCCGACATCGGTAAACTATTCAAGTCCAACATTGGTTTCCTAAAGCGGTCCAACGTCGGCGATTGACGAAGGTCCGTCGGTGGTCGCTTAAAGCGGCCCGACAATAGCAAACCACAAAGGTCCGATATGGTGGATAATAATAATAATAATAAGGCCCCACATCAGCCTCTCAAAGCGGCCCGACGTCGGTGATTGACGAAGGTCCGTCGGTGGCTGCTTGACACGATCCGACATTGGTAAACTACAAAGATTCGATAATGCGGGTGCTGAACCAGTCGGGCTGGTTTAAGTGGCAGAAGAGGTGATTCTTGTAGAGAAGTACCACCACCACTTGTCAAGTCCGCATTCTAGTTTTAAAATATCTTTGCTCATTATATACATATAATATTATCTTCCACTGTGCAGGGAACATAGTGACAATAGCGCCATCTCTACATACAGGAAGAAACTATTAAGCAGTTTAAACATTTTAAGGTGACGTAATCGGATCATCGTCAGTTGCCGATTCTCGACCAATCAAACAAAGTTCCAATCGGACCATCGTCGGCCGTAAAGCAGATAAAGTGGTCGTCGGCATAAAGTCGACTATAGTAAATCGGACCATCGTCAGTTGACGATTTTCGACCGATTAAACAAAGTTCCAATCGGACCATCGTCGGTCCTAAAGTGGTGTCGGCATACAGTCGACTGTAGTAATGTGGACCTCCGTCAGTTGCCGAATATTGACCGAAAACTGAAAATGGCAATCTGACCAACATCGGGTCAGAGTGTGGTCGCCGATGCCGACACACTGCCGACGTTGTCGACATTGGCCCGATTCAATGCCGACGATTTGTGTTTGCTGGGATGTCTCTGTGTTGGAATAATTTCTTTGAAGAGGTTCTCTATGGTCATATTCTCTATCTGTAGATCGTGTCTTGTTGTTTCGTGGTAGTTCTCAAATCTAGGACAGTAAATTAACGTATGTTCTGCGTCATCTATTCTTTGACGGGACAGTACCAACATATTATGTCGTCCGTTTTCTTTCTTCGTTTTGCGTATGTCTTAAAAGATCCACGTCCCGTTAGAGCTTGTGTCATACGTAATCCATTTTTTTGTGTTAGCAGTCTATTCATGTTTTAATGTCGGGAATAATTCTTTTCGTCCATTCTTCTTTGTCGGTATTTCGGTCCTATCTTGCTTGCCAGCATTCCAGTGTTTTCTCTTTTGCAGTTTCTTTGTTTTGTTCACTGTGGCCATTTTTAGCTTCATATACAATTTCTTTGACAATTAGGTGTATGGGCGGGTTGGACGGTATTCCTGCTATAACCTGAATATCTTCCGTTGATTCTTAGTAGCATGTTTTTGTACTCCTTTGTGCGCAGTACTGAATTCCATATCACTGCACCATATGTCACGATTGAATAAATAACACTGTATAGTAACTTCCTCTTGATCGTACTAGGCTCTTTTATGTTGGGTATAAGTTTTTATAGTTCAGCGAGTCTTTTACCTGCCTTTTTAAAGTGGCGGTCCGAGCCATTTGAAAAGGGGGGGGGGGGGGGCGGTTTCGATAAGAAAAAAAAATAGAATAAAAGCATAGCTTTTATGAGGAACATATCAATATATGCAAACAAAACTTAGTAACTACAAGTGAGGATTTGGTCTCAAATCTAGGGAGGGAGATTTGAAGTCGATTATTTCATATATTTTTTATTTAAAAAGAAAATTTTTGAGTGAAAATAAAGTAAAATCGTAAATATCAACGGTATTATAGCGCCGCAGGCAAAATTTTTGTAAGAAAATTGCTTTCAAAAATGCGTTTTTTGATTTGAAATTAAACTAACATTGTAAATATATCAATGGTTTCAAAGCGCAGCAGGCGAAAATTTTTGAGAAAATGACACTACGAATGCCATTTTTAACACAAAATTAAACTAATACCGTAATTATCAAAGGTGTACCGCCGCAATTTATGCCCTACTTTTGATTTTCTAAATGATTTCATAAAAAATTTAAAGCCAGGGTAGGTGGGGGGGGGGGGTTAACTAGCCCACTATCCTCCTGAAATCCGCGCTTGAGTAACTACGTATACAAAACCTAATAGCTAAATACTTTTTTTTGAGGTCTAAAAAGCTTTTTGTTGAAACATTACCTTTTATATATCATATCTCAAATATGAGATGCATATCTCAAAAAAAAAGTTCGTTTCCAGTTTTTTGGGCAAACCGTTCAATGACTCGCTCAATGTCAATTTCAATATGTCTGTTGATATGTTCTAATCAACAGAAAAATATTGCCACACTTGTTCATTGCCTCATAAACGTTATCAGGCATGTTCTGATTTAAGCTTTTGTCTACTTCTGACCAATATTGTTTCCAAATACTGACTTCTCCCAATAAAAGTTAAAGAATTTTTGTTTTGGATTACTAAAATAGTTTTTAGTATTTAGAAACGACCTTAGCTAATTTTGCCTTGATTTTGGCTTCAAGCCGCAAGCTTTATTTGGTATACCTTTTGGTTAACCAATTGGTACTTGTGACGTCATAGTAATGACGTAACATATACCACTCTCTTCCGAATTCATTCGGTAGGTCAAGAGAAACGAGCTTTAACCAAACTTTGGTGTTTGCTTTTTGTAGTTATTTTCTTATTTAAGTGGTTTACTTTGCTGAAGAAAATTTAACAATTGTTAAATAAATGACTAAAAGAAAAGCTTCTGTGGCTTTAAATCTATTCTATTCAAGAATATTTGTCATTTTTGGTGTACGTGTAAGTTTTTCAGCACCTGTTGACCCCTCCAACAAACGTAAACATCAGACAGACAGAGAAATATTCACCTTTGAGTAACCTATGGGCTAACACAGCGTTTTCGGTAAAAGTAAACGATATTCCATTCAGGAAAAAAGTTACCCCGTATCGGTCGTTTAAATTAATTACAACTCAATACAACAAAAATTTCAAATCCAACTTATTTGTCTACAAAAACGGGAGCTAGCACTATACCAAACCACAGAACCGTGCTACATTCCACAAAGGATACCCAGAGTCACGGTGGCGTCATCATTTTTGTATCCCAAATCGGTTGGTAAGCATTTGACAGACCAAACTTTGTACCAAAGTGCCGGTCCCTTTTTCCGCTTAGCATAACTGTCTGCAGATAACTAATGCATGGCTTTGGTTACCGATGCAGAAAAACTTTTTTTTACACCTTCATCAAAAACATGATTTTAGTAACTGTCTGCGGATAACTAAAGCATGGCGTTTTTGGTTTCCGATGCAAAAAAACTTTTTTCATCACGGGTGCAAAAGAAGATTTCTGTCTGTTTTTTACCCATAATTAAAGAGAAATAGCGGAAAATAGTAATATTGAAAAAATCTCATTAGTCTTGCCTAAAAAATAAGCCATTTCCGCCAGTTTTCACCAAGTATTTACGAAAAAATCATTTAAAAACATCGTCAAAATATCAAACTGTCAAAGATTAAAATGTCGCAAGCAACAATGAACGTCACTGATCAAAAATGCACATCGCTATGGAAACCATTGTTATTTCATTTACCAGCCGCTTTGATTTACAGTGTAAAGATGATGTGTTGCGAAAAATGCTTTTCGTTCGAGATTTTTAATAGTTATTTAAACAGCAAGGTTTGAAAACGACTCTATGCACACGATCGAGACAGTTTGGTGAACCGAGCCGAAGGCGAGGTCCACAAATCGAGGGAGTATTCACAGAAGTTTTCAAACGAGTTTTTTTACGATACTTTTTATACGACTGCAAATAAACAGAGACCAGAAAAATCAAATTTCAATTTAAGTTGTTTTAATTAATAAAATATATAATATTCTATTTGAAGTATCTAATCAACAAGGAGCCGTGACGGTTGCTGTGGAACTCAGCCAACTTATATTGTTGGGCGACAACAATAAAAATCACAATGACGGGAGACCCGTGTGCAAACATAAAGTAAGCGTATGCAAAACGTTTTGCACACGGCGTGCGCAAAATGCCGTTTTCAGATCGAGTCCTCCATGCGCAAAACCCCCTTTTTCAAGACAGTCGTGTCAAAAAGTATTTTCCTGTTTTTCTTCGATTTTTTGATAAAGGTATTCAAAAAAATAGTTTTAACAACTCGCGGCTAAACTGTGCTTTTTTTCTCTCGTGTTTTTAAATACCTCGCTGAGCTCGTTATTTAAACCAACGCTTGTAAAAGAAGCACTATTTTAGCCACTAGTGGTGATAACTACTATTTTGAGTCCTATAAAAAACTATCTTTCTAAACATACCACATCATTGATAGTTTTTTAGAATTTTGGCTTAGAATTCCTAAGTTTTAGGATCAATGTTTTTTTTTATAATCTTTGTGTTTTACCTATGTTTGATCATAAAACGGTAAGTACTTACTGCTAGAAAAGTAAGTTTTTGCCAAACTTAAAAATAAAACAAAACTAGGTGTCCATTTAAAAAATCATGTGTATGTTGCTTTTTAAGTAGGTGTTTTGTAGTATCACTTTTAATTACATAATTAACTGACGAAAAGAATCCATAAATTTTTTAAATTTAATTTTCTAAACTGATATTATTATGAGCATTAAAGATTGGTTTTTAAAATATAACCAGAATTTAAGGAATTCATCTGAATATAGTTGGAAATTACCTACGTAATTAAAAACGATCTCGAGAAAACTTAGTTTAGTGCTTACTCTTAATTCATAAACTTTTAATTTTCATTACCACTATGATTCCCGTCCGTATGAATTAAAAATTAATGAATTTAAACAATAATAATATGTTGGTTCGTTGGAGAGGGGTCAATAAAACACAGAAATCTTCTTCTTCTTCTATGCCGACGTTTTCGCCCTTTATTGGGACATCCTCAGGGCATGAAAATGCTAGATTCCCTCTGTCAAAATTATTTTTTTATAGGATTCTGATTTTCGAAACATTTTTCGCCTTCTAGATTTTTAATATTATTAAAAATAATATTTTGTTAAAATGTATCAGTGTTTTTTGTTCAAACGCGCGCCGTATAATTTCACTCTTAAAATATTTATTATAAATCTCGACAGTCAATTAGTATTGTTTTTAACATTTTAACAAAATATTATTTTTAATTTTATTTTTTTATTTTAGAAAAATCTATACAGCAGACCAAATGCCCAATTACAGTATGGACAAAAAAAAAGATAACAAAATAAATAATTCTAAACTTAAGAAAAAATAAATTAAACACACAAAAAATAGAAAAGAGCTTATTTAAATTAATACACCAAAGTAAAATCTTCTATTTTAAATAGGTACTGAAATATTTTGAAGAGATATGGAGGTAGTCAAGACTCGACATATTGCACATATCACATATTCTAGTAGTAGTAGGAAGATAAAACATATTATTTTGTCGAGATGATCCACAGGGCACTACAAATGATAGGCGATGTAAAATTTCAGCGCAATCTATTTTGTTATTCAAAATGTTATGTAACAAAATTTGGGACGAATTGTTTCGCCGTTTTTCCAAAGAGGAAACGTGAAATTTTTTTAGAAGTTCATTTTGAGGATAGCCTTGTACCAGGTAAATTCCGTCTGATTTAAAATGCAAATATTTCAAAAACTTCCTCTCAATATTTTCTAAGTTATCTTTATGTACGTTATACATGCAATGGGAGACCAAATGACCGAAGCATAGTCTAACTGAGATTTAACTAATGCAAAAAAAGTGCTTTAATAATTAGTTATATTATGAGCCTTGAGTGTACCTTACCAGGAAGATCTAGCCAAAATTGATTCGATATGATCTCCAAATGTTAGTCTGCTATCAAAAATTACACCAAAAAGTTCTTAAATGTTGTAGGTCTAGTCAAAATATTATTATTACAGTGTATAACTTGACACTTGTCAATATTCAAATCCAACCGATTATTTACACACCACAGATGTAACTCCTGTAAGTTCTTTTGAATCTTTTCACAATCTTCAATTGCCTCTACCTTAAACGAAGCCTAAAGTCATCGCAATAGAGTAAGAAATCAATATCAAGACTCTGTTCAATATCATTAATAAATAAATCAAAGAGGGGAGGCCCCAGAACCGACCCCTGGGGCACTTCCGAGCTGACTGGGCAAAGGTCGGACCTGTGACCACGCGATTCTACATATTGTTTTCTACCGTATAGGTAAGAACCAAATAATTTTAAATAGTTAGCATCAAAAGCAAAAGAATTCAGCTTATGTAAAAGAATCGCGTGATCAAGGCGATCAAATGCCTTCGAAAAGTCCGTATAAACAATATCAATCTGCCCTTGGGCATCTAGTTTCAGCAAAACCAAAACACCATGCTGGTTTGGACTAAGTTGACCAGAAACAGTGGGGCAGATGACGTTGTACAGTGTGATCTCAAAAACTTTTGCAAAATTATTCATAATAGAAATAGGTCTATAGCTCTCCAAGCAGCATTTTCCTGACTTCCGACCTAATCTGATCAATGCGACATCGTATTTAAGTTGAATTTGAGTTCCCTGGTGGAACACACCGCCTTAAATCATGATCCAACGTCCGGTTTGACTAAAAATTAGGGTGCAGTTACAAAAAATAATTGAATCAGACGTGGAGACGACGTCAGCTATTGTAATATCATTTTAAGTACAGGTTCCATCGACCCATTGACGTCAGTAGTCCACCTTAGTCCAGTTCAAATATTAGTGCACGCCTAGTCGTTCGACGGGCGTCCTTATGTCTAACATATTTTTAAGAAGTTCCGCCAACTACAAATAACGTCCGGTAGAGTCCCTAATAGATAAAAGTAAAATTAAGGCCAGATACAGATAATGTCCCATCGTCAACAGAGACGACGTAGTTTTAGATGGATTTTCGATATATGCCGTTGGCTTGTACGACGTATTTTTTTGTATTTATAACGTACGTATCATAACGTCCGCTAGATTCCTACTAGTGTCTTCTGGTTGCCGAAGGAAAAATGCCTAATGATGGATACACATCAATTTACGTCGGAATTAGGCCTACCGTCTAGCGTCAAGTGGATAGTTCAAAACAGTAAACAAGGGTTCTTTTAAAGATGCCAAAGAAAAGGTCATTCAGACATACTCACTCATTGTTTTTTGCGATTTTGCCGAAATTTGTTCACTGCTTTTGTATTGCAAGAAATATTTGATAAAACGGTTAGGATTATTTCGACATGGTTGACATTTGCCGTTTAAGCACAGTTACTGGATTCCGAGCCATCGTCGATCGGACGAATTCCACTTAGGTCGACGGGCCATTGGGGCATCGTCGTACCTACATGAAAGCCGCACCCTACGAATGAACGTCTGAAACCTTCCCTGTGTTAAGTAAAGACACGTACCAAAATTGGACGTCGGGTCCAGATTTGTCGGCGGGACGTTGAGCCATCGTCAAGCCTACGCATAAGTTGTATACCATGGCCCGACGTCCAAAATGCATTCGAATAAATCAATTTATTACGGATCGAGTAAAGACCATCTACTAAACTTGGACATCCGGCCCAAATTGGTTATTTTTTGGGCCTCAGCAGAAATCCGCCATACTTAGGAATTAGGTGTCTTCCGCCATTAGACAAACACAAGTTAAATTTTCCAATTACGTTGATATTAACAATAAAAAATGGTCAATATTGCAACCAATATTCGTTCGATGTTCCAAGTTTTTTAACAAACCTAATTAAATCATACTTAGTAGAAAGGTACCAATATGTTGAGGTAAAAGGTTGTAAATCGGAAACGTACATTAGTACCTCAGGAGTACCTCAAGGCTCTAATTTGGGACCTCTACTCTTTATAATTGCCATTAATAATATTATGAAAAATGTAAAAAATTCATTAGCTTTGTTGTTTGCTGACGATTTCAAGTTGTTTTTGGAAGTAATAACTGGTGATGATTGTGCACTAGTTCAGGAGGACTTTAATAATATAGTTAACTGGTGTGATAATAATAGCTTTAAATTACATAAAGACAAATGTGCTTGTATGACACTTACTTTGAATCAGAATATTATTGATTTTGATTACACTCTCAATGGAGCTAGTCTTAAAAGAGTTGATAGTAAGAAGGACTTAGGAATAATATTTGATTCTTCTCTTTCCTTTTCTGACCATATTATAGCCAAAATAGAAAGTGCCCAGAAAGTATCAGGTTTGATCATCAGAAATACAAAAAATTTAAACACTAATGTTAGCTTGCATTTATTTGATAGTTTGGTTTTGCCCATCTTGGAATATGGCACCGTAATTTGGTCTCCTCAGTACAATGTCTGGATTAACATTGTCGAGGGAGTCCAGAGAAAATTTTTAAAGGGTTTACATTTCAGAAAATTTGGCACATATCCCCAAAGAGGCTGTGATAATGATTATCTTTTGGGTTTGTTTGGTAGGTTATCAATGAGCAAAAGAAGGATCAAAATATTTTTGTGTACCATGTTTAGAATCCTTAAGGGCGACATTGACTGTCCGGACATTCTAAATCAATTACCTTTTGCAATTAATCGGCCTAACTCAAGAAATCCAAAAATGTTTTATCTTTCATTTCCCAGAACAAATCTGTACAAAAGCTCGCCAATATATCAATTATGTAATTATTATAATCTTTATGCTTTAGACATAGACATCGACAATATTACTATAAAGCATTTTAAAAAGCTAGTAGATAATAAATTGAGGGCTAATATTACATAACATTTTTTTTTTCTTCTATTTTTAAATTTATTGTTCTAAACTGTCTTTACTTGTTGTGTGTGTCATTTTATTATTACTGGTGTGATAGATATTTTTTTTTTTAAGTATTAGTTTATAATATGACTACATTTAAATCTAGACTTAAGCATAAAGGTTTTACCATTGTGATAATGTTTATATAGAATTTGTATCTGTAATTGGCCAATGGCTGTTGATACTTAACTAATAAATAAATAAATAAATAAATAAATAAATAAATAAATAAATATGTCTTTAGAATATAGCTTAAACTAAGAAATGTCAAATATGTTTGCAAATTAAAAAAAAATATATGTATATTTTTTGATTTTAGTTTTTTTTTATAAAATCTAAGAAATTTTGAGGCGCATGTATTTTTCTGAATTATCTTATCAATGTTTATCGGTAAACTAATCTTCGTTGGTACTTTTATATCCCCATCGTGCGTTAAAGGCCTGTCTTGTTATCATTATTATAAACTGCTTCTAAAGAATAATATTCATTGTTTTCCATATAAGTAGCTTCTATTCACAAAAAGGTTTACCCGCTGGAACTAATAAGATATAAATAGGTATAATGAGATTACCTCGGCTAAAACTATATTTTACGTTGGCGACTACTCCAGTTAATGATGTCGATGCGTCCTGGACATATTGTAGAAACTTAGGTAATTCCGATGGCGGTCCAACCAACGTCGTACGATCGACCCGTGTATTACCGCCAGGTCAGTTTAAGTACATCGCTAGACCCTAATAACTAAAGTGTTCGACGTCGACACGACTCGCATTTGAATGTGCCATATAGGTGCAAATAGGAGCCGGTTCGAGGTTAAACGGACGTTGGAGACTGACGTCCGATTTTTAATGCGGACGAACGCACAACGTCATATTACGTCAAATTGCTACTTGGGTCGTAATATCCTCCCTTTGATCTTTTGAACACCGGGCAGACCCTGGATATTTTCCATGAATCTGGAAACGCTTTTAGTTTTAGGCATAGGTTAAACAAAAAGAGTAACGGTTTAACAAGAACAGGATAACATATACAGTAAGAAGATAAAGATAAAAATGACTTCAAGCCCTGATCAAATACCTGTTTTTTTTGTTCGTTATTGCAATAACGAACAAAAAAAAGCAGATATTTGATTAGGGCTCGAAGTCATTTTTAGTTTCATCTTCTTACTGTATACCGACGTCGCGCGTCAACCCGCTTTGAGAGGCCGATGAGGGGCCTTATTATCCACCCATTATCGGACCTTTTGGTTTGCTATTGTAGGGTCGCTTTAAGCTAGCACCGACGGACCTTCGTCAATCGCCGACGTTGGACCGCTTTAGGAAACCAATGTCGGACTTGAATAGTTTACCGATGACGGGCAGAGACCAGCTTGCCTACGTTAGACCGACCAAATTAAACAGCTATATGGGCGGATGGTCGGTAATATGTGGTTAAACCGTACGACGACGGTATGCCGATGTCAGCAAAGTAAAATTTACCATTGGTCCGACGGCGGGCTACAGTCTAACGTTGCTTCGGCAAACATACATTGGGCCTACATCGCAAAGCGGACAAAAAATACTGCTGGTCCGATGTCGCAAATCGACGTCATGCCGATGACGGCAAATTCGGTAATCGACATCGGGCCGACGAAGCCCCGAGAGAACCGTGTTTGTTGGGATGTGTCCTTAAGAATGACACAAATAACAAAGCTTTCATATCTATTGTAATAATTTGAAAAAAAATATAAAACAATTTCTTATAAACAAAAAAAGTTTCTACTTTTGAAAAATCAAATTCTTTATCTTCGTACAACCTTGTAAGTAATTAAAAAAAAATTGAAAAAAAGCAAAATACCAATTCTGGCCTAAAATTAAATAACGCAGAAGTGAGGCAAACCTTGTCAATGGCGCGCGGCTAATTAATAAGTGCAAAAAAAAATTAAAACTTTTCTACAGTTTCGCAGTAATTTTTACGAAAAAATGTTTAGATCATTACACCGGCATCATGGCAACGTTGTAATAGTTCAAAAAAAGTTTTACTAGCATTCTAGTTCTGGCCTTACAATAACACGAGTGCGAAGCGTAAAAAAATATAATTTTTTTCTAAATTTGAGCGCGGTAACTTTTTTCGAGGTATAAGTCTTGCGCTATAATATATTGTTTTGTCGCGATAAGTGCAGGCGCTCTAAAAATATTTCGCTATAAATTGTGACGTACGCTACACAGATGAGCCAGTCTGTCTACATGAAAATTGTTGAAAGTATCTGACAGACTGACATTTAGTTGGGTACCGTGGAGTCCTTTTGAGTAATGCGTACGCCAATTTTATATAGTGTATTATGGGCCTCGCAACTCAATATCCTTTTAGGTATTTCAAATTGACAAAAAATGTCACTGTCAGATTTTCTTGTTGTCATACGCTTATATTTAAAATTTCCCCAACTAAACGGATTCGAAAAAGCCCAAATTTTGGCCAGTGTAAGTGGTTGATCGGTTCGAAGAGTAGCGGCCCATTATTGACGAAACAAGGCTACAAATGTAAGAATAAGAAGAAAGTATCAAGAAGAAGGAACTGTTCGACGAAGGTGAGGCACTGGCTTGACCCAAGTCAGTACGCCTCAAAGGCGCCCAAAGGCGAAAATTGAGGCACATTTTTCTGGATTCATAAGAACGACGCGCAGATGGATAAGCCGTTCTAGACTTGCGCGTTGCTGCCAAGAAAATCTTACTTAGGGAGGAAAAGAAGCAAGCCAGGTTCATTTTTGCACTAAACTATTCACTACAAGAAGAAGAATTTTGACAACAAGTGGTCTTCACGTATGAAAAAATCTTTCAGTCCCACACTGACATCAAACAAATCCCAACTAACCCATGGAAAATGTGTGGGGCCTTATAGCAAAAAAGTTAACACGAATGAATATTGTTCCCAGAAATTCCAACCACTTAATGGAGCTCATAGTCAGAGGGTACGACGAAGTCATTGATCCTGCAGAGGTGGGCTGACTATGATTGCTTTCCTTTCGCCAAACAGTTTCTTCTTCTCGATACTTTTTTCTTATTCGAACAATTGTGGTCTTGGTTTGTCCAAAATGAACTTTAAGAGTATTTTTTTTTAAATAAAACGTTTAATAATTTAAAAAAAAATGTTTTATTCATTAGTATATTAGTTTTTTAGTAAAGTGTGGTCAGTCTCCTTATGTTTGTGTTTACAATGTCAAAAGATCTAACTTGTAATTCGAAAACGTCAAAGTCAGTTACAATAAGCAATCAATTAGCAAAACTTAAATTCAACAGACCTGCAGCTAACTTCTCCTGTACGCATTTTATGTGGCCGGAAGTACATAAACGCGACAAGAGGGGTTGGAGGGGTAGGTAGAAGTATTATTTAGTGCTAAAAAGAAGGGGAAAGGGGTTGCAAAAATGTTATAAAGTGTTGCAGGGGGGAGGGGTCATTTGGAAAAATGGTTTTACATAATTGATAGTAGTAGAGTAAAATTATCATTTGAAATCTAAAAAAAAACCGGACAGGCTGAGTTTTTTGTATGTTCTTTGGGGGGTGGGGGTCTAAAAGTAAAATTCCGAGGTTTGTGTTTCCCCCACTCCTCAGGAATTATCCGCTAATTTGAAGAAACTTTGGAACCAATTTTCTCCATTTCTGTTGGTCAGAGACAAAAAAGTGTAGAAACAAAAATCTTTGCCATAAAATTTGCAATATTTTTTGTAACAGGTTGAATTCTCTGCAGTTAGTTTTTAAAAAGATAGAGGGCGTTGAAGTTACGAAAAATCAGTTTAAGGACTAAATGTCAGTCTGTCGGACACTTTTGGCAATTTTCATGCCGATAGACCGGGTCATTTGTGTAGTTTCTAAAAAAAAAATCACTTTTTGTTGGTCAAAATACGTTAAAACTAATTTTGAGTAACTGGCGCCCTCTATCTTTTTGGAAACTGAATACAGAAAGTTGAGCACTTAAACAAAAATGTTGAAAATATTATGCCGAATATTTTTGTTCTCAGACTTTTTCGCCTGACGGATGGTTCCCGAGGAGTGGGGGATCTTACTTTTAGACCTCCCTGGATTTTTTTCGAGGTACCCCCTTATTTATGACAATTTTACTGTACTACTAGTGACGAAAATGAATGACAGCAAACCATTCAAACAATGTAGGTATCTAGTAGGCTATGATTTGTAGAAGCGTCGGAAATAGACCGAAACGATTTTCGTCCCTAGAGAAGAAAATACTTTCTTGAGATGAAAATGAAAAAAATTTAATAATAATAAAAAATACGAATTAAACCCTAAAGTGGTCGTAGGAAAAATAGCGTACACAACTCGATAGAAAGTAACTTTCTTTTACTCTCGTGTTGCTTCACTCAGCTATCGTCACTTTCTTCTCTCGTTATGTAATATACTATTGCATTGGTAACCAAAAAATCCATGATTTTATTATTTGCGGACACCGAGTAAAACAAAAATTGATAAAGGTATAAAAAAAATATTTTACCTACTCGCGTGCAAAGTGCACTTTACCGCACTCAAAAAAAAAAATCTCGAAAGGAATAACCTCTAGGTTTCACACTTTTACAATCTTTTTAAAATTAATAATCTTGAAAAAAAAATTTCTTAAAATTTTTCAAATTATTATATTTTTTTAAAGGGTATTAAGACGCTAGTAGGTAAAATTTTGTACATAACAAATGCGTAAAGTGCCTTTACCACCCTTGACGGTTTGCCCGAACTCCGCTTCGCGTCGCTTGTGCAACTGCTGTCGCGTGCGGTAAAGTATCACTTTCCGAACTTGTTAGGCAAATAACTATTAAACCCGCTACTTCATTAACCTACTCTGGCAATATCCATTTTTTAACTGGCGATAATATTCTTAATCCTTCACCAAACATAAAACAGTATTTTGTTGACTGCATTTATTTCGATATAACTAACTTCCTTTTGAATTCGTACTTATAAATAAATTCTTAAACTTAAACCATGGCAAATCTAAAAGTTCATTCTTCTGCATATTTTCCATTGTAGTAAGGTAGATATTGCAAAACAGTTTTCCAGTCAGTAAAGTAAGTAACACCGAGGGCTGCAGTTGTTCCAAACGCCACTCCGGATCCAAGCCTGAAACAAAATTATATTAAGCTGATAATCCAGGCTTATTCGTGAAAGTCAAAGAAAGTCAATAAAGTACTTCTATCATTGCCATTGGAATAAGCATCCAGTGGGTGATGGTCTAGGGACGTTCACCTTTTTACAATTCCCTTCATCTAGTTTTAACCTAAAGAGGTATTGGAGTTTGGGAGTCTCTTTATTTACTTTGTCGATTTCTTTATGGTAAAACTACCTATTGAGGCTATTAAGAAAGGCTTTAATCGGCTGTTTTTCAACACAAAGCGGTGAAGTGATCCAGTGCCAGGCATGGATTTTTAAGCGGTAAGGTAACTTTGTCTGACGCTCAGCAATCTGGCGACCAAAGAAAGTTACTTTTTCTGCTGCCAAAAAATCCAGCCAACAACAAAGAAGTGTTCATCCCGGCGACAACCTTTGGGATGGGTACAAAAGTATAATATTGTATCTAACAAACTTAGTCTCAAAAGGCACGGCAGGCGCGGGAGATGTTTGAAAACTAGGTATACCTATCTAAGGATCAAAATAAAGTCCATAGCACTGTTGATTGTAATTTTTAGGATCAGCGGATTCCTGCTAACTTGATTGTTGACTTGAGTAGCAGCAAATACACGGCGTCCCCCCAAAGTTTAGTTTTGTAGAAATTCACGAATTTTTATTTTTTTCACCACTCCGTCTGACCGTCTGTTTATAACATATAGCCCCTTAGCTCTCAAACTACGTAAAAAGAAATGTACTTTTTTAAGTACAAATTTACAAGTTTTACAATCTTAAGATGTCAAAGTCAAAGATGTACATTTTCCAATTTTCAAGAATTTTTAAAATCTAAATATCTGATTTTGCGTCCAATAGTATTCATAATTTCAGCTTTTTTAACAGTTTTTTATTAAGTCACTAAATCAATAGCCAACGTTTCGACACCATCCGTGTCATTATCAAGGCCAGATTATTTGTTTTTGTGTTTGAATTTTTTTAATTTATCACTTTCTGATGCTCCGCACTCGTACCTACGAAAAAAAAAACGAGTGCCAAGCTCGGTACTATATATATACGCCACATATCTCTTCTGTACATTTATTCGAGCGCTAAATTTTCTCTTCATTTTGTAAATATGTTTGGCTGAAATTATTAGTGGGAAATTCGCCATCCGACACCCCCAATAAAACGCTATATATATGTCGTGTATCATTGATTGATAGATAAATAGAAATTTTAAATAAATAGACAATAGATAAATACAAAACTAATAATCGTGAATATGTACCTCCTTGTCTTTATAACATCTCTAGGTTTTTAAAACCGCAGTAGGCTTCAAAGATTTCCCCATTTGCAATACTAACAAATAAATCGGACCAGTACCCTCTCCTTACAGGCCGATCAACTCCTACCGATTTAGTGTACTTTAATCCACATTCGCTGCCATTTTCACTCAAAAGTGACAGAAAATCCATTAGTTTTCTGTCCATATGGCGGCGAAGATCGAGAAAAGAACACTAAAACGGTAGGAGTTGATTGGCCTATGTGGAGAAGGTATTGATCGGACGAAAGGATTTCCGAATAGCCAGTCAAAACCCCAGTTCCTCGGTAGCTCAGTTCGTAGAGCATTAGACTGGTATTCTAGAAATCCCGGGTTCAAATCCTGGTCGAGGAAAAACTTTTTTCCGATTTATTCCTTCACCCTTTGCCCTCTACGCGACAATTATTTTCTCTAAATTATATATTATTATTATTTTAAGAAAATGAGTAACAAAAAGATAGATCAATAAAATTTTTATATTTTACCTACTACTAAAATTTTTAATATCTGTGTGTTTTTTGTGAAAGTTTGACATATTTTACTAACCAAAAAAGTCATCTTCATTCAAAAACTGTCTGGGGAAATTATAAAAAGAGACAACAAAACATCAGTCCATTTCATAAAATCGCTTTTACATGCAAATATGAAAAAACCTAGAGAGGGCAATATGAGTTGCCCACCTCCGATAAAACGATAACTGTCAAACGTATAGAGGGCCTCTAGTCCAAACTAATGTTCCGGTAGCCGGCTGCCGCTGACTTCCATTTCTGTCGAATTGTGTTTGATTGGCTTTCATGCAACTTGTGAAAAATCTTAGCGTTGCCTTTAGTCGTAATTTTAGAGGGAGTTCTACCTCCTCTCGCCTTCGAGAATAAGCATCCTGGAAAGATGTTAAAATTTTGTTTTTTGTCAAAATAAAACAAAAACACGTCGATTGCCTGTTAGCTTTATAGCGCCATACACTCTCGTTTCTCGTGTCTTGTTATCTTGCAACTGATTTAAAAAGTTTAAACATTTTTGTGCAGAGTATAACTCGGCTATATTAGGGACTTATCGGTACATAAAGTCGGCATAGCCTGGCTTTAATAAAGACGGCACTATTTTTGACAATTCCTCACGAAGTTTAAAAGGAATCTGACATTGTTGTTGTCTAAATGTGTCATCTTTGCTATTAAAATAATGTCGACTTTCATAATGTTTGTGCCTGCCTTTAATAAAGGACGGCATTAACTTTAATTTTTCAACTTCAAAAATGGCACAATATGAGCATGCTTAGATGACATGTTTATATAACAAAAATGTCAGAAACCTTTCAACCTTCGTTCGGAACTGTCAGTAATAGTGCCAAGTCAGGCTATGCCGCCTATATGTACCGATAAGTCCCTATTTTAATTGGGGCACTTACGAAAAATTCTAAATATTATTTTTTTAACATTACAAACACCACTGCTTTAAGATTTGGCAACTGACAAAGGACCCCTCACTTAACATTGCCACTGGCTTTCGGTTGGAATGGGCTGGGCGTTTGATATGTTGTACATCTGTTCTCCCTGATCAACGTTTAAATACACCTCCTTTTGATCCGACCCACGGTTACAGAGATATAGGTGTTGAAAGTTGGGGGGTTTCCAATGGGATTTTTCACTAAAATCAGTTTTTTGCCTATTTTGTTGCATTCGAGTAGCTAACTTGCTAGTTCCAGAACACCAGTTTTTGGGTAGAGAATCAGGCTATTAAATGCAGTTGAAAAAACTGACATAAGGTCATAGCACCAGTAGTAGACAGGCCAATAGGTGACACTTTAAAAAAAAATCAATAAAACAAGCTAAAAACTATATAAATTTTCTTTGGTTTGATGTTAATTTGGTGACGCAAGTGCACTCTACCTGTTTGCATCAGAAGCAGTGTTATTTGTAAATCCAAAATGGCTACAGCCGACTTTCTGAAGCAGGTACCTCATTTCGTGTTTATTAAGTTTTTTGTTACTAGAATGTTCAAAAAGGTAGGAAAATATTATTTACAACTTCTGTTAGTTTTACCTTAAGATTTTGTATATTTTTTTGTTCAATTCAAGGGTGTTGGAAGTGATTTTGGTGTTCATTTATAAATTTAAGTACATAACCATAAAATTACCAAGATACTGGGAGGTAACCAGGGTTGACCTAGAAATTATCTGACTCTAATGCATGACAGCTAGTGTCAGGCATTGGTTACAGTCAGAAAACATCGGTTCCAGTTGGTGACATTTTTTTCGTTTTGTTTTAGAGTTAAGCCATGCCAAAGAAAATACTACAATACAGTCATGATCAGATGCAGGCAGCACTGGCAGATTGTCAAAATATAATGCCTACTAAAACTTCAGCCAGAATCCATAAAGTTCCAAGAATCACTTTGCTCTATAAATTAAAAGGCAAAAATCCAGTGGCACAAAGAATGGGCCAAATATTTCACTTCCAATATTTCCAATAGTCAAAGTTTTTAGAATTTTCAGGAGGGGTCATAAATGAACATAAATCACTACAACAGCTGTGGGAGAGTTTGCGAACAAGTGAATGCATCTAAAAAACAACAAGAACCAACCTTTCTTAATGACCAGGTAGTTTGAAATGTTACAAATGAAGAAGCAGAGGAAAATTTGAAAGAAAAATTAGATACTGTAGAAGCCGTGTTAAATGAAAGCACCGAAAAAAATGAAAATGCTGGAGAAAAATTTAAAAATGGTATAGATGTATCTGTCTTTCACTCAACACCAATTAACGATGATTCTCAAGAGAAAATGTATGTGACACCAGTTAAAATAAACATTAGTATTGAACCAAAATAATACATGCCATTTAAGAAACAAGTAAGGAATCTTTAAATAAAAAGAAGAAAAAAGAAAAAAAAAGACCTCTAATTCATGGCAACAGTATAATAAAAAGAAACAGCAAGAGAAAGAACTAAAGGAACAATTAAAAATTAAGAGAAAAGAAAAAAGAGAAGCAGCTAAGACTAAAAAACTATTAAAAAAGAAAAATGTTGAAAAAATAAATAAATCAGAATCAGAAGACAGTGAGATCATAAAATATGCAGTTTGAAAATTCTGAATGGAATGAGGAATTTAAAGATGAAGATCAAGATACAGAGAACGAACAAAATCTAACTAAAATAGACAGTTTAAGTATGCTACAAAATGGACTTTTTATTTTAGTATCATTTTTGGGAGACAAAAGAAATTCCCAAAAGTTTCCTTATGTTTGCATTGTAGAGAAGAAAGTTCCTAAAATAAGTTATTAGTTATGGGATGCAAATGCATCGATACTGCTAAAAAAACGTTTAAAGGGGAGGTATTATTTTCGTCGGAAAAAAGTTTTTGAGATATCATCAAAAATGTGATATTTGGGTGTTTCTTAGCCTAAATAATCGTTTTCGTCGTGACGTATGTTTCTGGTCTCTAGCATAGCATACACATATACATAGTAGAAATAGGGACAATAAACCAAACATTTTCCAGGTTCACGGGCAATTTTCATAAAGTGTGATGAGCTTATACATATTATATAGCTTATCTTTTTATTCTCTCTAAAGATTTTTCTAATATCAAAACATAAAAAATATTTCACCTTTTGTTCTTTTTTAATCAGCGATTTTACGAAAAATTGTATTTTGAAAAAAGATTTTCACGTTTTTCAAGTTTGTGCTGCCACTAAGAGTGACGTAAATGAGATATGTCAAACTTTTCAACTGCATTCAATAGCCTGGTTCTCTCCATAAAAACTGGTGTACTGGAAGTAGCAAGTGTACTGGAAGTAGCGAGTTCGAATACAACAAAAGAGGCCAAAAACTGATTTTAGTGAAAAATCCCTAAAATCTGAAACTTCCAAATTTCAACATCTATATCTCTAAAACCCTGGGTCGGATTAAAAAGAGGTCCATTTAACCGTTGATCAGGGAGAACAGATCTACAAAATATCAAACGCCCAGCCCATTCCAACCGAAAGCCAGTGGAAATGCTAAGTGAGCAGTGTCCTTTGCTTAATGTGCTTATTATATTAAGACAACTTATGACAGAACAGAGAAATTATGAGCCCTAATCTAAAGCTTGATTTGTGTGAATCCTTAATTATGTCCCGCATATCCTACTGTGACACTGTATATGGAACTAGAAAGTTTGACAGAATAACTCACATAATAAGACAACAAAAAATACTTAAATTGGTCGACTTACGAGAACTGCATCTTAAGGTATTTGTGCACAAAATACTTCTAGAGAAACAGCCTAGATATTTATATAACAAACTTTCTTCTTTGATCATGATCGGCACCGATCATCAACTTTCCAACGCTCGTTTTCATATAACGCAGCAAAAATTTATAACAAAGTACCTAGGATTTTCTTAATTATAATATAATAAATTTTAAAAAATGCATAAAGGAGCTAACCGTAGCACAAGTGACGTAATTTTCTTTTTTTATGGTTTTTGGTTATTCATTTTTTTTTTTAGGTATAGTTTTTACGATTAGGTTGAAAAACGCTCTAGAAGGCTCTTCATCTTTTTTACTTTATATATTACTTTGTACTAAAAAGCCTGTTAAATAAAGACATTATTTATTATCGTTTTTATCTCCCTCTCCCTTTCAAAAATGACATACTATTATTATAGTTCGATTTTTTCTTTGCCAGATATTTACAAAAACTGAATGCTTGCTGTTGAATTTTTAAAAACTCACTCTTATAGTGTGCGGGATCATTCCATTTGGTATGGATATAGTTAGAACGATCCTAAGTTTAAGTAAAATTTTTGGTTTTAAGCATTTTAAACCAACCCTCCTTGAGTTTTGCTCATAGTTTGATTTATAAGAAGAATTTTAATAAATTTGTTTATTAAATAATCATCTTAATACAATATTTTGTTGGCGCGTGGTTTAAATAGTAAACACTCTGTAGAATAAATTAAAACTGGGGCTATATATTACTCTAATTAAAACTTACCCTTGTTCATTAATTTTTCCAATTAATACTTGATGTCATACAACGATTTAGATGGGTAATAATAAAATAAGGAGTAGATTAATTTTGTATTTATTTAACAGGTGTTTTTATTTATGAAATGTATTAAAAAACCTAATTGCAAGTTTTTTTTACATTTCTGTCACTGTCAAAATGTCAGTTTAAAAATATTAGCGCTGCGTTCAATCACAAACAGCGAGTTCGGATCTTTTACATCTGATTGCACCTTGGCTTGCCCCAACCTCTACTGATAAAAACTGCAGCTTTGAAATGAGTCCGCTTTGAGCAAGGAAAGATTTTTTAACTGAGCTTTTAGATAACCTCAATGTTTTAGTTTCAGTTTGTAAATAAATTAATATAGTTGTTTTGGGTTTTTATGTTTAGTTTATTTTTCGTGCATAATCAGTGACCTTCACTTATGTCTGTTTTTCCTCGTAGTGCCCTCATAAATATATTTTTTTGTGCTGAAATCAAGTTTAAAATATGGCGTTTTTCTGTACAAATAGAAGGTGTTTTATTGAATAATGAACAACTTGGGACATTAAATACGGTAAATTAATCCTTGCAAAAACGGTTACTTAGGGAAATTATAAACGAACTTATTACCAAATGTCACAAATCCATCCTTTCTGGGTCCTATAAATTTAAACCACCTCCCCAAGGTGGTCTAAAAAATCAACAACTTTATAACCTCAAACATAACTAATGAAGCTATTATATGTGCCAAATTTTTGGCGTATTCACCATTTGCCATTTTAAAACCTGTCAAAAAAAATTAGTTTTAGGGCATTTCCGCCTAAAATATTTTGGGAAAAAAGCAGTTTTTCAGTGGTATTTTGCAAGAGCAACACAAAATAATCAATATCTTTGTGTCTTTTCTGTATAGATAAGTGTTTTTTGAAAATTGGTTTTAAAATTTAGTACCCCCCACAGGTGTAAATATTTAGACCTGTGGGGGGTACTATTTTAGATCTTAGTAAATCTCACTGTTAAAGTTTCATGAAAGTTCCGTCCTTTAGTCCAAAAAAAAGGCATTTTTTTATCTGCAGATTTTTTAAAACTTATCCGACTTTTATCGTTGACAGCTTCTTGAAAAGCTAAGACATTAGGCTCTCTTGTCCTATATTGAAAGTTAACATTTAATTAAAATCAAAAAGGGGGAACGCGTTTAAAAAATAGCTATCCCCCTTGCAAAAGTTGTATGCGCCACTGCGCCGATTAAAATACTGCGCCACAAAGCCACATCCTTTCGATTTACATCGAGGTTTCGTTTATTAAAATCAGACAAGAACCTTAAAAGACTCGGTAAAAGATATAGTCTCGCGAACTAAGAATATATCTTTTAGAGTGCTTGTCCGCTTTAAAGAAATGAGACCTCGATGTGAATCGGAAAGATGTGGCTTTGTAACGCAGTATTTTTAATACTCGCAGTGACATACACAATTTTTTTGTAGGGGAGGTCAAATTTTTAAACGCGTTAGCCATCTTGTCTTTTAACAAAATACGAACTTTCAATACTGAGTGAGAGCTTTCCAAAAAACTGTCAACCATGAAAATCGGACAAGTTTTAAAAAATCTGCAGATAAAGAAGTGTGCGGTTTTTTGGACCCTTTTTTAATATGATTGAGCAATGTCTTTTTTTCTAGGTTAAGGAATATGCTCCAAAACTCATTCAATATCAAACCCGGAATTCCTAAAACCCGTAATTTATCAGAAAATGTTTGCTAAACTGATTGCGCATTCGCCAATAACACATGAATGCAAGACGGGTGAATGCAAGTGACATCTATATACAAACGCATCAGCGACAAATGCATCAAAATGCTGCGCCGGTGCGCCACCTGCCTGTACTCTCCGGTCCACGTGGTATTGGCGAATTCGCAATTAATTTAGTAAAAATTTTCTGATAAATTACGGGTTTTACGAATTCCGGGTTTGATATTGAATGATTTTGATGAACAAGGGTTTGATTAAAAACGGGTCGTATAAATTTCGAATTTGTTATTGAATGGGTTTGAAATACAAGGTTCGGAAAAAAATTGGTTTAACGAATTGCTGTTCCTATACTGAATGATTTTATAATTGAACTTTCTTTTATTTAACGGGTTTGATTTTGCAAATTCTGATAAACCGCGGGCGTCCTTCTTGAAAGCGGGGACCAGCGTCGAATCTAGTGACGCGGCTTTGTAACGCAGTATTTTTAATACTCGCAGTGACGTACACAATTTTTTTGCAGGGGAGGTCAAATTTTTAAACGCGTTAGCCATCTTGTCTTTTAACAAAATACGAACTTTCAATACTGAGTGAGAGCTTTCCAAAAAACTGTCAACCATGAAAATCGGACAAGTTTTAAAAAATCTGCAGATAAAGAAGTGTGCGGTTTTTTGGACCCTTTTTTAATATGATTGAGCAATGTCTTTTTTTCTAGGTTAAGGAATATGCTCCAAAACTCATTCAATATCAAACCCGGAATTCGTAAAACCCGTAATTTATCAGGAAATGTTTGCTAAACTGATTGCGCATTCGCCAATAACACATGAATGCAAGACGGGTGAATGCAAGTGACATCTATATACAAACGCATCAGCGACAAATGCATCAAAATGCTGCGCCGGTGCGTCACCTGCCTATACTCTCCGGTCCACGTGGTATTGGCAAATTCGCAATTAATTTAGTAAAAATTTTCTGATAAATTACGGGTTTTACGAATTCCGGGTTTGATATTGAATGAGTTTGATGAACAAGGGTTTGATTAAAAACGGGTCTTATAAATTTCGAATTTGTTATTGAATGGGTTTGAAAAAACAAGGTTCGGAAAAAAAATTGGTTTAACGAATTGCTGTTCCTATACTGAATGATTTTATAATTGAACTTTCTTTTTTTAACGGGTTTGATTTTGCAAATTCTGATAAACCGCGGGCGTCCTTCTTGAACGCGGGGACCATCGTCGAATCTAGTGACGCTTGCGCAATAAAAAGATTTTTTCTTGAAATGTGGTAGGTGATAAATCCCATCGCATCTACTGTCACCCCTATAAACGGGAAATTTATTTCTCACTCTACCCACCAGCACAGTCCAGGGTTCTTACTTCCCATTTCTGACGTCACAATCGTGCTTGTGACCTCACAAGTACGATATTTCTTAGTTACTACGTTTTCCGATTGTACTTTTGATACGTGGTAGGTGGGTTGCATAGAAATAGAAGTTGAGAATGGGCAAATCGCATATTTTTGCGGTTAGCCACGTCAGTTTTCTACGGTTGACGCCGAGTATAACAAACCAATTTTTATACTCTATTTGAACTTTGTTTTTGAAAAACAATCAAATGCCAAAAGAAAATTCATTATTTTCGACAAGACTTCCGTCACTAAAAGCCTTCAAAAATAATCTAGGTAAGTCCTTTTTGTATTTTGTATTTCTTGTGCGTGGTAAGAAGGCAGATGGTTGCCTCATGACAACCCGTGTATAAAGCGCAAGAAGTAAAAACAAGCATACAAAGACAGGCGAGACGCTCCAAACTTGATCTGGCCTAGCTCTAAGTGAGTGGGCAAGGCTCCTTAAGGAAGTCGAGGATTATTAACTTTCAAACCGAACTAACAGGTGGGTGTTTTGTCAACTGACGACAAAGGTATAGCCATTTTATATAATTCGTATCATATTGTTTGTGATAACCTCGCTTCTATTATTTTTAGGAAATATAAGAAGCCCTTAAGCCTTATATGTGTAGATTTAAGACCAATCATTCCCAGAGACTACAAAACTTCAACAATAATTATCAATGACTAACCCCCTCCATTTCTATGACAATGAGAGGAACTTAAAAACTTTAACAACTGGGCCGACAATTGTTTCTAGTAAGTACCTACACAAGAAAACTAAGTTTCCTTTTTTCAAACAGTACATAAAAGTTTTATTATTTACTTTATTTTTGTACTTGACGGGGTTACAATTTGATATTATGGTCGCGATTCTTCAGAAAAGACAGAAAATCTCACCCGTCACAATTCTGGAGAGTGACGAATTTTACTTATAGTCTCATTTAAAATAAAAACGCCTTATCCTTAATATTTATACTAAAGTAATAAGAGAAACTGCGTCAATTTTTTAATAACATTTTGTAAATTTAATACTTTAAATAAATTCTGCAGGACTAGTTTTACAGCGGAGCTAAATTGCTACTACGCGTACCAATAAATGTCAAAAAGTGTCGAAAATTCTCACCATGCAAAAGGAAAGACAGAATTTGTGTGACTTTTCTGAACAATGACAGCGAAATATTCCATGGCTATCTATGGTTTTATGTGTTAAGAATTAAAGGTTTGTTTACGCACAAAAATAAGCTTAATAAAATACATTTTTAAATTAAAAAAAGGATTTTTCACAAAAACTGCTTACAAAAATTAAAATTGTCATATTTTTTTATATACTTGAACAGTATTAAACAACTAAATTTTATGGAATATTAACAAATAAGTCCTGACAAACAATTAGTTAGTGGAAACTTGTGTTTAAAAATAGTCAGATTTTTTGTAAGGGCGAAATTTTCTGACGGTTTTTGAAGAATCGCGATCTAAATAAATAAATTGGAATGAACTTTGAGCTAGGATGCCCGATTGGTGTCTTTGTTTCAGGCTACCACGGAGGCCAGAGCCACCTATTTCGGCTGTGTACAAGTTGACTATTGGATAAATTTTCACTTAGACTGGATAATTAGTTAATAAATATAAGAAAAAGTTTGACTTTGTATAGTTATTTTTTTTTTAAATTTTGTATAACATACTTAGTAATTAAATTAATTTGTTCATTGGGAAATTTTCAATAGTGTTGTACCTGTAAAAAACCATTGCATATTTAAATTTCCTGCTTGTCAGGCAGGGCTACCCTTGTTTACAAACGCAGTTCAAATAGAATTCAAATTTTAAATTATCTACATATATTAAATTTTTTTAATGAAAAGGTTCCAGGTTGTGTGATATTTTAATAGTAGGATTCCAAAAAAATATACAACCCCTCTGTTTTTTTTTTTAATTATTTTAATCCTTAAAATTGACTCGACGTTTCGACGCCCTTTTTGGGAGCTTTTTCAAGAGACAAACAGGGGGGAAGGGTGGACATAAAAACGTGGACAATATTATATTTCGTGATTCTGAAAAGAAGAAAACCGGGGGGACTAGTATCTTATAGTATTACTACACTTAATTAAAATTATAAAATTAAGAACTTAATACAAAATGGCTTACCATCAGTTTGACATAATTTTCTCTTTATCAGGAAACTTGGCCAGCCGTCGTAAATGGAGAGGAACAATTTTAGAACAATTTACTTCATTTTCCAACGAATTCTTTTGTTGTATTTGTTAATCATCTGATGCTGAATGCATGCATTTAAAGAAAACATGTTTTTTATAAAAACGTACAGGATCTGAAAAAACCAGAAGAAAATGACCGTAGCCCACAAACCTTATAACCAAAAAAATAGACTGCTAATGCTTATGGGTTTTCTCCCAATAAATGACTGCCTCATGGAAGTGACAGTTTGGTGTTATTGGAACCAGAGTAAACCGACTTGAGTAAAATTTGTTGTGGTTGCAAACTCAATATTTTAGTATTTGATGAATATATAACAAGCACTGCTTGACGAAATTTAAGAAAAAATCTAAAACCACGGTTTCTTGAGTATTTAAAAAAATTTATTTAGAAAACTGTTCGAATTAACTAGATTTCAAAGGGGCAGTGTAAACAGTGTCATGACGTGACAACTTATTTTCTCTTTATCCACGTTTTTGGTTGGTAGCACTGCGTTTGACGGTCTTGACGTTAGTAGATTCGCCATTTTCTTTATTTTCGTTTCTTGGTTTTCGAATATTTTGCTTTGGATAGACGTCTGTAAAGACGCGAATCCATAGTAACCGAGAAGAAGATGAAGAAGTTTTTGCTTAACGTGTTGTGTTTTTAATATACTTTTTCTGTGCCCTTTTGCATCATGAAGTGCTTTGTTGTCGGCTGCAACAACAGCAAGTGGAAATACGTTTTCCTATCACAGGTAAGGGTAAATAATTCCTATTTTTGCCAATTTTCTTTAATACTTCTGCGATCATTGCCTGTATTCTGAAAGGCCCATGAGGTGGTTACAGCTCACCAGTGTGGGGTATCAACATTGTTGTCAGGAGAAAGAAAGAAACATAAATTCTTTAAAAGAGATTTGTCAAAAAATTGCAATACTTAAAACTATGAGCTTAAAAACTTATTTAATCTTAATAAATTTAACCTTATAGTTCTTATAATTACTGAGATAGCAATAGTGTCCCATGTTAATTAGGACACCCTGTATTAGCAGTATGCCTTATGAAAAAGGGTTTATTTTTCCTAAGGCAACCATGTTGAATCGCTCATCAGCTGATGGCACTATTATTAAGTATCATAATAATGAAAAAGTCTAATTATTGTTTTTCTATTTCTTTCAATAGGTTTCCACCAGATGCTGCTATTAGTAGAAAGTGGTTACTGAGCATTTGAAGAGACTCTAAGACTGTTATTAAATACCAAAGACTCTGTTTTGACCAGCTTTTAGTTGAAGCAATCATTAAAACTACAGCACTTTGAGGAGTCATAGCTCTGCAAATAAAATTAGTGAAAGTATATCTGGAGAAAAGGTCCGAAAAGTTTTAACAAAACTTGTATTGTTTAAACAACATGTTTTATATATTATCTTTAATTAAAAATAAGTAGTTTCTGTTTGTAAATAAGTTACTTTTAAGTATTTTTTGTATTGTAACTTTTTTCATGGTATTTTGTAAATAATTATTTTCTACAAATAAAATTTAAGGCTGGGTTTATACAAGCAAATAAAAATTAAAGTAACAAAAATTAAAATAAAAATAAATAATTTTGGTTTATACAGCTGAATAAAAATAACTTGGCAAAATTTTTTAACGATCCTATTTTTAATTTTCTTGTAGCTCTATGTTTATGGGTTGAGGGATCTTGTTAATGAAATGTCCTTTTTTTGAAGTGCCAATGTTTCACAAAATTTATATAAAAATAAATTTTGCAAAACGTCGGCATTTCAATATATAAAAATAAATTTTGCGAAACGTTGGAATTCCAAAAAAAGGACGTTTTATTAACCAAATCCCTTGACCCATACACATACACCTTCTAGAAAATAAAAATAACTGAACCAATCAGCACACAGCTTCAATAATTGAAATAATTAAACTAAACTCAATCATACTGTTTTCTTAAATAATAGGTATCTGCCTAAACCAAACCAAAAAATAAGTGAGGTTATGCGCAAATTTTTTTCAGATAATAAAAGTTGCCCATCTTCCTATTTTTATTTCTGGTATATAAACGCCTACACTATTTCCCATAAGCTCAACTTTTATTTGAATTATTATTTTTATTTGCCTGCATAAATAAAGAGTACCGAACACACAGGGTGATTTTTTTTAAGGGGTCATTCATAAACTGGTGTAGATACTTAAAGAAGGGGAACTTTTTTTCCTAAAGATAAAATGTACTTTACCCATTTAAAAAATTCATATTTTAAGGGAAGGGGGGGGGCTATTATTTAAGATTATCGTTAAAAAAATTGCAAATTTATTATGCCAGAGCCTTTTTTACAATTAGCCGCGTCTAGTGTTATTTGTGCTTCTCAGTTGGTAGTTATAGGGATTTTGGTGCATTGCCAACTGCTTCTGGCACCAAACTGTCAAATACATGAAGCAGTCATTTCTTAAAGCAACATCATCAGTCTATTTTTTTGGTTATAAGGTTTGTGCCGTAGCCTGGATGACAGTAAAAAAGATTGATAAACAGAGCCCTCTATACATCCAAATTTGAATTTCTTTCATATCCAAAGAATGTGATGACAAACAGTTGGTATCGCAAGAAAACTGTACCTAAAACAGACCTGTGGTATTGATTAGAGTAAATTTCCAAAAGAAAGTTTCGAAACAACCACATAGGTGTCGCTAGCTGACAAATCAGAAGTCACTTTTATTTCTTCTGTTAAATTTCGTTAAAATCATTATGCAGAACAAATAAAAGTGACTTCTGATTTGTGCATGGAGGCATTCGAGATGTGGTATTATAGTTAGAATACTAAGGATATCTTCGATGGACCGAGTAACTGATGTGGATGTTCTACTTAGAATAAATAAAGATCTTGAATTTTTCATTACCATCAAAAAACGAAAACTTGAATATTTTGGCCATATTTTGAGAAATGACAAATATAAACTTTTAAAATTGATAATAGAAGGCAAAATTAAAGGTAGAAGAGGTCCGGGTCGTAGAGGGATATCATGGCTTAAAAATCTTAGATAATGGTATGGTGTTAGTACTACGACAATTTTCCGAAAAGCAGTGGACAGGGTGCAGATCGCGCTGATGATTGAAGAAGAAATACAACAAAAGAATCTGTTGCAAAATGAAGTTCTACAATTGTTCATCTCCATTTACGACGAGAAAATTATGTCAAACTGATGGTAAGCCATTTTGTATTAAGCTGTTAATTTTCTAATTTTAATTAAGTGTAGTAATACTATAAGATACTAGTCCCCCTGTTTTTCTTCTTTTCAGATTGACGAAAGATAATATTGTCCACGTTTTTATGTTCACCCCCCCCCCTGTTTGTCTCTTGAAAAAGCCCCCAAAAAGGGCCAAACGATGAATAACAATTTTAAATACTAAAATAATTTAAAAAAAAAACAGAAAGTTTGTATATTTTTTGGAATCCTACTATTTACATATATTAAAGTAAAAAATTTTAAAATCTAACTTTTAATTAAAGCTTCAAAGAACAAATTACAAAATTTTTTCATTTTTTATAATAAAACACCATAAAAACTTTATTTAACGAATCATTTGGATATTCTTAATTTTATTTAGGTTCCAATGTAAACAGTGTAATGTTTGAACAATACACCCAATCAACTGTTTTTGGGTGCCCTCCTTATTGATCCTGTTGCGAAGGTTAAAGCCCAAGTATATATTTAATACTAGTTTAATTAAAGTAACACTCGTGGCATATCGGACAAAGCGTTTTTGTTTCTCACTTCATTACGACCAGGCCTCCATTGTCTAATGGACAATCCAGACACCTATAGACCTGTTTTATCCTTATTAGGAATCATCAGGGAGTCATAGGATTGTACCTGGCAGTTGAAGCTACACAAGCACCATGCACACCTCTTTTCCAGTTTGTAATCTGTGGAGACATAGTACCTGTGTGTGCCACCTGTCTAATAAACCGAGAAACAAAAACATCAAAATTGAAAAATGCAGAAGACTGTAAATACAGAATCCTGTATCTTTCAGCAGGTTATAAAGAAGAAACCTGTAAAAGAAAAGGTCACTGTAACATGACTCTTAAAAAGAGGTAACGTTTGCAGCAGCATCCCTAATTGGAGCTTCATACTATGTGACCCTAATTTTAAGGCATCAGCAAGCAATCGCTCTGGAGGAGGCTTGTTGCGCAGAACGAAAAAGCCAAAATATTTAAAAAAAAACAACAAAGTGAATCTCGTGTTCGCAAAAAAAATAAAACAGGTACTATGTCTCCACGGATTACAAACTCTTTGTTTTAAATTCGAGAGGTGTGCAGGGTGCCTGTGTAGCTTCAACTGACAGGTACAATTTTATGACGCCCTGATGATTCCTAATAAGGATGAAACAGGTCTGCTTTGTCCCATCTGCCACGAGTGTTACTTTAATTTTTATTTGCGGACACGAGAAGAGAAGATAATGATTATTAAGCTTAAGCTTTAATTTTTTGACCAAAAACAATACCGCAGACAATTCACCCGTAATGAGATGCAAATTTAAAAAAATTATAGAAAACTTTTGCTAGTCCATTAGGAGTTAATTATAATTAATTCTAAATAAAAGAGTTACATTCTATTATTATGGTCAAACAATTTTTGGCCGAAACCTCAGTACCAAGTATCAAATAAACTTCCAATAGAGTGATAAGTCAAATTTGGTCTAGTGTTTCAACCATTCTGCCAAACTACTTTTCCATACAAAAAAAAAACAAACCAAATATGAAATTTGATTTTCGTGAAAATTTTGTTAGTACGTGGCTTTATTAAGGATTACTTAACCAAACTGTTTTTAAAAAAACCCACGCCTTGTATTACCATGTATGTATTCCCAAACCTCTTTCCAAGTACCTATTACCCAGGTATTATTCTTAGCAGCCCTAAGCATGGGTTTGTCAAGGTGTACAAAATAATGTATTCAGACAATAAAGCCCCTTTTCATTTCATCATTTCATTATCAAGTATCACCCTCAGAAGCTCCTTAGTTTAATGTTAAGTTGGACCAACACCCCATCTGAGTGAATTCATGGTGCCAGCATACAGCACAGATTTTTCACCCTATAAAAAAAGAGTGCCCATTAAAGTATGGTATGGCATGAATTGAGACTTAGATGGACTTCAACGCCCCATTCTCTTTCCCTTGCTTTACATTGGGACTTGTAGATCTAGTAACACCCAATGTTTAAAAATGACACCTTCTTCACTTCCTTTACGGCCCTATTCATAGTCACTCAAAAGGCTCCCTTGATCCTTGGGCAACGTAAATTCTTATGGCTTAGGAAGAAGAGAGCCTTAAGGAATGACTATGCATACCGCCCTTAGACCTTAGTTAAAAAAAGAAACAAGGATGCAACAACAACGAAGAAAAACAGTTAAGCTACGTTTCTCTCCATTGTCTCTTATGACTAAAGGTTGGTTTACCCAGGAATTTAATGTATAATTCACATCCCTAATGCACAAACGTAAACTTAACCCTTTCAGAACGTATGACCGATATATCTGACAGTGGGAAATTGCCACACATGCGGCTGACCAATATATATATCACCAATTTTTCATGCTTTACTACGAAAACTGTATGCCACACACTCAACAAGAGTGGCATACACGTGTTTTAACTGTTTTAATTGCAATTTTTTTTAGTACAAGCAAGTGGTTTTTGTGTTACCTTGATAAGAAGGTTTATATGCTTTTCTTTTTTAGGGGTTTATTTGTTAATGAAACGTAAAGTTACATTTTTGGATTTTTATGTGACAATTGTACTAAAATCTTATGTAAAACTTTGGCAAGATGGCTAATAACTACCGACCAGTTAGTGTGTTACCTTTGATTTCTAAAATAATGGAGAAGGTTGTGAACTCACAAATGACAGAATATTTAGTGGGTTTACATTCTTATCAATATGGCTTTCGAGAATCAAGCGACACTATGTCAGCCACTTTTGATTTAATCAGTGAAATTCAGAAAAATCTTAATAAAAAACAAAAATGTGTCATAGTGTCGCTTGATCTTCGAAAGGGATTCGACACTGTAAACCACAAAATTTCCTTATTAAAATTTAAAAAAACTAGGATTAGAAAAAAATACTTATAACTGGTTTTCTAGCTATTGGAATGGAGAAAACAATTTGTGTCTATTGATGGTTCAGAAAGCTCGGAGGAGTATGTATCCTGTGGAGTCCCGTAGGGTTCTATACTTGCTCTGACACTGTTTTTAATATACATAAACATGGAGTCCGACTGGAATTCTTAGGCTGTATATTGATTGTTGGTTTACTTTGGTGTATCTTGTGAAACAGTAAAGAACTTGATAAAAAATGACTTAAATCAAATAACAAAATGGCTCGACTCTAAGTATATCGTTCTGTCTAATAAAGTTCCTGAAGTACAAGAGCCTATAAACATTGACCAAAACAAAAAACTGTACTATAGTAAGCAAATAAAATATCTGGGCTTGTGGATTGATGAAAGTCTGTCCTACGATCATCATATAAACCACCTTAGGACAAAAATAAGAGAACCTATAGTAATAGTACGAAAACTTAATAAATTGATTCCAAAACGTTTGCTAAGGTCTCTCTTCTTCTTAGTGATTTAAAACCAGTTACAGTACTTAACAGCAGTTTGGTTTCGGACAAAAAAAAGATTATTGACCCACTTATTATTCTGCATAAAAGAGCAATAAAAAACATGAATGGGTTACCTAATACATTTCCCACAGAACACATGTACAAAAAATTCAACATAACATCACCATCAAATATTTTTAATATTCAAATATGCAAATTTTTTCATCAAATAATTAATTCCAACAGGCACTCTTCCATTGTAATTAACAGCAGAAAAAATGTACATAGTCATAATACGAGATTTTGTAATAATTTAGAGACTTTATTACCAAAAAACAACATTGTCTTAAACTCTTTGTTATTTAAGGGCATAAATGTATATAACAACCTTCCAATCCACCTAAAAAATGTTAATAGCAAAAAATTAAAAGTAAAAATAAAAGAATACTTTCAATTACAGTTCCCTGTATTAGTATTTATATAAATTGATAAAAAGTACCTATGTTTCAATTATTTAGCTGCAAACTGCGTTCCTGCACCTGTATTCTTTTATTTCCCTTCTTTCCTAATTTAATGAAATTTATTTAATTAATCAACTTAATTTAAAGTGCTATATGCACACAAAAATGTTATGTATTTTGTTAAATTTAATATTAGATGTTATTAATATAATTAGGCAAATAATATTTACCGGAGAAACCTATGTAGAAAAACACATGTAATTTTTCTTTTGGTTTAATAAAGACCGTTTATATAAAAAAAAATCTATGCAAATCAAACTGTTCTAAACTCGATGAGCATTTTAACAAAAATGACAGACAACTGTACACTGCATAATTACCATAAAATAAAATAACCAGGATGCAGAGGAGCTGCAGACACTCAAACGGCCCCATCTACTGAACTTTGTAAAGAGAACAGGGAGAACTGAAGAGCCAGCCACCAGGTGGTGGATTAGGGGGCAGGCTCAGGGTAAGGTAATATCAAATCAACCAAAGTATTTTACCAGACCTTCTCCGATTTTGATGATTTTTGGTACACATTTTCTACCCACCAAAAAACTTAAATTCCCAAAATTTCATATTTTTTTGACCAGTACTTTTTTTGTAATTAATTTTTGAAAATTAAAAAAAAAATCCTAATTTGGTCTTGATATGTATATACAAAAAATTTTATATCTTAGGAACCACTTAAGCTGGAAAAATGAGTGATGGCTCGTTTTAAAGGTATTTAAAATACTTTTCGAATGATTTAGCACAATGCATAAATTTTTAAAAAAATAATAAAATCGGTGTACTATTTTGTAATTTTTTATTTTTTATTTTTTTCAAAAAAATATATTTTTTTCAGACTTTTAGCTAGCTATCCTAAAAATTTCATCATTACACAAAAATTCTTAACTACCTAAATTAATGCTTATATACCACAGTTTGATAATTCGCCCATAATATGTGTAAATTGAGAGGAATTTGCGATTCGTGCTCAAATAATCTACTTACAGTACCTGTTTATTCTCAATATTTGCACCACCCCTGAGGTTATTGGTTTCTTGAATTTTTTAAATCAATTTTTAACAGGAAATTTCCTGCACATATTCATTTGCTTAGAAGTTTTTCTACAGTGTAGGGTGTGCGTTGCAATCCGTTTGAGATTGAGTCTAAAACTAAACATTCTGGAAAATTAAGGAATATTATGCAGTGGATGTCCACTTATAAAAATATTGAAATAGGCATGAAAATTTGTGATGCGGGTAGACTTAGGCTTGTTATTAATTAAATTTGTATCTAATAAACATTTTTTTGATATTCATATTTATTAATATGTTTGCTAAATAAAAGTCTGCTGTATAATTTCCGCCACTTAGCTTACTTTTTAAAAATTAAATAAATTGCAATTTTTTTAAATTTTACTTTTTAGACCCCGTCAAGTTCAAATAAATGATCCTGATTTTGAAGACCACAATGAGTCACTCTCTATGTTAAATAAGTCCCTGCTAGGAGAGTCACCAATTAAGAAAAAAAATGTATATAAACAAAAAATAGAAAAGGTGCAATTGTTAATGACCAAATTTACCAAGAAATCAACGTCTACTTTAACGCAGCAAGAAGAGTACAACCGCGATGAACGAGAAATGATGAAACAATTGAAGGCAAAATTTTTAAACACAAAAAATACAAGTGAAAACTTTCTTGTTTTGTCTTGTTTACCGCAAAGTTGGAATAGGGCAAAATTTCAAGAAGAATTTGGAGTCTCTCAATATATGGCCAGGGCAGTACAGAAATTGGTGAAAGAGAATGGAATATTAAGCTCTCCAAATTCGAAGCCTGGAAAAAACCTAAATGAAAGAGTTGTCCAAAATGTAAAGGACTTTTATCAACGAGATAATATAAGCAGACCAATGCCCAGTAAAAAAGATTTTGTTGTGATAAGGAAAAATGAGGGCGAAAAGGAACATGTACAAAAAAGATTAGTCTTGGCTAATCTTAAGGAAATATATTGTTTATTTAAAGCTGATTTTCCAGACGAAAAAATTGGCTTCTCCAAATTTTGTCAACATAGATCTAAAAACTGTATTTTGGCAGGAAAAAGTGGAATACATTCTGTCTGTGTGTGTACTATTCACCAGAATGTGAAAATAATGATAAATGCCTTAATTAAAAATTAAATAAAATGCTTGATGAGAATAATAGGTCTTTGGCAGCAAAAAACTATCAGTGTTTGTATAAAATGATGTGTAATCCACCTTCAATAGATTGCTATCTAGGAAATAGATTTTAGGAATCTCCAGGAGTAGGCCATTATAAAAACATCCTTCTGGAAAAATTTGAAGAGGAACTTATTGATGAGGTAACATATAACAAATGGTTCTGTATATCAATGCACAATGGGAACCAATGAAACCATTGTGAAAAAATCCGATGATTTTGTGCAGGAATTCACAGACATTAAAAATAATCTAAAAACTACTTGTTTGCTATGCAGGATGAGGTTTAGGCTTATTATTGGAACAACAACCAGGCAACCCTCCATCTGTTTGCAATTTATTTTAAAACTGATGGCAAACTTCAAAACTTAAATTAAGTTTGTATCTCGGAAAGCCTTACTCACAATACTGTGGCATTTCATTTATTTTTGTCAAAATTAATACCAGATTTAAAAAAATATTTTATTTTTCTGATGCTAGTGCAGCTCAATATAAAAATAAAAAAAAAATTTTAATGTGTGTCTCCATAAAAAAGATTTTGAAATCGAAGCAGAATGGCATTATTAGGCCACTTCTCATGGCAAGAGTGCCTGTGACGGCTTAGAAATCACAGTTAAAAGGCTAGTCTTCAGAGGCCATACAATGACCAAATAATGATACCCCCTCAGTTGTTTACTTGGTGCAAAGAAACCATTGCTGGCATTAATTTTAAATGAAAATTTTTTTAATAAAAGGTTCACTGATGTACTAACCATACCTGGTACTTAAAAAATTCACACTGTAATTCCCTATACAGAAAGCTCTTTTATAGCAAAATTTGTTTGGAAAGTTTTGAAACAGAAAATCATCACCTTATACCAGGGGGGATATTATTTCCAAAATACAAAATGTTGAGTCAGGTTTTGTTACTGTGGAATATGATAAAGAATGGTGGTTAGCATGTATTTTGGGAAAAAATATTGAGACTGGAGAGCTAAAAGTAAGCTTCCTTCATCCAAAAGGCCCTGCAGCCTAGTTTTTCTACCCTTATTTGAAGTTGTATATATTGTATATGGTTCGTTCTTGAAAAAAGATAACATTGCATGTAATTGGTTTGTAAATTTAAAACCACTTATCCTTTTGAAAACAAAGTAGGAGGATAGTTAGTGTACTCAAAGGCTAACATTATTCAGCAGTAATGAACTCTTCAAGTTGTTCACACCATGTGACATGTCACATGGTGTGATCTGTAATTCTAAAAGTTAATAGATTCAGATATAACAAAAAGACACTTTAGGATCATAAAATTGATTTAGATAATGATTTAGATAGATAAAAACTCAAAAATTTAAATCCTAAAAAAAATACATCAATATAAGTTTTTTGTCTTTCATCAAAAAACAAAAAAAAAACATGTGTAATGGATTTTGGTGTCACTTGTATGATCACATGCAGTCACAGATTTTTCTTTTAAATCTGGCATCACTGCATACAACACCCAACTCATTTACCTGAAAATCGAGAAGCACAGAAGACACAGTTTGGGAGTGTAACCTGAAATGTGTTACATAATTCAGTTTTTGTGAAATTTTGGTGGTTTTCAAACAGTATTAACATTTTGGCCGAGATAAATGTCACACATGTTTCTATATATATATAAGGAGTAAATGGTAAGATATTTACTTTGAAAAATGTGATTTAAGTATGAAAAGTAGGCATTTTACTAACATTAAAATACAAAAGTAGTAACTTCTTTATTTTTTTGTTATTTAGACATTTTGCTAAATATGTCATTAGTGTGAATGTCATTAGTGTGAATGTCACTGGTGTGATCTTTCAGAATATTTTATTGATAACACCTGTGAAATTTTTCGCTTGTAATTAAAAAAGTTCAATAATTTTTAGAAGAAAAATTGCAAAAACTAGAAAGTCTTTGGCAAAAGCACCAGAAACGAAAAAGGAAATAGACAAAAGAGAGAAAAGAAGAAATCAAGTAAGGGCATATTATATATATAGCAATATATTATATTTACTTAAAAAGTGGTAAATATTTTTGTTTTTTTAAAAACTATTACACCAAATGTTACCATTTTTCAAGAACAACCCAGCTATAGATTCTTGATTTTGGCAAAATAAGTATAACTGGTATTACCTGGCTATCACCTGTGTTAGCAGATGAATTCACAAAACAAAAAATAACTTAAGAACCAGTGAATTGTTATCTCGGCCTTATAGCACATTTTAGTCTAATATTTACTTAAAAAGTGGTAAATATTTTTGTTTTTTTAAAAACTATTACACCAAATGTTACCATTTTTCAAGAACAACCCAGCTATAGATTCTTGATTTTGGTAAAATAAGTATAACTGGTATTACCTGGCTATCACCTGTGTTAGCAGATCAGAATTCACAAAACAAAAAATAACTTAAGAACCAGTGAATTGTTATCTCGGCCATATAGCACATTTTAGTCTAACCACCTACAGCAACATTTAATAATTATCAAAATTCAAAGAACACTAATTTAATTTTTTTTTAAATTACCACTTGAAATGTTACCTTTTTTCAATAACGACCCATATATATTTATTGTGTATATTTTTATTTGCCTTGCATTTAATATAGAAAAAATCTTAATGTTATGTTTTAATTATTAAATAAGCAAATACAGAGATCTAAATTAAATTCATAGCTGTATAAACCCAAATTTTAGTATTTTTGAGGTAACATTTTCAATCTTTTTTTTGCCAATGAACCCCTTATTTCTCCATCATGAAATATTTAGGGTAACTAGGTAAAGGTCTAAATAAAAAAAAAAATCTAAAATGGCCTTTTTCAGATTTTTCATAAAAAAATTTTTAAATAATTTATGCATGCATAATTTTGCTAGCTTAAATGGTTCCTAAGATATTAATTTTTTTGCATATACATATCAAGTCCAAATTAGGGATTTTTTTAATTTTCAAAAATTAATTACAAAAAAAGTACTGGTCAAAAAAATATAAAATGTTGGTAATTTAAGTTTATCCAAAGCCAAAATCATCAAAATCGGAGAGGGTCGAGTAAAATTTGTATTATTTTTTGGTTGATTTGATATGAAATTACCCTTATGCAGTAATGGTTTTCTGCCACTTTTGATTTTTTATGAAAAATTCTTTATGGGGGCACCTACTAAGATCCCTAGGACTCCAAATCCGCCGGCGCCAGTTTTTTTTTTGTAAAAGAAGGGTGCCAGGGAAAGGGTTGTAATGTGTTTTTTTTTATTGTTTTGGGTTGGGTTGGGCTGTGTTGGATTGGGTTGGGTAATTATACAGTATACAGTTTTCTGTATGGGGGCACCTACTAGTTACACACTACTAGTTTTTAAATTTTTTTTCACTAAAACAACCCAATTCAACACAGTCCAGCCCAACCTAATCCAACCCAACCCAATCCAAAAAACACATTACAACCCCCCCCCCAGGCACCCTTTTTTGATAAAAAAAAAAAAGGTAATTATGCAGTAAACAGTTTTCTGCCATTTTTGATTTTTTATGAAAAATTCTTTATGGGGGCACCTACTAGGGTCCCTAGGACCCCAAATCCGCCTGCGCCCGTTGGTTTTTTTTTATATTTTTTTGGTTTTTTTAATTTTTTTTTCACTAAAACAACCCAATTCAGCACAGTACAACCCAACCTAATCCAACCCAACCCAAAACAATAAAAAAAAACACATTACAACGTCCCCCGGGCACCCTTTTTTCTTAAAAAAAAAAATCGGGCACAGGCGGATTTGGGGTCCTAGGGACCCTAGTAGGTGCCCCCATAAAGAATTTTTCACAAAAAATCCAAAATGGCAGAAAACCGTATAGCGCATAATTACCAAAAAAAAAAAAAACGGGCGCAGGCGAGCTTGGGTTGTTTTAGGGCTGACATGCCAGGCCCTGATACACTCCCTATCTACTACTAAGAATTATCCTGAATTATCAATATGAAAAGTTGGGTACACCCACCATAAATTACTGCGTAAACCAGCCTTTAATTCGTAAGCGACCGTGGAAGGAAACCTAGTTTAACGTCGAGTTTTAGTAAACAGACTTATTACATAACCATCAATAGAATGTTATATTGACCTATGCTAAAATGAATTATATCCTTACCAGCATGATGCAAGCTCAATATGCTTCTTGCCAATGAAACGAAGTGGTCCTAGTCCTGGCATTTTTTTTATTTTCTTTCTAATATAAAATTTTAAATAGAGTTGAGAGGACTCTTGAAGGTTGAGGTTAACTCGTCAAATCCAGCCCAAAGATTAAATACTATTAATATAAAAAATTTTATCCAGCCAGACTGAACCCAAATTTTTTTCTGTGATGAAGGATTCAATCTACAAATAGCAAATTTTTGTGAGCTTACCATAGTTAAGGCGGCTTTACGCTGGCCAAGTAAGCACGATATTGACAGTTGTACATGGCGAATTCCACTTCTGCTTGACATATGACATTTGCGAGCGTAAATGATTGTGGGTATTCCCATATGATGAACTTCTCCTCCGAATTGCTTGCTTGCTTGCTTGTTTGCTTACCAGCGTAAATTCGCCTACTATTGTTCTCTTTTTCTAAATGCATTCAGCTAAGAGAGATCCAACCATATATCTATTGGGGAGATTATGGTCAGGCAGTTTAATGACAAATTTCGTTACTCTTATGGTTACCGTTTCCGTAAATAAAGGTAACTTCAAGAGGTTAAAAATAGAGCTTTTGAATGTAGTCAATCGTTTGTTTGTTTTGTTGTTTTTTTCTCAAGTTTTTTTTTATTTGCTTTTCTAACCATATCATGGAGGAAAATATTAATTTAGTGATAGGACTGGGAGACGGACACCTCAACATGAATTTAATCAGGCAAATGATTTTGCAAAATGTCTTATAGTTTCTGAGGGTTTTGAGGTAAATAATAAGAATCAAATTTGTCAAAATTGCGTTTTTAATTATAATACTCTTGAACAAATAGTTAACATGTCGCAGTATTCTCAACACACGTTCTACCAATGTCACCAACCCCTTAACTAAAAATAAACTGGGGATAATAAACAAAACAAGTCATAAGTTTAATGTATTGTGTTTTGCATACCCTTCATTTCTACACCCCCTTCCAATATTTTAAACTCACAACTTTTGTAATTTAAATGAAAATAGAAAACAACACTTAAAATTCAGTTTAACTTAAGCACAACTTATAAATTTCAAGCACTAAATATTTTTACATTTTATTTCAACTTATAAATTTTAAGCACTGTAAATATATTTTTTATTTTAAAAACTTATATATATAAAATACAATACTAACAAAAATGTATTTAGGCATTTTCTAAAGAAACAAAATTTTACTTTGGCCAATGCCTTTGTAAACATGTCCGCTTGTTTTTGATCAGTTGAGACATATAATAATTTTATTTTATTTTGTGCAATACAATCACGAATGAAGTGATGTTTCACATCAATATGCTTCGTTCTTTTAGTTTCTAATGTTGAAGCCATTTTGATGCATGATTGGTTATCTTCGAACACACTTATTGGAAGGATATTCTGCCTTAAGATTTCTGTCAACAACTGTGCTATGAACAAGTTTTCAGCAATACAAGATGATACTCAGCTTCAGAGCTGGAAAGAGTAACAATATTCTGTTTCTTTGTTTTCCAATAAATCAAGTTCGTTTAATTTTATTAAAAATCCAGTAATGCTTTTTCGGTCTATAATGCTGTTTGCAAAATCAGCATTTGCAAATTAACTCAAAGAAACAGTTGAATTGTTGCTTCTAACGTGTTTTAATCCAAAGTCTTTTGTCTGCTGCAAATATCTTAAGACACCTTTTAAGTGTTTCCAATGTTTAAACGAGTAACTACCCACATAGCAAGCCTTGGATATTGTATATCACAAAGATATTTAAAATTAGGATATACGTTTTGTATGTTACATGTATATTTTATATTATATTAGAAAAAAACATGATTCGTTTTTAAAAAAAGGAAACATGAACGGATATTTACTGTATTTAGTGTATATGCGCTATCGTACATCCTTAATATATGTTTTTTTGTGTATAAGCCTAATATTTTTTAACCGAATTTCATTTAATATTTTAAAATAAAATATTAACCAAATATTTGTTTTTTAATTTAAACTATATATATAAATTTTATTTTATGATTATCACGTAATATTCTCTAAAAAAGTTTTTAAAATTCCCCTCTGCATTTAAAATGCTACATATTTTTTACATAAAATTTATTGCAAGAAATTATATAAAAAAAATATGAATATTTTCCCAATATTCAGTGTGTATCCGTTTGAGTATATTCTGTTTATTTGTTTTTTGAATTTACGGCAGACATATCCTAGCCCAATATCATTTGAATATTTGCACAATAAATATGCCCAAATATTTGTTTTTTGGAATGGAATACTTTATTAAATATATTATTGTTATAATATATAATTACATTTTTTTAGCATTAGAGGTCACAACATTTTTCTGCTTTTTTATAAATGTACTTAACCCAGATCCTCCTTGTTTTATATATCTTTAAAAAATCGTAGGTATATTGCTCTAGTTAACATATTTTTTTACGCGGGTTAGATTGTGACTTACCATCTTGCCAAAATTTGGCGAATCACATTCTCTCCGAGTGGCCACATAACTTGTCGGTGCACATGGTCCCTAGTCTTATATATATTTTCTTATCTCCGTGAATCAAAAACCACTAAATTGATGAAATGTATTAAAGGATTCCTTTAGTGACGGAGCTTTAAATAATAACCACTTATCGGTGTATACGACCCTACGAGTTTGGTGTTCCTCTTCGCATTTTGATTCGTTAGCGCGTGTACCACGTTTATCGACTTGTGTGCAGTGAATTTGTGCCGTTTTCTAAAGTTTTGTAGCAAAAAACAATCTTTTTTATTATCGGTTGGATTAAACTACAATGGACTATCCCCCTGGGAATTGCTTTCTTACATCCAGTTGTTGCAGGTAAGTAGATAAACGCGATTAAAGTTCTTTTATTCCTGTGGGCTCAAAATGGTGGCGTCAGATGAAATAAATGCATCTATATATATGGCTGAATTTCAACTTGACGATATATGTTGCTTTTCGATGTTGACGCGCTGCGTAGAAAAGGGACAGAGAAGGGTCAATGTCAATCAATGTAAAATTAAAAGAAACATTGACCTATGTGGGAGGCAGTGTATTTTGCATTTTTCTATTACAGTGTCTAAAGTTACGACGGTTATATCTAGAGCAAAAAAAACTTTTTTTAGGGTTGAGTTGGGTTTGCTGGGGTTGTATTGGTTGGTTTTCTTGTGAAAATGTAAAGAAACTGTGTTTAACAAATATAAAATTAGAAAGCTGATAAATCACCTCGTAAATCACTGACACCCACATTTGTGTACATTTATAAAATTATTGTGCTGATTAATTTAAAGTTACTTACCTATATTTTTATTTTATTTATTTATGTGTATTGTAAAAGAAGAATCCTTTTGAAACTTTTATTTTTCTGCTTTCCTATTAGACCTCTAGAAGCAAATATATAAGTTTTATTTTTTGTTTCAGATAGACACTTGATGAAAATTTGGTTGGCTGTTCCCACCATCTTTGGTAACTTTGCATCTCTTGGGGACTGCAGGGTGAGTAGATAAAGCCGATTAAAGCTTTGTTAATTCATAAATGGTGGAGTTAGAAAAAAATGCACCTTGGCCATTTTTTTCATATAAAAAATCAGGCCATTTTATAAACATAAATAATATAGGTAAACATTTCAGTCTGATCCAAATCTGGCGAGTAATTTTTATTTTTTCTCTATTTTTTATCCATATAAATAAGTTACTTTAGCAGTACATAATTCATTTTCTTGAATTATCTGTGAAAATTCCATGTATAAAATATTAAAGTTTTATTGTACTATTAACAACAATTTAAGAATTTTGTGAAATTAAGACTACACAAAAATAAGTTCTGCCCTGATAAATCCGGTAGGAATGGTAACTGTTAATCACCAAATTTCTATTTCAGGTGGACTTTTGATGGAAATATGGGTACTTTTTACCATGCCTCTCAATTTTCAAACAACAAAAATTATATTTTTGGTTCCTTTATATGGAAAAGACTTTGCAGGGTAAGTAGTATAAACTTTCGAGAGCTTTTTTTTAAATTCAGTTTAAAGCTACAAAAGATTTTTTGTGTGTGTGTCTTTTTATAGACTGTTCTTTTTAGTTTTTTATGTATTACTTTTGTTAAAAACTAAAACGATGATGTCCGAAAGGTCCCATATAAAAGTGCTCAGGATATTCACGCATAAATTTGCCAGAAATTGGCATAATAATTTTTTGTTGAGTCTAGAGAAATTTTGTAATTTTTTTCTTTACTTATATTTGTTACTAAACTTATAAACTTAATTTTACTAAAATTTTTGTTTTACAGCATTGTATTTAAAAGATTAAAATAACACATTTTTTAGAAAATTTTTGCCTATGGGATTTTTATAGTTTTTTTTTATTATAAAATGTTGCTTTGTACCACCAGCAAACTGAACAAAAACTCATAAAAACTTATTAAAAAATGAATATGTCACGTACTATCTGTTTATAAAAATATTTTATTTCCAGATGTAGCTGCAACAAGAAGAAATTATATATATATATATATATATATATATATATATATATATATATATATATATATATATATATATATATATATTATTTAGAAAATACTAATTTTCAAAGTTCTTATTTTTATCAATATTTCCAGCAATTTTCTCCATCCAAAAAAAATCATAAATGTTTTAATTAGTAGCCTATTTAATCCAAAAATAAAAAAAAATGTTTTTAATAAATTTTCCACCAAATGTAAACAACAACGATTCATTTACAATTTTAAAACGAATTCAAAATATTTCAATGAACATTTTGGGTGGTATGTTGATTAAATCTGCCAAACCTTACATTTTTTTTAATTACTTGACTATACCATAACAATTTTATTTCTAAATTTCAGTTAATTTGCGCGAAATGTCTTGATTTCCTTGTTTAAATTTGATTTAAACTTGAAATGCAAACGGCACCACAATGACAAATTCAGTCAACCAATTTCTTAACTCTGCTGTGGTCTAATATGGCCGCGCTCACGGTTGGCCCGTTCGCGCAGGTTGTCGCCCCTTCTCAGTCTGGTTTATAATTCAATGGTTAATACACTAATAAAGCCGTTCACACACAAACAAAAATTAGCGCTCGATCTCAGGACGCCATGTTGAAAATTCTCGAGGGCTGATTGGTTTAAACCTCTATACCACGGCAATGCACGCAGTGCAGCGTCTGTGTGTGATCGGCTTTACCAAGACCGTCAAAAATCCAAATCGACTCATATGCACTTCGCTTTTTGCATTCATCGTTTCTAATGGAAATAAAATAGATATTCTGTTTCTCTTTTGCTTTATTAGGCAAAGAAGGATATAGAAGCCCACGGTCCCTAGTCTGGTTAATAATTCAATGATTTAAGGTAATAGGGAGATTTTGGTCAGGTTTTTTGTCAGTCTATTACCCTTACCTTTATTCTGGGAAGACGCAGTAGCGCCCTGTCAGGCTGTTACCTTTATTAGAGGTAACCACTGGCGCTAATTAGAGAGATTTTGGTCAGGTTTTTTATCAGTCTTTTACCCTTACCTTTATTCCGGGCAGGCGCAGTAGCGCTCTGTCAGGCTGTTACCTTTATTAAAGGTAACCTTTACCGTTAAAAAGTCAAACAACCAAACTTGATGTGATTCTGTGGTGGAAGATTTTTAGGTTATAAAAGTTTGTTTTGTTTTACAAAAATTTTGTGTATTTGGACTTTATCTTTTGTTAACTGTGTTTATAGTAGTAGTGGGGTGCCTTTTTTACTGTTTTTCTTTTGTAAACAGGTGAGTAAGTACAAATAAGTTTGCAGAGTCTCGATTTATTCTATGACTCTACCAAAGATATCTTGCAAAATCATTTGCCTCACTAAATTTATATTGGGGTATCGGTCTCCCAGTCCTATCAGTAAATTAATATTTTCCTCCATGATATGATTAGAAAAGCAAATAAAAAAAAGACTTTAGAAAAAAACAACAAAAGTCAATAAAAAAGTAAGGTTATGTTTACCACCAAACGATTGACTACATTCAAAAGCTCTATTTTTAACCTCTTGAAGTTACCTTTATTTACGGTAACGGTAGCGATAAAAGTAACGAAATTTGCCGTTAAACTGCCTGACAAAAATCTCCCTATTAGCGTCGAATAGCGAATATCTTTACCGTTAAAAAGACAACCAACCAAACTTGATGTGATTCTGTGATGGAAGATCTTTAGTTTATATAAGTTTGTTTTGTTTTACAAAAATTTTGTTTATTTGGATTTAATTTTTTGTTTTTTTTTTGGTAAACAGGTGATCGTAAGTACAAATAATTTTACACAGGCTCGTTTTCTTCTATTACTCCACCAAAGACATGTAGAAATTAAGGGTATGCAAAACACAATACATTAAATTTATGATTTGTTTTGTTTATTGTATTACCTGAAAAACCCTCACAAACTATAGGTTATGGGCCCAGAAGGTAATGGGAAAAGAAGGAAAGTGAAAGTTTGGAACGTAAATTGTGGAAAATAGTGCGAAAAAGTAGAAGTGTCGAGTGGTCACTGAACTTGAAAAATCGATAAAATGGCGGGCGGTCAGTTAACGTTTAATGTGACACCATTTAACGGAAGCAACTACTCGAATTGGGAATTTAGAGTAAAACTGGCGTTGGAACAGGCTGGAGTAATCCAAGTCTTGGAAAACCCATATCCAGGAATAGGAAGCTCAGATGAAAGAAAAACATGGTTGGCAAATGATGTCAAAGCGAGAAACATAATTGTGCAATGCTTGGCAGACAACATGTTGGAAATAATAAAAGAAAAGAAAACTGCAAAGGATATATTAGAGTGCCTGTTAACAACATACACAAAGAAAGGAATAGCCAGTCAAGTAATGTTAAGAAAGAAATTAACATGATTAAAATATACAGGTGCGACTCCTTTGAATTCGTTCTTACCTGACTATGAGCAGTGTGTTTGAATTGAAAGCAGCTGGTGGAAAGTTAGAAGAAAATGAGACTGTTGCACAACTGTTGTCAATTATGCCGGACAGTTATTCTGCAGTTGTTACTGCAATTGATGTAATGTTTTCACAAAATGAAGCTTTAGTATCACTTGACTTTGTCAAAAACAAGTTGTTATTAGATGAGTCACGTAAACAAACTAAAGGTGAACAAGAAAGCAGTGCATTTGGTCAGAGAAAAAATTGTCAGAAAGAAAATGGTAGTAAAGAATCATCAAGTTCTACGTGGGCACATGCGTGTGAACTGTCCTAAGCTTAAGAAGAAGTCAAATAAAGCAAATGTGGCAAAAGAAAGTGAAGGTGAAGAAGAGGTCAAATTTTTAACACAGGTGAGAGATGAGATTAGTGAAAATAGCCTAGTTACATGCAAAAATGATGAGATCAGATTTATTGTAGACAGTGGGTGCACAAATCACCTTGTAGATGAAGAAACTGGGAAGTTAATGACAAATATAAAATCTGTTAGTCACTCTATAAACTCGGCAAAAAGGGGTGAAATGTTAAAAACTGAAAAACAAGGTGATTTGCACTTAATACCAACAAAAGAAAAACCTGTTGTTATTAAAGATGCCTGGGTGTGTAAAAATCTGTTTTATAACCTACTATCTGTCAGAAAACTAGAAGAAAATGGGCTACAAGTTCTTTTTAAAGATAAAAAGGTGGAAGTCATGAAAAATAGTAATGTTATATTAGAAGGCAAGCTGTGTGGGAAAGTGTAAATGCAACATGGTTAGAACACAGAAAAATGGGACACTCCTGTCACTTTCCCCCTCCTGGAATATGTGATTATGTTTAAAAGGCAAACAAACACCCAGAAGAGCGAAAAACAAAAAGAATTCTGGAATGTATATCCAGTGACGTAGTGGGACACATGAATCTGGAGACATATGATGGTAAAAAGTACTATGTTACTTTTATAGATCATTACTCGCATTTTGCCGCTTGCTACCTAATGGAAAATAAAAGTGAGGTAACAGAAAAGTTCAAAACTTATGTTGCCCAAGTGACTTCAAAGTTTAGTACATCACAAATGAACTAAAAAGTTTTTGTTAAGAAAAAGGCATAAAAATACAGTACACCATTGCTCGGAATCCCGAACAAAATGGACTATGGACGACAATATTGGACAAGGCAAGATGCCTTATTTTTGACTCAAAACTCGATAGAAACGTGTGGGGTGAAGCTGTAAGAACTGGAGTCTACTTAATCAACAGAACAAAAACAAGAGTTCTACCAGAGAATCAATGTCCAGCACAAATTTAGTTTGGTGAAAAGCCAAACTTAAATAAAATAAAACTTTTTGGCTGTACTGCGTACAATCATGTTCCAAACGAGGACAGAAAATCAAAATTGGACCCTAGAAACCAAAAATGGTTGGATATTGTGACAATGGATATCGTCTATGGAATCCTGTGGAGAAAAAAATTGTACTTGGAAGGAATGTAGTATTTGATGAAATGGTGGAAAAGACTGTCACAGTACAATTAAACACAGATTCTGAAGAAAATGAGACAAAGGATAAAAATAGAAAGACAGAGAGATCTAGTAAAACAAGTGAGACAAGTAATGAGAGCAGCAGTTCAGAAGAAGAAGAAGAGATGTATCATGATACAGAAAATGAGACAGAATTATCTAAAAATAAGAGACAGAGTTCCAGATTAAGAATATTGCCAGAACATCTAAAATATTATGACATGGATTATGATTGTCACATGATGGCTGCACTGTCAGCTGGACAGTTGGTATCGGAAGTGCCAGTGACATATTAAGAAGCAATAAAGGTTGGAGAAAAGCTATAGACGAGGAGTTTATGTCACTAAAAGTGAGTGAAACATGGGAATTAGTGAATCGTCCATGTGAAAAATCAACAGAAATCATAGACTCAAACAAAATGGACTAAGTGGGTGTTCCGTGAAAAGCTAGTGAATGGCGAGCTAGTGAAGAAGGCTAGGTTGGTGGTTCATGGTTTTAAACAGTCATGTCCACTTGAAGACATTAATGCACCAGTGGCGAGAATGCTAACAGTTCGCATTTTGCTAGCATTATATCTTGAGTTTGACATGTCTGTACTACAGCTTGATGTGAGTTCGGCCTTTCTTTATGGAAAGTTGGACATTCCAGTATTTATAGAGCAACTACAAGGACTTGGTGAAAATCCTGATAAAATCTGTAAGCTAAATAAATCTTTATATGGGCTTAAACAAGCACCTAGGTGCTGGAATGATTTATTTCACAAAACATTAACTAATTTAGGCTTGCAAAGATCTAAAAAAGACCCATGTCTTTATTTTGGTTCAGAAATTTTTCTTTTAATTTACGTGGATGACATACTTTTTTTTTCAAAATTTTCAGAAAGTTTAAACAATATAAATTTTAAAATGAAGGAATTTAAAAATCAAAAATTGACATTTTTAGGGCTTGAAATAGAAAAATTTGGTCATGAATTGCATATCACTCAAAAAGAATTAATATCTAAGGTCTTACAAAAATTTAATATGTCAAGTTGCAAGATGTCAAATATACCAATGCAGCCTAAATTACAGTTGGAACCAAGTAATGATTTGTCAAATAAAAATTTCTCCTATCGTGAGCTGATTGGTTGTCTTATGTACATTATGCTTGGATCAAGACTTGACTTGAGTTTTTGCATTACATTTTTCATTCAGTTTCAAAATACCCACATAGCAAAAAAATATTGCATGTATATCCAGCGTATATACGAAAATGGAGAAGGATATTGCCCTGGATATCACCCAGATATTCACCTGACGTGCATAGGAGCTCCAAAAAAGATCCAATTTAGATCCAGAGGTAACATCCACTGAATATACGTTATAAGTATATTCTGAACAAATATATTCGAGTTTTATTCTATTACACCCAATTTGATGTTCTATGGTCTATCCATTATGGTATATATTTATATATTAAATCCTGTCGATATCCGTCACGATATATATATAAATTTTAGTTTATATATAACAATGGTGTATCCATAAAAGTATATTCTTTTCGTATCCATAATATTTTATTGAGGGTATGTATAAGATTTATATTACTGCAATATACTAATCCTTATCACACTGATGTATTCAATGAAGAATGTCATATATATAAGGTATATACGTTTTGCACAATAACAGGTCACATCCTAAATTTAGAAAAATTAACGTGAGTAAAATTAACATCAGAAACACATGCTCTCACATAAATAAGCATTTTTTAGTTAGTTATTTTAGATGTACTTTAAAATAGTAGAAAATATCGTTTTTATGTTATTTATATATCCAAAAAATATACGGTATCACGTTAAAAAGTGCTGTTTGTTAGTAAAAAACCTAAAATGCCTAATTTTATTAAAAAAAAAAAATAAAAACGCCTTGGACAGCTCAAAATTTTTAACAATAATAGTTTCAAATTTTTAAAGGTTTTTTAATAATAAACAAACACTTCTTTCTCATTTTTTAATTTAAGCAGTTAATTGAATTACATTTTTTATTATTTTATTTAGAAAATACAGAATTAAACTTTCCATTAAAAAATTTAGTTTAAGTCAAAGAGAGCAAAGCAGTATATTAAGAGTCGCAGGCACAATATCGCACATTACCAGTACATATCCTCATGTTTAGCTCTATTCTTTTTGGTGGTTGATATCTGTTTCTATCTGCAGCATCGTTAATCAGTTTTCTATGACAATATATATATATATATATATATATATATATATATATATATATATATATATATATTTATAATTCAATGGTATTAACCCGACCCAACACTGTTCTCAGCCCGACCCATAGAAATATAATGGGTTCGACCCAACCAGAACCGTGTTAAATCGAAAACGGCCCAAGTTACCAGTTGTTCATGGTAGTTGGTACCTGACGCCAAAATACAACTATCTTTTGTCATTTTTTGTGTTCAGTCTTCTATCATCTGTTTTTTTTTTTAATTTAAAAAACCAGACTCAAATTCATTAAAAAAAAAGATGTTTCTTAATTGTTAAAGGTTATTGACAAGTTAACAAAATGACCGAAGTTTTCGATGAATGGGAAGAGTTGAATGCAGATTTTAAAGAGTTGGAGGTTAGTTTTTTCAGTTTGGTGTTATGTTCAGTAAAGTATAGTTCATCATTGGCCAACACCGTACTCAACTTGAGAACGGTGTTGCATTGGCATAGTCATAATTTGCAGATTTGGGGTCCTAGGGACCCAAGAAGGTGCCCCCATAAAGAATGTTTCAAAAAAAATTAAGAAAACAGAAAACCCTATACTGCATAATTACCAAAATTACGACTATTGTAAGGTACAGGGTTAACATTTTTGGTCTAGTTTTAACAGATTAAGGTAGGGTGCTTGGGGGGGGGGTTGTGATGTGGTTTGGGTTGGTTTGGATTAGGTTGGGTTGGACTGTGTTGGATTGGGTTGTTTTAGTGAAAAAAAAAACAACAAAAAAAGGTAATTATGCAGTATACGGTTTTCTGCCATTTGTGATTTTTTTTGAAAACTTCTTTATGGGGGCACCTTCCAGGGTCCCTAGGACCCCAAATCTGTCTGCGCCGGTTGGTTTTTTTTTTTTTTTTAATTTTTTTTTCACTAAAACCACCCAAACCAACACATTCCAACCCCTCTCGTAAAAAAAAAAAAAAATCGGGCGCAGGCGGATTTGGGGTCCTAGGGACTCTAGAAGGTGCCCCCATAAAGAATTTTTCAAAAAAAATCAAAAATGGCAGAAAACCGTATACTGTATAATTACCAAATAATTTTTTATTTTACGAGAAGAAGGGTGCTCAGGGGGGGGGGTTCTAATGTGTTTTTTTAATTGTTTTGGGTTGGTTTGGATTAGGTTGGGTTGGACTGTGTTGGTTTGGGTTGTTTTAGTGAAAAAAAATTTAAAAAAAAACAAAAAAAATAAAAAAAAAAACTAACCGGTGCAGACGGATTTGGGGTCCTAGGGACCCTAGAAGGTGCCCCCATAAAGAATTTTTCAAAAAAAATCAAAAATGGCAGAAAACCGTATACTGCATAATTACCCAAAAAAATTTAAAAAAACAACCGTCGCCGGCGGATTCGGGGTCCCAAGGACACTAGTAGGTGCCTCCATAAAGAATTTTTCATAAAAAATCAAAAATAGCATAAAACCGTATGGGTCATTCCATATCAAATAAACCAAAAAATAATACAAATTTTTTTGACCCTCTCCAATTTTTATGATTTTTGGTACACATTTTCTACCTACCAAAAAACTCAAATTCCCAAAATTTTGTATTTTTTTGACCAGTACTTTTTTTGTAATTAATTTTTGAAAATTGAAAAAATCCCTAATACGTATTTGGTCTTGATATGTATATACAAAAAATTTAATATCTTAGGAACCACTTAAGCTAGCAAAATAAGTGATAGCTCGTTTTAAAGATATTTGAAATACCCTTCGAATGATCTAGCACAATGCATAAATTAAAAAAAATTCAAAATTTTTTTTATAAAAAATCTCAAGAAGGCCATTTTTGCTTTTTTCAAAAAAAAAATATTTTATTCAGACCGTTAGCTAGTTACCTTAATATGCAAAAAGAAAAATATGAAGACATAAAACTAATCTAAAACCTGGAGAAGCTCTGACCCTCATTAAATGTGATTTTGCCGAAAACTACTCGTTTGTTATGCAGGATGAGGTTCAGGCTTACCATTTGAACAACAGCCAGGCAACTCTCCAACTGTTTGCAATTTATTTTAAAACTGATGGCAAACTTCAAAACTTAAATTACATTTGTATCTTGGAAAGCCTTACTCACAATACTGTGGCATTTCATTTATTTTTGTCGAAATGAATGCCAGATTTAAAAAAAAGAGTTTATGAAATATTTTTCTGATGCTAGTGCAGCTCAATATAAAAATTAAAAAATTTTTTCTAAATGTGTGTCTCCATAAAAAAGATTTTGGAATCAAAGCGGAATGGCATTATTTTGCCATTTCTCATGGCAAGAGTGCCTGTGATGGCTTAGGAGGCACAGTTAAAAGACTTGCAGCAAAGGCTCGTCTTCAGAGGCCATACAGTGACCAAATAATGACACCCCTTCACTTGTTAACTTGGTGCCAAGAAAACATTACTGGCATTAATTTTAAATATTATACTGAGGATGAATATGTCAAGCGTGAAAAATTTTGGATAAAAGGTTCACTGATCAGGGTTCCCACTGACCTGGAAAACCTGGAAAATCTGGAAAAGTCAGGGAATTTTGGGAGCTACCTGGAAAAGTCAGGGAATGACCAAAAAATCCTCAAAAGTCGGAATTGGCACACAAAACCTGGAATTTCTCTTTCTCAACCTATTTTTTAAACCAACTTTGAAAAAAATATTATGTGAGTGACCTCGAATATAAGCTCTGTTTCGCGCTCAATCAGTTCCAGTCCACCTAAAATCCAAGAGCAAGAGAAAAGAGAGGAAAGCTTTTTAAAACGTGTAGGACAAGAACCGCATCATTACCCAGGGTGGCAGGTTTGTGTTTATTGAACATATTTGGTTTTTGTTTTGAAATAATAAATATCATCGGGTATAATTTCTCCTTGTTCTAAGCACACATAGCTCTATCTTCTGTTACAACTTTCAAGTGTAGTCTAGAGCGTTTTCTCTAATCCCACAATATTTTTCATGTACTGTGTTCCTAACCTTAAAAAAACAGTTTCTAATTTAAACTGGATAAGTCCTCCCATAAGTCCACTGAAGTGGCAGTGTCATAGGCTGTGAAAACCAATAAATATCACGTATATTGTAAGCTTTGTTTAAAAAATATTTAATTGGGTAATATGGGGAGGCAGGCCATCTTGAGCCATTTTAAGAACAGTGGTCATGTAAAGTAAGTGGAGTAGCGCAGTGGGCAGAGTATCTGCCTGCCGCATGGAAGGTTCCGGGTTCGAATCCTGGCTAGGTGCATGGATATTTTGTGTTTGTCTTTCACTTTGCATAATTTTGGCTAACAAAAAAAAGTAAAGTGGAGGCTGAAAATAATTCAAGGAAATTGCCTTTGTTAATTAAGAAAACTATCAGTCTTGGCCCAAGATGACAATGGACCTACATCTACAATAACTACTGGAAGTGAAGGAATCTCCACAGCAACTGCTTCCACTGCCAAAAAGGGTTCTACTCCTTTTTTGTAATCTTTTCTTATTAAGCAATCAGTTATGGATGCAGAAATATTGTGGATCAAGGAATCTTTAAGATTAATCTTGATGTTGCCAATTATGTCCTAATCATCTGCGAAGGCCAGTAGTAGGTCGCGTCCGTCCTGGTGGAATATAGCCGTTGGTGTTTCAATATTGACTTTCCTAATTGCATATTCCAATGCTATGTTAAAGAGTTGGGGTGAAAAAGAATCACCCTGCTTAAGCTTATTGTTGATACTAAAAAAATCAGAGTAGCTCTGTCCCACCCTTATCTTGCACCTTGTATTCTCCGTACATATTTTTACCAGGGATATCAGCTTTTTTGGAAACCCCAGTTCCTTATTTGCTTCCCACAACTTTGCTATATATAATCTGTCAAATGCCTGTTTGAAATCAATATGGTGAAGTTCTCTGAGAAATTGCCAGCATTTTTCCATTATTTGTCTAACGGTGAAAATCTGGTCCATGGTGGGCCTTTTAGGCTAAACCCGCACTGATATTCCCCGACTATCTCCTCCTTATATGGTTCAATTGTCTCTTGCAGGATACTGGAGAGGACCTTGTAGTATGTATTTCGCAGAGTTATTCCACAATAATTGGAGCATTTCTTTTAATCTCCTTTTATATGGATGGGGACTATCACACCTTCCTTCCATGAATCCGGTATCATTTCGATGTTTCAAATGTTTTGGATGAGCTCATGTATGGCCCTATGGAGTGTTTTCTCCACCATATTTTATACATTTGGCAGGTATGCCGTCACTACCAGCAGCTTTGTTGTTTTTTAGCTTTTTTATGACTTTAACTGTTTCTTCATATGTTGAGGTGGTATCTCTATTTCAGCTGTCAATATGCTTATGCGAGTAGTACCGGTATTTATTTCTTCGTTGAGTAGTTCACAAATGTAGTTCTTCCATGTGGTTAGGGTCTCTCTTTTGTTGGTTATCAGTTGTCCGTTGTTTGTTGAGAGGAAGGTTGGTATCCTGTTTTGTGCTTTGTTATTCCCTGAAAGGATTCTTTTTCTGTTGTTTTGTCTGTTTTCATCCATTTCTCTTATTATATTTAGATGGTGGTCTCTCTTTTTGCTTTATATCATTCTGCATGCATAAGATTTTTGTTGTTTATACTCTTCTGTAATAGATGCTGTTGGGTGCTGAAGCATTTTTTTCCTGGATATTTCGTCTTTCCGTCGCTCTACTACAGTCGTCATCAAAATACTTCATTCTTTGTTTTCTCTTTTTGTCGTGCACTTACTAGTTAACCTAATTACTGTTTCTTGGATGTTCTTCCAGATTTCGTTTACATTGTATCCCCATTGCGGTTCTTTTTTATTCTTTCTGTAATTGGTTTCTGGTATACTTCTTGTGTTTGTTCTGTCTTGAGTTTTTCCCTATTCTAGCTTATGCTGGTCTTTTTTTTCGTGTGAATGTGCATATGTGCAATTTAGTTTTATAACTTGCTAGACTAACCAAAAAAACGTTGGTAGAACTAGGCAAATTATTTTTTTTTAATACTGTTTTTACGATTTAATGAATTCGGTTCCTGTGATTTTCGTCTTCAAATAAAGTTTCTAACAAAGTTTCTCGTCTTATTTATCTGCTTTTTACCTTTTTATCTCGATAATATAAATACCTGCCAAACTTGAGCTTTCAAAAATTGTCATGGTAAAAATCTTCATTTACTTGGTATCCACGTAGACAGCAATTTATATCCAAAAAATACCTGGAATTTTTTATAAAATGGTCAGGGAGAACCTGGAAAAGTCAGGGAATTTGGAAATCAGAATTTGGTGGGAACCCTGCTGATGTACTAACCATACCTGGAACCCAAAAAATTCACACTGTAATTCCCTATACAGAAAGCTCTTTTATAGCAAAATTTTTTTTGGAAAGTTTAGAAACAGAAAATCACCTTATACCAGGGGGGGGATATTATTTTCAAAATACAAAATGTTGAGTCAGGTTTTGTTACTGTGGAATATTAAAAAGAATGTTGGTTAGCATGTATTTTGGGAAAAAATATTGAGACTGGAGAGCTAAAAGTAACCTACCTTTATCCAAAAGTCCCTGCAGCCTCGTTTTTCTACCCAAGTAATCCGGATATTTTAGTAGTAAAACCCGAAAGTCTTAACAAAAAAGAAATGATGGAGTCCTCACAAGTTCTTAAAAGTTGTATGATATAATATTTTGTATTTTTTATGTGAAGTTGTATATATTGTACAGGGTGGATTCTTTAAATGTAACAGGGCTTCTAGCGGCTTTAGGGATGAGGTTTTAAAAAAAGCTAAAAGCGAATCTTTAATGATTTTTTACGGACTTTCCGTCCATGATAAAAAAAAATTTTTGGGTCCATCCACAATTTTTTTTTAAATTTAGGTCATCCCATATCAAATCAACCAAAAAATAATACAAATTTAATTTGACCCTCTCCGATTTTGATGATTTTTGGTACACATTTTCTACGTACCAAAAAACTGAAATTTCCAAAATTTTATATTTTTTTGACCAGTACTCTTTTTGTAATTAATTTTTGAAAATAAAAAAAAATCCCTAATTTGGTCTTGATACATATATGCAAAAAATTTCATATCTTAGGAACCACTTAAGCTAGCAAAATGAGTGATGGCTCCTTTTAAAGGTATTTAAAACACCTTTCAAATGATCTAGCACAATGCTTAAATTAAAAAAAAAAAATTATGTTTTAAAAAAAAGTTTATGAAAAATCTCAAAAAAATATATTATTATTATTCAGACCTTTACCTAGTTACCCTAAAAATTTCATGATGGAGAAATAAGGGGTTCATTGGCACAAAAAAAAAATGAAAATGTTGTTACCTCAAAATTACTAAAATTTGGGTTTATATAGCTATGAATTTAATTTAGATCTTTGTATTTGCTTATTTAATAATTAAAACATAATATTAAGATTTTTCGTATATTAAACACATTAAACAAGTAAAATAAAAATATACATAATAAATATATATACAATATATACAACTTCAAATAAGAAATACAAAATATTCAATTCAATTCAAAATGTACTTTATTGTCAATAAAATTTTTTGACAAAGCAGGCTAAATGCTAAACTTATTTTACAAAAAACTTAAATTAAATTAACACACAAACATAATACATAATAGTCAAGTAATGTCTTAAAGTATTATAATGAAACAGAATAAAATTAAAAAAAAATATATCATTATTTCTGATCAAATCAAATAAAATAAGTTTTATTGTCAGAAATTGCTCAAATCTATTGAGAAAGCAAAAAAAGAAAGAAAAGTAATCATAGCTACTATGCTAACACTTTAAATCATACTATTAATTATTTATATCAAGCCCTGCATTGACAAAAAAAAATATGAACAATTTAAATACGATTAAAACATTAGAATTTGTTTATGAAAAATAAATACAAACATATAGGTATTTAAAAAAAACCCTTAAACATCATCTGGATTTATATACTGATTTAAAACTAGTGTTATTAAATACTTTTTGTAATCCTTTCGTATAATTAGGATTATAAGGAATTGATACAAATTTTGAGTCGGAGGTATCTTTTTGTCTGAAAAAAGTGGAATTCCGAAAGGTCTTTTGAAAAGAATGTCTATTTATCAGCTTATTTTTATATTGAGCTGCACTACCATCTTTTTTTAAATCTGGCATTTATTTGGACAGAAATAAATGAAATGCCACTGTATTGTGAGTAAGGCTTTCTGTGATACAAACATAATTTAAGTTTTGAAGTTTGCCATCAGTTTTAAAATAAATTGCAAATGGATGGAGGGTTGCCTGGCTGTTGTTCCAATGGTAGGCCTGAACCTAATTCTGCATAACAAACAAGTAGTTTGTGGCAAAATCGCATGTAATGAGGGCTTCTCCAGGTTTTAGATTATTTTTAATGTTGATATATTTTAATTTTGCATATTAGCAATAAATGAATGCGATTTCAGTTTTATTAGGCTGTCTGTGAATTCTTGCACAAAATCGTTAGATTTTTTTTCACAATGGTTTCCATTGTTCATCGATGTACAGATACCCCTTTGTTATATGTTACCTAATCAATGAGTTCCTGTTCAAATTTTTCCATAAGGATGTTCCTATAATGGTCTGCTCCTTGACATTCCTGACATCTATTTCCTAGATAGCAATCTATTGAAGGTGGATTACACATCATTTTATACAAACACTGATAGTAATTTGCTGCCAAAGACCTATTATTCTTACACACAGACAGAATGTGTTCCACTTTTTCCTGCCAAAATACAGTTTTTAGGTCTAAGTTGACAAAATTTGGAGAAGCCAATTTTTTCCTCTCGAAAATCAATCGATCAAATTTATTGTTTCCAAAAGTTTTACATTACATGATTGTACATTTAACACATTTTAGACACAATGGATCTTTTGATCTGTGTGTGCCTTTCATAGAACTTATTTTGAAAATAACAATCTGCCTTTATGGTTACAATAAACAACATCTACCTAATAATAATAATACATTGTATATCACAATTTCGTCACAGAATACTATTAAGTTTAGTACATAATATTTTGTTTCTCTTTGTTCTATATTTTTTTTTAAAACAAATTAAACAAAACATTAAGGTCTTAGTTACACATAAAAATATAATTTACAGGTACAGTACAGTGGTCACCCAGTAAGCAACGATGCAAATTAAATTGGAAAAAGCGCCGCAAATGACGCTCTCCTTGTTCATGCTTAGTGGGTAGTAATATAGTTAATTTAAAAATATTTTATTATTATTATTCAGTCACAGTCATAAGATTTTTATGTTGAGATCAGGGTTGACAAAAATAATATTCAGACTTAATTGCAACATGATAGCAGAGTTCAGAGTATTATTTAATTTTTCCCTTTTTTTTTCTATTAAGTTAAGTTATTTCCTAAGTTATTCCAACACTATTCAAGGTTGGGACAATTTCATACATTCTCCACGAATTTGATAAAATCCATTCATTTAGCCTATTATTGATATTTTTATTTGATTTACTTTGTTTGAATTTATCCGGGAAAATGTTGTATATTTTTGGGAAGATGTATGAAATATGTCTTTGAGTTGTTGAATATAATGTATTAGGTATATTTAGGTTGTTTTTTGATACATTTCTTGTTCCTTTATTGTGGTGAGTAATAGGTTTATTAAACAGCTTATTTCTAAAACTAAATTTCAAAATAGCCCTTATATAAAGTTGCCTGATGTTTAATAATCCTGAAATTCCAAATAATTCCTCCGTAGGAAATTGTTTATTTTTAAAGTGCGATATTTTAATTATATATTTTTGAGTTACATATAGTGGTGCCATTATATTATTAGTGGCTGCGCCCCAAGCTGTGATTCCATAAGTTAGTACTGATTCAGCTAGTGCTTGATAGTACATTTTCTATATGTTTATTGGAACAATTTGCCTTAATTCGTAGAATTTATACACTAGTTGTTTTAGTTTTTTGTTTACATAATCTATATGATTGCGCCATGTGAGACACTGATCAAAATAAACACCAAGGTATTTAATATTTGTTTCTCTTTTTATCAATTCCGTACAGTTACAATTTATATTTACCTGGCAGTCATAATTATGCAATTTTAGTTCCTGTATTTCAGGTAAATTTCTTTTGTTCATTGCAAATGTTAGAAAATTTGTTTTATTCGTATTCAATGTTAATAAATTTGAGTCCAACCAGTGTTTTAATTTTTGCATTGACCTCTCGCACCTGTCAATGGCACCCCCCCATGTCCGGTCTTTAATCCATAAAACAGTATCATCTGCAAAACAGATTATTTTTCAATGTTTAGTTGAATCAGTGAATTGACATATATTAAAAAGAGGACCGGGCCCAACACTGTACCCTGCGGAACACCGCACTCTACCAGACCAGGGCTACTAATATTATCTTGCATTTTAACAGATTGCTCTCTTTCAAGCAAAAATGATTTGAAAAGCTGTAATGCAATACCTCTTATTCCTATCCTATGTAGCTTATCTAGGAGAGTGCGATGCTCCACAGTGTCGAACGCCTTTGACAGGTCCAAAAAGACAGCCACCGGTTTATACTTGTCGTTAATGCTCTCAAAAACAAAATTTGTAACCTCGGCAACGGCATCCTCGGTGCTGAGACTCTCCCTAAACCCAAATTGATTATTTGATAACTGTTTTTTTGATTCCAGAAATTTACACAGCCTCAGTTTTATACATTTTTCAATTATTTTGCTTAATACACTTGAAAGCGCTATGGGTCTGTAATTTGTTTTTTCTGTTTTTTCACCAGATTTATATATCGGTATGACAATGGAATTTTTTAGAGTGCTTGGGAAAGTCCCAGCACCGAAAGTACAGTTAATCAAGTGTAGAAGTGGCACGAGCAAATAAGTGTGAAAGTTTTTTATAATATATACAGTAATTCCATCTTCCCCACCTGCAGAACCATTTTTTAAAGATTTTATTTGATTTATTAATTCATTTGTTGTTATAGGGTTGAGGAAGATGGAATCTGGATTAATTTTTGAATCTTTGGACTTAAACTTGGGGGTTTTGATTTTTTTTGATAATTTTTTTCCCACTGAACAGAAATATTTTTTCATCGGTGATTATATTAACTTCATCGTTTTTTATACACTTAATAATTTTTCTAACTTTATTATCATTAACTATATTTTTAATAGATTGCCACAGTTTTCCCGGACTCTTCATGTTCTCAGTCACCTATTTTTTGTAGAAGTGTATTTTTGCATTATTTATTATTTTGGACAACAAATGTCTGTAGTTACGAAATTTATCCAATAGCTGGATATTATTTGGATTACAAGCTGATTGTTTTTTAAGGTAGTCTCTTTTTCTAATTGAAACAACCAGACCTGTAGTTATCCAAGGCTTAAGGCGCTTTGTTTTTGCATTAATTTTTTGTTGAAAAGTGGAAATTTTAATAAAGTTTTGTAGTTTAGTTACCAATTTTTCAGCTATGTTATTGGGGTCATTGCTCTGTAATATATCTTGCCATTTTTCCTTTTCAAAGGTTTTTTGCAATAAACTTTTGTTTAATTTAGCTTTAAATCTTAGTTGGTGTATATTTTGTGAACTATTTTGATGAAGTTGGATTTCTAGGTTTAATAATACCGGGTAATGGTCTGATATACTGCTTTTTAATATTATAGTATTAGGTTTAACTTTTGTTTTTAATTTGGCATTTTTGTATTTCAAAGCAATATGGTCAATGCAACTGCGTGCAAGTCCTTGCACTCGGGTGTAGTTATATATCAAATTTTTATAACCATATGATCCTAATATATTTATATATTTGTTTACTAATTCTGACTTTAAATCCATAATGTTTAAGTTTGTGTCGCCAACAAAAATTTCTACTTGACTATTTGAGAATCTATTTTGTAATAGTTCCTCTAGGTCAGATATATAATTTTCTTGTGAAACTGAAGGTAACATGTAGTGAGCAATGATCCCAATATTAACTGTGTTTTTAGTAAGTGTTGCTCTTAGAAATTTTGTATTATTGATGGCAATAATTTGATTATTAATTAAGAGGTCGCTTTTTACATACATTATTGTTCCATCACAAAAATTTATTTGCCTATTATTATATAGTATTTCATAACCTTTTATTTGAAATTGGTTTAGGTTACTAAAAACATGAGTCTCCGAGAGAACTATTGCATCAAATACAGTATTTAGGGACTGCAAGTAGACTAAGAGATTATTGAAGTTTGTTGTTATTCCACAGATATTAATATGAATAATATTAAAATCCCTCAGGCTATAAGTAAAGTAATTGGTCTCTGATATCATGTCACATACCTTTGTTTCTGAACATTTTTCATCAAGGAACGAAGTGTGGTCCGTGAAGATGATTAGAATTCTTTAATTATTTAACCTACATTAGTATCACTATTGGGTTTAGCTAGATTTTAATTTAAGCACATCCTCTTCACATTTAATTTTCACAGCATTGGAATTAGAGTCTTTCCTTGCATACACCTGGCCGGACTTAACCCAGACATATTGGAAAAGGCCATTTAGGCGGAGGTTTTTTCTTGCACTAAAGAATAATGCTCGTTGGTCCTTAGTTAGATCTTCATTCAAAAAGATCTGTGTTGGTCCTGGGAGACCACAGTCTGTAGCCATTATTTTCAACAAGACAAAACAAGAACACTTCTATTTTTTGTGTTTAAAAATTTAATGGCAAATTCAAAAAAGAAAATTAGATTTTGGGCAGTTTGCAAATAAGGTCAGTACAATAATTCAAAAATTGCTAAAAAGTGCGAAATTGACGACTTTGACGTCACTTTTCGGGTACATCTGGGAGGGGTAGAGAGTTGGCGCAATGAAACAAAAATCTTCTTAAGACGAGTACTACAACATATAAAAAAATCAGGTAATTCTACTGAATACAAATTTCCATTTAAAAAGGGCGACATTCTTTGTGCTTTTTCGAACTCGTTTAGTTGGGGCATTTTTAAATATAAGCATATGACAAAAACAAAACCTGATGTTGACATTTTTTGTCAAGTTGAAATACCTAAAAGGTTACTTAGTTGCGAGGCCCATAATACACTAGATAAAATCGTAAAATTGTATGTGGCCGGAAGTGTATATTGAGCAATACTGCCAGGTTTTTTTGTTATCTCTGGACTGCTTCCATGAGAAAAATTTTGCAATGTGAGCATAAGTCAAAGTTGCAATAATAACCACGTAGAAGACATATCTACAAAGTCTCCTAGCGGCGGGGAGATTATCGACCCTCGACTGTGAGCTGTCGGTACCATGTACGTAAATTTGGTGTTTTTAAAGCGCAGTATACTCGGGAATACTTGCTTTAAATCCAAAATCCGTTCTATTCTGTTACTATTAGTGCCATCTTTCTGGAAAAGGCCAAAGCAGTATTCGCTACGCTACATGACCAAAGAAATCAATAAACGGCGTTCTTTTTCGTGCAGAGCGTGTTGTTTTGTCATCTCACTCATTTTGAATAAACCGGCCCCTACACGGACGATTTTCGCTGGTCATCGCTTGGAAATAATTTTTCTTTAAAAATTTCATATGTGTTTTACGATTTGTTTTATGTCCTGATATCAAATTAAATAGCGAACCAATTTTTCAAAACTAGCGGGATGGTAAAAGGCCGCCAATATTAGCAACACCCCAAAAATGGGGAAGCGCGCCTTTATTTGGCTTTGTTTCATTACAGAAAACGATTTTTTTACGAAAAAAAAGCTCTACCACTTTTTTTATTGTATTTTCTTTATTTTTTTTTCTTCAACAAAATTTTCATTGGTCAGACTCTATTATTTTTCTAAAAAATCTAAGAAGAAATATTTCCTTACAATACAATATTGGAGGTACACAGGAAAAGTTTCATTATTTTATAGAGTGAAAAATAGCGCGGCACGCAAAAATCTTAGACAAAATAAGCACGAGATAAAAATGGCACCGCAGGCAAAATTTTGTTAAAAATAACAAAATAGCGTCGCAGGTGAAAATTTTTGAAGAATGTAGTGTTACCGGAGAAGACTGCGCCGCGAGCGAAATATTTTATAAAAAAATCAAAAAATAGTACTGAAGGTTATGATTCCCCCCTGGAACCACCACTGACTGTCCCCTCCTTTTTCAGCGTTGGAACTGGTCAGGGAAACCTGGAAAAGTCAGGGAATTTAAAAAGTGACCTGTTCTGTACTCTGTTCCTTATATAATGCCAAAAACACAATATTTTTTATTTTTTTCTTCAATGTTTATATTTATTTTTCTAAATTTTGCAAAAAACGTGGAAAATATGAAAACTTTAAAGAAATTTCCTTCTTAAATTGCAAAAATTTTTGCCTTATCATCTTTTATCATTAGTTATTCAAATTTTAGTTTAATTTAACACCCTTCCAAAGTTCGTCACATTTGTGACATGATTTTAGCAAGACAAAAAAAGCTGCGACCGCCCCTGAACAATATTTCGCAAAAACGTGAAAAGTATCAACATTTTTTAATAATTTACTGCTTTATTGCAAAAAAATTGCAAAAAGTATTTATAGGAACACAAGCTTGTGTTTTCAGGACTCAAACATTTAAATAAAAAATATTTTTTTAATGTGCTTAGTAAAATAACCTGGTTTGTTTTTAGTTTTGGTCAGGGAAAACCTGGAATAGTCAAGCAATTCAAAAATTGCAAATCAGTTTCAACCCTGTTTTTTTCTTTCGAATAGAAAGTGCAAAATCCGGTGCGGTCGTTCGTTAAGGCGTCACTCCGTCCTATTTGCTTGAGAAGGATTTTTACGGAAATGCACTCACAGTCGATTTTCCCGTGCGACCTGTCCCTTCGCAACAGTCGAGCCGTGTAACCACGCTTTAGGTTACGGATATTCATTTTTCTCAGGCCGCGCACTGTAAACAGGGCGTGTCGTTAATGGTTACAAAATGAATAGCCAAAAAGTAATTTTTTTACGAGAGATTTCATCAGTTTGTTATTAAAATCGAGCAAAAACAATTTTTTTTCCAATCCCAAACATATGAAAATTCGTGTCCTTGAAAATGTTTTTTACTAGCGAAGATTTGTGTAGGAAACAAGGACAGTGATTGTTTTCGTATACTATTTTAATTAATTCGATACGTTTCGACGACAATTTTCGTCTTCCTCGGGCTTTGAATTGTGTTGTGTTGTGTACAATTTACTCCAAAGCATGAGGAAGACGAAAATTTTCGTCGAAACGTAGCGAATTAATTAAAATAGTATACGAAAACAATCACTGTCCTTATTTCCCAAATGGATTTATTACATGTAAGATGTAGTGACAACCTCACCCTATGTCCGTCTTTCTGTACCTAATGTTCTTTTCCGTTTGTCTGCGTCTCATAAACGGCTGCTTGGCACCCTAAGGATTTGTTTAGGAACCCTGTATAAATATTAGTATAAATTTGATAAAACATTCCTTAAATTTTATCCGCCATTTGGAGTTTCAAAATGAATCCATTTGATTTTTTATGTAAATAAATATTAAATTTTTTTTGTCCATGTCCATCACAAAATTTTGTGAGCAAAGGACATTTGGACCAAATTTAGGTATTTTTTTCAAAACTAAAAAAAAAACAAGAGGTGTTTTTTTTCTTTTACTGGGACCTTACATCCATTACAGGATCAATGCCCAGTGTTAGCGAAGTTATTGCAAAGTTAAAGACAGACACAAAATATCCATGCACCTAGCCGGGATTCGAACCCGAGACCTTCCGTGCGGCAGGCAAATACGCTGTCCACTGCGCTACGGCGGCCGGCTGTATGTTGTGTGATATGTTATTGGAAACTTCCTCAAAATGGCTTCAAAATTAGTCATTTCTTACCTTCTTAGTGTAAATGGTTCTCGAGATATTGTTTATACATTCTTTTAAAGGCCAAAATGATAATTTTTTTATTTTTAAAAATGAATTCAAAATAACTAAACTGGTACCTACAAAAAAACTGAAATACTGGATTTTTCAGTTTCTTTACAGGTAGAACAAGTATATTAAAAATTATCAAAATGGTTTATCTTCAGCGGAGCGGCAACGGCTGGCGCAAGCGTTTTCAGTCTATATCCAAGGGTTAAAACGGGGAAAAAAGACATAGTCAAGGAAATGAATGTTAGACTTTATTTATTTTTTATTTAGCTTTGTTTTTGTGTCAGAGTGGTTGCACCATCATAGACTGTAAGAAATAAATGCATTTAATTTGTTACTGCTTGCTTCTTACGGTTTACTTTTTACGACGTGGCGACTTTGACTGCAGCTTAAAATTTTGGTAAAATAACCAAAGGAAGGAACAAAGATGCTTTTAGGATTTTATTAAAATGAGCACAAGGATGAGCATATGCATGGCATTCAGAACGCCTTTTGTCTTAAACATTTTACCTCTTGATCTTTATAAATCTGAGGAAAACTCTATTAGGCTATAATATGATTTTATAGATTACATTAACTTTTGCAGCAATTTTCTAAAAACAGTTGGTAGACTATTCCAGATAGAGCAGACCTTAGACTAGATCAGCGGTTATTGTTTTACAAAACTATTAGGACTATTATGTTTTCTCTTTAGGTGGCTAATAGGACCTACCTGCAGCATTTATCAGAACTATCAAGTCACCAGAAAAAATGCTTGGATCATATAAAGCATCAAAGATACCGTATTGGTATCATGTCAAAATCCCTTAAGGAGTAAGTTTTTAACAGTTTTTACTTTTTCAGTCGGCAAAGCAAATAGGTTTATAGGTGTATATTTGTGGGCTATTCTCAAAATAGTTACAAAACAAAGTTTTATTAATGAAAACGTAGATTTTTTTAGTTTTTTGGGAATTAGCAAATAAAGTTTAACTTAAAAAAAGTGATCAAGAGTTATGTCTTTTATTTTAACACTACCTCAGTTTTGTTATCACTTACCATTTGATTTGTTAACTCTCCCTCAGTTTTGTTAACACAAATATTAAGAAAACATAATTTTAAATACAAAATCAACATGCCATTTTTTTATCTTTTAAGGCTTTACCTGTACAGTTTTGATTTTTCTTATTGGTTTTTGTAATAACTACGAAAAATTTTTTTCAACATTAAACCGAAAAAAAGACAAAAAACCGTTCAAGCACCTTTTGATTCTGGTCAGACCAGAAGAATAGTACCATCTAATGAGTTACAGTTACAATTATTGGGTTATTTCATTTCAAATCAACCAGGGGTCGGAACCTCACCACCTTCGATTTTGATGATTTTTGGTACAGATGTTCTACCCATTAGGAGAATAAAAAATCCCAAATTTTAAAATTTTCTGATCAATAGTTTTTTTTTAAATTAATTTTTGAAAATCAAAAAAAATGCTCAAAAAAATAGATTTCTCGCGAACTACTTACACGAGCATAATGATATATAGCTCATTTTAAAGGTATTTCAAATATCTTTCAAATGATGTATCACGTGAAGTACCTTTTTTCAAAAAACATTTTGAAAACTTTGAAAAAGGCCTTTTTAAAATTTTGCAATTTTTTATTATTTCTTTTTTAAATTTATTTTTCTGTTGGATACATTTCTAAACTATTTAGAAAATTTCAAGATGGAGAATTGATGGGTTCATAGTGAAAAAAAAATAAATTAAAAATGTTTTTTTTTTGAAAAAAGCTTTTTCAAAATTTTCAAAATGTTTTTTGAAAAAATGTACATCACGCGATACATCATTCGAAAGGTATTTAAAATAACTTTAAATTGAGCTATATATCATTCTGATAGTGTAAGTAGTTCGCGAGATATCTCCATTTTTCCAGTGCATGTTTGAGCAAAATTGAGATGCGTGGAATAACTGTACCAAAAATGATCAAAATCGGAGATGTAAAACTCCAAAAACCACCTTTTTTTTTGGTTAATTTAAACGATGAAATGTAACAAAAAAAGTTCGATAAGTATTTTCTAAGTGTTTCAAGATCCAAAAATATTCCATAAATATTAACTAAAGATGTTCAAAGTCTGGGACCTCAGTCTTGTACTTTATTTATATGGGCCTCTTAAAGCGCTTTTATGTAAGGACGGTTTAAAAATTTAGACGTGGAAAGTCGCATTGCTTTAAAACCTATTTTAGGGTCGGTGTAAATGCTTGGTATTACCGAAAAATCTGTTGTTAACTTAGTTGTTTTATTTCTTTTCTTTTTAACTTGTCATTTAATGATGGACGTATAAACCCTCGGAAAAAGCAATTTTATTTAAAACCGTCCTTATATAAAGCCGGTTTTAGGTGCGTATAAACCTAGTGATTGTTAATAATATTAAAATATAGAAACAGTAAAATAAAAAATGTTTCACAAATATGGAAAGTGTATATTTATAATATCATAACATCTTTATAAAAAAAATTATTTTGAAAATGCCCGTTATATTTCAATTTAACGCAAAAGTGGTCACTTTGACTTTAATTTCGGGTAATAGAACCACTTAAGAATATAAAATAGCATTAAAAATTTTTATTTCTTCTGTTTTAGACTTAGCAAAAATAAACAATTTGAAGAGAAAGTACAAGAATTAAAGAATAATATTCTTAATAGAAAAGCGCAATTATATGAAATTGAACAAACCCTACCCAAAGAAAATGGCACATATTTAAAAATAATTGTTGGAAATGTTAATGTTTCAATTTTAAATAAAGAAGAAAAGTAAGTAATGTAGAGATTGGCGAAATTAAAAAAAAAAATGTTGTTTTCTGGTTTAGGTAGGAATGAAGAAAAAAAAACCGAATATTCTCTTATTTTACACATTGCGCTACACTGTCCCTATTTTCCCTTAAAATCTATTTTTGCCTAAATGTTTCTTTTTTTATCAATGTCCATGTCCAAGTAAACGTAATTTATTGCTAAACTATATATTATTCTCACGCGATGCTCACTTTTGTGATTCACTCAATAAAAAGACTTGTATTTTTAGATAGAAAATTTCTGAATGATCTCTTGTATTCAAAATTCAAACCTAAAATTTCAATATTTTCATAGTCTCACCTCCGTGATTGTTCATCGCGGCTGTTAATATTACTATTTATTGAAATTAAGCAAAAATTAAATTCATTTTCCAATGTTTTTGTCGAGGGGGTAACCACTAGTGCAGAAAATGTGACAATTTTGTTGAATTGTCACTGATTGCACTGCGAGATTTTTAAAGACTCCCAGAGAATCTTAGGTTCTGCAAGCCAGGGTAAAGTTTAGGTAGTTGCAGGGGCTGCAAGGGACTGCGAATGGATAAGATTTGTGACATGATTGCCAGCAGTGGGTGCCCCCTCGATTTTTGTGATGTATTATCCTCAAAAGGGCTATATTTTATCAAAAATATGAAAAAAATTACTCTTACAATTATCTTAAACCGCTTAATTTGGTCTAATATTATGTTCTATTTTACATTCGTCATATCCGTGAATGTGACAGTAGGTAGTTAAACTCCTTATAGGTATGGCTGGTCAAAAGCAATTTAGTTTTCCCTTTATAGTACAAGCGTTCGTAGTAATAATTATGATGGATAGTCAACCCTCGCCATTTTTTGATAATCTCGTCCTGAATACGAAGTGGACAATTCTGTACCTCAAAATTGTGGATAAGGACTCGGCACACCAATCCAAAGGTGGGCAATTTTAGAGGTCACATGATGGATAGGGTAACCTCCACCATTTTCACATATATGATGTAGTAGTACTACCAGACCAAAAATCACCTAGTGTGCCGGATCTCATTCATGGATAAGGGTTCGGCACAGCACTCTAAAAGTGGGCAGTTTTAGAGTGGTGTTTTAGTAGTCTTATGGGAAAAAACTTTAAAATAAACAATATTCCATATTTTAATATTTATTTTGGATTCTATAGCAGCGCAGCAGGATGCATTTGATTTTTTTTTGTTTTTTAAATTTATTCAATTTAAATATTAATACAGGGTTGCCACAATCCTTGAAAAACGGGAAATCCGGGAAAAACTCGGGAATTCGGTGGGGTCGGGAAAAAGTCGGGAAACTTGCTAAGAATCCTTCAATTTTTCAGATATATTTCACCTGGTTGAGATTCCCTTGTACCTATATAAAATTTACATATATAACTTTTTTGTCGGCCTCCGTAGTGCAGTGGGTAGCGCATTTGCCTGCCGCACGGAAAACCCCGAGTTTGAATCCCGGATAGGATGGATATTATCTCTTTGTTTTTAACTCTGCAAAAATACTTTGCTACATTGGGCTTGATCCTAATATGGATGAAAATTCCCAGGTCAAAAAAAAAACAAATTTCAATGAAATTTTCTCCTGCAGCGCTACCTTTCGATTTATAAATAATAAAATATATTTTTTCCTACAACCACATATGAACATGATGGATTTCACACGATTTGTATCCTTAGAAAACGTTAATTTCATCCATGTGCTGAAATTTTTCCACACACTTTTCGTACATATGTTGCAAAGTACTTTTCTACACATGTACGGAATAGCAGTTTCATTTGATTTGTGTAAAATTAAAGATCAATTTTTACAAAAATTAGTGTAATTCATCAGTGTTCGTAGGAAAAATAGCATACACAACGCGATAAAAAATAACTTTCTTACACTCGCGTGTTGTTTCACTCGGCTAGCGCCTTGTTCACAACATTCTGTTATACTATTATAAAATATTTAAAATTTTACAGGTTTCTTTAATTTTAAATAAACAATGTTACACACTACTTTTTGTAAAATTTTACACTGCGGTATTTGTTTCAATCATCAAAATTTGCTTTTGGCGCTCGCTATAATTTTAATTTTTTAGTATAACTTTTCCAAAATTTTTGCCTACGGGTACTTATGACATTTCACTAACACATATAGAACTAAGACTATATAGATCCCACCTCAACTCGGCGTCGCTTATCCCAAATTTATAAAAATAATTACCAAAAATTTGTAAGACATCTTATAGCACACTGCTAAAAATTTTTGTCTGCGGCACTATAAAATCATTGATTGTTACAATTTTAGTTTATTTTAAGCATATTTATAACAGGATTTGGCAGCAAATCTAGAATTGAGACTAGATCCCACACCAAACCAGCATTTTCTACTTAAAATGCAAAAAATTGCATGCAGCGCTATGACATTGGGATTTTTTCAAAATAATTCGGGAAAAAGTCCGGAATTTTATCTAGGAAATCTTGTGGCAACCCTGTAATACAATGTATATCATATAAGGAGGCAGCATGTATCCAGATATATGTGTGTATCTCTCAAATGATAAATAAATAGTTTCAATAATATTAGCAACATTAGCCGAGCAATAGCAGAATAAAATATTATATATACTGTATGTTGCACGTGTCAACATAGCTGTGTGGTCGTACTAAAAGTAGTTCTGCAAAATATTCGGATTTTCTTTAGTTCAAGCTTATTGAAAATATTATCAGTTAGCAGTTTAGATAACAGTGCATGGTTTTTAAGAAAAATAATCGATAAAAGTACTATTTATATTTATTAACTATCGAGTTTATTGATTCAGTACCACCAGAAGTTTCTTATGGGTTTACTTCCTATTTAATTATGATACACAACCAAGGTTGCGGATATTATGGATTTTTACTTTACGATGAGTAATATCGGGCGGTTATTGTGATCTAAATATTTCAAAGTCGCAAATGAAATTGCAATGTGATCAGTGCAAGAAATTTATTCATCTTGACTGTGTTGAGATAAGTGAAATTGAAGCAAAACTCATGAAGGAGCAGAAAAGAGTTTGGAATTGTAGGAAATATAAGATATTTAGTATTTGTGGGTAAGGACATAGCAGTTCCAGTGGTATGAGCCCCTCTACAACACATGAAGTAGGCGCAGACTGCAGCAATTCATTCAATATTCGTTAAGCTAAAGGCTAATATATGTGCTTTGAAAACGATATAATTTAAGTTAAAGCATCACTCGATTTTTTCCATACTATGTATGAAGGGGAAAAACAAAGGAACAAAGTACTGATGATGTTAAAAATTAAAATCATAAACTAAGCCTAAGTCACATTAAACATTGTCCTTAAAAGAAAAACCACCAGTGTAAGTAAGTAATGAACTTGTGAAAAATATTTTGCAGAAAAGGACACGAGAAAAAATCTAACCACCTAAATGTGCGTCCTGTGCTTGGTATATATTAATTGCTTGTGGCAACTTAGTGGCTCTAAATTTGTGTGGTGTTGAAATGGTACAATCATGGCTAGAAAAAACGATGGGAATAAACCTGTCAAAATCCATGATATGGAGCACCTAAGTAATCTACTTGAGCTCCAGGTCACTTAATAACTCAAATAACTGCTATAGTCGTGCAAAACTTACAGTTCTACATTTTTATTTATATATTTTTTTCCTTTTTTTATATATATAATGTACCATAAGTTTTTACTAGACTCTTTTAGATGTTCACAAAATAAAATGTGCAGTCAGCTCAGGTTTATTATTAAGGAAAATAATAATCTGAATATTATTCATGTTAATATTATTGGAGGAATAAGAAAAAATTTCAATAACTTGCTGCTTTTACTTAGCTCTCTAGAAATAAGTGTCGATGTTATACTGTATGAAACACATTTCATGCAAAATTTAAATGAGGTTTTAATTCCTCATTATTCAGTTTTTTTATAACTTAAGAAAAATTTGTGCGATGGCAAAATTATCTGGTTGAAAAAAGTCAAATCATTTAAATTGGTGTGATGGTATAATAATTTTTGCTAAAAAAGACCTAGTTCAAAAAAGTCAAATAATTTACAGATTGAGCTGGAAGAATTAGCTGAACCTACAGAACAAGACCAGCAACAACCTGATTTGACAGAATTGGGTATTGACGTTCCAGCAGATCAGGAGGTGACTATTTTGATGTTAGAGCTTACAAAAAAATATACAAACCAGTTTCTAGATAACGTAACTACAAAAGCTAAATTGTGGGCTAACATACCCAAAGCCGTTACAGAAAACATCCTAGGGGATCACTGCTGTAAAAATGTAGACAAAAGTTTACAAACTTACAAAAAAACATACACCAAATATTGAAACAACCAAAAACACCACCGGATCTGAGAAGACTGAAATCCCACCCTTTTTTAAAGAGATAAATTAAATATTAGGTAAGTGTATATATATAACAGTGACATATACAAAGGGAGTTTTGGGGGTTAACCCCCTTCCCCAGAGCTAATTATTTGAAAAATGTCATTAGCGATAATTTAGAATTAGGTATGTCCACATTTCAAACAGAACACCGTTGTTAAGACTGTTTGTGCTCCGTCCGTAGAGGTGTTAGCCAAGGAAGTAGTTTGTTTAACAGTGCATCTGCTTCTTATTCTAAAGTGAAAGGGTCATAAAACTTCTGCTGTCTATATCCATATAGCTTTTATTGGAGCTTTTATTTTTTGCACTTTTATTTTAGGTGGACAACATAGGGTGAATCCAGTGAGTCTAATGGATACTGAAGAGGATTTCCTGCGAAGCACATCCACAAATGAAATAAACACAACGACAGTTTAAAAAATTATCAAAAAAAATTATCTTATCAAGGAGATTGTGAGATCTCATTAGATTTATATTGTTTGTTATCCTATCCGTTGGTTCAGATAATATTATGTTTTAAAAAGTTTACTTCCTTTATGGCTCTTTTTTCCTTTTTAAACCTTAGCACTTCTCCTGTTAGTCACCAGTGTAGTACTGCTTAAGATTTGAAATAATTTTTATTAAAATCAAGTTTTGTTATTGTATGTTAAGTTAGGCTAGGATAGCTTCTGTTTTTTTAATGTAGCAAGCAACATAAATTGCTTAGTCTACAATTGTATAGTATAAGTAATTTTTTGGAACATATATATTTTGTAGGTACATTAAAAAAGTAATAAAAATATCTGTTTTTTTTAGTGCCTGTTATTAAATGTGTTTCGTTTATCTCTTGCGTCCATTTCATCTCAATCTTGATCGCCAGGCTGAAAAGAAAACGTTTTTTTCATGAACTTGTTCATCCCACTCATCTGCATTTAAAACACAAAAATCATAGAAAATGCATTCAGATGTACTTATTTCAATACCTTTGAAAATATTGTAGGCATTTATATATTGGATTCGTCTCCACTGTCCTTTCATAATTCCGAATGTGTGTTCGATTTTGACTGTCCCGAATTAAACAAAAATTATGTTGTTTTTGTTCTCTAGTCAGATTGTCACCCTTGTATGGAGTCATCAGCCAAGTACGTAAGCTGAATGCACTTGTTTGAAAGTTTGAGACAATGATGTGTTTGAAATTAACTCTGTGTTTCGGACTTTCATTGTCTATATTTTATTTATACACGACGTTTCGATCAGAGATTGTACTGATCGAAACGTCGCACACAGGTCCCAATCTCTTAAAAACCGGTCATAAATGAGAAAATGCGACTACCGATTGTAAGAGTTTTTAGTGTCGGGTCAGGTAGAAGGATAATGAGGCTACCTTATAACATTAGGAAAAACCTTTAACGATTGCTTGTTGCCAGCTAAATTTCAGTTGTTGCTAAGCTGTTTTTGAAAGCGACAGTATCCAGAGCATTTTATGTTGTGCGTTGACTTGAGTGCTTTAATAAAATTTTTGCGTTATGGATCCAACTCCGTCAGGTATTTGTTTTTGATTTTATTCGTTTCAATACTTTTAATTTATTTTGACAGATAGAAATAAATAAAAAACATTGGTAATGCAAAAAATTCACGTTTTTTAAATAATTCATTGATTCACCTAGTCGAAAAGTATCATATACCACCATATACCGCGCAGATTGAATATAGCTCTAAAAAACTCTAGCTGCCAATAACTGCCTATTCGACAACAGTAAAGTAAAATTGATTGTATGTATGAGTAAAAAATAGCAACTAAAAACACATTTTTGGATTGTTTCGCATTTTAGTGAAATGGTATCTTCAAGCATCCATAAAAAACTATTTAGAGACTGAAAGTAAATCTTAAAGAACCAAAAACTTTCATTTTTTATTTTTAATAAAACTTATTGAGAAATTTTGCATGAATTTATATGTAAAACAACAAACACAACTTAGTAATTACCTATCTAACTAGTAACGTAAATTGTTGTACAGGATAACTTCAAAGATGGGTTATCGGATCTTCTCCACCTTCTTAAGACGCTAGTGTCTGAGCGTAGTGGAAAATCTATAGAAATTCGTGAAGATATGAAGGCGTCATTTTCTACGGTTTTTTCTAAAATTACTATATTTATTGGTCATTTATATCCGTGGTATAACATGCCCACTTCGATACATAGAGTGTTAATACATGGAAAACAAGTAATAGAAAAAGATATACTACCCGTTGGACAATTATCTGAGGAAGCCCAAGAGGCGAGAAACAAAGATATTAAAAAGTACGGTGTCGATTTTTCTCGAAAATTTTCTAGAGTAAAAACGAGGGAGGAAGTATTTAACAGATTGCTTGTATCTTCTGATCCATACATTTCAAGCATTAGAAAGCGTCCAAAAAGAAAAGTAAAACTATTTTCACCAGAAGCATTAGAACTGCTTTTAGCTAGCGGTTCTCAGGATCAACTTAAAATTGACTCAGACGAAGAGGGTGACTCTGAAATAGACTTCGAATTAACTGTTAGCGACTATGTGCTATAACATTTTTATGTTGTTTAGTTTTTAAGAATTAACAAAACTTTTTGACAAAGTTAGGTTAGGTTAAGTTTTCTATTTTTAAGAGTTAATACAACCAAATTAGATTCTTTTAATAACTAATTCACTCATTAGTTACATTTAAGAGATCAAAGTTTGTTTTTTTGGTATTTTTTAATTCATCATTTTTTTACAATTCAGCCATATTGCAGCCGCCATCTTGTTTATGACTTTTATGGGCGCATTCTTAATTGTAGACCCTAAAAACCCATGGTAGAAATCCAATAAATCTAGCATTTTTTACCCCATATTTTAAATTTAGGACCTGTGTGCGTCGTCTATAAATAAAATCCGAAACACATACTTAATGCACTGTTTCCAATCGAGTGGTATTCTCTGTTTACGAAATATATGTTTGGACCATGCCTGACAATATTTTTAAATAGCAATGAATTTTGAAATTCCTAAAAATACAAAATATATAACTATATTTTTCTTCTACTTTTTTCTTAATTTTATGTTTCTTGGTTTGGAAGGCGAAAGTAATCAAAAGAAAATTCTATGTATTCAGGAAAATTCCGCTACTAAGTATTTTTAACTGGTAAATTTAATTAGAGTTTTATTTTACAGTTACATTTTGATGGTGATTATTTTGCAAACCTATTTTTACAATTTTTCCCAATTTAGCTAGTATAATGTGAGGACACCTTTGTGAACACCTTGTTTTTGTTTCAATTTGATAGTTAATTCGCTGAGAATTTTTTCTTTAAATATACTTATATGGATATGGCTACTGCTTTGACTTACCCTACAGTCGTCTGCTGATCCAAGAAAACTTGCAAATATGTAGATCAAGAGATATTTGGAATCACATATTCCATAACTTTCCTGCTATTCGGTCTCAATTTTTATAAAAAGACAAGTGTCATTTATGGCCCCGACAACACCCTGAAAAAAGATTTTTTCTAATACCTCCTTCGAAAATTGCATTTTCGACTCGAAAAATAGGGAAGTAAATGGCGCTTTTCCGGAGACAGGGAGGAAAACATTTTTCTCCCGGCTAGCAGGAAGGAAATTTTTTTCTCTCCGTACCGCATCTGAACATATTGAATGGATATTTTTGACTTCTTTTTTTTCCTCCTTTTAACGCAGCCTAGTTTCTTTCGATAATTCAAGTTCAGGTGGTAGATTACTTTTAAATAACATTTTTTTTAGAAAGTTTCAGATTACCATTTTGGCAGGGGGCAGTGGATTGTTATAGAAAACGGGAGTTGTTTCAACATTGCGGCAAATGAATGTTTTCGACAGAATAAAAAATATTGGTCTAATTTTTGAAATTATTACAAAAGGCAGTAGAGAAAATTAAATACATGCCTCTAGAGTAAAATGCATTTCTTCCCTTAGTATGTAAATAACTATAGCGTTTGATATACAGTTTAATAACAACAATTAATAACACAACCTTCTGTACCACTTTTTTGTTTCCGCAAGTATGTATTTAAAAAAACTAGAGCCAAAGCAAAAAAGTCCTTAGCTGGATAGTGTCGAAATCCCCTGGATATGTAATCATTCAAATATTTAATATTGCCAATGCAGTTTTTGTGTCTTCATGAAACCACTGCAGGACCTGCACAAATATAAAGTTTGTTTATGGTGCCAAAGTTTTAAAAAGTGCGCACTTTTTTCTCTATAAAAATCGTGTGCCCTTCGTCGTACGTTGGCTCCAGGTATCTATAAATTCAGCCTTATTATCAGTAGGATTTATATATGCTGGAAAATTTAACTTCTGCGCTACCTATTTACCATGTTTAGATTTTCTCCGAAGAAAATATCTTCAATGAACAGAAAATTCGCCTGGTTCAACTCCGTATTTTTTCACAAGTCATAAAAATAAAAACAACCATTCCTTTACTCTTTAACCGATTTATTTCAGCGACCCATTTCATTCATTTATGATTCTTGAGTGGTGAGTTGTCAACCGAAAGAATAATCGCGGTAGAAGTAGAAGAAGAAGGTAGAAGATAGCCTCTAATAGTCTGTTACTCTTGTTTTATATAAAAGCAGAGAGATTTCTTTGTTTTTCTTGGTGAAATACTGATATGCGTTATTTGGGCAATTGTCTTTTTTATATTCGTGAACCATTAAAAAATAGGTTTTAAACAAAATTTTTATTATCTTTTTTGTAGTAATAAGTCTTATGATCCTAGGGAATTTTTTCAATATTTCTACTCTTTCGTTTCAGAGATATTTGCATTTAAAAATTCTTAATATTTTCTGAGAAGCACCCCTTACTACGTTTTAGAAACATCAATTTTTGAAAACAAAACTTTGACAACTTCAAAATGCTTGACAAAAACCCTACCCGGTTCCCACCTACGACTTTTTCGTGCGTGCCTGCTCAAGCGTCATATGACTCTAATAACATTTCATATTGACATCATGTGACGCGTGAATGAGCACTCATGAGAAAGTCGAAAGAACCAGGTGTAAAACATGTCATTGTCAGCACGTAGACCTGCTGTGTATTGCGATTCCCAAAAAAATACTAAAACTTTACTCCTAAATTCGGAGAAAAAACAAGAAATTTAAACAAAATAATCACGTAACTTTGCTTAGATTAATGATATCTAACCACTGTTCAAATGTTTCTAGGGAATTTTGAATCACCCTGTATATATAATTTGGTGAAATTATTAAAAATCCTTATTTTCGTGAATCAAATTACGTAAATCTCAACAGTCAGTCTTATTTTTCTTAAATACAATAATGAACATTCTCAGCATCTAAAAAATAAATTTCCATTTTGCCTTTTATCTGCAGCTATCACGTTTTTAACCATTTTGCAAAAAGACTACCTAATCATAAATAGGAAAAAGGCTATCTACTGCACATTGTCTTATTTTTCATTAAAAAAAAATATCCAATACCCACTGCCAATTTTGCAGGTAATATGTTTTCCCCGTCATAAAAATTACCTGCAGAATGGTTTGACGATCCCGTTTTTAATTTTTTGAGAATGTAGGTTTATGGGATAAGTTGATATTTCGGTTAATGTCTGAACCAATTCCTGAAATTATTGATATTTTTTTACACAGAAAGAGCCTTTGTCACTATGTCCTATGCTAGAAAGCTTTAAGTAAACCTTGATTCCAAAATATATTCAATGTTTATTTAATAAATAAATTTACAAAAATCTTTAAAAATAATATATTTTTTTTAAAATATACAGTTCTTTGCATAAAATTAAAACAGAAGGTCCGTCCAAAAATTGTTTGGTTGGTTCCGCGTGCCAAGCTTCAGCTTGTATACTGCAGGGTGGTGGATCAAAATATATTGGTAAATGTGTCGGTCTTGCTGCAAATTCTATTATTTTCTAATTCATGCAGGAGATAGTGCTTTTGCGTCTTTATTAAGTTCAATTTTCGCCAAAAATGTCAGCTTTCTGATTATCTGTCAGATAACCCTATAATTTTAATTTTGGAGGGAGCGAATTAAAGCTTAAATTCAAAAACTAAATGAACAATCGCTCTGTAGCTATCGCAAACCGTTCCGTGGAGTTTTACCTTAAGTGTAACAACAAAACCTACATTTTCTAGTTAATTTATATTAAAAAAAAGTTCTAAATTTTAAAACGTGTTATGGTTGCATTAACCTAATTTTTAAATTACTAATTTTTTAATTATAATTATATTATATATATAGTATATTATTATAATTGGTCTTAGTTCTACAGTGATATTATTCTCAATAGAAAAAAAATTGTCCACAGTTGTTTTAGATTTTATTCCTAAACGAAAAAAAAAGTTGCGTTTATTTATACAAGGAATTTTCATTAGCTCCTTGTAACGAGTTCCCATATTCTATTGCCAAATATAGCGACTATTTTATTCCGCTCAGTTATCTTAAGGTTCTCTTTACACACAACTACAATTTGGTTTTAGTATTATTAACACCAGAGTACAATAGTTCTAACCATTGTTTTATCTTTTCTTTTAGATTCAAATACAAAGATGAATATGAAAAATTTAAACTAATATTAAGCATGATTGGCTTTGTACTGGCAGTGTTTAACTATTTCATCAGGTTTCGTGCGTTGGAACTGAGCTATATTTTTCTCTTGGTCTGGTACTATTGCACTCTAACAATAAGGGAAAGCATTCTCAAACTAAACGGGTCTCGTATAAGAGGATGGTGGAGGTTTCACCACTTTGCCTCCACAGTTGCTGCAGGCATATTATTAATTTGGCCAGACAATGAGACCTGGCTTGCATTTAGGAACCAATTCGTTTTATTCAATATTTATATTAGTAAGTACAACACTTTTATTTTTAGAATTAAATGTGTATGGTAAATTTTTGAAAATTACAGATTGGGCATAAATTTTAAAAAAACCTTACGGATATTTAACTCGAGGGGAAAACCACTCATGGCATCAGTCGGCATTACCCATATAAACAAGCATTACAAATCTTGGGTCAGTCGTTACCCTCTCCATTTAACTTTAAATTCCATGAAAACGAATAGGCATTTGATAATTTTGTTTTTTTTAAATTATACTTAGTACGACACGTTTTCAGCCAACATTTCTAAATGTTTAAAATTAATTCCAAATTTTATGTTCTACTCAGTATACACCTATTTTTGCATACAACATATATTTATTTTTTAATTTGTATGATCCTTATCTGTTGTCAAAATGATCATTTTCTCAAAATTTTTGTCTCCCCTTCCCACCTCCCAAACTAAACAGAATATTTTTTTTAGGTTTAGTACAATATCTGCAATTTAGGTACCAAAGAGGCGTGCTCTATAGGCTTAAAGCGCTTGGTGAAAGGCATAATATGGATATTACCATTGAAGGCTTTCATTCGTGGATGTGGAGAGGACTTAGTTTTTTGTATCCTTTCTTGTTCGGCGGATACATTTTTCAGTTGTATAATGCTTATAGCCTTTACGAGTTAAGCAAAAATCCTTCAGCAACATGGCATGTAAGTATAGTCCGCATGATTTTTTTACAATTTCGCCGTACTTATTTAAACCATAGAAGTTTTATTAGCAAATAGGCTTTGTATAAAAAAGAAATAATACAGATGAAAAAAACTAAAAAAAGTACCGAATTTATTTTTTTGACTGATATCCTGTCGAATAGATTTAATACAAATTTATTACATAGACGTACCATAAACAAGTACATATTTTATAAAAGGTGCATGCATGGTAAACAAGGAGTGTTCGACAGAATACTTTAAACCAAATTTGGTGCAAAGTATAAAAGTGTAAATTAAATGTTAAACCGGAATAACCCTTTCAAAACCAAAAAAAAATACAGTGTGTTCAAACGAAACGGAGGCGTTTTTACGGTTAAAAGTTAGTTAGACATAACTACCGTAACCTAAGTAAAAAATAATAAAATCAAAGTAAGAAGCCCAAGTTTTAACAAAAAAATGTTTGGTTTAAGTATTGTCATAAATTCTTAAAACCATGGGTACCCACTAGGGTGTTATGGAATAAATACTATATATATTACAATGGTGTGTGTGTATCTTAGACCCATATGATAGGAAAAAACGTATTTTTGGTAAAAAATTATAAAAAAATATATTTTTTTTACCTCAAAATTATAGAACGAGCTGCCACTGTTGCCGTCTTAAATTTTTGGCAAATACCGTAGGCTCATCTGTTACACAATAACCTTTTATGCTACCGCAACAGGCAGAAAAGGTATTCCGTTTGATGCATATCAATAGCAGTATCTATCAATAATTCATTTTATAACAAAAAATGTGGTTAGAACTTACCAGTAAATTTCATAGTAAATGTTGAAATTGGTGCATCAGCTCTCCTCAACATATTTTTTCTAACTCTTGGAAAAACTATGGCTCCCTTATCTCGTTTTCTTTGAAAACCTTCAATAATTCGATTCTCCAAATGGTTCTGACTTATAATTGGTACCGAATAAAAAATGTCTTTTAGTTCCCTCAACCATAAAAATCTAGCGGATTCAAAACCGGACAGCACGCTTCGTAGGCATAATAATGTTCGTTATGTTGATTAAACATACCATCTCTGGTAAAAGTGGCCTCGTCGATAAAAAGTATCTTTTTAATCCAATTCGGATCCTCTCTACTTTGTTCTAAAAACCACTCACAATAATTTCGCCTCAAAACATTGTCGCCGGGGTGAAGTGCTTGCACCTTGGTGTAGTGGTATGGGTAAAGGTTTTCTTTATTAATAGTACGCCAGGTAACGTAATTAGATATCTGACCTATCTGCGCTGTCAACCTGCGTATGGAAATTTGGGGATTATCTTGAAAAGCGGCAATTACGGGCTCTTCCATAGCCAATGTAGCTTCATCCCGAATACGTCCCCTCTCACCCGCATATGGAAGAAATGATCCACGATCGCGCCATCTCTGTACCACACTCAAAATAGTTTGTTCCGATGGAGGGGGATGGCAGCTGATCGTCGATTAATCCGAGCAAGTCGCATTACCGAACGGGTTCAGATTTAAACTTTCTAACCTAAGTTTTTTTTGTTTAAAATTTTTTATTCTTTTGTCGGCTGCTAGGCTTTTGAGTCTCAAAGGTACCATGAATAACATGGTTTTATAGGATATTTGTTGTAGTGCACGGACAACAAATAATGTTTGAAGATATACCCAATAAACCAAATCCCCATAGGCCGAAATCGGCAAACTGAAGGCTTTACGAAGTGACGGATTCGGGCCGAAAGAACCCGCCGAAGCAGCGCGCTTAACGTTTTGACCCTTTTGCCACCAGGCGACCGCGACTCAGATACCCACTTGAAGTATGGAGCTTCCTGGGGGCGCCGCCTTCATTCCAAACATCAGCCACAGGGGATTAACGCTTTCGGTCTTCCAGATTTTACCACTTTTGTATCATAGGCTAGCCATAAGCTGCCATGTGGATTAAATGTAGTGATTTATCCAAATATTCGTTGCATATTGTACGACAATGTTAAACCTAGTTTATATTTAATTGATTTTAGAATGTGATACCTTAGTTTATTATGAAAGCACATTCTAAACCACAATTAAATTCAAAGTTTAGTTTAGTTTCTTTATTGGTAAGTATTACACAAGTGCTTTTACAAGTCAAACCAAGTTTAACACTGCGGTCCAATTTGCAATAATAAGGAACACAAATTTATATAATTTTTTTATTCTTTAAAATTAGTACAGGCACTTTTATTTGGTGTAGAAAAAATATCATTTAACAAACACAGTAGAAAAGTAAAAGTCCATTGCAGTTTTCCAGAACTCATCACCCTACTGCAGGCTGGATCGTGATCAAGCTATATCTGAAACAATGCAAAAAAAAAGGATTTTACAAATTACATTTTTAATTAAGAATTAGTTTCACAAAATACGGTACATATTATTATTATTAGTGTCCTTAGCGTGTGCACCCATTAAATTTTTTCAAATTTTAATATGGGGGCAGACAATTTTTTCTATAATTGCCAGCCCTCCCCCCCCCCCCCTTTTACTACTAGGTTAATAAGTATAGGTAGTTAAAGATACAAACTTTACATTTACTGCAGTCATTTTTTCAGAAAATGTTAGTAGGTCTGTGGAACAGAAATCTTTGTGTGACTTTGGTACGTTTTTTTTTTATTAACTTTCATTTAATTAAGCTGTAGCTCTAGTGTCCAGATATGTTTAGACTTAACTTTTTTAATGCTGTAGGCTATCCTTTGCAATTTTATTTTCAATGTTGTGGGCTAGCTTTTGCAATTTTAATTGTAAGTTCTGTATTTAAAAAAAATAAGTGTATCTATTGTATAATATAAAATTTTACTGAGTTATGTAATATCTGTTTTATTGATTAAACTTAATATTAATTATATTTATTTATTTAATGTACTTGACACAATCGACACCCTATCGGTAAAAATCACAATGACAAATAAAGAGTCTAATCTGATCTTTTGGGAAATAATGTACAATTCTGAGATAATTATTATGTCTATATGGCACTTAACCTTAAAAAAACAGCCTATGATAGATTTAAAAAGGATGAACAGATGGTTATAATCTAAGGTTATAACGACAAAATACTGACCATCTTTGATTTTTAGAAGTAAAATTCTCAGTTAATTAAAGTGATATAAAAAAGTCAATTACGCCACTAGTTTTAGGATCATTTCTACTACAAAATAAACACAACTTGTATTTTTACTGGAGACCCTCTTTGATTAATGACCAATATATTATTTACCTCCAATTAATAAACCAACTTATAGAAATCCTGATGTGTTCTCAAGCTATTCTTTGGTCCTGTGTAGCTACACTGTGGTGGCAATATGCAAGTTGTTCCTTGAAAACCGTGCCTATCATTTTTCTTATGACATTTTGAGAAGTTTTTTTGTTTGAAACTGTAAAAAAAATACTACAATAGTAACAAAACAATAGTACTTTGTTTGGTTGGGTGTAGAATTAGTAAAACCACAATTTACCCCAAAGAACTGTATTTTAGCAAGAGAAAATTACAACTTTCTTCTTGTCTTAAACTTTACCTTGACTGACTTTTTAGGTTAAGCTGCAGTCTAGCGTTGCTGCACCATAAAAAGTAAGCCATAAGACGCAAGGAAAATGAACTATGTGTTATCAATGTTGATGTTTATAGTTCACAGAAGTAAGCAAAAAATGAATGCTTTTTAGTTCTTACTGCTTATGTCTTACGGCTTAAGGCCTATATACTCAAGTTTTAATGACTAATGCCCAACGCACAATTTTGTCTTCTCTTTCTACTTTTTGAAGGGAAATAGACAGAAATCGAAATCAAAAAAGCATTATGCATTAAAACTTGAGTAACTGGACGTTGCAGCAACTCTAAACTGAATGTATATAGCTTTGATATCAAAAAAGCTCGCAAAGTAAAACAACACTGTTTACACTATTTGTATTTAACTGTTGACTTGTGTAAATGCGAGAGCATCCTTAGCACCAATAAAGGAATTTGAATTTGAATGGTAACCCAAAAATTATAAACAATACTTACATATTTTCATTCTCCTCCTGTTGACTCATTTTTTGTGTTTGTATAGCAATGATGACAAGGTCAAATGTTCAGAAGACTGCAATAAGCTCTTTGGCTTTTCTGGAGAAAAAGTTCCACGATTAAGAGACAGGCAATTTAAAGAACATTTCAGAATGTGGCACTCAACTCAACTCTAGTTTATAATTCACCCCTCAGCTTTCTATTCAAAAAGCTCGCGCCAGTCGTTGCCGATGGCGCGAGCGTTTTCAATCTATCTTATGACTGACTGAAGCTTACATAAAAACGTACTTAAATGGTTTTGATTTTCCACTACTTTTTCTTAAAATCCAAAAAAGTTCCAACACAAAACTAAAAATAAACAAAAACATAACCCTAAAAGTTTAGATTAATCTGGAATATCCGTCTAAAATTCGGAGCAGAGCCATCTAGCTCCGATTGATCTGGATTCATTAAACAAACGCGCCAGATTTACCTCCCCTACCTCCTTCTGAACGTAGCTAGAGATCCCTTCACTGACTCAAAAACTTCTCAATAAAATGGATTAACAAGTAAATACGGGAAATTGCAAAGTTTCTTATAGAAATTTCGACCTTAAAGAGAGTAGGTGGAGCCAAGGGCTTAGTTGGTACAAAGGTATTTACGACATCATACTTACCCCGTTACAAAGGTGCCGACTGTCCGCCTCATTTAAATTTTATTGCTGTTTGCCAAATATTTTGTTCCCTAAGTGTGTCTCAATTTATTAGGTAGGTAGTTTTATTACCCTGACGTATAGCGGCAATTGTATACTAAAAAGATTAGTCTGTCTTTTACAACTTTGTTTTGGTGAGATTAAATAATTTTGGAATTTCCATCTGTTTTTTCCATCCATAATCTGGATAAAATAAAGCATGCTGCCTATACCCGAATTCCACATAAATCTTCAGTGAGATCATGGCCTTTTAAAATGTGATAGAATGAGCGCGTATCAACTCACAGTACAATACAAAGACATGGACATCAACGTCACTGAAAATTAAATAGGTATTAAGGTATAACTTCGGATCAATTTTAGGATTTTTTTTCTTTTGTGGTTTGCAGGCGGTTGTTTTCGGTGAAGGATAAAAAAGGACACGTTTTGTGTTTCAAATCATGTGAAAGTTAACTAATGAAAAAAATGAAAGAATGTTGGTACAACACCGTTCTCTAGTTGAGAACGGTGTTGGTTGGTACCTAAGTTCATCCAAAATAATAGTAATAGTAAATACTAAAATGGGTAATTGAGTTGAAATTAAACACAAATAAACTTGATATTGTCCAAACACCAATAATTTTTGTCAACGAATCTGGAAAAACTGCTAGTTTTAAGGTTAGTTTATCTTTTATTTGTTTCTTTCTGTATGCTTTTAGTGCTACAGCCCGTTCCAAAATTAATTAATTAATGTAAACAGCTGTAAATCCCAAATAGCTCCTTTCCCTATTGGTCTCGCAAATGAGGCTTAGTTTTAGTCACGTGGGGCATTCTACTATGGATTTATAAATAATGGAAATATATTTTTATAAAATAATTAAAATTTTATGGGTTTTTTAAATTTTAAATATACAATATTACACTCTGTGGTATTTGTTTCGATCACAATATCAGATAATTTTTTTCAGTGAGCAATCGCCCGAGGGCGAGGGGGTAACCACTAGTTCAGAAAATGTGACATGATGCCAATTTTTTTGAATTGGCAGTGATTGCAGGGGACTTCCGAGAAATTTCTAAAGACTCCCAGAGACTTACTGTCTGCAAGCAAGGGTTTTATGAGGTATAGGTAGTTGCAGGGGCTGAAAGGGACTGCACAATCGTCCCTCCCCCTGGCACCTCACCAAACCTAAAACTTGCAACAAAATTTGCTTTTGGCGCTCGCTATAATGTCATTAATTGTTACAATTTTAGTTATTAGTTTTTATCAACAGCATTCAAAACGTGTAAAAAATAGCCAATTTAGAAATAATTATGTAAGGTGATACTTGGTAACACGTACGGTATTGATATCGTGTGCGTGTTTATAGGAACTAATGCCAGTGGCGTAGCACTAAAAATAGACATTTTCAAAAAAAAAGTTTTTTTAGGTGATTCTTTTAGGATATAATTTTTTTAATATTTTTTTCATAATCTAGACCAGCAAACACATTTCTGACATTAATATATAGTATTTATTCCATAACACCCTGTATAATAGGGGATAATTAATTATTATTAGTATTGGTTTTGGTATATGTGGTCTTCTTTGTTTATTAGGAAATACTTAAGAAAATAAGGGTATAAATTCCGCAATTTAAGGGTTTCTAAGTTGAAACAAAATGGCTATCATTTTATAGAAAATATAGAACGATTTGTGTATTGCGCTGTTTAAGCTTAATTTTTCTTTTTCCAGGTTCCAGCGTTGTGCGGTATGTTTTTCTTTTTATTTTTGGGTAATACGTTAACTACTACGATGGTTATACCATCGAAGCTTCGTGAAAAGGTTAAGCTGAACTACAGAATTATGAGCCAAAGATTAAGCAGTCAACTTCTTAATCGAGAGGTAAGAAATACTAATAGAGTTAGAATTTAGTTTATTTATTAGATATTGGTTAGATTAACTACCTATTGCATATATGATGATAACTTTTGCAGTTAATATGTTAAAATCATAAAAAAAAAACTAAGAGTCAAAGCTATAGTTGAAAATATGTACTAGTTTTTGAATATAATTTTTAAAACAGTTCCGAATTTTAGCATAGCCTATTTTTGACAGTTCAGCACCAAGTTTAAAAGGTTTCTGACCTTGTTGTCATCTAAACATGTCATATAGACATGCTTATATTGTGCCACCCATAAAGCTGACATAAATAAAGTTGGATAACCACACTGGAAAAAATGTGGGTGCTCCAGTCTACTGTAATTTATCCTAAATGTTATGTATATGCTGTTGATTTTTTATTTATTTTGCAGTAGATTCTTAATGTATTGACTGAACTATAAAATTAAATGCTACTGATTTTTTAGGATGACGGCAGTTTAGATTCTACTGGTGATCAATCAAAAGAAGATTAACTTATTGCTAAAAAGAAATGAAGGGATGAGGTTAGTTAGAAAAAATAAGAGTAAATACTAAAATGGGTAATTGAGTTGAAATTAAACACAAATAAACTTGATATTGTCCAAACACCAATAATTTTTGTCAACGAATCTGGAAAAACTGCTAGTTTTAAGGTTAGTTTATCTTTTATTTGTTTCTTTCTGTATGCTTTTAGTGCTACAGCCCGTTCCAAAATTAATTAATTAATGTAAACAGCTGTAAATCCCAAATAGCTCCTTTCCCTATTGGTCTCGCAAATGAGGCTTAGTTTTAGTCACGTGACTACGTAAGGGTTGCCACAATCCTTGAAAACCGAGAAATCCGGGAAAAAGTCGGGAATTCGATGGGGTCGGGAAATATCTGGGAAAAAGTCGGGAAATTTACTAAGAATCCTTGAATTTTTCAGATATTTTTAACTTGGTTGAGATTCTTTTGTACCTATATAAAATTTACATATAACTTTTTTGGCCAGCCTCTCTAACTCAGTGTGTAGCGTATTTGCCTGCCATACGGAAAGCCCCGGGTTTGAAACCCGAATATGATGGATATTTTGTGTTTGTTTTTAACTCTTCAAAAATACTTTGCTACATTGGGCATTGGGCATTCTACTATGGATTTATAAATAATGGAAATATATTTTTATAAAATAATTAAAATATTACGGGTTTTTTTAATTTTAAATATACAATATTACACTCTGCGGTATTTGTTTCGATCACAATATCAGATAATTTTTTTCAGTGAGCAATCGCCCGAGGGCGAGGGGGTAACCACTAGTTCAGAAAATGTGACATGATGCCAATTTTTTTGAATTGGCAGTGATTGCAGGGGACTTCCGAGAAATTTCTAAAGACTCCCAGAGACTTAGTGTCTGCAAGCAAGGGTTTTATGAGGTATAGGTAGTTGCAGGGGCTGAAAGGGACTGCACAATCGTCCCTCCCCCTGGCACCTCACCAAACCTAAAAGTTGCAACAAAATTTGCTTTTGGCGCTCGCTATAATGTCATTAATTGTTACAATTTTAGTTATTAGTTTTTATCAACAGCATTCAAAACGTGTAAAAAATAGCTTTTTCCCTCCCCAACTCAGAGTCTTGTAAGACATCTTATAGGTAGGTACTGCTAAAATTTTTGTCTGCGGCACTATAACATTCATTATTACAATGTTAGTTTAACTTTAAGCATATTTATGACAGGAGTTTGGCAACAAATCTAGAATTGAGACCAGATCCCACACCAAACCAGCATTTTCCGCTTAACCGACCAAAAATTGCCATGACACACAGAGGTCATTTATGGCAAATTAGGCGGTAATAAATACGAATTTGAAAATGTTGGGTTTCAACCGTTTTAAAATTATGTAGTAGCCTTAGAGATACTTGCTAATACTTTTTTGCTCAACTTTATGTGTTTTTATTATACAGGGTGTTAAAAAATAGCAATTAGTATGTAGTAAATAGCCTATATTTTTTTACCATTAAACTCTAATCAAAAAAAGTATTCTATTTTAAAGCAAATAATATTTTTTTTAAGTATAACTTTATAAATTTTATATACAGGGTGGTTTCACTGTAACTAAAACCTTATTTTTAAAGCATTACTCATCAAAATTGTCGGAATCGCTACTGTTTTCTTTCTCAGAAATATAATTTGGCAATTGGGGCTCTTGGAGCAGCTCTAAAACCTCTTTTAAAAAGGGTTTCTTATTTGAGCGAGTACCGACACATTTAGATAAAGATGATATCAGTGGATCAGACGAAAGCAGTAACCTAGAAAATACGTCATTCATTGTCTCCTCCCTTGAAAATTTCCTGGAGTAACATTCCCGATATGTTCTGAAATCTTTGTTGCGAGACTCAAGCGCTTCTTCCGAATACATGCCTACAGAAAGTGGCTTTATAATTTCTGGCCCATGAATGAGTATTCGGTGCAAACTCGCTGGCATATAATACCATGAGTATAGCTGAATGTAGAGTGTTGCAGTTTTTTTGCAGTACTCTGCAAATGCTTCTGTATTAATTTCATAGCCGGATAACATTGTGCTTAAAATTATAAAAAGACGTTTTATAAAATCTTCGTCGAGTCCTAAAATAAAGTAAACATATTTTGGTGTTTACAAAATGCCAGATAAAAAAATATATACCTGTAATTGAAGCAGCCTTCTCATAGTTTAGAAAAAATCTACGAGCGATAATTCCGTCGGTCGTTGTTCCATATTCCTGTTTAGGGATGTTAAGTAATAAACTTAGGTCTTGCTTTAACAATTGAATTATGTGATTTTTTCTTTCTTTCATAATTTGTTTTTCACTTGCATCCTGTATTTGCCACTTTTTCAAATCAAGTCTGTAGGATATATGGAGACAGCATTCTAAACATCTTATCCACGCATATAATGAGGAAATTCCGTAACCATATAAACTCTCGTCTACTGGCAGCGCCATTATTTTGACCAGGCTGTTCATAATTTTAGGACTTGCTCCACATATTCCACAGGTCTGTGTTGATGGTCTGCTTACAATCGAAAACATTTTGACATTTGATCAATAATTGTAGGTTTAATTTAAGATATTTGGTTTTCAATATTTTTAATTTCATTTTTACATAACTCAGGAGTTTCTTTGTCAAAAATCAGTTTTATGGGTCTGCAAAATCTCGTGGACGATGGCCGCGGATTCTGCCATAATATAGTGCCATTATTTGATGTCATCTGCAAAGGAACGATACAAACTGAAAATAAATTTAAATCTGCACTTGATTCATTTTGTTGACCGCTAAATTCTTGCTTATAATGCGAATGTCCCGCACTACCATCACATCCCCATTTGTAACTAATAATAATTGCATTTTTTGACACATTTGATGATAGGTTTTTGTAAAGATCTTGTTGAGATTCTATTATTCTGTTTACAGTATGGTCAACGAGTGCCTGAAGGGTAACTTCAGCAGATATGTCTGTTATACAAATATCATTTTGATTCATTTCTTTTTAGCCTCCAAAAGTTTATTGTACTTAGGATAAATTTGAGCATTTTGCTCTTTTGCTCCCTGTTGCATCAAAATATAAGATTTTTTGGTAAGAGAACAATCTAAAAAAAGAGAAAGAGCTTCTCTCCTGAATACTTAACGGTAAGACTTCTTTTTTCTCTGATTTTTTTCATTTTTGTTGCTCTTGTCGGTGAGTTTTCGGTTATTTCTTTAATTATACGTGACGCATTTCGTTGACCAGCAGCATGTAGACTTTTTTGAATACCAAATGCAATTTCTCCCTTAGAATAATTTTCTAAGAGCCAAGTTCGCCAAGTTCTTCAAAAGGCTTTTCTGGTCTGCCCCTACTAAATTCAGAGATTCAATAAAATTTATAGACTCATTAAGCCACGGCCTGTGCCTCGCTTTAAAAATTTTTCTGGACCGATTGCAATTTTTCCACAATGTGGTAACTTTACTGTTAAAATTATGAATTTTTTGTACTACCATATGATATTGTTTATGTCGATCTTCATCTAAATCGAGTTCATTTGTTACAAATTAAAAAACAGCCGAATTTTTGTCGGTAAGTGAGCTTTGTCCACACCAGACGTCAAATAAGTTGTTTCTAAGTAATGACATTATGCCTAAAAAAAATGTTTTTTTAAGTGCTTGGCACTTCTTGGCACCTAAAAGTGTAAATAACAAAAAAGTAACAAAGCAATTGAACTTTTAAGGCTATTTGTGTGGCGAATATCTACGAATATTGACATTGGCAGCCTTTGAAAAATGGTATATTTAAAAAAAAACTGTGAAAAATAAATGAGCTAACATATATCTAGTTTTTGTAGCTGCCCAATTCTATAAAATATGTTTTTTTATTAAAATATTAAAGCTCTTACCTTACTCCCCAATCAAACAGTATCAAAATTTAAGAAACTTTAATAAGAAAACAACAAAACACAATGCAAACAACTCAAGATCTTGTAACAAAAACAAACGCGATATTTTCATCATAAATGTCTTCCACGGTTTTTTTTTCCATGGCTAACTCAAATCAGAAAAAAAAATACGTTTGATAATATTGTACTATGGGGTGTTTTATTAAAAATTAAGGCGTAATATAAATTTTTTGAGAACATTGATATTTTATTTATTAATTCCTAAAAAAATTAAAATGACGTCTGTGTGACATCGGGATTTTTAAAAACTAATTCGGGAAAAAGTCGGGAATTTTATCTAGGGAATCTTGTGGCAATCCTATACGTATATTCGTTTTCACGCGCACTCTTTAGCCAATCTCGTGTGTTTACTTTTGTCACTTACATAAGTCGTTTTGATCGATGGTTTAAGTGCGACGTAGCAGATCTCAAAGTAAAGTTTCGGCTATAATATAGACAATAAGAGTTTTAAAAAGGAATAAACGTCGAGTATCTCGCTGCGCGTTGAGTACCTACTTCATGAAATATGAGGGTTAAAATACTAATAATATGTTTTAATAAATTTTAAAGCAATGCTTAAACCAATGTTAATAGCTTTTGGTTCATAACTTGTATGATCTCTGAAGAACCCATATTTGAGCAAGTAGTGCTTGGCATAACTTGAGTTTCGGCTCGTGACGCCAGACGCGGAGATATTACGAGCGTTCAAAAAATGGACATGGCTTTGTGAAAACGATAAGTTCTTGTTGGAGGGGGGGGGGTGGGCGGGCTACAACTACCGGGTGGCCCAAAAAAACCGGAATGACTTTAAATAGCTATATCTTTGTCAGTTCTTTACCGATTTTAACGAGTGATAGCTCTATTAAAAGCGCATAAAATATCCCTTCGATAAATTTAAAAAAGTTGGCGGCCATCTTAAAATCAAAGATGGTAGACATTGTCAAAGTGAAGCATATATTTCAAATCGTTTCTTTTTAAGGAATCCACTTAAATAAAATTAAAGTATGCAGAAGAAGACAGATCAACGTGTGTGCTCCATTCAGGTCTGTTGTGGTGGATAAAACATGGAAGCTTGATCTGTAGAGTAGAGTTATATCTGTAGACGTTTGGCAATCTTCCCCAAACTTCCAAGAGATCATAAGCATCTGTGTTTTGAAGTAAACATTCTAGAGGTAACAGCTGTAGTTCTTCACGAGTAAAATCTACCAACCTCTTTTTACCATTTGAATCTGATAAAATAACATCGATTGATGACTCTTTTACATCCATATCGGTTGAAGGTAGATAGCAAAGTAAAAACTTTTAAAATATATTATCAATCTTATAGATTATTCCTTCTTAGATAATTTAATACAATAATATAAAAACTGATTGACAATAAAACAAAGGAGAGTTCACATATAAAAGTTAACGTTTTCATAATACAGTAGACTTCTTCTTCTTCGGCTGGTATAGTAGAATTCGTTAACTGTGTGAAATTCTCGGGTTGACTAGTTATGTAAGGAGTATACCATCCATAATCTTGATCTTTTCGATCATAAAAGATTAGTTTTAGTTTATATGGTGTAGTATTATTTTTAAATTCGGTTGCGTTAACCGTAAGGTGATAGAGAGTGGTATTATCTTCGCCAGATTTTTCCTCTAACCTATGCCAAGACCAAGGCCAATTCTCCTGTGTATTAAATGTGATAAATGCCTCTTCAACATCAGGATTTCGAAATAGGTTAAAACTGCAGTTTAAAAAACTGACTAAAATAAGGATTTTGTTCATCTTTACTACGTGAACGTCTGCTTATTACTAAACTTTTTAGAGAAGTAATGTGTATTTTATTGCAAATTATAAAAAAGAAGTAAGTAGGTGTGGAAATGAAAAACACAAAAAAAGTAAAATTCAGTATTTATTTCATTCTCAGAATTATCTATACATTTGTTTTTATCAAACAAAATTTTTTCAGAATTAACATGAATTAACTCCATCATACAAAATGATTGTGAACATATGTTAATTTTACAGGTATCTATTAAGAGATTCATAAAATTTTGATCCAGATCACTATTTGATTTACAATATTCAACAAGCGTGTAATAGTAAGAATTAAAATATAACAATCTAAGCACTTCTAACCTAAATTTAATTAAATTAAACATTTGAGATAGATTATAAAATAATATTAAATCCAATAAATAAACGATTGTCAGTTTCAAAACTCTCCACTTCAACGAGATATTCACCAAAGAACTTTTGTGTGGAAATTCTAAAATTCTCCGAAAGTGAGGTTATAGTTCCTGCGTCAACATGGTCTCCATCTTGGTGTGTTTTTTTCATAACCTTGTCCAACATCTCGATAAAATCGAACCAATCAGAATCACAGAAGGATATGGATCGCTGATTGATAGGTAGATTTAGTCCAGTGTTTATTAGTTTTACTGTAAATAAAAATCCTCTGGCGATACTTAAACCAACTGCTACCTCCATGCGACAATTCTTTACAGGAAACGTCATCTGCATTAATAGAGAACTTTCTTGTTTGATCTCTTCACGTACTCTAGTAATCATACTGTCTACGTACTGCCAATATGATTCAACTGAACACAAAGAATCTTCACTATACTGCATACTTGTTGTTGTTTGAGAACTAAAAGACATCTCTGTTTCTTCAATAGATTTCTTGATATAAAACTTCTTGGAAGCGAATCTGTTTTATATATAATTTTTACACCCCACTCCTTTTTTCAACATTCTGTTTACTTGGATAATGCAAGAATCATCTGGAAAAACCACATCCTGTTTACTTGCATGATGTGAGAATTAGTTGGAACATTCAAAACCGCATCCTGTTTACTTGCATGATGTGGGATCTAGTTGGAACACTCAAAACCACATCCTGTTTACTTGAAATAGTGTTGAAACTAGTTGAAACGTGAAAGGATTTTAAAATATTTCTAAAATTCACATTTTTCGAACTGTTTTGAATATGGTAATTTAAAAGTGTCTAAATCTAATAGTTCAGGTGTTTCAGACACATCTTTCCATCTAGACATACATCGTGTTTTAAATTTCAATTCATGCTCAATTTTTTCAAAGGCTTTCGCAAAATTCGAAAGAGCACAAAGAACCATTTTTGAACTTGCTATGGTTCTGTACGTCCCATTGGTTCTTTTAAAATATAAGATAAAAGTTACTCTAGACATGCGATATTCTGGATGAAATAAGCTTTGTAGTTTTGCAATAGCTTTCTCTCTAACATTATAAAAAAAGTCTTCAATGTTCAAAACAGCAACATCGGCATCAGCCTTTATTTTTCCCATTTTACAACCATACTCTTCAAAATTCAAATAACAACTAATTTAGTTTATTATAACCACGTTCTGTTTTAACTACTAACACAGTGATAACAAAAAGATTTTTTTAATGATAAGCTGTGAGAAACAGTTAACCACATCCTGTTTACTTGGATGTGAGAATCCATCATTATACCACATCTTTTCCTGCATCAATCCAACTGTTGTGACTAGAATCGAAACCTAACCATTTGACATAGATTTTATTTCCCTTCTTACGTAAAACCCTTTCAACCAAAAATACATTAGGTTGTTTTGTTTTCTGCAGCTCTTCCTCGTAGAAACCACCGCTTATAGGCTGACCTTGTAAATCCTCCAACAGATACGTAACGGGATTTGTAATTTGAATTTTTAAAATTTTAAAGAGCTCCGTGGTCCAGTTGGGTATATAACCTTTTTGAAAAACGTGTTTTGACTTGCTGATGCGTACAACATCGCCAACCTTAAACTTTCCTTTGGCAGCTACTTTAAGGTGGCTATAAACTGTTTTTAATAGGACATTTGTATTATTTTCGGTGACATCTTTAGGCTTCATACCAATTGTATGATGTATAGTATTATTGTAACTGTTGTTTACATCTACATACAGATCTATCCACTTATGGTTACCGTTAAGAGTAAACAACTTAAACAGTTTCTCTTTTATTGTTCTAATAACTCTTTCCGCTATAGAAGCCTTTAAAATGCTGTATGTGCTGTAATGATTAATTCCATGTTTTTTCATCAAGCCTTGAAAATTTGAGTTATAGTAATCCTTTCCGTTATCGGTTACCATATTTTTGGGAATTCTTTTCGATTTTTAAAAAATATCCTCCATAGCATTGGTAACATCAGAAGCATTTTTTGATTTTAAAGGTCTCGTCCATAGATATTTGGAAAATGTATCTATAACAACTAAAATAAATTTATAACCCTTGTTTTCCTTTGCGTACGCATCCAATTGAGCTAAATCGGAAGCAAATGTATCATCTAATCCTTTTTAAATAAACCTGCGTCTAGAAAATGTTTTTCTAGCTGGTCTGTGCAACTCTTTAACCACCTGATGTCGTGCTGCAGTTATTGGATGTTTAGTTTTTGACATTCTGTTTCACACTGACTAGTGCCACTTAAACTGATCTTTGATATCTATAGTTTTTTTTTTGTTTCAGTGGTGGTGGTGGATTAATTGGACTAAGAATTAGAGTTTTAGGTTTCGCTGTGGTTTCTAAAAGCTTCAACCTAGCATCTAAATTAACAAGTTCTTTCGAAATCTTTTCCGATTCCTTTTCTAATTTTGTGAATGATGCCTCAATGTTTAGATATAGTGTGCGAAGATTGCTATCATGATATTTTTTATTAACAACATCATTATCCAATTCTGGGGGTTTCACATTGGATAGTTTATGATCTTGAAAATCATAATCTCCATCTTTAGTAAATGCAATACTAATTTGATTTCGAAAAGCTTCGTTAAAACGCAGCCTTTGATCTTGTTTAAGCGTAGATCCAAACTTATTCATAGTTGCAACACAAATGAGTTAAATGTAAACTAATTTTGGTATTAATAGAACTCAATAACACCAAGAGAGCGAAGTTCTTCCAATATATTAGATATATCATTCAATGTGTTTGTATTTCCTACCTCTCTAGAGGCATCCAACTTACGCAATCGATCAATAAGCTGATTAATATTAGCATAAGGAACGAATTCTTTAGGCTTCTCGTTATACTCAACCAAAGCTCTGCCTTCTACAGAAGGCTTACCACGACTTTTAGCAGAAGGTTTTGGTTTTATAAAAGCCTTATATTTACCGCTTTTACTACCTTTTATTTGACCTGAAGGACGAAAATTTCTTCTATGTACATTGGTGTAATCCAATATTTCTTGAAAAGATTTTCTATCACTTTCTGAAATGGTGTGTTTATGTGGATTTTTCAAAAATAAAAGATCATAAACTCCTATTTGATGGGGAAACACTCTGTCCTTAAATTTTAGATTGCCCTTGGAATCGAAATCAAAAGGCTTATCTCCAAGTCTAAACTTATTTAATTTTGGTAAAAATTTAATCATAGAGTAGTCAATGTCTGGCGAACGTGAAAAATATTTTTGAAGAAAATAACGGGTTACAGGTGGAAAATCGTTTAAAAAGTCTTTTTGAACCGGCGAACGGCTCTGGTTAAATTCATCTTGAAATTGTGTGAGATTTATCCCACTCTTTTTCATTAAAATCCCCCTCCTTCTCCTCATCTTCAACTTTTGAGCTCTCCCCAAATTCCTGTTGTTGTTGATGAGTTGGTAAAATGGTTGAGTCCAACATTTCACCATCGCTAACATCTGAACTATCTATCCGTGGATGTATAAAAGACTGATATGAAGAAATGGGTGTAGGCATTGAAGATATAGTTTTTCTTCGAAAATACATAGGGGAGACTGCTACATTTTTTGTCGGAACAACAGAAGATGTGGTGGTGGTGGTGGGGGTGACAACTGTAGGATTTGTACAAGCGATCGACATTTTTTCTAAAGGTCCCAAAATAGGTTTGAAAAACTTATTAAGGGACTCATCTTCCTCTGTTTTCCCTAGTTTTAAAGCCAAATATTTCTTTCTTATGGCATTGGAGGCTTCTATTATACGTTTTTTTAAAATTTTATTTTTCTCCTCGTCTAACTTTCGATTGGACTTTATCATCTTGGTTCGATTCTGCAAACGGGTCTGTTCTCAAATAAACAGCTTTCAAACGGGTCTGTTCTCAAATAAACAGCTTTTAAACAGCTTTCAAACGGGTGTGTTTAAAATAAACTGCTTCTAAACAGCTTTCAAACGCGTCTGTTCTGAAATAAACAGCTTTGGAACGGGTCTGTTCTGAAATAAACAGCTTTTAAACAGCTTTCAAACGGGTCTGTTTAAAAATAAACAGCCTTTAAACAAGATTCGTTATTCCTAAGATGATCTTCGACACCTTTATGTAAACCGACTGAAGGCATTGAAAAACATTAAACCTTTATATAGGTTTCACATTTCAATCGATATCGACCATCAGACAAATCACAATCTTTAACTATAACTAAAAATCCATAATTATCTCTCCAACACTTCGAACAAATATCTTTAAACTTGACAAAAGCCATATCTGTGTTTACGTGATCATCATAAACATGTCTAAGATTCATATCGTCCATTTTGAAAAGAACTAACAGATTTGCGTTATCTCGAATCAACTGTTTTGGAATTTTGCTGTATGTTTGCGCGAGGTAGAATGAATCAATTACGTTATGTCGCCCTCGACTAAAGTAATCTCGAATAATATCCTGGTTCTGACTTACTACATCGTCATTAATAATATACACCATTTTTTAAAACTTTTCATGCTTTATTGGAACACAATAACCTGATACATTTTCCAAATTAATAATATTAGGGATTTTTAACTTCATATCTTGAAACGCCTTGACTAAGAAATCTCTTTTGATTGACCCTTTTACGTAGACAAAATCTGCACCAATCAAGTTCTTGCACAATATCTCATTCAAGTCTTCATATTCGGTGTAGCCTGTATTATAGTGAATTCCCAAGTGGTTTCCATACAGATAGTTGATGGCTCGCTTTTCATCTTCTCTCAAAAATTGGTAGGGAATTTTTGGTTCAAAAACGAAATTTTTGATTTCTCCACCATCATAAATAGCCAACTCTTTTACCATAAATTCTGGCGTGCGATATCCTTGAGCGTCAACAACAACCACCCTCATTCTTTCGGTTTTCCAGCTAAACTGATCAAAACATACTGCGTACCGTGCCTGATAAAGATAAATATTCGTAGACGCAATCATGAATTATTACACAATAGGCCATTGCTTTATTGGAAAAGTTTTCCAAACTTTGAAACTCCAACTTTATGTCCACCGTATTGCTTTTAATAGATTCGTTTTGTTTGCTACAGTCTATCACGTAAAGGCTGTTATCAATAAATTCATTCAAGCCCAGTAGAGGTTCGGAAATCCGTTTCCCATAATAAGACTTTTGAAAATCTGTGTACATTTTGTAGAGCTCACTTATTTGTTTCTCGGTAAAATTTAAATTTAACGATTCGTAAGGATATACTTCTGAGTTTAGGTAAAGTTTTAAATCTGTCACTTTTAGGTGATCGAAAATACTAAAATCAGATTTTGAGTTATTATTGCGTTCATTCTGAAACCCGACAATAACGTATCGTGGTCATTCTAAGCTACTCGACGTCTTAACCATCCAGATATCCTTTTTTGTTTGCTTCAATGCAGGTAATTCATACAGTTCCCATGTTCTAAAAGGAATCATTATCGATGTATCCTTGGCAAAATCGTCTAAAAGTCGGAGTTTAACAGCGTCGTTGGGATAAACGTGTTTGACTTTCAGTTCTATAGTAGTAAGGGAAATGCTGGCGGTTTTGCTACCTGTGCTTTTGTAGCAGTTTTTATCGGTACGAGCTCGAACCAAACGGATCTTTTGTCTGCCAACAATAACGTGTTTATAATCAACAAAGATTCCAAGCAGAAAGCTGAGTGGGATGCGTAAACTAAACTGTCTGGAAACTGCTCCCAAAGTTGCCAAATTTCCATCAGGCCAATTCCAGCCAGCTGGAATTAATGATTTACTCTCCTGTTCGTTCAAACTTAAAAGCGCTCTAATTGTGCCAACTATTCCAGTCTCACGCACTCGATCTATCTCTTTCCCATTCAGTTCATATGATATGGATTCAAACAAGAATGCCCCGAAATTGTTTGTGGTAGTTACAACACCATCTCCTTCTGTTGATTCAACCAATTTTCCTTCTATGTATAATTCTCCTTCACTAATATCTATAAAGGTATCCTGTTGATTTAAAACAATCTCGATCTCATCACTGTAATTATATGAATTTGTAAAAGGGTGGTAGGTATGCCATTCTTCTCGCACCACACTCTCGTCAGAGCGTATTGGGCTGAATATCTGTAGTTTTTCGAAGGCGGAAGCCATACTTTCTATCTATGGTGTGTAGAAACAGAATATTTGGAAACGTGAGTGACCAACTAGAGAGTTCAGTTGTGAATGAGAAGTTTAATGTATTACACTCTTTTAAGTAGTATCTGGAGCTATTTCTGTTATTAAAAATTAACCCCATTTTTTCTCAACTCCAATCTTATTACAATTTCTTCTCCTTGAAAATTAACCGGTGTATTATTTTTTTTTTATTATTATTTATTATCCAATAAAGCATGAAAAGTTTTAAAAAATGGTGTATACATAAAATAAATAGTACAAAATAAATAAATAAATATAAACAGATAAATACTATAAAATAAATAAAAATATATATAAAAAAATAATATAATAAATATACTAAGAACTAAACCTATCCTAAACCCTCCTAAAGGCACCTTCACATTAAGGAAGGCTGTTTTATGTAATCGGTCTTAACTGTTCCTAAATAACTATACACAACAATTAGTTAGAATAATCTAAAATTCTAAGTACTTTTCCACATCTTTATGACCCCAAGCAAGCGTGAACTCGGTACCGGGTATAATGTAGCGTTTATCGTCCGCGTAGGATAAAGATACCTTATTTTTAAGTTCGACATACATATCGTGTAAATGTGAGCGGAAAGTCGACATTTTACGGTGAATTTGAGTCCCTTCTACGTCAACAGCAAGACGATAGTCATCAAGACTAAGTTCTTTTTTGCTGACGTAGTCGGGAACACCTTTAGCCTTTTTAGTCAACTCTCCCTCTACGTTGACACAATATGCCTTCGCTCCGGTTCCATAGAACTCCCAAATCGGGCTTCCTGCATATTCATCCTTCATTTTACCCAATATGGATTTATTTTCAGGAATCCCGTGTTGGTTGTCCTGTGAGAAGTTGGATGTGTCAAACCAGTCTAAATTTTCCTTCATATCTTGATAAAAGATCGAATTTTGAATGAATAATATTAAACTATCGGTGTCAGTGTAGGCCAAAAGAGCATTGTTGCCATATTTAGCTTTAATGAAGTCGTAATAAAAGTTGTACGTAATCGTTTTGGATATCTCCAAAATGCAAAAACCTACGTAAATAGGCTTATTATATACCACTTTTATTTTCTCCATCTGAATAGCTACCAAATTCTCACCAAATATGGCAACGTTTTTAAAATTTGGTTTACTAATTAGCGCTTCTGCCCCCAACCTCCTACCAACATTCTCCCAATGAGGAACCAGTTTAACATCTACCCTTTTATCCACGTTTTCCATTGTTTTTCCGAAAACGGCATTGTTCATCAACTTGAAAAAGTCTTTTTCGAATTTATTTTGTGCAGAATTTCTATGACGTGTGTTTAAATCAATATACCTCTTTAACCAGGTTGACTGATTGAAGGACAAGACGCGGTGAATTTTGACTAATTTTAACCCGTTCTCCAAAGCCTGTTGCAAATTTTTATAGTGGATCACATAGCGTTCCTTTCTATTGAAATTTGGAATAAGCTTTGAGATTTTTACGCTCGCTTGTGGTGAAACAATCGATTCTGGACAAAAAGGCAGTTCATTATGCAAATCGTGTAAATGTTCTGGATATTCTAAATCAACTTCAAAAATGAAACCGGTGTCCGGCACTTGCGGAATTTTTTCGATATCTAAATTTTTAATTTCGCTCTGTTCTAACCACTTGAAATTACCCGTTGGAAGACTAGAGGACATAGCAGCCCCATACAAGTTGGTTGTATTTAAATAGTGGATGCTTGAGGTAGGTTTGGAAGCGTCATAATGAGGTAAAAATTTGTTATTCGCTACAAGTTTTCTAACGCTACACTGACTGACACCTCCGCGAATACCGCGCTTCAGGAAATGTACCATATCGATATCGGTTAAAAGCTCCAGCTCAATATTAGTCACTCGAAGGGCTGCGTCGAAACTCAACCCTGGACTGGTGTAATATTGAGCTGGATCTAAACCATAGGTCTTTAGACACACTTCACGGAAGTTCTCGAATACCGATGCCAGCAATAACGAATCTGACCGGACATAGATTTCGGAAAATTGACCTAAAGTTTGACATTTAAACTGATTCCACAGAGACCAAGCACGCTTATAGTCATCTTTAGAAATGTTCTCGTTTCTAAGACTGTTATAGAAATCCTTGTGTGGTGGAAGCTTGGTGTCGTCTAGTTTAGAAAATGAATCGACGTACGAATACGGAAAAACACCCTTCTGTCGAATAAGTTGAAATTCGGTTTCATCACTAAAATATTTTCTTACTTCGCTACATTGCTGAGAGCTTAAATTTTGCGCTAGCTTATCCAAACTGCTGGTCATAAATCTAAAGGAATCTAAAAACCGCAATTTTAAAAATACTTGTCTCCCCATCTCCGTTTTATAGTTTTGGATGGTATCAACCAAAACGTTCTTGGTAAATAAAATATACCGCTCTTTGTTTTGGGCGATAACATCAACCTTTTCGTTTTAAACAGGTGGCTGTCAAATCCGCTCAAATTATGAAAGAAAATGGGAATGCGTTTAGGAACTTTGAAGTTAAGATTACAGACAGAGTGAGCTGCACCCCTAAACAACCCACGCATATGGCAATGATTGCGCACTCTTTCATCTAGTTCTTCAAATGGCTTCTCACATATATGACACGTAGAAGCTGTTTGAAATTCCTGTTCCTGTTCAGGAGTTAGAGGAAGCATTGGCATTGGAGATTTCATAAATTTGTTGTAAATAGATTTGCAATCCATTTCTAACATTTCCATAAACTTTTCCGCCGCTTCACAACCTCTATAGCTCTTAAGCATGGAGTGAGAATCATCGAACTCGCATTTGATGAAGTAGGCAAAAGCGTACGGGACATGTTTTTGCGTTCTAATGGTGTAGGATGTGTCAGATTTCAACTCATTTTTCTCTGTCTCTACCGGTTCTAAAATAGTTTCAAAGTCCGCGTAAACCACGAAAGGTACCTTTAATTTTCAAAATATTCTCAGGCACGTCTTTACCATATTTATTCTTGCGTAAACCAGTTCCCGGTAATTTAACAGAAATATGCTTACAATCATGCTCTTGATGAGCTTTCAATTTATATTCGCTATAAAAATATACCAAACATCCATCGCATAAGTATTTGGCTTGTTTATGTTTCGATAACTGACTTGAGATCAGGCGAGACATGTTTCTTATTAGGCAGTAATGGTTATTTCCATAATCATCGCTGATTAATAAGAGATTGACATGCCTATCTTTACGGGATGTGGAAAAGTGGAGAGGTCCGACAACTTCAATGGTATTTTTACCCTCGTTAAAGACTCTATCGAGTCCATACACGTTGATAGAAATATCATTGAGTTTTTCAAACTTTGAGATATTTTCGAGTTGGATAGGAAATTTCAACCCTAGTTATTTACCCTATTTGCAGGTTCCGTCCAATGTAGAGGGTGTAGAGCAGCCAGAACTGACCACATAAAACATTTTTTATCTTGATTCTGGATGTTTAGAACCGCTCTTCTTTTCTCAATCTCCTTAGGGAGAGCAATATATGAAGACGTCTTTAAGGGGTTATACTTATTGATACTTAATTCTACGTGAAGGAGCTTTTGCAATGCCCAGCCTGTAACAAAATTAAAATATTTTGGAAAAATTGTAAAATTTCAATACGTTAGAGAGAGAAAAAAAAAATCTTACCGCTATCCTTTTCAGCAAACTCCAACGTTCTTTTTGCTAGGATCTCTTGCAGCTGGGTATATAACTCCTCCAGACTCGTGCCTTGCCCCACCAGTCGGAACTTCGTGGCGAACGATTTGATCTCCTCCACTTCTTTAGTTTGCAGGAGGAAGCGCCCGAACAGCTCCATCCCGACTTTAATGTTGCCAAGTCGTGTGATTTGGGATCCTATTAACGTCAAAATTTTTACCTTAAGGTGGTCCAGGTATTTCTTGACGTTAATAGGATCTTGGTTGGAAGAAAGCCGGTATGTAGCAATTCGGTTTTTAAAGGAGGTCTTGATTAGCTGAACGCCTTCCTCCTGCACTACGCAGCAGTTGTTCCTGTGTTGCAGGGAGCGCAAATGTCCCTGATAGTTAGCTGTTGGAATAGCTACATTGCACTCCCTATAGTGTCTGGTGTTGGTGGAAGTGGAGGGTGCTAAAAATAATTAAATATTTTTATATTTCCGAGCTTTATATCAATCAAGACTCTTTTATTTGCATTTGCCTTTGTATTTTTTATTAAAATCTGTTAAGGTACTATTGAGAAATCATGTTTACATATTTTTAAAACCCTTTTAATCTAAATCGGTTTAGTTGTTTACGAGAAATTATACATGCAGACAAACGGATAGATATCTCTCATTTCACCCTCTTCAAATCAGGTCTGATACTTTCTATAATTTAATACTTAAATTATCTGTGTTTTATTTATTAAAATCGGTTCAGTAGTTTTTTTTTTTTGGTTGAGGTTGGAACATACAAACAAACAAATCTACTTATTTGTTAAAGATCAATTTGACAAATGTTTATTTTTACGTTTGCTTATAAATAATACAAAAACTATCCTGCTAGAATATTTTATTAGGGGTAGTTAACCCTCTTCATCCCTTTATTATGTCATGTTGTATATCGTTTTAAAGAGAAAAATGTAATTATTGAAAATATCTCAAAAATAAAAATTATAAATTTAGGGTAAAGAGGTTGAGTTTTTTCAGAAATTTTGGTGTTAGTATTATAGCCTTCTCACGGTATTTCGATAGTCCGAAGACCTGTTCGCGATACGACGGATTTAAGTTTTACGCGAATGAGGGATTTCATGGTAAATGTATGTTTTCACGAGAGCTGAACTACCCAATGATTATCTTTTTAGGGATAATCGTTTAAGATAGAGCAGCCCTTACGACACGGTGCTAATTTAAGCCAGCATATTTTACTGTATATTAAATTTGGCACAAACGACCGATCACGTAAAATAACAAAATATAGGTTATAAAAAGCATAAAAAATAGTTTACCTTCTTGTTGATCAAGTCTCGTCCGCTTCGCTACGGTTATGGGGACTGCTGCTGCGGCCTGCCTTTTCCTGGAGGGGGCTGGATGTTTCTCCTTTTGATGACGTTGCAGGGCCCCCTCCGATTTAAAAACAACACCGCATTTATCGCAGATTTTGACTGCGATTCGACAGTCCCATGTCTCTTGAAATTATCTTTCCGGCTGAACTGGCGGGAACAGTATTCGCATTCAAATTTCATTTTCTAAAAAATTAAAAAAATTTCACAAAAATACTCTAGCACTATATATTTATAAAAAAAACTGTACTTACGTTTGATAGAAGAAAAAAAGTTGAAAAATTAGGTTATTGTGCTTTAAAGGCTATACACCAAATGAGCTCTGACCGCTACTGTTGTTAGATAAATAAAATTTATTCGTGAGATTTTTTAACCATGTTCTCCGAAAACATGATGTTGCCCAACCGCAGATCTTGTTTATCAAAAGCTTGCTGACTTTGTTGATCTGTTGTGGATTTTTTTATTTTAATGCAAAACATATCTTTTAATATTACCGATGTAAATAACTATAGATACAGGGTGTTTTATTAACATATAAATATCTACCAAAATATTTGACATAGGAGTAAAATGGCATGGTGCGCAGACGTAGGTTCCTACACCTGTCATCTGTCACAACGCTTTGCACGCAGGCGCAGGTTCCTATACCTGTCATCTGTCACAACGCTTCGCACGCAGGCGCAGGTTCTAACACCTGTCATCTGTCACAACGCTTCGCACGCAGGCGCAGAGTCTGACATATGACAGCTGACGTTTGACAGCTGACGTTTGACAGATGCAAATTTTTGAATGCACCCACAGGTCAGGTGACGTTTGACAGATACACATTTTTGAACGCACCCACGTGACGTCAGAGATTTTTTGATGATAAGATTCCTCCGGAGGACGGAGGTTGGTGAACCCCCCATCTACCACTACTGATCGATATATCGCTTATTAAAATCGGTAAAATACCTTAGGATTTTCACCTAAAAATTTGGGATATCACCGCAACTTTTGTACTTTTTAACCGATTTAATGAGTGATAGCTCGTTTATTCGAGAATTAAATTTTCCTGTAACAACAAAAAAAAAATAGCTTTTATTTTTTAATTCAAGATGGCGAATTTTTAGGTGTAAATCCTAAAATCCTTGACCGATTTTAATGAGCGATATGTCGATCGCCTCGGCTAGGCTTCTGAATAGTCTTATTCTCGATACTTTGCTTGAGTGGGTTCCATAAAAAAAAATGAGATTCTCCCTCAAAGTTTTGGGTATAAATCCTAAAGTACTTAAACGATTTTAGTAAGCGATATGTCGATCGCCTTGGTAGGGACTAGACTTTTGAATAGTGTTAATTTTTTAATTTTATGTAAGTGGATTCCTTAAAAAGAAACGAGTTGAAATATATGCTTCATTTTGACAATATCCACCATCTTTGATTTTAAGATGGCCGCCAACTTTTTTAAATTTGTCGACGGGGAATTTCATGCGCTTTTAATAGAGCTATCACTCGTTAAAATCGGTAAAGAACTAACAAAGCTATAGCTATTTAAAATCATTCCGGTTTTTTTTGAGCCACCCGTTATACATGTGCGGTCATTTTAGTGCTCCTTAAAGCAGTGGCAGAACTGTGATATTTTTGAAAGTAACACAATACATATAAAAAACTGATAGTTTTGACATACAAAGCTGTCACAAAATTTAGTAGCAATAAAATGAGCCTTTTCCATTTTTTGGACGTTAGTGATCCTCGGCGCCAGACGTCGAGCACTCAAAGATGGATTTTTCAGGAATTATACAAGGTATGTACCAAAAACTTTAAATTGGTTAATTGCTTTAAAATGTATGAAAGACACACAGTGGCGTCGTGTTGGGCGGTACCTATAACTTTTATTTTATAGCATGATACCTCATTTGAAAGATAGTTTTATCTGATTGAAAACGTCTTAGTTTGCTTTTTTCACTAAAATTCTTAGTTTTGAAATATTTGCAAAAAAATCTGATTTTGCCCCCCTTTAAATTCCCATATTTCATGAAGCACTTAACTCAAAATAAATAGCTTCATTTGGTGTACTACTAATTATGTGATTGATTGAAGTATTAAGTGGTAGCCTGTTTGAAAACAAGGTAACAGATCAAAATAAGTAAAACTATTCACGTGATCAAAAATTTTTCCCGTCCGCGAAGCAAATACCGAACGAAGCTATTGTAAAATAGTTAGCGCGATTATTAGTTTTATAGTAAGGATCTACATACATTTTTTGTAAAAAAAGTGGACCTAAATTAAAAAAAGTACAAGAAAGTAGATCTACTTTTTTCAATATTATAGTTCTTCTTATTTCGCGATTGGCTGGTCATTGCTATTGCTATTTACACAATGGTAGTATATGGAAAGGCAATGTGGTTTCCGTTAATTTCCGTTTTCTTAATGGGTATTTGCTACAGGGTGGCCATTTTCTGGAGAACCGGGAAAAGTAAGGAAATTCCGACGGTCAGGGAATTCAATGAAATGTCAGGGAATTTCGACAAAATTTTTCAATTTTAAAAAGCATAATAAAAAAGTTTACCACAAATTTTGAACAAATTCAGAGTTTTAACTTTACAGCATAGGTACCATACTGTTAATTTAAGAAAGTTTCAATTGATCCAAGTTTTTTTATTTAAAATTTCTTAGGGCAGCTTGACAAAGATAGTAACAACAAGGTGGGCACACAAGCAAAATCTCCTGGTGGACTAAGGTAAAGGCGGAGTCCAGGAGTCAAGCCACTGCAAAGTGGAGTTTGATCAGGGCGATAAAGTCTTTGTAGTTTGCCCTTCTCTGTAACAAAAACAAAGAACTCGCTGCTGCTGCTCTTAAATATAAATTGGTATTTGTTTTTTTTTTATACACAATTAAGTCCAACGCAATATCTACTAAACCGGTGCGGGAAGGGTCAGGGAAAATATTTAAAAATAATCTGGAAAATCGGGAAAAGTCAGGGAATTTGGTATTACAAAAAAGTGGCCACCCTTTGGTGTTTTATAAATATTTTTTTAATCTTGTGTTTTCTGCATTTGCATTAAAAATATTTTACAGTTACCGTTATTTTTAGAGATTTAAGCCTTTAAAAATTGAATTTTAGCCAGTTTTTAAGTATTATATTTTTTTAAAACTCGTGTTTTTTAGATTAAAAATATTTTCCAGGTACCGTCTTTTTTAGAGATTTTAAGCCTTTAAAAGTTGAATTTTCTTTTATTTTCACGCCAAAAATGTCTCAATAAAAATGCACAATAAAAACAAAATTAACCAGATTAAAATTGATTCGTACAATTTTTACGAAGCATTATTATTTCCTGAGTATTTTTGTTGCTTTCTGATTAATTGCAGACATTTTTATACATTCTTGGTGACTATGGAGTAAAAACAATTCTACAACTTTTGGATTTGGCCTACTCGACTAGTTCTACAACAAACTGGTTTCAGAGCCAGTCCATCAACCAGTCGGGCTTTTCACTACGAGAAATCTGATGTCATCCGGCCTGAGTACCGGCGTAGATAGCAAAAACCGGGTGCGAATGGACATTGGGAATGCATGATTTATTTTGTTAATTGTACAACTGACATCATTGTTTACTTATTTTTAACTTCGCCTTTTTCGGTATACAACGAAAATATATAAGTTCAGAAAATCCAAAATTTATTTTAAAAACGGTATTTAGACAGTGTTGCCAAATTTTACTTTGAACTTTGCAAATAAGTTCGTTTAGTTGGGAAATTTTATTATAGTGTCCCCCCCCCCCCGTACTTGGTAGCCGTTAACAGACTGGAGTTTTTTCCCGGGCTGCCTATATTCCCTAAATGAGCGGCTGTATTTAAAAAGCCTTTTGAATGATTGGTAGAAAAATGTGTTTTAAAGTAGGATTAAAAAACGCTCTTCTAGATAATTGCCTACCACCATCTTGTGGATATTTATTGGTCGGACTGGATGGAATGCTGGATGCTAATAAAACCGACTTCTTTATTTGCATCGTTTAAGAGTGAATATTTTGACCCACTTTCTCAAGTTCCACCATCGTTTCGTATTTTTTTTTTTGATAGGTATGCATCTACAGGGTTATTAAACCCTAATTTTCTAGCCTGACTGGAGAGGCAATGGCCAATTGCAGATCTTCTATATAAGGAAGACTGTTTATAGTTAATAGCTAGATCAATCAACGACATTTTTCTGGGCATTACAAACTATATGATGCTTGAGCCGCTTGTCAAATCTGCAGGGTAGAAAATTTTTTGTCCCATTTTAGTGCTGTTTGCATCTTTGAGTCTTTTTTTTTAGTTGTTGGGAATAATTTCGACCTTCTTATTAAGGCGAGGATCCCTCAGCAATTTTTAATCTGAATGTGTTTCTTAATCATTTATAAGGAGGAATTTTTCTATAGCTTTTGAAGCAATATTGTTTCAAATTTTCGCCAGTTTTTCTGACAATATTATCTCTTCAGTATTTTAGGGTTTCTTCGTCCGTGAGAGATGACAGTCGTGCCTCTGCATAGATATTCTGTTAAATAAATTAGTAAAGGATTTTCATGCCTTGCTTGCATCATCATTATTATTTTTGTCTGCATCAACCCATTTTGCATTTATTACGGTTGATTTTTTGTTGTGGTTTTGTTTGTCCTTATAGGAGGTATCTTTCAGAATTAATTTTAACATTTCTTTGTTAAGAGCAGTTATTTTTAACTGAGAACAGTTTTTAGGAATCTTATGTTCAATTTTCTCAGCCCTTTAAACAAAATGTGGGCTCACGTTACACCTATTTCATTTTGTTGCGGTACTTTTTGGGCATATGTAACCTCCGGATTTCAAGGTTCTTCAGAATATCCTTCAATTTTTCAATTTTTTTCATCATATAATCTTCTTTAAGACTATGTCGAGGTCTGCTGGTGTCATGTTTTCGCCTAGAGTTGCAGTGAGATTTTCAGGGGTAATGTACGTAGTGTTTGGCAGATTTGCAGGATATTTTTGGAAATTTTGTTTGAAGCCAATTTTTTAACAAAATCCCGAAACCGTAGGACAAGTGATTTTTCCTGGCGTCATGAACGAAAACTTTTGTTAAAGAAAATGGGCTGATAACGAAATTTTCAAAAATTTACGAGAAGGAAATCTGACATACACGCGTTATATTCTGAGATATACCGAGTGAAACTGCATATTTCCATCAGAGGTCAAATTTTATTTAAAACATTAGAAAATCTAAAAAAAAATTCCAGTTATTAATGTGCACAAGGTATATTCTCAAGATAATATTGAACGGCAGCGACATCTACCTACTGCTTAGTTTTAGCCTAGGGCCGCAGTTAGATCCTCGTGATCTACTTCTTTCTCGAGAAGAAGACCTTCCAAAGGACCTCCTTCTATTGCTTTTTTGCGAGGAGAGTGGACAAGACGATTCTCGTTCTCTTTATTTTTTGTTAATTCCGAAGCTTCCCTTTACTTAAAAAAAACTTACACAGACAAATTAGCGAAGAAGGCCAGAAACTTTGAGAACATTGGCGCTCTACAAATAAGAACTACCAAGTAAACTAGGAAGGCTAAAGCGCTGAATATAACTTCTATTAAAGCCACGTACCTTCAACATTCTCCTATAATAAAATTATCTTATGTTGTCTCGAGCCTAATAGTCGAATAATTAGGTGTTTGATGCTTTATCTAAGAGAAATCGACCTTGTGCTAGATAATTTTTTATATTTTTTTAAATAATTTGCAAAATATTGTTGATGTTTGTTGAAAAGGTACTGAGAGACTCCATCCCCTACGACCTTCGTTATTCTAAAAAGGATTTTTCTTATATATAAAAAAGCGAAAAGTCTACTTTTTACATTACCAAAGCAAGAAAAAAGTCATATAAAAGGACACTTCTGTACGTTTTTCTGTTATTATTAGGTTTAGACCTCTACGTCACTGGTAACTTTTTTTTGTTTTATAATTTTTCATCGTTCATTAAAATGTTTTTACTCATACCTTTTACACCCTGTATAATTCAAAAGCTGCTTATACGTTATAATGTTTTTTATATCGTAAATTATTCTCCACGCGAAACGAAATATTTGGATCGCCCTACTCTAGTTTAACTGATGTAAATTCGCTTTAAATTTAGAAGATTTTTTTGTAGACATTATCTGCTAAATGAATCTATAACTTGCAATTTATATAGACGTTTTTATTGCTAGTTTTTCACAAATAAAATAATATGTTATTTTCAAAGTATCTATATACCAATACGAAAAATATATTGTACAGGGTGAAAACAGATTTTTATTGAGTTGGGAATTTTATACTGTTAGAAATTACGAAATTTCTGGTTTTTCCCGGTATAATTAATCTTACTTTTGTTAGGATTAACCTGAGTCATGTAGACACCAAGCGCGGATTTCGGAGGGGGAGGGAGGTGCCGGTGCCCGGACTTCAATTGTTTACAAAAAAAAATTAAAAAAAAAAACAATAATTTTAAGGGTATTTCTGCATAAATAGCAAAAAATTAATTTTAAGTCAAAAATGGCTGTTTACTCTAATTTTCTGAAAAAAATTCGCCTTTGGTGGATTAAAAAATTTTTAGATTTGACGGCAGATCCGCGCTTGGTAGACACCCTGATCTTGGCACGCTTCACTTATTTAGCACACATAGAAAAACGCTGTTTGTGTATTTTCTTTTATCAGTATTTGTCAATTAAACAATAGAAAATCAGTTTCAAAAAAACATACTGTGGTAATTGTCGTAAATAAAAATAGTGTCATATACGCGGAACTATTTTTGTTTACAATAAAAAAAGAAATTATATAATTAGTCCGGTGTCCTAGCATAAAATCTTCAAACATGGTTGCATGTGAGATTTTTTTTGTCTAAAAGCAGAGCCCTGGAGCTTTAAAAAACGCTTGGGATAAAAGCTATATGTCAACGGGTTTAGCAGGTATGACGTTACGAAGACGCAAATCGCCCTACATTGAACCCCAAGTTTAATATCTAGCAAAAGCAATCTTATGATGAGGTATCTTTAAAATTCTACTAAAACACAATTAAAAGACAAAAATTAGTTCTACATAGTTCCGTTTATTTTATTATTGTTTAAGAATCATTTTAGTATTAGTTTCTACATTTATTTAATTTATTTAGAGGTCTGAGCGTGTTTTATTTAATTTAACTTACTTGAGGCACCGCCGAATAGCGTGGCTGATTTTAGTAGAAGAAAAATAAACGAGAGAGGGTAACTTGATGCTCATTTTCTGGTGATATTGTGCGCATGTGCGTATCAAAAAACAAAGTCAAATATTTAAACTTATGCTTAATTTGTTTTATGGCTAATGAAAAAGCCAAGTTGTGACACCAAGGGCCATGAAATATTTATTGATATTACTAAGCACCAAGTGGCATCAAGAATAAATTAAATCGGAAACTTTTCAAAAAAACATCATACCATATTTTTTTTATATTTTTTAAAAGGTGAACTTTTTCTCAAATACTGAGTTAATAAAATATACGCTTATTGGAGTCAGTGGCGTACCGCAGGTTTTTACATGATATTCGCATTTAAATTTTGACACTTTTTTGCCATTTTTCTTTTCTAACTTTTGACATATACATGACACAGAAAATTAAATTAAATTAAATTTTCTAGCTCTGGCGTAAAAATCGAAAGTTTGAGTTTAAAAGGTTATACATTTTTGTTTTTTTTCAAACTTTATAATTACTGACTTATGTGGCACACGTTTACAAAAACTATTAAACCACAAATTATCTTGATAATTTAACATGCTGGAGTTCTAGAGTAAGCTGAATACCCAAAAGTAAAAATTTGTCTAGTGTTTTTACATACTCGATCGACTGTAGCACCCCACTGGCTTGAGCTGTCCCCGTGGTTTTCAATTTCTTTTAGAACTTAATAATTTATTATTATTTTTTTGTATATTGCAGTACGCATTTGGAAATGCTCTTTAGATAAAAACTTTACCCCTCCAGAACCTGAGTTGTGGGGATGGAAAAAAAATGACAATGGATTTGTCTCCCTGTGGTCATGTATTCAACTGTCGCTAACGGTTTGCAGGAGTTAATAAGGCGTGTTTGTAAGCGTTTTTGCAAATGTTGCAAAAAAATGATTCGAACATGTTGGAAGTGTAGGGGGGGGGGGTAGCCAAAGTCATGTTTTAGTTTTTCCGAAGATACTTTCATAAAATAAAATTTAACTAAAAAAAACAAAGTTAAATTGATTAAAATACCCAACCTAATTTAAATTTTATGACGTCATTATGACATCTTGCTTGTTTTTTATAACCTTCGTTGCAAAAAAAAACTAAAAATATCTAAGTAAAATGTAATATTGATCAGACCAACAAAATTAAACCGCAATATTTTTCTTCGGATTTATCAACAAATTTCCGTTTAATACGGTTCTGGAACTCTTACGACAAGCCGAAAAATGACAAGTGACATATGATTTAAAAGGAAATTTTATTGTTTGTGAAATGCTTCATTAGAGTTTTTCGTAAACATATGAATTTTCTTGAAAAACAACTAAATCTAAAATTATGGTAGTAGTTAGTAGACGAATATCTGGTAACTAATCTTTATGACGTCATATCTGGCGAACGGTATGACATAGAGCTTGTGTCTCGGGCTTTTTTCTAAAGCTTAGAGATTCCTCTTTTAGCGAAAAATCTCAGATGCATCCAAGTGAGAAGTCTTTATCTTTCTTGTGAGCTAAGACACTGGACTAAATCACATAAATTCACCGTTATAAAAAGTATGTGGTTTACTTTTCAAAAGTAGATAATTCCTTTTTTTCCTTAAAAAAATTAAATTTTAAACTGCAGGTACACAGGGGGATACGGTAAATGTCAAAATAAATGTAATGCTGTAAATAATAAAAAAAGAAAAACTTTTCCGATTTTGAGGTTAAATCGGAAATGTTTTTCTTACATGGACCCCTTCCGGTCGGGAAAGGGTTGGAAATATGTTTGCCAAATCTTGTTGCCATTCAGTTTTATTCATTTAAATTTTCTTGTAATCTTTTTTAATTAAGTCGCTGCCTTTTTCCGCAATCATTATTATGGCGGCTGTTGTGTGACCCGAAATTTGCTCCGGCATCGATGCTCCATCTATAACACGCAAATTTTTCATGCCGTGGACTTGAAGTTTTGGATTTAATACTGAGGCAGATGTGTCGTTACCCATGCGGGCTGTGCCAATTCCATGACCACCCTAAATAAAGAAAATAAATACTTAGATCGGTATAAAGGGTGTAGCTGTTAATCGATGGTACTTTGGCCTTTTTATTATCTTTTTACCTCGCCCTTTTATCCTCTATTTCTCCAGCTGTACATGTATGGCTCCTCCCAATCCATTTAAGCAAGTGCAGCTCCTCCGTCTTAAATACTTGGGAATTCAAGTCAGGAGTCCCGGGCGGGATCCAATTTTCGAAACCATACGAAATTATTCACATACTACTACTCTTCCGTCTTCTATACGTCTATACCGTATAGAATAGGAGACAAAAGATATACCAATATGCTGAGTCATAGGTAGTGAAGAAAGAATTACCGACTCGTGCAATATTGATGTAAACCAGTCGAATTTGAACGCGGTGAACACTTACCGGCTTATCTTTCGCCTCTCATTTCACACGGTATCGAAAGAGACTGATGTAAAAATGGCCTATTATTTAGTACACGTATGCGGTTATTTTCGTAGTTTCGAAAATCAGACCCCTGGTCCGAGTGGATGGAGATTGTTAGGAACATTTTGGAACGCTTACAATTTTGTCAACTTTAACAGCCGTTGTGGTAGTGTTTAACAACCACTACCACGCGATAATTTCTATTCAATTTTGTGGGTTTAAGGTCAGGAGAATGAAAAACAAATTCAAATTTACCGACGTTTCGATGTATTTTACATCATCTTCAGGGTTTCTAAAATAAAATGCAAAAGAAAAATAAAGTTTAACCTGTTGATTTAAAAGTCATTATTGTTTGTTTGTATACACGGCTAAGTATTTTTTTTACTTTTTTTTTTCGTTTTTTTTCCGTTCCCCCAGGATTAAAAAATAATAAACAATATTATAATTGAGAAAAGAAGAAAAAAGAACACACGTTACAGAGTATATATATGACAAAAGAAATTTAAAAGACTATTTTAAATTTGTAAGTTAAAGGGGTTAATGAAGTGGGTAAAAATAAACGGTATGTTTTTTTTAACTAGCTTCTTTAATTTTTCTTTTGTATTTTATTTTAGAAACCCTGAAGATGATGTAAAATTCATCGAAACGTCGGTAAATTTGAATTTGTTTTTCATTCTCCTGACGTTAAACCCACAAAACTGAATAGAAAGTAATTCTAAAGGCCATTAAACAATTAAATATTAAAAACTGTCACTGAGAAAAACCAAAAAATTTAACTTTATTCTACAAAATAAGTGTTTTATAAACCTGGTAATATTTTTTTATTTTTAAAATTAATTGCGCCAAAATCTCTAAAATTAATCAAAAAAAAAAAAAAAACTACAATGAAATGGATTCGTAGCTTACGGCAGTGGTGGTGGTTAATTACCACAAGTAATTGTCACAACTACTACGAAGTGTCAAATAAGCGTTTCAAAAGCGTTTCGATTTAGAATTGTTCCTGGTTCTGGTTGACATTATTTTTACAGAAGTTTTGACAGCGGTTTTGAAACAATGACGTCATTTATAATATTATGAAGATATCTGCGATTTTACTCAAAAAAACAATACCTATAATTTTGCAAAATTTTAGGGGAAATGTTTACAACTAAAATGTCGAACCAAACTCACAGGCTGGTTCTAAAATTTTATAACCGAGTTGCAACTGTGACGTCATTGTTTTTAATCGAAAGGACCGGTTCCGGTTCTGATTCAAAAAACTTTAAAATGTCTCTATTAATTATTTTATATATTTTCCACAACAAAGTAAGTTTTAGGGTTTCCCGGACACTGATTGGTCACGCCAGTGGGTTTTGGCTAAAATTTAAGGATATATCCTAGTGTTTCCCATAACACATTGTCCGTTGCACAACCCCCCTTTTATTTAAAGTTTTCATTTTTATTACCTGAATCGTTAACGTTCGTAAAGTACAGTACCACCATTCCTTCGTGTACCTGCCGTACTTCGGATCGCAACTGGGCATAGGAGGAAGATTCAAAAACATTGTAAATTGCTTGAAAGCTTGCGTATTATTTAAAGCCACGGCGTACTGAGCACCCCTGTAAAATGTCTCTATATCTTCTGGTTCAGATAAAGCGTTGGCCAGGACTAGTGGAAAATCCAACGGGCTCTTTGATTTAAGCGTTACTTTACTTTTCGACTTCGGATGAAGCAGAGACAATCCAAACCATACGTCGTGAGTTTCACTCAATTTGGTCGGCTTCAAGGCTTTAGTGTATTCGTCGTTTAGGCTAAAAATATTTGCAGAGTAGAAAATTAATCAAATGGGCGTCCTAAGAACGGGTCGCATATTCCAAAATCTAGATTTTAAAGAGCACGTCTTTCAAATCAAACCCATACTCACAGTGCTGTTGAACGAGGTATAGGTTATATAAAACTGAGTCCAAAAACTTATTGTACTTTTTCAATAGGGACTCTTCCATGACCACAAAACCGTATTTATTAAAATCTCAGCTGAAGCTGTTTGTAAAATTTTGCACACAGTTTTCTAAGGAAATATATTTTTAACCGATATTGACAAAATTTTAATATGTTATTGGCGTGGCAAAAATGCACAATTTTTCCTCGCGGCAGACCTTTTAATATTTACAGGGGGAGCTAGAATTCATGATCAAAGTTTGAAAAACAATATTTTTTTTGTTTGCTAAAATAAAAAATGTAAAACTTTACATGCCTAATACTATACTCAAAAATATTAAAATCTTAGAACCAGAAACGTCAAAATACGTCCCAAGTAACACAGTTTAGGCACCGACGTGTTTGCTGTAAGGTAGCTATATAGCTTATTTTAAGCTGTATTTTTAACTGTCACAATAGTAGCAACTTATTGTTATATCAAAATTTTTTCCAATGCAAAATTGTATAGTAACGCGCTATTACAGATTTTTTTAATGTTAAAATAAAAACTAAATCTCAGGTGACCAAACAGGAAGAAATTTTAGCATTTTTTTAAACTTATACAGCTAAAACCAATGCAAAACGACAGCTGCAAATGTCGCGCCCTCTACCGCACATACAAAACACCTCTCAACCAAAAAGCTTTTGCATTTATAGTTTCGATCGCGGTTAGGCTGTTGCGTAAATCTCGGTATTCCTGGATCGGCCGCCCTAAAATTCTGGTTTATTCCTATTTATCGGTTTGTCAAAATCTATGTCCACCAGAAATACCCGAAAGAATTTACGAAACAAATCGGTTAACATGTCAAAAACGGAAAACCCTCCTGTCAAAAATTGTGAGCAGCCATGATTATATTAGACACTTAAAGTTGGCAAGCTATTTTTGATTCCTTGTTGATAGAGTATCTTTGATGCGTTTGTGAAAGCGTCCTTTAAAAAAAGAGTTAAATTTGTGCTTACATTGTACGACGTAATCAAACCAATTCTTTTAAAAAAATAAAGAAACGTTTGTGGCATGTTCAATGCTTGACGCACAGTTTTACTTCATGCCGCTCATTTCTATTTCCTTTCTTGTAGAAAAATAGAATAGAATGGAAATAGAAGGAGTGCAATTGTGGATCAGGCATTTATGAAAACTCATAGATAACAAAATGGTTACGATACGCTAGCTTCGTACAAACACTGCAAGGGTGGTCGTAGAGATAGGTAAGACGTAGTCGCTGTTGTACGACGTATCCGTTCTGAGCATGCGCACTATTTGTGCCACTTTAAGTGTCTATTATGTAAAAAAAAAACATTTAGAAACAGTAAGAATAGAAACTGATTGGTGATCCATTAAATGTGTGCTCACACATTTGTTTGGAAAATAATATTTCAAAAAAGTAAATATAATCTTAAAAGAAAAATAAATAAAAACAGTAAAGATCCCAAAAATTGTAAATTCTCAAAATGCGTATTTACGAAAAATAGTTTAGGTAAACATCATCATTTATATTTATTTTAATGTCTCCATCTTTCAGACAATTTTATTATAATTGGTACTCTCACATACATTTTTTGCCAGGGAAGTCAAATTTTAAACAATATTGCATGCATGTGCAAAAATGATGTATTTTTAGTTGCCGTTGACATTATCACAGGCAAAAAATATACATGTGGTAACATTTTAATGACGTTTTTAAAACGTTGTAGAAAACAGCAAAAGCATTATGGTTAATTTTTTTTCTATAGAAACGTTGCACAGCACACTGTTACTTGGGGTTTTTAAGCTTTGATCTCGATTTCGTACTAAAAATTGTGTATTTTTGCCACGCCAATAACATTAAAATTTGATCAAAATCGGCTAAAAATATTTTTTTACAAAACTGTGTGAAAAATTTCATGAACAGCTTCAGCTAGGATTTTAATAAATACGATTTTGTGGTTATGGACGAGTACTTATTCAAGAAGTACAATTAGTTTGTGGACTCAGTTTTATACAACCTGTACCTTGTTCAAGAGCACTGTGTACTATTATCTGGCTCTTTTCCTGCAAGAAGATGCAAGTATGGCTTTATAAATTTTACCACAAGAGAAACTTACTTATTAGCACGAGCCAAACCTGGATAGTTTGGTACAGCGATGTAATATTCTATATCCGCTCTACTAGAATCGTTTTTTGTATTGATGAAACTTATTAGTTCAGCTGGTGAGGTAAGTGGTTTTAATCCGTTAAGATAACGCTTTAGTTCATCAACCAGCGATAAGTCATAAAAAGTGCGCGTGGACCTGAAATAAAGTATGGTATTCTTGAGTGTTAACACTTGAGACTTAACACCAACTCGCTTAGTAAGTGGAAAAGCGTTCCACCCGCCAAAAATACTGCGTCAAAACTCGTAAAAAAGAAGTAGTGAAAGTTCACGAATTCTGGTCGGTATTTCATGCGGTTTATGAAACACCACTTTCGAGTGAAATCTCATGAACTTTCAATGTTGGAAAAAGATCCAAAACTAGTCAAACATCATGAATTTTTCGGAGTTTTGAAAAGTTTTTTAGACAATTTATGATAAGAGTTGATAAGATTTCACCAGTATTTTAAAGGCTCTGCTTCCACTGGTTTTGTTAAGTTTTAAGCAGATTTTAAGGTTTTATGAGAATACACATGTTTTCAGCAGTTTTTAAAAGCACATGGTTTAGCAGTTTTCAGCAAATTTTAAGAGAAACAAGTTGATAAGGTTTCAATGGTTTTGACAAGTTTACATGTTTTCAGCAGTTTTGAGCAGATTTTAATAGAAATATAAAATAACGTTAATAAGATTTCATGAGATTTCTCATGTTCTCAGCAGTGTTAAGCAGTTATAAAAAGACCCATCCTTCATCATATGTCACAAGTTTACATGGAAAAATTCACATGTTTTTAGCAGATTTTCAGATTTTAAATGAATCCATATTAAAAGTGATTGCTAAGCCTGTGGAACATACATTTATATCTTATCATTGTTTAATATATAGAAAAGTTGGACAACCTTATGGACCAAACAGTTGACACTTTTTAGGCCAAATCGTGGATCAAATCCTTAAATATCCAAATCCAAAATGAGTCGGAACACTTTTTATTTCATACAGATTTTATTTTAAAAGATATCCAAAATGAACAGAGTGAGCTCAACAAATGGGCGAACAATGAACTGAAGACGTCCTGGAGGCAAGAGTCAAAGTGCAGACAGTTTAAGCTATTCGTGGATGGTCCGAATGTAGCCAGAACTAAATGGCTCTTAGGCAAGACCCGAAAGGACATTGGACTGCTGACTGGGCACAATCGGCTGAACAAACATCTGACGCAAATAATAGTAGCAGGAGATCTCGTGTCCCGCTTGCGGGCTCGAAGAGGAATCGGTGCAGCACTTGATAGCACAGTGTGATGCATATGCCAGATCAGCTAAAGTGGGGATTTCCCACGATAGAGGAAGAAGAGCTGCACTCGCTCAAATGGGCCGACATACTGAACTTTGTAAAGAAGACAGGGAGGCCCGGAGAGAGAGAGGTGTAGCGGAAGTAGGGGCATAGGGTTAAGGAACGGGGTATGGCAGAAAGGGCCCATGAAGAGGCCTAATTGCCAGGCCCACGGGCCGCCCCTATACTACTACTACTACTACTATCCAAAATGAAATCTTGTAAAATCTTTAAAAACATCCCTTCATTTTTACTTTTAAAATCTTATTAAAATCCTGCTTGCTAAATCTCATGATATCTCCTGTGTCTGATATAAACTTACGAAATCTCTTAAAATATCTGGATAGTTAAATTTTGATTATATATTCTTTTTAATAATTTATGTTTATAGGTATTCATAAAATCTTTTAAATTCGCATCTTGTTTGTCAAATCTGGTTGTACTTGCATGTCTATATTCTACACTTTAATACTTATACAATCTTGTCAAATCTTTACAACCTTTTATCCTATTTCTCATGAAATCTTGTAAAATCTTTTAAAAACGTACCTTCTTTTAGACTTGTGAAATATTGTAAAATCTCATCAAAATCTTGCTTGCTAAACCTTATGAAATCTCATGTGTCTGGTGTAACATAATGTAATCTTGTGAGTTTTCAATAGTCAGAAATTATTTGAAAATTGTGTCTGGTGTAACATCATGAAACATCATAGGAATTTGTCAGTTTTCATGTGGCATGCAGTTTTGCCAGGTCAAGTCTCTTCAAAACAATAAAATCTCTTAAAATCTCATCAAGACTTGATCAGTTTTTAAGAGTTTTGAAGTGGTTTTTTTGGCAGGGCAGCGGTGTTGTGTTAATGCGTTATAAATTGTTGTGTCAACACCGGAAACCCCGGGACGAGAGGCGGGGTTTGCGTTGTGACACCAAATTTTTACCTAATCACAGTCAGCGTTGCCAACCGTACCGTAAACCAACCATGAAAAAGTGCCACTATTTTAAGATTCGCAAAAAGAAGTTGGTATTTAGTGTAGACAGACACACTTGGACGATTCTACATCCGAATATGATCGGCACAGAAAAAGACTTCCGATTCGAAAACAAAGACTTTCGCTTCAAATAGGATTTGAAGCGGGTTGGAGAATCACAGCAAATAAATGCACAATGAGAAAATAAAGCCTCTTTGACAGTTAAATTGACGCGTACCACTATTTCTTCTGATGTACATCCATCCATTTTTCTTCCTTTGTATAGTCAAGCTGTTTAAAGTAGTTGCCAACACTGATCACAATTTAGATCTGCAGTTCTAACCAAATTATCTTAGATTTTATCCGTCGAAAATGTAAAACAAAGTGATGTAAGCAAAAAACGGCACAAAAAATGAAATAGCTGTCGATTTTTAAAGATAAAATAGTGTGTGGTTAGAAAAACTGACAGAAGCGGAGTATATCAAACTCCACCTTAACCGAATTAAATTTAAAGGAAATAAAAGTAAGGCTATCGTGAAATATTTCCCATAAAGCAGGTCCGGCTTCTAAACCCGTCATTTTGCCGCAAACGTGCATGGGACAATTCGATATTTACTTCCCTTTTTGAGTCTCACAAATTCAAACTATCGAATAAAAACTCCACGTAATCTGGTTCGCCATACAAAAGAAAGATAGACTATAAAATACTTGATATAGGCAAGGATGTAAGCTACGCAGGTGAACCGCGTTGCGCGCATAGATTTTCTGAGGAGACGAACAAGTGCCGCCGGCAACGGATGAAAGAAACGTTTAGCGCAAATTATTTGAGTGGTCTGTTTATTAGAACAACATAGAGCAACACCGTTCTCAACTAAAAAGCCAGTTAACTCGTATCTCTTCAGTGCCCTTTAGCCAAAGATTGCCGCCATTTTTAAAAAAAAGGTCGCAAAAAACGAAAGAGTATGTAGTTTTTGTATTAAGTACCTAGAGGTCATTAGTAAATATTGTCACCTCTAAAAAAGGTATGCAGGTACGTGGCAAAATGCGACAAGGAGGATTTTCCAAAAATTTTAAACTTTCTCGGGTAATTATGTAGCATACGATTTTCTGTCGTTTTTGATTTAATGAAAATTTTTTTATGGAGGCACCTACTAGGATACATAATTAGTACAGATGCTATTAGGATCGACAAAAAAAAATTTTCGTTATTTTCACTAAAAATGAGTTATTTGCTTCAAAAAAGACCTAAATACAAAGTTTTGGGATGGTGTCTGTCCGTCGGGCTGTCTGTCAGGAACACGATTACTCAAAAAGCGCTAAACCGATTGTTATGAAATTTGGCGCACAAATTATTTGCCATCAGACGCAGAGCTGATTAGGTTTTGATGAGGGTCGGGGCTTGGGAATAGGATAGGAGGGCGGATTAAAGTTTTAAAAAAACTATAACTCACGAACCGTAGCAGCTATCGACACCATTAAAATGAATAATTACATTTCCAAACAAAATAAAAAAAATGTTGATTGATTTTTTTTTTCTTCTTAAGATTTTATGAATGGCTATACGTGCCTGCTGGCGCCAGTTATTAGCCATGTATACATAGCACGAAGACTTATTGGGATCGGCAAAAAAGGTTTTATTGAAAACGAGTTATTTGGGTCAAAAAAGACCTAAATACAAAATTTTGGGATGGTGTCTGTGCGTCTTTGAGTCTCTCTGTCTGGGACCCGATAACTCAAAAACCGTTTGACCGATTCTTGCCATGTTTAGCACAAAAATTATCAGACGTAGAGCTGATTATTTTTTAATGGGGGGAGGAGTTTAAAAGGGGGTGGGAAGGGGGATTAAACTTTAAAAAAATTCTAACTCGTGGCGCCATTAACTTCTAACCAAATCAACCCAATGCTTAAACAAATTCAAAACAATCCAAAACACCCATAAACACTTTACAACCGCTCCCCCTTGAACTTGGGGTCCTGGGGACCCCAGTCGTTACCTCCATAAAGAATTTTTCATCTAAATCCAAAAATTGCAGAATACCGTATACTAGATAATTATCCTTTTTAGTTTATGAACCGATTTCTCTCAAACAAACTTTGATGTAGTTACGCGCATGATTTTTTATAACCTTACCTCGCCATAACTTGGGTACTATTTGTCGTAGAAAGAAGTGTGGTATTTTTAAAAAGGTAATTTTTTGTAGAATTCAAAAATTTAAAAAAATACAGGATGTTCCAATAAAAAGAACTAATCATTTTGCTCTACGTCATACACTTTGACAGCTGCCAAAAAATTGTCAAATCTAAAAGATGAACAACAACTAAACAAATAATTCACTTTGTATTTTATCGTTCTACGACAAACAGTGCCCAAGTTATGGCGAGATACGGTTATAAAAAATCACCCTGTACCTATTTATATTGGGTGAGTAGGTAACGATCTTTTAGAATAATCCATTTTTCGAAATTAATAATACATCTAGGTATAATCTTTTTTTTGCGGAGGCATATTGAAAAAAACTCTACATTTTTGTGAGTAACATATCACTATTTTAAAGTATTTTTGAGTTTTTTACGAAACTGACAGTGGGTGTAAAGATTATATTATCCGAATGACAAATATGTTCCCGTTTTCAAACCATAGAAAATAGAATTTAGAATCTAAGACGGTTAAAGCACACAGTACCGATTTGGTAGGTGATCCGTGGTTAAAGGTAGTCCATTTTACGGTTTATGAGTAGTTACTCATGCAAGAGGCCACTGACATTTTTTTTTTGTATTAAAAGTAAACGGTTTTGTAAAAAAAACTATAAAAAACACAAAAAAAAAATGCTATTACTACTTTTTTTCGCAAGAGCACTTTCCCCCGCACATATTTTTTTTACGTTTAAATATTTGTAACTTTTCAAAAATAAGTGGTTTCTATATATATTTTTTGGTTTGGCCATTTCAAATTCGGTATATTCTTCCTATGGATTAGTTAACGTTAGACTTTATAAGTTATCGAATTAAAAACAGTTTATAGGAAATTGATTGATCAAATACTTACTAGCAGTAGCGCAACTAGGAATTGGCTTCGGGGTGGGTTTTTAAGGATAAATAATAAAAAAAACGTTAATTTGAAGTAAAAATGTGACCATAATTAATACAAGGAAACAGGTGTTTACAAGCGCGGACCTGGGCTCAAATATAAAGGGGGGGGGGAGGTGTTAACCAAATTTAAAAGTATTTATTTATCCAAATTTGATGTCAAACTCATGTTTCAGTGCGCTGCAGGCAATTTTTTTTTAGAAAATAACACTTAAAATGCAGTTTTTGCCTTAAAATTACTAAAATCGTAAATATTGATGGGGTTTTGGGAATTTGAGTTGTTTATTTACCCTTAATTTGTTTGCGAAAATGTCATTTAAAATGCCATTTTTGACACCAAATCGCAGGCAAAATATTTTGATAAAATTACATTAAAGAGACCATTTCGATGGTGATCCAAATAAAAATGAAAGGTTTTATAGCGCCGCACATAAAAAATTTGCAATTTATGATTTTTTAAAGATTTTTGTTAAACATTAAAGTTTAGGCTCTTGTATTATATTTCCTATGTATTTTATTTCCGCTGTTATTTGATTGTGTCAATTGTATATAACTAGGCTTCTCGGGGGGGTTTGGGGTTAACCCCCCTCGGTGCGCCACTGCTATTAGGAACTTAATGTTTCATTATCAACATCAACTCGAGATATGTAAAACCAAAGAAGATTTAGTTATTCGGAGCGCGAGGTTTCCTATCAGGTAAATATAAAAACCAAAACACCGTGGGAAATTTTTAAATATTTATCTAATTTTACAAAGTGTTGTACTTTTTCCCATAAAAAACACCCTGTCAGATTCCAGGCTCTATTTTTGTTTGGTTTGATACCCCACAATCCATATTTTCCAACTCCCTTCCTCTATCCCACTCTAAAATATTACATTTCAAGAAATTAAAAAAAAAACACTGGTTTAGATTCCAAACTCTATTTTCCTTGCTTTAATACCCCATAATCTATATTTTCACAGACATACGCCCAACTCGATTCCCCCACGCTAAATTATAAATTTTCAAAAAAAAACAGTTTTAGATTCGAGACACTATTTTCCTTGGTTTGATACCCCACAACCCATATTTTGATAGACATACGCCCACATACTTCCAATTCGCTTCCCCCGCTCTAAATTATTACTTTTCAAAAAAATAAAAAAAAAACACAGTTTCAGATTCCAGATTTTATTTCCCTTGGTTTCATACCCTACAACCCATATTTTAACGGACATACTTCCAACTTCATTCCCCCACCCTAAATTGTAAATTTTCCAGAAATTAAAAAAAAACAGTTTAATATTCCAGACTCTATTTCCCTTGGTTTGATACCCCACAACCCATATTTTGACGGACATACCTCCAACTATCTCCCCCACTCTAAATTATTACTTTTCAAAAAATTAAAAAAAAACACTGCTTCAGAATCCAAACTGTAATTTGGGTTTGATATCTGCAACTCCATTCCCCCACTCTAAGTTATTAATATTGATATTAATAACTTAGAGTGATGATTTTCTAAAACCAAAGATTTCTAACTTTCAGCACGAATAAGCAGCATAAATCCACTGTTACAAATTTGTCAATAATATCTGAAGCTGCAGCTGACGCTATCTTGAATAAAAACCAGTTAGATGTTGTCTATACAGATTGCGAGAAAGCATTTGACAAAGTAAATCATGAACTATTGCTACACAAACTTGTAGAATTGGGCGTGACGGAGGACATTTACTATTTCTTTAAATCATATCTTTCGGGCAGAGTGCAGTGTGTCAGAATTGGTACCTGTGAATCAGAACCTTTCATTGCAACCTCAGGCGTGCCGCAAGGTAGCAATTTGGGCCCTTTACTTTTTTTGTGTTTCATTAATTCACTGCCAGAGTGCCTGTCAAACTCCACAGGTTTGCTTTTTGCAGATGATTTCAAACTTTATCGAGTTATAAGAACAAAATCAGACTGTGATTTGCTCCAGCTTGATATTAATAAAGTAATTAAATGGTTCTCAAATAATAAAATGTTTCTCAATAAAAAAAAATGTTCAATTGTAACATTTACCAGAAAAACCAGTCCTATTTCACATAACTACAAAATTCTTGATATCATAATCAAGCGTGACAGTGATGTGAAGGACTTAGGAGTTTTCTTTCAGTCAAATTTAAAATTTAATAATCATTTTAATCATATAAAGAATAAATCTATCAAGGCTCTAGGCTTTCTTATTAGAAACACAAAAAATTTTAAGATTTCAACTATAATTAAATTATATAATGCTTTGGTTAGGCCACATTTAGAGTATGCATCTCAAATCTGGATGCCAATGGAAGCCACACATATAGATTGTGTTGAAAAGGTGCAGAAAAGATTCCTCCGTTATCTCTATGTTTTGAAAAACAACACATATCCATTGAAAATATCATATAAATCCATGTTGGATGGTTTTAGGTTCAAAACTCTGTTACAAAGAAGACAAAAACATGCTGTGATATATCTGTATTCTATCTTAAATAATGTAAAATATAAAGATTGTAGCTTAATTAATTTTATAAATTTTACTGTACCAAAGATTAATTTAAGAATTCCTAACAATCAGAAAGTATTTAGTGTAGATCCAAATAGTATATCTCCTTTCAACAAAATGATGGTAGTAGCAAATGAGGTACTCAGTGAGGTCCAAACAGATTTGTTCTGTATTAGTCTTAAAAACTTAAAGGCTGTGTTATAGTTGTTATTTTTTGTTTCTATTCTCACTTTTTCTAGTTTCTATTTTCTCTTGTAGATTTGTTATTTTGTTGCTAGTTTTTACTAATAATAGTACCTTTGCATGTAATTACTGTTTTTATACGGTGTCTGTAAAGTATACAATAAATAAATATTGATAAAAAAAATTATAAAAAAACAAAATTTTTTTTATTGTATCCATTTTCCCGGCTGCACAGTTTTAATGTTTGTCAACCGCTATTTTCCCTATTTAATTTATTTTTACAAATGTACCCCTAAAAAATCCTGCAGAGCATTAAAAATAGGATATAATAAATTAAGGTGCATGAGTTTACTCAAAATTGTTCATTATACTAATTTTAATTTTTTTCATAGTAACATTACTTTTCTATAACTAAAAATCGGAAACATTCATACGCACCTCATATCAAATACAAAAATTGAATAGGTAGATCAATTCCTTCTCTTTTAGTGTCCTTTTCTAGACCTTCATCGCCATATTGACAAAAAACTAATGGATTGTCTGTCACTTTTGAGTGAAAATGGCGGCGAAGGTGGATTAAAGGACACTCAATCGGTAGGAGTTGATCGGCCTGTATGGAGAGGGCACTGGGTAGATATAAAATAAATAACTTTTAAATTATCAAAACTTATTTCTATAGAATAGTAAAATTTCCTGAATCCGTCTTTGTATATGGTGACGGCGCGAGGTGAAGTTTAATAAGATATTAAAAATTGTATGCGGAAATCTGTTTGCAAGGGTTTTGAAATAACACTTTTCTGGGCAGAGTTTTGCAAAATGTGATTTTTTTCTTTATGCTATTAAAGTAGACACTCAAATGCAGAGCGCATTTAAAATACCATAATCACATGTCGATACGTTAAATGGTTCTAGGCTAAATATGGTTTTAAAGTGGGCCGAAAATGGGATAATTTGAGGGACGTTTTCGGGGGTAAAAAAAAGTGTAAAAGATTTTATCGCAAAAGGACAAATACTTTTTCTTAAAATGTGTTATTTCAAAACCCTTACATCGCCACTCAATCCGAAGCGCATAGCTCCCTCCCTCTTAATTTTTGGTGTCTGCTTCTAATCAAACCATAGACAAAAATCCAATTTTTATATTTTTGTCTACTTTTGGACCCAGCATTCGAACGAACGAATCGATGGAAAGGTTTAAAGCGCTGGTGGGAGAGGGAGGAGAAACCTACAGTTAAACACTCGAAGGAATTCGCCTGCAATAGCTAATTGTATAATATATAAGTACCCTAAACTCCAGGTCCCTTGTCACGCGCATAGAATTAGAAGAAGTCTTCTATTTCTATGGTCACGCGTCATCACGCAAAGCACTCCCCACAAACAATGCCGGCATGGTGCCTTACAAATAATGGCATCTATTGGCAATGATAATTTGACGCACGGCAATCTGTGCGTTATAAATACCTTAAACACTCCTGTGTGAGCCACCGGCCGAGCGACGGCAACGAATACGTTTAAAATGATGGCAAATACACACTCAGCATGGTTTAAATGTAGAGGAGCACTGCATACTAAATATCGGCATTGCAGGCAATATTGGTAAAAAATGTATGGGGTGATTCACCATATTTTTCCCACTACATAGCTCATTTATTATTAGAGATAAAAAAATAGTTTAAATACAAAAGTTGATTAGTTCTTCACAAATCTTTAAAAAAATCAATACACATTTTCAAAATGTCAAATTTAGACTTAGACATCAACTTTCTTATTTTAAATTGAACACACTGTTAATTTTTTAAAATTTCGGTAGATCTTGTAGGGTTTATCTTTAGCAGTTCTCGAGTGAAATAAAAAATAATTTGCCATAAGGGCGATGTGTTAGTCAAGGAAAGAGTCTACGTGGTTCTTTGTTCAACACATTGCTCTTAAGTCAACGTTTTTCTTGAAAAATATACAGGGTGTTGCATTTGAAATAAGAAAGTTGATGTCGAAATTTGACATTTTGAAAATTTTGGTTAAATTTTCTTAAAATTTGTGAAAAACTAAGCAACTTTTGTATTCTTTTTTTTTCTATCTTTAAGAATAAATGAGTTATGTAGTTGGGGAAATATGGTGAATCACCCTGTACCACTAAGTGCCAAACCCACGCAAAAATTAAAAGTTTAAAAGTGCACCTCCTTGATTGGTCGGCTCAATAGGGATACAGATGCAAATTCCGATACCATTGATAATTGACTATTCTCCCTATTTAAAGTATTTATGCATAAAATAAAAATTGTAATGATTGTGGATTAAAAATAAAATAATGTACATAATTTACGAATGCTCATTTATTTTATTTTATCCTTAAACGAACAAAAATTCTTAGAAAAACCAATATGTAATAAATAAACAAATGTTACTATAAACAAAAACTTATACTTATATATCCTAACATGAAGACAGGAATGGAAACCATACGAATAATATTTGTCGTCTTGGTCATGCCAAAGATAGAGGAAAATTCTTTCATAAATTGTTTTAAATATTTATTAAGAGGAGGTTTTCCATACCACAGTAAATTGCAACAGGGAAAATTTTATTTAGAATCTCTTTGATTGTGAATCAAAACAATAAGGTTTGCTTCAGTTGCTTTATATAAAAATTCCTTGGCCAAAAATTTCAAAACTTAGTACTTCTTTCTTCTTGTTATAAGATAAGATGAAGATTTATTCAGCATCTTTTTTCCTGGATGTTTTGCCCCCTTTCCAGTCACAGGCACCCCGTAACCAAGCCTTAGTAGCATCTTCAACGACAGAATGAGGAAAAGTTGGTTGACTTCTTAAAGGATTTTTTACAGAATCTAAAAATGTTTAAATTGTGGTAAGTATAGCTGTAAATTATTTTTTTTTGATAAACCAGTATTTTGTTTTAGGAAAAAGTAGCCCTTTTTGCTTAAAAAGTGACAAAATATCGGTTTCTGAAAAAAAAATTAAAAACTTTAATCTAGTTGTTTTATTGGCAAATTTACGTTAAAATAAAAAAATAGTACCACAGACGAGTTTTTTCAAATTAATCTTAAAAAAGATTTTAAGATATTAACTAAAGACAGCTCGGTTTCACAAGACATTTAAGGGTCATCATTCTCTGGGTCAGCAAGAGAAATTTCAGTGTTAGAAAATGACTTGGACGTAGACTGAATCGATGAATCTTTAGATGGCTCGATCCAACACTTCAACTAAAAAGCCAGTTAACTCTTTTTTGATATAGTATCCTTTAGCCTACTATAGAAGCCATAGTGACACCAAACTGAGAGAAAATTCATGTTTTACCTGTCAATTTGGCTATAAAAATGGCGGCAACAGTAGGCTAAATGGCACTGAAGTCTGAACACAGGTAGGAGTTAACTGGCTTTTTAGTTGAGAAAGGTTTTGCTCGATTACAAAAGAAATTTGTAAATTATCAGTGTCAGTATCGCTTAAGCATTGTAGATCATGATGTGACCTTTGATTTTCTTGTAAATAGATCACGATTTAATGCTGGGTTCATACAGGCAGATAAAAATAAAAATTAAAAAAAAAATAATTAAAATTAAAATAAAAGTTGAATGAGCTTATGGGGAACAGTGTAGGCATTTATACAGCATAAATAAAAAGATGAGTAACTTTTAACATTTATTTTTATCTTAAAACGGATTTGAGCATGCCCCTTTGATGCAGATAACCTCACTTTCATTTGTTTTTGTAATTCAAATGGGGGTTTTTTGCATTTTTTGGTTTGTTTTTAACAGATATTATTAAGGAAAACAGCATGATGGAGTTTAGTTTAATTATTTCAACTATTGGTGTCATTCACTTTTGTATACATGTGCAGAAGCTCTGTGCTGATCGGTTCAAAGTTATTATTTTTTATTTTAATTTTTATATGCGTGTATAAACCCAACAAAAATGACGATTTTTGGTCACTTTACTGGTAGTTCTGAACATTTTTAAGTCCACTCTAGGCCATAGGTTAAGGAGCTACAACCTTAATCTATGACTCTAGACCGACCTTATTTAAGAATAAAAGAATATGAGTACTTACGCAGTATCGGCTTCCACATCCATGGTGATTTGAAACTCAAACTAAATTTAAGGCAATTTTAAAAGAAAACTTGCAAAACACAAAAAATAAACCACCAAAAGGAACCCACATAGGAAGAATCCGCAGAATATTATTAAAATGGCGTCGGCAAGTACGTCAAGTTGTCAGCCGCACGACAGATGTCAATCGCGCGGGAAATTTAAAAAATGCGGCGTTCAAAAGACACGATATCCGGCAATGCGTTTGATAGGACCGGAAAGGTGGTTTAGAAATGCATGCAATTTTTAAAGGAACGATTGCGTTTCCCAACTAGCAATTTTTAGTTGTGCAAGTTGTAAAAATTAGAATTGCACTAATTTTAAACGTTGTTTTACAGATAAAGAATAGTTATCATGGCGACGGTTACAACCTCGACTATTATACGACGCCTAAACGTTTATCACAACTTCAGTCGTCATCACAACTATTTATGACCGTCTATTGTACTAACAGTAATTCTTAGTTGTGAAGGCGCCGACTACAAACCGGTGTGTGCTAAACCAAGAATTGATCAATTTACTCCACGTTTTCTGGCCGGTTTGTTGGAGACGCGGGCCCGCCTGTTTTCATCTAACCAATTTTTCTGTTATGTTTGCAACAAACCAATTTTGGAGCACTCGTGTCTGTCATACAAACGTCAATTAATTCAGTAAAAGTAACTAAGAAGTGTTTTGTAAAGTTTCTATTAGTTTTGTTTGAACATTTTGCACTATGAAAAGGAACAAATGGTATAAATATTCTTCGATATTTTGACATGTGACAGCTGTCATTGAAGGTGATTCCCCAGTGTGTCAGAAAAAAAGAGGAATGTCCTGTGTAAACAACAAGGACGGAAATTAAGTGAGCAGCAGAAATAAGCCAAACTGTGGAGCAATTTCGATTGGGTAAAAATTGAGGCGTGTTCGCGTCTTTTAAGTTAGGGGATCCGTTCAAAACACAGTTAAGTAGTTAAAGCAGTCGAGACACGGGACTCCTTTGGTTGTCATAGAAACTAATAAGTGCCTCCATGATTGACTGTTAAAACCTGTAATTTGTAAACAAACATTAAAAATTATTTTTTTGCTTTTTTCTACAATAAACTAAGATCTTTTTGAATATAAAAATCCGTGTTTTGTTCTTAGGAATCTTTAGAGGATTTTCGAAGCGATTTTTAAATCATGTTTTTTTTTTTAAATTTCATGAAATCATCTTAATCGGGGGCGCGCTTGTTTTTTAGAGCTACGAACTGTACATTTGACAGTAAACTATCGTCTGTTTATATATTTTGGCATTGGTTCGCATGTTATGATGGTGCAAAACATGATATATAACATAGAATATAATTTTATTTTAATAATATTATAGTGTTAGAAATACTTTAATTTGTAGTCGAATAGTAATAGTAGTATAATATTTTGAACAAATAATTGTACTCCAAAACCCATTGAATTATTATTTCAACTGTAGTCGCGATCGAGACGTTGACTCAACCAAAAAAATCATCCACCAAATTGGTGCAAAAGTGGGTGGTGTTTGAGTAAAAGTTGCGACGCAACGTTGGCACGCGGTGCACAACGTTGAGACGTCGACAAATTGCTATTTGGGTTCACTTGGTATGTAAAACACGTTTTTCAGTTATTGGCAAAATAACATAAATTTGCCAATACATCAGCACTAGTAAATAATCATTGGCAAAATAGCGCAATTTAGCCAATAATACTACTGTAGTAAATAACCAATGGTATTCACTTGCCAATATTGCCAATAAAGCAAATACACCTTACCACCTTTCATTGTTTGTGGGGCTACCCCTTCTCGCCTAAGGTGCGTACGTCATTTATGGCCAGCCCCAAACAAAACACGGGTCGATAATAATTTTTGAGAAGGTAGTTTAAAATTATTGAATGAGTAATGAGGCGTTTTCTCATATGCAACTATTTCAAAAAAGTTTCAAAACAATGACGTCACATACAACGTCATAGTCTGACAAGGCACTTGTGGTTCGAATAAACTAATGTTTCATCGGCACCATCTTAAAAAACCAAAAATATAGAAGGAATCTCACAAACCTTACAAATATATTTATATAAAGTTTACGAGAAGTTAGCCCATAAAAATATATAGCCACAGTATTTGACAGTTAACTAATGCCTAGTCTACAGTCCAACGTCTTGCCACTGATTTCTATTTCTCTATTTGTCGAAAACAGAAGCAATAGATGGCAGCGGCACAAAATTTCAATGTGGATTCTAGGCAAAAGACGCATGCGCTAGTTCGAAACGAACAAAAAGCTCGTTTCGAAACCATTCAAATTGGTGGAAAAGTGACGTCGTTGATAACGTCATTTAATTTTATGCGGATTTTACTAAATTGTTGAGAAGAAATACAGAATTTTATAGGTTGTAAATGGTTTTTAAGCACCAATAACACGAGATTTCAGACGAGAGTTGTGACGTCACTAATCAAACAGTTTTTCAAAACTGGTTCAATGTAAGAAAACGTCTGTGATCTTACCTAAATGTCATACCAAAAAATAACTGCTGGTCTCCCATAAATTTACCGACAGGGAGATCTTGGATAACTGGTATTCCTAATTCTTCAAGATGTTCCTTGGGTCCAACACCCGATAAAATTAAAATTTGTGGAGTACTGATTACACCCCCGGAAACAATTACTTCTTTGCTGGCTGTCGCTATGTACATTTTGCCATTTTTGACAAATTGCACTCCATATGCAGTTTTACTTTTAGCACTAATCAACACTTTCGTTACAAAACTATTGAGACTGACATGCAGATTTTCTCTATCTTTTATTGGATCTAAAAATGCTCGAGAACCACTGTCTCTTCTATTGAAGTTTATCATAAGCTGTATTTTGCTTACTCCTATTTGAGTGGGTGTGTTGTAGTCAGCTAGCCTTTTAAATCCCAACTCCTCAAATCCTTGGAATACCACTTGTTGCTAAAAAAATAATAGCAATTTATTGGTAATTTTTTGCAGCCTGGCATTATTATGACCGGGAACTATGACACTGTTGACATATATTTTAATTATAGATTTAACGCCGGCTGAAATAGCGTGTAGCAGCCTGCCTCAGTAGTAGTCACCCCTGCTTCCCACCTAATAATTAAACATTCCTGTAATGTAATAGTCATATACTTAGAGAACAAAGGATGTGATAGAAATGCTACATTTTAACATTGGAAATATTACTAACATATGCTTGCAATAAGTTACGTTCTAGCTCATACAGGTGATACAAATGTGACAGAAACGTGACGTGAAACATGACTATAATACGACCAGAACGTTTTTTTAAAAGAATTATTGTATTATACCTGGACACAGACTATAATTTCCCACATAGCAAATATTATCCCTATTGAATATTGCATGGATATGATTTTGTGATTCAAAACATGTCCAGATGGCCACGAGATGTATATCCTAACATATGCAGTGGATATATATCCACATGAATATCCACCAGTAATGCATTAGTCTTCCATTAAAGTGCAGTTACGGAGTATCCTATGGATATAGGTATATCAATGTATCACCATTGATGTACTACTTGAGATTAGTTATCGAAAGTATCTAAATAATTTTTTGCTGTCTTATATGTATAATAATATTATACATGCTACATAGAGAACATATTGATTCCAGTGCCATATACCTACAATAGATGACATTAAACTAAATTATAATTATAAATCATGTAAAACGCATTATTTTCACAAGATATTAATATTTTCAGAAAACATGCCAAAATCCTGACAAATACATTATTTTTGGGAATATTCATAAAAATTATTTGATTATCAGATTATCATGGACATATTATTATCTTATTACCAAAGAAATATAACTATCACAAACCGTTAAAGAATATTCAACAAACAAGAGGTCTGCAACATTCCTGTCATATTCGCAATAAAATATTCCAAAAATCACTTTGATAGAATATTCGTATAATATGAATATTCCTCCAATGTTATGTGGGGTGATGCACGTGCCCCTTAGGATGCAAGTTTTCTTTGTCTAAGAGGGCTTAATTTTGCCTGACACCTCTGTATCGAGGGCAGGGATCTTTAGACTGCGTAACAAGTGGACCGCTGGCTTTACACCCAATCCGAATGGTGGTCTTGGTACATGTTAGACTTGGATCTATCTAACATCGCTACCGTCCCAGTAGAACTTAGTTGACTGTAGACTTTTCTCCTCAGCAGTCCACCGGCCGTCATATAAGTTGACCCGAAAATCGAGGATCAGTCCCGGTTTCCCTGGTCGAGGTTGCCGTTGCAGTCTTCAGACGCATCCCTTGGAGTCGTCCCGCTACCCGAAAGTGCTACTGCCTCTTTAAGCCGCCTCCCATTGAGTCCCGAGGACTTCTCCGAGTCCCGGTCTCCTTTTTTGGGTCACCAGCTGTCGCCAGGGTCTCCTCTAACCAATTTGGCGGGGTCCTCGACCGTCGACTTTTGATTCCCGCCAAGCTTTCGGTGCAGTGTCAACCGTGCCGCCTACTTCTACCTCGTTTGTTGTTATTCTATGCACAATGTCGACTGCCAGGGTACCGATTCTGGAAGTCATAGGAAGTGATTGTTCGCCTGAGAGAAGAAAAGTAAATTCAACTAATAAACGCGCTTAAAAGCAGTGACGAGACGATTGAATAATCACCAAACTATTATGGGCACGCGCAGAGCTGCCTCGAACAACAATTTTTGAGCGAAGCCGTTCTCTCGACTAGACCCAGTAGTTGGAAGTTGTAGGAAAGCTCGTGTGAAAAACGTCACTTGTATTATTTCAGAGCACGCTATTGGACGAAGGACCGATCGATATTTTACTCGCTATGCGCATGCTACGGCAAACTTGACCGTCTTTTAGAGTAGGACTCGCACAGTTGTAAAAACGCGGACATAAAAAAAAACGAAAGTAAAACTCGTGGCATATCGAAAAAAACGTTTTTGTTTCTCACTTCATTACGACCAGGCCTCCAATGTCTAATGGAGAATCCAGACACCTACAGATCTGTTTCATCCTTATTAGGAATCATCAGGGAGTCATAGGATTATACCTGGCAGTTGGTCTGTAGGTGTCTGGATTCTCCATTAGACATTGGAGGCCTGGTCGTAATGAAGTGAGAAACAAAAACGCTTTGTCCGATATGCCACGAGTTTTATTTTCATTTTTATTTGCGGACACGAGATTCATTTTGTTGTTTATTAAAAAAAACTTCCACATTGTAATTTAATCGTACAAAATATTTAGTTTTAATAAACAGACAGGATGATTGTGTGAATTTTCACATTTATCTCAAGAAATTTTTAAGAGGAAAAAGATATATATATATATATTAATGAGCTAAATTAAGTAAAAATGTTAATTTACAAAAAGAAAATATATTAAAAAGAATGCCAACCGAAATTCTCAAATGAAACACCCAGTATATTATTGCATTTTTGCATTTTGTTTTGAAATTCTAAGCATTTTTATATAACGTACCCTATGTCGATTTTCAACTGTTTTCGAGATATTAACAGTTGAATACTGTCATACTCTGGGTCTTCTATTTGAAATTTTATGTTGAATACTGATGCGTAATGTCAAACTCGTAAAAAGCATAGTTTATTCTTTGGCCAACTATTCGCCTAGTATCTCGACAACCATATAGGGGCAAATTTAGATACATTTTGAATTTTTCCATTTATGTCCGCGTTTTCCGGAAAATCGACCACCGTGCGTCGTTCGAATGACTTTTGTGCGATCGGCCGGTCTCAGAATACGGAATTTTGGATTTTAATAGAAGTGGTCACTTCTCAGGGTATGATCGTTCTATTAGGTCCAGAATCGAGCCCCAGAGCTGCGAAAAAGTTGTCTCGAGTCGCTCTTGGTGTTGTGTGAAGCAACTACTTTGTTTATACGGTCCTCTTAAAGCGCTTTTATACAAGGACGGTTTGAACACCACTAAAACCGATTTAAGCACTAAATCGATTTTATTTTAAAGGGATTTAAGAAAGCAGTTTATCGCTTAAAAACCAATTTTTTGCTCGTTATAAACACTTTAAAAACACTTTGACGCATTTCTTCCAACCTAAAGAAATACTCAACCCTGGTTCAAAACCACCACAGTAATCAAGACCGAATTATTTTACATTTCAAAAATTTTAAGTTATTATAAAATGATTTACGACTTTTTAGGGATTAAAAACAAATCCTTCATTTTTTTTTATACAAAATGCACCTACAGTAAATAAATAAAATAAAACAAAATAATTAAAAACAGCAAAAAATTTTAAGGCCATGGTCAACTCATATCCAAAGCTACAAATTTTCTTTTTGTCATATACCATATATGAAAATATTGCAAAAATAAAAACGAACATATCTTGGAAACAAATAAGCGTATTTACTTTAAATGTAGCGCACATAAGGACTAAAAAAGATTTAGTATCATATATTTTTGTTAAAAACAACACCCTGTATACTGCAATTTGCAAATTTTGGTATTACCACATAAAAGCTAAAGGATTGTGCTATAATACTCTTAGATTGTATTTTACGCGTTAAGTCTCAGTTTTTTATAAAAAAAATAAAAATATCCAAATTCCAATCCTGAGATATTAGGGTTTCAAACAATGTCACGTTTTAAATTAATTAAAACGTATTTTTAGGTTAAAACTAATTTAGGCATAAATAGATCAACACCCACTTCACCCAAGGAAAAAAAATCAGGTACAGGGTCGGATTAATATTTTTTAATTTATTTTTATAAAATATAGAAACACATACTTTTAATTTATTAATAAACCCCATAATTTGAAATCGGTTTTCGGAATTGAATAATATTTATTTGGTTTTATTTGTCCTTATTGGAAAACAATATTTTTTTCTACTTCATTTGGAGATTTTGGTATCACAATATACAATGCAAAGGATGTTGTTATAAATATTTTTTTACATTGATTATCATCTACAAAACCGTATTAAGATTACAACAAGAGGATAATGTACAGGGTGATCTACCATAAATGTCACCGCCATTTTTCTCCGTTATTATGCATGTTATAAAAAAAATTTTGATATTAGAAGTAAACGAGGAATTTAGAAACTCGATAAAATATAGGATGTTTTATTTAAAATAAGAAACATTATGTCAAAATTTGACATTTGCAATAACACTTGTCAACTTTGCCATACATATTCTAAAAGACTGGAAAAAGTTATACAGCTTTTGTACCAAACACTTTTTAAAGCATGCCTAATAACAAATAGACAATTTGCGGTGCCATTTATATGGTAGATCAGCCTATACATTATCCCCTGGTTGTAATCTTTGGACGGTTTTGTAGATGATGATCAATTAAAAAAATACCTATAGCAATATCCTTTGCCTTGTAATTTGTGATATCAAAATCTCCAAATTAAGTACTGTTGATGTGTTCCAATAAGGACAAACAAAATCAAATAAATATTAGTCCGGACCTGAAATTTTAATGATTTGACTACGGCTTCTGACCAATTCCGAAAATGTCAAATTAAAATAAGGGTCAATAATAATTTAAAATAAGGGTTATCAATAATCTAAAAGTATATTTTATAAAAATAAATTAAACAATATTAATCAGGCCCTGCACTTGCCTTTTTTTGCTTGGGTAGGGTGGGTATTGGGAGTTTTAAAATAAAAATACCTTTGTAGTAATTAAGAACATGATATTTTTTGTAACCCTAATATCTCAGGATCGGAAATTGGATTTTTAATTTTTTTTTATAAAAAACTGAGACTTAACGCGTTAAATATAATCTATAAGGGTATTATAGCACCCTCTTTTAGCTTTTACGTGGTAATACCAAATTATATATATTTAATAATAATAATTATTATTAAAAAAATATATATAATACTAAATTATTTTACTCCGGACCTGGAATTTAATTTTTTTATATATTAGTACAAGACTCAAAAAAAATTACCATTGAATATGAGTTGCCCATGGCCTATATAATATTTGCATTTCGTCGTGAATCACCCTGTATAAGCCTTCACACAGAGATTTACGCAAGGCTCCGTAAGCCGTTACATAAAGGTTCGCAATAATGAACTTGCGTAAGAAATATTCGTAAAGTTGAACTTTTTACGGATGATTATAACTTTACGAACATTTCTTACCCAAATCAAATATGGCATCGTATTTTCGATTGCAAACATCTACGGAACGGCTTACGGAGCCTTGCGTAAATTGTGTGAAGGCCTGTACTATTACCTAGTGTAAGGTCGATGTAGTAACCCACATAACATTGGAGGAATATTCATGTTGTGGGAGTATGCCCTCAAAGTGATTTTAGGAATATTCTATGATAGTTTGTGATAGTTATATTTCTTTGATAATAAGATAATAATATTCCCAAGATAACGTGATAATCAAGTTACTTTTATGAATATTCCCAAAAAGAATATTTTTCTCAAGATTTTGGCATGTTTGCTGAAAATATTACTATCTTGTTAAAAGAACGCGATTTACATGATTTATAATTGTAATTTAGTTCAATGTCACCTATTGTTGGTAGATGGCACTGGAAGACTGCAAAATGTTATTTAAGTAATCTTTTGATAACTAATCTCAAGTAGTACATCAATATAATGATGGTACATTGATATACCCAGCATGAATTTTCAGCTATAGCCTTGCACTTTAGTAGCATATTTGGTGGATATTCATGTGGATAATATCCTGCATATCTTAGGATATCCATCTCGTGGCCATCTGACATGTTTTGAATCACAAAATCAGCCATATTTGCTATTTGAAATATTACCATCATTTTGCCAAAAAATCATTCTGGGAATATTATAGTCATATTTTGGGGAAGTGCTTAGCTATATTACTATAATTTATTAATAATATTATAGTCATGTTTCACGTCACGTTTCTATCCCATTTATATGACTTGTATGTGCTAAAACGTAATTTATTGCCGGCATGTGTTAGTAATATTCCCAATGGTAAAATGTAACATTCCTATCACATTCTTTGTTCCCTAAGAATATGACTATTTCATTACAGAAATGTTTTTGTTATGTGGGAATAGTGGCATGTAATAAGTCCCTGATTCCCTGACATTCACATCCTTCATTTCGACCAATAAAAAGGCTCAGAAGCTGCCAAGCTTGCAAAAACCCTGGGGGCTGATTCTTGAATTTTGTAGGGAAGGGCGCACGGAAACATTCATATCCTTCATTTCGACCAATAAGAAGGCTCAGAAGCTGCCAAGCTTGTACGGTGCACGTGCAAAGCTGACGCTATCGTTTTTAATGAGCGCGCGTTCACCTGCTCTGAGGTAGATGTACAATAGTGTAGGAAGTTTCCTTCGATTCATGGCAATCGGTTGAGGTTCGGCCGTAGTTGGATAGGTTTCGGATAAGTCGTAATAGCTTCAAAGCCTTACCAGGAGTTGATTGTTCCCATGCGACCTTTCCTACGAAATTCAAAAATCAGACCCCTGGGGCCCTGGTAGAAACGGCGCGTGTTAGTGGATGTTAAGCACTACTATAGCGGCTGTTAAATTGTCAACATTTTAGGCTTTCCAAAAAGAAAACTTACAAATCCAGGAGTTTCCGTAGTATGATTAACGTGAAGGTAGCCGTCTTGTCCAGCAAATTCGGGATTGTTTCCGGCAAAAACGGCCTTTTCAGATTTCTTAAAATAGCGTAAAACATCTTTGTAGTTCCAGCCAGAATTTCCCATTTTCTCCCAATCGTTATAGTCGTCGGGATGCCCTCTGGCGTAGACACCTTGGTTTATCGTCGATGTCCCCCCGCGCACTTTTCCTCTGGCATACGTGCAAGTTCTGTTTTTCATACCTATACATCATAAAAATTAATATATTATGAGCCTCCAAAGTAACACACATTGTACAAAAGTACAATGTGTGTTACTTTGCTCAAATTTTTTTTATTTATTTATTTTATTTTATTTATTCATACAGTATCAACAGCACTAGCCAATTACAGATCTCAAACTAAAGAAATAAAAATTTTGTAATATTAAAACATAACTTATAAAATAGTGCAATTGAAGTTCAAATTAATATAATCGCTAGAAAATCGAGTAATCGACAGGGCCATAAACAACGAAGTTGTTAGATTCAGGGCTGCAAGAGGGGGGTGTTCTGTTACCCCTCCTCTGGTCGCTCCTAGTGGACGACCTCCTTGCGAGTCTACAACTGATTGACGTAATTGCACAAGGCTTTGCTGACGACATAGTAGTCGTGGTGAAAAATATTCCAGAGAGGTCCATCTCCGGAAAAACACAACAGGTCCTAGACACAGTAAATGACTGGTGCAATAGGGGACAAATGTCTGTAAACTCTAGCAAAACAATCATTATACCGTTCACCAAAAAAAGGAACCTCGACTTCCTTTTTCCTCCGGTACTAAACTGTAAAACAATTTCATTCCCATCTGAAGTAAGATATCTGGGGGGACCCTCGATAAAACACTTTCATGGAATGCGCATTTGGAGAAATTAAAGCAAAAGGCAGCACTGTCTCCATATGACGTGCAAACGTATCTGCGGTAAGTCTTGGGGCGTTAGCCCCAAACAAATGTACTGGCTGTATATCACGGTAGTTAAACCCATGATTACATATGGGGCAATAGTTTGATACACGAAGGGCAGGCAAACGCTGGCTCGTGCCAAACTAACAAGCATCCAACGTCAAGCAAGTATGGTGATATGTAGTGCTATGAGCACCACACCATCAGCAGCGCTTGAATGCCTCCTAAACCTTCCTCCTCTACACCTTGTCTTGGAGAAAGGCAACCTACAGAATCATAGCCAACCAATGGGGTGGCAGGGCAAGTCAAGTAGTACCAAACCCTTTAACGCGGGCAATTAGAGCCACTGCATTCTAGGCCTGCTACCGGATGTAATGCCCGCAACAGTAATGTATTTTGAATGTGTGGGCCTAAAGTTCGGCTCCTTTTGTGTATTGTTAATCTATAGACCGTGTGATGGTAACAAAGACACCTTTATTGAAAGTCTGGCTCATGTCTTCAAGCTGGTTTTTGGAAGGTTTGAAGATGTGTTAATTTGCGGCGATTTCAATATCGACAAAAACGAAAACAACAATCATTTCAGGAAGCTCTGTGACATTTTCTATTCAATTGGCTTGGTTTCGATTATAAACGAACCAACGAGAATTTTTACTAATAAAAATAACCAAATATCATTATCTAGCATTGATTATGTTTTAACAAATAAATCAACTCTGTTTCAGTGCTTAAATTTTGACCCGGGCTACTCCGATCATCATGCCCAAATGATATACTATCGTGGTACCAATGTTGACACATTTTCAAGTACGAAGCAAACGTGGGCGCTATCGCTCGTTCACTGAGTGGAAAATAAATTAATTTAACTTCTATTTATCAAAACATTACGAACCAGTAACATCGAGAGATGTTGACACAGCTTTTGAAACTTTTTTCGAATATTTTGTATGGTGTTTCAATACAAGTTTTCCTATGGTGGAGATACAACAAAAAAACAAACATTTTAAAGTGCCTTTCTCTAGTGAATTAAAACGGGGGTTAAGCCACCTTAAAGACTTAAACCGGCTAAGAAAAAATACTTCTGATCGCGCGACTCACCTTAGCTATAAACAATTAAAAAGGGACCTGAATATACAAAATAAATATGAAAAAGATAATTTTTTCTCTAAAACACTCTCCTCCTCGCGCAACAAAAGCAAAAAAACATGGGAAATAATTAATTTGTTTAGCGGAAAGAATAAAAATCCCTCTCAAATTAAATAGTGGACGTGGTAGTGAATGATGTAGTTATTGAATCAGAGGTAGATTTAGCTACTGCTTTCAGTCAATATTTATCCTCTGTTGTAAAAGACCTAATAATCATTTTAAAGGGAATCTGTCAAAATCGTGTATCACTGAAAGGGAGGCATGTGTCTGTGCCTACAATAATCTTGCTGAACTGGTTAACTTAGCGGTCTCTCAGGGCCAATTTCCAACAAAACTAAAAAGTGCTAATGTAATCCCGCTGTTTAAGATAGGGGACAGGAAATCTTTAGTAAACTATAGACCTATATCCATTCTCTCAGTGTTTTCTAAAGTTTTTGAAAAGGCATTTTATTTGCAATTATACAACTATCTTGAAAGCTTCAAACTTTTTAAAAATAATCAACACGGGTTTCGACGACATCGATCAACTGAGACGTCAATAATTGAGTTTGTACAAAACATTAATTGTCACCTGGATAATAATAAATATGTAGTTGTATTATTTTTTGATTTAACTCGGGCCTTTGACACTATCAATCCAGATTTTGTCTCAACTAAGATAGAAAAGTTTGGTGTTTTCTTTCTTTCTTCTAAATAAATTTGTTGTCACATTTATCAGGGATCGAAAAAATAGAGCGAAAATCAATGCTATCTACTCTGAAGAGTACATTCCAATATTGGCACGCCCCAGGGAAGTATATTTGGACCTTTGATCTTTGATCTTTTTATTGAGGATCTACCAAGCCATATTTCTAGTGGTGAGGTACTTATTTACTGCGATGACACCACAGTTACAATTGCGGACAATGATATTGATAATCTTAAACAAAAAATAAATATAACTCTAGAGGAATTTTCACATTGGTGTAAAAAAAACAATTTATTAGTGAACTTCAGTAAAACTGTCAGCGCGGAATTCAGAACAAAACGTAAGGGCCCAATTAGCATCGACATTACCATTAATATTAAACTATTAGGATTGACTGTTGACTCACACTTGGACTGGAATAAACATATTGACAATTTATGCTCTAAAATTAGTAAGGGTATTTTCGAACTTAGACAACTTAAAAACTCCTTGGGAATTCCAGTGCTCCTGACAGCCTATTTTGCCAATATCCACTCCGCTTTGGGGTACGCTATTGTTGCTTGGGGACAGTCCATTGAGATTGACCGAATTTTAACTTTTCAAAAATGGGCAATTAGGGTAGTTTTTAATCTCCAGTACCGCGAATCGTGTAGAAATACTTTCAAATCAAATAAAATTATGACAGTTATCTTAGTTTACCTCTTTAAACTTCTTCAATTTGTACATAAAAATAAAGAAAACTTCATAAGAAACGGCTATTTTCATAACTATAGCACTAGGGGTAACAGTGACCTTTGTCTTCCTTTACACAAACGAAAAGCATTTAAGAGAAGTCCATATTATGCAGGTGCTAAACTATACAGACCGCTTCAAGCTACTGCGAACATAGGGCGGAAGAAGTCTAATTTGCCAGTGTACGTACATGCAGAGACACCGCACGCCTATCAGTGAAGCAACCAATACTCAGGCTTGCGATCACCACTTGCATGACTTTCCTTTGGTATTTAGTACGCCTCTAACCACGGTGCTGTGTGGAGCGTAGTCAATGAAACCGGAATTTGGTCAATAAATATAATTTCTATAACGTAATTTTCTTATTTTTTGTCACTGATAAATAAGAGCGTTTTATTGTCAACTGCTCAGATTTATCAGTGACGACGTGTTATAATGAAAATAATAAGGAGAAACAAAATAAAAGCAAGTTCTCAAAATAAAATAATACATTCTAAAAACCAAAAAAATTCTCCCAGTCAAAAAAAAATTAAAGCAAATGTTCGAAAAGTCCTCCTTGCTCGGCTAGACAATATCCGAGCCTACTATAAAAACCCCTTCTAACGTTTCCAAGCATGTTAGGGGTGATAATTTGAAAAGCTTCTTCAAAAACAGATAGAAGTCATTAGGAGCTTACACCAAATCTTACACCTAACAACTGCCTAGCAGTTGGAATAATGTGCTGCTGCAGTAGATCCAAGTATCTAGGACCATTCAAATTGCAATTGCCGTTAATAAAAAATGGCCCAATTACGTGTTCCCCTATAATACCCCCCCCACAAACATTTAGTTTTTGGGGATACTGTGTTCTTACGTCAAAATACAAATGCAAAATTTCCCTCGACCAATATCGAACGTGTGAAGAACTTACCCATCTGTTTCTCGAGCAAGGCAGAAATAAAACAAAATAATAAAAACAAAATGAATTTCCAAAAGATAACACTGCAGCGTGCTTCGAATCCACCTCGGTCGTACGGCACGGAGAGTAAATTGGACTTGATTCCCCCTATGTTCGCAGTAGCTTGAAGCGGTCTATATAATTTAATTCCATCAGAGCTAAAACTACTGACATATAACCGTTTTAAACAACAGCTTAAGGTTCTCCTGTGTTCCCAAACTTTCTACTCAGTGAACGAGTTTATATGTTACCTAACTAATAGACATACTTAGATTGATTTTGTTTGTTATTTTAATTGTTTGCTTTTTCCTGTTGTCTTCAAAACTTGTATATATACAAATCTTTTTAAATTGATTTTATTATTTTTAGATTTATTTACCCTACACAAACTAAATATTTTATAATAGGTATATAACTGTGCAATAATTTTACTTATGTTATCGCCTAAATCTGAAATTATATGTGAATTGTATTGTGCTTTCTTTTGTCCCTAGTAATTTTAATACATATTTCCATTATTGTTATTCTGTAAGCCACAAAAACTTTATACATTAAATTTTTGACGTGTACATCCTATTTTGTAGGCGAAAGTACTAAATAAAATTGAATTTTAATTTGAATGTAAACAGCAAAAAGCTATACAACACTATTCTCCCAGATAGGGAGGACTGGACGACAAACCGAATAAGTTTCTCAAGTGAAGATAGCTGCTGGTACACAGACGGATCCAAAATGCCTTCAGGCGTTGGATACGGAGCTTATTGCAAACAAGTTCCACCAATACTGGAGAGAATTGCCGGGACTGGCACATTCCAAAGAGTTCATTACAGTACCCTGCAGGAAGAGGGCCGGGAAACTCATTGAGCTCACCGGGCACGACATCCGGACAATGGTTGATCTATACACCGGACACTGCAGGCTGACAGTACCATTACACAGAATGGGTCTAAGTGAGGACACTGAATGTTGGCGCTGTATGAGGTATGATGAGACGGCCAGACATGTGCTGTGCGAATGTACGGCCATTGCACGTCAGCGTCAACGTATCTTCGGTAAACCACAGATCAACGGACTGGAATGATGCTTCACCAAAGCAAGTTGCGAGCCTATTTAAGGGGTTGAATATTCAGTAACCACAAAAAAATTTTAAAAGTGAGCCACAATAGATCCAATAGTGGTCGCAGTGGACAGTGCCATACTGGCACACTAACAAACGAATCAAACAAACCAACGCTTTGTAATTTATCCTCAACTAGATTTTTTAAAGTTATTATATTATAAAATACATTAGAGCTACGTGAATTTAAACGGTTAATTGCAAATGATATTTGCGCCAAAATATCGGGACAGCCATTAACGTTTTTTAATTTAAACATAGTGCAAAGTATAATTTAAATTCTTCTCTTACTATCCCAAAAGATATTCATTATTACACCCACGAGGGGGATAAACTCCATAGCTTCTATAATACAGACATTTAAGAAATTTTCTTTGTATTCTCTCAATAAATGTTATCCAAACATCATATTGCGGTGGCCAAATAATAGTGGCATATTCCAATATGGGTAAAACTAGGGTGTCAAAAAGATGCAAACTCCCATCAATATTTAAATTTTTTGTGTTTCGTGCTATAAGTCCAGCAATTTTTTGAGCACTATCAATTTTTAAGGTGATGTGGCTGGAGAAGAATAAGGCGGTGTCAAAAATAACACCTAGATCTTTTTGTTGGTCAACTCTTTGGAGAGAATTATTATTTAAAGTGTAATCATATTGTATAACATTAAGATTGAGACTAAAACACATACAAGAACATTTACCAACATGTAATTTAAAATTATTTGTATTACACCAGTTAGCCACATCACAAAAATCCTTTTGTAGGGTCTCACAGTCCTCAATAGAATTTACTTGGCATTTCTACCTTGACCCACTATACTATTTATAGCAGCAAAATGTAAAGGTCTCAAATTTGAGCCTTGTGGAATACCTGATGTACTTTTATAAATCACCGATTTACAACCTTTTATTTCCACATATTGATACCTTTTTGTTAGATACGAGTGAATCAATTTTGTTCATTCATAACTGACAAGGCTTTTATTATGATGCAGTGCCTAACTCTATCAAATACTTTCTCCATGTCTGTGTAAATTACTACTTGAGATTTATTGTTAATTGGTTCATGGACATATTGACAAAAACTAAAGTTGGTTGAAGTTGAATTTTTTGGAAAAAATCCATGTTGACAGGATGTAATTTTACCGGAGATTTCAACACACAATTTCTCAAAAATAACAATTTCAAAAATTTTAGAAACAGCAGACACTACTTATGAGACGGTAATTCTTAATATCCTGTCTCGTTCCCGATTTATGAATAAGGAACACCTTACTTATTTTCCATTGATCAGGATAAGTTGAAGTTTTTAATATTAGATTAAACCCAAAGTGGTTCCAACAGGTACACACCACAACCCTTGAAAATGTATGATGGAATACCATCAGGACCAATTGCTTTATTTGACTTAATTTTCCTATTGGCTTTTTTTATTTCTTCTTTTGAGATTATGTTATCGCAAAAAAAATATTTTAATTCAGATGTTTTGCATTCAAGGTCATTATCATTTATAAAAACTGAGCTGAAAAAATTAGCAAAGCCATTAGTCACGCTTTGTGTCCCTGAGAATGTTAGATCTTCGAAAACCACCTCCTCGAGAATGTCAGGAGAATCCTTGAGTCCCTTTATATATGACCAAAAAAACTTTGGATTCGTTTTTAGACTGCCTCTACATCATTGAGGAATTGGTTATATGGTAATTTAATTTTACATTAAGAAAAAAGAAATTGACCTTTATAAAACGGTTATTTACTATTTGCTTAAGTAAAACGAAGTTGTTACAGTATATACAATTTTCTTTAAACAAAATACAAAAATTTTATATTCTATACATAATTTGTTGTACTGGAGCAAATAGTAAACAACCGTTGTATAAAGGCTAATTCCTTTTTCTCTGTGTACTTTTAACTATAGCACGCAATATCTAGACTTATAAAAATCTGTCTGAAATATTTTTTGGATTTTTGAAAATATCCATGTTTTTTTAATAAGTTTAATAATTGTTCTGTTCAACCACACTGGATACTTTTTACCTATTTGAGTGGACTTTTAAGTTGAGTATTAGAGTAGAGTAAAAAAGGTTTAAAAAAGTGGTACATTGATAAGAAATCAGCTTTTTTAAAGTTAAATTTGGTGGTAGATTTGATTTTGCAGGGGTGCACGGTTGATTTGGTACTCAAGCATACACTCAAACAAGGATGTTGACTATCAGCAGGCACCAGGAAGTCCTCTCTTCTGTTAACTTGTACATTATCAAAGGAGGCAATTACAAGGTCAAGGATGATATTATTGCAATTTCTAATTTGGTTAAATTGAATTAGGTTGTTAAAAGCTAAGGATGACATTAAAATGTTTAAACAGTCATTGTTTAAATCGTCAGTTATTATGCATTCACAGTTTGATTTACAAACTAAGAAAGATTTAATTTTATTAAAAAATAGCTCAGATACATTACTTGGGCTATTGGGCAAAATATACACTACTAATAATATGCAAAAATTAATTGTTGTTTAGATTAACTTAAACGCAAAGAGCTTCTTGATTAATGTCAAAAATTTCCAGTTCGGACACAACAAAATTATTTCCAATAGACAGCAGAACACCCCCACCCTGTTTCTTTCCAGTAAAAAACTTATTCCTGTCTCTCCTAAAAGTGATCCTATCACTAAAACAAAACTCTGCAGTACCGATTGAATCATTCAACCAGGTTTAAGTAAGAGCTAGGATATCATAATCATTATTTAAGATGTTACTCTTTAGAGTGCTTGGTTTTAACACCCCTACAATTTCACATGTTGCAATTTTTTTTCCGAAACAGTAGTCGAACGGGGATTGCTTACTAGCGAAACATCGTTAGAAAATAATGAAATATTACCAACATCTGAATAACTATCGCACAAATCTGAAGAGCTGGAAGCAATATTAGTGCTTTCATTAGTTTTAATATAGGTTAGAGTTTTACAGTTTGAAAACTGGGTAGCATTGCTTATCTGACCTGACAATTCCGAGTTTGCACGCTTCTTTCCTAAATGATTACAGCTATTTATAAAACACACCTAATTTGGAGAAAATTTTTCAAAATTATTTACTAAACTTATCAACCTATTATTAAAATTATAGCACTTATTTGACTAATTAAAACAGATTGGAGTAGTCAAAAAAATAATGTTAGTATGTACAAATGTTTTTTAAACTGTTAAGGTTTGCGACATACTTGGTGTTTGGTTTTTACAAAAGTCATTATAACCTCCCAAGTAACACAAGGTGCTGCAAAAACGTTGCGACAGCAACGCTCCTCTACTATTGTGTTTTTGCTGTTGTCTGCCACAATGTCTTGAAAGTGTTGATAAAACGTCGCCTAGCCCAATTTGGCAATCATTTTTTGGTCACTGCAATGATCATTGCAGCACTTCTTGCAACCGATATAGCTTTTTCAGTTAACTTAGTTAAAAAAAAAACATTTGTTACAAAACCTAAAGAAAAAATGGCAAAAAAAGCAAAAATAAATGTTTATACAAATAAATGGTTGATGCGGTTTTGAAAACACACACACACTTTTAATATCGGATTTTTGGCTTCCTCTATGAATCAAATTGACATGCGAAGGCCACTTTACTGATAATACTTACCATGAAACCTCACCAAAATACGCGCGCTTCACATATTAAAAAAAAAATTATTTAATTTTTAAGTTATATGTTTTCGTTTTTGGATTGGAGCCAAAATAACCAAAACAGATTTATCTCTACCTTAAAACTAGTTTTAGTTTCAAAAATCTACTATTTTTAATTATAGAATTTTTGATTTTATTTTGGAAAAAATATGTTTTTTTTTAAGGTTGTTTTCGTGTAATTGCCGCCATTGAAACTAACAACGCCTACTAACTTGACAAATAATATTGCTGTACTTCAGTAAATAATGTTTTTTTTCCACTATTTTTTCTACTTAATATGAATAAAGGGCGGGCTTTGTTCGCGAAGCAAGCCGAAAGAACCCGACGGCTAAAATTACTGTGCTTTAACTGAAAATGTTTTACTCTAACTATTTTTACAACTTCCTAGACAGAAAGCGCATTATTGTCGAAACGACCCGAAAAAACCCGACAGCTAAACTTGCTGCATTATAGGCAAAAATATTATTTTCTGTTTTTAAAACTTTATTGCTCCAATTTAGTTTTTATTGGTGTCAGAACTGATTTAAAAAAGCTACATAGTTTGGCTTTAATGTATAGCCAACATTCTGAATATTTTTCTGCCCAAAGAATAGTATTTTTGCAAAGTTTAATAAACACTTGCTTTTAACACCAGTATGGTCATCAAAATGAGTTGCGCTTACATTATGAAAGCAAAAACTATTACAAAAACTAAGCAAGCTAATTTACAACCAAAAAGGTTCTGACAAAACGTTTTTACAGCTTTACTTGGGCTGCAAATAAGACTACATAGTCCTTATCATTAAAGTCACTAGTTAATGAAGATATGTCACTAAAAACATCCTTGTACAAGGCATAAGGTTTGATAATGCTTTGCACTGTATATGAGGATTGCCGTTCTTGACTTAGTCTTGTGTTAAGGCTATTTGATCAAAAATACTATTAATTAAAGCCACCAATAAAAACTAAATCGGAGCAATAAAGTTGTAAAAACAGAAAATAATATTTTTGCTTATAATGCAGCAAGTTTAGCTGTCGGGTTTTTGCGGGTCGTTTCGGCAATAATGCGCTTTCTGTCTAGGAAGTTGAAAAAATAGTTAGAGTAAAACATTTTCAGTTAAAGCACAGTAATTTTAGCCGTCGGGTTCTTTCGGCTTGCTTCGCGAACAAAGCCCCGCCCCTTATTCATATTAAGTAGAAAAAATAGTGGAAGAAAACATTATTTGCTAAAGCACAGCAGTATTATCTGTCGAGTTAGGTCGCGTTGTTAGTTTCAATGGCGGCCATTAAACGAAAACAACCTTAAAAAACATTATTTTTTCCAAAATAAAATAAAAAATTCTATAAAAAGAGTGGATTTTTTAAACTAAAACTAGTTTTAAGGTAGACATAAATCTTTTTTGGTTATTTTGGCTCCAATCCAAAGACAAAAAGATGTATCCTAAAATTAAATTTAAAAAAAAAACTAATATTTTTAATATGTGAAGCGCGCGTGTTTTGGTGAGGTTTCGTATTAAATATTATCAGTAAAATCCAATATTAAATGTGTATATAAATAAATATTCCCATCATGCATACACCCATACTTGTGTTTTCAAAACCACATCAACCCTTTATTCGTATAAAAGTATATTTTTGTTTTTTGTTGTCATTTTTTTCTTTGGGTTTTGTAAGAAATGTTTTTTTTTTAAATTAAGTTAACTGAAAAAGCTATATCGGTTGCAAAAAGTGCTGCAATGGTCATTGCAGTGACCAAAAAATGATTGCCAAATTGGGCTAGGCGACGTTTTATCATCTAGATTCTGTGTACTGTAGAATTCTATAACGATTTTGTGAGCAACATGGTTACTATTGTTCTCTTCTTTTAATTTCATCGGTCTGAGAGAGATCAAGATTACCAGAAAATTATCCCTGTTAAATTTTACCGAAGTCCAACTAGATTCTGAATTGGCTCCAAAAAATCAATTCCAAAATAAACGGTTCAAAAGTCGACTTATTACAAAAGAAGTGTATCTAGTCAAAACATGAAAAACTTAGTTCAGACTTTGTTCATAAAGATATCCAAAAACTGACAAATTTTATAAGGCGCGTTTCTTTCGCCGGGAGCAATACCACCTACTACTTTATTTGACCTCGATTAGCAGGGGTACGCCGCTCTAAGGGCCAAATTTATAGTCGTTTTTCACCACCCTTGTTCCTTCAAGAAGGCAGTCGGGCCAATTTGGTATTTATAGTGGTGAAAGCCACCCTTAAAGAAATCCTTACATCAAGGTAGCTAAAGAGCTACCTTCGGCCTTCCTTGGCAGGTTAAAAAACAAAAATATGGTTGGGTTTGTTTTGATAATTGGTTTTTCTGTAATTTTGTGGGTTGCTTTTTAAGATATCCTGAAAATAATAGATAATTGGTCGTCTTCCAAAGGGATACATACGGGATATGCAAAGTCCCTTTGAGTTCTTTAGTGTTAAAATTTTGTTAGTATACTTTAAATAAAACACTTGTTTAAAATCGGAGAGGGTTTTTAGTTTTTATATTTCCCATTTGTTATTATTTCTACGGCGCTCCGACACAGAGAGACTCTAAAAATGTCCCTGGGCACCAAAAGCTACCTACGCGCATGTGCGCAAAAATATACGGCTTTATACAATTTACTATAGTGAACGTCCTCACATTTAGAGAAAAGGAGTTTTTGCCCAGATATAGTTTTCCAAAAAACACCACATAGCACATTATACTACCCATGATCGAAGATCAATTTAATCACCTAAACAACTGGTGTCTCCCAGTGTACCCAATGTTGGCCTTGATAATGTACCCTACGGTATATGGCACTGGAAGTATTTAATTCAAAATTATAAAGTAGGAAGTAAGACGCAAATAAAAAACACACATTTTTTTTTCATTCATGAATATAACATATTCTTATATCTTTGAATCAGTTCAGTGAGGAAAACCTTTTCCTGGCTAGTATATATAGGGTCTTTAGGCGGATTCAGGGTTTCGCAGTACTCTTAACGCTTGCGGCTTACGGAATACTATGAACATCAGCATGCATTTTCTATAGTTTATTTTCATTGCGTCTTACCGCATACCTCATACCGCTTACCTTACGAAACTCTGAATCTGCCTTTATAGTGCCCTCCTTTTGAATTTTATTTTCATTATTTTGTTTTAATAATATAATTAATAAATAATAACAAGTAATGAAGTTATCTTTATTTGCCCCATCTCACCATCATTTTGGCGACGTTGCCGATGCAACCCTACCTTGAAATATTCCTTTCCGAAGAAAGGGACTATATAAATAGGAAATGAAACGATCGACGCCTTGAAGTACACCTTCGTCAAGGAGGTCTTGAGGCTTCCTTCGACGTCGGACTATAAATATGGCCCTAAAGTATTCAGATCAAAAATTGGGTGAAATTGTTGTGGGTGTGTGTGGTGTTTACGGGAATCTGAACAATCTGAAGAAGACTAAGTTTTCTTTTACTTCATATCTAGGGGTCTTTTTGATCAATGTTTTTTAGTCTTCGTTATCGTTATTTCTGCGACTGCGCAGTTGCTAATTATGTCATTCCGTAGTGGTTATATACCATAACGGAGTCGGTATGTAAGTATTTATAGTTATCGTTATTTTTATTTACTTGTTCTCGCAATATTTTTGAAAAACCGTCAACTATTTTAATTTGAACAAAATCGGTAAAAAAGTAGGATTATATTTTTTTTAAAAATTAGTTATATTTAACATCCACTACAAATCTGACCAAAAACTCTTTCTGCGAATATTCAATTATGGTTATTAGAGACCTTTTGCACCTCTTATTTTGTCCTAATTTCACTTTATCCCTTATTTGAAGCGTATGGGCACTTGATAAGAAATAAAATTCAACGTTACCTACGGCGGAATAACGATTCCGATAGTAAAACGTTTCAAAAATAGAAAAATGTTTGGGTTACAATTTAAAAAATTGTTTTGGCTTTTATTTAATTGTACTAAAACTGTCAACTTTTAAATGCGTTTAATTTGACTAGTTTTTTTTTCGGATTTTGTAACGAACGCTCGATGTATATACAACATCTGATTGGTTAATACCAAAGAATTCATTTCTGTGGTTGCAACCTATTTGTGTTTCATGGTTTTAACTTCATTGAGGGGCACATCATTAAAAATATCTTGCAAAATTAATGTTTCTTATTAAATTCTGATCCACCCCAAGATGCCTTCTGCGTTTTAAAACAACATCAATTACATTTTCCATTGCAATAAACCAAAATTATTTGTTTTTTTTTAAACAAACAACAAAGTTAACTTACTTTTTAACGTATACCTACGTCAACAAAACAGGGCGTGCAAAAGCTAAAAATGCTGCCTTAACGGGACGTTAGCTACGTCTCTCTCTCTGCGGTTTGCTATGGTCTTGCGTAACTTGATGTCCGACCAGTTATATATTCAATGTAGGGCGTGACAGAATCACGTCTGGACTATATCCATACCCTACAAGGGCCTTTTTGTCTCCCCCTCCTACCCCGCTCACCAGACCAGTCTGATGAGATGGAAGGCAGTTTTATTTCCCTAGAAGGATTTAATTTAGATCTAAACCCGTTTGTCGAAGCTAGGGATCTTTAACGTGCTCCACTACCCATATATGGGACACACGGGATCGTCCTCTTAACGTCCTTTCCGAGGGACGGTATGGAATCGAATTAGCCTGCCTTCTATCTAACACGGTCTACTCCGCTTTATACTTCGTTTTACCTTAATCTTACAAAATTCTGTAATTTTATAAGAAAAAGTCCAAGTAGACTACCTGCAAGACCCGGGGCTTGAACCCGGCATCTCCTGCTTGAAAGTCGCGAACTGAACCCCGACACCAAGCAGGCAGGTGTTAGCTACGTCACAACGCGTTATTAAGCGATAAACTCCCCTAACGGGGATTTTTCATAATAGGTGCAAAAGGTCCATATTAAAAATAAAAATTATAAGCATAATAACTTCGCCGTTAAATGTACTGACCAACAAGGCCCTATTAGGGACTTTTTGGGCCACCTAAAATAACATTTTTCTGTGCTTATGAGGGAGGTAAATAAAATAGGCATAACGGAAAATTTGCGAAAAAGTTTTGTAATTTGTGATACCATCAGTTTAGTTTAGTATTGTTTTTATTGTCGCAAAATAATGAAATACAAAAACAAATACAATTAAGTTTCTAGACACTACCTGACATAAATAAATGATGCGACAAAAGGCAGAGTTCACACTCTCCTATTAAGAAATAGGGAGCAGTGCTCTTCCACTCAACCTTTTGTAAAATACCTAAAATATTAAGAAAAACCTTTAAAGTACTTAAATTAGAAAGAATATTAAACCTAACTAAAAATAGAGAACCTAAAGAAAAATAAAGAAGATGTAAACAATCATAGTATTTAATATTATAATAGTGCAATTTACTTTTACAAAAAATAAGGATAGTTGAACCTCAAAAATGAATTTAAGTATGTTTCAAAAAAAAAAAAAAAAAACTAGGCTCCACTTACCCAATACTCACTCTGCTGTATTTTTTTAAATGATTTTTTAATTGCCGTCTAAAGCTTGACGGATTTAAGTTTTTGTACCTATCAGGTATTTTATTATATAGCTTCGAGATATAATAACTAAATGACCCACGATACGCACTTGTTTTGTAACAAGTAACATATTTTGTTTTTTTGTCTTGTATTTAAACCGTGTGCGTCATGCCTGAATTTAATTTTTTTAAACAAATAAGATGGTTTTTTATATTTAATTATTTTATAAAAAAATAAAGAGGTATGCAATAAATGCCTCTGCTCCATGTTAAGCCACCCAAGTGATTTAAGTGCCCCTGAAACATGGTCCCGTTTTTTTAGTCCAGATATAATTCTTACGCAAGAATTTTGAAGTTGTTGAAGTCGTCTCTGTTCTAGTTTCCGAATGCATTGGCCATATATAACATCGCAGTAGTTTAGGTGCGAAAGAACCAAAGAGTCACACAATACAGTCTTAGTGTACTTATTTAGCAGATGTCTGTTTCTATAAATCAACCTTAGATTACTAAATCCTCTTTTAATGACTAGAGATATATGTTTATCAAAATTTAATGATGTATCCATAAGAAGTCCTAAATTTTTGGCAGTGTCGGATATTTTTAGGATTTCATCATCAATTTTAACTTGAATATTTTGTAGGCATCTGGCACGGGTTACTTTTCGTCCAAACACCATTACTTGCGACTTACTTGAATTTAGAGAAAGACAGTATTTTGTGGAAAGTTGTTTAATTGTATTAAGATCTTCATTTACTTTCCGGCAGGCATCATCAACTTGTTGCTCAGAAAAAATATAATAAATTTGTTGATCGTCACAGTAATAATGTACATTGCAGTGTTTTAAACTTTTGTAAAATTGCGAAGTATAAATGGTAAAAAGCAATGGACCCAATACTGAGCCCTGAGGAACGCCAGAGGAAATCAATTTAAAGCTAGACAGTTTATCGTGACCAAGTTTGACCGCCTGCATTCGACCACCCAAATAATCACTTGACAGCTGTACCGCATCACCCGAAAATCCCATGTAATTCAGCAACGTTAGTAAAAGTGAATGGTCCAGCCTGTCAAATGCCTTTGAATAGTCTAAGAGCGCCAAAATGGTCATCTGATTATCATCAATACCCTTTAATATGTCATCTGTAACCTTGGCCAGAGCAGTAGTGCAACTGTAACTCCTTCTAAATCCAGACTGATGTTCTGGTAGGAGATTAGCTTCATCGATATATTCCCGTATTTGCACTTCTAAGAGCTTCTCAAATATTTTAGAAAGAGTACACAAAATGCTAATGGGTCTAAGATCCTCAATTTTTTCAGCACAGCTTGTTTTCGGAATAGGAATTACATACGACTTTTTCCAAATATCAGGAAAAGTATTAAAAATAACGCAAAAATCAAAAATATGTTTTAAAACCCTTAGTATGGTAGGACAGCAATGTAAAATCATATCTAAACTTATTCCATCAATACCCACGGCCTTAGATTTTATGGAAAGGATTGTTCTAAAGATATCGTTTTCTGAAACCACCGAATATTTAAATTTAGGATGATTTAGATCCAAAGATTGATTTGAAAAAGTTTGCAATAGGTTTGCATCGGGCGGATTTGGTGCCTTCGCTGAACTTAAAAAGTAGTCATTGATTTGTTCTGGATTGTTTAAATGAAAATAAATGTATTTCTGGGATTGTGAACGTCTAACTTTTTTAAGTCCTTCCAAAGTGATTTTTTATTTGATGTTTGTAACTTATGTTCAAGATATGCCTTTTTTCCCTTTTGATTGCGTAGTTCGTCTCGTTACGAAGCATTTTATAATATTCCCAGGTAGCGGGGTTTTTATTTTTTTTGTATCTCAAAAACGCTCTGTCCCTTCGTACACTTAAAGAGTTTAATAACGTCCGTTAGCCACGGCGATTCTGGTTTAGAAATCTGTACAGTTCTGATAGGAGCATATCGATCAAAAAGTTGCAACAAAAGAGTGTTAAATATCGAAATTTTTTTATTTATATCTGTCTCTAAAAAAACTGATGTAAAATCAATACCTTCCAAGCTATGCTGAAAGCTGGCGTTATCAAAGTGCTTAAAATCCCGAAATGTATAACTTTTTGGTTCCATTTTATTTTTTAATTTTCCCAAAGTGCACGAAATTAAACAGTGATCAGCAATATTCGGGCAGTTTTTAACCTGAGAGCAAGTAATGTTAAGTTCTCTGGAGCATGCTACAATATCGATCAAGGTAGCACTTGTTCGTCCGTACCTAGTAGGTTCATTAATAAGTTGATTTAAATCATAATTCTCAAAAATATTATTTAATCTTTTCGTTGCCCCTAAACTAAAATTAAGCAAGTTAATATTTAAATCCCCAGTGCAAATCATTAAAGAGTATTTTGTTCCCACAGTATTTAGAGTTTCTTCAAATTTATCAAGAAAATACGATACATCCTGATTAGGCGGGCGGTACCATGCTCCAACGGCGATATATTTCATTTCTAATTTAATCAATATCCACAGTTGTTCCGTTTCTCGCATCTCAGGTAAACTAAGCCTAGTCGCAGATAAATTTGACTTGACATATATTGCCACTCCCCCGCCCCACGTGTCAGTTATTCGGTCCCGTCGATATAAAGAATAACCCGGTAGCGTTACTACAGTCGAATTAATATTTGAACTGAGCCATGTTTCAGAGACCGTTATTATATCATATTTATTAAAAACTTCTGATTTAAAATTGGCAAAGTGTGGAATAAGAGAACCTACGTTAATGTGACATATAGAGAGTGCCATTATATAACAAAACCCTAATCAATTTTGTCAAAATTGTTGTACAAAAAAAACACTATACAATAAAATAAAAAAAATAAAAAATATATTAAATAGATGTATTTATTACAATGGGCAAAGAAAACTTATTATCCTCCTTTATACAAGCAAAATCACTCCTACTATTTTTTGTTTTTGGTTTTCTTCTTAAGAATTTTTTCCAATGCTGACGCTATACTTGTTTCGAGCTCTATAGTCGTCGTGTTGCTCCTTAGTTTTCTTTTCTTGGCTGTTTGTTCAGGACTGTCAACTATAGTGACCGTGGAGGCTGGGGCAGCAGATTTTCTGTTTTTAGCAGTCACTTCTTCTGGCTCAGTTTCTGTGTCAGCTGAGTTTGCAAGTTCTTGAAGTTCTTGAACCGAATACAGCTTGCCTTCAATTTCAATTTTTAAACCTTTTATTTTAGCTGATAAACCTTTGGCTTTGGCTTCTTTTAGGTGTTTTACCAAAATTTTATGTTCTGCTCTATCTTCAGAGCACAGATCCTGAGCGATCGAGATGCCAGTATCCTTTAGCTTAGCGACGTTTTGATAAACTAAAGACTTCTTCAAATAACTTAAAAACTCAACCAGAATGGGAGCTTTATCAGAACTACCAAGTTTTTTGACGTTATTAATGTCACTTTCTTGCAATCTCGTGAGGAGCAGGCTATTGAGTTTTTGTATTGTTTCTAAAACAATATTGTTTGTCGTTGGTAGAAAGCCAAAGATAAGAATATTGTTTCTGCGATTTCTACGTTCTAGATCTAGGGTCCTTGAAGATAATTGTTTGATGGCAATCTGATTTTCTACCACATTAACATTGGTGCTACTAATTGCCTGATCCACTTTAGCAGACAAAGTTTCAGTCTGTACCTTAGTTGACTCAATCAGTTTTAAATACAGCTCATCAATGGTCATCTGATCGGACATTTTAACCGGGTTAAATTTAAAGAGTATAGTTGATGTACTGAACAGTTCCAAAACTAAATAGTGCGGCGTGTGTGGGCGGTGCTAATTGAATTAATCAAGCGAATTTGATCCTTAACATTTGACGTTTGTTTTAGTGATAACAACTACTACGCTTGATTGTGTAACAGCTAGCTAATATAATCAACGTACCCTTATCTCCAATGAAAGTCTAGCATTTGCACTTTAATTTGACACCACATTCATAATTTTTGGTTAGCAATAACCACTTTAATTTTATCGATACTCTTTAGGCGCTAAAACACATTGTACCACTTTAGATGAATCTTCTTGAATCTTGTCAGTGTTACAAAAGAAGAAATAAAGCTTGCAATATTATATGGGCCTTAATGATTTTATTTTAAAACTAAAGAAATACTTTTACCGAAAAATATGTTTAACTTAGTTTCTTTATTTGATTTTCCTTTTAATAAATTCCTTTTAATAAAGAACGTATAGAAACCCTCCCTAAATAACAACTTGTCAACGTTTTAACGTTGCCAAAGGCGACTTAACGTTGCATAAAAACGTCATATAAACGTTTTAGCAACTCGCTTTTGCACCAATTTGGAGGAGATTTTTTGAGTTGTGTTGACGTTGCCTGCGACTAGAGTCACGTGCAACGTTTTTACACCGTCGTAGCGACTGCGACTGAAGTGCCCTCTGGATAATATTTTTATTGATATAATTGATTTGAAATCAAGACTTCCACATCTGCAACCACAAATGGACTGGATTGTTGGATTGTAACCCATGCATCTGGGATTCTTAAGGGATTTTGTTGAACTACATCTCGTAGCAAACAAATATTACAATTCATTGGTAAAACAAAGTCTTACTTTTTCATTTTCTTCCGCCATGTCATCCGTTTCATAAAAAAATAACTAATTTGTGCCCAATTTTTGCTTTAATTCTTCGCCGTCACAACACAAAAAATTCTCGAAAGGATGGTTAAGGTAAAAAAAAAGATGGCGAATAGTTGTTAAAAACGTCAAATACGGCCAGACACGGCCCAGTATAATTCCTCCACAAATAAGGGCAGGCCCCATATAACCATGAAATACTATAAAGGCCTTGCCCGTGTATTTCCCTATGTTAAATATAGAGCGTCGCGGCAACCCCCTGAGAAATCAGGTTGGCCGAGAAAAATGGTGAAAAAGGTGACTCTTCTGCGCATGCGCGGCAATCGATATTTGTTGACACTTCTCCAAAATTATGGGTTATGTTAGCATTTTGTGTTTATTTTTCTTAAAGTTAAGAAAAATCTCTGTTTTCAAAGAGAAAATGGTGCAAATAAGTGAAAAACGGGTCTCGGCTAAGTAGCAGTTTTTGAAAGAATGTGGGCAGAAAAATAGACTGAAGAGCGAATTTAATCGTCTTGTAAGTATGAACTTTGGCTTTTTATAATTATTAATGTCACAAATGCAGCAAGTTTTAAAGAAAGGCATTTCCCTTTGACTTCACAACACTTCGCACTACACCGAAACACGAAATCGAAAAGAAAAATTAAAAATATTTAAATTTTAAAAATAGTTGCAAGGCGGCCGACGAGATCAATCACTGGAAGACAATCCAATGTTGCCGAGTTGACTCAATAATTTTTGGAAACCAACTCCTTGAATATTCATACTAGAGCTTTTTTATTCAATTACTGGTCTAATAATTTAACAAAAAAACATAGTTAAAGTCGTAAACACGCTGTTTGTGAAGTAAAAATTAAATTTAATTTAATTTATTTTAAATGAAGTGACAACAATGACGCCGATTGTGGTCAGGCGATGTCATAAACTCGCACAGACTCAGATGACCGGCACTTTTCACGGCTTTTGTCATGGGTATCTCGATTTTGACCGTTGCTCGGACGTTTTTCGCGCATCCTGGGCCTTTATATTGAGCTTATAATTATATGGCAGGCCCTAACCTTATTAGTGTCGGCACTAAATCGTTCTTGCGCATGCTTATCTGTCAACAGCGTCAAAATAGTGCCAAAATAATTCCCCATTAACGTTTTACCGTCGTTCGTTGAGGTCGTTGAAAACCCCACTATATTCCAGTAAAAATAAACGTTGTTAGATGGTTGCCAAATTTACCCTAGTTAATAACAACGGTGTGGCGTCGTTTTCGCGTCCATCTTAGCGGCCGTTGACTAGTTTTTGTACTTTATGCAACGTTAATTTTAGTGTATTTCTTAGTTAAGGCAACTAAGGCAACTAAAAATTGTTACTTGGTTCGTAGAAAGCGATTTTATTTAAAACCGTCCTTTTATAAAATCGTTTTTAGGAGCGTATAAAAACGTAATAATTTTATCCTTAATAAAAATAAACATAAATACTGTCAAGTTTCATCTTAGCTGAGCCAAAAACTCCCTCTATTACCTAAGCATACAGTTTCGGACGGCGTAGTGACAAATCCCCAATTCATATCGGAGGCTTCGTTTAAGGTTTGATAGTAATAAATGTCACTAAATTCATTGTCTTCTCCTCCTGCTTCTAGTAGTAAAATATTCCAAGAGTTTATTTCAGACAGTCGATTAGCCACCACACATCCAGCAGGACCGGCGCCAACAATAATAAAATCAAATTTCCCAAAATCTAAAAAACATTGAAACCAAAAATATTTATTTTGTAAAAAAACTTTACGTTTTCAACTTATAGGAAATAGTTCAGTCCCGATTAGTTTTCATGCAAACACTGCAACTTTTTTAGTGCATACATTAAGTTGCGTTCACGTTGTATTTTGTATCTGTCTTTATTTTGCATAAAGTTATTTCAAATTCATAAAAAAAGAGTAGAAAAGGCAGCAGCAGATAACCCAGCAAACACGATTCCCTCGGGCCTTCGTCGGCCCGATGTCGATTGCCGAATTTGCCGTCATCGGCAAGACGTCAATTTACAACATCGGACCAGTAGTATTTTTTGTGCGCTTTGCGATGTAGGCCCAATTTATGTTTGCCAACGCAGCGTTAGACTGTAGCCCGGCGTGGGACCAATGGTAAATTTTACTTTTTGCTGACATCGGCATACCGTCGCCGTACCATTTAGGTCCGATATGGTTTAACCACATGGTACCGACCATCCGCCCATAAAGCTGCTTTATTTGGTCGATCTAACGTAAGGAAGCTGGTCTCGACCCGACATCGGTAAACTATTCAAGTCGGACATTGGTTTCCCAAAGCGGTCCAACGTCGGCGATTGACGAAGGTCCGTCGGTAGTAGCTTAAAGCGGCCCGATAATGGCAAACCACATAGGTCCGATAATGGGTGGATAATAAGGCACCACATCAGCCTCTCAAAGCGGCCCAACGTCGGTGATTGACGAATGTCCGTCGGTGGTTGCTTGACACGATCTGACATTGGCAAACTATAAAGTTTCGATAATGCGGGTGCTTAACCAGTCGGGCTGTTTTAAGTGGCAGAAGAGGTGATTCTTGTAGAGAAGTACCACCATCTTGTCAAGTCCGCATTCTAGTTTTGAAATATCTTTGCTCATTATATATATAATATTATCTTCCACTGTACAGGGAAGTGACATTAGCGCCATCTCTACATACTAGGAAGAACCTATTAAGCAGTTTAAAAATTTTAAGGTGACTTAATCGGATCATCGTCAGTTGCCGTTTCTCGACCAATCAAACAAAGTTCCAATCGAACCATCATCAGCCCTAAAGCAGATAAAGTGGTCGTCGGCATAAAGTCGACTATAGTAAATCGGGACATCGTCAGTTGCCGATTCTCGACCGATTAAACAAAGTTCCAATCGGAACATCTTCGGCCCTAAAGCAGATAAGGTTTGCGATTAAACAAAGTTCCAATCGGTCCCTAAAGCAGATAAAGTGGGCATCGGCATAAAGTCGACTATAGTAAATCGAGCAGTGGTAAGTTGCCGATTTTCGACCGATTAAACAAAGTTCCAATCGGACCATCGTCTGTCCTAAAGTGATGTCGGCATAAAGTCGACTCTATTAATGTGGACTTCTGTCAGTTGCCGATTATTAACCGAAAAATGAAACTTGCAATCTGTCCAACATCGGGCCAGCTTCCATCCACTTTTCCGATTTTTTAGAGCGATTTTTTTAAAAGAAACATTTTTTAAACTCATTAGGGTTCAACGTAACTTATTTCCACACTCTTATGGGACGAACACCTCTAAAAACAGGAACTTCAAAGTAGCCCTACCTAAAGACTAACTTTAAACCCCCAGTGTTTTTTCAGGTTTAAAACCCACTGACAAACGACCAAATTTTTTCTTTAGGATTTTACGTAGTGGTTTTTAACATATTTTTGAAAAAAATTCCTTAACTTAGTGGCGAAAAACCCAAAAAATTGTTGCAGGAAGACAAAATGTCGCTTTTTATTTGAAAGTTAATTAGGTAGGTGCTCTTATGTGTTAAATAAAATATTTTTTTTATTTTAGGGGTTTACTAAAAAAGATCCCAAAAAATATGTATCTTTTTAATTTTCTACCCAAATTTGTGTTGTGGAAATTTTTTAGAACCAAAATTTCTCTAAAATTCTAAATAGAAACCTATCAATACTTTTACTTATTGCTATTGAGATTTTCTAAGAGATTTTTAAAAACCGCATGTTTATATTTAATTTAGTATTTAATAATATATTAAAAAATATTCTTTGAAATTTTTTAGTTTTCACAGAGCAAAAAACAGAGAAATTACTATATAAAATTAAAAATATGGACATTTTCTGAGCTTTTTTTAGTAAACCTCTCAAATAACAAAATTAGTTTAGCTAACACATAAGAATAATTAACTTTCAAATAAAAAACGAAATTTTGTCTCCCCCACATAAGAATGTGAATTGGCGAGACATGTGGGGGGTCCAAATTGTATAGAATTATTTACGGTTTTGACATTAACTGGGCTTTTTCAGCTGCGTTATATTATTAGCTCACCCAGGGGGTAACCAGAAAAACAAAAATATTTGTAGTGAATTCGTAAGTAGGACATTTTATTATGCTAGTTTTTTTCCTGAAGTCCTATCGTTAGTAGTTTCCGTCATAAATCCGGAAGTCATCCTTAATGAGAAACCCTGTATATTTTGTCTATTTTAGTACCGTGTGTGTAAAATTTCGCAATAATATATCCCCCAATCATTCCCATTCATTCCCCCATACTTAGTTTTGTCTCTAAAATTAAAAAATATGTAATATAAAATTAGTACAATACTTTTGTTATTTAACTTTTGGGGTTATTTTGTAATACATTCCTTTTTTTATTAAAGGTAGGTTGCTAAAAAAATGGCTTATTTAGTTTTTTATACATTTTCTCCCAAACGAACGGCAACAGCAACAAATTTTATTTTTCCGCAACAAATTAGTACCAGTTAGCTTCTATCAAATGGCATGCAAGACGTTCTAGCCCCCTAGTTAGTTTACGAGAGATTGTGCTAAAAGCGTTACGTGGCTAGGTTTTTTTACATTTTCTTCGAAACGGCCACAGCAACAAACTTTATTTTGCCGCAACAAATTAGTACCAGTCAGGCTCTATCGAATGGCACACAATACGTCGTGGCCCCCTAGTTAGTTTACGAGAAATTGTGCTAAAAGTGTCACGTGACTAGGTTTTTTTACATTTTCTCCCAAACGGCAACAGCAATAAATTTGATTTTGCCGCAACAAATTAGAGTCGGTCAGGCTTTATCGAATGACATACAATACGCCGTGGCCCCCTAGCTAGTTTATAAGAAATTGTGCTAAAAGTATCACGTGACTAAGTTTTTTTACATTTTTTTCCAAACGGCAATAGTAATAAATTTTATTTTACTGCAACAAATTAGAGTCGGTCAGGCTCTATCGAATGACATACAATACGTCGTGGCCCCCTAGCTAGTTTATGAGAAATTGTGCTAAAAGTATCACGTGACTAAGTTTTTTTTACATTTTCTCCCAAACGGCAACAGCAATAAACCTTATTTTGCCGCAACAAATTAGTACCAGTCAGGCTCTATCGAATGGCATACAATACGTCGTGGCCCCCTAGTTAGTTTGCGAGAAATTGTGCTAAAAGTGTCACGTGACTAGGTTTTTTTACATTTTCTCCCAAACGGCAACAGCAATAAATTTTATTTTGCCGCAACAAATTAGAGTCGGTCAGGCTTTATCGAGTGACATACAATACGCCGTGGCCCCCTAGCTAGTTTATGAGAAATTGTGCTAAAAGTATCACGTGACTAAGTTTTTTTACATTTTTTTCCAAACGGCAACAGCAATAAATTTTATTTTGCCGCAAAAAATTAGAGTCGGTCAGGCTCTATCGAATGACATACAATACGTCGTGGCCCCCTAGTTAGTTTACGAGAAATTGTGCTAAAAGTGTCACGTGACTAGGTTTTCTTACATTTTCTCTCAAACTACACCAGCAACAAATTTCATTTTGCCACAAAAAATTAGTACCGGTTAGGCTCTATCGAATAACATGCCACACGTCGTGCCCCCCTAGTTAGTTTTACATTTTCTTCCAAACGGCAACAGCAATAAATTTTATTTTGCCGCAGCAAATTAGAGTCGGTCAGGCTCTATCGAATGACATACAATATGCCGTGGCCCCCTAGTTAGTTTACGAGAAATTGTGCTAAAAATATCAAGTGACTAAGTTTTTTTACATTTTCTTCCAAACGGCAACAGCAATAAATTTTATTTTGCCGCAACAAATTAGAGCGGTCAGGCTCTATCGAATGACATACAATACGTCGTGGCCCCCTAGCTAGTTTATGAGAAATTGTGCTACAAGTATCACGTGACTAAGTTTTTTTACATTTTCTCCCAAACGGCAACAGCAATAAACCTTATTTTGCCGCAACAAATTAGTACCAGTCAGGCTCTATCGAATGGCATACAATACGTCGTGGCCCCCTAGTTAGTTTGCGAGAAATTGTGCTAAAAGTGTCACGTGACTATGTTTTTTACATTTTCTCCCAAACGGCAACAGCAATAAATTTTATTTTGCCGCAACAAATTAGAGTCGGTCAGGCTTTATCGAATGACATACAATACGCCGTGGCCCCCTAGCTAGTTTATGAGAAATTGTGCTAAAAGTATCACGTGACTAAGTTTTTTTACATTTTTTTCCAAACGGCAACAGCAATAAATTTTATTTTGCCGCAACAAATTAGAGTCGGTCAGGCTCTATCGAATGACATACAATACGTCGTGGCCCCCTAGTTAGTTTACGAGAAATTGGGCTAAAAGTGTCACGTGACTAGGTTTTCTTACATTTTCTCTCAAACGGCACCAGCAACAAATTTCATTTTGCCGCAAAAAATTAGTACCGGTCAGGCTCTATCGAATAACATGCAACACGTCGTGCCCCCCTAGTTAGTTTTACATTTTCTTCTAAACGGCAACAGTAAGAAATTTTACTGTGCCACAGCAAATTAGTGTCGATCAGGCTCTATCGAATGGCATGCAAGACATCGTGGCCCCCTAGTTAGTTTACGAGAAATTGTGCTAAAAGTGTCACGTGACTAGTTTTTTTTTATATATTCTCCCAAAAGGCAACAACAACAAATTCTATTTTGCCGCAACAAATTAGTACCGGTCTGGCTCTATCGAATGGCATACAATACGTCGTGGCCCCCTAGTTAGTTTGCGAGAAATTGTGCTAAAAGTGTCACGTGACTAGGTTTTTTACATTTTCTCCCAAACGGCAACAGCAATAAATTTTATTTTGCCGCAACAAATTAGAGTCGGTCAGGCTTTATCGAATGACATACAATACGCCGTGGCCCCCTAGCTAGTTTATGAGAAATTGTGCTAAAAGTATCACGTGACTAAGTTTTTTTACATTTTTTTCCAAACGGCAACAGCAATACATTTTATTTTGCCGCAACAAATTAGAGTCGGTCAGGCTCTATCGAATGACATACAATACGTCGTGGCCCCCTAGTTAGTTTACGAGAAATTGGGCTAAAAGTGTCACGTGACTAGGTTTTCTTACATTTTCTCTCAAACGGCACCAGCAACAAATTTCATTTTGCTGCAAAAAATTAGTACCGGTCAGGCTCTATCGAATAACATGCAACACGTCGTGCCCCCCTAGTTAGTTTTACATTTTCTTCTAAACGGCAACAGCAAATTAGTGTCGATCAGGCTCTATCGAATGGCATACAAGACGTCGTGGCCCCCTAGTTAGTTTACGAGAAATTGTGCTAAAAGTGTCACGTGACTAGTTTTTTTTATATATTCTCCCAAAAGGCAACAAAAACAAATTCTATTTTGCCGCAACAAATTAGTACCGGTCTGGCTCTATCGAATGGCATGCAAGACGTCGTGTCCACCTAGTTAGTTTACGAGAAAATGCGCTAAAAGGGTCACTTGACTGAGTTCTTTTACATTTTCTTCTAAACGGTAACAGCAACAAATTTGATTTTGCTGTAAAAATTAGTACAGGTCAGGTCCTATCGAATCGTATACAAGACGTCGTGGCCCCCTAGTTAGTTTACGAGAAATTGTGCTAAAAGTGTCACGTGACTAGGTTTTCTTACATTTTCTCTCAAACGGCACCAGCAACAAATTTCATTTTACCGCAAAAAATTAGTACTAGTCAGGCTCTATCAAATGACATACAATACGTCGTTACTCCCTAGTGAATTTACGAGAAAATACGCTAAAAGGGTCACGCGACTAGTTTTTTTAATATTTTCTCCCAAAAGGCAACAGCAACAAATTTCATTTTGCCGCAAAAAATTAGTACCGGTCAGGCTCTATCGAATGACATACAATACGTCATGGCCCCCTAGTTAGTTTACGAGAAATTGCGCTAAAAGAGTCACGTGACTAGTTTTTTTATATTTCTCCCAAAAGGCAACAGCAAGAAATTTCATGTTGCCGCAAAAAATTAGTACCGGACAGGCTCTATCGAATGACATACAATACGTCATGACCCCCTAGTTAGTTTACGAGAAATTGCGCTAAGAGGGTGACAGTCCTGTAAAAGGTTCTTTTACATGTTCTGTCAAACGGCAACAACAACAAATTCGGGGAGGCACAGGATCACAATGCCCAGTGCTAGCGAAGTTTTTGTAAAGACAAAGACGGGATTCGAACCCGGGACCTTCCGTACGGCAGGCAGATACGCTGCCCACTGCGCTACGGCGTTTTTTTTGCGATGATGTTTAAACACCTTTAGGTTTTTTAGGACCAATAGAATGGGCAGTATTGTATGTCAAGATATTTTTTCATAATTTTTGATTACTGTCGGACCCTATAAGCAACAAATTATGGCATACAAATCAATTTTGTCACATTAACCAAACGCAAGATATCGGTGGTCCCCCTAGCTTAACTGTTAAGCTAGGGGGACCACGTTTTTTCGAAAACGGCTGCAGCAACAAATTTTATCTTACCGCAACAAAACAGCCACAAATGAGCAACAAATAGTGGCATTAAAATTTTTTGGGCTCCTTATGGTGGTCGCCCTAGCTTAACCGACCAGAGATTTTGCAAGTAATTGCAGTAAACCGAGTTTTCCGAGCACCAAGCCATTAGCCAGAGGTGTAGTTTTTATATACAGTCGTTTGTATCTACTAAAGGGATACGGTCTAAATTTGTGTTTGTTTCTGTCTTCAGCACTCATGATGAATCCTTTCTGCCAGTGTGGCGGGTCTTGTGGCAAAACTCGAAAACCACTTGAACTATAAAAAAAACTTTGGCTTTTTTAAATTTACCCTAAAACCTATTTTTCTCATGATCATATCTTTTTTTACATTAATTGGTTTTAAAAAAAATATCGTTTATTTTATTTTTTTTACTTTAAAGAATGTGTTTTTTTTTATATATTTCAGTGCCGAAAGGTAATTCTTTAAAGTAAAGGTAAAATAAATTTTTTATGTAGAAAGAAAATATCAATCGAACAAAAAAAGATTTATTGTCCTAGCCTTTTTTTTGCACTTAGAAAATACTGAAGATAGTGACGTTTATGATGTTTTTAGAAGGCGAGTTTAAAATGACTTGTCAAAGTGAACTCAGGTGGCACCGCCATTTTGTTTTGGTTATAATAATTGCTTAAATAATTTTAAAAAAATAAAAATAAAATTTATTACAATCGTTGTTCCCCAGGTGTCATTCGAAAAATCACGAAAAACTGGTCCTTCTAGTTTTTGGATGATATATTTCGACTGTTTTTAAACTCTTTTAAACTCGACTGTTTTAAACACCAAAAAAGAAATGTTTCAAATAGAACCTACGGATTTTGAAGTAGAACCATTTAAAGTTGTAATGTTTACAGTATTGCCATATTGTAATTCTCCACGTTATAGGTGGCAATTTTGTATTTTTGGTATGCCTAAACATACCTCTATCTATGGCAAAAAACTCAGTATTATACGTGAAGCGTGATTTCAGGGTATTTTAAGAAAGCTTTTAACCTTACCCGAGTATAACAAACCAGTTATACTCGGACCTTACCATGAATTGTAGCGTCGCTTAGATCTAACAGCTTTTTATTATTTTTTGGATATACATAATTTTCCGCGGCGGATATATTTCTTTTAACATTCGTAACAAAAGCGTTAAAGGCCTTGTGATCGTCGTCTGCTAAGACATAAAAAATTAACTGAAAAAAATACAAAGCACACTTCATTATTGTCACAAAATAAAGTTTGTATGAGCTGATATAAGTATACTATCGCCCAGGTTAATTATTATGGTAAGTATATGTACGCCGTTATCATTTTTTAAAAAGATAGCAATATAAAATTATACCTGTCTGATATATAATAATCTATGGAGAGTCAAAAACCCTATTGTCTACCAGGGGTTGCTTTACAATTTAAAATTATTTTTTTGAATTTTTGCATTTTTCTTGCAAACTAATATAGATAGAGGTAGTGATTAGTATTTTTGAAATTAGAAAGGAAAATGCGATTCAAACGTTTAACAATATAAAGGGTGTTTCATTTAAAATAAAAATCTTGGTATCAAAATTTGACATTTACAATGACATTTAGCTATTTTAGACAGGTAACTCCTAACGTATGCAAAGAGTTATAAAAGTTTTGCATTACCTACTACTACCTAACTCAACCAAACAGATCCAACCTAAGCCAACCTAGACCTAACCCTCACAATGTCCTATGCGACTCAAGGAACTGCGACGCAAATGTTTGCGACGGAGTTGGTCTGCGACGAAATGGTTGAGGACGGTAGTGGGGACCCGCAACTGTTTGCAACTTTAAATTTAAGACGCAGTGATAGAAAACCGTCAAACAGTAACGCTTGAGTGTGTCTTGGGTACTGAGCGTAGCGCCACCATGTCCAAAATGGCGCGGAATTTTATAGAAGCTCGGGAAAACATAAATACACATGTCCTTCGTACGTCTAACGCTATTTGACACTGTTGACATTTAAACGTCATGTATGGTTAAGGGCTGTCGTGAAACGCAGCAAACGTACGGACGGTTAACAGGAATTTTAACGTACGAAGGACATGCGGATTTGTGTTTTGGCGAGCTTTCATTAAATTCCGCGTCTACTTCCGACAGGGTGGCGTTACGCTCAGTATACCCAAGACAAAGCCAAGCGTGTTTTATCGTTCTTTAAAACGCATTTAAATAAAGCAATAAATTTGGGTACTTCTTATCCTCTGCTTTCTCGGAACTTAATTAAGAAGGTACAAATTTTGGCTTGCAATCCTGGAAAAAAAACCTCATGAAAGATCATAGCAAATAAAAGATAAAACATCATAAGTTTTCATAATCTATGCTCATATAAACTTATGATATTTTATAATTTTTGACTAGTGAAAGTGAAACACAAATCCCGCATAGGAGTTCATCATATTTTATCAGCCAGTTGGCTTGTAAAAGTTTATAATATTTTATAATTTTTGAATATGACAATTCCTCATAAAGGTTTAAAAGATTTTATAAGATATATCTGTAATATTCTAAAATAAAAAATTATGGCACATCTTTACCTACATAACAATTGTAATGCGATAATAATAATAAATAATAATAACAAAGAATCTGATAGGAATGTTATATTTTACCATTGGGAGTATTACGAATACATGCCGGCAATAAGTTACGTTTTACCTCATACAGGTGATATAAACGTGATACAAACGTGGCGTGAAACATGATTATAATATTATTAATAAATTATAGTAATTTACCTGAGCACTTCCCAAAAATATGACTATGATATTCCCAGAATGTTTGTTTCGCAAAATGATGGTAATATCGCACATAGAAAATATGGATATCCCTACTGACTATTGTATGGCTATGATTTTGTAATTCAAAACCTGTCCAGATGGCCACAAGATGGATATCCTAAGATATGCAGTGGATATCCACATGAATATCCAGCAAATATGCATTAGTCTTCCACTAAAGTGCGAGACTATAGCTGAAAATTCATGGTAGGTATATCAATCTATAACCATTATGTTGATGTACTACTTGAGATTGGTTTTCAAAAGTTTACCTGCCAAATAGAGAACATATATTGACTCCAGTGCCATCTACCTATAATAGATGACATGAACTAAATTACAATTATAAATCATGTAAATCGCATTCTTTTAACAATATAGTAATATTTTCAGCAATATACCAAAATCCTGACAAAAATATTCTTTTTGGGAATATTCATAAAAATAACTTGATTATCACGTTATCATGGGAATATTATTATCTTATTACCAAAGAAATATAAATATTCTTGTCATATTCGCATTAGAATATTCCAAAAATAACTTTGAGGGAATATTCCTAAAATATGAATATTCCTCTAATGTTTTGTGGGTAGTAGTAGTAATAGTAGTAGAAGTAATGTAATAGAGATTAATATACAGTCAAACTAAAGTATAACCTAACCTAAACTATAAACTACGATGACCTAACCCACTATAATACAATAACACTGCCTGTACTTGCACAATATCTACATATCTAATGGAAAACTGGTCTCGTATAAGTACTTATTTATCGCCAGGAGCCGTGGGAGAGATGTTACTTCGATAAATTTCTATGAGATTCTTTAAGGCATTGTTTATAAAATCTTACAAGATTTCATAAGCCAAAAACTATTTTTTTGTTGTAAAAGTATTTACGACAGATGATGTGATTATAGTTTTTTTTATGAGATTTTATAAGTTCTGGTATGCGACGACTTAATATATTTGTTTCAAAGGGAATATAAGTTAGGGCAGGTAAAATCTTATTACTTTGATAAGTTTCTATGAGATTTTGTAATATTTTATAACGTAATGGTACGTCCTTGGGATGTCGCCCAGTACGTATATTTTATTTCCCATGTAGAATCAAAATTGGACGTAAAATGATCGTAGGTACGTACACTTTGTTACGTACTATGTACGTACATTTTAGTACGTACATAGAGTACGTCCCCTATTGGTCCCGGGACGTACCGACGTAAAATGGACACAAAATGTACATCCCTGGGACGAAGAGTGCTGCATGTGATCATAAGTCAAAAAATATTTTTTGTAGAAGTAAGTAACTATACTAAGTATAGCTTTTCAGGTGTGTTTTTTATGAGATTTAATTAGGTTTTCTTGGCGGGATGGACACATTTTATCTATAAAATATTGTTTGACTAACTATAAAATTGTGAACAACGGCCCTTAAGGGTTATTTCTAAAGTTCGAGCGGATAACTTTTAACTCCTTAAGAGACGCCATAATATTTTCTTATACTGTTTTGGACATGAGCTTTTTAGTGTGCATAGTAATATTTAATTTTTTGGGGATGTATAAATAGACAACTTGATTTTTCAGAAATATAATAGGTATTTTATTTCAATTGTCAAAGTTCAAATCCATTGTGAAATAATATTCAGTCCTACACTAATACAAGTATTTTGCATGAAAATTTACCATTACATAAAATCTGGCCAATACTGTAGTCCAGGAAATCTCCGACTTACATTCTGCGTCCTGCCTAATCACTATAGTACACTTTTTTATATTTTTACATTATTCGTTTGATTCTTAACTTCACACGACAGTTTTTATACCGGGCTTTTAGCATGTTGAAATACTTTAATAAAACAAACTTCACTTTTTACATTCTACCTATTTTCTTTAGTTTGTACTATTTGAACTTTCTTGGTGGAGAATTTATTTCGAACTGTTCTCTTTGAGAATTTATTTTAAACTCTTGTCTTTCAGAATTTATTTTGAACTGTCCTCTGTTTAAGCCAATTTTTACTTTTATAGCAAAATTTTTGCGTGGAATGGACGTAAACACCGAATTACTTAGAAAAACGCGCTTTCATGCTGGAAGTCTATTCCTCAACAGGGAGCGGCATAAATCGCTATAGAGAATGATCAGATATCGTAATGATCAGAGATCGTAACAATACACGTCCTATGGATACGGTCCTACAGTGATCTCGCGGTCCTGTGATGAAAAATTCTTGTTAACTGACGTAGGGATGGTTTTTGGGAGCTCTGCAAATTGAATTTAGTTTTTAACAATTTTTTGACGGGCGCGCCATGCCTATAGACATAGAAAACAGTGAGTGTTTGGACTTAAGAGACTTTTTTGTGATTGTTGGTTTTTTCAATTTAAATAATGTTTTTTATTTTGGGTAAGAAATATTTCTTTAGAATAAATGTCCCGTTTTTGACAAAAGGAAATGTTGAAGAAAAAATGTATTAAAACTTTTGTGGAAATTATTTGGGAAAACTTATGAAACAAATAAAAAATATTTTGAATATTTAAATTTTATTATGACAATCTTTTAGGTTGTCTGCTAAAAAGAAAATATTTTCAAAAAATATCGAAAGAAAAAAAAATATTTTAAAATTTATCATAGCTTTTTTTAACTTATTTTTGATTTATTTGACTACTTTTGAAACAAAAAGGAAACCATTTAAAATATTAATTTATAATCACTTTTTGTGGAAAGAAAATATTTTGCCAAGTATTAAAACAAATTAATTTTTTAATTTGTTTATAACTTTGGGATATTATGAAAAATTATGTTTTAAGTTTTTGTTTTTTTAACAACTTTTGAAATATTTTTTTTTAAACAAAAATTAATAACTCTTTTTTTTAGTAATTTAATTTTACATTTTCGACCTTTCAAAAAATCTTTTTAAAGACTTGTTTTTACCAACTTATAGAAAATTATAAATGTTCATAGAAATCTGTGAAATTCTATAAGTTGGTCTGATCATAAAATATCCCAAAATCTCATGAAAAAATGGTTTTTACAAACTCTCAAGATAAAAAAAACTCATCTGAAACCACATAAATTCTTACCAAAATCCTAAAATTTTGCCTCACAAAAACTTATAAACCTTATAAAAACTAATAAAATTCAGGTGTGTTTTTTATGAGGTTTAATGCGGTTTTTTTTTAAACTAATTTTATTTTGAAAATTTAAAACAAAAACTAATACCATATCTCGAACGTCAAAAAACCGCACTGTCAACGCAAAACCTGTACCAAAAAGGCTATTTTGAACTGTCAAAGAGTGTTAAAGTTATCGTTCTCGGCGAAGTTATCGAGCTGTAAATTGGCACGATCAAAAACTATCTAATCGGTCTTACCGTGCCGAGCCGCGTTGCACCTTCTTAAATGAAAGGAGCTTTTTTACATTTCAGTTAGCATAATTTAAAAGAATCAAAAAGTATTTCGTCCACTTGTTTATTTTACTTCGTATCAACACTTTTTAAAAACTATTTTAAGTTTGAAATTTAAGATAAATAAAAATATTTACAAAAGTTTATTTGGCATCCGGAAACGCTGTTATGTTTGAGTTAATCAGCGGACGTCCGTTTTTGATCAATTTTTGATTGCTCGTGAAAAAACAAGCGCCCCAGTGTATTCCCTCTGCTCTCCGCAATTGCCTCTACCTAATTTTTAAGACTCTGTTAGACCGTTTCCAACCAATTATTACACTAGGCCTTAATTTTTGATGGAACATTAAATTTTAGGAGGGTAAAAAAAAGTATTAAAATTTAACAAAAATTTTTGCAGAGAAAATATGACTCATTATTAAGACTCCTTATTTTTGTTGGGTTGTGGGTAATTGTCTAATTATATTTTAAAATGCTTTTTTACATAAAATATTTTACAAAGCTAAATAAAATAAAAAAATGCAAGTGGATAATTTTTTTATTATTATTAGGAATTTATATTCACAACTTTGCATGCAATATATGCATCAATACAGTACATTTAAGCACACACAATTTATTTCAACGCGTGACAAAAATTAAGTTCTTCGAAATCACTACTTTGTTTTCGAAAAACACTAGAAAATTACTAATAATATTGGTGGACCTTAACTATAGCTTGACTGAAAATCAAGTAACGTCTTAGATTTATCTCTAGTTCTAATTATATGAAAGATATCATAAACAAATAATAAACTAATCCTAACAATGATAATTATTCTTAGACTACATAACTCTTCCCTACTTAAGTTCGGAAAATAGAAGTTGAAGATTTTCCAAACCCTTTGGCTCCAGTTCTAGGGTGATAACTTTTTTGTACGTTTTCTGTTCCGCAAGAGTTTCCAAGTTCTTAGTGAAGTGTAGCTGAGAATCATGAATAAAATAAGTAGAGTTGGGGTTATCCAGTGGTGTGCTGTTAATATTCCCATCTTTTTTTTATACATGAAATTTAATAGCTGTTGTTATTTTGTTGGCTTCTAATATTTCTTTACAGTTAAGTTCTTGCCACCCAATATCAATTTTTGGTAAGTTCATGCTGTAGTAAATATTATTAGATTTTTCTGCTATGAATGATTGTCCGTTTATTTCTAGCAGACATTTGTCTAGTCTTATTAAAGTCGGTTTTTGTCGAGGTTTTTGTATAATTTATAAGCGTTTTAATTCTTGGCAGTTGCTGACCAAAGAAATCGGTTTTGCTGGAATTACTTACTGACTAAGATTTCTTCTTTATTAATTTGCGTAATAGTTGTTTTCGTATAGTGGACACTGACCATGGCGCGCCTTCTGAACTCATTGTTCTTCTTGCGAAAGGTGTTCTTGTGAGCACAGAAAGATGTCTTCTATCTTCGGGGGTTCTTCTTCAGTAGAAAAGTATTTTTCTTCCGCAAGTAATATGTAGGGTTTAGGAATCAATACGGTTTTATTGAGGATCGGTATAGGATATATTTTACACAATCTAAATTGCAGTAGTAGTAGTAGTAGACTTGCTTTATTGTCCAAGACTAACAAAATTCTTATTGGCAAAGCTAAACTTAACTCTAGTCTAATAAGTAAACTACAGAAGATAATTTTATTAAGCATAAGGAGTAGAAGAGGAATTCATGGGAGAAGTTTAAATCTAACCCCAGTTTTAAACTCCAAGATTCTTTCAAAATATTATGATATTAAGTACAGGTAGGTATCTTAAAAGTCAATTTAAAATTTAATAGTCAATAATTTAAAAGTCATGTGAAAAAAGATAAAAAAATAATCGTAAAAAGAGGAAATACAAAGTAATAACAAACAACAAATCTTAAAACAAAATGAAACTTGTGAAAAGCTAAAAGCATTTTAAAATATATATCTAAATGTAAAAATAAACAGTTATTTAAAAAAAAAAACAAAAAAAAATAGTAACAATAAAAATAAAAATAAATATCTAGGTCACAATAAGTAAAAAGTATTAAAATTAAACTTTAGGTACATTAAAGTATTATTGAACAGGTACATAGTTTTAGGTGTTAGGTTTTAGGAAAATAGCATAAAATATAGATATAATATTATATATGCCGACCAATAGCTGTAAAACAGGGAGCATTTATTGCAACGTTAGGATAATCATCACTAAGCAAGATTAAAGAAGATTAAGAAGAAAAAAGGGATGTATGAGTATGTATATATATATATATAAAGTTCAATGTAATTGGGGAGATTAAAGATTTAGGTAAAAAAGTTAATATTAAGATCTCCCGCTACTATAAGTTTAGATTTAAACGGTAAATTAGAAAGAAAAATTTGATGGACGGATAATTGGTATATGAATTGCAAATGTTATTGACTTGTTAGTGTGACTTGAGGTGTCATCATTTTATAATAATTTATGGGAATTGAATGGTATTGTTTTTGGGTAATTTTTTTAAAATTTCAATAAGTTGCACATTGTCAAGAACTGTGCTGTGCATTATATTTAATCTTGCAAAACTTATTGCATGTTCAGCAATTAACAAAATCGATTTAATTTTCAGCAGGAGTTTATATTGTCAACGATAAGCTTATTTTCGAATATTTTTTTTTGTTTTCTTTAAATTTTGACAAATATGTGGCGTAGGTCTGGGTAACCTTAGTAAGAATTAAGATAGATTGCTTAAGATTATTTTGAAGTTGTTTTTGATTATTGCAGATTGCTGATATATACTAACCGAATTTGTTCGTCATCTGAATCCAATATTCCAAAGCATTAATTAAACGACGTTTTTTCCGAGGATTTTCGCTAAATAATCTAGTGTTAGATTTGAGAAATCTAAGGATTTCAAAAGCCTGGTTAAGTTTTTCTTGAATAAGGTGCGCAAAATGCTCTTTAGGGTTCATTTTTATTAAAATTGGATTGGTGGAAGAGTTTTCTAATTCTGCTAAACATTTTTTTATATGGTTTGATGTGCATAGGTTATGTAAGTAGGTCCGAGGACAATGGGGAGGATCGAGTTAACGATTTCTTTTTCTTCGGAGCACCATACCGTGGGAATTGCGATTAGTAAGAAAGAACGTTGAGGTTTTAATTTATTGAGGTGTATGGCTCGTTTTTGAGCTATATAGTAGGGCATATTTTGGGATTTCTCGTAAAAGTTTAATGGCTGGAGTTGATTTTTTTGTATGCATACACGCGCGCAAGGGGGCAGGGGGGGAGTTTTAAATTTGTCATTTGTAATGTTTCGCTTTATAATTTATTTTTCAAAAAACTGCTTAACTCATTTAAATGAAAATACTGTCGATTGGAAGGCAATACTTAACCGCAAAGTATATAATAAGTTTAAGTCTTCGACATTAGTCCCGGAGGTAACAACAAAATTACAAAGTTTTGATTTAAAAATAAAAACTAAAAATTTAATTTTTAAAATCTAACTTTACTATAGCTTAACAATTTTAATAAATAAGTTAGTATACAATGAATATAATTTTAATTATAACTAAAGTATACTACGTAAAAATGGTATAAAAATCTTCAAAAGATTCCTTTTCATATTTTAAAAAAATATATTTTTTGTCTTGAGACCATCACATTTTCCTTATTTTTATGCAATTGGTTCTCATTTAAAAACAATTTTTTCCTGTTGAAATAAAAACCTATTTTTATCCATAAATATTTTTTTTGTGCTTCCCGTTAGTTGGCCAAAATAAAAAGTAGCCACAAGATTGACCCTTATGACCTTGTGGTTGTCTACATGTCGCCAAACTAGAAAAATAGAAAAAAAAATATTTTTTTTAAAAAAAGAACCATTTTCAAACTCTCCCTATTATGAATGCATTTTTATAGGTGATTCTGGTTTTGACTAGATACTCGTTACCTCTAAGGCCGGAGATTTTAAATGATGTATAAAATAATACACGGTTCTGTGAAAAAAAAATGAGTTTTAGAGGGTTAAATTCCAAGGAAATTGAATTTATAGGGATTCTGCGTTGTTCTTGAGCGGATTTATTTATTTACCGCGATTCTTTTTACAGCGAGGTTTTCTACCGCGTCAACATATACAGCGCAAAATATTTACCGTGAATGGAGCTACCAGCGAAATAATTTACAGCGCAAGCGCAATGCATTTATTGCAAAATACTTTAGGGCCGTCTGCAATTACCGCGACAAAACAAAACGCGCATACATATTATAGCGCAAGATTTCGACCGCCAAGAAAGTTACCGCGCTCATTAAGATACCGCGCAATACCAGGTTTTCATGCTTTGCAGGCGTGTTATTTAATTTTAAGGTCAGAACTAAAACGTTACTAAAAACTATTTTTATCCTAAATATTTAAATCCAGATTACAACGTTGTCATAAGATGCCGTTGGTAATGATCTAAACGAACAAGTTTGTAGGAAGATAAATAAAAAAGAGCAATTAGTTTTCTTTCTGCTGAAAAATTTGTTTTTTTAAAAATAAAAACTGTTTTTTGTTTATATGAAATTGTTTTATTTTATTTTTTCAAATTATAACAATATGAATGCTTTGTTATTTTTCTTGTTCTTAAGGACAAATAGCACTGAATCCTTAGAAAAAACGAGTAGCGTCAAACTTTTGATATTTTAATTTCTAAATAAATTAGGCAAACAAAAAAATTTAGTAACTCAAAAGAACATATGTCATAACATCCAAAATTAGAGCTATCGATGCCGTTGCTAAAAGTAGCAATTAGATCCTTGAAAGTTGTAGACAATGCTTGGTTTACAAGTGAAAGGTTTTGGACTTCCATTATCTTTATTTGTAATTTTTCACAATGTTTCGACTGAAGATATTACATCAGTTGAAACGTTGTGAAAAAGTACAAACAAAGCCAATGTAGGTCCGAAACCTTTCACTTGTAATTTAGGTAGGTACTTATCAAAACACAAAAAAAGTAATTTCTCATTTTTTAACATTTTTTTTGTTCCAAAACAAAAACATATATAATATTACGCAACTGCTTTATTACCCATTATTTAATACTGAAAAACACTAGCTATAATTTTGATCTTATTAGGACTATCTGCGTGCTCCCAAATAAGAGAAGAAAAGTTGGACAGAACTTTAAGATGTACTAAAAATATAGGGTATTCTGAAAAAAAAACTTAAATAGAGTATATAGGTATGTATATATAATAAAATCACTCTTATATCGTTATGTATTATATATATTTACCATCGTACTCCAAATTACACCTGACAGTAGCATGGGCTTGCTGCAAAAAAACATTTTTTGCACTTCAGGAACTAAAATGGCACTTTTCGTCTCGGGGACTAAAATAAAATTATTTGTTGAACCATGCAAATTTTGATGTCATGGGATTTCAGAATAGCATATTATTATCTATGTGTCAAAATTTTTTGTATATTGACATTTATACGTACAGAATCTGACATTGAATTTTTATTTATTTTTAATTTTTCGGTTTTTAACATTTTTCTCCAAAATATTGGTAAAAACAGTAGCCAGAAAAAATAAAAAAAAACCTTTGGTCCATGGCAAAACCAACCAACGACAACATAACGTCCTTATTAGTTTAATTTCGTCAAAGTTTGTACATTGTATAATGTACATTGAAAATTTTTTAAATATTCTTGGATTCTAACCGAGTGAAATAGATACCAAAAATCCATTTTTGAATATTTGTCCTTTTGTGTCTCAGCATCAAGTAAAGGGGGGGAGATACATATATAAGCTTTATTTCATTAAAATCGTTTCACGGGATCCAAAGTTATGATCATTTAAAGGAAAAAACGGGAGAACACGTGTTAACCCGCTGGCAACGGGAGGTGGAGAGAGTCGGGGAGGGTCTAGAGGATGGCAGCAATCAGACAAAAAAAATCAAACATCTTTTTAAGAAATGCGGTATTCTTAAGACAAACAATTTTTTTAATTAAATATGGAAACAGTTCTTTGGGACATTTTTACGCCGTATATAATTACTTTAACAAATGTAAAAATTCAATGTGTTATAGCTGCTTTATTAAAATTATAAATTTAAGGAAATTATTTTTTGTTGTTGTTACCTCAAGGACTATACTACTTAAAGCAGTTTTGGTCGGTAACACCTTCCATAAGACACTATTTTTTTTTAAAATCAGTTTGGTACCTAGTTTGTGCACAATAAATTTCAAAAGAAACCAGTATACATGCAAAAAAAATAAAAACAACCCCTTTGCCCCCCCTACCTTTGCGCGGGTTTGTAATAAAATATCTGTGTAGTAATTCCCCTGAAGTTTCTCCAGCCTATTGCAAAACCAATTTAACATAGGGGATCCACCCAACAACAACGCAGAATCCCTATAAATCTCACTTTCTTTTCATAGAACCGTCTATTATTTTATACATCATTCGAAAGTTCTATCCTTAGTGGTTAAGACCCCATAGTCAAAACCAGAATCACATTTTAAAAATTCATTCAAAATAAAAATAGTTTTAAAATGGTGCTTTTTCAAAAAATCATGTTTTTCTATTTTTCTAATTTGGCGACATCTAGACAACCACAAGGTCATTAAGGTCAATGTTGCAGCTACTTTTTATTTTGTCCAACTAATCGGAAGCACAAAAAATATATTTCTAAATAAAAATAGGTTTCTATTTTACCAGGAAAAAAATATTTTTAAATGAGAATCAATTAAGTAAAAATAAGGAAAATGTGATGTTCCGAAAACAAAAAATATTTTTTTTTAAATATGAAAACAAATCTATAAAACATTTTTATACCATCTTATACGCAGTATATTTTAGGCATAATTAAAAGTTGATTAGTTGTATACTAACTTATAAATTAAAATAAATTAAAATTGTTAGGCTACATATCAAACTTAGGTTTTAAAAACTAAATTTTTTTGTTGGTTTTTTTAAATCAAAATTTTGTAATTTTGTGGCTGCCTCCGGGACTATTGCTGAAACTTTAGACTTGTCACATGTTTTGAGGCAAGTATAACCTTCCAACCGATATTATCTTTAACTAAATTAGTTAAGCAGTTTTTGAAATATAATACATTACATGTAAAAAAAGAAATTAAAACTTCCCCCTCCCCTGTGCCCCTTGCGCACGTGCATATATAATAAAAAATATTTTTTTTTTGTAATTAGCTAAGGGTCTTATTTTACATGGGGCATCTGCCCTACTAATAATTTTTCAAGGATAGGCATTCACAGGGACGCTGAGTTATTTGTATTTGTTATAGTATTTTATTTTTGATTTTTTAGAAAAGTTTTTCTCATAGAGTAGTTTGCTGGGGTCTATAATAATTTCGGTTTGGCGATTCTCATTATGTTTTTTCAATATTTTATTTTGATTATCTTCGAGAGTTTTGTGTAATTGTCAGTTTATAGTTTTTATTCTTTCGGAATGTTCTTGTTTAAAGTGGGTGAGTTTTTCTTCTTCTGAGGATTTTTGTAATCAAGTTTACCTTCAATGATTGGAATGGTATGCACTTGGTAGCGCTGTGTGTTGAATTATTATACGATAAGATTGCGTAATTAATTAAATTGGTAATGTTTTCTTTTGGTTTTTCATTTTGAAGTGCCAAAAAGTCGTATTATGTTGAATGAAATCCTGCAACATAACTTTTGAGTTTTGGTTGTGAGGGGTACAAAAATGTATTTTAATGTTATGCAACATACATAAATTTTGAACATTTTTATTTTTAAAACAAGTGCCATTATCGGTAGTGATTTTTCGTGGAAGGAGATTTTCTACTATTTCAGGACCATGATATGAGATAAGGGGATAAGCTTGTCCTAGTTTTAAAAAGCTGTCAAGAACTATGTAGATATGTTCGAATGGTTCATGTCCGAAAGGGATTGAAAACTAGTTTATTAGGGTGTCACACAAAGATTTACGTAGATTTTGACATCATTTTCGAAATATGACCAATGAAATCTCTTTTTTCGAGAGAAAATATTTTCTTGTAAACCCCTATGTGTGGTTTTTTGATAATATTTAACATTTAATTAATGTTCGCTTTTATCTGCTATGTCTTCAAGGAGGTTTCTGGATTATAAAGTTTAAAGGCATTATTTTTAAAGTACTTTTAAAAAGTTCTTATAAGGGGTTCTAAGCTACCATTTTTCAAGAGCAAACGGTCTTAGAATGTGAGTAGGAATATAAAGATTCAATGTTTGTCGAAGATTTGCTGCCGCTCCGATTTATACTAGTTGTTTTGCGAGAACCTGACGATAACTTGATTTTTGAAGGTTAGTCGCATTATTTGTATAAGTTACCTCGTTTATGGAGGATTTTCTAGGTTTGAGTGTACTGGTTTCATGTCAGTTTTATCTGGATTAGTGGAACATTTTAGAATTTCGTCTAAGTCTTGTGTGCTTAACGGTGGGGGATCGTCCGTAAGATCAATATTAGGAAGGATTGATAAAGCGTCATCACAGTCGTTTTCTATGCTATTTCTTTGGGTTGGAATGTGAGAAAGCACGTCGGCGTTTGTGTTTTATTTTCCTTTTTTATATATTATTTCGAAGTTGTATTCCGCTAATTTTAATTTCCATGGACCTAGTTTTGAATTTGGTTCTTTGATATTTATTAGCCACTGGAGAGGTTTATGGTCGGACACCACTTTAAAAAGTTTGCCAAAAAGATAGCGGCGGAAATATTTGATGACCAGACTATAGCTAGAAGTTCTTTTTCGATAGTTGAATATTTAATTTTAGCGGGATTGAGGGTTCAAGAAACGTATGCGATTGGAAGGTCTTTACCGATGGATCCTTGAGAAAGTACAGCTCCTATTGTAAAATTCAATGCATCTGTGGTTAAATTCAAAGGTATATTCTACATTACAATCTTTTTTTTTAGACAATTTGTTAAGGGCTTGGTCAGTTTTATAAAATTATTTATAAACTTTCGGTAGTATCCTACTAATCCTAAAAAAGATTTAATTTCTTTAGGGTTGTTTGGAATTGGAAAGTCTAGAATTGCTTGGATTTTCTTAGTGTTAGGTTTGATTCCTTCGGATGTCATCACATGACCTAAAAACTCTAAGTTTTTTGTAAGAATTCGCACTTATCTGATTAAATTTTCAGGTTGTGATCTTGAAAAAATAATGATATCGTCCGTGTAAACTAACTGTTTGGAAAGTAGCAAGTGTGTTTTTGAAGGCAAATGACATTCTAACGAATTCATAGTGTCCATTTTCAACATTAAATGCAGTTTTAGGTATAGAGGAGGGGTGTATCTCAATTTAATAGAAACCTGAAGCTAGGTCGAGGATAGTAAAATATTGAGATCGTCCAAGTTTATCAAGAATATCTGTAATGTTTGGTAAGCGGTACCGTTCATCGATTGTTTTTTCATTGATTTTACGATCGTCGATCGCAATACGCCATTTTTGTTTACCTGAGAGTGTTATGGTTTTGTCTTCGAGCATTTGTTGTATTTGTTTCTTTACCTCTTTTTTGTGCATATAAGGGTATCGATAAGATTTTGTATGTGCTGGGATTTCCGCCGTTGTTTTAATTTCGTGTTTTACAGCGTTAGTAATCGTTAGGTTGGTGCAAGACGTTCAGGAATAATTGTGAGAGAACTTTATATAAAATACTTTTTTCTTCGGGATTCAAATAGTTTGTTTTTAACATTGAAAAATTGCTAGAAAAATCTTGACTGGAATTACTGGATATATAATTGATTTCTGATGTTATTAATTCTATATTGAAAATATCATTTTCCGATTCACAAAAGGATATACATTTTTGTTCTATGTCAAAGGGGTTAAATTATATTAGTCTTTTAAATTTCTTATTTCTAGAACGATCATTGTGCTTGTTTTTCCCGGTATTTCAATTTTTTGTGTTTGTTATTGTGAAGGCATTTATTTTTTATATCGATATTATTAAAGTTTAATTTCCTTAGGTCTTTTCCACCTAGAATACCGTCAAAATAGTCGTAAAAACTAAACAAGATAAACTCTAATTGCGCAAACCAACTCACACTAGACAATGTCTTAATTTCAAATATAACCACTCAACATCAACCAAACTGGGAATTGCAAAATCTCTCATAGATCGAGCCACCTACATCTGCAATACAGAAGAAGCTTTAAATAAAGAAAAGTCAAAAATTCGATCCGATCTGCGAAGGAATGGTTTCTCCAACTATACGATCAATAGAGCTCTTCAGACCACACCATCACCAAAGCCTAAAAATAAGAAGAATAGGCAACCAATACCTTCTTCGGACTGTCTTCAAAACGACCACAACAATAAGAAGTCAATTGACAAAAACAACCACAACGCCACGACCGACACCAAGAACTGCATCTACCAGGTACCAGCCGACCTATGGAAGTTTGACTTACCGAACACAAACTCAAAACTCGACAAGGGGACACAACTTGATCGAAAATAACTCAACATTGCTGGGAAAATCAGCATCATATGGAATGGAAAGAGGCAAAGCTCGTCTCCAAGGAGAAAAAACTATTCAAGCGAAAATTCAAAGGAACAGCATTCATCATGAGGAACCAGAATGTATTTTCTCAAAAAAGCGTCATCATCAAGGATATTTGAAAACCCACACTTTTCAGAGGTAACACATTTCAACTGTGAAAGGGCGGAGCCAACCAGTAGTTTTAATGTTCGAAATTCTAGTTTATTCTCTACTTACACCTATTATAGTTTTTTTAATTATACATCAATTATACAGGGTTCCTAAGATTTTCCTTAGGGATAGGATTTCAATAAATCAAACAGAAATGGCATAGAAAGTTCTGCGCGCACAAAAGAAACAGGTATATTGAGCAATGGTGCCAGTTTGTTATTATCTCCGGACTGCTTTCATGAGAAAAAATTGTCGCCACTCTTTCATTGTGCGCATAAATCATAGTTGCAATAATAACCATTGAAAAGATGTCTGCAAATTCCGCTAGATGGCGGCCACACCAGGAAAAACTGGGATTCACAGGCATTGTATTTTTATTTCCTTTTGAGTCGCTTCAGTTTCGTAAATTTTGTGTTTTTAAAATGCCGTATACTCGAGAAGAAAAGATTTTTATTATTAAAAACTACATAAAAAGTGACAGTGCGGACGAGGTCATTGGGCTTTTTGCTTTTGCGTTTCCAGGACTCAACATAAATTTGGACGAATTGTGGTTTCAGCAAGATGGCTGTTCATCCCACAATTCACGCCAGGCTACAAATTACCTTCGTCAGGTATTTGGTGATAGAATTATTTCCACGTATGGAAATATCCGATGGCCTCCTCGATCACCAGATCTTGCGCCAAATGACTTTTTCCTATGGGGTTGTTGGCACGACAAAATTTTCCAACACCCTCACTTACGGCCTACGACTATACAGGAGTTGAGGGCGAAAATTTTGGAGGCGGGCAACTCTATCACCCCTGAAATGTTGGCTGCTACGCGCCAAGAGTTTTACAATAGATTGGGATATTGTGAGGCTCAAGAAGGGGACAGATTTGAACATCTAATCTAATTAAAAATTAGATGTTTTTAGGTCTAAACCACAGCTTTTTCTTGCTTAAAGGAGGCGGCAGGGTCCATTATTTACGATACTGAGCGATATACTCGTGAGGTTGTTAACATTAGAAAGAAATATCTTCGCTTTTAACTAAATTTCTTTCCATTCTGTTCTACTAGTGACATCTATCCGGAAACGGCCAAACCATGCAGCTAGCACTAGCAGCCAAAGAAATCAATGAACCGCGCTGTTTTTCCTGCAGAGCTTTTGGCTTGCGATATTATTGATTTTAAATAAAGCTGGCCCTACACTACATTTGATATTTTCGAGGTGTTTTATGACATGATCTCGAAACATGTAGCGAACCAATTCTTCAAAACTAGCGGGAGGGTAAAAGTGAAAAATAAGGGGCTGCCAATATTTGTAACACCCAAAAAGGGGTGAAAAGATTTATTTTGCTTTGTTACTTTACAAAAAACGTTTTTTTTTACGAAAAACTTGAGCTCTGCCACTTTTTTTCTTCAACTTTCTCGAAATTTTCGTCATACCGTAGAAAAAAATTATTTCCCCCATGGTCATACTCTACTTTTATTCGAAAAAATTTAGAAACATAGACGGGATCAGTTTTCCTAAAACGGCGGATCTTGGTTTCGAGTGAGAAGATAAAGGGCGCCGTAGGCAAAAATTTTTCAATTAAATTAGCCGAACGCAAAAATGTTAGAAAAACAAAGCACGAAATAAAAATGGCGCCGCTTACAATTTTTTTTCAAAAATTACGTAATTTCGGGAACGCAAAGAAATAGGTCTAAAGAGTATAATTTTTAAGAAAAAAATATCAATTTTCTCGACCTCCTCCACTGGGACTACAGGGGCCGTGCACAAATTACGTAATGATCATATGGGGGAGGGGGGTTACAAAACGTTACGTAGATGGGAGGGGGGTTTTTGACAGCGTTTGCATTTGTGTGAAACTAAGAAAATTTGGAATGAAAATAAGTGAAAAGTTTTTTTTTTTTTGGGGGGGTAGTGGTCTTGAAATCGTTACGTAATATTAGGGGAGTGGCGTGCCAAACCGTTACAAAACAGGTCAAAAATTGGTAAAATCACCGTTACGTAATTTGTGCACGGCCCCACATCTGACTGTTCCTCCTTTTTGATTTCGAATCAAAGTGCAAAACCCGGGTTGGACGTTCGAAGGCGTCAACCCGTCCTATTTGCTTGATAAAGTTTCTACGGAAATATCTCAGTCGATTTCTCCGGCCGTGTATGAACGCTTTAGGTTAGGCATTTGCATGTATCTCAGTCCCCAGTGCGTAAGGACAATGGTTACAAAATGAAAAGCCGAAAAATATTTTTTTTACGATATCTTTCATCAGTTTGGTATTAAAGTCGAGCAAAAACAATTTTTATTCCAGTCCTAAAGGTATGAAAATGGAAAACATTAGAAAACAACAACCTGGAATGGATTTACTACGTGTAAGATGTAGTGACAACATCCTTTTCTGCCTAATGTGCTTTTCCGTTTGTCTGCGTCTTATATACGGCTGCTTGGCCCCCTAAGGATTTGCTTATGAACCCTGTATAAAAAGTGGATATTTGGGTGGAATGGAAATATTACTTACGTTTCGTAACTGTGAGTTTCTTGCCAAACTTCTGCTGAGCTTCAGAGATCCAATACGAACTGCGCCAATTAGGATCTTCGAAGTCTATTTTGTTTTTAAAAAACTTTATTTAAAAAACACTAGAAAATGACTAATTTTAATAATATATATATATAACGTATATATAATGGTTGATCTTAACTACAGCTCGAATGAAAGTCAATTAACGTTTTCGATTTGTCTCTAGTCCTATTTATAAGAAAGATATCATAAACCAATAATAAATTAATCCTAACAATGATAATTATTCTTAGACCACATAACTCAAGTATTATTCGGTATTTTTAGCTAGCCCAGCACGCGGTCATGTATTACTAAGACAAATAAAAGTTAATCTGGAAGGAATTGGCCTATAGTTATTGTCACTTTGTTAGCTACAAGCTTGTTTGTAAGGTCCAAGTTTTATGTTTTTCTAATTTTATTTTTATTATTTTCTTTAATTTAATATTATTTTTTCTTTAATATTTAATTTAATTAATTATAATAAATAATCTCTGAAAAAAAATCAACTAACTAAACTAAAACCGCTAAAATGGTGTTTTTAAACCCTCTATATGTGGACATAGTTGTGGAAAGAACCATCAAAACTCGACGATTGGATTGAGCAGTGTTGGGAGCGCTCCCTTTGGATCACCTACGAAGACAGAAGGTAAGGGAATTAAAGGCCGCTTTTTTAAATCTTGTTAAATTTAATAACTTCATAATTATAAGTCGTATTTTAACGCTCGCCTGGCTATCGAAGGAAATTACACCATGTTAGTTTTTTTTGGAAGACACGGATGTCCCATTTTTTGGCCCAGTGCGAAGCAGATGAAGGATATTTTTTTGAGTTTTGATTGGTTTTTATACTTAACTATTGTTTAAGTTTTCTCGAAATTAGTTAGAAAATGTGTCAGTTTGTTAAACACTTACTCTAACTCTACTTAAATCAAAAAGCATAAATTACGAATTGCAGAGATTTGAATTTTTTTATTTTGATCAACGATTAGTTCTTAAAATTGAGTAAGGAAACATTTTATTAAATGTCTATTCAATATAAAATAAGAAAACCATTATGTTTCAGGAAATATCTTTATTCGGTGATATCTCATCGAATTTATATTCGTAAAAACGTAAATTTAAAGACATACACGGAATTTCTATAAAATATTTTTTTTTAATTTTGTTTTTTAACAAGAGAGAAAAGGAAATAAAATGTCTCAAAAACTACAACAGTTTCAATGTTTACGGCAGTCTGAATATCAAAAACCAGGAATCCATAGGCATATTTAGATGTATGTACCAAGGAATCGAATCAATCAATTTTTTCTTTTGATGATCAGGATAAAGTTAGGAAACTTTTTGATCTTATTTATTACCAGTGTAAGGATAGTTATTTTAAACTGCCACCCGTTGATCAACCGCATTCTTCTCAAAAGAGTTTGACAGCTCAAACCTCCATCCAAATTTTCTGGAAAAATTTAAGATTTTCAATCCTTTATCGATATTTTTAATGCACTGGTGCATAATAATACAATCTCATTTCGAAGGCCCTGCTTTGTCTGTCATTCCACATTTGCAGCTAACCGATGACAATTACACAATTGCTTATAATACCTTGTACTGTCGATTTAAAAATACAAGGCTATTGTCTGCCAACCTAACAATCCTGGTGAATTAAGAAATTTATTAGATCTTTTCACCGAAAACATAGCTGCTTTAAAAAATATTGGTTTACCCACGGATTTCTGGGATTTTATTTTGGTACAAATGATTCTTCAACGTTCATCTCTGTCAATAATTACTCGATTTGAACTTCAATATAACGACTGTAACACTTTACCTACATATGAAGTACTCAAAAATTTTTTAAATAAAAACTGTATGGCGCTGGATAATATTACAGCATCGGTTTCAAACTCAAAACCTTTTAGTTCACCGCAAATACGAAAGGCTAATTTCTCAAAAAATACTACCAATGCTCGAGGCTCTAATAGTTTTATGACTTAAATTCAATCAAAAACTTGATCCATTTTTAACCTAAATAACGGACACAATATATTCAAATGTCAAGAATTTTTAAATAAATCACCTCACGAACGTTTTCAGTATACAAAAACTAAAAAATATGCATTAATTGTTTAATGTCAATCAAAATCTTCCTGTCATAAATGTAATTCAAGACATCAAACCTATTTTTGCTTTTTCAATAATAATTCTAGCTCCCCAGGCACTATCCAGGCTAGAAATAATTTTTCCACTAACTCTACTAAAAACTGGGTGTACTACTATTAAAACAGGCATTTTACTCTCTACTGCACGCATCGAAATTCTAGATAGCAGAGGTACTTATCTGTCTGTGCGTTGCCTTCTTGATTCTGGTAACATGTCTTCGTTTATTACTTCCAAATGTATCAAACGTTTACGTATTAATACGACTAATAGCCTTGTCAACTTGTGGGTGTTGGGAAGTATGCAGGCTTCTGTTAATCAAGGAGTAACTTTAACTTGTCGACCTTTTCAACGAACAACTCCCAGTTTTACTGTTGACGCGCTTGTACTTCCAAAAATTTGCGAAAATTTACCTTTCTATTAATTGTCAGCCGAAAGTTGGTTCCATATTTCTAACATTCGTCTGGTTGATGATCAATTTTTCAACCCACGACCAGTTGATGTTCTTTTGGGCGCCGATATATTTAGCAGCCTTCTACTTGATAGTCGCATACCTGGTGGGAATGGTAAACTTGATGCCATCAACACTGTTCTAGGATTTATTTTAATAGGTAAAACTCAATCGCATATTCCTACATCATCTCTAAATACACTATTTTGTCATATTGACGATTCTACTTTTTTTAGACAATCAAATCAAACGATTCTGGAAAATCGAAGAGGTTCCTACTGTAACTTGTCTTTCTCCAGATACGCAAAAATGTGAGGATATCTTCTCTAAATCTTATGAACGCGATAAATCGGGTAGGATTATTATTAAATTGCCATTTAAAGAGAATCACTCTACGTTTCCGGGAATTAGTGGTCTTGTTTTAAACGGATTTTACTCTTTCGAAAGATCTTTAATTAAACACCCTCAAATTTACGAACAGTATTGAAACTTTATGCAAGAATATTTAGATCTCGATCATGTAGAACTCGTCAATAATTTTGTTCCTAATTCCTTTTATTCGCCGCGCCACTGCGCTGTTAAGCCTGAGAGCTTAATAACCAAACTGCGGGTGGTTTACAATGGTTCCGCTCATTTACCTCACCAACCTTTGCTAAATTCTCAACTTTATATGAATCCCAAACTACAAAGGGACATCTTGTCCATTTTACTCAATTTTCGAATTCATAAATTTGTAATAACTTCCGATATTTCAAAAATATTTCGACAGATAATTGTTCACCCTAATCATCAATACTAACACCGTATTCTATGGAGATTTTCCAATGCTCAACCTGTTCAAGAATATTGTATTAAACGTCTAATTTATGGTCTAACTTGTTCGCCATTTCTAGCCATAAGAACACTTCTACAATTAGCGGACGAATATGGTTCTTTGTACCCTCTTTGTGCTGTTGACGATATTGTCACTGGTAGCTCATCTATTGAGTCTAATCTGCATCTAAAACAGCAACTAATCGATCTATTAGGTCATGGTGGTTTTGAACTACAAAAATGCTCGAGTAATTGTCCTCAAATTCTAAATAAATTATCCTCTTCTCAATTAGCTATCGATCCAGTTAGTTTTGACTCCAACGCCAACATTGATTTATCCTTAAAAGTATTGGGCTTAGAGTGGAATGCTGCTACCGATAGCTTTCGATTTTGTGTAAAACTGTCCGAAAAAGCCTGTACAAAACGCAATCTTTTATCGACTCTTGCTCGAATTTTCGACCCATTAGGTACTCCAGTTACTTTTCTTATCAAACACTTAATTCAACAAATATGGAAGCTTAAACTCAACTGGGATCAGTGGCGGATCCAGCAATTTCACCAGGGGGGGGGGCGCAAGTAATAAAACTTATATAGGCCGGCTCAAGCGACTACGAACATAGGGCAAAAAAGTACTTTTTTATGGTCATCATTGTTTTTGGGGGTTTGGTTAGATTGGTATGTTAGTTAGTGTTTACCTAACCCTCCCCACTAACGAAACAGTTTCCATTTACATATGTTCGTACTTGCAAGCTTGAGCCGTTGGTGGTGACTAAGAGATACTACCTGATACAACCAATTTATTTTTGCAAACTTATTTGTTATACATATCTTTAATTCTAAAAAACAAAAAAATGCATTCAGTATTAACATTCCAACATTATTATCGTATTAAAAAAACTTTAAGTTATATAATAAAATTAGGTTTTCTTTTTTGCTTTGCAAACCTATCTAAGATAGATTCTAAATCCAGGTTCATTGAATGATATATATATAAAAAAGCGCCAAGCCATTAAGTCTCTCTTCTCCTACCGTGGACCGAAGATAAGTTTTTAAAAGTCTTAAAGTGGAGAAACTTCTTTCGGCGGTAACAACCGAAACAGGAAGAGGAGAACCAATTCTGAATGCGTTGTAGATATTGGGTTAATCATATTTACTATACAGTGTCAATGCTGTTAACGCATCGTCGTATTTACTATTTAAAGTTTAATTTTTAAACAGTGTTAACTCTCCTATTACCACTGTGTAAGAAAGGCTGTTGAAAACTGCGCCAAATTTGATATTGTTTCTGCATCGCATCTTTGACGGGTCTTTGGAACGCATAAATTTAATAGAGAGATATCTTGGATCGCCCTCTGTATGCAACTCAAATATGACATTTGGCAAAACGTTGCATGAAGGCTGCACATTACGGTATTTAAGTTATTTCCCAACAAACAAAACGTGGTTTGGACGCTAGCGCATCTCTTACAATTTTTCGGAAGCCAGCTGGCGATGGCGGCTCGACAACTTAGTGCGCCGAGGCATGTATACCGCCCATAACCACTTTGGCTTGGACACGTGACAGGCGGGTTGGCGCCAGTAGTTTACCTGTCATTTTAAAAAAAGTGTTGGACGCAATTGGAATCCGAATCTGCGCGTCCCAGGTGAGAGTCTGATACTCTACCACTACGCCACGAGCGTAGTTTATTTCTATGTTGCGAACTCGCTGCGAGAAAGGTTGAGTAGAGATGGCGCCTACGAAGCGACAAAACTCTTAATACGGTCAGGCGTTTTTCAGCACGCAAAGAACCTACTCGTTAGAAAGCGCCTTTTTGGTGGCGTTTAACCAACCTCGGAATTAATTCGAATTAGCGAGCGCCAAATACGTTCCGAAATACAGGACGATTTTAGCGGCTGCATTGCAATTGCCTATACATACCGTCAGAAATCCGCCGGTATCACGTAGCGGCCGACTGTTTACCACCTTCTGGTTTGCTGGGTTGTCTCGACTCTGCTGCTCACAAAATATTGTGAACCCGATTAAGCTATCTAATGTAATAGTTGAAAATTATAATATGGCTAAAAAAAACCTTTAGATTGCCAAAATACTGTCCCCCGCATAAAAACTAAGGACTCCGCCAACAGTAACAGTAATCAGTGTGTTCTGTTTAGCAATTTTACCCACTTTTTTTAAATTTATTCAGGGGAGGTACGCGCCCCCTCCCCCTGGATCTGCCACTGACTGGGACAGCTCTCCATCTCAAGGAATCGTTCAAATTTGGGAAAAATATATTAAAGATTTTACTCAATTAAATTTGCTTAATTTACCACGACTAATAATAATTGCATCACCGCTTCACCGATGGCGTACTTACGTTGGCAACCGAGTTGCTTTAATTTAAGATAAAATCCCATTTTCTTCATGGTTTTACATTCCCTCCAAACAAAACCCAGTGGACATTGGATCTCGAGGAATGCTTCCTTCGGATTTGCTTACCTGTTCGTTATGGTGGGGGGCTCCAATTTTAAAGGACCTCAATTTTGCAAATATTGAATCTTGTAACTTTCCTGAAACTTCCGATGTGTTAGAAGAGGAAAAACCTGAGGAAAGAATTGTCAACACTGCGATTACAACTCCCAATTTTCTTGATAAACTTTTGGAATCTAACTCTTGTTTATAAATCTCAACTCGAATGCTGACGTGCTACGGTTTGCCAATTATTGTTTAGCAACTCGCCGTCAAAATCCTAAACTATCAGGAACTTTAAGTTCTTTTGAAGTTTATAATTCGATATCATACTTTGTCAAGCGTACTCAGCAATTACAATTTTCCATTGAAATTCAACTTATCCGTGATCATAAAAATATTCCCAAGGTTTTTCTCAAATTATCTCCATTTTTAGATCGACAAGGTACTTTACGTGCGGAAGGTCGAATTCTTAATACTCCCATTTTCTGTGAAAGCAAGTTTGCAGCTTTGCTTCCAAGTAAAAGCATTCTTACTGATCTAATTATTCAAAATATCTGCATGCCGGAATACAAACCGTTCAATTTTTGATTATGCAACGTATCTGGATTATATCTGCTAAACGATCAATTCGGCGAGTTTTTCTCGATGCGTAAGATGTTGGAAAGTTAGTCCTACTTCTACTCCTCCGATCATGGGAGATTTACCTCTGGAACGTGTTTCAATTCATAAACCCTTTCTATTTGTGGGTATTGATTACTGTAGACCGTTTCCAATCGTCATGTCTCGTCTCCGAGGTGCTAAAACACTCAAATCATACCTTTGCTTATTCGTTGGTCTTTCGACCAAAGCGATTCACCTGGAATTGGTGTCAGACCTTACCAGCGATGATTTTTTGGCAGCTTTTAAACGTTTTTTTGTCGACGCGGACGAGTCGAGCACATCTACTCGGACAATGGTACAAACTTCGTAAAAGCCAATAAAACCTTGATTAAAAACGTTGCAAATGCGGCTGCCAAAGAGTCGATCACATGGCATTTAAATCCTCCTTCAGCGCCGCACTTTGGTGGACTGTGGGAGTTTAATATTAAATCTGTTAAACCCCATTTCACTCGAGTTTTGGGCGACCAGGTTTTAAGTTACGAAGAACTCTATACCGTCTTCCCACAAATCGAAGCAATTGACAATTCTCGACCCCTTACTCCAATTAGTAATGATCCAAATGACTTTACTGCTTTGACCCCCGGTCATTTTTTAACCTTCGAATCTTTAACTGCACCCCCGGAACCTAGTTTAATTTTAACTCCGTCCAATCGTTTATCAAGATGGCAGGTTCTCTCTAAATTTCAGCAACACTTTTGGACTCGATAGTCTAATGAGTATTTACATACACTCCATAAAAAAGCCAAGTGGAATCAGTCTTCAGCAAATCTTGGGCCTGGTGTTTTGGTTGTCATTAAACAAGACAATATTCCTCCTCTAAACTGGCCTATGGTGGAAATTTACCCCGAATCTGACGGAATAGTGCGAGTGGCAACTACCAAAACCGTTGATGGGTTGTTTAAACGACCAGGTATAAAGCTTTGTCCTCTACCAATTTACGACACTTAAAATTGCGGCTCTCTCTTCAACAACCTTAAATATTTTTGGACTTCACTAAATTGTCTCTCCATCTACCTCTAAAATTCTGCCCTCTCTCTCTGAATATTTTTCATTTTAACAGAGAAAAATGTTTTTTGGCAGTACTCTTTTTGAACGCTAAAAAGACAGTGAACCCTGGAAAAAAAAGTGAGTGTTTTATTCTAGAAATCGAAAGTTTGGAAAGAAACCTTTAAAATGTCAGCAAAATAATAGCATAAAAATGTGAAAAATATAGTACAAAATGCTTAAACAAAAACATTTCCCCTTAAATTATGCTAAAATATTTTAAGCCTTAAATTACCATCATGGCTTTATCATTAAAATAACTATATTTATTTTCTCTTCAGCAATAACAGACGAAAAACCTTCAAAGTGTTAAAAAGGGGAAAGTACTAACTCCAAAAATAACACGCTAGTCTAAGAATGTCTATTTTTATTCTTAATAACGATAACGGATTGTTTTTTGTTAAATATAACCCTACTTTTTTACCGATATTTTTCGAATTAAAGAAGATGACTATTAGAGAGATATTGGAATAGTGCCATCATATAATTATAAGCTCAATATAAAGGCCCAGGATGCGCGAAAAATGTCCCAGCAAGTCAAAATCGAGATACATGACAAAAGCCGTGAAAAGTGCCGGTCATCTGAGTCTGCGCGAGTTTGTGACATCATTTAAAATAAATTAAATTAAATTTAATTTTTACTTTACAAACAGCGTGTTTACGACTTTAACTATGATTTTTGTTACATTATTAGAATAGTAATCGAAAAAAAAGCTCTAGTACAAATATTCAACGAAAAACGGTTTCCAAAAATTTTGAAGTCAACTCGGCAACATTGGATTGTCTTCCAGTGATCGCTCTCGTCGGCCGTCATTGCGACTATTTTTAAATTTCAAATATTTTCACTTTTCCTTTTCGATTTCGTGTTTCGGTGCGGTGCGAAGTGTTGTGAAGTCAAAGTGCAATGCCTTTCTTTTAAAACTTGCAAAATTCATACTTACAAGACGATTAAATTCGCTCTTCAGTTTATTTTTCTGTCCACATTCCAACGAAAACAACGGCAATAACTATTTTCTCTCATATTTTTCACAGCGCTTTTAAACTAAAAACTTTGCTACTTAATTAGCCAACACCCGTTTTTCACTTATATGCACCATTTTCTCTTTGAAAAGAGAGATTTTAATAAGGTCCGCACTAGTTTTGAGAGTTCCACACAAAGGTAAACAATTACTACATATTTTTAGGAACTTACTGGGACGGCGCGGAGCTCTTCTTGATTGCTGGGGCTATCCAAAACCTACGTTTGAGCTATCCAGCCGGAGCTTTTTTTCGCGGCGCTGTCAAAATAATGTTGACTTAACATAATGTTGGTGCTTAGCTTTAATAAAGGACGGCATTAACTTTCATTTGTCAACTTTATAGATGGCACAATATAAGCATGTTTAGATGACATGTTTATATGACAAAAATGTCAGAAACCTTTTAACCTTCGTGCGGAGCTGTCAAAAATAGTGCCGAGTCAGGTTATGCCGACTTTATGTACCGATAAGTCCCTAATGACAAATAGTGCCCGACTTTAAATTGTTTCAGAAAGGGTTCTTGCACGGATTTATCCCTAACCTAAAAAAAATATGTGGTTGTTCCTAAGATACAAAAATGTGTTTGTATTGCGAAGAAAGTGCTGGGTTCCAACTTGGAGATTTTTTAAGGCCTGCCTTTTTTAGTGGCAAATTTGTACAAAATTGCAATTTTTTGTTAAATAAAATGTTGTTAAATAAAATAAACAAACAAAGTAAGGTTATTGATCAATTCTTCTTTGAGGGTCGGTTGTAAATGCTATAAATTTCACAAAAAATCTCTATGGCTTACGCACCTAAAAAAAAAAAAGAGATAAAGTCTGGCTGTGCCGTGGCGTAAAGCGTCCACTAATAGTGGCAGGCACTAACTTTATTAATTCCTGGCCTTATTTTTCTTTTACTGCGCATGCCTAGATGTCAAATACGGCCAGGAATTATTAGTGCCTCGCAGTATTGAACCCCCAATAAGAGGATAAGTACATTTTGAGTAAATTTAGTAATTTTATAAATATGTTTTTCAAAAATATTGCAAAAACAAGTAAATAAAAAAAGATAAATACAAAGTTATTTTTCCTTAAATACTGAACTCCGTTATGGTTAATAACTATAACTATAACGAAGAGTCAAAAACACTGACCAAAAAGATCCTAATGACGCTCGGTCTATACGTTTTGTCCAAAACCTCTAAATGGTACTTTTTTACATCAACTGTCCATAGATAAGGTGACCAACCGTCCCGGTTTGGCCGGGACAGTCCCGATTTTTAACCGTTTGTCCCGGGGAAAAAATCCGTCCCGGATAGTCCCGATTTTTCAGCAAAAGTTCCCGTTCACCACTGTATTTTGTAAATTTAAAATCACTGCAATTAAAAAAGCGGATGTTCTCTGCCATCTATAAATTTGAATTGAAACCTTACTTAAATTATTTTTCTTTAATAAGTATTTTGGAAAATACATCTTAATATTATTAGGGTTGCATATAAGAAAAAATACATGATATACAATACATTGAATGGCCGGAGTGTCCCGGTTTTGCCCCTTTAGGAGTGGTCACCTTACCGTAAACTCTCGATAGTGATAAGGATAAGTGAATGAAGCTAAAAATACCTATTCAAATCTAAACGCGGGTAAATTTCACCAAAAGTATTTGATTTGACCTCTTTGGAGCGCGCCCGACCACGCTAGATGCTTAAAGTAAACGTACCCCTGATAAAGTGGTGGGTTTGTAAACCCAGCACTTGAGCAATCGCTGCCAGTAAGCGCGTTTTAGATAATAGGCGCGTTTCTGCGAGCTTAACATAGTTACTATTATTTTCTCTTTCTAAATGCATTCGTCTAATAGAGATCCAGCATAATACAACATCACAAAAAATACCCGCCTTTACACCCTTCGACCCCGCATATCTGTCAGGGGGTAACTATCTCAAAAAGGTAGTTAGACAGCGGGGTCGAAGGGTGTACAGGCGGTATGTTCCTGGTATGCTGGGTCTCTCTCAGACGAATGCATTTAGAAAAAGAGAATATTAGTTATGTCCCTAATATGTCCCTAATAGCACAAAAATATTCCCCGAACATTTCCTGAATGTTACCTCATATCCTCTAAGCATACCAGGGATGATGAGGGAATATTCTGTATCCGCAGTTTTGATATTCCTAGAACATTCTGGTAGAAAATTCATAGAATATTTTCGCAGAATTTTAATAGCACATTTATTTTAGAAGGCGGGGAAAAAACATATTTTTGAGCTTGAAAAAATATGTTCTATCACAAAACACCCTAAAAAATTTAAAAAAGTTATTTAAACACCGTCGGGATGCGAACCCCTAACCCTCTGAAATCCATATAACACTTTTCAAACGACTTAACCCTTTGCGCTACAGAGGGTTATGGGAGAAGTTATATATTAGCGGGGTATAACCTTTTGGTTAGAAGAGCACCGTGAATTGTTTTTTTTTTTACATAAAATCAGGTTCACTCCTAAACGGCCGGATTTTCATAATTCTTTTTTTATGGGATAAAAATATTACCCCCCTCCCCGAATCGTCCCAAACGGTAGTGGAAGGTGATTATGTTATTTGTTCTATGCAGAATAAGTCCCGAACGGCACAACCGATTTTCGTAATTATTTTTTTATTGGAAATAAATATAAGCCGACCCCAACAAGCTATAGATATAGAGATAGATATTATTAATATTATTTCCTTCAATGGCATGATTTCATGATATTTTTTTAGTCCAACAAAATGGTTTTTTCTTGTAAGTAAAAATAGAGTTTTTTTTAATAAAAAGAAAACTTGCAACGACAGATAAAAATATCCCGAAATATATCTTTGTGTGATATTTTTACGACTTTGGTTGAACATTGGTAGATTATCCTGACTAGAACATACGCTGAATGTATTACCCAGGATATTCCCACAATATCTCCTAAGTGTGCTATCAATGTGCAAATCTAAGGACATTTTTAGGACCTTACCAGAACATTCGTGGAATATCCTGCTTAGAATATTATCTAAATGTAGGATCTAGGATATTCTGAGAAAGTCTTAAACGGGTTTTCAATGTGCTAAATCATAGAGCATTTTTAGGACCTTAGTAGAACATTCGTGGAATATCCTGCTTGCACTGAATGTACTACCCTACTAGTTATGTGCTAAGTCAAATATTTTTCAGGAGACATTTTCTGTACATTTTGGGAATATCCTGTGTATGTGCCAGGACATTCAGACATTCATAGCACATCGAGGGAATATTCGGTAATTCTCCAGAAAGAGGACAATTTGGTGAAGCTAGCAAATTTTTCACAAACTTTTCATCTTATCGATACTTTTTTTTCGAGCACAGGAGACTTAACTGTCAGTATGATATGTTCCAAACTTCAAATTTAAAAAAATAAATTATATTTTCAAAAAAATAATAAACGTTTGGTCCATTTGTCACTTCTATGATGTGAAACCACCCCTAAATCCAGATTTAAAATTAATTTTACTAGTACTTCTAGACAGATAACAGCAATTTTTAAGAACATATCAAAGAGTCAAAAGATTAAATAACGAAAATTCAAACTTGGATGAGCATCCCACAAGGAACCCACAAAAGACCAAAGCGAAAAGAGAAATGATTAAACGATATTTCGCCCTGGGTAACCAGCATGGGCTCATCCGTGGTTCAATGGTCACCTTCTACCATCATACGCTATGATTTCCAACCTTGAATCACTAACAAAACTAGTTTCTTTTCGGTTGCAGTAATTGATTTGGAGGTTTTTTAACTTCTTTTTTTTTGTTTTAATTGCCTTAGGAGCATAATACTACTGGAAATATTAACATGCCAGGACGAATCCGTATCATGTAACTTGGATAAGTACCAGTGCGGAACGATGCCTATTTGTGAGTGATTCAAGGTTGGAAATCAAAGTGTATGATGGTGTTTAATGATGTATGGTAGAAGGTGACCAGTGAAACCACTGATGAGTCAACGCTGGTTACCCAGGGCGAAACGTCGTTTAATCATTTCTCTTTTGGTCTTTTGTGTGTTCCTTGTGAGATGCTCATCCAAGTTTGAATTTTCGTTATTTCCACCCAAGATCTCTTGATCTTTTGTTTTTTAGATTCTTTTCGGTTGAAGTAACTGATTTGGAGGTTTTTTAACTTCTTTTTTTGATATCAAAGAGTGCTATATTGTTTTTTTTGTTTAATATATTTGATGCAAAAATATCTATAAATAGCACCTATATTTTTCAAAGAAAATTGAAACCAAGTTTTACAACACCTCCATGGATATATATAGTACAATTTTTTGATGAGCGTACTGACGTCATTTTTTTGGATCTGTATTTGATACATTGTTTTAGACAGCGACAATAAATATGTAAAAAAAGACATGTCGTTGATTGTTTCAACTATTACTTCAAATTGACTGTTGACAGCAAAGAAATACGATTTCAGAGGCAAAAATGACGTCAGTCCGCTCATGAAAAAATTGGACTATAGATTCGTTCATTTTTTCTCGTAATAAGAGAGCAACCCACGCGGTACTATCGGCCGGTCGGCAAACTTATACTCGTCAGTGTTAGTGTGACGGTTTTTTCTCAGGAAATTTGAAAGTGTCTAAAGTACAAAGGTACCTTTTTAATCGATCACTTCCATACGGAATAATGTAAGTATGACAAGTAAAAATACATCTAGCAATTTTTTTAAAATTTTCTATGTATGGCTGATTTGATTTTTAAAATAAATTTTTGAATTAGTTATTTCCGTTTTTAAATATTTAAGAAAAACGGTTAAAAAAACAACTTTATGGGCATCACCTCCATGGCCTGTTCGACTCCATGGAGGTGACGTATTCGCCATGGAGGTGACAAAATGTACATAATTTTAAATAACATGGTTTCTTTTTAGAATATTGACACCTAAAAAACGCTGAAGATATAGAGATGAGATGAGAAAGGATTAAAAACGATCCAGAAGCTTACGACCCAGCAAAAGCAAAGGAACAATATTATAAAAGAAAAGATCAAGGACAAATTAAATCAATTGGAGAACATAGCGTCTGAGGCCAAAGAATGCAGAGAAGTCAATGGAAGAAAAGGTCTTCTACATATAGCGCGAACAAAAATGAGCTGAGCTGTGTGTATTTTAGTTGGTAACTTCCCAGACTTTCTTAAATTGGCAAAGGGTCTGCCGCTTCACAAGAAAGATGACATTAATATACCTAGTAATTATAGACCAATTTCTATTACGCCTATTTTTGCAAAGATATTTGAAAAAGCCCTTAAGGCACAAATTTGTAGTTACTTTGAAGAAAACAACTTGTTTGCTGTTAGTCAGTTTGGTTTTAGGCAAGGTATGTCAACAGGTTCACCAATAAATAGACTTCTGGAACTAATTAATCTAGGTTTTGAAAGATCAGAGTTTATTTCTGCACAATTTTTAGACCCGACTAAAGCCTTTGATTGTGTATCACACAATATTTTACTGCAAAAATTAGGATACTACGGGTTTGATAAAGTAAGTTTACAACTGTCATCTTCCTATTTATCTAAAAGAGAGCAATTTGTGTCGTATGGAGGGATGGTCTCTAAAAAACTGCCAATTAACTGTGGGGTTCCACAGGGTTCTGTGTTGGGACCAGTGTTATTTTTGATTTATGTAAATGACCTTGCTCAAGTTAAACCCTCAATCGATTTCATACAATTTTGTGACGACTCCACAGTGATTCAATTTGTTTTGCATGCCAACGAGCTTGAAAGAATTTCCTCAGAGTTCTTGTCATTAATTAAGGACTGGTTCCTGTCTAATAAATTAAGTTTAAATGAAAACAAAACTGAACATATGACTTTTACATTGAAAAACATTCATAAATCTGGTGAGACAGATCCAGAAAAACTTGTCCGTTTTTTAGGAGTTTACTTGGATGACAAACTTCGGTGGGAGGGCCATATAAATCTTTTGGTTGACAGGCTGGCAAAAAACACTTATCTTTTGAGATCATTGTCACATATTGTCACCCAGGGGACGCTTCTGGCCTGTTACTATGGAGTGATTCATTCATTGTTAATGTATGCTTTGTTGGCATGGGGTCATTCCACACATGCGGAATTGGCGTTTAGGTTACAACGCAGAGCGGTGAGAATCCTTTCTAATCTGTCATATCGTGCTGATTGTGTGGAGGCATTTAAAACACTAAATATTTTGACTCTTCCATGTCAATACATTTTATTGTGCTTGCTGTACATTAAGGAAAATATGCCAAAGTTCACAACACATAGTGATATTCACACAATAAAAACAAGAGGGCATAATAATGTTGTTTTACCACAACTTCGCCTGGAGAAAACCAGACACGGGACTGGGTACTATTGTATTAAATTTTTTAATGTGTTGCCAGTTAGAATTAGAGAACTAAATCATAAGCAATTCAAAAAAACAATTAAATTATTTTTGATTCGAAATGCTTTCTATGATTTCCGTTCATTTTTAAATGCTGACTTCTCCGAAATATAATTTTCTTCTCTCTTTTATTTGAATTGTTTTATTGGTTAAATTTAATCTTTGAGTTCTAAAATTTTAACATGTTCTATATCAGTATGTGTTTTTTTTTTATATTTTTTTTTATATTATTTACAAGTGCTTGTCTTAAAATTTAATTTTTTTTTATAGTAGGTAATTTTTAAGTATTATATAAATATTTTTTACTTACTATGTAGGAGTTTTTAGTTTTTAAATGATATTTATAAGTGTGTGTCTTAAAATTTGTCTATGTTTTCTTATAGTATATATTAGGTTTATTTATTGTATTTCTTTTGACTTGTGTAAGAGTGTTACCACTCAATTAACACCAATAAAGAATTGAATCTGAATCTGAATCTGTTGAATGCGCGTGCAACCAATGTACGCACTTTCATTTAGGGAAAGTCCTACTGAGTGACGATAAATTAAACTATGATGATGTGTATTTAGATTCAACCCAAGATGAACATGTTATACCTACAGACAATGATTAGAATCTTCTTCAAGTGACATGCTCTCTTCGAACGTTAATTGGCTATCCTCAGCGCGATCTGTACCCTGTCCTCTGCTTTTCGGCAAATTGTCGTAGTACTAACACCATACCATTGTCTAACATTTTGAAGCCATAATATCCGTCTACGACCCGAACCTCTGCTGCTTTCAATTTTGCCCTCTATTATCAATTTTAAAAGTTTATATTTGTCAGTTCTCAAAATATATGCAAAATATTCAAATTTTCGTTTTTTGATGGTAGATAAAACTTCAAGATCTTTAAGTATTCTAAGCAAAACATCCACATTAGTTACTCTATCCATCCAAGACATCCTTAGTATTCCGCGATAACAGCACATCTCGAATGCGTCCATCGTTTTGCTCAGTCAGTGTCCAAGCTTGTTAAATGCAATTTTTAGTTATTAAATTTTTTTCATATTTTGTGTGTAACTAGCGGTCGACCCGCGGCGTTGCCCGCTCCAAAAATAATCAACAAACAGCTGTCATTGAGCGAAATGTCAAGTCAACTCTATCTTCTTACCAAATTTCATCCAAATCGGTTTAGTCGAACAAATACATAAACAAACTTTCACATTTATAATATTAGTAGGATACATAAATATTGCTTTAGGTGTATTATGTGGGTCAAATTGTCAAGTTGAAAGAGGATGTTGAACTTCATGAGAAGAGTTTCTTCAAAAAAACTTCAGCATTTATTTACAGTTCCAGAAGGAAAGCTTCATATAAAAAGTTCTTAACACCTCAAAAAATTAAGAACAGGACATTTCCAATTTAAAAATTCAACATTTAAATTTCGTTGAAGTAACTCGATATAATTTTATTTATTTAGATTATGATTTTCTTAACTTTATCGTTATTTACAATAATTTATGCTGGTATTTTTTAAACTTTTTGATTACAGGTATGTAAATTTAAATAGTACCTAGTTAAAAACTACATATATAAAATAAATTTAGTTCTTTTGTTTAAACGTTTTTGTTTGTTTTATTTTATTTTAAAAGTTTTTCTCGTAGTTAAAAAAATTAATACCTGGCATTTTCCAAATATTTCGTTAAGGAAGTTAAAGTTACCTAACTTACTTACCGAAATATTTGGCTAGATTTAACTTTTTTCAAAAATATGATATTTTATGTATTGAAAATTATTATATACCCACATAGCAAGCCTTGGATATTGTATATTACAAAGATATTTAAAATTAGGGTATGTATTTTTTTTGTATTGTATTTTTTTTTGTTTGGTTTGTATGTTACATGTATATTTTATATATATTAGAAAAAAAAACATGATTGGTTTCAAAACAAGCAAACGTGAACGGATATTTACTGTATATTCAGTGTATATGCGCTATCGTACATCCTAAAAATATGTTTTTTGTATACAAGCCTTATATTTTTTAACCGAATATAAGTTAATATTAAAAAAAAAAAACATTATGGATACGAAAAAAATATACTTTTATAGATCCTACCATTGTTATATCCCCAACTAGCAATTTTTAGTTGTGCAAGTTGTAAAAATTAGAATTGCACTAATTTTAAACGTTGTTTTACGGATAAAGAATAGTTATCATGGCGACCGTCGACAACTTCGACTATTATACGACGCCTAAACGTTTATCACAACTTCAGTCGCCATCACAACTATTTATGACCGTCTATTTTACTAACAGTAATTCCTTAGTTGTGAAGGCGCCGACTACAAATCGGTGTGTGCTAAACCGAAAATTGATCAATTTGCCCCACGTTTTCTGGCCAGATTGTTGGAGACGCGGGCGCGCCTGTTTTCATCTAACCAAGTTTTCTGTTACGTTTGCAACAAACCAATTTTGGAGGACTGCTGTCTGTCATACAAACGTCAAAAGTGTTTTGTAAAATTTCTATTAGTTTTGTTTCAACATTTTGCTCTATGAAAAGGAACAAATTGTATAAATATCCTTCGATATTTTATCGTCGCAGAAGGCTTTAGCTAGCATTAGCTGATATAATGGATCAAAATGTGTCATCTTCTGTGTGGCGAAAAAGAAAAAGAAAGGTCCTGTGTAAACAACAAGGACGGAAATTAAGTGAGCAGCAGAAAGCCAAACTGTGGAGCAATTTCGATTGGGTAAAAATTGAGGCGTGTTCGCGTCTTTTAAGTTAGAGGATCAGTTCAAAACAAAGTTAAGTAGTTATAGCGGACGAGATACGGGACTCCTTTGGTTGTCATAGAAACTAATAAGTGCCGCCATAATTGATTGTAAAAACCATTGTATGCTAATATGTAAACAAACATTAAAAATTATATTTTACTATTTTTCTACAATAAACTACGATCTTTTTGCATGTAAAAATTCGTATTTTGTTTTTAGGAATCCTAAGCAACTCCTTCAGAGGTTTTTCGAAGCAATTTTTAAATCATGATTTTTTTTTAATTTCATAAAATCATCTTAATCGAGGGCGCGCTTGTTTTTTAAAGCTACGACCTGCACATTTGACAGAAAACTACCGTCTTTTATATATTTTGGCATTGGTTCGCATGTTTTGATGCTGCAAAACATGATATATGACATAGAATATCATTTTATTTTAAAAATATTATGGTGTTAGAAATAGTTTAATTTGTAGTCGAATAGTTTATTTATCATTTTACGTAATGAACAATATTTTGAACAAATAATTGTACTCCAAAACCCATTGAACTATTACTTCAACTGTAGTCGCGATCGGGACGTTGACTCAACCAAAAAATCATCCACCAAATTGGTGCAAAAGTGGGTGGTGTTTGAGTAAAAGTAAACGTTGCGACGCAACGTTGGCACGCGGTGCACAACGTTGAGTCGTCGACCAATTGCTAGTTGGGTCTCAACTACAAGTTTGACAAATATACATTTTGTATAGCGTGATGGATATCGATAGGATATACCATATAAATATATACACCATAGAACATCAAATTTGGTGTAATAGAAATATAACTCCAATATTTTTGTGGAGTAATTAATACATGTTCAGAATATACTTATAACGTATATTCAAGGGATGTTACCTAATGGGTACCTATGGATCTAAATTGGATCTTTTTTGGAGGTCCTATGCACAAATATCTGGGTGATATCCAGGGCAATATCCTTCTCCGTTTTCGTATATACGCTGGATATACGCCCAATATTTTTTTGATATTTTGGTATCTCTTTCTATAAGGTCATAAAAGTAAAGTTTTTTATATCTTATAAATTATAAGATTGTTATTTGGTTACAAAAATAGAGCTACCTTTGTCACCTCCGTGTTTCGCTAAAATTGAAAATTTAAGAAAAAACGCAGAAAATGGCTTTTGCGATTTCGGTCACACAGCAGAAATTAATGGCTATGTCAAATAGAATGTAAAACTATAAGGTTAAACGCTGAGTAAGAATGTTAGTACCTTTTACATTTCGAACATCAATATTGTCCTCTTTTTGTAGAACGACCGTTATGCGTTTTTTTGGTGAAAAGGCTCATCATCCATGAAAAAAAAAAAAATAAAAGAAAACATGGCATCTTTATAGTTTTAAATTTGCAATCAGATTTTTTGTCTATAGTACTGACAACAAATCTGTCCTAATGAATAATAAAATATTTATTCTCCTGAAAATTCCTGGCAAAAACCAAATACGAAAAAAATAGCTTCCAAAACAGGAAAAATAACAATTAACTACTACTGATTTTTCCAATGGTGCTTCTTAACTGATGCGGACTATATGAGCAGTGAGATTATTGCGTATCCAAATCAATGGTGGATTTTTCGAAATTACTTTTAGAGGAGTTCGAAATTAGTTCTTAATTTTGGGATAGTTGATTTTCATTTTTCTCTACGCTTTAAATGAGGCGGGTGTAGCTTGACGTCCGGCTGCACCCCCCACTTTTTATATTAAAAAAAAACAGGAAGGAGTGTGGTTCAAATTTTTCAAAGTGGTTCAAAATTAGTTTGAAGTTGTTTCGAAATTCTAAGCATATCAAAACTCGATTATCTTTCAGGGGGAGTGTGGCTTGACTGACTTGATTTCTTCCATGTATATTTTTCCAAAGTTCGATTTCTACAAAATACGATTTTACCAAAGTTTGTTTCAATAAACAACGATTCCTGCATTTTACTTTTTTTTTTTATTTTATGGGACTCCCTCAAATCTAGCTGAATTTAAGATGATTATAAGAATTCGCCCAATGGAACAGCAGCACCGACTCTGTTCTGCACTGGTGGCGTTTTACCAATGACGAATTGCTTACCACCATAATTACGGTAAGGTCACTAAAAGTTGCTAAAAGTTTCATGCATTTATAACCTAGAAAAATGTTATTTGCATGTACAACAAAAAAGTCTCATAACTATCACGTTTGCTCCACAATTTATATGTCTCTAAGGACTCTAAGGTGCTCCGTGGTATTGTAGTTTTCTCGTTTCGAGTTTTTTTGGTGTGTACCTTTTGAATATAAAACCAAAGAATGGGTGAATCAGTGCACCGGCATATGGAGTCTATGGCGGAAGACTTCCTCGAGTTAAAGAGAATCAAACTGTTTAACGATAAGGAGCTAAAGTAAGTTTAAGACCCAATTTGCTGTTTCAATAAAGGTTAATTAATCGTCGCAATGTCCTAGGTTGGCACCATAAATTGACATGTTCTGATTCTTCTGTTTACAACATGGACTTCGGGCCAGCTGGCTCCAGCATCCATTAAATTGACATGTCTTGCTTGCTTGCTTTTTTTGGTTTGGTGTAGTAAATAGTCCTTCCTCTACTTACTTTCCTTATTAGATAGTTTTTGGTCATGCCAGAAACGCCCGACCACTAACGCTATTTGACACTGTTGACATTTGAATGTCATATATTGTTAAGGGCTACTGTGGGACGCCGCAAACCTACGAACGGTTAACATAAGAATTTTGACATATGTAGGATATGCATATTTGTGTTTTGTCAAGCTTCTATTAAATTCTGTTCCATTTTGGACAGGGTGGTGCAGTGCTCATTACCCAATATACACACAAGCTAGTTTTTCTGTTTAGAGGTAGAATAAAAGAGTATTTTTGAGAGAGAACAGTGATTAGTTGGTGTTTTAAAATTTCAAGACTAAAATGAATGTTAGTGGTAGTGTCTTTAGCAGTTTAAAAGTAAATCGTGTAAGGTTCACAGACGATGATGACATGCAATTATTAAGGCAGTTTTGGCCCATAACCCTTATGAAGATGCCTCAAAATGGGAGGATGTACGAACAGAGGATTGTTGTTGTTGTTAAATTTTGTTGCTTAAGTTAGATTTATAGTTTTGTAAGATAATAATTCAAATTCTTTTCAAAAATCCAAGGTGGAAATAAGTCTCTTTTGCATTTTTAAGGGTAATTATGCATACATTTTTCTGCTGGGCTGCAACTAAAGTTACGATAGTTGTACCTTTCGACAGATTGTCATTTCATATTTTCATTAATATCATTTAGTTTTTTTTTTGTTTTCTTGTAAAAATGTAAAAAAATCGCGATTTTCTGCGATTTTCTCGACTGTCATAACTTATGTGTAAAAAAGATAGGGACTGTTTTTATTTTAGTTTATCGCACCAAAAATTGTAGCTCTTGCTTTGCTTAGCTATAAAAAGTCCCATGTTATTCCTTAGTATAATGCACTATTAATAACATTTATTTGGTTGTAGTGCGTTTTAATAATTAATTAATTAAAAAAAAAAACATTTAGATATATTAGTTTAAAATTGTCTTTTACTGTTTGTTAAACTATAGTGTTTTAGAAATAAATCCAAACTTTACATATATTTTGTTTTTTTTTTTAAGTTAGTTTCTCCTTATGGCTATTTAGATGTGAAGACAAATTTTACTTTCCTTCTTTTGAGAAAAAATACACTACCTATTCACTCAATAAATTAAAAAATACCAATTTCACACTAAAGGTTATATTTATTTAAACTTCCAAGTACATTTTTAGCAATATTTCTTAAATTACAATTAAAACATTTTGTAAAATACCCACAAAAAATATTTACAACAGAAAATTATTTCTAACTTGCTGTAAAATTATTCAGCATAAAAATTATAATTTAATACACCTAGTAAAACAAAATTATTGACAATTGACAAGCAAAAAACCAAATAAAACCCACCTCAAAAAATTTAATTCAAGTATTCCTCCAGTTCAACTGGATTTGTGTTAAAAAATTGTGCTGTTTGGTTCCCATATCAAAATTAAAAATAACCTAAATTATCCCAAATGTAAAATAACCGCAAGATCGACGTAAAAAACCCGTAAAACCTGTACCAAATAAGCTATTTCGAACTGTCAAGTAGTGTTAACGTTATCGTTAGTGGTGAAGTTATTGGGCTGTAAATCAACATGACCAAAAACTATCTATTGTATAGTTATTTGGGCATTTTTCATATAATCTCTTGTATAATCTATGGTAATTATTTAGCACCCTATTACCCAATATGTTCATTTATTCAATCTATTATAAATAAATATATTTACAAGATTTAATTTTGGTGTTGACTTGTGGGCTATTATCACTGAGATTATCACTAAAACCAGTAATACCCCAACACCTGATCAAATATGCTGTTAAGGCAGCATTAGGTAATTATGCAGTATATGGTTTTCTGCCATTTTTGATTTTTTTATGAAAAATTCTTTATGGGGGCACCTACTAAGGTCCCTAGGACCCCAAATCCGCCGGAGCCGGTTGTTTTTTTTTTTTAATTTTTTTGTGTTTTTTTATTTTTTTTTTTCACTAAAACAACCCAATCCAACATAGCCCAACCCAACCTATTCCAACCCAACCTAAAACAATCAAAAAAACACATTACAACCCCCCTGTCACCCTTTTTTAAAAAAAAAAAAAACCGGCGCCGGCGGATTTAGGGTCCTAGGGACCCTAGTAGGTGCCCTCATAAAGAATTTTTCATAAAAAACCAAAAGTGACAGGAAACCGTATACTGCATAATTACCCGGCATTAACTTATAATGCAGAAAGGAACATTTAAATGGAGTGACATAAATGTAGAAACCCTAAAAGTGATGGTTGCTCAGGACTGTCATGTAAAAAACTTTACATACAATAATCATGTTGTTGTCCTGGTTGGGCCATCTATTAAAAAAATTTCGAAAAAGTTTATAGAGAGTAGAGTAGAGTAGAGTAGAATAGTTCTTTATTTGCATAAATTTTTTAGGTATAATTGAGCAAATAACGTCATAAAGAAATAATTAATTTTAAACTAAAATCAAATTAAATTTTATAAGCTTAAGAATATAAATGTAAGTAAAAAACAAATTTAAATAGTTTAAAAGATCACAGGCAATAAAATTTTTGTAAAAAGACAGTAATAATTAACAGAATAGTAGGTTAGACTATTAATAAAATAAAATAATAAAATAAAATATAAAATAAAATTAAAATTAAATAAAATTAAATAAAGTAAAATAAAATAAAACAAAACAAATAAAATAAAATAAAATAAGACAAAAATAAAATAAAACTTATTATTTTACTCTGCATTTGGAAGCAAACACTCCATAAATTCAGAAATTGTGTAGGGCTCAATATTGACAAGACATTGAAATACTTTTTTCTTGAAAACTTTTGGACACCTCTCTTGTCGAATAGAAAATGGAAGTTTGTTATAGAAGTTCACACAGGCATAGAGGGGACTTCTTTCTGTCAGTGAAAGTCTGTGAATGGGAACATTGAGATTTATGGTTCTTGTATTATAGCCATGGCATGGTATAAGGTGACTAAACAATTTGAAGTTTTTAAAAAGAAACATAATACACTCAAAAATATAGACGCCTGGAAAGGTGAGAATATTTAAGGATTTAAATTTTCCTCTGCAGGAGTCTCGTGACTTCATTTTCTGTAATATTCTCACGACCCTCTTCTGGATAATCAAAATTTCGGTGCTCCCCACAGCTCCCCCCCAAACAATGACTCCATAATGCAAGATGGAGTAAAAATTAGCATAATAAACAGAGAGCAAAGTTTTTTCTTGAAGGTAATCTTTAAGTACTCCTAGAGAGAAACATGCAGAGTTAAGTTTTTTGCTAACATTTTGTAATTGCACATCCCAGTTTAAATGCTGATCAATGTGGAGGCCTAGAAAGCGGACAGACCTTGAAAGTTTAACATTCTGAGATAAAAGTTCCACAGTCTCTGGATATTCTTCACTAGCTTGGGTGGTTCTGAAACACATGAAAACTGATTTTTCACAGTTAAGCAACAACTTATTGCCACTAAACCAGCCCTCAGCCAGCTCCAGATTTTTACGTGCTCTTGTAAAAAGTTCCTCCAAACTTTTAGCCCACACCAAGGTGTTGGAATCATCTGCGAAATTGACAAGACTTGATGTATCTGATGAAACAGTTGAGGATAAGTCATTTATATAAATTAAAAAGATAAATGGTCCCAGGACACTGCCTTGGGCTATGCTGAGTTTAATATTAATTGCCTCTGAGAATGACTTACACCCCTCCATCTCCAGACAGACCTTTTGGGATCTTTCAGCAAGATATGACTGTATCCAACATAGAGCTGGGCCTTGAATACCATAATGCTTTAGTTTATTTATCAATAGCTCATGGTCTATGCTGTCGAATGCTTTTGACAGGTCTAGAAAGGCACCTAAGGTTTTATTTTTTTCTTCAATGTTTTGAAAAATTTTCAGAATAAAGTCATATATCGCTGTTTCAACAGATTTTCCTTTAAGAAACCCATGTTGAGAGTGGCTTAGCAAATTTTTTGAAATAAATAAATTTTCAAGTTGATTTAACATGGCTTTTTCAAAAACTTTGGAAAAGGATGAAAGGAGACTTATTGGACGGTAATTCTCAATTTTTGAGGGGTCTCCTTTTTTGAAGGAGTTGTTTATTATAAAAGAAAGAGGAAAGCTCAGTTCAGCAGCAACAAATTTAATAAGATTAGTTTAGGACCTCACTCTCTGACAATGGGGTAAGATACATGCACTCAAGACTAGGTTGAATGTTAAATTGATAGTTTTCAACAGGTTTGATTTTTTTTATTGCATCAGGAGCTGCATTTGCCAGATAGTTATTTATCTCATTACAGAGGGCTTGAGGTTCCCCCTGAAGACCAATTGTACTTGACTTTTTTGGGTTTCCCCTGATTTCTTTAATAACTTGCCATGAAACTTTAGATTTATTGTCACTGTTTTCTATTCTATGCTGATAAAAATTTTGACGAGATTCTTTAAGTAGGGAGTCATAACTACGTTTCTCTGATTTGTATTTGTCCCTGTAACAAACATTATTAATACTCAAAGTGTACAAAATGTCAAGTCTGGCTTTACAGTTTATTAGGTCAGGTGTTTTTGACCAACTTTGTTTTTTATTTTTTTGAGGTTTGAGCTCCCGCAGAGGAAAACAACTAGAAAAAATTGCCTGGACAATGGTTGTGAAACTCTCCCATTGCCTGTCAATCTGATTTAAGCCACAGCTATAGCTACTCTGCCAGTTGGCTTCTTGTAACAAAAATTTAAATTGGTGCTTATTTTCTGTATTAAATATACGTTTTTTTATAGGAATAGACTTTATGCATCCTAGTTTAAATGTTAATTTTTGTGCAGTATGATCTGAGGTGTGGGGATTAAAGATGCTGGATGTGAACTGATCAAGAGTGAAATTTGTATATATGTTATCAATACAAGATTTTTCATCACCATCTATGCATGTGTAATCTGTAACGGCTGGTATTATATTAAAAGAACTGAGAAAAGATTTAAAAATTTCTGGCCATTTGGCTTCCTTACACAGAATATCTAAGTTACAATCACCTGCTATAAGAACTATGCTATCCCTGTCAATCAAATCACACAAAATTTGATCCAGTTTTTGTATCAGTTGTTGAGGGTTTTCTGTTCTGTAGATTGATAATATTACAACCTTCTTCTTATCAATCTGTACTTCAGCTGCAGCACACTCAAAAACACTCCTTTCGGACAAGCTAGATATGTCATGTCTAGCTTTGGCAACAAGAGAGTCTTTAATATAGATGCCAGTGCCCCCATGAGAGAGTCTGTCTAATAAATGTTTCTTTACGAATCTTCTTATATGTTCAACTCCTGTTAACAATAATTGCTCTTTAGAAAATAGTAGCTTAGTAAACAATTTTATTTATAGTGTTATGCTTAATCTAACTAGATTAAATAACAACATAAAGTTCTTGACTACAAATATTTACCTCAATAATAAATGCTTTGTAAGAGATAGGCACTTTCTCAATAGGCTTAGATTAAACTCCTTAGCTAAATTAATAAGCGAAGCTATAAAAAATATTAAACAATTATCAAAAAATTTAAATTATAATAATTCAAGTAACTTAGTTGAAATTGTAAGACAAGAAAACAACAAAGATTTTCTAAATCAGGATTTTCAGTCAGTTTCCATAACAGAAACAGAAGTCTAAAAACGAAAATTAACTTTATTCACATTAATATATGCTCATTAAGAAATAAAATAGATAACTTAACAGTTTTTTTTGAAGATCTTGAGCTGCCTGAAGTTCTACTTCTTACAGAGCATTGGCTAGAGTTGGAGGAGCCATGCTATATCCCAGAATATAACATAGTGTCAAAATTTTGTAGAAGCGATGACAATGTTTATGGTATACAATGTTTTAAATGATTTTTACTTAGAACCAATTACAAAATATAATAATCTGCTAATAGAGCATATTTTTGAATTCACTATATGTTTCCTTAAAAAATTAAATATGTATATTTTGTTTATTTATCAACCACCAGGTATTAATGTCATACAATTTTTAACAAATGTTGAACTTATTTTAATTGGCTTATCTATTAATTCAAAAATAATTTTGTCTGGCGATTTAAATATTAATTATGATAATGAAGATGTCATGTTACACAATCGCTTAAAAATTTGTTTGCATCTTAGAACTTAAAAATGCATGTAAAGTCTCCTACTAGAATATGACACTGAAGTTTTGATCGATCAAGTTTTGATCGAAAATATAAATAGTAGTGGTCAATTTTCTTTTATGCCTTTTAAGGTTTTAGGACATCTTGAGTCTTCAGATCAAACTATTGAAGTAACGTCAATTGCGGAAGATGTCTCTTCCACCCTTAAAACCAGCCCTTTAAAACCAAAACGTGTATTTAGGAAATGACCCAAAAATTTACGTACTTTTTGGCTTCTTCACAAAAGTCATAAACATTCAGTAAAATTTTGGTGCAATATCTGTTGCGGAACACCCTCTTTTCACCCCTTAAAGTTACCCCTAAGAGCTTAAACCGGTATTTGTAAAAAGATCCAAAATTTGTTTGCTTTCCGCAACTTCAGGACGGGCCTAAACGTTGGGTAAAATTGCATAACTCTATATCTTTTCCCGAACACCCTTTTTTCACCCTTTAAAGCACCCCTAAATACTAAAACTTGTATTTATTAAATGACCCAAAATTTTCTTTCGTTTTTTGTGTCCTTAAGACGCTATAAAATATTGTGTAAACTTTCTTCGCTATATCTTTTGCGGAACACCCTTTTTTTACCCTTTGAAGCACCCCTAAAAGATAAAATTTGTATCTATGAAATGATCCAAAATTTTATTTCGTTTTTTACGTCCTTAAGACGCATGAATATATTATATACACTCTTGTCGCTATATCTTTTGCGGAACACCCTTTTTGTACCATTTAAAGCACCTCTAAAAGCTAAAATTTGTATTTATGAAATGACCCAAATTTTTTTTTTGTTTTTGTCGTCCTAAAGACGCTAGAAAACATTGTGTAAACTCTCGTCGCTATATCTTTTGCGGAACATCCGTTTTTTTACCCTTTGAAGCACCCCTAAAAGCTAAAATTTGTATTTATGAAATGACCCAAAATTTTCTTTCGTTTTTTGCGTCCTTAAGGCGCTAGTTTTATTTAGTTTTTTTTACTTCTTTAAGTCACCTGTAAAAGGTTAGTGGTATATTATTTTTGCAACATTTTATTTTGCTTTTACTTTCTTTAGGATGAACGTAAACATAAACATTATCTAAAAAGTTACATTTCAATAATAAGCCTTTGTTTATAACCAAATCGGTTAAAGAATTGTTAAAATTTTGTTTGATATCTTATATTATATATTATAAACGTAACTATAAATAATGTAAGTATGTGTACAATTAAGAAATATTATGAATTTTAAACTACCTAGTTTGAATTTTAATTGTTTTGTTAATTTGTTTTATTCTCGTCTTAAATTTAAGTCAACTTTCATATATAAATGAAATAATAATCATATACAATTTTAGACTTGAACCTTACAAAAAAAAAACGGTATTATATAGAACAATATGTTAACTAACTTTTATTACTTGTTAATTATATAAGTTCTCTTTGTTTATTCTTTACGTGCAAATAAAAAAAAAACTATTTTTTAGCCTGAGGAAGACAAAAACTATTGTCATAACGTTGCTTATGAATTAAACGTATAGGGTCATTCCATATCAAATCAACCAAAAAATCACAAAAATTTTACGCGACCAATTCCAATTTTGATGATTTTTGGTATATATTTTCTTCTTACCATAAAAGTTGAAAATGCAAATTTTTAGATTTTTTTGATTCGTAGTTTTTTTTTTTTAATTTATCAAAATAAAAAAGTCAGCATTTTGACCTTAACAAGAATGTACAAAACTAGCAATATCTCGAGAACCACTTACACTAGGAAAGTAATAAATGGCTCATTTTAAAGTCATTTTGAAGCTCTTTTTTATGAAATATCACAACATAATTTTAACAAAAAAAAAATTGAAAATAAAAAATTGAAAAAAAAAAAATTGAAAACTTCAAAAAGGCCATTTTTAATTTTTTTGAAAAAAATATATAATTTTGGTCAAAGTGTTACTTAATTATCCACAAAATTTTGTGATGGAGAAATGATGGGTTCAATGTCAAAAAAAATATCAAAAATATTAAGTACATTAAAAATCATGCATTTAAACAAATAAACATATTTTAGGAGCACCAATAGTGCACTGGATATTAAAATAAATAAATTTGTTGGATGGATACAGGTTTTAAAAAATACCCAGAGGCTTTATCTACAAATTATTTTATTTTAAACTCGCAAAAGAAATAAACAAACTTTTCTACTTCGTTGATAAAAATTAGACAGAAAACACTAAGACTAACTATATACCTTAAATTTATTTTTAACTTTCTTTTATGAATTTGTGATGAATCTGACATTTCTTTTTTGCTGACATTGTAAGTTCTGCCAGTAGCAGTGTTGGGTTCAACTTTTTTTATAAGACTTTCTGGTTTAATAATTAAAATATCTTGAGGTGTTGGGTAAAAAAATGATGAGGCAGGTCCTCGTGGATGAAGAAAGCTTACTTTCAGTTCTCCGCTCTCATTATTTTTCCCCAAGACACAAGCCAGCCACCAAGCACTGTCATATTCTACAGTGACAAACCCTGACTCGATATTTTGCAAAATAATGCTTCCACCTTTAAAAAGATTATGTGTTTCGACCTCTAAGCATGTAGAAAACTGTTTTGCCAAAAACGTGCTTTCTGTAAGAGGAATTACAGCATGAATTTTTTGTGTCCCCGGTATTGTTAAGACTTCCGCAAATCTTTTATTCAAAATTATTTCATGATTTGTATAATCTGCTTCTGTGCAATATTTAAAATCAATGCCAGATATGTTTTCTTCACACCAAGTAAACAATTGTAGAGGTGTCATTATTTGATTGTCATAGGGCCTCTGCAAACTGGCTTTGGCAGCAAGTCTTTTAACAGTTCCTCCCAAGCCATCGCAGGCACTTTTGCCATGCGAGGTGGCAAAATAATGCCACTCTGCTTCAACACCAAAATCTTTTTTATGCAGGCATATATTCAGAAAATTCTTTTTGTTTTTGTACTGCGCAGCACATCCATCCGAAAAATAAAAAATTTTGTTAAGTCCTGGTATTTTGATTTTTAAATCAGGCATCAATTTTTTTAAAAATAAATGAAATGCAATTGTATTATGTGTCAAGCTTTCCGAAATAAACACATAATTCAGGTTGTGCAGTTTACCATCACTTCATCATCACACAAAATAAATGGCAAAAGGGTGGAGGGTTGCCTGGCTGTTATTCCAATGATAAGACTAGACTTCATCTTGCATAACAAAGGAATAATTTTCCGCAAAGTCGCAAGTGATCAAAGACTCTCCAGGTTTAAGGTTAATTTTTATTTCATTGTATCTATCTTTTTGCATTTTTGCAATAAAAGAATGTGATTTAAGTTTTACAAGATCATCAGTAAATTCCTGGACAAAATCATCACTTTTCTTAACAACGGTTTCCATAGTACACCTATCTACTGAGACCTCATCAATTAATTCTTCCTCAAATTTTTCTATTAACGTATTTTTAAACTGTTCTACTCCAGGACATTGCTTGCATCTATTGCTTAAAAAACAGTCCACTGAAGGTGGATTACACATTAGTTTATAAAGGCAATCATGATAAGATATTGCAAGAGGCCTGTTATTTTCATCATATAGCTTATTTAATTTGGAGCCATTGAGCATTAGTTTTATATTTTGATGTATAGTACATACACATACAGTATGAGTCCCACTTTTTCCTGCCAGTATACAGTTTTTGGGTCGCAGTTCACAAAATTTTGAAAACCCAATTTTTTCATTGGGGTACTCAGTTTTAAACAATGCATAAATTTCTTTTAAATTAGCTAAGACTAATTTTTTTTGTACATATTCTTTTTCAGCTCCATATTTTCTGATAACAACATAATCTTTTTTACCTGGCATGGTCCTGCTAATGTCATCCCTTTGGTAAAAATCTACCACTATTTGGGCCACTCTATCACTAAGGGTCTTTCCCGGTTTGGGGTTAGGAGAACATAATATCCCATTGTCCTTAACTAACTGTTTTACAGCTCTGGCCAAATATTGAGAAACTCCAAATTCTTCTTCAATCTTCTTTCTACTCCAACTTTGAGGTAAACATGATAAAACTAGTATTTTCTCACTCCTCTTTTCGGTTTTTAAAAATTTGTCCTTTAACTGCTTAATCATTTCACTTTCGTCACTCTGGCATTCCTTTACTAGCGTTGAATCTGATTCCTTTGTAAATGCTTTCGCAATTGTATGCTGTACAATATCAATTTTTTCTTTGTATACATTTTTTCTTTTAATCGGCGACACACCAAGAAGCTCCAATGACTTGTTTAAAAGAGTAAATGATTCAGCAGGATCTTGAAAATCTGGATCATTTTCTGGAACTTGACTGGGTCTAAAAAAATTTAAAAAGTTAGTTTTTTATAAGAACTTAAAAAGGGGGTAACAGCTGACCCAAAATGTGTACATAATGCCAAGAAATTTGTACATAATGTCTGTATTCTCAAAATGCCATGCAAAATAATGCCATGCAAAATAATGCCATGAGATTTTTCCACTCCGTACTTGACGCAATTGGTTTAGTTTATTAATTTTATATTAAAAAATACTATTTGTTACTTACCCTGCCTCATCTTCTTCAGATGCCTTAAACTCCTTTGAAAGCTTTAGTCTACAACCATCACAGATTTTCATTCCCATTTTGACATTTTTGTAACTGCACATCCACTTGGTCACATTTCTTAATTTCCCAAAATGCTTGATTTTTAACTCTAGTGGATCACAGCACTTTACTTTATATTTAGTCCATCCACTTGCCTCACCCATAGTTGAAACTTTTAAAATTACACAGAGATGACTTCTGATAAACCTTCAGTCGAACTATTATGTATCGATTATTTGGAGCTGTATCAGGAAGATACTTGCCAAAAATTTAAAATCAATTTATGCAGGAATTTTCATGTCAGCAAATCCCCACAATGTACCTAAACAGACCAATAAAATGAAGGAGGTGTGTCCTTAATGTTAAACAGGAATAAACAGGCAGTATTTCACAAAAGTATTGGCAGGTTTATACAGGCATATTTTCCTAAGAATTGGAACATCCAATAGTACGTCTCCGGTGGAAAAGAGGTTTTGTAAGTAAATATTACAATGGGGGGCAATGTTAATCTGATTACTGATACAGAATGAAACGTAGGATATAATTTTTTATTAAATAAAATATTGTTAAATATTTTTATAATATCGCTTTAAACCCCATTATATTCTTCTAATTACCAAAATGCATTGTCTATTTATAGGCGATTTTTCATGCATGTGACATTTTTAATAAATTTTTTCACATTGAACCCATGATTTGTCCATCTCAAAATTTTGTGAATAGTTTAATAACACTTTAAAGAAAATAATATAATTTTTTGAAAAAAATTAAAAATGGCCTTTTTGAAATTTTTCAAAAAAAAAATCAAAAATTTTTTTTTTTATTTTTTTTTTCAATATATGTTATGCAATATTCTCATATGAAAGGTCTTTATAAGAGCTTTAAAATGAACCTTCACCTACTTTTCTATTATAAGTGGTTCTTTGGATATTCCTAATTTTGTGCGCACATGTTAAGGACAAATAAGTGACTTTTTCGATTTTCAAAAATTAATTCAAAATAAACAACTGGTCAAAAAAGTCTGAAATTTTGGATTTTCCAGTTTTTTGGTAGGAAAAACATGTATACTAAAAATCATCAACATCGGAGATGGTGTGGTAAAATACCCTGGTTGACTTGATATGGACTGACCCTTTATAATCTTTATAAATGACCTCGGCAAATTACTCAACTGTAATTTCCTAATGTTTGCTAACGACTTAAAACTCTATATAAAAATATCATCTCTTAATGATATGCTAACCCTACAAAAAAACATTGATATTGTCTTCTCATGGTGCCAGGCTAATGACATGTCCTTAAATGCTGACAAATGTAAATTCTTAAGATTTAGCCGTCTAACAACAAAATTTCCAGCTCGTTATACCATTAACAACATTATTCTTGAAGAGGTTAGTGTCATAAAAGACTTAGATAGTGAGCTGTCTTTTCACTCGCACTATGAAAATATAATTAACAGGGCAAACCGAATGCTAGGGTTTATTAAGAGAACATGCAGAGATTTTAATAATGTCTTTTCACTCAAAACATTGTATATTTCATATGTTAGGTCCATACTTGAGTTTTCCAATATTATCTGGTGTCCTTATAACCAAATTCATATTGATAGGTTAAATAACATTCGGAACAAATTTCTTAAATTCGCCAGCTAGACTCTCTCAAAATCAGGAATGTACCTTACACAGGATTTAACTATGCGTTAGCTTAAACACATTGTCAGACAGAAGAGATTATTACGATGTTTGCTTTGCATATAAAGTCTTAGATGACATAATTAAAAGTCCTGAATGTCTGGAAACCTTCAGGTTCCATATTCCAGCTTACCACAGTCTCTTCTGCATGTTCCATATTGTAGAACATTTTATTTGCTTCATTGCCCAGTCAACAGAATATCGTCCAGTGTAAATAAATATTGCTCTGAGCTTGATTATTTTAACTTTTCTTCCATGAATGCTTTTAAACATAGGGCAAAAAAATTATTTTATCCTAGTATTACTTAATATTGTATGATTTTGCTTCAAGTCAATAGATTAAGTATACTTAAATTAAACTTGTTATCTTTAAATACTCTGTAAAATGTAATTTACGTTAATTAAATAAATAAATAAATAAATGATGCAACACTAAAGTGGAGTGATAAGTGTCGGGAAAGTTTAGAAAGAATGGTTGCTGAGGATATATTAAAAATTAAAGAATGGTGTGATTCGAATTATTTGTTTTAATATTCAAAAAACAAAGGTTTTGAGTTTTAGATTTGATATTTCTGATGTAGAGTTGGAGGGTGGTACTATTAAAACTGATCAAAATGTAAAATTTTTAGGCATATATATTGACAATCAATTAAAATTTAATGAACATATAATTAATCTAAATAAAAAACTGTCATCAGGATGTTTTCCAGTCAGGAAAACTTTTAATGAACTTGGTTCAAAGATGGTAAAAGACACCTATTATGCATTAATAGAGTCAAATTTAAGGTACGGAATTGCTTTATGGGGTTACTGTACTGGTCTTTTTATTGCAGAAGCGAGCTGTTAGGTCTGTCTGTGGATCAGGTATAAGGGAACACTGCAAGCCTCTATTTCTTAGGGAAAAAATTCTTACTTTAGCTTGCCTTTTTTTACTTGAAACAGTTTCTTTAATATACAAAAAACATAGAGATTTAACTGCTTCGCATACCTATAACACACGATCTCGTGACAATAGTATCCTTCCAAGTCCCAGATATGCATACACTCAACATTCTGTGATATATGACGGCCTCAAAATGTATAACACACTCCCAGAAAATTTCAAAACAATTAATTCATATAAAATATTCTGTAGATCAGTTAAAGACTTTTTAATCACTAAAGCCTATTATTATGTTCAGGAATATTTTGATGAAATATTGTAGGCAGCAGCCAGTAGTAGGGATTTTACACCTTCATTAAAAATGTTTTAAAATTATGTGTAGGTATTATTGTATTGTTTGTTAGATCATGTTTGTTATTTATTTTCCTTATGTATTTTATTTTGTCTATAAAAATCTTTGTATTTTTATAGGGTTGGGTTGGGTTGGGTCTCAATCAACCAGAGGTTTGGCAGACCATCTCCCCAACTTCGATAATTTAACAGTGTTCATATCTACCTGGAAAAGTCAGGGAACCTCGAAAACATATATTGGTCTGTAATAATCAAATTATAATTTTTTGATTCGACAAAAGATAAATACGAAAGATCTATGAAATCCTAATTTTATCTATGCTTGTTCAAAATAAATCCATTGATCATTTACCAAATGCCTCAAAGATCAAAGGTCATCTCTTTCTATATACACACAAAAGTGAGACAATTTACTGGTCCTTTAGTGGTGGGCCAGCTTGAGTAGTTTTTCGCATGCAGAAATAATTGTGCTCTCTTTTTCAAAAGCGATTAGATAAAAAGAGACAGGTATTCTTAGGATTAATAAAGTTAATCCTACTCTTTGTTTGAATAAAGAGCAAATAAGGGATCAGAATAGGATTTCTTTATGCAGTCGGTATGTAAGACTTAGTCTGCATAAAATACTCCATGGGTTTTTCATGGAAGTTATTTAAAAAGTTTGGATAAAGCTCAGAGAAATTTGTTTTTTTTTTGGAAAATAGTCAATGTGAGTGGATTTATATAATTATTGATGGTGGAGTGCTACAGGTGTAAAAAAACAATTTAAAGGTAAAGTATTTTTTGATGGGGTACTGCCAGGAATGTAATAGCTAAAAAAATTACATCAAAGTAAAAAATGGAGTGCTATAGCTATAGCTATTACCGCAATAAAATAGTCAGAAAATTGTGATTTTTTTTTATAAAACTGAATGAACAGCCAAATTTTGTACACCAGGAAGAAGTTCATGTTCATAACAGTTCATGTCAAAAAATTCTTTGTGGGTTCGCCACCATTTTGGAATTATGAGTAGGTAGGGGTGAGTTTGGTTCCACTCCCATGTTAATTATTATTTTTTTTTGTATATATATTTAGAATCTTAAATTTGAGTGTTTTTTTTTACTCCTACTCCTATTTATAATATTTTTTATGCAGTTTGTTTTCTATTTTAGTATATTTTAATTGTTGTTGTAACTTGTGGTATCTTAATATTTTTACTTCTTTTTTATTTTTTTAATGTTCTTAGTTTGTTGTTTTATATATTTTTTTTTATGTTCATATTTTGACCACTTAATGTTATAGATTTATTTTTTTTTAGACTTTATTATTTTAAGTATGACTTTGTCAATAAGATTTAAGCTCGGATTTAAGTTTCTTGAGACAATAAAGTCATATTGAGATTGAGATTGGATTTTCTAATAACTTTTATGTTCCCTAACCAAGTTTTATAAATTTTAGAACTTTGGTTGCAGCCATGATGGTAATTTAAGGCTTAAAATATTTTAGCATAATTTAAGGGGTAACGTTTTTGATGAAGCAATTTTTTACTATATTTTTCACATTTTTATGCCATGATATTGTTCACATTTTAAATATTTCTTTCCAAAGCTTCGATTTCTAGAATAAAACACTCAATTTTTTAAAGTTTTCACTGTTTTTTAGCCGTTCAAAAAAAGTACTATCATAAAACATTTTTTCTCTGTTAAAATAAAAAATACGTAGATGGAGAGGCAGAATGTTAAAGGTAGATGGAGAGACAATTTAGTGACATGCAAAAATATTTGAGGTTGTTGAAGAGAAACAGCAGGCTATAAAAAAGTATTTTAGAGAAAGATGGACATAATTTAAGGAAAATGTTTACTAAAAATTTCTGTTATGTCATCTGTCTGTCATCTTGAGTGGTGTCGTGCTTAAAGCTTAAAATCTTTAAATCCTGATAATTTTCCACAAATTTTCATCCCGTCGAATAAGAAGACGACTTATGGTAAGAAAGTCTTTATACGTTGAAAGAATTGGGCGCATAAAGTTTAGAGTGTTCTTTTTGTAGTAGGCAAATTTTAAATAATTCTACCTGGCTGATTTAAAATCTATGATCGAAATTGGCATTAAAGCTGTTTTTTTTTTGCGCTTGTCTCCTCCCCCGACAAAAAAAAATCAGACATTTTTTTAGTACACCCTGCAATGTTGAGAATATATTAAGGAAAAATGAATTCTAATTATTTAATTTCAAGAACTACTAGTACTTAAAATAGATCTGCCACTTCAGCATGTAATTGGATTTTCTAAGCAGCTTAAAAATGAATTAGGCTATAATAATTTTACATCATGGTTCCAGATATGAACTCCACTGCCCTCATTGTTTGTCACTTGCCAATTACACTGTAAACCTTGGGGAGGGGGCTCTGGGGACCCCTGACCAACAAAAATATCGGTTCATTCGTCCCCCCGATATAAGCATTTCTTTTTTCAAGATTTTGAAATTTGAAACTCCAAAACTCGGAAATTAATAATCCTATTGTAACTGAACCACCTCATGTCACATCTTTGATTGATTTTTCTCGTGTGTACAGGGTGTCCCATTTTTGATGGGATTCAATGGGAAACTCCGTTGTTATTGAAGATAGAGACATGCGGTTTTCGCATTACTTTTTTGAGCTTTAAAAAATGGCATTAACAGATTTATTCTGTCCCTTGTAGTTTTTGAGGTACAGGGGAAAGTTAAATGGTCGGAATTACCAATTGATGATATCTCCCTTAATTTAAGAGATAAGTGAGTTCTGTAAAACCATGTCTATTGCAGCCTTTCTAGAAAAACACAATGGTATTTGTTTGAAAGTTGACATAATGAGGTTTTTCAAATTAACTCTGTGTTTCGGACTTCCATTGTCTATATTTTATTTATACGCGAGTTTCGATCAGTACAATCTCAGATCGAAACGTCGTGTATAAATAAAATATGGACAATGGAAGTTCGAAACACAGAGTTAATTATACAATGATCTTTTCTGAATTTTAATCGGACGTTTCGTTTCGTAGATACCATCATCAGGATCCAGGGTGTCCTTATTCTGGAAAAACCTGGAAAGTCAGGGGAAAAAAAGTGGTTATGGAAAGTCATGGAACTTACTCAAAAGTCTGGAAAGTCAGGGAAATTCCACGATAAGAGTATCGGGATTGCCATTCATATGCTCTTTCAGAGTATTAAAAGTGCCCTTTGCAGTTAACCCAACACATTTTTTTCTACTATTTCATATTCATTTTTTTATATTTAAGGCACCTTTCTTAACACCGTTCATATAGATAATTCATTTTTAGTCAAATTTTCCAAAAAAATTCGCCTACGGCGCATTTATCCAACATTTATCACATGATTTTGACAATCAATCTATAAATGGTTGACACTAGATGCCAATCCCAAATGTATTTTACAAAAACGTTAAAAAATAATTTTCGAAGAATTTTCTGTATAATTTTTAGAATAATGTCCTCAAGATTTTTGCCTGTGGCCCATTTTAAACGTATCACTGTTTGAAATAGACAAATAAATCTGAGTGTAACAAAGTACCTTCAAAAATCAGAATCAGAATCTCTTTATTGACATAAAGTATACAATTTTATCAGTTAATAAATAAAATGCCACTTGCATGTAATAGTGTCAAATACCTAATAAAAGAAAAACATTATTTTTAAAAATGCTTTTTAAAATATTGCACTACAAAGCTTTTAATGAAAAAAGAATAAATAATGCCTGCCCCATTTAAATAATATTCAGCTTTTTAGAAAGCCAAGGTATCAAAATTTATTAATAGGATGTCAAATTTCACATTTTCTTAAAATAAAAATAGGCATTTTTGACCCCATAAAAAAACTTTCTGTGCATTGTGCATTGAATCCCAAACATCAGTTACACAGTTATATTTCTGCCAAGCATTTTAATGTGACACCTAAAAAAATCAGTTCGAAAATAAAGTGGTTTGGAATTTGCCTGCAAAAATGTACTGTAGTGTTCATGATGTCTATTTTTAAAGGAGTTCTGCATCTTGGGATTTTGTTAAATGTCAGTTTTGACACTGGTTCCAAAGCATGTGCTTTTCAAAACATTGACATCGAATCTATAAATTTTGATGCCTTGGCATTCTAAAAAGCTTAATTTTATTAAACTCGGGCAGTTTCTTGCTAAGTTAGAATCATTTAAAAGGCGGGTATTTTTTTATTATTTTTTTTTTACCAAAACTGTACACTTTATGAGAAAAATTTTTACGAAAGTTTTTGTAGAGCATCAAATTTCCTTTGCATACTCAACAAAAAGCAAAAAACATGATGTTGCAGCATATATTTTTTTTTGCTACAGAAACAATAAAAATGCAAATGGTTAATGGTTTTGCTAAAAGTGCACCATGATTCAAACGAAATAAAATTATTATTATTATTAAAATTAGTTAAAAAAGTTCTGAATTTTCCAAAATTTTCCTGTTTTTCGTGTTTGAGCCGTCATCTTGTATTTGGTATGCGTTTGACAGATGTCCAATTAATGGAATACTGACGGAGGTCTCTAAGCGAATAGACTGCAAAGTAGTCCGGTTATTATGAGATTATTAGTTTCGAGTTATGGAGCTTATATCTCAGGAACTATGACCCGATATTTTTATGAGTAACATTTTTTTTAAGAAAATGTAGTATTCTGTAAGTTTCCGTAGGTCCTTTTTCTTTTTGACAACTTTTTTTTGTGGGAAGTGGCAAACAAAAGTAAAACCTGAAACTGAAACTAAAAATATATGCGTCGGCACATACACCTAATTTGAATTATTACTCAAATAATGTGGGAGTTCAATAATAGCTAATTCATTGTTAACTTAGTCTTTTGATTTATCCAATTTCAAGGAAAGGGGTGTAAAAAAGAGTATTTAAAATAAGGCTGATGTTTTACCGTAGTCGTTTGTTGATTTTTAGTTCAAGAAAAAAACTGTTTATTTTGAGGCATCCGAGTGTAATAACTATGTAAAGCATTTATACAGGGCAAAATTTTTTATTTTAGATTAATTAAATTTTATTTAAATTTTCAAAAAAATTCATGTTTTAGATTTCTTGTTAAACCCTGCCTGTTATGACCAGAGATCCTCTATACATTTGACAGTTGTTTTTTACCAGAGGCGGGCAACTCATATTATCCTCTCTTTCCAGTTTTTTTCATATTTGCATGTAAAACGGATTTTATGAAATGGACTGATGTTTTGTTTTTTGAAAGATGATTACTTTTTTGGTTAGTAAAATATGTCAAACTTTGACAAACAAAAAACAGTAATGTTCACGGGAGATTTAAAAATGTTAATAGTAGGTTAAATAGAAAAAATATTATTCATCTATCTTTTTATTTCTCTTTTTCTTAAAATAATAACAATATATAATATTATTTATATTTAAGTAATCTTACTTACCTCGCAAATTCGACTATTTTAAATAATTTTCCATTTTGGCAAATGCGTTTCTTTTTTCATTGAACAATGATTCAATACAAGGTCGTAGGCACACGTATTTTTAGAGTTTATTATCTCGCAATATTAAATTTTTAAATCGCATATAAATAATAAAATTTAAAATTTGATGTACCTACGTTTATTAATAAAAAATTTGACATTGACAAAATTATTTATTTGCAATGGTTGCCAACGCACAAAAAAATTATCAACATTTCCCTAACAACTGCCAAATGTAGTGGCGTACCTCTGGTTGCTCAGAAACTGAAAATAAAATGCAGGGTATTTTTCATTGTACTAAATATAGTACATTAGTACATTTGTCCTAATGCAAATTATCGCTTTATTCTTCCATGAAAAGTCCATTTTTAAGACATTTTTCATCGCAATTTTTTGTCGAAATCTCATACAAAATGCTCAGTATAAAAATCATAATTAGGTTAAAGTTGTGGGTAGTTTATTTTAGAACAATAACTAATTTCCCAAGTAACATTTTATTCATATTGGGAAGTTGGAAGATTAATATAACCAATCATATATCAAAACATCACCCGTTTTCCTTCAGAAAATTACTTTGTAGTTTGAGGTTTGAAAATAAGTTTTAAATTGGAACAAATAACCTTAAGAAACGGTCATTATATACACAACATTTTAAAGATTTTTTTAGGACATTTTTCGAATTATTTTCCTCGTATCATATCTTAAAAGTTGTTTTAAATATAAAGTTAAAAGAGAAGGTAAATTGATGGTAAACTTGACTTTAGATTCTACTCTGAGGTCCCCGCCTTGTTTGGGCATTTCTTGGTCAACATTGCTAGTCAAAAGTTTTTAATAATGTCCTCAAGAAATCCCTCAATGTTGAGAACTTTTTTGGTTTAAAACTGAACTCGTTACTTATTTTTGACCTACAGTTATTCCTTAAAGTTAGGGTTTTTTTGGAATAAGTTTTAGGACAAAAATTTTGACCCAATCAAATAAATACAACCTAAAAATATGTTCGAACTTTATGGAAAATTATTATATTTTATTTAACCATATGGATTATTAAGATTTGATTAGGTTAAAACTTTAGTTTAGTTTTTCTTGATGGGAAGAAAGTAGTTCTGGTAGAAAACAAGAAAACTCCTTTGTGTAGATAGATACCTACCCTCCTATCATAAATAGGGTAGGGAAAGTAGATGTTTAGGTAAAATTTGGGTTTAAGGAAGAGAGGGCACTCACGTTTTGATCGTCAAAAAGGATACTCTGTGTTAAAGTACCTACCTAGTAGTGGTGATCCTGACAGTTTTGTGTTTTAACATGCCAAAAGAAAAAAGAAACAAACCTTTCATAGAATCAAGCAGTTTTTACAGAAAAATTAAAGAAATTAAAAGAGATAGTGGGGACCCAACAAGTCCTAGTGGACCTCTACAAGTGCCGAACACAATCAATGGGAATACAAGGGGAATACACACAATCGTTTACGCTCGCAAAATTCATATGTCAAGTTATGACATTTGCGAGCGTAAACGATTGTGTAATATGATGGAACTTTTTCGAATTGTTTGCTTACTTAATTGCTCACCAGCGTAAATCCGCCTTTATAACACATGACAACTGACAACCGAACAATGGGCAGGGGGTGTGCGGGGAATTCGAAAAATGGATAAACCGTCCTTGATGCAAAGTTAATAAGAAATTTGGGCTTCAACATTGGAAATTTTGTGTTTGAGGGAAAAAAAAACTTGGTTAACACGACTTTTAGGGCACGGTCGCCAAAAAAAGGTAAGGCGCCATGTTTTTTTCTGTTTTAATAAGTTTTTATTATTTTTATAAAAAAAAAACTACAAAATCTTTATGAAAATGATTTGCTTATTTGCAAATATTAAATTGTGATTACAAATTGGAAATAATATTTAATTAGTGTTTTCCCGAAGCGTGAATTTTATGAAAGTAAAAGTAAACAATTCAACAAAAAAATTTTCGGCGCATGTCGGTTTCCTTCCATTAATAGTTTAAAATAGTACTTTAACCCCTATGATTAAAATATAACTGTGATTTTTCATCACCATTTTTTATTTCCAAAGTTGTTGTAGACCATGGACATAATTATTATTTTTCTCTTTTTTTATTTTTATTTAAAAATGTTTTCATCTCCTTCTATTCTGACACGTAGAGGGCGCTTCAGTCACAGACAAACAAAAGGGGACTGAGAAGGCATTATGTACAATAGAACACAAATTAGGTTGAGCATTTATGCAGATGCGTACATGTATCCCAAAAGTTGGTAAAAATTGTCTTCTGGCAAATTCACCTTCAGGAAAAAAAAATGTATTACCTATTTTATTCTACCAAATTACCTTGGTTTTTTTCCCCACTTTGGTAAAACGGCGGGAAGTTTCCCTCTTTTTTGACCTCCCAGTTTTTCATAAGAAAAAATTACTAGCTTAACTCGGGAATATTTTACCAAATTTTAACCAAAAATGTTACTTGGGTTACCTAAATACTTAACTTAAAATGTTTTCTTCAGGAAACAGTCCGCAGAATATTCCTCGGGTATAGCAAATTATGATAATTTTTATCTCAGTGTTTATGATAATATCAAAAAAAAAAAAATACAAAAAATGGCACCAGAACGCATAGGTAAAATCTTGTACCTAACACATGCGTCAAGTGTCTTCACTACTCTTGGGGGCTTGACCTCGCTTTACTTCGTTCAGTCAACTGTTGTCGCGTACGGTAAAGTATTTACCTAACAAGTGCGGGAAGAGATACTTTACCGCCCTCGACGGCAGTTTTTTTTAAAGAATGTTATTTTTAAATAGAATATACGTTGCAAACATGTTATAACTATTAAATCGGATTCAGAGTTACATAAAGTGAGCGGTATGAGGTATCCGGTAAGACGCAAGGAAAATAAACAATAGAGACATAAAGCTATTTGTAACTCATCGTGGTATACGTATCCGCATCTAGCGAGAACAAAGCACATTAATTGGTCAGAAACTTGTAGCATGTTCGAAAAGAGCAGATATATGCTAATTTAAGGTGTTTCTGAACGCAATAGGTGGTGAGATACGATACGTGTGCCGTAACGATACGTGATACCTAACGCATCTCAACACCTATCGCGTTCAAGAACACCTTAGATTAGCATATATCTGCTCTTTTCGAACGTGGTACAAGTTTCTAACCAATAAATGCGCTTGGTTTTCGCTAGATGTGGATACGTATACCGCGATAGTTTGTTTTCCTTGAGTCCTACCGCATACCTCATACCACTTTCCTTACGGATCTCTGAATCCGCCTTTATACTTTTCGAAAAAATAATATTTTTTTTTTTTTGAGTGCGGTATAGTACTTTACCGCACGGGTGCGATAAAGTTCCATAGTATTAACTTTAACGCATGTGAGTAGGTAAATAACGATTTCCGAACCTGTGCGGGAAAGTCGCGGTAAATTCTGACACTTTTCGAATTAAAATATGTGCGAAAAAGTGCTGTTTCTTGTACGCTAGTAAAAAAATAATTTTGTGCTTTTAGTGTCTTTATAAAGAAACGCAATGACAATGAGTGGAAAATTAATGGCGTGGTAAAAAACATAACCGATATACAAGAAGCGATAAAATTTGAAAAAATGTTTCTAAAGGAAATCTTAAAACGACGTGTCAAGAAACAAATTGCCGATAAGAAGAAGAATACCGACTACAAAATTATGAAAAGGATTAAATCGTATTACGAAATTGGTTGCCTGCGGTATCCGGAAAACTACGAATTTGCCCTAAATTATTTTAAATATATAAAAGCGATAAAGACCTATCACACGACCACGGCGCACCTACTGAAGACTATGATTGAGGTAACTTTTTATTTTTTAATTTATACAAAATTTATCAAACAAGAAGTTTTTGCTTGGCTAGAACTTTGCCAAAAACTCTCTGAAATTTAGAGAAAAAGTATGCTTAAGGTAATTTTTTTATGTTTTAAACTTATAAAAAAGTTTATTAAATAAGTTGCTTTTATTGGGTAGAACTTTGACAAAAATTCTCAGAATTTCAGAAATTTAGTCATAAAAAAATAGGAATAGGATTTTCCATAAAAATTAAGCATTTGCATATTCGGCCACCAAGATTAAGCCGTAGGTGCAAAAGTACTTTAACGCAAAGGTTGCAAACTTAATTTTTTGTACTAACGAAGCATTAAACACAGCCAAACTTGGTGGTTTTATCTAACGGAACATTAATGCTGGCAGAGATATATTTATTAAAACATCAAAATGATCCTAATAATTTCGTGTCTCTAGCATACTTCATTTGGACTCCATCACTGAATTCGTTTTACCAGCGGTGACCTTCTGTCTTTACATTTTTCATTCTTTTGGAATAATTGGGATATAGTTTGCGTACTGTATAATAAAAGCCTCAAGCACTCACTCAGTCTGTGTGTGATTTCAGGCGTAAAAATAATTTTATGTCCGGGATTAATATAATTTTACGTCCGGATTTGGAGTAATTACAATATTGGAAATCGCGTGTTCAAACAGAAGAAATACAGTATTCTATATAAAAAAAAGTTTTGGTTGTTGTAACCAAAGTATTATATCGTGGATAAAAAACTGAAGCCAAGGACCTCTTTTGGTAATTCGATAGAAATAAACAACATGATCGCTAATTCTAGAAGAAAAATAATAAACAGCAGAAAAAAAAAAATAAGATGATGATAACCAAACGGGGCAGAGAAGTCAAATTCTAAGTTCTTACATGTTTTACAAAAAAGTTACCTTTTTATGAGATACCCTGTAGATTTTGAAAACTGTGCTTTGCTTTCTGTTTCCAAAAATATCTAATATGTTACCTTTTTCTCTGATGGTTTTTAAACAACTTTATAACTTTTCATTAAGAGCAATAAGTTAGATAAAGAACCACCTAATATCATTTTTCTTAAAAACAAAAGATCTTGGGTGGAAATAATGAAAATCACACAAAGAACCAAAGCGAAAAGAGAATCACTCACAAATAGGCATCGTTCCTCACTGGTACTTATCCAAGTTACCTTATACGGATTCGTCCTGGCGTATTAATATTTCCAATAGGATTATGCTACTAAGGCAATTAAAAATAAAGGAAGTTAAAAAACCTCCAAATCAGTTAAATCAACCGAAAAGAATCTAAAAATAAAAATCAAAAGATCTTGGGTGGAAATAACGAAAATTCAAACGTGGATGAGCATCCCACAAGGAACACACGAAGAACCAAAGCGAAAAGAGAAATGATTAAACGATGTTTCGCTCTGGGTAACCAGCGTGAGCTCGTCAGTGGTTCCACTGGTCACCCTCCCCATACATCATTAAACACCATCATACACTTTGATTTCCAACTTTGAATCACTCACAAATAAGCATCGTTCCGCACTGGTACTTATTCAAGTTACTTGATACGGATTCGTCCTGGCGTGTTAATATTTCCAGTAGGATTATGCTTCTAAGGCAATTAAAAATCAAAAAAGAAGTGCGTAGCATAAGGAACCCCTGTGTCAAAGAACTACTTACAATAGAAATGGAAACTGGATCTTAGTGGGATTTTAACGCCGTTTAAGTATATTATTGGGAAAGTTCCTGTGAGCATTTTGTCTCATGGACCCAGGTGCCGATATCTACAGGGTGAGCCCATAATAGCTGGCAAAAAAGTTTGGGGTGAGCTTATTATTATCAGGCTTATGATGACCGACATCGACAAAAAAGCATCAATTCCCATTAAAATGACAACGCTGAATTTAAAAATTACATTTATTTTGACACCTGTCACACCCTGTCAAAATGTCTCAAACATATTTAATGAACTTGAATTTTTTGGAATACCTTCTTTTTACTCTGCTGAAGACATTAAATCGTAAACCCAAAAAAAAGTGACAGTTGTCCTTACTATCATTTACTGTCATGGAAAAAACCACTGGTACTATGACACATATTTACGAGTGGGCACTCGAACTACACTAAATTGAGGTCGATGAACTCAAAAATCTTATTAGTTTTGACACCTGTCAAACTCTGTCAAAATGGAGGAAAAATAATTAATCAACTTACATTTTTTGGAAAAGCACATATCTTTTTCTTACTTTGCTGAAGACTAAATCGGAAACCGTAAAAAAGTGACAGTTGTCTTAACTGTCATTTACTATCATGGGCACTCGAACTACACTAAATTGAGGTCAATGAACTCAAAAATGGTATTAGTTTTCACACCTATCAAACCCTGTCAAAATAACGAGTAAATAATTTGTGATTTTGTGCTTTTAAATACAGCATGTGTACTTTATTTCCGACTTAATGTCTTCAGCAGAGGAAAAAAGGTATTTGCTTTTCCAAAAACTTCAGGTTCATTAATTATTTTTCCGCCATTTTGACAGGTGTCAAAACTACTAACATTTTGGAGTTTATTGACCTCAATTTAGTGTAGTTCGAGTACTTACTCGTAAATATGTGTCATCCACCAGTGGTTATCCCCGTGATAGTAAATGACAGTTAAGACAACTGTCACTTTTTTTTACAGTTTCCGATTTAATGTTTTCAGCAGAGTAAAAAGACGGTATTCGCTTCTCCAAAAACTTCAAGTTCAATAATTATTTTATATATTTTGACAGAGTTTGACAGGTGTCAAAATAAATGCCATTTTTTAATTCAGCGTTGTGATTTTAGCGGGAATAAATGGATTTTTTGCTGATATCGGTCATCATAAGCGTGATAATAATAAGCTCATCCCAAACTTTGGCAGCTATTATTGGCTCACCCTGTAGATATCGGCACCTGTGTCCATGAGACAAAATGCTCTCTGGGACTGTCCCAATAACATACTTAAACGGCGTTGAAATCACACTGAGATCCAGTTTCCATTTAAATTGTGCGTGGTTCTTTCATGCAGGCTTCTAGACCCCACCGGTAAGGGATGTGCATTGTGTCGGCGGCTAAAGAATTTTATTAAGCAGACTTTGATTTTATATTGACTACAAAAGTCATTTAGTATTCGAAAAAATGCGGTTTTTTATTTTTTTTAGAGATTTCACCATCATCCAGAAATATTTGAAATCGCATCGTCGTGGTTTAAAAAGTCGGATAAAAAAGAGGCACTCAATATTATTCACAGAGGCATCGCCTTACATCCAGATAGCAAAGACCTTTACTTGGACGCGTTCGAGCTGGAATTAAAAAGAGAAACACAGGACAAAGAAGAGAGGTTGCGTACCTACGTACGGGAAGTGTTTAAAAATATAAAAAGTTTTACGTTTATTATCGATATTATAAGTTTGCTTGAGCAAGATGACAGCACCCGTAAAATACAAAATGAAATAATTTGTAGCCTCCTCCAGCAATATCCTGACGAAGAAACTATCTGGGATATGGTGGCAAAGCGAGAGTTAAAAGGTAAGTTACGTTTTTTTGAAAGTTTGAGACAATGATGTGTTTGAAATTAACTGTGTTTCGGACTCCCATTGTCTATATTTTATTTATACATGACGTTTCGATCAGTACAATCTCTGATCGTCTTCAGGTAGTTTGTCGTGTATAAATAAAATAGACAATGGAAGTCCGAAACACAGAGTTAATTTCAAGTTACGTTTTGTTTGGTTATTTTTCCGCAACTGTGTTTTGGCCCGAACATTTTGTTTTGCCCAATGGTGATATTAAGGAGAATTAAAGTGGTCGTTTTTACAACTAGGCCAAATAATGTATTTTTTTACGAGCGTTGGTTTAGCGTTGGAGTAAAAAAAAAGGTCACTGCTTTAGCCGCGACTTCAACAATATTTTTTGATATCATCAAATAATAAAAACGGGAAAATACTTACACAAAAGTAGAACACACCACATCATCATACAAAAGAGCATTTGTCTCCCGGTTTTTTTACAGCCTCTTACAATTTTAAAGTTTTCATCTAGTGACGTCCTCTAAGGTACTTTTTAAGGGCACTGATACTATTTCCATTATTTAATTTTTATTTAAGTATTCAAGAATATATTGTCCAGGAAGCAGAAGATAAATAAATGTTTTGTAATCGCGTTTCTTCTCAGTGGGTGACCTGACCATTTTATTTTTTGAGTTATATATTTTCCTCTTGCTTTCAAAATTAGTTTTTAGTGGAGAAAACTTGAGAAAATGGCTCAATTTTTAGGTAAGAGACTTAATTCTTTCTTAAGGCCACAAAAACGGCATAGATTTGACAACACTGCTTTGCTGTTTTTGGGCTAATCTTTACCGGGCAGAATATCGGAAACGAGAAAACGGAATCTGTTGAAATTTGGCAGAAATGTTTATTTTTGAATTCCTCAAAATCGTATCCAGACAGTTTTTCGCTGGACTACTCTCTCATTTTCGAAATAAAATAAACACGGCTAACACTAGTCAAAAATCTCACCTTTTTTTTACAGAAGCATTAATAAATGCTTACGTTCCTAATAAATTATACTTTTCCTCACATATGGTGTTCGCACCGTGTTCTGAACACTGCACGATCTCACTCGAAATGGTATTAATGATGACACCCATTGTTGATCTTTCAAAAAAATAGCAAAGCATTGATGTCAAATTTATGCCGTTTTTGTGGCTTTAATATTGCCAATTTGCGCTATTGTTCTTTAAATTTATAAAAAAAAAGTTTGCATCGGTGACCAAAAAAAGCCATGGTTTGGTTATTTTTAGACTAAAAATAGAAATAATAAATTAGACAGATTTTTAAACATTCCTGAAATTTATAGATAAAATAATATTAGAAAAGTTTGATATAAATAACAAATTTATTTTTTAACGATTTTCATATTTATTCGTAGAACAGTTTTTGCCAAAATAATGGAGAATTATGTTAGGTTTGCTGTGAAAATCCTCACTACTTGTTGAAAATTGAAATAAATAAAGAAAAAATCAATAAATATAATAATAATAAAAAGGTAATGGTAACTGTAGACACATATTTCTATGCTCTAATGCTCAACTTTCTATTGTTTTTGTTATTATTTAACCACGTAAAATCCTTTTTAAATTTAATAATGAAAGTAGTATAGTTAGGCCTTTCTTAAGAGCCCTAAGCGTTTAGGGTGAAAGCGTTTGCAAACTTTAATTTTTGTGTAAGGTCGATTTATCGCTTCACCGCTGTTCCAGGGCCCTCCATTTTTTTTTTTTAAAGAAGCATATCTACCAATCGCTTGCTGTCTTGCCCGTTATTTGAAAACGGTGGGCGCTTTCAAGTACGTGAATATGAGCGTTTTTCACCGCGTGGAACGGTTTTTGAAAATTGATAGGTTTAACGCATTGACCTCTAACCTAGGATAGACGAAATCGGCAAAATCGAATTGTTTGTAAGGTTAAAAAAATAACTAACTCCGCGCAATTTCCATGTGAACTCAAAAGTATCGTTTGGTAAAATTGGTTAGAAGAAAAAATTGCATTTTGCATTTTTAGGTTTAGACTCTCCGCCATTTTGATAAGTATAGCTGAACAAAAAAATATTTTAAAACGTCCAAACCTAAAAAATTCTATAACTTTTCTATCTTCTAACCGATGTCTTTTTTAACAAACGATACTTTATTGTAATAAGAAACCATCTAGCATTTAAACCAACATTATTTGAATTTTATTACAGTGGTGCGCTAATTTTTTTTAAGAGGGAGTGAAAAGCACCATTTTTAAAACTCGCTTTTCGTTATTTTCAATTTTTACCCATAGTCAGTTTGACATGAATAAGTAAATTTTGGTCCTTTTGTTTTGAAAAAGTTCAAAAACATTCGAATCGAACCTAAAGAGGCCTGCACTCAATTATAGGGGTTTGGTCGGCCTATAAAATGCATCACAAAAAGCTATATTTTCTTGACAGAAGTAGATGTATTTTAACTAACAAAATATAGTACCGAGAGTTTTTGAGATTTTTTTTTAGCCCAAATTAGCTCACAAAATATAATGCCAGAAGTTTTAGTTAGTTAGTGTTATAGTTTAATTCGGGCCTCAATCTACGCCACTGTCTTAATTAATTTTATTACATCCAAGTAATTAAAGTATTTGTTTTTCGTACTTATATTTACAAAAGGAAATGACAAAAACTTCTGTTAATCTTTAAAAATGCCTAACAGTTGTGATGAGGTGGTCTAAATATGCATCTTTTTTGTTTACATGCCATTTATAAGATATTATAATTAAAACCGTCATATTCCAGAATTTTCCCTATAAACTGCACCCAACCATGTGACCACCAGACAGTTTTCTAGCATTTTGCTTTAACCCTTTCAGTCCCGAGCCTAAATTTATATGTTGGTCACTCAGTCCCAGGGGTTTTTTATGCTCAGAGTCCCAATGTGGTATTTATACATCGGGTATAAATATACAAAAAAAATTTAAAACAACAAAAAGTATTGAGCAAAGAATACGTTTTTTTATTCTGGTTTTTTTTTGGTGTATGTAGAACCTGTTTTCTTTTCTTTAAGATAGAATATCTTAAATCTAGCTACTAAATAAAATGTAATTACATAATAATTTAAGAGGTTTTCAAGCCTGTCATTATTTAGTTTTTAACATATTTTTTGTAAAGAGGTTGCCCTAAGTAAACATTTAATGTAATGTTTTTTGGGGTAATAAACATGATTTGATTTGTTTTGATTTGATTGGATTTGAAGTTGAGGTCATAGCGCGCGCACGACTTTTCCTCCTGAAAGGTCTAGCAAAACTGAGCTACAATGCGCGTAGTTTTATTCCTGTTGTGATTTGAAAAAAATACACAAATATATACGGACTTGGGCCTGCATGACCTGACTTGGAAGTCGTAATTTTTCGGCTTTGGGCAGTAACAAGCACTATCTTCTGACACATTTATACGACATTGGGACTACTAAAAGGTTCAATTTTATACTGCCGTGAATTTTCGGCTTTGGTAAGATAAGACCATAACAATTGAGACGCACTTTTTTTTCAAACTTATTATGACGTCTTTGGGACCTAAAGGGTTAAGTAGAGTACCTCTGAATGTCAAATCACATAATTATAGCACTCATAGTATACATACAACCCAACCGATTAAAGTGTCTTTTTATCCCTCGACCAGTACCCTCTCCCTACAGGCCGATCAACTCCTACTGATTTAGTGTCCTTTAAACCACCTTCGCCGCCATTTTCACTCAGTGACAGAAAATCCATTAGTTTTCTGTCAATATGGCGGCGAAGGTCGAGAAAAGGACACTAAAACGGTAGGAGTTGATTGGCCTATGTGGAGAAGGTATTGCCTCGACAAATTGTAGTCCGTCATGAGCTCAAACTTTTCCCATCGAGATTTTAAATTTTAAAATTTATTTACCAGTCTATCCTAAGTGATTAGGTGTCAATGGGTTCACGCGATGTTATGGGTTATTCAAATTAAAATAAATTTATACTGATCCAAACCCACTCGTATAATCCAAAAATTCCACCATCCCTTACTAAAATCATGTTTCAGACAAGGATGATATTGATATTGAACACTTGAGGCGACCTTTGTAAATGTTTAACTTTTAATAAAAATGCCTAGTCCTGCATTTTAATCTGATACATGACTGCACAATAAAACAAAGTGTTACTGTTTCTCAAAAATGTTTTAAAATAGACGAATTTTAAGCTGAGTTGGTTTCTCGTGAATACCGGTTGAAGTATGGGTTTTTTGTTTGCAAAAATTGTGTATCAGTGCGGAAGGTTGGACCTAGTAATGGTAAGTGTTTAATATTTTTTACTTACGACCAACCCATAATACTAGTTTAACGAGCGTCCTAACACGACTGTAATGGACCATTTACGCTCCTAGGATAATAATGAAACTTAGACGTAAATCGTGTGCGCAAAGCGATGAAATTGATTGACGCAAAAATGCCAATTATTCTATATTTTTAACAAAATAAATATTTATTAAATATATAAATTTTCAAAATTCAAAAAACAATAAAAATTTTCAAAATTTACATTTTTAAAATTCCAAAAAAATTTCAAAAATTTTCAAAATTCAAATATATATTCAAATTTCAAAGTTTTATGAAATTTTCAAAAATATATTGCATAAATAATACAAAGTATGTACTAGAAGCGTTTAGATGTGGTCATTTTTAATCATTTTTGGTCATTGGTCGTAGGTAAATTTTAGTACACCTAACTCGCATGTTATAGTCATTACACGCTCAAACTACTATTATGCACTTTAGGGAATTAAAGGGTAATTGCTATTTACCAATGCATTTCTGTAATTTCGGTTTTAACCAAAGTAGGGGAAATTGTGACGTAGCAGATCATCTGATTTGCTTTTTATATTTACCCCTTAAAACCACATTCTGGACTTGGGTTCATCTTTTGGTTATAGCTTTTTAAGGTTATGTTTTTTGTTTTTTTTTGTGATAAGTTTTGTTGTGTTTGGGAAATGAAAGAAAAATACCAAGTGGTGAATTATGAGGAATTTTGATGCAGGGCAATAAATATAGCCTTATTATCAGTAGGATTTAAATATCCAGGTAAATTCACCTGATTAAACCTTTTCCACAGGTCTCAAAAGACAAAACATATTAGGGAGGCAAAACTTGAAATAGTGAAAAATGCATGCGTTTTTTTGCAACTAGGTGTACTTCAAATCCCTCTTTTGGCTTCGGTTAGGCTACAATTTTTTGCCTCAGGCTAAAATTTTCCACTTGTTAATTGCTCTATTTAAAAAATGTTTGGCATTTCGTTAAGATAAAATATGAGATTTTTTTTCGCATACTCCGCCCCTGATTTTTTTATGTGCGACACTGAATCAACTCTAAGGCTTCCCTAATGAAAGAAAATTCTTTTTGCGTATATTGAGAGATTATCTAATTTAATCGGTTAAAAAATGAAAACGTTTTTTGAATTGATAATAACTTGACCTAATTAATTGCTTTCAAAAATGTGTGTTTGTGTGCGGAATTTTGTGGGCTATCCTATACTATTATTATTTATAGAGGAGAACGAGGCATCCATAGTAGTAGTAGTAGTAGAATAAGGGGGGGGTCTCCCGGTCCGGCGACTAGGCTCTACGCGAGCCCTTTTCGCCATCCCCCAGAGCTTCCCCCTCACGCTCCCACTCCACCATGGTCGAACCTTCCCGTCCTTTGGATAAAGGTCAGGATATCCGACCATTTTAGCGTCGGAAGGTGTTCCGGCTCGAACACTTCCTCTACGAATATTCCCTTTCTGATTCCTCTGTAGGCCGGACACCTTGCAAGATAGTGGTGTGAGGATTCATCCTCTTCCCAGCACTATCCGCAAGTTGAGTCCCCCACTACCTTCATCCTTGCCAGGTGCTTTTGGAGCGCGCAGTGTTCAGTGAGGACTCCTATTAGGCATCCATAAGTTTGAAGCCGTTTTACAAAAAAAAACTATTGAACTAAGAATAAAATTAACGGCACTTCGTTGCAACTTTTTATTAACATGTTGACTGCCATGACATGTCTTTTATTTTTGCATTTGTTTATTACACGTACACCTAAAAAAATTGTGTATTAAAAAAACAAGGTTTGAAAACGACTCCTTGCACGCGAGCGGAACATGTTGATGGACTGAGCCGAAGGCGAGGTCCACAAGTCAAGAGAGTATGCAAAAGGGTTTTTCAAACGAGTTTTTTAAGATACTTGAATACAACACATCAGTGCGCAATGTTGACACATTCGTGCGCAAAATGCTTTCCACACTGTGTGGGTCAAGTACCGATTTTAGATTGAGTTTTCCGTTTGCAAAAGCTCATTTTCTAAAAATAGTATATTGCAGGGTGACCACTTGTCATAAAATCATAATTTATCATAATTTTTGAAGATGTGTCCTTAAACCGTCCTACAATTGGCTAAATGTCATCAAATTTGACAATCGACCCTTTGCGGATCACTATTTTTTAAGACAGTGTTTTAATTTTACATTATTTGGCAATAGCCCCTGTATATTAAGCCTGGTGTATTTAAAATGATTAGCCAAGAAATACTAGGTGATGTTTAACCTTTGTCTCCCTAGAGATGTGTATTCGAAAGGGAAATAAACATTTTGGACTAGTTGGTCTCATTAATTTATGTAAACGGACTATTACAGTGACTGAATTCTGCTATACCATGATCTTTCTTTGTTTTATGCTCTTGAAAAGAGATGCAGAATACTTTGGTTTTAATTTTATAATCTGAATTCTTTATTTTTGGCACCTAACCTAAAAAATTGTGTGCAATAGCGGCTTGTAAAACAAAAACATGAGTGGAAGAAAAATTAACTATCCTGACAGGCAGGAAATATATTCCTGGCTAATACAGGATAAAAATGATTGTTTTTCTGCTTATTGCAAGTTAAGTTGCAAAAATTTTAAAATTGATGGAAGTGGCATTGGTCAAGTAACGGCTCACGGAAAAGGCGTTTTTATATAAAGGCTTCCCTAATGAAAGAAAATTCTTTTTGCGTATATTGAGAGATTATCTAATTTAATCGGTTAAAAAATGAAAAAGTTTCTTGAATTGATAATAACTTGACCTAATTAATTGCTTTCAAAAATGTGTGTTTGTGTGCGGAATTTTGTGGGCTATCCTATACTATTATTATTTATAGAGGAGAACGAGGCATCCATAGTAGTAGTAGTAGTAGAATAAGGGGGGGGTCTCCCGGTCCGGCGACTAGGCTCTACGCGAGCCCTTTTCGCCATCCCCCAGAGCTTCCCCCTCACGCTCCCACTCCACCATGGTCGAACCTTCCCGTCCTTTGGATAAAGGTCAGGATATCCGACCATTTTAGCGTCGGAAGGTGTTCCGGCTCGAATACTTCCTCTACGAATATTCCCTTTCTGATTCTTCTGTAGGCCGGACACCTTGCAAGATAGTGGTGTGAGGATTCATCCTCGTCCCAGCATTATCCGCAAGTTGAGTCCTGCACTACCTTCATCCTTGCCAGGTGCTTTTGGAGCGCGAAGTGTCCAGTGAGGACTCCTATTAGGCATCCATAAGTTTGAAGCCGTTTTACAAAAAAAAAACTATTGAACTAAGAATAAAATTAACGGCACTTCGTTGCAACTTTTTATTAACATGTTGACTGCCATGACATGTCTTTTATTTTTGCATTTGTTTATTACACGTACACCTAAAAAAATAGTGTATTAAAAAAACAAGGTTTGAAAACGACTCCTTGCACGCGAGCGGAACATGTTGATGGACTGAGCCGAAGGCGAGGTCCACAAATCAAGAGAGTATGCAAAAGGGTTTTTCAAACGAGTTTTTTAAGATACTTGAATACAACACATCAGTGCGCAATGTTGACACATTCGTGCGCAAAATGCTTTCCACACTGTGTGGGCCAAGTACCGATTTTAGATAGAGTTTTCCGTTTGGAAAAGCTCATTTTCTAAAGCAGTCATATAAAATAGTATATTGCAGGGTGACCACTTGTCATAAAATCATAATTTTTGAAGATGTGTCCTTAAACCGTCCTACAATTGGCTAAATGTCATCAAATTTGACAATCTACCCTTTGCGGATCACTATTTTTTAAGACAGTTTTTTAATTTTACATTATTCGGCAATAGCCCCTGTATATTAAGCCTGGTGTATTTAAAATGATTAGCCAAGAAATACTAGGTCATGTTTAACCTTTGTCTCCCTCGATATGTGTATTCGAAAGGGAAATAAATATTTTGGACTAGTTGGTCTCATTAATTTATGTAAACGGACTATTACAGTGACTGAATTCTGCTATACCATGATCTTTCTTTGTTTTATGCTTTTGAAAAGAGATGCAGAATACTGTGGTTTTAATTTTATAATCTGAATTCTTTATTTTTGGCACCTAACCTAAAAAATTGTGTGCAATAGCGGCTTGTAAAACAAAAACATGAGTGGAAGAAAAATTAAATATCCTGACAGGCAGGAAATATATTCCTGGCTAATACAGGATAAAAATGATTGTTTTTCTGCTTATTGCAAGTTAAGTTGCAAAAATTTTAAAATTGATGGAAGTGGTATTGGTCAAGTGACGGCTCACGGAAAAGGCGTTTTTATATAAAGTTGTTCTTTTTATATTAGTATGTTTTTATTATCATTAAAAAGGGTTCACCTGGATTTTTTCAAAAACTAAAGAATTGGAGAAAATGCTAAAATACGTCGATTTTGTTTGTAAGGGGGCGACTTTTGGGCTTGAAATTTTTATAGCGCGCATCTCCTTTGAGGGGTGTGAGTGATATCTTGTTTTGAAGGTCTGAATGTTTTGACAATCGTGTAAAAATTTAGAAAGCCTATTCGATTTGTTTTTGAGATATTTACTTTCAAAGTAAGCTCAAATTGTATGGGTAAATTTCCCTTCCCGTAGTAATGTATCCTAGAAGAAAAAGTGCAATGACAAAATGTACTATTAACCAAAGCAAAGTCGACATGTCCCGGGATTTCTCAAAAAATAAAAAAAAGATTTCTTTAAAAAAATATTTTTGCATTTGTCCATGCAACTGTGAAACTGAAGATCTCAAAAACTAATCGATATATTTTCGTAATTTTTACACGTTTGTTAAGTCAATCAGGAGACCTTCAAAACAAGGTAACACTCGACCCACTTTCCCTATTCAAAATATAGTAATTAATAAATTGCATTTTTTAATGTCATTGAACGTCATAGATTTAAAACATTTATTTTTAAATTTCTCGTTCCTTAACAACTGTAACAAAATATTATAGGGTGAGCCAAAATAAACGGGACTTTTTTGACTCTCCATTACTTAAAAAATTTTGTAAAAGCTAAGACTTTAAAATTAAAATTTAATGCCAAAATTGGCAATTTATTAAAGTCCAAAGTGGTGGATATTTTTAAAAAATAGATATTTCTGACCCCTCCTGCAAATTTTTTATGTGTGCCACCACAAAAAAATGAACTTTTTCTATATTTAGACTGAATTTGGTTCACGAAACGAACGCATTTGATCAACTCATAACTTGATTATTTCTTACCCGATGTTAATAAGCGATACATCAGCATACTTGGGAAAGATAACGCTCTACACGAAAAAATTAGGTTTTTTGCCAGTGGTGAACATCAGCAAATTGCAGGGGCTCAAAATTACCTATTTTTTTAAAATGTGAAAATGAAATTCTTAAATTTAAAGAAATGGCTTTTCAAAAAGGGCAAAATTCTTGAAATCGGACAAAAGCTTTTTTATATCTTCATCAAAAACATGATTTTAGTAACTGTCTGCAGATAACTAAAGCATGACTGTTTTGGTTACCGATGCAAAAAACTTTTTTTTGAACATGGGTGCAAAAAATATTTCTGTCCGTTTTTTACCCAAAATTAAGAAATATCGGAAAATAGTAATATTGAAAAAATCTTATTATTCTTGCCTAAAATTTAAGCCATATCCGCCAGTTTTCACCAAGTATTTACGAAAAAATCATTTAAAAACATCGTCAAAATATCAAACTGTCATAGGTATTTACGTCACTAGACCGGAAAATTGGTTTTTACAGATCGACGCAGGAAATTTACAGGGCGAGCCGCAGGCGGAGACCTGTAAAGACACTTTTCGGTCGTGTATCGTACGTACTTTTTTTTTCAAACTATCAGAAAAAGCATCTTAGTACCTACCAATTTCGTCAACGCCTAGCCGCGTTAGGTAATTTATGAACAGTCCCCTAATCTTGTTGGCTAGATAGCCATTGCCGCTAAGGCCAGTACTTTTTTAAGATGAAAACTAAAGAAGAACAAGTAAACTTTTGTGGTTAGAAATGATTTTTGTTAGAGATGGTTAAATCGATAATTTTGTACTGAACGAATCGATCAGTGATTCGTTTCTAGAATGATCGAATGAATCGATTATTGAATCAATCATTTTAAATTAAATTAAAGAAAATGGTGACCAAAAAAAATAGATGCAGGATGCAGCTATATACGAAAGTTTACCCCGCGCGCAGGAATTCGAATCAAAGGAACGAATGAACGAAACGATCGACCTATTTCCGTGTATCGCCACAGTGGGTCAGTCAGTCGTTGATACATTCCGATTTAATTCACTCGTTTGATCATTCTGTCTTCGTCGGTCATTTGAGTCATTTGACTGATTGATATACTCGCAAGTGATTCGATCATAGTGAACGAATCGTTCACGAATCACACATCTCTAATTTTTGTACTTTTAACTTGTGCAAAATTGTAAAAAACAGAAACATTATAGGGTAGTGCGTATTAGCTTCATACTCCTAATTCAGTGATGACTGACGAGCAGTTATGGCCGACCATGGCCAACTTATCAAGCAAAATTATGATAAAATAACTCATGAAAGGCAGATTTCTATGTTTGTCCTTTATTTACCTATATTTATGGTATACTTATTTTGAGCGTTAAAAATGTGTGGTCAGGCAGCAAATCGAAAGTGACTCTTAAAGCAGCTTCTATTCTTTTCTCCGAATTCCACTCATTTTATAGATCTGAGTCCATTTCTGTAAACAAGACTTTTGAAACAAATTTAAAAGAGCTCTTTTAGAAGTGTCAAAACTGCCAAAAAAAAAAACAAGCTAAAATCTGTCAACAAGAAGTCACAGCCTACTTGGCCAAAAATGGGACCGGAGAAGGATCAAGGGACCGGAAAATTGAAGAAAAAGCTCCTTTCTTGAGAATGTAAATATTTCAAGAGAACATGCCTTGTAATGTAGAACTTTCCGTATGAAAAATCGTACGGAAAGTGACTATTTTCCGGTTGTTTGAAAAGAAAAAAGATTAAAATGTCGCAACAATGAACGTCACCGAGTAAAAAGGCACATCGCTATGGAAAACATTGTCATTTCATTTACCAGCCGCCTTGATTTATAGGGTAAAGATGGTGTGTTGCGAGAAGTGCTCTTCGTTTGAGATTTTTATGTTTTTCTTGGATTTTTTGATAAAGGTATTAAAAAAAATAGTGTTAACCACTCACGGCTAAACTGTGCTTTTTTTACTTGATTTTTTAAATACCTCGCTGTGCTCATTATTTAAACCAACGCTTGAAAAAAAAGCACTATTTTAGCCAATAGTTGTGAAAACTACTATTAAAGTAATAGACAGTCAAAAAAGTCCCGTTTTTTTGGGCCCCTCTATAGTCAGTCTTAACTAAAGAACTTTCACAGATTTTGAGCGATTCAACCATCTTGCTTTTATTAACTGATGAAGTTAAATAAATATTTTTTAGCTATTTTCAATAACAGCATTTTTAAGAACTCCTTAAAAAATAATCTACTCGTGTTTTTCTTTTTACGAAAATTTGAGTCTATTTTCCAATTTATTTTTAAAGATTTTTCATAAAGGTACAGGGTGGCCCAAAATTCAAGCGGATTGGGTGGTTTTGGGTAATTACTTGTAAAAACCGCATGTCAGTTTTTGAGCTACAGGGGCTTTTTGAAAAATATGCATTTTAAAATTTGGAATCTAACTTTTTTATTAATGAACATTTCGTTTTGGTGTAAATTGCTTTTCTATAGATAATTTAAAGGAAAATTTGTTCGTCAAACTGCTTTTTTTCTGTAATGTTTAGTTTTTGATATGTAACACAGACTTTGTATTTTTATTCAAATAATATTTTATTTTTAGTTTTTTTAATACCCATTTTTAATTTTTAGTTTATTTATTTATTTTTATAGCATACTTTTTATATACAAAAAAACAAAAAATAAGATAATTTTAAAAGAAATTTATGCTGATTTTAAAAATTAAGTAAAAAAATAGGTCATTCCGTAAGAAAAATATAAACCTAGTGTTATATCTCAAAAACTAAACGTTACAGATAAAATCCAGTTTTACAAATAAATTTACAATATATACACGTATATTAGTTTTTCGTCGTTCGTATCTCGCTTAGAAATATCTAAAACCCCACAATATCCTCGAGTGTTTACCACCCTGTATAAACAAAAAATATTTTTAAAACAAGGGAAAATTTTAGCACTCTAAATTTACAGAAAAATTATTTTTGGCGTACAGGGCGAGGGATAAGAAAATAAATCGGAAAAAAGTTTCAGGGCTTTAAAAATGACCCCACCACAAATAAATGGCAAAAAGAATTTACAGTGCTGGTCGAAAATCTGCGCCCTCAATGGCTTATATATATAAGCTCTACATATTTATACATATATAACCACATATACAGGGCGTGGTAACACTGGGTACTGATCCAACAATGTTTGTCAAAATAAGGTTGCGAGATATTATCTGTCATCGTTAACGAACCAAACGGCACAGAAAAAAAAGCCCGTGTCCATGTGCTCCTGTCACACTGAAATGTCAAATTACAAAAATGGACCTGTCATTAGGTAGATCTTAAAAGTGCCTGCAGAAAGTTTGAAGCATTTTTTGACAGCTTTAAGAATAAAGACGCAAAAATAAAAACGAAAAATTAATTTTTTTTCGCCTATCTACCCGGATTTTCTAAACTTTCTTTTTAGTTTTAAGCAAAGCCTTAAATTGCGCAAATTTGCTCTAATTTAAATCTTCTCTATACGGTGCTAATGGTTTCCGGCAAAAAAGGCCTAAACTTAAACCGTCTATCTGCGCTTGCCGTTCGAATTGTCCTGTCGCGTGTGGGAAGGCATATTAAAAAAGTTTATATTAGCTCTGGACAAAACATCAAATTCCCTGCATGATTTTTGTCCCCTTAAACAGAATTGTAGTTTTTACAACTAGTGGCTAAAATAATGCTTTTTTACAAGCGCGGTTTTAAAGAACGAGCGTAGCGAGTGACTTAAAAGCGCGAGTAAATAACAGTTTAGCCGCGAATTGTAAACACTATTTTTTTAATACCTTTATCAAAAAACAGAAAAAACATTAAAAAAACTAACAAAAGCATTTATTTCGCCACCGGTTACTCCGTTTTAAAATTTCGCACCATATCCATTTAAATCATATTACATAAAAATTACAAAATATTTTCCCCCCTGAACAATAAAAATGAGTTTTGCATCGGAAACCAAAAAAGCCATGGTTTTGTTATTTGGGGACAGTGAGTAAAATCGTGATTTTGATGAAGGCTTAAAAAAAGCCATTCTAAGAGCATGTTGAGCGTAAAAATAAATAATCTTGAACTTTAAATGCAGACGAAAAAAGCAAGATATAAATATAGCGTCCATTGTTATCATGTCGAAGGTTTTTTTTTCAATTTAAGGAAAAATGTATGTGCATTAATGTATATGTTACTATTTGTTGTTTGTATGTTTCAGGTATTCCTTACAATGGGCTCATTGAAGGTGTTGTAGATGAGGTGATTGCAAAATCTACAAAGAATTGTCTTAAAAGATGCGTTGAAACGTACGAAATAGGCATTTCTAAACTACCACCCGAGAAAAAGTCGGTTCTAAACATTAGCCTTTTAGACACGCTGATAAATGTTCAAAAGCAAAATTCGAATGTTGCAAATATTTTTAAGGTAAGTTTCAGTCTCTTCAACATGCCACTTATGGCCACTTTATACTTTTATTAAAGAAATCTTTAGATTTAAAACATAATCTATCTCTCATTCAGTGTGGCCACTTGTCATAAAATTGTATGAATTCATACAATTTCAATATTGTCATAAAATATGCCCAAAATTTCATAAAATTTCGAAATTGTCATAAAATTCATAAAATTTGCATCCATAACTGAATATTTTATTTGAAAAGAAATCAATATTTTATGTTTAGTGTAAAGAGACTTTTAATATTCCACCTGTAAAAACCGCACTAAATTAGTGTAAACTCATACAAAGGACACACCAAGAGTTTTTCCGCGCTTTTTAATATTAACCAATCAGTTGTGTGAATACTTTTGTTTTAAGAAAAAGGTTTTACGATAGTACATAAAATGTCTGCTCGAGAAACGAAATTTAATGCAAATTGAAAGCAGCAGTATTCTTGGATAATTCAGGAAATAAAAGAGTGTTTATCTGCTTACTGCAAACTTTAAGAAAATATTCAAAATTGATGGATGTGGAATTGGACAAGTTAAATCCCAATCAGCTTTAAAAAAATCATGATACTGGAAAAACCCTCTTTAAATTTTCATAATAGATTTGTATTAATAAATGTTTTAAATTAATGATAAATTAACAAATTCAGAAATAAGGTAAATTTATTATTTCACACAATTACAGGCCTGCAGTGAAATTTTAACTAAGTGAAGCAATTTTTAAAAACTTACCATATTTGTTTATTTATTTAATAATGAAGTACAGTTACAGGTGATGATCTTACCTGAATAGTACAATGACGATACCTAGCTACTTTAACAAGTAAATTGTAAACAACAGTTTATACTATTTGCAAACTTACACAGTTAATAAATTATTTTATTTGAATTTTTGAATTTGAAAACGAAACAAAAATTTAAAACCTTTTGTAGTGCTAACACATATGATTCGTGTTTTGTAAATAATAAGTAATATAAAGTATATCTGGAACATAATATTAAACACAATTATAAACATTAAATAATTAAGGACATACACGCAATAAAATTAGGATAACAACTATATAATAAGTAAGAAAAATAACTGGTTAAATTTTAAAAATATCCAACTTTTTTAGTCTTGACTTAAATATAATTAGTTTACAATCTAAATTAAAATCATGTGGTATGCTTTGGTTGAACAGCGACATTGAACGATTTAAAACGCTATTTAAACCTAAATTAGTTCTACACTTATTTATATAAAAAAAAGTTGTAGGATCTTGTAGGACGCACAGGTACCCTAAGATTGAGCAAACTCAACAGAGAAGGACAGTCATAATTGTTATTTAAAATCTTGTGTAAGAATGTAAGTGACTGAGCCTTCCTAGAATAGATTCTAGACTGGTCAATCCCAGAAGTTTCAATCTTTGTTCATAATTAAGATGACTCTTATCAATTTTTAATTTAAACAGTAAAAAACGCACAAACTTTTGTTGAATCTGTTCAATTTTTGTGACATACTCTTTATAGAATGGTGACCAAACCACGCAACAGTATTCTAAGTGACTTATACTAATGAAAAATAAAGACACCTAATCGCCACAACATCCGAGAACTCCTGGCATTGCTTAAGTACAAAACCCAGCATGCGGTATGCTTTGTTGACAATATCATTTATGTGATTGTTAAAGGTTAGCTTAGAATCAAAAATAATGCCCAAGTCTCTCACCACACTCACTCTGGCTATCCCCCTTCCGGCTATTTCGTATTAGAAAAGGATTGGATTTGATCTTCTGGCAAAGGGATATTTAGTTCCAACCTGTTCGCGATGCACCATTCAACCAACCTGTTTATTAATGTTTGAAGCTCCATACAATCGTCCTCAGTATCGATTCTATTAAATGTTTTTTTATCATCCGCAAAAGTTAACGATTTGCACCCCTTTAGTTTATACTTGACATCATTCAAGAAAATCAAGAATAAAATGGGTCCCAAATGGGACCTCTGTGGAATACCCGAATGGACATGTACTGATGACGAAAGTAGGTTTCCAATCTTGACCTTTAGCGTGCGATCGGCCCAATATGATCGCAAACAAGAAAGAAAGGGATCTGCAATTCCATATGCACGAAGTTTTCTTTCCAGTAAACAATGATTTACTCTGTCAAAAGCTTTTTTAAAATGGAAGTAAATAAAATCAACCTGGCCATTGCTATCTACAACCCTCGCCAAAAAATCCGCATAAACACCAAGGTTTGTCTGGCATGAACGTGAATTCATAAATCCGTATTGAGATTCAGATATTACATTTTTGAAAGCATTTTTAAGCTCGTCAGCCATAATTGCCTCAAAAACCTTGGCCATAACATCAATGTAATTGGGTTTTTCGTTCACTTTTTGAAAATTCGTCAATGACGTCATCATAAAAACTTGGATGCTCTGACCATTTTTGGAGAAGTTTATTTTCAATGAACAAAAGCGATATTTGCGAAAGTCCCTCCCGACCTGTTGAATTTCTAACGAAATTTTGTATACGTTTATGGGTTACTAAATCAGCGTCAGCTGAAGTTGACGGTATTTGCATGTCCAAGTCCGTATTGTCTTCCATATCGCACGACGCACTTATACTATACACACCGATAGCGGTTTAAACCTGCAAATAACCTACTCCAATGATGGGTTCCACGCCCGACTAAAGCACGCGAATCGATGCTTGATGCATTCAGCAGTTTCAATGACCTCCCAAGTAGCATTTATCCGTCTTCCAACCTAATCTGTCATAAAGCGACGTCGTATTCGGTACGAAATTAAGTTTTCTACTAGTAAGTCAAACGACAAACGTCTTTTGTAATAAAATCCGACGTTTACGTAGTCAAGTACGCATATGCGAACCTTAAACGACGTCAAAATAGGCAACGTAATTTGTACAAATATTTGCCCAGACGGATTCACGTCAGTTTACGTTTCAAAGCCGACTGTTTTAACGCCTATACCCAAATCGACCACGCCCTTATTTGGATACCTACCAAAAAAGGAACGAAGAAAAAGAAGGATACTTAACCTACAATTTTGCATCTGGGACATCAAATTGCACAATTTGTTGGCTTGCTGCCTAGTTTAACGTTGGCTGGTTAGATTTGGATAAAGTTAGGCCTGCAAATCGGTGTCCTTGTCCAAATTGGTGATAAATTGGTAAAAGTACTATACCAGCCCAAATTCGGCCATTTTGGAGTTGAAAGCTTGGGCAGCCATTATTGACAACAATTTTTTTCTTGTTTTTATTGAAAAAAAAACAATAAAAGAGACTTAATAATGCCTTAAAGAAGCGTTTAGTATTTATTATTCTTGAGTGATTTTATTATTAATTACAACCGAAATAATGCTTTAAAACATATATTTTTTGAAATATTTTTTTCTTTTTGCTATTTTTTGCTAATTTGGAAGTTGGGGATTTATTTTTCGCCCCATCTTGACCAACTTTGTCACTTTGTCAGTAAAGTGGCTCTCGCAGAAATATTTCGCTCTAGATTACTCGGTAAAGTGCCCTTTTTAATAACATAACTTTTATTAAAACAAAAAAGAAGTTAAAAAACCTCCAAATCAGTTACTTCAACCGAAAAGAAACTAAAAAACAAAATATCAAAAGATCTTGGGTGGAAATAACGAAAATTCAAACTTGGATGAGCATCCCACAAGGAACACACAAAAGATCAAAGCGAAAAGAGAAATGATTAAACGATGTTTCGCCCTGGGTAACCAGCGTGGGCTCATCAGTAGTTTCAATGGTCACCCTCCACTATACATCATTAAACACCATCATACACTTTGATTTCCAACCGAACCACTCACAAATAGGTATCGTTCCGCACTGGTACTTATCCAAGTTACATGATACGAATTCGTCCTGGCGTGTTAATATTTGCAGTAGGATTCTGCTCCTAAGGCAATTAAAACAAAAAAGCAGTTAAAAAACCTCCAAATCAGTTACTTCAACCGAAAAGAAACTAAAAAACAAAAGATCAAAAGATCTTGGGTGGAAATAACGAAAATTTAAACTTGGATGAGCATCCCACAAGGAACACACAAAATATCAAAGCGAAAAGAGAAATGATTAAACGATGTTTCGCCCTGGGTAACCAGCGTGGGCTCATCAGTAGTTTCACTGGTCACCCTTCACTATACATCATTAAACACCATCATACAGTTTGATTTCCAACCTTGAACCAAGTTACCTGATACGAATTCGTCCTGGCGTGTTAATATTTCCAGTAGGATTATGCTCCTAAGGCAATTAAAACGAAAAAGAAGTTAAAAAACCTCCAAATCACTTACTTCAACCGAAAAGAAACTAAAAAACAAAAGATCTTGGGTGCTCGCTTTGATCTTTTGTGTGTCCCTCGTGTTCCTTGTGGGATGCTCGTCCAAGTTTGAATTTTCGTTATTTCCACCCAAGATCTTTTGTTTTTTAGTTTCTTTTCGGTTGAAGTAACTGATTTGGAGGTTTTTTAACTTCTTTTTTGTTTTAATTGCCTTAGGAGCATAATCGTACTGGAAGTATTAACACGCCAGGACGAATTCTTATCAGGTAACTTGGATAAGTACCATTGTGGAACGATGCCTATTTGTGAGTGCTTCAAGGTTGGAAATCAAAGTGTATGATGGTGTTTATGATGTATAGTGGAGGGTGACCAGTGAAACTACTGATGAGCCCACGCTGGTTACCCAAAGCGAAACATCGTTTAATCATTTCTCTTTTCGCTTTGATGTTTTGTGTGTTCCTTGTGGAATGCTCATCCAAGTTTGAATTTTCGTTATTTCCACCCAAGATCTATTGATATTTTGTTTTTTTATAACTTTTATTGTTAATGAAATATTGAATTGAATTGAATTGAAATATACTTTATTGTCATAAGATTAAGAACAGTGTAAAAATCTCGTTGACAAAGCATCATAAATTTACAGACTAGTTACATACCTATATTATTCTAACCTATATATAAGCTAATGAAAAGTGGTTTTTAAAGATTAATATTTTGGTCTAGAATTTAATTACATATTGATTACAATGTGGTTTAAATATGCCAATCTACGAAATTTATGCATAGTTGTATCCATCGTTAGGTTATATTTATATGACTAGAAAGTTACATCGGTGACTTAAATAGACATCACACAGACAAGTCAAAGTAGGAATACAAAAATTTATAATTAACATACAAGAACAGACAAAACTAAAAAACATGTAAAAAAAAGACAACGGACCCCATCAAAATAAAAAGGTGAGCATTTATTTTTTGTGAGTTATAATTCGTTAATATATATTTCACCTAAAATTTACTAAACAAGTACCACATTAAATAAAATTACGTAAGCTGGCAGACGTATTATCACGGTAAACTACTATATCATTGAAGTGAAATTAGCGACGTCGAGCCGACCCGAATTTGTATTCTCCATTTAGGTCAGATTAGGGTCGTATGGACTGAGATTTGTAGTCCGCTTGCCAACGTCGAGGTTTTTAAGCTCGCATAGGCAGGCATACTGCTGCTGCCGGCGTATTATAGCTGCAGGCTGCTGAGATCCTAGCAGCGGGGATAGCTTCTATAGGATTTTTCTAGAGTAGTGAAAAGACGCGCATACACGACACGCGGGCAGACTTTCTGCTGTCAATTTTTAGCATTTTTAATACAATCTAAAGTAATTCTTTCCTATTTCAAAAATGAAATTTAAGATGATGTTTTTCTGAAGCACTGCTTCTCTTGCTTCCATGGACCGCACGCCGCTTAATTACAGGTATCTCCTTGGCATTTAATTTTTAAAATATATTTACCATGTTAATTTTGATTGACATCCACCTTCTGGAAAACCAAGAAAATGGGTGGGTACTAGTTATTTACCTAAGCGGAAAGTCATACTGTGCCGCACGCACCGGCAGCGAAGTTCGGGCAAGACGTAAATTTGGAAAACACGCTTTCCGCACGCGTAAGGTACAACATTTTTCCTACAAGCGTGAGGAAAATTAGAAACATATTGTTTTACATGATTTTGTAAAAAAAATTTTTTTTGCATGGGTAAAAAGCCTTTTCCGCAAAGCGTGCGTTCAAATTCTTTTCAGGCACGCTGTGCGGAACAGTGGGACTCTGCACGCTCGTAGGAAGATATTATTTCATAAAATGTTTCAAAAATTGCCATAAAATCATAAAAAAATCATGTTTTCCCAGTGGCCACCCTGCATTATGTATTCTTAATTATCGCACTCAAACTTCATCTACCGAGTTTTGGTATCAGTAGTAAACTGGAATTCTCGCATTTATTAACGAAAATTGTATAATGTTATCTATACCTATAATACTTTTATTTGTGTGTTTACTTGATTCCTGGGCAGGGCATAGGCTTTATTTTATCAAAAGAAAATGTAAGTTATGACCATTTTAAGTAAAAAATCGCGGTCAAAGCGGGTATTCGACTGGATAGAAGGGTTTAAGGAGCTGAGGGTGAAGGGAAGGGGGGGGGGAGGCGGAGCGGTAGAGGGAAAGCTTTAATTTTAAATACGCGAAGAAAGTCGCGGCAATATATAATTATTGCATTTTTAATTTTCAGACTTCCAAGTTCAGATACACAATAGATTGTTAAGAGTCGTCTTTTTAGAAATTATTAACGTAATTAATTTTATGATGATTTTTTTTTGTGTTATTAATTACGTAACGCAAAAACTTTCCTGGAAAATAACGTAACGCTTACGACCACCCGCACACCTCTTTAGTTACAAATATCAAGAAAAAATGAAAAAAAAACTTTGGCCGTTACGTAACGCGATACGATGCACCCCCACCCTCTCTGTAATGTTTGATAACGCTATCGCTGACCCCGTCCCTCCCCCGTCATAAAGTGGCCATAAAAGGAAAGAAAATATTACTGATTTTTTATAAATGGTCAGGAACATTAAAAATTTTGAAATGTGTTTAAAGCACTGAATTAAAATATTAATCTAAAAAACTTAAAAGATTAAGAGTAATAATAGTGCAAATCTGGGGGGACCTAATCTAGGATAGATCTCGGAGTACGCAAGAGTGATTTTAGAGCAATAATCGAAGTTGCAATAAGTGAACTGAGAATTGACAAACTTTCTTGAGATGGCACAATGCATCTTTTCCTCCGCGAACATTTATTAAAATCCAATTTGGGTCCTGGTCCTAATGTATATGCTTGTTCTCATTTTACAAGTACTTGTCTTTAGGGGTTTTTCCTAAATATTGGAAGGTCATTTATGTAACTCCAGTTGTGGAGACAATTGTGACAGTAAAAATTGTCATCCTGTTTCAAAATTTTTGAGGCATGATAAGATTCTTTATTTAAAAACATCATGATATCTGAACAACATGTTTTTATGAAGGGGAAGTCTACCAATTTGTTGGTACTAGAAGAAACTCAGTTTGGTCCTTTGGGAGGAGGGTAATCAGGAAGATGGTATTTATACCGACTTCTCTAAGGCATTTGACAGAGAGGATGATGGTTTCCTTAAGGATAAACTGTTGTGTTTAGAATTTCATGGCACATTTTTAAATTAGATTGTTGACCTGAGACTTGCCGATAGAAAACAGTTTGTAAAAATTGAGAATTATACATCTTTAGAGATTAATGTTACTTCGGGTGTTACTCAAGGAGGGCATTTGTCTTCACTCCTTTTTCATTTGTTTTTAAATGATTTAAAATATATGTTTAAAGTTTGCCGTTTTCTAAATTTTGTCGATGATATTTTTAATATTGGTAAGGATGAAAATTATTTTCTAACCCTGCAAAATGAGCTGGATTGCTTTTCGGAGTTGTGTGAGAGAAATCGTCTTGCTTTGAATATGGCTAAATGCAAAATTATGATTTTTTTAAGGACCAAAAATCTTGTTATATTTAATTACACCTTAAAATGGCCAACAAGACGAACGCGTCGATTGGTACAAATGCCTGGGTTGCCAGCTCAATGAGAGCTTCGTTGTTATTTCCTACAAAATGTAAACTACAAATACCAACTTAAAAGAGTTGAAAGAAATCTCTTAAGAAAAATCGCTGAACAAAGAAGGGACCAGCAGGATTTGTGTTTTTTTTATAAAATTTTAAACAATGTATTTCACGCAATAATTCACCTATTTCTAGGTTTTTATGAGAGGCAAACTCTGTTATAAATGAGTTAAATATTATATCTTAATATATTTTTTTTATACTATACTATTCTATAATCAAATGCCCAGTGTTGCCAAAGTGTCTGTCCACTGCGCTCTGATACGGCGCCCGGCAAATATCTTTAATATAAGTCTAAATAGCTTTAAATGGAGGATAAAGTTTTCATGATTTTGTTTTTTTTTTTCAAACTAAAAGTTTGCCACAAATTAGTCTGTGCTATATTGTGTTTTAAGTGTTTTTTATTTCTCTCAAAGTTTAAAAATTTTATTTTACTTTAGCATAACCAGCTATAGCTTCGAATTAAAAATAAATTATATGCCTGGTCTGTCAAGTTTAAACCAATTACGATTTATGCATGTTTTTATTGTTATCTGAATGTCGAGCTGAATGTTGTTCATAACTTATTTTATGGTTTTATAATAATGTGATAATATGTTAATTAAATTTTCTGATGCTTAGTTTTTAGTTTAGAAAATTAGCTACTTCAAAAATACTTCTGCTTCCAAAAGTGTAAGATCGCCAAAAAAAATACCCCCAAGGGACATGACTAATTTAGGTCAAGTTTACTGTGTCACTGAAATTGCCTAATTATTTTTTTTAGAGGACAACGAATGTGATATTTTTTATCTTTCAGGTTTCATTGTTAAGGGACGCATTGAAAGCTGCTAAAGAAAATCTGGTTAAATTGGAAGAACGACATTACGCGGCATGGATTGATATCTGCGAGGACGATGAATCTGTACTTAAATTATTGGAAGAAGGTATGTATTTTAGAGGCAGTTTATAAACTTGTTTTTTACTGAAGATCTGTCAATTTAGAATCGTTCTCCAGATCTATTTTTTTTTAAATTTTAAAGGCATTAAACATATTTATCCCTATTCATATTATAAATATTAATCTGGATATACTGAGGTTCCATTTCGTTTTCTTCTCTATCAAATTCTACGAGTGCAAAAACGATATAGGAACTTGGGCACGGGTTACATAAACAATTGACACGAAAACAACCCTTAATGGTAGAGGGCGGGTCTTATGAGACTTCACCAATGAATGTCACATGGTGAAACAGAAACCCGTATTCGCTCAATGGTCGATAGTGTCCATGTTATATTGATTTTTAAGTAATTTGATTTTTCTTGGATTTATATATATTTAATGCAATAAACCGACCGTAGCATGACGGTCAAAACGGTACGGGGGAAGGTCCCTGAAATCACACTTAATTCATGGCAACGTTGCCGCATGTTTATGAAATTTTTTTTCATTATGCTCAACCAACCAAAGTAAATTTTGTCTACTTTTAAGTTAAATTTTATTTTACTTACAAAACTTTATTTTTCTATAAAATAACATAGGTTTTAACAGAAAAAACCCTTTGCCATTGTGGTAATAGATAGTGCCTTTGAACAAGTTTTTGAATAATCCAGAAATCTGGACAATTCTCTATTGGAAAGGTTAGATGCGATAGACTGTGGTAGGACGTCACTGCCAATTTTCATCATCCACACACATCTGTCAAGTCTTCATTAATTAACATATTATTAAAATTTTCGATATTCACTTTGATAATAAGAAAAAGAAAAAATAAATTACAAAATCAAAATAAACAAGTTCACCGGAAGCTCATTATCTTCTCAAGTGATGGAGAACTTTGAATTCCCAAGAGCTGCTTCTCACCGTGAACTTGTTTTTTTTTTTAAAGAATACGGCTTTTTCAATTTTTTGTGAACTTGTAATCACTACTCAACTACTGCATATTTTTAGGTAAATTATCCTTCTGTTATGAAGGACTGGAACAAATCCTCGGAATTTTTCTTTTCAGGTTTAAGTGAGTTAAGAAAAAAACATGGCAAAATTGAGGTTAGACGGCGATCTTCTTGGTTGCCCGGGCTATCCGGCCAGAGCTTTTTTGGGCGCGGTGCATAATGTTTGTGCCAAACTTATAGGTGGCACGATATGAGCATGTTTAGATGACAACAATGTCACAAATAGGAGCAAATTACATAACGCAAGGTGGAGGGAGAGGAGTAGATGGAAGTGTTATAAAGTGTTACAAGGGGGGGAGGGGAGATTCACACGAAAAATACGAGGATGTGTTCCCGTAATTTCAAAGCAGGTGGGTAAAAAGCCTAAAAATATGAAGTAGTTGTTCTTTTAATTCATACTACAAATTGGCCTATACTGCTAAGGTCATCTAACCATATTACCTTCTTTGTTCTGTGCTTTTGTAGCACGGAGGGCGTAGTGAAGCGGTCTGGACAGATTTCATCCCCTAGGGCTTTCTTTAGTACTTTTTTCCGGGGTTTTTTGTGTGTTACTTTCTTTTGTGTGCATGCTTTTCTTTTGTTTTTTTTTTATTTTTTTTTTAGTAGTCCGAAACTGTCAACAATAGTGCCGACTTTATTAAAGTCAGGCTATATTGACTTTATGTACCGATAAGTCCCTATTAATAAGTAATAGGATTTTATGAATTTGTAGTGGATACTATTTATCGTTGTTTATTAGTTTAGTGTTTATTTGGCGGTTGGATACCACTACTACTTAGCGCCTTTAATTGTTAAAAGAAAAATCTGAAAATTTAGAGATATGCATAACTGGTACAAGCACACAATTTTATTCTAGTGACACATGTCAAACTATTACCGTTACCATAAAAACGGAGTTAACTTTGGAATTTCTTATAGAACATCCTGTGTTCGTCACCTTAGTTGAATACTAGAAAGCATTTTGAATACATTTCTGTCTTCAAATTGTCATTTTGACATTTTCTAAAAAAAAAAATATTTTATTTTGTTTTTTATTTATTGTTTGGTTGACATCAAAACCCACGGCTTTGAAAAAAACGTTAAAATATGGAAGTTACGGGAGTTTAAAAGTTTCATCTGCATTTTTATCTTTAACTGAAATGGAAATAAAAACCCTTTGGTACACTAACTTTTTCTGAATTTTAATTTCCTTACGCATATGTTGGAGTTTTCTTCTTTTACTTATTATAAGAATTACTCAAGTAATTAAACACAAATCATTAAAAAAAGACAAAGTCGTGTGGACAATTTTTTTGAAAATTCCTCACAACGTTTACACAAGAGATCAGAAAGTGAATATGCTACTGGCTGAAGGCAGTCAGCCCGAATTTTTTTTTTGGTTTTGATAGGCTTTAGCACTGACGTAAACCAAATAAAATATAAAAAACAAATAAAATATTTTTTGTTTTTGAAAATGTCAAAATGACAATTTAATGACAGAAATGCATTCAAAAATGTATTGTGGTATTCAACTAAGGTGAAATTACAAAGTTGACTCAGTTTTTATGGAAACAGTAATAGTTTGACATGTGTCACTAGAATAAAATTGTCTGCTTGTATCAGTTATGCATATCTCTAAATTTTCAGAATTTTCTCTTATCAAACAAAGGCGCTAAGTCGCCGTACCTATTCCTTGTTACATCTGTTATATTAAATTAAATACTCCTAGTTTGTACCAAATATTTTTACAACCTCCACAAAACTTACCCTTTGTAACTTGTATTTTTTACTTATTTTGTACATTTATGTTTTTACACTGTTTTATTCTTATCATATTTATTATGTGGTTAATTGTCAGCCTTCGTGGTGTACTGGGTAGCGATACTGACTCTCTCACGGGCGGCCCGGGTTTCGATCTTCGGCCGAAGCACTTGATAATTGGGTGTTTGTAAATGTCCTATTATTAATTAACATCGCTATAGCTTTTGAGCACACTGGGCATTGATCCTTGTTGGATGGAAAGTCTCGGTATAAAAACAACTTTAAAATGTGGTTAATTTGTTAATAAGGCTGTTAATGACCAATTTTGTCTTTTATCATAGTTTATTCTTTTTGAACATGTTGGCGGTTGCATCTTTGAAAGTTTTTAAAGTGTAGACAACACGGTTCAGAATCAGAATATACTTTATTGTACAAAGAACTAGTTCTTATTTGCAAAGCCATATTTGGTAATTGACAGCTTTTAGATAATCGAATTTCTAATTAAATATAATTAATAGGTAAAGACATTAAGTATATAATTAAAATTAAATTCATGTAACAAATTTAGATATATAATTAAATTGGGATAGCCGTTTTTAATTTTTTTTATAAGGTCAAATATATTATTAAAATTAAAAACAAAAAAAAATAAGACAAATAACAAGAACCTATAAGAATTTAAACGCATGTGATACAAGTAAAATTAATTAAAATGTAGTTTTTAAAACAAATTCATGGGAGTTTATTAGCTGGTTGAGGAAAGTTATTTAAAATAATATTTAAAGACAAAAAGTTACAGAATGTTAAGACTACTAAGACATTTAAAAAACAATAAAATGGAGCACAAAAACTGCGCAATGTCTAGAAATAATGATAAAAATTACTCAAACCAATGGTCAGAGAAAAAAATTAACAGCCATTTGTCCTGGTGGTACTTGTCCTAAGTATAAGTAAGCTTTACCAACCAAGGCACTTAACCAATGCCAACTAATAGTTCCTGAGAGTTGTGCATTCTTATGTGTTTATATATTCCGTTTGATTAAACCTATCTGGTCCGTTTTAAACGTTTTTAAACTCCAAAATGTAGTTTTGAGGTGACTTCTAAAATGCTTACAATAATTTTTAGATACTGTGCTTTGTCCACGAGATTTTAACTATGTTTTAACCTTACATGACAGTAAGTTATATTCTCATTAATTCATTCATTATAAATACGAAAATGACCAAAAAAAGTTTTGCTAGTTCAGATTTTTTTAACAAATTAAGCAAAACAGATGAATTACGTAACCCTTTAGGGGGGGGGGGATGAGGTCAGCGGAAGCGTTATTAAGCATTACAAATGGGTAATACCAATATTTTTTTTCCATTTTTACTTGACATATTTAACTGAAATTTTAGAGGAAGGTATGAGTTTTCATTGTCAAAATGGCCCTTAAGTTACGAAGTCAGTAGATTCGCTCTTTAACCGGGAAATCGTTTTTTATTTATTTAGTCACTTTTTTAAATATGAAAAAAAAATGAGACCCTTTTAATTGTTTAAACGGCGTTTAATAGATGGGCTACGGCTGGCTAATAATCCTAATATTTTGAAATTCACAATAAGTGACACTCTGGCGTAGAGTTGACATTTTCTTCCAAGACAATAACAATAATAGTTGTGCTCAGACAACCGGAAAAATTAAAAAAACTGAAACAACATCTTTAAGCATAAACACCATCTCAGCCAACAGTAAACCATTTACAAAAAATAGCACAAGAGATCCACCAAACACAAATTTCTTTTACGCAGGAGCGGTTCTAATTACCTTCACCATACAAAGAGAAAAAAAAGGGCATTAGTCCTGGATTGGAAGATTTACCTCACATGATTATTCCTAAATTCGCTGATGCTCCCAAAGCTTAACTTAACAACAACAACTTAATATTTAACCAAGTCCACCTTCTGGAAAAACCTGGAAACTCATGGAAAGTCAGGGAAAAAAAGTAGTCATGGAAAGTCATGGAACTTACTAAAAAATCTGGAAAGTCAAGGAAATTACCCGATAAGAGTATCGGAATTGCTATTCATATGCTCTTCCAGAGTATTAAAACTGCCCTTTGCCGCTAACGCAACACACGTTTCTACTATTTAATAGACACTTAGAGTTAATTTTCAGTTTTATCGGCATTCGTATCCTTATCTCTATCGAGTCAACCAATCAAGCCGGTGAACTTTTAAAATCATGGCGAATGCGTGACAGCTCCAGCTGATTAAATGCACGAAAACTTCGTTAGGGACGATAAAGGAGTCGTAACATTATGACCGTCCCTACATAAATGTTTTGACGCATTTGGTCAGCTGGAGCTGTCACGCATTCGCCATTAATTTAAAAGTGCACCTGCTCGATAGTTCGACTCGATAGATATAAGGATACGAATGCCGATAGACCTAAAATTTAACTTTAAGTGTCAAAGCTTAAAAAAGATCAAAATGTTAAATTGTTTTTAATATAATTTTAGCCACCTTTCTTAACACCGTTCAAAACGTATAGAAAATTAATTCTTTAGTCAAATTTTCTAAAAAAAAATCGCCTCCTGCACATTTATCCGACATTTTTCCCATTATTTTGACAATCTATAATTGACACTAGATGACAATCCTAAATATACAGGGTGTTTCAAATTCGATGCTCACCGTGGGGATCTTCTAAACGGTAGGAGATACGAAAAGGTTTAAATTAGGGCAAAGTTGCGCAATTTTATACTTTGCTCAAAACTAAAAAAAAAGTTTACAAATTCCGGATAGTTCCGGTGATAGGCGGAAAAAACTGAATTCTTCATTTTTAGTTTTTATTTTTCTGCGCCATTATTCTTAAAGCTGTCAAAAAACGCTTAAAACTTTCTACAGGCACTTTTTTAGGATCTATCTAGTGAGAGGTCCGTTTTTGAGAATAGACATTTCAGTGTGACAGGAGCACTGTCAAGTTCATTTTGTTTTTTTGTTCATTTGTTTCATAAAGGATGACAGATAACATTTTGCAAGTTTATTTTGACAAGTCACCTGAGCAAAGTTAAATTGCGCAAGTTTGTCCTAATTTAGACCTTTTGGTATCTTCTACCGTTTAGGGGAGAACACGATGTATTTTACAAAAAACGTCAAAAAATCATTATCGAAGAATTTTCTGTATAATTTTTAGAATAATGCCCTTAAGGTTTTTTTTATCTCTTCTAGGAAGAAAAAATGTTAACTAGAGGTTTGATCAGTTGTAGTAGGCTGATTTTTTTAAAACTAAGAGTTTTAAAACTAAGAGTCAGGGAAATTTTTACAAGTTGATCACGGAAAGTCAGAGAAGTTTTAACAAGTTGGTCATGGAAAGTTTTTTCAAAAAACTCTGTGGACACCCTGTTAACTAATTAACATTATTTTTCCATTTTTTTTTTGGAGGATTTGACGTTGCTAAATATGACTAAATAAGTTAACTCACGGTCTCTAGAATAAACACGGCCTCGTAATGTTTTTGCTCCGCCCACCTGATGACAACACAAGGATATCAGACTGGGGTTTTCGGGGTTTTATTATTGTTGCATACATTTTTGTATTTGTATTTGTTCATCATTTCTTTTCTTCTGCCCCTAATTAAATACCCTGTGATATTACATACATTATTTTTGTCATAGATAGCTGCATTTATGCGTTTTTTTTTTAGTGAAAAGGCTCATCATTAAATAATTAAAAAACAAAAACATCTCGACACCTTATAGTTTTAAATTTGGCAAAAATCAAGTACGAAATGAAATAGCTCCCAAAACAGAAAAAATAACAACTACATAACCTAACTTCTGAACTGCGAATACAAACTAACTCCAACTCATCCGATGAGTTTCTTGACGGAATCGATTACCAACTAATGATCTTAATTTCTTTTTGGTGAAAGATCAACGCATGCAGGCCAAAAATAAATTATATTTACTTATACACAAAAAGTTATAATAAAAGATACGAGCAAAAAATAGGTCTTGCATCAATCCGAAAAGTTAATTTCTTTGTGTTGTCATAGTGTCCAAGAGTGGGGCAAAACTACTAGACCGTATCTATTCTAGGGACCTTGAAGATGCGATAATCGCATCGCTTTCAGTTTTAAAACCATTGAAGTTAGTTATGGTCTTTCAACCAAACATATCCAAAAAGAGTAGGATTTTGTTCCATTTTGGTTATGAAAAGTCAGGAGAAGTCTAGTCTAGTCTAGAAGAAGTATTTGTCAAAATCCTTTTAACATTATATACAGTAAATAGATATGGATAATGATTTTTATGTTTGTGATCTTGGCTTTACGTAGAAATTTGACAAGTGTTGTTTCACCAGAGGTGGGTAAATCATATTGCCCTCTCCTTCATATTTGCATGTAAAAGCGATTTAGTGAAATGAACTGACATTTGGCATCTGCCACAATTTTTGACAATTTTTGTCAACTGCCAAATCGAGTTTCTCACCCCTCTGGTAGAAAAATAACTGCCCAAATATGTATACAGGGTCTCTAGGTTTAGGGATATAAAAACTGAGTGACTATTTTAAATCATTTTAATCATTTAAACTATTAGTATTTTGTTTAAAAATTTATTTTTAAAGAAATTTGCGTTTTAATGAAAAAGATAATACAATATCAGATTTTACTACCTACTTAATATTTTTTAATTTTACTTTAACCAAAATGTGTCCTAAATGTCAGTATGCATTGAACATTATAACTACTACCTCAGCCTACATTTCTGAGTAAGTTTAAAGAATATTTTAATTTACAAAACTGACCAAAAACATCTGTAAACACTTTTTTTATAATGATTGTTCTCCTAGGGTTTAAAAAAGCAACAATCCTGTTGCAAAATGTTGCAAAATAAAAATTGGTTGTAAGATAATAAAAAATTCAAAATAATGTCAATATTCAAATAGATATATTGATAATACGGAATATTTTGCGTTTCTTAAAAAATATGGTTCTATTTTGCGTCTGATTTTTTAGGAACAAAGAACTTGCCAAAATCATGTTTATTGTGGGAGCTTTACATGAAGTTTTACATTTTAAAAGATAACTCCAAGGAACTCGGAGACACATTCGAAAAATCAATACGAGCTTTGGGCGAAAAAGCTGTTACGATGTGGGAGGTCATGATTGACTACTACCATCTTCGATTAAATAATGCTCATACCAAAGCTCTCTATTTGAGAGCTATCGAAACTCAACCGGAAAAAATATCTAGGTACGTATGCAACCACTTTTACTATCAATTTAGATTATAATTTTGTTAACGGCGATTCCACGGAAGGGTTAACTTGATTTTCAACATGTGAAAAACTAATTTTTTATTTGTTTAAGAAGAAGAAACCTGCTTGTACCATAAGAAATGAATACAGAAATCCGTCAAGGCTCATCCTATCGTCCAATCTTTTCTAAATAATAAAATTAAAAAGCAAAATCGTATTTAAAACAACTATTTTAACATAACCTAATATTAAAATTAACAAAAAATTGCACAACATTTCATCACCAGAGTAACAATAACAGTATAAAAAACTAAAAAGTTACCTGGTAGTTGATATGTTGTTTTTATAGTAGTAATCCCTGTATTAATTTTTTTTTATTTCATGGGTAAACTTTAGAATTTGCGTCTGTCTTGATGGATAATAATTTTTTTTCTAAATTTGCCGCTTGTGGTTGATGTGGGTCTGTATTTGTCCTGTTCATAAACTGTAAAATAAATATGTGGTTTGGTGCAAGTTAGGTTGAAATCTATTAAGTGTAAAATTGCGAAAAAAAACTTTGTGAAAAACGAGGTGCAAACCAAAGAATCACAAATAAAAAACTAACAACTGTGTTCCAGGTCAGCTCACTTTTATGATTTCTATATTTTCTCGAACTTTTGCCAAACAAACACTTATTTACAAATTAGTAATAAATATTAATATACATGATACACAAAAAGTATCTAACCTTCAATCAAACAATACTACCGACCAAAATTTTAAATATAATTGTTCTACAACCATGATCACAGATTTTCTTTAAATGCTGTAAAAACGATAACACTACTATTGCTTAGAATGGAAATGTACATTACATTACATAAAAGTTGCGCAGAAAGAAAAGAAAATAAATATGTAAAAGGGCAGATAATTTATTGTACCGAAAAATCTGTTACAGAAAACCAGGGAAATTTAGACTTAGGCAATAAATAAATAGGAGGACTGCAAGTTATAATTGACGAACTTAAAAAATAAATTCAGAATAAAAAGTTACCATATTTTAAAATTGAAGAAGAACAGAAAAACATATGCCAATGGTGCTATCGAAAACACAGAGCAACTTAAAACAGACAAAAGGACACAACTGGATCGAAAATAGCTCAACATTGCTGGGAAAGGAATGGAAACACGCAAAGATCTTTGCCAAGGAGGAATACCTATCCAAGCGAAAATTCAAAGAAACATCATTCATTCTTAGAAACCCGAATGTATTTTCTCGAACCAGCGTTACGCTCAAGGATGAAATTAACTCTGTGTTTCAAACTTCCATTGTCTATATTTTATTTATACTCGACATTTCGATCAGAACAATCTCTGATCGTCTTCAGGTGCAAACTACAATCAATTCCTAAGGCTAAGTACTTATATACTATGTGAAATCCCTCAACCGTGAAGTTTAAGAAGTTGGCTCGGCCCAAGGAGGGGCTTCCAAATATTTGGAATTTCAACACTTGATTTACTGAAAAAACCCTGATTCTCCCAATAAAGGCAGTTTCAAGGAATTTTCTTTTCTTCCAGTGTGACTCCTTGTGCAGAACCTTTGCTTATGTCATGGATATTTCTGAGCCACACTTTTCTGAGGCAACAAATTTCGATTGCAAAACAGCGGAACCAACCAAGTGTAAATCTTCATGGTTCACGGACCACAAGTTAGTTTTTATGGTTCACTGAACACATGCTAGTACAAAAGATTAGGTAGTCTTAGTTTTTGTTAGTATTCACCTGATGACGATTGCATTAGAAGTAGAAGTTCGAAACTCTAGTTTACTTTTAAACAAAAGACATGTCCGAGGGTTTTTCCAAAATGTGTTAAAATACCCGAAGAAACCCTTGTTTCCTTTTCGTCAAAACGCCCTATATAAGGTGTGTTCTCGTATTTTTATTAAGGATTTGCAGTGGATTAGTGCAGGAGTGGCGTGAGAATCCGGAGGTAGATTTCGGAGTAGTTTAAATTAATCGACACGGACGCTTTGAAGTTCTATATTCGGACTCTTCGTGGTTGTAGTTTTTCTATGCTTCGTAGCCTCATATACAGACGCTTTGAAGTTCTATTATACGGACGCTCTGTAGCTTCATATACGGACGCTCCGTAGTTCCATATACGGATGCTCTGAGTCGTGTGCTTCGTGCAATAGGGGTTTTTAACAAAATAATTAGAAATATTATTTTACTTAGTCGTTTGTAAACGAGCATGTCATAATTTTGAGATTCAGAATGACAAATTGGTCTACCTATGTAAAATTGACACTTAATATTTGTCTTTTTTAATTGCCTTATTTTTACAACTAGTGGCTAAAGTAGTGTTTTTATTAAAAAAAATGTAATTTGAAATAAAAAGTAGTCTATTTTTCAACTCAGGTCACACTCCAAATCAGTTCGGCCATTTTTCGTGATGGAGAAACAAACACTCAAAACAAACGTTCGCATTTATAATATTACTAGGATGGTCGAGAAAACGAACCTCCGATTTCATCTTGGATTTAGCAAAATTGCCGGACGCCCAGAAATATACAGGACGAACGAACGATATAAAAATCGGACGCTGAGAAGCGGAAATATTGATTATACTGGACGCCCAGATGGGGAAATGCTCAGAGAAGCAATTGTGAAAGGACGCACCGAAGATAGTGGGATGAATATATATATATAAGGCAAATAATTATTTCAATACAGCCAGCAGGGGCCTCAATATTCGATTTAAAAAAAAAATATATATATATTCATCCCACTATCTTCGGTGCGTCCTTTCACAATTGCTTCTCTGAGCATTTATTTTTTATTACAGATCTTCTACTTCTATGTGTGAATATTTTTCGCTATAGGCACTAGAGGTCGTCGGGAACTTAGCTTTCGCGGCGTCCTTTCACCAAATCCCCATCTGGGCGTCCAGTATAATCAATATTTCCGCTTCTCAGCGTCCGATTTTTATATCGTTCGTTCGTCCTGTATATTTCTGGGCGTCCGGCAATTTTGCTAGATCCAAGATGAAATCGGAGGTTCGTTTTCTCGACCATCCTAGTAATATTATAAATGCGAACGTTTGTTTTGAGTGTTTGTTTCTCCATCACGAAAAATGGCCGAACTGATTTGGAGTGTGACCTGAGTTAAAAAATAGACTACTTTTTATTTCAAATTACATTTTTTTTAATAAAAACACTACTTTAGCCACTAGTTGTAAAAATAAGGCAATTAAAAAAGACAAATATTAAGTGTCAATTTTACATAGGTAGACCAATTTGTCATTCTGAATCTCAAAATTATGACATGCTCGTTTACAAACGACTAAGTAAAATAATATTTCTAATTATTTTGTTAAAAACCCCTATTGCACGAAGCACACGACTCAGAGCATCCGTATATGGAACTACGGAGCGTCCGTATATGAAGCTACAGAGCGTCCGTATAATAGAACTTCAAAGCGTCTGTATATGAGGCTACGAAGCATAGAAAAACTACAACCACGAAGAGTCCGAATATAGAACTTCAAAGCGTCCGTGTCGATTAATTTAAACTACTCCGAAATCTACCACCGGATTCTCACGCCACTCCTGCACTAATCCACTGCAAATCCTTAATAAAAATACGAGAACACACCTTATATAGGGCGTTTTGACGAAAAGGAAACAAGGGTTTCTTCGGGTATTTTAACACATTTTGGAAAAACCCTCGGACATGTCTTTTGTTTAAAAGTAAACTAGAGTTTCGAAGTTCTACTTCTGATGCAATCGTCATCAGGTGAATACTAACAAAAACTAAGACTACCTAATCTTTTGTACTAGCATGTGTTCAGTGAACCATAAAAACTAACTTGTGGTCCGTGAACCATGAAGATTTACACTTGGTTGGTTCCGCTGTTTTGCAATCGAAATTTGTTGCCTCAGAAAAGTGTGGCTCAGAAATATCCATGACATAAGCAAAGGTTCTGCACAAGGAGTCACACTGGAAGAAAAGAAAATTCCTTGAAACTGCCTTTATTGGGAGAATCAGGGTTTTTTCAGTAAATCAAGTGTTGAAATTCCAAATATTTGGAAGCCCCTCCTTGGGCCGAGGCAACTTCTTAAACTTCACGGTTGAGGGATTTCACATAGTATATAAGTACTTAGCCTTAGGAATTGATTGTAGTTTGCACCTGAAGACGATCAGAGATTGTTCTGATCGAAATGTCGAGTATAAATAAAATATAGACAATGGAAGTTTGAAACACAGAGTTAATTTCATCCTTGAGCGTAACGCTGGTTCGAGAAAATACATTCGGGTTTCTAAGAATGAATGATGTTTCTTTGAATTTTCGCTTGGATAGGTATTCCTCCTTGGCAAAGATCTTTGCGTGTTTCCATTCCTTTCCCAGCAATGTTGAGCTATTTTCGATCCAGTTGTGTCCTTTTGTCTGTTTTAAGTTGCTCTGTGTTTTCGATAGCACCATTGGCATATGTTTTTCTGTTCTTCTTCAATTTTAAAATATGGTAACTTTTTATTCTGAATTTATTTTTTAAGTTCGTCAATTATAACTTGCAGTCCTCCTATTTATTTATTGCCTAAGTCTAAATTTCCCTGGTTTTCTGTAACAGATTTTTCGGTACAATAAATTATCTGCCCTTTTACATATTTATTTTCTTTTCTTTCTGCGCAACTTTTATGTAATGTAATGTACATTTCCATTCTAAGCAATAGTACTGTTATCGTTTTTACAGCATTTAAAGAAAATCTGTGATCATGGTTGTAGAACAATTATATTTAAAATTTTGGTCGGTAGTATTGTTTGATTGAAGGTTAGATACTTTTTGTGTATCATGTATATTAATATTTATTACTAATTTGTAAATAAGTGTTTGTTTGGCAAAAGTTCGAGAAAATATAGAAATCATAAAAGTGAGCTGACCTGGAACACAGTTGTTAGTTTTTTATTTGTGATTCTTTGGTTTGCACCTCGTTTTTCACAAAGTTTTTTTTCGCAATTTTACACTCAATAGATTTCAACCTAACTTGCACCAAACCACATATTTATTTTACAGTTTATGAACAGGACAAATACAGACCCACATCAACCACAAGCGGCAAATTTAGAAAAAAAAATTATTATCCATCAAGACAGACGCAAATTCTAAAGTTTACCCATAAAATAAAAAAAAATTAATACAGGGATTACTACTATAAAAACAACATATCAACTACTAATTATTTTCTCCCTGGAAAATTAATAATAACAAAACACTGTAACTATGTACATACCGGTATAAACAAGATAACAACACATGATATTATGGAAAATTAAGTAGTTATTTCATTTATAAAATAGACTTTATAAATAACTAGTTATAGCGCAGATTGATTTTAATTCAACAAAAAAAAACTTAATTCTTAAGGGCAAAACCTGGAGAAAAATTCTAGAATCTTTCGTGGTTTATATTTTAATACCAAAAAGTTACCTCAGTGTAACTGAAAAACAAATGTTTGTAAAAACCAAAGGGCTATTTATAAAAACCATAACTTATTCTAATATCGAAAAAGCATTTTATTAGGTAGTTGAGTAAGAACCATTTATTCTTGGGCCTTATTTCCGAAGCAAACCTGTTATGACGTCATAAGAACGGTCCTGGTAAAGCACCACTCTGGTCTCGTTTTACACCACCCAAGAGACCCATCATTGACTTCAAAAATAAAGGGCTATTGGAGCAAGTACAGGCTCGCAGATAGGGTGAGAAATTTGGCAGAATCGACATTGGTGAGGAAAATTGGACCCTAAGAAAGAAATTTTTGTTTAGCCAATTTTCTCAAAAAAGGAATTTGGATTTTTAAACAAATTACCAAAACGGCACCAGTTAACAGCAATATAAACGTCGGAAGCAACAAAATCCATATCGCCAAAAATAGATCTGCAAGGACGAAAAAACATCCGTTAAGAATAAGAAAAATAATCACCCTTACGTACGTGTAACTTACTTGAAATCATTATCCAAAGAATTCCAAAAATAGGTGCGCCATGAAACAGCAAACTGTTTACGAATTTTCTTGCAATGGTCTCACGCCGATCGTACAGATCCAAGGGTCGGAAAGGCGTTAAAGGCTGCAAAGGCCCGTAGGAGACCGCCAACTTTGCTTTAGCGCTGCGTGACTCGCCTTTCGAAACGGGACACGAGAAACGAGAGATCCGTCGAATCGAGACGAAACCAAACGAATTGAAAACCGCCAAAACGAAGAAATTCAAATTTGAAAATGTTTAGCAAAAATAGAAGAAACTGGATTACAATATGTAAATAAATAATGACGAATGATTTTTTTCTGGATGTGATTACATATTATGTTATGCCTGAAATTACGTTTTATTGTGTTAATTTATATACAACTAAATATATAGCTTAAAACTTTTTGATTAAGATTTAACTTATTTTTAAATATTTTATTTAAAACTATTTTCAAAAAGTTTTTTGGTAGAAGTTCTGTGAAAAAGAAAGGAAACTTGTAGCATTTTCTACTAATTAAGTAGGTGAAAAATAACTACACGTTTTGTTTGGTTTTCCAATAAAAAAAACTTTTTGAGGTAAAATATTTGCGTTCCCGCCACATTTTTTCAAACTCGGTTTTTTTTTATTTAGGTATAAATGTTACTTTTCGACATACAAAACAAAATATTTTGAAAAAAAATGGCAACATATAACCAGAAGGGAATCAAAAAACGTAGGCATTTGATTTTCTCCGCCATCTTGTATTTAAATATGGGGGCAAAGCGAATGCTTTTTTTTAATTCTTATTTGTCTTATAAATATAGTTTTTTTTTTATTGAAATTGGTAAGATGTTCATATAATATATCTTGGTTGTCCAGGCCTACTGCATAGTAGTTAAATATAAATGGTCCAAAAAAAAAGTCAGATAGGACAGGGCCGTACCAGGAAAAAATACACTGAAGATGATTTTTTTCGGCATCGAAACTTCAAAATTAAAAAAAAAATGTTATTTTATTATCAAACAAACATAAAAAAAAACTAAAATATTAAAGTTAAACATTTTGGTGCGTAATTAACTTTTTGATCCTGATGATGGTATCTACGAAACAAAACACGGATTACAATTTCGAAACACCATTGTCTTTTTCTAACACTACTTTGCCACAGACATGTTTTTACAGAACTCAATTATCTCTTAAGAAAGATATTATCAAAAAAAAGTAAGTAAGTAATCAATAACAACGGAGTTTTCCATTGAATCTCATCGAAAATGGGACACCCTGTACACATCGGAAGTTCTACCCCAAATAAAAAAAAATTGTATTTTTGCCACGCCAATAAGATATTAAAATTGCATCATAATCGGTTGAAAAGAATGTTCCCCACTAAACCGTGTGCAAAATTTCAAAAAGAGGATCAGCTGTGGTTTTGGTGAATACAGTTTTAGAGACGGATAGGGGTACATATTCAACAAGTACAATTAGTTAGTTTTTCTGCCCATTTTTATGAAACCTATACCTTGTTTAGGCAAACACGTGCCTATCTAGTTGTTATTGACTCATTTCAGTTCTTGAAAACTGCCTCCAACCAAAATATTTAAGTTAAAATTTCCAGTTATAAGTGACTTTGTTGATTTGAAATTTGACTTAAATCAAACTTGGTCGATTTTAAGGGTGAATTTTTCGTGTATCGATAGTCAATTTAACTTTGAATGGAAGGCACATTTTATAAACACTAAGACACGGCTCGGACTACTTTTTTAATTTTTTTGCCGAATAGGCTAAAATTTATTGTACCTATGGGTACCTAATTGGTGGCCTTAGAAAGACAAAATGGTTCTTTCATTCAAGGTTCAGCTAATTCTGATGTTTATTTGATTCCATGTTATGGATATCACATGACTCGTTTTGAACGTCACTTTAACATTTCCAGATGTAAGGCCATTGACAGAAAAAAAAGAATTTATTTTATTTTAGATTTTTGGGGGGAATACCATTAGAGCAGTGGTTCCCAAACTTTTTCAGTTTGGGGCGCACTTACAGGTTGAGTATTTTGTCTGGACGCCCCTTCTCGCAATATGCATATATAGTTGTGTCCAACAAAGTGTTGCATATGTATAATGTATAAAATATGTGCTTTGCAACTTGCCTACTGTATAGTAGCAAAGCGCAAGCGTTGCACAACACACATGAATGAAAACAACTCCAATCTAACGCTCATATAGATTTATTATTGAACTAACACACAAGAATACATTATTATTGAAGGAAAAAAAATCAGAGCTTGGTGATCTGTACACATTTTTTCAAAGCGGGGAATAAGGCTTGACACTGCCACTCTCATTTCTTGCTCCACGTTGATCTTTGAACGATATTTGCTCTTTATCACAGCTACAAAATAAAAATCCAGCTTCGCATAAATAGGATTTTGCAAAGGGGATTAGAATCCTCAAAGCTTTTAAACTTAAAGGCGGATATTCACTTTTGACGGATACCCAAAACTCCACCAATCAGAAAGAATTTTGATTTTAGGATGTTGTCGCAAGAGAATTCAATAAGACTCTTCTACTAGAGAAGTGAATTCTGGTGGAGATTATGCATGGAAAGGATCTTGAATCCATGCAAATTTTTCGACATTTTCTTCTGTAAAGTATTTTGCAAACCATTCCGAGAGTTTCGAAAGGTATTCGGTGAAAAGGGACAGCAAGTCTTGAGAGATATCTTGACCGCCATCTTCATTAATTTTTCTTATCCACAACTGCAGTTTTTCCTATATGCTGCAAATTTCTCTGATAGTTTCAAGATATGCATGTTATTGCCTTGGAGAGACAGACTTCTTTTTACTCCTCCGTCACTTGTCGATGCTTGATCACTCTGTCTCGATCTATCAATTTCGTTATTTAATAAAAATCTTTCCATCTTGTGACTAACTTTTTACAAAAAAACGAAGCAACCGATCCGATATTGGAACGTTTATGTGTCCTGAGTTCGTAAATCACAACACTTTGTATCACTACTAAAACTCTCTATTACTACTTCTATTTATCATAACAGTTCAACCGCTTACAATTCCTCTTACGGTAAACTAACCTAGCAAAGCGGACTACAGCGACTTAAATACTGTCAAAGAGCGCTCGCAAAAATTCTCGTCGAGCGAGGCGCAGGTCGAATACGGGCTTCTGGAAATTCTAGAAACTTGCTCTGCTCTCTCGGGCTCGTGGCTCGATTAATAGCGGATGCGGAGCCGGCGTTGCCAAACGTAACTCAAATTCTACATTATCTGGAGCGACTAGCGGCGCCCCGGGTCGCCGCGGCGCACACTTTGGGAACCACGGCATTAGAGCTTTAAAATTCCGTGTCTTTTAGAATTTCACAACTCCGCAGGAAGATTGAAATTTGCAATGAAAACACGCATGAGTAAAAATTATTTCGTTAATTTTGAAGCTCTAGTAGTATTTAGGGGATTATTTCACGAACGAAAACACATACGTTAAATAATAATTTACTAACCGGTCTACTTTTAACAACATTTCGTTAATTTCTTCCTCCGAACAGCTCCAAACCGATTCATTTTACAAAATTTTAATAAAAATAAGAAACTTTCAGAATGTTGACACAAAAAATTTATTGGTACCACCTTTGACAAACGAAAACCATTTGTTTGTATACAAAAATTTTTTTGTTACCACGGAAAAAATAGTGTAGTGTAATTCTTGACGTAGGTCAAAAGAATACTCGCTGTAATTCTTCAAAATCCCACTTATTTTATGGGAATTTTAACCATGAATAGATTAATAAGTAAAATAGATTTCATTCAAATAAAGCCTTGGTTAAAATATTTTAGTATGGTCTTTCCCTCGGTCTTTTTAAAATTTAAATTGACATCTGAATAAGATTTTAATTTGTTTTATTTGCCTAAAAACACCCATGTTTTGTTTGCAGCATATTCAAGCACAGATATTTATCATGGATATTACTAATAAAAGGCATACAAGAAGCCAGAGAATTCTACAACCAAATTGCCAAAGACCCTCCCTACTGCATGGAACTGCACAAAGAAATGGCCAAAATAGAGGCTATGGAATGCTTTGAGCCTAATTTAGAAAACTGGAAAAATTGTCTTCAATTGATGTGCGAACAGTTCGGTGACCAGCAAGTTGACGTTTGGATTGCGTATATTAAGTTTTATCAAGATAATTATAAGTGAGTATTAGATTATACAGGGTATTCGTCGTATTCTCAAGGGTTTATTTCTCGGAGTGCATTAAATAACCTTGTAACAAACATAAAAAAAAATATTTATAACCATGTCCAAATGTGTTCCTTTTTTTGACAAAGTAGCTGCAAAATACGTCACCCGTGGCATCCAAATAGTCCATTAAATTTAGGATGGTTCGTATTTTTTTGTTTAGTACGCATGTTGTTAAAATAATAAAAGTAGACTGGAGCGATGGAGACAAAACGATTTTTTTGAAATATCTTTATTTAATTGCAATAAAATGGTCAAGCTGCATATGAAAGCTGTTAAAAAGTAAAATGGGAATATAAAAAAAAACATGAAATGAATTGGCCCGTTTTTTAAAGTTTGTCGTCTGCATTTTCGCATTTTTTTATCTTTTATTTTTGAGAGCCCTTCTTACCCAGAGTTCCAAGAGAGACCTTATATTAAATTTCGTCGGGAGGTTTGTATTTTTTAAAAAAGCTATGTAAAATTAAACAATTACGAAATATATTTTCTCCTATTAACTCTGAAAACTGAGTTTTGCCATGATTGATAAGTAAAGGAGGAGAAAGCTCTACGAGATAATCCTTTTCTCTCTTTCACACTACTTTCATTATATATACAGGGTGTTCCAAATTCGATGCTTACCATGGGGATCTCCTAAACGGTAGGAGATACGAAAAGGTTTATATTAAGGCAAAGTTGCACAATTTGACAGTTTACTGAAAACCATAAGAAAAGTTTACAAATTCGGGGTTGTTCCGAGATAGGCGAAAAAAACCGAAATCTTTATTTTTAGTGTTTATTTTTCTGCGCCCTTATTCTTAGAGCTGTCAAAAAACGCTTAAAACTTTCTACAGGCACTTTTTGTTCTACCTAATGCGAGATTTGACATTATAGTGTGACAGGAGCACTGTCAAATTAATTTTGACAAGTACCTGACGTTTTGAGTTAATTGACCATCATCAGACCAAATTCAAAGATTTAAAAAAAAACGTATTTTTAAAATGTTATAAATGTACTGCAGTCAAAACTTAAATTTGGGCTGATGATGGTCAATAAACCCAAAGCGTCAGATGATTTGTCAAAATAAGGTTGCAAAATGTTATCTGTCATCGTTTATGAACCCAACGGCAGGAGAAAAAAAGAATGTGTACATAAGAAAAAATGAACTTGACAGTGCTCCTGTCACACTAAAATGTCAAGTCTCAAAAATGGACCTCTTACTAGTTAGATCTTAAAAAAGTGCCTGTAGAAAGTTTTAAGCGTTTTTTGACAGCTTTAAGAATAAGGGCGCAGAAAAACTAAAAATGAATATTTCAGTTTTTTCCGCCTATCTCCGGAACTATCCGGAATGTGTACACTTTTTTTTAGTTTTGGGCAAAGCATGAAATTGCGCAACTTTGCCCTTATTTAAACCTTTTCGTATCTACTACCGTTTAGGAGATCCCCATGGTGAGCATCGAATTTGAAACACCCTGTATAACCTCCACCCTACCTTTCCTTAGCAAGTTTTTCTATAATTTCAGTCAGGATCGCATTTTATGAACATTAGTAGGTCCACACCACACAAAATAATTCAAACTATTTTTTTTTTAATTTTTACTCTCCTGTAAAATTTATGTTGTGTGATTTAATACACTTTGCTCATAGAGCTATTTAGGTAGATACTGCGTATAAAGAACTTTCCATGACCGTTATTATAAAATAATTTAAGTTTTTTTTTAAAGAATAACAGGGTAATTAATCAAAATACCTAAAAAGTCCAAAATATAATATCTCTTTAACAATAAAACCGATCTAAGTTAAATTCATCGCACCTAATTAAAGACTATAAAACGAAATAAATTAAAATTAAAATTGTTTTAAAAAAACAAAACGACAAATAATTTTTTGGGAATTTAGTTTTTGCGTTCTATGGTAAATCTAAATGTGGATATGTCAAAAAATAATAATAAACCTTTAAAAAAACGCATTTAAATTATGTATTGTGTAAATTTTAATATCTCCAAAGAGTGTCTCCTTTGATTCCAAAATCGACGTTTCCAACGGGTTTTTTTCAAAATGGCCGTCTGAATACTTTTAAATAAAAATAAATAAAAACGGAAATAAAATAAAAGTCAAAATAAATAAAATCAAAAAATTTAAATTAAAAAGAGAGTTTTAACAACAGAAATCTATTGGATTTTTGGCCTCCTCCACCAGTTCTACCACTGACTGGTTTTAGACACAGTCCATCCACCAGTCGGGCTTTACTATGACGAATCGATAGCAAAAAAACGAACTTTACAAAATACACCAGAGTACCACAAGAATACATACCGGGTGCGTCTTAGAGACTAGAAGCATACACGTGTTTCACCCTTGTTATGTATCATCAGTGAGACATAAGTTTTTATAGTCAAATAATACGAACAGAATAACAGAATGAGAAATAAATTCCGAATGTCCATAGTGAAGTTAAATATAAATAAAAAAGAGAGCTTTCTGGCCAAAAATCCAATAGTGTTCTGTTTCTCTCTTTTTTATTTATATTTAACTCCACTATGGAAATTGGGAATTTATTTCTCATTCTGTTACCTAATCTTTTGCCGAGCATTTGTCCATGACTTGTTGATTTGATCGTTCGTATTATTCGATAATAAAAACTTATGTCTCACTGATGATACCTAACAAGGGTGAAACACGTGTATGCGTCTAGTCTCTAAGTGGCACCCGCTATGTATTCTTGTGGTACTCTGGTGTATTTTGTAAAGTTCGTTTATTTGCTATCGATTCATCATAGTAGAAAGGCTGATTGGTGGAGGGACTGTGTCTGAAACCAGTCACTGGTAGAACTGGTGGAGGAGGCCAAAAATCCAATAGTTTTCTGCTGATAAAACTTTATTTATATTTACCTCCAATATGTACATTGGGAATTTATTTCTCATTCTGTTATCTAATGCTGTGAATACTTTTAAACCTCAGTTTCGTTTACCGTAAAACACACTGTATAAAAAAAAATTTAAAAAATTATTTTTTTAGTGGCTTTTTTTCAATTTTGGGTGGAATCCCTGTAATAATAATAAACTGGGTTTTACTCCTCTTTTTCACAAGTAACATGATATGTGAAACTAATAGTTTGTTGCCTTGTAATTGTCCTAAGAGTAGAGATTCTTTTTTTTTTCTGGAAGCGACCTTAGCTTATTTCGAAGTGACGTTCACAACCGGTCATGTGATATCCGTACTTTTTTAGTCAAATAAACATCAGAACGGGCTGAACTTCGATTGGAGGACCCATTTTGTAAAAATTTTCATTTTCATTGATGGCCTTGGAAAGAAGTTTTAGCTTGTTCGGAAAAAATCAAAAGTGCTCATAGCCAAGTTTTTACAAACTGTGCCTTCCATTTAAAGTTCAGCCAGTTCTGATGATTATTTGACTTCAAAAATTATGAATATCACATGACCCGTTTTTAATGTCACTTCGACTTTTCTGAGCTAACTTCACTGACACAAAAAAAAAACGAATCTCTACTCTTAATAAACGTAATTATTTACTTTTTGCCTCCCGCCCCTTTGTCTTAACTTAACTTTTGATTTCAGGGGTCTAGATGCCAATGAAAAAATTATGGATATCTACAATCAAGCTCAAAATAAATTGCCCGATGTATTGGTACCGGATTTCAAGGAAAAATTTGGGGCACTTGCGTGAGCAAGACTTCATAAATAAATAATAACAAAGTGGGAAGCCTTAGGACTAAAGTATTTTTTAATCACTTAGCGAACTGTAGCCCTCGCTTTAGTAAGGCTACAAAATTTTCGTCACAGGATTAAATGTGCTGCTTTGGTCCCTTGATTAATTATGTCCAAGTTTATCCATTATAAACCTCTCTAATTTTTTTTTAATGTTGGTCGTAAGAAGAGATCATTTACATTTATACTTTACAGATCGTTTAGGATTGTTTTGTCATTTTAACTGTAAAACCCTGAATATTGTTCTATTTCTGAAAAGACCTTTCCGGCCATACCACCGCTTTATCTCTTACAGTTTTCAAGTTAATCAAGTTATTTAATGTCAAAAAAACTAAACAAGATTCTGAAATTCATCTTATATACATGACGACAACTTAAAAACTGTAACAAACAAAGCCTTAATGTGTGGTATTGACCATTCCTAAGAAGGTATTTTAACAAATATGACAAAAATTGCACGATATACATGTCAAACTAACGCCAATTGTAAATCTCAAATTTGGCGGAAGAAGTATCAAATGGAGGAAAAATTATCTTTTTAAGTGCGTTTTTTTGAACATCTTGAAAATAATATTAAAAAACTTCTCCAGGAAGTTTATAATGCGTATTAAAACGAGCTTTGAAACGATTTGTGTCTTGTTATGTCATAAACCTGGTTTACTGCCTTAGATTTAACTATCAGGTCGAAATGGTGGAGACATGACCTTTTATATTTTAATATTTAGTTGTTTAAAGTTTTTATAGATTGCATTTTAAATCAAAGATTGTATTTTTAAGACGATGAGAAACAATATCTTGGTACATAAATTTTTAAACATCAGCAACGAAAGCTGCTGAATAGTATTAAAAACGAAAGTAGGATTATTAGATGCACGATGACGTGTACACTCATAAGAACGTAATAACTTTTCCAAATTATCAAATATTAGCCAGTAACCAAGATTTCGGCAATAAAGAAATAACCCGTGAGTTATCACAAAATTACATTTAACTTGAAATCCAAGCAAGTAAAAAAAAGAAATATCTAGTGTTCACCAAATTTGAGTTTTAATTCGAAGGAAAAAAATTCTGATAACTCTCTACGTGCACTAATATGTGGACGCTCTAAAATATCTTTTGTCAAACTCGTCTTATTTGATTTTTTGACATGACATTAGTAACGGCGCCGTGTCAAAAATGCCAGTTTTTGTTATCGAAGTTTGACTAAGCAGATGTTTACGGCTCAGTTAAGTTTGCCCCCCCCCCAGATCGATTTTCTCAAAAATTTTTATGCCAAAATTTTGCACACATTTTGCACAATTTTCCACACCACAAATCAAATTTTGCACACCTTCCCATGCAGCCCATTTTCTGTGGAGGGGGGGGCAAACTTGACGTTGCCCCCCCCCAGTCAATATTTTTCAAAAAGTTTGGTGTCGTTATTTTTGCACACCTCCCTGTAACCCACACAAGGGTTCTGAAAATGTCAAGTTTGCCCTCCAGTCAACATTTTTCAAAAAATTTGGTGTCGTTAGAAAAGTCTTATTTTGCACAATTTTGCACACCCATTTTAAAATTTTGCACACCTCCCTGTAACCCACACGAGGGTTCTGAAAATATCAATTTTGCCCCCCCCCCCAGTCAATATTTTTCGAAAAGTTTGGTGTCGTTAGAAAGGTCTTATTTTGCACAATTTTATACACCCATTTTAAAATTTTGCACACCTCTGTAACCCACACGAGGGTTCTGAAAGTATCAAGTTTGCCCCCCCAGTCAACATTTTTCAAAAAATTTGGTGTCGTTAGAAAGGTCTTATTTTGCATAATTTTGAACACCCATTTTAAAATTTTGCATACCTCCCGGTAACCCACACGAGGGTTTTGAAAATATCAAGTTTGCCCCCCCCCCAGTCAAAATTTTTCCAAAATTTTGGAGTCATTAGAAAGGTCTGAATTTGCACAATTTTTCACACCGATTTTAAAATTTTGCACACCTCCCTTTAACCCACCCGAGGGTTCTAAAAATATCAAGTTTTCCCTCCCCCCAGGTCAATATTTTTCAAGAATTTTGGTGTCATTAGGAAGGTCTAATTTTGCACACCCATTTTAAAATTATGCACACCTCTCTCTAAGCTACACGAGGGTTCCGAAAATATCAAGTTTGCCCCCAGTCAATATTTTTCAAAAATTTTGGAGTCATTAGAAAGGTCTAATTTTGCACCATTTTGCACACCCATTTTAAAATTTTGCACACTTCCCTCTAACCCACACGAAGGTTCTAAAAATATCAAGTTTGCCCCCCCCCCAGTCAATATTTTTCAAAAAAATTGGTGTCGTTAGAGAGGTCTTATTTTGCACACCCATTTTAAAATTTTGCACACCTCCCTGTAACCCACACGAGGGTTCTTAAAATATCAAGTTTGTCCCTCCCCCCAGTTAATATTTTTTAAAAAATTTCTTTAAAAAATTTCTGGGTTCTGAAAATATCAATTTTGCCCCCCCCCCCCCCAGTCAATATTTTTCGAAAAGTTTGGTGTCGTTAGAAAGGTCTTATTTTGCACAATTTTACACACCCATTTTAAAATTTTGCACACCTCCCTGTAACCCACACGAGGGTTCTGAAAATATCAAGTTTGCCCCCCCAGTCAAAATTTTTTAATTTTGGTGTCATTAGAAAGGTCTGATTTTGCACAATTTTGCACACCGATTTTAAAATTTTGCGCACCTCCCTTTAACCCACCCGAGGGTTTTGAAAATATCAAGTTTTCCCTGCCCCCAGGTCAATATTTTTCAAAAATTTTTCGTGTCATTAGGAAGGTCTAATTTTGCACAATTTTGCACACCCATTTTAAAATTATGCACACTTCCCTCTAACCCATACGAAGGTTCTGAAAATATCAAGTTTGCCCCCCCCACCGTCAATATTTTTCAAAAATTTTTGTGTCATTCGAAAGGTCTATTTTGTACAATTTAGCACACCCTTCAGTACCCCACAAGAGCGTTCTTAAAAAAGTTAACCCCCCCCCCAGTTAATATTTTTCAAAAAATGTATATCATTCGAGAAGCCTAATTTTGCACACCTATTTTCAAATTTTGCACACCTCCCATGCCGTTTTCTTTTTGTGGCGTTTACCGTTAAACTTGGTCCTAAAATTTCCCAGAAGTATAAGCGAACGAAGGAGACCTCGATTGTGTAATATCTTTGAATATTGTTTAAATTTACAGATAATTGTTTATGTTTACATTTGTATATAATCAAAAGTTTTTAATTTTTATGAATTTCCGGATTATACTTAAATTTTCATATCAAAAATGCAATGACGTCATGTATTAGCTGATATGAACAGAAAAAATCGATGTATACAGCGCATCCTGTCATGTTCGACGCCTTGAGAATCGGAACCAGCCTATTTTGCCGGTTCAGAATGGTTGCGGTTCTCAAGGTATGGATCTTCACAGGATGTGCTATCTACGTCCATTTGTTAGATGATGTCATAGCATGTGAAAAATTAAGTATAATCCGGAAATTCATAAAAATTAAAAACTTTTGATTATAGACACATGTAAGCATAAGCAATTATATGTAAATTTAAACAATATTCGAAGATATTACACAATCGAGGTCTCCATATTTTGCTTATAATTCTGGGAAATTTTAGGACAAAGATTAACCGTAACCGATACAAAAAGAAAACAGCTCCAGTAACTAGTAGGTAGGTATATGCACCTATATCTGAATTCGGGACAGGTATCCGCGGGAGGCGGGAGGTTGTACGTACAATAAAGAGGAATGCGTGCGTACCTACATCAACCACGCGCGAAGACCTTTTATGTAATATATTAAAATGTCGCTTAGCAATGCCTAGTTTTATTTGTGAGCATGATTCAGAATGACTTCAGGTGAAGTTTCCGAAGTTTGCAACGTGTATTTTAAATGGTGGCGTTCCATTTCGGCAGGAAAGTCAATGTGAACGCCTCTATTTAATATACATAACACCTGGTTCTCACGTATGCGTCCACCCTGACTCTAAAAATGCATCACGTGATCATGCATTTGCCGATTTTTTAAAAGTGTCGCGTGATGCGTTTTTAGTGTCAGGGTAAGCACGCATAGGTGGCAACTAGGCGTAACGCTTATAGTGGTTATGTAGGGGTGAGCGGGGTTTCGCGGTTCCGTTACGTAACGCAATTTTTAAATTATTATTGTGAAATAAAACAACTTTTTGGATTTTTCGAGTGAAAAAGAAAAAAAGAGGGGGCCTCTGGCAGCAAAACGTTACGTTATTTTAGACTGGAGTAACGTTACAAAGCGTTATGTAGGGGGTCGCGGGTTAGGGTCAAAATTGGGCAAAATAAGGGTTACTTAATAAGTGCACTACCTCTCAGTTTACGCAATTACTTTGTGGTTGGCGGTAAATAAAACCTAACTTTTTTGTTACTTTTTATTTTTTTAGTCGATGATATGTACCTCATCAATCAATTTTCCAAAAATATTACGAAAGAAATAAAATAACGATAACCATAAAGAAATTCCTCCGGAAATTCCGTACTTTGTTATGGAACTGCGCAGTCGCAGAAGTAACAATAATAATAAGGAAAGAGACAAAAACACTGATCAAAAAGACCTTAAGTGTAAATGGACCTTTATAACTTTCTACCTATGACATATTTTTTGAATTCGATTTGATTTTTTTTTCGATCTATAAAAGGAATAATAATTTTTTTCTTATTCGCCATTTTAAGTGCATGAAATATAAAAACAAAATGTCTAAAATGTTCATTTGTAGAAATAAATAAACGACTTCTTCTAATTATAATTATTGACGCACGGAATTTTTTGATGTAAACCTAGTTAATGACACACCAAGACGCCAAACGCGTGGTGTGAACTGCAAAATCAAGGCGGTTGTCATCACCGTAGCTGCTGTGTGTGATCCCACCATTATCCAGATGAAAATTTTCGGACGCACCCATGAAATCGGAGACGCGTTCGACCTCGGGTGCAACTTGCCCCAAAATGGGTAAGTGCAGCCCTCTCGAAATTTGATAAGCCTTTGGTATTCTTGGCATGTACAAGAGAGAGATAGAAATGCGGCGTTATAGGCGTTCTTAGTTATTTTCGGTAAGATGTGTCTGAGCTTCATAGAAAGTGACTGTCCTCGTCCTTCACTCTCCAAATGCACCTACTTAAATTTTTGGGTGTTCTGCACCAAATTTTGACGTTTCTTCGACCTTGGGCATCTTGTCTTTACACTTTGCAGTGTGTATTTGTGGAAGAAATGAATTTAATGGACGAGGCTGGGAATAACTAATTTTTTTTATTATTTCGCCAGAAGCACGAAACCGTCTGGGAGTCAAAAAAATTCTGTTTTTTTTTTTATAAGTTAACTATACAGCTTAAAAAAATGTAGGTTGTATAAAAACAAGCTTACGGAACCGTGGAGTGAATTAGAGCGTACCCCTATTCACTCCACGGTCCCGTAAGTATAGGAATGTTTTTATTTTTTTGAGCTGTAACTTTCATTTTGGTTTATTATTGAAGTAAAATATGCGTGCGGGAAAGTAAAAAGATCTGAAAGAAAACAAAGCGTCGTTTTTTTTTTAAGAAAGTGTTTATTTTATCTATCAACCAAGGTTATTATTAGAAGTGCAACAACACGCAATTAGGATTTACTTACTTTCGACTAACTTGCGTGACAGTCTTTTATGGAACTTAAAATTAACGTTTTTATTTTATTAGACACTTAAAGCCAATTATCAACTTTAACACTATCCTAAGACGTATCTCAGTCAGAGTCAGTTTTAGGGCACGCATAGGTGAGAACCAGGCGTTACGTAATGTTATGTATTTTAAATAGAGGCGTTCACATTGACTTTCCTGCCGAAATGGAACGCCACCATTTAAAATACACGTTGCAAACTTCGGAAACTTCACCCGAAGTCATTCTGAATCATGCTCACAAATAAAACTAGGCATTGCTAAGCGACATTTCAATATATTACATAAAAGGTCTTCGCGCGTGGTAGGTGTAGGTACCCACGCATTCCTATTTACGGCACGTACAACCTCCCGCCTCCCGCGGATACCTGTCCCGAATTCAGATATAGGTGCATATACCTACCTACTAATTACTGGAGCTGTTTTCTTTTTGTAGCGGTTACGGTTAACCTTGGTCCTAAAATTTCCCAGAAGTATAAGCAAAATAAGGAGACCTCGATTGTGTAATATCTTCGAATATTGTTTAAATTTACACATAATTGCTTATGCTTACATGTGTCTATAATCAAAAGTTTTTAATTTTTATGAATTTCCGGGTTATACTTCGATTGGGCACATCCTATTAGATACACCGGGTAGTGATACTTCGTAGCACGTCATACGCAAGTTTTAGAGATAAGAAAAACATACGGCCATGGCAGCCGGCCTGATGTCGGCTAGGTACTTCAGTATACTTCTTGCGCTGTCATGCGACTAGTGAAGACGGTATCGCGCGCGCGAATTGTGAAAATACGCTTTTAAAGAAAAAATCTAACAACAAAACGTGAAAATCAAATGGATTACCTAAAGAAGAAAATGAGGAACCTGAAAAGGGAAATGAAGAGGGAGTGCTCAAGATATAGGCAAACTGTCAGTTTTTAAACAATGTAGTGAGACAAATATTATGCTTTTGGCTAATATTTTTTGGCATGGGTTTGTTTATTCTGTAAACACACATTTGTTTTTATTACGCATAAAAACTTAAACCCTGCATAGTTTCTGACTTATGCCCGCTAAATTAGTCTCAATAAAAAATTCCATATGTTTACTTACTACCACGTCGTTTTTCATATATGTGACGACGAATCTGACAGAACGAAAAATGCCGAAAAAAATCTAACAAAAGAAAACGTGGAAAGCAAATGGATTACCCAAAGAAGAAAATGAGGAAACTGGGAAAGGAAAGAGAAAGGAAGCGTGCTGATTCAGGTAAGTAAGGCACATTGTCAGTTTTAAACAGTTTAGTGAGACAAATATTAGGCTATTAGCTAATATTTTTTGGCATGGGTTTGTTTATTCTGTAAACACACATTTGTTTTTACGACTCATAAAAACTTGAACTTTGCATAGTTTTTTACTTATGCGCGCCATATTAGTCTCAATAAAAAACTCCATAATGTTAATAAAATCCCTTTCCAAAATATCACATTTTAATTTCCAATTAATTATTATAACAAAAACCCTTCACCCGTCGTAATTTAACAAAAATTCTTAACCTAATTTTTCATGTAGCCGGAGCATGACTCAGAATTTTTTTGCCTAGCGCGCTATATCCGCATGCTATATGGCATGCTCCCGATGCATGGTTTACTCTATCGGGTGTCCAACTTTATAAGTAGATTATAATATGTTTACTTAAAAAAGTATTATTAGCAGATCGTCTTTCATATCATATTATATGTGACGACGAACCTGACAGTTCCTCAACTCGTCAGATACTATTAGTTCCTCGAACTCTAGCACAGAGAGGCACCCCTTAGAAAGTATATTAGGGGGGACAGATGATAGTACAATGAGTCCAGATATATCACCAGAGCTAGCTTGCAGATGGAAGAAGCATCTTTCTATGGGAATATATAGATAAGGAAACTAAAAATAATCTCCTCGAAAAATACAAAATTCCCGGAAAAATTGCAAAATTCTTCAAGGGCCCAAATTAAATCCAGGATGCTAGCATTCACAGAGCAAAAAAGAGATACCTACGTAATTCTTGCAATTGTAAACCATTTTGGGAAAAGGTTTGACAGCCTTAGAGCGGGTTTTCTCTAATTTGGCCTAAACAAAAAAGGGAGAGACGAAGCACTTGATGAAGATCTTTTGGGTCTTGCCGAATCGGCGAGTTGTTTTGCATTGTCCACAATAACTGCTACTGCGCAAAATCCAGATCTTTTCCTTTTTAGCGAACGTTTTGCCGAAAATTGCAAAAATATAAAAAAGGCCCCGAGAGGAAATATTAGAGCTCAACAGTAAAAGAACGTATTCCTGTGGAATATTTTTTTTTTCAGAAGAGTGGAATCAAATAACTAAAAAAAAATTAGCTTTGAGTTGGACAAAAGGTTACTAAATTCCCTTTGTGGACAAACCTTTTCAAGTTTTCACCCCCCAAAATATCAAAATTTACCAAAAATGAGTTAAAAATTTATTCGAAAAGCATACAAGATTTATAAGTAGGAGCAGTTAAAACTATTAATAACTGTCAAGATCAGTTTTTGTTAAGCTATTTTTTAAGACAGAACGATAACAGGGGATTTTAGGTTTATCCTAGAAACCAGAAACCTACATAAAGTTCTTTCGCCCACCTCATTTTTAACTGGAAGATATTACAGAACTTAATTACTAAAAACTGCTTCCAAAAATATTGAAGATTTTCTTTTCAAAACAAAAGTTGAATTCCAATGTTTACCATTCGGTCTAGCACTTTTTTGTTCCACCCTTTCAGGCCTATTTCTCTTATCTAAAAGATTAAAATAACCATACACGACTGACTCAAGAAATACAATTTTTAGCATTTATCCTTAATGCCAAAAAGATGTGGATATATATCGCACAAAAAAGAATAACAAAAATAAAAACATCCATTAAGATTATTAAAAAAAAAACCAATTAAAGAGGTTTCGCAAATTATAGGAAGACTAGCCTTGGTTTGTACAGAGTAAGTAAAAACCTTGAGCGAGAAAAATATCGTGCCTTAAATGCTAACAGGAACAACTATAAAAAAAAGATGCTTGTTAGGTTCTTAGTTAAAAATGAACTTGAGTGGTGGTTGAAGCCCATACTAATTTACAGCCTAATTATAACATTTAAATTTTCTCCGATGCATACAAATCGGGATGGGGGCGTGTTGCAATGGAAAGCAGGCAAAGTGAAAGGGGGTTTTTTGGCAACGAGGTGAACAGGAGAAACACATAAACATTTTTGAAATGAAGGCAGCTTTTTAGGGCTTAACAAGCTTTGTAAAAATTTTTAAAAAATTTTCTTATTTTACTAAGAATTGATTTCTATTGGGAGAATGATGTGGCAGTGAGCTTAGGTATATTTTTTGTATTTGCCACGTACATAAATACGTGGGATAACCATATAGCGGACAAGAAATCTGGTATAAAAATTGTATGTTTGTTTGCAAGCTATCTGAACTGGATGCATTTATAATGAATTAAAAAAAAAAAAAAAAAAATCTTATATCTGGAGAACTCAAGCATGGTATCCAAAATTAGAATCCATGATTCGCTTCAAAGTTATTGGTTTAAATCCAAAAGGTGATTTACTCTTATCCTCGTTTAGGTAACCCCACCCACTATGAAAGAATCTTTCCCCTGGGGGTAGCAATCTTATCAAGGTGGCCTATAGTAAAAGGGGCTTTTGAGAGGATGCAATTTATTTTTTCCAAATGATGGAAGTTTTGCGACAATAATATTGAGACCATCTTGCAGCCTAACGTAAATCAAATTGTATCCGGTTTAGAAACAGAATCTCAAAATACTGGGAAATATTGAACTCTTAACACACATAGGTCTGCCTTTTGCCCTGATTTAATTTGCGAGCAGAAAAATCAGAAATGGTAGTACGTTTATGAGACGCATTTTTAAGCTGCGCCCTCAGTTTCCGAAATATAAACTTGGTATCCGGAACCAGTGTTACCTTACATAGGTAACTTGTACCCTTCGGGTTATTAACTAAAAAGTGTTACTTCTTTTAACTCTTTCTTCTGCTCAAAGAATTCAGACATTTTCTATAAGTTAAGTAACATCAAGGCTAACGAAGAGGGCATAGAAACAATTCTTTAAAGATATTTTTAAAATATCTGGACCCAGAAGAACTCAGCCTTGGCTTAAGTACCCTGTTTCAAAGAAAATTTACAGTCCATTTGTGTTTTACCATTATATATTGCATATAGAAAACAAAACTATTTCGATGAACAGAGGATACACTTATTTTAACAATTAAAAATCCTCATAAGCCCGCTACATCCAAAACCATTAGCAGGTGGTTCTAAAAAGATCTAAAAAAAAATGCAGAAATAGAATCAAATTTTAAAGGACATAGCACAGGACATGGGGTGTCTTCCGCAGCATTAAGGGTTGGTGCATCAATCAAAAGTATTAGAAAGGCTGCGGGTTGTTACGAGAAACGGAAAACGTTCAATCGATTTTATAATAAACCTTTAATTTCAAAAGATTTCTTAGCTAATTATATTAAGAAATATATTTTAAACACACTTAAATTTTAAACCTTGTGGTTTCCTTATTATTATTTAACTTTTTAACTAATATCGCCATATTCTCTAAACAACTACCTGGTGTATCTAATAGGATGTGGCCAATCGAAGTATAATTAAGGATTAAACGACTTACCTGTAAGGAAGTTCAATCCAAATTAGACGAGATTAGTCACATCCTATTAGACGCCCCATTTAGATATTCATGTATTTTTCATGCAATTTACTTAAGTACTAGTCAACCCGCCCTTGGCGATCTTAGTATTTCAGGAAAGCTTTAGAAGTATACTGAAGTACCTAGCCGAGATCAGGCCGGCTGCCATGGCCGTATGTTTTTCTTATCTCTAAAACTTGCGTATGACGTGCTACGAAGTATCACTACCTGGTGTATCTAATAGGATGTGAGCAATCTCGTATAATTTGGATTGAACTTCCTTACAGGTAAGTCGTTTAATCTTTAATTATACTTAATTTTTCACATGATATGACATCATCTAACAAATGGACGTAGATAGCACATCCTTTGAAGATCCATACCTTGAGAACCGCAACCATTCTGAACCGGCAAAATAGGCTGGTTCCGATTCTCAAGGCATTGCACATGACAGGATGCGCTGTCTACATCGATTTTTTCTATTCATATCAGTTAATACATGACGTCATTGCATTTTTGATATGAAAATTTAAGTATAATCCGGAAATTCATAAAAATTAAAAACTTTTGATTATATAAAAATGTAAACATAAACAATTATCTGTAAATTTAAACAATATTCAAAGAAATTACACAATCGAGGTCTCCTTCGTTCGCTTATACTTCTGGGAAATTTTAGGACCAAGTTTAACCGTAAACGCCACAAAAAGTAAACGGCATGGGAGGTGTGCAAAATTTGAAAATAGGTGTGCAAAATTAGGCTTCTCGAATGACATAAATTTTTTGAAAAATATTAACTGGGGGGGGGGGCAAACTTTTTTGAGAACGCTGTGAAAGGTGTGCAAAATAGACCTTTCGAATGACACAAAATTTTTTGAAAAATATTGACGGTGGAGGGGGAGCAAACTTGATATTTTCAGAACCTTCGTGTGGGTTAGAGGGAAGTGTGCAAAATTTTAAAATGGGTGTGCAAAATTAGACCTTTCTAATGACTCCAAAATTTTTGAAAAATATTGACTGGGGGGCAAACTTGATATTTTCAGAACCCTCGTGTAGTTTAGAGAGAGGTGTGCATAATTTTAAAATGGGTGTGCAAAATTGTGCAAAATCAGACCTTCCTAATGACACCAAAATTTTTGAAAAATATTGACCTGGGGGGAGGGAAAACTTGATATTTTCAGAACCCTCGTGTGGGTTAAAGGGAGGTGTGCAAAATTTTAAAATGGGTGTGCAAAATTGTGCAAAATAAGACCTTTCTAACGACACCAAACTTTTTGAAAAATATTGACTGGGGGGGGGGCAAACTTGATATTTTCAGAACCCTCGTGTGGGTTACCGGGAGGTGTGCAAAATTTTAAAATGGGTGTGCAAAATTGTGCAAAATAAGACCTTTCTAACGACACCAAATTTTTTGAAAAATGTTGACTGGGGGGCAAACTTGATATTTTCAGAACCCTCGTGTGGGTTACAGGGAGGTGTGCAAAATTTTAAAATGGGTGTGCAAAATTGTGCAAAATAAGACGTTTCTAACGACACCAAACTTTTTGAAAAATATTGACTGGGGGGGGGGGGCAAACTTGATATTTTTAGAACCCTCGTGTGGGTTACAGGGAGGTGTGCAAAATTTTAAAATGGGTGTGCAAAATTGTGCAAAATAAGACTTCTCTAACGACACCAATTTTTTTGAAAAATATTGACTGGGGGGGGGCAAACTTGATATTTTCAGAACTTTCGTGTGGGTTAGAGGGAAGTGTGCAAAATTTTAAAATGGGTGTGCAAAATTAGACCTTCCTAATGACACCAAAATTTTTGAAAGATATTGATTGGGGGGGGGGCAAACTTGATATTTTCAGAACCCTCATGTGGGTTACAGGGAGGTGTGCAAAATTTTAAAATGGGTGTGCAAAATAAGACCTCCCTAACGACACCAAATTTTTTGAAAAATATTGATTGGGGGGGGGGCAAACTTGATATTTTCAGAACTCTCATGTGGGTTACAGGGAGGTGTGCAAAATTTTAAAATGGGTGTGCAAAATTGTGCAAAATAAAACCTTTCTAACGACACCAAATTTTTTGAAAAATGTTGAGTGGGGGGGCAAACCTGATATTTTCAGAACCCTCGTGTGGGTTACCGGGAGGTGTGCAAAATTTTAAAATGGGTGTGCAAAATTGTGCAATATAAGACCTTTCTAACGACACCAAATTTTTTGAAAAATGTTGACTGGGGGGCAAACTTGACATTTTCAGAACCCTCGTGTGGGTTACAGGGAGGTGTGCAAAATTTTAAAATGGGTGTGCAAAATTGTGCAAAATAAGAACTTTCTAACGACACCAAACTTTTTGAAAAATATTGACTGGGGGGGGGGGGGCAAACTTGATATTTTTAGAACCCTCGTGTGGGTTACAGGGAGGTGTGCAAAATTTTAAAATGGGTGTGCAAAAATGTGCAAAATAAGACCTCTCTAACGACACCAAATTTTTTGAAAAATATTGATTGGGGGGGGCAAACTTGATATTTTCAGAACCCTCCTGTGGGTTACAGGGAGGTGTGCAAAATTTTAAAATGGGTGTGCATAATTGTGCAAAATAAGACCTTTCAAATGACATCATAATTTTTGAAAAATATTGACTGGGGGGGGCAACGTCAAGTTTGCCCCTCCCTCACAGAAAATGGGCTGTTGTAGTTTCTCGTAGGAAGGTGTGCAAAATTTGATTTGTGGTGTGCAAAATTGTGCAAAATGTGTGCAAAATTTTGGCATAAAATTTTTTGAGAAAATCGATCTGGGGGGGGGGCAAACTTAACTGAGCCGATGTTTACTTACAAATTAAAATTTACTCTCTTTAAATACAGAATACATAAAGTCTTTTGTTTAACAATATCAAAATTGTTAAAAACTGTCAAATATTTTTGTAGTTATGAGCAAAAATATTCTTGAAGTTTGTAATCGGTGTGTATTAACTTTATTATTCACCTTGTTTTTCGAACATCTAGATGGCGATGAGTCCGAAGTAATTAGGACATTTTTATTTTTGAAAATTATCAAGTATTTTTAAAATGAAATTTTATGAAATGAAATATGAGTGGCTTTATAATCTTCTAACACAGACATGCGATATTCGGCATATTTTGCAGTATTCATTCAAGTGATAGTACCAAAATATGGTTAATATTTACAGTGTTCCCTAATCTAATATATTTTTTGCCCTTACTTTTTTTATTTTGAACGATTGAGATAAGATGTTGCATATCACCACAACGGGGGGTAGAACCTGAACCGTATTTTCAAAATCATACGAATCTTTCGTGAGATAACTAATAGGCAAATTTCACGTGTGTTTCTTTCTATTATATTACGATATATAAGAAAGCTGTCCGTACTAAAGAAGAAGTCTGCCTGCTTTTGGTTCTTAAATACAATATAAGTTAATTTGTTACCGCCACACAGAAAAAAAAAGTAATCGTACAATTGATGAGTAATCAGCTGAAATAGTTAAATGCAGATATAAAAAATAGCAAAATTCAGATTTTCTGAACGAAGTAGGTTAGTCTCAGTATTGCAATCGATAGGCACGAAAATACTATGCAACACGAAAGAAGAAGGCATTTAAAAAAATCTCTTAATCTGTGGGAAGAACATACGATTTCTAACGAAAAAAATGGTTGCATAGAAATTTGTCAATACAAACTTAAAAAATAAAATGTTAACCGATAGGATAGAAATACAACAAGATAGTATGATAAAAGCAAGATTATTAGAAAAAAAAACAACTGTACAGAGTCAACATGGAAATTGGAAATTGCTGTTCTTCAAGACCCTTGTCATATTGTTAGCTAACAGCAAGGGCAACGTGTCATGGTAAAAGACAATATGCACCAATAAATAAAACACGATGTTTCCAAATGATATATTCTGAACGAAGTAGGTTAATTTCAGTATTGCAATCAATAAGTGCGAAACTATTAAAACACGAAAGAAGAAGGTTTTAAAAAACGTCTCTTAATCTGTTACCTTCGAAATAAACTAATCGACACCGATTAGGAGTTAATCAAAATAAACTTTTAAAAAAGTGATCTTACAGTTGGTTCGTCGATGCGTAATCAGCTGAAATAGTTAAATGGCAGTTCATAAAGATATTTAAAAAAAAATAGCAAAATTGAGATTATCTGAACGAAGTAGGTTAGTCTCAATATTGCAAGTACGAAAATACGACACAACGAGAAAGAAGAAGGCATTTAAGTCGGAAGAACGTACAATTTTATTAAAAAAATGGTTACATAAAAATGTATTAATATCAATTAAATTTATCAATATAAACTTAAAAAGTAAAATATTAAAAGCAAGATTCTTATAAAAAACTAACTATACATAGTAAACATTTAGATTTCTGTTCTTCAAGACCCTTGTCATATTTTCGTTAAAATTGTGTTTAATGGGAATCCAGCCAGCAAGGGCAACGTTTCATGCTAAAAGACAATTACACCAATAAATGGGACAAGATGTTTTCCGAAGGATAGAGGTTACAAACTAATCGGAAATTGGGCCCACGATAAGTAATCAGCAAAATTGAGATAATCTGAACGAAGTACGTTAATCTCAGTATTGCAATCGAGAAGTGCGAAAGTATTAAAATACGAAAGAAGAAGGTATTGAAAAACATCTCTTAATCTGTTAACTACGAAATGAACTAACCGGGACCGAGTAGGAGTTAATGAAAATAAACTTAAAAAATCGTCGATGAGTAATCAGCTGAAATAGATAAAAGATAGTTCATAAAGATATTAGAAAAAAAAAACAGCAAAATTGAGATTTTCTGAACGAAGTAGGTTAGTCTCAGTATTGCAATAGATAAGTACAAAAATACTACACAATACAAAAGAAGAAGGCATCTAAAAACTTCTCTTAATCTGTGAGAAGGACGTACAATTTCTAAAGAAAAAAATGATTGCATAGAAATTTATCAATATAAACTTAAAAAAAATAAAATGCTAACGCATAGGATAGAAAAATAACCAGATAGTATAGTAAAAGCAAGATTATTATTAAAAAAAAAACAACTGTATAGAGTCAATATGGATATTGCTATTCTTTAAGATCCTTGACATATTGCTAGCTAACTAACACTTTGAATATTATTTTGGTTAAAATTGGGTTAACGTGTCATGATAAAAGCCAATATACACCAATAAATAAAACACGATGTTTTCCAAATGATAGATGTCACAAACTAATCGGAAAATTGGGGCCACCATAAGTAAGCAGCAAAATTGAGATTTTCTGAACGAAGTAGGTTAATCTCAGTATTGCAATCGATAAGTGTGAAAGTATTAAAACACGAAAGAAGAAGGTATTGAAAAACTTCTTTTAATCCGTGGGAGAGAACGTACAATTTCTAATGAAAAAAAGTGGTTACATAGAAATTTATCAATATAAACCTTCAAAAATTAAATGTTAACGTAAAGGATAGAAAAACAACCAGATAGTATGGCAAAAGCAAGATTATTATGAAAAACCAACTGTACAGAGTAAACATGGAGATTGCTGTTCTTCAAGATCCTTGACATATGGCTAGCTAACTGAAATAATTTTGGTTAAAATTGTGTATAATGGGAATATAGCTAGAAAGGGCAACGTGTCATGCTAAAAGACAGCATACACCAATAAATAAAACACGATGTTTTCCAAATGATAGATGTCACAAACTAATCGGAAAATTGGGGCTACGATAAGTAATCAGCAAAATTAAGATTTTCTGAACGAAGTAGGTTAATCTCAGTATTGCAATCGATAAGTGCGAAACTCACGAAAGAAGAAGGTATTGAAAAATCTTAATCTGTTGCCTTCAAAATAAAATAACCGGCACCGAGTAAGGAGTTAATTAAAATAAACTTTAAAAAAGTGATCGTACAGTTGGCAGTTCATAAAGATATGAAAGGTTAAGAGTTTTAAGAAAAGATATTTGCATATTTGAAATTTGTGTGGTCTTTGTCTTTTTTTATTTGTTCACTAAAAAAATTAAATGGTTACAATAACAATTAATTCTAGAAAAACATATAAATTTTATTTGATTTAATTAATTAAAAAAATTGCTACTTGAATTTAAATTTTTACCGATTCGAATCCATTTATGATTTGCTTGTGGTAGGTGATAATGGGGAACACCCTGGTCACGGGGTCGCAACATGTACATATCTTTCAATAATTAACAATTGTGTTGTGAGCTTACTATAATTACCATGGTTCTCTTCTTTTAATTGCATCGTCCTGAGAGAGCAAGCTTACCAGAGAATGCTCCCTCTGTACCTCTTTGCCCATAAAACATAACTATCTCCTTCATATAGTTATCCTTGATAGATATACGGGGTCGAAGAGTGTACAGGCCGGTCTGACAGGCCATTTTCCTGGTATGTTGTAGTATTCTGGATCTCTCTCGCCGAATGCATTTAGAAAAAGAGAACAATAGTAACTATAGTAAGCTCACAAAAATTTGCTAAAGGCGTGGAGTCGTGGGACGTTTTCTTCTAACGCCAGGATTTCCATTTCCTCTCGGATCAAAGGGCGTTATTGGTACCAATGGAGGTAGTCGTTTTTGCCCTTTTCCTGGATCAGTTTCGTTCGTTTGGTTGTGGGCTGGATGGTCGTAAGACGGTATTTTCTGTTTGGCTTGAAGTGGACAGTAGAGTGTTTTCGCCGGTTCTGGCTGAAGATTCAAAGATTCGCCCATAAGAATTAACATAGGGATTTTGAGAGCCAAAGATTCACACATGGGGTGGGGGGATCCAAATGTCTTGGGCAATACCTTGAAAAACCTGTTAGAAAGTAGGTGATAAATTGAACCACACCTTTTTGTCTTACAGATGTATTGCAGTAAACTAGGTCACAACTATAGTTATTAATGATCATAAATGCAAAAAAATTATTAGGTAATCCAGAGAGTCGGCTACGTTTGGGCTGGGGTCAAATTTCTTTGGGAGGGGGAAAGTGTAAAACTTTATAAGTGATAAAAAAATTAAATCTTAATCAGTTATCTGCTTTTATTTAAAATGTGTCTTGAAAGTTATGACGTACCCAACACAAGTTTTGATGTATCAAGTACCAGAAATGAAATGAAATACCAAATACCAGAAATGAAATTAAATGATTGTAGATTAAGAACTTTTCAAAATTGGCCCGGATTGTTGAAGCCTGAACATTTAAGTTTGTCGGGATTTTTCTACAAAAATGATAAGGATATAGTACAATGCCATTATGGTAATGAGCAAATGATACGGGTTTGCAAAAAAAAATGTTTGTAACGGAATTTACAGGTGTGGTGCATTCTGGTTTAATATACCTACATAAAATTACCATAACCAATTAAATTGGTCTACACAGCTGGTAAATTTCTCATGAAATTACGGTATATACCTTAAATATCTGATAAATTTAAGGTCCTGCTCAAGTTTTTATAGTACCTATACGTTCTTGAAAAGCGGTTCAAGTTTTTAAAATGCATCTACCGTTAATCAAGAGTCCACTTTATAAGGTTTATTTATTATCTGATGAATAAATTTAATACCTTTCTCGATTTTTATGGTCATCATTTATTTTAACTGTTATTTAGTACCTCTGTCAAGTTTTTAAATTGCATATAAACCGTTATTTGCGAATTAAGAAAAACATCTACCAAAATTACATGGAAGCACAGATAAAATGTAAGAAGAGGGGATCAAGAACGTTGCTTGAAATAGCTTCGGTTTAAGAAATAACTTTAGTTTACTTACTCACAGTAAGACCAAAATTAAAGTACCAAATTTAAGTCTGCCATTGGCAAGAAAAAATATGAAGCTTATGAAGAAAGTTATACAGCCAGAAGAAGATTCGGACGTTGAGGTCCTTGATGGGAGTTTTTCACAAGTGAAACCGATAGGGTGGGGGACAAACAATACCAAAAAAGTAAAAATACTGCAAAACATCACACTAAAGCCCCCATTCAACCCTCTCTGGACCTCAACGCCTGTAAAACAGGAAGAAGAAGAACAGGGAGAAGACCAGGGAAATGAACAAAAAGATGAACAGGAAGAACGGCAGGAAGAAGAACAACAGGAAGATGAAGGAGAACAGGAAGAAGAAGAACAGGATTTGACATTAATAGACCTCCAAGAAGAAGCAAAAACAAGGAATTACGAAAAAGAACTAAATGCTTTTTTGAAAAAATCATTACAATTTAAAAAAGAAAAATTGATAAAAAAAAAGAAATTTTTAAAAAAATTAAAAAATATCAAAAAAAATTAAAAAAGTAAAGAAGCACTAACCATCTTGGAAAAAGATTTAATTATATGTCACAATTTTTATAGAATAACAAATAAAACATAACACCAACATGTTTTTAAGTTTCCACCTAGCCCTATTTTTATATTTATCTTAGGGTCGGTTTATCAAAAGCGAGTTAGGCATTAAACTCCCGAGTTAACCTTCAGCTATCTAATTCTGACATTTGGTATTTGTTAGCCATCTTTTTCTTTAACTCGAGAGTTAAATGCCTAACTCACTATTGATAAACTGACCCTTAGTAACAATAACATAGCTAGATACCTTAACCAACTGAAAATATAGGTTTCTTTCTTTCCTAAGAAAATAAAAAAAGATTGTTCTAATAACAGCGACGTAACATAACTTAATTTTAGTTAACGTTATCAAAAAGTAAACTAGCTGTATGCAAAATGTTTATTAAATAAATTAAACAGTTTATGTTTGTGCAGCAAACGAAATGGACAATTCCATAATTTATATATAGCTATCTCCTTCGTCATGCGAGATAAGCAGTTGTAGAGTTACAAAAAATATGGGGGTAGGTAGTGGTGACTGGTTGATTTAAAACACCCTGGTTTTACAAGTATGCATGTATACAGTGATTTAGTGGTCAAAAAATATAATTACATTACGTCGAAAATGGCGATAAGATAAGCACCAATAACTTAAATAAAATTAACAAATAGTGTAATTACCTAGTGGAGATCAGGCAGCCGGTACATACAAAGATTCTCGTCACTATAATTTTAACGGAAAAATTCACATAGGTAAATCACCAAAAATAAAAATAAAATCAGGAACCACTACACTTACCACGACTCCGATAAAAAATACACACGCTGTATAAACGATGGTTGCACTTTGGCGGGCTCCGGTCAACCCATCGACGTACTAACTGTACATCGATGGGTCAACCACTCGTCGCAACGTAAATCGCTACCTGGCTGCTAAAAGAATATAATTTCAGGATTGCCAGAATTCTCGATCGAATTTCCCCAGTCTAAACTTAAAAAGTCCCCTAAAAAAACGGTTAATTTTATTCTAAATAGGTCGATTATCAAAATAAATTCTAAAATCCAAGAATAATAATGATTTTGTCTTTGTTTCTCATTGGTATTTATGAAATGTTTGTAGTTGGGTATGTTCGCGGCTACTCCTACCATACATTATTACAGTGGCTAACGTAAGTTGAAAACTTCATAGATAAATTATATTATAAAGATGAAAAACTGCGACCCCATTTTGACTCAAGACTCACAGAACTTATTTGGGAATCCCCTAAAAAGATGTACAATACATTATATCAACGCCAATGTACAAATTTCCCCAATGCAAAAAATTTCCCCAGAAAAAACAAATCCCAAAAAAAAAATACCCAAAGCAAAAAAAAATCCCCTTATTTTTGGGAAAAATACCCTAATCTGGCAACCCCGAATCGAATAGAATTTTGAAAGTAAAAAGTTTGCCAGCCAGACCGAACCCAAGTTATTTCAAATTAGTAGGGACGAAAAGCGGAGAAATACCATAAAATGTTGTAGTACGGAAGCGAGAAAGCGTGTTATGCTGCACAGTGTTAAAAATACGAATCCTACTAATATAAAATCGAAAGTTTGAACCTAAATCACGCAAAAACGACTAATCCTATTTGGATTAAACTTGGTAGGAAGATAAAGTGATGCGATCTGGATTTAAACAGACTACTTTTTTACCATTTCACTCAATGACGGCTAGTATTTTTTATAAAGAAACACTTTGTTTAATATTAATTTAGTTGTTATATAGCAATGGAGGCTTCATCATTAGTTATTCTAAGCGCCTTTATAGGCAATACATTATTTATTGAGTATGATTATAACTTTCCAACAGCTCAAATATGTTTGAGTTCAAACAAGAACGATTTTAATGGGTGCTACAAATCTTTAAACAAACTATATGAGAAAAACTACCGGGTACGATACTTAACCTATTAAATTGACAGAAAACTTTTAAAGGATGGTGATTATTTTTACAAAATAAAATACGAAGGAAAAAATTATACTGAATATTCGGATTGGTTAATTATAGCTAGAGAAAAACCAGAGTTGAATTGCAGTTACGTTTATTTTTACATTATTATAGGTTTCTTATGTATTTTATTATTTACCTTTTGTTTGATTAAATATTGTAAGTTTAACGCTATAAAATAAAAAAAAGTACAGGCAAACATTTTTTGCTATTATTTATTTTCGTTAAATTTGAGAATTTCTACAAATACTACAATAAATTGTTAAATTTACTGAAAACAAATTGTTACTACAAATAAAACAATGTGGAAATATTAAATTAACGATATTCCCGCTAAAATGGGTTGAAATTACTTCACAAAATTTTGCTGTGATTGTTGGCACCGTATCGTAGAAGCAGGAAACACAATATTTTCTGGTATCCAGTTCATACTAGTTTTCAGTAACACAACATGTTCCTATTTTCCCTTCAATTTTTAACCAATTGTCAATATTTACTGTTTCTCTGATTTTTAATTTGATATCCATTAAGATGTTATCACTCAGGATGGCTTCATTCGATGACAAACTATCCATCGAACTTCCATTACTGGATGTTTCTTCAAAATCAAACATCTCAATAATTTCGAATGAGTCGATACTTATATCAGATAAGGTTTCTTCAAAATTCATAATTTTTAGATTTAGATATCTAAATGGTTTAAGAGTTCTTTTGACTTAAAAACCAAATTGTCTTGTTCTCTTATAGTCAATATAATTCTGGGGGGGGGATTAAATCACACCTGCGTAACCGGTTTTCAACACTTTCTTAGCTTACACCTGACAACCGATGTTACCGGTTAAACTAGTAATAATTACCAACTGTTACAACAACATCAAAAATTAAAGGTAGAAAGCTGGCATGACCGGTTTTTAATACCCGTAACAATAAATTAGCTGTGTAACCGGTGTAACTGGCTTGAACAAAACCGGTTTTGTCTTTATTAAACTACACTTTTTTCTTATACTTGCTTATTATTTTTGGTGAGGTGTCACTTATATAAGTCTTAGTTGGTAGAAAATTCTTTATAGTTTCAAATTTTGTTATAGAGATTTATATTTTGTTAAAAAAATAAAATGTTTGGTTTTATTCAAATGATCATGTTTTTTACGAAGAAGTATGAAGATTTGGTTAGCTGAAGGGAGGAGATGGTTATGGATATGGACGTAATAGTTCAATAAATCCCGAGGAAGCAGAAGGTTTCGAAATGAACGAAGAGCAGGGAACATGTGCAAGATCAGGTCTCGTAAGGACTCGGATGATTAAATCAGATAAAACTGTAAAGCGGGGATACCTGGAAAAACCGATGTGTGTTATGCAATCATATGTGGCCATCAAACGAGGAGAAAACATTTTTTTTGCGTTGTGTTGCAACTGTTATTACAATCATGGAATTAATACTCCTATGGGTGAGAATAAGCATGTCAATTTACATTATACGGACAAAATGAATTGTAATCATTTAAAGTGTGCTATATGTGAAGAAAAATTGTATTAATTAATTTATCCGGAGACATGCTTAGTTTGTCTTGGAGGAACAAAAACCTAAATTACAAACCATAGAATAAATCATGAATAATAACAAATTTTGACTTGCCACCGAAATAACCCCACTTTAACCAGTTTATTTATCATATAAAAGGAATTATTTCTTTTACCAGTTTAGTTTATTTATATACTATCATGCATTCATGTTCCGATTGCAATAAAGGTTTTAAATATAAATCAAACCTTTACAGACATAAACGGGAATCGTGTTTATACAAACCATCTTGCTCGGAACCTGCTTCCAAGAAAAGAAAAGTTAGTTGTGAAAAATTAAAAACAAAAAATAGTGAAACAGTCCCTAAATTAATTTTAAAAAAATGTAAAGAATGTGACGAGGGGTACGTCAAAAATAAACTTAGTGGACATTTACGATCAAGCCTTCATAAAAGAAAAATATTGGAACAAAATAACGATGAATGCTTGAGGATTAAAACAGCAGCATTTAAAAAGAGGATAGTTTCATTTATACTGTCTCCATCAAGAAAAATTGTTTATATTGATGAATTTTTTGATGAGGTTAAACAAAAATTTTTTAGACTGGTTATGGAAGAATTAAAAAAACATAGATCGATCAAGATAAATGTGGAGCTGTTTGAAAGTTTTGTTTTACCAAGTAAGGAAATAATGGAAACAAAATCATTTAATACTCAAAATAAGATTATATCATTCACTACCAATGTTAAAGATATTTTTGGTGAATTTGCTTCAACAATCAAAGAAAAGATTTCAACGTTTGTTGAACACAAAGAACTCTTATATTTAGAAGTTAATATTAACAAATACAATCCATTACATGCATCGTCTTACATTGTGTTACCAAAAAATATTTTGAAAAAAAGCTGTGATCAACCTAAAAAATAATGATCAGTGTTGTTTTGCGTGGAGTGTTATTAGTGCCTTATATCCATCTAAAAATAACTCAGATCTTGTAAGTTCTTATCCTGACTTTCATAATATTTTAAATTTTGACGGTATTGAGTTTCCTGTCAAGTTAAAAGACATTAGAAAATTTGAAGAACTTAACGAAATATCTATAAACGTGTATGGTTTGGAAAGCATTTACAAAAATGATAAAGTAATAAATGAAGTTGTCGGCCCCTTGCACTACACAAAGAAGAAACTACCTACACATATTAATTTGTTATTAATAAGTAATGATGAAAATAAACATTATTGTTGGATAAAGGATATGTCCAGGTTAGTATCTTCTCAGATTAATAGACAAGATCATAAAAAGTACTTTTGTGATGGATGTCTAATTTATTTTACATCTGAAGAAAAATTGCAAAAACATCAATTACATGATTGCAACCAAACAGTAACATCATTACCCACAACCAACATTAAAACTAACAAATATGGAGAAAATATTCCAGAAAATATACTTCAGTTTGAAAATTTTCAAAAGCAACTTAAAGTTCCTTTCGTTATTTATGCTGATTTTGAGTGCCTCCTTAAACCACTAACCTATGTAGATCCGGATAATAATTTTACTTCATACACAAAAAATACATTTAAACATGAACCATTTGCTTTTTGTTTTTTCATTAAATGTTCTTATGATGAATCATTATCTACCATAAAATACTACTTTGGTAAAGATGCTGCTGAGGAATTTTGCAAAAGAATTGAAAATCATGTTAGAAGAATTTACCACAACAATCTAAAACATGTTGTACCCATGTCTCCCTTAACATGTGATGAAAACATTGATTTTAAATCAGCAAAAGTATGTCACATATGTTCCAAAAATTTTAAACATGGAGATGAAAATGTAAAAGATTATGATCACCTAACAGGAAAATATAGAGGTGCAGTTCACAGTATTTGTAATCTAAATTACAAAATACCAAATTTTATTCCAGTGTTCTTCCATAATTTGACGCATTATGATAGCCATTTATTTATAAAGCAATTATGTTGTGAAAAAGATCCAATTGGTGTTTTAGGACAAACTAAAGAAAAGTACATCTCATTTTCCAAAGTAATTTTGGTAGACAAAAAAGAAGAGTTTGGAAAAACTAAAAATATTTACATGAAAATAAGATTTCTCGACTCATTTCGTTTTGCATCAACATCATTGGAAAGGTTAGGTGAAAGTTTAGACACCTCTCAATGTATCGAAATTAAAAAACATTTTTAAAATCCTGATCAATTCAATGAGATACGAAAAAAAGGTATTTATCCCTATTCATATATGGATTCTTTCGATAAGTTGTATGAAAAAAAACTGCCAACTATTGAGAACTTTTATGATAAGTTAAAAGAAGAACCATTAAGCCTTACGGATTATAACAGAGCTCTTCACGTTTGGAACTTGTTTAATTGTGAAACTTTATTGGACTTTACAAAAATTTATTTATTTTCTGACGTCTTGATTTTAGCAGACTTTTATGAGTCATTTACAAATTTATCTAAATACTTATAAGTGAGGTCCAGCCCATTACTATACATCACCTGGTTTAAGTTGGGTTGCAATGTTAAAAAGTACAGAAGTTAAATTAGAATTACTTACCGATATAGATATGTTGCATTTAAAAAAAAAATAATATTCGAGGTGGTATATGTCATTGTAGTGTGCGAAAAGCTGAAGCCAATAATGAACTGGTTCCAAATTATAATAGTGAAAATCCAAAAACATTTATAATGTATTTAGATGCTACAAATCTCTACGGTCACAGTATGAGTCAGTATTTGCCTATTGGCGATTTTACTTGGGTGACTAAATCTGAAATTGAAGCAATAGATCTACAATCCATAGCAGATAATTCGGAATATGGCTACGTTTTTGAAGCAGATATTGATTATCCAGTGTATCTACATGAAAAACAATGAATTTCCATTTTTGAGTGAATCAAAAAAATAACAAGTTAATATGTAATTTGGATCACAAAAAGAATTATATTTTGCATTACAAAAATCTTCAACAGGCTATTCGAAACGGACTACAGTTGGTTCAAATTCATAGAGGAATAAGATTTAAGCAGTCACCTTTCCTAAAATCTTACATAGATTTAAACACTAAATTGCGAAACAAGTCCAAAAATCAGTTTGAAAAAGATTTCTTTAAGTTACTCAATAACGCAATTTATGGTAAATCACTGGAAAACGCTGACAAAAGAGAAGATATCAAATTAATTACACATTGGCAAAATATTGGAAAAAAGCAAGGAGCTCAAACATTAATTGCTAAACCAAATTTTAAAAACTCATCAATTTTTACTCAAAACTTGGTTGCCATTCAAATGGAACGAGTAAAAGTCACATACAATAAACCTGTTTATATTGGATTTTCAATATTGGAGTTATCCAAGACGGTAATGTATGAGTTTTATTATGAATATATAAAAAACAAATATGGAGAAAAAGCAATTTTGCTATACACAGATACTGATTCTTTAATACTAGAAATTGAAACCAATAACTTTTATTCAGATATTCAAGAAAACCTGGAGAGGTTTGACACATCAAATTAGAGCGAAGACAATTTACATAACATTACCAAAACCCAATCTATAGCGGGTCGATTGAAAGACGAATTTGCGGGTCAACTTATAGTAAGCTTTTATGGCACAGGTGCTAAGGCGTATTGTGTTGATTTAGCAGCAAGAACTGAAAAAAAAGAAAAGGGAGTGAAAAAGTATGTTATTCAAAACAACATTACTAAAGAAGATTATCAAGACGTTGTTGAAAATGCTGAAACAAAATACAGAAAAATGAATTGCTTCCGTTCCATTCTTCATGATATTTACACACAACTAAAAAATAAAGTGGCACTATCACCTCAAGATGACAAGCGATGTGTTGTTCCTGGAACTTTTAAAACATTAGCCTGGGGTCATAAAACTATTAAGTAGTTTTAAGGTATATGTTGTTTACAAACGTTAAATAAAAAAACTATGATTAAAAAATATTATTCTTTATTTGTTACAAATAAATTTACAATACATTATTTTTATGAATCCAAGAATTGTGACTTTTATTTAATCCTAACCATTTTACGCAAACCTTGTTTCCTTGTCTTCTCAAAACTTTTTCAACAAGATACACATCTGGATATTTTACTTTTTGCAATTCTTTGTAGAAACCTGCTTGAATCTCTTTCCTATTTTGGTCTTCAAGCAAATAAGTAATCGGATTAGTCATTTGTATTTTCTTCACAAGAAATATTTCATTTGACCAATTAGGTGTGTATCCTTTTGAAAAATGTTCCCTATATTTTGAAATACGAACAGAATCTCCTGTTTTAAATTTTGATTTTGATGACGATATACTTTCTTAAATAATTCGTTTTCATTTTTTTTAGAAACATTGATTGGTTGTATTCCAATTGTAGAATGTATTGTTTGGTTATAGTCATTAACAATTTCGTTGAGAATATCAATCCAATTGTAAGATCCACGCATGCTAAATTTTTTCCACATTGTATTTTTCAAAGTTCTGTTTACCCTTTCCACTATACTAGCTTTTAAATTTGAAAAAGTACTATAATGATTTACGTTGAAATCGTTCATAAGTTTTTTAAACCGAGCATTTAGAAACTCAGTTCCTAAATCAGTTTGCAAATTTTTTGGAGCAATTTTAGCATCTTCCAAAATTGATTTCATAGCATTTGTTACGTGTTCAGCTCCTTTAGTTTTAACAGGTCTTGCCCAAACATATTTAGAAAACGCATTTATTACAATCAAAATATATTTATTTCCTCTATTATATCGAGCATATGGAATCATTGAAACTAAATCAGCTTGCCAAAGGTCATTTAGTGATTTAATAATGACTTTTCTTCGGGGATACTTTTTTCTTGCCGGTTTATGTAACTCATCAACAGACTTTTTTAGATCCATATTTGAGTAGTACTGATATGTCTTACGAATTTAATTGATATTTAAGTAAAAGCGTTGCATGAAAATTAGTGGTGTCACTATTAATTAATCTTTCAAAAGAAATTAAATCATTTTTCTTTAACTCCATATTTAAAACCTTTTCAAGGTCGTATGATCTAAAACCACCTTCATTTTTTACAACCATTATTAAATCTCTGGGTTGAAAATTCCAGTCTTCAATGGAAATATATATTGACTGAAATTATTTGATTCTAAAAAAAATTTTCGTATATTTTCTGTGTATTTGCCAAAAAATGTTAATGGTAAATAACCATAAAAAGAATCTGTTTTTTTAAATAAATTTACCTTTTGTTCTAATGATTTAAGTTTGCTGGTGTGGTTTTTTGTTTTTTTTTTCATTATCACTAACTCTTTTTTCAACAGATATCAAAGAATTTTTTAATCCACTTTGAACAGTAATTAGCTCCTGGTTAAAATTTGTTTCAACCCTAGTAATATTTTCTACATTTTTTTGAATGTCTTCTTGGAAAGAAACCAATTTTTTATCCACCTCAATCAATGCTTTATCTAGATTATCAATACAATTTTTTAAAATATTAAAGTTTTCGGTTATTTTGTCTTTTAGCATATTTTTAAGCTTAATTAACTCTTGCTTAAAATTGTTTTCAACATTGCCTATATGTTGTGTTAATTGTAATTCTTTAGCTGCTATATTGTCCCGAAGATTTTCTTGCAAATTATTAATATTTTTATCAAGATGACTTAATCCATCATCCAAATTATTAATTGATTTTTGTAGATTTATAACGTTTTTGATTAGCTCTTTATTCAGTTCTTCTTTAAATTATCTTTTTAGTAAATTCTTTAAGATCTTTAAATTCATTATCAAGACCAGTTTTGTTTTTTTCTAAAACATCACCAAGGGAATTGATACCGTCATCATAAGATAATTTTATAATATTTAACTCATTTTGAATAGAATCTTGAAATTCATCAAAAGTAACTTTAAGTTTTAAAAATTCGTTTTCATAATATCTTCCAATTGTTAAAATTTTTTCTTGTAGTAATTCATCAGATTTCTGTCCTTGTTTAAATTTATCATCAATAAACTTATTAAAATCTTTAATTTTTTCAAGTATGTTTTCAGGTAAACCATTTTTCATATTTTCGTTTATATCTTTTATATCATTTTGAATCGTTTCAAGCTTTTTTTTTAAATCTGACTTTTGTTTATTATTTTTTTCTATTAAATCATGTATTTGAGTAGTATGTTCTTCACCTTTCTTTTTAAAATCTTTAATTTGTTGATTTATATCTCAGATTTTTAACACATTTTCTTGAATATTTTTAAAGTTTTTTATTTCATCACGAAATTTATTATCTACTTTATTTAAATCACTTTGTGTAGGTAGATTTAAAATATTCTCGAAATTTTTTTGAATTTGTTCTTTAATCTCCTCAATTTTATTTACACTTTCATCATAAATCTTAAGTTTGCTTTTTAAATTTTCTATAATGTCTTGGTTTAAATTAATCTTTTCAATTACTTCCTTTACTTCATTTTTAGGAAATATAGTCTCTCATATGTTTGATATAATTTTGTTTTCCAAGTTTGATAGTTTTTCAGTTAAAAGAATGTCTTGTTGGTTTTTAAAGTTTTGTTGAGTTTCTTTTATTTCTTTTTCTAAATCAACTTTTTTTACCAAAATGTTTATATCTGGAGTGTTTGCTTGGATTTTTTTTTAAAACTCTCTAATGTGTAGTTATCTATACAGGTATCAATCTTACTTTTTACAGCATTGATAAGTGTGTCATTAAGTGTAATGTATTTGTTTATGTTTTCAATTTCATTAATATTTTTAATTATTAGATCCTTATCATCCTTAATTAAATTTAGTTGTTGTAAGTCACTTAGCCTTTCATTTAAAAAATTTTCCTGTTGTTTTCTAAACAGTTGATTGGTTTCATTTAATTCCTTTGTTAAATCGTCTTTTTTTACAAAAAAAAATTTTGTTTATATTGTAGACTTCTTATTTTAGACTGTTTAAAGAAGATGAGTCAACACAATTTTGAATATCAGTTTTGATGGTTTCGATTGTATCATCATTAAGTTTAAGTTTTTTGTTTATATTTTGAATACTAATATCATTTGTATTAATCCTTTTTTTCACCTTTTCAATCTCAATTTGTGAAACATTGCCTTTTGGAGCAAACTGTGCAATGTGCAAAAAACTTTATATCAGACAAGTCAATTTTGGGTTTTTTATGCTTGGATATATGTTTCCAAAACTTATCTACAGTCATGGTTTTGTTTGTAATGAATAAGTAATCCGTTTTGACACCCTTTTGTAGGATAATTTTAGCCTCTTTAAGTTCTTCAATTATTGATATTATTTCGTTGTTATGTCCCGTATTTCCCGCTTCCTGCGAAGCCAATAAAAGTCTTAGTCGTTGAACTAATTCATTGGGATCATCAAAATATACATATTCTATTTTTTTGTTGGATAAAATCATAGAACCTACCTCTTTTTTACTTGACGGTAATGTATTTGTTTTTGACCTTGTTGTTCTTGGTGGTAAAGGTTTTGAAAATGAAGTTGTTTGTTTTAAAATACCCTTTTTTAATAAATATGGTTTAATAATATCCATATAGTTGAAAGTATTGCTTGATTGTATTTGTTCTTTTGAATCTCTATTTCTTTTGTAGCCATTGGTTCTTTTTAATATATCCATGTAAGTTTTCAAGTCTTCTTTTTTGAAACCCACTGGATGTTTTTTAAATAACAATTCATATAACCCAACTGTCCCTAAATATTTAATATTTATTACTTCAATGTTTTCTCCGATAATTTTAAGCTCTGAGTCTCCAATATAAAATTTTTCTTCGTCTGTATTATGAAAAACTCCATAAGTATGATCAAATTTATCATCAATGTCTCTAATTGATTCATCTATATATGTTCTGGGAAGGTCGTCAAATTAATTTAAATATTCATTGTATGCCGGTAAGGCAGATAAATTTTGAAAACTCTCTCTTATTTCGTTATCAGTCTGGTTTATAGTCGTATCACTTATATTACTAGAATTCATATCATTATCATGTATGAATTGATCTTCCAAAAAAGTAAGACCACCGGTAGGTAAATATTCATGATATGTACTTGTCTTAGGAAATAAGGTAGGATGTAATTTTTGAGACGGATATAAAATTGTGGAGTTAAATCTTTGAGATTGATTTGGTGATAAAGGTGGACTTTTTATTTCTTGCTTTATGTTTGATGTAGTTTTAATGTTTGATAAAAATTCTTGCAATGGTTTAGTGATTGGATACAATTCCTTTTCTGTTTTAGAATGGGATGCAATCAAATCAGATTTCAAGCCTCGTAATTTCTTTTTTATGGCATTCCTTGTTTTTACTAATTCGCTTGCTTTTTTTCTATCCATGTTTTCTTAGAACGTTAACATAAGCAGTGATATACAATTTTTTAATTCTATGGTATTTATAGGTAAATAAACGTGTCAAAACCTTTCCTGTATTTACCATGCTTCAAATTACAATTTTTATTCACTACAATAAAACCATATTGTTCTTTCCAACATAATGAGCAAAGTTCCTTAAATTTTTGAAAAGACATATCAACATTAATATGATCATCATAGATGTGATGTAAATTAGTATTGTCTAGTTGAAATATAATCAGTAAGTTTGCATTATCTCTTATAAGCTGTTTCGGTATTGAGGAATAAGTTTGACTTAGGTAAAAATAATCAGCACTTTTATGTCTAGAAAAACAAAAATAATCCCGTATTTTGCTTTGATTACCACAAACCATATCATCAAATATTACAACCGAATTATCCTTTATTTCACTGGGGGAAAGAATTTCATTTTCATCATTGTTTTCATAATAATCAATTTCTTTAATTGGTTTCAGTAGTTCTTTTAGATATTTATATTTTGGTTGATGTAAAGATTTGGAATAAACATAAACGTTTTGAAAACGTAATCCATTTTTGTCCTCTAATAAACTTAGAAGAACATTAGTTGTTCCACAGCCTGAAGGACCAACTATTAATCCTCTTTTACAAGTTCCTCCAAAAAGTTGTCCATTCTTATTAAAATCAATTTCTTGATCATCATGATTTTTTATAGGAAGTGAAAAATTTTGTTTTACCATTCTCATGATTACTTTAGCTATATAAGAAAACACTTGATGCGTCATTATTTATAATGCGTGTACGCAACAAACATAAGGTTATTAGACAACCAACAGTTAGAAAGAAAGGAAGGGGTTTGTTAAATACATTAATCAACAAATTATCTTTCGAACTACACATCCCAAATTACAATTATTGTGGGCCAAATACTAACCTAACAAAGAGATTAGCAAGAGGCGACCGAGGAATTAACAAATTGGATGAGGCTTGCAAAGAACATGACATTGCATATTAAAAAAATTTAGATCTTAAAAATAGACATAAGGCTGACAAAGTTGTTGCTTCAAAAGCAGCTGAGAGAATAAATGCATCTGACGCAAGTTTAGGTGAAAAAATAGCAGCAACTGGAGTAACTGGAGCAATGAAATTAAAAAACAACTTTTGGAATGGGTTTAAAAAAACGTCATCGACGTAACGTTAAACGAAAAAACACAGGAAGGGGGATATCTTTAAGCAATGCTATTAAACAAGCACGCAAAAGTTTAGTTGGTAAATCTTTTAAGAACTTAAACACAGCACTATCATCATTAAAAGGTTATAATGTTATTCAACCAAAGAAAAGAATTATTCCAGTCCCAAAAATTGGAGGGTTTTTACCATTTATAATACCTGTGCTATCTGCTCTCTCAGCTCTTGGAGCATTGGGTGGGGGAGCTGCGGGAATATAGTAAAGGCTGTTAATGACGCCAAAGCGACAAAAGATAAACTTATTGAAGATAAAAGACATAATCAAGCCATGGAACAAATTTCTATTGGCAAAGGACTTAAAACCTTATAAACAAGGTTGTGGTCTGTTTTTAAAATCAAATACAAAAAACTGATAAAAGGACTACCTCACAGACCTCTAGCAAATATTGACCTTCTTAAATATTCAAAAAATATCCCACATTTTCATGGTGTTTTTATGCGTAATGATTTACCGAAAAAAATTAGAAAATTTGAAAGTGGTATAATCAATTTAGATAGTAAAAAAAAACAGGGAACCCACTGGACTGGATATGTGAAAAAAAAACATAATTTCATACTTTGATAGCTATGGTAATTTAAAACCACCTTTGTAGGTTGTTAAATATTTTTTAAGTGATGGTAGTCATAATGTTATAATGTATAATCATAAAAATTATCAACAAAAAGATTTAGTTATCTGTGGACATTTGTGTTTAGAGTTTTTATATAACAACAGTTTATAACTTGTATTAGTATTACATCAACTGTAAAACAATAATGTCGCTTACAATTTCTCTGTCAGGCAATTCGGCTGAGTTGTCTGCTTCATTTAATCCGCCAATTTACTTAGATGATGGTGAATATGTTGTTTGTCTTTCGAATTTTGAAACTTTTAATGCAATACCCAATATAGATGAACGAAATAATAAATTTCATTATGGTAATAAAACCATTGAAATTCCATCAGGAGCCTACGAATTGACTGATATTGAGTATTATTTACAAGATGAGCTTTCTAAAGAAGGTGTTAGCTTAGCACTACGTGCCAATAACAATACCTTACGTTGTCATTTAAAATTTAGTTAGGATATTCGTTTTAGTAAAGATACTATAGAAAATATTTTAGGATTTAGAGATGATCTCTACACAGCTGACAAAATACATATTTCACAAAAACCTGCTGAAATTATTAAGGTAAATGCAATATTAATCGACTGCAGTATAGCTGATGGCTCATATTTAAATAACAATCCTGGACGTGTAATTCATCAGTTCTTTCCTAGCGTCAGTCCTGGATTTAAGATAATAGAAGCTCCAGAAAATTCAATTTATTTTCCTGTAAACGTTAAAACAATAACCAGTATATTTTTAAAAATTATTGATCAGGACGATGATCTTGTAAATTTTGGTGGTAAAACTATTACCATTAGACTACACATTAAAAAGCTGGAATAATGGTCTTTCGTTACAATAACACATTAATATCATATATTAAAAAAAAGGGAGTTGTTCAAGTAGTAGGAGAAAAACAGTCAAACGGTTAACACCAACAAATTATAGGTTTTTAAAATCACTTGGATTTAAAGTAAATAAAAAATGAGTTTTTTAAACGTTACCGAAAAACTTTTAGAAGACAGTTCTGTAGTAAGATATGAAACGTATTCTTATGATCCCTTTTCACCAAACAAATTAAATAATAATGATGAAATAAAAATTGTCATACTTGATGTTGAAGCCTATACTTTACCATGTGAAAGCTTTCTTTTTATTGAGGTTCAGTTAACTAATGATGGCACCTATTCTGCAAGTATGAAATTTACAAACAATCCCATAGCTTATATTTTTAAAGAAATTCGTTATGATCTAAACGATGTAACCATAGATTCAATTCGAGATGTAGGCACCACTTCTACTTTAAAAGGATATTTATCATTTACTGAAAGTGAAAGTAAAAAATTGCAGAACGCTGGTTCGTTTGCTAAATTGGATATTTCAAAATCGAGCATTTTGGTTGATAAAAAGGGTAATTTTAATGTATGTGTACCACTCAAAATTTTAATGGAATTCTTTGAAGACTATAGATAAATAATCCTAAACTCAAAACAGCAACTTGTTTTAATAAGATCCAATTCTGACAATAACTGTGTTTTTAATGATATTGTTGGTCAAAAAGTAAAAATTTCGATCACAAAACTAACATGGAATATGCCACATGTAACCCTTAATATCCCTACTGAACTGAATTTGTCAAAGCTTATTAACAAAGATCACATAACACCCACAATATAATGAACTCTCCAATGCTACGAACTGTTGGAGAGTTTTTCATACTCTAGTGGCGCCATCCTTCGGGTAAGTACAGGACTTTTTAAAGAAAACTGTTTTTTTTTCTTTAAAATAAATGTTTAAGTATAAAAGCACTTACAGTGAGGAACAAAACGCCTTAATTACAGTATCGCTCAAAAGTTATTATGGTCAATTCATGCTTCCATTTTAAGACTTAGTAGCAAAATACACTTCATGCTTGATAAAAGTAAAGGAGAAAAAGTAGATACCGTTTTTGTTTTGTTTTAGCCGGTAAGAAGCAGTATAATAGTTGATTAGTCTTTAAAAAGTAGTTACCTAACTGCTCTTTAGTGACTAAAACAAAAAAATCTGATTCAAGTTTTTTCATTACTTTTAGCATGTTATGAAGTGTTTTCTTGCTCAGTTTCTGCTATTAAGTCTTATAATGGGAGAATTACTTATGCAAGTATGAAATGACCATATACAACCTTGGAGGCACATCATATAAATATAAGAGTATCTACCTAGGACGATCTAGGCTTAGAATATAAGATGCCAATTTTAAACTTTAAGAGGAGAGCAAAACAAAACAAATAAAATAGTTGAAATGAATTTATTTGATGGTACGCTCAATGGTATGTCTAATAACAAAAAAAATAATATCTAAAAATAATATGACAAAAATGGACAAGACAGAAACGCAGAAGTGACGTTTATTTAACAAGGGTTAGTGGATTGTTGGATCGCTATGACATGATAACGTGACATGATACCATTTTGTTCACATGACATCTCCCTTTTTAGGTTTACATTTTATAATAAGTTTATAATGAAACTTCACTTTTATTATAACACTTGTTTACAATGATTATTCACTTTTATGCACTTGTTTACAATAATTCATTAAGTAATAAAGGTTTTACAAATTGTACAATTATAAGACATTTTAAAAATTACAATGTGCCTCTAGTTTTTAGAATTTTTACATTAAGTTTTTAAAGATGCATTTGTTATACATACATAAAATTTTTAAAATTTATATGGTAGAGTTATTTTTTACCACTAACCCTAACAATACTTATTTCGTACTAGAGATGGGTAAATCGATCATTTTTTACTGAATGAATCGATCACTGATTTGTTTCTAGACTGATCGAATCTTTTGAATCGATCATTGAATTAATCATTTGAAATTAAATTAAAGAAAATGGTGACCAAAACAAAAAAAAAGGTCTATATTCAGCTGAATACGACATACTCTGCTGACCAAAAAATTTATATTTTCGTACAGATTACCCCGCGCGTAGGAATTCGAATCACAGTCTAAGCTGTCTGGCGCCCACTAATCTGACTTACATTTTTATTGAATTTAATTAGATTTTTTTTTAAACCCATGCCCTAATGCTCTCAAAAACCAAAATCTGACTTAACCTAGGCATAATAATGTTTGGAAAGTTTAAAAAATAATAAAGTTATAAAACAAAAAGAACTAATAACAATTTTAGAAATAAATAATAAAAGAAAACCAAGTTTTCGTTATTTTCCAGTACCTAAAAGTTGCAATATAAGGAATCTCCGTCAGTGCGAAGAGTGTCTCAAAATTGTAAAAAGTAAAAAAGTGATTTTAGTTACATGACTGTGGATGTGATCAAACCAGCAAACCAAATCATATTTATTTTTTATGACCTTGAGACCAGGCAGGAAAAACTTCTGCCAACGGTTCTACCCTCCATGAACCAAATTTATGCGTATGTGAACAACGGTGTTCAGGATGTATTAAATCAGATAAAAACGTTAGGTTTCTAGCAAAGGGGGTGGAATTATGCAACTATTATTGTGGTGTGAGGGATCAGGTTCTTTCCCATCAACCTATTGAGGGATTTGTTGAATATATTTTAAATCAGACAAAACTGTTTAAAAAAGGTAGTGGTCATTGCCCACAATGGTGGGGTTTTGATCATGAATTTATTTTGAATCACATTTTAACTAAAACGCACCTGCCCCCTGAGCTGATAATGCGTGGAAAAAATTAATTTTAATGAGTATGTATAATGTAAGTTTCGTAGACTCCTTAAATTATTTTCCCATGGCATTGTCTAAATTACCGAAAAATTTGACCAACTGAAAAAGGGATATTTCTCCCACCTGTTTAATATAATTGAAAATCAAAAATATAGTGGAATTATGCCTGCTCTTAAACTTAAGAAATAGTGGAATAGTGTGTTTCTGATGTTGAAATATTGATGCAGGCTTGTCTTAAATTTCGAGATTTAATGATCAAAGAAGGTGGGGTTTGCCCTTTTACAGAGGCCACTACTCTGCCTTCTGCCTGTAACAAAATCTTCAGACGAAATTATCTTAAGCCAAACACTATTGGGCTGATACCAAAGAATGGTTATCGTTGGTCCGATAATAATCAGTCAAAAATAGCCATTTAGTGGTTGGTCTGGTAGGAAAAAGAAAGAAAAATTAAAATAAAAAATGCCGCTGTAGGGAAGGAAATAGTTTTGGGAGGGGTAAAAGTTGACGGGTTTTGTGAGGAAACCAATCAGATCTGTGAGTTTCACGGTTGTTTTTGGCACGGATGCCCTAGATGTATTAAATTTAACAGAAGCGTTGGTTTTAACACAACACCCGATCAACAACGGTAGCAAAAACTTTAAGACTACGTTCAAAGGGTTTTAGGGTTATTGAAAAATGGGAATGTGATTTTAGACATGATATGGAAGAGGATAAGGAGATTGAAAAATATACAGAAAATCACACTCTCATGCTTCACCTACCTCTTAACGCAAGGGATGCGTCCTTTGGAGGTAGGACAAAACCTACAAAATTAATGATTAAAGCGAAGGGGCAAAAATCAAATATGTGGATGTTTGTCCTTGGGTAAATAAATACGGGAAATGTCCTATAGGTCATCCTAAGGTATTTGTTGGGGATGAATATAATAGGCTCAACTTAATGGAAACCGAGGGGTTAATAAAATGTAAAATTTTACTTCTCAGAACCTTTACCGCCCCCTTTGTAACACATGTTCCAAAAATATGGATCATGATGAAGAATGTTGTCATTCTGCGGAACAAGGAGTTTTAAACGGTACCTGGGTAATGGATGAGGTAAAAAGGCCCATAGATTTGGTATATACAATAATAGAGATTTTCGAAATCTGGAAATATGAGGTATGCCAGTATGACCCCGTCAGTAAAATATGGGGGAATTTTTTCGGACTATATTTCAGATTTTCTAAAAATTAAACAACATGCCTCGGGATGGCCTGGAGGTTGATGGAAAAATATATCTATATAGAATATTTTGATTAAGGTTCAATTGAAACATGATGACATCGAATTTAATCCTGGGCGCCGAAAATTAGGGCAAAGGGAAAATCAGTCTAAAACAACAATTATCAAAAAACTTGGAGTTTTTCAGAATCTTCCAAAATTTATTAATACGGTTTTACCTCTTAATGACGATACCTTAGTTGTTAATTGGAAATACAAGGAAGTATATGGTAGGCTCTCAACTGTTAACGTATGTTTTGGCTCCCTATACCACTTCTCAGGCCAGGTTAAATTTATACAGTTATTTGGAAAAATTAGGGGATTGTGTCATTTATTATGACACTGACAGTATCCTTTATCTTTCTAAGGCAGCCAATACATATGAGGTGCCTACAGGTAATTTTCTCGGCGACATGACAAATGAGCTGGAAGGTTATAGTCCTGGGAGTTATATTACAGATTTTGTATCAACGGGACCTAAAAGTTACGCCTACCAGCTCTGGTCGACTAATGATAATGAGCTGAAAACCATTTGTAAGGTAAAGGACATTTCTTTAACATACTCAGCAACCAAATTAATAAATTTTGAGTATATTGAAGATATGTTTATTTCTGATGAACCGTCAGTCAGCGTCACATCCAAACGCATTTTGAGGACCGACACTCATCAGGTTCGAATTAATTTTAAAAAACGTAAGATGTTAGAGGGATTTGACTCGGTACACTTGGATTCAAAAAAACCTAGGTTAGAGTAATGTCTTTTAAGTAGTTGTGTATATAGTTAATAATAAGTAGCTGTGAAAATTGACAAATACTGTACTGTACATTTTAATTTCGTGTTTGATTTTTGAAGTAAAAGTGAGGGGGTCTCCGGTTTTTAAGAAAATTTCGAAATATTCTTAACACACATTTAAAATAGCTTTCTTCTCTTCACTGTTCATGTGCCCACTTCTTATAAGTTTAGATATATCAGATTTTTGATTGTAAAGATTTTCGTTTTTAAATTTTGGATAAAAATTTTCGAAACTGTGTATCTCGTAAATATTATTTTGGAATGATTCGACGGGAAGCGGCTGTGAAAGATTTACGTCTACTGTACTATCAGTGTGATTTTGCACCTCTACTAAAACGCACACATTTTTCGCTGTCGTCAAAATTTGGGGTATGGAAAGATCATTTATCGTCCCAGATATTGTTAAAATGCCTCCCTCATAAACAGGAATATTTTTTTAAATTGTTTCGTTAGGGCCCACAGAAAAATTAAAACATACGTCTGTTGGTGACCTATATTTAAAAGGAATTTCGATGTAAGAACCTACCAATTTTTTATTTATGAGGTCAATATTTAAGTTATTATTGATAAGGTCAGAAAGTCCTATTACACCGTCAAAGTAGTTGTGGAAATTAAATAAGATAAAGTTAATCTTGTATTCCGTGAAAAATTCGGTAAATGCCGGTAACAACGCTTGGTATCGGGTTACTTGGCTACCAACTGCGGTTTTGAGTATGTTCTGTGACTGATATATCTTGAACTACCTGTATCAGTTAATAGTTTTAGTGGGGGTTGTTCGATTTCGATATAGGGGAGAGCGTTATTTGAATAAATATTAATTTCTATTAAGGTTGTTGGTGTGTTGGCGAAATTTCCTGAAAATTTGGATTTTGGTCAGAGTTCAGTTCCCGATATATTATCATTTTAAGAATTTTCTTGTGTGTATTCAAGCGTTTGTTTATAAGACTCGGTTGTTTCGTTTTGCGTGTTATATGAATAATAATAATAATTTTGGGAGTCGTATTGACTAAAATAATATTCGTATTTGCCGTATTGATCGGGATTATCGATCGATTGATCATCGCAATATTCGTTGTTAAATAATTCTTCGAAATTATATTGGGGTTTCGGATATCTTTGCCAATTCTGAGGTGGACGATTTTGGTTATTTTGATTAAAATTTTGTGATCTTTGATTATTAGTATTAAAGGTATTTCGCGACGTGGTTGACATTAGGATTGGTTTCGGCAGATTTTTGGGTGGTATTTGATTTGGTCTGAAGATGTTTTGTGTAGGTCCAAAGACTTGCTGGTTTGTAGAGAATCTTTTCGGTTGCATTTGACGAGTTTGGATGTTAATAGGTCCATTAGGGAAATTTTGTGTTGGTGCCGTGTTAAAATTTTTATTATTAAAATTTGGGTTTAGCGGTTGTTGTTGGTTAAAATTCGGAGTGAAAAATATCTGTGAATTATTTTGGGGTAGTTTTGGTAATTTTGTACAAAGTTTGGATTTTGATGGGAACTAGAAGGTGTGTTTTGGTTACTAAAATTTCGATTCATTTGATTATGATTTTTGTTGTTAGATTTTGCAAAATCATTATTTTGAATGCCGTAAAGTTTTTCAAAATTTTCGTAGTCATTGACATGCGTAATAGCTTCTTCTAAAGAAGCCGGTCGTTTTAAATACATATTATTCCTAACAATACCAGGGCATCCTGCAATAAATGTGTTTAATGCTGTTTTGTCATAGTCAGATCGCATAAGGGCGATACTTTCAGGGGTCAAATTTGGTTGACTGACACTCTGATTGATTGTAGTTACAAGATATTGCACTCTAGTTCCAAAATGAATTAAATATTCGTTTTTAAATGGTCTTGTTCTTGTTAACTCTTGCACCAAGCAATCTAATTCTCTGCGATCTGAAAAACATTGTACTAGGGCAGCCCTTAAAGAAACACAGTTGGTTAAATCTACCCTGTCTTCTACTAAAAATTCTGCTTATTAATTTATCCTGTATGCTATTAAAAATTAGACGATTAAAACTAAAGTCTTGATCTATAGCATAGTCAGCTACTATGCTATCGCATTTACTTCAAAATCTGTTAAGGGTTGAGAAATCGCCATCGTATGTTTTGATCGTATTAAGGCGTGATTTAAAAAGATCCCAATTTATTTTGTTGCGGCACTGGTGCCGCCGATGTTTCAATATTATCAGGCATATTGATAAATTTAGATTGTTTTTATTTCTCAAACTCAATAATCTAATGATTTTTTATTTATATTTTCCTAAAATCGCTTCAAATGATATATTACTTAAATATTTTTAAATCCGTTTCTTGCTTTCGTCGCAAAGTATTACATTATACCAAGTTTTAATTTTGTATTTCTTAATTAATATGTCCGCAATTAGACTTGCTTAAACCTAGTTTTTGTTCGCGACGAACCTGGCCTACTTATCTCTCCAGACACCTTATTCAGAGAGTTCGGGAAGAGGAAAGAAGGAAAGTAGCACTTAAAGATTTTTCAGCGACGCTGGTATCGTTTTTCCGATTCATCAAATTTGTCTTCTCCAGGTCTTCGGGGTTGTTAGGTCCTTGTACACTTAAGAGTTAAAAGTCACACCACGAAAGTTCGATTTTTCGGCGAAACTGTCGTTTTCTTGCAAAACTTATTTTCAGCGTTTTTCAGGAAAAGTTTGTTAGCCCGTTTAGTACTCGCAAAAGCCTATTTACGTACAGATCAAAAATGGGACTGAATTTTAGATACAAACAAAACAAATAAAAATAATGGCTTAAAATTAGGATCTCTGGGAAACTGCTGTTTCTGCATCTTCTTGGAACCGCACCTGCTTACATGGTCTTCTTCGTGGAGATTTTCGCTTATGTAACTCACTTTTGAAAACTTATCATTTTTGTCTAGCTTTTCGTTGTCAGAAAGATGCAAGTTTCGTTTGATGCTTTGAAACTTGTTTCTACTCATGCACTTTTTTACCACATCAACACCTTTATCTTTATCATTGGACCAATAAAGTCTAGTTTGTGGAAGCTTATGATATTCCGATAATAGGAGAATGCAAATAAAACTTAACAATTCTTCTTTCTGTAATGAAAAGCTATGGCGGTTATTATCTTTAGCATATTTTAGCGTAAACTCTAACACTAGGTTCACAACCTCATCGTCAAAAAATAAAAAAATTTCTAACTGAGTCTTTCCACCGTACAAATTTTTTAAATGTTCCTTATCACGATATTCCACTGAAGTCGAGGAGTGAGTGTACTTGATCTCACCTTTTACCCATTTCACTGCACGAGGTTTCTGAGGCACTTTGGCTGCAGTTAGTTTTCTCCGAATGGAAGCAAGCGTTTCATCGTCAGATGAGTCTTCGCTCAAATTTTTTTGAGGTTCCTTTGAGTTAGAAGCACCTGGAAAAATTTACAGATCGTCATCTTCATCCGGGAAATCCTGGTCTGACGGACCATGTAACTCAAAAGTTGCTATATCTGCAGGTTCCTGTTTCGCGTAAGTTTGCCTCATCATCAAAGGTTTCTTCATCGGTAAGAGTGTCGACGTCTGGTGGTATATAAATAACATCAACATGCCCTTAAACAGATTTTTATATGAAAAACTCGGCACTGTAATATCGCCTTACAACATAGGGTGTAACGAAAAAACGCTCTCAAAAGAGTGCACAACACAACAGCGCTGCTACATAATAGTTTTATAACTTACCTTCCTCTAGCTCCATGATTGCGTCCTTCATAGCTTCCACTAATTCTTTTTGGGTGAGAAACCGTCTAAAAACCATTTCAAACACCTGCCGATCCGTACCGCAAAAATTCTAATGCCAGACTGCAAATCTAAGAACGATGTTTTCTGACTATCATTCAGGTCTTGACAGGAAAAAACATGAAATATTCGCCTTTTACTTCATACTTTATACCAGTAATGGGATTTTGCAACAGAAGATTTTGTTGCTTTTTTATTTACCTCATATTACTAAACTGTTTCGTGTAAGATGAGTTCTGCAAGGAATTGGATCTATATTTGACGAAAACAGTGTTTGTCTTAAAGAATGAACTAAAACCATTTTTTAAACAATTTTAAAATTACAAAAAAAAGATTATTTTTTGTTGCAATTCAAGTCACTGCCAATTTAAGCCACGACCGATCACGTTAAAATAGTAAAATATAGGTTATTAAAAGCAGAAATTTAGTTTTTATCTTCTTGCTAGTCAGCCCCTGTCTCGTACCATGCCCTAGTATATTGCCCGTCATGGAAAACCAAATTCAAGGAAGAACCCATCACAATCGCTGAGTCTGTTACCATTCTCCGTAATTATGTCTATACATATGTTTTTGGCAGTCTTTTTTAAAAAAAATAAATTTCATAAATTTTCACTAAAATTAATGTTTTGAGAAGAGTGGATTTATCAAATGTGATACAAAAGGGATTATGTTTGGTCGTTTTTCTATCAAATGGTTTGAAATTTGCGGTTACCATTCCATATTGAAGCATCTTTTGAGGATATGTAGTCGTAGAGGTTCTTTCTAACATTGATAGATATTAATCAAATGTAAAAATAGGCATTAGCTGTCATAATTTTAGTTATTTGTAAAACCCCTTTTTATGTGTAAATCATGTTGTTTGTGTTTACCTAGTTTTCCCGCGTTTTTTGTTTTAAATGATCATAACTTTTGCCCCATTAAAAATTGCATTAGATTTTTGTGTGATGCCGGGGCAGACAAAATTCTAAAATTGGATTTTGGGGTCTATGTGATTTGGTTAGAAGCAGTCATCAAAATTAAAAATGTTCAATGTTCTAGAGATTTATTAGGTGTATAGATTAAGGAAATAAGACTTACCCTCCTGTTTTTTTTTGTGGACTTCTCCGAGATCGGGACTCCATGGCACGCAGCTGGACTCCGACAGATTTGGTAGCGGGAGTCGACAGAAGGTGACTTGGAAGATGCGGTACCACCTTCGGGTAGCAGGACCACTCCACAACCTATATGATCTGCTGGGACGGTAGCGATGTTAGATAGATGCAAGTCTAACATGTAGCAGGACCACCCTTCGGAGGGGGTGTAAAGCCGACGGTCCACTGTGTATACTTGCTAGGCAGTCTAAAGATCCCCGCCCTCGACAAAGAGGTGTCAGGCAAAATTAAGTACCACCACCACCACCACCACCATCACCACAATTTTTTTTTAAATACTTTGTAAAGAACATGAAGCTCTAGCAGACTTAGTTTGTGTCTGAGACTATTGTTTCTGAGAACATAGGGCGTTAAACAGGATGTTTTATTATCTTATAATACGAAATGTAATCTTGTATAAGTATAAGTTTAATAGGAATAGTAAGTCAACCCGAAATGCACGTGTTTTCTCATCAGTATACAGGGCAGCTCAGTATTAAAAACGAAATATCCATAAAAACTGTCAAGCCCTTTATTAACCATTTGAACCCTGTAACAATATAAATAATTTTTCAAATCGATCAGTTTGTCATTCTGAGAGAAAAAAATACCTTTGGTACATTTGTTCTCTAAATGTAAGAAATTTGGGAGCTGATTATAGGATTTTTTTTAATTTTCACTTCTCAGCTATAACTATGGAAAATATTTGCCAAAAGTTAGGATGTTGATGATACTTCTGAAACTAGTAAACCTATTTAAATAAAAAATGATATTAATGGTTATAAATGATTAAATTACTACATCCATATGGTATTAGGATGGGAAACGGTTAGAAACTTTTACAAATTAGTAATATATTCGAATTTAAATTGAAATTTTTAGTTTTATGTGTAAATAATTATTATTGGATATTTACTATAACTCTTTTGAATCCCAAGTAGGAGTCTTTGCCATATAAAGGTTTAGATTTTATTTACAATGAGGTGTAAGGGTTCCGCTGTTACAGAGATTTGATTAGTGTATTAACAGGTATATAAAGTTCTGTATCATGACATAAATAATAACCATTTGAAAAATGTATTTTTTTTTAAATCACAACAAATGCGGTTGATATTTCTAAAGAGTTGTGCCTGCCCATTTTTAAAATTGGGACCAGACTTGTTTAAAAACTGTTTATAATCTGTTTATTTAGGAACATATCCGTTCAAGAACTGTTTAAAAGCTATATATTTGGGCAAAGAACCGATTGCAATATTGAATAATAATAATAAGGAATTCCAATCGAAGTTAGGCGAGCCAGATTTCACTCTTCTCTTCAGATGAAGCTGTCACTACAACTCCATCGCAAAAACCCTGTCGTCTTTGTAATAAAATCTATTGTAGGTTTTTTAGTTTTAGTTCTATGTATTTTATAGGAGAGTTTAATACATGTCGAGGTATGTGCCATTAGTAATTTAGAAAAGCGCATCAACACCTTGCAGTACTACTTTTTATAAAACCCTATATATATAGCAATTTTAATAATACCTTGTATCTGAAACTGTTGATGGTAAGAAGCATACGTTGCTTAAAATTATAGATAAACTTCGAGAAAAATATCAATCAGCAAACTAGCATAAATACCGTCAATTATGTTTGCACGAATTTGCCTTGATGAAAGCTTGCCACATTATTTTTTGTGCACTTATTCAGAGTCGATCTATATGATGCCTCTATACGTTATCTTGTTTTTATACATCATTTAATAAAAGTTTATCCCGTGTCCATGTGGTCTTGAGCGACAATCTCCCGTGCTGTATATCTCCGGTTCGATCCCTGGGTAAAACAGTTTTTTTCAATTAATAGGTATATAAGATAATACGAATGCTTGTATGCTGATCTTAGGATGTGACTCTAGAGACGTTGTATAAGCATGACTCCTCAAGATCAAGAGGTTGACTCATTCGGCTGTCTGGTTGAGGTGGTCAGAGTCTACTTTGGTCTCCTCATGGCGGTCATCTTGAGTTAGACTAGGCCACGCCCCCCTGTCTGTCTCAAGTGCCCCCATACCTACTGGAGTTATCACATTTAATTATTTATTTATTAATCACATATGAGCGGTAAAAACTTCAAATCAGCTGGAAACATCACGTTTCATTATCATTGTATTTCAGACCGACAGAAAAAATACACATGGTAAAAATATGAGTTGTTTTGATCACTTGCACCTATCCAACCTAAAAGTTTACCTAAATTCTGAAGTTTTCTCCTATGATAATTTAAATTTGGACTTTGGTAACAATCAGTTTGCAATACTGTATGAGATGTATGCACATTTTCAAAAATCCTATTATCATGATCAAAGCGAACCCTGTTTCCACCCAATAAACTTTAAGAAGAATGCTCCACTTACAGTTATCGATTGTTCACGGCAGAGCGAAGACATTATTAAAGGTGGGGCAGTTGACATTAGAATTGAGTTTGAAACAAAAATACCTGTGCCTGATAAAACTATAGCCTACTGTTTAATATTGCACGATCGTCTTGTTAAACACAATACAAATAATTTACCTATGAAGTCTACCTGGCACAAGGCGGATTTTAGACGTTAAACCCACACACTATACAGTTTTAAATAGGTTTATTATTTATTCTAAGACCTATTCTAAATCTACATCATATTATAAAATAATGATACACATAATGGGTTTAGTTTTTTTGAGCAGAATTCAAGAAATAGTGCGGTTTTCCAAGTATATCTAATCATTAATTCGTTAAAGGGGGCAGTAAATGGTATACGTTGCATTATTAAGAGAGGGGTGCATAAAAGCATTTTTGCCCTTATTAAATTTGATGAACATGGATCCCCGCCCAATATTTTTTTGCAGTCTCCAAAAAAATATGATCACATTCAGCTTCATTCCATATATTAATTCTTTTTTTTATAGGCATTTTCCAAGAGTGAAGTTTCAGTATTTTTTAAATTTTTAATAGAACCCAAATTTAGATAAAAGCTAGAAATGCATTCAATAAAAAATTTTTCCACTGTGTTCAGAACCAATAATTTCAAAACTGTTCCTTTTTGGATATTTCTTTCCAAAAATTTAAAAAAATTCCTGCAGCACAGTCCTAACCATTTCTTCTAGGGTAAACCCATGTGCCTCAGCATAGTCATGACATTGATATTTTAATAAGTTAATACAAATATCCCGTCTCTCTTGAACTATGTAGTAATATTCGGAACTCTTTATTTGCACACAAAAATAAGCGATCGTATGTTTCATAATATTTTTTAGAATCATATTATCCCCAACTATTAAAACTATTTTCTAATGACCTTATATCAAATTTTCTTTAGTCAAGATACGAAAACTACCATTTTTCCACGCTTTTGTTTTGTCTGGGTTTGAATCATCTTGAGACTTGTAGACGCACGAATTCCTTCTGCATGGTCAGTTCAGCAATCGTTCCTTGCCTGGAGTTTTCATGTAGTCCCTCATCGACAAGCAGTTTAATTCCACGAAGCTCCTTTGCAAAGGAAGATTCGCAGTGAAGGTACTGGAGTTGTGGTCCCTCTGAACACAAATACTGGAGCTCGGACTGCCAATCTGTTCCATTGAAGGTCCGTAATTCAGCAGCGCGGAGAGACCTCTCTCCTCCGGTTGGTGTATAAAATCTGCAGCTGTACCATTTCCAAGTGCAGGCATGGATAACGTGGTAGTGTTCCTTCTTTGCAGTGTATAAGATATTGTTTCAACTTCTGTCAGAACATTGGACGTATAATTAAACTTGATAGCTTCTCGCACAAGCCATCGCTGTCCTCTGACAAACGAACCAGGATTTCTTGCAACGTATCGACTTCCCAGAAGGGCAAGTTGACCAACACCTGGAAAAAAAAATAAAATCAGTCAAGATTTTTAAAAAGAAATTTTTGAAAATTTTCTGAAATCGGTTCAGTAGTATATAAAAATTATATATGTAAGTTTGTTTACCGGTGTCTAGAGTTGATCGAAATAGATAGGCACTGAATAATTTTGATGATGGCGCTTTAATGGCAAATAAAAACAACTGATAAAAACATTCATTACAAGAATTAACTCAGCTTCGCTTTACTTCACTACATCTACATACGTCTTACAAATTCTTCTTTATAAATTGACTTCGTCTTATTAGCTTCTTCTTAGCTATTTTAAAGTAACAAAGCCCCGTCTCGGCTTGTTGCTTTCGTCTTTAAACCGCTAAACGTCTTCAGCAGTAATAATCTGTTGTTGTGACCGATCGGCACGGCTACACGATCTTGCCACACACTCGCGGGACGACCTGTTTTCTCACATCGTCGTACGCCATCGCCGTCTTCTTTTCGTCTGTTTCTTAATGCTCTATGGTAACAAAGCTAAGCTGACGTTTCTCTGACTCTTTTATTCATCTCTCATTCTCTCTCATTTGCGCGCAATTCTTACGTGTTTAATACGTCAGTTAAGTAAACTTAAAAAAACTAAGTATAACTACGAAAAATCAAACACACATATATACATTATACTTACATCTGGTCCCTCATTGCTATCTTCTCGTCTACGTTCTTGGTCATTTTGACATTCCTGTCTTCGCCGGTCGTTTTCCTCTTGTTCCCAGTACCAGCGGTTGGTGTCTTGGGTACACTGCCACTGCTCCCACTCTACTGGTGTTGGACTTCGATTTCTTGTTGTTTGCTCATTTTGAGACATTTACTTTCTTTTAGTTGTTAATCTGATTTTGACTTTGAAACTCCATGCAAAATTTTAGATATTCATACAGAACTATTGACTACGTAATAAGCCAAAATCAGCGTAACTTTAATCATAATTAAAAAATATCAGTGGCGAAAAATAAGAAAGAAATAATAGTAACTATAAGCAAACTAAACCGGTACTTAATTCACTTAAAGCTCATTTTACAGTATTGACAAACGTGATACCGTTGGTTAAAATGTCAATAAAAACCAACCATTTCGTTTATTTGAAGTATATCTAGGATACATGACACATGTTCAAATGGCGGCGATGCACAATAAAATCGCTATTATATTTAAATTTCTGTTCTACCACTGCCTAGATAAGCATTTATGAAATTTAAAAAATTTATAATAGGTCAAGAATTAAGGTCGCGCATGTGTATTTTTACATATTACTGTATTTTTATAATATTTGCAAAACACTATGTTTTGGTTAAGTTAAAAAAGTGCACTATTTTTAGAGTCTGACTGACGCCTTGCAACAATGTTTTGTAAATGACCGATACTGTAAATGATAGTTCTTATAAATATTTTTAACCATAATCAAACCATAAGTGATCATTCTGTTAGCAAGGCTGAAACAGTCAGGAACACTCAATCGAATAAAAATTAGTTCTCAAGCTGTTAACAAGTTGGTGTCTGATTCTGTAAAAAAGATTCAACAGGTATGTGGTCTAATTTATTATAAGCAGGAATTTAACCGAAATATTTTATACGTTGAAAAAGTTAGTACTTTGGTAAAAAAAATGTTAAAAAAAGCTTCTTGTGTACAGAACTTTTCAAAATTAGAAGCTGATTTAGCTCTTTTAAAATATTACGAAAATATCTTAAAAAATAAAAAATGAATGCAGTTTCAGATAGTTCTTATAAATATTTTTAACCATAATCAAACCATAAGCGAAGTCATTCTGTTAGCAAGCCTGAAACAGTCAGGAACACTCAATCGAATAAAAATTAGTTCTCAAACTGTTAACAAGTTGGTGTCTGATTCTGTAAAAAAGATTCAACAGGTATGTGGTCTAATTTATTATAAGCAGGAATTTAACCGAAATATTTTATACGTTGAAAAAATTAGTACTTTGGTAAAAAAATGTTAAAAAAGCTTGCTTGTGTACAGAACTTTTCAAAATTAGAAGCTGATTTAGCTCTTTTAAAATATTACGAAAATATCTTACAAAATAAAAAATGAATGCAATTTCAGGTCAGATTAAAAAAAAAATAGAAAAATTTCAAAAACGAGATTCGGGGTGGGCTCTTTATGAAATTCTTCAGCTAATTAACATTGGTATATCTGCTTTGTTGATATGCTTGGTGGATACAAAATACCAACCAACCCATACTGCTTTCTTTGGTTTATTGTTGCTGCCCTGCATTCTGCTGCTCATAATGGGAGTAGAACTTCCTTGTAGTCAGCTGGGGTTAAATTATGAAGGCTGGCCATGCCACCAAACGACATTGCTAAATTGATTTAAATCATTTATGTGTTTAGGTAAATTCAATTTTTCTAAACGGATTAATTTGACAATTTTAAAATGTGATGAAAGTGATGATGGCAGCGATGACGAGGTAGAAAGTGATGAGGAAAACTTTGAAATTGTCAACTCTAAAAAACGCATCTATCACTTTGTCTTAAGTAAAAATTTATCACGGTTATTACGTAACCAAATTGGTCATAAAAACAATAAGAAATGGGTATGTGATAAATATTTAAACTGGTTTAGCTCTGAGGCAGTTTTAGAAAAATATTTTTCATATTGTCAAAATTTAAATTTTACAAAACTGACCCTGCCTCGTGAACTTGGCAAAATTTTAAAATTTACTGATTTTAAAAACACCGTGCCAGTTCCATTCGTCATTTACGCCGATTTGGAATTTTTGTTGGAGAAAATCGAGAAGGATGAACATTCACTATCAAATACTCAAAAAATTCATCATCATACAGCTTTTGCCATCGGTTTTTACTTAAAATGCTCCTATAACGATTCTCTATCCTACTACCATAAGTTTGTGGGTAAAGACTGCATTTCGCGTTTTGTTAAAGAGCTTGAAAAAATTGCTACAAGATTAAATCTCATTTTTGAAAATATAGTGTCTTTAAGCCCTATGACTAACGCAGTAAAACTTAATTTCCAAAAATCATCCCTCTGTCATATTTTCAGTAAGGGGAAATAAAAAATCTTGACCATTGTCGCTTGACAGGAAAATATCGAGGTCCTGCGCATTCAGGGTGTAACTTAAATTTTCAGGACTCAGCGATCCTGTAGTTTTTCATAACCTGTCCGGATATGACAGCCACTTTTTAATAAAATCCTTAGCAACAGTTTTCGTTACAAAATTTATAGAAAATACGCGCGTTCATTTAAAATTTTTAGACTCGTATCGTTTTATGTCATCCAGTGCAATGATTCACACATCACCTGGTGTTAATTTAATAAATAAAGTTTGGGATTTTTCATTTCGCTCTGTGTATTGGCTTTAATTGTACTCAAAACTTCTTTTAAAAATTTTTATTCATGGGTCGACCTATTGGGCGACGGGGGAAATAAGTTGATAAATCCTTTCTCCAACCTGTGATATGAACAAACTTCATTGGGTGGGCAATCAAAGCCACCATTCCCCACCCAGCTCTCGAATAAATAATCTGTTTGGTCCCTCTGCAGTCCAAGTAACTTGGTGTAAACTGTTTAGCTTGGGAATCTTTTGGACGTTTTATGGAATTTTATTTTTCATCTCTTTAGTGCTGTTAAAGGTATGTCAAAAAGTTTTACGGATTGTACTCTAGACGACACAGCGTTAATAAAAGATTCTGTTTCATGGATTTCACCACTTATTTTCTTGGCTGTATCAGCACTTGTTTTCACAACTAAGCCTACTCTATCCGCTACCACTTTGCCGTGTTGCAGTCTGTACACTCGGAAAATGCTTGGGCCATTTTTGAAAAAAGAAGACATGTTGTATCTATTTTTATACTGCGAAGACGGACCATCTGTTTGCATATGGATAATATCATATTGTCTGTCGAGCTGGAGCTCAGAAAAATGGGTGCTAAATGTGTTCACACAGCGTAAGAATTGTATTGAGTATTTGCTGATACAGTGCAGTATGATTTAGAAGTAGTCTTACAGTTTTCCTTGTCATAAACAACAACTGTGTGAAGCGATATATGTGATCTTTATCCCCAAAAATGCATACTTTGTATTTATTCATGGTACTATGTTTCTTTATCGTTTATATAGCTTTCAATATGTTTATATTGTCGCAAAATCTTAAACTGGTACTTTAGATACTCGGGCAATAGAGCAATTGTAAGAAACTTAATTAGCTCTTCCTTTGTTGACTCAATGGTGTTCCTATTTCTTAAATAAAAACAAGATCTCACTCGAGTTGAAAAAAAACCTAAAATAATTCATAGAGGAGGAGAACAATGTACGAGTACCACTAAGTTTAACCTCTATAATATTCTCTTATCTAGCTGCTAGATAGGCAACTACGTAAAAAAAAATGTTAAATCATAAGCAGGTAACAAGGATTATAATAAAAAATCACAAACAATACTGATTACAGTTTGGGAATATCAGCAGCGATTATGTTAATTGTCATCTATTTACAGATGGAGGCGAGACTATTTTGGACAAAATCTCATCAGTATCATACCATATCGCATCATCTTTCTCTGGTCACATCCAGTGCACTCCTATTTTGGACCTTGCCTTTACGAAACATTAATTCTCATCAATTTTAAAAAATTGTCCTGGAAAGTATTTTTTTTCATAAATCATCAGTACTCAGAGTAATTTTGAGAGCTACTTTGATTCTTGCTTACTACTTCCAAATTGTTCTCATCGTACATGTTCTCAGTTGCTTGCACGGCATCATATTTTACTGATTCTTTCGCTCTGGTTTCAGAGGCTTCATTAATTTCAGAATTCTTTTTCCTTTTAAAATCTACTTTTGAATTCTCACCGATTTTTCTTTTTAATAGATTTTTTTCTCTAGTAAACTGTTTCCTTTTTTTCTTTCTCTCGCTTTTCTGAGTCAATTCTTCTCTGATATTCCATAAACTCATCCGCTATTGATACAATAGGTGTCACTTTTTTGGTTAATTTTTTTTATTATTTGGCTTTGCTATCTAAGGAAAGTAGAATGCGCTCCTGAAAGAAGTTGACATTTTTGGAGGAGACACTCATTTTGAAGTAGAAAGTAACGCTTCTGGAGATCTCTGGTCTGGGTTATTCATATTTTCTTTTTTTTATATCATCTTCAAAGTCTTGGCTAACATATGTTTTTGATCTATTCGAGTTACCTACCAAATTTGTACCTTGATCTACGTGTTTCTGCATCTTATTATCAATTGCGTTATAATTTTGTCTTGGCTTTACTATAGCATTCTCAAGCATTGCGTCATTTGATCTCGATTCTTTTTGGAATCAAGATTTTCTCGATTAAAGATATCAAAATCTGAACCATGTGCCAAATTCGCTACGAGCTCTTCACCTTGGCCCATATGGTCTGGCTTTTTTTTATCGATTGAGTTACAATTTTCCTGTGGTTTAATTACAATAGCCTCAATAGACGTCGGGCTTCTCTTTTGTCGATTCTCTTCAGTACGACTATTGTGAATCATAGTCTTCAGTTTCCTTTGTATTTCTGTAATTTTCTGTCGGTCCTAGCACCAAAATTTTCTTAACGATTTCATTGACTGGTATTTCATCATCGATTACGTTATCAGCCCAGAATTGGAATAGTCGCCTATAGCTTTCACCTCCAGACCAGGTAGAAGTTTCATGTTGCCTAAACAAATTGAGCGTTCTCGGAGATAACTTTTTTTCAAAATCATCTCTTAAGTCTTTATAGCTCACTTCTAGTTCTCTTGCCTGTTACACAACATTTATAGCCGGTTCTTTATTTTTCTTTCCCAGCTTTTGAAAATTCGTCAAAGCATTGTTTATTAAAGGGCGCAAAATCCGTTCGTTTGATTTTGGAGTAATCATTTTTAATTCTGAAGTTTTATACTGTCTTCCTCCAAGTGGCTTTTACTGGGTGGTATACGGCAACATTTAGTGGCTGCAATATGTGCTTGGAATTTGGCAAAAGGGCAACTAATATATTGCCATTTTCTTTACAGAATTCACTGAGTGGTAGAGTTATATAACTAGTATGGCCATTTAGAAATGGAACGACGGGTCGCTGTATATTGTTTCCGCTAAGCCATCTATGAAAACAGTTCGACGTATTCGAAGAAAGCCTCAGTGTTCATCCAGCCGCTCTCATTGTATCCAATCCCCCAACATTTTGGCATGGTCGGAGGAAGACTTTTATTAGTCGGTTATACGAGAACAATACCATAGGAGCAGCTATTTTCCCATCTGCAACAGAGGAGCATTCTCCCCTTTTCTAATTTATCTACGTCGCAACCATTCCCCTACGACATATGGTAGATGCGCCGTGTTTCGGCCCGAATTATTATCTTCATATAATAATTATATCTCGCACGCCAAGCGACAAATACTTTCAATGAACCATATAGTATAAATCAAATCTCAATTCCGATTTAAAACAGGCGCTATTACATTATTACAATTATTACAATCACAAATAGTAGAACCACATAAGATAGCACAAGGTATTACAAATCAAGTACATAGAAAAAAAACCTGGGTTCGGTCTGTTGTGCAGACCAGAATTCTACGTTCTGTGTTAGGCCTCAGGATAGTATTACAGGTTTTTCGTACTTTTCGGCCACAATTCAGGTATTTGTTCAATATGTTCTTCAGAGGTGGCGCCATAAATATAAATCAATAAAACTTCAGCGCCATTTACCAGTTCTACTTAGTCTTGGTAATTGTCTTAAATTTATAGATTCTTATGAAATCGATTAATTGTAGTGAGGAACCAGTGAGAAATAAAAAAAAAATATTATATTATATATAATTTACCGTGAAAATTAAAGAAAATTTCTTTTCTTTTAAAAATACTTTTTTTTTTCACCTTTCACGGTCAAAATACATAAGTATTTTTTCCCCCAATTATTTCTAAAAAATAAATACAGTAAAACTGTTTGAATATATTTTTTACATTATAAAAAAATAAGTTAATCTTTTTTTGAAAATCTATTCTTTCTTTGTAAATATTTTTTATGGGCTTGTAATTTCACTTGATCAAAGTAATTTGTTTCAGTTTTAAATGTTAACTTATTTTTTACGAAAATGACAAATTTTTCATCTTGTCCTTTAGCCACTTTATTAACTGTTCTGCACCAACAAATCGGCTTATTTTTTCTCCTCGTTCGAGGTGATTAGGACATACCATAATTTTAAAGGATGTCTCAAGTTTTCGTATCAAAATATTATTTAAAATTTTTGAAATATGTTGATTTTTTACACAACTTAGGTATAAGGTAAAATAAATAACTTTGAAGTTGACTTATAACAAAAGAAGTATTAATCTACAATTTTTATATTGCAAGGCATTTATTACATCTGTGTCATATACCCCTCAGTTATCTGGGATTGGCCTAATAAGATTTGTTACTTCCCACAGTTTGTCCCTGTCCCTTGAGATTGGACATGAAGTTATTTATTAACAATGATTTAAACGAAGAAATAAAATGGACTGCAGTTGGGTTGGTATCGCGAATTGAATAACTTCTAATGCTACCAAAAAAGTTCTTCAGGGCATTCTGTTGAAAGGCCCTTATCATTAAATATCTCCCCTTTTTGTTATCTAATAATTTAGGACATAAATATATAAGATTTTGCAAGGTATAAATAAAATTTGAAATTATGGGCACAGAAACTGATTTTTTTTGAATGGGGCAAATAAAGTTCATGGTACGCAAGTAGTATAGTAGTGTGGGTTCTGGACCAATTGGTAACATGCCATCCACTTCCCCGAAGTGCATGGCCAGTTTGCTGAAGAAGTTGTTCCGCTTTCTTTTTTTTTTAAATAAAGAGACAATTGACAATCGGTTAAGTAGTTTTTTTTTAAGGTTAGTTTCAGCTTTAATTAGTCGTTCCTGATTGAATTTTACGCAAAAAAAATACAAAATACAATATCTTTATCTCAGGGTTTTAGGGGTAAGTTAGGGGTGAGTCAGATCAATCCTTCGACATTAAAACAAGTGCTCTATAAACCATTTCAATTTATTTCATTTAAAAAGCAGTGTCAAAAAAAATAAGTATCATTCCTTATTTAAAAGTTTCAGTCAGAAATATCACATTTGTTGCAGCAATTTACATAATTTACCCTTGTATACGTATACCTGGTTTACAGTTTTAAAGTAGAATTTATGTTTTGTTAAATTATGTCATTAAGAGTAATTTGGAATATTTATTTTTGTTAATTTTGAATCAGTCACCATTTCTTTTTAAAGTGCAGTCCTTTATAAATACAAATGATACATCTTACGTGTCCTTTTAATTGGGCTTTGGAGGGTCTAGAAGGCTGTAAAGAGTCTAGGAGTCTGTGAAGAGTCTAGGAGACTGGGGTTTTGACTTGTCGAGGTGTTATCCTTGCATGATTAAAAAAATCTACCAAATCATGTCCTAGTGGTGGTGGTCACCAATGAGTGAAGTAAACAAGTAGGACTAGGGAGAAAAAGGCCTGTAATAAAAAGTATGCCTTAGACAAAAGCCCACAGAGAAGACAGATATGACTCCATATATATTAGAATGTTAAGTTTTTCAAACTATAAACTCACCTTAAGATGGTGGGCGGCCTACAGTGCCTTGAGCATTTATTTCAAGGATTCGACGTTGTCAGGTCCTAGGAAGACACAGAAAAGCCCATTTAATAAAAATTTAATGACTCAGGTCAATATATGACACCCAAGTACCTAATGGTCAGTTCATAGTCGACATAACCGTAGGCCCTTGCGCGGCATATATATATGAAGATCAAAATCAAGTAGCTCAATAATATGGGAATGTAAAGAGGCTTACCTGATGGATGGCGAAAATGCCGAGGTCACAAAACACATCCATACCAAAAATTCTTGCACATCAAATCCGGAAAGTTTGCTCGAAACTTATTCCGCTAGGCCTCAGCCATAAAATAGTGTAAAATTTGTGGATGTTTAAGGATCCGCAGAAGCGACAAGAAAAATTTAACTCGGCATTCCTTAAAGGACCATGCCAAAAAAAAAGGAATCGGAAAGTGACAACCCAAATGTCAGAATTATGCCAAAATTAGGTCAGCAGACCACCTCGAACATTAACGAAAAATTTAAAGTAGGTCAGTAAATTCAGGAGTATGATAGGTCAGGATTCACTAGAGGGTGTAAACCAAGACCACACACCGTGGTTGGGATACGATTGTTTACTGATTAGAAATGCTATCTAGTTTTGGAGATATTTATACATAATTAATAATAGAAAGGATGATATTTAATTTTGTTATGTATTTATTTTATATATTTTATAGTTTTCGATGCATTCGCCAATTGTAAACAACCATCAGAAAGTAAACCTTACCCACAACTTTATTCAATACCTTAAATCCCCACAATACGAACGTAACCATCATTGCAACAGAACACAAATATTACGATAAACATGGGTAAACCAGGATTAAGTAATCCCAAACTTCTCAATCTGGCCGACTGTACTCGGACCGGTGTAATTCAGCAAACCGTGACAACAGGTCCTATATTCCGTGTTATTCGTTTCGCATACCAATTAATCAGCTGTGCCAATTATTGGGGTTCTAACCTCACTGATTATTTATATTTTATTGGTTTATTTAAATGAATTTGTTCTTAAAATACTTATTAAAACAGATATTACATATTTCTGAGTGGTCACAGTTACGCGAGCCTCTTTTTTTCTGAAAGAACTATGAGTCAAAGTGCCGTTATTAAGGTTGGAGAACCGGCATTTAAAGTCTGATTTATAGAAGAATTGACCTATTTTGCGCCAAGTTATTGACAGTGGCTAATTAGAATAGGCATAAATTGAGGTTAATAAGATTAATGAGGGTATTTTCTACTATTTTTAAAATTGTGAAGGTTTTCAGAAAAAAAAAACCGTAACAACACCACCCCACCCAGAAGAAAAGTTTCGAAGAAACCTGTAACTAGATATCTACCATCAAGGAGAAAACAAAAATCCCAATGAGAAAAGTAATGTCATCATGAAGAGAACCGATCAACGACTGTTTAGTCTTTATCAGGAGGATCAACCTTGATGTCTTTAGCATTCCAAATACCAACACTACGACCTGTGCTGTTAACTAATTCATATGTCCATGGAGATACAATCTTCGAAACAGTAAAAGGACCAATATACTTTGGAGCAAATTTGGCTGTAAACTTCTTAGCCGCATCTGAGATAGCATAGTTCTTCCTCCAAACTTTTTGTCCCACCATACATTTATCTGGACGTCTACGGAGATTATATGGAACTTTAGACTTCTCATATGCCTTAGCCAACCGAACACGGATGTCTAAAAAGATTCTCTTCACAAGTTCACTTTTCGCCATAGGACTAAATGGTGCCCTGTCATCTTTAACAAGATTTAAATCAGGAGCTTTCCCAAATATAGGCACTTCTCCACCAAACATTACGAAATTCGGCGTATAACCATGCGCTTCATGAATGGCCGATCTAGCAGCGTATGAAATTTTACCAAGGAATAAATCCCACTTGGTATGCAATTCTGAAATATAACTAGTTAACATTGTTTTTAACCCACGATGAGTTCTTTCAACTGGATTCGATTGAGGATGATAATAAGCCGTGTACCGGTGTTTAATTTTATACTGATTTATAAGGGTTTGAAATTCTTTACTCTTAATTTGTCCATTATCGGCAATAATTATATCAGGTGCGCCATAAACGAGAATTACGTGGTCTTCAAGCCACTTAAGAATACTTCGAGTGGTAGCGTTCCTAAGAGGAAAGAACAAAACGAATTTACTGAAAAGATCGACAACCGAAAGGATGAAAGTATAACCATTGGAAGACCTTGGCAATGGACCGACTAAATCACAACTTATTATCTCCCATGGTCTTGTGGCAACAGGAATCATGCTAAGCATATGTCCAGCTAGAACTTTATTGTCAGGTTTCACCATAAGACAGGTTCTACATTTAGCAATGTACCTAGCAACATCACACTTCATGTTTGGCCAATAGTAATGCTGAGCTACGCGAGCTGTTGTTTTAAAGATACCTTGATGTCCGCAAGTAGGTGGATCATGATTTTGACGGATAGTTTCAACTCTTTTAGCCTTGGGCAGAACTTTAAGCCAGACATTTTCAGGTTCTAGTAACTCCTGAAATGGATGTTTACACCTTTTGTATAACCTGTCATTCTCGATTCGCCAAGATGGAAATTTAGATGGATTTTCTTGAACTCTTTTACGCATAGAAACATACCAACGATCTTGGTCGTAATGATCATTATCCTGAGATGAATCAGTACCATGTGTAACAGAGACATCCACAACATCAACAACTGGAACAGAACGAGACAAGGCGTCAGGAACAACGTGATCCTTACCCTTTCGATGTACAATGTCAAAGTCATATTGTTGGAGGCGCACTGCCCAACGAGCAATCCTACCAACCGGGTCTTTAATACTGTTCAGCCATTTTAAGCTATAGTGGTCTGTTACAACGGTAAATTTGGTACCTTCGAGGTATGGACGGAGTTTTTCTATACCAAATAAAACTGCCAAAGTCTCCTTCTCTGTCACAGAATAACGCCTCTCGTTTTTGTTCAGTGATCTACTCAAGTATGAAATGACCTTTTCCTCACCATCTTGAATTTGAGTCAACACGACACCTAGACCAAAATCTGAAGCATCACACTGCACAACGAACGGAGATTCGAAGTCTGGACAGGAAAGTACAGGAGCTTTCACCAACTGCTCTTTCACAGACTGGAAAGCGTTTTCGCAACTATCATTCCAAATGAACTTGGCGTTCTTCCGGGTTAAAGCTGTAAGGGGAGCGACAATGGATGAAAAATCTGGCAGAAAACGTCTGTACCAACTAGCCATACCGACCAACCTTCGAACTTCAGAAACTGTTTTTGGTGTTGGAATCTTTAAAATAGCCTCTACCTTCTCTGGATCAACTAGAAGACCTGACGAGTTGACAATATAACCTAAGTATTTAAGTTCCGATTTACAGAAAATACATTTATCCCGATTTAAGGTAAGACCAACCTTCGTTATTCTCTCTAAAACCTCTTGCAAAACCTCCAAATGTTTTGTAAAATCAGGGCTTATAATTATGACGTCATCTAAATATTGGAAAACGTAAGGTTCTAGATCTAACCCAATGACTCTGTCAATAAATCGTTGCCATACCGCCGGGGCATTTTTGAGGCCAAAAGGCATACGCTTAAATTGAAACAAACCTCTCCTTGGAACTGTAAATGCTGTCAATGGTCGTGATTCCTCAGCGACCGGAATTTGCCAATAGGCGGACTTAATGTCTAACGTACTTATAAATCTTGCGTTTCTAAGTTTATCCAGAGTGGAACCAACGTATGGAATTGGGTATGCATCAGACGTAGTTATTTTGTTCAACGATCTATAATCTACACAGAATCTCCATTGCCCCGACTTCTTCTTTACCATGACTATAGGTGATGACCATTGGGAGTCAGATGGTTCGACTATATCGTTTTCAATCATCTCATCTAGCTCAAGATTTACTTGTTTTTGAAGTGCCGGTGACAACGGGTAATAACGCTGTTTTACAGGAGCAGATTCGGTTTTGATAACTAATTCGACCATATTGGTACATCCAATTCCAGGTCCTATCTTCGAAAAACAATTATCCAAAAGTGTGTCCAACTGTGATTGTTGGTCTTTACTCAGCATGTCTTTAGACTCAATAGAAGCAATTTCGACGTTATTTGTACCTACAGAACGAAAAGACCACTCTTTTGCCCGAAGATCTGGAATGATTCCCATCCGAGTCCAAAAATCAACACCTAAAATTAAAGCATGAGGAATACTTGGTATAACCAAGACCTCTAAAACAACTACTTTTTCTTGGACCGTAAGAGGTAACACAACAGACCCCAAACATTTGCAAGTTTCTCCATTAGCAACAATACAATCGGTACGAACAGACGTATTTAGACAACAGACTTCTTTTAACAATTTCCAACCGGAAGAACCTAAAATTGTTCTGGAGGAACCACTGTCCAACAGACCTAAAATACTTCTACCAAAAATCTGAACATCCAAATATGGTCGCTCGTCACCTTTTGCATGAGCCAATATGAAGTCCAACACAGCATGCTGAGCTGGATTAATAGTGGCCGTTGAGTGGGATGGAAGGGTAGACTGGCCTATCTCCCCTCCGAGCTCACGTTTTTTGAACAACATGCCGAAGAGATGATATTTTCTTTACCACATCTAAAACAGAAACGTCGTCGAGGTTTTGAACACTGACGGAATTTATGACCAATCTCCCGACAATTCCAACAAATAGCTTGACTGGGGTTAGAAGAGTTAACTTGTACAGCAGCAACTGCATTGTTAGAAGATGTAACTGAACCGTTTGATTTCTGAATAGCCGCAGAATTACCTCTATTTGGTCTATGATATGCCAGCTCTGGATCAACTAGATGTTTATAGTTAGTAGGAGGAGGAGCAAAGCGCTGTAGCCTCAACTCTGTGTCCTCAACCTGTCTACTCAACGTAAGCAATTGTTCCACGTTAGTTAACTGATAAGTTGCAAGATGGGATTGAATGTACGGAAGAAGATTTCGACGAATAATTGGAAGCCTTGTTTCCTCAGAAGGCACAGTGGACAATTTTCTAAACATGCTTTCAATAGCAAGAACAAAACTTAATACCCTTTCCTCAGAACCTTGAGTCCTACGTCTAATCTCCTCCCAACGATCATCATCTGACTTATGATATACCAATCGAAGTTGGTTACTAAAATCATCCCAATCTGCAAACTTACGAGTTCTGAAAAATCGCAAAGCGTCTTTCGTAACAAGATCCGGAATGGCGCAGAACAACTGATTTTTCGTAGCACCACGAGCAACGCGTAATTCTTTGACTCTCTCCAAAAAGTCCTCCACACTACCCTCACCACTATACTTAATGTTCCATCTACTCACATCGACGCCACGAGTACAACAACTTTGGTTATTTTCAGGAATAACATAAGGTACCGGAATATAGTTCGGAACACCATTCCCTTGAGGGAGAGAATTTGAATTCAATGATGGCTGTGTTGTCTGGAAACCAGAAAAGCCTTGAGGAAAAGAGGTTGAATTCAACAGTGGTTGTGTGGTCTGAAACCCAGGAAAACCTTGAGGAAGAAAATTTGAATTTAATGATGGCTGTGTTGTCTGGAAACCAGAAAAGTCTATCGGTGGAATTCCTTGCAAAGTTGCTGTACTTACGGACGGAACCGAAACAGTTTGTGTCATTTGAGGAGTCCAACCCGACACTGGTACATCATTCACTGCAGAGTTAAAAGAAGTAGGTGGATAACCATTTCGAATTGACGAGTGATGAAGACTACCTGCGTAATCATCAAAACCAGCTATAGGATGGGATTGGTTCCTCGGGGTTCTAGTTGAGTTAAGATCAGCGAATCCAGTTGGACCATCATCCGAAAAATGCACTCGACTTCCTCTCCTAGAAGCTTGACCTTGACTAACAGCAGGCAGATATCCTTGATTAAGGGAATCTGGTTGATACACAGTTGGCCTCATAGTGTTAGAAGGTGGTATACCATCAGTGGAATTAACCGTTCGTTCTCTTGGAGAATTCTCTCGAGGTTGACATTTACCATCAACTAGAAACTGGTTAAACCTTTCTTGGCTAATCCTTAGGTTAGCGACTGCTTCCTCTAGTTGTTGATATGCTTGAGTGGTTATTTCTCCACTATTACGTATCTGGGTACTGTGAGTAACTGGTTGTTCACCCATATGTGGATTGTTATTTTCCTGATGATAATCTTGACCCTCAGAATCTACCCGTTGACGTCTACTACTCAAATCAGCGTGTTCTTCAGAAGTTCTTTCCGAATTATTTAAAGAAGGAGAAACACTGTTAATGGTTGGTATTACACCATCTTCACCATATTGTGCTGGAGGTGGAATAATATGAACTGAATGAACATTAATGCGACTATTATGTTGTCCACCAGTAGACGAATCTTGCGTAACTAAACTATTACTCGACTGTGTACTAGAAACACCATGCGAAGCAGAGTTGTGCTGAGGTACAGGTTCGTACTCAACATCTAAAACATTGTCCTCCAGAGTAATTTCTCTTCGAGAAAACGGCAATTCAATTCCTCCAGAACTAACATCCAATAAATCATATGAAACACCTGACCCATGTGGTGGTGGTGTGATTAATCGAGGTTGAAGAATATTTTCATTTTGATTTGTGTTTTGTTCTGATTCTGACAATACAACCAACGCATCCATAGGTTGTTCTAGATTTTGTTGCTCGCTGGGTTGATGTAATTCAGCTTGATTAAATTCTAATCCTTCAAATTTCAGATTTAGTTCACCAATTAATTGAATTCCTAGTGCTTTTAATTCTGCTTGCAAGTGCTTATCCAGATCAGATCGGCATCGGATTCGAGAGAGTCTACCATTAGTGTGTAAAAGTAAAAGTCATTACGACGATTTTGGAAATTAAAATGTTGTAAGTCAGTTTTAATTCCATGTAATTTTGCTCGGCACACACAAGTTCGCTTGTTGAGTCTTCCTCAAGTAAGGCGGTAGGTGCAGGTGCCTCACCTCGTCTTTCCGCAATAAGTGCTCGTCTTAAACGTGGTCTTTTATCTTCTACTCTTCCCGCCGTAGACAACCCTCTAATCCGTAGCTCGTATGTCAGTTCTTCATTAATAAGACGGTTTGGTTCCATTACGTTGTCAAAATTGAACAATACAGAAATTGCACGCAGTGCAACCCGACCTCTTCGTTCACAAAAAAAAACCGAACTACCGACAGAAGAGCCACAAAAAAAATAAAAAAAATGCACTCCCAAAACCACTAAAATTCACGATACCAAGGGTTCTCGGTTTTAACTCTGTAAATACCACCAACCAATGAAATCGCCCACTAATTGATATCACCCAACAATCTGTTTGTAATATCCCTTAGTAGTGTAGCTACTTACAAACTATTGAAATTCATACTTATACGGTCGCTAACCTACTTAAATCCTAATAACGCATATAAGTACCCACTGAGTTAAACCACTTCGCTACCCAAGTGATATCCCTCAGCAGTAAAAAAAAAATCTATCCCAACAGTAACTGTCTTTAATCCTGTGCAGCTATCTGTAAACACAAAACTTACCAAATGCTCTGTCTGCTATGAAGACCCTAGCACCGACAACACAGATTCCAAAAAACTGCACAAAAATATCCCAAAACAACAAACAATTTTAAGCTTAACTTAAATTACTTCAGGTATGGTTACCTGTACTTAAGAAATAAAATTTTAATTTATAAACACCCTGTATATGACAATGTAAAAAAACTTAAAAGGGCAGCAAGTCTAGGTTAGCTTGTAAGTCAAAAGTACTATAAGGGTAGGAACCAAATCAGTTTTAATATTTTTTTTTTATATATATAATATATTTTAAAAATTAGAAAAAAAAATTGCATCAAAAATAATATTTACAGGCCAAATCCGGTGCTTTTGTTTTTAAATACAAGTATTCTCAAATTAATATCATTAACTATTGAGACACCCTGTATGTCAATGTAAAAACAAATGAAAGTTTGTTGTTTTCTTTGGTTTTTCGCTAAGAGTGTGTCAAAATTAATATTTCTACTCTGGAGACACCCTGTATGTTAATCAAGAAATAACCCAAAAAATGGTACTTGTTTTTTCTTTGTCTTTAAGTAAGAGTGTGTCCAAATTAATATTTTGACTTTTGAGATACCTTGTATGATAACAAAAAAAAATAAAACAACTAAAAGTCTGATGTTTTCTTTTGTTTTTAACTAAGAGTGTGTCAAAATTAATATTTTGACTTTTGAGACACTCTGTATGTTGATAAGAAATAAGTCACAATCCGGTGTTTTTTTCCTTTTTTTCTTAAATAAAGAGTCCTCAACCTAATATCCCAAACTTTGAGACACTCTCTATATCAAATAACAGTAAGTCAAAATCTGTTGGTTTTCCTTTTGTTTGCAACAAGGAGTGTCCTCAATTAAATATTTAAAATTTTGAGACACCCTGTATGTTAAAGAAACAACAAGTCACAATCCGTTGTTTTTTCTTTTGTTTGTTACAAGGAGTGTCCTCAATTTAATATTTGAAATCTTGAGACACCCTGTATATTAAAGAAACAATAAGTCACAATCTGTTGTTTTTTCTTTTCTTTGTAACAAAGAGTGGCCTCAAATTAATATTTAAAATCTTGAGACACCCTGTATATTAAAGAAACAATAAGTCACAATCTGTTGTTTTTTCTTTTGTTTGTTACAAGCAGTGTCCTCAATTTAATATTTCAAATCTTGAGACACCCTGTATATTAAAGAAACAACAAGTCACAATCCGTTGTTTTTTCTTTTGTTTGTTACAAGGAGTGTCCTCAATTTAATATTTCAAATCTTGAGACACCCTGTATATTAAAGAAACAATAAGTCACAATCTGTTGTTTTTTCTTTTCTTTGTAACAAAGAGTGGCCTCAAATTAATATTTCAAATCTTGAGACACCCTGTATATTAAAGAAACAATAAGTCACAATCTGTTGTTTTTTCTTTTGTTTGTTACAAGGAGTGTCCTCAATTTAATATTTCAAATCTTGAGACACCCTGTATATTAAAGAGACAATAAGTCACAATCTGTTGTTTTTTCTTTTGTTTGTAACAAGGAGTGTTCTCAATTTAATATTTCAAATTTTTGAGACACCCCTGAGAATCTCTGAACCAACCCTAAGCCACGTTGTAAACAAAAGAAGGCGCCAGTTGGTCCGCTTTCTTTTTTTTTAAATAAAGAGACAATTGACAATCGGTTCAGTAGTTTTTTTTTAAGGTTAGTTTCAGCTTTAATTAGTCGTTCCTGATTGAATTTTACTCAAAAAAAAATACAAAATACAATATCTTTATCTCAGGGTTTTAGGGGTAAGTTAGGGGTGAGTCAGATCAATCCTTCGACATTAAAACAAGTGCTCTATAAACCATTTCAATTTATTTCATTTAAAAAGCAGTGTCAAAAAAGTAAGTATAAAAAGTATCATTCCTTATTTAAAAGTTTCAGTCAGAAATATCACATTTGTTGCAGCAATTTACATAATTTACCCTTGTATACGTATACCTGGTTTACAGTTTTAAAGTAGAATTTATGTTTTGTTAAATTATGTCATTAAGAGTAATTTGGAATATTTATTTTTGTTAATTTTGAATCAGTCACCATTTCTTTTTAAAGTGCAGTCCTTTATAAATACAAATGATACATCTTACGTGTCCTTTTAATTGGGCTTTGGAGGGTCTAGAAGGCTGTAAAGAGTCTAGGAGTCTGTGAAGAGTCTAGGAGACTGGGGTTTTGACTTGTCGAGGTGTTATCCTTGCATGATTAAAAAAATCTACCAAATCATGTCCTAGTGGTGGTGGTCACCAATGAGTGAAGTAAACAAGTAGGACTAGGGAGAAAAAGGCCTGTAATAAAAAGTATGCCTTAGACAAAAGCCCACAGAGAAGACAGATATGACTCCATATATATTAGAATGTTAAGTTTTTCAAACTATAAACTCACCTTAAGATGGTGGGCGGCCTACAGTGCCTTGAGCATTTATTTCAAGGATTCGACGTTGTCAGGTCCTAGGAAGACACAGAAAAGCCCATTTAATAAAAATTTAATGACTCAGGTCAATATATGACACCCAAGTACCTAATGGTCAGTTCATAGTCGACATAACCGTAGGCCCTTGCGCGGCATATATATATGAAGATCAAAATCAAGTAGCTCAATAATATGGGAATGTAAAGAGGCTTACCTGATGGATGGCGAAAATGCCGAGGTCACAAAACACATCCATACCAAAAATTCTTGCACATCAAATCCGGAAAGTTTGCTCGAAACTTATTCCGCTAGGCCTCAGCCATAAAATAGTGTAAAATTTGTGGATGTTTAAGGATCCGCAGAAGCGACAAGAAAAATTTAACTCGGCATTCCTTAAAGGACCATGCCAAAAAAAAAGGAATCGGAAAGTGACAACCCAAATGTCAGAATTATGCCAAAATTAGGTCAGCAGACCACCTCGAACATTAACGAAAAATTTAAAGTAGGTCAGTAAATTCAGGAGTATGATAGGTCAGGATTCACTAGAGGGTGTAAACCAAGACCACACACCGTGGTTGGGATACGATTGTTTACTGATTAGAAATGCTATCTAGTTTTGGAGATATTTATACATAATTAATAATAGAAAGGATGATATTTAATTTTGTTATGTATTTATTTTATATATTTTATAGTTTTCGATGCATTCGCCAATTGTAAACAACCATCAGAAAGTAAACCTTACCCACAACTTTATTCAATACCTTAAATCCCCACAATACGAACGTAACCATCATTGCAACAGAACACAAATATTACGATAAACATGGGTAAACCAGGATTAAGTAATCCCAAACTTCTCAATCTGGCCGACTGTACTCGGACCGGTGTAATTCAGCAAACCGTGACAACAGGTCCTATATTCCGTGTTATTCGTTTCGCATACCAATTAATCAGCTGTGCCAATTATTGGGGTTCTAACCTCACTGATTATTTATATTTTATTGGTTTATTTAAATGAATTTGTTCTTAAAATACTTATTAAAACAGATATTACATATTTCTGAGTGGTCACAGTTACGCGAGCCTCTTTTTTTCTGAAAGAACTATGAGTCAAAGTGCCGTTATTAAGGTTGGAGAACCGGCATTTAAAGTCTGATTTATAGAAGAATTGACCTATTTTGCGCCAAGTTATTGACAGTGGCTAATTAGAATAGGCATAAATTGAGGTTAATAAGATTAATGAGGGTATTTTCTACTATTTTTAAAATTGTGAAGGTTTTCAGAAAAAAAAAACCGTAACAACACCACCCCACCCAGAAGAAAAGTTTCGAAGAAACCTGTAACTAGATATCTACCATCAAGGAGAAAACAAAAATCCCAATGAGAAAAGTAATGTCATCATGAAGAGAACCGATCAACGACTGTTTAGTCTTTATCAGGAGGATCAACCTTGATGTCTTTAGCATTCCAAATACCAACACTACGACCTGTGCTGTTAACTAATTCATATGTCCATGGAGATACAATCTTCGAAACAGTAAAAGGACCAATATACTTTCGAGCAAATTTGGCTGTAAACTTCTTAGCCGCATCTGAGATAGCATAGTTCTTCCTCCAAACTTTTTGTCCCACCATACATTTATCTGGACGTCTACGGAGATTATATGGAACTTTAGACTTCTCATATGCCTTAGCCAACCGAACACGGATGTCTAAAAAGATTCTCTTCACAAGTTCACTTTTCGCCATAGGACTAAATGGTGCCCTGTCATCTTTAACAAGATTTAAATCAGGAGCTTTCCCAAATATAGGCACTTCTCTACCAAACATTACGAAATTCGGCGTATAACCATGCGCTTCATGAATGGCCGATCTAGCAGCGTATGAAATTTTACCAAGGAATAAATCCCACTTGGTATGCAATTCTGAAATATAACTAGTTAACATTGTTTTTAACCCACGATGAGTTCTTTCAACTGGATTCGATTGAGGATGATAATAAGCCGTGTACCGGTGTTTAATTTTATACTGATTTATAAGGGTTTGAAATTCTTTACTCTTAATTTGTCCATTATCGGCAATAATTATATCAGGTGCGCCATAAACGAGAATTACGTGGTCTTCAAGCCACTTAAGAATACTTCGAGTGGTAGCGTTCCTAAGAGGAAAGAACAAAACGAATTTACTGAAAAGATCGACAACCGAAAGGATGAAAGTATAACCATTGGAAGACCTTGGCAATGGACCGACTAAATCACAACTTATTATCTCCCATGGTCTTGTGGCAACAGGAATCATGCTAAGCATATGTCCAGCTAGAACTTTATTGTCAGGTTTCACCATAAGACAGGTTCTACATTTAGCAATGTACCTAGCAACATCACACTTCATGTTTGGCCAATAGTAATGCTGAGCTACGCGAGCTGTTGTTTTAAAGATACCTTGATGTCCGCAAGTAGGTGGATCATGATTTTGACGGATAGTTTCAACTCTTTTAGCCTTGGGCAGAACTTTAAGCCAGACATTTTCAGGTTCTAGTAACTCCTGAAATGGATGTTTACACCTTTTGTATAACCTGTCATTCTCGATTCGCCAAGATGGAAATTTAGATGGATTTTCTTGAACTCTTTTACGCATAGAAACATACCAACGATCTTGGTCGTAATGATCATTATCCTGAGATGAATCAGTACCATGTGTAACAGAGACATCCACAACATCAACAACTGGAACAGAACGAGACAAGGCGTCAGGAACAACGTGATCCTTACCCTTTCGATGTACAATGTCAAAGTCATATTGTTGGAGGCGCACTGCCCAACGAGCAATCCTACCAACCGGGTCTTTAATACTGTTCAGCCATTTTAAGCTATAGTGGTCTGTTACAACGGTAAATTTGGTACCTTCGAGGTATGGACGGAGTTTTTCTATACCAAATAAAACTGCCAAAGTCTCCTTCTCTGTCACAGAATAACGCCTCTCGTTTTTGTTCAGTGATCTACTCAAGTATGAAATGACCTTTTCCTCACCATCTTGAATTTGAGTCAACACGACACCTAGACCAAAATCTGAAGCATCACACTGCACAACGAACGGAGATTCGAAGTCTGGACAGGAAAGTACAGGAGCTTTCACCAACTGCTCTTTCACAGACTGGAAAGCGTTTTCGCAACTATCATTCCAAATGAACTTGGCGTTCTTCCGGGTTAAAGCTGTAAGGGGAGCGACAATGGATGAAAAATCTGGCAGAAAACGTCTGTACCAACTAGCCATACCGACCAACCTTCGAACTTCAGAAACTGTTTTTGGTGTTGGAATCTTTAAAATAGCCTCTACCTTCTCTGGATCAACTAGAAGACCTGACGAGTTGACAATATAACCTAAGTATTTAAGTTCCGATTTACAGAAAATACATTTATCCCGATTTAAGGTAAGACCAACCTTCGTTATTCTCTCTAAAACCTCTTGCAAAACCTCCAAATGTTTTGTAAAATCAGGGCTTATAATTATGACGTCATCTAAATATTGGAAAACGTAAGGTTCTAGATCTAACCCAATGACTCTGTCAATAAATCGTTGCCATACCGCCGGGGCATTTTTGAGGCCAAAAGGCATACGCTTAAATTGAAACAAACCTCTCCTTGGAACTGTAAATGCTGTCAATGGTCGTGATTCCTCAGCGACCGGAATTTGCCAATAGGCGGACTTAATGTCTAACGTACTTATAAATCTTGCGTTTCTAAGTTTATCCAGAGTGGAACCAACGTATGGAATTGGGTATGCATCAGACGTAGTTATTTTGTTCAACGATCTATAATCTACACAGAATCTCCATTGCCCCGACTTCTTCTTTACCATGACTATAGGTGATGACCATTGGGAGTCAGATGGTTCGACTATATCGTTTTCAATCATCTCATCTAGCTCAAGATTTACTTGTTTTTGAAGTGCCGGTGACAACGGGTAATAACGCTGTTTTACAGGAGCAGATTCGGTTTTGATAACTAATTCGACCATATTGGTACATCCAATTCCAGGTCCTATCTTCGAAAAACAATTATCCAAAAGTGTGTCCAACTGTGATTGTTGGTCTTTACTCAGCATGTCTTTAGACTCAATAGAAGCAATTTCGACGTTATTTGTACCTACAGAACGAAAAGACCACTCTTTTGCCCGAAGATCTGGAATGATTCCCATCCGAGTCCAAAAATCAACACCTAAAATTAAAGCATGAGGAATACTTGGTATAACCAAGACCTCTAAAACAACTACTTTTTCTTGGACCGTAAGAGGTAACACAACAGACCCCAAACATTTGCAAGTTTCTCCATTAGCAACAATACAATCGGTACGAACAGACGTATTTAGACAACAGACTTCTTTTAACAATTTCCAACCGGAAGAACCTAAAATTGTTCTGGAGGAACCACTGTCCAACAGACCTAAAATACTTCTACCAAAAATCTGAACATCCAAATATGGTCGCTCGTCACCTTTTGCATGAGCCAATATGAAGTCCAACACAGCATGCTGAGCTGGATTAATAGTGGCCGTTGAGTGGGATGGAAGGGTAGACTGGCCTATCTCCCCTCCGAGCTCACGTTTTTTGAACAACATGCCGAAGAGATGATATTTTCTTTACCACATCTAAAACAGAAACGTCGTCGAGGTTTTGAACACTGACGGAATTTATGACCAATCTCCCGACAATTCCAACAAATAGCTTGACTGGGGTTAGAAGAGTTAACTTGTACAGCAGCAACTGCATTGTTAGAAGATGTAACTGAACCGTTTGATTTCTGAATAGCCGCAGAATTACCTCTATTTGGTCTATGATATGCCAGCTCTGGATCAACTAGATGTTTATAGTTAGTAGGAGGAGGAGCAAAGCGCTGTAGCCTCAACTCTGTGTCCTCAACCTGTCTACTCAACGTAAGCAATTGTTCCACGTTAGTTAACTGATAAGTTGCAAGATGGGATTGAATGTACGGAAGAAGATTTCGACGAATAATTGGAAGCCTTGTTTCCTCAGAAGGCACAGTGGACAATTTTCTAAACATGCTTTCAATAGCAAGAACAAAACTTAATACCCTTTCCTCAGAACCTTGAGTCCTACGTCTAATCTCCTCCCAACGATCATCATCTGACTTATGATATACCAATCGAAGTTGGTTACTAAAATCATCCCAATCTGCAAACTTACGAGTTCTGAAAAATCGCAAAGCGTCTTTCGTAACAAGATCCGGAATGGCGCAGAACAACTGATTTTTCGTAGCACCACGAGCAACGCGTAATTCTTTGACTCTCTCCAAAAAGTCCTCCACACTACCCTCACCACTATACTTAATGTTCCATCTACTCACATCGACGCCACGAGTACAACAACTTTGGTTATTTTCAGGAATAACATAAGGTACCGGAATATAGTTCGGAACACCATTCCCTTGAGGGAGAGAATTTGAATTCAATGATGGCTGTGTTGTCTGGAAACCAGAAAAGCCTTGAGGAAAAGAGGTTGAATTCAACAGTGGTTGTGTGGTCTGAAACCCAGGAAAACCTTGAGGAAGAAAATTTGAATTTAATGATGGCTGTGTTGTCTGGAAACCAGAAAAGTCTATCGGTGGAATTCCTTGCAAAGTTGCTGTACTTACGGACGGAACCGAAACAGTTTGTGTCATTTGAGGAGTCCAACCCGACACTGGTACATCATTCACTGCAGAGTTAAAAGAAGTAGGTGGATAACCATTTCGAATTGACGAGTGATGAAGACTACCTGCGTAATCATCAAAACCAGCTATAGGATGGGATTGGTTCCTCGGGGTTCTAGTTGAGTTAAGATCAGCGAATCCAGTTGGACCATCATCCGAAAAATGCACTCGACTTCCTCTCCTAGAAGCTTGACCTTGACTAACAGCAGGCAGATATCCTTGATTAAGGGAATCTGGTTGATACACAGTTGGCCTCATAGTGTTAGAAGGTGGTATACCATCAGTGGAATTAACCGTTCGTTCTCTTGGAGAATTCTCTCGAGGTTGACATTTACCATCAACTAGAAACTGGTTAAACCTTTCTTGGCTAATCCTTAGGTTAGCGACTGCTTCCTCTAGTTGTTGATATGCTTGAGTGGTTATTTCTCCACTATTACGTATCTGGGTACTGTGAGTAACTGGTTGTTCACCCATATGTGGATTGTTATTTTCCTGATGATAATCTTGACCCTCAGAATCTACCCGTTGACGTCTACTACTCAAATCAGCGTGTTCTTCAGAAGTTCTTTCCGAATTATTTAAAGAAGGAGAAACACTGTTAATGGTTGGTATTACACCATCTTCACCATATTGTGCTGGAGGTGGAATAATATGAACTGAATGAACATTAATGCGACTATTATGTTGTCCACCAGTAAACGAATCTTGCGTAACTAAACTATTACTCGACTGTGTACTAGAAACACCATGCGAAGCAGAGTTGTGCTGAGGTACAGGTTCGTACTCAACATCTAAAACATTGTCCTCCAGAGTAATTTCTCTTCGAGAAAACGGCAATTCAATTCCTCCAGAACTAACATCCAATAAATCATATGAAACACCTGACCCATGTGGTGGTGGTGTGATTAATCGAGGTTGAAGAATATTTTCATTTTGATTTGTGTTTTGTTCTGATTCTGACAATACAACCAACGCATCCATAGGTTGTTCTAGATTTTGTTGCTCGCTGGGTTGATGTAATTCAGCTTGATTAAATTCTAATCCTTCAAATTTCAGATTTAGTTCACCAATTAATTGAATTCCTAGTGCTTTTAATTCTGCTTGCAAGTGCTTATCCAGATCAGATCGGCATCGGATTCGAGAGAGTCTACCATTAGTGTGTAAAAGTAAAAGTCATTACGACGATTTTGGAAATTAAAATGTTGTAAGTCAGTTTTAATTCCATGTAATTTTGCTCGGCACACACAAGTTCGCTTGTTGAGTCTTCCTCAAGTAAGGCGGTAGGTGCAGGTGCCTCACCTCGTCTTTCCGCAATAAGTGCTCGTCTTAAACGTGGTCTTTTATCTTCTACTCTTCCCGCCGTAGACAACCCTCTAATCCGTAGCTCGTATGTCAGTTCTTCATTAATAAGACGGTTTGGTTCCATTACGTTGTCAAAATTGAACAATACAGAAATTGCACGCAGTGCAACCCGACCTCTTCGTTCACAAAAAAAAACCGAACTACCGACAGAAGAGCCACAAAAAAAATAAAAAAAATGCACTCCCAAAACCACTAAAATTCACGATACCAAGGGTTCTCGGTTTTAACTCTGTAAATACCACCAACCAATGAAATCGCCCACTAATTGATATCACCCAACAATCTGTTTGTAATATCCCTTAGTAGTGTAGCTACTTACAAACTATTGAAATTCATACTTATACGGTCGCTAACCTACTTAAATCCTAATAACGCATATAAGTACCCACTGAGTTAAACCACTTCGCTACCCAAGTGATATCCCTCAGCAGTAAAAAAAAAATCTATCCCAACAGTAACTGTCTTTAATCCTGTGCAGCTATCTGTAAACACAAAACTTACCAAATGCTCTGTCTGCTATGAAGACCCTAGCACCGACAACACAGATTCCAAAAAACTGCACAAAAATATCCCAAAACAACAAACAATTTTAAGCTTAACTTAAATTACTTCAGGTATGGTTACCTGTACTTAAGAAATAAAATTTTAATTTATAAACACCCTGTATATGACAATGTAAAAAAACTTAAAAGGGCAGCAAGTCTAGGTTAGCTTGTAAGTCAAAAGTACTATAAGGGTAGGAACCAAATCAGTTTTAATATTTTTTTTTTATATATATAATATATTTTAAAAATTAGAAAAAAAAATTGCATCAAAAATAATATTTACAGGCCAAATCCGGTGCTTTTGTTTTTAAATACAAGTATTCTCAAATTAATATCATTAACTATTGAGACACCCTGTATGTCAATGTAAAAACAAATGAAAGTTTGTTGTTTTCTTTGGTTTTTCGCTAAGAGTGTGTCAAAATTAATATTTCTACTCTGGAGACACCCTGTATGTTAATCAAGAAATAACCCAAAAAATGGTACTTGTTTTTTCTTTGTCTTTAAGTAAGAGTGTGTCCAAATTAATATTTTGACTTTTGAGATACCTTGTATGATAACAAAAAAAAATAAAACAACTAAAAGTCTGATGTTTTCTTTTGTTTTTAACTAAGAGTGTGTCAAAATTAATATTTTGACTTTTGAGACACTCTGTATGTTGATAAGAAATAAGTCACAATCCGGTGTTTTTTTCCTTTTTTTCTTAAATAAAGAGTCCTCAACCTAATATCCCAAACTTTGAGACACTCTCTATATCAAATAACAGTAAGTCAAAATCTGTTGGTTTTCCTTTTGTTTGCAACAAGGAGTGTCCTCAATTAAATATTTAAAATTTTGAGACACCCTGTATGTTAAAGAAACAACAAGTCACAATCCGTTGTTTTTTCTTTTGTTTGTTACAAGGAGTGTCCTCAATTTAATATTTGAAATCTTGAGACACCCTGTATATTAAAGAAACAATAAGTCACAATCTGTTGTTTTTTCTTTTCTTTGTAACAAAGAGTGGCCTCAAATTAATATTTAAAATCTTGAGACACCCTGTATATTAAAGAAACAATAAGTCACAATCTGTTGTTTTTTCTTTTGTTTGTTACAAGCAGTGTCCTCAATTTAATATTTCAAATCTTGAGACACCCTGTATATTAAAGAAACAACAAGTCACAATCCGTTGTTTTTTCTTTTGTTTGTTACAAGGAGTGTCCTCAATTTAATATTTCAAATCTTGAGACACCCTGTATATTAAAGAAACAATAAGTCACAATCTGTTGTTTTTTCTTTTCTTTGTAACAAAGAGTGGCCTCAAATTAATATTTCAAATCTTGAGACACCCTGTATATTAAAGAAACAATAAGTCACAATCTGTTGTTTTTTCTTTTGTTTGTTACAAGGAGTGTCCTCAATTTAATATTTCAAATCTTGAGACACCCTGTATATTAAAGAGACAATAAGTCACAATCTGTTGTTTTTTCTTTTGTTTGTAACAAGGAGTGTTCTCAATTTAATATTTCAAATTTTTGAGACACCCCTGAGAATCTCTGAACCAACCCTAAGCCACGTTGTAAACAAAAGAAGGCGCCAGTTGGTCCGCTTTCTTTTTTTTTAAATAAAGAGACAATTGACAATCGGTTCAGTAGTTTTTTTTTAAGGTTAGTTTCAGCTTTAATTAGTCGTTCCTGATTGAATTTTACTCAAAAAAAAATACAAAATACAATATCTTTATCTCAGGGTTTTAGGGGTAAGTTAGGGGTGAGTCAGATCAATCCTTCGACATTAAAACAAGTGCTCTATAAACCATTTCAATTTATTTCATTTAAAAAGCAGTGTCAAAAAAGTAAGTATAAAAAGTATCATTCCTTATTTAAAAGTTTCAGTCAGAAATATCACATTTGTTGCAGCAATTTACATAATTTACCCTTGTATACGTATACCTGGTTTACAGTTTTAAAGTAGAATTTATGTTTTGTTAAATTATTTCATTAAGAGTAATTTGGAATATTTATTTTTGTTAATTTTGAATCAGTCACCATTTCTTTTTAAAGTGCAGTCCTTTATAAATACAAATGATACATCTTACGTGTCCTTTTAATTGGGCTTTGGAGAGTCTAGGAGGCTGTAGAGTCTAGGAGTGTGTGAAGAGTCTAGGAGACTGGGGTTTTGACTTGTCGAGGTGTTATCCTTGCATGATTAAAAAAATCTACCAAATCATGTCCTAGTGGTGGTGGTCACCAATGAGTGAAGTAAACAAGTAGGACTAGGGAGAAAAAGGCCTGTAATAAAAAGTATGCCTTAGACAAAAGCCCACAGAGAAGACAGATATGACTCCATATATTTTAGAATGTTAAGTTCTTCAAACTATAAACTCACCTTAAGATGGTGTGCGGCCTACAGTGTCTTGAGCATTTATTTCAAGGATTCGACGTTGTCAGGTCCTAGGAAGACACAGAAAAGCCCATTTAATAAAAATTTAATGACTCAGGTCAATATATGACACCCAAGTACCTAATGGTCAGTTTATAATCGACATAACCGTAGGCCCTTGCGCGGCATATAGAAATATGAAGATCAAAATCAAGTAGCTCAATAATATGGGAATGTAAAGAGGCTTACCTGATGGATGGCGAAAATGCCGAGGTCACATAACACATCCATACCAAAAATTCTTGCACATCAAATCCGGAAAGTTTGCTCGAAACTTATTCCGCTAGGCCTCAGCCATAAAATAGTGCAAAATTTGTGGATGTTTAAGGATCCGCAGAAGCGACAAGAAAAATTTAACTAGGCATTCCTTAAAGGACCATGCCAAAAAAAAAAGGAATCGGATAGTGACAACCCAAATGTTAGAATTATGCCAAAATTAGGTCAGCAGACCACCTCGAACATTAACGAAAAATTTAAAGTAGGTCAGTAAATTCAGGAGTATGATAGGTCAGGATTCACTAGAGGGTGTAAACCAAGACCACACACCGTGGTTGGGATACGATTGTTTACTGATTAGAAATGCTATCTAGTTTTGGAGATATTTATACATAATTAATAATAGAAAGGATGATATTTAATTTTGTTATGTATTTATTTTATATATTTTATAGTTTTCGATGCATTCGCCAATTGTAAACAACCATCAGAAAGTAAACCTTACCCACAACTTTATTCAATACCTTAAATCCCCACAATACGAACGTAACCATCATCGCAACAGAACACAAATATTACGATAAACATGGGTAAACCAGGATTAAGTAATCCCAAACTTCTCAATCTGGCTGACTGTACTCGGACCGGTGTAATTCAGCAAACCGTCACAACAGGTCCTATATTCCGTGTTATTCGTTTCGCATACCAATTAATCAGCTGTGCCAATTATTGGGGTTCTAACCTCACTGATTATTTATATTTTATTGGTTTATTTAAATGAATTTGTTCTTAAAATACTTATTAAAACAGATATTACATATTTCTGAGTGGTCACAGTTACGCGAGCCTCTTTTTTTCTGAAAGAACTATGAGTCACAGTGCCGTTATTAAGGTTGGAGAACCGGCATTTAAAGTCTGATTTATAGAAGAATTGACCTATTTTGCGCCAAGTTATTGACAGTGGCTAATTAGAATAGGCATAAATTGAGGTTAGTAAGATTAATGAGGGTATTTTCTACTATTTTTAAAATTGTGAAGGTTTTCAGAAAAAAAACCGTAACAAAGTGGTGTGTAGTCCCGAAGAAGTGGTCAACCCAAGGTCATTCTGCAAGAAGTGATCACCAATGACGTCACTTGATCAGTGGCTGTTGAAATTCCAATGACGTCACTTGGCCAGTGGCTGTTGAAGATGTCCAAGAGGGTTGCAAGGGAATGCCATAAAGGTCTGTGTGAATAGGGGATGTGATCACGTGACTTATGTTCTACAGAGTGAGTCTGCTTGGGGTTTATATAGGGTGCTCTAGTGACATGCACCTGTCATATAGTCGTCTGTCATTTGTGACCTCTAGCCAAGCTGTCAAGTGCCACTAGGTCTTAGACTACTTAGCGTTAACGTATACCTGCTGAAATTCTCTAATGGTTGAAACTTCCTAATATTAGTTGCCCATTCTCGGTCACAAGTGCCAATGTATAGAGTAGAAAATGACGTACACCTGTAGCATTGGGGCCTTATTATTTCAAGAGTGTCAAAGGGGCACTATTTGAAAAATGTCGAGGTGAGAGAGATTGCTATCAGCCGGTGTACCGAAGGTACTTTTTCCGCTATGTGCGCACGTTTTTCTCCTATGGTTTCTGTAAAAGACTAATTTTGGTTTGCTGCGCAGGGGACAAAAGACCTTAGTAGTTTTCTGCGAATATCTCGAGATATAAGTGATCGATTTGAAAAATTATTTTTTTGTTAGATTGCTGTGTTCCAATGCTATTTATTCTTAGGGAGATGGGGAAGCCAAAAGGGCCTTAAGTGGTGAAAGAAAGACCTTAGTAGTTTTCTGCTTATTTCCTCTTCAGAAAGGTCCTTCTGAATCAACTTATTTTCATGATTTTTAAATTAAATTTTTATTAGTTAAGATTGGAGCACAATCCTTCAAATTCTGTCATAATAAATTTTATTAAATATGAATTAAATAATGAATCATATGGGAAAAAAATTGGTATGCAAATATCGCTAACTAACTTGTTTTATGAAAGTTGAGCTCTCTTCAAGTCTAAATGTGGCTGATGTTGCGTCCTGGGAGGCATTTGTATCATATACCATATAATCCATGATGGGCAACTGAAAACTTATGGAAAAAAATACATTTTTACTTATATTGTATATGGAATAAAATCTGGTATTTACATTATTTTTATTGATGTCCTTGTGGGTCCCTTTTGTCTTTGAAAAATAATCTACAACATGCAATGATTACTATAATTTTCTAAAGATTGGTCGTATTTCTTTTGATGTTTGGTTAAAGACATACATTTTTTGTTCAAAAATTTTTTATATTTTTGTAACGTAATATGGTGTAATCTTTTAATATCTATTTACATCCTTTCGTAAGATCCGTAGTTCTATGTCTTAGTATTAATGATTTCCAATGTAGAAAAAGCGCTATGTAGCGGTGCAAAAACTGAGAAGGAAAGAACATTTTTCTTTACTCAGTAGAAATTAATAAGGCTTTAACACATGTATAATTCTTAATAAATGAATGCCTATACCATTAATAAATTTAGAAAAGCAATTGATAATAGTTCAAAATTAGCTTATACTTGACCCCAAGGTTATCAGTTGTACAAAGTTAAATGGTAAACAAAAACAAGACAACAAATTATTGAGCATGCACCTTTTAAAACATTTTGGTAGGTAGAAAGAAAAATATTAACCGCATTTGTTTTTTGAGAAAATGTGATAAAAATGCATTTTTCTCGTGGAATTAACACAACATAATATACCTGTTTCTCCTCCCTAGATTAATGTCACGACGGTATTGAATTACAGTGTTTCCGCTGCGTTCTCGCAATATTTGAATCTCTGTAACAACAGAACCCTTACACCTCGTTGTAAAGAAAAATTCAAACCTTTATATCGCACCCTTAATTCTCCTGACTTTTACATAAGACACCCCAAGTTTTGTTCTAATTGGGCCTCAAAAGAGTTATGGCAACTATCCGACCATCATTATCAGCATTTGTCTATTGATCAATTATGTATATCTAAGTATAAAAGTTTGCGTTTAAAACCGAATCAATTTTAGTAATTTGTAAAAGTTTTTTAAAATTAAGCACTTTCCATATCATCCCATTCAAACACCATATGGTTGTAATAACTTAATCAATTATGAACCATCAATATTTTCAATCCTTTAAAAACTAGTCGCAATTAATATTTTTCACGGAAATTTTAATCAAATGGGTTTACTAGTTTTGGATATATCATGGTACATATGTACGGATCTATAGGTACTTTATGATACCATATTGAATACAGACCAACATCTTAACATTTTTAGTGAATATTTTTCACAGTTATAGCTTGGAAGGGAAAATTAAAAAAAATGCTTTTTAGTCAGCAACCAGAAGGGTACTAACCCCAAGTTTCTAAGAATGAAAGATCGTTTGAGCTATGTTAAAACAGTGTCAAATTGAACTGGAATTGTTGACATATGTGGATATGATCATGTTTTTTGTCTTTGGCATATCCCTTAGAAGATGTAATCCAACCTTGCCAAATCTGGGCTAATGATGTAATAAAGGAGATTAAGGTTGTCGTTAGGAAGACATATGAAGCGGAAATATTCCATGACGTCACTAAGTGTGAATAAAAAGTGAAATGGAGTCTTTACCAACAAACCGTTTATAAAATGAATCATCATAAAAAATAAATAGCAAAAGGATAGGTGCAAATCCATATCATTCCATTCAAATACCATATGGTTGTTGTAACCTAATCAATTAGGAATCATTAATATCATGACGTCTTCATTTACAATCCTTAAAACCAGTGCAGGATACATCTAATTAACATTTTTCATGACAATTTTATTAAAATTGGTTAAGTAGTTTCGAAAATATCTTGGCACGTATGTACATACCTATAGGTCCAGACCATTTAGTCACCAATTTCACACTCTCATATTTACCAACATACTCCATGGTTTTACCAAATACTGCGTTAATCATTAATTTGAAAAAGTGTTTTCTGAAACTGTTTTTGCTCTGTTGACGCATGTGTATGTTTAAGTCAATATAAGACATAACCATAAAGACTGTTTAAATTTGAAAAAAATGATTTTTTTTTAAGAATTGGTTTTAAATTTCTATATTGAATAATGTATCGTTCTTTATCATACAGTGTGGTTATTAATTTGGGTAACTTACTTTTAGAATTTGGAATTCTATGTTCTGGTCAGACGGGAAGATCTTTATGCACATCAAATAGTTCAGAGGGGATAATATACACCTATTTCCTATGGGTGCTATCAGAAATTTTATTAATATCCGCCTCTAAGCAAACTGCTATTTAGACCCACTCAAAGCCACCAAAAGGTAACGATAAAGGCATTGCTGTTCCATAAAGTGAGTTGGCGTCATAATACATCAAATATTGAATTGCGTAGATATCATCTTGAGACAGCTCTGTAGTTTGTCGATTAGAGTCCAAGACGGGATACATAATGCTCTCTCTATGTGAAGAATGTGAAATACCCAATGTGTGTCCAATTTCATGAGCCAGAGTATGTATTAAACTAATCTCCCCATGTTTTGGTATTATATTTAAATTAAATCTTATATTTTTGTTGAAGTGAATCTGTAACTGTGATCTAGAAGGGTAATCGGCATGAGCCAGAACGCCAGAGCCTTGAAAAAAACAGCTCAAGTTTCCAAATCCATTATACGTGTGGTTATTTTCGTTAAAAGTAATTGTAATATCTGCATTATGATAGGCGTATCTAAATCTTAAATTTGTATATTTTTCCCAGTTCTTGAAGGCACGGTCAGCTAATTGCTTATATGTGTTGATGTCATGTGTTGGGGGAATAATTTTCCAATATACAGGGTGTTCCTAAATATCATGTACAAACGGAAGGGTGTGATTGTTTGGGGGTTTTTATGACTGAAATTTCAGATAAACATAGGTCAGCAAACGCTTCGTTACCGATCTACAGGGTGTTTAAATTTCAATATTTTTTCAATTTTTTCGTAATAGCTCCCGCAATTTCTGAGATATTAAGCTCAAATTTGGAATATAGGTTACGCAATAGAAGTTGCATGATGCACATGTCAAACGGTTGCCAGAATCTACAGGGTGATATTTTTTTCCGGGGTCATGCCCCCTTTGCTCCCCTTGAACTTTTTTGCGGTGCGCCGCTGGTAGATTCTGAAAAGCAAAATAACTTTTTTGCCTTATTTAGAAACTTTTTGTCCTCTTGTAGTTTTTTCGTAACTCCGACCGTTATCGAGAAAAAAAATAAAAAATCATTACCTGTAACTAGCTAGATAAAACTAATTTCTTTGAAATGCTCTAATACGCTACAGCTTTATTTTGGTAATCTTTTGCTTTGTTGATTTTGACATTTTATTATTCGCAATCTAGTTGAAAATTAAAGCTGGGATGACCCGGTTTTTGTAGCAATAAAGGTTTATTAATAATTTAATTTTTAACAACAATAACCTTAACAATTAACAATAATAAGACAAAAACCATTCACAAAAATTGTTGAAAGTGACCTCCTCCAACCCTTATACAGGCCTCCGATCTTCTTCTCATTGATTCTCGCACTCGTTCAAACACACCCGGAGTATTTCTTATGGTTTGAAATCCATCCATTATTCGATGTCGTAGGTCATCGACTGTATTCACTGGTGTTGTATACACTAGCGACTTGAGATGCCCCCATAAGAAAAAATCTAGGCTGTTTAAGTCAGGAGACCTAGGGGGCCATGGCTGAGGTCCACCTCGCTCTATCCAGTGATTTTGATATACTTCATTTAAATATTCCCGAGCCAAAATAGAAAAATGAGCTGGGGCGCCATCATGCATATGCCACATTTGATTCCTTAGCAAAAGAGGTAAGTCTTCAAGTGATAAAGGCAATTCGTATTGCAAAAAGTGCCTATATGAGTCACCAGTAAGTCGACCAGGTAAAAAGAAAGGACCAATCAAATGATCCCCGATTATACCACCCCATACATTTAATGAAAACTGCTCCTGAAAATGAGTTTCGACAATTCCATGAGGATTTTCGTCTGCCCATAAATGGTTGTTATGGAAATTCATAATGGAAGTACTTGAAAAATTGGCTTCGTCAGTAAACATGATGACACAATCAAAGTTGGGGTTTTCTGCTAGCCTATTAAGGTAGCACCTACAAAAATTAATCCTTAAAGGAAAATCTTGGGGAAGGAGCGTCTGCACCCTTTGAATGTGATAAGGGTAGAGCAGAGAATCGTGCAAGATACGCCAAACAACTTGATGGCTAATATTTAATGTTATAGAAATTTTTCTGGTACTGGTCTCTGGGTGTTCTTCTATTTCATTTAGAACAGCTTCTTCGATCTGTGGTGTTCGAACAGTACGTGGTCTACCTGCATCACTGCTGTTCTTATTAAGAGTTCCAGTTTCCACAAGACGCCTATGTATATTCGAAAATATTCGGTGATCAGGTATTATTCTATTTGGATAGCGCTCCATGTACAGACGTCTTGCTTCTCTTGCATTTCCATTCGCAAGGCCATAGATAAAATGCATCTCAGCCATTTCAGAATTTGTATAAATTGACATTGTAACGACTGTAACGAGATTATAACGAGTATTTACAACACTTTTACACTTTACAATTCTAATTCTGACACAACTTACGATTTGAAATGCTAGATGTCAAAATCAATAAAACAGATTATGCAAATAAAGCCATAGCCTACTTAACCATTCAAAGAAATTAGTTTCAGCTAGCTTATTACACAGAATCGTTTTTTATTTTTTTCTCGATAACGGTCGGAGTTACGAAAAAACTACAAGAGGACAAAAAGTTTCTAAATAAGAGAGAAACGTTATTTTGCTTTTCAGAATCTACCAGCGGCGCACCGCAAAAAAGTTCAGGGGAAGCAAAGGGGGCATGACCCCGGAAAAAATATCACCCTGTAGATTCTGGCAACAGTTTGACATATGCAATCATGCAACTCCTATTACGTAACCTATGTTCCAAATTTGAGCTTAATATCTCAGAAATTGCAGGAGCTATTACGAAAAAACTGAAAAAATTTTGAAATTTAAACACCCTGTAGATAGGTAACGAAGCGTTTGCGGACCTATGTTTATCTGAAATTTCAGTCATCACCCCCTTCCGTTTGTACATGATATTTAGGAACACCCTGTATATCACTCTTGTTCCATTTTATATGTATTGGGTTTGCCAAAGAATAATCACCCTGATTATCTTTTACACCACATCATCAGTTTTTTCGTCTCTTCATTTAACACACCATCAGCTGTAATAGCCATTTTTTCTTGAAATTCCAATATTGCATTATTAATTAAGGTTAGTGATGAGTTTAGACCTTTAGGTAGATATCCATAATTTTCTAAATAAATTTTGGCTTCTTCCAAGGTAAGTTCTATAGTTTTACCATTTACAAATAAGAGTATCAGTAGCAAGAATATTATAATCTTCATGGTCAGTACTTATAATTCAAATGAATATTGAGTATACGTTTTGCTATTTATATAGATATCTTACCCTATAAGAATAGCCCCCCTTAGCCAATACTATTATATGTTTTTTAAAAACAATCCCCCAATACACACCATTTAACCGATCACCGTGAGGTCTTGTGCAACATATATCGCCGGTTAGATTCCCTAAATGAAATACACTTTTTTTTTATTAATAGTTATATAAACAAATGTTAACAAGACGAATTATAGCAGACAATTTAAAGCATGTGACTCTAGAAACGGCTTACGTACATGACTCATATTCCTGTCGAGGTTTCTCACATAGAAGTAGTGAGTGGTGCAGAATACCTGTTACAGAATTTTTACATTGGAGTAGTGGATGGTGTAAACCATATATATATATAAAAAAATAGTACAATACCAGTCAAGATATTTGGTATAGGAGTAGTATCTCAGGGTGCGCAGTCATACTGCACGCAGGAGCTGTCATTCCCAAAGGCATTATTTTACCACCATCTATTGATAACTAATTATTTAACAATAATATATTTTCTTTTGCATACCCTAAGAATTATTAGAATGCATAAAACAGTGAAAATTTATGTGGACTCTCTTCAACTTTTTTAAATTGAAGCAACCAAACTCATACATATCTATAATATTATTATTTATTAAATTAGTTAACATTACAAGGGTCGTTGCAACAATTCCCAAATATTCGACATTCCGATCTAAATTTTTACAAAAAAGACAAAAAACATGTAAGACCATTTTGGAACATTGCGTTTCACGTTTTTCTTAGAAAACATAAAAATACACAAAAATCGTTTAAAAAGACACTGAATTTATATGTAAGGAAATAGCTATATTAAACACCTATACTGATGAAGTTCGACACCATATGGTTAATTTACCCATGAAGTCCATCTGGTTACATCAAGACTTTAAACATCAATCTGAATGGAATACAAACAATGATTTTAGTTATTTACCATTTGAAAACCTCGCTTTATTTATTAAGGATTTCATTCAAAATGAAACTGTGTTTGTGAAAGGAAATGATAAAAAAAAGTTTGGTTATGTAATTTAGTTAATAATAATTATATGATTTTGATTATATGAGAATTATATGTAGATTTATATGACTTAGGATGTCCTAATATAAAAAAATTAAAAAATAATTGTAATAATAAGTTTCACTGTGAAATGCATAATAATAATTATTTAAATTGTGCTAAGGAAAATGTACTTTTGTTAGATAACTGGTTTAAAAATAAAAAGAAGTAAGAACAATTTTTTAAATTATTTTAAAATACATACTTTAACTACTACTCTAACTAAAATTACCATTTTTGTGACTCCTCAAAATGATCGTCGTCATCCACCAATGAAATCGCCTGCGATAATATATCCCTCGATAAATCCATTTCATTAATGGATGATGACGATGATGATGTTGTCGCCACCGCTCTTTTTTTTCTAGGTGAAGTAATCTTCTTCCCAACAGCTGCGACAGGTGGAGGAGGAGGAAGCATGTTTTTCGGTTCATTTAAGGTCTGGTACAAATTTATTCCATACCTTTTGATTGCTGTTTCTAACAGCAAAAACTCCTCCTCATCATCTGCCTGTAGCTTGTAGTACGTAACAGGCAATCCAACAAATTTTTGTGTTAAGATATCTTGTTTTGGGGTGTACGACAACTTGGCGAAGACTTTTTCACCCTTCAATTCAATTTTTTCCACTCCATAGCTGAAAGCAAGAACAATAAAAAAAAATAAATCAATAACCTAAGATAATAAGTAAAATAAAATCACATCAAAATCATAATATAAAATAATAAGTCCTGTTACTATGTTGGGAATTTGGAACCTTTGGTTGCACTAAAACAAAGTTTTGATTGTTTTCCACAAACCAAAACTACACTTTTTTGCACTCGACGCGCGTTTCATCATCAGGAGACGATAAACAATATTGTTTATTGTTGTTAGCGAAACGCGCGTCGAGTGCAAAAAAGTGTAGTTTTGGTTTGTGGAAAACAATCAAAACTTTGAATAAGTCCTGTTAACTTTAAAATATTTTAAAAATTTTGTTACAAAACTACCTATATCAAAATCTATTAAAAATAAATCTCTTCTGATGTTTATTAAAAAACAACAAATCTCTTGATAATAAAAACCTTATATATAAAATATATTAAAAAATAATATATATATATATATATTTATTTTTTGTTTTTGTTTTTTATTATAAGTTGAAGTTTTAATAAATAATAATTAACTAACAAAAGCTTACTTGAAAATATTCTTCACACACACATAAACTATTTTTGTTGGACAGTTTAACTTATCCATGGAATACACAACCAAAGTCGATGGTCTGTTTGCCATTTTTATTTTTTATTTTATAATTTTTTTATTATTTGTTAGTTTAGTAAACTGTTTCAGATGATTTCTAGTTTAAAATTTTTGGTATATATAACGAATTTTAGTTGACGTAGCACTACATTGGTCACTTATCAAAACCATTTTTTCACTTGTCCATAGGCGTATCATTAGTTAAAATTTTGGTGTGGGGAGATTTTCTCATAATCAAGATGACAGCGAAATTTCTATAGGCTAGCTCCATCTTTACATTTTAACACGTTATCTTTTCCTATACTACAAGTCATAATTTTTAAGATAACTTTTTGCTACTTTTTTTTTGTTGGCCTATGCTATTTGTTATGGGAAACAGCTGATAACTGTCAAAAAGTTGTCTCAAAAATTATGAATTGGACTGTAATAGGGACTTATAACAATAAATTGATTTAATACTGGTTGTATTGTGATAATATTACATAGAAAACTAACAACTGATCTTTCAAAATTGACATACCAAAGTCGAATTTAAAAATAAAGTCATTTATTTTCTTCTAATAAAGGCAGGTACTAATAAATCCAAGCTTTATTGCAATAAGTCCCTAATATATTGAATTTTAGGTTACAAACTGTTATATTTTACTGTTTTGACATATCACGTGACTTTTAAAGCAGTCAAATTAGTTTTGTTGGTTTAAATTAATTAAATATATACAACAATATTAAAACAGCGGCGCCTATGACTACACCTAAAAAGTGCTGACCAATATGTTTTAGTTTAAATATAAAAACACATTTTTGCTAAATAATACATTTTTATAAAATTTAATAAACATTATGTTTTGGTTTGAATAAAAAAATGTCCATTTTTACAGACTTAGTGGCGTTGGTTACATTGTATCATATCATACGTCAGTCATGTGTTTGTTATGGAATTTTCCATTCTTTAACCATACAAGTGAAAATGAAAAGTTTTGCTAACTAAATTCTGAGCGTTTAAAATTAATCTATAATGTCTGTTTTGACACTTTTGACAGCAATTCTATGCACAATAAATATAATCCAGCTGTTAAAAAAGTTAGGTTATCTAGAATCTGGTAACATGTGTTATGTTTTCTTACATTTATAACTTTAAAAATTACCCTCGTATTCAAGACGAAATTTATTATCAAACCAATATTAAAATATATTTTGAAAACGTATGAATTCATTCATAACAGATCTTACAGAGTTGAAAATTAAATAAAAAATGAGGTTCAATAATTTTGATGTGTTGGTGTCCGAGTCTGTAAAAAAGGTTGAACAGGTTAAGTAGACTGGTTAAAACAAAAGAGGAATTTAATTATTGGATAGTTTTTCTTCTAAATTTAATTTCAACTATAAAAAATTGTTTAAAAAATAAGCTTGATTGTGTACAAAACTTTTCTAAATTAGAATCCAATTTAGCACTTTTAAAACATTATTTAATATTATTAAAAAATAAAAAAATAATTTATTTTGGTAAAACTAATAAAGTGAGGTCGGTCAAGAAAAAATTGATTTGGGAAGATGTTGAAACGTGCTTTGGTTGTAGAATTAGAACAGGTATTATCACTAATTTTACCATTAAAGACCCCAAGATTTTCTTTAAAAAGGCATTCATGAGTTTTTTAAATTAAATTAAAAAGTCACTTAAACATTCAATTTTAAAAGTTAATGTAATTTTTTCGGGAAATTTTATTAAATTACATGAAGGTACTACTAAAACTGATGTGCAGGCTTTTTCTACGAGAAACAATATAATAGAGCAAACAACAAATTTAAAAAAATGGTATGAGGAAAATGTTTCTCAAAAAATATTAACCAAGATGGAGGATTTTCAAGAGCGAGATTCTGGTTGGGCCCTGTATGAAATTCTTCATCTCAAGGTTAATATTAATAAACACACCCCCATCAACTGTGGTGACTCAACTTATGTTGACTCACCGCAGTGGATTAAAAACACCAAGGGGGTGATCAATATTCAAAATAAAGATGAATATTGTTTTCTTTGGTCTATTGTGGCTGCTTTACACCCTGCTGCTCATCATGGAAGCAGGACTTCCTCATACCCACATTTTAGTCAGGTGGGGTTAAATTATGTTAATTTTGAGGTCCCTATGCGCCTAAAACATTTCAAAATTTGAGAAACTTAATAATTTATCAATAAATGTTTTTGGAGTTGAAAAGAATGAAATCCTACCTATCTGTTTGAGCAAATCAGATTTTTCCAAACGAATTAATTTACTTATTTTAACGTGTGGTGATGATGTAGTTGATAGCGAAAATGAGATGGATGTAGATTCTGAAGATTTGGAAATTCTCAACCCCAATAAAAGGATCTATCACTTTGCCCTAATCAAAAATCTTTCACGTCTTATATCAAGTCAGGTGGGTAGACAAAGGAATAAAAAGTGGGTATGTGATAGATGCCTAAATTGGTTTGTTTCCGAGGCAGTGTTGGAAAAGCATTGTTTAGATTGTAAAAATTTAAATTTTACCAAACTGACTCTGCCAAAGGAAAATGAGGACATTTTGAAATTTACATAATTTAAAAATAAAGAGCCGGCCTTTTACAATTTATGCTGATTTAGAATGTTTGTTGGAAAAAATTGATAACGATAACAAAAGTACACCATCATCATCAAATACACAAAAAATTCAACATCATATTCCTTTTGCGATTGGGTATTATGTGAAATGTTCATATGATGATGCGCTCTCCTATTATCATCAAATTGTAGGAAATGATTGCATTTCACGTTTTACTCATGAACTGAAAGGGATAGCAGAAAAATTGAATAACATTTTTTCAAATATTATACCTTTAAAACCGTCAAACACTATGTTTGATTGATGACACAAGTTTGATTTTAATAATGCAACCCATTGTCATATCTGTGAGAAATCTTTTCAATAGGGAGATATAAAACACGTCACTTGACGGGAAAATATAGTGGAGCGGCTCATCCGTGTTGTAATTTAAATTTTAATGATTCACACAGTGTTCCTGTAGTATTTCACAACCTTTCCGGCTATGATAGTCATTTCCTTATAAAATCTTTAGCAAAGGATGTAGAGGGTAGAATTCAACTTCTCCCTGTAAACAAGGAAAAATATATTTCGTTTACTAAATACATTGAAGGTACCAAAGTTAATTTCAGCTTTATTGATTCTTTTAGGTTTATGCCTTCCACGTTAGACAAACTAGCTTCATATTTAGATGATTCCAAAAAGACAATTTTAAAAAGTTTTTATAAGGAAGAGGAAAAATTTTAATTAGTTACTCGTAAGGGTGTCCTACCCTATGAGTATCTGGATTCTTGGGAAAAGCTACACGAAACTGTTCTTCCACCTAAAGACGCATTTTATAGTACTTTAGAAGGAAAAGGTGTTTCAAATGATGAGTACAAAAGGGCGCAAACCATTTGGAACACCTTTAATATTAATTCGCTTTTGGAATATTAATTGATGTAATTTTATTATCAGAAATAATGAGCTCATTCCGTGACATCTGTAGTAGGGTAGGTTAGCCACTTTCAAATAAAATGAGGAGATGAGGGTGGGCGTGGCCACCCCCTTCAACCCCTCACCCCTGACCTTTGACCTTCGACCATTGATATTTGACCTTTGACCCTTGACCTTTGACCTTTGACCCTTGATATTTGACCTTCGACCTTTGACCCTCTCATATATCCCCCTCTCTTCTTCTCCCCCTCTACTCCTCCTCTCTTCATTTCCCCTACCATTACTCTCTTCGCCCCTCTCTATTTACTTAACCCCTCTAAGTTTCTCCCACCACTACTTTAGTTTTTAGCCAGGAGGGGATATCTCTCTTTAAGTCAGTATTTCTACAACGGAAGAGTAATTTCTCCCCTCTCTTAGTACATACATTTTTTGGTGGGAGAGTATCGGTATATAAATAGCCGTGTTTTATCAAGTTATAAAATAGTTCGTTTTTGGGAGTATATAGTGCACGATACGAAAATGAATTTGTGTGAGTTTTGTGGAAAAAATTTTACTCGTGTCGATAATCTTAAGAGGCATCAACGCACGGCATGTAAAAATACACCAGTTACAACTTCCGATGCATCTCCGGCTAAAAGACTAAAATTAAAAGAAAATGTGAAAAATAGTGGACAGTCGACTATGATTGCGAATAGTTTGCCATCAACATCAACCGCTTGTGACCAGGATGTGCAAAAAGTAATGTGTCCAACATGTAATGTATATGTACAAAAACGTTTAATGGCTGCACATTGTAGAACACAACAACACCGCACAAATGCATGCGTTCCGCTATCGGACGGGGTCAGTTTAATAAGAAGTGCTTTCGGAAAGAAGATTGCTAATTACAGGATTCACCCTGAGTCAATGGGCACAAACTATAAACAATTTTTTATAGATGTTAAAAACAAAGTATGCGAATTGTTGCAGAGATCAATAGAAGAATACTATGTAATTAAAATTAATCTGGAATTATTTGCTCTATTTGTGATGCCCAAAAATGAAGAATGTGAAGAAAAGTCGTTTAACACACAAAATCAAATTGTGCATGAAGGCTCCGACTTAAATGAGATCTATAATGATTTTGTCGATAAATTGATAAACCAAACTTCAGAGTTTGAAGAACGTAATTCTGGTAGGTATTAATATTTTTAAAAATAATGTAAATTTAAATAGCTTTTTTTTTAAAAATTTTTTGGCCTACGATTACTTATATTTATTTATTTTCTCTTTTTAAGGATGGGCCTTACAACAAATTTCATATTTGGAGGTGAACATCAATAAATGTAACCCTGTTGGAGGCTCCTCATACATCAAGCTACCCAAACCCATTGAGAATAAGCACGCTGTCATAAATGTCAAAAATGAAGATCAAGCCTGCTTTGCCTGGGCGATAGTATCAGCATTGCGACCCGCTCATCAGAATCCTAACCTAATTTCATCATACCCACACTATTCTTCGGTGATTAATGTGACAGGTATGGAGTTTCCAGTAAAATTACACGACATATCAAAGTTTGAGGAGCTAAATGATATCTCTATTAATGTGTATGGTCTCGAAAGTTTTTTCGAAAATGGTAAAATGAATTATGAAGTTGTAGGTCCTTATTATTACTCAAGAAAAAAAAAGAATTTTCACATTAACTTATTATTGGTTTTGCAGGATTGTCAGTCAAAAGATAAGAACCACGTTTGTGATAATTGCCAAAAAAGTCATTATTGTTGGATAAAAAATTTTTCGGCTTTAGTGTCTAAACAAATTTCTTCTAATGGCCACAAATTATATTTTTGTGATGGTTGTTTAATCCATTTTAGATCTCCAAAAAATCTACATCAACATCAACAAAACGATTGCACACATATCTTTACTGTCGCTCCTACGACCGATATGCGTATAGATAAGTTCGGGAACAGTGTTCCCTCAAATATTTTAAAATTTCAAAATATTCAAAAGCAAATGGAAGTACCCTTTGTAGTTTACGCAGATTTTGAATCCATCTTAGCACCAATACAAAGTTGTGAGCCCAACCCCAAAGGATCATTTACGGAACGAAATTTTATACATAAACCATATTCATTTGCTTATATTATAAAGTGTTCTTTTGATAGATCCATTTCAAAGTTTGTGCTCTATCGAGGCTCTGATGCTGCGAAAGTATTCGTTGAGCGTATAGAATCTGACTTAAGAGAGCTATATCACAAATATTTAAAGGATATAGTGCCAATGACACCTTTAAACGGTCAGGAACTGATTGAAATGGAACAAGCAAGTGAATGTGGTATATGTGAAAAACATTTTGAGACTTTTGATACAAAGGTAACTGGCCATTGTCATATAACGGGACGAAAACGCTTTATTGCCGCACATAGTAAGTGCAATCTAAATTATAAAACGCCTAATTTTGTCCCCATTGTGTTCCATAATTTGAGCGGCTATGATTGTCACATGTTTATCAAGGAACTGTGTCGCCATGGGGATAAAATCGATGTTATTGCCCAAAATAAAGAAAAATACATTTCTTTTACCAAATCCATATACATGCACGACTACACAAACTATAAGGGAGAAATAAAGAAAAAGTATTTAAAACTTCGATTTATTGATAGTTTTAAATTCTTAAGCACTTCGCTGGAAAATATAAGCAAAGGATTAGATTCTGAGTCATTTTTTGAGACTAAAAAGTATTTTCCCGACCCAGAAAAGTTTAATTTGATGAGGCAAAAAGGTGTTTTTCCTTATAGTTTTGTCACAAGCCTTGAAAAATTAGATGTTTGTGAATTACCAACAAAAAATCAATTTTATGATAATCTAAACGAACAACATATTAGCGATGAAGACTATGAAAGAGCAAAAAAAGTTTGGAAAACATTTGGATGTAGAAATCTGGGCGAATTTGCAAATTTTTATTTAACTGGGGACGTACTGACTCTTTGTGACAGTTACGAAGCATTTCGCTTAAATTCATTAAAAGCCTATAAATTAGATCCAGCGCAATATTACACACTACCCTCACTGTCCTTTGATGCTATGCTTAGAATGACTAAAGTTCAATTAGAGCTACTAACCGACATCGATATGATACATTTCTTTAAAAACGGTATTCGGGGGGGTGTAAGCCAATGTACAGATCGAAAACATATCGCGAATAATAAGTATCTTCCAGAGTTTGACCCCAATGTTGATTCATCTTTCATTATGTACTTAGACGCAACAAATTTATACGGCCATAGCATGTCTCAACCTTTGCCCACTGATGGGTTTGAATGGCTTACAGAACAGGAAATCTTGCAATTAAATATTTCTGATATTTCAGAAAATAGTCCTATTGGATATGTACTTGAGGTTGATATTTATTATCCACTTGGATTTACACAATTCTCATTCAGACCTCCCTTTTTTGGTTGAAAATTTAATTCCCCCTGAATCCCAGTCAAAAATTAAAAAACTTATCCCAAACTTAAACCACTAACAAAAGTATGTTGTTCACTATAGGACTTTAAAACAAGCCATTGAACATGGCCTTATTATTATAAAAACCCATCGAATATTAAAGTTTAATCAATCTCCTTGGTTAAAAAGATACATTGATTTTAACACGGATTTAAGAAATAAGGCAAAAACTCCTTTTGAGAGTGACTTTTTTAAGTTTTCTACAAACTCCATATATGGTAAGACTATGGAGAATGTAGAAAATCGCAAGGACATAAAATTAGTCACAAGTTGGGAAACTATTGGTCGAAAAGTTGGTGCTAGAGCATTAGTTGCGCGACCCAATTTCAAGAACAGCTCAATATTTTCTGACGATTTTGTTGCTCTTCACATGGGAAAGCTAAAGGTTGTGTACGACAAACCAATTTATCTTGGTTTTTGTATCTTGGACTTGTCAAAAACAGTTATTTATGACTTTTTCTATAATGTTATGAAAAAACAATTCAAAGATAAAGCGTCTCTCTTATACATGGATACCGATTCATTAGTAATGAAAGTCATAACAAATGATTTTTATAAATATATGGTTGATAATCCGAATTATTTTGACACGTCTAACTATGATATCAATAATAGGTTTGGCATTATAAAAGGTCCTTCGGTGTTGGGAAAAATGAAAGATGAATTTCCTGGAAATCCAATAATAGCTTTTTATGGTACTGGCGCGAAGGCATATTGTATAAAGTCTCTTTTAAAAGAGACTAAAAAGGCAAAAGGTATAAAAAAATCGATTATTAAAAAACAAATGTCAATTGAGGATTATAAAAATATTGTAGAAAAGGGCGGTTTAATTTTTCGTAAAATGAAAACATTTAAGAGTGAATTACATAATATCTACACCGAAACAAAAAATAAAGTAGCTCTGTCTTCCCACGATGACAAACGTTATTTAATACCGGGCACTACGAGTACATTACCTTGGGGTCATTCAGAAATTAAATCATGCCAAGAGTTTTTAGAAGTGCTATCTTATCTTAGATCTTTAAATGAAAATGATTTGGCTAGAATAGAAAGAACTATGTTACCGTTATAATGTTGTGTAGTAAACCATGTATATTAGCAATTGTTATTATTTGTGTAATAAAAAAATACATTTATGTATTTATTTAAGTGTTTTTTTTTATTTACTACCTTAACCTAAAAAAAACAAATCAAAAGACCATGTTTAAACTAGGCAGTATTACCATTTAATAAATTTTTTAAAAATTTTACATTGGATAAAGCACATATAGATAAATTTTTATTGTTGTGATATAAACAGCTAGGATTTCCTTTGGGCAGCGGAGGATGTTCTGGAAGTTCAATAACATTGGAAATATATTTTCGGATAAAATTGGCTTTTTCCAGCCCTTTAACATACACAAATTCTGACAGACTTGAAATGTGCTGTATAATATCTTTAAAATCTTCAATATTTTATCAGTTTATGCAGTGGTGGTACTTCATAATCCAATTGGCTTGTTTCTTATATTTTAAATCCAATTTGCTAATGTTAAATGGAGGTTTAAAAACGTAATGAGCTATTTTTAAACCATCATAAGCCGCCAATTCTTTGGGTATAAATTTGTTATTGTGAGCCTTAAATCCTTGTACGTCAACAAACATATTTACAATAGAGTAGCCAGTAGAAAAGTGATGTGCAAAATTTTAAAACCATAAACTTTATACAATATCTGCAGCGTTAATCCATGAATTGTGCTTTTCAGGGAAACCCAGCCACTTAACGTAATACTCATTTCTATGGTTCATTTTTCGTTTTCGAAGTATTTTTTCTACTAAATATACATCCGGATTTTTGGTTTTTTGTAGTTCTAATTCGTAAAATGCTCCACGTATTGGTTCTCCATCAAGACTTTTTAAAATATATGAGGCTGGATTTGTAAAATTAACTTTATCAATTATAAACAGCTCTGTAGACCACGATGGAGTATATCCTTTTTCAAAAATTGATTTATATTTACTTATTCGAACTTTGTCTCCAACTTTAAACTTAAACTTTTTCGGCGCAATTTTTATGTTTTGAAATGCTCTAATATGGGAGTTTGGCTTGACATCAATTGGTCTCATTTTAATAGTGGTGTGTACTGTTCTATTGTATTTATTAACTATTTGTTCTAAAATATCAATCCATTTGTAGCTACCCCTAGCAGAAAACTCCTTAAATAATTTGTTTTTTATTGTTTTAATTACCCTTTCAACGATAGCTGCTTTTTTAGTACTATACGTGCAGTAATGATTAATTCTTTTTTTCTTCATAAGTGCTCGAAAATTAGCATTAAAAAATTCTGTTCCTTGATCAGATTGGAGATTGCTAGGGAAACATTTTGCCTCTTTAAATATATCTTTCATTGCGTCATGAACTTCAGGTCCTGTTTTGGTCCGTAAGGGCCTGACCCACACGAATTTAGAAAAGCAATTTATGCAGACCAAAATATATCGATAACCGTTATTTTCTTTTAAATACTGTTGCATATCAGCCAAATCGATTTGCCACAAACTGTTGGTCTGAAGTCAATTTAAAACCGTTTCCATTCAGCCCTTTTATAATCTTCACTTTAGAACTATGACCCAAGCGTCCGAACTTATCTATAGTGTTCACACCAACCATTTCATTTAACAACTAACACTAAATTAAAAATATTCATGGTTTTAAATGTTTTTTTTTTTAAATTAATATATAACACCTTCTTCTTTGAGCTCTTCAATAATGGACAGTATTTCACTATCGTGCCCTGTATGCCCAGCCATTTTAGAACTCCACAATAGTCGCAAGCGTGCAACCAACTCCTGCGTTGTATTCCAGTACACATACTCAACTTTTTTATTGCCAAGTAATTTATTTTTTAAATTTATGTTTTGTCGCTTTTTAAGACCAGATCCTGTTTTTTCAAAAATAAGCGGTTTAATAAAATTGGTAAATTTAGCAGATTTACTTTTATTTATTCCATTTATTTTATCGTATCGATTAAAGTAGGCATTAGAAACTTGAAGAATATCTTTGTAATCGCTGAGAACATTCTGATCAATTTCGTTTATGCTGGATTCATGCGGTTTCTTTAAAAACAGTAAGTCATATAATTGTCGAGATCCGATGTATTCTCCGAGTTTATGTTTTCCACGCCATAATGTTATCATTCCACCAGGAAATCTTATTATTACATCTCCTATATACATCTTCTTATTAGCAATATTATATCGGACTCCATACACAGTATCATACCTTGTTGGATTATGTTTTAACCCATATATATAGGTCATAGCTATAGCTTGTGATTCTCCTCCGGATCTTCGCATAAAAGATATATCATTATCAGTCAGCCCTGTTGTATTCGGTGAACTATCGGTCAACTTTGAATTGTTTGAGGGCGTGCCTGTTAATGGCGGACTAATTGGATATAATTCTAAATTTTCTTTCCCAAATGATTTTTCGCTGACATTTTCAGTTCCCTCCTCTTTCTCCAGATCATTATTCCTTGTATTTGTTGATATTGAGACAGCTGCAGGTTTTTTATTTTCTTGATGCTCGCAACATTTTCTGAAATCGAGACTAGGGGTTTGGAAATGGGTCCATAAAATTTATCCAACCCAATTTTGTCATGTAACTGCTCACTTTTCAGAGCTTTAAACTTTTTCCTTACAGCGTCAGTCATTAAAACAAGTTCACGTTTTAAAGATATATCATTAATTGACATGATTATGATGTGTGCTTCCGTTTATTCAACTTGCAACTAATAAAGAATGTGAATATGTTATAAATATATGTAGTTGTCAAAACCTTTTCTATATCTTCCACTGTTTAAATCAGCGTCTTTATCAATCACTAAAAAATCATGTTTATCACTCCAACATTTTCCAGAAATTTCTTGAAACTGAGAAAATGTAAAGTCTGGTGAAACATGGTCGGAAAAAATGTGTTTGAGATTTGTTTCATCTTGTTTAAACACTACAAGAAAATTTGCATTGTCTCGAACCAGTTGTTTTGGCACTCTAGAATACGTTTGGGCTAAATAAAAACAATCAATATTTCTATGTCTACCCATACTGTAATATGTTCTTATAATATCCTGATTATCACAAATTACATCATCGAATACAAAGACAGAATTTTCTTTTGCTTCGTTTGGATGTATGACGTTGGAGGTGTCATCAAACGTGTAATATCCTAATCCCTTTATCGGAGTCAAAATCTTCTTTAGATATTCATATTTTGGTTGAAAAAGTGATTTAGAGTAGACATAAACATTTTCAAAACGTAAACCAAGAGGGTGTGTTAAAAGTGTAATAAGAACATTGGTTTTTCCACAGTTTGATGGTCCTATTATAAGACCTCGAATAGAATTCGGTAGTAGTTTTCCATGGCGAGACTTAATGCTACCATGGCCAATTTTTTCATCTAAATTAATAACAGAAATTTTATCTTGTTGTTGCACGAGACGCATGACGATAGAGACTAAAATTTGTATTTAAGCTAAGGTAGATATATAATTGTTTTCATTCAAATGTTGTTACCCGACCGCAAAAGACAGTGCAACAAAAAGAAAGGTTATGGTATTTTTAATTCTCTGATAAATAAGTTACCAGTTGAACTACACCTTCCTTTTTACCAATTCTGTGGCCCAGCCACTCGTCTAAATAAGAGATTAGCTAGGGGTGACCCTGGAATTAATCAATTAGATAAAGCTTGCAAAAAACATGATATCAGTTACGCAAATAATTTGAATAATTTAGAAGAACGACACAAAGCTGATAAGCAACTGCAAGACGCGGCAGAACAAATTGTGTAGTCGACCAATACAGGACTCAAAGAGAAGGCTGCTGCTTGGTTTGTTGCAAAAGCTATGAAAGTAAAGCAGAGGTTTGGAATGGGGCTGAAATACAAAATCACAGGAGGAACAAAAAACGGGAAAAATGTCAGAAAAGTAAAAAAAGGAAAATCTATGAAAACAAAGCAAACATTTGGAATGGGCCATAAACGCAAAAAAACTAAAAGTGTTAAAAAAGGAAAGAATGTAAAAAAAGTGGCGTTGGGTGCTGCTGTAAGAAAAATTCGATCGGAACTTCAATCCTACCGAAAAACCAATAAACAAAAACATCAAAACGTATCAACTATATCAAAACTTGCATTGGCTGCAGCACGAAAGCATATAAAAGCATATGGTGGAAAAAAGTTTATTAGAACACCGAGAATTATTCCTATACCTCGAACAGGCGGATTTTTACCATTTGCGTTGCCTGCTCTTATTCCTTTATTCTCAGCGTTATCCGCGATCGGAAGTTTAGCAGGAGGTGCAGCAGGTATTGCGAGGGCAGTTAAAAGTGTGGCCCAAAATAAGGATAGTGTTATTAACAATAAAAAGCAACATACATTATCAGAAAGTAAAAATGGAAGTGGACTCTATTTGAAACCATTTCGCACCGGACTTGGATTGTATTTAAAAAACTCAAAAAACCACTAAAGCCCTTACCAAGAAGGGTTAGTATCAAAGAAATATAAAATCGCCAATTTTAAAGGTATTTTTATGCGTGACACACTGCCCAAAAACGGGCCAAAAAAGGATGAATCCGGGATTATTAACTTGGAGACCTTCCAACAAATGGGCAGTCACTGGACAGAAAGAAAGGAGGAAATGTTGTATATTATGATAGCTTTGGAAACTTACCCCCACCCCTAGAGTTTGTGAGATACATGCGCACTGGCACACATTCTGCCACTGAGATTCGCTATACATATACAAAAGAACTACGACACAGTTTGGTGTGGTCACTTATGCCTAAAGTTTTTAATGAGAAAGAACCCTTTTTAGCAGTAGTAAAATGAATTGTTTTTCAAATCCAAAGTCGGAACGTGAAAATTTAAAGAAAATGCATAAATCTTTGCGGGCTTTTAGTATATGTGGAAGTTTACTGAAAATGACGAAAGAAGAATTAAGTGATATGCCGAAAGAAGTAATGATTGCCTGCGCTCCCAATGAAATAGCTTTAGTGTGGGATAGATTACCGGAAGAACTTAAAAGTGATATTGATGTGTTGAAGTTTCAGTATTGTACTGATCACTACTCGGTAAGCAGTTCCACAGAAGATCAGATAGATGGTCCACCTCCGAGGAAAATTTATTGTTGTTTGTGTAACATAGAAGGATCTAGAATTTTAAAGTCTGAAGAAAGTGTTGATTGTAGTCTACTGTCGACTTGTTGTAAAACACAATAAAGAAATGTCGCACACCTTTACTTTACATAGCGACACAAGTGTGCTTCATGCAAATATTTATCCTCCTTTAGAATTGGACAAAAGAGAAAAATATGGATTAGGATTGGTGGGATTTTATTCCTACAATTCAATTTTTAATGTAGATGAAACAAATAATTGTTTTGGTTATAGCAAACAGCAATGGAAAGGACCAGTGTTGATAAAAATACCACCAGGGGCATATGAAATATCTGAAATTAGCAATGCTATGCTAAAGGCACTTCAAAAAGCAGCCAAAGACCTTGATGATACCATTTTTAGTTTAAATGCCAACAATAATACTTTGAAATGTGAAATTAAGTCAAAATACTATCTACATTTTAATCATCCCAACTCTATTGGAAAGATACTGGGATTTGGAATGGTGGAACGCTTAAAACCGAACGACATTCATATTTCATCATCAATGGTTGATATTTCTCGAGTAAGACTAATACGAGTTGACTCAAATATTACGGCAGGAGCATTCTTAAACTCTCAACAAGTTCACACACTATATGAATTCGATATTGACGTAGAACCTGGATATAAGTTAAGTAAAGAACCAAACAACATTATTTATATGCCCATTTTTCCAGAAGGTCGTCAGTACATCGACAACATCACACTAAGGATCTTGGATGATAATAATCAGCTGATAAATTTTCAACGAGAAAAAATAATTGTTAAATTGGAGCTCAAGAAAATTTCATAAATATTTTAAAAGAGAATGGGATTTTGTTACCATACCAAAATTCGATGTCATCAACACGAATCCACCCAGATAAACAGACAAATAAATAAAAACAAGCGTAAATTTAGAAATAAAGTCAGTTGTGTTAGAAACATAACGAGAGAACGTTCTAAACTATCAACTGAAGATAAAAAGTTTTTAACAGCTCTTGGCCTACGAATAAAAAATCGATAAAATCAAGTGCAGACAAAAAAAGTCTTTAACAGCTCTTGGACTACGAATAAAAAATCGACAAAATGACATCAACAAGTGAAAAACTGGAAGTTTTTGGAGAACCCATTTTTGAAAATTCAATAATAAGCCTGGAGGAATTCAGCTACAAGCCATTTGGTAGCCCATCATTTAAAAATTCTGATGAAATTCGAATTCCAATTCAACAAACCAACCCCAACAAAGGGGGGGGGAGGGGGTGGAGGGGGGGGGGCACAGCGTTTCCCCCTTACAATTTTTTTAAATTTTATAACGTTAAAAGATCGCGGCTATTTCATTTGATAGCATTTAGAGCATGTTAAAAATAGTACCCATTCTGTTTGATTTTTTTTCGAATATTTTTTTTTTCTCAGGAACTAAAGCTTCAATCAACATTAATCTAGGGACAGCTTTTATTGTAAATATTATGGCAAGTTAAAGTTCGAAAGTTACATTGTAATAGAGTGTTTTTGAATGATTGATGCTATAATCAACCTTATCCTCATAACGGGTTAGGATCAATATTTTTTTTTATTTGGATCACTTAGAAAAGCAAAAAAAAATAATGCAACAAAAAGCCGATAATAAAAAAATTAATTTAAGGGTGAAAAGTCTTAAAGCCAAATTAGTACTGGAAATACCCATTTTTTTTAAATCAAAATGCGTGCGGGTTGTTTTTCGTACACATTTAGAAAATATTTATTATTCTGATTAGTGCGGAAAGTTAAGCTTTCCCGCACGCGACTGCAGTTGACTTTATAATAAAAAGTCCGAGTGCGGGGAAAAACTCGGTGTAATCTTTCTGGCTTAAAATGCGTGTGGGAAAGTGGTGTTTCCCACACGTCCGTAGAAAATACTTATTTACCTAAACAATGTAGAAAGTCTTTCTTCGACGCACGAGACAGCCGTTAGATGCATAGTTAGCAAAAAAAATTAATGCAACAAGAAATCCGATATTAAAAAATGTAAGGTAGAAAAGTCTTATAGCAAATATATTTACAGCACCGGAAATAGTTATTTACCTAACTAGCGCAGAAAGTTATTCTTTTTTGCGACGGGACAACCGTTAGATGCAGAGTTAGAATCACTTAGAATAATAAAAAAACCCGATAATAATAGTACATTATAAACCTAGGGAGTAAAGTGGTACATTTAATCCCGAGGCAAAAAAGTTTATATAATATAATTTGTCGAGGGATTAAGCATCACTTTACTCCTGAGGTTTATATACTATTTTATACACTTTAGAATAAGCAGAAAAGTAAAAAAAAATACTATATTTTTTTATTTATTTTTCAAAAAATCGCACTCTGTAGACAAACCGCCACATGTACCATCGCTCTGTCTTTATGTCAAACGATAACATCCAGTATGCGGAAACGCAGAAACATATGCGTCGCTATGTTAAAAAAATTTACTTTATTTCCCTAGGGAATAAATGACCCACTTTATTCCCGCAAAAGCGGGATTAAATGGGTGCATTTATTAAGTCTTAAAGCAAATTTATTCCCTGTACGGGAAATATTATTATTTTTTTAATTAAAATGCGTGCGCGTTATTTTCCGCACGCTTGTAGAAAATATTTATTATTCTGATTAGTGCGAAAAGATGGAAAAGATACTTTACGTAAAAAGTCGATAATAAAAAAGTCATAGTCGGAAAAAACAATTTCCCGTACTACTGTGCCACTTTACAAACTAAAATACGTGCGGAAAAGTGTTGTTTCTCGCACGGTCGCAAAAAAAAAATATTATTTATAATTAATATTTTAAATTGGTATTATTATGTCACCCTTAGAATATTTTTTCTGTGTGTGTTAATACTCTAAAAGGAGAGCGTTAGACCATGCTCTAAAAAGAGAAAAAAGGTACTTCCCTAGGAATTGGTGCAGCGAAGTCAAAGGGAGGAGCTAAAAAATGAGAGGGTGGTAAACCAAAGATTTCATTTAAAGCAGCTACGGATATAGCAAGTTAGTCTGTCTTTAGTTGCCAAAATTGAAAGACTTTTTGAAGTGTTACCGAGTTTTTTTAGTTGTGTGTGTTAAAAAATGGCCGAAGAAAGTTTTAATTTAGAACAGTACTTCGATGACGAAGCGAGGATGTGGGCGGAGGCGTCCGATCTTGATTATACCTCACAACTTTGGGATATTCAAGGGTCGGACGACGAGGAGGACGCCGAGGAGGTGGCCGAGGAGGTCGCCGAGAAGGAAGTCGAGGACGTGGTAGACCTTATAACGCAAACAGACGACGAAGAAGAAATTCCTAACTACCAGCCGATTAGGAATTTTGTTACGCCGGCGTCGTTTGGAAGGTAAAAAATTTGTAATTTATTGTGTATATTACCACACAGGAATTACCTAAGAAATTCCTCTGTGATACTACCTTTTTCTTTCTTTTCTCTTTAAAACCGAAAAAGATATTTAGATCCCCAAATGCAAAAAAAATATCTTATCAATTATGATTTATAATCTTGGTAAAGAATTCTCTAAAAAACCAGAAAAACATAACGTTTTCAATTTTAGCAATTAGAATGTCGCAAGTCAAGACGCAATAGCCTCGTAGAATTAATTATTTCACAAAAAAAAGTATGGAACATGCGATTGCACGCTCGTAGAAAAAATATATATTTTTTTTTGTTATTATTTTTTATTAGGGTAGTAGTAGGTTTTGACAGAACGTTCTCGCAAGATTTTTAAGTGTTATATTTTTAATACCGCACTCAAATAAGTATGCTAAAGCGCACATATATTACCGCCTGCTTGTTGATAAAATTAAAAAAAATTTTTTGTTTCACAGATTCAATGTGACTGACAATTCGGCTGGCTCATCCGGGGCTGCTTCGATGGCGGGAGCTGTAGGGACGGGAAGAGCCGAAGAAAGAAGGTAAAAATTTGTTATTAATATTACTTAAGGAATTCTCTCTAAAATTAAAAAAGTATATTGTCTGTTTTTTAAATCTATTAGAAAAGTCTTCTTTGGATATTTGGACGTTCAATTTAATATGTAAATATAAATTTCTTTTTTGTTTTGATTTATAGATTTAATGAGCCACAGCCCAGCTGTTCGTTCCGTGGTCCAGCTGATGAACCACCCAGAAAAATTCAGGTGCTGGAAGACCGAGTTGTGCGGCCTGGAAGGTAAATACACTTACAATTTAAATTATTTTTTTAAATAAAGTAGCATTTGCTTTTACCTATATATACCTATAATAAATCTATAAATAGAAATTGTTAGTTAACCAAACGTCATAGATACCAAAAGTTTATTTTTTGGGTCTGTCGTGTATTCGTTTGACTATTCCACCGTCGATCACGTAAAAAAAAAAATGCTGAACTAAATTTAATGGAAGTTTTACTACTGAATTTCTGGGCTTTATGTATGCTTTATTTAATCAAAATCGGTTTAAAAAACCCAAGCAAAGCTCTTTTATTCAGCTAGTTTACTACCTATATTTTGTTACGTTAATTTTTAAAGTTTTTTTTTATTTTTACAGGTTTGCTGGAAGACAACAGCTGGGAGGAACAGTCGCCCCACCTCCAACCCCAATGTTCCACACACAAGGGGGAAATTCGGCTTGTGGGGGACCCACAAATTCAAATTCCGGTACTTCGTCCAGTTCCAGACGAAGACGATTTTTTTACGGCGTCGCAAATCGACGCCATGGAGCGCGTCAGGAATCAAAGGTTGCAGATTCGTCAGGCTGTTGGCGACGCGGAGGCCACAACTAATCGTCTTCGTCGGGAACTGGAGGAATCCGAAATACGCCTTAATAGGGAAAAGGAAAAAGAGAGAAAATTTTTGGAAAGAACAGGATTCTAAGATTTTTTTTCTTTTCGTTTTCCCTATCGAGAGAAAGGGTACATATTGTAAATTTTGTTTTAATTAATGTAGTTTTTTGTTAATTTTAATTCTATAGAGGGAAAGTGTATATATATTGTAAATTTAGTTTTAATTTTTTAGTTTTATGTATGTAGTTTTAACCTTAATGTAGTTTTTTTCTTAATTTTAATTTTTAATAAAAATATTTAATTTTTAATATCTATGTGTATTATTTGTTTTTGCATAAAACCGAACTTTGCATCGCAATATTAAACCTTGTTTAAATTAAACCGGTGTTTAGAATTTGGCACTTTGGTATTTTAAGTTTCTTGTCTAGGTTTAACAGTACGGTGTAATAAGTAGATCATTAAAATATAAAAAAACCAAATGAATAGTTTTAAAAAAATACAAAAAACCATTAAAAGGTACCTAATGCTAGCAGTTAAAACTAAATAATAATAATGTTTTTATACGACTGCTATATAAAATGAGGTTTTTCACAAGGAAAACTCACTCTAGGGACGGTTTCTCAATAGCGAGTTAGGAATTTAACCTTTAAGTTAGCTTCAGCTGTCTTCTCTTTAACTAGATGGTTAACGCATAACTTGCTATTGAAAAGCAAGTCCTGAAAGTAGCGCTTTGTACACAGATATGTCAACATTGCACATCACGAATCATTATTAATGTTATTTGATGATGACTAACAACGTCAAAAAAAAAATAAGTAAATTAAAAAAAAATACAATTGTGTGCTTTTTTTTGCAGTCGCAGAAATAATACAGTAAATAACGCCTTTGCTCAAATTATGGATTTCGCCTTCGGCTCAGATTACCAACTTCGTCTCGATTGTGTCCTAAGAGTTGATTTCTAACCTTGTTTTTTAATATAATATTATAATCAAGTTGTTCTAGATACTAATAATTATTGCAAGCTACTTTTATTGTTGCGTTTTGGTTCTTTGAAATTAAAACTAATATATATCCCCAACTATGCTTTTGCGACTCTGTATAATTTAAAAAAAAAAGAGCAACACATGCCACTGTTCATTTACCTCATCCTGTATACACTCGTTTCACAACGTATTAAAATCCTTATTCTAGCATAATCTCACCCCAACAAGTTACCGCCTATAGTGCACATTTTCATACGTGTGGTCTTTTTTCTAAGAAAAGCCGCTTACTAACATAACAAACATTAATCTTAGCGAAGAAATCTACCATTCACCGAAAAAGTTAAGTGCATTTTTATGTCTCACAACAAAGGGATGCTCATTAAAAGACAAAATCTACCCATTTAGGGTGAAAAAAAAAGCTAGGCATATATGCTTGGGACGGATATAATATCGCCACCTAAATCATATACCTACCTACACATTAAGTCAATATGCGGCTTTTTTTTTTGACCACCCGCATGGTGATTTAAAGCTACTCTACAGTTTCGACCTCACACAAACGCAAATAAATACATCTTTTCTATTTTAAAAGCGTTGAATTTTTAACCTAAGTAATATTTACATTTTTTTTAACTTTGTAGGAATATTTGTATTCCCATTAAAAACGCATGGTAGAACACTAAGCTTTTGCTATGGTTTTTGCTTGCTGTTTTACCATTTATCTTGGCAGCGCTTTGCGTTTTTTTTAATCACGCAAATATGGGCCCAGAGTTGGCTGTTTCTTGTAAAAAAGTAAAACACATATTTTCTCAGCACAATTTGTTTATATTTTTAAGACAAATTTATTTTGATACATATAAATATATACAGCCTTACCCCTATACATTCCAAAAAAAAAACATAATTTTATAAGGTAGCCAAAACAAATATAAAATGAATTATTAAAGCGCAAAAAAAACCTATCGTGTAGTGGTTAGTACAGCATGTTTTTAATGTTGAATAGATTTAGAATTAATCACTATTTAAAGTAAATCATCTTGTGAAATAATACATCAATAATAGGTACATACACTTTTATTAATTTTCTTCTAAATCTGATGCAAGTTTTATAACTTTGTCCAAAATATATTTGGGCAGGAACGCCTTAATATCAAAAAAGTTCACTCCATAATTCTAACCCAATCAATCCGTTAACTAATGTGTTCAAATTCAAGTCTTTAAAGTATTCAACACAGAGAAATATTGCTTTTTTTGTATTTTTTCTTCATTAAAAAACATTCTTCTACGTTCCAAAAACCTGGGCCTCCGCCCCGCATTTCGGCATTTTCAGCTTCAAAACACCTATCTCGAAATAACTCGAAAATATACTCTATGGCCCCTTGCAAGTCGTGAAATTCTTTGTATTCTTTGGAATCAAACCAAGACATTTTCCTTGCAAAGTCAATATTTTAATATAAAAAAGAGTCACTACGTTTTACTATTTAGCATTTCGTCAGCTTCTGAAAGATATCTGCTAAAGTGCGGAATCACAAAAAGAGTTTTTTGTAGGTTTTCTTGTAACATCAATTGAAAGAATGTAGATTCAGTAAATAATCCATAAATAAACTGCTGGCAAAACAACGCTCCACTCAAATATCTTCTTACGTTTTCTAGTTCCTCACTGGTAACTTGTGGATTCGAATTAAGTTCTTCTGCTTTTGTTATGTATAACCAATACAGTTCGGAGATATAAGTTGTCACTAAACTAATATTTAAAGTCATTTTTTAACCAATTAATTTTATTCGACAAAATCAATCTTTAGTTTTGACTGTGTACGGGCCCCAATAAATTTAGGTTCACTCTGTCCAAGGTATGTTAAAGTACACTTTTGATAATTGTTTACAGCTGAAATAAAGTCGTCGCTAAATTTTTCCACCACTCTTTTTGGTAAAAACGTTTTAAACTTGTGTTCTGTCGAGCTGTCATATAAAGTCACCAAAATTGATTTTCCGTATCTAGTGCTAATTTGCTGCATATTTTCTATTACGTAAGCTTGATCCACATTTAACTTGCAAAATGTTTTCACTTCCAGTGACATGTTTTTCTCTTCATTTAACATGGCATTAAAATCACACAAAAAACTTTTATCAATTTTCATTTTTATTGTGTTTCCAACGTTTAAACTAGTTATGATGCTGCGTTGGACCTGTTATTCATTTATATGTTCTTTTTTTTTTGCTTCCCCCACTATTTTAAATTTGAAAATAATGAGTAAAAAAAAAGCGTTTTTTATTCGTGACGTAACCTATGATTTGTTATGCTTGTTTCGGTCCCACCAAGGCATATTAGGCACGTCTCTGGGTAAATTAATTGGTACAGTTTTTCTTCACATATGGCACACGTCAAATGACTACAATTCATTTTGTCTGTGTAATGCAGATTGACGTGCTTATTGTGGCCCATAGGAGTGTTAATCCCTTGATTAAAATAACACTCACAACATAACGCAACAAATTGTTCCTCACCGATTTTGATTGCCACGTAAGACTGCGTAACACACATGGTCTTCTCACGGTACCCCGGTTTCACGGTTTTATCCGCTTTAATGTCCCGCATTCTTACGAGGCCGGATGTAGCACATGTGCTCTTTTCGAACATCTTATCATTATCGGAGTCTTCTTCCTCCAAGGGATTAATGAAACTATTGACATCCCTGTCAATCACCAACTCCTCTCTACATGTAACCATATCTTCATATTTCTTGAAGAAAAACATAAACACACCCGAAAGCAACTGAATAAAAGCACTCATTTTTGGTGCTTTTTTATTTAAATCAAAACCACTCATTTTAATTTAAATTAAAATCAATATATTTGTTAATACTCTAACAAATATAAAACTATAAAGAGACATTATTTTTTACTGCGACTTATATGTGCCGCATCCCCACCTAGCTCAAAAAATAGTGGAGGAGGAAAATGTCATCCCCTCCTCGCTAGAAACTAAAGTAGTGGTGGGAGAAAAGTAGAGGGGATAAGTAGAGGGGATAAATAAAGAGCAGGGGGCGAAGAGTGTAGGTAAATAGGAGGGAGAGAAGAGGAGAGGGAATAAAGAGGAAAGGGGGGGTGAAGAGAGGGTGGAGGGTGAAGAGAGGGTGGGGGGGTGAAGAGAAGGTGACCGGGGTAAAGAGGTGAAGGGGTTAAAGAGGTGAAGGGGGTAAAGGGGGGAAGGGGGGTTTGGCCACGCCCACCCTCATCTCCTCATTTTATTTGAAAGTGGCTAACCTACCCTACTATCTGTCTCGCCACCTATAAACTTGATCCGCTTCATTATGTGACAAGTCCAGGCTTGGCCTTTTCAGCCATGCTTAAACAGTGTAAAATAGAGCTACAAATTTTGACTGATGTTGACATGATCATGTTTATAGAAAGAGGTATAAGGGGTGGATCATAGTAGGTAGAAGGAAAGAAAGTCCTGTATGCTTCACAAATATTTTAATTCAATAAACATGACGCGTTTCGATTTTTTCTTCACAAAATAATTTTCAAGTGTGCATTCTATAATACAATAAAAACGGGTGTTTCAAAATTAAATTTAAATAAAAAAATAAAAACAGTACTTCCAGAACGTCAAAAATCCATCATTAAGGGTAAAATGTAGGACACAAACTACACATAACTAAATAAATAAATAAAATATGTCGGACAGTTAAAAACACCTTAGTCAAACATACACTAACAACAAATTTAAAAAAAGACAAAGGAAACGAGAATAATAAATAAAATTCGAAACGGAACAACGAGCGGCATCTAAAAATTTAAAAACTAATTAAAAAAATATAAATAAAACTGTCGAGACGGAACAAAGATAAAAAACAAGAAAACTATTTAAAATTATTAATAACTTTGGCTATCTCTTTATAGTGTGCGTTGCTGGGTTCATTCAAACTGACAGATGTAGGATCATTTTCCAACTTCGCTATTTCAAAATTCTCCAAAAAAATTCAATTTCCTACCCTTGTGAGCATCATGTAGCATTTTAAAGTTATTCTCCAAATTAAAAGTGTGACCTGTCTCTCGCAAATGCATGCCAAACGCCGAACGCTTATCGGAAGGAGATTTTTGAGAATTTAATTTCTTTAATAAATAATTATATTTTTTTCTTATAAGCCTGTTAATTAAAGAAATTTTGTAGCCATTATTAACTGCAATTTGATAAATGATTTGATCATGTTGACATGAATCATGCTCTTAGCGATTCGTAAACGAAGCCCCCCTCTCGGGCGGCTCCACGCAGCTGTCGCTGCTGTGGCATAAAACCGAAGGTTTTACTCAAGTCCCAGCAGTGTCATTCAAATCGAAAAGTATAAAACTTAAAAGAATATGGCAAATATTAACAAAGTATTCGCAAATATTGGTGAGTTGTTGACTCACATGAATCAATTAGGAGAAGCGCAAATCAGCAGTAGTAGTGTTAGTGATAGTGTCAATCCTTCGCAAGACATAGGCCAAGATGTAAGTCCACTCGAAGATTTATTTCAAAGAACAACAATAAATAAACCCGAAGATTGAGTTCAGTCAAATATTGATGTAACGTATAATTTAAACGACATAAATGGACAAGGAAAAACTCTTTACGCCACGGATACTGGCATCGTCACTATCGACATTCAGCTTGAAATGGCAGCTTTTTTTAGCTATTATTTTCATGACACTGATTATGCTACTTGTACCAGTTTTTATATATTATGGCAAAAAAACCTGAAAAAGGGAATCTTGATGTGTCCAAGCTGCTACGAAAAATGAACCCAAGATGGACATATATATAAATATTACAATTTTTATGAAAATGTATCCTTAATCAAAAGTCATCAACATAACGCAGATGGCATTACCATTGTACTATTTGCTTAAAAGATACTTGTAACTATAACATTTGTGAGTTGTATCGCAGCCACAATTATACTGATATGGCAGAAATATTTTATGTCAATTAAATAAGATTTACTAAATTATTAATAAGGAAATGGTTTTTTATAGAATAAGGCAAGAACCTTAAGTAACGACGACTGGTGCAGACTGTCAACTGGATTGTCTCCTGAATTTGATCGAATTGATCTGGCCAGTCCAAAAGGATCAGATCCAATACAAATTTCTAATTCAGTGGTTAGAAATGAGCTTGATAATGTGTCAGAAAGAAAATTACCTGATTGGGAAGAAGCAATTGAAAAATTATTTGAATCCATTACAGAAAATTCTGAAAGAAATGAAGAAAGAAGAGGCACGCAAAGATTGCGAATTTATGATTTCCTTCGAGAAACGCTAAGAGCATGATTCATGTCAACATGAAGCCTCCCTCTCGGGCGGCTCCACGCAGCCGTCGCTGCTGTGGCATAAAACCGAAGGTTTTAGTCAAGTCCCATTTTGACAAAAACGCGATGAGATCACATTTCGCTTTAGTGTTAATATATTCTAAAATGCCTCGGGGTATAACAAGCTTACGTGATCGTCGTGCCTAGTTGTTGTTCCCTTCACTTTTAATTTATTCTCATCCTCCCGAGGCTAGAACAAATGAAATCACCGCCTGTATGTGGACGAATGTATTAAAAATAGTTAAAAATTTACCTTTACGATTTCCTTTTCAAAAATATTTGGGTCCGGGCAACGAAATAAATAGTGGAACCCCTGTGGATATAGACGACTTAGTGGCGTTACAACATGACGTCGAAAGCAGAACTTCACAAGACATTCAGAGGGCCGACGAACTAGCAATTCAGGAATTTTTCTTTTATTTCATTACCGAATTAAATTTTGAATCCTTATGCGGATGGGTAGGATTAACAGTGAAAAAATACTTAGAAAATAAAATAGGAGTAAGATATCCGTCAATGAGTAGCACAAAGAAACCCTTTAAGCCAACACATAAAGGACAAAAGCAATATGGTGATCGTATGCGTATGCTAGCAGAGGAGTATCAAAAACAGAAGAAAAAAGGGTCAGTTTTATCTTGGGTTGATTTTCTACGTCAGGCCGACAGACGTTCAACAAATTTCGCAACACCAGGCACGTCAGGTATTCATAACAGTACGTCCGCGAAACCTTCGACAACATCCTCGTCGTTTGATGAAAGTCTAGATAGCCCTTTCAGTATGGATTTTAACGATGAGGTCATAGAGTTAGAGAATCAAATGGAAATAGGAGAAAACTCCTCTTCAGGAACTGGAGGAGTAGGAACGCATAGTTCAATGGCACAAGGACAAATGAAGCATAACAAAATTCCTCGCTCTTTAAGGTTAAAAACTTTTCACATGATTTTTGGAAAAAGAAGATTGTTTTATAGCTATGCCTACGCCTATCGTACTTTAACTGAACGAAAGTCCCGAAAAAGCTGATATTGAAGATAATGTGTTTTATACTACTTGTATGGCAATGTTTCCAAACGATTTATTAGCTTTTTATATGAATAATTATGAATGGGGCTTAATGGCGCAATATGGGTTATTTAAAGTAAAACATTGTAGTGTATCTGTTGTGCCTCAAGGATTAAGAACTGCATTTGACACCGGAACAACTCTATCTGGAACGGCTACTAGTGAACATTGTGCGATAGGAGTGTATAATGTGGGGATTAATCAAAAGTATTATTGTCGTTATGGTGGATATAATAGTAATTCCGACTCTCCTATGATTCCCACTTCTTTAAAGGATATTTCTTTAGACGATTTAATAAAAAAATATTATGGGGATATTAATTTAAAAGAAAATGGACCTATGTGTCTAGGTGTGCCAAGACATATAGACCATTATTTTATTCCAATGACAAACAGTAAACGAGATGTTGCCAGGTATCCTAAACATTAAAATGGTCCACCGTTATTGGATAAATTTATAGATCGTTTTAATTTTATGCACCATATTGGCGAAAAAATTATTGATTGGAGTTATACTCCTCAATTTGGATATATTAATGTAAAAAAACATGAAATTCCATATCTCGCAGGCGAGTCGGATACTGTTTTCGGAAATAACGCATTTGCGCATTCTACACAAAAAATTACAGTAATTTGTCAAAAAGAGGGAGTTACTTCTGTCAAACTTACTCAAAATACAGATGCGCACACAACTGAAGATATTTTAAGAGATAAGGTTGGTTATTATAATATTGATGGAAATAAAGTCTTTGCGCCTTTTGATAGTAGAGGAGCCCGAGAATTATATAAAGTAGTACCCCTTATTCATTTTAGGTTACTCCCTACTCCAGCTTTAAATCCATCAACGGATAATACCAATTTTTTAAATTCTTGTGCTTATTGGAGTGTAAAATGTGATATTGTTATGGAGTATAATTTAGAAAGTAGTTTTGGAATGACTTCAAGTTCTCCGGCACATGTCTATAATGATGAAGTAATATTTTTGCCTAGTAGAGATCAAAATAATTATGGTGTATTTCAGCCTATAGGATTAGAAAGTTATGGTAGTTAAAATAAAAATATAATAAATGGTATAAAATTATATTTTAGAATATTTATTTTCCATCACCTTACATCCTTCATCTATATAATGTTATAATGTATAAATAAAAAAAAAATAAAGCATAAGGAAATGGTTTTTTTAAGACAATCCTTCAAAAATCCGCAATATTGCCATTCATAAGTGATCATTCTACTTTGGAAAGCAGGATCAGTAGGAAAAACTTTTTTATTACTTAAAATTATTATTGGAGTTCGAAAAACAATAGCATCATTTAAATATTTAACTTTTACATTCAATGAATCTCCACCAAATAACATTTTTAAAGTATCAAAAGAAACAGGTTCACAGTTTGGTTCGTTCCATAATAAAATACGTCGATTTATGCATTCTTGTAGAGGAAAATTATTATATTTATTAAAATTGCCGATTTGACCAAAATTTAAACAAAAATGAATAACAGCATCAAAAAAAAAAAAATCCCACTAGAAGGCGGTCCAATGACTTGCAAAGCATTTACTTTTGGTATTTTTTTCTCAATAATATTTAATAAATCGTTTAAGAAAGTAAAAATGTTAGCCTCGACATGACCAAATTGGAAATTTAATAATTCTATAAAAACATCTAATGACTGTTGAATGTCATAATAATAATCCTCTACATTTCCCTGTTGCACAGCGTACAAAGGCGTTACATTTTCGACATAAGACCCTAATTCAAATATATTTTTTTCACAAATTTCTAAATTAATTATTTCCGACACATTTTGGATTACACTATCATTTTTTCTATAAAATTTTAAGGGAGAATTACGCCAAGCCCTAGTATTTAATACGTTTAATACGGGGCTTGTCGGAAATTCCCTAAAGAATTGTAAGAGTTCTTCTTCAATACCTCTTCTTTAAATTTTTTATTTGGGATATACGTTTCGTTGCTTCGCGTATCACTTCGCGCACTGACAGGAATAGAGGATCCACACTGCTCTGGGTCAAAAAGTTCATTCTGACTTCCGCCATCCGCCACCATTGTTGTTTCGGAATCTGTGAAATACTCTTCACGGGATAAACTTCTAATTTCACCAGGGAATGACCTTTTTAGCCCGGAGAACTCAACGTGCATACATTCTCGGGGGTGTTCCGACAAATACTTTGCGAGATTGTAGAGGATGTTTCGGGTGACATGATAAATCCAAATATATCTTCTTCGCCCTCGTTTGACTGCAAAACATCTAATTCTGGCACACCGACTCACCGCTCCAGCTACAGTCGTGGATGACGTAGACGTGGTCTGTGTGGAAGAACCACATGAAGGTTCCCCCATAAAATTTACATTCCAAACTTTTTTTAAGATACAATTCAGCTTCTCGTCTAATAATGTCTGGCAAAATATCGTGAATAACTCTTTTTCCTTTAAGAGACATTTGAAATTCTCGAAGGAAATCATTAATTCGCAATCTCTGCGTGCCTCTTCTTTCTTCATTTCTTTCAGAATTTTCTGTAATGGATTCAAATAATTTTTGAATTGCTTCTTCCCAATCAAGTAATTTTTTTTCTGACACATTATCATGCTCATTTCTAACCACTGAATTAGAAATTTGTATTGGATCTGATCCTCTTGGACTGGCCAGATCAATTCGATCAAATTCAGGAGACAATCCAGTTGACAGTCTGCACCAGTCATCGTTACTTGAGGTTCTTGACTCATTCTATAAAAAACCATTTCCTTATTAATAATTTAGTAAGTCTTATTTAATTGACATAAAATATTTCTGCCATATCAGTATAATTGTGTTACAAGTATCTTTTAAGCAAATAGTACAATGGTAATAGCCATCTGCGTTATGTTGATGACTTTTGATTAAGGATACATTTTCATAAAAATTGTAATATTTATATATATGTCCATCTTGGGTCCATTTTTCGTAGCAGCTTGGACATATCAAGATTCCCTTTTTCAGGTTTTTTTGCCATAATATATAAAAACTGGTACAAGTAGCATAATCAGTGTCATGAAAATAATAGCTAAAAAAAGCTGCCATTTCAAGCTGAATGTCGATAGTGACGATGCCAGTATCCGTGGCGTAAAGAGTTTTTCCTTGTCCATTTATGTCGTTTAAATTATACGTTACATTAATATTTGACTGAACCCAATCTTCGGGTTTATTTATTGTTGTTCTTTGAAATAAATCTTCGAGTGGACTTACATCTTGGCCTATGTCTTGCGAAGGATTGACACTATCACTAACACTACTACTGCTGATTTGCGCTTCTTCTAATTGATTCATGTGAGTCAACAACTCACCAATATTTGCGAATACTTTATTAATATTTGCCATATTCTTTTAAGTTTTATACTTTTCGACTTGAATGACACTGCTGGGACTTGAGTAAAACCTTCGGTTTTATGCCACAGCAGCGACGGCTGCGTGGAGCCGCCCGAAAGGGGGGCTTCGTTTACGAATCGCTAAGAGCATGATTCATGTCAACATGAAGCCACCCTCTCGGGCGGCTCCACGCAGCCGTCGCTGCTGTGGCATAAAACCGAAGGTTTAACTCAAGTCCCAGCAGTGTCATTCAAGTCAAAAAGTATAAAACTTAAAAGAATATGGCAAATATTATATAAGAGATTATTCTTGTCTATAAAGTCAAAAGTTAAACAATTTAATTTAGTTTTGGGTCAGGCGGACAAGGGCAATTGTTTGGTAATACTAGATAAAAATGAATACATTGAAAAAGTTGAAGATTTTATAAATAAAAACTCAATGTTCATAGAATTGAAAAAAGATCCAAATAACGTACACACACTCGATTTAAAAAAAAATGGTTACTAGATTACAAAGTCTTTTTTCGGAGTTGATGACAAAGCAACCATTCATACCAATGAATTCCAAGACTCCTCTTTTATATGGCATGGTTCAAATACATAAAAACAAGATGCCCATTAGACCGGTTGTGAGCTTTGTTCAATCGGCAGCTTATAATTTAGCTGTATGGTTGGATAGAGTTCTTAAAGATATCTTGGATTTTACAAATAAATTTGGTGTTAAAAACACTTTGGAATTAATAAGAAAACTTGAAAGACTAAGATTACCGGACAATTGCATTTTGGTCTCTTTTGACATAGTAAATTTATTTCCTAGTATTTCTAGACGAGACGTAGTAGAGATAATTCAGAGACTTTTAACGGATAATTCAAGTTTGAGCGATGAGACTAGAACAGGTATAGTTTTACTTTTAAATAAGTGTCTAAATCTAGATTACTTTCAGTTTAATAACAAGTTTTATCGTATGCTAGATGGTCTCACTATGGGTTCAGGTTTATCTCCTTTACTTGCTGAAATTTTTATGGCTAATTTTGAGAGAAAATTGTTTTCAAGTAATTGTATTTTTTTAAAGAAAATTTTGTTTTGGGCCCGATATATAGATGACACTTTTGTGGTTTGGAATGGTACAAAAACAGAATTAAATGAGTTTTTGGATTTTCTGAATTCGTTAAATATGAAAATTCAGTTTACTATGGAGGTAGAAGAAAATTGTTGTTTGAATTTTTTAGATTTGACAGACAATCATAATTTTGTTTTAGTGCAACCAAAGGTTCCAAATTCCCAACATAGATAACTACATCTGTCAGTTTGAATGAACCCAGCAACGCACACTATAAAGAGATAGCCAAAGTTATTAATAATTTTAAATAGTTTTCTTGTTTTTTATCTTGGTTCCGTCTCGACAGTTTTATTTATATTTTTTTAATTAGTTTTTAAATTGTTAGATGCCGCTCGTTGTTCCGTTTCGAATTTTATTTATTATTCTCGTTTCCTTTGTCTTTTTTTAAATTTGTTGTTAGTGTATGTTTGACTAAGGTGTTTTTAACTGTCCGACATATTTTATTTATTTATTTAGTTATGTGTAGTCCTACATTTTACCCTTAATGATGGATTTTTGACGTTCTGTAAGTACTGTTTTTATTTTTTTATTTAAATTTAATTTTGAAACACTCGTTTTTATTGTATTATGGAATACACACTTGAAAATGATTTTTTGAAGAAAAAATCGAAACGCGTCGTGTTTATTAAATTAAAATATTTGTGAAGCATACAGGACTTTCTTTCGTTCAACCTACTATGATTCAACTGTTTCACCCTGGAGAAATCTACGATTCTATAAGGGGTAGAGTTTCACAATGTTCAAACAGATATGCCAAAGCCAACAATAGGTACATGGGAGAGTCATATAACCCCAACTAAGAAACGTCATATTTAATGTACTATGACGTCCATTCACTTTATGGTACAGCTTTGACTTTACCATTGCCCTATGGTGGTTTTGAATGGGTTCATAACTGTTCATTCACTGAGGACGATATATGTAATATTTCAGATAATAGTCCCATAGGTTACATTTTTGAAGCAGATATATCATACCCTGCTAGCCTATTTGAAGTACATAAAGACCTTCCTGTCTGCCCTGAACATCGAGTGCCACCTAACTCGAAAAGAAAGCTACCCAAACTGATGACGACACTTTACGATAAAGAGCGATATACCATTCATTATCGTAACTTGAAACAGGTTCTTGGTTTGGGTTTGAAAATTATAAAAATTCATAGAGTCCTTAAATTTAAGCAGTCTCAATGGTTGAAACCTTATATTGAATTAAAGATCCATATGCGTCAGCAAAGTAAAAATGAATTTGAGAAAAACTTTTACAAATTGATTATTAATTCTGTATTTGGTAAGACCATGGAGAATGTTATATGATGAATGAATGAATGAAAATATAAGGACGTTAAGTTGGTAACTCGATGGTCGGGTCGTTTTGGTGCGCAATTCTATATTTCAAAACCTACCTTTCATAGTTTAACTATATTTGATAAAGTCTAGAAACAACATTATTTTCAATAAGCCTATATATGTAGGATTTTCAATTTTGGACTTATCAAAAACTTTTCTTTAAGATTTTCATTATAACTACATTAAAACAAACTTTGCAAATAAGGCAGTTTTGCTTTACACAGACACAGACAGTTTAATTTATAACCTACATATTGATGATATATACAAACATATGAAAACTGACATTGACAGATTTGACACATCTGACTACCCAACAGACAACATTTTTAACATTCCATTAAAAAATAAAAAAGTTTTGGGGATTATGAAAGATGAAAATAATGGTGCTATAATGACAGAGTTTGTAGGATTACGCTCTAAAATGTATAGTGTGAAAATTTTGGAAAATAAGAGCGATTTACAAAATCTTCAAACTAAACTTGAGCAGAAAGGTCTTCCAATAACAGAGGTTCAGGAACATTGTTTAAATTTAAATATTAGTAAAAGAGCAAAGGGTGTGAAAAAGGCTTTACTCAGAAAAATTACATTTAATGACTATCTTGAGTGCCTTTTTAAAACTAAAATCACAGAGATGTCTCAAACCATGATCCGATCTCACAAACACGAACTGTACACAATCAAACAAAAAAATATTGCTTTAAGTCCTTTTGACGATAAACGTCAACTATTACCCCACTTCACCAACACAGCACCATGGGGCTATCCAATAACTTAAATAAATCTTAAATTTAAAACAGTCTACGGAATCCTCTCAACTTGTTCAGACATCGGACACTGTGTGTGCCTAGAAACTCATTAAACTAGGTAAGTAAACAACCGAAAAACTTAACATCTAGAAGAAAAAAACTGTATAAATAAATACTTTAATAAAAAAAATCTTACAAAAAGTATATTTACCTCTTAATTGTTTTTTTTAGTCGATCCAAGATATTACCAGAACAATGAACAAAAAAGTATCATATCAAAAACCAGAAAAAGACAACCTAGAAATTTCACAAGCTACAAATAACGCATCACCACAAGGATGGCAGAAGAAAAAAAATGACACGAAAAAGACTGCAGAATGTGTGACAACCAAGCAACTTGGGTTTCTGAGCCAAATGGATAATAATAGTAAAAATGTATGTGTTTACTGTAAAAGAAACACCTGTTTCTGTCAAAACTATTCACATTGTAATATTGGTACTAGGTTTTGTTCTAGTTGTAAACAAATGTTTTGTTTTTGTAAGAAATCAATTGAACATCATAATAACATAGAAAAATATTACGCGGTAAGAGGTGAACAAGACCTATTTTGCTATGAGCAAATATCTCCTTCTCCTTAATAATATGTTCAAGATTAAATTACTTAAAAATGAACGAACTATTTCAAATATGTTTTCTTATTTTTTCAGATCCAAAAGAAGTCCTGTATCCTGTGTCGTGCACAAGTACCAAACAACTTTCGGATATGTAAATTTTGTTTATTGGAATCTGCCATCAAATACCCAGAAACTAGAAAATTGACATGCAGAATTTTTCAACAGAAATATAAATATAACATCAAGTTTGATTAAGTTTTATGTTTTGTTTTTACTATTTTATTTTAATAAAAAGACTTACCAAATATTATTTAATAAATCACTTGTTGTTTTTTGATACCCTATCCTCGTTTTTGACTCATTTTATATAAAATTTAATTTGAAAAAATGTATCATATCAATCAAAAATGCTTACTATAAACATCTCCCAGTGTGCAAAATTATTACAAAGTTGCATCATATTTTTTGTTAATTAGATAAATAGTATTGGAACACAGAAATCCAGTAAAAAAATAATTTTTCAAATCGATCACTTAGGTCTCGAGATATTCGCAGAAAACTACTAAGGTCTTTTGTCCCCTGCGCAGCAAAGCAAAATTAGTATTTTACTGAAACCATAGGAGAAAAACGTGCGCACATAGCGGAAAAAGTACCTTTGGTACACCGGTTGATAGCAATCTCTCTCATCTCGACATTTTTCAAATAGTGCCCCTTTGACACTCTTGAAATAATAAGGCCCCAATGCTACAGATGTACGTCATTTTCTACTCTATACATTGGCACTTGTGACCGAGAATGGGCAACTAATATTAGGAAGTTTCAACCATTAGAGAATTTCAGCAGGCATACGTTAACGCTAAGTAGTCTAAGACCTTGTGGCACTTGACAGCTTGGGTAGAGGTCACAAATGACAGACGACTATATGACAGGTGCATGTCACTAGAGCAACCTGTATAAACCCCAAGCAGACTCACTCTGTAGAACATAAGTCACGTGATCACATCCCCTATTCACACAGGACTTTATGGCATTCCCTTGCAACCCCCTTGCAACCCTCTTGGACATCTTCAACAGCTACTGGCCAAGTGACGACATTGGAATTTTAACAGCCACTGGTCAAGTGACGTCATTGGTGATCACTTCTTGCAGAATGACCTTGGGTTGACCACTTCTTCGGGACTAGACACCACTTCTTCAGCAAACTTCGGAGAAGTGGATGGCATGTTACCAATTGGTCCAGAACCCACACTACTATACTACTTACGCAACAATTTAATTGCCTCCGCCAAAAAGATATATGGGGTGACGACTCTTTGACTCCTTCTCGTAGTATTTTTTCCAGCTGGTGCAATTTTTGAGCTTGAGTTGATGCTGTCAAAAAATTTGTCAAAAAAATAATTGCCTCTGCTGTATTAATAGCATTATTGTCGAAATTGACTTCTTCTTCTTCTGCAAAAAAAATAGAATTCACATTATATTATTATTATATCAAACAAACTTTTTATATATTGGATAAGTTTGAAAATATTGATTGGTACTATTTTTTTGTGTTGATATTACGATTTAATTTTTGTTTCACATTAAACACATAAAAACCAAAACGCATATCCCGGCTACACATATATGGCAAGAGGCAAAATACTTACTCCAAGTAACCAACTTCTTCATCAAATATCCCACTTGATTGCTGAAGACTTGTGTACAGCATTTTACTTTTATTTTACCAATTTTTCCTTTGACAACGTGGCTCTCTGTTAGTTTGTGGCAGACTGCATTGCCATCTTCTGTGTCCAATAGAGTTGTTCAATGTGCGCCCATTTTGCAACTCTTTTGACTCCGTCCAGTTTAAATTGCAAGTCTTTATTTAAAAGATTATTTCTGATGCCTTTTATCAATTGGGGTCCATCAAACAGAGGCACTATTTCCCTATTATTTATTTCAAAACCCTGTAATCTGCACTCTTAATTTTTTCTTTTGTAGGTTTCTACAGTATCACACATTAAGCTTTTAATGGCTGATACATTAGCTGTCCCCTGGTCACATACAGTGACCACTATATCTAGTAGTGCCTCCTGGAATTTTGATATCACTTTTTTGATTAAATTTTTTAGATCAACCTTTTGATGGGACCACTATTAAATGTGTAGCATAATGGCTCTGTCCCAGATCGTAAAGTTCAATTATTTCATCTTGCCTTTGGTTGTATGATACAGCCATGTTTATAACATTGCTGTCCTATATAGGTTTAATTTTGACACTGATTCGTTGAATGAATCCATTAAGGCATTATCCACACCAGCTGGAATTTGTTCTTTTGTCAGTAATTCTGCCAGGGTAGCTCGGCTAGGAAGACAAAAATTTTTAAATAATAATCTATATGCTTTCCCACTGGCAGAAGAGTTTAAAAATACTTAGTGCCAATATTTTTTTCTCTAAGGTACATCTTCTAGCTTTAGGACGTTGTTTCTGTGTTCTAATTTGGCACATAATAAAATTGTAGGTAGGTTCACTGACTTTATCCATAATTTCTTGATATTGCTCAGCATAGTGTTCAGCCATCTCAAGCCGCTTCTGGTACGACTGAATGCGACTGCTCATTGTAACTGATTTATTATTATCTCGAATCAGTCTCTTGTGAAGATGTCTGGCTTTTGAAGTGAGATGACTTCTGGTAACAGTTAGCCCTGATAATAATTTTTAGCTTACTGAGGATTTTAATAAAAACAAGCTAAAATTTAAAAAATATTGTAAGTTGAAGTTTGGACTATACTGTACTTTAAATGATCAAAATTTGTTCAAAATTGCATATTGTGTCTCAAATTTTTCCTCTAGTATATGTTTTTTCAATAGTAAAGTAAAGTGACTTACTGGCTGATATGGTAGATTTGCCTAAACTGGTAGAATTATTTTTTCTTCTTTTTGGTGTCGATGGTACAACTTGTGGAACAATATTGGTGGCCTCCACAGTGTTGACTGTATTGTCAACTCCAAGATTGGGCTCCTGGGCGTTGGTTTCATTTTCAATTCCAAGATTGCTTTCCAATGTTGAAGATTCTATAGATGTCAATCCTGAATAAGTTAATTAAATATTGATATGAATGCTGATCGTTTTCCCCGTGTTTGTATGTTAAAGAAACTTAACCTAGACAAACAGCATGGAAAATATAGCTTGACGTCTCAAGTAAAGCATTTTCTCTCTTACCTCGAAATCGCGATACCATGGTCATTAAGTATAACTAGTGATTTTTTCAAAAAAAAAGTAAAAAGATTTTTTTAACAACTTTTTACAATAAACTTAAAGAAGAAGACTTTAATCAACCCCGAGCATCAAATTTTTTGACAATATACCCGCTCCTTATATTTTAAAAATTTCAAAATCTTTGTAATCATGTGTAATATGCAGAAAGAAGAAAGTCTGCTGATTATCTCATTACATCCCCAAACAGCATCGAAGTGGAGAGTGCAAAATATATTTCAGATCAAATTTGGAGTATAATGAAACTGAGATAATTTATTATTAATGAATAAACAACACTGGTAGATCTGTCGACGTAGTCTTTTTTTCATGTTTTTTTTTTGTTTATTATTATCATAAATACAATACTGTAAGGTCTGTTTTTTGTTTTTTTTTTTTTAATTTTGCTTTTGGGTTTATATTTAAGACCAAACTCATTGTTATTAAACTTTATGTTTATAGAAACAATAAACTTCTGAATCTGAAGTTAATTAAATACTGGTACTATTTTCACATAAAAATGTTTTTTTACTATGTGTAAACCTATTAATCAATGAGGCAAAAACCAAAAAAAATCATTCAACATAGGGATCCAAAGTCTTAGTTGTTTTCAAGATTCAGAATGTCAAAGTGCACATGTTTTTCTGTCAAAACGGCAAGAAAAAAATGTTTGAATGCAGCATAATATACTATACTAATATTTTTATGTTTTTTTTACCTAATTCAAAAAATTACTTGCCGCTATTACTTTTTTCCCCTCGCTCCTTTTTTTCTCTTAACAAATATCTTCGGTCAAAGTATGTTTCACCTCTTCATTATGATAATTTATTTTTTAATTCACTTATTCAAAGGTTTACTATTAACAAATTGAAAGGGTTCCAGACGAGAGGCGAACAGCTCTTGCAGTAGGTGTACAAATTCGTGACAATCATTACACAATCGCTCACAATCATACACAATCGTTCACAATTATCCATATTTGTTCACAATCATACACATTCTTTCACAATCGTCCACAATCTTTACATAATCGTACACAATCGCTCACAATTTTTCACAATCCTTCACAATCTTAACACTTTTTCGCAGTATTCCACAATCTTTCGCGATTTGAAGCAATGTGCAAAAGCAAGCAAAAAGCAAATTTAGTGGGCGTTTCTAATTTATTGACCAGTAACTTGACCAATGACTGGACGTTTATAGTGGTCCAATTTTAACGAAATTTGGCACAAGTATTCTATGGATAAAAAGATATAAACCCTAAAAAAATTGAGCCCCCCCCCGCAATTAAGGTTAGTAGGGGTAAAAAATACCAGTAACTGACACAAATTTTAATGACTGGGTGGTTCTACCAACCCAATTTTAATAAAATTTGGTAGGAACATTTAAAGAACAAAGCTGCACACTTTATAGAAAATCAACCTTCTACCACTCCACATGAGGGTGTTAGAGAAAAAACATTACCTGCAGCCATATATTTGAATGACTGGGTCGTTCTACCCAACCCATTTTATTGAAATTTAACATAATAAACATATAACATATCCAAATAAAAAAGTCGTCACAGATTGACAAATAAAACAAAAAATTTAAAGACAAAGAAATATTAAGTTTACGCAGTCAGAGCAAATTGCTAATGTCCGACAAAAACTACAACTTGAGACCCAGAACTAGCCGAAGTGGTGTTCAAAAAATCGCACAAAACTGGAAGATCGCCACCAACCAGTCCGGTACCAAATAACATAACAAAAAACACCAGAACAAACGAAGAAAACAAGGGGCAGCAGAATACGAAAAACAGAGACCAAGAAAAATCACATGAAAAAATATACAGCTCTGCAAGCTCTACAAAGACAAACTATGCTTTCTCCCAAGACATATCAGTAAAAGAATTGGCTACACACTGTTCAATGAAATGCCACCAGTCCAACTTACTAATGGTAACAGATATTGAAGAAGAAACTTATACTATAACACACCCAAAACGAGGCATAACAATAAACTCTCCAAACAGTACAACAAGCTTACCAGTGAACTACGAACCAAGGAAGAAACAATTATCACAACAGTCTCCTGGTTTAAAAAATCTGCGATAGGAACTTAGTATTATACATATAATTCCCAGTTAGTTAGGACGCACCTGAAATCATTTGTATTAAAACCAAATATAATTAATCCACCACCAAAAACATCAGCGAATGCCTCAACTCCAATTGGACTATTTTGACTCTACACATAAACCTGACATCCAGTAACAACCAGTTATATGAAGCATTGGAAAAATTGGAACTGTCAAAAAAAAATTCAAATCCGAGGAGTAGAACAAAACTGGCATTTAGAAAACCATGAGATAATGATGTTATGGAACACACTATTATCTATCACAGTATTATACTTACTGCTTCGCCACCAAGCCCCCGCAGTTCAACAAATTGTAAGAACCAATGTCGCTTCTGCCAAAACCCTGAAAGATGCCTTATCTTTTCTAGATTCTAATTTTTTAAATGCTTCTTGAGACTTCTCCTCTAAAAAGTTACGTAAAGTCAAAATACTTTCTGTAAAGGGTAATAATTTTGGCTTTACAGCAGCGGATGCATTTACATTTTTTACAGCCTAACTTTGTGGTCCACTGTGACTCAATAAGTGTTTTAAATCGTTCCAAATTTTTAGGGACATTATCAACGTCGCTTGTTTTTTTGGTATTGGTATTTTTTTTTAATAGTAGTCTTATTGCAAGATCCGTGATTTTTTTAAAAGTCGTTCCAAAAAGAAGAGCGAGCGAAGCTGCTGCAAATGATTTACTTTCGTACTGATATCGGGATATAACTTTTACCGTATCTACTACGTCATAATGTAGAAATCATACCAGTGTAGTTGCCGTGTTTTCTAATTTCCAATAAAAATGTTGCAAATTCTCGCAAGTTATTAAAAATATGATGTAGGCTGCGTTCCCTTTTGTTCTTTTTAAGAAGGTTTTTAAATAATTTAACTACAAAATTTTGTGATGGTGTCTGTCTCTCTAGAACACGATTTCTCAAAAACCGCCGAACCAATTTTAAGCAAATTTGGTACAACAATTATTTACTACCCGGGGATAAGGCCATTAGTTTTTGGCGGTTACTGGGAATTTGCTAAAGGGGTGGAAAGAGGGTGTTAAATTATTAAACATGCGGTTTTCAAATTTACTTAAAGTTGTCATTAAGTCAAAACTTGTCAGATCCTTAGTTTTTGAGATATAACTGTTTAAATGCATGGGCGGCTATACGTACCTTGAGGCGCCAATTTTTGTAGATGGTCCAAACAGTCCCTAATAAAATATGCATAATTATTTTATTTTCGGGTTGTTCAGACAAGGAAATTTCTGCAATAGAAAAATATTTCTGTGAATATATTAACAAAGGAACTTACCCTTCAAGTCAGAAAATAAAATATTTTCTACAGCGAACTAAAAATATAAAAGTTTTCATATTCTTTGATATTTCTTCTGACACCCACAGTCAACTAAGTACTCCGTGGTGACGTACTGTAGGGTGTCATCCTTTCAAACGCCGACCTGACTGATACTTCAAGTAGGTACAAATTCATACTTCAAGTAGGTACGAATTCAGGACCAAAAAATAAACACAAAATTCTAAATAAATACAGGGGTGCTACGACGATTTTCTCGGCATGTTCCTCGGAAATGGAAGCACATAGAGAAAAAAGTTTAGGAACAAAAATTAAGGGCTTGCAAGGGAGCACCTAGGAATGGTAATTCTAGATGTACAAGGTGTATAACTAGCAAAATTGCTTCCACGTACATTTTTTTAAATGCAACCCACTGTATGTTGTACGATTTTCAAATAGCTTGTTTCAAGACGAATTCGAGCATACCTTACTTATTAAGTTTTTAATTTAAAATGACTGAATCATGACAGATCAAATAATGATCAATTACATGTACAGAGTTATTGATTGTAAATGGGCGCTCCATACAGAATTTAAATATGAAAGTTGTACTACTTTAAATTAATTTTTTAATGGTGTTGCTGAAAAAACAATCGAGCATCACATTTTTGACATATGACATAATGTTGCATTTTTTAAAATGGAACCCCCTTTATGTTTTTAAATTAAATTCTAAACAATTTTCGTAAAGTATATGATATACTTATTTTTAATTGTTTTTCAATTATTGACAATTGAAAAATGCCAACGGTTTGAAATAAAGGAAAACGGTGTGCAAATTCCCCTTATTAACTTTTAATAAGCTATTCATTAACAGTATCATTGCATTTAACCAGAGGTAAAACCCTCACTTTAACCGACACTTGAGATATGAAAGGGCAAATCGTTTTCCTTTATTTCAAACCGTTTACATTTTACAGGCTGTTAAACTAGCAAATTTGGCATTTTTCAACTGTCAAAATTTTTTAGAATTCTATTTAGAATCCGAAAATGTAAAAATATACACGGTCCACTCATAATCAATAACTATGTACCTGAACAGATAGGGATGCGATGTTACAATAACCAGCAGCGAAATTATATAAGCTTTTAAGTTTATTTTTGGGTCCTGAATACGTATCTAAACTATTGACATTTCCTCATGAATCACCCTGTATAAACGCACAATAAGTATCCGCACAAGGAAAAGTGCGCACATGAAAAAAAAGAAACGCAAAGAGCCAGCGCCAGTGAACGTGTTTTAAACAATTTAATAATTAATAAAGATAATATTGGTTACATATCTATTTGAGTTAAAAGGCAGAATTCCATCAGTGTATGCCCAGAGGGAGTTGACTTTTGTAGAATCTGCTCCGCTAAATTTCTAGCTGCAGCATCCACAGTATCTGTACACTGTAAGGGCATGAAGCCAATTACGTACGCATTCATTTTTACTAACAGGGAGTCGATTTCATGCACAATTGCTTCTGGACATTCTTAGAGAATGTGGATATGCAATCTATAAGGTCAAGTTGGCTTGCATTGAAAATAATGACTATTTACCATTTAATGTTTATGTTTTCACCTACCTTTATTGCTTAGGTATCCAAATATGCCCTCAAAACTCCCTTTTTGCAACAATATTTGAAGATTTTAGGCTTTTTTCCAACAAAAAATTCTATAAGTCATCACTATTGACAGAACACATACAAACTCTTCAATTGCCGAGGGCAGGGCCGGTGGCAGCTTTTTAATTTTTTGTCACTTATATATTTTTACCCTCTCTTTAATTTTGTAGGCTTTTTTAAAAGAACTTTGTTTTTGTTTTCATTATTTAAAGCTTTTGAAGGTTACACAACAAACCAACAGTCTTCATAAACTAACCTGCAGGCCGGAAAGAAAGTAGCTTGCCGAGAGCCGCGTTCGAACCAACCATAAGGGAACTCATATTCGTGCAAGTGCAGGTGCACGCTCTTTATGGGCGAGGGTACTACCTTCTTAAATGAAATAAGCCTTTTTACATATACTTTAAATATTTTGATAGCGGTGAAATACGCCGTCTGCCTGACCCCTAAGAGCCGATTTCTCAGTAGCGAGTTAGCGTTAACTCGAGCAATATAACCTTATAAAAATCCTGAAACAGCGGGTTAAAGTTAACTCCGGGTAACCAAGGCGAGGGTAAGTTACTTTACCCCAGGGTTAACCTAAAAAAATATTTGCCTAAAACAGCAAAAAACTGGGATTTAGAACCCGAGTTAATTTAACTCTCTGCTAACTCGCTATTGAGAAACCGGCCCTAAATGCACCGTAGCGACTAATCGCGATTACATAATTTTTTTTCTCTGTTGATTACTTTTTCTTTTAATTTTTTTTCTCTGTTGATTACATGAAAATTAAGAAGGAGCATGGATGAGCTACACTAATCTGAATATTCTTTTAACGGTGGACATGGGGTGAGACATGCATTAAAGTGGATTCAGAGTTCCGTAAGGTAAGCGTGAGGTACGAGGTATGCGGTAAGACGCAAGGAAAATTATCTATATAGCAAACGCATGCTGCTGTTTATAGTGTTTCGTAAGCTTCAAGCGCATACATTTGCAATTGTGTATTTCCCTTGCGCTTTACCGCATACCTCATACCGCTGACCTTATGGAACTATGAATCCACCTTTAGACATCTGTATTTGATCAATCTTTCATTGCGCGCTCGAAACCACTGTTGCTTGTCCCTGTTCGCCGCAACTGCCCCTACCTAATTTTTAGCACCTAGAACACCGGTGTCCAACGAGTTATTAAAATACTGTTTGTAGATGCAAATATCCCGTCCTTTCCTTGTGTCTTTTCTATAAAGCTCAGATTTTCGTCCCACTCCTATCGAGCTGCTCATATTGTTATCTCTTTTTTACATGGAACTTAAGTCTATCAATATTTTAGCCTGTTTTAGAAAGATGCATTTTTATCTTTTGGGGCTTGTTGAACCTAAACTCAAACGCGGCTGAGGCCTGCCGCCTTTATTGGCCTTTTTAAATTAAGGAAACCTGATATTTTTTCAGCCAGGTATTACATATAAAACCTTAGTTTTGTGAAGTCAATGCGTGGTGTGAATTTTGTCTTTAAAAATAACATTTAACTAAGAATTTTACCCAGTAGAAAAAAATTTGTTCTTAACTTGTGCGAGAAGCTTCATTCCCGCACTTAAAGCTTATCCGAACTCCGCTCCGCGTCTTTCGTCTAGCTGCTTTTGCGTGCGGGAATGTATATCACTTCTCGCACTTGTTAGGAAATATACACGCATGCCCAATAGACATTAATAAATTTTCTATGTTTTTCCAAGTTCCTTGAGCCAATATAGTATCTCAGTTATATGCCTAAAACAAAGGAAAAAGGAAACCCCATTAAAAATAAAACAGCAGAAATGATTGTAAACAATCAAAAACTACGCCCAACAAATATTACTGTCTTTGTATGCCTTAATTGCTTGATAGACAGTGACTGAAAATATCACCCGACGACGTCCGGCGTGTAATCTGAACGTAACCGTAAAAACAAAATATTGAAATTGATTTTTAAATGCAAATATGTTCTGTATTCTTTTTAATTGTAAAGTTAAGTAACGATTTTTATTTAATAATAATTTTCTTTGGCTACAATTTCGTAAGAAATATAGAACATTGACTTGCACTGGCAACTGTGACAAGTGATTTCGATATGTTTATCATAACCTCCCTTTTCTCTGATGGGTTTTCTTGTTTTTAAAGATTACTAATAATTAAAATTCACCGTAAAAAACGCAAGAATAAGAAATTTTAAATGAAAAATATTATAGGACAAATTCTTTTTGTAAATCTTGATAACAAAAAATACCGTATACAGTCGTCTATAAACAAATCAAAGATAGCGTGCAAAAACTAAAAATGCTGCTTTAAAAATAATGTGACGTTAGCTACATTACAACGCGTTATTAAGCGATGAAGTCACCTAACGGGGATTTTTTATAAGAGGTGCAAATGGTCCCTTATACTATGCATACAGCCTTAGTTATGTAAACTGAGATGTGGAAGTCTTTTTTTTTATTTAAGAAGGTGTTTTTTCCGGCCTGCAGTCTACTCTTTTTGTTTGGGAGAAGTTATGTGGGTCTGTTTTTTAACATCAAAAGTTTTAAATTACAAAGAAAACTCAACGTTTCTATAAAAAAGTTTTAAAAATTAAAGAAAATGTTAAAATAGAAGTGGCAAATAACTAAAACAAAAACTGAAGCCGGCCCTGCCGCAGAGATTGACCGCGTTGTGTGTGATTGCTATCAATTGTCTTTTCTTGTTCAAAAATGGCAAAAATCTTCAATGATTGTTGCAAAATGGGACATATAAGGACAAATTTGGATACCTAAGCGATAAAGCTAGGTGAAAAATGGGTGAACATATTATAAAAAGTAGTAGAAAGGCCATTATTTTGATTACAGGCCAACTGACTTTGTAGATTGCACATAGGCATTCTCTGAGAATACAAAAAGCAATTGTGCATGAAATCGGCTACCAGGATTCAATCTCTGTAGGAGGTATTGTTTACATTGGTTCTATTCATAACAAAGCCAGTATTAGTAATGTTGGTTATCAGCAAAATATTTAATATTCATAAACAAGTATTGTTTTAACCTAATAATTAGGTTAGTGTGACTACTTAAGTTCTCTAAAAATGGGTTTATTTTTTTTTTAATTATTGGGATGGCATCAAATCTGTTAATGTAAAAAAGTTCTGCTGGTTTTAAAACTAAAATATCAACTATTGATTTCAAAAAACTGTGGTACCTAGTACGAGGAATAATAAAAAATTTAAAATTGTTTTAACGTTACAATTTTATATTAAGAAGCCTTCTTTCCAATTTTAGTAATATGAAGTTTCATTTTATTATGTTAAAAATTAAGTTTCAAAAATAAGAAAATTTAATAGTAAATTCCTCATTTTTGACCTTTAAAGAGAAATTTATTAAGGAAAATTGTTTCTATTCAAAAGTTACTTAACGTAGTTTATTATTAAACTTAAAAAAACAATACGCACATACCTAAATAATTATGGAATGGGTAAAAAATAACGTCAATTTCAAATGGCTTCAAATCTTCGTTGAGAATAACCCAATTAAATTGAATTTATGTTGTGCTGATTGGTAATAATCTTGTCTTTTTATTACGGTGTCTTGAATTTTGCCACCAGCTTTTTTGTACAGGGGGACAAAAAAATACGAGAACAAAAAATACGAGAACATGTAAGTTTTACCATATTTTAAACGTGGGTATGGGGAACACCAGGCGATGAAAATTCCATTTTGTTAGTGTCTTGATGGCAGCTTAGTTAGGAGGTCTTGCTGCCCGAAAAATACGGACATCCGGCTTGTGGTAAGAGAAAAGCATTTTTTTCAAAATCTCCTTTTTTTAATTTTCACTGAAGAACACGTCTATTCTTGAAATTTTTGCTATGCCAGGCCTTAATAATTTTCCACAATGAAAATTAACGCAAACTTAGGATGATTCACATTCTCAAGCCTAATATTACCTTTAAACAAAATGGCTTTTGAGGGTTTGATTTAAATTGTATATTAAACTTTATAAAGTTCAGGTTTACAATGGTCTAGAGGATATCACTTAAGTACAAAATCTTTCATTATAGATTGATCCCCTTTTTATTTGCGTTATTTCTAGAGACAGAAAAAAATTCATACAAAAGTTCAAAATAAAAAACTACGAATTTGTCAAAATACCATGAAACATTCTATATTTTAGCGACACCCCGTATATCATTGTAAACCTAAAGTTTAATACAATTAAGTACATAAAAACTATAATACCCTCAAAAGAAATTTTGTTTAAAGGCAATATTAGGCTTGTAACAAAATCAGCCTGTACAATTGTGCTAAATTTACGTTAATTTTCCTAGCATAGCAAAAATTTTAAGAATAGACGTGTTCTTTAATCAAAATAAAAAAAGACGATTTTCGAAAAAACGTTGTCTTTCTCTTACCGCAAACCGTATGTCCGTACTAACAAAATTATTTTCATCGCTTGATACCCCCATTTTCCTTCTGAGATATTGCTGGTGGCCACCCTTACTAAAACACACAGTATATAAAATAGGCTCCAAATAGAAGAAAACGATGTGTTTTAATTGAAACCATTATTTTTAGTAAGTCGGGATTAGTCATTAATAGTGATTATATTATCAGTACTAGATCAAAGGTGCTAATACTAAAATAATAATTTTAATTTTAAAACATATAATACTTTTCCTTCAACCCGCACTATCTCTTCTTAACTGGCTTTTTAAGCTTAGAACTCTCTAAGGGCAGGTAGTAAGGCGCGCAGCAGGGGCAATACAATGGAAGCGACTAGAACTCCCCATGATCCGCGTCATCTGCTCTGCGCATGTCATAGAGACCAAATCCTGTGAGCTATATAAAATTATTAGTTTTTAAAAATTATAGACGTTTTCGCAGCGAGTGAATTTGATGACGGGCAGCGAGCATATAACTCCGATGAGTGGTACTCCATGGCGCCTTCGTTATAAAGGGTCTGCTAAGCACCAAGCTCGTCACGGCCTGGCATGCCGTGATGTCCTTCCCTTTTTCCTTCAATCCTCACTATCTCTTAACTAGCTTCTTAAGCTTAGAACTTTCTAAGGAGAGATAGTGAGGGCTGAAAGAGAGAAGAAGGGACATGTAATTATTTTAAAATCCAGAACATATCGATTTTTCTGATTGAAAATTAATACAATTATAAAACAAACTTCTTCTTCTTCTTCCTGCAATTCTCCGACATACACAATTTACTAAATATTCTACTGTTATAACCTTTCGATTTGGACCAGAATCTGACACTCCAACTTGACTTATCGCATCCCGCTGGAAATCTCCTTTTAATTGAAGTTCGCGCTGCCGCCTGGTAATCGCAGGCTTGACTGTAAGTAGCATTTCTACGTTCAAATGTGGCACACCCACCGATGTGTATTTCTACCTGTAAGAGTTCAGAATAGCTTGATCAATAATTTGACTATTATCTATGTAAAAAAAAATAATTGAATTACTAATTCAAAGATGCAGCATTTACACAAACGATATTTTGGACACACGATATAACAAATAATTTTAAAAATCAAAATAGTATATTCCACAACACGTTAGGGATAACCCTAAAATGGCGGATAAACAACAAAGTCGAATAAAATTCTGGAACTTTGACACACAATTTGTTGTCTATTTTTTAAGCTAAATATCTCGGAAAGTATAAAAGATATTTGATTGCGGTTTGCATCATATTAGAACGCATTGATTGCCTTTAAGAAAAGTGGGCGTGTTTTGATAGTAAACAAGTTCATTTTCACCTAACTTAACCCCAATGAATGCCCTAATATGTTGCAAAACGCAATCCACTTTCTCTTATACTTTTTGAGATTATTAACTTAAAAAATTAACAAGTGTCAAATAAACTTCAATTTCTGTAAAAAACGAAAGATGCTATTAAACCCGTCAATTTATTTCTTGCAATTAAACCACTGACTCTTCCAAACTGAAAAAATAAAAAAAGGTATTGGTCGAGTAATTTTTTTTATTTAAATTAGGTTTTTGATAACTATTACTGCGAATTACCACAACCTAGATAATGGTTTATTATAAGTTAGGTACTGAGTTATCACAAATCAGGTTGGGGTTTATGGCAACTTGGTGTCTAGCAAATCAGAGCCAAGGTAGCGAGCGATGCGCTCAAATTTTCGACCGCTTAAGCCAAAGGGTACAAAATAAAAACAAGAAGGGAGTCAGGGTGCGACGATAGAGACCTTCACGCGGTGGGGGTGCGTTCGGGGAAGATAAAACTGCAAAAAATATGCAACAATAGCAGCGTAAGCGGTCTCCAGGGATATACGGTCGAAAGTCGCTTGGGCTACTCTTAATTGCATTTCCGTCAGTGCGGATGGTATTTCAAGTAAGGGTTGCTGTCTCAAGTCACGACCTGAGTTTCGTACTCGACTTAGAAATAAAACAATTTTAATTAAAAGGATGCTTGCATGGCAAAATAAATTATTTTATTCATAGAAGACCGGTTACGGCAGCAATAATATAGTTAGGATATAATAATATACAGTAGCACTCATCAATCATGCAACCATTTCACCTTTTGTAGTTATGGGCACAATTGACTTTGACAATTGAGGCAGAGCAGCTGCAAGAACTGGGGGCAGTTCTTATAGAGGGAGGGGGAATGTAACGATTGGCCGAATTAGGGAATAATCTCCGATATATATATTTTAAAATAAAACATTATTAGAATAAGATTATCAAGGTCTTAATCAGAAATAAATAAACCAAAAACACAGTCAGCAGGCCAAGGTTTTCTCAACAATATTTGTATCGAAAAAAGTCACGAACAAGAGATTGGGGAAAGCCGACGTGCTGGCGATCGAGAAGATCGATCGGGACTCGTTTTTCAAGTGCGAGCTCGTAAAGAGTTCTTTTTTCGGTCAAGAAAATTATTAAGAAAGTCCGCGGAAGCGAAGGCGAATCAGAACCGAAAGGGGTACCCATCTTGAGTCGAAAGAAAAAGGGGTCAGAGCGTCGAGCGTTAACGGGCAGACCGAGCAGCTCAGAGTCAATTGGGCACCATAGAATTTGTACATAACGTAAGTCAAAGTGTGTAACGTCAAATCCCCATCTCTCTGTTTCACGTAGGGTCACCCTTTAGTGTTCTTGTAAGTTTAAATAATACAACTGATTTGTGGTCCTGTACGTTACACCCTTGTGTTCATTTTGTCTCTAGTCAAAGGGCCCACCCAGGTGAAGTTGGCACCCTTAGGGGAGATCCCGTATCTCGACCCCCTAGACAATCGCCCGGTTTGAGCCAACTATGACCTAACCCGGCCGTTAAAAGTGAAAGCTTCTAACGAATTTTAGACAGGATATAGTTAAGGGTAGTAAAGACTCGCCCCGTAGCTGTATTTTACTGTGGCAATATATTATAATTTATTGATTTGTATTGATAATATTGGAAAAATTAATCAAAAATACTTATCTCAATTTCACTTTCAGTTGTAAATTTCATTCTAATGAGTCCGTTGATAATTTGCCAATAATATTTACTCACTTTTTGAACAAAATCCGTTTTATAAACATGAAAATAACTGCACGCATGAAAATGACAACTAAGTATTTTATAAATCACGGATGATATCGCAGTCGTCATGCGCTGTTGCACGTGATATATAAGACTGCTTCGTGTATGTTCGTATCGCAATACGCTACGTTAGATATGAGAATGCGGCCAGGGGGGGGGCCCTTTGGAAAAATACCCCCACGCAGTGAGCGACGAGACGCCGCCGTCGCGACAAGGCCACCATCACCCGGCTGACGTCCAGAACTAGGGAAAACAAGAAAAAGCAGATTCAAAATCACGCACAAGGCACCAAAATACTCAGGTATCACTGAACCAATAAATCAAAGATACTGACAATCACAGGCCTCCTCCATGATTATGAGGGGTAGCCGTCCGAAAAGGAATTGGGTTGCATGAGTACTTATCGCTAGTTGACTAATGACGATAATGCTGACTAAATGACGATAATAATACTTTAAACATTTCCAACTATAAGAAAATACCCTCCAGCGCAGTCGAAACCCCTTTTCCTGTTTGTTGAATCTTTCGCTTCAGCGCCCGGGTTGAGTCAACAGAGTTGGCCCAAACCGCAATATTTGCCTAGGGGGTTGAGATACGGAATCTCCCTCTCAAGACGAGTGAACCCTTAGACTGGTTATGACCAAAATTATTCCACAAAATGTTAAAAACAACTAAGGAATTTAATTATAACAAGCGTAAGTTACAAGGCTACCAAAAAGGCTTGAATTACAATAGAGAGACAAATACGGCTTGCTCTGTAACAACTCTGGACGGTACCGCTTGCCTCACTTTCTACCCGTTCCGGTATTGTAGACACGGTACCCTTGTAGGCCGTTCATGCCCCATTCGATGAACAGCTTGTCTCGATGTCCAAAACTGTCTGTCCTAACCACCTTCCAAATTCCTCCCAAGTAAACCCTTGCTCCCAAAACCCACGCTGTGACGACAGTATCAAAACTTCCAGCGCGTTTTCCCCTGATTGGTTAATAATCGATCGTACCATAATTCGTTCGATGACCGCAGTAGCAAATCGTTGACTTAGCTGAGCTGCTTTTTTTGGTGCGCTTCGATCGAACGAATTATAGATTTATAATAAATAATTATTATAATTAGAAAATATGCAATTTATTATTTACTGGGTGTATTCACGTAGGTAAAAAGGAAACTTTAGGAGTAAAGCCTGTGCTGGCACCAGCAAAAAAATCACTGCTACAAGGGGGCTGCCATACTGACACTCAAACGCATGTCTGTTCTTAATACTGACGCCATATTTTATTATTATTGTGGTGAAGTGTGTCTTTTCTCAGTACAATAAATTACCTAACCCTGCTTTTTTGTTGTTTTTTTTTTAATTTAAATATTTTGAAAAAAAAACTAGAAAGTTTGTAAAAACTGCATTTTGGATTGAGAACGCTCACGCCAGCTGCTTACGATCTCGCTCGGCGGGTTTATATTGAGCGGCAGCGGCATAATCAGTACCTATACCGTTTGAGGTTACCCCCCGATTTATAAACTCAACGGTACTGGGGCTACAAAATATATTTGACTAGGGTTGGATATATCATGTGATTGGGTACTATCCTAGCAATTCGACGTTGGCCCATCTTAAGCCCCTTGAACACCTGGCGAGAGTTACAAACTCTATGTTGGCATTCAAGCATGTCTATTTCTATCTTATTTTTGAAAAAAATGACATGCTAACTGGACTTGAACGACAAGTGTCTACTTCCAACCTTATAGATCAGTTAGACCTGCCACTGCTGCTCAATACGAAAACCTATTTAACTATCTTAGCTAGCAACACCCACTGATGTATAATTAGTACCATATTTAATAGCGACAGGTTGGCCTCACAGATTATTCTTTATTTGGTTGATCTCAAACTCAAATAACTAAATATTGTTTTGTAATGTCAATCTTTTTTTAAGAGTTTTTTAATCATAGTAGCAATGGAGAAAGATCTTTTTCTGGATTTATATAAAAAATAAATAAGTGAAAGGTTATGATACAACTTTTTCTTAGGAAATGGATGTATAAATAATAAAAAAATAACCAACATTATTTTTATTATACACAACTAAGTGATACTTGCAATCATATTTACAATTTGAAAACATTATTTTAAATAAAGAAAAATCTAATCTAATCCTCAAAAAGTATAAAAATTCTACTTACTAACTTAATTAACTTTAATCATTAAAAATTCCGACCTACTAACTTAAACTTTAAGCAAATAAATGTGTATCTATATTACTGGTGCCTAAACAATACCAGTCTTTTTAGCTGATCCCTCACCTTATCCCCAGATATTGTCTCATTTATTTTATTGCCCAAGCTATTTAACCTTATTGAAGCATATTTTTTTGCAATTTTTTCAATTAAAATTTTTTTATGCATCTCTTCATAGGGTGCTTGATCAAAAACATGATTTTCCAAGCAGCTAAAGATATTTTCATTGGATATTAATGTTCGAGTTTCTTTCATTATTGGGTGGGAGGTAACCCAGTACATTAAAAAAATTTTTAATGGTTTTTTCTATTTTTTGACCAATTATCTGAACATTTACAGATGGATAAAGTAATTTGCCTCTTGATTTTCGTTTAATCAACTTCAAAGATCCATGCATGTCATCAAAATCTGCTATTATAGCTTCTTCGCATATTGGGCAGCTTATTTTCTTTTTAATAGAATTAATCTTCTTCTTTTCTTCGTTCCCACCTTATATTTGTTATTTCTGTTTTTTCTTTAGAGCTTTCTGTCACATGTAACATTTCTGTACAGTCTTGTCCAATGCAATTTCCAGTGTTATTTTTAATAAAAAATTCAAAATTCAAAAGTAGCTTTATTGTCGTGCATATTAAATAAACATTGACAAAGCCTTACTTAAAATCTAGGATAATTTAAGAATAGTCATTTTACAAGGGAAAAAAAAATTAAAAATAAATCTGAAAGTAAAAAGCAGTAATCATAAAATATACATACTTATCAAGCTTGATCTAAAATACATCAATTTTTACCCTTAGTTAGTTAATCATTCATTCTATCATTCTATCATTAAAAAATTCTTCCAAAGTATAGAATGCTTTGGAGATTAAAATATCTTTAGTGTGGCTTCTAAAATGTTTATAACAATTTAATTTGCGTATTTCTAGCGGCAAATGATTAAAAAGTTTTTTACCATTGTAAACAAATGAGTTTTTAATTAAGGTAGATCGGGGAATTGGCAATGGTAATAAAAATGGCCGGCGCACACTATAGCTATGCTCTCTATGTAATTCCTCTTTATACTTTTTAGAAACTAAACAACCAGTCTCCAAAATAAATATTGAACATAGAGTTAATATTTTATTATCTACATATAAAGATCTGCAAGAATATCTTCTTCTGACACCTCATAAATTTCTGAGGGCTCTCTTCTGTAAGATAAAAACTGATCTAAACAAAAAATCAGAACAAGATCCCCAGAAGCAAATGCCATATGAAAGGTGAGATTGCACCAAAGAAAAATAAACATTTTTCGCAGCTTCAAAACCAAGGTTGTCTGTTATAACTTTTATTGCGTAGCAGCTAGATGCAATTTTGCTTTTAAGTTTTATTATATGTTCATTGAACTTTAAGTTTTCATCAATAACAAGGCCAAGAAATTTGTTTGCACCTGGATTGCTGACATTTTCATTATCTAAATGAATATTTTAGACATTACATTTAAAGTTCAAAATATTAGTTTTCGAGACATTAAATGATAACAAATTTGCATCACACCACTCTTTAATTATAGATAAGTCATTTTGAACTGTTGCTGCAAGCCTCTCTAAATCATTGTCATGCCACAAGAAGGTGTTATCATCTGCAAAGCTAGTAAGTTTCCCTTTAATTGGCAGGTGTGAGATATCGTTAACAAAAATTAGGAACAGCAGAGGACCAAGTATGGAACCCTGAGGTACTCCTTGATTAACTGGTTCAGAAGTAGACTGCTCATTGTTTATTAATACAGCTTGAAAACGCTCTGATAAATAAGTTCGAAACCACTCAAGAGCCACTCCCCGTACTCCATAGCTCTCCAACTTCTCCAGCAGTATTCTATGATTCACACAATCAAACGCCTTTGATAAATCACAGAACACTGCCGAAGCCTTATCACCAGAGTTAAGTTTAAGGTAAAGGTGCTCAAGAAAATTAAACATGGCATCATTTGTGCTCTTGGAGGCTTGAAATCCAAATTGTGAACTGCTCAAAAGGTTATTTTCATTTAAAAAGTTTACAAGTCTTATTTGGACCAATTTTTCAATTATTTTAGATAAAGTGGGAAGCAAAGCAATTGGCCGAAAATTGGAAGGAAGGTTATGATCCCCCCCTTTAAATAGTGGTATTATTAAGGCCTTTTTTAGACAAGTTGGGAATTTGCCAGTATTAAAGGATTTGTTTATGGCTCCAACCAAAACATTAAGCACAGAATCTGGGAGCGCCTCAAAGACACGAACTGAATTTTTATCCCAGCCTGTAGCATTTTTATTTTTAAGCGCCTTAAAGATTAATTTTATTTCCGCCGTTGTTGTGGGAACCATTGAAAAAGTTTCAGTTGTAGAAATATTATTTAAATAGCTCATGGGATCTCTCCTGTTCCTAATTTTGCTCGAGAGATTGGAAGCTATGTTGCAATAGAATGAATTAAAATCATTGGCATTAAGTTCGGTAGTAAAACTAGATGGGTTTTGCCCCCTTAATTTATTAACTATCTTCCATGTTTCCCTATTTTTGTTTGAAGCATTCTCAATCCTATTATGAAAATATTGTCTTTTTGATATGTGTTAGCATACGTCGATAGGTTTGCATAAACTGCAAACAATTAGGATTATTGCTTGAATTGCGACTTCTAAAAAAAAGGTTCAGTTTAGTATAGCAAAGCAGGAAAAAGATCAGTAAAATTTATCCAAATTGTACTATAATAAAAAAGTTTTTAGGATTGTTATGGTGCTTCGGCTTTATCTACATAGAGACCAAAATTGCAGAGTTTTTTTATATTGCTTGGTTAAAAGTCAACATTGGAAAGTATTTTATAATATACACTTACCTGACTCCACAGAAAAATAGCTCCAAGTGATCTTGGCTGAATTTGTATGTCAGTATGTATTTTATTGATTTTCTTTCAACAACTTCTCTTTCATATAGATTTAAAAGAGAAGTAATAGATACTAAAAATCCAACAATTGGCACCTTTTTCTTGGTCATATGGAGGAAACGGCCTTCTTTGTTCTTTAGATTTTGTATATAATCATATAATTCCCTGACTCTTGGTTTCCAATAGGATTCATTTGCTTCCCTCATAGGAATATTCATTCCAAACCCAAATGGGTTACGAGAATTGAGGAAATCAAAAATATTGTTGATATTTTCAATGAATTCAATAGTCGGTCCTACATCTTGAAAATCGGTCAATTCTATGTCATCCTTAAGGAATTTTAGGGCATCAGCAACGCTTTGACTTAATGTCTGTGCAGCAATCTTGACCTACAAAAAAATAAAATTTACATAAAAACATAACTAATACAAATTTTCAAATTACAGGTTGCAAGGTTTTATGGTCTAAATAAAGAAGATGGTTATGTTATTATATATAACATAGAAACCTACCCTCATTTTAGCCTGGGTCCATTTTATGTGTTTCTCCCTCAATTTATTTCCAAGATATAGTCCCTCTTCTTTCTGCAGCTCATTTAGTTTCTCAATATACTTCCAATTGACTTCCTTATTTTGCTTGTCCAGAATAATTCCTTTGGAAGCCCAGTTATTTCTTATTAACTTTAACATGTGGCATATGTCAAATATTACATAAATTTTTTCCCCCCTAATAGGATGTAAAAATGATGTTTTTAGATATTCTACTGAAGATACTTGGCATCCCAACTCGTTCATCATTTTAAAATGGACATGTGGCCCATCGCATGTAAGTGACAATATTCGCATGGTCTCTATCCCACTTAATTGTATGAGTGCCTCCTTCACAAGGTTTGCTCTTTCAATCCCTGACATTGAATTTATAAAAAATACCCAATAGGAATTTTAAAGTTGGCATTTACGCCAACAACCATTAATACCAGCACATGTGAGGCTGGATCTCTATCATTATTGACATCCATGTTTGAGCCAACATCCACATAACCCCAGATATTTGATGAGTGCCTCTCAGTTCTAATTTCTTTTCTTATTGACATTTCATCCAACATTAATGAACATAGTAACTGGTATCCATATTGTTTGTAAAAATCATTGGACCTTATTTTTAGGGCCTCGATTGCAGGCTGTGTAAATCCAGGAGAGCAGTCTACTTTGGCCAACCACTTCCTAATTTCCGATGGCGATGGAAGTGCCAGATTGAAAGTGTGGCGAACATAATCATAGGCTTTGGCACTGTAAAATTGAAGAGTCATGGCAAATGCCTTCAACTCATGGGGATATTTAGTTCTAGTAACGGCTCCCTTATGTTTATTTTGTACTCTTAAATTTAACATCATGCGTCTCATAATGTCTAAGGGAACGCCTGAAAATGTTGACTCTATGTGGTCAAGGGCATTTGAAGATAACTTGAATTTTTTTTTTACTTCACTTAGAGCTTGTTTTAATAAATTTATTTTTCTTAATCTCCTTGCATTTGTTCTCTTTGTAGTGTCCATTTTAGTTTTTAAATGTTTAATTTTTTTTCTAGCATTGTCAAGTTCAATTTTGTAATACTCTGATGGACGACTGCAAAAAAACTGAGTTTTAATTTTACTTATTCATAAATAATATGTATAAGGAGGGGGGGGGGCATTAAAATGATCTCTTATTAATTGAGATGCAGTTAAATTTGTTTAGATAAATGAATTCTTTGAACTTTGTTTTACATAAATTATTATTATTAAAAAATATATTGATTTATTAAAACAAGGCTTTTTTTAATTTTAAAGAATTTATAGTACTTAGTCTATTTTAACAAAAAAAAAATTAAACAAAATATTACCTGTAGGTGTGCATTTTCTTTATAATCCTTCTTTTAACGGAAGAAGTACCAGAAGATGGAGTTTTTCTGCTATCTGTCGAACTACTTGATTTGTAATGAAAGTATTTACTAAAAAATAATTTCTGAATTAAATAGAATAGAAAGCTATACAAAAAAGTAAAGCAAAATGTGCTACATAATAATAATTAAATATCTAGAGTTTTAATGGTAGGTATGTTGTCTCTATTAAAGTTAGTAAAAGGAGGAAAGGTAATATTCATGTATCATACCTTTTTTTTTAAATTTTCGGTTGGTTTGGTGAAGAGTTGGTTGATGAAGTACTTTTTAATGAGGCTGCAGGGCTCGAGTCTTTCTCTTCCATAGAAAATTTAATTTTTTTAGGGGTTATGGGCCTGGATTCCACATCCTTCATTTCGCGTTTTGTTCTACTTTTGAAAATATCATGATCTGCACTAGTACTCGCCACAGGTTCATCAATATTTTCTTGAAAATTAGCTTCCTCAAATGGTACTGGCAAATTAATATTAGGGATAGCAGTTTCTACAAGCTCTTTTCTATTCATACCAACTTTAAATTGATCCTCAGTAAAATGATATGAGCAAACAACTTGTCGACCATGAATAAATGTGACAGGATCTCTTCCAATCAATTTTAACCATTGTTGTTGTCGAACTAGGCCTTGAGGGATTCTACAAAAAAAATTGTATACTTAACATTGAACTTTTACCTGTAGCTTAAATTGAGTTGAGTACATACATTGAGACATACAGTAAATCAGCATTTTTCTTCCTGGTAACAAAATTGTAATTCTCTTTGTAATTAATTATACCAATATTCACAAATACTTGTCTATAATAACTCTTAGAAGAATGACAAAATCATAGTGAATCATTACCCATGGCAGTTAGGTCTAGTCCACATTGCAACCTGTGCCTGTAAGTGATTTTTCCTCTCCCACTAATAAAAAGGTGGAAATGGGGGTAATTATGCAGTATACGGTTTTCTCCCATTTTTTGTTTTTTTTAAATTCTTTATGGGGGCACCTACTAGAGTCCTTAGGACCGCAAATCCGCCTGCGCCCGATTTTTTTTTAAAGAGAAAAAAGGTTGCTGGGGGGGGGTTGTAATGTGTTTTTTTGGTTGTTTTGGGTTGGGTTGGAATACGTTGGGTTGGGCTGTGTTGGATTGGGTTGTTATAGTGAATTTTAAAAAAAAACGCAAAAAAATTAAAAAAAAAAAACAACCAGTGCAGGCGGATTTGGGGTCCTAGGGACCCTAGTAGGTGCTCCCATAAAGAATTTTTCATAAAAAATCAAAAATGGCAGAAAACCGTATACCGCATAATTACCGAAATGGAAAGAGTTGGAAAAGTTCAACAATTTCCCAGTTTTTATTATTAAAATAACGGGGGAGATAAAAGCTAGTTCAGAAATTGAAATGTATACTATGCATTTCCTATTATTTTGGGAAAATGTGTACCTTGTACAAGTGGCACACCGGGGTTAAGATTGGTACTAACAACAAAGACAAAATACGCCTCATGAGGGAAAGTCTACTTACCGATGAAAAGAAAAATAACTTCCTTGTACTCTAGCGTCATTACCGCACCCAATGGCAAAACAACGCACCATATTTATAATAGTTCGGTCTCACATTCACAGAAGAAGGGTAGTAAACACACCAATAAAAGTCTGTTCGTAAAAAAAAACAAAATAAGTAATAAATTCAAAACACGTGAATAACTCGAAAAAGCTAGGTTAAATGTGTCAAAAAACAACTGATTTTATCAACGACATACGTAACCCGCCATTTGTAATCAAGAAGCGACGTGCGTTTGAGTGTCAGTATGGCGAACGCATGTTGCAGTGATTTTTTTGGGGCTATTACTCCTACAGTTTCCTTTTTACCTACGTGGGTGTATTTAATATTCTGGTATAATTTGACCTTTTTGGGCGTTCGTTACATGCCCTCTTCCTCTAAAAAAACGCCCTCGTTCTTGCAAGCATGAGGAAAGGGAGCGATACCGTAGAATGTGTCCGTCCAGAGTCGATAAAATCAGATTGCACAAATAATACGTTTGATTGGTGCTACTTAATAGAGACATAAAGCTATTTGTAACTCATCGCGGTATACGTATCCGCATCTAGCGAGAACCAAGCACATTAATTGGTCAGAAACTTGTACCACGTTCGAAAAAAGCAGATATATGCTAATCTAAGCTAATCACGTATCGTTACGGCATACGTATCGCATCTCAGCACCTATTGCGTTCAGAAACACCTTAAATTAGCATATATCTGCTCTTTTCGAACGTGCTACAAGTTTCTGACCAATCAATGTGCTTGGTTCTCGCTAGATGCGGATACGTATACCGCGATGAGTTACAAATAGCTTTATGTCTCTAATAAAATCTAAACTGAACTCTTAAAGAGGCGCTTTCATTGAAATGTTCGTTACACCGAAAACAAATTAAAATGCCCCGTACTCAACCTTCTTCTGTGGCACTCCCACACTATACCTTATTTATTGCCTATCACCTTCTCCCATACGCATACGTGTATGTTCTTTCATTCTGAACCTCATGTTAACTCCCCCACCAATTATTGGCATCTTTTTGGAGTAGCCGTGGTTGCTACGGCTACTCATTGCCCACGGCAAACTAAGGCTCGACCATTGTCCTTCTTGTCCCTTCTTGAAGGAACCATTGAATGTTGATTTTGCGAGTGACCTTAGTTGATTTTTCCACTCGTGCGTTTGCCCACCACAAACAAGGGATAGACCATTGTCTATCCAACACCGTTCTCAACTAAAAAGCCAGTTAACTCCTACCGCCTCAGTGCCCTTTACCCTACTGTGGCTGCCATTTTTATAACCAAATTGACAAGTAAAATGTCGATTTTCTGTCAGTTTGGTGTCAATATCGCACCGATCATAGGTGATGATGATACTAAAACGAAAATGAATTAACTGGCTTTTTAGTTGAGAACGGTGTTGGTCCATCTTGTTCCTTGTTGAAGGAACCGCTGAATGTTGCTTCTGCGAGTGACCTTAGTTGCTGTGGCCACTCGTGTGTTTGGGGAGCGGAGGTTTCTCTTCTGGTATTCTCACGTGTCTGCTTAACTTGGCCTATTCTTCTTAAAGGTAAGCATATTTAGCACAATGGGGCCGATTCTTACGCAAACGAAAGAAATTCTGCCGTGTCAGTTATGTGGCAACGCCGACTGCCGAATGTGCTTGTATCGTACTGAGGGCGAAACCATCGAGGTGGCCATGACCAAAACGTCTTACCCTTAAATGTCGAAGTCACTTTTAGGTTATATTTTTATTAAAATTTTTGTCTTACTATCATCGGAATATTTTTTGTCTATTTTAAAAAAAAAAGTGTTGCGGAAGACCAAACTAGGTGTAGATTTGAAGAAGGCACAGATGGACAAAAATAACAAAGCAATATTTTGGGGATGCTAGCCATATTTACAGTAAGTCGTAAGTTAAATTAGTCTTAAATAAAAGCCTTTTACAGTTGTACCTGGGACCGTATTCTTGTAGTTAAAAAAGCTAAGCGTTTTCAAGAATTATAGGCAAAACAGCAAGTGGTTAAAAGAGATTTTTTGAAAAAGGCAAGCGCTTCTCAACGCGAAGGGAAAACCGCAAGCTATTGCAGGATGTTTTGCGATTCATTTTGGAAAGGGCTTAGCGTTTTTCATTACGAAATTAAGCCATTTATTTTATTATGTGTATTTTTATTCAAATTTTAGAGGGCCCTAGGTACATAATCAGCAGTACTATTTTATTAACTTTTATGTAGAATATTTGCATGAGTAAAAATAAAAGCAGGACGTCCCGGGTTTGGTACCTATTTATTAAGTCAAATGACCTGTTTTTATTACCCAAGTTTTAAAATTAATAATTTTTTTATTGTTCTCTCAAGAAACTCAAGTAATATTAAAAAATGCATCTTTTATAGCAGCAGCAAAGATTTTATTAAAGTTGATCACAGTCATAGCTTTTTTTTTACTTAACTTAAAAGAGCACCTTTCCAGCTAACTCGACCCACTTTTCTTAAAATATTTTACAAGAAAACTTGAAGAAGATCAAAGTTACAACATAAATTTAAAATAATTGTCTGCGGTGCTTTAACATAATTATATATAAAGGGTATAATAACAGGATCGAAAACGTGTAAAAGAAAGCAGTTTTAGAATAACCTTTTAAACATTTATTTTGATAACAAATCCTGAGACCAGGAGATTAGATCTCACCCCAAACCAACCTACTTGTTTTAAATATTTTACAAAAAACATAAAAGAAATCAGAATTATTGCAAAAAATGTGTGTCAAAATGTTAAATCTATTGATATAATTTCCTCAAAACTTTTGCCTGTGGCGCATATTTTGCCAAAAAATTAGGACTAGATCCGGCCGAGAATTTGCCCTTGCTCTTAAATGAAAACAAGTTTTGTTTATAAAAACTTACTAAACCGCACCCGCTCCCGTCTTTTAAAAAATATGTGGCCACCCCTGTATGAAAAACAATATTTCTTTTTTTATATATTTTTAGGAAAACTACTAAACTAAACTACGTCGACAACAATTACCGACTATATTTAAAGGCAATTATAAGGAGGAAAAATAGTAGGTACATGACATTTCGAACTAAGGTGTAGTATCTATTTTTTTTTCAAAATTTTTGTTTTTGTCAAGCAAAACTGGTGGCCCAATGAAAAAACGTGTAATTTAATTTGTCGAGGGATTAAAAATCACTTCCTGAATGCTGAGGTGTATAGACTATTTCCGAAGATAAATAAACAAAGCAAAAATTTAGTCCCCGGGAAACAAAGTAAAAATTTAATCTGTGATGATTTCTAGAGGCAAAATTTAATCCTCGGGAAATAAAGTAAAAATTTAATCTCCAGATAATACAATCAAAATTTAATTCTGAAGATTAAATACGCCACTTTACTCCTTAAAAACAGGAATTAAAATGCTACTTTTAATCTCTAAAGTACATAAACAATAAAATCAATGAAAAGCGAGCTTTCCCTCAAAAAAGGTAATGGTAACCGTAGATCCGGATTTCGCACTTGTGGTGCTCATCAGTATGGTGCTAGGAATTAGGAGATTAAATGATGATGATGTTAAATTGTAGAATCGGCAGAGGTACCTTCAATTTGAAGGAAAATTAAACGTCTCTACGGAGACAGATATAATTATCTTTACAGATATCTTAAGCTCCGGAGTTGATAAATCTAAAAAGGAATTCAGTGAGGGTGAATAAATAACAAAATCAATGAATAGCAAGCTTTCTGTAAACATAATTGTATCTGTCTCTCAAATTGAAGGTACCTCTGCCGATTCTGCAATTTGACAGATGGTTGTCTTTTACATGAATCCTGGGTCATATTTGTTCATCATCATTTCATCTCCTAATGCAAGCAATTTTCCTGGCGTAATTTCAGAAGTAGCTTTAGGCGCCTCCGAGCAGTCCGCGTTTACAGCCTCTGGGAAATCATCCCCACCATTTTGATTTTCATCCCAGTTACTGCAACCAGCTTTAGGTTGTGAATTTGGTTGCTGGCGTTTAGGTGTAACTTCTTTCAACCTCGACTCAGTTCTATTAGACGTGGAATCATTATCCTCCAATGACAAGTATGCATATTCTGGAATAATACTGGGATTCAGCGGTGCAGTCCCAGTTGATTTGTAAGCCGAAACTGCGTTACTGACGGTAGCAGACTTGTTCCAGCAAAGGATAGCAACATACCAAATTGTAGCCCGCCTATTTTTCTATCTGGGCTCTTCTTAATAAATGCATTACAGGCATGTTGATTATTTGACTTTAGTGATTTAAAAAACGCCCCGTACAATGGCTGTAAAAATTGGGTGGTGTGACTTGGCAAACATAAAAGTGTAATTACATTTTGTTCCGCATATTCAAGCATGTGAGGGTCATTACAGGGAGATGAATGACCATACATGATCAATAATACATTACCAGCTGGTATTCGCAGTACAAAGTAAGAAAAATCGTGCTGTTGATATAGGCTGACTTCTCAGACATATAAACTACTGAACCTGGCGGCAAGTCATCTTCCCATTCCTTTTTTTTATTTTTTCCTTTAAAAATGCATGCAGAAAGAATAAATGTACCTTCCGCACTGCAGCATGCTATTACTGTAATAGTTTCGCCTCGCTCACCAGACGTGATGGCTGCAACATTTTTTGATCCCTTTCGCTACTACGTGTCCTGGTTTATTGTTAAGCTGAAGCCTAGTTCTCGTCCATATTAAAAATATGACCAGGGTCCCATACTACGACACGACCGTATCTACCGCATTTCTCAGATATTCTGTTCATTTGCCTCGATTGGAGTGGCCTTTGTGGACATACCTAAAAATAAAACAAATTTAGAGCAACCTTTAAAAAAATTAGGTTGTGTCAGTTTAAATTATAGTACATTAAAAACCTAGGGACCAAAGTGCCACATTTATTCCCGCGGCGAAAAGTTTGTACAATTCACTAAGGGACTAAATGACACTTTAGTCCCGAGGTTTATATACTATTTTATGCACTTTAGGAAAAGATATTTGTTAAAATTACGTTATTTCTACGCCAAATGGTTAGTCAACTGCAAGAAAGGGTGCTAAGAATGAAATCTTGTCCAAGAGTAAATGCTGTTTGGCTTGACTTGCCATAAATTTAATTATAATTTTCCAGGGATTAGTTTTTTTAATCCTTGAAAGATTAAATTTACTTCTACTCCCTATTTTTAATTTGACTCTTTTTTTAATATAGACATATACGGTCATTGGTTAGTAAAACAGCTACCTTATAGATAACATCAAGATCTTGTACAATGGACGTGACGAATTTTTTGTTTTTTTTTATCAACCCATGCAAATTGTTGTAGAACTTTCCCAAAGCCCCACTCGACGGCTACTCTCAAAACTCTCATCTCTCATATTCAATTAGACTTCATAAGGCAGTAGATTGTTTGCTCTAAAGGAAGTTAAAATTAATTCCATTAGACCATACCCCTGGTCAGAATTTCTATTTCCAAAAACTGCTTTATGTTCTAATTCCTGTAATAAATAATTTTAGTTGTTGTGAAAAAGTTTATTCTGAATTTTATTTTTAATTTGACTCTTTTTTAATATTTAATTACTTGGAAATCATTTTATAGCTATCTGGTGAGGAGAACAAGTGCAAAAAGTAGTATATATACCGCGTGTCCCAAAGTAACTAACCTATTAGAATATTTTCGAAACTATACCATGAAAACTTTTTAAACCTTCTATTCTATCATAAGTCCGTGTAAACAATCTTTATGAAATACTTTCATATTTACAGTGTTGCCATTTGCAGGAAAACTTGGCAACAACTTTCTTATTTTAAATTGAACACCCTGTATATTTTTGCATTTTTGGATTCTATAATGTCCTATATCTATGTTCAACTGTTTTTAAAATATTGTCAGGTGAAAATGGAAATTTTTTAACTTTGACAGCCCGTAACATCGAAACGGCTAAGGATAGAGCAAAACGGTTTTAACATTAAAAATATTTCATAAAAATAGTTTACATGGACTTATGTTGGAATAGAAAGTTTAAAAAGTTTCCATTGTATAATTTCCAAAATTTTCTAATAGGTTACTCACTTTGAGACAGCCGGTATATGTACCACATGACTCAAGAATCTTTTTACACCTCAGCGAATTGTAGCCCTTGCTTTGCCCAGGCTACACATTTTTCACTTCGGATATTTTTTATTTTTGTTGTAATTTTTAACTTACTTTAAAGCACTGAAAGTCAAAGCATTTTTGAAAAGGATATGGTGTCCACGATAGACTCCTTTTATAATTTAACCATCCGAAGACAAAATAGATTGAAATTTCACACAATGATTTATATAAATTTTCAAAAAATGGGATTTCTTGAATTAAATATTTTTTTACCTCCTCAATTGTTGGAATAGACAGTGATCGTAAAAATGTCAGTGTTATTTTGTGTAATGTTGGTAATGAAGATTATCTACGACATATTACCTTTTTTTGATAAATTGTTATCAAAAAACTACAGAAACCGTTGTCCCAGACTTTATTGTAATATATGAATATCAAGTGTCAATGTTACTTCTTAAGGATTCCTAAACCTCCACACAGTTTTTATTTAAAGATGATGTTTACCATAAAATGACTATCATAACTGAAATCCAGGCCAAATTTAAGGTAACTAATGATATCGAGGTCAAATTTAAGGTATGTGCCTTTTGCTATTTTTAAGGCAACCCTTAAAATAATAGAGTGGATTTTAATGGGGCATACATACATTGAAATATATTTGCATTTTTTCTTTTGTAAGCTATGCCACATTCTACAAATGTTCAATTAAATATCCTCGTTGAAAATAAATTACTTCTAGAGTTTTTTTTAACAATCTGGGACAGTGACTGAGAAGACAAATTAAATATGTCACGTATATCAGACAAACATGACAGATATGCAAATCTTCTTAACACAATGCATAATGCTTTGAGACATAAAATAAAAAAATATATATACCATCAAAAATTTTACACTAAAAGAAATCATTATTATACATGCTTTTTTTGTAAAAAAATGCGATTGATAAATATTGAGACTTGAAAACTATTTCTGGAACCTTATTTTTAAAGAGATTATTAATGTATGCAACTACTTAACTCAATTCTTTGGGATAATTTGCCTCAGATTTGGTATACCAAAAAAAAAACATTTAAAATTAAAAAATAGACAAAGGCGTCACAATGTGTGCCTAAGATGGTAATGATATAAATTTTCCATGCCTAATGTTTCTTCAATATATTTGAGCATTATAGTAGTTTACCTAACAAGTGCGGCAAGTGATAATTTACCGCACGCGACAGCAGTTGCACGAACGACGCGTAGCGGAGTTCGGGCAAGTCGTCAAGGGCGGTACAGGCACTTTACGCATGTGTTAGGTACAAAATTTTACATATGAGCATCGCGAGTTCCTTTAAAATTTGGGAACAAATACAGGAATAGGTATATTTTATCTATTTTTTGAGAAAAGAGATAAAATAAAAAAAGAAATATTAATTTATTTGTTAATAAATAATTTTTTAATTTAAATTTTAGAGTGCGGTAAAGTTTTCTTTACGGCACTTGGGCGGTAAAGAAACTTTACCGCACTCCAAAAATACTTTTGTGTCTTTTAGTAAAAAAGGAAAAGCGTTAGAGAAGATTTGTTTTTTTAATAAAAATAATGAAGTGAAAAAATAAACATTAATTAAACACCTACTAGCCTGCCTATACTTAAATAAATATACACTACTTATAGTTAATTAAATGTAAAATTAAAAGTGCAACTTGTTGCACATTGCAAGTTCATAGCTGACGAAACTCGACGCTCATGCGCTTCTGAAATGGAATAAACTTCATTTATTGTTGCGACGGATTGCGAGTCAGGGGTTCGTACAGTGGTGGTGGCTTGTTTAATGCTGGTCATGGCTGAAATCGGAGCTTGTTGAATACTGGTCATAGCGGGAATCGGAGCTGTTGGTAGGCATTCTAACTGAGACGACGATGCTGACGCTGCTGCTGCCGATAGCGGACTTTTTCTACTAAATCCGTCTCTAGATGATATGCAGTCTTCTATGTACGATTCTGCGACACTGTTCGACTTCCAACCACCGCGACGTTTTATGTTTGTTAAATTGCTCCCTGCATTTGCTAACATAGTTGCGGATGATCGGCGGAAGCAATGACCAGTGTATAGTTCGTGGTTTTGTAATCCCAAGTATCCGGCTATGTTGGATGGCATTTTGCCGAAACTGTTCACTCCGACACACTGCCTGGAACACACGGGCGTACCCAACAAAAAACCGGCGGTGTTTGGTATCCTTGGGTCGAAGATTTTTATATTTTCGATAAATATCCATGTAATTCGATTTATCATCAGGGTCACAAACGACAAATTTTCTTGACACGTTAGTTTTTGTGATTCGGATGGTTATTAGCAAAATGTCTTCTTTTTCCTCAATATCATCAACAGTCACCTCCATTAGTTCATCCCTGCGGCATGCCCCAGCGATTCCAAAAATGGTGGCAACTTTCATCATTAGGTAAGTTTCGTCTGGTGCACTGGTCAAGAATTTATCTGTTTCGGTTTTCTCCAAAACTTTGGTTTTTTTCGGTGTGAACCCCTTATTTAATTTTTTCATATAGGCCGGGATCAGTTCATCACTGGCTTGGCGTGCAGTCTTCATCAGAACTGAACATTTGTAAGTTATTTAAGAGCTTAACGCGACTAAAACGACGTAAACTATGCTAGTAGTTAGGTAAGTATGGTTTGTTTGTATTCAGTTGTATTGTTTTTTGTGGTTGCCCTGAGGTACCTACCATAGCCAACTATGACAAGCACTGCGTTTAACGTCAAATTTTTTGTTGATATATATATTCAATGCTGTCAACTAGCCACGGAGCAAAAAGGTCACTGATAGTTCGCTACTATAAGCATGCATGATGTCATATCGAAGGTACCGATCAGTGCGGTAAGAAAACTTTACCGCCCAAGTGCGGTAAAGAAAAATGAGTGCGGTAAAGTGTACTTACGTACGTCGTGAATCACCCTGTATACCCACACAAAACATACCACATAAGGGTCATCTACGCAACAAACCGAGCAAAAAACATAATGCAAATGCTAATGTTGTAACTCTGTCTTTGTTTTTTGTTCATTGCAGGAAAAATATAGAGATATAAAATTAGACATTTATCCATTGTGCATACCTAGTACATTCGCCTATAAATGGATATCATTTGTATAAGGGTTGTTTTGCTTTCCCTATATTTTTGAATACCCTGGTCTCCCCACAATAAATCATGATTGTAAAATATAAAAAATAATAATATTTTTTTAAAGTAAGAACAGTAAAATCAAGAAGGGGTCTGAGCCCCTATAGGTATTCTGATTTTCTGGGACAGGAAAAGTTGACCCCACCTAAGATATAAAACTGTGACTTACCTTATAGTACGCCTATTCGGCTTACAGTGCGGGAAGGCCAGATGATTTGTTCCTAAATTCAATCAATTTAAATGTATTTTTTCATCTGGGCCCGAAGTCCATTGAAAATTAAAAATTGAACTACACTATTTTTTTCAAACCGGCAACACGGCCGTACATACTTTGCTAGCGTACATGTCATTAGTGTCAAAAGTAGTGCCGATTTAGCTTATGCCAATTCGACTTAGTGGTTCCGATAATTCTCTTATAATTAGGTACTCACCCTAGGCACTTTTTTGGAAAGCTAGTTAAAAAATAAATTTAACGCACTAGCTTTTTTATATATCTGTTAACCAATGTGTCAACAATTTAAAAAAAAAAAAAAATTTTTTGTCAATTGTTTTAGCTTCAAAATAAACTACATATTTTTCTATTTACTAAGCGAAATAGAAAATACCACACAAGGACATTATTGGCGGCTGATTTGGGGGACTTCACTGAAGGCTCAGGGCCTACCAAAATTTTTTTCATGAGTAGGTACACACCTTTTTGGAAAGCTTCTTAAAAAATAAATTCGACTAAATAAATTTTTTTGACATCTGTCAACCCATGTGTTAAGAATTTTAATAAATCTATTTTTTGTCGTTAAGGACGGTTGACTGAAAAAGACAATCAAGGTGCGCTTTGAATCTATTTCCCTTTTACCTAATATCTAGTAAATTAAAACAAAAGGTAATTAGGCTGCGCCCACAAGCGGGGCGTCAATAATATCCTTGTGTGGTACTTTCTTTAGTCCACTTAGTAAATAAAGAAATTTGTAGTTTATTTTGGCGCTAAAACAATTGCCAAAAAATAGGTTTTTAAAGATTTTTAACAGATAGGTTGACAGATATCAAAAAAAAATATTTAATCGAATTTCTTTTTAACAAGCTTTCCAAAAGAGTGCCACAAGTGGTACATATTACGCCCTGTATCTTCAGTGAGGGCCTCCAAATGGGCCGCCAATAATGTCCTTGTGTGGTATTTTCTTTATTTTGCTTAGTAAATAGAGAAATATGTAGTTTATTTTGAAGGTAAAACAATTAACAAAAAATAAGTTTTTTAAAATTTTTGACACATTGTAAAAAAAACTAGTGCGTTAAATTTCTTTTTTAACAAGTTTTCCAAAAAGGTACCACAAGTGGTACTTCACAGTTAAAAGACATTTAAACAAGTTAAAAACCAAAAATGTTTAACATAAATTATTTTATACTGTACTCTCTTTCGTACTGTGTGTTTTAAATGACTAGAAAAAAGTGTTATTATTAATTTTTTTCCTCGCCGCTTATTTAGATAAATAATAAAAAAATGATGTTCTTTAATATTGTTTATTATTTTTTTTAGTCCTGCGGTAGGGAAAAAAGTAAAGAAATTAATTAGCCGTCTCATATACAAACAAACAATGACTTTTAAATTAACAGATTACACTAGCTTCTTTTATTTTTTTGTATTTTATTTTAGAAACCCTGAAGATGATGTAAAATACATCGAAACGTTTGAATTTGTTTTTCATTCTCCTGACTTTAAACCCACAAAACTGAACAGAAACTAATTGTAAAGGTCACTAAACAATTAAATATTATTTTTATTGATGTTCTTGTGGGTCCCTTATGTCTTCGAAAAATAATCTACCAGATGCAGCGATTTACTATAATATTTCCCTATAATTTTTCATAGATTAGTTGTATTTTTTTGGATGTTTGATTAAAGACATACATTATTTTTATTGATTGTGGGTCCCTTATGTCTTTGAAAAATAATCTAACACATGCAGCGATTTACTATACTTCCCCCCTATAATTTTCTATAGATTGGTTGTATTTCTTTTGATGTTTGGTTAAAGAATTTTTTTTTCTTCAAACATTTTTATATTGTTGTAACTTAATATGGTGTAATCTTTTAATAACTATTTACCGCCTTTCGTAAGATCCGTAGTTCTATATCTCAGCATTAATGATTTCCAATGTTATGGAAAAAAGCGCTATGTAGCGGTGCAAAAACTGAAGATGAAAGAACATTTTCTTCTTAAAACTCTCACCGCCGAGTGTAACATTAATGTACACCCTGTATAACAAAATTGTTACACCTGGTATTTTATATGGGAAATAAACTCTGTTGGCCTCCCGCTTTATTTCGGTATACCGAGCTTTGGCGAATACAACTGTCAGGATTAAACTTCGGTAAATAAATGGTTAAAGTGCTATATTTAAAATCACTATTTACTACAAAGTATTAAAAATAAAAATATAATAACGTAGTTACTTTATTTTTATAAACGTAAAATAAAAGAAAAACATAGTTCACAAATAAAAACGCAGTACAAAAACAAAATCAAATATAGACTACTAACCTACATAACAAAACCTAGGGAGTTTCCTTAAAACAACTTTTACAAAAGTGCAGTTGTCATTCACATGTGTCAGAAATAGTTCACACTAGGGAACACCACTTTTTCTTTCACAACATCTGGCCTTTTTTTTAGTCGGATGTTGAATAAGATGATGTGTGGACAGACGTCGATTCAGTGTTGTGGCATTTTCATCCAAGCCAGATTCTAAGAGGGACTGTATAACTGACAACTTGAAATCTGTCATTGTTAGCGTCTGTTGCTCTGCAGAATACTCGTTATATAAAAAGCTGGCATTTACATAACTTGTCCCCCAAATAATTTCGATAATGAGTTTTCGATACCATGTAGTGCATCTGCGTAAGGCAGAGTTATAAGAAGAAAGTTAATCGCTGACATCGACTTAAAATTTGCCTCCGTCGTAATCCAAAACACAAGAAGGCTTTTCTATCACTTCTTGTCTCACTTGGACACGTTCAGTCTTAGTAACTAAATAGAGACTAGTCAACATGAGTACATCACTTTGATCGCGCCACTTTACCACCGTGAGACCGTCAGATTTTTCCCGAGAAATCACTTCGCCCTGTGTCTGGCGGTCGATGAGTTTGTAGGCAAGAGGTATAGATGTGTAAAAGTTGTTCACATAAAGAATTCTACCAGACTAATGTCACAATGGTAGCGGCTCTAGTAATTTTAGAACAATATTCTCTGTAGCTGACATATCCTCGGTGGCCTCTTTTCCCACATAAAGACATGTTCCACGTGTATCCTCTATCTGTGCATAGCTTGAATAGCTTAATACCGTAGCGATGCCTTTTTTGAGTAGGTACTTTCGGAAGAGCAGCCGTCCACGCCAGGGAACTACGGTTTCGTCAATGCATATCTTCTCATCTAGTGTATAGATCTCTTGAAAGTTGGAAACAAACTTTTTTAAAACATTTTTTACCTTATGCAGACGGTTACCTTGAACATCTTTCTCAGTATTTGCAAAATGCAAGAATCGCAACAATAACTCGCAACGATTTTATGTTTGCTCCAGTAGTCAGCTAACCTTGGAACTTTTACCATTCCCATCCAACCACTTAGACCAATAAATCGCTTCGTTTCATTTTGGTCTGTAGAAGTGACCGGGGACTAGTATCTGAATTAAGTAATGTTTGGGTGGCGTACAAGTTGGTTTTCTGACCCATATCGTTTATTATATCATCTATTAGAAACAATTAAAAATATTCTATGGGGTCAGCCAAAGCCAGTATCCCACTAACATTTGGTTCCATTCCATTTTGTCCAAAAAAAGTGGATTGCTTAGTGGAAATAGGACGAGTATTATTGGCTGGTGAATTATTGGGAGGAGGTATGTGGACTGGAGACCCCTGAAGGGTTACTGACTGGAGAATTGGTCTTATGAACACGAACTTGTTGACCGAGACGCTTTGATGGAGTATTTTCGTCGATCAAATATTCACAAGAGTTCGAAGTTTCTGAGTCAGTGATCATCATCAGAGTCGGTGATTTTCTTCCTCCAATTCCTTCTGCGTTAGTTATCGGCGATCCATTATTTAGGTTTAGCAGTAGTTAGTCTGAAACAAAAACTAAAATAAAATAGGGTGTAACTTTAATGTTATACATGCTCAAAATGGCGTGTGGAATAGGAAGGGGTTTGAAATAAAACAAAATAACAGTTTAGAACATTTATTAAATTAAATTTCAACATAAAATAGTTTTGGCCCAGGAGCAACATACCCAAAATTTTCTTGGCGGCGAGAATATTCACAAGTATAATTCTTAATGAATGATTGCCTATATAATCAATAAATTTAGAAAAACAACTTAGTGGAATTAAAAGAACTTTATATACCTATTTCTCTACATGTTAAGAAGTTGTATTGAATTACAGTGTTCCCGTCGCGTTCTCGCAATATTCGAATCTCTGTAACAACACAACCCTTACACCTTGTTGTAAAGAAAAATTCCAAAATTTTGTTAAAATCGGTTTACTAGTTTCGGAAATATAGCACCTATGTACATACCTATCGGTACTTTATACATATATATTCAATATAGACCAACATATTAACTTTTTTAGCGAATATTTTTCACAGTTAGAAGGTAAAATTTAAAAAAACCCATCAAATACTTTTAATACTTTTTATTGTGCCAATTGCATTAGATACATCTAATACATTTATGCTATTTTATTTCGTTAATCACAGACTTTAACAATATTTCTAATTGTTCCAATAAATTTGGCGTTGGACAAAGGATATCAAAAAAAATCTAAAGAAGTTGTAAAGCAACCCGTTAGTGTAGCAGAATACAGAGTTAAAATTAGCTGGAACCCCCTGAAATTTATCCAGGAGTAAACCATATCTGGTTGGTGTCCTTGTGGGTCCTTTATGTCTTTGAAAAATAATCTACACCATGCAGCGATTTATTATAATATTTCCCTATAATTTTCTATAGATTGGTTGTATTTCTTTTGATGTTTGGTTAAAGAATGTTTTTTTCTTCAAACATTTTTATATTTTTGTAACGTAATATGGTGTAATCTTTCAATAATTATTTACCTCCTTTCGTAAGATCCGTAGTTCTATGTCTTAGCATTAATTTCCATGTTATCGAAAAGACGAAAGGACATTTTCTTCTTAACTTAGTAAAAATTAATAAGGCTTTAAAACACTCACCGCCGAGTGTAACATTAATGTACACCCTGTATTGACGTGCGCGTAACATTAATGTACACTTGCAGTATATGGTTTAAAACGCTGGTATAACAAAATTGTTACACCTTTAAGGTATTTTATATTGAAAATAAACTCTGTTGGCCTCCCGCTTTATTTCGGTATACCGGGACTAAATACAGGCTACTCGAAAAAAAAAGCTCTTCTTGGAGCAAGATTATTAATCTTGATCCAAGAATAACTTCATCTTCGATATTCTCAACTTTTAAATATAATGCATGACTAACCTTGAGACAAGTGTAATTTATATGATAATTCAAATATAGGTCTATACTTATTTTAAGAAAATGTGGTTTTTTACTTTAAGCGGACGTTATACTTAATTCAAATTTTTTCTTTGCTTGTTTCGGATACTGCTTTAGGTTGTATTGAAGTTATGTTCCAATGATGCACAGCGGACTTTTTTAAAAACTTTATTTCTTAAACTGTATACTAGTAACTGCTTACTGCTACTATGATTCGAACTTGAATGAATTGCAATGATTAGAAGCGTGGTTTTATATCTTAACCTTTCACTTGATAACAAGCTAACGATAATGATAATAATAATTACAAAGTTTAGAAAACAATAATTTGACGATTAACTAATGTTGTTTGCTTCGAAATGACAAATTAATAATATTTGGTTTTAATGATATAGTTCAAAAACAACTTATCCAAATATTTTAATGTAGTCATTATCGTTACTACTTATTATTAACCTTTGAACGATTTCTAGATATCAATACAGAATAAGGAGAATATACAGAAGTATATTACTTTTCCACCCTTAAAAGAAATCATGACCTCATGATTTATCTTGTAATTCTATGTCTTCTCCTATTTGTTTATCATCCTCTAACCATCTTTTAATGCTATCCTTAGATATTACCTTATGTCTAAAATATTTCTGATAAATACAAACTATAGTGACTATTATCAAAAGGAGAATAAAAAACAGTAAATAATTATGTCCATTTTTATGGAAACTATAGGTGTCCAATTCCAATGGTTGAAAAAGGTTTTAGTTAATTGTTTCTTGTTGTAGGATATGATCCAAATTTAAATTTAGTTTTGAGGTGCTCAAGAAAGATTTTATTTTGAGAGGATGATGCTCAATAGTATTATCCTTTGTTTCATATCTGTTTTGATTAATAATTACTGTGCAGTTTGATTTAATAATATTACAATTTTCTATATCGTTACGTACAATCTTTTGACATAGCTCAAAGATGGGGTTAGACTTTGAAGTACAATAAATAATTTGTTTATTCTCCGTTTGTATAACATAATTATAAGTATTAGAAATCTCATCTTGGGTACTATTGATATTATTAATTTGATTATAACAATACCATTTATGATTATTATTTCTACAAGATTTAAACCATTCTGAATTACAAACATAACTTGAAGGTATTGTTATCAATAAATTATTGTAGGGAATCGGATAGACAATTGACATCTTACAAGTATAATCCCTAAAAATTGGAATTCTTATAACTAAAATTAATACATTGTTTTTGATAAAGACAGCAGTTTTACATAATTGTACTAATTCTAAGGGCTGCACTAATGGCCATAAAAGGGACTTAGCATAGTGTTTTTGTAAGTATTCCCAAAGTGTGCGAATTTCATTTAGATCAAAAATTTCTAAATTAAGTGTTTCAGTATGAGAAAGTGATATTGTTCTTTCTAACATTTCTAGATAACTTTTTACTCTTTGTGTTTGTGAATTAATACTCAAAATATTCCAGATTTTATCAGTTTCGTATATCTTTCGTTAAGAACTTTTTGTAGCTCATTTGAATGAAAATCGATTTTATTAATAAGATCATTATATCTGTTTGAAATATGTTCGGCTAATGAACTATAACTATTTAATCGAGAGGTTAATTTGTTTTGGTTTTGTGTTAAAATGTCAAAGTGTTGATTTATTTCTTGTAGGTCTTGTTCGTCAAGATTTCCTGTTACAAATTTTATTCCAGAACCTAAGAAGTTTACTAAACCGCGTTTTTGACGATTAGGAATTAATTTATAATAGGTGGCGAAACAATTTGATATTAGTTCATTTGTTACAAAAAGTTGTTGTTTTACATAGTAATTTTTCGGTTTGTTAAGACTAAGTGAATGATTTAAAATTTTCAAGGTTTCAAAAATTTGAGATAAATTAAAATTTACATACGTGGAATGAAGATGATCTTGTATATAAGTGTGATTAGATAGAACTTCTGAATAGGTAGTTGAATTAATTGGAGTTACTTCCAGGGTCTGAACAGTTTGAAGAATCAGGAGTCTGAAAAGAAGGATTCTTTCTTAATCTTTTAATGTGCCTTAAATGTGTGTTCGTATTTTTCTTTTGTTTGGTTCCTATCGTTAATATTGGTCCATTTTGTTTTTTAATTTTTTCTTTTTTATAAAGTGGTTTGTTCTTAGTTTTAATTTGCTTGTCACTTATAAAAATTGTTTGGTCATCTGAGGCTGATGGTAGTGGGTCAGGTGAAACAGGGTTTTGATTTTGTGTTTTCTTTTGTTGATTCTGCTTTGTTTTTTGGTAGATTTGATTATAGAGAGGTAAGATCTCATTTTTACGTTTCTGATTATATTCTTCGTATACCGTCGTCTCAGTTATTTCTGGTTCAAAAAAGCAAGGTGAATTTATAAGGGCGAATGGTGGATAACCAGTGGTAGAATGGATACTATAGTTGTAATTTAGAATAACAGTAATCATGAGTTGAGCTAGAGATTGATTAGGGTTGTTTTGATTTTGAATTCTTAATTTTTCTGTTAATGTGGAGTGCAATCTTTCTACTACGCTGTTTGAAGTAGAGTTACAGGGGGTGGTAAAATGAATTTCTATATTAAAAAGGGAACAAAATTCTTTTAATACATTGTTATTAAATTCTTTACCATTGTCGAAGACCAATTTTCGTGGATATCCGTGTTCCGAAAAATAGTGCCGTAATTTATTTAGGACGGTTATGGCATTTTTATCTGATATGGCGTAGGCTTGTGCAAATTTAGAGAAGGAGTCTATGATAGTGATAAATAGCTGATTACTAAATTTATAAAGATCAATATACAAAGTTTCGAAAGTTTTGGGAGCTATTAAGGGTCCTTGAAAATTTAACTTATAAGGAATGCGTTCGTATTTGTTTATTAGGCATAATTCACATTTATTTATGTAGTCTTGGATGGACTCTCGTAATTGGGGCCAGTAATATTTAGTTTTTAGGTGGTTGTAAGTCTCAGTTATGCCGTTATGATTTTGTGAATGATATTGTGAAATAATTTCTTTTTGTTGAGTTTTAAAAACTATGTCAGGAAGCAAATTTTATTCGTATTTTGTTATTGCCATTTTCTTGTACAAATTTTGTGAATTTTTTCTTTAAGGTTTCATCACGGATAAATATGCAAAATGTTTTATTGTCAGTTAGATGTTCCGTTAGGATTTGCATGAAATTAGCATTTAAGGTGTCTTTGTTAACTGTTATGACTTTATGCAGTTTTTGAAAGGGGTGGCTAGTGAAAACGTGATAAGTTTGACCATATTTTATTATTAGACGTTGGTTACTCTAGTTGACGGGTAATTCCGATATTGACATGCACCGCTGTCACTGTGTACAGTATTATTGTCAAAATCCTCGATATTTGCTGTATTATTTATGTCATTATTGGGGATGTTTGATTCAGTTTCTAGTGTATTAATTTGTATTCGAGATAATGCATCTGCAACTTTGTTGTCTTTGCCTTTTTTGTATTTAATATCAAAATTGAGTTCTTCAAGTTTCAGTTTCCATCTAGTTAATCTTGAATTGGGTTCTTTAAGAGATGTGTACCAAACAATAGGATTATGATCGGTCTCGATTAGAAATTTTTGGCCATACAAGTAGGGTCTAAAATGTTTTGTTGCCTCTACGATGGAAAGAAATTATTTTTCAATGGTAGAGTAATTTCTTTCGGCTGAATTAAGGGTTCGAGAATAAAAGGCAATAGGGTGATCGTTTTGTGACAAAACAGATCCTACAGCTACATTAGATGCGTCGGTAGTAAGCCGAAATGGTTTTGAAAAATCAGGATAAGCTAGAACAGGAGAATTTGTCATCAGTTCCTTACATTTCTCGAAAGCATTGACATAATCTGGATCTGAGGGATTTAATTTAGAATTTTTACGTAGACACCTAGTTAGGGGCTGAACAATTTTTGCAAAGTTTTTAATACATTTTCTGTAATATCCAACTAGTCCAAGAAATGCTTTAATTTCTTTTTGAGTTTTAGGGATGGGATATTTTTTTATACACTCAATTTTTGATGGGTTTGGTTTAATGCCTTCAGGGGTTATTAGGTGGCCAAGGAATGGAACTTCTTTACATAAGAATTCAATTTTATCTAATTGAATCTTTAAATTGACTTCTTTTAATTTTTGAAAAATAGTTTTTATATGAATGATATGGTCATGAAGTGACTTAGAACATATAATGACGTCGTCCATGTAGACGAAGCAAAACTTAAAAAGATATTCCCTTAAGATTTCATCCATCATTCTTTGGAATGTGGCAGGGGCGTTTTTAAGACCAAACGGCATTCTTAGATATTCATAATGACCGTTATTAATAGTAAAAGCAGTTTTCTCAATACATTTAGGGTTCATTTCTATTTGATGGAAACCCTGAGCCAAATCCAGAACGGTGAAATATTGACATTTTCCAAGATTATCTAAGATTTCCTCAATTTTCGGTAGTGGAAATTTATCTTCAATTGTATTTTCATTTAGTTTTCTGTAGTCAATTACCATTCTAAATTTTTTTTCTCCTGAGGCGTCTAATTTTTTGGGGACGATCCATATTGTGGCGGAATAAGGAGATATAGAAGGTCTTATTATTTTGTTGTCGAGAAGTTTTTGAATTTGTTTATTGATTTCTGGTAGCATGGACGGAGGATGTCGAAATGATTTGACATAGATTGGTTTGTCGTCTTTAGTGCGGATGTGATGTTTAACATGACTGGTAAAAGATAAATCGGATTTGTCAGTATACATGATTGACGAAAATTCCTTACAGATTTTTATGACTGCTTCTTTTTCTTCAGAATTTAGATGACTTAGTCTAAGGGATTCAATTACATTAGAGTTTTTGGAGCTTGGAAAATTTGTTTGAATATTAAAGCATTCAGAGGGAATTACATTGAATCTAGTTTTGAATTCTGTGATGATGGGTTCATTGAAGGGGTTAGGTAATTCGCAATAACCATTTTGAACAGAGACTAAACAATCTGGGAATGTGTAGTTATGTAATTCAAACGATGGCAGAAGGGCAGTTCCACAATTATGATTTACTGGAATTTTTAATTTATCAGATTCATGTGATATTTTAGGTGGTGGTTTGGTCATAGCAATAAAAAAAGAAATTAATTTGTTTTTTAGGCGTAGCTTGTTTGTTGAGTAGTCAATGGAACCATGCATTAGTTGAAATATGTCACTGCCTATGAGAGCGTCATAATTTTCGTGCCAGTCAATTACATGAAAATCTATAATGTCTGTAATACCTAGTTCACTTAACAGGGGGTATCTGAAATTATATTTTTCTATTATTTCTCTATTGCAGGAAATCACTGAAAAGTGTTGTTCATATATGCAATCCGGGAGTAAATTAGCAAAGCGAGGTGAAATTATTGAATGTGATGCGCCAGTATCTATGAGTATTTTGATGTTAAGTTTTTGAAGATATAAGTAAGGTAAGGATGGGAGGCGACCGATGTGATTTAGGTCGATTCTGGATCTCTTATGACATCCTGAAAATTTGAATCATTTTCAGTTTCATTTTTCCAGGTAGGTTCTGATTGAATAGGTAAGTATTGATTTAATTCTGGGTCAAAATAGCAAGGAATTGGAGAAAAATCTGAATTTTCGAAATTCTCAGAATTTTCTTGGCAAACTTCTAAATTTGTTAATTCTTCAAAATGCTGTTTAAACGGGGCTGTTTGTCTAAAGTAGTTGGGATTTCGTTGTTGGTAAGCTTGCTGAAAGGGTTTTTGCTCAGATATTTGTGTTGAAGGTTTAAATACGGCGGTGGATATGCCTGACATGGGTGTTGGTTTAGAAGAGGGCGTGGGATGTTTAAACATAGGTGGTTGCCTAAATGCAGGGATATTTGAAGGAAATCTTTGATTTATTGGTTTTGATTGGATGTTAATCGGTCCTTGTGGAAAAGATGATTGTTTAAAATTTGATGGTGGGAAAAAAGGTTGTCCATGGAAATTTTGATTTTTATTTTGAGCTGAAAAGTTTTGGTTTTTATTTTGAGTTGAAAAATTTTGATTTTTAAGTTGATGCGAGGGTTGGTGTCTATTAAATCTAAACATTTGATTTGTTATAACGTTATAATTGGCTATTTTGGCTTGTAAGTCTGTCATGTTTTTAGGTAGCTCTTGAATAAAAACAGGACGTAGATCATCTGGTGAATTTGAAACTACTGTTAAAAGCGCTATTGATTCTACTTGCTCTAATTGGAAAGCTTTTAAATTTTCGTCAGAAATTTCGCAATTAAGTTTTGTATTGATTTCATTTAAGAATTTCTTTGTTCTGTCGAAAAAATGTTGAATTGTTTCATTTCTATCGATTTTTAAATTTTGTAAAGATTGCAACAATGACCTAAGATCAATAGGATTGCCAAATTCCTTTTGTAAGGCTGTTTTTATTTCATCCCAACTTTTAAATTGAGGGTTTCGAAAAATAAAAAGTTGTGCTTCCTTTCTCAATTTAGATTTAACCGCGTTTAACGCAAAACTTAAAGTTGTAGTATTTTGTCCATAGGTTCTTAGAAAGTCACTACAAGCGAGAACAAAGTTTTCTAAATATTCAATTTATCCATCAAAGGTAGGTAAAAAGTCACATGCTAATTTAAATGTTTCATGCGTCATGTTTGTTTGTGTGTGTGTGCTGTTAATTAATATTTGTTGTTGAGCCGGGGAGTTAGTGAGATTTAGTTGGGAATCAGATAATGCTAAATTACTTAAACTATTTTCTAATTTATCTAAATCTAAATTTTCAGTTTCTAATGCAATTTCAGAATAAATTTGAATATTTTCTTTAGGGATTGAGTTTTCCTGGAGTTCTAGAGTTTTGAAGGAAGTAAGGTCTTTTGACGTGCTGCCTTCTTTTAAATTTTGAAGAAATCTAGTTTTTAAGTTGTCAATGGCTTCGTCTTTAGCAAACATTAAGAAAATTACTTACAGAAATAACATCTTTAGCGTAAGTGAACTTCGATTGCCGTAGTAGACTTGTCCAATGGCCCTTTGTGCGAAATGGAGAAGTAGTCTTCGGTCCCAAGTCGTGGTTACTTCTGTTTCTAGCTGAACCAGGTTGCTGTAGCTGATCCGGGTTGCTGTGGCTGAACCAAGTTGACTGTGGGTGGAATGCGAAGGTTCTCCCTTGGAAACGTATTCTTTGTGGTAGCTGGAGACACTATGTCGTTTCTTATGCAGTATAAGACCGTCAGGATAATGCCAACCAACTATCCTGTTCGCAGCGCCAGTTATGTTCCAATGATGCACAGCGGACCTTTTTAAAAACTTTATTTCTTAAACTGTATACTAGTAACTACTTACTGCTACTATGATTCGAACTTGAATGAATTGCAATGATTAGAAGCGTGGTTTTATATCTTAACCTTTCACTTGATAACAAGCTAACGATAATAATAATTACAAAGTTTAGAAAACAATAATTTGACGATTAACTAATGTTGTTTGCTTCGAAATGACAAATTAATAATATTTGGTTTTAATGATATAGTTCAAAAACAACTTATCCAAATATTTTAATGTAGTCATTATCGTTACTACTTATTATTAACCTTTGAACGATTTCTAGATATCAATACAGAATAAGGAGAATATACAGAAGTATATATAATTGATATCAAATGCTATTCGAACGAGAATAACATGTTTTTAACAGAAAAGTAACTATACTTCAATCAAATAATATTTTATGCTTATTAAGAAAAAATTATACTTACCTAAAATAGTTCTTGACTGAAACCGACCTTATATTTCACTTAACACCAATTGTCATTAAAACAAAAATAGCATATTTTTAGATGAAGTTTAAGTTGCACTTATATCAAGTATATTTTTGTCACCTTTTTAAAACGAACCATACTTTATAATAATTTATCTTATATGTAAAGCAAGTATAAGTAAGTGTATTTTTAAGAAACACTATACTTATTTTTAGAAATTCGATCTTTTCTTGTACCAAGGATTATATTTTTTGACATAAGCTTATACTAAAGTTAACGTAAGTGTAGTTAAGTTTTATATTGAGGGCAACTTTCTTAATTTAGGTATAATAGAGTTATTGGTTTAAGACAAATTTAATTTATTTTAACACTATATTTAGCACAAGATTTTACTTTATGATAAGAAGCAGATAATTGTTTAACTACTACCGTTCCTAGCTACTATCGCGACGCGCATTGAATCACAGATACTGAACGCGGTAGATAACTGTTTGAAAAACAACAAAATGAATCTCGTGTCCGCAAATAAAAATTAAAGTAACACTCGTGGCATATCGGACAAAGCGTTTTAATGAACTGAGAAACAAAAACGAGTGTTACTTTAATGATAACTGTTTGTGTGTGATTTAATTCCCGTCACGGTATTCTCCACTAGAGTAGTTTTTTTAACAAAGATCTAACTTCTTATCATGGAATGACTAGGTAAAATTGTGTAAAACGTTTTTTTAGAAAAAAAAATCGAAATTATTATTAGAATCAGTGGTGTGATCCAAATATTTATGGATTCTTGTAGTAAACTTCAGGTATTTAATTCAAATAGTATAGTTAGTCAAATGTGTCTGCACATGATATCTACACATAGTGAGAAAAATTATTTGCAAAAAGAATCCAGAATGCTGTACAGGGTGTTTCATTATAAATGACCACTCTAGCTAAGAGTTGATTATTATGGGGTCAGCGTGAGAGGCAACATTAATTTTGTTGGGAAGTTTAAATGGAATTTATTTTTCTGACCTGGAGCCCAATTCTTGAATCACTCGAATTTCAGTAGCATACGGATCACGATTCACTTATCTCCGCACACATAAAATCGAAATTGTACTAAAATTGTATAATATAAAATTAAATTCCCATCTTGATGTTTGTATGTCATATTTGTCCGGATCTGCATCAATGTAAATTCGAGTGAAATTACATTTTCTTACGACCACATATGAAAGTTATAAATTTCATACACTTTGGTTCCTTAGAAACATTAGCAGTCAACTGTCAACATTACTTTCCCGCACCAATAATAACAGAAATTAGTATAAATCTTAAGTGTTCCTAGGAAAAATAGCGTACATTACTCGTGAAAAAGGACTTTCTAACACTCGTGTTAAATTTGTCACTTTCTACACTTGTTATGTAATATACTATTAAGCGTCAACAACCGTTCTATTTTACCGATCAAAAATGCAAAATTGTATCGGGTGTAAATGTCTCAATCACTGATCTTCATTATTATGTATGCTATAAAACAGTTTTAAATACAAAAGTTGTAAACTTTTTGCAAGGTTTCAGAATATCAATGTGAAATGTCACAAGAATTAACCAGCTGACTTATTTTAAATACAACACCCTGTATTTTATTTCATTTTTGAATTATTTTTTTTATTAAAAAAATAATATAGGTACCCGTGCTCTACACGTGTTTCGCTAACTGATGTTTAAATCTTCTCCTGAAGATGCAACATGGTTAGCAAAACACGTGTAGAGAGTTTAAAATTATAGTTTTGTTGAAGTGGTAAAACATTTTGGAATTAATAGACATCTTATATATTTTTTAAATCGGAAGAAAACAAAGAATTTAGAAATAAAATAAAATATAGGGTGTTGTATTTAAAATAAGAAAGCTGGTGTCAAAATTTGATATTTCTAATGGCATTTGACGGATATTCTGAAACGCCGCAAAAAGTTATACAACTTTTATTTTTAAAACGAAAATCACTGATTAAGATATTTATGGTAGAACAGCCTATACATACGAGTTCGAATTTTTGTGTGCATTTTGTATCTAAATTAGTAAATATAAATTCACTTTTTTCCACGACTGAAATTCGAACGATTCAAGAATTGTGCCCCTGGGTTTTTAAGTAAATTAACTGTAATTTGGGATGGGGAGAATGACTCTTAGGAAATATACAGAGAGGCTAGAAAGGAGTTCAAAAAAGAGGTAAGAAACTGCAAAAGAGACAGTTGGAGGAAATACTGCGGAGAGATTAATTCCCTTCCAGAGACCTCCAGACTTCTTAAAATCCTAAGCAGCGAGAATAAACAGACGCTAACATCGTTAAAAAGGCTAGACGGGAGCTGGACCGCCTCATGCGAGGAGTCAATACGACACCTGCTCGAGGTTCACTTCCCGGGAGAGGGCGGCGAACGGGGGGCGCAGAGGACCGCCGGACCCCAGGAGGGGCAAGACCCTGACTGGAGACTGGCGGACCGAGTGGTCTCGGATGCTACCATCTCCTGGGCAATCAACGAGTTCAGTCCCTACAAGTCCCCGGGGCCTGACGGCATATTCCCGGCGCTCCTGCAAAAAGGCCAAGAGATACTCCTACCTTTTGTAAAGAGAATCTTTAGAGCCAGCATAGCAATGGGATATGTACGGACAGAGTGGAAAAAAGCCACCGTTGTCTTTATTCCGAAAGCCGGAAAGAAAGACTATACGGCGGCCAAATCCTTCAGACCCATTAGTCTAACATCCTTTTTGATGAAGGCATTGGAAAGAATGGTGGACAGACACCTACTAGGGGGAGTCCTAACCAACCAACCTTTCCACAGAAACCAACATGCATGCGTGGAGGGAAGGTCTACCGACACGGCCCTACACGCAGTAGTGCATAAGGCAGAAAAAGCCCTTCAATTCAAACAGTACGCCCTGGCAGTATTCTTTGATGTCGAAGGAGCTTTCGACAAGGCGAAAGTGCAGGTAATCACAACAGCCCTGCAGAGAAGGGGAGCCGAGTCTCTTATCTCCGAATGGGTAAAATCTGCACTAACAGGGAGAAAGATCCAGGCCAATCTAGGGGAGTCCAGGGTCACAATAGAGGCAACGGGAGACTGCCCACAAGGAAGCTGCTTATCCCCACACCTGTGGTGTCTGATCATGGATACTCTCCTACAACGCCTAACAGAGGAAGGATTCGACGCCCAAGCATACGCCGACGACGGGGTCGTGGAGGTGGTAGGCCACCACCTAAACACCGTCTGTAACAGAATGCAAAGGGCGGTACGAATCATAGAAGACTGGTGTCAACAAAACGGTCTCTCTGTCAATCCATGAAAGACAGAGATGATCCTGTTCACTAGAAAGAGGAAAATGGAGGGATTCAGTCACCCTAGACAAGGGGCTCACCTGGACACCACACGTTGCGAAATTGACCAATAAGATGCAGGAAACGATGTGGCAACTGAGTCGAGTGGTTGGCCGCACCTGGGGTTTGAGCCCTAGAAACCTCCACTGGATGTACACGGCAGTACTAAGACCAAGGATCCAGTACGGATCCATAGTCTGGTGGCCAGCAGTGGAGAAGGTCACAGTAGGTATGGCGGCACTTGAGTGTGGGAAAATTTTGAGGAGCGTGGGAACTTTTACTGATAAGGATCTAACCGCAAGATCCTTTGATATATACCGCCACATGCCACACCCTAGTTAATTGGTTTCAGACAAAGATCTTAATTGTTTTTCCCCCAGAATTAATAGTTCTTAATCGTTTTTCCCCCAGATTCTAACCGCGCCACCTGCCCCTTGTACAGCCACTTGCACAGATACCTGTACAGTCGCACAGACATGTGTTTGTACACCTTTACCAACCCCGTGCAGACACTGTATCACACCGTACAGACACATACAGAACCGTGCAGACACCAGGGCTCTGACGCCATTATAACTACTGTAGCTCACCCACTATCAAACTACTTGGCTACTTGGGATCACAACCCTTTATATATTTATGTCTATGGAATAAAGATGGCCGCCCCGCTGTCAAGATCGTACCAACCTCTAGAACCATATGTTAGGACCTGTTGTCATCCTCTAGTGTTTTTAATAATCCAAGACGACGACGATCCACTAATGGTGAGTCACACATATTTTGTGAGGTTATGTCATCTCTATATAGCCATCAGCTAAAGCCCATAAGTTTATATACTTAATAAAAAGTTTAATCTATCCTGGGATCGAACCGACGATATCCTGTAATTCTGTAAATAAGATTGTCGCTCAAGACCACACGACCACGGGTTGTTATCGATAAGCTTTAAATGATGTATAAAAAAACAAGATAACGTATAGAGGAGTATATAGATATGGGTTTAAACTATCTACACATAGCAGTACCGGTCAACTCTCTAAAAGTGTAAAAATAATGCGGCAATATTGTATGCAAATCAATACAGATCGGGTGAACTGGTGTCCAATATTAGGGTACTGTTTCTAAAAAGTATAGGCTAGGTGGTGTTCTTTTAGGGTGATAAAAACAAACATCTTTATAAATAAATAGTAAAACATATACTCAATATTCATTTGAATTCAGGCCACCGACCATGAAGGTTATAATACTTTTTCTACTGATACTCTTATTTGTAAATGTTAAGAATACAAAACTTACACTGGAAGACGCTAAAATTTATTTAGAAAATTATGAATATCTACATGAAGGTCTAAACTCATCACTAAGCATAATTAATGACGCACTATTTGAATTTCAAGAAAAAATGTCTATCACAGCAGATGGTGTGTTAAATGAAGAGACGAAAAAACTGATGTCAACTCCTCGATGTGGTTTGTGGCTGACTATTCTTTGGCAAACCTTACACATATAAAATGGAATAAGAGTGATATATATTAGAAAATTTTGCCCCCAACATATGATATCAATACATATAAACAGCTAGCTGATCGGGCCTTCAAGAACTGGGAGAAATATACGAATTTAAGATTTAGATACAACAATCCTAATTCTGATATTACTATTACTTTTAACGAAAATAACCATACTTATAATGGGTTTGGAAAACCGAGCTGCTTTTTTCAAAGCTCAGACGTTTTGGCTCATGCCGATTACCCCTCCAGATTACAGTTAGAGATTCACGTCAACAAAAATATAAAATTTGATTTAAGTATAAGACCAAAACCTGGGGAGATTAGTTTAATACAAACTCTAACCCACGAAATAGGTCACACATTGGGTATTTCACATTCTTCACATAGAGAAGCAATCATGTATCCCATTTTGGACAGTAATCGAAAAACTATAGAACTATCTCAAGATGATATCTACGCAATTCAATATTTATATGGAGATAAAACCACCTCTGCAACAACATCCACGACTGCGAAGAAAATCAGCACTACAAAAGTCTCTATCATACATAAGCTCTACTACAGAAATACATACCCCTGCAGAAGAAATACCTAGGTTATGGGAATTGAACTTGAAGAAAATTAATACATTTATAGTAGTAAACGGAAAATTATATATTTTTTATAAAAAATATGTTTGGGTAAAGGACTTGAAGACTAACACAATTGATAGTTTTCCACTTAAAATAAAAGATTTTCTTAAATTTTTACCCGAGGACTTCTCGAGTATCTCAGCCATATATTATAGACCTATTGGGGATGTTGTAATCTTAGCAGATAAAAAAATGTACTTTATTAATTATCCATCATTTGCTTTAAAATAAGAGATATCTATTTCTGACATACAGGGGTTTCACAAAACCACAAAAATTAACGGAATTGTTAATACCTATTTAGGTACAACATATTTATTTTATGATCAGATATATTATGTGGAAATTAACGAGTGTAATTTTTCGTCAATCAGGTACGGTTTACTCTCAGATAAATTTCAATGGGTATCAACTAATTTTAACTCTGTATTTCGCTACAGTAACGGGTTGCTTTACTTCTTTACAAGTGAAAATATATATTACGAGTATGATGAATTTTCCAACACAATAAAAAAGATGGGAAAAACATCTTTAGAACTATTTGATATTTCGTGTCCAACCCCAAATTTATTGGAACATTTAAAAATATTGTTTAAGTCTGTTATAACCAAATTAAATTAAAAGTATTAGATGTATTTAGTGTAAAATAGAATAAAAGTATTTAACGACATTAGCAACAAGTTATTTAGTGACTGAAGAATTGCAGTATTCACAGTTTAATTCATATGACAATATTAAAATGTAGCTCAGATCTCTGGATTTTGACTACTGCTAAACCAAAGACCTACTTTTATATTCTGGTAGAAATATTGACCAACCCAAATAAACAGCTTTTAAACGAGACTGTTCCCAAAAAAAAACAGCTTTTAAACAGCTTAAAAACAGCTTTCAAACGGGTCTGTTTAAAATAAACAGCTTTTAAACAGCTTTCAAACGGGTCTGTTCTCAAATAAACAGCTTTCAAACGGGTCTGTTCCCAAATAAACAGCTTTTAAACGGGTCTGTTCCAACAAACAGCTTTTAAACAGCTCTCGAACAGCTTTTAAACGGGTCTGTTCCCAACAAACAGCTTCTAAACAACTTTTAAACAGGTCTGTTCCCAAATAAACAGTTTTTAAACAGCTTTCGAACAGCTTTTAAACGGGTTTGTTCCCAAATAAACAGCTTCTAAACAGCTCTCGAACAGCTTTTAAATGGGTCTGCTCCCAACAAACAGCTTTTAAACAGCTTTTAAACGGGTCTGTTCCTAAATAAACAGCTTCTAAACAGCTCTCGAACAGTTTTTAAATGGTCTGTTCCCAGACGAACTCAAAACAGTTTTGAGAAAGAAGTGTTTGATGCTTTTTTTTTATTAACCCTCTGTATAATTTAAATATCTTCGAAAACACAACCCACTTCCTAAAAGCCTGCATAATATGATAAAAGATATATAATACAACAACAGGAAACAGATAATAATTAACTCTCTAGGCTTTCAGAAACACAAAGCTTCAGTCTTACATACATATCCCTACAAACAACAAAAATTTTCGGTTATTTCTCTTTGAAAATAGTATATAAATCTGCCGAAGGTCTTTCCGTCTACTGATCAATAAAAATGAAAGTATCAAGTCATATTTCACAAGAAAAATCTAGTGTAGAAAACAACTATATTCCACTAACTCCTTAACTTTCATGCTCCGTCTCTGGTATTAGGTGTTTCTTAGATTACTTTATTTTTGGTCATTTAAGGTATTAGATACCTACTTATCTATTATTAAAAGGGATAGGAAAATCAGATAGTTTTAAACAAAAGAAGTAGGTACTATTTTGATCACCAGAAAAGTATCATCATTTAAAATTGTAAATTATGTATGTTGAAGTGAAACCGATAGATGAATCAACTCTATTTTTAAACGATTCTAAAAATTTTCTGTTTAACATCCACATAAAATCACTATAACTCTATTCATTTTAAATCAGGAAAAATAAAATAATTTCTATCAATTTACTCGAAAATCGTTAATTTACCGAAAATTCACCAATATTTTCTATTTTTTAGAAAAATGAGCCCTCAAAAACTAGACATAACTACAACGATGATGCAGCAATTAAAAATCTGAAGCAATATAGGAGCCGACCAAAAACATACCCTCAACATGGACAAACATCCAACCCCTCCAGAAAAAAAGGCAGTCTCCATGGCGAAGCATGTAAGATCAACAACAAGGTAAACATTTTTAACCTGTATATTTTAACTAACCTATACGTGATCGACCGTTTATGTCAAATTTAATACACAGTAAAATATGCTGGCTTAAATTCGGCATCCGTGGGCGCAAGGCTCCTTATTTTAAACGTCTAACCATAACGGTAAACATTGAATATTGAGTTCTCGAATATTACATAATATGAAACCCTCACACGCGAAAAACTTAAATCCGCCGTTTATAACGTGAATAGGTCTTCGGACTATCGAAATAGAGCGAGAGGGCTATAATACTAACACCAAAATTTTTGAAAAAACACCAGCTTTACCATAAATTTATTAATTATATTTTTGAGACATTTTGAACAATTAGATTTTTCTGTTTAAAACGATACATCACATTGTATATAAGGGGGTTGAAAGAGGGTAACCACCCCTAGTTCATAAAAGTATATAACCAGATGAAATTAGAATGAACAATGCTTTTTAAAACATATAAGGATTTCTCAAAAAAAAAGTCTTAACCAATTTTAAATAAAATTAAAAGATTTCTCAAAAAAACGGCTTAACCGTTTGTAATTTAAAACCGGTTTCTCATAAATGACTGAAAAGTTTTGAATAAAAATTAATTTAAAACATCTAAAGATATCTCAAAAACACCTTAACCACTTTTTTTTAATTAACACTGGATCTACGGCTGAACCGATTTGAGTAAAAAAAACAATTTAATATATCTAAAGATATCTCAAAATTGACTTAACCGTTTTTAATTAAAACAGGTTTCTCATAAATGACTGAATCGTTTTGAATAAAAACTGATTCAAAACACCTAAAGACATCTTTAAAATTACTTATCCAATTTTAGTTAAACTGTATCTGACTAATACCGGTTTCTCATAAACGACTGAACGGATTTGAGTAAAAAAAACAATTTAAAATATCTAAAGATATCTCAAAAACGACCTAACCGTTTTTAATTAAAACTGGTTTCTCATAAATGACTGAATCGTTTTGAATAAAAATTGATTTAAAACATCTAAAGATATCTCAAAAACGCCTTAACAATTTTTAATTAACACTGGATCTGACTAATGTTGGTTTCTCATAAATGGTTGAATCGTTTTGAATAAAAACAATTTAAAATATTAAAAAGATATCTCAAAATTGACTTAAACGAATTAATTAAAACAGGACCCTAATAATAATGGTTTCTCATAAATGGTTGAATCGATTTGAATAAAAACAATTTAAAATATAGATATTTCAAAAACGTCTTAAACTTTTTAATTAAAATAGGATCTAGCTAATAACGGTGTCTCATAAATGTTTGAACCGACTTGAATAAAATTTAAAAACCGGTTTAAAACAGCTAAAGATGTCTTAAAAACAACTTAACCAGTTTTAGTTAAAAATGGATATGTCTAATACCGATCTCTCCTAAACAACTGAAACAATTTAGCTGAATAATTAAGATTTTTGATTAAAACAGGGGTTAAATAAGGGAAAGCTACTCTACCTGGATGACTTAACCGATTTTAATTAATTTTATTACGAATAAAGAAAAGAGATAAAATCGAATAATTTGCTAAATAAAATACCAAATATTTATTGACAGTATGGATACTCTTTTACTTTTCTGTTTAAAACGATATATTACACCTACTAGGGTTTGAAACGGGGTTAGGGTAGCTATTTAATACTGTGTCAACTAAAACACCGCCACAACTGTCCCTATTTCATGTAGGTAGTTTTTAAAGAACCACAGTAAAGAAAATTTGACACCTCTTCGGGGGGTATTTGTTTGCCAGGAGTCAGAATATAATTTTAGAGGTCTTTAAATAAAAACAACAAAAAGAATTTAATAAGTACGTATATTTTTATTAAATATATTTTAAAAAGTTCTTACTATTCTAAATATATATTCTTAAAACATGTATGCTGTCATTTTTCACAACTACTCATAGTTTAGCTATTAATCTTGTTGGTTTTTTTACAAAAACTCAGGTTTAAATATATATATACAAACCTACAATTACTTAAAAACTATTTAAACATATAACTGTTATTTTTTTTCACAGCTAGCCAGTAGGTATGGGGTCGCTTGAGCCAGCCAGACAACCAGAGCGGGACCAGCTGCCTAGCTCAAGATACCGCCATGGGACGCTGCTACCCAATATGGGCGCCACGCCCTAATTAGTGGCACGTACGTCAAAATCTTATTTACCATACCGTCTCTAGAGTCACATGATGAGACCAGTTGTATTCTTTTCTATCAATAATCCAAGAGGACGACGATACACTAACGGCGAGTCATACATATTTTGTAAGGTTATGTCATCTCTATAGCTACCTACTAAAAGTCACTAATACCTATTATTAAAAAGTTTAATCTATCCTGGGATCGAACCGACGATATCCTGTTATTCTGTAAATAAGATTGTCATCCAAGACCACACGGCCACAGAGACTTGTCGATAAGCTTTTCTTAAATGATGTATAAAAAAACAAGATAACGTATAGAGGAGTATATAGATATGGGTTTAAACTATCTACACATAGCAGTACCGGTCAACTCTCTAAAAGTGTAAAAATAACGCGGCAATATTGTATGCAAATCAATACAGATCGGGTGAACTGGTGTCCAATATTAGAGTACTGTTTCTAAAAAGTATAGGCTAGGTGGTGTTCTTTTAGGGTGATAAAAACAAACATCTTTATAAATAAATAGTAAAACATATACTCAATATTCATTTTAATTCAGGCCACCGACCATGAAGGTTATAATACTTTTTCTACTGATACTCTTATTTGTAAATGTTAAGAATACAGAATTTACACTGGAAGAAGCTAAAATTTATTTAGAAAATTATGGATATCTACATGAAGGTCTAAACTCATCACTAAGCATAATTAATGACGCACTATTGGAATTTCAAGAAAAAATGTCTATCACAGCAGATGGTGTGTTAAATGAAGAGACGAAAAAACTGATGTCAACTCCTCGATGTGGTGTAAAAGATACTAGAGCTGACTATTCTTTGGCAAACCCTACACATATAAAATGGAATAAGAATGATATATATTGGAAAATTTTGCTCCCAACATATCATATCAATACATATAAACAGCTAGCTGATCGGGCCTTCAAGAACTGGGAAAAATATACAAATTTAAGATTTAGATACGCCTATCATAATGCAGATATTACAATTACTTTTAACGAAAATAACCACACGTATAATGGATTTGGAAACTTGAGCTGTTTTTTTCAAGGCTCTGGCGTTCTGGCTCATGCCGATTACCCTTCTAGATCACAGTTAGAGATTGACGTCAACAAAAATATAAAATTTGATTTAAGTATAAGACCAAAACCTGGGGAGATTAGTTTAATACACACTCTGACTCATGAAATTGGACACACATTGGGTATTTCACATTCTTCACATAGAGAAGCAATCATGTATCCCATCTTGGACAGTAATCGAAAAACTACAGAAATATCTCAAGATGATATCTACGCAATTCAATATTTATATGGAGATAAAACCACCTCTACAACAACATCCACGACTGCGAAGAAAATCAGCACTACAAAAGTCTCTACATCATACATAAGCTCTACTACAGAAATACATACCCCTGCAGAAGAAATACCTAGGTTATGTGAATTGAACTTGAAGAAAATTAATACATTTCTAGTAGTAAACGGAAAATTATATATTTTTTATAAAAAATATGTTTGGGTAAAGGACTTGAAGACTAACACAATTGATAGTTTTCCACTTAAAATAAAAGATTTTCTTAAATTTTTACCCGAGGACTTCTCGAGTATCTCAGCCATATATTATAGACCTATTGGGGATGTTGTAATCTTAGCAGATAAAAAAATGTACTTTATTTATTATCCATCATTTGCTTTAAAATAAGAGATATCTATTTCTGACATACAGGGGTTTCACAAAACCACAAAAATTAACGGAATTGTTAATACCTATTTAGGTACAACATATTTATTTTATGATCAGATATATTATGTGGAAATTAACGAGTGTAATTTTTCGTCAATCAGGTACGGTTTACTCTCAGATAAATTTCAAGGGGTATCAACTAATTTTAACTCTGTATTTCGCTACAGTAACGGGTTGCTTTACTTCTTTACAAGTGAAAATATATATTACGAGTATGATGAATTTTCCAACACAATAAAAAAGATGGGAAAAACATCTTTAGAACTATTTGATATTTCTTGTCCAACCCCAAATTTATTGGAACATTTAAAAATATTGTTTAAGTCTGTTATAACCAAATTAAATTAAAAGTATTAGATGTATTTAGTGTAAAATAGAATAAAAGTATTTAACGACATTAGCAACAAGTTATTTAGTGACTGAAGAATTGCAGTATTCACAGTTTAATTCATATGACAATATTAAAATGTAGCTCAGATCTCTGGATTTTGACTACTGCTAAACCAAAGACCTACTTTTATATTCTGGTAGAAATATTGACCAACCCAAATAAACAGCTTTTAAACGAGACTGTTCCCAAAAAAAAACAGCTTTTAGTCAGCTTAAAAACAGCTTTCAAACGGGTCTGTTTAAAATAAACAGCTTTTAAACAGCTTTCAAACGGGTCTGTTCTCAAATAAACAGCTTTCAAACGGGTCTGTTCCCAAATAAACAGCTTTTAAACGGGTCTGTTCCAACAAACAGCTTTTAAACAGCTCTCGAACAGCTTTTAAACGGGTCTGTTTCCAAATAAACAGCTCTTGAACTGACCTGTTCCCAAATAAACAGTTTTAAACAGCTCTCGAACAGCTTTTAAACGGGTCTGTTCCCAAATAAACAGCTTCTAAACAGCTCTCGAACAGCTTTTAAATGGGTCTGCTCCCAACAAAAAGCTTTTAAACAGCTTTTAAACGGGTCTGTTCCTAAATAAACAGCTTCTAAACAGCTCTCGAACAGTTTTTAAATGGTCTGTTCCCAGACGAACTCAAAACAGTTTTGAGAAAGAAGTGTTTGATGCTTTTTTTTATTAACCCTCTGTATAATTTAAATATCTTCGAAAACACAACCCACTTCCTAAAAGCCTGCATATTATGATAAAAGATATATAATACAACAACAGGAAACAGATAATAATTAACTCTCTAGGCTTTCAGAAACACAAAGCTTCAGTCTTACATACATATCCCTACAAACAACAAAAATTTTCGGTTTCTCTTTGAAAATAGTATATAAATCTGCCGAAGGTTTTTCCGTCTCCTGATCAATAAAAATGAAAGTATCAAGTCATATTTCACAAGAAAAATCTAGTGTAGAAAACAACTTATAGAGCGGAACACAGGGTAAGTATATATTTATATTCCACTAACTCCTTAACTTTCATGCTCCGTCTCTGGTATTAGGTGTTTCTTAGATTACTTTATTTTTGGTCATTTAAGGTATTAGATATCTATTTATCTATTATTAAAAGGGATAGGAAAATCAAATAGTTTTAAACAAAAGAAGTAGGTAATATTTTGATCACCAGAAAAGTATCATCATTTAAAATTGTAAATTATGTATGCTGAAGTGAAACCGATAGATGAATCAACTCTATTTTTAAACGATTCTAAAAATTTTCTGTTTAACACCCACTTAAAATCACTATAACTCTATTCATTTTAAATCAGGAAAAATAAAATAATTTCTATCAATTTACTCGAAAATCGTTAATTTACCGAAAATTCACCAATATTTTCTATTTTTTAGAAAAATGAGCCCTCAAAAACTAGACATAACTACAACGATGATGCAGCAATTAAAAATCTGAAGCAATATAGGAGCCGACCAAAAACATACCCTCAACATGGACAAACATCCAACCCCTCCAGAAAAAAAGGCATTCGCCATGGCGAAGCATGTAAGATCAACAACAAGGTAAACATTTTTAACCTGTATATTTTAACTAACCTATACGTGATCGACCGTTTGTGTCAAATTTAATACACAGTAAAATATGCTGGCTTAAATTAGCACCGTGTCGTAAGGGCTGCTCTATCTTAAACGATTATCCCTAAAAAGATAATCATTGGGTAGTTCAGCTCTCTTGAAAACATACATTTACCATGAAATCCCTCATTCGCGTAAAACTTAAATCCGTCGTAACGTGAATAGGTCTTCGGACTATCGAAATACCGCGAGAGGGCTATAATACTAACACCAAAATTTCTGAAAAAACTCAACCTCTTTACCATAAATTTATTAATTATATTTTTGAGACATTTTGAACAATTAGATTTTTCTGTTTAAATCGATACATCACATTGTATATAAGGGGGTTGAAAGAGGGTAACCACCCCTAGCTCATAAAAGTATATAACCAGATGAAATTAGAATGAACAATGCTTTTTAAAACATGTAAGGATTTCTCCAAAAAAAACTACTTAACCGTTTTTAAGTAAAACTGAATCTAACTAATGTCGGTTTCTCATAAATGACTGAATCGTTTTTAATAAAAATTGATTTAAAACATCTAAAGATATCTCAAAAACGCTTTAACCATTTTTAATTAAAACTGGGTCTAACTAATACCTGTTTCTTATAAATTGCTGAATCGTTTTAAATAAAAATTGATTTAAAACATCCAAAGATATCTCAAAAACGTCTTAACCGATTTTAATTAAAACGGGGTCTAACTAATAGCGGTTTTTCATAAATGGCTGAATCGAATTGAATAAAAATTGATTTAAAACATCTAAAGATATCTCAAAAACGACTTATCCAATTTTAGTTAAAACTGTATCTGACTAATACTGGTTTCTCATAAAAGGTTGAATCGACTTGAATAAAAATTGATTTAAAATATCTAAAGATATCTCAAAAACGCCTTAACCTAAAGATATCTTTAAAATGACTTAACCATTTTAGCTAAAACTGTTTCTGACTAATACCGCGCTTCTCATAAATGACTGAATCGATTTGACTGAATAATTAAGAATTATATTATAGACTTAGATTTTTTAATTAAAACAGAGTAATAAAAGGTTAAATAAGGGTAAACTGCTCTATAGACTTTTCTGTTTAAAATGATATATCACACCACATACTAGGGGGTTGAAACGGGGTTAAACTACCCTGTCTGTTTGTATGTCTATGTGTCAGTATGTCGGTATGTATAATTTTTCATAAACATATTATATCGAAAGACCTTTTAAAGTATAATTTGAATAGATAATAAATATCCTAAACAACTACTCCTATAGCTAATATATTGTCAAGAATTTAATTAATTTTTTTACTATGACCAATGCCTCAGTAGTAAATTACATAGAAAACAATAGCTATTTAATACTGTGACAAGAATTTTTAAATTGTTGCAACGTTAAGTTTCAGACTTTGAATACTTTAGATTTTTACGTACCATAGACGTATAATAAATATCTAATACATTACACAGCATTTCAAACTACTGAACCGATCTTAATGATTCTATGATCTTATTACTTCTCCCAAATTAATATGAAGAATTTATATATAAAATACACCGTGTCAAGAATTTTACTATGACTCTTCAAAATCGTAGGAATATTGATCATCTGTGAAATACCGTAACAGGTCACAACTATTCCTATTTCATGTAGGTAATTTTTTAAAGAATCACAGTAAAGAAATTTTAGGGGCTTTTCGGATGTTTTCGGGCCTTTCCGGATCTTTTCGGGGTATTGGTTTGCCAGAAATCAGAATCTAACTTTAGAGGTCTTTTAAATAAAAACAGAGTTTAATACGTATATTTTTTTTATTAAATACATTTTTAAAAAAGTTCTTACTATTCTAAATATCTTCTTAAAGCGTGTATGCTGTAATTTTTTCACAGATGCTCAAAATTTAGTTACATTAAATATATAGACCTACAGCCTCTTAAATCATATATAATATGATACAGAGCGCCTGTCAATTTTTAAAACTGTTTATAACTAATATATGTACTACTTAAAACTATTCAAACACATAACTGATATTTTTTTTACAACGACTTAAAGATTAAATATATAGTTAAAATTAACAGTATAAAATAATTGTCTTCACAGATACACAAAGAGTAAATATATACTTAAAACTATTCAAATACAGCTACTCTAGCCTAGGTTTTTTGAATCCGAAGGGTACCGAGTCAAACCCTTCGACCATTTTACGTTTTTTAAAGTTTAGCCGAAAGATTTTACTGGACTCTTTTGTTACAACCTGATGTTCAGACGTCCTCAAAATTCTCCTAGACGTTACACTTACCGGCGGCTCATCAGAAAGGAGAATAGCTTTAATATATTTGAAATTAATTAATTTTGAAGCTGAATATGTTAAAGATATACCCTTAACCTTACAAACAGTTTTCAGCTCATTATCATTAGTCGACAAGAGCTGGTAAGCGTAACTTTTAGGTCCTGTTGATACAAAATCTGTAATATAACTTCCAGGACCATAAACCTCCAACTCATCAGTCATATCACCTAGAAAACTACCTGTAGGCACCTCATATGTGTCGGTAGGTTTGGAGAGGTAAAGGACACTGTCAGTGTCATAGTATATGACACGGTTTCCCAGTTTTTCTAAATAACTGTATAACTCTAGCCTAGCCTGAGCAGTGGTATAAGCAGCCAAGCACACGTTAACGGTGGAGAGTCTATAATACACTTCTTCCTTGTATCCCCAGTTAACGAGTAGAGTTTCATCATTTATCGGTAAAATTGTGTTAATAACTCTGGAAGGGTCAGTCATCATGTGGAAAAACTCCTCGGGTTTATTAATTATTGATGTTTTTGACTGATTTTCCTGCTGACCCAGTTTTCCCCAAAAACTTGTTATGACATTTTTTCCTAATGAACGACACCCAGGATTAAATTCAATCTTATTAGGGTTCAGCTGAATACCCTCATGCTCCAAATATTCTTTTATATATTTGATTTTGTCTTCCTGAGTCTCGCAGCCTACAGGCCAACCTGAAGCATGCTGCTTAATTTTCAAAAAATCCGAAATGTATTCGGAAAACAGACCGCCTGTTTTTGTAACAGGGTCGTATTGACACACCTCATATTTCCAGATTTCAAAAATCTCTATCATTTTATACCCCAGTTCTAAAGCCTTTTTTACCTCATCCATCACCCAGGTATCTGTTAAAGCTCTCTGTTCATCAGAATGAGAACATTCTTCACTGTGATCCATGTTTTTGGAACAGGTAAAACATATTGAAAACATTAGTTTGTTGTTCATTTTAACGGGTAAAAGTGGGTGATAAAGGTTCTGTGGAGGTAAAATCGTACACTTTATCAGACCATTGGTTTCCATTAAATTGAGACCGTTACATTCCTCCCCAACAAATACTTTAGGATGGCCTATAGGATATTTCCCGTATTTATTTACCCAAGGATAGAGACTACAGACATCCACATATTTGATTTTTTCCCCTTCCCGAGCTTTAATCATTAATTTTGTAGGTTCTGTCCTACCTCCAAAGAACGCGTTTCTTGGGTTAAGAGGTAGGTGAAGCATGAGAGCGTGGTTTTCTGTATATTTTTGAATCTCCTTATTATTTTCCATATCACGCCTGAAATCACACTCCCATTTTTCAATAACCTCAAAACCCTTTGAACGTAGTCTTAAAGTTTTTGCACACGTACTTTCATACAGCTGATCGGGTGTTGTGTTAGAACCAACGCTTCTGTTAAATTTGATACATCTAGGGCATCCGTGCCAAAAACAACCGTGAAACTCGCAAAATCCGTCAACTTTTAGACCTCCCAAAACTATTTAATTCCCTATGGCTGCATTTTTTATTTTAATTTGTCTTTCTTTTTCTTCCCAGACCAACCACTGAATGGCTATTTTTGACTGATTATCAGACCAGCGATAACCATTCTTCGGTATCAACCCTATAGTGTTTGGCTTAAGATAATTACGTCTAAAAATTTTATTGCATGCAGAGGGTAGAGTTGTGGCCTCTGTAAAAGGACAAACCCCACCTTCTCTGATCATTAACTCTCGAAATTTAAGACAGGCATGCATTAAAATCTCCACATCAGAAACACAATATTCTACTATTTCTTTTTGAAAATCAAACTTATAATTTTCAGCAACAATCGAGGTGTACCACTGAATTAATTTATCACGACGATCTTGCTTTAAATTATCAGGATCATACAACTCAAGAGCAGGCATACTTCCAATATATTTCTGATTTTCAATGGTGTTAAACAAGTGAGGGAAATGGCCTTTTTTCAACTCGCTCAAACCGAAAACTTTTGGTAATTCTGCCAGCGCCATAGGGAAATAATTAAGAGAGTCCAAGAAACTAACATTACCCGTACTCATTAAAATTAATTTCGTTCCTCGCATTATTAGTTCAGGGGTCAGGTCTTAAATCTGGTATGTACAATACTAAATACAGTGGATACTTAAATAAAGGTATTATTTAAGTATCCATGTAAGTAATACATGTTTCTACCTTTGAAGACCGCGTGAAAATTTATTATTTTTTTGCCTAAGATTTAGGTTGTAATTTATCACGAATAAACGTTTATATATACAAAAACTGTTGCTTTTAGTGTATGCGCTCTATTTTTAAACATTAGGGGTTTTTTGGTTAGCGCTTCACTCCTCTTCTTTGTTATACTTTCTATTCGTTTGTGAAAATTCATTTTCCAATATTTTTTAATCGAAAAATGTTTATAAAACATAAATGTAAATATCAAAAAGTTTAGTTATATATTTTACGTCAACTAGAAAAATAATTAAACATAAATATAACCACAGCAGCAAATTTGTCGTTAAATACGGTGAATAAAAACTTGTCTGCATCAGAACGCTACAATTAAAACTGTGTGATTTTTTGGTTAAATTTTTAGAAAATTTAATTTTTAGCTAGATACGCTGGTTAAATCGAATTAAGTTAAAATATTTGTTTATTAACAATTTCCAAAATAGTTTAATTTATTGAGTTGTTGTTTTATTCTTAAAATTTATGTTTTTAGTTTAAATATTTGTGTCTAATTTTCTGGGGTTTTCATTTATTTTCTAATAAAATTTTTAGACATAGGTGTAGGTTAAACTCATTAATTTTTGTTTGTCTCCTAAGAATTAAATGAGAACATAAAGTATATTTTGTAAAAAAATAAATACATATATGAGAGGGTGCAGGAAATATTTATTACGCTAATGGTCGGTTAAAATTTTACAGCAGGAACATTTTCATAAAATATATTAACTTTTAACACCTTCTATAATATATTCATTATGTTTTTATAAAAGATAATAACTTTTAAACACTTTCAATAATATCTTCATTACATAGTAGATTTTCTGTAGACTTTAAAACATACGTATGTTTCTGAACTGAATCTTGACAAAAACAAAAAAATAGTTTACATTTTCGACAAAATGATGTGGATTTCGGAAAGGATGTCGTCGGTGGTTCCTGCTGTTTGTCATCGTTGTCGTCTTCTTGTGTTTTATTGCTCCTAAAAGGGAAAATGTTTCAAATACTTTTACCATAAGTGTTGTTCTCAAACTCTTTTTTTTTTGTCATTTTACCATATTTTAAATTATAAATATATTTCTGAAGCTTTTAGATTTTAAACAGAAAAAGAAAATGGTAAATTTTAAACAGGTATTTATTGAACATTAAATAAGAACCATTGTGATAATGGTGTAGTTCAGTTGATGATTTATAAATTTACTGTAAATTTAGTAATCATTAAATATATAACAAAACTTTATCTGACATTTATCTAAATAAATGTAGGTACTTAAAAGAGGGTTATTTTTTATAACGTTTGGGTATATGTTGAACAGAACATTCTCAAGCATGAAATAAATATATAAAACAGTTAAATTTTTAAAAGTTGGAGAAAAATATTTTCTAATTTCCTTACCTTACCAGTTTTTCACAAATTCAAACACCCCTGCGGTGTTTGGTTTACCCACATCTTTCTCCCCCTTGTAGACGATGCATATCTGATTTTCATTAATTGAGCGTATCTGTATGTCCGATAGTTGGTATCTTTTGGGTAAATAGATACAGCCGTCTTCCGTTTCTACGACTATGGTATCGCCAAATCTTGTTTTGATGCGATTAACATCCAGTACAGGATAATGTTTTTCTTTTTCTAATTCTTCCTTCTTAATGGTTCTTTTAAAGCTATATTGTTTGTTTATTTCCTCTATTACCGAAGACGATGATGAGGATGAACTTTGCTGTTGTGACATTTTTAAAATTTCTCACTTATAGGTTTATATTGAAACTGAATTACCAAAAGCTCAGAAAACCTTTATATATTTTTCTAAAGAAAAATATGTTTATCCGTCTTTCATGGTGAGAATAGGGATATTAAAATTACATTTTTGGTTAAAATAACATCCTGTAAATAGAAATATTATCCTGGGAAGTGGTCTAAGAATAAGTACCCATATTAAAAACTTTCTTGTTTTTTTTTGTTAACGAAAAACACTGTAGATGTTCAGAAATATCGTTTAACCTGGTATTCTACGAAAATCTACAAAACTGTATTGAGTTCAAAAATCATTCATATGTATGTAAACAGGTCTGTTTAAAAACTGTTTATTTGAAAGCTGTTTAGAAGGGGTTGTTTCTAGAATAGGTTTTGTGTATAGTTCCATAAAATAACAATAAATAAGTTTTTTGTAGTCGTGCTTAAGCTGTCAGGTATAACAGAAATGGGGGTGTTTGAGGATGTTTGAGGATGTTTGCGTGTGTTTGCGGGTGGTGTTTGAGGATGTTTGCGTGTGTTTGAGGAGTGCTTGAGGGTGTTTCGTATATATACATAAACTTTCGTTTAAAAATATACAACATAATTAATTTTTAAAGAAATAACTTACACCGGTAGGTCATAAATATTACTCGGCGTCGAAACTTATCAATTTTGAATATGATAAAGATATGCTCCTTTCTGATGAACCTCCGGTTAGCGTCACATCCAGACGCATTTTGAGAACCGATACTCATCATGTGATTACAGCTGAATACCCTCATGCTCCAAATAATCGTTTACATATTGAGCCTTTTCTAGCTGCGTTTCACACCCAGCAGGCCACCCCGAAGCATGCTGCTTAATTTTTAAAAAATCAGAAATATATTCCGAAAAAAGACCCCCTGTTTTTGTAACAGGGTCGTATTGACACACCTCATATTTCCAAATTTCAAAAAACTCTAAAATTTTATACCCCAGTTCTAAGGCCTTTTTTACCTCATCCATCACCCAGGTGCCTGTTAAAGCTCTCTGTTCATCAGAATGAGAACATTCTTCATTGTGGTCCATGTTTTTGGAACAGGTAAAACATAATGAAAACATTAGTTTGTTGTTCATTTTAACGGGTAAAAGTGGGTGATAAAGGTTCTGTGGAGGTAAAATCGTACACTTTATCAGACCATTGGTTTCCATTAAATTGAGACCGTTACATTCCTCCCCAACAAATACTTTAGGATGGCCTATAGGATATTTTCCGTATTTATTGACCCACGGATAAAGACTACAAACATCTACATACTTGATTTTTTCCCCATCCTTGGTTTTAACCATTAATTTTGTAGGTTCTGTCCTACCGCCAAAAAATGAATATCTAGGGTTTAAAAGGTAGGTGAAGCATGAGAGGGTGATTTTCTGTATATTTTTGGATCTCCTGATCCTCTCCCATATCATGTCTAAAATCACAATCCCATTTTTCAATAATCTCAAAACCCTTTGAACGTAACCTTAAAGTTTTTTCACGCGTACTTTCATACCGTTGATCGGGTGTTGTGTTAGCACCAATGCTTCTGTTAAATTTAATGCACCGAGGGCAGCCGTGCCAAAAACAACCGTAAAACTCAAAAACCTGATTGGTTTTCTCACAAAACCCGTCAACTTTTAGACCTCCCAAAACTATTTCCTTCCCTATGGCTGCATTTTTTATTTTAATTTGTCTTTCTTTTTCTTCCCATACCAGCCACTGAATGGCTATTTTTGACTGATTATCAGACCATCGATAACCATTTTTCGGTATCAACCCTATAGTGTTTGACTTAAGATAATTACGTCTAAAAATTTTATTGCATGCAGAGGGTAGAGTTATGGCCTCTGTAAAAGGACAAACCTTGCCTTCTCTGATCATTAACTCTCGAAATTTAAGACAGGTATGCATTAAAATCTCCACATCAGAAAGACAATATTCTACTATTTCTTTTTGAAAATCAAACTTATAATTTTCGGCAACCATCGAGGTGTACCATTGAATTAATTTATCACGGCGATCTTGCTTTAAATTATCAGGATCATAAAACTCAAGAGCAGGCATACTTCCAATATATTTCTGATTTTCAATGGTGTTAAACAAGTGAGGGAAATGACCTTTTTTCAACTCGCTCAAACCGAAAACTTTTGGTAATTCTGCCAGCGCCATAGGGAAATAATTTAGAGAGTCCAAGAAACTAACATTACCAGTATTTATTAAAATTAATTTCGTTCCTCGCATTATTAGTTCAGGGGTCAGGTCTGTTTTAGTTAAAATATAATTTAAAATAAATTGGTGATCAAAACCCCCACCATTATGCTCAATGACCACCACCTTTTTAAACAGCTTTCTCTGATTTAAAATATGATTCATTAACTGGTTGACGGGGTCGTTGTTTACAACTTTTTGTTTAAAACCACAGGTCTGACAGAAATACAGGCCTGGTTCAGTTATACACCCTGAACAACACTGTTTCCAAACGCATAAATTTGGTTCATGTAACGACGAACCATCAGGCAGAATTTTTTCCTGTCTGGTCTCAAGGTCGTAAAATATAAACAACGTATCTTTCATCGGTTTAGCCACGTCAACGTGTTTGTTACATACCTTGCAAAATATCTCCCCGCAAAAATGTTCCCTATTGCTTTTTACAACCTTGAGACACCCGTCACACTGACGCAGTTCTTTACAAACCGATGATTTGTCTAAAGAACCGTCTTACATATGATTTTCATAACAAACCTGGCCCCTAAAACTCCTTTTACACAGATCACATTTGACTTTAAACGTTTCAGAGCATTTCACATTTTTTTCACCATATTTAACGACAAATCTGCTGCTGTGGTTATATTTATGTTTAATTATTTTTCTAGTTGACGTAAAATATATAACTAAACTTTTTGATATTTATATTTATGTTTTATAAACATTTTTCGATTCAAAAATATTGGAAAATGAATTTTCACAAACGAATAGAAAGTATAACAAAGAAGAGGAGTGAGGCGCTAACAAAAAAAAACCCCTAATGTTTAAAAATAGACCGCATACACTAAAAGCAACAGTTTTTGCATATATAAACGTTTATTCATGATAAATTACAACATAAATCTTAGCAAAAAAAATAATAAATTTTCACACGGTCTTCAAAGATGGAAACATGTATTACGCTATCTGAAAAAAATAGAATTAAACATGTGACCATAATACCTTTATTTAAGTATCCACTGTATTTAGACATTGTACTTAATAGATTTAAGACTATGTATTTCCTATGCTTGAAATAAATAACTATATTGACAACAACACCCCTTTCATATTTTTAAATTTATAAACTTATAAGTTTGTTAAGACAATAAAACATAGATAAGTAAATTTAAATTTTCTTTATTTGGTTCTATTGGTTTTTAGTGGTTCCAGCCTGGCTTTCCTCCTCTCAAACAGAGTACTTTTTAATACTAAAATAGACGAATTATTTAGAAAAAAACAGACCGTAGAGGACCGAAAAGGCCCTAGACCACCTATTAAAGGTTAATATATAACTCAAAACATCTTTAATACAAAATAATATTACATATTATGCTTAAAGCTACCTAAAATATATTATTCGAACTTTTTAGAATAATTTTCTAAACAACCATAAACTAGAGGGATTATCTTAAAAGTATACCTAAAATTGGGTTTATTTCCTAGGAAAGAAAAAAAAAATCATATTATTTATCAGTTATGTAGCTACATAGTTTGTTTTACTTAAGGTTGTCCAACGATAAATTATAATATACGATTTCCTATATTTGACAGAAATAATATAAAATATTTAAAACATTCCTTACACCTCTACATTATAAAGGTCTATCCATATAAAAATTGAAAATAATGTACATCTATTCTGGTTATATGTTACCTAATGTCAGAGGGGTAGATAATGTAATATAGGTAAAAATTGAGGAGCAATGAAAACAACATAAACCCTATAAAAACTATAGATATAACATGGGTTATGAGAGAGAGAAGGAGAAAATGTAAATCTTTATATAAATCTTTTATATATGTTATATAATATTGTATTTATTTTACAGGTATTTAAAAAGTTCAAATTTTATTTTTAAGGAAAAATTTATTATTTAGACAATAGGAGGGAGTGAAGAAGACACAGTGTGCCCTTTTACAGAGACCACAACTCTACATACAATAAAATTTTCAACATAGAGGCATAATTTATAATATAAAACATTTTATAATATACCTGTACGAAAACGACGAAAAACAAAATATTTTGTGTAAAATCGATGAATTTATATTACGACAGACGTGGAGGAGATGTATACCCAACTGCGAGAGATCCTGGCAAAAAAAAAGACGCAAGCAGCATACTATAGCTAAGAGTTTAACAACAGTTACCATGATGCTATTCTTTACCAACCCCGGGCACCATACGAGGGTTTCAAATTTACAGAATTTACAACAAAAAAAATAAGGTTAAAATATGCCGATAAATATCTAAAAATACCCAAGATTGTATATAACAATACATATTCCGAGTCATCATAGGTCTTCACTGCGCTCATCATGGGTCTTTACTATGTATTTCTCATCACAGGACATGAGTCATCTGAAAATAAAAAAACAACATTAGAAGTTCCCACGGTCATGAAAAAGTGGAGGGGGTAAGCTGAGGGGTATAAAATCCATGACGTTGGCTCGTAATTTTCATTCTAGTTATCGGCGTCTTAGCGATAACATCTCTAGCCAGAGCTATTCTGAAGCAGTTAAGCCACAGTCAGCTGACGTAAACATATTTTGTGGATTCTTGTTATTGCAGTCTTATTGAAGTAATTTATTTTTTTTGAGGTTTAATTTCCTGTTATTGTTCTTTTAACAATGTTTTAGACTTTTACGGTTTTATTTCCTGTTATTAGTTTTTTATAAAAACTATCGTAAACATTATTGTTTTTATTTTTTATAGAGATGGAAAAGTACGTAATTTTAAAAGATACAATGAAGACCGTCCGGCGGTTCGGGGTACAGGGGCGATCCCTTGAATTTAGGTTGACCCCCATACCCGACAAAGCAGAACCGGTCAGCTGGGTCAAGAAAGCTATAGAGGACATAGTTTTGAAGGGGACTGAAGGGCTGGAACCTGACGATCTTGTGGGTTTTACTTTTTGCTCAAAAGATTTTACTCGCGGCCAGGGTTGGTCTAGCTTTAAAAAGACAGATGATATAAAGGTAGATGATGTCTGGAAGATAATTTCCAGCATATACCAGGCCAATTCATCTGGATTAAATACGGAAACTTTTTGTCTAAATGTTACATCGGTTAAATTACCCGTAGGCAAGGGCCGAGGTAATGCTTATAACAGTTTTAATGAAGAGTGTAAAAAGAGGAGGGGTATTGTATGTATTAATAACAAGGATAACTTCTGTCTACCTCGAGCACTGGTGGTAGCTATAGCACATATTAACAACGACCCTGATTATTACAAAATAAGAACCGGAGAAAGGTTTCAAAAAGAAAAAGCACTTACTTTGGTAAAAGAAGCAGGTGTTGTCATTCCCGCTGAAGGAGCCGGTATACCTGAAGTTCAAAAGCTACAGGAATACCTAATCAATTTTCAAATAAAAATATATCAGTATGGGTCAAAAGGGCAAGATATGATTTTTAAAGGTATTGGTAGAGGTCCTTCTATAAAACTTGTCTGCATCAGAACGCTACAATTAAAACTATGTGATTTTTTGGTTAAATTTTTAGAAAATTTAATTTTTAGCTAGATACGCTAGTTAAATTGAATTAAGTTAAAATATTTGTTTATTAACAATTTCCAAAATAGTTTAATTTATTGAGTTGTTGTTTTATTCTTAAAATTTATGTTTTTTAGTTGAATTTATCTTATTTTTGAGGTTTGATTAAGTATATATGGTGACTATGTTATTATTAAAGTAGTTAAAAATAATGAAAGATGTATGAGAGATAGAAATATTTTATTACGACAATTGGTTATTTTTACAGCAGGAACATTTTAGGAGGGAAACCAACAGGTGGGGTAGGTAAGCTACACATTTGAACATTTAAACAGGGTCCTTGGGGTAATCGGCTAAGTATTTAATATAAGATTTTAATCACTGTCGATATCTTCAGAGCATAGGACACCTTCCAGGGATTTTAACGTGTACGTATGTTTCTGTATGGAGTCTTTACAAAAACAGAAAAACTGTTTACATTTCCTACAATACGCTGTTGATTTCGGAAACGCTGTCATCGCTGTTGGTCCTTGCTGTTTATAACCGTCTTGGTCTTGTTCTTTATTATTATACTCCTAAAAAAGAGAAGGGTGGTTTAAAACCTTTAGATGTTTACCGTAAACATCTTTTTAAATCATATTTTTGAAGAGTTTTGTATTTTTTTTAAAACAAAATTTGTGAATATAGGAAAAGGAATAAACGAAAACTTGAACTCCTGTTGATAAAACAATAGCTGTTTATATTAAGACATTATGCTCAACCCTCTACCCTATGGTAAATACCCTAGAGGGTTTTATTATGTATACTACTTGATTAGGTATAAGTTAAAGGAGTGCTATTATAACAGATTTTATCATATTTTACGATTATTTAAGATAAATTTGAAACATTTTAATACCAGTAGTCTTTAGGTATGTTAAATGTTTTACGCTTAAGGTCTAAAAGTAATGTTTATATTAGTAGGTAATAGGTTCGTCCCTCTACTTCAATGACAAATACCTTAGGCACCGTTAGCGTTATTTTAAATCATATTAATAAAGAGTGTTGTTTTTTTTTTTAAACAGCATGTATCAATTAAAGTCAAATTTTGGTAGAAACCACCGTAGTATATAAAAAGCACATTTAAAATTGAATAAAAAAGAAGAAAAACGTATGGTACATAGGAAGGTATTTTAAATTCGCGACTAGTATTTTTCAAATGTTTTTCGATAGAAAAATTTTAAATATTCTTACCTTTTACCAGTGTTCTATAAATTCAAACACCCCTGCCGTGTTCGGTTTTCCTACCTCTTTCTCACCCTTGTAGACAATACAGGTTTGTCTCTCGTTCAGGGACCTTATCTGTACTTCCGATAGTCTATATCTCTGTGGTAGAAATAAGCTTTTTTCTTCCATCTCTACTAATATGGTGTCTCCGTATTTTGTTTTTACACGTTTCACATACACGATAGGGTAGGGTTTGTCTTTTTCTAGGTCCTCTTTTTTATCAATGGTTTAAAATTAAACTGTTGGTTAATTTCTGCCGTTACGGAAGAAACTGGCGAATTTTGTGACATTTTTAGGTTTCTCGCTTGTCGATTGAAACTGAATTAGTACCAAACTTCAGAACGTCTTTTATATAGTCTTTATTTTGTTTTGTCAATTTAATCTACTGATAAAATATATTTTTCTCAGTTTTGTTTGGCGAGAATGAGGTAATAAAATAACATTTTTGGTTAAAATAACATCCTGTAAATAGAAATATTATCCTGGGAACTTTCTTGTTTTTTTTTGTTAACGAAAAACACTGTAGATGTTCAGAAATATCGTTTAACCTAGTATTCTACGAAAATCTACAAAACTGTATTGAGTTCAAAAATCATTCATATGTATGTAAACAGGTTTGTTTAAAAGCTGTTTATTTGGGAACAGGCCCGTTTAAAGCTGTTTAGAAGGGATTGTTTCTAGAATAGGTTTTGTGTATAGTTCCATAAAATAACAATAAGTTGTCAGGTATAATACTTTTTAAAAAACTCTAATATTGGACACCGATTCGTCCAGCTGTATTACATAAATTGTTTGTTTTGCATACAACCTTGCCATACACAATTTTACAATATCTTTAGAGTTGACCTGCCGTATTATACAATGATTGATCGTATCCCCTGTCTAGCGCGTCCTTCACATGATAACCATAAATTATGGATACAACATTTAACAAAACCTTATCAACAAGTCTCTGTCGCCGTGTGGTCTTGGTCGACAATCTTATTTACAGAATAACAGGATATCGCCAGTTCGATCCTAGGATAGATTAAACTTTTTAATAATAGGTATTAGTGACTTTTAGTAGGTAGCTATACAGATGACATAACCTTACAAAATATGTATGACTCACCATTAGTGGATCATCGTCGTCTTGGATTATTAAAAACACTAGAGCGAACTAACATATGGTTCTAGAGGTTGGTACGTTCTTGACAGCGGGGCGGCCATCTTTATTCCATAGACATAAATATATAAAGGGTTGTGATCCCAAGTAGCCAAGTAGTTTGATAGTGGGTGAGCTACAGTAGTTATAATGGCGTCAGAGCCCTGGTGTCTGCACGGTTCTGTATGTGTCTGTACGGTGTGATACAGTGTCTGCACGGGGTTGGTAAAGGTGTATAAACACATGTCTGTGCGACTGTACAGGTATCTGTGCAAGTGGCTTTACAAGGCGCGCAGGCAGGCAGGTGGCGCGGTTAGAATCTGGGGGAAAAACGATTAAGAACTATTAATTTTGGAGGAAAAACAATTAAGATCTTTGTATGAAACCAATTAACTAGGGTGTGGCATGTGGCGGTATATATCAAAGGATCTTGCGGTTAGATCCTTATCAGTAAAAGTTCCCACGCTCCTCAAAATTTTCCCACACTCAAGTGCCGCCATACCTACTGGTCACTACTACCCTCAAGCTTAGGAGCCTACAGGGAACCATATGCAGAGGGATAACCGGCGCTATGAGGACGGCACCTATACAGGCACTCGAGACCATTCTGGGACTGCCGCCGCTTCCGATCTGGATCAGAAAAGAAGCGATGGCGACCCACCTCCGGCTGAGAGATACAGGTCAATGGAGAGGAAGAGGGGAAGGCATCTTAGGATTGCCCAAATCGTCGAGAGAGAAATCCCTATGGCAGCGATTAAAACACAAAGACCAAAAAACCCCTGGAGATTCAACAAGAGGTACAAAGTAGTCATCCCAGACAGGGAACTATGGCAGAGTGAAAAAACCTCCGCGAACAGTTCGAGGAGAACGCCGTGATTTGCTACACCGACGGATCGAAACTGTCGGAGGGGCAAACCACAGGATCGGGGGTTTATGTGGAAGACCAGGAGGTTCGAAAGAGCTATCCGCTCGGAGAGCAAGCCACGGTCTTTCAGGCAGAGGTGTATGCCATAATAATGGCTGCAGGCATGGAAGAAATAAAGAACGGTAGGGAGGAGCATGTTTATATATGCTCCGACAGCCAATCAGCCCTAAAGGCACTAAGGGCGCCCAAGATCACCAACACCCTGGTGGAGGAATGTGCGGATGCACTGGAATCCTTGGGAGAGGGCAAACAAGTGACACTTATGTGGGTACCGGGACATATGGGGGTGCCGTGTAACGAGATGGCCGACGAGCTCGCCAGGATCGGGGAAGGCACCCAGTATGTAGGGCCAGAATCACTCCTAGGAACAACCAAGAGGCAATTGCAAAGTCGACTCAACAAATGGGCCAACGATGCCATGACGACCGCTTGGAGAGTAGGAACAGGATGCAGACAGACCAAAGACTTCGTGAAGGGCCCGGATGTAGCCAAACAAAAATGGCTCCTGGGGAGATCGCGAAGGGATGCTGGTCTGCTGACAGGTATCATAACAGGTCATAACCGACTAAGGAAGCACATGACCCGGATCGCGGTGGAGAATGACTCGACCTGCCGGGCCTGCGGGCGGGCAGAGGAGACATCTCGAGACGTTATACCGAACTGCGAGGCATACCAGAGGTCGAGATACCAGGTATTCGGTTTCCCGACCCTGGATGAGGAGGACCTACACAAGCTCAAATGGGACAAAATACTGGACTTTGCAAAAAGAACAGTTAGACCAAATGAGCAAACTGCCAGACCAGTGGTGCAGGCGGTGGATTAGGGGCAGGCTCAGGGTAGGGCAGAAAGGGCCCAGGGAGGCCTACTTGCCGGGCTTCGCGCCGCCCCTTCTCTACTACTACTACTACTACTACTGTAATTTGCTGGTTTGCAGATGACTATTTAATTAAAATTCCTATATATTTTTTAAAATTTGCGAAACCTTAACTGTTTAAATAATTTCGAACTTCTACATGCCCGTACCTTCTTGTCTTTATCTCTAGCAAAATACTAGTTCAAATTAAATTATACCGTGTGTTGCGTTTGCCTCCGCAACATAGGACCCTAATTGTATTGTTGTCCCGGTATCTATTAAGTATCTGACAATGAGTGGCACTGAAAGTTTATACAAATCGCAAAAATGTCAAAGAATTTTTGAGAGAGAGAGAATTCATATTTGCTAGTATTTTGATTGTTGTCAAATCTTCAGTGTAAAATATTTATAAATTACTACGTATTGAAAATCCCTATGTTGCAGGGCTAAACGCAACAGATGACATGACAAAAGTTACAAATAAAAAAAAATTGTTATTGCTTTCTAGTATAATTTTAACTAAACATTATTAAAAGAACATAAATGCAACGATAATAACTACAACTAGAAAGAGAAAAAAATAAATATTTTAAACCTATGGTCAAAGAAACAAAATTTGTAGAAAACGTAACCGCAAACTACTTAGTAACTCTAACAGATGATTAATCTATTTGTCACGCATTTCTTAGTAACTAACGGATGATTAATCTAATAATAAGTGATTTGTATATATCTCATTACTTGTCACGCATCACTCGCATTTTTATTTAGATTGAAAATGTGGGGCTTTTTGAGTGCTGTACATTTTTCAAATTGCAATGTTAAATTTAACATTGCCTTGAAACTAAATTTGTTTCATTCCTTATTTTTCTACAATAAAGTTGTTAACCCACAGGTCAAAAGTTATCATTAAGGCAACTGTTAGTTTCGTTACAAAGTAGCAAAAAATACTTATTAGCAGATTTTACTGGATTTAACAGTCAGTGACTCAAAACCTAGAGGGTTTCATGACATGACAATGATAACAAGAAATCAAACAAACAAATTAAATTTTTGGGCAAAACTAAATTTAACTTATGTGAGGAAATCGAAAAAATGCACAAAAAGTACGACACCTATGGTTGTATGCCAGCTGGAGGAAAAATACTATCATTATGGATATGACAGACTGTTACTAAATTCTTAGAACAGAAGGTTAAGGTGTAAGTATATACAGGGTGGATTCTTTAAATGGAACGGCTATAGGAATGGTTTATTTTAAAGAGATTTTTCATTGCCTTAATTGTGCTATTCTAAAATGTTGATATGTCATTTTGTTTACGGGGTATGGTTAAAAAAAAAATCAAATTAGACACCCTGTATATTTTGACATTTTTAAAATCTACAGACAATGCTCTTTTCAATAATACCACACACTAAGGGTCTATATTCTGTCGATTTTGAAATACTAGCATTTTAATTAGCATAAAATGCCGCAACTCACCACCATTCCTAAAACCGTTATAAGCACCGTTCCATTTAAAGAATCCACCCTGTATAAACATTCTCTGCAAATGCACCCCGTTGCGTCGTACGTCCTACTGGTTCCGACTGTGCGACTGAGGTGACGGATAATGAAGTATGCAAATAATGTTTAATTAATGATTATTATCTTAAAGTTATAAAGTTACCAAAGTTACTAAATGAAAATTTCTCTTAAAAGTATTTTAAAATGGGAATTTTTGGTATATAACCAAGAAATTATAAAAAAACACCTTAATAAGTATAAATAGAAACAGCAAAAATAAGGAATAATAATACTCTAACTACAGTAAATGTAAGAGAACAAAAAATTGCGGATAGAACCGTCTGGGCCAAATCCGCACAACCAAAAATCGCACAGGGGTAAAACCGCGCGAAGCAAAACCCAGAAGCCTTAAACTGCGCAATACCAAAATCGCTTATAGCAATAGCAAGTAAGGCAAAAACCACCTAGGAATAATTGCTCGCCATATTACCTATTGCGGCAGTAGGTAATATGGCGAGGAATTAATCCTAGGAAGTTATAGTTTTTAGGTAACTTAACCCATTAATGCCTGAATTCTTTTTTTTTTGCTAAAAAAGGTAAACCGTTGCTTTAAATACATCAAGATGGATCATTTAAAGGTCCTAGTATATTTTTTTTCCTGTGTTAACTTTATTTTTTTTAAAAAAAGGCCGCACCATATATGAAACGCTAGGCATATAAGGTATGCAAAATCTTAATAAACTAGAAAAAAGAAGAGAATATCTTTTTATTTTATTTTTATGCGCAAAAATACATTATATTTATATTTAAAGATACAAACATTATTTTTTTCTGTGAAATTCAGCAAAACAATTAACGCAAAGTCCTAGATCGCACTTTTTGCACTGCGTACGAACCGCACTTGCTTTATTGAGATGCACATGTCCCGTACATCGCCTTCTTTTTGAATCCGGTACATATTCAATAAAATGATTAGTGCGATTAAACCGAATCAAGTCATGAACTCGACTATCAGGTCCACTTGGTATTTAATTAGGTAGCACTGCAGAATTTCACGTCGAAACTAAATCAGAGTTGTTTTTCCTCCAGTTTTTCTACTAAGGACCCAAGCATTTTGAATGGAAATTAGCCAGGTGAAAATAGACCACAACCATTTTTTGCCCCTAAAACTTATACGATAAACATTCCATTGGAATCCATTTGGTCCGTTCCTCCCATGAAGTATTTCGATATTACATTTGGACGGGAAATGCCAACTTTTTTCTGTTCAGCTGCAGAATATCTATTAGCAGTTGTAATTGGAAATACGCTGTGCATATTTGAAGCAACCATGACAACTGAATTGTCTTTCCATCTGGTTACAATAAGACCATGTTTTTCTTCAAACGAATAGTCATATGCACCACGATTGGCTTTTTTCATGCTTTTGACAGATTCAATGCCGATATCTTTTGGAAGTCGGTTTTCACGTGCCATGACAGTACCACCGTAGTCATTTTCTTTGAGATACAAAAGCAGATTTATCGACGTAAACAAATTATCAAAGAATTTAAAAGACATCTTTGTGCCATTTTTAAAAATATATTACTTAACTACTTAGCTTCTAGAAACCTCAAAACAAGCCCTAAGCTAAAAAATGGTTGATAAAATTAAAATTCTGCAGTTTTCAATCATGACGTTGTCAGGTGATTTGTTCAACTGAATTTAAAAGGCCTCTTTGTGCCCTTTTTAACAATACATAACTCAACTACTATGCAGCTTCAAAACCCCTCAACACCTCCCCTAAGCCAAAAAATATCTAAAAAAATTGATATTCTGCAGTTTTCAATCCAGACGTTGTCTCTAAGCCTGTTGATCAATTCCTCTAAAAAATTAAAGAAAATATATTATTAGGTAATTAGGCAACTACCCATATCTTATAATATTTTAATACAAAAAACATAATTAGACATTTTATTGTTGTGTCTGCATTCTTGAAAAAACTGAATAAAAATTTTTTTTCTAGTAAAAAGCTTTATTTATTATTAGTTAAATACTCGCGGTTGCGATTTTTCCCAAAAGTTTTCAGTAATTTTTTGAAATAGATACCTAAGTTTGTCAAAACTTTTGCCTTAAATGGAAACGCAAACCAATCTTGATGTAATAAACCATATGTATACTGCCCAAAACAGACAAACTGACAAAAAATATCGAAGGACACAGAAAGAGAACTTTCTAGAGATGATTTGTTAAATGTTCCAATGCAAACTGATTTATTTAAGTAGATATTTTTACCTTTTATATGTTGCCGACGACAGCAGCTTATCTTCCAACACTATCACTTTCTTCGGATGTGGTTGATGGTTCTCCAACACATCTGGGGTCACCGGGGTTATCAAATCTACCCAAACAATACTCCCTTGGTCTTCGCTGGATACCTTCTAGGCCTCTCTCAAAATTCCGTTGATGTTATACTCAGGAAAGTCCAGTTCCCACAAGCTCCTGTTCAAATGTCATTTGCGACATTGTTAAACTGCAAAAAGAATAAAAAAACTAGATGTTTTCGAAGATAAAGAAAAACTGACTTGTTGATCTGCGTTATTGGATTATATAAGATTTTGATTAGTACCATCCCTTAACTTTTATACTCTTCTCTTGGCTCTGTGTGTTCTGTGTGGCTATCGTAAATCTAATTGGTGTTTCTCGTAAATCTAGCTTTTTGCCATTTTAAAAGTTGAACGTTTTCTAAATTGTGTAAGAAATAATGAAAAAAAAAAAATTAAAATATGTTGCTTTCTGTTCATTTAAGATTAAAAAAATATATATGCCTGATAAAATTTGAACCGTCCATATACTCTGGTAAAGTTCAAGTCCATATTCAAGTCCAATATTTTAACGGTGTTTTAAATACTAACTAATTAAATATTAACCATAAGTATATCAAAGTATTTTTTAAAAGGGGTTTAACCCATAGTAGCCCGAATAATTTTTTTTGTGATTTGGTATTATTTTCACACAATTTATGACTATAGTTAACAGTTCAAAAGTTAACAAAAAATATTTTGTTTTTTTTTTGAACCGCTGTTACCCTACGGTAACACTAGGCTTTTGACGCTTCTTAGAGCTAAACAAATACGCAAATAGTATGAATAATACACGCATTTAAATAAATGGTAGTATGATAATAAAAATAGATAATAAATAAAATAGTATTTATATTAAAAATACACACACTTTCTTCTCTATCATGTTGAGCGGCTTATGTCTTGAGTTTACTAACTTTACATGAAATATCGGATCACTACTAACTGACTGTTAGCCTCTCTGAAGCGTTTTTATAAACCTATTCTAACATTGATAGTTCATTCAACAGAGACTTCTGGCCTTTCGTTGAACTAGGATGTTAGGATAGTTAGTTATTGTAAAATACGGAAAGCTTATACTTAATAATAAATTAATAATTAAAACACTAGGTTATTGAATCGCGAGTTTAAGCTTAAATGTTGCACAGAGGTAACTGTCTTGAGAGTATGTGATTTTAACACATAAACACGTCGCGGATTGAATAATGTTATTAAATATTACTTTTTGTACAAAATTACAAGCTGCCAAAAGGGCTGGAATTGCAATAGAGAGACAAATACTTTAATTAACGTGCGACGCTTACGTTATTGTATACGGCTTGCTCTGTCACACTTTGGACGGTGCCGCTTGCCACGCTGTCTACCCCTTCCGGTATTGTAGACACGGTACCCTTGTAGCCCTTTCAAGACCCATTCGACGAACCGCTTGTGTGGATGCAAAAAACTGTCTGTTCTAACCACTTTTTAAATCCCCCCAAGTAAACCCCTTGCTCTCAATAAATCCATCGCGTCATAATTTGTTCGATGACCGTAGTCCAAATCGCTGATTCAAGCGCTTCGATCAAACGAATTATAGATTTATAATAATTAATAAATATGCAATTACTATCTACTGGGTGCATATAACTTTGGCCTTTTTGACCATTTGTTACATTCTCCCCTCCCTCTAAAAAAACGCCCTCGGTGTTGCAAGCATGAGAAGAAAGGAGCGATACCGTGGAATTAGGCCGTCCAGAGTCGATAAAATCAGATTGCACGTATAAAAGGATTGATTACCTATACTTAATAACATTTACACTGCAACCTTAAAATAAAACTAAACTCTCTTGCTTCCCATTTCAAATGTGTCCTTTCATAGTGAACATCATGTTAACTCTCCCACCAATTATTAGCACCTTTTGCAGTAGCCGTGGTTGCTACGGCTACTCATTATCCACCGCAAACTAGGGCTCGACCATTGTCCATCTTGTGGCTTGTTGAAGGAACTGCTGAATGCTTCTGCGAGTGACCTTAGTTGCTGCAGTCACTCGTGTGTTTGCCCATCACGAATGAGGGCTAGACCATTGTCTATCTTGTTCCTTGTTGAAGGAACTGCTGAATGTTGCAGCCTGGAGGTCTTGCTGAGGTCTCTCCACGGATATATCTGAGAGTGGCCAAATCCACAGTGTAGGATTTCCTGGGACATCTAGCAGGGGTAGCCGCCTCTCTATCATCCCTGGTACTACTAGGCTCAAACTGCTCAATTAGTTCTTGAATCCTCTTTCAGCAAGGACCAATGTTCTTCTTTTGTAAGGAATCTCTTGATCCAGTTCTGCTCTCAGTCCAGGAGCTACACAGATGGATAATGCAGGAGAGGAGGGGGGCTGGACTTCTGATTCCGTCTTACGCCTAGGAGTTGGTTTTGGGCTTTGGGGAGTAGATTAGACCAGGAGGCAAGCGCAGCTCCTGCGCTTGCCTCCTGGTCTCCCTCTTACTCATAGTTGAGGTAGCAGGAGCCGGGAGAGGATCTGAGTCCAGAGCTGCAATGATATTAGGAAAAGATTGTGCAAAATCTGTTAGGTTATCGTCTGATAGTGCCTTCTTTGGTCGGGTCCCTTGCATCATAGACCTGATGTGCGCTGGCGGGTGCTCTCGGGTTCTCCAATTTGTGACCCTTTAAAACTTTTCAACTATAAGAAAATACTCGGAGAACCCTCCAGAACGGTAGAACCCTTTTTTTCGCTTTAACGACCAGGTTGAGCTCAAACCGGAATATTTGCCTAGAGGGTTGAGATCAGGAATCTATGGTGAAGACCTATGCTGGTTATGACCGCAAGTATACCTCAAAAATGTAAAAACAACTAAGGAATTTAATTAATAAAAGCACAAAATTACAAGCTTGCAAATTAATTCGGATTGTTCTGTACAACTCTGGACGGTGCCGCTTGCCACGCTGTCTACCCCTTCCGGTATTGTAGACACGGTACCGCCTGTCTTCATCTGACGAGTTATTTCTTCCTAAAGACTCGTTCCTCGATTGCCCCCTCTTTTTGTCCTGCCGCCGTATCCCATTTTCATTCGGGATTCTAGTAACCCGATTTTCTTGTAAACGTCGAATACTTTGACGCTAAGGTTATTGAATCGCGAGTTTAAGCTTAAATGTTGCACAGAGGTAACTGTCTTGAGAGTATGTGATTTTAACACATAAACACGTCGCGGATTGAATAATGTTATTAAATATTACTTTTTGTAATTATTGGAAATTACCCTTACGATAATATGCATAGAGAGACAAAATAAACAGGTTCGGCCGTAAAACAACAACAAAAATTAACTAAATTATTACATATAAAAGTTTTCATTTTTTATTTTAATGAGACTGATAAATCAAGTTACAATCAGCACACAACTGTACCCCACACTTATTACACATTATGCGTCCACTTGAGGAACAAACTTCACCAGCACATCGTCGCCTTTTGTCATTTTGAATTCAAATAAGTAGGGGTCCTTTTCCATCATAGCGTACGTCATCGGCCACACGGGTTTAACGTCAGACTGACTTTAGAAACTGATGGTCGACCGGCACCTGTGGAAGGTACTCCACATCGTTGTAAGTATGACATTACAATTTCACGTCTAAAGTCCAGTTGGCACCAGGCGCCTCCAGATTTTGTATGAATTATCCAAGCATTTTCAATAGAGTCGTCAATAAGCCAGGTAAACATACACAACCACCACTTCTAACTTTTCTCGCAAGAAACATTTTGATTCATAAGGTCCGTTCCATATATCTCATCACATATCTCTTTACTTGGCGATGGTATCGAATTTGTTTTGGAATTATGTTAGCTCTCATCTTACTGGTCGCCCCATATCCATTTTCTTTTATATAAACCAATAGCTTTACACTCGTAAATAAATTGTCTACAAAAAGTTGATATGGCAATTTTTTCCTTTTTTCTGGGAGCTCCCTAAGCATTTGAAGTAATGGCACGGTGACTTTTCCAAAAACTTCTTCATTTGAGTTTGGTCCTTTGCCCTGATAAAAATAAGTTAATAAGATATCCGGAGATATTGTAACGATAACGGCTCGCGTGCTGACCCAAACCGGAATATTTGCATAGGGGTTTGAGATAAGGAATCTCCCTCGAGAGACGGGTGAACCCCTAGGCTGGTTAGGACCGAAATTATACCACAAAAATTAAAAACAACTGAAGGATTTAATTAATAAAAGCACAAAATTACAAGCTGCCAAAAGGGCAGGAATTGCAATAGAGAGACAAATACTTTAATTAGCGTGCGACGCTTACGTTATTGTATACGGCTTGCTCTGTCACACTCTGGACGGTGCCGCTTGCCACGCTGTCTACCCCTTCCGGTATTGTAGACACGGTACCCTTGTAGCCCTTTCAAGACCCATTCGACGAACCGCTTGTGTGGATGCAAAAAACTGTCTGTTCTAACTACTTTTTAAATCCCCCCAAGTAAACCCCTTGCTCTCAATAAATCCATCGCGTCATAATTCGTTCGATGACCGTAGTCCAAATCGCTGATCCAAGCGCTTCGATCAAACGAATTATAGATTTATAATAATTAATAAATATGCAATTACTATCTACTGGGTGCATATAACTTTGGCCTTTTTGACCATTTGTTACATTCTCCCCTCCCTCTAAAAAAACGCCCTCGGTTTTGCAAGCATGAGAAGAAGGGCGCGATACCGTGGAATTAGGCCGTCCAGAGTCGATAAAATCAGATTGCACGTATAAAAGGATTGATTACCTATACTTAATAACATTTACACTGCAACCTTAAAATAAAACTAAACTCTCTTGCTTCCCATTTCAAATGTGTCCTTTCATAGTGAACATCATGTTAACTCTCCCACCAATTATTAGCACCTTTTGCAGTAGCCGTGGTTGCTACGGCTACTCATTATCCACCGCAAACTAGGGCTCGACCATTGTCCATCTTGTGCCTTGTTGAAGGAACTGCTGAATGCTTCTGCGAGTGACCTTAGTTGCTGCAGTCACTCGTGTGTTTGCCCATCACGAATGAGGGCTAGACCATTGTCTATCTTGTTCCTTGTTGAAGGAACTGCTGAATGTTGCAGCCTGGAGGTCTTGCTGAGGTCTCTCCACGGATATATCTGAGAGTGGCCAAATCCACAGTGTAGGATTTCCTGGGACATCTAGCAGGGGTAGCCGCCTCTCTATCATCCCTGGTACTACTAGGCTCAAACTGCTCAATTAGTTCTTGAATCCTCTTTCAGCAAGGACCAATGTTCTTCTTTTGTAAGGAATCTCTTGATCCAGTTCTGCTCTCAGTCCAGGAGCTACACAGATGGATAATGCAGGAGAGGAGGGGGGCTGGACTTCTGATTCCGTCTTACGCCTAGGAGTTGGTTTTGGGCTTTGGGGAGTAGATTGGACCAGGAGGCAAGCGCAGCTCCTGCGCTTGCCTCCTGGTCTCCCTCTTACTCATAGTTGAGGTAGCAGGAGCCGGGAGAGGATCTGAGTCCAGAGCTGCAATGATATTAGGAAAAGATTGTGCAAAATCTGTTAGGTTATCGTCTGATAGTGCCTTCTTTGGTCGGGTCCCTTGCATCATAGACCTGATGTGCGCTGGCGGGTGCTCTCGGGTTCGCCAATTTGTGACCCTTTAAAACTTTTCAACTATAAGAAAATACTCGGAGAACCCTCCAGAACGGTAGAACCCTTTTTTTCGCTTTAACGACCAGGTTGAGCCCAAACCGGAATATTTGCCTAGAGGGTTGAGATCAGGAATCTATCGTGAAGACCTATGCTGGTTATGACCGCAAGTATACCACAAAAATGTAAAAACAACTAAGGAATTTAATTAATAAAAGCACAAAATTACAAGCTTGCAAATTAATTCGGATTGTTCTGTACAACTCTGGACGGTGCCGCTTGCCACGCTGTCTATCCCTTCCGGTATTGTAGACACGGTACCGCCTGTCTTCATCTGACGAGTTATTTCTTCCTAAAGACTCGTTCCTCGATTGCGGACTCTTTTTGTCCTGCCGCCGTATCCCATTTTCATTCGGGATTCTAGTAACCCGATTTTCTTGTAAACGTCGAATACTTTGACGCTAAGTAACCTGGGGGGGAACTCTTTTAATCCAAGCCTTCTCGGAGAGGTCATTTCTTCCTGTGATTGTTTATTCTTCTTCGCGAGGGCTTTGTGCTGCCCTCGTGTAATTGCGAATTTTGTTTTTTTTTTCGGTGAAGCTGGTGCCCTTATTGTCCAAGTTCTGTGAAGTGTCTGACGAGTCTTCGCCGATATGTACCTGAGTCGACTGACGCTCTCGTCTCACGCCCTTCTGCAAATTGTTTCCAACTGTCTGGCGAGTCTTCGCCTTTATGTACCCGATATCGGCTGACGCTCTTGTCTGGCGTCCCTCTGCACTGAATGTGCTTTTTGAATTCTATGAAGTTCCGCCCTTATTGTCCAATATTTTTTCCGGTTGGTCTGACTCTATAGCTATTATCCTAATCTGACCACTTTAAAATCTTTTTTTTTTCGTAGTTCCATTCTACCAGTTAAAATACTACAACTTCTCCAGCAAAAACAGAATAAAAAATATTAAAATTTCCAAATACTTTTTAGCAAAACAACATAAATATATGTTGGCCACCCTAATAATTTTTCAAAATAAAAAGATGAATTTAATTATCACTCAATTAAATTGTCATAAAACTCTTCCTCTTTTTGGTATTTAATAAAAAATCAACCAAGACCGAATATTGTTGAAAAATAAAAGAAAACTACCGCTTTGACTTTAAAATCACAAATTCATCAAAAAAGCAAAAAAAAAAAAAAACGGTTTGCTTTCTGCCCAAAAATTAGCTGTGTTAATCGCCACCCTAAAAGATCTTTACAATAAAATTTGATTTTAACTTGGAAAATAATGGTTTCTGCTTAAAAAATCGAGGTTTAACTGCCTCCTTAATTTTTCTACGGTTGACTTTACATAAAACTTACGAATGCAATGACCATTTATTATATTTCGCTAATTCGGCAGAAAAATAAAATGCGACCTTTGGTATATGTATGTAAGCCTAGATTTAAATACAATAATTTTTCTTCTAAAACAAAAAAGAAGTTAAAAAAAAACCTCCAAATCAGGTACTTCAACCGAAATGAAACTAAAAAACAAAAGATCAAAAGATCTTGGGTGGAAATAACGAAAATTCAAACTTGGATAAGCATCCCACAAGGAACACACAAAGGACCAAAGCGAAAACATAACTGATTAAGCGATTTTTCGCCCTGGGTAACCAGCGTGGGCTCATGAGTGGTTTCACTGGTCACCCTACACCATGCATCATTAAACATCATCATACACTATGATTTCCAACTCTGAATCACTCACAATTAGGCATCGTTCCGCACTGGTACTTTTCCAATTTACCTGACACGGATTCGTCCTGGCATGTTAATATTTCCAGTAGGATTATGCTCCTAAGGCAATTAAAACAAAAAAGAAGTTAAAAAAAACCTCCAAATCAATTACTTCAACCGAAATGGAACTAAAAAAACAAAAGATCAAAAGATCTTAGGTGGAAATAACGTAAATTCAAACTTGCAGGAGCATCCCACAAGGCACACACAAAAGAACAAAGTGAAAAGAGAAATGATTAAACGATGTTTCGCCCTGGGTAACCAGCGTGGGCTCATCAGTGGTTTCACTGGTCACCCTCCACCATACATCATTAAACATCATAATTTGATTTACAAATTTTTTTTCTCTTTTCGCTTTGGTCCTTTGTGTGTTCCTTGTGGGATGCTCATCCAAGTTTGCTATATGCCGTTTACAATGGTACCCAGTATGGCAGAAAGGGCAGCTGCGCAGCAAAATAATAACACCTATCACGACACAATACTAGGCCTATTGTACGCAGCATTCGGTGGGATGATAGTTTACGCAATATTACGCTTAACCTACACTTACCTAAAAAATAGAAAAAAAAATATTTTTTTTTCAAGGGTATCAAGGGGAAATCTTGCATAAGACGCCCGAACTACTTTCCTGCCAGAGTCATTTCTCCTCTACCAGGAGAGCCCGGGTAGTGTCGGATTCCTACCGACTAAAACCCCTCGATTGTAACTCCAACCTGCCAGGTGGCAAGCTCCAGTCACTGCACTGCAGCAATTACTGGCTTATTGTGCACCCTCTTGGTTCCTAGGCTAACCACTCCATTAATTTTATCCCCTGCGCAAGTTTGTACAGGTCCTAAATGAAGTAGTCCCCAGTCAATATTGGGTCTAGTTTTATTACCCCAAATATTAGATGCCTTTTGCGATCCAGTGCCTCGCATTGGCATATTACATGTTCTACTGTTTCTGGTTCCTGATTGCATAGTCTGCAGCTCAGGTCTCCGTGACGGGCCCATGTTGTTTAGGAGAACTTTAACCGCCATATGGCCGGTCATAATTCCTATTATTTAGCAGGTCTTTGGTGAGCTTGGCATTTAGGCCTTTGATAAAGGCTCTGCTATGTCTTAGCCCCTGTCTTCCTAGCCACTGGCTTTCATGTTTTTCCCTTATCCAGAGTTTGACCTGGGACCTTATTGTACACTTTGATACCCCCAGGGCTGGCTCTGGTCCGATGTATTTTTTTGACGATCCTTGTACAGGGGAGGATAATGTTTTAAATTTAAACACTACCAAAAACGTAGAATGTATATTGAGGGAGTATAAAACAGGGAAAAATTCAAAAATAACCCTAAACTGTCCGATAGAAAGGGAGCTACGAAGGTATTTATGTAAGGAGGGAAGATGCAAAGCAAAAAAATACAAGGGGAATGAAGGCGAAAATAGGAAAAGATATATATTTTTTGTTTTTGTTAGAAAGAAAATTCTTTTTTTGGTCAAGCAAAAAACAAATATATAAATAAAAATAAGGATGGGGCGAGGTCTAGTGTTAATCAAAAATTACGGTAAAACTGAAAATATCTAGAAAAGTAGAAAAAATATAGGTTAAAATTATTCGAATAACAAAAGGCTTAGTATCTAAATAAAAATTACGGTAGAAATAAAAATATCTAGAATAACAGCAAAAAAATATAGGTTACAATTAGTGGAATAAAGAGAGCTCAGGAGAAGTACCTGACGTAATGAAAGAGGCGAGATCTAAAAGTTTAGATAAAAAGTATGAAAAAATATTTTTTTTAAAGAAGAATTACGGGAAAAGTTGGAAAAAAATAAAAGTTGGAAATAGATGAATAAAAATTAGGTTATGAAAAGCGCCTGACATAGAGAAAGGTACAACAATACTCACCTAAGATTAACCTCGAAAAATAGGGTTTTTTCGAAACATAGGAATAAGAATAGCGGAAAATTAGGGAGAAAAAATAGGTTAGGATTTGGGGAATAAAAAGAGGACAGGAGAAGTACCTGTATGTATTAGAGGAACACAAAAAGAAGGGTATATCATATAAAATTATTAATATAACAAAGAGGGGAAAATTAGGAAAATAAGGATGAAAATAATAAGGGATATATATATATATAAATAATAGAGGGGATTCATAAAAGGGGAAGACATGTTGAAAGAAAAATTTATTTAGTCAAAATATGAATTAAAAGAAAAAAAAGAGGGCCGATGCCTGCTACACGAAGGGGACCTGAAAGAAAGAGAAAAAAACACAATTAAGAAAGGACAAGAAGAGAGAAATAAAAACGTCACTAGAAGGCAAATACTTACAACAGTGAGGCTGCGGCCGGTGCGCTAACCAGAGGTTCAAAATATAGTGAATTACCCTGTACTAACTTTTCTCATTTGTTATAACAAAAAATGACAGGGAAAAAAAAGAGTTCCCAAGTTTTGAAGACCAAATTGTAGATTTTTTTTCTTTTCTTTCTCAGCCTTCTGGGATTTTTGACGTTAAAATTTTTAGTAAAAACTTCTAAAATTTTTGTTACACCAAACCCTTCGAGGGGTAAACTTTACCCCTGTATTTTGAATAGGGAAAGTAAGTCGAGTGATACTTTGGGGGAAGGTCTTCCGAATGTCTTTACAATTACGGAAGAATCCGTGAAATCCATCGATTCAGTTCTGAGATATTCACTTTTACATTTGCATATACCGATGCAAAAATAGGTTTTATAAAATATCCTTTTTATTTTGTCGAGAAATCTCGGGACACGAGGGTTTTGTGTTGTTTGTTAAGGAAAAAATAAATTTTATCATGGCACAAAAAATGACCCCAGGACGGAAAAACCGGCCCTGGGCGAAAAGTTGAAAAAAAATATATCACTATGGTATGTAAAAGTGGCTTAAAACAAAAAGTTTTACCTACACAGCATGCGTCAACGGAAATGGTTAAAAGGTGTCAAATACAAATAATAATTAATTACCGAGAATATGTTGCAAGCGACCACGTTCCTCAAGTCAGCAAAACGAAATTGCGAAAAAAGCGAGGTATAGGAACAAATATTAATACAGTTTTTTTTTGTTGCATGTTTTACACTGGGGAAAAAGCAAAACGAGACAGCGCCCCGGCGAGTTGACAGAGGATTCCCGACGCTGACGCACCTTCACAGAGAACGGAAACCGACCACCATCCGCCTAGCAGAACTGGAAGAGGTTGACCCCCCCCCCCAGATGTGAAAACGCCTTCAAAATACTCACAATTCCACGGTTTCCAAAAGACGTTGAAGGACGGGAAACCGATAACAACAGCGGCGCACAGAATCAGACAATAGCCTCACGCAATTTTCCGGTATTAAAATCCAAGAAAATGGGGGTGTTACAGGTAAAACATTATAAATGCGTAAAGGAAAATAAGTTATTCGGTGCACTGAACTATTCAAGAGACTAGGGGAACATAAAATGCACAAAATAGAGTTGATAACGAGTTGACGCGGACACAAAAATAAAAGTGCCTCGGGGAGATAAGTTTTAAAACAAATTTCTTGAAGAAATCGCCGACGCATCTTGGTGTCTAGTAAATCAGAGCCAAGGTAGCGAGCGATGCGCGCAGATTTTCGGCCGCTTAAGCCAAAGGGTACAAATTAAAAACAAGAAGGGAAGCACCACGGGTCAGGTGGCGACGATAGAGACTTTCGCGCGGCGGGGGTGCGTTCGGGGAAGAAAAAACGGGTAACAGCGCCGGGAGAAGTCGCAGAAGAGGGGTGCTGGGAGTGTTGTTCTAATATGAAAAAAAAACTTTTTTTTGTAAAACTGTAAAAAACATGCAACAATAGCAGCGTAAGCGGTCTCCAGGGATATACGGTCGAAAGTCGCTTGGGCTACTCTAATTGCATTTCCGTCACTTCGAAGGTATTTCAAGTAAGGACTGGTGACTCAAGTCACGACCTGAGTTTCGTATTCGAGTTAGAAACAAAAAAGTATGCCTGCATGGCAAAATAAATTATTTTATTCATAGGAGACCGGTTACGGCTGCAATAATATAGTTAGGATATAATAATATACAGTAGCACTCATTAATCATACAACCATTTCACCTTTTGTAGTTATAGGCACAATTGGCTCTAGGCGGAGCGGCTGCAAGAACTGGGGGCAGTTCTTATAGTGGGAGGGGGAATGTAAGGATTGGCCGAATTACTTTTTTAAATAAAACATTATTAAAATAAGACTATCAAGGTCTTAGTCAGAAATTAATAAACCGAAAACACAGTCAGCAGGCCAAGGTTTTCTCAACAATATTTTGTATTGAAAAAAGTCACGAACAAGAGATTGAAGGGAAAGCCGACCTGCTGGCGATCGAGAGAATCAATCGGGACTCGTTTTTCAAGTGCGAACTCGTAAAGAGCTCTTTTTCGTTGAAGAAAATTATTAAGAAAGTCCGCGGAAGCAAAGGGGAACCAGAACAGAAAGTGGTACCCATCTTGAGTCGAAAGAAAAAGAGGTCAAAGCGTCGAGCGTTAACGGGCAGACCGTGCAGCTCAGAGTCAATTGAGCACCGTAAAATTTGTACATAACGTAAGTCAAAGTGTGTAACGTCAAATCCTCATCTCTCTGTTTCACATAGGGTCACTAGGGCCACTCTTTAGTGTTCTTATAAGTTTAAGTAATATAACTGATTTTGTGGTCCTGTAAGTTAAACTCTCATGTTCATTTTTCTTTAGTGAAAGTATGATGATGATGATGATGATGATGAAAAGTACTTTATTGTCCAAGAAATATTACATGTAATAAGTCTTATTCACAAAGCATGCTTAATTAAAAGTTGAATTAAAAAAGAAAATATAATAATAATAAACTGCCTACTTTACATTTTTTGACACAAGTAAGTAAAAACAAAATAATTGAAATATATAAAAACGAAACAGTGTATAAAAAAACTAAACAACAAAAAATAATAAAATAAAACCATACAATATTAAACAATAAGATTAAAAATGCCATTTGACTGAATAATTAAAAATTTAGGACATATAAATGCTTTTGCCAATAAAAAAAGTATTTTTTTATACCTTCATCAAAAATATGATTTTAGTAACTGTCTGAAGATAACTAAAGCATGACTTTTTTGGTTACCGATGCAAAAAAACTTTTAATTTTTTGATCACGGGTGCAACAAAAGATTCCGGTCCGTTCTTTATCCAAAATTAAACAGAAATAGCGGAAAATAGTAATATTGAAAAAATCTAATTATTCTTGCCTAAAAATTAAGCCATTTCCGCCAGTTTTCACCAAGTATTTACGAAAAAATCTTTTAAAAATATCGTCAAAATATCAAATTGTTAAAGATTAAAATGTCGCAACAATGAACGTCGCCGAATAAAAAGGCACATCGCCATGAAAACCACCATTGTTATTTCATTTACCAGCCGCCTTGATTTATGGTGTAAAAATGGCGTGTTGCAAGAAGTGCTCTTTGTTCGACATTTTCAAAAGTATTCTCCTGTGTTCCAAAGGGCCCACCCAGGTAAAGTTGGCACCCTTAGGGGAAATCCCGTATCTCGAACCCCTAGGCAATCGCCCGGTTTGAGCCAACTCTGTTGACCCAACCCGGCCGTTAAAAGTGAAAGCTTCTAACGAATTTTAAACAGGATATAGTTAAGGGTAGCAAACACTCTCCGTAGCTGTATTTTACTGTGACAATATATCTGATCAGAAAATCTATTTAACTGTTATGTTTATCATCTAATCGTAACCATTTAACCAACACTTTATTTTAAGAGCGTTTTAAGATTTTTTGAACCAGGTAGACATCAGGATACGTTACTTTTTGTACTTGAAGTTCATTAAATCCTCCCTTACTCATTTTTGTTGTCATCTTCCAATATGTATGTGATGGGGTTCGTAAGCTAAAGAAAATTCCTTTATGGTAAAGATTTCAGTCAACCAATTAGGCATGTAAATTTTATCAAACACGTCACGAATTTTCGAAATGCGCACATGATCTCCAATCATATATTTGGGTTTAAAGGTCATTTTTATCTGACTATAGACTGTATTTAACAACATTTGTTCATGTTTTTTCTTTATCTCGGCAGGTTTCATGCCGATTGTGCGATGCTTTTTTGTAGTTACTATTTTAGACAGTATATCCAATTATTTGTAGGAGCCTTGGTAATTAAATTTTTTCCATACAGAATTAATTTCGTTTCTGTGGCCCGTGTGGTCTGCTGTCTGGGATGAAAATAATAAACGGAATCGCTCAAGAAGCTCATTTGGATCCTCCCAGTGTATGTATTCTATAGGGTTGTTTGAAAATTTAATTTTCACCCTTGTTGACTTTTGCGAGTCACTCTCCGTTATGATATTCCTTGTAGATTTATTTTTTTTTCCATTTGCATTAGTTCTGTTAATTATATTTCTAAATGCATTCGCAGAAAATGCAAAACGACTATACGTATGCAATTTATTGGTACAAGATTATTTTACATTTATTGAACAATATTGTCAAGACAGAAGCGATTTAGAATATTTACAGGATCCAGCCATGATACTGTGTATGATGCACGTCGCTAATGAATTGCAATGTAACCGTTGGCTAAATTGAACATGTCTCCACAATTGCAAGACTTACGAAAAGGGGTTCGAAAATAAAGTTAATTATAACAATTACAGGCCCCAACTTTTGCGTCAATTATATGTCAAAAATTATTTTTTTTACTGACGTGGCAACCAGTACAACAATAACCACGACTGTGTAAAAAATGAAATTTTATTTAATAAAAAAAGGGTTACAGTATATTCGCATTATCATTTGCCAATTTATGAGCGGCATCTTCGGCGTCTTTCCATTTCTGCTTGTTGTCATTCTCCTCTGCTTTTTTTTTCTGGTTCCTCTGCTCGTTGTCGTTCTTTAATTGCCTTTTGTTCACATACATCTTCCTGTTCTTTTACCGTCATTACTAACGATTTCAATTCTGCCACTGAACTTGTCAATGCCGTATTTTGATATCTTAATAATTCAGAAGTTTGTCGTTCATGGTATTTTTCTTGTGAATATAAATATAAAATATTCACAATATTTTGTAATTATACAGGGTTGGCCATTTAAAAGGGTTCAACTGGATTTTTTTAAAAACTGTAAAGAATTGGAGAAAATGCTGAAACACGTCGATTTTGCTTGTAAGGGGGAGACTTTTTGGCTTGAAATTTTTGTAGCGCCCATCCCCTTTGAGGGGTAAACTTTACCTCTATATTTTTAATAGGGAAAGTAGGTCGAATGATACCTTGTTTTGAAGGTCTCCTGAATGTCTTGACAATCGTGTAAAAATTTCGCAAATCTATCGATTACACTTTTTTCACAGTTGTATGGACAAATGCAAAAATATTTTTTTAAAGATATCTTTTTTTTTGAGAAATTCTCCGACACGTCGAGTTTGCTTTTGTTGATAGTACATTTCATCATTGTGTTTTTTTTTAGGATACATTTCTACGAGAGGTGAAATTTACCTGTACAATTTGATCTTAATTTGAAAGTAAATATCTCCAAAACGAATCGATAGATTTTCGAAATAAAGGAGTAAAGTTTACCCCTCAAAGGAGATGCGCGCTACAAAAAGTCTCCCCCTTACAAACAAAATCGACGTGTTTCAGCATTTTCTCCAATTCTTTACAGTCTTTGAAAAAATGCAGGTGAACCCTTTTATATGACCCACCCTGTATATTATATATTATTGAAAAAATAACCCAGTTATCCAGTCACACAGTGCTCAGATGACACACGTGTTTCTTATCTCAAGACGATTTCCAGGAATATGCAAGCTTTGCATGCCCATGGTTTATCATTTTAGACAAGACTGAGAAAATTATTATTTCTTTCCCAGCTTAGTCAGCATATTATTTTATTATAAAAACGAATGTTCTTGTAATCTTAAGTTAGTATTAAGCTCAACTCGAGACTGCGTCGGTCTAATTTTGTATTTTGAAAATAAATTATTTTAAAAAAGTTAAACTGCGTAGTCGCAATCTAACATACAGGGTGTTCCAAAAGTTCGAGTCCACCCAAATATCTTGTGAACTATTAGAGGTAACTAAACTATATTTGGCATTGATATATAACATCAAAAGATCTATTTTTTTAAGGGGCGGTTGTGCCGTCCCTGTCTTGGGGGCGGCATACGGGCGGCCATCATGAAAATTTTAAATGGAAACCCTTATCGAGTAATAGCTTATTTTGAAGGACTTTGAAAAATCAACTTGTCGATGTAATTGTCACTTGTCTATGTCAAACGTGTCAAAAGTTATCGACTGTCAAACTTATTTTTCACAATTTTTGACAAATTTCGAAAATTTGTGTTAGCCAATGAAAACCTATTCGTGTGATACCTTATTCAAAAGTTTTTTTCCAAACTAACATTTTGCCGTAACTGTCACGTAACGTAACTATGTCAAAGGCGTCAAAATCTATCGTCTATGAAACTCATTGGTTTTGACAAATTTCATAAATCCTATCAAGTGATACCTTGTTCGAAAGGTCTTTTGAAGAGTAACATTTGAACGCCACCGGTAGCTGTCTTAGACAAATCTGTCAGAAGCTTTGCACTGTCAAACTATTTTTTCTCAAGTTTTTGGAACCCTAGATATTATTGAGTGATACCTTGTTTGAAAGGTCTTTTCACGACTTACATTTTGATAGGTATAACAGTAGTGTATCACTATGGTACCCAAAACTTTTTTTTATAATAAGCAGCTATCAATTTTATAATTAAAAAAGAAACAATTAAAATAAAACTCAACTATTTATTCTTGAAAGCTATCGCAACAACATTGAACAGGGTTTTGAGAAAATAGAGAAAATTCAATTCAAAAACTGTTGAAAATGGCCACCAAGAACCTCCTGATAGTAAAAAAGTCTGTTTTCAAACTCACCACGAACGTTTCTTAAAATTTCTGGCGTTATTGATCGGCAGACCCCAACAATTCTTTCTCTTAGTTCCTGCAAGTTTCTGGCCTTAGTATAATAGATTCGTTCCTTGATGTAAACCCAAAGAAAAAAATCCAAAGGCGTCATATCGGGCGAACGAGCAGGCCATTCTAAAGTTCCTCGACGTTCAATCCAACGACGAATTTCATTATTGAAAAGTTGCCTCACAGGAAGATAGTAATGGGGCGGCGCCCCATCCTGCTGAAAGATGGGTTCAAATAAATTCCCAGCTGCTTCTCTTATTGCAGGAATGATCTGATTTTTTAGTAGCTCCAAATATCTTTCGCCTGTAAGGTTGCCATCAATAAAAAATGGTGCTATTATTCGATTTCCTAAAATTCCCGCCCATACGTTTAATTTCAACGGATTTTGGGTATGAGCTTCTTCATACCAATGAGGATTCTGGTCCGACCAATATCGGCAGTTATGTCTATTGACTATCCCATCCAAGAAAAAATTAGCTTCATCACTAAAGCAAATTTGATTCAACACATTGTAATTATTTATTCGAGGGAACTTATTTAGAAAAAGGAAAAATTGTTGTTAAAATTTGACTCTTTTTTGATGTATTTTATAATAATAAAAATGAATTTATTCCTTCTTTTTTTTAATTAAATGCCTAGTTATGACTCAATGTTTTGTACTGAGAGCACAGGGCGTGGGTTCAAACCTAAGTTGCAAATATAAAAAAAAGGAATTTTGAAATAAGAATTTTTAATATTAATTTTGAAAAAATTTACTTAAGTAACAGGTTGTATCTTCTTTAATTTTATCTTTTACCAAACTATTTTGTGGGCGCCCTGTCTATTAGTTGCAAAGACAGAAAATTGAACTGCTCAATTTATTCAAATATTTATTTCAGAGTATGATTTTAAGTTGAGCCTCTTAAAATCTATTTTCAAAAATTCATATTATGAAATTAAACAAAAATATCTCAACTAGTAAATGTATTAACAAAATAATTTGATAAAAATTAACAAGATTTGAAAAAAAATCAATAAATAATTTACAATGACTAAAATCTCATATTAATTAATATAGTTAACTTAGCATAGTGTATATAACGGTATATGACAATATATATTATACGCAGACAACTTTGTGGTCTTTCCGCGAAAAGAAATGCATCAATATATTACACAAGGTACAAAAGTGTGGTCTTTCCACAAAAAGAAATGCATAAATATATTACACAAGGTAAGAAGTGTGGTCTTTCCACCAAATAAATGTAAAGTGAAACTTATATGTTACACAAGATAATAAAGTGTGGTCTTTCCACAAAAAAACATAACATGGTTTAAAACCAATAAAGGCCAAGGAAAACAACTTAAGGACAAAAATAAGTTGCCTGGGCAATCTTGACACATCAATAAGTTCTTATAGTCAAATAACGTGCTAAACACCTAGTTTCTGTAGTACAGAAAAAACTTGACTATAGAAAACATTGTGTTGCCAGATTTTAAAACAGCAAATTTAGGTAGGCAGCGTTGCCCAAAGAAATAATCTAGTACATCAACAACCCCTACATAATCTGTAACGTGCTAAACACATCATTAGCCTTCCAAAAATCAGAATTATGAAAAGCTATTGTGATACTACATCATGCATATGCCTTCTTAAGAACACATTAACGCACTATACCGAGTTGGCATAACCAACCCTAGGAGTATGAATGGACACACTATAAATAGTCATACTCTAGGTTAATTACTTAAATTTAAAAGTATATAGCTCCACCAGTATCCATTTATCAAAAAAAAGTAATAAACTGTAAAACTATATTACCAAAACAAAGGTTAAATAAAACCAGAAAGGTCACACGGTTTATAATTCTGAAGGAATTATAAACCAACATTTATGGGTGTAGGTAAACACACTAAACTATACAATAGTTAGTTACACTCCGTAAATAACGAAACTTAAATATATTTGGCTTCACCACTTCCAAATATAAGTGCCAAAAAAATTTATAAAAAAATCCAAAAAATTGTGAAAAAGGCAAATTTGACCATGTTGACCGCTTGAGTTGAAGAAATTAAGACGCAAGGAAAGTTAGTGAGAATAAACGCAGGTGTACTTAGCTTTTAACCGTAGATCCTAATCGCACCAGACATCAGTACCCCTCCCTGGACTCTCGATAAAACTGCTGACGCAATCCATGCCACATGGAAACTCAAGAACTCCGGGTGGACACAGGAAGTTGTATGATTGGATTGGAAATCTCTAAACTTGGTCTTAATTCATCGTAGAAGTAAAAAGATGGAAAGTAGCTTGACGGAAACGCTGGTTAACGAGTTGGTCGTAGGCTTTAAACCATGATGTGGAAGTTTAAGTCTAGGTGGTCATTATGAGAAGTGTGGTCAGTAGAAAGGTAATCTTAGGAGTTGGTAGAAGGGTAGCCCTTGAAGTTGGTAGAAGGTTAGCCCTTAAAGCCTATTAATAAAAAACTTACATCAGCCCCCACTATTCTATGCCTAAAACCTGACCTTTACCGTCCAGAAGATCATATATTAAAGGACTGATTTTCTTGGTAACTTGACATTTAATAAAACGCTGAGCAAGTCCAGCAGCAAAAGCTTTAGACGCACTGGAGAGAACATAATTTTTCTTGTAAACCATATCACCCACCTGAAATTCAATGTTTCTCTTTCGGAGATTGTAATATTTTTCATTCGTTTGGTGAGATTTTTGAAGCAAAACAGAAACCTTTTGGTATATCTCTGGTAGTTTAGCCAATTCACCAACCAATGTTTCAGCGTTAGCGAATTTATAGGGACATTGATACATATTTTCTAGTTTTCCATAATAATCACCGTAAATCGGTACAATCCGCCCAAACACCAGAAAAGATGGACTATATTTGGTAACTGAATTTACTGAATTATTCAAAGCACTCATGATTTGGTAAAGATATTTATCCCATTCTTTATGTTTGTTTTGATTTAAAAAACATCGAATACAAGTTTTAATAGTACGGTTATAACGTTCGCAAAAATTTATCTGAGGATGGTATTTTGCATTGTACCAAATATGCTTAATCTTATACCGTGAAATAAGGTCCCTGAACTCGTTACTAATGAATTGGGCCCCGTTATCACAGACAATAGTCATAGGAGTACCAAATGTCAAAAACATATGATTCTCGACAAACTTGCAAATTTCTTGAGTGGTAGCACGTCTCAAGGGATGTAAAATTGTAAATTTAGTGAACCAATCGACAACGACAAACAGATACGAAAAACCTGACTTGGACCTAGGGTACGGACCCATGATATCCATAGATATTAATTGAAACGGCATATCAACTTGTTTTCCAACCCCCATTACACCAATGCGGCCTAATTGTGAAGCTTTCTGTTGGTTATATATATCACACTTTGAAACGTATCTTTTTACATCCTTTTTCAAGTCTGGCCAGAAATATTCTTCTAAGATACGATTATAAGTTTTATTTACGCCAAAGTGGCCTGATAAAGGGGAATCATGATGATTTTTAATAATATTAATTCTCTCTGACTTTGGTATCACTAATTTCCAATTTTTTAAGTTGGTATTAATCCCATGAGGAGACTCTATATACCTATACAACCGATTTTCTTGTACTGAGTAATTTGGAAATTTTAAAGGGTCATCAGATACTTGTTTTAACATTCTGTCATACCACCTGTCTGTGTAACATTCAAAGGAGGATATTTCAATTCTACTTAAAGCATCCGGTACAATGTTATTTTTACCTTTTCGAAAAATGATCTCATATGTGAATTGAGAAAGAAAGATAGACCATCTAGCTAACCGTCCCACTGGTTGTTGAATTCTTGACAGCCAAAGTAATGCATGGTGATCAGTATAAATTTTAAAAAAACTTCCCTCAATGTAAGGCCGGAATTTAGTTACGGCAAAGATTATTGCATAAGCCTCTCGCTCAGTTACCGTCCAATTTTGCTCAGTACGCGTTAAAGTTTTAGAGGCATAACAAATCACTTTCTCATCATCACCCTCACCCTGCACAAGCACAGCACCAACCGCAAAATTGCTGGCATCAGTCTGAATAATAAATTGTTTTGAAAAATCGGGATTGGCCAATACCGGCGTGGTTATAAGGCGGGTTTTAAGTTCTTGAAAGGACTTTTCAGCTTCATCCGTCCAGTCAATTTTTTGCTTTTTATTCTTTCCTTGCATTAGTTTGTAACCGTCAAACCGTCATCAAACAGAGTAACTTATAAACCGTCTGTACCACCCAGTGACTCCTACCCATCTTTTAACTTCAGTGACATTTTGAGGCCTTGGATATTTAACAATAGCAGATACCTTTTCCGGGTTAGCATGTAGACCATTTCTATCAATTACATATCCCAAAAATTCCAATGATGGAAGGCAAAATTTACATTTCTTTAAGTTAATAGTAAAACTCGCGGATTTTAATGTTTCAAAAATTTTTGTCAAGGTTTCAACATGTTTCTCAAATGTATCCGTACAACACACTAGATCATCAAGGTAGACAAAAATATCATTCTCAATTGATAGGTCAAAAAGGGTATCCATTAGCCTCTGTAAAGTTTGCGCTGAATTACAAAGACCAAAGGGCATTTTTGTAAACATAAAATGACCTTTACCAACCACGCTAAAAGCTGTTTTCTCCATTGAATCCTGGTCATGTAACGGAATTTGCCAAAACGCATGTTTAAGGTCAATAGAAGAGAGATATTTCGCGTTTTTAACTTTATCCAGGATTCTGGTTAGATTTGGTAATGGATATCGGTCTATCTTAGTAATTTTGTTAAGATCCCGACCATCAAAACATAACCTCTTTTCCCCGTTGGCCTTAGGCACAAGAAGAACGTTTGAGCTGTAAGGGCTACGAGAGGGGGTAATAACATCTAACTTTAACATCCGGTCAATTTCATCGTTAACATGTTTATGCATATAAGGACTTAAGAGAAATGGTCTTTTGCGAAATGGCTCTGGGGTGGTAACTTCAATTTTATGAGTTATTAGGTTAGTGCAACCCAATTTTTCTGACACTAAGGTTTCAAATTTCTTTATAACCAACTCCAATTTCGTTTTTTGTTCAGGGTTTAAATCACTTTCAGACTGAATACAAGCTTTAAATTTCTGTTCTTGAACAACAATTTCGTCAATGGAGATCTGAGATAAAATTTCATCAATGTCATCAAAAAAATTTTCATTTTGTAAAAGGTCTAGTAAATTCAATATAGGGTCATTGGTAGAGGGTGGTTTACTGATCGACTGTTCAAATTTTATTTCAGGAAATATTAAGTTTGTTGTGTATATCTTTTCATTTCTGATAGGATTATTTTTAAAAAAATTGTTGACTATATCTTTAATTAATAAGAATTGACAATCATATTTAAAGCTAGGGTTTTTATGTTGAGAAATGGAAGAAATTTGAGAATGGCCAGGGGTATTTCTAATTTGAGGGACTGGTGACAAATTTTGATTTATTTTAATTTTATTATTACTGTTTAGGGATGATAATTGATTATCTTGTGATGTTTCATTGAAACAAAAAGAATTATTCGCAAAATTAAGATATAAATTAAATTTTCTACAAAAATCTATCCCTAAAATCATTTTGTGTTTTATACTGGGCACTATTAAAAACTCAAGTTTTTTTGTGTGATTTTCAACAGAAATAGGAATAATAACCCGACCCTTTACTTCTTGAGAATTCCCATCAGCTGTGCTAACAGAACTGTAATTATGTGGCAAGATTTGTATTTAATTTTTTAGCATTAACTCATATCCCGATTTGCCCAAGACAGATTTCATAGCTCCGGTGTCTAATAAAGCTGAAATATCTAAATTTTTGAATTGAATGGATATATATGGCCTCAAGTCGTTACCATGTTGAAAGAAAAGCGGTGAAATTTGATTGTTAAGAAAAAATTTTTTGACAATATTCAGCCATTCCGACCAGTTGTTTTGCTTGGAGTATTCTTTATGATTGGGTTTTTGAGCTTTAGTTTGAAATTTTGAAGGTTTATTTTTATTGAGAAAATGGTCTTTTTGGGAGGATTTTAAGTCGTTATTTGGTAGGTTCTTGGTTAAAGAAAAGTTTTTAACAAATTGAAGCCATTCTGACCATTTATTTTGCTTGAAGAAATTTCGGCTATCATATTGAGTTTTATTTTGGTCAGAATAAGTTTTACTTTTGTCACATTGAGTTTTTTTATTGTGAGTAAAGTTTTTATGCTGTGTACGGTCAAGGGGTTGTAAAGAACTTATTTGAGGGGATATATTTTCTGTTTGGGTCTGCGCTGATGTAAAGGAAATAGTTTGAGTGGAAACAGTGGAAGTAATGATTTTTTGACCAGTTTGGTCGGTATTTTTTATGCATTCGCAGTCCCACCCGACCTTGGAGCTGCGCTGGGCAAGTTTTTTGAACAAACCAGGCATTCACGCACTGTTTTATTTTTGTAACCACATTTATAACAAAATTTCGTTCTGGGTTTGGTGCATTTTTGGAAAGTATGGGTATCTTTTTCTCCACAATTCCAACAAATTAAACTGTTTAGGGCACTAATGTTTGGTTCAAGGTTTTCAGTTTGACTTGGGGAATTTGATTGAAGTTGAATATTAGAAGTTGAAACGCTTGTACCTTGAGAATTTTCATTTGTAAGACTTGGATTTTGGTAAAAAGGATCATCACAGGAAATTTCATTAATCTTAAAATTGTTCTTTGGTCGTTGATAGGCTAATTCTGGTGCCATTAAGTTTATATTATTATTTGTAGAAGGAGTCTGAAAGTTTTGTGATCTAATTTTTGTTTCCTCTATCATTCTACACAAATAAGTCAATTCATCAAGGTTCATAACTTGTTTCAATGCCAAATGATTCTGGTAGTAAGGTTGTAAATTTTTTATTACAATTTGGACCTGTTCCCATTCACTAACTTGTCTCGTTAAGCGAGTAAATAAAGTTTGCATAATACTAATGAAAATTATTGGCCTTTCGTTAGGTCCCTGAGTCCTAGAATGTATTTCTTGCCAAAGTTGATTTTCAAAATTAGTCGGTAAAAAGTTTATTTTTAATTCCCTAACCAAATCGTCCCAAGAATTTATTCTTTGCTTTATTTGTCGATACCAAGTTCTAATTTGACCCTCAAAAAATTCATGTGCAAATGTTAGAAGTTGATTTTTATCAATGTTGTATGACAACACAAACTCTTCGACTTTATCTAAAAATGTCAGTACAATCCCACTACCAGTAAATTTAATATTGTTTTGATGAATATAACCTATTTTTCTGAATAAATTCGCATCATGGCTATGTTGACCAGAATAATTTTTTGAATGAGAAAATTGTTGGATCTCATACTGGGGTGGTTGAGTAGGAATTTGAGGCAAGGGATTGGCAAAATTTAAATTATTATTGTTGTTTTGAAAGTATTGAGGTGGAACAAAATTTGGGTGGTTACTGGTTAAAGGAAATTGTGAAAAAGTATTAGTATTTAAATTTTGAGAATTAAAATTTTGATTAGATAAAATCTGAGGCTGAGAGTTTAATTGAGTTTGACCAAATGTTTGATGGGTAAACTGTTGACTAGGTATTTGGTTGGTAGCAGGCTGAAAGTTTAAATTTTGGTTGGAAAAATGTTGTGAGTTGTTCAAGGTTGGGTTGGTCTGATAATTACCTATTGGGTTTGATAATTGTTGGTTAAAATTGACCTGAGGGTTAAGTGGACAACCTGACGTCTGATTATATAACTGGTTTTGGTTTGAATTTAAATTTAAATTGGGTAAAAAATTAGAGGCTGGATTTATACCGCTACTTAAAGTAGGTTGGTAGTTGATATTTTGATTACCAAGGTTTTGATTTTGACGTGGTTGATAAAAATTTGAGCCCATCATGGATTGATAGTTTGAAATTTGACCAGCATTGCTTTGATTCAAGTTGGCGTTGGGGTTGTTTGGATTATTTATAGCCTGTATTTGTAAGGGTTGGTTGATATTTAAGCTTTGACTAGTCTGATTTTGGTTTGACATATTTTGGCCTGGATTTGACATTGAAATTTGACCTACATTGCTTTGATTTAAATTCGTATTGGGGTTATTCATAGGCATAATTTGTAAAGGTTGACCAAAATTTGAACTTTGAATAGTTTGAACTTGGTTTGACATATTTTGACATCGGGTTTTGACCTACATTTCTTTGATTTAAGTTAAAGTTGGGGTTAATGGTGTTATTTATAGGCAGCGTTTGCAAGGGTTGATGGAAATTTAAACTTTGACTAGTTTGATTTTGGTTTGCCATATTTTGACATGGGTTTGACATTGAATTTTGACCTAAATTATTTTGATTTAAATTAGCATTGGTGTTGATCGGGTTGTTTATAGACGGGGATTGCAAAGGTTGGTTAAAATTTAAGCTTTGGCCAGTTTGACTTTGGTTTGACATATTTTGACACGGGTTTGACATGGAATTTTGACCTATATTGTTTGGGTTTACATTGGCCATGGGATTAATGGGGTTATTTAAAGGCAATGTTTGCAAGGGTTGATTAAAATTTAAACTTTTACTCGTTTGACTTGGGTTTGACATATTTTGACTTGGACTTGACATTGAGTTTGGTGCCGATGTACCAGCTGTTTGCGATGTGGGCTGATTTGTTGGAGTTAAACTTGTTCCTGGTATACTTTGGGTTGAAATTTGAATGTTAGGTTTCGGGTCTTTTTTGGTATAACTAGCAATTCTATCTAATATTTGGGAGAGGTCTAATTGAGAAATATTCTGGGGGGTTGACTAGACTTGATTTTCCGTACCGTCGTCTAAAGGAGAAACATGTTGGGTGCTTGACATTAAAACCAATTCGAGATTTTCGTCATCTGACGAGTCATGCACACTTTCAGTCTCACTATCTTTATATACTTCAGATTCATAGTTATCTTCTTCAATTATAGATTCTCTTAAGCTTGGGGATTTTAATAATAATAAAGATTTGTTGGCTTTGGCCTTTTGATTTAAAACTGTCAAGAGGAAGGAGACTTTTGAAGAAAGTTCCTGTTTGGTTTCTGATTTTGCTTCAGGGAACCTTGAAATTCGGTTTAGAATATGCGCTAGGCGATTTGTTATAACCCGATATTTAGTATGGCGCTTGGTGAGATTAAACTTAACTACCATACTCTCCAATGTTTCCAGCTTATCCCTGCATAGGCCATTCTCATTGTCAAAGTAGAGGCTCACTTCTGGGTAGTTGATAGGTCCTGCTTTTTCCGTTTTCCGAAGTTCTCTCAGCAACTTGTTCTTTTCTTTCCGGTCACCTTGAGTGTCTCTGGATCTGATCATCAGCTCCCAATCCAATTCGTCAATCAATCATGAGGGTTCAATTTTATCTAAAATCGTTACAAAAATGTGAATAAAAGACAACTCAGTAATAGAAAATCAGGGAAAATTTTATCAATTTAATGAAAGTTGAACAATAATGATCAAAAAAATTTAAATTAAAACGTTGAGATATTTTGTTGAGTTTGGTATAAGATACCCAGCCACTATAAGTAAATTGTTCTACGTAAACTTTAAACTTGGAATGTCTTTAAATTTACAAAGGCATTACAAACACCCCCTTTCAAGGGAAATAAAAACTCAGAAAAATACCTGTAAGATTACAAAAAACTTTAGGAGAAAAAAAAAACAACGCCCCACGTTTACAGCGCCATTTTGTAATTATTTATTCGAGAGAACTTATTTAGAAAAAGGAAAAATTGTTGTTAAAATTTGACTCTTTTTTGATGTATTTTATAATAATAAAAATGAATTTATTCCTTCTTTTTTTTAATTAAATGCCTGGTTATGACTCAATGTTTTGTACTGAGAGCACAGGGCGTGGGTTCAAACCTAAGTTGCAAATATAAAAAAAAGGAATTTTGTAATAAGAATTTTTAATATTAATTTTGAAAAAATTTACTTAAGTAACAGGTTGTATCTTCTTTAATTTTATCTTTTACCAAACTATTTTGTGGGCGCCCTGTCTATTAGTTGCAAAGACAGAAAATTGAACTGCTCAATTTATTCAAATATTTATTTCAGAGTATGATTTTAAGTTGAGCCTCTTAAAATCTATTTTCAAAAATTCATAATATGAAATTAAACAAAAATATCTCAACTAGTAAATGTATTAACAAAATAATTTTATAAAAATTAACAAGATTTGAAAAAAAATCAATAAATAATTTACAATGACTAAAATCTCATATTAATTAATATAGTTAACTTAGCATAGTGTATATAACGGTATATGACAATATATATTATACGCAGACAACTTTGTGGTCTTTCCGCGAAAAGAAATGCATCAATATATTACACAAGGTACAAAAGTGTGGTCTTTCCACAAAAAGAAATGCATAAATATATTACACAAGGTAAGAAGTGTGGTCTTTCCACCAAATAAATGTAAAGTGAAACTTATATGTTACACAAGATAATAAAGTGTGGTCTTTCCACAAAAAAACATAACATGGTTTAAAACCAATAAAGGCCAAGGAAAACAACTTAAGGGCAAAAATAAGTTGCCTGGGCAATCTTGACACAACAATAAGTTCTTATAGTCAAATAACGTGCTAAACACCTAGTTTCTGTAGTACAGAAAAAACTTGACTATAGAAAACATTGTGTTGCCAGATTTTAAAACAGCAAATTTAGGTAGGCAGCTTTGCCCAAAGAAATAATCTAGTACATCAACAACCCCTACATAATCTGTAACGTGCTAAACACATCATTGGCCTTCCAAAAATCAGAATTATGAAAAGCTATTGTGATACTAGATCATGCATATGCCTTCTTAAGAACACATTAACGCACTATACCGAGTTGGCATAACCAACCCTAGGAGTATGAATGGACACACTATAAATAGTCATACTCTAGGTTAATTACTTAAATTTAAAAGTATATAGCTCCACCAGTATCCATTTATCAAAAAAAAAAGTAATAAACTGTAAAACTATATTACCAAAACAAAGGTTAAATAAAACCAAAAAGGTCACACGGTTTATAATTCTGAAGGAATTATAAACCAACATTTATGGGTGTAGGTAAACACACTAAACTATACAATAGTTAGTTACACTCCGTAAATAATGAAACTTAAATATATTTGGCTTCACCACTTCCAAATATAAGTGCCAAAAAAATTTATCAAAAAATCCAAAAAATTGTGAAAAAGGCAAATTTGACCATGTTGACCGCTTGAGTTGAAGAAATTAAGACGCAAGGAAAGTTAGTGAGAATAAACGCAGGTGTACTTAGCTTTTAACCGTAGATCCTAATCGCACCAGACATCAGTACCCCTCCCTGGACTCTCGATAAAACTGCTGACGCAATCCATGCCACATGGAAACTCAAGAACTCCGGGTGGAATTCATCGTAGAAGTAAAAAGATGGAAAGTAGCTTGACGGAAACGCTGGTTAACGAGTTGGTCGTAGGCTTTAAACCATGATGTGGAAGTTTAAGTCTAGGTGGTCATTATGAGAAGTGTGGTCAGTAGAAAGGTAATCTTAGGAGTTGGTAGAAGGGTAGCCCTTGAAGTTGGTAGAAGGTTAGCCCTTAAAGCCTATTAATAAAAAACTTACATCAGCCCCCCACTATTCTATGAGTTAATAAAAATCAAGGTTTACAAAAAAATGAATTTTTACAAATTTTTCTTACTGATTTTTAAGGTTATTCCTTGAATCTTGTTTTCTTCTAAATATATTTTAGGTCTTACAAACTGGGCAGTGAATTTGAATAATTATGACACTGCTTTAACTACCAATTTCTAGCAGAAATAAAAAATAAAATTTAATGAACTATAAAAATATGCTTGTTATATTATAAAAAATTAAGTAAACTGCACACTGACCAGTTTTAAAGGTACCTAATAAAAACTTTACAAAAATTTCAAAAATAATTCAAAAAAAATGGTTTTGAGCTATTTAAAAAATAATATAATTCAAAAATCAGTAATCCTCAATTTTGTAAGTAATAGTAAGAAATCAAAAAATAATTTAGGCTTATAGAAAATAGAAAAACATACCGGTTGTTCTGGCTTATGAATCTGTCAGATTACATTTCTCACTTTGTTGAAAATTTTTGGACACCACTTAGTGCTGCATTTCTAGTGTTGAAAAGAGCTCATCTTTTGGTGTCTTTCTATTTTATAGTAGTCACTCCCTTTACCCCGGGACCCCTTAAAATTCACTGGTTCCCCAACTACACTCCGACTTGACTGTTTTTTATTAAATTTTTTACACTAACCAAGACGACTGCTTCGTCGAATTTAACACTTTAAATGCATTTATAATATTAAAATTTTAAATAGTAAAGATTACCGTTCTACGTAGGCTGTCTTTATTACATGGAGAAAGAGGAAAAAGGATAGATATTCTCTCGCATTATCTGCTTCGACGTATGTGATTCCTGTACCTTTTTACGTATGTTCGACAAAGACAACTAGAATGGATCGATATTAGATGGATGGCTTTCGCAGACGTTTCTTAGGCTAGTAAAAACCGGCTTTGTGACGATTTTGTAGCATGCTGGAGTTAATAGCAAGATTAGTGTAGGAAGTCAGGTTGAGGTATTGAGAAAATTGTTAGTTTTGCTTTTATTAATTTGACTTGTAATGTTTTGACTAAAAAAACATTAAACCATACCGTTCAGTTCTAATTAGTTCAGTCATTTCTTCGAAAAATTGCACGCGGCGATCAAAATCATCCTCGGTTAACTCTTGAACCAACTGCACCTTATAAGGATGGAATTTGAACCGCTTGAGAACCCTATGGACCATGCTCTTACTGATTCCAAGATCACCTGCTATAGTTCTCACAGACTGCTTGGGCTGTTCAATAACGGACCCCAGCACCTGCTCCTGGATCTCCTCGTTTTCTTCTCTTGGTCGCCCTTGACGTGGGGCATCTTTTACAGTGAAAAATCGTCTAAACTTTAGACCAGTTTTTCTTACGTAGCTGTGGGACACAGGTCTGTTGGGAAAAGCATTAGTGAAAAGGCGTCTAGCTTGTCTATAACATCTTGTTTGTCCGTAGAAAAAGATAATTTCAACTTTATCTTTATTTGATCGTGGCATCGTAAAAACTTAAACCGAAAGCAGTTTTCACTTGACGCTTTGCTGAATTTTATTTGTTTTTTTTTAAGTCAGATTTTCAAAGCCTTCTTGATTCTCTTATTATTTAACAATTAATGTGAGTGAGTTATCATCATCGATAAATTTTATGTAATAAAATAAACAAATATCGAAAATATGCGGCTCCTGTTCAAAATACAAAAAGTTATAAATTATTACCCTATATTATACGTCTTTTCCCTATTTTAGACAAGTGAGAGTTACACAAAAATGGTAAACTTTGAAAAACCAGAAAATTACCAAATTTGTCAAAACCAATGAGTTTCATAGACGATAGATTTTGACGCCTTTGACATAGACAAGTGACAGTTACAGCAAAATGTTAGTTTAGAAAAAACCTTTTGAATAAGGTATCAGTCGAATGGGTTTTCATTGGCTAACACAAATTTTCGAAATTTGTCAAAAATTGTGAAAAGTAAGTTTGACATTCCATAAATTTTGACACGTTTGACATAGACAACTGACAGTTACATCGACATGTTGATTTTTCAAAGTCCTTCAAAACAAGCTATCACTCGATAGGGGTTTCCATTTAAAATTTTCATGATGGCCGTCCGTATGCCGCCCCCCAAGACAGGGGCGGCACAACCGCCCCTTAAAAAAATAGATCTTTTGATGTTATGGATCATTGCCAAATATAGTTTAGTTACCTCTAATAGTTTAGAAGATTGGGTGGACTGGGACTTTTGGGACACCCTGTATATATAATTATATACATACCGGGTGGGCCATAAAAAACCGGAAAAAATGTTTTTTGTTATAACTTTTGAACCATACCACCGATTTTAATTCGACAAACTACTCTTTGAAGGGAATTGAGCAAGAATTTGAGTAACAATATTTTTTTGTCCGTCATCTTAAAATCTAAGATAACGGAAAAAAACAAACTTTACCCTTGAAAGAGCCACGTTTATTTTTATGTTATGGAATATTTTTGAATTTTTTTATGAATTCGTAAAAAAGCTCTCTTTCTGCATGGCATGGCGAATCATTAAAATCGGTTAAGTGGTTCCCAAAAAATTCAAAATTGTTCCATCAGTGTTTTGCGGATTATGCGATTGCCGTCTAAATTCGGTCTGCATACATTTGCTCATAAATTCATAATTAGAAAACCGATTTCAATGAAATGAAAGGCATCGTGGCGAAAATCGATTGTTTTTTAACCACTGTTATTGAAATTTGCCGCCATCTTTAAATCTAAGATGGCGGACAGAATCAAAACTTGACTTTTTAAAGAGGTTCGTTTATTCATATTTTCTGAAAACTTTTTAATTTTTTTTAATTCGTATCAAAGTTCTGCTTTCGCCACGCACAACGAGGTATAAATAATTAAAGCCGGTTTAGTGGTTCTTAAAAAATTAATTTTTGTTTCCATTACATTTTTCCAGATTATACGATAGCCTTCTCAATTCCGTCTGCATTAATTTCCTCATAAATTCATCATTACTGAACCAATTTTAATTTAATAAGAACCATTATGACAAAAATGAATTGAACTTTAAAGACCAATATTGAAATTTGTCGTAATTTGTAAAGCCAAGATTGCAGACAAAATCAAATTTGATCCTTCAAAATCGCTCGATTATTCTTATGTTTCGAGAACCTTTTCGACTTTTTTTTAAATTCGTAAAAAAGCTTTGTCTCCGCCGCGTATAACTAGCATTTTCTTTCGTGATTTTCGTGAGCCATCGGTTGTTACCATGATGCTTTGTATTTCATTAAAATCGGTTTAGTAATAATGATTTTATAAAGAAATCAGTGCAGAGATGCAAGAGTCTAAAATGCAAACAATCGTTAAGGAAAACACTGATATCTTAAGAACTACTAAGGCGATTTTCGTTATGCATAGCGCGGGGTGTGGCAAACCTAAAAAATTAATATAAATTTAAAAAAAGGTAAAAAAATTACTCGCCACAAAAAAAAAGCGACTTTTTTAAATGGTGGAAAATTTCAATGGCGATCTTTAAAGAGAAATCGATTCTTACCATGATGTTTTTTATTTTATCAAAATCAGTTCAGTAAACAGATTTTAATAATTCATACCTAGCTATGCGCGCTGGAGGAAGGCCATTTTTAGGTTCTTGAAGCCTAAGAATAAAAGAGCTTCTTTGATGAGATAAATTTAATTGTGTCCGCCATCTTGGGTTGCAATATGGCGACAAAAATCGATAGTGATCTTTTAAGAGTTTTGGATCTTCGCAATGATGCTTTTTATTTTATTGAAAAAAAAAATAATTTTTGGAGAACCACCAAACCGATTTTGATAATTTATACCTAGTTGTGCGTGGCGAAAGCAGAACTTTTGAATAAATTAAAAAAATATTTAAAAGTTCACAGAACATATAATTAAACGAGCCTCTTTAAAGGGGCAAGTTTGATGTTGTTCGCCATCTTGGATTTCAAGTTGGCGACAAATTTCAATAGCAGTAGCAAAGAGCAATCGATTTTCCCCATAAGGCTTTTTATTTAATCAAAATCGGTTTAGTAATAATGAATTTATGAGAAAATGTATGCAGACAGAATTGAGACGGCAATCGCATAATCCGTGAAACACTGATTGAAGATTTTTTATTTTTTTTGGGAACCACCTAACCGATTTTAATGATTCATACCTCGTTCTGCGTGGCAGAAACAAAGCTTTTTTACGACTTCATAAAAAAATACAAATAATGTCTGTAACATAAGAATAAACGAGGCTTTTTGGAGGGTAAAGTTTGTTTCTGTCCGCCATCTTAGATTTTAAGATGGCAGAAAAAAAATATTTCTAATCAAAGTTATGCTCAATTCCCTAAAAAGAACAGTTTGTTGCGTTAAAATCGGTGGTATGGTTTAAAAGTTATAACGGAAAATATTTTGTCCGGTTTTTATGGCCCACACGGTATATATATTCTTCATATCTGACATTGGACCTTGTAAAAGCATTTTTTTTTTGATAAACACTACAACTTGTCGATTCAAATGGATGCTCCAAAAAAATGCGTTGCATCGATTGTTTTCCCCGGAGACCAACTACTAACATCTGTATCTCGTATATTACGAATAAGTAATTGCGACATGTTTTCACTAATACATTATCGTTTTATTATTACTCTTTATTTAGATAAATCCCTCGATAACCGCTAGCTTGCAATGATGGTGGGAGAACTCGTCGGTTGTACGTAAACGAGGATTAACATGTAAAGTTAACATACCAGTCCTCGTTTATGTATCCGTCGATCATTGCCAACTCGCAGTGATGGTGGGGGAACTAGAGCCATTTCTTTCTTTCTAAGGGGATAAGTGTGTTTTAATAGACTAATGCGAAAATATAAGAAACTGTTACGCTTGCTTTTTACTGATGATGTGACATTTTTCATGGAGATAAAGTCTTTTCTGGATGCTCTTTGTTTTCAGGAAGACTTAAATTCTTTTTTTTTTAATGGTGTACCCTTAATAAAATAAACTTGAACTTAAACAAATGTCATAGGATCACATTTTTATGGCAGAGTGATCCTATCAATTTTGAATACTTAATTGACCGCATGCCACTGAAATATTTGACCTTGGTATTCTTATGGACTCAAAGCTTTCTTATACACGTTACATAAATAAAATTACAACTAGAGCTATGAAGGTTCTTGGTTTTGTACCATCAGACTTCTCAATATTTACCTTTAGAATGTTGTTCTGCTCTCTTGTACGCCCCATTCTGGAATACTGTTCAGTGGTTTGGTGTCTCTCTTACAGCTGCTATGCCAAAAATAAATGACGTAATCGCTGATTTTAGAAAAATCATAATAATAATTCAATAAACAACTAATTATCTGTTTCTTTCTAGCAATGATTAGGAGGAACCAACAGGAATCTCCCATTATTCCTGGATCCCATAGACCCTGATATCGTTTTCCCAAAAGTTTTATACCCCCCCTAGTATTTTTAAAACCAAAAGTGGCAGAAACTTAATTTTCCACATCAGAATGTTCCTCTTGGATGCTAATCGTGACCAAGTTGCAAGGTTTCCAATATAAAGATATTGCTATGCAACCAACAAAGTTTGTCATCATATGGTTAATTTACCCATGAACTGGAACACAAACAACCTTTATGGTATAAATTAGGATACTTTTTTAATAGTTTTTCTTTAAATATTTTTCAATGCCCCTTATTTGCCCACAAATTGGTTTTGGATGAGAGTAGTATTCGGTATTTATATTTGAAGATTCAATTTTGAAAATAAATTTCTTGCATTTATGATTGTTTTTTGCACAATGAGCTTAAACCTTGATACAATTTTTCAAATTTTTCGCGTAATTTATAACCAAAGTTCAAAATACATTATTGACGTACTTTTGGAAAGATTGTTTTAGATAAACCTGGTAATATTTCGAATTCAGTGTTCCGTTTATTCGCCAACATTTAAGCAAAAATTGGAGCTCGTATGGAATGTCGAAAGAATACAGGAAAATCAAATAGATCCATTTAATCTGTTGTCGTCATATATATATATATATATATATATATATATATTGGTACAAGATCTCTATCTGAAATTTTTGACGGAATCAACATCTGCGTCACGCAAACCCTCTTTATCGTCCTTTTCTAATATTGTGTTATTGGCGGTTTTTTTTTTTCAATATAGCCAAAACCATTTCTTAATATTTTATTTATTTAAGTTTATTAATTGATCTTTTTATTTTTCATGTTACTTAATAAATGGGTTAAGATTAATATTCTTAAATAAAATCAAAAAATTTTTGATAAATTGTCCATTCCACACGTTAAAAATAAAGCTGTTTAATATGCTAAAAAGTAAGACTAAAACATGCATTTTATATACGTCCCTAGAGTTAGCATTACAAAGTAAGCAGTGCAAAGAATTTATTATGTAATATTAAAAGGCTCATTTAAGGCCCCATTCCCAATTTAAATGCTCTTATGGTTTTCGAGTTATTAGCTGCAATGCCAACTACCCGGTAAATTTAGCAGTACTTACATATATTAAAAATACAACTTAAACAAAAATTTTAGATGCCAGGATGTAGTACTAATTAAAGGCTAATTAAACGCCCTATTCCTAAATTTAAGGCTCTTATGGTTTTTGAGTTATTAGCTACGCTGCCAACTATGCGGTAAAGTTAGCACAATATATATCTAAAATACAATTTAAACAAAAATTGTAGATGCCAGTGTGAAGTATTATATAAAGGCTAATTAAATGTCCTATTCCTAAATTAAGGCTCTTATGGTTTTTAAGTTATTAGCTGCACTGCCAACTACCTAGTGAAGTGAGCAGTACATATTGTCGTGACGCTCCTTCGAGCTACACAACTACGCAACTAGTATGAATAATACACTCATTTAAGTAAATGTTTGTATAATAATAAAAATAGATAATAAATAAAATAGTACTTACATTAAAAATACACACACTTTGTTAACTATCATCTTGAGCGGCTTATGTCGTTTGGTTTACTCTTAGTCTCAAATATCGGATCACTACTAACTGACTTTTAACCGGTATGAAACGTTTTTATAAACCTATTCTAACATTGATAGTTCATTCAACAGGGCCTTCCGACCTTTTAGTTTATACTTAATAATAAATTAATAATTAAAACACTAGGTTATTAAATCGCGAGTTTAACCTTAAACGTTGCACAGAGGTAACTGTCTTGAGAGTATGCGATTTTAATACATAAATAGGTTGCGGATTGAATTATGTTATTAAATATTACTTTTTATAATTATTGGAAATTACCTTAATGACATATGCCGACAGATTTTTCAGACCTGGACCCTCAGGTCTGTAGGACACACAAATTATGATGGTCTACTTAAAAAAAAAAATTGTTGGCTAGCGAATTAAAATTAAATTATACCATAACAATTGGCTAGTTTCGTCACAAAAAATATTATATTTAAAAACATTATAATATTCACTCGACCCTACTTGCTCCCATGTTTTCTTTCTTCTCGATGACCTACTGTTGATAGCAAGTATCTGGTTTCGACTTCGACTGAATGTGTAGCAGCGAACTCCATTAGCTTGTATATTTTGCGATAACCTTGGCCTTGCTGTATCAGTAGATGTACGGTGGATACGGTCATCATGTAGTTGGAACCATGCTTGATTTCCAACGTTGCCATTTGTCATTAGTAATTGCACCATTAACCATGTTGACGTTTACCCTTCCGTTGCCATGTCCATCCATATAGGACACCCTGTTATATAGATCCTTTACTGCGACTCCTTTAGGAAGTGTTGTTGGTTGTTTGCCTTGACTGTGAACAATTGTGTTTGGTTGACGTTTGAATGGATGGTAGACTGTAGCTGTAACTGGTTATGACTGACTGGTACCACGTGACTGGTTTGGCTGAACTTTCCATCGTTCTAGGGTTCACCGCGCTATGCCACCGACTATGCAGGACCCTGGTTGAATATGACAGTACTGCTGGTCGAATTGTTGTCATGCAGTCATCTTGATTACTTCTTCTTGAGTGGGGAGAGCAAGCGGTGCCGGTGAATCTGAAACGGTACATACAAAATATAAGTCAAAATATTATTTATTTTCTGTGACGACTTTTTGTCCCAGCCTTTGGGTATCCTCTTAGATGAATAATAGTTCCTCTGAAGTATATTTTATTATGAGCTATTTATTCAGGTAGACTGTGTAACAAATATTGTAGATTTTCAAAAAAAATATAACATTTGCAAAAAAAATCGTTTTTTTTAAATTTTGCTATTTATAAATTGGCAACAATGTTTTAATTGAATTCAGTCGATTCATATTTGCTCCAAAAAAATATACATTTATTTTTAAAACTTATTTGTTTATAATTTTTACACATTCTTTATCGTGTATATTAAAACAATTCGTTTAAAATGCCTGCTTAGTGCACACAATATAATTAGAACAAAATTATAGCATTTTTGCTATATACACGGGTTTTTGTCGAACTAACCCCACATTTGTACTCCCTTATCTACCACCCATGCAAAAAAATATAATAAAATAGCAAAAATATTTGGCGTAACGCTCGAGTGACCAAAAGTAATGTCTATACGTGGTCTAACGCCCTGTGATTTACAATCATATTCATTCAAAGCCCTATACGCATGGACATTGACTCCGAATAACAAGGTAAAAAGGAACGCTAGGAGCTCTCCAGCGTGGACAGCGGCATTGTCTTGCAATCCATACTTTATTTTAAAAACAAAAAAAAATCAACAATAGCGGGCATAGACGGGTCATACGTTCTATGCCGGCAGCGCAACGCATGGTGCGCGAGCGGTTAAAATATAAGCACGTGTATTTTGTTTACACCGGCTTCACGTACAGTATTATTTATTACTGTTATCTGGGTCACAATTAATAATATAGGCATTTAGCTTAGTCTGAATTTGACTGAACAATTTATTAAAATTTCACGCTCGGGTAAGTTAGTTCTAGGTCTACCCATTTTTGTACCAATTTTGGAGTTATGTATGTTAAAAATAGAAGCAAGGAGAGAAATGTAATCGCAAAAATTATATCATAAAAATAATAATTACTTGAGTTATTTGACAGATCCTCTGCCCTTGCAAAATTCACTGGGGCTGCTAATGCCATAATTGTGTGATGAAACAGTAAATATGCCACTAACATTGACAAAATTATATTCCAAAAAAGAAAAATTCCGTGATTTTGTATTTCGTACCGATCCCTAAAATCGCTAATATCTTTAATTGTTGTATCTGATGAAGTTAAATTTAAATGTGGTATATTTAAAGTCCAATTTGAGTTCAAACATTCCCGCATTAAAATAAAAGTTTTTAAATTTGACTAAATCGCGGGAATAATATGCACGACGCGGTATGATGACGTCGCCTGTTGACTCCAATTGAAAACTGCACGGACTTTAAATTTTTAACGCTCCTTGATTTTTATAAATATTTTTTAAATCTATTTTTGAATTTCCACAGGAAAGATAAGTTTTTCCCTCAGGTGGGTAAGAACATACGTCTCTTGTCCCACTTCCGATATTACCAATGACGTGCCTGAGTGACAGTTCATTGGGCAGTAGTAACTTATCTCTTCTACAGTTGCTCTGTGATAAAGTTTTTTAGCACATTCTGGTCCTTGTATATTGTCTGCCGAAAATCGCGGAATAAAACAAAGTTTATCATGATATGGCCTACACTGATGTAGTCCGGTACCCGAAATTTGCCTAGTTTCTTCTTTCCCGAAATTTCTTTTTGACACGGCAATATATATTGCCTGATGAGGGATCGCACAAGTTTGATTAAACCAGGGGAAAGACGTCCTTGCCAGCTCGAAAAGTCCCCATTTTTGTCTATTTTAAATAACTGGTATTTTAATGTGAACAAAAATTTTGTTTTCAGTAAAACTGCAATCACAGATTGGCAATTCATAAAATTTTACAATTTTATCTGTTGAAATAGTCAATCCCTGATTTGCTGAGTAGATCTCTTTTTCTAACTCGAATAAATCTTGTTGTAAAACCGCGGGATCTAGGATTTCTATGGAAATTTTACGTGAGGTGCACGCGTCATCGACTCTCTGTTTTTTCATAGCACGAGTTAAAAGAATAATACGTTTTAAATTTTGAAATTGAATGCGTAAAGAAGTCGTTACGTATTTAATGGGTTGTTCCGTGTGTTTTAAAGTATTGCCAATTGAAGTGTTCTCTAAAATGTTTTGATTCATCGCCAATGCTGTAACGGTTCAATATTTCCCTAACAATATCCCTTAGAAAAAAAAAATAATTCTTTTAAACACCCTTCTAACACCCTAGCAAAATCTTGTCAATAATCTTTACTATATGTCTGAGCATGGTGTTTATTCTATATCCTACTGGTTCATGGCGAATGCGCTGGAAAAACAATATTTATTGTTGGCTTGAGGTTGAATTGTACTAGAATTATGATTGTTTTATGTGGAGGCATTTTACTCTGGTTAACTTTGTTTTAAAACAGCGGACCTCGATATTTCCAATAAAACCTCAATGAACCCTTTCTAATAAACCACTAAATTTAATTACTGTAGCAAATCATGTGTTTTCCAAAAATAATAATACAACATCCATCTTTTTCTTATATTAACTAATTATATACAGTCAACAGTTCAGTGATACGTCATATTTTTCTTGTACAATTTAACCAGTCCAGAAAAAGGGTTGCTCTGGCTCTGCAGTAACCTGAAACAAGGAAAAACTAACACAATTTTACATAACTTAACACCCAAACGGTCTTTCTAGCGCATAGTTTAAACCGCCAACTTACTAGATTAGTAAGCCTTTGTTTTTTTAACGCCTTTGTTTTTTACTTGTTATATCAAATTCTCCTTCCGTCAACTACTTAACATCCAAAAATAAAGTAGATTATAAAGGTTAGTTTTATAAACCGTGTCAAACAAAGAGAAACTTAGCCTTGTACTTACTAGAAACTAGTTTCGGTCCATTTGTTGAGTGGTAGTTTCTTGTCAGTAGGAATGTGTCGGTGTTTGGCAGTTTCTGTTACTGATCGGTTTCCGATTTGCACATGCTAGGCTTGAGGGCTCCTAATAAGTCCTAAAAATAACAGGACCCAGGTTATCACCAATCCTATGGTATTGTCGTCAGTAGACAAAACACTGACCTGTTGGAACTATGCGTGACTTCTTTAAAGGGCATTGCCCTACCTCTTACAGCATAGCCATTTCAAGTGTGGACCGTCTTGCCTGTCTCTGTGTGCATTGTTGGTCTCTAGGTTCCATATTTCCTGTATTTTATACGATAAGCTGTGCAGACTTCAACAGGTTAAATTTCGATAGATATTGACTCGAGACTGGCCTAAAGGTACAAGAAATTCGAAATAAAGGAGGTTTATATTCGTTCTAAAGAGGTAAACAAACAGTCACGGGGAGAAAGCTATTTTTCAAGGATCCGTATGTTACCTACACGGAAGGAAACTGTGACTCACCTGGATTCTATAGGAAGGCTTTGAGGACCGGAAAGTGGTCTTTTTCTTGGCGAAAATCCGTGTTTTTCTTTAGGCATTTTATGGGGTTTCAAAATAAAATTCAACCACCAGCTGACCATGAGGTTTGGGACGACGTTGCCGTATTGTCATAGGCAAAATCCTGGGAGTATACAGTGATTAAGTTACTGCTGAGTCGTTTTCGAGAAAACCAAGTGTCTACACTTATTGCTTATTGTTTCTCCCAAAAAGATAAAGTCCACTTCTTGCTCACTACTGCAACCAGTGCCTTGTTGTTAACTTCTGTTCGTCACGTGATCTCTCCCTATCCCGCTGATAAAGAATGAAGTCTGACAACACCGCTTCGTTGTCTTTGCCTGTCTTGCGTTGGTGAATAGAGACTTCCGACTTGAACCTGTCGCATCCGAAAAATAGAATTTGGACCCCAGCCCCTGTCGATTTTTGCCCATATCAGAAAAATCGCCCAATTATAATCCGTTTCCAGCAGCATAACCTAATATGGTAATGAGAATAAGCGATTTTCGACTGTAGTTTTCGCGCCTCTGAAGTTTTTGACCAATCAAGTGCCCGCAGGAAGCTTTTGTTTTAGCCTCTAAAATTTCCTGGAGGGAAGGAAACACTTCTTTTCCGGCACCGTTTTGAGTGCCACGTTGAATTTTCTTTTCCAAGAAGACCGGAAAAAAAGTCGCGCCCATGCCGGCTAGTCCGTGGCTTATCAGCCGATCTATGGTAATTATTTTAGATTTTTTTAAAAGTGTTTTCCCTCCAGTTTATTTCAATATTCGCTATTTTTGATTCTATGTTTTTCTTTGTGCTACAGGTTAAGGAGGCCTCATGTCAACTCCCTGTTCGCCTAGGAGGTAATAAGTTACCTGCCATGCAGTCTGTCGTCCTCAGGATGATTTGAGGTAAATATTTGCTGCGTGTGTACCTTGTTTATTTTTGCCCTTGTAAGAAATTAGACTGTTTTCTCTCATTTTTAGTTTTATCGTCCGTGGTACCCACTATACAATAGAGGGTGGACTTATATCTCCTTTTTATGCTTTTTTGGCGTATGTGCTTTGAGTGTTGCCCCTCAGGCGTGCCCCGTATAATAAGTAAACAGTAGTTTTTTTTTGTCTTACTGTTTTACTTCTTATTTTTCCCTGTGTAAAATACATGTCCGTTATTATAAATTAGGTATAAATGATACGTTAGGGTGTTCTCCCTTGTTCTAGAAGGTTGTTTTTATATCTGTCTAGGGTGTTTGGTTCCGGTGCACAGCCATGGGTGGTCCTAGTGCAGACTTTCAACACCATGCATTTGGATTCCTGTCCTGAGTGCTGCTTTGCTCTGGCCTAAGATGCATAGTCCAGTCATGGGTCCTGTGTACCTGTTCCAGTGTTGCTTAGCCCTGTCATCGGCTAGCTATGTGGAAACAGATCAGGAATATTTCCATGTCCAAACCTTTTCTTCTTAAAAACAGTCATAAAAATTGTTTTATAAAAACTTATCAAAACAAGCTCAAGCTTTATTTTTTTTTTATATTAGAACCATTCCAAGTTTTTGATATTTAATAAAAGACCTTTTCAGCATTGAAATTATTGAAATTAATCATAAAAACAAGAGGAAAGACCCCTAAAATGTTAGTTTTAAAAACTTCTACGAATATTGCCTGCATGCCTTTACTAACCTTTACGATTACAACAATCGATTTACACTATTGGCAAGAATACAAGGCTCGATAGGACCCCCAACGTCGCGTTTTTTAGAGGGTAACACTGACTCCCAACGTGATGACATTCTTTTAAGACGTAACAATGCCCTTTAAGGTGTCTTCTAACCCTTTACTAAGAGCACTTAACTGATTTTTGACGACATCATCATTTTCTGAGATTATCTAATTTTTCTTCGGTCGCGACGCCACAGCATCAATTTAGCGCATCTCCGATAAAATTTACTAGACCTCATCGGAGATGCCCGTCAGTTTTTTTTAATCATACCAAATCCTTTTGCGAATGATTTTCCTAGCTCCTGTGTATGGTAAATCAAGTTGCAATCATCATCGTGGCGCTGGCATTTTTTGTATGCCGGAAGGTCCGTTTCCTCAATGACATCTTGCGACCATTCCATTTAATAGGTGATCGGAATAGTGGCTCCAGCGCTTACTTCCACTAGGTAAGGTTTTTCCTCGTTATTCGCCATAACGGCGTTGGCTACGGTGATTAATAATCTAATAACAGAAACTTGCAAATATGTTATTTACATGAAAACTAAAAATTCTAATTAGTTAATCCAAAAAAAATGAAGTGCCCTTTTGCCAAGTAACGCTCAGTCACCTAAAATTTGATATTTCTTTTAAATTATTTAAAACAATTTTTCAAGTTTATTTTACTTTTAAGTATTTTGTATACTTTTTTGATGTTACTAAAGTAAATTTTTAGTGTGGTATTACAAAAAAAATTTTTAAATATTTATTTGGGTATTATAAAATATTATTTAATTTGCTTACACAGAAAGAAATATGTCCTAAATATCAGTATTATAGACTGGATTTTAGTAAATCTTGGGATCAATATATTTATTAATTAATTAATTAATTAATTAATTAACGTAAAGGTACATTTTAAAGAATTTACAGTCTACTTAGTAACACAAAAAGTATACATACAGTATACAGAGAAAGCAATTATTTTATTTCAACACAGTTTTATTGGCAGATAGCTTAAATTTGCTGAAAGCAGAAAAATTAAAATAATCTAGTTCAGTAAATTTCTTAACATTAGTCGATATTCGGTTAATTGGACAATTAATTAAGTAGTTTGTCCTATAGAAAGAAACATACAAAAGGGACAGATTACGTATGTGGTAAGCAGGAACATGGATTTTAAAAGTATTTAGGCATTCAGGGCTTTGGATTATGTTATTCAAGATTTTCTTCTTTCTTCTGCTTGTTAGACTATTTAGATTAAGATAAGACATGGTTAAATCCTTCGTTAGGTTAATACCCTGTTTTGTTAGAATAAACTTATTTTGAATGCTATTTAACCTGTCTATATGAATGTTATTATATGGACACCAAATAATGTTTGAAAATTCTAGTACTGATCTGACATATGATATATACAGTGTTTTCAAAGCAAAAACGTTTTTGAAGTCCTGTTGATAAACCCTAACATACGGTGGCCTTGTTTATAATATTCTCATAGTGAGAATGGAAGTTAAGTTCCCTATCTAAGTAAATTCCCAAGTCTTTTATTACACTAACTTCTTCAAGAATAATGTTGTTAATATGGTACTGAGTCTGTACTTTTGTTGTTAGTCAGGTAAATCTTAAAAATTTGCATTTTTCTGCGTTTAAAGACATGTCATTCGCCTGGCACCAAGAGAAGACAACGTCAATATCTCTCTGAAGTTGCAGTACATTGTTGAGTGGTTCAATTTGAATGAATAGTTTTAAGTCGTCTGCAAACATCAAGTTACAGGAAAGAAGATGGGTCCCAAGTGGGACCCTTGGGGGACCCCGGATGTAACTATAAACGCCTTGAAAGGTGAGCGTCAATTTGAACCTGATGCCATCTGTCAGTCAGATAGGAGGCCACCCACCTCAGCAAGGCCCCCGACGAACCATAGTAGGAGAGTTTAAGTAATAGTAAAGAGTGGTTAACTCTGTCAAAGGCCTTGCTGAAATCATTGTATATTGCATGGGTTTCGAGACCTTTTTCAAAGTTTTGAAAGATGATATTAGTAAACAAGTATAGGTTAGTATAAACTGACCTGCCAAGGGTAAAGCCATGTTGCTGAGTAAGTATTTTACTCTGAAAGTATGGAGAGAGTATCTCCATTACGCATTATCCAAAGACCTTTGGTAAGGCTGATAAAACGCTTATGGGCCTGTAATTTTTAATGTTGCTTTTGTCTCCACTTTTATGTATGGGGGTGATGTACTATTATTTCCAAATGTTTGGAAATTTGCCGGATTTTAGTGAATTGTTAAAAATTAGATAATGTGGAAAATACAGGGTATGGGAGCAGTGTTTTAAAAGTCTATTTGAGATGCTATCGGGACCTTTCCCCTTGTTAATGTCAAGGGATCTTAATGCTTTTTCAACTTGAACAGCACCTATATTAATTTGGTTAAGATTATCGTGAGAGCTTATGTCCTCGCCTTAAGGATAGTTTCTTGCGAGACTGTACACAGAGGCAAAAAAATTGGCGAAAAGATCAGCCACATTTTCACCCTGAGTCGCTGTAGCATTATCTAGGTACTTTTCTTGTTGCACTGAACCAACATTTGACTTAGAGCGAACGAATTTCCAGAAGCTCTTGGGATTGCTATTTAAAGAGTTTTCAAATTTGGTCATAAAGATTTCATAACAATGAATGGACAAATCATGACACTGTTGGTTCGTTTGTATCTATTGTGCGCTATCTTTTTCTTAAAAACTGTTTTTGAGTTCCCTAGAAAACCATTCTGGAAATGTATTTGATGGTTTGAACACCTTTAAAGGAACAAATAGTTTAAAGCTTGCAGACAATACAGAGTAAAAGTTATCAATCGTTTTGTCAATATCAACGTCCATAATGGTTTTCCAGTCGTAATTCAGAAAGTAATTATTAATTTGTATAAAATCTGCGTTCTTAAAATCATATTAAAGAGACTCTTTGAGTTTTAAATTATTACAGTGATTACTTTGGAAAGATATTTCTAAGGGTGGGTGTAATGGATCAGGATTAACCAATCCCACAGTCTCTACTATGGATTTTAGATCGAAATTTGCAAAACAAAGGTCCAAAGTATTATTTTGATGGTTAGTTACATCATTAAACTGAGTCAATAATAAAGAAGCAAAGGTGTCACACAGCAGAGCGCCTTTCATATATTTTACATTATATGGCAAGAATCCTGAGTATCCCACAGCAATTTCCGGTAGGTTATAGTCTCTCACCATAACAACATTTTCAAATGTTTCACAAGCCGTAGTGACAGAGCGTAGATGAGCCTCATACACTGACACATCCATTCGGGGAGGAATATATAGGCAACCGATACAGTAGGTAACTTCAGCAATTGACACAGAAACCCAAACTTCTCCACAGCTGGATCACCAAAGTTTAAACGATGAGATTTATATTGGTTAGCAACTGCCAGAGTCACCCCTCCGCCCTTATTCTAACCACTATTTGTAGTGTTTCTGTCTACTCTATAAATTGTAAAGCGAGAGTCCAGAAGTTCAGCATCATTTTTTGTTGGGTCCAGCCAAGTTTCAGTTAAGGCTATGACAGGATATGATTCAACTTGAGCTGCATAGAAGGTTTCTTTCAGCTTAGTTTTGGAACCCCTTAAGTTTTGGTAAAAGATTGTGATAAGATGTATAGCTTCGGGTCTGATTGTTTTCTTGGCCGAAAATTTTTTGTAGGTCGTGGGCGAAATTCTTTAACAGCAGTGCCATCTGGCCATAGGCCAGGTTCCACTAACCCTTTTATGATGGATTCCTTCACAACAATTTTAAATGAGGCTACATCTTCGTTTTTGTCAAGGACATGACACTTCACATTAACAATACAAAGCTTGGACTGTACATAGTTGATAATCTGCGGTAGTACTGGGGCTGCACCTGCCAATGTATAGCCATTGTCTTCTCTCAGCAGCGGTAAAAAAGCTTGTTTCAGTTCCGCTTGTGCCGTTGAACACGTTGTTCTGCTTGCTATGGTTATTAGAGTCTACACTGGCTGGTAGACCCGGAGATACATTCATAGGAGCTGCTTTGCGATTAGGCTTATTTTTGTTGGCACTAATGGTGTTTAGTAAGGAAGCATTCTCAGATTGGATAATTTTAAAGGTTGTTTGTTTTTTAGGCATTGACCCAAGAATGTCATTTTCCTGGGAAACTAAGTTTTTATGGCCTTCATCTCGTCCTCCAGTTTAGCGATTTTACTAATTAGGTTGGCATTCATGTGTTCTAGATCGTTTATTCTATTTTCATGATTCGGATTGTTACATATTGAGGCATCTGCATTAGAATTACCCATGTTCTTAAGATCATTTTTGAATGATGATAAGGACAGAATATGTTGGTTGTTAGATTTGGTAATGTCATTTTTAATCGCGGTCAGCTCAGCAGAAAGATTGCTTTTTAATTTGTCCAGTTCAGAATGAAACAGCAAAGTAATCGATGACTTTATATTGGAGCTGAGGGCGTCTAGATTTGGGAACAGGTTAGGATTCTGTTGTTGCGTATTAGTGAGAACATCAGACGAAGGTTCGTTTATGTATTCTTGAATCGGTAATATACAAGTTTCGCAAGCAAAAATCATAACCCTGGATTTATAGATTTTACAGATCATTTTGTACTTAACTTCTTTGTCAGACAAAACAGTTTCGCACTTTGAGCAGGACATGTTTGGCAGTCGATAGCTCTTTAGAACCACTGTGCGGTGATGGAGGATGATATACCCACAGAGAAAGTCTGGTATATTTATTAATCTGTAAACACACCGGTAGAACCCGGTTGCCTCGCCGTTAATTCCCAGACGACTTTCAGTGAAGGCCGTTTAGGACGACAAGTCGACAACTTCAGATGTATTTACGAATAAAAAACAAATCAGCTGTTGGATTGGCTGTCACTTGGTTTGTTTTTGTGGTATTTTTTTTCCGCACAAAATGGAACTGATAAGAGAATTAATTAACGAAAATTGAACTAATACTTTTTTGAATAGTTAGGCACTTACGATAATACAGGGGCTGTCTGTGTGTAAGTTTAATACTATTCACAAAATTTTTGTGCGCTATTAACAGAGAAATTAAGAAAAATTCAGAGAGCATGCAACTGACTGACTGACCAGAATCATGTTGTATTGATATAGCGTCAATCACATTTCTATTTAATATTAGTACAAGCTATACTGACTTCGAGGTTCTCTGGATAAAACTATAAATCCGTATTTTAAAGATTAAGATCAGTACAGGGCTTTACTAATCTTGGGTTTCAAAAAGAACAGACTGCATTGATATTAAGAAAATCTGTACTAGCAATAATTTCTTGTTAGTATATTTAGCATTGTTATTTAGTATTTGTATAACTAAATCTTATAACATCCTAAGATATATGTTAATACATTTATACTACTGTTTAGTCTTTTAGAGGTGGATCCAAAATACTCATGAATTAAAATTTATAGTTACTGTACTAGCATTTAGTACTACGAAGACTAGTATGTAATTTAGAACATTTAATAATTACTTTTAATACTTACTGTACTAGTATTTAGTGCCACTAAATATTTTTTTTACTCCTAATTAATTAGTAATGCCGTGAATTTAAATTTAGTGCATAAATACTAATTTCTAGTACTTTTGCTATAAACATAAAATCTGGAACTGAAGTGGTACTTTTAATTCCAAGGCGAAAAGGTTCTTGCCCGAATGAAGGTTTATACGCTATTTTATGCACTTTAGGAGAGTATTTTTTTTTTAATAACGAATGGCACTTCTAGTCTCAATGCATTAAAAGTGCAACTGCCTCTATGACACTCACAATTATTAAAATATATTTTTGAAATTAAACAGTCCAATTTTGGGGTTCAAAAAAAATAATTAAACATTATTATGCCTAACAAGGCGGATATGTCGCCTTATTTAATTTAATAATTTTTCTATATAAAAAAGTAATAATATAAGATACCGTTTGATATTAAATTTACCAACCCACCTTATTAGTGTTGATTTTGCTATACATTTAAAGAATATTAAATTAAAGAAATATATCAAAATGATTATTAAATTTATTATCAAAACTATAAAAAAAAATTAAAAAAATACTTTTGGTAGTAGAAATGTGTGGAACATATCGGACTATATATACAAGACACTATCAGTTAAGGATTATTTATACAAAAAAATAATATCTATCTAACCCGACACGATTTTAGTATGAAACTGTCCAATGCAAAATTATATATAGTGTGTGTTACAAGACCACCTTCTAGTTTTTGTTTCTGAAATTGTTAGTTATACCTAATTTTAATTTATAAAAATTATTGGTATTATAAAAATCTTTGTTTAACCAATTTTCTGCCATCTGCTAATGTATGAACCTTTATTGGCTTAAAAAATTGACCAATTTCTAAAGTTAAAAATTGCCTACTTTGATTTTTATTTAAAAAATATCCCATAAAATGATCATCTTCATCAGATATTTGCAGTTTAGTCAGTAGCATATAACACTTAGTATTATTATTAAAAACTACAAAATTTTAAATTTCATACAATTGTTTGTCTTGCAACAAATAATACCCACGTTTAGATTTCGTTTTCTTAAATATTACTTCAGAAACAACAACACAATCATTCTGAAATGAGTCATAATACTCTTGTTCATCCAATGATTTGGATTGCTTTTTTCTTATGGGTAAAATTTTAATTCCTTTGCCCAAAGTTAATATATTATAGGCAAATTTATTTAAAAACTCTCGAAATTGATAGAGGCAAATTTCTTCTTGAAGAAATAACTTTGGTGTAAGCTATTACTTCTTTGTTTTTAGATTTATATCTCATGTACCAGTAAAACCTTACTGGTTCACATTTTTCTATTATTCGAACATAATGTACCAACATATAATGTTTGGGTTTTAAAGTGTCTTGAAAAACGGTTTGATAAAGTGCATGATGTTCCGATATTAATTTTTCGAGTGATCAAATCTGCTTTAGAAAATAATTTACACAGAAGCATGTTTACCAGATCTTATAAAAAACTTATATATATATCCAAACTTTGTCTTGTTTTGGAACTATATCACCAACAAAACATCAAACGATCTATAGAGATAGAGGCAAATTTCTTCTTGAAGAAATAACTTTGGTGTAAGCTATTACTTCTTTATTTTTAGATTTATATCTCATGCACTAGTAAAACCTTACTGGTTCACATTTTTCTATTATTCGAACATAATGTACCAACATATAATGTTTGGGTTTTAAAGTGTCTTGAAAAACGGTTTGATAAAGTGCATGATGTTCCGATATTAATTTTTCGAGTGATCAAATCTGCTTTAGAAAATAATTTACACAGAAGCTTGTTTACCAGATCTTATAAAAAACTTATATATATATATATATATCCAAACTTTGTCTTGTTTTGGAACTATATCACCAACAAAACATGTAAATAGGTGAGGAAGGGTATATGCTTCTCTAGCCGTTATCTGCAATTTATTATTTTTGATATGAGCTTGTTTTATCTCATGCGGTTTATTTACAACATCAATCTCGCCATAGTAAATATTTTGTACCCTGTAATTTAGGGTATCTAAATCAAAAATTTTGGTTGTTAAGAAATACTTAATTGAATTAACATAACAATATTTAATGGTGCCCTCAAAACCATCATGCATTAAATCCACTGAAATATTATTTGTAACATGAAATGATGGCAATGTATTAAAAATTGTATCAAAACGTATTCCTGTTTTAAGATATTTATCTTGTTGAACGTGAGTGTCATACATTTCTTTTGTTCGTAAAAGAGTTTGATCCTCCATAGTATGTTTTCGAGAATTAGTGCAAAGTAAGTGTGTGAAAATGATTTTGAAACCCCCAAAAGTGAAATAAGTCCTAAGTTATCTCCAGCAATTAAACTCAATACAAAATGCACCGTCAACTTCAAGATATATTAAGGTTTGAACTAGTTCATATAATACACTATTGACTTCGAGACTTTTTAAATGATAAGCTTTTACAAACATATGTGAGACAATTTTGAACGCTGAGAAGGCAAAGTAGTTGGAAAGTTATAGTAAATCCTGATATAGCTTGAGTAGATGTGTGACATTCTATGGGGTTATTTGTCTCAAAATCAGCGTAGTTAAGAAAGTATGGTATAACCAGCTTATCACCAAAAAAAAACTTTTTTGTTCCTACAAACAAATATTACCTTGAACAAAGTTTTTTTAAAATTCCGGTTTCCTTATATTCTTTCTAGCATATTGTCGTGACGCTCCTTGGAGCTACACAACTATGCAACTAGTATGAATAATACACGCATTTAAATAAATGGTTGTATAATAATAAAATAAATAATAAACAAAATAGTACTTACATTAAAAATACACACACTTTCTTCATCATGTTGAACGGCTTATGTTTTGGGTTGATTCTTTACTCTCAAATATCGAATCACTACTAACTGACTCCTAACCTCTCTGAAACGTTTTTATAAACCTATTCTAACATTGATAGTTCATTCAACAGGACCTTCCGACCTTTCGTTGAACTAGGATGTTAGGATAGTTAGTTATTGTAAAATACGAAAAGTTTATACTTAATAATAAATTAATAATTAAAACACTAGGTTATTGAATCGCGAGTTTAACCTTAAACGTTGCACAGAGGTAACTGTATTGAGAGTATGTGATTTTAACACATAAACACGTCGCGGATTGAATTATGTTATTTAAATATTACTTTTTGTAATTATTGGAAATTACCCTTATGACATATGCCGCCGGATTTTTTAGACCTGGACCCTCAGGTCTGTAAGACAATTTATCGCGTACTACCTAATATTTACAATAATTAATTATGATGGCCTACTTAAAAAAATTGCTGACTAGTGAATTAAAATTAAATTATACCATAACAATTGGCTAGTTTCGTCACAAAAATATTACATTTAAAACATTATAATATTCACTCGACCCTACTTGCTCCCATGTTTTCTTTCTTCTCAATGACCTACATTGACTTTCTGCCTACTGTTGATAGGAAGTATCTGGTTTCGATTTCGACTGAATGTGTAGCAGCGAACTCCATTAGCTTGTATATATTGCGTTAACCTTGGCCTTGCTGTGTCAGTAGATTTGCGGTGGATACCCTCATCATGTAGTTGGAACCATGCTTGATTTCCAACGTTGCCATTTGTCATTGGTAATTGTACCATTAACCATGTTGCCATTTACCCTTCCGTTGCCATGTCCATCCATACAGGACACCCTGTTATATAGCTTCTTCACTGCGGCTTCTTTAGGAACTTGACTGGATTCAACTTCCCCTTTCCATACAGTGTTGTTGGTTGTTCGCCTTGACTGTGAACAATTGTGTTTGTTTGACCTTTGAATGGCTGGTAGACTGTAGCTGTAACTGGTTATGACTGACTGGTACCACGTGACTGGTTTGGCTGAACTTTCCATCGTTCTAGGGTTCACCGCGCTATGCCACCGACTATGCAGGACCGTGGTTGAATATGACAGTACTGCTGGTCGAATTGTTGTCATGCGATCATCTTGATTACTTCTTCTTAAGTGCACTGGGAGAGCAAGCGGTGCCGGTGAATCTGAAATGATACATACAAAATATAAGTCAAAATATTATTTATTTTTTGTGACGACTTTTTGTCCCAAAGCCTTTGGGTATGCTCTTAGATGAATAACTAGTTCCTCTGAAGTATACTTTATTATGAGCTGTATATTCAGCTATGCTATGTAACAAAATTTTTAAGATTTGCAAAAAAAAAAATTAAACTAGTTTTTTAAAATTTTGCTATTTATAAATTGGCAACAATGTTTTAATTAAATTCTGTCGATTCATATTTGCATCAAAAAAAAAAATATATATTTATTTTTAAAACTATATCATTTATGAGTTGGCAACATTGCTTTAATTACATTTTGTACCGCGAGCCTCATTTGTTTATAATTTTTTCACATTCTTTATCGAGGGTATTAAAACAATTCGTTTAAAATGCATGCTTAGTGCACACAATAGGAGAATTTTAATAATTAATATTTTAAAAATAATTAGAACAAAATTATAGCATTTTTGCTATATACACGGGTTTTTGTCGACCTAACCCCACATTTGTACGCCCTTATCTCCCACCCATGCAAAAAATATAATAAAATACAAAAAATATTTGGCGGACCGCTCAAGTGACCAAAAGTAGTGTCTACACGTGGTCTAACGCCCTGTTATTTACAATGATATTCATTCAAAGCCCTATACGCATGGACATTGACACTGAATAACAAGGTAAAAAGGAACGCTAGGAGCTCCCCATCGTGGACAGCGGCATTGTCTTGCAAGCCGTACTTTATTTTAAAAACAAAAAGAATAAACAATAGCGGGCATAGACGGGTCATACGTTCTATGCCGGCAGCGCAACGCATGGTGCGCGAGCGGTTATAAGCACGTGTGTTTTGTTTACACCGGCTTCACGTACAGTATTATTTATTACTGTCGTCTGGGTCACAATTAATAATATAGGCATTTAGCCTTTCGCCGGGAGATAGCGAGAATAGGTCCTTTTTCTCCTGAAGTTCCAGTCTGAATTTGACTGAACCACAATTTATTAAAATTTCACGCTCGGGTACGTTAGTGCCTTCTAGGTCTACCGAAGCCTTATTTTTACTTACCCATTTTTGTACCAATTTTAGAGTTATGTACGTTAAAAATAGAAGCAAGGAGAGAAAGGTAATCGCAAAAATTATATCATAAAAATAATTAATACTTGAGTTATTTGACAGATCCTCTGCCCTTGCAAAAAAAGTATAAATTTTAATGAACAAAACCTAAAAAGTAGGAAAAGCATTATTTTATTTTATAAAGTGTCAAAAAGACATTACTTTTATTTTTTTAATTTCAAAAGGTAAAAAGTATTTTAAGCAGGATTTTTACCCGGCACCTCCACCATATGTCGTGACGCTCCTTGGAGCTACACAACTATGCAACTAGTATGAATAATACACGCATTTAAATAAATGGTTGTATAATAATAAAATAAATAATAAACAAAATAGTACTTACATTAAAAATACACACACTTTCTTCATCATGTTGAACGGCTTATGTCTTGGGTTGATTCTTTACTCTCAAATATCGAATCACTACTAACTGACTCCTAACCTCTCTGAAACGTTTTTATAAACCTATTCTAACATTGATAGTTCATTCAACAGGACCTTCCGACCTTTCGTTGAACTAGGATGTTAGGATAGTTAGTTATTGTAAAATACGAAAAGTTTATACTTAATAATAAATAAATAATTAAAACACTAGGTTATTGAATCGCGAGTTTAACCTTAAACGTTGCACAGAGGTAACTGTCTTGAGAGTATGTGATTTTAACACATAAACACGTCGCGGATTGAATTATGTTATTAAAATATTACTTTTTGTAATTATTGGAAATTACCCTTATGACAATATTTTCATGTTCGAAGTATCTTTTTATTTGAAATTGCATGGGCATTAAAACCCCAGCACTGGGTATACTATCTAAACTGGACCTATACTTTTCTTTATTGTGAATTGTGTGGGTTCCTGCATTAAATTGTTATTTAATAAAGCTGAATTTAGTTTTAGACGTTTCAAATAAATTTGATGAAAAATTTTAAAAAGTATCAAGTGACTGTCTGGATTGTTGTTGAGATAAGGTTTTTATAGCATTAATCGTGGGAGTAAAAATAGAAGATACATATTGAATAATTGTTTGTACTTATTTGTTGGTCACAGAACCATCACTACTAAGATTGCAGACCAATTCCAACGCAATTGTTTGCAAATTTTCTTGGATATTTTCAATACCATCACATTTTGCATTATCTAAGCCAGGATAAAGATTTTCATTACATACAAAATTCTCGTCAGTGTTCGGCTTATAATCAGCTGCAGTTACAGATAAAACCTTGGATACTGTCACTTCGCTTTCATCGTTACTGTGACATGACATTAAATGTCGCTTAAAATTTTTCAGAACTCTAAAGGTTTGAGGACACTTCTATTGCCGAATGGTTAAATTTAATATGGAGGTAAAGTAATTCTATTTCAGAAAAACATCTATGACAAAAAGGGCAAAATACTTTCATCCTGTAAATTTAGAAAAGGGAATTTCTCCTATTGTAGAGCAATAAAATTGGAACACAAAACACACATAAAAATTTAAGTTGATGGTGTAGTAAACTTTGTCAAAATACCAAGAGTATCAAGTATGGGGCTGGTACATTAGGCAAATGGGTTCAAAACGAGTGCGTGACAACTAATTTCGGATCAATTTCTTTTCACCCATATGTAAAAAAGTTTATTTTGCAGAGAGCGACTAAAATTGTGTTTTTGATGAAGATATAAACATTTTATGTGTTTATACTATATATAGTTATTTTTTTTTTTAAATTCAAAACATTTTTTAAATTAGAATATGTTAATGTTTCGTTTTGATTTTAAAAAAATATTTGGACGAACTTCCAAAAGTTTTGACATTGGGCTTGATAACACAAGTTAAATACCCAATAAATTTTAAGTGCACGCCAGTGCCTCTATAAATGTTTGAAATTTATACAATATAGAATCGTAAAAACTATAAAATTTGCTAACTTCTACCACCAAAATGGCCGGCTGTAGTGTCCCGTTGAATTGCTAAAGATAGTTCTGTGTCTCACTGGTGGACAAACTGTGTTTAATAGTTTCACTATTGCAATTTCTCTGAGAACTGCAATAAAAAAAAGTAAGCATTAGTTCAGTTTCATAACCAAGGTATTTTTAAATAGCAAGTTAAGAATGGAAGTGGCGGCACTCAACACAAGGTAACGTTGGTAATACTTTTCTGTATTCAGGATGTTTAAAAGAAGTTAGGTTAAGCGTGGGGTCACTGTCCACTTAACTTACCTTGTCTAGACTTGTGGTTTTAACAAATTTAAAAGTTCCAAGCCAGCTTTGTCTTTAATATGTTGTTCAAAGTATATTTGCACCTTCTCTACAAATTCAGGCCACTTTGTTTGGAGGTTGTTCGAAGCATTTGGCACTATTTCCTCAAAATCCTTATCGATCTGCAATAAACAATACAAATATTAAGACTTTTTTTAAATGGTTAAATCAAAAGATGAGTAATTTTTTTAAAACAACAAAAATCAATAAATTAATACAATAAAATGCTCAAAAATTGACCCATTTTTCGGGTCAATTTTGAAATTAATTTAGAACCAAACCAAGCAGTCAATTTAAAAAAAAGTTTCTTCTGTTTGATAGCGCCATGCATCCCATTTTAATTCAGAATTTCTTTATTGCCCCATATTTGACAGGTAGCTTGACAGAAAGCCCAAAACACAGATGTATGCAGAGTTCCCATGTATACGACACGATTTTTTTAAAATAATATTGAATTGCGTAGTGATAGTCAGCTAAAGGCAAAAAAATTTAATTATGACTTTTTTATATAATTGTCATTAGCTTAGCTACAAGATATTTTTTTTAATTATAGCTTTTTTGATGTTTCGTTTGACGTTTAGTTTCGCTTTGACTCATAGCCACCAATTTTACTGACAGGAAAACCAGATGTTGGCTTATTGAAATTTTGTACCTCATTGTATCCTAGATGGCCGTGAACCACAAAACAAAGATCCACATAAACTACTTTTGCTTGGCCAACACATTGTCCTTATGGCAAATTATTTTTTATTTCACTCGAGAATAACCCCTACATTTGGTATATTTTTGGAATCAGGAAGAAAAGATCTATCGAAGAAAACAAACATCAATTTAAAATAAAAAAGATGATGTCTAAATTTGACATATGCGATGACATTTGACAATTCTTACATGCATAATTTTATAGTCTACTTAAAGATATGGAACTTTTGTTTAGGAGTATTTTTTGTAAAATTTTATAATGCCAGAGGGAAGAGGAGATAACTTTTAACTTACCAGACTAGAGCCGTATTCTCGGGTATACGCTGGTCATTCGTTTAAAATGTTTTTAATGTTTTTTTCTTTTAAAGCCTCAATGTCCTTTTTCCGATCTTGGACTGTCTCTGCCCATTTGCTTTTTACAACAATCCATGGTTCGGTATTGTAATTTAACCATTCCTTTTTTTTGTGAAGAGGTCAATTCTAATAATAATAATAAATAGTTTAAAAAACTAAACATAAAAATAATATGTTATGACATAATTTTTTTTAAATTTTATTATTAGTTTGTTTCTTCTTAAATTTTTAGTATAGCTACATGGAATTCCCTCGGTTCGTTTAACAAAAAGTGAAGAAAAGTGGGATAAATAACAACTTCTTCTATATGAAAAATATTAGCTTTCTTCTTTTATTTTTTTAAATGGTACCTATTCAGAAAACCTTGAAGAAAAGATTTACCAAATATCGAAGATGTTACGAAAGTTTACGTTTTTTCGTTAAAAAAGGAAGTCCCTTTTTAAAAAAATAACATTTAGACTACGATGAACTTAAGAAAACTAAGAAAATTTAAAAAAAAAACTATTTGTTATTAGTACGGAATACATACCAGTTACTGTTTCTCTTTCTTCTGCGGCAGACAATTTCCTTTTTTTCTCCCGTGGAAAAAGATTATGCCTTCGAATTTTATAAGCAGAATTTTTGAAGGCATTTCACAAGCTTTCCTTTCTTTACACCATTACTATTTTTGTAAAAATACGTACTCTAAAAAAAAACTGGTACAAAATTTACCTTGGTATGCTAGATGTATATTATGGGTTATTAAAAAAAATGCATGGCGCTATCAAACAGAAGAAACTTTTTTTTTTAAATTGACTGCTTGGTTTGGTTCTAAATTAATTTCAAAATTGTCCCGAAAAATGGGTCAATTTTTGAGCATTTTATTGTATTAATTTATTGATTTTTGTTGTTTGTAAACGTAATTATGTTCGATAGGTACGAGTTCTTTTAACGAAAAGATAAAATGTCTATGGGATGCACCCTTTCAAGGGTTAAAACTCACTCCTAGAAATGGGCAAAGTGGCATCTTGTTGTAATTGTATTTCAAATTACTTCACAGTATTTTTATTATATATTTAATTTCGGTAAGTGACCAGAAAATCCCTCGGAAAACCCAAACTTTATGTAAAAAAACAAAATAATTTTTTTTTGGGTTCACGTCAATTTCGTTATGCGTTCCTTGCAAGAGGTAAAAGTAAAACTTACCCCTAGAATTAATATAATATAACCTTTACAGTGCCAATATTTCAAAAAGAATGCCTCATGGTGATTTCAAATGTAAATATCTGAAGAACAGATCGATAGACTTCGGAAAAATTGTAAAATGTGTAAAGATAATTAAAAACGTTTCCAACAAAATGCCACTTCTCCCATAATTCCAATATAAATTGTAGGAGTTAGTTTTACCCCTTGCAAGAGGTGCACACCCTGAATCGAAAAAAAAAGAAAATATCTAATCCAGTGGCGTAGCCAGGGGGAAGTTTTGGGGGTTAACCCCCCCCCCCAGGAGGTCCAAACCAATCTACAATAAATTAATCATGATCAAGGGCCACAGGAAGAGCGATATCTGATCCTGTACTCCGGTTTATAACGTGGGTTTGGTGTGATGTCTAAAATTTTTAAAATTTTGCCTGCGGTGCTATGACATCATTAATTGTTAGAATTTTAGTTTAATTCTAAGGAATATTTATCACCAGCATTCAAAACGTGTAATAAATGGCATTCTTAGTATATTTTTTTTCTTTTTCATCTACGGCGCATTTATGATTAAGGAACAAATCTGTATATACCACCGAAACCCAAACCCCTTCTTTGCGTCTAACCCAATCTACTTTTTCAAAAATACTTTACAAAAAACCTAAGAGATCAAAAGCTTCAGAATTTTTTTTTTGTCAAAATTTTCGACTGCGGCGCTATACCAATATTAAATATGTTAGAATTTTGTTTAATTTTAAGCAATTTTTTTGTCAACAACATTTGAATTTTAAACGCGTAAAAAATAGCATTTTAGTGTAATTTTTCCAAAAATTTTGCCTGCGGCGCATTTAAGGGTTAATTTTTAAAAAAATCTGCAAATGACACTATATGAGAATTACTTTTAATTACGCTAGGCTTTGATGAAACTACTTTTATTATCAAAATCCAAGCAATAATAAAAAGAAAACCTAAAATCTAAACTCAAACCAAAATAACTAGAAACAATATGAAGTCCAACATTGCACTTGCTGCAAATAAAACTAACACATTTATGGCATCTTGCATTTGAGGCATAAAAGTACGAGGTTTAGGTGTTGATAATATAGGAATCACAATTTGTCGAATGAAATCTATTTGTTTTATCTTTGTTTGATCGTTGACTCAATATTCTTCTGAAACTTCATCTATATCTGTGTCTACGTCGTTTTTCGGGGGAAATAATGTGATATCTATTGATTGTGCACCGCCAAGCTCATCCTCACTGACTGCTTCAGACATGCTAGAAATTTCCTGAAATTAAGAAAACAATTAAAATTTACAAAAATAATATAACTTGTTGTCATGAAATCCTAACGTATGAATTTTAATACGGTCAGTTTTGGATCACTGTACAATACATTTATATTTTAACGACCAAAAAATAATGATAATTGGTGCACTACAACTTTTAAATATCTAAATAAACCAAACAACATATTGAAAGTGACCTATTTATCAAAACTTTTATATAAAAACTAACCTTATCTCCCATTTTTGGGCGAATTTACTTTTTACACCACTTTCCTTCGATGTAGAAGCCATATTTTTCACCACATGCACAAAATAACCTATAAAGAGTTAAGACAGAATATTTTATAATTCACATTTTAAAACGTAAATAAAGAACAGCGCCATGTCATAGTTGCATGCCGCAAATAAAATCACATGTTTCGCGTATGAATATTTAGACGGTAGGTTTCTAAGGATTAAACCGCCCCTCTCCCCTCCCTCAGTTCAAGAGCTCAAGCAATAGGCACCTACCTAAGTTTAAAAAATTTGCCATAGGTAGGTAGTTAATTTTTATTAAATGATGAAACCCCATCCAAAGTCGATTTCTGCCTACGCCACCCACATTCAATGAAAAAGTACAGCAAACAAAACCGACTTGTCAAAGAAATTTATTACCATTGCTTTAACACCCTGTATATAAAAAGTTTGGAAGAGTTGTCAAATCATACTTCACATCAGCCACCTAAATAATGTTGCCTACCTTTAACTGACACAGAGCCAATTTCATGCATAAACTGGTTTTGGCTTAAATAAGACCTTACTATCTCATGGACAAGTAAGTCTTAAGTCCCGGCAGTCAAGTTACCGCCATTGGTATCTGCCACTTGCACAATATTTTTCAAACTTACAAATATTTTGTTATCAATGGGTTTACTATGAGCTAGCTAGCTAGCACTATAATTGCTGTTGGCATGGCTGTGGTCACTATAAGAACCACCAGGTCTTTCCTGTAAGTCAGTCATTTTGTTGACTGTGTTAATTATTTGCATCATTAGGGTCCTAGTCTCACCTATACAATCACTCTCACTAAGAAGATTCGGATTTAATATTCCCTAAAAATTGTGAATAATTTTGTTGCTAAAAAGAAAGATTTACATTTTACACATTTTTAATAAAAGTGCCTAATATTTTGTGAGACCCTGAAAAGTGACTAAGGCAGGCGCTCTGAGGTGAGGTGAGCGCCAAAAAACAAAGTCCTTGCTCCACCTAGGTAGGAAGGATGTGAGACTGACTCCTAACGGAAAACTGTCGCATCCAGCATGTCCTGCTGAAGTGTCCGGATCTGGCCAGATCAAGAGAGTCGCACCTTGGTAAATATCTGCTGGCCCCAGGCTATGTAAGGGGTTTGCAGCCCAAAAAAATATGTTCTTTTGCGAAAGAGGCAGGCTAGTGGGCGTGCCACGGGACCAGCAAGGTCTTTTCTGCAAGTCAATCAGGTTCAGGGTGATTCAAATTACGCACTTTTATATGGGTACGGGTAGTTCTAGCGGAGATAGAAAAAAACCCAACCCCCTTTGCAAGGCTGAAATTTCAAGACAAGATTTTTGGAAAAAAAATGCATTTTAATATGTCCACTCATCTTTGAGCTACGGGACCTTTTTGAAAAGGCTCCATTTTGGGATAGGCCTGTAACTTTTTTATTTATGAAAATTCCTTTTTGGTATGAATACTTTTTTTGTAGATGTTTTAAAGCAGAATCCAGATCTTAAACTGGATTTTATCTGCCACTTTTAGTTTCAAAGATATAACGCAAAGTTTCCTTTGTTTCTTATGGAACACCCTGTTTTTTATTTTATCTTTGTGTTCAGAATTAAATTCTAATCAACATGATGTATCATATGTGATATTTTGCTTAAATAATTTTTGAGATATTCAACATTTTCTTTTCACAACAAGGTGGCCATGGCCGGATATGGATATGACAACTTATAAGGTCATGTCAAATATGTCATGTCCTACTACATTTTTTATTTTGAACAAGGCTTCTTCTATTTAAATTATTAGACTATTAAACTTTATATTCTAATTAATAACACAACTAAATGGATCAAATATTAAAATATTAACTAGTAACAAAAAGTACCCCTACCCTACTCTCTATTTGAAACAACTTAATAATTAAAAAAACTAAAAACAAGACCATAAAAGGTGCTTAAAATGTCCACCATTTTGTCCAATACATAAGCGAGGACACTTATAGCGGCATTAAGAAGTTCTACATTTCTTAAAGCATTAACGCAATCCATAAAATGTTTTTGCAGGTCTTATTTTTTCTCAGGTCACCCACCTCTGAACGTTTTATCCATTAATGTACCCCATAAGTAATAGTTGCAAAAGGTCATGTCCGGATACCAACCTAACTACCTACCTAACTAATTAACTATGAGTCTTAAAGAATTAATTTCAAACCATTAACTATGAAGAAGCCTCAATTTCCGCCTGCTTCAAATATATTTGTTTTCATATTATCCCGGTCGTTAGCTCGTTAGTGCCTGACCTACTTTATTTTTATCCTACTTTATTTTTATTGTCAAAACCATGTCCGGCCACGGCCACTTTTACGTGAATAGAAAATGTTGAATATCTCAAAAACAACTTAACCAAAATATCACATATGACATATCATTTTGATTAGAATTTAATTCTGAACAAAAAATAAAATAAAAAACAGGGTGTCCCGTAAGAAAAAATGTACCTTTGCGTTATATCTATAAAACTAAAAATCGCGGATAAAATCCAGTTTTAGATTTAGATTCTGCTTTAAAAGATCTACAAAAAAGCAATTTACACCAAAAAGAAATTTTCATAAATAAAAGTTACAGGCTCTATCCCAAAATGCAGACTTTTCAAAAAGTTCACGTAGCTCAAAGATGGGTGGACATATCAGTAGTAGGGTTATACGGGTGCTGGATCATTTTTGAGGAGGGACCTTGACGTTGATTATGGGACAGGTGTTGCCTATGAAAGTACTATTTTATTGTTGGTCTTGGAGCTGGTATTAACATTGACTCTCAAGCTCGCATATTTTGCCTGTGGCTGGTCTGAAAAATATTTGGTCTTGGCTTTAAAATAAAGGTGGGGTTTTCTATGGATTTAGTAGGTAGTGTCCTTGAGATAATGTAAGCTCGAATGTTTTGACCTTGGGTGGTTTGAAAAATCTCTGGCCATGACTTTAAAATATAGGTGGGGTTTGTTAAGGGTTTAGTAAGTGTCCTTGAGATATTCTAGGATTTATTTTTACCCCCACTAACAAAAACCATATATAAGCAGCAACCAAAATAAGAGCATTATTTGAAATCGTATAACTTTCAGAATTAGTTACCAAAATGGACTCTCCTAGCAATAGTGTGGGTGATTTTACAACACAAGACATTAGCCAACTCCTAAGGGAAATTCAAGAAGAGGTGGACAATGGATTGCCAATTGAAGAGCCGAAAATAAAGATTCATTCGAATATTTAATTGTTTAGTGACCTTTAGAATTAGTTTCTATTCAGTTTTGTGGGTTTAAGCTCAGGAGAATGAAAAACAAATTCAAATTTACCGACGTTCTTCTCAGGGTTTCTAAAATAAAATACAAAAGAAAAATAAGAAGCTAGTTTAACCTGTGGATTTAAAAGGCATTGTTTGTTTGTATACACGGGAGGGGAGAAGGAGGGAAAGGGAAAAAGTAAAAAAAAAATAATTGGCCGTGTATACAAACAAACAATGCCTTTTAAATCAACAGGTTAAACTAGCTTCTTATTTTTCTTGACCTGACCTTAAACCCACAAAACTGAATAGAAACTAATTCTAAAGGTCACTAAACAATTAAATATTTGAAACTTTGGGAAAAGAACTGACAAGAAAAATGAACAGAGAAGGCTTTTTGGAAAACATCAGATTGCAACATGGTGAAGACACTACGCAGGAACTAAAAAACTGGATCAAATCAAGCAAGAAATTAGCTAATCGGGAAAATCATAAATCTTTTTTATTGAGATGTCGAAAAGAACAAATTTTACCTCAACATATACTTCAATACTCAAAATGCATTCATACGTTAATTTCAACCAACAACCCTTATGTAAACGCTAGTTACAGAGTACTTGAAAACTTTCAAAAACAAATATTAAACCTAGAAATAAGTTTTGTTCACTGGGAAATTAGAAAATTTCAAGAAAATTTGATCAGCATTCAAACTAAAATTAGGGAAAAACTCCCAAACACACTTTCAAACTATAAAACAAAAACAGCTAGATAAGTTTAGGCAGTTGGAACTTAAACAAAAAGGTCCTAGTGCACAAATTATAAATGAAAAATGGTTGATCAACTTGTCAAACATAGATATACCTGAAAATGTGCAATACTTACTAAGTATGGGACATAAATTTAATCTCCCATACACACAAGAGCTTCCATTAGAAAACTTGTTAGTTGACTGTGAGTATATCCTTTTACAAATACAGGAACCAACGAGAACTGAATCTAGAAACAAAGTGATAAACATCATAACAAATTTTTTGAACAAAAAAGATACAGTGTACAGCAAAACAATTGACAAAAAACTTCTTTTGCACATAAAAGAGACAAAAAACTTCCTTAAAACTAACCAACAATCATTAGTCATTAGTCAAGCGGATAAAAGCAACACCACAGTCTTATTGGATAAAGAAATGTACATAAATCAAGCCCTCGAACTACTAAACGATCAAAACACATACAAAAAACTAAAAAGTGACAACAAAAATTGTACAAAATAAAAACAACAGATTTGTAAAAATACTTTTAAACAAAAATATCATTAGCGAAAAACAGAGCAAAATCTTGACATGCAACACTGGAGTCTCCCCAAAAATGTATTATCTCCCAAAAATCCACAAATTAAACGTACCCCTAAGACCAATTCTAAGTTTTGTAGGTTCGTCAGTTTACTCTTTAAGCAAATACATTTCCGAAATTTTACAGCCCGCTTTCCCTAAAAATGAGTACTACGTCAAAATCTCCTTCGATTTTGCCAATTTTATAAACAACTTTCAACTTCCTTCGAATTACATATTTGTTTCTCTTTATGTAGTTTCGCTCTTTACCAATACACCTACAGATTTAGCGCTTCAAATTATACAAGAACGCTGGGTAAATATTGAGGAAAAAACAAACCTTGATTTTGAAACTTTTAAAACCATCTACAACTTTGTTATAGAAAATAGTTACTTTACTTTTAATGGTGACATCTACCAGCAAATATATGGCCTAGGGATGGGAAATTGTATGTCACCTATTTGCCCCGACATTGTTTTGTCAAAATTACAAGAATACTACCTGTCAATCCTACCTTAAACGATACTGTGATGATATTATTACAGCGATTCCTGCAGGAAGTCAAGATTTAATACTAAATATTTTTAATAGCTTTCATCCTAGACTTCAGTTCACAATAGAACCTGAAGCACCAGATAAATCCATCTCATTTTTAGATACTAAAATATTTCGATCTGAAACAAATATTTTATCAGTAGACTGGTATCATAAACCAACTTTCTCGGAACGTTTTATCAATTTTCATTCTCACCATCCTCTTAAACACAAGATTAACATCATTCAAAACCTAAAAACCAGAGCAAGTAAACTTTCGGACCAACAATTTTGGAAAGAAAATCTTCTATATAAGACAAATACTAATAAAGAACCATTATCCCATCTCTCTTATAAATAGAATCTTGAATCACAATAATTTACAGCAACAATATGACCCAATACAAACCACAAAAGAAATTTGTTATTTAAAAATAAAAAAAAAATATATTAAAACAAGAAAAAATCAGGGTTGTTTACAAACATGAAAATACCATTGGAAAAAATTTCTACACGAAACTTAAAACCAAAACCCCGAAAGAACATCACTCAAACGTAATGTACAAGATTCCCTGCTTAGATTGCAACAAAGTATATATAGGACAAACCTCCCGATATCATAAAACACGATTACAAGAACACCAACGAGATCAAAAAAACGCAAATTTAAATGCAAAAAACAACAAAACAGCTCTTGCTACACACATTTGTAACTATGGTCACAAATTCAACTATGACACAGAAATTCTGGACACCCAAAAAAATATCAAAAAAAGGCAACTCTCTGAAATGATTAACGTAAAAAAACATAAAAATACCGTCAATTTTAGGCTAGATATTGAAAACTTAAATTCTGCTTACTACAATCTTATAATGGCCATTAAAGAAAATACATTTTCCCAAAAGATCAGTTAGACAATCAAGAAATAATCAATATAGTTTTTGGTTGAAAAAAAAATTAATTATATTTAAAAAAACAATTTAATCAAAACCAAATAACATCCTTTTTTTTATTAGTTATCTAAATAACCGGCGAGGAAAAAAAAATTAATACCACTTTTTATTCTAGTCATTTAAAACACACAGAGAGTACGAAAGAGAGTACTGTTAAGAATATAAAATAATTTATTTTAAACATTTTTGGTTTTTTAACTTGTTTTGTTCTTGTTTGAATGTCTTTTAACTGTGAAGTCCAAAAAAACATTCCGTTTATTTTTTTAAATGTTTGTTAGAATCTGTAAGAGACCACTGAAAAACAACCCAAATGTAAGTACCCACTTCATTAACCCCTTTAACTTACAAATTTAAAAATAGTCTTTTAAATTAATTTAATAATTTGTCATATATCTATACTCTGTATCGTGCGTTCTTTTTTCCTTTTTTTTTTATTTTTTTTCTTCTTTTCTCAATTTTAATATTGTTTATTATTTCTTAATCCTGCGGGAGGGGAGAAGGAGGAAAAGGGAAAAAGAAAAAAAAATAATTGGCCGTGTATACAAACAAACAATGCCTTTTAAATCAATAGGTTACACTAGCTTCTTATTTTTCTTTTGTATTTTATTTTAGAAACCCTGAAGATTATGTAAAATACATCGAAACGTCGGTAAATTTGAATTTGTTTTTCATTCTCCTAACCTTAAACCCACAAAACTGAATAGAAATTCATTCGAATGTTGAAATCCCTGCACCTGAAGCTCCACCAAAAAGAAAATATAACAGGAAGAAAGAGGCGGACGTCTTGCCAATTTAATCATTGGCAGTGACATCAACATCCAGAGAAGATCCAACATCAACACACGTGGAACTGGAGTTGAATGCTACAGAACAAAAATCCATTCAGAATGCAGTGAATCTCCCAAAATTGCGAAGAAGTGAAGCAGATACAGAGCTTATTAACGTGAGCAATGCCCGAAATGAATGGGAAATGGCAGAAAAGAGATACCAGGAAAAATTGGATATATATATAACAAATTAAAAAATGTATTAAAATTTTTAGTTTTAGTTTAGTTGTAAAATAAATTAAATTTTTAAAAAACCAATATTGATTTTTATCTCAAAAGTAAAACAAATTCTTGCATTAAATAGATAGTATTTAAAACTCGCGACTAAACTATGTTTTTGAAAAACATTTGTTTAAATTAATGAGCACAATGAGTGATTTAAAATCGTAAAGAAAAAAAAAACTCACAGTTTAGCCACGAGTTTTACACACTATATTCTTACACAATCAAAACCCAAAAAATAATGGAAAAATACATTAAAAAAGAAGCACTAGTATTTCTTTTCTTTTATTATTGCCCATTTTAATTTTTGTCAATTTCTTTGATTTTGTCGTCGCTTATAAGTGATTTTTTTTGTGAATACATAGAGCAAAACTTGCGGAAATGACTTAAGTTTTAGATAAATATTAATCATGTTTTAAAAGATACGACCTTGCAAAAAAAATCCGAAAGAGAATGAAAAATGCAGGTAAAAACATAAATCACTAGCATTTTTATGTGATAAATCAATGGTAATTGGTGAATGAGACAACCAGGGTTTTGTATATTTGCATTTCTCTTCAGTCGTTGATCTTTCATTGTTGATCATTTTAATTTTTGGCAGTTTTTTAAATTATTTTGTCGTGGTTTCTAAACGATTTTTGTGAATACACAGAGAAAACTTACGGAAGTTACTTAATTTTGTAGGAAGAAATTATTCATGTTTTGAAAAATACCATATTTTTCTTCAAATTTAAATAAAATATATATAAAGGTAAAGTTTTGAAAATACATGCCATTATTAAAAGATATTAAGTATTTTTTTCAAGTGCCCCAACCTCGCACAGAGCTGTGTGTACCAACCTTTTGTATTGTACACTCCGAAAAAAAAGATTTGAAAAAACTTTGGTTGGCATTTATCTAAATCAAGACACTGTTCGTTGAGATGAAGATGAAGAAATGTTTTCAATTTCATCATCTTCTTCAATTCTTGATGAAGAATGATTACTCATTATGTCAGATTCGCGAACACTGATAATATCTTCATCGATCACCAACTGAGAATCTGCATCTTCATCAGTTTCCATTTCAGATTCTTGCTGCTGTTCATCTTCCGTAGAGTGGTATGAATTTACTGAGGCAGGGGAGTGGGGGGCTGGCAAGTTCGAGGTACCCGGGATACCACGACGAATTTCTCCCAGAGGAAGTGGTCTATTTTTTTGAAAATGAGATTCATGACACATTCCGGTCATGTAAAAATACTGATGGAATTGCCACTCACCACAAAATTTACACTCTCGAAAGCCGTTAACTAAATAAGGCTTGACAGTAGCAGTGGGCTTCTTCTTAAATTGAGCCCAATATAAATCAGCCTTACTAGATGTCATGATTACTACTTGACTGCTTAAACTCAAGTGATACATAAAGAAGGAGGAGTGTTGCTTATAAATGGATAATAGCAAGGTCATACATCTAAACGGGGTATTGGCCTTGATAAATGAAAAATCTTGCGACCTTGAATGTAAGAAAAATTAATGAATGTCTCACTTGTATCTTATGGCCTTGGACGTAAGAAAAATAACTGAAGGCCAACATTATCTATATACAATTCGATGACCTTGAATACAAATTTATTAAGTCACCTTGTCTAAAATAAAATACTGTTTAGGAAAATATTTCATCTTCTCAAGGCCAACATTGTCCATATAGTATTAGATAAAAAAAAACTATTTAATATGTGACCTTGTCTAAAATAGAATTCTGTTTAGGAAATATTTTATCTGCCTCAAGGTCATTTTATAAAATTTGTGGTCTTGAAAGTGGTGTGATCTTAAATCTTACACAAAAGTTTTTAACCCGCGATCGGTACCGCTATAAAATTTCTCGTGATAGGTACCGTGTTAGATTTTATCTAATTTATTACCATTGACCATTTTACAAGTTTATTCTGGTACTCAATGGCTTTTTTACAGATATTTTTTCATTTATTTAAAGAAAAAGTACAATTGACAAGAATTAGTGTCAACATATCAAATGAAAGCAAAACCTTGAAAAAATTTTTCCAAAACTTTTATTAAAACAAAATAAAGTCAGAGAAGAAAATAACAACAGAACAAAAGTTAGATAATACTTATAAATAAAAACTTTTCACGATCTTCTTCTCTGGTGCCACAATCGATGAAGGTCAAAATTGTTTCGGAGGTATGCTCTTTACATACAGTCACGAATGACATTGGTGCTGAGTAAATCTGTTTTTTCTCTTTGGAAAAGAAAAGCATCGCGGCTTTACGTCATGTTTTAGAGTTTCAGTAGCTTCAAGTGACTTTGCTTCGGATCCTAAAATATTTTTAATTTTTTGTCGTAGCGGAATTGATAGTGATGAAATATTGGACCGGCGAATAACATGAGGTTTTGTAAGTTGCTTAGCAAGATCTGTTAGATATACTCTTCGCTGTAGCTTCGTGCCTGTATTGCTGTAGTATACAGGGTTCCTAAGATTTTCCTTAGGGATAGGATTTCAATAAATCAAACAGAAATGGCATAGAAAGTTCTGCGCGCACAAAAGAAACAGGTATATTGCGCAATGGTGCCAGTTTGTTATTATCTCCGGACTGCTTTCATGAGAAAAAATTGTCGCCACTCTTTCATTGTGAGCATAAATCATAGTTGCAATAATAACCGTTGACAAGATGTCTGCAAATTCCGCTAAATGGCGGCCACACCATGAGATGATCGAGGAAAAACTGGGATTCACAGGCATTGCATTTTTATTTCCTTGCGAGTCGCTTCAGTTTCGTAAATTTTGTGTTTTTAAAATGCCGTATACTCGAGAAGAAAAGATTTTTATTATTAAAAACTACATAAAAAGTGACAGTGCGGACGAGGTCATTGGGCTTTTTGTTTTTGCGTTTCCAGATCGACCGGTTCCTGTGGCTCAAACTGTCTACAACATTTATCATCGTTTTGAAAGGTACAGGTGCATAAATGGTTGTAGAAAGTGTTACCACGACGGCGAAATACGAGAGCATTCCGTTCTTCCACACAGGGTGGAACGAGACGAAATGGAAATGTTCGACGAAACCGATTGCGGAGGCACTTGATATTCCCAACAGTATTTGCCAATGGATCCTAAAAAAATACGCCTACAAGTCGCTTAAGATTGGGAAGTCGCAGGAATTGCAACCAGGTGATTATTTTCGCCGGTTAGAATATTGTGAGGTTATGAGAGATAAATGTGACAGGAACGAAAATTTCCTATCAAAAGTTTTGTTTAGTGACGAGAAGACATTTGAACTTCATAGCTCTCACAATCCACAAAATAGCCGCTATTGGTCCCGCGAAAATAAACATCTGCACGCAAGTGTTAGAACGCAACATCCTCAAAAATTAAATGTTTGGAGCGGTATTGTCGGTATCACATTATTGGACCCTTTTTCATTGAAGGGAATTTGAATAGCCAAAAATATGTTGATCTTCTCCAACACCAGGTTTTACTACGGTTGAGGGAACTCAACATAAATTTGGACGAATTGCGGTTTCAGCAAGATGGCTGTTCATCCCACAATTCACGCCAGGCTACAAATTACCTTCGTCAGGTATTTGGTGATAGAATTATTTCTACGTATGGAAATATCCGATGGCCTCCTCGATCACCAGATCTTGCGCCAAATGACTTTTTCCTATGGGGTTGTTGGCACGACAAAATTTTCCAACACCCTCACTTACGGCCTACGACTATACAGGAGTTGAGGGCGAAAATTTTGGAGGCGGGCAACTCTATCACCCTTGAAATGTTGGCTGCTACGCGGCAAGAGTTTTACAATAGATTGGGATATTGTGAGGCTCAAGAAGGGGACAGATTTAAACATCTAATCTAATTAAAAATTAGATGTTTTCAGGTCCAAACCACAGCTTTTTCTTGCTTAAAGGAGGCGGCAGGGTCTACTATTTACGATACTGAGCAATAAACTCGTGAGGTTGTTAACATTAAAAAGAAATATCTTCGCTTTTAATTAAATTTCTTTCCATTCTGTTCTACTAGTGACATCTATCCGGAAACGGCCAAACCATGCAGCTAGCACTAGCAGCCAAAGAAATCAATAAACGGCGCTGTTTTTCCTGCAGAGCTTTTTGCTTGCGATATTATTGATTTTAAATAAAGCTGGCCCTACACTACATTTGATATTTTCGAGGTGTTTTATGACATGATCTCGAAACATGTAGCGAACCAATTCTTCAAAACTAGCGGGAGGGTAAAAGCGAAAAATAAGGGGCTGCCAATATTTGTAACATCCAAAAAGGGTTGAAAAGATTTATTTTGCTCTGTTTCTTTACAAAAAACGTTTTTTTTTTACGAAAAACTTGAGCTCTGCCACTTTTTTTATTTTTTTCTTCAACTTTCTGCAGGCAAAAATTTTTCAATTAAATTAGCCGAACGAAAAACAAAGCACGAAATAAAAGTGGCGCCGCTTACAATTTTTTTTCAAAAATTACGTAATTTCGGGAACGCAAAGAAATAGGTCTAAAGAGTATAATTTTTAAGAAAAAAATATCAATTTTCTCGCCCTCCTCCACTGGGACTACAGGGGCCGTGCACAAATTACGTAATGGTCATAGGGGGGAGGGGGGTTACAAAACGTTACGTAGGGGGGAGGGGGGTTTTCGCCAGCGTTTGCATTTGTGTGAAACTAAGAAAATTTGGAATGAAAATAAGTGAAAAGTTTTTTTTTTTGGGGGGGGGTAGTGGTCTTGAAATCGTTACGTAATATTAGGGGAGTGGCGTGCCAAACCGTTACAAAACATTACATAGGGAGGCGGTCAAAAATTGGTAAAATCACCGTTACGTGACATCTGACTGTTCCTCCTTTTTGATTTCAAATCGAAAAAAAGTGCAAAACCCGGGTTGGACGTTCGAAGGCATCAACCCGTCCTATTTGCTTGATAAAGTTTCTACGCAAATATCTCAGTCGATTTCTCCGGCCGTGTATGAACGCTTTAGGTTAGGAATTTGTATGTATCTCAGTCCCCAGCTTGTAAACAGTGTGTAAGGACAATGGTTACAAAATGAAAAGCTGAAAAATATTTTTTTTTACGATATCTTTCATCAGTTTGGTATTAAAGTCGAGTAAAAACAATTTTTATTCAAGTCCTAAAGGTATGAAAATGGAAAACATTAGAAAACAACAACCTGGAATGAATTTACTACGTGTAAGATGTAGTGACAACATCGCCCCATGCCCATCCTTTTCTGCCTAATGTGCTTTTCCGTTTGTCTGCGTCTTATACACGGCTGCTTGGCCCCCTAAGGATTTGCTTAGGAACCCTGTATAATTTGTGAGTTTATACCACCAATATTGGGTATAGAAAAGAACACTGTCAAGGGCCATCGGTTGCTCACTCTTGCAGTGGAGTATTCCACCTTCATTCTATCCACCACACCGACAGCTCCTTTTGTTTTGTTGTAAAATCTGATAACCAGATCAATATGATCATCCTCGTGAAATGTAGAGAGCATCAATACATTTTTATTATGTTTAGGTACATATGAAGTAAGAAGACATTTGTTGGAATCGACTCCCCATGCAAACATACTACTACACGTTTGACGTAATTTAGTATCCAGAAGGATTGGAGGAACCTCTCTTTTGTTTTTACTAATGTAATACGGTGATTATGTACCAAATCATTTGCTAGCGGCACAGATGTGAAGTAGTTGTCAGTAGTTACGTTTCGTCCGGTACCACTGCAGTGTCTAAGAAGTCTTGTTACGACACTATGGGCATCATTATTCAATTGATAAGGACCAGGGGGTTGTTTTCCCTCGTAAATTTCTATATTATGTGTATAAAACATACTTGAGTCTACAACAGCATAAATTTTAATTCCATACTTTTCAGGTTTATTGGCAATGTACTGACGGAATTTACATCTACCTCTGAAACCGTCAAGCATTTCATCAATTGTTATGTAAGAACCAACTGAGTAATGTTGTACACACTTCCCAAAGAAAGTATCAAGTATATATCGCACAGGTGCTAGATTATCTTGTTGAGCCCTTTCAGCTCTGGAATCTATATCAGCAAACCTAATAGCCTGTACCAAGGAATGAAAACGGCGTTCTGACATAGTAGCTGCAAAGTATTCAGGAGCTGTTCCACCTGTGCTCCAAAGTTCGGACGAATTTAAATGTTGGGCTCTTTTTACACCAGCAAGGTATAAAAGTCCTATGAATGCACTTGTGTGTTATGTTTCAAACTCCCTGTAGCTCGAATTTTTTGAAGTTTTTTGTTTGTGCAGTCTGTAATATGCTGAATGACTTCCTCGGGAAAATAAAGTTTCCAGCAATCCAGCACTATTTTGGCATCTTTGGCTACACCTTTTACACCCGGCAACTGTGTAACTATGTTTTGACGTTTGGTTTTCCCAATTTGTGTTTTATCTTTGTGCATTAACCATTTTGTACCGTCTTTGCCAGTATACTAAGGTCCATTCTTGTCAAACTTTGCCAGATATTTACAGGTATTATCTGGATTAAATTGTGTAGGGCTAGGCATTGCTACACTTTGTTCTTCTGATTGACTATGTAAAGAAGTTGGTTCTAAAGTATCAATGTCTGATTGATCAGATTCATCTTGCAGCAGCGGAAAGTCATCTCCTTCTTCTATACTCTCCCAGAGGGCTAATAAACGTTGCTGTTCCTTCTCATATGACATCACCACGGGAAAAATTAAAGAAATCCGGTGAAAAATCAAGAGTCTTGTTTACAAAAAAATGCGACACGAAAGTAATGATATTAGATTTTATCCCCCACAACACAGAATTGCCAACTACTTGATCAGTACCGCGTTAGATTCTTACTAAATATGTGACATACACGGATTTTAGTGGTGGGGGCATAGCTTGCCGCTCATGAAAATACCAGAAGCAAACAAAAAGTAATGTAAAAAAATATAAAAATGTTAGAAAAAATCTAACACCGGTACTGATCGCGGGTTAAGTGAAAGAAGAGGAGTTGGGAATTAAACTGCTATAAATACAATCCAAGTCTTAAGAGAAAGATCAGTTAGAATAGTAAAGCCATAAAATGTTTTCGTGTCAGTATTGCAGTAAAACTTTTACCCGGAAAGATAATATGCTTAGACATTTAAAAACCACTTGCAAACGAAAATGTCAAAAAAATATAAGTGAAGAACCCTTAAACAAAAAAAAAGTGTGTCAATGAAAGTAATCAAGTGAAATTAATTGATCAACATATCATAAATAAGAAAATGAAAAACTGTGTAGAGTGTAGCATCTGGATGCAAGAAGACAAATTTATTGCTCACTGTAAAACACTTGCACATCGAAATAATTCATGCATTGTGTATTCCGAAAGAGTTAATCTTATAAGAATTGCATTTAGTTGTAGAATAACCAGCTACAGAATTGTTAGTAAAGTTCCACAAAATGACTAAAAAAGATACTTTTTAGAAATAAAACCAAAAGTCTTTAATTTACTGGAAGAAAATATTTTAAAGCATTGCATTGTAAAAGTAAATATGGAGTTGTTTGGCACCTTTATTCATCCATCAAAAGAAACTATTGGCGAAAAATCTTTTAATACCAGTAACGAGATCATCTGTATGGGAACGAATTTACAAGAAATATATGATTTATATGTGGATAAAATGCTTGTACAAGCATCAGAATTTGAAGAACGTGACTCCGGTAAGTTTTATTTTAATATTTAGTATAAGACAGATTTGGAATAAATAAATATTTATTGAAACGTATTTCTTACAGGTTGGGCATTGCAAAATATTTTGCATCTAGAAGTTAATATTAATAAGTTCAAACCGATGGGAGGAAGCTCCTACATTAAACTACCCAAATCTATTGATCCAAACGTTCAATTGTAAACGTTAAAAAATGAAGATAATGGATGTTTTGGATGGGCCATCACATCAGCCATCTATCCAGCTACAAGTAATGCAAATATATGTTCATCATATCCACACTTTTCTACTGTGTTGAACTTTACAGGTATGAAAATGCCTGTTAAGGTTAACGACATTTCAAGGTTTGAAAGTTTAAATAATATACAAGTTAATGTTTATGGATTGGAAGCCAAATTTGAAAATAATAAAATGAAATATGGGGTAGTAGGACCATTATATTATTCAGGTCGAAAATTACATTTACATGTAAATTTGCTATTGTTAAAAACTTAAATCATGTGTGTGTAGATTGCAACAAAATGCATTATTGTTGGATTAAAAACTTTTCATCTTTGGTTTCCGGTCAAATTTCAACATCAAAACAAAAATTATATTTTTGTGACGGGTGTCTAGTACATTTTAGTACAGCAAAAAAGCTTATTCTCTTACGTTTGTCTTCCGCCGTGATAAAACATTGTAGTACTGATTCTCCTACTCCATCGATATGTGTTTAAGGTCAAAAAAGCCAAATCAGCATCAATCTAGCTTACCCAAACCTAAACCGAGGCATTTCATTCTGTTTTCCATATCCATCGATAGTGCTTGTGTAATAAAAGTGTTTGTTTATATAATTTTACGATGTCGTCGAAACGGAAACTGCTAAAAGAAAAATATCAAGATCTGTCTTCAAGTAAGTACAGTCTTCCTATCTAATTACGTGTTAGATTTTTATATTGATTCGGTATGCGTAAAAGTTAGCTATTGATAAGATGAAAAGTGTCATTCTACAATAGTACTATTATAGGAATTAAATTGACATTATTTATTAAAACGTAAATTTTATGGGAGTTTAATAAAATTAACTAGAGATCAGTAATTCTGTTAATTTTCTTTATGTAGTAACCGTGGGTTACTTGTGTGTGAAGCCAAGGGCTAAAGTGTTTGAATTTTGACCAAGAGCCAATATTAAGATTACAATTGAGTTAACTTAAGATCAATAATTCTGTTAATTTTGTTTATATAGTAACCGTGGGTTACTTGTGTGTGAAGCCAAGGGCTAAAGTTTTTGAATATATATATATATATATATATATATAATAATAATATTAAGATTACAACTCTATTAACTAGAGATCACCAACCAAGGGTTAGTTGTGTGTGAAGATAGCCAAGGGCTAAAGTTTTTGAATTTTGACCTAGGGTCACTATTATAATTACTATTGAATTAGCTAGAGATTAGTATTTCTGTTAATTTTCTTTATATGTATAGTAACCGAAGGTTACTTGTGTGTGCTCCAAGGTCTGTGTAATCTTATTGCGCTTTTCAATTATTAATGAGTATATTGACCTAGGGTCATTAAACTGAAATATAATCGGAAAATACACAACCATAATGGACCGAGGGTCAAAAAATTAAGCTTATGTTTTTTAAAAAATTTACAGTATTAGTATAGATCCATAAATTGGGCTAATAAAAAATGCTCGTTTATTTAGTCTTATTTGGAAATTAGGAAGTAGTTACAATTATTCATGCTACATTTGCAGATTGATATTAGACCAAGGGTCCGAAGAACGATTTTGTAAGGGCCTAATTTTGGTTAATACTGCCTAAAATATAATAATTTGATTAAGTAATTTATTTGAAGAAATACACACATTTTTGAGTGAGTAAAAATAAATATTAAGTCATTATTATATCATAAATTAATGATTTAGATTAAAAATGCTAGGATACCTTTTTAGTTAAATCAACCTCGTTTTGTTTTCTTATTCGATGTCTCTACATTACTTTTGATTTAATGCGTCGATAGAGTAGGTTAACACTAATAAACAATTAAAATGTCGCGTTGCCTTGAAAGCTAATTATACTACTAAGGGTTCCAAGAAACTGCGAATGCCTTTCACCACCCGAAATAAACCTCGAAATTTTAGGATGCATTACTCAAAGTTATCTAAACACGATCGGTTTTTAAAATACCAACTGGGTCATGGTTTAATTGCTTTAAGAAGCATTATGGACATAATGTTAAAAAGTAGTGAAGATCGGCAAAACTAAGCACTTTGGCGGATGCGGTCTTACTTTTTACGAATGTACACCATTCAGTATCAATTTTTCTAAAACACCGAGAGACAATCACTCGGACATCAAAATGGCAATAGACCAGTTACTAAATATAGTTGTAATATCTATATGCAGTCATAAGATTGGGGAATATTTATCCTTGCTTTCTCTTGTAACAAAACCTAATGTGGAGAAAAGGTTTATTTTAAACCTAAAAACGCTAAGCAAATATATCACCGTTCCACATTTTAAACTGTAAAACTTTAACCGTATTAAAATTCTTGACCAAGGAATGTTTCTTAACTAAAGTTGATTTAAAAGATGCCTATTTTTCACTTCCTATTTTTAACGAACATAAAAAATATCTACGATTAAATCAAATATACCAATTTAACTGTCTCCCTTTTGGTTTAAATATAGCGTCCTTTATTTTTACAAAATTTTTAAAACAAGTTGTTAAACATTTACGTGAAAAAAGGATTTTACTTGTAATTTATTTTAGATGATAATAGCACAGAGTAAACAAGAATCTATTCTAAAAAGTAACATAACGACCGGCAATAAAAAAAACCTTTATTATAAATACGAAGAAAAGTGAATTATTGCCCTCTCATGAATTAACATTTTTAGGGTTCTCCTATAACATCGTAAAGTTGTCAATGGCCTTTCGGATAAGTGCTTTGCTATAGAAAAGCTACTGATAAGATATTGTCATAAATCTTACATAAAAATTCGTAATTTTGCAAAATTAGTAGGTTAGTCGCCGCTTCTCCGGCTATTCCGTTTAGCAGATATCAGGTTAAGACGTTAGAAAGATCTAAATTTTTAGGGCTTAAAGGTAAATCTATATGCGGCAAGAAAAGACACAATTTCGGTGGTTTTTAGATAATTTGCATAAATCACAATCTATAAAGCAGCCCGAATTTTCATTGGAAATAAATAGTGAGGCTTCTAAAACCGGCTGGGGTGTTTTTTGCAAAGGAAAAAGTTGCCACTGATATTGGGACAAAAATGAGAAAAATAAACACATTAATTATTTAGAATTTACTTTTTACGGCCTACAATCTTTTTGTAAGCATTTATCTCGTCAAAGAATACTCTTAAGAATCAATAACAAAACAGCTATAGCTTGCATTAATCGCCGAGGAAGTGTAAAATATGAGAAGATAAATAACATTACTCAACAAATTTGAGAATGGTGCCAAAACAAAAATATTTTTATATTTGCGTCTTATATTTCATATAAGGACAATAAAGAGGCCGACTTTGAATCCAGAAAATTATTAGTGGAAACGGTGTACGAGGTGAATTCTAAAGTGTTTGGGATTATTGTTAAAAAATTAGGGCCTTCCGAGATACATTTGATTGCCACAAAATTAAATAAAATATGCAAAAAATACATATCTTGGTTTCCGGATCCTCATTCAATATTGGTAGATGCATTTACAACAAGTATTACTTTTACGTTTTTCGTCCATGTTCTTTGATAACAAAAGTTCTAGAAAAAATTGTTGAAGAAAAATCTACGGGAATAGTAATCGTTCCGGATTGGCCTACTCAGCCATGGAACCCCTTGTTTTTTTTTTAAGTTGCTTATAGGTAAACCTTTGTGCTTTAGCCCTAGTGGAAAATTGTTAATTTCCACTTTTAGACAAAGCCATCCCCTACACAAAGAGATTTCCCTGGTGATAGGGTAATTATCCGGCAAGTTTTGTTTTTGTGTCAAGGAGAATTTCACCAGATTCCTGAAATAATGATTGCGTCAATTTCTGAAACTACATTAAAACAATATACCATTTGCTATAAACATAAAGATAGGAATTTAAATGTTCTTTCATATAAATTAACAATTATTTAAGTTTTTGAAGAGAAGAACTGAAAAAAGGGCTTTCTTATCCCGCTGTCAATATTTGTCATTCCGCACTTAATTTAATTTGCCATATCGATTCAAACGATGAAAAATTATCAAGAGATTTTTAAAAGGATCCTACAATATGAAACCGCCACAATCTAGATATTCACACACATTTATCGTCATTGCACCCTTTAGATAAATTAAGTTTAGAAGAACTAACTTTTAAAATGGTTACCCTAATGGTTTTTGCTACTGCCCACAGAGGCAAATTTTTTATCTTATTTAAAAACCACTGACAAACGAACACATTTTTTTCTTTAGGAATTTACGCAGTGGGTTTTAACATATTTTTGAAAAAATTTCCTTAACTTAGTGGCGAAAAACCCAAAAAAAGGAGTTTCGACATTATGAATCCGCCACAAACATATAGATTTTATTTAGTGGTATGGATGCCTCATAACTGTGGGATCTTTTCCCAATATGATCCCGCTGTAATGTCAATCTCTTACCCGTGCAGGAGGGCTGCTAGCAGAAAAGGAGGTCCAGTTTCTTCTTCTGCTCTGTAAAGAAATGAGCATGTCACTTCCTTTTATATGAGAATCCTTTAGTGCTGTAACATGGAAAATAAACTACTTAACCATATGCAATATCCAAATTGAATGACAATTCTTTAGTTTTTAAAATATGATTTTTTTTTCTATTTTGGGTTTCTGAACTAAACTGAAATTACTTTATTGTCCAAAGATAAAGATCTTATTGACAAAGCACTATTTGTTATTCTATGTTACAAATAATTTTTCTTTACATAAGGTAATAAAATACTTATAAATTTATTTGTTAGTGACGTAACTAATTAATATGTTTTGTTCTTAACTTATGTAATAAAATTATTTAAAAAAGCAAACCTAGAACACTTTATTTGTTAAAAGTAAAATTAACAGGCACAACTAAGATAGTGATTAGACTTAGACTGTGCCACCAGAATGGCAGAAAAAAGTTATAAGTTAATTGGTTTATAGCGTGGTGAAACTAGGGTATATATATATATATTTTTTTTTTAAATAAACAAAAAGCAAGAAACTAATGCAAAAGAGACCTTCTATGCGCAAAACAAACATATATGTAGAATCCTACATTTAGGCATTTTTACTTGTCATTCTTAAACTTATAATTTTTTTACAAAGAGGGAAAAAAAGCAGCTATTAAGGGATCGATTGTGTCCGCATAATACTCATCACAAATATAATAAGGTTTTTTTTCTAGGATGCTACGGACAACTCTTCGAAATTTTCTAGGGTCTTTTATGCTGCTTACTATAATGGGTAGGTGATTAAAAAGTTTAATGCTCTCATATATCACAAATTTCTTTGTTAAAGTTAGTTTTGGAATTGGGAGACGCACAAGTAAGCCGTCCATCTGACGAGTACTTCTTTCAGAAACCTTATTAGCAGGGGATTTAAGTTGTTTTTTGTGTATTAGACAAACAGATTCCAATATAAAGAGAGACGTCAAAGTTAAAGTTTTTGATTTTACAAATAGGGGTTTGCAGTGTGCGACGGGGCTAGCATTGTTTATGATGGGAAGGGCGCTTTTTTGTATCCTTAAAGCTGAATCGAAAAGAGTTTTTGAGCTAAATCCCCAGAAACCTATGCCATATCTAGCTCTTCATTCGAAGAGGGAAAAATAAACAATTCTTGCACATTGTGGCCCTAGCTCCTTACTATTTTTTATGCAAAATATAATTTAGACTTAAGTTGTGTGATGTGCTCTTGAAAGTATTTTTCTATCTGAGAAGTTTATTATTGCTTTGTGTAAGTTTTTTGCTAGATGAATTAGATTAGCCTATTTAGATAAGGAGAGTTTTTAACAAAGGAGTTTCGAACGATGCCCGCTTTCTTGAAGGTTGCGATGACAGAACTGCTGATTGAAATCTTTGCGTATGTTCGTGGGTCCGTAACGATACGTACATCCTTCCGTACGCAACGAGATTCTGTCATCACACCCGTCAGAGAAGAACATGGCATGAAGAAGTCAAAAATGTAGTGTATTTTGACTTTGTTTCGCACGCGTTACGTATACCGATACCGATGCGTTGAAATATTTACTTTAAGTGTCTATTATTAATCACGTTACCTAGGTTTAAAACTGTATTGTAGATATTGTATCTGTAAGGATAGCGCTGCGATGAGCATTGTACATTTAAAGGGGAGGTACAGAAAATTAAATTTGTTAGAAAGCATTAGTTTGAAAGTTTAAGAACTGTTGCATTTGTTAATTTTTTTATGTCGGTCCCTACTAACGTAATTACAAAATTTATTTCTGAAAAATCCATAATATAACAATTAAGGTCTCTAAATAGAATGTGAAATTTGACATCAGGTTTACAGAGCACCTAAAATCCTCTTCTTTCTTCTTTTATCTGTTTCTTCTATTTCAATGCATCTTTTAACTTGTTCTTTTTGAATTTTTCTGTTTTTGTCCTTTTTACTGGTTTTTTGAGTCTCCCTGCTTAAGATTTGATTGGAATATGACGTCTTATTTGTTAAAGTCAATTCTTTTTTCAGCTCTTCTATGGCTTTTTGGTAATTCTCAAGATCATGCTCCAAATTACAATTAATTTGAAGTATGCGCATTTCATTGTTAAGTTCTTTTATGTCCTCCTTGCTTGCGATAAGTTCTTATGAAAAACTTGTTATTTGTGTGTCTAGGGGCTGCTTGTACTCAGAGTTTTTTTGTGGAGGGCTTTCGGTTTGCGCCTTTAAGTTACCCTTGGGCTTTTTTTCTTTTGCCTTTTTTGTACCATCTTTGTGTTTTGTTCTTCGTGGTAGTCTGACGTGTCAACGTCTTGTGAAGCAGTAGGGGCCGGGACGGTTTGCGAAATAGCGCAGAGGTCTCTGGGTTGGACCGAATCGAGGGTGCAGGTTTAGTTCGGGACAATACCTTTTTTTCTTCAGGGTTTTCCTGGCGGTATTTCTTCATGTCCCTTTAACATTCCTTGTTTTGTGTTCAGCTTCTTTTTGTTGGGCTGCGGAGAAGGCTGACCAGTTTATCAGGTCTCGTGGCCTATTATGGTGTATCGGTGGTTCCTGTTGTTTACGGTCACGTGGCATCTAGTAGAAAAACTTTGTCATTGCCCTCACGGATATGAGCTGGCTTCAAGTCTTGTATAAATATTAAGATCATACATCACCGGTCTTACTACACTGTACACGGTATACAGACCTGAATATTTTGGAGGTAACTTCGCGACCTAACCTTTAGCAGCATTGAACAACGGGTGTTCTTTATGGTAAAACTTATCTCCAACGTGACTTCTCCATTTACATTAACGGATTTATTTAAATCGTTGTTACGACCAAAGTTAAATAAGGCCGGTGTGAATCCAGTGGAGTCGTGTTTGGAAGTATTATACGCAAATGTTGTGCTACCATGGTTTCCATTGATGGGTTTATTCTTTCGACAGAATTATCCTGCGAGGTGTATACCGTAGTAAAGCGGTGAGCAATCCCATAATCTTGCAACAATTCACGAAAAGTATTTTCTTTATATTGGATACCATTGTCGCTTATGACCAATCTTCGACAGTCAAGTATTAATTCGTCTAGTGAGGTAGTAACGCTTTTTGCAGCGGCTTTACAAATAGATCGGCATTCGATCCACTTTGTAAAACGATCTTGAAACATGACAACGTAGGAATATCCTTCGGTGGATCTAGGTAGAGAACCAATTAAGTCGGTAGCCAATGGTTATGTTGGGTTGAGTTGTTTTGGTTTGGTTGTGTTGGGTCGGTTTTGTTGGTTGAGTTGAGTTAGTGTTGGGTCATCCGCGTCATTCGGGGCGTGATTGTGTTCTATCTATTTCCCGGGTATTTATTGTTTTGACAACTTGTACTTTTGATATGAAAGACATGTGCATACGTAGGAGGCATCGGCGACGCGGTTAAGTATTCCTTTACGGTACTTTATTTCAAAATCAAATTGTTGAAGGAATAGTCGCCATCTAGAAAGTCTACCGGAGGAACTATCTAGAGGAGAGCTCTAAGAATGGCCGGATTTTCTATAAGCTCCACACAATCTCCGCGCACTCTTTTTCAGTTACTGATATTTTACGTTCGGAAGGTGTCAATGTAAAGCTAGCATATGCTATTACATGTCTCCCAAGGCAGATATTTTATGGACAACTGAAGGAGGGAAAGAGAAATCAAGGTGGTCAACAAAAAAGGTACAAAGACGTTCTCAAAGGCAATGTGATGAAGGGTCACATCGATATAAACAAGTTCGAGACCACGGCAAACGATAGGGCTACATGGTGCCGAACAGTCCATGAGGGAGCACAAACTTTTGAAGAGCAACGACGTAGACTAGAAACGGAAAAGAGGGAACGTAGAAAGGAGCGACAAAATGGAAGAATGGATGACCAACAACGCCCGGCTGCTGCCGGAGACTGGGTGTGCCAGGACTGTGGAAGGGTGTGCGGCTCGAGAATTGGCTTACATAGTCATCAAAAAAACACACAACACATAGCGACGATACAGAATAGAGGAAAATCGTACTCGGCATCGAGTGATTGCCTATGATGATGATAATGATGCTATCACATGATCGCCGTCTTGGTCATTCTGGATTAACGCTGCTCCCAGTCCAAACTCTGATGCGTCCGTCTAAATAGCGCCAGTACCCTAACCAACTTTAACCCAACACTAACTCAACTTAACCAACAAAACCGACTCAACCTAACACCCAGCCCAAAAAAACCAACCACTCAGCATAACTAACCAATGGTTATGTTGGGTTGAGTTGTTTTGGTTTGGTTGGGTTGGTTATGTTGGGTTGGGTCGGTTTTGTTGGATGAGTTGAGTTAGTGTTGTACAGTGCATTAATTTCCTTTCGTCGTCGCTCTTCCTCTACAACTACTATTACAGCACCTCAAAGTTTCGTAATCGGCTTGCTTTTGTCCTTTCTGTATCTGTATCCCTCAAATAGAAGGACTTTTGCGCCTTTTTGAGATTTTGTAAACTCCATTTAACAAAAGTTTCAAATTTGCGTTTCGACAAAACTTTACAATAATAGCAAAGAACAGGTTTAGTATTTTTTTTTTAATAGTTACTATGTTTTTTTTTTAAATGGCTATAGCGCCAGCGCTTTAATGATGAGCGCTATTTTAATACTGACGCTATATTATTACTGGCGGTCTTTGATAACAGTGCTGTTTTAAAACAGCGCTGTTTCGTTGCACGCTATTTCAGTACAACGCTTTTTTTAGACCAGAGCCTATATATATATATATATATATATATATATATATATATATATCAAAATCGAACAGCGATTGATTTCCTTGTTTCATTTCTATAGTTTCGATAACAAGCCTAAAACGATCGCGTTTATCCCCATACATATTAGAAAAGCTTATTTTAAATCACCTTTAATTTTACCCAAAATACTTGTTTTATACATCAAATATTCATTTTGACAATCGCTAATATTAGCGGTGTTGTTTGGTGATTCATTTTTCACATATTTCTATAAATCTGACTAATAGCTCTGGTTCGCAATGAAATTCAAGGATCTTGTATAAGTATTCAGATTTTAGTTGTGATGTAGCCATTTTTGTTAAATTTGCTTGCATATTTGTATAAATATTGGAATTTTGCCATATATCTAGCTCTAAAAAACTTCCATATCATATCAATTCCAAAAAAATTGTTTCAATATCCGGGTCTGAACTTTGAACTACACAAGTTTGTTCTTCGTCTTTTATTGGGTCAGAATCAGAATTTTCAAAAACGGAACCTCTGAATGATATTAAAAGTATTACTTACAGTACAACTCTCAAGATCTGTCCCAGCATTTGTCCTTTGATATCCATTCAAAGGGCACTGATCCAATCACTTCCGGTATTGATGTGCGTTCAATAATCCTTCGGAACATCTTCTCGTTGAGCTACTCAATTCACTCAACTGGAACTTCTTCTTGATCCAAACCTTTCGAACTCGCGAACCGCTCGGCACCTTTTTGTTATTTATTTGTTCCTAGGATCCTAAGACGAACCGTCAATAATGTTCATTTATCCCGATAGGGAATCCCATCAACTACTGCGCCACTTAAAAGACGAGTCTTCGTAACACCGTTTTTAAAAAATTATAATTTTCTTGTTCAAAATTATACAAATGATTTCTATCAAATCTAATTCTCGACTAAAAACTAACAGTAACTAAAAATGTATAAATACATAATAATAAAATATAAAGATTCGAAGAAATATTCCGTAGGATTGCAGACTCAGCAGCTTTGTAACATCTTCACTGGTTGGTTAGTATAAGGTTGTCATATAACTTAAATGTACCCAGTGAAAATGTATGTTTTGTTTTTTAAACTTAGTAAAACAGATTTTAAACTATACAATTCGTTTTTCCCTTTTCGTGTCTCAATAGTCCTTATAGAAAAATACTTTTTATGTCTTACAGACTCACTCTTGTAAAAAAATTGATTCATGGAATGGTTAACTGTCACTTCCTAGAAAAGAAAAGATTGGTTTGTTATTCACTTGCTTTTTCCCGCACTATAGGTAATTAAACTGAGAATGTATACCCTGTTAGCCTTTTTGTTAACTAACCTATACATTAATTTTTTGAAGTCTTAAATAGTCGCCGTGAGTTCTATATTCTATATAATAAGGTGACAACTACAAGATATTATTTATAGTGTCCTTGTAACAAGGTGACACCTATAAAATATATTATGACACAGCTATTTATACTAAAATATTACGTAGGTAAAGCTAATTTGTGACCGAAGAATTAAATTTGTCGCTGTTGCCGTTTCCGAGAAATCGCGACCCCTGTAACTTTACGGTAAAGCTGAGGGGCCACCCCATAACTCCTGATTGACAAGCGATAGGAGAATAAATCAAACGCCATAATTTGTCGCTCGAAGGCCTTATGTGCATTAACATATAAAAAACAACGAAAATATCGCGGTTTTTTTTTATCTTTAAAAAACTCTATTTTGCTAATAACTTCTCTTGTATTAAACCAAATGATGCAGAACTAAGCCCATTAGGCGTCAATGAGCTTGTTCGAATTTGTTGCTGCCATTTAAATGTCTTACAAGCAAAATTTAAAAAAAAAAACTTTTTTTTTGGTAAATTGTACCACTATGCGTCCAATAAATTGTATCTCGGTTATTTTACGAGATATTAGGCTTAAACCAAAAACATAATTTAAGTCATGCTAAGTCCCAATTTGTTCGGGACAATAGCAATACTTCGCTCCTGTGGCGTTCAAGAAAATTTGTTGAAACTATTTTCTGAAATTGACCAAAAAGTCGCAATGATTTGCATACCGTGTAGCTGAGCTCAAAGCGGGCTTTTTAAGTACTCAAACACAACATTTTTCGCCGGTGCCGTTATCGAGCGAGATATTGCGATGAAAGTGGTTCACTATTCCAGAAATCTGCACCCGGATATCCACAAAACTATTTATGGGGCCCCAATATTCGTATACCATTTAACTGGGACCGAACAGGGCTTTTCAACTATCTAGACCCAGAATTTGTCTCTGGTAAAGTTATCGAGATATCGAGATTTAAGAGTTTCACTATTCCACATCTCTGCACCCGGATATTTCCAAAATTAGTTATGGGGCCACCAAGTCTCGTATACCGTTAAGCTGGGTTCAAATAAAGCTTTTTAATGACAAAAACACAGAATTTTTCGCTGGTGTCGTTATCGACATATTGCCATCAAAGTGATTCACTATTGCACGTCTCTGCACCCGGATATCTCCAAAACTAGTTATGGGGCCACCAAGTTTCCTATACCGTTTAGCTAGGTTCGAACAAGACTGTCCAAGCAACCAGACCCAGAATTTGTCGCTGGAGCCGTTATCGAGATATTGCGATTTAAGTGTTTCACTATTCCACATCTCTGCACCCGGATATCTTCAAAACTATTTATGAGGCCTCCAAGAATCTTATACCGTTTAGCTGGGTTCGAACAGAGCTTTTTAATTACCCAAACACAAAATTTGTGGCTGGTGCCGTTATCGAGATATTGCGATTTAAGTGGTTCACTATTCCACATCTCTGCACCCGGATATCTCCAAAACTATTTACGGGGCCACCAAGTTTCGTATACCGTTTGGCTGGGTTCAAACAGGGCTTTCCAAGTAACCAGACCCAGAATTTGTCGCTGGTGCCGTTATAGAGATTTTGTCATTTAAGTGGTTCACTATTCCACATTTCTGCACCCGGATATCTCGAAAACTATTTATGTGGCCACCAAATTTCGTCTACTGTTTAGCTGTGTTTAAACAGGGCTTTCCAAGTCACCAGACCCAGAATTTGTCGCTGGTGCCGTTATCGAGATATTGCAATTTAACAGATTCACTATTCCACATTTCTGCACCTGGATATCTCCAAAACTAATTATGGGGCCACCAAGTTTCGTATACCGTTTAGCTGGCTTCGAACAGGGCTTTCCAAGTAACCAATCAAAGAATTTGTCGCTGGTGCCGTTATCGAGATTTTGCAATTTAAGTGGTTCACTATACCACATTTCTGCACCCGGATATCTCCAAAACTATTTATGGGGCCACCAAGTTTCGTATACCGTTTAGCTAGGTTCGAACAGGGCCTTTTAATGACCTAAACACAGAATTTGTCGCTGGTGCCGTTATCGAGATTTTGCCATTTAAGTAGTTCGCTATTCCACATTTCTGCACCCGGATATCTCCAAAACTATTTATGGGGCCACCAAGTTTCGTATACCGTTTAGCTGGGTTCGAACAGGGCTTTCCAAGTAACCAAACACAGAATTTGTCGCTGGGTCCGTTATCGAGATATTGCGATTTAAGTGATTCACTATTCCACATTTCTGCACCCGGATATCTCCAAAACCCTTTATGGAGCCACCAAATTTCGTATATCATCTAGCTGGGTTCGAACAGGGCTTTCCAGGTAACCAAAAACAGAATTTGTCGCTGGTGACGTTATTGAGATATTGCGATTTTAATGATTCACTATTCCACATTTCTGCACCCGGATATCTCCAAAACTATTTATGGGGCCACCAAGTTTCGTATACCATCTAGCTGGGTTCGAACAGGGCTTTCCAGGTAACCAAACACAGAATTTTTCGCTGGTGCCGTTATCGAGATTTTGCCATTTAAGTGGTTCACTATTCCACATTTCTGCACACGGATATCTTTAAAACTATTTATGGGGCCACCAAGTTTCGTGTACCGTTTAGCTGGGTTCGAACAGGGCTTTCCAAGTAACCAGACCTAGAATTTGTCGCTGGTGCCGTTATCGAGATATTGGGATTTAAGTGATTCACTATTCCACATCTCTGCACCCGGATATCTCCAAAACTAATTATGGGCCACCAAGTTTCGTATACCGTTTAGCTAGGTTCGAAAGGGGCTTTCCAAGTAACCAGACCCAGAATTTGTCGCTGGTGCCGTTATCGAGATATTGGGATTTAAGTGATTCACTATTTCACATCTCTGCACCAGGATATCTCCAAAACTAATTATGGGGCCACCAAGTTTCGTATACCGTTTAGCTGGGTTCAAACAGGCTTTCCAAGTAACTAGACGCAGAATTTTTCGCTGGTGCCGTTATCGAGATATTGCGACTTAGGCAATTCACTATTCCACATTTCTGCACCCGGATATCTCCAAAACTTATTATTGGGCCACCAAGCTTCGTATACCGTTTAGCTAGGTTCGAACAGTGCTTTTTAATGACCTAAACACAGATTTTGTCGCTGGTGCCATTATCGAGATTTTGCCATTTAAGTGGTTCAATATTCCACATTCCTGCATCCGGATATCTCCAAAACTATTTATTGGGCCACCAAGTTTTGTATACCGTTTAGCTGGGTTTGAACAAGGCTTTCCAAGTAACCAGACCCAAAATTTGTCGCCGGTTCCGTTATCGAGATATTGAGATTTAAGTGATTCACTATTTCTGCACCTGGATATATCCAAAACCATTTATGGGGCTACCAAGTTTTGTATACCATCTAGCTGGGTTCGAATAGGGCTTTCCAAGTAGCCAAACACAGAATTTGTCGCTGGTGTCGTTATCGAGATATTGCGATTTAAGTGATTCACTATCCACATTTCTACACCCGGATACCTCCAAAACCATTTATGGGGCCACCAAGTTTCGTATATCATCTAGCTGGGTTCGAACAGGGCTTTCCAGGTAACCAAACACAGAATTTGTCGCTGGTGCCGTTATCAAGACATTGCGATTTAAGTGATACACTATTCTACATTTCTGCACCCGTATATCTCAAAAACTATTTATGGGGCCACCAAGTTTTGTATACCGTTAAGCTGAGTTCGAACAGAGCTTTCTAAGTAACCAGACCCAGAATTTGTCGCCGGTGCCGTTATCGCGACATTGCGATTTAAGTGCTAGGTTCGAACAGAGCTTTTTAATGACCCAAACACAGAATTTGTCGCTGGAGCCGTTATCGAGATTTTGCCATTTAAGTTGTTCACTATTCCACATATCTGCACCCGGATATCTCCAAAACTAATTATGGGGCCACCAAGTTTCGTATACCGTTTAGCTGGGTTCGAACAGAGCTTTCCAAGTAACCAGACACAGAATTTGTCGCCGGTGCTGTTATCGAGATATTGCGATTTAAGTGATTCACTATTTCACATCTCTGCACCCGGATATCTCCAAAACTATTTATGGGGCCACCAAGTTTCGTATACCGTTTAGCTGGGTTCGAAAAGGGCTTTTTAATGACCTAAACACAGAATTTGTCGCTGGTGCCGTTATCGAGATTTTGCCATTAATGTGGTTCACTATTCCACATCTCTGCACCCGGATATCTGCAAAACTAGTTATGGGGCCACCACGTTTCGTATACCGTTTAGCTGGCTTCGAACAGGGCTTTCCAAGTAACCAGAGCCAGAAATTATCGCTGGTGCCGTTATCGAGATATTGCAATTTAAGTGGTTCACTATTCCACATTTCTGCATCCGGATATCTCCAGAACTAATTAAGGAGCCGCCAAGTTTCGTATACCGTTTAGCTAGGTTCGAATAGAGCTTTTTAATGACCCAAACACAGAATTTGTCGCTGGTGATGTTATCGAGATTTTGTCAATTATGTGGTTCACTAATCCACATCTCTGCACCCGGATATCTCCAAAACTAATTATGGGGCCACCAAGTTTCGTATACCGTTTAGCTGGGTTCGAAAAGGGCTTTTTAATGACCTAAACACAGAATTTGTCGCTGGTGCCGTTATCGCGATATTGAGATTTAAGTGATTCACACACAGTGATATCTCCAAAACTATTAATGGGGCAACTAAGTTTCAACCTCTTTTTACCTCCTTAGGGGTAACTTTATTAAAAAACCCTTCTTGGCGGGTGCCTATGTCACACACCCAATATGTCTTCCAATTTTTACGGCTGTAGGTCAAGTGGTTTGACATCTGCGTTTATATATACTGTTGTCTGCCGTTCTTTTATTAGTATAGATTAATTATGATAAAAGATAAATTAAAAAATGGCTATACCATCCATAAAATCTTTTAAAAAAATTCAAAATTTTGTTTTTCAAAACTTTTTTCATTTTTTTTTTGGGTTAAAATGCAATTATCTATCTTAATATAAAAACCGCGTGTCGCCAGCTGCTACGGTTCGTGAGTTAGGTTTTTATAAGTATTTTTTATTTTTCTTAGATATCTCAAAAACTACGAATCTGAGAGACTAACATTGATATAGTTTTTGTTGAAAATATAATTATCCGTCTAAATATTAAAACCGTGGCTCTCTAGATCCTACAGTACGTGGGTTAAGATTTTTATAGGTATATTTTTGTTTCTCTTACATATCTCAAAAACTACGAATCTGGCAGGCTTCATCATTGATATAGTTTTTATAGAAAATGTAATTATTCATCTTAGCGTGAAAATCACGTGTTTCAAACTGCTACGGTTCGCAGTTAAGATATTTTAAAAAGTTTATCTCCCATTTCTACCCTCTTCGCAACCCCCCACCAACACCAAAAACTAATCAGCTCACCGCCTGGTGCCAGAAAATTTGATAAAAATCGGTTAAGCGTTTTGTGAGTAATCGTCCTAGGAGAGGACGTTAAGAGGACGGTCACGGTGATCCATATATTAGAGACTTTTTGCACCTCTTGTAAAAAATCCCCGTTAGGTGACTTTATCGCTTAATAACGCGTTGTGACGTAGCTAACGTCACGTTATTTTTAAGACAGCATTTTTAGTTTTTCCACGCCGCCTTTGATTTGTTTATGGCCGACTTTATACGGTATTTGTTATTATAAAGATTTACAAAAATAATTTAATGTCCAATAATATTTTTCATTTAGAATATCTTATTCTTGTGTTTTTCACGTGAATTTTAATTATAATTAACCTTTAAAAACTCAAAAACACAACGGAGAAAAGCAAGGTTATGATAAACAGATCGGAATCCCTTGTAATAGTTGCCAGTGAAAATCAATATTTTACATTTACGAAATTCTAGCCAAAGAAAATGACTAAACAAAAATTGAAATGTATCTTTGCAACTAAAAAGAATACAGAACATATTTTTGCATTCAAAATCAATTTAAATTTTTTGTTTTTCTACTTAACGTTTTACTGTCAGCAACCATGTCAATAATAAGGGATACGGTATTCTTCCGCAAGTAACGTCAAACTTTAACTGCGCATGCCCGAAATAAGCGATAAAGTAAAAAGGCATCAAAATTATAGGTGCAAAAGGTCTCTATTGATAGTGGAGCACGTTAAAGATCCCTAGCGGTTTAGGTCTAAATCCCTCTAGGAAAAGAAAAGTGCCTTCCTAGGGGGTGCTCATCAGAACCGTATAAAGTCTGGTGAGTGGGGAAGGGGGGGGGGGAAATGAGCCACAATAGATCTCTCAGGTCGCAGTGGAGGGAGCTGTTAATTGCACAAACCTAACCTAACTTAATGTTACTCTGTCAGATTCGTAGATTTTGAGATATCTAAGAAAAATAAAAACATACTTGTAAAAACGTAACTCACGAACAGTAACAGCTGGCGACACGCGATTTTGACATTAAGATAGATAATTGCATTTTCAACAAAAAAAAAATGAAAAAAGTTTTTGAAAACAATTTTTAAAAACAAAATTTTGATTTTTTAAAAAAGATTTTATGGATATGGACAGTATCATAATTAATCTATACTAATACAAGAACGGCATTCAATAGTATCTATAAACGCAGAGGTTAAACCCCTCAAAAGTTACCCCTAAGGAGGTAAAAAAGGGTTGACACTTAGTGGCCCTATAAATAGTTTTGGAGATATCTGGGTGCAGAAATGTGGAATAGTAAATCACTTAAATTGCAATATCTCGATAACGGCACCAGCGATAAATTGTGGGTATAGTTGGTCGCAAAGCTTTGTTCGAGCCCAGCTAAACGGTATACAAAACTTGGTGGCCCCATAAATAGTTTTGGAGATATCCCGGTGCAGAAATGTGGAATAGTGAACCAATTAAATGGCAAAAATCTCGATAACGGCACCAGCGACAAATTCTGTGTTTGGGTCATTCAATAGCCCTGTTCGAACCCAGCTAAACGGTATACGAAACTTGGTGGCCCCATAAATAGTTTTGGAGATATCCGGGTGCAGATATGTGGAATAGTGAATCACTTAAATCGCAATATCTCGATAACGGCACAAGCGACAAATTCTGGGTCTGGTTACCTGGAAAGCCCTGTTCGAACACAGCTAAACGGTATACGAAACTTGGTGGCTCCATAATTAGTTTTGGAGATATCCGGGTGCAGAGATGTGGAATATAAATCACTTAAATCCCAATATCTCGATAACGGCACCAGCGACAAATTCTGGGTCTGGTTACCTGGAAAGCCCTGTTCGAATCCAGCTAAACGGTATACGAAACTCGGAGGCCTCCTAAATAGTTTTGGAGATATCCGGGTGCAGAAATGTGGAATAGTGAACCACTTAAATGGCAAAATCTCCATAACGGCACCAGCGACAAATTCTGTGTTTGGGTCATTAAAAAGCCCTGTTCGAACCGAGATAAACGGTGTACGAAACTTGGTGGCCCCATAATTAGTTTTGGAGATATCCGGGTGCGGATATGTGGAATAGTGAATCACTTAAATCGCAATATCTCGATAACGGCACCAGCGACACATTCTGGGTCTGGTTACTTAAAAAGCCCTGTTCGAACCCAGCTAAACGGTCTACGAAACTTGGTGGCACCATAATTAGTTTTGGAGATATCCGGGTGCCGAGATGTGGAATATTGAATCACTTAAATCACAATATCTCGATAACTGCACCAGCGAGAAATTCTGGGTATGGTTACTTGGAAAGCCCTGTTCGAAGCCACCTAAACGGTATACGAAACTTGGTGGCCCCATAAATAGTTTTGGAGATATTCGGGTGCAGAAATGTGGAATAGTGAATCACTTAAATCGCAATATCTCGATAACAGCACCAGCGACAAATTCTGGGTCTGGTTACTTGGAAAGCCCTGCTCGAACCCAGCTAAACGGTATACGAAACTTGGTGGCCCCATAAATAGTTTTGGAGATATCCGGGTGCAGAAATGTGGAATAGTGAACCACTTAAACGGCAAAATCTCGATAACGGCACTAGCGACAAATTCTGTGTTGGGTCATTAAAAAGCCCTGTTCATAAACAGATAAACGGTGTACGAAACCAGATAAACGGTGTACGAAACTTGATGGCCCCATAAATAGTTTTTGAGATATTCGGGTGCAGAAATGTGGAATAGTGAATCACTTAAATCGCAATATCTCGATAACAGCACCAGCGACAAATTCTGGGTCTCGTTACTTGGAAAGCCCCGTTCGAACCCAGCTAAACAGTATACGAAATCTTGTGGCCCCATAAATAGTTTTGGAGATATTCGGGTGTAGAAATGTGGAATAGTGAACCACTTAAACGGCAAAATCTCGATAACGGCACTAGCGAAAAATTCTGTGTTTGGGTCATTAAAATGCCCTGTTCGAACCCAGCTAAACGGTATACGATACTTGATGGCCCCATAAATAGTTTTGGAGATATCCGGGTGCAGAAATGTGGAATCGTGAACCACCTAAATGGCAAAATCTCGATAATGGCACCAGCGGCAAATTCTGTGTTTGGGTCATTAAGAAGCCCTGTTTGAACCCAGATAAACGGTGTACGAAACTTGGTGGCCTCATAATTAGTTTTGGAGATATCCGGGTGCAGAAATGTGGAATAGTGAATCACTTAAATCGCAATATCTCGATAACGGCACCAGCGACAAATTCTGGGTCTGATTACTTGGAAAGCCCTGTTCGAACCCAGCTAAGCGGTATACGAAACTTGGTGGCCCCATAATTAGTTTTGGAGATACCCGGGTGCAGAAATGTGGAATAGTGAACCACTTAAATGGCAATATCTGGATCACGGCACCAGCGAGAAATTCTGAGTTTGGGTCATTAAAAAGCCCTGTTCGAATCCAGCTAAACGTTATACGAATCTTGGTGGTCCCATAAATAGTTTTGGAGATATTCGGGTGCAGAAATGTGGAATAGTGAATCACTTAAATCGCAATATCTCGATAACGGCACCAGCAACAAATTCTGTGTCTGGTTACTTGGAAAGCCCTGTTCGAACCCAGCTAAAAGGTATACGAAATTTGGTGGCCCCACAAATAGTTTTGGAGATATCAGAAATGTGGAATAGTGAACCACTTAAATTGCAATATCTCGATGACGGCACCAGCGACAAATTCTGTGTTTGAATCATTAAAAAGCCCCGCTCGAACCCAGCTAAACGGTATACGGTGTATGCAGAAATGTGGAATAGCAATCCACTTAAATGGCAAAATCTCGATAAAGGCACCAGCGACAAATTCTGTGTTTGGGTCATTAAGAAGCCCTGTTCTGACCTAGATAAACGGTGTACGAAACTTGGTGGCCCCATAATTAGTTTTGGAGATATCCGGGTGCAGAAATGTGGAATAGTGAACCACTAAATGGCAATATCTCGATAACGGCACCAGCGCCAAATTCTGTGTTTTGCTCATTGAAAAGCCCTGTTCGAACCCAGCTAAACGGTATACGAAACTTGGTGACCCCATAAATAGTTTTGGAGATACCCGGGTGCAGAAATGTGGAATAGCAAACCACTTAAATGGCAAAATCTCGATAACGGCACCAGCGACAAATTCTGTGTTTGGTTACTTGGAAACCCTGTTGGAACAAAGCTAAACGGTATACGAAACTTGGTGGCCCCATAACTAATTTTGAAAATATCCGGGTGCAGAGATGTGAAATAGTCAACCACTTAAATTGCAAACGGCACCAGCGACAAATTTTGTGTTTGGGTAATTAAAAAGCCCTGTTGAACTCAAATAAACGGGCCAGAGATGTGAACCCCTTAAATCTCGATATCTCGATAACTTTACCAGCGACAAATTCTGGGTCTAGTTAGTTAAAAAGCACTGTTCGAGCACAGCTAAATGGTATACGAATCTTGGGGGCCCCATAAATAGTTTTGTGGATATCCGGGTGCAGATTTGTGGAATAGTGAACCACTTTCATTGCAATATCTCGCTCGATAACGGCACCGGCGAAAAATGTTTTGTTTAAGTACTTAAAAAGCCCGCTTTGAGCTCAGCTTCACGGTATGCAAATCATTGCGACTTTTTGGTCAATTTCAGAAAAGTTTCAACAAATTTTCTTGAACGCCACAGGAGCGACGTATTGCTATTGTACCAAACAAATTTGGACATGACTTAAATTATGTTTTTGGTTTAAGCCTAATATCTCGTAAAATAACCGAGATACGATTTATTGGACGCACAGTGGTACAATTTCCCAAAAAAATGTGTTTTTTTTAACATTGCTTGTAAGACATTTAAATGGCAGCAACAAATTCGAACAAGCTCATTGACGCCTAATGGGCTTAGTTCTGCATCATTTGGTTCAATACAAGAGAAGTTATTAGCAAAATAGAGTTTTTTGAAGATTAAAAAAAACCGCGATATTTTCACTGTTTTTTATATGTTAACGCACATAAGGCCTTCGAGCGACACATTCTGTGTTTGGGTCATTAAAAATCCCTGTTCGAACCCAGATAAACGGTATACGAAATTTGGTGGCCCCATAAATAATTTTGGAGATATCCGGGTGCAGAAATGTGGAATAGTGAACCACTTAAACGGCAAAATCTCGGTAACAGCACTAGCGACAAATTCTGTGTTTGGGTCATTAAAAAGCCCTGTTCGAACTCAGCTAAACGGTATACGAAATTTGGTGGCCCCACAAATAGTTTTGGAGATATCCGGGTGCAGAAATGTGGAATAGTGAATCACTTAAATCGCAATATCTCGATAACAGCACCAGCGACAAATTCTGTGTTTGGGTCATTGAAAAGCCCTGTTTGAACCCAGATAAACGGTGTACGAAATTTGGTGGCTCCATAATTAGTTTTGGAGATATCCGGGTGCAGAGATGTGGAATAGTGAATCACTTAAATCGCAATATCTCGATAACGGCACCAGCGACAAATTCTGGGTCTGGTTACTTGGAAAGCCCTGCTCGAACCCAGCTAAACGGTATACGAAACTTGGAGGCCTCATAAATAGTTTTGGAGATATCCGGGTGCAGAAATGTGGAATAGTGAACCACTTAAACGGCAAAATATCGATAACGGCACTAGCGACAAATTCTGTGTTTGGGTCATTAAAAAGCCCTGTTCGAGCCCAGCTAAACGGTATACGAAATTTGGTGGCCCCACAAATAGTTTTGGAGATATCCGGGTGCAGAAATGTGGAATAGTGAATCACTTAAATCGCAATATCTCGATAACAGCACCAGCGACAAATTCTGAGTTTTGATCATATAAAAGCCCTGATTAATCCCAGATAAACGGTGTACGAAATTTGGTGGCCCCATAATTAGTTTTGGAGATATCCGGGTGCAGAGATGTGGAATAGTGAATCACTTAAATCGCAATATCTCGATAACGGCACCAGCGACAAATTCTGGGTCTGGTTACTTGGAAAGCCCTGTTCGAACACAGCTAAACAGTATACGAAACTTGTGGTTCCATAATTAGTTTTGGAGATATCCGGGTGCAGAGATGTGCAATATAAATCACTTAAATCCCAATATCTTGATAACGGCACCAGCGACAAATTCTGGGTCTGGTTACTTGGAAAGCCCTGCTCGAATCCAGCCAAACGGTATACGAAACTTGGAGGCCTCATAAATAGTTTTGGAGGTATCCGGGTGCAGAAATGTGGAATAGTGAACCACTTAAATGGCAAAATTTCCATAACGGCACCAGCGACAAATTATGTGTTTGGGTCATTAAAAAGCCCTGTTCGAACCCAGCTAAATGGTGTACGAAACTTGGTGGCCCCATAAATAGTTTTGGAGATATCCGGTTGCAGAAATGTTGAATAGTGAGCCACTTAAATGGCAAAATCTCGATAACGACACCAGCGACAAATTTTTTGTTTGAGTAATTAAAAAGCCCTGTTCGAACCCAGCAAAACGATATACGAAACTTGGTGGCCCCATAAATAGTTCTGGAGATATCAGGGTGCAGAAATGTGGATTAGTAAACCACCTAAATGGCAAAATCTCGATAACGGCACCAGCGACAAATTCTGTGTTTGGGTCATTAAAAAGCCCTGTTCGAACCCAGCTAAACGGTATACCATACTTGGTGGCCCCATAAATAGTTTTGGAGATATCCGGGTGCAGAAATGTGGAATCGTGAACCACCTAAATGGCAAAATCTCGATAACGGCACCAGCGACAAATTCTGTGTTTGGGTCATTGAAAAGCCCTGTTCGAACCCAGATAAACGGTGTACGAAATTTGGTGGCCCCATAATTAGTTTTGGAGATATCTGGGTGCAGAGATGTGGAATAGTGAATCACTTAAATCGCAATATCTCGATAACGGCACCGGCGACAAATTCTGAGTCTGGTTACTTGGAAAGCCCTGGACCGGTATTCTCGTAACTAAATACGCTCGGCATTTCGTACTCGCTGACCGTATGATAACGTATTATTCGCATACTACGTGACCAAAGTAACAAAAATGGTATTTACGTATGCATTGAACGCAAGGCGTCGACGAAATGCGCTCAGCGCGTGGCGACCGTTTGAGAAACACCTACCATTTACTTGCTGTTTTGCTCTCCGCGCGTACGATTTTCCTACCCTACAATACTTTGTAGAGTGCTGCAGAAAATATAGTAGTTTTTTAGTTTGCGTTTTTATTAATAATAAGAAAAATAAAAATCTCTTATTAGTAGGTGACGAGTATTTAGAGACTCAACATCTCACAAAAGTGGTTTCTTAAAGTAATTTTTAAGACCGGCTTTATCCATCAACCTTACTATTTGATGCTCGATGTAAGACAACTTTTTTCCAAAAAATAGCAACAAAAATTTTTCTTAATAAAATCGACATCGAAATAATTGAGCATCCATATAATACCAGAAATAGAAGCAATCAAAATTCTGTAAAACCAAGGGTAAAAAAAGCCATTGGTCAGCGGTGCTTTTCATCAGCTGTGTACCAAAAAATATCTGGTTTTATTAGGCTCATGCCCACATTGTTTTCTTTTAAAAATAAACTAAAAACTTTCATGAAATATGAAATTAGCAGACATGAAATAAATAGCTTAATTGATATAAAAAATAAGTAGTAAACCATATAGGTAACTATCTTTATATCTGTGTTTTGGTCTGTATTTTCTTTACTTTTCTGAAAAATCACATTTTTCACACTAATTACCATTTTTATGATTTTTATCTTTTTTCATTTTATTTATTCATAAATGTACTAAAAATTATTATTTTCTTTTTTTAATTCAACACTTCCATGAAAACATACATTTTTCCACGCGCGAGGATTCTCTTGTGGATTTATGAATTCTGTGTTTGTTGTTGAATTGGTTATTTTTTGGGTAACAAATACCTTAGAGTTTTATTTTCTGCTTCTTAAAATGTAGAATACGCATGTTTACTATAATATAAGGTATAACTTACTAGATATATAAGTAATACTATTGTGAAACCATTCTAACAATAAATGCTATATAATAAAGTATCAATATCAATATTCGACCGTGCCGGAAACACCACATTCCCTGACTGAGTGCCGGAATAAGTTTAAAATTTCCCCCTACTGAGTCCGGAATTTTGTGTGCGGTTAATTCTCGGGTTAAACTTTTTCCCGCACACTGGGCGGGAATGTGCTACTAGTTTATATCACAGGGTTAAAGGGCGGGTTTAACTGAGCTAAACCAAATCATCAAGTAATTTTTTAAAGGATCAACACTTGTACAAGTCACCATTTGATTTACCCTTTCTGAACTACGGATCGAAATCGATCACATAATGGCCTCTTTCTTACTCATAGAAAAAGAAAAGGAGCGACAAGGCTAACAAGTAATAAAAATGCAAAATTCGGTGATGCCAAGAAGTGCTAAGCGAATTTGATTCTATCTGCTCGCAGGGCAGCGCGTTCGGCAGATAGAATACGAAAAGGCGTCGGTCAGCGTGCCGCTGAACGCGCTGTTCGCTATTCGTTTCGCTTAGCGACTTCAAAACGTTACGTATTACGAGAATACCGGTCCTGTTCGAACACAGCTAAACGGTATACGAAACTTGGTGGCCCCATAAATAGTTTTGGAGATATTTGGGTGCAGAAATGTGGAATAGTAAACCACTTAAATGGCAAAATCTCGATAACGGCACCAGCGACAAATTCTGTGTTTGGTTACTTGGAAACCCTGTTGGAACCCAGCTAAACGGTATACGAAACTTGGTGGCCCCATAACTAATTTTGAAAATATCCGGGTGCAGAGATGTGAAATAGCCAACCACTTAAATCGCAAAATCTCGATAACGGCACCAGCGGCAAATTCTGTGTTTGGGTCATTAAAAAGCCCTGTTCGAACCCAGATAAACGCTGTACGAAACTTGGTGGCCCCATAATTAGTTTTGGAGATATCCGTGTGCAGATATGTGGAATAGTAAATCACTTAAATCGCAATATCTCGATAACGGCACCAGCGACAAATTCTGGGTCTGGTTACTTGGAAAGCACTGTTCGAACCCAGCTAAACGGTATACGAAATTTGGTGGCCCCACAAATAGTTTTGGAGATATCCGGGTGCAGAAATGTGGAATAGTGAATCACTTAAATCGCAATATCTCGATAACAGCACCAGCGACAAATTCTGTGTTTGGGTCATTAAAAAGCCCTGTTCGAACCCAGATAAACGCTGTACGAAACTTGGTGGCCCCATAATTAGTTTTGGAGATATCCGGGTGCAGAAATGTGGAATATAAATCACTTAAATCCCAATATCTTCATAACGGAACCAGCGACAAATTCTGGGTCTGGTTACTTGGAAAGCCCTGCTCGAATCCAGCCAAACGGTATACGAGACTTGGAGGCCTCATAAATAGTTTTGGAGATATCCGGGTGCAGAAATGTGGAATAGTGAACCACTTAAATGGCAAAATCTCCATAACGGCACCAGCGACAAATTCTGTGTTTGGGTCATTAAAAAGCCCTGTTGGAACCCAGCTAAATGGTGTACGAAACTTGGTGGCCCCATAAATAGTTTAGGAGATATCCGGGTGCAGAAATGTGGAATAGTGAACCACCTAAATGGCAAAATCTCGATAACGGCACCAGCGACAAATTCTGTGTTTGGGTCATTAAAAAGCCCCGTTTGAACCCAGATAAGCGGTGTACGAAACTTGGTGGTCCCATAAATAGTTTTGGAGATATCCGGGTGCAGAAATGTGGAATAGTGAACCACCTAAATGGCAAAATCTCGATAACGGCACCAGCGACAAATTCTGTGTTTGGGTCATTAAAAAGCCCCGTTTGAACCCAGATAAGCGGTGTACGAAACTTGGTGGCCCCATAATTAGTTTTGGAGATATCCGGGTGCAGAGATGTGGAATAGTGAATCACTTAAATCGGAATATCTCGATAACGGCACCAGCGACAAATTCTAGGTCTGGTTACATAGAAAGCCGTGTTCGAACCCAGCTAAACGGTATACGAAACTTGGTGGCTTCATAAATAGTTTTGGAGATATCCTGGTGCAGAAATGTGGAATAGTGAATCACTTAAATCGCAATATCTCGATAACGGCACAAGCGACAAATTCTGGGTCTGGTTACTTGGAAAGCCTTGTTCGAACCCAGCTAAACGGTATGCCAAACTTGGTGGCCCCATAAATAGTTTTGGAGATATTTGGGTGCAGAAATGTGAAATAGTAAACCACTTAAATAGCAAAATATCGATAACGGCACCAGCGACAAATTCTGTGTTTGGTTACTTGGAAACCCTGTTGGAACCCAGCTAAACGGTATACGAAACTTGGTGGCCCCATAACTAATTTTGAAAATCTCGATAACGATAATCTTGATAACGGCACCAGCGACAAATTTTGTGTTTGGATAATTAAAAAGCTCTGTTCGAACCCAGCTAAACGGGGCAGAGATGTGAACCCCTTAAATCTCGATATCTCGATAACTTTACCAGCGACAAATTCCGGGTCTAGTTAGTTGAAAATCGCTGTTCGAGCCCAGATAAACGGTGTACGAAACTTGGTGGCCCCATAATTAGTTTTGGAGATATCCGTGTGCAGAGATGTGGAATAGTGAATCACTTAAATCGCAATATCTCGATAACGGCACCAGCGACAAATTCTGGGTCTGGTTACTTGGAAAGCACTGTTCGCACTCAGCTAAACGGTATACGAAATTTGGTGACCCCATAAATAGTTTTGGAGATATCCGGGTGCAGAAATCTGGAATAGTGAATCACTTAAATCGCAATATCTCGATAACAGCACCAGCGACAAATTCTGAATAGTTTTGGAGATATCCGGGTGCAGAAATGTGGAATAGTGAACCACTTAAATGGCAATATCTCGATGACGGCACCAGCGACAAATTCTGTGTGTGGGTCATTAAAAAGCCCTGTTCGAACCCAGCTAAACGGTATACGAAACTTGGTGGCCCCATAAATAGTTTTGGAGATATCCGGGTGCAGAAATGTGGAATAGTGAACCACTTAAATGGCAAAATCTCGATAAAGACACCAGCGACAAATTCTGTGTTTGGGTCATTAAAAAGCCCCGTTTGAACCCAGATAAACGGTGTACGAATCTTGGTGGCCCCATAATTAGTTTTGGAGATATCCGGGTGCAGAGATGTGGAATAGTGAATCACTTAAATGGCAATATCTCGATGACGGCACCAGCGACAAATTCTGTGTGTGGGTCATTAAAAAGCCCTGTTCGAACACAGCTAAATGGTATACGAAACTTGGAGGCCTAATAAATAGTTGTGGAGATATCCGGGTGCAGAAATGTGGAATAGTGAACCACTTAAATGGCAATATCTCGATGACGGCACCAGCGACAAATTCTGTGTGTGGGTCATTAAAAAGCCCTGTTCGAACACAGCTATATGGTATACGTAACTTGGAGGCCTAATAAATAGATTTGGAGATATCTGGGTGCAGAAATGTGGAATTGTGAACCACTTAAGTGGCAAGATCTCGATAACGGTACCAGCGACAAATTCTGTGTTTTGCTCATTGAAAAGCCCTGTTCGAACCCAGCTAAACGTTATACGAAACTTGGTGGCCCCATAAATAGTTTTGGAGATATCTGGGTGCAGAAATGTGGAATTGTGAACCACTTAAGTGGCAAGATCTCGATAACGGCACCAGCGACAAATTCTGTGTTTGTTTACTTGGAAACCCTGTTGGAACCCAGCTAAACGGTATACGAAACTTGGTGGCCCCATAACGAATTTTGAAAATATCCGGGTGCAGAGATGTGAAATAGTCAATTAATTAGTTTTGGAGATATCCGGGTGCAGAGATGTGGAATAGTGAATCACTTAAATGGCAATATCTCGATGACGGCACCAGCGACAAATTCTGTGTGTGGGTCATTAAAAAGCCCTGTTCGAACCCAGCTAAACGGTATACGAAACTTGGTGGCCCCATAAATAGTTTTGGAGATATCCGGGTGCAGAAATGTGGAATAGCGAACCACTTAAATGGCAAAATCTCGATAACGGCACCAGCGACAAATTCTGTGTGTGGGTCATTAAAAAGCCCTGTTCGAACCCAGCTAAACGGTATACGAAACTTGGTGGCCCCATAAATAGTTTTGGAGATATCCGGGTGCAGAAATGTGGAATAGCGAACCACTTAAATGGCAAAATCTCGATAACGGCACCAGCGACAAATTCTGTGTTGGGGTCATTAAGAAGCCCCGTTCTGGCCTAGCTAAACGGTATACGAAACTTGGTGGCCCCATAATTAGTTTTGGAGATATCCGGGTGCAGAAATGTGGAATAGTGAACCACTAAATGGTAATATCTCGATAACGGCACCAGCGACAAATTCTGTGTTTTGCTCATTGAAAAGCCCTGTTCGAACCCAGCTAAACGGTATACGAAACTTGGTGGCCCCATAAATAGTTTTGGAGATATCTGGGTGCAGAAATGTGGAATTGTGAACCACTTAAGTGGCAAGATCTCGATAACGGCACCAGCGACAAATTCTGTGTTTTGCTCATTGAAAAGCCCTGTTCGAACCCAGCTAAACGGTATACGAAACTTGGTGGCCCCATAAATAGTTTTGGAGATATCTGGGTGCAGAAATGTGGAATTGTGAACCACTTAAGTGGCAAGATCTCGATAACGGCACCAGCGACAAATTCTGTGTTTGTTTACTTGGAAACCCTGTTGGATCCCAGCTAAACGGTATACGAAACTTGGTGGCCCCATAACGAATTTTGAAAATATCCGGGTGCAGAGACGTGAAATAGTCAACCACGTAAATCGCAAAATCTCGATAACGGCACCAGCGACAAATTTTGTGTTTGGGTAATTAAAAGCCCTGTTCGAACCCAGCTAAACGGTATACGAATCTTGGTGGCCCCATAAATCGTTTTGAAGATATCCGGGGCAGAGATGTGAACCCCTTAAATCTCGATAACTTTACCAGCGACAAATTCTGGGTCTAGTTAGTTGAAAAGCGCTGTTCGAGCCCAGCTAAATGGTATACGAATCTTGGGGGCCCCATAAATAGTTTTTTGGATATCCGGGTGCAGATTTGTGGAATAATGAACCACTTTCATCGCAATATCTCGCTCGATAACGGCACCGGCGAAAAATGTTTTGTTTGAGTACTTAAAAAGCCCGCTTTGGGCTCAGCTTCGCGGTATGCAAATCATTGCGACTTTTTGGTCAATTTCAGAAAAGTTTCAACAAATTTTCTTGAACGCCACAGGAGCGACGTATTGCTATTGTACCGAACAAATTTGGACATGACTTAAATTATGTTTTTGGTTTAAGCCTAATATCTCGTAAAATAACCGAGATACGATTTATTGGACGCACAGTGGTACAATTTTCCAAAAAAATGTTTTTTTTTTTAATTTTGCTTGTAAGACATTTAAATGACAGCAGCAAATTCGAACAAGCTCATTGACGCCTAATGGGCTTAGTTCTGCATCATTTGGTTCAATACAAGAGAAGTTATTAGCAAAATAGAGTTTTTTGAAGATTAAAAAAAACCGCGATATTTTCGTTGTTTTTTATATGTTAATGCACATAAGGCCTTCGAGCGACAATCAGGAGTTATGGGGTGGCCCCTCAGCTTTACCGTAAAGTCACAGGGGTCGCGATTACTCGTAAACGGCAACAGCGACAAATTTAATTTTTCAGTAACAAATTAGCAACAAATTAGCACCAAATTCTGGCATGGGAATTTTTGTGGCCCCTTATGGTGGTCCCCCCAGCTTTACCTACGTTAAAATATGGATATAAATATTAACACAAAAATTAGAACAGCGCGTATCGAACTGATGAGTCTGCAGGAATGAACTTGTATCTGAATCGGTCAGTATGTCCTAGATCTCCATAATGTATAAATTTTGTGCGTAATAACATCCTAATTACATCATTGGTGATTGCTGTAACTCGGTCGCTCATCGGCATGTTTTTATAAACTGTTCCATTTTTTATTAATAATAAATTAATTTATGGCTGGTCTCGGTCAATGCTAAAATTTCTAAGCCAACGAGATTTCAGTGACCTCCTCTTGGCATCTTGGATTTGTTCTCTCTGCCTTGGTCCTTTTCTTGAAGTTGCTGTTGAATATCTCGTTCCTCCTCTTTTAGTTTGTTTAATGAGCCTGAAGCATCCATAACGGGTTCTTCCATAATATTGTGACTTGGACTGAGGACTGATATATTCATAATGTTTGGGTTAATTGGTTGTACCATGGATTCTACGACTGTAATTGTATCTTGTCTTTTTGGAGTCAGGATATTTTTGGTGGTCGTTATCATTCAATTATGGGATATGATCAAGATTCCTGTTCGGTTGGAGATATGACTTCAAAGAGATGTCCGCGGTGATAATGAATATCGAAAAGCCGTCTGTGATAGTCGGTGAACTTCGTCTATGTAATTCGACACAATTTGGTAGGTGCTTAGTTGTATGTTTAAGATATTCTAGGCAATCTTAGTAAACGAGTTATTCATGCTGTTAATTGCTTCTATGCTTTCGTTGAGTTGCTTTTTAAATCTTTCGAGCTGATTATTGATTCGTATTTCTGTTTCGTTAAATATCGTTAGAGCATGTAACATTAACCTTGATTGATGGTTGGATATTTTGATAAGTTCTTTTTGGTTTTTGCCCAGTTGTTTAATGTCTGCATAAACTTCATCATTTACTCCAAACAATGATATAAGTATTTTTCCTACGAGTCCCCTTTTACTGCGATTCTAGATAATTCCTTTCATTCCTTTATTCATCCACTCAACCTGCTGCTGTTTCTCTCGAAGGTAATGAATAAGCGATACATTCAGTGTTTGAGGCTAGTTCTTTGGCCTTCTCACAAAGAGAAATAACTTGATTCATTGAAGATGCTCTGTTGGCGGTGTCGTTTAATATTCTGAATTTGTCAAATTTTAATTCTATTCTGAATGTTCCTCGATCTATCTTTGCCTGCCCAGCGTGCTCAATATAGAAACCTGGAGGGGGATAATGAATTTCATATTTCTAAGATGTACTGGTTCTTAGGGTCATCATAAAAAGTATTTCTGTTATGTTATTCATTTTGCTAAAAGCAGAATTTATCAAACCACAATTTAATTGAATTGTAAAATAAAGAAACCTAAAAACAACGAAAATTATTTTTGATCAGTTTTCTTTAAAAGTGAGTTAGAGATATTGACTTTGGCTAGAATAGAAAAAGAAGAATAGTTGTAATTAATAATTTTTTATGCAAATATATCTACTCATCTGACTAGTTATTTTGAAATCCACTCATAATTTGCACCAGGAAAACTTTTGATTTTTTGGAGCAAGGTGGTTCCATTATCTCCAAATCTAGATCAGACACATCAGTGATTATAGATTAAATTCTTGTAGTCAGATGCTTCACGTAGCATAGATCAATGACCAATTTGGGATTTTTTCTTGAAACTGTCATTAAATATGTAGTCAAGATCATAAATAATAGTCTCCTGGAACAATCAAAACAAACTATTCTATAGGTAACCTTTTTGTAAAATAATGTAAAATATTTACGTGTTACAGAAGGCTTGATAAAATTACCTGAACAGGAACTGTTAAGACTTTTTGATATTATTCTAATTGAGATTATGTCATATAATTTTCCTTGTTTTTTAATTTATACTTCTTTTTTTTAAGGGTCTCAGGGATAAATCTTGCATAAGCCGCCAGAACTACTTTCCTGCCAGTCATTTCTCCTCTACCAGGAGAGCCCGATTAGTGTCGGATTCCTACCAACTGAAACCCCTCGATTGTGACTCCAACTTGCCTGGTGACAAGCTACAGTCACTGCACTGCAGTTTATACTCCTTGTATTTAAAAAAAAAAAACATTTTGGCCCATTTTTAGGAAACAATTAATGGTTTTTTCACCAATTAGAGCAAACCTGTAGTGTAGTATAATCAGCATAAATAATGAAGCAGAGAACCTAAGAGGTCCCAACAGTAGAAGAGCAAAATAATAAATAATACACAAAATGTTAACAAAATATAGATTTTTTGAAAAAGTTGAAATTTGTAAAAAAATTAAGAAAATTAACACAATCTAAGAAGGTGAAAAAAATCATAAAATGTGAAAACGAATTGGGAAAAGTTAAAAAAATCCCATTCTCTCTTCTCTTGAAATCCTAGAAAAGAATCGGCAAAAAGTGACCATATTAGCACCTAGTACTTCTTGTCAAGCGTTTCGAACCAAGTCCCATCCAAGCAAAAACAGAAGTTGCATAACTTTTTATATACTATCACTGTCAAGAGCTACCCAATTGTTGTATAAAAATGAAAAATATTGACAAAACATCTCAAAACAGGGACTTTAAGGACTTTTTTCAAAAATAAAAACTTTGCAAGAATTAGGGACTTCTTAGGGAATTACGGACCTGTTGGCAGTCTGTGTTTTCTAACACATTCAAGAAAATTCACTCTAATAGTAGAGAGTATGTTTTTTCTATCAGTTTTTGGTGTCAAATAAACTTCATAATTTGCTGAACTTTGAATGGAAGGCCTATTTTAAAATATTAACAAAAATTGATTTAAATCATCTAAAAAAACTTTTAATCAAAAACTTATGCTACATACCTGTGCTCCAGCACAAAAAATTATAAAAAATGTGCACTTATTTTTCAAAACACTTTGGATAAAATTTCTTGGATTGATTGCAAATGGGCAATTCTCACACTGAATAGCAGTTTTCCTATCCTGCTTGGAGGGACATATAGCACACCTTTTTCTCTTGATTTTTTCAGGAGCTACTTGTGTTTGCTCAGGAATAGGAACAACGTCTCCTAGTAGTTCAGCGATGAGGAATCGGAGTTTTGAAGGCACCTTTTTGTTACCCATTCTAAGTCGCAGATGTTCATTTATTAATTGCATTCCAACGGTTTTGATAAATAAGTAACGTTTTATTACTTCGCCGTTTGTTGCAAACTGATACAACACTCGAGAATTTACACCTGCAATGTTCAATATAGCAAAAAAAATTGCCATTGGCCATCGATCGGTTCTTCTGGACACCGAATATAACGCACACTTTGCATCTAAGGCGTCAACTCCGGACTTAGTTTCATTATAAAAATTAATTGTCTCCGAATTTTTAGCACATGGCTTACTATGGTGGCTGAAGAAGTAAATCCAAATAGCGACGAATGTCTTTCACGTTTTCGACTGGGTAAAAATTCAGGTGGAATAGATCTTTTATTTTTTCTTAAAGCTCCCACGTAAGCCAACCTGTTTTTTTTAGTTCATCAACCAGGTCCACTGAACTGTACCAATTGTCCCCTGTGATATTTCTGTTGGAGTCCTTAATACACTCCGCAAGCCTAAGAACCACTCTTGTTGAATTTGACAATATGGGTTTATTTATTTCAGATACTACATAAATTTCTGCATTTATCAGATAATGCGTTTTAGCGTCTGTCAAAACTTGCACTTTCAGACCATATTTTGCAGGTTTGTTTGGGATATACACTCGAAATCCACGCTTTCCTCGAAATGGCACAAGCATTTCATCTACAGTTAGGTAAACTCCCGGCGAATAACATGACTTTGACCTATCTACAAACTCCTTAAATAATTCCGACACGGTGGCCAATTTATGAGTTTTTAGTTTTTCTTTGCGGTTTTCGAAATTGTCAAATCTAAGGCACTAAAATCTTGCCAGGCTCAAGGTGGCACGAAAAATAGGTTTTTCTGTCCCATCTGTGGACTGGAAATACAAAAGCCCAAAAAAAAGCTTTCATTTCTGACAAAGTGGTATTTTCAGTAAAAGAAGGCCAGAACTTTTTTCGTGACTGAGGAGACCTTTTGGAGTTTTTGTATTTTTCTCTGGTAGCTACTATCTTCAGATTCATATCATTGGTAAATAATAGACTCCAAGCTTCTAATGGTTGCTGTGGTGGCTTATTTCGAGATGGATCAGCAAGGCCAGGCAGGATGGTGACCAAATTATGAGCAAGGGTCCTGCCTGTAATCGCTGCAGTTTTTGACCATTTGTTATTATCTTTTCCATACCAACTGTTCCTGATTGGCAACTCTTCATCTTCAGATTCGAAATTTTCTTGTTCAGTTTCGAAATTGTGGTCACTTAGTATTTCATGGTCTTCATCTTCACTATCGCCGCTCTGTTTAGCTAACCTCTCTCATTCGAATTTATTGATCGTGCTAGGGTCTTTTTCGTTCGGGCCTTCCACATCTTCCCAAACATCTTCAGATCAAAATATTTCTGATTTCATTTTCTGTCAATGCCCTTGAACTCGACGCCATTACTATAAAAAAACCACTTTTTATATGTATTACCTAATAGTTTATAGGTACTAGTGCCTACTGATAAAAAATAAATAAATACCTTGCAATATAGCATAAAAAACTGGATGCTTTGAAACCGATAAGAAAATATTAAAATGTTGCGTAACAACACTGATGGGTCCCCAGGACCCAATTAGACACAAACTTTACACCTCTGCAATAAAGACAATACTGACGTGCAAAGTTTTGCTTTCGCAATCACGCGCATGTTATTGCGAAAGAGTACTGTGATGGATAGTATCCAATGTTGCCGAACTTAAAAAATATACCGTATATAAAAATATGATGGATCCTCAGGACCCATCAGTAGTAGCTGCGGGTTAATTATATTTTTAAGGTCAACGATTCGAAATATTCAAACATGATTAATTCAGATTTTTTTTTGTTTTGTCACAAATAATTGGTGTATTGATATGTGTGCAAAATCTTATGGAAGTATGTGTGATTCGAAAAAAGGGGGACAAAGTTTTAGTCTAAGTAAAAATTCTACTTTAGTACAATGGGACATCCAAACAAACTGTGACGGTATGGTGATTAATAACTCGTACAGGGCATGAAAAGTGATAAATAAATAAATAAATAAAAAGCAAGAATTTTTTTTTTACCAATTTGTGAAGTTATGTTGAAAAGTTGTTGGGATGTGGTCCTCCTATAAACTTGTCTCCACATGAACATGCCAACATATTCTATCAAATATGGAGAGGACATGAATACCAACCTTCTTAGGAACCCTTTTATGGTGCTCCAAGAACCCTCTACACCATTGGTGCATGTGCCAGTGATGGAGTCTACAAAATTTCTCGTATGGTTAACCGTATGGTGTGATTAACCTAGGTTCCTTAGATTATTATAGCCCCTCCAGATGTCAGCCTAAATATCTGACCCTTCAAGGCGCCACTGACTGGATAATTGCATCAAGGGTATACCCGCTACGGTCAGGAATAAGCCTAATGTATCCTTTTTTGGCAAATATCGTAAATGTCTAGGATCCATTGCTCTTGAATCAGCCTCCCCTTGCGGTACTTCCTTCTAGTCAGAACCGACTCATCAATTTGCAAAACACTTTCTGGCACCCTACAAATTAAACAAAAAACAAGTAATAATCAACCCAACCTAGAGCCTAACCCCTTTTGCAATCTAACCTTATTTCTTACCCATTAAAAATAAATCCTGCTGGTCAGGCTGCGTCAATTTCCAGCTCAGAATATCCCGGAAAAATCTGTATTGCTGGATGACAGTTTTCTTGTTTAGCCCCATAAGAGCTGCCGCACACCCCTTCCTCGCATCACATTCCCACAATTACAGCAAGAAGAATACCTGCCTCACACTAAAAAATGGAGTGTTAAAATTAACAGGGCAATGTCAATATTTTAAAACTCTTAAATCTATATCTGCATGCTTCTCTGTGGCTAATACCAGCTATGCACCTTATTATTTATTTTAAATATATCAGTGGCTTTGTAAGAGCTCCGCCAAAAACAAATTCCGTAAATTAAATGAGAAGCGACATAAGCAATATAAACCAGAATAATTCTGGATGTTAATAGAATCGGTTTTAATTTTTAGCATACGAGGAACACAGTTTTTATTTCTCACAAATAAAATCGGGGGCTGATATAATCATTGCCATATTAACCCTCCAGAACCTGACCCCCTTAAAGATTGTTAAAAAATATTTTCCTTTTGACTGTAAATAAAAAATAGGCTCAAATAGGAAAATCTTTCGGCATTTTTTTCAAAAATGTAGCTAATTCGATGTAAGTAGCTGTCTCAATATTCATACGCTAGGCTTTGATAAAACTACTTTCAGTATCAAAATCCAAGCAGTAATAAAAACAAACTCAAACCAAAATAACTAGAAACAATAATTAAATTCATCGTAAATGATACGGTCGAAAGAAGTCAATATGAAGTCCAACATTGCACTTGCTACAAATAAAAGTAACACATTTATGGCATCTTGCACAACGCCTTTAGGTTTGATTTGTGACTGGCCAATGATCAAGTCTATCATATCGAACTTCATCAAGTACATTTGACGTTCTTTGAGGCATAAAAGTACGAGGTTTAGGTGTTGATAATATAGGAATCACAATTTGTCGAATGAAATCTATTTGTTTTATCTTTGGCTCAATATTGCTAAATAATACCCAGGCGTTAACTACTGATGAATTGAGAAAAAGTCGGAATATTGGCCAGTACCATTTTAGACTTCTTATATTTATGCGATATCGATGCGATGTCGACCACGCCACTGATCAAACAGCTACCCTTTGTTTGTGCCTATGACTCCAAGACATAAGAGAGAAAAATCGTCCTTTGGCATTGAGTTCCCGTTCCTTTTCTCAAACTGCAATTATGAGATCCTCTTCTGTTAATCCTTTAGTGTCTACTTCAGTGAGAAACTCTTTCCAATTTGTCTCTGGTTCAGTCAAAAATGTCTCTAAGACTTTCTTAGATGGTATAGGGATGTAAGGGTGCCCTCTCACATGGTTGATGACATTGGAGAGATTCATGGAGTGACTTCGGTCTGAATATATTACAGAAGGATCAATGATATCTGGTATTTCAAAACAGGGGGTCAAGGGAAGATCATCCCAGCTATCACCAAAGTCACTTATCTGTTTAGAGGTTGGCCAGGTCTGATCCTTTACATGTTGTTTAAAAGGATGATCTGTAGACAGCTTCGACTCATCTATATACCACCGCTTAGTCTCATTGAACTTAGAGTGAAGGACTAAGAATGCCAGATCACTTGCTAAGGACTTAGCGTAGTCTTTGTCTATGTGTTTTTCCATATTGACCTGATTGTACAAGTTTTCCAGACCTTCGAAACATTCTAAGTAAGGATGCCCCCAATGCCTAAAAGCCCCATAAGTGGTTAACACTAGATCTGGGTTTGTCATACTATTGACAATCCTTTGGACGGGGCAGAAGTCGATTCCTTGTTGCCTTAACTCATTCAGGGAGTTCATTAAATGATTCCTGAAGTCCGGGAAGTCGGGGATCAAGGGACGATATGATCTTGCAAGCTCTGTCATTTTTAGTGAACATAATGGCTCTATGAGCTTAAAGCCTAAATAAGCCTTGTTCCCATTCATCTGTAATGACTTGTCTCCTAGCAAATACACTTGATTGAGGACCGTCCAATCTGTCAGACCAAACTTCGTGTCCACCCTATTCACCATTGATAATAGTGTTTGAAACCGAGCAATATAAGTATCTTTGCACATCAATAAGGTGTTTCTGTTCAGAAGCACTCTTTCCCGTAACAGCACAGCAAACCCTTTTGTGATCAGGACTTCTCCAAAATTGTCAGTCTCTATCGAGTAGGAGTCTCTCATATCCCTAGACAATCGTTTTGTTCCCTTAATTTTTAATAGGGCATCAGCCTCTGACTCACTTGAGGCATTGAGAAACAAGGTTAATATGTGGAAATCCAAAAAATATGCTCCCCATTTTAAAATACGAAGATCACATTTAGTCTTATCAGGTAGACAGATGTCACGACCCAACCATCCCTTGAGGAATGATCTAAGTATCGGGAACGTATCATTAGCATCTGATTGAGTTTTCAGGAGCAACCCCTTTATCCGTCTCAAGTTGCATCGAGTAGACAAGTTTTTTCTCCCAAACCATCGATGAAATTCAGATGGAGGTACCAGCTCATTTGCTTGTACGTTCAAAGAATTCATAGCAGATTTACGTTTCTCCCAGAGCTTAAGGCTCCAAGAAGGCCTATAGGGCCGGCCCCTCATGTACTTAATGAACTCCTCCAACTCATCTCTCAGGAAAGGAGAGTTGAGAGAGTAGTCGACGTTAGACAAGTACTCGACACCTTTTACAGATGGCTGAGTGTCTTCCAGCCCTAGATCACTAAACAAGGAGGTGAAAGATTCACCAGAGTCAAAATCTGAAAAGTCTGAAAAATCATCCATATTCATAGTCTGATCTGAATTAACATGTTGTCGTTTTGCTGACAAGTTCATCACTTCGGTTGGTAGCCAAGTTAACTTGGCTGTTATGATGCCAACGAATCAAAGATATATTGTTACGTTTATCAATAAGGCCGTATGTAGATCCACGGGTTTCCTTTTTTAAATCTCTTAGAGGTCCATGTTCTATACGATCAGAGTGAATAGTTCCAGTTACAGTTATATTGTGCTCGTTCATTTCTTCCAGCAATGGCAAAGAATTGAAATAATTATCCAAAAAAATTTAAATTTCTCTGGGGACAAATCTCAAAACCAATCTTTTTGCAACAGAGCTCCCTAATTTGCATCTCTTTGATTTTTACTCTCATACAGTTCAAATTTCGCGCAGTATCGATTAGGAGTATTTAAACACCAAAACTTAAATCCGAAACGAATGGGCTTGCCTCTAATAAATTGTTTGAAATGATGACGACCGTAATAGGGTTCCATCGCTTCATCCAGAGACCACACAGTGGGTAACGGATTTGCATACAATTGAAACTTGGATGACATATACTCCAAAAGTGGTCTTACTTTTCTGCATTTATCTTGTGGATCAGTTTCATTAATCACTAAAATAAAGGTATTTAAAAATAACTAGAAACCTGTCACGAGATATGGCATTTGACACGGCCGTGTTGTACGTGTCGACCGATTTTTCCCAATACATTCTTCTGTTTGGAAGTTTCACGTGTCCAGAGAGCAATAATTCTGGGATTCTTGGCAAATTTTTTGCACAAATTCCAACGGCCAGAAAAGTTTAAAAAAATCAGTTGGACGACCTCCTGTTTCAATCATTTCATTAACGATTTGAGGTTGACTTTGAACCTTATTTTTTGTTTTTAAATTGTATCCCTTTCTAACTCTTCTTGAAATTGCATAGGTTCCCACGAACGTGTTCCTTTTTCGACTTTTAGTTTTTTTTATTTAGGATTGCTCTTCGTTGGTAGAGCCAAATTTTTATTACGTCTAAATGAAGTTGAAGGTTTCAATTTGATCTTTTCATTGTTGTGTGTTGCTATTTCAACTTGAGAGTGTTTTCCTAGCAGACCAGGGCCTAATAAACTTATGCTGTTGATATTCAGCAAATTTTCTTCTTCTGGAATTTCATCTACATAATATGATATCTATTGATTGTGCACCGGCAAGCTCATCCTCACTATCTGGCTGTTCCAGATATGCTATAAGCTCTTCGGTAGTAAGTGGCCTCCTGAAAATAAGAAAAAAATCAAAATTCACAAGAATAATGTAACATTTTGTCATGAAATCCTAACGTATGAATTGTCATACGGTCAGTTTTGGATCACGCTGTACAATACATTTACATTTTAACGACCAAAAAATAATGATAATTGGTGCACTACAAACAACATATTGAAAGTAACCTATTTATTAAAACATTTATATAAAAACTAACCTTCTCTCCCATTTTTGGGCGAATTTACTTTTTACACCAATTTCCTTCGACGTAGAAGCCATATTTTTCATCACATGCACAAAATAACCTATAAAGAGTTACAACAGAATATTTTATAGTTCACATTTTATAACGTAAATAAAAAGAGCGCTATCTCATAATTGCATGCCGCAAATAAAATCACATGTTTCGCGTATGAATATTTAGACGGTAGGTTTCTAAGGGTTAATAGGTATAGGTAGTGTAATGCTAATAAAGTATTAACCTAATGAACAACAAAACAAAAATTATACCTTACTATAATAAACTAAAAATATACCTTGCTCTAGGTGTAGGTAAGCACAACTAAATAAATCAGGTATTGATACAACAAATAACTTACTGTGTGGACCTTAATTATTTTTAACTAAAATATACTTAGTTACTATGTGTGAACGCCCTGTTATTAAGCTAACCACGAATTTACTGATAACGAGCCGTGGCGATATGGAGGTGGTCGAGGAGGGATGCTGCATGATCACGCCGTGTTTACTTACGTGGACATAAAAGGCAGGCAGTTAGGCATGATTCAGTAAGACGGAACGAGGTCCTGCTTTTCACGACAATATAAAAACCTTTTACTTTAATTTTATTTTCGCGTATTGTAAAATTAGTATCTTTATAGTGGAATATTGAAAATATAATCAGTTCTTTGGTGAACCCGGCATTTTAATTAAATAAAATCCTTTACCGTTTTTATCAGAAAGTGAGATTTAGGTTCAGTGGAAGTTCTATAAGTGCCTTGTAAAACAAAGCACTAACAACACCGTCGATCGTAGCGAAAGCAGTGGCGCTTCTGAAATGTCCAAGCGTAAAAGAAGTAGGAAACAGAAAGAACGATCCGAAAAACGTTCCTAAACCCCGCCGCCACCACTTTCGAGGGATGGAAATTTAGATCCAGGTTTGCTAGATATAGTCAAATTATTTAGGAGTTGACAGCCGCTAATGGGCATATCGGTAAGGGACAGTGATATTTCTGAATTTGATCCCTTACACTATGATTTAAATAGCTGGATTTCTAAAATTGATGAACATTTATAAATGGAACGACGTAAACATTTGCCGTTTAGCAATAAATAAATTAAGGGGGTCGTCGCAAACCTGGTACAAGTCACTGCCTTTTGTTTCTAAGTCGTAGTCTGACTGACTGGCAACTTTTCCTTCTACCAGAGATTTACATAGGTTTATAACTGAAATGCTTGCGCTTAGGCTACCAGAGTATTGTTTTGAAAAGTTGTTGTTAGTTCGAAAAATGGATTTACATTTAGGTTAACTTAATTGTGGGTGGACTAGAAAAGAAAAATAAGTTAAAGCCGCTAATATTACAGACCCTGCTAAACTAGCTGTTTATTTAAAATCTGTTGAATTAACACAAAATTTTGACCGAGCTCAACCGTCGAGCAGCAAATTAAGTTTTCCTATAAATAAAAGTGCTAAACCGATAAGTGAATCATACAAAAGTATTCACTGTTACCGGTGTAAGCAACCCGGGCATAAACAATTTAAAACTGCTTACAAAATGTTTCGCAGACTAGTGTTAATAAAAGTCATTGCAATTATTGCCGGTTAAAGGGGCATACAAAAATTCCGGTTAAAGGGGCATACAAAAATGCACGAACAATTGCAACCTAGTAGTTTTTCGAAAAAATACGATAAACGTATTCTTTTCATCTATAAAGAAGGTGACAAAAACAAATTTTACAAATCTATCGAAATAGATGAAAAAGTTAAAAGCACTTATTTTGTTGACGTTGGAACTGAGTGTTCGTTAATTACTGAAACTTTCGTGCGTAACAATAAATTGAAAATGACTAAATTGTTACGGTTTTTGGTAGGAGTGAAATAGGAGTGTGTAAGAAAATATCTGACAAAATGTCGATTGATGGCGTTATTTTGTGTATAGACTTGCTCGTTGTTGATGAGTGCATTCCGGGTATAGATATTGTTATAGGTCAAAACTTTACTGAAGATCTTTCAATAAGATACTCGCGCATCGGAGAAAATTGGCTGTTTAGTTTGGTACAATTAACAGAGAGCTCTGTGCAATCAGGAAAGTGTGTTAGATTTGTTGTGGAAGGTCTTAAAGTCCAAGACAAAATTCTGCAGATAGTGGAAAAATATTCTGAATGTTTTCCCGATGAAAACACAAACCTAAGGCCAATATATGAAAAATAGAACTACGCAAAACTATGATGAACTTCTAGTAAACGAAAGCATTCGCCCATCACAGTCGTCATTTGCGAGTCCAGTAATCATGGTCAAACCGGTCAGAGGCGTTTATGTGTTGATTACCGTCTTATTAACAAACAGACGTTAAAACAAAGTTATTCTTTAATCATAATCAAAGACCTTATAGATAGGTTAGCTGGTCAAAAATATTTTACAATGCTAGGCGACAGATCAGGATATCACCAAATAGGTCTGTCCAAAGAATCTATTCCGATAACTGCATTCGTCACCCCTGAGGTAGAATATGAATATTTAAAAATGCCTTTTGGACTAACTAATGCACCATATACAGTGCGGACGTAAAAAGTCCCCCCCCCCTGCTAACTCTTGAACGGATTGAGGTATCGACCTCAAATAAAAATCATGTTCAATGATAACACTTGCTACTTTTTGACGTATTTTTTATAAGCGTCATATTGACGTAAGTCTATAAGGTCACTACCTACTTAAAAATTTTAAATAGAAAGGGGGGTCGAGTGATACCTGGTTTTCAAAATTTTAATTTTTTAAAAAATCGGCTTACGAATTACAGAGTTATGAGTTTTTTCGACTATAGTTTACGCACCTCTCCTTACTTTTGTACGAATTGAGATATCGACTTTAAATAGAAAACATGCTTAATAATAACAATTTTACCACTTTTTTATGTATTTTAGTTTATCCTCATAATGACTTAAGACTATAAGGTCACTAACTACTTTAAAATTTTAAATAGAAAGGGGAGTCAAGTGATACCTTGTTTAAAAAATATTTTAATTCCCTATTTAAAATTTTATTTTTTTTTAAATCGGTGTATTACTTACAGAGTTATGAGCATTTGTAACTAAAGTTTGCGCATCTCTCCTCTTACTTTTGAACGAATTCGGTTGACTATAAATAAATTTATGAAGGTAAGACCATAAGGTCACTAGCAACTTAAACTTTTTATTATTGTTAAGTAATGCTATACGTAATTCGTAAACTATAGTCAAAAAAACTCGTAACTCTGTCAGTCGTAAACCGATTTCTAAAAAATTTCAAATAAAATTTTGAATAGGGAATTAAAATACCTTTTAAACAAGATATCACTGGACCCCCCTTTCTATTTAAAATTTTAAAGTAGTTAGTGACCTTACAGACTTACGTCAATATGACGCTTATAAAAAATACATCAAAAAGTGGTAAAATTGTTATCATTACGCATGTTTTTTATTTAAAGTCGATATCTGAATTCGTTCAAAAGTAAGGCGAGGTGCGTAAACTATAGTTGAAAAATCTTATAACTCTGTAAGTCGTAAACCGATTTTTTAAAAAAATTAAAATTTTAAATAGGGAATTAAAATACCTTTTATTCAAGCTATGAGTCGACCCCCATTTCTGTTTAAAATTTTAAAGTAGTTAGTGACCTTATTGATCTACCTCAATGTGATGCTTATAAAAAATACGTCAAAAAGTAGCAAAAGTGTTATCATTAATCATGGTTTTTATTTGAATTCGATAACTCAATCCGTTTAAGAGTTAGCAGGAGGGGGACTTTTTACGTCCGCACTGTATATATTTCAGAGGGCTATAGATATGATGTTAGGTGTGCCAAGCGATTCAGGCATTATTTAATTGGAAAACCTTTCAAAATCGTCACGGACTGTTCTGCGGTTAAGAGTGCGATCAGTAAGAAATATTTAAATCGAGATAGATAAATTTGAGATATTTCATCGCCCTGGGACCAGTATGAGTCACGTCGACGATCTTACCCGAAACCCTTCTGTAGATTTTGTAAAAGGTGTATATGCATTTTGCAATTTTGTAAATGACAATGATTGGCTTTTGACGATGCAAGAAAATGATAAAGATTTGAGCAGTATAAAAAGAATATTGCAGTCTGAAGAAAGAAGTAACAATAAATAAATTTTGAACGACTATTATTTACATGAAGGCGTGATTTGCAGACGTACGGAATTCGGAAATCGTGCTTTTCTACACAAGGCCTACAGATGGCAGATTCTTAGATACAATCATGACGACATTGGGCATTTTGCATTTGACAAAACATTTGAAAGGATTGCCAACAGTTTTTGGTGTTCTAAAATGCGTTAATTTGTTAAAAATTATGTAAACGCTTGTGTCAGCTGTATGTTTCACAAGACTCCTTCTGGGAAGCGTCCAGGTTTCTTGCATCAGAAAATTCGTCTCTTTCATACTATTCACATCGACCACCTTGGAACACTTTGTAAATGTAAGCAGAAAAACGGTTATGTCATTGCTTTTACAAAATTCACTTTTTTAAAGCTGTTAAGCACACTAAAACTAAATACGTCCTAGAAGAATTGGATAGTATTATTAAAATGTTTGGTGCTCCCAAGCAGATAATTAGCGATCGAGGTAAAGCTTTTGTCTCAAAGAGGATGAGAGAGTTTTGTGAGAAACGTCAAGTGCAGTTAGATTTTAATGCTGTCGTCATGCCACGAGGTAATGGTCAAGTCGAACGATACAACAGAATCGTTCCTGACTATTTGGCCACAATGGGAGCTACTTTAGAAGACGATGAATGGAATGCAAGCATTGCTAATATTCAGTTAGGACTCAACAACACTTTAAATAAGGCTATTGCTACAACGCCTGTCTGTTAGAATCGGCACAGCACGTTGATGTTTTGAAGCTACGAGAAACCATTAGCGAACATATCGAGACAAATCAGCAGCGACAAAAAGCAAATTTCGGTATGTATCGAGGCAATCCGGTGCCATTTTTAGAAGGAAACCTAGTAAACAAAATGGCCGTCGAGACGGGTGACACGGATTCTGAGAGCGACGCACTGTGGTTCAAAGTACGTTACGTATACCTATATTTGGTTCTTCGGATAGATAAAGGGTTAATGCGCCATATTACACTGAAAAATTTGATACATGCGGGGTGGGAGGGGGGTTAATGACCGCTATACTGTCCTGGCAAATTATAGTTAGTAAATTAAAAAGGTTAATTACTTAGTTTAGTTAAATTTTTACGTTTTAATAATTTCTTTGAAAGAAAGCAAAGTACTATTAAAATATAACTAATTATTTAAATTTATTTTGATATTTAAGATATTATCCGTATAATTCTATTTTCAAAAAATATGGTCTCTTGAACATATTTAGTTCTTTGAGATTAATCTAAAAAATATTTCTCTTGGTAGTTTAATAAATGTCAATCTATAAAAAATATAACTAAAAACCGTAACTACATTAAACATTTTAAAAATAAAAGCAATACATTTTTTCTAAAAAAAACACAAACTAAGCAAAGTACCACAATATTTTACAGATTGTAACTTCTTTTCTTAAATTAAAACAAATATTATGATATACTCGGAAAAATGTAAATAAAATCGTAATTATAATAAAGATATACAAACAAACAAAGCAAGAAATAACAACTTACTACAATATTTTACTCACTATCCGAACTTGACGTTTCACTATCTAAATTTTCGAACTTAGTTGATAAAAGATGCAATTTCTTATTGGATCTGAAGAGACCAAAAAATAGTTCTTTAGATCAATGTTTGTATGTTTGCTTGTGTCTTTACGTGTTCGATGTTCCCTTATAAACTTAAAATCTTTGTTCTTTGCTTCTTGTGCCTCTTCTCCGAGTTGTCCTATAGGCACAATCGCATGTTGTATTATATCCGCACCGTGGACTAAAACTTTATGAACGCTAGAGGGCATGTAAAACCACGGGTATAAAGACACAAATCGTTCTGCAGTTTCTAAAGTATAGAGTCCAAACTGTACTGTATCTACTTCACAACCACTGGAAATTGTTTGTAATATAATGTAAAATCGATGGATAAGTTCTTCATATATGCCCGTTATTTTAGCTGCTTTATTTGCGTTCCTGAGGAAAATTCTGGCAGTATTACCCGTGTTGGTTGATCCATATCCATATTGGGTTGGTCAACCAGAATTCCAAGTTCTTTTTTGAGATTGTCCACTATTATTTTTTTTCTAATATTTAGTTTTTCTTTCTTTCTTTGGCCTGCCAGCATTTGATCTCCAGTCTGTAACTTATGTGTAGACAGCACTCAAAAAAGCGTATCCAGGAGTGCAATGTTGACAGACCAAAGCTATAATTCTCCTTCAAATGTAACATACTTGAGTAGACTTTGTGTCAGTCAAGACGAAACAGACTTTGCCATCCACCATGGTCAAAACCATTTCAAACTTAACAATTTCATTTCTAAAAAGAAAGGGGCTTAATTTGTTCACTTGATTTTTAACATTTTCTGTTTCTATTTTAGTTAATTCTGGTGTTTCTTTAGCAAATATGAATTTTATGGCAAAATCTTACTGAAGAGGGTACTGGATTTTTCCAAAAAACTTCATTTTTGTTCTCGTTATTATATAGTAGTAGCGGTACAAATGAGTTACTACAAAGTAGTAAACTAATGAGTCATTTGCGTTTGTATTTAATAAATGCTTATAGTTACTTTGACCAGAACCATCATCTATACCCCACTAGAGAGTTAATTGGGTGGTATCAGATGACAAGATTGTTTTTTCCTCCAGCTGGCATATCCTAGATACAGTAATATTCAAAAGGCTCTGTAAATTGATTTCTACTCCGGTGTCGTTTACGCTAATGCTTGACGGATCTGGATAACAGGCCTGCTTTACCTTTAGAATATTATGCCATGATGGGTATATGTTGGAAGAGCATTCTTTGGCAGCTTTTCTATATGCTAAATATGTTGACTTACTTAAATCGCCTACTCGAGTTTTCAAACTCTATTGCTGGTCTACCAGTCCTAGAACCCGCCACATAGGAGCTGCCAATATCTGCCGCCTTGCCTAACCAACCATAATTGTTTTTTTCGAATTTATATTTGGCACATTGACTTTTTCTCCACCGTACTTCTAATATTTTCAAAATTTGTATAAGTTTTTCACGTTCTTTTCGAAGGCCTTTACTTTTAATTTGCTTTTCAATATTTTCACAGCAAGACTTTCTGCCAAGATGTTTGAATTTCAGCCAGTTTTCATAAATAACCATATTGGATATTGGTGACTTGATTTCTAAAAAACCAAAAAAAATACATTGCGGATATGCAGGGATATGATGGCACTTATATCGGTTGAAAGCTAATACACTGGGACGTCTAATAAAGAAGGTGCCATAACTTGCCCTCGCTTGCCTTTTTCTTGCGGGCCTAACATATTAAAATTTCAGGTGAAAAATGGGACCTACCAAAAAAAGACTCCCACGGAAGGAATCAAGAGTAAGACTCACCTGCATTCTCATACACTTATAAATTAAGACTAAACTTCGACTGAAAATAGTTGCAAAAATGCACTGAGCAGATAAGCTTGTTTTGATGAGCGAAAAAAATGATCTTATCAGGTGTTTATTTTTTTTCTGTATGTACAGGGTGGTCCAAATTCGAGGGGCCTCTATAGCTTTGGGCTTTTGCAGCATAGTTAGCCCAAAACTAATATACATGTTACGGGCTCGATTTTCAAGAGAAGTCGAAAACTAAAAACCGCATTGCGATATGTCAAAGCATTTCTGAGCTACAGGGTGATTCTCAAAAATGTCCGATTTTAAAGGCCTTCTACAACTTTTTTATTTGTAAAGATAGAGATTTTCATTAAAAACATTTTTTGAAGATTTTTTAAAGACAAATCTACCTGTTTCACCGATTTCTCTTAAAGCCTTTAGTTCCCAAGATATCACACAAAGTTATATTTCTTTAAATGGGATACCCCCAATTTTTCTAAAAAATCAGTTTTCTAATATAATATCCTGTCGAACGATGTGCCATACACCTATTTTTATTAAATAATTTAAAAGATATTTGCATATTTTTTACCATAGTAGGCGCGCCCTAAATGTGTAAATAAAATTTTATTGTTTTTTTTTTTCATACAAAATCAAGTTGGTTACGACACGAGGGGACACAGCAACCTCGAACTTTAACTTCTAGTTTACTTTAATTACCAACCCTAAAATAATAAACAAAAATAAAAATATTAAAAGTTTTTATTTAAAATTTTTATTAATTAAACTATGTAACACCTAAAATCTACATCTAACAATTTTTTTTATTTCTAAAACAAATGCTCAAATTGACAGCCGTTTTCTTGTAAACATATCCTATATCTTCTCTTGACCCCCACACCCCCCACAAAAAGAAGTCGCAAGGGGTCAGGTCTGGAGACCTCGGGGGCCAATATATAGGACCTTTATTTCCGATCCAGTTTTCGGCAAACACAATATTTAGCAAATTAGTAATGTCTCGTGCATTGTGAGGAGGTGCACCGTCTAGTTGAAAGTATAGCTCATTATTTTGCTGAAGTGGCAAATTGTCGATAAAGGGAATCACCTGCTCTTCTAAAATTTGTTGGTATCTTTCGGCATTTAAATTTCCATCAAAAATATATGGCTCAATAATTTGTCCTCTGTAGATGCCTACCCATACCTTAAAACTGAATATTCCATCACTAGAAATCGTTTCCTCATCCGTCCAAATAACTTTTCTGGCAAAATCGGGGTCTTCTTGGCTTTTATTTAGATACCACCTGCAAAATGCACGTCTTGGAGCAAAATCTCGTTGCCGTAATTGGTGCACCCGTCGAGGTCGATAGAGCCTAAACTTGTGTTTTTTAAGCACCCGAACGGCATTGCTGCGTGGAATTCCAGTGTTTCTCTCCATAGCCCTGGTGGAAGTATTCGGGTTAATTTCTATTTCTCCTAGAACCGTTAGTTCTTCCAACTCTCTATCTCTGGATAGGCTTCTATACGTCCTAGGCCGCGGTTTTGTAAAGGATCCGTATTCTTGTAGATGACGTTTTAACTTCAAAAATATTTTTGAGCTAGGTTGCCTTCTTTCCGGATATCTCTGGAAATATAGATTTAACGCCGTCTGTCGATTTTCGTTACTTTCAATATAACATTTTATCATGTCGTACTTTTCAAAGTTTTCAAACATTTTTATATCTTGACGAAGACGCCACTTTTGACACTTGGGCTCGTTTATCATGACAATTGTTTTTATTTGATCATAGCTACCTAGATAGATACCCTAAAACTGCATAGGTCAGAGTCTACAGCCTACTATGGTAATTATTAAAAATTGCAGATATCTGTTTAACTACTTAATAAAAATAGGTGTATGACACATCGTTTAACAGGAAATTTTATTAAAAAACTATTTTTTTTTTAAATTGGGGTATTCCATTTAAAAAAATGTAACTTTGTGTTATATCTCGTGAACTAAAGGCTTTAAGACAAAATCGGTGAAACAGGTAGATTTGTCCTTAAAAAATCTTCAAAAAATGGTTTTAATGAAAATCTCCATCTTAACAAATAAAAAAGTTGTAGAGGGTTTTTAGAAACACACATTTTTGAGAATAACCCTGTAGCTCAGAAACGCTTTGACATATCGCAATGCGGTTTTTAGTTTTCGAATTCTCTTGAAAATCGAGCCCGTAACATGTATATTAGTTTTGGGCTAACTATGCTGCAAAAGCCCAAAGCTATAGAGGCCCCTCGAATTTGGACCACCCTGTATATAGTATCCATAGGTATCGGTCTTTTAAAAATACTATACCGTGGACCTAAAAAGTTATGCTGATATAGCGACTTTATTCGCGCTACGGACGGCCTCTGAACTAAGTTTTAAGTGAAGAAAATGGTACTAACAGTGAAATAGTGCTCCATTGACATCCTACAAAAACTTCCAAAACCCTCGTGTGCATAAATTGTGGCCAATCTCAACATAAAAGCTGTGCAAAACGGTCAAAAGTCTAATTTATAAATGGATCTTTTATCAAATGCTGCCAAAAAAATGACACTAGAGATATTGTTTAATAACAATAGATTACTTTTAAACACAGATAAATCTGTTCTTATCAATTTTCACACTGTACAGTTAACAAAAACTCAACCTACAACCATGAAAATACTGTCACAAAATGTTGAATTTCAACCAAATGTAAAGTTCCTTGAAATCAATATAGACCAAAACCTGAGATGGAATGTGCATGTTGAAAAGCTTACCGGCAGGCTTAGCAACATCTCCTACTCATTTCGGGTCCTTAGTGAATATCTAGATCAAAAATCTTTATTTTCCATATATTATGCAACTTTTTACTCAGTACTGAAATATAGGGTGATGTTTTGAAGTAGAGCAGGATGTCAAAATGACCCTTTTCTTGTGCAGAAGTGTGTTTTAAGGCAGATTCAAGGATTAAAATTTAGGGAGACATGCAGGAGCAATTTCGAAAAATTATAATTCTTACGTTACCAGGCATCTATATTTTTGAGTGTCTTGTGTTTATGCAGAGAAATTTATCTAAATTTACAAACTATTTGCCTCAACATGAACATAATGCAAGAGCTAGCAATTATCCACAACACAATTTAACACTGACAGAGTCAAGCCCAACTTATGCATCACTAAAATTTTTTAATAACCTTCCAAACAACCTAAAGACACAAATTACTAAAAAAAATAAAAAAATTGATTTTTCACTACATATTATGCTTTATTGAACCATACAAAATAAATGAATATCTGTATTTTAAAAAATAGAAAAAGCATCTCTGGGTCAAATATTTTTGTTTTGTTTTTAAATTTTTATGATTGTGAATAAAACAAAAGTGTTTTATTTTGTATTAGTGCAACTTTTCTATTTTTGAGATTTTAAAAGGGATACTAATTATTAGGTGTATATGGGGACATTCACCAACATTTATGTGCTTTTTTGTGATGAGGCAGAAAGATTTTGTTTTTCGAAACTTACAGCAGTTTCCTCGGTTTATTTTCCGTTTCTTGTCCGGCATATGCTCATTTATTATTTTGAGTTGTGAAATGGCGAATGGTAAATCTTTCAGGTCACTAGGCTAAAATTAACAGTACAAGTTACAATTAATTACAATGTTACATACAAAATACATTAAAGGTTAAAATATTTTCCTGCTTATGTTAAATATACCTTGTGTTAGCTTGATATTATCTTTTAAATTTAATTTTTGCGATTTTGATTTTTGTAATTCATGTTTTTTGTTTTTGAGGTTAGAGCGAAAAAATTCTGGTATGATAACTCTGAAGGGTTATGTTGTATGTGTGGTGAGATAAATTATGAATGATGTGGTCGGCTTGGGTGGATTTTCTGTAGATTTTATAAGATAATTGGTTGTTATATTTTTGTATGGTTAGATCTAGGAAATTAATTTCATTGTTGTTTTCATGTTCGATGGTAAATTTGATATTATTGTGTGTTTGGTTTATTTTTGCTAGTGGTGATAATGAAGCAATCATCTACATATCTTGTCCACAGTGTAATTTCAGGGTTGTTTGGGATGATGAATGTTGTTTCTAAATAGTCCATAAAGAGGTCGGCTAACCATCCTGATAGACAAAGTCCCATTGCGAGTCCGTCGGGCTGTTTGTATACTTTGTTATTGAAGCTAAGGAAGTCTTGGTTTAGACAATGATTAAGTAGTGTGAGAGTATACACAGTGTTTTGTTCAGTGACGTTGTTAAAATGGGCACTGAGGTGTATAAGTTTGAGACATCGAATGAGATCATGTGGTGTGGGTCTTGTAGGTTGAAATTTTGTAGTTTATTTAGTAGTTCTCCTGTGTTTTTGATTTTGTGTTTTGGTGTGAAATGGGTGAGTTCTTTAATGGCATTCAGTATGAATTTGGCTTAAACAGAAATTGTTTGTTAGTAAAGCTGCTGAGAGGGTTTAGAAAATCTTCAACTGTTTGTGTTGTGTTCGGGGATGATAAGACAGTTGCCTTTTTCTGCCTTAGTGACAACTAAATTTTTGTCTTTTATTTTTTGGGTTATATTTTTAAGAGTTTTTTGGAGTTATTAGTTTGTTTTTGTGTTTATGGTTCTTTTTTAGGTCAAATAAAGTCGCAAAAATTGTATTATTTTTGATTTTTGTATCTTTGAAGTAGTTTTCAATTATAATATCAATTTCTATACCTAGGAGAGCTAGGTCTTTGTCTGAAATTTTTGGTTTAGGGGCAAATTTCAGGCCTAAACTTAGGAGGTTTAGTTCTGATTCTGTCAATGTGAATTTTGAAAGGTGTTTTATTCGGTCATGGAATCGAAAATCAGAGAATTTAGAGAATGCATTTGTTTGAATACTGTTTTTTATTTTTTTCATCAATCAATCTATCTAGTTTGTTACTTACCTTATAGAATTTTTTGTTTCTTCCAAGTTGAACTCGTTTGTTTGTGATTTCTAAGATTTTCTTAAATTCAACTAAGCCTTTTTTTTCTTTCAGTCTGTTGCTCAGCAGTCTTGACTCTTCTGTTCTCATCTCTAGCTTAAAGTAGTGTTCGAAGATGTGATGTTTTATTATTTGGGTTTCCATTCGTTGTGTGTCTTGACTAGAGACATTGTTGGAGACTTGGACAAGGTATGTGTCCAGCTCGTTTTGGTATGATAACTCTGAAAGGTGCAACGAGTTATTGGTATGTTTAACATAAGCAAAAAAATATTTTAACCTTTAATGTATTTTATATGTAACATTGTAATTAATTGTAACTTGTACTGTTAATTTTAGCCCAGTGACCTGAAAGATTTTTCCATTCACCATTTCACAACTCAAAATAATAAATGAACAAATGCCGGACAAAAAACAAAAAACGGAAAGTAAACCGGGGAAACTGCTGTAAGTTTCGAAAAACAAAATATTTCAGCCTTATCACAAAAAGGCACATAAATGTTGGTGAATGTTTCCATATACACCTAATAATTAGTATTCCTTTTAAAATCCCAAAACTCATTGATCTGATGATGGCTGTTTAAGCCGAAAGCTGCTTATCAATAAAAAATAAAAGAGTTGCACTAATACAAAATAAAACACTTGTGTTTTATTCACAATCATTCTGACTAAGTGCACGCAACCACAACCCCTTCAAATTTTAATTTTTAGTGTGGGAAATTGCAAAAAATTATTATTGCTTTAAAATTTCTTGACAAGTTTTAAGCTGGTTTTGACTGGTGTAAATAATTTTTTTATTTGTCAGCCAGTGAAACGTTACCGCTCCCTTAAAGCTAGGTATGTTTTTATTTTCAAGCATAGTGCCCTAGCACTATGCTTCGGGTTCAAACTGTGTTTTTTTATGGCTCATAAGGAGGTGGTAATGTGCAGTGAAACACTAAAGTTTAACATACCAATGAGTCCTTGTATGTCAAATTTGAAAGTAAATCTATTCCTGTGCTGGAACATACTGTTTTTCTTAGGATAACCATTGACTCTATTTTGCGATGAGCGCAGAAAATTCATAAACACAAAAACAGACTAAATAGCTCTGTGCCTTAATAAGGCGTCTTACAGATTCAGTTTTGCTAGAGTGTTACTATTATGCCAACATACAGAGCAATAATCTTTTGGGGCTTCTCCTCCCATGTAGGAGAAATCTTTAAAGTAAAAAAAGAATACTAAGATGCTTACTTAACTTGAAACCCAGAACCTTCTGCGCGCCACACTTTGAAAGGTTAGGCGTATTAACAGTTCCCTCCATATATTTCTTACAGCTTGTTCTTTTTGTTCGGAAACACATCAATATTTGCTACAAACAGTGACAGATATACAAACGACATGACTATGTAGACCAGGCCCAGAAGTGAACTCACAATCCCTGCACACAGAACAACTTTCTTTGAAAAAGGACCCTGTTATAAATACATAAAAGCCTACCGAAGTTTGAAAATTAAAAATATCGAAAACGACATAAGACTTAAAAAATGTGTTAAAAAGTATCTAGTGGACAAATGCCTCTACACATTTATTTAACTAACAAAATCTAGGTAAAATAAATCATTAAAACTTTACTGTAAAACTTTTTTGACGTTGCTTTGTTAAATTGTGTGTTTAGTTTTATTGGCAATAAATGTTTTGATTTGATTTGATTCTCGTTAAAATCTCGTCAATTGTTAGCACTGGAAAGTCCCGAAAGTTGGTACTAAAGTGCAAAGGTCCGTTTCTCATAAACAAACTTCAGGATCAACCAGATCAAAAGTCCCATACACTGGAGTTTATGCTGCTGAGCATATGAAGAAATGGGAAGTTTTAGATGACGTTTAAACAGATAAATGAGTGGAAGAATTAAAGTAAGCTGAGCATTTATTTGTGCTGTCGGAAGTACTCCCGGTATATCCATTGGGAATCGTACTACCCTGAGCACTTATTACTTTTGTGACACAATGATATGGCATAACTCTTAGCGAATGCTGTGTGTGTATGTCTTGATATCAAGGCACACTCCTTATAAACAAAAAAAAAATCACGTTATCTTGAGAGTAGGCAATTTTTTAGAAGGGGATGAAATTAGTACATAATTAGTAGCAAATTAGAGGGGGTGTGCCTTGATATCAAGCCACACACCCCATAAAAAAATGAAGTTATCTTGAGAGTAGGCAATTTTTTAGAAGGAGGCAAAATTAGTACATAGTACCAAATTCTGGCATACTCACTTTTCGTCGAATCTCTTTCCTAAGCAGAGGGGGGTGTACCTTGATATCAAGCTACGCACCCCATAACAAACAAACAACAATCTTGGGAACCGATGGTTTTTGTACACTAAGAGAACCCTTCTTTAAGAGTACATAATTAGTACAAAATTATGACATATCAACTTTTATTAAATCTATCTTCTAAGCATGTCGGGTGAATGTGAATGTCTGAGAATCTCTAGTAATCGAGATTCTGTCAAATTTATCAGTCGTTTTCCTAAGGTATTGTCAAGAATAGTACCTATCGGAAATTTTGATTTTTCAGGTTTATGGTCGACAACATCCAGTAAGGAAGGCCTAAAAATTTTGGATCACAAAGGGATATTTCACATCCAGGTAAAACTAGGAATGCATTAAAATATGTTATAAACTCTTTGGTTTTCCAAGACTTTGATATGAAAAAACACTTAAAAGTACTTAACACCGCGAGTGTAAAAACTACGATTGAAAGGTAATTTTTACACTAATAATATGATTCTTACTTATATAAGGGAAGTTTACACTCTAAATAGTACTTTCGCTTTTTTTTTTGGTAAAATTGATTCTCAAAGTCTGCGTATTATTATTGTTGGTTAATTTTGGTTCATGTGAGTGTTAATATTAACACCCTGATATATTTTCTATCCCAGCTCATTTTTTGTTGTGCTTATAGTCACATTCATTTGGGCAGAAAATGATCCTATAAGTACGGAAAAATAATTTTGACATCTTCGACAGCAGAGCAAAATTAAGACCTTTGTTTAAAAGTGATATTTCTTTGTTATTAAAAGTTTGAGAGGATAGGTTTTCTACAATGTTTGCGATTTCCTTCGACTTTTTTGGTTGTGGTTCAGAACGTTTTTTGTAGCTTTTTATTAAGTGAAGACATCTTCGTAAATTTGTTTTCAATTACTACAAACATATGTCTTTGGAAATCGCATCATTCTTCAAAGTTCTTATCACTAAATCTAAATGTCAGTTTTTTAAACAGTCGGTATGCTTCAAGCTCAAACATACTTCGTTTTGCGTACAAATTTTTGATTTCTAAATCTAACCATTTCTGTTTTGCAAACGGGGCTACTTTTGAAGAAACTGTAGATTTCGACAACTTTACTTGAACAAAGTTTGGAAAAACTATTTTAGTTTTTAGAAACCAAATATCTGCTCCAACTAGCCAAATCTTAGTACTAAACTTACGATAGAGATTTAGTTCCGCTGACCGTGAAGCCATCTGAACTATGTTGGGAATTTGGAACCTTTATTTGCACTAAAACAAAGTTATGATTGTTTTCCACAAACCAAAACTACACTTTTTTGCACTCGACACGCGTTTCGCTAACAACGTTAGCATCATCAGGAGACGATAAACAATAAACTAAATTAACCTACGTTCTATCTTGTATACAATCTTTTAGTGGGCGGAGATAAGACTAATAATTTGTGATTGACCACGCTTTATAACCCTATCTCCCCTCAACTAAAGAATAAAGTGTACTAAACGGGATAGGTCCTCTATCTTTATTTAAACTATTTCTGGATTTAATGATTTCCATACTTTCATATGCATTCGAAAGTCTTTTGTTTGGTACACTTTTCAGAAGTTTTAGGTTATCTAATGTGAATCTATGATTGTTTTTAAAAGCATGCTCGGCCACACTTGACTTTTCTGTTCTTCCGTATTTTAGGTTTGCTAAGTGTTCTTTAAATCGTGTTTGAATAGAGCGTCTCGTTTGGCCAACATATTTTTTGTCACAATCCATGCAACTAATTTTGTAAATTCCACTTTTTTCTTGAACTCTAGTTTTGTCCTTGGGATTTCCTAGTAAACTTCTTATTGTGTTAACGCGTGTCGAGTGCAAAAAAGTGTAGTTTTGGTTCCAAATTTCCAACATAGTTGAGATGGCTTCACGGTCAGCGGAACTAAATCTCTATCGTAAGTTTAGTACTAAGATTAGGCTAGTTGGAGCATATACTTGGTTTCTAAAATCTTGCAAAAAATTCAAAGTTTTTCCAAACTTTGTTCGAGTAAAGTTGCCGAAATCTAAAGTTTCTTAAAAAGTAGCCCTGTTTGCAAAACAGAAAGGGTTAAATTTAGAAATCAAAAATTTGTACGCAAAACGAAGTATGTTTAAGCTTGAAGCATACCGACTGTTTAAAAAGTTGACATTAAACTTAGTGATAAGAACTTTGAAGAATGGTGCGATTTCCAAAGACATATGTTTGTAGTAATTGAGAAAAAATTTACGAAGAAGATGTCTTCACTTAATAAAAAGCTACAAAAGTTAAAACGTTCTGAACCAAAACCAAAAAAGTCGAAGGAAATCGCAAACATTGTAGAAAACCTATCCTCTCAAACTTTTAATAACAAAGAAATATTTAACCCCACAAAAAGATAATTTGAGTTCAATCTCTAATCTTTCAGAAGGCACAAAGAGCTATGTGCGAGATGCTTGACGATATCAGATCTCTCAAAACATCATTCAAAACAACAAAAATAGTACATTAAATCACAATAAAATAATTAAAAGTTTGAGAGAAAAAGGTGTTTTCCATCTAAAGGCTGACAAGGGTAATAAAGTTGTTATATTAGATAAAACGGATTATTCCAAAAGGGTAGAAAACCTAATAAAAAATGGATTCTACAAACAAGTCCCGAAGAACCCCTTATCAATAATGATTAACGAAGTAAAATACACAATTAAAAAATGTAACAATATTATTACTAACAATATTAAATATAAGCTACAAGTAAGCAATTCCACTATGCCGAAACTGTATTGTCTTCCGAAAATCCAAAAGCCTGGAAAATCGGTTAGACCTATAGTTTCTGCTGCAGGATCACCTACTTACAACATTTCGAAATGGCTAGCAAACGAGTTTGAAAATTTACCTATAAAGGAAAAAGGTTTTTCTGTTCAAAATTCCCTTGAATTTATCAACAAAGTTAAAGATATTTCACTAAAAGAAGCTGAAATTTTAATCTCGTTTGATGTTAGTTCGTTGTTCCCTAGTGTGCCGATCCCCAATACCTTACAATACCTGGAGGAACCACTAAAAAAAAACAATCTAGAAGACAAACAGACTTTCGAATACCTATCTTTAACAAAACTCTGCATGAATCAAAATTACTTTCAATATAAAAATAACTACTACCAACAATTAGAAGGAACCACAATGGGTAATAGTTTATCACCTTTTATCGCAAACCTCTTTATGAGCAAATTTGAATCAGATATAAGTAAAGAATTTGAGTATTTCCCCAGAGTATGGTTCAGGTATGTAGACGATGTGCTTGCAGTATTCAACACTAAAGTAACTAGTGTTGAAAATTTTATGGAAAAAATAAATAACAAATTTCCCACTATTAAATTTACTTATGAAACAGAGAACAACGGTACACTGCCACACTTTAGTTATAAGAAATAAAAATAAATTGGACTTTGACCTATACAGAAAAGGAACGGCCACCAACAGGTATATTCCAAATGACTCTTTTCATTGCTTACAACATAAGCTTGCAAGTTTGCACTTTTTAACATATAGATTAGTAAATTTCCCCTTAAACAAAGAAAGATTTGAAGCAGAAAAGAATAGGATTAGGAATATAGCTGGCGAAAATGGTTACGACGAAGGCTTAATAAATAAGCTGATAAATAGACATTCTTTTCAAGAGACCTTTCGGAATTCCACTTTTTTCAGACCTGCGACTCAAAATTTGTATCAATTCCTTATAATCCTAATTATACGAGAGGATTACAAAAAGTATTTAATAACACCGGTCTTAAATTAGTATATCAATCCGGTAACACAATAAGAAGTTTACTAGGAAATCCCAAGGATAAAACTACAGTTCTAGAAAAAAGTGGAATTTACGAAATTAGTTGCATGGATTGTGACAAAAAATATGTTGGCCAAACGAGACGCTCTATTCAAACACGATTTAAAGAACACTTAGCATACCTAAAATACGGAAGAACAGAAAAGTCAAGTGTGGCCGAGCATGCTTTTGAAAACAATTATAGATTCACATTAGATAACCTAAAACTTCTAAAAAGTGTACCAAACAAAAGACTTGAATGCATATGAAAGTATGGAAATCATTAAATCCAGAAATAGTTTAAATAAAGATAGAGGACCTATCCCGTTTCACGTTCACAGAGGGTTCTTCTCGTTTATTATTAAGGCCTTTAATATCAGTTAAAGCAATCGTAAACATTGTCACTATCAAACTTTTCGCATTCTTAATATTATCACATTGAACCAGTTGACCAATAGTTGTTACAAAAAACTGTTTAGTTAATCTGTGAGCTTTTTTTGACAGTTCTCCGTTCAATTCTCAGATAACAAAAGTGTTCAAAAGTAGTTTCATAGGATAATGCATTGCAGAAATGTTGCAAATATATATCAAATGTTTTAAACTGTGTGTAAAGTAAAGACAAAGACAAATCTGTAAACACTTCTTCCAACCATGAGTAAATCGCTACTGCGTTCTGACTTTCGGAGAGCATGTTGCACATATAAAATTGGTTGTATTTTTCAGACATTGTACTCCTAAGGGTAATATCATACAGGAAAACGTGATGACTTTTTTGACCGTCGAGTTATATCGATATAAGCTACTTTGATTTTTTTGTATTGACGTTATTATATTTTCATCACTTCCATTTTTTTAATAAGTTCGTATTTTTTGGTTTGCACCTCTTTATTAATTTTGAATACTTTTGAAGCCATAATTTTTCTAAAATGACTAGATACCATGTGCGTAGTCAGCATTTTCTTTCTTGGTTTTGAAATGGTCTATTAAAAGTACGAGTTTTAAAATTATACTTTCAGACATTTTTTATAAAACAATTAATTAAAATATCTGTGTCTTTCCCCTCTGGACGTTTTTTCACGAGACATACTAATTTGGATTTGTGTAAAGAATACGCGTTTTCCATTAAAAATTAAAAGATATGTACCATTTTATTTTCATAAAATAATTCCAGTTCATTGCAAATTGTGAAAAATCGCGAAAGCTTCCAATAAAAAAAAAATCACGATAAAATTTAAACCTATACTTTATTACGAAAAATAGTTCATGGGCTAAATTTATTTAAATAAATTTTAAAAAACAAAAACCAGAGCGCGAGATTTTAAAACTACAATAAAATAAAATGATAAAAGTAACTAAGTACTTACAACTCTGGCTACTAAACTTCACTTAATAACCAGCACTAATAAACCAAGATAAGTATAATCCCGGGCATACTTTAAGCCACCACTATTGATGCACCGAACTGACGACCTGTTCATCTCGCAATTCGGAACTAAATAAACGCTCACAAAAATTATTCTGTACAAATGAGTCCCCACGTTAGAAACAATCTGCGTCATCTCGCATTCCAATGTCTTCAAATTAGGGCAAAAATTATATTTCACTGAATTAAAACCAAAGCAGGTCACCAGCTCAAAGTAGGTCACGAGATTCTTGCCTTTTCTTATTAAAACGTCTGATACACCAACATTCCTTCTTTAGAAAGGGGCCCGTGTTCCAAATTGGGGACCGTTTGACCCAGAAAAACAAAACCCCGTGATTTTAAAGAAATTCCAAAATGCTTACGAAAAATCAAGCCTGACGTCAATAAAAATTTGATATAAAACAGCAAATTGGGACCAGAGAAAAGGAGTCTAAAAACAACCAGAAAATTAGTTAAAAGATTCAGCCTTGTGTTTCAAAAGTAATTGTTACAAGAACTAAGTCGTGTTAATAGTGCCAAAATGACTTAAAATTAAGTGTCTCCTTTTAAGGATAAAAATTGTACTTTTATGAATAAGTTAGTTAGTAGCGAAAAATGTTGGTGGCTCTCGAACTAGTGAAATCCCAAACTGTCTAGCATGTAAGTGTTTAAAAAACTAACTCTTAGGAACTTTGATATACAGTTGAACAATGACAAGGTATTTTGTTTTTAAACATATTATCCTAGAGAGATACTGAAAAATAGTTTCAAAGATCAGTTCGAAAGATCAGTCTTTAATGAATTTCTAAGCATCAGTTTTAATTATAAATCAGTTCTAAAAAGCAGTGACTTACATAGTGGAAAATGCAGCAGCAGTAAAAGTGTCCAGTTTAATTTAAAAAGTTCTCAAAATGACTTTGCCACGAAAATATTTTGAGCCAGATAAAAGACGACAGACCCAGAACGTAAGAATTAAATATTAATAATGTTAGAACAATGCATGTAGTTTATTGATTAGGAAGTTAAAATATCGGCTTATTTCTGGAGATGAATGTAAACGTTTGTATTATGGCTATTCTTTAACCGATACAGACACATGTATGAGTGAAGGAATTAAAATTAACGGAAGATTTTGTAGAATTATGTATGGATGGAACTTACATTTTAAATAAAATATTTATTATGTTTTGATCAAAAAATAAATCGAGTTGTCTATTTATAAATCCCAAAATTCAAGATTACTATGCACACTAAAACGCTCATGCCCAACATTGTAAAAAAATTGTGACGTCTCTTAAGGAGTTAAAAGTTATCCGCTCGAACTTTAGAAAATTTAGAAATAACCCTCAAGAGCAGATTTTCTGGAAAGGGATGATTTTCTGGAAGGGGATGATTGAAAAAAGAAAATATTTTTTAAAAAATCAGAAAAGTTTTAGGTCTCTACAGACAGTGCATAGTAAAAAAAAAATGTCAGCGACGACAGTTTAACAGACAATTACAATATTATTTGAATATATAGAGCCTAAACTTCCTAATGATAGGATAATAAGTGTTCAGAAAATGTTGAAGAAAATAGAATACTTGTTGTAGCCATTTTAGTATCATGAATATACCCAAGAAGTCATCATTTAAAGAAAAGTATGCAGTGACCAAAATTAGTTCAAACATAGGGCAAATTTTAGAGTACTCTGGCATTTTAACAAAAGGCAAGATGGAATTTATATTGATTGAGAAGGTGTTGTGTACGCTTTTTAAAAATGGTTTTGTTTGACCATGACTTAATTATTGATTGAGAATGCTTGTGTACGCATTTTAGAAGAGAAAATTGGCGTTGTGTAAGCCTTTATGAGAGGAAATTTGTGTTGTGTAAGAAGAAAATATTTGTTGATGAAACAGGAAATAAAAATTGTGTTTGTTCCACTTTGTACTAGAAGATTGCTGCACAGTTTGAAACAGGCAAGCAGTTTGAGAAAAGGAGTTAAAGAAGTTTTTTTTGGGAAGCTTTAAACAATCCGAGTTCTTTGTTACGCGCCAATAACTGAGGACTAGTGTTGGGACAGTTGTCGTCTGTCTTAAGCACGTACTGAACCATGAGTATGATTGATTGCCCTAACAAAAGAAAAAAAAATATGTACTCCGAAAGAAAAATAATAGCGTAAATGTAGAAAAATGTTAGAAATGTACAATGCTACAGGACGTTCAGAATCTACACTGAAAAGAGAGAAAGACGAGAAGGAAGTGGAACGCATGAATTTTCAAGTGATATAAATTGCCATGTAGGTAGTTAATCTATGCGTTGGTCCGGAGTGTTAAAAATATGTGTGACAAAGAAATTTTGATGGTGTTAAAGAAAACTCTAAGAATGTTTGAAAGGCAACTACATAAAAATTAAAAGATGTCTTAAGTTGAAAGAAATTGTTTTGAAATTTATTGAGTTAAGACATTACTCGTCAGAAACTATTTGTTCGGAAGGGTTGTAGGTCCTACAACTTCCGACATTAAACAGAAAGTTTGATGGTCTGAGAGTAGTTTCTTAACGATATGTATCGTAGAAGTAATTTCAGCAAACAATTACCAGTTCAGTGGTTTTAGAACCTTATGGTAATGCTCTTAGGAGATAGTAAATTACTTCTATACAGCAATTAGGATTGATCAAAGTTTTGAGAAATATTTTGGAAGAAATAATCAAAACAGATTGGTTTTGAGGAACAGGAGGACGATATGAGATAAAACAGCGGTCACGAGCAACGAAAGAAAGAATTTGGGAGATAAAATTGTTTTAAATAAACCAACAAGATGTTGACACAAAATAAAGTTAAAAAAATCAATAAAGTGAGGGCTGTCAGCAAAACCTATGGAAATGGCTAGAACAAAGTACGAGAAGGCGGTATGGAAGTGAATACAAAATATAAATCAGTATGAAATAAGACAAAAATTTGTTTTTGTCCAAAGTGAAAAATTTTAAAGGAAAGTGAAAAACTATCAAAGTAATTATAAATAGCGTGAGTGAAAAAAAAAATCACAATAAAAATGTTCTAATAAATTATGGTGATGATGTGAGAAGAAACTTTCCAGATTGATAATACAAGTAAAGGGATACTTGTGGAAGTTCCACGAGCACTATCGACGTACCAACTAGTATATCGATGACCAGCACCATAAGTCCTGCAACCCAACAGAAGATAGACAGAGATCGAAAATAAAACAGTCGAATCAAGTTGAAGAACCGCAGCATGAGGTAAAATTTGCAGAGCACTATATAATGATATTGTATTGTTCTTTTTAATTTAATTTTTGTATTGTTTTTTTTTCTTATTTTTTTTTCTCCATTGTCATTATGGTAAAATAATTTTTATTTAGGTATATTCTTCAATATTTTAGATTTTTTAAGGTTTCGATTTTTTAAATATTTTTGGGTCTTACCTTCTGAGTCTAATAAAAAAAAAACAGCGATCAAGTATCGGGACGTGGTTTTGAAAATGAGAATACACAAAAACATGAAAGATATCTGGCTCATTTAAAAAGGCATAGAACGAAATAAATATAGGTCACTGGGACCCTCTTAAATTAGTTACGGTAGGTTAGGGTTTATGTTTACCCAAGAGCACGACGCGGGCTTTTAATATCACATTTCAGGTTCAATTCTAAATGAAAGAAGTATGTAGTAGGTATAATACCTTATGTGACTGGAAAATTAATAGGGAAATATAGAAATGTTTGATTATAATTTTTAATACTCAAGAGTACTTTAAAGTTAATAAAACTAAAATTTTTATATTATCTATGGGTGCAATAAAGAAAAAAAAATCTTCTAATTAAGACTAAAAAGATGAAAATAGTTTTACATATTTTTATTGTTTGCAACACATATAATAGTTATTACAGGTACAGAAACTTAAACTAGGCTTACCTTAAATAAAAGAGGGATAGATCAAGCAAGAGAAACTTAACTTGAAACAAATCGTTTAACTTAAATTTATTGAAAAGCAAAATTTAAATCTAATTAACCCAAACCAAAATTCAACACTTTGTTAAGGCTTCTTAAAATATTCTTAAAACGATAAAATGAACTAAAATACGATTAGGAGTCAACAAGTTTTTTTTTTGTCTAAATTGATACAAAAAACATGACACACACACACACAAATGGTTGGGTTGAGACCTAGTGAATCTGGATCTGATTAATCTTATGATAATAGTTCAGAATTGCTATTGTAGTCTGTCCGTGGATCTATAACCTGTAAAAATTAAAAAGCTTTAGCAAATGGTCATCAAATTTTAAAACCCCGCTTGTGAGATATCAAAATACAACAATTGAATTTTAAAAGTAGTAGATTTATATGGAAACCTCTGTTATTATATTCACGTTAATAAACGAAATTTCACAGCTAACTGCACCTTGTAAAAAACCTACGAAATCCGCCTATAAGTGTGCCTAACCCAAGAGGGTATTAGATTTCATAATTTATGACCAAATAAAGATCTTCCGAGAACTTTATTTGAACCGAAATAGGGAGGAATGTAAAGAATACGCGTTTTCCATTAAAAATTAAAAGATATGTACCATTTTATTTTCATAAAATAATTCCAGTTCATTGCAAATTGTGAAAAATCGCGAAAGCTTCAAATAAAAAAAAAATCACGATAAAATTTAAACCTATACTTTATTACGAAAAATAGTTCATGGGCTAAATTTATTTAAATAAATTTTAAAAAACAAAAACCAGAGCGCGAGATTTTAAAACTACAATAAAATAAAATGATAAAAGTAACTAAGTACTTACAACTCTGGCTACTAAACTTCACTTAATAACCAGCACTAATAAACCAAGATAAGTATAATCACGGGCATACTTTAAGCCACCACTATTGATGCACCGAACTGACGACCTGTTCATCTCGCGATTCGGAACTAAATAAACGCTCACAAAAATTATTCTGTACAAATGAGTCCCCACGTTAGAAACAATCTGCGTCATCTCGCATTCCAATGTCTTCAAATTAGGGCAAAAATTATATTTCGCTAAATTAAAACCAAAGCAGGTCACCAGCTCAAAGTAGGTCACGAGATTCTTGCCTTTTCTTATTAAAACGTCTGATACACCAACATTCCTTCTTTAGAAAGGGGCCCGTGTTCCAAATTGGGGACCGTTTGACCCAGAAAAACAAAACCCCGTGATTTTAAAGAAATTCCAAAATGCTTACGAAAAATCAAGCCTGACGTCAATAAAAATTTGATATAAAACAGCAAATTGGGACCAGAGAAAAGGAGTCTAAAAACAACCAGCAAATTAGTTAAAAGGTTCAGCCTAGTGTTTCAAAAGTAATTGTTACAAGAACTAAGTCGTGTTAATAGTGCCAAAATGACTCAAAATTTAAGTGTCTCCTTTTAAGGATAAAAATTGTACTTTTATTGAATAAGTTAATTAGTAGCGAAAAATGTTGGTGGCTCTCGAACTAGTGAAATCCCAAACTGTCTAGCATGTAAGTGTTTAAAAAACTGAAACTCTTAGGAACTTTGATATACAGTTGAACAATGACAAGGTATTTTGTTTTTAAACGTATTATCCTAGAGAGATACTGAAAAATAGTTTCAAAGATCAGTTCGAAAGATCAGTCTTTAATGAATTTCTAAGCATCAGTTTTAATTATAAATCAGTTCTAAAAAGCAGTGACTTACACAGTGGAAAATGCAGCAGCAGTAAAAGTGTCCAGTTTAATTTGAAAAGTTCTCAAAATGACTTTGCCACGAAAATATTTTGAGCCAGATAAAAGACGACAGACCCAGAACGTAAGAATTAAATATTAATAATGTTAGAACAATGCATGTAGTTTATTGATTAGGAAGTTAAAATATCGGCTTATTTCTGGAGATGAATGTAAACGTTTGTATTATGGCTATTCTTTAACCGATACAGACACATGTATGAGTGAAGGAATTAAAATTAACGGAAGATTTTGTAGAATTATGTATGGATGGAACTTACATTTTAAATAAAATATTTATTATGTTTTGATCAAAAAATAAATCGAGTTGTCTATTTATAAATCCCAAAATTCAAGATTACTATGCACACTAAAACGCTCATGCCCAACATTGTAAAAAAATTGTGACGTCTCTTAAGGAGTTAAAAGTTATCCGCTCGAACTTTACAAATAACCGTCAAGAGCCGATCTTCACATTTGCATTGTTTACAAATCGAAGTCAATTTTGGAAAAGCTTCGTTGCTCTTGGGGAAGATTTTGTTTCTTTTAAATTCAAATAAGAATGGTAGTTTTTCTATTACTGAAATTTTGTCAATTTTTTTATAAAAAAAAACTGGTCCAGAATCTTTGTTGGAAAACAAAATATTTTTTAGTTTCTTTGTAGTAGCATCTTTTCGTTTATACATTTCCGAATGAACAAAAAGTTGGTCAAACTCCTTCCCGCTAATATAAAAATCTGAGTGCCGACTGTACTCTTCGTCACTACTATTATTATATAAAAAGCAGTAGTGATACAACTGCTTGTTGTGCTAATACTATCCGTGGTAAATATTTTTTCGCTTGTCTGCTCGGGGTTTTTATGATTATTTTTCTGCAAATTTATTATTTCTAAAAGATTATACTATTTTTCTTTGCCGCAGTAAAAAGTGTCAATGGTGTCTTTCTTGTGTGGTGGTAATTTAGCCGAACGCGACCATATTTTATTATTTTTTGGAGCTACTTCTCCACTTATCACAATCTTCTCTTTATGGTCAGCAAAGGCGTTTTGTATATATTGTATGTCTTTCTTCCCGCCGTGCCTTATCCATTTAAAATAATAAAACCAAAAATTAAAAGGCTTTAGGCTTTACTAAAATTCTCTTTGCGACCCTTAAACAAATAGTAGGGTCGGTACACGACGAAAATCACTTAAAATCTGCACTTTTGAATTTTTTTTTTGGTCGAAGTAACCGATTTTCTTATCGACGGAACTTGACTTTTAAAGCCTTTTTTTTTCAATAAAAAATGATTGGGGAAAGTCGAGCAAAGTCCGTATATTTCGGCCACGACACGTAGAATTACCCCACCCTCATCTGGATTCGACCGAAAATGGTCGATGTGTTTTGAGCGAAATATCATTTCCTCATATGCAGGATACATCAAATCAAATAAATTAATCTTTACTACACTCCCAGTCCACAGCGTTACGTAAATCTTACGTAAAAAAGTATAAAACACATGGTTACTTTGTTACATAAATTCTAGGTAAACTGGAACTTACAACAAGGTAAAAAGTAACGTACGTGTTCTGCATAATGCCATGCACAAAGCCCCTACTTTTTCCGTAAGTAAGATGTAATTAAAATAGCGTAAATAATACACGGCAACAAAAAATTGGGAAACGGCAGATATCTAACTAGTAACTAGAAATTGAATCAAAAGTTACGTCACGTAAATAACGTACTCCTTTTGTAACTATTATATAAATTTATAACACAACATTATAACATAAATATTACGTATTGCAATGTATCATTTCTGTAAAATTAAAGTCATATTGTGTATATAATATTTATATACTTCTACTGTCACAACAAGGTAAAAAGTAACGTACATGTTCTGCATAATGCCATGTACAAAGTTCTCTTCTTATTACGTAAATATAATGTAATTAAAGAAACATTAGTTATGTTATGTAAATATTACGTAAATTTTAGAAAAACCTTTTATGTAAATTTGTTTTGTTTTGCTATGTTAATGTAACAGATGTGTGTGCTGAGCTGCAAGCTCTATTTGGACCAAGAAATCATTTTTTTTAAACATTGACAACAATTGACCGTACGGTGTGAAACAACGTATCGATTTTCGATATTTTCGTCATATCGATGGCGAGTCGAATGAAACCACCTGTGTCCTATTTTTGTTTAAACACTGGCCTACATTCAATAAATAGAAGTTGACAATAAGGTGTCAAGCGGGGTTGGTATCTATCCTGCATATTTCAACCCTGGCGGGGCGTACTGGATGACTTTCATCTGATTCTGACCGATATTTTGGCTGGAAGCCCTTTTTACAGGGGGTTCAAATTTTAAACAAAATTACATGCTCAGCGAGCGAGGTATCATTTCTTCAGATTTCGGAAATCGCAGATTAAATAAAACCACCTCGCTTAAGACCTTTTAATTTTGTTCAAAATTTGAACTTTGGGTTCGGTTGGGTCGAGGGGGGGCGAATGGCTTTATTCGACTCCCCATGGCAAAAACATCCAAAATCGATAGGTAAGTGTTGGAATCAAATTTGAGGTAATGAACCTTGAAACCTCGCTCATTTTATATGAATAATTCCATTATCTTCATAGAAAGCTTCCATAAATATCAATTTTCTTAGCTACTTATCTGCTTTGCTCTATGCAGGTAGTAGCCTGGAACCACTATTTTGGAAAAACAACAGCACACTGCATAATAAAAGAAACATATCCATCTACTTATTTTTCTTACAAGAAATCATTTAGATAAGATATAAAAAAATCCTTTTTTTTAATCAGAGGCGCAATTTCAACTTTGCGCACTATTTTTAGTGCGCAAAGTGCAACAATAATGTTTTTATGATTTTGATATAAAATATGTCGTTCAAAATCAGATTTTTATGTATTAAGACTAGAGAAAATAATAAAGACCTTTTGCACCTCTTACAAAAAATCCCCGTTAGGTGACTTTATCGCTTAATAACGCATTGTGACGTAGCTAACGTCACGTTATTTTTATGACAGTTTAGTATTATAAAGATTTACAAAAAGAATTCGTCTAATAATATTTTTCTCAATGTTTTACATTTCTTACGAAATGCTAGCCAAAGGAAATGATTAAACAAAAATTGACACTTATCTTTACAATTAAAAAGAATACAGAACATATTTGCATTCAAAATCAATTTAAATTATTTGTTTTTCTACTTAACGTTTTACTGTCGGCAACCATGTCAATTATAAGGGATACGGTATTCTCACGCAGGTAACGTCAATCTTTATCGGTTACTAAGGGATTCTGTTATTACCTCGTAACTGCGCATGCCCGAAATAAGCGATAAAGTAAAAAGGCATCAAAATAATAGGTGCAAAAGGTCTCCATTTATTCTAGATTTGGAAAATTCTTGACCCTCATAGAAAAAATATTGTTCCTAACACTTGCGCAAAGTGTCTTTCCCGCACTTAAAGCTTATCCGAACTCCACTTCGTGTCCTCCGTCTAACTACTTTTGCGTGCGGGAAAGTATAACTTTGCGCACTTAGGAAAAGTTAGCAAAATAACTGTTTCACATAATTATTTCAAAATGGAAAACAAAGGTTTTGTACAGTTGTGGGAAAACTTAGTAGTTTTGGTAAATGGAAATTTTTTTGATTGGTAAATATTTACAATTTCAAAAAAAATTAAACCATATATTTTAAAAAAATCTTATCAGTTGTAAGCCCTTAGCATAGAAACTTCATAAATCAAAGTTGACCACTTTTTTTCTTTTTAGCATGATCCTGATGGCAGCATGTGGTAGTTATTATAGTAGTTAACATTGGTGCTTCGAGTTCTGACTATGACTCAGTTTTCGAGGAATCTGCTTATGGCAGCGCTCTCTTGAATGGTAGTTTGCAACTTGCACAGCCTCAACCACTTCCGGGAACAAAAAGAGCTTTTCCATTTTTCTTTGCGGTAGATGCGGGCTTCCCTCTCCATCAAAAACATTATAAGGCCATACGCCAGAAAATACTGTGACGATGCAGATCCAGATGCAGGAGAATAATTGAAAATACTTTTGGGATATTGGCTCAAAGGTAAAGGAGGCTGAGAAACCAATTATCGCAGACGAGGACATACGTGAAGTCATCATAATGGCAACCGTGGCTTTAAAAAACTTCCTCCAAAAAGGGGATTTGTCGACTGGGAGGACAAAGAAGGTAACAGTCACAAGGAACAAAGGTGCAAATTTGAGGAGCGTTAGAAGTGAGGGATCGAATAAAAAAAGTACAAGAGCCGAGAGATTACCTAGCAGACTGGCTTGTTTTCCCTATTGGTGCCTTGAAATATCAGTGGGATCGACTGTACAGAGCTGGTGTACCTTAATACTTTAGATGCAACACGAATTTATACTGCATTGCAGGAGGCTCTAGGCAGCTATTTTACAAATCTTATATAAACATGTATCGTAACGTTGTTTTACTTGGGTTGTCTTTAATACATATTTTTTGTTATAGGTACTGGGTCTTTTGTGTGAAAAAAAAACATATTCCTTTACATTTAGTGGGAATGTGTTTCAACAGCTTTGTAAAAATATTAAAATTAAATAAAATTATATTTAATTTTAAGGTAGTCTCTTAATACTGCAGAAGTCATCTAGTTTTAATACATTCTTAGATGTTATGGAATATATATGACTGATGAACTTAAAAAAAAAAACTACACTTAGTAATGCAATCATTTATGTTTCTTTTAACTTATGCCTAACAAAAATATTTGTTTTCGTTAACATTGATAACTTTAAATAAGTAACCTTGGCAAAAAGTGCAAATTATTTGCATATTCTTTCCGCTGTACTGGTACACACTGAATGTTTTCATATATTTTCAGGGATATAATAGATAGATATACACTATTGATTATCCCTATGAGACAATCTCGTCTTGAAAATTATTCTCTCCTGGGCATTAAGCACAGCCATGTCTGTGGCTTGGCTTTTTGCCCAGGAGAGATTGCCATTTTCGTCCTCCTCTTCTTGTTCCTTATTTTTATTTACATCTGTTAAATTTACAACAACTTTTCTGATTGTCGCACACATGGTCTCCTGGGCTGACTTAGCCCCCCGCTTTCCCTTACCACTACCTTCAACCCCCTTCTTCAGCATCGCCATCTTTGCATTAAATTCTTATGCTGAGGTGGGAGTAGCAGGGAGTGAAATGCTGCTTTCATCCAATATACTTATATCTTGAGATGCCTCATAGCCCTCAGTCATCCGGAAGTTCTCAAAGTCTTCTGTTTCTGTCATTTGGAAGATGCTGTTCCAAGCTTCAGACAGAATGATATGGCGCTGCTGGCTTGGTCCCGGAACCTCCTGGAAGTTCACCTGAGTGGTGGCGCCCTCTTCCAAATGTTTGACACAGTTCTGAAAATAATTTAGAGTTTTCTTAACTTTCTATAGTTACTTTCTTCAGTGCCGAAATATTTTAATATTGTTTTTTTTTGTTTCCAAAAGTTGAAACTAATTAAACACATCAGTAGTTTGATTACATGCAATTCAAACAATTTCCAGCAGAGGGAAAAAGAAGCTTATCGCTGTGACAAAGGGGGTTCAGGAACCCCATAATATGAAAGTAGGGACATGTTATATTGTAGGCCCTCGACCCAGATGGCGTGTCCCGTATTACCTTTGTTTATTTAGCCCTTAGTGCCAGCCATCTTTGTTTACAGGTACATGATTAGATACGGGGCAAACAAAGAATTTAATAAAGAAGATAAAAAATATGGTAATAATATTGTGTACATAAAATAAATATAAAACCTCAAGACAGACCCAATGGTTCTTTCGCAACTTTGTCTTTATGCTTTTTATCGTTACAGGGAACCCCTGCAACCTGCTCAATCAACTCCCCATCATCCATTGATTTTTTCGTAGGAATAATGTTGCTGAAAAACAAATACAAAAATATTTTCAAAAACAACCAAAAAATTACTTGACAAATGACATACGACAAATGACAGTTCCAAAATCGCATGCGCAAAAGTAAAGCTGTGATTGGTCCAAGCTTCCATCTTATTTCCTGTATAAACAGCCATTTTCCTTATATTATGTCAAGCTATGTATTTTCTAAAATCTGTCTTTTCCAAATCTTATTTTTGTGTATAGATTCAGCTTAAGGTGGATTTTACTAATTGAATTAGAGTGCCAGTGAAAGCACCGCTTAAACCATGGAGGTTCGATAAAAAGTACAAGGTCACATTACCAGAACGGAATGAGTGGCAAAGGAAAGAATTCCGAACGGAATTAAGCAGAGAGGCGACGGTCTGCTACACGGATGGCTCTAAGCTGTCAGCCAGGCAGACAACAGGCGCAGGAGTGTACGCGGAAAGCCTAGAAGTTCAGAAGAGTTATCCACTTGGAGAACACGCTACGGTGTTTCAGGCGGAGGTGTATGCCATTATCATGGCAGCAACCCTACCCGAGGTCAGAACTGCCAGGAGGGACATATACATATGCTCCGACAGCCAGGCTGCCCTCAAGGCTCTAAGTGCACCCAAAATAGTCAGTAGTAGTGGTGGAGGAGTGCGCTGAAGCACTGCAAACACTGGCTCAAGACAAAAGGGTGACACTGATGTGGGTCCCAGGTCATGAGGGAATACCAGGGAACGAGAAAGCGGACAAACTTGCCAGACTAGGGGCCGAAACCCAATACATTGGACCGGAACCTCTTCTGGGAATAACAAGATCAAGGCAGCTGAATTGGGGATTTCCCACAATAGAGGAAGAAGGGCGGCACTCGCTCAAATGGGCCGACATACTGCACTTCGTAAAGACAGGAAGGCCCGGAGAGAGAGGCGCAGCGGAAGTAGGGGCATAGGGGTAAGGAACGGGGTATGACAGAAAGGGCACATGAAGAGGCCTAATTGCCAGGACCACGGGCCGCTCCTATACTACTACTAGTACTAGGGATCATCAGTAGGCCAAAAATTTTTATAGGTGCATTCAAATAATCAAATCAAGAAGTTATGGACAAGTGGTTGGCAAGCACTAGGATAACAAGATAAGGAATAAATTCCCAATCTCCATTGTGGAGTGAAAAATAAATAAAAGGAGAATTTTACCAAGAAAAAACCACTACCCACTAACTGGCCTCAGACACGGTCACTCGACCAGTCTCTTTTATTTAACTTCGCAATGGACATTGGGAACTTATTCCTGATTATGTTATTATAGTGATTGCCGAGAATTTCTCTATGACTTGTTGATTTTATCGTTCGTGTTCGCCTACCAAAACTTATGGCGCACTGATGATTCTTAACAAGGGTTAAACGCGTATTTGCGTGTAGTTTCCAGTTAGTGGAAGAACCAGTGGAAAATGCTAAAAATCTAAATGTTTTTTCTTTTGGTAAAATTCTCTTTTTATTGATATTTAACTCCAGACATTAAGAATTTATTCCTCATTTTTTACTGACATTTTAACTTCTAAAAAGTTAGTTAAAATATAAAGTTTAGGTCTTAGAATTAAAAGTGAACGATAATGATTGTCGGAGTACTACACTTAAAGCAGTTTTGAGCTGAATTGTGCGTATTGCGTATTCTGGTTGGCCGTTTGGCTAAACGCTCTGAGGTCCGTTAAAGCGTAAAAAAGTAGATAATCTTGTTACTTACCCTTAATTTACCAACTTTTTTATATTGGGACTTTGGCATCCATAGTAGGATCAATGCCCAGTATAGCCAAGTATTTCTGCATAGTTAAAAACAAACACAAAATATCCATGCATCTAGCCGGGATTTGAACCCAAGACCGTCCTGCGCGACGGAGACCAACTTAAGAGCACTTAAAACCCTCACGGCGGCTATAACAACAAAACTAAACTAAACAAATTTACATTCGATCGCCATAAGCAAAGGAACAAACATGGTAAAGTCAAAACTACTTGTCATAATGCGTAGATAGATGTAGTAGGCGTTGAATTACCGGCCATCCAAAGAATATGTGACGTCATCTTTGTGGCGGACTTTTGAACTTTAAAAAAAAAACCGAGAATTTAAATGCATTTTTCTTTAGGTTTTACGCAAGAAGAAATAATGGTAAAGCTGTGATGGTAATTTAAGGCTTAAAACATTTTAGCATAACTTAAAGGGTAACGTTTTTGTTTAAGCAATTTTTACTATGTTTTTCACATTTTTAATCCATGATTTTGCTTACATTTTAAAGTTTTCTTTTCAAACTTTCGATTTTTAGAACAAAACACTCAAATTTTTCAAGTTTTTACTGTTTTTTAAGCATTCAAAAAAAGTACTGTCAAAAAACATTATCTCTCTTAAAATGAAAAATATTTAAGGTTGTTCAAGAGAGACAGCAGGCTATAAGAAAGTATTTTAGAGAAACATATAAATAATTTAAGACAACTGTTTAATAAAACTTTCTGTTTTGTCATCTGTCTGCGATCTTTAGTGGTGTAGTGCATATGATTTTTATTTTGCCATTTTTATCCAAAAATAGCAAAAATTGTAATTGTCCAAAACGTAAAATATGTAAGACATACGATGGTATTAATTTCTTTCATTCAAAGTTCTTTACACTCTTTAAATTTACCAAAAAACGTATGTGTGCGTATTTTAGCACATCTAAAAATAATTTAACAGGTATTTAACTAAATTATTTTAACGTTCATCATGCTTATGTCATTAAGGGCTAACATTTAAGGCGATTGTTTAATAAAAATTTCTGTTTTGTCATCTGTCTGTCATCTTTAGTGGTGTCGTGCATATTTTTATAGCTATTTTTATCCAGAAAACAGCGAAAATTGTAATTGTTCAAAGTATGTAAGACATAAGATCTTATTAATTTCTTTCAATCAAAGGTCTTTACAGTCTTTAAATTTACCAAAAAACGTGTCCTACTATAAGTGCATTTTAGAATATCTAAAAATAATTTAACAGGTATTTAACTAAATTATTTTAAGATTCGTCATGGCTCTAACGTAACATAGGTTAATGTTTTAGATTTTAAAAATTGTATTTTTACAAAATGTGCAATAATTTAATTGTTAAGCAAAAGACCCATTTTTTCTCAGAGTTTTTAAATTTGAAATCATTAAATTTAAGAACATTTTTCGTACGAAAAATTTTCCATAAGAATCGCAATTTGTAGAATCGATTTTTTTAAGATAATCGCATATCTATCATAATCATTTTTATCAAAACAACGCAAAACCCTCTCAGTTTTATAGCATCAAATCAAACCATACGGAAATGAGCTTTACACAAGAAAATGTACTGTAGTAGTAGTAGTCAGAGGCGGCCCGTGGGCCTGGCAATTAGGACTCTTCATGGGCCCTTTCTGCCATACCCCGTTTCACACCCCTATGCTCCTACTTCCACTGCAAATCATTCTCCGGACCTCCCTGTCTTCTTTACGTTCAGTATGTCGGCCCATTTGAGCGAGAGCAGCTCTTGTTCCTATCATCATCTACGAATAGCTTGGACTGTCTGCACTCTGACTCTTACTTCCAGGACGTCTTCAGTTCATTGGTTCGCCCATTTGTTGAGCTCACTCTGTACCTGTTTCCTTGTTATTCCCAGAAGTGGTTCCGAGAAAAATGTACAAGAGACTAAAAAGATTTCGTTTGTTTGAGTACGATGGCATCCGTTACTATGGAATGGCTGTTTTATTAAAAAAATGTCCTACGAAGTTCTGACTCTATAAATGACATTTCTGATAAAAAATGGAATAGACGAATTACGTTTCTTAAAATCAATTATTCTTGAGATGAAAATGTCTATAGGAAACAGTCCGATAAAAACCAGTTTTGATAAATCCTAGAGATTCGTTGAGCATACAGCTATGCAAATAGTTGCTATCCCGGTCAATCCCGCTAGCTATTGCTTTCTCTATGCTATAAACTAAATTACGTTTTAGGTACTCAGTGTTGCACAAGTGCGCGCAGGTAATGTTGCCTGAAAAGTAATTTAAATTTCGGCAAAGATTTAAAACTTCGTAAGCAAATAAAAGGGAGCAGTTGCCGAAATTATTTTAATGAACGTTTGAATTTATTTTTAATCGATTTACTGGTACGTAAATAATAGCAAAAAATGGTGGTCGGCACCCTTTTGGGGGCCAGCTTTACACTGCTTCCTGTTAAAGAAGTTATAGAAATTTTGTGCCCACGTTATCTACTAACGATTTCGTTTCTAAACCGAAAAATTTAATTTTTTGGTATCTTATTATTTTAATATTTTAAAAAAAGAATAACTAAAAAAACCCGCCGTTTATGAGTTATGAACTAATGGTCATAAAAAATTTTAGAGATTTTATTTAATATTTTAAGAAGTTTTATTCTTTCATTACAAAAATCAAATTATTGTACGTGGTATTGAAAGAAACAATTTGTTGGATTTCTTCAGACGTCTTATTTGCTGACAAAATAGTTGACTTCTACACACCAAGTTCGTTTAGATCATGATCGCTGCCTCCGTTGCCTTCTTAAAAAAAAATGAAAAATAAATAAAATAAAGTTCAAAATTAGGTTCCATATTTAATATAATGTATTTAATACAAAAATGACACCATACCTCCCTCGATTTGGCTTTTAGAAACAATGTCTGAGCTTCATTCATTTGAGATTTTATAACCAATCCCTTCTGTGATGTGTAAAGTTAGCACTATTGACGTTTATGTATTGGATCAACACTTGGGGCCTTGGCCATATCTAGTACACTGTGATCAATTGTCTTACGATAATGATAACAAAATGGCAAAAAAAGGGTTCAAAAACTTTCTATCATAATCAACTAGTGATAAAATTTAAACTAAACGAAATCAGAAATTTTCTGAATGAGGCCCTGTCCACACTGTGATCAGTGTGGCCAAAAATCTAGGGAGAAACAAAAAAATAAACGTCAGTTAAAGACAAAAGTACAAAAAACGGCATGTTTCATATATGATACATTATGCATATTGATTACATACCTTTATATTTCGTGAAAAATGCGGAAACAATTTTTTTTAAAATTAAAACGAATGTTAAATATTTACACAAAGGATTCTTACACCTTCCTCTATTTGCCATCCACTCAGGCCAATGTTCAACTGCGTTTTTTCTGACATCAATAGGTGGCACTATTGCGACTTTGGTTTTTCTTTTTTTTTTCTTTCATAAAACTGCTTGGTGGCCGTCCTCTTTTAATTCGGTTTTTACCAATCCTGCAAAGAGTCTGGGCCACCTCAATTCTGAAACTCTTTTGATTCATTGGGATAATGTTTTTTTCCAAAGAAACTCTTTTGTATAAAAGCCATGCATTTACTATTTCCACATCTACAAAATGGTAGAAAAGTCTAAAGTACCATTTTTTGGACCTCATTCTGATTTTGTGGCGTCCAATGTGGCTATCGAATAAATCTACACCACCCATATGTTTGTTGTGGATTGTAATACTATCCGGACATTTTACTTCCTTGTATTCTTTGTTTTTTTTTTTGTCAAATTTGCGTACAGTTTTTTCCGGTTTTTGTCCAGAAAAAGTAGACATTAAGTTAACCGGTTTGTTATCTTTCCATGACAAACAAGCGACACTTACACCCTCAATATCACCCACAAACTCAACTGCTGTTCTGTGGGAAGCTTACAATTTGGTATTCTATTTCGTCTAACTGTCCCTAGTGGTAGAATGCCTTGATTATGTAAGTAAACCATGAGGGGCAAAGAGGTGAAGTAGTTGTCAAAGTATAGTTTGTGGCGCATAAATTGGGGAATAACTCTTACTAAACGTACAACTACATTAGAGCTTGCACCAAAGTCTGGTTCATTCGCTGGTCTTTCATTTAAATTGTTTTCTTGCCCTGTGTATACTTCAAAGTTATAGGCATACCCAGAAACTCCACACAAAAAAAAAGAATTTGAAGCCCTACTTGTGTGGTTTGTTACCCATATATTGCTTCAAATGATGTCTCAGTTTGGTCGCACAGATCTGTTCATCAATAGATAAGCTCTCCTCAATTGGAACCATCAGAAACCTTTCCTGTAGAATTTTTATTACTGGTCGGAGCTTATGCAGTTTATCAAACCCTGGTTGGCCTACAGGGATCTGGGTTTCATTATTGTTGAAATGCAGATTCGTGCACCATTTTTCAAAACTATTTAGTGCCATAACCTCCTCTACAAAATCGCTTCCGGCTAAATCACCCCAATAGTCTCTTACATTTGTGCAGTAAGACACAGATGTAACAATGCATATACCCAAGTGCTTTTGAATGTCTTCTTTTCTTATACGCTCTGGCTTGTTTGTATTGCGTTGTGCACTGTGTAAGCTAGATTCTTCTGCTACTTTTTCCAATAATGTGTCCTCCCAAAAAAATTAAAGAACTGATAAGGCGAATCCAGCTCTAAAATATTTGAATTCAGAAGTGTATCTCCACGAAACTCTTTATCTGGATCAGGTAATTTTAGGTTGTTATTTTTCCAAATAACTTTCCTACTTGACTCTGTCACTTGTTCGGTCAAAGAAGACTTGCTGGTTGATGGCATACTTGCCAGCACATTTGGTGTGAAAGAGCCAGATGCATTCGGTTGCGGCGAAGAAACAGTATTTTCGCAACTATCTGGAGACTCCTCAGAAAGTGAATTGTCATCTGACGAGCTTCCGGACAAGTCGTTTGGGGATACTGTTGGGTCATCCTCATCTCCAGAATCTTCCAATTCGAACTCATCTTCGCTTTCCAGGTGATTGTTTACAATTTCCAACAATTCAGCGTCCGTTAGTGGCCGTTTTCTTTGAAGGTCTTTCCACCACTTACTCATTATCTGAAAAAAATAAATAAATTGTCTACTGCTAAGTTTATACACCCCAAATAAAAATTAAAACAAAACAAACATAGTTAAAATAGTGAAAATGGAACGCTTATAGAACAATAAAACAAAAACAAAAGTAAGTTGCATTAGTACATGATGAACGGTTTGGACAGGTTGAACTGATACATCAACCTGTCCAAACCGTTCATGCCAAGCCAGCAAAATATCGAAAATATATTATCTACTTACGTGTCTACAGGTCCACAATATTTTTTTTCTCGCCAAAAGACAAAAAAAAAACGCAAAAAATCGTTTGAATTAACCTCACTTTTGACGCCGGTACGAAACAGGTGCTTCTTCTTGAAGAAAAAATCCGCAATGAAAACAAAATCTACACATGTGAAACAAAAAAAAGTTGACACAACTGCTCATAGATAGCGAAAATTGTGCTAAATAAGAGGCGTATTAAACTTGTTACGGAAAAATCAATATCAGAAAGTACAGGACAATATCTAAAAAATGCAAAGTGTATCGTGCTACAGACTTCCTACAGGCATCATCCAAGATTTCGTCCAAAAAAAATACAAGTTATGTTTATTTTGTAGTAGAAAGGATCCTAATAATAGCGGCTTTAATAATTTTTTGGTATCACTTTAAATAACTAAGTTTTTTTTATTTCAAAAGTTACATTCACTATGAGCTTTATCAAACCTGTTGCGTAATAAAAACCTTGGCAAAATATGACATGCTGCGATACTGACATAAGTTAACAAATAAAATATAGAATGGTAAGTTTCTCCGGGTGAAGCTGTTTAAACATCGTGAGGAAAAAAGGAAAAACCAAGTCCAGAACAAGCTTCATACAATGTATTATTTCACACGACGCGTATCGATTTATAAAAAATCATTATCAAGTGGGGCATTTGCAAGTTTTCAGTGTAATTTTTATTATCAATATCCTTCTTTAAACTTGCAGATGCCACACTTGATAATGATTTTTTAAAAATCGAAACGCGTCGTTTGAAATAATACATTTTGTGACTCTGGACTTTTGTTATTTCCTTTTTTCCTCACGAAAATAAAATATAGTATTTTTTGTTGCGACTAAATAACGTACTTTTCAACAGTTTGTTATTTATTTTAATCGTTTTCGAGTGTTAAGTAGTGCAAATATTGTCCAGTTTATCAGAATTCATAAAATTTTATGTAGATCAGCCTTTATTATTATGGGTGCTGATGTGAAAATGAGGTATATCCGAGAATTACAGAAAACCATTCTTGCATTTCCCGACCAAAACTTTAAACCAATGGACATACCCTAGCATTGATTATTTCCACCAGCTCTCGCAGTCGTTGGCGTTGCGGTGGCTATGGTAAATTTTTTGGTTAGAATTTAATTTTTTTAATTTTCAGGACTCGTCGTCGTTTTGTTCACTGGAAGATTTTTATTTTGACGGGACATTAAATTTTTATTAAAGGTGCCCAGTAAAAATCGTCGACTTTTAAAAAGTGTTTACAAATTGGCTCTTTGTATCACCTATTTTTTTTCTGTTTTTTAATAAAGTAAACACATATATACAAACAAGCACATTTTATTAATTTTTTTTTAATATTAGACCTTAATCTTAACTAAGTACAACTCGTCCTAACTAATTCGATATGACCAATAAAGCTGTACATAATAAACAAAAAGTAAAACAAAGTTAGCTAAATTTTTATTTCTGAAAACTACAATACATAAACAAGCACTACAAGTTGCATATCCAGTCGTCACGACCACAACTTCGTTTACATTTAAACGTATAAACGAGTTCGATTGCGCTAGTACCGCCTTTCGTGGTTTCGAGGACGCAACAACAGAAGCAAAAAATTATAATTACAAAAAAAATATGCATCAATCATTGTGTTTAGAAAAAAATTTTAATATATTTTCAAATTGTTGAAACTGCGTATTTTGAAACCTTGTCACCACATTTGCAACGCTTGGTGTTGGTTTGGTGGAATGACGGCAAAAGAATCCTGCACAAATTACATTGGAAATGGCTTTCGGCTAAATGTCATAATTTTTGTTATATGTTGTACTACTAGATCACTAAAGCACAAAAATAAAAATAATAAGATAATAGTCCTGGCCCATCGTATACCCCCGCAAAAAATCTAGGTCCGGAGATTTTGACTTTTGATTCATGTTTTTGGATCACTGTAGCAGTAATTTATCTTGGGTAGTTTATCTTGGGTAGACATTGAACACCCGGGCTACCCTGTATTTTTAGTGACCACCCTGTATTTTTGTATTAAGAAGCTTAAAATTTGCATTTTTTTGTGTGATTACCTTGTGGAAAAAAGCTTAAAAGAAAACCACGGATCGAAAGATAATTTCTTTCTACGTTTTATATATTATGTTTTATGTCTATTGAAAATAATGAACAGGATTGTTACACCAAATTATGTACGTTTTCCAAAAAAAAATTGCAGATTCAAGGTAGCTTTTCTGATTTTATTTATTTTTAGAGATTTTTCTCTTTAAGCCGAGAGAAACCATATTTAAATCAACTTAATTTTCAATATTATACAGGGTGTCCAAAAAACTACTTTAAATTAAAGTTTTTAAAATATTGGTCAATTTTTGTAATACGTGATAGAGAAGGTCCTAACAAACATTTTTTGTCAGTACCCAATTAAGGGTAAAGTTGAGAAAACTATTAGGTCTATAAAAAAAAATCCCGTTGAAATATAATTGTACATGACATTATCAACAATTTTTATTTGGCACTTATCTTTGTATTTTGTAAAAATTTGTAAACGTTTGGGAATGTCCTTAATTACACCCTCTAAAATGGATTTGCAAAGGGGAGTAACACAATACAAGGCAATGTAAAATATTTTTTTCCAAAGATAATCTATTGATTTGTGTACAGGGTGACCCAAAAAAATACCGTTAAATGAATTAAATTTGTATTATATTTTTGTTAATATAATTTCTGATTTATGCACAGGGTGAGACAAAACTACGCCCTATATAGACTTGAAAGCTAAAGTTAACACCTGTAGAAAAATTATATTATTTAGGATTTTTAACCCTTATATTTCATATATAGGGTGGGCCACAAAATTCCGCATTTTTTGGATTGACTATAAGTTTTGACATAAGTGCTCGATTTTTAAAGATATTGTTTTTTTAGAAAGATAAAACGTGATATTTTCGATTCAGTTGAAAATTAAAAATGTCTCAAAAATCCAAGATGGCGGACTCCCCCTGAAAAAAATTTATTTGAGGAAATGAACAAACTGCTCTAAAACTTTCATTACAAATGTTCATTATTTATAAGTATATATAATATTGACGTATTATTTAATTAAATCGGTTGAGAAAATGAAATGAAAAGTTTTTAGAGTGTTTGTTGGGGCTTAACATTGGAAAAAATCACAAACTTGTAAAGAGACAAAACATGAGAGTTACGTTCGTTTGTTCAAAATTTGGCGGATAGTTTTAAAGAGTTGGGTTTTACACACCTTACTTTTTTTTTTAAAGTAAGACACTGGACAAAATATAAAATAGTATTTTCAAATCTCAATTTTTTCTTCGTATATCGAGGTATCACCTAATTAAATCGGATAAGAAATAAAAAAGTAATATTTATTTAGATTCTTATTTTTTTTTCTTAATTAAATAATTACGTCAAAAGATATAGCAAATGGAATGTATGTCTTGATGTATGATGTAGCATACATTTTTTCACAAGAGAAACACAAAAAATGCAAATTTTAAGCTTTTTGATACAGGGTGGTCACTAAAATAATTTCGCCCAGGTGATCAATGTCTACCCAAGATAAAGTACTTCTACAATGACCAAAAAAAATGAATTAAAAGTCAAAATCTCCGGACCTAGATTTTTTTGAGGCCTGGACTATACGGATCAGAATTACTTTCTGAGATATGGAGCTTTAAAGTTGACGTGTTTTAAGGCTATATTTTTGGACATGGTCTAAGTTTTTTTCCACAACTTGCTGATTACCGAATAAAACACCCTTTCTATCCATGTAAAAAAGTACCACCAGTAAAGTCACTGATTTATAAGTTAAAAAAATACGACCGTTTTTAAAAAAATTACAATTTTTATTTTCTTTAAAACAAACGGCCAGATTTTAATAGTTTTTACATATGTTAATGAAAATAATGCCAGTAAGCCAAAAAAACAGTTTTATCTTTAGTAGTACCATTAGTTACAAAAATGGTAGATATCTTTAATGCTTTTTAATATTTTTGAAATATATAGAAACTTTTCACACGAGCAATTTGATTGATCAAATACAGGTACCAATGGGTACTAATTGGTACCAACATGTTGGTATTAAGCTTTTGGATTGGATTTGTTTATAAAAAGTTTGTATACCTGTCTATAAGTTATTTAAAATCACTTTTCGTATTTCCCCAATATTTCAAGAATATTAAAAGACATTGCCACACAAATGGTACCACTAAAGCTAAAAATTTTTGTTAGATAAGTGGTAATATTTTTAATAACATATGTAAAAATTTGTAAAATATGACCGTTCATTTTAAAGAAATTGGGAATTGTCATTTTTTAAAATATGGTCTTTTTCTTTCTTTTTTCAAACTTACAAATCAGTGACTTTTCTGGTGGTACCAAAAAAACCATATAAAAACATTTTTATATGGGTGGAAAGGGTGTTTCACTCCAGACAAATGGAGGTTCGAATCATTTTATTTCGGTGGTAATCAACAAAGTTGTGGAAAAAAGCATATCAAAAAATATAGCCTAAAAACACGTCAACTTTAAAGCTCCATTTCTCAGAAAGTAATCCTGCTTCCTATCTCGTTTTTTTTTACTTTTGTTCTTTGTTGATCGAGTCCTACAACATATAAAAAAATTATGACATTTAGTCGAAAGCCATTTCCAATGTAATTTGTGCAGGGTCCTCCCCACCTCAACGAACGTTGCGGAAAAACACTCAACTTATATCTGTCAGGTCCTTTTTTAGCACTTAACCTAGCATTGTTCCTAAATATTAAAAGACACACAAATCTATTGTTAAATTCTATTCCAAATCCCAAAGATCTAATGTCCAGTCATATTCACCCAGAGGTTCTGGGACTCCGCCAAACATTTCTATAACTTTTATAGTAAAATAAAGTTCACCAAACGAACTACAATACCTCTTGAGGCTTGCAATTTGTGCCGAAACAAAAGTCCCATGTGTAAAAAGCAGTCGGTCGTCAGTTAAGTGCACGCAGTCGCCAGTGACCCTCTTAGCAATTTTGTTGTTTAATTTATTAACAAATCCAATTTCGAAAATAAAGGTCCTTTCTAGCGCCGAAAGTTGGCCAACGGTGTTTACAGAAACGCGAGCGATCGGGCCTTTCAGTTCCCACACGACTCTAAACAGTTCGTTACTGACATAAATCGTGTAGTACTGTCGCTGAATTTCGTCGGGTCGAAGACTTATTTCACGAAAGTCCTGCGTCGATATAACCTGAAAAACAAACGAAAATTGATGATTCCTAAAAGTCTGAAAACCAAACCAAAATATTAATTTAGAAATAGACATTAAAGGGAACTACGTAAAAACTAACCGACTAAAATTTATTTTGACAGGTTTCTCACTAAATCTTATGTTACAAACTTTAACCTGTTTACCAGGGTTTGAACCCAGAACCTCTAACTAATTGGGCTGGAGTTATTCGAAAAATTATTTTTGCCGCTTTATTATTTTGGCTGATATTGTTAGTTGGAAATTTGTCTTCTGACACTTAATTCAAACGCCGGCCGTGTCGCTTATTGTTGATTAAAAAGATAAAAACACAAATTTAATTTAGCTGCCTTCTTAACTTAATATCACTCTTGGTTTGTCTTCGCCTTTCTTCCAAAAAAGCCCACTACTAACAAAATAGCATTAGTTAGACCCATGATTACATACGGGGCAATATTTTGGTACACAAAGGGCAGACAAACGCTGACTCAAGCCAAACTAACAAGCATCCAACGTCAATCAAGTATGGTATTATATAGTGCTATGAGCACCACCTTCCTACTCTATTCTTTATGTTGGGGTGGCAGGGCAAGTCAATTAGTACCAAACCCTTTAACGCGGGTAATTGAGCTAAGGCTGCTACCGGATCTAATGCCCGCAACAGTAAACAGCAAAAAGCTATACACTATTCTTCCAGAAAGGGAGGACTGGTCGTCCAACAGAATAAGTTTCTCAAGTGAGGATAGCTGCTGGTACACTGACAGATCCAAAATGCCTTCAGGTGTTGGACCCGGAGCTTATTTTAGGCGGAACTCTTCGCCATTGAAATAAGCGCACATTGGATGACAGATCATAACAGGCGCAACAGATCAATAAAGATACTCTCCAACAGTCAAGCGGCCCTTAAGGCTCTTGAATCCTATAGGTGCTCATCGTAAACCATTAGGAGCTCCCAGGACACACTGAATACCCTTGGGCGTATAAACATTATGTCGCTGGTATGGATTCCGGGACATTCTGGGCATCGGGCAAATGAGACCGCCGACCAGCTGACGCGCGAAGCGGTCTCCAGCGTCTTCGTGGGCTCCGAACCAGCTCTTGGAATAGCATACAACACAATCAACACTGCTCTCTAAAGCTGAATGGAAAATAAGTTCCACCAATACCTGAGAGAATTGCCGGGACTGGCACATTCCAAAGAGTTCATTACAGATCGCTGCAGGAAGAGAGCCGTATTTTCGTTAAACCACAGATCGACGGGCTGGATTTAAAAGAAGCTTCACCAAAGCAAGTAGCGAGCCTCTTTAAAAGGGGAATATTCTGTGGTAACAAACAATGTCAAAAGTGAGCCATAATAGATCCGCTAGTGGTCGCAGTGGACAATGCCAGACTGACACACTTACAAAGGAATCATCATCATCATCAACACAATAATAAATAAGTGGATTTCCGAATGACCAATCAAGTATTCTTATCTTAATTAACGAAACTCAATTTGGATATTGTGAAAATTATGTATTAATTTAGAGCCCTTTCAAAACAATTTGTACTTAAGGGATAACACGGTTATTCCTACTTAAAAGGGGAACAGAGTAGCGTCTAAGCTAATTTTAAAGCAGTTGCAATATTTGGGTAGGTAACTGGACATTGAATGGCAAATCTCTAAAATCTCTTGTTTTGTAGCATGGTGCCAGATATCTCATATATGTCATAATTTTGTACTAATTATGTACTTTTAAAAAATGTTAATTTTAATTTAAAAAAAGGATCGGTTTTCGAAATTTTTATTTGTTTTTTATATGTGTATGGCTTAATGTCAAGGTACACCGTCTGCTTAGGAAAGAGATTTAACAAAAATTAATTATGACATAACTTGCTTCTAATTATATACTAATTTCGTTCACTTTTAAAGAATGTCCTACTCTCAAAATAATTTTTCATTTATATTGGGTGTGTAGCTTGATGTCAACGCGCAGAAGGGTGCGCGTTGCTTAGTATATAGATTTGGAAAAAAGTAATTACGCCATAATTTGGTATAAATTATGTACTAACTTCGTCCTCTTTTCGTTCTCTCAAGACAACTTGATTTAAAAAAAAAACAAAAGATCTTGGGTGGAAATAACGAAAATTGAGATTTGTATGAGCATCCCACAAGGAACACACAAAGGACCAAAGCAAAAAAAAATGAACGATGTTTCGCCCTGGGTAACCAGCGTGGGTTCATCAGTGGTTTCACTGGTCACCCTCCTTTGATTCTAACTTTGAATGATTTCCAACTTTGAATCACTCACAAATAGGCATCGTTCCGCACTGGCACTTATCCAAGTTACCTGATACGGATTCGTCCCGGCGTGTTAATATTTCCAATAGGATTATGCTGCTAAGCCAATTAAAATAAGAAAATAAGTTAAAAAATCTCCAAATCAGTTACTTCAACTGAAAAGAAACTAAAAAAACAAAAAATCGTGGGTGGAAATAACGAAAATTGAAATTTGTATGAGCATCCCACAAGGAACACACAAAGGACCAAAGCAAAAAAAAATGAACGATGTTTCGCCCTGGGTAACCAGCGTGGGCTCATCAGGGGTTTCACTGGTCACCCTTCTTTGATTCTAACTTTGAATGATTTCCAACTCAGTTATTTCAACCAAAAAGAAACTAAAAAAACAAAAGATCAAAAGATGTTGGGTGGAAATAAGAAAATTCAAACTTGGATGAGCAGCCGACAAGGAAACACCAAACACATATGTGCATGTGTAAAGCGCCTGATTTTTCAATGGTGCTTCTTAGCTGATGCGGACTATATGAGCAGAGAGATCTTTATTGCGCATCCAAATCAATAGTGGATTTTTCGAAATTCTTTTTGGTGATATCAGGAGTTCGAAACTAGTTCTTGATTTTGGGATAGCTGCTTTTCATTTTTCTCTACGCTTTAAATGAGGGGGATGTAGCTTGACATCCGGCTGCACCCCACATTTTGAATATAAAAAAAAACAGGAAGGAGTGTGGTTTAAAATTTTTGAAAATGGTTCAAAATTAGTTCGAAATTATAAGCATATCAAAACTTGAATATCTTTCGGGGGGAGGGGTGTGGCTTGACTGACCTGATTTATTTCATATAAAGGACACAACTTTAAAAAATATGTAAAGAATTAATTTTAAAAAATCGTCCAAAGTCAAATTTGCCAGATCGCGTTAGACGAAGAAAAATCAAAATATTACCGGTGGTCCAGGAAAACCTAGTTAGGCCGGACGCCCACGGTTTATCAGAATGTGCAAATCAAACCCGATAAATAAAAGAAAGTTCAATTATAAAATCATTCACTATAGAAACTGCAATTCGTTAAACCAATTTTTTATCCGAACCTTATTTCTTGAAACCCATTCAATAACAAATTCGAAATTTATAAGACGCGTTTTTATTCGAACCATTGTTCATCAAACTCATTAAGTATCAAACTCGTAATTTGTAATACCCATTTTTAATCAAACACGGAATTTTTTTAAACCATTTTTCAAAACCGAAATTCGTAAAACCCGTTTTTTATCAGAAATTTCTGCTAAATTGATTGCGCATTAGACACTTAAAGTTAAATTTCGGGTCTATCGGCATTCGTATCCTTATCTCTATCGATTCGACCTATCGAGCAGGTGTACTTTTAAACTAATGGCGAATGCGGGACAGCTCCAGCTGATCAAATGCGTCAAAACATCATTTCGTATGCAGGGACGGTCGTAATGTTACGACTCCCTTATCGTATGTAACGAGGTTTTCGTGCATTAAATCAGCTGGAGCTGTCACGCATTCGCCATGATTTTAAAAGTAAACCTGCTTGATTGGTCGACTCGATAGAGATAAGGATACGATTACTGATAAAACTGAAAATTGACTTGAAGTGTCTATTAATACATGAACGGGAGGCGTACAGGCAGGTGGCGCGGCGTCGTTTCGATGCATTTGCCGCTGCTACGCGCGCATACTTGAAAGGTAGGGTTCAATAGTTTGTGTATAGATGTCACTTGCATTCCACTTAAGAACAAATTTCTGATAAACAACGGGTCTTACGAATTCCGGTTTTGAAAAATAATGGTTTGACAAATTCCTGGTTTGATTAAAAATGGATTTTACAAATTACAAGTTTGATATTGAATGAGTTTAATGAACAATGTTTCGATTAAAAACGGGCCTTATAATTTTCTAATTTGTTATTGAGTGGGTTTAAAGAAATAAGGTTCGGATAAAAAATTGGTTTAACAAATTGCAGTTTTTATGGTGAATTTTAGGCGCTCAGCCTGCCTTATAAAGAAATGGGCCTAATTTAGCTTCGGCGCTGCGCCGGTACCCTAAACCCGGTTCCCATCTATACGTTTCTCATGCGTGAGTGGCCACACTGACTCAAAAACCACATCACGTGGTCTACGCGAGATTTGACTATTTAAGTTGATGTCGCACCACGTGGCGCATAGGAAACGCATAGTTGGGAACCGGGTGTTAGTGGTTTGTCTTCGATTTAGAAGTTTTGGATTTTCCCTGCTTCTAAGAATACTTTGATACTCAACATGGTGAAATGCATTGGGACATACATGCTATACTTGGTAACCCAATTTGGAATTACCAACTCTTCCACAAATAGATTGCTTTAAAAACTGTTATTATTGTTAAAAACTTAGGCTCAGTTAAGTTTGCCCCCCCAGATCGATTTTCTCAAAAATTTTTATGCCAAAATTTTGCACACATTTTGCACAATTTTGCACACCACAAATCAAATTTTGCACACCTTCCTACGAGAAACTACAGCCCATTTTCTGTGGGGGAGGCAAACTTGACGTTGCCCCCCCCCAGTCAATATTTTTCAAAAATTATGATGTCATTTGAAAGGTCTTATTTTGCACAATTTTGCACACCCATTTTAAAATTTTGCACACCTCCCTGTAACCCACACGAGGGTTCTGAAAATATCAAGTTTGCCCCCCCCCCAGTCAATATTTTTCAAAAAGTTTGGTGTCGTTAGAAAGGTCTTATTTTGCACAATTTTGCACACCCATTTTAAAATTTTGCACACCCCCCTGTAACCCACACGAGGGTTTTGAAAATATCAAGTTTGCTCCCCCCAGTCAATATTTTTCAAAAAGTTTGGTGTCGTTAGAAAGGTCATATTTTGCACAATTTTGCACACCCATTTTAAAATTTTGCACACCTCCCTCTAACCCACACGAAGATTCTGAAAATATGAAGTTTGCCCCCCCCCACCGTCGATATTTTTCAAAAAATTTTGTGTCATTCGAAAAGTCTATTTTGCGCAATTTTGCACACCCTTCAGTACCCCACAAGAGCGTTCTCAAAAAAGTTTGCCCCCCCCCCAGTTAATATTTTTCAAAAAATTTATGTCATTCGAGAAGCGTAATTTTGCACAACTATTTTTAAATTTTGCACACTTCCCATGCCGTTTTCTTTTTGTGGCGTTTACGGTTAAACTTGGTCCTAAAATTTCCCAGAAGTATAAGCAAACGAAGGAGACCTCGATTGTGTAATATCTTTGAATATTGTTTAAATTTACAGATAATTGTTTATGTTTACATTTGTATATAATCAAAAGTTTTTAATTTTTATGAATTTCCGGATTATACTTAAATTTTCATATCAAAAATGAACAGAAAAAATCGATGTAGACAGCGCATCCTGTCATGTTCGATGCCTTGAGAATCGGAACCAGCCTATTTTGGCGGTTCAGAATGGTTGCGGTTCTCAAGGTATGGATCTTCACAGGATGTGTTATCTACGTCCATTTGTTAGATGATGTCATAGCATGTGAAAAATAAGCATTATATGTAATTTTAAACAATATTCGAAGATATTACACAATCGAGGTCTCCTTATTTTGCTTATACTTCTGGTAAATTTTAGGAACAAGGTTAACCGTAACCGCTACAAAAAGAAAACAGCTCCAGAAACTAGTAGGTAGGTATATGCACCTATATCTGAATTCGGGACAGGTATCCGCGGGAGGCGGGAGGTTGTACGTGCCGTAAAGAGGAATGCGTGCGTACCTACACCTACCACGCGCGAAGGCCTTTTATGTAATATATTGAAATGTCGCTTAGCAATGCCTAGTTTTATTTGTGTTCATGATTCAGAATGACTTCGGGTGAAATTTCCGAAGTTTGCAACGTGTATTTTAAATGGTGGCGTTCCATTTCGGCAGGAAAGTGAATGTGAACGCCTCTATTTAAAATACATAACATTACGTAACGCCTGGTTCTCACCTATGCGTGCCCACCCTGACTCTAAAAATGCATCACGTGATCAGCCATGCATTTGCCGATTTTTTAATAAAAGTGTCGCGTGATGCGTTTTTAATGTCAGGGTGAGCACGCATAGGTGGCAACTAGGCGTAACGCTTATAGGGGTTATGTAGGGGTGAGCGGGGTTTCGCGGTTCCGTTACGTAACGCAATTTTTAAATTATTATTGTGAAATAAAACAACTTTTTGGATTTTTCGAGTGAAAAAGAAAAAAAGAGGGGGTCTCTGGCAGCAAAACGTTTTGTTATTTTAGACTGGAGTAGTCCCAAACGTTACAAAGCGTTATATAGGGGGTCGCGGGTTGGGGTCAAAATTGGGCAAAATAAGGGTTACGTAATAAGTGCACTACCTCTCAGTTTACGCAATTACTTTGTGGTTATCGGTAAATATAACCTAACGTTCTTACTTACTTTTTACTTTTTTTAGTCGATGATACGTACCTTATCAATCAATTTTCCAAAAATATTACGAAAAAAATAAAATAACGATAACCATAAAGTAATTCCTCCGGAAATTCCGAACTCTGTTATGGAACTGCGCAGTCGCAGAAGGAACAATAATAATAAGGAAAGAGACAAAAACACTGACCAATTAAACAAAGACCTGAAGTGTGAATGGAACTTTAACTTTCTACCTATTGGTGTCATCCCATTTGCAGCAGGCGTTGTTTCCGTCTTTGGGTTGAGAATTAAGTCAAATTTACATGACATATATTTTGAATTCGATTTGATTTTTTTTTCGATCTATAAAAGGAATAATAATTTTTTTTTTATTTGCCATTTTAAGTGCATGAAATACAAAAACAAAATGTCTATGTTCATGTGTAGAAATAAATAAACGACTTCTTCTAATTATAATTATTGACGGACGGAATTTTTTGATGTAAACCTAGTTAATGACACACCAAGACGCCAAACGCGTGGTGTGAACTGCAAAATCAAGGCGGGCGTCATCACCGTAGCCGCTGTCCGCAAATAGCAAGGTGTGATCCCACCATTATCCAGATGAAAATTTTCGGACGCACCCATGAAATCGGAGGCGCGTTCGACCTCGGGTGAAACTTGCCCCAAAATGGGTAAGTGCAGCCCTCTAGAAATTTGATAAGCCTTTGGTATTCTTGACATGTAAAAGAGAAAGATAGAAATGCGGCGTTATAGGCGTTCTTAGTCATTTTCGGTAAGAGCTTCATAGAAAGTGACAGTTTCTTCGTCCTTCACTCCCCAAATGGACCTACCTAAATTTTTGGGTGTTCTGCACCAAATTTTGACGTTTCTTGGACCTTGGTCATCTTGTCTTTACACTTTGCAGTGTGTATTTGTGGAAGAAATGAATTTAATGGACGAGAAGCACGAAAACGTCTGGGCGTGAAAAAAATTCTGTTTATTTTTTATAAGTTAACTATACAGGTTAGAAAAGTGTAGGTTGTATAAAAACAAGCTTACGGAACCGTGGAGTGAATTAGGGCGTACTCCTATTAACTCCACGGTCCCGTAAGTATAATATATATATATATAATATAATATATATAATATATAACTTTTATTTTGGTTTATTATTGAAGTAAAATATGCGTGCGGGAAAGTAGAAAGATCTGAAAGAAAACAAAGCGTCGTTTTTTTTTAAAGAAAGTGTTTATTTTATCTATCAACGAAGTTTACTATTAGAAGTGCAACAACACGCAAATACGATTTACTTACTTTCGACTAACTTGCGTGACAAAGACTTTTATGAAACTTAAAATTAACGTTTTTATTTTATTAGACACATAAAGCCAATTATCAAAGTTAACACTATCCTAAGACGTATCTCTGTCGAGTGGACCAATCAACCATGTACAGTTTTAAATATATGGGGAATGCGAGACAGCTCCAGCTGATCAAAGTACCCCTGGATACCCATTCTTCAGTTTCTAGACAAACTTTCGTGTAGGAACGATCACATCCTTTATTTCAACCATTAGGCAAGCCCCAATGCGGTTACGAAACGTTCGATAAGCTGAAAAGCTCCACGGCGCCCGCGCAGGAGAACCCGCTCTCTTCCTCATAACCAGCAGATGTAAGTTGTAGGAGAGTTCTCTTGATATGCGGTAGCCCGGTAATGTCCGGCGGTGCTCGACTGATATCGGATGGCTAGTGCAAGCAGTCAAACTATCCTATTGGTCCAAATCACTAATGTGAGCATTCCTATAGGAGTGTTCTCTCGAAACTGAAGAATAGGTACCCTGTCCTGCAATACGTGTCAGGATAACACGTAAGAAGACGTGACGTTACGTATTTTTCACCCAAGACGTTGCTCTATCAACAAAAACGTGTCATTTCGATCAGTTGGAGATGTCATGCATTCGCCATAAATTTAAAAGTGTACTTGGTTAATTGGCCGACAAGATAGAGATACGTCTTAAGATTTTTTTAGGGATGAGGTATTTTGGGGGTAGTTCCGAAGGGAGAAATGGAGGAAAGTTCAAAAACAATAGGGCTCCGCGCGTCAATACACGTAATCGTTGTGTAAAATTTCGTTATGATCGGTGCAGGAGTTTTTGAGTTACAGTGGCGCATATCGAGGCGACGGACAGACAGACAGACAACAAATCAGTAAAGAATTGGGTTTCATCCTGTGAAAATCCATACCTTGAGAACCGCAACCATTCTGAACCGGCAAAATAGGCTGGTTCCGATTCTCAAGGCATCGAACATGACAGGATGCGCTGTCTACATCTATTTTTTCTGTTCATTTTTGATATGAAAATTTAAGTATAATCCGGAAATTCATAAAAATTAAAAACTTTTGATTATAGAAAAATGTAAACATAAACAATTATCTGTAAATTTAAACAATATTCAAAGATATTACACAATCGAGGTCTCCTTCGTTTGCTTATACTTCTGGGAAATTTTAGGACCAAGTTTAACCGTAAACGCCACAAAAAGAAAGCGGCATGGGAAGTGTGCAAAATTTAAAAATAGTTGTGCAAAATTAGGCTTTTCTAATGACATAAATTTTTTGAAAAATATTAACTGGGGGGGGGGGGCAAACTTTTTTGAGAACGCTCTTGTGGGGTACTGAAGGGTGTGCAAAATTGCGCAAAATAGACTTTTCGAATGACACAAAATTTTTTGAAAAATATCGACGGTGGGGGGGGGGCAAACTTGATATTTTCAGAATCTTCGTGTGGGTTAGAGGGAGGTGTGCAAAATTTTAAAATGGGTGTACAAAATGATGCCAAATTAGACCTTTATAATGACTCCAAAATTTTTAAAAAATATTGGCTGGGAGGCAAACTTGATATTTTCAGAACCCTCGTGTAGGTTTCAGGGAGGTGTGCAAAATTTTAAAATGGGTGTGCAAAATTGTGCAAAATAAGACCTTTCTAACGACACCAAACTTTTTGAAAAATATTGACTGGGGGGGCAAACTTGATATTTTCAGAACCCTCGTGTGGGTTACAGGGAGGTGTGCAAAATTTTAAAATGGGTGTGCAAAATAAGACCTTTCTAACGCCACCAAATTTTTTTAAAAATAATGACTGGGGGTGGCAAACTTGATATTTTCAGAACCCTCTTGTGGGTTACAGGGAGATGTGTAAAATTTAAAATGGGTGTGCAAAATTGTGCAAAATAAGACCTTTCTAACGGCACCCAACTTTTTGAAAAATATTGACTGGGGGGGGGCAAACTTGATATTTTCAGAACCCTCGTGTGGGTTACAGGGAAGTGTGCAAAATTTTAAAATGGGTGTGCAAAATTGTGCAAAATAAGACCTTTCTAACGACACCAAACTTTTTGAAAAATATTGACTGGGGGGGGCAAACTTGATATTTTCAGAACCCTCGTGTGGGTTACAGGGAGGTGTGCAAAATTTTAAAATGGGTGTGCAAAATTGTCCAAAATAAGACCTTTCTAACGCCACCAAATTTTTTTAAAAATGTTGACTGGGGGGTGTCAAACTTGATATTTTCAGAACCCTCTTGTGGGTTACAGGGAGGTGTGCAAAATTTTAAAATGGATGTGCAATATTGTGCAAAATAAGACCTTTCTAACGGCACCAAACTTTTTGAAAAATATTGACTGGGGGGGGGCAAACTTGATATTTTTAGAACCCTCGTGTGGGTTACAGGGTGGTGTGCAAAATTTTAAAATGGGTGCGCAAAATTGTGCAAAATAAGACCTTTCTAACGACACCAAACTTTTTGAAAAATATTGACTGGGGGGGGGCAAACTTGATATTTTCAGAACCCTCGTGTGGGTTACAGGGAGGTGTGCAAAATTTTAAAATGGGTGTGCAAAATTGTGCAAAATAAGACCTTTCAAATGACATCATAATTTTTGAAAAATATTGACTGGGGGGGGCAACGTCAAGTTTGCCCCCCCCCACAGAAAATGGGCTGTAGTTTCTCGTAGGAAGGTGTGCAAAATTTGATTTGTGGTGTGCAAAATTGTGCAAAATGTGTGCAAAATGTGTGCAAAATTTTGGCATAAAATTTTTTGAGAAAATCGATCTGGGGGGGGCAAACTTAACTGAGCCAAAAACTTAAGTGGTAAAACTGTAACTCTTGTAGCATTATCACACATACCGAAACATACGGGGTGATTCAAAAATGTCCTAGAAAGACTTTAGGTCTGCAGGTGTCTGGATTCTCCATTAGACGTTGGAGACCTGGTCGTAATGAACTGAGAAACAAAAACGCTTTGTCCGATATGCCACGAGTGTTACTTTAATTTTTATTTCCGGACACGAGATTCACTTTGTTGTTTTTTAATTTTAAATATTTTGGCTTTTTAGTTCTGCGCAACAAGCCTCCTCCGGAGCGATTGCTTTAAACACTTAAAATACGGAAGAACAGAAAAGTCAAGTGTGGCCGAGCATGCTTTTGAAAACAATCATAGATTCTCATTAGATAACATAAAACTTCTAAAAAGTGTACCAAACAAAAGACTTTTGAATGCATATGAAAGTATGGAAATCATTAAATCGAGAAATAGTTTAAATAAAGATAGAGGACCCATCCCGTTTAGTACACTTTGGTTCATATTCATAGGATTAAAAATCGTGATCAATCATAAATTATTAGTCTTATCTCCGCCCACTAAAGAATTGTATATAAGATAGAGCGTAGATTAATTTAGTTCATTGTTTATCGTCTCCTGATGATGCCAACGTTGTTAGCGAAACGCGCGTCGAGTGCAAAAAAGTGTAGTTTTGGTTTGTGGAAAACAATCATAACTTTGTTTTAAGGGCAACTTAGTATGAATCTCCAATTGGGGGGTGGTGCTGCTGCGAACGTTACCTCTTTTTAAGAGTCATGTTACAGTGACCTTATACTTTTACAGGTTTCTTCTTTATAACCTGCTGAAAGGTACAGGATTCTGTATTTACGGTGTTCTGCACTTTTCTGATGTTTTTGTTTCTCAGTTTATTCGACAGGTGGCGCACACAGGTACTACGTCTCCGCGGATTACAAACTTTTTGTTTTAAATTCGAGAGGTGTCGTCCATGGTGCCTGTGTAGCTTCAACTGCTAGGTACAATCCTATGACTCTCTGATGATTTCTAATAAGGATGAAACAGGTCTGTAGGTGTCTGGATTCTCCATTAGACATTGGAGGCCTGGTCGTAATGAAGTGATAAACAAAAACGCTTTGTCCGATACGCCACGAGTGTTACTTTAAAATTATTTATTTCCAATGGTTGCCAACACACCAAAAAATTATCAACATTTCTCTAACAACTGCCAATTCCAGTTGCTTACCTCTGATAAAAGAATAACTGTCAAAAATTTTATACAAGGCCTCTACCAATTTTAATACTACTTACTTCTATTTGACTGCCCATGAATGAGGTAAAAGGGTGATAAGATCTGCAGTGCAAATTCACTTGCATCTTGGTTCCCTTAAAATCACAATTGCTGTCGAACCGTTGCGGACATGGCATTTGATAAAATTTGCATACAATCTCGTGGTCACCTATGGTTGTTCCTCTATGTGTTTCAAGGCAGCCTACGAAAATATTTAAAAATTTAACCATCGCCTGCATGGTGATCGGATACAAACTCTTAATGTAAGTTTCCCCTGGGTTATTGAATACCGCCATTCATGGCCGATTTACAGATTTTTAAATTAAAAACCAGACCGAAAATTAATTGGCAGAATAAGAGTAAGCAGAAAAGGTAAAAGTTACTGCTATGGTTTGACGGGGTCCAGATTTAATAAATAAATTAGCTATCCTTGCCTAAATGCAGGGTAGGATTAGGTATTGTTAATTTATTTTAATAGGAATATGCATCTTTCAGCCCCAAATAAGTATGCAAATTTTGATTACCCTACTACATAAGTTTTGGTTTCTTTAAAAAAAACTCACCCTGCAATGCATTTCGTGGTTTTATTTTTTTATAGCATATGCCAGAATAATGTAATAAGTTTTGCAACTCTTCCGACAAAAAGCGTGACCTCGAATTCAGTGGCGTTTTGGTACCCATAAAAGCTTTATCCGATAGCCAAGCAATATGATTAGTAAAGTATTAATTTAGGTTAAGTAGAAAAAGTTTACCGTATATCGCCCACTTGCAGCGAAATGTCACTTTGAAGAATATTTTCTCTATCACGTAGGCCCTGGTATCGTTTTTGGCGCATCCACAGCGAGGGCAATTTCTGGCATTGAAAAAACAAAATGCACAAAGAGCGTGTCCTCGAATACAGTGTCGTATTGGTAACCGTAACTGTTCTTGGCATGCAGTGCATACCATTTGGGCAGCGACAAATTCCTCCAATAGTTCCGATGTTGTGCCGCTCATTTCTGGGTCGATGTGTCTAGATAGTAAATAAAAAAATTTTAGTTCTAAACACCAAACTCTGCCTTAGACAAAATATTGTAGTGGTAGGGTCGGGTTTCGGCTCACGCCTTAAGGGTCTTAAGAAACTTCGAAGCTGCGCTGGCCTCCTTCCACGCTTACGGTTAATCGTGCATTAGATATAGTGTAATTTTTTGGGAAAATTTTAGTGAAAAATATGTAAGACTAGCTAGCCGCCCGCGACTTCGTTCGCGTGTTTAAAATAGTAGAATTCCCCTCCTTCTCCACCTTACCCCACTCAAGCACATTAAGAATTACAATAGGCTCTTGCGGATTGGACCTTTGTCGTTAATTATAACACTTTTAGGGCGGTATTTACTAAAATGGAGTAAGATTTAGAACTGATATAGGAGTGATAATTCTTATAGCTAGCACTTAAACTCATACACTGCTTATGTAAATCATGTAAAAAGTGGACACAACACAAGTATTAAAAATTTTAATTTTTTAGGAATAAAAGTAGAAAAGTAGAAGCTCAGAATTTGAAGGATCATGGTGATATTTTCTAAAGACTAGTTTAAGAAAGGTTCAGTTTGAGCGTTGATATATACATGGGTATCTAGAACTGATAAGAAATTTTTACCTGGATGGACATCAAAATGCACTGGAATGAGTCGCGTAAGGCCATTTTTTTTAAAGCAAATAATCCGTGAAAATTAATAAAATCTGTCAATGTGACACGGGATTTCGTATTTCGAGTAAAATGATCGTATATTAAAAACCACCTCCAAGAGATGGTTTATTTTCTTTAAATTTTAAAACCATTTTGTTGATTGTTTTTTTCAAAACGTAATTTTAAAGTATTTTATTTAGAAAACATTTTTTTTATTAGCTGTTCCAGTCTCTTCTTTAAGTCAATGTATAGATCCGTATGAGATCTCACTTTAAGTTGATTTAAGGAGATCACTGCCCTCTCAAATTAAAAAAGCCTTTTACATATAACTTTAAAATTAATTTTAAGTAATTAAAAGAAGAAAAATACGCGGTAAATAGTTTGCGCTGTATATGCTAGCGCGGTAAAAAAACGCGCCACAAAAAAAATTGTATTTTTTTGTGCTGTTTAACATGCCAACATACATTAATTAAGATTAATTAAAAATTAATGAAAAGGGCATGTGAAAAATACGTATAATAAAAAGTCCGCGACTTTAACCGCGCAAGAAGCTGTAAAAGAAGAAGAAGTAGACCAATCCTTCCTTCCTGCATTTCTCCCAGACCTTGCCTTATGCCTGGCGTCCCTATATTACGCAATGTGGCGTGGGGGAGTAGTTCAAATATTACGAGGGGGGGGGGAATTCGCAACTCTTTTCCATGACCATTCTTCAGAGGGTAGAAATTAAAATTTGGTAAAATGTGTTTCACGTGTTTACTGACTTTCAGTCGCTGTAGCTCGTATATTTATACTGAACAATGTAATATATTGTTTTTAGCATTGTTTTTGGTAACTTCAACAGATGATTCGGCCCGTAACAAAAAACTGTTGCAAAGGACCCCGGTCACCTAACATTGCCACTGGTTTTCGGTTGGAGTGGGCTGAGCGTTTGATATGCTGTAGACCTGTTCTCCCTGATCAACGTTTAAATGAACCTCTTTTTGATCCGACCCGCGGTTTTACAGATATAGGTGTTGAAAGCCGGAAGTTTCAGATTTTAGGGATTTTTCACTAAAATCAGTTTTTTTCCTATTTTGTTTTATTCGAATAGCTAACTTTCGACATATGTATAAGCTCATTACACTTTGTGAAAAACGCCCGTGAAACTGGAAAATGCTCGGGTTATTATCCACATTTCTACTATGTATATATGTATGCCATGCTAGGGACCAGAAGGCTCAGCTGATTTTCAAAAAAGTGGTACCGCTGGAGTGCTCTAAGTCTCAGAGGTACTATATGCCATATATTGTTCAAGAAGAAAATCAATATGTCGGATACGAGCTGCCATTCAGTCATTTTTTTTTATACTTTTCAGATATAACTTACAAAAATAAAAAGCCATCTGATAATATAAATGTTTTTCCTTTGGAGTGATCACCCTCTCCTTTCCCCAACCCAGGTGACCCGCTTAAAAAATGCAAAGTGATATCAATTTAAATGACTTAAAATGTATAATCCCATTCCGCCCAAATACACTCATGGCTCCCTTCTTGGCCCAGGTCACCCCCTTACCAGCGGTACCACTTTTGTCAAAATCGGCTGAGCCTTCTGGTCTCTAGCATGGCATACACATACACATAGTGGAAATGGGGATAATAACCCGAGCATTTTTCAGGTTCACGGGCGTTTTTCACAAAGTGTAATGAGCTTATACATATGTAGCTGATCTTTTTTTTTCTGAAGATTTAAGTATACCAAAAAATATTTCGCCCGTTTTTCTTTTTTAATCTTTAATTAAATTGCATTTTTCAAGTTTTTGCCGCCACTGAGAGTAACGAAAATAAAATATGTAAATTTTTTCAACTGCATTCAATAGCCTGGTTCTCCACCTAAAAACTTGTGTACTGGAAGTAGCAAGCTAGCTACTCGAATAGAACAAAATAGGCAAAAAACTGATTTGAGTGGAAAATTCCTAAAATCTGAAATCTCCACCTTATTGGATATCGAAAAACTAACTGAGAAAAAGCTGTTCCTTACGGATCAAAATTGCAAGTCCTTTGAACTCAGTTTTTTGTCATCCACTGTATCAGGAAAAACCTTTGTCCAATAGATGTTCATGAATGGTCCATGGACAATGCTGGAGGTTTTGGACAAAAAATGGCTGTCCGATGGACAATTTGTGCTGTCTGGAAAGTCTCTTGACTGTACAAATATTATTAAAAAAAAGAAATACATGACTTACCAGAGTATGAAACTTATTTTACAAAAAAATATGAACAAAAGTCACCACCATTAACTAAATAGAGCAAGCACACTACGCACAGAACTCATCTGAGGGTTTGAGAAAAGTTTCTGTGTTTCTATCCTATCTTATAATTAAATCAATTACTACGGGTAATCCCCAAAATAGGCAATAATACAAAATTACTCTTAAGAAATAATAATTAGTAAGTTTTAAAATGGTTGATTACATGATCCAGGATAATTAGAATTAAATGCTAATTGCATACATAAATTCGGTTTCATTAACCCTTACAATTTTAATATCAATTACTACAGGTAATCCCCAAAATAGGCAATAATACAAAATTACTCTTAAGAAATAATAATTAGTAAGTTTTAAAATGGTTGATTATTGATTACATGATCCAGGATAATTAGAATTAAATGCTAATTGCATACATAAATTCGGTTTCATTAACCCTTACAATTTTATTTTGCAATAATTACATATAAACCCAAATAGTAAATTTTAAACCAGTGAGTAATTGCCATTTTTTAATAAGGACAATTTAAAAACGCTTTTAAAAAAAGCGCAGTATTGCCGTGAGTTGTAACACTATTTTTTACTACCTTCATCAAAAAATACAAAAAAAAGAAAAGAAAAAACAGTAAATATGCCCCTTTTGTTTGGCTCTGGCGCTACACAAGAAAATTTGCTTCGCCACTGGCTACACGTTTTCAAATTTCGCACCAGTGATGACAATTTAATTTTTTAACAGAATGACTGTGTCCGAAATCAGTCAGTGGTAGAACTAGAGGAGGAGGCAAAAAATGCAATTAGTTCTTTTGTTTTATTTATGTTTAACTCATTGGGAATTTATTTCTCATTCTGTTATCTACTGTTTTGACGAGCATTTGTCCATGACTTGTTGATTTGATCGTTCGTATCATTTGTCTAGAAAAACTTAAAGCGTACTGAAGATCCCTAACAAGGGTGAAACACGTGTTTGTGTCATTCTTGTAGTACTCCGGTGTCTTTTGTAAAGTTTGATTTTTTTTGCTACCGATTTATCCTAGTAAAAAGCCCAACTGGTGGATGGACTGTGTCTAAAACCAGTCAGTGGTAGAACTAGTGAAAGAAGTTGGTAAAACCCGAGTATAACAAACGTTATATATATATTATATAGAATCGATTCTTTAAATGGAACGGTGCTTCTAGCGGCTTAGGGAAGAGGTTTTGTAAAAAGCTAAAAGCGAATCTTTAATGATTTTTCACGGAATTTCCGTCCATGATAAAAAAAAACTTTCGGAGCACCCAACTGGAGGCCCAGGGCCCACCAACTATTTTTTTTAAATAACAAGGTACCATTTGTTGCACCTTTTTGGAAAGCTTGTTAAAAAGGAAATTTAACGCAATAGTTTTTTTTGACATCTCTCAACAAATGTGTAAAAAATTAAAAAAAAAAATATTTTTTTATCAATTGTTTTAGTTTCAAAATAAACTACATGTTTCTCTATTTACTAAGCGGAATAAAGAAAATACCAAACAAGGACATTATTGGCGGCTCATTTAGGGGCCCCTTACTGACAGCCCAGGGCCTACCAACATTTTTTTCATGAGGAGGTACCACTTGTTGCACCTTTTTGGAAAGCCTGTTAAAAAGAAATTCGATTAAATAACTTTTTTAACATCTGTCAACCCATGTGTTAAAAATTTAAAAAAATCTATGTTTTGTCGTTAAGGATGGTTGCGTGAAAAAGAAAATCGACGTGTGTTTTGAATCTATTTCCCTTTTATTTAATATCTAGTATATTTAAAAAAAGCTAATTAGACTGTGCCCTCAAATAGGGCGCCAATAATATCTTTGTGTGGTAGTTTATTTATTCCTCTTAGTACATACAGAAATATGTAGCTTATTTTGAAGGTAAAACAATTGAAAAAAATAGTTTTTTTTTTATTTAACAAGCTTTCCAAAAAGATGCCACAAGTGGTACCTCCTCATGAAAAAAATGTTGGTAGGCCCTGGACCTTCAGTGAAGGCCCCCAAATGGGCCGCCTCGGTGGTATTTTCTTTATTCCGCTTAGTAAATAGAAAAATATGTAGTTTATTTTGAAGCTAAAACGATTGACAAAAAATATATTTTTTAAAATTTTTGACTAATGTCAAGAAAAACTAGTGCGTTAATTTTTTTTAACAAGCTTTCCAAAAAGGTGCCACAAGTGGTACCTTTTTACAAAGAAGAAGTTAAAAAAAACTTCCAAATCATTTTCTTCAACCGAAAAGAAACTAAAAAACAAAAGATCAAAAGATCTTGGGTGGAGATAACGAAAATTCAAACTTGGATGAGCATCCCACAAGGAACACACAAAAGATCAAAGCAAAACGAGAAATGATTAAACGATGTTTCGCCCTGGGTAACCAGCCCATCATTAAACACCATCATACACTTAGATTTCCAACCTTGAACCACTCACAAATAGGCATCGTTCCGCACTGGTACTTACTTATTCAAGTTACCTGATACGAATTCGTCCTGACGTGTTAATATTTCCAGTAGGATTATGCTCCTAAGGCAATTAAAACAAAAACTTCAACGGAAGTAACTGATTTGGAGGTTTTTTAACTTCTTCTTTGTTTTAATTACCTTAGGAGCATAATCTTACTGGAAATATTAACACGTTAGAACGAATTCGTATCAGGTAACTTGGATAAGTAAGTACCAGTGCGGAACGATGGCTATTTGTGAGTGGATCAAGGTTGGAAATCTAAGTGTATGATGGTGTTTAATGATGTATAGTGGAGGGTGACCAGTGAAACTACTGATGAGCCCACGCTGGTTACCCAAAGCGAAACATCGTTTAATCATTTCTCTTTTCGCTTTGATATTTTGTGTGTTCCTTGAGGGATGCTCATCCAAGTTTAAATTTTCGTTATTTCCACCCAAGATCTTTTGATCTTTTGTTTTTTAGTTTCTTTTCGGTTGAGGTAACTGATTTGGAGGTTTTTTAACTTCTTCTTTGTTAGACACTTACTACTTAGGGCGGTATTTACCAAGATGAACTAAGTGCTAAAACTGTGAGATTTATGTTGTTTTTAATCTAATTATGTGGGTTTTCACTGTTTTTTAAGCGTCCAAAAAAGGGTACTGCCAAAAAAAAAATTTTCTCTTTTAGAATGAAAAATATTTAGAGAGAGAGATAATTTGGTGAAGTGCAAAAATATTGAAGGTTGTTGAAGAGAGACAGCAGGCTATAAAAAAGTATTTTAGAGAAAGATGAAAATAATTTAGGGCAGTTGTTTAATAAACATTTCTGTTATGTCATCTGTCTGTCATCTTGAGTGGTGTCATGCATATGATTTTTGTTTTGCCATTTTTATACAAAAAACATGCAAAATTGTAATTTTTGCATAAAGTGTGTGAGACATAAGGTGGTATTAATTTCTTTCAACCAAAGTTCTTTACATTGCAGTCTTTAAATTTTTCAAAAAACTGTCCTACTATAAGGGTATTTAAGCACATCTAAAACTCATTTAACTGGTATTTAACTAAATTATTTTAAGGGTCATCATGGTTTTACCATTTAATACCTTTTAAATTATTTTTGGATGTGCTTAAATACACTTATGGTGGTACACGTTTTTTGGTAAATTTAAAGACTGTAAAGAACTTTGATTGAAAGAAATTAATGTCTTACACATTTTTCGCTTTGAACAATTACAATTTTTGCTGTTTTTTGGATAAAAATGGTAAAATAAAAATCATTTGCACGATACTACTAAAGATGACAGACAGATGAAAAAAACAGAAAAAAAGTATTTGTTAAACAATTGCCTTAAATTATTTTCATATTTCTCTAAAATTATTTTTTATAGCCTACTATCTCTCTTCAACAACCTTAAATATTTTTCATTTTAGTAGAGAAAAAATGTTTTTGTCAGTACTTTTTTTAAATGCTTAAAAAACAGTGAAAATTTGAAAAATGTGAGTGTTTTATTCTTTAAATGAAAAGTTTGTAAAGAAAGCTTTAAAATGTGAGCAAAATCATGGCCTAAAAATGTGAAAAACATAGTAAAAATTGCTTAAACAAAAACGTTGCCCCTTAAATTATGTTAAAATATTTTAAGCCTTAAATTACCAACGTGGCTTTACTAAAACGAAAATTGAAATTATTAATTCACTTATTTTATCGAAGAATAAGTAAAACCTGTCAAAACAAACTTAACTGACGCTTTGGTCACTGAAGTGATGTCGAGAATTCTACCTTTTTAAATAAAAAAATCCTTTTATACGAACGGTAGATTCTTGTCTTTGCGATTCTTACAGAGTTGGGTGTTCTTGGGTTTAGGATAGGAGGTGCTTCAATAAGACACTTGAATTAAGCTTACGTTTCGAGTATATTTTTACTCTTCTTCAGAGCTACAAAGAAAAAGGGTTGGTACACGAACATTTTGGTTTACATTTTTGAAAAAACAAAAAAATTATATGTAAATGCGAATTATTAAAAAGGGGAAGATCGGTTTAAAAAAAAACGTGGTTGTAAAACATATAAAGTAGATACACTAAAACAATTTCAAATATTGTAAAATATTAAGAATTAAAATTAAATTTTTGTTATTTTTATTTTAAATAGATTACTTAACAACGATTCATATAGGCATTAGCAATAAGAATAAATAGTATGTTTATTCGCTTGCCTAATTCCTAGTCTTCTGCACAAAGAACACAAAGTACACTATAGGTAACATAATTGGATTTTTTCCTTTAGATAATAAGACAATTCAAAATATTTTAAAAACAATAGAATATTGTTCTCTTGTCAGGTACGGCAGGCAACTAAATATAATAAAAACAAATCATACACATTCTTTTTATTAGTGTTATTTTTATTAAAAAAGATCTTTTGTTTGTGTTTTTTTAAGAAAAAAAAATTAAAGAGAATTGGATGGATATGAAAATCAGAAAAATTGCTCCTTACATAGGAATATGTAAGCACAACTGGTTCGAAAAAAATTGAGTACGATAACCCGCACTCATTCATTCCAAAACCCACTGTACGTCACTTTGTTTGTCATTTGTTTCTCTATGTTGATTATATATAACTTTATGGCTTGTCAAAATAATAGCGAAAAAACGGGAAATCTATAAAAAGTTGTCCCTTACAAAGGGGAAAAAATTAAAAAAACAGAAGTCGGAGCAAAAATAGGCAATTACATGTGATGTCGCATTGCATTTTATCGGTTCATTTTTTCTTTTCTTTTTTTTTATTTAAATTTATTTATTTAGTTTTTATTTAATTTTTTTATATATATATATATATATGTATATATTTTTAAATATTTTTAATTTTTTTATTTATAAGCATTGTTTTAACTACTACTAACTATTTTGACTATTGTTGCTCCCCATATAATTTTTTAAAATGTTCATGTAATGGTTCATGTCAAATAGGAAAAGATTCTAAATCCTGCCAGAACTTTAGGTGTGTTTCCGGTATAATTGGTTTTAGTGTTGAAGGTATTTTTTCGACTAATATTTATACCCCTGTTTTTTTCTCCGACTTCCCCTAACAACTAAAAATATATTTTTTAAATACCTTCACCAAAAACATGATTTTAGTAACTGTCTGCAGATAACTAAAGCATGGCTTTTTTGGTTACCAATGCAAAAACATTTTTTTTTTTGATCACGGGTGCAAAACAAGATTTCTGTTCGATTTTTACTCAAATTTAAAGAGAAATCGCGAAAAATAGTAATATTGAAAAAATCTAATTATTCTTGCCTAAGAATTAAGCCATTTCCGCCAGTTTTCACCAAGTATTTACAAAAAAATCATTTAAAAATTTCGTCAAAATTTCAAATTGTCAAAGATTAAAATGTCGCAACAATGAAAGTCACCGAGTAAAAAGATCATCGCTATGGAAACGATTGTTATTTCATTTCCCAGCCGCCTTCATTTATAGTGTAAAGATGGTGTTTTGCTAGAAATTCTCTTCGCCCGAGATTTTTAAAAGTATTTTCCTGTTTTTCTTGGATTTTTTAATAAAGAAAATAATTTTTTAATAAAGGTATTTGTACTCTTTATGTACTCGAAATTATTTAGGCAGATATTGTCACGTTGGCGCTGGAATGGAATTCGCGGTCTTTGCTTGCTAAACACCAAGAGCATTAATGGTGTGTACCGCAAAAAATTGCCGCGATTTTTTTTACAGCGCGATATTTTACCGCGCCAGCATTGATACATCGCAAACCATATACCACGTGTTATTCAAATGCATTTTGACGTTCATTCAGGTAAAAATATCTTATCAAATGTCAGCCTTCAAACGAAATTTTCATTTCCTACGAGCGTGCGGAAAAGTAACTTTTCCGCACGACTTTTCGTTTTGGAAATTGTACTTTTCTGCACGATTTATATACTTTTCGGCACGATTTATTTACTTTTCCGCACGAATTTTACTCTTCCGCACGATTTTTAGTGTAACGCATGATTTTCACTTCAAAGGACAATATTCTAATTCAGGATATACTTTAATATACTATTTTTCATTTAAAAAATGCATTGCCCTAATCGTTAAGTTGAAAAGCTACTTTTCCGCACAATTTTTGTATTGTTAAAAGTAAGATATTTAGGAGTAATTAAATAATTTATCCTCCACTCTGCGTCGTTCGTGCAACTGCCGTCGTATGCCGAAAAGTACCACTTTCCGCACTTGTTAGGTAGATAACTATTAAACTAAAGCCCTTAGCAAATAGTAGATTCTTTTTTTGGGAATAGGCAAATTCCCTCCCAAGAAAAAAGGGGTCAAAAATAACGGTTAAATTCGGTCTCAAATTTTGTTTTCCTGTGAAACTGCATAGGTAAATGCGGTCCCGGTAAAATATTTTAAGAAGGGCTAGTCCTAGTGAAATAAAACTATTGAATAATTTTTGTTTTATTAAGTAAAATATACCTATAAAGTGTAACACATAGGTACTTAAATACATATATTGTACTCAACCCAACCCAACTGATCATATCCCTTTTCATTCCTAGGGAACCCAACCCATCACAGTAGTGTAGTTGTGGAGGTTCTAGGCCAAGTGCACATGCACTGAGAGGATGGCATGTGTCCATCCGTCAGTCGGTCTGTCTGTCTGTGCTGAATTGGGTATTCTACAGGGTGCTCTATGTCCAAGAGGGTTGTTAAGGGGTTGCAAGGGAATGCCATAAAGGCTTGTGTGAATAGGGGATGTGATCACGTGACTTATGTTCTACAGAGTGAGTTGGGGTTTATACAGGGTGCTCTAGTGACATGCACCTGTCATTTATGACCAGCTGTCAAGTGCCACAAGGTCTTAGACTACTTAGCGTTAACGTGTGCCTGCTGAAATTTTCTAATGGTTGAAACTTCCTAATATTCCTAATATTCTCAGTCACAAGTGCCAATGTATAGAGTAGAAAATGACGCACACCTGTAGCATTGGGGCCTTATTATTTCAAGAGTGTCAAAGGGGCACTATTTGAAAAATGTCGAGATGAGAGAGATTGCTATCAGCCGGTGTACCGAAGGTACTTTTTCCGCTATGTGCGCACGTTTTTCTCCTATGGTTTCTGTAAAAGACTAATTTTGGTTTGCTGCGCAACAAAAGACCTTAGTAGTTTTCTGCGAATATCTCGAGTTGTAAGTGATCGATTTGAAAAATTCTTTTTTTACTGGATTTCTGTGTTCCAGTGCTATTTATTCTTAGAGAGATGGGCAAGCCAAAAGGGCCTTAAGTGGTGAAAGAAAGACCTTGGTAGTTTTCTGCGGATATCTCGAGATCTAAGTGATCGATTTGAAAAATTATTTTTTTACTGGATTTCTGTGTTGCAATGCTATTTATTCTTAGAGAGATGGAGAAGCCAAAAGGGCATTAAAGTGCTTGACCTTAGTAATTTTCTGCGAATATCTAAGTGATCGATTTGCAAAATTCTTTTTTGGTTAGATTGCTGTGTTGTAATGCTATTTATTCTTAGAGAGATAGAGAAGCCAAAATGGTATTATTGTGCTTGACCTTGGTAGTATTTGCCGGATATTTCGCGTTATAGCGATGGGATTTAAAAAATGTTAGTGTTACGCAGCTGTGCAGCTCGAGTTAAAAGGCTTTTATTTTTACGGTAAATAATATTATTATATGGATTTTAAAATGATCAAAATGTGTGCTTTTGTGAAGACAAAATCGAGTATACTCAAGATAACCCATGACCTTGTTTATCAAGAATTTAAAATAACATGTTTACGTAAAGTTTACTAATGAGCTAATTTTATACGGTCAAATGCCTTTACAACCGTCTAGTTCCACTGCGAATTGACAATGACGGACTGGTATGTTAACGTTGCTGATCAAATTGGAAGCTTTTATGGAGGCAAAGTAAAGTATACAAAAATAGGTATACTCGAGATAACCTAAACTTGTTTTTCACAAGTTTAGCATGATAATGTTTTATGTATCCAAAAAACACAGTTTCTTGGGATCTAAAATATAAACAAAAATTTATTTTTAGTAAAAATATATTTATTAAATAAAAAATTATGTTAAGGGCATGTCTTCAAAACAAAATAATTTTTTATATTCAGATTTGGCCTCACACATTTCTGTTAAATTTTTATGATGTTCAACTGACTTTTGACAAAAACAAAACATTTTATTGCAAACAGGGCAAAATCTGGAACCAACATTAACAAAATTCATATAGTTATGACAAAAACATTTCTCTTTTTGCAATAAGAACATACAAAGTCCTTGAATGTTTGCTTTATGTCCTTCTTCACCACAATAGCCTCTTTTTCACCTTTAGAAGGCATATTTTTTTAAAGGTAAATTGTGTCTTTGTGAATCCTCTGATAAATATTTTTTCTCCAGTGCTTAAATTGGAATGAAACAACAAAAACCATATATAAACTATACAGTTATATGTGTATAAAAATAATACTTTTCAAATTTATTTTTCCTATATTTAAGATAATAATTCTCACCCTGGTTATGCGAGTTCAATTTTTAAAAGTTCTCGGTGTGAGTATTAGATGCCCAGAACCTTAAAAGATGAATGAAATATATAGAATGATTAAAAATTCATGAGTAATCTAATTACTGATGTCCCCATTCAAGATAGTCGTTAAATGTAATTTTTCTACGTGAAGCCTTGTTCACCCCTTTTACCCTCATGCTAACATTGAAATTTTGTAGTCTTCTCTTATTTCCTCTTCAGAAAGATCCTTGTGAATCAACTTATTTTCATGATTTTTAAATTAAATTTTTATATGTTAAAAGTCTTAAGATTGGAGCACAATCCTTCAAATTCTGTCATAATAGCACCATAATTTTCATCAAAATAAACAAAATTTTATTAAATAATGAATCATATGGGAAAAAAATTGGTATTCAAATATCACTAACTAACTTGTTTCTTGAAAGTTGAGCTCTCTTCAAGTCTAAATGTGGCTGATGTTGCGTCCTGAGGTATCATATATCATATAATCCATATGATGGGCAACTGAAAACTGATGGAAACAAAACATTTTTACTTATATTGTATATAGAATAAAATCTGGTACTTACATTATTTTTATGGATGTCTTTGTGGGTCCCTTATGTCTTTGAAAAATAATCTACTACATGCAATGATTACTATAATTTTCTAAAGATTGGTTGTATTTCTTTTGATGTTTTGGTTAAAGACATACATTTTTTCTTCAAAATTTTTTATATTTTTGTAACGTAATATGATGTAATCTTTTAATATCTATTTACCTCCTTTCATAACATCCGTATTTCTATGTCTTAGTATTAATGATTTCCAATGTAGAAAAAGCGCTATGTAGCGGTACAAAAACTGAGGGGAAAAGAACATTTTTTTTTTACTTAATAGAAATTAATAAGGCTTAACACATGTATAATTTTTAATAAATGAATGCCTATATAATCAATAAATTTAGAAAAGCAATTGATAATAGTTCAAAATTAGCTTATACTTGAACCCAAGGTTACCAGTTGTACAAAGTTAAATGGTAAACAAAAATTTTTGAGCATGTACAGTTTGGTAGGTAGAAAGAAAAATATTAACCGCATTTTTTTTGCTGTGTGTGTTTCCGCTGCGTTCTCGCAATATTTGAATCTCTGTAACAACAGAACCCTTACACCTCGTTGTAAAGGAAAATTCAAACCTTTATATCTCACCCTTAATCCTCCTGACTTTTACATAAGACACTCCAAGTTTTGTTCTAATTGGGCCTCAAAAGAGTTATGGCAACTATCCGACCATCATTATCAACATCTGTCTATTGATAAATTATATATATCTAAGTATAAAAGTTTGCGTTTAAAACCGAATCAATTTTAGTAATTTGTAAAAGTTTTTTAAAATTAAGCGTTTTCCATATCATCCCATTCAAACACCATATGGTTGTAATAACTTAATCAATTAGGAACCATCAATATTTTCAATCCTTTAAAAACTAGTCGCAATTAATATTTTTCACGTAAATTTTAATCAATCGTATCTATAGGTACTTTATGATACCATATTGAATGCAGCAACCTCTTAACATTTTTAGTGGATATTTTTCACAGTTATAGCTTGAAAGGGAAAATTTAAAAAAATACTTTTTAGTCAGCAACCAGAAGGGTACAAACCCCAAGTTTCTAAGAATGAAAGATCGTTTGAGCTATGTTAAAACAGTGTTAAACTGAACTGGAATTGTTGACATATGTGGATATGTTTGTTGTCTTTGGCATATCCCTTAGAAGATGTAATCCAACCTTGTCAAATTTGGGGTAATGATGTAATAAAGGAGATCAAGGTTGTCGTTAGGAAGACATATGAAGAGGAAATATTCCATGACGTCACTAAGTGTGAATAAAAAGTGAAATTGAAACCAACAAACCATTTATAAAATGAGTCATCATAAAAAACATAAATAGCAAAGAATAGGTGCAAATCCATATCATTCCATTCAAATACCATATGGTTGTTGTAACCTAATCAATTAGGAATCATTAATATCATGACGTCTTGATTTACAATCCTTAAAACCAGTGTAGGATACATCTAATTAACATTTTTCAATGCAATTTTATTCAAATCGGTTAAGTAGTTTCGAAAATATCTTGGCACGTATGTACATACCTATAGGTCCAGACCATTTAGTCACCAATTTCACATTCTTATATTTACCAACATACTCCATGGTTTTATCGAATACTGAATTAATCATTAATTTGAAAAAGTTTTTTTCAAAACTGGTTTTGCTCTGTTGACGCATGTGAATGTTTAAGTCAATATAAGGCATAACCATAAAGACTGTTTAAATTTTGGGACCCCCATGAATTTTTTTTTAAGAATTGGTTTTAAATTTCTATATTGAATAATGTATCGTTCTTTATCATACAGTGTGGTCATTAGCTTGGGTAACTTACTTTTAGAATTGGGTGGAATTCTAGACGGGAAGATCTTTATACACATCAAATAGTTCAGGAGGATAATATACACCTATTTCCTATGGGTGCTATCAGAAATTTTATTAATATCCGCCTCTAAGCATACTGCTATTTAGACCCACTCAAAGCCATCAAAAGGTAACGATAAAGGCATTGCTGTTCCATAAAGTGAGTTGACGTCATAATACATCAAATATGAGGTTTTCTGGCTTGGATTGTATGAATCACCCATGTACCTGTTTTTGTACTCCCTAACTCCTATTCCTCTCCCTACAAACATAATAATATGTCCCGTAGAAGTTATAATTTAACCTTATAAAGGTTGAGCATAGCTGAAAATATGAAACCTGGGCTGATGACGTAATAAAGGAGATAAAATTTACGTCAAGTGGTTAGATTTCGATTCTAGTCACAACAGTTGGATTGATGCAGAAAAAGATGTGGTATAATGATATAAACAAGATATGTTTATAATAAGCTGAATTAGTAGTAAATTGATAATTGAATTGAGAGGTTGTAAGAAAATGGTGACACGAGAGGCTGCTATACAAGCAGACGCTATTGTTTCAAACGCTGAAGAGTTTTTTAATAATGTTAGAGAGACTGCTATTGAAAAACTTAAAAAAATATTAGTACCAGGATATTGTATGGCTAGAATAACTTTTTCACTACATTTTAACAGAACTAACGGCACGTACAGAAAAATAGAAAGTTCAAAAATGGTTATTTGCCACATTTCCAATTTTGTTAAGGCTTTTGAAGAAATTGAGGATGAGTTGCTAACGAAAATAAGATGTCTAACTTGGAAAAATGTGTCTAAAACACCTGAACTATTAAATCTATATAGTTTTAAATTACCATACTCGTTTGAATTCAATAAATGTAAATTTTAGAAATATTTTAACTAACTGATTCTCATGTTATCCAAATAAACAGGATATGGTTCTCTAATCCATTTATTACTTAGGAGAAATGGTCTTGGTACTGGCATAGATTAGAGGAAAAATATGATGAAGATAATATCACTCTGTATCACCTCACAGTTAACACAATAGAATTTAAAAATAATACTACAACTTATAAATTAAAACTGATCTTTTATGATCGTAAAGATCAAGATATGACTGGTATTCCCCATATCAGGTAACAAATTCTACTATACCAATCGAAGAAGACATCTATTGTATTACGGAAACGTTAACGTAAACGTCTTTGTTTTATTATCACTTAATTTTTATATCACTGTATTGCGTTGCATAGGAAAAGTAATGTGTAACATTAGATATCTGTTAAAAATTATTTTAGTTTGTTATCTACTTTCAGCCAATATGAACATAAAAGATTTATCAGCTGATGTTATTTTATCATATTTAAATAGTAAAAAGAGATTGGTAGATTTAACTGATGAAGAACTGCAATTGCAACACAAGGGCATATGATCTCTTAGAAGTGTGGGGAAGACTACCGAAAATCTACAGATCTAACTCTTCTCTACAGATCAAGCTTCCATGTTTTATTCACTACAACAGACTTGAATGGAGGAATCGAGCACCCACATCGAACAGGAATAATGTAGTCTATGTAACGAAATTTTACCTATTATTATTAAATAATAAATAAATGTTTTTAAACCGCACTTTCAGTTTTATTACTGTATTTTATGTAGTACCTGTCAAGTTATTTGGTATTATCTCAATGTGTGCAAACATCCCGCCTTTACCGAAATTAATACGTTTCAAATAATTTAAATAATATTTTAAAAGAGTCAGATTTGCTTCTAGTCTGGAAAAAAATTCTTATTATTTGCACAAGTTTTTATATTTAAAATTCAATTTATAATAAAACTAATCCAGTTATTAAATTCCTCCTTTTTTCTAACCAGTCTATATACCTTTTCTATCTTTTTAACGTATTCGGAAATCACTATATCAAACTTAGCATAATATATAAAAAAAAACAATGTAAGGACTATACAGGGTGTGTTAAAAAAGTACTGGTTTAAGTTTTAATCTGCAATGCTGATTTCACAGTTATAGGATACTTGTTATGTCACTATTTTTATTATACCATGTGTAGTAAATATGATGTAGAGTAAAGTACTACACCTATAGTATAGAATATGTTTAATATTGCACGATCGACTTGTGAAATACAACCCTCTAACCAGTACCGTAAGGGTAGTTTAAAGAAAAAAAATGTTTATTTTGGATGTGCAAGGTTTCCAGTACAAAGACACTGAATTTATATGTAAGGAAATAGCTATATTAAACACCCATACTGATGAAATTCAGCAACATATCGTTAATTTACCCATGAAGTCCATCTGGTTACATCAAGACTTTAAACGTCAAGCTGAATGGAATACAAACAAACTTCATGGTATAAATTGGGACACTTTTGATTTTAGTTATTTACCATTTGAAAACCTCGCTTTACTTATTAAGGATTTAATTCAAAATGAAACTGTGTTTGTAAAAGGAAATGAAAAAAAAGTTTGGTTATGTAATTTAGTTAATAATAATGTTGTAGATTTATATGACTTGGGATGTCCCAATATTAAAAAATTATTGTAATGATAAGTTTCACTGTGAAATGCATAATAATAATTATTTAAATTGTGCTAGAGAAAATGTAATTTTGTTAAATAGATGGTATATAAATAAAAAGCATATTCAGTTTTAACCTTTTATTTATTTATATTATATTTATAAAACCACTATAGGTAGTAGGGACCTACTACTACTAAATTACACTACTATTCTTTATATTTTTAGGTGAGTAAAACTGACATACTTAAATATCTCAAACTTTGAGGTTGAAAAACAATTTTTGAATTATGTGTTCTTAAATTGTATTTGTTATATCTCGCTAATGTTGTTTTGTTCAACTTTATTGGTTCTGTTATATTAAATTTTAAAAAATGTAAATAAAAATGGTTTTTCAAGAAATGTAAATAAAATCCTACTGTGCAAACACCTAAATCAAAACGATTTAGAACACTAAATGTATATTGTTCAGAATTTTGACATTTTACAGAAAATTCGTTAAGAAAAATTATATTTATCAATAAAAAAACTGTCAGATTCACTTAGTTTTACTTTAACCCTATCATGGTTTGAAAAAAAAGGATATGGAGAATGTGGGTAACGAATTGGTAAACCAAAGCGGTTATCTCCTTCAACAAACAGATCGATATCTGTATATCGATCTGTTTGTTGAAAAAGATAGCTTGCAAACCCGCCAGCTATACAACACCTTTTCCCACTTTCATAATACACCATTTTCATTAAATTTTTTACTGTCTCTAAAATTTTATAGTCTTTGTAAGGAATGGTTTTGGGGACATCTACCATTAAGAAGAAAATATTTTTAATGTCAGTTATACTCACCTAAAAAGAAATAAAGAATACTTAAAAATACTGAGATAAAACATCGTCTATAATTATTGGTTCTGAGGGTGGTGGTGGTTGGAACTCCACCCTCCTTCGTTTATTTTTTACCTGTGCTGATGGTGGTGGTTGTGTTTTCGATGATGATAGTCCTTGTGTTGATGCTGTTGTCGGCGTTGGTGGTAGGTTGAATTTATATTTTTGTATCACTTGTAAATAAAGATTTAAATCATCTTCGGATTCAAACGGCATCCTTGCCCTAATGTATCTAATAGGTAGTTCCCCAATTTTGCTTAATAATCTTTCGGAATTCGGGCTATAGTCCAAATTCGTTACTACCTTCTCGCTCATTATCTTGGACTTGCCGTGCTCTCTAAAAATTCAAAAACAAAAAGGAATTAGGGGTTTAAAGTGCAGGTTAGACCTTGATTGTATATTATTTTACCATAAAAAATACTAACAATGTAAGTTGAATTTTTTAATAACATATTTTTTGGGGTTGTGTAAATAATTGTATTTCAAATAAAATAAAAAATTACACTATTTTTAGGTACTCAAAACTATTTTGCCATAAATAAAAAAACCCAAACATCTGCTGAACACAAACGTACACCTCTCTCAGAGAAAATTCTGGTTTCGACGACCAAAAAATAAAACATGATGGAGTATTCATTTTTTTTTAGTTTTTCAAAATATTGATTACTGACAAGTTTACACTGAAGTAAGAACTTTTGATGTTTTGTTTAGCCAAAGGCATTGGCTTTTATACCACTTTGATGATGTGATGCTAACATCATAAGTTCATCCTAATCAAAAACGTGGCCCAAAACGTAATCAAAAACTGGTAATAGAAAAGTTCTTCAAAACAATAATTAACTTACCATTAATTTAAGCATAACATAAAGAACAACGAAATCATTACTTTCTGTCAAGATTGTCAGTTTAACCCAATCAAATCGTTTCTTTAAAATACATTTAAGTTGTATGATATCTAGTTTTTTCATTGTGAATACCGTATATGCAAAAGTTTAGTACTTTATTAGTCTCTAATATTATACCCTTTCAAATATTAATTTTTGTTCCACCACTGTATGTTTTTCTTCTCTGCCACTGGAAAGATAAACATTTTTACAAAATTTTCTAAACATTATGTTTTAGTTTAATTGAAAAAAATGACGATTTTTATAGACTCATGGCGCGGATTACATTGTATCACATCATACGTCATTCATGTTTTTCTTGTGGAATTTTCCATTCTTTTATTATACGGGTGAATATAAAAAAGTTTAGCAACTAAATTGTGAACGTTTAAAATTAAACTCAAATGTCTTTTTGACACTTTTGACAGCAATGCATTATAGATCAAATGCAATTCAGTTGTTAATTTGTTCAGTATTTTGAGATCCAACTGATTTCATATATTTGTTACTTTAAAAATTTCCCTCGTATTCAAGAAGAACTTTCTTATCAAACCAATATTTAATTATATTTTGACAACGTATGAATTCATTCTGACAAAGAACGTTGTTCATAACATATCTTGCACAGTTGAATATTATAGAAAAAATGAGTTCCCAAAGTTTTGATGTGTTAGTGTCTGAGTCTGTAAAAAAGGTTGAACAGGTGAGTAGACTGGTGAAAACAAAAGAGGAATTTAATTATTGGATAGTTTTTCTTCTAAATTTAATTTCAACCGTAAAAAGTTGTGTAAAAAATAAACTTGATTGTGTACAAAACTTTTCTAAATTAGAATCGAATTTGGCACTTTTAAAACATTATTTAATATTACTAAAAAATAAAAAAAAAATTCATTTTGGCAAAACTAATAGGGTGAGGTCGGTCAAAAAAAATTTGGTTTGGGAAGATGTTGAAACGTGCTTTGGTGGTAGAATTAGAACAGGTATTATCACTAATTTTACCATTAAAGACCCCAAGATTTTCTTTAAAAAGGCGTTCAAGAGTTTTTCAAGTCAAATTAAAAAGTCACTTAAACATTCAATTTTAAAAGTTAATGTCATTTTTTCGGGGAATTTTATTAAATTACATGAAGGTACTACGCAAACTGATGTGAAGGCTTTTTCTACGAGAAACAGTATAATAGACCAAACAACAAATTTAAAAAAATGGTATGAGGAAAACGTTTCTCAAAAAATATTAACCAAAATGGAGGATTTTCAAGAGCGAGATTCTGGTTGGGCGCTGTATGAAATTCTTCATCTTAAGGTTAATATTAATAAACACACCCCTATCAACTGTGGTGACTCAACTTATGTTGAGTCACCGCAGTGGATTAAAAACACCAAGGGGGTGATCAATATTCAAAATAAAGATAATTATTGTTTTCTTTGGTCCATTGTGGCTGCTTTACACCCTGCCGCTCAGCATGGGTATAGAACTTCCTCGTACCCTCATTTTAGTCAGGTGGGGTTAAAATATGAGGAGCTTGAGTTTCCTATGCGACTAAAAGACATTTCCAAATTTGAGAAACTTAATAATTTATCAATAAATGTTTTTGGGGTTGAAAAGAATGAAATCCTACCTATCTGTTTAAGCAAATCAGATTTTTCCAAACGAATTAATTTACTTATTTTAACGTGTGGTGATGATGATGATGTAGTTGATAGTGAAAATGAGATAGATGTAGATTCTGAAGATTTTTAAATTCTCCAGCCCAATAAAAGGATCTATCACTTTGCCCTAATAAAAAATCTTTCACGTCTTATATCAAGTCAGGTGGGTAGACAAAATCATAAAAAATGGGTATGTGATAGATGTTTAAATTGGTTTGTTTCTAAGGCAGTGCTGCAAAAGCATTATTTAGATTGTAAAAATTTAAATTTTACCAAACTAACTCTACCAAAGAAAAATGACGACATTTTGAAATTTACAGAATTTAAAAATAAAGAGCAAGTGCCTTTTACAATTTTTGCTGATTTAGAAAGTTTGTTGGAAAAAATTGACAACGATGATAAAAGTGCATCATCACCATCGAATACACAAAGAATTCAACACCATATTCCTTTTGCTATTGGGTATTATGTGAAATGTTCATATGATAACTCGCTCTCCTATTATCATCAAATTGTAGGAAATGACTGCATTTCACGTTTTATTCATGAGCTGAAAAGAATAGCAGAAAAGTTCAGTAACATTTATTCAAATATTGTTCCTTTAAAACCGTTAAACACTATGGAAAAGTTTGATTTTAATAATGCAACCCATTGTCATATCTGTGAGAAGGCTTTTCAAGAGGGAGACAGAAAACATTTAGATCATTGTCACTTGACGGGAAAATATAGGGGAGCAGCTCATCCGGGTTGTAATTTAAATTTTAATGATTCATACAGTGTTCCTGTAGTATTCCACAACCTTTCTGGTTATGATAGTCATTTCCTTATAAAATCTTTAGCAAAGGATGTAGAGGGTAGAATTTAACTTCTCCCTGTAAACAAGGAAAAATATATTTCGTTTACTAAATACATTGAAGGCACCAAAGTAAATTTTCGTTTTATGGATTCTTTTCGGTTTATGCCTTCCGCGTTAGACAAACTAGCTTCATATTTAGATGATTCCAAAAAGACAATTTTAAAAAGTTTTTACAAGGAAGAGGAAAAATTTAATTTAGTTACTCGTAAGGGTGTCCTGCCCTATGAGTATCTCGATTCTTGGGAAAAGCTACATGAAACTGTTCTTCCTCCTAAAGACGCATTTTATAGTACTTTGGAAGGAAAAGGTGTTTCAAATGATGAATACAAAAGGGCACAAACAATTTGGAATACCTTTAATATTAATTCGCTTTTGGAATATGCGCTTTTTTACATGAAAATTGATGTAATTTTGTTATCTGAAATAATGAGCTCGTTCCGTGACATCTGTCTCTCCACCTATAAACTTGATCCGCTTCATTATTTTACCAGTCCAGGATTGGCCTTTTCAGCCATGCTTAAACAGTGCAAAATAGAGCTACAACTTTTGACTGATGTTGATATAATCATGTTTATAGAAAGAGGGATAAGAGGTAAAGTATAACAGTGTTCAAACAGATATGCCAAAGCCAACAATAGGTACATGGGAGAGTCGTACAACCCCAATAAGGAAACATCATATTTAATGTACTATGATGTTAATTCACTTTATGGCACAGCTATGACTTTACCATTGCCCTATGGTGGTTTTGAATGGGTTCATAACAATTCATTCACTGAGGAGGATATATGTAATATTTCAGATGATAGTACCATAGGGTACATTTTTGAAGCAGACATTTCATACCCTGCTAACCTATTTGAAATACATAAAGACCTTCCTGTCTGCCCTGAGCATCGAGTGCCACCCAACTCAAAAAGTAAGCTACCCAAACTGATGACTACACTTTACAATAAAGAGCGATATATCATCCATTATCGTAACTTGAAACAGGTCCTTGGTTTGGGTTTAAAAATTAAAAAAATTCACAGAGTCCTTAAATTTAAACAGTCTCCATGGTTAAAGCCTTATATTGACTTAAACATTCACATGCGTTAACAGAGCAGAAACAGTTTTGAAAAAAACTTTTTCAAATTAATGATTAATGCAGTATTTGGCAAGACTATGGAGAATGTTCTAAAATATAAGGATGTTAAGTTGATAACTCGATGGTCGGGTCGTTTTGGTGCGCAATTCTATATTTCAAAACCTACTTTTCATAGTTTAACCATATTTGATAAAGATATGGTTATTATTGAAATGTCTAGAAACAACATTATTTTCAATAAGCCCATATATGTAGGATTTACAATTTTCGACTTGTCGAAAACTTTTCTGTATGAATTTCACTATAACTATATTAAAACGAACTTTGGAGATAAAGCCCTTTTGCTATATACGGACACAGACAGTTTAATTTATAACCTACATGTTGATGATATATACAAACATATGAAAACTGACATTGACAAATTTGACACATCTGACTACCCACCAGACAATATTTTTAACATGCCATTAAAAAATAAAAAAGTTTTGGGACTCATGAAAGATGAAAATAATGGTGCTATAATGACAGAGTTTTTAGGATTACGGTCTAAAATGTATAGTGTGAAGATTTTGGAAAATAAGAGCGATTTGCAAAATCTTCAAACTAAACTTGAGCAGAAAGGCCTTTCATTAACAGAGGTTCAGGAACAATGTTTAAATTTAAATATTAGTAAAAGAGCAAAGGGTGTAAAAAAGGCTTCACTTAGAAAAATTACATTTAATGACTATCTTGAGTGCCTTTTTAAAAATAAAATCACAGAGATCTCTCAAACCATGATCCGATCTCACAAACACGAAGTGTACACAATCAAACAAAAAAAGATTGCTTTAAGTCCTTTTGACGATAAATGTCAATTATTACCCCACTCCACCAACACAGCACCATGGGGCTATCCAATAACTTAAATAAATCTTAAATTTAAACTAGTCTACAGAATCCTGTCAACTTGTTCAGACATCGGACACTGTGTGTGTCTAGGAACTCATTAAACTAGGTAAGTAAACAACCTAAAAAATTAACACCTAGAAGAATAAAAAATGATAAATAAAAAAATCTGTCAAAAATTATACTTACCTTTTAATTGTTATATCAGTCTAACCGAGATACCACCACAACAATGAACAAGAAATCATCACATCAAAAAACAGAAAAAGACAACCTAGAAATTTATCAAGCTACAAATAAAACATCACCACAAGGATGGCAGAAAAAAAATAACATGAAAAAGACTGCAGAATGTGTGACAACCAAGCAACTTGGGTTTCTGGACCAGATGGATAGTAGTAGTAGTAGTAAAAATGTATGTGTTTACTGTAAAAGAAACGTTTGTTTCTGTCAAAACTATTCACATTGCAATATTGGCACTAGGCTTTGTTCTAGTTGTAAGCAAATGTTTTGTTTTTGCAAGAAATCAATTGAACATCATAAGAACATAGAAAGATATTATACAATAAGAGGTGAACAAGACCTATTTTGCTATGAGCAAATATCTCCTTCTCCTCGTTAATATATGTTTAAAATTAAATAAATTAAAAATAAAATATTTGAAGTATATTTTCTTATTTTTTCAGATCCAAAAGACATGTATCCTGTGTCGTGCACAAGTGACAAACAACTTTCGGATATGCAAGTTTTGTTTATTGGAATCTGCAATCAAATACCCAGAAACAAGAAAATTGGCATGCAGAATTTTTCAACAGAAATATAATTATAACATCAAGTTTGACTAAGTTTTATATTTTTCTTTCACTATTTTATTTTAATAAAAAGACTTAACAAATATTATTTAATAAATCACTTATTGTTTTTCTTTGATACCCTATCCTCTTTTTGACTCATTTTATATAAAATTTATTTTGAAAAAATGTGTCATATCAATCAAAAATGCTTACTATAAACTATAAACATCTCCTAGTGTACAAAATTATTACAAAAGTTGCATCATATTTTCGCAAATTAGATAAAATAAGAACATGTGTGGGGTCATTAAGGTTATCCGATAAGATAGTGTGCAAGCATTTTTAAAAATTATTTTATTTTTTAACACACAGAGAAAATAACATGCTATCCCGATTAATTTTAACAAATATTTTTAGAAATTATTTTATTTTTTAACCAACAATTAACTAACTAAGAATAAATAGCATTACAACACAGCAATCTAACCAAAAAAGAATTTTGCAAATCGATCACTTAGATATTCGCAGAAAATTACTAAGGTCAAGCACTTTAATGCCCTTTTGGCTTCTCCATCTCTCTAAGAATAAATAGCATTGCAACACAGAAATCCAGTAAAAAAATAATTTTTCAAATCGATCACTTAGATCTCGCGATATTCGCAGAAAACTACCAAGGTCTTTCTTTCGCCACTTAAGGCCCTTTTGGCTTCCCCATCTCTCTAAGAATAAATAGCATTGGAACACAGAAATCCAGTAAAAAAAAGAATTTTTCAAATCGATCACTTACAACTCGAGATATTCGCAGAAAACTACTAAGGTCTTTTGTCCCCTGCGCAGCAAACCAAAATTAGTCTTTTACAGAAACCATAGGAGAAAAACGTGCGCACATAGCGGAAAAAGTACCTTCGGTACACCGGCTGATAGCAATCTCTCTCATCTCGACATTTTTCAAATAGTGCCCCTTTGACACTCTTGAAATAATAAGGCCCCAATGCTACAGCTGTGCGTCATTTTCTACTCTATACATTGGCACTTGTGACCGAGAATATTAGGAATATTAGGAAGTTTCAACCATTAGAGAATTTCAGCAGGCACACGTTAACGCTAAGTAGTCTAAGACCTTGTGGCACTTGACAGCTAGTCATAAATGACAGGTGCATGTCACTAGAGCACCCTGTATAAACCCCAACTCACTCTGTAGAACATAAGTCACGTGATCACATCCCCTATTCACACAAGCCTTTATGGCATTCCCTTGCAACCCCTTAACAACCCTCTTGGACATAGAGCACCCTGTAGAATCCCCAATTCAGCACAGACAGACAGACCGACTGACGGATGGACACATGCCATCCTCTCAGTGCATGTGCACTTGGCCTAGAACCTCCACAACTACACTACTCATCACATACCTTCCCATCCCTAGGGAACCCAACCCATCACATACCTTCCCTTCCCTAGGGAACCCAACCCTAGCCATTTCAGGTATTTATACAGGGTTTCTAAGATTACCCTTAGGGATAGGATTTCAATAAATCAAACAGACATGGCATAGAAAGTTCTGCGCGCAGAAAATGGTGCCAGTTTGTTATTATCTCCGGACTGCTTTCATGAGAAAAAATTGTCGCCATTCTTTCATTGTGAGCATAAATCATAGTTGCAATAATAACCGTTGACAAGATGTCTGCAAATTCCGCTAGATGGCGGCCACACCATGAGATGATCGAGGAAAAACTGGGATTCACAGGCATTGCATTTTTATTTCCTTTCGAGTCGCTTCAGTTTCGTAAATTTTGTGTTTTTAAAATGCCGTATACTCGAGAAGAAAAGATTTTTATTATTAAAAACTACATAAAAGGTGACAGTGCGGACGAGGTCATTGGGCTTTTTGTTTTTGCGTTTCCAGATCGACCGGTTCCTGTGGCTCAAACTGTCTACAACATTTATCATCGTTTTGAAAGGTACGGGTGCATAAATGGTTGTAGAAAGTGTTACCACGACAGCAAAATACCAGAGCATCCCGTTCTTCCACACAGGGTGGAACGAGACGAAATGGTATGCGCTTACGTTGAGGCACATGAACCATGTTCGACGAAACCGATTGCGGTTTGGATGGATCGTAAAAAAATACGGCTACAAGTCGTTTAAGATTGGGAAGTCGCAGGAATTGCAACCAGGTGATTATTTTCGCCGGTTAGAATATTGTGAGGTTATGAGGGACAAATGTGACAGGAATGAAAATTTTCTATCAAAAGTTTTGTTTAGTGACGAGAAGACATTTGAACTTCATAGCTCTCACAATCCACAAAATAGCTGCTATTGGTCCCGCGAAAATAAACATCTGCACGCAAGTGTTAGAACGCAACATCCTCAAAAATTAAATGTTTGGAGCGGTATTGTCGGGGATCACATTACTGGACCCTTTTACATTGAAGGAAATTTGAATAGCCAAAAATATGTTGATCTTCTCCAACACCAGGTTTTACTACGATTAAGGGAACTCAACATAAATTTGGACGAATTGTGGTTTCAGCAAGATGTCTGTTCATCCGAAAATTCACGCCAGGCTACAAATTACCTTCGTCAGGTATTTGGTGATAGAATAATTTCCACGTATGGAAATATCCGATGGCCTCCTCGATCACCAGATCTTGCGCCAAATGACTTTTTCCTATGGGGTTGTTGGCACGACAAAATTTTCCAACACCCTCACTTATAGCCTACGACTATACAGGAGATGAGGGCGAAAATTTTGGAGGCGGGCACCCCTGAAATGTTGGCTGCTACGCTCCAAGAGTTTTACAATAGATTGGGATATTGTGAGGCTCAAGAAGGGGACAGATTTGAACATCTAATCTAATTAAAAATTAGATGTTTTCAGGTCCAAACCACAGCTTTTTCTTGCTTAAAGGAGGCGGCAGGGTCCATTATTTACGATACTGAGCGATAAGCTCGTGAGTATGTTAACATTAGAAAGAAATATCTTCGCTTTTAATTAAATTTCTTTCCATTCTGTTCTACTAGTGACATCTATCCGGAAACGGCCAAACCATGCAGCTAGCACTAGCAGCCAAAGAAATCAATAAACGGCGCTGTTTTTCCTGCAGAGCTTTTTGCTTGCGATATTACTGATTTTATATAAAGCTGGCCCTACACTACATTTGATATTTTCGAGGTGTTTTCTGACATGATCTCGAAACATGTAGCGAACCAATTCTTCAAAACTAGCGGGAGGGTAAAAGCGAAAAATAAGGGGCTGCCAATATTTGTAACACCCAAAAAGGGGTGAAAAGATTTATTTTGCTCTGTTTCTTTACAAAAAACGTTTTTTTTTTACGAAAAACTTGAGCTCTGCCACTTTTTTTATTTTTTTCTTCAGCTTTCTCGAAATGTTCGTCAGACCGTAGAAAAAAATTATTTTCCCCATGGTCATACTCTACTTTTATTCGAAAAAATTTAGAAACAGAGACGGGATCAGTTTTCCTAAAACGGGGGATCTTGGTTTCGAGTGAGAAGATAAAGGGCGCCGCAGGCAAAAATTTTTCAATTAAATTAGCCGAACGCAGAAATGTTAGAAAAACAAAGCACGAAATAAAAATGGCGCCGCTTACAATTTTTTTTCAAAAATTACGTAATTTCGGGAACGCAAAGAAATAGGTCTAAAAAGTATAATTTTTAAGAGGTAAGGTAGTGGTCTTGAAATCGTTACGTAATATTAGGGAAGTGGCGTGCCAAACCGTTACAAAACATTACATAGGGAGGGGGTTAAAAATTGGTAAAATCACCGTTACGTAATTTGTGCACGGCCCCACATCTGACTGTTCCTCCTTTTTGATTTCGAATCAAAGTGCAAAACCCGGGTTGGATGTTCGAAGGCGTCAACCCGTCCTATTTGCTTGATAAAGTTTCTACGGAAATATCTCAGTCGATTTCTCCGGCCGTGTATGAACGCTTTAGGTTAGGCATTTGCATGTATCTCAGTCCCCAGCCTGTAAACAGTGCGTAAGGACAATGGTTACAAAATGAAAAGCCGAAAAATATTTTTTTTACGGTATCTTTCATCAGTTTGGTATTAAAGTCGAGCAAAAACAATTTTTATTTCAGTCCTAAAGGTATGAAAATGGAAAACATTAGAAAACAACAACTTGGAATGGATCTACTACGTGTAAGATGTAGTGACAACATCGCCCCATGCCCATCCTTTTCTGTCTAATACGCTTTTCCGTTTGTCTGCGTCTTATACACGGCTGCTTGGCCCCCTAAGGATTTGCTTAGGAACCCTGTATTTTAATTTACTAATTAATTACTACTATTTTCGGAAAGGCATGTACTTCCTAATCACTTCTTTCTACGAAAGAGATTAAGCACCTCAGTATCGTAAAACTCTGTAGGATTATTCGTGAATCGAGAGAAAATTTTCTCCCAGGGAGTCGAATTCTCTCGCTACTATGCATCTCATTGGTCCAAATCATCGGTTAAAATCGGTTTCTCTCACTTTTGCCCGATATTGACGGAAAGTAATTCTCTTAGTCAAGACCAAAAGTGAGAGAAACCGACTTAAACTGAAGATTTGAACCAATGAGATGCATGGTAGCGAGAGAATTTAACTCCCTGGGAGCAAATTTTCTCTCTATACAAGAATAACCCCCCCGTCTGGGAGGGAATGTACCTACCGATAAATGGGTCAGTACCCTCTCCATACAGGCCGATCAACTCCTACCGATTTATTGTCTTTTAATCCACCTTCGCCGCCATTTTCACTCAAAAGTGACAGAAAATCCATTAGTTTTCTGTCAATATGGCGGCGAAGGTCGAGAAAAGGACACTAAAACGGTAGGAGTTGATTGGCCTATGTGGAGAAGGTATTGAATGGGTATAACATTTTTAATTTAATCTGCTACCTGCTGGGACTGAATCGACCATCACCCCTTTTTTTCTGTCAGTGGCCTAAGCTCAGAAAATGTCGAAGTGACTTTCAAAATGGTTCATGTCATATCCATAGTTTTCTTAATATCAAATATTTGAATATTCCGATCTGCTGCCCTTAAAAACAATTTTGTCTAAGTATTTACAAAATGTGGCTTCCATTTAAAGTTCAGCCAATTCTGATGTTTATTTGATTTCAAAAAGTATAGATGAAAATACAGTATTTTTCAGGTGTTTACGGAACAGCTGATTTCAGTCGTTGTAAGGAACGTACGTAACGTTACGGACCTACCAACTTACGCAACGATTGCAATCAGCTGTTCATTAGATTCATAGACAAGTGAAAAATGTGGTGATCTTTTTGCTTTATTAGGTAGAGCGATGCCGATGCGTTGAAATATTTACTTTAAGTGTCTAATGATTTTGACCAGAGATGATACATAACAGAACAAATGTATAGGTTATTTTTTTTATTTAGTTACTTTTAAATCTTTGTTAGTAAATATGTGAGTGCAGCCCTCGTATGGCTAATAAATTAAGATTTCCCGAAAGAACCCTGCACAAATTACATTGGAAATGGCTTTCGGCTAAATGTCATAATTTTTTTATATGTTGTAGTACTTGATCAACAAAGCACAAAAATAAAAAAAACGAGATAGGGAGCAGGATTACCTTCTGAGATATGGAGCTTTAAAGTTGACGTGTTTTGAAGCTATATTTTTGGACATGGTCCAATTTTTTTTTCCCACAGCTTTGTTGATTAGCGCCAAAATAAAACGATTCGTTTCTCTATTTGTCCTGAATGAAATACTCTTTCCATTCATATAAAACTATTTCTATAATGGTTCTTTGGTACCACCAGAAGAGTCAAATGAAAATTTTTATTTTCTTTAAAACAAACGGCCAGATTTTAATAGATTTTACATATGTTAATAAAAATAATGCGAGTAAGTTAAAAAATCATTTTTGCTTGAGTGGTACCATTAATTGGGAAAATGGTAGTTACCTTTAATGCTTTTTAATATTTTAAAAATATTGGTGAATCACGAAAAGTGATTTAAAATAACTTATGGGTAAGTAATACAAACTTTTTCTGGACAAATTGAATTTAAAAGTTTGATACGAATATATTGGTACCGATAGGTATCCATTGGTACCGGTAGTTGACAGATCAAATTGCTCGTGTGTTATTTGCTTTTAGGCTAACTTGGGGTTGCCGGTAACGAATATGATAAATTTTTTCCGGTTGTTTACACTATGTTCCCAATAGAATGCGTAAAATTATCTGACAGCAAATGACGTCGTTTCTTTAGCAAAAGTTTGACGTTGTCAAGCCTACCCTGATTTTTTTTTAATAAAAAGCCGCCGCATGCCGCCATATTAAACATATCTTAAGAGTTTTAACTTTTTGCACGCAAATGCATGCGTAAAAACCACTTTTCCGCACTTATGTAGGAAAAACACTTTACCTACTTTTTTTTTCTCGTAAGAAAACGGTAATAGTAACCGGAAAAATGTTACCAAATTCGTTACCGGCGACCCCAGGTTAGCCTAAAAGCATATACCACACGAGAAAATTGATTGGTCAAATACAGGTACCAATGGGTACTAATTGGTACCAACATATTGGTATTAAACTTTTGGATTAGTTTGTCCATAAAAAGTTTTTATAACCTACCTATAATATATTTAAAATCACTTTTCGTATTTCTCCAATATCAAAAATATTAAAAAATATTAAAGGCGCCTACCATTTTTGACATTTGTGGTACCACTCAAACTAAAAATTTTTTTCTTTAGCCAAGTGGCATTATTTTTTATAACATTTAACAACACAAATTTTTAAAACCTGGCCGTTTGTTTTAAAGAAAATGGGAATTGCCATTTTTTTAAAAATGATCGTTTTTTTTCTTTTTTAAAACTTACAAATCAGTGACTTTTCTGGTGGTACCAAAGAAACCATATAAAAATATTTTTATATGGGTGGAAGCGTTGTTTCATTTCAGACAAATAGAGCTTCGAATCATTTTATTACGGCGGTAATTAACAAAGTTGTGGAAAAAAACTTGGACCATGTCCAAAAATATAGCCTAAAAACACGTCAACTTTAAAGCTCCGTATCTCAGACAGTAAACCTGCTCTCTATCTCTTTTTTGTGCTTTGTTGATCGAGTACTACAACATATAAAAAATTATGACATTTAGCCGAAAGCCATTTCCAATGTAATTTGTGCAGGGTCTTTCCAACTTGTTTCTTGATCACCCAGCATATAGCATATTCCCGTGAAAAAAGAATAAGATATATTATCTATGTAATAGTAAAACTAGTTCATGTTCAAAATATTTAGATTGGCCCACAATTGCAAATAAATAAGAAGAAGTCATGTTAATTAATTGTTCAGTACCGCATTTTAAACCACTGACTAATAATACAGAGTAAAGATTCTCTGGGTTTAATTTCATGGAAAAATAAGGTTTCTTGCTGATTAAAATTTCGTTCCTATTTAATTTCCTAGAAGGGACTTATTTTTACAGTGAGATAATAACTAAATCACACAGAAAAACATTCTATTTGAACTTTGGCCTAAAAACCCAATTTGTGATGGGTATTGTAAAGTAATATGTAAAAGTAAACAAACCTCACCGATTATGGAGTAAAATTGCACCTTTAAACCTAAAATTAAATATTAAAAAATACAATAAAAAGCTAAACAGTTCATCAATGAAACGGTTCTTAGCTATTTTCTTAAAAACTCTGCTTTACATATTATGAACCGTTCTGTTTTGATATGTGGTTGTTTCTTTAACCACGTATCAAAACAAAGAAGAAAAATTAAAAAACTTAGCTGAATTGGTAATAAGCTAGTGCCAACTTATATGCCGTTTAGTCAGCGGCTCTATATTTATTGGTTTCTTTGGAGATTTTTCTTAAATGTATCAACTCCAGAGCTTAGGATATCTGTCTCCGTAGAAACGCTTAATTTTCCTTCAAATTGAAGGTACATCTGTCGATTATGCAATTTGACAACGTCTTTCACATGAATCCTGTGTCATATTTTTTCATCATTATTTCATCTCCTAATTCCTAGCACCGTACTGATGAGTACCACAAGTGCGAAATCTGGATCTACGGTTACCATTATTTTTTTATTTATTCACTTTTCACAGGTTTATCACTGCAAGGATTACAATACCAAAGAAGATTAATATCTCCTTCCATCCCAAGAACTATAAAGTTTATTGGGTAACGTCACTAAACCTATTTAAAAAAATCTGGAAATTAAAGATTTTGTACATGCTTGCAGCAGACTATCGAGATATACATTGGGTTCTTAAATTACTCGATTGATTCCACTAAATAACCAATTGATTGCATCAATCATCACCGACTCTAAATGCCGGTTTGCCTTTTTTTTTAAATTAATTGATATTTTTTTATAATGGTTGCGGGCGTGATAAGAATATTCTTGTTTCATTAAAACTGTTGGCATACAGTTTTTAAGGAGATTACAAAAAAATCTAGAGCAACTAACTTGATTTAATCGCCTTTTTTTAATTTTTGATCGCTTATCAAAGTCAATGACATCGAATGTCAAAAATCTAATGACGTCGGGAAAAAATATGTTGAATTTACAAACTCGCCCTTAGGTTAGTATATTTGAAATGGCTATTTTTTCACTCACCTTCATTTCATCCTTTATCTTCGTTTATTTCATTTGATTCGTTATCTTCATTGTAAGTTTTATCCCTTTTGGGTGATGCGTCCCCCCCATATTGACTTTGAAACCCAGTAAATCACTCTTCCAATATTTTTTTTCTATATCATTGTCTGTTATTTCTATTTTTGCTGGAGGACCACCTCCAGTGTGCATGACTTTTCTCTTTGCGAAATTTTACTTTTAACTGTACTCTTTTTCAAGTTCTCATATTATACTTCCTTATAAGTGTGTTTTTATCTCTCCATGTATCACCACTTTGTGCTTTAAATTTGTTTTCTATTCTTTGTAATTCTAATTTTGAGGTATATTGCTTTGCCAGTCCAACTAATATGGTTTCCTCTTTTCCAGAAAAGTTGGCTGCCCTTTAATTTTTTTGTTCTTATCCATTTTTTAATACATTCTAAGTTCTAAAACCATAACGAAAAGAAGAAAAAAATTACTGGAGATTTATTTTTTGTGGTTATTTCTTATTCTACCTAAAATATTATAGTTGACCAGTTTATTATAGCTTTTAGTAAAGTAGGAGGACGGTTAAATTTCAGTCAACAATCATAACTTTGTTTTAGTGAAACTAAAGGTTCCAAATTCCCAACATAGTTGAGATGGCTTCACGGTCAGCGGAACTAAATCTCTATCGTAAGTTTAGTACTAAGATTAGGCTAGTTGGAGCAGATATTTGGATTCTAAAATCTTGCAAAAAATTCAAAGTTTTTCCAAACTTTGTTCAAGTAAAGTTGTCGAAATCTACAGTTTCTTCAAAAGTAGCCCTGTTTGCAAAACAGAAATGGTTAGATTTAGAAATCCAAAATTTGTACGCAAAATGAAGTATGTTTGAGCTTGAAGCATACCGACTGTTTAAAAAGCTGACATTTAGACTTAGTGAGAAGAACTTTAAAGAATGGTGCGATTTCCAAAGACATATGTTTGTAGTAATTGAGAAAAAATTTACGAAGAAGATGTCTTCACTTAATAAAAAGCTACAAAAAACGTTCTGAACCAAAACCAAAAAAGTCGAAGGAAATCGCAAAGATTGTAGAAAACCTATCCTCTCAAACATTTAATAACAAAGAAATATCACTTTTACACAAAGGTCTTAATTTTGCTCTGCCCCCTAAAAAAGATAATATAAGTGATATTATTGCAAATATTGAAAGTTCAATCTCTAATCTTTCAGAAGGCACAAAGGGCTATGTGCGAGATGCTTGCCGATATCAGATCTCTCAAAACTCAAAACATTATTCAAAACAACAAAAATACTACATTAAATCATAGTAAAACAATTAAAAGCTTGAGAGAAAAAGATGTTTTCTTTCTAAAGGCTGACAAGGGTAATAAAGTTACATAGATGAGTAATGATGGTGGCACTAAATTAGGTCAACAGAAAATTGAAGAACTAACACAGGTAAGGGTGCCCTGGATAACGTATATGTTTTATTCTTATAATATCGTTGCGCAGCTTTTCAAAACCAAAAAAAAACAAATAATGTTATGCTACGGACATTACAAAAAATGGTTACTACTTTTTTTATACTTTTTGTTTACTTTAGGAAAAAAATGAAAATGCTGAATTAGGAGTAAATTTTTCGTGTTTTTTTGGGAGTTGCCTTTAAAATAATTTACCAAGCAAGTCTATGTGTGCTAAAAATGACATGTTTTAGGGTTTGGGTCAAGCATTTTGAAATTTTCAAAGTTTTGTTTTCATAACTTGATGTTTCTACAATGTAGTAAAAGGTGCTTCTCAGAAAATATTAACAATTTTTAAATGCAAATTTTTCTGAAACGATAGAGTTTGCAAAAATATATTTTACTAATTCTCGTTCAGAATAACAAAGTCTACCTACAGTTAAATTCTTTTTAGGGAATTTTAAATTACCCTGTATGTACAGGTTGATCATTGTTAATATTCGATATAAAATAGTGAAATAATAAATGGAGCCAGTAGGCACATATATAATATATTTTAAAAAAATCAATTTTTTTTTCGGTTGAAAATGCGTTTATCTATCCTGACGTGAAAAATGCGTGTCGCTAACTGCTACGGTTCATGAGTTACAATTTTTTTAAAAGTTATTCTCCCCTACTACCCTCTTGCCAACCCCCCACTCCCATCAAAAACTAATCAGCTCTGCGTAGGGTGACAAAAAAATGTGTGCTAAATTTGATAAAAATCGGTTTAGCGGTTTTTGAGTAATTGTTGACAGACACCTAGGCAGACAGACAGACACTATGACAAAATTTAGTATTTAGGCTTTTTTGACCCAATTAACTAATTTTTAGTGAAAATAAAAAAAAAATTGACGATCCCAATAGCCTCCATACTATGTATGGATGGCTAAAAACACTTTTTATGTAAAATGCACACATAGCCAATAAAACTGGGGTCATACTGGCCAATGGACCATTTTTCAGAAATGCGAAGATACCAAATCTCAGATGTGTATAAAACTAAATATCTCTGGGATTCACAGCGTTTTCAGCCAATAAAAAGAAATGGAAGACTCACGACCAGACAAGTTTAATTTTGCTGATCAATATATTTTTAAATGGAGTTATATACACGAGGTTTATGCACATTTAAGCACAATAAAAAATTAGCTGGTGATAGAAAAGATATCAGGTTGTTAATATTAACATTCACATGAACCAAAATTAACCAACAATAATAATACGCAGACTTTGAGAATCAATTTTACCAAAAGAAAAAAGCGAAAGTAGTATTTAGAGTGTAAACTTCCCTTATATAAGTAAGAATTATATTATCAGTGTAAAAATTACCTTTCAAATAATGTTTTTTTACGCTACATACATCTTAAATAATATAATAATATTATAAAGACCGCAAATCGAAGTTTTTACACTCGCGGGAGCAGAAAAACCATCGTGTTGGGTAAGTCGCGGCTATGGTCGAAGGTCGCGGCGAAGCTCTGCTGCTATTGCGTCATTTCAACTGTGTGATTGTTCGTTGTTGTGTTAAGTAATTTTAAGTGTTTTTTCATATCAAAGTCTTGGAAAACCAAAGAGTTTATAACAAATTTGAATGCATTCCTAGTTTTACCTGGATGTGAAATATCCCTTTGTGATCCAACATTTTTAGGCCTTCCTTACTGGATGTTGTCGACCATAAACCTGAAAAATCAAAATTTCCGATAGGTACTATTCTTGACAATACCTTAGGAAAATGACTGATAAATTTGACAGAATCTCGATTACTAGAGATTCTCAGAATCATCTCGATAGATCACTCTAGCTGTGATTCACCCGACAGCATTTGCTAAGAGTTATCCCATATCATTGTGTCACAAAATTAATAAGTGCTCAGGGTAGTACGATTCTACTTCCGACAGCACAAATAAATGCTCAGCTTACTTTAATTCTTCCACTCATTTATCTGTTTAAACGTCATCTAAAACTGCCCATATCTTCATATGCTCAGCAGCATAAACTCCAGTGTATGGGACTTTTGATCTGGTTGATCCTGAAGTTCCCAGCACCGTGTTTATGCGAAACGGACCTTTGCACTTCGAAACCAACTTTCAGGACTTTCCAGTGCTAACAATTGACGAGATTTTAACGAGAATCAAATCAAATCAAATCAAAACATTTATTGCCAACAAAACTAAACACACAATTTAACAAAGCAACGTCAAAGAAGTTTTACAGTAAAATTTTAATGATTTATTTTACGTAGATTTTGTTAGGTAAATAAATGTGTAGAGGCATTTATCCACTAGATACTTTTTAACACATTTTTTAAATCTTATGTCGTTTTCGATATTTTTAATTTTCAAACTTCGGTAGGCTTTTATGTATTTATAACAGGGTACTTTTTCAAAGAAAGTTGTTCTGTGTGCAGGGATTGTGAGTTCACTTCTGGGCCTGGTCTACATAGTCATGTCGTTTGTATATCTGTCACTGTTTGTCGCAAATATTGATATGTGTTTTCGAACAAAGAGAACAAGCTGTAAGAAATATATGGAGGGAACTGTTAATAGGCCTAACCTTTGAAAGTGTGGCGCGCAGATGGTTCTGGGTTTCAAGTTAAGTAAGCATCTTAGTATTCTTTTTTGTACTTTAAAGATTTCTCCTACATGGGAGGAGAAGCCCCAAAAGATTATTTCTCTGTATGTTGGCATAATAGTAACACTCTAGCAAAACTGAATCTGTGAGACGCCTTATTAAGGCACAGAGCTATTTAGTCTGTTTTTGAGTTTATAAATTTTCTGCGCCCATCGCAAAATAGAGTCAATGGTTATCCTAAGAAAAACAGTATGTTCTAGCACAGGAATAGATTCACCTTCAAATTTGACATACAAGGACTTATTGGTATGTTAAACTTTAGTGTTTCACTGCACATTCCCACCTCCTTATAAGCCATAAAAAACACAGTTTGAACCCGAAGCATAGTGCTAGGGCACTATGCTTGAAAATAAAAACATATCTAGCTTTAAGAGTTTAAGCGGTAACGTTTCACTGGCTGACAAATAAAAAAATTATTTACACCAGTCAACAGCTTAAAACTACTCAAGAAACTTTAAAGCAATAATAATTTTTTGCAATTTCCCAAACTAAAAATTAAAATTTGAGGGGGTTATGGTTGCGTGCACTTATTCAGAATGATTGTTAATAAAACACAAGTGTTTTATATTGTATTAGTGCAACTTTTTTATTTTTAATTGATAAGCAGCTTTCGGCCTAAACGGCCATCATCAGATCAATGAGTTTTGGAATTTTAAAAGGAATACTAATTATTAGGTGTATATGTTGCATTTGTTCATTTATTATTTTGAATTGTGAAATGGTGAATGGAAAAATCTTTCAGGTCACTGGGCTAAAATTAACAGTACAAGTTACAATTAATTACAATGTTACATATAAAATACATTAAAGGTTAAAATATATTTTTGCTTACGTTAAACATACCAAGAACTCGTTGCACCTTTCAGAATTATCATAACAGAATTTGTTCGCTCTAACCTCAAAAACAAAAAACATGAATTGCAAAAATCAAGATAATTTCAAGCTGGACATAAGGTATGTGTCCAAGTCTCCAACAATGTCTCTAGTCGAGACACACAACGAATGGAAACCCAAATAATAAAACGTCACATCTGCAAACACTACTTTAAGCTAGAGATGAGAACAGAAGAGTCAAGACTGCTGAGCAACAGACTGAAAGAAAACATATGCTTAGTTGAATTTAAGAAAATCTTATAAATCACAAACAAACGAGTTTAAACTTGGAAGAAACAAAAAATTCTATAAGGTAAGTAACAAACTAGATCGATTGATTGATGAAAAAATAAAAAACAGTATTCAAACAAAAACAAACACTAAATTCTCTGATTTTCGATTCCATGACCAAATAAAAAACCTTTCAAAATTCACATTGACAGAATCAGAACTAAACCACCTAAGTTTAAGCCTGAAATTTGCCCCTAAACCAAAAATTTCAGACAAAGACCTAGCTCTCCTAGGTATAGAAATAACACAAGAAATTAAATTTTTCCGACTTTATTTGATCTAAAAAAGAACCATAAACACAAAAACAAACTAATGACTCCAAAAAACTCTTAAAGATATAACCCAAAAAAAAAGACAAAAATTTAGTTGTTACTAAGGCAGAAAAAGGCAACTGTCTTGTCATCCCCGAACACAACACATACACAGAAACAGTTGAAGATTTTCTAAACCCTCTCAGCAGCTTTACTAACAAAAAAACATAATTAACATTCATGAAGAATTTATAAAACAATTCAGCGAAAACATTGACCGGTTAAACCTAAGCAATCCTTTCAAACCCAAATTATACGGTCTCCCAAAAATACACAAAATCGAGATAGATAAGCCAAATTCATACTGAATGCCATTAAAGAAATTACCCATTTCATATCAAAACACAAAATCAAAAACACAGGAGAACTAGTAAATAAACTAAAAAATTTCAACCTACAAGACCCACACCACATGATCTCATTCGATGTCTCAAACTTATACACCTCAGTGCCCAGAAAAGAAACCATTTTAATCATAAACGACATGCTTCAGAAGAACAACGTCACTGAACAAAACACTGTGCATACTCTCACACTACTTAATCATTGTCTAAACCAAGACTTCCTTAGCTTCAATAACAAAATATACAAACAGTCCGACGGACTCGCAATGGAACTTTGTCTATCAGGATGGTTAGCCGACCTCTTTATGGACTATTTAGAAAGAACATTCATCATCCCAAACAACCCTGAAATCACATTGTGGACAAGATATGTAAATGATTGCTTCATTATCACCAACGGAAATGAAAAAACAGCAGCCACATTACTAGCAAAAATAAACCAAACACACAATAATATCAAATTTACCATCGAACATGAAAACAACAATGAAATTAATTTCTTAGATCTAACCATACAAAAATATAACAACCAATTCTCCTATAAAATCTACAGGAAATCCACCCACATACAGCATAAAATTCCAATCAATATATCAAGAACTCGTTGCACCTTTCAGAGTTATCATACCAGAATTTTTTCGCGCTAACCTCAAAAACAAAAAACATGAATTGCAAAAATCAAAATCTCAAAAATTAAATTTAAAAGATAATTTCAAGCTGACACAAGGTATATTTAACAGAAGCAGGAAAATATTTTAACCTTTAATGTATTTTGTATGTAACATTGTAATTAATTGTAACTTGTACTGTTAATTTTAGCCTAGTGACCTGAAAGATTTACCATTCGCCATTCCACAACTCAAAATAATAAATGAGCATATGCCGAACAAGAAACGGAAAATAAACCGAGAAAACTGCTGTAAGCTTCGAAAAACAAAATCTTTCTGCCTCATCACAAAAAAGCATATAAATGTTGGTGAATGTCCCCATATACACCTAATAATTAGTATCCCTTTTAAAACCCCAAAACTCATTGATCTGATGATAGCCGTTTATGCCGAAAGCTGCTAATCAATTAAAAATATTCTGTAAAAATATTCTCAAAAATGTGCGTTTCTAAAAACCCTCTAAAACTTTTTTATTTGTTAAGATAGAGATTTTCCTTAAAACCATTTTTTGAAGATTTTTTAAGGACAAATCTACCTGTTTCACCGATTTTGTTTTAAAGCCTTTAGTTCACGAGATATAACATAAAGTTACACAATACCCCAATTTAAAAAAAAAATAGTTTTTTAATAAAATTTCCTGTTAAATGATGGGTCATACACCTATTTTTATTAAGTAGTTAAACAGATATCTGCAATTTTTAATAATTACCATAGTAGGCTGTGTTTAACTCTGACCTATGCAGTTTTAGGGTATCTATCTAGGTAGCTACGATCAAATAAAAACAATTGCCATGATAAACGAGCCCAAGTGTCAAAAGTGGCGTCTTCGTCAAGATATAAAAATGTTTGAAAACTTTGAAAAGTACGACATGATAAAATGTTATATTGAATGTAACGAAAATCGACAGACGGCGTTAAATCTATATTTCCAGAGATATCCGGAAAGAAGGCAACCTAGCTCAAAAATATTTTTGAAGTTAAAACGTCATCTACAAGAATACGGATCCTTTACAAAACCGCGGCCTAGGACGTATATAAGCCTAGCCAGAGATAGAGAGTTGGAAGAACTAACGGTTCTAGGAGAAATAGAAATTAACCCGAATACTTCCACCAGGGCTATGGAGAGAAACACTGGAATTCCACGCAGCAATGCCGTTTGGGTGCTTAAAAAACACCAGTTTAGGCCCTATCGACCCCGACGGGTGCACCAATTAGCCACTATCAATTTATGTCACAAGCTAAAAACAGTTGAGCATGGGCAGAAAATTATTTTTGCCCATCCCTACTTTAATTTTACCCATAGAAATTTAAAATGGTTCATTGTTTGTCATTACAACCAAAATTTTATGCTAGGGTATTGACAGTTCAAGGTTATAACCTCTTTCAAGCATTTTGTGACCTACATCATCAGAAAATTTGCAAATTTTAGATTTTCTTAATTATAGTACTGATATCTTGTAATTTTAATGTTAAGAAACTAGCGGTTAGCCCTTTAAAGTGTTCATTTAGTTTTTTAAAGAACTTTTTGTTGTCCTTCCAGTGTACAGTGTCTTAAGGAACTCTTTGTAGTCCTTCAAGTGTAGTGTTTTAAGGAACTCTTTGTACTCCGGTTGCGTAGTGCCAGAAAACAATAAAGGTAGGTATATAAATAATAGCTTAAAATAGCAAAACAAATACCTCCTTAACATTAAATATAAAGGGTTTTCTAAAAGAATATGGGTAAAGTTATGACAGTCCCTATCTATTTGAAAAATGGCAAATGCTAAAGTTACAACAGTTGCAGAAAACCCGATTTTTTCACAAGAAAACCAACAAAACTGAATCATATTTAGGAAAATCTGACCTATCCTAACTTAATCCAACATAAAAAAGCATGGGAATTATGCAGAATACAGTTTTTTGCCATTTTTGATTTTTTGTGAAAAATTCTTTATGGGAGCACCTACTAGGGTCCCTAAAACCCCAAATCTGCCTGCGCCGGTTGGTTTTTTGTTCACTAAAACAACCCAACCCAACCTATTCCAACCCAACCCAAAACAATAAAAAAAACACATTACAACTCCCCTCCCCGGCGGCACCCTTTTTTCTCTTAAAAAAAAATCGGGTGCAGGCGGATTTGGTGCCCCCATAAAGAATTTTTCATAAAAAATCAAAAATGGCAGAAAATCGTATACTGCATAATTACCAAAAGCATTAACCAATGCAACTGTTGTAATTTTGTCCGAGGCTTTAGCTTTCTAAAAATGCATGCATAAGAACTACATAAACTGTTTTAAGAGGTCTAAAGGCTCATTTATAATAACATGCAGTAGCTTATGCTGACGAGTGTTAAATTTTTTGTTTGCTAATTTATAGTGAATTTATAGGTGAACAGTCCAAATTTTTGAAGATCTCTTGTAAATAGTTCTTTACTTTTGGTCAGTGATGGGCTGTACACTTAAAATACCCAAATAAAAAATCTGACACCTAAAGCGCTTAACAGGTATCAAGGGTATCAAGTTTTGTGCTATTCTAAATGACCCTTATATACATATTCACCAATGTGAAAACTCTCTGATTAAGGTTTAATCATAATTAATATAAAACACCACATTCTAAACACCGATTAGTATCTAATCATGATTAAAGCCTCGATTAAAGACTAATTGGGAATTTTTTTCTTGGTGGATACAAGCATGAATGTGGTTTAACTGAAAACATATTACCTAGGTAAATTAGGCCAAAACCAAAAAACTTCTATAACCTAAGTTTTTCAGGGATTCCTTGACATCACAAATTCAAAGTCAAAATATAAAAAGAACAAAAGAAAATATGAAAGAGGTTCTTTGCAAGTTTATTTGTTTCATTAAATAAGGTTGACAGGAACAGTTCTACAGTAAACAGCTAATCTAAAAGAGAATTAATAATAACAAAAAAAAAAAGTACAAAACACAATAAATTTTTTATCATTTAGATTTTACTAACAAGTACCTACATCAAAAACACAAGTTTACTCCCTGTCTGCAAATAAAAAAACATGGCATTTTTGTTTACTACAAAACATTTTTTTATTGTTCAGGAGCAGAAAGAAATTATACTTATTGTTTTTTGCACAGGAATGTCAATAAAAACGGAGTAGCCATTGACGAAGTAAATCCTTTTGTGTTCTAGTTTTTTGTATGTTTTTTCCATTTTTTTATGTTTACAACTAGTAGCTAAACTGTGATTTTTTTACTCATGCTTTTAATTTACTCAACTTACTTTAAAATCATGCTTGCAAAAATAGTACTATTTTAGTCACTAGTATTAAAAACTACTATTAAATTTTGCCAGTTGTACTATTTTCTTCGTTTTCTTCACAACTAACTTTTAAATTTCTGTTTCTTTTGGAAAAAAAAACGATTTTTTTACTCGGGTTCTTCCCTTTCTTGGCTTAATAAATTTTTTTGTGAGTTTTGAAAAAAATTTAGAAAATTTTTGCATGAGGTACTCTAACACAAAAATGATGTTTTTATCTGTTAAAATGGGCAGGTATGCATACTTACTCGTAAGTATTTAAAACTGGTGGTTACTCCAAAGGCTGAACCAGGCACTACAGCCTTAAGAAGGCCTGTTGTGCCCAGGAGTCTACTGAAATTGTATAGATCAGAATTAAAACAAATACGATCCAGAAAAATAAAACCCCCTGCAGAATACAAAACTTGATTTAGGTTTAATACTTTTCTTATATATGCACATTTGGCTTTCACTTAAGCTTCAACTGGCATAAGTTAAAGAAAAAGTATTGTTTTGTAGTCTGAAGGGGTTTTAGTTTCCTGGTTCTCAGTAGATTCCTGGGCATAATAGGCCCACTTGTTATTTTTATATAAATCTTCATATGCATATAAAAACCTTACTTTTTTACAGAAATGCCTGCTATGTGAAACATTTGCCATAAGTACAAAACATCAAAGGCCAAGAAGACAAACAAAACATTGGAGGAAAATTAGAATTTTATAAGGCACCGTCCATCAAAAATAACAATAAAATGGATCCTTGAAGAGTGAAGAGAAGAGAGAAATGGTTTAAAAACATTGGAGCAGATACTGGGCAAACAGTACATGTTTGTTCCAATCACTTTGTTACTGGTAATAATGTTATACCTTTATTCCTGTGCAGAAAATTCTGCATCACAATACCTATACCCAATTAGATAAGTTACATTTTTAGCTTCATTAGTTATGTATGCATATACTCAAAGTTACACTATTTTCAAGGTGGCCTCCAATGAAGTTTTGTGCATTTGTACATCCTTAATCGTCGATTTTCAATCTTTTTTTTACCGATCATTTTAATATTTGTGTTTTTTCATATTTTTTGTATGAAATCTCCTTTAGAAGATCAGTGTACAATTCGACAAATGGCCTTAGAGCACAATAAAATATGTTTGTTGATATGTATGCATCCAGGTGGGTTTATCATATTTCTCTTTATGAGATATATATGGATGTATTACCTCACTGCAGTTCATAAAGTACACATCAAAGATATATCCAATATGCATAGACAATAAATACATAACAGAAAGAATAAAACAGTAATAAACAAATCTGATTACTTCTATTTTCTTTCATATAAATGAATTTTACTAACGAGTGATTACTACTCTGCCGTCCTAATTAAAAACACATTAAGTTCCATGCTAACTGGGTTTTTAATTAGGTCGGCAGTACTACGCTACAAAACTATTAAAAATATACAGGGTGGAGACTTTAAATGGAATATTGGCCATAGCGGGTTAAAAATTATTTATTTAAAAAATTAAAAAACACGTCAACTAAGATTTTTAGCAGCTAAAATTTTCCCTAGAGCTTGAATTATTTCCGAAAATATTTTCGAGGTGCGAATTTTTTTACAAAAATTCGCAACAGAGTAAAAATTTACGGAGATTAATTCAAGCTTAAACTAATCTCCTCCGTATTCGGTCTTATTTTAATTAAATTTCAATGCACCTAAACTAAAAAGTTAGGGAGTCAGCAATTTTGCGCGGTCGTTAACACAAGAAATGATTGAACGTGTACAGTCGAAAAAGTAGCGCGAGTGGGACGACGCCGTGGGGTGGCTGGGATGAAGAGGTTTTAAGGGAGTGCCGAAAGTGCCTCCATAAAGTGAAAAACGTAAGTAGACGTTTTCACTATTGTTTTTATGTAATCTTAAGTTAGGCCGTTGCAAGTGTAGGATTAGATCAGCGAAAGTGTGATTTGGCTAGTTAGCTTTTTTTGAGGTTGTACCTTGTTGTAACTATTGGTTAAACAAATAAATATTAGTAGTAAAACTAATTCCTAAACTGGGTAGGCAACTAATTTCCTCGATAGCTGCACTAAATATAATTTTGTTAATTCATTAAGAATTCTTAGATCCCCTAGTGGAGCTATCTGAGCGGAGGAGATTAGTTTAAGCTCCCTGCGTCACAAGTTAATTGTTAACCCGTTTTTGAGCTATACCCCAAGTAGAAAATTGTCGTAAGGTTTGGTACTCTCCTTTTTTTGCGAAAGCCAGGGGGCAGTAGTTTCCGTTTTTCCAGTTTCAGTTTTTTTTAAAAAGAATAAAATAAGTCACGACAAAAGAATATGATTATATTGGATCCAAACTAAAAGCTAAAACCTACAAAAAAAAAATAATTAGTATACTATAATACAAAATTTGCCCTTAGGTTTAATAATCCACTTTGGGGCTCCAAGGATCGTTGTACGGAAGAATTCTACTGACATGAACCACATCGGTCTTGTCTTTTTTGCTAAGACCTAAGCGGACCTCATAATTTACAGGACCAATCTTTCGTAAAATTTCATAGGGACCAAAATAATGCAATAGCAACTTTTCAGAACGACCGATTTTTCTTACCGGGGTAAAAACCTTTACCTTATCCCCAGGTTTGTACTCTACATGACGCCTACCTTCGTCATATCGTTCTTTATCCTTGCCCTGTCTTTTTTCTAAATTCTCTACCGCATAATTTCTAACCGCTAGTGCCCTATCGCGCAACTCACTAATACTCTCAAATTTGTTTTGACCCAAAGAAGCTTCGGAAGGTAATACTAGGTGTCTTGCGTAAACTAAAAAGAAAGGACTTACGCCTAACGTACTTTGTACACTTGTGTTGTAAGCAAACTGTATATGGTCAACCCACAAATCCCAGTCTTCGTGATTCTCCGAAGTATACATACTTAACATAGATGCAATTGTTGCGTTCATTTTCTCGGTGGCACCATTACATTGGGGGTGGTATGAAGTAGTTTGTTGTTTTAAGATACCCATTATTCTTAATAATTCGTTAAAAAAGTCCGATCTGAACTGACTACCTCTGTCTGATAAAATTTCCCTTGGGCACGAATGATTTTTAATCACATTTTTAAAAACAAATTTGGCCACTGTCTCTGCCTTTCCATTTTCTATGGGCGCTATCTCGCAGTAGCGTGTAGCGTAATCTGTAGCGCATACTAGAAACGTATTCCTGCGTGAAGTAAGCTTAAAAGGTCCCAACAAATCTATTCCAATTTTTTGGAATGGCAACCCAACTTGAATTGGTTCCAAGTGTCCTATGGGTTTTTTGCTTGACTGTGCTTTTCGCGCCTGGCAAAGTCTACACCCCTTTACATATTTTTCGACATCCTTATACATTCCGTCCCAAAAGTATCTTCCCTTAATTCTGTTTGTAGTTTTTGCAATGCCTAGGTGACCCGACAAAGGCTCATTGTGGTTTGAAAATAATATCTCGGTAACTAAATGTTGTGGAATAACCAACAATTTTTCATTTCCATTAATTTGTGGATTTTTTTTATATAAAACTCCATTTTGTACCTCAAAATTTTTTGATCTTTTTCGTAGTCCTATATTTACGTTATAATGGCTTGGGTCTATAACTGCTTGTCTTAACAACTTTAACTTCGGTCCTTTTCTTGCTCTTCTGAAATTTTTTCGTTGCTTAATAAAAGTGTGGGGACACTGGATATCTTGAAAGACAGTCAACGTCCTTGTGTTTTGCCCCTGATTTATATACCACATCATAATCGAATTCGCTCAGTTTTATCACCCACCTTACCAATCTTCCCGATACATGTTCTGAATTTTGTAAATAACATAAACTACAGTGGTCAGTTTTTATAATTATTTTTCGCCCAAACAGAAAATGTCTAAAGATAGTTAATCCATAGATAATTGCTAATGCCTCTAATTCTGAAATTGTGTAATTTTTTTCTGCTTTTGTTAGCGTCCTACTTCCATAAGCTATAGGATGCATTTTTCCTTCTGATTCTTGTAAAACTATCACTCCTAGGCCTTCTTTTGACGCGTCAGTTCTTAGTTCACAGCCTATGTTGGGGTTGAAATGTGACAACACCGGGGATTCTGTCAATTTTTTTTTTTCATTTAAAACCTGGATCATTTTTTGTCACTTCATAAAGGGGTTTTGCTAATCTGGAAAAATTAGCAATAAATTTTCTATAATAAGAGCAAAGTCCTAGATAACTTTGTACGGCCCTTTTTGACTTTGGTGTCGGAAATGCTTGAACTGCTAATAATTTTTCAGGATCTGGAGCAATGTAATCTTTATTAACGATGTGTCCAAGAACTTTTATTTCTGAAGCTGCAAAGATACATTTTGATGGCTTTAAAGTTAATCCAGCATTTCGCAATCTCTCAAAAACTTGTCTAAGTTTATCTAAATATTCCTGAAAACTTTTGCTGAAAATGATTGTGTCATCCAAGTATTGCAGTAATGTAGACCATTTGAGCCCTTTAAAAACTCTATCAACTAAATCAGAAAAAGTGCTAGGAGCGTTACATAACCCGAACGGCATTCTATTAAACTCGTATAAACCATATCCTGGGGTAACAAAAGCTGTGTATTTCTTTGATGATTCGTCCATTTCCACCTGCCAATATCCACTGAATAAATCCAACGTTGAAAAATATCTAGAATCTCCAAAATAGGTGAGTATTTCATCAATATTACTCAAGGGGTAGTTCGACTTTTTGGTCACTTGGTTGATTTTTGTATAATTTATGCAGAATCTCGTTTTTTCCGACCCTTCATCTCCCTTTTTCTTAACTAGAATAATGGGGCTAGAAAATGGTGAGCTAGAAGGTCGTATAATGTTTGCATCCAACATTTCGTTGACCTGAGTTTCAATAATTTCTCTCTCTTTCGGAGATACTTTATATGGTCTACTTCTAAAAGGTTGATATTCTGTTAAAACTATCTTGTGTTTGACAAGATCTGTGGTCCCTATGTTTTTCGGATCGGTAGCAAATACGTCGCTAAATTCCTCAATTAATTGTTTAAGCTGCCTTTCTTCACTCTTTGATAATTCGGCTCCTACTTTATATAAATTTTCTAACGAAATCCCTGACCTAGGTTCTTGTTGAACTATAAATATATCCTCCTGTAAACAACTATCCTCTTTTAAAAATGTAATTGTAGTCCCTTTGTGTATCATTTGCGGCACGCTTAGTTTATTCACCACTGTAATCTTATCCTCTTGACCTCGTTTGCATAATGTCGGGTAAATAAATAATCCTCTTTTAACTAAAAATTTTTCGTTCGGGCATACCACAAATTTTGAAAGCATACTTTCTTGATTTTTTATAGATACTATCACATCTTTTTTTTCCAAAGGCTTTAACAACTCCCCTTGTATCAAAAAAATTTTAGAAAATCCACATTTTTCATTCTCAAATAATTTTTTATCCTCTATATAAAATATATCATCGACACAATTGCTTTTCTTTATAAAATTATTTTGTTGTTGGAGAAAATTTTGTTTTTCAATCAAGTCGTAGTGTCCATTGTTTGGATTGCCGCTAAATAAAAGATTTATGGTTTTTCCATGATTTTTTGCTGATATACTGATGGGTTTTTGACGCAATATTTTAATTAAAGAGCATTCCTCTTTCTCGCAAGTAAAAATATTAAAATTTATCTCGTATAGATTTGATAATGCGACACATTCTATATATGTTCCATAGACGCCACTCTCATTAATTTTTTTGCAGTAATCTTCCTTGGAAGGATAGGTTATCCTGCTTTCATTAGGATTCTCTTCAGAAATACATGATTCAAAGTTATGCCAGTTATTATAAATATACTTGGACGCATCATTCCTCACAATTTTATGGTTTTCTTCTGTTTTAAACATAAAAAGGCTGACGGCGCGATACAAACAGTTTCCATCCTTATAAATATCAATTTTTTTCAACATATTATTTTGGTTTAACTCTCTCCTTGCCTCTCTAGCATTTTCTTTCTGCGGATTAAATACGCAAACTAATATGTCTATTTTCTCCTCTTTAAAAATAAACAAAATCATATTTTTAATAATGTTCCATTCTAGGCGATCTAACCCGCAACCTATCCGGGGTAATGCAAGTTTACTAATCTTATGTAATTTAATATGATTGCGCAGTTTTATAAGCGAGGACCATATTGACTGATAAGTGGACTTTTCAAAATATATTTCTTTAGTTACTAAATAATAAATAAAACGATTGTCTATTTTTAATACGGCCAAACCTCCGGTTGATTGATTTTGCCCCATTAATTCATTAATATTCCCAAAATTCTGGTTAAAATCTAACGCGATTCCTTTCGACATGACCAAATCTGACGACACGCAATGGGCCAAAGAGTACTGCACGCTACAGCTAAAAATGTCCTTATATTCTTCATGTAATTTAACTTTTAAATTTCTCTTTATAAATTTAAAATTATTATTTTGAAAATGTACAAAACTGTCCAAAATATGACTTTGATCAAAACAATTGTTTGTTTCCCTTTGGTATTCCCTATTTTTCATATCTACTAAATAGCAAACACGTGATTTTAATTCTAAAGATGATTGCAAACTTTCGTTGCTTACTATATTTTCTTTGGAAAGTTTAAAATTACTGTTTACTGCGCCCTCAAACTCCCTATTTTTCATATTAACTAAATTACAAATCCTCGATTTCAATTTAAAAAACGATTGCAATCTTTCGTTGCTCTCAACTTTGCTACCGCATAAATTTTGGATTTCTAGGTCCCTATTCCTAAACTTATTACCTATTAAAGAACTAGAGCAATTATTTTCAAAACCCCTCTGCGCGATATCCTTACTATTTTGGCACCAGTTTTTGTTATATGTTCCAAAATTATGTCCTTCGATTACGATGTCTACTCAAGTGTTTTGACAAGTTTGTGCTATTGGCGTAAATTTTCTATTTACATACTTATTCCTTCGAGAAAATTCTTTAAATCCGTATTGCTTGGAAATCGAATTTGCCTTTGGAATCGCGTTTCTATTATTATTATTATTATTATTATTATTATTATTATTATTATTATTATTATTATGCTGGGTCAAAAAACAGCTATCTACTAAATTTTGATTTAAAGTTGGCACTACTGTCTTTCTCTCATTTTTTGAAATTGTGAGTTCTAACGTTTGAAAATTAAGGAAAGCCCCATGGGAAACAAGAAATTTCATACCCAAAATAATATCAACGGAGAGTTTACTAGCAACCAAGGCCATGCAGGAAGTTTTTAACTTTCCAATATTTAAAAATAATTCGGTTTGTCCAAGAAGTGGAATTCTTGCACCACCCGCACCTATCAAATGATTTAAAATAGAGCTTTCCCTAAAATTCTCCAGAAATTTTAAACTAACTATATTTTCGCTTGACCCTGTATCTATAACTATTTCTGCATATTTATTGTTTACGTAACCCCCAATTCTCAAAATATTTCCGTGAGCGCCTGTACTCAGGGTGCTAAAGGAATCAACTTCGTTCTTCGAAAAATTTAACGGCAGATCCGGGGCATTATCAATAATTTTGGAAAAATTCCTAAAATCGCTCATATTTAAACTAGTAATATCTCTTAAACACGTTAGCCAGTAAAAATGGTACTTATTTGTACCAAAAAGACCTTCTTCAAAATAATCTTTAAACTCAGACATATCAACATTTGGGCTATATTCCTTATAAAGGCTTGTAATTCATAAAAATATTCAAGCGTAGATGCGTTTGCCCCCTGCCTAAATGTTAAAAGTTTTTGGCGTAACATTTTCCTATACATTTTTGCATCCTGAAATTCGTTAGTTAAATCTTTTTTAACATCTCTCCAAGTTTTCCCATCATTAACGTACGTTCTAAACCATTTTATTGCGGATCCTCCCAAAAAATATTCGAAATAAAATAATTTATATAAATCGTTCCATCTACTTTTATGAGAAACAAATTCATAATGCTCCAAAAATTCTTTGGCGCTAACATCTTGAAAGGGATAAAAAATGCGCGGGGCCTCAAAAGGCGGTAAACTAGGCACAATTTTATCACTAGCCATTGAAGTTCTCAAAGTTGCTTCCATTTTGCTTTCTATTTACTACCAATTTTACCAACACCCAGTATACCTATGCGACTTTTTGTCAAGCTACAAAGAGTAGGCAAATATTTAGTTGCTAAAAATAAAAATTGTATGCGTGTTAATAAAATAATCAAAATGCATCTAGTTAAACCTTGCAAGTATACTTAGGCACTTTTACGCTAATTTGCTGATTCCACAAATATTTGAACTCTAGTAACCTAGGTATTTGTACGAAACAAAAAAAACGGATAAGTTAAATTTTATGTTTTTTTTTTTTAATTTACCGCAATTCTCAAGATTCGGTTTAAAAAATCGTTCATCAAAATTTTTAGAAATATTTAAAAAAAGTTTTAGCCCAGAGATTACTGGCAAAAATTATAACTTCTAAAAACTCGAATTATGACCCTATTAATGGGTACATTTAGACACCTTGTAGGAGCATTAAACTTTATTGCCAAACCAAAAAACACTTCTCAAATTATTGACGGAAGAAAAAACTTGACTTTGCCTAAGTAGGCCCCCTACGTCACTGTAAAACATAATAAACATTTAAAATATCGTTTGGTACTCAAACAAGGAACAAAACCGGCGCCTCCACCACTTTTGTCGTGACTTATTTTATTCTTTAAAAAAAAAACTGAAACTGGAGAAACGGAAACTACTGCCCCTTGGCTTTCGCAAAAAAAGGAGAGTACTAAACCTTACGACAATTTTCTACTAGGGGTATAGCTCAAAAACGGGTTAACAATTAACTTGTGACGCAGGGAGCTTAAACTAATCTCCTCCGCTCAGATAGCTCCACTAGGGGATCTAAGAATTCTTAATGAATTAATGAATTAACAAAATTATGTTTAGTGCAGCTATCGAGGAAATTAGTTGCCTACCCAGTTTAAGAATTAGTTTTACTACTAATATTTATTTGTTTAACCAATAGTTACAACAAGGTACAACCTCAAAAAAAGCTAACTAGCCAAATCAGACTTTCGCTGATCTAATCCTACACTTGCAACGGCCTAACTTAAGATTACATAAAAACAATAGTGAAAACGTCTACTTACGTTTTTCACTTTATGGAGGCACTTTCGGCACTCCCTTAAAACCTCTTCATCCCAGCCACCCCGCGGCGTCGTCCCACTCGCGCTACTTTTTCGACTGTCCACGTTCAATCATTTCTTGTGTTAACGACCGCGCAAAATTGCTGACTCCCTAACTTTTTAGTTTAGGTGCATAGAAATTTAATTAAAATAAGAACGAATACAGGGTGCTTCATGACAATATTAGTTTGGCAACGATTAATTATTTCATGCCTGTTTTACACTGAAAATTATTGTATCCCTTCATAATTTGTTAATTTATTCAAGGCCATTTTTATGAAGCGGTAGTGTAATACATCACCTCTCTGTTTGAATGAAACAAAAAACAAACAACCTGCATAGTTAACATCTTAAAACAACCACATAAAAGGAAACAGTTTGAAACTCTATTGACCGTGGTTTTTGTATTCTTTGAAAAATTGATTACAATCTTGTTCAAAATTAATAAGAGCATGTTCTTTTTAGAGCATGTTCTTATTGAGTGAAATTCACAATTTTACTTGACTTTTGTATCACATTGTTGAAATACAGCTCAAACTTTTTGACCATAAAGAAATCCATGAATTAAATGTCAAAAATAAGTGAATTGTATTACACACATATTCATAAAATCATTTAAAAAAAATCGATGTTATTCACATTCACATGTTTTTTTTTATCTTGAGGGCAATGAGTAGGGGGTGCAAAAACTTTTTGAACTTTGTAAATAAATACCTATACAGGGTTTTCCAAATTTCGATGTTCACCATGGAGATCTCCTAAACGGTAGGAGATATGGAAAGGTTTAAATTATTGCAAAGTTACTCAAAACTAAAAAAAGATTACAAAATCCGAGTGGTTCCGGAGAGGCAACAAAAATCGAATTTTTCGTTTTTAGTTTTTATTTTGTTGCGCCTTTATTCTTAAAGATGTCAAAAAAGGCTTAAAACTTTCTACAGGCACATTTTTACGATGTACCTGAAAGACAGGTCTGTTTTTAAGATTTGACATTTCAGTGTGACAGGAGCACTGTAAAGTCCATTTTTCCTTATGGACACTTGCTTTTTTGGATTTTTTGGATTACAAAGCAAAATCTATCATTTTCAAGATGTCAAAAAAGGTACTGCAAGCGTGTTCCCAAAATATCTTAAGCAAGTTAAAAGCAAAATTTCAATTTGGACTGATGATGGTTAATTAACCGAAAATAATTTTGCAAAATGTTATCTGTCATCCTTCATGATCAAAACGGCAGGAGAAAAAAAGCACGTAGAAAAAATGAACTTGTCACTGCCCTTTCACACTGAAATGTCAAATCTCAAAAACAGACTCGTCATGATGGAGATCTTAAAAGAGGTGTAGAAAGTTTTAACCGTTTTCTGACAGCTTTAATAATGAAGGCGCAAACAAATAAAAAATAAAAATGAAGGTTTCGGTTTTCCGGAACTGCTTGGATTTTGTAAACTTTTTTTAAAGTTCTGAGTAAAGCATTAAATTGCGCAACTTTGCCCTAATTTAAACCTTTTCGTACCTCCTACCCTTCAGGAGATCCCATGTTGAGCATCGAATTTGGAACACCCTGTATAGGTGATCAATAATCGAATTATAATGACACTGTTGCTAAATTTTCTTTATTTTTTTTTTTGTTATATTTTAGGCAAACCTCAATGGGCAAACCAGTTGAGGCGGAGTAGAGGTAAAAATCTTGGTAAATAAAGTATATTCTTTATTTGCAATTTTCCACTTACATAATTAGGTATAAATATTTTTTAAATAAAACTAATATGCGTAAATTAGCAACATATTTAAAAACTATTTATTCAAGTATTTACGTTAAATAAAAAAACCCTCAATAATATGCTAGCCTCAATAAAATCTGATGTGCTAACTTCTTTTTAAAAACTTGGGTGCCCTTCTAATTAATAAACAAAATAAAAAAATTGGGCATGTTAGTAGTAAACCTAGCCACCCCAACCTGAAATAAATTCAGAAAATAAAGGGTACAAATTTTTTTAAGAGGATATAATTAGTCCATGAGTAACACATTGTGAATTCCCTAATAAAAATTTTAATTTAGATTTTTTTATACCTATATTATAGGAAACCCATCAAGATTTGACAAATAATGCCATTGTAGAAGAATTGAATGAGTTAGGGTTAAACCTTTTCACTTCCCTGTGTGAACAAAACTCATCACCTACTTACTTACCTACATTATTATTTATTATATTTTTTACTAACAAGCATTTTTCAATCAAGTGGGCTTTTCTTTGCAAAGATGCGTATTAAAGGGCTAGCCAATTCATAAAGCAAAATTAAATAATGTTATTTATAATTTTAATTTTAGTCGTTTTATGTATGGGCAACGAGGATATAAGCTAATATATATATAAGGATATATAAGATAAATAAGCTTATATATAATATCCTCGTTGGTATGGGGTAATTGTTTATAATTACAATAATATGTTTCATTATATTTTTACCCTCTAACATCGACTTGAGAAAAACTTAGTAGGTAGGTTATAAAAAAACCCTAAATATTATTTAGCTACAAATATACTTTTTGGATATCAATTATTTGCAAATTTTTAAGAAAATATGCATGTATACACCTATACCTCTTTATAAGTCAACCAATGAATCAAAAGCTTTATTGTCTTCTTACACTGGATAGGTATATAAACATGCGAGATGATACTTACTTTTCTCACATAACACCCGGTTCACACCTAGTCTGCCCACCCTGCATCAAAAGACGCATCATGTGACTCTGCATTTAAAAGTGGAAATCCATCACTGTTCTTTGTTTATTTAAGGGACCGTGGAAATCCAGGTTCTGTCACATTGTGCGTTTTCTAAAGCAGGGTGGGCAGGCGTTGGTGTGTTTGGGGCTTAAGTAGTCAAAAGGAAAAGAAATAATTTTGAAAAGTAACGTTTTATTACGTCAATAATTATAGTACTTATACCTAAGTTTATTCCGAGTGTTGAAATTTTTTCAGCAAGTTTTTAAAATAAATTATTCTTTGCACTTCAGAGATAAACAGCTTTGCATTTGCATATTCCTCATGTGTTAGCAATAAAAGTTACTTTTCAAATTCAAACAGGGATGAAAAGTAACCTGTCGCCCAACGGGGCCTGGATTATATTCAGAGAGGGCTGCAAAATGCAACATACACCACCAGCATCGAGGGGGCGCGGCAGAAGAAGTATGAACGCAAATGGAACGCCTGATCAACCAACCCCAACGTCAAGGGTAACTCCGGAAAATCAAGGTAATACTAGTAATTTTTTAACTAACCCAACACCTAGAATCTCACCTGCAGACTATACAAGAGGGCGTTTTACGCAACCAAAAGGCCCATCAGCAGCTGCGGGTTCGAGCCATAATGGGACGGGGGGAGTGTGGTGGCCACAGTGTAAGTATCCCCGCCTGTCACACGGGAGACCCGGGTTCGATTCCCGGCCGGAGAGCCAAGGCTGAAGTGGAACCGGGAATTTGAGTGGGTTGAGGAGGTGCAAAATTAAATAACGCAAGATGACTTCGGGGGACGTAAAGTTGGTTTTATTTGACAAGCGGATGAGTGGATCTAAACAGACAAAAAAAAGAACATTTTACAAAATGGCCGAAATTTAGCACGCTACTGGCAAACGAAACTATAAACTATATCACAACCTTACAAATGTTTCACACGAAGTAATTTAGATATGAAATATAAAAAACCTACCTAAACAGACCAGGTCAGCCTTGCAATATCCGTTAGGGGTTGAAAAGGCGAGAAACCAAAAGGTTCGTGCAAAAAACCACTATCACTTGCTAAATATAGTTACTAAGTACGTTAAGCGTTTCGTTTAAGCATTCAGCAGATTGTGGTGGAAGCCAAACGACCACGCTTGCTCGAAGCGGGAACGGCTTGCGATACGGGCGCCCCTGAACAGGTAAGTGAATAAATTATAAAAATGAAAAATAAAAATCTTTAAAGATTGATAGATGGCGAATTTAGTCCGTTGTGATTATTAAAATATTAAAATAAACACCCCATGTTCCGCTACAACTTGCACCAAACTATGGGTAGCTGGGGTGCAAAAATGAAACACATTTTGAAATTTCAGCTGATGGATGTTCCATTTTGTGATGTATCTTAAATGTTTCTAAAGCCTTATTTTCATGTTGACAACCATAGACACCAGCTTTTTTTCAGAGGAGGGGTAACAGATTTTTTGAAGGGTTTTCAGGTTTTGTCATACATGGAGATTTAAAGCTAGAGACTACCCTTCCCGCTCAAAAATCAAACCAGGCTTTTTCTTTGGCTTGATTTCCAGTTGCTAAAGTAATACTTTTGCTTGATCTTCAGTAAATTTTATTTTCCCAGTGTTCAACTAAGTGTCAATTTTGTGTTATCCTTACGAAAAAGTATTACCTTATGAAAAACTATTGCCTTTTGCATTTTTTCATGAGGCCTAATACTAAACTGACTAGCAGCTACAGAAACTCCAAAGTTATGTAATTTCCCAAAAAAATCTAACCTAAAATAAAGAAGTGGTCAGCGCATCTTCAAAAAAACAACAATATATATATATATATTTATAGTTTTTAGAACTTTTGTCTGATTATCTGTCTTTCTTTTTGTTCCAAACTGCATTTTTTGGATTGGGCAGTACATACGCTTTTCATCAAAAAATTATGCTTTGATAAGAACTTGCTCAGAATGGGTACTTGCTTACTTCATATGAACTTGAGGTTGAAAATTTTGCTTTGGTTAGTCGGTTATAGGTTAAGGGTGGTTGGTAATGAATGGTTGCATGGATTTGGTTTGTTAGGTCTTCAGCTTTTTAGTTTTGTTGAAACTGAGGATAACTAACTAAAACAACCAAGCAAACTTATTAATCCTAACCAAACCTAGCCAACCCCTTAACCTAACCAAAGAAAACCTAAAAATTTAGTTTTTTAAGCAGTTTAGATCCTCCATATATCTCTTAGACATTTTGCATTTCATATGTGTACCTACTAACAATCTAGTATTTTTCTGTGTCATACAGTCTTAAGCTAACTTAGTAAACCTAGCCAACCCCTTAACCTAACCAAGGCAAACCTAAAAATTTGTTTTTTTAAGCAGTGTAGTAATCAGTTTAGTAAGCAATCTAGTATTTTTCTGTGTCATACGGTCTTAAGAGTTTGCCTTTGGCATTATTTCTAGGCACAAATCAAAAAATCATTATCCAAATTTTACATTTTTGTCCAAACTTAACAGACCTTCCAACACCAATATACGAATATTTTAAGCGAAAAACCTACTCACCATTTTATGCTTCAAGGTATCCAAAGGTAAGTAGCAGATGTAGATCAGATTTTATTTTATTTCAAAATAATACAAAGAGTTCCTTATAACCCCTACGAACAGGCACTGAAGCACTACAAAAGAATGCAAAGAGTTCCTCACTATTTCACTTTTAAATTTTTAGTTTTTACGGCAGTTTTAAAACGTGTAAACAGTCGCCCGAAAAAAATAAACAATAAACCTAACCTCAAAAATAGTTGTTTGACATCTGTCATTCTAAAAAGTAGGACTGGGCGAAGGCGAAATTTTCTGCCGATGCTTCGTTGTTTTTTTTACGTCAGATAGAGTGCTATGACCACTAATAGATAGTACCTAATTACGGCAACGAGATTTTGCTCCAAGACGTGCATTTTGCAGATGGTATCTAAATAAAAGCCAAGAAGACCCCGATTTTGCCAGAAAAGTTATTTGGACGGATGAGGCAACGATTTCTAGTGATGGAATATTCAGTTTTAAGGTATGGGTAGGCATCTACAGAGGACAAGTTATTGGGCCATATATTTTTGATGGAAATTAAAATGCCGAAAGATACCAACAAATTTTAGAAGAGCAGGTGATTCCGTTTATCGATAATTTGCCACTTCAGCAAAATAATGAGCTATGCACGAGACATTACTAATTTGCTAAATATTGTGTTTGCCGAAAACTGGATCGGAAATAAAGGTCCTATATATTGGCCCTCCAGGTCTCCAGACCTGACCCCTTGCGACTTCTTTTTGTGGGGGATGTGGGGGTCAAGAGAAGATATAGGATATGTTTACAAGAAAACGGCCGTCAATTTGAGCCTTTGTTTTTGAAATAAAAAAAATTGTTAGATGTAGATTTTAGGTGTTACTTAGTTTAATTAATAAAAATTTTAAATAAAAAATTTAATAAATTTATTTTTGTTTATTATTTTAGGGTTGGTAATTATAGTAAACTAGAAGTTAAAGTTCGAGGTTGCTGTGTCCCCTCGTGTCGTAACCAACTTGATTTTGTATGAAAAAAAAACAATAAAATTTTATTTACACATTTAGGGCGCGCTTACTAGTTATTTTATAGTTTGTAAATATCAAAATATGCAAATATCTTTTAAAATATTTAATAAAAGTAAGAAATTTTATTAGAAAACTGATTTTTTAGAAAAATTGGGGGTATCCCATTTAAAGAAATATAACTTTGTGTGATATCTCGGGAACTAAAGGCTTTAAGAGAAAATCGGTGAAACAGGTAGATTTTTCTTTAAAAAATCTTCAAAAAATGTTTTTAATGAAAATCTTTATCTTTACAAATAAAAAAGTTGTAGAAGGCCTTTAAAATCGCACATTTCTGAGAATCACCCTGGAGCTCAGAAACGCTTTGACATATCGCAATGCGGTTTTTAGTTTTCGACTTCTCTTGAAAATCGAGCCCGTAACATGTATATTAGTTTTGGGCTAACTATGCTGCAAAAGCCCAAAGCTATAGAGGACCCTCGAATTTGGACCACCCTGTACATAGAGAAACTCAGAATATTACATTAGAAGGGTAAAAACTTATCTTCTATTTATCTGCTTTTTGAAGTTGGGTTTGGTAAAATCACCTGAATAAGGTGAAATAATTAAATTTTAAATATTGCAAACATTTATATAAAAAATTTAGCATCCATGCGTGGCTCTCCTGACTCAACGAATCAGGTGGTTTAATCGAGATTTTTCCAAGTGAAGAGTGAACTCCGGTTGTTCAATCTAAATTTGAACCGAGATCTGTTGACTGAAGTTTAACCGTCCTCCTACTTTACTAAAAGCTATAATATACTGGTCAACTATAATATTTTAGGTAGAATAAGAAATAACCAGAAAAAATAAATCTCCAGTAATTTTTTTCTTCTTTTCGTTATGGTTTTAGAACTTAGAATGTGTTAAAAAATGGATAAGAACAAAAAAATTAAAGGGCAGCCAACTTTTCTGGAAAAGAGGAAGCCATATTAGTTGGACTGGCAAAGCAATATACCTCAAAATTAGAATTACAAAGAACTGGGGCAATGATGAATAAAAGTAAAAAGGAAACATGGCAACAAATAGAAAACAAATTTAATGCACAAAGTGGTGATACATGGAGAGATAAAAACACACTTATAAGGAAGTAAAATATGAGAACTTGAAAAAGAGAACAGTTAAAAGTTAAAATTTCGCAAAGAGAAAAGTCATGCACACTGGAGGTGGTCCTCTAGCAAAAATAGAAATAACAGACAATGATATAGAAATAAAACAAATATTGGAAGAGTGATTTACTGGGTTTCAAAGTCAATATGGCGGGGGGGGGGGACGCATCACCGAAAAGGGATGAAACTTACAATGAAGATAACGAATCAAATGAAATAAACGAAGATAAAGGGTGGGATGAAGGTGAGTGAAAAAATAGCCATTTCAATTATACTAACCTAAGGGCGAGTTTGTAAATTCAACATATTTTTTTCCGACGTCATTAGATTTTTGACATTCGATGTCATTGAGTTTGATAAGCGATAAAAAATTAAAAAAACGCGATTAAATCAAGTTAGTTGCTCTAGATTTTTTGTAGTCTCCTTAAAAACTGTATGCTAACAGTTTTAATGAAACAAGAATATTCTTATCACGCCCGCAACCATTATAAAAAAATATCAATTAATTTTTAAAAAAAGGCACACCAGCATTTAGAGTCGGTGATGATTGATGCAATCAATTGGATATTTAGTGGAATCAATCGAGTAATTTAAGAACCCAATGTATATCTCGACTCCAGATTTTTTTAAATAGGTTTAGTGACGTTACTCAATAAACTTTATAGTTCTTGGGATGGAAAGAGATATTAATATTCTTTGGTATTTTAATCCTTGCAGTGATAAACGTGTGAAAAGTGAATAAATAACAAAATCAGTGAATAGCGAGCTTTCTCTCAAAAAAGGTAATGGTAACCGTAGATCCAGATTTCGCACTTGTGGTGCTCATCAGTATGGTGCTAGGAATTAGGAGATGAAATGATGATGAAAAAATATGACACAGGATTCATGTAAAAGACGTTGTCAAATTGCAGAATCGGCAGATGTACCTTCAATTTGAAGGAAAATTAAGCGTTTCTACGGAGACAGATATCCTAAGCTCTGGAGTTGATACATTTAAGAAAAATCTCCAAAGAAACCAATAAATGTAGAACCGCTGACTAAACGGCATATAAGTTGGCACTAACTTATTACCAATTCAGCTAAGTTTTTTAATTTTTCTTCTTTGTTTTGATACGTGGTTAAAGAAACAACCACATATCAAAACAGAACGGTTCATAATATGTAAAGCAGAGTTTTTAAGAAAATAGCTAAGAACATTTCATTGATGAACTGGTTAGCTTTTTATTCAACATGTATTTTTTAATATTTAATTTTAGGTTTACAAGTGCAATTTTACTGCATAATCGGTGAAGTTTGTTTACTTTTACATATTACTTTACAATGCCCCTCACAAATTGGGTTTTTAGGCCAAAGTTCAAATAGAATGTTTTTCTGTGTGATTTAGTTATTATCTCACTGTACAAATAAGTCCCTTCTAGGAAATTAAATACGAACGGAATTTTAATCAGCAAGAAACTTTATTTTTCCATGAAATTAAACCCAGAGAATCTTTACTTTGTATTATTAGCGAGTGGTTTAAAATGCGGTACTTAACAATTAATTAACATGACTTCTTCTTATTTATTTGCAATTGTGGGCTATTCTAAATATTTTGAACATGAACTAGTTTTACTATTACATAGATAATGTATCTTATTCCTTTTTCACGGGAATATGCTATATGCTGGGTGATCAAGAAACAAGTTGGAAAGACCCTGCACAAATTACATTGGAAATGGCTTATGGCTAATTGTCATAATTTTTTTATATGTTGTAGTACTCGATCAACAAAGCACAAAAAAGAGATAGAGAGCAGGTTTACTTTCTGAGATACGGCGATTCCCATTTTCTTTAAAACAAACGGCCAGGTTGTAAAAATGTTCACATATGTTATTAAAAATAATGCCACTTGGCTAAAGAAAAAAATTTTTAGTTTGAGTAGTACCATAAATGTCAAAAATGGTAGGCGCCTTTAATATTTTTTAATATTTTTGATATTGGAGAAATACGAAAAGTGATTTTAAATATATTATAGCTAGGTTATAAAAACTTTTTATGGACAATCTAATCCAAAAGCTTAATACCAATTAGTACCCTATGGTACCTGTATTTGACCAATCAAATTGCTCGTGTGGTATATGCTTTTAGGCTAACCTGGGGTCGTCGGTAACGAATTTGGTAACATTTTTCCGGTTACTATTACCGTTTTTCTACGAGAAAAAAAAATAGGTGAAGTGTTTTTCGTACTTAAGTGCGGAAAAGTGGTTTTTACGCATGCATTTGCGTGCAAAAAGTTAAAACTCTTAAGATATGTTTAATATGGCGGCATGCGGCGGCTTTGTATTTAAAAAAAAATCAGGGTAGGCTTGACAAAGTCAAACTTTTGCTTAAGAAACAACGTCATTTGCTGTCAGATAATTTTACGCATTCTATTGGGAACACAGTATAAACAACCGGAAAAAGTTTATCATATTCGTTACCGGCAACCCCAAGTTTGCATAAAAGCAAATAACACACGAGCAATTGGATTTGTCAACTACCGGTACCAATGGAGACCTATCGGTACCAACATATTCGTATCAAGCTTTTAAATTCAATTTGTCCAGAAAAAGTTGGCATAACCTACCCATAAGTTATTTTAAATCACTTTTCGTATTTCACCAATATTTTTAAAATATTAAAAAGCATTAAACGTAAAAATGTTTTTTTAGCTTACTAGCATTATTTTTATTAACATATGTAAAAACTATTAAAATCTGGCCGTTTGTTTTAAAGAAAATAAAAATTTTAATTTGACTTTTCTGGTGGTACCAAAGAACCATTTTAGAAATAGTTTTATATGGATGGAAAGAGTATTTCATTCAGGACAAATAGAGAAACGAATCGTTTTATTTTGGCGCTAATCGACAAAGTTGTGGGAAAAAAACACGTCAACTTTAAAGCTCCATATCTCAGAAAGTAATCCTGCTCCCTATCTCGTTTTTTTTATTTTTGTGCTTTGTTGATCAAGTACTACAACATTAAAAAAATTATGACATTTAGCCGAAAGCCATTCCCAATCTAATTTGTGCAGGGTTCTTTCTGGAAATCTTAATTTATTAGCCATACGAGGGCTGCACTCATATATTTACAAACAAAGATTTAAAAGTAACTAAATAAAAAAAATATCCTATACATTTGTTATGATATGTATCATCTCTGATCAAAATCATGAGACACTTAAAGTAAATATTTCAACGCATCGGCATCGCTATACCTAATAAAGCAAAAAGATCACCACATTTTTCACTTGTCTATGCTATGTTTTGAACGAGACGCGCTTTTATGGTGGATGCGAGGAATGAACAGCTGATTACAATCGTTGCGTAAGTTGGTAGGTCCGTAACGTTACGTACGTCCCTTACAACGACTGAAATCAGCTGCTCCGTAAACAGGTGAAAAATACTGTATTTTGACTTTGTTTTGAACCCGTTAGGTATACCGATAGGAATGCGTTGAAATATTTAATTTCAGAGCCAGTGACCTCAGCTTAGACAATGTCGAAGTGGCGTTCAAAACGGGTCATGTGACATCTATACTTTTTGAAATTAAATTAACATCAGAATTGGCTGAACTTTGAATGGAAGCCACATTTTGTAAATACTTAGACAAAATTGTTTTTAAGGCCAGCAGATCGAAATATTCAAATATTTGATGTTAAAAAAACTATGGATATGACAGGAACCATTTTGAAAGTCACTTCGACATTTTCTGAGCTTAGGCCACTGACAGAAAAAAAAGGGGTGATGGTCGATTCAGTCCCAGCAGGTAGCAGATTAAATTAAAAATGTTATACCCATTCAATACCTTATCCACATAGGCCAATCAACTCCTACCGTTTTAGTATCCTTTTCTCGACCTTCGCCGTCATATTGACAGAAAACTAATGGATTTTCTGTCACTTTTGAGTGAAAATGGCGGCAAAGGTGGATTAAAGGACACTAAATCGGTAGGAGTTGATCGGCCTGTATGGAGAGGGTACTGACCCATTTATCGGTAGGTATATTCGCTCCCAACCGGGGGGGTTATTCTTGAATCGAGAGAAAATTTGCTCCCAGGGAGTTAAATTCTCTCGCTACTATGCATTTCATTGGTCCAAATCTTCGGTTTAAATCGGTTTGTCTCACTTTTGCCCGATATTGATCGAAAGTAATTCTATTGATCTTGACTAAGAGAATTACTTTCTATCAATATCGGGCAAAAATGAGAGAAACCGATTTTAACCGATGATTTGGACCAATGAGATGCATAGTAGCGAGAGAATTCGACTCCCTGGAAGAAAATTTTCTCTCGATTCAAGAATAACCCTACAGAGTTTTACGATACTGAGGTGCTTAATCTCTTTCGTAGAAAGAAGTGATTAGGAATTATATGCCTTTCCGAAAATAGTAGTAATTAATTAGTAAATTAAAATATAAATACCTGAAATGGCTTGGGTTGGGTTCCCTAGGGATGGGAAGGGATGTGATGGGTTGGGTTCCCTAGGAATGAGAAGGGATATGATCAGTTGGGTTGGGTTGGGTACAATATATGTATTTAAGTACCTATGTGTTACACTTTATAGGTAAATTTTACTTAATAAAACAAAAATTATTCAATACTACAGTTTCTTAAAATATTTTACCGGGACCGCATTTACCTATGCAGTTTCACTGGAAAACAAAATTTGGGACCGAATTTAACCGTTATTTTTGGCCCCTTTTTTCTTGGGAGGGAACTTGCCTATTCCCAAAAAAAGAATCTACTATTTGCTAAGGACTTTAGTTTAATAGTTATTTGCCTAACAAGTGCGGAAAGTGGTACTTTTCGGCATACGACGGCAGTTGCACGAACGACGCAGAGTGGAGTTCGAGCAAGCCGTCAAGGGTGGAAAAGGCATTTTCCGCAAGAGTTAGGTACAATGTTTTTCCTATGAGTGTTTTTGTCCATGTTATTTATTAAAACAAAAAGATACATAAGTTACATAAATTATTTAATTACTCCTAAATATCGTGCGTTACACTAATAATCGTGCGGAAGAGTAAAAATCGTGCGGAAAAGTAAATAAATCGTGCGGAAAAGTATATAAATCGTGCAGAAAAGTACAATTTTCAAAACGAAAAGTTGTGCGGAAAAGTAACTTTTCCGCACGCTCGTAGGAAAAGAAAATTTCGTTTGAAGGCTGACATATACATGGATATCTCAAAATTGATTTTAAGCCGGACCATACCGCAATTGATAAGATATTTTTACCTGAATGAACGTCAAAATGTATTTGAATAACACGTGGTATATGGTTTGCGATTTATCAATGCTGGCGCGGTAAAATATCGCCCTGTAGAAAAAAAATCGCGGCAATTTTTTGCGGTACACACCATGCTCGTGGTGTTTAGCAAGCAAACGTGACAATATCTGCCTAAATAATTTCGAGTACATAAAGAGTACAGATGCTCAAGTTAAAGAAAAGCGCATGCAAAAAATACGTATAATAAAAGGTCCGCGGCTTTAAGCGCGTAAGCAATAGTAGTTTTAACAACTAGTGGCTAAAAAAGTGCTTTTTTTTACAAGCGTTGGTTTAAATAACGAGCGCAGCGAGTTATTTAAAAACGCGAGTAAAAAAAAGCACAGTTTATCCGCGAGTTGTTAACACAATTTTTTTAATACCTTTAATAAAAAATCCAAGAAAAACAGGAAAATACTTTTAAAAATCTCGAACGAAGAGAATTTCTAGCAAAACACCATCTTTACACTATAAATGAAGGCGGCTGGGAAATGAAATAACAATCGTTTCCATAGCGATGATCTTTTTACTCGGTGACGTTCATTGTTGTGACATTTTAATCTTTGACAATTTGAAATTTTGACGAAATTTTTAAATGACTTTTCGTAAATACTTGGTGAAAACTGGCGGAAATGGCTTAATTCTTAGGCAAGAATAATTAGATTTTTTCAATATTACTATTTTCCGCGATTTCTCTTTAACTGTGAGTAAAAATCGTACAGAAATCTTTTTTTGCGCCCGTGATCAAAAACAAAAAAAAAAAAAATTGCATCGGTAACCAAAAAAGCCATGCTTTAGTTATCTGCAGACAGTTACTAAAATCATGTTATTGGTGAAGGTATTAAAAAAATATATTTTTAGTTGTTAGGGGAAGTCAGAGGAAAAAACAGGGGTATAAATATTAGTCAAAAAAATACCTTCAACACTAAAACCAATTATACCGGAAACACTCCTAAAGTTCTGGCAGGATTTAGAATCTTTTCCTATTTTTTCCTATTTTTTCAATAAAGTTTTGTAGTTAGGCCATATTTGTGTAATTTATTTTCCTGTTCATTAAAACCATGTTACTATGCTCCAACCTCCTATCTAGCAAAATTCATGTTTATGAGCGTTATGTAAATTAATAGTTTGAGACATTAAATCCATTTGTTAACAACACCCTGAAGCCAAATTTTCCAGAAATTTTCAGCAAAATTAATATGTGATTTGTTGAAATGAACTAAATCGGCTTTATCTCAAAATCAAACATTTTTCAGATAGGACGTTTCGGCTTAGGACGGCAGAGCTCAAGTTATAATACGTATAAATTGTTATTAATAAGTTTGTTAAATACTTGAAACTTTTAAGTAAGCCATTTTTGCTGTCAGTTGTAAAAAAAGAAATAATCTTTCAAAGGGGCGTCTGTAGAAAACCGTCTATTTAAAAAAATATTAAATCTTTTATTCGGATTTGTAGCACCCTATATTTAGGTGTTAATAAAAAAAACAACAAAAAAGAAGCATGCATTTGTGTGTGTGTGTGTTTTTTTACGAGATTCGGAATCAGGAGATAGTAGTTGGAGCTGTTTGGTTGACGGTAGAACGAATTGTTTACAGGTTAGTAAAATGCGTATTTAAAAATGATTATATTTCAAACAAAGGGTTCTTTTATTTCTATTATATTTGATGTGTTGGTTTATAACATGTGTATATTTAGAAAAAATCGTTTTATGCTGTGAACCATGCAGATTTAAATCAAAACATTTGCTGTCTTTTGTGCTGGGATTTTAGTTTGTATGACGTATGCCCAAAGATGTATGAAATAGATATATCATATATTTTTGGTATGATTCAGAATGTGAGAAAGGGCCTTGGTGAATCTAATAACATTTTCCTTCCCTGATTGAGCGAATATCCTAGCAAGGAAAAAAAGTAGAGTCTAGAGATATTAGCCCAAAATATCAACTATTAGCTGAGTAGCCTCCCGTATGGGACCTCAGTACCTTCTGGCGATGTCCAGCTAACTAACAACAAACTCTTCAGTTTTGAATGTATGGTTATAAATGTAGAACGACAAATTTTAGTACTGAGACAGTAATTTTAATTTTTTAAGTAATTTAATTTAGAATTTGTAATTCAATGTTTGGCACAGCATGAGTGATGATGAGTACGGCACTACTATTGAATTTTCTTTGAATTAATAAATTAGGAGTATTTTTCAAATTTTGTGTTTATTTTACATATCACACCTGACCTCAAGTCTCCCTACATTTGTTATTGTCAGGCGCATTCTGGCCAAGTAAAATTATGTTGAGCGGGGTTAACAACGTAGGGCTTTTTATTTATTTTGGTTGTTTTATTTTAATTTGTTAAAGGAACCTGGGTAGGTATGTTTTACTACAATGTGTGCAAAATCATGACATAAAAATGTGAAAAACATAGTAAAATTTACAAAGTTATGATTTTTTTCCACAAACCAAAACTACACTTTTTTGCACTCGACGCGCGTTTCGCTAACAACTTTAGCATCATCAGGAGACGATAAACAATTTTTATTTTTTTCTCGAAATACCAAGAAAACCTGCATTTTTTTCTTGCGAAAACCCTTATATGAATTTAGTAACTTCCAACAAGTTTCACTGAAATTTAATGAAAAACCCACATAATTAGATTAAAAACAACATAAATCTTACAGTTTTAGCACTTAGTTCATCTTGGTAAATACCGCCCTAAGTAGTAAGTGTCTATTGAAAAGCTATTGGCTAACTATACAGAGTAACGATAACAATAAAGAAAAATCTTCTTTATTAGCTGACTTATATTTTGTGTATAATTTTAATTAATTTGTTAGAAGAATGAAATGTTGGGCTGCCTCAGTAATAAGCATAAAAATAGTAAAGTGCCAAATAAGGGTAACAAAATATCCTTAATTTATGTTTTGAGGCCGGGAGTTTAAGGTTTTTATCAGTTTTTCTTTAAATTATCGTTTAGATGTACAATATATTTTTGTCAAAAAATAAAAATCAAATAAAAAAGAGTATTTTACTCGAGTATATACATGGTGGATTCTTTAAATGGAACGGTGGCTCTAGCGGCTTTAGGGAAGAGGTTTGAAAAAAATCTATAACCGAATCTTTAATGATTTTTTACGGACTTTCCGCCCATGATAAAAACAAACTTTGGGACCCCCAACTGGAGGCCGAGGGCCCACCAACTATTTTTTTTTTAATAAGAAGGTACCACTTGTGGCACCTTTTTGGAAAGCTTGTTAAAAAAAAAATTAACGCACTAGTTTTTTTTGACATTAGTCAAAAATTTAAAAAAGTATATTTTTTGTCAATCGTTTTAGCTTCAAAATAAACTACATATTTTTCTATTTTCTAAGCGGAATAAAGAAAATACCACTCAGGCGGCCCATTTGGGGGCCTTCACTGAAGGCCCAGGGCCTACCAACATTTTTTTCATGAGGAGGTACCACTTGTGGCATCTTTTTTGAAAGCTTGTTAAATAAAAGAAAAACACATGGGTTGACAGATGTCAAAAAAGTTATTTAATCGAATTTCTTTTTTAACAAGCTTTCCAAAAAGGTGCAACAAGTGGTACCTTAATGCAATTAGTTCTTTTGTTGGTAACACTCTTTGTTTCATTTATATATAACTCATTGGGAATTTATTTCTCATTCTGTTATCTAGTGTTTTGACGAGCATTTGTCCATGACTTGTTGATTTGATCGTTCGTATCATTCGTCTATGAAAACTTAAAGCGTACTGAAGATACCTAACAAGGGTGAAACACGTGTTTGCGTCATTCTTGTAGTACTCCAGTGTCTTTTGTAAAGTTTGATTTTTTTTGAAACCAGTGTGTCTGAAACCAGTCAGTGGTAGAACTAGTGAAAGAAGTTGGTAAAACCCGAGTATAACAAACCTTATATATATTATACAGAATGGATTCTTTAAATGGAACGGTGCTTCTAGCGGCTTTAGGGAAGAGGTTTTGTAAAAAGCTAAAATCGAATCTTTAATGATTTTTCACGGAATTTCCGTCCATGATAAAAAAAACTTTTGGAGCGCCCAACTGGAGGCCCAGGGCCCACCAATTTTTTTTTTTAAGTAAGATGGTACCATTTGTTGCGCCTTTTTGGAAAGCTTGTTAAAAAAGAAATTTAACGCAATAGTTTTTTTTGACATCTGTCAACAAATGTGTCAGAAATTTAAAAAAAATATATTTTTTTATCAATTGTTTTAGCTTCAAAATAAACTACATGTTTCTCTATTTACTAAGCGGAATAAAGAAAATACAGGACATTATTGGCGGTTCATTTAGGAGCCCCTTACTGAAGGTCCAGGGTCTACCAACATTTTTTTCATGAGGAGGTACCACTTGTGGCATCTTTTTTGAAAGCTTGTTAAATAAAAAAAAACTATTTTTTTTCAATTGTTTTCAAAATATGCTACATATTTCTGTATGTACTAAGAGGAATAAATAAACTACCACACAAAGATATTATTGGCGCCCTATTTGAGGGCACAGTCTAATTAGCTTTTTTTTAAATATACTAGATATTAGATAATAGGGAAATAGATTCAAAACACACGTCGATTTTCTTTTTCACGCAACCATCCTTAACGACAAAAAATAAATTTTTTTAAAATTTTTAACACATGGGTTGACAGATGTCAAAAAAGTTATTTAATCGAATTTCTTTTTTAACAAGCTTTCCAAAAAGGTGCAACAAGTGGTACCTCCTCATGAAAAAAATGTTGGAAGGCCCTGGGCTTTCAGTAAGGGGCCCCTAAATGAGCCGCCAATAATGTCCTTGTTTGGTATTTTCTTTATTCCGCTTAGTAAATAGACAAACATGTAGTTTATTTTGAAGCTAAAACAATTGATAAAAAAATATTTTTTTTTTAAATTTTTGACACATTTCTTGACAGATGTCAAAAAAAACTATTGCGTTAAATTTCTTTTTTAACAAGCTTTCCAAAAAGGTGCAACAAATGGTACCTTCTTATTAAAAAAAAACAGTTGGTGGGCCCTGGGCCTCCAGTTGGGTGCTCCAAAAGTTTTTTTTTATCATGGACGGAAATTCCGTGAAAAATCATTAAAGATTCGCTTTTAGCTTTTTACAAAACCTCTTCCCTAAAGCCGCTAGAAGCACCATTCCATTTAAAGAACCCATTCTGTATAATATATATAAGGTTTGTTATACTCGGGTTTTACCAACTTCTTGCACTAGTTGTACCACTGACTGGTTTCAGACACAGTCCATCCACCAGTTGGGCTTTTTACTAGGATAAATCAGTAGCAAAAAAAATCAAACTTTACAAAAGACACCGGAGTACTACAAGAATGACGCAAACACGTGTTTCACTCTTGTTAGGGATCTTCAGTACGCTTTAAGTATTTATAGACGAATGATACGAACGATCAAATCAACAAGTCATGGACAAATGCTCGTCAAAACACTAGATAATAGAATGAGAAATAAATTCCCAATGAGTTAAACATAAACAAAACAAAGAGTGTTACCAACAAAAGAACTAATTGCATTTTTTGCCTCCTCTTCTAGTTCTACCACTGACTGATTTCAGACACAGTCATTCTGTTAAAAAATTAAATTGTCATCACTGGTGCGAAATTTGAAAACGTGTAGCCAGTGGCGAAGCAAATTTTCTTGTGTAGCGCCAGAGCCAAACAAAAGTGGCATATTTACTGTTTTTTCTTTTTTTTGTATTCTTTGATGAAGGTAGTAAAAATAGTGTTACAACTCACGGCAATACTGCGCTTTTTTTTAAAGCGTTTTAAAATTGTCCTTATTAAAAAAGGGCAATTACTCATTGGTTTAAAATTTACTATTTGGCCTTATATGTAATTATTGCAAAATAAAATTGTAAGGGTTAATGAAACCGAATTTATGTATGCAATTAGCATTTAATTCTAATTATCCTGGATCATGTGATCAACCATGTTAAAACTTACTAATTATTATTTCTTAAGAGTAATTTTCTATTATTGCCTATTTTGGGGATTACCTGTAATAATTGATAATAAAATTGTAAGGGTTAATGAAACCGAATTTATGTATGCAATTAACATTTAATTCTAATTATCCTGGATCATGTAATCAACTATTTTAAAACTTACTAATTATTATTTCTTAAGAGTAATTTTGTATTATTGCCTATTTTGGGGATTACCTGTAGTAATTGATTTAATTATAAGATAGGATAGACACACAGAAACTTTTCTTATACCCTCAGATGAGTTCTGTGCGTAGTGTGCTCTATTTAGTTAATGGTGGTGACTTTTGTTCATATTTTTTTGTAAAATAAGTTTCATACTCTGGTAAGTCATGTATTTCTTTTTTTAAATAATATTTGTACAGTCAAGAGACTTCCCAGACAGCACAAATTGTCCATCGGACAGCCATTTTGAGCCAGTGGATGACAAAAAACTGAGTTCAAAGAACTTTCAATTTTGATTCGTAAGGAACTGCTTTTTTCAGTTAGTTTTTGGATATCCAATGGATAGCTATGCGGCGGACGTCCATTTTGTGTCCTGCAAAAGCGATGACCTTTATACATTGACTAAACATTGAATATTTATCAAAAAATTTATGTCAATCGGGCTTGGCCTGGTTGGCACATTAATAAATATGTCTTTTGTCCAAACTAAGTGGTATTTTAGTATTTTTAATAATTTAATACCCATCCTGCTAGGAATTCCATCCTCGGGGATCGACAATCAGATGTTGGAGCGGTTTTGACAAAACTGTCCACTGAATATCCATTGGAATAAATATATCCAGTGTGCTAAGAAAATTAGACCAACGGATATTCATTGTAATTATTTTTTTTAACGGTGAGCCATAAAGATACTTTTTGGATAGCCACGTTTCGTTATACTGGATAACCATTGGATTTAATATTTATAGTATTACAATAACTTTTGGACTTTTTTGGGATGTCCAAGAGCCGTCCAATGTTTTGACAATTGTATTATCCAATGGATATGCCTTGGACAAAATTTCTTACAGATTTGGTTGTCCAATGGTCTGCTGCATTGTCCAGAAAACTGTTTCCACTGGATATTCTTTGGACCGAGTTGTGCTGTCTGGGTTAACTTTTAACTCTCGAAGACCGTTCGGCATCTTGGAAAAAATTTGGAACCCATTCCTGTTTTTCGACACCAAAAAAAGGACCCCGCTCACTTGCATTACCACTGGCTTTCAGTTGGAATGGGCTGCAGTAGATCTGTTCTCCCTGATCAACGTATAAATAGACCTCTTTTTGATTCAGGTTTCAGAGATATAGGTGTTGAAAGGTGGAGGTTTCAGATTTTAGGAATTTTCCACTAGCTTGCTACTTCCAGTACACAAGTTTTTAGGTAGAGAACCAGGCTATTGAATGCAGTTGAAAAAATTGACATATTTTATTTTCGTTACTCAGTGGCGGCAAAAACTTGAAAAATGTAAAAAACTTTTTTTTCAAAATGAAATTTTTCGTAAAATCGCTGATTAAAAAAGAAAAAAGGGCGAAATATTTTTTGTTATACTTAAATCTTCAGAAAAAAAAAAGATAAGCTACATATGTATAAGCTCATTACACTTTGTGAAAAACGCCCGTGAACCTGAAAAATGCTCGGGTTATTATCCCCATATCTACTATGTGTATGCCATGCTAGAGACCAGAAGGCTTAGCCGATTCTGACAAAAGTGGTACCGCTGGTAAGGGGGTGACCTGGGCCAAGAAGGGAGCCGTGAGTGTATTTGGGCGGAATGGTATTATACGTTTTAAGTCATTTAAATTGATATCACTTTGCATTTTTTAAACGGGTCACCCGGGTTGGGGAAAGGAGAGGGTGATCACTCCAAAGAAACCAAAGAAAGAACATTTATATTATCAGATGGCTTTTTATTTTTGTAAGTTATATCTTAAAAGTATAAAAAAAAATGACTGAATGGCAGCTCGTATCCGACATATTGATTTTCTTCTTGAACAATATATAGCATATAGTACCTCTCTGGCATACATATATACATAGTAGAAATGTGGACAATAACCCGAGCATTTTCCAGGTTCACATATGTCGCAAGTTAGCTATTCGAATAAAACAAAATAGGAAAAAAACTGATTTTAGTGAGAAATCCCTAAAATCTGAAACCTCCAGCTTTCAACACCTATATCTGTAAAACGGCGGGTCGGATCAAAAAGAGGTCCATTTAAACGTTGATCAGGGAGAACAGGTCTACAGCATATCAAACGCTCAGCCGACTCCAACCGAAAAAGTGGCAATGCTAGGTGACCGGGTTCCTTTGCAACATTTTTTTGTTACGGGCCGAATCATCTATTGAAGTTACCAAAAACAGTTTAAAAAAAAATGCTAAAAATAATATATTACATTGTTCAGTATAAATATACGAGCTACAGCGACTGAAAGTCAGTAAACACGTTAAACACATTTTACCAAATTTTAATTTCTACCCTCTCTAAGGTAACAAATATTTTGAAGTATTACTTATTTTAATATTTCCTTTATCATCATCATTTTTGAGATAAGAATGGTCATGGAAAACAGTTGCGAATCCCCCCCCCTCTCGTAATATTTGAACTACTCCCCCACGCTGCATTATGTAATATAGGGACGCCAGGCATAAGGCAAGGTCTGGGGGAAATGCAGGAAGGAAGGATTGGTCTACTTCTTCTTCTTTTACAGCTTCTTGCGCGGTTAAAGTCGCGGACTTTTTATTATACGTATTTTTTACATGCCCTTTTCATTAATATTTAATTAATCTATGTTGGCATGTTAAACAGCACAAAAAAAATACAACTTTTTTTTTGTGGCGCGTTTATTTACCGCGCTAGAATATACAGCGAATTTTTCTTGTTTTAATTACTTAAAATTAATTTTAAAGTTATATGTAAAAGGCTTTTTTGATTTGAGAGGGCAGTGATCTCCTTAAATCAACTTAAAGTGAGATCTCGTACGAATCTATACATTGACTTTAAGAAGAAACTGGAATAGCCAATTAAAGGAAAAAACTCTTTGAATTTTACGTTTTCTAAATAAAATCTTTAAAATTACGTTTTGAAAAAAAACAATCAACAAAATCGTGATTGTTTTAAAATTTAAAAAAAATAAACCATCTCTTGGAGGTGGTTTTTAATATACGATCATTTTACTCGAAATACGAAATCCCGTGTCACATTGACATATTTTATTAATTTTCACGGATTATTTGCTTTAACAAAAATGGCCTTACGCGACTCATTCCAGTGCATTTTGACGTCCATCCAGGTAAAAATTTCTTATTAGTTCTAGATACCCATGTATATATTAACGCTCAAACTGAACCTTTCTTAAACTATTCTTTAGAAAATATCACCATGATCCTTCAAATTCTGAGCTTCTACTTTTCTACTTTTATTCCTAAAAAATTAAAATTTTTAATACTTGTGTTGTGTCCACTTTTTACATGATTTACATAAGCAGTATATGAGTTTAAGTGCTAGCTATAAGAATTATCACTCCTATATCAGTCCTAAATCTTACTCCATTTTTAGTAAATACCGCCCTAAAAGTGTTATAATTAACGACAAAGGTCCAATCCGCAAGAGCCTATTGTAATTCTTAATGTGCTTGAGTGGGGTAAGGCGGAGAAGGAGGGGGAATCTACTATTTTAAACACGCGAACGAAGTCGCAGGCGGCTAGCTAGTCTTACATATTTTTCACTAAAATTTTCCCAAAAAATTACACTATATCTAATGCACGATTAACCATAAGCGTGGAAGGAGGCCAGCGCAGCTTCGAAGTTTCTTAAGACCCTTAAGGCGTGAGCCGAACCCTACCACTACAACATTTTGTCTAAGGCAGAGTTTCGTGTTTAAAACTAAATTTTTTTTGATTTACTATTTAGACACATGGACCCAGAAATGAGCGGCACGACATCGGACTCAAAACTATTGGAGGAATTTGTCGTTGCCCAAATGGTATGCACTGCATGCCAAGAACAGTTACGGTTACCAATACGACACTGTATTCGAGGACACGCTCTTTGTGCATTTTGTTTTTTCAATGCCAGAAATTGCCCTCGCTGTGGATGCGCCAAAAACGATACCAGGGCCTACGTGATAGAGAAAATATTCTTCAAAGTGACATTTCGCTGCAAGTGGGCGATATACGGTATAACTTTTTCTACTTAACCTAAATTAATACTTTACTAATCATATTGCTTGGTTATCGGATAAAGCTTTTCTGGGTACCAAAACGCCACTGAATTCGAGGTCACGCTCTTTGTCGGCAAAGTTGCAAAACTTATTACATTATTCTGGCATATGCTATAAAAAAATAAAAGCACGAAATGCATTGCAGGGTGAGTTTTTTTTTAAAGAAACCAAAACTTATGTAGTAGGGTAATCACAATTTGCATACTTATTTGGGGCTGAAAGATGCATATTCCTATTAAAATAAATTAACGATACCTAATCCTACCCTGCATTTAGGCAAGGATAGCTAATTTATTTATTAAATCTGGACCCCGTCAAACCATAGCAGTATCTTTTACCTTTTCTGCTTACTCTTATTCTGACAATTAATTTTCGGTCTGGTTTTTAATTTAAAAATCTGTAAATCGGCCATGAATGCCGGTATTCAATAACCCCGGGGAAACTTACCATAAGAGTTTGTAACCGATCACCCTGCAGGCGATGGTTAAATTTTGAATTATTTTCGTAGGCTGCCCTGAAACACATAGAGGAACAACCATAGGTGACCACGAGATTGTATGCAAATTTTATCAAATGCCATGTCCGCAACGGTTCGACAGCAATTGTGATTTTAAGGGAACCAAGATGCAAGTGAATTTGCACTGCAGATCTTATCACCCTTTTACCTCATTCGTGGGCAGTCAAATAGAAGTAAGTAGTATTGAAATTGCTAGAGGCCTTGTATAAAATTTTTGACAGTTATTCTTTTATCAGAGGTAAGCAACTGAAATTGGCAGTTGTTAGAGAAATTTTGATAATTTTTTGGTGTGTTGGCAACCATTGGAAATAAATAATTTTAAAGTAACACTCGTGGCGTATCGGACAAAGCGTTTTTGTTTCTCACTTCATTACGACCAGGCCTCCAATGTCTAATGGAGAATCCAGACACCTACAGACATGTTTCATCCTTATTAGAAATCATCAGAGAGTCATAGGATTGTAACTAGCAGTTGAAGCTACACAGGCACCATGGACGACACCTCTCGAATTTAAAACAAAAAGTTTGTAATCCGCGGAGACGTAGTACCTGTGTGCGCCACCTGTCGAATAAACTGAGAAACAAAAACATCAGAAAAGTGCAGAAGAACGTAAATACAGAATCCTGTACCTTTCAGCAGGTTATAAAGAAGAAACCTGTAAAAGCATAAGGTCACTGTAACATGACTCTTAAAAAGAGGTAACGTTCGCAGCAGCACCGCCCCCTATTGGAGCTTCACACTGAGTTGCCCTTAAAACAAAGTTATGATTGTTTTTCACAAACCAAAACTACACCTTTTTGCACTCGACCCGCGTTTCGCTAACAACGTTAGCATCATCAGGAGACGATAAACAATGAACTAAATTAATCTACGCTCTATCTTATATACAATCCTTTAGTGGGCGGAGATAAGACTAATAATTTGTGATTGATCACGATTTTTAATCCTATGAATATGAACCAAAGAATAAAGTGTACTAAACGGGATGGGTCCTCTATCTTTATTTAAACTATTTCTCGATTTAATGATTTCCATACTTTCATATGCATTCAAAAGTCTTTTGTTTGGTACACTTTTTAGAAGTTTTAGGTTATCTAATGTGAATCTATGATTGTTTTCAAAAGCATGCTCGGCCACACTTGACTTTTCTGTTCTTCCGTATTTTAAGTGTTTAAAGCAATCGCTCCGGAGGAGGCTTGTTGCGCAGAACTAAAAAGCCAAAATATTTAAAAAACAACAAAGTGAATCTCGTGTCCGGAAATAAAAATTAAAGTAACACTCGTGGCATATAGGACAAAGCGTTTTTATTTCTCAGTTCATTACGACCAGGCCTCCAATGTCTAATGGAGAATCCAAACACCTGCAGACCGGTTTCATCCTTATTAGGAATCATCCTGTAGCTTCAACTGCCAGGTACAATCCTATGACTCCCTGATGCTGACAATGACATGTTTTGGGGTTTTTGTCAAGCATTTATAAAGTTGTTTTGTTTTCAATAATTGGTGTTTCTACAACGTAGAAAGAAGAAAATATTAACAATTTTTCAATGCAAATATATCTGAAACGAAAGAGTTTATAAAAATATATTTTACTTATTCTTGTTCAGAACAACAAATTCTACATACCGTTAAAGTCTTTCTAGGACATTTTGAATCACCCCGTATGTTTCGGTATGTGTGATAATGCTACAAGAGTTACAGTTTTACCACTTAAGTTTTTAACAATAATAACAGTTTTTAAAGCAATCTATTTGTGGAAGAGTTGGTAATTCCAAATTGGGTTACCAAGTACAGCATGTATGTCCCAATGCATTTCACCATGTTGAGTATCAAAGTATTCTTAGAAGCAGGGAAAATCCAAAACTTCTAAATCGGAGACAAACCACTAACACCCGGTTCCCAACTATGCGTTTCCTATGCGCCACGTGGTGCGACATGAACTTAAATAGTCAAATCTCGCGTAGACCACGTGATGTGGTTTTTGAGTCAGTGTGGCCACTCACGCATGCGAAACGTATAGATGGGAACCGGGTTTAGGGTACCGGCGCGGCGCCGAAGCTAAATTAGGCCCATTTCTTTATAAGGCACGCTGAGCGCCTAAAATTCACCATAAAAACTGCAATTTGTTAAACCAATTTTTTATCCGAACCTTATTTCTTTAAACCCACACAATAACAAATTAGAAAATTATAAGGCCCGTTTTTAATCGAAACATTGTTCATTAAACTCATTCAATATCAAACTTGTAATTTGTAAAATCCATTTTTAATCAAACCAGGAATTTGTCAAACCATTATTTTTAAAAACCGGAATTCGTAAGACCCGTTGTTTATCAGAAATTTGTTCTTAAGTGGAATGCAAGTGACATCTATACACAAACATGAGCGCGTAGCAGCGGCAAATGCATCGAAACGACGCCGCGCCACCTGCCTGTACGCCTCCCGTTCATGTATTAATAGACACTTAAAGTCAATTTTCAGTTTTATCAGTAATCGTATCCTTATCTCTATCGAGTCGACCAATCAAGCAGGTTTACTTTTAAAATCATGGCGAATGCGTGACAGCTCCAGCTGATTAAATGCACGAAAACCTCGTTACATACGATAAGGGAGTCGTAGCATTACGACCGTCCTTGCATACGAAATGATGTTTTGACGCATTTGATCAGCTGTCCCGCATTCGTCATTAGTTTAAAAGTACACCTGCTCGATAGGTCGACTCGATAGAGATAAGGATACGAATGCCGATAGACCCGAAATTTAACTGTGTCTAATGCGCAATCAATTTAGCAGAAATTTCTGATAAATAACGGGTTTTACGAATTTCGGTTTTGAAAAATAATGGTTTGAAAAAATTCCGTGTTTGATTAAAAATGGGTCTTACAAATTACGAGTTTGATACTGAATGAGTTTGATGAACAATGGTTCGAATAAAAACTCGTCTGATAAATTTCGAATTTGTTATTGAATGGGTTTCAAGAAATAAGGTTCGGATAAAAAATTGGTTTAACGAATTGCAGTTTCTATAGTGAATGATTTTATAATTGAACTTTCTTTTATTTATCGTGTTTGATTTGCACATTCTGATAAACCGTGGGCGTCCGGCCTAACTAGGTTTTCCTGGACCACCGGTAATATTTTGATTTTTCTTCGTCTAACGCGATCTGGCAAACTTAACATTGGACGATTTTTTAAAATTAATTCTTTACATATTTTTTTGGTAAAGTTGTGTCCTTTTTATGAAATAAATCAGGTCAGTCAAGCCACACCCCCCCCCCCCGAAAGATATTCAAGTTTTGATATGCTTATAATTTCGAACTAATTTTGAACCATTTTCAAAAATTTTAAACCACACTCCTTCCTGTTTTTTTTTATATTCAAAATGGGGGGTGCAGCCGGATGTCAAGCTACATCCCCCTCATTTAAAGCGTAGAGAAAAATAAAAAGCAGCTATTCCAAAATCAAGAACCAGTTTCGAACTTCTGATATCACCAAAAAGAATTTCGAAAAATCCACTATTGATTTGGATGCGCAATAAAGATCTCTCCGCTCATATAGTCCGCATCAGCTTAGAAGCACCATTGAAAAATCAGGCGCTTTATACATGCACATATTTGTTTGATGTTTCCTTGTGGGCTGCTCATCCAAGTTTGAATTTTCCTTATTTCCACCCAAGATCTTTTGATCTTTTGTTTTTTTAGTTTCTTTTCGGTTGAAGTAACTGATTTGGAGATTTTTTAACTTCTTTTCTTATTTTAATTGGCTTAGCAGCATAATCCTATTGGAAATATTAACACGCCGGGACGAATCCGGATCAGGTAACTTGGATAAGTGCCAGTGCGGAACGATGCCTATTTGTGAGGGATTCAAAGTTGGAAATCATTCAAAGTTAGAATCAAAGAAGGGTGACCAGTGAAACCCCTGATGAGCCCACGCTGGTTACCCAGGGCGAAACATCGTTCATTTTTTTTTGGCTTTGGTCCTTTGTGTGTTCCTTGTGGGATGCTCATACAAATTTCAATTTTCGTTATTTCCACCCACGATCTTTTGTTTTTTTAGTTTCTTTTCGGTTGAAGTAACTGATTTGGAGATTTTTTAACTTATTTTCTTATTTTAATTGGCTTAGCAGCATAATCCTATTGGAAATATTAACACGCCGGGACGAATCCGTATCAGGTAACTTGGATAAGTGCCAGTGCGGAACGATGCCTATTTGTGAGGGATTCAAAGTTGGAAATCATTCAAAGTTAGAATCAAAGAAGGGTGACCAGTGAAACCCCTGATGAGCCCACGCTGGTTACCCAGGGCGAAACATCGTTCATTTTTTTTTGGCTTTGGTCCTTTGTGTGTTCCTTGTGGGATGCTCATACAAATTTCAATTTTCGTTATTTCCACCCACGATCTTTTGTTTTTTTAGTTTCTTTTCGGTTGAAGTAACTGATTTGGAGATTTTTTAACTTATTTTCTTATTTTAATCGGCTTAGCAGCATAATCCTATTGGAAATATTAACACTCCGGGACGAATCCGTATCAGCTAACTTGGATAAGTGCCAGTGCGGAATGATGCCTATTTGTGAGTGATTCAAAGTTGGAAATCATTCAAAGTTAGAATCAACGAAGGGTGACCAGTGAAACCCCTGATGAGCCCACGCTGGTTACCCAGGGCGAAACATCGTTCATTTTTTTTTGCTTTGGTCTTTTTTGTGTTCCTTGTGGGATGCTCATACAAATTTCAATTTTCGTTATTTCCACCCAAGATCTTTTGATCTTTTGTTTCTTTAGATTCGTTTCGGTTGAAGTAACTGATTTGGAGATTTTTTAACTTCTTTTCTTATTTTAATTGGCTTAGCAGCATAATCCTATTGGAAATATTAACACTCCGGGACGAATCCGTATCAGCTAACTTGGATAAGTGCCAGTGCGGAATGATGCCTATTTGTGAGGGATTCAAAGTTGGAAATCATTCAAAGTTAGAATCAAAGAAGGGTGACCAGTGAAACCCCTGATGAGCCCACGCTGGTTACCCAGGGCGAAACATCGTTCATTTTTTTTTGGCTTTGGTCCTTTGTGTGTTCCTTGTGGGATGCTCATACAAATTTCAATTTTCGTTATTTCCACCCACGATCTTTTGTTTTTTTAGTTTCTTTTCGGTTGAAGTAACTGATTTGGAGATTTTTTAACTTATTTTCTTATTTTAATCGGCTTAGCAGCATAATCCTATTGGAAATATTAACACTCCGGGACGAATCCGTATCAGCTAACTTGGATAAGTGCCAGTGCGGAATGATGCCTATTTGTGAGTGATTCAAAGTTGGAAATCATTCAAAGTTAGAATCAAAGAAGGGTGACCAGTGAAACCCCTGATGAGCCCACGCTGGTTACCCAGGGCGAAACATCGTTCATTTTTTTTTGGCTTTGGTCCTTTGTGTGTTCCTTGTGGGATGCTCATACAAATTTTAATTTTCGTTATTTCCACCCAAGATCTTTTGTTTTTTTTTTAAATCAAGTTGTCTTGAGAGAACGAAAAGAGGACGAAGTTAGTACATAATTAGTACCAAATTATGGCGTAATTACTTTTTTCCAAATCTTTATATTAAGCAACCTTCTGCGCGTTGACATCAAGCTACACACCCAATATAAATGAAAAAAAATCGAATTATTTTGAGAGTAGGACATTCTTTAAAAGTGAACGAAATTAGTATATAATTAGAAGCAAGTTATGTCATAATTAATTTTTGTTAAATCTCTTTCCTAAGCAGACGGTGTACCTTGACATTAAGCCACACACATATAAAAAAAATAAAAAACTCGAAAACCGATCCTTTTTTTATATTAAAATTAACATTTTTTAAAAGTACATAATTAGTACAAAATTATGACATATATGAGATATCTGGCGCCATGCTACAAAATAAATATAACTTGTATTTTTGATGGTGTAATGCTATTCACATGTATTGAGATTATAAACGTTTTAGAGATTTGCCATTCAATGTCCAGTCACCTACCCAAATATTGCAACTGCTTTAAAATTAGCTTTGACGCTACTCTGTTCCCCTTTTAAGTAGGAATAACCGTGTTATCCCTTGAGTATAAATTGTTTTGAAAGGGCTCTAAATTAATACATAATTTTCACAATATCCAAATTGAGTTTCGTTAATTAAGACAAGAATACTTGATTGGTCATTCGGAAATCCGCTTATTTATTATTTTGTTGATGATGATGATGATTCCTTTGTAAGTGTGTCAGTCTGGCATTGTCCACTGCGACCACTAGCGGATCTATTATGGCTCACTTTTGACATTGTTTGTTGCTACAGAATATTAGAATATTCCCCCATTAAAGAGACTCGCAACTTGCTTTGGTGAAGCTTCTTTTAAATCCAGCCCGTCGATCTGTGGTTTACCGAAAATACGTTGACGTGCAATGGCCGGACGTTCACACTGCACATGTCTGGCCATCTCGTCGTCCTCCATAAAGAATCTAAATTCGGTGTCCTCACTTATACCCATTCTGTGTAATGGTACTTACAGCCTGCAGTGTCCGGTGTATAGATCAACCGTTGTCCGGATCTTCTACCTCGTGAGCTCAATAAGTTTCCCGGCCCTCTTCCTGCAGTGATCTGTAATGAACTCTTTGGAATGTGCCAGTCCCGGCAATTCTCTCAGGTATTGGTGGAACTTATTTTCCATTCAGCTTGAGAGAGCAGTGTTGATTGTGTTGTATGCTATTCCAAGAGCTGGTTCGGAGCCCACGAAGACGGTGGAGACCGCTTCGCGCGTCAGCTGGTCGGCAGTCTCATTTGCCCGATGCCCAGATTGTCCCGGAATCCATACCAGCGACATAGTGTTTATTCGCCCAAGGGTATTCAGTGTGTCCTGGGAGCTCCTAATGGTTTACGATGAGCACCTATAGGATTCAAGAGCCTTAAGGGCCGCTTGACTGTTGAAGAGTATCTTTATTGATCTGTTGCGGCTGTTATGATCTGTCATCCAATGTGCGCTTATTTCAATGGCGAAGAGTTCCGCCTAAAATAAGCTCCGGGTCCAACACCTGAAGGCATTTTGGATCTGTCAGTGTACCAGCAGCTATCCTCACTTGAGAAACTTATTCTGTTGGACGACCAGTCCTCCCTTTCTGAAAGAATAGTGTATAGCTTTTTGCTGTTTACTGTTGCAGGCATTCGATCCGGTGGCAGCCTTAGCTCAATTACCCGCGTTAAAGGGTTTGGTACTAATTGACTTGCCCTGCCACCCCATTGGTTGGTTATGATTCTGTATGTTGCCTTCACAGCTTTTTTCTCCAAGACAAAGTGTAGAGTAGGAAGGTGTGTGGTGCTCATAGCACTATATAATACCATGCTTGATTGACGTTGGATGCTAGTTAGTTTGTCTTGAGTCAGCGTTTGTCTGCCCTTTGTGTACCAAAATATTGCCCCGTATGTAATCATGGGTCTAACTAATGCTATTTTGTTAGTAGTGGCCTTTTTTGGAAGAAAGGCGAAGACAAACCAAGAGTGATATTAAGTTAAGAAGGCAGCTAAATTAAATTTGTGTTTTTGTCTTTTTAATCAACAATAAGCGACACGGCGCGGCGTTTGAATTAAGTGTCAGAAGACAAATTTCCAACTAACAATATCAGCCAAAATAATAAAGCGGCAAAAATAATTTTTCGAATAACTCCAGCCCAATTATTTAGAGGTTCTGGGTTCACACCCTGGTAAAAAGGTTAAAGTTTATAACATAAGATTTCGTGAGATACCTGTCAAAATAAATTTTAGTCGGTTAGTTTTTACGTAGTTCCCTTTAATGTCTATTTCTAAATTAATATTTTGGTTTGGTTTTCAGACTTTTAGGAATCATCAATTTTCGTTTGTTTTTCAGGTTATATCGACGCAGAACTTTCGTGAAATAAGTCTTCGACCCGACGAAATTCAGCGACAGTACTACACGATTTATGTCAGTAACGAACTGTTTAGAGTCGTGTGGGAACTGAAAGGCCCGATCGCTCGCGTTTCTGTAAACACCGTTGGCCAACTTTCGGCGCTAGAAAGGACCTTTATTTTCGAAATTGGATTTGTTAATAAATTGAACAACAAAATTGCTAAGAGGGTCACTGGCGACTGCGTGCACTTAACTGACGACCGACTGCTTTTTACACATGGGACTTTTGTTTCGGCACAAATTGCAAGCCTCAAGAGGTATTGTAGTTCGTTTGGTGAACTTTATTTTACTATAAAAGTTATAGAAATGTTTGGCGGAGTCCCAGAACCTCTGGGTGAATATGACTGGACATTAGATCTTTGGGATTTGGAATAGAATTTAACAATAGATTTGTGTGTTTTTTAATATTTAGGAACAATGCTAGGTTAAGTGCTAAAAAAGGACCTGACAGATATAAGTTGCGTGTTTTTCCGCAACGTTCGTTGAGGTGGAAAGGACCCTGCACAAATTACATTGGAAATGGCTTTCGACTAAATGTCATAATTTTTTTATATGTTGTAGGATCAACAAAGAACAAAAGTAAAAAGAAACGAGATAGGAAGCAGGATTACTTTCTGAGATATGGAGATTTAAAGTTGACGTGTTTTTAGGCTATATTTTTTGATATGCTTTTTTCCTCAACTTTGTTGATTACCACCGAAATAAAATGATTCGAACCTCCATTTGTCTGGAGTGAAACACGCTTTCCACCCATATAAAAATGTTTTTATATGGTTTTTTTGGTACCACCAGAAAAAAACGAGCATATTTTAAAAAATGACAATTCTCAATTTCTTTAAAATGAACGGTCATATTTTACAAATTTTTACATATGTTATTAAAAATATTACCACTTATCTAACAAACATTTTTATCTTTAGTGGTACCATTTGTGTGGCAATGTCTTTTAATATTCTTGAAATATTGGGGAAATACGAAAAGTGATTTTAAATAACTTATAGACAGGTATACAAACTTTTTATAAACAAATCCAATCCAAAAGTTTAATACCAACATGTTGGTACCAATTAGTACCCATTGGTACCTGTATTTGATCAATCAAATTGCTCGTGTGATATATGCTTACATGGGGTCGCCGCGCGCCGGTAACAAATTTGATAACATTTTTCCGGTTACTATTACTGTTTTTCTAAACGTAAAGTGTTTTTCCTACTTAAGTCCGGAAAAGTGGTTTTTACGCATGCACTTGCGTGCAAAAAGTTAAGGTTAACTCTCTTAAGATATGTTTAATATGGCGGCATGCGGCACTGCACTTTTGTAAGTATTTAAAAAAAAACATCAAGGTAGGCTAGGACACCTTGACAACGTCACACTTTTGCTTACGAAACGGCGTCTTCTGCTGCCAGATAATTTTACGTATTCTATTGGGAAAACAGATAGATAGATTCCTATCAGTATCAACATATGCGTATCAAGGTTTTGAATTGAATTTCTCCAGAAAAAGTTTGTATATAAGTTATGTTCCAATGATGCACAGCGGACTTTTTAAAAACTTTATTTCTTAAACTGTATACTAGTAACTACTTACTGCTACTATGATTCGAACTTGAATGAATTGCAATGATTAGAAGCGTGGTTTTATATCTTAACCTTTCACTTGATAACAAGCTAACGATAATAATAATTACAAAGTTTAGAAAACAATAATTTGACGATTAACTAATGTTGTTTGCTTCGAAATGACAAATTAATAATATTTGGTTTTAATGATATAGTTCAAAAACAACTTATCCAAATATTTTAATGTAGTTATTATCGTTACTACTTATTATTAACCTTTGAACGATTTCTAGATATCAATACAGAATAAGGAGAATATACAGAAGTATATTACTTTTCCACCCTTAAAAGAAATCATGACCTCATGATTTATCTTGTAATTCTATGTCTTCTCCTATTTGTTTATCATCCTCTAACCATCTTTTAATGCTATCCTTAGATATTACCTTATGTCTAAAATATTTCTGATAAATACAAACTATAGTGACTATTATCAAAAGGAGAATAAAAAACAGTAAATAATTATGTCCATTTTTATGGAAACTATAGGTGTCCAATTCCAATGGTTGAAAAAGGTTTTCGTTAATTTAAATTTAGTTTTGAGGTGCTCAAGAAAGATTTTATTTTGAGAGGATAATGCTCAATAGTATTATCCTTTGTTTCATATCTGTTTTGATTACTAATTACTGTGCAGTTTGATTTAATAATATTACAATTTTCTATATCGTTACGTACAATCTTTTGACATAGCTCAAAGATGGGGTTAGACTTTGAAGTACAATAAATAATTTGTTTATTCTCCGTTTGTATAACATAATTATAAGTATTAGAAATCTCATGTTGGGTACTATTGATATTATTAATTTGATTATAACAATACCATTTATGATTATTATTTCTACAAGATTTAAACCATTCTGAATTACAAACATAACTTGAAGGTATTGTTATCAATAAATTATTGTAGGGAATCGGATAGACAATTGACATCTTACAAGTATAATCTCTAAAAATTGGAATTCTTATAACTAAAATTAATACATTGTTTTTGATAAAGACAGCAGTTTTACATAATTGTACTAATTCTAAGGGCTGCACTAATGGCCATAAAAGGGACTTAGCATAGTGTTTTTGTAAGTATTCCCAAAGTGTGCGAATTTCATTTAGATCAAAAATTTCTAAATTAAGTGTTTCAGTATGAGAAAGTGATATTGTTCTTTCTAACATTTCTAGATAACATTTTACTCTTTGTGTTTGTTAATCAATACTCAAAATATTCCAGATTTTATCACTTTCGTTAAGAACTTTTTGTAGCTCATTTGAATGAAAATTGATTTTATTAATAAGATCATTACATTTGTTTGAATTATGTTCGGCTAATGAACTATAACTATTTAATAGAGAGGTTAATTTGTTTTGGTTTTGTGTTAAAATGTCAAAGTGTTGATTTATTTCTTGTAGGTCTTGTTCGTCAAGATTTCCTGTTACAAATTTTATTCCAGAACCTAAGAAGTTTACTAAACCGCGTTTTTGACGATTAGGAATTAATTTATAATAGGTGGCGAAACAATTTGATATTAGTTCATTTGTTACAAAAAGTTGTTGTTTTACATAGTAATTTTTCGGTTTGTTAAGACTAAGTGAATGATTTAAAATTTGCAAGGTTTCAAAAATTTGAGATAAATTAAAATTTACATACGTGGAATGAAGATGATCTTGTATATAAGTGTGATTAGATAGAACTTCTGAATAGGTAGTTGAATTAATTGGAGTTACTTCCAGGGTCTAAACAGTTTGAAGAATCAGGAGTCTGAAAAGAAGGATTCTTTCTTAATCTTTTAATGTGCCTTAAATGTGTGTTCGTATTTTTCTTTTGTTTGGTTCCTATCGTTAATATTGGTCCATTTTGTTTTTTAATTTTTTCTTTTTTATAAAGTGGTTTGTTCTTAGTTTTAATTTGTTTGTCACGTATAAAAATTGTTTGGTCATCTGAGGCTGATGGTAGTGGGTCAGGTGAAACAGGGTTTTGATTTTGTGTTTTCTTTTGTTGATTCTGCTTTGTTTTTTGGTAGATTTGATTATAGAGAGGTAAGATCTCATTTTTACGTTTCTGATTATATTCTTCGTATACCGTCGTCTCAGTTATTTCTGGTTCGAAAAAGCAAGGTGAATTTATAAGGGCGAATGGTGGATAACCAGTGGTAGAATGGATACTATAGTTGTAATTTAGAATAACAGTAATCATGAGTTGAGCTAGAGATTCATTAGGGTTGTTTTGATTTTGAATTCTTAATTTTTCTGTTAATGTGGAGTGCAATCTTTCTATTACGCTGTTTGAAGTAGAGTTACAGGGGGTGGTAAAATGAATTTCTATATTAAAAAGGGAACAAAATTCTTTTAATACATTGTTATTAAATTCTTTACCATTGTCGAAGACCAATTTTCGTGGATATCCGTGTTCCGAAAAATAGTGCCGTAATTTATTTAGGACGGTTATGGCATTTTTATCTGATATGGCGTAGGCTTGTGCAAATTTAGAAAAGGAGTCTATGATAGTGATAAATAGCTGATTACTAAATTTATAAAGATCAATGTACAAAGTTTCGAAAGGTTTGGGAGCTATTAAGGGTCCTTGAAAATTTAACTTATAAAGAATGCGTTCGTATTTGTTTATTAGGCATAATTCACATTTATTTATGTAGTCTTGGATGGACTCTCGTAATTGGGGCCAGTAATATTTAGTTTTTAGGTGGTTGTAAGTCTCAGTTATGCCGTTATGATTTTGTGAAATAATTTCTTTTTGTTGAGTTTTAAAAACTATGTCAGGAAGTAATATTGTTGCAAATTTTATTCGTATTTTGTTATTGCCATTTTCTTGTACAAATTTTGTGAATTCTTTCTTTAAGGTTTCATCACGGATAAATATGCAAAATGTTTTATTGTCAGTTAGATGTTCCGTTAGGATTTGCATGAAATTAGCATTTAAGGTGTCTTTGTTAACTGTTATGACTTTATGCAGTTTTTGAAAGGGGTGGCTAGTGAAAACGTGATAAGTTTGACCATATTTTATTATTAGACGTTGGTTACTATAGTCGACGGGTAATTCCGATATTGACATGCTAACATTTAAAGCACCGCTGTCACTGTGTACAGTATTGTTGTCAAAATCCTCGATATTTGCTGTATCATTTATGTCATTATTGGGGATGCTTGATTCAGTTTCTAGTGTATTAATTTGTATTCGAGATAATGCATCTGCAACTTTGTTGTCTTTGCCTTTTTTGTATTTAATATCAAAATTGAATTCTTCAAGTTTCAGTTTCCATCTAGTTAATCTTGAATTGGGTTCTTTAAGAGTAGTTACAAGTAGGGTCTAAAATTTTTTGTTGCCTCTACGATGGAAAGAAATGGTAGAGTAATTTCTTTCGGCTGAATTAAGGGTTCGAGAATAAAAGGCAATAGGGTGATCGTTTTGTGACAAAACAGATCCTACAGCTACATTAGATGCGTCGGTAGTAAGCCTAAATGGTTTTGAAAAATCAGGATAAGCTAGAACAGGAGAATTTGTCATCAGTTCCTTACATTTCTCGAAAGCATTGACATAATCTGGATCTGAGGGATTTAATTTAGAATTTTTACGTAGACACTTAGTTAGGGGCTGAACAATTTTTGCAAAGTTTTTAATAAATTTTCTGTAATATCCAACTAGTCCAAGAAATGCTTTAATTTCTTTTTGAGACACTCAATTTTTGATGGGTTTGGTTTAATGCCTTCAGGGGTTATTAGGTGGCCAAGGAATGGAACTTCTTTACATAAGAATTCAGTTTTATCTAATTGAATCTTTAAATTGACTTCTTTTAATTTTTGAAAAATAGTTTTTATATGAATGATATGGTCATGAAGTGACTTAGAAAATATAATGACGTCGTCCATGTAGACGAAGCAAAACTTAAAAAGATATTCCCTTAAGATTTCATCGATCATTCTTTGGAATGTGGCAGGGGCTTTTTTAAGACCAAACGGCACTCTTAGATATTCATAATGACCGTTATTAATAGTAAAAGCAGTTTTCTCAATACATTTAGGGTTCATTTCTATTTGATGGAAACCCTGAGCCAAATCCAGAACGGTGAAATATTGACATTTTCCAAGATTATCTAAGATTTCCTCAATTTTCGGTAGTGGAAATTTATCTTCAATTGTATTTTCATTTAGTTTTCTGTAGTCAATTACCATTCCAAATTTTTTTTCTCCTGAGGCGTCTAATTTTTTGGGGACGATCCATATTGTGGCGGAATAAGGAGATATAGAAGGTCTTATTATTTTGTTGTCGAGAAGTTTTTGAATTTGTTTATTGATTTCTGGTAGCATGGACGGAGGATGTCGAAATGATTTGACATAGATTGGTTTGTCGTCTTTAGTGCGGATGTGATGTTTAACATGACTGGTAAAAGATAAATCGGATTTGTCAGTATACATGATTGACGAAAATTCCTTACAGATTTTTATGACTGCTTCTTTTTCTTCAGAATTTAGATGACTTAGTCTAAGGGATTCAATTACATTAGAGTTTTTGGAGCTTGGAAAATTTGTTTGAATATTAAAGCATTCAGAGGGAATTACATTGAATCTAGTTTTGATGTGATGATGGGTTCATTGAAGGGGTTAGGTAATTCGCAATAACCATTTTGAACAGAGACTAAACAATCTGGGAATGTGTAGTTATGTAATTCAAACGATGGCAGAAGGGCAGTTCCACAATTATGATTTACTGGAATTTTTAATTTATCAGATTCATGTGGTATTTTAGGTGGTGGTTTGGTCATATCAATAAAAAAAGAAATTAATTTGTTTTTTAGGCGTAGCTTGTTTGTTGAGTAGTCAATGGAACCATGCATTAGTTGAAATATGTCACTGCCTATGAGAGCGTCATAATTTTCGTGCCAGTCAATTACATGAAAATCTATAATGTCTGTAATACCTAGTTCACTTAACAGGGGGTATCTGAAATTATATTTTTCTATTATTTCTCTATTGCAGGAAATCACTGAAAAGGGTTGTTCATATATACAATCCGGGAATAAATTAGCAAAGCGAGGTGAAATTATTGAATGTGATGCGCCAGTATCTATGAGTATTTTGATGTTAAGTTTCTGAAGATATAAGTAAGGTAAGGATGGGAGGCGACCGGTCGATTCTGGATCTCTTATGACATCCTGAAAATTTGAATCATTTTCAGTTTCATTTTCCCAGGTAGGTTCTGACTGAATAGTATTGATTTAATTCTGGGTCAAAATAGCAAGGAATTGGAGAAAAATCTGAATTTTCGAAATTCTCAGAATTTTCTTGGCAAACTTCTAAATTTGTTAATTCTTCAAAATGCTGTTTAAACGGGGCTGTTTGTCTAAAGTAGTTGGGATTTCGTTATTGGTAAGCTTGCTGAAAGGGTTTTTGCTCAGATATTTGTGTTGAAGGTTTAAATACGGCGGTGGATATGCCTGACATGGGTGTTGGTTTAGAAGAGGGCGTGGGATGTTTAAACATAGGTGGTTGCCTAAATGCAGAGATATTTGAAGGAAATCTTTGATTTATTGGTTTTGATTGGATGTTAATCGGTCCTTGTGGAAAAGATGATTGTTTAAAATTTGATGGGGGGAAAAAAGGTTGTCCATGGAAATTTTGATTTTTATTTTGAGCTGAAAAGTTTTGGTTTTTATTTTGAGTTGAAAAATTTTGATCTTTAAGTTGATGCGAGGGTTGGTGTCTATTAAATCTAAACATTTGATTTGTTATAACGTTATAATTGGCTATTTTGGCTTGTAAGTCTGTCATGTTTTTAGGTATCTCTTGAATAAAAACAGGACGTAGATCATCTGGTGAATTCTACTTGCTCTAATTGGAAAGCTTTTAAATTTTCGTCAGAAATTTCGCAATTAATTTTTGTATTGATTTCATTTAAGAATTTCTTTGTTCTGTCGAAAAAATGTTGAATTGTTTCATTTCTATCGATTTCTAAATTTTGTAAAGATTGCAACAATGACCTAAGATCAATAGGATTGCCAAATTCCTTTTGTAAGGCTGTTTTTATTTCATCCCAACTTTTAAATTGATGGTTTCGAAAAATAAAAAGTTGTGCTTCCTTTCTCAATTTAGATTTAACCGCGTTTAAAGCAAAACTTAAAGTTGTAGTATTTTGTCCATAGGTTCTTAGAAAGTCACTACAAGCGAGAACAAAGTTTTCTAAATATTCAATTTGTCCATCAAAGGTAGGTAAAAAGTCACATGCTAATTTAAATGTTTCATGCGTCATGTTTGTTTGTGTGTGTGTACTGTTAATTAATATTTGTTGTTGAACCGGGGAGTTAGTGAGATTTAGTTGGGAATCAGATAATGCTAAATTACTTAAACTATTTTCTAACTTATCTAAATCTAAATTTTCAGTTTCTAATGCAATTTCAGAATAAATTTGAATATTTTCTTTAGGGATTGAGTTTTCCTGGAGTTCTAGAGTTTTGAAGGAAGTAAGGTCTTTTGAAGTGCTGCCTTCTTTTACTTACTTACTTACAGAAATAACATCTTTGGCGTAAGTGAACTTCGATTGCCGTAGTAGACTTGTCCAATGGCCCTTTGTGCGAAATGGAGAAGTAGTCTTCGGTCCCAAGTCGTGGTTACTTCTGTTTCTAGCTGAACCAGGTTGCTGTAGCTGATCCGGGTTGCTGTGGCTGAACCAAGTTGACTGTGGGTGGAATGCGAAGGTTCTCCCTTGGAAACGTGTTCTTTGTGGTAGCTGGAGACACTATGTTGTTTCTTATGCAGTATAAGACCGTCAGGATAATGCCAACCAACTATCCTGTTCGCAGCGCCAGTTATGTTCCAATGATGCACAGCGGACTTTTTAAAAACTTTATTTCTTAAACTGTATACTAGTAACTACTTACTGCTACTATGATTCGAACTTGAATGAATTGCAATGATTAGAAGCGTGGTTTTATATCTTAACCTTTCACTTGATAACAAGCTAACGATAATAATAATTACAAAGTTTAGAAAACAATAATTTGACGATTAACTAATGTTGTTTGCTTCGAAATGACAAATTAATAATATTTGGTTTTAATGATATAGTTCAAAAACAACTTATCCAAATATTTTAATGTAGTCATTATCGTTACTACTTATTATTAACCTTTGAACGATTTCTAGATATCAATACAGAATAAGGAGAATATACAGAAGTATATTACTTATATTTCAAAAATATTAAAAAGCATTAAAGGTATCTACCATTTTTGCAACTAATGGTACTACTAAAGCTAAAACTGTTTTTTTGGCTTACTGGCATTATTTTCATTAACATATGTAAAAACTATTAAAATCTGGCCGTTTTTAAAAACGGTCGTATTTTTTTAACTTACAAATTAGTGACTTTACTGGTGGTACTTTTTTACATGGATAGAAAGGGTAGGAAAAATACTTAGACCATGTCCAAAAATATAGCCTTAAAACACGTCAACTTTAAAGCTCCATATCTCAGAAAGTAATTCTGCTCCATATAGTCCAGGCCCCATCGTATACCCCCGCAAAAAAATCTAGGTCCGGAGATTTTGACTTTTGATTCATTTTTTTGGATCATTGTAGAAGTATTTTATCTTGGGTAGACATTGATCACCTGGGCGAAATTATTTTAGTGACCACCCTGTATCAAATAGCTCAAAAATTGCATTTTTTGTGTTTCTCTTGTGAAAAAAGACTAAATATCAGAAATTACGTGGCCAATCGAAAAAAGAAAACCAATTACTTAGTTTATACGGCCCGTAAACCGTTTTTATTTTAATACGGTTTACCGCCAATGCGCATTTCGCCCACTGTTTATACGTTGAAATTAAAAACGCTTTCGGATCAGATGCTCCAGCTCTGCCAACCTTGTCGCAACCAAAAGCCGACTGGTTGGTATAGTGGGTATATATATAAAAAAAAGATTCGCCGAAATATGATTGTGCATGCCATTGTCAACAATTTTTATTTGGCACTTATCTTTGTATATATTCGGGGTGACAGAAAACTAAAACGTTTGAAAATACCCTTATTTGCACCCTCCAAATTGGATTTTCAAAGTGCAGTGACACAATACAAGTTTTTTCTGATATGATACAAGGCATTGTAAAATATTTTTTTCCAAAGGTAACAATCTATAAATTTGTGTACAGGGTGAGCCAAAAAAAAAAGACCTAGAAGATAGAATAAATTATAAATCTCATTTGAAAATATTTATTATGTGAATTTTCTTGACTACGATCTACTAATTTTTCTTTATATTATTGATGAATAGCATTCATACATATATACTCAATATCTACCCAAAATAAATAACTGCTACCATATACAGGGTGAGTCAAACATTGAAGTGAAATTATTTTGTTTCTAAATGTGTCTTTAAGTGTCCATTTTGTGATAAGGAAAAGACAAAAGTACGGCTGCTCCAAATTAAGTTGAGAATAAAGTCAAAGCATTCATAGAAGTATATTTTGATTTACGATGATAAAAAATATTTTCATAGTGGTCTGATATCTTAACCGGTCACATAAATATATAGGGTGGGCCACAAAATTCCGCACTCTTTGGATTGGCTATAACTTTTGACCTGATTACTCGATCGAAAAAGATAAAACGTGAGAGTTTACGATTCGGTTAAAAATGTAAAACTTCTAAAAAATCAAGATAGCGGACAGTTTTAAAAAATGTGTAATTTTTACCCCCCCCCTGAAAAATATGTAGGTGTCACACTGAACAAACTTTAAAGCTTTCACTGTAAACGCTCATTATTTCTGTGTATACTGAAGTATCATTTAATTCAATCAGTTGAGAAATAAGAAAGTTTTAAGCTTTTTGACTACGAGTGTTTTGGCTTCGCATTGAAAAAATCACAAAATTACATACATTTCCATTTGCTATATCTTTTGACGTAATTATTTAATTAAGAAAAAAAAATAAGAATCTCAATAAATATTACTTTTTTATTTCTTATCCGATATAATTAGGTGACACCTCGATATACGAAGAAAAAATAGAGATTTGAAAATACTATTTTATATTTTGTCCAGTGTCTTACTTTTAAAAAAAAGTAAGGCGTGTAAAACCCAACTCTTTAAAACTATCCGCCAAATTTTGAACAAACGAACGTAACTCTCATGTTTTGTCTCTTTACAAGTTTGTGATTTTTTCCAATCTTAAGCCCCAACAAACACTCTAAAAACCTTTTCATTTCTCAACTGATTTAATTAAATGATACGTCAATATTATATATACACATAAATAATGAACGTTTGTAGTGAAAGTTTTAGAGTTTGTTCATTGCCTCACATAATTTTTTTTCAGGGGGAGTCCGCCATCTTGGATTTTTGAGACATTTTTAATTTTCAACTGAATCGAAAATATCACGATTTATCTTTTTAAAAAACCAATATCTATAAAAATTGAGCACTTATATCAAAACTTATAGTCAATTCAAAAAGTTGCGAAATTTTGTGGCCCACCCTATATAAGGGTTAAAAATCCTAAATAATATAATTTGTCTACAGGTGTTAACTTTAGCTTTTAAGTCTATATAGGGCGTAGTTTTGTCTCACCCTGTGCATATATCAGAAATTATATTAACAAAAATATAATAAAAATTTAATTTATTTAACGGTATTTTTTTGGGTCACCTTGTACACAAATTAATAGATTATCTTTGGAAAAAAATATTTTACATTGCCTCACATAACTTATTTCATGTTGACATGAATCATGCTTTAGCGATTCGTAAACGAAGCCCCCCTCTCGGGCGGCTCCACGCAGCCGTCGCTGCTGTGGCATAAAACCGAAGGTTTTACTCAAGTCCAATTTTGCATAAATACGTATAGGTCACCTTTTTATCTAGTTTTAATTTATTCTAATATGCCTCGGGGTATAACAAGAAGTTGTTTTTCCGTTCACTTTTAATTTATTCTCAATAGCCTGGAGCTATAACAAGTGAAATCATCGTCTGTATGTGGACGAATGTTTTAAAAATAGTTAAAAATTTGCTATTACGTTTTCCTTTTCACAAATATTTGGGACCGGGAAATGAAATAAATAGTGGCACTCCGGTGGACATTGATGATTTGGTGGCATTGCAACATGAAGTTTATTATGTAGAAAGTAGAACCTCGCAAGACATTCAAAGGGCCGACGAAATTGCGATTGCAGAATTTTTATTTCATTTTATTACCGAATTAAATTTTGAATCCTTATGCGGATGGGTAGGATTAACAGTTAAAAAATACTTAGAAAATAAAATAGGAGTAAGATATCCGTCAATGAGTAGCACAAAGAAACCCTTTAAGCCAACACATAAAGGACAAAAGCAATATGGCGATCGTATGCGTATGCTAGCAGAGTATCAAAAACAGAAGAAAAAAGGGTCAGTTTTATCTTGGGTTGATTTTCTACGTCAGGCCGGCGGGCGTTCGACAAATTTCGCAACACCAGGCACGTTAGGTATTCAAAACAGTACGTCCGCGAAACCTTCAACAACATCCTCTTCATTTGATGAAAGTCTAGATAGCCCTTTCAGTATGGATTTTAACGATGAGGCCATAGAGTTAGAGAATCAAATGGAAATGGGAGAAAACTCTTCTTCAGGAACTGGAGGAGTAGGAACTCATAGTTCAATGGCACAAGGACAAATGAAGCATACCAAAATTCCTCGTTCTTTAAGGTTAAAAACTTTTCACATGACTTTTGGAAAAAGCAGATTGTTTTATAGTTATGCTTACGCCTATCGTACTTTAATTGAGCCAAAAAAGAGTCCCGAAAAAGCTGATATTGGAGACAATGTGTTTTATACTACTTGTATGGCAATGTTGCCAAACGATTTATTAGCTTTTTATACGAATAATTATGAATGGGGTTTAATGGCCCAATATGGGTTATTTAAAGTAAAACATTGTAGTTTGTCTGTTGTGCCTCAAGGATTAAGAACTGCATTCGTCACCGGAACAACTCTATCTGCAACGGCTACTAGTGAACATTGTGCGATGGGAGTGTATAATGTGGGGATTAATCAAAAATATTATTGTCGTTATGGTGGATATAATAGTAATTCCGACTCTCCTATGATTCCTACTTCTTTAAAGGATATTTCTTTAGACGATTTAATTAAAAAATATTATGGGGATGTTAATTTAAAAGAAAATGGACCTATGTGTCTAGGTGTGCCAAGACATATGGACCATTATTTTATTCCTATGACAAACAGTAAACGAGATGTTGCCAGGTATCCTAAACATTCAAATGGTCCACCGTTATTGGATAAATTTATAGTCCTAGCAGTTTGTATCAAGCAGTCAAATATAAACAAGTAATAATATGGCGAATATAAACAGAGTGTTCTCAAACATTAGTGAACTTTTAAATCACATGAATAATATTTCTGACATCGACGAGCCGGTTAGTTCTAGTGAAGTTCCAACAAGTGATCAAGTTTTAAGTCAAGATGTAAGTCCACTTTTAGAATTATTTGAAAGAAAAAACATAGAAAAACCAAATGATTGGGTTCAGGAAGAAATAGAAAGGATTAAAAATTTGGATGAAATAAATGGCCAATCTAAATCATTATATGCCAAAGATACTGGGAGAATCAGTATCTGTGTCCAATTGCAAATATCAAGTTCTTTTACCAATTATTTCGTGTCTGCTGATTATAGCACTTGTTGTAACTTTTACTTACTTTGGAATGCCACACTAAAAAAAGGCGTAATGATGAGTTTAAAATGTTATGAGCTATGGACAGAGAATGGTTATATATACAAATATTATAATCATTTTAATAATATATCACTTATTAAATGTCATGAGCACAATCCAGATGGATATTACCATTGCAACGTATGCTTAGAAGATACTTGCAATATGAATATATGCGAAATGTATCGCAGCCATAATTATACCGATTATGGAGAAATATTTTATACTAACTAAAATTTAATTTTAAAAATAATAAGAAATGAATCAAGAACCTCAAGTAACGATGACTGGTGCAGACTGTCAACTGGATTGTCTCCTGAATTTGATAGAATTAATTTGGCCAGTCCAAAAGGATCAAATTCAATACAGTTTTTATACAATGGCTAAAAATGAGCATGATCATGTGTCAAAAAGAAAACTATCTGATTGGGAAGAAGCAATTGAAGAATTATTTACTTCCATTACAGAAAATTCTGAAAGAAATGAGGAAAGAAGAGGCTCGCAAAGAATTCGAATTAATGATTTCCTTCGAGAATTTCAAATGTCTCTTAAAGGAAAAAGACTTATTCACGACATTTTGCCAGATATCACTAGAGGAGAAGCTGAATTGCATCTTAAAAAAAGTTTGGAATGTAATTTTTTTGGGGGAACTTTCATGTGGTTTTTCCACACAGACCATGTCCACGTCATCCACGACTGTAGCTGGAGCGGCGACTATTGTCGATGCGCAAGAATTAGATGTTTTGCAATCAAACGAGGACGAAGAAGATATATTTGGGTTTATAATGTCACCAGAACTAAAACAATCTCGCAAAGTATTTGTCGGAACACCCCCGAGAATGTATTCACGTTGAGTTCTCCGGGCGAAAAAGGTCATTCCCTGGTGAAATTAGAAGTTTATCCCGTTAAGAGTATTTCACAGATTCCAAAACAACAATGGTGGCGGATGGCGGAGATCAGAATGAACTTTTTTATCCAGAGCAGTGTGGATCCTCTATTCCTGTCAGTGCGCGAAGTGATACGCGAAGCAACGAAACGTATATCCCAAATAAAAAATTTAAAAAAAGAGGTATTGAAGAAGAACTCTTACAATTCTTTAGGGAATTTCCGACAAGCCCCGTATTAAATGTATTAAATACTAGGGCTTGGCGTAATTCTCCCTTTAAGTTTTATAGAAAAAGTGATAGTGTAATCCAAAATGTGTCGGAAATAATTAATTTAGAAATTTGTGAAAAAAATGTTTTTGAGTTATATTCCTATGTCGAAAATGTTACACCTTTATATGCGGCGCAACAAGGAAATGTTGAAGATTATTATTATCATATTCAGCAATCATTAGATGTATTTATTGAATTACTTAATTTTCAATTTGGACACTCTGAATAAATGATTTTTTTATTATTATTGAGAAGAAAATTCCTAAAGTAAATGCTTTGCAGGTTATTGGACCGCCATCTAGCGGAAAAAATTTTTTGATGCTGTTACTCATTTTTGTTTAAATTTTGGTCAAATCGGCAATTTTAATAAATATAATAATTTTCCTCTACAAGAATGCATAAATCGACGTATTTTATTATGGAACGAACCAAACTGTGAACCTGGTTCTTTTGATACTTTAAAAATGTTATTTGGTGGAGATTCATTGAATGTAAAAGTTAAATATTTAAATGATGCTATTGTTTTTCGAACTCCAATAATAATTTTAAGTAATAAAAAAGTTTTTCCTACTAATCCTGCTTTTCAAAGTAGAATGATCACTTATGATTGGCAATATTGCGGATTTTTAAAGGATTGTCTTAAAAAACCGTTTCCTTATGCTTTATTTTTTTTATTTAAACATTATAATATTAACGTGAAGGATTTAAGGTGGTGGAGAATAAATATTCTGAAATATATTTGTATACCATTTATTATGTTTTTATTTTAACTACCATAACTTTCTAATCCTATAGGCTGAAATACACCATAATTATTTTGATCTCTACTAGGCAAAAATATTACTTCATCATTATAGGCATGTGCCGGAGAACTTGAAGTCATTCCAAAACTACTTTCTAAATTATACTCCATAACAATATCACATTTTACACTCCAATAAGCACAAGAATTTAAAAAATTGGTATTATCCGTTGATGGATTTAAAGCCGGAGTAGGGAGTAATCCAAAATGAATAGGGGGTACTACTTTATGTAATCCTCTGGCTCCTCTACTATCAAAAGGCGCAAAGACTTTATTTCCATCAATATTATAATAACCAACCTTACTCTTAAAATATCTTCAGTTGTGTGCGCATCTGTATTTTGAGTAAGTTTGACAGAAGTAACTCCCTCTTTTTGACAAATTACTGTAATTTTTTGTGTAGCATGCGCAAATGCGTTATTTCCAAAAACAGTATCCGACTCGCCTACGAGATATGGAATTTCATGTTTTTTTACATTAATATACCCAAATTGAGGAGTATAATACCAATCAATAATTTTTTCTCCAATATGGTGCATAAAATTAAAACGATCTATAAATTTATCCAATAACGGTGGACCATTTGAATGTTTAGGATACCTGGCAACATCTCGTTTACTGTTTGTCATAGGAATAAAATAATGGTCTATATGTCTTGGCGCACCTAGACACATAGGTCCATTTTCTTTTAAATTAACATCCCCATAATATTTTTTAATTTAATCGTCTAAAGAAATATCCTTTAAAGAAGTAGGAATCATAGGAGTATTATGTCAGAAAAAAACTTTTATTGTGTTACTCCACTTTGCAAATCCATGTTAGAGGGTCCAATTAAGGGCATTCCCAAACGTTTACAAATTTTTACAAAATACAAAAATAAGTGCCAAATAAAAATTGTTGATAATATCATGTACAATTATATTTCAACGGGATTTTTTTTATAGACCTTATAGTTTTCTCATAAACCAAGGTCCAAAACGACCATTTCGGAACTTTACCCTTAATTGGGTAATGACAGAAAATGTTTGTTTTTTTAATTTAACTTAAAGTAGTTTTTTGGACACCCTGTATAATATTGAAAATTAAGTTGATTTAAATATGGTTTCTCTCGGCTTAAGGAGAAAAATCTCTAAAAATAAATAAAATCAGAAAAGCTACCTTGAATCTGCAATTTTTTTTTTTGGAAAACGTACATAATTTGGTGTAACAATCCTGTTCATTATTTTCAATAGACATAAAACATAATATATAAAACGTAGAAAGAAATTATCTTTCGATCCGTGGTTTTCTTTTTAGCTTTTTACCACAAGGTAATCACACAAAAAAATGCAAATTTTAAGCTTCTTAATACAAAAATACAGAAGGTCACTAAAAATACAGGGTGGCCCGGGTGTTCAATGTCTACCCAAGATAAATTACTGCTACAGTGATCCAAAAACATGAATCAAAAGTCAAAATCTCCGGACCTAGATTTTTTCGGGGGTATACGATGGGGCCAGGACTATTATCTCGTTATTTTTATTTTTTGCTTTAGTGATCAAGTAGTACAACATATAACAAAAATTATGACATTTAGCCGAAAGCCATTTCCAATGTAATTTGTGCAGGATTCTTTTGCCGTCATTCCACCAAACCAACACCAAGCGTTGCAAATGTGTTGACAAGGTTTAAAAATACGCAGTTTCAACAATTTGAAAATATATTAAAATTTTTTTCTGAACACACAATGATTGATGTATATTTTTTTTGCAATTATGATTTTTTGCTTGTGTTGTTGCGTCCTCGAAACCACGAAAAGCGGTACTTGCGCAATCGAACTCGTTTATACGTTTAAATGTAAACGGAGTTGTGGTCGAAACGACTGGATATGCAACTTGTAGTGCTTGTTTATGTATTTTAGTTTTCAGAAATAAAGATTTAGCTATCTTTGTTTTACTTTTTGTTTATTATGTACAGCTTTATTGGTCACATCGAATTAGTTAGGACGAGTTGTACTTAATTAAGATTAAGGTCTAATATTTAAAAAAAAAATAATAAAATGTCCTTGTTTGTATATATGTGTTTACTTTATTAAAAAACAGAAAAAAAAGTAGGTGATACAAAGAGCCAATTTGTAAACACTTTTTAAACGTCGGGGATTTTTACTGGGCACATTTAATAAAAATTTAATGTCCCGTCAAAATAAAAATCTTCTAAAGAGCAAAACGACGACGAGTCCTGAAAATTAAAAAAATTAAATTCTAACCAAAAAATTTACCACAGCCACCGCAACGCCAACGACTGCGAGAGCTGGTGGAAATAATCAACGCTAGGGTATGTCCGTTGGTTTAAAGTTTTGGTCGGGAAATGCAACAACGGTTTTCTGTAATTCTCGGATATACCTCATTTTGACATCAGCACCCATAATAATAAAGGCTGATCTACATAAAATTTTATGAATGATTAAAATAAATAACAAACTGTTTAAAAGTACGTTATTTAGTCGCAACAAAAAAAACAATTTTTTATTTTCGTGAGGAAAAAGGAAATACCAAAAGTCCAGAAAGGATATTGATAATAAAAATTACATTGAAAACTTGCAAATGCCCCACTTGATAATGATTTTTTATAAATCGATACGCGTCGTGTGAAATAATACATTTTATAAAGCTTGTTCTGGACTTTTGGTTTTTCCTTTTTTCCTCACGATGTTTGAACAGCTTCACCCCGGAGAAACTTACCATTCTATATTTTATTTGTTAACTTATGTCAGTATCGCAGCATGTCATATTTTGCCAAGATTTTTATTACGCAACAGGTTTGATAAAGCTCCACAAATGATGACAAAATAGTGAATGTAATTTTTGAACTAAAAAAACTTAGTTATTTAAAGTTATACCAAAAAATTATTAAAGCCGCTATTATTAGGATCCTTTCTACTACAAAATAAACATAACTTGTATTTATGCTGAACGAAATCTTGGATGATGCCTGTAGGAAGTCTGTAGCACGATACACTTTGCATTTTTTAGATATTGTCCTGTACTTTCTGATATTGATTTTTCCGTAACAAGTTTAATACGCCTCTTATTTAGCACAATTTTCGCTATCTATGAGCAGTTGTGTCAACTTTTTTTTGTTTCACATGTGTGAATTTTGTTTTCATTGCGGATTTTTTCTTCAAGAAGAAGCACCTGTGTCGTACTGGCGTCAACAGTGAGGTTAATTCAAACGATTTTTTGTGTTTCTTTTTTCGTCTTTTGGCGAGAAAAAAAATATTGTGGACTTGTAGACACGTAAGTAGATAATATACTTTCGATATTTTGCTGGCTTGGGTTGGGTTGGGTAACAGACGCTGAATTGTTGGAAATTGTAAACAATCACCTGGAAAGCGAAGATGAGTTCGAATTGGAAGATTCTGGAGATGAGGATGATCCAACAGTATCCCCAAACGACTTGTCCGGAAGCTCGTCAGACGACAATTTACTTTCTGAGGAGTCTCCAGATAGTTGCAAAAATACTGTTTCTTTGCCGCAACCGGATGCATCTGGCTCTTTCACACCAAATGTGCTGGCAAGTATGCCATCAACCAGCAAGTCTTCTTTGACCGAACAAGTGACAGAGTCAAGTAGGAAAGTTATTTGGAAAAATAACAACCTAAAATTACCTGATCCAGATAAAGAGTTTCGTGGAGATACACTTCTGAATTCAAACATTTTAGAGCTGGATTCGCCTTATCAGTTCTTTAATTTTTTTGGGAGGACACATTATTGGATGTAAGAGACTATTGGGGTGATTTAGCCGGAAGCGATTTTGTAGAGGAGGTTATGGCACTAAATAGTTTTGAAAAATTGCGCACGAATTTGCATTTCAAGAATAATGAAACCCAGATCCCTGTAGGCCAACCAGGGTTTGATAAACTGCATAAGATCCGACCAATAATAAAAATTCTACAGGAAAGGTTTCTAATGGTTCCAATTGAGGAGAGCTTATCTGTTGATGAACAGATCTGTGCGACCAAACTGGGACATCATTTGAAGCAATATATGGCTAACAAACCACACAAGTAGGGCTTCAAATTATTTTTTTGTGTGGAGTTTCTGGGTATGCCTATAACTTTGAAGTATACACAGGGCAAGAAAACAATTCAAATGAAAGGCCAGCGAATGAACCAGACTTTGGTGCAAGCTCTAATGTAGTACGTTTAGTAAAAGTTATTCCACAATTTATGCGCCATAAACTATACTTTGACAACTACTTCACGTCTTTGCCCCTCATGGTCTACTTACATAATCAAGGCATTCTACCAGTAGGGACAGTTAGACGAAATAGAATACCAAATTGCAAGCTTCCCACATAACAGCAGTTGAGTTTGTGGGTGATATTGAGGGTGTAAGTGTCGCTTGTTTGTCATGGAAAGATAACAAACCGGTTAACTTAATGTCTACTTTTTCTGGACAAAAACCGGAAAAAACTGTACGCAAATTTGAGAAAAAAAAATGTCCGGATATTATTACAATCCACAACAAACATATGGATGATGTAGATTTATTCGACAGCCACATTGGACGCCACAAAATCAGAATGAGGTCCAAAAAATGGTACTTTAGACTTTTCTACCATTTTGTAGATGTGGAAATAGTAAATGCATGGCTTTTATACAAAAGAGTTTCTTTGGAAAAACACATTATCCCAATGAATCAAAAGAGTTTCAGAATTGAGGTGGCCCAGACTCTTTGCATGATTGGTAAAAACCCAAGTAAAAGAGGACGGCCACCAAGCAGTTTTATGGAAGAAAAAAAAGAAAAACCAAAGTCGCAATAGTGCCAGCTATTGATGTCAGAAAAGACGCAGTTGAACATTGGCCTGAGTGGATGGCAAATAGAGGAAGGTGTAAAAATCCTTTGTGTAAATATTTAACATTCGTTTCGTGTGTCAAATGCAAAATACACCTCTGTTTTAATTTAAAAAAAATTGTTTCCGCATTTTTCACGAAATATAAAGGTATGTAATCAACATACATTTTTATGGACGCACTGCATAATGTATCATATATGAAACATGCCGTTTTTTGTACTTTTCTTTAAAAAAACTGACTGACTGACGTTTATTTTTTTGTTTCTCCCTAGATTTTTGGCCACACTGATCACAGTGTGGACAGGGCCTCATTCAGAAAATTTCTGATTTCGTTTAGTTTAAATTTTATCACGAGTTGATTATGATAGAAAGTTTTTGAACCATTTTTTTGCCATTTTGTTATCATTATCGTAAGACAACTAATCACAGTGTACTAGATATGGCCAAGGCCCCAAATGTTGATCCAATACATAAACGTAAATAGTGCTAACTTTACACATCACAGAAGGTAATGGTTATAAAATCTCAAATGAATGAAGCTCAGACATTGTTTCTAAAAGTCAAATCGAGGGAGGTGTGGTGTCATTTTTGTATTAAATAGATTATATTAAATATGGAACCTAATTTGGAACTTTATTTTATTTCTTTTTCATTTTTTTAAGAAGGCAACGGAGGCAGCGATCATGATCTAAATGAACTTGGTGTGTAAGAGTCAACTATTTTCTCAGCAAATGAGACGTCCGAAGAAATCCAACAAATTGTTTCTTTCAATACCACGTACAATAATTTGATTTTTGTAATGAAAGAATAAAACTTCTTAAAATATTAAATAAAATCTCTAAAATTTTTTATGACCATTAGTTCATAACTCATAAATGGCGGGTTTTTTTAGAGATTCTTTTTTTTAAATATTAAAATAATAAGATACTAAAAAATTAAATTTTTCGGTTTAGAAATGAAATCGTTAGTAGATAACGTGGGCACAAAATTTCTATAACTTCATTAACCGGAAGCAGTGTAAAGCTGGCCCCCAAAAGGGTGCCGACCACCATTTTTTGCTATTATTTACTTACCAGTAAATCGATTAAAAATAAATTCAAACGTTCATTAAAATAATTTCGGCAACTGCTCCCTTTTATTTGCTTACGAAGTTTTAAATCTTTGCCGAAATTTAAATTACTTTTCAGGCAACATTACCTGCGCGCACTTGTGCAACACTTTGAGTACCTAAAACGTAATTTAGTTTATAGCATAGAGAAAGCAATAGCTAGCGGGATTGACCGGGATAGCAACTATTTGCATAGCTGTATGCTCAACGAATCTCTAGGATTTATCTAAACTGGTTTTTATCGGACTGTTTCCTATAGACATTTTCATCTCAAGAATAATTGATTTTAAGAAACGTAATTCGTCTATTCCATTTTTTATCAGAAATGTGATTTATAGAGTCAGAACTTCGTAGGACATTTTTTTAATAAAACAGCCATTCCATAGTAACGGATGCGACATCGTAATGTATCATATATGAAACATGCCGTTTTTTGTATTTTTCTTTAAAAAAACTGACTGACTGACTGACGTTTATTTTTTTGTTTCTCCCTAGATTTTTTGCCACACTGATCACAGTGTGGACACGGCCTCATTAAGAAAATTTCTGATTTCGTTTAGTTTAAATTTTATCACGAGTTGGTTATGATAGAAAGTTTTTGAACCATTTTTTTGCCATTTTGTTATCATTATCGTAAGACAATTGATCACAGTGTACTAGATATGGTCAAGGCCCCCAGTGTTGATCTAATACATAAACGTAAATAGTGCTAACTTTACACATCACAGAAGGGACTGGTTATGAAATCTCAAATGAATGAAGCTTGTTTCTAAAAGCCAAATCGAGGGAGGTATGGTGTGATTTTTGTATTAAATACATTATATTAAATATGGAACCTAATTTTGAACTTTATTGTATTTATTTTTCATTTTTTTAAGAAGGCAACGGAGGCAGCGATCATGATCTAAACGAACTTGGTGTGTAAGAGTCAACTATTTTGTCAGCAAATGAGACGTCCGAAGAAATCCAACAAATTGTTTCTTTCAATACCACGTACAATAATTGATTTTTGTAATGAAATAAAACTTCTTAAAATATTAAATAAAATCTTTAAAATTTTTTATGACCATTAGTTCATAACTCATAAACGGCGGGTTTTTTTAGTGATTCTGTTTTTAAAATATTAAAATAATAAGATACCAAAAAATTAAATTTTTCAGTTTAGAAACGAAATCGTTAGTAGATAACGTGGGCACAAAATTTCTATAACTTCTTTAACAGGAAGCAGTGTAAAGCTGGCCCCCAAAAGGTTGCCGACCACCATTTTTTGCTATTATTTAAGTACCAGTAAATCGATTAAAAATAAATTCAAACGTTCATTAAAATAATTTCGGCAACTGTTCCCTTTTATTTGCTTACGAAGTTTTAAATCTTTGCCGAAATTTAAATTACTTTTCAGGCAACATTACCTGCGCGCACTTTTGCAACACTTTGAGTACCTAAAACGTAATTTAGTTTATAACATAGAGAAAGCAATAGCTAGCGGGATTGACCAGGATAGCAACTATTTGCATAGCTGTATGGTCAAAGAATCTCTAGGATTTATCAAAATTGGTTTTTATTGGACTGTTTCCTATAGACATTTTCATCTCAAGAACAATTGATTTTAAGGAACGTAATTCGTCTATTCCATTTTTTATCAGAAATGTCATTTATAGAGTCAGAACTTCGTAGGACATTTTTTTATAAAACAGCCATTCCATAGTAACGGATGCGACATCGTACTCAAAGAAACTAAATCTTTTTAGACTCTTGTACATTTTTCTCGGAACCACTTCTGGGAATAACAAGGAAACAGATACAGAGTGAGCTCAATAAATAGGCGAACCAATGAACTGAAGACGTCCTGGAAGTAAGAGTCAGAGTGCAGACAGTCCAAGCTATTCGTAGATGGTGCGAAGGTAGCCAGAACTAAATGACTCTTAGACAAGACCCGAAAGGACATTGGACTGCTGACAGGGATGCTGACTGGGCACAATCGGCTGAACAAACATCTGACGCAAATGAGAGTAGCAGGGGATCTTGTGTGTCCCGCTTGCGGGCTCCAAGAGGAAACGGTGCAGCACTCAAGAAACAAGAGCTGCTCTCGCTCAAATGGGCCGACATACTGAACGTAAAGAAGACAGGGAGGCCCGGAGAGAGATTTGCAGAGGAAGTAGGAGCATAGGGGTGTGAAACGGGGTATGGTAGAAAGGGCCCATGAAGAGTCCTAATTGCCCGGCCCACGGGCCGCCTCTGTACTACTACTACTACAGTACATTTTCTTGTGTAAGACTCATTTCCGTATAGTTTGATTTGATGCTATAGAACTGAGAGGGTTTTGCGTTGTTTTGTTCTTAAATTTAATGATTTCAAATTTAAAAATTCTGAGAAAAAATGGGTCTTTTGCTTGATAATTGAATTATTGCACATTTTGTAAAAATACAATTTTTAAAATCTAAAAAATTAACCTACGTTATGTTAGAGCCATGATGAACCTTAAAATAATTTAGTTAAATACCTGTTATTATATTATTATATATTTTTAGATATTCTAAAATGCACTTATAGTAGAACAGATCAAAATCACATGGCCCAAAAAGACCCCTAATTAAAATACGATTGACACGCGTAAAACGGAATTTTAAAAAAACATAACATAAAAAGGAACTGTAGATACAAAAGAAAACTCGCGAGTCAAATAAACGAGACTAATGAGAGAGGGCACACGCCGCGAACAGATCGATCTGTCAACGACGAGTTGAAAACTAAAGTATGGTTCCGACAAGAGGCGAGACGAACCGTAGTATGCATGGTTGCCACGTTAGTAAATTGTTAGGGTAAAATTTAAATACACCCAGGGGGAAAAATTTTGTTTTCTAGAACATTTTTCATACGGAAGGGTGACGAGGGCGATAAGACATTAATTAGGGTGGCTCAAATTGTAAAAGCAAAAGATAACAAGAGGGTAGGAGATCTTATTAAATATTAAAACTAGAGGAAAAAAAGATACAAATAAAGGGGAGATATCGTTTTATGGACTAAAAGTTAAAATGTAAAAATAATTTTATAATAATAAAAAAAACTGAATAGTTAGGGATCTTCATCGTCGACGCCGAAGGTGAACGAAACCTGCAAGAAATGAAAGATGGAATGACTTAACTAGAGCAATGAGGGAAACGCGGGAGAAGAAAGAACTCACAAAGGAATTAAAACTTACAATGTAGTAGTCTTCCCACTCCTGGAAAACGTCCACGTAGAAACGGCCCACCTGCAGCGACTGGAGCCGCACCGCCGTGCAGGGGACCGGACAGACGAATGTCACCGAGTTCGTGGGGGTATAAAAATACCCCCGGGTCTAGGATAATCTGGATGGCATCTACCCCTATCAAACAAAAAATGCAGAATTACTACGCATCACAACCGAAAACTAGGAACCGTGTTAACTTACAACTGATTATGTCCCCCACAATGGTCAGGGACAGACCAGAAAACACGGATGGAATGGGCGCCATGTCACAAACAAATTACCGAGACGTAGATTACAGACTGTTCAGAAAAATACGTCCAGAGGAAACAATCGAAACAAAAGAGGTACAATATACCCCTCTTACACTCACAACCCCGCGCCTGGACAAACCGGTAAGTTACGAGTCAAATATGGGACATAATACGGTAACGAGAGGAAAATTAATTCCAGCCCATACATAAACAAAAAATATCAAGTGCAATGGCACACCAATCCAAACCTACCTACAACAGGAAACGGCAACACCCTAAAAAATGAGAAGATGGATACAGACCGTAGGAATGACGTCAGTATAGACGGAAACATGCAGAATTACAGGGTTGGACCGGGCAAGTAGGAGCGCCGGTTGAATGGGAAAAAAGACACACTACATGGCGGTAACTAATAAAGCGGGGGCTGAAATTAGGACAAAAGGGGAGTCCCCCGACCATTAACACAAAGGGAAGACTGGGATGACTTATAAAATCAGGGTAACCTGAATAAGGGGATATATTAAGCGGACTAAAAAGTTAATTCACAAAAAAGCGGCTAACTTAGGTGATAGCGTATATAAATGCAAAGCGCATCAATACCAACTAAAAGTCCACCAAGGGTAATATAACAAAATCCGAATTAACGAAAGAATTAACCTACCCTTGGTGGCCACGTATCTATTATTGTTTCTGATTCTTTTAATTTTTTTTTAGTTTGCCGCCAGAGGCTAAAACTGGTCCTATTAACAAAGAAACATGCCCTAAAATGGTCCTTTCTGTCGGAACAAAAAATGACAAAAATTATGGAAATTGACTACTTTATTTTACGGTTAAATATTTTTTGCACACTACCCCTGCAAGGATTGTATAAAAATAAATAGAGGAGACTTGCTGGTTTTCGTGTAACTTATATATTGTTGCCATTTTGGGTGGAAATAGTGTCCCGCCCGTTACATAACATATTTTTTTGTAAATTTTTTTTTAATAAGATAAATTTAAAAATAAATGGGGTCATTCTTCATTAGTTTATTTTTATTTAAAAACCGACATGTTTTAAAAATGTATATATATTGTTATCAGCAGGGTTTCTAAAACAAGATTGAGCTAATATATCGTTGTTTTTTTTAAGTGGGGAAATTTATGTTGAAGTTAGTAATCTATGTACACTCTGGCTGCACAAAAATTGCGCACATGAGTCGCGATTTTTCAAAAACCGTCAGAAAATCTCGCCCTTACAAAACATCTGACGATTTTTGAACACAAGTTTACACTTAATGCTTTTTTGTCAAGAATATTTTCTAATATTCCTTAAAATTTAGTTTCTTCATACTGTTGTAGTAAATAAACAATATGTCAGTTTTAATTTGTGTGGGCTGTTTTTCTGAAAAAACATGGTTTTTATTTAAAAATGTATATTATTAAGCTTATTTTTATGTGTAAACAAACCTTTAAAACTTTTAACATACAAAACCATAGATAGCCACGGAATATGTCGCTGTCACTGTTCAGAAAAGTCACACAAATTCTGTGTTTCCTTTTACATGGTGAGAATTTTCGAGACTTTTTGAGGTTTATTGGTACGCGTAGTAACAATTTAGCTCCGCCGTAAACTAGTCCTGCAGAATATCTTTAAAATATTAAATTTAAAAAATGTAATTAAAAAAATTACGCAGTTTCTCTTATAACGTTAGGATAAATATGAAGGTCACTGTGTTTTTATTGTAAATGAGGCGATAAGTAAAACTCGCCACTTTCCAGAATTCTGACAGGTGAGATTTTCTGTCGTTTCTGAAGAATCGCGACCTATAGTGTCAGATGATTTTGACTTCTTTAAAATGAAACTTGAATTAAAATTGACATAAATCACAAGACTAAAATCATCTTTCATACGCATTTTTTCTGCAACCAGGTGTACATGGAGAAAGAAATAACTTTAAGGGTTAAAACTCCATTATAACTCAAAATAATACTAAAATCTAATACTCCGGAACTAACCGGTAGGGTTTAAGTTATAAATTTAGAATTAAAAACAAGTCAATACTATTTTTTTCAAACTAATCAAAAGCTCAAAATTTTGGAAAAAATATATATTTACATTTAAATTTAAATTATTTTTTTGTTAATGGATTTTCCAAATTAATAGCTTAGCCCCAACGGTTTCTTTTCATTCTTTCTGTAGAAAGCTAACTTCCACATTTCTAAAGATAATATAAATTTGTGGAGAAAGAACTCCTTTTTTGCCTCTTAAATATATAGTTATATGTAATTATCGTTTTTAAGTAAAGACGCATTATTTTTGAAATTTCTTTTTATTGCTGTATATTTAAAAAAAATATCAACTCTTGAAAAATATGGAAAATTTTAGTCTTGCCACTTCTAAGGTTAAAAAATAATAACACAGCAAGTTGCTAACGAATAGCAGTCTTTTTTCTTCATTACCTACTTTTAAACAAATAAGCAAAGGAACGTCAACAAAATAAATCTTAAAAGTAAACTATTAAAAACTGTTTAAACACGAACTTGAGCAATCTTATTTTTGCGGTAATCTTTAACCCATATACAATGCGGACGTAAAAAGTCCCGCCCCCCTGCTAACTCTAAAAACGAATTGAGGTATCGACTTCAAATAAAAACCATGTTTAATGATAACACTTTTGTTACTTTTTGACGTATTTTTTATAAGCGTCATATTGACGTAGGTCTATAAGTTCACTAACTACTTTAACATTTTTAAATAGGAAGGGGGATCGAGTGATACCTTGTTTAAAATGTATTTTAGTTTCCTATTTAAAATTTTAATTTTTAAAAAAATTGGTTTATCACTTACAGAGTTATAAGGTAAACTACCCTAATTTCGTCATCTTAAGAGGCTCGGTTTGGCTTGGTTGACTTTGAAGTCCTGCTATTTAATGTACATATAAATTCCCTTCCAGAGACCTCCAGACTTCTTAATATCCTAAGCAGCGAGAATAAACAAACTCTAACATCGTTAAAAAGGCCTGGACCGACTCATGCGAGGAGTCAATACGACACCTGCTCGAGGTTCACTTCCCGGGAGAGGGCGGTGAACGGGGGGCGCAAAGGACCACCGGACCTCGGGAGGGGCAAGCCCCTGGCTGGGGACTGGCGGACCGAGTGGTCTCGGATGCTACCACCTCCCTGGCAATCAACGAGTTCAGCCCCTAGAAGTCCCCGGGGCCTGACGGCATATTCCCGGCGCTCCTGCAAAAAGGCCAAGAGATCCTCCTTCCTTTTTTAAAGAGAATCTTTAGGGCCAGCACAGGGATGGGATATATACCGACAGAGAGGAAAAAAGCCACCGTCGTCTTTATTCCGAAAGCCGGAAAGAAAGACTACACGGCGGCCAAATCCTTTAGACCCCTAAGTCTAACATCTTTTATGATGAAAGCATTGGAAAGAATGGTGGACAGACACCTACTAGGAGGAGTCCTAACCAATCAACCTTTCCACAGAAACCAACATGCATACGTAGAGGGAAGGTCTACCGACACGGCCCTACACGCAGTAGTACATAAAGCAGAGAAAGCCCTTCAATTCAAACAGTACGCCCTGGCAGTATTCTTTGATGTCGAAGGACCTTTCGGCAAGGCGAAAATGCAGGTAATAACAACAGCCCTGCAGAGAAGGGGAGCCGAGTCTCCCATCTCCAATCTAGGGGAGTCCAGGGTTAACATAGGGGCAACGGGAGGCTGATTGATCATGGATACTCTCCTACAATGCCTAACAGAGGAAGGATTCGACGCATACGCCGACGACGGTGTCGTGGAGGTGGTGGGCCACGATCTAAACACAGAAGACTGGTGTCAACAAAACGGTCTCTCTGTCAACCCAGGAAAGACAGAGATGATCCTGTTCACAAGAAAGAGAAAAATGGAGGGATTTAGAGCACCCAAGATGTACGGGAGACCCCTGACTTTGGTTTCAGAACTGAAGTACCTAGGGGTCATCATATACAAGGGGCTCACCAGGACACCACACGGTGCGAAATTGACCAATAAGGTGCAGGCCACGATGTGGCAACTGTGTCGAGTGGTTGGCCGCACCTGGGGTTTGAACCCCAGAAACCTCTACTGGATGTACACGGCAGTACTAAGACCAAGGATCCAGTACGGATCCATAGTCTGGTGGTCAGCAGTGGAGAAGGACACTACTACCCTCAAGCTTAGGAGCCTACAGGGAACCATATGCAGAGGGATAACCGGCGCTATGAGGACGGCACCTATACAGGCACTCGAAACCATTCTGGGACTGCCGCCGCTTCCGATCTGGATCAGAAAAGAAGCGATGGCGACCCACCTTCGGCTGAGAGATACAAGTCAATGGAGAGGAAGAGGGGAAGCTGCGGGGCATCTTAGGATTGCCCAAATCGCAGAGAGAGAAATTCCAATGGCAGCGATCAAAACACCAAGAACAAAAAACCCCAACAAGATTATACAAGAGGTACAAAGTAGTCATCCCAGACAGTGAATTATGGCAGAGTGGAAACCTCCGCGAACAGTTCGAGGAGAACGCCGTGAACGTGATTTGCTACACCGACTGGTCCAAACTGTCGGAGAAGCAAACCACAGGATCGGGGGTTTACGTAGAAGACTAGGAGGTTCAAAAGAGCTACCCGCTCGGAGAGCAAGCCACGGTCTTTCAGACAGAGGTGCAATGCAATAATGGCTGCAATCATGGAGGAAATAAAGAATGGTACGGAGGAGCATGTTTATATATGCTCCGACAGCCAATCGGCCCTAAAGGCACTAAGGGCGCCCAAGATCAACAACACCCTGGTGGAGGAATGTGCGGATGCACTAACTAGAATCCTTGGGAGAAGGCAAACAAGTGACACTTATGTGGGTGCCGGGGAACGAGAAGGCCGACGAGCTTGCCAGGATCGGGGCCAGCACCCAGTATGTAGGGCCGGAACCACTCCTAGGAACAACCAAGAGGCAATTGCAAAGTCGACTCAATCAATGGCGACCTGTTGGAGAGGAGGAACAGGATGCAGACAGACCAGGGACTTCGTGAAGGGCCCGGATGTAGCCAGCCAAAAATGGCTTCTGCGGAAATCACGAAGGGACGCTGGTCTGCTGACAGGAATCATAACAGGTCACAACCGACTAAGAAAGCACATGATCCAGATCGCGGTGGAAAATGACTCGACCTGCCGGGCCTACGGGCGGGCAGAAGAGACATCTCGGCATGTTATAGGGAACTGCTGACAGAGGACGAGATTAGGGGCAGGCTCGGGGTAAGGCAGAAAGGACCCAGGGAGGCCTACTTGCCAGGCTTCGCGCCGCCCCTTCTCTACTACTAACTACTACTAATGTACATATATATTAGGAAAAAAATTAAATAAGTTTGAAGTTAAGCACATAAAACCACCCTTAAGGAGACAATAATTTTTAATATTTTTGCCAAACTTCGTTAAGAACTTTTCATTTTTCATTACAAAAAAAAGTTAAAATGAATGGTTAATACCTCATTTAAAACTTGAAATACATTGGAACATTTTTTATTCAAAAAAAGGTATAAAAACAGATGTTTTGTAAACCGATTAAACAACATTTAAAACTACTTACAAACTAAAACTGAACTAACTCTTTGGCTACTATAAGACAATAAAGCACAAAAAATCACATAGTTAAACAGGTACAAAACTTTTTAATGTAATTTTTCAAACTTCTTGGAAAAATCTGGAATATCGTAGAGATTTTCGGACGCATCTACTAACTGGGGCTCTTCTATAGCACCTACTACATGTTCTTTGAGATACACCAAAATATATTCACCAACATTTACATTTTTTTCTTTTGATTTGTTACTGTTACTGGGTTTTTTGTTTTATTCTCTTTTTTATTGGTATTTTCAATCTTTTTTTCCAATCTTTTTTTATTACGTTCATTCTTTTCTTTGAGCTCTTTTTCTTTTTTCTCTTCTTTATTTTTTGCATATTTTTGCCAGTCTTATGATGATACCACTGCGGGAACTTTATCTTTTGGTTTTATTAGATTTATTTTCATGTTATGTCGGTTCCCAAAATAAATATATTTTAAATGGTGTTGGCACGTTTGATGTAATATCTTTTTTATCTTTGCTGGTAGAATTAGCTGCTTCTTTACTTACTAAGATGTCATTAGTGTTTTTTTGGTCAAATTCATCTGAATTCCTTTCTGCTGTTGTATTTTCAGGATTTAAAATATTTTCTTTTGATAGTGGTGTCTATCTTCTCAATATTTATTATTATATCTGCTAACGGGACTTCGTCTCTTTTTTCTTTATTTACCTGGCTGTGCTCATTTTCTTCGAGCAGTGTTATTCCTTTATCAGATTTTTCTTTAAATAAAGATAAATGGATATCGGTCGCTGTTATATCAAGATCTGTGTTATTCTCAATTATAACGTTGTTTACAGTCTGATATTCAATTTGATTGGGATTCACTGAAATTATGATGGGATTATTGTTAACGACAACTGTATTTTCTATTTCGTTTGGTGCTGCTAGATTGTTATTTTCGTTCTTGTTTGAAGTGCATATATTTGAAAAAGAACTGCATTCATAAGTGTTTAACAGTTTCCAAAATCCAAACAGACTCTTATCTTCTAAGTTGCCATTCCATTCTTTGTCTGTAGCTTTAAAATCATTTATTTTATTTGAATTTACGTGTTCGAAAAAAGCTAAAAACTTAAGCTTTTCATTTTGCGAAAGTTTCTCAGCTGCTTGGTTGAATTAATGAAATGAATATTACAACGAAAATTAGACTAAGTAGCGCCACCTTTACGCGCACAGTTCAATTAAAGACTATCAATGGTAGGGACCGAGCAAAATATTCAATAATGTTCGCTAAAAATGCATTTCGATGATTTTAGTTCAACAAAAATAAGTAAGAGGGGTTTTCACAAATTTAAAAATCATTACTCAGTACCGAATTTGGCCACATATGAAAAGGGGGCGTCATTGTTGTATTGATTTTTTGAGTGTATCAATTTTTGCTAAAAGATTGGAATTTTGAGTCGTTAGAGTCCTTTGTTTTCGATATTGAAACATTATCTTTTTTTTGTAGACCTTTATTATGTAAAATCTCAGCAATTCATGCTCTAATTTGGATAAATTTTCAATGACACCAGTAGCGACCTCTTCTCGTACATCTCGAAAATTCTTCTTACAGCGTTTCAGAATACCCTCGGTTTCTGTAAATCATTCTTTTACAAACCTACCAAAACCTTCTGTCAAGGCGATGTTCTGAACTTACCACGATTTCCGGTCTCCATTTTTATCCCTGCCAAAAATTCAGTTTTTTTGAACCAAAAAAATCTCGGCCCACTATAAAAATCGAATTAAATAGATTTCCGATCTCTTTTGGTCCAGCCAAATACAAGAAGCAAAAAGTAACTAAAAGAAGAGTTTTACTTTTCTTTCCTTAAATGGGATTTATAAAGTTTACTAAAATGCAGTGATCTGCGACCGAATTTAAAGCCAGTACATCAGGTAAGGGAAATTCTCTTTCTATAGTCATTTCTTATGATCAATCCAAAAAATCAGACCACATGTTCTATCATTTTGTTTTTTTTTCTTTTCAGACTTTTTTTTCTGCTTCTTCTTCTTTTTTGTACCTTTTCCTACTTTTTTCTGCTTTCTTGGCTTAACCCAAACAGCCTTTTTTTCTTTCCTTAAATGGGATTTATAAAGTTTACTAAAATGCAGTGATCTGCGACCGAATTTAAAGCCAGTACATCAGGTAAGGGAAATTTTCTTTCTATAGTCATTTTTTATGATCAATCCAAAAAATCAGACCACATGTTCTATCATTTTGTTTTTTTTTTCTTTTCAGACTTTTTTTTTTGCTTCTTCTTCTTTTTTGTACCTTTTCCTACCTTTTTCTGCTTTCCTGGCTTAACCCAAGCAGCCTTTTTTTTGCAATGCCTTTTTGAGAGCCTAACCTCTGCATTGGAAAGATGAAGTCCTGCCAACGTTCCTGCCGTTTCTGGCTTTGCCTTTTTTGAGTTTCTGTGTTGTCCCGCCGTCATTGAGTGAAGTTTATGGTGTTCAGCGCCACTACCTTACCTCCTTCACTGCTGTCACATTTTGTAGTTTGTCTATACTGGAGATTCCTCCGTTCTGGTGCTGCATGTGAGGAGTTGAGGAGCGTTTCTTTGGAGAGGCTGGGAGATTGTAGGATTTATCATATCCAAAAGATAAGTACCAATCTAGAATAGGACCCCTCTTCGGCAGTTTGCCGATCATTATGCTGGTTTAGTTTTTTTTTAAGTTTGTCTGTCTGTATGCTTGCGGTATGTCACTTTTTAAATATTTTTTTGATTTCAATTAATTTAAATTTCAATTTTAAAAACACATTTTAGCATTTAGAGGTTAGTTTAAGCTTCCTTGTGCACATAATTGTGGTGCTGGACATTTTAAAGAGTGTAGCGATATTAATGTTTAGTGTTTTTTATAACCCATGGGTATATATATATTGTTACGTCTCCACATTCTTTACCCATAAGTAGATAATTACACATTCACTGATATGTTTTTGAAAGTAAACGTTCTAATCATTATTTTAACATTAAGCATTAACCTTTCTAATGTAAACATCTTAATATAAAAACAAACGCACTTTTTCGTTCAAGATATAATCGTATAGATATACCAGTCAGTCTGTTCTTAGGTTTAGAAGTAGCAAGAGCTACATAGTTGTAAGCCGTAGTAATAAATAAAGTTTTTTAAAAAAGTGATTTTCTGGTGGTGATCATTTAACTGGCGCTGCGAACAGGATAGCTACAGCTCTTCTTTATTGGGATACCATTGCAAGAGTGTGGTTCTCAAGCCTTTAGTAGCTATCCTACGGGAACTGGTTCATCAAGAGACCGCAGTAGTGAAAACGATCCTCCTTTATTGGGCAACCATTGTGACGGATCCCACGCTGTTTCCCATTTTCCAGAGGAAAAATAGGCCAATTTTCCTCAACGAACCCGACGCACCAGAAGACACGAAGAATACAGCCTACGCTTACCTTTTGCGGAGAAAACCACATGAAGATCTTTATCGGAAGCCCGTTGCTCTTCCTGTAAGTTTTTTGCTGATTATTCGTTAAAAAACTTCTTAGATTAGGTAGTTATTAAGAAAACAATTTTTCATGACTGATGAAAATATTGAAAATTTAGCAAGTTTTCTAACTCAATTAAAACTAGAAACCCCTTCAAATAATAATCAAGTAGTTTGTAAGAGTACAAAAATGGAAGAATTTAAATTATTAGCCTCATACCTCCCAACATTTGACGGAAAACCGGAACATTTAGAGTCTTTTATTTTAAAAATAGATAGGTTTTATAATAAGTTTAAAGTACAACACTCAGAATTAACAGAATATTGCATAGGCTCGCGAATTGTAAAAGATGCGCAAGACTTTTTACTTTCACGACCAGACCTGACCACCTGGCCAACAATTAAAACTGCTCTCAGAGAAAAATACGGAGATCCCATCTCTTATCAAGTTCTCATGCAGGAAATAAATTATTTTTCTAAACTTAAAAACGAAAATAACATGGACTTTTTCGGTAGACTAAAATCATTTTTAAACCGAGTTCATTTAAAAATCCATGCTGAAGTTAGCGACGAAAACATTAAAACAGCTTTTATTTCTCAAACAAGTTATCAAGCAGTAATAACTTTTATGGCAAATGTACCACCAAATTTACAAAATATTCTTATTCAACAAAAACCAACTACTCTCGATTCGGTGTACACACTCTTAACCGAATTTAATTTACTCGAATCACAACTTAGATTTACAACTCAACACACCCCATTAATTAAAAACCACAATCAAAACGTTATACAACCTGCAAAACTTAATGTACCACACAGATTTCAGCAAAACCAACCATCATTTTTCCAGCAACCATCATTTTCACAATTCTTACCCAGACCTACATTTGCACAACAACTAAACCCAAATGTTAGACCCCAACAGTTTCCGCAACAAAATAATAACAATAATGTATGGAAATCTCAACCAATACCAATTCAACCCCGACAATTACCTCCCAGACAATTCCCTACTAATGCACAAGTTTTCGGCAAACCCCAAAATGTTTTTCACCCCAGAAATGCAATTCCAGCGAGAGACACCCCACAACCTATGTCCACATCCACTATTCTAACAAATCGACAACGTCAAATGCATAATATTGAAGTACAAGATAATAATCTTTCCTTCCCTACATGTGAAAATTTTGAAAATTACCAGTACGAAAACCAAAACTTTTCACAAGAAAATTTAGAAGACAGTTTCTCAACACAAAATGAATTAGACCCAAATTTTTACGAAATCCAAAACGAACCTCAATCAGACGAAATACAAAACTTTTTCCAACCTGCCTCACGATCCACCATTGACTTAAATAACATTTGTTTAAAAACAGAACTTCCTTATCTTTATTTACCGCAAAAACAAATTACAGTTTTAATAGACTCTGGAGCATCCGACTCAATAATAACTCCAAAAATTGCAAGCCTTTATCAAAATCAAATTTTTGAAGAACCCTTTCAAGTAATAGCATGCCAACAAAAATTCGAAGCAAACAAAAATCTAAATTTGCAACTCTTATCTGACTTTGGAATAAAGAAAAATTTTAAAATGAGAATCTTGGATTGGCATAAACATTTTGACGCCCTTATAGGAACTAGCGATTTAGAAGACTTAAAAGCCATAGTAAATTACCAAGAAAAAAACTTAATAATAAATAATATAAAAATCCCCTTTGCTAATATGTATAATCAACCCCTTGAAAAATCTATAAGAAACTACAATAATTTATTAACTATTCCTGTTGACTATTATAATGGCGATGCAATTCTCCCATCTTTTCAAATCGGAGATTATATAATTCCCGACACTCTAATCAAAGTGCAAAATGGCCTTTGCCATTTACCAAAACCCCATTCAGAAATTGAAGTAAATTTTCTTGAACGAATGCATGTAATTCCCCAAGAACATTTTGAACTTAAAAATCCGCCAAAATCTTTCCAAAAAAATGAAGTAATCCAACAGTTAAGATTAAATCATTTGTCAGAACTAGAAAAAATCCATATCAACAAATTGTGCAAAGAATTTTATGATGTCATGTATTCAGAAAATTCTGATCTAACATTTACAAATCAGATTAAACATTTTATTAGGACCACCAACGATCGCCCTATTTACGTAAAATCTTTTAGACACCCACCTACAATGAATATAGAAATACAGAAACAAATACAAAAATTACTCGATAATAAAATAATACGACCCTCTATTTCCCCTTATTCAGCCCCTGTATGGATTGTACCAAAAAAAACTGACGCATCTGGCATAAAAAAATATCGAATGGTCATAGACTATCGACAATTAAATACACAAACAGTTGAAGACAAATATCCTTTACCCCGAATTGACGAAATCTTGGATAATTTAGGCAAATGCAGATATTTTACAACCCTTGATTTAGCCCAAGGATTCCATCAAATTGAAGTTGATCCCCAATCAATAGAAAAAACTGCTTTTACTGTTAATCATGGTCATTTTGAATACTTAAGAATGCCTTTTGGTTTAAAAAATGCCCCGGCTACATTTCAACGCATGATGGATGAGATTTTACGCGATTACCTTTACAAATTTTGTTTTGTTTACATGGATGACGTCGTTATATTTTCAAAATCCCTTGAAGAACATTTAGTTCACTTAAGAAAAATATTTCAAAAATTCCGTGACGTAAATCTTAAGGTACAACTTGATAAATCTGAATTTTTGCAACAAGAAGTTCAATTTTTAGGACACATAATCACACCCGAAGGAATTAAACCAAACCCCAATAAAATCGAAGCTATAACCAAATATCCATTGCCCAAAACAAGAACCGAAATTAAATCTTTTCTCGGATTAATTGGTTATTACCGAAAATTTATTAGAAATTTTGCAAAAATAACAATACCATTTACAAAATGTCTACGAAAAGATACGAAAATAAACCTTAATGATCCCCAATACCTAGAAGCTTTCGAAAAATGCAAAGAACTAATTACGAACTCTCCCGTACTCCAGTACCCTGACTATTCAAAACCTTTTAAATTAACGACCGATGCTTCCAACGTTGCCATAGGTAGCGTCTTATCTCAAAATGAAAAACCGATTGCTTACTATTCTCGAACACTTAACACCGCCGAACGCAATTATTCCACAATTGAAAAAGAGCTCTTAGCCATTATCGATTCAACCAAACATTTTAGACCCTATCTCTACGGACAAAAATTTATTGTTGAAACTGATCATAGCCCCCTTGTTTGGCTCTCGAAAATAAAAGAACCAAATTCGCGTTTAATTAGATGGAAATTAAAATTAGAAGAATTTAATTTTGAAATAAAATATAAAAAGGGAAAAGAAAATCTTGTTGCTGACGCGCTTTCTAGAATCGAAATAAACAATGACGAAACCGAATCAATTGCTCCCAACATAGGTGACGATGTTGCCAATCCCGATGATTTTATACTTCCTGAATTAAACGAAGATAACCAATCAGACATAACTGTCCATTCAAATCAAGACAACACCGGAAAATATTTACCGATTTCTGAAAGTCCTTTAAATTTTGCACAAAATCGCTTAGTTATCGATTATGGAAAAAATTATTATTGTTACCACTCTAAACCCTTTAATAAAAATCATTATTCTTGTCGTGTCCAAAAAGAAAGAGAACTAGAGCACTTAAACAAAATTTTATTAGAAATTATACGACCCGACACTACCTTCGTAGTATTTATCCCCAAAGAAGATCTAAAACAAAAGTTTCAAGATATCGTAAATTGTCAGTTAAACCCTACAGCTAAATTAATTTTTGCCACTAAATACCTTGAAGACATCATTAACACAGAACAACAAAAACAAAAAATTGAAAATTATCACACTAAAAATCATAATGGCATAAATGAAACTTATCAAACACTTAAAGAAAAATATTACTGGCCAAAAATGCGAGATACTATTCAGGAATACATAAATCAATGTGATATTTGTTTACAATCAAAATACGAAAGAAATCCCTACCACATATCTTACCAAGGACCCCTACTAAGCGAAAAACCATTTAAAACTATTTTCCTAGATACCTTTTCCACTCAAAGCTGCAACTTTTTAACAATAATTGACTCATTTTCAAAATATGCTCAGGCTTATCACATTCAAGACAAAAATGGAATTTCTGTCTTAAATAAACTTAGACATTATTTTTCGCACCATAATACTCCAGAAAAAATAGTAGCTGATTCTGGTTTAGAATTCAAAAATAAGACAGTACAAGAATATTGTAAACTTTTTAACATTGAGATACATTTTACTACCCCCTACAACCCTACCTCAAACAGCTTAGTTGAAAGACTACATTCTACTCTTGTTGAAAAATTAAGAATATTAAAATTGCAAAACCCTCACGAACCAATACCAAACTTAATGACATCAGCCATCTTGATATACAATCAAAGCAAACATTCAACCACTGGTTTTACACCTTTTAATCTAATTTATGGACCCTACATGAATGAACCCATAATTAACCATGACTTAACTCTTTACGAGCAATATAATGAAAAACGGAAAAACGAAGTTTTACCCTTTATAAACGAAGTGTACCAAAATACCCTTCGAAAACAACAAGAAAATACAGAGAAAAGAAATAATAAACCTAATGAGACATTAGAATTGGCTCAAGAACAAATTGTTTATAAAAAACAAACGAAACCAAGTAAAATTAACCCCAAATACATTCCCTTAAAAATTACTAAAATAAAAAATAACACTTTAACTGGAAAAACACCAAACAGGCAAAAAGCGAAAATTCATGTCAGAAATATTAAAAGAATAAGAAAGAAACCTAAAAAAGATGTTTCATTACAGGAGCCTCCTGACCCTTCTGACAACCCTCAACCAGGCCCTTCAAGTACATGAAGTTCCTACTACAGGGTATTACAATGAAAAAATCGATCAAGCCTTAGTTTTTGATCATAATCATAAGACATTTATTTATTTTAATCTTACACAAATTAAGTTTACTATAGCCCAACTAACAGTTACAAACGAAGTAATATTAAAATCAATCATATCTCAAAAATTAAACAATACTATTTTTCATAACAAACTAAATCATCTTAACAACCTTTTATATGACAGCTATGACATATACTCGCGTATTACGTCAGTTAACAAAAACGAAAGATACAAAAGAGGACTTTTTAACTTTCTTGGTTCAAGCGTAAAATTTATCACAGGCAACTTAGATAACGAAGATCTAGAACTAATAAACAAAAACATGAACATTTTAAAAAGCAACGAATACAAAATAATTCAAAAAATTAATGATTTCTCTTCATATGCAGGAAATATTACTCACACACTTAGCCGTGCTATTCAATCAATTAATATTAACACCTTACAAATACACAACGAATTTGAGATAGTGAACACAGAGATTCAACTATTATTTAGCCTTCTTAATCAACAAACACAATTGGAAAATTTGCATAATTATTTGGAAAAAATATTGCGAACTATTTCTTTTGCCCATTTAGAAACTGTTAATCTCGAATTATTTTCAACTCAACAAATTACTGAACTTTGGTCATTTTTGCAACACCATTATGATGATAAAACCTTATGGTCCTTGCAGCATCTTTCGGAACTAACCTTAGTATGTAAGTCAGGAATTGTATTTTACGACGATATGATTGTATTAGTTCTTAAGATACCTATATTCACTAACCAAAAATGTAATCTAGAATTTATTTATCCTCTGCCAAACGAGCAAAATCAATTGTTAATTATACCTAGCAAATACTATTGTTCCTCTTGGTATTCAAATTGTATTGAAATTTCAAGAAAATGGATTTGCTATTCAAATATACAGTCAAACTGCACACTAAAAAATTGCACATCAGTACAAGTTCAAAACAATTTTGAAATTTCTCTTTTAACTTTCACAAATAATCTTTTATTATGCTCTAAACAAACTCATGAAGTTTTTGAGAATTGTCAACAATTTAAGAAATTCAAAATTCCCAAATGCGCTTTACTAAATAGCAATTGCGAAATTATCTATAAAAATCAAAAATTTCTTACAAAAGATAATTTAATTGATTTTAGCACAACACTTAATACTAGCATTTTGCCAATCAACTCTACAATTAATTTAAAACTTGAACACATAAAAAGCCCAGAACTTATTTCACGGGATCTAAGTGAACCCATTTTTCTTGAAAATAGGTTTGCACATCATTCCTCCTATTTGGTTACAGTTATTATTTTAAGCATAATAAGCCTTTGTATAATATGTGCTATTTTTCTAATTAGGAAAAGAATTTATACAAAACTTTCACAACATGTAGAAAATTTTGTAACTTTTGAAAAAGTTAAGAAATATGTTCATGAGGACATGAACTTTTCTAAGGAGGGAGATGTTACGTCTCCACATTCTTTACCCATAAGTAGATAATTACACATTCACTGATATGTTTTTGAAAGTAAACGTTCTAATCATTATTTTAACATTAAGCATTAACCTTTCTAATGTAAACATCTTAATATAAAAACAAACGCACTTTTTCGTTCAAGATATAATCGTATAGATATACCAGTCAGTCTGTTCTTAGGTTTAGAAGTAGCAAGAGCTACATAGTTGTAAGCCGTAGTAATAAATAAAGTTTTTTAAAAAAGTGATTTTCTGGTGGTGATCATTTAACTATATATATATAGTACCAAGCGTGTGTTTTTTTTGTAAACTGTTATGAGTTATAGAGTCCTTCTTTACTAGGTAAAAGGCTCCATAATTCATTGTTTTTTCTTTGTAGAAATCTATAGAGATTTCCTTTTTGTCGCTTTAAATAGTAAAGCAAGAGTCCTTCTTTACTCGGTAAAAGGCTCATACTTTATTATGTTTTTTTTTGTAGAAATCTATAAAGATTTCCCTTTCTTACTTTAAATGGCAAAGCTGTTTTTCCCTAACTCCCTAGATTCTTAAAACATGTGTTTTATGTAATTTATTTCTAATTTAAAGGATTGTTTAGGCTTGGTTTAGAATTATCTAGGTAAACTATTTTACTTATTTGTTTTTCTTTTGCAAATGAAGTAGAAGATACAAACAAACTGTTTATAATTCAATACCTGTCGCGGTGTTTGCCAGAGGACAACTTTCGCGTCAAAACATTTTTGGGTAGTGACTACAAATGTTCTGTTTATAATTCAATGCCTATCGGGGTATGTGCCAGAGGAGTAGTTGTTTAACAGACATTTGTAGCTACTTAAGAATTGGTTTAGTTTTTTGTAAAGTAGTTTGCTAAAAATAATTAGGTATTTTTGCTGCCTTACTAGCGTGATATTTTTCTAATAAAAAGTGATAGACTTTTTTTATTTTTGCACTGGATTTTTACATCTAACTAAACCAAAACTTAGTGATTTTTCCCTTCCCTGTGATAAAAAACAAAAAGACACTTGTGATATTTACCTTTTTTCATTATTTTTTAATGTAAAAAAATATAACCTATATTGAAAACCTATAATTAATATTTATTGAATTTAAGAATCTTTGTATCCTTTGACAGTCTAAGCTGTCTGGCGCCCACTAATCTGACTTACCTTTTTATTGAATTTAATTACATTTTTTTTTGAACCCACGCCCTAATGCTCTCAAAAACAAAAATCTGAATTAACCTAGGCATAAGAAGGTTTGGAAAGTTTAAAAATAATAAAGTTATAAAACAAAAAAAAACTAATAACGATTTTAAAAATAAATAAGAAAAAAATACAAATTTTTTATTTTCCAGTACCAAATGTTGCAAATGTTAGTTCAGTACGGTTGTCACTTTTTATATATTTTTCAAAATCAATTTTTTCGGGATTAAACGGTACGAGACCAAATGTTTGAAAACCATTTTTAATAGCAGTTGAAAATGAATTGTTCTGCATAATGGCTTCTTTTAGAATGGGTGCAAAGTTTTCTTTTCCAAATTGCTTATTTTGGTTATGCAGTCTCCAGTTTTTAATATGTTTTTTATGACAACTTCAGAGTGCGAAAAACAGCTACGTCAAGAGGCTGCAATATATGTGTTGAGTTCGGCAAAAGACTAATTACTATTATGCCATTTTTAGCACAGAATTCGCTGAGTTGTAGGGAAAGATGGGAGGTAGGCCCATCTACAAATTGAACTACAAGTCGTGAAATATTATTTCTTTTTAACCATTCAAGAATGTTAGCTATATACTCAAAGAAACTCTCTTGACACATCCATCCATTTTCGCAGCGTCCCATTGACCAGTCTTTAGGGTAATTGGTAGCTATTAATTTTGGGATTCTTTTAAATGCAAAAATGATTAATGGCGGAGGTAACTCTCCAGAGGCGTTGCACATAACAAGTGCTATCAAGCATTCTTTTTCGGAAGTGGTTATGTGTGAATACACTGTCTTGTCTCCTTTCCATGCAAGTGCCTTAAACCCTTTGGGGGGACAGGAAAAACGCAGTTTCATTACAATATTAAACTCTTTGTGGATCTTCGAGTATTTCCAGTTATCCATTTTCTTCTAAAAAAGATTTTATTTCGGAGAACCAGGCCAAAATTTTTTCCCTTGTCACACTGGACGTTGTTTTGTTAGATTTTGACTTGTACGTTTACTAATAGCACGGTGCCTTCGCATAAAATCTGAAAACCATTTGGTGCCTGGTCTATCATCAAACAAACTTATTAGGTCGTTTCAACTCCTTTAAAATACCTTGCACACTATCGCAAAGCTGATCTTTGGTAACCAGGAATCCGCGCCATCATAATTACCCAATCTTCCAAAATATTTTCTTCATTTTCAGAAAGTGTCGTGGGCAAACCGATGTTCAACATGTGGTTGTTGTGAAATTTATCCGAGAGTGTCATTCTAGGAATATTAAAGGTTTTGCTTGCTTTTGAAATAGATATGCCATTTTTAATGGCCAAGAGAGCTTTTTCCAGATCTTCGTCAGAATATGGCTTAGGTTTTTTTTAGGTCCCATTTTTCTGAAATAGAAAAGTAAGTGCTAATTTTTTATTTGAATAGTGCCAATCATTGTACATTTACAATTAACTATAATATAAATAAGTGAATAAATATTATTTTTAATAAAAATGTTAAAAAACTATTTTCAGTGTATTTTCCTCACGCTCGTAGAAAAACAATTGTTCCTAACACGTGCGAAAACCTTTTTTCCGTACTTAACTGCTTAACAGAACTCCGCTGCGCGTCATTCCGTCAACGGCAGTTGTGTGCGGAAAAATCGATTTTCCGCACTTGTTAGGAAAATAGCTATTCTCGTGTCATGTGTTTTGTTAAATTTTTATCACTTATACGAAATCTACAGAAAAAATCGGACTTTCTATAAAGCCAGGCTAAAGTAAATATCCACGTTTTTTACCATCACTTTTTTTCACAGTTATGCCTTCAGTCTCTAGACATCAATTATACTGGCAAATATTCTATCATTTCCGTCTACTAGAATAAAAAAAGCGCAACGACAAAAAAATATTTTCTGTTAATGAGGAATATTCACCGAATTTTGGCCTGGAATGATTCTTCTTTGGTAAATACGCCGTTCCGTTCGGCTGTTGATATAATAAACATCACTGTGCTACCTGTCAGTTTTTTTCCAGTGAAAGACATAATCCTTACGAAGTATATTTACTGTGAAAGTTAACCACGTAAGTCACAATTAGCCCTAGAACATTTTGCACAACGTTTGTTTTCATCAAAGTAAAAGAACACCGCACTATACCGAAATCAAATTTGTAAACACGTTGGTTCTTAAAAATAAATTAAATCTCCGATCATTTCCGGTATAATATATATTAGTTTCCGTAATGAATAAATTTGCTATTTGCGAGGGACTGATACCTTTGATGCACTCGGTGCAGACAAAGAGACCATGCATCCTGTGGCAAGTCGACGCCTTCAGGTGCTACGGCAGATAATCCTGCTGACGACTTCGTTCAAGTGGTCGATGAAGGCAGCGACTCGAATGTACGTTACATATGGACCTGCTTTAAATGCATTGCTGTTGACGACACGCAGCAATCAACCACGTTAAACCTTTTTCATTTCAACGCACTCATGTCACAGATTTCCTATTTTAACACATCGCTAAATGCACAATCAAATAGTATCGCGCGTTGCGAAACTTCTATAGGCGCACTGCAGGATGAGAACAAGACACTTACTGCACGAATTAGCTCTCTAGAAACAGCAATAAACTCCAATCCTATTGTGTCGCAACCAGCAACCGCTAACAACTTTGTAACATTTTATAGGGAATTAGCGGAGAAAAACCTAATAGTGTTTAATCTTGCCGAAAGCAGTAATCACCTAGAGAGTGCAAAAAAAGCAATCCAGAAAGTTATTCCCACTGAAATAACCATACCATCCGCGGCTTTTCGACTTGGAAAGAAAGATAAAAATGGTATCCAGCTAAAAAAAAATGCTCTTGACGCAGGACGCAAATTCACTTTTAATATTAAAGCTGATCTCACAACAATGCAGTGCCGTCATCTCACGGAGCTACAAACTGAATTAAAAAGACGCCGCGATGAGGGTGAGAGCAACTTAAGTATAAAATATAGAAATGTTCAACCTTGCATTATCTCAACGAAAAAAAGCGTCCTCGAGAACAGAGTTCATCCCCACCTGAACAGGACCGCTCTAAACAATTTCGCCCCAGCGATAAAACCAATTTAAACAATGTACAGTAGCAACCAATAAGGATTGGATTTTGAAATACTGATGGCTTAAAAAACTTTTGGCACCTCACACAGGACAACGATTTTGAAATTTATAGTATATGTGAAACATGGTTAATGTGCGATATTCCTATGTCTTTTTTACCGGACTACAAAGTTCACTGTTCAAACGCTTTGAGAGATGCATCAAGAGGGAGAGCTAGCGATGGTCTTGGTTTATTTTACAAGAACTCTCTCACTGTATCAATAGTTAGCAAATTAATAGTAAAAATTTCTACCAGTGCTGAGAATTGTTTTACATTGTCCACTCTTTATTTTACGCCTACTTTAGATATAACAAACTACTGAAATAATTTTGATGGGAGCTTCACACATTCCTGTGAAGGACATAGGCTTTATTTAATCAAAAGAATGGTACGCAGGAGCATGTTTATATATGCTCCGACAGCCAATCGGCCCTAAAGGCACTAAGGGCGCCCAAGATCAACAACACCCTGGTGGAGGAATGTGCGGGTGCACTAACTAGAATCCTTGGGAGAGGGCAAACAAGTGACACTTATGTGGGTACCGGGATATATGGGGGTGCCGGGGAACGAGAAGGCCGACGAGCTTGCCAAGATCGGGGCCAGCACCCAGTATGTAGGGCCGGAACCACTCCTAGGAACAACCAAGAGGCAATTGCAAAGTCGACTCAATCAATGGCGACCTGTTGGAGAGGAGGAACAGGATGCAGACAGACCAGGGACTTCGTGAAGGGCCCGGATGTAGCCAGCCAAAAATGGCTTCTGGGGAAATCACGAAGGGACGCTGGTCTGCTGACAGGAATCATAACAGGTCACAACCGACTAAGAAAGCACATGATCCAGATCGCGGTGGAAAATGACTCGACCTGCCGGGCCTACGGGCGGGCAGAAGAGACATCTCGGCATGTTATAGGGAACTGCTGACAGAGGACGAGATTAGGGGCAGGCTCGGGGTAAGGCAGAAAGGACCCAGGGAGGCCTACTTGCCAGGCTTCGCGCCGCCCCTTCTCTACTACTAACTACTACTAATGTACATATATATTAGGAAAAAAATTAAATAAGTTTGAAGTTAAGCACATAAAACCACCCTTAAGGAGACAATAATTTTTAATATTTTTGCCAAACTTCGTTAAGAACTTTTCATTTTTTCATTACAAAAAAAAGTTAAAATGAATGGTTAATACCTCATTTAAAACTTGAAATACATTGGAACATTTTTTATTCAAAAAAAGGTATAAAAACAGATGTTTTGTAAACCGATTAAACAACATTTAAAACTACTTACAAACTAAAACTGAACTAACTCTTTGGCTACTATAAGAAAATAAAGCACAAAAAATCACATAGTTAAACAGGTACAAAACTTTTTAATGTAATTTTTCAAACTTCTTGGGAAAATCTGGAATATCGTAGAGATTTTCGGACGCATCTACTAACTGGGGCTCTTCTATAGCACCTACTACATGTTCTTTGAGATACACCAAAATATATTCACCAACATTTACATTTTTTTCTTTTGATTTGTTACTGTTACTGGGTTTTTTGTTTTATTCTCTTTTTTATTGGTATTTTCAATCTTTTTTTCCAATCTTTTTTTATTACGTTCATTCTTTTCTTTGAGCTCTTTTTCTTTTTTCTCTTCTTTATTTTTTGCATATTTTTGCCAGTCTTATGATGATACCACTGCAGGAACTTTATCTTTTGGTTTTATTAGATTTATTTTCATGTTATGTCGGTTCCCAAAATAAATATATTTTAAATGGTGTTGGCACGTTTGATGTAATATCTTTTTTATCTTTGCTGGTAGAATTAGCTGCTTCTTTACTTACTAAGATGTCATTAGTGTTTTTTTGGTCAAATTCATCTGAATTCCTTTCTGCTGTTGTATTTTCAGGATTTAAAATATTTTCTTTTGATAGTGGTGTCTATCTTCTCAATATTTATTATTATATCTGCTAACGGGACTTCGTCTCTTTTTTCTTTATTTTCCTGGCTGTGCTCATTTTCTTCGAGCAGTGTTATTCCTTTATCAGATTTTTCTTTAAATAAAGATAAATGGATATCGGTCGCTGTTATATCAAGATCTGTGTTATTCTCAATTATAACGTTGTTTACAGTCTGATATTCAATTTGATTGGGATTCACTGAAATTATGATGGGATTATTGTTAACGACAACTGTATTTTCTATTTCGTTTGGTGCTGCTAGATTGTTATTTTCGTTCTTGTTTAAAGTGCATATATTTGAAAAAGAACTGCATTCATAAGTGTTTAACAGTTTCCAAAATCCAAACAGACTCTTATCTTCTAAGTTGCCATTCCATTCTTTGTCTGTAGCTTTAAAATCATTTATTTTATTTGAATTTACGTGTTCGAAAAAAGCTAAAAACTTAAGCTTTTCATTTTGCGAAAGTTTCTCAGCTGCTTGGTTGAATTAATGAAATGAATATTACAACGAAAATTAGACTAAGTAGCGCCACCTTTACGCGCACAGTTCAATTAAAGACTATCAATGGTAGAGACCGAGCAAAATATTCAATAATGTTCGCTAAACATGCATTTCGATGATTTTAGTTCAACAAAAATAAGTAAGAGGGGTTTTCACAAATTTAAAAATCATTACTCAGTACCGAATTTGGCCACATATGAAAAGGGGGCGTCATTGTTGTATTGATTTTTTGAGTGTATCAATTTTTGCTAAAAGATTGGAATTTTGAGTCGTTAGAGTCCTTTGTTTTTGATATTGAAACATTATCTTTTTTTTGTAGACCTTTATTATGTAAAATCTCAGCAATTCATGCTCTAATTTGGATAAATTTTCAATGACACCAGTAGCGACCTCTTCTCGTACATCTCGAAAATTCTTCTTACAGCGTTTCAGAATACCCTCGGTTTCTGTAAATCATTCTTTTACAAACCTACCAAAACCTTCTGTCAAGGCGATGTTCTGAACTTACCACGATTTCCGGTCTCCATTTTTATCCCTGCCAAAAATTCAGTTTTTTTGAACCAAAAAAATCTCGGCCCACTATAAAAATCGAATTAAATAGATTTCCGATCTCTTTTGGTCCAGCCAAATACAAGAAGCAAAAAGTAACTAAAAGAAGAGTTTTACTTTTCTTTCCTTAAATGGGATTTATAAAGTTTACTAAAATGCAGTGATCTGCGACCGAATTTAAAGCCAGTACATCAGGTAAGGGAAATTCTCTTTCTATAGTCATTTCTTATGATCAATCCAAAAAATCAGACCACATGTTCTATCATTTTGTTTTTTTTTCTTTTCAGACTTTTTTTTCTGCTTCTTCTTCTTTTTTGTACCTTTTCCTACTTTTTTCTGCTTTCTTGGCTTAACCCAAACAGCCTTTTTTTCTTTCCTTAAATGGGATTTATAAAGTTTACTAAAATGCAGTGATCTGCGACCGAATTTAAAGCCAGTACATCAGGTAAGGGAAATTTTCTTTCTATAGTCATTTTTTATGATCAATCCAAAAAATCAGACCACATGTTCTATCATTTTGTTTTTTTTTTCTTTTCAGACTTTTTTTTTTGCTTCTTCTTCTTTTTTGTACCTTTTCCTACCTTTTTCTGCTTTCCTGGCTTAACCCAAGCAGCCTTTTTTTTGCAATGCCTTTTTGAGAGCCTAACCTCTGCATTGGAAAGATGAAGTCCTGCCAACGTTCCTGCCGTTTCTGGCTTTGCCTTTTTTGAGTTTCTGTGTTGTCCCGCCGTCATTGAGTGAAGTTTATGGTGTTCAGCGCCACTACCTTACCTCCTTCACTGCTGTCACATTTTGTAGTTTGTCTATACTGGAGATTCCTCCGTTCTGGTGCTGCATGTGAGGAGTTGAGGAGCGTTTCTTTGGAGAGGCTGGGAGATTGTAGGATTTATCATATCCAAAAGATAAGTACCAATCTAGAATAGGACCCCTCTTCGGCAGTTTGCCGATCATTATGCTGGTTTAGTTTTTTTTTAAGTTTGTCTGTCTGTATGCTTGCGGTATGTCACTTTTTAAATATTTTTTTGATTTCAATTAATTTAAATTTCAATTTTAAAAACACATTTTAGCATTTAGAGGTTAGTTTAAGCTTCCTTGTGCACATAATTGTGGTGCTGGACATTTTAAAGAGTGTAGCGATATTAATGTTTAGTGTTTTTTATAACCCATGGGTATATATATATATATATAGTACCAAGCGTGTGTTTTTTTTGTAAACTGTTATGAGTTATAGAGTCCTTCTTTACTAGGTAAAAGGCTCCATAATTCATTGTTTTTTTTTGTAGAAATCTATAGAGATTTCCTTTTTGTCGCTTTAAATAGTAAAGCAAGAGTCCTTCTTTACTCGGTAAAAGGCTCATACTTTATTATGTTTTTTTTTGTAGAAATCTATAAAGATTTCCCTTTCTTACTTTAAATGGCAAAGCTGTTTTTCCCTAACTCCCTAGATTCTTAAAACATGTGTTTTATGTAATTTATTTCTAATTTAAAGGATTGTTTAGGCTTGGTTTAGAATTATCTAGGTAAACTATTTTACTTATTTGTTTTTCTTTTGCAAATGAAGTAGAAGATACAAACAAACTGTTTATAATTCAATACCTGTCGCGGTGTTTGCCAGAGGACAACTTTCGCGTCAAAACATTTTTGGGTAGTGACTACAAATGTTCTGTTTATAATTCAATGCCTATCGGGGTATGTGCCAGAGGAGTAGTTGTTTAACAGACATTTGTAGCTACTTAAGAATTGGTTTAGTTTTTTGTAAAGTAGTTTGCTAAAAATAATTAGGTATTTTTGCTGCCTTACTAGCGTGATATTTTTCTAATAAAAAGTGATAGACTTTTTTTATTTTTGCACTGGATTTTTACATCTAACTAAACCAAAACTTAGTGATTTTTCCCTTCCCTGTGATAAAAAACAAAAAGACACTTGTGATATTTACCTTTTTTCATTATTTTTTAATGTAAAAAAATATAACCTATATTGAAAACCTATAATTAATATTTATTGAATTTAAGAATCTTTGTATCCTTTGACAGTCTAAGCTGTCTGGCGCCCACTAATCTGACTTAACTTTTTATTGAATTTAATTACATTTTTTTTTGAACCCACGCCCTAATGCTCTCAAAAACAAAAATCTGAATTAACCTAGGCATAAGAAGGTTTGGAAAGTTTAAAAATAATAAAGTTATAAAACAAAAAAAAACTAATAACGATTTTAAAAATAAATAAGAAAAAAATACAAATTTTTTATTTTCCAGTACCAAATGTTGCAAATGTTAGTTCAGTACGGTTGTCACTTTTTATATATTTTTCAAAATCAATTTTTTCGGGATTAAACGGTACGAGACCAAATGTTTGAAAACCATTTTTAATAGCAGTTGAAAATGAAGTGTTCTGCATAATGGCTTCTTTTAGAATGGGTGCAAAGTTTTCTTTTCCAAATTGCTTATTTTGGTTATGCAGTCTCCAGTTTTTAATATGTTTTTTATGACAACTTCAGAGTGCGAAAAACAGCTACGTCAAGAGGCTGCAATATATGTGTTGAGTTCGGCAAAAGACTAATTAGTATTATGCCATTTTTAGCACAGAATTCGCTGAGTTGTAGGGAAAGATGGGAGGTAGGCCCATCTACAAATTGAACTACAAGTCGTGAAATATTATTTCTTTTTAACCATTCAAGAATGTTAGCTATATACTCAAAGAAACTCTCTTGACACATCCATCCATTTTCGCAGCGTCCCATTGACCAGTCTTTAGGGTAATTGGTAGCTATTAATTTTGGGATTCTTTTAAATGCAAAAATGATTAATGGCGGAGGTAACTCTCCAGAGGCGTTGCACATAACAAGTGCTATCAAGCATTCTTTTTCGGAAGTGGTTATGTGTGAATACACTGTCTTGTCTCCTTTCCATGCAAGTGCCTTAAACCCTTTGGGGGGACAGGAAAAACGCAGTTTCATTACAATATTAAACTCTTTGTGGATCTTCGAGTATTTCCAGTTATCCATTTTCTTCTAAAAAAGATTTTATTTCGGAGAACCAGGCCAAAATTTTTTCCCTTGTCACACTGGACGTTGTTTTGTTAGATTTTGACTTGTACGTTTACTAATAGCACGGTGCCTTCGCATAAAACCTGAAAACCATTTGGTGCCTGGTCTATCATCAAACAAACTTATTAGGTCGTTTCAACTCCTTTAAAATACCTTGCACACTATCGCAAAGCTGATATTTGGTAACCAGGAATCCGCGCCATCATAATTACCCAATCTTCCAAAATCTTTTCTTCATTTTCAGAAAGTGTCGTGGGCAAACCGATGTTCAACATGTGGTTGTTGTGAAATTTATCCGAGAGTGTCATTCTAGGAATATTAAAGGTTTTGCTTGCTTTTGAAATAGATATGCCATTTTTAATGGCCAAGAGAGCTTTTTCCAGATCTTCGTCAGAATATGGCTTAGGTTTTTTTTAGGTCTCATTTTTCTGAAATAGAAAAGTAAGTGCTAATTTTTTTATTTGAATAGTTCCAATCATTGTACATTTACAATTAACTATAATATAAATAAGTGAATAAATATTCTTTTTAATAAAAATGTTAAAAAACTATTTTCAGTGTATTTTCCTCACGCTCGTAGAAAAACAATTGTTCCTAACACGTGCGAAAACCTTTTTTCCGTACTTAACTGCTTAACAGAACTCCGCTGCGCGTCATTCAGTCAACGGCAGTTGCGTGCGGAAAAATCGATTTTCCGCACTTGTTAGGAAAATAGCTATTCTCGTGTCATGTGTTTTGTTAAATTTTTATCACTTATACGAAATCTACAGAAAAAATCGGACTTTCTATAAAGCCAGGCTAAAGTAAATATCCACGTTTTTTACCATCACTTTTTGTCACAGTTATGCCTTCAGTCTCTAGACATCAATTATACTGGCAAATATTCTATCATTTCCGTCTACTAGAATAAAAAAAGCGCAACGACAAAAAATATTTTCTGTTAATGAGGAATATTCACCGAATTTTGGCCTGGAATGATTCTTCTTTGGTAAATACGCCGTTCCGTTCGGCTGTTGATATAATAAACATCACTGTGCTACCTGTCAGTTTTTTTTCCAGTGAAAGACATAATCCTTACGAAGTATATTTACTGTGAAAGTTAACCACGTAAGTCACAATTAGCCCTAGAACATTTTGCACAACGTTTGTTTTCATCAAAGTAAAAGAACACCGCACTATACCGAAATCAAATTTGTAAACACGTTGGTTCTTAAAAATAAATTAAATCTCCGATCATTTCCGGTATAATATATATTAGTTTCCGTAATGAATAAATTTGCTATTTGCGAGGGACTGATACCTTTGATGCACTCGGTGCAGACAAAGAGACCATGCATCCTGTGGCAAGTCGACGCCTTCAGGTGCTACGGCAGATAATCCTGCTGACGACTTCGTTCAAGTGGTCGATGAAGGCAGCGACTCGAATGTACGTTACATATGGACCTGCTTTAAATGCATTGCTGTTGACGACACGCAGCAATCAACCACGTTAAACCTTTTTCATTTCAACGCACTCATGTCACAGATTTCCTATTTTAACACATCGCTAAATGCACAATCAAATAGTATCGCGCGTTGCGAAACTTCTATAGGCGCACTGCAGGATGAGAACAAGACACTTACTGCACGAATTAGCTCTCTAGAAACAGCAATAAACTCCAATCCTATTGTGTCGCAACCAGCAACCGCTAACAACTTTGTAACATTTTATAGGGAATTAGCGGAGAAAAACCTAATAGTGTTTAATCTTGCCGAAAGCAGTAATCACCTAGAGAGTGCAAAAAAAGCAATCCAGAAAGTTATTCCCACTGAAATAACCATACCATCCGCGGCTTTTCGACTTGGAAAGAAAGATAAAAATGGTATCCAGCTAAAAAAAACTGCTCTTGACGCAGGACGCAAATTCACTTTTAATATTAAAGCTGATCTCACAACAATGCAGTGCCGTCATCTCACGGAGCTACAAACTGAATTAAAAAGACGCCGCGATGAGGGTGAGAGCAACTTAAGTATAAAATATAGAAATGTTCAACCTTGCATTATCTCAACGAAAAAAAGCGTCCTCGAGAACAGAGTTCAACCCCACCTGAACAGGACCGCTCTAAACAATTTCGCCCCAGCGATAAAACCAATTTAAACAATGTACAGTAGCAACCAATAAGGATTGGATTTTGAAATACTGATGGCTTAAAAAACTTTTGGCACCTCACACAGGACAACGATTTTGAAATTTATAGTATATGTGAAACATGGTTAATGTGCGATATTCCTATGTCTTTTTTACCGGACTACAAAGTTCACTGTTCAAACGCTTTGAGAGATGCATCAAGAGGGAGAGCTAGCGATGGTCTTGGTTTATTTTACAAGAACTCTCTCACTGTATCAATAGTTAGCAAATTAATAGTAAAAATTTCTACCAGTGCTGAGAATTGTTTTACATTGTCCACTCTTTATTTTACGCCTACTTTAGATATAACAAACTACTGAAATAATTTTGATGGGAGCTTCACACATTCCTGTGAAGGACATAGGCTTTATTTAATCAAAATCGCAAGCAAAAGTTATGACCATTTAAAGCAAAAAACGGGAGAAACCCGCAGGTGAAGCTTTAAGGTACTTTTGACTTTCTTCCTTTCAGGGAAAATTTAATTGCGAGATCATCCAGAAGTTCTTATTTTGGCAAAGTAAGACACCTAAAAAAATAAATTAAAGTAATACCAGATTGACATTAGCCTATGTTAAACAATTAGAAACCAATACGTAATTTATTAGGTATTTGAAGATTCAGTTTTGCAATCATTTATTTATCTTGCAAATATACCAGGAGTGCTAACAAAAGTGACCTAATAAATACTTTGTAAAATAATAAATTACAATGATGATAGATTAGGTACATTTTAAAAAATTGTTATTTAAAAGACACCCAGTCTAATTTTAGAAAATAGATCATAATCGTATATTTACCATGATGCATAAGTGGTCTTGTTTAGACGCAAGGGGTAACTTATTTTTAATACTAACAGTATTTTTACTTTTTTCTTCTGCATCTGTTTGCTTAACAATTTTTTTCCAGTTAAAAATTTTTTAACGTTGTGGTTTAACTCTAATAAAGCAACAATCATTTACTTTTTTCGTAATTAGGACAGACAAAAAGAAAATATATCTTCTACAATCCTTGACTTTGTCCCTAAATTTTCTTCATGGAATGAACCATAGGAAAATTTGGAACCACCACCCTCAGATCCTAATAACTGATTGATCCACCTTGAAACACCTTATTCTGTGACAGCATCCGTGACGAGGGCTTTGCTTCTGAGATATCTAGTCTTTGACGCTTGTACCTTATTTCCATTTTTATACGGAGATTTTAGACAGATGCTCTATTTAGGCTGTTCATAGCTAAGTTGATGAACAGAACAAACTAAAATAAACGTATAACGTACCTTTCTAAATTCGGATTCACAGTTTGGTTTCACTCACGTAATCTTCTATTGTACAATAAAATCCGAAACAGGAGATCCGTGATAAAATGGCGGTAACGAAATGTCACACCAATGGTTCCTGTTCGTTTACGGCTGGATTACCCCAACTCATAATTGCAATCACGTGATTACCCAGTACATTCAGCATTCATTGACCACGTGCTTAAAAAAATCGTTCCAAATACAGGTAATAAGCAAAGAGATAAGAGAGAAAAATCTATAACAAATGTCATGTGTTAAATAAAAACGAGCGTCGAAATGAATTACCGACTGAGTTGACGATGACACCCCAAGCCGAAACATACGACAGAACACCCAGGCGCTCCGGATTGCCTCCGTCTCTCTCTTATTGACGTAAAGAGACGCGGCAGGATGATTATTGTGGCGCGAAATTGATATTTTAAGAGCACAAAACTATTTCCAAGCTGTCGTTAGGACATTTTAAATTTTTGATCTCTTTTGAGAGTCACAATGTTAAAATTATTTTTAAGAAGAATGGACAAATAAAGTAATTCAATACCAAAAATATACATCCATAAATTATTAACCATTTTTAGCTAACTTTTATAATCTTTATTAAACTATTGCAACCTTTCTCCTCCTAAAATTACATAACCTCTAATTTAAAATAACGCCCCCACTAAAAACATGAAGAAAAATTCTTTTAATTTTTGACTTTTAATCCTTACTTTTGGGATTAAAATGTTAAGTAAAATAGTTGCAACCCTCCCCCCTCCTCACCCTTTACGACCCCTAGTGACACTTTATCCTTCCAAATATCGTGAACACAGAGCGTTTTCTATTATTTTTTTTAGATTCAGCTGCTATGTTCTTCTAATATATTAAGAAGATGACGATATTAAGAAGATCACAGTTTTTAGGTCAATAAAATAAAGAAAGGTATGTTTAGTATAAATTAATTTTGATGGGCCCAAATTTATAAGAAGAAGCGGATTTTTTAAAGGAATAAATTTAATGCCTTCACTGTTTATCGGTCGAACAGCCAGAAACGCCAACATCAGTGCCGTTAGAGTCCTGAGGTTCATTTTCCTGCAAATTTGATTTTTGTTTAGTTTTTGGTCTCCTTGCAGAGCTCCCGAATTTGTTTTAATTTTTATAGGTGTTTGGGTTTTGACAGTGGTTTTCTCAAACTTGGGTAAGACTTTATTACGTAACTTCGTCCGTATATAGGCCGGTTCAACAGGATCAAAATTTGGCGGATCTTCGCGTTTTTCGTTCCGTTTGTTAATTATTTTTTCTTTTGTTTTTTGATTATTTTCAGCGATAAGTTTGTATATTTTCTTACAGCTTTCTTTATGTTTTTGAACATAGTCTGAAATTATCACGTGGTCGTTAAGATCGAACGAGTTAGTGTCATTTAAATGTCCTTTAATTATTTCGAACTGTGTGAATTTAGTAACGCTATGTATCGAATTGTTATAGCCCAATAAAGCGCGTTTCATAATTTGTTCTGTGGTGTATTCTTTATGTTGCTCTTTAAGACAACGATAGGCTTCGATTATTGTGCGAGTCAGAGCTCCTATTTTTAGAAGTCGCAGAAGTCTTCTATGTCTTTATTTTTAAATTCGGTTCCGCGGTCCGAGGTGATTTTTAGAGGTCAACCGTGATGCGATACACAATTTAAAAAAGAGTCAAATAACAGCTGTTTCTGTTAGACTGAATAAAAGGTACGCCTGGCCGTATCTCAAAAAAGCGTCAAGAATTGTCAAAAATATTTGATTATCGATTTTAAAGGAATCAATATGTCTTTGTTTGAACGGTTTTGAGGTGATGGGGGTTAAGTTAAATTTTATAACAGGAGGGTTTCTGTCGTATTTATTTTTTTGACAGGTCTTGCAATCGTTTACAAATTGTTCAATATCTTTGATCATTTTAGGCCAGCAAAATCTAGATGCTAAGGCTACTTTAATTTCCAAGATTCCTCTATGGCAAGTTTTTGTAGTGTGATAAAGCGTTAATTTTTCTTTTTGCTCGTCTTGTTTCTCGATATCCTCTAAAAATTTTGAGCATTGAATAAATCTAAAAGAGGAATTTAAAAATAACTTTTGTAAGGTAACCGTAAAAGTTGGCGCTAAATTCGAGTTTCTAAAATAAAGTGCATAAAGCGTTTTTGGGTCGACAAATTCTTTCAAAAATTTAACCATATGTTCAAATTTTGGAAATACTACCAAAATGCTGGTGTTTTCAAAGATTTTCAGAAACTGACATTGAATTTTACTAATTTCGCCCTCAGTAATGATTATTTGGTATTTATAGGTATTAAATATGTTTTCAGTGATAGGTAGGTTAAAAATTGGATTTTCATGGGACGAGTGTACTGTCTCCAGGTCATCCGAGTCTTTATTTTGATTTTGAATTTCGGTTTGTGGTTGTAGTGGGGATGGATTTTTAATGGTTTGGACAGGTTGTAGTTTAACATTCGAGTGAATGACAATTTTTTGTGGCTGGTTATTTCTTAAAATGCAATCTATTTCGTCCGTATTTAATTCGGTCAACTGGTCCGCGTTTTCTAGGTATTTCCTTATCGTCTCATTTACATCACCAGGTTCGTTCGATATAGACGCGGTTTATGATGGGTAAGGACAGTGAACTTGTGTTCAAACAAATATGGTCGAAAATATTTGCAGCCAAAAACGATCGCTAATAGCTCTTTTTCTATCGTCGATTAATTTATTTCCGCGGGGTTTAGTGTCCTAGATACGTAACTAAGTGGGTGACCGTTTTAGGATAATATTGCGCCTATGGCATAGTTTGACGCGTCAGTTGTTAATTTAAAGGGGTAAGCGAGTACTGGTTCTGATGTTAAAATATTTTTACAATGCTGAGGATTACTTTTTTTTTTCTTTACACATTGGGTCATTGGTTTGGTTATTTTGGCAAAGTTTTTTATAAATTTCGGTAATATCTAAGCAGACCAAAAAATTGTTTAATTTCTTTTTGAGTACGTGGAATTGCAAATTTTTGAATGCCCTCGATCTTTTTTGGGTTTGGATTAATGCCTTCTGGTGTAACGACGTGTCCGAGAAATTCGACTTCCTTTGTCAGAAAGTCGCATTTGTCAAGTTGAATTTTTAATTTTGCCTTTCCTAATTTTATAAAGACAAGACGTAAATTTTGTATGTGTTCTTGTAATCCAGTACTAAAAATAATTATATCGTCCATATAGACCATGGATATTTTATTTTGCAAATCTTTAAGGACTTCATCCACGACGCGTTGGAACGTACTCGGCGCCTTTTTTAACCCGAATGGCATACGTGAGTACTCGTAATGCCCGTTTTCTACAGAAAAGACGGTCTTCTGTATTGAATTTTGAGTCATTTCAATTTGATGGAATCCGCTCGCGAGATCTAAAGTTGAAAAGTATTGCGATCGTCCCAATTTATCCAATATAGCTGAGATATTCGGGATTGGGTAACGGTCGTCAATTGATTTAAGGTTTTACCTGTCGATAATCAATCACGACACGCCATTTTTGTTTATTGGACACATCGATTTTTTTTGGAAGGATCCAAATCGATGAGCTCCAAGGACTCGTTGAAGGGTGAATGATACCTTTGTCTAACATATCGTTTATTTGGGTTCTTGCTTCCTCCTTATGGACGTAAGGATATAGATAGGACTTCGCGTGAACCGGAAGTTCGTCTGTTTGTTTTTATTTCATGGCTGGTTTATAAAAAATGTCTTTAAATTCACCGCACAGTTTTATAATATATTATATATAATATAATTTATGTGTGACAATCGAATTAAATTTTTAATATCAATGTTTGATGGGGAATTTTGAAAAGATTAATTTTTTCCGCAATTTTTGATGGTTTCGAACGAGTACATTTCGAACGACTCCTGTATAAATGATTCTACAGGGATTGCTTGTGTCATAGTCGTGTTTATGGTTTTATCGGTATGGTTTCGAATTTCGATAGGTGCGAATCCGTTCTTCGCGTACAAGAGCGTTCTAGGAAAGAACAGCTGGTTAAGTTTGGTGGAAGGTACCAATATTTCGCCTTCAAGAACGCTTACTGGGAGGTTTTTTTATTATTTTCTCGTGGAAATTAATTGAAAACGAAAATTTAACATCTGTGGGTTCCCGGAATTTAAATGGTATTGTGTTTGTTCAAAAGAATTTTATTGTGCAGGTCAATGTTTAGGTTCATTTTTATTAAATCGGTCAATCCAATAACGCCGTCAAAAAAAAAATCATGAAAATCGAAAAGAATAAAATCAATTTTATAATTAATACCAAATCCTGAAAATAAAGGTATCGTAGATAGAACTGGGTGTCCTGGCTACCTACGGCTGTTTGGATTATATTTTTAGAATTATAAGTTCATCTCGGAAAGTGTTGCTCGGCAATGGTTGGTTATAATATTGACCAGTTACTGCCAGTATCAATTAATAATTTAATATTTAATGAATTGATTTGTAAATAAGGAAGGGCGTTATAGGAAGATAGATTTATTTCGACTATGTTAGGTTTCCGTTTGGCTGGGTTCGGGAAAATTTTGGGGTGTGTCTAGATTGATTTTATGATTGGTTTTGAATCGATTGATCGATTGTTTCAAAATATTCTTGGGCGTAAGTGTTTTGATCGTTTGGGTCTTAATAATCGAGAGAGTTAAAATAATCTTGATTGGTAAGGTCCTTCGCGTGCAATTCTTGAGAAACAAAATCTGTTCGCGTGTTCGGATGTGATGAGAAGTAATTTTGGTTAAGATATTGATTTTGCGTGTTTCTGGTAAATCTCTAGGGTTCATTTGTCCCGATCTAAATACGTTTTTTTTGTAAATAATTTTTGGGGAGGTACTTGCCTGGGTCTTAGGTCAACTGAGCCAGTTGGAAATTGTGGTCTTTGTTGGGGTCTACCAAAATTATTTTAATTAAACGGCGGTTGTTGTTCTAAATAAGATGGATTATTAAATTATGCAGGGTTCCCAAATTGCTGATTTGAGAACGAATTTTGTGGTACAAACGCATTATTAAAAAATGGTATCTGGTAAAAATTTTGGGGATTTTGATTTTTGGGTACATTGCTTAAATTTTGGAAGTTTTGTTTTTGATTTTTATGTGACTCATTTAGAGTCCCGTACAATCTTTTAAAATTTTCATATTCATTTATGTATGCCATTGCATCTTCCAAACTACTAGGCATTTTTAGACGCATATTATTTTTTAAAACGCCTGTGCAACCCGCGATAAAGGTATTTAATGCGGTTTTATCGAAATGTTTGACTTGGCACACTTTTTCGGCCCTAGAGGACTTTATATCATTGCTGATGCGTTGCGCGATATTGCTTCTTAAAAGCTGAAGCCTACTTCCAAAATTTAACAAGTGTTAGTTTTTGTATGCTCTGGTCCTAATTAATTCTTGGATTAAACAATCCAGATCTCGCCGATCGGAAAAGCATTGGATCAAGGCCTCTTTTGACTTTGTCGAATCACTGAGCTCTGTCCTATTGCCTACTAAAACTGCTGCCCTACCTACTAATTTTTCCTGAATACACTCAAAAATGTGTTTTTGGAGGTCGTTATCATTAAAGGTAGCATAACCTGCAATCAAACTTTTACATCTATTAATGAACTTATTTAAAGTATTGCTGTCGCCTTCGTATGGCTTAATATTTCCCAATTTTGATTTAAAAAGACTCCAATCCACTTTGTCTGTCATATTTTCTGATTGACTTTCTTTTTAACAATTAATTTTTTAAAATAATTGCTGATTTTATTCACTATTTCCTGCTTCTACTTCTCTATCTGACATAAACTTTTATTGTTAAATTACGATTAAATAATGGCAGGAGTTCTTTTTAAAAAAATTATTTTTAAATACAAGCTAAGTTGTCGCAGTTATTACTTAAAACTGGGCCATAAACTTAAAAAATACGCTCAGTGTGTAGATCTCATGGTCTTCTTCTGGGTACTCCTGTGGGAAGCTGTGCACGTAACTAGGTTATTGTTTTCTATTTTCAAACGTTTAGGACTGGAATAAAAATTTATTTGATACGTGTTGCATAGAATTATGTTGTGTATCGTTTAAAAAAAAATAGTTTTAAAAATGTTATCTTACACATAAAATTAAAAAATGTAAATTTTTAAATTTTTTAAACAACCTATTATTTACACAAAAAAAAATAGAAAAAGTTGGGATTTTTAAACTTGGAGGAAAAATTATAGATTTTTCATAGGTAGTTGACGTATTGCTCGAGAGGATGTATATAAAAGTGTTCAGGCAGTTTCTTGTTTATTCTGCACATTTTATACACACAAGGTTACAACTGACATTAGCCCCCCCCTAGCAGGAGAAACAATAACTATTCCACAAAATTGAACGTCGTTCGGCGTGATATACGAATACGCAAGTTTACGTTAATTTTCCAATTTTCCGAACTTTTCATAAGTGTTTACCGTGAATGTCCATCAACACTCAATAGAATAGAGAACAGAACAGAAGAAAGCGCTCACGAGAATTCATTAAGCACACCAAGGGTGAGTCATTTTTGATTTCTTGTGTATTTTCCCTTAACTTTTCAAGTTTCTACAAAAATTTATAATATATACGCTACACTTAAGCGACTAGTAGCCACACTTGGTCCTTCTATAATGGAAGACTAGTATTTTCCTATTTTGTTTTCGAAAATCTATCAAAAATTTCAATCGAAAATTCAATTCCATTCAATTTTTTCTGGATTTTTTGTGCAAAAAAAAAACCGTGTAGTTTCCACACAGCTTATCTTAAAACATTGAGACTGCAAATCAATACAAAAATAAATCATACCTTACTCAACGTTCTTACTGCTTCTCCAGTAAATGCATTGAAAGTCATAATTTGCGAAAGACGGCTGCCCTCTATACAATAACACGTGCAACCGCTCAACTAACACGGACAGTGCAGTAAAAATGCAAGAACTTTCACCATGTCAATTCTGCTGTGTTAAGTTAAAAATCTAAGATTAAGAGCAGTTCAAAAATATTCCTAGATGTAGTAAATTGGCAAAATAAACATAATTTTTTCAAAACCAATCTTTTCAATTCTAACATGTCTTTATACGCTATTTCATACGTAATTTTCCTACTTCACCAGATATTTTTCTATTTTTTTCAATAAAAAGGAAGTCAAAAACAAAAAAAATGTTAAAGTTGAGTAATTACATAAAACAGCGGAATGTTTTAATTAATCGCATGACAGAAACGTATACTATTGCTGTGAAAAGAGTGACCGATCAGTCGAACAGGTAAAAATTTCTGGCACGTTACAAGGGACTGGAGGATGTTTATATTCAATTTTATAACTATCATACTGACATTATTCGGCTAATTACCACTGATGACGAGTTTGATATTCAAGATGCCATACGTAAACAAATTGATACATACTATTACGAAGTCAAGGCTAAGTATTATGATATTTTTGAGAAAGTTTCGAATTCAAGTAGTTGTAATACTTCACCTGATCCGACTTTAACTACCGACTTTCCTAAAATCAATATTCCTATTTTTTCGGGAGATTCTAAAGCATGGTCAACCGTTTTGGATTTGTTCAACAATACAGTGCATAATACCACGAAATATGGTAAAACTCAAAAATTCATGTTGCTTATAACATTAGTTGAGGGTCAACCATTAAACTTAATCAAAAATATTTCTCTGACTGAACCCAACTACGATGTTGCTTATAATCTTTTGGTAACGCGATACCAAATTAACAGACTTTTGGCTACAAAATGTTACAATGAACTTGCAAAGGCACCAATAGCAAAAACTTTTCTCTCATACTGATATTAGAAAAATAATTGATATTTTTGCTAAAAATGTCTCTTGCACTAAAGTTCAATATACAATCTTGGTGTTTTCTTCTTTTTAACATGTTGGTCAATAAACTAGACTTTTCTACCCGCAATAGGTTTGAGTTTCCAATTTATCAAGAACTCTTTACCTTTCTGGAAAATCACTGCAAAGCTTTAGAGGTTGTTCCAACTAGTACAGAAGTTAATTCTAATCAAAATTCTCTTCAGAACACAAACCTTTTTTTCAAAAATATCAGAACAAAAATTCAACAACTGCATTTTCTGCACATACTCAGCCCCAAACCCAAATCAACTTCCAATAATCAAACTACAAAACCAACAATCAAATGCAAGGTTTGCAATGAGAACATTCATTCATTAACTAAATGCACTCAATTTTTATCAAAATCACCAGCCGAACTTATGTCGATCATGAAACCGCTGAAATTTTGCACAAATTGTTTACATCATTGTCATACTGTGCAAAGCTGTGTATCACTCTATTCGTGCCGTGTGTATTCCCAAAAACACCACAGCTATCTACATATTCAGTCTGCAGTACCTGCTCAACAAAATCAAAATTTATCTATATCTTCCAACCCTTCACATTCTCAGGATCTAAACGGAACAATCACTACTGCTTACATTCAGGTAAATACAGTTGTTTTACATACTAAAATTTCTACTGTACTACTATCAACTGTCATTGTTGATGTTATTGCCTCCAATGGATACTACCAACCTGTTCGCATTCTGATTGATACAGGCAATATCGGAAACTTTATTCTTGAAAGTTGTCTAAATCGACTCTGATTGCCTAGGCGTAATTTAAACATACTAATTAATGGTTTAAATGGTATGAATACATCCTCAGAAGGATTAACATACTGTAGTATCAAATCTCAACAACAAGAGAGTCCAATTCTTTCCTTCGAGACAATTGTCTTGCCATATATTTCTGAAACGCCTAGCGCAAAAATTGACTTTACCAATTATCCTCAATTAGCTAATTTAGAATTAGCAGATCCAACCTACCATGCCCCATCACCCATTGAAATGATGATTATAGGAGAGATTATACCTCAAATACTGAAACCTGATCATATCGTAGGGCTACCTGGTCAACCATCTTCACTATCAACAATATGTTCATTGTGTGTAACTCATACCCTAATTACAAACGTTTAAAATTTAACATAAACTATACTGTCTTAATAACTAAACAAGTGCATAATACTTAGAACTTACAGCAAAAATACACAAGAGCAATTATTTAACTTTAAACATTAAAGAGATAGTCACAACTTGGGTATTTATAAATCTTACCTCAACTAAATGAGCGAATCACAGTCCGCCATTAGGGCTTGAGGTTGCCGGTTCTTGGGCGGCATGGTTCTTTCGTCTACTACAAAGAAACAAAAATACAGTACAACCCAAGGCAGTGAATTAAAGAGAAAAAAATAGGAAATCACTATAAAAATAGTTACCTTTGTAGTTTAAAGTGCCGCGTGGCGACCTTAGGGTATTTTTTTGATCGGAATCGAAGATATTGAAAAATGCTCTTTTCAGAAATTCCGCACTATGGCTACTTCCATTGAACTAAAAATACTTTTCATTTTTTTTTCTTTTGCAGATCGGCATCATATTCCCAAAAAAGTGAAGAAAATTATGCACTGTTACACGCCATCTGTGCGAGTGGTTCTCTGAAGGACCTTCTTAATCCGGGAGTGCGGTGCAAAGGATATCCTTATTTCGCCACCGTTTAGCGATACAAATTACCCTTCCCCAGGGGGGCGGAAGGGTATGAATTTTCGACAGTCAATTGAGGGTTGTTGTCTACGAGAAATATATTTCTGCCGATAAAACTCACTAACGTATGGCCAATTTCGGGCCAGCTGGAAAAAGCCTTAAAATTTATAAAAGTAGTCATTCTGTTTACTTCCCTCAACCTCAACAAGAAATCATGACAGAAAAGATGCAACAAAAACACCTCTAATTCATACACAAATAAGAAAGAGACGCCAGTAAAAATGTGATGAGAGAAAAGGATGGTCTTTCCCGACGGGATGGCGATTGATGACACAAGTGAAAGGAAGAGAGACACCGCCGATTAACTAATGCTAACTGACTGTCTCCTATAGAAAATGGTGAAAAACCAAGGCAAGGCACATGTAAAGAATATAAAAGTATCATTCCTTTGTATGCTGTTGTTCAACAGTGGAGCCTTATGCCTTTTATCGATTGAGATAATAAGTCTTTTTCAGAAGCGAAAAAACTACTTGCCGTGGTCACTGAGAGTTTATTTCCCCCAAGGGCATCCTCAGCCGGTCTGCTAAGAGGGGCAGCGTAAAAGAATCGAAGAAAAAATCAAGAAGAAGAAGATAACTTTTAATAAAAAAAATTAGAAAACCAACAAATTATTTACATACAAAATCAATTTAAGCATAACCGTCTCGGGTTTCTTGCCAATTTGTTAGTTGCTTTGTTTAAATCGCCTTGAAAATGTGTTGCCTGTGTACAATCATCATAGCCAGGCCATTGAGGCGAGCACCAGTCATCGTGCTCCTCAACCAAGTTTTGATTCTCGTCAAGCTACTGAATGACCTTTCAACTGTAAAAGTGGTGCAAGTTAAAGCAATAAGAATCTTCAAGGCCTTCTTTATCCCAGGAAAAAAATCTTCAGTGTCGTTAAGCACTTCCATAACACTCAGTTTGATTCTCGTTTTTCCTCCCATATTTTTTTCCAATCTCATTCTTGATATCCGAAATACCGTAAAATTTTTTAAATTCCTCGCATGTTTCTTCAAAGTGTAGTTTCGATAGTGATGATGGTTTATTTTTTTCAGAGAACCTTATTTCGAGAGAATTTATAACCTAGTCCAAATAAGAAATTATTATAGATCTCATCCAGAATTCTGAAGGGGTTTTTGCAGGCTGGTTGCTGTGGTATTGTTGTCTTTCAACAGTATGGGGTATGGATTTCATATCTTCCTCCAGTCCATTTTTTCCCCAATAATAGTAGCATCTTTGTTAATATCCTCTGTAACATTTTCGGGGTCGTCACGGTGATTTGTTGTTGTCAGTTGTCAAATGCGACCAAAATGCTGGATGCCTGAATGCCTGAATTCTGAAGGATACTGACTGGGAAACCTTTACTGTGACTTCTATAATACCAGAATATTTGGCTATCAATACAAAGCTAAAAATAAACGAAACCATGAAAGCTGCCGCATGGACCTGATGCGCATGTTTCCTTGACGCATTATTACCATCTCGAGGCATCCAAAGCCTACATTATAGCCCAAAAATTTTCACGAAAAACTCTGATACTCTTAAGTTTTTCGTTCCACCTTGTTTCGCATAACTGGGTAATATTGGATATTAATTAATATTTTGATGGTTCCAATGGTATTCCGGATATTGGGCAGGGCATTCAGATCATCGATGACCAGATTGAGCTTGTGTGACGAGCAATGAAAAATAGTGCTTTTTTTATCTTTTTTAAAATTGCATGCGTGCCACCTTCTTTTCCGGACGTCATGGAAAAACCGTAAAATACCAGACCAACGCCTTTATCTGAATCCGACGAATACTTCTTCAATGTTGTTCGTTTTCCCATCAAAATATCTTATGCCAATAAATAGCTGTTCAGTACCAGAGATGTCCGCTGTCTCGTCTGCTAAAATGCTATATGCCTCTGATTTCTTCACATTTATGATGACATCCGCATGAATATCATCTCCAAAATTACTGACAATCTCATTCTGGATATCAACGGATCGATAACTTGCATTATTTTTTCCCTGTTCAAGGTGGTTTTTCAAAACCATGTCTCCTGCGTCAATTCGTATCTTAAATAACCCTTTAAGAATTCCATCATCCATCTAATTTATTTACGTATTATTTTTAAAGAGAAGTTAGTGACTAGAGTTGGTTTCAAGTGTTTACAAAATATTGGTTTGTTCTGCTTTCGAGCTGGTGCTTCGCTCCTATACCTCACTGAATTCACGCTGTATCTGCCTACTCCACAGCTATCCATTTTTGTATTATGTAATTCCTATCTCTAGCCCTTTCTATTATTTTCTAGCATTTTCTGCATCCTCCTTGTTTGTTCATTCGTATTTAAGCTTTTTACAGGGTGGCCATTTTTGACCTTAAGAACATGAGGGAAAAATTATTATTTGTTTTATTTTGCTCCAAAGTGAGCGTTATTTTTTCAATTAGCCGGGTGAGAAATTTTTAAATCCAGTAAGCTGTATCAGAACCTATAGGGAGCAGCTGCGTCCCCCCCCTGCCCCTCTCTGCCAACGCCTTAAATTCACCCATAAAAGATTATAGGCCTTATCAACAGAAATCAGTAAAAAGCACTATAATTTTATTATTATTTATTTTTATATAAAAAGCCTTGGGAGCAAAATTGAGTGCCTTAGTTAATTTATCATAAAAATCTTGAAAGCCAATTGAAAATTTTTCTATGGTATTTTAAATCATTTTGAGTTTTTCTTTTCCTATTTTCTTCTTTTAATCATAAGAAAAAGTAAGAAATTAAATAGGTTAGGTATCTCCAAATTAGAGCATCGTGTCCCATAACTCGGAGGCGAATCAAGTTCGTTTGGTGTTACATAGATGGCGAGAATAGCTAGTCAACAAAATTAAAATATTAATAAAATAGCACTTTCAAGGAAATTTAAGATTTAATAAAGGTAATAAATACTTTTAGTGAATTTTGGGATCGTTACAATACACATAATAATATGTTGGCGGAAAAATTAAAATAGTAGAATGATAAATAAATTCCCAATTAAAATAGATTATGATGATTCTATGTAGAATTTTCTATTGTCAACATTACGCCTAAAACAAGCTCCTTTAGATTCTCCATAAACAAATGAAGCATCCTTGTACACAAAATTAAAGAAGTTGTGCGGTCGCAGATCAATTGCCAGTGGAACATGTGTTTTTTATTTTTTTGTTTGTAGAAAAACTTTTAAAGCTGGACTTTACTAGCAACGCTCAAAAATAATTTACTGCTACTATCACCGGTGGTACTTAAGATGGGCCTAAGACTTAAGTTCAACCCAGTAGCGTAGCCAGGGGTTTTGGGGGTTAAAATCCCCCTCAGGAGCTTCAACCCAATCTACAAGAAATTAATCATGATCAAGGGCCCCAGAGAGAGCTATAGCTCCCCACTTTTTTGACCCTTTACTCCGCTTTGTGACGTGTGTTTGGTGTGATATCTTAATTTTTAGAAATTTTCCATGGACAGATTAGGATTTTTGGATGACGACGACGATTTCAATGATATCAATTTAATTTTTCACGGGATTTTTCGTCAGGTTTATCATAGAGCCAATTGTTTCTAGAGCTTTGATAATATGACCTTTTTTAAAAGGTTTCTAGTGACCAAAGAAACTGCTCTCTACATACTGCATATAGTTGGGAATCAAATTGAATCCCCTTATGATATTTAAGTATATCGAACCAACTAATTTTATTTCATTTTTCAAATTCAGAATGTGTTTCATACTGCTTGCATAAAATTAAAACACTTCAGTACCTTTATTTATAAGATTTTTTAGGAAAAACAGCGTCACACCCATGAACCAATTGCTGATATTTTTATGATTTTGTGCGACGGGAACACACCAAAATTTCATTGCAGACTTTGCTGGGGTACGCACTTCGACAGTGTTCCGAATTACCAAGCGGGTAGTTAGGACATTAGCCAGTAAACACGGCCATTTCAGAATACTAGAAACCGAAGGACAAATATATGTGGCTCAATTTGAATTTTACTAAATTTCAAGGTTTTCACGTGTCATGGGGGCAGTGGATGGAACTCAGATTAAAATTAAATTTTCTGGCATGTAAATCTTAAATATTGGCTAGGTAAAAAAGAATGCAAAATGACAAATGCTTTTTCTAAAATTTTAATCTATTATAGAGCAGCATTTATAGGAACTAAATTTCCCTGATAATATTTAATTTGAGAAATATTCAAGTTGTCAGCAGTGCTCACCTAAAGATATTAGATCTTGTTGCAATCTGGCCAGGCTCGGGACATAATGTTACATTTTTTAATAACTCAAGATCAAGAAAAAGATTTGAAAACAACATTTTTGCAAATGTTAAACTACTAGGTAAGCTTATCAAGCCTGTACATGCTTACCTGTAAGTTCACGAGGGGAAAGAATTACTGCCAAAAATTTTAATATTATATTTTAAATTATAATTTCACAGATTTAACATATTAGTATTATAGTAATTTTTTACTTGATTTTTAGATTAAAAATTAACTTCACCGACTTCTGATATAGGTGATAGTGGACACTATTCCAATAGTTATTTTTTGACGCCAGTAGTAAATCTACATACTAGAGCTGAGCAGCTTCACAAGGAAGCTCCAATAAGAACGACAAATGCTGTAGAAAGTTTATTTGGAGGATGTAAAATGAGGTTTCTGATTCTTGCTTATGGTTGCCGCCTTAAATTAAAGGTGTGGTACAAAATTTGCAAGAATCACCATGAACCTCCTCCTCCTCCTCTAGATGATCTTGAACGGTTTCAGAAAATTTTGGAAGCTGATTAGGTTTCTGAAATTCCTGCAGTAATACCAGATGATAATCGAGGTTTACAAACAAGAAGGAACCGTATTGAAAATTATTTGGCTCACTTGGATAGGTAAAAATTCTATAAATTACCAACATAAAGCTACCAGATTTTAAAATGAAAATTTTATTTTTATTATAAAAGTATTTAGGTTTAAACTTCATTAAAAATAATAAACTAAGAGTAAAAAAAATAAAAAAACTCTTATTAAACTTTTTTTTAAGCGATGTAAGCAAGAAAACAAACATCTAAAACTAATAATAATACTTGGGCTACAATAAGAACATTCTGCAAAGCTTCTATTATTAAAAGAAGTTTAAAAAAATAAGTAGGTACCTAGAGTGTATTTATCTATAGGCTATAGATACACAAATTTCAAAAGAAAAATATAACTTATAAGCCAGCGTTTTTGAAAAGACCACTTTGTTTAAGACAGAAACTTAACTTTTCCAGATAAATCCTGCATTTTTAAACAAAATTTCTAAAAAAATATTTCCATAAAAGTACACAGGAAATTTTGGTTCTCGTCTTAAACAAAATTAAGAGTTGCAACAAACTTAATGACAGACCTATTTCAAAAACCACTTAACAGCTAACAAAAGAAGTATTTAATATCAAAGCGTTTAACATACATTTTAGTAATCTTATTATTAACAATACTGTTTAGTTTGTCTAAAATAAAAAAATCTTAGTTGCCTGCTAGCAATGAAATGCTGCAATATGCAGCCCTAAACATAATTTTGATGCTTAATTTAAAGCATTTTTCTGTTTTAGAACTGATATCTTTTGGCAGTTTAAAAATATCCTCTTCATGTGGTTGGCGTTTTACAATGCTTTTTTTTTCAGCTGCATAGCATTCTTGTTTACTTTTTGCCAAATTCATATATTCCTCACTTAACTTTGAAGTTGCTGAATTGCTGGTCGCCTTCTTCTAGTACAAACATGCTTCGATGCCTCGGATTGTTTGGACTCAACATGGACAAAAGCTCGTTTGCCTTTCTAAAATAAGAAAAAAATGCAGTACTAAATTGCCGTTAAAATATATTATTGTCACCTTCCGGCTGGCTTGTGTATGTGATAAATGAAGTTTCATCAATAGACTCTTCTTCTAAATCAATTACTTTGTTTATACGGTTTGAAAATGTTGTCGCATAAACATCACTAAAACCGATTTAAGCGGAAAGCCAATTTTAGAGTCGTTATAAATGTTTTAAAAACGCTTTCATACTTTGATATACCAAAGACAAGTTTTGAGTTCACAAATCCCAAAGCCAATTCCTTGACAGGATCATCAATGTTTCTTTAATTTCTTTTTTTCATCGACTACATTTTCTCTTGGAATAATTTTCAGGGGTTTCCGAATTATATCGAGTTATTGACTTTTTTCTGTTGGGTTCTTTGTTCTCTATAACATCCTTTAAATCCGTAATAAGGGTCAAGAGCAGCACCTTCTCTCGATTGGAAAAGTTCGGGGCTCGGGTCTTGGCATCTTCCATCTTTCTAACAATCGGCAAACTTGTTTGGTAAAATAAAATAAAAAAACCGAAAACTTTCAAAACAAAGTCCAATATGACCTACTTTTGAGCTTAGCTAGGAATTCACTGGTGCAAAACACATCCAAGATAAGATCGACTTTAAGCTAAGTTTGACCTTAGATAATTAATAGATTTAAGCAAAGCGCTGAAAGTAGCTGTTCGGTAACCAACTTTACAAGGAAAGTAGTTGGTTAGTGGCTTTGCACCTATCGCCTAACCTGAGTTTAGTTCATAGCTGTCAGTATCACATATGTTTTGTAAACAATTCCTTTTAAATTTTTTAAAGACTAAATATTATAGCATTTGAATTGATAAAATAAAAATATAATTTAAGCTAATATAATATGTAAAACGGTGCATTAACCCGTAGGCCCACGGTGTCGGCACACCCAAACTGCAACAGTAAAAACTTATAAAATATAAAAGTTTGTGGATAAAAACAATATGAAAACTTTTTTTTTTAGTTAGGTTAAAAATATTTTCAAATTCGGACTGCCTGGGTTCAAAACTATCTACTTCAAGTACAAACACAGCTTGATGGGTTCGTTATGAAAATGTAAAAAAATCTGTAATTTAACTGAATAAAAATTCAAAAAATACTTTCTCACAATGGTCGAAAAAAAGATTTCTTATGGTTTTGGGGTTTTTTTGCTACGGCGAATGCAGTGCACGTGGGTAAGTTCCTTTTTTACTGAATAAGATAGAGTTAAGGTAAACAACACTAAATGGGCTGACAAAGTACGCAACTTTTTGTGTTAAAAGTTTTTTTAGAAAAACTACCCCTTATTTTAAAAAACTTTTGACGGGTATTATTGAATTCGGATTCCTTAGGCTCTAAACTAGATAATTTCAATATCTTCGATGGGATATCCTTGTTACGTTAAAAATTGGTTTTACGACAACAACTAATCAATTTTTTACTTCACAAGTGTTTCATTACTTCGAAGCATAGCTTAATTAAAAATAGCCGTGTTTCTAATAGAAATACGATAAAATCGTAACCAGAACCTCTCTATTGTTATGTTTGCCTACTTGTTATTTCGACTTTTTAGTGGCACGTTGCTGTCGGTTAACAGGAGTGACGTCTGACATCAATAACCCGGGGTTGAACAAGCTTGTCCTGTTTAAACTCATTTTTCCGCACTTAGATTTGGGTTTTTTTTAAACAACATCACTTTGTTTATTTTTGTTGCATGACTATTTCTAGGTTATGATTTAGGCAAAACAGAGTATAGAAGGATGTGCAAACCTGCATGCGCTTTCATCAATTGATCGAGAGGGAAAAAATAGGTCGTTTTGTTGATTAATAAATTAACGTAATTATTTATTTTTGAGCGTAAAGTACCATTTTCGGCTGAGACGTAGGGCTCTCATTTTATTTTCTTAAAATCTCTTCGAGTATAGTCGCAAATTTTTATACTTTGTTGTATTTTCAAACTACGCGGTAGTCGCTATCAAATTCAGGCAGTTTCCGTTTTCTATCACAAGCCAATGTTGCCAGGTGGACTCTTTTGTATAATATATAAGATTGTTAGCAATTTTATAGAATAAAGACACGTAAGTGAGGGTGTAATACGAACCGCTTACACAATCCCGTTGTTAGACAACGTCAGTTCTCCTATTTGTGATTTTTTTTATTTCCCCCAATATTGACTTTTATTCTGCTGGCTGTCGTTTTAACACTGGTCTTTGAGAAGATTGGATTGGCAGCAGTGGGCTGTTATGCTTTCCGGGTTAGTTTTTTATTATAGTTTTGGATGGTGTTTTGGATTTTTAGAGAAGGGGTTTTCCTAGTGACGTATTTCCGGTAAGGTTTTAAAAAGGAATACGCAAAAACCATGCTTTAGTGCAATCGAGTGTTCCGTGTCAGAAAGTGGCAAATTTGGCCTTGTTCCAATTTTTCTAAAATCCGTTGAGGATTTTTACCCTAAGTAATAGGGATCAAACCAGGGCCAATTTGCGGTAGCTTCTTATTGTTTAAGTAGTTTTTTGGGAACGAAGCTCCGCACACATTGGGATAAAAAAGTTGCCACTCGCACACGTGTCGCCACCGTCCATCTGGGGGCGGACGCTCGATTAACTCCAGCAGCTTCAGCAGAATTTCTATCTTGGTAAGTGGACTTTTGATAATAGAATTCGGCCTTCCAAGTTGGTAAATTTTGAAAATATTTTCTGTTTTTTTTGGGTTTTTCACACGTTTTTTTTTGGAACTCAATTTGATGCTTTGCTTTCTCCTTGCCATAGGAGCTGCTGTATGAACTCGTGGTGATGGATTCCTAGTTCCCACGAGGTGTCCACACCAGCCACCGAAGATGTCCGAGATGTCCTCTGGAGGCAAGTGTGCCTAAAAACCCTCGTACGAGGTAAGCTTCCTAGTCATTTTTTTTGAGTCCAAGAAAGTGTTGCAATTGAGGTAGTTTATTTTATTTTCTGGAAGAGTAAGGAGTGTTATTCTCTTTATTCCAGGGTTTTTGGGCGAGAGGTAGTCGTAGAGTTGTGGGGCCGTATGCAGAGATTTTCTCCAACTTCTTTTCATTTTTCCTACAAGCTCCAACATATAAGTACCTACCAGTGCAACACGAATCCCAGTCATCGCAGGAGGTTACCGGTTTGAGATTTACATTTTAAACATTTTATTTCTAAAAAAAAAGTTTTTTTTGGTCTTATTTTGGAGGGATCATATTGGCGGATGACAGTTGTAATTTTCTTTTTTTTTGGGTTCCAATTGAGTATAAATCGTCATTACAGTTAGTATGAAGCAACAACTGCCAAGCTGCGAAATAACTTCTTCAATTAAGGCTTTAATTTAGTATTTTTTTTTCTTTCTTGACTTTATGACATGGCTGACAGATAACCATCGGTTTTGCCTTAATTTCGTTTGACTTAGTGTAGAGATTTACAGGTTGCAACCCTGTCGCTTCGGATTGTCGGGCTAAAATGTGGGGTTAAGGCTGGCTCGTTGTTTCGGCCTCACATTGCAGAGTGGCAGTCTGGGGGGTCAGGTTGTTGTAATGAGTTTACTTTTATATGGTGTCGGACATTCCCTTTTAAAAATATCTTTGTTGGCACATGACAGTGTCTAGCACTTCAGGGTGACTCGGTGTGATGCCCTAGGCTGTCCAGCTGACGTATGTTGCTGAGAGTTTGCTCGTACAGACGTAGCATAGTTCGGTTGGTTGGCCTGGGGTTGGCTGGGCAGAGTACCACTGACTTGTTTGACATCGCCAAGATTTTGACTATTTATTTATATTTTTTTTTTAAAAAAAGGCATATTTTTTTCATATTTTTCTTTGCTTGTGTTATCTATTTGTTGATAGCAGTGGTAGCAACATATACAAGCCAAGATTATTTATTTTGAAATTAATTTAGAAACTTTAAGGTAACGAATATAGGTATTACAATTTGTACACGGTATATGAGCTCATAAATCGGTAACTTTAATACAACCTAATATTTGCATGATATTCATGTTAAGTTATTGAACGGTATTGGTATATTTAATATTTAAATATTTACAATTTTCCTTAAGTATAACAACCCCACATTATGAGAGTTTGAGTTGTAGGAGACTAGTCCAAAATCTGTTTTTTTTTCTGTTCGTCATTAAATCTGCAAATGTCAAAAACTTGTGTTCCTATTTCTCTCCCACTCTCCGTCGAAGAAGGTCGTCCAGGTTTGGTACAATCCCAGGCCAAAGTTCTTATTTAGTTACTTATTTATTCTTCATTCTGGTAATAACCAGAACACCCTGATCAAGACAAATAAATATCAAAATTTCATCAAACAATCCTTGTGAGATTGAAAACAAAAGAAAAGGAACAGACTAAGGAGTATAGTGTAAGTATATAAGTGTTTATTTTCCTAAATCAGGGAAGGGTCTTGATAGTTGTGACAGTTCGTATTTGATGCCATTTTGCTATTTAATACTATATTAACATCATACCTCGTACAATGTCTTTAAATACGTGGCGCTCATAAATTTATTAACCTACGACCTACCGGCTGTTAAACTTAAAAAGCTGGCGGCAGGCATTTGACGCGATTCTAAACTAAATAAAAATAGTATTAAAAATTTTGCTGATTTCGGTTTCATACTTTTTTTTTTTTTGACGGATATCTCAAAAAGCACTTAATCGATTAGAAAGCTAATATCCTGGTGTGGCCGTTAAAGAGGGACGTTATGATTTAGGGGATTTTATGGTACAGCGAATGCAACCTACGTTATTGAAATAGGATGAGTTATTTTTTTTTACCCTTAAATGGAGTGGGGGTGGATTTTCAAAAACATATACCTACACTTTAAGGACCTTTTTTTAAATATTGCTTATACTAATATAGTTTTGTTACGAAAAATAGATAAAAGACTGGTAGTGATATTGGTGCGGTGGCTATATGGTTCCATATTTGTGTGCAAAAGTTTTCATCAGATTACAAGCATTTAAATATTTAAAACTTGATGTGTTTTCTCCAGGTAATGCAAATAAATGTCGGTTATTTGGGAAACTCCAGCTGCCTTAAATGGAATCTAAAAAATTTGTGTAACAAAACTGCTACATATCTTGCCACGAATTATAAATATTACATAATCCTTATCGGATTTTTGCAAATTTCCTGATATGGATGAAAACAGGTCTTCATCAGCTTCCATATCTACTTCTGTTCAAGACCTGAATAGACATTAGAGTATACTTGGAGAGTTCCTTCCATGCAGTACCATTAAAAGAATTTCCTAATGTCTTATAACAAGTTCTTCATTGAGGAAAAAAAATATTTTTTTAATGTCTTATAATGAAGGTAAATTTACTTGCTTCTGCCTTTTTAGCATCATTTGATTCTCTTGTACAGTTTTATTGACTGAATATGAGAATTCTTCGTCCATTATTTTAAGAAAATCGTCACATCACTTTTTTTTCACAAATGCCGTAGCGGGTACATGGTATTTCATTTACAAGCGACTCCACTTATTGCTATCTTATATGATTTTGCCTGAAATTTTTGATGAAGTTGTCTTCTTTTTTCGCTTCAGGAAATAATCTTTCAACAAGTGTTAATTCATTGTAGTTTGTTTGCATACACTATAGATAAAGCATCATAACAAATGACACGAACGCATTCGTCTTCTCTCAAATACTCGAATTATGTTTGTTTCATTTGCTAGTTTGCTAATTTGTGAACCATGCCAAACACAGCCCGACTCTTTTGACATTTTTATAATGCCGTCTAAAGGCAGATTTAGCATAGAATCTGTGGAATTCTTTTAAAAAAATCAAGTTCCTTCCATACATTCCTTGTGGCTGTGTTGGTGGAAATAATTTTTTAAAACCTGTTTTAATCGGTTACTAATGGACCACTTAACATCGCCCTACCTGTGAGCGGTCTCAAAAACGCTGCAGTCAAAAAATAAGGTTAGAGTGTCAAAATATTTTTTATATTTGAACGGTTTCACCTCTGGCAATAAAGTTTAATACACATATTTATCTCCTAGCAACAATCTATTATGCATTTAAATAGAGGCCTTAAAACTAAGTCCGACAATTTACAAAAATAAAAAACCTTCGACAACAAAACATTGTCACATTCCAAACATTGGATGGAAATTACTTTAGTTTCAAAGCATTTTACCGCATCTCAGCGCCCATGTTATTTGTACTCCTCCTTGTCTGCTTCTGTTCAAGGACCCCTGTTCACAGGCCGAAACTTTTTTTGTTATCTTCGACTGGTAGGTAATAGTATGTACTACAAAACTTCTTATTTTCAAGTTTGCAGAGCGAGTCGTTTGGGAGATATAACGGATAATCGAAAAATACATTTCGCCATTTTGTGGTCGCTAGGGACAGTTAATTTATAATATATTCGTCTAGATATAAGAAAATATTTTGACACTCTAGTCCTATTGTTTTACTGCACCATTTTTGAGGCAGTTCACAGGTTGCAATGCCTAGTTGGGGGGCAACTTCGCACGAATAGACAAGGAAATCTTTTAACACAAATTTTAAGATTTTTTTTTCATATTTTTTGGGTGTTTTTCAGACTTTTCTAACCATACTTTTCCAGGGTGTATCAAGACTTTTCCAGTAAAGTTTTTTTTGAATTTGTCGTTAGTTTATATAATTAATTATGCCCGTACCAAACGGTTTGAAAATTAAAAAAAACAGAGCATACCTGAATATATTATATTGTTTTAAAATTGCGGTATTCTTTGGGTTTGACAGATGGCATATTTGCAACAATTAACAGTTGTTTTCGCGATCGTCTTGTAACACCTTTTGTTTCTGTGGTGAATATTTTGTCAAATCGGTTCAATAGCTCTACGGGAAAGCATCGGTCAATTTCGGGGAAATGTTATCAAATATTCCCAACTGATAATCTCGGGCACCACCCTCTGTTTTTAACGTGGTAGAGGGCCCACTTACCTGGGTAGCTGAGTGAAGACGGTTAAACCAGGGGTTTAGCTGTCTCCCATCGGTATTGTCCTAACTAGAAAGTAAACACAGTAAAACGCAAGGGTTTTTAATAAATATAACATTTGTTTTTTTTTATATCAAAAATAGGTTGCTCTATAGACGGTCCGTTATAACAGTAAGATAGAGTCTGAAGGAATAGGATCTAGAAAAATAGATTTACGGAGTCGGTTAAAGAGTAGCAAGATGGGGTAGGTATGCATGTCTTTTCGAATAATACGGTTAATAAGAATTAGATTGGTCGGTGGTGAACTAAAGAAGATTTTACGAGGTTTAGAAACTTGACTCCCAGGACCTTTTCCAGCATCGGGTCACGCGCAATCCCACGTGTAAAGTTAATTAAATTAATAAATAATACTATAGCGTTCATTTTATGGATGTCTTAATTAATTATATATCTTTATATATTTTGGTGAGTAGGTTCTTATGTAAGTACGATTATACAGCAGTACTTATAAAAGCCGTGTAGTGTAGGTTGTGTTAGGTTGTTCCCATTGCAAATACAACAATACTTACAAATGGGGTGTCGGTTGGGTTAAGGTGGGTGTGTCCTAATGCAAGTACGGCTATGCAGCAATACTTACAGAGGGTGTGTAGGTTGGGTTAGGTACGGGCATGTGTTCCAACGCAAGTATGATTATACAGCAATACTTACAGAGGGTGTGTAGGTTGGGTTAGGTTAAACATATAAAACTTATATGGTAAACGGTTTAATTAGAGACATCTATAAAATACGGTAAAATTAAGTTTATATTTTTGTTTAAATAAATTAATATAATATTTATGTCGGAATAGGCAAAAGAAGGTGAGTTAATTAACGGAGGTTACTTAATACTTTCGAAAATCGTTAAAAAGAGAAGAAATTCAGTTGAAACAATATTTTTAAAAAGACACGTGGGAGGCGGTGCACTTCACTCGGTTTTACATTCTTACCTTAAGTGATCTATGTAAATCACTGAGAGAAATTCGGGAAACTGGAGCAGGTGTTCTGGTCGGACGGTCGGAACGTTGTCCTGGTTCCTTTTTCTAAAATCGAGGCGCCAGGCTGTCTGGTCGATTTGACTAAATTTGGGTAGTGGGGATTCCGGCCGTGTGAATTTGAAATAGATCGCGATATATATATATATATATATATATATATATATATAGTAGTATAATATGATGCGGGGTACTTTACTTGTGGTGTGGTTTATTAAAAAAAACGGAATTTTTACTGGTTGTTTAATGGAATTGGAAACGAATAAAAAAAACCATGCATACCTGTGATTTTAAAATATAATAATTACAAGAAAAATTACTAACTTCGTTACAGTCTTTTGGACGCAATTTTGAGTGACGACTCTATCGAGAGATTTATTGTATGTACTGATTGTTTCCATTATGACAATGACTTAAACTTGAAGCGATAAAATCTCTACCTGAATCAATCTTCAATGAGTTTTATTCTGAAGACTTTATAAAGACAAATTAAAAATAAATAATACGGTAAAAACATCAGTCAATACTAAAGATGTTGCACTAAATACTAAAACGATGTCGGAAAGGAAAGTTTTGCCATCCCTCCAGAAAATTTTGGACGCTAAAATCGCCGCCTTTGATAGGGGTAAAAGTTAAAAGCAGGCTCCAGGTCATATTCCACGTTTTGCATGCGGTTGAACCATATATGATGTTTCTATACTTTTGCCTAATAAAGACGAAGAATTCCGTTCTGCATACATGGTTGTCAGATTTTTCATTTTTATCACTTTATCTTCTTATCCTTTCACAGATAGGGAGAGGTCACGTGATGGATAGAAGTAAACAAACAGACCTTGATTGTAGTAGTGGGTAAAAAACTGGACTTTATTTTTTTAGAGAAACGATAAGTGTGAAGACTTGGTTTTCGCGAAAGTGACTTAGCAGGAACGTAATTTGCAAATGAAAGCCACAGATATGTGACGTGAAGTTAGTCATTCTACTTCCAGGATTTCGCCTATAAAAATCAGGCAGCGTCGTTTCAAACTTCACGGCCAGGGGGACGTCAATTTTATTTACAAAAACAATAAAATTCCCACCAGATCATAAATTACATAAAAAGAAAAGTTCAAAAGATCTTGGCTGGAAAAAGGAAAATTCAAAATTAGATTAGTATCTCACAAGGGACACACAAAGGACCAAAGTAAAAAGAGAAATAATTAAACGATGTTTCGCCCTGAGCAACCAGCACGTGGGCTCATCAGTGGTTCACATCATCGTACACTTTGATTTCCAACTTTGAATAACTTACAAATAGGCATCGTTCCGCACTTGTACTTATTATAAGTCACCTGTTACGTCTACTTCTTCCTCTTTTGTATATTTTACATAATTTAAATTATAATAAACATTGCAGATGCGGCTTGCAAACAACCACTAAATGACCAGCTCATAATCTGTCATAATTAAGGAAGGGTTAACAGTAGGTGCAGCCGTTTTTAATATTTCTATAACCTGGTCATAAGCTTCACCGGTTTTTCTTTCCCATTAAACAAAATTCGATTTAAACAGTAATTATAAAGATGGGAGTTATAAGTGTGTCCATACAATTATTATTACCCATAGGAAAACATGTTATAAAAACAATCATTTGACTATGGATCACGCCAATAAGCTATTTCACTGGTTTAAAAGTAAAGGCACCTACTAAGATGCTTACCGGATATCATAGTTTTCATAGGCGTGCTTGGAGGTGCTTTAGGTACTAATTTAAAGAGAGTTTCACAATAAAATGTAGGATGGAAATTTAAGGGCGTCATTATTAGCATTAAAAATTATTATTTAAAATAATTAATACTAATATTTCAACATTAAAAGCGATAGAAAATTAAGTACTTACATAACAATATTATTTTGGTCTTATAATAAAACAATTCGATCTGGTACTGTAGTACAGAAAGGCCGGATTTTTGTTTCTGTAATTAAGAAAATGTTTCCTGAGTAACAAGTTTACCAAATGTAAACTAAAAGGTGTTTTAGTAAAAGAAGAATGAATTACTTTCATGTTCAGCAATCATTAAAAAAATCAGTCATATATAATAATAAATCAGTAATTCAGTCAAATCATTAAATCATGCTCCCAAATTCCAGATCTAATAGTGAGACGTACAATGGTATAGAGAGCTTAGATATTTAACTAAAATATGCATAATTAAATAAGTGCTAGGTACCTGCTCCAAATATTAGCGTGAAGCGTGCAGTTGAGCGCTATGTAAGAATTTAGCGTATGTTTACTTATTTCCGCATGACTCCCGTAGCAGCTCCGCTACGACGTATAAAGGCCAGTCCATCTGCAAATAGATTAGAAACCACCTTCAAACGTACGCCATCCGATGCATGAGTATGATTAACGAACTGATTATAAATATATACTTAGCAAAACGTAATAACTGTTTATGCATAAACATTTAAGATTACTACTAATATTTAATATTTAATCCAAAAGGATAAACTAATTACTCTGTGAGAACACTCACCTATTTTTCATTAGGTATATAATATCCAAAATTTATTTTTTATAACACCCACATAGCCACTTGTCACTTTACTTATTCAAACTATACTTCTAAATCAATACTAAAATATATTTTAAAGAATGAAAAAGTCAAAACCTATTTGTTATTAAAACTTTTTTAAGGAATATTACCTGTATCTCGTCGGCTCATTTTTGTCAATGCTTTATGAGCTTTACTTAACCCAAACAACCATATTTAAAATCAATTTTATGGGCGCTCTATCGCCTCCGATCTGATCTCGTGAATGCATACAACAACATCGGCATTATATTATTAAAATTACTAAAATAATAAAGTAAAGAAAAAACCTACTTCTTACAGTCGGCCATCCTGCAAAAATATCGTCCCGAGATTTACTGGTGCAATCGGTCCTCGTCCTCCGAAGACAACACTATGCCATTTTCGACACTTTCGCTGTCTGTGTCGTCAAATATTCCCCCAAGGTCGCATGCGATCCACAGCTATCGTCTTTTCATATTTGGCTGACCTTAGTGTTCTTTGGGAATTACTCATATCTTTTACCACATAGCGATCGTTAAGAAGAACAGTTTGAACCACCATTGGACCACTATATTGAGATTTCAACTTTCTGCTAGTTCCTTGCGTTGGAATTTGATTTATAATAACCAGTAAATGGACTTCTTTGTAAATCCTAGGCTTTTTGCGATGTTTATCAAAATACAACTTTTGTTTATCTTGAGTCGTTTTAATTTTATCCGCAGCCTTTTGCCTAATTTTGATTAGATCTTCTAAAACTAATGGAATAGCACATACCTTATCACTTAAAATTGCTGTGCAGAACTGTGACGTGGAGTAAAACGAAACATTAATTAATTGGGTGTCTTACCAGTTGATTTGTTGATAACATTGTTAAGCGAAAATTGAACCTCTCTGACTTGTTCATCCCACAGTTCTTCTTCTGGAACGTAAAGCGTGCAGTTGAGCGCTAAGCAAGAGTTTAGCGTATGTTTACTTATTTCCGCATGACTACCATAGCAGCTCCGCTTCGACGTACAAAGGTGACAGTCCATCTGCAAATGGACTAGAAACCACCTTCAACACTTACCTATTTTTAATCAGGTATATAATATCCAATATTTATGTTTTATAACACTCACATAGGCACTTGTCACTTTACTTATTCAAACTATACTTCCAAATCAATACTAAAATATCGTTGAAAGAATCACAAAGCCAAAGCCTATTTGTTCTTAAAACTTTTCTAAGGAATATTACCAGTATCTCGTCAGCTCGTTATTGTCAGCGCGTTTTGAGCTTTACTTAACCCAAACAACCATATTTAATAATCAATTTTAAGGGCGCTCTGTCTCCTTCGATCTGATCTTGTGAATGCATACAACAACATCGGCATTATAATATTAAAATTACTAAAATAATAAGGTAAAGAACAACCTACTTCTTACACTCTGGTTTAGCTCCCCACCATTAAGCAATTGGGCTACCAAGGTCTTCAAATCATTTGGAATTAAACGTTTGATTTAAATCTAGGTTTTTATCTGCAGCACATTGCCTAATTAGATAAGCTTATCTCTGGCTCTTTCCGCTGGAAATAATGCCAACCATCAATAACTTAACCACTTTTCTTGCCGCCTGGTTATTGTTTATCAGCGGCAGATAATGCAAAGCCTTTTTTTTTGTACTGACTTAAAATAAATAACAACAAATGCCTACTACTCTCCTTGGCTAAGTAAATATAAAAACTCCTTCGTGGCTAACTAATAATCCATCATAATTAAGGAAGGCTTTAGAGTAAATGCAGCCTTCTTTTACATTTCTATGACCTGGTCATAAGCGTCTCTACTTTTCCGTATAATTAAATGTTTAATTCAAATCTATGTTTTATCCTAATTACCGAATTAGATCAAACCCTTCTCTGGCCCTTTCCACTGAAAATAATGCCAAACCCATCAGAAATCACTTTTCTGACCCTCTGGTTATTGTTTACCAGCGGCAGCTAGAGCCGATCATTTTTTCCGTATTGCTTTAAAATAAATAAAAACAAAAGTCCCCTAGATTAGAAATTATATAATTTAAATTACAATACACATTGCAAATGCAAAATCTCACAAGTTGTCATAATTAAAAAAGATATTAGAGAAGGTGCAGCATCGCAGGTTTTTCATCCCATTAGGAAAAATTCCATACAAAGAGTAATTATAAAGATGGGAAGTTATAAGTGTGTCCATACAATTATTATTATCTAAGTGTGGGAATGTGGTACGCACAACATGTTATAAAAACAATCATTTGACTATCGATCAAGTGAATAAACTATTTCACTTGTCTGATAGTAAAGCCACCTACTATGATGCTTATGCTTATATTTTGAGCTGAGTTGCCTGCTTGAAAATTCGTCAAGTACAAATCAACTCACAGGAATCAGGTACATTAGAGTTTCATAATAAAATACCATGGCCTGGATGCCGTCTGCTATAATGGTCACACCCTTACAAATTACCACATCATTGGTACCTCTGGTTTAGCCCTCCATCATTAAGCAATTGGGCTACCAAGGTTTTCAATCTTTTGAAATTAAATGTTTGATTTAAATCTAGGATTTAATCTGCATTAAATTGCCTAATTGGATAAACGCTTTCTCCGGCACTTTTATGACCGCCTGGTTATTGTTTATCAGCGGCAGATAATGCAAAGTCTTTTTTTCGTAGCACTTCCTAAAAATAAATAAAAACAAATGCCTACTAGTCGTTGCTTACCTGGGGAAAGTAAAAGTAGCAACCATTAAGTTGTGCATTTGCAAATGCCGGTTGCAATGCCTGCTGCATGACTATCGTATTTTATATTTCTATGACTTAGTCATAAGCGTCTCTACCATTGCATATAATCAAATGTTTAATCTCAATCTAGGTTTTGATCCATTGAAAATTCTCTGATTAGATGAAACCCTTCTCTGGCCTTTTCCACTGGCAATAATGGAAAATCCATCAAATCCCACTTTTCTGGCCGGCTGGTTATTTTTTACCAGCGGCTGATAAAGCCGATAATTTTTGACGTATAGCCTAAAATAAATACAAACAAATTCCCCCTAGGTTATAAATTACGTCATTTAAATTACAATAAACAAAGCAAATGCGGCCGGCAATAGCTGCTGAATGACCAGATCATAATCTGTCATAATTAAGGAAGGATTTAGAGTAGGTGCACACGTTTTTAATATTTCTATTAGCTGTTCATAAGCCTCTCTGGTTTGTCTTTCTCATTTAGCAAAATTCTATGTAGATGGGAAGTTATACGTGTGTGCGTACAACTAGTATTATCCAGTTGTGCGAATGTGGTAGTTTCACTTAAACAATCATTTGACTATGTATACACTAATTAACTATTTTACTCGTCTGAAATTAAAGACACCTACTAAGATGCTTACCGAATTTTGAACTATCATAGTTAGCAGTTGCCTGCTTGGAGGTTCGTCAGGTGTCACCTTAAAGGTACCATCCACATGTAACTTCTCCAATTCAGGGTAATATTAGTGTTTCATAATAAAATATTGCCTGGATGCCCTCTGCTAAAATGGTCATACCCTTTCAAATTGCCTCATCATTGGTACCTCTGGTTTAGCTCTTTATCATTAAGCAATTGGGCTACCAAGGTCTTCAAATCTTTTGGAATTAAATGTTTGATTTAAATCTAGGATCTAATCTGCAATAAATTGCCGAATTAGATAAACGCTTTCTCCGGCTCTTTTCGTTGGTAATAATACCAACCATCAATAACTTTTATGGCCGCCTGATTATTGTTTATCAGCGGCAGATAATGAAGTCTTTTTTGTTCGTACTGCCTAAAAATAAATAAAAACAAAGGCCTACTAGGTGTTGCTCACCTGGGGAAAGTAAAAGTAGCAACCATTAAGTTGTCCATTTCCAAATGCGAGTTTCAATGCCTGCTGCGTGACAATCCTATTTAATATTTAGCATTCCATACAATTAAATATTTAATCTTAATCTAGGTTTTGACCCATTGAAAATTCTCTAATCAGATCAAACCCTTCTCTGACCTTTTCGACTGGTAATAATGCAAAATCTATCAAAAATCACTTTTCTGGCTGCCTGGTTATTGTTTACCAGCGGCAAATAGAGTCGATCATTTTTGTCTTACTGCCTAAAATAAATACAAATAAATGCTGAATGACCAGCTCATAGTCACAATTAAGGACGGATTTAAAGTAGGTACAGACGTTTTTCATATTTCTATAACCTGTTCATAAGCCTCTCCAGATTTTCTTTCTCACTAAGCCAACCATCAATAACTTAACCATTTTTATGGCCGCCTGCGCCTGGTTATTGTTAATCAGCGACAGTGCAGTCTTATTTTTTCATATTGCCTTAAAATAAATAAAATCAAATGCCTACTAGGCGTTGCTCATCTGGTGAAAGTAAAAGTAGCAACCAGTATGTTTTGCATTGGCAAATTCGAGTTGCATGGCTATTGTATTTGACATTTCTATGACCTAATCATAAGCGTCTCTACCATTCCATACAATTAAATGTTTAATCTTAACCCTTCTCTAACCCTTTCTACTGGCAATAATGCAAAATCCATCAAAAACCCCTTTTCTGGCCGCCCGGTTATTGTTTACCAGCGGCAGATACAGCCGATCATTTTGCCGTACTGCCTAAAATAAATACAAACAAATGCCCCCTAGATTATAAATTACATAACTTAAATTACAATAAACATAGCAAATGCGACCTGCAATTACTGCTGAATGACCAGCTCATAATCTGTCATAATTAAGGAAGGATTTAGAGTAGGTGCATATTTCTATAACGTGATCATAAGCCTCACTGGTTTTTCTTTCTCATTAAGCAAAATTCTATGTAGATGGGAAGTTATACGTATGTGCATACAATTATTATTATCCAGTTGTGGTAATGTTGTACTTTCCACTTAAACAACTATAATTATCTGACTATGGGTTACACCAATTAACTATTTTACCCGTCTGAAAGTAAAAGCACCTACTAAGATTCTTACCGAATTTTGAACAGTCATAGTTAGCAGTCGCATGCTTGGTGGTTCGTCAGGTACTACTTTAAAGGTACCATCTAAATGTAACTTCAACTCAGGGTAATAATTGCGCTACCAAGATCTTGAAATCTTTGGAATTAAATGTTTCATTTAAATGTAGGATATAATCTGCAATAAATTGCCTAATTAGATAAACGTTTTCTCCGGCTCTCTTTGCTGGTAATTATGCCAAACCATCAATAACTTAACCACTTTTATGGCCGCCTGGTTATTGTTTATCAGCGGCAGATAATGCAGTGTTTTTTTTTCGTACTGCCTGAAAATAAATAAAAACAAAGGCCTGCTAGGTGTTGCTCACCTGAGGAAAGTAAAAGTAGAGAGTTTCAATGCCTGATGCATGACTATCCTATTTAATATTTAGCATTCCATACAATTAAATATTTAATCTTAATCTAGGTTTTGATCCATTGAAAATTCTCTATCAGATCAAACCCTTATCTGGCCTTTTCCAGTGGCAATAATGCAAAATCCATCAAAAACCACTTTTCTGGCCGCCTGGTTATTGTTTACCAGCGGCAGATAGAGCCGATCATTTTTACCGTACTGCCTAAAATAAATACAAATAAATGCTGAATGCCCAGCTCATAATCTGTCATAATTAAGGAAGTATTTAGAGTGGGTGCAGACGTTTTTCATATTTTTATAACCTGTTCATAAGCCTCTCTAAATTTTTTTTCTGAATAAGCAAAATTCTATGTAGATGGGAAGTTATACGTGTGTGTACAATTATTATTATCCAGTTCTGGGAATGTGGTACTTTCTACTTAAACAATCATTTAAACCAATTACTCAATTGAAAGTAAAGGCACCTTCTAAGGTGCTTACCTAATTTTGAACTCATCATAGTTAGCAGTTGCTTGCTTAAAGGTGCGTCAAGAACCATCTACATGTAACTTCTCCAACTCCAACCACAAAAGTAATCATGGTCACAACCTTACAGATTGACACTTATTGGTACCTCTGGTTTAGCCCTCCATCATTAAGCAATTGGGCTACCAAGGCGTTCAAATCTTTTGGAATTAAATGTTTGATTTAATTCCAGGATTTAATCTGCAATAAATTTCTTAATTAGATTAACGCTTTCTACGACTCTTTTCGCTAATAATGCCAAGTAACAAGCAGTAAGTTTTGCATTTGCAATTGCGAGTTGCAATGCATGCTGCATGGCTATCGTATTTAACATTTCTGTGGCCTAGTCATAAGCATCTTTACCATTCCATACAATTAAATGTTTAATCTAAATCTAGGTTTTGATCTATTGAAAATTCTCTAATCAGATCAAACCCTTCTCTAACCCTTTCCACTGGCAATAATGCAAAATCCATCAAAAACCAATTTTCTGGCCGGCCGGTTATTGTTTACCACCGGCAGATAGAGCCGATAATTTTGCCGTACTGCCTCCAATTACTGCTGAATGACCAGCTCATAATCTGTCATAATTAAGGGAGGATTTAGAGTAGGTGCAGACGTTTTTTATATTTCTATAACCTGATCATAAGCGTCTCTGGTTTTTCATTTTCATTAAGCAAAATTCTACGTAGATGGGAATTTATACATGTGTGCGTACAATTATTATCCTCTTTTGCTGGCTCTTTTGTCTGGTAATAATGCCAACCATCAATAACTTAATCACTTTTCTGGCCGCATAGTTATTGTTTATCAGCGGCAGATTATGCAAAGTTTTTTTTTTCGTACTGCCTAAAAATAAATAAAAACAAATGCCTACTGCCTGGGGAAGGTAAAAATAGCAACCACTAATTTGTGCATTTGCAAATTCGGGTTATTGTATTTAACATTTCTGTAACCTCGTCATAAGCGTCTCTACCATTCCATAAAATTAAATGTTTAATTTAAATCTAGGTTTTGATTCAGAAAAAATTCTTTAATCAGATCAAACCCTTCTCTGACCTTTTCTACTGGCAATAATGCCAAACCCATCAAAAACCACTTTTCTGGCCGTCTGGTTATTGTAGCGGCAGATAGAGCCGATTATTTTTACCATACTTCAGCTCATAATCTGTCATAATTAAGGAACGCCAGCCGTTTTTCATATTTCTACAAACTGGTCATAAGCGTCTGTGGTTTGCCCTTCTCATGAAGCAAAATTCTACGTGTGTGCGTACAATTATTATTATCCAGGTGTGGGAATATTGTACTTTCTACTCAAACAATCATCTGTCTGAAAGTAAAGGCACCTAATAAGATGCTCACCGAATCACACAACTATCAACACCACCTTAAAGGTACCATCTACATGTTACCTCTCCAACTCATGATAATCAGGTACAGTAGACTTTAACAATAAAATACCATTGTCTGGTTGCCCTCTGCTATAATGGTCAGACCCTTGCAAATTGGCACAGCATTGGGCTATCAACGATTTAGCAATTTGGCTACCAAGATCTTGAAATCATTTGGAATTAAATGTTAGATTTAAATCTAGGTATTGATCTGCATAAAATTGCCTAATTAAATAAACCCTTTCTCTGGCTTTTTTCGCCGACAATAATGCCAACCATCCATAAAGTAACCACTTCCAATTTTTTGACAACCTGGTTATTGTTTAGCAGCGTCAGATAACGCAAATCCTTTTTTTTCAAACGACCGGAAAATAACCACTTTCCGTACAATTTTTCGTATGGAAACTTCTGTGGCCAGACCCTTGCAAATTGCCACAGCATTGGTACCTCTGGTTTAGCTCTCAACCATTAAGCAATTTGACCACCAAGATCTTGAAATAATTTGGATTTAAATCTAGGTAATGATCTGCAGAAAAGTGCCTAATTAAATAAACCCTTTCTCTGGCTCTTTTCGCTGACAATAATGCCAACCATCCATAACTTAACCACTTCCACTTTTTTGACAACCCGGTTATTGTTATCACCGTCAGATAACGCAAATCCTTTTTTTTTTTCAAACGACCGGAAAATAACCACTTTCCGTACGATTTTTCGTACGGAAATTTCTGTATTACCAGGCATGTTTTTTTGAAATATTTCCACTCTCAAAAAAGGACCTTTTTGTTCAATTTTCCGGTCCTTTGATCCTTTTGCGGTCCCATTTTTTTCTTGGCCGTTGGCCATGACTTCTTGGTGACAGCTTTTAGTTTTTGTGTTTTTTTGGCAATTTGACACGTCTAAAAAGCTCTTTTAAATTTGCATCAAAAGTTTAGGTTACAAAACTGGATTCAGATCTAGAAAATGAGTTGAATTTGGAGGAAATAGTAGAAGCTGCTTCAAGAGTCACGTCGATTGCTGCCTGAAAAACTTAAAGAGCCACTACCAGCGGAACTATGAAGCGTTTATAAACTGGTTAACCACATTAAGCTTGTATAATCTATAATCTACAAATAAATAAAGGACAGACCTAGAAATCTGTCTTTCATGAGTTGTTTTATCACTATTCTGCTTGATAATGTAGCATTACTTTATTGTTCATTATAGAAAATAAACAATAAAACAACAAATACAAATATAAGCCCTCGGTAGCTCATAGTCTGGTGGCAATAGGTCGCAAGATTGGATCTTTACTGACATAATAGGACGCCGCCAAATTAAAAAAGAGGAAATAATGTATTATTTACTTATTGTTAATAAAGAAACAAAGCCTAGAGATTTATATTGGTTTCTTTTCTTAGTAACTTAGGAGAAAAACAATTATTCTTTGTGGCAAATTATTTATATTTATTCCTTTCATGTCCTTTTTTTTAAGAAGAAAATTATTATCAAAAGAGTTTTTTTTTAAAGATGTTTTTAACCAAGGGCCAATCTTGTGTCCACCTGTATTAACTTTCGAAAAAGAAGAATGGTAACCCGTGTATGGCCATATACGAGCGCAATATAAATATCATATAGTTATTATGGAAATAAGTTATAGCTGTTCACTAGGTTCTCCTAAAAAACATAACCTTTCAAATTTAAGCTATAATACTGGAGTTATAAGTTGAATAGTGAAATAACTGGAGAAAACTATTGCAGATCTGGTATTTAAAAATCGAATGAGCACACCTGTATTAATGTAATCAACATTCCCTTGCCAGTCGCCTGCATGGGCTGTGTTAAAATGTGGTGTGGTGGTATCGCATCATAGAGTGAACTTGATAGTGAAGAAAGCATAAACCAGCCTTAACGGAATTGTCGGTGTTGAACTTAAACTTGCGATGGTGATTAAACTATTTGGCCTGTTGGCTAACTGTTTGGTCCCATGGAAGAACCTCCGGAAGAACCCTAAATGAAATTCGCCTTCTCAGAAAAAAATATTGACATTTTAAAAAAATTACTGATGAACTCTATCAAAAACTCACCTCATTTGAGGGTTAGAAAACTCCATTCTTTATCTCAGTTTATTTCACTTGGAATAGTCAATCCGTCACAAAAGTAACACGAAGGAGGGAGCTTTATGCTCGAAGAATTAGATTATATATATATCGTACAAGTTTTTAAAGGAAAGATTTAAAAAAATCAAACAATAAAATTAATCGAAATTCTAGGCTATTGCCACTTTTGACGGCCTTGTGACAGTTCGTATGGAGCGTTTTTCATTTAAAGGCTGTTTTCACAGAGTAGTTTATTTTTCGCCAACGATCTATTTGTTATAAGAAAGTTTTTGTATTTCAAAGGCCGAGATATAAAAACGCTACAATAAGTTTGCCATTGTCACTGAATTAGCTGTGTCAAGCTAATAGGCACTATAAATAATTTTTCTATTTTTTTTGCAATTTCGCACCAGTTAAAAGTACAAAAATCATTTTTAACTACAAAAGTTTACCTGCTTTTCTTTAGTTTTAATCTTAAAAACTACTGGCCTTAGCGGCAATGGCTATCTAGCCAGCAATAAGCAGAAAGCTAAAAAAAAATTATTAGAGGACTGTTCATAAATTACGTAACGCGACTAGGCGTTGACGAAAGTGGTATGTTTTAAAATGTTTTTTCTGATCGTTTCAAAAACAAAGTACGTACGATATATGACCGGAAAGTGTCTTTACAGGTCCAGTGACATAAATACCTATTCCATACTGCCTAAAAGTAAATATAAGCAAATGTCTACTAGATTAAAAAAGAGGCGTTGTTCGCCTGAGGAAAGTAAAAATGGCAACCATTAAGTTTTGTATTTTCAAATGCGAGCTTCAATGTCTGCTGCATGGCTAGCATATAATCCATCATAATTAGAGAAGGGTTTAGAGTATTTAACATTTGTACCACCTGGTCATAAGTGTGTCTACCTTTCCGTATAATTGAATTTAGGATGCGGACCGCAGCAAACTGCCTAATTAGATTAAGCCTTTCTCCGGCCCTTTCCTCTGGCAGTAATCTCAAATCCATGGCCCCCTTCTGGTTGTTGTTTACCAGCGGTAGATAATTCCAGGCATTATTTTCATACTTCGTAGAAATAAATAAAAACAAATGAATACCAGATCACACGTTGCTCAACCGGGCGCAAAGTGAAGAAAGCAACGTAATGTGGCTTGCAATGCCTGCTGCATAGCCAGCTTATAATCCGTCATAATTTGGGAAATGATTAATTCTGTATTATCCAGTTCTTTTTTATCATTTCGTATGCAGAAGCGAGTTGCGCTCCTCCCCTCAAAGAGAAAAAAGTTTTCCTATCAACCATCATCTCGAATGGTGTGGCTCTGCTTTGCTTCATTTGCGAGTAGTGATCCTGTGTGAGTATACACCGTTTTTCAGCTCATTTGATATTTCTGACGAATATCTCTTAATTTTGCTGGTAAGTCGCATATTTATTATTTATTTAGGGCCAAGTTTTCTAGCCCTATTTAGATATGGGTATACACAGAAAATCGCCCGGCTGAAGCAGAAAGATTTCGATGAAGATATCTCGATAATATCTGACGAAAGAGAGTATGATGCGATTTTTGGATCTCAAACTGACAATAGCAGACCCAATAGATATATTTTGCATCAAAAGTGTGCAGATCGCTGGAAGTGAGAAAGAATCGCTCAAAGAAATAGGGGTCCCCAAAAATTTACCAAACTTTACGCCCCCTATTATTAACCCAGAAATTTTGACAGATCTGTTTTCGCTTTGCAAAAAAACATGAATATAATACGTTAGTTGATGTAAAAAGCCCCATTTGTGATAAAATGTTCCGCGATTATGAAATTCTATTTTGTTTTGATTGTTGATTTGATTCTGATATTACTCAAACAAGAAGGAAGCTTCCGATGTAAAAAATATTGCTGAAACTTCTATTCCCGACCATATGCTATTTGGTCATGAGTTTGTGTCAAAAATCATCTAGCAAGAAACCTACAAAAAGCTGGAAAAGAGCTGGTTTCTTCCTAACTCCTTAAACCGCTGAAACAACTCACGTCAACTAGTAGTTTTTCAAGAGGAGGGGGAGGAAGGGGAGCCGTTCCCAGCACGTGGCAGGTCCTAGCTCGGGAAACTATAATTGCCCCATGCGTTCCCCGAGGACGTACGCAACCTTACGTCAGAGACAGGGCCGCCACCAACAAATTGCGAGACTTCGAAAATAAAGGTAAGGGCTATGGCAGGGAGATTAAGGTGCTTCTTAAATAATTGGCAAAAACTTTCTGATAATAAAATAATTTTATCGTGTGTATCTGGATATAAAATACATTTTTTGTCAGTGCCTTCTATTTAAAATGCTCATCTGAGAGAGTAAACTTTTAGTAGGGAAGAAAAAGTTCATGTTCAGCACTTAATTTCCAATCTCTTATTATTAGGAGGAATGTCTCCCGGTAGAAGACCAATTTATTTCTACCATTTTTCTTACAGATAAGGCAAATGGAAAAAACCGTCTTCCATGACACTTAAAGAAATTAAATGATTTCGTGGAAACATATCATTTTAAAATGGAAGATATTTGGACCGCCTCACCCTTAATCTACAAAAAATATTTTTTAACGACTATTGATCTGAAAGATGCCTACTATTTAGTTTCGGTTTTAACGGCATTTTATTTGAGTACACATGTCTTCCTTTTGGTTTATCCTTATCATTCACTTCGATTTAGAAATACTTTAATAAAGAAAATACGAATTTAAGCATGTATTTTTAATTACTTAAACTTAGGAATGTAGAGAGAGTTGTTAATGAAACGATGGCTGCAGGTTAAAAGAGGACGTTTATTATACGACATTGCCAATGTTACGAAGATCCGAATTACCCTAAAAACAAATACAAAAGTCACTAGAAATTTACCAGAATTCAATGTTACCAATTTAGTATCTAATTAAAATACAACGTTGACTAATGTAATATAGGAAGCCGCCGTAGACCAGTGAACAGCGTCTTAGCCTGCAGAACAGAGATCGCAGGATCGGATCTCGGCAAGTAGACATTGCTTCACACAACACCGAATGCGACTCGAGACGACGACGGGCGGCCCCACTTCTCAGCAGCTCCGCAGTTGACGTTGTGCATAGAGTAACAACAAACGAGGTAAAAGTAGGCACGGTTGACACTGCACCGAAAACTTTGCGGGACTCAAAGGTGGACGGCCGAGGAACCCACCAAACTGGGTAGAGGAGACTAGCCGGTGACCCAAAAAAAGGACGACCTGGACTTCACCGAGATCGGGACTTTATGGGACGCGGCTGGACTCCGACAGATTTGTTAGCGGGAGTGGACAGAGGGTGACTTGGAAGAGGCGGTACCACCTTCGGGTAGCAGGACCACTCCAAACTCCGACGGCGACCTAGACCAGCGAAACCGGGACCTTGATTTTCGGGTCAACCTATATGACGCGGACGGCGGGCTGCTGGGGAGTTCTGCTGGGATGTTAGCGATGTTAGATAGATGCAAGTCTAACATGTAGCAGGCCTACGGCCGCCCATCTACTACTACTACTACTAATGTAATATAATTTTCAATAATTCATGGTTGAGGAATTCAGGGTTGCCAACATAAGCATTGCCAACCTGACATCCCCTTTATTTTAATTACAATGAAGTCCAGTCTGGTATAACTTTTGGACGTGATACATTTTAAAATTTTTGATGAACAAAAGCTGATTTGTTGGGCCTCTGTATGTGTTCTTTGATTCGTGTTTCTAGGTTTCTGCAAGTTCGTTTTATGTATGATGCTAGACATTCACCACATTCTAATTTGTAGATCCCACTTTGCTTCAGTTTGCTGGTGCTGTTTTTGAATTGTTTAAAATAATGTTGACGTTGTTTTATTTGTGTGTGTAATATGTATGCTTTTATCTTGTGATCTTATGGTTTTGGAAACTTTTGTATTTAAATTGTTATTGATAAAAGGAATGCCGCAATTTTTTTTGTTGATAAAAAGGGGGAGTTGTGTGTTGTTGCTCTGACGTAAGCTTTTTAATTTGCATTTATTAACACATTTCTCTATAATTTGTGGTTCATATTCATTACTCAGAGTAATTTGTTTTAGAATATTTATTTCGTTTTGGTATTCGTGTTTATTCAGTGGCATGTTGTGAAGTCTATGCACATAACATTGAAAATCTGCCATTTTGCGTTGATAGGAATGATGTGAAATTAAGGGAACAATGTGATCTGTTTGAGTTGGGTTTCTAAATATGCTGAAGTTAAATTTATTTATGTTTTTATGTATCGATATGCCTAGAAAGTTTGTACTATTATTTCTCTGGTGAATTTTATATTTTTATAGATTGATTTATCGACGTATCTAGTTCATGGAATAAGGTTGTTCATGAAAAAATCTCCCAGCAAACTTGAAAGGCAAAGACCCATACATAGTCCATCAGGTTTTCTGTAAAATCTGTTATTGAAAACGAAAAAAATCCCGTGCTAAACAATGGTTAAGAAGTGACAAACTGTATACAATGTTTTCTTGACTAACATTATTATATATATTATATGAAGCACTTAGAAGCCAAGGGATATATATAAGTGCCTTTTTGCTAATTTTCAGATAATTGACTACAAAGATAATTCTAAATTCTGAGAAAATCAATGTTGTATGAATATTTTTTCTTTTGGTTTTTAGAAGGTTTATTTCTACAGTATAATAGCAAATGTGTTTTTTCTTACAAAATATTTTTTTAGGATGGTTTTAAGATGATAAGTTGCACTTATACCCATTGTCCTCCAAACATAATATTGAATTTAATTTTTTCTGGAACACCGTAAACTGTAACATACTTTTTGACAATAAAACGACAATTTTTAACCAAAAACATTTTATTTTAAGATACGAATATAAGTTGAAAAAAAGGAATGATATTAATCGTCGGCATCGTAGGCAGTATCCAGTTCACTGGAATTTCCGACGTCAGTATTCTCCCGCTCTTCAGTAGTATCGGCAACATTATTCGATCCTTCTGTTTGTCCATGAGGAATATCTCTATAAAACTAATTTGGCACTGAAGTAGTTCAATAAGGTTTTTGAACTTTGCCTCCTTTACGAACGAAATTTTGGTCTCAGCCGGCAAATCTGGGAGAACAGTGGGTCTTGCTTGACCTCGGCGTAATAATTTCATACTACCAAATAAATGACACTTTTAAATATCTATTTATACACTTAGTTTAAATTGTTTAAAAATTGCACTTGTATCCCTTGGCTTCTAGGTGCCTCATATACATGAGATAATGTTTCTTATTTTGGGAGTGATGTATATAAGATGGAAGCGTCAGAAGATAATATGAAATGGTCATTGTTTAGTTCAGTCTTTAATTTTGTTTACTAGTTCTGCTCTGTTTTTATAGTGTATTGTGGTTGAAATTAAGTGAGTTTATCAACATAAAAAGTACAACATAAATAGTAATTTAGGAACTAATACTTAATCTTTCTCCCCTTTAGATCGGTGTCTGATGATAGCTTAAAGACGTTTTAAATAAATTTGCACTAAATATAAACTCGTCGTTTAAACAATATTTTTAATTTCAAAATTATACTTATATCTTATATACAGTCACTTTCTTCAAAGATAGGTGATACCACAATTCTGTACTTACATTACAACCGCTGAAACCAACCCTGGTACTGCTATTGTTCTGTTGGCTGGTTTTCTCTTGATGTATCTCTTCGACCGGAAATTTGAAAAGGATTAAAGTTAGGTTCGGAAAAGACTAATTCTCTATCTCTATATCTCTGATCGTTTTGCCGAACTCTTTTTGACTGTCCTCCCTCTTACCAATTTTCCTACCTCGAGACCCTCCGAGCGTTTTCCTAATTTCCTATTTTTCAGAATCGTCACCAATATTTTTTTTATTATTGGGACCCAATTAACCAATTGATTATCTTAGAGGGGCCGCCCGTATTCGGACTTTCGCCGTAGCAATTACGTAAAATAAGAGACTGTCAATCCTATTGTCATAAGTTGTTAAATCCCACCTGCTTGGCAGGCATAATTAGCTAAAGTGCACTTTACCGCAAGCAAGTAGGTAAACAAAATTAAAATTGAGATGCCTCATTATAAAAATAAAAAAGTTTTAAAAATACAATGAAAAATGCTCAAGTAAACAGTATAAATGAAACCCAAAAATTGAACTTCGAATGTTACCGATACTGTCAAAAAAAATTGTACGACCCGATATTAAAAAGTTAAAAAAAAATATATAAAAAATGTCGTATACATCTTCCAAATAGTTTTTAAATGAAAAATATTTGTACAAATATTCGCATGCGGCATACCCACAAGTATAAATATGTGACCCAAAAATAATGTCCTAATCCAAACATCAATGTGGAATACTAGTCGTCTAGGTTCCTCATAGTGGCTGTCTGCCTTCTTTATATTGTAGTTATGCTGTTTTTGTTCCTTCGAACTTTGGTGCCTTATCTATAGTTTCGATGAGATTTTTTAATTCATCTCTATTCGCTGGTGGGTTGTTTGGAGGACTAGTCATCCAATAATAGAATTCTAGAAGTTGTTTGTCACAGTTTCGCCTTGTTGTTTAATATTTTAACTCTTTCTTTAAGGACTTTAGTAAAATCTCTATCTTTAAACTCTTCTTTAGAGGAATTAATTAGGTCTGTCCAGTTCTTATTTTAGTTGGTTGTGTTCTATTTATTAAACCATAGGGCAGCGGCTCCCTCCAGAAATATCTCAAAATAACCTAGTTTGTAAGAGTCAGCCCATCCGATTTCTATGCCGGTTCTCTTGTACTTATTTAGAAAATTTATTACTTTTTTGCACTGGCTAGTGCCTCTTCATGGCTGGTGGTTTTTCTTTTTATGTTTCGTCATTTTCTGAATCTTGTTCTAAAACGTCAGGGGATGGGGATTTTTGATTTAGTGTCTTTTTTTGATTCTCGCTTTTGTCCTCTGTCTTCCTACTCTAGTTTATATTTTCATCATCGTCTCTTTTATTTTTTTTTTGACTAATAAATTGAAACTTCAGAGACTTATTGTATTCGCTGGGCTGGCTCGTGGTGAACGGATTGTTCTTCGTGACCTATTTTGGTTGAAATGTTTCTTCCAATAATGAGCTTCTCTTTGGTCTAAAATTGTATCTTTTCTCCGACATCAACTAATTTTTTGCTTTGGTTAAGTTTTGTTTCTATCTTGACTTGATAGTGCCCCCGACAAAACCAACTACGCAGTTCAACGGCCGTATTTAAAGACTTGATTCTTAATGAAAACTGCGGTGTAGTTGTTTTTTGTATCTAGTACGTTTTGTTTCTCTGTGGTCGTTCTAGTCGTACATAGCCCATCTATTTTAGTTTTCTTAATCTTAGTTCTGTCGGTGAAGTCGTTTGACCAGTACGGATTGGCGTCGCTTTGTTTCGGGGCTTTGCGCCGCGCCTGTGTACTTGGCGGTTCCGACGGAGCGTGGTCGTTGACTTTTCCGTGTGCATGGTAACCTCGGTTGGCGATTTAGGTAATGACGGCTGCCTGCGTGCTTCTGTACTCCGTGTCGATTCTGGGTTTCGTAGGATGGGATCGCTCATCTGAGAAAAGAGAAGTTGAGACTTTTAGGAAATCTCGTATGAAAAACGTCGCTGGGGTGAGTTTTGGTCCTGTTTGTCCGAGTGTCAGATATCGTCGTCATTTCAGAGCACGTTATTGGTTGAAACCATCTTGTGATCGATCGATATTTTACTCGTAAAGGTGCATGCTACGGCAAACTTGACCGGCTTTCAGAGAAGGACATCGCGTCGTTCAAATGACTTTAGTGCGATGGGCCGGTCGCGGAATACGGAATTTTGGATTTTAATAGAAGGGGTCACTTCTCAAGGTATGATCGTTCTATTACGCCCAGAATCGAGCCCCTGGTAGTCAAACATATTTTTCGATGGAATTCTGGGCCTTTGTGGCTTGGATTTTGATGGGCTCACATGGCGAAGAAAAAGTGAAGAAAATCCCGCATTTACGGACGCCACCCAACCTTCTCAACGCTGAAGCCTCGAACTTTGAAGAAAACGATTCATCAGGGAGCGCCATGAAAAGGATTATTTTATTTGGTCACCGTTTAGCGACAAAAATTACCCCTCCTCAGGAAGGTATGAATTTTAGAGAGTCAACAGAGATTTATTGTCTACTGGAAAATATATTTTTGGATGACCAACCTCACTAACGTTATGGACAATATCGGGACAGCTGAACAAAGCCTTAGCGGGAATAGAAGTAGTTCTGTTTCCTTCCCTCAACCTCAACTAGAATCACGAAAAAAATATTACTTACTTTATTTTTCAAAACTATGACAGATAATAACTAGTCTTGCCCAATACGCGGGCGCGAGAGCAACTAGAAATAACGGCAGGCAAAACAGAAAATTAAATTGTAGCCTACGACAGGCAGACAACAACTCTCTAATCTAACTAAGAAAGAGAAGCCAGTAAAAATGTGCTGTGAGAAAAAGATGGTCGCGAGAGGATGACGATATACGATACAAGTGAAAGAGAGAGATACCGCCAACTAACGAATGCTAACTGACAGCCCAAAATCGCCAGTCACGTCACATGTAAGTAATGAAAACAAGAGAAAATTTTCGGGTTGTTGTTACGTTCAAAATGCGTTTTAAGACATTTACCAGAATTTTTTACTCCACAAATTGTTACTAGTTTACGAGAAACAATTTAACTTAAATCCAGTACTAATATTCTAGCGAAAAAAACCTATCGGTATTAATTAATGTCGTCAATAGAATCTTTCTACTGTTATGTTTACTTACTCATTTTGACACTTTTTTAGTACTGTATCTTGAATCAATTTTCCCGGGGTCGAACAAGATTGGTACTGGGTTGTATTCACTTTCTTAATCATTATTTTGGGGTAATTTCTTAAAATAACACCACTTTGTTTATTTCTGTCATGGCATCAAATTTTGTGTGGTTATAATTCGGTGAACAAAAGTACGGGAGAATCTCGAGGCCTTTACCCTTAGGCGACAGCGTGCGCCGGCCTAGTTGTAATAATGCGGTTGTTTACTTACTTATTATTTTTTTATTTATTTAGATAAATGTATAAATTTATATAATAACAATAAAGTTCTAGGGCATCTCAAATTTATTTATACCTAGTAAACACCAGTATGTAGAAAAAATAAGTAGGTGGGTGGCTGGTACTGTTATCCGCGATAATCTTTTTTTTACCTTTTCATTTAATTCAGAGACTCAGATACAAATATTACTTGGTAGGTTGTTTTACATTTTGCATAAACAATATCTAATTGTTAGGAGCATGTGCATACCAATTGGATTATCGATAACACATTCATTTAATTTGTTACAAACCCCCCGACGTTGAATATGAAGCTCGTCTCTCCTCTGCGCTCGTTTATTCTAATCATAAATAATTTCCTAAACACACTGAAAAATCCCTCATCTCTGCTATTACCTATTGTGGCCATGAGGACTGCATCTATTACTCTATCAATGTAAAAGGATCTAGATTGATCGTTAATGAGGAATGACTGGCAAAGAGCTTTAAATGAATCTTCATTAGATAACTCAGGATGATTGAAGAGCATATCACCTATCATGTTAGCTGCCACGAATAATGCATTCTCAATGAATGAAAGCTGTATTCTATCAATCTTCTTTATGGCTGTCTGTCTAATCATATAATATATAATACAATAATATAATATACTTTGTTCTTTGTCAATATTACTGACTTTTTCGAATAAAAATTCTGTGGCAAATTGTAAGAATTTCCTAATCGCTCAATTATCAATAGGTTTATTTTGTCGATAGCTGATGGAGCATGTTGGGTTCCTCTAAAGCATATCCCTGAGCATGCTCTAATAGTTCCAGTGCCTCCTTTAATGCTTATTTTTATAGGGTTATAGGGATAGCAGCAATTTGTGAGTGAGTAGTCTTATTGCCAATTGTGGTGTGAGAAAAGAATGGATATACGACACAAGTGAAAGAGAGAGATAACGCCAACTAACCAATGCTAACTGACAGCCCAAAATCGCCAGGCACGTCACATGTAAGTAATGAAAACAAGAGAAAATTTTCGGGTTGTTGTTACGTTCAAAATGCGTTTTAAAACATTTACCAGAATTTTTTACTCCACAAATTGTTACTAGTTTACGAGAAACAATTTAACTTAAATCCAGTACTAATATTCTAGCGAAAAAACCTATCGGTATTAATTAATGTCTTCAATAGAATCTTTCTACTGTTATGTTTACTTACTCATTTTGACACTTTTTTAGTACTGTATCTTGAATCCATTTTCCCGGGGTCGAACAAGATTGGTACTGGGTTGTATTCACTTTCTTAATCATTATTTTGGGGTATTTTCTTAAAATAACACCACTTTGTTTATTTCTGTCATGGCATCAAATTTTGTGTGGTTATAATTCGGTGAACAAAAGTACGGGAGAATCTCGAGGCCTTTACCCTTAGGCGACAGCGTGCGCCGACCTTTACTGTTGATAATGACTAATGGCCAGAGGACTGCTAGTTGTAATAATGCGATTGTTTACTTACTTATTCTTTTTTTATTTATTTAGATAAATGTATAAATTTATATAATAACAATGAAGTTCTAGGGCATCTCAAATTTATTTATACCTAGTAAACACCAGTATGTAGAAAAAATAAGTAGGTGGGTGGCTGGTATTGTTATCCGCGATAATCTTTTTTTTTACCTTTTCATTTAATTCAGAGACTCAGATACAAATATTACTTGGTAGGTTGTTTTACATTTTGCATAAACAATATCTAATTGTTAGAAGCATGTGCATACCAATTGGATTATCGATAATACATTCATTTAATTTGTTACAAAACCCCTCGACGTTGAATATGAAGCTTGTCTCTCCTCTGCGCTCGTTTATTCCAATCATTAATAATTTCCTAAACACACTGAAAAATCCCTCATCTCTGCTATTATCTATTGTGGCCATGAGGACTGCATCTATAATGCCATGAATAATGCATTCTCAATGAATGAAAGGTGTATTCCGTCAATCTTCTTTATGGCTGTCTGTCTAATCATATAATATACTTTGTTCTTTGTCAATATTACTGATTTTTTCGAATAAAAGTTCTGTGGCAAGTTGTAGGAATTTCCTAGTCGCTCAATTGCCAATAGTTTTATAGGGATAGCAGCAATTTGTGAGTGGGTAGTCTTATTGCCAATTTTGGTGTCAGTTGTCAGCCAAACACCTAGCTGGAATTCTACTATATGCTTCTGGAAACACGTCAATAGAGTTGTATTCCTCATGTTGATGATTTTTTGACAAGTCCTCATATACAGTTTCAAACCATCTGCTATACTGATGTCCTTCAATCTTAACTCTATATTCTTGTTGGATATCATCTGAATATACTTCATAAGTCTTTCCTTTATCCTGAAAGCACCCTTTATTTCATCACTCAACTCTCGTTGGTTCTTGTTCTTTTGAGTATCTATGAATCCGAACTGTTTCTGTTTTTCATTCTTCTCAAACCAGTGTTTTTGAAGCTGGAGAATACATTTTAAGAATTTCTCATCACCTTTTATCACTTTTGCACCCTCGAAGCATTCTGAAAGGAATATGTCAACTGAATGAACATCTTCTTCAGCATCAAGGATAATTGGTTCGCAATAGAACATTGGAGTCAACTTTCCTTTCCTTTGAGCAACGCGAATAGCTTCTCCTTTTCAGTTGGGCATACTCCAGGGATAGAACTTTCTCTTATTCTGCATAACCAATTGTTCATTCCATCAATATATTCACCAATTATATTTGGCTTAAACATCTGTTTGACAATTCTGCTTCGTTCTCTATTTTGTCACAAATGTCTAACACTTTCATGTTGGCTTGGCTGACTAATAGGAAGTTGTACACTTTGCTCTCACCTGGCATCTGTTCATCCCTGTTAAATAGATCTATTTGTAAATTATTTAGTGATACCACAATTAATGAAGTGTATAAAGGGTCATCGCTTTCCTGTAGTTATCTGCTCACTGATCCAGTCACATCTAATGTAACTTTTACTTCAATAAACTTTTTATCTTTTGTATCAATGATGTCATACATTTTTAAAGATTGAAAGATTTTTGCTGCTGCAAGCCCTTCTAATACTATATACCTATATTTTAGCATTTCTTCGTGATCCAATTCAAATGGTTCTTCTGGGTCTGGATAATCAGCTTCACCTGCACTCCTGTCACTTGTGACATCATCTTTTAAGAACATAAATTCATCTTTATCAGAATAATCACTATCCATTTGAGCTGAAGTCACAGGTTGTGGTTCATCTTTCAAACGTTTGGCTGGTGGCCCAGGAATTTTCTCTTTTCTTAACCTTTTCAGGCCTTGCATCATGACAATATCAAGATTATGGCTTGGTTCTAAATTTGCTAATAATACACAGACCATGTCATGGCAGAGTGATCTTTCCCGTTTAGCCCAATTTTCACTCTCCCAATGTGTGTTAGTTATCCCGAATCGGTTTGCCAAATTTCCAACTATATTTTTGTTTTGTTTCGAATGGAACGATGTCAGATTTAAAAGTATGAAAAGATTTCGTTTTCATAAATTGGGACCTTGCCAAAATTTCAAATTTATACAACATTTTTTTTATCGGTGTCCTTGTCAAATTCTTGGATTGTTGAACATGATAATATTTTTTTTTGTGGGGGGTTTCGTTGGAGACTACGTTATTATTGGACTTTCATACTTGGTCAGATTTTAGTTTTTTGACTTTGCCCGATTTTTTGATTTTGACACTTAGTCAAGTTGGTGGTACGACATTTATTTTTTTTGCTGGGCCAGCCGGGGGGCTCCTTTTATTTTGTTCTACCTTGAAGGAGGGAAGATGTATTATTTTGGAGCAATAAAAATTATCTTTTTTTTTTGTCATTGGGAAAAAAAAAGATAAGTCTCGTTTCGGTTGTACTATAAGTAGAGTGTCCACGCAGTATTTAGCTGAATAATTATAACAGGTTTCCTAGTCTCGTCAGGACTACCACCGTTATGACTGGTTGGTGAAAAATTGATCACTTTTTGCTGACTGCTCAGTTATATATTACTACTTTTTTTTTCGGAACATAACTAAAATTCGCCTACCTACTTTGGTTTAATTTTAATAGGCCTATTTTTTTGCGTAAATTGTAAAATCGGACATACAGACAGACTGACTTACGGATTTTAATTACTTGTTTTATCCTAAGACCTCTTTGCTTTAGAATATTTGTGGCTTGGACCCTTTTACTCTGAAGAACAACTTAAACAAATTGGGTAATGTTAAAAGGTTTACACGATTACCGTTAGGAAATTTGTGCTTGTTGGTAAGAATTTTAATAAAATATTTGTTTATGAAGAGGTTGAAAAATCTTGCATGTCGAATTTCGTTTGTATGGAGTGTACTGAAGTTAAGGAATCGTATCATTACTTTTTTTTTTTTGGGAAACTAGACCTCTATGTTTTAGTAGTACATGATTTTTTTTTATATATTCTTTTCGTATAGGGGGGAATTATTGGATGGGAAGGTTGCCGTATTGTTGGAAAGATCTTACTTAGTGTGCTAGCCATTGAAGTTGTTTTGGGTCTTGCGAATTTGAAATTCGTGGAGGGGTGGACAATATAAACAGAGAGAAGCAGTGAAAATGGAGCTTAACAACCTTAGGATAGTATTCCTTGTTTTTGACAGCTAGGGGAATGAAGTTGAACACTACGACAGGAAATTGCTTAAAAACAAAAGATCAAAAGATCTTGGGTGGAAATAAAGAAAATTCAAACTTGGATGAGTATTCCACAAGGAACACACAAAAGATCAAAGCGAAAAGAGAAATGAATAAACGATGTTTCGCCCTGGGTAACCAGCGTGGGCTCATCAGTAGTTTCACTGGGCACCCTCCACTATACATCATTAAACACCATCATACACTTAGATTTCCAACCTTGAACCACTCACAAATAGGCATCGTTCCGCACTGGTACTTACTTATCCAAGTTACCTAATACGAATTCGTCCTGGCGTGTTAATATTTCCAGTAGGATTATGCTCCTAAGGCAATTAAAATAAAGAAGAAGTTAAAAAACCTCCAAATCAGTTACTTCAACCGAAAAGAAACTAAAAAACAAAAGATCAAAAGATCTTGGGTGGAAATAAAGAAAATTCAAACTTGGATGAGTATTCCACAAGGAACACACAAAAGATCAAAGCGAAAAGAGAAATGAATAAACGATGTTTCGCCCTGGGTAACCAGCGTGGGCTCATCAGTAGTTTCACTGGGCACCCTCCACTATACATCATTAAACACCATCATACACTTAGATTTCCAACCTTGAACCACTCACAAATAGGCATCGTTCCGCACTGGTACTTACTTATCCAAGTTACCTAATACGAATTCGTCCTGGCGTGTTAATATTTCCAGTAGGATTATGCTCCTAAGGCAATTAAAATAAAGAAGAAGTTAAAAAACCTCCAAATCAGTTACTTCAACCGAAAAGAAACTAAAAAACAAAAGATCAAAAGATCTTGGGTGGAAATAAAGAAAATTCATCAAGGCCTACAGCAGTAGAATTTTAAGAAAAAAATATTTTTAGGTACCCGGTGTACCACAAAATTTTACTAGTTTTAAGGATATTTTTTGTTATCATTATGTTGCGGAAAATAGAGGTTAAGCGCTTGGACGTCGACGAGCTGTCGTACGAGGTGGCTATCGGGGGAATTGATTCTCAAGGCTCTTCTGGGGAATTACAGACAAGGTTGACGCTAGCTTAGTGGTGAGAGAATACTATAAGAAATAAAAGGGGGAGTAACAAAGGGCAGGAAAAGATACAGTCCTCCTAGTCAATAAGGGGTCAAAATATGAGAATTACGGAACTTACATAAATTTTCCGGAGTGACTAGCAAAATTTCATTCCAGATCAAAGAACAATGCTGCACCTCCTATACATATTAGTTGTGCCACCGTTGGTATGGGCCCAGAATATCGAGGTGACAGCCGGTTCATACTGGAAGAAAATGCCTGACACAATCACGTACGAGGCATCGGTACCCATCACATACACCATGGAATGGATAGATACACGAATTGGACCTAAAATAACAACTAAAAACTATAAAGGTAATAACTTACTAGAACACCAATATTGCGCAGCAATTAAAAATATTAACGATATTAACACATTGGCCGATAACGAATAAGCCGCGATGTCTCAAAATTGGAATACAAAACATTTACAGAACATTTCCCTTAGTTACGGGGAAAAACGCGTACTAAGAGAGATTGAGTTAATAGGAAACTTCTTTTCATGGTGCTGTAATGTAGCTACGTAGAAGAAATTGGACTCACTGGTAATGGATGAACACGAGCTACAGGACAATATAAATAAAATTAATTCGGGACTGGAAATAAGGCCTACACGCAAAATTTTAAAGATACCGAGAAAAAAATTAAAACTTTGGAGCAATTTATGCTACACTTTGAGGCGTCAGTTGGCAAATCTGAAGACGCATGGTTCAAAATGACTGACACACTATTGACATACCAATACGTTAACACCGTTTGGTTTATACAGCTTATGCGGGAAATGCGGAAACAGGACATTTTAAGCGATTGTAAAAGTAACCTAATTCCATCAGCTATTGTTAACGCGGACATTTTGAATAATGATCTACTTCTACTACAAAAGCATTTAAAGAATAACAGCTACAAGTTGGTAATACCTATGTCAGATTTTTCAAAATTGTATCAGTTATCCCTATGTGACTGCACTATTACGAAGGATAAAATTATAATACACATAAAGGTTCCCATCGTGCAAGAAGACACGAGATGGGCGTTATTCAAATTAGCGGTAATACCATTTAAATGGCAGTCATAAACATGCACAATAGAGCACGAAGACGTATATCTCGCTGTATGACATAAGAGTAATCTCGGGTGTAGGGCTACACTTGTGTAAACCCTATAGCACCTCTCCTTGTTTCCTGCCGAGATATAGAGCGCATTCACGCCAAAGCCCTATCTGTGCAAGGAAGCTCTTCACGGGCAGTAGCGTCCAAGATATTGCGCTGTCACAGAAGCGTGGCGACCTTGATAACGGAGGCCGAAGAAACCAAATAGTTCAATCATATGCCCTCAAGAAAAAATAGAGTTGTCCGAGAAATTGTTGAAGCACCAGGGGCTCTCAAAATCGACTTGCCATGTAACTACAAACTGGTAGAGGGTGAGAGTCAGCTGATTCCACATAGGTTTCCATGTCCACGGGGCCAAAAACCTGCAAAGATAAAGCATGTGTTATCAGCGCCCTGGACAAATATAAAAAGTTTTATGCTGAACCCATTAAATAAAATAAACCCCCCAACATATACCAAGTTGGGATAAAATTTTGAACACAGATTCCGGAAAAACTGTCGTACGCAGACAAATACGGTGCCCACACGGACACCATCATGATCATTTGAAATACAGCTATTTCAGTAGTACTAATTTACCTCGTGCTACACCGAGAAAATATGCCATTCGCACTACTCCCAATGGCAGGACGAGCATTGTTAGGACTATTCTATGCTATCTTTGCTATACTGGCGCTATACATTATCACACGGCTAACCTACACTTACCTAAAAAACGAGAAAGACAGTGTCTTAGAAATGACTAAGAGTAAAAATGTTGAGTGCATCCCAAAGGAATTGAACTCAAAGAAAAAATGTTAAAAAGAAGTTAAACAAGAGGTAAGGAAAAGTTCGGAGATGTTAGTTTAGAGCACTACGTACGCAGGTGCGTGCTACATACGAAAACAGGACGGCTTAGGACTATAGGGAAATTAATAATTAACAAATTAAAAGCCAAAAATTAAAAATTAAAAATTAAAATGAAAATACAATATGTTACAGTAGGACATCCCCTCCTTAATTCTAAAAAAAGGCAGGGGCTATAAAGGTCAAAATTTGGAAAATTAAAAATAGCGCAACATGTTACTTTTCGCGAGTTGTTGTTGTTACAAAGTTAGTTAGTGAAAAAAAAGAACTCCTTGTCCCGTGAACTAGAGTTAGGAATATAAATGAATAAAGTTAATATTAGTTAATTAAATCCGGGTTAAACATTAAGCGTTAAAACATAAACAAAGAACACGTGGTGGTTAATAACAATATCGCAACATAACGGAATACCGAGTGATAATCACGAGGCGACATGACCCGAGAAACGACCTCGTACACAGTGATTGACTAGATCAAGATCTAAAGTAAATACACGTGGCCTTTTAGTTAAATGGAAGAGAGTAGGCAGGCCACGGTGAAGATTAGAACGAGGTCATACTACGCGGATACAGGCCGATCAAAATACTTTACGAATAAAGGTTCGGTTTTGTTTAGCCAAAAAGTCGCTATCATACAGAAAATAATTACGACAAAAAGAAAAGACAAAAACTGGAATATTTATTTAAGTATTGAGTCTTATTTGAGCAAAGTTTTTTTTTGGGACAATTGTTGCTGATGTAAACTGGGTAGTTAGATAGAAAAACCTCATCGTGCACAAAGAACTAAAGGGCGAATAATACGATTAGCAATTAGGTATAATAAGCAATTGGGAGAAAACACCAGATTGGGTAACCATGTGGGTACAAATGGCGAGTACGCACACAGAGCGGTGGGAGAGTGAGCCAGTGGCGTGCAGGTTGATCGCAAGTGTTTCCAGATAATGACACCAGGCAAAAAGGTGAGAAGGCCCTATTGCCAGGTATACCGATTATGACCCCCCGAAAGTGTCCCCAGTAAACGGGCGTGTGATGCGCGTAGTTATCAAGCAAAGTAACCCCTGAGCAACTGACTCACAAACGCTCACACGCTTAAGGGAAATCGTTAGTCGAGAAAGTGGGTGATCTCCTTGAAGTAAGGAGAGATAATGGTGTTTCGATATCATTTTAGACGGGTTAAGAACTTATCATATTTTATGTTACTAGCTAGCAATAATGTTAGTGAACGAAAATTAGGGATTGCGATAATTAATTAGGGCACATTTCAAGGCTTTAAGTGCGGCTAATTAGGAATAGGTATGGATGGCACAATCAGGAGTTAGGACACAAGCTAGGGGAGCTGAGGGTGGTTCAGACTAGGCATTTTATAGGTTAAGAATATTGTAATAATAATTTGGAACCACGCCTAGGACGCACAAGCGTCAAGGAGTTATTAGCAGATAGAGAGGCAAATAAATAAGGATGACTAGACAGCATGGTTTTACGACCGGTTGCTATTTTTAATGGCAAAAATAGACACACATCGGCGAAAAAATTTAATCAATCTAACATAAAACTGGGTAGGGGAAGACACGGTAAGGCCGCACAAAAATTGGTGACTATTTAAATAAAAATCAGAAATCGAAACGTCAAGACCCACTTAAAGGAAATATTTTGATTTACTTGGGTTAAGATAACTTAGTTTTTACGACCCACCTGTTAATAAATTTTGGCTGAATATGGGTTGCGCAAGCTGCAGCCGCGTAGCATCCTAACGGGAGTTTCCGGCAATAAGGGGCACCTTAACATTCGGATCAAAAAGGGTCCGAGTAGGTAATCTCTGACACACGTACATATAAACTAAGTTAAGGCTAACTTACGCCACATTGCAACTAAAGACTAAGGAGGTATTTTGAAATTGTAAATATGAAATGAACTATAGAAAACTATATAGAAAACCCAAAAATAAGAAAGAGACACTTTTTAACGAAAAACTTACCTGTTGTAAACACACATCGACAACTTCGGGACAGGTACAAGCGGGAAACGGGTAATCCAGACGCCAGAGGACGTTACACACACATTAAAAACAATTAATAAAACCAATAACTCACTACAGCACACGCGAGTAATTAGGGACCGTTTGGGTCACGTGGTTCAGAATTTGACACACAAAGTATAATGTGACTTCGTTTCAACGTCATTAGTAGTAGGGTAGGTTAGCCACTTTCAAATAAAATGAGGAGATGAGGGTGGGCGTGGCCACCCCCTTCAACCCCTCACCCCTGACCTTTGACCTTTCACCCTTGACCTTTGACCTTTGACCTTTCACCCTTGATACTTGACCTTCGACCTTTGACCCTCTCATATATCCCCCTCTCTTCTTCTCCCCCTCTACTCCTCCTCTCTTCATTTCCCCTACCATTACTCTCTTCGCCCCTCTCTATTTACTTAACCCCTCTAAGTTTCTCCCACCACTACTTTAGTTTTTAGCCAGGAGAGGATATCTCTCTTTAAGTCGGTATTTCTACAACGGAAGAGTGATTTCTCCCCTCTCTTAGTACATACATTTTTTTGGTGGGAGAGTATCGGTATATAAATAGCCGTGTTTTATCAAGTTATAAAATAGTTCGTTTTTGGGAGTATATAGTGCACGATACGAAAATGAATTTGTGTGAGTTTTGTGGAAAAAATTTTACTCGTGTCGATAATCTTAAGAGGCATCAACGCACGGCATGTAAAAATACACCAGTTACAACTTCCGATGCATCTCCGGCTAAAAGACTAAAATTAAAAGAAAATGTGAAAAATAGTGGACAGTCGACTATGATTGCGAATAGTTTGTCATCAACATCAACCGCTTGTGACCAGGATGTGCAAAAAGTAATGTGTCCAACATGTAATGTATATGTACAAAAACGTTTAATGGCTGCACATTGTAGAACACAACAACACCGCACAAATGCATGCGTTCCGCTATCGGACGGGGTCAGTTTAATAAGAAGTGCTTTCGGAAAGAAGATTGCTAATTACAGGATTCACCCTGAGTCAATGGGTACAAACTATAAACAATTTTTTATAGATGTTAAAAACAAAGTATGCGAATTGTTGCAGAGATCAATAGAAGAATACTATGTAATTAAAATTAATCTGGAATTATTTGCTCTATTTGTGATGCCCAAAAATGAAGAATGTGAAGAAAAGTCGTTTAACACACAAAATCAAATTGTGCATGAAGGCTCCGACTTAAATGAGATCTATAATGATTTTGTCGATAAATTGATGAACCAAACTTCAGAGTTTGAAGAACGTAATTCTGGTAGGTATTAATATTTTTAAAAATAATGTAAATTTAAATAGCTTTTTTTTAAAAATTTTTTGGCCTACGATTACTTATATTTATTTATTTTCTCTTTTTAAGGATGGGCCTTACAACAAATTTCATATTTGGAGGTGAACATCAATAAATGTAACCCTGTTGGAGGCTCCTCATACATCAAGCTACCCAAACCCATTGAGAATAAGCACGCTGTCATAAATGTCAAAAATGAAGATCAAGCCTGCTTTGCCTGGGCGATAGTATCAGCATTGCGACCCGCTCATCAGAATCCTAACCTAATTTCATCATACCCGCACTATTCTTCGGTGATTAATGTGACAGGTATGGAGTTTCCAGTAAAATTACACGACATATCAAAGTTTGAGGAGCTAAATGATATCTCTATTAATGTGTATGGTCTCGAAAGTTTTTTCGAAAATGGTAAAATGAATTATGAAGTTGTAGGTCCTTATTATTACTCAAGAAAAAAAAAGAATTTTCACATTAACTTATTATTGGTTTTGCAGGATTGTCAGTCAAAAGATAAGAACCACGTTTGTGATAATTGCCAAAAAAGTCATTATTGTTGGATAAAAAATTTTTCGGCTTTAGTGTCTAAACAAATTTCTTCTAATGGCCACAAATTATATTTTTGTGATGGATGTTTAATCCATTTTAGATCTCCAAAAAATCTTCATCAACATCAACAAAACGATTGCACACATATCTTTACTGTCGCGCCTACGACCGATATGCGTATAGATAAGTTCGGGAACAGTGTTCCCTCAAATATTTTAAAATTTCAAAATATTCAAAAGCAAATGGAAGTACCCTTTGTAGTTTACGCAGATTTTGAATCCATCTTAGCACCAATACAAAGTTGTGAGCCCAACCCCAAAGGATCATTTACGGAACGAAATTTTATACATAAACCATATTCATTTGCTTATATTATAAAGTGTTCTTTTGATAGATCCATTTCAAAGTTTGTGCTCTATCGAGGCTCTGATGCTGCGAAAGTATTCGTTGAGCGTATGGAATCTGACTTAAGAGAGCTATATCACAAATATTTAAAGGATATAGTGCCAATGACACCTTTAAACGATCAGGAACTGATTGAAATGGAACAAGCAAGTGAATGTGGTATATGTGAAAAACATTTTGAGACTTTTGATACAAAGGTAACTGACCATTGTCATATAACGGGACGAAAACGCTTTATTGCCGCACATAGTAAGTGCAATCTAAATTATAAAACGCCTAATTTTGTCCCCATTGTGTTCCATAATTTGAGCGGCTATGATTGTCACATGTTTATCAAGGAACTGTGTCGCCATGGGGATAAAATCGATGTTATTGCCCAAAATAAAGAAAAATACATTTCTTTTACCAAATCCATATACATGCACGACTACACAAACTATAAGGGAGAAATAAAGAAAAAGTATTTAAAACTTCGATTTATTGATAGTTTTAAATTCTTAAGCACTTCGCTGGAAAATATAAGCAAAGGACTAGATTCTGAGTCATTTTTTGAGACTAAAAAGTATTTTCCCGACCCAGAAAACTTTAATTTGATGAGGCAAAAAGGTGTTTTTCCTTATAGTTTTGTCACAAGCCTTGCAAAATTAGATGTTTGTGAATTACCAACAAAAAATCAATTTTATGATAATCTAAACGAACAACATATTAGCGATGAAGACTATGAAAGAGCAAAAAAAGTTTGGAAAACATTTGGATGTAGAAATCTGGGCGAATTTGCAAATTTTTATTTAACTGGGGACGTACTGACTCTTTGTGACAGTTACGAAGCATTTTGCTTAAATTCATTAAAAGCCTATAAATTAGATCCAGCGCAATATTACACACTACCCTCACTGTCCTTTGATGCTATGCTTAGAATAACTAAAGTTCAATTAGAGCTACTAACCGACATCGATATGATACATTTCTTTAAAAACGGTATTCGGGGGGGTGTAAGCCAATGTACAGATCGAAAACATATCGCGAATAATAAGTATCTTCCAGAGTTTGACCCCAATGTTGATTCATCTTTCATTATGTACTTAGACGCAACAAATTTATACGGCCATAGCATGTCTCAACCTTTGCCCACTGATGGGTTTACAGAACAGGAAATCTTGCAATTAAATATTTCTGATATTTCAGAAAATAGTCCTATTGGATATGTACTTGAGGTTGATGTTTATTATCCACTTGATTTACACAATTCTCATTCAGACCTCCCTTTTTTGGTTGAAAATTTAATTCCCCCTGAATCCCAGTCAAAAATTAAAAAACTTATCCCAAACTTAAACCACAAACAAAAGTATGTTGTTCACTATAGGACTTTAAAACAAGCCATTGAACATGGCCTTATTATTATAAAAACCCATCGAATATTAAAGTTTAATCAATCTCCTTGGTTAAAAAGATACATTGATTTTAACACGGATTTAAGAAATAAGGCAAAAACTCCTTTTGAGAGTGACTTTTTTAAGTTTTCTACAAACTCCATATATGGTAAGACTATGGAGAATGTAGAAAATCGCAAGGACATAAAATTAGTCACAAGTTGGGAAACTATTGGTCGAAAAGTTGGTGCTAGAGCATTAGTTGCGCGACCCAATTTCAAGAACAGCTCAATATTTTCCGACGATTTTGTTGCTCTTCACATGGGAAAGCTAAAGGTTGTGTACGACAAACCAATTTATCTTGGTTTTTGTATCTTGGACTTGTCAAAAACAGTTATTTATGACTTTTTCTATGATGTTATGAAAAAACAATTCAAAGATAAAGCGTCTCTCTTATACATGGATACCGATTCATTAGTAATGAAAGTCATAACAAATGATTTTTATAAATATATGGTTGATAATCCGAATTATTTTGACACGTCTAACTATGATATCAATAATAGGTTTGGCATTATAAAAGGTCCTTCGGTGTTGGGAAAAATGAAAGATGAATTTCCTGGAAATCCAATAATGGCTTTTTATGGTACTGGCGCGAAGGCATATTGTATAAAGTCTCTTTTAAAAGAGACTAAAAAGGCAAAAGGTATAAAAAAATCGATTATTAAAAAACAAATGTCAATTGAGGATTATAAAAATATTGTAGAAAAGGGCGGTTTAATTTTTCGTAAAATGAAAACATTTAAGAGTGAATTACATAATATCTACACCGAAACAAAAAATAAAGTAGCTCTGTCTTCCCACGATGACAAACGTTATTTAATACCGGGCACTACGAGTACATTACCTTGGGGTCATTCAGAAATTAAATCATGCCAAGAGTTTTTAGAAGTGCTATCTTATCTTAGATCTTTAAATGAAAATGATTTGGCTAGAATAGAAAGAACTATGTTACCGTTCTAATGTTGTGTAGTAAACCATGTATATTAGCAATTGTTATTATTTGTGTAATAAAAAAAATACATTTATGTATTTATTTAAGTGTTTTTTTATTTGCTACCTTAACCTAAAAAAACAAATAAAAAGACCATGTTTAAACTAGGCAGTATTACCATTTAATAAATTTTTTAAAAATTTTACATTGGATAAAGCACATATAGATAAATTTTTATTGTTGTGATATAAACAGCTAGGATTTCCTTTGGGCAGCGGAGGATGTTCTGGAAGTTCAATAACATTGGAAATATATTTTCGGATAAAATTGGCTTTTTCCAGCCCTTTAACATACACAAATTCTCACAGACTTGAAATGTGCTGTATAATATCTTTAAAATCTTCAATATTGGTAAATCCATTAGACCAGTTTATGCAGTGGTGGTACTTCATAATCCAATTGGCTTGTTTCTTATATTTTAAATCCAATTTGCTAATGTTAAATGGAGGTTTAAAAACGTAATGAGCTATTTTTAAACCATCATAAGCCGCCAATTCTTTGGGTATAAATTTGTTATTGTGAGCCTTAAATCCTTGTACGTCAACAAACATATTTACAATAGAGTAGCCAGTAGAAAAGTGATGTGCAAAATTTTAAAACCATAAACTTTATACAATATCTGCAGCGTTAATCCATGAATTGTGCTTTTCAGGGAAACCCAGCCACTTAACGTAATACTCATTTCTATGGTTCCTTTTTCGTTTTCGAAGTATTTTTTCTACTAAATATACATCCGGATTTTTGGTTTTTTGTAGTTCTAATTCGTAAAATGCTCGACGTATTGGTTCTCCATCAAGACTTTTTAAAATATATGAGGCTGGATTTGTAAAATTAACTTTATCAATTATAAACAGCTCTGTAGACCACGATGGAGTATATCCTTTTTCAAAAATTGATTTATATTTACTTATTCGAACTTTGTCTCCAACTTTAAACTTAAACTTTTTCGGCGCAATTTTTATGTTTTGAAATGCTCTAATTTGGGAGTTTGGCTTGACATCAATTGGTCTCATTTTAATAGTGGTGTGTACTGTTCTATTGTATTTATTAACTATTTGTTCTAAAATATCAATCCATTTGTAGCTACCCCTAGCAGAAAACTCCTTAAATAATTTGTTTTTTATTGTTTTAATTACCCTTTCAACGATAGCTGCTTTTTTAGTACTATACGTGCAGTAATGATTAATTCTTTTTTTCTTCATAAGTGCTCGAAAATTAGCATTAAAAAATTCTGTTCCTTGATCAGATTGGAGATTGCTAGGGAAACATTTTGCCTCTTTAAATATATCTTTCATTGCGTCATGTACTTCAGGTCCTGTTTTGGTCCGTAAGGGCCTGACCCACACGAATTTAGAAAAGCAATTTATGCAGACCAAAATATATCGATAACCGTTATTTTCTTTTAAATACTGTTGCATATCAGCCAAATCGATTTGCCACAAATCATTATATCCCTTAATTATAGTTTTTCTTCTGGGAAAATTTTTCCTTGCTGTTCTAACTAATTAACTACACTTAGTTTTTCCTGACTAACCATTTTAGCTTCTTTGTAATTTTTTACACAGTTGAGCCTGGATGATGTAATAAAACAATTTTTTCAATTTTTTCGATTCTTATACGCAAATGTTGAAATTTGTACCATACCTCAGAATCTAAATCTTCAACTGTTGGTTTTTTGTTCTTTATAAAGTCTTCTAAATTGGATTGAACAATACTAACAGCTACTGTTATAGCTGCTTTTAAGTCTTCTACAATCTTTCCTAGACGGTTTTCCAAAAACTTCGAATTAACTGCATCGTTTTCATTTATCGCATCTCCAACGTTGCATAACCGCTTATTATCAATATCAAACTGTTGGTCTGAAGTCAATTTAAAACCGTTTCCATTCAGCCCTTTTATAATCTTCACTTTAGAACTATGACCCAAGCGTCCGAACTTATCTATAGTGTTCACACCAACCATTTCATTTAACAACTAACACTAAATTAAAAATATTCATGGTTTTAAATGTTTTTTTTTTAATTAATATATAACACCTTCTTCTTTGAGCTCTTCAATAATGGACAGTATTTCACTATCGTGCACTGTATGCCCAGCCATTTTAGAATTCCACAATAGTCGCAAGCGTGCAACCAACTCCTGCGCTGTATTCCAGTACACATACTCAACTTTTTTATTGCCAAGTAATTTATTTTTTAAATTTATGTTTTGTCGCTTTTTAAGACCAGATCCTGTTTTTTCAAAAATAAGCGGTTTAATAAAATTGGTAAATTCAGCAGATTTCCTTTTATTTATTCCATTAATTTTATCGTATCGATTAAAGTAGGCATTAGAAACTTGAAGAATATCTTTGTAATCGCTGAGAACATTCTGATCAATTTCGTTTATGCTGGATTCATGCGGTTTCTTTAAAAACAGTAAGTCATATAATTGTCTAGATCCGATGTATTCTCCGAGTTTATGTTTTCCACGCCATAATGTTATCATTCCACCAGGAAATCTTATTATTACATCTCCTATATACATCTTCTTATTAGCAATATTATATCGGACTCCATACACAGTATCATACCTTGTTGGATTATCTTTTAACCCATATATATAGGTCATAGCTATAGCTTGTGATTCTCCTCCGGATCTTCGCATAAAAGATATATCATTATCAGTCAGCCCTGTTGTATTAAGTGAACTATCGGTCAACTTTGAATTGTTTGAGGGCGTGCCTGTTAATGGCGGACTAATTGGATATAATTCTAAATTTTCTTTCCCAAATGATTTTTCGCTGACATTTTCAGTTCCCTCCTCTTTCTCCAGATCATTATTCCTTGTATTTGTTGATATTGAGACAGCTGCAGGTTTTTTATTTTTCTTGATGCTCGCAACATTTTCTGAAATCGAGACTAGGGGTTTGGAAATGGGTCCATAAAATTTATCCAACCCAATTTTGTCATGTAACTGCTCACTTTTCAGAGCTTTAAACTTTTTCCTTACAGCGTCAGTCATTAAAACAAGTTCACGTTTTAAAGATATATCATTAATTGACATGATTATGATGTGTGCTTCTGTTCATTCAACTTGCAACTAATAAAGAATGTGAATATGTTATAAATATATGTAGTTGTCAAAACCTTTTCTATATCTTCCACTGTTTAAATCAGCGTCTTTATCAATCACTAAAAAATCATGTTTATCACTCCAACATTTTCCAGAAATTTCTTGAAACTGAGAAAATGTAAAGTCTGGTGAAACATGGTCGGAAAAAATGTGTTTGAGATTTGTTTCATCTTGTTTAAACACTACAAGAAAATTTGCACTGTCTTGAACCAGTTGTTTTGGCACTCTAGAATACGTTTGGGCTAAAAAAAAACAATCAATATTTCTATGTCTACCCATACTGTAATATGTTCTTATAATATCCTGATTATCACAAATTACATCATCGAATACAAAGACAGAATTTTCTTTTGCTTCGTTTGGATGTATGACGTTGGAGGTGTCATCAAACGTGTAATATCCTAATCCCTTTATTGGAGTCAAAATCTTCTTTAGATATTCATATTTTGGTTGAAAAAGTGATTTAGAGTAGACATAAACATTTTCAAAACGTAAACCAAGAGGGTGTGTTAAAAGTGTAATAAGAACATTGGTTTTTCCACAGTTTGATGGTCCTATTATAAGACCTCGAATAGAATTCGGTAGTAGTTTTCCATGGCGAGACTTAATGCTACCATGGCCAATTTTTTCATCTAAATTAATAACAGAAATTTTATCTTGTTGTTGCACGAGACGCATGACGATAGAGACTAAAATTTGTATTTAAGCTAAGGTAGATATATAATTGTTTTCATTCAAATGTTGCTACCCGACCGCAAAAGACAGTGCGACAAAAAGAAAGGTTATGGTATTTTTAATTCTCTGATAAATAAGTTACCAGTTGAACTACACCTTCCTTTTTACCAATTCTGTGGCCCAGCCACTCGTCTAAATAAGAGATTAGCTAGGGGTGACCCTGGAATTAATCAATTAGATAAAGCTTGCAAAAAACATGATATCAGTTACGCAAATAATTTGAATAATTTAGAAGAACGACACAAAGCTGATAAGCAACTGCAAGACGCGGCAGAACAAATTGTGAAGTCGACCAATACAGGACTCAAAGAGAAGGCTGCTGCTTGGTTTGTTGCAAAAGCTATGAAAGTAAAGCAGAGGTTTGGAATGGGGCTGAAATACAAAATCACAGGAGGAACAAAAAACGGGAAAAATGTCAGAAAAGTAAAAAAAGGAAAATCTATGAAAACAAAGCAAACATTTGGAATGGGCCATAAACGCAAAAAAACTAAAAGTGTTAAAAAAGGAAAGAATGTAAAAAAAGTGGCGTTGGGTGCTGCTGTAAGAAAAATTCGATCGGAACTTCAATCCTACCGAAAAACCAATAAACAAAAACATCAAAACGTATCAACTATATCAAAACTTGCATTGGCTGCAGCACGAAAGCATATAAAAGCATATGGTGGAAAAAAGTTTATTAGAACACCGAGAATTATTCCTATACCTCGAACAGGCGGATTTTTACCATTTGCGTTGCCTGCTCTTATTCCTTTATTCTCAGCGTTATCCGCGATCGGAAGTTTAGCAGGAGGTGCAGCAGGTATTGCGAGGGCAGTTAAAAGTGTGGCCCAAAATAAGGATAGTGTTATTAACAATAAAAAGCAACATACATTATCAGAAAGTAAAAATGGAAGTGGACTCTATTTGAAACCATTTCGCACCGGACCAAAAACGGGCCAAAAAAGGATGAATCCGGGATTATTAACTTGGAGACCTTCCAACAAATGGGCAGTCACTGGACCGCTTACAGAAAGAAAGGAGGAAATGTTGTATATTATGATAGCTTTGGAAACTTACCCCCACCCCTAGAGTTTGTGAGATACATGCGCACTGGCACACATTCTGCCACTGAGATTCGCTATACATATACAAAAGAACAGAACTACGACACAGTTTGGTGTGGTCACTTATGCCTAAAGTTTTTAATGAGAAAGAACCCTTTTTAGCAGTAGTAAAATGAATTGTTTTTTAAATCCAAAGTCAGAACGTGAAAATTTAAAGAAAATGCATAAATCTTTGCGGGCTTTTAGTATATGTGGAAGTTTACTGAAAATGACGAAAGAAGAATTAAGTGATATGCCGAAAGAAGTAATGATTTCCTGCGCTCCCAATGAAATAGCTTTAGTGTGGGATAGATTACCGGAAGAACTTAAAAGTGATATTGATGTGTTGAAGTTTCAGTATTGTACTGACCACTACTCGGTAAGCAGTTCCACAGAAGATCAGATAGATGGTCCACCTCCGAGGAAAATTTATTGTTGTTTGTGTAACATCGAAGGATCTAGAATTTTAAAGTCTGAAGAAAGTGTTGATTGTAGTCTACTGTCGACTTGTTGTAAAACACAATAAAGAAATGTCGCACACCTTTACTTTACATAGCGACACAAGTGTGCTTCATGCAAATATTTATCCTCCTTTAGAATTGGACAAAAGAGAAAAATATGGATTAGGATTGGTGGGATTTTATTCCTACAATTCAATTTTTAATGTAGATGAAACAAATAATTGTTTTGGTTATAGCAAACAGCAATGGAAAGGACCAGTGTTGATAAAAATACCACCAGGGGCATATGAAATATCTGAAATTAGCAATGCTATGCTAAAGGCACTTCAAAAAGCAGCCAAAGACCTTGATGATACCATTTTTAGTTTAAATGCCAACAATAATACTTTGAAATGTGAAATTAAGTCAAAATACTATCTACATTTTAATCATCCCAACTCTATTGGAAAGATACTGGGATTTGGAATGGTGGAACGCTTAAAACCGAACGACAATCATATTTCATCATCAATGGTTGATATTTCTCGAGTAAGACTAATACGAGTTGACTCAAATATTACGGCAGGAGCATTCTTAAACTCTCGACAAGTTCACACACTATATGAATTCGATATTGGCGTAGAACCTGGATATAAGTTAAGTAAAGAACCAAACAACATTATTTATATGCCCATTTTTCCAGAAGGTCGTCAGTACATCGACAACATCACACTAAGGATCTTGGATGATAATAATCAGCTGATAAATTTTCAACGAGAAAAAATAATTGTTAAATTGGAGCTCAAGAAAATTTCATAAATATTTTAAAAGAGAATGGGATTTTGTTACCATACCAAAATTCGATGTCATCAACACGAATCCACCCAGATAAACAGACAAATAAATAAAAACAAGCGTAAATTTAGAAATAAAGTCAGTTGTGTTAGAAACATAACGAGAGAACGTTCTAAACTATCAACTGAAGATAAAAAGTTTTTAACAGCTCTTGGCCTACGAATAAAAAATCGATAAAATCAAGTGGAGACAAAAAAAAAGTCTTTAACAGCTCTTGGACTACGAATAAAAAATCGACAAAATGACATCAACAAGTGAAAAACTGGAAGTTTTTGGAGAACCCATTTTTGAAAATTCAATAATAAGCCTGGAGGAATTCAGCTACAAGCCATTTGGTAGCCCATCATTTAAAAATTCTGATGAAATTCGAATTCCAATTCAATTTCAGGATTTAATATTGGATATTTCTAACAGTTATATCTACATCGAGAGAAAATTTACTCCAAATGATACCACTAAAAAATGTTACCTATCAAATAACGCACTGGCTTTTCTTTTTGATGAAATACGTTACGAGATAGGTAGTGAACAAATTTGTGTGGTTAGAAAGCCGGGTATCAGTTCGACATTAAAAACGCTTGTTTCCTTTGGAAGTCGTCAAGAAAAAACTTTAAATACCTACGGATGGGGACTTAGTGAAAATGATCAATTTATTTTGGATAAGACAAGCCACACCTTTAGTGGTCGATTACCGCTCAAATATTTAATGGGGTTTGTTGAAGACTATACAAGAGGAATTTTTAATCAAAAACATGAGTTAATTCTAGTTTTGGCACACACATTTAGCAACAGTTACATTGGTGAAGTTGATGGCGAAATATCCATTGACAAAATTGAATGGAGGATTAAACACATCATTCCAGGCGATAAGGAAAAGTTAAGAATTTTGTCCAAAGTAAATAAAGCTGTAAATATTAAAGCTGCTTTTCGCATGTGGGATCTTTATGAGTTACCACTTCTTCGAAGTACCTCTTCAGATACGTGGGCGATAAGAAGTAGCACAAACTTGGAAAAGCCTCGATACATAATTGTTGCATTCCAAAATACCAATAATAGTAATAGCAAAAGCAAGGACGCAACAGAATTTATTTCTGCTGACATGTGTGACATAAGACTGTATATCAACTCAATAGTTTTTCCATACGAGAGATGGAATCTCGATTTTTCAAAAAAACTATGCGGGGCTGCCTTTTACGCATATGAGAATTTTCAAAAAAGCTATTATGGGAAAACATTCAGTGACCCAATGCTGGATTTTGAAAGTTTCATCGCCAACCCAGTATTTGTTATAGATTGTTCGCATCAACTAGATTCTATAACCTCATACACGGTCGACATCAAACTGGAATTTAACATAAGAAAATCAAAGTTTCCAGACAATACTAAGGTGTTTGCATTAATAATTCACGATTCACTTATTTCGTACAACATTGTAAACGGCACTGTTCAACGGGGATAAAGTTTTTTAAATTATTTTATTTTGTTAGATAAGTAGCCAGTATTTTTAATGTTTTTTTATCATGGTGTAAGTTTATAATTGTAGGTTTTACATCAGAAATAGAATGTATTTTTTAAATATTATAAGTATATAATAATTGTATATATATATTTTTTTGAAAAATAGTTTTACATAAGATATGAAGTGTAGTTTTTTATTAATAATCCAAAAAAAAAGAGATTTATATATTTATAGGGTACCATTAACTATTTCTTTGATTTGAATTTTCTTCCATCTCCGAGTCTGTGGATGACAGGAAACCATCAAGTTCCAATAAATTAGGAGGAGGCTCGTTAGAAACCGTCGTCCTTTCAAACAAATCCTGGCATTCCTCACAAACTCCAGATGCATTGAACCATTTTATTTGCTGATACGTCTTGCAAAATCCGCACTGCATACGGTCATTTATTATAAAGGGACTGCATACCGCTGTTGGTTTTGACATTTTTGATTTTGCTAAAAATAAAAAATTATTTTAATATTCGAAAAAATAGTAAAAACTAAAACTAAACATTTAAAAATAAAAAAGAATAAGAATAATACCTACATTATACGCCTTTTGCTAAAACTTCAATTATTCAACCAATTCCGAAGATCAAAAAGCTCATAACTTGGCTATCTCTGTGTGTAGAATAAAATGTTTCGAATAGAAAGAGTGTCTTTTAAAACCCTCTAACCATCCTCATTAATTGCGCATGTCCAACTTTTATTATTGTTGTTTGCGCATGACCCGAATCACCAACCAATGAACTTAGAGGAAAATGTTTCAAACACAAAATGAGTTTTTTCAGGCCCATAATACAGCCACATTCATTGCGCATAACGATATATTGTGGTTTTTTTTGCGCATCTTAAATGTCATATTTCCACAGGGAAGGGGGGGGGTGATAATTATGCGCACTATAGCGGAAAAGATTTTCGGACCCTCCGGGATAGGGGGGGGCGAGAGGGGGGGAGGGCGGAGGGGGGAGGGGGGAGGGGGGAGGGGTGGGGGGGCACAGCGTTTCCCCCTTACAATTTTTTTAAATTTTATAACTTTAAAAGATCGCGGCTATTTCATTTGATAGCATTTAAAGCATGTTAAAAATAGTACCCATTCTGTTTGATTTTTTTCGAATATTTTTTTCTCAGGAACTAAAGCTTCAATCAACATTAATCTAGGGACAGCTTTTATTGTAAATATTATGGCAAGTTAAAGTTCGAAAGTTACATTGTAATAAAGTGTTTTTGAATGATTGATGCTATAATCAACCTTATCCTCATAACGGGTTAGGATCAATACTTTTTTTATTTGGATCACGTAGAAAAGCAAAAAAAAATAATGCAACAAAAAGCCGATAATAAAAAAATTAATTTAAGGGTGAAAAGTCTTAAAGCCAAATTAGTACTGGAAATACCCATTTTTTTTTAAATCAAAATGCGTGCGGGTTGTTTTTCGTACACATTTAGAAAATATTTATTATTCTGATTAGTGCGGAAAGTTAAGCTTTCCCGCACGCGACTGCAGTTGACTTTATAATAAAAAGTCCGAGTGCGAAGAAAAACTCGGTGTAATCTTTCTGGCTTAAAATGCGTGTGGGAAAGTGGTGTTTCCCACACGTCCGTAGAAAATACTTATTTACCTAAACAATGTAGAAAGTCTTTCTTCGACGCACAAGACAGCCGTTAGATGCATAGGTAGCAAAAAAAAATTAATGCAACAAGAAATCCGATAATAAAAAATGTAAGGTCGAAAAGTCTTATAGCAAATATATTTACAGCACCGGAAATAGTTATTTACCTAACTAGCGCAGAAAGTGATTCTTTTTCGCGACGCGATAACCGTTAGATTCAGAGTTAGAATCACTTAGAATAACAAAAAACAGCCGATAATAATAGTACATTATAAACCTAGGGAGTAAAGTGGTACATTTAGGCAAAAAAAAAGTTTATATAATATAATTTGTCGAGGGATTAAGCATCACTTTACTCCTGAGGTTTATATACTATTTTATGCACTTTAGAATAAGCAGAAAAGTAAAAAAAAATAACTCTATTTTTTTATTTATTTTTCAAAAAAAATCGCACTCTGTAGACAAACCGCCACATGTACCATCGCTCTGTCTTTATGTCAAACGATAACATCCAGTATGCCGAAACGCAGAAACGTATGCGTCGCTATGTCCATAAATTTTGCTTTATTTCCCTAGGGAATAAATGACCCACTTTATTCCCGCAAAAGCGGGATTAAATGGGTGCATTTATTTCCGAAAGTACATAAAAATAATTTAAGTGTGAAAAGTCTTAAAGCAAATTTATTCCCTGTACGGGAAATATTATTTTTTTTTGAATTAAAATGCGTGCGTGTTATTTTCCGCACGCTTGTAGAAAATATTTATTATTCTGATTAGTGCGAAAAGATAATCTTTTAACGACGCGGAGCGGAGTTCGAGCAAGCAGGCAATGATGGAAAAGATACTTTACGCAAAAAGTCGATAATAAGAAAAAGTCATAGTCGGAAAAAATAATTTCCCTAACTAGTGTGTCACTTTACAAACTAAAATAAGTGCGGAAAAGTGTTGTTTCTCGCACGGTCGCAAAAAAAAATATATATTATTTATAATTAATATTTTAAATTGGTATTATAATGTCACTATTAGAATATTTTTTCTGTGTGTGATAATACTCTAAAAGGAGAGCATTAGACCATGCTCTAAAAAGAGAAAAAAGGTACTTCCCTAGGAATTGGTGCAGCGAAGTCAAAGGGAGGAGCTAAAAAATGAGAGGGTGGTAAACCAAAGATTTCATTTACAGCAGCCACGGAAATAGCAAGTTAGTCTGTCTTTAGTTTCCAAAGCTGGAAGATTTTGTTTGAACTTTTTTTTGGTGTTCGTGTTAGTGGAAAAAAATGTCAGCAGATAGTTTTAATATGGTTGGTTGTGAAGAAAAAGATATGTGGCCTGACATGACACCATTTTCGTTCGATACGGAGCTTTTAAATAACGAAAACGAGGTGATAGAGGACAGGCTTCCAAACGACGAGGTGATAGAGGACAGGCACCCAAACGAAGACGAAGTGGTAGAGGACAGCGGCGATGAAGTGGTGGACCTCATCACGCAAGAAGACGTTCCTCCCCACGAGATCCCTCCATACGAGCCTATGGAGGTATTTTTTACGCCGGCATCCTTCAGGAGGTAAACATTTTTTTATTTGTATAAATAACATTTCCTTTCATATTTTCTAGAATAAAAAATAGCTATTTTTCCTGACAAGTGCATAAAGTAATTTTCTTTCCACAGGCAAATGCCATTGTAAAGCATTTAAAGTACGGAAAAAATAAGTTTCCGCAAGTGATATAAACAATTGTTTTTCAACGACGTCAGGAAAATAAACTAAAAATAGTTTTGAACATTTTTTTTCGCTAAAAAAAAAAGTATGGAACATAAGATTTTCGCACGCTCACAGGAAAGATATTATTTTTTTATAAGAGTAGTAATAGGTTTTGACAGAAAGTTCTCGACACGTATGTGCACGATTTTGTTTTTGTGAGTATTACATTTTTAATGCCGCATACAGGACGAAATTTAAGGCGCCATACCATAGCTTTACACATTAAAAATTTAGGGTACCCAGTGTTTATCTTTTTTTTTGTTTTACAGATTATATGCAACTCATGAGGCTGGCTCATCCGGAGCTGCTCCGATGGCGGCAGCTGCGGCAAGCTGTTCGGGGATCGGTGGTCCAGCTATGGACGAACCGCCCCGAAAAATACAGGTGTTGGATGAGCGAGTTGTGCGGCCTGGAAGGTAAAAATACTTATAATTGAAATCAGCTGATTTTTTAATAATAAAGTAGCTTCTGCTTTTATCTATATATACAGGGTGTTTCGTGCAATTTTATGGTTTACTTAAAACCAAAAAAAAAAAATAAAACCGAAAGAAAACAAAATTTTAGTTTTTTATTTTTATTTTCTTACGCCTTTCTTACGCCAAAGCATAAAATTGCACAACTTTGCCCCAATTTAAACTTTGGTGTATCTTTTACCGTTTGGAAGATCCCCATGGTTAGCATCTGCTTTTATCTATATATACATATATTAAATCTATAGGTAGAAATTGTTAGTTAACCAAACGTCATAGATGCCAAAAATTCAATTTTTTTTTGGTCTGTCGTATGTTTGTGTGACTGTTCCACCGTCGATCACGCAAAAAACTGCTGAACTAAATTTAATTGGAGTTTTACTACTAAATTTCTAGGCTATACATAGGCTTCATTTAATCAAAATCGGTTAAAAAAAACCCAAGCAAAGTTTTTTTATTCAGCTAGTTTACTACCTATATTTTGTTATGTTAGGGTAATTTTTAAAGTTTTTTTAATTTTACAGATTTGCCGGAAGACAGCAATTGGGAGAAAAAGTTGCCCCCCCTCCAACCCGCACAATTTCCCCCCCTCCAATCCGACCAATCTTCCACACACAAGGGGGAACCCCTGTGGAAATTCGGGTTGTGGGGGACCCGCTAATTGCAGTTCCGGCACTTCGTCCAGTTCCAGACGAAGACGATTTTTTTACGGCGTCGCAAATCGACGCCATGGAGCGCGTCAGGAATCAAAGGTTGCAGATTCGTCAGGCTGTTAGCGACCGGGAGGCCACAACTAATCGTCTTCGTCGGGAACTGGAGGAATCCGAAATACGCCTTAATAGGGAAAAGGAAAAAGAGAGAAAATTTTTGGAAAGAACAGGATTCTAAGATTTTTTTTCTTTTCGTTTTCCCTATCGAGGGAAAGTACATATTGTAAATTTTGTTTTAATTAATGTAGTTTTTTGTTAATTTTAATTCTATAGAGGGAAAGTGTATATATATTGTAAATTTAGTTTTAATTTTTTAGTTTTATGTATGTAGTTTTAACCTTAATGTAGTTTTTTTCTTAATTTTAATTTTTAATAAAAATATTTAATTTTTCATATCTATGTGTATTATTTGTTTTTGCATAAAACCGAACTTTGCATCGCAATGTTAAACCTTGTTTAAATTAAACCGGTGTTTAGAATTTGGCACTTTGGTATTTTAAGTTTCTTGTCTAGGTTTAACAGTACGGTGTAATAAGTAGATCATTAAAATATAAAAAAACCAAATGAATAGTTTTAAAAAAAATACAAAAAACCATTAAAAGGTACCTAATGCTAGCAGTTAAAACTAAATAATAATAATGTTTTTATACGACTGCTATATAAAATGAGGTTTTTCACAAGGAAAACTCACTCTAGGGACGGTTTCTCAATAGCGAGTTAGGAATTTAACCTTTAAGTTAGCTTCAGCTGTCTTCTCTTTAACTAGATGGTTAACGCATAACTCGCTATTGAAAAGCAAGTCCTGAAAGTAGCGCTTTGTACACAGATATGTCAACATTGCACATCACGCATCATTATTAATGTTATTTGATGATGACTAACAACGTCAAAAAAAAATAAGTAAATTAAAAAAAAATACAATTGTGTGCTTTTTTTTTGCAGTCGCAGAAATAATACAGTAAATAACGTCTTTGCTCAAATTATGGATTTCGCCTTCGGCTCAGATTACCAACTTCGTCTCGATTGTGTCCTAAGAGTTGATTTCTAACCTTGTTTTTTAATATAATATTATAATCAAGTTGTTCTAGATACTAATAATTATTGCAAGCTACTTTTATTGTTGCGTTTTGGTTCTTTGAAATTAAAACTAATATATATCCCCAACTATGCTTTTGCGACTCTGTATAATTAAAAAAAAAAAGAGCAATACATGCCACTGTTCATTTACCTCATCCTGTATACACTCGTTTCACACCGTATTAAAATCCTTATTCTAGCATAATCTCACCCCAACAAGTTACCGCCTATAGTGCACATTTTCATACGTGTGGTCTTTTTTCTAAGAAAAGCCGCTTACTAACATAACAAACATTAATCTTAGCGAAGAAATCTACCATTCACCGAAAAAGTTAAGTGCATTTTTATGTCTCACAACAAAGGGATGCTCATTAAAAGACAAAATCTACCCATTTAGGGTGAAAAAAAAAGCTAGGCATATATGCTTGGGACGGATATAATATCGCCACCTAAATCATATACCTACCTACACATTAAGTCAATATGCGGCTTTTTTTTTTGACCACCCGCATGGTGATTTAAAGCTACTCTACAGTTTCGACCTCACACAAACGCAAATAAATACATCTTTTCTATTTTAAAAGCGTTGAATTTTTAACCTAAGTAATATTTACATTTTTTTTAACTTTGTAGGAATATTTGTATTCCCATTAAAAACGCATGGTAGAACACTAAGCTTTTGCTATGGTTTTTGCTTGCTGTTTTACCATTTATCTTGGCAGCGCTTTGCGTTTTTTTTAATCACGCAAATATGGGCCCAGAGTTGGCTGTTTCTTGTAAAAAAGTAAAACACATATTTTCTCAGCACAATTTGTTTATATTTTTAAGACAAATTTATTTTGATACATATAAATATATACAGCCTTACTCCTATACATTCCAAAAAAAAAACATAATTTTATAAGGTAGCCAAAACAAATATAAAATTAATTATTAAAGCGCAAAAAAAACCTATCGTGTAGTGGTTAGTACAGCATGTTTTTAATGTTGAATAGATTTAGAATTAATCACTATTTAAAGTAAATCATCTTGTGAAATAATACATCAATAATAGGTACATACACTTTTATTAATTTTCTTCTAAATCTGATGCAAGTTTTATAACTTTGTCCAAAATATATTTGGGCAGGAACGCCTTAATATCAAAAAAGTTCACTCCATAATTCTAACCCAATCAATCCGTTAACTAATGTGTTCAAATTCAAGTCTTTAAAGTATTCAACACAGAGAAATATTGCTTTTTTTGTATTTTTTCTTCATTAAAAAACATTCTTCTACGTTCCAAAAACCTGGGCCTCCGCCCCGCATTTCGGCATTTTCAGCTTCAAAATACCTATCTCGAAATAACTCGAAAATATACTCTATGGCCCCTTGCAAGTCGTGAAATTCTTTGTATTCTTTGGAATCAAACCAAGACATTTTCCTTGCAAAGTCAATATTTTAATATAAAAAAGAGTCACAACGTTTTACTATTTAGCATTTCGTCAGCTTCTGAAAGATATCTGCTAAAGTGCGGAATCACAAAAAGAGTTTTTTGTAGGTTTTCTTGTAACATCAATTGAAAGAATGTAGATTCGGTAAATAATCTATAAATAAACTGCTGGCAAAACAACGCTCCACTCAAATATCTTCTTACGTTTTCTAGTTCCTCACTGGTAACTTGTGGATTCGAATTAAGTTCTTCTGCTTTTGTTATGTATAACCAATACAGTTCGGAGATATAAGTTGTCACTAAACTAATATTTAAAGTCATTTTTTAACCAATTAATTTTATTCGACAAAATCAATCTTTAGTTTTGACTGTGTACGGGCCCCAATAAATTTAGGTTCACTCTGTCCAAGGTATGTTAAAGTACACTTTTGATAATTGTTTACAGCTGAAATAAAGTCGTCGCTAAATTTTTCCACCACTCTTTTTGGTAAAAACGTTTTAAACTTGTGTTCTGTCGAGCTGTCACATAAAGTCACCAAAATTGATTTTCCGTATCTAGTGCTAATTTGCTGCATATTTTCTATTACGTAAGCTTAATCCACATTTAACTTGCAAAATGTTTTCACTTCCAGTGACATGTTTTTCTCTTCATTTAACATGGCATTAAAATCACACAAAAAACTTTTATCAATTTTCATTTTTATTGTGTTTCCAACGTTTAAACTAGTTATGATGCTGCGTTGGACCTGTTATTCATTTATATGTTCTTTTTTTGCTTCCCCCACTATTTTAAATTTGAAAATAATGAGTAAAAAAAAGCGTTTTTTATTCGTGACGTAACCTATGATTTGTTATGCTTGTTTCGGTCCCACCAAGGCATATTAGGCACGTCTCTGGGTAAATTAATTGGTACAGTTTTTCTTCACATATGGCACACGTCAAATGACTACAATTAATTTTGTCTGTGTAATGCAGATTGACGTGCTTATTGTGGCCCATAGGAGTGTTAATCCCTTGATTAAAATAACACTCACAACATAACGCAACAAATTGTTCCTCACCGATTTTGATTGCCACGTAAGACTGCGTAACACACATGGTCTTCTCACAGTACCCCGGTTTCACGGTTTTATCCGCTTTAATGTCCCGCATTCTTACGAGGCCGGATGTAGCACATGTGCTCTTTTCGAACATCTCATCATTATCGGAGTCTTCTTCCTCCAAGGGATTAATGAAACTATTGACATCCCTGTCAATCACCAACTCCTCTCTACATGTAACCATATCTTCATATTTCTTGAAGAAAAACATAAACACACCCGAAAGCAACTGAATAAAAGCACTCATTTTTGGTGCTTTTTTATTTAAATCAAAACCACTCATTTTAATTTAAATTAAAATCAATATATTTGTTAATACTCTAACAAATATAAAACTATAAAGAGACATTATTTTTTACTGCGACTTATATGTGCCGCATCCCCACCTAGCTCAAAAAATAGTGGAGGAGGAAAATGTCATCCCCTCCTCGCTAGAAACTAAAGTAGTGGTGGGAGAAAAGTAGAGGGGTTAAGTAGAGGGGATAAGTAAAGAGCAGGGGGCGAAGAGTGTAGGTAAATAGGAGGGGGAGAAGAGGAGAGGGAATGAAGAGGAAAGGGGGGGTGAAGAGAGGGTGGTGGGTGAAGAGAGGGTGGGGGGTGAAGAAAGGGTGACGGGGGTAAAGAGGTGAAGGGGTTAAAGAGGTGAAGGGGGTAAAGGGGGTAAAGAAGGGAAGGGGGGTTTGGCCACGCCCACCCTCATCTCCTCATTTTATTTGAAAGTGGCTAACCTACCCTACTATTAGTGACCTAAAGTTGAAAAAAAAAGAAACAAAGTTCGTAATTTAAATACAAAAATTAGAATGAATACTTGTCCAAGGTATGTTTATTTAAAAAAAAGAAAAGTAATATATAATTGGGTGGCGCATGAAAAGAGCGTAAGACCAATGCCGAATCAGCCCGTATATAGGGTAGCTACGTCTTTTCAGTCTCAAGATCACATAACCCAAAAAGAATCCCTAATTAAAATACGATTGACATACGTAACACGGAATTTTACAAAACATTATATAAAAAGAAACTTTAGATACAAAAGAAAACTCGCGAGACAAATAAACGAGAGGGGAAAACCGCTATGAACAGATCGATCTGTCAACGACGAGTTGAAAACTAAAGGATGGTTCTGATAAGAGGCGAGACGAACCGTAGGTTCTGGAATGCATGGTTGCCACGTTAGTAAATTGTTAGGGCTAAATTTAAATACACCCACAGGGAATATTGTTTCTTCATTTCTGGAACATCTTTCGTACGTAAGGATGACGAGGTCGATAATAATAATAGAAGGGTAGGAGATTTGATTAATTATTAAAACTAGAGAAAAAAAGATACAAAGAAAGGGGGGATATCATTTTATGAACTAAAAGTAAAAATGTAAAATTAAGTATAATATTAATTTAAAAAAAAAAAGAAAAATTGAATAATTAGGGATCCTCATCGTCGACGCCGAAGGTGAACGGGACCTGCAAGAAATGAAAGATGGAATAACTTAACTATGGCAATAAGGGAAACGCGGGAGGAGAAATATCTCTCAAAGGAATAAAAACTTACAATGTAGTAGTCTTTCCACTCCTGGAAAACGTCGACGTAGAAACGGCCCACCTGCAGCGACTAGAGCCGCAACGCCGTGCAGGGTTCCGGACAGACGAATGTTACAGAATCCGTGGGGGTATAAAAATAACCCCAGCGAACGAGGTCCGGGATAATCTGGACGGCATCAACCCCTATCAAACAAAAGAAGCAGGATTACTAGGCAGCACAACTGAAAACTAGGAACCGTGTTAACTTACAACTGATAATGCCTCCCACAATGGTCAGGGGCAGACCAGAAAAAACGGAGGGAATGGTCTCCATGTCATAAAGTAATTAGCGTAGATTACAGACTGTTCAGAAAAATACGTCCAGAGGAAGCAATCGAAACAAAAGAGGCACAAATGATGGAGTCAGCAGAATATGCCCCTCTTAAACCGGGAAGTTAGAAGTTAAATAAGAAACATAATAGTAACGAGAGGAAAATTAATTCGAGCCTATACATAAACAAAACAGAGGCGAGAAAAATTAATTGGAGGTCATACATAAAAAAAAATAACAAGTGCAATGTCACAGCAATCCAAACCTACCCACAACAGGAAACGGCAACACCTTAAAAAACGAGAACATAGGTACAGACCGTAGCAATGACGTCAGTATAGACGGATACATGCAGAATTACAGGGTTGGATCGGGCAAGCAGGAGCGCCGGTTGAATGGGAAAAGAGACACACTACATGGCGGTAACTAATAAAGCGGGGGCTGAAATTAGGACACAAGGGGGTGCCCCCCGACTATTAACATAAAGGGAAGACTGGGATGACTTATAAAATCAGGGTAACGTGAATAAGGGGATATATGAAGCGGGATAAAAGTTAATTCACAAAAAAGCGACTAACTTAGGGGATATCGTATATAAATGCAAAGCGCATCAATACCAGCTAAAGGTCCACCAAGAGTAATATTGTCACAGTAGGGCTCTACCCTACTTCTATAGAACTACTCGCTTGGCTTTGCGGGATCGCACCACACCCTTGAAGGGGCTTATTTCTTGACCTACTAGGGGCCTGTTTTTGGTTCTAAGAGATTCTAAACGATTTTAGGAACACAATAATTTTATTTAAAAATTATACAGAATTAATCTACAGCCACACTTTCTTAAATGACAGATGATACACCAAAATTACGTACTTACATTAAATAATCGCTGAAATCAACCCGAGTGCTGTCTAATGTTCTTTAGGCTGGTCGCCGCTCGTCGGATCTCTTCGACCGGAGAAATTGGAACAAGTTCAAAGTTAGCTCGCAGAAGACCGATTTTTCCAATCTGATCGTTCTGTCGGACTATTTATGACTTTCCTCGCTCTTGCCAATTTTCCTACCTCGAGAACCTCCGAGCGTTTTCCTACCTTTCTCTTTTCCAAAATCGTCATCAATATTTGTTTATTATTGGGGCCGCCCGTATTCGGCCTTTCGCCATTTTTATTATCTATTTTCACCTATTTTACCTATCGCCGTAGCCATACGTAAAATAGGAGGCGGTCAATCTTATTGTTATGATTTGTTAAATCCCACCTACTTCGCAGCCATAATTGTTGATTTCTTGATACTCGCCTAATTAGCTGAAGTTGCAAAACTTGCCTTGTCCGCCATGATTTTGTACAACTTCCGCCAAAGGTGAAGTACCTGGAAATCAACACTCGCATAACAATAACATTATTAAACCCAAGAATAAACATGGTAAAAATCTGAATAACAGGGTTCGTTAACCACACGTGTCATGCCCCCCCCCTCGAAAAAAACTGGCCCCCAGTTTTAAACCAAAACATTAGGCCCACCATGCAATGGGTTGGTTCAAAATCAACCCAAATAATTCTATTATTCAAAAAAAAATCACAAAACAAAATTAAAGTTTGCGATGCCTTATTATAAAATAAAAAAAAATTAACAATCAACAATCAATCGAAAAAATTACAACAATGGCTTGAGAAGAAAAAATTACATCTTCGAAATATTTCTTTAAATGAAAAATTATGTGAAAATATTCACATATGGCATACATGCACGTATAAATATGGGACCAACAAATAATTTCCTAGTCTAAACATCCATAAACAAAAGTCATAATTAAAATTAGGCGAAATATTACACCTTTAAACAAATATCGTTATACTTATACATTTTATGAAGTAACGAAATGTCCTAGTCTAACAAACTAGTTATTAAAACCTAACTCATTAAAAAACAGTTCCTATCCTGTCAACAATGGTATTAACATCAGTATTATGATATAAAATATAAAAACGAATAGTTGTTTTCAGAGAAAAAAAAACAAATCCAATTCGAACGCAATTGTCTATAAAATGAAAATATTTCATTAAACCACATAAGATTTTCTAAAAAAAGTTCAATTAATTTTATCTTTATTTTTTGTAAAAACGTCGCAAAATTGTCAAATCAAAAAATTTAGACCTTCTCTTTTCCTACGTTTAAAAAAAAATCGTCTCAAAACGATAAAAATTTTGCCTTGCATATTTCCTTACAAAAAAAATCTTAACTGTCTTTAGAGCAACACTTTGTCCACTCTTCTTGAACACATTTTACCGCTACGCATACTTTCAACGTATATGCATCATAAAGTCTGTTTTAGCTGACCTCCCAAGCACCTCTGTCCATTACCCTCTCGCTCATACGTCATCCATTCAAAATTGCAGTGTAGTCTAGAGTAACATTTCATTGACTAAGTTACCCTTTGCCTTTTCACCCTCCATAAACTAGGGCAAAACTTCTGAGAAAAGTGAGAAGCGTTTCCATCATTTCTGAACTGATTTTAGTCTAAACTGTAAAACCTAAGACTACGGTACGTACGTGTGTATCCGCTGTTAGATAGATGCACGTGATACTTTTCTATTGGTCGGCAGCTACTACAGGTCAGCTACCATTTATCTAGCTGCCTAGCTAGCCCGACTTTGGTTGAAATCGATCTATCCAAACATGGGGTTGGTTCCTCTGTTGCTTGACTGTGCCGTTTGTGTAATGAGCTGGCGAGGAGGTGACTGCTTTGGGTGGCCGTTGCTACTTGCTTGCTGGCATGGAGAAATCCCGGTTGGTGGTTAACGGGATTTCCATCCATGGGTTGGCATAACATGCGGTAGGGTAGAATCCTCGTGCTCTGGTGTGTGTGTGTGTGGCTCGTCAGCTTTTACAATGGGTTTCGGAAACATGCAACAACGAAAACAAGGGTATTAGTATATGCTCGTAATCTAGCTCAATATAAGTGTAGATATTGATATACTATCAGTAATATGTTTAGAACATTTTATAATTTTACGAGTAATAATCGTGATTTATAATACATAAAAACTAGTGTTTCATCGTATTTCCCTTATCTGAAAGATCTCTCGCGTTTAAATTCTTAGTATTCATTGTCCGGCATGGTTATCTTACGGTAATAAGAAACTTTCTTTCAGGACCATTTAGACTCGAACATTTACCTTATGATGTAAATAAGATATAAGTATACTGATTTGCCAGACTTATTTTGTTTGGTATAAAATGTCGATTTATTTTAGTATCGCATCTCAGATGAAGTGCTAAAGCTCCCCGTAAATTAAATTTCATGCCTAAAACTCCCCTGAAAATATAAATATTTTCAAATTCTAATTCTGTTTTCTTTTTTAAGCGCTTGTTCTCAGTTTTTCACAGTTCTAAGATATTAGTGGGTTGGAATGAGTCGAAAATTACCAAACAGAGAAAAAAAAATGAATCAATGGATAGAAGTTTGAGAGGTAAGGCCAAGTCAAAGCTGCAGTGTCTCTTTTATTTTTTTTTAAATCCCCGATTACATAAATTTCCAACAATTTCTCTGCCTCAAATCCAACAAAAATCTTCTTGGCCTCTAACTTTGACGTTTGACATAAAACCAACAGGAGTGGCTGAATTTAAAAAATTCACTTTTTCTGTAATAACTGTCAGTGTGACGAGGTTTACAAACCCTTTTGCCTTTATTATTTGAGAATACCACTTAAGTATTTAATATTAATATTAAGAAACTACTTTCTCCAAAATATTTTTGATCGTTTTGAAAAAAAAACATATTTAATGCATAACAGAAAAATGATATCTAATCTACTTCGTATGAATGTCACAAACTTAATGTATTACGACTCTTCGGGTGTTTTCCGAGTGTAACGATAGTTCTCAAAATTAAAAAAAATTACTAAAGGCTGACCCTTACCAACTTTTTTGTCTGTTTTATTTTATAAAGTAGAGCTAAAGTATTGCCAAATTATGTGTTGTACCTTTCTTGAAAACAAAAAATAATTAAATATAGCTCTATAAACAAACGGCAACATTGTTTATACGCTGTTTTGAATCGACCTTTTCACTGCTCTGTTAGTCTATGGGTACCTCCTTCGGAAATTATAGCGCGGTTTTTGTGTTTTTTGGTAAGAAAACTTTTTTTGTTGTGCAGTCATTTTTTAAGGAAACCATCAAAATTTATTTCTGTGTTCCGTCGTGAGTGTACCAAAGTGAATATTAGAAAAAGAAGTGATCTTTTTCAAAAAAAAAAAAATGAGTGATAGTTTGTGCGCGATGAGAGTGCGGATACGGTAAGAAGAGTAATAGGGGGTATTATGTTTTTTAGTTTATTGATATTACGTTTTATTTGCGTTAATGATTTAAATCTTACTTTCTTTTTATTTTTCAGTCTTTGTTATTAGGGACTTTTTGGGCCAACGAAAATACTATTTTATATGCTTATGCGACTGCTTATTAAGCGAAATAGGCATGTCGAGAAACAGACGTGGCCAGAAAGACATTTTTTGAGATTATTTCAATCACAGTCTGAAAAACCGTTGTTTGAATCTAACCCCAATTTTCATTTTATTTTGGTTTTTAATAACGTTTGTTTTTCTTTAAAAAAAAAAACTCTGATAGGATAGATGTCAATGAGAGTGGCAGGTAAAGCACATTATTTCAACGTTTCTGGCGTGCTCAAAATCTCTTAAAAAGATGCCTCCTCACATTTTTATCTCTACTATTTATAAGCATAATTACTGCCAAATTTAATTTTTTACAGTTTTCTCAAAAACTCCCCTTTTTTTTAATTCTTATCAAAGTTAACAGGAAATATGATTTAGTTTCTAATATGTGCATTGAGGGTCATGCACATATCCCAAAAAAATTGGTTCGTCATTTGTAAAACATGCATTTCAAATGGTTTACTTTAATAAGTGTTAATTGATCTTTGTTACAGCAACAACTTTATATCCTGCAATATCGAACTGTAAGTTGTATGGAATGTTCCCCTCTAAAAAATATGGCCATAATGAAATTTAACATTTTGACCTTTTTTGTGCATCAGAAATTCAAGACGCAGACACTCTCGTCAGACTTACAGAAATATATTTGTCTCGATCTATAGTGACCATACCAACGTTGTATTTCCAAAATAGGTTGAATTTCTACATTGTTTTCTGGATACCGTGGGGGGATAAAAACAATACTTACTCTGCCAGTTGATTGGCACTTAAGCTTCCACGATTGATACTTACATCTATATAAAAATGCTTTTTAATATGAAAATATTTTTTTTTTCGAATTCGTCGCCCCTCATTGTACTGACTAAAAAAGATCGCCATAACTATTTTCATTGACTTATTATGTGGGGTTGGTTTAAATCGTCTTTAAGCGGACCAAATATAAAGCCCAAATTCAGCACAGGTGTATGTTACATGCAGTCCGTGAGGTACCTTCCTTAATGTCACTTACGTACCGTAATGTTCGTTATGTAGTTTTTATTTATTTTGCCATAAAACAAATTCCTAGCCTATAAATTTTCTCAAAAGCAGTACATACTATACAATGTTTTATGCTTTTAATTTTAACATCTTGATACCTTTTGGTATTACTTTTCATGGTATTCTTTCATCAACTACTTAAGCCGAATAAAGATAAGTTTAAAAAACTAAAGATTACCAGGTTTTTATATTATTTTTATTTTAAGTGTCCCTTACGTTTGCATGGATTGCCTGTAGGGGGCTTTAAAGTTATTATTTTTATTTTACGATTGAAAGTCATCTTTCTTAGTCGGTTTTACTTCCCTTAAAGTGTATTCCACGTCTTTCGCAGAAGTTAAGGACATTATATTCTCGTGACTGTTAATTTCTAAAATATATGATTTGGTCTCTTTCGGTATCTTTCTAAGGTTACACTGTTTTCTATTTCTAAGGTATAAGTAAACAAGACGAGCTACACTGTAGGTCAGGATACTGCCAAAGACTAAATAAAAGAAAAGTAGTAAAAGGTCATGGTGAATTGCTGTCGACTCGTCTTGCGCCTGCGCCCTTCCTGCAAGGGGCGGTAAAAATGCGAAAGGTCTGTTTCTATCCGCGTGCAAAAAAAGGTAAATTAATAGAATTGAAATTATGGAGTTCCAGATTATCATACGGGTATCTGTATGGTATCCATATTTGTCACTATATGTGATTTTTGTTGGAATTTGCCGTATGAATTGAATTACTTCTTGGACGGTTTCCTGTGTAGAACTTATGTTAATATGCGGGGTATTTAGCGTCCAGTTTGGGGTTAGGATTTCTTCAACGTTAGCGTAGGTTGGGACGTTTTTTTTAAAGGTGGGGTTTAATTTAAAACCTTTAAGGTTGGTCCACACGGCTGGCAGTACGTGTGTTATTGTTATAGATAGTTGATTCTCGATTCGACATGGATAACGTTGCGGCATTAGCTGAGTTTTGTCTTCCAAAAGTTCACAATTGCATGGCAAATTGATTTTGACTGCTCCGGGAGCATTATAAATTTTGTCTGGGAGGTCCTGTTTTATTGACGGACAGGATATGGATGTTTGGGGTTTAGGATGTGCTATAATAAAGACAGACTCGTCGACCTCGGAAACAAGCGTAAAAGTCGATTTGTGACACCGTAACGTACAATGTTTGGCAATATCCTGTACCGTGCTTCCGGTATATAATTTTTTAGCGCAAGTCGGACCGTGCTTCGTGTCAGCAGAATATCTAGGTAAAAAACATAATCTATCGTTGTATGGTTTGCAATGGTGCAAACCCACACCACTTACTACCCTAATTTTATTAATGTGTTTCATTTTTCCATTTAAAAGGTGCCATTTCCAACTCATAAAGTAGCCAATTTACTGAATTTTGTTTAACGGGTACTTTAATATGAATAATAATTTTTCCTGCTGACAACGTGCACTCACACAGGGGAAGTTGGTACATTTTTGATAAGTCACTTAATGGTATTGCTAAGCTTTGATTAACTTTATTTAGTTGTGTGTCCAATTTTATGAAGTCAGTATGTAAAAGATCGGCACTAATAATCGCGGATAGAACTAAATTATTTTTGCAGTCCCCAAAAATATCCTGCTTTTTAAATTGTCTTAAAAGTTGAAGAAATCTAATATTATCGTAGTGTTGGTAAGATAATAAAATTTGGGCGAGTTTAAAAAGCTCATTATTTGAATTTGAAATTGATGATTTAAAGCGAATTCTAGGTTTTTAATTTGTGTTTCTGCCTCTCATTCATTTTTTTAAGAGTATCTGATGTATCTGAGATTAGTTTTAATGACTGTTCGAGGCCCGTGCTCACACTATTAATGTTATCTTGCAACTCGTTTTCGTTCATCACGAGTGAGTCTAGTTTTTTCTGGGTCGCAATGTTGCAACACCAACAAAAAAAAACCAATTGAATCAATACTTCTTATAACTCTCTTCCTATCGTAACTCAAAGTTATGTTTTTTAACATCCCAGTATTCAAATTAGTATTAAGTAAAAAAAGTTCCTTATCTATAAAACTTGACATTTCGTCTAGTCCTTTAATAATTGTACAATAGTGTTGTTCCACGAGTCCGTTACCTTTACAATAGTTTCTGTTCATTTTGGGTGGAATCTGCCCTTCCAACCAGTCCATTGAGTATGTTATCGGTATACTAGCCTCGTATGTTACCGTTTCCGGCAGTGTTTTCCAGTATGACTCTGCCGTTATTTCGATGTACTGGCCATAGCAGACCACCAACAGAAAACAAAAGTACTTATCATTTATGTGTTTACACTTTCTTTGTATTTTCTAACTAGTGTTTATATTTATATTTTTCAATTCTAATAGAGGCTTTCCTGGCTAATAAAAATACATTTTTCACTAAATCTATCTTTATAAACTAATTACAACTAAAGCTCCTACTCCCACGTTTATGTTTATATACAAGTATATAATTAATTGTAGTTTTTATACAAAGAATCCACCAGCTTTATCCTTCGTACGCGGATGATCGTCTGGCCTGATGCCCTTCAAATACATTGGGAAAAACGTAACTAAAAAAATTTCTTTTCGGCTCAACCTTTTTCTTTAATAAGGACAAAATCGTGCAGTCATGCGCTGCGTCTACTTTATACACCTTTTGTGCCTTTTCTTCTTTAATTGTAAAATTGCAGCTACTTTGTTCATCATCTAAAGTCGCTAAAATTGTATTTCTCCATGATCTGGAGTATCTTTTTCTTTTATATTTAACGACATATCTAGCTCGTTTTTCTGCATTTCCTGTATGACTTTCTCTTCTTGTTTTAATCCCTCAATAGGGCCTGGGGTCCACAGGTCATAATAAGGCAAGATTCTGCTTATATGCATTCTGTCAAATTTGACTTTTGCCCCCGATCCCTTTTTTATTATATAGTCAACCTCGGTGACTTTTTCTTCAATTAAGTATGGTCCAAAATATCTTAATAAAAGTTTTTCGCTTTTTCCTTTCTTTCGTATAGGGATAAAAATTTTAACCTTATCCCCCTCGTTAAACTTTAATTGGGTATGTTTTTCGTCATAAATCTTTTTGTCTTTCTCTTGTCGCTTCGAAATATTTTTTACCGCGAAGCTCCGTACGGCTAGAGCACGTTGTCTAATTTCTTCTGCGGACGTTTTGCACGTATTATTTAGTAATTGTGCTTCAATCGGCAAAATTGGGTGTCTCCCATATACTAGTTCAAATTGTGAGAACCTAGATGAGTCTTGTATACTTGTATTATAGGCAAATTGTACATAAGGTACATATGAACACCAGTCGGTTTGCTGAGTGTTTGTGTACATTGAAATCATATCCATTAAAGTTTTATTAAACCTTTCTGTTAATCCATTACATTCCGGATGGTAACTTGTGGTAGATCTGCTATATGACCCCATTAATTTTAAAATTTCTTGGATTAATTTCGATTTAAAAACTTGGCCCTGGTCGCTTACCATTACTTCAAAACATCTATGTCTCAAAATTATTTTTTCAAGCAAAAACTTAGCTAGGTGTTCGCTTTACCATTTGGGAGGGCTTTGCACTCTGCGTATCTTCTCACATAGCAAGTAGCCACTACGATCATTACATTTTTTTGATCACTAATTTTTAGTGGTCCAGCCAAATCAATGCCTATCTTTTGAAATGGTAGGCCAATTTCAATCGGTTGCAAATTTCCTGCGGCTTTTGCCTTAGTGCCCTTCCTGGCTTGGCATTCTTTGCAGCCTTTTATAAATTTTGTAACATCTTTAAGAAGCGTTTCCCAATAAAATCTATTTTTTATTTTATACAGCGTCTTTGTTATTCCTAAGTGACCTGCTGTGGGGTCGCAGTGTAGCTGAAACATAACCTCACCGATTGATTGTCTGGGTATGACTAAAAGATCTTGTCCGGGTCGAAACCTGTTTTGTATTGCTTAGGGGGGTCGATTATCTCAATTGTTCTTGAGGTATGACCTTGACTCGATCTTGGGCTTGGATTGGGGATTTTGCAAAAACCGTTTTCGATTTCTACCAGACTGTCAGGTATAACGTGTTCATTTATAGTAAAAGAAGGTAATAGTGCAGTGCCCTTTTTGCAATTGACAGGAACTGTCAAAGAATTGACATGAAAATTTTAAATCGGCTGCTTTAAAAGTTCGTTGTAAGCTAACGAAAAAGGAATTTCAATTTTGTTTAAAGTTAATACTCTGTTTTCGAAGTCGAGCACACCGTTTAAATTTTTAAGGTCTTTTGAGCCTATTAATGCGTCAAAGTCTTTGTGCCAGTTTAAAACACGCATTTTAAAATTTTCATTTATTCCTAGTTCTTATAATAAATTTAATTTTAAATTTTGATTTTTATTGTATGTATTTCTGCAGGCGGTTACTTCGAAAGGTTCAAAAAATATATTATTTGAGTACATTTTGGCTATTTTTGGGGAGATTATGGAGTCTGAGACTCCTGAATCAATAAGAATTGTTAATTGTTTTTCTGGTAAATAAAAATACGGTGGTCCGATTTGTCGAGCAACATTATTTAAGTTAACGTAGGGCTCGAGGCCGTTTCCTGAAAATTTTCGACTGCGGCGTTTGTTTGTCAAATAAATTCGTGAGAGGGGTTTTCTTGGTGGCTAGTGGGTTCCTCGTTGTAAAAGTGAGGGTCGTAAAAATAGTCAGAATTTTCTTCGTTATAGCAATTATAAGGATGGTTCTCATAGGTTTCTTCGTAAGTCTGTTCGGGGTATGTTTCTACAAATGTTAAAAATCCCGAAGGTTTAAAAAATCTTTGGGGTCTTTGAGAGTGTTGTCTTGACGGACCAATTGTTGATGTCGACATAAGGGTTGGTTTGTCAAAAATAGGTTTATTTTGTGGGGCGAAGACATTTGTTGGTCTTCCTAAATTTTGAGAATTAGGTTGATTAAAGTTTAAATTAGGTTGTTGTCCACCAATATGATATGATTAAAAAAACAGATTTTTTGAGACCAACTTGATTCGCCGATACTTGAACAGCCTTTTTGTTTGATACCTATTTTCATATTCAGTCATAGAAAGTTAATTACATTTTGACGTGTGATAGAAAATAGTTTGGCATTGCTTTTGTGAAAACGGGATTGAAATTCACCGAATCGATTTTGAGAAATGATTAAAAAAAGTAATGAGATCAAAATTATTGATTTTACAGATTTATTGGATCGCGCCCCCCGTTTGCAATTCAAATATGACATTTGATAGACGGTTCCATGAAGGCTGCAAATTACGATATGTAAGTGATTTGTGTTGACCCTGCTGCTCACAAAATAATGTGAATCCGAGTAAGCTATCTAATATATTTTTTTATGCAAGAAGAATACCCTAATCCTAAAAAATATTTTCTTATGAACTCCTTTAAGTTACCCAAACCAAACCTATTTTCCTTACCTACAAATAATTGTTAAATTATCAAAAATGCTACGCATCCGCCAACAATAAAAATAGACTCTTGCGTACAGTTTGTCTTCTGTTTAGCAATTTTAGCCACATTAGTTGAAACATAACAGTGTATGGCTATTTCTGTCACTTTGATAGTGAATATCTCAAAAACTAGTCATAGAAACGAAATGAAAATTACCCATTTTCTTAATTAGCACTAGTTCTGCAACATATCCAATTAGTTGAAATCGACCGAAATATGTTTTATAGAAGTGTCCAGTGCGTGGTTCTTTGTTTAATTACCAGTGATGACGCAACGACTAAGTTTCGACGACTTACCTTCTTTCATTTTCTTTCCCAAAGCAAAAGAAAGCACAGCAACATCTTCTTTGCGTATTTCCTCTGTCCGTTTTCTTTTTTGTTTATTAGAAAGATCTTCAAACGGTTTTATAGAACTCGGCCACGAAAAGTTCTTCTTTAGCCAATCTGAATTTGTCTTCAAAAATCTTGCTTCTATTCATTGAGACCCTTTCCACTTTTTAGTAAGATGAAAACAGAAAAGTCTTAGCGACTCTCGCAGATGTTCTATTTCATTTTCCGAGAAGTTTAGCTTTTTTATTTTCAAAACATTTTGAAGTAAAGCGTTGTGATCCGTAAACTTAATTCCTTGTGATTTTAAAAATAAATAAAGATCTTCATACGATTTTAAACGCGTCATGTTAACACCAAGTTTGACAGCTAAGCTTTTGCTAATTCCAAGCATGACGTTGTGTTTTCTTTTTATCCATGGCCAACGTGACCTCACACACATCGCGATAACAGCAATTTTTATTAATGTGTAATGGTAGTAGTAGAGATTGGGGAGGTCCGAAGACTCGGCCAACATGCCTCAATGTGGGCCCTTTCTGCCACACTCCTGTGTATATGTATATGGTGGAAACTTTAAATGAATTATTACCCTAACTGGGTGGAAATTTTTTTTGTAGAAAAATCCAAAAACAAGTCAAATATGATTTTTAGTAATCAAAATTTGCGGCATATTTTTTTTGTAAATGGACCACATCATTTGTTTTTCTTCTTATTTAAAAAAAAGTTGTATGTGAATAGACCCCTGTCTGAGAGTCTGTTCACAAAAAAAAATAGCCGAAAACTTTAAGTGCTAAAAATCTTAGTCGAAGTGTTTTTTTATTTTTCTAAAAAAAGTAATTTGTAATCCGCTAGGATCAATATTCCATTCGGTACGTACATAAAATTGCAGCACCTTTATACTGAAAACATTATATTTCTTAAAGTAGCAACTTGGAGCAGCCAATTTTTACTTGATGTGTTAAAGTAAAGTTGGTTCTTCGCATTGAATATGATATCTCCAATTACATCGAATTACATTTTTTTATAAGTTAATAAAACTTTTTATATGCAATAATTTTGACTTCTACCTAAAAATAAATATGTACCTCACTTGCATCGTTCATTTTTTTTAACCTAACATTCCAATGCAGTAGACTAAGGCAGTCTCTAAACACTGGCTATATCTAAGATTAAAAATATTTTGTACAACCATTCTAAAATGAATGTCAAATATATGAAATTTTATATACATATTTCAAGCATTCTTTAGTTTGCATTAAATTATGCACGCATGCGCGATGGATGAATATCCAACAAACATAATATACAGGGTTCCTAAGCAAATCCTTAGGGGGCCAAGCAGCTGTGTAAAAGACGCAGACAAACGGAAAAACACATTAGGCAGAAAAGGATGGGCATGGGGCGATGTTGTCACTACATCTTATACGTAGTAAATCCATTCCAGGTTGTTGTTTTTTAATGTTTTCCATTTTCATACCTTTAGGACTAGAATAAAAATTGTTTTTGCTCGACTTTAATACCAAACTGATGAAAGATCGTAAAAAAAATATTTTTCAGCTTTTCATTTTGTAACCATTGTCCTTACGCACTGTTTACAGGCTGAAGACTGAGATACATGCAAATGCCTAACCTAAAGCGTTCATACACGGCTGGAGAAATCGACTGAGATATTTTCGTAGAAACTTTATCAAGCAAATAGGACAGGTTGACGCCTTCGAACGTCCAACCCGGGTTTTGCACTTTGATTCGAAATCAAAAAGGAGGAACAGTCAGATGTGGGGCCGTGCACAAATTACGTAACGGTGATTTTACCAATTTTTGACCTCCTCCCTATGTAATGTTTTGTAACGGTTTGGCACGCCACTCCCCTAATATTACGTAACAATTTCAAAACCACTACCCCGCCTCCCCAAAAAAAAAAAAACTTTTCACTTATTTTCATTCCAAATTTTCTTAGTTTCACACAAATGCAAACGCTGTCGAAAACCCTCCTCCCCCCTACGTAACGTTTTGTAACCCCCCTCCCCTCTGTTCAATATTGGGTATCTTTTTCCATTAGCCTTAATTTACAGTTTTATGTCCAAAGCCCAATATTGCGTTAGCTACCATATGGCCAGTGAGCCAAAGCATAGGTGGCCAACTTAAAAACCCAAAAGCACGAGGTAGAAGTGAACATAACCTTGCTTATTTGACAGTGGGCGGTTTGTTTTGTTTTGAATTTTTGATTTTTAAGGTGTTGTTTTTAAAAAAAGCTACCTTCCATAACATGTCGGAAACAAAAGATATTATTGATGGTTTAGTTAGGAAACGCGATTTGACTAAACAACGAATTCAAAATATTTACGATATAGCAACAAAAGCAACCGATCAGAACGCCTCAAAGACAAAAAAGTTGGAGTTTCAATGCGCGTATGAGGAACTGCCGCGTTTGAGTGAGCACTATTCTTCCATCCAACTTGAAATCGTGTCTCTTGTGGCCGATGGTGATAAAGATAAGGAACATAGCCGTCAACTTAGGATGGACTCAATGGTTTATTCTATAAAAACAGTCGCAATACAGCTCTTTTCACCCCCTAGAACTGCTGGTGCAGCTGCTGCACCTAGCCCCCCATGCTCCAGCGCTGAAGATAACAGTGCTCTTGCTTGCATACCCAAATTTACAGGTGAAATAAAACAATGGCCTACCTTTTTTGACTTATACAAAGTAATTGTACACAATAATCCTCGGTTTTCTAATATAAGAAAATTCCAAATATTGGTTTCTCTTTTACAAGGGGATGCTGCATTGGTAGTTAAGCATATACCCCTCCTTGAGGTAAATTATAATACAGCTTTTGACGCATTGGTTAAGCGTTATCAAAATGAAAGAGTCTTATTGACTGATTATTGGTCATCAATTTTTAGTGCTCCATGTATGAAAAATGATTCAGCGCAAGAGCTAAGAAAAATTTTAAGTATTTTTTCTGAAAACTTGCAAGCCTTAAGTTTAACTCAAGTTGACTTGTGGGACTTCACAAAATTAAACTTATTGCTTCAAAAAATAAGTCCTGAGTTAAAGACAAGCTTTGAATTTAAGCAAAATTCTTCTCAATTGCCTACATATGAGGATTTATCTAAACACTTGGAGCAACATTGTAGAGCTTTAGAAAATTCATCTTTAACCAACCAATCTTGTAGTGTTTTTAAGAAAAGTGAGAATGTGTCAAAAAAGGCAATGCCATCAAAAAAATCATTTATGACTACAGCTAATTTGTGTGTTTGTTGTCAAAAAACATGTTTATCATTATTAAAGTGTGATAATTTCTTGAAACTTGACCCTCATCAACGACATGCTATAGTGAAAAGGCATCGTTTATGTTTTAATTGTTTTGCCAAGTCGCACTCTCTAGAAAAATGTACTAGTTCCTTTATGTGTAAAAATTGTGGACGCAAGCATAACACTCTCTTATGTTTTTCTAGCAGTCACAATTCAAGTGAAGTATCAGAATCAACTAGTAATCAAAATTTTCCAAGCAGTCGCTCGGCCCAGGTTGATTCAAATAATAGTGAAACAAAATTCTGTGCATCCACATGTGCTGTGACTCAGTCTGTGTTATTTGCTACTGCTCTAGTCTTCATTCAGAATGGTGCTGGTAGTTTTATAAAGTGTAGAGCGTTATTAGACTCAGCAAGCCAGGCAAATTTTGTGTCTGAGCATATGGCAAGTAAACTTTCTTTGAATCGACTGCCCAACAATACCCCAATACAGGGCATTAGTGGCATGTCAACATTCACTGCTCTAGGTATAGTTTCTTGTATTGTTACACCCTATCATCAAGTGCAACCTCGCTTGTCTTTTGAGGCCCTAGTGATTCCTTCAATTTGTGAAAGGTTGCCATCAGTCATGATTAATTCAAAACAGTGGAATCATCTTCAGGGTTTACGTCTTGCAGATCCATATTTTTGTGAAGCTGGTGATATTGATCTCCTTTTGGGTATTGACATATACAGTGATATTTTATTGCCAGGTCTTCGTAAGGGTCAAAGTGGCAGACCTAGTGCGTTTCAAACTATTTTTGGCTGGGTTATTATTGGCAGTGTTGGGTCTAGTGAGAACCAGCCCCTAAGTTTGTGTACTTCTCTAGGTAGCGCCTCTGATTGCAATAGTCTTAATGTGACACTACAGAAGTTTTGGGAGTTGGAGTCAGTTCCAGAAAAGGTACACTTGTCTCCAGAGGATATTTGCTGTGAGGAAATTTTTGTCAAAACTTTGTTTAGAACTCCAGAGGGTAGATATGGGGTTAGTTACCCTTTTCGTTTTGATTCTGTGGATTTAGGTGATTCATATAAAGGTACACTAAAAAGGTATAACTACCTAGAGTCGAGATTAAATAGGGATGTTGTTTTAAAAGAAGCTTATCATGAGTTTATAAGAGATTATCTAGAACAAGGGCATATGTCTTTGGCCAAATCTGTTAAAAATAATGGTTTAACTTATTTTATACCTCATCATTGTGTGGTCAAAGGCAGCACAACTCCTTGCGAAGGTAGGCCCCCCTCTTTTAAATTGCGTGTAGTGTTTGATGCTTCAAGTAAAACTGATAAAAATGTCTCCCTAAATAGCTGCTTATTAATTGGACCTAAATTACAACCAAATATTGCAACCCTTCTCCTTAAGTTTAGAGTTCACTCAGTGGTTTTCTCATGCGATATAAGGCAAGCATATAGGCAAATCTTAATTGCAGAACATCAACGTGACTTCCAACGCATATTGTGGCGTTTTGATTCTTCACAGCCTATCCAAGAATACACTTTAAATACTATTACCTATGGGGTGAGTAGTAGTCCTTATTTGTGTATTAGAACTTTACTTCAGTTAGCTGATGACTATAAGGATCAGTTTCCTAGAGCAGCAAAAATATTGAGGTCAATGACCTATATTGATGATGCCATTGGTTCTGCTTCTTGTCTTGAAGAATCGAGTAGTCTGAAAAATGAGCTTGAATGTTTATTGTCCAAGGGATGTTTTGAACTTAGAAAATGGGCAAGTAACGAACCTAGATTACTTGATTCAGTGCCTGAGACTCATCAACAACCCATTTCTTTTAGTGAAAAGGACTCTGCTGGGTTAAAAATATTAGGTTTACAGTGGTGTCCTACTCAAGATTTATTTTCCTATAAAATACAGTCCATCAACGTACCTTGTACCAAGCGATATATTTTGTCAGAACTTACAAAGGTGTATGATCCTCTTGGTTTTGTATCACCCACAATTCTAGTGGCAAAGATTTTAATGCAAAGATTGTGGGCCCAAGGTGTTGGTTGGGATGAAACCCCTCCTAGTGATATAGTGTCAGATTGGCAACGTTTTGCCTCTGGTCTTACTGACCTTTCGTCATTCTCTATTCCAAGACAAGTGGTCTTGGACCCTCTAGCTGAGCTACAACTTCATGCATTTTGTGATGCTTCGCAGGTAGGCTATGGAGCCGTTATTTTTATGAGGTCAACTACACTTTCTGGTGAAGTTTGTGTCAATTTATTGTGCAGTAAAAATAGAGTTGCTCCTCTGAAAACAGTGTCAATCCCACGTTTAGAGTTGTGTTCTGCAGTTGTGTTGGCAGACTTGGTTGAATTTGTGTTAAATTCTTATATTGACCTTAATATTAAGGATGTCTTTGCTTATACCGATTCGGCAGTTTCTTTGCGTTGGATAAAGTCACCATCTCACAAGTGGAGGACATTTGTGGCAAATCGTGTGGCGCACATTCAGTCCAAATTGCCCCCAAGTTCTTGGTTTCATGTGGAAGGGATTTCTAATCCGGCTGATGTGTTGTCTCGTGGTTTGTTTGCTGACCAATTATTGACTGATCCTATGTGGTTTTGTGGACCTTCCTGGTTGAAATTGAGTCGAGAAAATTGGCCTAAATCTCCCGATCCAAATCCCAAGCTTTCTGATGTGGAAAGTGAAGCAAAAAAGGTGATCTTATTGACTGTTCAACACCCTAAAAATGTTATATCTTTGTTGTTTGATAGATATTCCAGTTTGCCAAAGATTCAGCGCTTTATCGTGTATTATTTGCGCTTTATAGACTTCCTGAAAACTAAGGTGATAATCAAGGAAAGTATTTCCTATAAGGACCTTTACCACTCGCTCATTTTAATTGTCAAATTTGTACAAGGCGAAGTTTTCTCTGACATCTTGCAAAAATTAAGACAAGGGTCTCCTTGTCCTAAGCCAATCCAAAAATTGGCTCCTTTTCTTGACAAGATGGGAGTCATTCGTGTTGGTGGTCGTATAAGGAATTCTGCCTTGGATTATGATGCCAAACATCCTATGCTTTTGCCTAGAGAACATAGATTTACAAAATTATTGATTGAAGATGTTCATTCTAGGAACTGTCACCCAGGTCTTCAAACTTTATTGTTCCTAATATGTCAACAATTCTGGATTTTGTCAGCCAGAAGGGCCATCCGGCATACACTCTCGAAATGCTATCGGTGTTTTAGAATGTCCCCAAAAAATATTCAGCCTTTTCAAGGGGATTTACCTAAGGTGCGAGTGTCGCAAATCAAACCCTTCTTGCATACTGGCACAGATTTGGCTGGACCAATAAATATTACCCTGGGGAAAAGACGGGGTGTAGTTAGCCAAAAGGCATATATCTGTATTTTTGTTTGTATGGCCACAAAGGCCTTACATTTGGAGGTGGTATCTGATATGACATCAGAAGCTTTTCTGGCGACTTTGAGAAGGTTTGTTGCTCGTCGAGGTCGTTGCACCGACTTGTATTGTGACCAAGGCTCAAACTTCAAGGGTACGGACACCATTCTTCTTAAATATGTCCAGCAGGCTGCTGATCAATGTACCATCAGTTTTCACCTCAATCCACCTTCCACGCCTAATTTTGGTGGCCTCTGGGAGGCTGGCGTGAAGGCGGTCAAGTCACACCTGTTTCGGGTAATAGGGTTACAGATTTTGACTTATGAAGAGCTCGCAACTGTATTGTGTCAGATTGAAGCTTTATTAAATTCTAGACCGTTGTGCAGTGTTAGTAGTGATCCTAATGACCTAGAGAGTTTGACCCCAGGTCACTTCTTGACACAAGCCCCCCTTACTGCGCCTCCCGATGAAGACTTGATTACTGAGAAGGTTGGCAGGCTTACCCGTTGGCAATTGGTGCAGCAGTTGCAGCAGCATTTCTGGTCGAGGTGGCACACTGAATATTTGAGCACGCTACAGCAACGGCATAAGGCTAATACCTCCGGTGCTCCTTTGGAGGTCGGTAGCTTGGTTTTAATTCGCGATGAAAACTTACCCCCATTAAAGTGGTTACTGGGGCGCGTTTTAAAGGTGTATTCAAGTCCTGACGGTCATGCTCGTGTAGCTCAGGTTAAAACTTCAAAAAGCATATTTGATCGCCCAGTGGTCAAATTATGCCCACTGCCAAACAAGTAAAAGGTGGCTTACTCTTATTTGTGTAATGTGACTGTGTTAGAATTTTTTCTCTGGCCTTTGATATGAGTCATTTTTTGGGTTTTTTCAAAATTGGAATTTTGTTTATTTTTTTTCTTTTTTCTATTTTCAAAATTTAACGCTAGAGTTAGTGTCAAAATTAACTATTTAATTTTGAGGAGGTCGGAATGTTCAATATTGGGTATCTTTTTCCATTAGCCTTAATTTACAGTTTTATGTCCAAAGCCCAATATTGCGTTAGCTACCATATGGCCAGTGAGCCAAAGCATAGGTGGCCAACTTAAAAACACGAATCACAGCATTCGGTTAAAATCTGTGTGAAGAACCGCACGCAAGTGTCTTGGTGGAGTTTGCCATAAGAATTTCACCCCCAAAGAACCCCAATATCACGCATCATCAGCCCTGGCCAGGGAAACTAGGACTGAAGAGACATCAGGTGAGTCTAGCGTAAATATTGGGCCCTATTTAATTTTCTTGAGTAATTTAAAATTGTCGTTTGGTACACCGTGGTTTTCGTTAAACCACCCCTATATTGTACACCCCCTATGACCATTACGTAACTTGTGCACGGCCCCCGTAGTCCCAGTGGAGGAGGGCGAGAAAATTGATGTTTTTTTCTTAAAAATTATACTCTTTAGACCTATTTCTTTGCGTTCCCGAAATTACGTAATTTTTGAAAAAAAATTGTAAGCGCCGCCATTTTTATTTCGTGCTTTGTTTTTCTAACATTTTTGCGTTCGGCTAATTTAATTGAAAAATTTTTGCCTGCGGTGCCCTTTATCTTCTCACTCGAAACCAAGATCCCCCGTTTTAGGAAAACTGATCCCGTCTCTGTTTCAAAATTTTTTCGAATAAAAGTAGAGTATGACCATGGGGGAAATAATTTTTTTCTACGGTATGACGAAAATTTCGAGAAAGTTGAAGAAAAAAATAAAAAAAGTGGCAGAGCTCAAGTTTTTCGTAAAAAAAACGTTTTTTTGTAAAGAAACAGAGCAAAATAAATCTTTTCACCCCTTTTTGGGTGTTACAAATATTGGCAGCCCCTTATTTTTCGCTTTTACCCTCCCGCTAGTTTTGAAGAATTGGTTCGCTATATGTTTCGAGATCATGTCATGAAACACCTCGAAAATATCAAATGTAGTGTAGGGCCAGCTTTATTTAGAATCAATAATATCGCAAGCAAAAAGCTCTGCAGGAAAACAGCGCCGTTTATTGATTTCTTTGGCTGCTAGTGCTAGCTGCATGGTTTGGCCGTTTCCGGATAGATGTCACTAGTAGAACAGAATAAAAAGAAATTTAATTAAAAGCGAAGATATTTCTTTCTAATGTTAACAACCTCACGAGTTTATCGCTCAGTATCGTAAATAATGGACCCTGCCGCCTCCTTTAAGCAAGAAAAAGTTGTGGTTTGGACCTGAAAACATCTAATTTTTAATTAGTTTTTCCTCGATCATCTCATGGTGTGGCCGCCATCTAGCGGAATTTGCAGACATCTTGTCAACGGTTATTATTGCAACTATGATTTATGCTCACAATGAAAGAGTGGCGACAATTTTTTCTCATGAAAGCAGTCCGGAGATAATAAGAAACTGGCACCATTGCTCAATATACCTGTTTCTTTTGTGCGCGCAGAAATTTCCATGCCATTTCTGTTTGATTTATTGAAATCCTATCCCTAAGGAAAATCTTAGGAACCCTGTATATGGTTTACAAAACATCAATATGACTTTAACCCAAATATGTATCAACAATTTCAAATTTCGCATTTTTTAAAAATAGCGTATTTCCCTACATTAGCATTAAGTCGATCCATTGTGCGGCGGGGCGTTCGAAGAATCGATCTGCTATTTTTGAATATACAAATTTTCAAATTCTAGTTCTGTTTTATTTTTTAAGCGCTGGTTTTCAGTTTTTCAAAGTTCTGAAATCTGGAGCATTGTGGGTTGGAATGAGTCCAAGATTACCCAAAAAAAAGTAAATGAATGGATAGAAGATTGAGAGGTGATGCCAAGTAAAAGCTGTCTATTTTTTTTTGAAATCCTCGATTACATAAAAATAAAAAATGTTCGCTGCCTAAAGTCCGACAAAAATCTTCTTGGCCTCAGAGTTTGACGTTTGAAATAAAACCAATATGAATGGCCGAATTTAAAGAATTCAATTTTCCTGTGAATTGTCATTGTGACGAGAGTTACAAACTCTTTTGCCTTTATTATTTGAGAATGCCACTCTTTTATCCACCCTTATTATTTATACGCCTAACTACTGCCAAATTTGGTCTTATTATATAGTTTCCTTTCATCAACTACTTAAGCCAAATAAAGCTAAGTTGACAAATTACTTTAAGAAATTACTTTCTCCAAAATATTTTTGATTGTTTAAAAAAAACATATTTTGTCTGTTTTATTTAATAAAATAGAGCTAGAGTGTTACCAAATTATGTATTAAACCTTTCTGAAAAACAAAAGACAATTAAATGATGTGGTATTTTCAAAAAAATAATGAGTGTTAGTTTGTGCGCGAGTGCCATATTTAAGGATTACTCTGCACGTGGGATATATCATTTCTTTCCTTGGATCTTAAGGGAAGGATGCGGATGAGGTAAGATGAGTACCCCTCTATTATTGTTTTTAGTTTATTGATATTTCGTTTTTATTTACCTCATTCTTACGTGCGTTTATGATGTAAGACCTACTTTTTCTTTTTCAGTTTTTGTAATTAGAGACTTTTTGGGCCAGCGAAAATAAAATTTTCTGTACTTATGCGACTGCGTAGTAAGCAAACTAGGAGTGTCGACAAATGTGGTCAATAAGTCACTTTTTGAGATTATTTCACTCACAGTTTGAAAAACAGTTGTTTGAATCTAACCCCAATTTTGATTTTAATTTGGTTTTTAACAAAATTTGTTTATACGACCCATAAACCGTTTTTATTTTAATGCGGTTTACCGCCAATGCGCATTTCGCCTACTGTTTATACGTTGAAATTAAAAACGTTTTCGGATCAGATGCTCCAGCGCTGCCAACCTTGACGCAACCAAAAGCCGACTGGTTGGTATAGCGAGTACATACCTGGTTTCATAATCAGAAGGACCCGGGTTCGATTCCCGGGACCGTCGGTAGTCTACTTGAACGTTTTCTTATAAAATTACAAAATTCTGTAAAAAACGCTGTATCGAGCGGAGCAGCCCGTGTTAGCTAGAAGGCGGGCTAACACAATTGCATACCATCCCTCGTAGAGGATGTTAAGAGGACGGTACCGTGTTATCCATATATTGATAATATTGATAGTGGAGCACGTTAAAGATCCTTAGCCCCGACAAAGTTGTAATATAAAAATAAAAATAGCGGCACAGGCAAAACTTTTAGTATACCTATTTTTTAGGCCTCTGAGGCAAGACTCCTCCCCCTGGCTATGCCACTGCTAAAAACTAAGATTGAGTACAGAATTTTAATTGTTTATACTTATACATTTTGTAAAGTTGTTGGTTATTGTTATTTTTGTGTAAAAGCTACAAGTAACTGACTCTTTTTTGCATATTTTAAAGTCTTATCTCTCTGCTATTGGCGAAAAGCCATAGTATTCATTTAAGAAATCTCAAAAATTGAATGGCCGTTAAATAGGTATACAATTTTAATTAATAATAGAGTTAATAATGCTTTTTTGATATATCTACTTACCTTTTGGGAGGGTTTCAGCAACTTGGGTAGTTGATGAACTATCCACGCCTCCTTCAATATTTAAAGCACGCCTGTGGCCCAACAGATCATCCAATTCATCACTGATGTTATTATGTCTTTTAGTTTTATAATAATTTAGCTTAAGCTGCTTCCACTTTGCCCGTATTTGGGTAGCTATTTGAAATAGCCCCCTTTTTTTAATTCTTCCTCAACAATTTGGAAAATATCATTGTTTCTGTACCTTTTGTCATCAAGCAAATCTACTTTATTTTTGTTTTTCATTATGATTAGCATAAAGTCTGTTTCCATATTCGTCCAGGTCACTCTACCAGTCACACTAGGAGACATTTTTCATATACTTTATTAAACTTTCAAAAAAAATTCAACACAAATTTTTTGAGGTTAGGAAACCAGGCAGCGACCGCACGTCACATCGGAATCGACCTTGAACTCATTTTGACCTTTCAAAAACAGTTTGAGGGTTTATACGCACTTTTAAAGGGTTTTACAAACGCTGATCCACATTTCTAAAACGATTTTAGCTAATGCGCATCGGACCTCTTAAAACGGTTTAGGTAGTGTTTATACATGCGTATTAGGAAAACGGTTTGAAATTTAAGTGGTTTAACGGGCCCGTATAAACTCAGTAAATGAGAGTAACAGGTAAAGCGCATTATTTTAAAGTTTCTGGCGTGCTCAAAATCTCTTATAAAGATGTCCTACTTATTATTTATAAGCATAACTACTGCCAAATTTGATCTTATTATATAGTTTCCTTTCATCGACTACTTAAGCCGAATAAAGTTAAGTTAACAAAGGTAACACAGGCCTGCGTTTAAATACATTGTAAAATGTGAATTAAGTTTTTCGACTGAAACTGAGTATTTCAGTGGTGCTGATTTCAATCTGTTCAGTTTTTTCAATCAAGTGGGGTTTTTAAACAAAATGGTAAAACCATACAAAAAGTAAAAATATTTATATATATTTAGCAAAAACAAGAAAAATAATAAACCGAAAAAACAAATAATGAAGTCGCGGAAGTAGTAAAAAAAATAACATACCTTAATCTTTTATTTTCTCGGAAAATCTTTCTTTTCTTCCAGAAAAGCTTCTTTTACTTGTGTTTCTTATTCTTTTCTATATTCTGCGGTAGGACGGTCCCTTTTAAGCATCCAGCAATAGTAGGCCATCATTCGAACATCCCAACGCCCCTGATATCGCCTTTTCATTTCTTTTGTTTTGGTGGAAGCGCTCCCCTTGCTCTTCACTGACATCGCCAAGGTTATCCGGAAAATAGTCCAAATGAGCATGTAGAAAATGAAATTTAATGCTCATGTTACAGCCTAATTTTTTAAATTTGTCCAACATGTTTTCAACAATACTTTTAAATTCCGGGTCTTTGTGGTTTCCTAGAAACTTATTTACAACTTCTTTTAAAGCTGTTCATGCTTCTTTTTCGTCTTCCTGCCTAACCATCTCAATTTCATTAGTTTTCGTCGACCTTCTTATTTCTGGCCTGACAAAGATGCCTTCTTTTAGTTTAGCTTCAGAAATACCTGGAAATGTTTCACACAAGTACTTAAAATAGCTACGATTTTTTTCTAGAGCTTGTAGGGGGGGTAATAAAATTTTTTTGGGCTGAACTAGGCTTTCCCGAATTACGTTTTTGGAGCCAGGTTTTAAATCTTTTCTTGGTGCTGCTGTCCCACTCACATAGAACACATTGGTATTTTGTATATCCGGATTGTTGACCTAAAAGCAATGTTAGTTTATTCTCCAAAGCAATTCTTCATAATTTTTGTAATTTTCTTTTAGCTGAGTAGAACGACCAATAGAAACAGATGCATATAAATTGCCATTGTGAATGAAAACAGCGTTGAGGCTTCTCTTCGAATAGTCTATAAAAAGTCTCCACTCGGTAAAAATATATTCAGGAGCACCAAGATGAATAACCAACTTTGATACGTACTAACGATTTCTATATTAATAAAATGTAGAACCTGGAGCAAGTAAATTTTGTTCTCTTAACCTGGATCCTGAAATCTCAGAAAGATCTTTTGGAAGTACTAAATCCCTGACTAAGTCGTTTAGCAGATGGCTCAAAAATGTCAATCTCTGAATCTGTTGAAGGTTCAGATTCGAGGGACTGTAAGACTTTCGGCGAAATAGGCACAGATATATCAGAATCATGTGGAACTGGTCTTATTGCCGACGGAACATTAGGATAGTTGATATACTTTAGAGATTTTGTGTTATAACCTTTAGTATGACAAAGACAAAAATAGCAGTCGTCTACATGATTTATAGGCTCTCTGCAGACCATTGGTACACCAAACGGTAGGGCTTTTCTTGTTACTTTAAACCAATGCCTCAAGGCTTCTTCGCAAACCTTGCAGATAATGTATGGGGCCCAAACTTTACCTTGGTCTCCAAGTTATAGTTTAAAATATCAGTAATGTTTCTTTTAAACGTTTTCACTATGAACTGTCCTCAAATATAACAAAAGTCATCAGGTCTATTTTTACAACACCTAAACAAAAAATCAAAATTAAAAGTACACAACGAAACGCCGATAGATTTTGGTGGATAACGCCCGAAAAAATGACTGTATCAATACCACATCGATACTAAAAAATATTGCTCTCTGAGCCTAAATAAACCGAGTCTCGGGGAATCCCCAACAATAATCTAGTAAGGACTCAACGAATGTTCAAATAAACACGGGGTTTTAACGCGTCTCTCAAGTGTTCAGAGATAATAACTTGATACTGATTTACAAAAGAGTGTTATTTAAGTTAAATGTAAGTCCTAATTAGCCGAAAACAATAAAAATGCCTCAAATACAAATTTTTTGCAGGCCTGTGTAATGGTTACCAAGTTCTTCGAGGCTTTATATATTTTTATTTTACGTTTTAAAGGGGTCATCTTTCTTAATCGGTTTTACTTCCATTAAAGTGCATTCCACGTCTTTTGCGGAAGTTAAGGACATTATATTCTCGTCACTATTAATTTTTAAAATATATGATTTTGTCCCTTTAAATATCTTTCTAAGGTTCTGTTTTCTATTTCTAAGGTATAAGTAAACAAGACAAGCTGCACTGTAGGTCAGGATACTGCCAAACACTATATAAAAGAAAACTAGTAAAAGGTCATTGTGAATTGTTGTTGACTCGTCTTACGCCTGCCGGAAGGGCCAGTAAAAAAGCGAATGGTCTGTTTCTATCCGCCTGCCAAAAAAGGTAAATTAATATAAATGAAATTATGGAGTTTCAGATTATTATAAGTGTATCTGTATGGTATCCATATTTGTCACTATGGTCGCGACAGAAAATCTCACCCGTCAGAATTCTTGGAAGTGGCGATTTTTACTTCTTGTCTCATTTAAAATAAAAACACAGCGTCCTTAGGATAAATAACGTTGTAAGAGAAACTACGTGATTGTGTTAATGACATTTTGTAAATTTTATATTTTAAACATATTCTGCAGAACAACTTTTATGGCGGAGCTAAATTGCTACTACGCATACCAATAGACCTCAAAAAGTGTCGAAATTCTCACCATGTAAAGAGAAAGACAGAATTTGTGTGACTTTTATGAACAGTGACAGCGGCATATTCCATGGCTATCTATGGTTTTGTATATTAAAAGTTTTAAAGGTTTGCTTACATACAAAAATAAGCTTAATAAAATATATTTTTAAATAAAAAAGGTGTTTTTCACATAAACTACCTAGAAAAATTTAAATTGACATATTTTTTGTTTACTAGAACAGTAATAAGAAATTAAATTTTAAGGAATCCCAGCAAATATGTTCGGACAAAAAAGCAGTTGATGTAAACTTGCGCAAAATCGCGACCGAAATGTGACTTGTCGAAATTTTCCGTATTAATTGAATTACTTCTTGGACGGTTTCTTGGGGGTATTTAGAGTCCAATTTCAGGTTAGAATTTCTACAACGTTAGCGTTGGTTGGTACGTTTTCTTTAAAGGTGGGGTTTAATTTAAAACCTTTAAGGTTGGTCCACACGGCGTGTGTTATTGTTATAGATAGTTGACTCTGGATTGGATATGGATAATGTTGCGATATTAGCTGAGTTTTGTCTTCCAAAGGTCCTGTTTTATTGACGGACAGGATATTGAGTGTGGGATTTTTGATGTGCTATAATAAAGACAGACTCGTCGACTTCGGAAATAAGCATAAAAGTCGATTGTGTCTCAAATCGACGCACAATTTAATATATCAGCAATATCTGGGTAAAAAAATAATTTATCGCTGTATGGTTTGCAATGGTGCAAGCCACACTACTTACTACCATAATTTTATCATCATTAGTGGATTTCTTATGTAAGGCAAATTAAATGTTTTCATGATCAATTATACATGTTTCATTTTCCCATTTAAAAGGTGCCATTTCTAACTCATAAAGTAGCCAATTTACTGATTTTTGCTTAACGTGAACTTTTATATAAATAATAATTTTTTCTGCTGAAAACCTGCACTCACACAGGGGAAGCTTGAACATTTTTGATAAGTTACTTAACGTTACTAAATCCTTAGTTAACCTTATTTAGTTGTGTTTCCAATTTTATTAGGTCATTATATGAAAGATCGGCACTTATAATCACGGATTTAATTCAATTATTTTTGCAGTCCACCAAAATATCTTCCTTTTAAATTGTCTTAAAAGTTAAAGAAATATAATATTACCGTAGTGTTGCTAAAATAATAATATTTGGGCGAGTTCAAACATTTCATTATTTGAATTTTAAATTGAAGAGTTAAACGAATAAAAAATTCTTCTAGGTTTTTAATTTGTGTCTCTGCCTCTTTAAAAGAGTTACCATATTCATTATTCATTTTTGTATGACTACCTGATGTATCTGGGATTATTTTTAATGACTGTTTGAGGTCCGAGTTCACCCTATTAATGTTATCTGGCAACTAGTTTTCGTTCATTACTAGTGAATGTAATTTTATCTGGGTCGCAATGTTGCAATATCAAGAAAAAATTTCCAATTGGATCGCTACTCCTTATAAGCCTGTTCTTATCGTAATTTAAAGTTATGTTTTTTAGCATCCTAGTGTCCAAATTAGTATTAAGTAAAAAACTTTAGTCATTTAATAATTGTACAATATTGAGGTTCAACGAGTCTTTTTTCCTTTAATATAGTTTCTGTTCAATTTGGGTGGAATCTGCCCTTCCAAACAATCTATTGAGTGTACTATCGGAATATTAGTCTCGTATGTTACCGTTTTCGGCAGTGCTTTCCAGTATGCCCTGCCGTTATTTCGATATTCTGGCCATTTGTGTGTTTACTCTTTCTTTATATTTCTGATCTAATGTTTATATTTTCAATATATTTTTTATGTTTTAATTTTAATAAAGTCTTGCCAGGCCAATAAAAATATTTTTTTTTACAATATCAAAAGCAAGTGTCCACTAGGATCATTACATTTTTTGGATCACTAATTTTTAGTGGTCCAGTCAAATCAATGCCTATCTTTTGAAATGGCAGGCCAATTTCAATGGGTTGTGAATTTCTTGCGGCTTTCGCCTTAGTGTCCTTCCTGGCTTGGCATTTTTTGCAGACTTTTATAAATTTTGTAATATCTATATGAAGCGTTTCCCAATAAAAGCTATTTTTATTTTTTTTTACAGCGTCTTTGTTACTCTTATGTGACCTGCTGTGGGATCGTAGTGTAGCTGAAACATCACATGGGTTTGACTAAAAGATCCTGTATACCGCTGCTTGACATTTTTTTTTGTAAAGTACTCAATTTTTAATTTTAAATTGTTTTATTATTTTTGACATGGTTATTGGTAGGCTGTCACTATTTTTTATTCAATTTATAAGCTCTCTCATTATACTGTCTTTAAGCTGGAGCTTCTTTACATCTTCTGGTTTTAATAGAAATTATCCAGGGTTCAAAGAGGAGAAACTAGGTCTAAGGAGATCTTCTAACTCTAAGGTGAAAGTTGGTAGCTCGTCTATGTCAACAGTTCTTTTAGTATTTTTTACCTTTAGTAACGGGTATCTTGACAGTCCATCGGCATCTCCGGTGTTCCATACGTAATCAATAAAATCTATATGTTTTTTTGGGTTTTTCGCCAATAACTTAAGGATATTTTTTCAAAAATATGTTAAAACCCACTGCGTAAAGTAAAAATGTAATATAATAAGAGAGCTTATAAACTCAATAAAAAATAGTGACAGCCTACCAATAGCCATGTCAAAAAGAATAAAACAATTTAAAATTAAAAATTAAAAAAATCAATTAAAATTGAGTACTTTACAAAACAAATTTTTTCTTTGCAAATCTACGCAGTGGGGTTTAACATATTTTTGAAAAAATTTTCTTAACTTAGTGGCGAAAAACCCAAAAAAGTAGTTTCGACAACATAATCAATCTCCGACAATTTTAAACTCCACTTTATAAGTCGACCTAAGGTTTTAATTTTATTGAACCAGCAGATTGCTGAAGGGTCACTAATTATTTTAACTTTGCGTCCAAATATGTAATGCCTTAAATATTCCAAAAAGTATACTACCGCAAGCCCTTCTATTTTTGAAATAGTGTACTTTTTCTCATTTTTGATTAAGCTCTTGCTTACATACACGATAGGGTGGGGAACGCCATTATTGTCTTCCTGTAAAAGTATGCCCCCTATTCAGGTTTGACATCCATCTAAATGTAAAATTATTTCCTTTTCGGGATTAAGATGTTGTAATACAGGAGCTAACGTCAATTTTTCTTTTAATGCACTAAAAGCTTTTGGTTTTTATTTGTGAAGTCGTGTTACGGTCTGACAATTTTGGAATAGTTTTTTATGATAAAATCCTGAAATTCCTAAAAACGATTGAACATCCTTTAGCTTTTTGTTATGGGTATTTTGGATATCGCCATACATTTATCAGAGTCCGGACACATGCCTCACCACCTAGTATTTTTATTTTCTCTTTCATGTATAAGTGTGAGACCTGCTTCTCTTAGTCTTTCAAATAATGCTCTAAGGTTTTCTAAATGTTCTTTTTTGGTTTTTGAAAAAATTATAATATCGTCGAGATTGGGTGCTGTACATAAACCAAATTGAAGAACTTCAAAACCATATTGTTTTAATCCTTGTGCTATGAATGCAGTATCATCTTTACTGAATTTGTCCATCTCGACTTGCCAGTATCCACTTAGAAGGTCTAGGGTGGAGAAATATTTGCTCCCTCTTCAGGCACAACCTTGATTTACCATCCTTCTTTTTTACTAAAATTATATGTGCCTTTCCATTTCTTCTATTTGCTCCCCAATAATATCTCTTTTCTTGTGACTAACTCTATATGGTCTGCTACTTATAGAAGTTTTTGTAAGATGAGTGCGTCCCATATATTTTGTCGATTTGGCAAAAACATCATTATATTCCTCTAGTAGGGTGTCCTATTTAAAAAAATTAAAAAATTGCCATACCTCGTAAACTAAATGACTGAAACCTGTTTAAAAAGCCCATGCCCAAAATAAGTCGGTAAGGTAAAGTCTCGATTATCTCCGCTTCACAAGACATTTTTAATGCTGCGGTATCTAAAAATATTTTCTCTTTTCTCAAAATTGGAATTCTATATTCTACCGCGGTAATTGATTTAGAGGTAATACTTTATCGAAAATTTTGAACAGATTTTTTCTTATAACGATTTTTACACTTCCAGTATCTATTAGTGCCTCTGAGTATTAATCTTTTACTAATAGTTGTTACGTGACCCCGTTAGTCAAGGCGATTGGGCACGCTGACGTATAATGTCCCACTCTATCGTACGCATAGCACCTAGGTCGGTTAATATCCGTGCGTGTGTATATTTTCCCGGACATTTTGTCTGTTTTGATGCTGCATCACAGCCTTGGTGTGAAGTTTGGATTAAAGTTGTACTGATTGTTTCTAGGGGTGCTGTTTCCGTCGTTATAATTTCTAAATACGCTAAAAGTTTCGCGGGGTAAAATTTTATCTAGAGTTAACCTGTTGCCTATTCGTGTTAAACTGTGGTTGGGGTTAAAATGTTGTCTAATTGGCTTAAAATGTTGTCTATTGGTGTTAAAATGTTGTCATTTGGTATTAGAATATTAACCATTCATCGTAAAAGGTTGTCTGTTGTTATAATTTGTTCTCGCTTGATGTGCTTACTGCGGAGGCCTAAAAAGTCCTTCGGCGCTCTATAAAATTTTTTGAAAATCATCTGCGGGTCATATATACTGAACACAAATATTCCAAGGTGCTCTCGGTTTTTCCTTAACTTCTGCTCTCTATATTTTTTTGCCTATCTTTTGCTATTTTGGTTCCCATATTCAAATTTTCTTGTTTTTGGGCATATAATTTGTAATAAAAAGTGTTAATTTGTCTGTCCATGCTTTGGCAGTTGAACACTTCTCAACATTGTTAATAAAACTTGATGCCGACTGTTGGCCTGATGAATATGTCTCTGGACTTATGAAGGCAGGAAATGCTGGAATAGTTCTTCTTTGGTGCTGTCATTCAACTTCTTACTGTAGCGTCCATTTTTGTGTTATCTAGGTCGATTCTCTGCATTTGTTTATTTTTTCCTTGGGGTTGTTTTGTCTGGAACGAAATATTGCACCCCATCTCCGATTCGCTAGAAAAGTCGGTCACCACTTTCATGGTCCGTCTGGCCAACTAATCTCCTATCGCATCTTGTCTAGAATCGTCAGCTAAGAATGTTAACCGACGATGGCCCTCGTAGGTCAACAGTAGGTGGGGGTCTGGCAAGGTGTTTAAATGTAGTGAGAGGTCCTTTGCGCTATGGTAGCACTCCAATTTGGGCATCTCATTCAAGAGCCCTGCTTCCGCCATACACTCATTGAGCTGTGCCAGGGTGAAGGGGAGGTTTCCACCCCTGAGAACTGGGTTTGGCATGGTTGCTTGAGGTAGTGGAAGTTTGAAGCTGTGTGGGTTGCGCTTTTTTAAATATATTTTCTTGATCTCTTTTATTTGTATTCTAGTATTGTCTATTAGTGGATTTCCAAAATCTGGCCTTATTTTACTTATTTCCGCAGATTGTGTTTGTAACCGTTTCGTTTGTGATCTAGTCCTCGTAGGAGTGTCCGGGTTAGGTGTGCTAGTTGAACCTCCGCTTTTTAGTTGCTCCAGATTTGGAGTTGCAAATTAAAATCCCTCAACAGATTGACCCTTATTCTTAAAGCTATTTTCTCATCAATATGAGGCTTAATTGTTAAGTTTTAAGTTTTTAATTTTTTTTCAGATAATATTCAATTTTTTGCTTTGTAGAAACGGTTAAGTCGTTTTACGGTATGTTTTATTTCGCATTATTTAAGTCCGGATTTAAAAGCATACGCTAGCTATTTACAAACAAATGTAACTAATCAAGTTTAAAAAACTAAAGTACTTCATACAATCATTTTTAATCTTTATTTATTTTTAACTTTAACTTTTTTGTATTTGCTAAAAACATTTTAAAATAATTTTTTTATGTTGCATACCAAAAAAAAATATAAATTTACTTTATTTTATTTCAGGTAAGAAAACTCTGCAGTGCGATTAATCGGTAAGAGCTTTATGAAGTAAAAAATGTTTACATTAACAATTTTTCTAATAAAAATAATATATTTTTGTTAATATTTGCAAATTATATGCCCTCGCTGTTTCCAGTGAGAAACTTAAATTGCCTACTATCCGGGATTAAGGCAACCTAAGCCTGACGACTATTACGACGATTCTTATATCGATACCGTCACTAAAAGAAGTCTCCGAAATTTTCAAAATTTGGGTTCTTTGGGTTCTTTTTTGCCTTCTCTGGCACCTATTTAGATTTCGATGCCCCATTCAAAAATTAAATCTTTCTCTTTTAACCCCTTAACAATATTACCCTATATGTTGCCTGGTATTTTATGCACAGAACTCTTCCTACGGACAATATTGTTCACAATTACTTGGTGATATCCAATAAAAATATTTGCCTACCCGTTTTCACCAACAGATCTATATTTTTGTAGCTAGCCACGGCCTATACAGAAAATAATTCCTGAATAGGCTGAACTATTCACAGAAAAATATGGTGCACCAAGATAGTGTTTCAACGAAAAAATATCCACCAGAAAAAAATAGACGTGGAATGACTTCTAGTCCAAAAATAAATAAAAATATCACCTTTTCACACATTATTGGTCGTCCATATAAAATCAAACAAAAAATAAAACTTCACATTAATTCCTGTAGGAAAAATAAATACAATAAATAACTATCATCCATCAATTAAGAAATGTTCCATGCAACGAAAAAAAAAATAAAAAACAAATTTAAAGGCGTATAACCAAAAACAGCCCCGTTTCAGATAAGAAAAAAGTCAGAGGTCAAGTTTGGGCCTCCACCATGTTCTACCAGGCTCTACCCTACTCTAATAAAAAAAACATTAACTACACTAGCTTGCCTTCGCGGGGTCGCACCACACCCTTGAAGGGGCTTATTTCTTGACCTAATATGGGACTGTTTTTGGATTTAAAAGAATCATAAGCGATTTTGGAACACTCAAAATTATACTGAATAAATCTACAGCTACACTTTTCTAAAAGAGAGGTGATACCACAATTACGTACTTACATTATAACCACTGAAACCAACTCTGATGCTGCTAATGTTATCTTGGCTGGTTGCCTCTCGACGAATCTCTTTGAATGGAAAATTGGAAAGGATCAAAGTTAGGTTCGGAGAAGACCGATTCTCTCATTTGATTGTTCTGCCGAACTATCTTTGACTGTTACTAGTTTTCCTACCTCGAGACTCTCCGAGCGTTTTCCTACTTTCCTATTTTTCAGAATCGTCACCATTATTTGTTTATTATTGGGACCCCATTAACCAATTGACTATCTTAGAAGGGCTGCCCGTATTCGGGGACGGTTAATCTTATTGTTATGATTTGTTAAATCCCACCTACTTGGCAACCATAATTGTTGATTTCTTGATGCTCACCTAATTAGCTGAAGTTACAAAACGTGCCTTGTCCGCCATGATTTTGTACAACTTCCGCCAAAGGTGAAGTACCTGGAAATCAACACAGCCTTTGCTTGTGTTGGGTTGGATTCGAAAGATACAAGCATTAACCCGGCCCAAGAAGACCCAGAGCTCCGTTCTCTGAATCCCACTTGGGGATATGATATGAGTTTAAATTTATCTTTGAAAGATGATAATCACCCTTGTCTGTTTTTGTTGTAAGTCTGAAGTGTTATGCACTTGTTTAGTTATTAAGATATGATAGTTTAACTTTATTCTTTGAATGATAGTAATTGGGGTACGAGTTCGCTATAGTGTTTTTCGTTGGTTGTCATAGGGATCACCCTGGGGCCACCAATATTACTCTGGGGCCACCCAGATCACCTGGAGCCACCCATATCACCCTGGAGCCACGCAAATCACCTGGGTCTCAGACATTACTCTAGGTCATCCACTTCACCCGTTCTCGTCTGCTTTGTTGTCTCACCTATGGAGCCTCCCACGCAGATGGTTGATGGCAGATACGGTCCTATATTGTTTCTTATTGTTTTCTATATGTATTAATAATTTGTTTATAACCTCAAAATTTGAATGTTTTAACCAACACAACCGCCAACAATTTAAAAAATAACTCCTAGTCACTTTCCATCATGTGTTTTTTTTAGATATAAAATTTATTACTTCCGTTTAACTGCTATCAATCGCCATATTATGTGCCAGGGCCCCTCAGCATATAATACTTAGCATTGATACCCAATTTTAATTAATTTAAATGATGGCCGATAATAGGAAGGCACCCCTAGTTCCCTACCCTACCTGTGATAAATTTTATGCCCCAATGTTATTTTAAATTTTAATACATGTCTTGTAGCTTTGAGATACTAACCCCTTTACTACCAAAGTAGCCATTGTTATTGATATTTTTTTTTATTTTACATATAAACAATATATTTTTGTTGGAGGTTGCATGCACGTGGTGTAAAATGAACTGATAAATTTTGTATTTCGTGCAAATACTTTATTTTCTTAAAAACAGACCGGTTTCGGCTCCATTAGCGGGCCATCATCAGTGCTAAAAATGATGTAAACTATGAGTATAAAGGTTTTTTGGTTGTGAAAATGTACGGATGTTATGTACTTACTCTTAATTTTAATGTAGTCAAGCCTTCATGTGGTTCTCTGATTAAACACATAAAGATAAAAAGACGAGAATACTAGACAAACATACAGAGGACATGACCTCTTTCTACCTAAGCAGTTCAAAAATTGTTTTGTTTTAATTTTGTTTTCAAGATTATTTATTTTTTATATATTATGAACGTGCGTAAATTTATCTGACATTTGACGAGTTGTGAATTGACTTTCCAGGAAGGATGCACTCTTTAGCTCAGATGGCGCTCTGGTTGCATTTTTTTTGGTCTGCTGCTTTCGTTATTTATGTGCGTTCTTTTATTTTTGCGTCGTATCGATTGATGTTAAATTATTCAATCCGTGTTCGGATGCCAAAAATAAATTTGTTGTGTTATTTTTATCACTCAAGTTACGGTCTTCTTGTGTTATGTGTTGCAAGAGACCCTGGTGCATGAGGTGGTCATCCGAACACGAATTTTTGTTTGTCGTTCTGTCGTGTGTTAGTTATAATGTGTGTCGTAATATTTTTCTGTCTGTTTTTCGAGAATCTGTTGCGTACGAGTAGTCCTTGTAACACTAAATAGATAAAAGTCTATTGCGTGTGTGAGTGATTTGAGTAGGCGGAAGTTCGAATAGGCGCCTATGTAGCGGCACAAAATTGCGCCTTAGGTTTACTTGTTTGTTCAAACATTTTTGGTTGTTGAAGATTTTATTTATTTCATAATCTTCCGCAAAATCTAGCCTGGTGTAGCTGGAGGCTGTTATATGGTGTATGATTTTTGCGTTTTCGTTAGGGCTGAAGGCGTATTTTGTAAAGGAAATATGTTTGCCGAAAGGAGATTTTTCTGGGCGTTTTAGGTGTTCTGAAATCCTCATCTCTAAGTTTCTGCTTGTCCGATTTTGAAATTTTTTAAAATTTTTTTGAATTTCATCCTGACCTACCCATAAAAAATCTCCATAAGGTAAACTGCCCATTTGACAATATCCACAGAGGTTATTTAAATCTCAATATCCCAAATAAACTTCCGGTTTAGAACTGTCATAAGTGGGTGGATAAAAACGATTATTACAACGAGTGTATCGGTGAGAGGCCTGACAAATGCCTCCTCGAATGCCACGTTCAATAAACAAAATCTGATCTATATCTGTTAAAAGTTCTAACTTTACTTTTAAGAATAATAGGGACGAGGCCCAAGACAATCCTGGAAGGGTATAAAATTCGGCAGGATCTAAACCATAGTATTTAAAAGCGATATCTCGAAAATTTTGAAAAACTATACTTAGGAGATGTACATCTACCTGGAGGTAAATATATCCAAATTCACCCAAATTTTTACATTTAAAAGTGTCCCACACCTTTTTGGCGTGTTCGTAATCCAGGTCAGAGATAGGTGCCTCTTTTAAGACATTGAAAAAACAAATTTTCGGAGGTAAATCTGATATTAACAGTTTATCCCAACTATCCACAAAATCGTAAGGGAAAACACCTTTTCTTGTAATCATATCGAATTTCTGTTCAAGTGGAAATTCTATTTTTAACGGTAAAACAAATTTAGGATCTAAATTTTTAACGCGCTTGTCTAATGAAGTAGGTAAAAAACGAAACGAGTCCAAAAAACCAATTTTAAGTCACCCATAAAAATAGAGAAGGAGATGTAGTTTTCATGATTCTCCGGTAATATATTAACTTGGCCAAATTTTGAAAGTGCTCTAAGAAAAATTTTGGAATCGTAATTTAAGTTATGAAAAAACACAGAAATATATTTATCTGGTTTGATCTGTAAATTACAGTTACATATAAAATTGATAAATTTGCCTGTGTAGTGGTCATGATGCAACACTCTTGGGTTTTTATCACAGTAAAATTCGGCGCATACTGAACAAGTATTCGAATGAATATTAGCACCTTCGAAATTTTCCGATTCCAAAGAAAATGTCTGATCAGCATCAGGACCTCTATACATATTAAATTTATTATACCTACTATCATATGAGCATACTATTTTATAGGCAACACTATAGGCTTCACTTCTTTCATAAAAATTCTGATAAGAGTAAAGCGGGTCAGTTAAGCATGTGCTAATTTTACCTGTAAAGCATTCGAAATCAGCATAAATTACAAATGGTTTTAACATTAATGCCTTACAAGAACTAAATTTTAAAATGCTGTCTGGTTTTTCAGACACAATTATTTTCTGAGGGGAAAAAAGGCTACAATTTTTTATGTGTGTTTGAAATTTTTCTGACGAAGAAAAATGATTAAGACATGAATCACATACGAACATTTTACCTCGATTACTGGTTACTTGCTTTTTAACTAACTCCGCCAAATCCGTAATTAAACAAAAATGACCTATTCTTTGAGATTTTTGTAGGAAAAGTAAGTTAATATGTTTTTCTTTTTTAGATTTTGTGTGATATAGGGGTCCACTAAGACATTTTTTATCTTTATCGACACCAAAAATATTTAAAAAAATAGTTGGATTTTTCCTTTCAAATTTGGAAATATCCTAGCTTTACTGGCATTTCAATATCATCAAAATTAAAAATTTTATATGGATCCTGAGGATAAGATTCGGGTTTATCGCAGTTTTTGGAAACTGGGTAAAAAAAGCAAGCAAACAGTAAATAAAACATCTTCTGTCATTATTATGAATATTAAGTATACCCTTACGAGTGTGGTGTACGAAGTGTGGTGTATGTACTGACCCCTGCACTCATTGGAGAAAACTGATTGACTGAAACTAGCAGGTGGGAAACCGATAGAAATCTCCATCCTGAACCCTTTTCATAGAAACTCTCCATCTGCAACAAAGAACTATTCTTTTAAAAATTTAAATCTAGAGACTATAAAATATTAATGGAAAATTTAGAGCATTAGAAAAGTCAAATGAAAAAATAAAAAATCACCTTTTTTAATAGAATTTCCTCCATATTATTCAGGACGTTGTCAATATCAGTAGAGGCCATAATTTCACTGTTTGAAGTCCCAAGACTCTTGTAGTCCTGTTCTTCAGAGGAAGGTAGTTCGTAGAGGCAATTAAGACGAAAATTTACTTTTAAGCTTCCTTTTTTAACTCTTATAGCATTTAATTTCCTGATTAAAAGTTTTTTGCAATCTTCTAAAAAATTCCGGGGTTCTATATATGAAAAGTTTATAATAATACCAGTCAAAATGCGAGATTCTTGTCCATTTTCTTCACCATCACCTCCACCTCTACCTCTAACAGAACGGGTAAAACTTGAGATTTTATGGTTAGTTCGTAAAATGTAACTTTTTAGAAGGGAAATAATAAATTCAATTTTTAATTTTTCACCAACACTAATATTGGACGTATTAAGTTTTTTAGTGCACTCACTGTCTTAAATTTTTTTCCAAAAATAATAAAAACTGTCCGTATTCCTCGAAGGTTGAAGTCCTATTATTAATTTCCAACACCTGATTTATTATGTCATCTATAATGTTATTAATTTTTTATAAATTCCAATTCAAGGGCTTTCTTTTTTTCCTATAAATATGACACTACAACCATTACGGGACAAAAAGTCGTCACACACAGAATCCGTTAATAATTGATTTAGTCTTTTCGGTAAAAACAAAACGTGATTTTCAAGCTCACACATTGTAGTGCGTCCAAAAGCAGTCTTGACTTTCTTAAAAGAAAAAACTTTGTGGGGTACCCCCACTTCCATGTCTTCTACATCGATCTTGGGCTTGACGTTGCAACAGGCTACTTGATTGGCTTTTTCCATTTTGATTAATTTTGTTTTTTAAATTTGGGTAACACTTGTGATCAGGACCGTTGTCGAAATTAAACTAAATAATAATCCCACCGATTTTCTTTTAAGCATAATAAAAACAGGATGTTGTTCAATTTTCACTTATCGTAACCGCAATTTATCTGCCCACACTCACACCCACACCTTCTGTTAATTATGAGAATTACAAAATGGACAAAGGTTTTTGAAAAAAAACATGAGAAGTTCTTTATCACACAAACAGCATTTTACTTTTCAATACGTTTCATAATGGGTCTTCATATGGTAGTGACATGTGGTGAAGAGAAATCGTTCCTGTTCAGCATTCTCAGTCCACCCTTCTGTTCTGAAACAGAAGTCGCAATAAATTTGATTGTTTCCGTCTTCTGGAAAATCGTCTTTGGAGTAAGTGCTATCTTGGTTCATTATGTGGTTTTAATTCGTAACTTTCGACACTTAAACTGAAACTGGTGTCTATTGCATATAATACTATAATAAAATACCGCTCTTATCCCCATCTATTTATTTTCATTCCATCCTTTATTACCCCCTTTCTTTCTTACTTTTTTGTCCTCTATTTACCACTCCTCCTCCTCCGTGTTTAAAACCCTCTAAAACAAAAAACAAAAAATAAAAAAAAAACAAAAAAACAAAGAAAAAATAAAACAGAAGAAAAGCTTTTGCGTTTCTGTATCCCATTCAAAAACTAGGAAAAGCAAAAAATAACTCGCAGCTTCTAAATGAGATTAAAAAAACACAGAATTAAAGCAAAACAGAAAATAACCAAAAATGCATTTCAAAAATGTGATAAAAATTTTCAAAATTAAAGCAAAGTAGGGACTTACGATCACTATACACGACGTCTCTACGTCTTTATAGACTTTAATGGGGATGGTTTCCACCACCCCGGAGAAAACCATCTCCCAGTCTTCATGCGGTGGACCGACTTCAGGTGAAAAGACAACCCCCTCTATAAAGAGGGGGAAAATGATGTTGTTGAATAAAAAGTATGTCAAAACTCTTGACACCTCCAGCCCTAAAAAGGTTAGCATAAGGATAGAAAAAAATATTCTTTGAATAACTTAATCAAAAAAAAAAAAAAACTACCGAAAATTAACTAGGATTTATATTCATAGTCCTTTCTTCAAGAAACAAGAACTCCTCAAGAAATACGAAACCTTAAAGAAGGTCTAAGAAAAACAATCCTAAGTAAGAAAAAATTTAGTAATACTTACAGGTCACAACCTCGTCATGTATTATGACAGACACCATATCAAAAAAAATTGTATTTCACTTTCTGGCATTTTGTTACTCTGAACCGATGGAAATTTGAAATAAAACTAATAAAGTATATATTTCTAATAGACGCATTTTGCATTTTTTATCCCAAGTGAAGGAGATTCAGGAAGAGTGCAAAAAATAGATAAAAATAAGAAAAATAAATAATTTCATACAAAATTGTAACAATGTAATTTATTTAGAAAAATAAATCTACTTTTAGCCTAGAAAATACATAGAATTGTGTAAATATAATTAAATCATTAGAAAATTAACAGGAATTCCGAATAGTCAGAACCGAAACATATTTTATCAAAATCCAGATAGTGATAGCGAGCAGGCACAAGAGTACGATCACAATAATCACAGCGTACACCGTGAAAAATGGTATGCATATCTACAGATTCGTCACCATTCTGAGAATCTTCTTCGGAGGAATCTTCTTCAGAGGAATCTTCCTCGGAATTTTTATCGTCATCCAAATATTCATCTTTATTTTTATCCGACATGATTGACGACACTATACTCTTTATTCTAATGTATTCGAGCTTTTATAGTTATTGGACACTGGAGAAGGGGTCGAATGTTGTGACGTCAATTATTACTGATTATTATAAAGAAATGTCAAAGACAAGTGACCACAATTATAGGTATTGAACCTCTGATATTGATCCAAATTAAATAACACTCTACAATTTTTAAAGTATCTAACTTGTTCCAAAGGAGGTTTAAGCCCTCCAAAACTATCAAAGTATACAACAGTAGATCCATTTTTCTTGTAAGCTACCCAATGGGTCCCAAATGATTCCTTAGAATCTAGATTAACAATTCCCGTTTCTTTTTTTCATACAAGCGAATTTCTCATAAAACACCTCTAAAATGTGGGATTTTTAGAATTTTTGCATATTTTTTAAGTTCAATGTCAGTTAGCGCGCTTCTGGGTAGCTTTATTGGGAGTTTTTTGGCATCTTCTTAAGATACATTCCGTCACCCGATTTATACTTATGTAGATAGAGCCCACTGCCTTGTCGCCCCAACGCGATGGCTTCCATCTTCTGATTATGATGTTCGGCTTCCTTAAGCCTTTCGCGCGCTATTTTTGCATCGTTGACGGCTTTCGCAACAGTTGCCCCTCCTCCTGTCAATGTACCCAATGCGCCCAATGCAGAAAGAACGATTGGGATCAGGGGAAGCAACCCTCCTGACTTGGGTATCGGAATGACTCGAGTCATTTTAATGTTCTTTAAGACTTTAAGCTTTTTCTTTAAGACTGGAATCTTTTGCTTTCACCCGACCCCACGCCTTATTCTCTAAAATAAAGTCTGCCTTATGCCTATCTTCTAGGTTATCACTTTTTGAGTAGGCAATATAGTGTTCTTTGCACGCGTCGTCCAGAAGATGTATTCCGACGTCTCCTCGCGCTAACCTTTTCTTTAGCTTGGTACTTAAAAATTACAGAATAAGTAATACTTTAATTTAAGATACTTATAAATAATAATTTTGCTATTTATTATATTGGTAAATTAAATATCTTAGCTCACCAGGACCACAGAATCGATTCCTACTGAGATGTAACTCCACAGGTAATTTGTTTATGGCTGTATTTAATGCGCTATTACAACTAAATACATAGAACAGGTGCATTGTGTATTATAGCTTAGAAGAGGGAGAAAATGAAGAAAATTCGAACAGTGAAACAAAGTATTGGCATAAATATTATTAATCTTGATGAACTGGAAAATGTTAATAAAAATATTTTTCGGAGACATGGTTCCCTACTTCCAGACACAATTCGAGGCATTATCGTGGGTCCAAGTAATTCAGGAAAGACTAATCTAGTAATCAGCCTAATTATTGATCCCAATGAGCTTAGATTTAAAAATATATATATTTATTCTAAATCACTTTACCAGAACAAATATCGATTATTAGACAAAATAATTAGAAACGTTCCCGAAATCGGGTATTTTCCTTACAGTGAAAATGAGGAAGTTCAAGATCCTGTGCAGGCCTTGCCACACAGTGTTTTCATTTTTGATGATGTGTCTACTTAGGGTCAAAGTATTATACAGGATTATTTTTCCAGAGGACGGCATTCTGTCATAGATTCGATATTTTTAAGGCAGACGTACAGCAAAATTTCTAAACAACTTATTCGAGATAACGCCAACATGTTAGTGCTCTTTAAGATGGATGAAACGAACCTTGAACATGTCTATGATGATCACGTAAACATGGAACAAAATGTTGGAACGAACCTTATGGTTTTTAGTGATTGTGAAAGACTTTGATTTGTCTAATGGGAGGTACAGGTCGAAGTTCGATACATATATAAAAGTTGATATATATTGCAAAGTATGTAGGAAGCAGTTATTCACCTAACATCTTCTCTAGAACACCTGTCGGAAGCTGTTACAAAAACTGAAAACTACCTGTTCGAGGCAGTTACCTGTTCGAAAGCTGTTGATAATAGCCTGTTACTTGTTTGAAAGCTGTTACTAACAGCCTGTTACCTGTTCGCTAGCTGTTCAAAATGAAGCCTTATTGTAGTAAGGAATCGTCTCTAAAAAAACGTCTTGTCGAGGCCTCAAACACGATCAGACAAAAATATAAAGCGCTTAAACTTAGATTAAACGAAGAGGACGAATCTTTAAAAAAGTTTTTTAAACCTGTTACGGACCCCTTATCAAAGATGACTAGTAGTACATCTTCACGTATATTACCTGCTTCAACTTCCTTACCACAACCATCACCATCTTCAGTGCCTAAGAAAAATGTTGCAATTTCTCCCCTATATTTAAGACGTCAATCTTATTCGAATATACCTACCCCCGTAGGTTTTTACCATTCCTATAATAGTCCAAGCTCTTCTTTTCCAAAATAAGAGGAAGAAGTCTTTACCACGGAAAACATACAATCCGAGGAAAAAGAAGAGGAACAAATTGATAAAGAAGAAGAGAGGAATAAATCACTTGCAACATTTCAGGAGGAATTTAGTACTAGTAAAAAAGAATCTCAATCCGATTTTCTTGATGGGTTTCCTGCTGTGACTCATCATTATTTGTCCAAATATTTTTCAAATTCTCCTCAGATCGATTAGTCCATGTTAAAATTTCATCCTATGCAAAATACGTTTACATTTGGATCCAAAAATCTAGATTTTGATCGAAAGGAAATCTACTGGTAGGAGAAAAAGTCTTTCCGCATCGTCTCGGGTTGTATGATCTTCTCTTTCTAAAAAATCCTCAGGAGTTAACTATAGCCAAAGACGATAGAAAAATCTTTCAGGAAATTTTGGAGTATACCAACGCGCACAGAAGAAACTTTAGACCTTCGGGACAGTCAAGAGGCAATAAAAGTACCAAATATAATAAATATATAAAAAGTAGAAACAGATCCGCCCCATCTACATCGAGCAAAGAAACTGAGAAAAGTGGAAAGGCGCTACTCGAGTATGCTGACAAATTCACGGAGTACGTACCCTATAGAGACATTAACGATCTGGTTGACAAATTACGCAAATTAGATGCATCTATGGCTGCGGCTAACACGAATACGAAGAATGACGTCACATTTATTTTGGAAGAATTACGTAAATTGGGGGTTATTGAGTTTCTATCCTAATACAACCCTTATATAATAATCATATTCTTAGAAAGCGTGGTCATTAGTACTCTTACCATGAATAAGTTCGGTTCGACGCTTAAGTCCTCTCAAGCACGTGTAGAACGTTTTTGTCCTTACCCCGAAATTCCTCGCACGAAAGATGGACATTACGACCTTCAGGAACGTAGAATATGTAACCTTAAACAACCTGAAAATGAGCACGATGCTGTAAATAAGGAATACCTAGATCTGCGAATTTCGGATTTGGAAAAAAGTCTCAAATCTGTAATAATCAATGGAACAGCTATCACTACGCAGGAGTAGAGGAAATGGCATAATTTTACTTATAGTTTGCTTGTCTGGATCTTCTTTTATCCTCTTTCGCCTCTCTTTTTCACGTTCCCTATTGGCTTCTAAAATTTCCTCCCTTGATTTCTTCTTGTGTGGTGCCTGCAAAGTAAAGAACCAGTCTATAGCCCAAAAAAATATAAACAAACCAAATCATATTTTCTAAATTTCTATTACATAAAACTAAAGAAAAAGTTTAAAAAATCCAATGAAAAACTGCTGATTGCATTAGAAGCCTTTAATAGACAATAGAAAAATGTTACGCACGCGCATGCATACTAATAGTTTAATCAAATGCACGCAACTGCATAACATTTTTTTTTTTTTATTCAAAATTTTCTGTTAGTCTTGTTATTACCAAAATCGCTTTATATTTATTCCAAGAAAACCCTGACACAACTGACAAAAAGGCACCTAACTACCGCTATATTAAGTTTTGACAGAACTCGGGGGTATCCAACGATCCCAATTTTATCAAAATCTTGGTCTCCAACGTAAAGAAACATATTTTCTTATCTTTGATTTAATGAAACTAGCTGAGTGGCCATTTTCTCATTTGCATGTCATAGCATTCATTCGTGTGTCAAAAGAATAGACACTCGAATGACGACACTCCAATGACGATTTCTAGTGTTTTTCAAAATTTAAAATAACTTTTCCAAATAATTTGTTTGAAAAAAAATATGATCTCAAATTTGAAGTTGGGAAAATAAAAAAAATACTCAAAAATTATATTTATTTGAGATATTTTACTTACCATTCTAACACAACAATTTGTAACGTTGGTCTAAATTGTCACTAGATGATAACTCCCTGCTTGTTGCAAAATTAATTCTCGCCTTTTATAACCTCGGTTCCAACCGGCGCGAACCCTTGCGCGTCACAAAAAGTATGTTTTTTTTTTGCCTTTACAATTTGAAAAATTGTCTTTTTTTGCATCAATAAAAAATTATTAAAAAAATATTTTTTATTAAAAAATTTTTTCGATGTTAGGTTCTCAGCTAGAAAAAAAGTTACAAAAATGCTAAATGTTGAAAAAAAATGTTAGGGGCCAATTAGAAGTCATTGTTTTGTATATTATAAAACAAAATTTGGTTCAGAAAAGAACTCTTCAAGCTAGATATTTTTCAGGGACAACCAATTACTCATTAATTTTAGAATCACCCTTATACGTGATAGGTTAAGTTTGCTTTAGGGGATTCTTGAATAGAATTATTTATGACATGCCCTCCACCCGCTAAGCATTGGTCCCCAATGTGAAAAAAAAATCTAACTTAATCAACATTCCTTAAAATAGCATATGCTTAAATCATAGGCCGCTTTAACTTAATTAACGCAAAAATCGCCACAAGGCGCCCTCTCAACCACTCTCCACCATATGTCACGTGGGGGACGTGACTTGGACTATTTTGGCCTTACTCTAGTAATTATATCTAGTAACAGTCAACATGTTATCAAAAAATACTTATATATAATTAACAGTTACCATATTTTGCAAAACTTTGAAATCATGAAAAAAGGAACTCTTTTTTAAGAACTACATAAAAACCTATACATAAAAACGAATCCACAATCCAGCTAGAGATGTTATACTTTTAAGCAAATGTTCAATTAAATCTTTGGGAAAAAGTTAGGCCCAAAGTGCAGAAATTATTTTCCGTAACTTTCTGTGGACTCTTCTTAACAATAAATATTGATGAAAAAATCACAACCTTTTAATTGGCAGCAGCTCAGGTAACTTAGGTAATTTGTAAACTGTTTGTAAATAATGAATGGTTTTGAAAATGATTCAATTATCTTTACAAATGGTTTTTTTTCAGCAGAAAAAAAATTGATTATTTTGGTGTTTTCTTTAGATTTTATACATTTTCCTCTCATTTTTTATGGAGCCTATTTGCCTGCTTTTTAATTTTTGTTTAAATTGTTACCATATATTACCCACTAAGCACAAACACATTCTTAAAGTATGATAAGAATATTACCCAGCAACATGGGAATATTTCAGGAATATGAAATTTTACACTACAGAAGGAGTTTTTCAGGTTTGATATATGTGACTGTAACATTATGTTAAATTGGTACTGGTTCAACATTATCCTCAACTCTGAAGTTGACAACTTGCCACATCATTCTTACTAAAACTAATTAAATCGAAACCTATTATGGGAGTTCTTTACAAAAACTCTAAAATGAACTTTCATTTTTTTTGAAAAAAAAATATTGAAAAATAGGTCTTTTTGTATTTTGCAAAGAAAATGCTTCAATATCTTGCATAGAGTATGTTTCCCAGAAAAAACGTTTTTTATTCAGAAAAAGCAAAAATAAAAAAAAATTATTTAACAAAGCTGAGGTGATGTTAACAAAGCTGATAAATTAATCAGAAAACATATGTACTATACAAATTTTACATAAAAATATCACAACAAACAAAAAAAATTATTATTACTATTATTATTACTACTATTACTAAATAAACAAAAATATTAATAATGAACAAAAAACCTAAAACCTATTTCTATAGATTTTTTATCTTTTGTGAAACCACTTAAGTGTTAAATGAGCAACAACATTAATCTACGAATAATGGTAGTCTTTCAAAAACATATTGCTGTCTTTTATTTAGGATGGGCTCAGGGAGCTTAAGAACAATTTCTTGCAGAGAAATGGAAGAAATGTCGTCTTGTTCGGGAAATATGTATTTGTTATCACCACTCTTTTTTAAATTTAACTATTATTTCATCAGAATTTTTTTCCAAAACAAAACCCAAAAAATGATTTACAGTCTTTTTACCCTTTAATCCTACACGAACATACTCATTCAGCTCCATATTTTTGTCTGTTTTAATCAGTGAAGATAATGGTTCATTATCCGAATCTGACTAAATGTCTTCATAGTTTAGTCTTCTTGGAAAAGTAGTGTTTAGCGCATCCTGAGGCAAATCTACATATGAGACGTTAAGTTATACAAAATTGATGTTATTGGAGCTGAATGAATTAGTTAAGGAAAGTGAATAGGTACAACAGAACTAATGTTTAACTAGAACGTATATTTATATAAAAGGATACTTTTGAAATATGCTGATAAATTCTCTTTGTTCTCCTCATATTCTGATCCCATATCTTGTTCTGGTGCTAGGTAAGTAAAATCTATGGATCCAATTTTAAAATGCACGCATGTTTTAATTCCAAATTCAACACAGGAAAGTTTGTTAATGGTATTTGTTTTTTTCAGACACATTCTCGAATTGCCAATGATCCTTCAAATGGCTTGATTAAATGCATTCCAGGAACTGGAATGCATTTAATCTTCATTAGCGTCTTAAAATTTATAATATCAATTCCATGAGCTACCATCTTATCTGCTGAACTTTTTATGCATCCTCCAACCCCATCAGGGGCGCCTTTTCTATGACCTGATTCGAAGTAGTGCCATCTTAAATCATTAACCTGCAATTTTTGAGCCAAGTATGAGGCGATTAAATAAAACATTGTTTTATTTTTATATTGGGTCGATCGCCCATCGCTGAGAAAGTGAGCATGTTCGACTTCTGAAAATAGACTTTTTATTTCATTAATAACAAAGTCTAAGTATGCCAATATTGCTGGCGGATCGTGGCGCAGATTTTCAGATAATGTACATATTGACATGTTCGTCACAAATGATGTATTAACGTCTCGACAATAAAACACAACTGTACACATACTTGCAGTTGTAATTTTCACTAAAGTCAATATGGACAAACACTTCAATAAATGACAGATTTTTATGTCATTAGTAGCCCGATATTGGTGAATAATATTTCTTGTGTGTGTTAAAAAATTTAGCAAATTTAACATCAATTCTTAAACAGCTTGCTCCTTAGTAACTTTTTGCATTTCTTTGACCGTCTTTTTGCAGGTTTTAGTGACACCTTTAATCAAAACGCCTTAGCTTTTAAGTTTTCATGCTTCATAATACAGATTTTCGCTAGGATCATATGTATTCAAGTTGACCTTTTTTTAATGAATTATCGCAAGCTTTGTAGACACAGTTTTTTTTCTTCAGCTACTTTTTAATTTTCACCAACGTTTCTGTAATATGGTTGTTAGGCATACAAAATACTTGGAAGAAGAGTAAAATACATCGAAGTTTTAAATTATTTGATTGCAAGTTAAAATTGATTAGTAAAAAATTAAAATGTAACGAAAATGGTTATAACAGGTACAGCTATTATTACTTTTCGGACAAATATTTCTCTTAAATGAAACTAGGCATAGTTTGAAGAGAATATAGAATAGAATTCACCTTTTTTATTTGGCAGGTACTGCAAGTTCTGTCCAGACAAAAATTATCATAGTTTTTACAGCAGACTTCTTGGAGAAAATCAGTTAGATTGTTACAGTTTATAATTTTTTCTGCTTTGAGTTTTGTTACAAGCAACTCCTTATTACTATGAATTTTGCAAAGGCAGGTGTCTCTTTCGCTTGCATTAGGTTCTAATACCCAGATTTTGTAAGGTGTCATTAAGACAACGTTTCTGCTTTTTCATTTTTCTAAATGTTACTGTGTCCTTCTTGGCGGGATACATTCGGCTAACATCTTCCCTTTCGAAAAAGTCTGTAAAAATGTTTTTCGAGCGTTAAAACTGTTCTTTTTTTAAAGCGATATTTTTTCGTGATTCTTTTATGAAGACTTTTTACAAAATCTTTTTTCTCCATTGGCGATTTTTTTAACTTGAAAATATCTGTTAGTTGGTCGTTTAAAGTTTCATCAAATAATAAGTTTTTCTTATTTGTCCTTTTATTATTTTGGTAACTCTTTTGTTTGGTGTGGCAGGGTTTCTCTGCATTTCTTGAGTTTTTACTCTCTAGCTTTTTACGATATCCGGTATTCTTTTTTTGTAACTGTAACTTTCTCCTCTTGGAGGTTTTCAATAGGTAATGTTAGAGTATTTTTTCTCTCTCTTTTTTTAAGTGATAAGATTTTTTTCTGTTCTTCTCTCCATTTTTTTCTTTTATATCGTTTTTTTCTTTCACTTAAATCGCCAATTAGTTTAACTTTTCTTTGCTCTTCTTTTATGCGAATTTTCCCGAGCTTTTCTTAAGTGTTCTTCATAAAGCACAGGATCATTCTTAATTTTTTCCCGTAGTTTCCTCATATATTCTCTAGATTTTGCCTTTTTTTCTTCTACATCTCTTTTTGCGTCTTTCTTTTTTTGCCATTTTTCTAGAAATAAAAAAAATTAATGTCCAGTGAAAATTTTTTTAAAAATGAAAATGCTTAAATGTCAAAAAAATTAATATATTTGTTAAGTTACAAGCTTTTATAAAATACTCTAAAAAGTAGAAAATAATTTCTTGCTAAGATATGTTATTACATTTAATTATTGTTTGAAAAAATCTCAATTCACTATACCTAGCAAAGAAATGCAAGGGTAAGTAAACCCAACCCAAGCTACCTTTTTGTGTAAACAAAAAGCGCCGAAACGTTTGACACGTCGTTTCTGTCTAATAATTGGCCCCAATAACTCAAAAAAACTTTTATTGTGTTCCCTTTGCTACCTAAGCTTTTTTAGTAAATTATAATATATAATATTAAACTTTGTTAACACATCCTCAGCTTTTTTACTACCAGTATTAAACAGCTGATATTAACGGTGTTAAGGAATTTATTCAAATTTCCCGCCTAATTCCTTGAAAACAAAATATCCGGATCTGATTTTCTGCCCTATTTTTTATGACGTTTTTCGTATTATTAACTCACATTAAATTATTTAAAACATTTTTTGTATTGTCAGAAACTTGACAACAAAGTTGAGAAAGTGTGCTTGTCACTTACCTGTTTTGTCACCTCAAAATTAAAAAAAAAACACACCAACACTTCAAAGCGTCCACCTGCTTCCTGACGGTGAAGAACCTGACTAAAGGAAACGCAACAATGCAATGGCGGGTGCTTGTGCTGCCACCTATGGATTTTAGTGCGTTTTAAAAATTGGTAACAAAGCTGATGTAGAGAGGGGGTGATAACGATATTATTTAAAAAAAATCAGAGTGTCTTTGGTTGAATATTATTATTTTGGTTCAAACAGTTATTTTTTGAGACGATCTTATGAGAACTAATCATATTAATGTAAATCATTATACACAACATTAAAAAATAAGTCGGAAAGTGATAACCTTGGAGGAAACAAATGTTGAAGATTGAGAATCTCATTCAAGACTGGTGCAAATCCAGTGAAGTTAAAATTGTAGGCTAAGACTGAGGTTGCCAGGAAACCCTAGGTGATGTGATCATTTCTTACCTCCCAGAGGAAAAGCATTCCATCACTTATAGATTTATCCTACAGATAAAATTTTTGTCTTTTTAAAGACATATAAAAAAACAACTTACAAGTAGTTATTCAAAATAAATCCATTTAATGGAAAATTGTGGAAAAACGTGGTCCACGATGTTAAGGTGAACCACAAAAAAGTGAAAGGGACAAAGACAGTTGTCCACCGAAAGTCAGCTGATTTTTTAAGAGAGCAAAATGGTAGGAACCGGAAAATTGGGCCCGTTCCGCATGAACTCAAACCGGTGCACTCAAGGTCAAAGCCGAATGGAGCGTTTTGATTTAAAGGCTGTTTTTACAGAGTGGTCAACATCTACTAGAATTTTATGTGAAGAATTATTAAAAAAAAATGGCCGGAAAATAAAAATGCTACACTACCCTTCTTCTGGAAGAAGAAAAGTTGCAAAGCTACTTTTTTCTAAGCAACTACTAAAAAAATATAAACTCTGTTGAATTACCAAACAAAAAAAAATATACCAGACAAAAAAAACTGGAAGATAGACATTTATCTATTGCTTTGTTTTGCGTTCGGATATCTACGTGTATCAAACGTCTAATAAATGGAGACATAATCAAGAAAAGTCACAATCGGTAGGAGTCAAATTCTGGGGGGGTCTATATGCAAAAGCAGTAGTTAGATAATACCTACAATTCAGATAGTAATGAACAATACATTTTTAGTGTAATCAAGGTTACATCCTATATCACACCTTGTGAGGGATTGAAATCTAATTACAATAAGATTGCAAAAAGTTTTTTCAATTGTAGCTGTGAAGCTAACTGCATAAATAGAAATATTTGAGCACAGGGAAATTATGGTTAACCAATGTTTCTTAATCAGGTACCTGAGGTTTCTTATTATAGATTCGACCAAATGCGAAAAAAAATTGTTATAAGGTATTTATTTAAATGGCCGGAAAATAAAAATGTTATAACATACAGAGGCACGTTTCAACTTTTAGCAGCGGTTGGTATCCCGACCTAGAAGTGACGATGTCTACAAAATAGGGCATAACTTATCTGGTATTTACCTTAATTTTCCGATAAAAATTTTGCCTTCAAGCTATCGGCAAGGTAACGTTTTGTTTCTTACAGTTGTTTAAGGTAACTGTGTCCCTTTTTCCGAGACATATCCTGCTATTTATGTAACTCATACTAGATGCTTTTTAATAATATGGCCTATATTTAAATTTATAAACTGTCTCTACTTTTTGGCGCTGGAACCCAGGGAATGATAATTGTACCGCAGTTGAGTTTTAAGAACTTCTTCATGAAGCAACTTCTGTTTAATATCAGCGGTCTTTGGAGATATGTCATCAGTTTCCATTATCATATTTTGGTTTTTCATTAATCTATAGTATCTCATTTTGTAAGTTTTTGTTAAATTTTTCTTCTTCCTCTAGTTGTTTATAAACAAGATTTAATTGACGCCCAGTCTTCAAACGTTTTCTTAATATTCTTCTTTTTCCCGCAGAAGATCTACCTGTTTTCTATCTTCCCAACGTTTTCGTACGGCCCTCTTATCTCTTGCGGAGAAATAATTTATTAACTGAATCTTTCCAGATGCTTGTCTCTGATGCAATCTCTCACGTTTCTTTCTCTTTTTCTACGCTCATATTCTCTTTTTTGTTCTCTCCGCTTTTCGGATAAAGTTTGTTTCATTTTGGCCATTGTATCTAATGCTAAAAAAATAATAATCTCCTTGCTTGCAGTATCAACTACATGGACATGGAAGTTTTAGACTACTATCTCATTTTTATACCACATTATCAACATAACCTTCAATGTTATAGCATCTAACATAATAGACAATTAAGGTTAATTTTCGGTTTTATCAGCATTCGTATCCTTATCTCTATCGAATCGACCTATCGAGCAGGTTTACTTTTAAACTAATGGTGAATGCGTGACAGCTCGTTCGTACGCAGGGATGGTCATAAAGTTACGAGTTCCTTATCGTACCTAACGAGGTTTTCGTGAATTTGATCAGCTGGACCTGTCACGCATTCGCTATGATTATAAAAGTGCACATGCTTGATTGGTCGACTTGATAGAGATAAAGTTACGAATGCCAACAAAACTGAAAATTGACTTTAAGTGTCTAATAGCTGTCAATTGCGTATTTCTAAATAAAACTGTTTTTTTTTTGCAAAAACTTATCCGATGTTTATATCGTGGAGCGGATATACAGTCAAAATATGCACTTATTTTTTTTACTTCAGTAATTAAAAAAAAACACTAAAATATGAAACACACCACGTCGCGCATATTAGGTTACGTTTATTTATTCGAACATTAGAATTCTGATTTTGATGATATCTATGCGTTTTTTTTAATATCTAGAGTCCATGGAGTTGACGCGAAAATCTAACACACTAGCAAAATAGCAAAATTTAATTTTGTTTGGTTTTTCATAGATTTCTGTTTATGATTAATTTTAACTTGGCGATTAGGTCTTACTATATAAATACGTTTATAAAAAAAAAATTTCACATTGTAATTGGCCAAGGTTTATTTTTAAAATGGTTACAGTTTATGGAGTTGAATTTTTGTACTTTTTGTTAGAATTTTCATCCATAACATATTGTTTATCCTAACGAATTTTTGGGTTAAAACTGACCATCAAGTAAGCAAAAATTTTACCGCTATAAATTTTTATCAAAGTTTAATGATATTTTCACAATTTTATTTTCACGTTCCTAGACATTTGATTGTAGTAATTTTTAAGTATGTTGTTAGACAAGTAAAGATTTATATTTTTCATGTTGGTGAATAATATATGCATACAGGGTGACCCAAAAAGGTGTGATTTTTATTTAGACTAATTTTAATATTGGTTTTTTGACCTATGCTGTATAAATATGATGTAATTCTAATATGAAAAATGATAAGCTTCACTGGCCTGAAAACATACTTATTATTACAAAATGCAATAACCAGGTGCACCAAAATTTTAATTTGTAAAATACCATTTTTCAAAGTTTTATCACGACTTTTGGTTTACAAGATTACAACATTAAAATTTGACAGAAAAGATTTGTGGCGTAAAGGGGAAAGGATGAGGGAATAAATCGGAAAAAAGTTTTTTGACCATGTCAGAAGGGATTAAGTTTTTAATTTAAAAAACTAAAAATGCAACATAATGTTTTTTAATTTAAATTTTCAATTTGACAAGGTTTTTCGTGAAAAAATTCTAGAAGAAATCGAGAACGTCAAATGGTGGCAAAGAACCCAGGTAAATTATTTTGGGTGGTTCAAAATATGGATAATGAGAAAAGAAGGAGATATTTCACTATTTCAACTGATTTTTTGCAATTATGCTTGTAAGTAGCTGAAACCTGGTTTATAAAATATTTAAATTCACAATAATAAAATCTAATTCGACAATGAAAATTAAAATATAAATTTAAATCTACTTAAAGGCCAAAACATGTGACTAATTGGCGAGGGTAGGAAAACAGGACAATCCTAGTAAACGGGCGTAACGATAGCGCGGCAAGAAACAGATCACACCAACGCTACTTTAAATTAAAAATCATAAAGTTGTCGAATTTATTCGTTGTAGAAAGAGACAAATGTATGTTGCAAAAAGAGACAAGTGCACACCATCAGTAAACCGTCCATGTTAACCCATTACTTAACTACACGCGCGGTTGATTTTGTACACAGGTTAAAAAAAGCCTCCATTGCGATATGTACTTTATTTAAATATAAAAATTAATTTAAAGAAAACATCTTTTATTTTTACTTATCAAAAAACCAAAATACAGAACAAAAGGAACCTGTTATATAGCAAGGGCTTTTAAGGTAAGCCCAACAAAACTAAAATACTAGTACACAACAAAATGAACTAATTATATACATACTTAATCCAAAAACATCTTAACCCAAACTAAACTAAATCACAGCAACTGAAACATTCTTTGCGAACTGATTTTTTTGCACGAAGAGCACGTAATTGTGGTCACTCTATTTTTAGCTCTTCCACAAAGAAAGCACCTTTTGCGAATTTTGACTGGTGGTTCTTCATCGCTTTCATCTTTCATAATTTTATATCCATGGGTAGGTTTTGGATATGAAATATATCTATTAGGTATGGTCTCATCAACGAAATTGACAAATTTTTCAAAAAAATTCTCTTGAATTTCTGAGGGTTCTCAACATGCGCTGTATTGTATAAATCCTGACTATTTATTTCAGAAATATGTAGTATTTGAAAAAATATTCCTTATTGTTCCAGCCATTGTGGTTTTTTCTTTCAGCAAGTCAACCGCTACCGAATAACTAGTATACCAATTGTCACAAGTTAAATCTCTATTTTTTCCTTTACATTGCTCTGTTAGCTTATGCGTAATGTCATATGGCTTGTTAGAAACTCTGTACGGGCCTTCAAGCTGTTGACCACAATAAATCTCGAAATTGCTTACGTAGAATATTCTGGCAGCTACATCGTACTCTAAAAGGTATTAGCATTTAATCTATGGTCACATTAGTACCAGGAGTGTAATTTCGTTTGCAATTTTCTAGAAAACCATCTAGTGTAAACCGAATAGCAGAAAGTTTGTCAGTTTTCTCTCTTTGCGGTTGTCTTGTCATCAAATCTAATAACATTGAGAAAAATAGGAATTTGTTAGATCCCATACACGCTCTAAATATTTCCGACCCTATGCCATCAGGTGCCCACAATTCTAGAAAATTTATGCGATTTTGACTTTTCTCCCCAGCTAAAAGAAGTAATCCTATGAAAGCCATTATTTCATTTTTGGTTGTATTTTTGGCATCGCGGGGTCTTGAAAATCTTATATTTTTTAATACTTTCTCTGACAAAAATAGGCTTACAAGCGTAGATGGAAATGAAAACTTCAATGAAGTCTTTGAACAATTTCACACAAAAAATAGTAGAAAGTGGTTGTAAATGTCTCTTGGCAAATTATCTCTACGAATAATTGGTCCCAAATAAAACAAAAAAGTTCTATACTCGACAGATTCAATCTGTTGGTTAAAAAACTTTACTTTTTGGTCTCGGCTTTCATGAACCTAGTAGTTTAATAGTTTTTCGTCACTCCCAAATCTATTAAATGTAGAGAGTCTGCCACTATGATGTCACGAACCATATCTAGGGGAAGACTTTTTAATGGAGTGGTAACTGGATCTCCGTCTCCATTTTTCTGGTGATGGTTAGGATCAAGTTTAGCTCTAAAAGCTGCATCAGTTCTTAACTGGCAATATGTTTGAGGAAAAGTCATTCTTCTCTGTTGGGGACAGTAGGTGCCAACTATCGTACATTTTAGGCAGCTGTAGTATGCATTGAAAGACATTACACCTAAAAACAAAAGTTTTAATAAATACCCAAAAAACTTATGCCAATAAACTTTCAATAAATGACAAACTATAATACTCACATTTAATGAAGCTTCGTACTGGTGTATCACATATAAAGGCATTAATCCTTATTAAATATCTCTTATCATTTATTTGTATGCCAAATTCCAAAAGCATGTTAAGTTCTTCCACAAACTTTTTGAAATAGTCATCTACAGATAGAGGCTTACACTCTCCAGCTCTACAGCTACAACTTGAGGGGGAAACTTATCAACGTTTGCCATTCTCAATAATGTAGGCCAAAATTGGCTCTTTGAACTGTTAGCTATTCGCCAACAATGGTCTCCCAAAGTGATTTAGATTTTCTTACCTTAACTTTGGCTATGTGTGAAATGAAAAAGCGAAAAAAGAAAAGAAAAAAGCGCTGGTCAAAAGAATATTACAAGCTGAGAGATCGTTTTACACATGAACGTTTGCTGAACTATCTTTGAGTCACAGAACCAGAGGATTATAAAAATTTCCTCCGAATGGACGAAAACTCCTTTGATAATTTATTGGAGCTAATTAGGCCTAAAAGGTAGGGCAGAAAGGACCCAGGGAGGCCTACTTGCCGGGCTTCGCGCCACCCCTTCTCTACTACTAAGGCCTAAAATTGAAAAACAAGATACGGTGATGCGTAAAGCAATTCCGGCTAGTCAGAGGCTTTCAATTACACTGAGATACCTAGCTTCTGGTATGGACTTAGAAGATTTGAAGTTTACATGTGCTATTGCTCCTCAAACTTTGGAGCAAATTATTATGGAAATGTGCGAAGATATAATTGAAGCCTTGAAGAAAAAGATAAAAATTTAAAACAAAAATTGAAATTATTATTTATTTATTTAAGAAAATCTGTCATTAATAATGTATCTAGATAATAATATGTCAGTAGGTATGTACTTAAAACTCAGAAGGTGGTAAATGTTGATAGATATTCTGCTGCTGTAGGTATATCTTTCTGATGTTCAGGGTTCAGGCTGTCGTGAGAATTTTCTGAAATGTAGTCGATCTGGTAAGCATTCATTGATATTTCAGACTGAGGTACTGCTTCAATGTATATTTGGGAAGCATTATGTGGCTCGTACATTGGAGAAGGACTCGTGCGAGGTGATGAAGTGATTGAAACCTAACTTCGAGTAGAACATGGAGATCTCCACATGGTCGCCTGTGAATTTGGTGTCGGATTAACAGATTGCATAAAAGAATTATTCGAAGATATAAAGCGAACACCGTGTCTCGTTAAATTTTCCATCTCAACAGGGTCTCATTTATAATTTTTTTTGCAAATTTTCTTTTGTCTGCAGGTAATCTAGCCAATTTTAAAGCCCATCCCTTAGCTATAATATCTGATTCGGTCTCAGGCTTTTTAAAATATGCTGAAGCTAAACCAACTAGCTGAATATTTTTGTTGTCTCTTTTTTCAGCATCGTCGGACACTCTGTAGGGGTCTCCCTTCTATTTCTTTGCCTTGCCTTGATTGAGTTTCAGTCCTAAACCAAAAAAAAATTAATTCAAAATAATTAAAAGAAAAAAAAGATCGTAATTTTCCGTACATTGATGTTCGCTAATGATTGAGATTTTTGAAAAATTATTTTCTAGAGAGTTATTGTTAGATTCAATCTATATTAACGTCCTAAAAAATAATTTTTCAAAAAGTTCTTATGACCACGAACATCCGTATGTTTCGGTTTTAGTACCCACAAGGATGGAAGAAGATTCATTGGCAATCTTCTTTGAAGAAATGTGGAATTTCATTAACTGCCTCGACTGTGTAGATGGAAACCATATACTGATAATCAAACCTAATAACTCTACATAATATCAATTCATTATGATGGACGTTGGTGCCAACGGACGAGTATCAGATGGTGGAGTTATGAAAAACACGGTATTCTGGAGAAACAAGAAGTATTTGCGAGCGTCTACCAAAGCTTGGACTTTGACGCCGTATTTTGTAGGCTTGTTCGGAATGCATTGCCTAAAATCGCATCGCCCACGGAAAGATTCCAATTTCTCTTCAATTGTAAGGTACTCTGCTCTACAATTTTCTAAAAACCTATCAACTACAGATTGTGTATGTGCTAAACTGCTAACCTATCAATTTTTAGTATTTCCCAACAGGTTTCTTTCTTATCAAAGCGCAAACAGGATATCAAAAATCGAAGTCTTCTTTTACCCATTTTGCATCTGAATACATCCATGTCAGTACCATCCGTACTACACAATTCTTCCAAATTTCGGTGGTTGTTTCTCAATACTCCAGCTCAATATAGACGTCCCAAAAGCGCCTTGATCTCCGCTATCGTAATTTCACCATAATGTGGAGAACTTTTTCATTTTTCAGACGCTTTTGTTATTTGGACATTTGTGTTTGCAACAATATCTAATATCATCATAGTATCTATAAAAAGTAAGAAACAATCAATCAGAGTTTTTGCATCCTTTCCGTTCGCTTTTGTTCCTGACAAATGTGTTATAATATTTTCCGATCTTGTCCTTAGATTTTTATTGGGCACTTTAGCTAAACATTTTGATCCATTTTTTTCTCCAGAAAAACTGCTGTTCAGATGCACTCTTTTTTCGGTAGGTGTTTTACTAATTCATCTGTCTCTCCACTTCATCTTGCTCTGGATAATCACTTTATGTGCTATGATAATCCTCTTCACTATCCTTTTCCAACAAGTCTTTCTCGATATCCTTAAACGGATCACTGGTTTCAGATTCCTCCCAGAGTCGGTGTAATCGATCCTGCTCCTTCACGCTGAAAAAAGTTACCAATAAATATCAACTTCATAAAATCTAGATCAAGTTGCACTTACATTGCTTAGTGTGGCACAAACCATATAACAAACTAACAAAAAAAAATCCACCAACGGAAACGTGGGGTGTGACACACCCTAAGGCACTTTGCAGCGATGCTCTTCTGACGAACTAAGATCGGTGACTGCCGTTGTACAATGAGAGTTTAGGCAAATACATAATTAAAAGCTAGTTAGCTCCTCGTGTGCACAAATTAATATGTGGAAAAGTTATGTATGTATTTTCAGTTTTTGGGGTGTGTTATACCCCACCTGTCCACTGCCAGATTAATAATGTCCTATATTCGGAGTAAATTTACGAGGGAAGGGAGTATACTTCTAGGGGTGACAAGTCCAATTATAGAATTATTTTTTATGCTTATATATATTAAATCAAAATAAAATAAAAACGCAAACCAAATGATTTTTATTTAACTAGTAAGGGAAAGCACAAGCAGTAAACAGAATCTTAAATCTAAATAAAAATACAAAGTTTGTGTTTTGGATTTATTAAAAACCAAAATATAATAAGATAAAAAATAATTACGATGTTAACAGCAAGTATTCCATTTCAGGAATAAAAAAACATCTTGAAGTTTTTACATCATTAAAAAATACTTAGAATTTAAACAAGTATAAAATAATTAATTTTGATTTTGAATTTTAAGACCAGCAGTTTTTCTTGGCACTTGGCCTAAGTCAAGTATGTGTCCACCGTATTTATATTAGTGTATAAGATTATCCTATGATCAAAGATAATTAACTTAACTACACCTTCCTACAGTACACTCACCATCTCAATACCTGTCTCACTTTACTCATCACAATAACGATTTTACAATGTAAAAATTTGTTGTATTAATTGTTTTTAAGGAAACATTTAAATTTCCGACAATATGGTCGTGGCCCCTTTGAGTACAGAAGCGTATCAAAGTGCCCTACATAACATGTTGAAAATTATTAGGAATAAGTATGGCTTTTTATTGTAATTTCCCCTTAATCTGTTGCATGTTTCTTTCTTTTCTAACCGTTTCAAAACATGAAAAAATCCTTGTGTCTAATCGGATTTTAATGCTAAAAGGAGCAACAGCCAAAATTACAAAATGGTGACACAGCGCACAAGACCTAAATAAAATTTCCCAGAAAACTCTAGGAAAATCGTTTGATCTTTTTAGTGTACAGGATCCAGTTTTGACAAAAAATTTTAAACTTTCTGACAAGCCAGAAGTCTAATTTTTATGCGCCTAGTCTCAAAATGACATATCTTTAAAATTCAAGATGGCGTACGTCTTTTATCAGTCAAAAAGCATCAAACGTAAAACTGCAAAACTAGCTTATTTCTCAACCAAGTTAAACACACGATACACGTGTATGCGTTGGAAGAATAAGGCTATTCAGTGCACATCTTAATTTTATTACAGTGGCGTGCACATTTTTTTCCCAAGAACATCAAACATACTCAATTTACAAATTAGTCCGCCATCTTGAATTTTTAAAAAATTACAGTTTTAACATTACACACGTAAAACTTCAACATTTAGCTTCACAAAAATCTTAAAATCTTTGAATTCTGATAATTTTTGACGAACCTGTAACCCAATCGAAAAACGCTGACCTATACTGAGAAACTCTTTCATCACACAAACAACATCAAATGCAAAAACAGCAGAACTTTCTTATTTCTTAACCGATTTAAACAATCGTTGCATGTAAATACGTAAGAAGAATAAGGCTATTTAGCACACGTCTCAGTTTTATTACAGTGATGCGAACTCAAACTTAACCATATTTAAAAAATGTCCCCCATCTTGAATTTTACAGAAATGTCAGTTTTGACATAAGGTGAATAAAATCTAAAGCTTTCTTTTTCAAAAAAGCTTTAAAGTTTAAATTAATGTGAAAGTTTATAGGCAATCCAAAAAGCCCTTTTTTTTCTGGAACACCCTATATAACTTAAAAGATGAGTCTCCGTAAAACCGTTTTTAAAAAATTATAATTTTCTTGTTCAAAATTATACAAGTGATTTCTATCAAATCTAATTCTAGACTAAAACTAAAAGTAACTTAAAAATGGTAAAACACATGTTAATAAAATATAAAGATTCGAAGAAATATTCCATAGGATTGCAGACTCAGCAGCTTTGTAATGTCTTCACTAGTTTGTCAGTATAAGGTGGTCATATAACTCCTCCACCCTTAGAAGGAAGCCTCCCCTGGGAGGATAACTCTAACATGTTCCCTTTCGGAAGATTCCAAAGTCGAAATTTGCTTATTTTTTCCTTGTTTTTTGTAGTAGCAAAAGTACGTAAAGGCTGTAACCAACATGACATAAAGACAGATTGTCCAATTAAGGGACTGCCAATTGTTTTTTCTTGAAAATGCAGTTGTTTTCCTTTAAATAACAGTTTGCATGTGTTTCCGGTGATCAGAAAAATGCCTCTTAGCTCCTTGACTTCAGTTTGCTTTTGGCAAGTAATTTGAAGATTTTCCGCAAAAGGAAAAACTGCCAAATATTTATTTAGTTCCGGAATGATTTCCATATGATTTTCTTCAATTTTCAGTTTGGTCAGTGGGCAGGTGTCGGCGGTTCCCTGCATAATAATACTTCTTTCGCAGAGTACTTGGCTGTTGCTTAATAAATAGCTAGGACAGTGAAATGATTTACCTTGGGTAATACATTTGCCGTTTAGAGGTTTAATTTGATTATTTATTCGCGATTTTAAGAGGTATTGATTATTTGGTAAAACTGTTACAAAATCCAATCTAATTTTTGAGGGAATTGATATTAAGTGAAACAAGTCAAATTGTTCTTCGGTATCGATTGGAATTGATAGGAAGTACATAATTTTATTATTATCTATATGACAATTGATTTTTATCATAGACTCAATATAGAAAATATCCTCTGTTTTAATTTCGAAAGGAAATTGATTTTTATAAAATTCGGATATTCTTTTTAATTCTAAAATTAAATTTTTCGAGCTCATAATACTCGGATGCATCACATTTAATTTACAAAAGGTCAGTGAGTTTTCTACTTCTCGGAAAATGCCTAACACGCTACTATAAAACAAGATTAGTTCATTGTACAATGTTTTGATAAAAATTGCATCATCTGAGGTAGCACCGTTTTTGATTATAGAATGCATTTGCAAAATTTTTGACCTTAACATAAGTTCATTATACTGAATATTTTGGACAGTTTTGTTAAATTGGTTATAAGCTAAAATACTATAGGTTACTTTATTTTCTACAGGGTCATTTTTAAACTGTTCTTGATTATTAAAAAGTCTAATATGTTCTATTAATGTCGAATGAAACCGTTCCACTATCCCATTGGAGTCTGGGTGCTGGGAACAAATAAAATGAATTTTTATTTTATGTAGTTCAAGAAGTTCACGTATAACGGAGTTCTTAAATTCGCCGCCATTATCAAAAATTATTTGTTCTGGGATGCAATGATGAGAGAAATAAATTAATAATTTATTTGCTATTTCGATGCCTTGCGCAGAATCGATTTTATAGGCCTGCGCGTATTTTGAGAAAGGATCGACAATGGTTAAAAACTTGCTGTTTTCCAAACTGATAGTACCTGCGTGCAAAATTTGAAAAGGTTTGATCGAGGTGGGCGTAACATTGTATTCTACGCGTATTGGCTTTCGATCGTATTTTGTAAGTTGACAGACTTAACACTCGTTTATATAATTTTGGATTGTTCTAGATTGATTCGGCCAGTAAGAATGCGCTTTTATGCGTTTTTCAGTTTCTTCGATTCCCCTGTGATTAGTTTTCCCTTCATGATTATTTTGTATCATTTCCTGTATTTCGTTTTCAGATAAAATATCGATTAATTTTTTAGAGCATTTGATCATTTGAATTTCTGAGTTTTTAAAATAAGTTTGTAAGACAGTACTGAATTTTTCGTAAATTGGGTCTTCGAAATAAACATAGTACTTTATTTTTGGAACCACGTACTCTTTAATAAACTGGACTACATCTTTTTCGAAATTATTTTGAGAGAGTTGAACGTGAAATCTTTGTTTTGTTAGGAATAATCTGGTGATGGAAGTTTTGGCAGGGGCAAAATTTACTTCCGAAATAAATATTTGATTTTTTCCAAAATTTACAGGGCAATCAACTATTGGTATTCCGATTATTGGGTTTTCGTGACTGGAGTGTACCGTTTGGTCGCTAACGTTGTCTTCGACCGCGTTATTATGATCGTCCAAGTCTCCTGTTTCAACGACGATCGATTAATTTTCTTGATTGTTTTTATTTGTCAAATTTTCGTTTATTTTTTCGACGTATTCGCGCAACCGATCTAAGCAAGCCTGTGGATTTTGGGGGTCTACGTTTTTTGTCTCGTTAGTGTTTATTTCCACTTTTTTTACACAAATTTACCAAACAAAAGGGAGGTTTGGCAGATCTCTCCGATCTCGATCATTTTTGGTACATTTATTCTACCGATAAAGGGGATGAAAAATCTCAAATTTGAAAATTTTTTGTTCAATACATTTTCTTAAATTAATTCTTGAACATAAAAAAACTGCCAATATTTGTGACTTTAAAAAATTTAAATATCTCGATAACTACTTAAACTAGGACAGTGGTTATAGCTCGTTTTAAAGGCATTTTAAATACCTTTCGAATGCTGTATGACAGGATGTCTGAAGTTTTTTGTTGACGACTTCCAAAGGAAACAAGCGTTTTTAATGTCGAGCTGATACCCGGCTTTCTAACCGCACAAATTTGTTCTCTATCTATCTCGTAACGTATTTCATCAAAAAGAAAAGCCAGTGCGTTATTTAATAGGTAACATTTTTTAGTGGCATTATTTGGAGTAAAGTAAAGATGTAGATATAACTGTTAGCAATATCCAATATTAAACCCTGAAATTGAATTGGAATTCGAATTTCATCAGAATTTTTAAATAATGGGCTACCAAACGGATTGTAGCTGAATTCCTCCAGGCTTACTATTGAATTTTCAAAAATGGATTCTTCAAAAACTTCCAGTTTTTCACTTGTTGATGTCATTTTATCGATTTTTTATTCGTAGTCCAAGAGCTGTTAAAGACTTTTTTGTCTGCACTTGATTTTATCGATTTTTTATTCGTAGTCCAAGAGCTGTTAAAAACTTTTTGTCTTCAGTTGATAGTTTAGAACGTTCTCTCGTTATGTTTCTAAATTTACCCTTGTTTTTATTTATTTGGCTGGATTCGTGTTGATGACATCGAATTTTGACATGGTAACAAAATCCCATTCTCTTTTAAAATATTCATTAAATTTTCTTGAGCTCCAATTTAACAATTATTTTTTCTCGTTGAAAATTTATCAGCTGATTATTATCATCCAAGATCCTTGGTGTGATGTTGTCGATGTACTGACGACGTTCTGGAAAAATGGGCATATAAATAATGTTGTTTGGTTCTTTACTTAACTTTCTTTCTACTTAACTATTTCATTAGGAGCGCAGGCAATCATTACTTCTTTCGGCATATCACTTAATTCTTCTTTTGTCATTTTCAGGAAACTTCCACATTTACTAAAAGCCCGCAAAGATTTATGCATTTTCTTTAAATTTTCACGTTCCGACTTTGGATTTGAAAAACAATTCATTTTACTACTGCTAAAAAGGGTTCTCTCTCATTAAAAACTTTAGGCATAAGTGACCACACCAAACTGTGTCGTAGTTCTGGTCTTTTGTATATGTATAGCGAATCTCAGTGGCAGAATGTGTGCCAGTGCGCATGTATCTCACAAACTCTAGGGGTGGGGGTAAGTTTTCAAAGCTATCATAATATATAACATTTCCTCCTTTCTTTCTGTAAGCGGTCCAGTGATGCCCATTTGTTGGGTGGTCTCCAAGTTAATAATCCCGAAGTCATCCTTTTTTGGCCGGTTTTTGGGGAGAGTGGCAGGCATAAAAATACCTTTAAAATTGGCGATTTTATATTTCTTTGCATATTTTCCTAGATCAAAATTTGATAAAGCCCTTCTTGGTAAGGGCTTTAGTGATTTTTTGAGTTTTTTAAATACAATTCAAGTCCGGTGCGAAATGGTTTCAAATAGAGTCCACTTCCATTTTTACTTTCTGATAATGTATGTTGCTTTTTATTATTAATAACACTATCCTTATTTTGGGCCACACTTTTAACTGCCCTCGCAATACCTGCTGCGCCTCCTGCTGAACTTCCGATCGCGGATAACTCTGAGAATAAAAGAATAAGGGCAGGCAACGCAAATTGTAAAAATCCGCCTGTTCGAGGTATAGGAATAATTCTCGGTATTCTAATAAACTTTTTTCCACCATATGCTTTCGTGTTGCAGCCAATGCAAGTTTTGGTATAGTTGATACGTTTTGATGTTTTTGCCTATTAATTTTTCGGTAGGTTTAAACTTCCGATCGAATTTTTCTTACAGCAGCACCCAACCTTCTTTCCTTTTTTAACACTTTGAGTTTTTGCGTTTAAGGCCCATTCCAAATGTTTGCTTTTTTTCATAGCTTTTCCTTTTTTTGCTTTTCTGACATTCTTCCCTTTTTTTGTTCCTCGTGTGATTTTGTATTTCAGCCCCATTCCAAACCTCTGCTTTACTTTCATAGCTTTTGCAAAAAACCAAGCAGCAGTCTTCTCTTTGAGTCATGTATTTCGACTTCACAATTTGTTCTGCCGCGTCTTGCAGTTGCTTATCAGCTTTGTGTCATTCTTCTAAATTATTCAAATTATTTGCGTAACTAATATCATGTTTTTTGCAAGTTTTATCTAATTGATTAATTCCAGGGTCACCCCTAGCTAATCTCTTATTTAGACGAGTGCCTGGGCCACAGAATTGGTGAAAAGGAAGGTGTAGTTCAACTGGTAACTTATTTATCAGAGAATTAAAAATACCATAACCTTTCTTTTTGTCGCACTGTCTTTTGCGGTCGGGTAACAACATTTGAATGAAAACAATTATATATCTACCTTAGCTTAAATACAAATTTTAGTCTCTATCATAATGCGTCTCGTGCAACAACAAGATAAAATTTCTGTTATTAATTTAGTTCAAAAAATTGGCCATGGTAGCATTAAGTCTCGCCATGGAAAACTACTACCGAATTCTATCAGAGGTCTTATAATAGGACCATCAAACTGTGGAACAACCAATGTTCTTATTACACTTTTAACACACCCTCTTGGTTTACGTTTTGAAAATGTTTATGTCTACTCTAAATTACTTTTTCAACCAAAATATGAACATCTAAAGAAGATTTTGACTCCGATAAAGGAATTAAGATGTTACACGTTTGAAGACACCTCCAACGTCATACATCCAAACGAAGCAAAAGAAAATTCTGTCTTTGTATTCGATGATGTAATTTGTGATAATCAGGATATTATAAGAACATATTACAGTATGGGTAGACATAGAAATATTGATTTTTTTTTATTTAGCACAAACGTATTCTAGAGTGCCAAAACAACTGGTTCGAGACAATGCAAATTTTCTTGTAGTGCTTAAACAAGATGAAACAAATCTCAAACACATTTTTTCCGACCATGTTTCGCTAGACTTTACATTTTCTCAGTTTCAAGAAATTTCTGGAAAATGTTGGAGTGATAAACATGATTTTTTGGTGATTGATAAAGACGCTTTAAACAGTGGAAGATATAGAAAAGGTTTTGACAACTACATATATTTTTAACATATTCACATTCTTTATTAGTTGCAAGTTGAATGAACGGAAGCACACATCATAATCATGTCAATTAATGATATATCTTTAAAACGTGAACTTGTTTTAATGACCGAAGCTGTAAGGAAAAAGTTTAAAGCTCTGAAAAGTGAGCAGTTACATGACAAAATTGGGTTAAATAAATTTTATGGACCCATTTCCAAACCCCTAGTTTCGATTTCAGAAAATGCTGCGAGCATCAAGAAAAATAAAAAACCTGCAGCTGTCTCAATATCAACAAATACAAGGAATAATGATGTGGAGAAAGATGAGGGAACTGAAAATGTTAGCGAAAAATCATTTGGGAAAGAAAATTCAGAATTATATCCAATTAGTCCGCCATTAACAGGCACGCCCTCAAACAATTCAAAGTTGACCGATAGTTCACTTAATACAACAAGGCTGACTGATACTGATATATCTTTTATGCAAAGATCTGGAGGAGAATCACAAGCTATAGCTATGACCTATATATATGGGTTAAAAGATAATCCAACAAGGTATGATACTGTGTATGGAGTCCGATATAATATTGCTAATAAGAAGATGTATATAGGAGATGTAATAATAAGATTTCCTGGTGGAATGATAACATTATGGCGTGGAAAACATAAACTCGGAGAATACATCGGATCTCGACAATTATATGACTTACTGTTTTTAAAGAAACCGCATGAATCCAGCATAAACGAAATTGATCAGAATGTTCTCAGCGATTACAAAGATATTCTTCAAGTTTCTAACGCCTACTTTAATCGATACGATAAAATAAATTGAATAAATAAAATTAAATCTACTATCGTGCCCAACAATAATATCTTTGAATTGTTTTTTCATAACATTATAGAAAAAGTCATAAATAACTGTTTTTGACAACCAAGATATAAAAACCAAGATAAATTGGTTTGTCGTACACAACCTTTAGCTTTCCCATGTGAAGCGCAACAAAATCGTTGGAAAATATTGACCTGTTCTTGAAATTGGGTCGCGCAAGTAATACTCTAGCACCAATTTTTCGACCAATAGTTTCCCAACTAGTGATTAATTTCATATCCTTGCGATTTTCTACATTCTCCATAGTCTTACCATATATGGGAGTTTGTAGAAAACTTTAAAAAGTCACTCTCAAAAGGAGTTTTTGCCTTATTTTTTAAATCCGTGTTAAAATCAATATATCTCTTTAACCAAGGAGATTGATTAAACTTTAATATTCGGTGGGTTTAAGTTTAATAAGGCCATGTTCAATGGCTTGTTTTAAAGTCCTATAGAAAACAACATACTTTTGTTTGTGGTTTAAGTTTCGGGGGATAAGTTTTTTAATTTTTGACTGGGATTCAGGGGGAATTAAATTTTCAACCAAAAAAGGGAGGTCTGAATGAGAATTGTGTAAATCAAGTAGATACTAAACATCAACTTCAAGTACATATCCAATAGGACTATTTTCTGAAATATCAGAAATATTTAATTGCGAGACATGCTATGGCCGTATAAATTTGTTGCATCTAAGTACATAATGAAAGATGAATCAACATTGGGGTTAAACTCTGGAAGATACTTATTATTCGCGATATGTTTTCGATCTGTAAATTGGCTTACACCCCCCCGAATACCGTTTTTAAAGAAATGTATCATATCGATGTCGGCTAGTAGCTCTAATTGAACTTTAGTAATTCTAAGCAAAGCATCAAAGGACAGTGAGGGTAGTGTGTAATATTGCGCTGGATCTAATTTATAGGCTTTTAATGAATTTAAGCGGAATGCTTGGTAACTGTCACAAAGAGTCCGCAGTTAAATAAAAATTTTCATATTCGCCCAGATTTCTACATCCAAATGTTTTCCAAACTTTTTTTGCTCTTTTATAGTCTTCCTCGCTAATATGTTGTTCGTTTAGATTATCATAAAATTGATTTTTTGTTGGTAATTCACAAACATCTAATTTTTCAAGGCTTGTGACAAAACTATAAGGAAAAACACCTTTTTGCCTCATCAAATTAAACTTTTCTTGGTCGGTAAAATACTTTTTAGTCTCAAAAAACGACTTAGAATCTAATCCTTTGCTTATATTTTCCAGCGAAGTGCTTAAGAATTTTAAATTATCAATAAATCGAAGTTTTAAATACTTTTTCTTTATTTCTCTCTTATAGTTTGTGTAGTTGTGCATGTATATGGATTTGGTAAAAAAAATGTATTTTTCTTCATTTTGGGCAATAACATCGATTTTATCGCCATGGCGGCACATCATAGCCGCTCCAATTATGGAACACAATGGGGACAAAATTAGGCGTTTTACAATTTAGGTTGCACTTACTATGTGCGGCAATAAAGCGTTTTCGTCTTGTTATATGACTATGGTCAGTTACCTTTGTATCAGAAGTCTCAAAATGTTTTTCGCATATACCACATTCACTTGCTTATTCCATTTCAGTTGCTGATGAATAAAGGTGTCATTGCCACTATATCCTTTAAATATTTGTGATATAGCTCTCTTAAGTCAGATTCTATAGGCTCAACGAATACTTTCGCAGCATCAGAGCCTCGATAGAGCACAAACTTTGAAATGGAAACATCAAAAGAACACTTTATAATATAAGCAAATGAATATGGTTCATGTATACTATTTCGTTCCGTAAAAGGTCCTTTGGGGTTGGGCTCACAACTTTGTATTGGTGCTAAGATGCGTAAACTACAAAGGGTACTTCCATTTGCTTTTGAATATTTTGAAATTTTAAAATATTTGAGGAAACACTGTTCTCGAACTTATCTATACGCATATCGGTCGTAGGCGCGACAGTAAAGATATGTGTGCAATCGTTTTGTTGATGTTGATGAAGATTTTTTGGAGATCTAAAATGGATTAAACAACCATCACAAAAATATAATTTGTTACCATTAGAAGAAATTTGTTTACACACTAAAGCCGAAATTTTTTTTATCCAACAATAATGACTTTTTTGGCAATTATCACAAACGTGGTTCTTATCTTTTGACTGGCAATCTTGCAAAACCAATAATAGGTTAATGTTAAAATTCTTTTTTTTTCTTGAGTAATAATAAGGACCTACAACTTCATAGTTCATTTTACCATTTTCGAAAAAACTTTCGAGACCATACACATTAATAAAGATATCATTTAGCTCCTCAAACTTTGATATGTCATGTAATTTTACTGGAAACTCCATACCTGTCACATTAACCACCGAATAATAGTGTGGGAATGATGAAATTAGGTTAGGATTCTGATGAGCTGGTCGCAATGCTGATACTATCGCCCAGGCAAAGCAGGCTTGATCTTCATTTTTGACGTTTATGACAGCGTGCTTATTCTCAACGGGTTTGGGTTGCTTGATGTATGAGGAGCCTGCAACAGGGTTACATTTATTAATGTTCACCTCCAAGTATGAAATTTGTTGCAAGGCCCATCCTTAAACAGAGAAAATAAATAAATATAAGTAATCGTAGGCCAAAAAATTTAAAAAAAGCTATTGAAATTTACATTATTTTTAAAAATATTAATACCTACCAGAATTACGTTCTTCAAACTCTGAAGTTTGGTTCATCAATTTGTCGACAAAATCATTATAGATCTCATTTAAGTCGGAGCCTTCATGCACAATTTGATTTTGTGTGTTAAACGACTTTTCTTCACATTCTTCATTTTTGGGCATCACAAATAGAGCAAATAATTCCAGACATATTTTAATTACATAGTATTCTTCTATTGATCTCTGCAACAATTCGCATACTTTGTTTTTAACATCTATAAAAAATTGTTTATAGTTTGTGCCCATTGACTCAGGGTGAATCCTGTAATTAGCAATCTTCTTTCCGAAAGCACTTCTTATTAAACTGACCCCGTCCGATAGCGTAACGCATGCATTTGTGCGGTGTTGTTGTGTTCTACAATGTGCAGCCATTAAACGTTTTTGTACATATACATTACATGTTGGACACATTACTTTTTGCACATCCTGGTCACAAGCGGTTGATGTTGATGGCAAACTAATCGTAATCGTAGTTGTGTGTACACTATTTTTCACATTTTGTTTTAATTTGTTGGAAGTTGTAACTGGTGTATTTTTACATACCGTGCGTTGATTCCTCTTAAGATTATCGACACGAGTAAAATTTTTTCCACAAAACTCACACAAATTCATTTTCGTATCGTGCACAATATACTTCCAAAAAGGAACTATTTTATAACTTGATAAAACACGGCTATTTATATCCGTTATAGAAATACCGACTTAAAGAGATATATCCCCTCCTGGCTAAAAACTAAAGTAGTGGTGGGAGAAAAGTAGAGGGGTTAAGTAAATAGAGGGCAAAGAAAGTAATGGTAGGAGAAATGAAGAGAGGGGTAGTAGAGGGGGAGAGGAAGAGAGGAGGTAAAGATGAGAGGTTCAAAGGTCAAAGGTCAACGGTCAAATATCAAGGGTCACAGGTCAGGGGGTGAGGTGGGTGAAGGGGGTGGCCACACCCACCCTCATCTGCTCATTTTATTTGAAAGTGGCTAAAACCTGAGCTGAGTTGTTAAACTCTATCTCTATTTTCCTCCAAATGTTTTCTCTTCAATGCTTGTTCTGTTAGTTTTTTTGTCCTCAAAGATGTCTGAATACTAGACAATGCTTATTAAAGATTCTTTTTCTAATGGTAAAAAATTTGGGATCCGATTTTTCTTAACTGCCATGTTTGACGGACTGATGAACCAGCGCCCTGGCACTGATATAGTTTAAGAAAAAAAATCAAAACACGCAAACTTGCGGCGCCGGAATTAAAATTAAAAAAAAATAATGACCACCGAAATAACCTACAAAACCACAGTCATTCCTATGATGTGGACAACAGACCGAAAAAAAAACCTCCTTTAATGAAAATCTTTGTGGTTTCTACAATGTTGCCACTTTTTCGAGAGCGAATGACCGGGATAGCCTAATCCAGCCGGATCTGCTTACGGTGCATAGCACCGAGTGACGATTAAGATAAGCGGGATTGGATAATTGCGTTTAGATTTCAAAACGGTGCATTTGGGCGTTACTTTATTTATTTTGTTTAAGGGCAATTCTACGATAACTCAGGGGACAAATCTTAGATAGTGAATTTTGAATATATAATTTTTCTTTTATTTAAAGATATTTCAGACCCCTTACAAGTGCTTAATTTGAAACACCCTGTACACGTTTAATAAAACCCAGTTAGGTACAAAAATCTAACATATGCTAAAAACTTTCATTACGCGTGGAATTGCCTTTAACTAAAATTTTGTGATAATTTAGAGAAAGATTTTGTCTTAACTAAAAAAATATTTGTAGTTTATGTTCTTCTTTTATTCCAAATATGCAAAATAATTATTTATTAAAAAATTTCGAACGGTTACTTTATCAGGCTCTTCCTCGCCAATGGCAGCTTCCAGCCAATCTTGAGCTATATTGTGCAATACTGCAGTTGCTACAATTACTGCCATAGTTGTTTCCACTTTCAATCTTAACTCTAGCCGTAAAACAGGAAATCTGGCTTTCCATGCCCCATATTTTCTCTCAACTGAATTTCTTGTCCTTATTAAGGATTCATTATAAAGTTCCTCCGACCGATTATGTCTCTCATATACTTGGCCAGAATATATCTTTGGTCCCCAATGAGTAAACTGTCTCTAAAATTCCCAACATATTGTCTCCATATAATCCTTGTTCAAATTGAAATTTTAAACGACTATGTTCAAAAATAGTACGGTCATGTGCACTACCCGGCCATCGTGCTACAATGTTGTTTATTTTTAAATTAGCGTCCGTTACAGTCTGGGCATTAACACCACTACATGGTGGGTCTTGTTTTACAAGCTATACGGAGATATGAAAAGGTTTAAATTAGGGCAAAGTTGCTCAATTTGACGCTTTGCTCAAAACCAAAAAAAAAGTTTACAAATTCGGGGTAGTTCCGGAAATAGGCGAAAAAAACCGAAATCTTTATTTTTAGTTTGTATTTTTCTGCGACCATATTCTTAAACGTAGATAGAAAATACCCAAGATATGTAACTGATAAGTGGAAGTGAGAATAGTCCGTTGCACTTCCACTCGTTATAAACCCTGATCAGGCAACTGGTGCCCCCCATTTAACTTGCGGAAAGTATGGAAACCAAAAATTTCGTTTTGCCGGGTAACTATTAGAGGGCGCTAGCGGAGACCGCAATTAATAGGTATTGCTGGCAACCAGGATAGAGAGGACACGTGCTAATATCCGACGCAAGCCGACGGTATCCGAACAGCAAGTCAAGCCATGAAAGGGGAATTACCGCAAGTTTTTGATTCTTTGCTGAATACCGGTTTATTAGTGGCGGAAATGAATGAACTTGTTACTAAGGGAATGGGAGCTGGTAGAGATCATAATATAAAAAGCAAGACAGTTTTAATTATTATTAAACAATTATATTTAACTATGTTGGGAATTTGGAACCTTTGGTTGCACTAAAAAAGTGTAGTTTTGGTTTATGGAAAACAATCATAATTTTGAATTATATTTAACTTTACAGTCTGCCTGACTATCAAATATTGCGATTTGTTTTTGAGACACTTCCCGTAAACCGATTTTAATAAAATTTGGCACAGTAATGTAGTTCGGATGATAATACAATATTATGAAAAAAATTGGTGGATAGGGGGTGGTTAAGGTTTAAAAATAAGAGGCTAAATTCATTGACACACTTCCCGTGAACCGATTTTAATAAAATATGGCACAGCAAAGTAGATCCGATGACAATACAATATTATGAAAAAATGGGGGGGGGGGGGTAGTGGGTGATTGGGGGGTGTAAAGGGGGTAAAGTGGTCTAAAGGGAGCATATTCAGCACTTTGAAATGAAAACAGATGCGAACATGTGGTTTTAAGATTTATTATTGAATCTGGTGACAATACAATTTTATAAAACAAAATTGGGGGTAGGGGGGGTGGTTAAGGGGTGTAAAAAGGATAAATTTAGAGCTTTGTAATGAAAACAAATACAAAGGTGCGGTTTTCAGATCTATGATTTGATCTGGTGACAATATAATTTTATGAAAAAAAACAGTGGTAGAGGGTGGGTGAGGAGTGTAAAGGGGGTAAATTCAGAACTTTGTAATGAAAACAGATACAAACATGCGGTTTTCAGATTTACGATTTGATTAAGTGACAATACAATTTTATGAGAAAAAAATCGGAAGTGCCCCCCACTTGACTAAAGGTAAATTCAGAACTTTTTTTATACTGGGACTTTTATGCAGAGTTAATTGGGAAAGAACTTGTACAAAATTTGACAGGAAAGAAACCTTGTAATAATAAGGCATTGCTAGAAATAGAAAGGTTGCGAAAAAAATATATAGTGTGCCAAAAAAAAAACTGCACTTTTTAAAATGATTATAACTTAGCAGGAAATTGTCCGATTTTAAAAATACTAAATATAAAACAAACTTGACATTTCCTAAAAATCCAAGATGGCGGACTTATTCAAAAAATAGGCATTTTTAATCCCCTAGATATTTTTTTGTGTGCGACACTGTAATAAATCTGAAACATCGGTTACGAAGCCACATTCTTTTAAAGCGAAAGCAAAGAAGAATAGATATATCATTTTAAAAATTCGGACAAGAAATAAGGAAGTATGCAATTTTTAAATAGACCGGAGTACCTGCAAAATCATGTTTATTAAGAAAAAATCTACTTGTTTAAATAGCAATAACTTTTATCAAAAATTGATCGATTTTAATAAGTTTAAACTTTTTAAAAGGTATTAAAAAAAATAGTGTTTACAACTCGCGGCTAAACTGTGCTTTTTTTTACTCGCGTTTTTAAATACCTCGCTGCGCTCGTTATTTAAACCAACGCTTGTAAAAAAAAGCACTATTTTATTCACTAGTTGTGAAAACTACTATTTTACAACAAGTGGCTAAAAGAGGTTTTTTTTCTTACGTGCGTTGTTATTTAAAAACCCGAGTAAAAGACAACAGAGTTTAGCCGCGAGTTGTAAACACTATTTTTTTAATACTTTTATCACAAACTCTTAAAAAAACAGGAGAAAAACTTGCAAAATAAAATTCAAACACAACATCCACTGAAAGCTCGCAACTATTATATTAACAATATCAATGGTGGCTGCGTACATGACAAAACAATGGTTTCTATGGTAACTTTGCTAACCTTACATTTTAATTTTTGACAGTTTGTAATTTTCTCGTATTTTCTGAATGTTCTTCTTGTGAATACTTTTGAACTAATTTCTAGGTAAGAATAATAAGAATTTCTTAGTATTAACATTTAAAGCTATTTTTCTCCAAATTTCGGTAAAAAAAAGACGTGAATTTTTTTTCGCACCCGTGATAAAAAAAAGTAACCAAAAAAGCCATGGTTGGGTACCTTGCGGATAGCGGATCGTGTTTTTAATGAAGGTATAAAAAAAAATAATTTGAGCGCCTAAAAAAAAATGTTTTGCATCGGTATCCAATAAAGCCATGTTTTGATTTTATGCGAACATTGAGTAAAATCCTGTTTTTCATGAAGGTATAAAAAAACGGTTTTTAGCAGTTGCCAGAAACCAGTAGTCCATAAAGCATAAAACTTTTTTTTAGGTACACGCCAAATTAAAAAAAGTTGGGTTTTATTATAAACATGAAAATAATTTAAATTTTAGCGGTTTTCTTCTTCTTTTTCACTAGAGAGAATGAGCTTCTGTGGCTTTTCACATCACAACACCCAAATGAAAGGCTTTCCTAATGACCGTTTTGGCTTTCTTAAAGAACCCGCGGGTCTTCATATAAAATTAAGCAAACAATTTATAAAAATGCAGAAACTCGTTAATTTTTTTAGGTCAAGCAGGAGAGAAAAACCGAAATTTTTCATATATATTGAGTGTCTTCTTTGAAAAATAAGTTAAAACAAATTTTGAATAAAGGTAATAACAGATTTCAACCGACGTGATTTTGCATTTTTTGCATTGCTGATCAATATAAAATTTGGGGCAAAATGTTTTTCACAGATGACAAAATTTTTCAGTTCTTCCTCGGTTTTACAAAAAATTTTTAAGTTTCCCGAATGTTTCTTCCATTTTTCCAGTCTTACAATGTCGTTAATTGGAAAAAAGCAACATCTTCGTTTTCATTTTTATGGTTGGAGCAGTTCCAATACGAACAACACCTTGTTGGCATTTTGTAATTTATTTCGATTACAATTCACGATTCAATAAAAATAGTAAGCAGCACGAAAGCATTGTATCGTAAACTAACGCACCTGTGAAACCCCGGCGGGGCACGAGGCTGTGTCCGGTGTGTCCCCTGCAGCGCGACGCGGGTAATCAAATGAAGTTCAATGAACCCACGCGAAAAGAAGGGTGTTCCTAATTTGCTGACCCGGTCGAATTCTGCTGACCGGGTACTTTCGGCCAAAAATTCTGCTGATCACGATATATACGTTGATCCTTAACTCAAACAGAACACCCTCGCAAAAATTTTACCTCCCCACCCCCACCCCTTTAAAGATATTCCCAAAACTTATATAAAAGCTTGCTGACCGGGCATTTCTAGATCGAAATTTTGCTGACCACGATATACACGTTGATCCCAAACTCAAATAGAACACCTTTCTTGTTTTGAGTTGAGGTCTGCTCTATTGGTAGAGCCATGATGGTAATTTAAGAAAAATTTTAAAATATTTTAACATAATTTTAATTATTAATTTAAGGCTTAAAATATTTTAGCATAATTTAAGGGGTAACGTTTTTATTTAAGCAATTTTAACTTTTTCACATGTTTATGCTATGATTTTGCTCATATTTACTACTCTTACGGTGCTCGTTAAGGGGGTGTATTTAACCAATCGATCGTGCAGTATTAGGCAGTATGCTATAGTTCTATCAGGCACAGCTGTTTTCATGTCAAACTTAATTCTGATACCGACTGCGCCACCTTTAAGCACGTCCTCACGTTGTCGTGAACAACCGATAACTATCAATGCAGCATGCAGCATACTTTGTTTGTAAAAACAAAATAGCTGATATCCCGAGCTAAAAAACCGTGAGCTTAATATTTAAGGTGTGGGTCTAAGTGTGTCTGAAAAAGGATTTGATTTTTGAGCGCCACTAAGTTTGTTAAAATTAAAGCGTCAGACTGAACAATTAAAACTTAGGAAACTATTCAGCAAAGTAAGATGACAATGATTAATCTGCATATTTTTTTTAAAGAAAACTTTCTCTCAGTGTATAATTTTATTTAAAAAAATCTTATGTTTTATTTTTGAAATTGTTTTAGTTTAAATTAGAGTGTTTCTTTTATTTTCTTTTAGAAGTACTTTGTCTTAAAAACATGAAGAAAACTAGTAAGGTAAGTGGTAAACGTCAAACATTTTATTTATTGACTTCTGTACAATATCCAAAGTTACTTTCATCGTAAATGTAAAACGATCAAACTATCATTATAGTTTTAGAAAATAATAAATAAACTCCTGTAAAAAAAATGTAACAAAAATATATAAAACCCTAGCCTTATATAGCATAGATATTTGGAATCATACCAATGATCCAAAGAAAAAAAATATAGGTAGGAAAATATATTTACACACGCTTGAAGTGAGCTCAGTTCAAGGGACTATATATACATATATGCTCATGCATGGGGGAAGTGAATACTTATTTTATCAAGGTGTTCTATGGCCATTAAAGTTTACAAAATTCTAGAATGAATTTTATTTTTTTTTTTAATCAAAGGTAAGATAATTTTATTTCCAATGTAATTATATTTCCAATTGGTTTTTATCGTGACAACTATTTTTAATTGTGCTTGACAAAATTTCAATGCACATACTAAAAATCACGGAAATAAAACATGAAAAAAAAAATCACGGAAATTAAATATGGAAATAAAACATGGAATCAGGTAAGTTACTAGTAGGTAAGTCAAATTAATTAAGTAGAAGAAATATTTTGTCTAGTTATTTAAGAAAAAAAATTATTTAAATAACCGAGCATCAGATAAGGTAAATTTTCATCAACTTCAGGTAAATGTAGGTACGTAAGGTAATATAAGGTTAATACAGGCCTTAATCCAAAACTTCCAGGTAGCGGTCAAATTGGCTAAACCACTGGCTACTCTGAGTGGTCAAAATGTCCCGCATAACTCGGCTGCACAAGTCAGACAAAATACACCGGGGCAGGCAGAACTCTAGCAGTAGTTTCTGAGACAGTAGGACATCATGGGACGCCGTATTACACAAAGGTACTTGTTAGGTGGATTTGAAGTAATTGTGGATAATTAATCCAACAAGTAGGATAGATCCTGGGTGAACCATTGGATGGATAATCCAGCGGGTGGACAGACCCTAATTTATAAACAAAAATTTGCTTAGGCAAGGAACAAGAAAATAGATTTTTTTTATAACTTTACCTTAGCGGGTAGAAGTCCAAACTCCATCACATAATTACTTAAAAAACATCTATAGCAAAATCACTACTTTACTAGTTAAAATAAACATTTTAAATTAACGAATTGTTAAAAACCCTTAATGATGACCCATATTTTTATGGATAATAATTTTTTTCAATCAGCCGTCCACTTTTATCTGACGGGATTTTAAAAGTGACGTATTTCCGGCAGGATTGTCAAAGTGTTCAAACGGGTACGTTCGAAATAATTCTTCCAAAAACTTCGAGCAAGTCTGGGGAACTTGCACAGTGATACATGTCGCAGGACAGCGGAATAATGCTAATTAAATTGGAAACTAGAATGGTCGCACTTGCGTCATCTATCGGGAAAATAAAATAGGTGTTATCTGCACTAGAGAAAGTATAAATCATTATTAAATACGTAATGGTTTAAAAGACGAAATCCAGTTTAAAAGATCGCAAATATCGTGCAGAAATTTAACACTGTTCGTGGACCGGTTGGTGGTGTGTGTCCAATCGGAGCGTGCAAATCAAATAAGCTCAGATTAACCATGCACCTGTCAAGTAAAACGTCAGATACACGCAGAGGTTATAATTTTCCAAAACAAAGGACAAAATGTGAAAAGGAATTGTTTTTTAAATAAATCATAAAAGAACTATTTCATTAAAACAAGGAAATAGAAAGAAGAAATATAGATTAATATCCTGGCAAAGGGATTGCAGTGACAATCAAATGTAAGTGTCTAAAATGCGAGTGCGAAGTTAGTGTTTACCCAAGTGATATATTTTAAAGGTAATATTTTTCAGAAAATGGATAATAGCGTGGAAAGAATGGAAGAAAAGGAAAGAATACGTAAGCAGGACAAGGTTAGGAAGTGGCTTAACATATTGGTACATCAGTAGGTAGAGTAGAAATTATATAATTTGGAGTTCGACAACAGCACAAGTGAAAAGAGATTTAAGGTGGTTTTATACAACGTAGAGAGACTAAGGTAGGTTCTATTCCTTGAGATTAAAGTGTAAATAAGATGTGAGGTCCCTGAGTTAAATAGAAAAGTAAATAAAACAACAATTATAAAAAATTTAATATTTTTTATTTAGGTAGAATTTGAAATGCTACAATCATTATTCTTAAAATTTATTGGTTACAGACAGGGTTCGCTCTGCTCGCGATAGTAGTGGGATTTTTGAAACTGCGCATACATTTCATACAGTATAGCATATTGATTGCTTTCAAAGTCCAGGTTTAAATTATCATAGGGGAAAACTTCAGAGCTTAGGTAAACTTTTAGATTTGTCACGTGCAAGTGGTCGAAATGACTCATATTTTTATCTGACATATTTTTTCTACTGGTCTGAAAATCGATAATAATAAATCGCGGTTTGACGTTGAAGATATTCATGTAGCTCGCAGCTTCTAAAGGCAAGATTAAGGTACTATCTCCTAGATAATTGTAAACTTTTACTTTTTGATTATAAACCACCTTTTAGGTTTCCTTTTTATCCTCAGTAACAATGAGAGCATTCAAGTCAGAGTTGCTTCTTATTAGTACCAGTTCTTGAGGCACGAAACATGCGTTAAAATTACCAAAGGCATCTAAATGTGCTGGATTATCTTTAACTAAACAGCCGGCGTTTAAAAGAGCATTATTATCACTCTCCTTAAATGAGCAGTAACCCTTGATTGTCGATGTAATGCCAGCTCGAGCTGCGCAGCTGGGTCACACATAATATAGGCTTTTTGCCATGCCCTCCCCCTTTGTAGCACTAACACTTTAAATATTTTCCAAAGAATTTTTCCCATCGCTATAACACGAAATATCCGGCAAAAACTACCAAGGTCTTTCCTTGAGTACTTTTATGCCCTATTAGATTCTCCATCCCTGTACGAATAAATAGCACTGGAATACAGACATCCAGTAAAAAAATAATTCTTTAAATCGATCACTTAGAACTCGAGATATTCGGAGAAAACTACTAAGGTCTTTTACCCCTATGCGCAGTAACCAAAATTAGTCTTTTACAGAAACCATAGAAGAAAAACATGCGCACATAGCGGAAAAAGTACCTTTTAAATAGTGTCCCCTTGACACTCTTGAAATAATAAGGCCCCATACATTATCATTTGGCACTTGTGACCAAGAATGGACAAGTAATATTAGGGATTTTCAATCATAGCTTCTGGGCCCACTTCTCCGAAGTGCATGGTATATTATCATTGGGCCCAGAATCTGCACAGCTATACTACTGATATTCCATTTAGTTTTGAATATATTGCAATTGTAATTTTCTTATAAATTCTTATCCTATATAATATTCACCTTCGCTAAACAAGAACTTATTACGAAAAGTTGAAGTATGGCCACCTGCACGGTCCTTATAGAAAGGGGGTTAAAATAAAAATATCTATTTTCCTGCAAAAATTTTTTGTTTATTTGATGGAAATCTTTTTCCTTGTTTAGAGCATCCTCAGCATCATCCTGCGTAAGGGAAATGCAGGTTACTTAAATCTAGACCTAGTTATTTATTTAAATTTGTTACTTACCAGGTACGGTGAGTATAAAGCAGTCTTAAGACTATACAATTGGTTCATTAATTAATAAAATTGTTAGACGTAGACATAACTGGCACTCTACAAGATACAATACAATTAAAAAACACGTTAAAATAGTTAAAACTTTAGTTTTCTACAACTTTTGTCAAGAAAATATTTTATTGAAAAGTTTTTGTTAGGTTAATTGACATTTACCAGCTGCTCAGTGGTTTTTTAACTTCCTAATTTAAAAGCGTGTTGATGGCTAAAAGGCCAGAACTTTTGCTTAGGTGAAGAAAGGCTCTTTTATGTGGGTAACCGGTGTGGTTTGGTAAGTGGCGCGTGATGTATGTGTGGAGTTGGGTGCTTTGGGGGTGCGAGGTATTTGTTGTGTTGTTTGGGTTAAAGAGGTTTTTTGTTAAATGCATGTGAGCCTGTTTCCCTGGATGGGTGGTGTGGCTATATGTGTGGAGGGAAGTACTTATTAAATGTTTTTGTACCCAACAAGGGAATATAATAAATAAAGGTTTATTCATATTCTTATTAGAAAAAATATCATGTAAAACTTCCCAAAAACAAGAAACACAGATAGATACTTAACTAAGAAACAATACAAGTAGATAGCCTTTAAAATCAAAAGCACAAACAGGACTTAAAGCTTAACAGTCATCTAAAACAAATAAGGTGAATCGGGTAATTGCTTTAAAAAATTTGAACATTTGATTTTTGCGCTTTTGCAGTACCGCTATTTTTGATCAGAACAGTTTTCCTCAAAAAAAATTGCCAGTTTTTTAAAAATTATGTCGCTATATCATATTAGCTCCATGGATGTGGGGCAAATGTGATAACGGCTTATATGGACTAATTGCATATTGTTAGGTAGGTGGTGTGGGGCAATTGTAAAAAATTATAAAATTCTGTACATTTTGGTATTGATGGTTTAATTTGTATAAAAAAAAGTAACGTAAATAAAAAACTTTTTATATAGAACATAAAAAAAGTAAGCTTTGAACGAGTGTCCCAAAAGTTTCAGGGAAAAAATGAAAGGCATATTAAAAGAATATTTTAAAAATTTATTTATCCCTCACAATACTACGTACAAAGTGGTTTCTTAACAATAATTAAACACTACTACAGCACCGCTAGGGATCTTCTTCGATATGGCGCAGTTTTGTCCTGACGCGTCTCATTAGGGTTTGGCACTCTTCAACATTAAACTCCCTAATTTTTTGAAAGATCCTACGCCGCAGCTGCTGCTCATTTTGAGCTTCCCAGCAATTTTCATAAACTTTGCTTGACAATCTTGTCCAAAATATGTCTATTGGTCTTGCTTGGGGAACGTTTGGGGGGGTTGATGATATTGTCGTTGGCATGATGTTCTCGAATAAAATTTACCAATTCGGAAGACAATTTTGAATGTAAGTATTTTGATCCACTGCAGGGCCTCTAACACGTCCTACATAGGGCCTGGACAAACCATTTTTCGATAATGCAACCCAGACTAACAGTTTTTTCGCAAACTTGGCCTTTGGTTTGTATGTTACATTTTAGGGGGTATTTTCGATGTTATCTGTATAAAAACCTGAGTTTTCTGGTAGGTCGTCATGCGAAAATGTAAAATATTTTTCGTCATCCATTATAATTATTCTGTTGTTCACGAAGACGTAACAAGAGGCAACAATAAGGAATCCTTCGAAGTTGGGCCTTGGTATACTTTGGACATTTTGTCCGTTTTCTATAATTTAAGCCTTTCTTTGCAATATATCTGGAAATTTTCGATTTTGATACCTGAAATCGTCGGGAAAGCTTTCAAGTTGACACCCCAATTGGGCCTCGGTATACTTTGGACATTTTGTCCGTTTTCTATAATTTAAGCCTTTCTTTGCAATATATCTGGAAATTTTCGATTTTGATACATGAAATCGTCGGGAAAGCTTTCAAGTTGACACCTATCCTTTACAAGTTCGATCATCCTGTTTACCCTGACATCAGTAAGCGTTGCCGGTCTGCCACTCTTCGGCAAGTTAGGACAAGGTATTACTTGTCGAAACTACTTTTTTTGGGTTTTTCGCCACTAAGTTAAGGACATTTTTTCAAAAATATAAAACCCACTGCGTAAATTCCTAAAGAAAAAAATTTGTTCGTTTGTCAGTGGTTTTTAAATAAGATAAAAAATTTGCCTACACACACGCAAATCCTAACTAGAATCTAAGTACTTATCTGACGTTTCGGCTGTGGGGTAAATGTAATATAGTATATAATACATTTCCCCGACTCTGGTTTTTTCGTGGTAAATGTGTTGTACGCCCTTAAAAAAAAAAACATTTATTTATCAAATGTATTATGACACTATAAGAACGGAAAACTAAAGAATACCCAAAAAAATATAAGTATGAAAAAAATAACCTGAAAAATCCGAATCTGGTGAAGTTTTTTAAAAAAAAACACGCGTTCAATACAAAGCCGATACACATCCCAATTTTGGCAGGGTTATGACATATTTTGGATGAGGCTTGCTTTTATGGTAAACAGCTGAATACGATCGTTGCATGCGTCATAAACCTGGCAAAAATATAGCGCACAAGAAAAAAGGAATCATCTACACAGTCTAGATCTCATAAACCCACTAATATAATTTTTTACTTACTCCGTGCTTTTTGCGTTCTGTCTTATTTTTCTTCATTTCTACTTACTGCAAGTTACCTGAGTCTGACTTTTTCTGTTGCCCGGAGCGCATTTAAGCCATAAGGCGATTTGGCTCTCTATATCTTAACAGTAACCGCTCTAAAAATATTTTTAGATTGCTCATAATTTGCTTAAGATTTGACTAACTTATAGGTAATATTTAAATGGCTACTACGCGTATCAGTAAATAATAGATTTGTGTCACTTTTCTGAAAAGTGACAGTGACATAAGAATCAAAGATATAAAAAACCAAAGATCAAAAGATCTTGGGTGGAAATAACGAAAATTCAAACTTGGATGAGCATCCCACAAGGAACACACAAAAGATCAAAGCGAAAAGAGAAATGATTAAACGATGTTTCGCCCTGGGTAATCAGCGTGGGCTCATCAGTAGTTTCACTGGTCACCCTCCACTATACATCATTAAACACCATCATACACTTTGATTTCCAACATTGAACCACTCACAAAGAGGCATCGTTCCGCACTGGTACTTATCCAAGTTACCTGATACGAATTCATCCTGGCGTGTTAATATTTCCAGTAGGTTTATGCTCCTAAGGCAATTAAAACAAAAAAGAAGTTAAAAACCCTCCATATTTTTCCGTTATTTCTTTCCACCCAAGATCTTTTGTTTTTTAGTTTATTTTCGGTTGAAGTAACTGATTTGGAGGTTTTTTAACTTCGTTTTTGAATCAAAGATTTGTTAAAATAGAAAAATATGCTGAATAACATAAATAAAAAATATAATTTTTCGCAAAAACTGTAACCAGATTTTAAAATACCTTGTATTTACTGGAACAGTATTAATAACTAAATTTTAAGAACTGATATTGGCGAATGATTCCGCAAAGCAGTTAGTGTAAACTTATACCGCCGTAGACTAGTGAACAGCGTCTTGGACTTGGACTTGGACACATTGCAGGATCGCATCTCGTCAAGTACATATTACTTCACACAAAATCGAAGAAGGAGATTCAACGAGGTGGTTGGCGGCCTCCCACTTCTCAGCAGCTATGTCGTCGACGTTGTGCCTAGAGTAACAACAACGAGGGGATCCCGAATTGAGGTTTCTACAGCGAAGATGCCGAAAGATTTGACCTGCGCTTTCGGGGGCAGTGGGAATATTCCGAGGGCAGAAGGCTGAGACTTCGACCAATTTAGATGCATAAGGTAGCCGGAATCCCGCCAAGTCTAGTGTCTCTACAGCGCATATGCCAAAAAGATGTGACCTCTGCTCTCGGTCAGCGAGAAACATTTTCAAGGCGGAAGGCTAAGACTTCGGGCACTTTAAATGGATGACTGGCTGGACTTTGGCCATTCTGAGTGTGAAAAAACCCCCAACAGCGAAAACCAGGATTGCATCGCCTTCGATTTCCGGACAACTCTTATGACTTCGAGCTGCTAGGAAGAAATAGTCTATCTTCTAGACCAAGTTCTGCTGGTAGGGTAGCGATGTTAAATAGATGCAAGTCTAACATGTAGCAGGACCACCCTTCGGAGGTAGTTTAAAGCCGGCGGTCCACTGTGTATATTTGCTACGTAATCTAAAGATCCCTGCCCTGGAAAAAGAGGTGTCAGGCAAAATTAAGTCCTCTTAGAGAAAGAAAACTTGCATCCTAAGGGGCACGTGCATTAGTCGTGGGTGCACGGGGGTATGGCAGCAAGGGTCCATTATGCAGCCTAATTGCCAAGCCTACGGCCGCCCATCTACTACTACTATTATGTTTAAAAATCGTCAGGCTAGATTTTCTGACGGTTTTTGAAGAATCGCTTCAAGTGAGAAAAAGAATAATATAAAATAAAACGATTTTATTTTACTCTGTGCCAAAAGGTAAAAAATGGTTTTAGCTAATGTATTTAAATGAAAAGAGTCCTTATTTAATATTAAGACGAGATCGTGGGGTTAGAAATTAATGGCAATTTTAAACTTAATTAATTCTTAAAATAAAATAGACTTTTCTGTTTTATTTTTAAAATAGTAACATGACACATAGTTATGGCAGCTTAAAACTTTGGAGAGCCACACGATTTTGTGTCATATTGTTATTAAATAAATATTCTATTTAGTTAAATCAAATTAAATACAATCTAACGACGAATCTGTCCCCTTCAAAATATTTTTTAGCTTTTAGTGCAAAATAAAATCGTTTTACTTAAAAAGTGTTTTTAGTTATTTTGTTTTTTACTTTTTAGTGTTAATAAAAGTTTGATACTTATAGGCAGAGGAGTAGGTGATAGTTAAAAATATCTGCTGAAATTCAAATGTAACTAAAAAAAACTGCATATTCATAGCAAATTTAGTTTAAAAGTTGTAAATTTTAAATATTTACCCTTTCAATTAGTGCCCTAACTACATTCCAGCAGCATAATTTGATCCCTTTAAATTGGGAAATATATATTACGCGAAACAACTGAATATTTGTTTATAAATTTTATAGTAGCGTTTAATAGTTATTGATTTTCAAATATCCTAGACCCCCTCACTCCTTAATCACCAGGTCACTACCAAGGTAGTCTTAGACAAAAAAATAATAATGATCTAAAAGCTGTATATTCGTAATAACCTCTAATTCAAAAGTTATTAAGTTTGAAATATATCAACCCCTTCTCATCCTCTAAGCTACCCTCTACCAAATTAATTTTTTACTCCAAAATTAGGAAACATTAAGCTAAAGCTAACTCTAAAAACTGTATACTCGTAGCAACTTTGGGTTAAACTTTTCAATATATTACACCCCGCTTACCCCCTTACTTACATAAGTATAACAACTTTCACTGAATTCGGTTAATGGCAAGTCTGTCGAAAACTTGTTGTAGGCTAAATAAATGGCAAAGCGCGCAGTGCCATATCCAGAACTGTGGCTTCCCCATTTTTTCTGGACTTCAGGATAGAAAAATGAAACTTGGGGATACCCTATATAGGTAATGTCAAATTTGATAATATTTAACAGGTCACGTAACTTCCAGTTTCACCGGTCTCAACTTTCTATTTTCAAACCAGACATCCGGTATGTTTTTACACTTTTAGATTCCTTTCTGCGTTTAATAGTATGTTCCGCTTTAATAGTTGGTTATTAAACCCGAGTTCCGTTTTATTAAAATATTGTCTGTATAGTACTTTAAAAAAGAAAGGAAATCTGCTTTATCTCAGGGTTTTCGGCGTAAGTTAGGAGCGAACCAGGCCAATCATTTGACATTTAAAGAAGTGCTTATTTCTTTTAAAATAACAAAAAGAAACAGTTTAAAAAAAAGAAATTGTCAGAGAGAAAAACAATATCACAATTTATTGAAACAATTATCCTTGTATACGTATATCTGGTGTATCTGGTATTGTATACATATATAAATGACAGTTCAAACATGACCTTAAGTGGCAGAAGTCACCAAAGAAGTGAAGGAAAACAAAATCCAGAAGAAAACCAGAAGAAGAAGGCCTGCAATAAAAAATAATGCCTTAGACGAAAACCCAGGGAGAAAACAGTAATGATTTCATGAGTTTTTAAAGTCAATGTTTCACTATAAACTCACCTTAAGATGGTGGGCGGCCTACAGTGTCTTTTAATTTCACCTTGAGATGTTGAGCGGCCTACAGTGTCTTTTAATTGCTCATGCCAAGGATTCGACGTTGTCAGGTCCTAAGAAGACACAGAAAATGCGTGACTATTGACTCTCAAAGACCCACCTCAATATGTGACATAAGTACCTAAGGTTCGGTTTATAATCGGTAAACTCGTAGGCCCTTACGCGACACAGAGATGTGGCGACCAAAGTTATTTATAAGAAATATATTATAAGAATTTAACGAGGCTTACCTGATAGATGGCGAAAATGCTGAGGTTAGAAAAACACGTCCATACTAAGATTTGTGCAGTACAAATCCGAAGGCTTTTTTACAAAACCTACTCCGCTAGGCCTCAGCCATAAAATAAATGCAAAATTCGTAGATGTCGGGTACCAGAAAATTCGTTATTTTTTAAATTTTTTGTATCGTAGTGCTCTCATTGGTCAATTCAAAAATTTTGACGTTTCCGCTAAATTAAAAATTTTATGCCAATATTTTTTTCATCAGAAGGCTGCGTTTCGGCAGTGTGAAGTTATGTTCTTTATTTATTTTTATTTAATTTTAACATGATAAAACAAAAGGAAAAGAGTTTTAAACAAATATTAAATAATTTATTATCCATTCTTTATAAAATAAAAAAAACTTTAATATATATAACCCAACCATATGCTCTTTAACCCCTTCCCCAGCTGCCCGGCTGTGCGATAGAAATTCCAGGTCTATATCCCGTACTATAAGAATTATTTGTATTTTGAAAATGATGCCTTATTAATCTGAACTAAGATGAAAGAATACAACCTTTTTACAAACAGAAAAAAAAGTGTTGACTGGATACTTCCGCTGCCAACCTCTGGCAAGCCACTGCCGTTACAATTGTCTATTTACTTAGGAACCTTCTTGAGCATCCAGAAGAAGCTTCGTTTGACGTATCACAGCTTTCTTAGTTGGCCACACCGTTAGTCTGTTGAATTCGGTTCAATAAAATTTGGGGCATTTTGAGGGACCTTTATGATTGCGTATAATTTGTCCAAACATATCTCATCAGTGGGGGCAATTTTCATTTTTTTTTTAAACTTTATTTTTGAATTATTGTTATCGTTATTTGCAACATTATTTGCGACATTTTCTTTGTTTGATATATTTGTATGGCGATCCCCTTGCAATTCAGATACGTCGTCAAGAAATCTCATGGAGTCATAATGTTTCCAAGCCATTTTTTTCGGCGCGCAAGCCGACCCACTGGACACTTTCGTGTCCCCTAACAAATATCGAGTAAAGATTACGCCAACCTTCTCTCGTTCAAAAAGTTTGTAATTGACAAATTTTGGTATTTAATGAGTAATAGTGATAGGATACCAAAATTAGTATGATGGGAGGTTCAAGACTTGTGTAAAGAGCTTTTAAAAATAAAAAAGAAATAATATGTATATAAGAATCATGCAAACCCCTAAAAATTTTTAACTTTTCCAGAAATTATTTTTTTGCACCTGTTAGGAAATATACAAATTCTATCAAGTTTTATTAAAATCCTCCATCACAACAATTTTTTTTATGGCTTTTACTAAGTAAATTAAGGGGTTTAGTCAAAAACTAAAAACTTCTCAAAGTCTCCACTTGTAGATCTATAAACTGTAATGATCTGGATGCATTTAAGATCCACAGCGGCAAACTCAATTTCCATCTCAATTGAGAGATTTTTAATTTTAGAGATCTCAGAACATTCATTTAAGAGCCAATTATGCACAAAAATAGTTGCCCCTCCTCTAATATGTAGGCTATGACAAAAATCCGTTATAAGAATATATTCTCCTAAAGTAAAAGTATTAATTTGAAAACTGCGCAACCTGTGTTCATTTAAGCAAAGAACATCAATTTTGTACTCATTAAGATATATAAAGTGTTTGTTTTGTAAGTTTGGTTTTTGTGATATTAGCTTCTTCGAAAAGCTAAAGCACCAGACCATATGAATCTTTTGTCAAAATTAACAAATTGTTAAAATTTAAGATGGCGCATGATTTTTAAAATTCTCCATTTTTAACACACCCCGCCAAAATGTTATGTGCGCCACTGTACTCGATTTTAGACATTTGCCATAAAGACACGTCTTTGTCGTGCACAGAGAAGTATCACTTCTAAAAATCGGACAAGAAGGAATAAAGCTAAACGCCAACGAAGTAAGTGGTGTTTCAACCCATTGTAAAACATACTTCTGACAACCTCTAGTCTTTGTTCTCCGAGGGATTTGTTAAATCTTGTCCAATTTATTAAATTTTAAGCTCCGCCGGAAGCTAAGGCTTTGGCTTATATTCACTATCTGTCAAATTTGACATTCTTTCAAAATCCGTAATGGCGCATGCTTTTTAAAATTAGATATTTTCACTCCTTCCTGCCAAAGTTTTTTGTAAGCCAATTATTATAAGTGTATAAACAACGTTCTAAACTACCTAGATCTAATTAATTTTTTTCATGCAATGTAAGGTAAAAACACACCTATTCTTCAAAACTACTGACTGCACTGGATTCTGCTAAGGTTCGGCAATATAATGCGGGTTACGGTGGCGGGGTCGAACAGGTGCGATTATGGAGCGATTGACTTCGGCAGGTCTAGGAGCAATGGGTTGATATGGTGGGGGAAGGAATCGGGGTGTATGAGCAACTGAAGCGACGGAAGGGTCACCTCTATCGGACTCAGGATTATTTTCTTGGGCGGCGCCGGCGGCGGGTGAGGGTACTCGTAATTGAGGCACTACTTGGTTACCTTCGTCTTCTCGATGAGATTCAGGTCGCTCAGGAGGATTTCGAGCGTTTTGGTGAGGGGCAGCTGGTTGGTCGGCGGGTGGTGGAGGGTTTTGTGGAGGGGCAGCAGGTTGGTCCGCGGGTATTGGTATCATAGGTGGCAATATCTGTAAACACGTCATGGAAAACATGCACACCGGGCATTGGCAGTTCAGCAGACCACGCTTCTCGATACGGTTCAATAATGTTGGAGTGTAAATAGGGCCGCCGCTGCGGTAACGCATTGACATTCTGGTACTGGTTGGTTTGACTCTTGAGATGCCATTTGATAGCGTAACATGGTGTATTCTACTTACTCTACTCAACTTAATTGAGGTTAGCAAAGTCATCACAGGCTAGTAGATAAGGTGTAATGCCATTCTATATAGTAGCTACCGATGATTGAGGTCGGTAATCAAACGAATATGAAACATAAATGTGGCTATCCACTGCATCTTTCTTTACACTGTTGTTCTTTGCAAGACGTTTAAGAGATGTCTGTTTTTCGAAATTTTTTTGTTACGAATTTTGGAGACTTTACTCGAACGTTCCGCAAACGTTCCACTAAAACGTTTCAGAGAATTCCACAGAGAGATGTTTGAAGGACGCTTTTCTGTGAACGTTTGTAGGACGATCTTTGCAGGACGTTTCAGGGATGTCCATTTGTCGCTTTTTTGTAACCATTTTGGGGACTTTACTCGATCGTCCCGCAAATGTTCCACTAAAACGTCTCTGGGACTTCTACAAAGAAACGTCCCACGGACGTATGTTTATGAACGTTTGTGGGACCGTCTTTGTAGGACGTATTTGGGTTTGGTACCTGGAGTGTACGTCCCAAGGACGTTTTTCTATGAACGTTTGATGGACCATCTTTGCAGGACGTTTCACGGATGTCTATTTCTCGGCCTTTATTGTTACATATTTTAAGGATCCTTTTTCTCTATCATTGCTAGGAATACCCTAAACCCCCCTCTGTACAGTTAAAAAAAAATTCTTTACAGATATCCTAAGCTCTGGAGTTGATAAATTTAAAAACAGATTTTCGAGGTTGAAATCAGTGAATAGCGAGATTTCTCTCAAAAAAGGTAATGGTAACTCTGGATCCGGATTTCGCACTTGTGGTGCTCATCAGTACGGTGCTAGGAAATAGAGAAATAGACTTTGTATTTTCTATTATAGAAAAAAAAAATTGGAAAAAGTATTTAATAAAAAAATTTATAAAAAGAATATATATTTTTCTACTTAATCCATTTTTTCTTTATGTCGCATAGCCAATTGGTGGAAAATTTTGAATTAAATTTATTTTTTCCTTTGCCTTTTTTTATTTCATCATCATCACTCAGATCTCAGATGCTTCTATCCTTATTTACTATCCACAGGAGTTATTTTTTACCTATATATACATATATATATATATATATATATATCTTTATTACATACAAATTTAATAACTTATAAATAAAGCTCAGAAATAAAATCGCAAAATTATTTTAGTGAAAAAATTTCAGTCAACTCCTTTTCAGAAGGCATTGTTCCAAGGACAGACGCCGCATTTCCGAATTGAATGGCAATACTGATTCGTTGTCTTAGAAAGCTAGTTGATCTTTTCTCTCCCGTTACGGCTTGGATTCTTTTTCCCAAATATGATATTAATTTTTTTGCTTCTTCCCCCCAAGGTTCAAAAGTTTCCAGACAAAAAGGAACAAAAATTTATTTACTTAAGAAATCAAAATTCTTGCAGCTTCTCCTGATTTAATGCTTGTATAATTTATGTAAGAATTTGCCAAAGTGTCACTACAAGTAGCGTCCCAAATGAGCTGTCTTTCACCTTTCCAGGGGACCAAAGTCAACCCGTCAGTCCTACTTCCATCAGCTCTTTGAATACCAGCAGGTTCAAAAATTGTGTTTATTTGTGCAGAAGCAAAAGCTTTCTTAAAAACTTCATTAGGCATGCTGTGACGTGACCTCCTACCTGCGCTTTTGCGGCAATATAGGCCCCATGAAGACCCAATTTGTATATTGTTTAGCCGTGAGTGCAAAAATATAAGCATGCACATAAATTTTGGCCGGTTTTCAGAGCAACTGAAATTCGGAATGACGAATCGTCCAAAAGTGTCCCAAGGTGAAGGCAACGCATTTAACCAGGCTTCACTTTCTTCCTCTTTAATGGCTAATAATCTTGCTCTATCTAGAGGGTTTGTAGTATCTTCAATAATTTTTTCGATAAAAAAGGAACATAAATTATAATCGAATTGTTTTTGTGTTAAAAGATTTTCATTGTTAATTTGGTTGTTGCATAAAGATGAGCAGTTGAGTAACGACTCATTAAAAGCAAAATCGGGACTATTTAGAATGTCTCCCGGAACAATTGAAAGAAGAAATGTTAAAATAAATCTATTTGAAGAAATGAAAGCTGAAAAACATAAAGTGGAAATATCACGGATACCTACACCGCCAAGCTTTACTGGTAGGTTCTTTTAAAATTTAATCGTATTTATTTAAAAGTTCAGGTTCTCTCCAACATGGAGAACAACGAAGTAAATAAATCATTCCTTCTAGATTCTTACATAAAAGTTTTAATTTTTTATTTTTTTTTGTTTAAAGCTGGGGTTAGAAGACAAAGACCTTTTTTTTCAACTTATTTAATATTTGGTGAAATTTTCCACCGGGTCAATAAGCAGCCTCCAAGGTTCAACTTCTGTACGTTACCTTTTCCGAAGCACAATATTTCCTTTGGGCGTACGCGTTGAGGGGGCTTTTTTGAGACCATAAATGTCCATCTTTACCCCGCAGTTAATTTCCATCATCGTGTTGCAAAGGTTCAACATTTTCATCGTCCGAACTTGACAATTCACTGCAAGATTTAGACTGCATTGAAATATTGTCTTCACAATCCGAACCGCCCCCATCTGAATCAAAACACCTCTCTTCCTCCATGCAGCCTTCCACTACACTCTTAAAGTCCGGATCGGTAAACTTTACATTTTTACGACGCTTGGAACGCAAATAGTTATTTAACTAACAAATGCGGAAAGTAATACTTTTCCGCACACGACGGCAGTTGCACGAACGACGCGAAGCGGAGTTTGGGCAAGCCGTCAAGGGCGGAAAAGACACTTTTCGCAAGTGTTAGGTACAGGGTGATCATTTACAAAAGGGGGGGGCTTAAACTTTTTTTTTATTTTATAACAATGGATGACTTATGAAATTAAACGGGTTTTTTTCCACTATACCAATTTTTTTTAGGTCACCCTATGTACAAAGGATAATGAAGAAGTCAATTGTTTTTAAATAGAACACCCCTTATATTTTTGTATTTTTGGATTCCTTAAAAAAATACATTTACAAAAATATAACATATTATGGGTCTATATCTCACCGTTCGTGAGATACTAACATTTAAATTTTCAAAATTGAAAAAATTTGCAAATTTTTAACGACTAAGTTGGCCACGCAAAGAAACCCACTTGTCCATGGCAACCTTTGATTCATTGTTTACCCCTATGGTCAAAACTGTCACTATAGTTATCTAGTTACCCATGAAAAAAAAAAACAAAATAAAATAGGAAACAAAAATGTCAACACAAATCATTTGCATAGAAATATGTAGGGCCTATTCTTTCACAAAAATGGTTTATTCAGATCAAGGAAGGCAAGAAATTTTATTGTTATTTGCTAGAAACAATTATAACTCTCGTGCCTCTATTCGTGAGTATAGACAGCAGTTTCTAAACAATGTCCTACCAGATCCAAAATAAGACGGCTCTTTCGTAAATTTAGACAGATGTCAAGCGTACGAAGAAAAAAGAGGTATGTTCCTGCTAATGAAGAAATAAACCTTAATATTCTTCTTCATTTTGAAGAAAATCTTAAATCCTCAATTCGGCAAGTTTGTAGAGTTTTAAGGCAAGAAGGGCATCAAAATAGCAGCTCTTATAGAAAGGTAAGAAATAAGCTAAGGAAACATTCCTACAAGCCATATAAGTCGCGTACCGTGCAAGCTCTAAATCCGGAGCAAAAGAGAAAACGTGTCGATTTCTGCCGCACGATGCTACGAAGGATGGATGAAGACCCAAACTTTTTGAACAGGATTTTGTGGTCGGAAGAATCTACATTTTCAACTTGTGGGGTACCCAACAGACAAAATCATAGGTACTGGGAAACTGAAAATCCCAATTTTATAAAAGAAGACGGTCTGTTAATACTTGGTGTGGGATTTTAGCAGACCGCGTAATAGGACCTTTTTATTTCCAAGGAACTCTAACAGACGATTGATATTTACATTTTTTGGAGACCCACCTGCTTGAAGTTCTATAAGATCTTCCTTCCACTTATCGAACTGCACGCCCCACAATGTCCGCGATGTTCAAAATTTCTTACACAATCATTTTGGGGAGTGTATCGGAAAAAATGGGAATATTCGGTGGCCGCCAAGCAGCTTTGATCTTAAACCGCTTGACATTTTCTTGTGGAATTATCTGAAGGATAAAGTATTTCAGGTAGATATCCAGAATCCTCAACAAATAAGAGAGCTGGTGGAAATAGACGAAAGTTTTTCAGAGTTTCTTGTTAATACTGTTAACGGTTTATACCGTGGATCTGAAAAATGTATTGAAGTTGACGGAGATAGATTCGCACATCTTTTATAAATTTATCTTAGATTTGTTACTAGTTTTAAATGATTTTGTGTTGATATTTCAGTTGTTGTTTTTTATGGATATAGTGATAGATTTTTAATGTTATAATCAAAAAGCTTTCTTTCGTAATTAATTTATAATTAATAATAACTAATCAAAGGTTGCCATGGATAAAAAAAAAACAAAAAAAGCAACACCGGCACGCTTCAAAGCCTACCTTTTGATATTGTAGTGTGTTTCTTTTCATGGCCCACTTAGTCGTAAAAAATTGCAAGTTTTTCCCATTTTGTAAAGGTATTTTTTTAAGGAATCTAAAAATATAAGGGGTATTCTATTTAAAAAACTGATTTCTTCGTCATCTTTGCTTTACAAGGTGACCTAAAAAAAAATTGTTGTAGTGGAAAAAACCCGTTTAGTTTCATAAGTCATCCATCGTTTGTTTCATTTTTCTATGTCAAATAATAAAAAAGTTAAAGAGGGGTCGTTTATAGATGATCACCTTGTTCAACATTTTTCGTAGAAATCGTCAGTTTTTTAGAAAAAGAAATAGTTTTTATAGGAAAATTTTTTGGTCTTTTAGGTTGGAACACACTAAACACAAAAAACAAGGAATGAAATTGATGCATTCTCTAAAAAAATTTCAAAAAAGAGTTTCAAAAAATTAGTGCGGAAAAGTGACTTCTCCGCTCTAGTGCGGAAAAGTTACTTTGCCGCACTATAGCTAAAAACTATTTTATGTCATTTTGTATAAAATTAAATAAGAAACTAAAGATTTGTCAATATTTTCTTTATTTTAAACTAATAACACAAAAATCGGAAAACTTTAAACTAATTAAACTATTCGCTATAATAATTAAAATTGAAGCTAAAAATTGCAGGTTCACTGCTGATCCAGCTCCTTTCAAATTTGATGTGACCCGTTTTTGAAGTAAAAACATGGGATTTCTGGATTTCCATGGATTTTATGACACTGAAACTTTCTTCTTGGCCTTGATAAATGGGAGATGGTGCCTCACTTTCATTGCGATCCAGCTGCGGATTCTGATATATGTTATTTAATGGTTTTTTTGATAAAATGTTTTCCGCAATTTTTTTTTTATTTTATAGGGAATCCTCTATATGGGATTCGGCCACAGAAGTGGACTTCCAGCCCCCATGCCTTTTAGTGTGATATTGCTTCCTGCGTCAGCTAGCATTGTGGCCGATGATCGTCTGAAGCAATGGCCGGTGTACATTTCAGGATTGTCGAGGCCCAGATACCCTGCAATGTTACTTGACATTTTTCCAGCTTTGTAGTTTAGGAAAAAACGATTTTTGTTGCAGTTTAAAGGACGTAACGACTTGTATTTTTTATATAAAACGATGTAGCTGTTTTCGCAAATCACAAATTTTCTACATAACTTTGTCTTAGTATCTGGTGTGTTGATCAGGAGAATGTCTTCTTTTTCTTCAATGTTGTCGATGGTTAGTTTAGTTAGTTCTTCCCTGCGACACGCCCCAGCTACGCCGAAGATGGTGGCAACTTTCATCATGAGATAAACCGAGTCTGGCGCTTCGCTCAAAAAATTTTCCATTCATCCATTTTTGCGTTTTATAAAGGCTGTCAATTTACAAAAATTTTTTAGATCGATGTTATGTTTGACTTTAAGGACCATTTTAACCATAGAATATTTGGACCATAAAGTAGAAGGAGAGAGTTTCTTCGACAAATAATAAAAATAGGCCAATAATACCTCCTCTTTTGAAGCAGCCACTTGGTTTTACACCATAATTCCAAAGCTTCGTATTCTTTGTTGTATCTTAGCGAAGATTTTGAGTATCAGCGATAGTGTGGCCGCATCCGCAGCCTCCAAAATCTCCTGGGGCATTTCCTGTTCGGAATCTGAATCCATGGTGTCAAAAATAGTGGATACTACAACGACGCTGCAACTCAAAAAGCTATCAAACCGTTTTGTTTGTATTGTAATTTGTTGCAATGGTATCTAAACAGTGATACTATAATTACTCACAGCCACCTTAAAAATAATGACATTTACATGTTGGGTGTCAGTTCTGTTATTGTGTTAATAGAGTGCTTGACAAAGTAAAAACTGTCATTAAAATATTTAAGGGCAGCTTCTAAAAAACTTCGTGTATGAATAGAGTATCTATGAGAACGAATAGTAATACCCACATTGCAAAAAAACTGTTTACTGTTATTGCAGTTCTATATTTTCATTTAAATTCATGTAAAAAAAATTCAAGGAGCAGTGTGGCAAAGTAAATTTTCCGCACTAGTGCGGAAAAATAACTTTTCTGCTCTATTGCGGAAAAGTGCTACTTCTCGCACGCAAAACAGTGCGGAAAAGTACAACACTTTTCCGCACGCTCGTAGGAAAAAGTCTTTTTTCTACGACCACACAAAGTAAATCAAATCTGTACGCTATAACGCCTCTGAAAGTTTTATATTTCACACGCATATCAATTTTACTTTTGTCTCTAGAGACGAAAATGTTTTCTTCTCTGGGGATTGTTGGTTTTTAAGACTTGACCTATTTCGGAAGCGTTGTGCTTGTTGCTGCATACTGCCACTGTTTTAGTACCGCGATCTTTCCATTTAGTCACTGATATCTCACCGCACGTGCTGAAGTCAGAATTTCCAATTACTATTTTTTTGTCTTCTGACAACTTACTTTTCGGGAAATGATTTCTCGTTTGCATCAATGGGGTTGTGGTAAAAAGGTTGTCAAAGTAAGAACAACACCCTTTACCTTCAAGTTTTCGCGCCAGTTTCAAAGTGACACGTTCTCCCAATGTATCTTGGCACGTACCTTCCTTTCCCTGATACACATCAAATGAAAATAACCTGACCGCACATGCTAAAGCCCATACCATGAAGCCTATTTTTACAGGTTTCATCGGCATGTATTGTTTCAAGCTCGTTCTTCCTTTGAATGCTATCATACTCTCATCTATGGACACACATCTGTGGGGAGTGAATTAGGCAGCAAAAACTTCACTAAAATGATTTATCATGTGGCGAATCTTATGCAATTTGTTATAATCAGGATATTTGGGGTTTGACTTTCTTTATCCTTTTGTTTCTTCTTTCTCTCACTCTTCTATAAGCCGTTGCTCTGTACATTTTTTTTTGTCCAGCAGATACTCTTTGATCTCCTCTACTTTTATCATTACTATCTTTAGAAGTAGATGGCACCGGCGAGGGGGTTGTTCCTCAGCATTTCTTAGTTTAGCGTGTTTTCGACTTTTTTTGGCTTTTCTCCAATACTTTCTTGCCTTTGTTCTCTGGGAGTCTGATTATTAATCAGTTTAATTTTCTTTTTCTTTTTTGCTTTGCGATATTTTTCTTGTCTTTTAAACTGTTCTTGCTTTATTAGTTCAGGGTCATTTTTAATTTTTTTTTGTCTTCGCCTTTCGCCCATCTAATATTTTTTCGCGGGTTTTTTTCATAAGCGGTTTGTAATATTTTCAATTGTTTATATATAAAATTCCTTATACTGGCTTTTTGTTTTTTAAGGCAAGTAGAGGGAAACGCAGTAGAGGGAATATTCTTATATTAATTTATTATTTTTACGAAACAGTACAATCTCCCGGCATAATTTTTATCTGATCAATACCTAACCTATAATTCAATTAAAATTGATTTTTAAAACAAATATTATAAAAGAAGAAGTCTCCTTTTCACCCCCTAAGTAAAGGGAATAATAAAGGTATGCACTCCTTTTTTTGAAATATCTTAAAAACATTCAAAATCGAAAAAAAACATGAGCCCATCACCTGACTTATCACAGACACATAGCAATGCTAGTGTAAGCAAGAAAAAATTCTGAAGACATCCGCTAGGGAGCGTTGGCAAAACTGTGCCAGTAGAGGGAACTAAAGGTGGGGGAACAAATTTTAAATAAATTTTTGGGACACATTATTGAAAAAAACAAAAAAATGTTTGTGGATTTCGAAACCTTAGTTCTATGAGATGTTACAGGTTTTACTTTTGGTTTCAAATATTTTTAATAGGAACCATAGTAAAAGAAATGATTTATCTACCAGGGTGCTTATTCTTGAAAGTGAGAGATGGGAGGATCTCCGGGAGAAGATATACGTATTCTTGAGCGACAGGGAATGGACGAGTCAATCGTGTCCCTGGAAACACTGTTGCCGGTTTGTGCAACCAATCAAAATGCAGCACATTTGACCTACCTGGCTGCGCTAATTATTATATTATGTATATATAATGGATATATAATATATATAAATTCCGAAGGGTCTATTATTTTTATTTTTTAGAAACGTTTTTTAATTGTTATTATCAAAACTATTTTAATGTTTATACATTTTTTATTTTTCTAATGAAAAAATTATTCGGATAGTGCTAAGTTAAACTAAACAAAATAAGTTTAATAGTTGAAGTCATTAAGAATAGTATTTTTGTAACAAAAGAAATAAGTCCATGGCACCCCTCGGGCCTAATAGTGTGAATATATATAATTTTAAAAAACTCATTAGCCTTATATAACAAAATTTCAGCTCTACTGAGGGTATTAGTAACTTCGGTTATAGCTGTACTTGTAGTGGGTTGGCTAATGGCAATAAAGGTGTATGACCCAGTGACCTCCTGTTAACTACCAGAAGCAAAAAAAACGCCAAGTAGTTAGCATTTAAAAATACGTGATCAATTGAAAAATAAAAATATTGTTCTAAACAAAGCAGTTCATTTAAGATTACTTATTTTCATTAATTATCATGGAACCTCAAGCGCATTCAGCGCATCAGTTAGGTAGTAGAATAAAACTTAATACCTTTTTTTCTTCTTTTTAAAAAAGCATGCATGAAATCTTTATCAGGTTAAACAAAAACGAGTTTACTTTCACCATAAATCACAAACTTATTAACTAGAATCCTAAACAAGATATGATTTTTAATTTTATGCATCCACTCACCTTTATTGGTAGGTATGGTCAAGGCTGACTGCCTTGTAAGTCCTCCAATAAAAGGTTCCTCTCTACAATTTCTTGAAACAAGTCATTAGTAACTCGAAACAGTCTAACAAATTCGTGATACGTTAAATTTAAATGATTCCTTTGTTCATCTTCCACTATAATGTTGTTCACTACTACCTGGTTAAAATCCTCAACGGTCATTGTTTTTTTAAATTAATTTAAAGATTAAATCGGAAGAGACTAAAACACATTTTTTAGGTTAGAAGACCTGGGGATATTCCTCTTCTACTGGGTCTTCCTAAGAGAACATGGCGGCCCTCCCTCAATTATTTTTCAAGAATACAGTGTCGCCAAATTTGTAGTGAACCCCGCCCACTTCTCTCGTCTCTTCTACTTACTACCCGTCAAGAATAGGCTCCCAGGTGGGGACATACAAGGATAGAGAATTTTGGAGGTTTAATTATTTTTTTTCTAGTTCGACAAAATCTACGAAAATAAAAAAATTACGTGGTCCCAATAGGTCAAATACAGCTTTAACTTAAAAAAAAAATTGTTAGAGAAGCTGATAGATACCAAAATACTGGCCTGGGACATGAAATTTAGAAATATTTTGAAATTAGCTCCAATAATGCACACCGCCCTACGCATACCAATTTATCTGTTCTCCAGTTTCCGTTAGAAACATTGAATCAAATCCGTCCTGCGTCATCGATGAAATTTATGAAGAACCACAGCCCAGAAATTGTCACACGCAACAACACAGAATGAAAGGTATTCTGTGGAAGCAACTGAGCACTACAAATACGTGGATGTTCATTGCAGATTCCTTAACGACAGTATCTGTGATATGCAATGGCGAGCGGGATGATATAGCCATAAATACAACGGGAATAATCCAAATTTCCCAAGACTGCATCATCCAGAACAAACAGAATATTCTTACTCCAAAAAGAAGCGCAACGGTAACCTCAAGAAACACAGACCCAGCAGCCACCTAGCCACCGAACCTGTCTTTAGAGAAAGCGACAGTTTTGGAGAACTAATAAAAGAAGAAGAGAACCTTGAAGATCGACTTCATGATACAGTATGGCGAAGTATTCATCACCACTCTATCGCCACCAGCAGCGTCACCACAATGGTGATCCTCATAATGGTGATAGCAGGGTGGTGCACAACAAAATTGATTAGCAGAAGACGTCAAAATAAGCGAAACCAAAAAGCAGACCAAAACCAAGACCAAAACGAAGACATAGAGTTGATGTCCCTACGTTCGTCCATTCTGGAGAGGCGGCAGAATGTTTAATTAGAACAATTAAACATAAATTTACCTTCAATAATATAAACTGACCGACATCTCATATTTATAAATTTGATATTATGGAAATATCCGAATACCATACGTTTACATTTATCATTTGAGTTTATAAGTATTTTATTAATTTATCACGTTCACATGTTTTATATAATTTGAACTTTAGTCACGATTTATTATAAAAAAATCATAATTTTATTAAGTTACCACGTTTGTATTGTGAGTGAGGCTGCTCTCTGGCAGTAAACAATACAAACTGTCTTGCTGCTTAATCAAGCCGAGTTAAGCAAGCATAATTTACAAGCACAGCTTGTACATTGGTACATTGGACTTTTTGGTCCATATATCTAACCTGACTTGTGCCACATTGATGAGATCAAAATAAGTTCAAAAGTCGTGTCTGTGGCTGGTCTTAAGTTTTGCAAAGCCCGGTATGTTGATGGAGTTTTATAGCCCCGATGCATATGCTTTGATAATAGCAAGTGGACTTAATCTTTGTCGTTTATACAACTTAGTTGGTTTTTGTCTTTTCAAAACTGGCCAGGCATTTTGGTCCCTGATAAGGTCAAAATAAGTTCGAAAAACGTATCTCTGGCTAGTCCTGAGGTTTTTTTTTCAAGAATATCTGCAAGTGGTATATTGATGGAATTTTATAGCTTTGATGTATATCCTTGAATAATAACAAGTAAAGAAACCCCTTGAGTTTTTCTTGTGAATGTTACGAACTTCACTAGACTTAAGCTTTGTTGTTTATACAACTTAGTTGGTTTTTGTGACATTTTGATCCATATCGTTAACTTGACTTGTGCCATTGGTGACTTCAAAATAAGTTCGAAACATGTGTTTTTCTCTAGTCTTAAGGTTTTCTAAGTGTTAAGGTATATTTCCGAGAATATTTGCGAAGCCCTGTATGTTGATGAAGTTTTATAGCTCCGATGCATATTCTAGGATATTACCAAGTGGAGAAAGGCCGTTGAGTTTTTCTTGTAAAATTATGCTTAACACTTTTAAAAGTTGCTAACAGAAATGGCTACTCTGCTGGTTTATTCTAATACGAATTAATAATAAACTGAAACTAACCTAGGTTCTCAGTAACTTAGTTATCATTGTTTATAATTCATCTACTACTTACAGAATACAGGTGCCACGCGAATATCTAAATTGCATCATGCTGTCAGGGGACTTTTTTTTTATTTAATTCCTAATTGCAGTATTTTTTTCCTGATTGGTGACTTGAGGACACGCTCAAGTTTTTCTGACAGTGCCTAAAATGGATTACAATTTGATGTTAAATTGTCAATCTTGATCAGAAACCATTTTTATAACATTTAAATATAACCTAGAAGTTATTCTCTTTAAATTCTAATAATATTGCAGCAGTACTTACTATGAACCAAAAATATAGACAGGTTTTGCAGGATCCCTTTGTTGTTTAGTTCTATCCATTTTACTTTTTGTCTTGAAAAACAAAAAGTTCCTTATAATTTGAATTAAATTTTATTTTTGGTAAATCTCTAAAAACAAAATTGTACTAAAAGGTGCAAATATTTTATTTTTATCAAAACTATAGAGTTTTAAAATAATAGGAATTGGTTGAACAGTTTCTACACAATTTCATAAAAAAATATTAAATTGACTAAAACTATATATAAACGAAACAGAGACTTTTTTGAGTAACTACTTAATTTAAAAATAAAAACGCGTCTGACGTCCATTTTATGAACCTACAAAAAAAATAACGAGCGTAAAATAGAATTTAAAAAAAGAAATTACCCTTTATGCTAATAACAACTTTCTTAAGTTATATATTGCCAAAAATCTATTTTAAGTAAGGTAAAGTGGTATTTGATGCGAGATTGGTCGAAGATTATGCGATTGTCGTATTCATCCATAAAATTTTTAAAGTAATGCCCAGGCTCACTACCATAAATTTTTCTCCACACTACAGTCTGCCATTTTGACCCTTTTCTGTACTTTAAAGCGGCCGCAAAGCATCTTGTTTCATAGGAGCCCCTTCCGGTGAACTTTTTTTTCTAATTTAAATGGAGATTCTCTGTAAAGTTAGCTAAAATATATTTTTACGAAAATCACGTTACCAGCATTGAATTTGCACCAAATGGATATGCCCTATTATTGGTGTCATTGAAACAACAAAAAAATAAGTAATTCTAAATTTTTAAATTTATATTCCTTACAATTTATGTTTTCCGAAATGCCACTGGTCTCCACCCCTCTGACTTTTTGCCCACTTTTTACAGTTTGCGGCTTATCACAAAAGTTTTCCGAGCATTGCGAGTGATCGCCAAAGCAATGTGTAGGGAGAAGGGATAATTCTCTTTTAAGGTCCTCTGCGTCGCCACTGGCCAATTTTTGATATACAAGTAGTAGTAGCAGGTAAAGTGGTATTTGGTGCGAGATTGGTCGAAGATTATGCGATTGTCGCATTCATCCATAAAATTTTGAAAGTAATGCCCAGGCTCACTACCATAAATTTTTCTCCACACTATAGTCTGCCATTTTGACCCTTTTCTGTACTTTAAAGCGGCCGCAAAGCATCTTGTTTCATAGGAGCCCCTTCCGGTGAACCTTTTTTCTAATTTAAATGGAGATTCTCTGTAAAGTTAGCTAAAATATATTTTTACGAAAATCACGTTACCAGCATTGAATTTGCACCAAATGGATATGCCCTATTATTGGTGTCATTGAAACAACAAAAAATAAGTAATTCTAAATTTTTAAATTTATATTCCTTACAATTTATGTTTTCCGAAATGCCACTGGTCTCCACCCCTCTGACTTTTTGCCCACTTTTTACAGTTTGCGGCTTATCACAAAAGTTTTTCGAGCATTGCGAGTGATCGCCAAAGCAATGTGTAGGGAGAAGGGATAATTCTCTTTTAAGGTCCTCTGCGTCGCCACTGGCCAATTTTTGATATAGAAGTAGTAGTAGCAGGTAAAGTGGTATTTGGTGCGAGATTGGTCGAAGATTATGCGATTGTCGCATTCATCCATAAAATTTTTAAAGTAATGCCCAGGCTCACTACCATAAATTTTTCTCCACACTATAGTCTGCCATTTTGATCCTTTTCTGTACTTTAAAGCGGCCGCAAAGCATCTTGTTTCATAGGAGCCCCTTCCGGTGAACCTTTTTTCTAATTTAAATGGAGATTCTCTGTAAAGTTAGCTAAAATATATTTTTACGAAAATCACGTTACCAGCATTGAATTTGCACCAAATGGATATGCCCTATTATTGGTGTCATTGAAACAACAAAAAATAAGTAATTCTAAATTTTTAAATTTATATTCGTTACAATTTATGTTTTCCAAAATGCCACTGGTCTCCACCCCTCTGACTTTTTGCCTACTTTTTACAGTTTGCGGCTTATCACAAAAGTTTTCCGAGCATTGCTAGTGATCGCCAAAGCAATGTGTAGGGAGAAGGGATAATTCTCTTTTAAGGTCCTCTGCGTCGCCACTGGCATGCTGATATATTATGCGGGTAGCACATTTTTCTAGATCCATGATGTACTTTTTACTTACATGCTTTCGAGCATTAAAATAAAGATTTTTATTAGATTAAATGAAAACATTTAAAATGTATACCTAAACAGAAGAAATTACCTTATGGTGGTGCCTTTCTGGAACTTATATATAGCCGAACCGAAATTTTTGAGTAAATCGTTTTTGCACCTCTCATGAAGATCTCTTTGGTTGCGAGCATAGGTGTTACTGTCGCCGTCACTTATAAAATATCTAAAAATAACGGGATGGAGTCTAAATAAGTTAGACACATTATTCTGTCACCTTTTTACCTATATTTTAAGCCATTATCTTCAATACTTTGATTAAAGCCTTCTACAATGATATCGGCTTTCATAGAAGGCGATGAACAATAAAATTTTTTGAGGCATTTTGTTCGGTGCCTCTGAATTTTTATTTGTTGCTCAACGCAATTTTTATTGCACACTCCAATAAACAAAATTGTGTTGCTATATTTAACAATAATGACAGCATAAGATAACATATCGGGCAGTTATGAAATAAATATATCCTGAAAAACTTCCTTCTGTGTATGTTTAAATCTGCAATAAAAACATATTTAATTTAAAGACAAAATTTGTAATACATATTTTCGATAAATAACTAAAATAATTTTACTATAATTACCACACCCGACTCCGACGTATATCGATGTCCATATGATCGATACGCCCACCCACCATCTAGGTACAATGTAACAAAAGGTACCCCAATCTCACCTACCTGCGTGCTCCCTGTCCTCCCTTGTAGCTTCCGCCATTGATCTTTCTATTTCTTCCCACCATTTGTTATGCAGTCTTTACTCAATTGACCTGAAACTTCTGTATAGGATGGGTGGGACATTTAAAATTGCCAAGGTTTTACAATGATTTTTGTACCCATTTCTCCTTACTATATTGGCCCATACAACAGCGTTATTAATGTCGCTGGGCTCATGTGGATGCTGGAAACGAATCATGTACACAAAATCACACATAGTACAATCTAGAACAACATCACATTTTAAGCCTGACCTAATTTCTCAGGATACCTGGAGAAGGTCCAAAACGTGTTTTTTTAACGCTCCAATTTTTACCTTGTTAACTATAACCCCCAGTAACTGGAAAATGCATTAAAATTAATATTTTTTGACGTAACAAGTAAAAAATACCCATGAAGAATCATCTAATCTCCTAAAATTGGAAAAAGTTAAATTAGATGTAAATGCAAATGAGCAGAGAAACCGAAAATTGTAAAAGAATTGTTACTGTTTAATATTTCAAAAATCTTATCTTTCTTCTTTCTTTTCAGTTCTTCTATAATATTGGTCTTCTTCGTCGATTTCCTCTGCAAAGTCCTCTTCCTCGTCGTCCCCTCCTTCGACGTCCTTTTTATCTTCTTCTTTCTCTGTCTGTAACCTTATCCTCTTCGTATTCTTCTTCGTTTCCCTCTTCCTATTTCTTCAAGTTGTTGTTTTGCTTCTTCTTTTGCTTTTTATTTGTTTTGCATTATCTCCTTTGTCATCTACTTTTACTTTTCCCCTGATATTTCTTCCTCTGTATCGTTCTCTGTGTATTGTCGATCTTCTTGTTCTTTTTGGTTACCTTCTGTAGAATCAACGTTTGGTATAAAATCCAGTATTGAAAGGCTGATTAGAAAATAAAAATAATTATTATAATAAAAATAAAAAGCACGAATATATTCGTCCAATATTCTACAAAAAAAAGATGCAAATAGACAACGGCATTATAGAGGGAAAAGCGGCCCTAGAAATTGGCTTTTTTAAATTACTAGATTGCTTTGAAAGAGGCAGAGCCAAGGAGCAATATAAATTATGTGTGTATTTTTACCTACCTATCAATACACTCATAATCGTGTGTCACCAAAGTGTCGCTAAAAACAATACAAACATGATTAAAAGTTAAATTAAATTAAAGTAAAAAATTCCTGCTGTAAGAGTAAGTAGAATGGCAAGGATATTTCCTAAATACTAATATTATTATGAAGAAGGCTTCTGACCAGCTATCCCGACTAAAACTATTTTTATTGAGTTCACATTTAAAAATAACCCAAAATTTCATATCTTTTATTTTTTTTGATACCAAAGGCACAGGATTCAGCAATCAATTAAAAAATTAAATCTTTATATGACAGTGTGGAAAATATTTTGTAGTCTGAAAATCTTTACTGGGCCAATTTCTGCATCTGTAAAACCCCATGTAAAATAAAGGTAGTTGCTAGTACAAAATCCTCTTTTGGAATGGAAAAATTTTGACTTATTTGGAGACCAAAACGTCAAGTCAATGATTTTTGAATAAAGTCTGTTTATGGTTGTTTGTAACTGAATCCAAAAGTTTTTAATGATTTTAAACCAAATTTTTACCAAGAACTATTTTGAATTGGGTCATAAACTTTCTAATTTAATAAAGGACGGCTGACAAATTGCAGAATGGCTGAACAAAAGAAAACATAACTGCCAGTTCACAATTATAACAAAAAAAATAAATGCTTTATTATGTAGACAGTTAGTATAATTGCCAATTCTAGCAGACAGCAAAAAAAAATTGTTTTATTTGTCGGTAGAGGGTAATTCTACCAAATTTTGACCAATAACTGTCTGATTTTTCTGGGTATAAGTTATAGCAGTTATTAGATATATAACTAAAAAAAAGTTGAAAGAAATCTACAAAAAAAACTATGATATAAAGTATGCATCTAACTCAATATCGTTTTTTTTTTCTATTCCGATCATTTTATACAAGGTATGTAAGAAGTAACAAACTTACTGCAATTTTAGCCCAAGAGAGTTAGACTTCAAAACAGGCTAGAGGGGAATTTTTCTGGACTTTTGACAGATTGTAGTTTACCCCTAAACTAGTTTGTAAAAAAAAGTTGGATTAAAAATGGCTGACAGGGGTATTATTTTTCTATATGCAAATGTCAGATGATCGCTCAGAGGGAAACTTTTTTTACCCTAATTAATAAGTAGAGAATTACTACCAAAAATGTGAAATATCATGCCTGAAAAGCACAATACTTGAGCTCAAAAAAGCGATAAATGGCAAGTGAAAGACGAGACCAAAGATTAATTATTTATAAAATATTTATTAAATTTACTTAGCCTGGATTTACTTCACTCATTTCTTAGGTTTTTTTTTTAAACCAGTATGAATGCACAATATTTCGCCTGTAAACATAAAAATATTAATGCAAATTGATTGAGGATATTTCAATTTTCTTATGGAGTGGCTGACCTGTAAAAAATGTAGTCTGTCGAACACAAGAAATATTGTCGTGACGCTACTTACAGCTAGACAACTACGCAAAATAATATACGCATTTGAATAAATGTTTGTATAATAATAAAAATAGATAATAAATAAAATAGTACTTATATTAAAAATACACACACTTTATAACTATCATCTTGAGGGGCTTATGTCGTTTGATTTTCTCTCTTTGGTCTCAAATATCGGATCACTACTAACTGACTCTTAACCTCTATAAAAAGTTTTTATAAACCTGTTCTAACATTGATAGTTCATTCGGGAGCCCACAAAAAAGCCGAATTTACAAAAACCGAAACAGAATTGAACAGAAAATAAAACGGCCGAAACGCAATATGAGCGAAAGTAAAACGTCCAGAAAATAATGGATACGAATATAATTTTATAAAATTTCAATTTACTCGATCCTTAAAAGACACGAATATAATTTAACCGTTTATAATTTTCCCGATCCTTAAAATATCAGAATTACAAAAGTATCGAAAATAATTTTCTAGAAAGAAAAACACTGAAAATGAGCCGAACCACAATCCATCCGAATCGCTATTGGGCATGCGTCAAATTTAAGTCTCTAGAGCGCCGTAGGCCCTGGCTTACGGCGTTGGAAGATGATACGGGGATTTTTTTTTATTAAACGAATTTATTTAACTTCACAGTTTCTGGCTGTCTAACTGTCTATCAAATCTTGCGATTCATTTTTGACACACTACCTGTGAACCGTTTTAATATTACGAAAAAATTTGGGGTTATAGGGTGGTTGAGGGATGCATACTAATACTTCGAATCTTCCCTGCCGTAAGCCTGGCAACGTAGCAATTGAATTCATGGCTATCGGTTCAAATCATTTTGGGACATTTTATGGTTCGGCATTATTATGTTTCTATTAAATTATTTTCGTTAAATAAAGTTGGTTTCCGGTTTCTTATAGGGACCCGTTCATTCAACAGGGCCTTCCGACTTTTCGTTGAACTAGGATGTTAGGGTAGTTAGTTATTGTAAAATACGGAAAGTTGATACTTAATAATAAATTCATAATTGAAACACTGGGTTATTAAATCGGAAGTTTAAACTTAAACGTTTTAATAGATAAATATGTCGCCGATTGAATTATGTTATTAAATATTACTTTTTGTAATTATTGGAAATTGCGTTTATGACATATGCCGCCGGATTTTTTAGACCTGGACCCTTAGGTCTGTAGGACACTTTATCGTGTACTGCCTAATATTTACAATAATAATTATTTAGGATGGTCTACTTTAAAAAAAAAATTCTTGACTAGCGAATTAAAATTAAATTATACCATAACAATTGGCTAGTTTCGTCACAAAAAATATTATATTTAAAAACATTATACTATTCACTCGACTCTACTTGCTCCCATGTTTTGTTTCTTCTCGATGAACTACATTGACTTTCTGCCTACTGTTGATAGCAAGTATCTGGTTTCGACTTCGACTGAATGTGTAGCAGCGAACTCCATTAGCTTGTATATATTTCGCTAACCTTGGCCTTGCGTGTCAGTAGATTTGCCGTAGATACCCTCATCATGTAGTTGGAACCATGCTTGATTTCCAACGTTGCCAGTTGTCATTGGTAATTCTACCAATAACCATGTTGACATTTACACTTCCGTTGCCATGTCCATCCGTACAGGACACACTGATTATGACTGACTGGTACCACGTGACTGGTTTGGCTGAACTTTCCATCGTTCTAGGGTTCACCGCGCTATGCCACTGACTATGCAGGACCGTGGTTGAATATGACAGTACTGCTGGTCGAATTGTTGTCATGCGGTCGGTCATTTGGATTACTTCTTCTTCTTGAGTGGGGAGAGCAAGCGGTGCCGGTGAATCTGAAATGATACATACAAAATGTAACGATGGTCTCAAATCAATACCTCGTAAGTCTAAAATGATGAGTTTTGAGAAAACGCAAAAACCAATTTTTTTGCGACTAATGGTATTCAACTAATGTTTATTTTATAAATTATTAAGGAAATAATATAAAAAAACGTAATAAATATAAAAATTTCAAATAGAAAGATCTGTCTCACTGAATTATGACTTACGTGCTATTGGCATACAAGAAAGATAGACTTACACATTATCGAAGCTCATGTATTTCCTATTATTTATAAACATGCCTCAAAAATTTAAAAACTAAATCTTACTTAAAAACTTTAAACAAATAACTTTTTAAAAAAGAAAAAGAACCTATTCGAAAGGTAAATAGTCATAAAATGGCCAGCAATCCTCGGGTATAACCGGTTTCAACTGCTGAAGGTGCTCAAACTTGCTTTTTTTAATTTTTGGTGTGTAAGTGTGAAGCTGTGGATATTCATTATTAACGAAATGACTATTTGTTTTTGTTCTCTGTGGTAGCTCCTGATATTCACTATCAAAATTTGTTTTAAAGAAATGTTTTTCTTCTGAGTATTTCAAAGCCCTTATGTCTGTTATGGTGGGATCTCCGGGTTTTCTTCCAGGTCTTATAGAAGAACAACAAGATTTTGGTTGAAATTTTTAAAAAAATGTAGTTCACTTGTTTTAACTCATACTTTTCCATCGATTTTCTACCTTCTTCACAAGCTTTGAGTTAGTCACTGGGCAAAAAGATTTTTTTGTTTTTTAGTCTTCTTTCAATGTTACGATGAACGCTGTCACACTCCATTTGAGTGTGACCTTTACCCAAATACTTTTGCTCAATGGAAATGTTAAGTTCTTTTGATAGGTATAAGAGAGCGTTTGACATATTGTTATTCCGATTCTGGTAAGTACATCCATCGGAATAAATGACGATAGGTTTACCATCATTAAGAAATCTTTTTATGTAATCTAAGATAAATGACACAAACCTTGAGGCTTAGAGATCGGCTTGCATCTCGTCGAACCAATAACAGATGCAATGCTTGGTAGCTATATTATAAACTGTGAAATTATGGACAGATAATTTAGTCTTGAAATATAAAGATGCAATGCTTGGTAGCTATATTATAAACTGTGAAATTATGGACAGATAATTTAGTCTTGAAATATAAAGAGCTTGCGCCTTATTCTTTATCTCTCTCTTTTTCTTCTCTTGCCATTTCCTTCTCTTTAAAATGCTTTTTCTATTTTTCATCTGATAAATTTTTCTCTTCGTATTGACAGCAGTGTCACACTTGTCCTTTTTTGGTTGATAGAGAGTAATGTTCATTATTTTCAAAATTTTTGTTAAAGATTTTTGACTCAATGCCACCTCGTTATTTTCTCTGCAGCTCTCTGTGTAAACTTTGTATAGGTCCGCAATATGGGTAAACGGTTGCTCTAAATATAAATTGTTTCTGCAATAATGTGACGGTAACTTGTTAAGGTTTTCTAAAAATTTCTTCATAAATTTATTTGCTACACTTTCTGATAAAATGCCTCCAACATTTGGTATCTCATTCCTTTTGTCATTTATTCCATGTTTACTCCGCTCGACCCAATTACGAACTTGCCATTCTTTTAATCCTAGGGAAGAAAGGAACATGTTTTTGCATGCAGGATAATCAACGTTATTTATTTTTAGGGAATATTTAAGAGTTCCCGTTTTCCGAAAATTTTCTCCTTGCAATTTTCTTTGGCGTGGTCGTACATTACTAACTAAATTGCAAATCAAAGTTTGCCTTTGACTCCACGATATCTTTTGCTAAAACTTTTTAAAGACTTCTTCACGTTCTAAACCATCAGTTTAATCGTATCTTCTCATTTTTGATTTTCTACAATAGTTTGAGTTGCATGGAGCTCCTAGTTTCCTTTCTTCCCTTTCAACGTCCTGAAAATTTTTTGAGTGATTAGGTGGCCTTGTATACCCTAAGTAAGCTTTTCCTTTTATCCTAAGGTTTTGATTATTTTTTTTTGTATTACTACCAAGCTTGCGTCTTCTTTTGGATGACTTCATATTATCTTCTTCACTAAATTTTAAATTTCGATCCCCTTTTGTTTCATTTTTTTCACTATCAGAAGCACCAGTGCTGACATCTAATTCGTTGTTGCTTTTTTCATTTTCTTCGCTTTCAGGTTCAAAATTGCTGACATCTAATGCATTGTTGTTTTATTCATTTTCAGATCCAACAGTGCTGACACCTAATTCATTGTTGCTTTTTTCGTGTATGAAATGAAATTCCATATCAATTGTAAAAAACTATTATTAACGTCAGTGATAATATCTAACGGCAAATCGATTATATTATAATCAATTTGATGATCATTTTCATTTGACAGGTTGTGTCAATATTTACATTACTTTCACATATTTCAAGTATTCTTTTTGTTCTTGAAGACATTGTTGTACAATAACACAAAAAAAATACAATTACTTATTATATTTTCTTAAATGAAAACAATCTGTTCTAAATCGAGAAGAAATCTGCTTTCCTATTCACGAAGATAGTATTTTCTTGATTCAAGAAAATAATTTTTCTGGGGTTTTTTTTTAAATAAAATTTTTGCCTAATACAAAAAAGTTTTCATAAAAAAGTTTTTTGGTTTTGTTTACTTTTTTATGAAAAACGAAACTACCTAACTAAAAACCAAAAGTTTAGAATTGTGATTACTTATCTTCATACTTTAACGTTGTTTGTATCAAAGCCGATTTTTACCTAAGCGTTACCGAGCGAGGCGGTGCGTTATTTTGTATGATCACGTTATATTATATCATCACTTTAAAAGGGATAGCCATATAAAATGACGCGCCACCTCGCTCGGTGACGCGTAAGTGAGAATCGGCCTTTAGGCAAAACTTGCATTTAGAAAAACGACTGTCAAAATATTATTACTTATTTTTACTATAGGTTTCCCATAAATTCAAAAAGAATTGGTTTTTGCATTTTTTATTTTTTTCTTAAGTAATAAGATACAGTTGCGAAGTACCCTAAAAATTTGTTTTAGGTTAAAAAAAAAACAATACCACGTAAATAACATACAATATAGATTTTCAATACCACGTAAGTCAAATTTTAAATTAAGCATGTTAATTTAAGCAAAACTGCAATGCTTTTCAAATGAATACTATATAATTAATTATTTATATGCACTTACATTAGTATTATACCATGAACCACTAATTTATCTGACTTTACTTCGGAAAGCCATGTTTAAAAAAAAATTAAAGAGGAAAAAAACTGAATCCCATCTTACCAATTGAAAAATCAATATTGGCGAAAGAAAGAGGAAGTGTAACCATCGGTATACTGCCGTCCTTATCACAGGCGGCGGCCACAAAGATTTCGAGATCATAATTTGGGACGGTCTCAGTGCATCCACTAAAGCGGTGGTCGGTAGCGGATGGGGCGTAGCCAGTATGGATACTGGATAAGTGGTCCCCATGAACGTTTATGCTTTACTCGGTCATACATAGTAGCGGTTCGGGACATCCACACTGGGTGCATGGAGCAGATTCGTGGATGAAACATTGAATTCCAGCTTCAGCGGTTGGGGTTTTATGGTTTTAGCATCGGTGTTCTCAACGGGAGCCCCGGAAGGGTATTGAATTCCGGTAGAAACGGTCGTCGTAGGGGTTGTTAATGGTACTGTTGGGACAAGGATTTTGGGATGGTCCCTGAATACGGGAGCGGTGAACGGTTGTTGTAGAAGATGTTTCTGTTCGAGAGTGGTCGGTCGAGGTTTCTGAACAGTCACATCGGTAACTTTGGATACTCAATTGGCCATTGGTAACGATTCTGTTGGGTTTGGGAAGATCCATGATTACGTTGGCTGGATTCGGAATGAGTAGTAGAGTCGTTTTCTCGTCGGTTTGAGCTGAATACGGTTGAACGAAAAGAGCGGTCTCTCTGTCTACTGGTGCTGCACGTGGTGGATCGAAAAGAGCGGTCTCTCTGTCTACTCGGACGGCGGTTGGTTGCCCGGTACCTTCTGCATGAAAAGTTTATGGACTGCGTTCCAACTTTGCCACAACCGGAACAAAAAAGTAAAGAGCTGCGTGAGGTGCATTTCCCAGTTTTCGTCGGAGTCGCAGAGCGATCATTTCGGTCACTTCACATAACCGTGATGACGGAATTGTCGTCGGAAACCTCTTCGGATACTGAACTCAATATATTAAGAATGTCGGACATCGCTAGAACAGAACAATGAAGGTGAAAGCGGGGTAAAAATCAAATAAAAAACGGTGTAGTAACAGAACATATAATCTTAATGAGGGGAGAGGGAAAAAAAATAAATATAACAAAATAAAAGCAAAATTCTAAGAAGAAAAAAAAATCACTAATACGGGTATAAAATTAACAAATATGATCGGCTCTTTTTTTAAATTTATGTTTACCTAGACCTTCTTTCTCTCTATTGTCTTAAAATACCGCCTAAATTATTGTCGCGGATGTAGTGGGTCCGGGCGTTTTTTCCGTAGGCGGGAGCAGATATTCGGCAATCCCGATGTATTCTGGTGCAGTGGGAGGTTTTTGGGGTAAGGTGGGTTCGTCGAGGACGGGGATGTCGGGAACGGGTATTTCCGAAACGGCGAGATCCACAGGGGGTAAGGGGATTTCGTTGTGAGCTGTCAAATTGGGTGGGGGAGTTATAAAAAATTCATTTTCCAGGCTCTCGAGGATTTCATTTAAAAGGATAGGGTCTGCGGGGTTGTCCAGGAAGTCGAGTGGGTTCTCGTCTGAGAGTGCCGATGAAGAAAGGTTTTGGTCGGAGGACCAATTGGAAGAAGAGACAAGAACAAGGAGCATAAATTTTTGAAGTGGAGGGGGTTCGGAGGGCAAGTTTTCGAAAATGAATGTAATGGTTGGTGGTGGTTTTGTTAGGGCTGAGGAGGGGGTTATCGGGTGTTCGGTTAGGGCGGTCAGGGGAACCAACTCGGCTTCAACCGCCTTTTTGTATTTTGCCGCCCTTCTTAACGAAACGGTGGATTTGTCGGCGACAAAATGACCATGACTGTTTTGGAGGCATGACTCTATCGGATAATGACGTTAATGTTCTGAATAAAAGAAGTGCGCTGGTTTTAGATCTTTTATGTGAACTTTGAGAATTGTTTTACCGCGGTCGTCTTTCAGATCATACACTACAGGAGAGAGGACTTTATGTACGGAATAGGGCCCGAAAAATTTAGGAGCAAGTTTCACAGAAAAACCCTTAGCGGCTGAGGAAAGAACAGGGTCTCGTTTATAGACTATATCACCCCGATGACATTGCCAGTTACGGCGACAGACATTATAATGGTGACTTTCTGAGGTAAAAACGCGGGCTAGATTTATTCCAACCAATTCATAGGTTTCCTTAAGGCGGTCGAAACGGTATGCTATGGCTCTCGGTTTGTGGATGGTCTCATTTTTCCTGCCGGTTGTTGTTGGGAAACTTTGTGGCGTTGACAAGAGGGACAACTTCGGACTTAATGAGCAACACGCCTTTTCGATATCGTATTTCGAATTGGAATTGTTGTAGAAACATTCGCCAGCGTGCTAATCTTAGACGGACTGTCTAAGGAAAACAACCATTTTAAACTTTGATGGTCGGTTTCCACAGTGAATTTGTACAATTCCAGGTACGGTCTCATTTTCTTGATGCCCCATACTATTGCGGCACATTCCTTTTCGGTAAGCGACATCTTCTTTTCGGACGGTGTCAAGGAACGGCTAGCATATGAATAACATGATCGCCATCGGAGTAATGTTAAATTAATGCGGCACCCAGCCCTTGATCACTTGCGTCGGTCTGGAGGACAAACGGACGGGAAAAATCGGGACAGCTTAGCACCGGTGACTGCGTAAGGTGTTGTTTCAGATGGTTGAAAGCAACCTTCTTCGTAAGAAAGAAATCTTCGTAATGATTTTACATTAGTAGGAGGAGGAATTTGTAATGTAGAATCGACTTTGTCGGGATCGGTCGATATTCTTTCGTGTTCCGAGATATTTTAAAGACCGGTGGCCAAACTAAAATTTTTCGGGGTTTAGCTTAAGTTTTGCTATGCGAGGTCGACGGAAAACTTCTCGGAGGTTGTCTAAATGGTCTTGAAATGTTTCGCCCAGGATGATGATGTCGTCCAGGTAGGCGAATGCATAATCTTCTAAATCGGCACCAATTATACGATCCATAAATCTTTGGAATGTTGCGGGGGCGGCATGTAACCCAAACGACATGACTCGAAAATGGTAAAGACCTCGGCCGGGGACGGTTAAAGCGGTAATTTTCTTGCTAGCTTCGGACAGCGGTATCTGCCAGTAACTTTGTCGCAAATACAAGAAGGAGATGTATTTGGCTCGTCAGAGGTTATCGAATATTGAATTAATAAATAGCAAGTGATAAGCATCTTTCTCAGACACGTCATTAATTTTCTTAAAATCAATGCCAAACCTAAACTTACCATCTTTCTTTTTTACTAGAACGATCGGCAAACTCCATTGACTACTGGATGGTTCTATTATGCCTTCCTTTAACATTTTGTTTACTTCTTCGTCAATGATTGTCTGCAGAAGCAGTAACTAACCTTCTGTAACGTAATGTAAACAAACAACTAAAGTATAAAAATAACAAGAAAGAGTAAACAAAAAAATATCCACGGAGAATCCAATAAGATCTGTGTCAATAGGATCCAAAATCGCATACCACAACTCTTTGCGCATTAGGAGGTACTTCAGCCGAATACGCAACAATTTTGCGGCTCGACTGGGACGATATAGTAGTAGGCTCGATATGGGAAGCAGTTCTAATACGGCAAATGATGAGTTGTTTACTAGGCTAATGAACGGATTTAAGAGTGAAATAACGCAGTTGAGAAATGTTCAAAAAATTGAAACAGAAACGGAAAAAACAATAAAATCTTAAACAAATTAGATAATCAAGAACAAAAATTTGCTGCTGTTGATTCAAGATGCTCAAACTTGGAAAAAATTGCTTGTATTTTAACAGATTGCATATGCAAAATAATATTATTGTTTTCGGTTTGGAACCATAAAATTTAGATCTATTAAACTTCGTTTTACAAAAATTTAAAGATTTGATGCAGGTTGAATTAAAACAGTCTTATATAAACAACCTATACAAGCTTGGAGCAAAAAAAGGTACGTCGATTAAAATAGAATATACATCCTTCTTAAAAAAGCAGTTCATACTAAAATCTGCTCATAAACTAAAAGGAAAACATGTATATATATATCTCATGACATGTGCCCAGAAGATCTTAAAGAAAACAAAATATTACGAAATCACTTTAAATTGGCAAAATCAAAGGGGCTGACAGCAAAAATTGTTAAAAATAAAGCCTACACAACAGAATGCGTCAACCCCCACTGCTAAAAACATTCAAAAACCAATCAGCTTGCCATCGACTCCCTCATTAACCAACAAGGAGGAAGAATTTGTGTTTTGTGAAGATTCAGAACAAAATTTTGAAAATTTGGAAGTTAAAGAAAAAACTGAAATTTCAACTATTCAACCCCCCGAAAAGAAGAAAACTGTAAATAGCAGTAAACCATCTGGCAGTATCAGCAGTGTAGGTAGTACAAATGGAATAAGCTCGCCTTCGTTCAAAGTTACCCGTACCAAAGCTGAGGAAAAGCAAAAACTCTAGTTTCAAATGTTTTTTTTTAAATACTTTAAATACCTATTTTCCGAAAAAGTTTTTTTTCTATGTCTTTTAAATTTAAAATTTTATTGTAGGTTTAGTAACTTAACTACTATAAGTAATTAGTAGAGTGGGTTTAAGGTAAAAAAAGAAAAAAAAATAATTCTTTCATTAAAGATTTTGAAGAGGAGAAAGTGCCAACATATTTAATCAATAACTTAATATCTCATATATGTGGTATAAATACAAATTTTGATGGTCTTTTGTGTCTTCTGCAACAACTCCCTACCGACATCGACATTATAATCCTTAGCGAAACACACACTATTTACGACATAAATGTATTTTCGTTATCTGGTTACACGCTGTTGTATAATGAAGGAACTTTTAATAGATGCGATGGGGTAGCTGTTTTTGTAGGAAGAAACTCTAGTAAATTTGTTATTACTTGTATCTATAGGTCACCTGCTACCGATGAAAAAGTTTTTGTAGATCAGCTGTGAGAATATTTGTTTTCAAGTAAACACTTTAAAAATCATATTTTGACCGGATATATTAACTTAGATCTATTAAAAACCGAAAAAAAATATATTGAAGACTACAAAACTATTTTGGCATCCTTTGGTTTCTTATCTTTTAATAGGTTCTATACGAGGCCCGTATCAAAATCTTGTTTGGATCATTTCTTTGTAAAAAATTTTGGACAAAAACACATTCAAGATACAAAAAACTATACTTTAAATTACAAAATAACGGATTACTGTCTAACTATTCTAATATTTAAAAATCCAAATAGCGAAAATAATACCACAAAGAACAATTTACATTTTAAAAAATATGTAAACTATAACCAATTATAGAACGACTTACGCAACACAAACTGGTCAAATATTTTTCAAGAAATCGCTACAAATAATTTTATTAATCATTTTCAACTTTTAGTAAAAAAAGACACCAAAACAATAAAACAAAGTAATACGAAAAATGGAAAAAACTACTTTAAACTATACACTATAAAAACGATCTATATAATCAACATTTAAAAAATCCTCAAGATTTTGAATTAAAAATAAATATACAGCATGTAAAATAAATTTAAGTAAAGATATAAAAGAGGCTAAAAAACAGTATTCTATTTCTTAAGGATTAAATATATCGGATTTAACTCCATTTTTCTCTTTATTACCCCCTCCCAAAGTTGTTGCTGGCAGCTATAAAAGTGATCTTCTAGTTCTTCTTTTAACAGAATTTGAACATTTTGTCATCATCATAGGCAATCACTCGATACCGAGTATGATTTTCCTCTCTTCTGTATCTTCGCTATCTGTTGTGCGTTTTTTCATGGCTATGTAAGCCAATTCTCGAGCCGCACACCCTTCCACACTCCTGGCATACCCAGTCAACGGCAGCAGCCAGGTGTTGTCGGTCATCCATTCTTGCATTTTGTCGCTCTTTTCTACGTTCTCTCTTTTCCGTCTCTAGTCTACGTCATTGCTCTTCAAAAGTTTGTGCTCCCTCATGGACTGTTCGGCGCCATGAAGCCCTATCGTTTGCCGTGGTCTCGAAGTTGTTTATATCAATGTGAGCCTTCATCATATTGCCTTTGAGAACGTCCTTGTACCGTTTTTGTTGACCTCCTTGATTTCTCTGTCCCTCCTTTAGTTGTCCATAAAATATCTGCTTTGGGAGACGTGTTTCGGACATGCGGATAACGTGACCAGTCCAACGAAGCTGGTGCTTGAAGATAAGGGCTTCTATACTAGTTGTTCTGGCTTCTTCTAAAACACTTATGTTTGTTTGTCGGTCTTGCCATTTGATTCTCAGGATTCATCTTAAACAACTTTGGTGGTATTATGGTATTATAACTGTATTGTAGACACGAAGCTTGATCTCCGCATTAACGTCGTGATTGTTAAAGACTCTATCTAACGCCTGTCGTACTCTGGAATGACTCTCCTGGCCCAGGTAGTCTAAGAATTTAAATATATTTTTGAGGGCATCCAGCCAGTATTTGCCAAAGAGCTTCTCTAGATTTCTCTTGCATTTGTCTGGCACTGAAGATCATGTCAGCTGTGCTTCGATTGTGCCTAAATCCACACTGTGTCTCTGGTAGATTTTGTTCAGTAATCGGAATTAATCGGTTTGATAGTATCCGGGCAAGTAGCTTTCCAGCAACAGAAAGCAGAGATATACCTCTGTAGTTTCCACATTGGGCCTTGTCGCCTTTTTTGAAAATGGTAACTATAGAGGCGTCTCTGAGTTCGGCAGGAATGGTCTCAGTGGTCCATATTTTACTTATTAGAGTGTGCATTTGGGAATTAAGTGCGGGACCCCCTTGTTTGTAGAGTTCAGCAGCGATACCATCTGTGCCTGCTGACTTGTTATTCTTTAGCTGTGTGATTGCCTTTGCGACCTCCTGTAATCTCTGAATCTCACTTAGGTCTTGTTGTGTAGTTTTCTCCGGAATTTTGTCGAAGATGTCGTTATCGACCTGAGACTCTCTGTTGAGTAGTTCTTGGAAGTGTTCCTTTCATCGTGAATTGATAGAGGATCTGTCTTTAAGCAGCTTTGTTCCATCTTTGGATCGTAGGGGATTGATACCTTGTGTAGTGGGACCATATATCATCTTAGTAGCTTGAAAGAAGGCTCTGGTGTTGTTGGACTCAGCTAGATGTTGCATTTTATGTGATTTTGTTGTCCACCATTGGTTTTTTAATCTACGTGTTTGCCTGTGTACTTCTGCTTTGGCCTCTTGATATTGCCTTTTCTTTTCGTTAGAGTTAGGGTTGCTTTTCCAAGCATTATGGACTTTTCTCTTCTTCTCAATAAGGTCTTGAATTTCTTTGTCATGCTCATCAAACCAGTCTTGATGTTTTCTTTGTGTGTAGGCGACCGTCTCTTCGGAGGCAGATGTTATTGCGGTCTTTAACATTTTCCAGTAATCGTCAATATTCTCCGGGTATTCTAAAGAGACTTGGAATTTTGTTCTGGTTTGATCATCTTTAAGGCGTTCTACATTGAATCTTCTTCTGATTTGCTTTTTTTGACGGCTACTTCTTGGTGAAATGTGCAAGTTCATTTTGGCTAGTATCAGGCGATGGTCTGTCCAGCAGTCGTCTGCATTCGTTATTGCTTTTGTAATGTTTATGTCATTTTGATATCTGGAACGTACAATAATGTAATCAATCAGATGACAGTGTTTTAACCTCGGGTGTTGCCAGGAGGTCCTGAATTTGTCTTTTTGTCCGAAAATTGTATTTGAGATTATGAGGTCATATTCCGAACATAAGGTTAATAGGCGCAGTCCGTTTGAGTTCATGTTTCCAACACCTTCCTTGCCAATGCCGCCCTTCCATAGGTTTCAATTCGTACCAACTTGAGCATTGAAATCACCTAGGATGATAAGTTTATCAGATTTAGGTAGAGATGTTATGGCTTCCCTAAGTATCTTTTTGGTTTTCATCAGCTGCAAGAGTTGGAGCGTAGGCGCTGATTATGGTATCGTGTTATTGCTAAGGTTTATGCGCAATGTCATCAATCTTTCGCTTATGCCGGATGGAAATTCGGTTAGGTAGTCCCCAATCTCATTTTTTTATAGCCAAACCCACTCCGTGAATACGTGGCTCATCTTCTTCTTTTCTTTTCCAGAAAAATGTGTAGCCTCCTCCGTGTTTTTGAAGTTGGCCTTCGCCTGCTCTTCTAGTATCACTGAGAGCAGCGATATCGATCTTATATCTCCTCAGTTCACGTGCCACTATTGCTGTTCTTCTTTGTGGTCTTGTGGTTGTGTCTGTATCCATAAGTGTACGGATATTCCATGTAGCAAAGTTCATTGGATTTCTTTTTCTTTTGTTTTGACCGCATGTGGTGTACCCACATGATGCGGTTGTCCAGTCGGGCAGTTGTTGGCTGGCTATGTTTAGGGCACCTTTTATAGCCCCCTTCCCTTTCAGGGTGAGCAGAGTGGGTCCTGAATAGGGCTGCTCAGTCACGGATGCAGCACACGAGTTGCTCTTCAGCCAATCCTTGAGCAAAACGGCGATCACGCTTCCGCCGCTTTCGTGCCGGTTTGTCACTAAGATCTTCCAGACTACACTGTCCTGCTCTCGTCGCCGAAAGACTTTGGTGTGCTTGTAGGAACATTTTGTATATCGTTAGTTTCAACTTCAATAAAAGATAAAAATCTGGTGTGACGAAATAAACGTCTATCACATTGTTCAACTTGCAGGGTAGTATAAATATTTACAATAGGCAAAAGATTAGCAATCTAAATTTGAACGTCAATATGTGTTATTTTCATTCCTTTACTAGGATTTTTACTATATTGGCAAGTGAATTGTCACTTGATAAAAAAGTAAGGCATTCTTCAAATGTTCGGCTATCACAAAAGGCAAATGTTTGATAAGGAGACAAATTCATTAGAATTTATTTTTATAGGGCGTAAATCACCCAAGTGTCCATTTTTTAAAACAGCTACGGGAATTACCTTTTTTCCGGAAAACTCTGTATTTAAAAATTCAGCGTGAGTTTCTAAATAAGATGTTCTTGTTCTCTTTTTTTTGGCTAGGCCTTTCCAGTTTTCTTCCTGACGTTCTTCCATTTCGAAGCATCTTAGACATTGTAAATGTTTAGAACATAGTGAATTTTCATGAACTTATCTTTGGCAATTTAGACACAATGACGTATTTGGTAATTTTAACTCGCATGATGGATATGCAAGTGTTTCATCTAAAACTAAAAATAATGATCTAAGTAATAATTATTGTAAAGATTGCTCTTTTATAAGTTTGGTCACATCAGTAAAGGCGAAAATGACCTTTGCACAGTACCTTCTTCCCATAGGCTGATCAACTCCTACAGATTTAGTGTCCTTTAATTCACTTTCGCCGTCATTTTTACAGAAAAGTGGCCGAAAATCCATTACTCTTTTGTCAATATGGCGGTGGAGGTCGAGAAAAGAATCCTAAAACGGTAAGAGTTTAGCCTATATGGAGAGGGTAATGCCCAGATTTTGATTTTTTTTCATTAGTACCTACTCCTTTTTCTTGACTGCTCACTGACGTTTAAGTTGGCCAATTCATTTTCTTTGTTTTCTTCTGCAGGTATTAAACCTTGCCCATTAGTGGGTCCCTAAAATAAATGGTTATTTAACTCCCAGTTTCACTAGGAATAATACTTGCCAAAATGTAAATAATTTGACTTATTGGCTTCTTTTTGTTTTGTTTTATCAAGTGTAGTTAAACTAAAACCAAATTTTATGCATGCAGATTCTTTGTTAACGAAAAATAGTAATGCGGTACTAAAGTGGCACTCACAGTTGACGTAGACCAGTCACCTGGTATATTTATTATTTTTGGCCTATAGATTCCGTATTTATGCTACATCTATATTATAATACAAAAAAAGATTACCTCGGAAATGGTGTGTTGTTTTGTATCAGCAATCTTAACTTAATGACAAAACGTATTTTGGGACAAAATCATCTATCCGAATGGGTAATGTGACGTTCGCAAACATTGTACGTTTAACCCGGTTAAAATTTGACTCCGATGCCGTTGACGATGATAAAACTTGGGAATTTGGAAAGTACCGTTTTAAAATTGCTGACCACATTGGTAACCTATACTAAATTGCATAATCGAGAAAGTTCTTTAGGAAATTCTGGTAAACATTGTTGATTTCCTCTACTCCCGATTTCATTAGGAACATTAACAGCATTTGTACATTCTTTTAATAAAGTAGTTGCCCAATCTTCAAATTGACTTTTTAAATTAGATGATTTTTGCCTAATTTCGTCGTGTTGATCATTAAAAATGTTCTCATTGTCTAGACATTGCTTTGTTCGACTAGCACATCACCTAATAAGCCACTGCTTCTTAACTTCGCAATCTGTGTCCAAACCCGTTTTCAAACTGGATCCTTCAGTATCACTGTAAGCAATGATAAACGGGCTCTTAAAAGATTCTCGGCGTCATCTAGTTTCGTACATTGACTTAATTGTCCGACGGCTCGCAAATAAAACTGCCTTGTAATCTTGTGTTGTTTCTTTAAACTTGAAAAATTTGAAACCGCTCTTTGTAGGTGCGCTATGTCAATTCTAATGAAACGCTTTTCATTAAAATTTTTATTTAAAAATAACGCCTCATACGAACATTCTTCAATTATATTAAATGAAGTAAAATTATTTACAACGATATATAGTAAGGCGATTGACATATCAGCCACACTCTTTTGGAATTTGCGCACCTCCCTTAATTCAGAAAGCTATCCATGTTTTTATTGTAACACTATCGTAAGCCTCACTCAAGATACTGGACACAACGTATTGATTTTCCAATTTTTTTTCTTTATTTCTGATAACTGCCTCATATCAAAATATAACCTTAGTTTTCTCATTAGTAACCTTTAATATTTTTCGCACTAATCCACCTGTAGCATCTATACTTAGAATGGAATATTATATTTGTAGACGTGCATTTGCGTATTACTCCAAATATAAACATAAAAGGGATCTGGCTCTAATTTTGTATTGCTTCCTTCATTCGTGGATCTACTTTAAGTTTTTGAATGGAAATTATTGTATTATTGTCTAACCGGTTTTTTTTGTGACTCGTTTTTTATTTTTTTAATTACTTCGAGACTGGGTAAAGTAGCGGTTTCAATGCCTACAATGATTTCATTATTAGCTCTAAATCTTTGATACTGAGAAGGCGCCATGTTTGTTTTTATTAACTCCTTTCCAATTTTTTCTCTTTTTTTCCCAACAATCGCTCGATTGGCTCCTTGGTGGTCTTTAGGAAAACCTTCTTCACATGAAAAAAAAAAAATAACTATTGTCGTCAGATTTCGTTTTGACATATCCAAATAAACTGGATTTGCATTCCTTACAATTTCCACAAATTGTTAAAAAATGCTGACCGGGTGTTGTGATCTTCCAACGCTTAAATACAAAGGTACATTTGTAGCCCAACCTTCGTATTTTTTGTTCTATTTTAGCATGCAAGATATTTGCCCAATAATGTTTTTCTAAAATAAAATATGATGTCTTCTTACTTTTTCTTATTTTTTTTTTGTTTTCGTATGTATCATTTCTGATATAATCCACTATATGAGGGTATATATCCAGGAACTCTTTATTAGTCAATCTAATGAAGAATTGAAATTTGTTTTCATTAACAGAGCTTTCGCATTCAGGCTCCATTGAACTAGCTAGAGAAGAGGAACTCTCATTCTGTGGTTGGTTTTCTGTATTATATGACAAGTTGGACTCTAAAGTTGTGTCTGAGTCATAAAGAATACTGTGGACATCAAAATAATTTTTTGCGCTGCTGTATAAAATAATTATTTAGATACGTGCCTTACAAGTGCAGAAACCGTACTAAACTTAAGAGGGAAGGTCAGTGGTTGTTTGAGGAGCACAATCTGGCATCTCTCTCAACGAAGACTGTATTAGGCTGAGGTTAACCCATATAGGCATTTAAAGGCACAGGATGCGAGAAAATTGTCGCGGCAAAGGTTAAAATCTCGATTGCCATGATATCGCCAATGGGATAATGACCGGCTCGATTGAGTCTGCGCGAGTTTGTAACGTCGACTCCCCTCGTTTCTCTGCCCATCGCTCTTTCAGCGCATCGCTGGAGTTTCCGCTACGCTTTTTAACATAGGAAATACAGGGGTAGGGCCTTTATTGTATCTCATAGTTATATGGGTTAACCAGATGTAATCCACAGGTAACAATGTTTGACAAGACAATGAAAATGATAGGTAAAAAATTCCAGTAACAATGTTTGACAAGACAATGAAAATGATCCCAATTAGCACATTCATGTTGTCGGCTTGTGCAAAATGGTTGAAAAATTAGTTCAGTGATAAAGCAATAACGGAGAGTGCTAGACACACAAAATTATGAAATTGTTTCCAACGGCCGAATTTACTTGATTTTTGTATCAATTCACTATTTTCAAAATTAAAATGTAAAATTTGACAGATGACAAATATGGATAAAATTCCGTCATTCTTTATTCAATTTTAAATATGTACAAAATTTGTATCTCTAGCACCGTTTGGACTCCATCAATGAACTCGTTTTATATGCGCTGACAAGTACAAGTTTTTTGTTAAATTTAACTTCAGTATATGTGTGACGTCAAAGTTGTCTTTTTTGTGTGGTCAATAATGCAAAGTGTTCGTTGTGGTCCCCTATAACTTTTTATATACGGTGTGACATTTCCTAAATATATTATTTGTACGCTTGACAGTGTATTAAATCTCAATCGTCTGTTAGAATGCCACATTCTTTTTAAGCACATCAACGTAATATTTTGAAAATTTGATCAAAAAAACAAGGTAGTTTGATTGTTTTAATAGAGATAAGCTGCAAAATCAAGCTTATTAAGAAAACATTTACTTGTTTTAGGCGCCATTTTACAACTGAAGTTACACGTCGAACTTCAGGTTAAACTTCAGATTTTGACAATTTCCCATTTTATAGGTGCAGTTTACAAACAAACTTCAGTTGCGATCTGGGTGGGATTTACAGTAAACCGGTGGACTCTAACCTAAAAAAGCTTTGTTTTTTAAATTCACGTCAGTCTCTCTCTCAATGAAAACGATGAAGAGTTTATAAACATTGTTGAGGCCCCAAGAAGGCCAAACATAATTAGACGTCGAATTGATCAAATAGAGCAATATGACGACTTTGATTTCAAGAAGGGGTTTAGGTTTTCAAAGGAAAGCTGCAGATTTGTGCTGGCACAAATTGCACACGGATTGGAGGAACACCGTCTTAACTAAAAAATCAGTTAACTCCCACTGTCTCAGGGTCCTTTAGCCTAGTGTGGCTTCCATTTCTATAACCAAGTTGACAGGTAAAATATGAACTTTCTGTCAGTTAGATGTTAATATGGCAGCGATAGTATTTATTTAATCGACTTTATTTTTTAACAATCTTTCCAAAAAGGTGCCACAAGTGGTACATCCTTCAGTGAGGTCCCCCAAACGGGCCGCCAATAATGTCCTTGTAAGATATTTTCTTTATTCCGCTTAGTAAATAGAGAAATATGTAGTTTATTTTAAAGCTAAAACAATTGACATAAAAATAAGTTTTTAAAATTTTTGACAGAAGTGTACACAGAACTTGCATTTAAGTTTTTTAATACATTTCATAAATAAAAACACCTTTTTAAATAAATAAAAAAATCAATCTACTCCTTATTTTATTATTACCCGTCTAAATCGTTGTGTGACATCAAGTATTAATTGGAAAAATTAATTAACCAGGGTAAGTTTTAATTAGAATGACATAACCCCAATTTTAATTTGTTCTACAGAGTGTTTACTATTTAAACCCCGCGTGGGTTTAAATTTTTTGTTGGAGGGTTGGTTTAAAGTGCTTAAAACCAAAAATTTCACTTAAGCTTAGGACCGTTCTAAAATAGACTAAACCTTTTTAGTAAATCCTACCGTTAAAGTTGGCAAACCACGTAAACATAACGTAGCTCTAATATCCAACGCTCTCATTGATCAGATGCGACAGAAGTTGTCAACCGCATGTCGAGCGAGAATGCTTTTCATACGATACGGGCGCTAGCGCGCGCTAGATGGTGTATCGTTACGTCGCGTCATCTGACCCGGTAGCTGCAATCGCGCTAGTCGAGGTGGAAACGCCCACCTCTGCCGGTTTTCACCAATGAACGCACCAAAAGTCAACAGAAAGGTATGAAAAGTTATATGGCCTGTTTCAGAAATGGATGGGGGAAAATAACGTGAGAAGTTTCTGAAAGTTTTTGTATACTTCTCCACACTGGCAGAAAAACTGAAGCAGTCATCATTATGGAGCAAATACAGCATGCTGCAGTCCTGCATTAACGTGAAGGAAAAAGTTCTTTTCATTCAAAGAAAGCCTCTACTTTCACAAGGGACAAAATCAATGCATTCATGAGCCAGGATGGCGATTCAAGTGGCGGCTATTTTTTATAACGACCCGGTTTTCCGGTATCTAGTGGTGAATGCTGGCAAGATCGCATCATGTGTGGTTTGTAAGGCCACCTCATCCCTCGGTAAATGTTGACTTCCACAGTTGACTTCTGTCATTTTTGTTTACTTTTTCCGTTCGTGAAGTTGTTTTTTTTTTAATAAAAGTGCCGTTCTGGGAATTTACATTTTATTATCCAAGAAAGATTCAGAGCTTATGCGCTTCCCGAATATGTATTTTGAGGCCCACCTTCTTCAAATTTTACAACAACCGCCCTAAAAAGAAGGAAAGCATATAGTTCCAAACATGGATTTGGCATCTGCAAAAAACCTGATTTTAGGATTTACCAATATATATTAGATATTTTTTTAACTGTGACTAAAGTTATAGCAGTTGTCCCTATCTTTTTTTCAAGTGCATGTTTTACACCCTTAGTCGCAAAAAAAACTGTTTTTTACAAGAAGACCAACAAAATTGATAGATTTGAGGTTTATTTTGGCTACACAAAGTGTATAAATATCTCAGATTAATTTTAGTTATTAGTCTGAGATAAATATATAAAGGATATAATATATAGTGATACACTGGTTTAGCCAAAGGAAACCTCATATTAGACACTTAAAGTAAATTATTACATCTATTGGTATCCGCATATCTAAAACGCACAAAATAGCCCCAAAACTCGCTACATTTTTGACCGAAATTGACTGAATACAAAACAGCATTATCCAATTGATGAAATGAAACAAAAAAATGTCAGTCAGTTGGTGTGTGCATTCCAAGGTGCATACTAGATTATTCTCAATAAGGCCTTATAAGCTTTCTTATTGCTTTTTTAAAATAGTATATTATACTTATATTTTTTAGGAAAGCGTGAGCTGAGCTGTGTTGTCTCCAAATGAAGCCACTGATATGAACAATTTTGAAATTATAATTTGAGATAAGGTTTTAACCTAAATGGTACCTACACTTGTTCAGGTAAGAATTTGTTTATAGGATATTTCCTTACTGGTGTAAGTTTCAATTAGTTTTTCCAAGATAATTTTATTATCAAGGTGCACTACCTTAAAATCCTCCAGGTTTTTTAGGCACCGTCAAATTCAATACTGCTGCCTACTCTAACACAGTAGAGCAAAAATGACTCATTTTTTTGTAATTTATGCTGAGAAGATTGGTTAGGTTGGTTTGAGGGGCATTTTTAAGATTTATTTCTCACTTAAACATATTTTTTTCTTGAATTTTGTTATTCAGGTCAAAAATATATATAAAAAAGAATGGGTAGTGGTTGCATGCACTTTAAATCTATCGAAAAAACAGGAGTTTTTTGTACTTATTGCAAAATGAAGTACAAAAATTCCTGTTTTTTCGTTAAAAATATATGTATGTATGTTCTTAATTAAAATGGCCCAATTTTATTTTCTCTAAAATTTAGTTTTTTGGGTTAACAAAGAAGTAGGTACCCGTCTTTTCTTTTGTTCCTTATATCATCATTGGCATTATCTAAGTACTTTCTTCATTGCAATTTGTATTGACGGGAACGACGTGTTAAAGATCTATTGACATTGTTAAAAAATACCTCATCCAACAATTTTTGATATTTAAAAAAAAAGCTACAAGCAAGCTTAATTGTATATGCTTCAAGGTGACTTGTATATAGAGGGCGACTAACTGGATAAAAGGACCAAGTTAAGATTTGTGCCACCTGATTTGCTTCAAGTAGACCGATCGGATCAACTCATTTAGCGAGAAAAAAATAAAAAAATTTTAACAGCATTTTGCATGAATGGAAATGATAAAGGGGCTTCTAATAAACGTTTTAAAAAAAATGCGTAAGTTTGGCTCTTGCGCGGTGGATTTGGTTGGGGGAAAGGGGGAGGAAAATGGTATTATTGCAATTTCCGGCAAAACTGGTGCAAAGTTCTGCAAATTTTATATATATCACTTTTTAAAATAACCTCAACATTTTCCAGAAAAATACAAAAAATAGTAATATTTTTTTTTTCGTTTTTTATTTTTCATTTCCCCAAAAATAATTGCATTGTCAGGAAACTTGGTAAAAATATACCTCTCCGTGTCCTTAATGCCTACAATTTTTTTTTAGATAAAAAGGTTTTTTGACATTAATTTTTTTCAGTCCGAATCACTTTTTTCTCAATCGAAAATTCTTATTTTTTCTGTTTTAACATATACTTTTTGGGGGGATAATAAAAAATTATAGTTACAATTAAAAAACATGGTCAGAAATGCAAAATCAAATAATGGCTTTTGTAACAATGAATTTTTCAGCAATTGTTCATAATTTGTTTCAATTTAAAAAAGAATCAACAACCGAATACACCATCTATTTGTACGGAAAAAATACAAAGTAGTAGTTATTTAATTTACTACGTTTTTACGCGCCTAAAACCGGTTTTATATAAGAACAGTTTTAAATAACATCGCTTTCTTCTTCATTAAAATTGTTTTCTAACAGCTGATCGATGTACTGTCGATCATCTTACCTCAGAGTTTCTCAAAAATGAAAACATATATTTTGATATTAAAAAACCTTAAGTAAATAAAACAACTAAGTTAACACTTTTTTTTTCGGTTTAAAATAAAATTGACTTAGTATTTAAAATTGTTCTAATGGTATGTCTAGAACAAGCATTTTTACACCATCCTTTGTTTAAAAGCGCTTTAAGAGTATAAACAAAGTAATTGTTTGACCTAAAACTTTTTTTTTGTGCAGTATTGCTTTAAACATCTTATTTCGATTAATAAAGGTCATACATAAACAAAAATTGTTTGTCATAGAATCGATTGGTGCACTTATTTTTTTATTTTATTTTAATAAATAATGTATTTTTTTAATATATTATTTAAAATTGTTTTTTTTTACCTTATAAATAAATTTGAATCTAAATTCCTTCTCTATATTAATGTAATTTAAAAAAAAAATTAAGAAATGAAACGAATAGGCCATTTTTTAAATAAATTCTTTCAAATTCGGATTTTTGCTTCCAAAAGTATATTTTTCTAAATTTTTACAATGGATATTTATATTAGTAACTCACGAAAAATCGTTAGGTAATCTATTAGCTTATTTAGCCGGAATTTCAAAAGCAAAATTGTCGTTTTCAATATTTCTTAATTTTAGTAGTAGAATTTTTTGACAGTGCTAAATTTTTTTTTGTTTCGACATTCTTTTTGGTGAGTTAAAAATTATAGTTCCAATTTAAAAACATGCTCAGAAATGCAAAAAAAAAACAAATAATGGCATTACCAACATTTCATTTTTCAGTAATTGTTTATAATTTATTTCAATTTAAAAAAATCAATAATCGATTACACCAGTCAGTTGTACGGAAAAAATGCAAAAACGATATTTGTGTAGTATTGCTATAAGCTTAGAATGCACTTTTTTATCATTTTAGTAAATATATATTTTTTTATCTAAAGTGATTTCCTTAAAAAAAACTTTTATTACTTTTTTTGTAAACTCTGTTTAAGTCAGGATAACATGAGAGGCGAATTTTTTCTACTTCTATCGAAATAATTGTTGGACGGAAATAGCTCAAAATTTTAGTTTCTTGTTGGAAATTAAAAAATAAATAAATGTTGAAAACGACAATCGCTTTTGCAATTCCGGCTTAATAAGTTCTAATAGATTACCTTACGATTTTTCGTAAGCCAGCAATATAAATATCCATTTTAAAAATTTAGAAAAATATACTATTTTTGAAAGCAAAAATTGGATTATTTTTTTTTACATAAAAATTACATTCATATAAGCAAGATGCATTCATATAAAAAAGAAAATGCACCAATCGATTCTACGACAAACATTTTTTTTTATGTATGACACTTTACTAATCGAAATAAGATATTATAAGCAATACTGCACAAAAATAAAGTTTTAGGTGAAATAATTACTTTGTTTATACGGTACTCTTAAAGCGCTTTTAAACAAAGGACGGTTTGAAAATGCTTGTTCTAAACATATCATTAGAACAATTTTATATACTAAATCATTTTTATTTTAACCCGGAAAAAAAATTGTTAACTTAGTTGCTTTAAATTGCGTTCAAAAAATGTAATATAAGGATTTTTCAATATAACAATATATATGTTTTAATTTGTGAGAAACTATAAGGTAAGAGAATTGATAGTACATCGATCAGCTGTTATAAAACGATTTTAATGAAGGAGAAAGCGACTTTATTTAAAACCGTTCTTATCTAAAACCGGTTTTAATCGCGAATAAACGTATTAAATTTATTACCGTCCCCTTTGAATTTTCGTACAAATAGATTTTTAAATGGGTTAATTTTTTTTAATTGAAAGAAATTATCATCAATTGCTGAAAAATTCATTGTTGCAAAAGCCTTTATTCGTTTTTTTTTTAATTTCTGAGCATGTTGTTTAATTGTAACTATAATTTTTTATTATCCCACCAAAAAGTAAATGTCAAAACAAAAAAAATGAGCATTGTCAAAAAATAGTACGAGAATTTTCCTTACAATAATACCATTTTTCTCCCCCTTCCCCCCCCCCCACCAAATCTACCCCGCAAAAGTCCCACTCACGCATTTTTTTAAAAACTTTTATCAGAAGCTCCTTTACCATTTCCACTCATCAAACTGCTGTTAAAAAATGTTTTGTCTTTTATTTTAATTTGGTTGGACTAAAGACTATTTTTTACCTTATATACTTTTTAACAATATTATGTAGGTGCTACTTTTTAAGAATAATTTTATTCTATAAAAAAGTCAAAGCAAGTCTTTTTATATTACTGAGCTTTTGTTTTTTGATGCACACTTATCAGATGTGATAATTTTTCTAACACAAAAATAGAATCTAGGAGAAAGTTATATTTTGAAAGTCCCGGATTGCTTTTTTAAAAAGTTTTATTTTCGAAAAGCTGAGCTGCTGCTCGTACAAGATCAAAAATGGGAATGAATTTTAGATACAAACAAAACAAATAAAAATAATGCCTTAAAATTAAGATCCCTGGGAAACTGCTGTTTCTGCATCTTCTTGGAACCGCACCTGCTTACATGGTCTTCTTCGTGAGATTTTTGCTTATATAACTCCTCCCTCTAAAGTTCGAAAATGACGGAGTTATTTTGAAAAAATTATGGAGTTATTTTCGATGGAGTGTCCTACTCCTATTTCTTCTGTGGAGCTTCTATTCAAAACCTCATTTGGACTTTATGAAGTTTTGGAGTTGCTTGAAGTTGTATTTTTAATGAACTTCGAGACTTCTTTTCTTTTCCAATAAGCGATCAATATAACGATCATGATCATTATTATAAATGAGATAATGTATGTCGTTAATTTTGAAGGCATCGATAAGCCATCAATAGTGATTATTGGCTTTAATTGCCTGGCCATATCACTTAATTTATAGATATTGTTAATATCTATTTTTGAAAAGTTTAGAGTTGGCAACATCTGCTCCTCTGGAGTTTTTGAATTTTTGATCGTTGATTTGGACTTGACATTTTTCGGGTATCTGGACCAGTACGGGTTGATTGATCTGGAGGTATTGATTGGTTCTGCATTGCGTGTACATCATTAGTGTTTTAGCGGGCATAATAAGCAAAACTTCTTGACTGATTTGCTCTAATACGGATTCTTGCATATTCACTTTTATGGAAGGACAGTTTTGTGGTTGGAAACCCTCGGTGAGTCTTAACGTGCAATTGTCTTCTGCGGTGAATCTCTCTTGACAGTAGTAGGTTTCTTCTAAGGATGGACATTCTTCTTCTTGGAAGTAGCTCTTTTTATGGTTGCGTGCCAAATAGGGGTAGCGAGGGATAATTATTTGGTTATTTTGGATAGTAGGAATAAGATGATAAAAGGTAAAGATTTCTGGTTCGATAATAGATGTATAGCAAAAATTAATTTTGAATTCAAAAATTTGACTTGCGTTCCCAAAAATTGATAATAGGTTAAGATATCGTTAAAATTTGGTATCAGTTCTTCTTTATAGATAGTCTTTAAATAATCGATCATTTGTATGAGATCATTACTTGAAATAATAGAGTTATGCAAAGCATTTAATTTTGCAAACATTATCGCGTCTTCCAAATTATCGAGAAATGTTATCAAATTTTGACAGTCTAAATTTATTTGTGACAATATGCTTTGAAAGGTTAAGTAATGGCTCACATCTTGTATCTCTTTGCCTATATTAAGCTGAAGTAATTGTAAGCCCTTTTCTAACTTATTTTGATTATTTCCTAAAGTTATTATCGTATTATTATAATTTTTAATTAAAGATTTCGAAAGAGATATTTGCAGATTCGCCTCTTTGACAATACTTTTTTGATTTTGTTGTAATTCAAAAATCGCGTTATCGTATCGATCTCCGTCTTCGGAATCAAGGGTGCCGAATAGCCATTTATTGATTTTACCGATAGCGTTGATTAGGCCTCTTTTTTTTCTTATTACAGGGTGAAGATTTAAAATTTTGTTTTGTGTGGTTTTTAATAGGTATTCCGTTCTTGTAAGCAAGTTCTCAAAAAGTCCGTGGAAAGATATGGGATTTGTCGCGTTTCGCGTAAAGTTATTTTTTATTCTTAAGACATAATTTTCAATTTTTATAAATCGATTGATTATTGGTTTTAAATCGATATAATGCAAAAATGTGTGTTTGGTATATGTCAACTTCGAGTTGCCTAGTTGAACGGGGAGAATAGGATTTTTGAGGGTAGTTATCTGTATATCATTGTTACTTGTCGTTGTCCCGAACGGGAGTACGAGTGCTAGTAGAAGGCTGCTCGCCAGGAGGTTCGTTGCCCTCATTGGGAACCTGTAAAATAGATTTCTTTTTATTTTTATGCTTTGCCTTTGGTTTCCGTAAACTGGCTTTATGATATGCGCCTTTGTTTGTTGATATTTTTACGCCGTGTTGGCTTTTTACTTTAACTTTGGTAAATTTGGGAGTATCCTTGGGCCTAGATTTTGTCTGGACGGCGTCGGGGGTGTTTGAAAAATCAGGTGGATCTTGCCGATTTTTGTTAGTTTTTCCGATTTGTTTTTCTTTGGTTGTTTGATTTTTGTCTTTTATTTGTTCATATAGTTTTTGTGTCGTTTCTTTGTGCTTTTGTACGTAGTCGGATACTATGGCGGCGTCGGTTAAATTAAAAGGGTTCGTGCTGTTCACGTGGCCTCTTACCACTTCAAAGGGTGTAAATTTATGAACGCAATGGATTGAGTTATTATACCCTAAGCATGAGCGTTGCATAAGTTGTTCAGGAGAGAGATTTTTATTTTCCTCTCTTAAGCATCGATAAGATTCAATAATCGATGAATGGAAACGTTCGACAGGCGAATTTGAGTTTGAGTTTTTCGCCGTTGTGATGTGTAATTCTATTTTATATAATTTACAAAAATCTTGCACGTCTTTATTTTTAAATTCCGTACCAGAGTCAGCTGTTATTTTCAGCGGCAAGCCGTGATGACTATTAAAGGTTAGCAAACTATCCATTACCGCGGTGCCTGTTAATGTTTTTAATAGATAAGCTTGGCCGTATCGTGAGAAGGAGTCGCAAATGGTGAGAAATATGTCATTCGATATTTTAAATGAGTCGATATGAATGTGGTCAAAAGGTTTTGAACTGGTGGGTGTAAGATTGAATTTTATTACAGGGGGATCCCTATTGTATTTATTCCTTTGACACGTTTCGCAATTATTTATAAATTCGGTTATGTCCTCTTGCATTTTAGGCCAGTAAAATTTTGAGGAAAGTGCGTTTTTCATTTCGTTAATGCCTCGATGACATGTTTTGGTGGTATGGTAGAGAGCGAGCTTTTCTTTTTGATTTTCGCGGTTTTCGATATCTTCTAACAAAACAGGACAATGAATAAGATTATAGGAGCCGTTTTTAAAGATATTCTGTACTATGGTCGTAAACGTAGGCGCTAAAATAGGGGTTCTAAAGAATATCGCGTAACGTTGTTTTGGTTCTATGAATTCTTTTAATAGTTTTATTATGTGTTCTTGTATATGTTTAGATGACAGAGTGACGTAGTACCTTGTGCTATTAAATATTTTATCAAATCGATATTGTAATCGGTCGATATCGCCAATAGTCATTATTATTTGATTTTTATATTGATTAAGTGGTTTTTCTGATATCGGGATTGATAAAATAGGATCTTCCGCGGAAGTGTGTACCGTTTCGTTGTCCGAATTGTCATTATCACGTTCGTTTTCTGGTGATTGACTTTGTGATTGATTTTGTGATTGATTTTGTAATTAACTTTGTGATTGACTTTGTTTTTCAAGAGGGTCAATAAAATTTTCTGGACGCGCTAAGAATTCTTGAATGACGTCACTAGTGTCGCCCTTGTTGTTTTGTACCGATTCCGTTTCGAGTGCGTTTATATCGATTGGATTTCGGGAAAGCGCGTCGGCTACAACATTCGATTTTCCTTTTATGTATTTTATAGTATAGGAGTACTCATCAAGTTTTAACTTCCAACGTATAAGGCGTGAATTAGGTTCTTTAAGGTTCATTAACCAGGTTAAAGGCTGGTGGTCGGTGTTAATAACAAAATGTTGACCAAATAGATATGGGCGAAAGTATTTGCATCCCCAAACTATTGCCAATAACTCTTTCTCAATCGTGGAATAATTGATTTCCGCAGGATTGAAAGTGCGTGACGCGTAACATATAGGGTGATCGTTTTGACTAAGGACTGCTCCTATCGCAAATTTGGAAGCGTCGGTTGTTAAAAGGAATGGCTTCGAAAAATCGGGGTAGGCTAAAACGGGTTCGCTAGTAAGAATGGTTCTACAGGTGTTAAAAGCGTCTAGGAATTCTCGCGTATGTTCAATTTTAGCGTTCTTTTTAAGGCACGAGGTCAAAGGTTTAGTTATTTTCGCGAAGTTTTTTATACATTTTCTATAATAGCCTAAAAGCCCTAAAAATTGTTTAATTTGCGTTTGCGTTTTTGGTATGTTAAATTTTGATATGCTTTCGATTTTTCGGGGATTTGGTTTTATACAGCCACGCGTTACGACGTGTCCTAGAAACTCAACTTCCTTACGGAGGAACTCGCATTTATCTAACTGAATTTTTAATCGTGCTTCACGTAATTTTGAAAATACCAATTTTAAATTTTGAATATGTTCTTGGAGTCCTGTACTGAATATAATGATGTCATCCATATACACCATACATATTTTGTTTTGTACTTCCTTAAGGACTTCGTCCATAGCACGTTGAAAAGTCGCGGGGGCGTTTTTGAGGCCGAAGGGCATGCGCAGATACTCATAATGACCGTTGTCCACGGAGAATGCTGTTTTTTCTATAGAATTTTGCTCCATTTCGATCTGGTGAAAGCCAGAGGCCAAATCGAGAGTCGAAAAATATTGCGCACGACCTAACTTATCGAGAATATTGGTAATATTTGAAATTGGATATCTATCGTCAATTGCCCGTTCATTGACCTTACGATAATCGACGACTAGGCGCCATTTTTGCTTGCCTGAGGCGTCAAGTTTTTTGGGGACTATCCAAATTGGTGATGACTACGGACTACAAGAGGGTCTAATTATTTCTTTGTCCAACATTTCATACCTATAAGATTTAGCGTGAATAGGAGTTTGGTCTGTCATTTTAATTTCGTGTTTGATTTTTGAAGTAAAAGTGAGAGGGTCTCCGGGTTTTAAGAAAATGTCGAAATATTCTTGACACACGTTTAAAATAGCTTTCCTCTCTTCACTGTTCATGTGTCCACTTCTTATAAGTTTAGATATATCGGATTTTTGATTGTAAAGATTTTCGTTTTTAAATTTTGGATAAAAAATTTCGAAACTGTGTATCTCGTAAATATTATTTTGGAATGATTCGACGGGAAGCGGCTGTGAAAGATTTACGTCTGCTGTACTATCAGTGTGATTTTGCACCTCTACTAAAGCGTACCCATTTTTCGCTGTAGTCAAAATTTGGGGTATGGAAAGATCATTTATCGTCCCAGATATTGTCAAAATGTCTCCCTCACAAACGTTAACAGGAATATTTTTTAAAATTTTTTCTTTAGCTCCCACAGAAAAATTGAAACATACGTCTCTTGGTGACCTATACTTAAAAGGAATTTCGATGTAAGGACCTACCAATTTTGTATTTATCAGGTCAATATTTAAGTTCATATTGATAAGGTCAGAAAGTCCTATTACGCCGTCAATGTAATCGTGGAAATTAAATAAGATAAAGTTAATCTTGTATTCTGTGAAAAATTCTGTAAATGCCGGTAATAACGCTTGGTATCGGGTTACTTGGCTACCAACTGCGGTTTTAATTACGTTCTGTGACTGATATATACAATCGGGATAATATTTTTCGATAATCGATGGTTTAATTATGGATCTTGAACTACCTGTATCAATTAATAGTTTTAGTGGGGGTTCTTCGATTTCGATATATGGGAGAGCGTTATTTGAAGAAATATTTATTTCTATTAAGGTTGTTGGTTTGTTGGCGAAATTTCCTGAAAATTTGGATTTTGGTCAGAGTTTTCATTTTTCGAGATATTTTCATTTTGAGAATTTTCTTGTGTGTACTCGAGCGTTTGTTCATAAGACTCGGTTGTCTCGTTTTGCGTGTTATATGGGTAATAATAATTTTGGGAGTCGTATTGACTAAAATAATATTCGTCTTTGCCATATTGATCGGGATTATCGATCGATTGATCATCGCAATATTCGTTGTTAAATAATTCTTCGAAATGATATTGGGGTTCAGGATATCTTTGCCAATTCTGAGGTGAGCGATTTTGGTTATTTTGATTAAAATTTTGTGATCTTTGATTGTTAGTATTAAAGGTATTTCTCGACGTGGTTGACATTGGGATTGGTTTCGGCAGATTTTCGGGTGGTATTTGATTTGGTCTGAAGACGTTTTGTTTAGGTCCAAAGACTTGCTGGTTTGTAAAGAATCTTTTCGGTTGCATTTGACGAGTTTGGATGTTAATGGGTCCGGTAGGGAAATTTTGTTTTGGTGCCTTGTTAAAATTTTGATTATTAAAATTTGGGTTTAGCGGTTGTTGTTGGTTAAAATTCGGCGTGAAAAATCGCTGTGAATTATTCTGGGGATAGTTTTGGTAATTTTGTACAAAGTTTGGATTTTGGTGGGAACTAAAAGGTGTGTTTTGGTGGCTAAAATTTCGATTCATTTGATTGTGATTTTTATTGCTGGATTTTGCAAAATCATTATTTTGAATACCGTAAAGTTTTTCGAAATTCTCGCAGTCATTGACATGCGCAATAGCTTCTTCTAAAGAAGCCGGTCGTTTTAAATACATATTATTCCTAACAATGCCAGGGCATCCTGCAATAAATGTGTTTAATGCTGTTTTGTCATAGTGAGATCGCATAAGGGCAATACTTTCAGGGGTCAAATTTGGTTGACTGACTCTCTGATTGATTGTATTTACAAGATATTGTACTCTAGTTCCAAAATTAATTAAGTTTTCGTTTTTAAATGGTCTTGTTCTTGTTAACTCTTGCACCAAGCAATCTAGTTCTCTGCGATCTGAAAAACATTGTACTAGGGCAGCCCTTAAAGAAACCCAGTTGGTTAAATCCACCCTGTTTCCTACTAAAAATTCAGGTCTGCCTATTAATTTACCCTGTATGCTATCAAAAATTAGACGATTAAGACTAACGTCTTGAGCTATAGCATAGTCAGCTACTATGCTATCGCATTTACTTAAAAATCTGTTAAGGGTTGAGAAATCGCCATCGTATGCTTTGATCGTATTAAGGCGAGATTTAAAAAGATCCCAATTTATTTGTTGTGGCACTGGTGCTGCTGGTGCCGCATTATTATTAGGCATATTGATAAATTTAGATTGTTTTTATTTCTTAAACTAAATAATCTAATTATATTTTATTTTAGATTTGAATCTTAAAATCGCTTCAAATGATATATTACTTAAAGATTTTTAAATCCGTTTCTGCTTTCGTCGTATTAAATTATACCATTTTTTTTTAAATTTTGTATCTCTTAACCTATTTTCTTAATTAATATATCCGCAATTAGACTTGCTTAAAACTAGCTTTTGTTCGCGATGAACCTGCCCTACTTATCTCTCCAAAAACCTTATTCAGAGTGTTCGGGAAGAGGCAAAAAGGAAAGTAGCACTTACAGATTTTTCTGCGACGCTGGTATCCTTTTTCTGATTCACCAAATTTGTCTTCTCCAGGTCTTCGGGGTTGTTAGATCCTTGTGCACTCAAGAGTTAAGACTCACACCACGAAAGTTCGGTTTTTCAGCGAAACTCCACAAAACTGCCGTTTTTCTCGCAAACCTTCTTATTTTCAGCGTTTTTCAGTGAAAGTTTGTTAGCCCGTTTAGTACTCGCAAAAGCCCATTTACGTAGTGGTGTAAATCCGAACGACTGCGCCAGTTATATTTTGAAAGTCCCGGATTGCTTTTTTAAAAAGTTTTATTTTCGAAAAGCTGAGCTGCTGCTCGTACAAGATCAAAAATGGGAATGAATTTTAGATACAAACAAAACAAATAAAAATAATGCCTTAAAATTAAGATCCCTGGGAAACTGCTGTTTCTGCATCTTCTTGGAACCGCACCTGCTTACATGGTCTTCTTCGTGAGATTTTTGCTTATATAACTAGAAATATAATTTATGCATTCATAATATTACTTACTCTTTGGCGTGAAAAAAAAGAAACCAAAAAATTGTATTGATTTGATATAAAAAGTAATAATCATGAATCCTCTCTTGGGTGTTGGAGTTGAAAAGCCCGAAGCCCATTGTGTCCAGGGAAATAAACAGTAAAACATTTTTTACAAAATTATTTATTTAATTATGGTTGTCTTTTTATTTTACAGGGAGCAAGGTGCTAGCTGGTTCTACTCTTGTTTCTACTGCAGAGATAAGAAAATAGTGGAAATGATTACCACCATAATGATATGCAAGAACGTTTTGAAGGGGGTATTATGGTGTCTTGCTATCTTCTAATCGTATTTTGAGTACAAAATGTGGATACATTTGTAAATATGATGTTGATTAGTCTATTAGCTGATTTATATAGGTATTATTAATCACGTTCTCACGGCCGACTAAATACAGATTTAATACGCTTACCTTCATGAAAATGTGAATTGAAAGCATAGCAAGTCAAATCCGCTTTTTTGGTATTGGAATCACGTTGCATAAAAATGTTCGCTGTTTATCCCTCTTTTTTACTTTTTATCCCTCCTTTACACTCGGGAACAAAAAGCGACACTTACAAGAAAAAAGGTCTCGTTTTACGAAAACAGAAAAGAGAATATTGAATATTTATTTAGTAGGTAAAACAGAATTTACTATTGTTTTTACCTAGAACGTCTAATGTCAAAAATGCAAGATAGCAGAATAAATTAACTATTAAGTCTTTTAAGAAATAGGCAGTTTAAGTTGGTCATGATACGTACGAGGCTACTGGGCGTAGACGTGAAATTTGTCGTATCGGACGCTTCTGTCTTTTACATTTTGGTACCGTGTATTTCTATCTTGCTTTTTTTTGCTTTAGCCATATATACGACCTTGTATATTTTTCTTAACAAATATCTTTTTGACATACTAATTATAAAAATCAGCTCATTCTTAGATAAGTTATAAGGACTCAAAGTAACCTTGCTAAAGAGCAAGTTTCTTATAATTCTCAAAAATTCCAAGACATTTTTGTATCTAATAACTTGTTTATTTTTGATCCGATTTTCAAAACTTTTATACTATTTTTCTACTCTGCATTTGTCTTAGCTAAATAAGACTACTTCGACATTTTACGTTCTACGACCCATGCACGAAAATCCAATGTTTATGGTGACATTTTCATTGGTAAAGTATAGTACAGTAACTCGCATATTATGGTCATTATACGCTCAGATGACAAATGTTATAAAAATCGGTTAAGTGGCTTTTGAGTAATCATGTTATATATTTAATGGAAATAAAAAAACCTTTTTTGCGATCCCAATAGCTCCCATACTATTTTGGATTCAGTCCTTTCTAATTTACTCTCATTTGTATTATTTAAAAACATTTTATTTATTTACCTTGTCTTCTTAAATATACTTTTGTTGTTTATTAGTGTTTACACAAATGTCGTGTTTTTTTAAATTGTTTTTAAACGTTTTACACTTTTATTATTTTAATTTATTTTATTTATGTCTGGTGCCTTTTTAAAATATTATTTTTATATTATATATTGAATTTAAGGTAATGTTTTTTTCCTTAAAATCTAAAGGCATGTTACAGTTGCTAATTTTTTTGGCGAGGTCAGGACCAACATTTGCAAAGAAATTTGAAAAATTTTGTGAGATTTGCGCTTGATCAGAGATAACAACATTATTAACTTCTATACTCTCAATCTCGATTTTTTTATTATACCGTCAAATATCTTTTACACACCTCCATAGCTCCTGAGAGTTGCCTTTATTTTCTTCAATTTTTCTTTGGTACTATTCTTTTTTTGTTGACTTAATCAAGAAATTGAAGTTATTTTTATGCCTCTTATAATTATTTACATTGTCTCCCGTTGGATTTTTTTTTGTAAATCTGCTGTAGTAAATGTTTTTTTTAATCGATTTTAAAAGACCCTGTGTTACCCATGGTGTTTTTTTTATTTTCCAAATTTTTTTGTTAACATATTTGTGTTCTTATCAACGAGAACTTTCAATTTGTCCACAAAAAGCTCCATTGCTCTATTGATATCGTGTTCACAACAAACCTCCAACCATCCATCCTCATTTAGAACTTTTTTTAATTGAATAATATTTAAGTTTTTAAACGTTTTCACTGGATTTTGGCAGTTTTCCATATAGTTATCCAACCCCAACAAGAAAGGTTCTATTCTGTCGAAGGCAATCTATACAAACCCGTTATGCGCAAATTTTGGTTACCAAATTTCAGTTTTAGTTCTATTGACTTTATTGGACCTATATTAAAAATGTTGTAGCTGTGTTTATAAATGTCTCGGACGTAGATAACTAGCCCATCATTTTGGTTTATTTGGCTTTCGTTTTATATACTAGTAAATTCTTGTATTTGAAAGAGTTCCATACTTGCTAATTGTCGCATCTCAGTAAGAAGTATGCAATCAAAGTATGTACAAAATTGGTGAAGTAAGAGAACTAATTCGTCAAAATGTTTATTAAAACTGCAAATATTCATGTGTATTATTTTGAAATTTATATAGTTATTTCTTAGAAAAATTTGTTCGCATAGGTCTGGATTAGACGCCGACAATGTTTCAATTTTGCTAATTTCGAAATGTTCAATATATGGGTTCATGGTTTACCGATATTCAGTATAAAACAAACAGTGCACAAATATAAAAATGTAAGACACAGCGTTTCTAACTCAACAAAAGTAAAACAAAGTCTTTCAATTAAAATATCAAACATCCAATCAAGTAAAAATTCAACACAAAACAACAGACTAAAATATCTAAAAACTCTCTGAAATTTAACAAAATAAATACAGAATGATACAGTTGCTTAATTTTTATTTAATGATTTTCCCCTGTAGTCGAGATGAAGTTCTTTGGAAAGCTTGTTCGGCGGCTAGTGGAGAATTTCCGGGAACTATTTGAACGAGTTTTATGTTCTTTAACAAATTTTTAATTGGTTTAGCCGTCTCGATCTTGTTTTCAGTACTTTTGATGGAGCCACTCGCAGTTTGCTTTAGTTCAGGTGGGGCACCAGTTTGTAGTAAATTCGGTACGGTTGGCGCCAATATTTCGGCAGGAACCGATTCCTCGATTTGCGATCTGTAAACTGGTGTTCCTGGTGCGCTCAGAGACTTCCTAACAGCAGGTGGAGATGTTATAGGATTAGCTGGAAGTTCCCAGTGTAGCACTTCGTCGTAAGTGTAAGATTATTCGCCAATAATCAATTTGTTGTTTTTTATTGAAGCTTTAAGATTTTTGGATCTTGCCTCTTTTAAATGAATTACTAGAAGTTTGTTATTTTTTTGATCTTCAATTGTCAAGTCCTGTTTAACAACAACTCCTGTCCCCTTTAACTTATACGAGTTTCTTAAAATCAGGTCTTTTATCAAATAGTTGCTGAATTCAACAATAAGTGATCTCTTTTCGACCTGGTTTCGAACAAAATACACGTTTGAAATGAAATAATTTTTGAAATCTAGTTGCATAAGAGTTTTTAACTTTTTCGATAACCAGTTGGCTAGATCAAATCCTTTATGGTTGTTGTCCTTTAGTCCAAAAAAAATTAATTTTTTTTTTAGATGTCCTTTCTAGTGTCTGAATCTTCTGCTTTAAGATCAAGTTTTCCTCCTCCAATCTAGTTATCTTGAGGTTGCTTGATGGAATATGACTGACCAAATTTTCTTTTAGATCTTGAATTGAACTACTCAGCTCAGTTGTTTTGGTAATCAAAAGCTTCCTTATTTCTTCTAATTGTTCTTTGTTGGTAATATCTTCATTCGCCATATTATCTACTTTTTTTCTAATTATCAACGTCTACCTACTCAGTTCAGCGGCAACATGTAGTCTCAAATCGAGGTAAGTTCCACGCCTTGGTACCGCCCAAGCGAGATTAGTACAAAAATGAGTTATTAGCAACCAAGAATGATGCTCCAAAGTTTGCCTATTTTGTACTTTAGTTTGAATAAATATTCACCTACCTTACATCGTATAGAACAGCCCGCAGCTCAACAAATCGTTTGGTACCACTTTTATTATTTAACCAAAACTTAAAGTACAGAACTTTTAATAAATTTAAGAGCGACAAAAATACACTACAATTTTGAATTGCTCATACCAGAATTTTTGAGAAATGCAAATCCTTTGACCTTTATTGATTCATAGTTCTAATATTTACAACATATACACGTTATTTGAATACCGTTTTGTTTCCTAACTAATCGACTTTGAACTGATATCGATTTGAATATCACAAAAATAATTAATAATAATTTCACACAAATCAAATAAGTCACGAATGAATATTTTGTAATTATGTACTTCATTGCATAGAGTTGAATTTCTTCCTACTAAATCGGGATAACGAGGAATAAAAATTCAACAGAACTGTATTTAGTGTATATAGTTAGGTACTAAAGCAAAATTCCAAATTGTTAGTGGGTTAACCACATCTCACATTCCCCTATTTCCATGGGCTGTATTCTTGACACCCGTGCACGTTAGTGAACAAATTTCTCACTTACTCTGAACCATGTGAAAAGTGAGAGTCCACATGCCGCCAAGAATACGGGCCCTGATCTTCTGGCCCCTTCCAAATCCCAACCCAACGCCTGTCACATTGATCTCGCATCTTAAACTCTCTTTGCTTGCGGTTGATCGTAACTTTTGCTTGGGCGAAGCGTTGACAAAATTACGCCAATGCCCCTCCTAGGATTGCATTAAACAACCAAAACAAATATCGATTGGTTAGATTTCAACGTCACCAATTTCAAAAATATCTTATGTGCATTTACAGGATGCTGCTATATTAAGTGTTTCACACCCTCCCCCCCCCGTTAGCGCCGCTATTATTATTTAGAGTGAGAGAAAAAGTTTAAATGCAAGAGTGTATAAAGTGCTGAGGATTTTTTGTGAATTAAATATTACTATAGTACGTTTATTTCTTTGATTGTTTAAACTTTTATGACATGGCATCATGACTATATTACAATTAAAAGTCAAATAATTTCGGCCTCAGTCCCTTAGGGCAGCGGTAACCGAATTGTTAATAAAAAAGGGGAAAATCTAAGCATCGAGTTTTTCATGAATATCTGGTAACCTAAAACCACTTAAGAACGATTTTCATTTCCAGAAAACAAAATCATTGGCTTATTTAAAATGGTATTCGTTTTTGTTTAAAAGTCAGTGGTACGAAAACAGTAGCGGCTCGTTTTGAAAAAAATTTTAACACTTCAGCTTTTTCAACTTCTTTACAAGTTACTTTCCTTTGTTCTGGTTTTTAGGTTTGAATTTCGAAATTATAATTATTAACTTTATAAATTGACCCATTACCTTTATTGTGCTGCTTTTTAAAATATTTCCTGATAGATTACGCTACCCGTGACCTATTTAGCACAAACGGTGCCGAAAGAATGTTTTTGTTTTTTTTTTAATCTGAATAAATGAGAATAAACATTAATATGTATGCGTGTGAACTACGCACCTTTTTTACATAGGAAAGATTAAAAATTTTGCTACTTTCATATATAGTCGTAACTCGACGTCGACTATATTAATATCTCAAAAACTAAGAGACCCACTTAAGAACGGTTTTCATTACCAGAAAAAGGTATATGTTTCTGTTTAAATGTTAGTGGTACAAAAACAGTCAGTGGTAGAAAAACATTAGCAGCTAATTTTGGAAAAATGTTAAAATTTCAACTTTTTCAACTACACTACCCGTGGCCTTTTTAGCACAAAGGGTACCGAAATATTTTTTTTTGCTTATAAATAACTTGCCATTTTTATTGTTATTTATATTTTTTGAATACCGTTGAAATATGCCTTATAATCTTGTCACATTTTGTTCAATTTTTTTTCCAGTAGCGTCCTCAGCAACTTTTAAATTTGAAAAATCCACTCATTCAAAATTGTGAAAGTTTTCGTCAAAAAATAACAACGCAATATCACTCGCTAGAATTTCTACAAACTTTGTGAGATTTTGATAAGACTATATTTTTTTCTAGCTCTATTTATTCCCTTTTACGACTGCTATTACATATGCAAAAAAATTGGGGTGGGGCTAAGCTAGAGAGATTCTTCTATACACATGCTAGTCAAAAGTTCGTACGAAAAGACGATGAGGAAATTAATTTCAAAAAAAATAGTAATTAAGCAATTAAACTTGGCACGGATAATAAGTAGGCCCTTGGATAATTTTTGGTAAATGTAGCTACCTTAAAGTCTTCTGAAAAGGACCTCTATTTCCGAAAATAATACAAGAATTGTTAAACGTTTACAAATTATGGTGGAGTGATGAAATTTGACACAAATAGTCATGGACGCCCCAATTTTTCTTTGTCGTGTTACTTACTCAAGGTCTCTCGCCTAGGACCCCAATTCTCGACGTTAAATAATAAATAGGAAAATAATAATAACAGCCATGAAAAAAGTGAAAGAAGTATCAGATTTAGCACAAATATTTGCTGCTATATTAGCTTAACGCCAAAAAACTGCAAACTAACAGATCGTGTTTAAATAGTACAGAGGGCCCCTATATTTAAAAGAAAAAATAACTTTTGTTTTACTGACGGGTTTATTTATTTAACAATTAGTTTTAAAATTACTAGACATTATGCTCAACTACATTAATAATTCGAAAACATATATTTCATTTGACTTTGACTAGCAAGATATTGGGTAGTTTACCTAGACGCATAGAGTGTTACCTTAAGAAAAAAAGTATTTTTTCTCTAGAGACAAAATATTTTTCTCTTTAGAGTATTTTCCTCTCTAGAAAAGAAATTATTTTCGTATCCAGTAACGAGAATTTACATTAATAAGCGTATGAAATATGCACCTTTTCTAAACAGGAAAGAGCGAAAATTTCGCTACTTTCGTATATGGTCGTAGGAAAATTAAGTTTACTGTACACGGTGTGCGATTAAATGCTATTTTTTGCTCCCAAAACAAAGCGGCAACATGCCTTTTTTCGAACACGAATTAAATATTTATCTGTCTTATGTCTTAATTTGCTAATGAAAAAACTGTGTATCTCGTAAATATTATTTTGGAATGATTCGACGGGAAGCGGCTGTGAAAGATTTACGTCTGCTGTACTATCAGTGTGATTTTGCACCTCTACTAAAGCGTACCCATTTTTCGCTGTAGTCAAAATTTGGGGTATGGAAAGATCATTTATCGTCCCAGATATTGTCAAAATGTCTCCCTCACAAACGTTAACAGGAATATTTTTTAAAATTTTTTCTTTAGCTCCCACAGAAAAATTGAAACATACGTCTCTTGGTGACCTATACTTAAAAGGAATTTCGATGTAAGGACCTACCAATTTTGTATTTATCAGGTCAATATTTAAGTTCATATTGATAAGGTCAGAAAGTCCTATTACGCCGTCAATGTAATCGTGGAAATTAAATAAGATAAAGTTAATCTTGTATTCTGTGAAAAATTCTGTAAATGCCGGTAATAACGCTTGGTATCGGGTTACTTGGCTACCAACTGCGGTTTTAATTACGTTCTGTGACTGATATATACAATCGGGATAATATTTTTCGATAATCGATGGTTTAATTATGGATCTTGAACTACCTGTATCAATTAATAGTTTTAGTGGGGGTTCTTCGATTTCGATATATGGGAGAGCGTTATTTGAAGAAATATTTATTTCTATTAAGGTTGTTGGTTTGTTGGCGAAATTTCCTGAAAATTTGGATTTTGGTCAGAGTTTTCATTTTTCGAGATATTTTCATTTTGAGAATTTTCTTGTGTGTACTCGAGCGTTTGTTCATAAGACTCGGTTGTCTCGTTTTGCGTGTTATATGGGTAATAATAATTTTGGGAGTCGTATTGACTAAAATAATATTCGTCTTTGCCATATTGATCGGGATTATCGATCGATTGATCATCGCAATATTCGTTGTTAAATAATTCTTCGAAATGATATTGGGGTTCAGGATATCTTTGCCAATTCTGAGGTGAGCGATTTTGGTTATTTTGATTAAAATTTTGTGATCTTTGATTGTTAGTATTAAAGGTATTTCTCGACGTGGTTGACATTGGGATTGGTTTCGGCAGATTTTCGGGTGGTATTTGATTTGGTCTGAAGACGTTTTGTTTAGGTCCAAAGACTTGCTGGTTTGTAAAGAATCTTTTCGGTTGCATTTGACGAGTTTGGATGTTAATGGGTCCGGTAGGGAAATTTTGTTTTGGTGCCTTGTTAAAATTTTGATTATTAAAATTTGGGTTTAGCGGTTGTTGTTGGTTAAAATTCGGCGTGAAAAATCGCTGTGAATTATTCTGGGGATAGTTTTGGTAATTTTGTACAAAGTTTGGATTTTGGTGGGAACTAAAAGGTGTGTTTTGGTGGCTAAAATTTCGATTCATTTGATTGTGATTTTTATTGCTGGATTTTGCAAAATCATTATTTTGAATACCGTAAAGTTTTTCGAAATTCTCGCAGTCATTGACATGCGCAATAGCTTCTTCTAAAGAAGCCGGTCGTTTTAAATACATATTATTCCTAACAATGCCAGGGCATCCTGCAATAAATGTGTTTAATGCTGTTTTGTCATAGTGAGATCGCATAAGGGCAATACTTTCAGGGGTCAAATTTGGTTGACTGACTCTCTGATTGATTGTATTTACAAGATATTGTACTCTAGTTCCAAAATTAATTAAGTTTTCGTTTTTAAATGGTCTTGTTCTTGTTAACTCTTGCACCAAGCAATCTAGTTCTCTGCGATCTGAAAAACATTGTACTAGGGCAGCCCTTAAAGAAACCCAGTTGGTTAAATCCACCCTGTTTCCTACTAAAAATTCAGGTCTGCCTATTAATTTACCCTGTATGCTATCAAAAATTAGACGATTAAGACTAACGTCTTGAGCTATAGCATAGTCAGCTACTATGCTATCGCATTTACTTAAAAATCTGTTAAGGGTTGAGAAATCGCCATCGTATGCTTTGATCGTATTAAGGCGAGATTTAAAAAGATCCCAATTTATTTGTTGTGGCACTGGTGCTGCTGGTGCCGCATTATTATTAGGCATATTGATAAATTTAGATTGTTTTTATTTCTTAAACTAAATAATCTAATTATATTTTATTTTAGATTTGAATCTTAAAATCGCTTCAAATGATATATTACTTAAAGATTTTTAAATCCGTTTCTGCTTTCGTCGTATTAAATTATACCATTTTTTTTTAAATTTTGTATCTCTTAACCTATTTTCTTAATTAATATATCCGCAATTAGACTTGCTTAAAACTAGCTTTTGTTCGCGATGAACCTGCCCTACTTATCTCTCCAAAAACCTTATTCAGAGTGTTCGGGAAGAGGCAAAAAGGAAAGTAGCACTTACAGATTTTTCTGCGACGCTGGTATCCTTTTTCTGATTCACCAAATTTGTCTTCTCCAGGTCTTCGGGGTTGTTAGATCCTTGTGCACTCAAGAGTTAAGACTCACACCACGAAAGTTCGGTTTTTCAGCGAAACTCCACAAAACTGCCGTTTTTCTCGCAAACCTTCTTATTTTCAGCGTTTTTCAGTGAAAGTTTGTTAGCCCGTTTAGTACTCGCAAAAGCCCATTTACGTAGTGGTGTAAATCCGAACGACTGCGCCAGTTATATTTTGAAAGTCCCGGATTGCTTTTTTAAAAAGTTTTATTTTCGAAAAGCTGAGCTGCTGCTCGTACAAGATCAAAAATGGGAATGAATTTTAGATACAAACAAAACAAATAAAAATAATGCCTTAAAATTAAGATCCCTGGGAAACTGCTGTTTCTGCATCTTCTTGGAACCGCACCTGCTTACATGGTCTTCTTCGTGAGATTTTTGCTTATATAACTAGAAATATAATTTATGCATTCATAATATTACTTACTCTTTGGCGTGAAAAAAAAGAAACCAAAAAATTGTATTGATTTGATATAAAAAGTAATAATCATGAATCCTCTCTTGGGTGTTGGAGTTGAAAAGCCCGAAGCCCATTGTGTCCAGGGAAATAAACAGTAAAACATTTTTTACAAAATTATTTATTTAATTATGGTTGTCTTTTTATTTTACAGGGAGCAAGGTGCTAGCTGGTTCTACTCTTGTTTCTACTGCAGAGATAAGAAAATAGTGGAAATGATTACCACCATAATGATATGCAAGAACGTTTTGAAGGGGGTATTATGGTGTCTTGCTATCTTCTAATCGTATTTTGAGTACAAAATGTGGATACATTTGTAAATATGATGTTGATTAGTCTATTAGCTGATTTATATAGGTATTATTAATCACGTTCTCACGGCCGACTAAATACAGATTTAATACGCTTACCTTCATGAAAATGTGAATTGAAAGCATAGCAAGTCAAATCCGCTTTTTTGGTATTGGAATCACGTTGCATAAAAATGTTCGCTGTTTATCCCTCTTTTTTACTTTTTATCCCTCCTTTACACTCGGGAACAAAAAGCGACACTTACAAGAAAAAAGGTCTCGTTTTACGAAAACAGAAAAGAGAATATTGAATATTTATTTAGTAGGTAAAACAGAATTTACTATTGTTTTTACCTAGAACGTCTAATGTCAAAAATGCAAGATAGCAGAATAAATTAACTATTAAGTCTTTTAAGAAATAGGCAGTTTAAGTTGGTCATGATACGTACGAGGCTACTGGGCGTAGACGTGAAATTTGTCGTATCGGACGCTTCTGTCTTTTACATTTTGGTACCGTGTATTTCTATCTTGCTTTTTTTTGCTTTAGCCATATATACGACCTTGTATATTTTTCTTAACAAATATCTTTTTGACATACTAATTATAAAAATCAGCTCATTCTTAGATAAGTTATAAGGACTCAAAGTAACCTTGCTAAAGAGCAAGTTTCTTATAATTCTCAAAAATTCCAAGACATTTTTGTATCTAATAACTTGTTTATTTTTGATCCGATTTTCAAAACTTTTATACTATTTTTCTACTCTGCATTTGTCTTAGCTAAATAAGACTACTTCGACATTTTACGTTCTACGACCCATGCACGAAAATCCAATGTTTATGGTGACATTTTCATTGGTAAAGTATAGTACAGTAACTCGCATATTATGGTCATTATACGCTCAGATGACAAATGTTATAAAAATCGGTTAAGTGGCTTTTGAGTAATCATGTTATATATTTAATGGAAATAAAAAAACCTTTTTTGCGATCCCAATAGCTCCCATACTATTTTGGATTCAGTCCTTTCTAATTTACTCTCATTTGTATTATTTAAAAACATTTTATTTATTTACCTTGTCTTCTTAAATATACTTTTGTTGTTTATTAGTGTTTACACAAATGTCGTGTTTTTTTAAATTGTTTTTAAACGTTTTACACTTTTATTATTTTAATTTATTTTATTTATGTCTGGTGCCTTTTTAAAATATTATTTTTATATTATATATTGAATTTAAGGTAATGTTTTTTTCCTTAAAATCTAAAGGCATGTTACAGTTGCTAATTTTTTTGGCGAGGTCAGGACCAACATTTGCAAAGAAATTTGAAAAATTTTGTGAGATTTGCGCTTGATCAGAGATAACAACATTATTAACTTCTATACTCTCAATCTCGATTTTTTTATTATACCGTCAAATATCTTTTACACACCTCCATAGCTCCTGAGAGTTGCCTTTATTTTCTTCAATTTTTCTTTGGTACTATTCTTTTTTTGTTGACTTAATCAAGAAATTGAAGTTATTTTTATGCCTCTTATAATTATTTACATTGTCTCCCGTTGGATTTTTTTTTGTAAATCTGCTGTAGTAAATGTTTTTTTTAATCGATTTTAAAAGACCCTGTGTTACCCATGGTGTTTTTTTTATTTTCCAAATTTTTTTGTTAACATATTTGTGTTCTTATCAACGAGAACTTTCAATTTGTCCACAAAAAGCTCCATTGCTCTATTGATATCGTGTTCACAACAAACCTCCAACCATCCATCCTCATTTAGAACTTTTTTTAATTGAATAATATTTAAGTTTTTAAACGTTTTCACTGGATTTTGGCAGTTTTCCATATAGTTATCCAACCCCAACAAGAAAGGTTCTATTCTGTCGAAGGCAATCTATACAAACCCGTTATGCGCAAATTTTGGTTACCAAATTTCAGTTTTAGTTCTATTGACTTTATTGGACCTATATTAAAAATGTTGTAGCTGTGTTTATAAATGTCTCGGACGTAGATAACTAGCCCATCATTTTGGTTTATTTGGCTTTCGTTTTATATACTAGTAAATTCTTGTATTTGAAAGAGTTCCATACTTGCTAATTGTCGCATCTCAGTAAGAAGTATGCAATCAAAGTATGTACAAAATTGGTGAAGTAAGAGAACTAATTCGTCAAAATGTTTATTAAAACTGCAAATATTCATGTGTATTATTTTGAAATTTATATAGTTATTTCTTAGAAAAATTTGTTCGCATAGGTCTGGATTAGACGCCGACAATGTTTCAATTTTGCTAATTTCGAAATGTTCAATATATGGGTTCATGGTTTACCGATATTCAGTATAAAACAAACAGTGCACAAATATAAAAATGTAAGACACAGCGTTTCTAACTCAACAAAAGTAAAACAAAGTCTTTCAATTAAAATATCAAACATCCAATCAAGTAAAAATTCAACACAAAACAACAGACTAAAATATCTAAAAACTCTCTGAAATTTAACAAAATAAATACAGAATGATACAGTTGCTTAATTTTTATTTAATGATTTTCCCCTGTAGTCGAGATGAAGTTCTTTGGAAAGCTTGTTCGGCGGCTAGTGGAGAATTTCCGGGAACTATTTGAACGAGTTTTATGTTCTTTAACAAATTTTTAATTGGTTTAGCCGTCTCGATCTTGTTTTCAGTACTTTTGATGGAGCCACTCGCAGTTTGCTTTAGTTCAGGTGGGGCACCAGTTTGTAGTAAATTCGGTACGGTTGGCGCCAATATTTCGGCAGGAACCGATTCCTCGATTTGCGATCTGTAAACTGGTGTTCCTGGTGCGCTCAGAGACTTCCTAACAGCAGGTGGAGATGTTATAGGATTAGCTGGAAGTTCCCAGTGTAGCACTTCGTCGTAAGTGTAAGATTATTCGCCAATAATCAATTTGTTGTTTTTTATTGAAGCTTTAAGATTTTTGGATCTTGCCTCTTTTAAATGAATTACTAGAAGTTTGTTATTTTTTTGATCTTCAATTGTCAAGTCCTGTTTAACAACAACTCCTGTCCCCTTTAACTTATACGAGTTTCTTAAAATCAGGTCTTTTATCAAATAGTTGCTGAATTCAACAATAAGTGATCTCTTTTCGACCTGGTTTCGAACAAAATACACGTTTGAAATGAAATAATTTTTGAAATCTAGTTGCATAAGAGTTTTTAACTTTTTCGATAACCAGTTGGCTAGATCAAATCCTTTATGGTTGTTGTCCTTTAGTCCAAAAAAAATTAATTTTTTTTTTAGATGTCCTTTCTAGTGTCTGAATCTTCTGCTTTAAGATCAAGTTTTCCTCCTCCAATCTAGTTATCTTGAGGTTGCTTGATGGAATATGACTGACCAAATTTTCTTTTAGATCTTGAATTGAACTACTCAGCTCAGTTGTTTTGGTAATCAAAAGCTTCCTTATTTCTTCTAATTGTTCTTTGTTGGTAATATCTTCATTCGCCATATTATCTACTTTTTTTCTAATTATCAACGTCTACCTACTCAGTTCAGCGGCAACATGTAGTCTCAAATCGAGGTAAGTTCCACGCCTTGGTACCGCCCAAGCGAGATTAGTACAAAAATGAGTTATTAGCAACCAAGAATGATGCTCCAAAGTTTGCCTATTTTGTACTTTAGTTTGAATAAATATTCACCTACCTTACATCGTATAGAACAGCCCGCAGCTCAACAAATCGTTTGGTACCACTTTTATTATTTAACCAAAACTTAAAGTACAGAACTTTTAATAAATTTAAGAGCGACAAAAATACACTACAATTTTGAATTGCTCATACCAGAATTTTTGAGAAATGCAAATCCTTTGACCTTTATTGATTCATAGTTCTAATATTTACAACATATACACGTTATTTGAATACCGTTTTGTTTCCTAACTAATCGACTTTGAACTGATATCGATTTGAATATCACAAAAATAATTAATAATAATTTCACACAAATCAAATAAGTCACGAATGAATATTTTGTAATTATGTACTTCATTGCATAGAGTTGAATTTCTTCCTACTAAATCGGGATAACGAGGAATAAAAATTCAACAGAACTGTATTTAGTGTATATAGTTAGGTACTAAAGCAAAATTCCAAATTGTTAGTGGGTTAACCACATCTCACATTCCCCTATTTCCATGGGCTGTATTCTTGACACCCGTGCACGTTAGTGAACAAATTTCTCACTTACTCTGAACCATGTGAAAAGTGAGAGTCCACATGCCGCCAAGAATACGGGCCCTGATCTTCTGGCCCCTTCCAAATCCCAACCCAACGCCTGTCACATTGATCTCGCATCTTAAACTCTCTTTGCTTGCGGTTGATCGTAACTTTTGCTTGGGCGAAGCGTTGACAAAATTACGCCAATGACCCTCCTAGGATTGCATTAAACAACCAAAACAAATATCGATTGGTTAGATTTCAACGTCACCAATTTCAAAAATATCTTATGTGCATTTACAGGATGCTGCTATATTAAGTGTTTCACACCCTCCCCCCCCCGTTAGCGCCGCTATTATTATTTAGAGTGAGAGAAAAAGTTTAAATGCAAGAGTGTATAAAGTGCTGAGGATTTTTTGTGAATTAAATATTACTATAGTACGTTTATTTCTTTGATTGTTTAAACTTTTATGACATGGCATCATGACTATATTACAATTAAAAGTCAAATAATTTCGGCCTCAGTCCCTTAGGGCAGCGGTAACCGAATTGTTAATAAAAAAGGGGAAAATCTAAGCATCGAGTTTTTCATGAATATCTGGTAACCTAAAACCACTTAAGAACGATTTTCATTTCCAGAAAACAAAATCATTGGCTTATTTAAAATGGTATTCGTTTTTGTTTAAAAGTCAGTGGTACGAAAACAGTAGCGGCTCGTTTTGAAAAAAATTTTAACACTTCAGCTTTTTCAACTTCTTTACAAGTTACTTTCCTTTGTTCTGGTTTTTAGGTTTGAATTTCGAAATTATAATTATTAACTTTATAAATTGACCCATTACCTTTATTGTGCTGCTTTTTAAAATATTTCCTGATAGATTACGCTACCCGTGACCTATTTAGCACAAACGGTGCCGAAAGAATGTTTTTGTTTTTTTTTTAATCTGAATAAATGAGAATAAACATTAATATGTATGCGTGTGAACTACGCACCTTTTTTACATAGGAAAGATTAAAAATTTTGCTACTTTCATATATAGTCGTAATTGTGCGGAAAAGTATTTTCCGCACAATTTTTTCATTAGCAAATTAAGACATAAGACAGATAAATATTTAATTCGTGTTCGAAAAAAGGCATGTTGCCGCTTTGTTTTGGGAGCAAAAAATAGCATTTAATCGCACACCGTGTACAGTAAACTTAATTTTCCTACGACCATATACGAAAGTAGCGAAATTTTCGCTCTTTCCTGTTTAGAAAAGGTGCATATTTCATACGCTTATTAATGTAAATTCTCGTTACTGGATACGAAAATAATTTCTTTTCTAGAGAGGAAAATACTCTAAAGAGAAAAATATTTTGTCTCTAGAGAAAAAATACTTTTTTTCTTAAGGTAACACTCTATGCGTCTAGGTAAACTACCCAATATCTTGCTAGTCAAAGTCAAATGAAATATATGTTTTCGAATTATTAATGTAGTTGAGCATAATGTCTAGTAATTTTAAAACTAATTGTTAAATAAATAAACCCGTCAGTAAAACAAAAGTTATTTTTTCTTTTAAATATAGGGGCCCTCTGTACTATTTAAACACGATCTGTTAGTTTGCAGTTTTTTGGCGTTAAGCTAATATAGCAGCAAATATTTGTGCTAAATCTGATACTTCTTTCACTTTTTTCATGGCTGTTATTATTATTTTCCTATTTATTATTTAACGTCGAGAATTGGGGTCCTAGGCGAGAGACCTTGAGTAAGTAACACGACAAAGAAAAATTGGGGCGTCCATGACTATTTGTGTCAAATTTCATCACTCCACCATAATTTGTAAACGTTTAACAATTCTTGTATTATTTTCGGAAATAGAGGTCCTTTTCAGAAGACTTTAAGGTAGCTACATTTACCAAAAATTATCCAAGGGCCTACTTATTATCCGTGCCAAGTTTAATTGCTTAATTACTATTTTTTTTGAAATTAATTTCCTCATCGTCTTTTCGTACGAACTTTTGACTAGCATGTGTATAGAAGAATCTCTCTAGCTTAGCCCCACCCCAATTTTTTTGCATATGTAATAGCAGTCGTAAAAGGGAATAAATAGAGCTAGAAAAAAATATAGTCTTATCAAAATCTCACAAAGTTTGTAGAAATTCTAGCGAGTGATATTGCGTTGTTATTTTTTGACGAAAACTTTCACAATTTTGAATGAGTGGATTTTTCAAATTTAAAAGTTGCTGAGGACGCTACTGGAAAAAAAATTGAACAAAATGTGACAAGATTATAAGGCATATTTCAACGGTATTCAAAAAATATAAATAACAATAAAAATGGCAAGTTATTTATAAGCAAAAAAAAATATTTCGGTACCCTTTGTGCTAAAAAGGCCACGGGTAGTGTAGTTGAAAAAGTTGAAATTTTAACATTTTTCCAAAATTAGCTGCTAATGTTTTTCTACCACTGACTGTTTTTGTACCACTAACATTTAAACAGAAACATATACCTTTTTCTGGTAATGAAAACCGTTCTTAAGTGGGTCTCTTAGTTTTTGAGATATTAATATAGTCATGGTGTTATATCATAAAAGTTTAAACAATCATACAGATTTTTTTTAAATTTTAAAGAACTAAACGTACTATATATACTTACAGTATAAAATGTTGTTTTCTTACCTTGTTTTGCCAGCATATCCTCTACTATAGCCCAACCCAACTCCTAAAACTGAAAATTAAGGTTAGAATAATACTCTGCCAACAAATAAAGATATCTTGCTTTTTAAGATACCCTTAACACGTGGAGCAAGCAGAACCATTTTAGTTAACGTTAGCGTGTACAATAAACTTTCGGAGGTTATACCACTAGATTTTGAACACAGTTAGAAGCTAGAAAAGTGTTTGGAAACAGTTTTATGTTATTTTTACAGAAAAAAATACGCATTGGATCAAGATTTTACCGTCTACTTCAAAAGACTGAGTTTTAAAGTGCCCACGAAGTGATAAATTGCTGGGATTCCAAAAAATTCGTTGGTCGCGTACCTCCATACTATTCTATTTTATGTGTGTAACTAGTGTGGAGATACGCGACCAACGAAAAAAAAAGGTTGGATCGCATCAACTTCTTGCATAGTGGGCACCTAGCTTAAGAATATAAAGACAACTTTATATTTGGAATCTTTGGAACCATTAATGGAGAAATATTTTAATGAATATGGTTATGGAAACAAAATAAATCCATTTAAACGAATCGAGCTTAAAGCGGTCCGAGATGCAAGAAACGCAAAGAGAAAAAATCTGCAATGTATACTGAGGATAACCTGTAACGTTTAATTTAGTAATAAGTTTTTGTTGTTTAAACCAGTTAATAAATTATAATTTATTATACATTTTTTATGTTTTCGATCGTGACATAATCCCCTAAAAACCACGCGAGCTTCAAAATTAACTAAATAATTTTTCACTTATGCATGTTTTTTTTGCAAATTTTACTCCTCCTGCGAAGTCGCGAAATTATAGAAAACACGCAATCGTGAAAAATTATTGGTAATTCTCAAAGCTTTAGTAGTATAACTCCCGATAATTTTGAGACCATTGTTATAAGTATTATCGCATACAAGATGTTTTCTTCTGCATGGACTTCGAGCAATACGACCTATGTGAAAAAAATCAAGAATACCGTGCATTGCAACCCACCATTTTTTTAACACGCAAAAGCAAGCATGCCATGCTTTCCTTTGATAGCTTGGATTTTGAATGTATATCGCCATATTGTTGATTGTATTTCGCGTCGCTTTGAACATTAAATTTTAAAAAATGGGAGAAGCTAGTAGAAGTAAAAAAATGAGGGCTTTCCAAAAACACCTTTTGGTGGAAACCATTTGTGAGGATCCCATGTTAGCCCAACAGAGGCTAACAAGCGATTGTTCCAACATAGACATTCAAAAAAAATGGGAGAGGTTGGCGAGCACCCTCAACTAAATTGGACCAGCACAAAAAGGAGTCATGGGCTGGAAAGATGTAAGTATTTTTTTTGTATATAACATATAACATTTCACGCAAATAACATGCAGTTAGCCGCCAACTAGATACTATTTCAAAATCCTAGCTGCTACTTTTTTGTGAATTTTTGCAGATCTATGTGAAAAAATATAATATTTAACCGAGTATTTAACCGATTTTGGAAAAATTTTTAATGTTCTTGAAGTGGCTACAATATCTACTTTTTGTTCAGAATATGCCTTTTTTACGTACATGGTTAAACAGAAGACATTTATGCAGGGGCGTAGATACGATTTTTAATTGGGGGGACAGTATAAAAAAAAAATTGAACATAATATGATAACATATATAAGTTGTTTGTAATTCCCGCACTCAGTGCGAGTAAGAAAAAAGGCATTTTTGACCCACCTGCAATTTTTTTTGCCAATGATGGAAAACCTAACTTATATTGTAGCGTGTAAGTACAGCTTTATTTCTGCTTGTTAAAATCCGGTCAGAAATAAGACAGTTATGAATTGTTTGAATTAGTGCGTTCGTAAACCAGGCAAAAAAATGTTTGCCTGATTCCGATTTCACATAGAAAGCCTTGAATATTGTATATCACAAATATATTTAAAATTAGGATATACGTTTTGTATGTTAGATGTATATTTTATATATATTAAAAAAAAACATGATTCGTTTCAAAAAAAGCAAACATGAACGGATATTTACTGTATATTCAGTGTATACGCGCTATCGTACATCCTAAAAATATGTTTTTTGTGTACAAGCCTTATATTTTTTAGCCGAATATAAGTTAGTATTTTAAAATAAAACATTATAGATACGAAAAGAATATACTTTTATGGATATACCATATATATCAACTAAAATTTTGACAAATATACATTTTGTATTGCATCATATTTGGTGTAATAGAAATATAACTAATATTTTCGTCGAGTAATTAATACACGTTCAGAATATACTTATAACGTATATTCAGTGAATGTTACCTAATGGGTACCTCTGGATCTAAATTGAATCTTTTTTGGAGGTCCTGTGCACGTCGGGTGAATATCTGGGTTATATCCAGGGCAATATTCTTCTCCGTTTTCGTATATACGCTGGATATACGAGCAATATTTTTTTGCTATGTGGGTTTGTTTGATTTTAATAATACTGGCCATCTTGAAAAGCAAAGGCTTCAAAATTTAGCATGAAGTAATAAAAAGTTGCCCTGTACATAATTAACAAAAGGTGTACATGGGTAAAATTTTATCCAAATCGTCGAAGCAGAATCTAAACGTATTATAAATTTCTAAAAAGACCATTTCTGTCCATTGAATATTTTGTTATAGTTGTCGGCAATGGCTTCTAACCAAACGATATGATACCAAAAATGCAATATTTACAATTTTTGTCTGACTGTCTGTCCGTCCGTTTGTTCCAGCGTTAGGCAAAAACCGCCCAGACGATTTTGATGGGACGTTCAGTATTGCATTTCCTCAAAATCGATTTACGCAAACAAAAGTTATGACATTTAAAGCAATAAAAATGGGAAACAATGGGTATAATCATAGGCAGAGCTGTGGGTTCTTCAGCTAGTTTTTAATAAAAAAGTACAAAATTTAACGAAACGGGCCAGCTAGAATTTTGGAAAATAGATTTTTAAGGTAAGAAGACGGCTCACATTATATCCTTGTGCTGCTTAGGATAGCAACGAGAAGGGGTTAGACAAAGCTTAAACTTATTAAATTAAGTTAGCCACGGGGTGTATATAATGTTATAAGTAAAAGTAAAAATAACATTTTTATCAAAAACAAGACAATATTTTTTTTAGACATGGGTCGATTTAAAATCCCGGGTCAAAACTAAATACGCGAATTCCCGTAACGACTCAAAAAAAACCGGAGGAGGTTCACCCATCCTTGATGGGTGGACGGATGATGAAAGGAAAATCTTGGAATTGTTGGGAGCAGTTCCTTTGAAAGGATTCGCCAACGTGGACGAAACTCCCATTAATATGGGAGATTTATTAAAGGAAGTAAGTAATCATAAAAAAATTGATTTAAGTCACTAGATTCTCAAAATGTATGCAATGTTTTTGCACTCATGTGAAAAAAATTATAATTACTTTAATTTTGCTTATATGCTTTCTTAACATTAAACTTATCATACTCGCTTGTTTGTGTTTTTATTTAAAACGTGAGGACCTATAGAACAATAAGATAAACTAAAGAAAACCGCATAAAAACCATCAGAAACCACCGTTTGGTTAATTTTGAAGAAACCTTATTCTGACAGGTAAATGGCCCTATGTACAAAGTGAGCCAATTTTTGCTATATCAAAACCAGTAAGTAATCAAGTCAAGGGCGGAAAAGGACCCTGGAAAAATAGGACACAAGAAAATCAGTGCGATAAAGTGACATTTGAACGTGAAAAAGTAAAATTCACACCATTTTCCCGCACGCTAAGAAAAAAAAATGTTGAAATTTATTTAAGTTATAGTCAAATAAACCCAGCTCCAACTAACACCACTGTCATACTAAAGTTTCATCAAAATCAGGCAAAAGTTTGTTCCCATGATTTTGTAAATTATTTTTATTGTTCATTTAGATAACTACTGCTGCTTCGTAATAAATTAATTTCTTAAATTGTGTCTTTTAGCCGGATTCAGATGACCAGGAAGAGGAAGACAAGGGTTTAGCCACTCCATCGACTTCAGGGCCACCTCGAAAAAGAAGGCGTTATGGTAGGTATAATATAGTTGCGGTATTTGCCTTTCACAAGCTTCTTTGACTTGTTTAAGTCCCAACATAAAAATACTTTATTTTTAATCAATAATTTATTTGAAAAGTTGTCACACACATCTTTAAAATTCTTAAAATCCTAAAAAAAGAATGATACACATTTTTTAAAATCTTCCGGTATTTACACTTTTGAAATTTACAAAAATCTTAATTGGTTACAACCATTCGGCATTGTGAAAAAACGGTGGTCCCAAGTAACATTTTAGGGCATACCCACATAGCAATGAAAGATCATTTACATGCATAGCATATGCGTTAAACCTTTTTTTGAGGATGTTCTTTTGAGCACATCTTTAGCATATGCTTGGTACATACTATTTAAGTATATGCTATTAAGGATATCCGTAGCAAATGCTATGAACGTACGATTTGAGCAGGTCCTTTTGAGTACATCTTTTTTAAAACATTTTTTGGTCATAAAAGAACATCAAAAGAATGAGCTTCTTAGAATTTTATTGGCATATGCTAAGGATATACCAGTAAATAAGGTTACTATTAGAATATCTTTATCATATGCAAAATTAGATAGGCTATAGGAGTTCTGGACATTTCACCATGTTAATTCCCATAACAAAACGCCAAGGTCCAAAATAGCAAAAACTGCCACCGTCAAGGTCACAATTCCGGACAGTGGTGCAGAAGTCACGTCACCAGGGTGTCACAATTCCAGACAGTGATGCAGAAGTCACGTCACCAGGGGCAAATTCACCTGTCAATAAGGGTTATATTTAGTTCAGGTAGGCAGACACCTGTTGAGCTACTGATGTTCACTGTCAACCAAATAGATGAATGAGTCATATTTGCTGTCAACCTCTTGATGAGTTATTTTTTTAAAGTTACTAAACCAAGATGGATGTCCAGATGTAGCTTGATGAGTCATGCATGTATGGCGTCTCTAGAGTCATATGCTAAGGCCCCGCCTACTATTATTCTCATGACAACCGCCTGTCAACATTTGTAATGTTTAGAGTTGATATACCTATTAATAAAAAAGTATATGTTACCAGAGGGGATCGAACCGGCGTACCCGGCGATTTACAGTACAGGAGATCGTTGCTCAAGACCACACGATCATGACGACTTGTTAATAAGGTTTTGCTAAATGATGTATGGATAAAAACAAGATAACGATTGTGGTCAGATTGTGTACTATACAAGCAATAAAATATTTATGCAAAACAGATCGGTAAATTGTTACAAAGCAAAATACCTAAAAATACATTTATTTATTGGTTTACACCTATTAAAACTTGTTATACAACTCAAAATTTCTTTGATAAACTGCTGAATTATTTTAATATTTTATGGTAATTTATTAGGTATCTACCATACATATACATATAGTTAAATAGAAAATTATGATTTTAATAACCTTTATTTGGTACAATAAGTTAAAGAAAAATGAAAATTTTATAAAATGTATTTAATTATTTACTGAAAAGGTAATGAAAATCACTTTTGTACCTATTTGATTGATCTATAAATAAGTTAACGCATCTTTTCCTAACTTAAAATAAATAAAATTTTTATTAAATAATGAACCACACGGGGAGTGCCAATCACACTTTAAAATAAAGGAAAGTACCGCTAATTAATTAGTCTCATAAAAGTTGAACTCTCTGCAAGTCTAAATGTGGCTGCTGTTGCGGTCTGGAAATATTTGTTCCATAAATCATATAATCTATGAAAGGCAACTGAAAACTGACGGAAATAAAATATTTTTACACATAAAATAAAATCTAGTACTTATATTATTTTTATTTATGTCCTTATGGGTCCCTCATGTCTTACTTACCACATGCAAAGGATTTATTATAATACTTCAATATTATTTTTTTTTGTTTGGTTAAACACTTTTTTTAATTCAAACAATATCTAAAAAATAAATATAATCATATATTTTCAATTATTTTTATATTTTTGTAATGAAATATGGTGTAATTTTTAATAACTATTAACCTCCTTTCATGAGATCCGTAGTTCTATCTCTTAGCTTTAATGATTTCTAATGTTATGGAAAAAAGCGCTATGTAGCGGTGCAAAAACTGAGGAATAAAGAATATTTTCTTCTTTAATTAGTAAAAATTAATAAGCTTTTAACACAAGTATAGTTCTTAACGAATAGGCTATATAATCAATCAATTTAGAAAAAAAACTGATAATAGTTTAAAATTAGCTTAAACTTGACCCTAAGGTTATTCACGAGGCGATTTTTTTACACTTACTTTAAGTATACAGGGGTAGAAAGTTAAAAAATGAATTATTTATTATGTCTAGGTATATATACATAAGCAAAAAATTATTGATCATTCACTTTTGAAAACAGTTTGTTAGGTAACTATTTTTAAGAAAAATATTAACCGAATTTTTTTTTGAGAAAATTTGACAAAATTGGATTTTTCAAGTGGAATTAACAGAAATTAATATAACTGTTTCTCTACATAGTAAGAAGTTGTTAAGCAACTACTCCCTAGACTAATTTGACGATCGTATTGAATTACAGTGTTTCCGCTGCGTTCTCGCAATATTCGAATCTTTGTAACAACCGAACCCTTGTTGTACTCTGATTACCTTTATATTGCACCCCTTAAATCCCCTGACTTTTACATGAAACACACGAGTTTTGTTCTACTTGGGACTCAAAAGATTTATGACAACTATCGAACCATCTATCTATAAATAAATTATGCATATCTAAGTGTAAAAGTTTGCATTTAAAAACCAATCAGTTTTACTAATTTGTAAAAGTTTTTAAAACTAAGCGTTTTCCATATAATACCATTCAAATACCATATTGTTGTGGTAACTTACTCAATAAGAAACCATTAATATTTACAATCCTTAAAAAACTAGCCGCATTTATCATTTTTTACGGAAATTTTATTCAAATCGGTTTACTAGTTTCGTAAATATCATGGCACGTATGTACATAAGTAAAGGTACTGTATGATATCATATTGAATACAGACTAACTTTTTTAGCGAATATTTTCCAAAGTTTTAGCTTAGAAGGAAAAATTATTAAGTAAGCAACCAGAAGGGTACAAACCCCAAGTTTCTAAGAATGAAAGATTGCTATCAACCGTTGTACCTAAGGTACTTTTTCCGCACGTTTGTCTCCTATGGTTTCCGTAAAAGACTAATTTTGGTTTACTGTGTATCGGGGCCAAAAGGCCTTAGTAGTTTTCTGCGAAGATCTCGATTTCTAAGTGGTCGATTTGAATTTTTTTTTTATTGGATTTCTGTATTCCAATGCTACTTATTCTTAGAGAGATGGAGAAGCCAAAAGGGCATTAAAGTGATCTTAGTAGTTTTTACCGGATATTTTGGCTCCTGGTTGAACGACTTGAACAATTCTTTTTTACTGGTAGCTTTTGTTGCAGATATCTTGCGTTATAGCGATGGGATTTGAAAAATTCTTTGAAAGTTTTACATAGGGAGAGGCATGGCAAAAAGGTTGTATTATGTGTGACCCAGCTGCGCAGCTCGAGTTAAAATGCTTTTATTTTTAGGGTAAATATTATTATTATTATTATTATTATTATTATTATTATTATTATTATTATTATATGGATTTAAAATGATCATTTACGTACAACCGTCTAGTTCCATTGCGAGTTGTTGATGATCGACGGATAAATAAACGAAGACTGGTATGTTAACAATGGGTTTTGAATTTTTTTTTCCAGATTTCTACGTTCCAGTGTTATTTATTATTATTATTTATTACAATTTTTCTTCAACCAACTGAATGTGTTACAGTTTATTAAAAATAATAACTAGGTAAGATAAAAATCAGTCTTTAAAATTTTTTTATTAATTGGTAAAAAGGTGAAATAATATATTAAAATTAAGTAAATTATATTTTTTTTTCTTAAATTAGTTAACAAATGGAAGATATTTTTAAGCAATATTATTCTAAATTAAATATATATCCTTCATGTTTGGTTTAGTTTTACAAAATTTTAAACCATAACTTAATTTCACAGCTTCACCGGCAAGACTTCATTAGAAATCGTTGTAGGTATGGAATAATGCCCCCAGGGCAACGTTTCATCTGTCCCAGGAATGAGGTACCGCTTATCATCGTAAGGTGAAAGAGCAATCTTCTGCTGCGTGATGGAGTGTACCTGATGGTTTTCTGATCGAATAAGATTTTGGGAAATACTTTTCTGCTTAAAACCATCAAGACATCTGTGTTAACAACAGAAGATTTGATCCTTTTGGCCTTCTTTGTAACATGGAAATTTGTTATGATGGATTCAATTTCATCAGTATCATACCCATCATCTTGCATCCTTTTCCTTTTTCTTAAAATATCGCTCTCAGTGGTTAATACTTTTGTTGCATATAATTTTGATCTGAGACCTACATAGTCAGTCATAGGAATACCGTTATTTTCATCAGTCATCATTCCTAAAACTTTTTTATTAACTTTTGGAATCCCAAAGGTATTATCACAAGGATAATCAGATGTGTCAAAGTACTTGAAACAGTCTCTCTTTATAATTTCATACTGATCCTGAAACAGTTCATAAATGAGGCTGTCCGTATCTGTGTAGTGCGCTGAACAATTCTCAAAAGTAGGCTTCATATACCCATAGTGAAAATCATATATGGTTGTCTTTGCCAAATCTAAAATTGCTTGTCCAACAATGATCAGCTTATTTAACAAGACTTGTAGTTTGCTTAGCTCAACTGCAACCAAATCGGGTTTTTCGCTGAATATAGCACTATTTTTAAATTCAGGCTTCGTTAGATATGATTCAGCTCCATAACGTCCACTCCATTTAGTTAGCAAACGGACATTGACCCGCTTGCGAACGTTCTCCATTTTTTTACCTGCAACCAAAATAAAATAGGATTACAGTATTTTTCATCTAATGGTTATGGATATCTGAGATTATGGAAATGTAAAATAGCGTCAGCCGGCACGTACAGCCATCCGTAAAATCTTTATTTTTTTTTTTAAATGTTCTATCTTAATGTGAAAACCGCCTGTCGCTAGCTGCTACAGTTCGCGAGTTACAATTTTTTAAAAAGTTTAATCTCCACTCTTACCCTCTTGCAAACCCCCCACCCCCATCAAAAACTAATCAGCTCTGCGTTTGGCGACCAAGAATTTTTGTGTCAAATTTGATAAGAATCGGTCAAGCGGTTTTTTCGTAATCGTGTTGCAGACAGACAGACAGATAGACAGAGAGACACCATTCAGAAATTTGGTATTAAGGTCTTTTTTTTCCCAAATAACTTATTTTTAGTGAAAATAAAAAACCTTTTTTTTTGCGATTCCTATAGCCTTCATACTAAAAATGTTTAACTCACCAAAGACAGCATTATTCATCACCTTAAATAAATTCTTCTCAAATTCATTCGTTGCCTTCTTACGAAGCTCTGTATTTAAGTCAATGTAGGGTTTCCGCCAAGAGGTCTGCTTAAATTTAAGGATGCGATGTACCTTTCTCAATATTAGCCCATATGCAATTGCCTGTTTTAGAGTCCTATAATACATCACATACTTCGTCTTATTTCCAAGTGTTGCCAGTAATTTGGTAAGCTCTTTAGCATTCTGAGGAGGCGCTCCAGTCTTCGGATTTATATGCTGCGGACAGAATGGTATATCTTTATGTTGATTATGTAGTTCAAGAGGATAGTTCACTTCCAACATATACCCCTCATCAGCATCGTCAGGGATAGTGGTGACATCAATGTTAGTATCACACCATTCAAAACTGCCATAAGGGAAGTACTGGGACATCGCCCATCCATACTGCAAAAAAAAAATAATTATTATAAATCACGAAAATGTAATATTTTCTAGAATAAAAATAAATAAATAAAAAGTTAAAAGAGATTAAACGCACCTGATTAATTATATCGAAGTACATCAGGAAAGACTTCGGCTTGGAAGGATCATAGCTTGGTAGATATTTGTTGTTAGCTTTGGCTTTCCTTTTACTGCAGACTTGACTAAGGCCGCTTCTAATACCTCGCTCCACAAAGATAAACATATCGGCATCAGTGAGAAGCTCTAACTCTACACCAGTATACTTTAACATCGCATCCCAAGTATATCCTGGTAAAGTGAAATAGTGCGCAGGATAGAGTTTATAAGTTTTAAGGCAGCTCTGACGAAATTGTTCGTAGACATCGACCAAAAGCATTATATCCGTTTTCATGTATAGCTCAATATATTCACCTAACGTTGTACAACCAAATTCTTCCCAAACGTGCTTGGCTTGAAGGTAGATTCGACGGGGACAGGGCTTGTTCTCCAACTTATGATAGAAGGCACTTTGAGCTGGTAAACATGTTTCATCAAATTTGTCGAAGGAGTCTATGTAATCGTAGGGCATGACACTTTTTTTTATTAATAGTTTAAACTTTTCTTTCGGTAGATTCGGGAACTGCGATTTCAAATTTGGATATTCTTCCAAGTAGGATGCTAGCTTCTCTAATGATGAAGCCATAAAACGAAAACTATCTACAAAACGGAATTGAATTGGAAACTCATCAACATGTTTTGTAAAACTTATATATTTCTCTTTTGTAATCGGAAGCAGATCAATGGAAATCCTCATTGCAATATCGGTTACTATAAAGTGGGCATCATAACCACTTAAATTGTGAAAGACAACAGGAATAGTATGACTATCTTTATAATTAATATTGCAAGATTCGTGAGCCGTACCGCGATAGTTGTTATTGGGGATCAGGTGGTTATGATCTCTTACTTTTTTGTCGTCAGGAGCAAAAGGCTGTTCGCAGATGTGACAGCGCGTAGCTTTCCGATGCTCGACTTCCCGCATTCATGTTATATTAATATCGTAAGGACACCAGAATACGGTTGCCAAGTCTTCTGCCAGACTATTCATTACATCAGCAAACCACTTCATGCAATCTTTACCTCGGTATGAACGGTAAAAGCTTTGGGAATCATCGTAGCTACATTTCAGATAATATCCAACAGCCGCAGGAACGTGTTGCTGCTTTCTCTGTGGCTTTTTAGAATCATTTGTTGGCTTAAGCACGCTCTCTAGATCGGCGTAGACTATGAATTGGGTTTTCTCCTTATTTTTAAAATTGTTAAATATTAAAATATTTTTTCCTGGCTTAGGCATGCTGATTGCAGTTTCATTTATCTTTAAACAATCCTCGATATGTTTGGCAAGTTTCTCTTCTGACCTGCAGTAGATGAGACAACGGTCATAAAAGAATTTTTGTCCATTTGCTTTACTTAGTTGTTTGGAGAGGAGATGGTACGGCACGGAAGCCTCAACATCATTATTCGGGTCTTGTATCATCAGCAGATTAACGTGGCGGTCTTTCTTGTTCTTTGTCAGATACCTGGGAAGTGTTTTAAATGATTTTTTTTTTCGAAGAACATAAATGTTAACTGAAACATTATTCTGTAGCTCAAAGTTTGCTACCTGCTTAAAAGTCATCGGGAACCGTATTCCGTTTAATTTGAGAACGGATGAGTAGTGGGGGTATGATGTGGTAAAATCTGAATGTTTTTCTACAGGATGTAAAGCAGATGTAACAGCCCAAGCAATTCAGGCATCGTCATTATTCTTGACGTTAATGCAGGCTTTCTTATTCTTAATCTCAGCAGGTAAATCGATGTATGAGGACCCTAACTGTGGTGTATACTTATTTATGTTTACTCCCAAGTTAATCACCTTCTTTAATGCCCACCCACTATCTCGTTCTTGGAATTCTTCCAATTCTTTTATTATGGAAGTCACAACTTTAGAGTCAAACCAGGCATTCTCTGAAAATGGCCGAGTTTGACGTGGTGAAGTACTTATGCTCTCTCTGTACAGCGTCACCTTTCAACACTTCAAATTCCCCACAGAAAAGTACATTCACCTTTACCGCTGCATCTTTCTTAAGAGCATTCTGGATACGTATCTTGAAAATTGATTTACAGTCAATGAGGAAAGCTTTAGGATCTTTATGACTCATATTTGTGAGAACTGCTGTGCGAATCCTAGAAAAAAATAGTGATTTAGAATCTTCCCAGTGTACTCTATCTCTGGCAGTTTTCATTCTTGCTGAAAGCCCGGCCCCCTGCTTCACAGCTGCTTTAATTTGGTTTCTTAGACTTCTTATATTTCGTAAACAGGCCTCAATATGCTGTCTTTCACCCATACTTCTCACTTTTTTTAATTCTTTATCCATTCTCTTTATTCCAAGAGCACATTCTCGTAGCTTGTTCATCATATTGGGGTGTTAGAAACTTTAATACGGCAGCGATATGTTTTACCACATCAGCAAACAGAGACATCTTTTGTAAGAAAAACAATGAAATAAGTCTTTATTGTGTAATAGAGAAAGTTTCTCCACTACGTAGTTCAAACCTAATCTATTCTGTTCTGTTTAACGATCTTGAACAAAATGATTCAAACTAAAAGTCTCAAGGTTTTATATTCAATGAGAAACTGAACGGTCATTGTTACCAACTAAATTACATTGCTACCAACTTAACAATCAGTTTATTCTGGACAGGCGCAGTAGCGCTCTGTCAGGCTATTACCATTGTTAAAGGTAACCACTGACGCTAATTAGCGTCGAATAGCGACTACCTTTACCGTTAAAAATACAACCAACCAAACTTGATGTGATTCTGTGGTGGAAGATATTTAGGTTATAAAAGTTTGTTTTGTTTTATAAAAATTTTGTATATTTGGATTTTATTTTTTGATAACCGTGTTTATAGTAGTAGTGGGGTGTATTTTTTACCGTTTTTTTTCTTTGGTAAACAGGTTAGTAAGTACAAATAAGTTTGCAGAAGCTCGATTTCTTCTATTACTCCACCAAAGATATCTTGCAAAATCATTTTCCTGACTAAATTTATGTTGGGATATCAGTCTCCCAGTCCTATCACTAAATTAATATTTTCCTCCATAATATGGTTAGAAAAGCAAATAAAAAAAGACTTGACCAAAAAACAACAAAAGTCAATAAAAAAGTAAGATTATGTTTACGGCCAAACGATTGACTACGTTCAAAAGCTCTATTTTTAACCTCTTGAAGATACTTTTATTTACGGTTACGGTAACCATAAATGTAACGAAATTTGCCGTTAAACTGCCTGACCAAAATCTCCCTATTGCTGTTTACATGACATACATAATCAGTTTATTACCTACAGCTTACTCGAAGTGTTTTAAAAGACCAACAAATCATTGATACCAACCAAATTTCATTGCTACCATACCAACTATTTAAAGTCGTTTATTTAAATAATTATAGACAAAAATATAAATCTAATTAAGTGTTGTATCGAACAATCATTTATTCAATCAAACTACTGCGGTGTATGCTTAGCTGCAAGTATGGTTTTTTATGAAGTAGCTAAAAAGTATGGAATAATAATAAATTTGCAAGTCGGTACTAAGATATATTCAAATGGAAATAAAATTTCACCTCATTTATGGATTGAGCATAATGATTTGATATACGATCCTACTATTGCAATAACGCAACACCATATACCCCACAAACTGGATGTTACGCATAGAAAAGGTGAATTTGTGTACAAAAGCATAGAAGATTTAAAAATGTTAGACGTTTTCCATGAATTTAAGAAGAGCAAGTCCACATCTAGTTATTTTAATAAGGCTCCAAATCATTTGATTATAGTGCGCAAAAATATTCACCAGATTGTGGGCAGAATATTTAAAAAATAAATGAATAAACTTATAACCGCCAAGTCTATATTATTTTTACAAGTACGTGCTATAAAACTAGATATTTGACATTATTTAATAGCAACTAAAAAAGCTGATTTATTTCACCACGTTAAGCCATTATTTCACCATACATTAAGTTAAAATATTGTTGGTAATAAATACTTATCAATCAGATGAGTAAAGAATACGTCTTAAAAAGAATTAATACATAATTTAGATGTACTAAAGAGGTACTGCAGACGTATTTTAGCTGTACTTTAGATGTCCTTCAGCTGTACTTCAGATGTACTTCAGCTATACTTCAGATTTACTTCAGCGGTACTTCAGCTATACTTCAGCTGTACTTCAGCTATACTTCTGTACTTTAGCTGTACTTCAGCTATACTTCAGCTGTACTTCAGCTGTACTTTAGCTATACTTCAGCTGTTCTTCAGCTGTACTTCAGCTGTACTTCAGCTGTACTTCAGCTATACTTCAGCTGTACTTCAGCTGTACTTCAGCTGTACTTCAACTATACTTCAGCTGCACGTCAGCTGTACTTCAGCTAAACCTCAACTGTACTTCATATATAGTTCAGATGTACTACTTTAAACCTTTATTTGCTAAGATGATGTTGTATGGTATAGATAAGGTAAATTCAGAAGACCAAACCGAAAACTTTTTAAAACCTCCAAAACAAACTGCATTAAGTATTGTTCAATACAAAAATTCCCCCAATGAGAGAAACGTGTATGACGAAGTCTATGGCCCCCGATATGACAGTAATAAATGAATGTTGTGCGATAAAGAAATAATGATTGACGAAGAGAATATTGTTGTAGATGAGAGTCTTTAAAAACACTTCTGGACTTCAAAACTTAATATTATTTAAAGAACCAAAACATTTTTCACCTATAGAGCATCAGACATACAAACAAATTTTAGAGCTGAGCCGGGTTCATCCGGATTCTAGAGGACATTTACGAATGCAGGCGTGTAAGACTAAATATAAGAACATTATTCGACCTTTATTTAAAAACAAGACAAAGCCTAAATATTGCAAAACATGAACCTACCGCAATATTATAGCCTTATAGGGAAACGACAAGCCTATTATTATTATTTTTTGATGAATTTTTCTGTTGATAAGTTTAAATACATAGTTACTTTTAACAATCAATTTACCTAGTTATTCTTAGACCTTAGTAACCCTAAAGACCAGCCATCCTCTCAAAACACCATGTAATTTGTATTCTAAATTAAAACAAACATTTTTTCAGACGCCTTTTATTATCTTAATACCATTCTTGTTAAAGGGCAATTCCATGACAACGTATAGGTCAAATATATAATCAAATATATTTAATTTTTAGATCTCATTTTTCTCTTTCGTAAGATATACCAGAATGACAATATTTTAATGCATTATGTAGTGGGTTTATCTGAGCAATTTAAAAATAAAATCATATTGTTTCTTTTGACCAGATATAAAAAAAATGGTATGATATTGCTTTTCTTTACTTGCTTTGATTTTAAATGGGACATTTCTTATGAAACTTTAATATTTTGTTGCCTGTATTTTAGCTATTAGTTATTATTTTATGTTTTGGAAAAAATGCCAAAAACCTTCATCACCCGTGGAATTGCGCTAAAGTATGAATAGAAAATTTTAAAATTAAATTTGTGATTTTTAAAAATATATGATTAGATTCTTTACTCGCTAAAAGGGAAAACCAAAAAATTCTAGTACCTTCTTTGGCTTAAAACTTTTTATAACATTGAAATAGTTAGGTTCTGATATTTGTACGGTCTTCAAATACCATAAGAACAACTCATAAAAACTATGTTTCTGATGAGGTGATACCAGTTAGGGGAGCAATTCGTTTCTAGTTGTAAAATTTTAATATCACTACCGAATTTTGTCTTAAGAATATATAAATTGATACCAAACATAAATATGAAAAAACAAAATATAAATAAAAAAAAATAGATAGATTAAGTATATAAAACACGTAATGAGTTTTTATTAAAAAAATAGTGTTTTTTTTTGTGCCTAGGACCCGTTTTTTGGTCCCAACTTTGATGACTTTATTACCGGTGGAGGGAGGTTCAAAATTTTTATTTGTTATACGTCCTCACTAATATTATTAAGTTCAATTAGGAAATTTTTAGTTATATGTATATAAGTATACTGCTGGAACACTACTTCTTAAAGTGTCATACCCTCTTTTTGCGATCACTCATAAATATATATATATATATATATTTTAATTCACTCGATAAAAGTTTTCGGAAAAAAAATATTTTTTGTACCTAACTGACTTACTAATATAAGTAAGATATAATTTTCTGCATACTAGAAGTCTAAAATATCAACCTTATATAAATAATAATGAAAATAGTTAAAATGTCTCAGCCCACCCCCTGGGGTAATGATCACTCGTGTCTGTTTCACTAATAGCACAGAAACCACTTTAAGTATCGTTAATTATAACCTCCAAATATACCAAAAATGTACTTACGTTATCAATAATACACACTTTCAGTAAAGGTTTATAACTTCGTCGATGATAGTTGTTAAGTCAATATCATTGGGTTGTTATTGATGACTGCATTTAAACATTTCGCTAAATCGTTATCAGTATTAAAAGTTAAATACACGATGCGTTGACTCCTATTATCTTTTTATACAAAATGCAATTTTGCACAAATGCACGTGTAGATTATTTGTTGCAACAGCAAGTCAGCTTATGCTTGTTAAGTGTATCTGGTTAGAGGATTCTCACACCACACAGCGATGCAGGTTTGATTAAGTTTTATATTAAAATTTAATTAAAATTTATCAATTTTATTGTTGAACATTTTTAACAAAAATTTTTTTTTTCGTTTTTTTTTATGTCACCAGGGCAATTTTAATTTTCGAAAATTGCCTTGGCCTTAACATACCAAAACTGTTTCTCAAATTTTAAATTAAAAAAAATAACTGTGTTCTTCGTGTCGTATGGCTGTCGGAGTGATTAAGTGCGTTTTATTTCTCGTTTCTGGACATTTTTAAAGCGGATATGAATTATGTAAAATATATTTAATTAAAATAGGATTTTTTGTGGAAATTTCATACATATATAAAAAATATTGTTTGGAAAGTTAACAGTGTTAATGACGTTAATAATTGTCTGCCTTCAGAACTTTTATGGGTAATATTATACTTCACAGGAAACAAAATATATTAAACGTAAAAGATGTTTTTTTAAAAAAATTGTAATGAGAGCTAGTTTATCGTATTAGATCAGATTAGATTTAAGTTGAGGCTAGGGGGAGTAACCACTGGTAAGCAACTTTTATCAAAGAGATTAAATTTTTTATCTGTATCTTCCATTTGAGGGAGAAACATTGGTTAATAAGGTTCTTCTGGTTGATTTACATCTATACTTTAAAACTATTTAAGTTGAACATAAGTTTACAGTTTTATTTAAAAAATTATTTTTTAAATCGGTCATCCAGGAGCCAAAATATTCGCAAAAACTACTAAGGTCACTTTAATGCCCTTTTGGCTTCTCCATCTCTCTAAGAATAAATAGCATTGGAATACAGAAATCCAATAAAAAAATAATTTTTCAAATCGACCACTTAGAACTCGAGATCTTCGCAGAAAACTACTAAGCCCTTTTGGCCCCGATGCACAGTAAACCAAAATTAGTCTTTTACGGAAACCATAGGAGAAAAACGTGCGGAAAAAGTACCCTAGGTACAACGGTTGATAGCATTCTTTCATTCTTAGAAACTTGGGGTTTGTACCCTTCTGGTTGCTTACTTAATAATTTTTCCTTCTAAGCTAAAACTTTGGAAAATATTCGCTAAAAAAGTTAGTCTGTATTCAATATGATATCATACAGTACTTTTACGTATGTACATACGTGCCATGATATTTACGAAACTAGTAAACCGATTTGAATAAAATTTCCGTAAAAAATGATAAATGCGGCTAGTTTTTTAAGGATTGTAAATATTAATGGTTTCTTATTGAGGAAGTTACCAAAACCATATGGTATTTGAATGGTATTATATGGAAAACGCTTAGTTTTAAAAACTTTTACAAATTAGTAAAACTGATTGGTTTTTAAATGCAAACTTTTACACTTAGATATGCATAATTTATTAATAGATGGTTCGATAGTTGTCATAAATCTTTTGAGTCCCAAGTAGAACAAAACTCGTGTGTTTCATGTAAAAGTCAGGGGATTTAAGGGGTGCAATATAAAGGTAATCAGAGTACAACAAGGGTTCGGTTGTTACAAAGATTCGAATATTGCGAGAACGCAGCGGAAACACTGTAATTCAATACGATCGTCAAATTAGTCTAGGGAGTAGTTGCGTAACAACTTCTTACTATGTAGAGAAACAGGTATATTAATTTCTGTTAATTCCACTTGAAAAAAAAATCGGTTAATATTATATTTATTTTTTAGATATTGTTTGAATTAAAAAAAGTCTTTAACCAAACAAACAAAATTATACTGAAGTATTATAATAATTCGTTTGCATGTGGTAAGTAAGACATGAGAGACCCATAAGGACATAAATAAAAATAATATAAGTACTAGATTTTATTCTATGTGTAAAAATATTTTATTTCCGTCAGTTTTCAGTTGCCTTTCATAGATTATATGATTTATGGAACAAATATTTCCAGACCGCAACAGCAGCCACATTTAGACTTGCAGAGAGTTCAACTTTTATGAGACTAATTAATTAGCGGTACTTTCCTTTATTTTAAAGTGTGATTGGCACTCTCCGTGTGGTTCATTATTTAATAAAAATTTTATTTATTTTAAGTTAGGAAAAGATGCGTTAACTTATTTATAGATCAATCAAATAGGTACAAAAGTGATTTTCATTACCTTTTCAGTAAATAATTAAATACATTTTATAAAATTTTTATTTTTCTTTAACTTATTGTACCAAATAAAGGTTATTAAAATCATAATTTTCTATTTAACTATATGTATATGCATGGTAGATACCTAATAAAGTACCATAAAATATTAAAATAATTCAGCAGTTTATCAAAGAAATTTTGAGTTGTATACCAAGTTTCAATAGGTGTAAACCAATAAATAAATGTATTTTTAGGTATTTTGCTTTGTAACAATTTACCGATCTGTTTTGCATAAATATTTTATTGCTTGTATAGTACACAATCTGACCACAATCGTTATCTTGTTTTTATCCATACATCATTTAGCAAAACCTTATTAACAAGTCGTCATGGTCGTGTGGTCTTGAGCGACGATCTCCTGTACTGTAATTCGCGGGGTACGCCGGTTCGATCCCCTCTGGTAACATATACTTTTTTATTAATAGGTATATCAACTCTAAACATTACAAATGTTGACAGGCGGTTGTCATGGGAATAATAGTAGGCGGGGCCTTAGCATGTGACTCTAGAGACGCCGTACATGCATGACTCATCAAGCTACATCTGGACATCCATCTTGGTTTAGTAACTTTAAAAAAATAACTCATCAAGAGGTTGACAGCAAATATGACTCATTCATCTATTTGTTTGACAGTAATCATCAGTAGCTCAACAGGTGTCTGCCTGCCTGAACTAAATATAACCCTTATTGACAGGTGAATTTGCCCCTGGTGACGTGACTTCTGCATCACTGTCCGGAATTGTGACACCCTGGTGACGTGACTTCTGCACCACTGTCCGGAATTGTGACCTTGACGGTGGCAGTTTTTGCTATTTTGAACCTTGGCGTTTTCTTATGGGAATTAACATGGGGAAATGTCCAGAACTCCTATAGCCTATCTACTTGCAAAGTATATTTCACTTATTGAAACATTATTATTTGGTCCTTTTAGCGCACATGCTATTCTGGTACTGCAAAAAACATCAAAAGAAAGCGCTTCTAGTATATCCTTAGCATATACTATATAATGAAATACCATTAAAGAAGGTTAGGTACAATATATTAAGTACATTTATATTCATATATGATACAATAAAATCATGAGCATTTAATTCAGTGTACTCAGAGTGTGCCCACATAGCAAGAATATTGGTATATTGTATGAATATTCTTGAAACATTCGGAATGTCCAAAACACATCCTGTGAATGTTCAATGGTCCACATTTTTGTTAGCCACTGAATATTCAGAATGGACATGATCTGAACGTTACTGTTTTGCATATGGAGACGCTATATGTATTCAAAAATGTAATGTTCAGATTACATCCATTCTGAATATTCAGTGAATAAGAAAGTGGACCGTTGGACATTCACAGTTCACATGTTTCAAGAATATTAACGCAATATACCAATATTCTTGCTACGTGGGAAGTGTCTACTTCCACCAAACCCGAAAATTCTCTGATTAAGTCGACAATAAGAATCCGCCAAAACGCTTATATTCCGCGGTTTCAACCTATTTCTTTATAAGCGCATGGTACATGGATTTAGCTTTGGTCTCTCAACCTGTAATTTGTGTGTTCGAACCTCGTCGGCACGTCGCACTTTTTTTTATTATTTGTTTTTATTTTTTTTCTTAGGATGTATTGTGATAGGATGGTATTTAGAGCTCAAAAATCTATTTTTTTAACGGTGCTAAGGATGACCCGTTACTATATGTACTAATCACATGGCAATCATCTGATAAGAATATGTATTAGCACATCCTAAGAACCTGCATAGCATGTGATTAGGGCAGAACGTAACCTATTCTTAGCACATCCTAAAGATGTTTCAATGTTAATTTAGATTAATCCTTAGCATATCCTATTTATTCTTGAGGATATTCTGTGCACATGCTAAGGATGACAAATTGCTATGTGGGTATTGGGAAGTTGAAAGGTTAAGATAACCAATCATACGTCAAAACATCCCCCGTTTTCCGTAAGCAAATTACTTTGTAGTTTAAGGTTTTAAAATAAGTTTTAAATTGGGGCAAATAACCTTAAGAAACGGTCATTATATACACGACATTTTAAAGGTTTTCTTTTAGGATATTTTTCGATTTATTTTCTTTGTATCATGTCTTTAAAGTTATAAAGTTAAAAGAGAAGGTAACTTGACTTGAGATTCTACTCTGAGACCCCGCCTGGTTTGGGCATTTCTTGGTCAACATTGCTGGTCAAAAGTTTCCTGAAGAAATCCCTCAATGTTAAGAACTTTTTTGGTTTAAAACTGAACTCAAAATTGCTTGTTTTTGACCTACAGTTATTCCTCAAAGTTAGGGTTTTTTTTGGAATAAGTTTTAGGGCAATAATTTGGTTTTTTGACCAAATAAGTACAACCTAAAAATATGTTCGAACTTTATGGAAACTATTCTATTTTACTTAACCATATGGAATATTAACATCTGATTAGGTTAAAACTTCAGTTTTGTTTTTCTTGATGGTAAGAAAGTAGTTCTGGTAGAAAACAAGAAAACTTCTTTGCGTCACGTGTTCTCTAACGAACTATCATGATCAGCAGTTCGGTATTTCCAAATTATAAGATATTTCCTTAATAACTTTTGTATTTTCAACCCTTGTTTGGATTTTGGGCTATTAAATACCTACCCCCCTAACAAAAAAAGGGATAAGAAAAATCAGATGGAAGCTCAAAATTCAAACAGAGAAGGAAGATATGGCATTCAGGTTTTGATCGTTAAAAAGGATATTCTGTGTTAAAGTACCTACCTAGTAGTGGTGATCCTGACAGTTTTGTGTTTTAACATGCCAAAAGAAAAAAGAAACTAAACTTTCACAGCATTAAGCAGTTTTTACAGAAAAATTAAAGAACTTAAAAGTGGGAACCGAACAAGTCCTAGGGGATCTCTACAAGTGCCGAACACAACTAATAAGAATACACACAATCGTTTACGCTCTCAAATGTCATATGTCAAGTTATGACATTTGCGAGCGTAAAGTATTGTGTGTATTCCCATATTATGGAACTTTTTTAAATTGTTTGCTTGCTTAATTGCTCACCAGCGTAAATCCGGCTTTACGTCAACAATGAACATGACAACTGAAAACCGTACAATGGGCAGGGGGTGCGCGGGGAACATTTGGCAATGAATTCGAAAAATGGATAAACCGTCCTTGATGCAAAATTAATAAGAAATTTTGGCTTCAACATTGGAAATTTTGTGTTTGAGGGAAAAAAACATGGTTAACACGACTTTTAGGGCACGGTCGCCAAAAAAATGTAAGCCACCATGTTTTTTCCTCTTTTTTTAACAAGTTTTTATTACTTTTATTGAGGAAAAACTACAAAATCTTTATGGAAATGATTTGCTTACAATTGTTTCATACCCAAATATTAAATTATGATTACAAATTGGAAATAAAATTTAATTAGTGTTTTCCCGAAGCATAATTTTGTTAAATCTTTTGTTAAAACTGTATGTTTCGATAGGCGCCTGAATTTTATGGAAGTAAAAGTAAAATTCAACAAAAAAATTTTCGGCGCATGTCGGTTTCTTCCCATTAATAAATTAAAATAGTAGATTAATCCTTATGATTAAAATATAACTAATTTTTATCACCATTTTTTATGTCCAAAGTTGTTGTAAGCCATAGATATAATTATTATTTTCATTTTTCAGTCCCAGAAAAACAAGAGGGCACTGAGAGGGCATTGTGTACAATAGGACACAAATTAGGTTGAGCATTTATGCAGATGTGTACATGTATCCCAAAAGTTGGTAAAAAGTGTCCTCTGAGCAAATTCACCTTCAGGAAAAAAAATTTTAATTACCTATTTTATCCCACCAAATTACCTTGGAATTTGTCCCCACTTTGGTAAAAAGGCGGGAAATTTCCCTCTTTTTTTTGACCTCTTAGTTTATCATAAGAAAAAATTACTAGCTTAACTCGTGAATATTTTACCAAATTTTAACCAAAAATGTTACTTGGGGTTAGTTTGTTTCAGTTTTCAGTTTTAAAAAATTAAAAATATCTACATTGTGAGGTACCTACTCTCAAACATTAAGGAAAGTAATTAATTTTAAGAAATTAAACTTAACAATAAACATCATAATAATACAGACTTCCGATTCGATCCGTTCGTATTCGGAGAGTAGAATCTGGTCCGATTTTGTTATTTTCGGACAGTGAGTTAAATTGTGTTTCTAAAAGTATCTTTCTGCACTTGTTGATCAAAAAAAAAAAATAAAATCTTTATTTATAAAATTGTTTAGTAAGTATATCAGGGAAAACCTATGTATTGAGTACAGATGAAATTTTCTGTAATAACATGTGAGTAGAAACATTCTACTTTGGCTATTCAATATTTTCTGAAAAAAAGTAAACATTTATGTCCCGGCCGGAACGTCCCGTCCGTTACGCTAAAACTTATTGCTTATTAAAAAAAGTTTTAGCAAATTGTCAGCATTCTTTTTAATGGAACATATTTATTTTATCTTTTGTAAATTTGAAGAAATCACCTTTAGGGTTTTATCAAATTTGGTGGTGGCTTTTAAAAGTGCCGTCGGTTACTCTTCAAATTAATAATTTTTGAGGAATTAAACAGTCAACCACGATACTTAATTTTACCAAACAAAAACCTTGTTAAATAGCTTTTGTTTAGAACTATTTAGAAAAATTTGACATAAGTAGTATTGTAGAAAAAAAAGTCGAAATTTTCCCATCCGTTATGCATGGAATGGCCGCTCACTTAAGCCACCCAGTAAATATTCGCCGATTATTTCGACATTTTTCATTATAACATCCTAACATATATTATTACTCTTGTTGCAGACCGACCAAAAACTGCATTGGAGCTAACGGAAGAGGCTAATAAAGATCGGCGAAAGTTTTTCGAAGAAACCACCAAACTAAAAAAAGAAAAAAATGTTTATTATAGCAACGCGATTACTTCTTCGAAAATAAAAATAAACGTCAAAAGATCAAAAGAACTTGGGTGGAAACAACGAAAATTCAAACTTGGATGAGAATCCCACAAGGAACACCCAAAAGGACCAAAGCGAAAAGAGAAATTATCAAACGATATTTCGCCTCGGGCAACCAGCGTGGGCTCATCAGTGGTTTCACAGGTCATCCTCCCCAAACATCATTAAACACCATCATACACTTTGAGTTCCAACCTTAAATCACTCACAAATAGGCATGATTCTGCACTGGTACTTTATCTAAGTCACCTGATCCCTTAAGGCAATTAAAACAAAAAAGAAGTTTAAAAAACCTCCAAATCAGTTACTTCAACCGAAAAGAATCTAAAAACAAAAGACCAAAAGATCTTGGGTGGAAACAACGATGATTCGAACTTGGATGAACATCCCACAAGGAACACCCAAAAGAACCGAAGCGAAAAGGGAAATGATGTTTCGCCCCGGGCAACCAGCGTGGGCTCATCAGTGGTTCCACTGGTCACCCTCCCCAAATATCATTTGATTTCCAACCTTCAGCAAAGTGAAAGATGGTTTTTAATGCTGTTTGGGGAGGGTGATCAGCGAAACCACTGATGAGCCCACGCTGGTTTCCCGGGGCGAAACATCGTTTCTCTTTTCGCTTTGGTTCTTTTGGGTGTTCCTTGTGGGATGTTCATCCAAGTTTGAATTTTCGTTGTTTCCACCCAAGATCTTTTGGTATTTTGTTTCTAGATTCTTTTCGGTTGAAGTAACTGATTTGGAGGTTTTTTAAACTTCGTTTTTGTTTTAATTGCCTTAGGAGCATAATCCTATTGGAAATATTAACACGCCAGGACGAACCCGCATCAGGTGACTTAGATAAGTACCAGTGCACAACGATGCCTATTTGTGAGTGATTCAAGGTTGGAAATCAAAGTGTATGATGGTGTTTAATGATGTTTGGGGAGGGTGAACAATAAAACCACTGATTTCTCTTTTCGCTTTGGTCCTTTTGAGTGTTCCTTGTGGGATGCTCATCCAAGTTTGAATTTTAGTTGTTTCCACTCAAGATCTTTTGTTTTTAGATTATTGTCGGTTGAAGTAACTGATTTAGAGGTTTTTTTAAACTTTTTTTTTTGTTTTTTTTTTTTAATAAACATGAGTTAGTAGTAGGAATAGTGTTTAACTTTCATTGTTGTTTTTTATTTTCTTTGCTTGCAATTTTCGATTTTATTAAATTCTTGTGCTCATCGCATTTAAGAACCTCAAAGAGATCCTTTAGGTACGTTTGGAAAAAATATACAGACCTTAATAGTATGTTCTCACTATTAAGTTTCGAATATCCCTTCCTGCTTGCAGTATATCATTGCCAAAAGCATCCTCAAAAATGTCATTCTCCTCATCTGGGGGATCATGATGTTGTGGTCCCTCTGGTTCAGGTTAATTCCTGTAATGAAATAGTAATAGTAGTAAATAACAAATCCAAACTGGTTTATTATTTATTATTTTCCCATATCTCTGTAAAGAACACATCGAAAATAATTCTAAAATTCATAGTACCATATATACCAAATAATACTAAGTTAATTTATTGATTGATTTCATCAAAAAAATGAAACCAACGTTCAACCAGAAAATATTCTTATCATTCATGCTTCTACTTTTTCCTGCAAAAAAATTCTGAAAAATTTTTGGCTTGAAGTCTGTACATTAACTTTTTCTAAAATGCCGTTTCCATTTGCTCAACTTGGAGTTTTCTTCTTAGAGGTATCATAAGAATTACTCAAGATATCCAAAAAAGCTTTAAGAAACATTTAAATTTTATTAAATTAGACAGCACGCCACTGCGTCATGTCATAGTTCAAAATGACATCTAATGACCTTGAGCAGTTTTTATGACACAATAAAATTTTGACAAGGCTTCCTTTCTTAGTGAGAGTGGCATGCTGTATAATAAAAGTCTAAAAGCTACTGTATTGAGGTTTTCTTTAAATCCGTAGGTTTTGGGGTACTTTTGCACTGCATTAAGCTCAATTGCATTAAAAAAAACCTCATGTCAAAAAAATTAAAAATATTTTATTTTTTTAGAATCTGTCAAAATGACATTTTAATGACAGAAATTAAGTATTAATTAATTATGTATGCTTTCTAGTTTTCAAGAAATAAAGCGTACACAGAGTGTTCCATCTGAAATCTCAAAGGTGGCACCGGTTCCATGGAAACGATAATGATTTCTTGAAATGTTTATTCATATATCTTTGACAGGATGAGGACATTAATTGGAGCAAATTCGCTGTAGCTTCAAGGTAAAGAATTTGGATGAAATGCAAAACATGTCTTTTTCGTGGGCTTTAAAGTCATATTTAAAAAATATTTTTTTACCCCTTTTAGTGGGCACTTGTGGCACGTCGTTGGAAAGCTTTTTTAAAAAGAAAATTAAACAAAAAATAGTTAAACATAAATTGGATCCAAAAATTGTGAAATATGTAATATGTTTAACCATCTAAATAGGCGAAACTACCTCACTGCCTACAACTAAAAACATATGTCTTTGAAACATCATTTAAAAAATACATAAATAAAATAAATGCCGTTTAACTAGAAATTTAAAAAATCAGTCAATTTTCTTTTAGAATTAGGTGGAGTTGGGTTTCATCCTCTAAAAAGGGTAAAAAAATATTTCTTTTAGTATGACTGAAGGGCCTACAAAAAATCTTAATCGACGTATTTTGCTCTTTATCCGCATCCTTCATAATGAGACTCTAGCAAATTTTTTCCAGTTAAATTTCTCATGCACCTTGTATTTTTAATTACCTTTCAACACAGAAATTGTGCATGACTGCACAAGCCTTAACAATTTTATCAGCTTTTTCCGGGGAATAGTGCAGGGTCCTGTCCATAAGAAGACAGCGAAAACGATTTTTTAAGACCCCAATCGTCCTCTCTACAATATTCCTCGTTATTATATGGGCCTGATTGAACCCAGCCGGGCATTTTGAGGATGAGCAAAAGGGATCATCATCCAAGGTCTTAAGTTATACCCAGAATCGCCTAAAAAATAAATTTCGGTACACCACACTAACAGGTTTGGTACTCCCGTCTGCAGTAAAAATTTATAAAATAATTTATTCTTGTGAGAATGGTCGTTCTTCTGTTGTTATTTTCAATTTTGTTTTACTTTTTTTTTTATTTTCCTACCTTGCAAATTTGGGAAATTACAAAAGGATACCAAGATTGTCTCCCAACTTACCAAGTAAATAATAGCCCCTCACTCCCTGATCATAAATGTTCTGGACACATCGACTTAAATTTGAATTTAAAAAAATATAACGATCCTGGGTGGATCCTGGGAATCTGGAGTTAATATGAGTTATGATCATCCGACTGTCACAAGTCTAAAAATTAAATAAAATTAATGGGATCATAAAAAAATTATAATCGCGGGTAATACCACTAAATCTTTAACAGGGTGTCCACAGAATTTTTCGAAAAAAAATCCATGCCTTTCCATGATTTTCCATGATCAACTTGGTAAAATTTTCCTGACTATTACTTTTTTAAAAATTAGCCTACTACAACTGATCAAACCTTTCGTTTAACATTTTTTCTTCTTTTTTTGAAGGTACTTCGTTACACTTTCTGTCTATTTCAAACAGCGATACGAAAATAATGATTAAACTGCGCCGCAGGCAAAAATCTTGAGGACATTATTCTACAAAATATGCAGCAAACTCTTCAAAAATGATTTTTTGATGATTTTTTTAAAATATATTTTCGATTGGCATCTGTTGTCAATTATAGATTGATTGCCAAAATCATGTGATATATGTTGGATAAACGCCCCACAGGCGATTTTTTTTGGAAAATTTGACTAAAAAACTAATTTTCTATACTTTTTGAACGGTGTTAAGAAAGGACTTTCCAAACTTTTGAGTAAGTTCCATGACTTTCCATGACCACTTTTTTTCCCCTGACTCCATGAATTTCCAGGTTTTTCCAGAATGTGGACACCCTGTTTAATATTACTGATAATTTTTCTAGATTGCATGTTTTCCATATTTTTAAGATGCCGCCCGAGTGAAATGATTATTAAAATATATAATAATAAACATTTGGTGTACACTCTGTTTCCTTTATAGAATTCTCAGCACACTTATAGGAAAAGCCAAAATTTTTAAAATTGCTTGGTATCGCGGCAGGAGTACTGATTACAAATACAATATTTTTTCACTATTTTTTAACCTAACATTTAAAAAAGTTTTAATATTTTGCCTTTTTATAAGAATTTATAAAAAATTAAATTTATGTTAAACTATACAGGGTGTACATGTTAAACTTTACATATAAGACTTCTTTTTTAACTACGGGTAGAGCTTGCAAAACTAACAGAAAAAGTAAGTTTTATTTTGGAAGAATGTCAATTACAAATCAAATTAACATAATTATAATTTTAGTTGAAGTACGGTCCTGTGCCTTTGTTGTTGTTTGGCTGGTGTCCGCAGCGCGCGACCCCCACCAATCGAAACGTTCTCTAAACAACAAAATAAAAGTATAACAATGAAAATAATAAATTAGCTAGTTGAGTCTTTCCTAAATAAAATAAAAATGGTAGATAACTAACTTTGTAACATAAGACTGTTGAAAGTTGTGCTTAAACTTTTAACCTTATTATGTAAACACCGGCACTGTCGACCTGGCCGTCTTAAAATTACTTTTTAGCTGAGAAAAAGCCGCAGAAAATTGCAAAAATACACCACAAAGTTATTAATTAAGTAACACCAAAACCCCCAAAAGGGTTTAATTCAAAAAGAATTTACAACTTTTGAATCACCCATAAGTTGTTCAATCGACATTTGCAACTTAAGTTTTATTATTCCTTTAAACTATTTTTGTTCAGTAAAGATCACCTTTCCATCTATTTCAAAATTTAATAAATTTTATCGGTACTTACTATTTGACAATTTAATGAATGATATCCCTTTCTATTTACAAAAGATGCTTCAGGAGCATCAGGATTGTTCCTCGGAGGTGTCACTATCCTGACATGGGTGCAGTCAGTACATCCCAACACTCCTCGAAAATTGAATCTATCTAAAAATCTATGAAAATATAATTTTGTCACAGAGATAAGTTAATTAGCATTTGTTTTATTCGCAATTTTTATTAATTATTTTGAAATAATTTCCTTTATATTTGATCAAACATTCGAAAAAAACCCCAGCACAAAAAGTCTCCAGGTTGATGAGATTGAAAAGTGAATATTGGTCGGATTAGGTAATTAAGTTTTTTTTTAAATGACCTTTGAGTGGGTTTCGAAGAGAAACTTTTCTTAATTTTTCATTATTACTGTTTATAACAATTACGTTAAAAGAAAACGACAGCTATTGGAAAAGTCCACTTGGAAGAAGTGCGTAAGTAAACCCCAAGCAAAATGTATGTCCCTGTCATTCTGTGGCAACACCTAAATCCATAACTTTTTACCTAGACTTACCCTTGTGCAGTATGCCTCATACTCGCCATTGTTGTCGGAAATTTGATCATTGGATCAAAAATAGCGGGACTGCTCAAAGCCTCCACCTCTTCCTCTATATATCTTGATACTGAGGCCTGCGAAATATTAAGGAAGCCACAGACTCCTACTGGAGTCTGATAGCAACCTTGAGCAACAAATTGCAGGAAGCAAAGGCACTAAAAAATAATGAAGTACTTATATTATACACGCCATGTCTACATCATTAACCCACCACGGCACCGGTATAATTTAATATTCGACCAGAAGAAATTTCGAGTTCTTTCTTCAAACATATTCAAATTTATTTATTACTAGCTGAAGACCCCGCAGCTTTGTCTACGGTTTTACCTAGTTTCCGTAAATTGATTTTTATTGCCCAGGAACCCAAGGAATGCAATAGTAAGAGTCATTAAAATATTTGTTGCTAAAATATAATATGCTCGGCACTTTTTTGATGCTTAAACGACAGACAGACCAAGAAACAAAAATGGTAAAAATTGAATTTTTGGTATATCTATATCACTTGGTTACAAGCCAACCCATCACAATTTAAAAATATATATTCAATGACCTTCTTCGAGATTTATTATACCCACTACCTGAAAACCCAATTTCTTCTGTTTTTATTGCTTTGTCATAACTTTGTTTCCGATTTTGATGAAGTAAATAAGTATACCATAGTATAAATAATTAAAAAAAAAAACACCCACCCTTATTAAAAGGGAATTGGTTGCATTAGGGGCAATGTTTATGGCATGCCTTATCAGCTCTACTAATTCAATAACCCCCTCTCGAGGTATTCTGAAAAGTTTAAAAAATTTTCTTTCAGTATAACCCTGGACCACCTCTGGCCACTCTTCGGCTGGCATTATAACGTCATCGTCAATAACCGCTTCCATCCTATTAAAATAAAAATATAATATCAACTAATTAATGTAAGTTCCCAAGGTTTTTTTTAAGTGCAAAGAGGAAGATAAGGATATAATCTAAATATCGCCCAACTTTTATCTTAAGTAAAAATCAATCCTACTACTGTAGAAGTGTAGAGGTCCTCTATAGGGTCATATTTTTTCATATATACTAATTATGGTAACTTAATTAACAAGAAGTGTCTTGACATCTCTGACATAATAGTGAAGGGACATAAGTCGAAAATTTCTATCCCGTGGGATTTTGAATGAAGGAGTTTTGTGACTATGTGGGATTGATAGCTCTTTAGTCACACAATCAAGTGTTAGCGGGTGTTTGGTTCGCATCCGTGTAGAAGGGGTTGATATGACGTCATCTTTCACGATGGCGGTTAAAAATCATAAAAAATACAACTTTCTCAACCGGGGTATGATTATACTCGATGCCATATAATTCGAGGACAAGAATTCCAAAAAATTAATTTTTAAAGGTATCCGACCTTAAATGATCTTGAAAATCGCAAAAAAGAGAAATCCTAATAATTCGACCTGCTGTCAGAACAACTTAAAATGTACCTCAAACTATTAGACTTGTATGCGAAATTCGACCCTTAGAGATTGATGCAGTGTGAATCCTCATGACCTTGAAAAATACCCCAGTAAAATTAACATATTGCAAAAATAACATATTAAAGGGCGCTATTTATCAAATATTAAAGCAAAGAGGACCAAATTGGATAAGAACGATAAGAAGGTCAAGTACAACAATATTGTTAAAAAAAAATTGGTTCAGCTATGACGCGTTTCAATATGGCGGCTGATGTATCAAAATGGCAAATTTTATTTTATCCAATTTGTAAAAAAAAAATACTAGATGGACATAAATTCTTCTTGACTTATCGCCGCTGACTATAAAAAAAAGTTTAGTTAATGCATTACCTTAATTGATCTAAAAAATACGATGTACAAGTGAAAAACTAGCTTTCTGTAGTGTTTTTTCAAATTTACCTCTACGCAAAAACTTTAAGTTCTGGAGATGAAATTAACATCTCAGCCCTAAATAAACACTTCAATTTAAACCTCCCTACCATTTTTTTTTATTTGGAACCTCAGATGTTTATGCTGTACCCCGGCAAAAATGACCTATATGCCTGTCATTTTTACTAAGTTTCGGAACTGTGAATTTTATGTTCTACTCACTTGTCTATCCATTTTCCAAAATGGCGGTCGGAAAATCAGAAAAAAGTCTAATTTAGAATTTTTTATGATTTTTCGACCGCCAAATTCTAATTTAGAATTTTTTATGATTTTTAGACCGCCATTTTGGAAAATGGCATCTAAAACACCCGGTCCAGAACATGGTAATGTATATCTAACTTCTGCTAACTCTCTTATAGGTAATTTAAATTACTTTGTTGGCTAGACAAGTGAGTAGACAATAAAATTCACAGTTCCAGAACTTAATAAAAACGACAAGAATATAGGTAATTTTTACCGGGGTATGGCATAAACATCTGAGGCGCCAAATCAATGAAATGGTAGGGAGGGTTAAAATGAAGTGTTTATTTATGGCTAAGATGTTAATTCCATCTTCGGCACAGTTTTTGCGCAGTGGTAAATTGGAAAAAACACTACAAAAAACTGATTTTGCCTTGCACAAAGTATTTTTCAGGTCAATCAACGTCATGCATCAATTAAATTTTTTTTCATAGTAAGCGGCGTTAAGTCAACTAGAATTTACAAAATTAGATAAAATAAATAGGTCCTATTTTGATATATCAGCAGCCATATTGAAACGCGTCATAGCTGAACCAAATTTTTTTGGACAATATTGTTAGACTTGACCTTCTTATCTTTCCTATTAAATTTGTTCCTCGATGATTAATCAGTTGATGAATAGCGCTCTTTAGTATGATATTTTTGCAATATGTTAATTTTACTGGGGTATTCAAGGTCATGAAGCTTTAAACTGCATCAAACTCTAAGGATCAAATTTCGCATACATACCTAATAGTTTGAGGTACATTTGAAGTTGGTCTGACAAAACGTCGAATTATTAAGATTTTTTGAAGAGAAAATGGCAAAAATCTTGTTTTTTGCGATTTTCAATATCATTTAGGGTCAGATGATCTTGAATCCCCATCCTCGATTTATATGGAAACAAGTATAATTATGCCCCGGTTGCAAAAGTTGTATTTTTTACGATTTTTGGCCGCCATCTTGAAAGATGACGTCATATCAACCTCTTCTACACGGATGCAAACAAAACACCCGGTAACACTTGATTGTGTGACTAAAGACCTATCAATCCTACATAGTCACAAAACTCCTTTATTAAAAATCCAACGAACTTACACATGCCCCTTCACTATAATATAAATATTTAGTTTCTACCTGTTGACTAGACAATGACTTTTTTGAAGTTTTATCTCACAAAATGCTGATCGCTAAAAATTACGAAATTTAAAAGATTGAATAAAAGAGGACTATATTTTGTAGTGTCAAAATAATGATGCCATACATTGTTTACTTAGAGTTTTCAAGTGTAAAGTCAAAGCCTGCTGCCTGTATTGTAGATTTATTATCGTAATTAAATTATTTCAATGTAGCAAAAGCTAATAAAAAAATATTAAAAAAAGTAATTTTTGTTTTTTAATGCAAATCATGTTTTCTTCCAGTGTGTGATGTACTGGGTGATCATTTATAAATACCCCCTCTCACATATTTGTTGTAGAAAGTTGAAATTAAAAGTGAATTATTCATGAAATTATACAGGTTTCTAAAATATTATACATAGGACAGTCATAACGTCACTGTTTTTTTTTAAGTAAGACACTGAATATTTTTATATGTTTGAATTCCATGAAAAATTAGCTTTTTAAAAATACTACATAGTATAGGTCTGCGACTTATACTTATATTTCATATTTGTACAACAAATACTATATAACAAAGTTAAGGGGGTGCTCATTTATAAATGATCACCCTGTATGTACCCTTACAACAAGTCGTATGTATGAATTCTCTCTATAAGCTCAAAGTGGTTCTGTTTAGCTGATACCAACTATGAAAACTAAAATCTTTCATTTGAAATTTCTAGTAATTTTTGAGGTAAATAATTTTTTTCAAAGGGTGAGGGGAGGGGATATCATTTAATTCTACTTTGTATAATGCCATGCTTTACATACCTTCCTAAGAATGGTCCACGTGTGTTGTTGAATCATGCTTAAGATTCAGTCAAGGGTGAGTGCATCCTTTGCACATTAAAACTCACTCAACTAAGATGTACAATAAAACGTAAAAAAAAACGTGTTTTGCTGATTTCCGTCAGTCGATTGAAAACGCGAATTTGCAAACTTCCTTAGTAAAATAGGTATAAATATATTACGTTTTTAAAAGCATTTTTTATTGTGGTCAAACTTCAACCTAACACAACCACATTTGCATGAAATGAGGTATTTCTGATTTTTCGATATGTTGTATGTGATGAAGTGGCCATGACAAATCCTTGTTTTTGACCTCAAAAGCCCTCCTGATCATTATTAAATTCTATAAAAACCGCTACATTTACTCACTTTCTTTACTTTTTGCCAATTCTGACCACTAAGGACTAATCTTACGGCCTTGGTTACGGCAACTGCTAGAAATTTGGGAATTTCTTGATATTTTTTGTTTGACAGTTAACTATTATTATTACTATTATTTTCTTTTGAAATTTTATAGAGTATACCTAGCCATCTGAAAATGTCTTTTTAGAGGTTTTGTACTGTTACATAGCAATAACCCTTTTATGTAAGCAGAGGCATTTTAACAAAAAAGTTTGGAAAGCAATTTATTATTAACTAGCTGAATACCTTTTTACCCATATTTTTCTCGTTTTTATTGCTTTAAATGTCATAACTTTTCTTTCCATAACCCGATTTTGATGAAAGTGTAAAAGTACCACCAATACTGGCCTGGCAGTTTTTGCGTGATGCTGGAACCAACAAACAAACAAAAAAAATTGTAAAAATTGCATTTTTGGTATCTATATACCTATATAGTTTGGTTAGAAGCCAAGACCAATAATTTTAAAATAGGTAGGTAACTTTAGAGATTTATTATACATGTATAGATTACAAGTCTAGTTTATTAAATATCATAAATGAATGTTTGGTGTTTCAGTGTTTCATTAGTCAACTGAAGGGTTAAGCCCAAAGTTAAGCCCTCGATTAGACCTTTAAAGAAAATTGTAATAAAGCTAACTTTAATATTTTGAGCATGCGATGCTGTAAAAATTTACACATACCTATCCTACTAGCTGTTGCACTGTTGAAATAAAGTGGAACGCGAGGTGGAACCCATCTTCAACTCTTCAACTTAAGATTTACCCAGATGCATCTAATCACTCCAGTTAATGTTCATCTAGAAAACATAAAAAGATTCTGCAAGTGAAAATTAGTGCATAGGTAGTATATTAATCAGTTAAATATAAATAATAATAATTTAAATTATTACTAAGGATTCAAAGGGTTAAATTATTATAATTATGATTATGTATAGAAGGAGAAATGTTAAAATATTATTATAATAACCACAGTTTCTAATTTGTTTAAAATTTTATAAACTAGTGCTTACAATGTGTACTACTTCATATCCAATTTTAATTAATTCAATTATTATTTCAAAATAATTTTTAGTATCTATAATAAATAAAAACAAAACATGTTAAAAGTTCCCTCGAAAGTTCCATAAGAAAAGTGGAACTTCAAAAAATTGGGTAACCTCTGCTAGACCAAATTTGTGATCTTGTTGCCATTAGTGGCATGTCTAAGTAATTATAATGCAATGGAATACAACACATATTCTGGGTTGCTTTGCTACAAAAAAATGTCACATAATATGAGCATTGAGGTTACCTTTGACGTACTTTATAAACTAGATAATATTGTTCTTATTTGACATTGATTGCCACACCTCTATCCCTTCTCTTTTACTGAGCAAGAAAAAGTCAGATATGAATCAAAAACAAAAATGATATTAGATATTGCTATGATATTTGAATTTTATTGACAAATAGTTGCAAAACATGACACAACTTTTGTATTTAAATATTTTTCTGAGGGTCAAAATATACTCTAGAAAATATTTTTGTGTAGTGCTGCGAGTTTTACTAGTACTAGTCTACCACTCTTGATATTTACCTTCATTCTTTATCCTCAAATCGTTTGCTTATAGGGCTATAATCTAAAATGGTAATTATGTTGGGAATTTGGAACCTTTGGTTGCACTAAAACAAAGTTATGATTGTTTTCCACAAACCAAAACTACACTTTTTTGCACTCGACGCGCGTTTCGCTAACAACGTTAGCATCATCAGGAGACGATAAACAATCAGAGATTTAGTTCCGTTGACCGTGAAGCCATCTCCACTATGTTGGGAATTTGGAACCTTTGGTTGCACTAAAACAAAGTTATGATTGTTTTCCACAAACCAAAACTACACTTTTTTGCACTCGACGCGCGTTTCGCTAACAACGTTAGCATCATCAGGAGATGATAAACAATCAGAGATTTAGTTCCGTTGACCGTGAAGCCATCTCAACTATGTTGGGAATTTGGAACCTTTGGTTGCACTAAAACAAAGTTATGATTGTTTTCCACAAACCAAAACTACACTTTTTTGCACTCGACGCGCGTTTCGCTAACAACGTTAGCATCATCAGGAGATGATAAACAATGTTGTTTATCGTCAAAAATGCTAACACCCGGAGTTCAAGCAGAACACTGTCCACCAACTAACTAATTGTGAGTAACATTCTTTTGGTTTCTGGATATCTTTTCATAAACTCCTAAAAAAAGGAAACCATAATATTTAAATTTATTCTTATTAGAAGAACAAAAGTAGTAAAATTATAATCCATTATATCAGAATTCAAAAAACGAAAATAAATATGAAGATAAATATTCCTTGGGCAGACTTGGAAGAAAAAAACATATAGACGTCACAGTCACCCCCATACGGTGAATTTTAAATAAGTTGAGAACCATTAGAAAAAAGTTTAAAATTAAATATGTGGCAGTGAAAATTCCCCATACAACAATGTAAATCGATACCTCCGATATACAGGCGAGTGAGCGACATTTTTGACACTGATGATAGTCTTAACAAGGGATTTAGTGTGGGTGAATAAATAACAAAATCAATGAATAGCGAGATTTCCCTCAAAAAAGGTAATGGTAACCGTAGATCCGGATTTTGCACTTGTGGTGCTCATCAGTACGGTGCTAGGAATTAGGAGATGAAATGATGATGGAAAAATATGACACAGGATTAATGTGAAAGACAACCATCTGTTCAATTGCAGAATCGGCAGATGTACCCTCATTTTGAAGGAAAATTAAGCGTCTCTACGGAGACAAATATAATTATCTTTACAGATATCCTAAGCTCTGGAGTTAATAAATTTAAAAAGGGATTTAGTGAGGGTGAATAAATAACAAAATTAATGAATAGCGAGCTTTCACTCAAAAAAGGTAATGGTAATCCGGATCTACGGTTACCATTACCTTTTTTGAGGGAAAGCTCGCTATTCATTGATTTTACTGATGATAGTTATTATATGAATTATTTGTCAAAATGGTCGCCACAAAAGCTAAAAGACCACTGAAACAATTAGTAATTTAAATGTGTACATTGTTAAGAACTTTTTTAAAACAAGGTTGTAAGTAAAATATTAAATGCAAAAAGTAAAGATTTTTTTTTAAACATGTCAGAAAGTTGTAAGAACTGTGGTTCACTGTCTAATACATTTTTTACAAAAAACTATATCAAAAAAAATGTAATTAATAAAAATTCGAAATTCCAACACAAGCTTTAAAAACTTCTACAAATTAAATTTTTAAAATAAAGAAAAATGTTAACACCCTAATAAATTTAATTTTTGAAAATCTCTTCCAGCACCCTGCTTGATGACTGACGACTTCCCACTACTAGGATGTTTTTCTCGAGGTTTTTTTGCTGTTTCGATTTTTTTGGAATAGCATAACTTCTAAGCCATAGTCTTAAAAAATGGAAACTTAAATGACTTGAAGGTATTTTTAGGGGATGGTGGAGTATTTAAACTTGTATTAAGTATGTTACCCATAACCTTACTATAAAAAAGTTCTAAACTAAAATAAAATTATACATTTCTAGTCACTTAAATTATCATAAGCACGCCACTGGTCCTATGGAATAAAATAGTATTGACTATTTCAAGTGTATGATTTTCGACTCATTGAAAGAAAAATGCACCTTTAAAAGTAATTTTAGGGTTCACCCCACGTACTAGACTTACAGTATAAAATGTTGTTTTTTTACTTTTTTTGCTTGAATATCCTCTACTCTGGGAAGTAGGCCAATCCAACTCCTAAAACTGAAAATTAAGGTTGATTGATTGATTGATTGATTAATTTGTGAGTGTGCCAGTATGGCACGTTACTGTCCACTGCGACCACTATTGGGTCTATTGTGACTCACTTTTGACATTTTTTGTTGAGCTACAGAATATTCAGCCCCTTAAAGAGGCTCGTAACTTGCTTTGGTGAAGCATCATTGATCCAGTCCGTCGATCTGTGGTTTACCGAAAAAAAAAATCAAGGTTAGAATAATACTCTGCCAACAAATCAAGATATCTTGCTTTTTACGATAGCTTTAACATGGGGGCAACCAAAACCGTTCTAGTTAACGTTAGCATGTACAATAATCTTTTGGAGGTTATACCACTAGATTTTAAAAATTACCGAAAATTTTTCACTAATACGTGTTTTTATAATTTTACAACTCCGCAGGAGAACTAAAATTTTTAAAGAAAATATGCATTAACAAAAAATTATTTGGTTATTCTTGAAGCTCGAGTTTTATTTAGAGGATAATTTGTCTTATGGAACTTTTTACACATAAGTGATATAATCGCAATTATTTTTCTAAATAATTATTTTTCTTTGGAGACATTTACAGGGTGCCGTCTGATGTCTCTCAGAAAACTTATAGTTCATGGAATTGGTACATTTCACCTTGGATGAAATGAGGTATTTCTGATTTTTTGATATGTTGTATGTGATAAAGTGGTTATGACAAATCCAAGTTTTCAAAAGCTCTCTATATAATTGTTAAATTCAACAAAAATCACTAAATTTTCTCACTTTTTGTCAAAAATTTTGACAACTATAACGACTAATTTTAAAGCCTCGGTTACGGCAAGTGGCTATAAAAGAAAATTTAAAAACAAAATTAGATTAATTTGTTCTTTGTGGGGAAAATAGTTTCTAAGATACAGCAATTTAAAGTTTTGCAAAATTTCCAAAAAAAAATGTTTAGTTTTTTTTGTGTTTTTCAAAATCGAAAAATTAGTCGTTCATGATAACTTGTACAAATTTAAGAATTTTTTAATATTTTTGGTTTAACAGTTAATACTAACTACATGTTCCATGAAAATGGCTTTTTTGAATTTTACTATTATTTTCTTACACACTATAGAAAATAATAAGATTTAAGTATGCCTAGGCATCTGAAAATGTATTTTTTTTTAAGGTTTTGTACTGTTAAAGATACATAGCAATAACAAAAACGTGTGGAGATCCATTTTCTATTAAACTAGCTAAAGACCTGCGTTTTTACCCCCTTTTTGCTCGTTTTTATTGCTTTAAATGTCATAACTTTTGTTTCTGTAAACCGATTTTGATGAAAGTGTGAAAGTACCATCAAAATCGGCCTGGCAGTATGATGCTGGATCAAACAAAGAGACAGACAAAAATTGTAAAAATTGCATTTTTGGTATCTACCTATATGTATAGTTTGGTTAGAAGCCAACACCAATAATTTTTTAAAAATATTCAATGTACAGAAATGGTAGGTAACTTTATAAAGATTTATTATATTTTGTAAAGATTACAAGTCTAGCTTATAAAATATGATAAATGAATGTTTGGTGTTTCAGTGTTTCATTAGTGAAGTGAAGGGTTAAACCCCAAGTTAAGCCTCCGATTAGGCATTTAAAGAAAATTGTAAAGAAGCTAATTGTAATTTTAATATTTTAAGCATGTGATGCTGTAAAAATTTCAAAATTTACACATACCCATCCTGCTAGCTGTTGCAGTTTGCAGAGATAAAGTGGAACTCAAGATAGAATAACCCTCGGTGGAACCGTTCTTCAACTTAAGATGCACCAGGATGCACCTAACCACTCCAATTAATGTTGATCTAAAAAACAAAAAATGATTCTGCAGGTAAATATTATTGGATAGGTAGTATATTCATCAGCTAAATATAAATAATAATCATTTAAAATATTACTAAGGATTTGAAAAGTTAAATTATGATAATTATGATTATGTATAGAAGGTGACAGAGTTAAAATTATAATAACCACACTTTCTGATTTGTTCAAAATTTTATAAACTAATGCTTACAATGTCCCTCAAAAGTTCCATAAGAAAAGTGACACTTCACAAAATCTCAGTATTTTTTTAAAAATTTAAAAAGGTAACCTCTGCTAGAACAAAATTTGTGGATTTACTGTCATTAGTAGCATGTCTAAGTAATTTTAATGCAATAGAATACAATACATGTTCTGCCATGAGCGGATACCCCCTTCATTACATGGACTGGCTTGGTTGCTACAAAAAAAGTGACATAATATTGGCATTATGGTCACCTTTGAGTTACTAGGTAACCCTGATTTATAGACTAGATAATATTGTTCTTCTTTGACGTTGATTGCCACACCTATCCTTTCTCTTTTACTGATCAAGAAAAAGTCAGATATGATGATATTACATAAATCTTGATATTCCTATATAATGTGTAATGTCTGGTTTATTAAAGGGGTTCTTTAGCAAAAATATTACTTGTGCTAATTCAAAAGTAGAAATGATCCTAAAAATAGCAGTGTATGTGATTTGTCCGTATGACTTTAAATAACTGAGATTTTAAATTTCTAAAATCAAAGCTTGGAGCTTTGATCACACCCTTCAGATAATTAATGCAGTCCTTGACTCATGTCTCTTTGACACGTACCCCTCAAATTCATTCAAGGTTTATGGATTCAAAGAAGATGAACAGATGGTTATTTCTAAATGTATGATGCTGCTGTGAGTCTTAAAGTATGGTTCATTTTTGTTTTAATGTATTTTAATTTATTTTAATATATAATTGTTATTTATATATTTAAAGTAATGAAAACTATTAATTTATGGTTACATTTTTTCATAAGATGTTTATTATATACTTCTGTATTTAAACTGGTAAATGGCAAGTCCGTTAATCAAATTCTATTTAAAGTCATATGAACAAATCAAACACACTGCTAGTCTTAGGATCATTTCTACTATAAAATACTCACAACTTGTTGCTGGAGATTTCTTTAATGATCTCAGGGAATGATACTTTGTTATCCTGGTAATTATGCAGTATACGGTTTTCTGCCATTTTTGATTTTTTATGAAAAATTCTTTATGGGGGCACCTACTAGGGTCCCTAGGACTCCAAATCCGCGCCCGTTGTTTTTTTTATTTTTTTTTATTTTTTTTACTAAAACAACCCAATCCAACACAATCCAACCCAACCTAATCCAACCCAAACCAAAACAATCAAAAGCGGTTTTTGAGTAATTCTGTCCCAGAAAGACACACAGATACCATGACAAAATTTTGTATTTAGATCTTTTTGCTCAAATAACTTATTTTTAGTGGAAATAAAAAAGCCTTTTTTGACGATCCCAATAGCTTCCATACTATATGGCTAATAAAAAAAAGTTTTTTAATAACTGTTTTAATTCTTTTTAGGTGGTAAGGATAAAGCAAATCCAAAAAAACTGGAAGATTCATTGGAGGAAGAAGAGGAGAATATTGAAACAAAAGAAAAACCATCAACATCAAAAGATGACCAAGCAATAGATGACATTAGAAGAACATCATCAACGAAAAAAGATGATGAAACTATTGTAAACCGATTTAATTTAAAATCAAGAGAGGTTCGTCTGATGTCTCAGAGTGAAAGTTTAATGAAACAGCTTGAAGAAGAGGGGAAAGATAGAAAGAAAAAATTTGAATTTATAAAACAGCATTTAGATGAACCAAAGAAACAAAAAGATTAATTTCTTGATACAATGAGGTAAGTTTTATTACAAAAAAAGGAAGATTAGCTAAATTTTTTAGTAGTGGGAATAAAATATTACAGGGATTTTTTTCATAAATATTAAACATTTTTTAGATTAACTTATACTTGATGGTTCTAAAAAATATGTTTTTTTTCCTTTATATGAACTTGCAATACCTGTATGTAAGGCTGTTTTTTTTGTATGTCTATTGATCGAACTAGTTTTTGATTTTTAGTTTTACTGTTTTTGTTTTTTTTTACGTTTGTATATTTAAAGATATTAAGTAGGTACAGGTCCCAAATTTTGCACGTTTTACTTCCAGGATAGACAAAAAGTGACCCCCACTGCTCAATAGCAAATTTGAACCTAGCACGTCAAGGTCAGTTTTTTCTATCTGTCCTGGAAGTAGTCCTATGACTAATTGGGGATACCCCATTCCTTCCTTAAGACAAATGGGTACTTTAGAATAAGGTTTAGTTTGTGTTTTATTTTTATTTGGCATAGAGTTGTTTCTATTAAAAAAGAGATTATAGTTATTTCATTTTAACATAGGTATACCCTACTTAAGTGACAAAGTTAGTGAAAGATTTTAATTTAGTCTGTATTAAACTAATTTTACAAAGTGAGTTACTATTTTTTTAGTTTGTTTTATATTTTAAGATGATAGTAAACATATTTTCACTAGCAAATAAAAATATATTTAAACATATTAAAGTTTTTATTTTATATTTTAATTTGTAAAAAAATCTTAAGCTTTTTTTTTCAAGGGTATCAGGGAGAAATCTTGCATAAGACGCTTGAACTACTTTCCTGCCAGAGTCATTTCTCCTCTACCAGGAGAGCCCGGGTAGTGTCGGATTCCTACCGAATAAAACCCCTCGATTGTGACTCCGACCTGCCAGGTGGCAAGCCACAGTCACTGCACTGCAGCCATTACTGGCTTATTGTGCACCCTCTTAGTTCCTAGGCTAACCAGTCCATTAATTTTATCCCCTGCGCAAGTTTGTACAGGTCCTAATGGAGTAGTCCCTAGTCAATATTGGGTCTAGTTTAACTACCCCAAATATTAGATGCCTTTTGTGATCCAGTGCCTCGCATTGGCATATTACATGATCTACTGTTTCTAGTTCCTGATTGCATAGTCTGCAGCTCAGGTCTCCGTGATACAGGCCCATGTTGTTTAGGTGAACTTTAACCGCCATATGGTCGGTCATAATTCCTATTATAGTTCTCACTTGCATCCTACTATACTTTAGCAGGTCTTTGGTGAGCTTAGCATTTAGGGCTTTGATAAAGGCTCTGCTGTGTCTTAGCCCCTGTCTTCCCAGCCAGTGGCTTTTATGTTTTTCCCTTATCTAGAATTTGACCTGGGAACTTATTGTACACTTTGGTAGCCCCAGGGCTGGCTCTGGTCCGATGTATTTTTTTGATAATCCTTGTCTTGCAAATTCGTCAGCTTTTTCATTGCCTTGAATACCTTCGGGCACATAAGCGATCTAAGGGCTGCCTGGCTATCCGAGTATATAGATATGGTCTGACCGAAGTAACCCATTCTATTATTCTCTCTTGCACATTCTAGAATGGCAAAGATTTTTGTTTGGAATACTGTCGGGTACGATCCCAGTGAGGAATACAGGTCTCTCCTAGGTCTTTCCCCGAATATTCCTGTCCCACTGCCTTCGTCAGTTTTTGATCCGTCTGTGTACCAGATCAGTCCTTCCTGTGGCAGCGGGTTGTTTTGTCCTGACCACACTACTCTATCCTGTATAATTACTTCTAGAGTTGGTCCATACAGGTACTTAGATGACATCTCGTCTGATCTCATATGTAGGATTAGTATGTCTAGAAACTTCTCCTCTCTATTATGCATTCCGGTCTGTGGGTTCATAGTTTTTTGTAGCCGATAGAGTCTGATCTTTGCCTCTGCCTGTATCACCAAGTGAAGTAAGGGAAGGTCTAAGAGCACCTCCATCGAAGGTGTTGGTGTAGATCTCATTGCACCTGTAATGCTGAGGCAAGCAAGTCTTTGCACCCTGCTTAGTCTAAGCATCACATTCTGTTGAGTTACTTTTGGCCACCAAACCAGAGATGCATACGTGATAGATGGTATTACCACTGTCTTGTACAACTAGTGTACCATGTGTGGTTTGAATCCCCATTGGTTTCCATGTAAGCGTCTAATCTCCGCCAGGGTGATTTCCGCTTTCTTTATTATGTTCTCGATATGTCGAGTCCATGTTAGCTTAGAGTCCAGTATTACCCCTAAGTATTTGACATTTCTCGATAGCTGAACTTCTTCATTTCCCTGAGGTCCGAGTCCCTCTAACTTCCTCCTTCTGGTGAAGGGGATTATGACTGTCTTCTGTGAGCTGATGACCAGTTTTTCTCTATCAGTCCATTGTTCAACAGTCCTTAGGGCCCGTTGCATTCTATGATGAATTTTCCAGGAACCAAGCTTATTACTTTAGATAACTATTGTACATTTTGATATAATTGATCTCTAATCCTATTTCTTTTTCTTCTTGCTGCCAGAGTTGGTCTTTCGTCTGGTTCTACATATCTTCTAGGACGTAAAGGGCCTTCTTCTGGCCAAAAATCTTTATGCAGAAGACAAAAATTGTGCAACACACATGCAGATGCAGCTATTTCCACTGATTTCGATATGTTGTATGTTCTAATATCTTCCAACCTTCTCCACATAAAAATTTCAATAATTGAAATTAAATAAAACTCGATAAATTCACAATAATCACAAAATATATTGGTTAAATATTACTACCTGTTATCTCCCTTTTTATCAACTTTTTTTTAAATTTCATTAAAATCGGTTTGGCCAATATTAGGAACAGACAGCGGACAAACATTGTAAAAAAAATGACATGAAACCAACTTTTATTTAGTTTGAGCCAAAAGGAAGTAGGTGAAAATTGATTAAGGGTGGTTTGAAAGAGTTTGGTATACTTACAAACCTAGCATGTAACTACCTAAGTATCTACTTGGAATGTTGTGTTTTTTCTATTAATTACATCCAATAGAAAAAAAACTCGAAAAATACCTAATACCTACCTAAGTACCTGCTACCTAGGTTTAGAAGTATTAACATTAAAAAAACTCTTTAAAACCACCATTATTATAATATTCAAAAATAAACATCTTACATTAGGTACCTACCTGATTTTAATTTGACCATTTGTGTGCTCTGCAACAACTCTATCTGAAGAGAGCTTCTTATTGTGCAGCTTTTGGGCCCTTGTTAAATTATGGTTATTTCTATATGGGATTATTAATCAAGTGTTAAGACTAAAGGCACTATCACCTATTAATTATTAATTCCTATTAGTATCAAGAAAAACATTATCCGTACCTTCTTCTTCAATTTTTCGGAAAAGCGCTGAGCTTTCAAATACCTAAAATGCAATCAGTATGACAATATTCATAACAACATCATTAAATAATATTTATGGGTTATCTAAAAAATTACAATATTTATTTTTTTCTTTGCAAAATTTCTGTTACAGTTTTCATGACTCAAGTTTTGACATTTTTTTACTGTAGGTATTAGATAAGTGCAGAGCCTCTGACACACTTACCCTAGAATCATGGGCTGAGCCAGGAAATCCAACAAATGAATATGTTATTATTCTATCTGACTTGCTTACTAGCATCATAATAATATAATGCCTTTTAAATCTCTCAATATAGCTATCCTGCTGCTCAGGATTAACTGTTAAAAAGATATGTGTTCCATCTAAAGCACCTATAGTCCCTAAAATAAATAACAAAGTAAAATGAAATTTTCTTCTTTAAGAGAAGATTTTTTTTTTGTCAGTGACGCTTGCCTCATTGATTGATTGGTCAAATGTGATGACATTTCAATCAATTTTATTTACTCTATAAACCCAGCAAAAAAGTGTATATACTTAGGTATATGACTTATTATATGTTCTCTTACCAGGATAGTTTCTGAAACCTCTGGATATATTTTCAAAATCCTCTTCATTTTCTGGAAACTTAATAAATGTCTTTTAAGTTTATTTATAAAGTAGAGAATTCTGTTTACGATGATCATTACTGACTGTCTTGACACCCCAAATTGGGTCCCAATACTTAATAGGGTGTCTTGTGTTCCCATACACCACAAATAAATTAATACTTGGGTTTTAAAGTGTACGGGATGGTGTTTTTGTTTAGCACTTGTCTGAGATCTAGTGGAGCTATATAAGACATTAATATCTCCATAGAGGTCTTTTCCATTCTAAAAAGCACTAGATTTGCTTCTTAATAGTCTGTATAGGTAAATATCAAAATCAAAGAATTGAAATCCTGCTTCAGAAAATATACAATTTTTCTCTCCATATTTAAAATAAAAGAAAATCACAACTAAAAACACAAAGTAAGGTTATATTTTGAACCGGAGCGTTGTCCAAGCGAAAAGGTTTGGTTTTAACCAAATATTGCTCATCGGCTGATTTCAAGGTTAACCAAGGGACAACCAAGAAATTGGACCGATCCTGGGCTCTGATTTGATTCAAATCTTCCGGAAAATCCGGCAATAAATGTGTGTATTTTAATTGTGCAAAGTCGAAACGTGGTGCGTGTGGTAATGTGAGACAACTAAGATTTCTAAAAAATAAGAACTTACGTCACAAAAAGATAATTAATTAATGGGTCATAATTAACGTCCTTTTAGCCATCCATACATAGTATGGAGGTTATTGGGATCGGTCAAACAAGACCTAAGAACAAAATTTTGGGATGGTGTCTCTCTGTAACACAATAACTCAAAAACCGCTAAACCGATTCTTTGTCACCAGCTGACTATTTTTGGATGGCAGTAGGTCAAGAGGATAGGAAAGAAGATTTAAACAAAATTGTTACTCACATACAGTATGGAGGCTATTGGAATCGTCACAAAAAGTATTTTATTTCCTCTAAAAATAAGTTATTTGGGTGAAAAAAGACCTAAATACAAAATTTTTTCATGGTGAGTGTCTGTCTGTCTGTCTGATTACTAAAAAACCGCTATATTGATTTTTATAAAATTTGGCCCAAAAGTTCTTTGCCGCTAAACGCAGAGCTGATAAGTTTTTGATGTGGGAGGAAGGTTAGAAAGAGTGTAATTACCTTTAATTTTAAAAAGTGCACTAAAAGCTATAAAATAAACTAATTTTTATATATATAGGTACCTTAAAATAGTGGAGTACTTATATATATTAAAGTCTGTTCAACTTTTTGTTAAAAGTTTTTATTTTTTTAGTTTTAGTGCATTTTTTATTATATTTTTTTTTCGTTTTATGTGGTGAAAAAAGGATGATTTTTTAAATAAAATTTTTTTAAACAAATTATAGCTCTCATGAATCGAATAAAATAATAATTATAACAAATAACAAAAACAATTGAACTTGAATTGATTCATTGAAATTGCCTTACTAACGACTATTTTGAATTGTCGTTAAAGTGGTGGTGGAAGCATGAAGCTCTCCGGAATCGAATGAAAAAAGAATTGTGAAAATTGGTTAGGCCGTTTCAAAGTTATGCTGCAGAAAAACAAGACCTTTAAGGGGTACAATGGGCCCGAAGAATCAGCCCTAGTATCCAAATCGAAAGCAGCATGCAACTTCGAGTTGTCATTTTATTTAAAACATGCATATAAGCCCGAAGTGACGACTTCTGGTTTTAAAATGAATTTCCAGTTCTTTCGTGAAAGTGGTGATGGAAGTAGGCAGAAACGCTCTTGAGTCCAATATAAAAAGAATTATAAAAATCGATTTAGACCTTTAAAAGCTATGATAAAAATAAAACTCTTCATGGGGTGCAATGGGCCCGGAAAAGCGACCCAGGAATCCAAATTGAACTTGGCATGCATCGTCGAATTAATATTTTTTTTAATAAATTATTGATATTATAGTTGAAAGTCACGATTTCTTATATAACTTTTAGGCATCATAATGATTTTTTAAATATTGTTGTGAACGTGGAGGGAACCAAACTTAAGCTCTCCAAAATCGAATAAAAAAAGACTTATGAAAATGGCTGAAGCTGCTTAGAAGTTATGCTAAAACGAAAAATTAAATAAAACATACTTATTGATTGCCATTGATTTAACAAGGTGACATAGGATGGTTCTGATTTTACAGACTACAATTAATTCCAACCATGCACCAACACGTCTCACATTCCCTTTTAACTTTTATATGCTGTATTGCTTTGCCTCTCTGGGAAACATCTTGTCTTTCAAGCAGCAAGTGAGCCGACAGTCATGTCTTTTTAATATGTAGTTGTTTTTCTGAGCCAAATCTTGTGGCTATTTGCTTTTGGGTAGTCTTTTAATGGATATATATTGAAACTGTCAGAAAACTCGCAACAGCGTATCATAGGAAGCTAAAATTATTTGTATACTTGATTTAAAAAAAAAACGCATACAAGCAGTCACAAAATTGACCTTTCTAAAAGTGTATAATATATACGGACTACCAGCTAAAATGCCTAAAAACTTCAAAAGTACGACAATTTGTCATATTGTTTAAAAAAGGTCCCTAAGACTGAAAATATATTTTTTTTTAAATTAAGGGCAAGCTTATTTTTATATTAAATTTTGCATAATACTAAAAAATTAACAAAAATAATGTTTTAGTAAAGTCTTTATTGAACAATATTAAATTATCAGTCGAGTAACGGACGAAGACTGTTCTATAAAGAGGGCGGTAACCCATTTCGGAGTTGATAAAATAACAATAATACGATGGAAACAGCGCTGAATTGAAAACAATTCGACGAATAGGAAACTTGGATTAGGCAAAAACGATGGTAAACTTAATACAAAATATTTTAATTTAAAAAAGAACTAAAATAAATAATTTAGTATTTAATAGGATAGGATAAACGTCTGGGCATTGAAAAGGTTAAATTTTGAAAATACTGATGGTCTTCTGAGAGCTGATCCAATGCGCGATAAACAGTATCGCATTTCGTGGTCTCCAATTCCTTTGGTATATTATTTTAATGATTCTACCCCATATATTTTCCATTGGGTTAAGGTCAGGGCTGTTGGCTGGCCAAGGAAGTATTTCTATATTATTATTCTGAAACCATTGGCGAACAACATTAGCCGTGTGTACTGAACAGTTGTCCTGCTGATAAAAGAAGTCATTATTTCCATGTAAAGCCTGTACAGATGGCAGCATAACGTTTTCAAGGATTTCAATATTCACTATTGAATCTTCCTTCGATTCTCCAAAAAAAAAACCCAAACCTCTAGCACTAAACCAGCCCCACATGTTTACAGAAAAATGTCCAGCTTTTTTAATTTGGTTTGTATATTCGGGTTTAAATCTAGAATTTGGTGGACGATAAACTAAAATTCTCCTGGACCGGTATTCTCGTAACTAAATACGCTCGGCGTTTCGTACTCGCTGACCGTATGATAACGTAATATTCGCATACCACGTGACCAAAGTAACAAAAATGGTATTCACGTATATTGAACGCAAGGCGTCGACGAAGTGCGCTCAGCGCGTGGCGACCGTTTGAGAAACACCTACCATTTGCCAGCTGTTTTGCCCTCCGCGCCTACGATTTTCCTACCCTACAATACTTTGTAGAGTGCTGCAGAAAATATAGTAGTATTTTCAGTTTGCGTTTTTATTAATAATTAGAAAAATAAAAATCTCTTATTAGTAGCTTGGGGACGGGTGACAAACACGTACACATCAACCTTACTATTTGATGCTCGATGTAAGACAACTTTTTTTTCCAAAAAATTGCAACAAAAACTTTCTTATCAAAATCGACATCGAAATAATTGAGCATCCGTATAATACTAGAAATAGAAGCAATCAAAATTCTGTAAAACCAAGGGTAAAAAAAGCCATTGGTCAGCGGTGCTTTTTGTATCTTTCATCGGATGTGTACCAAAAAATATCTGGTTTTGTTAGGGTCCTGCCCACATTAATTGTTTTCTTTCAAAAATAAACTAAAAGCTTTCATGAAATATGAAATTAGCAAACATGAAATAAATAGCTTAATTGATATAAAAAATAATTAGCAAACAATATAGGTAACTACCTTTATTTCTGTGTTTTCGTCTGTATTTTCTTTACTTTTCTGAAATATCACATTTTAACTAACTATTGTGAAACCATTTTAACCATAAATGCTACATAATAAATATACGACCGTGCCGGAAACACCACTTTCCCTGACTCAGTGCCGGAATAAATTTAAACTTTTCCGCACTGAGTGCGGAATTTTTTTGTAGGTGTGCGGTTAAGTCTCGGTGTAAACATTTTCCCGCACACTGTGCGGGAACGTGCTACTAGTTTATATCACAGGGTCAAAGGGCGGGTTTAACCAGAGATATGGGAAAAATACCCATTTCTCTGGGTTTAACTGAGCTAAATCAAACCATCAAGTAATTTTTTAAAGGATCAACATGCACTTGTGCAAGTCACCATTTGATTTACCCTTTCTGAACTACGGATCGAAATCGATCACGTAATGGCCTCTTTCTTATACATAGAAAAAGAAAAGGAGCGACAAGACTAACAAGAAATAAAAATGCAAAATTCGGTGATGCCAAGATGTGCTAAGCGAATTTAAATCTGTCTGCTCGTAGGGCAGCGCGTTCGGCAGAGCGAATATGAAAAGTCGTCGGTCAGCGTGCCGCTGAGCGCGCTGTTCGCTATTCGTTTCGCTTAACGACTTCAAAACGTTACGTATTACGAGAATACCGGTCCTGCTGCTTGAAGATGATTGAAAAATTTTTTCGTCAGTGAAAACCACCCTCTCCCAGAAGTCATTATCACGAAGAACGTTGTTCAGTGCAAAAATCACTCTGGCTTGTTTTTGTTCTTTTGTTAAAAAAGGCTTCTTTGCAGCAACTCGACAAAAGACTTCTGACTTGGTTACTCTTCTATTTACTGTTGCTAAAGAACTCGGAAATAATGTTACATTAGCTGCTTTAACCGACGTTGTATAAAGGTTTTGTCTGAGATGGCCAATAAGTTTCTCATCTTGCACTTCAGAACTTACTTTTGGTCGTCCTGATCCATCTTTTATCATTTTATCAACTCGGCTGTCGTCTTCTATAACTCGAGTAATAATTTGAAAATGTTGATATCTGTGGCATTTTTAATGATGTCACACTGAATTTTAAGCTGTCAAGCATACTAAGCTGGTGGTGCCTTATAATAGTATACACTAATGGAAAGCTAAATTTTGGGGCATAGGAAAAAATGCATGTATAAGTTTTTTTTGAAATCAAGTGTATATTGGTGGCCAAGAATAATGTGTGTTGGGTGTAAAAAAACAAATCCAGACGGTTCAAAATAAGGCCTATGAAGTGAAGATGTGGATCAGTTTTTTAAAAATACTAGGATGACAACTGAATTATTCAATTATCTACTACAAAAGGATGAAACTAAAAAACCGATTTCTCCAAAGCAACAACTTGTTATGACACTGCAGTAAGTAAAAATATCTGAAACCTTTGAATGAACTTGAATCACATTAAAATTAACTTTTAGGATTAAACCTAAATGCCACAACAAAATTTTAGGATTTAAAAAAAAATGTTACTTAGTTAAAATAAATCACTATGTTGGTAAGGATTCTCTTAATCTTCATTTTTTCTCATTTTGGTGGGTACGCTTTGTTAAAATATTTTTACTGTGCATAAGTATATATAGTTTTGCCTTGCATGATTTAATCCATGGGCAGTAAGTGTTTTGTGTGATTCAGGCCACCAATCCCAAATTATACACCTACCAATTTACCCTTTAAAAAATTTTTGATCATTTTATTTACCTTGCAGAAGGTTGCTCCATGCAGGAGATTGCTTGGAACAATTATGTTGGAAAAAGCAAAGTACATTGCGTCTTAAAAAAAACTTGCCGGGTACTGTGGGAAGTACTACAACCGCTGGTGCTTCCAGAACCAACAGCAGAAGATCTAAAATGTATTGCATTGGAAATCTTAGCGAGGTGGAACTTACCCAATTGCTGCGGATCAGTAGATGGCAAACATGTCTTGATCCAATGTCCATAGCATTCTGGCACATACTATCTTTCGTACAAGAAATTCTTTAGGTAAGTGAGAAAATCAGTTAAATGTGGAGAAAATGTTAAGTAACTGCTTAAATGATTACTTTCTACAAAAAATGACAACTTGACTTTTAAAAAATGGTTGTTAGTAAGCTTTAAACTACGTTATTTAAAAAAAAATATGGACAAATTTCCAATGTTCCAAGTTATTTTCGGTTATGCACAAATTTCTGGTTTAAACTGTGATTTTTTTAGCATGGTGCTTATGGCTGCTGCTATAAGTTTACTTATGTTGACATAGGGGCACCTGGCTCAGATCATGACTCCGCAATATTTAAAGAGTCAAGCTATGGCACAGCTCTTTTAAATGGAACCTTGCCCCTTCCCAATGCAAATCCCTTACCAGGCACAGACAAACCATTCCCATATTTTTTTTGCTGCAGATGCAACGTTTCCGTTGCACCAGAATATTATTAGGCCATTTCCAGGCAGCTATTTGGATGACCGAAAAAACATTTTTAATATGAGGTTGTCGAGAACAAGAAGAACCATTGAAAACACCTTTGGCTTTCTCGTTCAACGGTGGAGACGCCTTAGAAATCCAATCATAGCTGGTGAGGTTATGTGTCAGCTGATTATTATGACAACGCTGGTTTTACATAATTTTGTACAAAAAGGTGAGGAAGATATACCTCTTCAAGATCGAAAGTAGAGCAAACATAGGCTAAGATACTTTAAATGCAAGTTTATATTTATTGCAGCGTGCTTCTACTGAAGGCACTTGTTTTTAAATTTAGTTTATATTTTTATAATTTTTATTATAGATTCTAGGCTGCTTATTAAAATCTGGTGGCCAATTTTTAACACTAGAGGAATATTTATAAAGTTATTGGTATTTATATAATTCATACTTTTTTTTCTTTTTCTTAAAAGGTGCGCAAGCATGTTTGTCCCCTCCTGCAAAAATATTTTTGATAAGCCCCCGAAAACTGCTGCACATCTGAGCTTTCACAAAAATTCGAAGGCTGTCAAAAGTTTACATAAATCTTTTTTTATAATCTTTCATTTTTCTAATGTTGAAAATCGGCTACCTGCTTTAATTGTTTACTTTTTATGGCTTTATAAAAAAGAAAGGCTCATAATTGTTAAAAAGCTCACAACAAATAAATAATTGAGTTTTTTTTGTAATATACAGCTTTTGCAAAAATTTTCTACAAAAGGTCACCTTTTTATTACTTATATTACTTGTCATTTTTTTCTTTCAAATTTGAATGGGAGCCTGTTATTGGTTTTATATTTAAATAAGTAGCTTTTTATAAAAATAAGAACTAAAATAAAACATAAATATATCTTTATTTTTACACTAATATTTTTTAAATGTCTAGTTTTGGTCATTAATTTAAGTTAAAAAAAACGCTTTTTGAATTTCTTGTAACTTTTGATCTACAAAAACAAATCTAAAGGTTTTTATAACAAAGAGAAAGACAAGGCCACGGATTTATAATTCAAAGTTATAGCAAATTCAATAGGTTACAAATTTTTTGCAAAAATGGAGCAATGACAGTAAAGGGAATACTTTAAGAGCTGGGCCAGGAGTTATGCAAGCTTGGCTTCAAGAAATTTATTGAGCATATCATAAACTTGTTTTTTTTAAATAATTTGTTCTTCCTTCTTCAGTATGGACATGTCACTTGCAAGACTCTTGGCCTAGCTCAAAAGACCCACTTTGTCGTCATCGCTCCTTTTTTTAAAGTCGCTTATAGCAGATGTGAGTTCAGCACACATTGCTTCCTGTGCAGTCTTTTTGTTAACTGCTGTTTCTGCCCTGCTTGCCGGATCTTAGAAATTTTTGTTTTAAAATAAGTTGGTGTTGGGGGCAGTTTTTGCCTCGTGTGTGTGTGTGTTCTGGCCGCGCGTCCGCTATGGTATAGACAAGTGAGAAATGTAGAGTCTTTTAGGGATACCGATGCGTTGAAATGTTTTAAGTGTCTATTTTCTGAAGGATCTAAACATAACCATTCTATTTGTAGTTGCTTCAGGTTTTAGATCATTAACTTTTACTGTAGCCTTTCTGCCACTTAATCTATCCAATTCTAACTTAAGTTGGTCATGAATAGCAAATGGAATCGGTAGATAACCAACGTTTTCAAAATTTTCTTTTGTAGGAATATTATGTTTCCCTAGGTACCTACCAAAAGCAGTAAAAATTTCTAAATTTTTGTTTATAATATTTATTCGCTTAACTCACTGTAAATTTGAGCATGCCTGCCACCTACAAGGACCTGATTTGCCCCATCTATGATTACGAAACTTCATCAGTTTCCCTGTTTTTAAATGAGACATGTAAATTTACTATCCCTATTGGTTTAGCCTGACTGCTTTCAAATCACTCTAAAATATACTGCGTGGGTCTAACTTTGAACTGTTTGTATATTTTCTAGTGGGATGACACTACTTTAAATTTTTTTTCTTCAATATTGAAAATTTCACAAAAATATTCGTTTATCGCTTGGACCAGATTCTTATCTTTTTGAACTTGGTTTACAAACACTCCGTCGTTTTCATCAGAACTTGACTCATTACTCAACATTCCTAACATTTCGGACTTTGCATGAAACAGCAAAGTGGTTTTTGCCAAATGCTGGGCATTCACGGGGACCATGGACTGTCTGACATCTTTTACACTTAAAACTTTGGCTACTTTTCACTTTTTTAGCATTATATTTTGACTTTTTGTAGATTTATATTTCTGATATTTAGTTTTTTATATCACTCACCTCTGTTTCAATGTTTTGAAACTGTAAACTTTGACTTTTACTCTGCTCTGGTATTCGGCAAAAATTGGTTGCTTCATCGATCAAGACTTCTCGGCCATTTCAATCGGTCGGACGGGACAAAAAAGTAACCCATTACTAGAAAAATCAGCTGTTACTTCTTTATGATTAAAATTATGACCATATTTTCTAATAAATAATTTCCTAAGACCATAGGATATGCAATAAAATAGTTTAAAGCAATAAGTTGTAACCAGAGCTTATAGAGTGAACCTTTAAACTTTGGGTTGGACGGGACAAGAAAAACTAAAACTTAATTTTAGTAAATTCTTACTTTTATATATTTCAATTTTTTAGAAAAATGCTTCATCATGGCTTTTCCAACCTAAACAAAAGTCATTGAAAAAGCTTTTCTGTTGGGTTGGACGGGACAAAAAATACAATAATTGAAAAAATATTATTTGCTTTAGGTCTGAAACTGTTTGTATATTTCGGCTTTTTTACATACCAAGAAAAAGTGTTATAGTGGTTTTATGATTTGGAGTTATTTCAAGATTTTTAACAAAAACCAGTAGGTTGTTAAAGCGTTTTTTTTTTAAATAAAATTACGTTTGCTTGAAATGGCCCTTCTCTTATTTTGGGATCCTTAATTCCTATGACAATTCTGTCTCTGAGGGCCTTTTCCTCTTGGGACTGGTTGGAGTCAATCGTGTTATGCATGTTTTTATTAAGTGTCTGCAGTCTGTGAGGAAGTGGTCGAAACTCTCACACTCTTTTTGTGTCCTTCTGGAGAACGTGTACCTCTCAAAACATTAATTTTTTCTTAAGTTCACGTATTTTTGTATTTTAGCCAACATACCGTCTCAATTTTACATTTGAAAAGGGCTGGTCTTGCCCTGTCGACACTAAATAGTCTTAAAATGCCATTTGGCAAGACTTTCATTCTGATGCTGCATTCGGTGATTGCAGCATAAAATCTAGTGGCAATTTAACTGGGCCGCCTCATGCCATTTTATTTAAGCATAAACTGTGCTTTCCTTTGCATAAATCAACCTTAAACTTGGTAAAAACTTTCAACGTTTACACTTAATTTTATGCACATTTCTGGCATGTTCGTTCAATACTTTACGCCTGTAAACTTTTTATTTTATAAATGCAAATTACATCGTGTTTACATTTTGTACAATTGACGACTGTGAACCATAAGAACAACTTAGTTGGTTATTCTAAATAAGGGTTATCTTCACTAACTAAGGTGAAACTTAAACCTCAGATTAACTTTACTTAAACAATTATCATTATTTGCCAAAAATATTGATTTTCACCAACATCTTTTCAGAATATTGGCGTCATAATTTATTTTTTTTGTGCCTATTTTTGAATAACATCTATATAATTCTTTAAAAATTGTTGTATTTGTAAAAATAAAAGTTGAATTAAGATTTTTCAAAGAGAAGGACTCAGTGGTTTCAAGCCGTTGGAAAAGTGGACTAAGGTCAGCCTTTGTATATCTGCACCATACTCCTGTCAATCTAGTAAACACTAGTGGAACACAGAGCTTTAGAATGCCTTTATAAACAACATACCGAAAGTCCCCTAAAATCCCCTGGATCCGAGGTTAGCCATATTAAAAAAATTACAGATTTTTGATATATATTTTTTAAATATTGTTAGTAGGGTAGGTTAGCCACTTTCAAATAAAATGAGGAGATGAGGGTGGGCGTGGTCACCCCCCCCTTCACCCCCTTTACCCCCACTTGACCATTGACCTTTGACCTTTGTCCTTTGACCCCTTGACCTTTGACCCTGGACCTTTGACCCCTTGACCTTTGACCCTTTCATCTTTACCCCCTCTCTTCTTCTCCCCCTCTACCCCCTCTACCTTTTTATATTCCCTCTACCCCCTCTACCCTTTTATACCCCTCTACCCCCTATACCTTTTTATACCCCCTCTACCCTCTCTACCTTTTTATACCCCCTCTGCACCCATTTACACCCCTCTGCCCCCCCCCCTTACCGCTTCATTCATCCCCACTCTTCGACTTCCCTTTCTCTTCATCCCCACTCTTCGACTGCCCCATCTCTTTATCCCTATTCTTCGACTTCCCCTTCTCTTCATTCCCACCCTTTATTTCCACCATTCACTTTACCCCTCTACTTTTCTCCCACCACTTACTTATTATTTTGAGCGAGGTGGGAATGACATAGAATTTATTGTTTAAGAAAGCATAGTTTATTTATATATCAGAGGTAGAGCCACACAGATGTTAATAATAGTGGTTGATTTTCTGCCTCTTCTTAATAGTGTTCATTTGCATGTGTTATTCAATAGATAGAATCAAACGAGACAACTATGCAACCAATTTATTATCACCAGGTGTAGCAGATGAATCCCTAAACACGTGAACGAAGTCGCGGGCGGCCAGCTAGTTGTTAAATAAAATTAAACTTTAAATAGCATTTCAAAGCAACACCAGTTCTTTATAGTCAGTTTTTAATTCAATTTACAGAGAAAGAAAAACTCGAAAGTTGGGCACGTTTTGATGTAAGCAGCTCGAAAGAAGAAACTCTAACTGAACCTAAGGAAAAAATATAGTTGTGAAAATATGCCAAACTTTTTTGTACCTATAAAGAGTATATACAAACAATTATTATTATTTAATAAAATTTTTGTAACTTATTTGTTTTCGTGAAAAAATTAAAAATTTATTGGGGCCCGTACACAGTCAAAACTAAAGATTGATTTTGTCGAATAAAATTAATTGGTTAAAAAATTACTTTAAATATTAGTTTAGTGACAACTTATATCTCCGAACTGTATTGGTTATACATAACAAAAGCAGAAGAACTTAATTCGAATCCACAAGTTACCAGTGAGGAACTAGAAAATGTAAGAAGATATTTGAGTGGAGCGTTGTTTTGCCAGCAGTTTATTTATGGATTATTTACCGAATCTACATTCTTTCAATTGATGTTACAAGAAAACCTACAAAAAACTCTTTTTGTGATTCCGCACTTTAGCAGATATCTTTCAGAAGCTGACGAAATGCTAAATAGTAAAACGTTCTGACTCTCTTTTATATTAAAATATTGACTTTGCAAGGAAAATGTCTTGGTTTGATTCCAAAGAATACAAAGAATTTCACGACTTGCAAGGGGCCATAGAGTATATTTTCGAGTTATTTCGAGATAGGTATTTTGAAGCTGAAAATGCCGAAATGCGGGGCGGAGGCCCAGGTTTTTGGAACGTAGAAGAATGTTTTTTAATGAAGAAAAAATACAAAAAAAGCAATATTTCTCTGTGTTGAATACTTTAAAGACTTGAATTTGAACACATTAGTTAACGGATTGATTGGGTTAGAATTATGGAGTGAACTTTTTTGATATTAAGGCGTTCCTGCCCAAATATATTTTGGACAAAGTTATAAAACTTGCATCAGATTTAGAAGAAAATTAATAAAAGTGTATGTACCTATTATTGATGTATTATTTCACAAGATGATTTACTTTAAATAGTGATTAATTCTAAATCTATTCAACATTAAAAACATGCTGTATTAACCACTACACGATAGGTTTTTTTTTTTGCGCTTTAATAATTCATTTTATATTTGTTTTGGCTACCTTATAAAATTATGTTTTTTTTTGGAATCTATAGGAGAAAGGCTGTATATATTTATATGTATCAAAAGAAATTTATCTTGAAAATATAAACAAATTGTGCTGAGAAAATATGTGTTTTACTTTTTTACAAGAAAGAGCCACCTCTGGGCCCATATTTGCGTGATTAAAAAAAAACGCAAAGCGCTGCCAAGATAAATGGTAAAACACACACACAAGCAAAAACCATAGCAAAAGCTACCATGCGTTTTTAATGGGAATACAAATATTCCTACAAAGTTAAAAAAATATACATATTATTTAGGTTAAAAATCCAACGCTTTTAAAATAGAAAAGATGTATTTATTTGCGTTTGTGTGAGGTCGAAACTGTAGAGTAGCTTTAAATCACCATGCGGGTGGTCAAAAAAAAAAAGCCGCATATTGACTTAATGTGTAGGTAGGTATGTGATTTGGGTGGCGACATTATATCCGTCCCAAGCATATATGCCTAGCTTTTTTTTTCACCCTAAATGGGTAGATTTTGTCTTTTAATGAGCATCCCTTTGTTGTGAGACATAAAAATGCACTTAACTTTTTCGGTGAATGGTAGATTTCTTCGCTAAGATTAATGTTTGTTATGTTAGTAAGCGGCTTTTCTTAGAAAAAAGACCACACGTATCAAAATGTGTACTATAGGCGGTAACTTGTTGGGGTGAGATTATGCTAGAATAAGGATTTTAATACGTTGTGAAACGAGTGTATACAGGATGAGGCAAATGGACAGTGGCATGTATTGCTCTTTTGTTTAATTATACAGAGTCGCAAAAGCATTGTTGGGGACATATATTAGTTTTAATTTCAAAGAACCAAAACGCAACAATAAAAGTAGCTTGCAATAATTATTAGTATCTAGAACAACTTGATTATAATATTATATTAAAAAACAAGGTTAGAAATCAAGTCTCGAGACGAAGTTGGTAATCTGAGCCGAAGGCGAAATCCATAATTTGAACAAAGACGTTATTTACTGTATTATTTCTGCGACTAAAAAAAAGCACACAATTGTATTTTTTTTTAATTTACTTTTTTTTTTTGACGTTGTTAGTCATCATCAAATAACAATAATAATGATGCGTGATGTGCAATGTTGACATATCCGTGTACAAAGCGCTACTTCCAGGACTTGCTTCTCAATAGCGAGTTATGCATTAACCATCTAGTTAAAAGATGGCAGACATATACAAAATGCCAGAATAAGACAGCTGAAGGTAACTTAAAGGTTAAACTCGCTATTGAGAAACCGTCCCTAGAGTGAGTTGTCCTTGTGAAAAACCTCATTTTATATAGCAGTCGTATAAAAACATTATTATTATTTAGTTTTAACTGCTAGCATTAGGTACCTTTTAATGGTTTTTTGTATTTTTTTAAACTATTCATTTGGTTTTTTTACTTTACTTTTTAACTTAAAATACTAAAGTGCCAAATTCTAAACACCGGTTTAATTTAAACAAGGTTTAACATTGCGGTGCAGTTGGTAATAAAAGCATTAATTACTTATACAGGAGGTGAAAATACTAGCTTTTTCCAAAGTAAGGTAGAGTTTTATTTAAAAAAACAAATTCTAACTTGCAAATCAAATACGATTTCTTTTAGCCGCATTTTTTTTCTATTATTGAACGCTATATCTACAAGGAATAAGCAATATTTTCAATTTAAACAAAGTAAATATACTAAATAATATTGTTTCTTCTAAAAAAGTAGTAAAAAATCAGTTCCTAGGTTCGCCCTTTTTACAGGAGAGTTAATGTCGCCGATTGCAAATCTGCTTTATATTTTTTTTTTGTTATATATTCATCAAAAACACGATTTTACTCACTGTCCGCATATAGCAAAAACTTGTTTTTATGTTACCGATGCAAAATACTTTTCTTTATTGTTCAGTGGAACAGAAAAAATTTTTTTTTTTTGCACACATATAATGTCGAAAAAATTTATTAACCAAGAAAAACGGAGTACCCATTATCGAAATAACTGCTTTTGCGTTCTAGATTTTACACTTACAACTCGCGGCTAAAATTTGTTTTTTTACTCGCATTTTTTAAATCACTCACTGCGTTCTTTCTTTAAAACCACGCTTTTAAAGAAAAAGCATTATTTTAGCCACTAGTTGTAAAAAAATGTTTAAAAAAGCTAAAAAATAATAAATGGGAATATTCATTCATAAATAGCCCATCCTAATTTTTTTACCCAACACCTTTAATACCTATCCACATTCCTTTAATATATTGGAAAATGTGCTCGGCCGCGGTTCTTCACTAACATTACCAGTGTTTAGGTTTCTCACGAGTAATGAATCACTCGCTGCGTTCTTTCTTTAAAACCACGCTTTTAAAGAAAAAGCATTATTTTAGCCACTAGTTGTAAAAAAAATGTTTAAAAAAAGCTAAAAAATATACCTTTATAAGTGTGTTATTTTTCATTACTTATTTTTTGATCAAATGGGAATATTCATTCATAAATAGCCCATCCTAATTTTTTTACCCAACACCTTTAATACCTATCCACATTTCTTAAATATATTGGAAAATGTGCTCGGCCGCGGTTCTTCACTAACATTACCAGTGTTTAGGTTTCTCACGAGTAATGATCGATGATGAAAAAATTATGGACCGACAGCAAAAATGATCGACTGATAAAAGATTGATCAACAAAAGATCGATCCACAACAAGATCGATAGCAAAAATGATCAATCGATCGATAACGAATCGAGAGCAAAAATCGATTTTTACAATATGCTTGATTTTTAATATAATTTAGTAAAAATCCAATAGGTGTCCCACGAGTGATGATGGATCGACAGCAAAAATGATCGATCGATAAAAGATTGATCAACAAAAGATCGATGGATAAAGAATCGATCCACAAAAAGATCGATAGCAAAAATCATCAATCGATCGATAACGAATGGAGACCATAAATGGTTGATCAATAATAGATTGATCAACAAAAGATCGATCGATAAGGGATCGAGAGCAAAAATCGATTTTTACAATATGCTTGGCTTTTAATATAATTTAGTAAAAATCCAATAGGTGTCCCACGAGTGATGATCGTTCGATAAAAGATGTAAAAAAAAAAATGATGGATCGACAGCAAAAATGATCGATCGATAAAAGATTTATCAACAAAAGATCGATCGATAAAGGATCGATGCACAAAAAGATCGATAGCAAAAATGATCGATCGATCGATAACGAATGGAGACCATAAATGGTTGATCAATAATAGATTGATCAACAAAAGATCGATCGATAAGGGATCGATTTTTACAATATGCTTGGCTTTTAATATAATTTAGTAAAAATCCAATAGGTGTCCCACGAGTGATGATCGTTCGATATAAGATTTAAAAAAAAAATGATGGATCGACAGCAAAAATGATCGATCGATAAAAGATTGATCAACAAAAGATCGATCGATAAAGGATCGATGCACAAAAAGATCGATAGCAAAAATGATCGATCGATCGATAACGAATGCTTTAAAAATCCGGGGTAGCATATAAAGGTTTGCTCCATTTTTCTTGTGTAGTAGGTAAGGTTTAATAAAATAATTTTTTCTAACCGGGTAAACAAGGGCTTGCCCAATTTCTCTAGTTCTATATAAAAATACTTCAATTTTTGAAGCTCTGAGGAAAAGGTAAAGTAAATGGTAATAAACAACTACGTCAATAACTAAATTTTATTTTTTAAAGGTTTTAAAGAGTTTTCGGTCAGGCCACTAGATATAATCTTAAAAGTCAAGTGGTGCAAAAACCGTTTCCGTCAAAATGTATTTAAGTTTTCAAAAATTGTTACAAATTGCCACTTATACATATGTATATACAGTTAAAACAATAAATTTTTAAAGCAAGCATAAAAAAAAACCCATCACAAGTTCATTTTGCTTCAAAATTTTTTAAATTTTCTTTGATAACTTCTCCTGTTGTGCACGAGTACATAATTGTAGAGACTTGAAAAATATCGCGTTTTTAAAATAACAGACGGAGCTTTATAATATTCCAAAAAAATTAAGTCTCTCTTCACTCGTTGTCAAGCAAGCACGTCACATATAACAAGTACAAAAAGAAGAAACCACAAAGTCCAAAAAGGAGAAACCAGCAAACCTAGACATGGAAACAGCCCTAAAGCTAAGGACGGCTATCTCTAAGAAATGCAGTTACAAAGTTTAAAATTGTCAAATCTGCTTTGTTAAAAAGATATGGCCTAGAATTGCGGTTTATTTCATTTATTTATATTTTTTGGTTGAATACAAACATATTTTTGTATTTGGTTATGTTATATTTTTTTTTTCGCAAACGCTGTTCGAATTTAATTTAATTAAGAGACTAGAAAAGACATTGTCTGGTTTTTTAACCTATTACTACCTTGTTTTTTAGCCTGTCACTGTGTTTGGTTTAACTAACTAGTGTTAAAAAACGAGATACCTATTTTGATTAAAGAAAAAAAAAGACGTCTATACATGCAAACATAATAAAATGTCTCCACTGTCAGGTGTACTACATGGCTTTCTGTATACAGGGCAACGTAATAAAGCCTTCTTCTTCGGGTTTCTTGTTAAAAAAAAAATTAAAAGATTTAAAAATTGTCTTGTTTTTGCACATTTTTTACCCTAATTTAATCAGTAAATGAGATGAAAGACCTAGTTATAGTTTTTGATCCAGAAGTAGAATTTTACAAGAATGTCGAATTTGTTAGTGCAGAAGGCATTGACCCACTTTTAAAACAAATATATTAGTAGTGTTTTGAGTACTATTTTTGTTTTTCTCGCACCACATCGTTGTCCATTGTTAGGCTTGAAACTTGGTCAACCCATTAAACATTCTTTATATTTAAACTGATATTAATTTTTTTTTATGAGACTGCTGTTTATGGGCAACTCGCGGTTCCTAAAAATATGCCTTAATACCGAGCTTAATAGACAATTATAGCACTTTTTAATTCACAACCAAGCTCTAGGTTCAACTAGGCCGACAGCTTTAAAAAAATGGTAAAGAGGAACTTGGCCTACACGATTTCTGGCCTATAAATCCGTACGGTTTAAGATCCGCCGTTCAGCCATCTTTGAACAACTGAAGCAGTATTTAGATCAATTTTGGGACCTCTATTATACATAATATACACGTATGATATAGGCAGCATAAAGTTGATCCGAAGTATTATAGGGACGTCTCAGGACAAGTCAGCGAGGACTTACAATGTACCCTAGAATATAGATATATAGATAGAGGAGATAGATGGTCAGACTTTTAAGTTTACTGAAACAGCCTAAAATCTGGGAGTGTTTCTGGATACTTCCCTTAGATTTGAGCAACACATTTCAATCTCAAATCTCAGCCAAAAAACGTACATTTACTTTAAAACATTGTATACTAAATAAAATATCTTGAACTTTAAAGTACGTAAAAGGCTATATGAATCATAAATTACTACTTCCTACTGTCTTGTACTTTTTATCCCTGTCTAGCAGCAGTAGAGTGTCAACGTCTGCAAAAAACTCAAAACAATTGTTGCCAATTTGTTCATAGTATCCGAAAGTACGATCATGTTTCTAACATAATCAATGATTTATCTTGGCTGCGAATTGAAAGTTTATACATATACTCGTTCCCAATGCTTATTTTTAAACTTTTAAAAAAGATCAAAAACATCCTATCTGAGGGAAAAACTAATTTATCTTAGTGAGCTTCATAACATACCATCCCAACAAGAACTAAAAAAAACTATCTATGCATAAGCATTTTTCCAAGTTATTTGAAATTAGTTTTACTTACAATGGCGTTAAATATTATAACGAATTTCAGAAATATTTTTAATTGTGCATCAGTACCATCATTTAAACAAGATCTAAAATATTTGCTGAATAAAAAACAAAAAATAATTGATTTCTACAAATTGGAACGTACTTTACTAGAAGGGAGTGTATTACAGTTTACAGCTGTACAATTTTTGCTTGCTTTATTTAAGTAAATAAAAGGGTTAACGTTGTTTCCAGTTTTTAATATTTGTACTATTTTTAATTTGTGATGCAACCTTTCAATAAAGACTATTTATTATTATATTATATGCAAAATTCTGCATATATACTATTCTACACAAATTTCAAATTGCCACCCGAAGGTGCACTGTACCTAAATTTATAACTGCCCACTGAAGTTAATTAGAATAATTGTCCAGGTTCGTCACATATATTCGTCAATTTTCGTTTAAAAATTTATGTTACAAGATTGCCCAAAATGAAATATGCAGCCTCTGCAACATATATGAAGTTAAAACTACATACCGTCTTCTCTTTGTCTGTCCCCTATATGGAGGACTTCGACCCGCAGCATGGGTAAACCCAGGTTACATTGTAGAAATCTTAATCAACAGTTTTAAGATTTTTGCTGGATACTAGGCTTAACACAATACTGTATTGAAATGGGTATTTTCAGAAACAATAAAGTACAGTAAGTAAATAAGGGTACTGTTGTATTGGCTGATCTCCTCTTTAAATCACAACGAACATAAAACCTAAAACTCGAAAAAGATTTGTAGGATACATAAACTACATAAAGTATAAAATCTTTTATTTGGCTATTTTTTATAAATAAGATAGAATGTTTCTTTAGTTAATTAATGCCTAACTCATTTGTCTCTTGTTTCTTAAAAAAATATTTTAAAGTTTTGTTTTCTTTTGTTCCGTTTTCTTAAATATTAATCCCTACAGTGCCGTTTTATGTAACAGGTCTGAAGATACCTATGTAGGCCAAACACGTGTGACCTACCAAATTTTAACGTAAAAACTTTGAGTTTTTCCAATTTAAAGCAATTGAAATCTAAGTCTTTGTTTTCTATTACCATTCTTAGTTATAATACAGAAAATAATGCAATAACATTTAAACTTCCTAAAGCAAGCACACATCTCAGCAAAAAAAAATGGGTAGCTTTATAGAATTTGTGCCCTATCAATAACAGCTTATGAGAAGTGTGTAATACATTTCAAGTTTGTTTTCATACTTTTCGCAAGATTATCATAAATCCATTTTATGGATTTTTTTTTGTGTAGTATTTGATTTTTTTGTGTAGTATTTGTCTTTTTTTATATTGGAATTATCACAAAGCATGTTTGGTAAAAACTCTTACGTAATACAATCCTAACTAAAGCAAATGGTCCATTAGTTTTATTAATTGTGATCTGTAATTGGGCTTCAGCTTATTTCATTACTTATTGGGCTTCAGCCTGTTGATTAATAAATAAATTAAAATAAATTGTGGTAAAAAAACACACAATAACAAACAGAAATCTACACAATCACGTTATATTTTTTTAAAGTTTATGTTAGTACACTACTATTAAAAAAAAAGGGATATGGCGTGGCATGGCAAGGGTGTCACATCTACCTAAATTATAAAAACGAGTCCCTGTGTTTTATGATCATACGTGTACTTACTATTCGTTTTTTTTTCAATATAAGCTGTTAGTCTATTAACGTATAATACATTATATAACACGTGCATTCTTTACTTAAATTTCTGACCGATTCTGAAGTGTTTGCATGTTAAAAAAAAGTTCGGCGGACATTAGATAAAACAAAAACTATATTCACAATGTTGAAGTAATCCATCTTAAGGGAAAATAGCTCTAAAATTTTTCTCAATTCAATTTAATTGCAGAATATGTTTTACCTTTCAACAGGGTAAAATTCATAAGCAGGGGCTCGAGGTTGGAAAAAAATAAACCAGAAAATTAATGAACGAAAACCTCCAGGAACCCTTTCACAAAAGTAAATTTGTTACTTTTTCCGATTCTTTATATGATTATGTCTGTATAATTATTGAAACAATTTACGTTTCTTTTAATAATGAATTGTAGGTAATATATGTAGTTTTGCGTTAAATTTGGAAAGCTCGCATTATCAAACCTCTTACAAAAAATACTTTAATATACTTATGGTTAACAGTATTTAAAACAACCACTAAAATATTTTGGAAAAATACTTGACTTTACCAGAGAATATGGACGGTTCACTCCATCGATATAACAACCTACGTCGATGGTTCACTCTTTATCGAGCCATATATATTTTTTAAAGTCTAAATTATTAAACAAATAGAGAGCAACAATTTTTAACATTTTTTTTTCATTATTTCTTTCACAATTTAGAAAACGTTAACTTTTTAAAATGACAAAAAGCTAGATTTACAAGGCCCACCATTTGTATTTACGATAGCCACACAATATCACTTTAAACATTGAGGTGGAGCCAAGGGAGGAGTCTAAAGTTAAGGGATGGTACTAGTTAAGATCTTATATAATCCAATAACGCAGATCAACAAGTCAGTTTTTTTTTATCTTCGAAAATAGTACTAGGTTTTCAATTTTTTTTGTGGTTTAACAATGTCGCAAATGACATTAGAAGCTATTATTCGTGATTTAGAAGAAGAAGAACATGCAAGAAAATCAGAAGAACAGGAACTTCAAGCCTTGTGGGAACTGGAAATTCCTAAGCATAACGAAGGAATTTTTACAAAGGCCGAGAAGGTATCCAGCGAAGACGAAGAAAGTATTGTTTGGCTAGACATGATAACCCCGGTGACCCCAGAGGTGTTGGAGGACCATCAATCAAATTTGAAAAAAGTGGTAGTGTTGGAAGATAAGCTGCTGTCGTTGGCAACCCATAAAAGGTAAGAATATCTACTTAAATAAATCAGTTTCCATTATTAAAAAATCATCTCTATATAGTTCTCTTTCAGTTTCATTCAGTTTTTTGTCAGTTTGTTTGTTCTGGGCAGTATAAATATGGTTTATTACATCAAGATTGGTTTACGTTTCCATTTAGGGTAAAAGTTTCGGCAAACTTAGGTATCCATTCCAAAAAAATTATTGAAAACTTTTGAAAAAAAAATCGCAGGCGAGGCCGCGAGTATTTAACTAATAATAAATAAAGCTTTTAACTAGAAACAAAATTTTTATTCAGTTTTTTTTAAGAATGCAGAGACCGCAATAAAATGCCCAATGATGTTTGCTTTGTTTTGTATTTAACTAATAATAAATAAAGCTTTTAACTAGAAACAAAATTTTTATTCAGTTTTTTTTAAGAATGCAGAGACCGCAATAAAATGCCCAATGATGTTTGCTTTGTTTTGTATTTAACTAATAATAAATAAAGCTTTTAACTAGAAACAAAATTTTTATTCAGTTTTTTTTAAGAATGCAGAGACCGCAATAAAATGCCCAATGATGTTTGCTTTGTATTAAAATATTATAAGACATAGGTAATTGCCTAATTAGCATTAAACAATAAAGTAAAATATATTTATTTTATTTTTTCAGAGGAATTGATCAACAGACTTTAGAGCGGCAACCGAAAGAAATTGTGGCTGGTCCCTCACTACCCCGCTGCTACAGCGAAGAGGGTATTTTAACAACCCAACTAGGATTGGTTCAGCCGCAAACAAGGTAAAAGTATTTACTTAAATGAATACATTTTTATTGGAATAAGATTTGAAAAAAAATCGCATGCCAGGCCGCGAGTATTTAACTAATAATAAAAAAGCTTTAGCTTTTAACTAGAAACAACATTTTTATTCAGTTTTTTTTAAAGAATGCAGACACCGCAATAAAATGCCCAATGATGTTTGCTTTGTATTAAACAATAAACTAAAATATATTTATTTTATTTTTTCAGAGGAATTGATCAACAGACTTTAGAGCGGCAACCGAAAGAAATTGTGGCTGGTCCCTCAATACCCCGCTGCTACAGCAAAGGGGGTATTTTAACACCCCAACTAGGATTGGTTCAGCCGCAAACAAGGTAAAACTATTTACTTAAATGAATACATTTTTATTGGAATAAGATTATTATCATTACTTCTTTATTGCGAATTACAAATTCTTGAAAAATATTCTAGACAATCGCGTTCTAATTTTCTTTACGGATTTTCTAGGACAATTTTTTAATATTTACTTTTCTCATTGATATTGAACTAGTCAATATGTGTGTATGTACAATATGTCTGAGTATGTATTTGTGCGCATGTAACTCTCAAACCATTGGACAGATTTCGATGACGTTCTTTTCTGTTTGGAGTATACGTATCTTTTAGAGAGTTTTTTTATTTATGTTCGATGAAAAGTTGGCTAAGTATTTCCAAAGATTATTCGGTTTTTGTTAGAGGTTGTCTGGAGCTCTAAGAATGTTTAATTTTACTATTAAATTAAAATAAGTAATTGGTAGTAAACAATATAATAGTTTTTTTTCATTTTCCAGTGAGGCTGACTTGTTGCGACAACCACTGGGCATGTTGGTGCTACTAAACGTAGTGCAAGGTCCCGCTAAAGAGGACTTTACTCCCTCCCAAACAGATACAATTGGGGTCGTAAAACGACACAGGCAGTGTCTAGATGAGGCCGTTAGGATCGAAGGGGAGGTTGTAGATGCTCTGCAGCGGGACAGTGATCGGATTCAGAAGGATCTGGAACGGGTTCAGAAAGAACTGATTGAAGCTAAGGACCGGTTTAATAAGAAAAAGGCTATTAAAAGAAAATTTATGGATGAGTTGTGTGGCAACCACTAAGGAATTTTATTTTAGTCGCCTTGTATATTTTGATTTTTTGTTAATAAATAAGTATTAGTTTTAACAGTATGTATATTTTTTTCTTATGCAAAACCAAACGAAATGAATGCTTCAGTAAGGTTTTATCATAATTTATTTTTTCTTGAGAGTCAAAAATTAAAAAAAGAACACATGCACAGTGACATTGTCGCTTTACCATGTATTTTAGGAGTTGTTTTTAAACACAACTATCTATAAGAAGGCAGTTTTTTTATTCAGTTCTGTGTTTAAACCACCCTATATAGAGTAGGTACTCGGTAATATGTAAAAAAATTGCTTAGTTTATATGTGTTTTCACTTATAATGGACAGATAATGAACACGCAGAAACTAAGTGAATGATTGTCTAAGTTAAATGACACATTAGAGAAACCGCTAGAGACATGGGTTGGCCACGATTATTTTTATGAACAAAAGAAAGAGTGCCTTTTATTAATTCTTTCTTATTCTCTCATTTTCATTAAGGGCTAATGTCAGCATAAAACAACAACACTGGAGTATGCAAAATATTAAAAATATAACAAAAGTTTTAAAATTTAATAGCTTATAACAAAAGCAAATTGTGCGGACACGACCGCTGACAAAGGATACAAAATTCCCTCACTTATACAAAAGTGTCGGATTGTTTGTCGCCATTTAAACTTAAAAATATTAATTAAAAAAAGTGTTAAAAGAATCTTACAAATACATTTTTTCAAATTTATGACACCCATCTTTAGATACACTTTAATTTGAAAACAATGTCTACTACAACTCGTCGGCTTCTGAAAAATATCTGCTACTGAAGTGCAGAATCATCAAAATAGTGTTTTGTAGGTTTTCTTGTGACATCAATTGAAAGAATGTAGATTCGGTAAATAATCCATAATTAAACTGTTGACAATGTAGTGCGCCACTCATATATTTTCTAACTTTTTCCAGTCCTTCGATACTAACTTTTGAATTTGATTTGAATTAGGTTCTTCTGCGTCTGTTATAAGCTACCAATATAGCTCAGATATATAACTTGCTACTCAACTAATGTTTAAAGTCATTTTTCAACTGATTTTATTCAACAAGATCGATTTTTAGTCTTGACTGCGTTAGGTATTAAAGGTGTTGGGTAAAAAAATTAGGATGGGCTATTTATGAATGAATATTCCCATTTGATCAAAAAATAAGTAATGAAAAATAACACACTTATAAAGGTATATTTTTTAGCTTTTTTTAAAAATTTTTTTTACAACTAGTGGCTAAAATAATGCTTTTTCTTTAAAAGCGTGGTTTTAAAGAAAGAACGCAGCGAGTGATTCATTACTCGTGAGAAACCTAAACACTGGTAATGTTAGTGAAGAACCGCGGCCGAGCACATTTTCCAATATATTAAAGGAATGTGGATAGGTATTAAAGGTGTTGGGTAAAAAAATTAGGATGGGCTATTTATGAATGAATATTCCCATTTATTATTTTTTAGCTTTTTTAAACATTTTTTTACAACTAGTGGCTAAAATAATGCTTTTTCTTTAAAAGCGTGGTTTTAAAGAAAGAACGCAGTGAGTGATTTAAAAAATGCGAGTAAAAAAACAAATTTTAGCCGCGAGTTGTAAGTGTAAAATCTAGAACGCAAAAGCAGTTATTTCGATAATGGGTACTCCGTTTTTCTTGGTTAGTAAATTTTTTCGACATTATATGTGTGCAAAAAAAAATTTTTTTTCTGTTCCACTGAACAATAAAGAAAAGTATTTTGCATCGGTAACATAAAAACAAGTTTTTGCTATATGCGGACAGTGAGTAAAATCGTGTTTTTGATGAATATATAACAAAAAAAAAATATAAAGCAGATTTGCAATCGGCGACATTAACTCTCCTGTAAAAAGGGCGAACCTAGGAACTGATTTTTTACTACTTTTTTAGAAGAAACAATATTATTTAGTATATTTACTTTGTTTAAATTGAAAATATTTCTTATTTCCTTGTAGATATAGCGTTCAATAATAGAAAAAAAATGCGGCTAAAAGAAATCGTATTTGATTTGCAAGTTAGAATTTGTTTTTTTAAATAAAACTCTACCTTACTTTGGAAAAAGCTAGTATTTTCACCTCCTGTATAAGTAATTAATGCTTTTATTACCAACTGCACCGCAATGTTAAACCTTGTTTAAATTAAACCGGTGTTTAGAATTTGGCACTTTAGTATTTTAAGTTAAAAAGTAAAGTAAAAAAAACAAATGAATAGTTTAAAAAAATACAAAAAACCATTAAAAGGTACCTAATGCTAGCAGTTAAAACTAAATAATAATAATGTTTTTATACGACTGCTATATAAAATGAGGTTTTTCACAAGGACAACTCACTCTAGGGACGGTTTCTCAATAGCGAGTTTAACCTTTAAGTTACCTTCAGCTGTCTTATTCTGGCATTTTGTATATGTCTGCCATCTTTTAACTAGATGGTTAATGCATAACTCGCTATTGAGAAGCAAGTCCTGGAAGTAGCGCTTTGTACACGGATATGTCAACATTGCACATCACGCATCATTATTATTGTTATTTGATGATGACTAACAACGTCAAAAAAAAAAGTAAATTAAAAAAAAATACAATTGTGTGCTTTTTTTTTAGTCGCAGAAATAATACAGTAAATAACGTCTTTGTTCAAATTATGGATTTCGCCTTCGGCTCAGATTACCAACTTCGTCTCGAGACTTGATTTCTAACCTTGTTTTTTAATATAATATTATAATCAAGTTGTTCTAGATACTAATAATTATTGCAAGCTACTTTTATTGTTGCGTTTTGGTTCTTTGAAATTAAAACTAATATATGTCCCCAACAATGCTTTTGCGACTCTGTATAATTAAACAAAAGAGCAATACATGCCACTGTCCATTTGCCTCATCCTGTATACACTCGTTTCACAACGTATTAAAATCCTTATTCTAGCATAATCTCACCCCAACAAGTTACCGCCTATAGTACACATTTTGATACGTGTGGTCTTTTTTCTAAGAAAAGCCGCTTACTAACATAACAAACATTAATCTTAGCGAAGAAATCTACCATTCACCGAAAAAGTTAAGTGCATTTTTATGTCTCACAACAAAGGGATGCTCATTAAAAGACAAAATCTACCCATTTAGGATGAAAAAAAAAGCTAGGCATATATGCTTGGGACGGATATAATGTCGCCACCCAAATCACATACCTACCTACACATTAAGTCAATATGCGGATTTTTTTTTTGACCACCCGCATGGTGATTTAAAGCTACTCTACAGTTTCGACCTCACACAAACGCAAATAAATACATCTTTTCTATTTTAAAAGCGTTGGATTTTTAACCTAAATAATATGTATATTTTTTTAACTTTGTAGGAATATTTGTATTCCCATTAAAAACGCATGGTAGCTTTTGCTATGGTTTTTGCTTGTGTGTGTGTTTTACCATTTATCTTGGCAGCGCTTTGCGTTTTTTTTTAATCACGCAAATATGGGCCCAGAGGTGGCTCTTTCTTGTAAAAAAGTAAAACACATATTTTCTCAGCACAATTTGTTTATATTTTCAAGATAAATTTATTTTGATACATATAAATATATACAGCCTTTCTCCTATAGATTCCAAAAAAAAACATAATTTTATAAGGTAGCCAAAACAAATATAAAATGAATTATTAAAGCGCAAAAAAAAAACCTATCGTGTAGTGGTTAATACAGCATGTTTTTAATGTTGAATAGATTTAGAATTAATCACTATTTAAAGTAAATCATCTTGTGAAATAATACATCAATAATAGGTACATACACTTTTATTAATTTTCTTCTAAATCTGATGCAAGTTTTATAACTTTGTCCAAAATATATTTGGGCAGGAACGCCTTAATATCAAAAAAGTTCACTCCATAATTCTAACCCAATCAATCCGTTAACTAATGTGTTCAAATTCAAGTCTTTAAAGTATTCAACACAGAGAAATATTGCTTTTTTTGTATTTTTTCTTCATTAAAAAACATTCTTCTACGTTCCAAAAACCTGGGCCTCCGCCCCGCATTTCGGCATTTTAAGCTTCAAAACACCTATCTCGAAATAACTCGAAAATATACTCTATGGCCCCTTGCAAGTCGTGAAATTCTTTGTATTCTTTGGAATCAAACCAAGACATTTTCCTTGCAAAGTCAATATTTTAATATAAAAGAGAGTCAGAACGTTTTACTATTTAGCATTTCGTCAGCTTCTGAAAGATATCTGCTAAAGTGCGGAATCACAAAAAGAGTTTTTTGTAGGTTTTCTTGTAACATCAATTGAAAGAATGTAGATTCGGTAAATAATCCATAAATAAACTGCTGGCAAAACAACGCTCCACTCAAATATCTTCTTACATTTTCTAGTTCCTCACTGGTAACTTGTGGATTCGAATTAAGTTCTTCTGCTTTTGTTATGTATAACCAATACAGTTCGGAGATATAAGTTGTCACTAAACTAATATTTAAAGTAATTTTTTAACCAATTAATTTTATTCGACAAAATCAATCTTTAGTTTTGACTGTGTACGGGCCCCAATAAATTTTTAATTTTTTCACGAAAACAAATAAGTTACAAAAATTTTATTAAATAATAATAATTGTTTTTATATACTCTTTATAGGTACAAAAAAGTTTGGCATATTTTCACAACTATATTTTTTCCTTAGGTTCAGTTAGAGTTTCTTCTTTCGAGCTGCTTACATCAAAACGTGCCCAACTTTCGAGTTTTTCTTTCTCTGTAAATTGAATTAAAAACTGACTATAAAGAACTGGTGTTGCTTTGAAATGCTATTTAAAGTTTAATTTTATTTAACAACTAGCTGGCCGCCCGCGACTTCGTTCACGTGTTTAGGGATTCATCTGCTACACCTGGTGATAATAAATTGGTTGCATAGTTGTCTCGTTTGATTCTATCTATTGAATAACACATGCAAATGAACACTATTAAGAAGAGGCAGAAAATCAACCACTATTATTAACATCTGTGTGGCTCTACCTCTGATATATAAATAAACTATGCTTTCTTAAACAATAAATTCTATGTCATTCCCACCTCGCTCAAAATAATAAGTAAGTGGTGGGAGAAAAGTAGAGGGGTAAAGTGAATGGTGGAAATAAAGGGTGGGAATGAAGAGAAGGGGAAGTCGAAGAATAGGGATAAAGAGATGGGGCAGTCGAAGAGTGGGGATGAAGAGAAAGGGAAGTCGAAGAGTGGGGATGAATGAAGCGGTAAGGGGGGGGGGCAGAGGGGTGTAAATGGGTGCAGAGGGGGTATAAAAAGGTAGAGAGGGTAGAGGGGGTATAAAAAGGTATAGGGGGTAGAGGGGTATAAAAGGGTAGAGGGGGTAGAGGGAATATAAAAAGGTAGAGGGGGTAGAGGGGGAGAAGAAGAGAGGGGGTAAAGATGAAAGGGTCAAAGGTCAAGGGGTCAAAGGTCCAGGGTCAAAGGTCAAGGGGTCAAAGGTCAAAGGTCAAAGGTCAATGGTCAAGTGGGGGTAAAGGGGGTGAAGGGGGGGTGACCACGCCCACCCTCATCTCCTCATTTTATTTGAAAGTGGCTAACCTACCCTACTATCGTTGTTTATGGGGGTAAGTATCTAAAAGTTGGTATGTAGGTACTCATTGAGGCCTAATATAAAAATCCAAGATGGCGTCCTAGTAATGTCAAAAATAGATGCGCTATATCTGAAAATACCTTCTCTCATTATCACCTAAATTCCTAATCCGTTTACCCATGATCGTTAAATTTGGTGCACAGGCTAACCATAAACGTCTTAATTTAAGAATTGAGGTATAACTATTATCTGTCAAAAATTACGGCATCATCATCATCTTACAATAAATTTTGCACATCTAGGTCGGCCATTTTAAATAGGAAGATAACCAAATTTATCGGAACCTGTTTCTAGCAAAGCCTTTAACAACATACTAAAAATACAGCTTTCTAAGTACGAAGGGGCGGGTGGCAAGTTTTAAAAAACTGACACTTTTTCATAATATAGTAACAAAAATAATTTAAAAAAGTTTTTTTACAAAAAAAGTTATAATAACATATGTACAAGCCGATATAAGACTGGTGGCCAATATATTTATTTCTAACCCTCCTCCTCTTATTCCTTCCTATTGACGAACTTTTTCTAAAATGACTTTTCGTTTAAATTATTCTAAACATAAATTGTCCTTAAAATATGCTTTTTAAAAATTCAACTTAACAATTTTGAAAATAAAACATTTTAATCCTGGCATGTGGCACATCAGGGTAAAGCATTTTTTTAACAGATCTTGAAAACACCATGCAATTTACTCCACCCCCCCTTTTTTCGTATTGTCCAATTTTTTATTAGTTTATTTGTATTATTTTCAACGTGGCAAGAACCCTTGGTATATTGTCAAGTTCTAAAAAAAGTCTAACTTGACCGATGGTTAAATTATTGAACGAGCCTTATAAAAAAGCTATATGATAAAAAATAAATTATTGCGGGGTTTAGATAAGTTGGCTTTGACAATAATTTACTTACTGGCTAAACAAAGTTGGCCTTTATTATACTTTTTATTGAAAATTTAATTGCCACATTAAATATGAAAATCATATGCTAGCTACTACAGTTCATGAGTTGATATTTTTGTACTTTCTACACTCTACAGTTTTTAGAAAATCGATAAATCGGCTTTTGATTAATCGTATTCCAGACAGACAGACGTCATGACAAAAATTTTTATTTTGGTTTTTTTTTTGTTTTATTTTTAGTGGAAATAAATATGTTTCGTGAAAATTAAGTCAATATGAAAGAAACAGGGCAGAAGGGGATAAATAGGTATATTTTTGAGATCTGCTTAAAAATGCTTTTCAATGATGTGCCACATGCCAGGGTTAAAAGGTTTTATTTTCAAAATTGTTACGTTGAATTCTGAAAAATTTGTCAGCTCATATCTCAGAAGATATAAAAAATAGGTTTATAATATAGGATATTTTTAGGAAAATTTACGTTTATATTAATTTGAACGAAAAGTAATTGTAGAAAAAGTTCGTCAATAGGGGGTACTGAGAGGGGGAGGGTTAAAAGTAAATATATTTGCCACCAGTGTTATATCGGCTTGTACGTGTGTAATTATCACTTTTTTTAATCTTTCCTTTAATTATTTTTGTAACTGTATTATGAACAACTGACAGTTTTTTAAAAATGGCACTCTTAGCACTTAGAAAGCTGTATTTTAAGTATGTTCTTAAGGGCTTTACTAGAAACATGCTCCAGAAATTTGTAAGATTGCGGCCAAATTTTCTTTGCTTAGAAATAATCTTTTTTTTGTGTTTCGGCTATTTTTAAGAAAAGTGGAGCTGTATATCATATTACTTGACATTTTGAGATATCCAAATAATTCTATTTCCAAAAATATACATAGTGAATCTAAGGAAAATATTTTTTTCCTTGTAAATTAGGATTTGTACAAATTGAAATGCTATTATTTTTCGTAGATGAAATTCAAATAAGAGGATCAACCCTATTTACATGAGAGAGAAATAAATCCTGTAAGAATATTGTTAATATAGAAATTAAATTTAAAAAACTGCACCTATATATCTGCAATTTTTGAGTTTGAAGTTGGTTAATCAGAACTGCTCTATTTAATGAATTTTGGGATTTTAAAAAGGGGATTTTCCATTTTTTAACATAAAAACATTTTTTTTGTATACCACTAAAAATTTTTTTAGATACCTTACCCCCTAGCGCAACTTCGAGATAAGGCACCCATAATTGAGGAAAATGTGTCGACAACTACCATGGACAAATTTGTGGTATCTATATCGTTTATAAGTTTTTTGGGAAAAACATAAGATGTCCATGCAGCTAGCCGGGATTCGAACCTGGAACCGTCCGCGCGGCAGACAGATACGTTGCCCACTGCGCTACGGCGGTCTGTAAAAAAATATATTTAGACTACATAATTACAAATTTAATTTTTTATATTATATTCATCTTTTAAGTAATTTTATTTTAAAAAACACCAATTCTTTTCCCAATGGGATAGTGATTACCAAAAAACTATTTGACAATTGGCTTGAACCTGAATATATTAAAGACGAGGAAATCATCCACCCAAACATCATTGACTGCTGAAGACATTGCCCAGTTATTACTTGTCCTAGAATATACACCCGGGTACCGGAACATATTAGAAACACTGATAAATTAAAATTAATTGAACAAAAAGTAAAGCAATGGCTCATGCCAATACCCGGAAAAATCGTGCACAACTGGATTGAATTAAAAAACTTTTATTATGTTTAAAATTAAGTTATAAACAAGTTACAAGAGTAAAATATAGATATAAAATATTAAACTACCCCAATTTTATTATGACATGCGTCTAAATAATCTACTGAAATTGACATAAAATTTAAAAAGCCAATATGTAGTACACCTAATTATATAAATACGTATAAACTTTTTTTTTTAAGTTTATGGATTATCAAATGCAAAAAAATAATTTTATATTAATTTTTCTTTTCTGTTAAAAATATTTTAAATTTTATTTAAGTTAACCCATTTTGCGAAGGCAAATAAAACGTTTTGGGCAAATAAGCCATTGAGGCTTTAAAATGCTCTTAGTATGTTTATTTGCGGCTAGAAAATGAAACAGGGTTAACAATTTTTTGTAATTATTATTTATTGTAGTTTGAGCTTTGCCGCCTTAATGAAGAAATTAGCAATTTGTAAAATATCGTAAATTAACAGCAATTAATGAAGAAACTGTAAAAAATAACAACAAGAGGATATTGCTTCAGTGGCAGAATATAAGACGTTGCAAGCAGTTTTATTATTAGTGGAACCTTACATCACATCGCATCTAAAAGGCATCGAAGACAATTTTCAACACTTTTTAATGACTTATGCGATTACGCCTTAATCTTACCTTCAGATTTATGGCGCTCCTGTTCAACTGTAGCGAAGTGACTGTTTGCAGAATATTTGTCGCCACCCTCAATGTTTTGTACTCCCGAAAAAAAGCATTTGTATTTTCGCTATTAAGGGAACAACTTCATTCTACGATTCCGTATAGTTTTCAGGAATATTTTAGAAAAAACGTTACAGTAGCGATAGACTGTTTTAAAATATTTTTGAAAAAACCGTCCATCCTGCATGCTCAAGCAGCTACATGGTCCAGCTACAACCACCACAATACTAAGTATTTCATTGGGATTGCTCCTTGTGGAATAATTTATTTTATTTCAAATGCATATGGTGGCAGAATAACCGATAAGGCGTTGACTGAGAAATGCGTTTTGTTAGAAAAATTAATTCCGGGTGACCTCATATTGGCAGATGGGATTTATAATTGGAAATATTGTCAAACGACATTGCATCAGCGTTAAAACCCCTGCTTTTTTTAAAGGAAAAAAGCAGTTGGAGACAATTGAGTTGGAAGAGAGTAGACAACTCTCGTGAGGTAACTTAATTTTACAGAGAAATTTTTAATTGTAAAGAGAAATTTTTAATTTTAACCATGCTTGACAGTCATGTAAAAGAAAGAAAGAAAGATGGGTCAACAAAACATTTCACACCTCATCTAAAAAGGCTTTTCTAAAAATTGTGAAAAATAATACTTTGAGGAAGAAGGTTTCATTATTGTGAAAAAAGTAAAATAACATTATTTTTGAAATAGAAACCCGAAAAAAAATAACCCAGAATTTACTTTTAAAAGACCGCTTTGTTAAAAATAAAAACATGATGAAAAATACCTACATTAATAATTATTAACTAAAAATTTTTATAAAAATGGGGTATTGTTGAGTGTAATATGAAATTTTTTTTTTTTATTATTTTTAAATTCTTTTAAATTCTTCTTTTTTACCAAATAAGCTTTTTGTAGAGCGGTAAGGACGAAAAGCGTATACTTATATAAATTAAAATGACATATCATCACCATTTTTTTGTAAGATTTTTTTAGAACCCGAGGGTAACTAAATATTTTTTCCTCACTTCTAGGGTACACTTGATTTAAAAAAAAAACTCACATACATTTTTTCCTATGCCACAAAATTTAGCTTTCCATTAGTGTATACCATTATAAGGCACCACCAGCTTAGTATGCCTGACAGCTTAAAATTCAGTATGACATCCTTAAAAATGCCACAGATATCAACATTTACAAAAGTTCAAATTATCACTCCATTTATAGAAGACGGCTGGTCTATAAGAAGAACGGCCACCCATTTTGGAGTTGATAAAATGACGATAATGCGATGAAAAAAGCGCTGGATTGAAAATAATTCTACTTATAGGAAAGATGGATCAGGACGACCAAAAGTAAGTTCTGAAGTGCAAGATGAGAGACTTATTGACCATCTCAGACAAAATACTTTTTCAACGTCGGTTGAAGCAGCTAATGTAACATTATTTCCGGGTTCTTTAGCAACAGTAAATAGAAGAGCAATGAAATCAGAAGTCCTTTGTCGAGTTGCTGCAAAGAAGCCTTTTCTAACAAAAGAACTAAAACAGGCCAGAGTGATTTTTGCACTAAACAACGTTCTTCGTGATAATGACTTCTGGGAGAGGGTGGTTTTCAATGACGAAAAAATTTTTCAATCATCTTCAAGCAGCAGTAGAATTTTAGTTTATCGTCCACCAAATTCTAGATTTGAACCCGAATATACAAACCAAATTAAAAAAGCTAGACATTTGCAGCTTGTAATAGAGAAAAACGGTGATCCTATTAAATACTAATTACCATCGTTTTTGTCCTAATTCAAGTTTCCTATTCGTCGAATTGTTTTCAATCCAGCGCTGTTTTCATCTTATTATTGTTGTTGTATCAACTCCAAAATGGGTTACCGCCCTCTTTATAGAACAGCCTTCGTCCGTTACTCGAGTGATGATTTGATATTGTTCAATAAAGACTTTACTAAAGCAATATTTTTGCTGATTTTTTAGTATTATGCAAAATTTTATATAAAAATAAGGTTGCCTTTAATTTAAGTAAAAAATATTTTCACTTTTAGAGAACTTTTTTAAATAATATGACAAATTGTCGTACTTTTGAAGTTTCTAGGCATTTTGGCTGGTAGTCCGTATATATTATACACTTTTATAAAGGTCAATTTTGTGACTGCATGTATGCGTTTTTTTTTAAATCAATTGTACGTATCTAGAAAGAATGATAGGCAGTCTGGGTTAAAAGTATATTATACTTTCTGAGACTTTCACAATCAACATTGTCAGCAGAGTAGATGAAGGCGAGATATGTCTCGCACAAGACGGTTTGCTGTGCCACGTTTAACCTTGGCCCAACCATAATAAATTAAAATACTAGACACTTAAAGTAAATATTTCAATGCATCAGTATCCGTATACCTAACGCGTTCGAAATAAAGACAAAATACACATATTTTTGACTTGTTTATGCGATGTTTCGAACGATGTCCGCTTTTTTGAAGAGTGCGATGACAGAAATGCTGATTGAAATCGTTGCGTCCGTTACGATACGTGCATCTTTCCGTACGCAACGAGATTCTGTCATCACACCCGTCAAAGAAGCAGGCATCGTTCGAAACATGGCATGAGCAAGTCAAAAATGTAGCGTATTTTGACTTTGTTTCGAACGCGTTAGGTATACCTGTACGGATGCGTTAAAATATTTACTTTAAGTGTCTAGTAATTTTAGCCCCTTGTATCAAAACCAAAACCATTTCACATCTTACCTTTTTAAAATTGCCACGTTTGCCAAACGCTAGATATTCGTACGTTATTGGACAAGCTAATCCCAACTCTACGCACATATTTTACTTACCTTCGGTATAATAAACGAGCCAGACTTTGCCGCCGCGCACATCCAAAAGAAACTTGTACTTGTCCAGTAATCACGGTGTTTCATAATTCTATTCGTCTGAACCTGAAGTTCGAAACGGTATCGCAATCCTTATTGCGAGTGCTTTTTGTGCTTTGTCGATTTTATGTAAGTTTTACTATTTAATATTAGTATTTAATTATTTTTACCCCTAATATATTTTCTATAAAATGTCTCCTTTAACTGAAGCTAAATGGTTACAGCCTTAAACTTATAACAGATACTATTTCTAAATCTCAACAAACAAGACAGAGATTAGAAGACCGAAACCAGGCAAATGCATTTCTTACAATTCCATACGTTAAAGGAGTATCAGAGAAAATTCGAAGAGTAGCGAAAAACTTTAATATTAAAACAGCTTTTAAATCTAGTAATACAATTCGAAGCCTTCTTAGTAAAACAAAACCGGAGAACATACAAAATAAGGAATGCATTTACCAAGTTCCTTGTGAGTGTGGTGACTCATACATAGGCGAAACTAAAAGACCACTATCTGTTGGGCTTAAGGAACATCAGACGAATACCCAAAAAGGTGAAACAATGAAATCAGGAATCGCCGAACATGCATGGTCAAAACAACACCGAATGAAGTGGGCAGAAGCAAAGGGGTTGCACAAGGAGTCACACTGGAAGAAACGAAAATTCCTTGAAGCTGCCTTTATTGGGCAGAATCAGTGTATTTTCAGTAAACCAAGTGTTGGAATCCCAAATATTTGGAAGCCCTTCCTTGGGCGGAGCCAACTTCTTAAACTTCAAGGTTGAGTGATTTCTCACAGTATATAAGTACGTAGCCTTAGGAATTGATTGTAGTTTGCACCTGAAGACGATCAGATATTGTACTGATCGAAACGTCGTGTATAAATAAAATATAGACAATGGAAGTCCGAAACACAGAGTTAATTTCAAACACGTCATTGTCTCAAACTTTTAAACAAAAAAGTATTTCTCGAAAGCACGACTAGTCCATTATCATACATTCGCGAGTTACTAAAGTAAAAAATTACGCAAAAATTATAAATCTTACAGATTTTACTCTTAGTCCGGGTTCTCTGTATTTACTAAAGTTATGAATAAATTATCAATACGAAAAGTCGGGTAAACCCTCTGTAAAACCGGACAACAAAATTTTCAGGTAAATACTATTCACATGAACTAAAATCTGGAAACGTATATTGATATCTGCTTTTTTGCTTCAAAAATTATGTTTTTAAAAACAATATTTTAACACGTCTTTTAAATATTTCAAAAACTAAAGCTCTTAGTAATTTGAACCAAACTGCAGAAAAATGTTTATTTCAAAGTTACAATTTTTTCAACTATTTCACACTTTTCTCTTCCTATACCCCCCATCATTCTATCCAACATTTTGCTGGGTGGCCAATAAAACGCTTTGGTACAAAATTTTGGTTAAAATCATAATACATAATGCCTTCTCTATTATGTGTGCAGACCGACAAAAAATCCTTTTTTTGTAGATGTAGCTGTTTTAGGACCCAAATAGCTACTAAATTTTTGATGAACTACCGTACCATGTACTAATAACATATTCGTATAATGTCACGTCATATGTCATAACGTATGTGTCACTGTGTTTCAAGTAAGAATCAAAACAGTTTTTTTCCCTCTTTTGACTATTATATGTATACTTATACGTAAAAAAAAATATTCCGTAATAATTACAGAAAACTGAGCAAAGTTATCTAAATTATTCAAATGAACTTAAAACTACATTAGATTTATAATGTTTAAAATCTTTTACCAAAACAACGCATTCTTATCACAGTACCTATATATTACCGTTAAAATCCGGTTTTTCCTAGTAAAAATTAGTTATAACTGTTAACCTTATTTTAGATTAAATTAGACTAGGAAAACCAGGTTTTAACTGAAAAAAAAGAAGTACTTAAATTCTTAGAATAGCTAAACTCGACTAAAGATGAACTTTCACAACACGTAATAATTTTTTTACTAATTTCGGATATAAAATGGGACACAAGTTCACACACCAGGCACGTAAATACACAAGGAATCGAATTTATACTTCCACTTTATTAAGCACTATCGTCGGGGTAAAAATAGGTACTGTTATAAAACTTGCCTCGCAAATCCTTAAATTTTCGTGCTGCTTAAAGTCTTATCCGAAGGCTTCCAGCCAAGCTCCCCTTCTATTCCTTCACTTATTATAACTTACCTTTAATAGGTACTTGAAAGAGCTGAACTCGGTCACAGGACTATTTTTTGCAGCCTGGCACACAACAGAAATAACTAATAAAATTAAATCGTTTGATAAAAAAAACTATTTACAATAATAACGAGCCGCCGATGACAAAAGCGAGGTAAACAAATAAAAAATGACAACGTAAGTCTCAAAATAAATGTCAGGCTTCGCTTCCTTTAGAGCTTGCTCTAGGATTAGTGTCATTAGATTCAACCACTGGTTGAAAGTGCCCTCGCATAGTTGGTTGAATCTACCCCCTAGCACTTCTTTTATAAATGACAATTTTTGTCCATATAGAAGTAAATTGAGTTTAGATTGATTGTATTTTTTCAAATTATAAGTTAACCCAAAATATTGGATAACAAAAATAATATATTTTTAAACTGTCGTAGTTTTTAATAAACTTCAAATAAAAAACTTGCCTTTGTAACGCAATTTTGGAAATATTGACCCTTGACCTAAAACCACAAAAATGTTTGCACTGACCGACCGTTTTTTAAATTTCAATCAAAATGTGCCCATTGGTTGATTGTGCCCCTCTTTTCCTTAAACATTAAAGACATTTGTGAATTGCCACTCCGTTATTAAAAATATAAGAGGAGTAAAACAAGAGTGTTTGTCAGTAGTTCCACCAGAAAAAGCTTGCCTACCTACCATAACTAATTTATAGAAAGGCAACAAACCCTAGTATTATGAATACACACAAAATCTAATTATAATACATTACTAGAAGTTCGAACTTTAAATGTTGCTTATTATATATTAAACTAGTAACAATAATTTAAAATTCTAAATTAAATTTAAAGATTAATTAAAAAATGATATTTGTAATGTTATAGTTTTATGAACTAATACTTTATAAAATTTTGTGGCTTCGACAGAAAATATTTTTGAGCAACGGTAACTATTTATTATTTACATTATATTTCCATTACCTACATAATATGAATAATAAGATTTTGAACAACAAAAACCTAAAGCATCTTGTTGTCTAACATTTTTTTATACAAACTGCAAATAAAACAAAAATTACTCTATCTTCACTAAATTGTTTGTGTGCAAAACCCTGTTCTTAAGAGCAGTCGTCAAAATAGTATATTTCACGTTTAAGATATGTATTTCCCAGATAATTAACTAAACTAAAGTTCATTATAGGAAAAAATTAAAAATAGAATTAAATTCTAAAGGGTTCCAATCGACTCCTTCCTCGCAAGCAAGTACATAGTCAAGAGGTTTTCTAACAAGTATTTTTAGTCCTTTATCCTCTGTATGACTGTAAATTAAATCGTATTTTTCATTCGTTCGCTTGATTTGTCTATCTATCATTTTACTTAAATCTGGGAAAATAAAAGGAATATGCAAATTAAAAAAAAGTATAGTATGCTTGACAAAAAGGATCTGACTGTACTCTTTTTCTGAAAAAGTGTCCTCTCTTTGGATTGAATAAAACTGAAAAAACGTGATTTAGTTATCAGGGTTGCTTACAGATAGACTGGTTTAAAAAAAAACGTTTAGTTTTATGTAGAAATTTTTGTTTTATAAGCTTAAAATTTCCATAGGTTCCGCTTCAGGTATTGCCGCAGGTTTCTAAAAAATTAAAAAGACGTTATATTTATACTGATGGTTTGACGGAGATAGTAAGCAAGTGAATCAATTAATTTATTCATCAATTTTAATAATTTATAAAGCTCGCAATCTCAATAGGAGACTTTTTCTATGTACTTCCAAACTTCCAAATATAATTATTGCATAAATGTATTATAAATAAATCAAAGGGTGTACAGCTAGCCTAACATTTATAGTATTTTTCCGCAACCTTTTAGAAGTAATAGTAAAATTATAAAAATTTACATAGTAAAGCTCAAGCCGGCACGGGAGGCAGACAAACTTCCTTCGCGAGTTTAATATAAAAGCCTTAAAAAAAATATTTTTGCAATAGATCCTGACTATGTATAACTTAAAATTCCATGCAAAGGTTTGGTTTTGGGTGATGCTAAAAGGTTAGAGCTTTGAGCACACCTTCTGGGTAATTAATACAGTCCTTGACAAAATATGACATGCTACGATACTAACATACCAAAACAACTTCATGTCACAATAACATTGAAGCCGTACATAATAGAAACAAAAAAGTTTTGTCTAAATGTATGATGACGAAATAGTCACCTTAATATTTTAAATTAAAAATCTTGGTTACTTAAAGTGATTTTAAAAAATCAATTACACCGCTAGTCTTAATGGATCATTTCTACTATAAAATAAAGGCAACTTGTAATTTTGCTGGAGAACCCTCACAAAAATGAATGTCAGTCAGACTCATCTGCATTTGCATCTGGTAGTAGTATGCATAGTCCTTTTTGATAGTGATTCCTGGTGTATTTTCCTATAAGCAAGAATTTTGGAAGGATATTAGTGCAGTGATATTATCGTCCTTAACACAATATGGGCATTTGATTTCCATAGTACCAATACCACATTCAAAATATGGATATTGTGAATGCAACAATAGTCCATATTTCGTTACTTCAGCAGATGGATGTTGATTTTTATGATACTTTGTAAAAGCTTTTAACGCGTCAATTTCATGTTCACAGCCATAAACGCCAGCTTTGAATACCTTTTTTTCAAAATAGGGTAACCGAGTTTTTTATTAAAAAAATTGATGGATTTTTAGGGTTGGTATTACACGCGGCTTTAAAATTGGATGCTGTTATTCTTCCAGCCCAAACTAAGCATTTGCCTTGCTTTGACTTTCGGATTTTGACTGAACTATTTTTGCTTGTTCCTCTGTAAAGTCAATATTAACCGTTTCGCCAATATCCTGTGATGCAGGTAAGATTAATTTAGTATAATCCTAGTCAATTACTTTCTATTAATATCGGGCAAAAGTTAGATAAACCGATTTAAGCCGAAGATTTGGACCAATGATAAGCATGGTAGCGCGAGAATTTGACTCTCTGGGAGCAGAATTTCCATCAATCTAAGAATAAGGTGTTACGACCCTGCCTTTTCCCAAAATTTTATTTTAAAATGGACTGCTTAAATATTGACATAAACGGATTTCGTGGCTTTACTTTATGTGACATTTCCTGCATGGTTCTTTGTATCCAACTCGCTGTCCGTCGTTCATCGAATCACTGCTTTGAGTCGCTGCTGTACCCATGCTAATCCCGAGATACCTGTAAAGACAAAGACTATAAGTATTGTTGGGTTAAGGATGGGAAGATCTTTGTGAAGAAGAACGATACCAGTCGTGCTTTGCTGATATCAAACGAAAATACCCTGTTAAAACTAACTAATCGTTGTGCTCTTTTTTCTTCAATTATTTTTTATTTCTTTTGTTGTTTTTATTAAAAAATGGCTTTAAATAATAATATATCTATTTATTATCAGAACTATACGGGGTTACGAATTAAAACAAGCCCTATTTATCAATCATTATGTGCTAGCAACTATGACATAATATGTCTCACGGAAACCTGGTTTAACACGTCTATATTTACAAGCGAAGTGGTTCCTCAAAAGTATAACGTTTTTCGGCGAGACAGTGATCTTAATGCAATTCGTGGTAGGGTAGTTAAGCAGGATGGGGGTGGCTTAATGATTTGTGTTAATGCGTGAAATTATAAGCAATCTGTGTAGTGCTAACACTGTTATCGAGAAGCTATGGATATCCTCACCCGCTGAAAATGGTAAGAAGCTACTATTGGTCTTGGTTTACATCCCTCCTTACGCTACAGAAAATCATTTTGCTACATTTTTGAATAAGCTGGAAACCATGATCAACAAGAATGTTTTTAAGGAGTTTGTAATTTTGGGGGATTTTAATTTGAACAAACTTTTTGGGGCTCGTAATCTCGACACTAAGGACTACATCCCAATCCTTCTAGCTAACGATGCCTGCTGTGAGTATTTTTGTGATAATTTTGCTATTTTTAATTTAAAGCAATTTAATGGGAACTTAAGTTTAAATAATTCAATCTTAGATTGAGTTTTGACAAGGTCAAGTTTAATTGAGGTTACTAGGTGTGGCTCTCCTTTCGTGGTAGAACATAGTCACCACTGTGCTCTTGATACCTAAACATGAAATGCACAAAATTATTACCAGCGAGTAGCTATGACAAACTAAATTTTGCCGCTGACTATGTAAAGATTGATACTGAACTTGCAAATACTGACTGAGAGAGTTTTTTAGGAAAAAAGATGTGTCAGAATGTGTTGAGATTTTTTACAACATAATAAATAATTTGATAAATTTGAATATCCCCAAAAAATACATTAAAAGATCTGGGTATCCCCAGTGGTTTTCTAGAGTTACCATTAGCCTTACTAAAGAAAAAGTAAAATTTTACAGAAAGTGGAAAATGTTTTTGTAAGCAAAGCGACTGTGATATGTTTTTTACTCTCCGAAAAAGGGTAAAAACATCTCTTGCCAAAGATTAGAACGACTATATTAATTTAACCGAAAAAAATTTAAAAAATTACGCTAAACATTTTTGGTCATTTGTTCAAAATAGAAAAAGTCACAAATCTTTGCCTAACGAAATGTTTTTTAACGATACTATGACTTCAGATACTGAGGGTCTCTGCAACCTTTTCTCGGAATACTTTTCAAGTGTCTTTGAAAAATCTAACACCACGTCCAACGTTTCTATCTTAACATCAAACAATGCCTTTGATTTGGTATTTTTTACAGTGTACATGGTTAAAGACAAGTTAAAAAAAATTGAACCAAAAAAAGGACCGAGAACTGACAATATCCCATGAATTTTTTTAAAGTCTTGCCCAAATCTAGCTCTGCCGTTACATACTATCTTTAATAAGTGCCTTTCTTGTCATAAATTTCCAGATGTATGAAAAGAAGCGAAAATTGTACCAGTTTTCAAGACGGGAGATAAAAAGCAGGTACAAAACTATCGCATTATCTCCCTTCTTAATCAGTTTGCAAAGCTTTTTGAATCCATAATTTTTGATCAGCTGTACTTCAAAATTAAAAGTAGTCTCGATGAAAATTAGCACGGATTTATTAAGGGTAGGTCAGTGGTGACTTTGTTCCTTATATGCAGAATATCTATCACGGTTTTGACTCGGGTGCCGTGTATACCGATTTTTCCAAGGCCTTCGACAAGGTGGATCATAACACCGCTATTGTCAAGCTTGGAAATTTCGGTATACATGGCAACTTATTAGGTCTTTTTCAGGACTACCTTTGTGGTAGAACAGAATTTGTAGTTATAAATAACAAAAAATCAGGAACTAAGCACGTGACATCAGGTGTCTCTTAGGGGTCACAGCTGGGACCTCTAATTTTTGACATTTTTTGTATGACATTGGTAATGGTTTTCTGTACATGAATTACGTATTATACTGTGATGACCTTAAAATCGATACAAAGCTGGACAAAGTTTCCCTTGTAAATTTCCAGGCAGACCTAGATAGATTCAGCTCTTATTGTGACAATAATCGACTTTTTCTTAACTTAAATAAATGTTGTGTGATAGTTTTTTCCAGAAAGATATTCCCCACTACAGTTCAATTAAGCCTTAAAAATTCAAATCTAGAGTGTGTTAATAAAATAAAAGATCTGGGAGTCATCCTTGACTCTCAACTTACCTTTGAGTTTTATATAGAAAATATTGTTTCGCGTGGGTTTTATTTTAAGAGTCACGGAGAGTTTTAAGAGCTATAATTTTAGAGGTTGCTTCAGTAAATTCTCTAAATTATCGTTTTAATAGACAAAGGCATTTCTACTCATATGCAGAAATCTTGTCATTTTATAAACTTAATTTGCTAAGTCACCGGGGAAGTCTGAACGATGCATGCTTTATGTATAAGATTATTAATAACTTAGTGGATAGCGCTCTTACCAACATGCAATACGCAACAGACCAACATTTTTCATTCCCAGGACTCCTACAAATTACTTTAGAAATTCAGCATTGATAAGGTGTCTTAGAACTTATAACTTGGTAATTACTTTCGAAAATAGTGTAAGAACAAACATTTTTAATTTGTCTTTAAGTGTATTTAAGAATAACATTTTAAGGCAAATGGGACATTAGCATTATTTTTCTTGGATTAGAATTACTTTTTTCTTTTTAAGCAAAGTATTTTGTATCTAATAATTTTATAATTATTGATAACAACTTGGTATATTTGCGTAGTAGAATAAGTTTTTATGTAATTATGTGTCGCCCTTTAAAAGGGTACTATGTGCCTGTATGAGTGACCTATCTGTATAAAAAAAATAAATTACATTATTTCTATTTTTCATAAATCGTGATAGGTAATGTTCATTTTTGGACCAAGGGAAGAAAAACTGGAAATAATAAAGTTGAGAGAGTCACAATAGCAAATATTGTACTAGTTGTTGTGGTCTGGTTCTTTACAAGCATCTTGGTTTCAGAGGAAAGCTTGGGTAATTTTTGATTAAAAGAAAACAGTCAAAACATGGCGATTATTGAGCCTTGACAGTCCTGGCTTTCTGTCGGTATGAGAGTGTGTCTGTTAGTCTGTAATTTTTCAAAGATTATACCAAGGAGGTCCATTAGTATAAACAATTGTTTCTTTTCTTGAAAGAATTTTTTTCCTCCTCATCACTGGCTCTAGACTGTTGCTTAAGTTGTAGGATCATCTAGGTCTGCACCACGGTTGCAACCTAAACAACTCGGGGATTCTTAAAGCGTAATTGTACCAGAGGATCAGGATTATTTTGACACTCGACCCCAACTGTTTTAATGTGTTTGTAAATTATCTCTCGCCCTTATCACACAGCACATTGTGCACAGTCCTGAGTAGCACGTAATGCATACCACGTACACGTAACTAGTTTTCTTATTTAGAATTTATTTCGCCTTTTCATAAGATTGCTAGCTCTTATTGAAAGACACCTTATAAATTGTCAATTTTTTTTTGCTCTTTATAATTACTTCGCCATGTTTAAAAATAAATGTTAATCTACCTAAAATCTGAGTTCCTCGTTACATAAGTCACTTCTTAGTCAACATTATAGGGAGGGATTAATTATTTGTCAAACTTATGACTTAGGAATACCTAGGAAAATTTGATAAGAGTAGAGAGAAGTAGTAGCCATAAGAGCAGTGATTTATTGGTTTTCTTGATATAAGGGCATTACGTAAAGACCGTAGGACACCCAAGTTAGTAACATCACCTTCTAATTTTTGAAGAAAAAAATCAACTTAATAATAATTTTAATTCATGACAATTCAACTTTACTGGTGATATTTTGACGTATTCTTGGTTGGTTGGAGTCAAGAAAAGCACAGTGGGGGGCATCGTCACAACCAAGTGGCGCCCTTTTAATAATAAAACATTTTACCCCGACCATCTTCACTGAGCTACGGCGGCCGGTGCCATTTACTTAATGGTCAGTAAGGCTTGACTTTAAAAATTTTTTAAAAAGAGCACAGGGCAACTTTCTATGACCAAGAGTTACTGAGCGTTTTAGGAAAGGGCTTTCTTTGGCCAAGAGTTTTAAGGCTATTGATGGAGCCGGTTTCGTCCGATTGTCCCCATTACGCTTGACTGTCCACGCCGTATAGTTCGATTTCTAAGCCAATAGCCTGCAGACGTCGAGGGGCGCGAGTGCTGAGCACCGTATGATTCAGTGGTGTGGGGATTAATGAAAAAATTAGTAGTTTATGTATCAGGGATGCCAGTGGAACTATTTTTTACGACACCAGCTGAAGTGATACGATGAAGGGTTGTTGAAGCGATATCTGATTGTTGTGTATTATTTGCAGAAGCCCTCGTAACAACTAATAATAACGTGGAAAGAAAACTCAAAAATATTTATTTTTGCCCTGTAAAACTGATTTCACCAAAGGATCAGGCTATTCACGAAGAGTTTGACAAAAAGGACAACTAATTTCCACTACTGGATTGAAATCTCAAAAATTTAAAAGTTTTAAAGTTTCTATAGCAAGGATAGCGAGCAAAAAATTTAGGGAAACGCTGTCATGGTAAAAGCTATACATTTCTAAATAAAAGGTTTTAGAAAAGCCGAAAAATTATTTTGTGTGATTGGAAAAGCCGGAAAAATTGTTGACGTGTTGACGATCGAAGGTATATTAACAAACCCGAAATAAGTGCGGGTCACCGATGTAAAATGGTTTTTGTTGTTTCACCGAAACTAACAATATTAGCCAACTGACTGAGAGTGCCCACGCCTTCCGCCCGCCTGGTGTTTGATGCCGTGCCAGACGCTTTGACACAATTAATTTACTTAATGACTGAATTGAATAAATATAATGAAAAATTAAAATAATCCTTAGTTAATAATGGTTACTTACTACCTAGAGTATAAACCAAAATATTTTATTTAAAAAATTCCAATTAAAAAATTTTACTTGAAAATAATTTCTAAGTTAAAAATGATTAATGAAGAAAAGTATTTAAAAAATTTTATTGGAAAAAGGTAAATTGGTTTTGAGAAAAATTTTGAAAATCACTTGAAGAGAGACTTTTTGAGAATTTGGTCGATTCAAGAGTGGAGTCTAAAAAATTTTAACACTTATATAATACTTTTGTGAAATGCTGTGGATTGGTTGCTGGAAGAGGGGACTTATATAAAACTTTTGAGCAATTGTTGAGAATTCCGTCCAAAAATTTTAACGACTTAGATAAAAATTTAAAAAAAAATAAATTTTCAAAATTAAGTTTAATTTTGTTTGAAAGTTTTTTTAGTGACGTTAGAAATGCCTGAAAAAGTTTAAATTCGTTTTCTGAAAGTTTTTTTATAAGACTTTTCGCGTTATTGAAAATTTGGTCCGAAAAGTTTTAAGAATATTAAATTTTGCCAAAATTGAAAATTTTGAAATTAATTTTCCATTCGTTCGTTGAAAGTTGCGTTAAAAGATCTTAAAGAATAAAGTTTTTTATTTTTAAAAATATTTCAGGAGCGTTTCTGTAAAGACCGTTGACTGTATAACCGTCAAGTTCGGATTGCGCAATATACACCAAAAAATACATATGCAATAAATATACAGGGTGGATTCTTTAAACGCAACAGTGCATCTAGCGGGTTAGAATTTGGTTAAATAAAAAAATACAAAAACACGTCAACTGAGATTTTTAATTTCCTTTAATCGTGCTATCTTGGATTTTATCTATGTCATTTAATTTACGAAATAAGAATTTTTTTTGCAATTTTTGAAATCTGCAAACAATTCTCTCTTCAGCAGTAATAATCAAGATATTTTTATCTAAATCTTTATGGAAAACTTCGATATTCATTGAGAGATAGTGTGTGGTATTGTTAAAAAGATCATTTTTTTTAGAATTCAAAAATGTCAAACTATATAGGGTGTCCTATTAAAAAAATATATTTTTTTGTCATACCTCCTAAACAAAACGACAAAATCCAAGATAGCCCGATTAAAGAAAATTAAAAATCTCAGTTAACGTGTTTTTAGATTTTTTTATAAAACCAAATTCTAACTCGCCAGAAGCACCGTTCCGTTTAAAGAATCCACCCTGTATATATATATATATATAATTCGCTAAAACAATGCCAAAACTTAAACTACTTAAATGTCTTTCTCACACACATTATCTGAGATTATTCAAAGAGTTCTCACGAACTAAAGGCAATCACGCAATCTTTTAAATAATTTTCATAGGTGCAATGGGTTTTTTGTTTCTAAAGTTTCCCAGTCCCGTGCTTGAAATTAATATAAAACAATTGTAGTTAACTTGTCCAAAGATTGAACCTCTCGACTGTGTAGTGCACTGATTGAATGAATGATTGAAAGGCCACCTTGCTGGGCGCGTTGCACGCCCACTATCCATGGTTTAGCCCTGGAAGCCTGCCTCTTTCGCAAAAAAAAACGATTTTCCTAGGCTACAACCTTCTTATATCGCGTGGGACCAAAATATAGTTCCCAAAGTGCGACTCTTGACCTGGCCAGAGCCGAACACTCCTGCAGGACATGTAAATGCGATTCTTCGTCTTCCATGCACTATCGACTCTCTGAGTTTCCGGTGATTTCCAGCGTCTCTATAGGTGCTTGTCGAGCAAACAGTTTCCTGTTAGAAGCCCTGTTGCTAATTTCACTTCCTGCCTGCCTAGGTGGAGCAATTACTTCTAGAATTTAGCACTATGGACGGCACAACACTCGTAGAACAAGGTTTCAAAAAATACACGGAAAACTACATCGTGTAATAAAAACAGGTAAAGAAATTTTTTTTGCCAACTCGGCCAAACCCAGACAAAACGAAAAAAAGGCGCGAAAATTACTTAGGAATTGACCAATTTCGGCAAACCAAAACGCTTAGAATTAAAATTTACCTGTGTCCGGAGATTGTGTGATTGTGTCACTGGTATCCGCATAAAACCCATAGGTATAAAAGGGAAAATACATTTTTCAACTTTTTTATTAATGAACCGATTTGATTGAAGGGAATAGCCTGTTTCGGTTCTAAATTATTAATTTTTATACATCATAGTTCGCTGTAGGGTTAAAACTCACTGAGTTATGGTAATATAAAATTTAAACGATTTTTGCGAAAAAGTTTCGAAAATAAAATACAAAGTTTTTAACTACTTGACCGATGTAAATGATCTTGGTGTCATTTTAAAGCTAGCCAAAAATGATGCCTAATGAAAGTTATTCGAAACCGATAACTCTAAAACTACTTATAGAAAACGCTTAGTAAAGGCCATTATTTTCAAAATAAACCGTACTTTAGAAACATATAAAAATCAAGAAAATCATTCAAATGTACTCGCTTCGGCGGTATATATACTAAAATTGGAACGATATAGAGAAGATTAGCATGGCCCCTGCGCAAGGATGACACGCAAAATCGTGAAGCGTTCCACATTTTTGCATGCAAACCCATTGCGGGAGAATACTCCCCGATAAGATAATCCTAAAATATTCAGCTTTTGATTATGCACCTTTCATTATGATTATAGAAAGCGTAGAAAAAGAACAAAACATAGCAAACCTGCATCCAAAAAATTAAAAAGTGCTTGATATTGAAAGAATGGCAAAAAAGGCAAAAATCGGGTGTCTATTGAATTCCTAAATTACGATAGTGCTAATAATTTCTTGTCTAACCCCATTTTAGAGAAAGAAAAGCTATTGATATGTGGAAAGAGCTTACAGTAAAAGACATTATGAAAGAGGCAAAAGCATCAAGCCCAATTATAGGATACCCAAATAATTATTATGAATGCCGAGTTAATCTATATGTTCCAAACCTATTACAATGTGGAAAGTGTTGGAGATACGTTCATCCCAAGATAGATGCCAGAGATGTGGAGAAGAACACGAAGCATTTATTATTAAAGTTAGAACCAAAATGTATTTTCTGTGAAGGGGGTCATGAATGTAAAAGCATGTTATGTACGGATTTAAAAAAAAACAAAGAAGCATTAAGAAAATAATGGCAGAAAGTCATGTTTTATATTTAGAAGAAACTACAACATAATGCAAGGGGAGTCGGTGGATAACAACCAATCGTCGCAAAGGAGAAGATATCAGAGAGATAGAGATAGTGATAAGAAAAAAGATAATACAAGAAGTTTCCCGCCTTTAAGAATTAGAGAGGACGAGTTTATAGGGAAATCAAACACTACTGTATACTAGTCAGAATAGTTCATAAGCAATCATAACTAAGAAGAGGAAATCTACGTCTCCATCATCCCCAGGATACAATTCATAATTTTGGGATGATTTGGAGATAGAGACATAGTTCGATTTTTTAGAATTCTCGCTGTGTTACAAGACCGCGGAGAAAAGTTAGGGGTGCTATCAGAGGAGAGACGAAAAAGTTGGGTAAGTTAACGTAATGGTAATACGCAAGCAATAGGCAGTTGAGGTTTATACCCAACAAAATGCAAGAAAAATAAATGTATTGCTTAAGTAGATAGTTTTTATCTTCTTCCTGAATGGTAGGTCTAATAGAGCAAGACAGGGCTTTAAAATTAGGTACTAAATTATCTAAACCTTTAGAGAATAGACATCTTCATTTAAGGTGCATTTAGAGTTCCGTAAGGTAAGCAGTAAGAAGTACCTTAAGATGCAAGAAAATAAAAGTATTTTAATTATTTCTACTTCTTTCTGCTAGGGTTGCCAACTTTTAATTTAGGTTTGTCAGGACATTTGTCTCAAATTTACAGGACATTCGATTCAAAATCAGGACAAATTCTATACCTATAAACCTATGCAATTTAAAAAACACTCATGTTTAAAATGTAGCTACTTACTACTTTTATGATGCTGATAGTCTACAATACATTGTATCATGCAGTGACGGTCGCATCTTATATTGCATTGGTTAGGTAAGAAAACAAATGTAAGGAACAAAAAAACATTTAAAAAAAAGGTATAGTTTTATCTTAAATTGGTAAAAAAATGTGTTAAATGCGCTGCAGGCAAAAATTTAACAAAATTTTATTAAAAATTGCATTTTTTAAACTTTAAATAACTAAATCGTATAAATGGTCTTCTATAGCGTAGCAGGCGAAAGTTTTTGCAAATATGCAGACAGTTATTTATCATTTTTTTTTAGGCATAAACGAGTGGCATATAGAAGAAAGCTAGCAGTTCAAGTAAGTCATTAAGTCGTTAAAAATATTGGACATTATTAATAAATAAAATAAATTGTTCATACCCACATTCCTAGTGGTTGTTGCCATAGTACAGATAAAATCTCTGATAAAATTAAGCACGGAATTTATGTATTATTTATTAATTTGTTCGATTAACCTGTTTAATGTTGTTTTTAAAATATAGTTTGCTTCTTTTAAAGCTCATAAAAATTTTATTGTTATAGAATCAACCAAAGGCAGAGAACAATGAAGACAATTAATCACCTTCGGAACTGCCCAACACTGAAATTCAAGAACAAGAAAATATAAATGGAGTTGAAGTACAAACAGATTTAACTATGTATTTCCTACAAAAATATTTTACTGATTTAACATTTTCTAATGAGAAAATTCAACTATTACAAGAAAGATTAAAAGCAAGCGATTTATCACAAGAATCATTTAAATCCGATGACACCAAAACTTTGTACTACACAGGATTTCCGAAATATGAAATGATGATTATTTTATTTTATCACCATTTAAGTAGTGCCTCTTGACCTTGATGGAATGAAGCCTTAATTTACCATTTAAATTTTTGGCATACACATTTGGTATTGCACCCTCTACGGCATCTGAAATATATACAAGTGGATTGAAATATTTTTTGAGAGATTTCGAGGTCTTGTCTATTGTCCAACACGAGAAGCTTTAAAGAAGAATGTACCAGAATGTTTCAAAGAAAATTTTGGGGATAGCGTGACAGTAATAATAGATTGCTTTGAAATATTTACTGAAAAGGCATCAAATATACAAAATAATGCACGGTGTTGGTCAAACTACAAACACCATGAAACAATAAAAATTCGTTTAGGTATAACTCCCCAGGGCACTATTTCATATATTTCTGAAGCGTGGGGTGGAAGGACAAGTGACAAGTATTTAACTGAAAATTGCGATTTTTGTGATAAAATTTTACCAGAAGATTTATTTATAGCCGATAGAGGGTTCACAATAAAGGATTCGGTTGAAGTTTTAGGGGCTCACTTAGAAATACCAGCCTTCCCAAAAGGAAAAAATCAACTGGACCCTGTAGATTTGGAGACCACCGGAAAACTCGCAAATGTAAGAATTCATATTGAACGAGTAATTGGTGCACTCCGGAGAAAATATAAAATTTGTGAAGGTCCAATACCAATTAGTATGCTTTGTGCCTCAAGAAATGATAAATGTGCTTTTGACAAGATTCTAGTTGTTTGTAGTGTATTTGTAAATTTATGTCCATCTATTATACCCTTGAATTAATTCATGATATGTAATTTTTATTTTCTTTAAATGGTAAATTGTTTGGGCTCCAATAAGGTTTGGTAAATTTCTCATTAATTATAATAATAAATTTGTATAACTTTTTTCCACTCACTTGTATTAGCTTCTTTCGACACACTGGGAAATAGAAGTGAGCGGAAAGAAGTAAAAACGCAAATTATAAATAAAACTAGAAACAATTTTTTTTTTTGTTTCCAAAAAAAAATGATTTTAATAAGCTTGTTATGCCCAAAATTGGTAAACAAAGTTTTCTTAAATACTGATTTTTTGCATAAAAATCTATTGATATTATTTTTTTTTGGCAAGAACCCATAATTTCTCCATTCTTATTTTCTATGTACAAAGTTTTGAAAAATTTATTTTCTTTTGCAAAAAAAAATTTGAAAGTTTTGATGTAACTTTGGCTTAAAAAAAAAACAGAGAACAAAATTATTTAGGTAGGTAAGTACTTATAACTAAATTAAAAATAATACTACATCTAAGTACTTACATCTAAATTAATAATATTGCTACAACTATCACAAAACCACACAGTTAATGGTGGGTTTAAAATATTTACGCACTCATAATGAAAAAGTTTTACAGAACAATCGTCGTTGTCACAATGAATAATAGCCCTGCCATCATCTGCAGGTTTGCAGATACACCATTTTTCCACTTGACCCAACCCTTGTTTTAAAGTAAAGTATTTTGCCAACAACTCTAATTTTATGACAGAGTTAAAAAAACTTCTAGCCTTTTTAATATTCTCTATACAAAATGATTCTTCATAGTCAATTCTGTTAACATGCAGGAAGTTTTTGTCTCAAACAACAAAATCACAATATTTTCTAGGTTCTATAGTTTCCATCCTCAGATTCACTATCCAAATTTCTTATAAAACAAGTCCTTTTTTTATCAATAGACTCATCAAATGAGATTTTTGTCAATAAAACAGGACATTTTATTTCGACAACTCCTTCACCGCAACAATGACATGTAATCATAGCATCAGGTGAGGCACCAAACTCAGGAAATTCTTCGGAGATACAAAATCCAATTTGGCTAATTTTCAAATTCTCATGATGCAATTTTGCAGCCCCGTAATATTCATTAATAGTAGCTCTCTCATTTTTTACTCCATAGTTGGTCTGTTTTGAGTAAAACTGCACTTTCTGTTGATAACAAATTCCCTTTATCAAAGAGAGTGGAGGTTTTTCAAGCTTAGCACTACAAAGTGCCTTAAACTTTGATGCAGTCAGTCTCCCTGCTCTAAACTTAAACCATGTACTGCTTTGGGATTGTTCCCTTGTTGCCACTTCAATTTGAATAATTTCTTCTTTTGAAATTTTAATTTTGATGCTTTTTGCAATTTCCAATAACTCTTGAGAACTTTTTTTTTCATAGCTGTTTTTATAAAAGACACTTGGAAGTTGCAACTCAGGATATTGCAATGCAGGTGGGCGTAGGCTTTCAAGTTTACTGGCCAGAGGATCATAAATCCTGGCAAGTCCAAGGACAATTCCAAGTTTTTCAATGTCAGTTAGCATTTGGACAGTATCTGTGTGAGACAGAATTTTGACACTCAAATTTTTTGCTTTATTGGTCAATGGAGTTTTTCTTGCACAGTCCATATCTTTTATGCGAACCATATCAACATTTTTCATAGTAGGTACTGGCCAGTGCGCTAGCTTGTCAGTACAGGTTGGTTCATCTTCTGCTGCAGTAGATCGAGCATTCAGAATGAATAAAACTGCTGCAACGTAGCTACACACCTCTCCTAATCCTGCCATACAGGTACAGTGTCCACTGGAGATGGCAGAAACTTTTCGAAAAAAAATCCCCGACTTTCCAGGCACAACGTTAAATTTTCCCTGACTTTTAAAATAATCAGCCCACTGCAACTGATGAAACCTCTCGTTTTAACATTTTTTTCTTCTTTTTTTGAAGGTACTTTGTTACACTCAGATTTATTTGTCTGTTTCAAACAGCAACAAGAAAATAATCATTAAAATTTGCTGCAGGGAAAAAATCTTGAGGAATTTATTTTAAAAATGATTTCTTGACGCAGGCGAATTTTTTTAGAAAATTTGACTAAAAAATTAATTTTCCATACATTTAATACTCTAAAAGAGCATATAAATTGCAATTCCTATACTCTTTTTGGGAAATTTCCCTGGCTTTCCAGACTTTTAAGTAATCTCCCTAACTTTCCATGATCACTTTTTTTTCGCCGACTTTCCAGGTTTTTCCAGAATGTGGAAACCCTGGCTAATCAACGCAACCCAACCATGTCGTACGGTACAACTATCGTAAATTTAACCGCAGTCAATATAATTACCTTTGCCACCACACTTTCTTTCCAAGTACTTCAAGGACATAACCTGCTTCATAAAATTTGTAGGCTTGCAAAGACTTCTGTGCCTTTAACTGCTCTCCAGTATAAAAGCTGTGAGTAAGGATCAGATAATTCACTAAGTCTATAGTTCCAATAACTGGAATAAAGCACAGATTTTTCGACAAATCGTGTGCTTTAATAGCATAGGGGTCAATGCCTTTTACAAGGGCCACTAAGGGTTCCATAATAATTACTTAACGCCATTCTCAACCGCACCAAAAAAAAACTCTTAAAAATCAAATAAATTTGTGAAAAACGCAAAAATAAACACTGGACATTACCACTTACATTGCTTTATCTGTCATCCAAGCAAAATGGCCGCTCTCAAAAAACCACGTGACCCAAAATGACCAATAGGTCAGAGCATCAACAAATGCTGTTCCCGTATACAGGCAGAACACCAATATCGGTCATTAAATGGATGGAAAGGAAAGAAGCTACAGCTATGTCGCAGAAAGAAATACTGGAAAACACCTCTTTCACTCAAGAGGAAAAACAAAAAATATGGAAAGAAATGCAACAAACTCCGGAACTACTGTAATTTTGGCATTGGAGTGTACAAAGGTCAAACGCAGAGATACTTAAAAACAAGGTTATAAGAGCATGTAAGACACTGCAGAAACCCACAAGCTCAAAAAGAAAACAAAACGGCGCTTTTTGAACATTTTCAAGAAAAAGGATAACATATTTAACTTCCAGGAAACAAGAATCCTAGATATTCAACATAATTATAAATAAGGATTTTCTCGGAGATGTTACACATTAAAAAGACCCTAACTCTATAAATAAAAGAGCTGACATAAAAACTTAAATACCTCATATTTTGATATAATTAATAAGCTAAAATAATAACATAGGAAGGGAAACAAAACAAAACAAGCATCTGCTGCATATTATAGTAAAAATTAAATACGAACGAAGTACTCGCCGTAGTAATATTATTTTAATGTGTTTGTGTATGTTTTTTTTTTAAGTTTTAATCAAAATTTTACGGCAATTCTGCCAAAATAATGCCTCTTTACCCAAGAATGACGTCTACGAAAATCGACACATGGAACGGCCGTCTTGAATGTAAGTCTGTTTTCTACTTTTTGTGTTTTGTTTTTTTTTTGTCTCACATTTTTTACATTGGATTGTGGCTTATCATCGTTAAAAACCATTTTCTATGTTGTCTGTGAAGGTTGGTGTTCGTGATGTTTTTGTTGGGTATCAAACCCAAGTGCTGTCAGGTGGGTAGGTTTGAAATGGAATGTAGAAATCCCTGTTACTGTGGAATTTCCATCTATTTTGTTGTATGGCAGTGGAAAACCATCGTGCCCTGTACAATGTGCCTGGCACAGATATAAACCAAGAATTTCTGCACATCAGAGATTTTTTTAGACTTTATATCTACATTACCTTTAATTATTTATACAAGAAAAATTAAAATCTTCGGCTGAGCCATGTTTGAGAAATACTTATTCTAATAGAGAATATAAAAAAGTCAGTTATCTGATTGGTGCTATTGCACTCAAATGTAAATATAAGAATATCAAATAATCTTAAAGTATGCGTTGATCAGATATCGATAATGTAAGTTTAAATTTTTGAAAGCAGAGGCATAGTCAATTTTTATAATGAACACAAAAATGAAATATGTAAAACCCACCTTTTTTAGATTTACTTTTATTATAACTTAATAAAGAAAATATATACAAATTAAATATGTACTCATTATAAGATTTGGAAACTTTGTACCGCTCCTAAGTTGATAGATATCAAAATGTACGGAATCCATAGCTTGTTCACTAAACAAATATTTTCTGGTCGTCACGAAGCTGCTATATATATATATATATATATATATATATAAGTTATATGACCACCTTATACTGACAAACTAGTGAAGACGTTACAAAGCTGCTGAGTCTGCAACCCTATGGAATATTTCTTCGAATCTTTATATTTTATTAACATGTGTTTTACCATTTTTAAGTTACTTTTAGTTTTAGTCTAGAATTAGATTTGATAGAAATCACTTGTATAATTTTGAACAAGAAAATTATAATTTTTTAAAAACGGTTTTACGGAGACTCGTCTTTTAAGTGGCGCAGTCGGTAGGATTCCCAATCGCGATAAATGAATATTATTGACGGTTTGTCTTAACGATTTATTGGGATTCTACGAACAAATAAATAACAAAAAGGTGCCGGGCGGTTCGCAAATTCGAATTGTTTGGATCAAGAGGAAGTTCCAGTTGAGTGAACTGAGTAGCTCAACGAGAAGATTTACCGAAGGATTATTGAACGTACATCAATACCGGAAGTATTTGCATCAGTGCCCTTTGAATGGATATCAGAGGACAAATGCTTAGACAGATCTTGATAGTTTCACTGTAAGTAATACTTTTAATGTCATTTAGAGGTTCCGTTTTCGAAAATTCTGATATTTCAAATTCTGATTCTGACTCAATAAAAGACGAAGAACAAACTTGTGTAAGTCAAAGTTCAGACCCGAAAATTGATATATTTTTATCGGAATTGATAGGAAAAGTTAACTTAGGGCTAGATTTAGGACCAAATTATAATATCTCTACAAATCTGCAAGCAAATTTAACAAAAATGGCTACACCACAACTAAAATCTGAGTATTTGAACATGATCCCCGAATTTCATGGGGAACCAGAACTATTAGCCAGATTTATAGAAATATGTGAAAAATTAATCACCAAATTTTACAACACCGCTGATACTAGCGATTTTCAAAATGAATATTTAATGTCGAGTATTTTGGGTAAAATTAAAGGTGAAGCGGCAATAAATATTGCCTCAAACACCATTTCTAGTTTTGTGGATTTAAAAGAAGCTCTTCTTAATACGTATGGGGATAAACGCGATCTTTTTACGCTTGTTATCGAAACTACAGAAATGAAACAAGGAAATTAATCGCCGTTCGATTTTTACAACAGATTACAACACCAGTTAAATCACCAAACTTCTTATCTTTCCACTCACGGCTCGGCTGATGAAAGAAAAATCATGGGTGTGTTTTGTAGAGGGTTATCTTTAAGAGTTTTATTACGCGGTTTAAAAGAGCCTGTTGGGTCCTTAATGCGAACTAAAAATCCAATAGATATGAATGATGCGCTTAAAATGCTTACAAACGATTTTCAAATCGAAAGTGCCCAAAAATTTCAAAATTCGAAACCATTACATAATAACACCAATCACACTTTAAACAGACCACGACCCAACCAACCTTTACAGTTAACAAATTATCCTCATAACCAGCTTGCTTCCACTTCGAATTACAGACAACCACAATTAATATACAAACCCGAACAAAATAAAAATTATTTTGCAAGAAATCCAAACCAAACAAACGTATTTAGGCCTAATCAAATACCCATGTCAAAATTATCGAAATCAACGCCCATGAGCGGCATATCAAACCAAACCTTTAGACCCCAACAAAACAAAAACTTTCCTTATCGACCAATGCAAAATTACGCTCAAAATAATCAATCAAAACCCCGGTCAAACTTCGTAATCGAAGAAATAAATAATATCGATGACCAATCGGCGGACGACCCTACAATCGAATATCCGGAGGAAGAAAATCAGTATCTTTACACGGATTACACCGAATATTCTCAAAACGATCACGAGTTAAACGAGTTTTTTCAGGAACCAGCCTCGGAACCCCCGAATACGAATTAATGAACCTCACTAATAGCGAAAATAAACTACCTTATATTATTTTTCCAGAAAATAATCTAAAAATTCTGATAGACACGGGTAGTACTAGATCTTTTGTAAAACCAGAAATCGCACAAAAATATTTCCAAAAATCGATAAAAAATGACCCATTTCAAATCTCAACTGCTCACGGTACCTCCATAGAACATTTTAGCACGCTTATTCCCTGTTCAAAAATATTTAATGTGGATACAAAACAATTAAAATTTTATATTTTTGATTTTCACAACTATTTTGACTGTTTGTTGGGGATAGACAATCTATCCTTATTAAAAGCAAATATTGACCTTGAGAAAAACAACTTAATTACTCCCAATTCTCAAATAAAATTAAAATTTCATAATTCGTCAAAAAACACCAATATTTTATTCTTGCAACCAAGGTCAGAACAAGTAATTAAAATGAACATAAAAAATATCGAAAATGGTGACGTAATAATCCCATACACAAAAATTTCAAATTTAGAAATCCCGCAATGCCTTACGACGGTAAAAAACTATGAGGCCATTTGCACGATCCTAAACCCAACCGAAAAAAATTTAAAAGTTGAACTTTTTGACTCTTTAGAAGTCATTGATTTTAACGAGTATGAACTTCAAGAAAAACCTACACCAAACCTTAATAACGTTAACGTAAATAAATTTAAATTTGAGGTTTCGAAAATTAGAACCGAGCACATGAACAGCGAAGAATGTAAATTGACAATCGAATTATTAAAAGAGTATTCGGATATTTTTCATATCGATGGAAATCAGTTAACTTTTACCAGCCAAATAAAACATTCAATAAAAACATCGGACGAAGTGCCAATTTACACTAAATCGTATAGGTACCCCGAAATTCACAGAAATGAGGTTAAAAGGCAGGTCCAAGAAATGCTCGAACAAAATATTATAAGACCCAGCTATTCTCCCTGGTCGTCACCAATCTGGGTGGTACCCAAAAAGTTGGACGCTTCCGGGAAACGTAAGTGGAGGATAGTTATCGATTTTCGTAAATTAAATCTTAAATCAATAGGCGACAAATATCCAATTCCAAATATATCAGATCTTCTTGATAAGCTTGGGCGCTGTCAATATTTCTCTACTCTTGACCTCGCATCAGGTTTTCACCAAATTGAGTTGGCAGAGGAAGACATTCCTAAAACGGCATTTAATACCGAAAATGGGCATTACGAGTTTTTAAGAATGCCTTTTGGCCTAAAAAATGCGCCTGCCACCTTTCAAAGGGTGATGGATAACATCCTTAGAGGTATCCAAAACGAACGCTGTCTGGTTTACTTAGACGACATAATAGTGTTTAGCACAAGTTTGCAAGAACACATAAATCGTCTAAGAGAAGTATTTGATCGATTACGACAAGCAAATTTTAAAGTGCAATTAGATAAGTCGGAATTTCTCAGAAAAGAAGTGGCCTACTTAGGACACATTGTTACACCTCGCGGCGTGAAACCCAACCCTGAAAAAATTAAAGCGATATCTTGTTACCCGATACCTACTACACAAAAACAGATAAAACAATTCTTGGGTCTCGTGGGTTACTACCGTAAATTTATCGCGGATTTTGCGAAAATAACAAAACCTATGACTGTTTATCTAAAAAAAGATGCCATACTTGACCCGAAAAATCCCGCGTATATAAAAGCCTTCGAGACGTGCAAAAACATATTAATTAACGAACCCATACTACAATACCCAAATTTTGAGGAACCGTTTAACCTTACTACGGACGCTAGTAATTTCGCAATTGGCTGCGTACTTTCGCAAGGAAAAATTGGGTCAGATCTTCCAATCGCGTACGGTTCAAGGACACTTAATCAGTCGGAAATAAATTACTCCACAACCGAAAAAGAATTATTAGCTATAGTGTGGGCGGTTAAATACTTTAGACCCTATTTGTTTGGCCGAAAATTTAACATTATAACTGACCATAAACCACTCGAATGGCTAATGTCATTAAAAGAACCGAATTCTAGGTTAGTACGATGGAGCTTAAAGCTTGCGGAATATGATTTTGAAACCAAATACAAAAAAGGTTGCTTAAATCAAAATGCAGACGCTCTTTCGCGCGTGGAAATAAACACTAACGAGACAAAAAACGTAGACCCCCAAAATCCACAGGCTTGCTTAGATCGCTTGCGCGAATACGTCGAAAAAATAAACGAAAATTTGACAAATAAAAACGATCAAGAAAATCAATCGATCGTCGTTGAAACAGGAGACTTGGACGATCATAATAACGCGGTCGAAGACAACGTTAGCGACCAAACGGTACACTCCAGTCACGAAAACCCAATAATCGGAATACCAATAGTTGATTGCCCTGTAAATTTTGGAAAAAATCAAATATTTATTTCGGAAGTAAATTTTGCCCCTGCCAAAACTTCCATTACCAGATTATTCCTAACAAAACAAAGATTTCACGTTCAACTCTCTCAAAATAATTTCGAAAAAGATGTAGTCCAGTTTATTAAAGAGTACGTGGTTCCAAAAATAAAGTACTATGTTTATTTCGAAGACCCAATTTACGAAAAATTCAGTACTGTCTTACAAACTTATTTTAAAAACTCAGAAATTCAAATGATCAAATGCTCTAAAAAATTAATCGATGTTTTATCTGAAAACGAAATACAGGAAATGATACAAAATAATCATGAAGGGAAAACTAATCATAGGGGAATCGAAGAAACTGAAAAACGCATAAAAGCGCATTATTACTGGCCGAATCAATCTAGAACAATCCAAAATTATATAAACGAGTGTGAAGTCTGTCAACTTACAAAATACGATCGAAAGCCAATACGCGTAGAATACAATGTTACACCCACCTCGATCAAACCTTTTCAGATTTTGCACGCAGATACTATCAGTTTGGAAAACAGCAAGTTTTTAACCATTGTCGATCCTTTCTCAAAATACGCGCAGGCCTATAAAATTGATTCTGCGCAAGGCATCGAAATAGCAAATAAATTATTAATTTATTTCTCTCATCATTGCATCCCAGAACAAATAATTTTTGATAATGGCGGCGAATTTAAGAACTCCGTTATACGTGAACTACTTGAACTACATAAAATAAAAATTCATTTTATTTGTTCCCAGCACCCAGACTCCAATGGGATAGTGGAACGGTTTCATTCGACATTAATAGAACATATTAGACTTTTTAATAATCAAGAACAGTTTAAAAATGACCCTGTATAAAATAAAGTAACCTATAGTATTTTAGCTTATAACAACACAATTCATTCGGTCACAAATTTAAAACCGTACGAGATAATTACTGGCCATTTTGGCAACGAGTCACCGTTTAATCTGGACATAAATAAACAACTTATCAATAACTATATTGAAAACCACCGCGAGAAAATAAAAACACTTTACGAAAAAATCAATCAAGATATACAAAATAAAAAACAAGGAGTCATTGACAAGGCAAACGAATCGCGCGAAAAATTACCAGAAATCCCCGAAAACGTGTATGTTAAAAATAAACAAAAACAGCAAAAGACAAAAAATAAATACAAAAAAGAAAAAATATCTAGTTTGGATCCTAATCTAAAAACAGCCAGAATACAAACTACACATCCCAACACATCAGACAAAATACACATTTCTAATATAAAAAGACCCAAAAAGAAAATTAAAATTAAACCTATTTCAGATTCCTCGCCACCCACGCAAGAGGGTCAGAAATAACGAACATTACGCAAAACCTAGGAGTTCTGCCAATCAATCTAGGCCATGCCAGACTTCAAAGGACAGAACACACATTTGTACATTACTATGACTTAGGACCCCTACTAAAAGAATACGAAAACATAAAATCGCAGCACCTATTACTGAGACGGACTTATGCGAATCTCACCGTGTTAGAAAGAGAAACATATAATTTTAACAAAATAGCCCATTTCTATAACCAATCAATTTTCGAAAAACTCGAAAACATAAATATTCACCAATCAAAACGAATTAAACGAGGCCTTATTGATAGTTTAGGTTCGGTTATTAAGGGAGTAACAGGAAATCTAGACTCAAACGACGGGAATAAAATTTACAGCATAATAGATCACATGCAGCGTAATGAGAAGAGCATTCAAAATCAATTATCATTACAATATTCAATAAATCAAAATATAATTAACCAATTTAACAAAACTGTCCAAAATATTCAGCATAATGAACTTATGTTAAGGTCAAAAATTTTGCAAATGCATTCTATAATCAAAAACGGTGCTACCTCAGATGATGCAATTTTTATCAAAACATTGTACAATGAACTAATCTTGCTTTATAGTAGCGTGTTAGGCATTTTCCGAGAAGTAGAAAACTCACTGACCTTTTGTAAATTAAATGTGATGCATCCGAGTATTATAAGCTCGAAAAATTTAATTTTAGAATTAAAAAGAATATCCGAATTTTATAAAAATCAATTTCCTTTCGAAATTAAAACAGAGGATATTTTCTATATTGAGTCTATGATAAAAATCAATTGTCATATAGATAATAATAAAATTATGTACTTCCTATCAATTCCAATCGATACCGAAGAACAATTTGACTTGTTTCACTTAATATCAATTCCCTCAAAAATCAGATCGGATTTTGTAACAGTTTTACCAAATAATCAATATCTCTTAAAATCGCGAATAAATAATCAAATTAAACCTCTAAACGGCAAATGTATTACCCAAGGTAAATCATTTCACTGTCCTAGCTATTTATTAAGCAACAGCCAAGCACTCTGCGAAAGGAGTATTATTATGCAGGGAACCGCCGACACCTGCACACTGACCAAACTGAAAATTGAAGAAAATCATATGGAAATCATTTCGGAACTAAATAAATATTTGGCAGTTTTTCCTTTTGCGGAAAATCTTCAAATTACTTGCCAAAAGCAAACTGAAGTCAAGGAGCTAAGAGGCATTTTTCTGATCACCGGAAACACATGCAAACTGTTATTTAAAGGAAAACAACTGCATTTTCAAGAAAAAACAATTGGCAGTCCCTTAATAATCAATTCACCCATATTGGAAATCAGTCATCAAGAATTACCTAAATTCAGTATTGATTTGAAAAAATTGGAATTTGATAAACCAATCATCAACCCTTTGGTTCCCTTATATAAAGAAAATACACTATCCGACTTGTACGTGCCTAGTGGTTGGACAATCTGTCTTTATGTCATATTGGTTACAGCCTTTACGTACTTTTGCTACTACAAAAAACGAGGAAAAAATAAGCAAACTTCGACTTTGGAATCTTCCGAAAGGGAACATGTTAGAGTTATCCTCCCAGGGGAGGCTTCCTTCTAAGGGTGGAGGAGTTATATGACCACCTTATACTGACAAACTAGTGAAGACGTTACAAAGCTGCTGAGTCTGCAACCCTATGGAATATTTCTTCGAATCTTTATATTTTATTAACATGTGTTTTACCATTTTTAAGTTACTTTTAGTTTTAGTCTAGAATTAGATTTGATAGAAATCACTTGTATAATTTTGAACAAGAAAATTATAATTTTTTAAAAACGGTTTTACGGAGACTCGTCTTTTAAGTTATATAGATATATATATATATATATATATATATATATATATATTTATATAAACTTAAGTCCAAATTACTTTGTTTAAATGAGGATACGTGAGATGATTTCTAAAACAGACGTTCACTAATTTTTAAAATCATCAAAAGCTCTGACATATTTCAGTAAAACCAAGTTTTTATTGTGCACCTAGAAAATCAATGTTGTTTAACAATCTCTTGCAGGAGTTCCCTTTAAATCCTTGTCCTCCATATGTAACTTTGCGGTGAGCGTGACATGCTTTTGCTCATGCTAAAGATGCTTCTTCAAATTCTTTCATCATGTGTGCGAATAATGTATTGACTACGCCAAACATTAAGTGTAGCTCGGGTGGAAGAATTATTAGTAAAATAGGAATTTCTTCATTAAAAGTAAACAGTGGTAGATTGGCAATCTAGGATTAAAAGAGCTTTTAAATATTTTTTAAAAATGCATATATTATACCCAGAGTCCCTACTTATACTTAGGGTCAATGACAAATTAATTATTAATTTGAAACAAAAATACATACCAAATCTGCGAAGTTATACCTTAAACAATCTATTTTTATATGATTCACTGAAATGGTAGTTGTTTTTTCTTTATTATGGCTCGTTCTCTTTTACCCCAAGATTTGAAAGAAAAACCAGGATATCGGGGGTAACTGAATACAAGTAACTTTTTGTGCAAATGAAATAGAGAAATTATTATGGGGGCAAATGAAAACATTTGAGATACCTTTTGATTTACGATATAAATTTATTCGAAAACACGCACTTTGTTTCAAATTACCTCCAGCTATCCAAGTGATTTTTATAGAAGCAAATATTTTATTAGAAAAATATTAAATTCAAACAAAACCTTAAAAAACTAAACAGTAAGAAATTCTTTATAAACGTAAATGGTAACACATTTGTTCCTAAAAATAGGACCCAATTCTATAAGTTATTAATTAGAACAAATGAACTATGCCTTTTCCAAAATATCAAAAGCTTTCAAAAATTTATAATACATTCGTTCTCCTTTCATCAGAATGCTGAGTTCAGTGGTAATGCCAATAATTTGGTCTACAGTAACAAAACTAACGTCAGTATCAACCAGAGAAACACTTTAATTTCACCATCTTCCAATATCTTCTTCCAATATCTTCTATCATACATAAATACCTGTACGACATAGTCATTCTTTTTCCTCCTTTAAAGGAGAGTACTACAAATATTTCTTTTTGCAACTTGTTTATTTCCACTGGCTCTAGTTCTTCAAAGTCTTCTATGTCTTCTTCCCACGGTCCTATCGTCAGTTTCTGCATACGAAAGTGTTCCTTCACTCAAATCTGAACTTGATAATTCTAAACTGAGCCTTGGCCTTTTCTGTTTCATGACATTTTCACTTTCTATGATAATATTTGATGATGTTGTAATTGCTCTTTTTGCCTTTTTCCTCCTGATTTTTGTCTATTCTTCTCCTCTTCATTTTCTTTTATTCGGTTTAGAACACCTTCTGTTGTTAAAACCTCTCCATATACTAATTGCTTCAAACGGGGTAGAACTTTTTTTTGTTTAGAGGTAGATGGTTCAGATGGCATCGTATATAATTTTATTTTAGGAGGTATTCCAGGTGACGTTCTGAAGATATTCATAAGTTGTTGCTTCGTGGGGCTCACTAGATCATGGGACTCACTAGATTTTGAGCTTGAAGATTCATTCCTAGCGTCAGTTAAAGTTGGAACTTTTTCGTGTAAAGCTGATAATGCAGATGATGATTATTAAGGTTCAGTGTTATTAGTGTCTGTGTCTGGCAGGAACTGTACCTGAAAGTATTTTTTCTCGAAAAAACTTAAGCCGCTCAGAATGAAATTCTTTTTCAAGAAATTTGGCAACGTTTACGGTGTACACGCCAGTACTTTCAAATCCCGAAATGATATTTGCAGGCAGCATGGATTCTTCCCAAGTTGCAAAAAGGAATTCGACAAAATTATTTTTTGTGAAACGGCCAGTATCTCGCCCCATCATTTCTTTCGTCTAGGCCACTAATTTGCGATCCCATGTATACTTCACAGTCTTAAAAACACATTTGTCCAATGGTTGAAGCCGATCAGTCAAATGACTGGGAAATTTTATTAACTCAATGTTGTTATCTATTGCGGCCTCAATAATCCTTACGCTTATATGGCTACACTGACCATCACTAAAGGGAGAGCTTTCTGTTGCGGGTTGTTTCGTTCTTCACCTAGTTTGTTTACGTAGGGAATAAATTCGCAAGCAAACCATTGATGGAACTGCGGCTTTCCATCAAGCCATTTTTACTAGCAGCATACAGTGTTCCTGCTAAAGCCTTATCTGAAACCCACCTGGCTTGTACAGCTGCTCCCTTAAAAATAATCAGGGGTGGCAAGTATGTACCATCAGCTGCAACACAAGCGAGAACCGTTGCGTTTTCTCTAACAAAGCCTCCAGAAACTCGATATAATGCTTCTCCCTTCACTCCAATACCTTTGATACGCGATGGATCACTTTTAAATCCCGTTTCATCAGCGTTAAAAGTGAAGGATAAAAGTGGTAGCTCCAACCCATTTTCTTGAACCGTCTGTTTTAATTTGTCATAAAAATCATAGATGACTTCTGGTTTTCTCGCATCTTTGCGAAGTTTCTGAAGATGCTCTGGCTTCTTAAGAGATAATGTAGGGTGTCGCAAGAAAGAGTTCCATCTTTAGACCTTGTTTTAATGTTATTTGTTTTTATATATTTTCCCACCAATCTTAGCAGTTCGGTCTTGTCGCAAGGATAACCCATTTTTGCTCGCATTTTTAGGCAAGATACAATGTGATTTTCAACCTTCATAGGTATTGTTGGGGAAACACCAGCCCCCATTATGTCAATTGGCACTTTCCTGCCAGTAATTCTATTAGAAATAACGTATACTGGAATACTGTAAAAATCGCTAGCCACCCTACAACTTTTTTTCTTCTCTTTAATATCATTAACAGCATTGGCCAAATCTTCCAAAGTATAGGTTGGTCCCGTTTTTTAACGTACTTACGTGGCATATTCTATCAGATTCGAGTTAGCATAGATCTGGATCTGGCATAGATCTAGAAAAAAAGGAAGGGTTTAGTTCAGTTGGTTTTCTCATTTACCCCCAACGGGTATTTTCATTTATCGAGTTTATTAAGGGTAAATGGAAACACGGCACACAAAACCACAAAATTGTGAAAATTGACCTTATATAATAATTTTTTTAAATTAACTTTTAATGTAAACAATTTTTAAGGTTGAGCCCATCCAAAGTTTGGTGAGGGTTAGTTCATAGATATTTCTAAAACCTTTTATGATCAACCTTGGCTAGAAACAAGAAAGGTTTTGGCAAATATACTCATAATATAAATATATCATATAATATTTAAATAATAAGTATTTATTCCCAACCAACTTAAGTAGTTCATTACAGAGAATAGAAAAAATATTATAAATTATGTGGTACAACATGCATTAAGTAAATATTTATAGATATTATTAAATTTACATGATATTAATTGTAAAAATAATAATAAATAAATTAATAATAATAATACTATTGAAAACCGAGAATACAATAATTACGTCATTTTAAAAGATGTTTTTTTAAGTCTTTTAAATTTAATTTTTATACCTTATTTTTTATTTATTTTGAAATTCTATTGTATATATTAATTCCATCACAAATAATTGATTTTTTACCAAAATTACTTATTGATGGACTGCAAATAAGTTTTCTGTTATTTCTTGTTTCATATGAGTGGTTAATGTTACTTGTAATTACCTATAACATATATTAAGCTATATAGGTGTATCCTGCTAGAACCTGAATTTTTGAAGATATTGTGGAGTAACATAGCGTACCTTTCTGAGATAGTATGCTATTTTTAATTAAATGTATCACAACATTGATCATATAATTTTTAATTCTAGGCCTTCTCTGTTGTTTGGTACTCAGAACTAAGACGTCTCGTTTATCTTTCCATTTCAGAACTACTACAGCAGTGTTCCTTTCGGTTGCAACAACTTCGTTCTTTAGAAGTTTTTTAGTGACTACATCATTCGGGTTCAGTTTTCGGTTTTCACGAAGTGTTCCAACTAAGTGAGTTTTTCGTTTTGTCAGACAATGAGCTAATCCGATACTGGTGTAGTAATTATCTGTATATAGAGTTCGCCCTTTATCAACTAAGTTATTCATAAGAGACATAACAACTGCAGTAGACACAGGCTGCCCTTCTTTTTTTTTAGCACCGCAATATACACTGAGGTTATAGGTAGGTATATCCCTTGGAGACACACAATTTAAACAGCTTTATACCGAATTTATGGCGCTTGTTCTTTATATACTGACGGAAGGAGAGACGTCCTCTAAAGGGGACGAGAGTCTCGTCAATGCATACCTCAATATCAGGTCAACTACTTATAAGTTTTTTAGGGAGTGGGTCTATTTTATGAAGGGGATTTTGAACAACACCTTCATTATCATTGAAATGAAGCATTATTAGGAGCAGCTGAAACCTGTTTCTGCTCATCAAAGATCTTACTTTATTGAAGTACAAAAAAGATGTCTGGCAATATGCCTGGATACTCGGCAACTGATTTAGTCCCATCCACATAATCATACCAAGGAACCTTTCAATATCTGCCGAAGTGGTGTCCACCCACTTCTGTATTCTTTTGACGAACATTTTTGTTTTTAGATTGTGCGGCGTAACGATTTGTTTCAACAACTATATAATTTATTACATCGTCATCAAGTACCAGGTTTATAAAAATGATATGGATTTTTATGAAAAAACTGGTTTTCCGGTTTTACGCCAGCATCATTTTCCGTAAACGGATTTAAAAAAAAAATTTATACCTGTAACTGGATTCCAGGATGGCTGATTATCAGAAGCTTCAATATCTTAATAATCTTCTGAACTTGAGGTGGTATGTAATCGAAAGTTCCTTATCACATCCTCTATCGTTTGTGAAATCTGGCTGGCTATTATCATGCGTGGGAATATTGGGGGTTGCTTCGTCATCCGAAGATATCAAGGTAGGTTTACTGGGCTGAGCACGATCTGGACTGGATTGCTGAGTTTTTGAACTCACGTTAGTGGCTACAACTCTACTTGTACTGGGTTGAGGACTATCTGTAAAGACAAGAAGCCCTTATTACTTATTTATTTATTTACGTAATACCATTTTCACAATATAATTACAATAAAATAAAAAGCCTAAGCTTACTTATATACTAGAAAGGTGTAACATAGAACTAATTTGTAGTCTACAATAACTAATATTGTTGGGATTGTTGCAATTTTAAAAAATGACATAACACTTACCATAAATTGATTGTTGAGTATTTTTTTTTTACGTCGCTTATGTGTGACAGACAAAGTAGATGAGTTACTGCTTTCGTTTTCGCTTTCGGGTTGATACTCGTCTGATAAATAATCGTCACCGAATACAGAATTTTCATCTTGAGAGAGCATATCCTGCATTAATTTTTGTAATCTAGATTATTCTTGTTCGTACGACATTTCGAAAGATAACAAACACAACGAACAACTGTCAGCACTAAAGTAATCATGCGCACGTGTTGAGAGCAACGAATGTTTCCGAGAAACAACAAACACTTGTAGGCAAGCAAAGTAACTGAATGCGTTCAACCGTAACGAAATGCTTCCAGCTCCATATTTCAAGCGTGGTTTCCAGTATGTCTCCCATGTATCTGGGTTGAATACATGCGGTTACAATATCCAAAACTGATATAATTGCCACATGTATATCCAACCTAGATACATTTTCAAAACCACGTATTTAGTGCATCTAATTTTTTTATATTATTTTTTTGCATTCTAACTGTAAATTTGCATTTTTTTAAACAAATTGAGGGTACCATTGTGGCACTCAACGTGTTAAAGACCGCCGTTTTCTCTTGCTACATTTTTTATAAACTTAAAGCAAATCAAGATTTAAACCGAAACCAAATTGGTAAAATTAAACCGCTTTTGTTCATTAATCTAAAGTAGTTTTTGGTATTTTACAAAAATCTGCAATCATCATATAATTATATAGACCTTCTATAATAGCCAAATACACCAACCGCTGCTTAACTAAGTCGAGCGATTAGAATGCGACTTACCGTAACTCGCCGAAATTCAGCAAGTCAAAATGGAATGCTTATTTTATTGACAGGTAGAAATATAACTTTTTGTTTTTTTAAATCTTGGTAAAATTAATTTCGTTTAGCTCCATAGACCAGAAATTATCTATTTGAATGTATTTTTTTGCAGAAGGTGAAGATTTTGCGTGTATAATCACATCACATTTGGCAACAGGCGTTAATAAAGCATCTAAAAAAAATCTTGTGAGCTTTTGGACATTATTATAATGTATATTTTTGGACTTACTTTGCTCTTTGGACATACATAACCAATGCAATAAACTGAGTAGACCTACTGTTCATTCCAAATTCTCCGATCAAATTTCAATACGGCGGCTGACATTTTCACACAGAAACTTAATGGAGCTGTCATCGTCAGTGTCAAAAAACTAGACCGGTTAAATTTTAAAATTGTAGCCTTGCAACACGAATTACGGCAAAAAGCAAGAAAAACACTGCTTGTTTGCATCCCATGTTCAATACCGTATACTACTCGTTCATCTGCCTTTTAGGTCTTACATTTTTACCCAATTTGTTACATATTAAGAGTTATTAAGCGTTGTTTGTTATACACTTCAAAAGTTCCTCGTCTTGGTTTCTTTTTTTTTAATATTTATAAAATTATTTTTTAATAATTAGGTTTATTTATTTTGACAAATTGAATTCGTCAATGATTAGGTAATAGCCCAATTGTTTTTGATCTTGACGTTTAATTGTTCAAAAAATGTGTAGGAAATGTCGTCCCTTACTTACTTTTTGTCGGGAGGGGGGGGGTGGCACTGAGGTCTTGGACTCTTCGACGCTGCAGTTTAGGCATGAGAGCGTTTCAACAGAGAGAACCTTACCCACTTACTAACTCGGTGATATTTCAACATTTTCTTTGAAAAACGTCCGTTCACTGAATTATGGTATATGCCCGAAGTTGCTCACATTGCTTAATTAACAGTTCAATACTATTTCTTATTTTCTCTTTTCGGCATTTAGCGAGTTTACTTTTTTCGAAATATAATAGCCAACTCTTGCCGCGTGCATATTAATTTCGCTTTTGTCGTACTCCGGTCGGCCCATTTGTAATAATGTGAATCGGTATTAAAATTGGTTGTTGTGTTTCCAATATATTTAATGTACAAAAATCTATACGTATAATAAATCTCTTGATATACCATTTCTGTATATTTTTTAAAGTTTAAGTTTGTGCTCGACTTTGTCGAAATTTACAAAGTTTTAATAAATTTACTTAAGAACTTAAACACTGTTTTGTTGATTCAAAGCATTGCATGGGGAGATCATGTGTTTAGTTGCTTTTTTCTAATAAGAACTTCTATAAGGTATAAAACCATACCCATTCATGGCAATTGAAAGAGTAAAATGATAATATAGATCCTAACATGACCTTCAATGGCTACCAGGTTTCTTAAATATTATTTTATTTTGGGTGACGAATTCGTTTTGTTCATTTTTCTGTTGCTTAACCGACCCGTCACTGAGGACCCTTTAAGTTTCTCTATCCCAAAAATAGACACCGCCAGAAGACTGGTCAAGATGAATGACGTTTTCTTTATACTAATGCTAGCAAACATTGGGCTTGGCAACCATACATCATGTCGAATATGCATCTACAAAAAAAAATATTTTTTCTTTCTCTCGGGTACGCCAACCCGAGGAACCACATATGAGCATTAAAAAATTAAAACTAAAAAAATATGTCATTTATTTGGCATAATATCTGTCCAAATATTCATATAAACTTACTTGATTGTTTGACCTCTTCACTAATCCCACTGGAGGGTGGGGGAGCTCTTCATCTTCCTGTATGTGGTGCGTCCCTTCCCGGTTTAAAAGTTTTTCAAGTGTTTAATGATTAAGCTTAACATTTCGCAAGCAGAAGTAGCACAAGTCAGAACGCTTTTTATTTGCATGCGAAGGTCCGGGCTCGGAGTCGTTTTACTAATAGTCTGTAATTTTAAATTATTCTAGTTAAAATAAGCTTACGTCTAATATCCCGTATCGCGACTATGACAGATTTTTTTAGGTCTAGATTTGCCCTTTGCAAATCTTTATTTGATCCTTTATTTGTTTTTTCAGGGCAATGTTTTCTTCCTCCAGCCGTTGTCTGCAGGAGCTATCCACCACTTTTTGTTGTTTGCTTTTTTTTTCTAAAAGTTTGCCTCCTTCCTTTTCTTTAAAATGCTGATAAAGACAAGTCATTTTCAATTATATTTTTACATATTATACATTTGTTTGATTAGCTTAGATTAGAATATAAATTCAATTAATAAATGCTAGAAAAGAAACCAACAAAATTACTTTTTTCCCACCTGCTATATAACTAAATTACATTAAAACTCACACGATTTATACTGAATACAACCTACAATTTATATCGAATAAGTTTTGGAATACCTATTTTGGTTTACAGAAAAACCTCCTTTGGTTACGCGACTGACACAAGATGGGCCAAAAGCGTTTTGGATCAGTTGATTTTTGTAAACGTTTCGAAATTGTATGGTCAAAATGAGTGGTAAAAATATAATATAACACTCGATACAGTTGTTACCAATAAAACCCCTTTTTAACTGTTTTTGGAAGTTTTATGTGTTTAAATATCAAACTGCCATATTGTTCCCGAAAGCGTGAAACTAAAACCGTAGGGAGGGCTACAATTCGCTAAAGGATGAAAAGACGCTTTAGTCCCAAGATTTATATACTATTTAATGCACTTTAGGAAAAGATTATGTATTGTTAAAATCACGTTATTTCTACGCCAAATGCTTTTTCGACTACAAGAAAGGGTCCGAAGAATGAAATCTTGGCCAACAGCAAGTACTGTTTAGCTTGACTTGCGATAAATTTAATTATAAAATTTTCCAGGCATTATTTTTTCTAATCCCTGAGGGATTAAATTTACTTCTAATACCTAAGCTAATGGATTAAATTTACTTTTAATCCCTTAGGTATTAAAAGTGCCACTTTAATCCCTAAAAAGATATATTTTTTAAATTTTCTTACACATAGAGGTTAGATAAATAAAAATAAATAAAAAATCATTAAAATCAAAGACACTACCCTAACAACACATGTACGTACTCCAAACGTTCCCCGAACGTCCTACCGGGACTTTCACGACGTTGTCTAAACGTCTCAAGACGTTGCAGGACGTATAAAGGAAGTACAAAAAAAATAGATAGATCCTTGGAATATCTGGAACCCAAGACGATATTTTTAAACTATAATTTAAAGTATAAAAATGGAAAATTGAATTTTATAAATTATATAAATTTTAAGACGGCTATGGACGTCCCTGAGACGTCCCCACGGAGGTTAACAGTGTCCACAAACCGTTTCAGAACGTTCAAAAGACGTCTTTTATTACCTTAAAATCAAAAGTCGAGGGAGTATGTAAAACGACGTAGTGGAACATCCCCAGTCCACAAACTTTGTCCACACGCTTTTATAAAAATCGTGATTTATAAAAATCATTTTAACAGGGTTCGTAGCGCACAGGTGGTTTCAAATTCACTGATTTTTCCAGGTTTTCCCTGATCAATTTTTGGAAATTCCAGGAAATTTTACGTATATTTCTTTTAGGATTTAAATAAAAGTTGAACAAAATATAAGTAAAAAAGTGTAATTTATCCTATTATTAATATGAATACTGTACACGCCAATACTTACTACATACATACAAGATTTTAAATACTCATACTACAAATTGATTTACGTAAAGATTTTATTTTTTCATCAATTTCTTGCTTTTCATACAGTGCCACTTCGTCTAACTTGGTTTTTTTGGCTTCCAAGTAGCGAATTTTCTCTTCTGTCTTTCTTTTTTCTTTTCCTTTTTCTAACGTTTCCTTTTTTTTTAATTCTTCGAGGTACGTTTTATACCTCATATGAATATGCTTAAATGAGGTTTTAATTTTTTTTTTATAAGGATATTTTCTACCCCTTTGTAATGGGTGACAGCATTGTACACTTGTCTCCTCGCATTTAATCAGTCACATCAGTACACATTTAATTACTTCAAAAAACTCCTGAAACTGGAACTTATCTATTATCTTTTTATAGTTTTTAAAATCTTCTTTGGCTTAGAGGAGTACCTCAGGGACTCTCTCGGATACAATTTCCTTTTCATAAAATAATTTCAATAGGTTAGAAAGAGATAAATGTTAATAGTATTTAATAGATAAATATAAAAAAATGTATAATTATATTATATAAATAAAAATCCATAGAAATCGGTGGATTGAAGATTTTTCCAGGTTGGTCAAATGTTTTCCAGGTCGCTACGAACCCTGTTTAAAACGTTCAAAAGTCTTTATTGCCTTAAAATCGGAGGAGCAGGGGACGTTCCTACGACCTAAAAAGTGTCGACAAAGTATGTCCACGGGACGTCCCCGGTATATTTGCGACTTTACCGATGTCCCTGGGACGTTGCCATCGACGTCTCTAGGATGTCGCGTACGTCCCAGTATGACCTTACAGGGACGTTTTAAAAACGTACATGTGTACTCCCTAAACCTTTGCTTTCAAACGTTAAACGTCCCTGGAGACGTCCCACTACGTTATTTTACGGAGTTCCCGGGAATGTTTGTTTTAAGGTTATAAAAATACATCTCTTTAATTTTCTGAAACTGGTTGCAAATCATTCATTTGAATAACTTCCCGAAGCTTGCACAATATATTTTAAGACGTTCCTAGGTGCGCTCAGGAATTCAACTTGGGGAACTTTCCAGAACTTTAATAGGATGTTATAAACGTGTGCCTTACCCTAATAGGTTCACAGTTGTTGCGTTTAAGACAAGTCTTGCAGATATGGTTTGGAGACGTCCAGTCCTCAATATTTTAGGTTTTGAAAAAAAGCAAAAGGTATATTTAAAACTCTTTATTAAAACTCCTTAAAAATATTACAAAGGTAAAGAAATTATGAGCATCTACAGGGTAATTCATTGTACTTAGACCCCCCCCCCCTTTGCGCCACTAATATTAATTTTGGAAAAGGAGTTTAAATGCAAAAGTTGTTCCTCTTATTTTAAATGAAACACTCTGTATATTTTATTTTTGTTAATTTGTATTCATTTTTTTGGGTTTAAAAACATGACATGTCTATGTTTTGCTAAGTAGTTTTTGAGATATTCCACTTTAAAGTGATTTTTTTTCTTTCTTTTCTGTTAGCCCAGCAACTGTTAATGCAAAAAAAATGTTGTTCATTTTTACAACCTTTATAAAAAAATATAGAAAGAAATATCAAATCTGGAAATAATTAAAACTTGATGTTTATTTTTCATAAGGATTGTAAAAAACTCCAAATTTCCAAATTTACTTCCTATTTTGCATTACGAGTACCTGCGTCAGTTGAAAGTAAAACTTTACCAAAAATAATACTTAAATTAAGAAATACCGGATGATTTATTTAAAATTAGAAAGTTGATGTCAAAATTTGACATATCAAATAACAGTTGACAGTTTGTGTCACAGGTATTAAAAAATTTAGAAAAAAATAAACAACGTTTGCATTTAAAGTTTTCTCCAAAATTAATATTAGCAGCGCTAACTGGGGCATCCAAATATAATGAATCACCCTGTGCCCTAAAACTCCTTTAAAAAATACATACATTCAAACAACAAAACTATACAGGGACATACATTAATTATAAACCTTCCCTGAGGAAAAGTTTTTTACTGTTGGTTCTAAGAAGTTCCAACAAAAAGCATTCGAAAAGACATCATAATTATTCTTATATTTAACACCTTTTCTGTCAAATTTGTCATTTCTAGTTTACAGGTTGCGTACGAGTGTTCCGTTATTTTAAATACAACACCCTATACATACAAATACAAAAACACTACTAGAATACCTACTACTAGAATTATCGAGAGTCAAAAATATTGTTTTAAATGCAATATTATAAAAGTTAGTCATTCTATAATGTTTTATTGCAACATATACTTCGCAGCCAATAACTCGAGCACTAAAATATATAAAAGCTCAGTTTTAGTATCGCTGGTAAGATCTTTTTATAGTGATTTAAAAAATATCACAATATACAGGGTGTAGTATTTAAAATAACAAAACACTTGTACGCAGCTTGTAAAGTATAAAATATCAACTTTGACAGAAAATGAGTCAGATATAATTAAACTACTGTTTTCTAAAAACAGTTTTAAAACACCCTTGATATCTCTTTTGAAATGCTTTTTGTTTGTACTTGCATAAACCAAGTAAAAAAAATTTTCACGGAAGTTTTTATAATGAATGATCCTGAACATCCACATCATAAGAACAGATATCAAACAAACAATAATTTAAAAAAGTTTGCACATACCTAGATAAATATTTCTAAAGCTCCGAGGTAAGCAATCGGTACTTTAATTTTACCCATAATCAAAATAATATCATTTTAAAACTACCCTATAAGGCTGAAGTATAAAAATAATATTAACTTTACTGGGGTAAAATGACATTACGGCTGTTACCTCTGAGCTAAAAAACAGAGTTGTAGTTTCGTAAATCATATAAATAACGTGCGTTTTAGTTTTTTTTATTAGATATCGCTAATACTGTTAGCCACCACCTGATATACAAACAACAATATCCTAAAAACACAATAAAACGTTTGACATACATTTAAAACTTTGAACCTATAAATAGGCTTATTGCACAAGGTGTAGTTTAAATAATAAAAATATTGCAAGACTTACTCAAACTACTGGGTGGGCCATAAAATCCCACAAAACACTTGGGACCCATTTATTTACCCATTCTCCTTAATTTACTGGTTTTTCAGGTTACTTTTTAACATATCTCTCTTCTTTCTTTCCTGGGCTCATTTGAGTCACTCTCCCACGTCCACCTCTATTTCTTTCCAGTTTCCTGACAAGTTGGTCTTTTCTGCTGCTTCTACAACGAAAAACAATAGTAAGTACTAAAAGATTTCAAAGAAGCAAAAGGGATAACACTCGATAATCGAAGTTTTTAATCAAATGAAAAATGTTGCTATACGTTAGATATCATTAAATTATCGTTTTACTATTAGTAAATGGATATGTAAATTTAAACTTAAAATCAAATGCAGATTTTTAATAGAATCAAACCATATTATTAAAGCATCTGAAAATCTATTAAATAGGATGTTACCCGGCTACTATCGCTAAAAATTTAACGCGAATTTTTTACAGCGAGGTCTTTTACCTCTTATGCATAAACAGCACAAGCGAATTGAGTGCAAGACATTTATTGCGCGAATCTTAGAGAACTACTACAAAAACAGCGCATATACAGACCGCTTCAAGCTACTGCGAACATATGCCGGAAGAAGTCCAATTTGCCAAGCAACCAATACTCAGGCTTGCGATCACCACTTGCGTGACTTGGGTTTGGTATTTAGTACGCCTCTAACCACGGTGCTGTGTGGAGCGTAGTCAATGAAACCGGAATTTGGTCAATAAATACGCAAATTTTTATAACGTAATTTTCTTATTTTTTGTCACTGATAAATAAGAGCGTTTTATTGTCAACTGCTCAGATTTATCACTGACAACGTGTTACAATGAAAATAATAAGGAAAAACAAAATAAAAGCAAGTTCTCAAAATAAAATAATACATTCTAAAAACCAAAAAGATTCTCCCAGTCAAAAAAAAATTAGAGCAAATGTTCGAAGAGTCCTCCTTGCTCGGCTAGACAATATCCAAGCCTATTATAAAAACCCCTTCTAACGTTTTCAAGCATGTTAGAGGTGATAGTTTGAAAAGCTTCTTCAATTTTAATCCGAAGTTCTTCCAAATTATTAGCCCTTTCATGCCCATAAACTTTATTTTTGATGTAACTCCACAGATACAAGTCATTAGGAGCAAGATCGGGTGATCGAGCTGGCCATAAAATAGTTCCCCGTGTACTTATAACCCGATTAGGAAATATATTATCAAGATATTCCCTAACAAGGCCAACATTGTGAGCGGGACAACCATCTTGTTGAAATCATGTTTCACCAAATCTCACACCTAACAACTGCCTAGCAGTTGGAATAATATGCTGCTGCAGTAGATCCAAGTATCTAGGACCAGTCAAATTGTCGTTAATAAAAAATGGCCCAATTACGTGTTCCCCTACAATACCCCCCAAACATTTAGTTTTTGGGGATACTGTGTTCTTACGTCGAAATGCAAATGCAAATTTTCCCTCGACCAATATCGAACGTGTGTTGGGTTATGACGATTCAATAGTGGAAAAGTGCTTTCATCTGTGAAAAGAATAGATCTCAGAAAGTTTCACGATTAGCCCTTTCCATCATTGTTTCGCAAAATTCCATACGACGATAGTTGTCCTCCGGAAAAATTTGATGCGTTTTTGACGCTTTGTTTCTTTTTGAGAACACGTAAGACAGTGGCTGAAGACGTATCAACTGCTTCGGCAATTTGATGGCTAGTTAACTTTCGATTTTCCTCCACTGCAGCGCAAATCATCACATCTCGTACTTCCTGCTCGTCATTCAAAACAGTGGGTTTTTTATGGTTTCTTGGCGCTACAGAACCAAACTTTTCAAAATTCTGCACAAACCTATAAATCGTTGATAAACTAGGTTCTGGGCGATTTACAAAATTCTCCAAAAATAGTTCTTGAATAAGTCTCAATGGTCTGCCTTGATAGTACCATTTGAACAACTTCGTAGACATCCATTTTTAGTTTTAAAAATGTATTATTTCAATTAAGAACTTACCAATCTGTTTCTCGAGCAAGGTAGAAATAAAACAAAATAATATAAACAAAATAAATTTCCGAAAGATAACACTGCAGCGTGCTTCGAATCCACCTCGGTCGTACGGCACGGAGAGTAAATTGGACTTGATTCCCCCTATGTTCGCAATAGCCTGAAGCTCATTGTATAGCTATTATAGTTATAACGCAAAAAAAAACTAACGCGCTTTTTAGGAAACGACGCGCGATCTGGTACAGGGTCTTTCATTATAAATTGCCCTCCCTATTATATCCGTTAATATGTGAGCTAGAAAAAAGTTTTAATTACAAAAGTTACTTGATTTATAAATATCTTCAAAAATATTAAAGTAAAAAAAAACAAGTGTCATTGGATGTGTCAAATATTGATAGCAACTTTTTTATTTTAAACACAACAGCTTATATTTTTTGCATTTTTAAATTCTAGGTTTTTTCCTGATTTCAGAAACGTATAACTTATATGTACTGGGTTCAACAGTTGTTGAGAAATTGGACTTACAATTTGTGGTGTTTCCATTACACATGATTTCATCATAATTTTAGTAGGCAATGATGTTTTTTGCAAAAAATAACATTATATTTTATTTAAAATAAGAAAGCTTCTGTCAATATTTGACACATGAAATGACTCTTGGTTTTTTTCTTAAATATTTTTGAAGATCTTTATAAATTAAATAACTTTTGTATTTATAACGTTTTTCTAGATCACTCATTAGCAATAAAGCAGGGGAGCCATTTATAATGAAGCACCCTGTACCATAAAAATGAATTTAACCAAATTTATTTACCATTCGAACGACTCTAAGAAGGTATGAAGATACATAAGCAAGCACCACTCGCAAAAATGCGGAAACATTTTTTTTATTTTTCTTATATAATTAGCTGCGTCGCGGCTAATAAATATCTGAAAAATAAGATTTCAATGTATTCAGTATCCATTCAGTGGTTTTAAACCAAATTTTAAGATTGCCCCCAGAATTGTGTGTTAATATATAACATACCAATAAACATCCTGCAAAATGGCATTGTTGCAAAGGGGGCCTTTTGCTTCCTTACCAGCATGGAGAACTTTAAAGCTATGTCATCTGAAATGATAGCTGACAAGCATCTTCTTACAAATTGATTTATGTTAGTACCATCAAGTTTTGAAAAACGGATAGACTACAAATAAAATATCAAGTCAAAAAAACTTTAGTCTAGTGCCCAATAATTGTTATTTTTATAATTAAAATAAAGAGGGGGAAAAACAATGACCTAACATGAGGGAGATAAGAAAATGCTACAGAACAGAACTGCACTTACCAAAGCCAAAAAGTTTTTTGAGCTTTTCAAAACTTTATTGAGTTTGCCCAAATCTTCCTTGTTACTCAGAGGTAATGTGAGATCAGATAATGCTTTTTCAGCGGCTTCTGTGGTGTCTTCTGCAGCAGTTTGTTTGGCCATTATTTTATCCAATTTGGAATTCATTACTATTATAAGTTCTGTTAATAGAAAAATTTGTTTCTGAAAGTTAGTATAATATAAAAAATATATTTTATTTTAAGGAGATAAACAAACTGGTCAAGTCACAGTAAAAAATTTTATGATGGTGTAAAGTCAACACATTAACACCTCCAAAATAAAATCACAGCTTTAAATATTATTTCAATATATACCTGTCAAAACTGGAGGTTTTTAAAAAAATGTCACTGGACAAAATGGACATAATTTAATTTTAAAAATTAATATTTTTATTAAATCTGCAAGTCAATTTTCTTTAACAGGGTTCTCAAGGTATTCAAAATGAAAAAGTTGGTTATCTTAAATTAACTTTTAAAGTTAATTTAATTTAATAAATTTGTTATCCGGTCTATAGAGAAAATAAATCTCTAGGAAGACCATTTCTGTACATTGAATATTTTTATTATATTTGTTAAAAAGTACGATACACAAGCGAAGTCACATTATTGTAATATATTTGTCCTATAGGTGATAGGGTAGAGTAAGTAATCAAGTCGATTGTTGCTATACGACTAACATGTACTACCTCAGTCACACCCTTAATTCTACAAACGTTTGCTCTGTTAACGAGTTGCAGCAACTTTTTGTGGAACGCCCTCGCTAATGTATGTTTGTTTTAATTTTTGCGTTAAAATTTCAATTTCCGTGACGTACTTTTGGTCATTGTGCTTTTGTTTGAGATTAAGTAGTTAGTAGTAGACTGGGAACTTTCAAACTAAATGCCGTTCTTTAGTTTAGAAAGAATTTCGTCTAGAGACATGCTGTTTCCTACCAAATTTCTTGCCTTGCTAATAACCCTGGTTTTGACGAAAGCAACCGCATTTTCTTCATGCGTTTCGACATTTGCCTTTAACAGGGTCAAGGCATTCAAAACTGAGAATAATTTTTCTTCAGAACCATCGAACTCATTTGGCACTATTTTATCAGCAAAATTAAAAAAATCCGGGGCGGAAAGGGAGAAATTACAGCCATGTGTTGTCTTTTCAGGGCTGTCGTCACTGTCAGTTCGGCAGTTCTTATCAGTAAGATCTACGCAAACTAATTCGTTCTTTATTAGTGGATCAATTTTTGTTAAAATGTTGCTCGGGACTTTATAGTCGACCTGTAAAACTTGGTAAGATCTTATAACTCGATCCCTTATTACACTAAAAATTGACTTAATAAAGCTGTTACATTTTTTTTATCAAGGTCTTTATAGCAACTATTTACGATAAAAACAAATTCATTATATTGGTTTAGTAAGTTGTCTCTTACTTGGTTTCTGACGCTTAAAGATTTCGGTACCTGGGTCTTTAACACTCTTTTAAATTCTTTAATTATATCCTCTTTTAAATTTGACAGTTTGGTCAAAATGTCCTCCCAGGGTACTTTAACGGCTGACATAAAATTCTATAAAAATAATGCTAGCAAAATAGAATATCGATTTTCTAGTATTCTTATAAAAATTTTAATTGACCTAACTAAATTAATTTAAAATTAAAAGTCTCTTGTTTATTTTTTTTCTTCAAATGTAAAATGTTGAAACATTATCTTCTTACTAACTATGACCATCAGATTTGAATTACCATTCAGCGAGTACAGTTGTAAACATCTGTTTTTGTTAACATCATCAGAAACCAACAGTGCATCAGTGTGTAAGTAACAAACATATAACGGGTACATACCATTTCTCAGCCAAGATCTTTTTGCTACTTAGCTTAGGAACCATAAATAGCATTAGGAGTCTTCAGCAGCTGGCGGTGGGGGTCTGAGGTAAACACTTCTGCTATTTTCTCTCTTAAGGCCTCTTCTATATGTCTTTCTTACTTCCAAAATTGTAATAATGATAATACAGAGTGTACCAATGTATATTAAACTTTTTACATCGAGGGGAACAGATACCAATTTTTCCATTTTTATTAAACGGTATTCTTTTCAATTTCAGTTTTTAATAATTGCACATAACTTCTTATAAATGTGAAAATTAAAACACAGCACGTAACTATAACGCTTGTCGCGAAAAAACATAAAACCTTCCCCATATTTTTCGCTTTTTTTTTAACTTCGCGCGTTAGGTCTAGTTGTCAGGAGCGCCATGTAATATATTTGCCCTATAGGTCGAAGGGTAGAGTAAGTAATCAAGTCGATGGTTACTATACGACTGATATGTATTAACGAATAATTGTTATGGTTACATTATCCAAAGTGTATGTTAATATGTTAGGTTACAATAATAGGTATAAAATTGCTTAATTATAATATCTTTACATTTACTATTTTAGTTGCATCACATTTTTTACATTGGATTGCCGTTATTGTTATGTTTATTTTTGTCTTCTCAAACTTATAATAAAAAATAAAAAATTCTAACGTTTTTGCTTGTATAGTAACATTTTTTTTTAAGAAAAGTTCTTTAAAATCCACGTTATTTTTATTGTACATTGAGTTTTAGGCTTACTGGCGCCTTTGTCTTGCATGTCGAGTGAAATAAAAATAAAAATACGTTTTACTTTTTAAACTTTTTCTGGTTGTATAATAAAAAAAATTTAAAATCCACACTATTTTTATTGTACATTCAATTTTAGAGCCCTGAAGAAGCAAATAAATTTTGCGAAACGTTGGTATTTCAAAAAAAGGACGTTTCTAACAAGATCCCTCAACCCATAAACCTAGACCTTTAAAAAAAATTAAAAATAAGATCGTTAAACCATTCTACAACGGATGTTAATATTTTTTGTTTTTGTTTATCGATAGGATTTTTTATTTTTATTTGTTTTTTAATAATTTGTTGTTTATAACACTGATCCTGTTGACGTCTATTGACCTTGCTTAACCAAAAGCCTTTCAGTTCTTTCTTCTTCGTATTTTACTCTTAGCGGACTTATTTCATCCCTTTTTACCAACTATTTGACGAAGAGACCGACCTTCTTCTAGTTTTGCCAAAATTTGATTGGATTGCTTTTTTTCTAACAAAAATTTTGTTTTAAAAGTGTTTTTTATATTTCGTAACAGCAACCTTAAAACTATTAGAATTGTTATGGTCTGGATTTTAAATGTTTTGTAAATTTATTTGTTTACGATTATCGCTTCATTTTATTAAAATAAATAAATATAAACGAAAGAATTATAACTAAATCTTTGAATTGGAATTAAGAGGTTCCTTAGATATTTACAAAAAAATAATAATATGTCTTAAAAAATTAAGTTATGCTGCCAGAAACCCGCCAAAAATAAGTAACGTTTCCGTCATGATATTAAGGAAAGTCTACCAAAGATAAAATTCGGATTATTTCTCCTGCTCATTATAGACCTTGACACTTCCCCTGAACTTTAATAAGTTGTTTTACGCAAAGGTTCCAAAATTTAATTGTGTCAAATATTATTGTGGTATTTGAACAGCACCACTATTTCGATTCACAAAACATCGAATCACTGGACTTGTTGGAAAACCCTCATTGTAGTTAATGTAAGTTTTTAGTCACAATATAAGTTTTTCAGACTTGTAATTTTCCCCTTTGTATATTTCTAGGGTTTTTTTGTTTATGTTTGTTGCATTTTTTCCGTCTACGAGATATTGGAAAGATAAGCATAATTTTGGTCCTTATATTACAATTAGTCCTTGGCAGATATTGCTGTTGATGGAAATCATTGTTGCTACTGCGACCTGCTGTAGATGGCTGCAAGTTGGTGGGGTTACATTGGCAGCTAAGTACCTACTTATTACATGTTGATTAGCGCAAATAGACTCTCACTATTTTGACCCTTGGTTTTACCGGATTTGACCCTTAGAACTTCGTTGGCTGGAACCCAACTAAGTTATCTACGATACTTTATAGTGTTTTGCGCCCGAATTTGTCTTTATTTAGTTTGGTTGGAACCCAGACTAAACAATAATTGCCTAAGACTAAGTATGTTATTAACCCCAGATTTGTCATTGTTTAGTTTGGCTGGAGCCCAAACTAATCAACAGTTGAACTGGGTAATTTGTAAATTTCCTTATTGGCTTATAATAATAGGTCTATGTTGGGAATTTGGAACCTTTGGTTGCACTAAATCAAAATTATGATTGTTTTCCACAAACCAAAACTACACTTTTTTGCACTCGACGCGCGTTTCGCTAACAACGTTAGCATCATCAGGAGACGATAAACAATGATTGTATTTTGATTGTTTATCGTCTCCTGATGATGCTAACGTTGTTAGCGAAACGCGCGTCGAGTGCAAAAAAGTGTAGTTTTGGTTTGTGGAAAACAATCATAATTTTAAAATAATAGGTCTAATTAAAAGTTGGTATTGGCCGACATTTTTTTGTTGATTTGCTTGAAGCCTGAGTGAACTCTTGCAATTCACTTGAAGCAAGAATATTTAGTTATTTAATATTTATGGGTGATACGTACATTTTAAAAATAAAGCGGTGTTACAATTAACTAGCTGTAAAGCTTCGTATGATCATACCTTGCTAGCTGCGGTAAGAATCGCTGTTTATTTTGTTTTTTTTATTTGGATCTCAATAATTACGGTTTAGAGACGTGTACTACAAAGAGTAATTGTAATTAACACAACTTGTTGGTTTAAACGCGTTGGTTTAATTTGTTTGGCTAGGTACCCAATTGGTATTTCCGCGTTTTTCAATAGAAAAAAAAATTCGGTGGCACTTAAATAAAATTGACATAGATAAGTAGGACAAACCAAGAAGAATTAATAGACCCACTCCTGAGAAATGAATTAGTCCCCTAAAGAATTTACATACTAATTTCACTATTCAAAGTTATCTTCATAATAAGGTTTCAAGTCATGCGCATTTTACAACATCTCTAAATTGAATTGGAGCTTATACCAGCCCAATACACTCACAGGTATCGCTAGAAGCTACGTTACAAGAACTTTTTCTATTTATATCTAATCTTAATCCTAAGTTCTTCAATTTTTGTCAACCTACAGAACCAATAAAAGTTTTATTTGAACCAGAGTCCAATAAGCCGAAAAAAATTGAGACCTAAAATTTTAACTTTTAAATAGGGGCATTCGCCAGGACCTACATGCGAAAGGATATAATCTAAAACAATTTTTTCTCTACAAAATCTATACTATTTACATTGTTGGTCGACTTTGACAAAGAAGACAATTCTCGACCTACGAATGGCTTCTTCGGGAGTTTTCCGAAGTTTTTGAGCACTCGGGATAAGTATGTTTAGTAAACCCTACTTTCTCACAGGAAAAACATCTCATAACGCGAGATATGCGAGATGGTTTGGTTGATCGCATTTATAGCAGAGCCTAGAGGAGTTATCTGCCTTTTGAAAACTAAAATATATGGTAGAGAGGGTGGGGTTTGTTAGTGGTGTTCGTAAGAAAAAAAAACCCAAGCAGGCTCAACAAATTGGCATATATTACTACCATCTAACTTAATAAATAAATAAGTAAATATCTCATCACTACCCGGGATCACAGTATTAAGGGAGGAGGTTAGTAGTTCTGTTAATAGGGCAATGGGGCGTAGGTGGTAATTAGGTACTTCTTTTCATTATCAATATTTCTCATAATCTCTAAGGATGAATTATGTTTCCTCAGTGAGTGCAGAGAGGTATGTTTAATGGTTAAAGGGGTACTTATCGGCAGCTGGTCGGCCAAACTCTAGGGGTCCGACAAGACGGGATTGTCTAGCTGCCACTGGCCATACTATAGGGGCTCTAGCAAGTTTCAGACATTGGTCGACAGCGTCAGTTATTTGGTGTTGTTGTCTTTGGTAGTTTTCCACTGCCGGAAGACAGGGGATTAAGAGAGCCTCGAAAAAAGCCTAAATTAAAGAGAAAAAGGGGTGTAAAATCCCACGGATCAGGGTAATAAAAGGGGTACCGATTTACTGAACTCACCTAAAGGTTATTGGGCGGCTCTAGTAGACTGATGTAGAGTAGTGGGCAGCCTGCATATCAAACTGGAACAAGGAAATATAAAATTAGGGGGACTATCAACCGGACTTTAACCCACGCTAGGGGTTAGGTTATAGAGAAGAGGGATTTATCGGTCACAATTTGTTGTCCCTCACAACAGTAGACTAACGGGCGGTCGACTCACCACTTAATGGACCATTTCTTGACCCAAAAGGCCCTATAAATACCTTTTAAAAACTCGACAAAATTTTGGCTTGCCCGCACTACCATGGAGTCTCTCATCAAAAAGGCTGATTTTCCCACGCATTTTCGTTAAACTCACCCAACTCACCAAAATAAAAAAAATTACCAATGCCTTACCGCCAAGCTTAGTTTAGGTCGTTCCATACCGGATCAATCCATACCTGCATCCGTTCTGGACCACACGTAGCAGGCGCTAAAAATATGTCTATCTCTTTCTAATGCGTGACAAACTATTTATTTTTATTGAGAAAAGCAAACCGTAACAGGCCTCTAAGGCAGTTAATATGGCTGAGTTTTGGCATGTTCCAAGCCTGGAGAATGGCAAGTGTATCTCCACTCTTAAGCGGCAGCTCAGGGCATGCTATACAGAGCACAAAATTTGGTGACTTCGCATTTAATGTTACGTTTTTAAAAAAATGTCCCATTGGGGGCTAGTGTCACGTTTAAAAAGAGATGTTTTAATCTTTAAATCAAAAGAGAAAAGATGACGACTTAACGCTATGTTTTGGGTCCTATCGAGCCTTGTATTCTTGCCAACTCAAGCAAGCATACGGCTGTAAAGCACTCTGCAATGACACACCAGGTTATACAATCTCAGAATATATTGTTGTACAAAAGGATTTTGTTTTAAAATAATCTAAATTCGCTTGTTGTAATAGTAAAGGTTAGTAAAGGCATGCAGGCAATATTCGTAAAACAATAAGTGTATAAATTTAACAAATAAAATAAAGTTTAAAAAACTAACATTTTAGGGGTCTTTACTCTTGTTTTTATTAAATAATATTAAAAAAAATAAAGTTTGAGTTTATTTTGATAGTTTTTATAAAGTTTTATGAATTTTTTATGACTGTTTAAAAAAAAGGTTTGGACAGGAAAATATTCCTTATCTGTCTCCACATAGCTAGTTGATGACAAGGCTAAACAACACTGGAACAGGTACACAGGACCCATGACTGGACTATGCATCTTAGGCCAGGGCAAAGCAGCACTCAGGAGAGGAATGGAAATGCATGGTGTTGTCACTCAAAAGTCTGCACTAGATCCACCCATGGCTGTGCACCGGAACCAAGCACCTTCAAATAATCCTGAGGGCGACAGTCCGCAGGGCAGGTAACTTAATACCTCTCATGCGACCAGAGGTTTTATCGGCCGATAAGCCACGGTCTAGCCGGCCATTTTCCGTCAATTAAGCGTTAATAAAAAAATCTTTAAAAATTGCCACCTCAAACGCCAAACATAGGCAACGGGCACTTCCACGAAGACTTTCTTCTTTTGATGGAACCTATGCGGATTCCTTCTACGACGATGTCAGGTTGGAAAGGTCGCCATCGGCGCGACTTTTTTCCGGTATTCTTGCGCAATAAAATTCAAACGTGACCCTCAAAACGGTGCCAGAAAAGAAGTGTCTCCCTTCCTCCAGAAAATTTCAGACACTAAAATAAAAGCTTCCGGCGAGCAAACGATTGGTCAAAAAACTCAGAGGCGGAAAAACTACCGTCGCATATCGCTTATTCTCATTACCATATTAGGTGATGCTGCTGAAAACGCATTACAATTGGGCGATCTTTCTGATATGGGCAAAATCGACAGGTGCTGGGGTCAAAATTCTTCTTTTCGAATGCGACAGGTTCACGTCGGAAGTATCTATTCATCAACCTAAGACAGACAAAGACAACGAAGCGGTGTTGTCAGATTTCCTTCTTTATCAGCGGGATAGGGAGAGATCACGTGACGAACAGAAGTTAACAAAAAGACATTGGTTGCAGTAGTGACCAAGAAGTGGACTTTATCTTTTTGGGAGAAACAATAAGTGTAGACAGTTGGTTTTCTCGAAAACGACTCAGCAGTAACGTAATGTGCAACTGTAAACCACAGTTATGTGACGTGAAGTTAGTCACTGTATACTCCCAGGATTTCGCCTATGACAATCTGGCAAAGGTGTCCCAAACTTCACGGTCAGCTGGTGGTTGACTTTTATTTTGAAAAACAATAAAATTCCTAAAGAAAAACACGGATTTTCGCCAAGAGAAAGACCACTTTCCGTCCCTCAAAGTCTTCCTTAATAATCCAGGTGAGTCACAGTTTCCTTCCGTGTAGGTAACATACGGATCCTTGACAAATATCTCTCTCCCCTTTACTGTTTGTTTGCCTCTTTAGAACGAATATAAAACTCCTTTATTTCGAATTTCTTGTACTTTTAGGCCAGTCTCGAGTCGTATGAGGACAGATGGTCGCCGCGTGTGAATAAATAAACTGAATATCTATCGAAATTTAACATGTTGAAGTCTGCACAGCCTATCGTATAAACCACAGGAAGTATGAAACTTACAGACCAAAAATGCACACAGAGACAGGCAAGCCGGTCCACGCTTGATGGCCAGGCTGCGAGAGGTTGGGCAATGCCCTTTAAGGAAGTCACGCATAGTTGAAACCAACAGGTGAGTGTTTTGTCAACTGACGACAAAGGTAGAGTAATTTTGTAATATCAATACCATATGATTGGTGACAACCTTAGTCCTGTTATTTTTAGGACTTATTAGGAGCCCTCAAGCCTGACATGTGCAAACCGAACCGACCGAAACTAGTTTCTAGAAAGTACAAGACCGCTAAATCTCTCTTTGTTTGACACGGTTTATAAAACTAACCTTTATTATCTACTTTATTTTTGGATGTTAAGTAGTTGACTGGAGGAGTATTTGATATAATAAGTAAAACACCAAAGGCTTTACCATACTAATCTAGTAAGTTGGCGGTTTAAACATTGACCGTGTGGGAGTTAAGTTATGTAAAATTATGTTATTTTTTCTTGTTTCAGGTTACTTCAGAGACAGAGCAACCTTTTTTGGACTGGTTAAATTATACAAGAAAAATACGGCGTTTCACTGAACTGTGAAACACATGATTTGCTACAGTAATTAAATCTAGTGGTTTATGTTTTAAAAAAAAGTTAACCAGAGTAAAAATGCCTCCATTTAAAATAATCATTATTCTAGTATAATTCAATCTCAATCCAACAGTAAATATCGTTTTCTCAGCGCATTCGCCATGAACTAGAAAGATACAGAATAAACACCGTGCTCAGACAAATAGTAAAAATTATTGAATTAAAGATTTTGCCAGGTTGTTAGAAGGGTGTAAAGATCTATTTTTTTACATTTAAGGGGATATTGTTAGAGAAATATTGAACTCTTACAATTGCTGCCAAAATTCTTCGTCCCTCAGAGAATAATTCAACGCAAAAATTAATTGAGACTGCCTCTTTTCCTCACTTGGTTTAATTTTTTTTGGCGTAATGCTACACCTTAGCCTCGAACGTTTAATCCTTTTGCCTAATGTTGTTATGGATCCTGGAAAATTTTATTCTATTTTTACTTCTTTCGTTTTGGCAAACAGATGATTTTCCAGAAAATTGATTGCTTCTTAGTCTTCCTATGAGCTAGTAACTTTCGTCAAACCGGTGCTTTCCTTTCGGTGGATAGTTCCCTCCTCTTGAAATTGGTTTTTCATGTTTACTCTCGTAGACTTGCTTCTTCCATAATGAACAGCTACTTGCCGAATAGACCAACCACCGTCCAGTTTTGCTAAGATTTGAACTCTAGCGAATTCGGAAAGATGCGGCGGCATTTTTTTAAAATTTGAATGACACTGACATGCAAAACATGATGTCAGGAGTCTGTGACATTGAGTTTTGAAAAAAAAAACGGTTTTATTGTTTCATTCTCTTAAAGCTGCACTTAACAATTTTACATAAATTTACATTTTGAAATGGGGCTTTCTTTTTTCGACCCAAGAAGGAGAACATGATGGCCACTTCATCAGTTATGACTCTGCCCATTTTCCTCCTGATAAAATCCTCGAGGTTGCTACCGCCGACTTTATAAAAAAAGGAAACCAAAAAACACAAAGATTTTTTTTAACGGTTACTGCTAATTTTTACATTTTTGCCTAACTAAACCTTAAAAATTTTTTGTCTTAATATATCTACCAATTGTGTATAATGGCCCCTGTCATTTAAAAAGCCATTTAGCACTTCCATATTATTCCCAGGAAGCCTCTGCATGAAGTTTTGAACGACTGCATCTTCACTATTTTTTAGCGGTCTTGTTTTAAAAAATGTATTTAGGTTTGTATTTAACTCAAACAGCAATCAGTCATCAGGTAAAGTTGTCGATTTCCTACGTCCTTGCATTTATTGCACTCTAAAATAAAAAATAAAGTTTTTTGAGTATAAATGTAACTGTTACTATTAATCGCTTAGAGCAGCAGAATTTCGATCCCTCATATATATTACTGTTTCTATCATCAATTAATAAAAAAAAATATTGTAATTATTATTACTTAGATTTTGAAGTTCATTTAATTCACTGGTCACATCATTCATTAAATCTTGGTTCTGATCCTGACTTACTAAAGGTAATACAAAAAAGCATAAACAGGTAAATAACCAAATATATGTTAATATCTATAAATCAAACTATTGGGTCTATGTCTGTAAAGAAAAGGTCCAATCCAATCCAATCCAAGGAGGAAGTTACCAAGAGGAATGGAAAAAATAAGTACATGTAGGGTTTTTATTTTTACCTGGTCTGGTCTCAACAGCTTCTTGCAGTTCATTTTGTTTATTTAGCTCTGCATTTTTATCTAAAACACATTGACCCAGATAACACAACTTAGTCTGATGGATGTCCAGTGGACACAGTTTTCTGGACAGTGCAGCTGTCCATTGGACAACCAAATCCGTAAGGAATCTTTTCCAAGGTATATCCATTGGATAATACAAATGTAGTTGGAACCTTTTTGGACATCCAAAAAAGTCCAAAAGCGTCAATAATTTTGAATTTGTTATACTTTTTGGCCGCTATAATTAATCCAATGGCTCTCCAGTGGACTAACACTCTGTCCAACAGATATCCATTGGAAATCCAAAAGTTGTCTTTATGGTCCTGTGGACTAACAAAAATCAGTCAATGGCAATCTTTTGGACCAAAAAAATAGTTCCAATGTATATCCACTGGACTTATTTTGTTGATACACTGGATATTTTGTGGACCGGAATCTTTTGCTATACTGGAAAGTTAATTGATTCAGTTGATGTCCTACGGGGATACATTGGATTAAATTGTTTAATAGACAGGATATCCTCTGGATATCCTTTGGATCTATCACTGGATATCCTATGGATATACATGGTCCCATTTATTAGGTCCTATGGATATTCTTTGGAGCGATTTTTTATTTGAGAATGGATGTACGATGGACATTTTTTTGACAAACTACATATTATTGGAACCACTGTAGATTTTTGGGTAGTCTTAGATCATGAAAAATAGTATATTTATAAACGAGTTTTGAAGCGAGGTCTAACCCCTAAATGCACCGTAGGCACTTAATCGCGATTGGCTATCTAATCCATTCTTTTTCTCTCTGGATCCCACATAAATGAACAAAGAAGAAGCATAAACTAATCCGAATATTTTTACGGTGCATCTGGGGGTAAGTCAAGCGACTGCAAAGAGGTTTTTAAACGAGTTCTTTACAATATTTTTTCTACAAACTGCAAATAAAACAAAAATAAGCCTGACATAACAATTTTTAAAAACTTCTAAATGATGTTTACCTTTCAGGATGACATACTTAGTAGCGTCCGAAAACCTGCGTGAAAAACGCCATTTTCAGAAATTCTCTAGCCTGTGAAAAACTTTATTTTCAGAGGTAGTTGTACAAAAAGTAATTTATATTTAATAAACTACCAAAAATAAATTTAAGTGAAAGTAAATCGTTTCTCATAGATATTCAGTCAATGAATTAATCAGTCCCATACAAATCCAGTAAAGGAGGAGGCAAACATTACATGCATTCTGACCAGCACACGATCTTTTTGAAATTTTGATATGTTGTAGATAATTTAATTCTGGACAACCTTTAATGGGACAAAATCCTTAGAAACGTATAGATTCGGAGATATTAGTGTTCGAAGTTCAACTTTTTTGCTATTTTTCTACTAAAGAATTAGCAGTGTACCGATGTTTTAATAGATATTCTAGTAGCAGATAGTCATTTGTTTTTTATAGTGGTCAGCCTTTTATGTAGTTAAGACCCTGGTCGAATTCCATACCAGATTTGATATATTTTAACAAAGTACGGTCATGATATTGTTTTGCTCTATCCTCTACTCTCGCGATTTTGCTGTTTCAAATCCGAACTGATTCGGAAAAACGAACACGCTACTCGGAGCAGGAGAAAATAATCGAACATCCTTTCCGGATCTATCTACCTAATGCAACCTAAATAGGTCAGATATGTACAACTGCCCATAAATTATTATTAACATTTACGCCTACGATTTTCACACAGTATTGTTAATCTCTTCATACAATCTTTCTCCCAACGAAAATTAAAAATCGCTTACTGTTAGGTCCTATACTACGATTTTTGAAAGGTTTGCCCTGTAAAATCACATTGAAAGACAGCATAACCAAAAAAGATAATTGTCTGATATAACCCGTCAGAATTATGAAAGAAAAACCTCAGTAGATCGCTAAATACTTAAAAATGTCAAACTTTGAACATTAATATCTCCAAAACTGTACGTGTCTAAGGATTTTGTCCTATTTAAAGGTTGTTCAGAATTAAGTTATCTACAACATATCAAAATTTCAAAAAGATCGTGTGCTGGCCAGAATGCATGTAATGTGTGCCTCCTCCTTTCACTAAAAAAATATTTTAGACCGTAGGAGGTAGTGTCTCAATTGTTCACAGCAAAATATCTTTGAAACTGAAACAATCTAAGAAATCTTGAGTGTTTGCACATATTACGGTCGATAAAAACTTTTTCTGTTCCTAAATTTTGGGATATCTTTTCAAGAATTCTAACGAGTTCGATGTTAAAAAATCAAATATTTTACAAATAAAAACTATATTGCATATATATATGTGCATACATATCTTTAAATAATAATACAGCACTCCAAGCACGCAAAGAACCCTGCACAAACTACATTGGAAATGGCTTTCAGCTAAATATCATAATTTTTTTTATATGTTGTAGTACTCGATCAACAAAGCACAAAAAATGAGATAGGGAGCAGGACTACTTTCTAAGATATAGACCTTTAAATTTGACCTTTTTTAGGCTATATTTGTGGACATGGTCCGAGTTTTTTTCCACAACTTTGTTAATTACCGCCGAAATAAAATGATTCGAATCTCTATTTGTCTGGAACGAAACACCTCTCCACCCGTAAAAAAATATTTCTATATGGTACCGGAAAAGTCACTGTTTTGTAAGTTTTAAAAAAGAAAGAAAACGACCATTTTTAAAAAGTGGCAATTCTTATTTTCTTTAAAACCAACAGCCAGATTTTAAAAATTTTCATTTATGTTATTAAAAATAATGCCACTTAGATAAAGAAAAAAATTTTAGCTTGAGTGGTACCATAAATTTTAAAAATGGTAGGCACCTTTAATGTTTTTTAATATTTTTGATATTGGAGAAATACGAAATACTTCTTATGGACAAATCCAATCCAAAAGCTTAATACCAATATGTTGGTACCAATTAGTACCCATTGGTTCCTGTATTTGACCATTTAAATTGTCCGTGTGGTATATGCTTTTAGACTAACTTGGGGTCGCCGTTGGTAATTTGATAACATTTTTCCGGTTACTATTACTGTTTTTCTACGAGAAAAAAAAGAAAGTAAAGTGTTCTTCCTACTTAAGTGCGGAAAAATGGTTTTTACGCATGCATTTGTGCAAAAAGTTAAAAATCTTTAGATATGTTTAATATGGTGGCATGCGCCGTCTTAAGAAATGGCGTCATTTGCTGTCAGATAATTTTACGCATTCTATTGGAAACACAGTGTAAACGACCGGAAAAATTTTATCATATTCGTTACCGGCAACCCCAAGTTAGTCTAAAAGCATATAACACACAATATAATACAGATATGTTTAATATGGATACCTATTGGTACCAACATATTCATATCAAGCTTTTAAATTGAATTTGTCCAGAAGAGGTTTGTATAACCTAAATCTATAAGTTATTTTAAATCACTTTTCGTATTTAGTTAATGTTTCAAAAAATGAAAAAGCATCAAAGGTACCTACCATTTTCCCAGTTAATGGTACCACTCAAGCAAAAATATTTTTTTTAGCTTACTAGCAGTATTTTTATTAACATATGTAAAAACAATAAAATCTGGCCGTTTGTTTTAAAGAAAATAAAAATTGTAATTTTCTTAAACAGTTGCACCAACAGACAGGATATTTAAAAATCCTACCTACTTCTCATCTATCATCTGTTAAAAGTTAAAAACTTTATTTTTAAGTCCAGAAAGGTAGTAATAAAAATATCCAAAGTTGAACAAAAAAAAATTATTTTAACCATCACAAATGTTTCCTCTCAAAAAAATAAATTAAAAATTATTGTTTAAAAAGAAAACCAAAAAAAAATCTTAGCTTTTTGGAAACAAAGTCCAATCAAAGCAATGTCTTATTTTGATCAAGAAATAACTTTTTCTACTGCACCACTATTTTTGTCTTCATATTTATTCCTCTCTGTGGCTATGCGCAGCTGCTCATTCTTTTCGATAATGTCATTTTCTACGGTCGTGTTTTGTTGGGCGGCTGCTCCTAAACTAAAAAATTAACATTTATTTTTTATGATAAAAGTCAAGTTAACAACTTGATTTGTCAAAATAAATTCACACTTCACTTATAAAGTGACTAACAATTCCTAATAAAAAAGATTTTTATTAGTTTCTAATTAATTTCCATTACAAGACCTTAAAAAAACCTTGCCATGACCCCGATTCAAGTGCCGGCTATTTTAAATAGCGACCCGACTTTCAAACCGAGTTTACACGTACGGTTGTAAAAGGAAACTGAAGTTTACTTTAGTTACCTACTTAGGACTTGAAATACATATAAATTGATTTTTTTATGAGTTTTGTGATCGTTCAATGCAAGTATGCTATCGAAATGTAATAAAACTACCTTTGTCTTTGTTTTAGCACCAATAAACATTTCTAAAGTTTTCTTAAAGCAACTATACAAACGTGCCATCGAATTTTTGAGAACAAATTTGCTGATGCACTGTTGCCAGTGCTCCGACCCAAAGAGAGGTCGGTTTGAAAATCGTTATCTTTTTGCAGGCATTTCACGCCTTACGACTTATGAGAAAAAAAATTGAGGGATATTTTAGGACTTATGAGGCATAATACAAATAGAATAGTATAATATTTTGATTTAAATTATAATATTCAATAAAAATCATTGCCAAGGATAGGCAACCAATTATATACCACAATATATATCGCTGGTAAGGCCACCGTCGTCTGGGCTCGCTTCGCTGACTTCACAGTAAACTAACCTGGTAGACTGTGGCTGCCTTCAATTTGAAATATAACCTCAAAAGTTGTTATTTATTTCGTTAAAGTTTTCATTTTTCTCTGCGCGGCTTTTTAAAATATTCTCGTCAGAAGTTCGATGTTAACTTTTGCTCTATTAAGAGATAAATAAAAATGCATTATCTTTCACGTAAATAATGAAAATTGAAAGAAAAAGATAAAAACTTAAAGTCCAATTTATACTCACGTGCGGAGTGCTTAATAAAACAAACTTACCTAGAGTTAACATCTAATAACTAGTGATAAGTCAAAAAAGAAAGAATCTATGAAAACAAGCCAGAAAAGAGGTAAGGATGAACATGCATGGTGCAAATTATAATTATTATTTATTTGAGTACACACGTAATGCATTAACTGCCGGATTGGGAAAACGGTAATTATGCAGTATATGGCTTTTTGCCATTTTTGATTTTTTATGAAAAATTCTTTATGGGGGCACCTACTAGGGTCCCCAAATCCGCCTGCGGCCGATTTTTTTTTAAAGAGAGAAAAGGGTTCCCGGAGGGGGGTTGTAATGTGTTTTTTTGATTGTTTTGGGTTGGGCTAGATTAGGTTGGGTTGGATTGGGTTGTTTTAGTAAAAAATATTTAAAAAAAATTAAAAAAAAACAACCGGCGCAGGCAGATTTGGAGTCCTCGGGACCCTAGTAGGTGCCCCCATAAAGAATTTTTCATAAAAAATCAAAAATGGCAGAAAACTGTATACTGCATAATTACCGGGAAAACAAAGTATCTGAGACCATACTTTAGTTACCTACTTAGGACTTTAAATACATATAAATTGATTTTTTTATGAGTTTTGTGATCTTTCAATGCAAGTATGCTATCGAAATGTAATAAAACTACCTTTGTCTTTGTTTTAGCACCAATAAACATTTCTAAAGTTTTCTTAAAGCAACTATACAAACGTGCCATCGAATTTTTGAGAAAAAATTTGCTGATGCACTGTTGCCAGTGCTCCGACCCAAAGAGAGGTCGGTTTGAAAATCGTTATCTTTTTGCAGGCATTTTACGCCTTACGACTTATGAGAAAAAAAATTGAGGGATATTTTAGGACTTATGAGGCATAATACAAATAGAATAGTATAATATTTTGATTTAAATTATAATATTTAATCAAAATCATTGCCAAGGATAGGCAACCAATTATATACCACAATATATATCGCTAGTAAGGCTACCGTCGTCTGGGCTCGCTTCGCTGACTTCACAGTAAACTAACCTGGTAGACTGTGGCTGACTTCAATTTGAAATATAACCTCAAAAGTTGTTATTTATTTCGTTAAAGTTTTCATTTTTCTCTGCGCGGCTTTTTAAAATATTCTCGTCAGAAGTTCGATGTTAACTTTTGCTCTAAATAATTAAAATTGAAAGAAAAAGATAAAAACTTAAAGTCCAATTTATACTCACGTGCGGAGTGCTTAATAAAACAAACTTACCTAGAGTTAACATCTAATAACTAGTGATAAGTCAAAAAAGAAAGAATTTATGAAAACAAGCCAGAAAAGAGGTAAGGATGAACATGCATGGTGCAAATTATAATTATTATTTATTTGAATACACACGTAATGCATTAACTGCCGGATTGGGAAAACGGTAATTATGCAGTATATGGTTTTTTGCCATTTTTGATTTTTTATGAAAAATTCTTTATGGGGGCACCTACTAGGGTCCCCAAATCCGCCTGCGGCCGATTTTTTTTTAAAGAGTGAAAAGGGTTCCCGGAGGGGGGTTGTAATGTGTTTTTTTGATTGTTTTGGGTTGGGCTAGATTAGGTTGGGTTGGATTGTGTTGGATTGGGTTGTTTTAGTAAAAAATATTTAAAAAAAATTAAAAAAAACAACCGGCGCAGGCAGATTTGGGGTCCTCGGGACCCTAGTAGGTGCCCCCATAAAGAATTTTTCATAAAAAATCAAAAATGGCAGAAAACTGTATACTGCATAATTACCGGGAAAACAAAGTATCTGAGACCATTAAAGAAATCTTCAGCAACAAGTTGTGAATATTTTATAGTAGAAATGATCCCAAAACTAGCGGTGTGTTTGATTTATTCATATGACTTTAAGTAACGGAGATTTTTAATTTTGAAAATTAACGGATAGAATAGAATAGAATTTTATTAACGGACTTGCCATTTAACAGTTTAAATACAGTAGGATATAATAAACATCTTATGAAAAAATGTAAACCATAATTTAATAGTTTTCATTACTTTAAATATATAAATAACAATTATATAATAAAATAAATTAAAATACATTAAAACAAAAATGAACCATACTTTAAGACTCACAGCAGCATCATACATTTAGAAATAACCATCTGTTCATCTTCTTTGAATCCATAAACCTTGAATGAATTTGAGGGGTAAGTGTCAAAGAGACATGAGTCAAGGACTGCATTAATTATCTGAAAGGTGTGATCAAAGCTCCAAGCTTTGATTTTAGAAATTTAAAATCTCGGTTATTTAAAGTCATATGGACAAATCACAGACACCGCTATTTTTAGGATCATTTCTACTTTTGAATTAGCACAAGTAATATTTTGGCTAAAGAACATTAAGATTTATGTAATATCATTTTTGTTTTTGATTCATATCTGACTTTTTCTTGCTCAGTAAAAGAGAAAGGATAGAGGTGTGGCAATCAACGTCAAACCAGAACAATATTATCTAGTTTATAAATCAGGGTTACCTAGTACCTCAAAGGTGACCACAATGCTAATATTGTCACTTTTTTTGTAGCAAGCAAGCCAGTCCATGTAATCAAGGGGGTATCCGCTCATGGCAAAACATGTGTTGTATTCCATTGCATTAAAATTACTTAGACATGTCACTAATGACAGTAAATCCGCAAATTTTGTTCTAGCAGAGGTTACCTTTTTAAATTTTAAAAAAATACTGAGATTTTGTGAAGTGCCACTTTTCTTATGGAACTTTTAACATGTTTTGTCTTTATTTATTATAAGTACTAAAAATTATTTTGAAATAATAATTGAATTATTTAAAATTGGATCTGAACATATACAAGTGGTACACATTGTAAGCATTAGTTTATAAAATTTTAAACAAATCAGAAAGTGTGGTTATTATAATTTTAACACTGTCACCTTCTATACATATTTAGCTGATTAATATACTACCTATCCAATAATATTTACCTGCAAAATCATTTTTTGTTTTTTAGATCAACATTAACTGGAGAGAGGTGCATCCTGATGCATCTTAAGTTGAAGAAGGGTTCCGCCGAGGGTTATTCTACCTTAAGTTCCACTTTATCTCTGCAAACTGCAACAGCTAGCGGGATGGGTGATGGGTGATGAAATTTTTACATCATCACATGCTTAAAATATTAAAATTACAATTAGCTTCCCTACAATTTTCTTTAAATGCCTAATCGGAGGCTTAACTTTGGGCTTAACCCTTCACTTCACTAATGAAACACTGAAACACCAAACATTCATTTATCATATTTTATAAGCTAGACTTGTAATCTTTACAAAATATAATAAATCTCTATAAAGTTACCTACCATTTCTGTACATTGAATATTTTTTTAAAATTATTGGTGTTGGCTTCTAACCAAACTATACATATAGGTAGATAACAAAAATGCAATTTTTACAATTTTTGTCTGTCTGTTTGTTTGATCCAGCATCATACTGCCAGGCCGATTTTGATGGTACTTTCACACTTTCATCAAAATCGGTTTACAGAAACAAAAGTTATGACAGTTAAAGCAATAAAAATGAGCAAAAAGTGGGTAAGAACGCAGGTCTTTAACTAGTTCAATAGTAAATTGATCTCCACACGTTTTTGTTAAAATGCCCCTGCTTACATGAAAGTGTTATATTGCTATGTATCTTTAATAGTACAAAACCTTAAAAAAAAAGACATTTTCAGATGCCTAGGTATACTTAAATCTTATTATTTTCTATAGTCTGTAAGAAAATAATACTAAAATTCAAAAAAGCCATTTTTATGGAACATGTAATTAGTATCAACTGTCAAACCAAAAATATTAAAAAATTTTTGAATTTGTACAAGTTATCATGAACGACTAATTTTTCGATATTGGCAAAGACTCAAAAAAAAACCAAACATTTTTTTTGGAAATTTTGCAAAACTTGAATCTTAGAAACTATTTACCCCACTAAGAACAAATTAGTCTCATTTTGTTTTTAATTTTTCTTTTATAGCCACTTGCCGTAACCGAGGCTGTAATATTAGTCGTTATAGTTGTCAAAATTTTGACAAAAAGTGAGAAAATTTAGTAATTTTTGTAGAATTTAACAATTAAATAGAGAGCTTTTGCGGTCGAAAACTCGGATTTGTCGTAACCACTTTATCACATACAACATATCAAAAAATCAGAGATACCTCATTTCATCCAAGGTGAAATGTACCAATTCCATGAACTACAAGTTTTCTGAGAGACGTGAGACGGCACCCTGAAAATGTCTGCAAAGAAAAATAATTATTTACAAAAATAATTGCGAATATATCACTTATGTGTTAAAAGTTCCGTAAGACAAGTGTAATTTTTGACAATTAGAGCGATAATTTTTTTAAAGAACCAAAGTCGAAATTACACTGATAATTTTTCTGTCATTTGGGTTTTCTTTCGTGAAAATAAAACTCGAGCTGAAAAAATTTTCGGTGATTTTGAAAATCTACTGGTATAACCTCCAAAAGTTTATTTTACATGCTAACATTAACCAACACCGTACAACACCGTACTCAACTAAAAAGCCTGTTAACTCCTACCGTTTCAGTGCATGCAACATTTTATACTGTAAGTCTAGCAATATTTAATTTACAGAAATTCCTCAGCACTCCAAGTAGTCCAGTCCATATCATATACCCTCGCAAAAAAATATAGATCCGGAGATTATGAGTTTTGATTCATGTTTATGGATCATTGTGGATGTAATTTATCTTGGGTAGACATTGAACACCTGGGCCAAACTATTTTAGTGACTACCCTGTATTTTTGTATAGAAAAGCTTAAAATTGCATTTTTTTGTGTGGAAAAAGGCTAAATATCAAAAAGTACTTGCCGATCGAAAAAAAAAGAAAACCACCGATTGAAAGATAATTTCTGCGTTTTATGTATTATGTTCTATGTCTATTAAAGATAAGGGTTGCCATGGAAACCGAGATAAACCGGATGGTTACACCATATTATGTACGTTTTCCAAAAAAATTTGCAGATTCCATATAGCTTTTCCGATTATATTTATTTTTAGATATTTTATTCCTTAACCAAAATAAACTATGTTTAAATTAACGTAATTTTCAACAATATACAGGGTGTTCAAAAACCGACTTTAAATGAAAGTTTTTAAAATATTGGTAAATTTTTATAATTTTTGAATATGTGATAGACAAGGTCTTAACAAACATTTTTTGTCATTGCCATTTTCCTGTAATTCTATAGGATGAGCCAGCAATTAAGTGTATAGTTCCAAAAATGACCGTTTTGGATGTTGGTTTATGAGGAGGCATACCAGAGGACGAGATACCACGTATTCGGTTTCCCGACCCTGGATGAGGAGGACCTGCACAGGCTCAAATGGGACAAAATACTGGACTTTGCAAAAAGAACAGTGAAACCAGATGAGCAGACTGCCAGAGCAGTGATGCAGGCGGTGGATTAGGGGCAGGCTCGGGGTAGGGCAAAAAGGGCCGCCCAGGGAGGCCTACTTGCCAGGCTTCTCTACTACTACTACTACTACTACTACTACTACTACTACTACTACTACCAAGCAAAATATTAGTCATTAACTTACCTAAATCCTAAATTAAAAAGATGTACCTACATTCTATATTATTATGGTCTTTTGGTCAAAGTCTAATATTAAATTTAGTCAGAATTTTTTTTTTGAAAAAGGCATTTTAGCAATCTATTTTTCGGCATATTTATACAATATAGTAATTGTTGGTATATTAAAAATAATTATAAAATTTAAAATCATAAAATGAAAAAATTATAAGGGGACAAGGTTGAGACACACTAACAAATACAAGTGTATAGTGGTTTACAGAACAACACTAAAATGTCTCACTATAATACTCATTAAAACTTTAAAAAGCTTTGTCCTCAAAACATAATCTAACAGTACCTCTAAATTGCTTCATTCCATCAATTCTCCTTATTATCAAAGGCAAATGGTTGTAGAGTTTTATCTTCATAAATTCAAAAGTTTTTTGTTAAAGCTAACTTTGGAATTGGCAATTGCAGATTATCGAATCAACGTGTAACATAGCGACTAGCTGGATGTAGAGCTTCCTAATTTTTTAGATTATAAAATATATTTCTTTTCCCAAAAGTAACAATCTATTAATTTGTAAACAGGGTGAGCCAAAAAAACACCTTAGAAGCCGTTAAATAAATTATAAATCCCATTTGCAAATCTTATGTGAGTTTTCTTGACCACGATCTACTGATTTTTCTTTATAATATTGAGGAATAGTATTCATTTATACAGGGTTACTAAGATTTTCCTTAGGGATAGGATTTCAATAAATCAAACAGAAATGGCATAGAAAGTTCTGCGCGCACAAAAGAAACAGGTATATTGAGCAATGGTGCCAGTTTGTTATTATCTCCGGACTGCTTTCATGAGAAAAAAATTGTCGCCACTCTTTCATTGTGAGCATAAATCATAGTTGCAATAATAACCATTGACAAGATGTCTGCAAATTCCGCTAGACGGCGGCCACACCATGAGATGATCGAGGAAAAAATTAGATGTTTTCAGGTCCAAACCACAGCTTTTTCTTGCTTAAAGAAGGCGGCAGGGTCCATTATTTACGATACTGTTCGATAAACGGCCAAACCATGCAGCTAGCAGTAGCAGCCAAAGAAATCAATAAACGGCGCTATTTTTCCTGCAAAGCTTTTTGCTTTCGATATTACTGATTTTAAATAAAGCTGGCCCTACACTACATTTGATATTTTCGAGGTGTTTTATGAACCAATTCTTCAAAACTAGCGGGAGGGTAAAAGCGAAAAATAAGGGGCTGACAATATTTGTAACACCCAAAAAAGGGTGAAAATATTTATTTTGCTCTGTTTCTTTACAAAAAACGTTTTTTTTACGAAAAATAATTGATTTTATTCTCTGCCACTTTTTTTATTTTTTTTTTCAATTTTCTCGAAATTTTCGTCATACCGTAGAAAAAAATTATTTCCCCCATGGTCATACTCTACTTTCATTCGAAAAAATTTAGAAATAGAGACGGGATCAGTTTTCCTAAAACAGGGGATCTTGGTTTCGAGTGAGAAGATAAAGGGCGCCGCAGGCAAAAATTTTTCAATTAAATGTTAGAAAAACAAAGCACGAAATAAAAATGGCGCCGCTTACAATTTTTTTTCGAAAATTACGTAATTTCGGGAACGCAAAGAAATAGGTCTAAAGAGTATAATTTTTAAGAAAAAAATATCAATTTTCTCGCCCTCCTCCACTGGGACTACAGGGGCCGTGCACAAAACGTTACGTAGGGGGGAGGGGGGTTTTCGACAGCGTTTGCATTTGTGTGAAACTAAGAAAATTTGGAATGAAAATAAGTGAAAAGTTTTTTTTTGGGGGGGGGGTAGTGGTCTTGAAATCGTTACTTAATATTAGGGGAGTGGCGTGCCAAACCGTTACAAAACATTACATAGGGAGGGGGTCAAAAATTGGCAAAATCACCGTGACTGTTTCCTTTTTGATTTCGAATCAAAGTGCAAAACCCGGGTTGGACGTTCGAAGGCGTCAACCCGTCCTATTTTCTTGCTAAAGTTTCTACGGAAATATCTCAGTCGATTTCTTCGGCCGTGTATGAACGCTTTAGGTTAGGCATTTGCATGTATCTCAGTCCCCAGCCTGTAAACAGTGCGTAAGGACAATGGTTACAAAATGAAAAGCCGAAAAATATTTTTTTTTACGATATCTTTCATCAGTTTGGTATTAAAGTCGAGCAAAAACAATTTTTATTCCAGTCCTAAAGGTATGAAAATGGAAAACATTAGAAAACAACAACCTGGAATGGATTTACTACGTGTAAGATGTAGTAACAACATCGCCCCATGCCCATCCTTTTCTGCCTAATGTGCTTTTCCGTTTGTCTGCGTCTTATACACGGCTGCTTGGCCCCCTAAGGATTTGCTTAGGAACCCTGTATATAGGGGGACCACAAAAAACCGAACTGTTTTGTTTTAACTGGCAGTTTTTATTTATTGTCGGATTTTAAAACAAAAAAGAGGGAAAGGGAATGAAATAGACTTTTTGAAAATATGTAAAAAAGTCACATTTATCAAAAATTAAAAATGGCGGATGTCCTAAAGTTTTATACATCTTGAAAAACAGTTGAGTTTTTTTTAGACACTGTATGTTTTTTTTTGCAACTGCAAAAAACTTCTATCTATTGTCTGCAAACCGATGCATCATTTGATAAATTTTATTTAGAAATAAAAAACTATGGGTTTTTTCGCATACCAACTTCTTGCATAAAATAAAAACAATAAACTTAAGGTAACCGGACTGTTTGGTTTTAACTGTCAATTTTTTATTTATTGTCGGATTTTAATGCAAAAAATAGTTTTCGAAATAGATTTTGCAAATACGTCAAAAAATGATATTTATAAAAAAATTAAAATGGCGGATGTCCAAAAGTTTTATGCATCTTACAAAACCGTTGGGATTTTTTTGATACACTTTGTATGTTTTTTTGCAACTAAAAAAACTATTTATTTTCTGTAAACAGATGTATCATTTGATACATTCTATTAAGAAATAAAAAAACTATGGGTTTTTTTATTTCGTATACCAACTTCTTGCATGAAATAAAAACTGCTAATAAATTTAAGTTAACCGGATTTTGTTATTTTTTCGCCAATTTTGATGACAAGGAGACTCTGCAGATGCTATCAATTCTTTTTCTAAATGTCGAAAAATGAAATTTTGTAAAAATTACTGTTCAGAATACCATTTATTTAATTTTTCTTAGTAATAATTAAAATGGTTTACCTAGACCATTTTATTTGTATGTACAAAAATACGTTAGCTCTTTTAAATTCAAATAATTATTGCCGCGCAAATATGTTCGACCTCCCAAAAAGAGGTATTTTCAAGATGCGCGCGCATGCTTCGCGAAAAAGACAGAATGAAAAATTATTAGATAGAAGCGCCATATTCGCGATCACATAAAAGAAAAAAAATTAATATAACCCGCAATTACCGCAATTTACTAAAACTATTACCCTTAAACTAAATTAAGTGATATTGTGCATCAACTACATCATAAGAAATTATTGGATCCAGTGAAACTCGCCAGAAAATCACCCACCAATTTTGGAATACGCAGGAGTACGTGAACAAGGTAGGCGAACATTCGTTTTTCTTTAATTCAAATTAGGTTTCAAAATTAAGGTTCGTGGAACCAGCCTTTATCGAAAGGTATTTTTTGTTTATTTTTGTACATAAAAATAAAATGGTCCTTCGACCACGAATTCTTTTTTGAAGTCCTTCATTTAAAGTTAAAATCCTTTTTATCGCCATTTTTATCCAGGTCCCTCAAAATTTAATTTACAAAATTGACCGCTAGGTGTGCAAAGTCGCGTGACGTTGTTTCGAACCTCTTTCCTTGATCGGTGGTGGGAGCGCCTACACGTGGTATACTTACCAAAACAAAACAAATTTATTTTCCAAATTTAGTACGAAAATAGCCGCGGTCCAGTGAGCGAAAATTCTTATCTCCTTTTTTATTTACAATTACTCGCGACGGAGTTTGAATTTTTTTATCAAATAAAATTATACTAGTGTATTAGTTGGGAGTCAACAATCATTTTTTTTTTACTGTACACGCTAACTCCTGCTAATTCTTACAAAAATAATAAGACACAATGTCTGCTGAAAAGCTTAAAAAGTATCAAGCTCTTCGGAACATAGAAACAAACAGGATTGAAGAAATGTTAGATGTCGGAAAAAAGGCTATGGTAACTCAGTCTTTCCAGAATAACTTTTTTGGTAGATACGAACATATTAACACTATTTACGAGGAGTTTTATGAGTTACATAATAAAATTATGCAACTGATATCTGAAGATGCTGATTTTACCGCTCAAGATGTAGTCAGAAAATCTTTTGATAACAATTATTATGAAATTAAATCAATCTATTTACAGTTAACAGGTAATAAACACTCTGCCGCGAATTCCAATCAAAACACCTCTGATCACACGGTACCGCTAGAACCCTCGATAAAAATTGAGAATTTTTCGGGGTGATTTTAAAGAGTTTAATACATATATTGATGTTTTCGATGTTCTGGTACATAATAATTCCAAACTATCAAATATTTCAAAATTTTCCCATTTAATTAATTCACTGGAAGGTCCGCCAAAAAACTTGGTACAATGTCATCCCCTATCTGCTTCTAATTACATAATAGCATACAACGCGCTAAAACAAAGATATTGCAACAAAAGGGCAATTTCTTCCCAACACTGGAGAGAAATTATGAAAACCCCGCGATTAACAGAAGATAACCCGCAAATGCTACGAAAATTAGTAGATACCTTTGTAGAAAATCTCGCCGCGCTACAAAATCTAGGTTTTCCCGTGGACCAATGGTCTTTTGTATTGGCAGAAGAGCTACAAAAACGCTTAAATACTGATTTATTAACCCGCTTTGAAAATAGTTACGCATCAACAGAACCTCCTACTTACGAAGATATCATAGAGTTCCTCAAAAAACAATGCATTGCATTAGAAAACGTAAATTCCACTATGGAAACCCGCTCACACTCTTCGAAAAAACAGCAATCTAATTCACAGAGCCGCTATAATACATATTTTACCGCAAAAAATGAAAATAGTAATAATAATACACGCCCTTGTCCCATATGCAAAAATATAGATAATCATAATATATACAAATGCACAGTTTTTCTCAGTAAAAATCCAAAAGAAAGATATAATTTAATAAAACAAAACCGTTTATGTACAAATTGTTTACAAAATCATAATGCGCAGTCGTGCAATTCTACATTTACGTGCCGCACATGCGCGAAAAAACACCATACCTTATTGCATGATAATAATTTTGTTTTTCAACCTATGAACAGCAATAATAATGAACAAAATTCTTACCTCACTCGCAATATGCCACAAAATAATCAAAATCGCACTCAAACGCACAATAGTCCGCCAATATGTTACCCAAACGCAACCACTTCACAAAATGAAAGCTCTCAATCTTCTACCAATAATTTATGTGCTTTACATATTCCATCAAATATTACTTCTACTGTTTGCAATGTAGCTTGTTCTTCAGGAGTTCTTTTATCTACATTAAAAGTTCATATCCAAGATAGTTTTGGAAATTTTCAAGTAGCCCGCGCTGTACTTGATTCTGGAAGTGAATCTTGCTACATTAGTAAAATATTAGCTAAAAAACTTTGCTTGAACAAAAACAAATTCTCCGTAAATATTCAAGGCGTGGGGGGCATGCAAACTCTCTCGAGTAATGGCTTTGTATGCTGCACTATAAAACCAATAAATAAATCAAATCCAACTTATGAATTTGATGCCATAATCATGGAAAATCTGACCTCTAATTTACCAAGATGCAATATTGACACAAGTGATTGGACTTTCTTGTCAAATTTGAGCTTAGCCGATAAGGATTTTAATATTTCAAGCCCAATTGATTTACTGTTAGGAGCCAACCTATTTCATAAAATTTTGTTGGATGGAAAAATCACTATAAATGAAAACCTACCTACCTTTATTAATTCTACGTTTGGCTACTTAGTTATGGGCAGTATAAATCAACAAAATAACAGGGAACCTTCTACAATAAATACTTATTTCACTACCAGTTTTTATGATACTTTAAACGAAACAATATCTAAATTTTGGACACTTGAAGAAGTGCCAATAAAAACACTATTATCTCCTGACGAAACAAAATGCAATGAAATATTCACAAGCACCACTTACCGCACCGATTCTGGCCGCTATGTGGTCTCGCTCCCGTTCAAAGATATCAATAATCCGCCAAAATTTGTAAATTCAAAATTACCCGCTTTAAAACGATTTTATTCACTTGAAAAAAGACTGATAAATAATCCCGATGTACAAAACCAATATTGCGATTTTATGCGCGACTATTATGACAATAATTACATGGAACTCGCATCTACAGAAGACGATTCTGCTTTTTTTCTCCCACATCATTGCATTTTGCGCCCTAATGTCGTAACTACAAAAATACGCATTGTTTTTGACGCTGGATCAATGGACAGCAATTTTACCTCGCTTAATAGCAATCTGTTAGTAGGGCCTAAACTCCAAAAAGATCTTTCAAGCATATTACTTAATTTTCGAGTTAATCCTATAGCTATTACCGCAGATATCAAAAGCATGTATTTAAGAATTTTACTAAACCCCGCCCAAGCTCAAAAATACCAAAGAATCTTATGGAGATTTTCTCCAAGTGAACCATTGAGACAGTATATTTTAAAAACAGTAATTTTTGGCGTTAATTCTTCACCTTTCTTAGCATTGCGTACTTTGCAGCAATTAGCTATTGATGAACAACAAAATCACGAACTTGCTGCGCAAGTTTTATCCTCAGACGTGTATATAGATGACCTAGCCACTTCTTGTAAAGATATATCTACTGCTATAGCCCTTCAAAAACAATTAATCTCTTTATTAGGTAAAGGACAGTTTGAATTAAGAAAATGGGCTAGCAATAGCAAAGAATTTCTATCTTATTTACCCAAAGAACATTTACAAGATGAAGCCTACGTTTTTGATTTAGATTCCACCAGCACCATAAAAATTTTGGGTTTAAAGTGGAATCCTAATTCTGATACTTTCTTCTATTCGGTGACTCCTTTACATACGATTTGTACTAAAAGAAATATGTTAAGTGATCTTGCAAAAAATTTCGACCCGCTAGGCTATCTTACGCCTGTCACTGTTGTAGCTAAATTATTAATCCAGCATCTCTGGAAACTTAAAATTGACTGGAACGAACCAGTCCCGCATAATATAGCGTCTCAATGGGAAGATTTTAAAACACAATTACCACAAATTATCAACGTTCAGATTCCGAGATATTTAAACACAAAAAACGCAAAATATTTTGATTTATGTGGTTTCAGTGACGGAAGCTTGAAAGCCATGGCAGCTTGTGCTTATATCCGCATTATTTTTGAAGATAAAATCGAAACCTATTTACTTTCTGCTAAATCAAAACTTGTCCCTCTTAAAGGACTTACTGTCCCAAGAATTGAATTATGTTCCGCCTACCTACTTACCAAATTAATTGATTTTATTAAAAATACATACGCCAATCGAATTGAATTCAAAAATATTTTCTTGTTTTCTGATTCTACCACAGTCTTACATTGGTTAAATTCAACCCCTAATAAATGGAGGACATTTGTAGGTAACCGCATATCCTTAATTCAAGAAAAGGTACCCACCGCTATTTGGAATCATGTCCCTACTCATTTAAACGTAAGTGACTGCGCAAGCAGAGGTTTGTTTCCTGAAAAATTTGTGCAAAATTTGGTGTGGTGGACTGGTCCAGAATTTCTTAAATTACCTGTTTCTCAGTGGCCTACAAATAAAACGCCAGAAGTTCCTATTGAATCAATAAAAAATGAAGAACGTAAAATTATTTTGGCTACATTTAGCACTTTAGATTCCATTGATTTAATTTTACAAAAATATTCTTGGTTAGATAAAATTACCAGAATAATTTGCTATGTTCAAAGATTTATATTGAACCTAAACAATCAAGAACCAATTAAAACCAAATCTTTTACGCAATCTCATTATCAAAACGCCTTATTCTTAATTATTAAACGCACGCAAAGTTTATTTTTTAATGCTGATATTCAAAAATTAATTGATAAAAAATTACCTTCAAAACAATTTCGAAAATTGGGTGCATTTTTAGATCCAAACGGCATCTTACGCATAGGAGGTCGCCTACGGAACTCCTTATTAGAGTACGATAAAAAATTTCCCATAATTTTACCCCGTTCATGCCGCTTAACAGACTTAATTATCGAAGATACGCATAAAAAACACTTTCACCCTGGTCTCCTTACTTTACGGTTTCTTCTAGCTCAGAACTATTGGATTTTATCATCACGTCGCGCTATAAAAAAGATCTTATCTAGTTGCATAAAATGCTGGAGACTAAACCCAACTTCTTTAACCCCACCCATGTCTAGTTTACCAACATTTCGCGTTACGCAAGCTAAAGCTTTCTCCGTAGTTTCAATAGATTTTGGAGGTCCCTTTTGGATCACCCTTGGAAAACATAGAGGCGTTAGAAAGGTTAAATGTTACATTTTAGTTTTGGTTTGCACTGCAACCAAAGCAATTCACATTGAATTGTGCACTGAGCTTTCTTCTCAAAATTTTTTGTGTGCGTTACGCCGTTTTATCGCCCGCCGTGGACGACTATCTAAAATAATATCTGATAACGCGACGAATTTTATCGGCGCTAATAGATACCTATTAGACATTATGCAAGACGCCGCCGCTGAAGAAAAAATTGAATGGGTATTTTTACCCCCAAATAGCCCCCATTGGGGCGGTTTACATGAAGCAGGAATAAAATCTGTAAAAACACATTTAGCTCGAGTTATCGGAACGCAAATACTAACCTACGAGGAATTAAACACCGTATTAATCCAAATAGAATCCCTTCTTAATTCCAGACCGCTTCAAGCAATGTATTCTGATGCAACTGATTATAATTATATTTCTCCAGGCCATTTTTTAAGCCTTGAACCGCTCACTTGTTTACCAGACCCGGATCTTTCGCATTTAAAATTAAATAGACTTGATCGGTATCAACTTTTACTTAAAATGCACAGAGATTTTTGGTCAAAATGGCACTCCGAATACCTACACACATTACAACAAAAGTCTAAATGGTTCAATCCTGAAAACTCTTTAAAAGAAAATTCCCTTGTGGTTATTAAACAAGATAACGCTCCACCAATGAAGTGGAAACTAGCAAGAGTTACACGAATTATCCCTGGGAAAGATGGTGTAGTACGTGTAGCCGAAGTACGCACCGATCAAGGAACCTATTTACGCCCGCTGGTAAAATTATGTCCACTTCCGGACCAAAAAACGACGTATAATATTTGTACTTTGCATACCTACGTTTTACATTTAAGTTTAAGTCAAGCATTCTTTTTTATTAAGAATTATTTTATTTTTATTTTTTTTTTTTGAATTTCGCAAAATTCTCCTTTGCAAAATTAAGGGGGGAGTATGTTCAGAATACCATTTATTTAATTTTTCTTAGTAATAATTAAAATGGTTTACCTAGACCATTTTATTTGTATGTACAAAAATACGTTAGCTCTTTTAAATTCAAATAATTATTGCCGCGCAAATATGTTCGCCCTCCCAAAAAGAGGTATTTTCAAGATGCGCGCGCATGCTTCGCGAAAAAGACAGAATGAAAAATTATTAGATAGAAGCGCCATATTCGCGATCACATAAAAGAAAAAAAATTAATATAACCCGCAATTACCGCAATTTACTAAAACTATTACCCTTAAACTAAATTAAGTGATATTGTGCATCAACTACATCATAAGAAATTATTGGATCCAGTGAAACTCGCCAGAAAATCACCCACCAATTTTGGAATACGCAGGAGCACGTGAACAAGGTAGGCGAACATTCGTTTTTCTTTAATTCAAATTAGGTTTCAAAATTAAGGTTCGTGGAACCAGCCTTTATCGAAAGGTATTTTTTGTTTATTTTTGTACAATTACAATTTTGTGCATTTTAAAAAACCCGTTGGCTTTTTTTTAAACACACAAAAAATGCAAATTTTAAGCTTTTTAATACAAAAATACAAAGTGGTCACTAAAATAGTTTGGCCTGGGTATTCAATGTTTACCCAAGATAAATTACAGCTACAATGATCAAAAAACATTAATCAAAAGTGAAAATCTCTGGACCTAATTTTTTTTGCGGGGGTATACGATGTGGCCAGGACTATTTCTTTGGGTCTAGCAAGAGGTAATTTGCGTCTGACCACCAATTGCGCGATTTTGTCTTTTTCTGACATTTTTATTTACTAAAAACGCGTTTAAGAGGGCCAATATTTCGTTTAAAGGGGATTATGATAACCGCACTGCACATGAAACATTCGAACACCATTTTCCGTACGCGGAATTCGAAGTTTCTTTTTCGACACTGGATGTTTTTGTGGTCTCAATTCCTCAGGTTTCCAAATGCACTTAAAACTAAATTTATAGCCGAGAGACTGCTTTTTAACTTTATAATTTTGCTCCGAAAATTTGCTTGATTCGGCGCAGTGTGCCAAAAAACAGACCTGTGCCTCGTAGTAGAAAATGAGGACATTTACAGTACTTTGTAAAGCAGCCGAAAAAATATAATAATTAAGGTTTTGACTAAAAATATTATGCGAAAAGCGCGTTTCCGACAATAGCCAAAAAAATCATTTGTCTGTATTACACCTAGAATATTTTTAGAGACTTAATCAAAGCTTCTTTTCCATTTTTCCACAAATCAAATTTAGGTCGATCACGGGGTTTTTCCTTCTGACGACAGTATACGTCCTAGGGACGCCTTTGTCGTACGTCCTGTGGACTAATTATTTTGTAACATTGGACCTCCCAGGGATGTCCTAAAGACGGCGTAGGTCCCAAAGCGGACGTACCTAAGACGTCCTCTGAATATGTCCTGCAGAACGTCCCTGGGACGTCTTTGTCGTACGTCCTGTGGAATAATTATTTTGTAACATTGGACCTCCCAGGGACGTCCCAAAGACGGCGTAGGTCCCAAAGCGGACGTACCTAAGACGTCTTGTGAATATGTCCTTCAGACCTTTTCTGTGTACGTCTCTGGGACGTCTTTGTCGTACGTCCTGTGAACTAAAGATGGCGTACGTTCTAGTCGGACGTCCTGTGGACTAATTATTTTGTAACATTGGACCGCCCAGGGACGTCCTAAAGACGGCGTCCCAAGGACGTTTTTGGTTAGATGTTGCTTACAACTTGCCAGTTCCATTAATCTTTCAACTCATCCTAAACTTTATAAATTGTTTCCTATCTCACTTTAATTCAAAACTAATAAAAAGGATATAAGTAATGCCACCCACTCCTTCTGAAACATCTCTTGCCTGCTGGTGAACAGTGGGAGCCGTTGCTCCCATTAAAAATTTCCTGTGTGATGGAAGAAGAAAACAAGTGTTGTGGACTGGCAGAGCAGTGATTTTGGTAGGTAACCCGTGCGCTAACCGTGCATTCGCTCTAGGCTAATGGTCTCCAGCGATTTAGACACAGGGTTTATAATCGAAAATAACCAACTTTTGTCATCATTATATTGACTATGTTGGGAATTTGGAACCTTTGGTTGCACTAAAACATAATTATGATTGTTTTCCACAAACCAAAACTACACTTTTTTGCACTCGACGCGCGTTTTGCTAACAACGTTAGCATCATCAGAAGACGATAAACAATGAACTAAATTAATCTACGCTCTATCTTATATACAATCCTTTAGTGGACGGAGATAAGACTAATAATTTGTGATTGATCACGATTTTTAATCCTATCTCCCCTCAACCAAAGAATAAAGTGTACTAAACGGGATGGGTCCTCTATCTTTATTTAAACTATTTCTGGATTTAATGATTTCCATACTTTCATATGCATTCAAAAGTCTTTTGTTTGGTACACTTTTTAGAAGTTTTAGGTTATCTAATGTGAATCTATGATTGTTTTCAAAAGCATGCTCGGCCACACTTGACTTTTCTGTTCTTCCGTATTTTAAGTGTGCTAAATGTTCTTTAAAACGTGTTTGAATAGAGCGTCTCGTTTGGCCAACATATTTTTTGTCACAATCCATGCAACTAATTTTGTAAATTCCATTTTTTTCTAGAACTGTAGTTTTATCTATAAATTTACTAATCTATATGTTAAAAAGTGCAAACTTGCAAGCTTATGTTGTAAGCAATGAAAAGAGTCATTTGGAACATACCTGTTGGTGGCCGTGCCTTTTCTGTATAGGTCAAAGTCCAATTTATTTTTATTTCTTATAACTAAAGTGTCTAGAAATGGCAGTGTACCGTTGTTCTCTGTTTCATAAGTAAATTTAATAGTGGGAAATTTGTTATTTATTTTTTCCATAAAATTTTCAACACTAGTTACTTTAGTGTTGAATACTGCAAACACATCGTCTACATACCTGAACCAGTATACTGAGTATTTCCCCAGAGTATGGTTCAGGTATGTAGACGACGGCCACTAAAGTAACTAGTGTTGAAAAGTTTATGGAAAAAATAAATAACAAATTTCCCACTATTAAATTTACTTATGAAACAGAGAACAACGGTACACTGCCATTTATAGACACTTTAGTTATAAGAAATAAAAATAAATTGGACTTTGACCTATACAGAAAAGGCACGGCCACCAACAGGTATATTCCAAATGACTCTTTTCATTGCTTACAACATAAGTTTGCAAGTTTGCACTTTTTAACATATAGATTAGTAAATTTCCCCTTAAACATAGAAAGATTTGAAGCAGAAAAGAATAAGATTAGGAATATAGCTGGCGAAAACGGTTACGACGAAGGGTTAATAAATAAGCTGACAAATAGACATTCTTTTCAAAAGACCTTTCGGAATTCTACCTTTTTCAGACAAAAAGATACCTGCGACTCAAAATTTGAATCAATTCCTTATAATCCTAATTATACGAAAGGATTACACAAAGTATTTAATAACACCGGTCTTCAATTAGTATATCAATCCGGTAACACAATAAGAAGCTTACTAGGAAATCCCAAGGATAAAACTACAGTTCTAGAAAAAAGTGGATTTTACGAAATTAGTTGCATGGATTGTGACAAAAAATATGTTGGCCAAACGAGACGCTCTATTCAAACATTTAGCACACTTAAAATACGGAAGAACAGAAAAGTCAAGTGTGGCCGAGCATGCTTTTGAAAACAATCATAGATTCACATTAGATAACCTAAAACTTCTAAAAAGTGTACCAAACAAAAGACTTTTGAATGCATATGAAAGTATGGAAATCATTAAATCCAGAAATAGTTTAAATAAAGATAGAGGACCCATCCCGTTTAGTACACTTTATTCTTTGGTTGAGGGGAGATAGGATTAAAAATCGTGATCAATCACAAATTATTAGTCTTATCTCCGCCCACTAAAGGATTGTATATAAGATAGAGCGTAGATTAATTTAGTTCATTGTTTATCGTCTCCTGATGATGCTAACGTTGTTAGCGAAACGCGCGTCGAGTGCAAAAAAGTGTAGTTTTGGTTTGTGGAAAACAATCATAATTTTGTTTTATTATATTGACTGTTTATCGAGCTGTTTTTGGTATCTATTGCTGTGGTAAACTTTCACTCGAAGAAAAGTGTAATAGTAGATTTTCACTTAAGAATAGTGGAATAGTAGACGTGAGTAAAAAATAGTAGATCTATTATTAAAATAATAGACCTGACAACACTGCACAAGTACTTGATAAGGCGTATATTTAAACTAATACTGCCGTCCTAAGTAAGACCCACGTATCTGCAAAAAATCAAAAATGAGGTAGGACCGGAAATAGCTTTAGATAGGATACTTATCTATTTTTGAACCAAAATACCCAAATTTATGTCTGGAAGTATTTTTTTTTGAAAAATCGTTACCCCGTATCTAGATTAAAAATGGATTATTACTTAACAAAAACCTCGCAACTACCTGTTGCTTAGTAAAAACCTAGTATCTACTAGCAACTTTATAGTAGATGCGAGATTTTTACTAAGTAATATGTATATGCGGGGTTTTAACTTAGTAATGTATAAGAAATTTCTACAACTGGAAGGAGATTCAATACCTGCAACTTAAAGTAAAAAATTTTGGAATAATATTGCCAGAGCCACGAGACCTCCCAGTTTGCATGTCCAAGGAAAAGAAAACCTTATTAAAATTTTGTAAAAATTTGTAATGCGTTTCCAGGAAATCGACTTGAATTTTGGAAAAATTTACATGAAAATAAGTAAATGTAATTTTAGAAAGAAAAAAAAAAGAAACTTACAATTAGTGTTCGTACGATTTATAGTGATCTATTTTTAAAGTTTAATTTTAAACAAACATAGAATTATTAGTAGTTTTTATTGATCTCCTTTAATGTAAATTGATTTTTTGTAGTTTGTATTTTTGGAATGAATTTCAACTTTAAAACAGTGGCGTACGCATAAATAATTTCTGATAGAGGTGGTTTTAGACTTCTGGGACGAGTGCTTAAGACTCCTGGGAGGCTTAAAAGTCCTTGGGGGAGCTTGAGGCTCCTGGGAACTTCTGAGCGCTGAACGCTTCAGTTTACTTGATTTTTTGAAAAAAAAAACAATCTTGAGGAGTCAACGGGACTCTGGGAGGGTTGAGCTCCCAATCCCCCCCCCCCTGCGTACGACCGTGTTTGAAAATAAATAAATATTATTTACTTTTAAAAGTAACAGATAAATATAATACTTTTTACAGAGTACAACCATAGACTAGGCTCACAGACCTAAAAACCATAGACCCTGAATCCCATTCATAAATTCTTATTTGTTTTGCCCCCAAGCTATTCTGTGTGCCAAAAAAGGACAGAATGATTTTCAGAACGTTGCTCGGCAACACTGTATGTCTTAGATACATCGATTTGTTTTACATACTCTACCAGTAGCGCCAAAGAATTAATAAATATGCACAAAAATGGGTTAATTGCACAAAAGCAGTAATTTGTAGTTTTCACAACTAGCGGTTAAAAGAGCATTTTTTTACGAGCGTTGATTTAAATTAACGAGCGCAGCGAGTGATTTAAAAAAAAAACGAGTTCTTTTGCATCGGTAACCATGCTTTTGTAATTTACTGACACTTACTTCACACACGTCTTTTGGATGAAGTTATAAAAACCCACCCTCTTTCTTGTCACCCTTTCAGAAACCCGTCACAAATTTACTAGTGTTATGTTGTTAAATATTTTTTTAAGTGCTAATGGTGAGTAAAAGCGATTAAGGTAGGTGATAATTTTAATAATTATTGTAAAATTTGCTGGTGTAAAACCAAAAATAAATAAAAATTACAAGGTCACTTCAATACAAGGTTGAGGGCAATAATTGTTTAATAGTCTTTTCTATCAACTGAAGGAAAAAGGCAAAACCTGATGTTTAAATTAAACCCCTGATGAAATATACTAAATCACTTGCATAATTATAAGTTTAAAATATGTCATATAAAATATGTTAAGATAAAAGTAAAAATATAATAAAATACCTACTTTTTTTTTTAAAACTGATATTCAATGAAAGCTTATAGAATAAAAATATTTTACTATACTTAACAATTTCGTTTTACCCATTGTTATTTTACACATGTGAGGTACACAGAACTTAAAACCCTTAGGTCTGTGGTCAGGTACCTGCTTTTCTAAATTTAGCACTAAAATACCAAAATACCAGAATAAACAGACATTTACCTTTGAAACGAAATCCCTTGATTTGGGTGTTCCAATCGTTTGCACACGATGCACTCCCGCACCACCTATAGTTCACAAGTTTATAAAAAATACAAAAACCGCACAAAACATTTCGAAATCAGAAATCTTTGGACACGGTCGGTATGCAACGCTGCAAAACATATATAATGAATGCAAACCACCAGGTAGTGCGTAGAAGACGGCAAAGGTATTGCGACTTGCCAGGTCTTGTTTAGGGATCGTTGAGAGTATTGGAAAAAATATGGGCTTTTTATTTTTTATGAGTTTATTTTTTATCTTTTGTTTTGTAATTATAGTTTTTAAATAAATAAACATTGTTTTCATGATATTTTTGAATATAGCTGCTTATAGTGGTAAAAAAGCACCAAGATTTTCATGAAATTTCAGAACCAACAAGAAAGTAACCTCAAGTTGGCAACAAGGCTTCATCCTACTATGCTTTCATAATTTGGGGAAAACGAGCTTATATACTATATATATATGGGTGATTCTACAGAAATAGGCAAATTTCCAAAAAAAAAATAAAAATTATTTTTATTAAAAAAACTAAACTTTTTTCTGTCTTACCTCTACACACATAAAATATAACAAAACCCAAAGATCAGCCAAGACCGTTACGGGTTTTTTGGCTTTTTATTTGAAAAAAAGAAAAAGGTAAGTCCATGGTAATGACGTCATGTCCACGGAATTAATAAATTATGTTTTTTATTAAAATAGAGCCCTTGATTAGACCTAGAACTTATTTAAATAATCGATTTAAAAAGGTTTTAGAAATAAAATAAGTTATTCTTGCTAAACAAACAAGAGCATTCCTGGTTAATGACAAAAATCTGTTTATAAAAAATCCATTTTAATTCCTTTAAAACTTAAAAATTATAAAAAAAAGTTTAGAACTAAACTAAAACAGTACACAAAATATCATGTGAAAACTTAAACTAAACATTTTCAAAGAGATCGAACACAAAGGCAAAAAAACCCGTTTTAATACTTAATGTAAAAAATAAGTTACTCTTTGACTGTTTTTAGTAAACACATTCAAAAAACTAAAAATAAACATTTTCAAGAAGATCAAACACAAAGACAAAACCGTTTTATACTTATATCAAAAATAAGAAACTCTTTGACTGTTTTTAGTAAACACATAAAAAAATAAACATTTTCAAAGAAGTCAAAAACAAAGGCAAAACCGTTAAAATATAAAAAATGAGTAACTCTTAAATAAAATAAAGTTTTTAGTAAACAAGTACAAAAAAAACTATTTTACATTGCTAAACCCCATAAATTCTTTATCGGCAAAACAGTATTTATCTCTTCTTAATTTCTTTGGCCTTGGTAGAGATTTTTTAATATCAGTTTGGTTTACAGCTTCTTCATCCTGTTCTTCAGGCCAAACAAATACAAAATATTCTTTTTTTTGAAGTAAATATTCTCTTCATAAAATTAACCCTTGTAATGGTTTTCTCAGAATCATTTTTTATTTGTCCAACATAATACACGTTTGATCCCGATGGATACTCTGCCAGTATAAAGTCTTCAACTTTAAAATTGATTTGAACGGATACATCAGGCTGGTTCGAACAACCTGGCATCGAAGTGTCCATGTTGGAACTTTCATCTGAATAAACATCGGAATACCTAAGGCGAGTTTGACTTTGGGGGGAAATGAGAATTTCACCCAAATGGTAGTGTTTACACAAATCTTCATATCCACAGTCATGAACACAACTTAGTCTTCTTAAGTTTAGGCTATACATATTTTTGAACGACCACGTAATATGTCGTATTTTAAGAGTTCCCTTAAAAGGTTTGATGAAAAGAGGAATTGAATCATCCACTTCTTCGATCTCTGCAATGACTATGACGTGAAAGTATACCTGGACAATTCTCTGTCAGAACCTTAATAAGGATATCTAGATTTGGTATATCTCTGCCATGGGCTATAACTCGATCTGCTGTTCGTTTGACACAGCCACCAACTCCATCAACTGCCCCTTTCCAATGTCCACTTTCTGTAAAGTTCCATGTCATATTGTTAGCCCTCAGCAGAACATAAAATTCACTGGCAAACAGAAAAAACATCGTCTTGTTTTTGTACTGTGTTGTTGGTCCGTCGCTAACAAAATGTACGTTGTTTATAGCTGAAAAATTATTGGTAATTATTTTAAAAAGGGGCTTTAAATGTGCTAATATACTGGCTGGATCATGTCTTAAGCTATCCGAGAGACTGCAAAAAGAATTGGCTATTATTTCGTCATCCAACTTATAATACCACAGAACCGTATTTAAGGTAATTTGGGATTTTGAGCCTCCAAAATGAGCACTTTGGATTTCTTGAGAGTATTTACATTCATAGTTTTGGGAAAAGTCCATGTGTATCAAAATATCACCTTCCTGTAGATTCATTTTCAAATTTCTTATTGATTCATGTTGATGTCGCATATTGGCTATATGATACATGTAATGTTCTATGGTCCTTTTTAGCTTATTAACCAAATCAAGTTTAGTGCAAGGAATCTATACTTTTTTGCTTTTTGTAATTACTTTTTCCTTGGCTTTTATCACACAGGTCTCTCTCTGAGTTATCCATTTTTTGTAGGAAGCAGTTTCCTTTTGCTCAAATGTATTAAATATTAACTGCTTAAGGTGACATTCCTGACAAAGTCTTTGCAGGCAGTCTTCTGTCATTGGTTCGCAGCATATAGTTTTTATAAGATTATCCGGCATGCCTTCAGCAGTTATGTTTAAAACTTTTAACTTAAAAACAAGTAGTCTCATGTTTTCGTGTATGGAGCACAGACACGTTTCCCTAGAAGCCACTGTTGGAATAAGAACCCAAAACGGCCTTAAACGGCAAAAATATGGATAATGAACTTTAAACCTTTTCTCGTTGGAACAGAATTTTAAATATAAGTTTTTTAAAGAGTCGGTTAAAAAACGTTTCTGTTTTTTCTGTTTTCTAAAAGTTATAAAGTCTTTTTTCCAGGGGTCATCGAGCTATTTTCATCTTGGACATAAAAATGTTTAATCTCTTCTTTAATTTGCTTTGCAATTAACTTTTTTTTTGAAAAATCTACGTTTTTCCGAAAATGTAGATTGTAGGAACCCATCTTGACAAATTTCAAGCACTTGTACTTTTTAATAATTTTGCCTGAAATGTATTTTTTAAATTGCTGTTTTTCTTTTATACCCCCTCTTGATTCAAAGTTTTTTTCGATCTGGAGTTTAAGTGCTTCAGCAACAACCAACTTTGATTTGATGGTTGCCGGTACATCAAGATCTTTAATTTCTTGTTCAACCTTTGATAGAGGGCTATTTTTTTCGTTTTTTCCTGCTTGTATTTTTTCTTCATTCTGTAGTACTTCTGTTTGTACTTTTTTTTATCTTTTGTGGCGATTTCCAGCATTACTTTTACCTTTTTTAAATCTCGTTTTGACCTTCTTTTTAGTATTTGCTTTCTCCCACATTCTTTTCTTGAAGTCATAGGTGTGCCAAAGGTCTGGACGCTATTAGGTGTATCCGGGTGTTGGGCCGTCTCGTCTGTCTGCAGAACAATGTCTTCTTTTAGCTTTTCCTTTTGCGTATTTCTATATCGCTGAGAGGATTCTTTCCAAGATTTTCTAACAGCTTTAGCTTCTCTTCTTGTTTTCTCTTTGATGGGTTTAAGCTTTTTTTCTTCCTTTCGTTTTTGGTACCGCTCTCTTTCCCTACTTTTGGATAATTCGTACAATTCGGGATTTTCCTTTAGCTTTTCTCGTCTTCTACGCTCACATTATCGTTTTCGTCGACGCCTTTTTTCAATTTGCGGTGTTTTTGGCATGGTTTTATCTACAAATAAAAGCCCCACTTTAGTTTGTGATTAAAGAAGATTTAAAAAAATAAATACATTAACTCCATGGACATCAGTCATTACCATGGACATAGCCTAACCATGGTAATGATGTCCATGGTTATGACGAAATGTTACATTTTTTCAATTTTATCCAAGTATTGGCTTGGAAAGAAAGTTTTATTAGTATCACAAACTTCTGTACCCTAACTAATGTACCGAGAGTAAAAAAAATGAAAAAAATTTCAAAAGAATGCTGGTGCTTTTGTGCCCATGAATATGATGCATTAAAAAAATACGCACCTGTAAAACCACGTAGCAGTTTCCTTTTGCTCTCTCTCCGAATTGTAATGCGACACACCTTCACTGCTTGACTTTCTAACGACAACTGAGCGGCTGGACTTCCCTTTCCCTGTATTAAAGCAGGCTATGTTGCCAACTTTATTTTTGAGAGGGAAAAACAATGATGTCCATGGATATGATGGTCGTTGCGGTGACACAGTTTTAACTTTAAATTTTAAGGTTATTAAAATGAATTAAACAACGAAATGCTAGATTATAGCTTATTGATTCTTAACCTTAAGAGCTCTAATAAGCAATATAATATTTTCTTAATACTTCTTACTAAAAAGTAGTATTTTACCTTGAAAAACGTATGGAGTGACAGTCTATGGTAGTGATTTTTGGCGTATATTTGCTTAGAAAACTAATACTTTAAAAACTTTTATTGAAAAATAAAATGTTGTCCATTATTCCAGACAAACTTTTTAGTATCATTCACTATTAAATGGCTTATTATATGAATCGATTTGTTTATAATCGGCGGGTACGCGCTTTTTGCCTACTTCTGTAGAATCACCCATATGTAATCATTTTCACATCGCATACTGGCTCCGAAACGTGGTATCTTTTTTCTTCTGCTCTTTGAGGCAAAGATATTGTATAAAGTGCGAGTTAGGATGACTACAAATATTTTTTTGATTTATATGAAGATAAAGAGAACGCCTAATTCCGGCGATACGTTTTGCGAGATACATTGTTATTGTAGGAGCCAGGGCATTAGCATAGCATTCAGGGTCTAATGGTGTAGGTCTGTGACTAGGCTCTATTTGATGTACTTGCGGGGTTCTTACTTAAGTATTATTGGCTAAAAAGTTACCTCCGATTTTTCGTATCTACAGTTTTACATAGAAAAATATTAAATAATTATTTTTTTTTGTTTCATCACTCGGATATTGTTATTTTAAACACATAAACACTACCCAACAAAAAAAATTATTGCTATATAATTTTCAGCAAGCACTTAAACTTTAAACTGGCTTTTCTCGAAATAAGTGAAAACGTAGATACGTGAGTCTTACTAAGGACGGCAGAATAGGTATATAGATTTATCAGATATCCTGGACTGCAGCGACATCTAACAACGCAAAGTGCAATACAGATTGTTCCCGAAGGAACCTCCTTTCTCACAATTTCAATAGTACCCACGTGCTATGCAAAGAAGAAAATAGTAATACATTTTGTTTGATTGTAATTTTTTATTTACTTATAATTTTTTTACATTAAAGCATATATTACTATTAATTTGTTATTTAGGACAATCTTTGGGCAAGACACAAGGTCCAATGTTCTCCTTAATCACATATGGACTATTGCAGTTACATCTAGGTACGCAAACTAAATTACAGACTGTGTTCGGAGGAGGTGTAGGCGGGTGGGGAATGGAACATGTGGGTGGTTGAACGCATCCTGAAGTGCAACTGTTGTATGAGCCTCCTGTGCCACAGTCTATGTGACCTAATTTAAAAAGATTGGTAGGTATAAGCACAAATAAACTGGTATGTTCTTTTTGGTATAAGTGGCGCACCGAGGGGGCGGGGACTCAAAAATGTACGTTTGTTTGCTATTAGGGAATCTATTTAACTGTGTCGACGAGATTTTTTTTCCGTTTTATGGAAAACAAATGCAATGACGTACATTGCATTTGTTTTCCATGGTAACCAAAATTTCTCATTTACTTCACTGCCTGGTAGGACAGAAGAGTTTTTTTAGCGTTTTAACCAAACTTTTTGTGAAAAAAAGCATTTGACAAAGATAAATGAGGTATCATTATTTAAAACCTAAAGAATATTGAGAGCTGGTTTGTGGCAAACAAACTTAACCTTAAAGATAGTAAAACTCACAGCTTAACTTTTTCTTTAAGGTTGGCAGGACCTCTTTTTTAGCCTGAAGAGTCAGTGCAGTTCCTTGGCATCCCTATAGACCCTGGTCTAACCTGGGAAGTGCACATAAACAACCTCTGCTCGAGATTGTCCAAAATCATATACTTAATACGAAATTTGACTGGAACATCCACTCTTGTTACAGTTTACCATGGCTACTTTAACTCAAATATGTTTTATGCAGTTTTTAATTGGGTTCATGCAGCTAAAAATGATTTGGTTTTTAAAATGCAGCGTCAATGCATCAGAATTATAGCAGGTCATAAAGATACTGTAGACCACTAACGTTCCCAGAAGGGGGGGTAAGAAGTAGAAAACAAAGATGCTGGTGGGTTGACCTTCAATTCGTCACACCAATCATAAACAAACGCCTGACGTACTTACCGCGAAAACCATTGGAAATACAGAACAGTATTATAGAGTTTCTATTCAAAAACAAGTTATAGACAAAATCATTTCGGACGTAAAATAGTAGTTTTAACAACTAGTGGCTAAAATAGTGCTTTTTTACAAGCGTTGGTTTAAATAACGCGCGCAGCGAGTTATTTAAAAACGCGAGTAGATAAAAGCACAGTTTAGCCGTGAGTTGTTAACACTATTTTTTTAATACCTTTATTAAAAAATCCGAGAAAAACAGGAAAATAATTTTAAAAATCTCGAACGAAGAGAATTTCTAGCAACACACCATCTTTACACACTATAAATGAAGGCGGCTGGGACATTTTAATCTTTGACAATTTGAAATTTTGACGAAATTTTTAAATAATTTTTTTGTAAATACTTGGTGAAAACTGACGGAAATAGCTTAATTTTTAGACAAGAGTAATTAGATTTTTTCAATATTACTATTTTCCGCGATTTCTCTTTAACTTTGAGTAAAAATCGTATAGAAATCTTTTTTTGCACCCGTGATAAAAAAAAGCTTTTTGCATCGGTAACCAAAAAAGCCATGCTTTAGTTATCTGCAGACAGTTACTAAAATCATATTTTTGATGAAGGTATTAAAAAAAAGTATTTTTTACCTGAACATATTTATACCAAATTTTATACAACGTGAAGCCATAATCAAGGCAAAATTAACTAAAGTCAATGGTTACTAAATCGTTTTAGTAACCATTGCTAAAGTCGTTTCTAAATATTATAAACTGTTTGATTAATACAAAACACAAATTCTTGAACTTTTATTGGGAGAAGTCAGTATTTGGAAACAATATTGGTCAGAAATAGGTAAAAGCTTAAATCAAAAACATACCTGATAACGTTTTCGAGGCAATGAACGAAGGTGGCGATATTTTTCTGTTGATAAAAATATTTTTAGATTTTTGCCAGTAAGTAATGCCTCAGAAGATTGAAAACATAAGTACTTAACATAGAGAAAGTAATAGCTAATTACGTTGTTTCTGGTACTTAAAAACACTATAACGAAAATTCGTCTGACGGGCTTGGCGTTGCTGAATATCAATAGACATATTAAAATTGACATTGAGCGAGTCATTGAGCGGTTTGTCCAAAAAAACCGAAAACATTTGAAGTGTCATTTTCTTAGATTAAAAAGGGGCAAGATATCTGGTCCAACGAAAACTTCTTGGCAAATAATAACCACTGTTTATTTACTAATAAAAAATCAACGCAAAACAAAGGTGAGAAATATCGATTATTTTTCAATACTTTTAAACGACGTTAGAACGATAGGCACAGAGAATTCTGTGTCCACCACTTTAGATCGTGATTGGCTTGTGGGCGGGGAAAGTCAGCAGACCGCAGATGGTCGGATGATATTTTTATTGAAATAAGCTGTTTGATGTTATTTATTTTAAAATTTCAGGATGTTTTAAACAGTTTGGAAGTCTTTTTAAAACCACATTTTGTCAAAAAACGTTAATAGTGTGTTTTTTACCAGCAGGAGAATATTTTAGTGCATTTAAAGTGATATTTTGGAACAAATCGCCCAATGTTTTGAAAACAAAGGGGGAGCAAGTGAAATCAGTCAGTGGCGATACATGCCGGTAGGTACACAGAAAAAAAAAAGTTTATGAAATATACTTAAATTACATAGTAGATCCTTAGATTAAAATATTAACCAACACGTTTTTTTTTATTTTTCGAAGGTTTTTGTCAGGTTTTTTGGAGGTTTTTTTTTATAAAGACGATAAAGTAAAGCATACTTTTGATGCAGTAGTTAATGCGCAAATGAGATATTTTCGAAGGTATTTTTATAAAGAGTATAAAATTTTTCTTTATGTTCAGTAATTCTAAGACTTTTTGAAATAATTTTAATGATAGTAAAAATTTTGAAATAAAATCACAGTTGGTTTCTCGCTTTGCTCAGGTTACAAATTTTTTGACTCGAGACAGTATATAATATAGATACATACCTGCATTATATACCTTAATATAATTCTTAAACTTACACATTAGCATAAGATGTACCAGTTTACTCCCTTTTGATATGTGTTGGGTTTGTTTTCTCAGTATCAGTAAACTTTAGTTAAAAGTTGGCTTTTTAGAACAAGGCGTTAGATGTATTACTTACTTATATTATTGTAGATTATTAAGTCATGGATCACGAGAGCAAAAATTACAATGTGTTATCTTATTATTATATAAATAGGTACCTATTTCGGTACCTACTTAAATTTTCTATTTCAAATAAAATGTTGCTTTTGTGGAATTAAATAAACATAAAATCATATGTCTTACCTATATGTTTCCCATGTAAAAAAGGCCCCTATAACCACAGATTACATAGGTCCTCTGTGCTACACAGTAGATTTAATAACATAATTTTAGCTAGTAGGTAATATTATATTATTTTTTTTCTTGATGTTCCAGGTGACGTGAACTGTGTTTGTTTTAATGTTTGGCATAATTTTATCGTGTTGCCAATTTTGTAATATTTTTGTTATGTATAAAACGACTAAAAACATTTATTATTAGGAAAAAACAAGAGTTTTTTGTACTTTAGTGCAAAATGAACTTCTTGGATTTCGATTGCTCACACAGAGGGTGGAACCTAGGACGACGCCGTTTCGTCCTTATTAGGGACTCGTCAGCTAGGTGTACCACAACAACAGAAAACCTCGGTAACGCTTATGTGCCAAAGATCACGGCTCAAGTGGAGAAAATTTCATTCGTGGAATATCCTGCATAGAATATTCGGTGAATGTACTGTTCAGGATTTTTAAGAATATTTTTTGAATGTGCTGTTTATATCCAAAAGGAAAGGACATTTTACGGAAATTGGCAAAACATTCACGGATTATCCTGCATGGAATATTCGCTGATTTTTCTATCCAAGATATCCAGGGAACGTATTTTCAATGTGCTGTCAATATCCAAAAGGAAGGGCATTTTCCGAACTTTAGTAGAACATTCAGGGAATATTCTGCATGGAATATTCGCTAAATGTACTGTCCAAGATATTCAGATATTCCAAGAATGTTTTTTAAATGTGCCGTCAATGTCTAAAAAAAAGGTAATTTTTCGAACTTTCTCAGAACATTCCTGGAATATCCTGCATAGAATGTTCGCTGAATGTACTAGGTAGAATATTCTGAGAATGTCTTTTAAATGTGCTGTTCATGTGCTAACTTGAAAATTATTCAGAGCACGTTTTTGGAACATCCTACGAATAGACTGTGAATGTGCCAGAAAATTCAGACATTCACAGCATCTTACTGGGATATCCCTGGAATATTTTGTGCAATTAGGGAACCGACTTAAAATCTGAGTACCCCCCCCCTAGATTTGAGACCAAATCCGCGCTTGTAGATACTAAGTTTGGTTTGAATATATTGATATGTTCGTCATAAAAGCAATGCTTTTATTCTAGTTTTTTTTTCGTATCGAAACCTTTCCCCCCCCATTCAAATGGCTATGACCGCCACTGTGTAGACATAGTTTTATAGAACTGCGAATTCTGGCATTTCCCCGCATTTTCTTTCCTTTTCCCCGCACATCAAAAATTAACCAAATTTTGCACAGCGGAGGCTTCTGGTATCCCCCACAGACCATTCGCTTTTCAAAAAAATGTTATTTAGTTTTTTATAATCGATAATTTTTACCGTGAATTAAACATTTTTAGGATACTTAAATTTATGTAAAAACTTAAAATTATGCAAAATCCGTGAAATGGTTCCGGGATAATGCTTTAAACTTCCACCGTACAAAACTTGATACAAAACATAATAACTTACGACAGTATAACATTTAGGAATAAATAAAATAAAACAATCTTCCTGCATGCGCCGCTACATTATTGATTATTACAGTTTTCGTTTAATTTTAAGCAATTTTTGATAGCATCATTCAAATTATGTAAAAGTTGATATTTTTAGTATAATCTTCTCAACATTTTCGCAGGCAGTGTTCTTTTTAATTTTTTGTGAATAACTTTTTAGCTGCTTATTTAAAATTGGTGACACCCTTATAAACAAGGTGTGACGGATTTCTGATCGTTCTTTGTTGGTTCGATCAGGGTTCTACACGGGCCTCCCACAACCAAAATTGTGACGTCACAATCTTGGGCTCGTTTTTTTTTTCGTTGGTTACGTCCAGCCTGACGCGCAAGGCCGCAAACATAAGGTACACGTCCCACCTACCGGACAAAATTTGGATTATTTGGCAAAATAAGAAATCTGAAGGACTTTTTGAAATAATTTTTTTTTTAGAAAAATATTGAAACCTTTGGCAAAGCTTCAGTCACAGCAGCATGGCTGCAACATATCCTGAGCGGTGCTCACGCTCATTGAAACAGTAGCTCTTCAGTCTTCCTGCGTTGTGCTATGTAAGTGCTTAGTTAAACCGGTAACAAACTTCTATTTTTATAACTCATTTTTAGGTTACTTCCAATTCAATTTTCAATTGTTATTATGTTTTTTTGAAGTGAGGTAAATTTTTTTTGTATTTTTGCAATGTTTTCAAGAGTCTATTGGTCATATTTAAAATAATATGAGGGTGTCCGACAGGTGGGACAGGAAAAGCTGTCGCACCTATCGGCCACGTGTCTGATAGGTAGGTCAATGCAACTTTGTTTTCAAATGTAAACTACGTAGTAATTTGACGACAAATCGACCAGCTTCTTGTGCAAGTTTATGTAAAAAAGCCTGAATTTTAGCCTACCCATTTACCGGACGGGCGGTTTACTTCAAATAAAGCTAGAAAATTTGCTCAAAGTTAACCTGATTCATCTGTCCGATAGATGGGACAAACGGTGTCCGATATATGTAACATCTTGAAAACACATGCATTTTGGGTGCAAATCGTTTTTTTTTTTAATTAAAATAAATTTAGGAAATTTCTGTGTCAGCAACTTCAGAATAAGTTTACGTTTTTTAATTGGCTACATTCTTTTCAGAAAGTGGCTACGCGATATCAATATACCGACGACAGCCACAAAATATTGCATTTCTATTCGAAAAACATCAAGGGCTTTTAATGTGCCTAGATTTACATTGTCTAACAAACTTTAAAAGTTATTTTTTTAACAGTTTGAATTTAGCTGGTAAATATCTCAGATTAAAAAATAATATTAGTCTGAGGTAAATATCTACTTACACTCTTAGCAATTTAAGTTCATATTATGCCAGTTCATATTATACAAAGTTTAAATGATTAAAAATAAAAGGATTTAAGTTCTTATAAACAATTAATATTTATTGACTCGAAAGAAATATCACTGCTTCGGACTTCCATTGTGTTTATTTTATTAATTACTCGACTTTTCGATCAGTGATCGTCTTCAGGTTTATATCTGAAGACGATCAGAGATTTATAATGATCGAAACGTCTTGTAATTATTAAAAACAAATAAATTGGAAGCCGGGAACAGTAATATTTCTTCAAACTCAACATAAGTTAAAACATTTATTGAGCTAGTTTAAACTTACTCGTAGTTTGCTTCTTGTCCTTTTTTACTAATAGATGCAAAATAGTAATCATATATGCGATAAATAGTACACACCTTGTGCGATAAATAGGAGAATCAGTTTTTTAATGTCCGATAAGTGGGACAATTGTGTTTTTTTCTATTTTAAATTTTTTTGTCGTCAACACATTTGGACCTGACTTAATTTTCATAATTTTTTCAAAAAGAGTAATAAGTAAGCTACGCGCTGACGTAGTTTCATGACATTCCCTTTAAAAATGCAAAATTACCACTATGTCAAAATCAGAAATTAGGTGGGACGTTTACCTTAACCTCACTAATTCTTGATTTGTGTAATTAATTTTCATTCAATTTTTACCTTTTTTTCCAATTTTGGAACCTAGCAAACTTTAAAATAAACCGGTATTATTTTAAAAAGAATAACAGGTCGTTTTATGTGAAAAAAGTTAATTTAAAAAACAAAAAAAGTACAATTGTTTACAGTGTAAAATTTGTGCTTTGAAAGTGTCTAAACCACCTTTTATTGTTTTGATTCTAGATTTTGTAGGTTTGAATCGGGAACAATTTAAACAGAAAAATTCCTCGAAAATGCTGCATACCAGGATGCAATTCAAATTTCAAAAGTGCCCAGAAAAAGGATGATTCATATGTAACGATCCTTCCTTTTTCTACTAAGCCAGTAACATGTCACATATTACCTGCCTATCGCTAGGAGGCCCTCGTGTTATCAGAGGTAGGAAACTCGGCTTTCCTATCTTTTTGTGAAATTTACTTGTAAAAACTGTTTTTGGGTAAAAGACTGACCATTCTTCATACTTAACCTGCCAAAAATACCGCTTCAAAACTCGTAGAAAAAAACTAGTGAAAGTTCACGAGTTCTGGTCGGTATTTCATGCAGTTTATGAAACACCACTGTCGGGTGAAATCTCATGAACTTTCAAAGTTGGAAAGAGATTCAAAACTCGTCAAACATCATGAGTTTTGCATGAGCACTGTCATTTGTTTTTAGGAGTTTTGAAAAGTTTTTAAAAGAATTTATGATAAAAACTGATAAGATTTCACCAGTATTTTAAAGGCTCTGCTTCCACTGGTTTTGTTAAGTTTTGAGCAGATTTTAACAAAAATGAGAATGCACATGTTTTCAGCAATTTTTAGAACACCCACCCTCCATCAGATTTCACAGATTACATTACTTCACTTAAATCCACATATTTTTAGCAGTTTTGAGAAGATTTTAAGAGAAATAGTTGATAAGGTTTCATTGGTTTTGACAAGTTTAGATGTGTTCAGTAGTTTTGAGCAGATTTTAACAGAAATATAAAATAAAGTTAATAAGATTTCATGAGATTGCCTATGTTTTCAGAAGTTTTAAACAGATTTTAAGAGAAACAAGATTTTACTGGCTTTGACAAGTTTTGGTAAGATTGTCTCTTTCTATTCCTTCTGTTATAACTTGTCATCCAATCTCTTAAAATTTCTTGCTACTCAAATCTGTTTTGTTTAATTTACTTTTATATAGGTTCTCATAAATTATTTTCTATTCTCATTGAAAAACTTGCTTTGCTTGTCAAAAAAGTGATGTGCCTGTCTATTTGCTACACTTGACAACTCTTCACTTTAGTTGAAATCTTGTAAAATCTTTTAAAAACATCGCTTCATTTGTACTTTTAAAATCTCATTCAAATTCTGCTTGCTAAATCTCATGAAATTTCTAGTGTCTGATAAAAACTTACGAAATCTTTTAAAAAATCTTGATAGTTAAATCTTTATTATATATTCTTTTTAATTTGTGTTTATAGGTACTCATAAAATCTTTTAAATTCTCATCTTGCTTGTCAAATCTTTTTGATGCTTGTCTATTTTCTACACTTTAATACTTACAAACTTGTCAAATCTTCAAAATCTTTTAAAAACGTCCCTTCTTGTAGACTTGTAAAAACTTGTAAAATCCTGTAAAATCTTGTAAAATCTCATAAAAATCTTGCTTGGTAAACCTAATGAAATCTCATGTGTCTGGTGTAACATTATGAAATCTTGTAAAACATCTAAACATTTTATTGTCTTTAGGAAGTTTAGGATCTTTTGAAATCTTGTGAGGTTTCAATAGTCAGAAATTATTTAAAAATGATCATAGGAATTTGTCAGTTTTCATGTGGCATAAATTTTTGCCAGGTCAGATCGTTCTTTGTTGGTTCGATCAGGGTTCTACACGGGCCTCCCACAACCAAAATTGTGACGTCACAATCTTGGGCTCGTTTTTTTTTTTCGTTGGTTACCTCCAGCCTGACGCGTAAGGCCGCAAACATAAGGTACACGTCCCACCTATCGGACAAAATTTGGATTATTTGGCAAAATAAGAAATCTGAAGGACTTTTTGAAATAATTTTTTTTTAGAAAAATATTGAAACCTTTGGCAAAGCTTCAGTCACAGCAGCATGGCTGCAACATATCCTGAGCGGTGCTCACGCTCATTGAAACAGTAGCTCTTCAGTCTTCCTGCGTTGTGCTATGTAAGTGCTTAGTTAAACCGGTAACAAACTTCTATTTTTATAACTCATTTTTAGGTTACTTCCAATTCAATTTTCAATTGTTATTATGTTTTTTTGAAGTGAGGTAAATTTTTTTTGTATTTTTGCAATGTTTTCAAGAGTCTATTGGTCATATTTAAAATAATATGAGGGTGTCCGACAGGTGGGACAGGAAAAGCTGTCGCACCTATCGGCCACGTGTCTGATAGGTAGGTCAATGCAACTTTGTTGTCAAAGCCTGAATTTTAGCCTACCCATTTATCGGACGGGCGGTTTACTTCAAATAAAGCTAGAAAATTTGCTCAAAGTTAACCTGATTCATCTGTCCGATAGATGGGACAAACGGTGTCCGATATATGTAACATCTTGAAAACACATGCATTTTAGGTGCAAATCGTTTTTTTTTTAATTAAAATAAATTTAGGAAATTTCTGTGTCAGTAACTTCAGAATAAGTTTACGTTTTTTAATTGGCTACATTCTTTTCAGAAAATGGCTACGCGATATCAATATACCGACGACAGCCACAAAATATTGCATTTCTATTCGAAAAACATCAAGGGCTTTTAATGTGCCTAGATTTACATTGTCTAACAAACTTTAAAAGTTATTTTTTTAACAGTTTGAATTTAGCTGGTAAATATCTCAGATTAAAAAATAATATTAGTCTGAGGTAAATATCTACTTACACTCTTAGAAATTTAAGTTCATATTATGCCAGTTCATATTATACAAAGTTTAAATGATTAAAAATAAAAGGATTTAAGTTCTTATAAGCAATTAATATTTATTGACTCGAAAGAAATATCACTGCTTCGGACTTCCATTGTGTTTATTTTATTAATTACTCGACTTTTCGATCAGTGATCGTCTTCAGCTTTATATCTGAAGACGATCAGAGATTTATAATGATCGAAACGTCTTGTAATTATTAAAAACAAATAAATTGGAAACCGGGAATAGTAATATTTCTTCAAACTCAACATAAGTTAAAACATTTATTAAGCTAGTTTAAACTTACTCGTAGTTTGCTTTTTGTCTTTTTTTACTAATAGATGCAAAATAGTAATCATATGTGCGATAAATAGTACACACCTTGTGCGATAAATAGGACAATCAGTTTTTTAATGTCCGATAAGTGGGACAATTGTGTTTTTTTCTACTTTAAATTTTTTTGTCGTCAACACATTTCGACCCGACTTAATTTTCATAATTTTTTCAAAAAGAGTAATAAGTAAGCTACGTGCTGACGTAGTTTCATGACATTCCCTTTAAAAATGCAAAATTACCACTATGTCAAAATCAGAAATTAGGTGGGACGTTTACCTTAACCTCACTAATTCTTGATTTGTGTAATTAATTTTCATTCAATTTTTACCTTTTTTTCCAATTTTGGAATCTAGCAAACTTTAAAATAAACCGGTATTATTTTAAAAAGAATAACAGGTCGTTTTATGTGAAAAAAGTTAATTTAAAAAACAAAAAAAGTACAATTGTTTACAGTGTGAAATTTGTGCTTTGAAAGTGTCTAAACCACCTTTTATTGTTTTGATTCTAGATTTTGTAGGTTTGAATCGGGAACAATTTCCTCGAAAATGCTGCATACCAGGATGCAATTCAAATTTCAAAAGTGCCCAGAAAAAGAGTGATTCATATGTAACGATCCTTCCTTTTTCTACTAAGCCAGTAAAATGTCACATATTACCTGCCTATCGCTAGGAGACCCTCGTGTTATCAGCGGTAGGAAACTCGGCTTTCCTATCTTTTTGTGAAATTTACTTGTAAAAACTGTTTTTGGGTAAAAAACTGACTATTCTTCATACTCAACCTGCCAAAAATACCGCTTCAAAAGTCGTAGAAAAAAACTAGTGAAAGTTCACGAGTTCTGGTCGGTATTTCATGCGGTTTATGAAACACCACTTTCGGGTGAAATCTCATGAACTTTCAAAGTTGGAAAGAGATTCAAAACTCGTCAAACATCATGAGTTTTGCATGAGCACTGTCATCCGTTTTTAGGAGTTTTGAAAAGTTTTTAAAAGAATTTATGATAAGAACTGATAAGATTTCACCAGTATTTTAAAGGCTCTGCTTCCACTGGTTTTGCTAAGTTTTGAGCAGATTTTAACAAAAATGAGAATGCACATGTTTTTAGCAATTTTTAGAACACCCACCCTCCATCAGATTTCACAGATTACATTACTTCACATAAATCCACATATTTTTAGCAGTTTTGAGAAGATTTTAAGAGAAATAGTTGATAAGGTTTCATTGGTTTTGACAAGTTTACATGTGTTCAGTAGTTTTGAGCAGATTTTAACAAAAATATAAAATAAAGTTTATAACATTTCATGAGATTGCCCATGTTTTCAGCAGTTTTAAACAGATTTTAAGAGAAACAAGTTAATAAGATTTTACTGGCTTTGACAAGTTTTGGTAAGATTGTCTCTTTCTATTCCTTCTGTTATAACTTGTCATCAAATCTCTTAAAATTTCTTGCTACTCAAATCTGTTTTGTTTAATTTACTTTTATATAGGTTCTCATAAATTATTTTCTATTCTCATTGAAAAACTTGCTTTGCTTGTCAAAAAAGTGATGTGCCTGTCTATTTGCTACACTTGGCAACTCCTCACTTTAGTTGAAATCTTGTAAAATCTTTTAAAATCATCGCTTCATTTGTACTTTTAAAATCTCATTCAAATTCTGCTTGCTAAATCTCATGAAATTTCTAGTATCTGATATAAACTTACGAAATCTGTTAAAATATCTTGATAGTTAAATCTTTATTATATATTCTTTTTAATTTATGTTTATAGGTACTCATAAAATCTTTTAAATTCTCATCTTGCTTGTCAAATCTTTTTGGTGCTTGTCTATTTTCTACACTTTAGTACTTACAAACTTGTCAAATCTTCACAACCCTTTACCCTATTTCTCATGAAATCTTGTAAAATCTTTTAAAAACGTCCCTTCTTGTAGACTTGTAAAAACTTGTAAAATCCTGTAATATCTTGTAAAATCTCATAAAAATCTTGCTTGGTAAACTTAATGAAATCTCATGTGTCTGGTGTAACATAATGAAATCTTGTAAAACATCTAAACATTTTATTGTCTTTAGGAAGTTTAGGATCTTTTGAAATCTTGTGGGTTTTCAATAGTTAGGAATTATTTAAAAATGATCACAGGAATTTGTCAGTTTTCATGTGGCATAAATTTTTGCCAGGTCAAGTCTCTTCAACTTAAAATCTTATCAAGACTTGATCAGGTTTTAAGAGTTATGAAGTGTTTTTTTTGGCAGGGTAGCGATAATTTAAACATATAGTTATCGAACTGAGCTAATGAATAAAATTTTACGATTATTTGCCAGGAACGGTGCACAAATTGGAGAAGGGGTTTGCGACAGCGTTGGAATGAAAATAAGAAAAAATATTTTTTTGGGGAGCGGTGGTCTTGTAAAAGTTACGTAATATTATAGGGGGGGGGGTTCACCAAACCGTTCAACATAACTTGTCATGGAGGAGGAAATAAAGGATTTTTTTAAGAACCTATTTATGTTAAAACAAACCCACTTACCTATTATTCCAGTGCCACCTATTTTGCTCTATATTATACACCCTAGGGTCAGTGGTCAAATAAAAAAAGTTTGCATGAATTATTTCAATATTTAATTGTTTCATCTTTCTATGATTAAACTGTATAAAAGTTTTTTGCTAGGTACATTTATACAAAGACCTTTGAATAAAAACCTTAAACCCTAAAAAAGCTTTAAATCTAAAAAACATTTGGAAATTACTAATTGTAGCAAGCTGATCAAACAAAAAGCTCTCACTAAACAAATAGAAAAAAAGGCATTACTTGGCAATTGACAATCGCATGCAAGTCTTGCTTTAATAGTGCCAGTAAAGCGCAATGGAAATAGAAGACTTGCTTGCAATTGTCATTTTTTTAGTGAGCTCTAGTTGGCACCCTGAGCGCCCCGGGGTTGCCTCTGTCTTTCTTACTAACGTAAAGAAATGCAGAGGTTGATTTCTAGGGCGCCCGGGGTTTCCAACTTGAACTCACTAAAGCCCGCTTGACATGGAACACTAAAATGACATTTGCATGCAATTCTTATTTTATTGCTCCATGTCACTCAGGCTATAAGCATGTTTCTCATACAACGGTTATGGCTAAGATGTTAATTTCATCTCCGGCACTTAAAGTTTTTGCGTATTGGTTAATTCGAAAAAACGCTACAAAAACCTGTTTTTTACTTGCGAAAGTTGTATTTTTTTATGATTTTTGGCCGCCATCTTGAAAGATGACTTCCCCTTCTACACGGATGCAAACAAAATACCCGGTAATACTTGATTTTGTGACTAAAGAGCTATCAATCACACATAGTCACAAAACTCCTCCATTCAAAATCCCACGGGATAGAAATTATTGACATATGCCCACGGATGTAAAAAAGAAAGGGATTGATAATACGTTTGTGGGAAAATCACTGCCGTGTGTCTTCCGCCATTTTCGCCGCCATGTTGTGGAGATCTGCGTGAACGGCCACGCCATGATAATATCTCTCATTTGGTCTGGGGAATGTGCAAGTTTTGAACAAATAAATTACAACATGGGATACTGTCAACCATTGCTGCTGGCACTCCCGCTCAAGATAAACCTTCATTAAGTTGATTTCTGAATTTGAAACAGGAACTAAAAGGTCTAGGGATAGATATGCGCCAACAGTTTATAGATCCGAGGTTGTTATCGACTTTTACAAAATAAGAACAATACTTCATGAGTTTTAAAAAGAACATTAAAAAATTGGTAATTATGCAGTATACGGTTTTCTGCCATTTTTGATTTTTAAAAAAAAATCTTTAGGGGGCACCTACTAGGGTCCCTAGGACCCCAAATCCGCCTGCGCCCAATTTTTTTTTTAAGAGAAAAAAGGGTGCCCGGGGGGGAAAGTTGTAATGTATTTTTTTTTATTGTTTTGGGTTGGGTTGGATTACGTTGGGTTGGACTGTGTTGTTTTAGTGAAAAAAATTAAAAAAAAAACAACCGGCGCAGGCGGATTTGGGGTCCTAGGGACCTAGAAGGAAAATTAATTTTAATATGTATTATATCAGTATATTTTTTTTTCTTGTTGTCATTTCCATGTGTTTGTAACTTTCTATATGTAATTTTAAGTTAAGTAGTTTCATTGTCAATTTTTGTGATATTCTAGCCAGTATTTTTTTGAGATTTTAAGACCAGTATTTATAAGATGTTTTACCAGTTTACTAGAAATAAAGAAAAATCAATATTTATTTTTTAATCCTTATTAACAAAACCTTAATGTTAACATTGTTTGACATCTAAATGACATTTTAAAGATATTCTTAGGTTAAATTACCCTTTAACACTAAATTTTGAAGTTTATTTATTTAATTGTGACAATGTTTTTTGTTAACAATTTTTGTAATAAAAGTGTTCTGATTCTGAAGAATTCAGCAGAAAAAGTTATTACTAAGATATCCTTAAGTTTTGGTAAGTTTTCCGCATTTGACATTTTTTTTTGTAGATTTGTTTTTTAAGGATTATGCACTTTCCTTATGGAAACTGGCTTTCTGTGTGATTTTGCTTATCTTGATGAAAATCTATCATTGCCCCATAGCAACAACTAACAAAAATGGCTAAAAATGTTACAGTTTTTGTTTTGAAGCATGTTTGTTAAATACTAAGTGGCAACATAACAATTGAAATTTGCCTTTTGTTAAAAAAGTCATTTCTTGGTCATATGAATTTAATATTTTTTATGTTTGTGATGCCAGTGCGACGCAACCTATATTTTTCTGCTACTCATTCTCAGACTACAATTTGGTTCATAAATATTATTTACATTTTCACAAAAAGTGCAAAAAACTGATTTGAGGGAAAAGCCAGAATACCAAAATGTTTAACTTTGAATGCAGTATCTCAAAAACCACATACCAGATCACTATGGAGCAATAATAGATTTTTATCAGGACAATGAAAACTACAACATATGCAGTTTTGAGCAAAATCCCACATCCTTTATAAAAGATAGAGCTACAAAAAAAATGTTGAATGCTGAAAACTTACCAAAACTCAAGGATATCTCTTGCCAGAATTTGGTGCTAATTTGTTGCTAATTTGTTACCGAAGAATTAAATTTGTCGCTGTTGCCGTATAACTCCTGATTGACAAGCGATAGAAGAATAAATCAAATACCATAATTTGTCGCTCGAAGGCCTTATGTGCATTAACATATAAAAACAACGAAAATATCGCGGTTTTTTTTTAATCTTTAAAAAACTCTATTTTGCTAATAACTTCTCTTTTATTGAACCAAATGATGCAGAACTAAGCCCATTAGGCGTCAATGAGCTTGTTCAAATTTGTTGCTGCCATTTAAATGTCTTACAAGCAAAATTAAGAAAAACACATTTTTTTTTGGTAAATTGTACCGCTGTGCGCCCAATAAATCGTATCTCGGTTATTTTACGAGATATTAGGCTTAAACCAAAAACATAATTTAAGTCATGCTAAGTCCCAATTTGTTCGGGACAATAGCAATACGTCGCTCTTGTGGCGTTCAAGAAAATTTGTTGAAACTATTTTCTGAAATTGACCAAAAAGTCGCAATGACTCGCATACCTCAAAGCGGACTTTTTAAGTACTCAAACACAACATTTTTCGCCGGTGCCGTTATCGAGCGAGATATTGCGATGAAAGTGGTTCACTATTCCAGGAATCTGCACTCGGATATCCACAAAACTATTTATGGGGCCCCCTAGATTCGTATACCATTTAGCTGGGCCCGAACAGGGCTTGTCAACTATCTAGACCCAGAATTTGTCGTTGGTAACGTTATCGAGATTTAAGGGTTTCACTATTCCACATTTCTGCACCCGGATATTTCCAAAATTAGTTATGGGGCCACCAAGTCTCGTATACCGTTTAGCTGGGTTTGAACAAGGCTTTCCATGTAACCAGACCCACAATTTGTCGCCGGTGCCGTTATCGAGATATTGCGATTTAAGTGATTCACTATTCCACATTTCTGCACCTGGATATCTCCAAAAATATTTATGCGGCCACTAAGTTTCGTATACCGTTTAGCTGGGTTATTGCGATTTAAGTTTTTTACTATTCCACATCTCTGCACCCGGATATCTACAAAACTATTTATGGGGCCACTAAGTTTCATATACCGTTTAGCTGGGTTCGAACAGGGCTTTCCAAGTAACCAAACACAGAATTTGTCGCTGGTGCCGTTATCGAGATATTGCGATTTAAGTGATTCACTATTCCACATTTCTACACACGGATATATCCAAAACTATTTATGGGGCCACCAAGTTTTGTATACCATGTAGCTGGGTTCGAACAGGGCTTTCCAGGTAACCAAACACAGAATATGTCGCTGGTGCCGTTATTGAGATTTTGCCATTTAACTGATTCACTATTCCACATTTCTACACACGGATATATCCAAAACTATTTATGGGGCCACCAAGTTTTGTATACCATGTAGCTGGGTTCGAACAGGGCTTTCCAGGTAACCAAACACAGAATTTGTCGCTGGTGCCGTTATTGAGATTTTGCCATTTAAGTGATTCACTATTCCAGATCTCTGCACCCGGATATCTCCAAAACTCATTATGGGGCCATCAAGTTTCGTATACCGTTTAGTTGGGTTCAAACAGGGCTTTCCAAGTAACCTGACCCAGAATTTTTCGCCGGTGCCGTTATCGAGATATTGCGATTTAAGTGATTCACTATTCCACATTTCTGCACCTGGATATCTCCAAAAATATTTATGCGGCCACTAAGTTTCGTATACCGTTTAGCTGGGTTATTGCGATTTAAGTTTTTTACTATTCCACATCCCTGCACCCGGATATCTACAAAACTGTTTATGGGGCCACTAAGTTTCGTATACCGTTTAGCTGGGTTCGAACAGGGCTTTCCAAGTAACCAAACACAGAATTTTTCGCTGGTGCCGTTATCGAGATATTGCGATTTAAGTGATTCACTATTCCACATTTCTACACCCGGATATATCCAAAACTATTTATGGGGCCACCAAGTTTTGTATACCATGTAGCTGGGTTCGAACAGGGCTTTCCAGGTAACCAAACACAGAATTTTTCGCTGGTGCCGTTATTGAGATTTTGCCATTTAAGTGATTCACTATTCCACATCTCTGCACCCGGATATCTCCAAAACTCATTATGGGGCCACCAAGTTTCGTATACCGTTTAGTTGGGTTCAAACAGGGCTTTCCAAGTAACCATACCCAGAATTTGTCGCTGGTGCCGTTAGCGAGATATTGCGATTTAACTGATTTACTATTCCACATTTCTGCACCCTGATATTTCCAAAACTATTTATGGGGCCACCAAGTTTCGTATACCGTTTAGCTGGGTTCGAACAGAGCTTTCCAAGTAAACAAACAAAGAATTTGTCGCTGGTGCCGTTGTCGAGATTTTGCCATTTAAGTGGCTCACTATTCCACATTTCTGCACCCGGATATCTCCAAAACTATTTATGGGGCCACCAAGTTTCGTATACCGTTTTGCTGGGTTCGAACAGGGCTTCTTAATGACCCAAACGCAGAATTTGTCGCTGGTGCCGTTATCAAGATTTTACGATTTAAGTGATTCACTATTCCACATCTCTGCACCCGGATATCTCCAAAACTAATTATGGGGCCACCAAGATTCGTATACCGTTTAGCTGGGTTCGAACAGGGCTTTCCAAGTAACCAAACACAGTATTTTGTCGCTAGTGCCGTTATCGAGATATTGCGATTTAAGTGATTCACTATTCCACATTTCTGCACCCGGATATATGCAAAACTATTTATGGGGCCACCAAGTTTTGTATACCGTGTAGCTGGGTTCCAATACGGCTTTCCAAGTAACCAAACACAGAATTTGTCGCTGGTGCCGTTATCGAGATATTGCGATTTAAGTGATTCACTATTCCACATTTCTGCACCCGGATATCTCCAAAACTATTTAGGGGGCCACCCAGTTTCGTATATCACCTAGCTGGGTTCGAACAGGGCTTTCCAGGTAACCAAACACAGAATTTGTCGCTGGTACCGTTATCGAGATATTGCGATTTAAGTGATTCACTATTCCACATCTCTGCACCCGGATATCTCCAAAACTATTTATGGGGCCACTAAGTTTCGTATACCGTTTAGCTGGGTTCAAACAGGGCTTTTTAATTACCTAAACAAAGAATTTTTTGCTGGTGCCGTTATCGCGATATTGAGATTTAGGTGATTCACACATAGTGATATCTCCAAAACTATTTATGGGGCAACTAAGTTTTAACCTCTTTTTACCTCCTTAGGGGTAACTTTTTTAAAAAACCTTTCTTAATGGGTGCCTATGTCACACACCCAATATGTCTTTCAATTTTTACGGCTGTAGGTCAAGTGGTTTGACCTCTGCGTTTATATATACTGTTGTCTGCCGTTCTTTTATTAGTTTAGATTAATTATGATAGTAGGTAAATTAAAAAATGGTTATACCATCCATAAAATCTTTTAAAAAAATTCAAAATTTTGTTTTTCAAAGACTTTTTTTTTGGTTGAACATGCAATTAACTATCTTAATATAGAAACCGCGTGTCCCAGCTGCTACGGTTCGTGAGTTAGGTTTTTATAAGTATATTTTTATTTTTCTTAGATATCTCAAAAACTACGAATCTGACAGATTATATAGTTTTTGTTGAAAATGTAATTATCCGTCTAAATATTAAAACCGTGGCTCTCTGGGTTAAGATTTTTATAAGTATATTTTTGTTTCTCTTACATATCTCATAAACTACGAATCTGGCAGGCTTCATCATTGATATAGTTTTTATAGAACATGTAATTATTCATCTTAGCGTGAAAATCACGTGTTTCAAACTGCTACGGTTCGCAGTTAAGATATTTTAAAAACTTTATCTCCCATTTCTACCCTCTTCGCAACCCCCCACCAACACCAAAAACTAATCAGCTCACCGCCTGGTGCCAGAAAATTTGATAAGAATTGGTTAAGCATTTTGTGAGTAATCGTCCTAGGAGAGGACGTTAAGAGGACGGTCCCGTGTGATCCATATATTAGAGACCTTTTGAACCTCCTGTAAAAAATCCCCGTTAGGTGACTTTATCGCTTAATAATGCGTTGTGACGTAGCTAACGTCACGTTATTTTTAAGACAGCATTTTTAGTTTTTCCACACCGCCTCTGATTTGTTTATGGCCGACTTTATACGGTATTTATTATTATAAAGATTTACAAAAAGAATTTAATGTCCAATAATATTTTTCATTTAAAATATCTTATTCTTGTGTTTTTTACGTGAATTTTAATTATAATTAATCCTTAAAAACTCAAAACCACAACGGAGAAAAGGAAGGTTATGATAAACCGACAGGAATCCCTTGTCATAGTTGCCAGTGAAAATCACTATTTTACATTTTTCACAGTTTTCACAGTAAGATAGATAATTGGATTTTCCACAAAAAAAAAATTGAAAAAAGTTTTTTAAAACAATTTTGAAAAACAAAATTTTGATTTTTTTTTTAAAGATTTTATGGATATGGATAGTATCATAATTAATCTATACTAATAAAAAAACGACAGTCAATAGTATCTATAAACGCAGAGGTCAAACCCCTTGACATAGGCACCCGCTAAGAAAAAATTTTTGAAAAAGTTACCCCTAAGGAGGTAAAAAGGGGTTGACACTTAGTGGCCCCATAAATAGTTTTGGAGATATCTGGGTGCAGAAATGTGGAATAGTGAACCACTTAGATCGCGATATCTCGATAACGGCAACATCAAAAAATTTTTAGTTTGAGTAATTAAAAAGCCCTGTTTGAACCCAGCTAAACGGTATGCGAAAATTAGTGGCCCCATAAATAGTTTTGGAGATATCCGGATGCAGAAACGTGATATAGTGAACCACTTAGATCGCGATTTCCCGGTAACGGCAACAGCGAGAAATTCTGGGTCTAGTTACTTGGAAAGCCCTGTTCAACACCAGCTAAACGGTATACGAAACTTGGTGGCCCCATAAATAGTTTTGGAGATATCCGGGTGCAGAAATGTGGAATAGTGAACCACTTAAATGGCAAAATCTCGATAAAGGCACCAGCGACAAATTCTGCGTTTAGGTCGTTAAAAAGCACTGTTCGAACCCAGCAAAACGATATACGAAATTTGGTGGCCCCATAATTAGTTTTGGAGATATCCGGGTGCAGATATGTGGAATAGTGAATCACTTAAATCGCAAAATCTTGATAACGGCACCAGCGACAAATTCTGGGTCTCGTTACTTGGAAAGCTCTGTTCGAACCCAGCTAAACGGTATAGAAACTTGTTGGCCCCATAATTAGTTTTTGAGATATCCAGGTGCAGAGATGTGGAATAGTGAATCACTTAAATCGCAAAATCTTGATAACGGCACCAGCGACAAATTCTGCGTTTGGGTCATTAAAAAGCTCTGTTCGAACCCAGCAAAACGGTATGCGAAACTTGGTGGCCCCAAAAATAGTTTTGGAGATATCCGGGTGCAGAAATGTGGAATAGTGAGCCACTTAAATGGCAAAATCTCAACAACGGCACCAGCGAAAAATTCTGGGTCTGGTTACTTGGAAAGCCCTGTTCGAACCCAGCTAGGTGATATACGAAACTGGGTGGCCCCCTAAATAGTTTTGGAGATATCCGGGTGCAGAAATGTGGAATAGTGAATCACTTAAATCGCAAAATCTTGATAACGCCACCAGCGACAAATTCTGGGTCTCGTTACTTGGAAAGCTCTGTTCGAACCCAGCTAAACGGTATAGAAACTTGGTGGCCCCATAATTAGTTTTTGAGATATCCAGGTGCAGAGATGTGGAATAGTGAATCACTTAAATCGCAAAATCTTGATAAAGGCACCAGCGACAAATTCTGGGTCTCGTTACTTGGAAAGCTCTGTTCGAACCCAGCTAAACGGTATAGAAACTTGGTGGCCCCATAATTAGTTTTGGAGATACCCGGGTGCAGAAATGTGGAATAGTGAACCACCTAAACGGCAATATCTCGATGACGGCACCAGCGAAAAATTCTGTGTTTGGGTCAGTAAAAAGCCCTGTTCGAATCCAGCTAAACGGTATACGAAACTCGGTGGCCCCATAAATAGTTTCGGAGATATCCGGGTGCAGCAATGTGGAGTAGTGAACCACTTAAATGGCAAAATCTCGATAAAGGCACCAGCGACAAATTCTGCGTTTAGGTCGTTAAAAAGCACTGTTCGAACCCAGCAAAACGATATACGAAATTTGGTGGCCCCATAATTAGTTTTGGAGATATCCGGGTGCAGAGATGTGGAATAGTGAATCACTTAAATCGCAAAATCTTGATAACGGCACCAGCGACAAATTCTGGGTCTAGTTACTTGGAAAGCTCTGTTCGAACCCAGCTAAACGGTATAGAAACTTGGTGGCCGCATAATTAGTTTTGGAGATACCCGGGTGCAGAAATGTGGAATAGTGAACCACCTAAACGGCAATATCTCGATGACGGCACCAGCGACAAATTCTGTGTTTTGGTCATTAAAAAGCTCTGTTCGAACCCAGCTAAACGGTATACGAAACTCGGTGGCCCCATAAATAGTTTCGGAGATATCCGGGTGCAGCAATGTGGAGTAGTGAACCACTTAAATGGCAAAATCTCGATAAAGGCACCAGCGACAAATTCTGCGTTTAGGTCGTTAAAAAGCACTGTTCGAACCCAGCAAAACGATATACGAAATTTGGTGGCCCCATAATTAGTTTTGGAGATATCCGGGTGCAGAGATGTGGAATAGTGAATCACTTAAATCGCAAAATCTTGATAACGGCACCAGCGACAAATTCTGGGTCTAGTTACTTGGAAAGCTCTGTTCGAACCCAGCTAAACGGTATAGAAACTTGGTGGCCGCATAATTAGTTTTGGAGATACCCGGGTGCAGAAATGTGGAATAGTGAACCACTTAAATGGCAAAATCTCGATAAAGGCACCAGCGACAAATTCTGCGTTTAGGTCGTTAAAAAGCACTGTTCGAACCCAGCAAAACGATATACGAAATTTGGTGGCCCCATAATTAGTTTTGGAGATATCCGGGTGCAGAGATGTGGAATAGTGAATCACTTAAATCGCAAAATCTTGATAACGGCACCAGCGACAAATTCTGTGTCTCGTTACTTGGAAAGCTCTGTTGGAACCCAGCTAAACGGTATAGAAACTTGGTGGCCCCATAATTACTTTTGGAAATACCCGGATGCAGAAATGTGGAATAGTGAACCACCTAAACGGCAATATCTCGATGACGGCACCAGCGAAAAATTCTGTGTTTGGGTCAGTAAAAAGCCCTGTTCGAACCCAGCTAAACGGTATACGAAACTCGGTGGCCCCATAAATAGTTTTGGAGATATCCGGGTGCAGAAATGTGGAATAGTGAACCACTTAAATGGCAAAATCTCGATAACGGTACCAGCGAAAAATTCTGTGTTTGGGTCAATAAAAAGCTCTGTTCGAACCCAGCTAAACGGTATACGAAACTCGGTGGCCCCATAAATAGTTTTGGAGATATCCGGGTGCAGAATTGTGAAATAGTGAACCACTTAAATGGCAAAATCTCGATAAAGGCACCAGCGACAAATTCTGCGTTTGGGTCGTTAAAAAGCACTGTTCGAACCCAGCAAAACGATATACGAAATTTGGTGGCCCCATAATTAGTTTTGGAGATATCCGGGTGCAGAGATGTGGAATAGTGAATCACTTAAATCGCAAAATCTTGATAACGGCACCAGCGACAAATTCTGCGTTTGGGTCATTAAAAAGCCTTGTTCGAACCCAGCAAAACGTTATACGAAACTTGGTGGCCCCATAAATAGTTTTGGAGATATCCGGGTGCAGAATTGTGGAATAGTGAGCCACTTAAATGGCAAAATCTCGACAACGGCACCAGCGACAAATTCTTTGTTTGGTTACTTGGAAAGCTCTGTTCGAACACAGCTAAACGGTATACGAAACTTGGTGGCCCCATAAATAGTTTTGGAGATATCCGGGTGCAGAAATGTGAAATAGTGAATCACTTAAATCGAAATATCTCGATAACGGCACCGGCGACAAATTCTGGGTCTGGTTACTTGGAAAGCTTTGTTCAAACCCAGCTAAACGGTATACGAAACTTGGTGGCCCCATAAATAGTTTTGGAGATATCAGGGTGCAGAAATGTGGAATAGTGAACCACTTAAATGGCAAAATCTCGGTAACGGCACCAGCGAAAAATTCTGTGTTTAGGTCAGTAAAAAGCCCTGTTAGAACTTAGCTAAACGGTATAAGAAACTTGGTGGCCCCATAATTAGTTTTGGAGATATCCAGGTGCAGAGATGTGGAATAGTGAATCACTTAAATCGCAAAATCTTGATAACGGCACCAGCGACAAATTCTGCGTTTGGGTCATTAAAAAGCTCTGTTCGAACCCAGCAAAACGGTATACGAAACTTGGTGGCCCCAAAAATAGTTTTGGAGATATCCGGGTGCAGAAATGTGGAATAGTGAGCCACTTAAATGGCAAAATCTCAACAACGGCACCAGCGAAAAATTCTGGGTCTGGTTACTTGGAAAGCCCTGTTTGAACCCAACTAAACGGTATACGAAACTTGGTGGCCCCATAATTAGTTTTGGAGATATCCGGGTGCAGAAATGTGGAATAGTGAATCACTTAAATCGCAAAATCTTGATAACGGCACCAGCGACAAATTCTGGGTCTCGTTACTTGGAAAGCTCTGTTCGAACCCAGCTAAACGGTATAGAAACTTGGTGGCCCCATAATTAGTTTTTGAGATATCCAGGTGCAGAGATGTGGAATAGTGAATCACTTAAATCGCAAAATCTTGATAAAGGCACCAGCGACAAATTCTGGGTCTCGTTACATGGAAAGCTCTGTTCGAACCCAGCTAAACGGTATAGAAACTTGGTGGCCCCATAATTAGTTTTGGAGATACCCGGGTGCAGAAATGTGGAATAGTGAACCACCTAAACGGCAATATATCGATGACGGCACCAGCGAAAAATTCTGTGTTTGGGTCAGTAAAAAGCCCTGTTCGAATCCAGCTAAACGGTATACGAAACTCGGTGGCCCCATAAATAGTTTCGGAGATATCCGGGTGCAGCAATGTGGAGTAGTGAACCACTTAAATGGCAAAATCTCGATAAAGGCACCAGCGACAAATTCTGCGTTTAGGTCGTTAAAAAGCACTGTTCGAACCCAGCAAAACGATATATGAAATTTGGTGGCCCCATAATTAGTTTTGGAGATATCCGGGTGCAGAGATGTGGAATAGTGAATCACTTAAATCGCAAAATCTTGATAACGGCACCAGCGACAAATTCTGGGTCTAGTTACTTGGAAAGCTCTGTTCGAACCCAGCTAAACGGTATAGAAACTTGGTGGCCGCATAATTAGTTTTGGAGATACCCGGGTGCAGAAATGTGGAATAGTGAACCACCTAAACGGCAATATCTCGATGACGGCACCAGCGACAAATTCTGTGTTTTGGTCATTAAAAAGCTCTGTTCGAACCCAGCTAAACGGTATACGAAACTCGGTGGCCCCATAAATAGTTTTGGAGATATCCGGGTGCAGAAATGTGGAATAGTGAACCACTTAAATGGCAAAATCTCGATAAAGGCACCAGCGACAAATTCTGCGTTTAGGTCGTTAAAAAGCACTGTTCGAACCCAGCAAAACGATATACGAAATTTGGTGGCCCCATAATTAGTTTTGGAGATATCCGGGTGCAGAGATGTGGAATAGTGAATCACTTAAATCGCAAAATCTTGATAACGGCACCAGCGACAAATTCTGGGTCTCGTTACTTGGAAAGCTCTGTTGGAACCCAGCTAAACGGTATAGAAACTTGGTGGCCCCATAAATAGTTTTGGAGATATCCGGGTGCAGAAATGTGGAATAGTGAACCGCTTAAATGGCAAAATCTCGATAACGGTACCAGCGACAAATTCTGTGTTTGAGTCATTAAAAAGCTCTGTTCGAACCCAGCTAAACGGTATACGAAACTCGGTGGCCCCATAAATAGTTTTGGAGATATCCGGGTGCAGAATTGTGGAATAGTGAACCACTTAAATTGCAAAATCTCGATAAAGGCACCAGCGACAAATTCTGCGTTTGGGTCGTTAAAAAGCACTGTTCGAACCCAGCAAAACGATATACGAAATTTGGTGGCCCCATAATTAGTTTTGGAGATATCCGGGTGCAGAGATGTGGAATAGTGAATCACTTAAATCGCAAAATCTTGATAACGGCACCAGCGACAAATTCTGCGTTTGGGTCATTAAAAAGCCTTGTTCGAACCCAGCAAAACGTTATACGAAACTTGGTGGCCCCATAAATAGTTTTGGAGATATCCGGGTGCAGAATTGTGGAATAGTGAGCCACTTAAATGGCAAAATCTCGACAACGGCACCAGCGACAAATTCTTTGTTTGGTTACTTGGAAAGCTCTGTTTGAACACAGCTAAACGGTATACGAAACTTGGTAGCCCCATAAATAGTTTTGGAGATATTCGGGTGCAGAAATGTGGAATAGTGAATCACTTAAATCGAAATATCTCGATAACGGCACCGGCGACAAATTCTGGGTCTGGTTACTTGAAAAGCCTTGTTCAAACCCAGCTAAACGGTATACGAAACTTGGTGGCCCCATAAATAGTTTTGGAGATATCAGGGTGCAGAAATGTGGAATAGTGAACCACTTAAATGGCAAAATCTCGGTAACGGCACCAGCAAAAAATTCTGTGTTTAGGTCAGTAAAAAGCCCTGTTAGAACTTAGCTAAACGGTATAAGAAACTTGGTGCCCCCATAATTAGTTTTGGAGATATCCAGGTGCAGAGATGTGGAATAGTGAATCACTTAAATCGCAAAATCTTGATAACGGCACCAGCGACAAATTCTGCGTTTGGGTCATTAAAAAGCTCTGTTCGAACCCAGCAAAACGGTATACGAAACTTGGTGGCCCCAAAAATAGTTTTGGAGATATCCGGGTGCAGAAATGTGGAATAGTGAGCCACTTAAATGGCAAAATCTCAACAACGGCACCAGCGAAAAATTCTGGGTCTGGTTACTTGGAAAGCCCTGTTCGAACCCAGCTAAACGGTATACCAAAATTGGTGGCCCCAAAGTTAGTTTTGGAGATATCCTGGTGCAGAGATGTGGAATAGTGAATCACTTAAATCCCAATATCTCGATAACGGAACCAGCGACAAATTCTGGGTCTGGTTACTTGGAAAGCCCCGTTCGAACCTAGCTGAACGGTACACGAAACTTGGTGGCCCCGTAATTAGTTTTGAAGATATCTGGGTGCAGAGATGTAGATTAGGAAAATCGCAATATCTCGATAACGGCACCAGCGACAAATTTTGGGTCTGGTTACTTGGAAAGCCCTGTTCAAACCCAGCTAAACGGTATACGAAAATTGGTGGCCCCATAATTAGTTTTGGAGACATCCGGGTGCAGATATGTGGAATAGTGAATCACTTAAATGTGGAATAGTGAATCACTTAAATCGAAATATCTCGATAACGGCACCAGCGAAAAATTCTGCGTGTGGTTACTTGGAAAGCCCTGTTCGAACCCAGCTAAACGGTATACCAAAATTGGTGGCCCCAAAGTTAGTTTTGGAGATATCCTGGTGCAGAGATGTGGAATAGTGAATCACTTAAATCCCAATATCTCGATAACGGCACCAGCGACAAATTCTGGGTCTGGTTACTTGGAAAGCCCCGTTCGAACCTAGCTGAACGGTACACGAAACTTGGTGGCCCCGTAATTAGTTTTGAAGATATCTGGGTGCAGAGATGTAGATTAGGAAAATCGCAATATCTCGATAACGGCACCAGCGACAAATTTTGGGTCTGGTTACTTGGAAAGCCCTGTTCAAACCCAGCTAAACGGTATACGAAAATTGGTGGCCCCATAATTAGTTTTGGAGACATCCGGGTGCAGATATGTGGAATAGTGAATCACTTAAATCTCAATATCTCGATAACGGCACCAGCGACAAATTCTGGGTCTAGTTACTTGGAAAGCCCTATTCGAACCTAGCTAAACGTTATACGAAACTTGGTGGCCCCATAAATAGTTTAAGATATATCCAGGTGCGCAATATCTCGATAACGGCACCAGCGAAAAATTCTGCGTTTGGGTCATTAAAAAGCCTTGTTCGAACCCAGCTAAACGGTATACGGAACTTTGTGGTCCCATAAATAGTTTTGGAGATATCCGGGTGCAGAAATGTGGAATAGTGAATCACTTAAATACCAATATCTCGATAACGGCACCAGCGACAAATTCTGGGTCTGGTTACTTGGAAAGCCCTATTCGAACCTAGCTAAACGTTATACGAAACTTGGTGGCCCCATAAATAGTTTAAGATATATCCAGGTGCGCAATATCTCGATAACGGCACCAGCGAAAAATTCTGCGTTTGGGTCATTAAAAAGCCTTGTTCGAACCCAGCTAAACGGTATACGGAACTTTGTGGTCCCATAAATAGTTTTGGAGATATCCGGGTGCAGAAATGTGGAATAGTGAATCACTTAAATACCAATATCTCGATAACGGCACCGGCGACAAATTCTGGGTCTGGTTACTTGGAAAGCCTTGTTCAAACCCAGCTAAACGGTATACGAAACTTGGTGGCCCCATAAATAGTTTTGGAGATATCAGGGTGCAGAAATGTGGAATAGTGAACCACTTAAATGGCAAAATCTCGGTAACGGCACCAGCGAAAAATTCTGTGTTTAGGTCAGTAAAAAGCCCTGTTAGAACTTAGCTAAACGGTATAAGAAACTTGGTGGCCCCATAATTAGTTTTGGAGATATCCAGGTGCAGAGATGTGGAATAGTGAATCACTTAAATCGCAAAATCTTGATAACGGCACCAGCGACAAATTTTGGGTCTGGTTACTTGGAAAGCCCTGTTCAAACCCAGCTAAACGGTATACGAAAATTGGTGGCCCCATAATTAGTTTTGGAGATATCCGGGTGCAGAGATGTGGAATAGTGAACCACTTAAATGGCAAAATCTCGATAACGGCACCAGCACATGCTGCAGACGGACCAAAACTTTATAAACCATACCATACCATCATATGCTCTTGGGCAGATTGTGGACATTGGCCTAATTACAGAAATCATAACAGGTTATGCACAACTGATTTAGGAAGCTCCTGATCCAAATATGTTTTTTTGTCAAAATAATCACAGAAAGGAGTTGAGGAGTGGCTCAGGAGGTTACTTTTGTGTTTGGGTAATTAAAAAGTCCTGTTCGAACCCAGCTAAACGGTGTACGAATCTTGGTGGCCCCATAAATAGGTTTGAATATATCCGGGTGCAGAGATGTGGAATAGTGAAACCCTTAAATCTCGATAAAGTTATCAGCGACAAATTCTGGGTCTAGATAGTTGAGAAGCCCTGTTCGGGCCTAGCTAAATGGTATACGAATCTAGGGGGCCCCATAAATAGTTTTGTGGATATCCGGGTGCAGATTTCTGGAATAGTGAACCACTTTCATCGCAATATCTCGCTCGATAACGGCACCGGCGAAAAATGTTGTGTTTGAGTACTTAAAAAGCCCGCTTTGAGGTATGCAAATCATTGCGACTTTTTGGTCAATTTCAGAAAATAGTTTCAACAAATTTTCTTGAACGCCACAGGAGCGACGTATTGCTATTGTCCCGAACAAATTGGGACTTAGCATGACTTAAATTATGTTTTTGGTTTAAGCCTAATATCTCGTAAAATAACCCAGATACGATTTATTGGGCGCACAGTGGTACAATTTCCCAAAATAAATGTTTTTTTTTTTAATTTTGCTTGTGAGACATTGAAATGGCAGCAACAAATTCGAACAAGCTCATTGACGCCTAATGGGCTTAGTTCTGCATCATTTGGTTCAATACAAGAGAAGTTATTAGCAAAATAGAGTTTTTTAAAGATTACAAAAAAAACGCGATATTTTCGTTGTTCTTTATATGTTAATGCACATAAGGCCTTCGAGCGACAAATTATGGCGTTTGATTTATTCTTCTATCGCTTGTCATTCAGGAGTTATGGGGTGGCCCCTCAGCTTTACCGTAACCCCGTTTCACAGGGGTCGCGATTTCTCGGAAACGGCAACAGCGACAAATTTAATTCTTCGGTAACAAATTAGCAACAAATTAGCACCAAATTCTGGCATGGGAATTTTTGTGGCCCCTTATGGTGGTCCCCCAGCTTTCCCTACGTGAGATTTTATTACAATTTATAACATGTGGCTTAACAGTACACTTTGAGTTTATAAATTAGGGGACAATGTTTCCATATTATGATTTATTTGTTCGAAACCTGCACATACTCCAGACCAAATGAGAGAGATAAATGGCGTGACCGTTGGAGCATTTGTTTATGATTTGTTTCTTTACTTTTTTGTTTTTGTATTAAAAAAACAACAAGAAAAATAACCTTTCAAAGAAATGTCAAATTCAATCATAGTTTGACACTTTTGACAGTCAGTGTTCCCACACTACTATTTAAAATTAAGGAAACCAATGTCGCCAACCCAAATCTCCACAACATGGCGACGAAAATGGCGGAAGACACGCGGCAGTGATTTTCATGAAAATTTCCCATAGGTATTAGCAATCCAAGGTTTCTACATCCGTACATATGCCCCTACACCAATAGCCGCAATGGTCTAGTGGTTATAGCGTTGGCTTTGTAATCTGGAGGTTACCGGTTGGAATCCCGCCATCGTCCCACTTTTTTTTTTAATTTTTTGTTGATTTTTTGTTTTTCTTACGATGTATTGATATGTCATGGTTTTGGGAGCACAAAAATAAATTTTTGGTTTTATTTAAGGCCGTATTTTAGGATTCAACTAACTAGTTAGATGGAGACCACCTACATTGGCCCGATGACTATGTGACAAAAATCCTTCATTATGCCAATGTATTTTTTTTACTGATATAGCAACGGCTTAAGTTTAAGTTAGACAAGAAGAAGTTACCGATAGACATCTGCTACCTTCATTGCTCTATTGCACGAATAACTGAAAATTTATATTGGGCCAATATTTATCCGTCACGAATTGTTTATAGGCACTCTTTGCCACAAATGTTTTTTTATAGGAGGGCAGCTATTTATTTGGTAATTTTTAAAAAAATATTATTTGTTTCGATAAAAATATATAACTATGAGATAATAGACACTTAAAGTAAATATTTCAACGCATCGGTATCGGTATACGTAACGCGTTCGAAACAAAGTCAAAATACACTACATTTTTGACTTGTTCATGCCTGCATTCTTTGACGCGCGTGATGACAGAATCTCGTTACGTACGGAAGGATGTACGTATCGTTACGGACCCACGAATATACGCAAGGATTTCAATCAGCAGTTATGTCATCGCAACCTTCAAGAAAGCAGGCATCGTTCGAAACATCGCATAAAAAAGTCAAAAATGTAGTGTATTTTGACTTTGTTTCGAACGCGTTACGTATACCGATACCGATGCGTTGAAATATTTACTTTAAGTGTCTAATATATAACTGCCCTCCCCTTGCTTTTCCCGAGAAAAATGCGTACCGTTAATAACTCTTCCAATCAAGTTGGCCTGGAAAAAAACCCATAGACGAGAAGTGTAATGGGCAGGCGCGTCGATTGCGTCAGTAGTGAAAGCAACTGACAATCATCTGACAGCAAAAATGTAGGTTTATGTTTAATATTTTTGTTTACTTTTGGAAAATCTATTAAAAGAGTGGACACTGCCGTAAAAAAATTGAAAAAGTGTTTTCCCGTAATAATAACGCACGCAATGACAGAAAATGCCGCCACAAAACACAAAAACCCCACAATGCCCAGTTTTCTAGGAAGTGGGTTCAGCACTTGGGGATATGTCCTCGTGTAAGGTTAAACTTGCGGTTGGAGATGTTTTATCCACAATATAATAAATATATTCAATTAAATAAAATCAAAGTTTTTCGGACAGATGATGTCGTTGTCACTGTGACTCAAATTAATACCATGTCCATTACCCTCTCCACATAGGCCGATCAGCTCTTATCGTTTTAGTGTCATTTTATCCACCTTCGCCGCCATTTTGACAGAAAACTAATGGATTATCTGTCACTTTTGAGTGAAAATGGCGGCGAAGGTGGATAAAAGGACACTAAATTGGTATGACTTGATCGGCGTATCTGGAGAGGGTACTGCCATGTCATTAAATTATCGTAAGGTCACTACGACACCAAGGATGGATTTGTTAGTGCATGCGCAGTAGATTTTTGGTTTATGGCCTGGTGGCCCAAACAGTTTCAGATTTCATTCTTTTATTTTATAAATTGATAGGTAGGTACAAAACTTGGTTAAAGCTACAATATTGTTATTTCTCAAGAAAGCAGCACTTCAATTTGAGAATTTGTGCTGTGCTGCTTAGCTGTGCTACTTAGCTGTGCTAAATAATTTTTATAAATACTTATTTATTATACAACAATACTATAGAAATTAATATTAATTAATTTTTTTATCAAATAATAATTCATACCAGTAAGTCAATTATCTTTGATAAAAAAATAATTAAAAAAAATACTACCACTAATTATAGTAATGTAAAATTTAAATGGCAAGAAGAATACATTTTTTTTTAAATAATATAAATTTTGTAAAATAATATTAACAACTGAAATATTTAAATGTCAATTCAAATTACTATTTGTCAGGTACATAATCAATTGAAAAACTATCTAATAACGGAATAACAGTAAAAAATAAAACTTTATTAGCTAGTTAATTTAATGCACATTTTTATTATCTTATTTAATTTAAAAATATATATTTTTTTATTTTGTTAAGAAAGAGAAAAGACAAATTTTCAAAGTTATTTTCGTTACACATTTTGCGACACTTTGGGCCGTTATAGTATCTCATAGTTATATTAAAAAACTAATTTGACACCTCCACAAGTTACATAAAATAAGGTACTTTATCAAGACTAAATAATCCTATTCATATGGTCCAAATAGTTCCAGCCCTCCAAAACAGTCCTAAAAATGTTTGCTTCTCCTGAGACACATTATTTCGTTTGAGGTAGAAATTTATCCCAAATAAATTGATGAAAATAAAAGCTCGATAAGTAAGCAAAAAATTATAAAAAATAAAATCAAAAATTTTAAACAAAACATACCGTTCTAAATCTAAAATTACACAAATTGTTTGGGGCGTAGTTTAAATGAACACGTAGCACCGGAGACAGGTTGGGTTGACCAAATAACCCCGCGATAAGCGAATAGCCCCACTTTACGGTATTTAAAATGAAAAGATATCACACCCCGAACGAACCATCTGGGGCTGTATTCTTGACACCCGTGCCCGTGAATGTGAACAAATTTCCCACTTCTGGCCTGCTTTGCACCATGTGAAAAGTGAGAGAGGCAAGTACTTACCGGTGACTACTCACCTTATAGGCCATCAAGAATACGGGCCCTGGTAGCTAAGCAATTTTTTATAATATTTCCCAAAAACTTAAAGATGATCAAAATATTTAAGGCTATAGTTTCTCCCCAGATTTTAAGTAAAAGAAGTTGTACAACTGGCAACGCCTTGTTCTTTAATTTTTTGATCTTTTTCCAGAGTGCACAGGGAAAACTAAACATCAGAATTAGCTGAAATTTTGCAGAGGTGATTATTTGAAGGATTTTTTCTTCAAAATAAAAGCTGTGGTGCTGTCATCTATCCCAAAAGCTTCAAAATAATTGCGATTTAGAACAAACCCAATTTACAAAAAAAATAGAGAAATACTCACAATTTCCTCTGGATTACATTTTTCCTTTTTATATTTCCTTGCTTTAGCGAAAATAAAAACTAAATTTCCTTTTTTCTAAAAGCCTGTACACTCTCGAAAAGAAAACCGATCAATCAATCATAAACGTTTACACTTCATTGAATTTGTGAGACGCACGCAGTTCAATTGTTGGCCGATAGATCGCAGAATTTATACGATTCTATGGTAACTGCAGGTGTTTTGTCAACAAACTTTAAATCGGGCCGCAGTGGGACGTTTTCTGATAGAAAATCATTCGAGGTTAGGTTTATCTTTCAAAAATGTGTTTTCAAAAACATTGTTCTAAAATAAATATGAAACCACTCCGCGTGTGCGGTCGCGTCGAAAAAAGTCTAGCGCTGCACGGGCATTACCCCGAATCTATCAAAAAACCACCACGAGAACTTTACTGGTTCGCTGGGATTACTAGGAATTCGCATTCGGCGCCCATAACCCCACATAATTTTGTTTTTATTTTGATACAACCATTTTTTTTAAATTTAAATTATTGCGGCGTAGTTATGTGCAAGTTGTCGTAGTGACCTTCGCGTTATACAATGTTTTGACATATACTTGATTGACTTTGACAAGAACTGTAAGAAAGAAATTGTCTCTCTTAAAACATATTTTTTTATATTATTTTCTATTTAATGGATAAAACTCCACCTCCAGCAAGTTTTTTCCTGAGAAGTCAATCAAATGGATCACTTTTGGGTTTTACCCCTAGCGAGAGTGCCCAATCACGACGACATGGCGCCCAAGTGCCGAATTCACTCCCTAAAGAATCGGAACCGGGCAAAAAGCTGTTTTGTGGTTCTGCAAAAATTGCACCACCTCGTTATGCTGGAAATGACTGGGAATGTCAAGAATTATTCCTGAAATATTTAAACGTATTTTTCATTGAAAATAAAATCGCTTCAGAAGAGCATGTTAAGGATCTGCTTGACGGAGAAGCAAAAAGTTGATTTACCAATAATGGCCCACAGGAATGTTTATTATTTGATTCTTTTTGTAAAAGATTCCTATCACGCTTTAATAACGAGACCGTTAAAAGTGCTTTGTTTGCAAAACTATATGGCGACAAGCATACAAACTTAGCCGTTTCCTCATTTTTAAGTAAAAGGAATGCTTTATTTCGGCGCTTGGAACCAAATTTACCAGAACAACAAATAATCTCTCGTTAAGTAGAACTAATACGTTCAGATATAAGAATTCATAGGGAGGATTTGATCCAAAAAGCTGCGATTGTCGAAGCAGACTTGCAAGAAACCAGACTTACTTCAATGCCAAACAATATGCAGTCATCAAAGAAATCTCGAATGCCAGATACCCATGCCAGTTCTGCAATGAGATGCATTTTTACCGAGACTGTCCTACAAGAGCCCAACCTAGACGTCAAGACAGAGAACATTCGGAAAACTAATCAATAGTCGGGTTGAACCAGGACTCCTGACCATGATTTCGATTAATCTTAATAATAATTCAAATCAAATATGTTACATCCAGTTTATTTTATATGGTAAACCAAACATATCCAAACCAATTCAATTAGGAGTTAATAGACACGTAGATCGTGTCAATGGATATTTAATGTTGAAGTTGAAATTCAAGAACAGAATTTTTTAGCAGATTTTTATGTTTTTGATGAACTATCTGAAGAAGCCATTTTGGGTAGAGATTGGTTAGTAAGACATGAAGGCATTATTGATTTTATCAGTGGATATGTGTACCTGGGAACACAAAAGAAGGTTGACGGTATATTGGACCAATTCAAGACTTAAGACAATCAAACCTAAAACAGATTTGGCTATCAAAGAGGAACAAAATTCTGGCATCTTTCAGAACGAATATAAGAACTTATTGGACTTATTTCAGAATGTTTTTCAAGAAAAATTATAACAACCTATGACGAGATTAGTAGAACACGAAATCAAACTATGCAATAGCAGTCCTTTCAAAATAAGGCAATATCAGTATTCTCAACGCAAAAAGGAAATTATCTACGACGAAGTTAAAAAGATGCTATCCGCAGGAATTATTAGAAGAAGCACTTCTCAATTTTCTCCTCCCATCGTTATTGTAGAAAAAAAAAGATGGAAATCCACGTTTTTGTGTGGATTATCGAAAACTTAACAGCCAATCAGAAAGTGAAGTAGCACAACTCCCAACAATAAGAGAAACGATCAAAGAACTGGGTGACTCAAAAATATTTTCGCCTTTTGATCTAAAAAGGTTGGTATGCACTCAAAGAGTAGTCATCTAACTACGTTCGTCACACCAGATGGAGCCATGTTTGAGTTTTTAGTCATGCCTTTTGGTTTACGAAATTCCCCGGCCACTTTTCAGAAGCTGATGACACAAGTGCTATCTGGTTATATAGACGTCTTTGTCAAGGTATATTTAGATGATATAATAATCTATTAGCAAGACTATCTACAACATCAAACACATCTAAAATTAGCTTTTGAACGAATACACGAATTAAAATGGTCTCTTAAAAAATGTAATTTTGGTTTAGCTGAACTTGATTATTAAGGCTACAAAATTACTACTTATGTCAATGTCCTCAAGAAAAGCATGTGTTAAAAATTAAAAATTTAAAATAAAATATATTCCAAATTTTGCTATGCTTACTGCACCGTTAAGAGATCTAACTGGAAAAAAAAGTTTTAAATGGCGCACAGACGCTGAAAAGTCGTTCAATGAAATTAAAAGTGAATTAAAAAAAAAACACTAGTTACATAGGCCAGATTTTAACAAACCATTTGTTCTACAGAAAGACGCAAGCAATTTTGGAATGGGAGCAGTTCTGTTTCGTATGCTAGCTCAAAATTCTCAAAAACAGAATGTAAATATCACATAAACGAACAAGAAAACTTGGAAGTGGTTTGGGCATGCAAGCGGTTTAGGCCTTTTCTCGAAGATATAAAGAATTTACACTAATTACTGAAAATAAACCACTAACTTGGCTTGATAAGTTTAAAGATGAAAGGACAAAATTAACTAGGTGGTCCCTTCTGCTACAAGAGTACAGTTTTAAAGTACAACATTGTTCCGGCCGTGACAATGAACTAGCAGATTTTCTGTCTCGTCATCCAGAGGAACGTGAAGATCCTGAACGAGAAGAATATGACGATAGGTTGGTAGCACCAATCACGATTAACAAAATTGCCACATAAGTCCGGCTATTTTTGAATAAATAACAAATTCTTATGATGGAATTAAAAAAATTATTAAGAGATGGACTTCTATAAATCAGAAATCAATTTTAAAATTGTTCCGAAAAGATTTAAATTTTCAAGAAAATTATGTTGTAGAACATAATGTGTTGTTTGCTAGTGAAAAAAAAAATAAAAAAATAACTTGTGGTACCTTCTAGTATGCGCGAAAAGTTATTGTATGAATATCATGATTCGCCAACTGCCTGCCACCCAGGGCGAGATGAAACATTTAGGGTAAATTCTGAATATTATCACTGGAAAGCACGTACAATTTTGTTTACTGTGTTCATCAACAAAAGCTGGTGCGCCACAACATCAAGCAGCATTGAAACCTAGAGCACCGACAAAACCCTTTCAAGCAACTAGATGTTATGGATCCATGTGAAAGAACACCTCGAAGAAAGAAATATATTTTGGTAGTCACAGATTTATGTACAAAATGGGTTGATGCATGGACAGTTTGTGAAGCGGCCACATCTGTTATAATAAAAATTTTGGAAACTATATTTGGGCACTATGGATACCCAGAATCTGTGATAACTGATTGTGGTTCCCAATTTCGAAGTTTACAATGGAATGAGTTTTTATCGAAATTACACATTGATCATTGTACCTCTCCGATATATCATCAAAGATCAAATCCCGTAGAACGAAGGAACCAGGAAATTAAAAAGCATTAAGTATTCAAGCAATTACTTTAGGCTGTTCAAAATGGGATTAGGAGGTTCATAATATTTTATTTGCAGTAAACAACAGAAAAAAAAGTGTATTGCTTTTTGGCCATTCTTGAAGGCTAGATCCGCCCTTGCTTTTAAATAGGGTGGATTCTTTTAATGGAACGGTGCTTCTAGCGGCTTTAGGGAAGAGGTTTTAAAAAAAAAAGCTAAAAGCGATTCTTTAATGATTTTTTTACGGACTTTCCGCCCCTGATAAGAAAAAATTATTTTTTTTTAAATAAGAAGGTACTACTTGTAGCACTTTTTTGGAAAGATTGTTAAAAATAAATTTAACGCACTAGATTTTTTTGACCCCTATACGGTATAGGAAGAGACGGAAGTAGTCGCATGCGAATAATTTCGTATGGTTTCGAAAATAGGACCCCAGTGGTGTAAAAAAAAGAACTTCCAGTGCACCTCCAAAACGAGTCTGGTAAAGGACATTTATTAATCGGCCAAAAGTCCGGTAGGCACAGGTTATTTAAGATCCAATGGACTAAAAAAAAGACATATCCAAGTCCATCACTTTTTCTGGACACAAAAAGGAAGTCTGCCGGATATAGTATATTTTTGGTCCAATGGAACAAAAAAAATCGTTACCCATTGGATATCCAAAAAATAACTGACAAAAAGCACTTCTTTATGGATCAAAATTGGAAGTTTTTGTACTCAGTTTTTCTTTTAATTCACTGTATCAGGAAAAAACTTTGTCCAATGGTTGTCCATAAATGGTCCATGGACAATACGGACGGTTTTGGACAAAAAATGGCTGTCCGATGGACAATCTGTCTGTCTGGGGGTATCCCGTTAAAAAAATTTAACCTCGCCGCCCGACCTCTTCCCCCTGACGGGTGGTTCATAACATCTTAAAAATATAAAATTTAACTTTTGTGCCTCGTTTCTCTTCGGACACTTTGTATATGTAGTTATATGCAGTGGCGGTCCCGGCCATTTGCAAAGGGATGGGGGTTTCAGTACAAAAAAAAACTAGAGTAAAAGCATAGCTTTTGTGAGAAACATATCAATATATATATATATAATATTTAAAAAATGCGCCGAAAGTTTTTGGGAAAATTACATTAAAAATGCAATTTTTGAGTTGAATTAAGAGGGAGCTATGCGCTTCGAATTGAGTGGCGATGTAAGGGGTTTTGAAATAACACTTTTTTAGAAAAAGTATTTGTCCTTTTCCGATAAAATCTTTTGCACTTATAAAAGAAAAGAAATCTCTAGAGCGCATTTAAAACCCCATTTAAAAATTTGGAGCATTTACCCTAAAAACGTCCCTCAAAATACCCTATTTTCGGCCAACTTTACAACCATATTTAGCCTAGAACCATTTAACGTATCGACATGGGATTTTAAATGCGCTCTGTATTTGAGTGTCTTCTTTAACACCACAAAGAAAAAAAATCATATTTTGCAAAACTCTTGCCCAAAAAAGTGTTATTTCAAAACCCTTGCAAACAGATTTCCGCACACAATTTTTAATATCCTATTAAACCTCACGTTGCGCCGTCACCATATAGAAAGACGGATTCAGGAAATTTTATTATTCTATAGAAATAAGTTCTGATAATTTAAAAGTTATTTATTTGATACCTACCTATTAAATTTTTGTATTTGACCTGAGGTGTGTATGAATGTTTGCGATTTTATGGAAAAGTTACTATGAAAAAATTAAAACTAGTATAATGAACAATTTTGAGTAAACTCAGAAACTGCCATCGCCAGATTGATTTCAATGCACCTTAATTTATTATATCCTATTTTTAATGCTCTGCAGGAAAATAGCAGTTGACAAACATGAAAAATGTGCAGCCGGGAAAATAAATACGATAATTTTTTTTGATAATTTTTTTTCCAATATTAATAATTTAGGGTGGCGGAATGGAATTGCAGGTATCAAACCCGAAGGAAATAGAGTTTGGAATCTGAAACAGTGTTTTTTTTTTAAGTTTTTTGAAAAGTAATAATTTAGAGTGGGGGAAGATAGTTGTAGGTATGTCCGTCAAAATATAGGTTGTAGGGTATCAACCCAAAGGAAATAGAGTCTGAAACGTAAAACCGTGTTTTTTTTTTTAATTTTTGGAAAATTTATAATTTAGGGCGGGGGAATGAAGTTGGAAGTATGTCCGTCAAAATATGGGTGGTGGGGTATCAAACCAAGGGAAATAGAGTCTGGAATATAAAACTGTGTTTTTTTTTTAATTTTTGGAAAATTTATAATTAGGGTGGGGGAATGAAGTTGGAAGGGCAAAGCAAGGGAAATAGAGTCTGGAATCTAAAACTGTGTTTTTTTTATTGTTTTGAAAAGTAATAATTTAGAGTGAGGGAAGGGAGTTGGACGTGTGTCCATCAATATATAAGTTGTGGGGTATCAAACCAAGGGAAATAGAGTCAATCTAAGCCAGTTTTTTTTATTTTTGGAAAATTTACAATTTAGGGTGGGGAATGAAGTTGAAAGTATATCCGTCAAAATATGGTTCGTGGGGTATCAAACCAAAAGAAATAGTGTCTGGAATGTTTTTTTTTTTAATTTTTGAAAAATTTACAAATTAGGGTGGTGGAATGAAGTTGGAAGTCTGACCGTCAAAATATGGGTTGTGGGCATGTACCTATATATATCTGTACTGGGAAAGGGTATTGGGGAGTCCTCTGAAAAATCACTGTAATAAGACGGCAGCCATTCCGAACTGGACCATGACCAAAAGCATGTCTTTGATTGATTCGTAAGTACGATGTAACTAGGCGAATTTTTGTGCTGTTTACTACGCTTGTTCGGTAAGCTATCTGTCTCTTTATAACGCATAAAAACTAAGAGAGAGAAACATATATGGTAAGCAGCGCCGAAATACCCTCGAAAATGTCAACAGCCATTTTGTTGGTCGTTTTTTTTATTTTATTTGGTCGTTTCTTTGCGTTTTTATACTTTTTGGATACTTGTAGAGATTTTTACGTTATTAATTTGTTTTGATGGGATAGTACTTTGTAGTGAGTTGCCGAAACCATAGTGCCAGACAAGTATTCTTGGCTTGGCATGTGTAAGTATTAATCTTGAGTTACAGTCATTTAGGGTAACTTTAAGCCACTGTGGGTAACACACACTGGCTACTTGGAAAATTATTTGTTGGAAGTTTTCATGTGTCTAAACTGATTTTTCCAAGTGGCTTAAAGTTACCCATAATGGTTCAAAGTTACCCCGACTGACTCTACCAAAATTTGTCTAGCTGCTGTGGCAGAAGGCTCTTTAGTATTTTCAGTTGTTTGCAAAATATGAGTAGGGTGGGTATGCTATTTCGCCGCGGTCGTTTCACCGCAAACGATAAAAAATTCATAAAGTCAAACAAAAAACGCCAATTAAAAACTACTCCTAGCTGTAATGTAAGTAGTTGCCTTTTTTACCTTATTTTTTTGCGGCAAAACTGCCTCAAAATATATTTTTATACTATGAATTACTCTGCCTGGAACTAGCCATATAGTACACTGGCCTTGTAATGCTATTATAGGTATAAACATCACATTTGTATCATAACCTAAAAAGTCAGTCAAGTAAAGTTTAATAGCCACTTTTAAACTTGTAATTTTCTCTTGCTTAAATACAGTTCTTTGGAGTAAGTTGTTGTTTTACCAACTCTATACCCAACCAAACAAAGTAGCATTGTTTTGGTACTATTGTATTATCGGTTTTTTACAGTATCAAATGAAAAAAACTCCTCAAGAAGTCATAAGAAGAATGATAGGCAAGGTATTCAAGGAATAATCAGAACCTGGATATTGCCACCAAAGTGTAGCTACATGGGACAAAAGAATAGCTTGAGAGCACATCAGGATTTCTAAAAGTTGTTTGTATGGAGGTAAATATATTTTTCATACCTTAAAGAAATGAGTCTCCAGTAAAAATACAAGTTCTGTTTATTTTGGACTAGAAATGATCCTAAAACTTAATTTTTTATATAACTTTAAATAACCGAGGATTTAATTCTAAAATTAAAGGTGGTCACTATTTTGTCGTTATAAACTTAGATTATAACCATCTGTTCATTCTTTTTAAATCTATCATACACCTTGTCTTTCAAGATTAAGTGCCATATAGACATGACAATAATTACATATCCTATTTGTTATCTTATGTCAGTATCTCAGCCTGACATATTTTGTCAAGGCTTGTATTACCCAAAAAATATTGTCTGTTTAAAGTGATATAAAAAATTAATAAAACTGCCGGTCTTACTACAAAATATAAACACAACTTTAGCCCCTTTAAACAGTGTGCATTTATCAAACCAGTTGCAATCTTAGTAGCATCATTTGTAAAAGAAAATTTCCTCATCTTTTTTTAGTGTTTGGAATGAATTTTAGTAAATATTTTTTAATTTATTCTGGTTTTCCCATTATTTTTTTATGTTTTTGTAAACTGCATAGGCACTGATGAGAAAAAATATTCCTTACCCTTATGGAAAGTGCCTTTTCTGTACTTGTTAGGTAAATCACTATTAAAGTTTCGTTCTGTATGTCAAAAAGCCTTTTGGGTTGTTTGTAAAATTTGTTTATTGTATTTTTTTTCAGAATCAAACAATTAACTGGAAATGGGTCAACTGCCTAAAAGACCAAAAGCAGTATTCAATGGACATCTCTCCATGGAACAGCACAATAGCTTGAAAAGACTTTAGGATTTGCAAGTTTTGCTATTAATCAAGAGTTAAATACTCTTTAATGATAAATATGAACTTTTATTTTACCTACTGGGATAATAAGAAGGCAGTTATAGATACAAACTTTATGTTTACTGCATCGTCATCTTTTCAAAAAAACGTTAGTAAGCGGGGGGAGGGGGCTCAAATATACCAGGTATAGCCAATGTCTTTCTGCCATAGCATAAAACAATTTAAGATGTATGTGATGTAACATTATGTAATAATTAAATATTATGGTTGACTTACAATATATTTAAGCCCCCCCCCTTATTAATGTTTTCTGAAAAGATGACTATGCAGTAAACGTAAAGTTATTATTAACTACCTACTTAATAATATCCCAGTAGTAAAAGAAAAATTAATATTTTTGGATGAGTCAGTAGAACCTCCCCCAAAAAAATATTTTTTAGTATGCCACTTCTCTTCTCTTTGTAGACCATCAAAAATGTTTTGCAAAAACAAAGATTTTTGACAATTTTTGAAAAAATTTTTTAGCCTTTCTGTAAAAATTTAATAGGTGCACATGCTCCATAAGCATTTGGAGGAGTTGTTTTGAACGAAAATTCTTTAGTTGATAGTTTATCAAAATAATGTTCATTGTAACCAAGAATAATAAAAAATAAGTACAATAAACCCATTCTTTATCAAAAATGCAATTTGTAAAATCATTTTTTTTTTTGTATTGTTTCGGATATAGCTTGATCATGAACGAGCAGTAGGGTCATGCGTTCTGGAAATTCAGAAACCTGCAATGGATTTTTCTGCTGTCAATTTTTCAAAACAATCCAATATGTACCAAACAATACAGTTTAAAAGTAATATTGGCAAAAAAACAATTAATCATTATTAATCAATTAAAAATATATCAACAATCCAAAGGTTTAAACAAATATAAAGAAATATTTTTTGAATGAATAATAAACTCACTTTTTACTATTAGTTTTCAAAACCCTACAAATTAATGCAAATACTTGTCAAATAGTATTCGCTTTTTATTTATATAAATATTATATGATTCTTAACTGTTTTATGTATGTTTCTTTATAATTTAACTTTTTTTAAATCTCTTTTTGAGTTAAATGGTTTCCCTGTAATAAACATTTCAGTTTGTTGGGAAATAACGTTATACATAGAAAAAAAAAATATTTTTTTTTCTACACAAAAGCAAATATACTAATTTTAAGAATAAAAAATAAAAAATTGGACCGCTGTGTTAAACCTGGTTTGAATTTAATTGTGTTTTAGAATGTGCTTTCATCAACTAAAAAATTAAGGTATCACATTCTAAACATCAATTAAATCTAAACCAGCTTTACCATTGCACTGCAATACTGCCGCCCTTAACTAAAAAGCAGTAACTCCCTAGGGAAATAATGCATTTTTACTGCTTTTTAGTTAAGGACAACAGAATATGCCACGAATATTTTTTTAAGTCACTACATTTAATCCACATGGCAGCCATGTATATTAACCGTTTTTGTGTCACACATGTATTTGACATAACACACGGAGTATGCGGCATGTGGATTTTATGAAAATTTTATGTAACTACTCCATTAAATCCACGTGTCTTCCTTGGACGTCGTTGAAAATCTGGTTTTTAAAGTGTTTATTTTGGCAACTTGAAAACCACGTTGTTTGCTCTGGATTTTACCAAATGACGTTTCTGCGACACGCGTGATTTTTACGTTCTGTGCCAAGTGGGTAGCTTCATACAATGATATATCTGTGGTTAAGGCCCGTTCAGAGTTCCGTAAGGTATGCGATATGACACAAGAGAAATAAACTATGACAATTTTTTTCCTTGCGTCTTACCTCATACCGCTTACCTTACGGAACTCTGAACGGGCCTTTACTTCTCGACATAATATTCCTATGTTCTAATAAAATCCAGAAAAACGCAAAAAAGCTGAAGATTATCATAAAAAAAGTAAAAAAAGAACTTCAAATTGTTAAAAAATGAAAACAAAAAAGTTGGGTTACGGTTTTTTGATGTTTTGTCATTTTACCTCGACAGCCGAATCAATCAAAGAGATGAGTTTGGTCATGGTCCAAATTCAAAATGGCCGCCGGCTTTATGCAGTGATTTACATCGGGACCTTTCCCAGTACAGATATATATAGGTACATGGTTGTGGGGTATCAAAGCAAGGGAAATAAAGTCTGGAATCTAAAACTGTGTTTTTTTTTTATTTTTTTAAAGTAATATTTTAGAGTGGGGGAAGGGAGTTGGAAAGTATGTCCATCAAAATATGGGTTGTGGGGTATCAAAGCAAGGGAAATAAAGTCTGGAATCTAAAACTGGGTTTTTTTATTTTTTTTGAAAAGTAATAATTTAGAGTGGGGGAAGGGAGTTGGAAAGTATGTCCATCAAAATATGGGTTGCGGGGTATCAAACCAAGGGAAATAGAGTCTGGAATTTAAGCCAGTGTTTTTTTTTATTTTTTTGAAAAGTGATAATTTACATTGGGGGAAGGGAGTTGGAAGTATGTGCGTCAAAATATAGGTTGTGGGGTATCAAACCAAGGGAAATAGAATCTGGAATGTACAAATGTGTTTATTTTTAACTTTTGGAAAATTTAAAATTTTAAGGTGGGGGAATGAAGTTGGAAGGGGAAAGCAAGGGAAATAGAGTCTCAAATCTAAAACTGTGTTTTTTTTTTTAATTTTTTTGAAAAATAATAATCTAGATTGGGGGAAGAGAGTTGGAAGTATGTTTGTCAAAATATGGGTTGTGGGGTATCAAATCAAGGGAAATAGAGTCTGCAATTGAAGCCAGTGTTTTTTTTTAATTTTTTTGAAAAGTAATAATTTAGGAGTGGTGGAAGGGAATTGGAAAGTCCATCTTTGTGTTTACAGTCATTGAAGAATCATTTTTAAGCATATTCCGTAGTTATTCCCATCTGCGACCCACCAACATTCCCGAAAAAGAGTTTTTTGTCGGCTACAGGAAAATGTATTAGCCAAAGAGTGAGCATCTATACAATTGGGGAGCGCCTCGAAAAATTGCGGAATATTTGAATTTGTCCAATTAGGCCAGTCATTGGAGATTTTTACCTGGAAATAAGTCCAGAAGTTATGAAACTCCAGGGCCGGATTTTACGGTCGTGCAACTCGTGCGCCGCACGGGGGCGGCAAAGTAGTACAAGCGCCCCCGGTCAATCACCTGCTAGCGATAATCAATAAACTTACCACCCACGGAGAGATGCGTACTCTAAAATCAGATATTTGTTTCTTAGAAAAGGGGCGGCAAATTTTATTAATGTCAGAGTTGGCCGTAAAGTTTTTGGATTGTACTTGTATTTTGTCCTTTTTTCTCCAATAAAAACAAAACATTTATATAAAACACTGAAAGAATTTTATTTCTTTGTTAAAGCAAATAAACTGTGAATTTAAATCAAGATATAATGGTACGGCCATGATGATAATTTAAGGCCTAAAATAATTAAGCGTACTTTAAGCAGTAAACGTTGGTATTTAAGCATTTTTTTCTATCTTTTTGTTGACTAGTTGCGTGCACACACACACTAAAAATCGAAAGAAGTTTTGTATTTTGTGCAAATTTATTAAATTTTAATTTTAAATTGTGAACATACGGCCAAGTGTGCCATCATTAGACTTCAACAATCATTACGCCTGTCATTTGACTTTTACTAACACCAAAATTTGGACGCACACATTTAAAAAATATACTATAATATTAACTTCTTTTTTAGAAGTATCAAGTTCTTAAAGCCTTTAAAATTAGCGAAGAACGTGACCATGCCTTAAAATATTTTAACACCTCTAAAAATAAATAGTTTAATAAGTATTTAACTAAAGCATTTTAAGGTTGACCATGGGCATCCATAAAAGATAGTGTCTCTCCGTTTTATATGAAAAAATACATTTTTTAAAATTCTTGAGCATTGATTCGTAGTCTGGAGACGTACCGACTCCTGAGAGTTGTTGAGACTTGTTGTTGGCGGCAGCTTGTTTTGCCTTTATAAGGTAGCTCCTCTGCAATTCCTGGAATCTTCCCCTAAGATCGTAGTTCTCCGCGCGGGTTTGGAGTGATAATAACAAAAGTTTTTAAATTATATTCAAATCTAGCCAACTAAATTAAATAAGAAAGTGATTGTGTTTTCTTTCTTAGAATATCTATAGAGTTGTGTGATTGTGAAGAGAAATTAATCCAGTAGTAAGTACCTACCTAGCCATATAGTGTAGTTAGGCGGACAAGAGCGCTAAGAGTCTTAGTCCGTTAGTTTTTTGAAAACTTGAAAAATGTGTAACTTTTATGAAAGTCCCAGAGTTGTTTGCATCTATGGTGAGGAATACTTGTTCAAAATATTATAGAACTGCGTCCCCCTTGAGGGCCCCACAGACCCATTTTCTATATTTATAATACGTTAACACATATTTTTGACATTTTGCAAATATCTCCTGTACTATTTACTTTTGACATATGAAGCGTATGTCATTATAAATATGACAGATTTCCCTGTCTAGAAAAGTAAATGCAATTTTAACAGGTTAATTATTGTGGCACCAGTGGCGTTCGGAATTAAAAAACGACAATTTTTTTTTTGCACTTTAGATTTTTTCTTGGTCTTACATTTTTTAAAAATCCGGTAACGTGCGGGGTAATACAAAATAACTTACAAATATCTCCAAACTTTGTTCTTTCTAAAAATGTAAAAGTTTTAAAAATCAAATTAAAACTAAAAGCACAAGCTGAGTTTAAATTAGTATTAGTTGTGAAAATTTGCTTTTTTTTAGTTTTTGACATGGACATGTCATTTTTGCTGGGAAATGCAGAAAGATAATTTTTTTCCATTTTTTCGTCTTTATTTATACAAAAGACACTTAGCGTCGCTGTTGGATGTGCTGCCACTTTATATATGATCGAAACTTAGAGTTTGCGAGACGCTCAAATGTAAATAACGGGATTCAGAAAAAAATTATGTTTTTTCTTAGATTTTGTATTTGCGAGGTTTCTTGTCAATATGAGTAGAAGGTCTGGGCTGATTTTGATCTGGCCTACCTCATTTTATTTTTTCCTCTTTTTTCTTTATTTTAAAACCTTCCAGGTTAAAATCCTTCATTTAAAATTTTTGCTATATGACTTTTAGTATAGCCTTGCAACACGATTTGATGGATTTTTACGGGTGAAAGATGTTTCTGGTCACCGAAAAATATATTCTATTATCGAAATCTATAGCTTTTTGTTTAGGGAGTTTACACAAAATTAAATTCTAAATTTAAAAAAATTACCCCTTCCCCTCCCTCTCTCGTTCTCACCGTTACGTAATGATTTTCAGAAAGTTTTTGCACATTATTACACATTATTTAACAAAATAAATTTTACAGTGGTACCCCACCCCCCTTACAGTCGTACTTACCCCTCTCTACTACGCTCGGTTTTTGGCACATGACAGTTTTACGATTAATTACAGGCACATGACAGTTTTAGGATTAATTAAATTTTAAGGCATTATAATTATTATTATTATGAACGCCGAAAAATATATTCTATTACCGAAATATACGGTTCCACTCCCACTCTCATTCTAGTCGTTACTTAATGATTTTCATCACATACATATTATTACACATTATTTAACAAAATACATTTTACAGTCTTACCCCCACCCCCTTATAGTCGTACTTCCCCTCTTCACTACGCTCGGCTTTTGGCACATGACAGTTTTACGATTAATTACATTATAATGAATTACTATTTTGTTACAAGTAAGTTATTATACCTGTCCCTACACCTCGCTCATTTTTTTTACATTTTGCAATTCAGATGTACTTAAGTAAAGGACATATTTATTAAACAAACGAAAGATGGCTGTGGCACTGTAAGTCTAACGAACGAGTTTTTTGTACTTTAGTGCAAAAAGAACTTCTTGAATTTCGATTGCTCACACAGAGGGTGGAACCTAGGACGACGCCATTTCATCCCTATTAGGGACTCATCAGCTAAGTATACCACAACGGAGAGAATTTCTGTCGAGTACCGACCATGGCGCCCTTTGTGTAAACCTCCGACAACCAAGAATAGTACCCACTGCATAAGCAGTAGGTACTCGACAGAAATTCTCTCCGCTTGAGCCGTAATCTTGGGTACATAAGCGTGACCGAAATTCTCTGTCGTTGTGGTACACCTAGCTGATGAGTTCCTAATGAGGACGAAACGGCATCGTCCTAGGTTCCACCCTCTGTGTGAGCAATCGAAATTCAAGAAGTTCATTTTGCACTGAAGTACAAAAGCTCTTGTTTTTTCGACATATTTATTACTCGCACACCGAAAAACTTTGCAGGGTGCACTCTATAGTTGTCATATCAAAAAGTTGTCATCAACTCAACAGTTATAATAGTATATTTATAATTTTGTAAAAAAATTACAATTACAATTTAGTATTAATCTTACTATGACAATAAACTTTTTTTTAATACTTTCAGCAAATAACAAAAACAAATGCAAATTCTTTATACCTTTATCAAAAACGTGATTTTAGTAACTGTCTACAATTAACTAAAGCATAGCTTTTTTGGTTACCGATGCAATTTTTTCTTGGCCACGTGTACAAAAATATGCACTTGAATTTCCTGCTTACGCTTCTGACACAACGACCCATTTAAATCCAATAAACATTGGTAAATCATATTTTAAATACTGACGTGAACTGAACTGAAGGAAGTGGCTTAATTTTTAGGCAAGAATAATTAGATTGTTTCTATATTACTCTTTCCCCTTAATTTTGGGATACATTTTTTTTGCACCCGTGGCCACGCAAAAGTATAAAGTTTGTTTTTATTATTTGCTGAAAGTGATTAAAATCGTGTTTGTAATTGTTATTTTTTTACAACCGCATTATAAATATACTATTATAACTGTGGAGTTGATAACAACTTTTTGATTTTAATTATTATAGTTAAACACTGGGTATTACCCCAGTATAACAGTGCAGTATAACACATCGAATAACACAACTATAAAGTGCACTCTGCAAAATTTTTCGGTGTGCGAGTGATAAATATGTCCTTTCTTTAAGTACATCTGAATTGCAGAATGTAACACCCGGTTCCCACCTACGACTTTTTCGTGACTGTCCCCTCACGCGTCACATGATGTCAATATGAAATGTTACGACAGTCATGTGACGCGTGCGCGAGCACGCACGAAAAAGTCGTAGGTAGGAACCAGGTTTAAAAAAACTAAGCGAGAGGCGTAGGGACAAGTGTATTAACTTACTTGTAACTAAATAGTAATTCATTATAATGTAATTAATCTTAAAACTGTCATGTGCCAAAAACCGAGCGTAGTCAAGAGGGGAAGTACCACTGTAAGGGGGGTACGACTGTAAAATTTAGTTTGTTAAATAATGTGTAATAATATGTACGTATAGACAAATGTGCAAAACTCTGCTGAAAATCATTAAGTAACGGTGAGAAGGAGAGAGGGGGGGGGTATTTTTTTTTAACTAAAAATTTTATTTTGGGCAAATTCCATAAACAAAAAACTGTATATTTCGGCAATAGAATATATTTTTTGGGTGTGCCTGATGCATTAAAATGTAATTAATCGTAAAACTGTCATATGCCACAAACCGAGCGTATAGTGGAAAGGTCGAAGTACGACTGTAAGGGGGGGGGGTACGACTGTAAAATTAATTTTGTTAAATAATGTGTAATAATATGTACGTATACACAAATGTGCAAAAACTTGTTAAAAATCCTTACGTAACGGCGGGAACAGGGGAGGGGGGGGTTAATTATTTTTTTTAATTTACAATTTTATTTTGGGTATATTCCAAAAACAAAAAACCGTATATTCTGGCAAAAGAGTATATTTTTCGGTGTCCATACACATCTTTCACCCGTAAAAATTCAAAAAATCGTGCTGTAAGGCTATATTAAAAGTCATATAGCAAAAATTGTAAACGAAGGATTTTAACCTGAAAGATTTTAAAATAAAGAAAAGATGACAAAACGAAATAAGGTAGGTCAGATCAAAATCAGCCTAGATCTTCTACTCATATTGATAAGGAACGTCGCAAATCCAAAATCTAAGAAAAAACATATTTTTTTTCTAAATGCAAGTATTTACGTTTGAGCGTTTCGCAAACTCTAAGTTTACATCATATGAAGACTAGTAGTACATCTAAGAGCGACGGTAAGTGTCTTTGTCCATGCGAAAAACTAAAAAAAGCAAATTTTTACAACTAATAGCTAATGCTTGTGCTTTTAGTTTTAATCTGATTTTCAAAACTTTTACATTTTTACAAATCAAAAAGTTTGAAGATATTTTCAAGTTATTTTGGATTATGCTGCACGCTACCCGCTTTTAAAAAATGTAAAAATAAGAAAAAAGTTACAATAGTTAACCTGTTAAAATTATATTTACTGTGCTATATAGGGTAATCTGTCCTCTTTATAATGACATACTTTTCATATGTCAGTAAATAGTACAGGAAATATTTGCAATATCCCAAACATATGCGTTAACGTACTAAAAATATAGAAAATGGGTCCGTGGGGCCCTCAAGGGGGGCGCAGTTCTATAATATTTTGCACAAGTATTCATCACCATAGTTGCAAACAATCCTGGGACTTTCATAAAAGTTACATATTTTTCAAGTTTAAAAAAAAATAACGGACTATCTGTAAGGGCGCGAGGAACAAATAAAAGGGGTGGATAAATTATGTTGGGAATTTGGAAACTTTGGTTGCACTAAAACAAAGTTATGATTGTTTTCCACAAACCAAAACTACACTTTTTTTCACTCGACGCGCGTTTAGCTAACAACGTTAGCATCATCAGGAGACGATAAACAATTGTGCAAAAAAGTGTAGTTTTGGTTTGTGGAAAACAATCATAACTTTGTTTTTGGGTGGATAAATATTACAAAATGATCTTGTTTACTTTGAGATATAAGTATAGGTACTACTTTATTCCAAATTCATCCGGACCAACTTTTTGACCCTGACAGTGACAGTTTCATTAAGTTGCTGTGTAAAAATGTCAACCGCCATATTTAAATTATTATTATACATACAGGGTGGATTCTTCAAATGTAACGGTGCTTCTAACGGTTTAGAATTTGGTTCTATAAAAAAATCCAAAAACACGACAACTGAGATTTTTAATTTTCTTTAATCGTGCTATCTTGGATTTTTTTATATCGTTTTGTTTACAAGGTATGGCAAAAAAATATATTTTTTTAAATAGGACACCCTGTATAGTTTGACATTTTTGAATTCTAAAAATTTTTTATCTTTTTGACAATACCACACACTAATACTCTATCTCTTATGGTTTCCAAGATAGAGGCATTTAAACTTGCATGGAATTGTTGTCTATGTCCTGTTTTACGGGGGATATTTGAATGAATATCGAAGTTTTCCATACAGATTTAGATAAAAATTCTCTTGATTAACGTAAAAGATAGATCAAACTGTGTGGTATTGCTGAAGAGAGAACTGTTTGCAGATTTCAAAAATTGCAAAATTTACAGGGTGTCCTATTTAAAAAAAAATAAAAAATTGCCATACCTCGTAAACTAAATGACATAGACAAAATCCGAGATTGGTATTTCCTCAGAAATGTACCTTATTTTCACAAAACTCAATTGTGTCGTGTCTTTATAAAATCTACCCCAATAAAGAGAGGAATACTTATAATGATAGGTTCAACCAAAACTTTGCCTATATTTATTTACTTTCTTTCAGCATCTTTTAAAAAAGCTTTAAGGCTCATAATGCAGAAAATTTTAATTTTGTTTACAATGAATTCTAGCTTACACGTTAAGATATATCATATTGTATTATTTATTGAAAGGAACTAGTGGTTAGTGCCTAAAATATAAATATGAAATTTCATTCATGCAAGACGTTATTTAAGATCTGTAACTGTAAGAACTCATCATTATTTATATGTCACACCCGTTACAAAAAAATACAAAAAGTGTTTCTAACTAAACACGCAAATACAAAAATTATACGAAACTATATCATCACAACAAGTATGAAATACGCTTCGACAGTATCAAAAAAAAAGTGGTAGTCACCACAAGGAAATTTGAAAAAATACAGTATTTAAATACTGTCGCACCTGTTACAGGTAAATTTAAAAAAAATAAAACTGCTTGCAAAAATAAAGTAGTCATAGTAGGCTATGTATATTCAGTGTTTGACAAGACAATTGCTTGAGTAAGTAAATAATTTGATTGACGTTTTGATAATTCTAAAAGTATTTCACAATTTCTTCAAAAGTATTTTTTGGTGTATTTTTACAAAGTAATATTAAATACTCCTAAAGAGTGCTTTGAGTTCCTCTCAGTGAATGCTGGGGGACTTTTGGTATTCTATATACCAGAGAGCCAAATAAAAGAAATCACCCCCGTTTTAGAAACAAGATGGCAAGGTCTCAGAGCCATAGATAACATACAATCCAAGCATTATGATGGGCCCAATGTTATCTTGTGAGCAGTCACCTACAAATCTGAACTTCAAAGGACCCAAATTAAAGTATTGTAACCATTTTTTAGTACTATGTTAGTACTTACTTTTTTTTCTCGTTAATTAATACTAAAATTAATATGTTACTCCTTCCATGTAGTTATCAATATAAAAACGAATTTACTATATAACACCCGTTACACTGAAACATAACACCCGTTACAAATTGAGGATAAAGAAAATAAAAGAAGTAAAAATTAATAAAACTCAAAATATATTAAACCTCTTTGGTGGCCTTTTCTGCTATACACTAAGATCAAAAAATATATTAGTTGCTATGCTAACTTTTATGAAAACTAAACCTAACCATGTCAATGTCGAAAAAACGTAAAAAACTAAATAACACCCGTTACATGTATTCGATTCCCTAAAATACATTGTTCTGGTGATTTCTAGTGAGTTTTTTTGCATAAAGATTTTCATCTGTCAAGACCACATGAGTTAATTCGAGTTTTGTTGTAATAACTTATCAACATCAAACATAAAATTGGATGTCAAAAACATAAAACGTAACACCTGTTACAATGGAATTACCCAGATAGCACGATTAAAGGAAATTAAAATTCTCAGTTGAGGTGTTTTTTGATTTTTTTATTCAACCAAATTTTAGCCCGCTAGAAGTACCGTTCCGTTTAAAGAATCCACCCTGTATATATTGTTTTAAATATAATATTTTATATAAAAAAATTATTTGTGAAAATTTTTATTGTCAGAAAATTATTTGTGAAAATTATTATTGTCAAAAAATTACCCCCCCCCCCTTCGAAGCAAAAAGTTCCTTAAGGGGGGCGGCAAAACAAGCTCTTGCACGAGGGCAGCCAAAGAGCTAGAACCGGCCCTGGTAGGTTTATAGGTTTGGGGGTCTAGAACTAAAATTCACAAAATGCACAATTCGAGACATGCCGCTGGCGCCGCCATCTAGCCAAGATGGCGCCCAAAAACTATGCCTTTTTCGCACCGGCGTAACTAAGGAGGGCCCTGGGGGGCCGGGCCCACCAGGGCCCTCCTTAGTTACGCCCCCCCCAGATCCTTCCAGTCCCCCCCAGAAAAATATAGGCTAGTACTTGTCTGTCATATGACGGAGCTAAAGTAATGTCTGGGAAACATAAGGGCTTACAAGGTTTAATAAGAGAAGAACATCTTCGGCAATATAAATTTTTGTTTGGCACATAAACTGAAAGTTCTTGACGCATGTACAAAAGTGGCACCAGCAGCTTCTTTCTTAAATACATTAGAGGCATTGTATGTGCATTTTTCGCAACCAGGAAATCACGAGAAACTTAAAAAGGTTGCAGATATCTTGGGTATTAAATTTTTGGAAGTATTTAATCTTTCTACTACTACTCGCTGAGCATGTCGATTTGAGAATCGTAAAGCAGTTTTATTAAACTTTGGGGCGATGAAGATGGCACTAGAAAGTGCAGTAACTGATAACTAGGATAGACATGCCGTTGAAGCTGTTGGACTATTAGCATGTATACAAAAAGCCGAGTTTTGCATTTGCCTGCACATTCTGTTTTATTACGTATCAACGTTTTGCGTCAATAATTTCAGGGTAAGGATGCTACTCTCGGCAATGTAAATTTAATAATAGATGGCACGTTACAATCTATAGAAGAAACTAGAAACAGCTTTAAAAATATTTATTCTGAAATCCAAGACTTCGCCGATAAAGTTGATATTTCTTTAGAACCTATCAAAGTATCAAAACGGAAACGGAAAATTGCTGCACAAACTGAGGATTATATAGTGGAAAGCACTCTTGGACATGATAACGCGATAGAATTGTAAGTTGCTTAGAACACTGGAAAATAAACATCCACTACCAAACTTGCTATGGGCCAAATCGGTAGATGCTTTATTTAAGTTAAACATCAAAGAAAGTCAAGATTTTATGGAAAATTACTCTGGTAGTAAAAAATATGATTCCTTGTAAAAATTTAGAAATAAATTTAAAATCTATCAAAGAGTATATATATATATAAATTAATCCAGATTGCTATGTTCCTTCCTATTAGTTCTGCTAGTCGTAAACGAAGCTTTTCTGCGATGCGTGGAATAAAAAATTGGACTTAAACTACAATGGGACAAACCCGTTTTTCCAGTGTATCAATCATTAACATCGATAATTATTTAATTAAAAAAGAGATTACAGCAGACCACGTTTTGGAAATATTTTTACAAAGACAAGGAAGTTGCAGTTAATTTAAGTTAATTTATATTAAACTGCTAAGTTGAGTTATATAGAGTTACGGTTTAAAGTTGTTCATTCAACGAGTTAAGGTTAATGCATATAATAGTATAACAGTGTTGAGAAAAACATCATTGTCTTTTATTCCTCACTATCAAGCATTGTCAGATAGGCCCTCCCCCTAGGCCCCCCCCCCAGGTCAGAGAGCTAGTTACGCCGGTGCTTTTTCGAAGAATGTAGAGCGCAAAATTAAAGAGAAGGTATTTACTATAAAATATGTTCCTCGTATATTTTCGCTAAAGTAAACCGTTAAGGCACAAATGCCCTCGCCAAATTAAAAAGTTTTCTGTAGAGACGAATTTCGGAAATCATATGTGTAGTAGGTCCCCAAATCTAATATTTTAGGACTTTTATAAATATTTATCACGAAACAATGACATATCTTTTATTCAATTAATCTATTAATTCATTAATTAATCCATGTTAATAATTTGTGATCAACTAATTTCGATTTAAAATGCTGTACTTATTTCCACACCACCCAAGAGGTAAAGTATAAGTAGCCCCAAAAATGGAACCCAAGCTTGACTCCAGCTCCTCAGCTACCTCTTTAAGATGCAAAGTTGGCACTGCATTTGTTTTTAATCGTCGTGAATTTTCATTAGTCAAAAAATTGTCTGGTTGAAAATGCCTCGAACAATAGCAGTTTTAACAACTAGTGGCTAAAATAGTGCTTTTTTACAAGCGTTGGTTTAAATAACGAGCGCAGTAAAGCACAGTTTAGCCGCGAGTTGTTAACACTATTTTTTAATACCTTTTTCAAAAAATCCAAGAAACACAGGAAAATACTTTTAAAAATCTCGAACGAAGAGCCAATTTGAACCCACCATTTTTACATTATAAATCAAGGCGGCTGGTAAATAAAATAACAATGGTGGTTTCCATGGCGATGTGCCTTTTTATTCGGTGACGATCATTGTTGCGACATTTTAATCGTTGACAGTTTGATATTTTGACGATATTTTTAAAAGATTTTTTCGTAAATACTTGGTGAAAACTGGCGGAAATGGCTTAATTTTTAGGCAAGAATAATTAGATTTTTTCATTGGTACTATTTTCCGCTATTTCCCTTTAATTTTGGGTAAAAAACAGACCGACATCTTTTTTTGCACCCGTGATCAAATTTTTTTTTTTGCATCGGTAACCAAAAAAGCCATGCTTTAGTTATCTGCAGACAGTTACTAAAATCATGTTTTTGATGAAGGTATAAAAGAAAACATATTTATGTGCAGCCCACTTCCAAGATTCATCATATATGTTTAGTGCTTTTAACCATAAGATTAATGGGGCTCCTTTTTTAGGAAACCTGTCCAAAAAAAATCACAATTTAATATATGGAAAGTGGGTTTATACAAAGGGTATTAAGTATTTACCTATATATGAAAAGAAATAGAGTCGTCTTTTAATAATCGACGAACACTTTGACAACTTTTAACCGAACAACTCATAGCTATAAAAGTCTATGACGCGAGCATTTAACGAAACTTTTTCAATAAACAGAAAAAATAATTCGAAAAACACGAGGTTAAGAAAAAAGCATCACCAGATCACAGACATAAATATTAGTTGGTTACAGGTATGTCAAAAAAAAGAAGAGAAGGAAGCCAACTTCAGGGTAATAAAAATGGTGGCATCCTTTGCGTTACCAAGAATTTGAATGTACATTCTATATTTTTCCCATTTCTCTTATATATATAGCCAGCGCCCGTCTGGGGGGTTTTATTGCAGGTGTGCACTCTAAATATAACGAGAAGCCAATTGAATAGCCTGTTTTATTATAAAAGATAATATAAATATAATAATTATAAATGTGGAGATAGGGGCTGTTTATAGAAATTAACAGAATATGTTGCCATTCAATCAGCTCTTGAGCCTAAACGGTTCACTTTAGCAAAAATATGCTAAGAATATTTCTTGTGGGAAATTTCTTCTTCTTCAATTTTGCCCTCATCATATTTTTTCGAAAAACTATTTTTTGGGCGCCATCTTGACAAGATATGTCGAGGAGTCTTTAGAGACAAAAACAAAAGTAGCTAGAATGATCCAGAGAGGAGAAAACTTTGTTCAAGTTCTACACCAACAACACCAAACCCAAAGTTACTCTTCCTCGCGAAAAGGTAACCCCGAAAAAATTGCTCTGCTGCTGCTCATGTAATTTCAAATAATTCCAATTGCACAATTAATGTGAATATTTATAAGTAATTTTTAGTAGTTTATTGTATAAGGAATTAATTAATTAATAATAAGGATTTGCTGAAAAATATAACATTTTGCTTATAAAAATTCAGAAATTTAGTTTGAGTCCGGTAATGTTATTTTACCGGACTAGTGATGGAATAGGTCATTTCCCGGACTCCAATTAATTCCGTAAGAGGGAACATTACAATACAGTATGAAATAAATAATTTATAGTATTTAGTCCGAAATTATTTTGTCTAAAACTTGTTTATAAATAGAAACTCTATAATACTGTTCTGTATTTCTAATGGTTTTCCCGATAAGTACGTCATGCGTTTGTTTATTCTTGGTGTGACGAATTGAAGGTCACACTGTCCAAAAATATGAAGGGATTCCAGAATGTCTTTAAATGAACGTTCTGCAATTTCTCGTTTTTTCTCCAAAGACTTTAGGGTTTCAACCAGCATCTTTGTTGTCTATTTTTTACTTACCTTGTACGGTTCCAGAAATCACCACCAAAACAATTACAAAGAAACAATTTTTTTTTATAAATGTCATTTTTTAGAGTTTATGATTAAAAGTAAAGTAACAGAGGCAAGATTGGTAAATAATAAACTTTTAAAAACAATGCCAACTGATTTATACCTTCTAACGTGGTAATAAAGTAAATATGGGCTATTTATTCTACGGTAATTATCGTGGAAAACGTGCGTTTTAAATAAAACGTGGGTCTAAAAAAAATAAAATAAATATGGGCTATTTATTCCACGGAAATTATCGTGACGAACGTGCGTTTTAACAAAAAATATATTTGATACTTTTTATTTTTGTATAATTAAATGTTCAAAGATTTGTAGTAACTGATAAAAAACATCAGTTTGTTTAAATTTCAAAATAGTTAGAATAACAAATTTAATGTATGGCTAATTATTTGTTATCATCTTAGAAATCCTTTTTTTCTGCTCTAATATTAACTTTCATCTCTATATATTATGTATTCTTTTTTTTTGACTTTATAGATTATATAACCTTAGGTTTCTAATAGTCGTCCGGCTTAAGTCGCAAATAGCAATCAATTGTTCATTTTCTGCAGAAATCATGAAATTTGGCACACTTATTATTATACTCTTTAGACAATTCTTTAAAATTTTGGTCGAGGAAATCGATGATCGTATGTATAGGAGCAAAGATGGCGGCGATTTTTTCAAAATGGACGTCTATTTCTTTTTAAAATTGTAGGTTCGCCATCAAAACAAAAATATACTCAAATCCATATAATTCGATAGAGAGGAATTGAAAAAAAATGGTTAGATTGACGTACGAAGTTTATCGTCTTTAAAAAGTGAAATTTTATTTAAAAAAAAATGCATTTTGATATTTTTTTTTTGATAATTTTTCATAATTTAATAAGCCGAGACAGGTTTTTTATTGTAATTTTCTGATTTAGAAAGAAAATCAAACTAACTTTTCTAATTGACTTTTTGCTTACAGGGTGATTGGTTTAGTTATATCAGGCCAGTCAAAGAAAGATTTTTTAAAAAAGCTTCATTATCATCCGTATCTTTTTTAGTTTTCGAGGAAAAAATGTCAAATTTGGTACGATTATTAAAATTGTAAAGATCAACTGATATTTTTAAAAAAATTTGGATAGGTGGCGCTGCGGACGACATGGCACCTAAATTTCCGATTTTAAATTTGATAAAAGTTCATATTTTTTTAATAGCTTAGAAAAGACATGCATATTTAATAATATAATCGATTATGTATAGCTGAAGTATGTAAATTTTTATAAAAATAATTTTTTTTTGAGTATGTAAAAAATCGGGTTTTCCAACGTTTTCTTCAATTCTTCCTAGCGACCAAACATTTGGCTGGATATACACGTTGAGGACTTCTGATGAATTAGAAGGCTTCAACAAATCGATTCAGATAAGATATTCCAAATTCTATCGGGACGTTTTTACGCTATAGGCCAGTAAACTTGACCTAACATGTGTTTAGTCGCCCCGAATAGGTACTCTTATGTACCCTATTGTTCATTTTTTGCGGAAGACACCAAATTTTGTGCGCTTACTTTTTTAACAATTTTTTAAGAATGTGGTCAAGAAAATTTATGATCGGATGTACCGAAACCAAGTTGGCGGCGAATTCTTCAAAATGGCGCTCTTAAATCGAAAGTTACTCATGAAAAAAAATGCTTGAATCTATAGAACTTAATGAATTGACGATGCACCTTCGATAACCTTGAAAAGTGTCATTTTACCTTAAAAAAATACTTTTCCGGAGCAAGTTCTACAGCCTTTTTTTAATGTTTTATAATTCTGTAAACGGCGACAGGTCTTCTTTTATAATTTTAACATGACATCAACACATCTCTCTTAAGTGACTTTTTGCTTACAGAGTGATTGGTTTAGTAGGATTTTGTAAAAAAGCCACATTATCATCTGTTATTTTTTTACTTTTTAAAGTACAATTTTCAAATTTGTTACGAATTGTTAATGCTACCTTATCAATTAATTTTATTTTTGGATAGGTGGCGCTGCAGACAACGTGCCATAGAAACATCCGATATTAAATCTGATAAAATGCTTTTTAATTAAATTTATTAAGATTATGTTAGGCTCCCACCGGATGTTTTGTTACGTTTCCATAAATAATAAAAAAAGCTATAGTGGCTTTATAAAACTATAGAGACTCTAATACATGTAAGTTGAAGAATTTATTGCCCTAACTATACAGATATAAAAACTATCTAGTAATCGTCACAAATTTGAAAATTCTACTTTAAAAAGTAAAAAAAAACAGATGATAATGCGACTTTTTAAAAAATATTTTAACGTAAGCAAAAAGTCACATAGGAGAGATGTGTTGGTGTCATGTTAAAATTACAAAACTCAGCGTAAATCAAATAACAAGACCTGTCGGCATTTTCAGAATTATAAAACATTTTAAAAAAAGGCTCTGGAAGTTTTTTTTTAACGTAAAATGACAGTTTTCAAGTTCATCAAAAGTGCACGTCAATTTAACTAGTATTGTCAAATTTCTCTGTATTAAGTTATATAGATTCAAGCATAATTTCTTTTTGATAAGTATCTCTTGATTTAAGACCGCCATTTTAAAGAATTCGCCGCCAATTTGGCTTCTGTACATCCGATCATAAATTTTCTTGACCACTATCTTAAAAAATAGTTAAAAAAGTAAGCGCACCAAATTTGGTGCTTTCCGCAAAAAAGAACAATAAGGTACATTAGAGTACTATTCGGGGCGATTTAATTTATCAGGATTCATCAACGTGCATATCCAGCCAAATTTTTGGTCGGTAGGAAGAATTAAAGAAAACGTTGAAAAACCCGTTTTTTTACATATTCAAAAAAAAAATTTAGGCGAGCAAGGACCATACCAAACTAAATTTATTTTTATAAAAATTTGCATACTTCAGCTATACATAATCGATTATTTTATTAAATATGCATATCTTATCTAAGCTATTAAAAAAATATGAACTTTTATTAAATTTAAAATCGGAAATTTGGGTGCCACGTCGTCCGCAACGCCATCTATCCAAAAAATTTTTAGAGTATCAGTTGATCTTGACAATTGTAATAATAGTGCTAAATTTGACATTTTTTCCTCAAAAAGCAATAAAGATACGGATGATAATGTAGCTATTTTTAAAAATCTTACTTTGACTGGCCTGGTATAACTAAACCAATCACCCTGTAAGCAAAAAGTCTATTAGAAAAGTTATTTTGATGTTCTTGCTAAATTATAAAATTAAAACAAAAGACCTGTCGCGGCTTCCTGAATTATGAAAAATTATCAAAAAAAAATTCTCAAGATGCTTTTTTTAAAATAAAATGTCATTTTTCAAGGACTATAAAGGTCATATGGCAATGTAACCATTTTTTTTCAATTCCTTTCTATCGAATTATATGAATTCGATTATAATCTTGTTTTGATGGCGAACCTATAATTTTTTTTAAAAAATAGTCGTCCATTTTGAAAAAATCGCCGCCATCTTGGCTCCTATACATCCGATCATCGATTTCCTCGACCAAAATTTTAAAGAATAGGCTAAAGAATAAGTGTGCAAAATTTCCTGCTTTCTGCACAAAATGAACAATTGGGGACCTAAGCCGGACGACTATAACAAGTGAGTTCGACCTACAAGCTAAAAGCTCGTTACTATAATGTGTAACAGATGGGTCTAAATAAACTAAATAATATTAGCGATGAAAAACAGATTAGAAATGAAAAAAAGAAAAAAAATTGTTTAAATGTTAACTTTTCTTTAAAATACAAGCATACAAAATTAGAATGACTATTGTGATATAAAGAGGTTTTAGAGTATTGATTTTAAAAGATATCATAATTTGAAATAAAAAATAAATTAGGTAGCTAATATAGGTAACTATTATATTATAAGTAACATACGCCGCATGCGTGTTATTTTGGTTAAATAACCTAGTTATTCAATCAATGGTAATATTAAATTTGCTTAACAAACAGTACGGCTGACCTCAGTAAAAAAAAATAAATAATGCACGCACCTTGCTTGCTTTGTATGTTTGCATGTTCAGGTCAAATCTTACAACTCAATTCTAAATTCAAATTTGGTATGCGATAATAGTTCCGGTGACAATACAATACAAGGAGAGTGGAGGAGGGAAAACGCCTAAGTTCGTCCTATTTCTACCAAAAATTGGTATACGGGGGTTTTTGGGGATAAGAAATACGAATTTTTTTATCAGATTTCGAAAATTCAATATCGCGGATTCAAGATGGACGATTTTTGGTCATGTTTTGCTAATCAATTTTAACTTATACAAATCCGATTGTCTTCAAATCGCTTCCAATGTCAATTGGCACGGTCTTTACACCAAAACCTCATAAAACGTCGGTCTCTGTGAGAGGGGCAGGCAAATAATATCGAAGAATATTTGTTATGCGGAATAATACAGAACGCTTTAAATACATAAAAAGGTGCATTTAGACTGTGGTAGTGTAGTCGTCGTTGCATTGCAGCTGTAGGGAATTTTTTTCTATAGATAATCCAGAACAGGATATTTTACAGATAAATAGTTAACAATATTTTTGGGTACACACTTTTTAATATAATTTACCTTGTTTAATGTTTTAAACAAATATTGGTGATAATAGACCCCCTTGAAAAATTTTTGAACATGTTAAACGATCCACCTTACATTTCTTTTGTATTAACCGAGAAAGTTTAATTTTTCTTAATATAAGTTCAAAAATGCTTTACTTTTAAAATTAGGGTTGATTGGGTACCAAAGATGCACAAAATAAAACTTGGGAAAGAAAAAAATGTGGTAATTTTGTATTTGCATACATACATACAGTCAATAGTGTGCTCAGTGGTATTAGCAATAAATTAATAAGGTACTATACTAGTTATATCTGATCCGCTGATTAATCATTCTGGTTTATCATAATTGCGAAGAAATTAGAGCCTTTTTTCTAAGTGACAAAAAGCGCTTACTTTTAGCATTACTTCGCGTGCATGGACAAATTATATCAAATAATTTACCTTCTTAATCTTATATATTGCTTTAGTATTAACCTTTAGAAAAGTTATAGTACCGTATTATTAGCGGTGCACGGTGGTTGTAGTGAAAAAAACTCACACAGAGATAGGTAGATATTTTCGGGCGCGTATGAAAGAGATGGCATGAATACACCAACATTAAGCATGGGGGTGATTTCGTGGAAAAGCATACAGTCGATCTTTCCCCTGATCAACCGATGTTAATAATATTAATGTTACCTACCTACAATACGCAGTGGCGATACAGTTAACCCTCCCATTTTTTTACATTAAACTATTAATTTTCTAAAATGTATTGGTATATTTATTGGTAAATCTCTAATTTCTGTACATTGAATATTTTTTAAATCAAAGAATATAAATAAATATAGCCTTATATAGTCAATAAACATACTGCAATACCTACAGCTATCAAGTAGAGATAACCAAACTCTTTATCTCTAAATTTTTCTCTTTCATCACTCTATCAAAATAGCAATAGCAATATTATAAATAAGGCGGTCGTGTTATTTTTATTACCCATAAACGAAAACTTAGTCGGTACCGGCTAGGTAGTAATCTAGAACTCTATTTTTAGCCATCCATACTATAGTATAGGCTAATGGGATCGGCAAAAAGAAAGACCTAAATATACAAATTTTTTGGTGTCTGTCTGTTTGGGAGACAATTAGGCAAAATCCACTGAATCGAAATTTTATGAAATTTGGAAAAATCGCCACTTATCCCCCTTACTATATAATAATTATCTATACATATAATAAATCTCTAAAAGGGCCATTTCTGTACATTGAATTGTACATTGACTATTTTTTATATGTTGTTTGACCAAAAGCGATACCAAAAATGCACAATTTTTGTCTGTATGTATGTCTCTTTGTTCCATCATCACGCATAGACCGCACAGGCAAAACATAGGCATTTATTTCATCAAAATCGGTTTATGGAAACAAAAGTTATGTCATTTAAAGGAATAAAAGCAGGAAAAATGGGTAAAACCGCAGCCAAAGCGGCGCGGCGCGCGGCGGTGTTTAGTGTGTAATAAAAGTAATATGTCTAGTGGGTAATATAAGTAATATTTGAGGGAAAATTTCTTTAAAAGTTACTTTTAAACAGTTTTTTGAACAATTTTAGAAAATTACTAGTTTGACGTAGAAAAGGGGAGAGGGGTAATATAGCGTCGCTGTTTATTGTAGGTAGGTACCATTATTAATTATTAACTTCGGCTGGTCAGGGGATAGGGAATAAATATAATGCTTTGTTCATTTGTTGAAAATATCGACTGTCTGCATGTGCGGTGGGTTCATGCCCATCTCTTTCATGTGCGCCCGAAAATATCTACCTATTTCTGTGTGAGTTTTTTTCACTACAACCACCGTGCACCCCTGATAATACGGTACTATAACTTTCCTAAAGGTTATTACTAAAGCAATATATAAGATTAAGAAGGTAAATTATTTGATATAAATTGTCCATGCAAGCGAAGTAATGCTAAAAGTAAGCGCATTTTGTCGCTTAAAAAAAAGGCTCTAATTTCTTCGTAATTATAAAAAACCAGAAGGATTAATCAGCGGATCAGATATAACTACTGTAGTACCTTGTTAATTTATCGCTAATACCACTGAACACACTATTGACTGTATGTATGTATGCAAATACAAAATTACCAAATTTTTTTCTTCCCCAAGTTTTATTTTGTCCATCTTTGGTACCCAATCAACCCTAATTTTAAAAATAAAGCATTTTTGAACTTATATTAAGAAAAAACGGAACTTTCTTGGTTAATACAAAAGAAATATGTAAGGTGGATCTTTTAACATGTTCAAAAATTTTGCAAGAGGGTCTATTATCACCAATATTTGTTTAAAACACTAAACAAGGTAAATTATATTAAAAAGCGTGTACCAAAAAATATTTTTAAATAATTATCTGTAAAATATCCTTATCTGCATTATCTATGGAAAAAATTTCCTACAGCTGCAATGCAACGACGACTACACTACCACAGTCTAAGTGCACCTTTTTAAATTGGTGATTTAAAAGACGCCCAGCTCAAATAGTAGTTTTTACAACTAGTGGCTAAAATAGTGTTATATGCCTGTTTGGTCCGGGTAAACGAAACCAAATCGTATATTTAATTTTCCACCAAATTAATTAATGACTCATAATTTCATTAGAAATTATTTAAGAGCTTGAAAAGCTGATGGAAGTCCAGCTCAGGAGAAGGGGAAAATTTTTTATATTCCTCAGGGTGCGGGTAAAAGTGTAATAAATATTTTTCTCTCGTCATACGTGTGGTCACAATTAAGCCAGAGCGCTACCGTATTTTTTTGTTTATAATAATTACCTATACCACCGAAGGCAGTTTTTTTTGTTTGCTATGCATGCGGAAAAATCAATAACACATAGCACGAGTTAAATTTTTAGATAACCACTTTATTAGGTATTGTAACACCAAAATCCTTTTATGTAAATGGGGAAATTCCCAAAAGAAACTATATTTGATTCATTAAGTATAACAAAAAAAAACAGTACAAGTACCGAATGTTTTAGAAATTACTAAAACTAGCACGCAGATAGCGCGGTATGATCATACTTTGCCGTACAGTGCATATTTATACCGTCAAATAGAACCGGGCGAATAATAGTCCCATCACACGCGCGCGCAACATGCTATCTAGTTCTGTTAAGATAAATTCGAACGCACAAGTGTTTATGCAAATTTAAATTTCGGGTTCTTAGATGCTTTGGGTTCCAGCCAAAACACCTACAAAAACTCCTCCTAATCCAGGAAAGTGAGAAAATCGAAATCCTAAATTCTAGGTACTTAGCTGCCAATAAATTCCACAGCATCCAATATACAAGCGTCACAAGTCGGGGTTCCAGCCAAGCAAGGATCAACCGAAAAAAAAACGTCTGGTTAGGCCCTATTTGATTCCGGGTCGTCGACTATTATTGCTCCTTATATCTCCAAATCCACCGGAAATTAAACGAAGCCTAGGCAAAATCTACTTACATTTCACAGAAAAATGAAGCAAAATCAAAACTCACCTCATTATCAATGAGGGTTGCAAAATATGGCGGCTTGTAGCCCGACCAATTTATGTGTGTTCGATGTTACTTGAACCACAATAGCTCTGTGAATTAATCCGTTTCCGCAAGATACGACGCACCAAAATTAATAACAAGTACAATTACGTCGAAATCTTATACTTTCACATGCAAATTAAATCCCGGAAACGGTAATTTTCCAAACCAAAATTCCATATTCCATATAAATTTCATATTCCGAGCTGGCAAAATGGCTAAGTCAATCTTGCCAACAATAAGTCACGCGCCAAAACTGAAAACGCGAAAGAAGTCTATTTGTAAAAACAATCCAAAACTAGGGAAATAAAAACTCACTATTGACTCCAATGAATATTTATAAGCGATTGGGAACAGTGCGAGCACATCATGAATTAATAAGCGAGCCACGTCGCAAAACTCCAGGTACCGTCATCCTTCTCCCGCTCAATATTGAGCCATTCTACATGTGACCACAAAACATACGTTTTGGAATCTTGTGCAAATCACAGGAAAATCGAGTCGCTGGTTGATTCCGGCTGAACTATCGCGCCCCCTACGAGAAAACCGAACCGAGCCGAGAGCAGTCAAATCACACAAAATCTCATCCCAGTTTATTTCTTTTCATAGCATGTTATGAAGTGTTGGCGGGGGGGGGGGGGTAGGCGCATCCCTATCCCCCCCCCAAGGGATTGCCGGTGGCTGCCACTAATTAATTTTAAAATTTTTTGTGAGCGACATTTTCCCAACCTGATAATATCGCTGTAAATCGTCACCTTTTTTCTCCTAACCAAAGTCTTCTGGATTTCGCTGTCTTGTGGATGGGAAATGCGCATTAACCCATATAAACGTTTGCAGACGTGACCGAAGGAATGTCCGAACTAGTGAGCCTTTGGTGGGTGGCAATTGGTTGCTTTCCATTTGTAACTTGGAAAAGCAATACCAATGCAATTCGCCAAAACTTTAAGATAAGCCTAATTTGTAAGTACACCGCCAAGACAACATTAATTTTATAAGTTAAATAATAATGATGAAATAAAAATTATTATACCTGATATTGAAGCCTATACTTTACCATGTGAAAGCTTTCTTTTTATTGAGGGACAGTTAACTAATGATGGTACCTATTCTGCAAGTATGAAATTTACAAACAATCCCATAGCTTATCTTTTTAAAGAAATTCGTTATGATCTAAACGATGTAACCATAGATTCAGTTCGAGATGTAGGAACCACTTCCACTTTAAAAGGATATTTATCATTTATTGAAAGTGAAAGTAAAAAATTGCAGAACGCTGGTTGGTTTCCTAAAATGGATATTTCAAAATCGAGCATTTTGGTTGATAAAAAGGTTGATAATTTTAATATATGTGTCCCACTCAAAATTGTAATGGGATTCTTTGAAGACTATAGAAAAATAATCTTAAACTCAAAACAACAACTTGTTTTAATAAGATCCACACAATAATTGTGTTTTTAATGATATTGTTGGTCAAAAAGTAAAAATTTCGATCACAAAACTAACATGGAATATGCCTCACGTAACCGTTAATATCCCTACTAAACTGAATTTGTCAAATCTCATTAACAAAGATGTTGAAATACCAATAGCTTTTAGAAGATGGGAGTTAATAGAGTACCCTGAATTGCTTAAAACAAATAGACATAATTGGCAAGTTAAAACATCAACCAAAGCTGAAGTTGCACGACATGTTATAGTTGCTTTTCAAAAAAATAAAAATGATAAATTAAATGAAAATATTAGTAAATTTGACGATGTTAGAATCCGCAATATTAACGTTTTTTTAAATTCCGAAAGATATCCATACAATGATTTGTATGTAGACTTAGAAAATAACAAATTTGCTTCCTTATATGAAATGTATTCTAAGTTTAGGGCTTCATACTATCAGCTTGCTAATGAACCGTTGTTTCTCCCTTCAGAATATAAAGAGATATCACCCATAATATACATTGATTGTTCTTATCAAAAAGAAGCTGCACAGAGTGCTAATTTTTCAATGAGAATCACTTTTGAATGCCACGAAGACGTACCGGAAAAAACGACCGCGTACTGTTTGATTCTTCATGATAAACTTTTTTCATACCACCCTTTGACTAAAACAGTGAAACAGTTTTAATGCGCATGTTCAAAAAATATTTTTTCTCTATAAAATCGAATTATTGCATATTTTGATATCAGTTTAAGAAATGTGTTCAAAAAACAGTTGTAGAATTTGCTTCCACCTTAAAAATTTAAGAATACTAAAAGAAGCCATAAGTTTATATAGTGAAAAACAAATTATTTTAAAAAAGCTTTCCAACTTAACAATATGAATTTAATAATAGATGTTCAAGGATTTAAATTGGAAAACAACAAATTTGTTCCTAAAGAATTGGCCGCTTATGATGGAACGAGAATTTCCCATTATATTTTTAAACCACCCTATGAGATTCAACATCTTTCACCACAGTTGCATAAGGAAGCCAACTGGTTGATGGAAAATCATCATTGTATATCGTGGAATGAAGGATTTACTCCGCTTCATAAATTTTCCGAAATCTTACAAAACTTGACAGAAAAAGTGAATACAGTTTATATTAAAGGAAAGGAAAAAGCTACATATTTAAGGAGATACTCCTTAAAACCAGTTATTGAGTTTGAAGAGACCCCAAAACTGCTCAAAGAAGACCCAAAGTGTTTTTACCACACAAATCCACCATGTTTTTGTGCATTATCTAATGAATTTAACTTCTATGATACTAAACAAAACTGCTCAAAGAAGACCCAAAGTGTTTTTACCACACAAATCCACCATGTTTTTGTGCATTATCTAATGAATTTAACTTCTATGATACCTTTTTTATGAAATAAAACCACATTTTTTTATATTTTTGTTTTTTATTTTTAGAATACATAATCTACTTATACTAGCAAAACATAAACTAACAATTTTAAGCTTAAGAAATATACTAATGACGTTAGATATTTTGATTAAAATAGTTAATGGCGTTTAATATCATTTCCATTTTGATGATTTTATTTTGGAAATGCATGCGATCCACTGCTAAATTTTCCCAATGTTTTTTTCTTGCTTCTTTACATGCGTAACTATACACATATAATATTTTCACCTTATTAAATTGTTCATTAAATGTTAACGATTTATTCATGATCTTCTTTTAGTAGTTCAGGATAAAAATAAACAAGTTCCATCGCCAATCCATACGTCAAAGTATTTATATTTTTGATAGGATCCATAATGAAAATTGCTGTGTTAGTTACATTAACAGAGTTTTTTGTTCGCATTTGAATAACTTTTAAGCAACTATTAAATTCAAGATTCTTCAATATTTTAATGTGCTCATCTATTAAAGGTGAGATTCTCCACAGTTCTGATAGTGTAGGGTTTGTTAATCGTACTGTAGCTTTGCCTGTATTAATCACAATCAGATTTCCATAATCCATCTGTTTAAAATTGATAAAAAAACTGGTAAGATCCAGACTCAAGGTGGTATCAACAGCTAAAAAGGATTCATCTATGATGTCTTTATACCCATAAAAGTTTTGCCAATCGAATTCTGTGAACTGGACAACATCGTTTTTTATTCCACTAATTAATACACATGGAAAGAAAATTCCATTATAGCTTAAACACACACTAACAAACTTTGTTTTTGATTTGTTAAGATAAAATTTTCTTTCTCCCAAAAAGACATTTTTGGAATTAAAATCTAAATAATTAGAAGACATTTTGATTCAGACTGTATAAAACTTTCCAAAACAAATCATTTATATTGTGTATAAGTGGTGGGAATGAGAGCATAAACCGGTTTTTTATTATATCAGATACAAGTCAAGAATTGTTATTAAGACAGGTTTTTTAAGTCATTGATCAAGAATACTGTGACCTGGTTTACTTTAACTGACCAAACCAGTTTGTAAAACGTCTGTGAGGTGTGGTTCAATTTATTTCCTACTTTCAAACAGATTGTTTAAGTCATTGAATAAGAAAGCTGTCTAAGCTGGAACCCCCCACCCCATGTGTAGCTGAATCTTTGGTACTCAAAATCCCTATGTTAATTCTTATGGGAAAATTGAGCCAGAACCGGCGAAAACACTCTACTAATACTAACTAATAAGTAAGTTAGATATTAGCTTTAAACACGATGCGGACATTTGCAAAAAAACATATAAAAACATAACTAGTTTACCCCAATTGAAATTGGGGACCTAAGACTCAAAAGAAAATCTCTAATGATTAAAAAAAATACATTGCTTTGGAAAAATATAGGGAACCTATAGCGAAACGAACCTTCAAGGGGTTAATGCGCATTTACTCTAAAAGGGCGAAGTTTATAAAAAAACGATGTTTAAAAATGTTCTTAGTAAAATATAGAAAAATCTTATCTGCATTCCTTATAGCAGGTTGCCTCCTTCAAATTAGAGCTGAGTCTCAAAGTGCCTCAAAGTTTACACTTAGTAGGGACAGGAACAAGAAAAGAGATCGTCAGTTGCAACAGCATCTAAAGTGACGTGGCTGCACGTTGGTTGACGGTAAAATTCGGGAAAGTCAAGTTAAAATGACATGGCATTTTTTATGTCTTTTTGAGGTGCTGCAAAAAAGGCCTGAAAGGATCACTTTTGGTTTTAGAATATTTAAATAATTTAAAATTGAAAGAAAAATCAGTATAAAAACTGATTTGAATTTTGGAAAAAAAATTAAAGATACAGATTACAAAAAAAATTGAACTCACCAGTAATAGACAATTGGCCCTCACTAAAAATTGATTTTGTGCTAATTAGTTTTCAGTTAAAGCGTAATTTCACAGAGCTAACTCTTTTTCGGTGGCTTAGACCTCACAATAGCCGTCCTTCCGAAATGTTAATTTTGAGTTGCAGTCACGCTTTTAATTTTAACTAGAAAATTTTAGCACACTCATGCCTTCTAAACAGCTAAAGGCTCTCTGAAGTAAAATGATGAATCCTGTATCCAAGACATCTAAAACTATCTTAAACCATTTGTTCTATGTACCTATTTTCGTTTCGACCGTGACATTGGTAAAAAAGGAGAATAATTTAAGATCACTCAAGTAGGCTCGGATCAGTTCAACTTCACGAAGTGAACACGTATTTGATTGAAACTTTATAAAAAAACTGTGTATGCAGATAAAATTTTGCCGGGAAATCTATTTTGCAAATTCGTCGTTATTTAAATGGTGGCAGCACCTCTCGAAGGAGCTTAAATTTTAAAAAAATAAAGCGCCGAAATAACTAGGATTTTTCTTTCGTGTTTAATAAAAGGAGATTTAAAAATGTATTAGATGCTTTTTTATTTATGTGCATTTAGCACTTCGTAAATGACTAGGGGAGCTGCGCAAATAAACAAGGACAAATACAAACTACTTTAGGAAACTATCTAAAATCGACCAACATATTATAAGTTGGACCAAAAATACGCAAGGTAGGGAAAATAAGCAACAATATAAAAAAAATGTTACAAGTTACAGTTGAAGATCGACTTAAGGCACGTTATATAAAAATGCTTAGAATTTTAAAACACAATGCAAAAATGCAATAATATACTGGATGTTTCATTTGAAAGTTTCGTTTGGCATTCTTTTTAATATACCCTATATACGTAAAAATATTCTAGTATACTGTAACATTTGTATATTGTGTCAATTACTTTAAAGTAAATTTGATTGTTCTAAACTAACATTTTTAGTTTAATTTTGTAAAGTGAGCTTAAAATTAAAATAACTGTAACCAAAATTATCACATGACTGGACACTTTTAAATAGTCACGTGATCATCAGTGCTATATTCAAACTGTATTTGACATCTCAACATTTTTGGCTAAAAAACCCATTCAAGCTCCAATCGTCTCTCAATCTACATGTCCTTCATAGATACACCCTCACACCACCATCACAAATTTAGCTAATTAATAAATATATATCTTTTGCCTCTTAAACATGTCTTAAGATAAATGTCAAAATTCACAAATTATCCTGTGTATCGGCTAAATAAGAATAAATTAATCTTTTTGTTAAAACTAAATATTTTGTACGATTAAATTACAATGTGGAAGTTTTTTTTAATATCCGTGTTTTTACAAAAATCGACCACTGTGCGTGTTCTACTCTAAAAGACGGTCAAGTTTGTCGTAGCATGCGCATTAGCGAGTTCGGTCACGTGATGCTTTCGTTCAATAGCGTGCTCTGAAATAATACGAGTGACGTTTTTCACACGAGCTTTCCTACAACTCCCAACTACTGGGTCTAGTCGAGAGAACGGCATCGCTCAAAAATTGTTATTCGAGGCAGCACTGTGCGTGCCCATAATAGTTTAGTCATTATTCGATCGTCTCGTCACTGCTTTTAAGCGCCTTTATTGGTTGAAACTACTTTTCTTCTCTCAGGCGAACGATCACTTCCTATGATTCCAGAATCGGTACCCTGTGCGTTTATAGTTTACGATGATTATGTTGACTACCGTTCTAGTATAGATAAAACAACATATTTGGCTTCAAATTTGGGACATTTTTAGGCCTCAATTTTCAATTTCAAATCAATTTTCACATTTCTTTTTGAACCGTTGCAGATGTGGAGTGCTCCAACCAATAGATTTTTGAAAGCCTAAACTTAAAAGATTTTAGAACGTGCTTAAGACAAATACAAAAATAACTTGGTACATAAATTACTGCACTCAAATTCTATGTTTTTAACTACTTACAGTCCTAGTCTAACTTGTTTATATCTTGGGCGATTCTTTATCATTTTTACAAAAAAATTGTTTGGTTTTTCATTAGTTGTTGATTAACGCGATTTTGCTATTTTTGAAAGTTTCATTATTCACCACATACACTTACAAAATTCTACACTGCTACTAAATGTTGGAGTTTTTTCTTCAGGCACGTACAGCACTTTTTACTGTTACTTTTTTTTTTTCTTTAAGATAAATGTTTAAGTTGACAAGCACTTACAGTAAGGAACAAAAAGCCTTGTATATAGTGTGGCTCAAAAGTTATTATGGTCACTTCATTCTCCTATTTTAAGACTTATAAGCTAAATACACTTTATGCATGCCAAAAGTAAAGAAAAAAAGTAGATACCGATTTTGTTTTGTTTTAGCCGGTAAAAAGCAGTATAATAGTTGATTAGTCTTAAAAACGTAGTTAACTGCGCTTTAATGACAACAAAAAATCTGATCCCAGTTTTTTTCATTTCATAGCATGTTATGAAGTGTTGGCGGGGGGGGGGGTAAGCGCATCCCCATCCCCCACATCCCTGATAATATCGCTGTAAATCGTCACCTTTTTTCTCCCAACCAAAGTCTTCTGGATTTCGCTGTCTTGTGGATGGGAAATGCGCATTAACCCATATAAACGTTTGCAGACGTGACCGAAGGAATGTCCAAACTAGTGAGCCTTTGGTGGGTGGCAATTGGTTGCTTTCCATTTGTAACTTGGAAAAGCAATACCAATGCAATTCGCCAAAACTTTAAGATAAACCTAATTTGTAGGTACACCGCCAAGACAACATTAATTTTATAAGTTAAATAATAATGATGAAATAAAAATTGTTATACCTGATATTGAAGCCTATACTTTACCATGTGAAAGCTTTCTTTTTATTGAGGGACAGTTAACTAATGATGGTACCTATTCTGCAAGTATGAAATTTACAAACAATCCCATAGCTTATCTTTTTAAAGAAATTCGTTATGATCTAAACGATGTAACCATAGATTCAGTTCGAGATGTAGGAACCACTTCCACTTTAAAAGGATATTTATCGTTTACTGAAAGTGAAAGTAAAAAATTGCAGAACGCTGGTTGGTTTCCTAAAATGGATATTTCAAAATCGAGCATTTTGGTTGATAAAAAGGGTAATTTTAATGTCCCACTCAAAATTTTAATGGGATTCTTTGAAGACTATAGAAAAATAATCTTAAACTCAAAACAACAACTTGTTTTAATAAGATACAATTCTGACAATAATTGTGTTTTTAATGATATTGTTGGTCAAAAAGAAAAAATTTCGATCACAAACTAACATGGAATATGCCTCACGTAACCGTTAATATCCCTACTGAACTTAATTTGTCAAATCTCATTAACAAAGATGTTGAAATACTTAATAGAGTACCCTGAATTGCTTAAAACAAATAGACATAATTGGCAAGTTAAAACATCAACCAAGGCTGAAGTTGCACGACATGTTATAGTTGCTTTTCAAAAAAATAAAAATGATAAATTAAATGAAAATATTAGTAAATTTGACGATGTTAGAATCCGCAATATTAACGTTTTTTTAAATTCCGAAAGATATCCATACAATGATTTGTATGTAGACTTAGAAAATAACAAATTTGCTTCCTTATATGAAATGTATTCTAAGTTTAGGGCTTCATACTATCAGCTTGCTAATGAACCGTTGTTTCTCCCTTCAGAATATAAAGAGATATCACCCATAATATACATTGATTGTTCTTATCAAAAAGAAGCTGCACAGAGTGCTAATTTTTCAATGAGAATCACTTTTGAATGCCACGAAGACGTACCGGAAAAAACGACCGCGTACTGTTTGATTCTTCATGATAAACTTTTTTCATACCACCCTTTGACTAAAACAGTGAAACAGTTTTAATGCGCATGTTCAAAAAATATTTTTTCTCTATAAAATCGAATTATTGCATATTTTGATATCAGTTTAAGAAATGTGTTCAAAAAACACTTGTAGAATTTGCTTCCACCTTAAAAATTTAAGAATACTAAAAGAAGCCATAAGTTTATATAGTGAAAAACAAATTATTTTAAAAAAGCCTTCCAACTTAACAATATGAATTTAATAATAGATGTTCAAGGATTTAAATTGGAAAACAACAAATTTGTTCGTAAAGAATTGGCCGCTTATGATGGAACGAGAATTTCCCATTATATTTTTAAACCACCCTATGAGATTCAACATCTTTCACCACAGTTACATAAGGAAGCCAACTGGTTGATGGAAAATCATCATTGTATATCGTGGAATGAAGGATTTACTCCGCTTCATAAATTTTCCGAAATCTTACAAAACTTGACAGAAAAAGTGAATACAGTTTATATTAAAGGAAAGGAAAAAGCTACATATTTAAGGAGATACTCCTTAAAACCAGTTATTGAGTTTGAAGAGACCCCAAAACTGCTCAAAGAAGACCCAAAGTGTTTTTACCACACAAATTCACCATGTTTTTGTGCATTATCGAATGAATTTAACTTCTATGATAACTTTTTAATAAAAGCACATTTTTTTATATTTCTGTTTTTTATTTTTAGAATACATAATCTACTTATACTAGCAAAACATAAACTAACATTTTTAAGCTTAAGAAATATACTAATGACGTTAGATATTTTGATTAAAATAGTTAATGGCGTTTAATATCATTTCCATTTTGATGATTTTATTTTGGAAATGCATGCGATCCACTGCTAAATTTTCCCAATGTTTTTTTCTTGCTTCTTTACATGCATAACTATACACATATAATATTTTCACCTTATTGAATTGTTCATTAAATGTTAACGATTTATTCATGATCTTCTTTTGGTAGTTCAGGATAAAAATAAACAAGTTCCATCGCCAATCCATACGTCAAAGTATTTATATTTTTGATAGGATCCATAATGAAAATTGCTGTGTTGGTTACATTAACAGAGTTTTTTATTCCCATTTGAAGAATTTTTAAGCAACTATTAAATTCAAGATTCTTCAATATTTTAATGTGCTCATCTATTAAAGGTGAGATTCTCCACAGTTCTGATAGTGTAGGGTTTGTTAATCGTACTGTAGCTTTGCCTGTATTAATCACAATCAGATTTCCATAATCCATCTGTTTAAAATTGATACAAAAACTGGTAAGATCCAGACTCAAGGTGGTATCAACAGCTAAAAAGGATTCATCTATGATGTCTTTATGCCCATAAAAGTTTTGCCAATCGAATTCTGTGAACTGGACAACATCGTTTTTTATTCCACCAATTAATACACATGGAAAGAAAATTCCATTATAGCTTAAACACACACTAACAAACTTTGTTTTTGATTTGTTACGATAAAATTTTCTTTCTCCCAAAAAGACATTTTTGGAATTAGAATCTAAATAATTAGAAGACATTTTGATTCAGACTGTATAAAACTTTCCAAAACAAATCATTTATATTGTGTATAGGTGGTGGGAATGAGAGCATAAACCGGTTTTTTATTATATCAGATACAAGTCAAGACTTGTTATTAAGACAGGTTTTTTAAGTCATTGATCAAGAATACTGTGACCTGGTTTACTTTAACTGACCAAACCAGTTTATAAAACGTCTGTGAGACAAAAGGTGTGGTTCAATTTATTTCCTTCTTTCTAACAGGTTTTTTAAGTCATTGACCAAGAATGGTGTGACCTGGTTTATTTCAACTTACCAAACCAGTTTGTAATTCGTCTGTGAGACAAAAGGTGTGGTTCAATTTATTTCCTACTTTCAAACAGGTTTTTTAAGTCATTGACCAAGAATGGTGTGACCTGGTTTACTTCAACTCACCAAACCAGTTTGTAATTCGTCTGCGAGACAAAAGGTGTGGTTCAATTTATTTCCTACTTTCAAACAGGTTGTTTAAGTCATTGAACAAGAAAGCTGTCTAAGCTGTAACCCCCCACCCCATGTGTGGTGTGTGGTAATTCTTATGGGAAAATTGAGCCAGAACCGGCGAAAACACTCTACTAATACTAACTAATAAGTAAGTTAGATATTAGCTTTAAACACGATGAGGACATTTGCAAAAAAACATATAAAAACATAACTAGTTTACCCCAATTGAAATTGGGGAACAAGAATCAAAAGAAAATCTCTAATGATTAAAAAAAATACATTGCTTTGGAAAAATATAGGGAACCTATAGCGAAACGAACCTTCAAGGGATTAATGCGCATTTACTCTAAAAGGGCGATAAGGTCGCATATATCTAGCAAAAGGGCGTAAATAGGTTATCCCTGTAAAAATACCTAATAAAAAAATTCAGGAAGTTTATAAAAAAACGATGTTTAAAAATGTTGTTAGTAAAATATAGAAAAATCTTATCTGCATTCCTTATAGCAGGTTGCCTCCTTCAAATTAGAGCTGAGTCTCAAAGTGCCTCAAAGTTTACACTTAGTAGGGACAGGAACAAGAAAAGAGATCGTCAGTTGCAACAGCATCTAAAGTGACGTGGCTGCACGTTTTTTGACGGCAAAATTCGGGAAAGTCAAGTTAAAATGACATGGCATTTTTTATGTCTTTTTGAGGTGCTCCAAAAAAGGCCTGAAAGGATCACTTTTGGTTTTAGAATATTTAAATAATTTAAAATTGAAAGAAAAATCAGTATAAAAACTGATTTGAATTTTGGAAAAAAAATAAAGATACAGATTACAAAAAAAATTGAACTCTACAGTAATAGACAATTGGCCCGCACTAAAAATTAATTTTGTGCTAATTAGTTTTCAGGTAAAGCGTAATTTCACAGAGCTAACTAACTCTTTTTCGGTGGCTTAGACCTCACAATAGCCGCCCTTCCGAAATGTTAGTTTTGAGTTGCAGTCACGCTTTTAATTTTAACTAGAAAATTTTAGCACACTCATGGCTTGTTAACAGCTAAATGCTCTCTGAAGTAAAATGATGAATCCTGTATCCAAGATATCTAAAACTATCTTAAACCATTTGTTCTATGTACCTATTTTCGTCTCGACCGTGACATTGGTAAAAAAGGAGAATAATTTAAGATCACTCAAGTAGGCTCGGATCAGTTCAACTTCACGAAGTGAACACGTATTTGATTGAAACTTTATAAAAAAAACTGTGTATGCAGATAAAATTTTGCCGGGAAATCTATTTTGCAAATTCGTCGTTATTTAAATGATGGCAGCACCTCTCGAAGGAGCTTAAATTTTAAAAAAATAAAGCGCCGAAATAACTAGGATTTTGCTTTTGTGTTTAATAAAAGGAGATTTAAAAATGTGTTAGATGCTTTTTTATTTATGTGCATTTAGCACTTCGTAAATTACTAGAGGAGCTGCGTAAACAAACAAGGACAAATACAAACTACTTTAGGAAACTATCTTAAATCGACCAACATATTATAAGTTGGACCCAAAATACGCAAGGTAGGGAAAATAAGCAACAATATAGAAAAAATTGTTACAGGTTACAGTTGAAGATCGACATAAGGCACGTTATATAAAAATGCTTAGAATTTCAAAACACAATGCAAAAATGCAATAATATACTGGGTGTTTCATTTGAAAGTTTCGTTTGGCATTCTTTTTAATATACCCTATATACGTAAAAATATTCTAGTATACTGTAACATTTGTATATTGTGTCAATTACTTTAAAGTAAATTTGATTGTTCTAAACTAACATTTTTCGTTTAATTTTGTAAAGTGAGCTTAAAATTAAAATAACTGTAACCAAAATTATCACATGAATGGACACTTTTAAATAATCACGTGATCATCAATGCTATATTCAAACTGTAGTTTAGTTTAGTTTAGTTTAGTTTATTTATTGGTAATTATTACACATAGTGTTTTTACAAGTCAAAATACAAAAAATAAAATACCTAGTACAAGAATATCATTAAAAGAATTATAAGAACTGGACAAAAAATATTATTTATACCTAAACATTTAATGTATATATAAAACGAAATTTTAAGTTAAAATAGTTTTAAAAAATGCTAAAGAAATATAATTTTTACAATTTTTACATCACAGCAACACTAAAATAACATCACCTAATCAAAAACAAAGTTACTTTTGAGGTAATCATTGAAAGAGTAAAATGCATGCTTAATAAGATACTCCTTAACCTTAAGTTTAAATTGGCACTCATCAAGGTTTTTAATATGTAAGGGAAGTACATTAAAAAATTTGACTCCATAATGGTCTGAACCTCTTTTTGTTCTTTCCAATCTATGGAAGCTGGGAACTATATTATCTCTATATCTAGTTAGGCAGGAATGAATATCACTGTGGGTTTTAAGACTGTGAGAAGAGTGGAAGTGGATACATTTTTTGCAAGGTTTCTAATAAGATAAGTTATTTTTGATAACCTAGAGCTAAGTTTGTTGACATGCGCCTCCCATGTTAAACCAGGATCTATGTGAACACCAAGAAACTTGACTGATTCAGCCACCTGCAGATCTGACTGAGAAGTTCTAAGGGTAAAATTTAAAGTTTGAGTTTTACTAATATTGAGACTAAGCCTATTGGCAAGAAACCAATTTTCAATTTTTTCTTGATTGTCAGCAATAATTTGTTGGATGGAATCTGATGGATGATGGTGCTGAAGTGTTGTTGTGTCGTCAGCAAATAATATTAGTAATAAGCCAACAATATCACAAAAACCCGGAAGGTCATTAACATATATAAGAAACAGAAGAGGACCCAACACAGAGCCCTGGGGAACTCCGTGCCGTAATCCCCTCCGTTCAGAGCTCATATGCTCGAAAAAAACATATTGTTCTCTACTGTCTAAGTAAGACCTAACAAGGGCTACACTACTTTGGTCAAAATTGTAGTAACAAAGTTTCCTAAACAAGACTTCATAAGATATACAATCAAAAGCTTTTGTGAGGTCTAAGAAAGTGGCAAAAGTGTCAAGCTTTTCTTCAAAACCATGAGCAACAAATTCAGTTAGTCTATTGATGGCCAATGTAGAAGACTTTTTGTTTCTGAAACCATATTGACTTTGCGTAAAAATATTGTTGAACTCAAAATAATTATTTATCTGGTCTTTTAAAATGGATTCAAAAATTTTAGACACAATAGGCAAGAGTGAGATAGGCCTATAGTTGTTCTTGTCTTCCGAGCTTCCTTTGTTTTTAAAAACTGGTATTACCTTTGCTATTTTTAAAATGTTTGGAAAATAACTGTGTTGTATACACAAATTAAATAGGTCAGTCAATGGTTTGCTCAGAATAAGCTTCAGATATTTAATGATTTTGGCATTAATTTCAAAGCAGTCTTTACTACTACTATTTTTTAAATTAGAAATTTTTTCAAGGACAGTGTTATTTGATACCTTATTAAATTTAAATAAACTCTTGGAATAGTCACCTGTCAAGCAGTCAGTAAAGGATGTGTGCGTTGTTGGCAGATTATCAACAATTTCTTGCGCTATGTTAACAAAATAATCATTAAATACCTGAGCATTAAGGTTACTTGTTTCTGAGACTGCTGTTGAGTTGGAATGGGATTAAACAACACTCCACATGGCCTGAGACTTGTTTGGTGCATTATTAATAAAATTATCGTAGGCAGCTTTCTTGGATTTGGATATTTCAGTCCTATAACGGCACCTGTAGTCGTTTACAGTTTTTTTGGGTACTAAAACCGGATTTTGCTTATTTAAGATGCTTAAAGTCTGAAGCCTATCCCTCATGTCCCGCAATTCACTGCCAAACCAATGAATTTTAGGCCCATTGAAGCCTTTTTTTACCATTTTAGTCTTAAGCGGTAAACATATGTCCATTGCAGAGGTTATAACATTAAAAAAAGTTTTAAACTTGGTTTCAATGTGATGATTTGTATTTAAAATTTGGCCAAAGTCATAGACTTTAAGATTATTAAATAGATCTGAAAGGCCCTGTTCCGTAATAGGTCTAAAACTCAGTCGTGTGCTACGGCAGGGTGTTTGCTGTATTGGTGTGACAAAAGTTATGCCATGGTGGTCCGAAATACCCTCCAGACAATAAGGCATAAGATTAGTTTTATCACAGTGAAAATTAACATAAATATTATCCAGGCACGCCTTGCCTCTAGTTGGAAAATTAACTAATTGGTAAAGATCATATGAATTTAAAAAGAAGTTCAAGTGATTTACATCCTTGGCTTTTGAGTCATGAAAATGAACATTAAAATCACCTGCAATGACAGTATGTGCAGAAATATTTATTTTATCGAGGACTCTGGATAAGATATTAAAATATTCATCCATCTCTGCATTAGGAGATCTATAAACTGTGATTATTTGTGTGTTAATAGACGTAAGTATTTGACATCTCAACATTTTTTGCTAAAAAAACCCATTCAATAAATTAATAAATATATATCTTTTGCCTCTTAAAAATGTCTTAAGATAAATGTAAAAATTCACAAATTATCCTGTGTATCAGCTAAATAAGAATAAATTTATCTTTTTGTTAAAACTAAATATTTTGTACGATTAAATTACAATGTGGAAGTTTTTTTTAATATCCGTGTTTTTACAAAAATCGACCAATGTGCGAGTTCTACTCTAAAAGACGGTCAAGTTTGTCGTAGCATGCGCATTAGCGTGCTCTGAAATAATACGAGTGACGTTTTTCACACGAGCTTTCCTACAACTCCCAACTACTGGGTCTAGTCGAGAGAACGGCATCGCTCAAAAATTGTTATTCGAGGCAGCACTGTGCGTGCCCATAATAGTTTGGTCATTATTCGATCGTCTCGTCACTGCTTTTAAGCGCCTTTATTGGTTGAAACTACTTTTCTTCTCTCAGGCGAACGATCACTTCCTATGACTTCCAGAATCGGTACCCTGTGCGTTTATAGTTAACGATGATTATGTTGACTACCGTTCTAGTATAGATAAAACAACATATTTGGCTTCAAATTTGGGACATTTTTAGGCCTCAATTAATATGTTTTGTGGACCGACATGTTGCTGTCGAAACATTTCTTTTTGAACCGTTTCAGATGTGGAGTGCTCCATCCAATAGATTTTTGAAAGCCTAAACTTAAAATCTTTTAGGACGAGCTTAAGACAAATAAAAAAATAACTTGGTACATAAATTACTGCACTAAAATTCTATGTTTTTAACTACTTACAGTCTAAATATAACTTGTTTATATCTTGGGCGATTCTTTATCATTTTTTAAAAAAAATTGTTTGGTTTTTCATTAGTTGTTGATTAACGCGATTTTAATATTTTTGAAAGTTTCATTATTCACCACATACACTTACAAAATTTTACACTGCTACTAACTGTTGGAGTTTTTTCTTCAGGCACGTACAGCACTTTTTACAGAAAATTGTTTTTTTTTTCTTTAAGATAAATGTTTAAGTTGACAAGCACTTACAGTAAGGAATAAAAAGCCTTGTATATAGTGTGGCTCAAAAGTTATTATGGTCACTTCATTCTCCTATTTTAAGACTTAACAGCTAAATACACTTCATGCATGCCTAAAGTAAAGAAAAAAAGTAGATACCGATTTTGTTTTGTTTTAGCCGGTGAAAAGCAGGATGATAGTTGATTAGTCTTAAAACTGCTCTTTAGTGACAACAAAAAATCTGATCCCAGGTCTTTTAATTAAGTACTTTTAGCATGTTATGAAGTGTGCGCGGGGGGGGGGGGGTAGGCGCATCCCCATCCCCCCCCCAAGAGATTGCCGGTGGCTGCCACTAATTAATTTTAAAATTTTTTGTGAGCGACATTTTCCCAACCTGATAATATCGCTGTAAATCGTCACCTTTTTTCTCCCAACCAAAGTCTTCTGGATTTGGCTGCCTTGTGGATGGGAAATGCGCATTAACCCATATAAACGTTTGCAGACGTGACCGAAGTAATGTCCGAACTAGTGAGCCTTTGGTGGGTGGCAATTGGTTGCTTTCCATTTGGAAAAGCAATACCAATGCAATTCGCCAAAACTTTAAGATAAGCCTAATTTGTAGGTACACCGCCAAGACAACATTAATTTTATTGACTGTTTTTCTAACATCATATATAAGAAGTTTAAAGTTGATCGGCACCTATTAAAATAGGAAAATTAGACAGAAGCAATATTTGGGTATTTTTTTTGTTTTCACTTTTTTAGAAGTATTTAAAAAAATGTTTTTAGTTTATGAGATACTAGCATTGCACTTATCCTGTCTATTAGTTACCTACTACTTATTATTTTTTTACCATAGGTAATGGTGGTGAGAGGGAGAACGTGAGATGAATGTAGTGAAAATATTATGGTTTATTGTTTATTATATATTTATGTTTTAAAAATATATTATGATCACGGAAATCACTCTGTTGAAGGTGAATACTACTTCTGCGCTCATACACATATACATTCTTTTGTGAATTGGCACCAGTCAAACGGCGGTGTTGGAAGTTGGTTGGGCAAAAACTTATACCTTTTTGGAAAGAACGGAAACGGCGAAAAAACATTTTTTTGAAGTTTTTTTTTCATATGTACTTTAGTTTACAAAATATGGGCAAAAATAAAAATGTTTTTTTTTTGAACATTCAGTTTTTCTTAAATATCTTCTTTAGTTTTTGAGATATGCAAATAATGTGAATATATCGATCAATCAACTTGACATTTTTTATAGGAGTTTTTTTTGCTTACTTTGACCTGAACTATAACCTTTTGAAGTTTAGTGCATCTGTAACATTTTAAATTTGCCACTAAAAGTTACTATATTTTATGTATAGGTAGTTAAAAAAAATTATGGAATAGAAAGACTACAAACTAAAATAATAAGTAATATTTTGTGCTACGGTGGACGCATCATCTTTACTAGCGCATTCATCAAAAAGTAAAAATAAAAGAAACGAATTAACTTTATGCACTGTGATATGTAAGTATATTTTTATTGCTTAAAATGTCTAAAGTAATGGTTACAATACCTCTGTTCGTATAATTACAGATTAATCATCTTACTAGTATATTTCTATTCTGGCCTATCTTTTGTTCCTCAGTCATAGCTCAGTTTACTCCACAATGACTTCTCTTGTCGACACATTCATTATCTTGGACCTAAGAGTAAATTTATATTACGTTAATTAATAAGAATTTATTTAATAATAAATAACTGTTTAATATCTCTGTCTATATTCTGTATTATAGTATTATTTACCGTAAAACCCAAAGTAAAGGCTCCCAAAATGTTTCTATGAACATAATCCTTTTTTCTATGAACTTCTCGTCTTTGCTAGACCTAAAAAGCAATTATTTTATCATTAAACATTTATCTAGTTACCGATGTATCTATTATTTTCTTAAGGTTTAAACCGTCAATTACTCACCATATAGTCTTGTTTTCTTCGTGATATTCTTCTCTGTTCTATCTAGCTTTAGAGAAATTTTTCTATGATCTATTTTAGTACCTAGGCAACTGTATCTGCTCAACTATCTCCTCCATAACTAAGGCCACCAATTTTATAGTACTGACTGTCTTAAATAATTAGTAACGCTTGTTGTCCTAGAACATCACCTGAAATAAATACAAATAGTTAACTTACTTACCTATTTTTATTTTCTTTCTTATCAATAATGCTATTTTGATTAACCTGGTACTCACCTTATTATTATCCAAGAAGATTCACATTATAATAGTCTTTTAGCATTGTATGTCATTCGCTTCAAGTCTTGTTCTTGTGCTATCTTTACAAGTTTTCTATGAACTATTATCTATCCGCCTAGAAATTATTTTGTCTATGAGTCCTCCACATCTTTGTTAGAGTTCGCCTATTACATAAGCACGACTTATCTAGTCCATAGACTAAAACAAGTAAATAGATTGTTATTTTTCTCCTAGTTTAACTATTTTTCTATCCTAGTTATTAGACTTACCTTGACTATTTCAATAATCCTCCTTCATCCTTTGTAAATAAAATGGATCGCAGAGCGTGGGTTTGGTTGTTTTTATGGTTGTCATTATTTAAATTTTGCACCTATTGTAAATATTTCCAAAATAATTTCACACCTTTAATTCACGAGTACAATAAATATTAGAATAAAATAAATCGCAGTATGTTATTTTTGCCATTTCCTTTTTTGAGGTCCTAAATACGATGTTGCCAGTTCATTTAGTATAAAAGTCCTTAGACAAAATTTTATATAATATTTTTTTATACTTTTTTGGAATCACTCTGTAATTAGGATTTATGATGTATTTTTCTAGGAATAGGTTCTTACTTAAGAATTTTCAACATGTAATATCTCATCAGCTCCTTGCCTTATTACCTGTGAAATTTTTCTAATCTGGCAACTTGCTTTTAGCGTATTTCTTGTCTTTCTTTTTTTCTTACTTTCCACGTAAGTCTTTCTCTCTTAAATTGTGCGAACTTTTATGTGGGATTTTATTCCGCAGTTATTCTTTTCCACATGCGTGGAAAAGAAAAGGATAGTTATAATAATCATTTTTCCTTATTAGATTAGTATTAATCCACTTGAATTGAATCTTCCTTCTTCCCCTGCATTTAGGAAATGTACATAAGTGTGTAAATAGTTTTGGGAGATCATCCTGCCCAATTATTTGAGTCAAACGAACTCGATTTTAGTTTCTAAAACTCCCGTTGGTGTCGCTACTAATTTCCGTTTTAGGAGTTTGAAGCGCCTCTTCTGCTTCAAGAGTCACTTTTACGCAGTTGTTCCACTTATAGAAAGTGAAATTTAATATCGACCATTTTCTTGGTCATCTTAGCGGATCCATTTAAATTTCACTCAAAGTTGCAAAGAGCTTATTGTGATTTATACTTTGCTGTATTTATTTTTGTAATTTATTGGCGAATTGCATATCTTCGTGAGAAGGATTTTTGGAACACAAAACTGCATGTTAGCTGACGTGAGAGACTCAGCTCTTGACCCTCTGAACATCAAACGAGGTAATTAAATATCTTTTTCTTTTCTTATCTTGTTTAGTTTTAGTGTATATTTTATTTTGTAGGTAATTTTAGTTTTCATAGTTTTTTTTCTTGCCAAAATAGTTAAAAACTACAAAGTAAAGTAGATTACGTGGTCTGGTCAGCCATTTTGCAGTAACATACCGACTTAGAATTATTGTTACAATTTGTTGTAAATTTGATATTATTTTTTTTTGGGGCTATTAATTATTATAAGTGTAATTAAACTAACGTTAAAAATAAATTAATGTTTTAAATTCCAAGAAAAAAAAAAGAAATAAATTAAAAATAATAAGAGTGCATTAGTTCTAGTATTGGTTGTTGCCTACATTAACTGAATTTTGTAGGGTTCTTTCACCTAGTGGTTTTTCCATCAATTTTACCACTCTCTTCTCAATTGGAAACTCATCGGAGCTGGACTTATTGGTTTACTTCCTATACCGACTTACAAAGGAGGCTTATCTAATTGGCTAATAAATAGACCATCACAGAAAACTCGAAATGATGACGACATCACGACACTAAGGAGCTTTTGGTATGATCTAAACGATTTGGAAATTATAGTTTTTGATTTTTTTGTATCCTCACTTTAAGTGGGTACATTTATTGCGTAAAAAAATATCAACCTTTTTTTTAGGGTATTATTTTTTTTTTTTTTTTAAATTATTTACCGATTCTAAACTTTATTAAGTATTAATGCGCCCTGCGTTCGTCTGTAAGCCATTTAGTAATCACTATGCGGTAATGCGTACGGTAGTTTAGTTTTTTTTTTTCTTATAATTTTTTTTACAACCTTGGAATTTTAGGAACTTATAGAAATCCATGACCGATTAATTTAATTAACAAACTTCACCGAAGGTGCGTTGTACTTTTGTATAAAAATTTAAAGGTTCTCAAAAAAAAAATAAAACTCGGCCTATTGTTAAATATTGACTGTTTTTTTTTATTTTTAAAGTTAGTTAAAAAGAGAAAGAAAATAACTCGATTACTTTAAAAGTGAATCTTTATTCACAAGTAATTATTTAATTTTGCCATTTCGTAACTGAGAGGACAATACTACTACCAACAACTTGTAGTTAATTACAAAAAGTAATCAAAGTTGGCTGTGATTGGTTATATTGTTGCCGAAGAGGTAAGTGAATTATTCGTTCCATCTCGTGCATTTATTTATTCCAAAGCTGGTTTTATTTAGAGCGGAGTTCCTCTTATTACCTAAGGAGATTGGAGAAGGTCTGCTACTTCCTGGCGCCGTTAATTTTTTTTGTGTGCTCCTTTATATAACTTTATTTTGAACCCCCCCCCACCGCTCTCAAACTCTGAGCATACGGGCAAACGCATCGCACGCACTTGGCAGCTCCTAACGTAATAAAATTCAGCAGAATTTGGAAGAATTGAAATGAAATAAAGTTCACTTTCAATTTAATTTTATAATATCTTGTGAACGAAAGAGCGTGTGGCAAATTTGGCGCCCAACGTGCCGCCCGAAGCGCAGTAGATTCTTTTTTTTTGAACCATTGAACTTTTTCTACACTGAGAAAAATTTTCGCATTATTTTTTTTTGTAAACTTTTCAAAAGCTAACTCTTTGTCGCAAATTAAAGCCTATGTTTACAGATTAAATAATTTTACGCTCATGCGCAGTAGATTTTTATTACATGTGCAGTAAATTTATTTCATTAATAAACTTAATTATTTTCCCGATTGCCCTTGAGTTTCCCCTAAATTTTCCTGTAAATAACTTCTAGTTGTAAATTATATTCTCTTTGATTAATTTACTTAATGTTCTACATGGTTTGAGTTGCGCAGTAGTGTATCCCTATACGCATGCGCAGTATCATTTACCCCCTGTCCTTGATTTAATTCGCCTGTTTCTTGCTGATTAGTTTTAAATTAATTAAATCGTGTTTGATTACCGCATTTCTTTATACTTTACTTTTACTAGATTTGAAGTCTCGCGCGTGCGCAAAAGCTAACACGCTTATTAATAAAGATATTCAAGTGAAACTGTCACTAATCGTTTTTTTTTATAGCAACGCAAAGTTGTTTTAAAAGGAAACAGCAATATTTTTGCAATTGTTGATGCATGCGCAATACTATTTCTGCATTTAAACTTATTTTTACTAAAAATAAACATTTGCCTTTAAGTGTTTGTATTTTTTTTTGTAAATAAAATTAAATTTTTAAGATTTTTTTTTGTATGCGCAGTTGCCTGACTTTTTGTTAACACGCGGGCGCAATTAAAATTTTGTGCGCAGTGTATTATCACGGGTATAATTTCAATTCTATTTTTAATTTTATAAATTTGGCTTTCATAAAGGCTATTTTAAATTAGTTTGTTCGGACTTAGTAGTTCTTTTTGTCGGTGCTTGTGCCTGTGTAAATAAAAGATGGATTATAAAATGAAAATCGATCACTTGCGGAAACCTGAACTCCAATGGGAGTTGAAGTTGCGCGGTTTACCAGCTGATGACAACGCTACTAGAGACCAAATGAGGGCAATACTTCGGCCATTGCTAAAACTAGAGAGCAAAAGCAAACTGTTAAATTACCCCGACTATGAATTCGATTTCGAAGAAGAGAAAACTTATATCAGTGAGTGTCTAAAGGAGATTTACACACTGATGAAATCATTTGAAGGTGATAAAGCCAAAATTAAATTTGAACGCTTACAGTCCAGATTGGTGCACTTTCTTAACAGAATTAACGTAATGGCCAATGACAAATTATCCGAAGATGAGGCAAAGTCCAAGTCGACTTTATTAGTGGATGTTTTAAAAGCTATGGATACATTGGATAAATGTACGAGGCAGGATCCCAATTTGAGCCTTTTGCTGGACCACACGCATCTGAGTTCAGATTCTGAAGATGATAACACTTCTACTGCATCGAACGTGAACCGGAACACGTCGGCTAATCCTCCACCAGCTACACTACCATCAACGTCCAACGCAACATTTGTAAAGCCGCAACAAATGGATAAATGGGGTATCAAGTTTAATGGCAACACTAAAACCTTGTCTGTACATAGTTTCTTGGAGCGAGTAGAAGAACTTAGGAAAGCTCGGAATGTCACTGAAAAACAAATTTTCGAATCTGCCATCGACTTATTCGAAGCAAAGGGAAAAGAATGGTATCGCTCTAATGCCCATCGTTTCAAAAATTGGACAGGATTGTGCGAATTGCTAAGAAAGCATTATGAAGATCCAGATTATAAACCTCGGCTTTTTAGACAAATCATGGATCGTACACAAGACTCTTCCGAATCGATCGTCAGTTATCTGACGGATATGAATGGGTTATGCAGACGCTATGGAAATATTCCAGATGAAGTACAGCTCGACATCATTATCAGAAACTTGGCACCATTTTATGGAACCCAACTTCCGGTTGTACATTCCATTGAAGAACTGGAAGATGAATGTTTGAAGCTGGAAACAAAGAAGTATAGGGCAGATCATTATGTACCACCATCAAGGAAGCGACACACAATGGTTGAGCCTGATTTCGCTTTTATTTCTGCAACGTCTAGTACCGTTGATAGTTCTGATGAATCAGCGGTGAGCGTAAATATTGTAAATAGTTTTTCTAATTCTAGAACATTGAGCGGTAATCGCTCCACGTCAATCAAATGTTTCAATTGTCAAGAGATTGGACACATAAATAGGGAGTGTACAAAACCCAGAACAAGGCACTGCTATCGTTGTGGAAACCCGAATGAAACCACCAGGACGTGCAAAAAATGTTGCGCTTCGGGAAACGGCCAAAGGGAGAATCAATAAGCCGTGAGACTTCTTCCGTCGTCGATCTATCGGCTATTTCTGTAGATTTTCCTCAAAAAATACTCTTAGACTTTATAATTGGACATGCTAGTGGTGATCAGAGGCCTTATTTAGAGATTTCAATTTTAGGATACCCGATGCGAGGTTTATTGGATTCTGGGGCCTCTCGTACCATCGTAGGTTTGCCAGGCCTCGAGATTTTAAAAAGCCTAGGATTACAGATGCTTAAAAATAACGTAAATTGTACCGTGGCCAACGGTCAGAGCTGTGTTAGTATTGGCTATTTTCAAGTACCGGTGACATTGATGCATAAGACAAAAATAATAGATATACTTGTTTTACCTGAGCTATCCCACCAACATATTTTAGGCATCGACTTTTGGAAAACCATGCAGCTAGTTCCTGATTTAAAACAAGACATATGGCATTTCTCCGACGAATCATCAAATATTCAAATTTGCGGCATTCAAGATGAACACACGCTTACTCCAGAACAACAGATGGCATTGCATAATTTAATAGAACAGAAGTTTTCTGAAATACCTGAAGAACTTGGGTGTTGCAAAGTTGCTGAGCATGAAATAGAACTTTTACCAGGTACAAAGCCAATCAAACAGCGCTATTATCCTGTCTCTCCTATCAAACAGAAAATTATCGACGAAGAGATTCAGGAAATGTTACGGTTAGGAGTTATAGAACCATCAAAAAGTCCATGGTCAAGCCCAGTATGCTTAGCAAAGAAGAAAGATGACCCTTATCGTTTCTGTATTGATTTTAGAAAGCTGAACTCCATTTCGAAAAAAGACGCATACCCAATACCCTATATTTCTTCTATCCTAGATCGTCTCAGAGATGCACGTTATATCAGCTCGATAGACATCAAATCCGCATTTTGGCAGATACCACTTAGCAAGGAATCAAAAGAATACACAGCATTTACTGTTCCAGGACGTCCACTTTATCAGTTTACCCGCATGCCGTTCGGACTGAGTAATTCACCTGCTACTTGGCAAAGAGTCGTTGATAGAGTCCTTGAAAATGATCTAGAACAGAACGTAATGGTATATCTTGATGATATAATCATAATTAGTAGAGAATTCACTGACCATTTAAGAATTTTAGGCATTGTATTCGAAAGATTACGAAATGCAGGTCTGATTGTGTCCAAAAAGAAATGTCATTTCTGTAAACCGCAGCTTGAATATCTTGGTTATCTTGTGGACGAAAAAGGTCTACGTCCAAATCCCGGTAAAGTCGAGGGAATTGTAAATATACCACCTCCTAAAAACGTTCACGAAATAAGGCGATTCTGCGGGACCGCCTCATGGTATCGGCGATTTATTCCTAATTTTTCCACTGTTATGGCACCCATAACTCAATTAACTAAGAAAAACGCAAAGTGGTCTTGGTCTGAAGAATGTCAGAAATCTTTTAATTTAATCAAAGAAGCACTTGTCACCGCACCTGTTTTAACTTGTCCCGACTTCCATCGCACTTTTACGCTCCAAACAGATGCCTCCCATTATGGGCTTGGGGTAGTTTTATCTCAGGAATTTGAAGATGGCGAGAAGGTAATAGCATATTTAAGTAGATCTCTGACACGCCAAGAAATGAAATTTACCGTCACCGAGAAAGAGTGTCTAGCAGTCATTTGGGGTGTAGAAAAATTAAGGCATTATCTGGAGGGACAACAGTTCAAAGTTATCACGGACCACCACTCATTGTTATATTTAGCAAATTTAAAAGATCCTCAAGGTCGACTTGCTCGTTGGTGTTTACGTCTGCAACCTTACACGTTTGAGCTCATTCACAGAAAAGGGAAGGAACACGTGGTTCCAGATTTCTTATCCCGATCTGTCCCCGCCGTAGATTCCGTTAAAATCGAGGAAATCTCAAATACTTCTTCATCTTTTTCCAATACCAAAGACAAATGGTACAAAAACATGTTTTCTCGATTAGAAAAACAACCCGATAAATATCCTTTGTGGCGCACAGAAAATAATCTGTTGTACAAACATGTGAAATCGTCTTATTCGGAGCTGAAAGACCTAGCAAGCACTTGGAAAATAGTGGTACCAAAAAATAAGCGAAATGAAATTCTTATAAGATGTCATGATATACCCGCTGCCGGACATATGGGTGTTTTCAAGACGTATTGGAAAGTGTGTGAGCGATATTTCTGGCCAAAAATGAGATTTGACGTTACCAAATATGTCAAATCTTGTCATATCTGTGCCCAAAACAAAGTAGAACAAAAACCTCCATCAGGACTTATGGGAGATCGCCCAGAGATTACAGAGCCATGGCAAGCTATCAGTCTTGATTATGTCGGTCCGTTACCCAGATCGAAATCTCAGAACACTTACCTTCTCGTTATTACAGACTACTTCAGCAAATATATTGTTCTCTTTCCATGTCGTGCAGCTAAATCAAAATCCTTGTGTAAGTTCGTTGAAGAAGGCGTTTTCTTAACTTATGGTACACCACAGTATTTAACTTGTGACAATGGCCCACAAATGAAATCTAAAGAATTCCAGGATCTGTGTAATTCTTATAAAACAAGGATTTTCTATACTCCCAGTTATTACCCAAGAGCCAATCCTACAGAGCGCGTCAACAGAGTTCTTAAAAGAATGATTAGATCTTATGTTTCTAATGGGAATCACAAAACATGGGACGAAAACCTTGCTGCTATCGCCTGTGCTGTAAGAACTTCAAAATCAGAGACCACCAATTACAGCCCTTATTTCATCAACTTTGGTCGCGATCATAAACTTTTTGGTACTGATTACGATGAGACCATTAAATTAAATTACCAACCTGGATCGGACTCCAATAACTTAATCCAGGAAAGACACGAAAAATTCCGTGAATTGTATGCAGAAATAGCGAAACGTATCCTAGCCTCACGAGAGCGAAACAAACATCGCTATAATTTAAGAAGACGCCCTGTACAGTATGCTGTCGGTCAAAAGGTTTGGCGCAAAAACAAAAGCCTCTCCGATGCTACCAAGTTTTACAGTGCAAAATTAGCACCAGAGTTCCTTGGTCCATTCGTCATAAAACGAAAAACTGGAAGCTGGACATACCAACTTGCTGATGAACAGGGAAATTATAAAGGAGAATGGCATGTGCAAGATCTCAAGCCAGTCTACCCACCAGAACCACCGGATCCAGGCATAAGTTCTGATTCCGAATAGACTAAACCTTTACGCCTATTTTTGCTATGATTTTTGATACCGAGACATCCTATCTATTTATCTTTCTAGTTTTTTTTTTACCTTAACTTATCTAGTTTGTTTTTGTAAATATTTAGCTTTCTACTCTTTATTACGTACTAAGTCTATTCCTTGCTTTTGTTACTTGATTTTTTTTTAAATTTAAGTTTCCACATCGTCCGTAAATTATTTTAGATAATTTCCGTCCTTTCCTTGGAAGGGGGGAGTTGTAACATTTTAAATTTGCCACTAAAAGTTACTATATTTTATGTATAGGTAGTTAAAAAAAATTATGGAATAGAAAGACTACAAACTAAAATAATAAGTAATATTTTGTGCTACGGTGGACGCATCATCTTTACTAGCGCATTCATCAAAAAGTAAAAATAAAAGAAACGAATTAACTTTATGCACTGTGATATGTAAGTATATTTTTATTGCTTAAAATGTCTAAAGTAATGGTTACAATACCTCTGTTCGTATAATTACAGATTAATCATCTTACTAGTATATTTCTATTCTGGCCTATCTTTTGTTCCTCAGTCATAGCTCAGTTTACTCCACAATGACTTCTCTTGTCGACACATTCATTATCTTGGACCTAAGAGTAAATTTATATTACGTTAATTAATAAGAATTTATTTAATAATAAATAACTGTTTAATATCTCTGTCTATATTCTGTATTATAGTATTATTTACCGTAAAACCCAAAGTAAAGGCTCCCAAAATGTTTCTATGAACATAATCCTTTTTTCTATGAACTTCTCGTCTTTGCTAGACCTAAAAAGCAATTATTTTATCATTAAACATTTATCTAGTTACCGATGTATCTATTATTTTCTTAAGGTTTAAACCGTCAATTACTCACCATATAGTCTTGTTTTCTTCGTGATATTCTTCTCTGTTCTATCTAGCTTTAGAGAAATTTTTCTATGATCTATTTTAGTACCTAGGCAACTGTATCTGCTCAACTATCTCCTCCATAACTAAGGCCACCAATTTTATAGTACTGACTGTCTTAAATAATTAGTAACGCTTGTTGTCCTAGAACATCACCTGAAATAAATACAAATAGTTAACTTACTTACCTATTTTTATTTTCTTTCTTATCAATAATGCTATTTTGATTAACCTGGTACTCACCTTATTATTATCCAAGAAGATTCACATTATAATAGTCTTTTAGCATTGTATGTCATTCGCTTCAAGTCTTGTTCTTGTGCTATCTTTACAAGTTTTCTATGAACTATTATCTATCCGCCTAGAAATTATTTTGTCTATGAGTCCTCCACATCTTTGTTAGAGTTCGCCTATTACATAAGCACGACTTATCTAGTCCATAGACTAAAACAAGTAAATAGATTGTTATTTTTCTCCTAGTTTAACTATTTTTCTATCCTAGTTATTAGACTTACCTTGACTATTTCAATAATCCTCCTTCATCCTTTGTAAATAAAATGGATCGCAGAGCGTGGGTTTGGTTGTTTTTATGGTTGTCATTATTTAAATTTTGCACCTATTGTAAATATTTCCAAAATAATTTCACACCTTTAATTCACGAGTACAATAAATATTAGAATAAAATAAATCGCAGTATGTTATTTTTGCCATTTCCTTTTTTGAGGTCCTAAATACGATGTTGCCAGTTCATTTAGTATAAAAGTCCTTAGACAAAATTTTATATAATATTTTTTTATACTTTTTTGGAATCACTCTGTAATTAGGATTTATGATGTATTTTTCTAGGAATAGGTTCTTACTTAAGAATTTTCAACATGTAATATCTCATCAGCTCCTTGCCTTATTACCTGTGAAATTTTTCTAATCTGGCAACTTGCTTTTAGCGTATTTCGTGTCTTTCTTTTTTTCTTACTTTCCACGTAAGTCTTTCTCTCTTAAATTGTGCGAACTTTTATGTGGGATTTTATTCCGCAGTTATTCTTTTCCACATGCGTGGAAAAGAAAAGGATAGTTATAATAATCATTTTTCCTTATTAGATTAGTATTAATCCACTTGAATTGAATCTTCCTTCTTCCCCTGCATTTAGGAAATGTACATAAGTGTGTAAATAGTTTTGGGAGATCATCCTGCCCAATTATTTGAGTCAAACGAACTCGATTTTAGTTTCTAAAACTCCCGTTGGTGTCGCTACTAATTTCCGTTTTAGGAGTTTGAAGCGCCTCTTCTGCTTCAAGAGTCACTTTTACGCAGTTGTTCCACTTATAGAAAGTGAAATTTAATATCGACCATTTTCTTGGTCATCTTAGCGGATCCATTTAAATTTCACTCAAAGTTGCAAAGAGCTTATTGTGATTTATACTTTGCTGTATTTATTTTTGTAATTTATTGGCGAATTGCATATCTTCGTGAGAAGGATTTTTGGAACACAAAACTGCATGTTAGCTGACGTGAGAGACTCAGCTCTTGACCCTCTGAACATCAAACGAGGTAATTAAATATCTTTTTCTTTTCTTATCTTGTTTAGTTTTAGTGTATATTTTATTTTGTAGGTAATTTTAGTTTTCATAGTTTTTTTTCTTGCCAAAATAGTTAAAAACTACAAAGTAAAGTAGATTACGTGGTCTGGTCAGCCATTTTGCAGTAACATACCGACTTAGAATTATTGTTACAATTTGTTGTAAATTTGATATTATTTTTTTTTGGGGCTATTAATTATTATAAGTGTAATTAAACTAACGTTAAAAATAAATTAATGTTTTAAATTCCAAGAAAAAAAAAAGAAATAAATTAAAAATAATAAGAGTGCATTAGTTCTAGTATTGGTTGTTGCCTACATTAGCTGAATTTTGTAGGGTTCTTTCACCTAGTGGTTTTTCCATCAATTTTACCACTCTCTTCTCAATTGGAAACTCATCGGAGCTGGACTTATTGGTTTACTTCCTATACCGACTTACAAAGGAGGCTTATCTAATTGGCTAATAAATAGACCATCACAGAAAACTCGAAATGATGACGACATCACGACACTAAGGAGCTTTTGGTATGATCTAAACGATTTGGAAATTATAGTTTTTGATTTTTTTGTATCCTCACTTTAAGTGGGTACATTTATTGCGTAAAAAAATATCAACCTTTTTTTTAGGGTATTATTTTTTTTTTTTTTTTAAATTATTTACCGAGTCTAAACTTTATTAAGTATTAATGCGCCCTGCGTTCGTCTGTAAGCCATTTAGTGATCACTATGCGGTAATGCGTACGGTAGTTTAGTTTTTTTTTTCTTATAATTTTTTTTACAACCTTGGAATTTTAGGAACTTATAGAAATCCATGACCGATTAATTTAATTAACAAACTTCACCGAAGGTGCGTTGTACTTTTGTATAAAAATTTAAAGGTTCTCAAAAAAAAATAAAACTCGGCCTATTGTTAAATATTGACTGTTTTTTTTTTATTTTTAAAGTTAGTTAAAAAGAGAAAGAAAATAACTCGATTACTTTAAAAGTAAATCTTTATTCACAAGTAATTATTTAATTTTGCCATTTCGTAACTGAGAGGACAATACTACTACCAACAACTTGTAGTTAATTACAAAAAGTAATCAAAGTTGGCTGTGATTGGTTATATTGTTGCCGAAGAGGTAAGTGAATTATTCGTTCCATCTCGTGCATTTATTTATTCCAAAGCTGGTTTTATTTAGAGCGGAGTTCCTCTTATTACCTAAGGAGATTGGAGAAGGTCTGCTACTTCCTGGCGCCGTTAATTTTTTTTGTGTGCTCCTTTATATAACTTTATTTTGAACCCCCCCCACCGCTCTCAAACTCTGAGCATACGGGCAAACGCATCGCACGCACTTGGCAGCTCCTAACGTAATAAAATTCAGCAGAATTTGGAAGAATTGAAATGAAATAAAGTTCACTTTCAATTTAATTTTATAATATCTTGTGAACGAAAGAGCGTGTGGCACATCGTTTAAAATTCTACGGCTAAAGTACAGTACTTCGTATGTTAAAAAATTATAATTTGATAGGGGAGACAAAAAACAAGTTTGATGCGAGAAAAGCCTTGATTTTTGGCTACTATTAAATAAATTTCAATCACTTTATGTTGGTGGCGTTAACTAACTGCATATCAATAGATGGCCTAGGAACTCCGGCCGAGCGGTTTTCCTAAAAACCTAAGTTTGAGTGAAAATGCGAGTTACGAGGTATTTTACTTTGGCCCTCGAAATATCTCTGCCAAAAATTCCGCATAAAATCTGCTAGAAAAAATTTATGAGATTTGACCATTTTTTAGCAAACTTTATATTTTGTAAATAGGATGTGGAGAAAACTTGCAAAAATCAGGCCAACACATATTTTTTCTACAACTTTGAATAAGGAAAACAAGTCATTAAATCTTATAAAGCTCTATAAAAAAAAAACATTTTCTCGTAAAGGTTATACAAAATTTTTGACAGTGTGGATTCTAACACAAAATGTAACCAAAAATTCAAACTTAAAAATAAATTTATGGTATATCCAATTTAGCCGGACATGATAAAAACAGTAAACGTAGGTAAAATAGGTTTGTCTTTTTAAGTTTCATTTAATAGTAAATTATAATAGTAAGTTGTAAAATTAGCAAAAGAAATAAATAAATGTATATCTACATTTACATATTACAAAATCAATTTAAATTACCTGCAATTACCGCTTGCAGTTTTTTATTTTCCCTTTTCATTTCTTCGATTTGTTTTTGCATTTCTTCCATCTATAAAAACAAAAATGAATATGTAGGTATCATGAAACAAACAGAAAAATTACACTTTTTTCTATTATTTATTTAACTTTCTATAATAAATACCTATACTTATATATCATTATTACTTAATCAACTAATATAAGCCAGATTCCCACCAACCTAAAAAAGACCTGGCTCCACCTAGGTATAACTTTTCTTATACTGTTTTTTAACTTTTTATTTATTCTTACCATATTTTTGCCTATAAATTTTTGTATTTTTCTTAAATACCTCAAAAACTACTGACCTGACAGTTTTGAATATACCTAGCAAACATTGATGTGCTGGTACTTTACTAATATTGTACTTTAACTATTGGCAACTGCTGGCACCGGAATGATGTGCATTTTTTTATTATTTTTACATAGTATAGTTTGCACATTCTAAAAAAGTGCCAAAAATTCAACAATCTAGTACTTTGTTTTCAATATAAATCAAAAAATGGTACTTTATTTAAAAAAAACTCTAAGTGCAGCCAGATTTAATGGCAAAAAATATTCTCTAAGTATATAGTTAGGACTCTTACGAAAACTCTTACCAATCCCCGTTTCAATTGCGTGCCGAAATTGGTTTAACTACAGATTTTAAAAATATAGGTCCTGAAAACATATGATCTGCTTATTGGACTGTTGGCAAACGCATAATAAAAAAAAATATGGCTGTTTAAAAATGGCAGTCAAGCCTTTTACGCGCCATTTTTTAAACAAATCGTATCTTTACTGGTATTTAACCGATTTTGATGAAATATATTTTATAGTATTTTAAATATAACGGGCTATTTAGAAAAAGAAAAAAATATGATTGTTTTATGTCAAATTTTTTTTCTCAAACCGCTTACTTTTTTGGGCATTTTTTTTATCTTTTCTTGAAAGCTATTGACTTTACGAAAATAATTTTTATTTCAAATAATTTAGAGCCTTTATGGTAAGAGTTGTGACAACTGTTTCTCAATATGCACATCTATTCATAAATTCATGAGTTTTAAATGTGCATATGAAGTGTTTTCCCGCCTCCTTACAGCCCCTAGGTACTGGGACAAAGTTGGGAGTATTCAAAATTGAGAAATGGTCCACTGCGCCCTTAGTGATGCATTTTTGTTGATATAGGGTGAAAGATAAGTGTAATATAATTCTTTAATAGAAATCGACAAAATTTTTAGCCCCTAACCCCCATTATACCACTTCAGGCTTTTCTGAACTTATTCCTGGTATGCCTGTCCTTTTTATTAAAGTCCAAAATTTTGGTTCATTTGAGGGAATGCAGATCCTGAAACTCAAGCATTCAGGCTCCCAGGGTTCAGTACCTTTCTCTTGTATATGAATGCTCCAACCAGTGTTGCAGCAATGTCTTTTCTGTCTGCCGCCGTAGGGCATCTAGAATCATGATAATAAAAATTTAAAAAAACTTACCTTAAAACGCCGTCAACTGATTGCCCTAGGAAGGATGCAGATCACTGCCGGGGGGGGGGGAACCGGAGACAAGGGAAACCTTGACTCCCACTCCTCGGGGAGTAAAGCTGAACCTGGGAAGAAGGCTGACCCACCGTCCAGTACAGGCGGCCAAAGCAAGCCGCCAAGTGGTACCCCCGCAAGTGGGAACCCGAAAGCGGCGAGCCGAGGCCAAACGTCTAGGCGCGGGACAACTTCATCCCGTGGGGGCACCTCGGCCCACCAAGGCGTCAATATGAGAAGGCGGCCAGGGAACTGGCCAAAAAAGTAGCAATGGCCAACCTGCCGACAGGACCAAAAGGAGTGTCGGACAGCACCAGCCAGGGGACCCAAGCAGGGACCTCAGGGGTGCAGCCCGCCACCCCAAAGCGCCCCCGATCTGAGCAGCAGACGCCGCCTGAAAGACTGGGCAAAAAGTCTAGAAGGGACGTAGCGTTGAAAGGCAAGGGAGACGGGGAAAACAGGTCGCCTCTTTTAAGGGACGACCTGGGTTCCCAACAACAGAAAGAATTAAAGGTAAAAGATAGGACCATAAAGGTGGTTATATGTAGCGCGTACCTTCCGTACGACAGCGTAGATCCTCCTCCTTCAGAGGAATTAGCGCGGGTCATCTCATTCGCGGAGATTAAAAGACTTCCAGTAGTCGTGGGGTGCGACGCCAACTCACATCACGTAGCGTGGGATAGTAGCGATAAGCGTGGGGAGGCTCTTTTTGAGTTTCTGACCACCACGGAACTGGAAATAGTGAATAAAGGGTGCGAACCAACGTTTGTCGATAAGACACGACAGGAAGTTATAGACATAACACTGGTCTCGCGGAGTATATACCAAGACGCTGTCAACTGGAAAGTAACAGAGGAGATTATTACGCATGATCAGGTACGAGATAGACACCGACGAGAAAATCCAGGAACAAAAAAGTAACCCGCGTAATACGGACTGGAGACACTTCTTAGCGACCCTAGACCTGAATAAGGGTATCCTAGAAATGAACATCGACAACTGTGAGGACTTAGAAGAGGCAGTCGACAAGCTTAAAACTGTCATAACAACAAGTTTCGAAGAGGCGTGCCCCTAAAAACCCAGTCGACCCGACGAGTGCCATGGTGGAGCAGCAAGCTAGACAGACTTCGCAGCAAAACCAAAAAGGCACTAAACAAGGCGATGGAGAATGACTCTTGGGAAATATACAGAGAAGCTAGAAAGGAGTTTAAAAAAGAGGTAAGAAACTGCAAAAGAGACAGTTGAAGGAAATACTGCGGAGAGATTAATTCCCTTCCAAATACCTCCAGACTTCTCAAAATCCTAAGCAGCGAGAATAAACAAACTCTTACATCGTTAAAAAGGCCAGACGGGAGCTGGACCGCCTCATGCGAGGAGTCAATACGACACCTGCTCGAGGTTCACTTCCCGGGAGAGGGCGGCGAACTAGGGGCGCAGAGGACCGCCGGACCCCGGGAGGGGCAAGACATTGACTGGAGACTGGCGGACCGAGTGGTCTCGGATGCTACCATCTTGCCCAGGAGACCAACCAACGAGTTCAGCCCCTACAAGTCCCCGGGCCCGGACGGCATATTCCCGGCGCTCTTGCAAAAAGCCAAGAGATACTCCTACCTTTTGTAAAGAGAATCTTTAGGGCCAGCATAGAGATGGGATATGTACCGACAGAGTGGAAAAAAGCCATCGTTGTAGAGTGGAAAAATGCCACCGTTGTCTTTATTCCGAAAGCCGGAAAGAAAGACTATACGGCGGCCAAATCCTTCAGACCCATTAGTCTAACATCTTTTTTGATGAAAGCATTGGAAAGAATGGTGGACAGACACCTACCGAATGGGTAAAATCTGCACTAACAGGGAGAAAGATCCAGGCCAATCTAGGAGAGTCCAGGGTCAACATAGAGGCAACGGGAGGCTGCCCACAAAGTAGCTGCTTATCTCCACACCTGTGGTGTCTGATCATGGGTACTCTCCTACAACGCCTAACAGAGGAAGGATTCGACGCCCACGCATACGCCGACGACGGTGTCGTGGAGGTGGTAGGCCACCACCTAAACACCGTCTGTAACAGAATGCAAAGGGCGTTACGAATCATAGAAGGCTGGTGTCAACAAAACGGTCTCTCTGTCAATCCAGGAAAGACAGAGATGATCCTGTTCACAAGAAAGAGGAAAATAGAGGGATTCAGAGCACCCAAGATGTACAGGAGACCCCTGACTTTGGTTTCAGAACTGAAGTACCTAGGGGTCACCCTAGACAAGGGGCTCACCTGGACACCACACGTTGCGAAATTGACCAATAAGGTGCAGGCAACAATGTGGCAACTGCGTCGAGTGGTTGGCCGCACCTGGGGTTTGAGCCCCAGAAACCTCCTGAAATCCTACACGGCAGTACTAAGACCAAGGATCCAGTACGGATCCATAGTCTGGTGTGGCCAGCAGTGGAGAAGGTCACTACTACCCTCAAGCTTAGGAGCCTACAGGGAACCATATGCAGCGGGATAACCGGCGCTATGAGGACGGCACCTATACAGGCACTCGAAACCATTCTGGGACTGCCGCCGCTTCCGATCTGGATCAGAAAAGAAGCGATGGCGACCCACCTCCAGCTGAGAGATAGATACAGATCAATGGAGAGGTAGAGGGGAAGCTGCGGGGCATCTTAGGATTGCCCAAATCGCCGAGAGAGAAATCCCTATCGCAGCGATTAAAACACAAAGACCAAAGATCCCCTGGAGATTCAACAAGAGGTACAAAGTAGTCATCCCAGACAGGTAACTATGGCAGAGTGAAAACCTCCGCGAACAGTTCGAGGAGAACGCCGTGATGTGCTATACCGACAGGTCGAAACTGTCGGAGAGGCAAACTACAGGATCGGGGGTTTATGTGGGAGACCAGGAGGTTCGAAAGAGCTACCCGCTCGGAGAGCAAGCCACGGTCTTTCAGGTGTATGCCATAATAATGGCTGCAACCATGGAAGAAATAAAGAACGGTAGGGAGGGGCATGTTTATATATGCTCCGACAGCCAATCAGCCCTAAAGGCACTAAGGGTGGAGGAATGTGCGGATGCACTAGAATCCTTAGGAGAGGGCAAGCAAGTGACACTTATGTGGGTACCGGGACATATGGGGGTGCCGGGTAACGAGATGGCCGACGAGCTCGCCAGGATCGGGGGCCGGAACCACTCCTAGGAACAACCAAGAGGCAATTGAAAAGTCGACTCAAGAAATGGGCCAACGATGCCATGACGACCGTTTGGAGAGGAGGATCAGGATCAGACAGACCAAGGACTTCGTGAAGGGCCCGGATGTAGCCAGACAAAAATGGCTTCTGGGGAGATCGCGAAGGGATGCTGGTCTGCTGACAGTTATCATAACAGGTCACAACCGACTAAGGAAGCACATGGCCCGGATCGCGGTGGAGAATGACTCGACCTGCCGGGCCTGCGGGCGGGCAGAAGAGACATCTTGACACGTTATAGCGAACTGCGAGGCATACCAGAGGACGAGATACCAGGTATTCGGTTTCCCGATCCTGGATGAGGAGGACAAAATACTGGACTTTGCAAAAAAAGCAGTGAAACCAAATGAGCAGACTGCCAGACCAGTGGTGCAGGCGGTGGATTAGGGGCAGGCTCGGGGTAGGGCAGAAAGGGCCCAGGGAGGCGTACTTGCCAGGCTTCGCGCTGCCCCTTCTCTACTACTACCTTAATTTTCAAAAATAATTTTACTACTGTCATCGCAAGCCGCTAGCTTGCCAAACGAAACTCGAGCTCTAAACAGTACAGCTAGGTTTGACTGGTTGAATTACACTACGTGGTACATGCGCTAACGCATCAAAATGCGTAGAGGAAATATAATAATATATATCAAATCTAACTACATCAATTACGCGGCTAAAACAAATTCACATGTCCTCTTTTTCTAAATGCTTTCCTCTGAGAGAGATCCAACATACCAGCCTCTACACCCTTCGACCCCGCAATCTAACTATCTTCTTGAGACTAACTCTGACAGTTGAAGAAGGGTTGAAGAGTGTGCAGGCGGGTATTTTGCTTGGTATGGGTAGTATGCTGGATCTCTCTCAGACGAATGCATTTAGGAAAAGAGAACAATGGTTACTATGTTAAGCTCGCAGAAACAGATCTATTATTTAAAATGTAGGTCATTTCCATTGGCATTTTAATTGGTTTTAGGTCCGTTTTTGCGAGATTCATACGGCATAACAGTGTGGAAAAACTAATTACGTCAAGGTATGTTGTTGCTAAATTCAATTTCTAGTTGCCACATGCGCAATAAAAACGTAGATAATACCAACTGTTTTTAATAAAAGGCATTATAATTTAAAAAAAAGTCGGCCTGTAGTTTCAATTTGACACGTTTATTTTAAAACCATAAATACAGTTATAGCAGTCGCGTGACATATTTGGTATTGTTGTCAACCCAAAAAAGACAGATTTTTTTGAAAAACTTAAAATATACATTTTTACCTCGTAGTTTTGCTAGTAACAACACATAGCTACCATGACGTCAGGTATGATGTTTTACATACCATACTATCTAACTATCTTTCGAAGGTAGTTAAATGCTTGTGGTATGTTATAATTTACGTTTATTTTACTTGTTACACCTCTTATGCGGCAACATGAGTACAATTAATAAAATATTAAATAAATAAATATCATAAAGGTTCTCAAAAATTAAAAACAGTAAAAGTCACGTAACTCCTATACTGCCATCCTTAGTTTAAAGGTTTACATACTTGCAAAAACGTTAATATTTCAAATTTTCTTCAAGATTTTGTTTTAAATATTTTTAGAATTGTAAGAAATATTGAAATGTCAAAAAAATGCACTTTTTCTTTTGTATACATAAAAAAGTGCAGGCACTAGGAATTCATAACTAATTTTACGCCACTGGTACTAAGCATAAACCCCGTAAGTGCGTCAGTCGCGCAGATGCTGTGTTTTTACTTAGTAAAAGCGTAATTTTTTTGACCCGAGCAACTGTCAAGCCAAAATATAAAGTTTTTGATATCTCTGAAAAAGAGCCTAAAACGTGCTGATCATTTATTCTTTAGATCGACCTTCAATCGTGCCAAACACAGGCAAATGATTTACATTTTTGAGAATTGTCTAAAGGCACAAAGCTTTTATTAAAGACGCTAAGTCTTTGGGTAAATATGGCCTTCTTGAACATGTCCAGCCTCGGCAACATTATAACCTTTTGCAAATCCACCGATCTTTTTAAAATATGCGGGGAGTTTGCATCTTTAACTGCTCGATACTCGCTTTTCGATTTTTTAGCTCTATCTATATGATATTGCCAACATTTGCATACTTCACAATCATTTGCCAAATTATAAAAGTTGTGATTGCTATTATGTAGTTTGAATTCTTCACATTGTTCGCACTCCTCGTGGCCGAGGTTTGTGAACGAGATATTTTTGTTTTTTAGAGTACTACGATATATTTCATATGAACATTTTTGTTCAGGGTGCATTGTTAAAAAATCATTGTACATTTTTGTAATACTAATATCGCTACGTAAATATCTTCTGTTTGGTGTTCTCGGCGGTAATGTGATATACTAGGATTAAAACTTTCAATATAAGCATCTATACGTTCAGTGGGTATTTTAAATTTCGATGCTCTTTTTCCGCGTTGATCTATCGGTGGTTGAGAAGAAGATGTGGATGTTGCAATATTTGTTTGTCTTATTATTAACCCCTGAATAGCCCAATCATTGTTTTTATTATAACCTAGAGTGGTAAACAAAATATATATTGTGATTTTCTCCTGTCTCGTCCTTTAAGTAATACTAATACTTTAATGAATTTTTTCTTTTAAAATTGTCTGGATTGTCGGCTAGTGTTCTTCTTTTTATATTAGATCTCGCTATACAATGTTCTATAAAAGATTTCTGCTCGGACCGATTAAAATCCCAATATATGGTATTAATTTATTTTCTTCTTTTTTCATTGATTTTACTGTTGCATTCTTTTCGACATACATTAGTAGCACAACTAGGTTTTGCGTTGTGTTTAGCTTTAGTTTAATCTTATTTTTTTCTTTTCTTAATTGAATACTTTCCTGAAATTTTCATCTTTTCCTTATTTCTCCCTTTTTAGTATATTGCACAGAATCTAAAAACAAAAATTATTTAATAGATTTAAATCTTTAAATCTATATGTATAAGTATTCGTACCTTCTACGATTGCCCTATCATCCGTCTCAACATTTTACTTTTCTAGTTCTTCGTCATCCTTCGTTTCAATATTTTGCTTTTCTAGTTCTTCGTCATCCTCCGTTTCAATATTTTGCTTTTCTAGTTCTTCGTCGACCTGTTTTTCAACGGCAACGCATCTTTCATGCTTTTTGTATTCTTTGTGCTCTTTGTTTAAATTTTCTTCTTCCAATAGTTTCCTTTTGATATTTCTTTGCTTACCTGACTTCAATTTTATTTGATTGAGACTGCTGTCTCCTAAAAATATGTAAAACATTCAAATCGTAATTCTCATAGGTAGTTTTTTTTTGCTATACGTTAATGTGTCTAACCTAAATTTTATCTTTATAAATCTATATGCATATAAGTAATCTTACCTTCTGTGATTGCACCCTCCGTCTCAATATTTTGATTTTCTAGTTCTTCGTCGTCCTTCGTCTCAATATTTTGCTTTTGTAGTCCTTCGTCGACCTGTTTTTCAATGGCAACGCAGCTTTCATGCTTTTTATATTCTTTCTGCTCTTCGTTTAAATTTTTTTCTTCAAATAGTTTCCTTTTCACAGTTGTTTGCTTATATGACTTTAATTTTATTTAATTAAGACTGCTGCCTCCTAAAAACATAAAAAAACATTTAAATCTCATGGTAATAAGTAGTTTTTTTTCTATACTATTTTGTTACTGTTTCTAACCTAAATTTTTTGAGGTAGAGTTAATTTATTATGTTAAAAAATATTGTATACTACAGCCGCCATAACAAGGTGTATTAGATCAGTCATATTATAGAATATTTATGTATGATTGTTGCCACTTTACCTTTTAAGTCAACGTGGTCAACTTTTATGGCTTCTTTTATTTCGCTTGTTGTGTGGTTTTGAGGATTTTCGATATTCTTTTGATTTTCTGTAAGTTTAAAATAAAAGTTTATTAGCTTTTTAAATTAAGTAATTTTTTATTCACCTTTTAACATTACCACAAACCAAAGAACTGGATTCCGGAACAGCCTGAATTGTGACTTTAATCTTATTATCATCCAAAGATTCAATGCTTAAATTATTTTCCATTTGCAGTTTGACGAAGCTCTTTACTTTCGTCATATCTATAACTTCTGTAGTGCTAATAATATTATTTGGTGTTTAAGAAACTTGATGTTTGTAGCCAGAGATGAATTCCATTTTTTGTGTACATTGGATCATCTATATTGTTTAAGTAAATGTCTTTTAGAATGTTTATACCACCATCAGTATTTACTTTATGTTCAAGATTAATATCATCAACAATAGGTAAGTTTTCATGATGACAAATATTTTGTAGGCTAATTAGCTCAGGGACCTCTTCATCTTGATTTTCAAGGTTCCGTGCCATATTAACAATGCGTTTCACTCTTTTTGACATTTTAAATTCTTCCTAAAATTTTCAAACATACTTAGCAAAATTTTAACAGTTAAACTAAGAATTCATACCAATTTTATCTATGATAATTATTTCGATGAGGATATTTCGTATTAAGAGCATACCTATTATGTTTTTACAAATTTGTTTGTAAATATGGCTAAATAATAATTAAAAAAAAATATATGCACATAAAACATATTTTGCAAATCTTTTAAGGGATAAAAATAAACTTTGAAAAAAAAAGCCACACCAAATATTTAGATTCAAAATGCAGTGACCTTAGTAAAAACTGGTTGGAAAGTGATAGTTAACAGATGTTTAGAGGTGCGAAAATAACACATGTCACTCTTCCGACCTCTTTTATGTAAACAAAGGTAATGTGACATTTTCCAAGCTTCAAAGGTTGAAAATAAAACATTTTTAATAAAAATGCGAAAAAAAACTTTTTGAAGTGTTATTTAATAAATATTTGTTAAAATTCTTTTCTGGCGACTGTAAATAGTTTTAAATGTTAAATTTTAATTAAATTGGTTTATAAATGACAAAGTTCGCCATTTTGAATCCGCCATCTTGAATTTTTTAAATGTTTGTAAATAATTCTTTTTAGTGGCCATAAAATACTTTAAAATACCAAATTTTCACCCATTTTGGGTCCGCCATCTTGTATTTTTTGATAAAAAAATGAAATATGTTTTTATGTATTGTCACAGGAACTCTACATGTGTTGTACCCAGAGTTGATAGATTGAAACATACCGTAAGTAAATAATTTTTTTTAATATAGCAAATTCTAGAATAATCAATATTAGTATGTTAAACTGCGTTATTTTTATTTAATACTTCGAAAAATAAACTATATTGGCAACGGCGCGGCATTTCCGCACCAATAGCATAAAGCTAAGCGTAAAGGTAACGTTTGCCGAACTCTATCGTAAAGTATGTACACAGTGATGGCAAACTGTTTAAAGGTTTTTAATTAGATACAAATTATAGCACTTTTTTGAACTAAACGGTACCTACCTATTATAATTATTTGTGATAGGTACTTTCTGTGTATTTAAAACTTTTACCTGATGTAAATGAATAACCAAAAAACCTATTTCAACAACTTCCCCATAAGAAAACGTTAGGACATACCTAGTACGGATTAAATATATTTTGTTTTAATTAAAATCCAGTTCATACATATTCCAAACAGGTTAATTAACAATTTTTCACAAAAATAAAGTAATATTCCTACCTGTTTCCAGAGTTCCTTAAAGATGTGTCACACTTTTAGGTTAAATCAGCACAGCTCACTAACTACATTTAAAAAAGCACGTCTTCTTTCCGCTAGGTTTTAGAACAAACTAAAAAGTGGCGCGATTAATAAGAATAAACCCCGCAATTACGGCGAGAAAAGTAGAAGCGGGGTTCTGTCTTAGTAACAAGCCAGCGGTATAGATGCGGCGTTTGAAGAATCAGTGTGTGCTTCTAAGAAAAAAGCCCACATATACACAATACTTAGCATAAACCTCGCATCTACTTGGAGCGGGCAAGTAGATGCTAGGTTTTTACTTAGTAGCCAGTAGTTGCGGGGTTTTCTCTAGGTAAATGCCTATGATTTTGCAGATGCGGGGAAAAAAAATGTAACAAAAAAAAAACTAATACGAATACGAACCCATTGTGACCAAAAACTCAATTTTCAATTTTTTTGTATTTACGGGGTTTATGCTAAGGACGGCAGTATATATATCGAACCCTAGTTCACAGGTTACGGAATAATTTTTCCCTATGGCTAAAAATTTTTCATGTTTTAGAATTTGAAAATATTCTCTAAAAACCATTATTACATTTTCGTATAAGATCCATTTGATTAAATGATTTTTGTTTTATTTGAAACACAGTTCCTACGGCACGATGTTCATTTTGTGGTTTATTTCTTTTACTTTACTCAGTACAAAACTGAAATTATCAGTTTTCAAATGGAATATGAAAACTGAAAAAGTGCACCCCAATGCAACAGCAGCACCGATTCAAATGTGCACTGATGGCGCACCAGTTTAACCAATGGAAGCCAGTATTACATGTACATATATACTGCACTAATGGTCATTTGCACCAACCAATTTAGGGTAGAACTAGTACTAGGGAGCCTCTAAATTTAAATAGAGGTCGGTTTCCGTTCGCTGAAGTGTTTAGGTGACCCCTAAACTCTCTAACAGGTTGTTGCACGAAAGTGCCACAAAATGCAGTTTAGTAAAACTTCGTTTTAATTTAACGTAATTTAATTTTTGTCTGTTATACCATTTCAAAACGGCTCATACATAGCTAAACGCAGTTTTAAATCTTTTTTGTTGAAAGCCGCATCGAGCGAATGAAATACTCAGCCAACCAAATTAGAATATTTGAACATTTAACCTTATTCAAGTTTATTTTTTAATAATTTTTTCGTGTGATCGTATGCTACATTTTCTTTTCTGGGAAAAAACAGGATCATAAAGTAATGGATTCAGAGGAAACAGTAATAGGTTGGTTGGACCGGGCGTTTCATGCAAGATTTTCTTTCAATACCCTTGAAGAAAAACCGGCACGCATTGATTGTGGCGGGCGAGATGTATAGCAGAATGCACTTTTTAATTTAAAGTTTGCAAGCGACTGAAAAACGTTAAGAGTGATTCTCCGGGCAATTGTTTTAACCCTTGAAAATCTTGAATGAATCCCTGCTATCTCCGAAATGCAAATTTAATAGTTGTTTTATTTCTATCCACAAAAACAGATTTCTAGTACTGATCAATTGTGCGGCGTTCGTTCTTAATTTATTTTTATGTGAATTACTAACAAATCACCCACTGCCATGTTGTAAGCACAATCACATGCGTGTATGAATGTACTTAAATTAAAGAATTACCATCAAATTCGGGGATTATTGATAAAATTTTGGATAATCGATATGGTTCCAAAAACGAATCTGGCGTATTTACGAGCATCTGTTGATGTTGTATATTTACACTTGTATTTGCCATTGTAATTATAGGTGCGGTTTGAGTAATAGTTGTTGCTGGTGTGGATGTCATTTTTATTTGCTCTGTTTAGACTTTTTAGGGTAAATACTAGATAAATTGAAAAAATCTTATTTTATTATATAAACAAAGTTTTTTTGAAAAAATAATAAATATTTGTAATACGTATGATTCACAGTTTAATCACTTACATGTAGACTTTTAATGCCATTTGCCGTGTTCTTTGCTTGTTGAGTACCAGGGCCTTCACCAGGTGTTCCTTCCGTACCCTTGTTGCAAAGTAAAGACGCTTGTCGGCTTCGGAGCTATCTACTTTATTTAGCAATGCACTCGCGAATTAGTATGAGTTTAACTTTTCAAAAACTATTTTATTTCGTAAAATACAAAAAAGAAAACTTATAATAATGGCTTAAGACTGGGTGGTGGTGTGGTTGTGAGAGTAGCAAGTCAGCGGGAATGCACGTGTGCTTCTTGAGTCTCTTCAAAGTGTAGGAAGGAATTCTCATATAACATGTATAACATAAAGTATACTAAACACAAATCAAGCCCATTTCTCTCCAGTAAAATCATTCGATAGTTAAACAGCTATTCCTCTGGCTAATAATTTGACAGATATTGAATTACAAACAGCACATCTGTCACGTTCTGATCACAATAAGCTCTGTGCGCCTGTAACCTCACCATGAAACAAATCCAAAAAATCTTCAGTATGATTTAAGAATCTTTACTTTTTTTCCTTTTTCCAGTTTGTCGACTAGATTCTACTTTCTAAAGTTTTCTCAGGGCAACGTAGGTTTCAGGGCACAACCCAGGATTAGGTTCAAAACTAAACAAAATATGTTTTCTCTAAAACTCAATCCCCATGAACCTACTTTCTAAAGTATACTCCTACCTCAACATACCACCCAAAATCTCAACACAAAAAATTGTTAAACCTAAAATGTAATATTATATAATTTTTAGCTTGCCTTTATAAAAATTTGTTCCAACTTGTTTGCAGACTAACGCTGCGAAACTCATCTAGCATGAAAACTCAGTGCACTAGACAACTGCCGCTCCTGCACTAGATAAAGCATCCCCATGCATGAAGCTAGAGAGCGCGCGACGACCGTCACCGGAATGGTTTGTGAAAAATCGTCAAAAAACTCCGAGCGCGGACTAGGAGTTCGATGAAAGGTTAAGATACTTACGTGAATAGCTTTGGCTAGTAAAACGACTCTTTTTATCTTAATATTTACAATTGATTAAGATTGTAGTTAAATTTTTGACTTCGTAAAATAAGCAATTTGACATTGAATTTTTTTCTGATTGTCATACATATAGGCAACTGCCTCGGTGTTGGATTTTTCAATAACTTTTGGTTTAATCTTTTAAAAGGAGAAAATTTACTTTGCCTTTTAAAAGCTTGAGTAAGATAGTTAGTTGTTAGTTAAAGATGGAAGAAGATTAGTAAATGTTGATGATCAACCTTGCTTGGTAATGGACTCTCAATGTACACTCGTCTAAAATTAATGATTTTTTTTTAAATGTGTTATATTTTTATCACTTAAGTTTGTTTTATTTACTTTTACTTAAATAAAATAATTATCTGTACTGACCTATTATGGCTCTGCACAACAGTAAATTGTCGAATATTTTCTTGCCCTTCGGGTCCATCATCGAGAAAAGCAGCCTGTTCGTTACTCAGGATGGGTCCGACAGCCCTTTTGATGACGTCATACAAATTAAGCCCTCCCATCTGAGACAGGTAATTAGCCCAAAAAAATAAAATTATTTTAGTAATGAGTTAATACCCAACGAAGGATGAAGTTCTATTTATTCACATACATTTAGTGTTTTAAAACTTATTTAAAAAAATTAAAAATTGGTAGTGCAATGAGTATAAAATATTCCACTTTCACTAAAACATATAAACAGCAGATGTTATAATCTATACAGAGCGCTTCATGCTACTGCGAACATAGGTCGGAAGAAGTCCAATTTGCTAGTGTACGTAAACGTAGGGACACCGCACACCTATCAGTGGGACAACCAACACTCAGGCTTGCAATCCTCGTTCGCGGCTTGCGTTTAGTGCGTCTCTTACCACGGTGTAATGTGAAACCGGAATTTGGACAAAAAATACGCAAATTTTGATAACGTAATTTTCTTGTTTTTCGTCACTGATAAATTAAAGCGTTTTATTTTTAACTGCTCAGATTTATCACTAACAGCGTGTTACAATGAAAATAATAAGGAGAAACAAAATAAAAGCAAGTTCTCAAAATAAAATAATACATTCTAAAAACCAAAAAGATTCTATTTTCCACATCTTGGGTGCAGGGAGGGGATTGCACAGAAAAACTCTATTTTTTCGTATGGCACTTTATCAAGCCCTAGGGAGACAAACTTTATTAGGAACCAATCAAATTATGTGTAAAAAAATAACCTACACCTATACTATTTACTTACTCAGAATACATTAGCTTTTGTTGTTACGTCCTTCCACTATCATAGCCGACTCTAGTAACAAACTCAATTAAAAAAAATCCTCGAAAAAAATTCATTGGAACGAAAACTTTGTAGGGTTATGTAGATCCAAAACCAGTTGTTTAGGCAAAGTTTAAGTTTTGGTTTGTTAATAGTTGATTCGCACTTTTGTTTTGACATTCAGACAAGCGTATTCAAAATCAACAACCAGAGATGCGTTCAATTTGGTGCAAACTTGGCTTCGATCAAGAGCACTGCCCTCTTAAATGAAAGAGCCCTTTTCCATCCAAAGAACTCACTCAACAAAAAGATTCTCCCAGTCAAAAAAAAATTAGAGCAAATGTTCGAAAAGTCCTCCTTGCTCGGCTAGACAATATCCGAGCCTATTATAAAAACCCCTTCTAACGTTTCCAAGCATGTCAGGGGTGATAGTTTGGAAAGCTTCTGCAATTTTAATCTGAAGTTCTTCCAAAATATTATTTATTTTTAATATAACTTCACAGATAGAAGACATAAGGAGCAAGATCGGGTGATCGAGCTGGCGATAAAATGTTTCCCCGTGTACTTATAACCCGATTAGGAAATACATTATCAAGATATTCCCTAACAAGGCCAACATTGTGAGCAGGACAACCATCTTGTTGAAACCATGTTTCACCAAATCTCACACCCAACAACTGCCTAGCTAGATCCAAGTATCTAAGAACATTTAAATTGGCGTCAATAAAAAATGATCCAATTACGTGTTCCCCTACAATACCCCCTCCAAAAATTTAGTTTTTGGGGATATTGTGTTCTTGCGTCAAAATACAAATGCAAATTTTCTCTCGACCAATATCGAACGTGTGTTGGGTTATGATAATTCAATAATGAAAAAGTGCTTTCTTTCCATCATTATTTCGCAAAATTTCATACGACGATAATTGTCCTCTTTTGATTGCGTTTTTGACGCTTTGTAAGAATGATAACCATTCTTTTTGAGAACACGTAAGACAGTGGCTGAAGACGTATCAAATACTTCGGCCATTTGGTGGCTAGTTAACTTTCGATTTTCCTCCACTGCAGCGCAAATCATCACATCTCGTTCTTCCTGCTCATAATTCAAAATAGTGGGTTTTTTATGGTTTCTTGTCGCTACACAACCAAAGTTTTCAAAATTCTGCACAAACCTATGAATTGTTGATAAACTAGGTTCTGGGCGATTTACAAAATTCTTCAAAAAAAGTTCTTGAATAAGCCTCAATGATCTGCCTTGATGGTACCATTTGACCATCTGCACTTTTTCAGCAACTTCGTACGCGAAACGATTCCTCGACAGCTAATGACAGAAGTATGTCTGCCTCAAACTAGACTGCTAGAGTCTGGTCACACTAATTCCCGTCCAAAAGATGATGGCAAAAACCACTGCTATTCTTGGCAGGTGTGCCAACTATCAAAACCAATCGGTACCGCAATTTCGACAGGAACTTTTGTTATTTTTTGAAAAATGTTTCGTGGCAGAATTTCGTCACAAAAAGTAGGAAAACGACCGGTTCCAATAACGTATCCTTTTAACTTTCGTGAAAAACTACGTGCGCGGATGCGAAAAGTTGATTATTTCTATAATTTATTTGCCGCAATTAATATTTTGATAAAAAGAAAGAAACATAATTTAAGTAAGGCCCTGGTATTTTCATAGCCAACAGCGTTTGGTTACCAAACAAAAATTTCTAGGATTTTTCATTTTAAAAGTCACAAAATGTCAACGTCGGCAAGAAGTATAATGACCAGATTTTATATGGACTGATTTGGTGTTATAGAATAATGTGGTCACATTTTTCAAAAGAATTGTCTGCCGGTCGATTAATAATTTTTATGCAAACCGATTTAAGAGGATACTTTTTAAGGTGCATTTATTCATTTAACTTAGGATTAATTGCCTAGTAATAGAAGTAATTACAAAACTAGACAAAGCAATTTTCTTCAAAAAATTAAAAGCAACAAAAAATCAAAATAAACCAAAGATGTATTGAAAAGTAAATATCTTACCAAAGAATTATGGTTGGAATCTAGGAAAAGTTCAAATTTTTCCAAACTTGCTGTGTCCGCAATATGAAACCTAATAGCAGTTTCTTTTGAGCATTTGATTATTATTGGTTCGTGGGTTGCAACATTGTTTGGTTCTTGGTCTAGCAGTTTTTTTTTATATCTAAAACTGTACTTTGTATAGTAAGTAGTACTGTGGAATTGCAGCAGCATTTCGAAGCAGCTAAAACATAAAATTTAGTTAAAACAAAATAATTTAACCAACATACTAATGTTAACCTAACCAATCAAAAGTATATTTTAAATTGATATATCAATCAATATCAATACTTCCACAATATTTTCACCTAAGTTTTAAGTTCTACTTATACCTTGAGTTTGGTTTAAAAAGAAAGCCACGATAGGTTCAACTTGAAAGATAGGTGTAAAGTGGTCCAAAATTCGAAACGGACTCTTTAGATACGATCGAAGCATGTTGGTGGTCTGAGGCGAAGGCGAGCTCCACAAGTCAAGCGAGTTTAGTATTTGGTAAATCAAAAAACCATACGCAAACATGGCACCTCAGTGTGCAAAATGCATTGCAAAACAAGCAATTTTAGATTTTTGGCATAAAGTATTTAAAAAAAATGAATATACATGGTTGTCTAATACGGCAACCATAACTAGGCACTTGAAAGATGGAGTATCATTTTCAATAAAAAGATTCCAGATAAATCCAATGGTCAGCCTTATTGGACCAACCCTGTTTATATATATCTACATATTCTTTTAAGTAAGATAGAGAACAGGTTATAATGAACTTTAAGGAATGCTGAGATTATATTTTTAATTTTTTTGAGTAATCCACACCTCTAACATATTACTTACATATTTGAAACTAATTTCCGTGGTATTTTTTATACTTTAAAGTTATTAAGAAATGAAACTGTTGGTCAAAATATTCGAAAAATTATAGTTTATAAGTATATTGCCTCAAAAATAAAAATGATTCATAAATTTTTTCAATATTTAACATTTTGTAGGGAACTAAAAAATTTATACAGTGCGTTAGCTCCGCACTGTACTGTGTGTACTCAAAGGCTCTCTATTCAAATCTAGCATGATATTTTGAGACGTAAAATATTGATGTTGTTCTCGTGGGTTTTGACACCTTAAGCATTGATCTTCTAAATTAAAATCTAATGCTACACGCCAGCGTTTACAAAAAGGACATTTTCGACATTTTTGCTATAAAGAAGGCATAATTAAAAGGGTGAGTTTTTTTGCAAAATTAGTCCAGTATTTATCTGCTGCACTTCTCATTGTTTCAGAAGATAATATGAAATAACAAAGTATATTTTAAAACCAAAAGCAACTACCACTTTAATCTCTTTTCATTCGTCTTATAGGGGCTAGCTAGGCTAGGATTACTTTGTGTAGGTGTTAGAATAACTTATATAATATTGGTTTACAAATGCATTTATTTGACCTTCTAGCACATGAAACTTTCAAAAATGTTAAAAACACTAATAATCTTGAAAAAATACCGGTTTTGCAACATAAAAAATATCAAATACATCAGGAAAATATAGAATGTTTGTTAGTTGAAAGTTACCTACCTTACGAGATATATAATATTAAAAATATGTTTACGTAATTTTTTAACAAAGAGTTTAGCCGAAAAGACAATTTAAAAAGACATGCACAAACAGCATGTGCGTTGAAAAAATATAAAAACAGATGATTTTGTACCACAAAATAAAAAACTTTGCATCCCTTAAAAAAAAAAGTTTAAATTTAGATATAATAACACCTCAACTCTGTTCTGCATGTAATATATCTATTCCTCAAAGTAAATTAAATGCGCATTACAGAACACCGACACACAAAACAAATTCCAGCAAAATTGATTCCGAGCGGGTAACCATAGTAAAAAGTGCTTTTAAAGACAGAATTGTGTGCTACCTAGTGCGAAATACATATTCACGTAAAAACTATCATCAATTTTTTTTGGACCTAAAATTAAAAGGAGAAGAGTTTTTGGAAAACGATTCAGGTAAATAAGATAATATTTTTTATTTGCTAATTCAGGTCAGTTTATTATTAAGTTCAGAAAATCCAACTTAAACAAATCGCAATAGTATTATGTTCTTAACTATGTTCTGAAGGTTCTTCAAAAATTTTGATTTTGACCAAAAATTCAAACTTTTCTACTTAACTCACAATTTTCCCTTTATTAATTGGCTGAAATCCTATTTTTAACAGTTAATGATTGCATATTGAGTTTAATTCGAAATTTTATTAAAATTAGTGCTTTATAAACCCATGAAGTGTATGGGTAAGTATTGTATTAAAATGAAAACTGGTGGTTAGAACTCTAACAATAGCACTAGACCCAGAAATCAACTGCAAATTTTAGGATCATAATTGAAGCTCATACGACCCAGAAAAATAAAATTTCTTTAACTTATTCCGGTTAAAGCTTTGGTGAAAGCCAAACCTATCAACTACCTGAACACATATTTTTAAAAAATTGCATATATCGTCCAGTTTTTAAACAGGCGCTGAAACAATGCCTTAGTTTTACGTAATATTCATTTTTTTTTTCGATTACCTCTTTATGAGATCTTTGCACGGCTCTCATAAATCTAAAAAAAACACAAATTAACTAAAGGGTGTAGAAGTAGTAGTAGGGCCAAGTACAATAAGTTAGAGAGGGACCAAATATTAAAAACCCACCTTTTCGCGGTAATGCCATATTCTTACTGCAGTTGACTTTCGCTCTCAACCCCATTCGTCCCATTTTTTTATTGTAAAATTTGTTCCACTGGAACGATTATCAGCTTCTGCAAGTCGCTTAGGCTGTCCTCATCAATATTCGGTATAAGTTCTTCCTGCGCAAAAAAGGGTTGGTGTATATCGAAATGAATAACGTCCTCAAGACCTGATATTAAATAATTTGATTTCTATGTGTTTCTTTCAACTTTAATTTCAAACTAAGTGTACCTTTTTAAAACCTTTTTGGATCTTGATCCAAAATTAGGCCGACCAAAGAGTAGGCGTTGAATTTGCATCTTTACTATCCATTACTTAGCCAACACCCAAAAATATGACCGGCAAAAAAGTAGGCGTTGCATTCACATCTCTACTATTGGCTAAATCTATCCTAATTCACCACTTAGCATCCACCCAAATGTATGGCTGGTCATAAAGTAGGGGATGCGTCTTGTCTCTTCTTTTGGCTGTTACTTTTATAAGCCTCTTACTCACGTACTTAACCATTACAATTGAAGAGCAATTATGGTACAGACTGATTCACTATGCAGCTGATTCACTACATAAAATTTACTATACTATACTACATAAAATAAATCAGAAAAAAGTTTTTCCTCGACCAGGATTTGAACCCGGGACCTCTAGAGGTACACATTCACGATTATTAGTTGTACGAAATTTCTATTTATCTATCAACCAACGATACACGACATATAGCGTTTTATTGACGGTGTCAGATTGCCCTCTACGCCACAAATCTTTTCTGTAAATTTATTAGGGCGCTAAATTTTCCCTTCATTACATAAAATTTAATTTAAAATAAAAAAATCATCTCCATAAGACCAATGAGTTAAACAAGCAAACATATATTTATTGATTCTTTGTCCAAATCATTGCTCTTATTTAAAAGTTTTTGTCATTTTATTTAAAAACCGTTAGTGAAAAATGTAACATATTAGGTATTTTTGGAAACAGAATAAAAAGCTCTATTCAAATTTTAGAAATCATATAGGGTATCTCATAAAAAAAGTTTTGTCTCAGCCCTAGCTCAGCACTCTTAATGAATGATGGCACAATTAGCATCTAAAAAGATACTTCGGAAACCTGGCATTCTGGCCTGCGACTGCAAAACCGGGTTGTCGAAAGCGTCAATTGCGTAGGAGATAAGGTCGCCTCAAACTTCTAACAATAGGATTTTATCCTCTCCTACATGAAATATTTCCCACAAAAATTCATGCAGATCTATATAACGGTAAGCAGCATATTCTGGTTTACAGTAGAACCAATCTTTGGCTTTACCTTTAAATTTTGTTAATAGAATAATCAGCATAATTGCCTGACTCACATGATATGTGCGCCGGACCATTTCTAATCTTTTCAACCAAATGCTGACTGTCTCGGTGGCATTAAAAGGTGGAATAAAGTTTTAAATCTCCTGGTGACTGTAGATACTTGGTGCCTGTGAAATGTTTCTAACATAAACTGGTTGTTGTGGTACAGGTACGTGTTGTTGCGGTACAGGAGCATGCTGCTCATAAAATGTAAAATTGTTGTTCTTATAAAATTTAATGCAAAGCTTGTCTTTGTTCGGCAACTACTTGTCTAGGTGCATGGAAAGATATAGAATGTACTGAAGGATTTACAATTTGGGTACTTCTTGGTATAGCTGCTGTATAAAATTCTTCTCGGTCTGGTACTTTTGACTGAACTTAATCCCTTAGTATTGTTAATTATAAACTACTACTACTTTTGGGCTAAAAGTGAAAAAATGTCACTTAAATAGAATGCTTTTTGTTTGAACTTTTGTTAGGACCAATAGTTAAAAACTTTTTGTACAAGCATGCGGCAAATCGCATTTTTCATAACATTTTTAGTTTGAAAATTTTTTTCCGTTTCGTGCGGCAATAGTATATTTCCTAACAAGTGCGGAAAGTGTCACTTTTCAGCACGCGATTGCAGATGGCCGAACGACGCGTAGCAAAGTTCGGCCAGCAATCAAGTGCGAAAAAGAAACTTTCCGCAAGTGTTAGGAACGCTATTTTTTCTTCAAGCGTGCGGAAAACGTAAAAAATAAAGTTATATAGTTTTATAATAATACGTGGCTATAACTATTGTTTATTGGTAATGTTGATAGTGAAACTGCAATTAGATGCATTTTGGAGATTTATTGCTGAAGCTAATAACTTCTGCATTATTGTTCCATGTTCTAGGGGTAGGTTCGTGATTTTCAATATTTTTAACAGCGATGTCATTTTCGGAAGGAGAAGGGACACTGCTATTGACTGATGTTGAGGGATATAATAATATCTTGTTTGACAATTCTTTTTTCAGCTGAGTAGACTCTTCCAAATATCCCTCAGCAACTACGGTCGACTTGCATCCGCCCAATCTTTTAATATTTGTTATTCCTTCTCCACTGTCCGCTAACATTGTGGCCGAAGAACGGCGGAAGCTGTGACCTATGTAGGATTCGGGGTTGGGAAGTTTCAGTTACGCTGCTATTTCAGACTTCCAAAAGAGTTTATTCCGACAGCTTGAATGGTGCAGGTTCCGGTTTTGTAATGTACAAAAGGGTGTACCAGGTTTCCTTAGATTGGCATATTTTTTGTACAGTTTTATTTATTTATTATTAATTCTACGGGATCACCCCATTACAAGTATAAATTTGAATAAAAATAACAACAATAGCAAATTAAAAAACAACAGTAGCGAAATGTAACCTATTAATAATAAAAATAGCAAATTGCAACTTATATCCTATCCATTTATAACAACAGAGATAAAGTGTCCATAAGATAGGCATAACAATAATAAGTACTACCTAAATTCTACTTATCAATGTCCTGATGACTATTTAAAAAGTTTAAAGCTCTATTAAATGGGTTATTACCACAATAATTAGTTGAATGATAATTTATATGAAATAGCTCATAGTGTCTGAGAATTCTTTGTGGAACATTAATTTTTATTTGACTCAATAAATTGGGACTTTATTACTTTATTACTCAAAAGTTTAAAAACAAATATTATGTCAAACTGTAGTCTTCTTTTTGCAATGTCTCAATGTTAGGATTTTTCAACATTATATTTTTATTATAATCTTCTGCCCTTATACCTAACCGATATGAAGCATATTTTAGGAATTTATTTTGTACCTTTTCTAAGGTTTCAATGTAATTTAAATAGTTAGGTGACCATACAACTGATCCAAATTCTAAGTGAGATCTGACAAGCGAGCAGTATACAATTTTGCATGCATCAATGGATAGATGTTTGCAATTACGTAACGTAAAACCAAGCATTTGCAGTCCCTTTTGCCTGATAATTGAAATGTGACTGTTGAAAGTTAAATTATTACTAAATGTAATTCCCAAGTCCTTAACCTATTCAACGTATCTTAAAGAATTATTATTTAAAACATAATTGGTTTGGAACTTCTTAGTGCCTTTATAAAATGATATATAGAAACATTTATCGACATTGAGTTTAAGATTATTATCCTGGCACCAGTCCCATAATCTGTTGATGTCCTCTTGCAAAATCTAAAAATCATAACTAGTTTCTATGGTCCTATAAATTTTTAGATCGTCAGCAAAGAGCAGTACTATAGATACCAGATTTTTGACAATATCATTGATAAAGAGATTAAATAATAATGGAGAACTGAAATCTGGCAATACCGCCCATTTCCCCACTAGGTGATAACTTTCCGTAATAAAAACGCTTGTAGTTTCTAATAAAATTACAGTAGCAAAGGTCTAAACATCAAAATACCCAAAAAAAATTTGGTATTATCTATTTTATTAAATTCAAGTTTATCACTCACCGGGATAACTTGCTCTTGCACTTTTTGGTGAGTGAAGAACATTGGGGGCTAAAATTTGATAAAAAAGATTATTTAACAATGCCGGGCGACGTGTCTTAGAAACTAAGGATGCATTTTTTAAAGGGAATAGCCCATGAAAATACATCATAAATTGAACCAACCGTCCTATGCTCACTCCCCCTCCCCACGAATCTCAAAATCTGTTTGTCCAACCCTTTGTGCGCCTTTAACTGGAAGCAGATTTAAATAAGTGAGGCCAACGTGGTCAATATTAAAACTGGTTTTATTAGGGCTGCGACACTTTCGCAAAATATTTAATACAAATTCGGTGGATCCAAAAATATATCGATATTTTCAGTTTGTACTTTCGTGATCTCATTTGAAACCAACATTGGTAAGTGAAAAAAATTATGTAATTCTTTGAGCCTATGCACTGAAAAAAGTCACCTGCTGCAGAAAAATTGCTGCAGAAAAAGCATAATCCATACTGAACTTAAACATTTGGGCTTGTAAAGATACAATAGATTTGTACTTTTACTATTTTACAGTATTTCTGTCGGATTTTTACGCTGTAAAATGTACTACTACAAGGGAAAACGGTAGAAATATAATTTTTCGTAGAAGTTCCAGTATTCAGTATGCCAGGGAGCGCGAAGAAGCATTTTTTTACCTGTTAGTTCCCGATAGGTATGTAAGTCATGAACACAGTGTACAATTGTAGAACTTGTGATATTTATTTAAAAAAACATAGGGGCTTACAACGACCATCAAAAATTACACCGCCATTGCCATGGTTATAGTTTTTAACCTAAGTATTTCTCCTTTTCTTTAGAGTTTATCACGTATAGTGGCTTTAGACAGCATGTGTACAGGTTAAATATTAACCTTGGAAAGTAAAAGCTTGTTTCCCAATATGCGCCTTTTTAGCATGCATCTTGTAATTTTTGCAAAGTAAAAGAAGACACCAAGACTTCTTTTAGCCTATGAAAATCTCCAGAGGCATAGTGAGAAACAGTCTTTACATAAGATCAATTGTTTACATTGAAGTGCTGAGGCCAAACTAAACTGTTATTTTTTTGAACATTGTGCGAACAACAGTAAATTTTATGTGATCGTGGAAGACGAGGTTATAAATTTTGATGTAGACGAAGATTTTATTAAAGCATTCAAGGTACGTTTTCGATTATACTTCAGAATAAATTTTATTTATCCCAAAACTTTTGAAACCACGTTAGAATTTATACAGAGACAATTAGTATGCTTTCACATCGTATTCAATACGTATCGAAAATCAAGCATCTTGTTCTTTCATAAATTTCGCTATTTGTCAGAACGGAGAACATGCTTTATGAAAGAAAAAGAAGACAATATTTTCAATACGTGCGATGTGGAAACATTATAAATTTCTAAAAATAAATCCAAGTGCCGACCATAAAACCAAAAAAGTTTCAGCATCCAGGACAAAAGTTTTTAATCTGATGTCTAAAATTCTTAGAAAGAATTTAATGTACTGAGTAACATTTTGCATCCCCCATAATTTCCGTTAAATTGTGAGTGCCTCACAAAATAAATATAAAACTTAAAATTTTACAATAGAATATGTCATATCTCATTACTTCTGTATAATTTTAAGACGAACCATAGAAAGTTGATTTTTAAAAATTTATAAATTTAAAAAATTCAAAAGTTAATATTGGTAAAAAGGTTTGTTATTTTATCAAGGCCTATACAGAGTAAGATAAGGCACATGACGTATGCCGTAAGCCGCAAGGAAAATAAGCTATAGCAACGCGTGCTTGCCGCTTACGGCATACTATGAACAAAAGAACGCGTTTGCTATAGTTTATTTTCCTTGCACTTTTTGTTAAAGATACATTTTATAATTGCATTTTTTTTATATAAATATCTCAAAAATAAATTGATAGATTTTCAAACGGGTTTAAAGATATTTAAGGGACCTTCAAAACAGGGTATCACTTGACCCACTCTCCTATTCAAAATTGAGTAGTTTTTTTATGACGCTGGAACAAACAGTCAAAACGTGCAGTACAGGAAGGAAGTATTTAAGTTACACTTAATGGTCCCAGCAGATAACAGAATTGACTTTGGACTAATTACTTACTTACAGTGTCAATTTTGCCAGCTGCCAAGTGGGTCTTAAACTCCCCTATTCTTAACTACTTCAATGAAGTCCTAACAAGAGTAGGCTAAGGAATTTTAGCAAATTCTTACAGTATTGTAAAATTTTTCCTCACAAGATAGATAGCTGTTTAGCTTATTTAAGTCTTCTTTGTTCGATAGAGGAAAGTCAAATAAAGCGAAGACAGATTCTTGACCTGACCTGACCTGATCAGCTTGCCTTGTAACTTGAAATAAGTTTAAGTCTTCTTTAAGTTTCAAAAGACTGGCTCTATCAATTAAAAACAAAACAAATTATTTGAATTCGATTTATTTAGATTATTTATTACTAGAGCCTACTTCATACAAATTCGATAGAATAAGATAGAGCTTAGTTCAGAAAGTACTTTCGACCTAGTGAAGTGCCTAATAAGTATCTCGCTTTCTAGTCTCAAACGAATGTAAAGCTTTCAACACAAAAATAAGTTATTTGGTAATCTGACAAAAATCTAGAAACATTTTTTTTTAGTTAATTCAGTAATCTGCAGGGTGTAAAGTAAAGTAAGTTTCATAAAACAGGGACATAATTAGAAAGGAATCCTTATTTTGTAATATTGTACAAAATATTGACCAATATCACAAGAATTTTGTTGTTTTAAAATTTTTTGGGATGGCTGAATTGGTGGTCATCTGAAAATCAGTTTCAAAATAGGTACATAATTTTACATGCAACACATTATATGTGCATTATTTAAATCAAATCAAATAGTACTTTTTTGTCCAGAACAAATTTTATTTTTTTTTACACCATTCAACAGATAAAATCCAAATAAATATTCCACTGACAAGGCGGGCTAAGCTAAACAATAAGTTCTATAATTAGATTATTATTCTTATACACTTGGTCCTTTGTGTGTTCCTTGTGGGATACTCATCCAAGTTTGAATTTTCGTTATTTCCACCCAAGATCTTTTGATCTTTTGTTTTTTAGTTTCTTTTCGGTTAAAGTAACTGATTTGGAGGTTTTTAACTTCTTTTTTGTTTTAATTGTCTTAGGAGCATAATCCTACTGGAACTATTAACACGCCAGGACAAATCCGTATCAGGTAACTTGCATAAGTACCAGTGCGGAACGACGCCTATTTCTGAGTGATTCAAAGTTAGAAATCAAAGTGTATGATGGTGTTTAATGATGTATGGTAGAGGGTGACCAGTGAAACCACTGATGAGCCCACGCTGGTTACCCAGGACGAAACATTGTTTATTCATTTCTCTTTTCGCTTTGGTCCTTTGTGTTCTTTGTGCAAAAAGTGCAATGCATAGAAGATTGCCATCTTTAACTTTTTCGCTTTATAGCTGAGTAGCTATCATAGCTACAAGAAGAAGTATATTTTGAACTGGGCTTATCAGGTAGGAATGCGGCCAGGCCATTTATGCGTACAGTGCCGGTGGGTGTAAAAGCTCCAACCAGGTGTTGAAATAAGGAACACAAAATATAGGTGGTAAATCAAATCTAAAACGGAAGATCTATACGCTTGGAGACCAAGGCAAGGCACAGGAATACAGAGTGGGAGCAAACTCCAATTCGGTAGGCTTAGAGGGAAAAAAACCAGAACCGGGTGGAAAATCCAGGTTCAGAATTCAAGGCGGGGGCAAACTCCAACCTGGTGCAGGGTACGGGAATCCAGAGTGGGCGCAAACTCCAACTCGGTAAATGTTAGTGTGGTTAAACCAGAATCGGGCGCAAACTCCAGATTCGGAATCCAAGGCGGGGGAAAACTCCAACCTGGTGCAGGGTACGGGAATACAAAGGGGGAGCAATCTCCAACTCGGTAGGGTTAGTAAGGAAAAACCAGAACCGGGTGCAAACTCCAGGTTCGGAATCCAAGGTGGGTGCAAACTCTAACCTGGTGCAGGGTACGGAAGTCCAGAGTGGGGGTAAACTCCAACTTGGTATACGACTCTCGCTTGTTCGCCGTTGGAACGTTTAAGAGGGGATAAACAGTAGGAGATGCGAGGAAAATATTATCCGCGCGCAATAGAAACCTACTAATAAATATTTCCTATATATAAAATAAATAAAATTATGTAACTTCGTGACACACTCCGCCTGTTTCGGAAAGAAAAAGAAAAAAAAATAAAAAAAGAAAAACATATTTTTAGGATATTAAATCTCAAATCAAATACCTAACTAAAAAAACTCATTAGTTTTCCCACGTCAACATCATCATCATCACCATAATTATCATCATCATCACTATCATTATCATCATCATCATCATCAGCATTCAATTTTGGAACACCGCATCTGGACAACCACAGGTTCTGCATGTCCGGCGGGTATGTAGGCAACACTGCACGCCTTCATTTCTGACGGAGCGACGTCTCTGTGACCCAGACCTCCTCTGAGGGGAGGTTTTCCTTGCCGGACGACAATTACATTACCTGGACAAAATTCCGATTCTTCCACAACGGGAGCAAAATCGAAGCGGAATGCGATTACAAGTATCTCTTCGATGTCCAATACGGCCGCATCGCCAGCACAGATCTTGATCCAGATGAAGACATCTAACATATCTGGTGATCGGGAACACCGGTGAACTGGCTCGAGAGGTGTTCGGATCAAATACGAAAAGTTTAGCCTTTCCTACAGGCCCATATAGAACACCTCCACCCTTCCACTCTAGGCTCCTAAATTTGCTTTCATACTTATATCGTTAAAAATTTTAAAAAAAAATTATTTTAACTAAATATTTGGTACGTACCTCTTTAGTATCACTTTTCACTACCACTGAATTATATAATAATAATATATATATATATATATATTTTCATATTGAGTCATAGTATTTAGCATCATTTTTCACTACCACTAATTGCTTTTCTGATGCATTTTTTTATTTTAATTTTCTTAAAGAAGACATTAGTCAATTTTACTAACACTGATTTATATACCAATATATATTTTAATATTAAGTCGTAGTATAGCTAATTGCTTTTCTGATGCATTTTTTTTATTTTACTTTTCTTAAAGAAGAAATAAGTCAATATTTTATTCAATTATTTTTGTAATTTTTTAAAAAGTAGTAATTATAACCCATATTTATTTAATTATTTTGATCTGTGTCGTTTTTTCATTTTAATATTCAAAAATTATAACGTTTTTATTTATATTTTATTTAATTTAAGTAAGCGTATGTATACATAAAATTACAAATATTACTATTATTATAATAAAAAAACATATATAAAAACTATACCTATAATTCTTAAATCTAAAACACTAAAAATCTAGAATATTGTATACATATATACACACATACCGTGAGGTCTTAAAAATTAAATATTTAGTCGAATTCGTCCAAATAATTAATTTTTAACACCTCACGGGGGATCGCGTGATGCGGTATTTCAATATCAAAATCATCCTTAAGCCGTATCTCCTCGGAAATTAAGTCTTGAGGATGAATTTGATCTTGAAATACCTCAGGCGACTCAGTTGGCGGCGTGTCGGACTGATAGGATGAGCTAGTGTCGGACTGCAAGGATGATGGCGAATACTGAAATGAAAAAGAAAAAACAAAGTTAATAATTTATTGTATTTTAGTAATTAAATAAATAGTTTATCAGTTCTGGAGCTGCCACAGTGCTTGCCTGGCTGCACACGTCGTATTCATCATTGTCGTTCTTCATCATCGGGGACGGTGCTGTGGGGGTCAAAACCGAGACCCCCAAACAAAACATTATGGATCATTACCTGTCGATTGCGTTCTCGTCTAAAAAATAGGAGCAGTATGTTAATATTGCTATGAATCTCTATTTTACAGTAGTAAATATATGTCAGCGGGTGCCCTTCAATTTGTCACCCATTTTAATCTTTGTGCTAACGGTACTCTGAGTCACCTGTGTTTAGGCAAGCAGAATAAAGGATCGATGAACGGCGGAGTTTTAAACTGCTAGACAGAGCGGCTCGCAAGACCCTAGATCAATTATACGAAAGTAATTAGTCTAGACTTACCGCCTACTGTTACTACGATTATAAGCATCTAAAAGCGTTTTTATATAAGGGCTAAATGTCAATAAAGGTATCAGCTTAAAGAAAAAGCATATAAAAACAAGATATATATATATTTTTTTTTTTTTTTGAAAAACCGCGTAAATGGTCTGTAGGGGATGCAAGAAACTGCAAAATTTTATTAATTTTTGATGTGCGGTTTACCTGTTTAGGTTAACGATTTGTTTTTAGGATTCAAAAATCACTCCTAATATGAAACGTATACAGTAAATAAGTTTCATGTTAATTAAAAATTAAAAAAAATATAATAATATAAATAAGATTTAAAAAAAAAACTACTTACAGAACCAAATCCTGTACTCTTTCCAGGCCCACCGACGACCTCAAGCTGTACCCGCATCCGCAGGTCCCCCATTGTGCAGCAGCATAAAGGCCGCAATAAGTGTGCTGGCATAAAATGCATGGACCTGCATAAAATGCATGTTAATGCAGCCATCACAGCGTCACTACAGCAAAAAACAAAAAATATAAATATTTGAATGCCTAAAAACATAAAATACACAAATTTACGAATATAAATTAAATTAATTCACTAAAACTAACTGAGTATCACCAAAAATAAAACAAAAAACCACTTACAACATATAGTGATTATGGAACATTTTAATTTCGTTATTGTTTGTTTTGAAAGCTGAACACTAACTAAAAAGTTAAAACCGATGAATTCCTAAATCTTAACTTTTAATTTTCCAAAGGCAGAGTCAAAAGCTGTCCTGGTAAAAATTACCCCCACATATTGACTTCTTTTTCTTTTCTATCTTTTTCTTAATTTTAAAAATCCTGTATCGAAAATAAAAACTTAGTGGATAATAAACTAGTCAAAATCTAAAAAAAATCTTCGGCGGAGATAAAAGTTATCTCAGAATAATTGCATCGTAACTTTTATTTTAATAGCATGGTAAATGGCAAAACTTGTACTTTTTAAAATGCTTTCACAGTCCCCTAACTTTATCTTAATATACCTGCTTACTTTATGTACCTATTAACTACAGAATTGACATCAAATAGAAAGGCTAGGAATAAAGAAAAATCAGATAACTCCGGTACCAAATAGCTGTGCGTTCAAGCGTATAACACCGTTGAAAATATTTGGGGTTAGTTTTTACCCTCTCAATAGGGGATGAAAGGAGAGTTACCAAGAAGACTGCTAACGAAGTGGTTCTTTGGCTTATCAAGCCTTTCAGTCAAATGGAATACGATAAATTTAGGAAAAAATCACCCTTATCTGGATAAAAACTGAATTTATATGATATAATTAAAATAGACTAATATAAAAAGACGACTGAGAAAACTTGCAGGTGTACACTAATTCGTGGGAAATCTTTTTTCAGCTATCAGTTTTACATCCGACAATAAAAATAACTTTTTGTTTAATGAGTCTGTGGCTATTAAATTTATGAAACTATTAAAAACATAGGACCATGAAAAATCCATTAAATGCACAATTTAAAAAAGTAAAATTTAAAAAATACGATAATTAAAAAACAATGTATGTGTGGGTAGGTAACTCTAATGGGTTATATCTGCTTTAAGAAAAAGGTAACCGAAACTAGTATTTTATTGGTGCAATCATTTTTCCAGAGGGAGACTTTACTAGCCAATGAAAAATTCTAATTTTTTTTTCCTAACTTTTGTTTTAACTGCACATAATTTTTAGCATGCGCAATAAATAAATAAGGTGATATAAAACGAGCCAACACAATGCTTTGAACATTACTTTATCTGCTTTAGCCATAGAGGTTATAATCTCGTATTATTTACTACCTTCAGAGAGTAGTTTACCATTCAAAAAAATTGATGTACTTAAAAGAACAATTTTAGAATAACAAAAAAATTCTGTGAAACTGTGACTGCCAAATTTAGTGGCTTTTTAGTGCGTGTTTTTTTTTTGTGATTGGTGAAACATTACACAAACTTTTATTATTTAGAAAGGACTACTTAGTGCTTGAAGATAGTGTGGGTTATTCGGTTTGATTTAATTTATTATAAGTGAATATTTTTTTTAATTTTTGTTTTTTGAGGTATTAATTTTAATTTTTTCGTGTTGTGTGTTTTTACTACGCTGGTAAATTTTTATTTTTTATACTGCTTTTCTTCATTTTACGCACCAATTTCGCCACCTATTAGCTACATTTTATATTAGCGCCCCAAGTCGAGTCGATATATACCTAACTATTCAATGCTGGTTCTATAGAGTCAAACTTTTATTGATTTGGAGTCAAGCGCTCTTCTTTAATTCCCTTTCTGAACGCTGTTCATCTGCGTCAATAAAGTAACCCCGTAAGCCTGCTTGTTCAACCCTCCAAGAGAGTGCGCCCCATACACCGAAGTACCAAGTACCTTGGCCGCGCGAGGCCTCCAGAGACGCGTAGGCGCTTCGATTTATTGTGCGCTCGCTTAGTGACTGTGCCATACTTTTGGTGCACAACAAACCGATTTAGTGCTTTGTCGCGGGATAAAATAAAACAAGAGTTAAGTTTTAATTTGCTTTTTATTTGTATTTTGAGTTACATTTGGTAATATATTAATAAAATTCATATCATTAATACAAATTAGCCGCAACCTTTTCTCTAGTTTTCTTATGTCTTCATAATTTTGTATCCATATTTATTAAGCTCCGATAGTTTCTTAATGTGCGTTTCTATCATTGATTTTTTCAGTTTAGACATACTTGACTTGTAGGCTAACAGGTTTAAAATAAGCGTTGATTGAAATTTTGAAGATATATATATAGGTTAAACCCCCTCCTTTTTAAGTTTAGTATAAAAATGGACAAGTTTACAATAGTTAGGGAGTCATCACGAAATGTAAGAAGATTTAATTTACAAGGCACATCAATAAAGTTTAAAACAAATGTTTGTCCCCCAGAAGAAAACCCCATTAGATGGGTTAGAGACGTACTAAATCAAATTTTGACAAGAGGACTTAACAATGTAAGCCCTACAGATATGATTGGAATTTCATTTTAGAGCACCGAGTTTAGATCAGGTGTAGGGTACCTAACCTTTCGTTCTGCCGCTAGTGTAACTTTTGATAATGTATGGGAAATTATTTCTAAGATTTATCAGTCTAACCAAGCTGTATTAGATACAGATACTTTTAGGTTAAATATTATGATAGTAAAAATGTCTATAGCATCAAAAATTATGGCAGGCATAGAGATTTTAACGAGATCTGTAGTAAGAAACGTGGAATTTCAGTGGTTAAAAATAACGATTTGTTATGCTTACCTAGGGCGCTAGTTTTAGCTATTGCAAAGATAAATGGAGATCCGACCTTTAAAAAAATTTTACGAGATACGGAGAAGATTCAGCTAACTTTGGCAAAAAAATAATGAAGGATGCTGGCATAGGTCTACCGGATATTGGGGGGGGGGGGCATTCCAGAACTCAATATAAAATTACCGTATATGAATATGCTTTACATATGCGTGGTCAGAATGTAATTTTTGAAGGACCTGACGCCCCCAAATCAATAAAATTAATTTACCATTTGAATCATTACAATGTCATAGCAAGTGTTACAGCTGCCTTCGGATATTCTTATTTTTGCAAATATTGTCACATTGGGTATAATGACAAAGATATACATAATTGTACAAACCAGTGCTCGCATTGTTTAAAATACTCCGCTTGTCCTGAGGAAGTTAAAAAAAGGTGTAATATATGTTTAAGATATTTCATGGGCGAAGTCTGCTATAACAATCATTTAGATAAAAATCCTAATGAGGAGTATACAGTATGTCAAAGAAAAAGATTTTGTAACCAATGTTTTGGTATAATAACTTTAAACAAAAAGAAAAAAAATCATACATGTAGGGTTAGATATTGCACAACGTGTCGTAAAGATCATACATATAATGAATTTTGCTACATACAACCGAATAAAAAGCCTAGAAAATAAGAAAATAACGTGTTTGTAGTTTTTGATCTAGAAACTAGACAAGAAGAGCGCATTAATGATAATACAGTAAGGCATATTCCCAACTTGTGTGTTTTCTTTCAATACTGCACGTCGTGTATTAAAGACGAAACTAGTATATGTGAAAAGTGTGGAAAAAGAGTTCAGATATTAGAATCTGCAAAATGTATTGAAGGATTTTCATCTCATCTCTTGGAACTTCGGAAATCCTTTAAAAATGTGATAGTTATTTCCTTAAATGGTGGCAAATTTGACACCCATTTTGTCTTAAATTATTTTTTAACAGAAATGCCTAAATACAAACCTGAATTATAATGACAGGAACAAAAATAATCAGTATGGAGATTGAAAACATAAAATTTTTGGATTCATATAAATATTTTGCAATGGCCTTATCAAAATTACCTAAAGCTTTTGGACTTGGAAACGATATATCGAAAGGTACCTTTCCTCATCTCTTCAACTTAAGAGAAAACGAAAACTACGTCGGACCCATACCTAACATTCAATATTACTCACCCAATACATTAACGGAGGATGACCGTCAAAAGTTATTTAAGTGGCATAATGAACAAGTTCAAAAAAATGTAATATTTGACTTTAAAAAGGAAATAAGGGAATACTGTGTTCAAGATGTTAAAATATTAGCGCTGACATCACTTAAATTTCGAGAAAATATTCTTGCGCTTACCAGAGTAGACCCATTTTTGGATGCAGTCACCATAGCAAGTACGACTCAAATTTTTTTTTTTTTTAATTATTTAAAACCAAACACAATAGGGATTGTACCCGCAGGAGGTTACAGATGTAGCCAAACCAAGCAATTTTCAACATTAGGTATTAAGTGGCTTCTCTGGGAATCACACCGAAGACAAGTTGAGATTCAGCATACTGCCAATGGGGTTGAGTACGTAGCAGGAGGGTTAAAAGTCGATGGATTTTGTGCAGTGAACAATGAGGTACTGGAATTCCTAGGTTGTAGATTTCATGTGTGTCACTCATGCTCTCGCGATAAAAGTTTGACAGAAAATAAATACGAATCAATGGAATCGCAATATGAATCTACGCTAGTGAGGTTGGATCATTTTAAAAACCTAGGATATACCGTTACAACTATGTGGGAATGTGAGTTTAAAAAATTTTTGAAAGATAATACCGAAAAAAAGTATTTAAAAAATCATCCTGTAATAGTTCAGGAACCTATTAACTCTCGCGAAGCCCTTTATGGAGGAAGGACATCTAATTTTAAACAATATTATAAATGCAAGGACGATGAAAAAAATCGATATATTGACATTATAAGTCTTTATCCATACGTGTGTAAATATATGAGCTACCCTATAAAACATCCTCGCATTATAATAGGTTATGAAGAGTGTAGTAAAGAAAACATACTTTCTATCCAAGGACTAGTAAAATGCCAAATTCTGCCACCCACTGATTTGCTACTTCCTGTGTTACCTCAAAAAATTAATGGTAGGTTATTGTTTGTACTTTGTCATACCTGTGCAGAAAAATATAATTTGGAAGATTGTGACCTCTCTGATGAAGAAAGAAGCTTAAAAGGTACCTGGGTGAGTATTGAAACAGGTGTTGGAAAAAGGTTATAAAATTTTAAAACTTGAAGAAATCTGGTCATATGAAATGGTCTCTTTAGCGAACTTATGAACACATTTCTACAAAAAAAACAGCAAGCTTCAGACTGGCCTCCCGAAGTTAAAACAGAAGACCAAAAAGAAAAGTACATTAGGGATTATTTCAAGCACGAGGGTGTTTTATTAAATCGCGATGAAATTGAATCAAACCCTGGTATGCGTTCTATTGCAAAATTAATTATTTGGCTTGCGCTGTGATTGAGACTGAAACCTTTAACTTTACATACAACATTTCTGTTTTTTATACCTGGGGTAAAAGTTGAGAATGTGTAATTTTTCGGGCCTGCTAATACAATTTTATCAATATACGTACCCTCTCTAAATTCTACCAACTCATCTGTAAAGTCTCCTGAAAAATTTCCCAGTGGAGGCCCCCATTCCCCCATCTTGGAGACAAAAAACACGGAATCTGTGTCGATTTATATTAGCCTGTCTCCCAGCCGTTCCATCGTTTCATAAAGCTTTAGCCTGGCATGCGCCGTGACGTAGATTGCTAAAACTAAATTTACTGTAGGAGAAGGAATTCTGGCGTCTACTTTGAACTTATAGTTTACGATTAATCTTTCCTCATTTACAGGTATAATCGAGTTTAAAGTATAATCAGGGTTTGTTATTAAATCAAAAAATTCTCTTTTATTATCTAAAATTTTTGTCTGACTAGGATTCAGTTTCATCGCGATTTAATAAAACACCCTCGTGCTTGAAATAATCCATAATGTACTTTTCTTTTTGGTCTTCTGTTTTAATTTCGGGAGGCCAGTCTGAAGCTTGCTAGTAGTGGTAGATGGCCGGTTCTGCGCCCTCCGTCCACAGGGGGACCTTATCATTAAAAAATCTCTAACGTCATCGTGTTTGGATGAGTATGACAAAGAGGATCAAGGACTTTTAATGAGTGTGAGAGAGAAAGAAGTACTAGATACAGGGTGTTATAAAAATACAGGTAGTGGAAAGAATATACAGGGTGTATTCAAAAATTGATATATGTCAGATATACAGATGACAGAGACACATATGACAGCTGTCAGATTTACAGATGACAGCTGCCAGACGATACATATGACAGCTGTCAGATTTACAGATGACAGGAGATTTACAGTTCGCAGACCTTGCGTGTGGAGCGTCTGCGCACTACAGTATAGATGACAGCCCCTGCGTGCGGGACGCCTGCGCACCATTAAACCGATACCAAATATACTCCTATGTCGATGAAATATTTTTAAAAACACCCGGTATAGTTAGTTACTTTATTATTATTAAAAGTGTTTGCATTAAAATCAAAACAAAATCTACAATCGGCAAATTCCGGATGAATGCTTTTCGTCGATAAACAAAATCTGTGGTTATCTTGTTTTCGACTTTATACTATTACAAAATCTCACAAATTAGTTTATTAACAGTAGCGGTCAGAGCTCATTTGACATACAACCTTTAAGGCAACAACAACAACTTAAATTGAACCTATTTTTTTCTATCAAACATAAGTACAGTTTTTTTTCAAAAATAAGTGTTAGTGATTTTTAAAATAATTTCTCTCTGTCCGTGTTTCATGTTTTTATAAATATACGGTGATAGAGAATTTTTGTGAAAGTTTTTGAATTATTTTTCTTCATTTTTAGAAAATGCCATTTACATGCGATTATTGCTCCCGCCAGTTTGGAAGAAAAGATTTCAATTTGAAGAGGCATGAAGACTGTCGAATCTCTATTAAGATATGTGAAAGCTGCGGTTCAATTTTAAAATCGGAGGGGGCCCTCCAACGTCATAAAATAGACAAACATCCGGCCCTCTCTAGAAAAAGACAGGTCGCAGCAGTAGTTTCCATGCCGGTGGCGAAGCGGGCGAGACTTGATCAACAAGAAGGTAAGAAACTTTTTTTATGTTTTTTCTAACCTATATGTTACTATTTTTACGTGACCGGTCGTTGGTGTCAAATTTAATACACAGTAAAATATGCTGGCTTGAAATGACACCCGTGTCGTAATCATTGGAAAGTTCAGCTCTCGCTAAAAACTGCATAAGACAACTCCCTCATTCGCGAAAAAACTTAAATCCATCGTATATAACGCGAATAGGTCTTCGGACTATCAAAATACCGCAAGAGGGCTATAATTCTAACACCAAAAATTTTACTTTACTTTACCTTACCCGAAATTTATTAATTATATTTTTGAGATATTTTGAATAATTATATTTTTCTGTTTAAAACGATATACCACATGTCATAATAAGGGGATGAAGAGGGTTAACTACCCCGAATAATTTATATCTGTCTGTTTTTCTGTTTGACCCAGGATCAATCAAACACTAAAAGCATGTAAAGATTTCTCAAAAACAGTCTAACCGATTTTAATAAATTTTTTCTGTTCAAAACGATATGACATAATAAAGGACTAAAAAGGGCTAACTATCGTAAAGAGAATATCACATAAATGAATAATAATAAGCATCTAAAGAATTCTCAAAAATGTCTTAACAGTTTTTAGTAAATTTCTCTGTATAATTTCTCCTAAACAACTGAATCGATTTAAATTAGATTGAAAAGGCTTTTAAAAGTATGTAAAGCTTTCTCAAAAAACAACTTAACCGGTTGAAATACAATTAATGCAGGTCCTTATTACTCGTCCCACCTTAACAAGCATCCATAGCATAAAATAGGAATAAAATTGAAATGTTCCACGACTTCTCTGACTAATACCTCGACAGATATTTTTTTTTCTGGTTTAATATTGAACAAAATTTAGTCAGAAACTAAAGCTCAGAAATAAAATATAAAATATTTTTTCAGCACCCTCCACTTCCAACATCAAACACTGCAGGGAGTGCAATGTAGATATTTCAGTTGCCAGGTTCCAGGGACATTTGCGCTCCCTGCAGCACCGCAACAACTGCTGCGTAGTGCAGGAGGAAGGCGTAGAGCTAGTCAAGACCTCCTTCAAAAACCAAATTGCTACATACCGGCTTTCTTTCAACCAAGATCCTACTGACGTTAATAAATACTTAGAGCACCTTAAGGAAAAAATCTTGATGTTAATAGGATCCCAAATCAGTCGATTTGGCAACATCAAAGTCGGGATGGAGCTATTCGGACGCTTCCTCCTGCAAACTAAAGAAGTGGAGATCAAATCGTTCGCCACGAAGTTCCGACTGGTGGGGCAAGGCACGAGTCTGGAGGAGCTATATACCCAGCTGCAAGAAATCCTAGCAAAAAGAGCGTTGGAGTTTGCTGAAAAGGATAGCGGTAAGATTTTTTCTCTCTCTCTCTCTCTCTCTCTCACGTATTGAAATTTTATAATTTTTCCAAAACTATATAAGTTTAATTTTATTACAGGCTGGGCATTGCAAAAGCTCCTTCACGTAGAATTAAGTATCAATAAGTATAACCCCCTAAAGGCGTCTTCATATATTGCTCTCCCTAAGGAGATTGAGACAAGAAAAGCGGTTCTAAACATCCAGAATCAAGATCAAAAATGTTTTATGTGGTCAGTTCTGGCAGCTCTCCATCCTCTACCTCGAACGGAACATGCAAATAGGGTAAATAACTATACACAATATTCTGGAGAGTTAGATTTCTCTGGGTTAGAATTTCCCCTCCAACTCGGAGATATTTCAAAGTTTGAACAACTCAATGGTATTTCTATCAACATCTATCGTCTCGATAGAGTCTTTAGCGAGGGTAAAAATACCATTACGAGATGTGGAAAAGTGGTTGGACCTCACCACTTTTCCACATCTCGTAAAGATAGGCATGTCAATCTCTTATTAATCAGTGATGATTACGGAAATAACCACTGTTTAATAAAAAACATGTCTCGCTTGATCTCAAGTCAGTTATCGAAACATGAAAAAGCAAAATACTTGTGTGATGGATGTTTGGTATATTTTTGTAGCGAATATAAATTGAAAGCTCATCAAGAGCATGATTGTAAACATATTTCTGTTAAGTTACCCGGAACTAGTTTACGCAAGAATAGATATGGTAAAGGCGTGCCTGAGAATATTTTGAGACTATTGAGAAGGAACTAAAGGTGCCTTTCGTTGTTTACGCGGACTTTGAAACTATTTTAGAACCGGTAGAGACAGATAAAAATGAGTTGAATCCCGACGCATCTTACACCATTAGAACGAAAAAACATGTCCCGTACGCTTTTGCCTACTTCATCAAATATGAGTTTGATGATTCTCACTCCATGCTTAAGAGCTATAGAGGTTGTGAAGCGGCGGAAAAGTTTATGGAAATGTTGGAAATGGATTGCAAATCTATTTACAACAAATTTAAGAAATCTCCAATGACAATGCTTCGTCTAACTCCTGAACAGGAACAGGAATTTCAAACAGCTTCTACGTGTCATATATGTGAGAAGCCATTTGAAGAACTAGATGAAAGAGTGCGCGATCATTGCCATATGCGTGGGTTGTTTAGGGGTGCAGCTCACTCTGTCTGTAATCTTAACTTCAAAGTTCCTAAACACATTCCCATTTTCTTTCATAATTTGAGCGGATTTGACAACTACCTGTTTATTTAGCATCTGGCAATTGAAAACGAAAAGGTTGATGTTATCGCCCAAAACAAAGAGCGGTATATTTCATTTACCAAGAACGTTTTTGTTGATACCATCCAAAACTATAAAACGGAGATGGGGAGACAAGTATTTTTAAAATTGCGGTTTTTAGATTCCTTTAGATTTATGACCAGCAGTTTGGATAAGCTAGCGCAAAATTTAAGCTCTCAGCATTGTAGCGAAGTAAGAAAATATTTTAGTGATGAAACCGAATTTCAACTTATTCGACAGAAGGGTGTTTTTCCGTATTCGTACGTCGATTCATTTTCTAAACTAGACGACACCAAGCTTCCACCACACAAGGATTTCTATAACAGTCTTAGAAACGAGAACATTTCTAAAGATGACTATAAGCGCGCTTGGTCTGTGTGGAATCAGTTTAAATTTTAAACTTTAGGTCATTTGCAGAAATCTATGTCCGGTCAGATACGTTATTGCTGGCATCAGTGTTTGAGAACTTCCGCGAAGTGTGCCTTAAGACTTATGGTTTAGACCCAGCTCAATATTACACCAGTCTAGGGTTGAGTTTCGACGCAGCCCTTCCAGTGACTAATATTGAGCTGGAGCTTTTAACCGATATCGATATGGTACATTTCCTGAAGCGCGGTATTCGCGGAGGTGTCAGTCAGTGTAGCGTTAGAAAACTTGTAGCCAATAACAAATTTTTACCTCATTATGACGCTTCCAAACCTACCTCAAGCATCCACTATTTAGATGCAACCAACTTGTATGAGGCTGCTATGTCCTCTAGTCTTCCAACGGGTAATTTTAAGTAGTTAGAACAGAGCGAAATTCAAAATTTACATATCGAAAAAGTGCCGCAAGTGCTTCATTTTTGAAGTTGATTTAGAATATCCAGAACATTTACACTATTTGCATAATGAACTGCCTTTTTGTCCAGAGTCCATTGTTTCACCACAAGCGAACGTCAAAATATCAAAACTTATTCCAAATTTCAATAGAAAGGAACGTTATGTGATCCACTATAAAAATTTGCAACAGGCTTTGGAGAACGGGTTAAAATTAGTCAAAATTCACCGGGTCTTGTCCTTCAATCAGTCGACCTGGTTAAAGAGGTATATTGATTTAAACACACGTCATAGAAATTCTGCACAAAATAAATTCGAAAAAGACTTTTTCAAGTTGATGAACAATGCCGTTTTCGGAAAAACAATGGAAAACGTGGATAAAAGGGTAGATATTAAACTGGTTACTCATCGGGAGAATGTTGGTAGGAGGTTGGGGGCAGAAGCGCTAATTAGTAAACCAAATTTTAAAAACGTTTCCATATTTGGTGAGAATTTGGTAGCTATTCAAATGGAGAAAGTAAAAGTTGTATATAATAATTTACTATTTACGTAGGTTTTTGCATTCTGGAGATATCCAAAACGATTATGTACAACTTTTATTACGATTTCATTAAAGCTAAATATGACAACAATGCTCTTTTGGCCTACACTTACACAGATAGTTTAATATTATTCATTCAAAATTCGAACTTTTATCAAGATATGAAGGAAAATTTAGATTGGTTTGACACATCCAACTTCTCATAGGTCAACCAACACGGGATTCCTTTAAATCAATCCATATTGGGTAAAATGAAGGATGAATATGCAGGAAGACCGATGTGGGAGTTTTATGGAACCGGGGCGAAAGCATATTGTGTCAACGTAGAGGAAGAGTTGACTAAAAAGGCTAAAGGTGTTCCCGACTACGTTAGCCAAAAAGAGCTTAGTCTTGGTGACTATCGCCTTGCAGTTGACGTAGAAGGGTCTCAAATTCACCGTAAAATATCAACTTTCCACTCACATTTACACGATATATATATCGAACTTAAAAATAAAGTAGCTTTATCTTACGCGGACGATAAACGCTACATTATTCCCGGTACTGAGTTCACGCTTGCTTGGGGTCATAAAGATGTTGAAAAGTACCTAGAATTCTAGAAAAATATTGTGTTCTTTAGGAGCTGTTAAGACTGATCGCATAAAACAACAGCCCTTAATATGAAGACGTCTTTAGGGAGTTTAGGATAGGTTTAGTTATTTAGTAAATATATTGTATTATTTTTTATATTTATTTACTTTTTTTTATATATTGTATAAGTTTTTTATATTATAATAATTTGTTTTTGGCAACATTATACAGCTATTTTTTTATTTTTGGTGTTTTATTACATAACAATAATAAATAAAAACAAAACTTTATTGGTTTTTTAAACAGTTTTAATTTAGTTTATTACAAAAAGTAAACAAATTATTTTTATAGGCTAAAAGTAAATCTAAACTATTCTCGTTCAACTCCATGACAACTCTAGAATCCATTTCTTTTAAAGTCAAGCTTCTAACCTCTTCTTCGCACCAATAGTTTACATAAATATTTTTTTCGATGCAGAAATCTGTATCGCACCACCCTTCAACAATAGTGTCCAAAAAATCCAAAAATTCCATAAAACAATCATAGCCAAATTTTATAGAACAACCATCTTTGTGTTTAAATAAAATCTCTTTGTTTAGCCTATTATATCTAACTTTAATAAGGTTCTCCATGTTAAAATATGGATGAAGGCGCTCTCTTCTCCCTTGGGTGGCAAGATTTGCAAATCTTGAGGTTGATGTAAATACGTCATCCCATTTTGAATCCATACTAAGTTTTTCAAAATTTTGAAATAACGATTCGAAATAGATTCGAAAAATGTTTTGGATTCTTGTCTGAGGGTGTCTACACCTCATCTCGAGAGAGACTAATTAAAACTGTCAAACCATTTTTCATTTATAGGATACATGGTTTGGTAGGTTACTTTTTTTTATTGACGAAGCAAACTTTTAATATAATCATATAGTAAATAAGCATATTTTACACTACAAGCACAATTATCTATTCTATGATGAATACAGCAATCAGTAAAATCTTCTTCCAATTTTGGTGTAAAATAACCTGATACATTTTCCGAATTAATAATATTGGGAATTTTTAATTTCATATCTTGAAACGTCTTAACTAAAAAATCTCGCTTGATTGCTCATTTTACGTAGATAGAGTCTGCACCAATCAAGTTCTTGCACAAAATCTGATTCAAGTCTTCATATTCGGTGTAACCTGTGTTATAGTGTATTCCCAAGTGATTTCCATACAGGTAGTTGATGGCTCGCTTCTCATCTTCTCTCAAAAATTGTTAGAGAATTTTTGGTTTAAAAACCATACCATAAATTCTGGTGTACGATATCCTTGAGCGTCAACTACAACCACCCTTGTTCTTTCGATTCTCCAGCTGAACTGATCAAATCATCATGCGTACGGTGCCTGATAAAGGTAAGTATTCGTAGACACAATCGTGCATTATGCATTGCAATTACAATTGCAATGGCAGCTATGCAATAAATTCATTTAAGTCTAGTAGAGGTTCGGAAATCCGTTTTCCATAATAAGATCTGTGTACATTCGGTAGAGCTCGCTTATTTGTTTAGCGGTAAAATTTAAATTCAACGATTCGTAGGGGTATGTGAGTTTAGGTAAAGTTTTAAGTCAGTCACTTTTAAATGATCAAATGAGCTGCAATCTGCTTTTGAGTTATTGTTAGAATAACGTATCGTTAGCGATCTAAGCTACTCGATGTCTTAACTATCCAGATATTCTTTTTTGTTTGCTTTAATGAAGGCAATTCAGAAAACTGAGAGGGATACGTGGACTAAACTCTCTGGAAACTGCTCCCAAAGTCTCCAAATTTCCATCAGGCCAATTCCAAACAGCCGGAATTAATGATTTACTCTCCTGCTCGTTTAGACTTAAAAGAGCTCTAATTGTGTCTACTATTCCAGGTTCGCGCACTCGATCTATCTCTTTTCCATTTAGTTCATATGAGATGGATTCAAACAAAAATGCTCCAAAATTGTTTGTGGTAGTTATAGTACCATCTCCTGTAGTTGATTCCACCAATTTTCCTTCTATGTATAATTCACCTTCGCTAATATCTATAAAGGTATCCTGCTGATTTAAAACGATCTCAATCTCATTACTGTTATTAAATGACTTCGTAAAAGGGTGGTAGGTATGCCATTCTTCTCGTATCACACTCATCAGACCTTATTGGGCTGAATATCTGTAGTTTTTTCGAAGGCAGAAGCCATACTTTCTTCCTATGATTTGTAGAAACAGAATATTTGGAAACGTGAGCGACCAGCTAGATAGACCAGTTGTGAATGAAGAGTTTAATGTATTACACTGTTTTAAATAATGTCTGAAGCTATTGTTGTTGTTGTTAAAAATTAACCCCATTTTTTCTCAGCTCTAATCTTATTACAATTTCTTCTCCTCGAAAATTAACCGACCTAAAATCTTGATCGAGGAGGTTTAGCCTGATATTATCTAGCGTTTTCTTCTAAACAGGTAGAAATATAGGATTTGATGGTTCTATATTTATGCTATAGCCAGGATATACAGTAGAGCTGAATTCGTATAATGTGTGAGATAAATCGTTGCCGTAGTAAGATCCAGATATTATATTACATTCAAGTCGGATGGTCACCACGTGTATAATGTGAACGGGAAGATCGGACTCATGCAAAACGTTTGGTTGAAGCTTTTTTGCGGAAAATCCAAGAATTTGACCAATACTATCTTCTGGTTGAAAATTTACTTCAAATCCACTCTTTTACTCGACTTTTAACGTGTTGTTATTAGGTTTGAGAGTAAACAATTCACACTTTTTATAATATTCTCCTCGGGTTCACACAACTTATTTTGGATGAACGATTCAATGCCTTCAATATCGTAGGACCCAGTCGGGATTTCCACAGTTATTTTTTCACGTTGACTATTATAATAAAACTTGTTTCTTCCTGGCTCAATGTTGGGAATTGAGTTGCAGGTATTTAGCGATATTAAAGCAAGCGAATACTCGTATTTAAAATCTAGTTCAATAGAAGGGAAAAAGTTTGCGTCTATAGTGCTGGTTTAACCCTTCAAGGTAAACGTACAAGACATGACTGATAGAAAATAAACAGAAAAACATCTATTTATATTTTTTTATTATACAAAAACATGAAACATAAATGTCCACAGTTATAAGTATTATAGTTTTGATACTGATCCAAGTTAAATAAAATTTTACTGTTTTTAAAGTATTTAACTAACTCCAAGGGGGGGTTTTAACCCTTCGAAACTATCAAAATACACAACAGTAGACCCATTCTTCTTATAAGCTACCCAGTGGCTACCATTTGATTCCATAGAATTCAGATTGACAATTCCCGCTTCTTTTTTCCATACAAGTCCTTTCGGAAGAGAATTTCTCATAAATACGCCTCTAAAATGATGGATTTTAAGCTTTTTAACATACCGAAGTAAATCTTTATCGGAAAGCGCTCTTTTGGGTAGCTTTATAGGGAGTTTTTTGACGGAATTTTTCTCAGGTATAAACCCAAACCGGATTTATATTTTCTCAAATAAAGTTTATTGCCTGTTTTTCCTATTGCAATTGATTCCATTGCTTCATTATATCTTTGAATTTCCTTAAATTTTTCACGAGCATCTGTAGCATCGTTTACAGGTAACACTGGCTGGTCCCCCACTCAATGCTCCTAGCGCGAAAATAGGTATCAGAGCTGGAATTATCCCACCAAATTTGGGTACCGGAATAAATCTGGGTAGTTTTATTTTATTTCGACCTCCAGATGATTTTATTAACGTTTTAGCAATCTTAAGAGCAATATTTTTTTTATTAGACAATCCATTTCCGCTAAAATGTTTAGTTTTACTCTTTAAATGTTTCAAGATAGAGCTAGAAAATGCTTTCTTGGTATTCAAACTTCTTTTAGCACCCATACCCAGTTTGCGTTTTGTCTTCATACCAGTAGTTACTATCCAAGCAGCAGCTTTTTCTATCAAACTAAAATCTACCGATTTTACCCTTTCCCACGCTTTATTTTCTAAAATCTGATCTGCTTTATGTCTATCTTCTAACTTGTCACTTTTCGAGTACGCTATATCGTGCTCCTTGCAAGCCTCATCCAAGGGATGTATTCCAACGTCTCCTCGAGCTAATCGACTCGTTAGGCGAGTTCCGGGGCCACAGAATCTAGTAAAAAAAAACATTTGAAAAATAACAAGAAAGAGTATATCACTAATTATTACCTATGTGAAGGTAGATGTAACTCAAACGGTAGCTTATTGATGACTGTATTTAGGAGACCTTCACCTCTCAAAGTGGCCATTCCAACTAAGACTCTGGTAAAGATAACACGTCTTTTACTTCGAAATGCGAAAAGAAATGCAAAAGATTGGTATAAATATAATCAACTTGGATGAACATCTAACCTTTAACGATAATAAATTTCGAAGGCACGGGGTGCTACTACCAAACACTGTTAGAGCGTTGATCTGTGGGCCTAGTAACTACGGTAAAACTAACGTCATGATCAGTCTTCTAATTGAACCAAATGGACTCAGATTTGAAAATGTTTACACTTATTCAAAGTCTCTTTATCAACCCAAATATCAACTGTTGGAAAAAATCCTACGATCGGTGGCGGGAATTAACTATTTTCCCTATAGTGAAAACGATGAGATTTTAGATCCTTCTAAAGCCTCTCCGAACTCTGTTTTTATATTTGATGATGTAGTAGGTCAGAACCAGGATATTATTCGAGATTACTTTAGCAGAGGACGACATAATGTAATAGATTCATTCTATCTCACAGACGTACAGCAAAATACCAAAACAATTAATTCTTTTCAAAATGGACGATATGAATCTTAGACATGTGTATGATGATCACGTGAATACAGATATGCCTTTTGACAAGTTTAAAGGTATTTGTTCGGAGTACTGGAGAGATAATTATGGATTTCTAGTTATAGTTAAAGACTCTGATTTATCTGATGGTCGCTATCGATTGAAATTTGAAACCTATATAAAAGTATAACATTTAACGAGTGGTTTAGTCTGTTAGAATCGAGTAGTTGAAGTAGATCTTAACAATAACTGAACCTGTTTAAAAGCAGTTTATTTGCAAACAGACCCGTTCCAGACCCGTTTAAAAGCCGTTTTTTAGATGTTTTTGACCTGTTTTTTGGAAACAGACCTGTTTGAAAGCTGTTTTGTAGCTGCTTTCTACCTGTTTTTATCTGTTTTTGAAAACAGAGCTGTTTAAAAGCCGTTTGAAAACCGTTCGTTTGGGAACAGACCGGTTTGTAGAACAATAATGAGAAAGTCCAATCGAAAGTTAGGCGAGGACAAAAATTAAATTAAAAAAAACGTATAATAGAGGCTTCTAATGCTATAAGAAAAAAATATTTAGCTTTAAAACTGGGGAAAACAGAAAAGGATGAGTCTCTTAATAAGTTTTTCAAACCTAATTTGGAAAACTATCTTCCACTAAAGCAAATCCTACCATTGTTTCCCCTACCACATCTCCTGTTTTGATTCCTGCAAAAAAATGCAGCAGTGTTCCCTATATATTTTCGAAGAAAAACACCGCCAACACTTCATATTAGTCTTTTATACATCCACGGGTAAATAGTTCGGATATAGACGATAAAGAAATGTTGGAATCAACTATTTTACCAACCCAGCAACAACAGGAAATTGGAGAAAGTTCTAAAGTTGAAGATGATGTATTCCAGACGGCTGAGGAGGAGGAGAATGATGAAGAGGGGGAAGATTTTAATGAGAAAGAGTGGGATAAATCCATCGCGCAATTTCAAGATGAATTTAACCAGAGTCGCTCGGCGGTTCAAAAAGACTTTTTAAGCAGTTTTCCACATGTAACCCGTTATTTTCTTTAAAAATATACTCTATGATAAAATTTTTACCAAAGTCAAATAAGTTTAGACTTGGAAATAAGTCTTTTGATTTCGATTCCAAGGGGAATATAAAATTCAAGGACAAAGTTTTTCCCCATCAAATAGGCGTTTATGATCTTTTATTTTTAAAAAATCCACATAAACACACCATTTCAGAAAGTGATAGAGAATCTTTTCGAGAAATATTGGATTACACCAATGTGCTTCCGTCCTTCAGGTCAAATTAAAAAAGGTAGTAGAAGCGATAAATATAAAGCTTTTATAAAGCCAAAACCTCCCAGTAAAAGTGGAAGTAAATCTTCTGTAGAAGGCAGTGCTTTGGTAGAGTATAACGAAAAACCCAAAGAATTCATTCCTTATGCTAATATTAATCAGCTTATTGATCGATTTCGTAAGTTGGATGCGTCTAGGGAGGCAGGGAATACGAACATATTGAATGACACATCAAATATATTAGAAGAACTTCGCTCTCTTGGTGTTATTGAGTTCTAATAATAGCAAAATTAGTTTACATTTAATTAATTTGTGTTTCAACCATAAATAAGTTTGGATCTACGCTTAAACAAAAACGAAGAGAACGTTTAAACGAAGCTTTTCGATATCAAAATAATATTGCATTTACTAAAGATGGAGATTATGATTTTCAAGGTCATAAACTATCCAATGTTTTGGAATTGGACAATTATGTTGTTAATAAAAAAATATCATGATAGCAATCTTCGCACACTTCATCTAAACATCGAGACGTCAATCACAAAATTAGAAAAAGAGTTAAAAAAGACTTCCGAAAAACTCGTTAATTTAGATTCTAGGCTGAAGCTTTTATTTAACCCACCACTGAAACCTAAACAAAAATCTATAGGTGCTAAAGATCAGTTTAAGTGGCACTAGTCAGTGTGATATAGAATGGCAAAAACTAGACATCCAATAACTGCAGCACGTCAGCAGGTGGTTAAAGAACTACACAGAGCGGCTAGGAAGAATTTTTCTAGACTTTATTCAAAAAGGATTAGATGATACATTTGCTTCCGATTTGGCACAGTTGGATACCTACGCAAAGGAAAACAAAGGTTATAAGTTTATTTTAGGAGCTATAGATATATTTTCTAAATATCTATGGACGAGGCCTTTAAAATCAAAAAATGCTTCCGATGTTACCAATACTATAGAGGATATTTTTAAGAAGTCAAAAAGAAGTCCCAAAAATATGGTAACCGATAACGGAAAGGAGTATTATAATTCAAGTTTTGAAGGCTTGATGGAAAAACATGGAATTAATCATTACAGTACGTACAGCATTATAAAGGCTTCTATAGCGGAAAGAGTTATTACAACAATTAAGGAGAAACTGTTTAAGTTGTTTACCCTTAACAGTAATCATAAGTGGATAGATCTGAATGCAGAAGTTACCAACAGTTATAATAATGCTAGGCATCATATGATCGGTATGAAACCTAAAGATATTACCGAAAATAATGCAAACGCTCTTTTAAAAACAGTCTACAGTCATCTTAAAGTAGCTGCTAAAGGAAAGTTTAAGATTGGTGATATTGTACGTATCAGCAAGTCGAAAAACGTTTTTCAAAAAGGTTATATACCCAACTGGATCACGGAACTCTTTAAAATTTTAAAAATTCAAATTACAACTCCCGTTACGTATCTGCTGGAGGATTTGCAAGGTCATCCTATAAGCGGAGGCTTCTACGAGGAGGAATTGCAGAAAACCAAACAACCTGATGTATTTTTAGTGGAAAGGGTTTTACGTAAGAAGGGGGATAAAATTTACGTCAAGTGGTTAGGTTTCGACTATAGTCACAACAGTTGGATTGATGCAGGAAAAGATGTGGTATAATGATATAAACAAGATGTGGTTTTGAATGTTTCAACTGATTCTCACATTGTCCAAAGTAAACAGGATATTAAAAATAAAAAGGAGTGGGTATAAGAGCTATATAAAACAAAGCCAGTTTCAAACAGTTTTATCAAGACCTCTGTTGTTGAATAAACAAGTAAGAATATGTCTATTAGTTCTCAAACAAGTATGCAGTATAGTGATGATTCTTTGTGTTCAGTTGAATCATATTGGCAGTACGTGGACGATATGATTGCTAGAGTACGTGAAGAAATCAAACAAGAAAGTACTCTATTAATGCAGATGACATTTCCTGTAAAGAATTGTCGCATGGAGGTCACAATTGGTTTAAGTATAGCTAGAGGATTTTTACCTACAATAAAACTGATAAACACCGGACTAAACCTACCCATCAATTAGCGATCCATATCCTTCTGTGATTCTGATTGGTTCGACTTTATCGAGATGTTGGATAAGGTTATGAAAAAAGCACACCAAGATGAGGATTACACTGACACAGGAACTGTAACCTCAATTTCGGAGAATTTTCGAATTTCTACACAAAAGTTCTTTGGCGAGTATCTCGTTGAAGTGGAGAGTTTTTAAACCGATAATTGTTTATTTATTGGATTTAGTATTATTCATTATCTGTATGAAATGTTTAATTTAATTAAATTTAGGTTAGAAGTGCTTAGATTGTTAGATTTTAATTATTACTATTATACGCTTATTGGATATTGTTGTAAATCCTATAATGATCTTGATCAAAATTTTCTTAATTTTATAATACAAACTTGTAAAATTAACATATGTTCACAATCATTTTGTATGATGGCGTTAATTCATGTTAATCCTGAAAAAAAGTTATCTGATAAAAACAAATGTATAGATAATTCTGAAAAAGAAATAAAATAGTTATGTATATGTATTAATTTTTGTTTTTAATTTCTAAATCCCACTTTTTTTTTATATATATATATATAATTTGCAATAAAATACACATTATTTCTCTAAAAAGTTTAGTAATAGGCAGACGTTCGAGTAGTAAGGATGAAAATCCTTATTTTAGTTAGCTTTTTAAACTGCAGTTTTAACCTATTTCGAAATCCTGATGTTCAAGAGGCATTCATCACATTTAATACTCAGGAGAAATGACCTTGGTACTGGCATAGATTAGAGGAAAAATCTGATGAAGATAATAAACTTTGTATCACCTCACGGTTAACGCAACAGAATGTAAAAATAATACTACACCTTATAAACTAAAACTGATCTTTTATGATCGTAAAGATCAAGATTATGGTTGGTATACCCCATATCAGCTAACAAATTCTACTATACAAACCGAAGAAGACATCTATTGTATGACGGAAACGCTAACTTTTATATGCAAGCTCGTCTTTGTTTTATTATAAGTTGCGTTTTATATCACTATATTACGACGCATAGAAAAAAGTAATATATAACATTAGATTTATGTTCGAATCCTTTTACTTTGTTATCTACCTTCAACGAATATGAATGCTTTATCAATTGATGTCACTTTATCATATTTAAATGGTAAAAAGAGATTAACAGATTTTACCTATGAAGAACTGCAATTGCTCCCTCTAGAATGTTTACTGCAAAACAGGGATGCTTATGATCTCTTAGAAGTGTGGGGAAAACTACCAAAAGTATACAGATACAAGTCTACTCTACAGATGAAGCTGCCATGTTTTATTCACTACAACATACCTGAATGGAGCACTCACGTCGATGGTCCACCTTCTTCACAGGAAAAATGTCGTCTTTGTAACGAAATTTTATCTATTGTTAGTAAATAATAAATAATAAATAAATATTTTGAAACCACACTTTTAGTTTTATTGCTGTATTTTATATAATACCAAGATATTTGATATCGGTGCAAGGGTGCGCAGGCGTCCCGCACGCAGGGACTGTTATCTATACTGTAGTGCGCAGATGCTCCACACGCAGGGTCTGTCAACTGTAAATCTCCTATCATCTGTAAATCTGACAGCTGTCATATGTTGTATGTATGTAACACCCTGTATCTAGTACTTCTTTCTCTCTCACACTCATTAAAAGTCCTTGATCCTCTTTGTCATACTCATCCAAACACGATGACGTCAGAGATTTTTTGATGATAAGCTCCCCCGGGGGACGGAGGGCGCAGAACCGGCCATCTACCACTACTCTTGCTGTTTTTTTTTTGTAGAAATGTGTTCATAACTTCGCTAAAGAGACCATTGGTCTCTGGGTTGTAATAACTCATTTCATATGACCAGATTTGTTCAAATTTTAAAATTTTATAACCTTTTTCCAACGCCTTATGTATTTTAATACTCGCCCAGGTACCTTTTAAGCTTCTGTCTTCATCAGAGTGGTCACAATCTTCCAAATTATATTTTTCTGCACAGGTATAACAAAGTACAAACAATAACCTACCATTAATTTTTTGAGGTAACACAGGAAGTAGCAAATCAATGGGTGGCAAAATTTGGCATTTTACTAGTCCTTGGATAGAAATTATTTTTTCTTTACTACACTCTTCATGACCTATTATAATGCGAGGATGTTTTATAGGGTAGCTCATATATTTACACACGTATGGATAAAGACTTATAATGTCAATATATCGAATTTTTTCGTCGTCCTTGCATTTATAATATTGTTTAAAATTAGATGTCCTTCCTCCATAAAGGGCTTCGCGAGGGTTAATAGGTTCCTGAACTATTACAGGATGATTTTTTAAATACATGGCAATTTCGGTATTATCTTTTAAATTTTTTTTAAACTCACATTCCCACATAGTTGTAACGGTATATCCTAGGTTTTTAAAATGATCCAACCTCACTAGCGTAGATTCATATCGCGATTCCATTGATTCGCATTTATTTTCTGTCAAACTTTTATCGCGAGAATGGGGGTAGCATGAGTAATACCCATGAAATCTACAACCTAGGAATTCCAGTACCTCATTGTTCACTGCACAAAATCCATCGACTTTTAACCCTCCTGCTACGTACTCAACCCAATTGGCAGCATGCTAAATCTCAATTTGTCTTCGGTGTGATTCCCAGAGAAGCCACTTAATACCTAATGTTGAAAATTGCTTGGTTTGACCACATCTGTAACCTCCTGCGGGTACAATCCCTATTGTGTTTGGTTTTAAATAATTAAAAAAAAAAATTTTTTGAGTCGTACTTGCTATGGTGACTGCGTCCAAAAATGGGTCTACTTTGGTAAGCGAAAGAATATTTTCTCGAAATTTAAGTGATGCCAGCGCTAATATTTCTTGAACACAGTATTCCCTTATTTCCTTTTTAAAGTCAAATATTACATTTTTTGAACTTGTTCATTATGCCACTTAATCCTAATTACGCCCGAAAACATATAAGATCGATCTTCGAAAAAATCGCCCTTTAAAGAATCGATTGAAAAGATAGATTTTTTCCTACAAAAAATCGATTTTCCAAAAGATCGACTTAAGATCGACATCCCCACTTTGTAAGGCTCCCTTCTGGAGAAAGGAGTAAGTCTCTAAGTTAATCGTGATTAAAATGTCGATTATGGATTTTATAGGTATTTATTTCCCTTGAGAAAGCTTGAACTATCGCATTAAGCAGAGCCCTAGATTCATCGCAAACAACTTCTTTGGGGGGAGGTAACGCCCTAATATTGAAATCTTTCCATAGCCATAAGATGTCTCTTTGTTCTTGGCGCTCTGATATCATCAATTAGATATATAAAAAGGCTTTTTGTGATTTTTGCATGTAGCCTGTCAATTTTTTTAATTTTAAAACCAGTCGCATCTATTCACAAAGTGATTCCGCCATAGATTTTGTTAATTTTTTTTGTACAGATGAATCTGTTAATTGGTCCGGTCCGAACAAAAAACGTCCAATTTCGTGTATTTCATTTGCATGTAGTGTTCGTGACATAATGTCCAGTGCAACAATTGGATTTTCGTGTACAAAATCCTGTTTTCTCTTCTCCGTCGCAGCCACCTCAAGGACATCTCTAGAAAGGTGTCATTATAGTATATTCAACAACAAGGATCGAAAACGAATCTTTGCACACGATCGAGACAGGTTGGTGGAATGAGCAGAAGGTGAAAAGATGTTTTCTAACGAGTTCTTGATATACATTTTTAATTTATTTATATAATTATATTTGACGTAGTTGTGACAGAACCAAACAAAAATAATAGTAAATGAAAGATGAAAATATGACATCCGTGTGAAAAGGCGACATATGCGTGTGAAAAGATGACGTATGCGTGTGCAAAGAATTTAGCACACGCCGCCATGTGCATAAGGTTATTATCAAAGGTTTAGCGTGCGAAATACTCGATTTTTCAACTCAAAACGAAGAAGTGGGTACACGTTGTTTTATTTTAACCTATGTAGTTTCAATCCACGTCATACCCTATCTTCTAATCAAATTTCAAATCGAAATCGGTTCAGCAGTTTTTGTGTGATTGAAGATTAAACACATACACAAACATCCGCATTTATAATTTTAGTAGAAAATATTAGTTTATCTAACAAGTGCAGAAAGTGTCACTTTTCCGCACGCAATCACAGATGGCCAAACGATGTGTCAGCAGAGTTCGTCCAGCAATGAAGTGCGGAAAAGTCACTTTATGCGGATGTTACACTCCATTCCAAATTGTTGCCGTCCAGTTTTTTTGACACTGACAATGACAGTTCCATTTAGCGTCCATGTTTAATTTTCAGCCGCCATCTTGAAATTGGTACAGAGAATTTAGAATGAGGTGCAGGTCCATTTTTTTTACATACACCCAAAAAAAAATAATGAAAAGAATAAACTATAGGTTTCACATTTTTACAATGTATACTCTTTTCAAAATTAATAATCTTAAAAATTTTTTTTTAAAATTATTATGTGTTTTAAAGGGTATAAGACGCTAGTAGGTAAAATTTTGTAAAGTGCACTTTACCGCACGCGAGTAGGTAAATAACTATTACATGTAGGAAAACTTAAATCCATAAGAACTTATTTCACTTGAAAAAGCTGTGACATTAAAATCGTTTGTGACAAGGTAGTGTAGTATGGACTACTAGTGATTTAAACTGCCATCGATTTGATGGGGCGAGGTTAACATATTTTACACAGTTTCTTTTTATTTGATAAAAATTATAGGAGAATTCCAATAAATTTAAATAGTTAAAATATTTAAATGGCAGCATACTCCCCAAAAAATTCCGCACCAGCGGAAAAGTGACACTTTTAAAACCTCGTCCATCCTTATCAGTAGGTACTTGAAGACAATGAAAGTCCGAGACAGTGAAATTACTTTGCACACTTGGTATTAACTACTAACTACTATTCTAGTTATTTAACTTAAATCGAGAAAATACCAATAAATTACTCCAGGGCAATATAATAATAATAATAATAATTGATGTCTTTATTTCACAATTTAAAACATAATACAATATTCATACAATGCATGTGATATAACATATTATTGTGAAAAAAGGCGAATTCCAGAGCGATTCCGCACAGGAGCGGAATGTTTCTGATTTAATTAACCTTTTCTGATCTAATTAACCTTAATTAACCTTAACCTATAGGTTAATTTGAGAAAGATAAGAGTAGAATCAAAAAGTATTTTAATGAAAAAATATTGATTTGATTCATCAAATATTCACAACATTCTTGTTACCGATCTAAAAACTAAATAAACTTTTCAAAACTTAAAGAACTACATTGAAACAGAAAGAAACTTTGTCACAACAATAACTACCATCTTATGTTAATGTAGGAGCATTTTAAATACTTTTTAATCACTTCGCTTGGTACTAATTTTTTTTAATAAATAAATTTAACAAAAAATAGGGACTAAACGATTGCCACCTTCAACAACCGTACACCTTTTTTTTCATAGCTTTAACCAGCCTTTCAACCATCGCTAAATATTTATCGACCCTATCCTTTTTTTCTTTATGCCTTTTCACCACCTGGGATTAGCATAGTTTGATTTGTATTGTGTTTTTTTCTTTTTGTTTAAGTAAGTTACTTTTTAATTTTTTTCCTCTTTTTCTTCATCTGTTGAAACCTCGTTTATATTTTCTTTGTTTCTTACAATTAAACCTTTACTGTTACTACACATACAGGCTTTTTGAATAGGAAATTGTTCGTGTCATCAATAAAAAAAAAACAATTTTTTATTAAGGTACCCAATGTTTCATTGTGTTTTCAAACATCGTTGTATGTTCTTTTTACGCCCTTAAACTTTGTATCAACCTGTTGTGGTGTGAACATGATTTCAGGGGTCTTGTTTAAAATATTAGCTATTTTCTTCCATACTGTTTGTTTTATTGTAGTTCGAAACGCGTTATCATACTCTTCTATAAGCGCAATTAAATGTCTTCTAGTAACATTGTTCCGTTTTCCTTTTTCAGCTAGAAAAAATGTTAGTGAGAAATTGAGTGCTTTTTTTGATTGGATTCAATATCCAAGAGTAGGTAGGTACAGCTGCAGGGCGGGCATTGTCATAAATTTCACTTTGTTCAATTTTCACGGAATGACTGACTAACTCAACCTTACAGCTGTCAAACTCTATACTAAACTTATATGTTCAGCTTTATAAGTAACCTATTTGGTACATACAATAATATAGTTATAACTGATTCGACCATTCCAGCATTTCTGCATTTTACAGGCAAACTGTTAATATACTTTTCTATTTGTTATTTTATTAAGACAAACATTATCTATTGAGTGAACTACAAAAAGTATAAATTTTTATTTCTAAAATCACATATTTTTCCTTTTATACCTCAGACATACATCATTCCCGTGGTACGTCCCATATCATAATTCATCTGAGAGTGTAATGACCATAATATTCGAGTTAGTGTACTATACTCCGAAAATTTCATCAGAAATTATTAAAAATATCAAATCTAAGCACACAAATATCAACAATCAGCATGACGTTGTCAATCATGACCTCAACACATATAAGATCACTGAGAGAGTGAGGAACTTTTGAAATATTAGTTTGAAAGTTTATTAAAAAAGTTTTTTTTCTAAAAAAATGCGTAATGTAACAAAAGAAGTTATTTTCGGTTAGGTTCTAAAATTATATTAAAGATATTTACGTTTAATAAATATTTATTTTCTTAAAAATGTAGAAAAATAATTTACATTTTTGGATCAATTAGTGTTTTTCTGAAAGAAAGTTTCATCGCTGGAGTGTCTAAGTTTCATAATTATCCTGGGATCGCAAATGAGCCATTAGGTAAAGATTATCAATATATTTATGTTGTGAAAAAATTAGCAATTGATCAATATTATTCAGAGACTGTCATTACAAAAACTACTTATAGGGACAAAATGGATAATTTCAATGCACCATTTTACCTTTTGGGGGAATCACCTTTGCTAAGAAATATTTACCAAAGGGACGAATTTCTTCTTGTCTATGTTCCTCCTCAATATTTGTATTCAAAACATCATGAATCAGGGGTTCATTATTGGATGGATCATCTTGGGATGAAGCTGAAGGCATTCGTTTTGAAAAATGTATAATTTATGCACCGCTTTTTATGAGCACTTTAAAATATTTAAAAAGATGCACACATCTTTGCTTTAATAGTCGATAGGCTACACACTTTGATTGGTTGTGTATTGACACCCCCGATTATTTTAATAATGGGACTCACCTCCCCTCACGTGCGGGAGGGTTGAAATCACTCCCTAAAAAGAACAATAGCATCTATCAAAAAGTTGTCATTAGCTGTTTTGTAGGCGATAAAATTATTTTAATTTGAGGTTTAATAGGTAGTCTGTTTTACTCTCAAATCAACCCTCAAAAAAAACTCAAAATTTTTGGATATAGCTGTTCGCCAAATTTAAAACTGTTTTAAAAAATGATAATAATTTTCGTTCAAAAAATTGATCTTGATTGATATGTCTTGAAAATTTTCATGTACATTTTAATATTTCTAAGGAATTTTTGGGCCCCTAAATACCCCTTCCGCTGGATAAGCCACCTACCAAATACACTCGATCAAACAAAAAAGTGGTACAATAAGTAAGTTACTTTATGGTTATGCTATCCATGTGACTTTGGCATATTTCAAAAGAAATGTGGTGAAAAATTGTCAAAAGTCACATAAAATAACTTGTCATTTTGTATCACTTTTATGTTTGCTCAAGTGTACATCATCAATAACTAGGTAGGTCTGGCGTAAGTGCTTACAAGAAAAATAACCAAAGCAAAAGGTAAAGTAAAAACCTACGAAAAATTTTTCGAGAAAGAATCTCCCACCCCGTTACTCCTAACTAACTTAAAGGTGCAAATTTTTTTCGTTTTTGGCCGATGACTCAAAAATTATATGTTTTCCATATAATTAGTATACCTCTATCTCCCCTCCTAACCTCTTAAATTTACTCCAAATTTAGGACATGATTATCTGAAACAGCAAATTTCGTATTTTTAAAATATTTTTTTGTACTTAAACCTATATATCCTCAACACATTTGAGAAATGCGTCAGTTTTTTTGGTGTAAAAAGTTTACTTATGAACACCCCTTACAGTCCTCCGAAATTGACCCCTAAGTTAGGGTAGGTTATATATTATATGGTAGAATTTTTAGCAGCCTTCAAAAATCGGCAGTTTTGTGATTTTCTCAGGAATTCCTGAGCCGATTTGAATGAAAACTTTTTCTATCCGTTCATCAATTTTCTCGAAAAGGTTTTAGATATAAAAAATTTTTAATTTTCAAAAATCCGAACCCTCTGAAAATGAAAGGGGCATATATGTACCCCCAGCATTCTTTTTGGAGAGTTTGGATTGGTAGAAATTAAATATGTTTATACCTTAAAACTTCTCATGAAAATTGCTGAACGGACAAAAAAGGTATCATTCAAATTGGGTCCGTAATTTCTGAGAAAATAGCATTTCGTATTTTGAAGTCTGCTAAAAATTCTATTATTCAAGCCAAATCCCTAATATTAATCCGCGCCTCACAACTATAGGTGTGATGGAGGTGGGGAATTTTTTTTTAATACACGTTATATTTTTTAAAATATTGTCAAGAAACTGCAAAATGCTGTATACCCCTTGTGAGGATGAAATATTGTTGTGAAACTATCTACGGTGCTTAAACGAAACCTGTTATTAGAGGCCGGCAAAAAAGCCCGAAAAAACCTGGTATCTAAAATCAAAGACCTGGGTTTTGATGGAGACCAATTTTTCTATGCAAACGAACATCTCTCGCCATATTTTAAACAACTTTATAAGAAATCGAGAGATACCTATAAAGACAAAGACTATAAGTATTGTTGTGTTACGGACGGGAAGATCTTTGTGAAGAAGAACGATACCAGTCGTGCTTTGCTGATATCAAACGAAAATACCCTGTTAAAACTAACTAAGTGGTCGTTGTGCTCTTTTTTCTTCAATTATTTTTTTATTTCTTTTGTTATTTTTACTAAAAAATGGCTTTAGATAATAATATATCTGTTTATTATCAGAACTGTACAGGGTTACGAACTAAAACAAACCCTATTTATCAATCATTATGTGCTAGTAACTATAACATAATATGTCTCACGGAAACCTGGTTTAACACGTCTATATTTACAAGCGAAGTGGTTCCTTAAAATTATAACGTTTTTCGGCAAGACAGAGATCGTAATGCAGTTCGTGGTGGGGTAGTTAAGCAGGATGGGGGTGGCTTAATGATTTGTGTTAATGCGGCCCTGAGAGCTGAAATTATAAGCAATCTGTGTAGTGCTAACACTGTTATCGAGGAGTTATGGATATCCTTACCTGCTGAAAATGGTAAGAAGCTACTATTGGTCTTGGTTTAGATCCCTCCTTACGCTACAGAAAATGTTTTTAACTCCTTAAAAACATTTTCTGTAGCGTAATTTTGGGGGATTTTAATTTGAACAAATTTTTCTGGGCTCGTAATCTCGACACTAAGGACTATACCCCAACCCTTCTAGCTAACGATGTCTGCTGTGAGTGTTTTTGTGATAATTTTGCTATTTTTAATTTAAAACAATTTAATGGGAATTTAAGTTTAAATAATTCAATCTTGGATTTAGTTTTGATAAGGTCAAGTTTAATTGAGGTTAGTAGGTGTGGCTCTCCTTTCGTGGTAGAACATAGTCACCACTGTGCTCTTGATATCTTCCTAAACATGAAATGCACAAAATTATTACCAGCGAGTAGCTATGACAAACTAAATTTTAATGCCGCTGAATATCTAAAGAAGGATACTGAACTTGAAAACACTGACAGTTTTTTTAGGGAAAAAGATGTGTCAGAATGTGTTGAGATTTTTTACAACATAATAAATAATTTGATAAATTTGAATATCCCCAAAAAACACGTTTAAAGGTCTGGGTATTCCCAGTGGTTTTCTAGAGTTACCATTAGCCTCATTAAAGAAAAAGTAAAATTTCACAGAGAGTGGAAAATATTTTGTAGGCAAAACGACTATGAGATGTTTTCTACTCTCCGAAAAAGGGTAAAAACGTCTCTTGCCAAAGATTATAACGACTATATTAATTTAACCAAAAATAATTTAAAAATGACACTAAACATTTTTGGTCATTTGTTCAAAATAGAAAAAGTCACAAATCTTTGCCTAACGAAATGTTTTTTAACGATACTATAGCTTCAGATACTGAGCGTATCTGTAACCTTTTCTCGGAATACTTTTCAAGTGTCTTTGAAAAATCTAACACCACGTCCAACGTTTCTAACTTAACATCAAACAATGCCTTTGATTTGTTATTTTTTACTGTGGACATGGTTAAAGACAAGTTAAAAAAAATTGACCAAAAAAAAAGACCGGATACTGACAATATCCCATCAATTTTCTTAAAGTCTTGCCCAAATCTAGCTCTGCCTTTACCTACTATCTTTAATAAGTGCCTTTCTTGTCATAAATTTCCAGATGTATGGAAAGAAGCGAAAATTGTACCAGTTTTAAAGACGGGAGATAAAAAGCAGGTAAAAAATTATCGCCCTGTCTCCCTTCTTAATCAGTTTGCAAAGCTTTTTGAATCCATTATTTTTATCAGTTGTACTTCAAAATTAAAAGTGGTCTCGATGAAAACCAGCACGGATTTATTAAGGGTAGGTCAGTGGTGACAAATCTTGTTCCTTATATGCAGAATATCTATCACGGTTTTGACTCGGGTGCCGAGACGTGTATACCGATTTTTCCAAGGCCTTCGACAAGGTGGATCATACCACCGCTATTGTCACGCTTGGAAATTTCGGTATACATGGCAACTTATTAGGTCTTTTTTAGGACTACCTTTGTGGTAGAACACAATTTGTAGTTATAAATAACAAAAAATCAGGAACTAAGCACGTGACATCAGGTGTCCCTCAGGGGTCACACCTGTGGCCTCTAATTTTTGACATTTTTTTGTATGACATTGGTAATTGTTTTATTACGAATTACGTATTATACTGTGATGACCTTAAAATCGATGCAACGCTGGACAAAGTTTTCCTTGTAAATTTCCAGGCAGACCTGGATGATTCAGCTCTTATTGTGACAATAATCGACTTTTTCTTAACTTAAATAAATGTTGTATGATCGTTTTTTCCAGAAAGAGATTTCCCACTCCAGTTCAATTAAGCCTTAAAAATTCAAATCTAGAGTGTGTTAATAAAATAAAAGATCTGGGAGTCATCCTTGACTCTCAACTTACCTTTGAGTTTCATATAGAAAATATTGTTTCGCGTGCATTAAGAATTTTGGGTTTTGTTTTGAGAGTCACGGAGGGCTTTAAGAGCTATAATTCTTTAATTATTATGTTTAAAACTTTAATTAGACCAATTATAGAGTATGCTTCAGTAATCTGGAATCCTGCTTAAGACAAATATATTGTTCCTTTGGAAAAAATTCAATCAAAATTTATACATTCTCTAAACTATCGTTTTAATAGACAAAGACATTTCTACTCATATACAGAAAACTTGTCATTTTATAAACTTGACTTGCTAAGTCACCGGAGAAGTCTGAACGATGCATGCTTTATGTAGAAGATTAATTAGACCAATTATAGAGTATGCTTCAGTAATCTGGAATCCTGCTTAAGACAAATATATTGTTCCTTTGGAAAAAATTCAATCAAAATTTATAAATTCTCTAAACTATCGTTTTAATAGACAAAGACATTTCTACTCATATACAGAAAACTTGTCATTTTATAAACTTGACTTGCTAAGTCACCGGAGAAGTCTGAACGATGCATGCTTTATGTAAAAGATTATTAATAACTTAGTGGATAGCGCTCTTTGTCATAATGATATTTGTTATAATGCTTACCAACATGCAATACGTAACATTGATAAGGTGTCTTAGAACTTATAACTTGGTAATTACTTTCGAAAATAGTGTAAGAACAGAAATTTCCAATTTGTCTTTAAGTGTATTTGAGAATAACATTTTAATTATTTTAAGGCAAATGGGACATTAGCAGGTCTTTTTTTCACTTATTCTCCCTTTTTCTTGGATTAGAATTACTTTTTTTCTTTTTAAGCAGAGTATTTTATATCTAATAATTTTACAATTGTTGATAACAACTAGGTATATTTGCGTAGTAGAAAGGGTTTTTATGTAATTATGTGTCGCCCTTTAAAAGGGTACTATGTGCCTGTATGAGTGAACTATCTGTATAAAATAAAAAAATAAAATAAAGAAATAAATCGTCTAAATTCGGCATCGGCAGATTGGACAAAATTGGCTGTCACCCAGTTAGAATCTAGAAGGATATCAAAGGCTTTAATCATGTTTCGTGTAGCTTCAGATTTATCGGATTGAAGTTTCTTTGGATCTAAAAAAGATACTGCTTTTGTGAGGGCATACTTCAATGGGTATGTCTCTAAAATTTTCGAAACAGTAGCCAAAGGGCAACTTCGACAATCTTGGCGAAAAACTAAAATATCTTTATCAGTCAAGCCTGTACTTTTCTTAATCGCCGATCTAGTGGCGTAACCTAAATAGACGTTTTTTGCATTTTTTAAATTTGATTTTTTTTAGGTCAATTTTGTAAAGTGAAATGGTACTTAAAATGTCGTCTTTTACAAATTTCTCCATAAGATTTTTTAGTAGGTTAATAAGAGAATAAAACAAAAATGGAGCCATTGTCGCATTACATTGAAATTAGTTAAAAATGGTTGAAAATCTTCGGCTAATGATTGAAAAAAGCTAGTTTTGGCAAAAGTAATTTATCTTTCAGAGCTTTTTTTACAGTTTAGTAACTGGCACAGATTGGGGTGCTCTTCTCGTTCCCAACATACTCTACGTATTTTTTTAAGTGGGGTAGCAAAACTTGATTTTTTTTGACACATTTCCATTTTCGAGCCACCTTACTCCACAAAATTTTGGTGGGCGCTCTTTAGTTCAGTTGAGTCACTCACAAATAGGCATTGCATCGTTCCGCACTGGCACTTATCCAAGTTACCTGATACGGATTCGTCCTGGGGCATGGCGTGTTAATATTTCCAATAGGATTATGCTCCTAAGAAAATAAAAAAAAGAAGTTAAAAATCCTCCAAATCAACAAAAGATCAAAAGATCTTGGGTGGAAATAATGAAAATTCAAACCTGTATGAGCATCCCACAAATAACACACAAAGGACCAAAGCCAAAAGAAAAATGATTAAACGATGTTTCGCCTTGGGCAACCAGCGTAGGCTCGTCAGTGGTCCCACTGGTCACCCTCCCCATACATCATTAAACACCATCATGCACTTTGATTTCCAACTTTGAATCACTCACAAATAGGTATCGTTCCGCACTGGACCTTATTCAAGTTACCTGGGGGGCTATTCCAGTGGCTCATACCGATATCGTTACGTAGCGAATTCGTTATCGCGACAACACCGCGGTTTGTTTTGTTGTTTCACAATGGCCGCGGACGTGTCAATTCAACTTTGACAACTAAACTCGCACAAAAATATAACTTGACTAATAATGGTGCTACAATAATTGAGAAAAATTAACATGATTTCTTCTGCGATGGTTGCAGTTCACACCATATTTGGAGCCCACAAAGAGCAGCACAGTAAGTAAAACTAGCTTTTATTATGGGGAAATATTTGTTTTACTTCTCATCCCAAACTTGTATATCATAAGTTCACGACTAGCTATTTATGAGACTGCTCTTTTAAGGTGGGTTTATATTTTATACTCTTCTGCAAGCCCTTATGGCAGAATATAGATAAGCATGGCCCAACCAGTTGGTTTTGCTGAAGGTTATTACCTACTTAAATTAAAGTCAGGGTGGGCGAGAATGTGATACGTTGAGGTGATTGTTTGTTTTTAATACATAAAATGTCTTTATTAAAAAAAAAAAACTGGTTCCACTATTCTGTTAGCTAAAAAATGCTTTAAATGGCCAAAGAGCTTCAAGAACATAGGTCTAACAAAATAAATAATGAGAGATGCAGAAAAAATAAAAAGGCATGCTCTTTCTGTTTTTGGTGTGTATCTTTATCACCGATAAAGAAGGTATTAGTAATTAGCGAACATACTCGTAAGATGAGCCTAAAAAAAATTATACAGTAAAAGGTAGGATTCAATTTTTTTGAAAGAAATTAAAGCTTCGTTTATGCAACATACTTCACCAATTTTGGACTTAAAGTTAACAAGTGAGCATATATGACATATATATTCTTTGCATCCGTGTATGCATGGGCGCATTAGCGAAGGCCATCGAGTCCATATATATCTTTTGAATTCTACTAAGACAGTTTATTTAAAATATAAACTACTTACTTAGATTCTTGCAGTTCACCAAAGAAAAAATAACTTAAAAAATACCTAAAGCTGTGATCAGATATTGGATAAGTACTATTTTCATAAAAGTTAAAATATATACTTCTTTTTAGGTATAACGTGCTAGGGTATGTGAATGGAGCTGTAAGAATCATTCTAGTAGGATCACGTCTCCGATCAAGTACCAAAACTCGGGCCACAAATTAAGTATGGATGGATTCAAGTAAGACATAGACCAACCTTCCAAGGCACTAGATGAAAGTAGACAAAGATTCGATGTTCAATAGACATAGTGAAACTAACTTTCAGAAGAAACTGATGCTATATACGTACATGTATGCTAAATGTTATTCGTTTTCCCATTTAAAAAAAAATTAAAAAGTCGTGTAAAATATAGTAATGGCTGCATTTGTTTAAATCAAAAAATTTAAATGTCACTTAAGTAATAGTTATAGAACATTGGACCTATTGTAACTACGATTTAAGAACTTTTTCATGAAAATTCGCAGAGTGGGTCACAATTACTGCTCACCGCCACACCTGTAGAACCACTTTATTTTAAACATATTAATTTAAGTTATTGCAAACTTTTTAAAATAAGGCAGAGTTTTTTTTCAAGAGCCTTGAGATTGGTTTGGTGGAGAAAGTTAAATACAGTATTAAGCTACTTTCAGCTCTGGTTGCTATAAAAAAGAATTGATATAGATTTTTTTTAAAATTGGACTATTTACCTAAATGATATTTCTTCATTATTTTACATGCATTTTTAAGTTACCTAAATGATATTTCTTCCCACACATACATAGCATAACATGATATTTATATAGCAGTTGGCTAATTAAGCAAATTATTTAGATTTTTAAATAACTTTTTAATATTTGCTTTGTCAACTTATTTTTACGGCTACCAGAAAAACTAATAACTCAAAGTCATATATTCTAAGTAATCAAATAAATGCTTAGCTCAGTACTCTTTAAAATACCATACTTTAAATCAATCTTTATGAATGTAAAGCTGAGTAATATAATTTAAGAAACCTACTTAGTACTTCAAATAAAGGGCCTAAAATGTATGCTGCATTTTTAAATTAACTTTAAAGGTTTACTGACTGACATGACACGTTTTTTACAATGCATTTAGGTTAATTTAATTTTTTGGCTAGATTTATACTGTATACTGTTTTTAATTTTATATTACCAATTTATTATATTACAAAGAAAAAATTGATTTGACTTGATTTTGTCAATCAAAATAATAAAATTTGGGATAAAAAACTGATTTATTTTACTTAATGGTTTAAATATTACTTAGAGTTAAAAATTGTTTTCTAATATTTCAATAATTGGTGGATTGCGTCTTTTCTTTCATCAGCTTGGGCACTGCTAGCCTGAAACTGGCTACTGAAAGCTTTCAGGTTTGGTTTGTAAAATCAATCAATTACACCAATAGTAACTTTTAATCACCCCGCCCTTTAAATAAGAGTATAATCCATCGACGTACTAGGTTAGTACATCGATGGTATAATCCGACTTATTAGACTTACATCGACTATATCTCACCAATTTTTGGCCACCAGTTTTATTGCTGTCTGCCAATTTAGATTATTTTACTTTGAAAATTTTATTATTGACTCTTTTGTTTACCCTACATCTTAATATTAAAGGTAAACTAGAAACTTAAGTGATGGTCAATGCTTGTGTGAATTTGGTCCAACGCACTTTGATTTAGAAATTAAGGGAGAGGATAAAACAACTTTCTGGCTAAGGTGGTAAAAAAACAGTATGAATTTGGTCCCTGTATATATTATTTAGAAAAAATAATGTAAACTGGCAAATCAAAAAAACTGTCAAGATAGTGAATAATAACTAAAAACTTTAGGGAAACAAAGAGAATAAGTTCAGAAAATTTAACAAGTTGGGATCCAAGTGGAAAAAGACTCTTGAGTTTTTCTTGTAAATTAACGAGATAAGTGTAGCTTACCACCTAGTTACCCCAAGATCTTCAATTGTATTTAATGCTTTTTTTTTTAATATCCTGTGGACATACAAAGTTACCTTAAAACTTTATTCCACCAAGAAGTGGAAATTTATATTTGGTTGAAACGACAACAATCTTCCAAAAAGTAGCCAATTTTTTTAATTTTACTGATGAATTTTTGGATTTTAAAATGTTTTGTCCTTCATATGATTTTGCCAGATTTTGTTAAAATGTTTAGTTTCGTGAGGTTGGGCGCTGCCTGCTTAAATGTCTTCATCATACATCTTAATAATTACGAGAAATCATTGATCTGATATTAAATTTAAAGTAATTTATTATAGGTGTGATGTATGCAAATCTATAGTCTAAGCAGCTAACCAGTTAGTTCACTTGAATTAATACTTCAGACAATAGAAATACCATGTGCTATTTTTTTGTTTGTTTTTGTCCCAATATTTTTCCAATTTTGTGCCAAATTTAAAGTTAATCTTCTCATATAGGCCTGAATCAAAATAAATAAAACTTTTCATATATTCATGTTATTCTTTCATGCTCTAGTGATGAATAAATTTCTGTATTTGAGACTCTTTCAGTTATTGAGATATTGACCTTTCAATACGAGGAAAAAAATGAGCTAACTTTTTCATATAAAAAGTTTAGATTTTTACAACACATTTTAGGTACGGTATTATCAATTTTACTTATTCTTTTTATTAGTGACATCCATCAAATCTATGCATAAAAAATGTAATGTGAATTAAATAATCCAATTTTTTTCAAAGTTATCTAACAAAAATGCATAAGATTTGTATGGTTACCCATTGTCGTCCCAAAGGAAGGGGGAGTCGAGGTAAAAACCCTCTGATTCCGGTTAAAAAAATGAAATTATCTGAAATTATCCCAATAAAATGATTTCCGATTAATATTACATTTTGTTATTATTAGATTATTTTAAATTTTTTCTTTTACCCAAAAAATATATTTCAAAAAATTAGACCAATTAAACAGGGTCTTTTAAAAGCTACTATTATTATTGAAACCACAATATTGAATGATAAGCAAGTAAGTACATATTATTTACAAACGGAGAAAAAAATAAATCTAGTATTTTTTTAACCAATTCATGTCAATTATAGTACATAAGTGTCAAAAATTATCAATTTTTAAAAATATTGAGAAACAAATCAATGTCTATAGGTACTGATGGTAAAATTTACTAGAAGTTTTTGTTTACTTTTTAAACCTGCCTTATTATTAACTCGAGATTTAAGTAAACATTTTTAAAACTCTCTATTAAAACATCTAAAACCGAGAGGCCAACACCTCCAATAGGTGTACGAAAACTCGATAATACCTGACAATACTTGACTGTATGTATATACTAAAATCTTAGGATAGTTTGCATTACTTGACAATAGGTGTACCTACAAATTTAAAATCAGGTGTTGGAATTGAAAACTTACCAAAACTGATTTCTATGGATAATTTATCAATCTACATTGAGCAGCTAAGGTAAGTGTTTATTCCCAAACTTCATAATTTATTTTCTCTCTTATTGGCGCTACAGCATGGGTCCTGCTCTTGTATATTTTCAAAAGTTGACCTAAAAAAACAGAACAGTACATTACATTATGTTAAAACATTAAAACCTTAAAAAAAGAAAAACCTTAAAAAAAGAAAATGTGTACATCAAAATTTTTTTTTGCAAAATCAATTTGAATGTACGAAAGTTAGGTACATGATTCTTGTCTGTCATTTATCCATTTAAATGGTGATAGCGGACGGAGGGAGGGAGTTCAAAAGATCTATTATCCTGTGCAAAAGAAAATCATTGAAGAAGGGGGGATAGAATGAGAAGGGATGCAAAATTTTGGCTTCGTGGTGCATAGCAATTCATAATCAGCCGTCTCTCTTCAACTAGGTACTCAATGCGTTCTATTATAAGTACTATCGTTTATACAAGGCATAGTATTTAGTAATTTGGCGATAACAAAAAAAATACAAGCATAAACACAATGCATGATAAATAGGCGAGCAAGTGTCAGTGTCCAAATAAATTATATTTGATTTTTTCTCAATATATAGGTAGATATTAGTTGATGTCAGATTTTTTCAATAAAAAGTCAGTGTAATTACCCTTGGATCAAACAAATCCTGCATTCCTGACTAAAGGCGGGTTTACCTAATTTTTCACATTGATAATTTATAACCTAAGCACAATTTTATTCATAGTCATAATGTTAAATACATTATTGTTAATAGAAGTGTTTAACCAAGTTTTCATATATAGTTATAATTCACAATTCATAAGCACAGTGCATAAATTAAAAGTTGGTTAATTTTAACTTTATGCACTATCAATATGAAAAAAGCAAATAAACATTTTGGTTGGTTGATTTCAGAATGGGAGCAATTGATTTTAGCTGATATTAGAAAACAGAAATTTAGCAAGAAGGAAGAATACCTAACTTGTTGAGATTAAGTAAAGAAAAACATTTTTTTTTGCCCTTCTTTTTATTAATTATTAATGAACTAAAGTTATGAATTATCAATATGAAAAGTTGGGTAAACCTGCCTTAATTTCCAACTTTTTTTTTCTTATTTCGGTGTTTTCACCACTGGCTTACCTCCTTTCAAAATGTATAAACTGAACTTAAAACTGACCTACTATATCTTTTTGTTTACATTATGTAAGTAGTGTTCTTTAAGCACCAAAAAGAACAGAATAGAACATAAGATAAAGTAAGTATAAGTACTTACCCAAACAAAAAATCTGGCGGCACTTACACACAAGGTCCATGTGGGTTTTTCTTCACAAAGAACGTAACTTTTCTGAAAAAAATTCAATCAAAAATTGATAACAGTCGTCCACCATTGTGATCAGATTTTTAGTCCATATTGCGTGCAAAAAGTTCATGAAAATTATTATTTTCCCGAAATTTCGCCGCAAGTTCCAAAACAGGTAAACAAACTTGACAGTTTTTTTGGGAAAGTATTACGGGTTGCGTGATATTCACGCCTTTTTTTTTAATTAACAATAAGCGATGTTGCCGTAACAGTGAAAATAATGGCGATAGCGATCGTTATCTCATAACTAGAACTCACTCATTGGAATTGCCCCCCGTCCTGGCGTGATAATATTTCCAATAGGATTATACTCCTAAGGCAGGAGATTTTTTAACTTTTTTTTTGTTGGTTTGGTTTTGGGAGGGTGACCAGTAGAACCACTGACGTTTCGTTTAATCATTTCTCTTTTCGCCTTGGTCCTTTCTGTGTTCCTTGTGGGATGCTCATCCAGGTTTGAATTTTCGTTATTTCCACCCAAGATCTTTTGATCTTTTGTTTTTAGATTCTTTTCGTTTGATGTAACTGATTTGGAGGTTTTTTAACTTCTTTTTTATAAAGTAATTTTTGTTGCAAGGAAAAAATCTCTGTTTCTGTGAAAACCGTGTATTTTTAGTTGCTAAGGTTCATAAGTTAGGATTTCTTTAATAGTTCAACCCCCTTTCCTAGCCTCTTTACAACTCTGCACCTACCCAAAACTAATCAGCTTATTGCCTGATGCCAAAAAATGTTTGTGCCAAATTTCGTAAAAATCGTTAAAGTGCTTCTCGAGTAATCCTCTCTCAGACAGACAGACACTATCACTATCAGACTGACACTATCACAAAATTTTGTATTTAGGTCTCTTTTGAATCAAAGAGGTCATTTTTAATTAATTTATATGGTTGGCTAAAAAGTTGCTTCGGTTTATTTTGCTTACTTCTTTCATGCTTAATCTATAAAGCATTTCCTTTTTTTTAGTCATAATTAGTTATGGGGACGCAAGGATATTTGGAACAGTGTGCATTTGTTTAAAATAATCTGTTAATTTTAGCACTCGTGCTGATGAGCACCACGAGTGCGAAATCCGGATCTACGGTTACCATTAACTTTTTTGAGGGAAAGCTCGCTATTCATTGATTTTGTTATTTATTTACCCTTACTAAATCCCTTTTTAAATTTATTAACTCCAGAGCTTAGGATATCTGTAAAGATAATTATATCTGTCTCCGTAGAGACACTTAATTTTCCTTCAAATTGAAGGTACATCTGCCGATTCTGCAATTTGACAGATGGTAGCACCGTACTGATGAGCACCACAAGTGCGAAATCCGGATCTACGGTTACCATTATCTTTTTTGAGGGAAAGCTCGCTATTCATTGATTTTATTACTTTTTATTCTTTTAGATTAATTACAAATCATAGAATTAAAAACTAAAATCAGCAATTTAAAAACTAAAGTGAAAGATTTAAAAACTCATTCAGATGATAAATTTGTTCAAGCGGGACAAATTTAAAAGGAGATCTCTAAAAAAGACATCATATCAAATCCAAAAGATTACGAACTTGGTCTTAATATATTTCCTCTCCAGAGCATTCCTGATATTCAAAATTTTGAAAAACAGTTGCAAGATGAAAACTTTCAGCGAAAAGTTGTAACATGTTTAAGGAAGACTATTGGCTCAGGATATCCTTGGCGAGAAGCTACCTACAAGCTATCAGGACTTTTATTTACGAAGTAAGTTATTAGCCTGTATTATCAAGAGCCTGATGGGTTTGGGTCTGTTACGTTTACCAAAACTATTTATAACCTGAAACCAACCATACAAGTTTTGGTAAGTAAAGTATTTGCTTCATTACAGTAACGAGTGTGTTTCAATAAAGACTTGTCAGAGGTGTTTTCGAGTATTTAAAACCGAAATTTCAAAAAATCCTCGGACACCTCCATTTTTATTTCAAGGGAGTCATTTTTTTCCTATTTCATAAGTTTTTGAACAAGGCACCCTTTCCGAGGGGTGAGTTTCACCCTCGGGATCTGAGCGGCGTAGGTGGTGTCTATGTCTATATTGTCTTGACTTACACGGTATCTAATAACCAAAAAAGAATTAAGTAGATTTAAGAACGATAAAGTAATACAGTATGATGAAAAAAAAAACTGAAACCAATTTAGTAGTATCAAGAAACCTCAAAAAAAACTTATACATCACGTACTGCGCTCTCTGTCTTACGTCATATGGCCCTTAACCAGAGCCTTTCCCAAATGATGGGCCACCAAAGATTCTGTATTAAATAGGTCATCACTAATGGCTGGTTTTTCCTTAGACAATCCTTTTTTATATTTCGATGTCTAAAAAGATATCGATGAATTGGAAATTGGACAATGGAAAATTTTTATATACAAGAATAATTGTAATGAAAATTTTTAAACATTTGCAATTTAAATTCCTTATTTTAGGGATAAAAGTGTCACTTTCTATCCCTGGAATTTAAACAGTAATGAAAAGTAAAAGGAGGGATAAAAAAGTAAGGATGAACAAAAAGTATAAAGTAAAAGTAGAGATAAAAAGTTACCATAAAACTAAAATTGGGTAACAGAAAGTTTTTTTTTGATATTTTGCTTTAAGTGGAATAACTGTGTGGTGTCTATATGTCGTAGTCCTAATAATTTCTATGAGTATATTCATGACTGAAATTGTAGTCCTCGCTGCACTAGGGACGCAAACTTTTTGCCTCAGGATAAAGTATAACTTTTATCCCTTACTGTTTACTTTAGGAACCAAAAGTACACTATTAATCCTTGTTTTAGGGACTTAAAAGTAGAGTGCATGTTAAATTAAAACTCCATAGCATCAACTTTTGAAAACACTTCATTGCTGCGCCATCCCTGTATTACTATATCTTAAGTGATCGATAGTTGTAAGCTGCCCTTATTCGTCGATTTTTTCAGAATGAAATGAAAAATACTGGCACACTTTAAACTTGTATATTCCTTGTAGAGGACTGTATCATAATAACAAAAATTTATGAAAAGGACAGCGTCTTTTTCTTAGATGTATTGCAGTAATGCCGACTCTTAGGGCTTTGTCGTGAAAGTCCCGTTGTTCGCCTTGCGATTGCCTCATCTGTTCTCTTCCACTCTCCGAGTTTTTGGAAGGAGGGTTACGTAATAGATCAAGGGCATTCTTGAATGGAAAACAGGCTAGAGTACTGGCTACTAAACTAGCATTGAGGCTTTAACATATCTCGCCTCTCTTGAAAGACTTAACTTTCAACATTGACTATTACTTTGGTTGTCACAATTGGAAATGCTGTCTTCTAAAGGTAGAATACATAACGTTGAAACTATACCGTTTTTGTCTTTACATCAACGACTCGAATTCTTTTGTGGTCTCGTGGATATACTTGTACTATCCTGGCCATTGTACTGGAATAACGGTATCCTCTTTGATAATAACCAGAGTTCCAGGCAAAACTGACTGTTTGTTTGAAAATTGCTATTTTGACCGTTGATGTAAGTTTGACAAGTACTCATTTTTCTATTTGGTGCAAAACTGCTGGAACATCTTTTGAACTTGTTGATAATGGCTTAGTCTATTTAGTGAAATTTTGACATAATCTTGTTCTGGCGGCGTTCCTAATGTATCACCAATAAGTAAATGGGCGGGGGTTAAAATTTAGAGGTCATTTGCATCAAAACTGATTGGAGTAAGCAGACGGGAATTTAAAATCGACTCTACTTTGACCGCTAGCGTATAGAACATTTTGTAGGTTAAATGTGCATTTGATGCATTGCGTTTTAAGTTATGCTTTGCAGACTTAGTTGCACTTTCCCATATGTGGCCGAAATGGGTGATCGAGGAGGAATTAGATTCCAGTCGATGTAATTATCCCTGAGAAAATCGTTAATGGTGTAATTTTTATTTAATTCACGCAAAGATTGATATGCTTCACGAAGCTTTCGAAGTGCGCCAATAAAGTTGTGTGCCGCTTCGAGCCACAAACTTTTTTAAGACTCTAACAAATAACACAATTGGTTTATAAACCAAAATCGAAATCGTATGGCTGGTAAAGTTCGTATCGAATAACTAGACGTGAAAACAAATGATTTTTATTCTTCCTCCAACACGTAGTAAACCGTTTTATCCAAAAATGGATTTAAGTTAGAAATTTTATTTTCTGTATTTACCTTTTTGTTATTTTTTAAGCAATCTATATCTTTTGAAAACATCTAAGCCTGAGTCATAAAAGTCAGTTTGTTCAAAGAATTTTTAAATTCCAAATTTGTCAAGAATCCCTCTTGACTTTCAGTCTTTTGTTTTTTTGCATTGCAACTTACCAAGTGAAGAAAATCTGATACCTAGGAAAGCGTAGAAGGGCCACAAAGCAATTTTTAGTTTAATTCCGACTTTGAACTCGGAATTCCGACTTACAACTCGGAATTCCGACTTTAAACTCAGAATTCCGACTTAAAACTCGGAATTCCGACTTAGAACTCGGAATCCCTACCTAAAACTAGGAATTCCGATTTACAACTCAGAATTCCGACTTTAAACTCGAAATTCCCACTTACAACTCAGAATTCCGACTTTAAACTCGGAATTCCGACTTTATCTTTTGAAATCATCCGAGTTTGAGTTTCTGGGTGTTTTTAAATTTTTTATCTTTTGTGGACCTTTTCTGGAAAACTTTAAGTGGGAAGGGGGTTAATAAAAATCATATTTATCAGAAATAGTTGTAGATTGGCCGAATTCGTATTGAGAATTCCAGTGTTCATTATATTAAATTTTTTTCCTTATAAAGTTTAAAAGGGGAGGTTTAATTTTTTTATAACTGCCGACCAAAATATCCGAGTATTATGATTTTGATTTGGTTTCTCGTAAGCTATCTGCAAATTTCGTTTTTCTGGGGGGGGGGGAAATAATCTCTGGTAATTTAAAATTATCCCATAGGCGCTTGGTCGGTATCACTAAGACCTTCAAATAAGTGCCCTTACGTACCTTCTCTGAAAAAATGGTAGGAGAGGGTATTTTTCTTTAATCGACTAATAATCTAGATTGCCCGAATTTTGGTCTCCAATCTGGATCTGTTTTGGTTTCGAAAATATTTAAAAAAAAGATGGTGGGGGGCCAAAACGACACCTATGGACTCGATCAGACTTTAATCCTTTTCTTTCAACGCCACTCGTTTGGAAAATGTCGAATTTTCGGACTTTTTTTTGGGTGTGTTTTCGACCTTTCTCAAGAAATATTGGTTAGTTGGTTGCCAGTTTAAAAACAAACATAAAAAAAATACCACCCTTCCCCTTATAAAGTTTAAAAAATAAATTTTTAATATAATGAGGACTGGAATTCTCAGTACGATTCCGGCAACCTACGACTATGTCTGATAATGAATATGACATTTATTAACCCCCCCCCCCCCCCACTGAAAGTTTTCCAGAAAAGGTAGGTACGCAAAAGATTAAAAATTTAAAAACATACAGAAGAATAGGTTATGAAGATATTATAAAAATTATTATTATTCAAAAGTCTAACTTTCATAACACTGGCCTGTCATTTTTTCAAAATAACCTATATTTCACGGGTTATGAAAAAAAAATTATCTCAGGTAAATAAAGAGTAAGAGAAAAAACTACTATTAAATATACTTTTTTCCCCATTGAAAAGACTTTCATCATTTTTGTTGTAAGTATAAGCGTTTAAGAATTAAAAAAAAAACAGTTTTGGACCCCTCCCTCAATTTTTTGGGGTGTTTAAGGTCAATTCCGAGTTTAAAGTCGGAATTCCGAGTTCTAAGTCGGAATTACGAGCTTTAAGTCGAAATTCCGAGTTGTAAGTCGAAATTCTGAGTTTTAATTCGGAATTCCGAGTTTAAAGTCGGAATTCCGAGTTGTAAGTCGAGTTTTTTTTTCTGGAAAACTTCGAGTTTAAAGTCGGAATTTAAACAAAAACTGCTTTGTGGCCCTTCTACGCTTTCGTATCATAGTAGTTTTTACAACTAGCGCGTAAAAAAAGCAGAGCAGTAACGTAATGTCCGACAATTATATAACTGTATATGTGTATGGTAGAAAAAGACAGAAGATGAAAATTAAGCAAATTTAAGAATTGTGCGTAAACCTCTAGTAGTTTTTACAACTGGCGCGTAAAAAAAGTTTAGCCAATCTTTTTCAATCATTCATCAAATATTGTTAAACATAAATTTAATTAATTTAATTGATGTTTATAATGTGTCACCTTCATATTTACTGCCAATGCACATTTTAAAGACCAATTATAACATATACTTAAAAATTATTATAGGGCCGCCTGTTGATCATGCTTACTGTTTCGCCGATGATGAACAGGATGTCCAACTAGAAAGTGAAGAAAGTGACAATGAAGAGTTTTCGGCCAAGAATATATACCCCCTCCGAGAAGACTGGTCAATAACTGGCAACATAATAGGGTCAATACAGGTCGGTCCCTAAATATTCATAAACGATCCCTCTTTTCAAATTTATTGACGGCTTAAGGCGCATTTACACAGACAAACTTTCCTTTGATGTTGAAATGCCGACAAACATTTACACGAACCTCTTGAGCAAAATGTTCAAAGAAATGTTCGAGCAAAATCTCGTACAAAAAAACACACGTAAATTTTGGAGAGAATGTTGAGCAAAATTTGTTTGCAGAATTGGGGGTATAAAAATTTCTTTACAAATTCAAAATATATATTGTTATCGGAATTTTTTGAACTTAACTGAAAATAGAAAAACAAAGTTTTGAAATAAGGTATTTTTAATCAAGTGCTTTCCGACGGAAAAACGATTTGATGCCGAAATTCACATTTTACCTCATAAGCAACTTAGATTGATCTGATTTTTATAGGGGATATGCCAATATACTTGTAACTTTTTTGGGGTTGTAAAAAGAACGAGAATAAAAAAAAATAATAATTGGCACTTATTGCTTGTTGTTGCCTGTAAAATATAATGATAAAAATTTACGTTTAAAAGAATATCCCTTTATTTTACTTCCTAGTATAGTATTTTACAATAATAATTAAGTCAAATTAAAAAACCTATATACCTTTTATTAAATCTCAAATATATGAACAAAAGCACGTTCGGTTTAAATAATACCCATTTATTACCCACTTTTACAACCCTACGAAACCGACCCTTGTCTAAAAAATATAATTTAGCAGTAATTTAGTAGACTGTGTCGCCAATCTATCATCCCGCGTTTTGGATTTCGCAGGTAGTAGGCCGGCCACCCTTTTGAATCGCAATGTTGCCTTTTGCATATTGTTGGTTCAGTGTCAGTAATCGACCTTGATTATTACATTAAATTGACAGTAAATATCTATATCTTCAGCATTTTCATGAACCTTTTGCTTTTTTAAGCAACCCTTGGTACCTTAAACTAACTAGGTAAATCTGGTGTGAGGAATTAAAAAACAACAATAAAAGCTAAAGGTAAAGTAAAGTTAAAAAAATATGTTTAAAAAAAATCCCCCTCCCCACCACTCCTCATAGTCGTGAGGCGCGGATTACCGCTTAAAAGTGCAATTTTTGAGTTTTTTGCCGATATTTGAAAAACTCAAAATTTTATTGGAAAAGAAAAATTTTCCTGGGTTTTTTTTTACTTTAGGGAAAAAACCCTTGGAAATAAAAAAAAACTCGCAAGAAAATCCCAAAAAAAACCCCGGGCAAAAAAATCCGGGAAAAACCCTAAGAAAAAAATATTATAAGTAACCCATGTGACAAAACTGATAGTAGAGCCAATAATAATGTTTCGCTTGCCGTCGGCTTTTTTCCACAAAAATTTTAAATAAAAGTTGGTGTTCCATTTTTTTAAAGAATTGAGGTCACTGATCACTGATGTGAAATTTTAGTTATTCTCATCTTTAAAAATATATTTCCAAAACAGATAGCAATAATTTGCTCAAAAATTTACCCGAACAAAATGTTCAAAGAAAAGCTCACAAAAATGTCCACGCAAAAAATTTTAGATCTTTTGCACGAGCTTTCATTTGAGCATGTTCGTCTGTGTAATTGCGCCTTTATATGCCAAATTTTACCTTTTTTCCGATATTTTTTTTTATTCTCAACAAATAGAAAGGACTAAAATCTATAATAGATAACTAATGAGTTTTTTTAATGAAATACATTGGCAATCTAGTTTTAGCAAAAACCTTGCTGTCATACTGACACTAATTTTTTTGCGTCACGAGGATAGGGCAGTCTAAAAAAACAGCTGATAAGATGGCCGCCATGGGGCAAACAATAAACAAACATTTTTTTAGTTGTCCGTGTCATAAAAATAACCTAAAAAAATTAATATTTTGGAAAAGTTGGTGTTTTTTATTCAAAGGACATTATAATTAGTTCTGAGTGAATTGCTTGAACCTAGAACAAGTTTTGCCGGTGATAAATAATTATGAGTGACTATCTTCTTAAGTTGGAAAAAGAAAACCCCCTGGCAGCTGGGAGGTATAAAGACAAACTTATACCCTTAAATTAAATTGACTTAAAATTAAACCAAAATAGTTCAGATTTTTCTCCCATTAAAAATATGGATATAGTATCCTATTTAGTTTTGACAACAAGTTACTACATTCGAGAGCAAATGAAGGCATTTAAAAGCTTAAATGCTTTTAAATATTTTGAAGCTGGTTTTGTTAGTGGATGTGGAATTATCAAAGTTAACCAGTGTTGTTATTGTTGGCAAGGTAAGTGCATATTTTAAAAATATTTTTTTTTTTTAATTAATGCATGGTCTTCTACCAAAACAGTATTGGCACACTGTCAATATCTCCATAAGTGGCAATAGTTGGCTTAAGTTGCTACATTTCTAATTTAAGTGATTTTCTGATAAATTAAAAAGTACCTACAATTATACCCTATTCACGCCAATACGTACCTACTCATGGCATCACATGACTTTGCATTTAAAATCAATAAAAATACATCTCCAGTCACATTGTGCGTTTTTTAAAGCGGGGTGGGCACGCGTTGGTGTGCACCGGGCTTTACTCTTCAGGTGACAAAAGATTTTTTTCTAAATGTGACATTTTTTTCAAAAAATGACAAAATTTTGTTTGTGAAAGTTGGTTTTTAAGCCTTAGTGCACCTCATCATTAAGAGATCTTTATTTTTTTCAGGTAAAATTCACAAAGAATGAATTTGCCTCCATTACGAGTATGGATTGTCTGCCAAGAGAATGGCATTATTACCACAGCCCACTGCATATGCATGGCAGGATTGGGGGAAGTATGCAGCCATGTCGGTGCTGTGCCATTGAGTATATATTAAGTCAGAAGCAAAATACGTCTTCCACAGACGTAAAAGCCCTGTGGAATGTACCTACTATGCCCAAGTTAGAATATAAGGCCATTCAGGATATGGATTTGAAAAATAACCAATAAGGTTCCAAAATTAACAAATAATGAAACTGAAAGTCTTTTGTCAAAAATTGAAGAAGCAGGCATTTCTTCAGCATTAATGAGAGTTGTAGAACCATTTGCCAATACTTTAGAAAAAAAATTGGATCTAGAGCAGTGATTGTTGAAAATCCATATGTATCATTATATAATGAAGGCTATGCATTAAAGCATTAAATTCGTTGGAAGAACTGCAAAATCTTGCATCCATTCAAAATATTCAAATAACTGAAGATGACTGCATAGCTGTGGATGAGGCCACAAGAGACCAAGCATCTTTACCCATATGGTACCAACACAGAACAGGAAGAGTGGCAGAATCAACTTCCTTCATTATCTTTAATCAAATCATTTTGTTATCCCCTAAAGGTTCGCTTTAAAGCAACAGCCACCGAATGGGACAAAAATCATTGAGATGGCTCTTTGAAAAATCTTATACAGGCCAATCATCGGCTGGTAAAGTTAACTAGTGTGGTCCGTATCACCACGTCTGGCTATCAAAAAGAGCACCGGGGCTCGACGCCCGTGAGATCACGTCCGCAGGATTGTCTTCCGATTTGACATGTTGCCATTGTTTAATATCTGTTAGATTCTGAACTTCCGCGACACGATTGGCAACAAAGCATTTTAAGATTGAAGGTTTAGAGTTAAATCAACTTAACACAATGGTAGAGTCTGTCCAGTAATAAATAATTAGATGTCGCAATTTCCAGCGCTTTAAGTGTTTTGTCAACTAATTTTCTTTAGAACGACAATGCCGAGTAATTCTAATATTGATAAAGTTTTAAGCAGCGCAACGCCGGGCTTAGTACACAAAAACGTAACATTGAATTTACTTTGTGAATTTACAGAACGTAAGTATACTCACGCGCCGTAAGCCTTTTCGCTGCTGTCACAAATCAACATAATTTTTACCTACAGCTTGTCTCGGTATTTTGATATTTGCTAATAATTTTAACTTTTGACGAAATATTTTAAAATAATTTTGAGCTTCTGTAGGTACTCTATCGTCCTATGAGAGGCATAACTTCCAAATGTTTTGTAACATTATTTTGGCATGAATCAGTGCAGGTCCTGCCAAGCCAAGAGAATCAAAATAACTTACTAATAATACTCAAAACGTTTTGTTATATTTAATAATATTTATATATGGTGTTCACGAGAATGAAGAAGAATTAGTATTAATAATGGAAGAATTAAAATCTATTCTTAAAACACTGAAACTGGACAGTTCTCAATTACAACAGCATATAACCCGCCTAAAAAGAAGCTCAACTTCCTTATTTGAGGAAGCTGAGAAGTCAGAAGACAGCTTTTTGCAGCAAATAGGAACGCTCGAAAAATACAGGAAAAACTGAGATCTAAACCTGAATCATATGAAAAAGTTACTAATAAAAATGTAAACAACACCGATATTCAGACCGAATCCGTTAAAAAAATCAGTAGTGGCATGCAAACCTGCGAATCAAATTTAACTATTGAAAAAACCAATAAGGAAATTAATTAAATGAAAAGAAAACTGGATACAGCTGAAACAGTAATAGGGTAATACAACAAGAGCTTACAGTTAAAAGAGAAAAACAATACAAAATTGAAGGATGAACTAGAACAACTTGTAGACATAAATAGTAAGATGCTTTCCAGAATAAGATTATTTGAGGAAGATAATAAAAGGATTGGAAATGACGTCACGGAATGAAAAATGAGATGGAACAAAAAGCACTAATATTGGTCTGATTGATACAAACAATAGAAGCTGCACAAATTCTAACAATCAAAACCAATCAGACAGTACAAAAACAAAAGAAACCTCAAATAACTGCAGCAACGTAAACAATGTGTCAAAATCAAAAACTAAAATTCTCTTATTAACCGACGTGTTATGGGTTTATTTCCCATTTAAACTATCGTAATGATAGGCCCATTAAAATATTTAAAGTTTACCTGGATTGAACTGAAGCCTCTTTAAGGAGGTAGCCGGTTCTAAAGAGCCATTTATGCTCGATTTCCATTGCTTGTGGTGGGGTAACTTTAATCAACGTCCAGCTATGCATGCAATCCGATAAAACTACACAAGGTGGTAGCCACAGTAATAGTATTACAGGTTCAAATAACAAGATAAAAATACTAAAGAATTCAAAATAATTCCACCTCGGTTGTTTTGTTTTCAATACCTAACCTTCTGCGGAATCAGCTGTTAGTGTCATTTTCGGGGCAACTGCAACTGACTAACCTCTGTTCCGTGGGTGTCTACAGATCGATAAAGAAATGGATTCGGGGCCGATCGAAACGTAGGTTGGTAGTTATAAAATGCTTATTTATGCATTAAATATGGGAGCAACTCATAGTGCGACCACTCTCCAGAAATCTAATAGGGATTTGATTTGAGCTGGGATAGGTTTAATTTCATAATTCCCAGTACTAAGAAACGAAGTAACCCGTTGAAACCCTTTCTAAACATAAACTCCTTATGACTTCTCCCTCGTATTGCCTAAGAACAAAACCAGAAGTTAGCAAACAGCGAACATTTCGCAAAGAAGAACCAGCTGATCGCATGTTCCCGTATTACCCCCTCGGGGTGTAAAGCGAAAGAAATAAAAAATGCTTCGTCACCGTAATAACTAATTATTGTTGTTTGTGCATAAATGTAGAGTTTTTGTCTATTGGATCGTGGGGTTATCGTGGTTTTCTTTGATAAGTGCGTTTCGTTGAGGTTTCGAGACTACCAACTTCCAAGAGTCATCTTCCAAAGATAAGCGAGGGTACTTACTAGCGACGTGTTTGAATAAACGACCTCCTTCAATCCGAAAATTGGGATACTGCAAAGGGTGTTCCAGGACTTTTTCCATCAGATTCTCATACCAGGTCTCGTGGTCACCTACTGGCAGATCAACGGTGTTCAACAGAATTGTATCCACGGTGTCCTGTTCATCGGCAGGCTCTCCTGACATCAACCTACTGAGTAGTTCAGGTAGAACATGATCACGGCCACGTCGGTAGACTATTTCATAGTCAAATTGTTGCAGACGCACGGCCCAGCGGGCTAGACGGCGATTTGGCTCTTTCAAGTTATTAAGCCATTTAAGACTGGCATGGTCGGTTATGATGATAAACCGATACCCTTCCAAATACGCACGCAATCGTTCGATCGCCCACAAGACAGCAAGGCACTCGTTCAGTTGCTGAATAATTTCTTTCACATTTAGTTAATGACCTACTTAAATAAGCGATTACATGTTCTCCATATTGACGTCCTTGAGTGAGTACGGCGTCAATTCCATAGCCAGAGGCGTCCGTCTGGACAATAAATGGAAGAGTAAAATCGGGACAGGTTAATATGGGAGCAGAGATGAGACACTGTTTCACCTGTTGAAAGGCCTTCTCGCAGTCGTCTGACCAAAGGAACGCATGATTCTTTTTCAGAAACTTTGAAAGTGGTGCAAAAATAATGGAAAAATTTGGAAAAAAATCTACGATAATATGAGATGGTACCCATTACCTGACACGATTCTTCCCGAACATTTCGTGGAGTTGGTAATTTTAAAATAACACTCACCTTGTCGGGGTCAACGTGCAGACCTTGTCTGTCAACAACATAACCTAGATATTTCAAGGATTCACGGCAAAAATGATATTTTTCCCGAGAAAAAGTAAGACCTGCGAACAATACCCTTCTGAAGATATCTTGAAAAACTTCAATATGACGCTCAAATGTATCTGTAACCACAACGATATCATCTAAGTAGACTAGCACATGAGGATCTAATGACGTCCCAATCACCCTATCAATGAGTCTTTGAAAGGTCGCCGGACTATTTGACAGGCCAAAGGGCATGACTTTAAACTGGAAAAGCCTCGGTTTCCAGGAATCGTGAAGGCGGTTAGTCCTTTGCTTTCAGGGGCCATTGGAACCTGCCAATACGCGGATTTTATGTCCAGGTACGAAATATATTTATCATTTCTCAATTTATCTAAAATACTGGCAATTTATTTAATTTTCTATAGTCTACACAAAATCGATAAGCTCCATTTGGTTTCTTGACCAACAGAATGGGAGAGGACCATGGAGATTCCAAAGTTTCGATAATATCGTCTTTTAACATTTGCTCCAACTCCTTATCGATGTGAACTTGGATAGCCGGAGAGACAGGATAATATCGCTGTTTAATTGGATCACCTTCTACTATAATCTTAAGTTGTACTAAAGGTATACGTCCTAACTTGCCTCCCATTTGTAAAAAATATTCTTCAACCATCGTCGACAGCTGAACATTCTGTTCTGGAGTTAATCTTTCCGATGATACTCCCTCATTGATACCCACCACAGGTTCCGTACTGTCAAACACCCAGTTTCCTCGTTTTAAGTTTGGAATGATTTCTGCCGAAGTTTAAAAGTCTACCCCCAGAATAAGACTGTGATTCAGGTCAGGAACTATTAAAATACTGGTTAGAATAACTTTATCCATGAGTTTAATCGGAACCGTGCACTGCCCTGAAATTCTACATTTATTATTATTGGCCACTGTACATGAAACAATAGAAGTCGATTTAATGGGAACACCTAAGTCCTGCAGGAGGCTTAACCCGCCTTTCCCGGCGCAGGTTTTATTACAACCCGAATCCAGCAGACCATCCGTTTCCGTCCATAAATCTCGACTTCTAGATATGGGCGTTCATCATATGGAACTTGGGCAAGAATATAATTTAAGGTCACTTCCGCAGTTTGGTTAGGAACTGTTGATTGAGCCGAAAAACTTAGTGCCGAGCTGACTCGTCGGCTCGTCCGCTGCTCGGCTGATCGTTTCCCGCACATTTTGGGCAACTCCTTGAGGTAACATCCTTTTCACCACACTTAAAGCAAAACAGAATTTTCTCTTTAAGACACTTTCTAAATTTATGGGAGTCATTTTTACAATTCCAGCATTTTGGAGAGGAATGAGTTGAACTAGATTCGGATCTACATTAGTAGCGTTAATCTGGGCAGTATTTCCAGGCTTCCTATAGGCCAGTTGTGGCTCTAACAGATGTTTAGTGTTTGATGGAGGAGGACAGTATTGCTTTGCCCGTAGAGTGACATCCTCAACTCGCTGACATAACTCCGATAGATGTGAAACGGATTCAACGGGGTGCAACGCTAGAGATTTAAAAAGCGGGAAGTAGATTTCGTTGTATTATGGTCGATCTGGCCTTTTCGGATGGTTTTTTTGGAAGTTTTCTAAAGTAATTTTCCATTGCAGAAATATATGAAATAACTTTCTCCTGAGGACCTTGAGTTCTTCGACGTAATTCTTGCCACATCATGTATTCATGTTCGCCAGAGAGAAAAGCTTTCTTTAGTTCGGTGCTTAACGCGTCCCATGAATAAATGCGGTGTTGCTCTCCATGAAACCATCTCAAAGCAGTACCACGCAGCAACTCCGTAGCTCCCCTGAAAAGTTGCTCCTGGGATAATCCTCGTGAAATTTTTAGGTGCTCGTTTCTTTCCAGAAAGTCCAGAATACTGTCATTCTCTCCGCGAAAAGTGCAATTTAGTGACGAATAATTAAATGGTCATTGTTCTAAATTATACGTGATACCAGTAGGTGGACCAGACAAATTGAACCCATATCCTGGCATATTATTGATCGGAGATGTTCCAGACTGTGAATAATAAGTGGGCCTAATAAGAGGGTCTTATTGGATCTCCAGTTGGCAAAGGGAGTTGATGATATCCTGGTCGGTTAGTAGGGGTCGAACTAAGTTGTTAAGGTGAACCCGGATGAAAAGGATACGCGGAGGAATAAGCTCTTTCCTCTTGTAAATTCATGAGATGGTCAACCTGACTTTCGTAAATGTCCGGCACCTGAGGTGGTGAGCCAAATAAATTCTGGGGTGGAACATTGGGAACACTTCTCCAACCTGGCACCGTTGATGGAGGAACGAAACTTCTCCACCTATTAGGAGCCCCATCCATCACTGTCTCTAGAAATTATGACCTAACCAGTGCAGACTGGTTCAATCTTACCACGTTCGTGGTAGAGGGTTGAGTAAGTCACGCTGTCGAGTATCACGGGTAAATGATCTCGGAAGAAAATCTCCCCCTCCAGAGGTAGTTGGTTGCGCACTCCCAGCCTCCATCAACCTAGAAGCTGTTCTGTATTGAGCAACTTCCCTCGACACCGGAGGCTGAAGAAGAGGAGTAATTACTTCCGCATATGGAATAAACTGCTGCCTATGTTCTTCATTTAACACACTAACCACATTGCTAGGTGGTCGAGAATGATGGGAAAAGGTGTCGTGACGTTCCCCCACGCCGGTGCCTGAACCGGACTCCCGACCAGAACCATTCTGGATATCTCCATTTCCCCCCCCCCCTCCATCTGTATTAAATCATTAGCAAACGACACTCTCCTACTACTACGATGTGAAGAATCCTGGGGAGAGTACACAAGTTTTGGTATTAACGGCACCGGGTCATCCACCAACGAACTGGAGGCCGGCAACCCCTCATCCAATATCGACCTACTCTGGTTGACTTCAGTTCTTCTATGAGATGGCAATGGATCCGTGGTTTGAACAGGTCCATTTAAAGTTTCAATTAAAATCATACAACGTCCAATCAATTCTTATTTTTGTCTGGTTTGGGTTTTATTCTGCAGCGGGAGTCTGCTTAGGCGATTACTTATATAAAGAAGTCGAGTGTAAATCCTTTCATATTCATTCTTCCAATTGTTTAAATTTAAATTTTCAATATCCTGGTGTAGTCCATGTAATTTGGTGTCACATAGCTCTACCTCTACCGGTGTGTCCAAGAAAACTGGTTCGGTAAATCTGAATCCCGATCTTTCTGATCTCAGGGCTCCCCTCAGGGTGGTCTTGTTCACGGCCACGGTCGTACTAATTGGTAAGTTTCGGACATGTAACTCAAATGCTAACTCGTCCTGTAGAAGTCGATTAACCTCAAATCTGCTCTGAACAGTGTCCATGATGCCCAGTAGAAAAAGAGTAGCACTGAATACTCACTACTCCAAGAGTACACCGAAAAATTGATCCTGCGAATCACACACGGTATGGGACACTCTTGCAACCCTCTCCAGAAAACTCATACAACAAAAAAAAATTTGCAAATGCAAATTTGAGTTGCAAAAGGTAACCAAAAGATCGTAAATTTTTGATTCTAGAACACTCCCTACTATGAAGTGGTAACTTGAGCGACTACCCGGGATACTTCTCAACATCAAAACTGATGGGATACGTTAACACAATTAACGCTCACCGTAGGATTACAAAAATCTCTAAGCCATTCAATGGCCTAAATTGAGACGGGACTATAAAACCATAAAACCCAATTTAAGTTTCCACGAATAACGTTTTGGAAGAGCTAAAATTCTGTAATAAATTCACTGACATGACTTGGGACACCACTATGAGATGAGATTAAGAGTCTCATGTATTACTGGCCAAAAATGAAGGCGGATATAGCGCGTTATATTTGAAAATGTCAGACTTGTCTTGCCATCAAACCCGAACAGAAACGACCAGCAGGCATGATGGGTTACTGCACGATGTCCATTCCAAATCGTCAGCATTGATCTGGTGGGTCCGTTGCCTCGGTCAACTACTGGTTATACATACATTTTTTCCATGTGGGGTACCTTCAGTAAGTTTTCGTATTTTGTTCCTTTGCGGAAGGCCACCGCCGCCAAAGTTTGTCAATCGTTGGAAGATTATTGGTTCCTATATTTTGGGGTTCCTCAATTTATCCTTTTTGATCAAGGAGTCCAATTTCGTAGTAAGGAATTTCAAAAATTGTGTACTAGTTACCAGGTTACCATTCGATATAGTACCCCTTACCATCCTCAGGCTAACCCTGTAGAGCGTGTTCACCGTGTTCTGGATACGATGTAAATCGGATTTGTGAAGGATAACCATTCCAAATGGAGTGAGTTATTCCAAAGGTTGGTGCGGCGATTCGCTCTGCAGTACATGAAGTCCTAGAAGTTTCTCCTTATTTTGCAACTTTTGGTAGAGTCTATGTCGTTTCTGGAGACCACTATTCCACCCCTATTTCTGACTCTGTCTTGCCCATAAATCGACAAAAGGCTTTTGAAGAGATGTTTAAGGATATCCAGCAGCGTCTGGAAAATGCTTTTCATAAAGCTAAGAGTAGACATGATTTGAGGCGTCGACACGTTGAGTTACCGGTGGGTGCCTACGTGTGGAGACGAAATTATGCCCTGACCAATGCAGCCAATCACTTCACGGCTAAATTAGCCCCAAAATATATTTTAGGTTTAGCTTTGAAATCTCTGGAGTAGTCACCCATGGAGGAGAGAGACAACGTATCATTCTCGTACTATGAAAAATATCGTGCTGTAGGTGATTACATTTTTCCCCTCACTGTACTGTCTATGGCAGGGGATGCATCTCAGTACGAATATGAAGTTGAGAACGATTTAGAATGTTTCAGCTACTCGTCTGTCCAGTTAGGATTTAATGATTCTGTTAGAATTAGGAAGATATTTTAATTGGTTCTAGTTGATAAGCACTCGGTGATCTCAGTGATGGTATTTATTCTGGATATTGCCTTACAAACATTTCAGGGAAATGTTCTTCATCTTCTCTGGGAGAAGAGGGGTATTATTACGGGTTTATTTACCATTCAAACTATCGTAATAATAGGCCCAACAAAATATTTAAAGTTTACCTGGATTCACAATATTACATAGCATTACTGTTAGAACTGAAGCCACTTTAAGGAGGTAGCCGGTTCTAAAGAGCCATTTATACTCGATTTCTAGCTATGCATGCAATCCTATAAAACTACACAAGGTGGTAGCCACAGTAATAGTATTACACGTTCAAATAACAAGATAAAAACACTAAAGAATTCAAAATAATTCCACCTCGGTTGTTTTGTTTTCAATACCTAACCTTCTGCGGAATCAGCTGTTAGTGTGATTTTCGGGGAATCGCAACTGACTAACCTCTGTTCCGTGGGTGTCTACGGATCGATAAAGAAATGGATACGGGGCCGATCGAAACGTAGGTTGGTAGTTATAAAATGCTTATTTACGCATTAAATATGGGAGCAACTCATAGTGCGACCACTCTCCAGAAATCTAATAGGGATTTGATTTGAGCTGGGATAGGTTTCATTTCATAATTCCCGGTACTAAGAAAGGAAGTACCCCGTTGAAACCCTTTCTAAACATAAATTCCTTATGACTTCTCCCTCGTATTGCCTAAGAACAAAACCAGAAGTTAGCAAACAGCGAACATTTCGCAAAGAAGAATCAGCTGATCGCATGTTTGCGTATTACCCCCTCGGGGCGTAAAGCGAAAGAAATAAAAAACGCCTCGTCACGCTAATAACTAATTATTGTTGTTTGTGCATAAATGTAGAGTTTTTGTCTATTGGATCGTGGGGTTGTAGCCGTAAGATAAAGGAATTCGATATTTTATTGGAATTCCGCGCGAAAGTTGACAACTTCGACAGCTGTCTTGCGTGTTCTGGAGGGAAATTAGGAGAAGTCGTCCTTTTTTCCAGAAGCCATGCCCGAAGCAGGAAGACAAAGTTTTCAAATTCAAAGTTTTAAGGCTTAAGGCCCGTAGTTGTGTATTTTACCATTTTCATAGGCTCGTTGAGTTACCTGCAGTTTCAACACCCAATCGGTCATACCCACTGTCCAGCAGTCCCATTCGCTTGACCGTCGGTCAACCGAACTCGTATATGTAGAGGTTAAGACCCTCTGACCAGCGGCTATACTACAGGCTGTCCCTGCAGACCGAGAACCTGTACCGTAATACGATAAGTACCTTATGATAACCTTCCTGATATCAAGGTATCCCGTCACACCCTCCATCAAAGCCATGGAAAGTATAACCTTCCTGATATCAAGGTATCCCGTCACACCCTCCATCAAAGCCATGGAAAGTATTTACTGTGGATTAGAGTAAAAATAATAGTACCCTGGTAACAAACCTAAACGTTCTTAATCCCTGTGATAAGTACCTGACCCTTTGTAAAGGGGGTGATCACCTTCTTAGGCCTTGTGATAATCAAGCTGTGTGTAAAATTAAAAATCTCTACCCACTCTCATTAGGTTATAGTTTTTACAATTATTAAAATTAGTTTGGCATTGTTAATGTTTAGCCAACATTATTATTTTAATATTATATACAATTTTGTTAACCAATCTGTGTTTCACTCTCACGAACCCTCCACCAACAAACCCACGTCCCGAGGCAATCAATTTTTGTTAAGAGTCTCATGTAAATTTTCCTGTCATTGGGTTTTTCTGTACCAAGCATAGTTAATAACTGCCCCGTTTCATCGAATATGATTAAAAAGAAAAAAATAAAGGGTGCAAACCCCCCCCCTACTTGCAACTAGACCAGAATATTTTGAAGCATAACAGACGGCTATGGATAATATATGTACAATCATCTTAATAAACACCTACATGTAGATCATGGCTACTCCGTTCAGGTATCCTGCAAACCTGCTGCTAATTTTGACATCTTAGTAAGAGACATTGAGTGTTATATCCAAGACTTTACTAATAAGGATTATGTTGTAGTTTTAGTAGGACCGGATATAATAAATTACTCAAAAATGGCCATAAGAAACCTAGCTAACAAATGCTTTTTTACAAATCTAATCTTTTGTTCTAGTTTTATAAATATCTTAAACCAACCATTATATTCTTGGTCGAAAAATAATCAAATTCTCGACTACCTACTTAACATTTTACATTTAAATAATAATATTAAAGTATTAACTTTAAACACTAAACTAAACAGTAAATGCTTTGTAAAAAATGCACCTTACTTGAATAGAATTGGTCTGAATATTGTATCATAAAACATAAAAATACTATTGTAAATTTTAATCAAAAGGAAAGAAATACTTACACAAACTTAATTCATATATAAAAACAAAATGACTTCGTTTCCATAAATTCCTATGCTCAATCAAATTCCTCCTGCTTAGGAGAAACTAATCTGCTGGAAACTGGAGTGGAAATTGTGGTAGTTTGTCAGAGTGAAAATCAGAATTTTTTAGATTAGACCAGACCAGAGAAAATATAGGGACTAATATTCTATATTCAAGGCCTAATGAACAAGGTTAACAAATTCCATGTCCTATCAACAGAATAAACTTTCCTGAAGAATTACTTCTTTGTGAACACTGGTTCAGAGAGGGCGAGTACGCTTACCTTGAAAATTATACAGGGATCTCAAGATTTTGTCGTATATCTTATAAATGCGGTGGGACAATTATATATGTAAGAAATGAATTCTTAAATAATGCACACCTTATATCTATAGATTAGTATGACCATCTTATATATATTCAACAAAAATTTTAATACTTATATACTCTGTTTATATACAAATCCTTCGACTAACTCTCAACTGTTTTTACAAAAACTAGAGCTCTTATTAAGTAATATTCCAATCAGTGCCAACATTATAATTGGCGGTTACCTTAACATTGATTTTAAAAATGAAAACCTACAGGAAACGATGGATTTGTCAAATCTTGTACCAGCATTTAACATCAAAGTACATAACTTTGAATTTACTAGAGTGACAAACCATTCCAAAAAAATGATAGATTATGTCTGCTCAAATCTTGATACAGAACTAGAAACTGTAACGATTATTCCAGGTATGTCGGATCATTATTGTTGCGTATCCGCTCACTAATTTATATTTGTTTAGAATTAATTTTGCTTTATTTTTCTACTCTCTAAGTTTTAGGTAATGCGCTGGTTACAAGCGCAGAAATTGAGAATTTTATTTTTAATTTTGTCTCTCGAATTTATTTTTTTATCGCGATATAAAATTGGGAAGACTTTTTTTGTGGTATAATGTGTCGTCAGAAAAAGATGCACGGAACAATATTCATTCCTGTTAGAATCGCCGTATAAATCGTTGATATCATTCACTGTGTGCGATCGCTATTTTTACCTCTAAATTTATAGTACTTTATAAAACTTTAAGTGCCATTTTGAGTGGATATAATGAGGAGGCTGTAATTGGTGATGGTTGCCAGAGGATCCTCATGAAGAAACCAAGAAGATTGGACTCTAATAGCTCTCGGTAAGTCTTCCCAATTACGAATTCTTAACTTACAATTTTGCGGAAAACCTACCTATTTATAAAACACAAAAAAACAAAGATCTAGAAATAAACATCTGGTCCTAGTCAAGCCGGATTAAAATTGGAACCTAACCGGGTTCTTCAAAATTCGCTAAAAATAAAATTCTTAATTGTAAAGTTGGCTTTATTTTATCCATTCAACGCTTAAAACTTAAACGCATTTTACCTTTTACCTGGCTGGCTATAGTCAAGGTCGTCAAAAATAACTTATTGTTTTTTATCAATCTAATGATTTTCTTGTTTTAATATTTTTAAAGAATTCAATAAAATTTAAAAATACATAGCTATTCCTTTTCTTAAATTATTATTTTTTCGATAATAAGAACAAAACAAAATAACCCTTTAAATTATATTTTGCTGTTTTCTTGAGTGGGTGGACAATAGCAACTGAAATTACAGTTGACTGAAAAATAATTTGGCATTTTTAAAAGACGAAAAAAAAATGCAAATAAACTAAAACAGTATAGAGCTCTACGGCAAATGAACTTTAACGAAATGCAGGATTTAAAAACGTTTTCTGATAACGCAAATCAAAGTGATGTTTCCCGTTTACAATTTCAACTCTTGTACAAAAATAAAGATCAAATTTCCGCGGATTTTAATAAAAACCATGAAAATGTTATCTCGTTAGTAGCATAGTCGGAGGAAGAAAGCATGGATGCCGAAGAAGGTATCAGAAAACAATTTGAATTTAATTTGGCTTATGTTTACGCAATTTATTCAACGCTATTTGACAATAAGCCAAACCCAGCGATGCTAGCAGCTGCTGCTAACACGCAGAATCAGGCGCAAACTTTATCAAATTTCAGGTCAAACTTACCAAAATTAGATTTTCCTGAAATTTACGGGAATTTCGCCCTTTTATTGATATGTTTAAGTCAATGGTACATAACGTACCTAACATACCAAATGTTGAAAAATTTAATCATTTACGCTCGTGCCTAGAAGGTTCCCCACTCGCATTGATTCAGCGCTTACAACCAACGGACGCTAACTACCAAATCGCTTACGATAACCTTATGCAGCGATACGATAACAAAAGTTTAATCGCATTTAATCACTTACAAGCAATTGAGAGTGCACCGGTTGTAACTTCTTTAAAAAATGGCAAAATGTTGCGCACAGTTGTTGATACTTTTACCGAAAACCTTGCTGCGCTAGACAATATGAATTTTAATATAAGAAATTGGGATTTTCTGCTATTTTTCCTATTTTCGAAACACTTAGACCAGGAAACAATTACTCGCTATGAACTTGAGGAACACACTGACCCCTCAAAAATGCCTACTTTTGACTCAATTAAAAACTTTGTCTTAAAACAGTGCAATGCTTTGGAAGCCATAGAATTTTCTATGAGTACGAAATGTTCTAGTGCTTCAAGTTTTAGGCAAAACACAAATTTTTCCAAAAATGAAAATTTTAAATATAAATCTCAAAACTCTTCACTTTTTAAAAAACCAACTACTCAAACCTTTTTTGCTAATACGGCAAAACCAAATAGTTTTTGACATATTTGTAAGATGGATAATCACTTAATATACCAGTGTCCTGATTTTATGCAAAAAACGCCGCAAGAACGCTTTAGTTTTATTAAAAATAAAAATTGGTGCACGAATTGTCTAGGCTTTCATAGTTTAAGGCAATGCAGATCACAGTCAGTGTGTCGCTTTTGTTCTCTTAAACATCATTCACTTTTCACGCAACGCAAATCAAAATATGGAAAATAATCGGGGGTTTCAGCCCTCCTCCAATGCTAATGCTATTTCAGTACCCGCCAATTTTAATCAAAGTTTTTGTAACCCTACTCAGGCACCCTCCTCTGAGCCTCAATACGCTAAAACAAATCCTCAATACGCTAACGCTAATTCACAAAATATGAACGCTAACACACAAAACGCTAATGGTAATCAAATGCCCGCCAACAATCGCCAACTAAACGCTAAAAACAATCAGCAAACAACTCCGTATTCGCAAAATTCCCAAACGCAGTCTTCGTTTCCTACTACACACTGTGGAATGGTCTCAAATTCTTTAAACGCTATTTTAAGTTCTGCTTTAATTGAAATTCGGGACTCCCACGGTAGCTTTCAACAGATTCGCGTTTTATTAGACAGCGAAAGTATGAGCAGTTATATCTCTCAAAAATGCTTTAAAAAATTAGGCCTGCGCAGATATCCTTTATCTCTTTCTATACAAGGAATTGGAAAAATGAATGAAGTTGTTTCTAATGGGGGAGTCGCTTGCCTAATAAAACCAGTAGGTAGTGCAGAGCCTCAATTTAATATTAACGCTATTATTTTAAACCAAGTTTGCTTAGATATGCCCAGCGATGTAATTAGCGGATTTGACTTCTCATATCTCTCCAATATCAAACTATCAGATCCCGAATTTTGAAGTTTTTCCATATATTTTAAGAAACGTTTGTATTTATAACCAACCTAATATGCCAGTCGCGATTAACACTTGTTTCGGATATATTGTTATGGGAAAATTGGAGAATAATTGCAAGACCATTTCTGCAACTACGTATATTTTGTAAGACGTCCGAAACGGTAAGGCTCGCTTTAGATAAATGCATAAAACGCTTCTGGGAAATAGAAGATATTCCAAAACAAAAGTTTTTATCTCCCGAGGAGAAAAAATGTAAAAAACATTTTCTAAAAACGCATACCCCAGATAAAACGGGTCGCTATATTGTTGAGTTGCCTTTTAAAGATAATTTGCCAAAATTTTATGCTCAAAATTCACGCGTTGGCGCATTAAAACGCTTTATATCTTTGGAAAAACGCTTTTCTTTTAATACAAAAAATTCACGCTCAGTATTGTGAAATAATACAAAGCTACTTAAACGATGATTATTTAGAACTAGTTCCCGATTCTGCGCAGAACAAAGATTGTTACTATTTACCGCATCACCCTGTATCCAAGGGAGATAAAATACGTATTGTTTACGATGGAAGCTCGAAACTTAACGGCTTTTCACTTAATGATAAACTTTTGGGAGGACCTAAGTTACAAAAAGATATTTTTTCTATACTCTTAAACTTTCGAATTCACGCTATTGCATATACATGCGATATTGTTAGTATGTTAACACAAATAAAAATAGTTCCTGAGCACACCGGTTACCAGATAGTATGGAGATTTTCACTAAACGAAAAAGTTCAAGATTATCGTCTAAACCGAGTAACTTTCGGGCTCTCTAGTTCACCCTACTTAGCCAACCGCGTTATAGCTCAGCTTGTTTCGGATGAAGGTTTTCGCTTCCCACTCGCTTCTACGACCCTAACGCGCGATATTTTTGTTGATGATTGCGTGATGTCATGTAAAACGCTGGAAGCAGCATTAGCATTACGTAAACAACTAATCGAACTTCTTAAACATGGAGGTTTTCATCTCAAGAAGTTTTCTAGTAACAGTTTAGAATTTTTACTAGGCTTACCAGAAACGCACTTACTTTCAAAATCATTTAATTTCGATTGAGAGTCAGAATCTGTGAAAATATTAGGACTGCATTGGGTACCTAGCACTGACGTGTTCGCCTATCGAATTCAACCTCAAGATAAGGGTTGTTCCGAACGTGTAATCTTATCGGAGGTGGCAAGATGCTACGATCCTATGGGTTATTTAGCCCCGCTTACTCTTTTTGCTAAACACTTAATTCAATTACTTTTTTCGCTCGGAGTTGGATGGAAGGATACCCCACCACAGTTTATAGTTGATCGTTTGTTACAATATAAGAATGAACTACCTACGCTTTCCAATTTTGCATTACCCCGCCGAATTTATTTTGACGAAAATTATACCTGTGAGTTACATGGGTTCTGCGATGCTTCGCAAAAGGCGACTGCTTGTGTTATATATTTTCGTATTCCTCATGAAAACACTTATAAAATATTTTTAGTTGCGGCAAAATCTAGAGTCGCGCCGCTTTCTGGAATTTCAATCCCGCGTCTAGAACTAATTAGCGCTAAAATGCTTGCAGACTTAATTTATATTGTCATGGACACACTTTCTGATCAGGTCGCATTTTCTAGAATTTTCGCTTGGTGTGATTCCACAGTTACGCTTACTTGGATAAAAAATACGCCATATCGCTGGAAAACATTCATTGCTAATCGCGTGGCAGCCATTCAAGAAAAATTATCTCCGTCAATTTGGATGCATATTGGCACAGAAAATAACCCCGCAGATGTTGCCAGTCGCGGTTTTTTACCCAAAGAGTTAGCTTATAATTCGGTATGGTGGACAGGACCGGAATTTTTGCTTCAATCTGAAGACGCGTGGCCTACAACAAAATTCGTTGAACCTGAACATGTCGAAGAACTAATTTCTTGCGAAGAAAGAAAAATTACTCTTGCTGTTTTTGTAAATGAAAATCGCTTAGATTATTTAATAAATGCGTTTTCTTCTCTTTTGAAAATACAAAGGATTTTGGCTTTTAGCCTTTGTTCCAAATCCAGAAAAGAAAAATCCAACCACAATTTTCTTACGATATATGAGTTAGATGCCGCTCTTCTAATTTTGATTAAACATGTTCAAGCACTTGAATTCTCGGATGACATAACAGATTTAACCAACAATCGTCTTCCTTCAAAGCCGCTACGAAAATTAAATGTTTTCCTTGATCATAAAGGAATTTTAAGAGTGGGAGGACGTCTTCATAAATCAAAATTGCCTTTTAACGAAAAGCACCCCGCATTATTACCTCGTAAAAATCGTCTTATGTCTCTAATAATTGAACACTATCACAAAATTTATTTGCAAAGTGGAGGGTGACCAGTGAAACTGCTGATGAGCCCACGCTGGTTACCCAGGGCGAAACATCGTTTATTCATTTCTCTTTTCGCTTTGATCTTTTGTGTGTTCCTTGTGGGATGCTCATCCAAGTTTGAATTTTCGTTGTTTCCGCCCAAGATCTTTTGAGCTTTTGTGTTTTTTTAGTTTCTTTTTGGTTGAAGTAACTGATTTGGAGGTTTTTTAACTTCTTCTTTGTTTTAGTTGCCTTAGGAGCATAATCCTACTGGAAATATTAACACGCCAGGACGAATTCGTATTAGGTAACTTGGATAAGTAAGTACCAGTGCGGAACGATGCCTATTTGTGAGTGGTTCAAGGTTGGAAATCTAAGTGTATGATGGTGTTTAATGATGTATAGTGGAGGGTGACCAGTGAAACTGCTGATGAGCCCACGCTGGTTACCCAGGGCGAAACATCGTTTATTCATTTCTCTTTTCGCTTTGATCTTTTGTGTGTTCCGTGTGGGATGCTCATCCAAGTTTGAATTTTCGTTGTTTCCACCCAAGATCTTTTGATCTTTTGTGTTTTTTTAGTTTCTTTTCGGTTAAAGTAACTGATTTGTAGGTTTTTTAACTTCTTCTTTGGTGGGCAGGATGTTGCGTATACGCTCACTAATTTATATTTGTTTAGAAATAACTTTGCTTTATTTTTCTACTCTCTAAGTTTTGAGTAATGCGCTGTTTACAAGCGCAGAATTTGAGAATTTTATTTTTTAATTTGGTCTCTCGAATTTATTTTCTTATCGTGATATAAAATTGGGAAGACTTTTTTTGTGGTATAATGTGTCGTCAGAAAAAGATGCACGGAACAATATTCATTCCTGTTAGAATCGCCGTATAAATCGTTGATATTATTCACTGTGTGTGATCGCTATTTTTACCTCTAAATTTATAGTACTTTATAAAACTTTAAGTGCCATTTTGAGTGGATATAATGAGGCTGTAATTGGTGATGGTTGCCAGAGGATCCTCATGAAGAAACCAAGAAGATTGGACTCTAATAGCTCTCGGTAAGTCTTCCCAATTACGAATTCTTAACTTATAATTTTGCGGAAAACCTACCTATTTATAAAACAAAAAAAAAACAAAGATCTAGAAATAAACAATTATTCTATACAACTTAATATATCCTCGCTAACATTTCAACGCAAAAAAGAAATAAAATATGGTCGTGTATACAGCAAAAGAAATTTTAATCATTTTAAAACTTTATGTCTAAAATCAAATTGGGCAAAGGTGTATCACAACCAGCAACCTTTTAACTGTTTTCACAATATTCTAGTCAAAACATTTCATAGAGGATTTCCACTGCGTAAAATCAAAAATAAAAATAAAAAAGTCTGGATAACAAAAGGTATCAAAGTATCGTCCCGAAATCTTAGATTCCTCCACGAATTAAAAAAGTATTGTACCAATAAAATTGTTACTAATTACATAAAATGGTACAAAACCTTATACAAAAAAATTATAAGACTTGCTAAAGATAATTATTATAGAAGCAGAATAAATAATGCGAACAATAGTGCAAAAGAAAATTGGAAAATAATAAACTCACTGCATGGAAAATCAAATAGCATATCTTTAAAAACAAGTATAGAGCCCAATGTGTTAAATATTTTTATTGTAGAGTGGCGGAAAGATTAACAGCTCATCTTACTATTTCAATAGATCCTCTAGGCTACCTACTTTCCTTGAATGCACCCTATGTTTTTCAGCTCAACCACACTTCCTTACCTGAAATTAAAACAATCTTGTCAAGCATAAAAAATAAAAATAGCTCAGGTGTCGATGAAATATCTATAAAAATATTACTACATTGTCCAGACAGTGTGGTACAATTATTAGTAGATCTTATAAATAACTCTTTTGATAATGGATATTTTCCTAGCTGTTTAAAATCAGCATTAGTTATTATGTTATGCCTATTCATAAAGGAGGAACTTCAGAAGATCCTGCTAATTTCCGTCCAATATTCCTTTTATCATCTATATCTAAATTAATAGAAAAAATTGTAAATAAAAGATTAACTGATCATCTGTCTAACTTAAACTTACTATCAAAGGTACAATTTGTCTCTCAAAAAAACACAAGCACAAACGACGCCATCTTTTCCTTCTAAATATATATCTTAGCATTAACGAAGGAGAGTGTGTAGCAGCGGTATTCTGCAATTTTTCCAAAGCGTTTGACTGCGTGGATCACAGAATACTGCTGCAAAAACTGAAACACTACGGTATAAACAATAGTGAATTTGATTGGTCAGAATCATATCTCACGGGAAAAACTCAGGCCGTTAAAGGCGATAGTGGTGCACTACCTGAGGCCCAAACTATAACAAGAGGTGTTCCACAGGGATCTGTGCTTAGACCTACTCTTTTTAGAATCTACATTGATGACCTGACATATCTGGAATTAGATGGAAAATATACAGTATTTGTAAATGATACAACCATCCAATGGAAAGGATGCAAAAAAGAAAAAAATGGTGTGACTGCAACCTTCTTTGTTTTAACATAAGCAAAAATAATATTCTTTCCTTTCGCTCAACAATATATTCCATTAGCATAGGGAACCAATCAATTGACTCTAAACCATTTGCTAAATTCTTAGGTCTAGTTGTTGACAGCAAACTAAACTTTCAGGAGCATATTCATCTTCTGAACTCCTAAATGTCAACTGTATGCTTTGCCTTAAATGTAGTTAGAAAGGAACTGGGTTTTGAATTAGCTCGGACCACTTACTTTGCCTTGTTTGAATCAAAAATGAGATATGGGATAGCAGTCTGGAGGCTCTGTTGTGCCACCATCTTTGAGTCAGTCTTCATCCTTCAAAAACGAGCGGTACGCAAAATATTTAATGTTAATCCTCGAGAACACTGTAGACCACTATTTAAAACAGCAAAGATACTTACCTTACCTTGTCTTTTTATCCTGGAGACTGTAAGCCTAGTTCATAAAAAGAAACTTCAGGAGCAAGATAACACTCAAACTGATCGTTATTATACAACTCGTCAAGCTGAGAACTTATCACTTCCAATACCTAGGCTAGCACTGACAAAACATTCCTTGATCTACGAAAGTGTTAAACTATACAATCACTTACCTGCCTCATTTAGACAAATTAAGAATTTAAAGGTGTTTAAAAGATTAGTACATAATTGTTTTGAAGCAAAAGCATACTACAGGTGCGATGAGTACTATACTGATAATTTAGACTAGCTAACATAACTAACTCTGTTTAACTGTTGTTACTGTTGTTAATTTATTTAATTTATCGTCCTGTGAGGCAACTTCGTCGTTGGATTGGGCGTCGAGGAACTTTAGAATGGCCTGCTCGTTCGCCCGATATTACGCCTTTGGATTTTTTCTTTGGTGTTACATCAAGGAACGAATCTATTATTCTAGGCCAGAAACTTGCAAGAACTAAGAGAAAGAATTGTTGGGGTCTTCCGATCAATAACGCCAAAAAATTTATAATTATTTTATTTACGACGCGACGCCCGAATTCAGACATCCTAAAAACACTATATATAAAAAGAAAAACTCATAATTCCACCACAACATCGCAAGCGGAAATATGTAATAACACTAACGTTCAAAATATGTTTTATAGAAAAATATCATAACTACAAGGGCGAACCTAGCCTTAAAATCTTCGAGTTGTCTGTTTACCTGAAATTCGTTGACAAATAGATGCTTTGAAATCGGAGGCGAAAATTTTGAGAAAATACAACCGAAAATTTCAGTTTTAAAATATTTTGTAAGATGCTGCATAAAAAAACCTCTCAATTATACATATCTATTTTTTAATTCAAGATACTTAACACAGGAAGGAGTTCCTTAAAATCTTTAAGTTTTTGGGATATTTATAAGAAATGGGATAAAAACGGGACCTCAAAAAATATGGGACATTTGATTGTCTCAACAAATTTCAGACTTCCTTCAGACCTAAAAACAATATATAAAAAGAAAAATTCATAATTCCACCACAATATCGCAATCGGAAATATGTAATAACACTAACATTCAAAATATTTTTTATAGCAAAATATCATAACTACAAGGGCGGACATAGGCTCAAAATCTTCGAGTTGTCTGTTTACCTGAAATTCGTTGACAAATACATGCTTTGAAATCGGAGGCGAAAATTTCGAGAAAATAGAACCGAAAATTTCATTTTTGACATGTTTCGTAAGATGCTGATAAAAAAAAACCTCTTAGTTATAAATATCTCATTTTTTCTATAATTCAAGATACTTAACACAGTAAGAAGTTCCTTAAAATCTTTGAGATTTTGGGATGTTTGTAAAAAATGGGACAAAGATGGGAACTCAACAAATAAATAATTAGGCACTTAATTATTATTTTTTTTCCACTACAGGTCCGTGTGCCCATCGTAAAGAAATATTCCGACCGAATGCTCTTTTTGGTTTTTGTAGTATTATATAGCATAAGACCAGAAAGACAAACGGCAACACCGCAGGGCTTCCTCATTACCGCGAGACGTTTTTTTTTCCGTATATACTCCAACAAACTGATTGAATAATTAACCGTCTATTTCTCGTCGCGTCCGGCATGCGCGTGCTTCCACTTGTCTGCCTGATGTGTCGGGCTTCATAATGATAGCGGTGCATGTGTATATTTATACAGGGTGTCCCAAAAGTCAGAGTCTACACAAATATCTTCTGAACTATTAGAGGTAACTAAACTATATTTGGCATTGATCTATAACATCAAAAGATCTATTTTTCTAAGGGGCGGTTAGGCCGCCTCTGTCTTGGGGGGTGGCATACGGGCGGCCAACATGAAAATTTTAAATGGAAACCCGTATCGAGTGATAGCTTGTTTTGAAGGACTTTGCAAAACCAACATGCTGATGTAACTGTCACTTGTTCTTGGTGGCCATTTTCAACAGTTTTTGAATTAAATTTTCTCCATTTTCTCAAAACCCTGTTCAATATGACATGACATGACAAACATGTCAAAAGTTATGGACTGTCAAACTTATGTTTCACAATTTTCGACAAATTTCGAAAATTTGTGTTAGCCAATGAAAACCCATTCGATTGATACCTTATACAAAAGGTTTTTTCCAAACTAACATTTTGCCGTAACTGTCACTTGTCTATGTCGAAGGCGTCAAAATCTATCGTCTATGAAACTCATTGGTTTTGTCAAACTTGTTAATTTTCTGGTTTTTCAACGTTTACCATTTTTGTGTAACTGTAACTTGTCTAAAATAGGGAAAAGACGTATACTATAGGGTGATAATTTATAACTTTTTGTTTTTTGAACAGGAGCCGCATATTTTCGATATTTGGTTATTTTATTACATAAAATTTATCGATAATGATGCCTGACTCACATTAATTGTCAAGTGAAAACTGCTTTCGGTATAAGTTTTTACGATGCCACGATCAAATGAAGATAAAGTTGAAATTATCTTTTTCTACGGACAATCAAGATGTTATAGACAAGCTAGACGCCTTTTCTACAATGCGTTTCCCGACAGACCTGTGTCCCACAGCTACGTAAGAAAAACTGTTCTAAAGTTTAGACGATTTTTTACTGTAAAAGATGCCCCACATCAAGGGCGACCAAGAGAAAAAAACGAGGAGATCCAGGAGCAGGTGCTGGGGTCCGTTATTGAACAGCCCAAGCAGTCTGTGAGAACTATAGCAGGTGATCTTTGAATCAGTAAGAGCATGGTCCATAGGTTTCTCAAGCGGTTCAAATTCCATCCTTATAAGGTGCAGTTGGTTCAAGAGTTAACCGAAGATGATTTTGATCGCCGCGTGCAATTTTCCGAAGAACTGACTAAACTAATTACAACTGAACCGTATGTGTTGAATCAAATTTGCTTTAGTGATGAAGCTAATTTTTTCTTGGATGGGATAGTCAATTTTTTTCTTTGGTGTTACATCAAGGAACGAATCTATTATACTAAGCCCAGAAACTTGCAAGAACTAAGAGAAAGAATTTTGGGGTCTTCCGATCAATAACGCCAAAAATTTTAAGAAACGTAAGTAGTGAGTTTGAAAACACTTTTTTACTGTCAGGAGGTTCTTGGTGGCCATTTTCAACAGTTTTTGAATTAAATTTTCTCCATTTTCTCAAAACCCTGTTCAATAAAGTTTTCAAGAATAAATAGTTAAGTTTTAATTTAATTGTTTCTTTTTTAATTATAAAATTGATAGCTGATTATTATAAAAAAAGTTTTGGATGACATAGTGATATACTACTGTTATACCTATCAAAATGTAAGTTTTGAAAAGACCTTTCAAACAAGGTATCTCTCAATAATATATAGGGTTCCAAAAACTTGAGAAAAAATAGTTTGACAGTGCAAAGCTTTTGACAGATTTGTCTAAGACAGCTGCCGGTGACGTTCAAATGTTACTCTTCAAAAGACCTTTCGAACAAGGTATCACTCGATAGGATTTGACAAACTTGTGAAATTTGTCAAAACCAATGAGTTTCATAGACGATAGATTTTAACGCCTTTGACATAGACAAGTGACAGTTACGGCAAAATGTTAGATTGGAAAAAACCTTTTGAATAAGGTATCACTCGAATGGGTTGTAGCCCGACCAATTTATGTGTGTTCGATGTTACGTGAACCACAATAGCTCTGTGAATTAATCCGTTTCCGCAGGATACGACGCACCAAAATCAATAACAAGTACAATTACGTCGAAATCTTATCCTTTCACATGCAAATTAAATCCCGGAAACGGTAGCTGGCAAAATGGCTAAGTCAATCTTGCCAACAATAAGTCACGCGCCAAAACTGAAAACGCGAAAGAAGTCTATTTGTAAAAACAATCCAAAACTAGGGAAATAAAAACTTACTATTTGCTCCAATGAATATTTATAAGCGATTGGGAACAGTGCGAGCACATCATGAATTAATAAGCGAGCCACGTCGCAAAACTCCAGGTATCGTCATCCTTCTCCCGCTCAATATTGAGCCATTCTACGTTTAGGAATCTTGTGCAAATCACAGGAAAATCGAGTCGCTGATTGATTCCGGCTGAACTATCGCGCCCCCTACGAGAAAACCGAACCGAGCCGAGAGCAGTCAAATCACACAGTCGTGACGTTTACAGTTGTTTTTTTTCCGAGATTGCAAATATTTTCGCTCTTTTAATATTCTATCTACCCGAAAAAATTATATTTCTATTGTACAAACACATCGACCAATAAGGGTTTAATACATAGTGCGAAATAGTTTTGTTAGAGTTTCAGTGCACTGCGCCAAATAGACGAAAATACCTGAGAATAATTATATACTATGAATAGTGATTTTCCGATACCAATCTTCCTCATTTTCTAAGGAAATTTTTAAAAGGATAACTCTTATAATTAAGGTAGGAATATTAGTTTTGATCTGATAGAAAGATTTTCTTGGATAGTTATTGACTTAGCACACTAAAAATTAATTTTCCAAATGACTGCAACTAGACAAAATAGGTAACGTAAACAATTTTTCCTGAGGAAAATCGATCACTCAACATAAACCTTAAATCAAAATATCAATCAATATAAACCACAAATTCCTCGTAAAAAATTGGAAGTAAGTCCGAATATTACAAGATAGCAAAACAATCGTGCAAAATTTGAGTACTGTTTACCTTGAGAGAAAAGTAATATTATGGTCGTTACGTAACTGAATAGACAAAGTTTTAACTAGTAGGCCAATTTAAATTGTATATTTTGTTGTTGTCAATGGTTTTTTTTTTAATTTTTGGTTCCATAAATATATATAAATAAAAGATTACCTAAACTACTTTATTTAATGTACTTTTCCAAATAGTAGAGCAACTAAACAACGCCAAAAAAAAATATTATTTGATAAATGAAGATATTGTAATAGTAATTATTTACCTTTTATTATTTTCTAAATACAATAGCAAAAATCAAGAATTCAGACCATAACAATAGTAATTTTTTTTATAAGCGTTGGTTTAAATAACGCGCGCAGCGAGGAAACTGACGGAAATTGCTTAATTTTAGGCAAGAATAATTAGATCTTTTCAATAATGCCATTTTCCGCTTTTTGGGTAAAAAACGGACAGAAACCTTTTTTTGCACCCATGATAAAATAAATCGATTAAAGGTTTACTCTAAAACTTCCCTCGCTCAGATATAAAAAACCACTACTCATATACATGGGTTAGATTGGGTTGGCCAGACTTTTCCAGGGTATATCGAGACTTTTCTTGGGTGTATCTACACTGTTCAGGGGTGTATTCAGACTTTTCCATGGTGTAATAGGACATTTTCATAGTGTATTCAGGTTTTTCCAGAGTGTATCCAGACTTTTCCTGGGTCTTCTCAGACTTTTCCAGACTGTATCCAGACTTTTCCAGGGTCTTTTCCAGACTTTTTTCAGACTTTTCCAGGGTCTCTTCAGACTTTTCCAGAGTGTTTCCAGACTTTTCCAGGGTCTCTCCATACTTTTTCAGAGTGTTTCAGACTTTTCCAGGGTCCTTCCAGACTTTTCCAGCGTGTTTCCCGACTTTTCCAGAGAGTATCCATACTTTTCCAGGGTCTTTTCAGACTTTTCCAGAGGGTTTCCAGACCTTCCAAGGTCTTTTCATACTTTTCCAGAGTATATCCAGACTTTTCCAGGGTCCTTCAGACTTTTTCAGCGTGTTTTTAGACTTTTCCAGAGTGTATCCAGACTTTTACGGGGTCTTTCCAAACTTTTCCAGAGTGTATCCAGACTTTTTCAGGGTCTTTTGAGACTTTTCCAGGGTCTTTCCAGACTTTTCCAGAGTGTTTTCAGACTTTTGGGTCTTTCCAGAATTTCCAGAGCGTATCCAGACTTTTCCAGGGTCTTTCCAGACTTTTCCAGGGTCTTTTCAGACTTCCAGGGTGTATCTAGACTTTTCATGCATGTATCCAGACTTTCCAAGGTGTATCCAGACTTTTCCAGGGTCTTTCCAGACGGTTTTAGAGTGTATGCTGACTTTTCCTGGGTGTTTCCAGACTTTTCCATGGCGCATCCAGACTTTTTCTGGGTGTATCCAGACCTTTACGGGGTTTATCCAGACTACTACGCACCCTGAGGGATATAAAAAACTTTCCTCTTCTCCTGAGCTGGTCCTCCATCAGCTTTTCAAGCTCTTAAATAATTTCTAATGAAATTATGAGTCATTAATTAATTTGGTGGACCAAACAGGCATATAACACTATTTTAGCCACTAGTTGTAAAAACTACTATTTGAGCTGGGCGTCTTTTAAATCACCAATTTAAAAAGGTGCAGTTAGACTGTGGTAGTGTAGTCGTCGTTGCATTGCAGCTTTAGGGAATTTTTTCCATAGATAATGCAGATAAGGATATTTTACAGATAATTATTTAAAAATATTTTTTGGTACACGCTTTTTAATATAATTTACCTTGTTTAGTGTTTTAAACAAATATTGGTGATAATAGACCCTCTTGCAAAATTTTTGAACATGTTAAAAGATCCACCTTACATATTTCTTTTGTAGTAACCAAGAAAGTTCCGTTTTTTCTTAATATAAGTTCAAAAATGCTGTATTTTTAAAATTAGAGTTGATTGGGTACCAAAGATGGAGAAAATAAAACTTGGGGAAGAAAAAAATTTGGTAATTTTGTATTTGCATACATACATACAGTCAATAGTGTGTTCAGTGGTATTAGAGATAAATATACTAGAGTAGTTATATCTGATCCGCTGATTAATCCTTCTGGTTTTTTATAATGACGAAGAAATTAGAGCCTTTTTTTTAAGCGATAAAAAGCGCTTACTTTTAGCATTACTTCGCTTGCATGGACAAATTATATCAAATAAATTACCTTCTTAATCTTATATATTGCTTTAGTAATAACCTTTAGGAAAGTTATAGTACCGTATTATCAGGGGTGCACGGTGGTTGTAGTGAAAAAAACTCACACAGAAATAGGTAGATATTTTCGGGCGCACATGAAAGAGATGGCATGAACACACCGCACATGCAGACAGTCGATATTTTCAATAAATGAACAACAAATGAACTTTTAAAGAAATTTTCCCTCAAATATTACTTATGTTACCCACTAGACATATTACATTTATTACACACTAGACACCTCCGCGCGCCGCGCCGCTTTGTCTGCGGTTTTACCCATTTTTCCTGCTTTTATTCCTTTAAATGACATAACTTTTGTTTCCGTAAACCGATTTTGATGAAATAAATGCCTATGTTTTGCCTGTGCGGTCTATGCGTGATGATGGAACAAACAGACATACATACAGACAAAAATTGTGCATTTTTGGTATCGCGTTTGGTCAAACAACATATAAAAAATAGTCAATGTACAGAAATGGTCCTTTTAGAGATTTATTATATGTATAGATAATTATTATATAGTAACGGGGATAAGTGGCGATTTTTCCAAATTTCATAAAATTTCGGTTTAGTGGAAATTGCCTAATTGTCTCCCAAACAGACAGACAGACACCAAAAAATTTGTATATTTAGGTCTTTCTTTTTGCCGATCCCATTAGCGTATACTATAGTATGGATGGCTAAAAATAGAGTTCTAGATTACTACCTAGCCGGTACCGACTAAGTTTTCGTTTATGGGTAATAAAAATAACACGACCGCCTTATTTATAATATTACTATTGCTATTGCTATTTTGATAGAGTGATGAAAGAGAAAAACTTAGAGATAAAGAGTTTGGTCATCTCTACTTGATAGCTGTAGGTATTGCAGTATATATATTGACTATATAAGGCTATATTTATTTATATTCTTTGGTTTAAAAAATATTCAATGTACAGAAATTAGAGATTTACCAATAAATGTACCGATACATTTTAGAAAATTAATAGTTTAATATAGTATAGTATATAATGTAGGTAGGTAACATTAATATTATTAACATCGGTTGGTCCGGGGAAAGATCGACTGTATGCTTTTCCACGAAATCACTCCCATGCTTAATGTTGGTGTATTCATACCATCTCTTTCATACGCGCCCGAAAATATCTACCTATCTCTGTGTGAGTTTTTTTCACTACAACCACCGTGCACCGCTAATAATATGGTACTATAACTTTTCTAAAGGTTATTACTAAAGCAATATATAAGATTAAGAAGGTAAATTATTTGATATAATTTTTCCATGCATGCGAAGTAATGCTAAAAGTAAGCGCTTTTTGTCACTTAGAAAAAAGGCTCTAATTTCTTTGCAATTATAATAAACGAGAATGATTAATCAGCGGATCAGATATAACTAGTATAGTACCTTATTAATTTATCGCTAATACCACTGAACATTCTATTGACTGTATGTATGTATGCAAATACAAAATTACCACATTTTTTATTCCCCAATTTTTATTTTGTGCATCTTTGGTACCCAATCAACCCTAATTTTAAAAGTAAAGCATTTTTGAACTTATATTTCATTCATATTTCAAGGGGGTCTATTATCACCAATATTTGTTTAAAACATTAAACAAGGTAAATTATATTAAAAAGTGTGTACCCAAAAATATTATTAACTATTTATCTGTAAAATATCCTGTTCTGCATTATCTATGGAAAAAAATTCCCTACAGCTGCAATGCAACGACGACTACACTACCACAGTCTAAATGCACCTTTTTATGTATTTAAAGCGTTCTGTATTATTCTGCATAACAAATATTCTTCGATATTATGCCCCCCTCACAGAGACCGACGTTTTATGAGGTTTTGGTGTAAAGACCGTGCCAATTGACATTGGAAGCGATTTGAAGACAATCGGATTTGTATAAAAATCGTCCATCTTGAATCCGCGATATTGAATTTTCGAAATCTGATAAAAAAATTCGTATTTCTTATCCCCAAAAACCCCCGTATACCAATTTTTAGTTGAAATAGGACAAACTTAGGCGTTTTCCCTCCTCCACTCTCCTTGTATTGTATTGTCACCGGAACTATTATCGCATACCAAATTTGAATTTAGAATTGAGTTGTAAGATTTGACCTGAACATGCAAACATACAAAGCAAGCAAGGTGCATGCATTATTTCTTTTTTTTTATTGAGGCCAGCCGTACTGTTTGTTAAGCAAATTTAATATTACCATTGATTGAATAACTAGATTATTTAACCAAAATAACACGCATGCGGCGTATGTTACCTATATTAGTTACCTAATTTATTTTTTATTTCAAATTATGATATTTTTTAAAATCAATACTCTAAAACCCCTTTATATCACAATACTCATTCTAATTTTGTATGCTTGTATTTTAAAGAAAAGTTAACATTTAAACAATTTTTTTTCTTTTTTTCATTTCTAATCTGTTTTTCATCGCTAATATTATTTAGTTTATTTAGACCCATCTGTTACACATTATAGTAACGAGCTTTTAGCTTGTAGGTCGAACTCACTTGTTATAGTCGTCCGGCTTAGGTCCCCAATTGTTCATTTTGTGCAGAAAGCAGGAAATTTTGCACACTTATTCTTTAGCCAATTCTTTAAAATTTTGGTTGAGGAAATCGATGATCGGATGTATAGGAGCCAAGATGGCGGCGATTTTTTCAAAATGGACGACTATTTTTTTAAAAAAATTATAGGTTCGCCATCAAAACAAGATTATAATCGAATTCATATAATTCGATAGAAAGGAATTGAAAAAAAATGGTTACATTGCCATATGATCTTTATAGTCCTTGAAAAATGACATTTTATTTTAAAAAAAGCATCTTGAGAATTTTTTTTTGATAATTTTTCATAATTCAGGAAGCCGCGACAGGTCTTTAGTTTTAATTTTATAATTTAGCAAGAACATCAAAATAACTTTTCTAATAGACTTTTTGCTTACAGGGTGATTGGTTTTGTTATACCAGGCCAGTCAAAGTAAGATTTTTAAAAATAGCTACATTATCATCCGTATCTTTATTACTTTTTGAGGAAAAAATGTCAAATTTAGCACTATTATTACAATTGTCAAGATCAACTGATACTCTAAAATTTTTTTGGATAGATGGCGTTGCGGACGACGTGGCACCCAAATTTCCGATTTTAAATTTAATAAAAGTTCATATTTTTTTAATAGCTTAGATAAGATATGCATATTTAATAAAATAATCGATTATGTATAGCTGAAGTATGCAAATTTTTATAAAAATAAATTTAGTTTGGTATGGTCCTTGCTCGCCTAAATTTTTTTTTTGAATATGTAAAAAAACGGGTTTTTCAACGTTTTCTTTAATTCTTCCTACCGACCAAAAATTTGGCTGGATATGCACGTTGATGAATCCTGATAAATTAAATCGCCCCGAATAGTACTCTAATGTACCCTATTGTTCATTTTTTTGCGGAAAGCACCAAATTTGATGCGCTTACTTTTTTAACTATTTTTTAAGATAGTGGTCAAGAAAATGTATGATCGGATGTACAGAAGCCAAATTGGCGGCGAATTCTTTAAAATGGCGGTCTTAAATCAAGAGATACTTATCAAAAAGAAATTATGCTTGAATCTATATAACTTAATACAGAGAAATTTGACAATACTAGTTAAATTGACGTGCACCTTTGATGAACTTGAAAACTGTCATTTTACGTTAAAAAAAACTTCCAGAGCTTTTTTTTTAAATGTTTTATAATTCTGAAAATGCCGACAGGTCTTGTTATTTGATTTACGCTGAGTTTTGTAATTTTAACATGACACCAACACATCTCTCCTATGTGACTTTTTGCTTACGTTAAAATATTTTTTAAAAAGTCGCATTATCATCTGTGTTTTTTTTACTTTTTAAAGTAGAATTTTCAAATTTGTGACGATTACTAGATAGTTTTTATATCTGTATAGTTAGGGCAATAAATTCTTCAACTTACATGTATTAGAGTCTCTATATTTTTATAAAGCCACTATAGCTTTTTTTATTATTTATGGAACGTAACAAAACATCCGGTGGGAGCCTAACATAATCTTAATAAATTTAATTAAAAAGCATTTTATCAGATTTAATATCGGATGTTTCTATGGCACGTTGTCTGCAGCGCCACCTATCCAAAAAATTAATTCATAAGGTAGCATTAACAATTCGTAACAAATTTAAAAATTGTACTTTAAAAAGTAAAAAAATAACAGATGATAATGTGGCTTTTTTACAAAATCTTACTAAACCAATCACTCTGTAAGCAAAAAGTCACTTAGGAGAGATGTGTTGATGTCATGTTAAAATTATAAAAGAAGACCTGTCGCCGTTTACAGAATTATAAAACATTAAAAAAAGGCTGTAGAACATTAAGTTCTATAGATTCAAGCATTTTTTTCATGAGTAACTTTCGATTTAAGAGCGCCATTTTGAAGAATTCGCCGCCAACTTGGTTTCGGTACATCCGATCATAAATTTTCTTGACCACATTCTTAAAAAATTGTTAAAAAAGTAACCGCACAAAATTTGGTGTCTTCCGCAAAAAATGAACAATAGGGTACATAAGAGTACCTATTCGGGGCGACTAAACACATGTTAGGTCAAGTTTACTGGCCTATAGCGTAAAAACGTCCCGATAGAATTTGGAATATCTTATCTGAATCGATTTGCTGAAGCCTTCTAATTCATCAGAAGTCCTCAACGTGTATATCCAGCCAAATGTTTGGTCGCTAGGAAGAATTGAAGAAAACGTTGGAAAACCCGATTTTTTACATACTCAAAAAAAAATTATTTTTATAAAAATTTACATACTTCAGCTATACATAATCGATTATATTATTAAATATGCATGTCTTTTCTAAGCTATTAAAAAAATATGAACTTTTATCAAATTTAAAATCGGAAATTTAGGTGCCATGTCGTCCGCAGCGCCACCTATCCAAAAAAATTTTAGAGTATCAGTTGATCTTGACAATTGTAATAATAGTGCTAAATTTGATATTTTTTCCTCAAAAAGTAATAAAGATACGGATGATAATGTAGCTATTTTTAAAAATCTTACTTTGACTGGCCTGGTATAACAAAACCAATCACCCTGTAAGCAACAAGTCAATTAGAAAAGTTAGTTTGATGTTCTTTCTAAATCAGAAAATTACAATAAAAGACCTGTCTTGGCTTATTAAATTATGAAAAATTATCAAAAAAAAAAAAATATCGATTAAAGACGATAAACGTCGTACGTCAATCTAACCATTTTTTTTCAATTCCTCTCTATCGAATTATATGGATTTGAGTATATTTTTGTTTTGATGGCGAACCTACCATTTTAAAAAGAAATAGACGTCCATTTTGAAAAAATCGCCGCCATCTTTGCTCCTATACATACGATCATCGATTTCCTCGACCAAAATTTTAAAGAATTGTCTAAAGAATAAGTGTGCCAAATTTCATGATTTCTGCAGAAAATTAACAATTGATTGCTATTTGCGACTTAAGCCGGACGACTATTAGAAACCTAAGGTTTTATAATCTATAAAGTAAAAAAAAAAAGAATACATAATATATAGAAATGAAAGTTAATATTAGAGCAGAAAAAAAGGATTTCTAAGATGATAACAAATACCACTTTTTTTTACTGTATCAATAATTAGCCATACATTAAATTTGTTATTCTAACTATTTTGAAATTTAAACAAACTGATGTTTTTTATTAGTTACTACAAATCTTTGAACATTTAATTATACAAAAATAAAAAGTATCAAAAATATTTTTAGTTAAAACGCACGTTCGCCACGATAATTTCGGTGGAATAAATAGCCCATATTTATTTTATTTTTTTTTAGACCCACATTTTATTTAAAACGCACGTTTTCCACGATAATTACCGTAGAATAAATAGCCCATATTTACTTTATTACCGCGTTAGAAGGTATAAATCAGTTGGCATTGTTTTTAAAAGTTTATTATTTACCAATCTTGCCTCTATTACTTTACTTTTAATCATAAGCTCTAAAAAATGACATTTATAAAAAAAAATTGTTTCTTTGTAATTGTTTTGGTGGTGATTTCTGGAACCGTACAAGGTAAGTAAAAAATAGACAACAAAGATGCTGGTTGAAACTCTGAAGTCTTTGGAGAAAAAACGAGAAATTGCAGAACGTTCATTTAAAGACATTCTGGAATCCCTTCATAATATTTTTGGACAGTTTGACCTTCAATTCGTCACACCAAGAATAAACAAACGCATGACGTACTTATCGGGAAAACCATTAGAAATACAGAACAGTATTATCGAGTTTCTATTTATAAACAAGTTTTAGACAAAATAATTTCGGACTAAATACTATAAATTATTTATTTCATACTGTATTGTAATGTTCCCTCTTACGGAATTAATTTGAGTCCGGGAAATGTCCTATTCTATCACTAGTTCGGTAAAATAACATTACCGGACTCAAACTAAATTTTTGAATTTTTATAAGCAAAATGGTATATTTTTCAGCAAATCTTTATTATTAATTAATGAATTCCTTATACAATAAACTACTAAAAATTACTTATAAATATTCACATTAATTGTGCAATTGGAATTATTTGAAATTACATGAGCAGCAGCAGAGCAATTTTTTCGGGGTTACCTTTTCGCGAGGAAGAGTAACTTTGGGTTTGGTGTTGTTGGTGTAGAACTTGAACAAAGTTTTCTCCTCCCTGGATCATTCTAGCTACTTTTGTTTTTGTCTCTAAAGACTCCTCGACATATCTTGTCAAGATGGCGCCCAAAAAATAGTTTTTCGAAAAAATATGATGAGGGCAAAATTGAAGAGGAAGAAATTTCCCACAAGAAATATTCTTAGCATATTTTTGCTAAAGTGAGCCGTTTAGGCTCAAGAGCTGATTGAATGGCAACATATTCTGTTAATTTCTATAAACAGTCCCTATCTCCACATTTATATTTATTATATTTATATTATCTTTTATAATAAAACAGGCTATTCAATTGGCTTCTCGTTATATTTAGAGCTTGCTGACTAAGCAACACATTCCTACCATAGGTGCAGCTGTCGATGTGCGCACCTGCAATAAAACCCCCCCAGACGGGCGCTGGCTATTTATATCAGAGAAATGGGAAAAATATAGAATGTACATTCAAATTCTTGGTAACGCACAGGATGCCGCCATTTTTATTACCCTGAAGTGGGCTCCCTTCTCTTCTTTTTTTTTGACATACCTGTAACCAACTAATATTTATGTCTGTGATCTGCTGATGCTTTTTTCTTAACCTCGTGTGTGATATTATTATCACGTGATGTAGTTTTAAAATAACCACGTGATCAAATTGTACCTAACCAAATTATACTGTGATATTAGACTAACCAATCTATAGAGAATAAAGAGTCACTTGTCAACCATCATGTCCGTCTTTCATTTTGTTCTTGTCTTGTCTTAAATAAAAATTAAAATTAAAGTGTAAATAAAACATGGCGCAGCCGAAACGAACCTAGAAGAAATACAAAATCCGTCATCATCCATGGTGAGCTACAAATTTTTTGTTTTTGGAGTCTGATTTTGGAGAAAGGTCGAACTAACCTCACTTTTTGGGCGTGTATCACTAACAAATTTTGGTATCACGGCTCTGAGGGGCGACTAACCAGGCAAAATGGACTTCAGGGGCATCCCGCAGATGTCAATGAGTGGGAACTTAGCCGAAAATTGGCGATTTTGGCGTCAGAGATTCCAAACTTACTTGGTAGCCACCGAAGTATCAAAGAAAGACGAAGCCACGCAGTGTGCACAGTTGTTGACTTTAATTGGAGACGAAGGTATGCGGATATTTAATACTTTTGAATTTTTGGAGGAAGAAAAAGACAAAATTAAAAAACTTTTTGATAAATTTGAAGTGCATTTTAATCCTAGGAAAAATTTGACCTACGAGAGACATGTATTTTTGACTTGTAAACAAACTGATTTTCAAACTGTGAATCAGTATATAACAATTTAAAAAAATCTCTCTTTATCTTGTGAACTAGGTAATTTAAGAGAGAGTTTGATTAAAGATGTTTTAATTTGTGGTATTAAATCTGACACTCTCAGGGAAAAACTTCTTCAAGCAGACTGTGAAAAACTTGAAGATGCAATTAAGATCTGCGTTACAGCTCAGAGTGTCAAGGAAAAGAGTAAGATCATAAGTAATGGGTCATCTTCAGAGCACCAGGTAGATTTTTTAAATAAACATAAAAAATTTTATAATAATCAAAAGTCAAAAAATTCAAATGTTCTTAATAAAAATAATTTTTCTTCTCAATATGCAAATCAATCTTCTTCTCAAAATGTAAAAAATTAATTTTCTTGTCAAAAATGCTCATATAGGCATGAAAAAGGAAAGTGTCCTGCCTTTAGAAAAATCTGTACGGCCTGTCAGAGGCCAAATCACGTTTCCAGCTGCTGTAAAACTAATAAAAAACAGTTCAAAAATAAACATTCATGCTATTGATGAGTCTGACTCAGACACTGATACAGATTTTATATTTTTAGATAGTATTCATGCTGTCGATGGCAGAAGATCTTCTAGTGGGCAAACATGGGCTGTGGAACTGCAAATTGAAAGCTGTCTAATGTCATACCCGAGAAAATGCTAAAAAATATGAATTTTGACTTTTCAAGAGTAAGACCAACTAAGGTAAAACTTAATTCATACTTTAATAACTTATTAAATGTCTTGGGTGAGTGTTTTTTGAGTTGTCAGTATAAAAATATAAAGCTTAATTTATTATTTTTTATTGTCAAGACTGACAGTTGCCCAATCCTTGGTCTGGATACATGTATTAAATTAAATTTAATACAAAGAATTTATGACATTGATGTTTCTGATAGTATTTCCTCTCTTTTAAAAAAATATTCTTTTTTATATTGGTATTGGTTGCCTAGAGAAGCCCTACCAAATAGAATTAAAGAAGGATGCAACACCTGTAGTCCATGCTACTCGCACTGTTCCATTTGCCATTAGAGAAGATCTGAAAAAGGCTTTAGACGGCTTGGAAAGAGATGGAATTATTAAAAAGGCTACTGATGGGGCTGACTGGGTTCATCCCTTAGTCAATATAAGGAAAAAGACAGGTCAGTTACGCTTATGCATGGACCCGAGAGATCTCAATGTCCATGTCAAAAGACATTATCTAAAATTGCCTACTTTGGAGTCACTGACAGAGGAATTTGCAGGGGCAAAAATTTTTAGCACCCTCGATTGTACAATGGGTTTTTTACAAGTTCCTTTAGATAAAAGTAGTTCAAAAATTTGTACTTTTTCAACTATTTTTGGCAGATATCGATTTTTACGCCTACCATACGGTTTGACATCTTCTCCTGAAGTATTTCAAGAGCGTATGCAAGAAATTTTTGACGGCATACCAGGGGTAAAGGTTTTTATAGATGACATAATTATTGGAACAGGGGGGGATGAAATTGAGCATAGAGCCAAATTAGACCAAGTTTTTGAAAGAGCTAGTAAATTTAACCTTAGATTTAACATGGATAAGTGTAAGTTTGGTTTAAATGAGGTGATCTATATGGGGGTAAAAATTACTTCAGACGGCCTCAAACCAGATGACTCTAAAGTAGAGGCACTCAAAAACATACCCAGACCACAAGATGTGACAGGTATACAGAGGTTTCTCGGTGTTCTTACCTACTTAGGTCGATTTATCCCCAATTTAAGCGAAAAGACAGCTCCTTTGAGGGAATTATTAAAAAAAGACCACATTTTTGAGTGGGGGGAACCTCAACAAAAAGCCTATTCAGAGCTAAAAAATAAACCTTGTCTAAAGTTTTTTGATATAAACAAAGAAGTTACCATCTCTGTGGACAGTTCAAAGAGTGGCATGGGTAAAGTTTTGTTGCAGGAAGGCGTTCCTTGTGCGCATGCGTCTCGTGCACTAACACAGACTCAAACTCGATATTCTCAAATAGAAAAAGAACTCCTTGCTGTTTGGTTTAGTGTGACACATTATTCTCAATATGTTTTATTTTCAAAAAGATTTACTGTTGAAACTGATCACAGACCGCTAATTAGCATAATAAAAAAATCGATTAATTCGTGTCCGCCTAGACTTCAAAGAATGCTTATTCAATTGCGTAAATATGATTTTAATTTGATATACAAACCTGGCAAAAAATTGATTTTAGCAGATACGCTTTCAAGAGCTTACCAAAATAAAGTTTTTGATGAGAGTATTGATTTTGAGTGTTTGTTTAATTGAATTAAATTTAAATACAACAAAAGAAAAAAGAGAGCAAATTTTAAAAGAAACACAGTCTGATTCTGTGCTCCAGGCACTTCAAAATCAGATTCACAAGGGTTGGCCAACTAAAATTAGTAAAGTTCCTGATAACATCAAAGTTTTTTACAAATTGAAACATGAAATTACAGAGCTTAATGGTTTACTGTTTAGAGATGTGCGTTTAATTGTACCTCAAAGTTTAAAAAAAGGAAATTCTCTTTAAACTACACTCAAACAGTCACCAAGGCATTAGTAAAACTATTCAAAGAGCCAATTTATCTTTTTATTGGCCTGGCATGAATCAGCAAATCACTGATATGATATTGGCTTGCAACACCTGTTTAACTCATTCAAAATCTTTGCAGCCAGAGCCCATGATTTCCCACAAAATAGAGAAAATGCCATGGGCAAAAGTTGCATGTGATATTTACCATCTTTTTAATCAATCTTTTTTAATAATTGTTGATTATTATAGCAAATTTTTTGAAGTAGTAAACTTGAAACGTGATTTGACTTCTGACAGTGTTGTAAATAGTTTAAAGTCTGTATTTTCTAGGCAAGGAATTCCTAAACAAATCATGACAGACAATGGACCTGAGTTTGCAAGTTCTAAGTTCAGAGAGTTTTCCAAAAACTGGGAGTTTGAGCACTTAGTTTCATCACCAAGATATCCACAAAGCAACGGTCAGGTTGAAAGGTTTGTACAAACCGTTAAAAATACGTTAAAAAAAGCTATGCATGACCATAAAGATCCTTATCTTGCTTTGCTAAATTTACGAAACACACCAGTGGATGGAAAACATTCGCCTGCCTTAGTTTTGTTAAATAGAGAACTAAGAGATTTGCTGCCAAACGTTAATAAAATATTTGTGAACAATAGATTTGACAGGCAGAAGTATAATAAATTTTTAGATGCATCTCAGGTCAAACAAAAACAGTATTTTGACAGGAAAACAAGACCATTATCTTCTCTGAGTAAAAATTGTCGCGTTAAAGTTCAACTTCAGCACGGTGGTATCTGGAATGATGCCAAAATCATCAAAAGAGTGGGGATACGTTCTTACAAAGTCAGATTAGAGAATGGTTCTGTTTTTATCAGAAATAGAAAGTTCATTAAAGATTGTAGCTTTTTAGATTGTAAGACAGAGAAAGAAAGTAAGATTTTGACAGAGAAAAACAAAAATTTGACAAAAAATTGCAAAAAATTGGTTCAAAACTCTCCAAAAAATCAATTTATCAAAGTTTGTGAAAACAACGAGTCTCTGGAGGAATCTTACAATTCTTTTTCACAAAACGAGCAGGAAGAGGTGGTGAATGACGGTAAAGATTCAGAAAATTCTTGTAAAAATGTAAATATTAGTTCTGATCATTTGAATCATTCAGTTCCTCAAAAAACTAGTGATTTTGATGAATTTGAGAAAAATTGTCACTTAGCACCTTTTGACGAAACAGCTGTGGATGTTAAAAAGCCTGACACGAGCTCAAAACCTCATAATTTTGAAGTTCCTTCAACCAGTACTTCAGTACTACCTTCTTTTGTATCTCGCTCCGGCAGAAAAATCAATCGTCCTAGTCGATTCAATGACTTTGACATTGACAGCTTATTTTTATTACAGTTGTAATTTTGCTTTTGTTTAACAATATATATTGTTAAAACATTGTTCACTATGTATTTTCTATAACTATAGTGTTTTTCTCCTAATATTTTCTTTTTCTCTATTAAGACGGATTAACAGCATTTTTTATTTTACAGGAAAAGGAAGGATGTTGACAAGTATTTTGTTACTATTGTAAAAGTGTAATTGTTATATACATATATTTTCTGTTTTTTGTTGTATGTAATTAATTGTAAAATGTGACAAATTGTTTATATACAAATATTATGACAGTGAGTTTTAATGGATAAACATTTTTAAAATATTATTATTTCTGATTGGTTAATTATTGTTGTTGTTGCAGTATATTATTGCTATTTTCTGTATTCCAGGTATTTTCAGGTTACATAATTACAAGGTAAAAACAAAAATTGTACAAACAATTTTTAATGTATGTAATTTCTATAAATGATTGCTTTATATTTAAATGTGATTTAAATTTAATTAATATTGTATTAATGTATTATAATATTTGACAGGGTTGTAGTAAAACAACTTTTATTTTTCAGACAATTTTATTATTGTAAAAATGCTTTTAGTATTTGTAACTACAAAGTTTGTAACTATTGAAAATTTCTTTTTAGAAATTTTAGATTTGTTATATTGAATGTTTTTCAAAATTTGAATTTTAAAAATACTGATTTAAAAAAGGGAGATACTACCTAACCAAATTATACTGTGATATTAGACTAACCAATCTATAGAGAATAAAGAGTCACTTGTCAACCATCATGTCCGTCTTTCATTTTGTTCTTGTCTTGTCTTAAATAAAAATTAAAATTAAAGTATAAATAAAACATCGTGTTTTTGGAATTATTTTTTATGTTTATTGAAAAAGTTTCGTTAAGTGCTCGCGTCATAGACTTTTATAGCTATGAGTTGTTCGGTTAAAAGTTGTCAAAGTGTTCGTCGATTATTAATAGACGACTCTATTTCTTTTCATATATAGGTAAATACTTAATACCTTTGTATAAACCCACTTTCAATATATTAAATTGTGATTTTTTTTGGACAGGTTTCCTAAAAAAGGAGCCCCATTAAGCTTATGGTTAAAAGCACTAAACATATATGATGAATCTTGGAAGTGGGCTGCACATAAATATGTTTTTTTTATACCTTCATCGAAAACATGATTTTAGTAACTGTCTGCAGATAACTAAAGCATGGCTTTTTTGGTTACCGATGCAAAAAAAAAAATCACGGGTGCAAAAAAAGATGTCAGTCTGTTTTTTACCCAAAATTAAAGAGAAATAGCGGAAAATAGTACCAATGAAAAAATCTAATTATTCTTGCCTAAAAATTAAGCCATTTCCGTCAGTTTTCACCAAGTATTTACGAAAAAATCTTTTAAAAATATCGTCAAAATATCAAACTGTCAACGATTAAAATGTCGCAATAATAACCGTCACCGAATAAAAAGGCACATCGCTATGGAAACCACCATTGTTATTTTATTTACCAGCCGCCTTGATTTATAATGTAAAAATGGTGTGTTCAAATTGGCTCTTCGTTCGAGATTTTTAAAAGTATTTTCCTGTGTTTCTTGGATTTTTTGAAAAAGGTATTAAAAAAAAAAAGTGTTAACAACTCGCGGCTAAACTGTGCTTTTTTTTACTCGCGTTTCACTGTTTCGTGATAAATATTTATAAAAGTCCTAAAATATTAGATACTACACATATGATTTCCGAAATTCGCCTCTACAGAAAACTTTTTAATTTGGCGAGGGCATTTGTGCCTTAACGGTTTACTTTAGCGAAAATATACTAGGAACATATTTTATAGTAAATACCTTCTCTTTAATTTTGCGCTCTACATTCTTCGAAAAAGCACCGGCGTAACTAGCTCTCTGACCTGGGGGGGGCTAGGGAGGGCCTATCTGACAATGCTTGATAGTGAGGAATAAAAGACAATGATGTTTTTCTCAAAACTGTTATACTATTATATGCATTAACCTTAACTCGTTGAATGAACAACTTTAAACCGTAACTCTATCTAACTCAACTCAGCAGTTTAATATAAATTAACTTAATTCAACTGCAACTTCCTTGTCTTTGTAAAAATATTTCCAAAACGTGGTCTGCTGTAATCTCTTTTTTAATTAAATAATTATCGATGTTAATGATTGATACACTGGAAAAACGGGTTTGTCCCATTGTAGTTTAGGTCCAATTTTTTATTCCACGCATCGCAGAAAAGCTTCGTTTACGACTAGCAGAACTAATAGGAAGGAACATAGCAATCTGGATTAATTTATAGGGATTCGGACAAAAGTCGTATCTTAAATATACTCTTTGATAGATTTTAAATTTATTTCTAAATTTTTACAAGGAATCATATTTTTTACCAGAGTAATTTTCCATAAAATCTTGACTTTCTTTGATGTTTAACTTAAATAAAGCATCTACCGATTTGGCCCATAGCAAGTTTGAAAACCTCTCCCTAAAATTAGCTGCTAAATTTTCCATTATTTGGTAGTGGATGTTTATTTTCCAGTGTTCTAAGCAACTTACATCTAATGGCAATTCTATCGCGCTATCATGTCCAAGAGTGCTTTCCACTATACAGACCGCTTCAAGCTACTGCGAACATAGGGCGGAAGAAGTCTAATTTGCCAGTGTACGTACATGCAGAGACACCGCACGCCTATCAGTGAAGCAACTAACACTCAGGTTTCCGATCGCCATTCGCTGCCGTTCGCCGCCTTTCGCCTTGTATTTAGTACGCCTGTAACCACGGTGCTGTGTGGAGCGTAGTCAATGAAACCGGAATTTGGTCAATAAATACGCAAATTTTTATAACGTAATTTTCTTATTTTTTGTCACTGATAAATAAGAGCGTTTTATTGTCAACTGCTCAGATTTATCAGTGACGACGTGTTACAATGAAAATAATAAGGATAAACAAAATAAAAGCAAGTTCTCAAAATAAAATAATACATTCTAAAAACCAAAAAGATTCTCCCAGTCAAAAAAAAATTAAAGCAAATGTTCGAAAAGTCCTCCTTGCTCGGCTAGACAATATCCGAGCCTACTATAAAAACCCCTTCTAACGTTTCCAAGCATGTTAGGGGTGATAATTTGAAAAGCTTCTTCAAAAACAGATAGAAGTCATTAGGAGCAAGATCGGGAGATCGAGCTGGCCATAAAATAGTTCCCCGTGTACTTATAACCCGATTAGGAAATACATAATCAAGATATTCCCTAACAAGGCCAATATTGTGAGCGGAACAACCATCTTGTTGAAACCATGTTTCACCAAATCTTACACCTAACAACTGCCTAGCAGTTGGAATAATGTGCTGCTGCAGTAGATCCAAGTATCTAGGACCATTCAAATTGCAATCGCCGTTAATAAAAAATGGCCCAATTACGTGTTCCCCTACAATACCCCCCCCCCAAACATTTAGTTTTTGTGGATACTGTGTTCTTACGTCAAAATACAAATGCAAATTTTCCCTCGACCAATATCGAACGTGTGTTGGGTTATGACGATTTGACCATTTGACCATCTGCACTTTTTCGGCAACTTCGTAGACATCCATTTTTAGTTTTAAAAATGTATTATTTCAATTAAGAACTTACCCATCTGTTTCTCGAGCAAGGCAGAAATAAAACAAAATAATAAAAACAAAATGAATTTCCAAAAGATAACACTGCAGCGTGCTTCGAATCCACCTCGGTCGTACGGCACAAAGAGTAAATTGGACTTGATTCCCCCTATGTTCGTAGTAGCTTGAAGCGGTCTGTATAATCCTCAGTTTGTGCAGCAATTTGCCGTTTCCGTTTTGATACTTTGATAGGTTCTAAAGAAATATCAACTTTATCGGCGAAGTCTTGGATTTCAGAATAAATATTTTTAAAGCTGTTTCTAGTTTCTTCTATAGATTGTAACGTGCCATCTATTATTAAATTTACATTGCCGAGAGTAGCATCCTTACCCTGAAATTATTGACTCAAAACGTTGATACGTAATAAAAGAGAATGTGCAGGCAAATGCCAAACTCGGCTTTTTGAATACATGCTAATAGTCCAACAGCTTCAACGGCATGTCTATCCTAGTTATCAGTTACTGCACTTTCTAGTGCCATCTTCATCGCCCCAAAGTTTAATAAAACTGGTTTACGATTCTCAAATCGACATGCTCAGCGAGTAGTAGTAGAAAGATTAAATACTTCCAAAAATTTAATACCCAAGATATCTGCAACCTTTTTAAGTTTCTCGTGATTTCCTGGTTGCGAAAAATGCACATACAATGCCTCTAATGTATTTAAGAAAGAAGCTGCTGGTGCCACTTTTGTACATGCGTCAAGAACTTTCAGTTTATGTGCCAAACAAAAATTTATATTGCCGAAGATGTTCTTCTCTTATTAAACCTTGTAAGCCCTTATGTTTCCCAGACATTACTTTAGCTCCGTCATATGACAGACAACTACTAGCCTATATTTTTCTGGGGGGGCCTGGAAGGATCTGGGGGGGGGCGTAACTAAGGAGGGCCCTGGGGGGCCGCCGGTGCGAAAAAGGCATAGTTTTTGGGCGCCATCTTGGCTAGATGGCGGCGCCAGCAGCATGTCTCGAATTGTGCATTTTGTGAATTTTAGTTCTAGACCCCCAAACCTATAAACCTACCAGGGCCGGTTCTAGCTCTTTGGCTGCCCTCGTGCAAGAGCTTGTTTTGGCGCCCCCCATAAGGAACTTTTTGCTTCGAAGGGGGGGGGGTAATTTTTTGACAATAATAATTTTCACAAATACTTTTTTTTTATATAAAATATTATATTTAAAACAATATGTACAGGGTGGATTCTTTAAACGGAACGGTACTTCTAGCGGGCTAAAATTTGGTTGAATAAAAAAATCAAAAAACACGTCAACTGAGATTTTTAATTTCCTTTAATCGGCTATCTGGGTAATTCCATTGTAAAAGGTGTTACGTTTTATGTTTTTGACATCCAATTTTATGTTTGATTTTGATAAGTTATTACAACAAAACTCGAATTAACTTCTGTGGTCTTGACAGATGAATATCTTTATGCAAAAAAAGTCACTAGAAATCACCAGAACAATGTATTTTAGGGAATTGAATACATGTAACGGGTGTTATTTTGTTTTTTACGTTTTTTCGACATTGATATGGTTAGGTTTAGTTTTCATAAAAGTTAGCATAGCAACTAATATATTTTTTGATCTTAGTGTATAGCAGAAAAGGCCACCAAAGAGGTTTAATATATTTTGAGTTTTATTACTTTTTACTTCTTTTATTTTCTTTATCCTCAATTTGTAACGGGTGTTATGTTTTAGTGTAACGGGTGTTATATAGTAAATTAGTTTTTATATTGGATTTTTTTCAAAGACTTTTTTGGCCAAGAATGATAAAAATCAATTGCAGTTGAGAACATATGCTCTATATAATATACCAAAACTACTTTTATACATTGTTATGTTAGTAAAAAAAATAAATAACTACATGGAAGGAGTAACATATTAATTTTAGTATTAATTAACGAGAAAAAAAAAGTAAGTACTAACATAGTACTAATAAATGATTACAATACTTTAATTTGGGTCCTTTGAAGTTCAGATTTGTAGGTGACTGCTGACAAGATAACATTGGGCCCATCATAATGCTTGGATTGTATGTTATCTATGGCTCTGAGACCTTGTTATCTTGTTTCTAAAACGGGGGTGATTTCTTTTATTTGGCTCTCTGGTATATAGAATTCCAAAAGTCCCCCAGCATTCACTGAGAGGAACTCAAAGCACTCTTTAGAAGTATTTAATATTACTTTGTAAAAATACACCAAAAAATACTTTTGAAGAAATTGTGAAATACTTTTAGAATTATCAAAACGTCAATCAAATTATTTAGTTACTCAAGCAATTGTCTTGTCAAACACTGAATATACATAGCCTACTATGACTACTTTATTTTAGCAAGCAGTTTTATTTTTTTTAAATTTACCTGTAACAGGTGCGACATTATTTAAATACTGTATTTTTTCAAATTTCCTTGTGGTGACTACCACTTTTGTATTTGCGTGTTTAGTTAGAAACACTTTTTGTATTTTTTTGTAACGGGTGTGACATATAAATAATGATGAGTTCTTACAGTTACAGATCCTAAATAACGTCTTGCATGAATGAAATTTCATATTTATATTTTAGGCACTAACCACTAGTTCCTTTCAATAAATAATTCAATATGATATATCTTAACGTGTAAGCTAGAATTCATTGTAAACAAAATTAAAATTTTCTGCATTATGAACCTTAAAGGTTTTTTAAAAAATTAAATTGAATGCTGAAAGAAAGTAAATAAATATAGGCAAAGTTTTGGTTGAACCTATCATTATAAGTATTCCTCTCATTTTTCCACATTTCTGTGGAAATACCAATCTCGGATTTTGTCTATGTCATTTAGTTTACGAGGTATGGCAATTTTTTATTTTTTTTAAATAGGACACCCTGTATATTTTGCAATTTTTTAAATCTGCAAACAGTTCTCTCTTCAGCAATACCACACAGTATGATCTATCTTTTACGTTAATCAAGAGAATTTTTATCTAAATCTGTATGGAAAACTTCGATATTCATTCAAATATCCCCCCTAAAACAGGACATAGACAACAATTCCATGCAAGTTTAAATGCCTCTATCTTGGAAACCATAAAAGATAGAGTATTAGTGTGTGGTATTGTCAAAAAGATAAAATTTTTTTAGAATTCAAAAATGTCAAACTATACAGAGTGTCCTATTTCAAAAAATATATTTTTTTGCCATACCTTGTAAACAAAACGACATAAAAAAATCCAAGATAGCACGATTAAAGAAAATTAAAAATCTCAGTTGTCGTGTTTTTGGATTTTTTTATAGAACCAAATTCTAAACCGTTAGAAGCACCGTTCCGTTTGAAGAATCCACCCTGTATGTATAATAATAATTTAAATATGGCGGTTGACATTTTTACACAGCAACTTAATGAAACTGTCACTGTCAGGGTCAAAAAGTTGGTCCGGATGAATTTGGAATAAAGTAGTACCTATACTTATATCTCAAAGTAAACAAGAGCATTTTGTAATATTTATCCACCCAAAAACAAAGTTATGATTGTTTTCCACAAACCAAAACTACACTTTTTTGCACAATTGTTTATCATCTCCTGATGATGCTAACGTTGTTAGCGAAACGCGCGTCGAGTGAAAAAAAGTGTAGTTTTGGTTTGTGGAAAACAATCAGAACTTTGTTTTAGTGCAACCAAAGGTTCCAAATTCCCAATATAATTTATCCACCCCTTTTATTTGTTTCTCGCGCCATTACAGATGGTCCGTTAGTTTTTTTAAAAAACTTGAAAAATATGTAACTTTTATGAAAGTCCCAGGATTGTTCGCAACTATGGTGATGAATACTTGTGCAAAATATTATAGAACTGCGCCCCCCTTGAGGGCCCCACGGACCCATTTTCTATATTTTTAGTACGTTAACGCATATGTTTGGGATATTGCAAATATTTCCTGTACTATTTACTTTTGACATATGAAAAGTATGTCATTATAAAGAGGACAGATTACCCTATATAGCACAGTAAATAGAACAGGTTAACTATTGTAACTTTTTTCTTATTTTTACATTTTTTAAAAGCGGGTAGCGTGCGAGATAATCCAAAATAACTTGAAAACATCTTCAAACTTTTTGATTTGTAAAAATGTAAAAGTTTTGAAAATCAGATTAAAACTAAAAGCACAAGCAGAGTTTACATTAGTATTAGTTGTAAAAATTTGCTTTTTTTAGTTTTTCGCATGGACATGTCATTTTTGCTGAGATATGCAGAAAGATAATTTTTTTTCCATTTTTTCTTTTTCATTTATACAAAGACACTTACCGTCGCTCTTGGATGTACTACTAGTCTTCATATGATGTAAACTTAGAGTTTGCGAGACGCTCAAACGTAAATAATTGCATTCAGAAAAAAATATGTTTTTTCTTAGATTTTGGATTTGCGACGTTCCTTATCAATATGAGTAGAAGATTTAGGCTGATTTTGATCTGACCTACCTTATTTCGTTTTGTCATCTTTTCTTTATTTTAAAATCTTTCAGGTTAAAATCCCTCGTTTGCAATTTTTGCTATATGACTTTTAATATAGCCTTACAGCACGATTTTTTGAATTTTTACGGGTGAAAGATGTGTATGCTCACCGAAAAATATACTCTTTTGTCAGAATATACAGTTTTTTGTTTTTGGAATATACCCAAAATAAAATTGTAAATTAAAAAAAAATAATTAACCCCCCCCCTCCCCTGTTCCCGCCGTTACGTAAGGATTTTCAACACACATATTATTACACATTATTTAACAAAATAAATTTTACAGTCGTACCCCCCCCCCTTACAGTCGTACTTCCACCTCTCCACTATACGCTCGGTTTGTGGCATATGACAGTTTTACGATTAATTACATTTTAATGCATCAGGCACACCCAAAAAATATATTTTATTGCCGAAATATACAGTTTTTTGTTTATGGAATTTACCCAAAATAAAATTGTTAGTTAAAAAAAATACCCCCCCCTCCCTTCTTCTCACCGTTACTTAATGATTTTCAGCAGATTTTTGCACATTTGTCTATACGTACATATTATTACTCATTATTTAACAAAATAAATTTTACAGTCGTACCCCACTTACAGTGGTACTTCCCCTCTTCACTACGCTCGGTTTTTGGCACATGACAGTTTTAAGATTAATTACATTATAATGAATTACTATTTAGTTACAAGTAAGTTAATACACTTGTCCCTACGCCTCTCGCTCATTTTTTTTAAACCTGGTTCCTACCTACGACTTTTTCGTGCGTGCTCGCGCACGCGTCACATGACTGTCGTAACATTTCATATTGACATCATGTGACGCGTGAGGGGACAGTCACCAAAAAGTCGTAGGTGGGAACCGGGTGTTACATTCTGCAATTCAGATGTACTTAAAGAAAGGACATATTTATCACTCGCACACCGAAAAATTTTGCAGAGTGCACTTTATAGTTGTGTTATTCGATGTGTTATACTGCACTATTATACTGGGGTAATACCCAGTGTTTAACTATAATAATTAAAATCAAAAAGTTCTTATCAACTCCACAGTTATAATAGTATATTTATAATGCGGTTGTAAAAAAATAACAATTACAATTTAATATTAATCTTACTATAACAATAAACTTTGTTTTAATACTAACAAACTTTATACTTTTGCGTGGCCAGGGGTGCAAAAAAAATGTATCCGATTTTTAGCCAAAATTAAGGGGAAAGAGTAATATAGAAACAATCTAATTATTCTTGCCTAAAAATTAAGCCACTTCCTTCAGTTCAGTTCACGTCAGTATTTAAAATATGATTTACCAATGTTTATTTGATTTAAATGGGTCGTTGCGTCAGAACACCAAATCAGTTTTGACAGATTGTCTTAAAAAAGACATTGAATATCCCAATGAAAATGAAGCGTAAGCAGGAAATTCAAGTGCATATTTTTGCACACGTGGCCAAGAAAAAATTGCATCGGTAACCAAAAAAGCTATGCTTTAGTTAATTGTAGACAGTTACTAAAATCACGTTTTTGATAAAGGTATAAAGAATTTGCATTTATTTTTGTTATTTGCTGAAAGTATTAAAAAAAAGTTTATTGTCATAGTAAGATTAATACTAAATTGTAATTGTAATTTTTTTTACAAAATTATAAATATACTATTATAACTGTGGAGTTGATGACAACTTTTTGGTATGACAACTATAGAGTGCACCCTGCAAAGTTTTTCGGTGTGCGAGTAATAAATATGTCGAAAAAACAAGAGCTTTTGTATTTTAGTGCAAAATGAACTTCTTGAATTTCGATTGCTCACACAGAGGGTGGAACCTAGGACGACGCCGTTTCGTCCTTATTAGGAACTCATCAGCTAGGTGTACCACAACGACAGAGAATTTCGGTCACGCTTATGTACCCAAGATTACGGCTCAAGCGGAGAGAATTTCTGTCGAGTACCTACTGCTTATGCAGTGGGTACTATTCTTGGTTGTCGGAGGTTTACACAAAGGGCGCCATGGTCGGTACTCGACAGAAATTCTCTCCGTTGTGGTATACTTAGCTGATGAGTCCCTAATAAGGATTAAACGGCGTCGTCCTAGGTTCCACCCTCTCTGTGAGCAATCGAAATTCAAGAAGTTCTTTTTGCACTGAAGTACAAAAAACTCGTTCGCTAGACTTACAGTGCAACAGCCATCTTTCGTTTGTTTAATAAATATGTCCTTTTCTTAAGTACATCTGAATTGCAAAATGTAAAAAAAATGAGCGAGGCGTAGGGACGGGTGTAATAACTTACTTTTAACCAAATAGTAATTCATTATAATATAATTAATCGTAAAACTGTCATGTGCCAAAAGCCGAGTGTAGTGAAGAGGGGAAGTACGACTATAAGGGGGTGGGGGTAAGACTGCAAAATGTATTTTGTTAAATAATATGTAATAATATGTATGTGATGAAAATCATTAAGTAACGACTAGAATGAGAGTGGGAGTGGAACCGTATATTTCGGCAATAGAATATATTTTTCGGCGTTCATAATAATAATAATTATAATGCCTTAAAATTTAATTAATCCTAAAACTGTCATGTGCCAAAAACCGAGCGTAGTAGAGAGGGGTAAGTACGACTGTAAGAGGGGTGGGGTACGACTGTAAAATTTATTTTGTTAAATAATGTGTAATAATGTGCAAAAACTTTCTGAAAATCATTACGTAACGGTGAAAACGAGAGAGGGAGGGGAAGGGGTAATTTTTTTAAATTTAGAATTTGATTTTGTGTAAACTCCCTAAACAAAAAGCTATAGATTTCGATAATAGAATATATTTTTCGGTGACCAGAAACATCTTTCACCCGTAAAAATCCATCAAATCGTGTTGCAAGGCTATACTAAAAGTCATATAGCAAAAATTTTAAATGAAGGATTTTAACCGGGAAGGTTTTAAAATAAAGAAAAAAGAGGAAAAAATAAAATGAGGTAGGCCAGATCAAAATCAGCCCAGACCTTCTACTCATATTGACAAGAAACCTCGCAAATACAAAATCTAAGAAAAAACATAATTTTTTTCTGAATCCCGTTATTTACATTTGAGAGTCTCGCAAACTCTAAGTTTCGATCATATATAAAGTGGCAGCACATCCAACAGCGACGCTAAGTGTCTTTTGTATAAATAAAGACGAAAAAATGGAAAAAAATTATCTTTCTGCATTTCCCAGCAAAAATGACATGTCCATGTCAAAAACTAAAAAAAAGCAAATTTTCACAACTAATACTAATTTAAACTCAGCTTGTTCTTTTAGTTTTAATTTGATTTTTAAAACTTTTACATTTTTAGAAAGAACAAAGTTTGGAGATATTTGTAAGTTATTTTGTATTACCCCGCACGTTACCGGATTTTTAAAAAATGTAAGACCAAGAAAAAAACTAAAGTGCAAAAAAAAAATTGTCGTTTTTTAATTCCGAACGCCACTGGTGCCACAATAATTAACCTGTTAAAATTGCATTTACTTTTCTAGACAGGGAAATCTGTCATATTTATAATGACATATGCTGCATATGTCAAAAGTAAATAGTACAGGAGATATTTGCAAAATGTCAAAAATATGTGTTAACGTATTATAAATATAGAAAATGGGTCTGTGGGGCCCTCAAGGGGGACGCAGTTCTATAATATTTTGAACAAGTATTCCTCACCATAGATGCAAACAACTCTGGGACTTTCATAAAAGTTACACATTTTTCAAGTTTTCAAAAAACTAACGGACTAAGACTCTTAGCGCTCTTGTCCGCCTAACTACACTATATGGCTAGGTAGGTACTTACTACTGGATTAATTTCTCTTCACAATCACACAACTCTATAGATATTCTAAGAAAGAAAACACAATCACTTTCTTATTTAATTTAGTTGGCTAGATTTGAATATAATTTAAAAACTTTTGTTATTATCACTCCAAACCCGCGCGGAGAACTACGATCTTAGGGGAAGATTCCAGGAATTGCAGAGGAGCTACCTTATAAAGGCAAAACAAGCTGCCGCCAACAACACTCTCTGTTGAAATCTTCGAGTCTCAACAACTCTCAGGAGTCGGTACGTCTCCAGACTACGAATCAATGCTCAAGAATTTTAAAAAATGTATTTTTTCATATAAAACGGAGAGACACTATCTTTTATGGATGCCCATGGTCAACCTTAAAATGCTTTAGTTAAATACTTATTAAACTATTTATTTTTAGAGGTGTTAAAATATTTTAAGGCATGGTCACGTTCTTCGCTAATTTTAAAGGCTTTAAGAACTTGATACTTCTAAAAAAGAAGTTAATATTATAGTATATTTTTTAAATGTGTGCGTCCAAATTTTAGTGTTAGTAAAAGTCAAATGACAGGCGTAATGATTGTTGAAGTCTAATGATGGCACACTTGGCCGTATGTTCACAATTTAAAATTAAAATTTAATAAATTTGTACAAAATAAAACGTTTACTGCTTAAAGTACGCTTAATTATTTTAGGCCTTAAATTATCATCATGGCCGTACCATTATATCTTGATTTAAATTCACAGTTTACTTGCTTTAACAAAGAAATAAAATTCTTTCCGTGTTTTATATAAATGTTTTGTTTTTATTGGAGAAAAAAGGACAAAATACAAGTACAATCCAAAAACTTTACGGCCAACTCTGACATTAATAAAATTTGCCGCCCCTTTTCTAAGAAACAAATATCTGATTTTAGAGTACGCATCTCTCCGTGGGTGGTAAGTTTATTGATTATCGCTAGCAGGTGATTGGCCGGGGGCGCTTGTACTACTTTGCCGCCCCCGTGCGGCGCACGAGTTGCACGACCGTAAAATCCGGCCCTGGAGTTTCATAACTTCTGGACTTATTTCCAGGTAAAAATCTCCAATGACTGGCCTAATTGGACAAATTCAAATATTCCGCAATTTTTCGAGGCGCTCCCCAATTGTATGGATGCTCACTCTTTGGCTAATACATTTTCCTGTAGCCGACGAAAAACTCTTTTTCGGGAATGTTGGTGGGTCGCAGATGGCGATAACTACGGAATATGCTTAAAAATGATTCTTCAATGACTGTAAACACAAAGATGGACTTTCCAATTCCCTTCCACCACTCCTAAATTATTACTTTTCAAAAAAATTAAAAAAAAAACACTGGCTTCAATTGCAGACTCTATTTCCCTTGATTTGATACCCCACAACCCATATGTTGACAAACATACTTCCAACTCCCTTCCCCCAATCTAGATTATTATTTTTCAAAAAAATTAAAAATTTGAGACTTCATTCCCCCACCTTAAAATTTTAAATTTTCCAAAAGTTAAAAATAAACACAGTTGTACATTCTAGATTCTATTTCCCTTGGTTTGATACCCCACAACCTATATTTTGACGCACATACTTCCAACTCCCTTCCCCCAATGTAAATTATCACTTTTCAAAAAAATAAAAAAAAAACACTGGCTTAAATTCCAGACTCTATTTCCCTTGGTTTGATACCCCGCAACCCATATTTTGATCGACATACTTTCCAACTCCCTTCCCCCACTCTAAATTATTACTTTTCAAAAAAAATAAAAAAAACAGTTTTAGATTCCAGACTTTATTTCCCTTGCTTTGATACCCCACAACCCATATTTTGATGGACATACTTTTCAACTCCCTTCCCCCACTCTAAAATATTACTTTAAAAAAAATTAAAAAAACACAGTTTTAGATTCCAGACTTTATTTCCCTTGCTTTGATACCCCACAACCATGTACCTATATATATCTGTGCTGGGAAAGGTCCCGATGGAAATCACTGCATAAAGCCGGCGGCCATTTTGAATTTAGACCATGACCAAACTCATCTCTTTGATTGATTCGGCTGTCGAGGTAAAATGACAAAACATCAAAAAACCATAACCCAACTTTTTTGTTTTCATTTTTCAACAATTTGAAGTTCTTTTTTTAATTTTTTTATGATAATCTTCAGCTTTTTTGCGTCGTTTTTCTGGATTCTATTAGAACATAGGAATATTATGTCGAGAAGTAAAGGCCCGTTCAGAGTTCCGTAAGGTAAGCGGTATGAGGTAAGACGCAAGGAAAATAAACTATAGCAAAAGCTTGCGGTAAGCTTACGGAATACTTTAAACAACATCAAGCGTTTGTCATAGTTTATTTCTCTTGTGTCATATCGCATACTTTACGGAACTCTGAACGGGCCTTAACCACAGATATATCATTGTATGAAGCTACCCACTTGGCACAGAACGTAAAAATCACGCGTATCGCAGAAACGTCATTTGGTAAAATCCAGAGCAAACAACGTGGTTTTCAAGTTGCCAAAATAAACACTTTAAAAACCAGATTTTCAACGACGTCCAAGGAAGACACGTGGATTTAATAGTAGTTACATAAAACTTTCATAAAATCCACATGCCGCATACTCCGTGTGTTATGTCAAATACATGTGTGACACAAAAACGGTTAATATACATGGCTGCCATGTGGATTAAATGTAGTGACTTAAAAAAATATTCATGGCATATTCTGTTGTCCTTAACTAAAAAGCAGTAAAAATGCATTATTTCCCTAGGGAGTTACTGCTTTTTAGTTAAGGGCGGCAGTATTGCAGTGAAATGGTAAAGCTGGTTTAGATTTAATTGATTTTTAGAATGTGATACCTTAATTTTTTAGTTGATGAAAGCACATTCTAAAACACAATTAAATTCAAACCAGGTTTAACACAGCGGTCCAATTTTTTATTTTTTATTCTTAAAATTAGTATATTTGCTTTTGTGTAGAAAAAAAATATATTTTTTTCTATGTATAACGTTATTTCCCAACAAACTGAAATGTTTATTACAGGGAAACCATTTAACTCAAAAAGAGATTAAAAAAAAGTTAAATTATAAAGAAACATACATAAAACAGTTAAGAATCATATAATATTTATATAAATAAAAAGCGAATACTATTTGACAAGTATTTGCATTAATTTGTAGGGTTTTGGATACTAATAGTAAATAGTGAGTTTATTATTCATTAAAAAAATATTTCTTTATATTTGTTTAAACCTTTGGATTGTTGATATATTTTTAATTGATTCTAATAAGTTGTTGTAATACAATATTCCATCATATAAAATTGTTATTTTGCCAATATTACTTTTAAACTGTATTGTTTGGTACATATTGGATTGTTTTGAAAAATTGACAGAAGAAAAATCCATTGCAGGTTTCTGAATTTCCAGAACGCATGACCCTACTGCTCGTTCATGATCAAGCTATATCCGAAACAATACAAAAAAAAATGATTTTACAAATTGCATTTTTGATAAAGAATGGGTTTATTGTACTTATTTTTTATTATTCTTGGTTACAATGAACATTATTTTGATGAACTATCAACTAAAGAATTTAATTTAAATGCCTACTAGATTTTCATATTCTCGTTCAAAACAACCCCTCCAAATGCTTATGGAGCATGTGCACCTATTAAATTTTTACAGAAAGGCTAAAAAATTTTTTCAAAAATTGTCAAAAATCTTTGTTTTTGCAAAACATTTTTGATGGTCTACAAAGCAATAAATTGTTGTCAATTTCATGTGTATATGAGAAGTGGCATACTAAAAAATATTTTTTTGAGGGAGGTTCTACTGATTCATGCAAAAATATGAATTTTTCTTTTACTACTGGGATATTATTAAGTAGGTAGTTAATAATAACTTTACGTTTACTGCATAGTCATCTTTTCAGAAAACATTAATTAGGGGGGGGGGCTTAAATATATTTTAAGTCAACCATAATATTTAATTACTACATAATGTTACATCACATACATCTTAAATTGTTTTATGCTATGGCAGAAAGACATTGGCTATACCTGGTATATTTGAGCCCCCTCCCCCCGCTTACTAACGTTTTTTTGAAAAGATGACGATGCAGTAAACATAAAGTTTGTATCTATAACTGCCTTCTTATTATCCCAGTAGGTAAAAGAAAAGTCCATATTTATTATTCAAGAGTATTTAACTCTTGATTAATAGCAAAACTTGCAAATCCTAAAGTCTTTTCAAGCTATTGTGTTGTTCCATGGAGAGATGTCCATTGAATACTGCTTTTGGTCTTTTAGGCAGTTGACCCATTTCCAGTTAATTGTTTGATTCTGAAAAAAAATACAATAAACAAATTTTACAAACAACCCAAAAGGCCTTTTGACATACAGAACGAAACTTTAATAGTGATTTACCTAACAAGTACAGAAAAGGCACTTTCCATAAGGGTAAGGAAAATTTTTTCTCATCAGTGCCTATGCAGTTTACAAAAACATAAAAAAATAATGGGAAAACCAGAATAAATTAAAAAATATTTACTAAAATTCATTCCAAACACTAAAAAAAGATGAGGAAATTTTCTTTTACAAATGATGCTACTAAGATTGCAACTGGTTTGATAAATGCACACTGTTTAAAGGGGCTAAAGTTGTGTTTATATTTTGTAGTAAGACCGGCAGTTTTATTAATTTTTTATATCACTTTAAACAGACAATATTTTTTTATTTCAAGAATTAAAGCGGATAACTATTTCATCATCAATGGTGGAGCTTTATAAAACCTTTTGGGTAATACAAGCCTTGACAAAATATGTCAGGCTGAGATACTGACATAAGATAACAAATAGGATATGTAATTATTGTCATGTCTATATGGCACTTAATCTTGAAAGTCAAGGTGTATGATAGATTTAAAAAGAATAAACAGATGGTTATAATCTAAGGTTATAACGACAAAATAGTGCCCACCTTTATCTTTTAGAATTAAATTCTCAGTTATTTAAAGTGATATAAAAAATTAAGTTTTAGGATCATTTCTAGTCCAAAATAAACAGAACTTGTATTTTTACTGGAGACTCATTTCTTTGAGGTATGAAAAATATATTTACCTCCATGGAAACAACTTTTAGAAATGCTGATGTGCTCTCAAGCTATTCTTTTGTCCCATGTAGCTACACTTTGGTGGCAATATCCAGGTTCTGATTATTCCTTGAATACCTTGCCTATCATTCATCTTATGATTTCTTGAGGAGTTTTTTTCATTTGATACTGTAAAAAACCGATAATACAATAGTACCAAAACAATGCTACTTTGTTTGGTTGGGTATAGAGTTGGTAAAACAACAACTTACTCCAAAGAACTGTATTTAAGCAAGAGAAAATTACAAGTTTAAAAGTGGCTATTAAACTTTACTTGACTGACTTTTTAGGTTATGATAAAAATGTGATGTTTATACCTATAATAGCATTACAAGGCCAGTGTACTATATGTCTAGTTCAAGGCAGAGTAATTCATAGTATAAAAATATATTTTGAGGCAGTTTTGCCGCAAAAAAATAAGGTAAAAAAGGCAACTACTTACATTACAGCTAGGAGTAGTTTTTAATTGGCGTTTTTTGTTTGACTTTATGAATTTTTTATCGTTTGCGGTGAAACGACCGCGGCGAAATAGCATACCCACCCTACTCATATTTTGCAAACACCTGAAAATACTAAAGAGCCTTCTGCCACAGCAGCTAGACAAATTTTGATATAGTCAGTCGGGGTAACTTTGAACCATTATGGGTAACTTTAAGCCACTTGGAAAAATCAGTTTAGACACATGAAAACTTCCAACAAATAATTTTCCAAGTTGCCAGTGTGTGTTACCCACAGTGGCTTAAAGTTACCCTAAATGACTGTAACTCAAGCTTAATACTTACACATGCCAAGCCAAGAATACTTGTCTGTCACTATGGTTTCGGCAACTCACTACAAGGTACTTTCCCATCACAACAAATTAATAACGTAAAAATCTCTACAAGTATCCAAAAAGCATAAAAACACAAAGAAACTACCAAATAAAATAAAAAGAACGACCAACAAAATGGCTGTTGACATTTTCGAGGGTATTTCGGCGCTGCTTACCATATATGTTTCTCTCTCTTAGTTTTTATGCGTTATAAAGAGACAGATAGCTTACCGAACGAGCGTAGTAAACAGCACAAAAATTCGCCTAGTTACATCGTACTTACGAATCAATCAAAGACATGCTTTTGGTCATGGTCCAGTTCGAAATGGCTGCCGTCTTATTACAGTGATTTTTCAGAGGACTCCCCAATACCCTTTCCCAGTACAGATATATATAGGTACATGCCCACAACCCATATTTTGACGGTCAGACTCCCAACTTCATTCCACCACCCTAATTTGTAAATTTTCCAAAAATTAAAAAAAAAACAGGTTTACATTCCAGACACTATTTCTTTTGGTTTGATACCCCACGAACCATATTTTGACGGATATACTTTCAACTTCAACCCCACCCTAAATTGTAAATTTTCCAAAAATAAAAAAACACTGGCTTAGATTGACTCTATTTCCCTTGGTTTGATACCCCACAACTTATATATTGACGGACACACGTCCAACTCCCTTCCCTCACTCTAAATTATTACTTTTCAAAACAATAAAAAAAACACAGTTTTAGATTCCAGACTCTATTTCCCTTGCTTTGCCCTTCCAACTTTATTCCCCCACCCTAATTATAAATTTTCCAAAAATTAAAAAAAAAAACACAGTTTTATATTCCAGACTCTATTTCCCTTGGTTTGATACCCCACCACCCATATTTTGACGGACATACTTCCAACTTCGTTCCCCCGCCCTAAATTATAGATTTTCCAAAAATTAAAAAAAAAACACAGTTTTATGTTTCAGACTCTATTTCCTTTGGGTTGATACCCCACAACCTATATTTTGACGGACATACCTACAACTATCTTCCCCCACTCTAAATTATTACTTTTCAAAAAACTTAAAAAAAAAACACTGTTTCAGATTCCAAATTCTATTTCCTTTGGGTTTGATACCTGCAATTCCATTCCGCCACCCTAAATTATTAATATTGGAAAAAAAATTATAAAAAAAAATTATCGTATTTATTTTCCCGGCTGCACATTTTTCATGTTTGTCAACCGCCATTTTCCTGCAGAAATTAAGGTGCATTGAAATCAATCTGGCGATGGCAGTTTCTGAGTTCACTCAAAATTGTTCATTATACTAGTTTTAATTTTTTCATAGTAGCTTTACTTTTCCATCGCAAAATCGCAAACATTTATACACACCTCAGGTCAAATACAAAAATTTAATAGGTAGGTATCAAATAAATAACTTTTAAATTATCAGAACTTATTTCTATAGAATAATAAAATTTCCTGAATCCGTCTTTGTATCTGGTGACGGCGCAAGGTGAGGTTTAATAGGATATTAAAAATTTTGTGCGGAAATCTGTTTGCAAGGGTTTTGAAATAACACTTTTTTGGGCAAGAGTTTTGCAAAATATGATTTTTTTTCTTTGTGGTATTAAAGATGACACTCAAGTACAGAGCGCATTTAAAATCCCATGTCGATACGTTAAATGGTTCTAGGCTAAATATGGTTGTAAAGTTGGCCGAAAATAGGGTATTTTGAGGGACGTTTTTTAGGGTAAATGCTCCAAATTTTTAAATGTGGTTTTAAATGCGCTCTAGAGATTTCTTTTATTTTATAAGTGCAAAAGATTTTATCGGAAAAGGACAAATACTTTTTCTAAAAAAGTGTTATTTCAAAACCCTTACATCGCCATTCAATTCGAAGCTCATAGCTCCCTCTTAATTCAACTCAAAAATTGCAATTTTCCCAAAAACTTTCGGCGCATTTTTTAAATATTATATATATATATTGATATGTTTCTCACAAAAGCTATGCTTTTACTCTAGTGTTTTTTTCGTATTGAAACCCCCCCCCCCCCTTTGCAAATGGCCGGGACCGCCACTGCATATAACTACATATACAGGGTGTCCGAAGAGAAACGAGGCACAAAAGTTAAATTTTATATTCTTAAGATGTTATGAACCACCCGTCAGGGGGAAGAGGTCGGGCGGCGAGGTTAAATTTTTTTAACGGGATACCCCCAGACAGACAGATTGTCCATCGGACAGCCATTTTTTGTCCAAAACCGTCCGTATTGTCCATGGACCATTTATGGACAACCATTGGACAAAGGTTTTTCCTGATACAGTGGATTAAAAGAAAAACTGAGTACAAAGACTTCCAATTTTGATCCATAAAGAAGTGCTTTTTTTCAGTTATTTTTTGGTTATCCAATGGATAACCAAAAATATACTATATCCAGCAGACTTCCTTTTTGTGTCCAGAAAAAGTGATGGACTTGGATATGTCTTTTTTTTAGTCCCTTTTAGTGCCTACCTTTTGGCCGATTAATAAATGTCCTTTACCAGACTCGTTTTGGAGGTGCACTGGAAGTTCTTTTTTTTACCCCACTGGGGTCCTATTTTCGAAACCATACGAAATTATTCGCATGCGACTACTTCCGTCTCTTCCTATACCGTATAGAAAAGAAGGCAAAAGACATGCCGATATGCTGATTCACGGATAGACAGGGGTCAAAAAAATCTAGTGCGTTAAATTTATTTTTAACAATCTTTCCAAAAAAGTGCTACAAGTAGTACCTTCTTATTTAAAAAAAATAAACTTTTCTTATCAGGGGCGGAAAGTCCGTAAAAAAATCATTAAAGAATCGCTTTTAGCTTTTTTTTAAAACCTCTTCCCTAAAGCCGCTAGAAGCACCGTTCCATTTAAAGAATCCACCCTATTTAAAAGCAAGGGCGGATCTAGCCTTCAAGAATGGCCAAAAAGCAATAAACTTTTTTTTATGTTGTTTACTGCAAATAAAATATTATGAACTTCCTTATCCCATTTTGAACAGCCTAAAGTAATTGCTTGAATACTCAATGCATTTTAATTTCCTGGTTCCTTCGTTCTACGGGATTTGATCTTTGCTGATATATCGGAGAGGTACAATGATCAATGTGTAATTTCGATAAAAACTCATTCCATTGTAAACTTCGAAATTGGGAACCACAATCAGTTATCACAGATTCTGGGTATCCATAGTGCCCAAATATAGTTTCCAAAATTTTTATTGTAACAGATGTGGCCGCTTCACAAACTGTCCATGCATCACCCATTTTGTACATAAATCCGTGACTACCAAAATATATTTCTTTCTTCGAGGTGTTCTTTCACATGGATCCATAACATCTAGTTGCTTGAAAGGGTTTTGTCGGTGCTCTAGGTTTCAATGCTGCTTGATGTTGTGGCGCACCAGCTTTTGTTGATGAACACAGTAAACAAAATTGTACGTGCTTTCCAGTGATAATAGTCAGAATTTAATGGTGCTACCAACCTATCGTCATATTCTTCTCGTTCAGGATCTTCACGTTCCTCTGGATGACGAGACAGAAAATCTGCTAGTTCATTGTCACGGCCGGAATAATGTTGTACTTTAAAACTGTACTCTTGTAGCAGAAGGGACCGTCTAGTTAATTTTGTCCTTTCATCTTTAAACTTATCAAGCCAAGTTAGTGCTTTATTGTCAGTAATTAGTGTAAATTCTTTATATCTTCGAGAAAAGGCCTAAACCCCTTGCATGCCCAAACCACTTCCAAGTTTTCTTGTTCGTTTATGTGATATTTACATTCTGTTTTTGAGAATTTTGAGTTAGCATACGAAACAGAACTGCTCCCATTCCAAAATTGCTTGCGTCTTTCTGTAGAACAAATGGTTTGTTAAAATCTGGCCTATGTAACTCTAGTGTCTTTTTTAATTCACTTTTAATTTCATTGAACGACTTTTTAGCGTCTGTGCGCCATTTAAAACTTTTTTTTTCCAGTTATATCTCTTAACGGTGCAGTAAGCATAGCAAAATTTGGAATATATTTTATTTTAAATTTTTAATTTTTAACACATGCTTTTCTTGAGGACATTGACATAAGTAGTAATTTTGTAGCCTAAATAATCAAGTTCAGCTAAACCAAAATTAAATTTTTTAAGAGACCATTTTAATTCGTGTATTCGTTCCAAAACTAATTTTAGATGTGTTTGATGTTGTAGATAGTCTTGCGAATAGATTATTATATCATCTAAATATCCCTTGACAAAGACGTCTATATAACCAGATAGCACTTGTGTCATCAGCTTCTGAAAAGTGGCCGGGGCATTTCGTAAACCAAAAGGCATGACTAAAAACTCAAACATGGCTCCATCTGGTGTGACGACCGTAGTTAGATGACTACTCTTTGAGTGCATAACAACCTTTTTAGATCAAAAGGCGAAAATATTTTTGACTCACCTAGTTCTTTGATCGTTTCTCTTATTGTTGGGAGTTGTGCTACTTCACTTTCTGATTGGCTGTTAAGTTTTCGATAATCCACACAAAAACGTGGATTTCCATCTTTTTTTTCTACAATAACGATGGGAGGAGAAAATTGAGAAGTGCTTCTTCTAATAATTCCTGCGGATAGCATCTTTTTAACTTCGTCGTAGATAATTTCCTTTTTGCGTTGAGAATACTGATATTGCCTTATTTTGAAAGGACTGCTATTGCATAGTTTGATTTCGTGTTCTACTAATCTCGTCATAGGTTGTTATAATTTTTCTTGAAAAACATCCTGAAATGAGTCCAATAAGTTCTTATATTCGTTCTGAAAGATGCTAGAATTTTGTTCCTCTTTGATAGCCAAATCTGTTTTAGGTTTGATTGTCTTAAGTCCTGAATTGGTCCAATATACCGTCAACCTTCTTTTTGTTCCCAGGTACACATATCCACTGATAAAATCAATAATGCCTTCATGTCTTACTAACCAATCTCTACCCAAAATGGCTTCTTCAGATAGTTCATCAAAAACATAAAAATCTGTTAAAAAATTCTGTTCTTGAATTTCAACTTCAACATTAAATATCCAGTGACACGATCTACGTGTCTATTAACTCCTAATTGAATTGGTTTGGATATGTCTTCAAATGACTGCAATTATTGGTTTACCATATAAAATAAACTGGATGTAACATATTTGATTTGAATTATTATTAAGATTAATCGAAATCATGGTCAGGAGTCCTGGTTCAACCCGACTATTGATTAGTTTTCCGAATGTTCTCTGTCTTGACGTCTAGGTTGGGCTCTTGTAGGACAGTCTCGGTAAAAATGCATCTCCTCGCAGAACTGGCATGGGTATCTGGCATTCGAGATTTCTCTGATGACTGCATATTGTTTGGCATTGAACTAAGTCTGGTTTCTTGCAAGTCTGCTTCGACAATCGCAGCTTTTTGGATCAAATCCTCCCTATTTTCAAATGATTTGTTTCGCAAATGAATTGTTATATCTGAACGTATTAGTTCTACTAAACGAGAGATTATTTGTTGTTCTGGTAAATTTGGTTCCAAACGTCGAAATAAAGCATTCCTTTTACTTAAAAATGAGGAAACGGCTAAGTTTGTATGCTTGTCGCCATATAGTTTTGCATACAAAGCACTTTTAACGGTCTCGTTATTAAAGCGTGATAGGAATCTTTTACAAAAAGAATCAAATAATAAACATTCCTGTGGGCCATTATTGGTAAATCAACTTTTTGCTTCTCCGTCAAGCAGATCCTTAACATGCTCTTCTGAAGCAATTTTATTTTCAATGAAAAATGCGTTTAAATATTTCAGGAATAATTCTTGACATTCCCAGTCATTTCCAGCATAACGAGGTGGTGCAATTTTTGCAGAACCACAAAACTGCTTTTTGCCGGTTCCGATTCTTTAGGGAGTGAATTCGGCACTAGGGCGCCATGTCGTCGTGATTGGGCACTCTCGCTAGGGGTAAAACCCAAAAGTGATCCATTTGATTGCCTTCTCAGGAAAAAACTTGCTGGAGGTGGAGTTTTATCCATTAAATAAAAAATAATATAAAAAATATGTTTTAAGAGAGACAATTTCTTTCTTACAGTTCTTGTCAAAGTCATTCAAGTATATGTCAAAACATCGTATAACGCGAAGGTCACTACGAAAACTTGCACATAACTATGCCGCAATAATTTAAATTAAAAAAAAATGGTTGTATCAAAATAAAAACAAAATTATGTGGGGTTATGGGCGCCGAATGCGAATTCCTAGTAATCCCAGCGAATCAGTGAAGTTCTCTTGGTGGTTTTTTGATAGATTCGGGGTAATGCCCGTACAGCGCTAGACTTTTTTCGACGCGACCGCACACGCGGAGTGGTTTCATATTTATTTTAGAACAATGTTTTTGAAAACACATTTTTGAAAGATAAACATAACCTCGAATGATTTTCTATCAGAAAACGTCCCACTGCGGCCCGATTTAAAGTTTGTTGACAAAACACCTGCAGTTACCATAGAATCGTATAAATTCTGCGATCTATCGGCCAACAATTGAACTGCGTGCGTCTCACAAATTCAATGAAGTGTAAACGTTTATGATTGATTGATCGGTTTTCTTTTCGAGAGTGCACAGGCTTTTAGAAAAAAGGAAATTTAGTTTTTATTTTCGCTAAAGCAAGGAAATATAAAAAGGAAAAATGTAATCCAGAGGAAATTGTGAGTATTTCTCTATTTTTTTTGTAAATTGGGTTTGTTCTAAACCGCAATTATTTTGAAGCTTTTGGGATAGATGACAGCACCACAGCTTTTATTTTGAAGAAAAAATCCTTCAGATATTTTTATTAAGCATTTCAAAATGATCACCTCTGCAAAATTTCAGCTAATTCTGATGTTTAGTTTTCCCTGTGCACTCTAGAAAAAAGATCAAAAAATTAAAGAGCAAGGCGTTGCCAGTTGTACAACTTCTTTTACTTAAAATCTGGGGAGAAACTATAGCCTTAAATATTTTGATCATGTTTAAGTTTTTGGGAAATATTATAAAAAATTGCTTAGCTACCAGGGCCCGTATTCTTGATGGCCTGTAAGGTGAGTAGTCACCGGTAAGTATTTGCCTCTCTCACTTTTCACATGGTGCAAAGCAGGCCAGAAGTGGGAAATTTGTTCACATTCACGGGCACGGGTGTCAAGAATACAGCCCCAGAGGGTTCGTTCGGGGTGTGATATCTTTTCATTTTAAATAACGTAAAGTGGGGCTATTCGCTTATCGCGGGGTTATTTGGTCAACCGAACCAGTCTCCGGTGCTACGTGTTCATTTAAACTACGCCTCAAACAATTTGTGTAATTTTAGATTTAGAACGGTATGTTTTGTTTCAAATTTTTGATTTTATTTTTTTATAACTTTTTGCTTACTTATCGAGCTTTTATCTCCAGCAATTTATTTGGGATAAATTTCTACCTCAAACGAAATAATATGTATCTCAGGAGAAGCAAACAAAAAAAAACTGCAAAAAAATCAGACCCAAATATTTTTAGGACTGTTTTGGAGGGCTGGGACTATTTGGACCATATGAATAGGATTATTTAGTCTTGATAAAGTACCTTATTTTATGTAACTTGTGGAGGTGTCAAATTAGTTTTTTAATATAACTATGAGATACTATAACGGCCCAAAGTGCCGCAAAATGTGTAACGAAAATAACTTTGAAAATTTGTCTTTTCTCTTTTTTAACAAAATAAAAAAATATATATTTTTAAATTAAATAAGATAATAAAAATGTGCATTAAATTAACTAGCTAATAAAGTTTTATTTTTGACTGTTATTCCGTTATTATATAGTTTTTCAATTGATTATGTACCTGACAAATAGTAATTTGAATTGACATTTAAATATTTTAGTTGTTAATATTATTTTACAAAATTTACATTATTTAAAAAAAAATGTATTCTTCTTGCCATTTAAATTTTACATTACTATAATTAGTGGTAGTATTTTTTTAAATTATTTTTTATCAAAGATAATTGACTTACTGGTATGAATTATTATTTGATAAAAAAATTAATTTCTATTAATTTCTATAGTATTGTTGTATAATAAATAAGTATTTATAAAAATTATTTAGCACAGCTAAGCAGCACAGCTAAGCAGCACAGCACAAATTCTCAATTTGAAGTGCTGCTTTCTTGAGAAATAACAATAATGTAGCTTTAAGCAAGTTTTGTACCTACCTATCAATTTATAAAATAAAAGAATGAAATCTGAAACTGTTTGGGACATCATCTGTCCGAAAACTTTGATTTTATTTAATTGAATTTATTTATTATATTGTGGATAAAACATCTCCAACCGCAAGTTTAACCTTACTCGAGGGTTTCAATCCACAAGATAAACCCGTTACACGAGGACATAGCCCCAAGTGCTGAACCCACTTCCTAGAAAACTGGGCATTGTGGGGTTTTTGTGTTTTGTGGCGGCATTTTCTGTCATTGCGTGCGTTATTATTACGGGAAACATTAGACAACACTTTTTCAATTTTTTTACGGCAGTGTCCACTCTTTTAATAGATTTTCCAAAAGTAAACAAAAATATTAAACATAAACCTACATTTTTGCTGTCAGATGATTGTCAGTTGCTTTCACTACTGACGCAATCGACGCGCCTGCCCATTACACTTCTCGTCTATGGGTTTTTTTCCAGGCCAACTTGATTGGAAGAGTTATTAACGGTACGCATTTTTCTCGGGAAAAGCAAGGGGAGGGCAGTTATATATTAGACACTTAAAGTAAATATTTCAACGCAACGGTATCGGTATACGTAACGCGTTCGAAACAAAGTCAAAATACACTACATTTTTGACTTTTTTATGCGATGTTTCGAACGATGCCTGCTTTCTTGAAGGTTGCGATGACATAACTGCTGATTGAAATCCTTGCGTATATTCGTGGGTCCGTAACGATACGTACATCCTTCCGTATGTAACGAGATTCTGTCATCACGCCCGTCAAAGAATGCAGGCATGAACAAGTCAAAAATGTAGTGTATTTTGACTTTGTTTCGAACGCGTTACGTATACCGATAACGATGCGTTGAAATATTTACTTTAAGTGTCTATTATCTCATAGTTATATATTTTTATCGAAACAAATAATATTTTTTTAAAAATTACCAAATAAACAGCTGCCCTCCTATAAAAAAATATTTGTGGCAAAGAGTGCCTATAAACAATTTGTGACGGATAAATATTGGCCCAATATAAATTTTCAGTTATTCGTTCAATAGAGCAATGAAGGTAGCAGATGTCTATCGGTAACTTCTAACTAACTTAAACTTAAACCGTTGCTATATCAGTAAAAAAAATATATTGGCATAATGAAGGATTTTTGTCACATAGTCATCGGGCCAATGTAGGTGGTCTCCATCTAACTAGTTATTTGAATCCTAAAATACGGCCTTAAATAAAACCAAAAATTTATTTTTGTGCTCCCAAAACCATGACATATCAATACATCGTAAGAAAAACAATAAATCAACAAAAAATTAAAAAAAAAAGTGGGACGATGGCGGGATTCCAACCGGTAACCTCCAGATTACAAAGCCAACGCTATAACCACTGGACCATTGGTTTCCTTAATTTTAAATAGTAGTTTGGGAACACTGACTGTTAACAGTGTCAAAATATGATTGAATTTGACATTTCTTTGAAAGGTTATTTTTGTTGTTCTTTTTTAATACAAAAACAAAAAAGTAAAGAAACAAGTCATAAACAAACTCCAACGGTCACGCCATTTATCTCTCTCATTTGGTCTGGAGTATGTGCAGGTTTCGAACAAATAAATCACAATATGGAAACATTGTCCCCTAATTTATAAACTCAAAGTGTACTGTTAAGCCACATGTTATAAATTGTAGTAAAATCTCACGTAGGTAAAGCTGGGGGACCACCATAAGTTACCGAAGAATTAAATTTGTCGCTGTTGCCGTTTCCGAGAAATCGCGACCCCTGTGACTTTACGGTAAAGCTGACGGGCCATCCCATAACTCCTGAATGACAAGCGATAGAAGAATAAATCAAACGCCATAATTTGTCGCTCGAAGGCCTTATGTGCATTAACATATAAAAAACAACGAAAATATCGCGTTTTTTTTTAATCTTTAAAAAACTCTATTTTGCTAATAACGTCTATTGTATTGAACCAAATGATGCAGAACTAAGGCCATTAGGCGTCAATGAGCTTGTTCGAATTTGTTGCTGCCATTTCAATGTCTCACAAGCAAAATTTAAAAAAAAAACATTTTTTTTGGGAAATTGTACCACTGTGCGCCCAATAAATCGTATCTGGGTTATTTTACGAGATATTAGGCTTAAACCAAAAACATAATTTAAGTCATGCTAAGTCCCAATTTGTTCGGGACAATAGCAATACGTCGCTCCTGTGGCGTTCAAGAAAATTTATTGAAACTATTTTCTGAAATTAACCAAAAAGTCGCAATGATTTGCATACCTCAAAGCGGGCTTTTTAAGTACTCAAACACAACATTTTTCGCCGGTGCCGTTATCGAGCGAGATATTGCGATGAAAGTGGTTCACTATTCCAGAAATCTGCACCCGGATATCCACAAAACTATTTATGGGGCCCTCTAGATTCGTATACCATTTAGCTAGGCCCGAACAGGGCTTCTCAACTATCTAGACCAAGAATTTGTCGCTGGTAACGTTATCGAGATTTAAGGGTTTCACTATTCCACATCTCTGCACCCGAATATATTCAAAACTATTTATGGGGCCACCAAGATTCGTACACCGTTTAGCTGGGTTTGAACAGGGCTTTTTAATTATCCAAACACAAAATTTGTCGCTGGTGCCGTTTTCGAGATTTTGCCATTTAAGTGGTTCACTATTCTACATCTCTGCACCCGAATATCTCCAAAACTAATTTTTTGTCTTGCTCTGTTCGAATAGGGCTTTTTAATGACCTAAACGCAGAATTTGTCGCTGGTGCCGTTATCGAGATTTTGCGATTTAAGTGATTCACTAGTCCACATTTCTGCACCCCGATATCTCCAAAACCAATTATGTTGCCACCAAGTTTCGTACACCGTTTAGCTAGGTTCGAACAGGGCTTTTTAATGACCCAAACACAGAATTTGTCGCTGGTGCCGTTATCGAGATTTTGCCATTTAAGTGGTTCGCTATTCCACATTTCTGCACCCGGATATCTCCAAAACTACTTATGGGACCACCAAGTTCCGTATACCGTTTAGCTGGGTTTGAACAAGGCTTTTTAATGACCCCAACACACAATTTGTCGCTGGTGCCGTTATCGAGATTTTGCGATATAAGTGATTCACTATTCCATATCTCTGCACCCGGATATCTCCAAAACTATTTATGGGGCCACCAAGTTTCGTGTACCGTTTTGCTCTGTTCGAATAGGGCTTTTTAATGACCCAAACACAGAATTTGTCGCTGGTGCCGTTATCGAGATTTTGCCATTTAAGTGGTTCACTATTCTACATTTCTGCACCCGGATATCTCCAAAATTATTTATGGGGCCACCAAGTTTCGTATACCGTTTTGCTCTGTTCGAATAGGGCTTTTTAATGACCAAAACGCAGAATTTGTCGCTGGTGCCGTTATCGAGATTTTGCGATTTAAGTGGTTCGCTATTCCACATATCTGCACCCGGATATCTCCAAAACTATTTATGGAGCCGCCAAGTTTCGTATACCGTTTAGCTGGGTTCGAACAGGGCTTTCCAAGTAACCAGACCCAGAATTTGTCGCCGGTGCCGTTATCGAGATATGGCGATTTAAGTGATTCACTATTCCACATCTCTGCACCCGGATATCTCCAAAACTATTTACGGGGCCACTAATTTTCGTATACCGTTTAGCTGGGCTCGAACAGGGCTTTCCAGGTAACCAAACACAGAATTTTTGGCTGGTGCCGTTATCGAGATATTGCGCACCCGGATATATCCAAAACTATTTATGGGGCCACCATGTTTCGTATACCGTTTAGCTAGGTTCGAATAGGGCTTTCCAAGTAACCAGACCCAGAATTTGTCGCTGGTGCCGTTATCGAGATATTGAGATTTAAGTGATTCACTATTCCACATATATGCACCCAGATGTCTCCAAAACTAATTATGGGGCCACCAATTTTCGTATACCGTTTAGCTGGGTTTGAACAGGGCTTTCCAAGTAACCAGACCCAAAATTTGTCGCTGGTGCCGTTATCGAGATATTGCGATTTTAGTGATTCACTAATCCACATCTCTGCACCCGGATATCTTCAAAAATAATTACGGGGCCACCAAGTTTCGTGTACCGTTTAGCTAGGTTCGAACGGGGCTTTCCAAGTAACCAGACCCAGAATTTGTCGCTGGTGCCGTTATGAAGATATTGGAATTTAAGTGATTCACTATTCCACATCTCTGCACCCGGATATCTCCAAAACTAATTATGGGGCCACCAAGTTTCGTATACCGTTTTGCTGGGTTCGAACAGGGCTTTTTAATGACCCAAACGCAGAATTTGTCCCTGGTGCCGTTATCAAGATTTTGCGATTTAAGTGATTGACTATTCCACATCTCTGCACCTGGATATCTCCAAAACTAATTATGGGGCCACCAAGTTTCGTATACCGTTTAGCTGGGTTTGAACAAGGCTTTCCAAGTAACCAGACCCAGAATTTGTCGCCGGTGCCGTTATCGAGATATTGCGATTTAAGTGATTCACTATTCCACATTTCTGCACCCTGATATCTCCAAACCTATTTATGAGGCCACCAAGTTTCGTATACCGTTTAGCTGGGTTCGAACAGAGCTTTCCAAGTAACCAAACAAAGAATTTGTCGCTGGTGCCGTTGTCGAGATTTTGCCATTTAAGTGGCTCACTATTCCACAATTCTGCACCCGGATATCTCCAAAACTATTTATGGCGCCACCGAGTTTCGTATATCGTTTTGCTGGGTTCGAACAGTCCTCTTAACGTCCTCTCCTAGGACGATTACTCACAAAACGCTTAACCAATTTTTATCAAATTTTCTGGCACCAGGTAGTGACCTGATTAGTTTTTGGTGTTGGTGGGGGATTGCGAAGATGGTAGAAATGGGCGATAAAGTTTTTAAAATATCTTAACTGCGAACCGTAGCAGTTTGAAACACGTGATTTTCACGCTAAGATGAATAATTACATGTTCTATAAAAACTATATCAATGATGAAGCCTGCCAGATTCGTAGTTTATGAGATATGTAAGAGAAACAAAAATATACCTATAAAAATCTTAACCCACGTACTGTAGGATTTAGAGAGCCACGGTTTTAATATTTAGACGGATAATTACATTTTCAACAAAAACTATATAATCTGTCAGATTTGTAGTTTTTGAGATATCTAAGAAAAATAAAAATATACTTATAAAAACCTAACTCACGAACCGTAGCAGCTGCGACGCGCGGTTTTTATATTAAGATAGATAATTGCATGTTCAACCAAAAAAAAATTAAAAAAGTCTTTGAAAAACAAAATTTTGAATTTTTTTAAAAGATTTTATGGATGGTATAACCATTTTTTAATTTACCTACTATCATAATTAATCTAAACTAATAAAAGAACGGCAGACAACAGTATATATAAACGCAGAGGTCAAACCACTTGACCTACAGCCGTAAAAATTGAAAGACATATTGGGTGTGTGACATAGGCACTCACCAAGAAAGGTTTTTTAAAAAAGTTACCCCTAAGGAGGTAAAAAGAGGTTGAAACTTAGTTGCCCCATAAATAGTTTTGGAGATATCACTGTGTGTGAATCACCTAAATCTCAATATCGCGATAACGGCACCAGCGACAAATTCTGTGTTTAGGTAATTAAAAAGCCCTGTTTGAACTCAGCTAAACGGTATACGAAACTTAGTGGCCCCATAAATAGTTTTGGAGATATCCGGGTGCAGAGATGTGGAATAGTGAATCACTTAAATCGCAATATCTCGATAACGGCACCAGCGACAAATTCTGTGTTTGGTTACCTGGAAAGCCCTGTTCGAACCCAGCTAGGTGATATACGAAACTGGGTGGCCCCATAAATAGTTTTGGAGATATCCGGGTGCAGAAATGTGGAATAGTGAATCACTTAAATCGCAATATCTCGATAACGGCACCAGCGACAAATTCTGTGTTTGGTTACTTGGAAAGCCGTATTCGAACCCAGCTACACGGTATACAAAACTTGGTGGCCCCATAAATAGTTTTGTATATATCCGGGTGCAGAAATGTGGAATAGTGAATCACTTAAATCGCAATATCTCGATAACGGCACTAGCGACAAAATTCTGTGTTTGGTTACTTGGAAAGCCCTGTTCGAACCCAGCTAAACGGTATACGAAACTTAGTGGCCCCATAAATAGTTTTGTAGATATCCGGGTTGGGTTGGGTTGGGCAGAGATGTGAAATAGCGAAACACTTAAATCGCAATAACCCAGCTAAAGGGTATACGAAACTTAGTGGCCCCATAAATAGTTTTGGAGATATCCGGGTGCAGAAATGTGGAATAGTGAATCACTTAAATTGCAATATCTCGATAACGGCAACGGCGAAAAATTCTGGGTCTGGTTACTTGGAAAGCCTTGGTCAAACCCAGCTAAACGGTATACGAAACTTGGTGGCCCCATAAATAGTTTTGGAGATATCAGGGTGCAGAAATGTGGAATAGTGAACCACTTAAATGGCAAAATCTCGGTAACGGCACCAGCGACAAATTCTGTGTTTAGGTCATTAAAAAGCCCTGTTCGAACTTAGCTAAACGGTATACGAATCTTGGTGGCCCCATAATTAGTTTTGGAGTTATTCGGGTGCAGAGATGTGGAATAGTGAATCACTTAAATCACAAAATCTTGATAACGGCACCAGCGACAAATTCTGCATTTGGGTCATTAAAAAGCCCTGGTCGAACCCAGCAAAACGGTATACGAAACTTGGTGGCCCCATAAATAGTTTTGGAGATATCCGGGTGCAGAGATGTGGAATAGTGAATCACTTAAAACGGTATACGAAACCCATAAATAGTTTTGGAGATATCAGGGTGCAAAAATGTGGAATAGTAAATTAGTTAAATCGCAATATCTCGCTAACGTCACCAGCGACAAATTCTGGGTTTGGTTACTGGGAAAGCCCTGTTTGAACACAACTAAACGGTATACGAAACTTGGTGGCCCCATAATTAGTTTTGGAGATATCCGGGTGCAGATATGTGGAATAGTGAATCACTTAAATCCCAATATCTCGATAACGGCACCAGCGACAAATTCTGAGTCTGGTTAATTGGAAAGCCCTATTCGAACCCAGCTAAACGGTATACGATACTTGGTAGCCCCATAAATAGTTTTGGAGATATCCGGGTGCAGAGATGTGGAATAGTGAACCACTTAAATCGAAATATCTTGATAACGGCACCAGCGAAAAATTCTGCGTCTGGTTACTCGGAAAGCCCTGTTCGAACCCAGCTAAACGGTATACGAAAATTGGTGGCCCCATAATTAGTTTTGGAGATATCCGGGTGCAGAGATGTGGAATAGTGAATCACTTAAATGGAAAAATCTCGATAACGGCACCAGCGACAAATTCTGGGTCTGATTACTTGGAAAGTCCTGTTCGAACCTAGCTAAGCGGTATAGGAAACTTGGTGGCCCCATAACTAGTTTTGGAGATATCCGGGTGCAGAGACGAGCAATAGTGAACCACTTTGATGGTAATATCTCGGTAACGACACCTGCGAAAAATTCTGTGTTTTTGTCATTAAAAAGCCCTATTTGAACCCAGCTTAACGGTATACGAGACTTGGTGGCCCCATAACTAATTTTGGAAATATCCGGGTGCAGAAATAGGGAATAGTGAAACCCTTAATTTTCGATAACGTTACCAGCGACAAATTCTGGGTCTAGATAGTTGAAAAGCCCTGTTCGGGCCCAGCTAAATGGTATACGAATCTAGGGGGCCCCATAAATAGTTTTGTGGATATCCGGGTGCAGATTTCTGGAATAGTGAACCACTTTCATCGCAATATCTCGCTCGATAACGGCACCGGCGAAAAATGTTGTGTTTGTGTACTTAAAAAGCCCGCTTTGAGGTATGCAAGTCATTGCGACTTTTTGGTCAATTTCAGAAAATAGTTTCAACAAATTTTCTTGAACACCACAGGAGCGACGTATTGCTATTGTCCCGAACAAATTGGGACTTAGCATGACTTAAATTATGTTTTTGGTTTAAGCCTAATATCTCGTAAAATAACCGAGATACGATTTATTGGGCGCACAGTGGTACAATTTCCCAAAAAAAAATGTTTTTTTTTTAAATTTTGCTTGTAAGACATTTAAATGGCAGCAACAAATTCGAACAAGCTCATTGACGCCTAATGGGCTTAGTTCTGCATCATTTGGTTCAATACAAGAGAAGTTATTAGCAAAATAGAGTTTTTTAAAGATTAAAAAAAAACGCGATATTTTCGTTGTTTTTTATATGTTAATGCACATAAGGCCTTCGAGCGACAAATTATGGCGTTTGATTTATTCTTCTATCGCTTGTCAATCAGGAGTTATGGGGTGGCCCCTCAGCTTTACCGTAAAGTCACAGGGGTCGCGATTTCTCGGAAACGGCAACAGCGACAAATTTAATTCTTCGGTAACAAATTAGCAACAAATTAGCACCAAATTCTGGCATGGGAATTTTTGTGGCCCCTTATGGTGGTCCCCCAGCTTAACCTACGTTAAAATCTCGGTTCAACCATTGATTATGTTGATCTGCATCTGCAAGGGACATGGAGTCGTGCATGGAGTTTTACAATATTTGAAGACCTTGGCGGAAAAACCTATTAACAAATAACTGTGTCGACCATCCCTTCCCTAAGTTAACAAGTTATTACTAAGATATCCTTGAGTTTTGGTAAGTTTTCAGCATTCAACATTTTTTTTTGTAGCTCTATCCTTTATAAAGGATGTGGGATTTTGCTCAAAACTGCATATGTTGTAGGTTTCATTGTCCTGATAAAAATCTATTATTGCTCCATAGTGATCTTGTATGTGGTTTTTGAGATGCATGCATGCATTCAAAGTTAAACATTTTGGTATTCTGGCTTTTCCATCAAATCAGTTTTTTGCACTTTTTGTGAAAATGTAAATAATATTTATGAACCAAATTGTAGTCTGAGAATAAGTAGCAGAAAAATATAGGTTGCGTCGCACTGGCATCACAAACATAAAAAATATTAAATTCATATGACCAAGAAATGACTTTTTTAACAAAAGGCAAATTTCAATTGTTATGTTGCCACTTAGTATTTAACAAACATGCTTCAAAACAAAAACTGTAACATTTTTAGCCATTTTTGTTAGTTGTTGCTATGGGGCAATGATAGATTTTCATCAAGATAAGCAAAATCACACAGAAAGCCAGTTTCCATAAGGAAAGTGCATAATCTTTAAAAATCGAATCTACAAAAAAAAATGTCAAATGCTGTAAACTTACCAAAACTTAAGGATATCTTAGTAATAACTTTTTCTGCTGAATTCTTCAGAATCAGAAAAATTTTATTACAAAAATTGTTAACAAAAAACATTGTCACAATTAAATAAATAAACTTCAAAATTTAGTGTTAAAAATTAACATTATGGTAAATTTAACCTAAGAATATCTTTAAAATGTTATTTAGATATCAAACAATGTTAACATTAAGGTTTTGTTAATAAATATATAATATAAATAAATAATGGATTAAAAAATAAATATTGATTTTTCTTTATTTCTAGTAAACTGGTAAAACATCTTATAAATACTGGTCTTAAAATCTCAAAAAAATACTGGCTACAATATCACAAAAATTGACAATGAAATCTTAAACTACTTAACTTAAAATTACATATAGAAAGTTACAAACACATGGAAATGACAACAAGAAAAAAAAAATATACTAATATAATACATATTAAAATTAATTTTTTGGTAGTTATGCAGTATACAGTTTTCTGCCATTTTTGACTTTTTATGAAAAATTCTTTATGGGGGCACCTTCTAGGGTCCCTAGGACCCCAAATCCGCCTGCACCGGTTGTTTTTTTTTTTAATTTTTTTCACTAAAACAACACAGTCCAACCCAACGTAATCCAACCCAACCCAAAACAATAAAAAAAAAACACATAACAACCCCCCCCCAGGGCACCCTTTTTTCTCTTAAAAAAAAATTGGGTGCAGGCGGATTTGGGGTCCTAGGGACCCTAGTCGGTGCCCCTAAAGATTTTTAAAAAAAAAATCAAAAATGGCAGAAAACCGTATACTGCATAATTACCAATTTTTTAATGTTCTTTTTAAAACTCATGAACTATTTTTCTTATTTTGTAAAAGTCGATAACAACCTCGGATTTATAAACTGTCGGCGCATATCTATCCCTAGACCTTTTAGTTCCTGTTTCAGATTCAGAAATCAACTTAATGAAGGTTTATCTTGAGCGGGAGCGCCAGCAGCAATGGTTGACAGTATCCCATGTTGTAATTTATTTGTTCAAAACTTGCACATTCCCCAGAACAAATGAGAGATATTATCATGGCGTGGCCGTTCAAGAAGATCTCCACAACATGGCGGCGAAAATGGCGGAAGACACACGGCAGTGATTTTCCCACAAGCGTATTATCAATCCCTTTCTTTTTTACATCCGTGGGCATATGTCGATAATTTCTATCCCGTGGGATTTTGAATGGAGGAGTTTTGTGACTATGTGTGATTGATAGCTCTTTAGTCACAAAATCAAGTGTTACCGAGTGTTTTGTTTGCATCCGTGTAGAAGGGGACGTCATCTTTCAAGATGGCTGCCAAAAATCATAAAAAAATACAACTTTCGCATCCGACCTTAAATGACCTTGAAAATTGCAAAAAACAAGATTCTTGTTAGTTTCTCTTTAAAAAATATTAATAATTTGACATTTTGTCACGCTAACTTCAAATCTACCACAATCTATTAGGTATATATGCCAAATTCGATCCTTCGAGTTCGATGCAGTTTGAAGCTTTATGACCTTGGAAAATACCTTAATAAAATTAACATTTTGCAAAAATAACATACTAAAGGGTGCTATTAATCAACTATTAAAGCAAAAAGGACCAAATTTGGTCAGGTGTGATGCGTTTCAATATGGCGGATGATACATCAAAATGGCGACCTACAACCACATTTTATTTTATCCAATTTCGTAAAAAAAAAACAAAAATGGGCCATCAATTATTGTTGACTTATCGTCGCTTACTATGAAAAAGAAGTTTACTTGATGCATGACCTTGATTGACCTTAAACATACCATGTACAAGTAAAAAAACAGGTTTTTGTAGTGTTTTTTCGAATTAACCAATACGCAAAAACTTTAAGTGCCGGAGATGAAATTAACATCTTAGCCATAACCGTTGTATGAGAAACATGCTTATAGCCTGAGTGACATGGAGCAATAAAATAAGAATTGCATGCAAATGTCATTTTAGTGTTCCATGTCAAGCGGGCTTTAGTGAGTTCAAGTTGGAAACCCCGGGCGCCCTAGAAATCAACCTCTGCATTTCTTTACGTTAGTAAGAAAGACAGAGGCAACCCCGGGGCGCTCAGGGTGCCAACTAGAGCTCACTAAAAAAATGACAATTGCAAGCAAGTCTTCTATTTCCATTGCGCTTTACTGGCACTATTAAAGTAAGACTTGCATGCGATTGTCAATTGCCAAGTAATGCCTTTTTTCCTATTTGTTTAGTGAGAGCTTTTTGTTTGATCAGCTTGCTACAATTAGTAATTTCCAAATGTTTTTTAGATTTAAAGCTTTTTTAGGGTTTAAGGTTTTTATTCAAAGGTCTTTGTATAAATGTACCTAGCAAAAAACTTTTATACAGTTTAATCATAGAAAGATGAAACAATTAAATATTGAAATAATTCATGCAAACTTTTTTTATTTGACCACTGACCCTAGGGTGTATAATATAGAGCAAAATAGGTGGCACTGGAATAATAGGTAAGTGGGTTTGTTTTAACATAAATAGGTTCTTAAAAAAATCCTTTATTTCCTCCTCCATGACAAGTTATGTTGAACGGTTTGGTGAACCCCCCCCCTATAATATTACGTAACTTTTACAAGACCACCGCTCCCCAAAAAAATATTTTTTCTTATTTTCATTCCAACGCTGTCGCAAACCCCTTCTCCACCCTACGTAACCCCCCCCCTATGACTGTTACGTAATTTGTGCACCGTTCCTGGCAAATAATCGTAAAATTTTATTCATTAGCTCAGTTCGATACCTATATGTTTAAATTATCGCTACCCTGCCAAAAAAAAACACTTCAAAACTCTTAAAAACTGATCAAGTCTTGATAAGATTTTAAGTTGAAGAGACTTGACCTGGCAAAAATTTATGCCACATGAAAACTGACAAATTCCTATGATCATTTTTAAATAATTTCTGACTATTGAAACCTCACAAGATTTCAAAAGATCCTAAACTTCCTAAAGACAATAAAATGTTTAGATGTTTTACAAGATTTCATAATGTTACACCAGACACATGAGATTTCATTAGGTTTACCAAGCAAGATTTTTATGAGATTTTACAAGATTTTACAGGATTTTACAAGTTTTTACAAGTCTACAAGAAGGAACGTTTTTAAAAGATTTTGAAGATTTGACAAGTTTGTAAGTATTAAAGTGTAGAAAATAGACAAGCATCAAAAAGATTTGACAAGCAAGATGAGAATTTAAAAGATTTTATGAGTACCTATAAACATAAATTAAAAAGAATATATAATAAAGATTTAACTATCAAGATTTTTTAAAAGATTTCGTAAGTTTTTATCAGACACTAGAAATTTCATGAGATTTAGCAAGCAGAATTTGAATGAGATTTTAAAAGTACAAATGAAGCGATGTTTTTAAAAGATTTTACAAGATTTCAACTAAAGTGAAGAGTTGTCAAGTGTAGCAAATAGACAGGCACATCACTTTTTTGACAAGCAAAGCAAGTTTTTCAATGAGAATAGAAAATAATTTATGAGAACCTATATAAAAGTAAATTAAACAAAACAGATTTGAGTAGCAAGAAATTTTAAGAGATTGGATGACAAGTTATAACAGAAGGAATAGAAAGAGACAATCTTACCAAAACTTGTCAAAGCCAGTAAAATCTTATTAACTTGTTTCTCTTAAAATCTGTTTAAAACTTCTGAAAACATAGGCAATCTCATGAAATCTTATTAACTTTATTTTATATTTCTGTTAAAATCTGCTCAAAACTACTGAACACATGTAAACTTGTCAAAACCAATGAAACCTTATCAACTATTTCTCTTAAAATCTTCTCAAAACTGCTAAAAATATGTGGATTTAAGTGAAGTAATGTAATCTGTGAAATCTGATGGAGGGTGGGTGTTCTAAAAATTGCTGAAAACATGTGCATTCTCATTTTTGTTAAAATCTGCTCAAAACTTAACAAAACCAGTGGAAGCAGAGCCTTTAAAATACTGGTGAAATCTTATCAGATTTTTATCATAAATTCTTTTAAAAACTTTTCAAAACTCCTAAAAACAAATGACAGTGCTCATGCAAAACTCATGATGTTTGACGAGTTTTGAATCTCTTTCCAACCTTGAAAGTTCATGAGATTTCACCCGACAGTGGTGTTTCATAAACTGCATGAAATACCGACCAGAACTCGTGAACTTTCACTAGTTTTTTTCTACGAGTTTTGAAGCGGTATTTTTGGCAGGTTAAGTATGAAGAATGGTCAGTCTTTTACCCAAAAACAGTTTTTACAAGTAAATTTCACAAAAAGATAGGAAAGCCGAGTTTCCTACCTCTGATAACACGAGGGCCTCCTAGCGATAGGCAGGTAATATGTGACATTTTACTGGCTTAGTAGAAAAAGGAAGGATCGTTACATATGAATCATCCTTTTTCTGGGCACTTTTGAAATTTGAATTGCATCCTGGTATGCAGCATTTTCGAGGAATTTTTCTGTTTAAATTGTTCCCGATTCAAACCTACAAAATCTAGAATCAAAACAATAAAAGGTGGTTTAGACACTTTCAAAGCACAAATTTCACACTGTAAACAATTGTACTTTTTTTGTTTTTTAAATTAACTTTTTTCACATAAAACGACCTGTTATTTTTTTTAAAATAATACCGGTTTATTTTAAAGTTTGCTAGGTTCCAAAATTGGAAAAAAAGGTAAAAATTGAATGAAAATTAATTACACAAATCAAGAATTAGTGAGGTTAAGGTAAACGTCCCACCTAATTTCTGATTTTGACATAGTGGTAATTTTGCATTTTTAAAGGGAATGTCATGAAACTACGTCAGCGCGTAGCTTACTTATTACTCTTTTTGAAAAAATTATGAAAATTAAGTCAGGTCCAAATGTGTTGACGACAAAAAAATTTAAAATAGAAAAAAACACAATTGTCCCACTTATCGGACATTAAAAAACTGATTCTCCTATTTATCGCACAAGGTGTGTACTATTTATCGCACATAGGATTACTATTTTGCATCTATTAGTAAAAAAGGACAAGAAGCAAACTACGAGTAAGTTTAAACTAGCTCAATAAATGTTTTAACTTATGTTGAGTTTGAAGAAATATTACTGTTCCCGGCTTCCAATTTATTTGTTTTTAATAATTACAAGACGTTTCGATCATTATAAATCTCTGATCGTCTTCAGATATAAACCTGAAGTCGATCACTGATCGAAAAGTCGAGTAATTAATAAAATAAACACAATGGAAGTCCGAAGCAGTGATATTTCTTTCGAGTCAATAAATATTAATTGTTTATAAGAACTTAAATCCTTTTATTTTTAATCATTTAAACTTTGTATAATATGAACTGGCATAATATGAACTTAAATTGCTAAGAGTGTAAGTAGATATTTACCTCAGACTAATATTATTTTTTAATCTGAGATATTTACCAGCTAAATTCAAACTGTTAAAAAAATAACTTTTAAAGTTTGTTAGACAATGTAAATCTAGGCACATTAAAAGCCCTTGATGTTTTTCGAATAGAAATGCAATATTTTGTGGCTGTCGTCGGTATATTGATATCGCGTAGCCATTTTCTGAAAAGAATGTAGCCAATTAAAAAACGTAAACTTATTCTGAAGTTACTGACACAGAAATTTCCTAAATTTATTTTAATTAAAAAAAAAACGATTTGCACCTAAAATGCATGTGTTTTCAAGATGTTACATATATCGGACACCGTTTGTCCCATCTATCGGACAGATGAATCAGGTTAACTTTGAGCAAATTTTCTAGCTTTATTTGAAGTAAACCGCCCGTCCGATAAATGGGTAGGCTAAAATTCAGGCTTTTTTACATAAACTTGCACAAGAAGCTGGTCGATTTGTCGTCAAATTACTACGTAGTTTACATTTGAAAACAAAGTTGCATTGACCTACCTATCAGACACGTGGCCGATAGGTGCGACAGCTTTTCCTGTCCCACCTGTCGGACACCCTCATATTATTTTAAATATGACCAATAGACTCTTGAAAACATTGCAAAAATACAAAAAAAATTTACCTCACTTCAAAAAAACATAATAACAATTGAAAATTGAATTGGAAGTAACCTAAAAATGAGTTATAAAAATAGAAGTTTGTTACCGGTTTAACTAAGCACTTACATAGCACAACGCAGGAAGACTGAAGAGCTACTGTTTCAATGAGCGTGAGCACCGCTCAGGATATGTTGCAGCCATGCTGCTGTGACTGAAGCTTTGCCAAAGGTTTCAATATTTTTCTAAAAAAAAAATTATTTCAAAAAGTCCTTCAGATTTCTTATTTTGCCAAATAATCCAAATTTTGTCCGGTAGGTGGGACGTATACCTTATGTTTGCGGCCTTGCGCGTCAGGCTGGACGTAACCAACGAAAAAAAAAACGAGCCCAAGATTGTGACGTCACAATTTTGGTTGTGGGAGGCCCGTGTAGAACCCTGATCGAACCAACAAAGAACGACCAGAAATCCGTCACACCTTGTTTATAAGGGTGTCACCAATTTTAAATAAGCAGCTAAAAAGTTATTCACAAAAAATTAAAAAGAACATTGCCTGCGAAAATGTTGAGAAGATTATACTAAAAATATCAACTTTTACATAATTTGAATGATGCTATCAAAAATTGCTTAAAATTAAACGAAAACTGTAATAATCAATAATGTAGCGGCGCATGCAGGAAGATTGTTTTATTTTATTTATTCCTAAATGTTATACTGTCGTAAGTTATTATGTTTTGTATCAAGTTTTGTACGGTGGAAGTTTAAAGCATTATCCCGGAACCATTTCACGGATTTTGCATAATTTTAAGTTTTTACATAAATTTAAGTATCCTAAAAATGTTTAATTCACGGTAAAAATTATCGATTATAAAAAACTAAATAACATTTTTTTGAAAAGCGAATGGTCTGTGGGGGATACCAGAAGCCTCCGCTGTGCAAAATTTGGTTAATTTTTGATGTGCGGGGAAAGGAAAGAAAATGCGGGGAAATGCCAGAATTCGCAATTCTATAAAACTATGTCTACACAGTGGCGGTCATAGCCATTTGAAAAGGGGAGGGAAAGTTTTCGATACGAAAAAAAAACTAGAATAAAAGCATTGCTTTTATGACGAACATATCAATATATTCAAACCAAACTTAGTATCTACAAGCGCGGATTTGGTCTCAAATCTAGGGGGGGGGTACTGAGATTTTAAGTCGGTTCCCTAATTGCACAAAATATTCCAGGGATATCCCAGTAAGATGCTGTGAATGTCTGAATTTTCTGGCACATTCACAGTCTATTCGTAGGATGTTCCAAAAACGTGCTCTGAATAACTTTCAAGTTAGCACATGAACAGCACATTTAAAAGACATTCTCAGAATATTCTATCTAGTACATTCAGCGAACATTCTATGCAGGATATTCCAGGAATGTTCTGAGAAAGTTCGAAAAATTTCCTTTTTTTTAGACATTGACGGCACATTTAAAAAACATTCTTGGAATATCTGAATATCTTGGACAGTACATTCAGCGAATATTCCATGCAGACTATTCCCTGAATGTTCTACTAAAGTTCGAAAAATGCCCTTCCTTTTGGATATTGACAGCACATTGAAAATATGATAATCCGTGAATGTTCTGCCAATTTCCGTAAAATGTCCTTTCCTTTTGGATATAAACAGCACATTCAAAAAATATTCTTAAAAATCCTGAACAGTACATTCACCGAATATTCTATGCAGGATATTCCACGAATGAAATTCTCTCCACTTGAGCCGTGATCTTTGGTACATAAGCGTGACCGAGGTTTTCTGTTGTTGTGGTACACCTAGCTGACGAGTCCCTAATAAGGACGAAACGGCGTCGTCCTAGGTTCCACCCTCTGTGTGAGCAATCGAAATCCAAGAAGTTCATTTTGCACTAAAGTACAAAATACTCTTGTTTTTTCCTAATAATAAATGTTTTTAGTCGTTTTATACATAACAAAAATATTACAAAATTGGCAACACGATAAAATTATGCCAAACATTAAAACAAACACAGTTCACGTCACCTGGAACATCAAGAAAAAAAATAATATAATATTACTTACTAGCTAAAATTATGTTATTATGTTTGTGAAATGTTCCTCATTCAAGTAAATGTCATTTTAAAATCTACTGTGTAGCACAGAGGACCTATGTAATCTGTGGTTATAGGGGCCTTTTTTACATGGGAAACATATAGGTAAAACATATGATTTTATGTTTATTTAATTCCACAAAAGCAATATTTTATTTGAAATAGAAAATTTAAGTAGATACCGAAATAGGTACCTATTTGTATAATAATAAGATAACACATTGTAATTTTTGCTCTCGTGATCCATGACTTAATAATCTACAATAATATAAGTAAGTAATACATCTAACGCCTTGTTCTAAAAAGCCAACTTTTAACTAAAGTTTACTGATACTGAGAAAACAAACCCAACACATATCAAAAGGGAGTAAACTGGTACATCTTATGCTAATGTGCAAGTTTAAGAATTATATTAAGGTATATAATGCAGGTATGTATCTATATTATATACTGTCTCGAGTCAAAAAATTTGTAACCTGAGCAAAGCGAGAAACCAACTGTGATTTTATTTCAAAATTTTTACTATCAATAAAATTATTTCAAAAAGTCTTAGAATTACTGAACATAAAGAAAAATTTTATACTCTTTATAAAAATACCTTCGAAAATATTTCATTTGCGCATTAACTACTGCATCAAAAGTATGCTTTACTTTATCGTCTTTATAAAAAAAAACCTCGAAAAAACCTGACAAAAACCTTCGAAAAATAAAAAAAAAAAACGTGTTGGTTGATATTTTAATCTAAGGATCTACTATGTAATTTAAGTATATTTCATAAACTTTTTTTTTCTGTGTACCTACCGGCATGTATCGCCACTGACTGATTTCACTTGCTCCCCCTTTGTTTTCAAAACATTGGACGATTTGTTCCAAAATATCACTTTAAATGCACTGAAATATTCTCCTGCTGGTAAAAAACACACTATTAAAGTGTTTTGACAAAATGTGGTTTTAAAAAGAGTTCCAAACTGCTTAAAACATCCTGAAATTTTAAAATAAATAACACCAAACAGCTTATGTCAATAAAAATATCATCCGACCATCTGCGGTCTGCTGACTTTCCCCGCCCACAAGCCAATCACGATCTAAAGTGGTTGACACAGAATTCTCTGTGCTTATCGTTCTAACGTCGTTTAAAAGTATAGAAAAATAATCGATATTTCTCACCTTTGTTTTGCGTTGATTTTTTATTAGTAAATAAACAGTGGTTATTATTTGCCAAGAAGTTTTCGTTGGACCAGATATCTTGCCTCTTTTTAATCTAAGAAAATCACACTTCAAATGTTTCCGGTTTTTTTGGGCAAACCGCTCAATGACTCGCTCAATGTCAATTTTACTATGTCTATTGATATTCAGCAACGCCAAGCCCGTCAGACGAATTTCCGTTATAGTGTGTTTAAGTACCAGAGACAACGTAATTAGCTATTACTTTCTCTATGTTAAGTACTTATGTTTTCAATCTTCTGAGGCATTACTTACTGGCAAAAATCTAAAAATGTTTTTATCAACAGAAAAATATCGCCACCCTCGTTCATTGCCTCGAAAACGTTATCAGGTATGTTTTTGATTTAAGCTTTTACCTATTTCTGACCAATATTGTTTCCAAATACTGACGTCTCCCAATAAAAGTTCAAGAATTTGTGTTTTGTATTAATCAAACAGTTTATAATATTTAGAAACGACTTTAGCAATGGTTACTAAAACGATTTAGTAACCATTGACTTTAGTTAATTTTGCCTTGATTATGGCTTTACGTTGTATAAAATTTGGTATAAATATGTTCAGGTAAAAAATACTTTTTTTTAATACCTTCATCAAAAATATGATTTTAGTAACTGTCTGCAGATAACTAAAGCATGGCTTTTTTGGTTACCGATGCAAAAAGATTTTTTTTATCACGGGTGCAAAAAAAGATTTCTATACGATTTTTACTCAAAGTTAAAGAGAAATCGCGGAAAATAGTAATATTGAAAAAATCTAATTATTCTTGTCTAAAAATGAAGCTATTTCCGTCAGTTTTCACCAAGTATTTACAAAAAAATTATTTAAAAATTTCGTCAAAATTTCAAATTGTCAAAGATTAAAATGTCCCAGCCGCCTTCATTTATAGTGTGTAAAGATGGTGTGTTGCTAGAAATTCTCTTCGTTCGAGATTTTTTAAATTATTTTCCTGTTTTTATCGGATTTTTTAATAAAGGTATTAAAAAAATAGTGTTAACAACTCACGGCTAAACTGTGCTTTTATCTACTCGCGTTTTTAAATAACTCGCTGCGCGCGTTATTTAAACCAACGCTTGTAAAAAGCACTATTTTAGCCACTAGTTGTTAAAACTACTATTTTACGTCCGAAATGATTTTGTCTATAACTTGTTTTTGAATAGAAACTCTATAATACTGTTCTGTATTTCCAATGGTTTTCGCGGTAAGTACGTCAGGCGTTTGTTTATGATTGGTGTGACGAATTGAAGGTCAACCCACCAGCATCTTTGTTTTCTACTTCTTACCCCCCCTTCTGGGAACGTTAGTGGTCTACAGTATCTTTATGACCTGCTATAATTCTGATGCATTGACGCTGCATTTTAAAAACCAAATCATTTTTAGCTGCATGAACCCAATTAAAAACTGCATAAAACATATTTGAGTTAAAGTAGCCATGGTAAACTGTAACAAGAGTGGATGTTCCAGTCAAATTTCGTATTAAGTATATGATTTTGAACAATCTCGAGCAGAGGTTGTTTATGTGCACTTCCCAGGTTAGACCAGGGTCTATATGGATGCCAAGGAACTGCACTGACTCTTCAGGCTAAAAAAGAGGTCCTGCCAACCTTAAAGAAAAAGTTAAGCTGTGAGTTTTACTATCTTTAAGGTTAAGTTTGTTTGCCACAAACCAGCTCTCAATATTCTTTAGGTTTTAAATAATGATACCTCATTTATCTTTGTCAAATGCTTTTTTCACAAAAAGTTTGGTTAAAACGCTAAAAAAACTCTTCTGTCCTACCAGGCAGTGAAGTAAATGAGAAATTTTGGTTACCATGGAAAACAAACGCAATGTACGTCATTGCATTTGTTTTCCATAAAACGGAAAAAAAATCTCGTCGACACAGTTAAATTGATTCCCTAATAGCAAACAAATGTAAATTTTTGAGTCCCCGCCCCCTCGGTGCGCCACTTATACCAAAAAGAACATACCAGTTTATTTGTGCTTATACCTACCAATCTTTTTAAATTAGATGACAGAGACTGTGGCCCAGGAGCCACATACAACGAGTGCGTTTCAGAATGCTTTGACCCACCCACATGTCAAAATCCCAACCCGCCTTTACTTACTCCGCCCTGTCCTGACGATTGCATCCGTAAATGTGTCTGCAATAAAGGATATCTGCTTACTAACAAGACTGGTAATTGTGTCTTGGCCAAAGATTGTCATAAAAACAAATTAATAGTAATATATGCTTTAATGTAAAAAAATTATAAGTAAATAAAAAATTACAATCAAACAAAATGTTACTATTTTCTGCTTTGCATAGCACGTGGGTATTCTTGAAATTGTGAGAAGGGAGGTTCCTTCGGGAACAATCTGTATTGCACTTTGCGTTGTTAGATGTCGCTGCAGTCCAGGATATCTGATAAATCTATATACCTATTCTGCCGTCCTTAGTAAGACTCACGTATCTACGTTTTCACCTATTTCGAGAAAAGCGAGTTTAAAGTTAAAGTGCTTGCTGAAAATTATATAGCAATAATTTTTTTTGTTGGGTAGTGGTTATGTGTTTAAAATAACAATATCCGAGTGATGAAACAAAAAAAATAATTATTTAATATTTTTCTATGTAAAACTGTAGATACGGAAAATCGGAGGTAACTTTTTAGCCAATAATACTTAAGTAAGAACCCCGCAAGTACATCAAATAGAGCCTAGTCACAGACCTACACCATTAGACCCTGAATGCTATGCTAATGCCCTGGCTCCTACAATAACAATGTATCTCGCAAAACGTATCGCCGGAATTAGGCGTTCTCTTTCTCTTTATATAAATCAAAAAAATATTTGTAGTCATCCTAACTCGCACTTTATACAATATCTTTGCCTCAAAGAGCAGAAGAAAAAAGATACCATGTGTCGGAGCCAGTATGCGATGTGAAAATGATTACATATATATATATATATATATATATATATATATAGTATATAAGCTCGTTCTCCCCAAATGATGAAAGCATAGTAGGATGAAGCCTTGTTGCCAACTTGAGGTTACTTTCTTGTTGGTTCTGAAATTTCATGAAAATCTTGGTGCTTTTTTACCACTATAAGCAGCTATATTCAAAAATATCATGAAAATAATGTTTATTTATTTAAAAAATATAATTACAAAACAAAAGATAAAAAATAAACTCATAAAAAATAAAAAGCCCATATTTTTTCCAATACTCTCAACGATCCCTAAACAAGACCTGGCAAGTCGCAATACCTTTGCCATCTTCTGCGCACTACCTAGTGGTTTGCATTCATTATATATGTTTTGCAGCGTTGCATACCGACCGTGTCCAAAGATTTCTGATTTCGAAACGTTTTGTGCGGTTTTTGTATTTTTTATAAACTTGTGAACTATAGGATGGTGCGGGAGTGCATCGTGTGCAAACGATTGGAACACCCAAATCAAGGGATTTCGTTTTAAAGGTAAATGTCTGTTTATTCTGGTATTTTGGTATTTTAGTGCTAAATTTAGAAAAGCAGGTACCTGACCACAGACCTAAGGGTTTTAAGTTCTGTGTACCTCACATGTGTAAAATAACAATGGGTAAAACGAAATTGTTAAGTATAGTAAAATATTTTTATTCTATAAGCTTTCATTGAATATTAGTTTTAAAAAAAGAGTAGGTATTTTATTATATTTTTACTTTTATCTTAACATATTTTATATGACATATTTTAAACTTATAATTATGCAAGTGATTTAGTATATTTCATCAGGGGTTTAATTTAAACATCAGGTTTTGCCTTTTTCCTTCAGTTGATAGAAAATACTATTAAACAACTATTGCCCTCAACCTTGTATTGAAGTGATCTTGTAATTTTTATTTTTTTTTGGTATTACACCAGCAAATTTTACAATAATTATTAAAATTATCACCTACCTTAATCGCTTTTACTCACCATTCGCACTTAAAAAAGTATTTAACAACATAACACTAGTAAATTGGTGACGGGTCTCTGAAAGGGTGACAAGAAAGAGGGTGTGTTTTTATAACTTCATCCAAAAGACGTGTGTGAAGTAAGTATCAGTAAATTACAAAAGCATGGTTACCGATGCAAAAGAACTCGTTGCGATCGTTAATTTAAATCAATGCTCGTAAAAAAACGCTCTTTTAACCGCTAGTTGTGAAAACTACAAATTACTGCTTTTGTGCAATTAACCCATTTTTGTGCATATTTATTAATTCTTCGCCGCTACTGGAAGAGTATGTAAAACAAATGGATGTATCTAGGACATACGTCTACAAGCATACACATGTTTTACCGCAGTGTTGCCGAGCAACGTTCTGAAAATCATTCTGTCCTTTTTTGGCACACAGAATAGCTTGGGGGCAAAACAAATAAAAATTTATGAATGGGATTCAGGGTCTATGGTTTTTAGGTCTGTGAGCCTAGTCTATGGTTGTACTCTGTAAAAAGTATTGTATTTATCTGTTACTTTTAAAAGTAAATAATATTTATTTATTTTCAAACACGGGAGTACGCAGGGGGGGATTGGGAGCTCAACCCTCCCAGAGTCCCATTGACTCCTCAAGATTGTTTTTTTTTTCAAAAAATCAAGTAAACTGAAGCGTTCAGCGCTCAGAAGTTCCCAGGAGCCTCAAGCTCCCCCAAGGACTTTTAAGCCTCCCAGGAGTCTTAAGCACTCGTCCCAGAAGTCTAAAGCCACCTCTATGAGAAATTATTTATGCGTACGCCACTGTTTTAAAGTTGAAATTCATTCCAAAAATACAAACTACAAAAAATCAATTTACATTAAAGGAGATCAATAAAAACTACTAATAATTCTATGTTTGTTTAAAATTAAACTTTAAAAATAGATCACTATAAATCGTACGAACACTAATTGTAAGTTTCTTTTTTTTTCTTTCTAAAATTACATTTACTTATTTTCATGTAAATTTTTCCAAAATTCAAGTCGATTTCCTGGAAACGCATTACAAATTTTTACAAATTTTTAATAAGGTTATCTTTTCCTTGGACATGCAAACTGGGAGGTCTCGTGGCTCTGGCAATATTATTCCAGAATTTTTTACTTTAAGTTGCAGGTATTGCATCTCCTTCCAGTTGTAGAAATTTCTTATACATTACTAAGTTAAAACCCCGCATATACATATTACTTAGTAAAAATTTCGCATCTACTATAAAGTTGCTAGTAGATACTAGGTTTTTACTAAGCAACAGGTAGTTGCGAGGTTTTTGTTAAGTAATAATCCATTTTTAATCTAGATACGGGGTAACGATTTTTCAAAAAAAAAATACTTCCAGACATAAATTTGGGTATTTTGGTTCAAAAATAGATAAGTGTCCTATCTAAAGCTATTTCCGGTCCTACCTCATTTTTGATTTTTTGCAGATACGTGGGTCTTACTTAGGACGGCAGTATTAGTTTAAATATACGCCTTATCAAGTACTTGTGCAGTGTTGTCAGGTCTACTATTTTAATAATAGATCTACTATTTTTTACTCACGTCTACTATTCCACTATTCTTAAGTGAAAATTTACTATTACACTTTTCTTCGAGTGAAAGTTTACCACAGCAATAGATACCAAAAACAGCTCGATAAACAGTCAATATAATGATGACAAAAGTTGGTTATTTTCGATTATAAACCCTGTGTCTAAATCGCTGGAGACCATTAGCCTAGAGCGAATGCACGGTTAGCGCACGGGTTACCTACCAAAATCACTGCTCTGCCAGTCCACAACACTTGTTTTCTTCTTCCATCACACAGGAAATTTTTAATGGGAGCAACGGCTCCCACTGTTCACCAGCAGGCAAGAGATGTTTCAGAAGGAGTGGGTCGCATTACTTATATCCTTTTTATTAGTTTTGAATTAAAGTGAGATAGGAAACAATTTATAAAGTTTAGGATGAGTTGAAAGATTAATGGAACTGGCAACATCTAACCAAAAACGTCCTTGGGACGTCCACCTCCGGACATTCGTATATCCCCGGGACGTCCGCTTCGGGACCTATGCCGTCTTTAGGACGTCCCTAGGCGGTCCAATGTTACAAAATAATTAGTCCACAGGACGTCCGACTAGGACGTACGCCATCTTTAGTCCACAGGACGTACGACAAAGACGTCCCAGAGACGAACACAGAAAACGTCTGAAGGACATATTCACAAGACGTCTTAGGTACGTCCGCTTTGGGACCTACGCCGTCTTTGGGACGTCCTTGGGAGGTCCAATGTTACAAAATAATTAGTTCACAGGACGTACGACAAAGACGTCCCTGGGACGTACACAGAAAACGTCTGCAGGACATATTCACAGGACGTCTTAGGTACGTCCGCTTTGGGACCTACGCCGTCTTTAGGACGTCCCTGGGAGGTCCAATGTTACAAAATAATTAGTCCACAGGACGTACGACAAAGGCGTCCCTAGGACGTATACTGTCGTCAGAAGGAAAAACCCCGTGATCGACCTAAATTTGATTTGTGGAAAAATGGAAAAGAAGCTTTGATAAAGTCTCTAAAAATATTCTAGGTGTAATACAGACAAATGATTTTTTTGGCTATTGTCGGAAACGCGCTTTTTGTATTATATTTTTAGTCAAAACCTTAATTATTATATTTTTTCGGCTGCTTTACAAAGTACCGTAAATGTCCTCATTTTCTTTTTAAATCATGTAAAAAACGCGAGTAAACTACGAGGCACAGGTCTGTTTCAATTTCGAATCAAGCAAATTTTCGGAGCAAAATTATAAAGTTAAAAAGCTGTCTCTCGGCTATAAATTTAGTTTTAAGTGCATTTGGAAACCTGAGGAATTGAGACCACAAAAACATCCAGTGGTTGGCCAACCAGAAGACCTGCAATCCAGCAACATTGGTGCCTAACTCTCTTGTGCGTCCGACATGTTTTTCTTTTTATCTTACACAGTGGGGAGATTTCGCTGCGAAATTCTTACGGTCCTTTGAAGTCAATAACAACGTCTAGCGTCGATATTTTGGCCCTATCGAACCGGATAGGAGCCAGCGCAACTCAAAAATTTAAAATTAATTATTAATCCTAAAAATAAATTAATCAAAGTGCGTTCATTTGGACGAGTTAAACTGAACTTTGACTCATCCAGGTGACTTTAATTTTTCCTATTTTTACGCGAAATCGTTTCGCCGCTTGGAACTGATCCGATACATTCGATTCGCAGCTCCACCACTCAGCCAAAAACAATCTCGTCCTATTAATCACCTATCGCATCGCCGGTGTGTGAACAAAGGAATGCACTATAGATAAGAACCGGTGTTTTCGTGGGTTTTGGACGTTTTCTTTGCAGTTTAACCTCAAAAGCATTCCGGAGTATTATTATTGTTTACGTTTCGAAAAATAATTAAACGAAAAAGAAACTTCGAATTCCGCGTACGGAAAACGGTGTTTTCGAATGTTTCATGTGCAGCGCGGTTATCATAATCCCCTTTAAACAAAATATTGGCCCTCTTAAACGCGTTTTTAGTAAATAAAAATGTCAGAAAAAGACAAAATCGCGAAATTGGTGGTCAGACGCAAATTACCTCTTGCTAGACTCAAAGAAATATGCGAATATGCCGTTAAAACTACAGCTGATCAGTTTTATAAACAAAACCTTTTGGCTCGAGTTGATTTTGTTGAAACAATTTATGATGAATTTTATGTGTTCATAATGAGATTATCTCTTTCATATCTGAGGCCGAATTTGAGGCTCATGATAAGGTCAGGGCTGCATGTGACTCATATCTGTGGCAGATCCATGCCAGAAAATAGGATATTGGGTTAACTACCCTGGCATCACCCTTGGTAAGTCAAGTTCAACCCTCTAATGTAAACAGACCAAGTCTTAAATTAGATATTTCCATTCCTCAATTTGATGGTAAATGTGGCCTACATTTTTTGAGTTGTTCAATAGTCTAGTTCATAATCAAGTAGAAATTCCTGACATAGAAGAATTTAGGTATTTAATGACTCATTGACAACTACCAAATTTGTTATGATATACTAAAGGACCGCTATCAAAACAAACGAAGATTGACTACATCATATTTTAATTCGTTTTATGAGGCCCCATGTCTCAAACCTAATCCTAGTTCAAATGACTTGCGATATCTTATTGACACTTTCTCTGAAAATTTATCAGCCCTAAAGGCGCTTAAATTTAAAGTTGAGGAGTGGAATTTCTTAACCTTTAATATTCTGTACAAGAAACTTGATTTTAAAACTCGTCAAGAGTTTGAAAATGGTCATGTCAAGATTGACATGCCTTCCTATGATCATCTCAAAATTTTCTTAGCAAATCAATGTAGGGCTCTAGAAACAGTACAGGATACAGTACCTTCAGTACCTATAAATTCTAATCCAGATAAATGTAGGGGTTATTCTCCAGGTTATGGTGCTTCTGGCTACGGAAAAAAGAATCCAGCAGGTGTCTATCACCATTCAATGGATGACACCCGGGAAAACTACCAAAAGGGTGAAAAACAAAAATGCCTGTTGTGTCCTTCAACACATGGGTTATTTAGATGTCAGATATTTTTGTCGAAGTCACCTCAAGAAAGACTAGGTTTTGTGCAACACCATAAATTATGTGCAAACTGTCTGCGGTCACATTCTAATAAATCTATTTGTCCTATTTCAATGAAATGCAAGATCTGCAATCAACCTCACCAGTCAACAATTCATATCAACAGGTCATCTACAGCTACATCAGCTAAACAGGTGGGTGGTAACCAGTTTATGCCAAATCAACCATCTTTCCCTATTTCTAATCAGCAGAATTTTATTACTGCTCCTCAGCTATATCAGACAGCTTCAGGCTACCCCATTACAGCTTCTCAGCTACATTCAGTATCTACAGCTAATCAGCTATATTCATCCCTACAAAGCCATACAGTAACATCTGACTACATGCAGCAGCGTCCAGCATATAATCGCGTATCAGCTACTCAGCTACATCCTGCAACAGCTACCTTTTCAGCTGATCAGCAATTTTCATGTACAGCTATGCACACACCTATAAATCAACAGCCTGTGAATGCTACTTTGCAATATGAAAATTCAGCTACTCAGCTACAACACAAAACCAGTATGCACTCAACTGAACCTAACTCAGTGAATACCTGTTCAACAACTAATTCTAAGTTGACATGCCTGTTACCCACAGCAGAAGTTGAAATACAGGATAGTCGTGGAAAGTTTTGTACGGTCAGAGCACTTGTTGATTCCGGAAGTATGGTGACCTTAATTTCTGAACCATGTGTAAATCGTTTGGGTTTAAAACGACATCATTGTTCCATTCCTATACAGGGAGTCAATGGACTAACCTCATTCGCTAAAGGCACTACTCAATGTCTTATTAGGCCGAAAAATAAACCAGAGCCAACTTTTACATTTGAAGCTAATGTTTTACCTTCTGTGAGTTCATGTCAACCAAGAACCTCGGTGGATATTTCAACTTTGTCTTACATCAAAGGTCTATCTATGGCTGACAGCAGGCTATCCACACCAGGCCCAATTGACTTATTGCTAAGCGCAGATTTGGTAGCTTACATGCTAGGTCCAGGACGCATCTTTGGTCACCATGATCAACCTGTGGCGCTAGAAACAGTCTTTGGCTGGATTCTTCAAGGCAAAGTCTCCACATCTACTTCAACTGATCCACTTCTTAGCTATCATGTCTCACTTGAACCTCAAGTAGATGCGATTTTGCAAAAATTCTGGGAAATCGAACAGCCTCCCAAGTGTGGCAATATTTTGTCTCCGGACGAGGTCAAATGTGAAGATATTTATAAGAAAACTGTTTATCGGGAATCTTCAGGAAGATTTGTTGTATATCTTCCATTCAAGCATCCCTAGCCAACCTTTGGTGATACCTACACACAGGCCCTTCGGCGTTTTACTTATTTAGAGTCCCGAATTTACAAAAATCCATCTCTTCATCATGCCTATTCCAACTTTATCCAAGAATATCTGGACCAAAACTTCATTTCTGAAGTTCCATGCTTGGATTATTCTTCAGAATCTGCATACTATTTGCCACACCACTGTGTGCAAAAATCTGATAGCACCCCTAGCTCTGTTAAGGTTCGCGTAGTCTTCGATGCAAGTGTAAAAGGGTCCAAGGGCATCAGCCTTAATCAAACCTTGTTTCCAGGGCCTAAACTACATCAAGATCTCTCGACAAATACTACTAAAATTTAGAACATATCCAATCTGTTTTATTGCTGACATCCGTCTTATGTATAACCAAATAATCATAACTCCTGAACACAGAAACTATCAAAGGTTTGTCTGGCGCTTCTCTAGTTCGAAAAAGGTAAAAGAATACACTCTAGACAGAGTTACCTTTGGTGTTTCTTCTGCGCCCTACTTGGCCTTACGAACCGTTAAAGAATTAGCTAACATTGAAAACCAAAATCATCCTCTGGCAGCGCAAGTGCTCCAAGAGTCAGTTTATGTTGATGATTGTTTAAGCGGATCAGATTCTGTCGCCTCAGCGCTTCATTTACAAGCAGATCTTATTGCCTTACTCAAAAAGGGAGGATTTGAACTCCGAAAATGGGCGAGCAACCACCCCGCTCTTCTTTCTTCTGTTCCAAGCTCTCATACACAAATCAGTTTTGATGCTGAGGGTCCCAACTACATAAAAATACTTGGTCTTCAGTGGAATCCCACACATGACTGCTTTACTTATTCTTGCACTCCAATTGAGGCAATCTGCACTAAAAGGAACGTTCTTAGTCAAATCGCCAGAATCTTTGATGTACAAGATTATCTAGCTCCTATGGTACTGCTTGCCAAACATATTTTGCAACAAATCTTTATCTCAAAATGAGATTGGGATGAATTAGCTCCAGAAGCTATTGTTGATGTTTGGGAACGCTTCAAAAAAGAGCTTCCACTAATTTCCAAAATGCAACTTTTACGCTTACTGATTTCTGAGAAATACTCACGATTAGAAATTCATGCCTTCTGCGACGCCAGTACCGTGGGGTATGGTTGTTGCATATACTTTCGTTTTACTACTTATACTGGTGAAATAAAAACTCATCTCATCATGGCGAAGTCAAAGGTAGCACCGCTCAAAACCCAATGTGTAGCATGGTTGGAACTTTCTTCTGCTTACCTTCTGAGCAATATCTTGTAGATTGTCAAGGATTCTTGTTGTAACATTCTAACATTTGACGCGGTCTACGCTTGGTCAGACTCGCAAGTGGCTCTAGCTTGGCTTACAGTTCCGCCCCACCGCTGGAAGACGTTTGTGGCCAATAGAGTTGCTCATATACAAGAAATCGTCCTAATCCAATCATCGAAATATGTACCAACAGCTTTAAATGGAGCTGATTGTGCCTCCAAGGGAATATCTCCTTTGGAGTTACTGGAACATCCTTTGTGGTGGCATGGTCCTGATTTTCTAGTCCAGGACTACGAAAGTTGGCCAGACCAACCTGTTATCATCTTTGACAAACTTCCAGAAGCTGCGGCCGAGAAAAAGCCATCCTGCTTTCATGTTACTCTCAAAGCTTCAAATTTTGTTCTAAAACTTCTTACAAGATATTATAGCATATTACTCGAGGTTCATAGATTTCCATTTCAAAGGTAAAACATTTGATTCCCGTGTTCCTTCACCTTCTGAAATGCATTATGCACTTATGATCATGGTCAAAACTGTTCAGAAAGAAAGCTTTTCAGAAATACTTGCTATCTGTCAACAGAGTGACATTCTTCCTAAACCTTTTAGGAAACTAGCCCCCTTCATCGATGAGCTAGGAATCCTTAGGGTAGGTGGTAGGCTGGATATTATCTCCTAGAAGTGCGATTTATGGATGTGTGTCCTCTTGCATACGATGCTTTCGTTCGAAACCTCATTCATATGTACCGATCATGGTAGATTTACCAAAATATCGCATTTCTCAATTGAAAGCATTTTCTCAAGTGTCGCTTGATTATGCGGGTCCTTTCAGAATTTTGACTGCAAAAAGACAAAGAGGTGCACAAGTGTGCTCCAAGGCCTATATCTCTCTCTTTGTTTGCGTTTCTACCAAGGCGGTTCATCTAGAACTCGCCTCCGACCTCTCAGCTGCAGCTTTCCTCGCAAGCTTTCGCCGCTTTATTGCACGTAGAGGTAGGGTCTCGCATCTTTATTCTGATCAAGGAACAAACTATAAGGGAGCATCCAGCGAACTTGTAGCCCTTGCCGAAGCTGCGGCATCTAAACTGTCCATATCATGGTATTTGAACCCTCCGGGTGCTCCGCACTTCAATGGATTAAGCGAGGCTGGAGTTAAAGCGGTTAAAACCCACCTATACAGAGTCATTGGCGACCAACTCTTAACCTACGAAGAGTTATATACGGTTGTTACAGGTATAGAGAGCTTATTGAACTCTAGGCCTTTATGTAGCCTCAGCGAGGATCCGAACGACTTAACTTCTTTGAGCCCTGGTCATTTTTTGACAACTGAGCCTCTCACCTCGTTCCCTGAACCCGACCTTACTGAGATTTTTCAAAATCGGCTCAGTCGTTGGCAGCTTTTGCAACGAATGCAATCGGATTTCTGGAAACGTTGGAGCCAGGAATATTTGCACACCCTTCAATTGCGTTGCAAATGGAACAAATCAACACCTAATATTAAAGAAAACACCCTCGTCGTAATCAAGAACGAACAAACACCACCCCGTGAGTGGGTTCTCGATCGTGTAGTCCGACTTCACCCAGGTGAGGATGGAATAGTCCGCGTTGTAACGGTAAAAACTCAATCTAGCACGTTTCAACGCCCCTTAGTAAAGATATGCACTTTACCCGAGCATTAGGTCGCGCACCTCTTGCTCTTATTTTAGAATTAATTTTTATTTTTTTTCATTATTTTATTAAATTATATCCGGGAATTTAGCGGTCTAAACGGTTAAAACTTTTGATGTGATAGAAAAACTATTATGTTTTTGGCGGGTGGAATGTCGGAAACGCGCTTTTCGCATAATATTTTTAGTCAAAACCTTAATTATTATATTTTTTCGGCTGCTTTTCAAAGTACCGTAAATGTCCTCATTTTCTTTTTAAATCATATAAAAAACGCGAGCAAACTACGACGCACAAGTCTGTTTTTTGGCACACTGCGCCGAATCAAGCGGTTGAGAGAAAAATGAACTTACTTCGACATCCACGTTCTTTTCGAAACGGTCACCAAATTTTCGGAGCAAAATTATAAAGTTAAAAAGCAGTCTCTCAGCTATAAATTTAGTTTTAAGTGCATTTGGAAATCTGAGGAATTGAGACCACAAGAACATCCAGTGGTTGGCCAACCAGAAGACCTGCAATCCAGCAATATTGGTAAGTGCCTAACTCTCTTGTGCGTCCGACATGTTTTTCTTTTTATCTTACACAGTGGGGAGATCCCGCTGCGAAATTCTTACGGTCCTTTGAAGTCAATAACAACGTCTAGCGTCGACAGCTATAGATAAAGATTCAAAACATGGATTAAAATACCAAAAAATAAAACACAATAATTAATAATTGGGCGTTTTGCAGATAAAATAGGCACATAAGGTAAAATAATATATCCTATTCGAGCAGTCCTGCTGGGCAAAAGCCATAAATACTAAGATAGATCCACGTAAATCCACAGACTTTACGTGTTTTTTTCTTAGCACTGGAGATATACGTAGTTATAGCTTAGTAGAGATCATAAAAGGGTTGTAAATACGTGGTTTCATAATTTTCTTTAAAGTCAAAAATAAAAAAAAAATATATATTTTTTCTTTTAAACCTGTTTTAAACCAACTAGTAAGTTTAAAAAACCAAAAAAGTCATTTTTGAAAAATTTGTGGGTTGCGGGGTTTTTCCTTCTGACGGCAGTATAAAGAAAAGGTTTGCGGAACATATTCACATGACGTCTTAGGTACGTTCGCTTTGGGACCTATTCCATCTTTGGGGATGTCCGGTGGAGGACGTCCCAAGGACGGTTTTGGGACAGATGTGTGCTACTTGGGATGGCGCACCGGCTATTCTTTTTTTTCAATAATAAAATGATGGAGTCTGATTTGGTAATGTGACAAATTCAGAGAAAGATTCGGACACTGCCAAGCAACTTTCGTCAAGTAGGTTATTTAATAGTGAGTTTATATATGAAAATAACAAAGATAAGATAACCCAGGAATTATAAACCGGGTATAAGAAATAAAAACAAAGTTAGGTTAGGTTTGTAAAACTGTCACTGAAAATGCATTTTGGCGATGGAAAAAACCGATGACTTTGCGGTTGAACCAGTGACGTCACATTTCGAAATAACGCAAGCGCCGTGTTCTACGCCAAAAAACGACACTTATTAAACCACTTTTATAGTAGGGCTGTCCTGGGGACGTCCTAAAACTGTTTGAGTGGTTTAATCCGAATTTTGGTCCCACGTCAAACGTCCCCAGAACGTACATTTTGGACCTAGGGCGTTTGAGCATTAATGAATTTTATCACTATAAATAACTTACAAAACCAATAAAAACCAATTAAATTGGGACCCAATCAAAACCAGTTACGAAATAAGTATAAATCAATTTTATAATATGGATGTCCTTGGGACGTCCTAAAACTGTTTGAGTGGTTTAATCCGATTTTCGATCCAAAGACGTAGGTTTTGGACCTAGGTCGTTTGAGCATTAATGGATTTTATCAATATAAATAACTTAAAAAACCAATAAAAACCAAATAAAATGGCAACCAATCAAAACCAATCTCGAAATAAGTATAAACCAATTTTATAGTTATGCTGTCCTGGGAACGTCCTGAGGACGTATAAGTGTTTCCAACCGATCTTTGGTCCCACTTCAAACGTCCCCAGGACGTACGTTTTGGACCCGGGACGTTCGGCCCTTACTGGGACGTCCTGGGGACGACGTGTGCTACTTGGGTATAATCTAGCCAGCCATAGAAATACCCAAAACAAAAGTTGATTGCCCGGCAAAATGTGTGGGACCAATACGATCTACATAGAAGGCGTGGGATCAACCCGAAATAAAAAGAATATGGCGCCGTCTTACGTTCCTATTTGACATTCAGTCTGTTTGTTTACATCGCTAAATCGCGTCTGCCAGAGACTTTTTTAACGAGTTTTTATTGATTATTTTGATATTCAAATATTCCAAATGGTTTTGAAAATGTTGGTCATATTAGTGTTTACCTTGGAGTTAAGCTTTGCGCAGTGGCATTATCGTAACCAATGAGGTTTATCCGAGGTGCGATTATTGCTAGTAGACGTCATTGTAATTAATTTTTGCTCATACGGGAGGTGTTGTTAAGACAGCACTTCCCGCATTTTATGCAAATTTTTTTAGTAAGTTTACGGTTGGTTAAAGACGGGCGCCCCCTCCACGTGTGCTACTGGCGGGCAACTACTGGTAGGCAGTAAGTCGACCTGGGCGCATTGTAAGACGACCCGGGCGCCAGAAGCCTCCTACTTAAGGCCAAGAGCGCTTACGAAGGGGGTTCCGGGGTAGACCCCCTTCAAATTACAAGTCGGACAGTGTCCCCTGTCCAGGGCTCCGTTTGGAGCCGTTTTGCCTTAGAGCGTTTCATTAGCATAAGTCTTAGTTAAGAAATTTCACTAGTTTTAAGATGGATGAACTCGATAAAGAGGCATCCAAAAAGAGAGCTCGAGACAACGACTCTCAAAAGAAAGATCAGACCAAGTTGAGAAGGGAACACAGCAACTTAAGCATTGGAAGCGGACCAAGCAGAGATGAGAGCACTCAGCACGGTCCTTATTTGAACACTATTGCAGATGCAGTTAAAAGCATCGAATCAGAACTGGAAGCACTAACACAACAGAAAAAAGGCAAAATTAAAGACGAACTGAGAAGGATCCTCTCTGCTACCAAGATACTTGGAGCTAAGTTCGAAACACTGATGTCGCTTAAGAGTGGAAGCGATGAACTTGTAGAAATCAGAACATTACTAGAAAATCAAGGCGAGCAGATAACAGATCAAAACGCCAAAATTGATCTTCTTAGCACAAAGGCTCCCATCTCTTAAGCGACAGCAACTAATCTTAATTTGGGTCAACAAAACAAAGTCAAGGTGGCAGGCATCAGACGACCAGTCCAAGCACCTAAGGTTTACAAAGTTCAAATCACAGCCAGCGATAACATCACTGCAGAGGAACTTAAAAAAAGGATTACATCCAACATCAATCCAAGTGAGGTCGGGTTTGAGCCCACCAAGATCTATGCAGGCAGGGATAACAAAGTCATAATTGAATCAGCCAGTTCAGACGTTTGCAAGTTAGCAAAAGATCAAAAGATGATTGACCTTAAGCTCAGAGTTCATGCAGTTGGCAAAATGAATCCTAGAATGTCTATATTCAACGTCCCCTCTGATGTCACTAGGGAGGCACTGACGGATGAAATTATAAGGCAGAACTTTAAGGGTGTTCAGGATATCAAAATAGAGCCAGTTTTCAAGTTTGGACCAAGAGACAAACATTACGTGCATTGGGTTATTGAAGTTGACGCCAATACTCGCAGCAGAATACTTAGCAAAGGCACGCTTTATATCAACTGGCACTCTTGCAATGTAGAAGACAGAATCAATATAACCAAGTGCTACCATTGTCAAGGCTATGGTCATGTAGCAACAAAGTGTAATCAAGAAGTAGCCTGTGGAAACTGTGCGGGTAATCACGATACCAGAACATGTCCAAACAAGGAGAAGCCCGAAACGATCAAGTGCATTCTCTGTGTTAGAGCAAAGCTTGAAGACAGTGGGCACCGTCCGAGAGATGATAGGTGTGTAGCGTACAAGAGGCGAATGGAATCACACTTAGCAAACATCGAATTCCAACACGATGCAGAGTGAAATCAAGATAGGGCAGCAGAACCTACATCACTCGTATGGTGCTACTATTGCTATAATTGGCGAAGCAATGAATATGGGTCTGGACATTCTACTGATACAAGACCCGTATAAGAATCATATTGGGAACAAATTTTCAATTCCTGCATGTGGCAAGTGCAGAGTCATAGCAAAACATGAAATAAACTTTCAGGCATGCATTATAATTCTTAATCCGAAGATTCAAGTATTGAAATTAAGCCAGTATATGTCGGAGTATACAGCAACGGCAATAATTTCATACAAAGGGATTAGGATTAGAGTATGCAGCTCATATTGGCTCCCTCGAGCCAATTTTGCTTTGGACGTAGAATTATAACTAATAAGCTCATTCATCGCGGATGCTGGGGCACATCCAACAATAATAGGAGTAGATTCCAATGCTCACAACGCATTCTGGTACTCGTCTACTAACGACGATAGAGGCGAAACAGTCATTGACTTTATCAACGCTCATGATCTTCATCTCCTGAATCGAGTCAGCCAATACACGACTTTCACAGCAGCAACCGATGGAAGTAACATAGATCTCACGCTGGGAAGCACAAACATCATAGACAAGATAGCAAACTGGACGGTCCATCCAGACACGATTAGTGATCATAGATTAATAACATTCGACTTCCAATGCGAATCCCGCGTTGTGAAGTCGTTTTTTATGCCAGTTAGAACAAAGATTATGGTGAATAGAGCACTAGACATGGCGATTCGCATAGACTTTCTGAATGGTGTCCTGAGGAGCATTGGTGAGACCTGTGTCCCGCTAAGAAAAATCTATATTGGTAAACCGATTTGGTGGAACGAGCGAATCGAATTCGTAAAAGCAAGAACTTATAGAGACAGAAGAATATACCAACAAGAGCGGAATCCAGTTCTTAAAGAACAACTCAGGCTCACGTACTTGAGAAGTGCGGAGTCGCTAAGAGAAACAATAACACGGACCAAAAACAAATCATGGGACGACTTCGTTAATGAAAAGCTTACCATATAAGCTTGCGAGCAAGAAGCTGAGAGTGGGCGGCGACATCAAGCAGACAATGATGGTCGGTGGGAATCAAACCCTAGGCTTTGATGATACAGCTGAAGCATTTATAAATGAGTTCATAGCTACAGACGTAGCTGGCAACGATAACGAACTCCATCATCGTACAAGAATAGAAACTAATAACATTGAAGACTTGGTGGAGGTCCCATTAACACACATTGAAGAAGATGAAGTTCTTAAATATCTAAGCACAATAGATATCAAAAGAGCTCATGGTAACGACAATATTCCCGGCATCGTAATCAAAACTGTCGCTCCTGCAATTAGCAACCAAGTATGCAGAATATTCAATGATTGTTTTCTGCTATATTAATTTCTTAAGTGCTGGAAAGAAGGAAAGCTGGTCACTATTCCTAAACCAGATAAACTAGAGTACGATAGTCCTAACTCATACAGACCAATAACACTATTACCAATACTTGGCAAAGCGCTTGAAAACTTCATGAAAATTAAGTTTTTTTTACATCGAGAGGAACAACGATTCCATCACGAGAAACAGTTCGGCTTCAGAAAAGGAGTTAGCACTCAAGATGCAGTTAACTCATTAATTGGAAACATCAACAATGGGAGCAGGTACACTGCTTCCATTTTTCTTGACATTAAGGGAGCTTTCAACAACGTCTGGTGGCCGTCAGCGTTGGCATCGTACAAGCTCAAAGACCCGCCCGTCCGAATGTATCAGATGATGCAGAGCTACCTATCTGAGAGATCAGTCGAATTTACACATGGACCTAGCTCTATAACTAGACAAGTAAACATTGGTTGCCCGCAAGGCTCCAAGCTAGGACCAAACATATGGCACTTAGTAGTAGACGAACTGCTCTCTCAGTTTGATGACACTGAGGACTTCAAGATTGGAGCATTTGCAGATGACATCGTTGTCACGGTCTCAGGCAACAGCAGACCACAACTCGAGCAGAGGATGAATGCATCGTTAACAATAGTTAATAACTGGGCGATTAAGAACAAACTTGAATTTTCGGAAACCAAGTCAGTTTATATGGTGTTCGGCAGGAAACTAACAAGGAATCCCACAGTTTTACTGGGTAATATAAGACTTAGAAGAGTCAACAAGTACAAGTATTTAGGACTACTCATGGATGACAAATTAACCTTTACTGAATACATTAAGGTTACATCTGAAAAGGCAAAAGCTCTATTCCAAAGCTTGCGTAGACAACTTGGCAGGCTATACCAACTACCTGGGGCGGCTCTAAGAAAAATATTTTTTGGCGCTGTTATGCCGTGCTTCAATTACAACGCTGAAGTTTTTATTGAGCGAATAGACCATGCTAGGAATAAGCAAAGACTAGAGTCGACTAGAGGCCAGATATCTAGGTCTACCATTGGCGCATACAAAACCACATCCAACTTGGCATCATCCGTATTAGCCAAAATACCACCCATCAACGAATTGATGAGGGAAGCAGTATACATGAGAAAGCTCAAGAGAGGAGAAGAAATAATAATAGGAGAAGAACAAGTCAGCATAGCCCTAAATGGGCTTAAGGCATGTAAAGAAATCCTGAGGAATAGAACTATCACTGCTCGGCAAGAAAATTGGGAAGATGGCGAAACCGACAGACTAACCCATTCCTTCATACCGGACATCAGAAGGTGGCTCGATAACGACAAACAAGCAGTTATCAACAAGAGGACAATTCAAACCATCACTGGACAGGGACAGTTTATGGGGTATCTCGCAAAAATAGCAAGAGCAGACAACACACACTGCAGCAGATGCTTAGAAGAGGGTTTGCACATCATTGATGACCCAAGGCACAGGTTATTACATTGTCCAAGGTTCAACCACGCGAGAGCAAAACTTCGTCGAGCAACTAATGGCGCCTGGGGACTCCACAACGAAGATAGACTCGACATTCTGTTCGAGAACTTGTTAGCAAACAACAGTACACAGCTGCTCGCCGAGCTGGTACCAACTAGAGAGGAGGCGAACGTAGTCGCTTAAGGCAAAGCGGCTCCAACCGTATAGGATAAGTAGTAAGTAAGATAAAATTGTTCGCCAGATGGCGACCTTACCATTGGGACGCAGCAAATACGATCCACGGCAAAGCTCAACCTTAAAATAGGTTCGCACTTTAATTTAATTTCACGATTTGGAAGCATTTAATGGAGGGTTATTGGCACCTCCGGGTTAACACCCAAACAAAGCGGGGCATCTTTTACTTCCCCTTTTAATTGCTGAGACCTAATGGAAAGGACATTATTTCTTGTATATACAGGATGAAGAAAAAGGAAGCATTAGCACGGTAATGACTTTAATGGCACATTAACAGCCTTCAGCTGAACCTTTTCTAAGTATATACAGAAATCCTAGTGATTTCTGTTTTTTTTTATATTTTTTTTTTTCAAGTAAATTTGGCACTTTGCATTCGATTTTGATACGCGGGGGCACCTGGGGATATCCTTCAGATACCACAGGTGGAGTGGGAATAAGGTGGGACCCCCTTCCTTCTTCTTCTTCTTACCTTGGAGTTATAAAAAACTGATGGTGGGTGCATTCCCATTAAAAACAAGCATTGTTTACTAATCAGACAACAAGTCACAGTATACCATGAAAATCGGTACGCGTGTACCAAATGGCAACGCTGTAATGTTTATTTTGCCTGATCGTTGCTTTAAGCCAGTGGCGTGCGGTTTTTAACTAAAAATAATCCAGTGAAAAACTTGAAAACCTTTTAAGATATTTAAATTACGTTAAGGATATTATTATTATGAAGCATAATTCAAACAGTATTGAACTAATTAATTCTTTTAGTGAAAAACAATTTGAATTTTCTTTTTTTGATCATGTGGTAATCTCTAGTTGGCAATCTTTTTCATACAATATCACTTCAATTAATAGTCTGTTTCATAAAGCTTTCTGAGATAAGAATTCAAATGTATATAATAAGTACCGACCCAACTACCTACTGCGTACTTTAAAGAATGGGAAAGAGCTTATCTTTTTTGATGAGAACATTTCATCGGTTAAAAAAATGAATGCCTAGGTACTTATTATAAAGGTTCCTACAACTCCTATATACCTATCTCATTCATTTATTTTGAAACCAATGCAATAAAAGCGAAAAAATTAAAGAATATCTTCACACAAATTCTTTATTGCAAACCACAATCTATGAAATAGGTAGGTACACGCAAGCATACAGACCGCTTCAAGCTACTGCGAACATAGGGCGAAAGAAGTCTAATTTGCCAGTGTACGTACATGCAGAGACACCGCACGCCTATCAGTGAAGCAACCAACACTCAGGCTTCCGATCGCCTTTCGCTGCCGTTCGCTGCCGTTCGCCTTGTATTTAGTACGCCTCTAACCACGGTGCTGTGTGGAGCGTAGTCAATGAAACCGGAATTTGGTCAATAAATACGCAAATTTTTATAACATAATTTTCTTATTTTTTGTCACTGATAAATAAGAGCGTTTTATTGTCAACTGCTCAGATTTATCAGTGACGACGTGTTACAATGAAAATAATAAGGAGAAACAAAATAAAAGTAAGTTCTCAAAATAAAATAATACATTCTAAAAACCAAAAGGATTCTCCCAGTCAAAAAAAAAATAAAGCAAATGTTTAAAAAGTCCTCCTTGTTCGGCTAGTCAATATCAGAGCCTACTATAAAAACCCCTTCCAACGTTTCCAAGCATGTTAGGGGTGATAATTTGAAAAGCTTCTTCAAAAACAGATAGAAGTCATTAGGAGCAAGATCGGGAGATCGAGCTGGCCATAAAATAGTTCTCCGTGTACTTATAACCCGATTAGGAAATACATTATCAAGATATTCCCTAACAAGGCCAACATTGTGAGCGGAACAACCATCTTGTTGAAACCATGTTTCACCACATCTTACACCTAACAACTGCCTAGCAGTTGGAATAATGTGCTGCTGCAGTAGATCCAAGTATCTAGGACCATTCAAATTGCAATTGCCGTTAATAAAAAATGGCCCAATTACGTGTTCCCCTACAATACCCCCCCCAAACATTTAGTTTTTGGGGATACTGTGTTCTTACGTCAAAATACAAATGCAAATTTTCCCTCGACCAATATCGAACGTGTGTTGGGTTATGCCGATTTGACCATTTGACCATCTGCACTTTTTCGGCAACTTCGTAGACATCCATTTTTAGTTTTAAAAATGTATTATTTCAATTAAGAACTTAACCATCTGTTTCTCGAGCAAGGCAGAAATAAAACAAAATAATAAATACAAAATGAATTTCCAAAAGATAACACTGCAGCGTGCTTCGAATCCACCTCGGTCGTACGGCACGGAGAGTAAATTGGACTTGATTCCCCCTATGTTCGCAGTAGCTTGAAGCGGTCTGTATAATATATTCGTTTTTGAATTACAAAATCTAAGTACAAAATACATTTTGCAGCGTTGAATCTTGTGAACTTATAGTTAGATTATTATAATTACCTTAAAGTACGGGATGTTTCATTATAAATGCCCCCCCCCCCCTGTTATATATGTTAATATTTGAGCCAGAAAAATATTTTAAATACAAAAGTTATTTGAATTATAAAGTTCTTCAAAAATAAGGAAAAAAAAGTGTTTTTTTAAAGTGTCAAATATTGATAGCAACTTTCTTATTTTAAATACAAAACCCTGTATTTTTTTCCATTTTTGAATTCTAGGTTTTTTTCCTGATTTCAGAAATGCATACCTTATATGCACTGGCATCTATAGTTTTTGAGATATTGGACTCCCAACATGTATTTTTAGTTTTAAAAAATGATAAACATCCTGCATTATGAGTCATAGCCACCTAAGTGAAAAAACCTCCAATATCTCAAAAGATATAAGACTTTATGTTTATATCGAAAATTTTTTAGATCTAAAATTATATTTTTTTAGTTCCGATTTTCACATTACCTATAAAATATTAAAGCTTAGCATAGCAGTTTTAAAACGTTCTATAATAGTACAAAAAATAGATTAAAATTGAGAGGCAATAATTCAAGTTACTTACTTAGGTAGATACAAAATACCTGTTATTAAGACTTGACATTCTTTGCATGTAATTGTAATAGTATAAAATGAGTTTAAGCTCTTACCAAATGTTCTAAAATACCATTATAAAAAAAACAGAATAATGTTAAATTATTGCAAATTAAGGAAACCAGAAAATTCTGATACACAACTTATTTTAACAGAAAATATTTACAAATTATAAAGTTTTTAGACTCACTTCTAGTCAATTTGCAAAAATATATACCGGGTACATAGCGCTAGATCTAGGTATAGGATTTTCATACTTTTGCTGATCTAAAGCTACCAACAAGGGAACTCAATCAACCGCAATTTAACAGCTAATTTCTTGGAGTGAAAATAATTTTGCAGTTGCAGCCGTTTTCGAGAAAATAAAACTTCCATGCTTTTACAGTAAATGTAGATATGTCATTTTCTGGGAAAAGGCTGATTACAAAATTATATTTTCCATGATAAATTTGCAAAAAATTAGCAGATTAGTATTATTAGAAGATTATTTTATGTTTTACCCATTTTACCTGTCGTCGTATATAACAAGAATATAAGTAGTTGATTTTTTTAGCTAGACGTCTTGTCATAACAAATTACATTTTTTATCTTCAGCTTTATTTTTATAAAATTATACTCACTTTCCGGTTTTCTAGTTAACATATGTCCAGCAACATAAGTGTTAAATACCACTAGAGGTCTACAGGTTTTATCTACTTTTATTTAGAGAGATATGTAGAACATTTTGATTGATGACGTAGGCGCCTGTACCGGAAAAAATGAACGATATGCCATAATTTTGATACATTGGTCATGATACGTACGCGTAGACGTGAAATTTGGCATTTAATTCTGTCTTTTTCTCGTCTATAAAAAGACAAAGAGTTTCACTTAAATGGGGATATTAGAATCCCGCCTTTATGGTGCAACGTAGCATTTTTCATCAAGGTTATTACGACGTCTCTTGCATTAAGAGGAGACGTTAACTTACGTAGTATAACGTCTCCATGTTCTTAACCACTATCACAACGAGTGTTACCGAAGGAAAATCGAAGAAGAAAGAAAGGAATACTGGTGCTGAATATAAGAGACAAAGATGCCCGATCCAATAAATTTCACGTCTACGTCTACCAACTTAAACTCCCTAATAACTAACCGTTAGTCTAGCGCTAGCACACGCTATATAGATTAGGTACTTACAATGTAAGAATAGTATAATATTATTATATTGGTGAATGAATGAATGAATGAATGAATGAATGAAACTTTATTTGCAAAATACAACAATAATTGTACAAAACATTGTGAACAACAATAATTATACAATTCAGTTTAAGCATTGTCAAAATGTTTTCGTTTACCTGTTAAGTTGACATTCTTAGGTTAAATTTGTAGGAACATTTTTTTAAAAGTACTTATAAAAGACCATTTTAATTATTGTTACCTATTTTTATAAAATTACATTTTGTTCTGTACGATTTTATTAACTCAATTGTGATGTTGCTAACTAGACTACAATTATTATTACGTATCTTGCTTACAATGTAACATAAAATTACAGACGTAGGTACAAACCGAACAATAATATGATCAATATAAAGTTTCAGAAATATGTACAAACAACAAAAAAAAATATTTACTGCTTTGCAGCAAGTGTAAACGGTTTGACGTTTTCGACTAACAAAACTAATATTTTTTTGTCAAATTTTGGTTTGCCGGACAGGAAAAACTAATTTTTTGCGCTTGGAGCTGGATTTTAAGTTTTAAGTTAAGATTTTCAAGTGCACTATATACTCTTAAGATAAATAATAAAAAGAAAAATAAACATTAAACAAAAATATATACATCGGGAGCAAGAAATGCCCTGAAATTCTCGTCATTGCATTGGAGATATTTATCTGACTATCTCAAGGCTCACCTAGAGGGCCTCTATACATTTGACAGTTGTTTTTGACCCAAAAATTGTATACAGGACCTCTAATCTGCACCACATAATTAAAACTGCCAGGTATAAATATTATGTACAGAATTAAGTGAATAATATTTTGTTGGGAACAGAGTCATGACAATTTTCCAGTGAATCTACTTTCTGGTCTAACCGCTATCTTCGGTAACTCCTTGGCCATTTTCAGCAACATCCTTTCATTTTCTGAAGCAGTATCAGTCTCTGAAGTGATGGTGGTACTTCTCGATATTGAAAGCTTTTCAGAGGCAGTATCAGTTTCAGAAGTAGTAGTGGTTGAACTTGTAGATATTAGAAGCTTCTGCCTTTTCCTATAAACACGCATTGAATTTTAAATAAATATTTTTTCTACGACCATGCATATGGGCTGTTCTCCAAAAAATGGCGCGTTTTAAACCCATTAATAACACGAGAGTCTCTTGGTAAAGCAAAACTAGCATTTACAAAACGTGTTTAAAGAAAAAATTATAACAAATTTAACAAACCATATTTTTAACGCAAATACCCAATGTTTTATAATTTTTTTAGTGATGTCCCCCAGTCCAAGTCTCACCTTCGTTAATAGATCAAAATTGACAAATCTTACCTAGAGGACGCGCATCTTGAATATTTTTAAAAAGGAATCGACTCTTCATGACCAGTCTCCTTGCCACCGTCACAGAAAGCAGAGCAGGTGGTTTTGTTATGCAATTTTTTTTAGTTTAAAAAGTGAAAAGTACAGTGTGTTGAGCATAATTTCTTTAATTTAAAAAAAAGATAACTGCTTATTTAAAAAAATCATTTCTTATTTCCTATTTTAACAATAGCAAAGGTTTTCATCAGACAATAAAATACGGGAGACGTTTTCTATGCAAGGAAGTTAGGAGCGAAATTTAAATCAAAATAGTTTAGCACCATCATAAAATCAGACATCATACATAACATAAGCGTTTTATTTCAACAAAACCTCAGTTTTGTTAATACATTTCTCACTTTTGTTAGCACATTAATTCAAAAATAAAAAAATTTTCGTCAAATATTACTGTGGGATTTACTAAAAGGGTTTAGTCTATTTTAGAACGGTCCTAAGTTTAAGTGAAATTTTACTTTTGTTAATTAATTTTTCCAATTAATACTTGATGTCACGCAACGATGTAGAAGGGCGATAATAAAATAAGGAGTAGATTAATTTTGTATTTATTTAAAAGGTGTATTTATGAAATGTATTAAAAAACCTAAATGCTTCTAAAAGTTTTGTTTACATTTCTGTCACTGACGAAATGTCAGTTTCAAAATATTAGCTGCGTTCAAATCACATAACAGCGAGTTCGGATCTCTTACCACTGCTTGTACCTTGTCTTGCACCAATCTCTACTGATAAAAGCGACAGCTTTGAAATGAGTGGGCTGTGAGTAAAGAAAGTTTTCTTGACTGAGCTTTTCGAGTTTGTAAATAAATTAATATACTTGTTTTGGGTTTTTTTTGTTTGGTATATTTTTCGGGCATAATACGTGACCTTCACTTTTGTTTGTTTTGCCTCGTAGTGCCCTCATAAATATATTTCTTGTGCTGAAAATAGCTTCAAAATATGGCGTTTTTGTGGACAAAATTAGAGGTGTTTCATTGGTTACTGAACAACTTGGGATATTAAATAAGGTAAATTAATACTTCTAAAAACGTTTATTTACGGAAATTATAAACGAACTTATAACCAATTCCCACAAAACAATCCTTTCTGGGGGCTATAAATTTAAACCACCCCCCAGAGGTAGTCTAAAAGATCACCAACTTTATAACCTCAAACACAGATAATGAAGTGGTGGTGAAACCTGTCAAAAAAAATTAGTTTTAGGGCATTTTTTCCTAAAATATGGTATATTTTGAGAAAACAAGCAGTTATTTTGCATTAACATTACAAAGTAATCAATAACTTTCTGTCTTTTCTGTATGGGTAAATGCTTTTTGAAAAATGGTTTTAAAATTTAGTACCCCCCACAGGTGTAAATATTTAGACCTGTGGGGGGTACTATTTTAGATCTTAGTAAATCTCACTGTTAAAGATTAAGCTCAACCACGAATTGGAGCTGATAATAAAACTCATTACGATTAAACAAGTTCGACAAATAATATGTAGGACAATATTAATTTAAAAAAAAGGTCAGGTTTTTTGGAGAACAGCCCATATTTACCTACTTTCCTGAACGCATTTTAGTTTTAAAAGCGTTACTTCCCCGCACCCGTGCAGGAGAGTAAAAACTCTATTCAATTTGAAGTTGTTTTTTTTATATTTTTTACGTTTTTATCAAATATAAAAAACTGGGATGGGATCTGGTCTTGATTCTAGATTTGTTGCTAAAATCATGTCATAAAGGTGCCGTGGGCGAAAATTTTGTAAAAATATGACAAATATAATAACTTAAACTAAAATTGTAGCAAACAATGTGCCATAGGGCCGCAGGCAAAATTTTTTGCAGTTTAAGAAGAAAGTTCTTCAAAAATTTTTATCTTTTTTAAGTTTTTTAGGAAATATGAGAAAAACTGGATTGGGATCTGGTACTAATCATAGATTTGTTGCTAAAATAATGTAATTAATGCGCCGCAGGCGAAAATTTTTTAAAAATATACTATTGGTTTACTTAATCAATCAATCAATTAATGTGTTGTAGCGCCAAGGCGAAATTAGCTGTTAAATTGCGGTTGATTGAGTTCCCTTGTTGGTAGCTTTAGATCAGCAAAAGTATGAAAATCCTATACCTAGATCTAGCGCTATGTACCCGGTATATATTTTTGCGAATTGACTAGAAGTGAGTCTAAAAACTTTATAATTTGTAAATATTTTCTGTTAAGATAAGTTGTGTATCAGAATTTTCTGGTTTCCTTAATTTGCAATAATTTAACATTATTTTGTTTTTTTTATAATGGTATTTTAGAACATTTGGTAAAGAGCTTAAACTCATTTTATACTATTACAATTACATGCAAAGAATGTCAAGTCTTAATAACAGGTATTTTGTATCTACCTAAGTAAGTAACTTGAATTATTGCCTCTCAATTTTAATCTATTTTTTGTACTATTATAGAACGTTTTAAAACTGCTATGCTAAGCTTTAATATTTTATAGGTAATGTGAAAATCGGAACTAAAAAAATATAATTTTAGATCTAAAAAATTTTCGATATAAATATAAAGTCTTATATCTTTTGAGATATTGGAGGTTTTTTCACTTAGGTGGCTATGACTCATAATGCAGGATGTTTATCATTTTTTAAAACTAAAAATACATGTTGGGAGTCCAATATCTCAAAAACTATAGATGCCAGTGCATATAAGGTATGCATTTCTGAAATCAGGAAAAAAACCTAGAATTCAAAAATGGAAAAAAATACAGGGTTTTGTATTTAAAATAAGAAAGTTGCTATCAATATTTGACACTTTAAAAAATCACTTTTTTTTACTTATTTTTGAAGAACTTTATAATTCAAATAACTTTTGTATTTAAAATATTTTTCTGGCTCAAATATTAACATATATAACAGGGGGGGGGGCATTTATAATGAAACATCCCGTACTTTAAGGTAATTATAATAATCTAACTATAAGTTCACAAGATTCAACGCTGCAAAATGTATTTTGTACTTAGATTTTGTAATTCAAAAACGAATATATTATACAGACCGCTTCAAGCTACTGCGAACATAGGGGGAATCAAGTCCAATTTACTCTCCGTGCCGTACGACCGAGGTGGATTCGAAGCACGCTGCAGTGTTATCTTTTGGAAATTCATTTTGTATTTATTATTTTGTTTTATTTCTGCCTTGCTCGAGAAACAGATGGTTAAGTTCTTAATTGAAATAATACATTTTTAAAACTAAAAATGGATGTCTACGAAGTTGCCGAAAAAGTGCAGATGGTCAAATGGTCAAATCGTCATAACCCAACACACGTTCGATATTGGTCGAGGGAAAATTTGCATTTGTATTTTGACGTAAGAACACAGTATCCCCAAAAACTAAATGTTTGGGGGGGGGGGTATTGTAGGGGAACACGTAATTGGGCCATTTTTTATTAACGGCAATTGCAATTTGAATGGTCCTAGATACTTGGATCTACTGCAGCAGCACATTATTCCAACTGCTAGGCAGTTGTTAGGTGTAAGATGTGGTGAAACATGGTTTCAACAAGATGGTTGTTCCGCTCACAATGTTGGCCTTGTTAGGGAATATCTTGATAATGTATTTTCTAATCGGGTTATAAGTACACGGGGAACTATTTTATGGCCAGCTCGATCTCCCGATCTTGCTCCTAATGACTTTTATCTGTTTTTGAAGAAGCTTTTCAAATTATCACCCCTAACATGCTTGGAAACGTTGGAAGGGGTTTTTATAGTAGGCTCTGATATTGTCTAGCCGAACAAGGAGGACTTTTTGAACATTTGCTTTATTTTTTTTTGGCTGGGAGAATCCTTTTGGTTTTTAGAATGTATTATTTTATTTTGAGAACTTGCTTTTATTTTGTTTCTCCTTATTATTTTCATTGTAACACGTCGTCACTGATAAATCTGAGCAGTTGACAATAAAACGCTCTTATTTATCAGTGACAAAAAATAAGAAAATTACGTTATAAAAATTTGCGTATTTATTGACCAAATTCCGGTTTCATTGACTACGCTCCACACAGCACCGTGGTTAGAGGAGTACTAAATACAAGGCGAACGGCAGCGAACGGCAGCGAAAGGCGATCGGAAGCCTGAGTGTTGGTTGCTTCACTGATAGGCGTGCGGTGTCTCTGCATGTACGTACACTGGCAAATTAGACTTCTTTCGCCCTATGTTCGCAGTAGCTTGAAGCGGTCTGTATGCTTGCGTGTACCTACCTATTTCATAGATTGTGGTTTGCAATAAAGAATTTGTGTGAAGATATTCTTTAATTTTTTCGCTTTTATTGCATTGGTTTCAAAATAAATGAATGAGATAGGTATATAGGAGTTGTAGGAACCTTTATAATAAGTACCTAGGCATTCATTTTTTTAACCGATGAAATGTTCTCATCAAAAAAGATAAGCTCTTTCCCATTCTTTAAAGTACGCAGTAGGTAGTTGGGTCGGTACTTATTATATACATTTGAATTCTTATCTCAGAAAGCTTTATGAAACAGACTATTAATTGAAGTGATATTGTATGAAAAAGATTGCCAACTAGAGATTAGCACATGATCAAAAAAAGAAAATTCAAATTGTTTTTCACTAAAAGAATTAATTAGTTCAATACTGTTTGAATTATGCTTCATAATAATAATGTCCTTAACGTAATTTAAATATCTTAAAAGGTTTTCAAGTTTTTCACTGGATTATTTTTAGTTAAAAACCGCACGCCACTGGCTTAAAGCAACGATCAGGCAAAATAAACATTACAGCGTTGCCATTTGGTACACGCGTACCGATTTTCATGGTATACTGTGACTTGTTGTCTGATTAGTAAACAATGCTTGTTTTTAATGGGAATGCACCCACCATCAGTTTTTTATAACTCCAAGGTAAGAAGAAGAAGAAGGAAGGGGGTCCCACCTTATACCCACTCCACCTGTGGTATCTGAAGGATATCCCCAGGTGCCCCCGCGTATCAAAATCGAATGCAAAGTGCCAAATTTACTTAAAAAAAAAAAATATAAAAAAAAACAGAAATCACTAGGATTTCTGTATATACTTAGGAAAGGTTCAGCTGAAGGCTGTTAATGTGCCATTAAAGTCATTACCGTGCTAATGCTTCCTTTTTCTTCATCCTGCATATACAAGAAATAATGTCCTTTCCATTAGGTCTCAGCAATTAAAAGGGGAAGTAAAAGATGCCCCGCTTTGTTTGGGTGTTAACCCGGAGGTGCCAATAACCCTCCATTAAATGCTTCCAAATCGTGAAATTAAATTAAAGTGCGAACCTATTTTAAGGTTGAGCTTTGCCGTGGATTGTATTTGCTGCGTCCCAATGGTAAGGTCGCCATCTGGCGAACAATTTTATCTTACTTACTACTTATCCTATACGGTTGGAGCCGCTTTGCCTTAAGCGACTACGTTCGCCTCCTCTCTAGTTGGTACCAGCTCGGCGAGCAGCTGTGTATTGTTGTTTGCTAACAAGTTCTCGAACAGAATGTCGAGTCTATCTTCGTTGTGGAGTCCCCAGGCGCCATTAGTTGCTCGACGAAGTTTTGCTCTCGCGTGGTTGAACCTTGGACAATATAATAACCTGTGCCTTGGGTCATCAATGATGTGCAAACCCTCTTCTAAGCATCTGCTGCAGTGTGTGTTGTCTGCTCTTGCTATTCTTGCGAGATACCCCATAAACTGTCCCTGTCCAGTGATGGTTTGAATTGTCCTCTTGTTGATAACTGCTTGTTTGTCGTTATCGAGCCACCTTCTGATGTCCGGTATGAAGGAATGGGTTAGTCTGTCGGTTTCGCCATCTTCCCAATTTTCTTGCCAAGCAGTGATAGTTCTATTCCTCAGGATTTCTTTACATGCCTTAAGCCTATTTAGGGCTATGCTGACTTGTTCTTCTCCTATTATTATTTCTTCTCCTCTCTTGAGCTTTCTCATGTATACTGCTTCCCTCATCAATTCGTTGATGGGTGGTATTTTGGCTAATACGGATGATGCCAAGTTGGATGTGGTTTTGTATGCGCCAATGATAGACCTAGATATCTGGCCTCTAGTCGACTCTAGTCTTTGCTTATTCCTAGCATGGTCTATTCGCTCAATAAAAACTTCAGCGTTGTAATTGAAGCACGGCATAACAGCGCCAAAAAATATTTTTCTTAGAGCCGCCCCAGGTAGTTGGTATAGCCTGCCAAGTTGTCTACGCAAGCTTTGGAAAGGTTAATTTGTCATCCATGAGTAGTCCTAAATTCTTGTACTTATTGACTCTTCTAAGTCTTATATTACCCAGTAAAACTGTGGGATTCCTTGTTAGTTTCCTGCCGAACACCATATAAACTGACTTGGTTTCCGAAAATTCAAGTTTGTTCTTAATCGCCCAGTTATTAACTATTGTTAACGATGCATTCATCCTCTGCTCGAGTTGTGGTCTGCTGTTGCCTGAGACCGTGACAACGATGTCATCTGCAAATGCTCCAATCTTGAAGTCCTCAGTGTCATCAAACTGAGAGAGCAGTTCGTCTACTACTAAGTGGCATATGTTTGGTCCTAGCTTGGAGCCTTGCGGGCAACCAATGTTTACTTGTCTAGTTATAGAGCTAGGTTCATGTGTAAATTCGACTGTTCTCTCAGATAGGTAGCTCTGCATCATCTGATACATTCGGACGGGCGGGTCTTTGAGCTTGTACGATGCCAACGCTGACGGCCACCAGACGTTGTTGAAAGCTCCCTTAATGTCAAGAAAAATGGAAGCAGTGTACCTGCTCCCATTGTTGATGTTTCCAATTAATGAGTTAACTGCATCTTGAGTGCTAACTCCTTTTCTGAAGCCGAACTGTTTCTCGTGATGGAATCGTTGTTCCTCTCGATGTAAAAAAAACTTAATTTTCATGAAGTTTTCAAGCGCTTTGCCAAGTATTGGTAATAGTGTTATTGGTCTGTATGAGTTAGGACTATCGTACTCTAGTTTATCTGGTTTAGGAATAGTGACCAGCTTTCCTTCTTTCCAGCACTTAAGAAATTAAGATAGCAGAAAACAATCATTGAATATTCTGCATACTTGGTTGCTAATTGCAGCAGCGACAGTTTTGATTACGATGCCGGGAATAATGTCGTTACCATGAGCTCTTTTGATATCTATTGTGCTTAGATATTTAAAAACTTCATCTTCTTCAATGTGTGTTAATGGGACCTCCACCAAGTCTTCATTGTTATTAGTTTCTATTCTTGTACGATGATGGAGTTCGTTATCGTTGCCAGCTACGTCTGTAGCTATGAACTCATTTATAAATGCTTCAGCTGTATCATCAAAGCCTAGGGTTTGATTCCCACCGACCACCATTGTCTGCTTGATGTCGCCGCCCACTCTCAGCTTCTTGCCTTGCTCGCAAGCTTATATGGTAAGCTCCAAGGATCATTCTGAAGTTTTTCATTAACGAAGTCGTCCCATGATTTGTTTTTGGTCCGTGTTATTGTTTCTCTTAGCGACTCCGCACTCCTCAAGTACGTGAGCCTGAGTTGTTCTTTAAGAACTGGATTCCGCTCTTGTTGGTATATTCTTCTGTCTCTATAAGTTCTTGCTTTTACGAATTCGATTCGCTCGTTCCACCAAATCGGTTTACCAATATAGATTTTTCTTAGCGGGACACAGCTCTCACCAATGCTCCTCAGGACACCATTCAGAAAGTCTATGCGAATCGCCATGTCTAGTGCTCTATTCACCATAATCTTTGTTCTAACTGGCATAAAAAACGACTTCACAACGCGGGATTCGCATTGGAAGTCGAATGTTATTAATCTATGATCACTAATCGTGTCTGGATGGACCGTCCAGTTTGCTATCTTGTCTATGATGTTTGTGCTTCCCAGCGTGAGATCTATGCTACTTCCACCGGTTGCTGCTGTGAAAGTCGTGTATTGGCTGACTCGATTCAGGAGATGAAGATCATGAGCGTTGATAAAGTCAATGACTGTTTCGCCTCTATCGTCGTTGGTAGACGAGTACCAGAATGCGTTGTGAGCATTGGAATCTACTCCTATTATTGTTGGATGTGCCCCAGCATCCGCGATGAATGGGCTTATTAGTTCTAATTCTACGTCCAAAGCAAAATTGGCTCGAGGGAGCCAATATGAGCTGCATACTCTAATCCTAATCTCTTTGTATGAAATTATTGCCGTTGCTGTATACTCCGACATATACTGGCTTAATTTCAATACTTGAATCTTCGGGTTAAGAATTATAATGCATGCCTGAAAGTTTATTTCATGTTTTGCTATGACTCTGCACTTGCCACATGCAGGAATTGAAAATTTGTTCCCAATATGATTCTTATACGGGTCTTGTATCAGTAGAATGTCCAGACCCATATTCATTGCTTCGCCAATTATAGCAATAGTAGCACCATACGAGTGATGTAGGTTCTGCTGCCCTATCTTGATTTCACTCTGCATCGTGTTGGAATTCGATGTTTGCTAAGTGTGATTCCATTCGCCTCTTGTACGCTACACACCTATCATCTCTCGGACGGTGCCCACTGTCTTCAAGCTTTGCTCTAACACAGAGAATGCACTTGATCGTTTCGGGCTTCTCCTTGTTTGGACATGTTCTGGTATCGTGATTACCCGCACAGTTTCCACAGGCTACTTCTTGATTACACTTTGTTGCTACATGACCATAGCCTTGACAATGGTAGCACTTGGTTATATTGATTCTGTCTTCTACATTGCAAGAGTGCCAGTTGATATAAAGCGTGCCTTTGCTAAGTATTCTGCTGCGAGTATTGGCGTCAACTTCAATAACCCAATGCACGTAATGTTTGTCTCTTGGTCCAAACTTGAAAACTGGCTCTATTTTGATATCCTGAACACCCTTAAAGTTCTGCCTTATAATTTCATCCGTCAGTGCCTCCCTAGTGACATCAGAGGGGACGTTGAATATAGACATTCTAGGATTCATTTTGCCAACTGCATGAACTCTGAGCTTAAGGTCAATCATCTTTTGATCTTTTGCTAACTTGCAAACGTCTGAACTGGCTGATTCAATTATGACTTTGTTATCCCTGCCTGCATAGATCTTGGTGGGCTCAAACCCGACCTCACTTGGATTGATGTTGGATGTAATCCTTTTTTTAAGTTCCTCTGCAGTGATGTTATCGCTGGCTGTGATTTGAACTTTGTAAACCTTAGGTGCTTGTACTGGTCGTCTGATGCCTGCCACCTTGACTTTGTTTTGTTGACCCAAATTAAGATTAGTTGCTGTCGCTTAAGAGATGGGAGCCTTTGTGCTAAGAAGATCAATTTTGGCGTTTTGATCTGTTATCTGCTCGCCTTGATTTTCTAGTAATGTTCTGATTTCTACAAGTTCATCGCTTCCACTCTTAAGCGACATCAGTGTTTCGAACTTAGCTCCAAGTATCTTGGTAGCAGAGAGGATCCTTCTCAGTTCGCCTTTAATTTTGCCTTTTTTCTGTTGTGTTAGTGCTTCCAGTTCTGATTCGATGCTTTTAACTGCATCTGCAATAGTGTTCACATAAGGACCGTGCTGAGTGCTCTCATCTCTGCTTGGTCCGCTGCCAATGCTTAAGTTGCTGTGTTCCCTTTTCAACTTGGTCTGATCTTTCTCTTGAGAGTCGTTGTCTCGAGCTCTCTTTTTGGATGCCTCTTTATCGAGTTCATCCATCTTAAAACTAGTGAAATTTCTTAACTAAGACTTATGCTAATGAAACGCTCTAAGGCAAAACGGCTCCAAACGGAGCCCTGGACAGGGGACACTGTCCGACTTGTAATTTGAAGGGGGTCTACCCCGGAACCACCTTCGTAAGCGCTCTTGGCCTTAAGTAGGAGGCTTCTGGCGCCCGGGTCGTCTTACAATGCGCCCAGGTCGACTTACTGCCTACCAGTAGTTGCCCGCCAGTAGCACACGTGGAGGGGGCGCCCGTCTTTAACCAACCGTAAACTTACTAAAAAAATTTGCATAAAATGCGGGAAGTGCTGTCTTAACAACACCTCCCGTATGAGCAAAAATTAATTACAATGACGTCTACTAGCAATAATCGCGCGTTTTTTTGGCGAAACGTAGTTTCACACAAATGCAAACGCTGTCGAAAAACCCCCTCCCCCCTACGTAACGTTTTGTAACCCCCCTCCCCCCTATGACCATTACGTAATTTGTGCACGGGCCCTGTAGTCCCAGTGGAGGAGGGCGAGAAAATTGATATTTTTTTCTTAAAAATTATACTCTTTAGACCCCCCGTTTTAGGAAAACTGATCCCGTCTCTGTTTCTAAATTTTTTCGAATAAAAGTAGAGTATGATCATGGGGGAAATAATATTTTTCTACGGTATGACGAAAATTTCGAGAAAGTTGAAGAAAAAAATAAAAAAAGTAGCAGAGCTCAAGTTTTTCGTCAAAAAAATGTTTTTTGTAAAGAAACAGCAAAATAAATCTTTTCACCCCTTTTTGCGTGTTACAAATATTGGCAGCCCCTTATTTTTCGCTTTTGCCCTCCCGCTAGTTTTGAAGAATTGGTTCGCCACATGTTTCGAGATCATGTCATAAAACACCTCGAAAATATCAAATGTAGTGTAGGGCCAGCTTTATTTAAAATCAATAATATCGCAAGCAAAAAGCTCTGCAGGAAAAATAGCGCCGTTTATTGATTTCTTTGGCTGCTAATGCTTGCTGCATGGTTTGGCCGTTTCCGTATAGATGTCACTAGTAGAACAGAATGGAAAGAAATTTAATTAAAAGCGAAGATATTTCTTTCTAATGCTAACAACCTCACGAGTTTATCGCTCAGTATCGTAAATAATGGACCCTGCCGCCTCCTTTAAGCAAGAAAAAGCTGTGGTTTAGACCTGAAAACATCTAATTTTTTCTCGATCATCTCATGGTGTGGCCGCCATCTAGCGGAATTTGCAGACATCTTGTCAACGGTTATTATTGCAACTATGATATATGCTCACAATGAAAGAGTGGCGACAATTTTTTCTCATGAAATCAGTCCGGAGATAATAACAAACTGGCACCATTGCTCAATATACCTGTTTCTTTTGTGCGCGCAGAACTTTCTATGCCATTTCTGTTTGATTTATTGAAATCCTATCCTTAAGGAAAATCTTAGGAACCCTGTATATGCCAAAAACTAACCTAAAATGACAAAGTCAAAAAGTCAGTATTGCACATAGAAAAATATAAAAAATCATATTTGCAGCTACCTTCTGCTGTACCAGTTTTATGTTGAGATAAGTGTAGCTTAGCCTAGAAGCCCTGTATACGATTTTTGACAGTTAATGTTTGACCAGAGGTGAGCAACTGGATTTGACAGTTTGTTAGGGAAATGTTTGAAATTGTGTGTAACCAATGACAATAAATAACTTTGTCACTGTCAGATTTTTGATCAATAAAATGAAATTTTGCTGTATCAAAAACTGTAAAAATACGTGCCTCGACGAATTTGTATTGTACCTCTGTCCAACGGAGAAGGAAACTCAGGAAAAGTAAAAAGAAAATATGCATTTACCAAGCTGGAAAATTAATGAAAATAGCCGAATGTGCGAGGTATGTGAGCTACAAGCAGTAGGTACAAACATACGCATTTAGCATGTACTTCGTTAATAAATAACACATTATGTTTCCATATTTTATTGTAAGAAAAAGAGTAACAAAAATATAGATCATAGGAGTCTTTATATTTTACTTATTATTTACATTTTTAATATCTACCGTGTGTATTTACTGTATGTTTTTGTGTTTTTGCCAAAGCTTGACATATTTTACTAACCAAAAAAAAATCAATCTTTCAAAAACTGTCTGGGGAAATTATAAAAAGGGCCAACAAAACATCAGTCCATTTCATAAAATCCGTTTTACATGCAAATATGAAAAAAAATAGAAAGAGAGGGCAATATGGTAAAACAATAACTGTTAAATGTATAGAGGGCCTCTAGTTTAGCGTGACCTTCGGTCACTAATCATAGCCTACCAATCAGCTGTTGATAGTGGTTTCTCCAGTCAATGTCAGTCAAATTATCTCTTTTAGGTTACCTAATATTATTGTCATGTTCACTGGCGTTTTATGAAAAATAAGAAGTCCGTCATATAATTCAGGACACTAGAAATTTGCTTATAAGTGAGCTAATCGTTTTTGCATTATTTATTCTTTACTTTTTACCTATAGGACCTATGTAGTATTATAAATAAACAGTTTAAAGTAGGTACTTTCAAAATCTTTCCGTTCCAATCTAGTTATAAAGTAAGTAATACTTTTTACCTTTAGGTATACCTATGTATTTTTATAAAGAAACAATTTAAGTAGGGATTTTTAAAATCTTTGTTTTTTAATCTAGTTAGTAGTTTTACATAGCTACTAATAATAAAAACTCTTCATCGATGTTATGAAGTCGCTTACTTTGAAATGCAACTCACAGACCTATGAAAATAGAGATTAGAATTCTTTTTGTTCATAGGAGGTTGATCAGGATTTCTTCTACCTATATATTGTAATATAAAATAATAAAATAGGTAATTACTATTGTAGGTAAATGTTAAAATTATATTGTTAATTTTGGATGGAATGGATTTTGTTGTAATGTTTTAATTTTCATTGCTAAAAAAGAATTATCTATATATAAGTATCATATAAAAAAAAACTTACCCTAGAAGTTTTGCTCGGCACAAAATGTGGTCACTCTCGCTCTATGGCATTGATCGATTTTCCACAGATAGATAATAATACAGCAAAAGTTCCGCATTTTTTAAACAAATTTTAAGAAAAGATGGACTTGACACTGACTTTGAAATATGAAAAAGAATTTTGTTATTTTTTATTTTTCCGACGGTTATGGTGACAGCGTCATACGTACAGGTTAGAAACTTCTATCCACAGCTGATCTATTCTGACAACCGAGTTGGTAGGCTATAATGTAGAGTTATTGGAAATAAAAAAATGATGGTTTTTAGATTTTTTTGAGATGGAGGAGGGGACAATTTTCTTTAAAAAGGTCATAGGATCATGAAAGAAAGGGACAGTGCAAAAAACTATAAATCAGATAAATTCGCAGACGTTCCACTGAGTTTTCCGGATTTCTGGAGCGCAAAGACGATAAAAGACGCAACGCAAACCAGTTTTATGCTTCCTTGAATAAAAAAACGTGGAACGTTTGTCTTTCTACTTACTATTAGTGGGTTTCCTTGAAGACCATACAACATTGAGTATCATGGCCAGACTTGTTCGGTTTCAAGCATAGATTTAAAATTTTTATTAAAAAAAAACTTTTATACAGGTCTAAATATTTACACCTGTGGGGGGGTACTAAATTTTAAAACCAATTTTCAAAAAACACTTACCTATACCAGAAAAGATACAAAGTTATTGATTATTTTGTATTATTATTGTAAAATACCACTGAAAAACTGCTTTTTTCCTCAAAATATACCATATTTTAGGAGAAAATGCCCTAAAACTAATTGTTTTTGACAGGTTTGAAAATGGCAAATTGTGAATACGCCAAAAATTCGGCACATAAATAGCTTCATTATCTGTGTTTGAGGTTTAAAGTTGGTGATTTTTTAGACCACCTCTGGGGGGTGGTTTAAATTTATAGCCCCCAGAAAAAATTTTTTTGTGGCAACTTGGTAAGTTCGTTTATAATTTCCCTAAGTAACCGTTTTTACAAGAATTAATTTACCTTATTTAATGTCCTAAATTGTTCATTAATCAATAAAACATAACATAAGTAAATAAGTAATAAAACAAACATAACATAAGTAAAGGTCACTGATTATGCACGAAAACTGTTTCCAATGAAAAAAATTTAAAACAACTCTACCTAAAAGCGTAATCATCAACTTTCACTGGAAAATCACACTCAAAAGTCTCAAAGCTGCAGTTTTCATGGGTGAAGTACCTGATGCATTACAGTACATGATGAGCTGATGTTCTACCAGAGAACCGGGCACCGTCCAGTTCGTTGAGTCGACATGACTCTTTTGGGAACGCATCAGTAAATGATTTTTGGATTCAGGTCGGTTTTTAGCCGCATTTGTTTCCATGGCCTCCTTTGACGAAATATTTTTATTCGTGGTTTGCGATTGCGATTGGTTTGTGTGTTGTAAAGTTTTTCATACTTTCGATAGATAAAAACCCCTTTTAATTAAATACAAATTTAATCTAATCCTTATTTTATGATTACGTATCGAAAACGTTTTGTGACAGTGACTATTAATCTCGAAAATCAATAAACAAGGGTAAGTTGTGATAAGAGTGACATATAACGTCAATTTTAATTTGCTCAACAGAGTGTTTACCATTTAGATCCCCCGCTAGGTTTAAAAAAAAAAACGTCTTTTATTGTTATATTATTATTCTTATAAATCAAACTATGTACAATACTCAAGGAAGTTGGTATAAAATGCTTAAAACCAACAATTTCACTTAAACTAAGGACCTGTCTAAAATAGGCTAAACCCTTTTAGTAAATCCCACTGTTAAAGAACAAGCTTTTATTAAATGCACTCCAAAGTAGAAAATAATATTTTATCTTTCTCATACCATAATAAAAGCGATGGGAGCAATGATTCACCTAAGAAACAGTTGTATTAGTCTATAACCTGAGGACATTTTCAAACTCTTGGCAAGCACGGAAATCGAGCAAACTAAATATTTTTCCCCCTTTACTTCCCTCGTTAGAGTGAGGTGTGTACCTGAAAATACCATATTAAGTCAGTTAAATTTGATTAGCAAAACATGACCGAAAATCGTCCATCTTGAATTCGCCATATTAAATTTTTAAAATCTGATCAAAAATTCGTATTCCTTATCCCCAAAAGCCCCCGTATACCAATTTTTGTTGAAATCGGACAAACTTAATTGTTTTCTCCCTCCACTCTCCTCGTAGGGGGGAGGGGTGCCTGATAATGACATATTATTGTATTCTCACCGGAACTATAAATGCATGCCAAATTTAAAGGCAATAGGATGTGTATAAGTTAGTTAAAATTGGTTAGCAAAAGATGACCACAAATCGTCCATCTTGAATCTGCCATATTGAATTTTCAAAACCTCTATCCCCAAGTGCCCCAACACACCAAATCTCAACGTAATCGGGCGAGCTGTCAATTTCATCACACTATATTCTTGTGTTGTCACCACTATATAAGCATGCCAAATTTGAAGCCGATCGGATCTCGGGAAGTTGTTAAAAATTAAGTTGCAATATTCCACTCGAACAAACATATCTAGTTCATTACATATATACATATATACATTGCAAGTTAAATAAAAGCTTGTAAAAAAATAAGGATGTAGTGCCGCGTTAACCAGAATGAATTACCTCTCAACTTTTTCTATGGAAAGATGCAACGCCAACGCCAGTGGCGGTCCCAGCCATTTGAAAAGGGGGGGGGGCGGTTTCGAGACGAAAAAAAAACTAGGATAAAAGCATAGCTTTTATGAGGAACACATCAATATATGCAAACTAAACTTAATAACTACAAGCGCGGATTTGACCTCAAATCTAGTGGAGGGCGGTAGATTTTCAGTTGTTTATTTCATACATTTTTTACTTTAAAAAATGTTTAAATGCGCAGAAAATTTTTGAGCATAGCGCTGCAGGCGAAATTTTTTAAGAAAATTGCACTAAAAACGCATGTTTTCATTTAAAATTAAACTAAAATTGTAAATATATCAATGGTTTCAAAGCACAGCAGTCGAAAAGAGAAAATGCCACTACAAGTGCCACTTTTAACACAAAATTAAACTCTAATACCGTAAATATCAAAGGTGTTATAGCGCCGCAATTTATGCCCTACTTTGTAAAAATATCGCCACACTTGTTCATTGCCTCGAAAATGTAATCAGATATGTTTTGATTTAAGCTTTTGCCTACTTCTGAACAATATTGTTTGCAAATACTGACTTCTCCCAATAAAAGTTCAAGAATTTGTGTTTTGAATTAATCAAACAGTTTATCGTATTTAGAAACGACTTTAGTTAATTTTGCCTTGATTTTGGCTTCACGTTGTACAAAACTTGGTATAAATATATTCAGGTCAAAAATACTTTTTTATGTCCGAAATGATTTTATCTAAAACTTGTTTATAAATTAAATAGAAACTCTATAAAACTGTTCTGTATTTCCAATATCGTGGTTTTCGCGGTGAGTACTTCATGCATTTATTTATTCTTGATGTGACGAATTATAGGTCAAACTGTCCCAAAATACTGTGGAGGAATTATTGAATGTCTTTAAAACAGACTTGGCTGCCCAGTGGATAACCGAAAAAGCCCACTGGGTTTTTTTTGGGTAAAACCCACTTAAAAAAAAAAACACGTAGGGCTTTTTTAAAAGTGGATTTTTTCATTATTAATAAAATAAATAAAGTAAAAAAAGGTATATTATTACCAGTCGTTTGAATCTGATTGTAAGATTCGATAAACTTGAGCAGTTGCAAATCTTTTTCTAATCGTAAACAATGTCTTATTTTATTATTCCAAATAAGACCATGTCTTCAATGGATGCTGCACTAGCTGGGCAACAATGCAAATTATATATTAAAAAAAAAACGGTTCTGGTTCAGTATTTGCAGACTCTACTTTTATTACTGGATTCTAAAACGTCAGTCCATTCTGAAGCCCTCTTTCTAGCGCTGCTCTTAGGCATTCGGCAAAAAAACGAAAACTTGAATCGTATACTATCATGTCATACTAAGTAAGCAAGTATTTGCAGTGTAGTAAATACACAAACTCCAACAAAAATTTTCTTAAGGTTTGTTTATATTAAGTATATAAAAAAGCGCTGGTCAAACCAAACAAAAACTGCTTTGAAAAACGATCGCGAGAATAAGTCCTAATTTTAAAGAATAACTACAATCTGTATATAATTTAAAAAGAAAACCATAAAAACACCGAATAAAACCCATTTGTAAAACCCAAAAAAGCCCAGTGGGTTGGGTTTTATATATAAAACCCGGGTTTTTTCCAACCCTGCTTTAAAGGAAGGTTTTACAATTTCTTGTTTTTTCTCCAAAGACTTCAAGGTTACCAGCAGCATGTTTGTTGTCTACTTTTTTATGGAGCAAATGGTTTCAACGCGCAGCCCCCGCCCCCCCTGGGATCGCCACTGCAACGTCTTTTATGCTTCCTTGAATAAAGAAACTATCGTGGAAAATTTGTTTTTGTACTGAATATTAGTAAGTTTTTTTAAAGCCCGAACAACACGTATTGCCGCGTTAACCAGAATGAATCCAGAATCTCCACGTTGTATATGGAAAGATGCCTCTTTTGTAATTCCTTAAAATTTGTTTTTATTATTTCTATAAATCGGTTTCTTCAAAGACCGTGCAACATTGAGTGTATTATGACCAGATTTTTTCGGTCTCAAGTATAAACTAAAAAAAAAATAATCATAAAGAATTACCTTTCCACTTTTTATATGGAAAGATGCAACGCTAAGCACTTTTATGTTTACTGGCACTGTCTTTTTCAGTGTCAAAAAACTGGTGCGATTAAATTTGGAATGTATACAAGCTAAGTTCGATATATAGATCGCAGATCAGACGGATTTTTCCGAGCAAGTCGCATTACCGAACAGGTTCAGATTTAAACTTTCTGATCTAATTTTTTTTTGTGTACTAATTTTTATTTTTTGTCGGCTGCTGGGCTTTCGAGTCTCAAAGGTACCATAAATAACATGGTTTTAGAGGCTATTTGTGCTGTAGGGCACGGACAACAAATAATAAACCAAATCCCCATGGGTCGAACTCAGCAAACAGAAGGCTTTGCGAAGTGAAGGATTTGGGCCGAAAGTACCCGCCGTCGAAGCGGCGCGCTTAACGTTTTGACCCTTCTGGCTTCAGGCGACCACGAGTCGGATACCCACTTGAAGTATGGAGCTTCCAGGGTGTCGATTCTTGAATTTTAGACAGACGTTCGTGTGGTGGATGATCACTTAAAGGATGTGAACACTCCCAGGGAACGATCCCATCCTCGTCGCTGGCTGTTCGTATTCTTGAATGCAGCCGAAACACGTGCAATGCTGCCAGTTTGCTTTTTGAGCGATTGAATTAATTTCAAACTAATCAAAACATTTTCTCTGGTTTTTTCCTTATTTTTTTTGACATTTAACCAAAAACAGTCCTTGAATTGAAGGTGCAAAATAAAAGTATGACAAACTGTTAAAAAAATTACTTTTTGTTTTAAATGGGAAATACATGAAATTATATAGAATATAAATTTCTATTACAGTTTAATTTTTTTTTAAATTCCACCTTACACGCAGGCCACAAGGTCCTTTTTTATATTTTGTAAAACTAATGTTTTCTTCCTGTTTCCAACCTTAAAAAAACACTAACCCCCCCTGAACCTTTTTTTGCATTAAAAAAAAAACGACAGACAAGGATTCAGAGTCCTTTAGAGGCCCTAGAAGGTGCCTCCATTTTTTTTATGCTAAAAAAAGATGTAGGCGTTGTAGTGGTTTTTTGGCTTGTTTTGGCTTTGAACGATCTTTGAATAAGTTGGATTGAGTCTGTTTAGGTTGGGTTCGGTTAATTTAGTTTAAAGTTTGTTTTTTGGGTTGATTTGACTTTTAATAAGTGGGTTTGAGCCTGTTTAGGTTAGGTTGGGTTAATTTATGGCAAATTATTTTTAATTTTACTCGACAACCGCCACAGATAAACCCCACATGATATATTTTTTAAATGAAAACTTAAAGAAAATAGGATTCCATTAAAAAAAAAAGATACCCTCATGGCTACCCTGCATCTAGTGTGGAAAAAAACTGAAATTGTGACAGAAATCTACCTAATTCTATGAGTAATACTCTTTTTGATTGAGCTTTTTGTGACAAATAATAAAAAATGTTTTCTAAGTGGGACTTTATAAGCGGTCACCTTGTACATAACTGAGTGTAAATGAAAGGTCTCATTTTTAAGTTATTACATTCTTTAATTTAGAATATATCACATAAACTAAAAACTAAATAATACAATTTTTCAAAGTAAACTAAAGCATCTTAATAATCTCTTGTATGATAATTATGATATTTACTCAAACATTACCTCAATTCAAAAAAAAAAACAAAAGACACAAAAGAGAACTTTTGTCTGATCTAGAACTGATAAATAAAAATATCAACATTTTAAAAGGCCATGAGTATAAAACAATTCAGAAAATAAACGACTTTTCTTCTTATGCAACATTACTCATACATTCAGTCATGCCACACAATCAATCAACACCAACACTCTACGTATACACAACGAATTTGTGATGATAAATACTGAGATTCAATTACTTTTCAGCTTTTTTAATCAGCAAACGCAATTAGAAAATTTGCATAATTATCTGGAAAAAATATTGCGAACCATTTTTTCGCACATTTAGAAACCGTTAATTTGGAATTATTTTCAACACAACAAATTAACAAAATTTGGTCACTTGTGCAACAACATTATGATGATAAACTTTTGTGGTCTTTAGAGCATCTTTCGGAACTAACCCTAGTATGTAAGTCTGGAATTGTTTTTTATAACGACATGATTCTTTTAGTTCTTAAGATACCTATTTTGACTAACCAAAAATGTAATTTAGAATTTATTTGCCCTTTACCTAACCAATTGCTAAGTATACCTAGTAAATATTATTGTTCCTCATGGTATTCAAAATGTAGTGAAATTTCAAGAAAATGGATTTGCTATTCGAATCTGGAAACAAATTGCACTCTTAAAAATTGCACATCAGTCTTAGTCAAAAATGACTGCGATATTTCTCTTTTAACTTTATTTTGCTTTATTATGCTCCAAACAAACCCATGAAGTTTATAAAAACTGTCAACAATTTAAGAAATTTAGAACGCCTAAATGTACGCTAATTAATAGCAATTGCGAAATTATTTTTCGAACCTAAAAGTATTTAACAATAGGTAACAGCATTGATTTTAGCACAACTTTTAATACAAGCATTTTTCCAATAAATTCAAAAATTAATTTAAAGCTTGAACACATTAAAAATCCTGAGCTTATTTCAAGAGCCTTAAATGGACCTATTTTTCTTGAAAATATTTCTGCTCACCATTACTCGTATTTAGTTACTACTATTGTTTTAATTATTATAAGCATTTGCATAATATGTACTATTTTGTTAATTAGGAAAAGAATGTATAAAAAAACTTGTAACTTTTGAAAAAATTAAGAAATATGTTCATGAGGACATGAAACTCTCTAAGGGGGGAGATGTTACGTCTGTACATTCCCTATCCATTAATAGATAATTACCGAGATAATTGCACATTAGTTGATATTAATTTTAAAGGAAAAGTTCTAGGGTCGCCTTTTTAGCATCTATCTCACACCACCACTTCCTGTATATCCGAGGCGGTCTATGCGAGGTTCAGAAAAACTTTGAAATAAAAAAGGCGAACCTAAACGAAATGATTCGCTAGGTTCGCCTTTTTTCTAATCACAACCGTCGCCACCAGCTACTTACTAACCTTTGGCTAAAAGATAGTAAAAGCGGCAGCAGTAGCTGAACCGTACAGGGGTCTCGTCTCACCGACAAGACGAATCCCCAAGCCAAGGGCTGAGTCTCAACAGATCGCAGCGTGAAAACTGGTCTACCGAGTACAACACCCTGCCAGGTACGTAAGTCGTCTACAGACAATTCCGAGTTCCAACATCGAAATGATTGTAAGACCCATGATCGACCGCCAAGTGGTCTGGTCGGACGTGGCAAGGATCGATCCCGCCGCCGACCGATGACCATACGCGGTAATCAGACTCGTGCGACGATCGGCCCGAGAGCCGACCGCCTAGTAAAGTCACATTGTTTTGAGCCTTTCAACTCTCGGAACTCCAAGAGATATCGTTGCCACATTTGACTAGAAAGGATACGGCCTTAGAGGCGTTCAGGCATAAACCAACGGAGGGTAGCTTCGCACCATAGCCCGCTCGAGCTAGTGCGTGAACCAAATGTCTGAACCTGCGGTTTCTCTCGTACTGAGCAGGATTACTATCGCAACGACGAGTCATCAGTAGGGTAAAACTAACCTGTCTCACGACGGTCTAAACCCAGCTCACGTTCCCTATTAGTCGTAGTAGTAAGAGCAACCTAGCTGTAAGCCTTTTTTTCATAAATAAAGTTTTTTAAAAAGTGATTTTCTGCGTGTGGTAATTTAACTACATATATAGGTAATAACCATAAATGTTACGATACTAAACATAACAAGAGAAGAGTGAGGGGGGACCTTTTAAAACTGGAAAAAAATGCTTTTATGTGCATCGCCACAAAGTTTTCAGGATGCTCGAAAGACATTCCCAGGATATTCCTAGAAGAGAGTCCCAGAATGTCTGTAGAATCTTCCCAGGAAGTCCCCGAAAGCGATTGCTGCCATTTTGTTTGCGTTTTGCTAAAGGCTTTAGAGCATTTTGACCTAACCGAACCAGAACACCACAGCGCGACATCAATTAGCCTCCTTATTATAACTCACCCCAGGAAATATTCATGCACTGTTGTTTCCTTTTACTCCCAGCCTGTCAAATGTAGAGCCCCTAGAGGATATTCTGCAACTAGAAGGGTGTGACATAAACTACAGGCGGCCCCAATGAATATAGTTTTAAATACCTATATAAAATAAAGTAGAAAACACGATGTTTGAAAATTTTCTGAAACTTTTTATACCGCCCTTGAACCTGGGAACTTTGCCGTAGCAGCGAGCTTGCGAAACATTAACATTCAAAAAACCCGGCGGAATACAAATTTAAAAACATCCACTTGTTCCCCGCAATGTTCGACACCAACAGGATCGGGCTCTACTTATATAGTGCACACATTCGTTTCTCGTGAGTCACACTGATCAACGACGTCTTTTTTTTATATGTTTACAACTCAGGGAGAGAGATACACATAGTGCGTACTGTTTAAGCAGATGCAAAGGAAAGTAACGCTGGCCCGATTGAAGCGCTACAGCCGCCGCACAGAATGCTGCCTGTTAAATGTTGACATTCTACGACACCACGTTCGCATCGTGTGACGCAATTTTTGAACCGTTTTTTAGTTTTTGCTTCTTTTGATCACAAAGTCTCAGAGTAAACTCTGTGGTTGGTAGTCTGTGCAAGGGATCTACCTACGGTCAAGACATTTGCCTCTGTGTTATCTGTTTTCAGAATTGTGAGGGTAAAGTGAGGTTTGTTCCATATAAACATAGTATTTAATTTGGTTTTATTGTCGCGTAACGCCAGTTTTCAAGGGATTTTGTTTGGTGCTTTGAATTTCCAAAATTTTTTTTATATCTGTACCAGGGGGGCAATTCCAGTGGGCTATCGTTATGAGATAACGATCGCTATCGCCATTATTTTCACTGTTACGGCAACATCGCTTATTGTTAAGTAAAAAGAAGAAGGCTTGAATGGCACGCAACCCGCAATACTTTCCCAAAACAACTGTTAAATTCCGACAGTCAGTCAAGTTTGTTTACCTTTCTTGGAACTTGCGGCGAAATTTCGGGAAAAATAATAATTTTCATGAGTTTTTTGCACGCAATATGGACTAAAAATCTGATCACAATGTGATGGTGGACGACCCTTATCAATTTTTGATTGAATTTTGTTGGGAAAAGCCACGTTCTTTGTGAAGAAAAACCCACATGGGCCTTGTGTGTAAGTGCCGCCAGATTTTTTGTTTGGGTAAGTACTTATACTTACTTTATCTTATGCTCTATTCTGTTTTTTTTGTGCTTAAAGAACACCACCTACATAATGTAAACAAAAAGATATAGTAGGTCAGTTTTAAGCACAGTTTATACATTTTGAAAAGACGTGAGCCAGTGGTCAGAAAACCGAAAAATAATTTTTCAAAATATTTAAAAATTATAAGACAAAAAAGTTAGGAATTAGTTAAGAATGCAGGATTTCTTTGGTCTAAGGTTATTACACTGATTTTTTATTGAAAAAAATCTGACATCAACTAATAATTTATCTCGACACTGACACTTTTTCGCCTATTTATCATCCATTGTGTTTATGCTTGTTTTTTTTTGTGGTTATCGCCAAATCACTAAATATTATGCCTTGTATAAATGATAGTACTTGCAACAGAACGCATAGAGTACCTAGTTAAAAGGAGGAGAGATTTTGCATCCCTTCTCATACTGTCCCCCCTTCTTCAATGATTTTCTTTTGCACAGGATAGTAGATCTTTTGAACTCCCTCCCTCTGTCCGCTATCACCATTTAAATGGATAAATGACAGACAAGAATCAACGTACATTCAAATTGATTTTTCTAAAACAAATTCTGATGTACACACATTTTTAAGGTTTGCAAAATTTTAATGTTTTAATCTAATGTAATGTAATATACTGTTTTTTTTTTAGGTCAACTGTTGAAAATCTACAAGACCATGGCCCATGCTGTAGTGCTAATAAGAGAGAAAATAAATTATGAAATTTGGGAATAAACACTTACAGTAGCTGCTCAATGTATATTGATAAATTATACATAGAAATCAGTTTTGGTAAGTTTTCAATTCCAACACCAGATTTTAAATTTGTAGGTACACCTATTGTCAAGTAATGCAAACTATCCAAAGATTTTGTCTCATACAGTCAAGTATTGTCAGGTACTATCGAGTTTTCGTACACCTATTGGAGGTGTTGGCCTATCGGTTTTAGATTCTGAGATTTAAAAATGTTTAATTAAATCTCTGATTAATAATAAGGCATGTTTAAAAAGTAAACAAAAACTTCTAGTAAATTTTACCATCAGTATTTATAGACATTGGGTCATTACTTTTTAAATCCACCAATTTGGGATTAATTTGTTTCTCAATATTTTTAAAAATTGATAATTTTTGACACTTATATACTATAATTTACATGTATTGGTTAAAAAAACCTAGATTTATTTTTTTTCTCTGTTTGTAAATATGTACTTACTTGCTTATCATTTAAAATTGTGGTTTCAAGCTAGCTAATAGTAGCTTTCAAAAGACCCTGTTTAATTGGTCTAATTTTTTTAAAATATATTTTTGTGTAAAAGTAGAGTATTGTGGTTTTTAAAGAATCATCATTTTAAGTTTCGAAATTATGTAAATTATAAAAATGTAATTTTTAAATATTTATCCTTTGCGTTTCTACATAGTTTTAAGACCAATTTTCTCAGTTTTGTCAAAATCAAAACGCATAAAACTTTTAACTTTTCAAGCTCTCTACTGTTAATCAAATTCCTGTCTTAAAAACTGTTTTAGTTTTTATCTACTGTTTTACAAAGTTTACTAGTTCTTATCAGTAAATTATTTAACCCATTTTCACACAAAATTATTAAAGTTGAAAAAATTTAATGTGCAAAATAAGGCAAATAATTTAATAATAATAAAGTGCAATTTTACTCGGAAATCATTTTATTGGGATAATTTCAGATAATTTCGTTTTTTTTGACCGGTATCAGAGACGGTTTACCTCGACTCCCCCTTCCTTTGGGATGCCACTGGGTAACCATATATACCTATTTAACAAATCTTATGCATTTTTGTTAGATATCGTTTAAAAAAATTGGATTATTTAATTCACGTTACATGTTTTATGCACAGATTTTATGGATGTCACTAATAAAAAGAATAAGTAAAATTGATAGTACAGTACCTAAAATGTGTTATAAAAATCTAAACTTTTTACATGAAAAAGCTCATTCATTCATTCATTTTTTTCCTCGTATTGAAAGATCAATATCTCAATAACTGAAAGAGTCTCAAATACAGAAATTTAATCATCAGTAGAGTATGAAAGATTAACAATATATGACAAGTTTTATTCATTTTGATTCAGGCCTAGATGAGAAGATTACCTTTAAATTTGGCGCAAAATTGGAAAAATATTCGGAAAAAACAAAAAAATATAGCACATGGTATGGCTATTGTCTGAAGTATTAATTCAAGTGAACTAACTGGTTAGCTGCTTAGACTATAGATTCGCATACATCACACCTATAATAAATTTTAATTTTATTTTAAATTTAATTTCAGATCAATGATTTCTCATAATTGTTAAGATGTATGTAAGATTTAAGCAGGCAGCACCCCATCCCACGCAATGAAACATTTTAGCAAAATCCGGCAAAATCATATGAAGGACAAAACACATGGTAAGCTACCTTCACATTAAAAATAACATTTTAAAATCCAAAAATTCATCAGTAAAATTAAAAAATTTGCCTACTTTTTGGTAGATTGTTGTCGTTTCAAACAAATATAAATTTCCAACATAAATATTTCAAATTTCATTAGTTAAATCCAAGGTGGAATAAAGTTTTAAGGTAACTTTGTATGGGCACAGGATATTTAAAAAAAAAACATTAAATAACAATTGAAGATCTTGGGGTAACTAGGGGATAAGCCACACTTATTTCGTTAATTTACAAGAAAAAGTCAAGAGTCTTTTTCCACTTGGATCCCAACTTGTTAGATTTTCTGAACTTGTTCCCTTTGTTTCCCCAAGGTTTTTAATTATTATTCACTATCTTGACAGTTTTTTTGATCAACAAATTCATATTATTTTTATTTAACAGGCAAGTTTTTTTACCACCTTAGCCAGAAAGTTGTTTTATCCTCTCCCATAATTTCTTAATCAAAGTACGTTGGACCAAATTTACACAAGCATTGACCATCACTTAACTTTCTAGTTTACGTTAAATATTAAGATGTGGGGTAAACAAATTATAGTCAATAATAAAATTTTCAAAGTAGAATGTGATGTAAAACTTGTTCCGTACTTTTCTAAAAGAAACTAAATTGACAGACAGCAATAAAACTACTTTTTAGGAATTTAGAAAGTAAATACAAAAAGCTCCAACATGCTGAAAATAGCTTGACATTTTTGTGCAGATGTAGACAACAAGATATTGTTCCCAAAGGTTTTCGATTAAGAGCCCCTTTTAGAAGTTTGAGAACTGAAAGAATTTTAAATAGAACAAGTTTAGCTTTATTACGGGAAAGAATTCAGTATCATAGATATGAAAAACAAAATTTAACTCAAGAAATTCAGAATTTAAAGAACGAGATTTATCAAAATGTATCCTTTTTTGACTACAATCATATTAGTAATTGTGCGTATAATACTTATTTATTTCATTTCAATAACCAAAAAGTGATTCACATGAACAAATTTCAAAATTTAGTTAATGAAAAACTGCAACAAGAACTTAATTTTAATATCAATAATAATTTAATAGAACGAACTGTTGTTAATATATCAAACAAAATTTTAACTATTCCAGAAAAATCAATTATATCAAAAGGTTTAAATTTTTCCCTTCCTCCAAAAAATTTTAATAGATTGGATTTTGTCACAGGTATTGAGCAAGCCACACGAACCTTGCCTCAAGAGATTGCAAACGAATTTAGAATTCGATCTAAACTTATTTTACAAAAACCTTTAAAAATCAAATCTAATATTACTAGAGAGGAAAAAAACGCTTTAATTTCTCTAAAAAATGACAACTCAATTAAAATTTTACCGGCAGATAAAGGCAATGCCACTGTAATTATTGATAAAAACACTTATAATGAAAAAATTGAAGCATTATTAAATGAAGGCTCATATTCAAAATTAAACAAAGACCCAAAAAAAACAATTGAAAGAAAAATTTATTCAACTTTATATAAACATAAAAGATTTTTTAACGATCTAGAACGTTCAGAGCTAACCCCACATTATAGTAAACCTCCCCATTTTTACGGCTTGCCCAAAATTCATAAACCAAATATTCCTTTTAGACCAATAGTTAGTAGCATTAATTCTCCATGTCATAAACTGGCAAAATATTTACTTAAAATTTTAAATCCCTTAGTAGGAAATACAAATTCATTTATAAAAAATTCTCAACACTTTTTAGAAAAATTATCCGAGGTCAATTTTAATAACAATCACTTGATGGTGAGTTTTGATGTGGTGAGCCTTTTCACAAATGTACCTGTAGATAAAAGCCTTTCTATAGTAAGACATCGATTAGAAAATGATCAAAATTTAGGCGAAAGAACTACACTGAGCGTCAATGCTATTCTAGAACTTCTCACATTATGCATAAAAACCACATATTTTTAGTGGAAAAGTGATTTTTTTCAACAGGATTTTGGAATGGCAATGGGCTCTCCACTTTCTCCTCTAATGAGTAATATTTTTATGGAAGATTTTGAAAATAAAATTTTAGAAGAATTTAATTTTAAACCGGTCATTTGGTTTCGCTATATAGATGATATTTTTAGTATTTGGCCACACGATTTAAATAAACTTAATGATTTTCTTAATTTTATAAACGGTAAAGAACCAACAATAAAATTTACTTTAGAAGTAGAAAACGATAACAAAATTTTATTTTTAGATGTTTTAATAAACAAACAAAATACATTACCAACCTCAGTTTATAGAAAACTAACACATACAAATAGATATCTAAATTTTAACTCAAATCATTGCTCATCGGTTAAAAACGCAGTAATAAAAAGTCTATACGATAGAGCTAAAATTATTTGTTCGGACAATAACACATTTTTACAAGAAAAACAAATAATAAAAGAGGTCTTAATTAAAAATTCGTATCCAAATAACTTCATCGAAAATTCTTTTAGACAAATCGAATTTCCAAGACAACGCGAACGTAGACATAATAATGTACAACCAACAAATTTAATAATTCCTTTTATACCAGGTATTTCGGAAAAAATTAAACGAATCGCTAATACTTATAATATTAGAACAATTTTAAAAAAATCAAATACTCTTAGATCAATTCTAACCAAAACAAAACCATTAAATGCTGAGCAAAACTCAAAAAATATCGTTTATAAAATTCCTTGCGAGTGTGGTAAATTTTATATTGGAGAAACTTCAAGGCCTCTTGAGTTAGAATAAATGACCATAGGGGTTACCTCAGAAGGGGAGACTGGGAGAAGTCTAAAATTTGCCAACATTCTTTTGAAAATGATCATAGAGTAATGTGGGGAGAAACCAGTATATTACAAAAAGAACCAGACAAAACTAAACGAAAAATCAAAGAAGCAGCTTGCATCTATCTTAACGAAGATGAATGCATAGCTAGCATATCAGTTGATATAAATACAGTTTGGCTTCCAATTTTAAAGCAAGATTTTCAAAAAGGTTTTTTTAAAATAAATTAAAAAATAGCATTGATGTTCTTTGGGTTTCTAATATATTTTTTCTTAAAGTTAGTCAAAAGATAATTTTTATAATTAACATTTTAAAATAAAAATTTTGTATTTTTATAAAGTAATCTAAAATCGAAAACACTCAAACAAATATAATTTTGATTTTAAATTTTACTAAATTCACCCAATACCTTGTTGGCTACTATCGACGCACCAAACTGTCAAGTTAATATTTGAAATATATATCAGTCAAAGTCAGTCAGTTGTATGACAACAGACAGATATTTTAAAAAAGAATCGAAAAAAGTTTTTGAAGAGGATAAAATTCTTTGATAACGGCAGTAGAATTTCTGCCGAAACGTCAGATAAGTACTTAGATTCTAGTTAGGATTTGCGTGTGTGTAGGCAAATTTTTTATCTTATTTAAAAACCACTGACAAACGAACAAATTTTTTTCTTTAGGAATTTACGCAGTGGGTTTTAACATATTTTTGAAAAAATTTTCTTAACTTAGTGGCGAAAAACCCAAAAAAAGTAGTTTCGACATTATGAATCCGCCACAAACATATAGATTTTATTAATAAAACTGGTGTCCAAAAAATTGGTGAGATATAGTAGATGTAAGTCTAATAAGTCGGATTATACTCTTATTCAAAGGACGAGGTGATTAAAAGTTACTATCGGTGTAATTGATTGATTTTACAAACCAAACCTGAAAGCTTCCAATCTTAAGTAGCCAGTTCACTGGATTATATTTTCTACATCTTATTTTTTGTTTCAGGTTAGTAGTGCTCAAGCTGATGAAGGAAAAGATGCAATCCACCAAATATTGAAATATTAGAAAACAATTTTTAATTCTAAGTAACATTTAAACCAATAAGTAAAATAAATCAGTTTTTTATCCCAAATTTTATTATTTTTTAATAGCAATGCTAAGAGTGACAACATCAAGCAAATCAATTTTTTCTTTGTAACATAATAAATTATTAATATTAAATTAAAAACTAGTATAAAGTATAAATCTAGCCAAAAAATTAAATTTACCTAAATGCATTGTAAAAAACTTGTCATGTCAGTGAGTAAATCTTTAAGTTAATTTAAAAATGCAGCATACATTTTAGGCCCTATATTTGAAGTACTAAGTAGGTTTCTTAAATTATATTACTCAGCTTTACATTCATAAAGATTGATTTAAAGTGTGCTATTTTCAAGGGTATTATTTATAAAAATAGGTTCCTGAGGTAAGCATTTATTTGATTATTTAGAATCTATAACTTTGAGTTATTAGTTTTTCTGGTAACCGTAAAACTTATTTTTGACAAAGCAGATATTAAAAAGGTATTAAAAATACTATGTGTGTGTGGGAAGAAATATCATGTACGTAATTTAAAAATGGATGTAAAATAATGAAGAAATATCATTTAGATAAATATTAAATCTCATGAGTTCAATTTTTTTAAAAATCTTCATCAATTCTTTTTTATAGCAACCAGAGCTGGAAATAACTTAAAACTGTACTTAACTTTCCCCACCAAACCAATCTAAAGGCTCTTGAAAAAAAACTCTTCCTTATTTTAAAAAGTTTGCAATATCCTAAATTAATATATTTAAAATAAATTGGTTTTATAGGTGTGACGGTGAGCACTCTTTTTCGATGACTCCCCCAAAAAATCTGCGAATTTTCATAAAAAAGTTCTTAAATCGTAGTTACAATAAGTACTATCACTTAAGTGACATTTAAATTTTTTGATTTAAACAAATGTGGCCTAACAGAATTAAATAATAAAATGTTATTTCTGTACTATATTTTACACAACTTTTTAATTCATTAAAAGTTATCTTATTTTTTTTTAAATGGGAGAACGATTAACATTTAGCATACAGAGACGTATATTGCATCAGTTTCTTCTGAAAGTTAGTTTCACTATGTCTATTGAACAACGAATCTTTGTCTACTTTCATCTAGTGCCGTGGAAGGTTGGTCTATGTCTTACTTGAATCCATCCATACCTAATTTGTGGCCCGAGTTGTGGTACTTAATCGGAGACTTGATCCTACTAGAATGATTCTTACATGTAGCTCCATTCAAATACCCTAGCATGTTATTCCTAAAAAGAAGTATAAATTTTAAGTTTTATCAAAATAATACTTATCCAAAATCTGATCACAGCTTTAAGTAGTTATTTTTTCCTTGGTGAACTGCAAGAATCTAAGTCAGTAGTTTTTATTTTAAATAAACTATCTTAGTAGAACTCAAAAGATAATGCGCCCATACACGGATGCAAAGAATATATATGTCATATATGCTCACTTGTTAACTTTAAGTCCAAAATTGGTAAAGTATGTTGCATAAAGTAAGCTTTAATTTCTTTCAAAAAAATTTTTACTGTATAATTTTTTCTAGGCTCATCTTACGACTATGTTCGCTAATTAGGTACTATCTATTAGCGGTCAGAGCACTCTATCCGACGTAAAAAAACAACGAAGCATCGGCAGAAAATTTCGCTCTCGCCCAGCCCTACTTTTTAGAATGACAGTTGTCAAACAACTATTTTTGAGGTTATGTTTATTGTTTATTTTTTTCGGGCGACTGTTCTTTACCCGTTTTAAAACTGCAGTAAAAAAACTAAAAATTTAAAAGTGAAATTAGTGCAGTCCTTTCGTAGTGCTTCAGTGCCTGTTCGTAGGTGTGATAAGGAACTCTTTGTAGTCCTTTGAAATAAAATAAAATCTGATCTACACCTGCTACTTACCTTTGGATACCTTGAAGCATAAAATGGTGAGTAGGTTTTTAGCTTAAAATATTCGTATTTAAGTTTGGACAAAAATGTAAAATTTTGGTAATGATTTTTTGATTTGTGCCTAGAAATAATGCCAAAGGCAATCTTAAGACCATATGACACAGAAAAATACTAATTGCTTACTAAACTGCTTAAAAAAACAAATTTTTAGGTTTGCTTTGGTTAGGTTAAGGGGTTGGCTAGGTTTACTAAGTTAGCTTAAGACTGTATGACACAGAAAAATACTAGATTGCTAGTAGGTACACATTTTTATGGAGGATTTAAACTGCTTAAAAAACTAAATTTTAGGTTTGCTTTGGTTAGGTTAAGGGGTTGGCTAGGTTTGGTTAGGATTACTAAGTTAGCTTGGTTGTTTTAGTAAGTTATCCTCAGTTTCAACAAAACTAAAAAGCAAAGAACTAACTAACCAAACAAACCAAATCCAAGCATTAAAATTTTCAACCTCAAGTTCATATGAAGTAAGCAAGTATCCATTCTGAGCAAGTTCTTATCAAAGCATAATTTTTTGATGAAAAGCGTATGTACTGTCCAATCCAAAAAATGCAGTTTGGAACAAAAAAAAGACAGATAATCAGACAAAAGTTCTAAAAACTGGATTTTTAATATCTATATATATTTTGTTTGTTTAGAACAATTTGCAATGTTTGTTTTCTAAAAATCTAAATAACTGGACAATGTGGCACCTAATTTTACCTACTGCCCATAATGACCTACTTAGCTACATATATTTTTTAGGACAAATGCTACCAAGAAAAACTCCAATTCATAAATAGAAAGGACTCATATAAACTAGAACAAGATGAGCCGCACCCCCTTTAATGTCTTGGATTATCATAGGTTCAGAAATATTAGCCTCTCATTGTGATTAATTGCCACGCTGGATTAGGTTCATGCACATATCAGAAAAGCAATCAGTGACAGATGTTCTTTGCCAGTGGATTAACCCATCATGAAAAGGAGAGTATTGCAAAGAACTAACTTATATTAATTTTTCGAACCCCAAAAGACTACTTGAAAATCCAAAACTATGTAAATTTACAAAAAAATGTAAGACCAACAACTTTGTTTTATTTTTTATACTGGGACTTTTCCATCCATTCTAGGATCAATGCCCAGTGTTGCCAAAGTGAGATCCAAGTGTAAAGTTTTTGGGACAAAAACAAAATATCCACTGTGTGGCCGGGATTTGAACCCTGAACTTTGCGTGTGGCAGACAGATCCGCTGCCCACTTCTCTATTATAGGTTAGATTTTTTTGGGAAATTAGATAGCTTTGGAGTTTCTGTAGTGGAGTTTCTGTAGCTGCTAGTCAGTTTAGTATTAGGCCTTATGAAAAAATACAAAAGGCAATACTTTTTCATAAGGATAACACAAAATTGACACTTAATTAAACACTGGGAAAATAAAATTTACTGAAGATCAAGCAAAAGTATTACTTTATCTATTGAAAATCAAGCCAAAGAAAAAGCCTGGTTTGATTTTTAAGCGGGAAGGGTAGTCTCTAGCTTTAAATCTCCATGTACGACAAAACCTGAAAACCCTCCAAAAAATCTGTTACCCCTCCTCTGAAAAAAAGCTGGTGTCTATGGTTGTTAATATGAAAATAAGGTTTAGAAACATTTAAGATAGATCACAAAATGGAACATCCACCAGCTGAAATTTCAAAATGTGTTTTATTTTTGCACCCCACCTACCCATAGTTTGGTGCAAGTCCAGATGAAATTTTAAATTGCCTAGAATGAGTTGTTGGTTGTGTAAGTGCCCATATACTACACTAATTTCCTTTAAAAATTCTTGTTTACAGAAGGAAGAGAGAATAGAATATCCCTCAAAGATTATCATCCATATTACTATCAGATCCAAATGCAGATGTTTACTGAAACCAACTTTGGTGAGTTTAAAGAACTAATTCCTGACCTACTTGGAAAATATTTTACAAATTTTTTTTAGCATTTTTATGACATTTTCAACAAAGATGTAAAAAAGTGATATTTTTACTCCAATTTTCTAAAAATTTGTGCCTGCAGCATATTTATAGCATGTTGATACTGGATTTCACCCCAACCCAGCCCCCTTGGGCAGCTGTCCACTTTTTTTTAAGCATGTTATTGGCAAAAAAATTAAGTTAAATCAACAACTCCAAATCTGATTACCCTACCCCTAGATTTTAGACTAAGTCCACCCTTGCATAAAGTGAATATTAAAGATTAAAATAATGCTGGGAAAAAGTCTAAAGAGACTGGGAAAACACCAGGAATTTTTTAATAAATTTTGGCTGAACACTGATGAAATATTTTTTTTTAAATAGGCTGGGGCCAACTTGAATAAAGAATAAAATAACATATTTACAGAACGAAAATTTAAAAAAATTAAAAAGCTACTAAAAGTTGAACTTGAAGACCCTGCCCTAGAATAGTTTTGTTTGTTGGATCATTGCAAATACAAACCTTTTTTTTTTGTTGTAAGGTTTTTTCCTAATGGTATAAAAATTTCTAGGCTTAAAACAATATTGTATAAAAATGTAAATTTTAAAAACAATAAAGTACAGTTAGAGTTACAAACCTAAAACATTTGTTGATATCTAAAAGCACAATTAGGCATCTAAAATAAATACTATTTTTGATTTTTAGAAATTGAACATCCAGTCAGCAACAGAATACATGGAAATTGTAAGTTATATTGCCTTTTTATTTTATACTATATCTTAAAAACTAGAGTTATTTAACAACGTTTTTTACCTTGCTTTTTTACCTCAAGGGATTTTTGAAACAAATAATTTTTAATATATGTTGTAATGCCATTTTCAACAATAGAAAAATCGAAATTAAAACTGCATTTTGTTATTTCATTACATAAGTAACTGCCAAGGGGGTAACAACTGATCTAAAATTTGTACATGTTATATGGGTAATATGAGTGCTCTTCCCCTCGGTAACTGCATTAGGAAAATAACAATTTTGGATTGGATTGATTCAGTTGTGAGTAGAATTTTAAATTAATTGTATATAATTATTTCAGGAGCAACATCAACTGTTCCAGAAGAAGATACCCGTGCAACATTACAAAATTATCTGCTATTACAAGCAATATGGCAGTGAAAGGGTAGTACTGCAGAAAACCTGATGATGGCAGTAAAATGGTGCAGTGTGCTAACCGTTGGTGTAAAATCCAGTGGTTTCACCTTCAAACAAAAAAACAATAGATAGGTACTGTTTCTTTAAGATCATTTGCACAGCTTCTAGTTAGAGTTAGGGTATATTTGTTTTACAAATTTTTGATGCACAGTGTTTATTTTTTCAGCTAGCTTCTATTTCCTCTTTCTTTAATAGCAAAAAAAATAGGACTGTTCAACTTTTTTTTGGTCACTTTCTCTATTCGAGAAGGACAAAAACCATATAACTATGAGATACTATAATGGCCGAAGTGTCGCAAAATGTGTAACAATAAATCTACTCATGCCGACAAGAATTTATACACTAACTTAATTGAGAGTTATTATCTCTACGGTCTTTTTTTCGGAAAATGCAAGGGCAGGGCCGATATAGTATCTCATAGTTATATGACAAAAACAGAAGCTAACCGCAAAAAGAAAAACTACATTAGCTCTTATACTTACATCGCGAAAATCTAAAGTAAGCTCAGGGAATTCAAAACATGCTGATGCAAATGAAATTTTTTATTAATTGCCACTAACAAATCTGCCTCTATCGTAGATAGACCATTTAATTAAAGACTATGGCAATCTTAGAACATTGAAGTTTAATGTTCTAAGGTGGCAATTAACTGATAATTTTATTATTTTTTTACTCTTAGGTTATTTGAGTTTCATCACCTGTGATTGACATTAACATTTATTTGATAAATTATATCATTTTATCAATCATTAAAAAAATTGTAATGTGTTAATGAAAATAAATAAAACTATTATTTGTATAGAAGTGCTTTATTTCATCTAAAGGAACATAAGTAACACTAATTCTGAGAATTTTCAAAACAAAATTATCTTATTTATATAGAAATCCATAAGCCTATAGAAAAACATTTACTATGGGGTCTTTCATTTAAATATAAATAAATATTAATGCCAAAAAATATATCAAAGGGGATAAATTTCACACTTTATTGAAAATGTCACTTTTTGTTCCAATTACTCACTTTATTTAAAACGTCACTTTTTGTCCCTTTACATTTACTTTTTATCCCTGTTTAAATTTGAAAAGTAACTTTTATTGCTAACATGAGGAATACAAAATGCAAAGCTGTTTATCCCTGAAGTGCAAAAAATTATTTATTTTAAAAACTTGCTGAACAAATTTCAACATTTGGAATAAACTTAGATAGGTATAAGTACTATAATTCTTGACGTAATAAAACGTTAAAATTATTTATTTTACTTTTGACTACTTAAGCCCCAAACACACCAACGCCTGCCCACCCTGCTTTAAAAAACGCACAATGTGACAGAACCTGGATTTCCACTTTTAAATGCAGTCACATGATGCGTTTTTTGATGCAGGGTGGGCAGGCTAGGTGTGAACCGGGTGTTATGTGAGAAAAGTAAGTATCATCTTGCATGTTTATATACCTATCCAGTGTAAGAAGACAATAAAGTTTTTGACTCATTGGTTGACTCTAAAGAGGTATAGGTATATACATAAAGTAGTTCCTTACTTTATGGTATATACATGCATTTTCCTTAAAAATTTGCAAAAAATTGATATCCAAAAAGTATATTTGTAGCTAAATAACATTTTGCGTTTTTTTTATAACCTACCTACTAAGTTTTTCTCAAGTCGATGTTAGAGGGTAAAAATATAATGAAACATATTATTGTAATTATAAACAGTTACCCCATACATAAAACATCTAAAATTAAAATTATTTAATTTTGCTTTATGAATGGGCTAGCCCTTTAATATGCATCTTTGCAAAGAAAAGCCCACTTGATTGAAAAACATTGCATGCATAATAATATAGGTAAGTAAGTAGGTGATGAGTTTTCTTCACACAGGATAGTGAAAAGGTTCAACCCTAACTCATTCACTTCTTCTCCAATGGCATTACTTGTCAAATCTTGTTGATGGGTTTCCTATAATATAGGTATAAAGAAATCTAAATTAAAATTTTGATTAGGGAATTCACAATATGTTACTCATGGACTAATTATACCCTCTTAAAAAAATTTGTGCCCTTTATTTTCTAAATTTATTTCAGGTTGGGGTGGCTACATTTACGTAAAGCTAGTGTGCGCAATTTTTTTATTTTTTTTAATTAGAAGGGCGCACAATTTTAAAAAAAAAAGTTAGCACAGCAGATTTTATTGAGGGTTTTTTTATTTAACGTAAATACTTGTATAAATAGTTTTTAAACATGTTGCTAATTTAGGCATATTAGTTTTATAATGATTTTCATTTAGTATATCATTTAAAAAATATTTATACCTAATTATGTAAGGGGAAAATTGCAAATCAAGAATATATGTTATTTACCAAGATATTTACCTCAACTCCGATAGATGGCATATTAAATGATGACAGTTAATCTGGGTGATCAATATCCTCAACTGGTTTGCCCATCGAGGTTTGCCTAAAATAAAACAAAAAAAAATAAAGAAAATTTAGCAACAGTGTCATTATAATTCGATTATTGATCACCTATACAGGGTGTTCCAAATTTAATGCTCAACATGGGATCTCCTGAACGGTAGGAGGTACGAAAAGGTTTAAATTAGGGCAAAGTTGCGCAAGTTAATGCTTTACTCAGAACTTTAAAAAAAGTTTACAAAATCCAAGCAGTTCCGGAGATAGGCGAAAAACCGAAATCTTCATTTTTAGTTTTTATTTGTTTGCGCCTTTATTATTAAAGCTGTCAAAAAACGGTTAAAATTTTCTACAGGCACTCTTTTAAGATCTAGTTAATGTGAGATTGGACATTTCAGTGTGAAAGGGCAGTGCCAAGTTCATTTTTTCTTATGGACACGTGCTTTTTTTCTCCTGCCGTTTTGTTCATAAAGGATGACAGATAACATTTTGCAAAATTATTTTGACAAGTCACCTGACGTTTTGGGTTAATTAACCATCATCAGCAAAAATTAAAATTTTGCTTTTAACTTACTCAAGATATTTTGGGAACACGCTTGCAGTACCTTTTTTGACATCTTAAAAATGACAGATTTTGTTATAAGGAAAAATGAACTTTACAGTGCTCCTGTCACACTGAAATGTCAAATCTTAAAAACAGACCTGTCATTCAGATACATCGTAAAAAAGTGCCTGTAGAAAGTTTTAAGCCTTTTTTGACATCTTTAAGAATAAAGGCGCAACAAACTAAAAATGAAAAATTCGATTTTTTCTCTCCAGAACCACTCGGATTTTGTAATCTTTTTTTTAGTTTTGAGTAACTTTGCAATAATTTAAACCTTTTTGTATATTTACAAAGTTCAAAAAGTTTTGCACCCCCTACTCATTGCCCTCAAGATAAAAAAAAACATGTGAATGTGAATAACATCGATTTTTTTTAATGATTTTATGAATATGAATATTTAATTCATGGATTTCCTAATGGTCAAAAAGTTTGAGCTTTACTTCAGCAATGTGATACAAAAGTTGAAGTCAAATAAAATTGTGAAATTCACTCAATAAGAACATGCTCTAAAAAGAACATGCTCTTATTAATTTTGACCAAGTTTGTAATAAATTTTTCAAAGAATACAAAAACTACCGTCAATAGAGTTTCAAACTGTTTCCTTTTATGTGGTTGTTTTAAGATGTTAACTATGCAGGTTGTTTGTTTTTTGTTTCATTCAAACAGAGAGGTGATGTATTACACTACCGCTTCACAAAAATGGCGTTGAATAAATTCAGTGTCATGAAATAATTAATCCTTGCCAAACTAATATCATGTAAAATATCTAATTGGGTATGTAATGTATTATGATGCAGAATTTTCTGCACAGGAATGTAGGTATAACATTATTACCAGTAACAAAGTGATTGGAACGAACATGTACTGTTTGCCCAGTATCTGCTCCAATTTAAACCATTTTTCTCTTCTCTTCACTCTTCAAGGATCCACTTTATTGTTTTTATTTTTGATGGACGGTGCCTTATAAAATTCAAATTTTCCTCCGATGTTTTGTTTGTCATTTTGACCTTTGATGTTTTGTACTTATGGCAAATGTTTCACATAGCAGGCATTTCTGTAAAAAAGTAAAGTTTTTATGTGCATATAAAGATTTATATAAAAATAACAAGTGGGCCTATTATGCCCAGGAATCTACTGAGATTTTGAAGAGTGTAAATAAAACACATACTAACCAGGAAACTAAAACCTCTTCAGACTACAAAACAATACTTTTTCTTTAACTTATACCAGTTGAAGCTTAAGTGAAAGCCAAATGTGCATATATAAGAAAAGTATTAAACCTAAATCAAGTTTTGTATTCTGCAGGGGTTTTATTTTTCTGGATCGTATTTGTTTTAACTATGATCTATACAATTTCAGTAGACTCCTGGGCACAACAGGCCTTCTTAAGGCTGTAGTGCACGGTTCAGCCTTTGGAGTAACCACCAGTTTTAAATACTTACGAGTAAGTATTCATACCTGCCAATTTTAACAGATAAAATCAAATAATTTTTCCTCATGCAAAAATTTTCTAAATTTTTTTCGAAGCTCACAAGAAAATTTATTATCCAAGAAAGGGAAGAACTCGAGCAAAAAAAATCGTTTTTTTTTCCAAAAGAAACAGAAATTTAAAAGTTAGTTGTGAAGAAAACGAAGAAAATAGTACCACTGGCAAAATTTAATAGTAGTTTTTAATACTAGTGACTAAAATATTACTTTCTTTACAAGCATGGTTTTAAAGAACGAGCGCTGTGAGTAAATTAAAATCATGAGTAAAAAAATCACAGTTTAGCTACAAGTTGTAAACATAAAAAATGGAAAAAAGATACAAAAAACTAGAACACAAAGCATTTACTTCGTCAATGGCTACTCCGTTTTTATTGACATTCGTATGCAAAAAACAGTAAGTATAATTTCTTTATGCTCCTGAACAATAAAAAAATGTTTTGCAGTAAACAAAAATGCCATGTGTTTTTTATTTGCAGACAGGGAGTAAACTTGTGTTTTTGATGTACTTGTTATTAAAATCTAAGTGATAAAAAATTTATTGTTTTGAACCTTGATAAAAAATTAATCTTAACTTAGGTAATATTAATATTTAAGCTCGTATTTGAGTTAGCTGTTTACTATAGAACCGTTCCTGTCAACCTTATTTAATCAAACAAATAAACTTGCAAAGAACCTCTTTCATATTTTTTTTTTGTGCTTTTTATATTTTTACTTTGAATTTCTGATGTCAAAGAAACCCTGAAAATCTTAGGTAATAGAAGTTTTTTGGTTTTTGCCTAATTTACCTAGGTAATATGTTTTCAGATAAAGCCCATTCATGCTTGTATCCACCAAGACAAAAATTTCCCAATTAGGCTTTAATCGAGGCTTTAATCATGATTAGATACTAATTGGTGTTTAGAATGTGGTGTTTTATATTTAATCATGATTAAAACTTAATCAGAGTTTTCACATTGGTGAACATGTATATAAGGGTCATTTAGAATAGCACAAAACTTGATACCCTTGATACCTGTTAAGCGCTTTAGGTGTCAGATTTTTTATTTGGGTATTTTAAGTGTACAGCCCATCACTGACCAAAAGTAAAGAACTATTTACAAGACATCTTCAAAATCAGAGTCTGTCCTCCTAAAAATTTGGACTGTTCACCTATAAATTCACTATAAATTAACAAACAAAAAATTTGACACTCGTTAGCATAAGCTGCTGCATGCTATTATAAATGAGCCTTTAGACCTCTTAAAATAGTTTATATAGTTTTTATGCATGGATTTTTAGAAAGCTAAAGCCTCGGACAAAACTACAACAGTTGCATTGATTAATGCTTTTGGTAATTATGCAGTATAGGGTTTTCTGCCATTTTTTTATTTTTTATGAAAAATTCTTTACGGGAGCACCTACTAGGGTCCCTAGGACCCCAAATCCACCAAATCATTCAAGAGAAAAAAGGGTGCCGCCGGGGGGGGGGGGTTGTAATGTGTTTTTTTTATTGTTTTGGGTTGGGTTGGAATAGGTTGGGTTGGGCTGTGTTGGATTGGGTTGTTTTAGTGAAAAAAATAAAAAAAAAATGAAAAAAAAACCAACCAGCGCAGGCGGATTTGGGGTCCTAGGGACCCTAGTAGGTGCCCCCCTAGGGACCCTAGTAGGTGCCCCCATAAAGAATTTTTCATATTAAATCAAAAATGGCAGAGAACTGTATACTGCATAATCACCATGCTTTTTTGTGTTGGATTAAGTTAGGTTAGGTCAGATTTTCGTAAATATGATTCAGTTTTGTTGGTGTTCTTGTGAAAAAATCGGATTTTCTGCAACTGTTGTAACTTTAGCATTTGCCATTTTGCAAATAGATAGGGACAGTCATAACTTTACCCACATTCTTTTAGAAAACCCTTTATTTTAAATGTTTTAATGGGCCCATATAAAGGAGGTATTTGTATTGCTATTTTAAGCTATTATTTATGTACCTACCTTTATTGTTTTCTGGCAATACACAACAGGAGTACAAAGAGTTCCTTAAAACACTATAAACTGGAAGGAGTACAAAGAGTTCCTTAAGACACTGTACACTGGAAGGACAACAAAAAGTTGTTTAAAAAACTAAATGAACACTTTAAAGGGCTAGCCGCTAGTTTCTTAACATTAAAAGCACAAGATATCAGTTCTATAATTCAGAAAATCTAAAATTTGCAAATTTTCTGATGTAGGTCACTGAAAAAATGCTTGAAAGATGTTATAACCTTGAAATGTCAATATCCTAGCATAAAATTTTGGTTGTAATGACAATCAATGAACCATTTTAAATTTCTATGAGTAAAATTAAACTAGGGATGGGCAAAAATAATTTTCTGCCGATGCTCAACTGATTTTAGCTTGTGACGTCAATTGATAGTGGCTGCTAATTACTAATACCTTCTTTATCGGTGATAAACATACACACCAAAAACACAAAGAACATGCTTTTTTATTTTTTCTGCATCTGTGATTATTAGTTTTGTTAGATGTTCTTAAAGCTCTTTGGCCATTTAAAGCATTTTTTAGCTAACACAATAGTGCAACCGGTTTTTTGTTTTAATAAAGACATTTTATATATTAAAAACAAACAATCAACTTAACTTATCACATTCTCGCCCACACTGACTTTAATTTAAGTAGGTAATAAACTTCAGCAAACTCGACTGGGCCATGCTTATCTATATTCTGCCATAAGGGCTTGCGTTTCCTTTTACAGAAGAGTATAAAATATAAACCGACCTTAAAAGAGCAGTGTCATAAATAGCTAGTCGGGAACTTATGATGTAAGTTTGGGATGAGAAGCAAAACAAATATTTCTCCATAACAAAAGCTAGTTTTATTTACTGTGCTGCTCTTTGTGGGCTCCAAATATGGTGTGAACTGCAACCATCGCAGACGAAATCATTTTTCTCAATCATTGTAGCACCATTATTATTCAAAAGTTATATTTTTGTGCGAGTTTAGTTGTCAAAGTTGAATTGACACGGCCGCGGCCATTGCGAAACAACAAAACAAACCGCGGTGTTGCCGCGATAACGAATTCGCTCCGTAACGATATCGGTATGAGCCACTGGAATAGCCCCCCTGGTTCCGTTTCACATTGTACAAGTTTCAAAGAAGCTAAAACTTCCTCTCAATTTGAGCCTTCTACATCTTATGTTGAACCTATCCAAGTTAAGGACACTAATCCTAGAGCAAGCTCTAAAGGAAGCGAAGCCTGACATTTATTTTGACACTTGCGTTGTCATTTTTGATTTGTTTGCCTCGCTTTTGTCATCGGCGGCTCGTTATTATTGTAGCCCTTTCAAGTACCTATTAAAGGTAAGTTATAATGAGTGAAGAAGTATTTGTATTGGGAAAATCAAACAGCAGAGCTTGGCTGGAAGCCTTCGGACAAGATTTTAAGCAGCACGAAAATTTAAGGATTTGTGAGGCAAGTTTTATAACAGTACCTATTTTTGCCCCGACGATAGTGCTTAATAAAGTGGAAGTATAAATTCGATTCCTTGTGTATTTGCGTGCCTGGTGTGTGAACTTGTGTGTTCCATTTTATATCCGAAATTAGTAAATAAAATTATTACGGCGTTGTGAATGTTGATCTTTAGTCGAGTTTAGGTATTCTTGGTAAAAAAAACATTTTTTTAGGTATATAGTTATTTAGTTTATGGTAAGAATTTAAGTACTTCTTTTGGGGCAAGTATTCGCCTGTATAGTAAACCCCGATTTCAGTTACAACCTGGTTTTCCTAGGAAAAACTAGTTTAGATTAGGTCAGAATAAAATCTAATCTAAACTTATATAATTTAGTCTAATCTGATCTAATATAGACTTAACCGTTATAACTAGTTTTTACTAGAAAAAAACGGTTTTTAACGGTAACATATAGATACTGTGATGCGTTTTATTGGTAAAAGAATTTAAACGTTATAAATCTAATGTAGTTTTAAGTTCATTTGAATAATTTAGATAACTTTAATCGCTTTTCTGTAATTATTACGGAATAATTATTTTTTTTACGTATAAGTATAAATATAATAGTCAAAAGAAAGAAAAAAAACTCTTTTAATTCTTACTTGAAACACAGTAACACTAAATGTGTGTGAAATAGTTGAAAAAATTGTAACTTTGAAATAAACATTTTTCTGCAGTTTGGTTCAAATTACTAAGAGCTTTAGTTTTTGAAATATCTAAAAGACGTGTTAAAATATTTTTTTTGAAAACATAATTTTTGAAGCAAAGAAGCAGATATCAATATACGTTTGCAGATTTTAGTTCTTGTGAATAGTACTTACCTAAAAATTTTGTTGTCCGGTTCTACAGATGGTTTACCCAACTTTTCGTATTGATAATTTATTCATAACTTTAGTAATTCTGAATGCCTGTCGTTTTACTTCTTTATCAAAATACAGAGAACCCGGACTAAGAGTAAAATCTGTTAGATTTATAATTTTTGCGTATATTTTTTACTTTAATAACTCGCGACTGTATGATAATGGACTAGTTGTGCTTTTGAGAAATACTTCCTTATCGTATTTATCATCAAGAACGAGCCACTCATGACAAAAGTGAGGCAAACAAATCAAAAATGGCAATTCAAACTTTCAAAGTATTGTCACCCTTCGGTTCCTTTAGAGCTTGCTCTAGGATTAGTGTCCTTAGTGCGATGATGTATGGCACAAGTGTTCTTCGTCGTCTTCATCGCAAATGTCCCCTCGGGCCAATAAAGATGCCGGTCCGGGACTCCGTTATTTTCTGCCGACTTGCCTGACATAGACCATCAATATCCCAATCCGTGAGACCGTCAATGCAACTACAATAGGCCATCGTTATAAAAAAAAGTGACAGCCTAATTCAAGCCCAGCATTAGGCTAGAAATGACCTTTTGACAACATGTATATGGGACCTCGGTCCAAAAAAAGTACGGAAATGTCCCCTCGGGCTAATAAGGATGACGGTCCGGGACCCCGGCATTTTCTGCCGGCATGCCTGACATAGATCATCAATATCCTAATCCGTGAGACCGTCCATTAATGCCAAACAATTGATGGTAGACAGTACTAAGACAGGCGATTTGATGCCACACACACTCCATCTTTTTTTTTCAAGGGTATCAAGGGGAAATCTTGCATAAGACGCCCGAACTACTTTCCTGCCAGAGTCATTTCTTCTTTACCAGGAGAGCCCGGTTTCACTCCATCTTGCATGATGACTAAACACTATACAAGTAAATCGTGCAACAAGCATGCATGTGTATGTCTGGCTTAAGTGCGGCACACAGTTCACTTTTTGATTGATTTAAAAAAAAAATATACTCTTTTCGAAGGGTATATTTTTGTGTAGATGACGTCCCCAAATAGTTATTCTGATAAAAATTAAAATTTTCCATATACGACCTACTGTCAGAACCTGTCAAAAATATGTCATTTTTTCCCATAATGTAAAAAAATATTTTTAAAAAATAAAAAAATTGGGCTTATAGAAAATTCCATTCTAGACAAAAAAAGTCACATAAGCATTTTTGTAGTACTAACCATTTTTTATAAACGTAATTTAAATATTTAAAAAATTGAAAAATTGTCACATTTTTATAAATATTTATATTTTTTTAAAAAGCGATGGGGAACCTGAGAGGGAACATATTTTCGATAAAAAAAAAACGTTACTATTTTTTGCATTACTTATAGTTTCTCTACAAAAATAAAATAAGTTGAAGAAAATGGTAAATTCATGTCGATTGCATTGAACTTTTTTGCACCAAGATTTTTCTATAAAACTAAACTCTAAAAAAAACAATTATTTGCTAAATAGTTATTCTTATCACCTATCAAACGACAGTAAAAAAGTTTCGACTAGATTTGAAAAGGTAACCTCTGGCGGAATTAAATAAGATGAGCTCTCTGAGACATGTTTTTATATACAATAAAATAACAACAAATATTGACTATATAAGGTACTTTCCTTATTCCTGCTTCTATCTTGCTCCCTTAATCCCGGTGAGTTCAAAGGGTCTTATAGAACATTTAAAAAAAATATCAGAGCACAAAGCATCATGTACTAGTCAGTATTACGGTAATTCAAAAAATTATTTTTCTTATGTTGCAGAAATTTGGTTATTTCTTATTTTTACTTAATAAACATAACAAAGTCGAAACTTTTTTACTGTCGTTTGATAGATAATAGGACTACCTACTTAGCACATAATTGTATTTTTTTAGAAGTTTAGGTTTATAGAAAAATCTTGGTGCAAAGATATTCAATACAATATTTTCCATTTTTCAAACATTTAAATGACGTTTATAAAAAAACGGTTAGTACTACAAAAATGCTTGTTTGACTTTTTTTGTCTAAAATGAAATGCTCTATAAGCCCTAATTTTATTTTTTTTTAAATATTTCTTTTTTACATTTTGGGAAAAAATTACATATTTTTGACAGGTTTTGACAGTAAGACGTATATAGAAGATTTTAATTTTTATCAGAATAACTATTTAGGGACCGCACCTACACAAAAATATAACTTTCGAAATGAGTATATTTTTTTTTTTAAATCAACCAAAAAGTGAGCTGTGGGCAGCAAACCTGAACATACGCCAGGTACAGTCCTATCTTACCCTAATGATTACTAACAAGGATAAAACAGGCCTGTGGGTTTCTGGACTATCCATTAGATCTTGGAGGCCTGGTCGTAATGAATTGAAAAGCAAAATGTGCGTCCGATTCCACGAACCTTTTTTTATTTATTTTTCACGGACAAGAAAAGCTATTTTTCTAAACGTTTTAGTTCTTTAATGGAACATGAAAACTAAAAAAGTGGAAAGGGTAAAGAAGCAAAATGGTACTTAGTCCTTTTCAAAACAGATTATAGAAAATATGAAGAAAATCCTGCTTTCTAAAAATAAAAGACCGGCAACAAAGAACTTCGATTTTACCTCTTTTAAGAGCTCAACGGTGGTTACCTATATAATTTTGAGTTGCGTTATATAGTTTTTGATTATCCAACAGCAATTTTAAATAAAAAGTAATAACAGCTGGGAAACTAAGGGCGGGCCAGCATATGCCCTTGGTCTTTAAGTTGTTGTATAAATACCTGTCAGGTTACAGGCCTTTTGTCTACTAGCCGGTCAAAAAAATGTCCAAATCTTACTCAGTGGGCCAACAATAGGCTTTCTATAAACTTCGGTGGCGTGACTGTGGTTCATTATAGGGCCTTTGCTTAAAAAATGAGCCGGAGTATCACTGGGTATCAACAAAAAGGCTTTTACTAGCAAAGTGTGGCCCAACCATTCCCCGAAGTGTCCTTTACTGGGCTGGACTTTTCCCGTCGCAAGCATGTTTACTGGGATGTTACAAATTTGCTTTGCACTTTCCCTTTCAAGACATGTGGACGAATCTGTTTTAAGTTATTTTTACAAGGCAGCCATTTAAAACTTTGTATTTCCTTTAGACTTTAATATATTTAATATTTAAAGAGACATTTTACATTTTAGTCTTTTGCCCCTTATTAACACGAGTTTTAACAAATAAGGTAACCTTATTGTATGAGAACCCCCACCTCCCTCCCCCTCCTAAGTTACAGAGATAAAGGAAAGTATGCCGTTTAAATAAAAGTTATACAAACAGCGATTTTTCGGGATCGAACGAATTCTTTACAAAAGAGAGATTTTTTGGCGGCGGGGGGGGGGGGGGGCAGGCTAAATTTCTACCTTAGTCCGATTTCGTGCAATAAACTATTCTTAACTTGTGGACTTTTTAATAAATAATTATTCCCAAACCAACACAAATGCAATTTTTTATTGAAGAATAAGAACAACGAAGTATTACAACCTTTAACAACAAAAAAATCCTAATATAAGTACAGAGTTTAATTATGGGGAATATTTTTGTAAAAAATTTTATGTTCCTTTTTCCTGATGACTGGTGTTTTTTCGCACCGACTTAAATCTTTGTATTTCTCCCCGGATATTTTTTTTTGGTGGCTTGTATAAAATTGATACGTTGTTTTTATCCGGGGTCGTAGATTCCTTTAGAGTTATAAAACTGTAATTTTTTTGATTATGTTTAGTTTAAAAATAAAATTTGTTGCTACTAGTTTTATAAACTTTAAATTTGACGAATTTTTTCGATTCTATTTTTTGTTCAAAATTCGTCATGAGCTGCAGGATAACTAAGTTTGTATGGATGTGACTTACATGCAGATGTAATAATAATTGGATCCAGTTGACACTGCACATAAATATTTTAATTTTTGACCTCACTTTGTCCATGTTGTGTGACAAAGAAAAACAAAGATATTTCTTCAATATTTTTTAGAAATTTGATGGAATAAAGTAGCATAGCCCCTCCTATGCTATTTTTATTTTGATCCCACACCCATCTGAAAATAAATCAACTTTTTTAACTCCTTTTTTATCTTGCTCCTTTAGAAAAAAGTAAACCCAAGTAGCTATTTCGTTTGGCCCTTTGGCTCCAATTGCTTCATGCCATAAATAACAGTTACAATTCCTTGTTTTAAGGTTGTATATAGTAAAGTTAAAATTAGAGAGCATACGACTATAGTAGAGCTTTCTTTCTTTACCTTGAGGTAAAGAGATTATCTGTTGCATGTCAAATACGGCAGCTACATGTAATGTTGAAGTATGTTTGGCAAGGTCTTTTTTTTGGCGAATTTAATTTTTTTTGCCAATGTGTTCATTGTATTCATATTCCAGTTCTTTAGTTTTTACATCTCCCTCGGGATATGTCGAGCATGAATTACACCTATCTTTTTTTGGATGGTGAAACGACAAATTAAGGCTTTTAAACATATTTCTATATTTAAAGTAATTCACATCTTTTTTACTTTCTTTAGAGAACATCTCATGTATTTTTACTCTTTATTACATTTAGCTCGAGAATAATGAGCCTCTATTCTGGGAAACTAGTTTACATCTGCCACCCCGATGGTCCGCCTCCAAGATGCCAGTGGATTTCTGTTTTTTTAAAGCTGTCCGGACTGTTTTTTCGGATAGTATTAATTTTTTTTCATTTTTCTTGTTTGGGCTTTCCGATTTGAATGCTTTATTGATACAAATTTTGTTATAAACTCCCTTCGTAAATTTAACTGCCCTGTTCCCCAGAGATGGTCTAAAATATTTTGTCTATCACTTGTGCTAAATTTAGAGCAACTGTCTTGTTGAAAACGTGTAATGTTGCATAGTTGTCCTAATTTTTTTTTATATATCTAACCCTCGGAGTTTGGACAAGCCGTCAAAGGCGGAAAAGGCACTTTTCGCACGTGTCAGGTACAAAATTTCTTTTACTTGTGTAAAATAGATATTTAAAATTTATTTTAAATAATAAAAAAAAAATGCGTCCGGAAATTTTTTTTTTGCACGCCGTACGTGAGAGACACAGGGTAAATCCATTTCCGCACGGCGTGCGGCAAATGCAACTTCCCTCACGCAAATGCGTGCGTAAAAGTGTACAATTAGGCCTCTTCATGGACCCTTTCTGCCATACCCCGTTCCTTACCCCTATGCCCCTACTTCCGCTGCTTCTCTCTCCCCGGGCCTCCCTGTCTTCTTTACGAAGTTTAGAATTTCGGCCCTTTTGAGCGAGTGCAGCTCTTCTTCCTCTACCGTGAGAAATCCCTTTCATGTAGGTAAGTTTTATCTTAAATTTAAAAAAATAATTATTGTGACCAGCAAAGCTAATAAATAAATCAATATTATTAGGTACTAAGTTTGCTAACTCTTTTTAATTTAAAAATTGAAAATGTAGTTTTAGCCTAGGGATATAAAAACATGTCTTTTTTAGTAAAAAAAATTCACTATATTGCAAAACTGTAACTAAATATTCTAAATATTATAAAAACAAGCTTAGAGTCAGAATGTGAGGCAGTTTTTAAAAACAGATGTATCGTAGCTACTTACTAGATGAAATTTTAGTGTGCAAAAAGGCACCTTACAAGTTCATTTCATGTCATAATCCGGTCTATTTACTAAAAAATAAAATTTCAGAAATACAAAATTTGCCTTATTTTTATTGATGCATTTCCACTCTGATTTTTAATAATTATAAATTGCAAAAAAAAAACTTACTTACCGGACATTTTTTTTAAACAAATAGACCATAAAATTAGAGCCTCGCAAACTTACGAAGGCCACTGATGTTTTTTCCTTGAGTGGTCAGAACTTTTGTTTTCGTTAACCTGTTTTAATTCAAACAATGCAGTAGTGAAAATCCAACAAAATCGGTATAGTAGTTTTTGTGTGCTGCTAAAAGAAACAGATGAAATTAAATTTTTCAGCGGCCTTCCTAAGTTTGTCAGGCTTTACTCCAATATTCATGCTTTTACTGAATTTTATTAAACCTGATCGAACGTAAAAAATAGCAAAATATGAAATTCATACTAACTAGGTTTTTTGGAAACAGGAGAACAATTTTTGAATCGTTTGACAGCCGCCCATCCTAATTTAAGATACATTGCAATTCTTCATCCCACATTTTCTGCAAAAATACAAAACTTGCTGTAAAGTTGCTCAAACCATACTTTTATAAATGTGACTTACCTTTTTAGAGAACCAACTTTATTAAAACTAAAATTTGTGTAAATCGCTAAAATTTTGTTTGGTTTCTGTAAATAATGTTTTTATCCATTTGGTTTTATTCAAAGCCACCTCCAGAAAAATTTGGAAAGCTTAAGTCATTGCTTATTTACCTAACTTAACCATCGGTAATGCCCGTATGCACCAACACAAAAGTTCTCCAATTATTTCAATTAAGCATGACGCGTTAAAATGTTTCATAAAAAAAATCCCTTTTTAAACGACGATTAGCACAAAAAAAGAAGAGGGGGGCAACTAGAGCTTCAGACCCTAGCCCCCTCCCCACTGCTCTTGTTAGTCATATTCGTCTGTATGTCTTGACAAACATTTTTTAATAATCCAAGTTCAACTCAAAAACTAACGAATGAAAAAATGTTAAATTTGGTTATGTTGTTCTCTGATATTTACCAGAACTATTTTTGCAAAAATAACAATTTTCGAAATTTAGTCATATTCGTCCATATGTCTTGAAAGGGACGGACGGCATAAATTTATTTTAAACCACTTTTTTATTTTTTTTAAATTTTAAATATTAAAAAAAAGTAATTAAAGTCAGCGAATGTGCGATGAAATAATTTTTCAGGTCATATTGTTGGGCAAGAAGAGCGAAAGCAACGAATGCATGGGCACTTTTTTCGGGCAAAATATTGAGTAAGAAGAGCGAATGACACACTTTTTCTGCACATTCGCTGTTGTCTCTTAATATTTTGCCTCATTTTGTAATACAATCGCTTGGAGGCGCTCCGGCCCTTACACATTCGCTGTTTTTTCTTAACAATGTATTTTTCGCGCCTGTTTTCAAGTGCCCAAGCGAATGTAATGTATTCTTATTCCCTCTAGGTTTACATTATAATAAAATATTATTTTTGGATTAACCAGGATATCAAAATCCCCCAAAAACCAGTGCCTGGCTACGCCGGCGCCGCCAATGTCTAATTCCTTATTGTTCTTTAAGGGTGAATTTGAATGAAAAATGCGCTTGTTTCAATTACTTAATCTAAAAAAGTTGTATCAAATTTTGTCCAGTGAAAGTTTAAAGCATTATCCCGGAACCATTTCACGGATTTTGCATAATTTTACGTATCCTAAAAATGATAAAAATTATCGAATATTTTAAAAAACTAAATAAAAACAAGATATATATATATATATATATATATATATTTTTAAAAACCACGCGAATGGTCTGTGGGGGTACCAGAAGCCTATGCTATGCAAAATTTTGTTAATTTTTGATGTGCCGTTTATTCCAGGTTTTATCTGTTTAGGTAAACGAATAGTTTTTAGGATCTAAATTCACTGTGAAATATAAGAATAAAACTTATAATTTTTAAAGTAACACTCGTGGCATATCGGACAAAGCGTTTTTATTTCTCACTTTATTACGACCAGGCCTCCAATGTCTAATGGGGAATCCAGACACCTATAGGCCTGTTTCATCCATATTAGGAATAATCAGGGAATCATAGGATTGTATCTGGCAGTTGAAGCTACACAGGCACCATGCACACCTCTCGAATTTAAAACAGAAAGTTTGTAATCCGCGGAGACGTAGTACCTGTGTGCGCCACCTGTCGAATAAACTGAAAAACAAAAACATCAAAATTGAAAAGTGCAGAAGACCGTAAATACAGAATCCTGTACCTTTCAGCAGGTTATAAAGAAGAAACCTGTAAAAGTATAAGGTCACTGTGACATGACTCTTAAAAAGAGGTAAAGTTCGCAGCAGCACCGCCCCCAATTGGAGCTTCATACTACGTGGCCCTAATTTTAAGTCATCAGCAAGCAATCGCTCCGGAGGAGGCTTGTTGCGCAAAAATAAAAAGCCAAAATATTTAAAAAACAACAAAGTGAATCTCGTGTCCACAATTAAAGTAACAGTCGTGGCATATCGGACAAAGCGTTTTTGTTTCTCACTTTATTACAACCAGGCCTCCAATGTCTAATGAAAAATCCAGACAACTACAGGCCTGTTTCATCCTTATTAGGAATCATCAGGGAGATACAGGTACTACGTCTCCGCAGATTACAAACTTTTTGTTTTAAATTCGAGAGGAGTGCATGGTGCCTGTGTAGCTTCAACTACCAGCTACAATCCTATGACTCCCTGATGAAAAAAGCCTGTATGTGTCCATTAGACATTGGAGGCCTGGTCGTAATAAAGTGAGTCTGATATGCCACGAGTTTTACTTTAATTTTTATTCGCGGACACGAAATTCACTTTGTTGTCTTATAATTTTTGTTCAACATTCGCTGATTTTGGCCCAGCTGTAACATTCGCCCTTCTTTCTTAAAAAGTTGCCTTGAATTTCAAAATCAGCGAACATTCGTTTTGATTTTATATTAATTTCTAAAAGAAAAAGTTAACGAAAATCAATAATTTCTACAAGATACTAAGTTTTTGTTACGGAAAAATTAAACAAATTTTTTGTAAATATGAATTTTTAAAAAGTTAGAGCTAGTTTTAAGAAGTCAAAAACTAGACATTTGCACATTTGCTCTTCTTTATTATCATGGCAGTATAAACAACAACTAAAACGTATAATTTCCCAGTAAACATATATATTATAAATTGAAGAAGTAGTCCATTGGTTGAGGGATTTCACATTAATGAAAAAGCTTTGGTCATTCTCCACTGTTTTATTGAAAATTCACCCAACATGTTTCAACAGTATAGACTGTCATCTTCAGGGGTGTACCTAGGGTGGTGCTACAAGTATGGCGACACCTAGTGCCTATGGAAAAGTAGGGAAATTAAACATTTACATAAAGAACGAAATTTTTTAAATTAGCTATGTAAACTAAATTCTAGTGAAACTAAGTTGGGGTGGGAACCTGAACCTCATGTTTGAGGGTCAGGTATCCCCTGATCACTAGATTTTAATTTTACATACCTAATTTAAAAAATTTCGTTCTCCATGTAGCTGTTTAATTTCCCTACTTTTGCATAGACACTAGATGTCGCCATACTTGTAGCACCAGCCTAGATACACCCCTGAAGATGACAGTCTATACTGTTGAAATATGTTGGGTGAATTTTCAATAAAACAGAGGAGAATGACCAAAGCTTTTTCATTTATATAAATGTTATATTTATTTTAGTTTTATAAAATTGTGTTTTACTGGGTCTTACCTAGCTCCGTATTTAAAAAATATAAATAAGTTGGCATTGTTGTTATTAGTTTATTATTTACCAATTTTAACTTGGCATTTATAAACAAAATTATTTCTTCATGATTGCTTTGGTGGTAGTAGAGATATAAAGCTATTTGTAACTCATCGCGGTATACGTATCCACATCTAGCAAAAACCAAGTACATTGATTGGTCAGAAACTTATAGCGCGTTCAAAAAGAGCAGATATATGCTAATTTAAGGTGTTTCTGAACGCAATAGGTGCTGAGATACGATATGTATGCCATAACGATACGTGATACCTAACGCATCTCAACACCTATCGCGTTCACGAACACCTTAGGTTAGTATATATCTGCTCTTTTCGAACGTGGTACAAGTTTCTGACTAATTAATGTGCTTGGTTCTCGCTAGATGCGGATACGTATACCGCGATGAGCTTTATGTCCCTAATATCTGTAACCGTACAAGGTAAGCGGGTATCTATCTGGTTTTTCCTAGAGGCCCCCTACATTCAGAAAACCATCCCAAGTGAAGTGTCTACTTAGCTTTTTTGTTAGTGGTACGTGAAGTTTCTATTAGCCACAAGTGATGAATTCAATAGCTGCAAGTAAAACGATCTACTTAGACCCGAGTTTGTTAACCCTTAGTGATTTATCTACTTACCAATATGCGACAAGTCACTTACCTGTCCCTTAACTTAAAGTTAGTGAATTTTTCATCATTCATGACATAAACCTGTTTTTAAATTCTTGAAATTTCACATTGCCCAATGGTTTTGTAAAGATGTATCTGATTTTGTTGAAACCAAGTAGCGAAAAATTCATTAATATTTATCACATCTTGATTGCATAGATTTTGCATTTTCCTGCTGCAATAATAAACTACAAAAGACAAGTCTGGTCGACATTTATTTGTCATAAAGAGCAGACTTCCCACAGCTTCTCTATATGGGTAGTTGACTTTGTCTTTTCTTATGTTTAATATATTTTCTTTTGAAATCATTAGAGTTGAGACTGAATTTTCCATGTTAAACTTCTCTAAAGTTGATTGTACATAATCCTGTTGACTTAAAAAAACTGTCATTTCAACCTCATTTTTTAAGTTGTGAATCAACCTTGTAACTAAGTCCTTTTGCTGATAACAAGTCCATCATCAACGTAAATTGCTAAGTAAAGTGTTTTCTCAAAGTTTGAAAACATGCACTGGTCACTTTTGAGCGGTATAAGCCCATGCAGTTTTAAAAATTCATTCCATTTTAGTGGAGCCTGCTTTAACCCGTACAAAGCTTTTGATAATTTGCACATTTTATTTTCAGTCAATTCACTCTCATAGCCCTCTGGTATATGCATATAGATTTCTTCAGACAAGTTTGCGTATAGGAAAGCAGTTTTAATGTCAAATTTTGTAATTTTTATGTCATTTTTAGAAGCTAGAGCAAACAAAATTTTTATTGAACTTATACTGACAACAGGACTGAATGTCTCTTCATAATCAATCCCACTTTTCTGTTGACATCCAGGGATAACTAATCCTGCATTATAGTTTCCTTTGTCTTTAATGCGGAAAACCCACTTACTTGTCAAAAATCTCTTGCCTGCCACATCTTCAGTGTTTACATATCCTTCATGTTTGATTTTTGTCTAATGATCTCTTTTCTTCCTGTAGGCCCAGCTGCCATTTTTGTTTTTCAGGTGCTGTAGTTGCTTCTTGATATGTCAATAAAACTTCTTCATTATTTATATCACCTGTGATGTAATCTTTTAGTCTTTCTGGAGGTTTTACAACTCTTCCTTTTCGTGTTAATATCTCATTCTCTTGAGAACCTTCTCCCAAGACTACAGTCTATATCCAACTGGTGCGTAACCAACCAGTTTCCTATTGGTGTTTTTTCTGCTGTCTGTGTAGAGCTTCGGTTCAGTAAATATGTCGCTACATATACTGCTTCACTCCAAAATTCTTTTAATAAACCACTATCAAAAATCAGGCCTCTCGCTTTTTCCAAGAGGGTCCTGTTCAATCTCTCAGCTTTTCCGTTAAGCTGTGGAGTATCTGAGATTGTATAGTCCAAAACAATCCCTTTGGTTTTAAACCACTGTTTAAAAATACTGCTTACATATTCCCCACCATTATCGCATCTTATTTTTGAGGTTTTAATGTTATGAAATGCTTCTGCCTCTGCAATAAACTCTTGTAAGTATTCCATAACCTCATTTTTCTGTTTTATCAGGTAAACTCTGCAATAATGTGTAAAATCATCAAGAACAGTAAGCATGTATCTTTTATCATCCCATTTTTCTTCCTCCATGGGCCCACAAATATCGGTGGGTAATATTTCTAGTCGTCCCTTCGCTCTCTGTCTTTCTGTTTTAAATGGTTGCCTTGTTTGTTTTGCCATTCCACTTGACATTTTTACTAGCTTCTTCATGTTATTTTCACCAAGATGTCCAAGTTTTCTGTGCCAAGTTTTAGCCTCTATATTTTTCACCAAATAGCTTTCTTCATTTGATTTTACGATATTCACTACATAAAATCCATGGTCTTGTTTCTCTTCACACAAAACTTCTTGGTCATCTTTTGTCACATACACTTTATTTTTTGTAAATTTTACTTTACCACCTCTCTCTGTTATGACATTTACAGATAATAAGTTTTTACTTAGCTTAGGCACATATGTTACGTTATTTAGGACACAATTTTCGCTTATTATCTGCCCTTTTCCTTCTGCCTCCACTTTTTTGGTTCTTCTTTGCCACTAGTATGTCACTTTTAGTGTTGTCCAAAAAATTAAACAGACTCTTATCTTTTGCCATGTGTGAAGTGGCTCCTGAATCAACCACAAATCCATTAAAAAAATCCTTGCATTGATCTTCCCGACTGTGTGACAAAAATGCATTATGTTGCTATTATTGTCACTTTTTCTGTTTTTATTATTGTCATTTTCTCTATTTCTAAAAAAACAGTTTTTTTCATCATGGTTTGTCTTTTTGCAGATTGTACATGTTTGGTAGGTTTTCTTTTCACTCTTCTTCTTGCTTAAGGCTTTGTGCCCGAACATATTACAACTGTAACATTTTATTTTACTTTTGCTTGAAAAGCCAACACCTCCTCTTTTACTTTACTTTTCTCTTCTTCTAGTAGGATTCTCGCTATTAACTTAGATAGTGTTTTGTTGTCCCCTGGTGTTGACTCCCATGCGGTATTAGTAAAAATCAAATTTTCTGGGAGTGATGATAGTATTTTTGACATGACCATTGAATCATCAATGTCTTTTGACAAAGCTTTTAAACGATGTACAATGCTTTGTAGTTTGCTGATATTGGTAGCCATATCTGTGCTTTTCTCAAATTTAAAATTGAAAAATTGCTGCAACAGACTACATTTTTCCTCATCACTTTCCTTCTCAAATAAGCTCTTAAGTTTATCATACATTTCCTTGCTTGTTGTGCAAGTTATGATGTGTATTAATATATTTTTATTTATGGATGTAATTATTACTTTTTGTGCCTTAGCATCCTTTCGCAGCCAATCTGCTTTTTCAGTTTCATTTGTTGCATTATCCAGCGTTTTCTCTCCATTCACAATTTCCCACAAGTTGCCTGACTTGAAGAAAATTTGCACTTCAAATTTCCACGGTTGAAAGTTTTTCGCATCGACCAATTTTTCAATATGGCCGGTGTCGTCCCCGTTACTACACATCTCGAGTTTTTACTTTTATTTTATCTTTTTAGTTTTTTACTGCAATGTCCGCCCTTATTTTAGCTCAGGAAACGGTCCGGACCCATAACCTTTTGATTTATTACTTTCAATTTTAATTTTATTTTAGTTTTACTGCTTATTTTTTATTTTAAAGAAAACACTGGCTTCTTTCTAACTTTTTATATTACGCCATCTTTACCTCACTAAAAACATCGACTACGCCTTCCTTATTCTCTATCTCTTTTAAACACATATTTCTGCTACGAACTGGTAATCATCTCTCTTTCTAATATAACTAGACACATTGAGTAACAAATATTAATACAAGATACACACCTCTTTTTTTAATAAATCAGTATTAAAAAAAGACATATTTAAAATTTTAACTTAACAGTATTCAAGTTCGAAAATCGATTTTATGAAATGGACTGATGTTTTTGTTTTCTCTTTTTATAATTTTCCCAGGTAGTTTTTGAATGATGATGGCTTTTTTGGTTAGTAAAATATGTCAAGCTTTGACAAAAAAACAGTAAGGTTCACGGGAGATTTCAAAATGTTAATAGTTAAGCCATGATGACCCTTAAAATAATTTTCTTAAATACCTGTTAAATTATTTTCAGATGTGCTAAAATGCACTTTAGTAGGACACGTTTTTTGGTAAATTTAAAGACTGTAAAGAACTTTGATTGAAAGAAATTAATACCACCGTATGTCTCACACATGTTATGCTTTGAAAAATTACAATTTTTGCTGTTTTTTGTATAAAAATGGCAAAATAAAAATCATATGCACGATACCACTCAAGAAGAAGAGAGAAAGAGAAAAAATTGCCTTAAATTATTTTCATCTTCCTCTAAAATACTTTTTTATAGCCTGCTGTCTCTCTTCAACAACCTTAAATATTTTTGTACTTCACTAAAATATCTCTCCATCTACCTCTAAAATTCTGATCTCTCTCTCTAAATATTTTTCATTTTAACAGAGAAAAAATGTTTTTTGGCAGTACTTTTCTTGAACGCTAAAAAACAGTGAAAACTTGAAAAATTTGCGTGTTTTATTCTAGAAATCGAAAGTTTGGAAAGAAAGATTTAAAATGTGAGCAAAATCATGGCATAAAAATGTATAAAACATGGTAATAATTGCTTAATCAAAAACGTTACCCTTTAAATTATGACTTGACCATTAGAGTTTCGAACTTTAATTGTTTTATTTTTTTTTAACAACGTTTTGAATGCTTATGTTTCTGGAGCCGTCATCAGTTAAATACTGTATTTCCCTGATAACGATGACGATGAGACACATAAGCATTCGAAACGTTGTGAAAAAAATGGGCATCCCCTTAAACTGTTTCTTTATAATAATACATACCTATAAATAAAAAGTAAAGAATAAATAATGTAAAAACGATTAGCACACATATAAGCAAATGTGTCCTTAATTGTATGACGGACTTCTTATTTTTCATGAAACGCCAATGAACATGACAATAATATTGAGTAACCTAAAAGAGATAATTTGACATTGACTGGAGAAACCACTATCAACAGCTGACTGATAGGCTATGCCACCTATAGGCGGTTGCTTCCTCTGGTAAAACAATAACTGTCAAAAATTGTATACAGGGCCTCTAGTTTTTCCCAATTCCCATAGACCTAAAAAAAACGAAGTAAGCAAACAAATTTTAAACAATACGGTTGACATGAGACAGACATAAATTTGGGTCACAATTATGTTAGAAAGAGACAATAGACGTTGACAACATACATACAGATACATACACAGAGTGTCCGAAAAATAACGTTGCCCCTAAATATCTCCAAAACCAAAAGAGGCAGAATAGTTAAATTTCACATTCTTAGACGTTTTAGTAACCACCAGTCACCAGTCATTAAGAGCCGAGGGGGGTGAGCTAGGCCGGCGTTGTTAATTTTTTTTTCGGGGTACCTTTACATTTTTTTATTAATTTTGTGTTACTTGTTTCTCTAATAATTTTTAAACAAAGTAGCAAAATCATTTCCATAAGACCATGAGTTAAATAAGAAAAAAGATAACTCATGCCACTTATTGAAAACTTTTGCAATTTTATTTAAAAAGGGTTTAAGAAAAAGATTTGATTATATAATCGAAATATATAATCAAAGGAAAAAAGTAATATGTCAGTATTTTTAAAATAAAGAAAGTCCTATTCGTACAGTAAAATTGTCACATGAGGTCGAAAAAAATCCTGAGTTTTTGGTATGTTCTTTTGGGGGGACTGAAAGTAAACTTCCCAAGTTTGTGTTTCCCCCATCCGCCATTTTGTAAAATCTCTGTAACGGACTTTTCTCTATTTCTATTGGTCGGAGGCGAAGAAGTCTGAGAACAAAAATATAAAAAAAAAAATTGCAAGTGCTCAACTTTCTGTAGTTAGTTTCCAAAAAGATAGAGGACGCCAAAGTTACAAAAAATCAGTTTTAATGTATTTTGACTAACAAAAAGTTATTTAAAAAAAAATAAATAAGAAATTTGTAGATCTCGGAAAAATTCTATAAAAATATGTGTATTATTTATACTTAAGTAATGTATTATTAATACTTAAGTAAACAGTCTCTGAACTACAGCGACTGAAAGTCAGTAAAATTCTTTGAGAACCGCTTTCTGGGCATGCATGAAGTTGCGTTTTGTGGATTATATATTATTATTTATAGTAAGGGCAGTACAAATGAGGTATCAAATTAAAGCTTGTGATGTACGCTACACAAATAACCCAGTCTGTCAGTATGAAAATTGCCGAAAGTATCTGACAGACTTACATTTAGTCGGGTTGCGATAGTCGACTCCTTTCGCTTACATCGCTTACAAAGAGGGGTTGGAGGGGTAGGAAGAAGTATTATTAAGTTGCATAAATCTTATAAAGTGTTGCAGGGGAAGGAGGGATCAAAATTTGGAAAAATTGTCATTTGAAGTCAAAAAAAAAACAGACATGCTGAGTTTTTTGTATTTACTTTAGGGGGGGGGTCTGAAAGTAAAATTTCCAATCCCCACTCCTTGGGAAAAAAAATGTAGAAACAAAAATCTTTGGCATAAAATATGCAATATTTTTTGTTGCAGATTCAACTCTCTGTAGTTAGTTTTTAAAAAGATAGAGGGCGTTGAAGTTACGAAAAATCAGTTTTAACGTATTTTCCCGACTAAATGCCCGTCTGTCAGATACTTACGGCAATTTTCATGCCGACAGACCAGATCAGTATGTAGCGGTTTTCAAAGAATTTTACTGTTTTTCAGTCACTGTAGCTCAGAGACTGTGAATGATTTTTAAAAAGTTTGTAGTACCTTGATAAATACTTAAATTATTTGACAGACTACCTCTATATAGTAAAACTTTGAGTTGGGTATATATTTAAAAATAAGGGCGGATCTATCCTTAACTCTAGAGTTTTTGCTAAAATCATGAATGCGCTGATGCGAAAACTTTAAGAATATTTTTTTTATGCCTTCATCAAAAACATGATTTTAGTAACCGTCTGCAGATAACTAATAGCATTACTTTTTTGGTTACCGATGCAAAAAACTTTTTTTTATCACGGGTGCAAAAAAAGATTTCTGTCCGTTTTTTACCCAAAATTAAAGAGAAATATCGGAATATAGTAATATTGAAAAAATCTAACTGTTCTTGCCTAAAAATTAAGCCATTTCCGACAGTTTCCGCCAAGTATTTACAAAAAAATCCTCGTAAAAATATCAAACGGTCAAAGATTAAAATGCTGCAACAATGAACATCACAGAGTAAAAAGCCACAACGCCATGGAAACGATTGTTATTTCATTTGCCAGCCGCCTTGATTTATAGTGTAAAGATGTTGGGTTCTGTGTACCATAAAATGGAGCTATTCGGTCATTCCGGGGTTATTTGTTCGATATTCAAATACGAGATGTTTGATCGTGCACAGAGTATAGTGGCCAACCCAACCCGATCCAACCCCTCTAAGGTGCCGTATGTTCATTTAAGCTACGCACTAGATTTAGAACGGGTTGTTTTGTTTAAAATTTTTGTAACCTTTTTTTACTTTTTTTTTGTGTTTTTCCAGTTTAGTTGCGGTAGGTTTTTACCTTGAACAAAATAATATGTATCTGAGGAAAAGCAAACAAAAAAACTGAAAAAAATCAGACCCAAATATTTTCAAAACTGTTTTGGAGGGCTGGGACTATTTAGGTACTTTATTTTTTGTAACTTGTGGAGGTATCAAAATTTTTAATTTTTTAAATTATTTTTTTCATATTTTGTTCAATTATTTATTAGACATTTGTTTTTATCTAAAAAATATCTTTTTTTAACTTACCAAATAGCCCCATAATACAAAAGGAAGTTAAAAAACTCCGAATCAGTTACTTCAATCGAAAAGAAGCTAAAACCAAAAGATCAAAAGATCTTGGGTGGAAAAACCAAAATTCAAACTTGGATGAGTATCCCACAAGGAACACAAAAAGGATCAAAGCGAAAGGAGAAATTATCAGTGGTCCCCAGAGTGATTCAAATCAAAGTGAATGATGGTGTTGAATGATGTTTGGGGAGGGTGTCCAGTGGAACCACTGATGAGCCCACGCTGGTTGCCCAGAGCGAAACATTATTTGATAATTTCTCTTTTCGCTTTGGTCCTTGTGTTCCTTGTGGGATACTCATCTAAGTTTGAATTTTCATGTTTCCACACAAGATATTTTGATCTCTTGTTATTAGCCCCATATTATCAAATAAACCAATCCAGCCAACCAAAATTAGAAAAAAAAACGCATAAATATGCCACAAGCTACCCAGATATACCCAGCAATAACTCAAATCACCAAATAGCCTCATTTCAAGAAGACATTTAAAAATATATATACACATACATACAAGATAAGTTTGTTCCATATTATAAAAGGGTATACATTTTTTGAAACCGCTTGTTTTTACCTAAAATGATCCTATATAAGTTTTTTTTTAAAAAAAAACCTAGTTCTCCCAAAAAATCCATTAGTCCAGACATTTAGGCCCACTTATCAGTCCCGATACACTCTTAAGACTACCTAAGACCCACTAGAACCAATATACTTGGGTGTGTATATAAACTGAAAATAAGCATTTTAAAAATATAACTTCTTAAGCATGCGCAGAGGGAAAATGATTTTTTTTAAATGAAAAAGTAGCAAACCCAACAATCGTTTCCAGACCCGCCACATTTTCCAATTTATTTAGTTCAGTATATACCAATCCCGGATATATCACCGACTTTCCACGCCCAGCGGTGTTGCCAGTTTAGTCGGACTCTTAACGTCGGTTATACAGGGTTCCTAAGCAAATACTTAGGGGGCCAAGCAGCCGTGTATAAGACGCAGACAAACGGAAAAGCACATTAGGCAGAAAAGGATGGGCATGGGGCGATGTTGTCACTACATCTTACACGTAGTAAATCCATTCCAGGTTGTTGTTTTCAAATGTTTTCCATTTTCATACCTTTAGGACTGGAATAAAAATTGTTTTTGCTCGACTTTATTACCAAACTGATGAAAGATATCGTAAAAAAAATATTTTTCGGCTTCTCATTTTGTAACCATTGTCCTTACGCACTGTTTACAGGCTGGGGACTGAGATACATGCAAATGCCTAACCTAAAGCGTTCATACACGGCCGGAGAAATCGACTGAGATATTTCCGTAGAAACTTTATCAAGCAAATAGGACGGGTTGACGCCTTCGAACGTCCAACCCGGATTTTGCACTTTGATTCGAAATAAAAAAGGAGGAACAGTCAGATGTGGGGCCATGCACAAATTACGTAACGGTGATTTTACCAATTTTTGACCCCCTCCCTATGTAATGTTTTCTAACGGTTTGGCACGCCACTCCCCCAATATTACGTAACGATTTCAAGACCACTTCCCCCCCAAAAAAAAAACTTTTCACTTATTTTCATTCCAAATTTTCTTAGTTTCACACAAATGCAAACGCTGTCGAAAACCCCCCTCCCCCTACGTAACCCCCCTCCCCCCTATGACCATTACGTAATTTGTGCACGGCCCCTGTAGTCCCAGTGGAGGAGGGCGAGAAAATTGATATTTTTTTCTTAAAAGTAGAAAGAAATTTTGAAAAAAAATTGTAAGCGGCGCCATTTTTATTTCGTGCTTTGTTTTTCTAACATTTTTGCGTTCGGCTAATTTAATTGAAAAATTTTTGCCTGCGGCGCCCTTTATCTTCTCACTCGAAACCAAGAGCCCCCGTTTTAGGAAAACTGATCCCGTCTCTGTTTCTACATTTTTTCGAATAAAAGTAGAGTATGACCATGGGGGAAATAATTTTTTTCTACGGTATGATGAAAATTTGGAGAAAGTTGAAGAAAAAAATAAAAAAAGTGGCAGAGCTCAAGTTTTTCGTAAAAAAAACGTTTTTTGTAAAGAAACAGAGCAAAATAAATCTTTTCACCCCCTTTTGGGTGTCACAAATATTGGCAGCCCCTTATTTTTCACTTTTACCCTCCCGCTAGTTTTGAAGAATTGGTTCGCTACATGTTTTGAGATCATGTCATAAAATACCTCGAAAATATCCAAAGTAGTGTAGGGCCAGCTTTATTTAAAATCAATAATATAGCAAGCAAAAAGCTCTGCAGGAAAAACAGCGCTGTTTATTGATTTCTTTGGCTGCTAGTACTAGCTGCATGGTTTGGCCGTTTCCGGATAGATGTCACTAGTAGAACAGGATGGAAAGAAATTTAATTAAAAGCGAAGATATTTCTTTCTAATGTTAACAACCTCACGAGTTTATCGCTCAGTATCGTAAATAATGGACCTTGCCGCCTCCTTTAAGCAAGAAAATGCTGTGGTTTGGACCTGAAAACATCTAATTTTTAATTAGATTAGATGTTCACATCTGTCCCCTTCTTGAGCCTCACAATATCCCAATCTATTGTAAAACTCTTGGCGCGTAGCAGCCAACATTTCAGGGGTGATAGAGTTGCCCGCCTCCAAAATTTTCGCCCTCAACTCCTGTATAGTCGTAGGCCGTAAGTGAGGGTGTTGGAAAATTTTGTCGTGCCAACAACCCCATAGGAAAAAGTCATTTAGCGCAAGATCTGGTGATCGAGGAGGCCATCGGATATTTCCATTCGTGGAAATAATTCTATCACCAAATACCTGACGAAGGTAATTTGTAGCCTGGCGTGAATTGTGGGATGAACAGCCATCTTGCTGAAACCACAATTCGTCCAAATTTATGTTGAGTTCCCTCAACCGTAGTAAAACCTGGTGTTGGAGAAGATCAACATATTTTTGGCTATTCAAATTCTCTTCAATGAAAAAGGGTCCAATAATGTGATCCCCGACAATACCGCTCCAAACATTTAATTTTTGAGGATGTTGCTAACACTTGCGTGCAGATGTTTATTTTCGCGGGACCAATAGCGGCTATTTTGTGGATTGTGAGAGCTATGAAGTTCAAATGTCTTCTCGTCACTAAACAAAACTTTTGATAGGAAATTTTCGTTCCTGTCACATTTATCCCTCATAACCTTACAATATTCTAACCGTCGAAAATAGTCACCTGGTTGCAATTCCTGCGACTTCCCAATCTTAAACGACTTGTAGCCGTATTTTTTTAGGATCCATTGGCAAGTACTGTTGGGAATATCCAGTGCCTCCGCAATCGGTTTTGTCGAACATGGTTCATGTGCCTCAACGTAAGCGCATACCATTTCGTCTCGTTCCACCCTGTGTGGAAGAACGGGATGCTCTGGTATTTCGCCGTCGTGGTAACACTGTCTACAACCATTTATGCACCCGTACCTTTCAAAACGATGATAAATGTTGTAGACAGTTTAAGCCACAGGAACCGGTCGATCTGGAAACGCAAAAACAAAAAGCCCAATGACCTCGTCCGCACTGTCACTTTTTATGCAGTTTTTAATAATAAAAATCTTTTCTTCTCGAGTATACGGCATTTTAAAAACACAAAATTTACGAAACTGAAGCGACTCGAAAGGAAATAAAAATGCAATGCCTGTGAATCCCAGTTTTTCCTCAAACTCATGGTGTGGCCGCCATCTAGCGGAATTTGCAGACATCTTGTCAACGGTTATTGTTGCAACTATGATTTATGCTCACAATGAAAGAATGGCGACAATTTTTTCTCATGAAAGCAGTCCGGAGATAATAACAAACTGGCACCATTGCTCAATATACCTGTTTCTTTTGTGCGCGCAGAACTTTCTATGCCATTTCTGTTTGATTTATTGAAATTCTATCCCTAAGGAAAATCTTAGGAACCCTGTATATGCGGAAAAAAAAAACCGTTTGTGATACGATCCCACGAGTTCCAGTAAAAAGCCGTGTAATCGATGGCAGTTTTGTTTTAACTGTAAAGTGGTTGAACCTATGGTGGATGTCTTCCCGAAGTAAGCTTATTGAATTTGGCATTAAAAGTAAAAAAAAAACAGGAAGACAAAAATTATTTAATGAATAGGAAATATTCTATTTAATTTATTTTATTTAGTTGATGCATATTTTTTTCAACAACAAATTTTGGAGAGGTTTCTGCTTGAATTTTAATAACATTTGGCTGCGGTGGTATAAAACCGTTGATATCTACTTTTTTTTTGTAATCTTGTTTGGTTTTCGTATCCCAAAATATATTGACTAAAATTTTTTCGTGGGTTATGGTATATAGACTTGTTTATAGAATGGAAAAAAGAGACAAATTTTTCGTCTGCGGCGCTGTAACATTTTTCATTTTTTTCAATTTCGTGTCAAAATGGCTTTTTTAATTGTATTTTATCAAAATATTTTGCCTGCGATTTGGTCTCAAAAATGGCATTCTAAGTGTTATTTTTGCAAAAATTTTTGACTGCGGCGCATTTTAGCATTTTTACAAACGAGTTAAGGGTAAATAAACAACTCAAATTCCTAAAACCCCATCAATATTTACGATTTTAGTTTAATTTTAAACAAAAATTGTATTTTATATGTTATTTTCTCAAAAAATGTTGGCTGCGGCGCATTGAACCATGATTTTGACATGAAATTTTGGATAAATAAACAATTTTAAATTTGGTTAACACCCCCCATCCCTCGACATTTGAGCCCAGATCCGCGCTTGTAAGCAACTGTTTCCTTGTACCAATTATGGTCACATTTTTATTTCAAATTCAGTTTTTTTTATTAGTTATCCTTATCCTCCCCCTCCCCAAAGTCAATTCCTTGGTGCGCCACTGGAATATTAGCAAATACGTATTGTTTTCTTTAGGTGTGAATATGCATTCTTCATTTAGGCATTACTGACAGCGACTTCCGAAGGTTGAAAAAGTTCTAATAAAGAACAAAACATCCCGAGGAACGAAGTTGTCTCTTTTTTCCATCCTATAAACAAGCCTATATCCCACGTAAAGTTTTAATACAATTTAAAACATTTAAAATATGTTCCTGTCACCTAAAAGGTAAACCAACAACTCGAATCGATTATCGAAATAACTATTAAATGACTGTGAAAAATTATAAAACGCTCGGAAAACCCAGGAAAAAACAGTAATCTATACGTAGATATATTAAATCTTTAGAAAGACGATTTCTGTACCTATTTTTTTTTTTAATTGTCGCTATTTGATTACAACCAAACGATTAAGATATCAAAAATGCAATTTTCATAATTTTTGTTTTTCTCTTTGTTCCAGCATCACGCAAGAACTACTGAACGGATTTATTTATTTTGAACCCGCGGAAAAAAAAACCCCGAAAAAAACCTCTAGGAAAAATTTATAAAACATATGTTATAATAATTTGATCTAGGGTTTTTTTTTCATGGGTTATTTTTTCCCGGGTTTTTTCTCTGTTTTTTTTTCCGGAGATTATTTAAGGGCATTGTTTCGGCGTTTTCTCTAAATATGTTTAGTAAAATAATGAAAACAAAATAATAATAGCAACACCAGGATTTGAACCAAAACATAACAAAAAAACCAACTGATCGAAACCATATACTTACAGCGCGTCTGGCGGACCTGGCCTAAAATCCAGGAGGGGTAATCAGATTTTAAGTTGTTTGCTTACCTTAAATTTATTAATAATAATATATTTTTATAGTGCCGCAGCCGAAAATTTTTGAGAAAATTACAGTTAAAATAATATTTTTAACCCAAAATTTAACTAAAATCCAAAATATTAATGGTGTGATACCGCCACTAGCAAAAATTTCTAGGAAAATTATACTAAAAAATGGAATTTTTGATACAAAATTAAACTAAGATTGTAAATATAAGCGGTGTGATAGTGCCGCAGGTGAAAATTTTTATTGGGATTTCACTAAAAATGAGTTATTTGGGTCAAAACAGACCTGAGTACAAAATTTTGGGATGGTGACTGTCTGTCTGTCACACGATAATTCAAAAACCGCTAAACCGATTCTTATCATATTTGGCTCAAAAATTCTTTGTCACCAGACATCCCCCGCCTATACTACCAGAAATAAATAAACAGATTCAAAAACTTCTTGACAATAAAATAATTAGACCTTCTATATCTCCTTATTCTGCCCCAGTTTGCTCAGAAAAAAATTAGATGCTTCAGGAGAAAAAATTTTAGAATGGTAATTGATTACAGAAAACTGAATGAAAATACAATTGACAACAAATTTTTTTTACCTAAAATAGAGGAAATCTTAGATAACTTAGGAAAGTGCCAATATTTCACTATTCTAGATTTAGCCCAAGGTTTTCATCAAATAGAAATGAACCCTAAATGTATCGAAAAAATCAGCTTTTACTGTCAACGACAGTCATTATGCATATCTAAGAATGCCGTTTGGTCTCAAAAACGCCCCTGACACCTTCAAAAGAATGATGGATGAAATCTTAAGAGAACATCTTTTTAAGTTTTGCTTTGTTTACATGGACGACGTCATCATATTTTCTAAATCCCTTCACGAACACATCCTTCACATCAGAACTATCTTTCAAAAATTAAAAGAAGTTAATTTAAAGGTTCAGTTAGGCAAAAGTGAATTCCAATGTAAGGAAGTTCCATTTCTTGGCCACATAATAACCCCTGAAGGTATTAAACCAAATCCATCTAAAATAGAATGTATAAAAAAGTATCCTATCCCCAAAACCCAAAAAGAAATCAAAGCATTTTTTGAACTCGTTGGATATTACAAGAAATGTATTAAAAACTTTGCAAAAATTGCCCAACCCTTAACTAAGTGCCTACGTAAAAATACTAAACTAAATCCCACAGATCCAGATTACATCAGTGCTTTCGAGAAATGTAAGGAACTGATGACAAATTCTTCAGTTCTAGCTTATCCAGATTTTTCAAAACCATTTAGTTTACCATAGACGCTTCTAATGCTGTTTTATTACAGAAATAATCACCCTATTTTTTTTTTTATTCTCGAACTCTTAATTCAGCCAAAAGAAATTACTCTACCATTGAAGAAGAATTTATTTGCATCGTAGAAGCAACTAAACATTTTAGACCTTACTTGTATGGCCAAAAATTTCTAATCGAGACTGACCATAATCCTTTTGTTTGGTACACATCTCTTAAAGAACCTAATTCAAGATTAACTAGATGGAAACTCAAACTTGAAGAATTTAATTTTGATATCAAATATAAAAAAGGCAAAGATAACAAAATTGTTCACGCATTATCTCGAATACAAATAATACACTGGAAACCGAGTCTAATATTCCTAATAATGACATAAATAATACGGCAAATATTAAAGATTTTCACATCCATACTGTACATAGTGACAGCGATGCACTGAATGTCAGTATGTCAATATCCGAACTACCTATTAACTATAGTAACCAACGTATAGTAACTAAATATGGCCAAACTTATCATGTTTTCACTAGTCACCCATTTCAAAAAATTCATAAAGTTATAACAGTTAAGAAAGATACTTTAAATACTAACCTTATGCAAATCTTAACTAGCATTTAACAGACAGTAAAACATGTAGCATATTTATTCGTGATGAAGCCCTAAAGAATGAATTCATAAAATTTTTACAAGAAAATGGCAATAACAAAATACACATCAAAAGTTCAACAATTTTACTTCTTTACATAGTTCTTAAAACCCAACAAAGAGAAATCATTTCGCAATATCATTCACAAAATCATAACGGCATAAATGAAACATATAATCATCTTAAAACCAAATATTACTGGCCCCAATTACGAGAGTCCGTTCAAGATATAAATGATCTATGCTTAATAAATAAATACGAACGTAATCCTTATAAATTAAGTTTTCAGGGACCTTTAATAGCTCCCAAACCATTTGAAACCTTATATATCGATCTTTATAAATTTAGTAATCAACTATTTATCACCATTATAGACTCCTTTTTTAAATTTGCACAAGCCTACGCCATACCGGACAAAAATGCCATAACAGTCCTAAATAAACTTCGCCATTACTTTTCGGAACATGGATATCCGCGAAAATTGGTCTTTGAAAATGGAAAAGAGTTTAATAATAATGTATTAAAGGAATTTTGTTCTCTTTTTAATATAGACGTTCATTTTACCACCCCCTGTAATTCTACTTCAAACAGTGTAGTGGAAAGATTACTTTCCACATTAACAGAGAAATTAAGAATTCAAAACCAAAACAATCCTAATGAATCTTTAGGTCAACTTATGATTACCGTAATCTTAAATTACAACTACAGTATCCATTTCACCACTGGTTATCCATCATTTGCCCTTATAAATTCACCTTTCTTTTATGAACCAGAAATTAGTGAGATGACAGAAGAATCTAATGAGAAACGTAAAAATGAAATATTACCTTTTTATGATCAAATCTACCAAAAAACAATGCAAAATCAACCAAAGAGAACGTAAAATCAAAATTCGGTTTCACCTGACCCAATACCATCTACTTCAGATAACCAAACAATTTTTGTACGCGACGAACAAACTAAAAACAAACCACTTTGTAAAAAAGAAAAAACTAAAAACAAAAAGGACCAATACTAACGATAGGAACCAAACAAAAGAAAAATACCAATACACATCTAAGAAACATGAAAAGATTAAGAAAGAATCTTTCTTTTCAGACTCCTGCTTCTTCAAACTGTTCAAACTCTGGAAGTAACACCAATTAATTCAACTACCTACTCAGAACTTCTATCTCAAATTTTGAAACTTTGCAAATTTTAAATCATTCACTTAATCTTATAAACAAATCAAAAAACTTTTATGTAAAACATCAGATTTTTGCAACAAATGAATTAATATCAAATTGTTTCGCCACATACAATACATTAATTCCCAGTCGCCAAAAGCGCGGATTAGTAAACCTCTTAGGTTCTGGAATAAAATTTGTAACAGGAAATCTTGACGAGCAAGACCTACAAGAAATAAATCAACAGTTACAGTTCATTAGCCAAACATATTTCAAACAGATATTATAAGACTTATAAGTCATATCAATTTTCATTCAAGTGAACTACAAAGAGTCCTTAATGAGAGATACAACGAAACCGATAAAAAATGGAATATTTTGGACATTAATTTACAAACACGAAGCGTTAAAAATTATCTAGAAATGTTAGAAAGAACAATATCATTCTCTCACACTGAAACACTTAATTTAGAAATGTTCGATTTAAATGAAATCAAACCACTTTGGGAGTACTTACAAACACACTATACTAAATCCCTTTTATGGCCATTAGTACAGCCTCTAGAATTAGTGCAATTATGTAAAACCGCAGTTTTTATCTAAAGCAATATATTAATCTCAGTTATAAAGATTTCAATTTTTAGGGATTATACTTGTAAAATGTCACTTGTTTACCCGATTCCCTATAATAATTTATTAACAACCATACCTTCAAATTATGTGTGCGATTCGGAATGGTTTAAATCTTGTAGAAATAACAATCATAAATGGTATTGTATTAATCAAATTAATAATACCAATAGTACCCAACATGAGATTTCTAATACTTATAATTATGTTATACAAATGGAGAATAAACAAATTATTTATTGTACATCACAGACTAACCCCATCTTGGATTTGTGTCAAAAAGTCGTATGTAACGATACGGAAAATTGTAATATTATTAAATCAAACAGCACAGTAATTATTAATCAAAACAGATATGAACCAAAGGATAATACTATTGAGCAATACCCTCTTAAAACTAAATTTAAATTTGGGTCATATTTTACGACCAGAAAAAATTGATGAAAATCTTTTTCAGCCGTTAGAATTGGAAACCTACAGTTTTCATAAAAATGGATATAATTATTTACTCTTTTTTTATTCTCCTTTTGTTAATAGTCAGTATAGTTTGTATTTATCAAAAATATTTTAGACATAAAGTAATATCTAAGGATAGTATTAAAAGATGGTTAGAGGATGATAAAAACATAGGCGAATACATAGAATTACAAGATAAATCATGAGGTCATGATTTCTTTTAAGGGTGGAAGAGTAATATACTTCTGTATATTCTCCTTATTCTGTGTAATATTTGAAATCGTTCAAAGGTTGATAATAATTAGTAAAGATAACCACTAAATTTAAATATTTGGATAAGTTGTTTTTGAACTTTATCATTAAAACGAAATATTATTAATTTGTCATTATCAACCAAACATCATTAGTTTATCATCAAATAATAGTTGTTCTAAACTTTGTAATTATTATTATTATTATCATTAATTTGTTATTAAATCATGTGCTTTCGTAGTGAAGGGCCAAGATGCGTCTAATTAGGCTAAATCATTCAAGTTCAAATCGTAGTAGCAGTAAGTAGTTAATAATAAGCAGTTTGTAAATATTAAAAGAAATAAAGTTTTTAAAAAGCTTGCTGTGCATCTTTGGAACTTAACTTATAAATATTTTAATAGTAGGATTCCAAAAAAAATATACAACCTATTTTTTTTGGAATCCTACTATTAAAATATCACACAACCTGGAACCTTTTCATTAATAAAACATATATAAATATGTAATTTTAGGTCATAATGAAGAATATGAAAACTGAGGTGCTAAAGGTCAAAGTTATTGGTCAAAATCGTGGTAAGTTTAAAAAATTAAATATTAAGTAATGCATTTGTAATCATAGGTATATCATTTTTTTCTTGAACTGCTTGATGAGGTTCTATTTATACGCCGATTAATTTTAGGCACCAATGGTAAGAGCAGAGACAAATACCAGGGATGGGAGGACAAAAATCTTGGTTAAACCACTTGTAACGTAACCATCAAAAATGGTAGTTATCCAGACCTGGCTATATTACCTCTAATAAAGAGACACAATTTCTTTAAGAAAAACACATGCACCTTCGAATTGTCCTTTTTATAGCTATGATTGTAATCATGGATTACTCGCATATTACATTAATTTTAAAATGCTTCTACTTTGCGCTTCAAAAATATTGTAAATAATTAATTTAAAGTAATCTAATACAACTTTACCCAGGACTAAATTAAAGTTCAGTTACAATGCCTTTGCATACCTAAATTATGTTGATACTATTAATTATTTATAGTAATTTTTAGGTAAAGAACGACATATTTCATTTGGCGGAAAGACTTATGAACAAAGGTTTAAGTCCTAGAAAATTTTAAAATGAAGGAAATCCCTTAACGACAGGCAATCATTTTACAGTAAATTGCAATGAAAATATAGCATTTATGGCAAAAAAAATATTTGCGGAAGTTCGGTAAATCACATTAAAAACGGTATGCAATTAGCAATTTAACAGCTTCAGGAATAGAAGATGAAATATTTGCCTCTCCGAATTTTTCAATAAATAACATACTGGATGAGGAAGAGAAAACTGAAGGTTTTTGTCCATTATGTGAGAAAGAAACCAAAACTTTTATATTAGAAACAAAAACACAAAAGATCAAAAAATCTTGGGTGGAAATAACGAAAATTCAAAGTTGGATGAGCATCCCACAAGGAACACACAAAAGCTCAAAGCGAAAAGAGAAATTATTAAACGATGTTTCGCCCTGGGTAACCAGCGTGGGCTCATCAGTAGTTTGACTGGTCACCCTCCACTATACATCATTAAACACCATCATACACTTTGATTTCCAACCTTGAACCACTCACAAATAGGCATCGTTCCGCACTGGTACTTACTTATCCAAGTTATCTAATACGAATTCGTCCTGGCGTGTTAATATTTCCAGTATGATTATGCTCCTAACCGAAAAGAAAAGAAAAAGAAACTAAAAACACAAAAGATCAAAAGATCTTGGGTGGAAATAACGAAAATTCAAACTTGGATGAGCATCCCACAAGGAACACACAAAAGCTCAAAGCGAAAAGAGAAATGATTAAACCATGTTTCGCCCTGGGTAACCAGCGTGGGCTCATCAGTAGTTTGACTGGTCACCCATATTAGAAACAGACAATTTTTATTTAAATTGCTCACACAACATACAGTTGTGGTTTCCAAAAGTAGAAAAGTTTTATTAATTCAAATACACATTGTTATCTTAACGGGGTGAAAATATAAATAGAGTGGGAGTCAAAACTCTACTGTAAGGATTTTTAAGGGGTTTAAAATAATATATTATAGGTCCTTTTAAAGTCATTTATTTTAAAAAATTTGGCCTAGCCACAAAATCATCAGCAACAAGTTATTAAATATTTTAAAATAAAAATTCAAAACTTGCACGAAGCCCTTTTTAAGTAAATAAATTTGAGTTTAGCCAGATTTTTTTAACAACAAGTACTTGTTAGTTATTTAACTTTCTTTTAAAATATTTTTTGTATACCGGGTGTCTCAGGAAGGTGGATCGCCCCAAAAAAGCGGTTTCATTTGCAACATAAAAACAGTGATATTTTCACCGATTATATATTTTCAAATTCTGCATTTAAGAATGTCATGGCCATCTTCGGGTGACTTCCTATTTTCTCGGCAGTTGGGTGATTTTGTGTTTTTTAAATGGAACGCCCTGTATATTTTTAGTTATTTGAAGTCTCCATTTCGTCTTGAATTCAACAATGTGTCACTTATCAAATTCTGTTAACTTCAGAGTCTATGATCAAAGTTAATAAAAACTACGTATTAGGCTCTGAATGAAAATAATAAAATCTCAAAAAATCTTTCGAACGAGAATTAGAGCTGTTCGTCGCCCCTTAATTCGTTTTTTTTTTAATAGGATATGTAATTGTGGCTCATACCCACTATATAAAAGGCTTCTCTTATTAAAGTCATTCGTCCATTCAAAATATCCTCTTAACTTACCATAGACCCGGAGACAAAGGTGTGTTTTTTGACTCCCATTTTTAAAGCTGTCAAAATCTGACAGATGGCACATCGCTGATTTTGGGACGAGAAGTGGACTTCTAATAACTAAAAATATACAGAGCAGTCCATTTTAAAAACGAAAGATTACCTAATTTCCTACAAAACCCGAAGTCAGAAACCCGGAACCGCAGAATTTGAAGGTAGCTGAAGATTTAAATTTTTTATCTTGCCCAAAAAACCTCGTTTTTGGATCAAGCCATTACCCTGGAACACCCAGTATATCTTTCTGGTTTTGCTTCATGCAAAATTTAAAAATAAGCAACAGTAAATTCCTTTTTTAAGTTTTACTTAACACTAAAATTTCAAAACTTAAAACAAAGAAAAACAATGGATCGAATACGTATAAATGCAAGTTAACATTTTCTATGAATACGAACAAGTATCTATAAATTTAAGAAAATATTTGCAACAGTAACGAAAATTTCCTTAAAGAGAAGTGAGTGCCTATTTTTATAAAATATCTCAAATTAAACGAAATTAGTTCTTCAAAACCTAAATTTGTGGCTAACTGCCTTTTACTTGAAAGGCATACGTAGAAAATTTTGCTTTCGTTGGCCTTTTGATGAAGATTTTACGAAACTTATTTTAGTCAATTACTAATGGACCCACCAACACTGCCTAAACTATTATAGCCCCAAAAAGTAGGGTTAGGGTGTCTAATTTTTTTCTTAAATTCAGACGGTTTGAGCTAGATCAATGAAATTTGGCACATAAAATGGCTTTTCGGCAACGTACCCTCGCGTGTCATAAAAAATTACATATGTAACCCCTAGGGGGCAACAGAAGCCAAAATGTGTTTTTATACTATCCCTCATACCTTTTATACTAATGCACCTGCATATCCGAATCTCAGTCAGTTGGTAGTTCATACTATTACCTATACTTATAAGTCTACTATACTGAAAAAAATTTCAGAGCTGTTAACAAGGCCCCTAGGTTAGGAGCTAAAATGTTGTCGATTTCAATTGAAAAATAATATTTCACTTATCTTTCACCTTGTGATCTCGCTCATTCGGTTATCTTTACGTCTCTTTATAAAACTTTCACTTTAGAAGAATTAAACTACATTACACTATAAATTACAAATCATGAGAAAATAAGAGAAGACCTCAAAAAAGCTACACTACACACTGACAGTAATAACGTGCCAATCATTCAAAATATGCCAAACCGAGGTTACAGGCAAGCTAACAATATTAGTGTACAAAACACATGCCCCTAACACCCGGTTCCCACCTACGACTTTTTTGTGCGTGTCCGCTCACGCGTCACATGACTGCAGCAATCACGAGAAAGTCCTAGGTGGGAACCGTGTGTAAAGCTTGAAGGAAGGAAGGAAGGTAGGATGAAATTTATGCACTGTTCTGATGACTTTTGTATCAGTTTTTCCAGTCTACCAAAGATGATCTTAGGGATGGTATAACTTAGGCTAGCCACCCTTAAGCCCCCGTCCTTAACTTTGGCATGTAGAGCCGCATCTGCTGTATGAATGTTGAAGTGCATACATTTTTTGACAGTATATTTAATTATATTATTGGATCTGCCTCCCTCAATGTCTTGCCTATTATTCGGGAACTCTGTAAACCATACAAGACAAGGGATAACGAAGGTCTTCACTATAGGCTTTAACGGCGCACGCACGATGTTTTTCATCCAGTGGGCTAGATTGTTGAACGATAGTTTTAGTACCCCAGTAAAGCCACGTTGATGCCCTAGGCACTTGGCAGTACTTGATGAAGGCCTGCGGTCTGGCTGTTATTTTGCCTTCCCTCGGTACTCGATCATTCCTAATATGTAATTAAGAGATAGTTGAAGGTTTCTCACATTATTTTATCATTTGAACTTTCACATAGTAAACCTTTCAGCCGTCCCTTAAGCTGTTATAAATACGTGGATATTATAATTTTTTTTAGTTAGTAACTCTTTTCCAATTACTGTTCATAATTGGCGCTACGAAGAAGAAAAGTTTGGGGGGTTATTATCGGGTTATCGTTTTGCAAAAGAAGTCACATAAGAAGTTGAAGTGAATATTAATTCTTTGCGCACCTCATAAGAAGAACACTGAAGCAGAAACTGGTGAAAACAACGTAAATCCGACAACGAAGAACAGGCAGCAAATTGTGCTGTGTTTTGGAAACACCTTTGGGCAGGAGCTACCTGGGGGGACCATTGCTAGTCGCTGCACTCTACAGGACCTTCCGCACAGCACCAACCTTCCAAGAAGAAAACGACTTTTTGGATTATTCCTTGACGTTCTTGTAAGTTAATTTTTGCTAGCCTATGTCTCAGCCATATCCTAGGTTAAAAAACATTCTTAAAAAGAACAAAGAAGATTTAGGTTTAAACGACATAAGTGAAGAGGTTTCCACGCAGGAAATTCCTGTGTAAGTAATCATAGCGAAAATTTGAAAAATATGGAAACCGTACATTTTTATACTAATTTACTTCCCGCATTTGACGGCAATCAAGAGCATTTAGAAAATTTTATGCAAAGCATAGATGAATTTTACACTCTTTATTTTAATACCGATGCTAATCAGCAAAGAATAGTGTTAGCTGCTATTCGAGCAAAACTGGTAGGATCCGCTCAAAACTATTTACTAACAAGACCAGATTTTAAAAATTGGAATGATATTAAATGTTCTTTAAGGGAAAAATACGGTGATCCAATTAATTATCAAATCTTAATTCAGCAATTGCAGTATATGAAAATTGAGAAAAGCAAAGATATTTTGCAGTTCATTAATAAATTAAAAGTCTTTACTCAACGTATTTTCTCTAAAATAGGTTGTGAAATTCCTGATCAAAATTCACGCGCACTTTTAAACAAACAAGTTCAGCAAACCTCAGTTTTAATTTTAATTGAAAATTCACCTTCAGATTTACGTACCATGCTTATGCTTAAACAATGTAATTCACTTGATGATGCATACACGCATGTTTTAAATTATAACATGGTAGATTCACGAATAAACTTTTTGCAAAAAAAAAACACAGTTTTCATCAAAATAATAATTTAAAATTTCACAACAAAAATAATGATCAATCTCAACCATCAGTAACACACAGACCACAAAATAACTTTACACCAAGATTTACCACTAGTTTTCCACTTCAAACATCTACACCTCAAAGTAATTTTCCTTCTGGACCCATTAACATTCAACCTAGACAAATGCAACCACAAAAATTCTACTCAAATTTTTGGTAAACCTAGAAACGTCTTTTAACCTGGTCAAATAAAACATTTTCCGAACCCTACACCTATGAGTACATACAATAAACACAAACAAAAATTCTCCAAAACATAATCATATTAATAACAGGTTTAATCAATCGCAATTTCTTACGAACGTAAAATCTTATGTCTCTACGTCGAACCAACCTAAATCCCTTTTTTCTCAAGAATTTTACTCTGAAAAAAATTATTTTGAACGGGAACACTTTAACACAGAAATCACGCAGTTTGCAGAAATATAGGAAATGCCTAACATCGATAATTTATTTAATACATCATCCCCTAACTATGACGAAAATATTAAAGAAGTTGAAACAAATTTTCATATTTACCTGGAAAAAACTTAACACTTCTAATCGACATATCCCCCAAAATTGCAGAAAGATACCCTCAAAACACATTTTTTGAACCTTTTGGAATGATTGCTTGAAAACAAAAATACACTGAAAATTAAAATTTGTCTCTTGATCTATTTTCTGAACTAAAAATATTTCATAGGTTTCATTTTAGAATCTTAAATTGGCACAGGGATTTTGATGATTTAATAGGAACAAAAGATTTAAAAATTTTAAATGCAAAAATCAATTACCAAAATCAAATTTTAACCCTGCAAGAAAAATTAGAACCTATATAAAATATGAATTCTAAAAAATAAAAAATACCGGTAAATTATAAAAATGGAACCGCAATTTTGCCTTCCTTTCAAGTAAAAAATTACATAATCCCAGACTGCTTAGTTCAAATAAAAGACGGCTTTTGTTATTTACCTAATCCTAACCAATCCATAGCTATTAACTTTCACCAAAGGGTTAACGTAATCCCTCAAGAACAGTTCGAAATATTTAATCCCGTAGAAACACAAAAGACAAATTTTAATCCTAAAGACCAATTTAGATTAAATCATTTAAATGAACTCGAAAAATCGAAAATAATACCTCTATGCTACGAATTTAAGGATATTATGTATCATGAAAATTGTGATTTAACATGTACAAGTCAAACTAAATGTAAAATTAAGACAACAAACGACAGACCGATTTACGTAAAATCTTACAGACATCCTCCGGCCATGAACAAAGAAATACAGACGCAAATTCAAAAATTAAATCATTAAGCCATCCATATCAGCCTATTCAGCCCCCGTTTGGATAGTTCCAAAAAATACAGATGCGTCGGGAAAAAAACGTTTCGCTTGGTCACTGATTATAGACAACTTAATGAGGCCAGTGTTGAAGAAATTTACTCCCTCCCACGTATTGATGAAATTCTTGATAACTTAGGAAAATGCTCTTATTTTACAACTCTTGGCTCAGGTCTTTCACCAAATAGAGATTGATCCTCAATCAATTGAAAAAACGGCTTTTACCGTAAATAACGGACATTACGAATACCTTAGGATGCCATTTGGTTTAAAAAATGCCCCCGCCACATTTCAAAGAATGATGGACGAAATCTTAAGGGATTATATTTACAAGTTCTGTTTTATTTATATAAACGAATCTAAAAATTCAACTTGACAAATCCGAGTTTTTGTGTCAAAAAGTTTCCTTTTTAGGACATATTATCACCCCCAACGGCATTAAACCTAATCCTTCTAAAATAGAAGCCATAAAGTAATATCCTATACCAAAAACCACAAAACAAATTAAATCATTCTTAGGACTTATTGGTTATTACCGTAAATTTATAAAAAATAACGCCTTTAACATATACAAGAAAATTATTTATAATTCTCCTTTGCTGCAATACCCAGATTTTTCCATACCATTTAAACTGACCACCGACGCTTCCAATTTTGCTATCGGGAGCGTACTTTCACAAAAAGACCTTCCAATCGCCTATTATTTAAGGACTCTTAACTCAGCGGAGAGAAACTACTCAACCATAGAAAAAGAACTTTTAGCAATACACAACTCTACTAAATACCATAGACCATATCTTTACGGACAGAAATTTATTGTCGAGACTGACCATAATCCTCTTGTATGACTTTCTAAGATTAAAGAGCCGAATTTGCGATTAATTAGGTGGAAACTTAAATTGGAGGAGTTTAATTTTGAAACGCGTTATAAAAAAGACAAAGAAAACCATGTTGCTGGTGCGTTATCACGTATAGAAATTAATATACACGAATTGGAAAACGACAACGCTTCCATTATCGGTAACGTTGACGAACGCGAAATTAGACCATTTAATATTGAAGAATATTGCTTGACCGAACTTTACAAAGAACGCGAAACCAAAATTGACAGACAATCCGACATTACGCAACAAACTATGATACAATAAACAAATATTTACCGATCTCGGAATTACCTGTTAATTACGCAACTCATCGTTTAATTGTCGACTATGGAAATAAATACTATGTCATCAACTCCAGACCTTTTAACAAACACCACTGTTTTGCAAAAATAGAAAAAGACAAAATCAACAAATATTGCAATTAATTAAAGAAAATTCAAACCCAAATATAAATACAACGCTCTACTTTAAAAATAACGAGTTAAAATTAAAATTTTTAAGCATTATTAGTCAAAATTTAACTCCTACAGCCAAATTCATTATTTTCACAAAATATCTTTTGGACATTCTTAACGAATCACAACAACAAGATATTATTACGGATTACCAGACCAAAAATCATAATGGCATTACCGAAACCTATAATCAATTAAAAGAAATATCTTATTGGCCTAACATTAGAGAAAGCATTACAACGATAATAAATAAGTGTAAAATCTGTTTACAATCTAAATATGTGCGACGACCTTACAAAATAGCCTTTCAAGGACCTTTATTAGAGAACAAACCTTTTCATAAAATACACATAGATTTGTTTCTATACGGAAAAAGTACATTTTTAACTCTTATTGATTCGTTTTGAAAGTATGCACAAGTCTATTATGTTAATGACAAGAATGCGGTCACAATTATAAATAAATTAAGGCATTACTTTAGCCATCATAATTAACCTAAACGCTTAATTGCAGACAGCGGAGGAGAATTTATTAATCGTGTTTTAGAAGAATTTTGCAAACTACATAATATTGACTTACACATTACAACCCCCTCCAATTCAACGTCTAATGGCCCAATAGAAAGGTTTCATTCAACACTGTTAGAAAAACTACATGCTTTAAAGATACAAAATACTAACGAATCTGACCCACATTTATTTATTTCTATTGTTCTAAACTACAATCAAAGCATCCTTATTAGTATTATCAGGAACCCAACATTAATAATGACCTCACAATATATGAGCAATATAACGAAAATAGAAAAAAGAAGTTCTCTTGTTTCATAAAAAAGTTTATGAGAACACATATTAAAAACAACAGAAAAATACCCAAAATAAAAACGCAGACCCGGCCTCTGAAATTGCCGAAAATACAACCATTTACCAAAAGAATCCCAAAGCGCTTCAGCGAAAAACTGTACAACCTTACCGGCCTATAAAAATATCAAAATTACAGAATATCAAAATTTCAGGACTACACAAAAAGAAACCAATTACAACTCATTTAAGGAAAATAAAAAGATTAAGAAAAAATGATTCCTCTTTACAGTCTCCTGGCAACCTTCCTGATAGCTCACCATAAACAGGCACTTCAAATACGACCTCTACAGAATAATGGTTTGTACTATGAGGATGTTTCAGATGCCGCCATAATTAATCATTATCATACTACATATATACCTTATAACCTTACTAATATTAAGTTTACTATAGCATAAATTATAGCGAACATTATTCATCTAGAGACACTTGTACAAAATCACACCTTACTAAAATTATACATCAATCACATACAAAGTACTATTAACGAGACTCATGATATATCACAAAAATTAATTTTTCAAAAACGCTTTAAAAGAGGGCTTTTTAACTTTGTAGGCACATGAATAAAATTTATTACAGGTAACTTAGATCAAAGCGACTTGGAAAATATTCAAAAGAATTTTCTTACAATTCAAGAAAACCAAGAACAAACTATGTATAAGATTAATGAACTCAGTTCTTTTGCCTTTAATTTTCAGAAAAATTTTGAACAAAATTTAAGCATTATTAAAAAAAATTTTCAAATATTGCAATCTCAAATTCAAGATATTAAAAATGAAATAAAACTTTTACCATTATTGGAATCTCAATGGATCCAAAATAATGCATTAAAAACCAAACTAGAAAAACTTTTACGAATAATTACTTTTGCTCAGTTAAAAACATTAGATCTCGAATTACTCCACATTAAAGACTTTTCACATATATGGAAATTTTTGCAACGAAATCACTCTCGATTTACTTTATGCCCCTTACAGCACATATCTGAGATATAGAATATTAAAACAGGTATTATAATTTATGAAGAAAATGTCATATTAGTTTTAAAAATTCCTATTCTAGAGAAACAAAATTCTAATCTCCAATTTGTACACCCTATCCCTAACAATCAATCAATTATTACTCTTCTACCGTCTAAATTTTATTGCTCACTAAGGTGGTATAAAAATTGTAATGACATAAACACCAAATGGTTATGTTCAAACGAAATACTAGCATGCCCCCTTGAAAATTGTCAAAAAGTTCAAATTCAAAAAACTATGATGTACATATTCTAACATATAAACAGGTTCTATTAATATACACTTCAGAAAATGGAAATTTAGTAGAAAATTGTTTATTATATCATCAAGAAAAAATGAAAGGATGTAATTTAATTCATAGTGATTGTAGCATAATATATAAAAATCAAAATTTTGAATTGAAAACAAACAAGGTTAATACATCTAGCTTTAATATACAGCCTATAGAACTCAAAACTAATCTGAGCATTAATTACCTTTCAAGACATTTAGAAAGCCCACTAGAGTTGGAACAAGAATTGTTAATTCCTTTAAAAACAAAGAAATTAGAATTTAATCACCCAAATCATGTATTTAGTCTTGTAATGTATATAATTTTAATGATCATAATTATTATTTGTATTAATTATTTTAAACATAAACAAAAAAACAACTATTCCTAGGAAATTTTTACAAAAATTGGTCAACGAGGACGTTGAATTTTCTAAGGATGGAGAAGTTATAAACCTACGTAATCATTCCTAATATGTAATTAAGAGATAGTTGAACGTTTATCACATTATTTTATCATTTGAACTTTCGCATAGTAAACCTTTCACCCGTCCCTTAAGCTAGTAGCTAAGTTAGTAAGCCATAGTGTTAAGATACTGTCTGTAGTTATTTTTCATAATAAAAATTTTTGTGGATTTATTTCCATTCCGCGTTTTTTAAAAAAGGATTGGATTTTGTCTAGTACCAAGGCGATTTGTCTCTCATCATCCTCCATAACATCTATGTCGTCTGCGAAAGTAGCAACTGGACACTTAACTGTGCTGTCTTTATCTAGGCTGCCCCCTGTGTTTGTACTATCTAATTGGCAAAGAAGTTCGTCAATGACTGCATTAAACAACAATGGGCTTAGCGGGTCGCCCTGCTTTACACCCCACCCGACTTTGACTGGTCGCGTTGTTTTTTTACCAACTTTGATTGTTGTCGTGGCTGAGTTAAATTTCGTTGATGTAATCAGTGAAGTGGGCTATAGCTCAGATATAATCATAACTTTATACGGCTTTCTTAGTTCGATCCGGGACCTGACGTAGTGTTGTACTAGTATGGTATTCGCAGTATTGATGAAGACACGTTGATTCATGTTAAGTGTTGTGGCGTCTTTAAGCTGATTGGATCCTTCATGTTAAAGAGTATCGCCAGGGTGGTGTCGGGAGTTGTAGGGGGTCTTGAGCTTTTTTAAAGTTTGGCGCTCGTTGGCCTCTTCCTGTGCTTTTGCCGCCATAGTTGTTAATAGCTCTGGAACCATTCTTATTGGGGTTCATATTTGATTTTGTCCTATGCTTATTATAGTTGCTCTAAAACTGTCAATCCACATCTGTATATTTAATTCTAGAACAGCACGTGGATGGTCAAATCAACTGTTTAGGAGTTCCACAGCTTTAACATCTCTATTTCCTTCGAGTGGGCTAGAGAATAGTTCCATTTTATATATATGGAGCCATTCTTTAATTAGCTCTGACCCCGCTTGTTCTTGTGGTTGTATTTGTACGGGTATACTGCTTCTCTCCGAGAATTGGTTCAGGATAGCCACTAACGGCTCTTTGCTTGTAGTGTTTGTGGATGTTAAACTTAAAAATTGGAAAAATAGCTAAACAGTACTTAGTTAAAAGTAAGGTTTTTACAATATTTCACCAAACTTACTAAAGATACCTCAGTATCGGGCGACCTCGTACTTTGCAACCCCTATAATAATGTAAATGCAAAATATGTAGAATACATTTTAATTAAAAAATGTTATGTATCATTCGAGATGCCAAATTTTGACATCACCTTTATCATTTTAAATGAAAATAATAAAGCAGTATTCAGAGTGCCATAAGGTAAGCCGTATGACGTATGTGTTTGTGTGTGTGGACGTGTATGTAAGATGCAAGGAAAATAAACTATAGCAAACGCGTTCTTTTGTTCATAGTATGCCGTAAGCGGCAAGCACGCGTTGCTATAGCTTATTTTCCTTGCGGCTTACGGCCTGTATAGGCCTTGATACAATAACAAACCTTTTTGCCAATATTGAATTTTTTAAATTTATAAATTTTTAAAAATCAACTTTCTATGGTTCGTCTTAAAATTATACAGAAGTAATGAGATATGACATATTCTATTGTAAAATTTTAAGTTTTATATTTATTTTGTGAGGCACTCACAATTTAACGGAAATTATGGGGGATGCAAAATGTTACTCAGTACATTAAATGCTTTCTAAGAATTTTAGACATCAGATTAAAAACTTTTTTCCTGGATGCTGAAACTTTTTTGGTTTTATGGTCGGCACTTGGATTTATTTTTAGAAATTTATAATGTTTCCACATCGCACGTATTGAAAATATTGTCTTCTTTTTCTTTCATAAAGCATGTTCTCCGTTCTGACAAATAGCGAAATTTATGAAAGAACAAGATGCTTGATTTTCGATACGTATTGAATACGATGTGAAAGCATACTAATTGTCTCTGTATAAATTCTAACGTGGTTTGAAAAGTTTTGGGATAAATAAAATTTATTCTGAAGTATAATCGAAAACGTACCTTGAATGCTTTAATAAAATCTTCGTCTACATCAAAATTTATAACCTCGTCTTCGACGATCACATAAAATTTACTGTTGTTCGCACAATGTTCAAAAAAATAACAGTTTAGTTTGGCCTCAGCACTTCAACGTAAACAATTGATCTTATGTAAAGACTGTTTCTCACTATGCCTCTGGGGATTTTCATAGGCTAAAAGAAGTCTTGGTGTCTTCTTTTACTTTGCAAAAATTACAAGATGCATGCTAAAAAGGCGCATATTGGGAAACAAGCTTTTACTTTCCAAGGTTAATACTTAACTTGTACACATGCTGTCTAAAGCCACTATACGTGATAAACTCTAAAGAACAGGAGAAATACTTAGGTTAAAAACTATAACCATGGCAATGGCGGTGTAATTTTTGATGGTCGTTGTAAGCCCCTATGTTTTTTTTAAATAAATATCACAAGTTCTACAATTGTACACTGTGTTCATGACTTACATACCTATCGAGAACTAACAGGTAAAAAAATGCTTCTTCGCGCTCCCTGGATACTGAATACTGGAACTTCTACGAAAAATTATATTTCTACCGTTTTCCCTTGTAGTAGTACATTTTACAGCGTAAAAATCCGACAGAAATACTGTAAAATAGTAAAAGTACAAATCTATTGTATCTTTACAAACCCAAATGTTTAAGTTCAGTATGGATTATGCTTTTTCTGCAGCAATTTTTCTGCAGCAGGTGACTTTTTTCAGTGCATAGGCTCAAAGAATTACATTAATTTTTTCACTTACCAATGTTGGTTTCAAATGAGATCACGAAAGTACAAACTGAAAATATCGATATATTTTTGGATCCACCAAATTTGTATTAAATATTTTGCGAATGTGTCGCAGCCCTAATAAAACCAATTTTAATATTGACCACGTTGGCCTAACTTATTTAAATCTGCTTCCAGTTAAAGGCGCACAAAGGGTTGGACAAACAGATTTTGAGATTTGTGGGGAGGGGGAGTGAGCATAGGACGGTTGGTTCAATTAGAAAAAAGAAATACAAAAATACGGTCATGCGAAGGATAATGATATTTATTTAAACTCCAAAATGAACCACATTATTCAACTTTATTCGAATCCTTTTTATTTTATAAAAGTACCACATATAAACGTATACTAGTAGTTGGCCACATGTGGTTTTTCTAAGCTCAATGATCAACTTTTATTTATTGCAATCCTGACAGCTCATTAAGCTTTAATAAAATATGGATAAGAATGATTTATGATGTATTTTCATGGGCTATTCCCTTTAAAAAATGCATCCTTAGTTTCTAAGACACGTCGCCCGGCATTGTTAAATAATCTTTTTGACATAATATATTTGACATAATATTTGTTTTTAAACTTTTGAGTAATAAAATACAAAGTCCCAATTTATTGAGTCAAATAAAAATTAATGTTCCACAAAGAATTCTCAGACACTATGAGCTATTTCATATAAATTATCATTCAACTAATTATGGTGGTAATAATCCATTTAATAGAGCTTTAAACTTTTTAAATAGTCATCAGGACATTGATAAGTAGAATTTAGGTAGTACTTATTATTGTTATGCCTATCTTATGGACACTTTATCTCTGTTGTTATAAATGGATAGGATATAAGTTGCAATTTGCTATTTTTATTATTAATAGGTTACATTTCGCTACTGTTGTTTTTTAATTTGCTATTGTTGTTATTTTTATTCAAATTTATACTTGTAATGGGGTGATCCCGTAGAATTAATAATAAATAAATAAAACTGTACAAAAAATATGCCAATCTAAGGAAACCTGGTACACCCTTTTGTACATTACAAAACCGGAACCTGCACCATTCAAGCTGTCGGAATAAAATCTTTTGGAAGTCTGAAATAGCAACGTAACTAAAACTTCCCAACCCCGAATCCTACATAGGTCACAGCTTCCGCCGTTATTCGGCTACAATGTTAGCGGACAGTGGAGAAGGAATAACAAATATTAAAAGATTGGGCGGATGGAAGTCGACCGTAGTTGCTGAGGGATATTTGGAAGAGTCTACTCAGCTGAAAAAAGAATTGTCAAACAAGATATTATTGTATCCCTCAACATCAGTCAATAGCAGTGTCCCTTCTCCTTCCGAAAATGACATCGCTGTTAAAAATATTGAAAATCACGAACTCACCCCTAGAACATGGAACAATAATGCAGAAGTTATTAGCTTCAGCAATAAATCTCCAAAATGCATCTAATTGCAGTTTCACTATCAACATTACCAATAAACAATAGTTATAGCCACGTATTATTATAAAACTATATAACTTTATTTTTTACGTTTTCCGCACGCTTGAAGAAAAAATAGCGTTCCTAACACTTGCGGAAAGTTTCTTTTTCGCACCTGATTGCTGGCCAAACTTTGCTACGCGTCGTTCGGCCATCTGCAATCGCATGCTGAAAAGTGACACTTTCCGCACTTGTTAGGAAATATACTATTGCCGCACGAAACGGAAAAAATTTTTCACACTAAAAATGTTATGAAAAATGCGATTTGCCGCATGCTTGTACAAAGAGTTTTTAACTATTGGTCCTAACAAAAGTTCAAACAAAAAGCATTCTATTTAAGTGACATTTTTCCACTTTTAGCCCAAAAGTAGTAAAATATTACGTTTATAATTAACAATACTAAGAAGAATTTTATACAGCAGCTATACCAAGAAGTACCCAAATTGTAAATCCTTCAGTACATTCTATATCTTTCCATGCACCTAGACAAGTAGTTGCTGAGCAAAGACAAGCATTGCATGAAATTTTATAAGAACAACAATTTGACATTTTATGAGGCGATCACCAACCATTAACCCTACTTTCCAGCAGCATGCTCCTGTACCGCAACAACACGTACCTGTACCACAACAACCAGTTTATGTTAGAAACATTTCACAGACACCAAGTATCTACAGTCACCAGGAGATTTAAAACTTTATTCCACCTTTTAATGCCACCGAGCCAGTCAGCATTTGGTTGAAAAGATTAGAAATGGTCCGGCGCACACATCATGTGAGTCAGGCATTTATGCTGATTATTCTATGAACAAAATTTAAAGGTAAAGCCAAAGATTGGTTCTACTGTAAACCAGAATATGCTGCTTACCGTTATATAGATCTGCATGAATTTTTGTGGGAAATATTTCATGTAGGAGAGGATAAAATTCTATTGTTAGAAGTTTGAGGCGAAACTTTGGAAGAAAACTGATTCTTTTGCTACGTACTTCCATAAGAAAATGATTCTTGACAACCGAGTAAGGCTTAGTGAAGAAGACCTTATCTCCTACGCAATTGACGCTTTCGACAACCCGGTTTTGCAGTCGCAGGCCAGAATGCCAGGTTTCCGAAGTATCTTTTTAGATGCTAATTCTGCCATCATTCATTAAGGGTGCTGAGCTAGGGCTGAGACAAAACTTTTTTTTATGAGATACCCTATATGATTTCTAAAATTTGAATAGAGCTTTTTATTCTGTTTCCAAAAATACCTAATATGTTACATTTTTCACTAACGGTTTTTAAATAAAATGACAAAAACTTTTAAATAAGAGCAATGATTTGGACAAAGAATCAATAAATATATGTTTGCTTGTTTAACTCATTGGTCTTATGGAGATGATTTTTTTATTTTAAATTAAATTTTATGTAATGAAGGGAAAATTTAGCGCCCTAATAAATTTACAGAAAAGATTTGTGGCGTAGAGGGCAATCTGACACCGTCAATAAAACGCTATATGTCTTGTATCGTTGGTTGATAGATAAATAGATATTTCGAACAACTAATAATCGTGAATGTGTACCTCTAGAGGTCCCAGGTTCAAATCCTGGTCGAGGAAAAACTTTTTTCCGATTTATTTTATGTAGTATAGTATAGTATAGTAAATTTTATGTAGTGAATCAGCTGCATAGTGAATCAGTCTGTACCATAATTGCTCTTCAATTGTAATGGTTAAGTACGTGAGTAAGAGGCTTATAAAAGTAACAGCCAAAAGAAGAGATAAGACGCATCCCCTACTTTTTGACCAGCCATACATTTGGGTGGATGCTAAGTGGTGAATTAGGATAGATTTAGCCAATAGTAGAGATGTGAATGCAACGACTACTTTTTTGCCGGTCATATTTTTGGGTGTTGGCTAAGTAATGGATAGTAAAGATGCGAATTCAACGCCTACTCTTTAGTCGGCCTAATTTTGGATCAAGATCCAAAAAGGTTTTAAAAAGGTAGACTTAGTTTGAAATTAAAGTTGAAAGAAACACATAGAAATAGATCAAAATTATTTAATATCAGGTCTTGAGGACGTTATTCATTTCGATATACACCAACCCTTTTTTGCGCAGGAAGAACTTATACCGAATATTGATGAGGACAGCCTAAGCGACTTGCAGAAGCTGATAAGCGTTCCAGTGGAACAAATTTTACAATAAAAAAATGGGACGAATGGGGTTGAGAGCGAAAGTCAACTGCAGTAAGAATATGGCATTACCGCGAAAAGGTGGGTTTTTAATATTTGGTCCCTCTCTAACTTATTGTACTTGGCCCTACTACTACTTCTACACCCTTTAGTTAATTTGTGTTTTTTTTTAGATTTATGAGAACCGTGCAAAGATCTCACAACGTAAAACTAAGGCATTGTTTCAGCGCATGTTTAAAAACTGGACGATATATGCAATTTTTTAAAAATATGTGTTAAGGTAGTTGATAGGTTTGGCTTTCACCAAAGCTTTAACCGGAATAAGTTAAAGACATTTTATTTTTCTGGGTCGTATGAGCTTCAATTATAATCCTAAAATTTGCAGTTGATTTCTGGGTCTAGTGCTATTGTTAGAGTTCTAACCACCAGTTTTCATTACAATACAGTACTTACCCATACACTTCATGGGTTCATAAAGCACTAATTTTAATAAAATTTCGAAATAAACTCAATATGCAATCATTAACTGTTAAAAATAGGATTTCAGCCAATTAATAAAGGGAAAATTGTGAGTTAAGTAGAAAAGTTTGAATTTTTGGGTCAAAATCAAAATTCTTGAAGAACCTTCAGAACATAGTTAAAAACATAATACTATTGCGATTTATTTAAGTTGGATTTTCTGAACTTAATAATAAACTGACCTGAATTAGCAAATAAAAAATATTATCTTATTTACCTGAATCGTTTTCCAAAAACTCTTCTCCTTTTAATTTTAGGTCCAAAAAAAATTGATGATACTTTTTACGTGAATATGTATTTCGCACTAGGTAGCACACAATTCTGTCTTTAAAAGCACTTTTTACTATGGTTACCCACTCGGAATCAATTTTGCTGGAATTTGTTTTGTGTTTCGGTGTTCTGTAATGCGCATTTAATTTACTTTGAGGAATAGATATATTACATGCAGAACAGAGGTGAGGTGTTATTATATCTAAATTTAAACTTTTTTTTTAAAGGATGCAAAGTTTTTTATTTTGTGGTACAAAATCATCTGTTTTTATATTTTTTCAACGCACATGCTGTTTGTGCATATCTTTTTAAATTGTCTTTTCGGCTAAACTCTTTGTTAAAAAATTACGTAAACATATTTTTAATATTATATATCTCGTAAGGTAGGTAACTTTCAACTAACAAACATTCTATATTTTCCTGGTGTATTTGATATTTTTTATGTTGCAAAACCGGTATTTTTTCAAGGTTATTAGTGTTTTTAACATTTTTGAAAGTTTCATGTGCTAGAAGGTCAAATAAATGCATTTGTAAACCAATATTATATAAGTTAGTCTAACACCTACACAAAGTAATCGGAGTGATACACAAAAATGGGATGAAGCAATGTGGGCTAAAAGCAGCCCCACTTTTTGGCTAGCCCCATATTATCTTCTGAAACAATGAGAAGTGCAGCAGATAAATACTGGACTAATTTTGCAAAAAAACTCACCCTTTTAATTATGCCTTCTTTATAGCAAAAATGTCGAAAATGTCCTTTTTGTAAACGCTGGCGTGTAGCATTAGATTTTAATTTAGAAGATCAATGCTTAAGTTGTCAAAACCCACGAGAACAACATCAATATTTTACGTATCAAAATATCATGCTAGATTTGAATAGAGAGCCTTTGAGTACACACAGTACAGTGCGGAGCTAACGCACTGTATACATTTTTTAGTTCCCTACAAAATGTTAAATATTGAAAAAATTTATGAACCATTTTTATTTTTGAGGCAATATACTTATAAACTATAATTTTTCGAATATTTTGACCAACAGTTTCATTTCTTAATAACTTTAAAGTATAAAAAATACCACGAAAATTAGTTTCAAATATGTAAGTAATATGTTAGAGGTGTGGATTACTCAAAAAAATTAAAAATATAATCTCAGCATTCCTTAAAGTTTATTCTAGCCTGTTCTCTATCTTGCTTAAAAGAATATGTAGATATATATAAACAGGGTTGGTCCAATAAGGCTGACCATTGGATTTATCTGGAATCTTTTTATTGAAAATGATACTCCATCTTTCAAGTGCCTAGTTATGGTTGCCGTATTAGACAACCATGTATATTCATTTTTAAAAAATACTTTATGCCAAAAATCTAAAATTGCTTGTTTTGCAATGCATTTTGCACACGGATTTGTAAACTTTGCACACTGAGGTGCCATGTTTGCGTATGGTTTTTTGATTTACCAAATACTAAACTCGCTTGACTTGTGGAGCTCGCCTTCGCCTCAGTCCACCAACATGCTTCGATCGTATCTAAAGATTCCGTTTCGAATTTTGGACCACTTTACACCTATCTTTCAAGTTGAACCTATCCTGGCTTTGTTTTTAAACCAAACTCAAGGTATAAGTAGAACTTAAAACTTAGGTGAAAATATTGTGCAAGTATTGATATTGATTGATATATCAATTTAAAATATACTTTTGATTGGTTAGGTTAACATTAGCATGTTGGTTAAATTATTTTGTTTTAACTAAATGTTATGTTTTAGCTGCTTCGAAATGCTGCTGCAATTCCACAGTACTACTTACTATACAAAGTACAGTTTTAGATATAAAAAAAACTGCTAGACCAAAAACCAAACAATGTTGTAACCCACGAACCAATAATAATCAAATGCTCAAAAGAAACTGCTATTAGGTTTCATATTGCGGACACAGCAAGTTTGGAAAAATTTGAACTTTTCCTAGATTCTAACCATAATTCTTTGGTAAGATATTTACTTTTCAATACATCTTTGGTTTATTTTGATTTTTTGTTGCTTTTAATTTTTTGAAGAAAATTGCTTTGTCTAGTTTTGTAATTACTTCTATTACTAGGCAATTAATCCTAAGTTAAATGAATAAATGCACCTTAAAAAGTATCCTCTTAAATCGGTTTGCATAAAAATTATTAATCGACCGGCAAACCATTCAAAAGCCAGACAATTCTTTTGAAAAATGTGACCACATTATTCTATAACACCAAATCAGTCCATATAAAATCTGGTCATTATACTTCTTGCCGACGTTGACATTTTGTGACTTTTAAAATGACAAATCCTAGAAATTTTTGTTTGGTAGCCAAACGCTGTTGGCTATGAAAATACCAGGGCCTTACTTAAATTATATTTCTTTCTTTTTATCAAAATATTAATTGCGGCAAATAAATTATAGAAATAATCAACTTTTCGCATCCGCGCACGTAGTTTTTCACGAAAGTTAAAGGATACGTTATTGAAACCGGTCGTTTTCCTACTTTTTGTGACGAAATTCTGCCACGAAACATTTTTCAAAAAATAACAACAGTTCCTGTCGAAATTGCGGTACCGATTGGTTTTGATAGTTGGCACACCTGCCAAGGATAGCAGTGGTTTTTGCCATCATCTTTTGGACGGGAATTAGTGTGACCAGACTCTAGCAGTCTAGTTTGAGGCAGACATACTTCTGTCATTAGCTGTCGAGGAATCGTTTCGCGTACGAAGTTGCTGAAAAAGTGCAGATGGTCAAATGGTACCATCAAAGCAGATCATTGAGACAAAATATGTTTTATGTGCATATATTTTTTTTAATTATTATTTAGCCATATTTACAAACAAATTTGTAAAAACATAATAGGTATGCTCTTAATACGAAATATCCTCATCGAAATAATTATCACAGATAAAATTGGTATGAATTCTTAGTTTAACTGTTAAAATTTTGCTAAGTATGTTTGAAAATTTTAGGAAGAATTTAAAATGTCAAAAAGAGTGAAACGCATTATTAATATGGCACGGAACCTTGAAAATCAAGATGAAGAGGACCCTGAGCTAATTAGCCTACAAAATATTTGTCATCATGAAAACTTACCTATTGTTGATGATATTAATCTTGAACGTAAAGTAAATACTGATGGTGGTATAAACATTCTAAAAGACATTTACTAAAACAATATAGATGATCCAATGTACACAAAAAATGGAATTCATCTCTGGCTACAAACATCAAGTTTCTTAAAGACCAAATAATATTATTAGCACCACAGAAGTTATAGATATGACGAAAGTAAAGAGCTTCGTCAAACTGCAAATGGAAAATAATTTCAGCATTGAATCTTTGGATGATAATAAGATTAAAGTCACAATTCAGGCTGTTCCGGAATCCAGTTCTTTGGTTTTTGGTAAGGTTAAAAGGTGAATAAAAAATTACTTAATTTAAAAAGCTAATAAACTTTTATTTTAAACTTACAGAAAATCAAAAGAATATCGAAAATCCTCAAAACCACACAACAAGCGAAATAAAAGAAGGCATAAAAGTTGACCACGTTGACTTAAAAGGTAAAGTGGCAACAATCATACATAAATATTCTATAATATGACTGATCTAATACACCTTGTTATGGCGGCTGTAGTACACAATATTTTTTAACATAATAAATTAACTCTATCTCAAAAAATTTAGGTTAGAAACAGTAACAAAATAGTATAGAAAAAAAAACTACTTATTACCATTAGATTTAAATGTTTTATATGTTTTTAGGAGGCAGCAGTCTTAATCAAATAAAATTAAAGTCATATAAGCAAACAACTGTGAAAAGCAAACTATTTGAAGAAAAAAATTTAAACGAAGAGCAAAAAGAATATAAAAAGCATGAAAGCTGCGTTGCCGTTGAAAAACAGGTCGACGAAGAACTAGAAAAGCAAAATATTGAGACGAAGGACGACGAAGAACTAGAAAATCAAAATATTGAGACGGAGGGTGCAATCACAGAAGGTAAGATTACCTATATGCATATAGATTTATAAAGATAAAATTTAGGTTAGACACAGTAACGTATAGCAAAAAAAAACTACCTATGAGAATTACGATTTGAATGTTTTATATATTTTTAGGAGACAGCAGTCTCAATCAAATAAAATTGAAGTGAGGTAAGCAAAGAAATATCAAAAGGAAACTATTTGAAGAAGAAAATTTAAACGAAGAGTACAAAGAATACAAAAAGCATGAAAGATGCGTTGCCGTTGAAAAACAGGTCGACGAAGAACTAGAAAAGCAAAATATTGAAACGGAGGATGACGAAGAATTAGAAAAGCAAAATATTGAAACGAAGGATGACGAAGAACTAGAAAAGCAAAATGTTGAGACGGATGATAGGGCAATCGTAGAAGGTAAGAATACTTATACATATAGATTTCAAGATTTAAATCTATTAAATAATTTTTGTTTTTAGATTTTGTGCAATATACTAAAGAGGGAGAAATAAGGAAAAGATGAAAATTTCAGGAAAGTATTCAATCAAGAAAAGAAAAAAATAAGATTAAACTAAAGCTAAACACAACGCAAAACCTAGTTGTGCTACTAATGTATGTCAAAAAGAATGCAACAGTAAAATCAATGAAAAAAGAAGAAAATAAATTAATACCATATATTGGGATTTTAATTGGTCCGAGCAGAAATCTTTTATAGGACATTGTATAGCGAGATCCAATATAAAAAGAAGAATACTAACCGACGATCCAGACAATTTTAAAAGAAAAAATTCATTAAAGTATTAGTATTACTTAAAGGACGAGACAGGAGAAAATCACAATATATATTTTGTTTACCACTCTAGGTTATAATAAAAACAATGATTGGGCTATTCAGGGGTTAATAATAAGACAAACAAATATTGCAACATCCACATCTTCTCCTCAACCACCGATAGATCAACGCGGAAAAAGAGCATCCAAATTTAAAATACCCACTGAACTTATAGATGCTTATATTGAAAGTTTTAATCCTAGTATATCACATTACCGCCGAGAACACCAAACAGAAGATATTTATGTAGCGATATTATCATTACAAAAATGTACAATGATTTTTTAACAATGCACCCTGAACAAAAATGTTCATATGAAATATATCGTAGTACTCTAAAAAACAAAAATATCTCGTTCACAAACCTCGGCCACGAGGAGTGCGAACAATGTGAAGAATTCAAACTACATAATAGCAATCACAACTTTTATAATTTGGCAAATGATTGTGAAGTATGCAAATGTTGGCAATATCATATAGATAGAGCTAAAAAATCGAGAAGCGAGTATCGAGCAGTTAAAGATGCAAACTCCCCGCATATTTTAAAAAGATCGGTGGATTTGCAAAAAATTATAATGTTGCCGAGGCAAAGACTTAGCGTCTTTAATAAAAGCTTTGTGCCTTTAGACAATTCTCAAAAATGTAAATCATTTGCCTGTGTTTGGCACGATTGAAGGTTGATCTAAAGAATAAATTATCAGCACGTTTTAGGCTTTTTTTCTACACTACAGAAATATCAAAAACTTTATATTTTGGCTTGACAGTTGCTCGGGTCAAAAAAATTACGCTTTTACTAAGTAAAAACACATCATCTGCTCGACTGACACACTTACGGGGTTTATGCTTAGTACCACTGGCGTAAAATTAGTTATGAATTCCTAGTGCCTGTACTTTTTCATGTATACAAAAGAAAAAGTGCATTTTTTTTTGACATTTCAATGTTTCTTACAATTCTAAAAATATTTAAAAAAAAATCTTGAAAAAAATTTCAAATATTAACGTTTTTGCAAGTATGTAAACCTTTAAACTAAGCATGGCAGGATAGGGGTTACGTGACTTTCACTGTTTTTAATTTTTGAGAACCTTTATGATATTTATTTATTTAATATTTTATTAAGTACTCGTGTTGCCGCATAAGAGGTGTAACAAGTAAAATAAACGTAAATTATAACATACCACAAGCATTAAACTACCTTCGAAAGATAGTTAGATAGTATGGTATGTAGAACATCATACCTGACGTCATGGTAGCTATGTGTTGTTACTAGCAAAAATACGAGGTAAAAATGTATATTTTAAGTTATTCAAAAAAATCTGTCTTTTTTGGGTTGACAACAATACCAAATATGTCACGCGACTGCTATAACTGTATTTATGGTTTTAAAATAAACGTGTCAAATTGAAACTACAGGCCGACTTTTTTTAAATTATAATGCCTTTTATTAAAAACAGTTGGTATTATCTACGTTTTTCTTGCGCATGTGGCAACTAGAAATTGAATTTAGCAACAACATACCTTGACGTAATTAGTTTTTCCACACCGTTATGCCGTATGAATCTCGCAAAAACGGACCTAAAACCAATTAAAATGCCAATGGAAATGACCTACATTTTAAATAATAGATCTGTTTCTGCGAGCTTAACATAGTAACCATTGTTCTCTTTTCCTAAATGCATTCGTCTCGAGAGATCCAGCATACTACCCATACCAAGCAAAATACCCGCCTGCACACTCTTCAACCCTTCTTCAACTTTCAGAGTCTCAAGAAGATAGTTAGATTGCGGGGTCGAAGGGTGTAGAGGCGGGTATTTCCCTGGTATGTTGGATCTCTCTCAGAGGAATGCATTTAGAAAAGGAGGACATGTGAATTTGTTTTAGCCGCGTAATTGATGTAGTTAGTTTCGATATATATTATTATATTTCCTCTACGCATTTTGATTCGTTAGCGCGTGTACCACGTAGTGTAATTCAACCAGTCAAACCTAGCTGTACTGTTTAGAGCTCGAGTTTCGTTTGGCAAGCCGCTAGTGACAGTAGTAAAATTATTTTTGAAAATTAAGGTAGTAGTAGAGAAGGGGCGGCACGAAGCCTGGCAAGTAGGCCTCCCTGGGCCCTTTCTGCCCTACCCCGAGCCTGCCCTTAATCCACCGCCTGCACCACTGGTCTGGCAGTCTGCTCATTTGGTTTCACTGTTCTTTTTGCAAAGTCCAGTATTTTGTCCCATTTGAGCATGTGCAGGTCCTCCTGGTATCTCGTCCTCTGGTATGCCTCGCAGTTCGCTAAAACGTGTCGAGATGTCTCTTCTGCCCGCCCGCAGGCCCGGCAGGTCGAGTCATTCTCCACCGCGATCCGGGTCATGTGCTTCCTTAGTCGGTTGTGACCTGTTATGATACCTGTCAGCAGACCAGCATCCCTTCGCGATCTCCCCAGAAGCCATTTTTGTCTGGCTACATCCGGGCCCTTCACGAAGTCCTTGGTCTGTCTGATCCTGATCCTCCTCTCCAAGCGGTCGTCATGGCATCGTTGGCCCATTTATTGAGTCGACTTTTCAATTGCCTCTTGGTTGTTCCTAGGAGTGGTTCCGGCCCTACATACTGGGTGCTTGCCCCGATCCTGGCGAGCTCGTTGGCAATCTTGTTACCCGGCACCCCCATATGTCCCGGTACCCACATAAGTGTCACTTGTTTGCCCTCTCCTAAGGATTCTAGTGCATCCGCACATTCCTCCACCCTTAGTGCCTTTAAAGCTGATTGGCTGTCGGAGCATATATAAACATGCTCCTCCCTACCGTTCTTTATTTCTTCCATGGTTACAGTCATTATTATGGCATACACCTGAAAGACCGTGGCTTGCTCTCCGAGCGGGTAGCTCTTTCGAACCTCCTGGTCTTCCACATAAACCCCCGATCCTGTAGTTTGCCTCTCCGACAGCTTCGACCCGTCGGTGTAGCAAATCACGGCGTTCTCCTCGAACTGTTCGCGGAGGTTTTCACTCTGCCATAGTTCCCTGTCTGGGATGACTACTTTGTACCTCTTGTTGAATCTCCAGGGGTTTTTTGGTCTTTGTGTTTTAATCGCTGCCATAGGGATTTCTCTCTCGGCGATTTGGGCAATCCTAAGATGCCCCACAGCTTCCCCTCTTCCTCTCCATTGACCTGTATCTCTCAGCCGGAGGTGGGTCGCCATCGCTTCTTTTCTGATCCAGATCGGAAGCGGCAGCAGTCCCAGAATGGTTTCGAGTGCCTGTATAGGTGCCGTCCTCATAGCGCCGGTTATCCCGCTGCATATGGTTCCCTGTAGGCTGCTAATCTTGAGGGTAGTAGTGACCTTCTCCACTGCTGGCCAACAGACTATGGATCCGTACTGGATCCTTAGTCTTAGTACTGCCGTGTAGGATTTCTGGAGGTTTCTGGGGCTCAAACCCCAGGTGCGGCCAACCACTCGACGCAGTTGCCACATTGTTGCCTGCACCTTATTGGTCAATTTCGCAACGTGTGGTGTCCAGGTGAGCCCCTTGTCTAGGGTGACTCCTAGGTACTTCAGTTCTGAAACCAAAGTCAAGGGTCTCCCGTACATATTGGGTGCTCTGAATCCCTCCATTTTCCTCTTTCTTGTGAACAGGATCATCTCTGTCTTTCCTGGATTGACAGAGAGACCGTTTTGTTGACACCAGTCTTCTATGATTCGTAACGCCCTTTGCATTCTGTTACAGACGATGTTTAGGTGGTGGCCTATCACCTCCACGACACCGTCGTCGGCGTATGCGTGGGCGTCAAATCCTTCCTCTGTTAGGCGTTGTAGGAGAGTACCCATGATCAGACACCACAGGTGTGGAGATAAGCAGCTACTTTGTGGGCAGCCCCCCGTTGCCTCTATGTTGACCCTGGACTCCCCTAGATTGGCCTGGATCTTTCTCCCTGTTAGTGCAGATTTTACCCATTCAGAGATAAGAGACTCGGCTCCCCTTCTCTGCAGGGCTGTTGTTATTACCTGCTCTTTCGCCTTGTCGAAAGCTCCTTCGACATCAAAGAATACTGCCAGGGCGTACTGTTTGAATTGAAGGGCTTTTTCTGCCTTATGCACTACTGCGTGTAGGGCCGTGTCGGTAGACCTTCCCTCCACGTATGCATGTTGGTTTCTGTGGAAAGGTTGGTTGGTTAGGACTCCCCCTAGTAGGTGTCTGTCCAACATTCTTTCCAATGCTTTCATCAAAAAAGATGTTAGACTAATGGTTCTGAAGGATTTGGCCGCCGTATAGTCTTTCTTTCCGGCTTTCGGAATAAAGACAACGGTGGCTTTTTTCCACTCTACAACGGTGGCTTTTTTCCACTCTGTCGGTTCTCGGCTCTCTTTACAAAAGGTAGGAGCATCTCTTGGCCTTTTTTCAAGAGCGCCGGGAATATGCCGTCCGGCCCCGGGGACTTGTAGGGGCTAAACTCGTTGATTGCCAAGGAGATGGTAGCATCCGAGACCACTCGGTCCGCCAGTCTCCAGTCAGTGTCTTGCCCCTCCCGGGGTCCGGCGGTCCTCTGCGCCCCCCGTTCGCCGCCCTCTCCCGGGAAGTGAACCTCGAGCAGGTGTCGTATTGACTCCTCGCATGAGGCGGTCCAGCTCCCGTCTGGCCTTTTTAACGATGTTAGAGTTTGTTTATTCTCGCTGCTTAGGATTTTGAGAAGTCTGGAGGTCTCTGGAAGGGAATTAATCTCTCCGCAGTATTTCCTTCAACTGTCTCTTTTGCAGTTTCTTACCTCTTTTTGGAAATCCTTTCTAGCTTCTCTGTATATTTCCCAAGAGTCATTCTCCCCATCTCTCATCGCCTTGTTTAGTGCCTTTTTGGTTTTGCTGCGAAGCCTGTCTAGCTTGCTGCTCCACCATGGCACTCGTCGGGTCGACTGGGTTTTTAGAGGGCACGCCTCTTCGAAACTTGTGGTTATGACAGTTTTAAACCTGTCGACTGCCTCTTCTAAGTCCTCACAGTTGTCGATGTTCATTTCTAGGATACCCTTATCCAGGTCTAGGGTCGCTAAGAAATATCTCCAGTCCGTATTACGCGGGTTCCTTTTTTGTTCCTGGATTTTCTTGTCGGTGTCTCGTACCTGATCATGCGTAATAATCTCCTCTGTTACTCTCCAGTTGACAGCGTCTTGGTATATACTCCGCGAGACCAGTGTTATGTCGATAACTTCCTGTCGGGTCTTATCGACAAACGTTGGTTCGCACACTTTATTCACTATTTCCAGTTCCGTGGTGGTCAGAAACTCAAAAAGAGCCTCCCCACGCTTATCGATACTATCCTACGCTACCTGATGTGAGTTGGCGTCGCACCCCACGACTACTGAAAGTATTTTAATCTCCGCGAATGAGATGACCCGCGCTAATTCCTCTGAAGGAGGAGGATCTACGCTGTCGTACGGAAGGTACGCGCTACATATAACCACCTTTATGGTCCTATCTCTTACCTTTAATTCCAGGATAGCTGCTGTGACGTCTCGGGTTCCTAGTTGTGAAAGCTCCACAACGTTCAGGTCCCTTGATGTCAGTATGCAGTTTCTTGTGCCGAACGTGATGTTTAGGCCGGTGCTTCCTAATGCTCCTACTCTTGTGGTCCATGTTAAAATATAAGGTTCCTGTATCAAAACAATCTGCCTGGCACTAGTGCCAGTCAGGGTCGTAACGAGTTCCCCCGCAGGGCCCAGACTTTTATGCAGATTGATTTGACTCATCCGCAGTTTTCCCGTTGCCGTGTGCATCGTGGAGAGTGGGGGAACATCCTACTTCTGCCTTTGGGCGGAGGGGTCGCCACCAGGCCCCCGGGAAGGGCGTCGAGAAGCGGCGCTATGGGTTCTGTCACTCGATACGGCGAGGTTGACGAACTCATACGCCAGTCTCCAATTGACGCTCCCCAGAAGCCGCCACTGCGACATGTCGAGCGTGCGGTTCTGGAGGCCCAGGAGCTTCCTTAGCCTGGCCTCGTTTACCTCCACCTGGGTTCTTAGCCAGAACGAGATTCGAGAGTTCTGAGTTCACTGACTTCAGGAAGCGTAGCTCGGGTCCTGGGGGGTCCCCGCATGGTCCTGAGCATCGCTTCCAGAAGTGGGCCGCGCACTTCTTTGGCCTCATCTTCCGTAATGGTGCCTCCGACTCTGTCCGAGCTGAAGACAACCTTCATCGCCTTCTTACTGGGTGTCTTCCGGGGCGCAGCCTCTGTGCTGGGTTGTTGGGAACCCAGGTCGTCCCTTAAAAGAGGCGACCTGTTTTCCCCGTCTCCCTTGCCTTTCAAGGCTACGTCCCTTCCTGACTTTTTGTCCAGTCTTTCAGGCGGCGTCTGTTGCTCAGATCGGGGGCGCTTTGGGGTGGCGGGCTGCACCCCAGAGGTCCCTGCTTGGGTCCCCTGGCTGGTGCTGTCCGACACTCCTTTTGGCCCTGTTGGCAGGTTGACCATTGCTACTTTTTTGGCCAGTTCCCTGGCCGCCTTCTCATATTGACGCCTTGGTGAGCCGAGGTGCCCCCACGGGATGAAGTTGTCTCGCGCCTAGACGTTTGGCCTCGGCTCGCCGCTTTCGGGTTCCCCCTTGCGGGGGTACCACTTGGCGGCTTGCTTTGGCCGCCCGTACTGGACGGTGGGTCAGCCTTCTTCCCAGGTGCAGCTTCACTCCCCGAGGAGTGGGAGTCAAGGTTTCCCTTGTCTCCGGTTCCCCCCCCCCGGCAGCGGTCTGCACCCTTCCTAGGGCAATCAGTTGACGGCGTTTTAAGGTAAGTTTTTTTTTAATTTTTATTATCATGATTCTAGATGCCCTACGGCGGCAGACAGAAAAGACATTGCTGCAACACTGGTTGGAGCATTCATATACAAGAGAAAGGTACTGAACCCTGGGAGCCTGAATGCTTGAGTTTCAGGATCTGCATTCCCTCAAATGAACCAAAATTTTGGACTTTAATAAAAAGGACAGGCATACCAGGAAGAAGTTCAGAAAAGCCTGAAGTGGTATAATGGGGGTTAGGGGCTAAAAATGTTGTCGATTTCTATTAAAGAATTATATTACACTTATCTTTCACCCTATATCAACAAAAATGCATCACTAAGGGCGCAGTGGACCATTTCTCAATTTTGAATACTCCCAACTTTGTCCCAGTACCTAGGGGCTATTATGAATAGATGTGCATATTGAGAAACAGTTGTCACAACTCTTACCATAAAGGCTCTAAATTATTTAAAATAAAAACGATTTTCGTAAACTCAATAGCTTTCAAGAAAAGATAAAAAAAAATGCCCAAAAAACTAAGCGGTTTGAGAAAAAAAATTTGACATAAAACAATTATATTTTTTTCTTTTTCTAAATAGCCCGTTATATTTAAAATACTATAAAATATATTTCATCAAAATCGGTTAAATACCAGTAAAGATACGATTTGTTTAAAAAATGGCGCGTAAAAGGCTTGACTGCCATTTTTAAACAGCCATATTTTTTTTATTATGTGTTTGCCAAAAGTCCAATAAGCAGATCATATGTTTTCAGGACCTATATTTTTAAAATCTGTAGTTAAACCAATTTCGGCACGCAATTGAAACGGGGATTGGTAAGAGTTTTCGTAAGAGTCGTAACTATATACTTAGAGAATATTTTTTGCTATTAAATCTGGCTGCACTTAGAGTTTTTTTTTAAATAAAGTACAATTTTTTGATTTATATTGAAAACAAAGTACTAGATTGTTGAATTGAACTATACTATGTAAAAATAATAAAAAAAATGCACATCATTGCCGGTGCCAGCAGTTGCCAATAGTTAAAGTACAATATTAGTAAAGTACCAGCACATCAATGTTTGCTAGGTATATTCAAAACTATCAGGTCAGTAGTTTTTGAGGTATTTAAGAAAAATTCAAAAATTTATAGTCAAAAATATGGTCAGAATAAATAAAAAGTTAAAAAACAGTATAAGAAAAGTTATACCTAGGTGGAGTCAGGTCTTTTTTAGGTTGGTGGGAATCTGGCTTATATTAGTTGATTAAGTAATAATGACATATAGGTATAGGTATTTATTATAAAAAGTTAAATAAATAATAGAAAAAAGTGTAATTTTTCTCTTTGTTTCATGATACCTACATATTCATTTTTGTTTTTATAGATGGAAGAAACGCAAAAACAAATCGAAGAAATGAAAAGGGAAAATAAAAAACTGCAAGCGGTAGTTGCAGGTAATTTAAATTGATTTTGTAATATGTAAATGTAGATATACATTTATTTATTTCTTTTGCTAATTTTACAACTTACTATTATAATTTACTATTAAATGAAACTTAAAAAGACAAACCTATTTTACCTACGTTTACTGTTTTTATCATGTCCGGCTAAATTGGATATACCATAAATTTATTTTTAAGTTTGAATTTTTGGTTACATTTTGTGTTAGAATCCACACTGTCAAAAATTTTGTATAACCTTTACGAGAAAATGTTTTTTTTTATAGAGCTTTATAAGATTTAATGACTTGTTTTCCTTATTCAAAGTTGTAGAAAAAATATGTGTTGGCCTGATTTTTGCAAGTTTTCTCCACATCCTATTTACAAAATATAAAGTTTGCTAAAAAATGGTCAAATCTCATAAATCTTTTCTAGCATATTTTATGCGGAATTTTTGGCAGAGATATTTCGAGGGCCAAAGTAAAATACCTCGTAACTCGCATTTTCAGTCAAACTTAGGTTTTTAGGAAAACCGCTCGGCCGGAGTTCCTAGGCCATCTATTGATATGCAGTTAGTTAACGCCACCAACATAAAGTGATTGAAATTTATTTAATAGTAGCCAAAAATCAAGGCTTTTCTCGCATCAAACTTGTTTTTTGTCTCCCCTATCAAATTATAATTTTTTAACATACGAAGTACTGCACTAAACTTCAAAAGGTTATAGTTCAGGTCAAAGTAAGCAAAAAAAACTCCTATAAAAAATGTCAAGTTGATTGATCGATATATTCACATTATTTGCATATCTCAAAAACTAAAGAAGATATTTAAGAAAAACTGAATGTTCAAAAAAAAAACATTTTTATTTTTGCCCATATTTTGTAAACTAAAGTACATATGAAAAAAAACTTCAAAAAAATGTTTTTTCGCCGTTTCCGTTCTTTCCAAAAAGGTATAAGTTTTTGTCCCACCAACTTCCAACACCGCTGTTTGACTAGTGCCAATTCACAAAAGAATGTATATGTGTATGAGCGCAGAAGTAGTATTCACCTTCAACAGAGTGATTTCCGTGATCATAATATATTTTTAAAACATAAATATATAATAAACAATAAACCATAATATTTTCACTACATTCATCTCACGTTCTCCCTCTCACCACCATTACCTATGGTAAAAAAATAATAAGTAGTAGGTAACTAATAGACAGGATAAGTGCAATGCTAGTATCTCATAAACTAAAAACTTTTTTTAAATACTTCTAAAAAAGTGAAAACAAAAAAAATATCCAAATATTGCTTCTGTCTAATTTTCCTATTTTAATAGGTGCCGATCAACTTTAAACTTCTTATATATGATGTTAGAAAAACAGTCAATAAAATTAATGTTGTCTTGGCGGTGTACCTACAAATTAGGCTTATCTTAAAGTTTTGGCGAATTGCATTGGTATTGCTTTTCCAAGTTACAAATGGAAAGCAACCAATTGCCACCCACCAAAGGCTCACTAGTTCGGACATTCCTTCGGTCACGTCTGCAAACGTTTATATGGGTTAATGCGCATTTCCCATCCACAAGGCAGCCAAATCCAGAAGACTTTGGTTGGGAGAAAAAAGGTGACGATTTACAGCGATATTATCAGGTTGGGAAAATGTCGCTCACAAAAAATTTTAAAATTAATTAGTGGCAGCCACCGGCAATTCCTTGGGGGGATGGGGATGCGCCTACCCCCCCCCCCCGCGAACACTTCATAAAATGCTAAAAGTACTTAATTAAAAGACCTGGGATCAGATTTTTTGTTGTCACTAAAGAGCAGTTTTAAGACTAATCAACTATCATACTGCTTTTCACCGGCTAAAACAAAACAAAATCGGTATCTACTTTTTTTCTTTACTTTTGGCATGCATGAAGTGTATTTAGATGTTAAGTCTTAAAATAGGAGAATGAAGTGACCATAATAACTTTTGAACCACACTATATACAAGGCTTTTTATTCCTTACTGTAAGTGCTTGTCAACTTAAACATTTATCTTAAAGAAAAAAAAAACAATTTTCTGTAAAAAGTGCTGTACATGCCTGAAGAAAAAACTCCAACAGTTAGTAGCAGTGTAGAATTTTGTAAGTGTATGTGGTGAATAATGAAACTTTCAAAAATATTAAAATCGCGTTAATCAACAACTAATGAAAAACCAAACAATTTTTTTAAAAAAATGATAAAGGATCGCCCAAGATATAAACAAGTTATACTTGGACTGTAAGTAGTTAAAAACAGTGCAGTAATTTATGTACCAAGTTATTTTTTTATTTGTCTTAAGCTCGTCCTAAAAGCTTTTAAGTTTAGGCTTTCAAAAATCTATTGGATGGAGCACTCCACATCTGAAACGGTTCAAAAAGAAATGTTTCGACAGCAACATGTCGGTCCACAAAACATATTAATTGAGGCCTAAAAATGTCCCAAATTTAAAGCCAAATATGTTGTTTTATCTATACTAGAACGGTAGTCAACATAATCATCGTTAACTATAAACGCACAGGGTACCGATTCTGGAAGTCATAGGAAGTGATCGTTCGCCTGAGAGAAGAAAAGTAGTTTCAACCAATAAAGGCGCTTAAAAGCAGTGACGAGACGATCGAATAATGACCAAACTATTATGGGCACGCACAGTGCTGCCTCGAATAACAATTTTTGAGCGATGCCGTTCTCTCGACTAGACCCAGTAGTTGGGAGTTGTAGGAAAGCTCGTGTGAAAAACGTCACTCGTATTATTTCAGAGCACGCTATTGGACGAAAGCATCACGTGACCGAACTCGCTAATGCGCATGCTACGACAAACTTGACCGTCTTTTAGAGTAGAACTCGCACAGTGGTCGATTTTTGTAAAAACACGGATATTAAAAAAAACTTCCACATTGTAATTTAATCGTACAAAATATTTAGTTTTAACAAAAAGATAAATTTATTCTTATTTAGCTGATACACAGGATAATTTGTGAATTTTTACATTTATCTTAAGACATTTTTAAGAGGCAAAAGATATATATTTATTAATTAGCTAAATTTGTGATGGTGGTGTGAGGGTGTATCTATGAAGGACATGTAGATTGAGAGACGATTGGAGCTTGAATGGGTTTTTTTTAGCAAAAAATGTTCAGATGTCAAATACAGTTTGAATATAGCACTGATGATCACGTGATTATTTAAAAGTGTCCATTCATGTGATAATTTTGGTTACAGTTATTTTAATTTTAAGCTCACTTTACAAAATTAAACGAAAAATGTTAGTTTAGAACAATCAAATTTACTTTAAAGTAATTGACACAATATACAAATGTTACAGTATACTAGAATATTTTTACGTCTATAGGGTATATTAAAAATAATGCCAAACGAAACTTTCAAATGAAACACCCAGTATATTATTGCATTTTTGCATTGTGTTTTGAAATTCTAAGCATTTTTATATAACGTGCCATATGTCGATCTTCAACTGTAACCTGTAAGAATTTTTTCTATATTAATGCTTATTTTCCCTACCTTGCGTATTTTGGGTCCAACTTATAATATGTTGGTCGATTTAAGATAGTTTCCTAAAGTAGTTTGTATTTGTCCTTGTTTGTTTGCGCAGCTCCTCTAGTAATTTACGAAGTGCTAAATGCACATAAATAAAAAAGCATCTAACACATTTTTAAATCTCCTTTTATTAAATACAAAAGCAAAATCCTAGTTATTTCGGCGCTTTATTTTTTTAAAATTTAAGCTTCTTCGAGAGGTGCTGCCATCATTTAAATAACGACGAATTTGCAAAATAGATTTCCCGGCAAAATTTTATCTGCATACACAGTTTTTTTTATAAAGTTTCAATCAAATACGTGTTAACTTCGTGAAGTTGAACTGATCCGAGCCTACTTGAGTGATCTTAAATTATTCTCCTTTTTTACCAATGTCACGGTCGAGACGAAAATAGGTACATAAAACAAATGGTTTAAGATAGTTTTAGATATCTGTTACGGTTTTTTTTCTGAAAACCTTCACAATTTTAAAAATAGTAGAAAATACCCTCATTAATCTTACTAACCTCAATTTATGCCTATTCTAATTAGCCACTGTCAATAACTTGGCGCAAAATAGGTCAATTCTTCTATAAATCAGACTTTAAATGCCGGTTCTCCAACCTTAATAACGGCACTGTGACTCATAGTTTTTTCAGAAAAAAAGAGGCTCGCGTAACTGTGACCACTCAGAAATATTTAATATCTGTTTTAATAAGTATTTTAAGAACAAATTCATTTAAATAAACCAATAAAATATAAATAATCAGTGAGGTTAGAACCCCAATAATTGGCACAGCTGATTAATTGGTATGCGAAACGAAGAACACGGAATATAGGACCTGTTGTCACGGTTTGCTGAATTACACCGGTCCGAGTACAGTCGGCCAGATTGAGAAGTTTGGGATTACTTAATCCTGGTTTACCCATGTTTATCGTAATATTTGTGTTCTGTTGCAATGATGGTTACGTTCGTATTGTGGGGATTTAAGGTATTGAATAAAGTTGTGGGTAAGGTTTACTTTCTGATAGTTGTTTACAATTGGCGAATGCATCGAAAACTATAAAATATATAAAATAAATACATAACAAAATTAAATATCATCCTTTCTATTATTAATTATGTATAAATATCTCCAAAACTAGATAGCATTTCTAATCAGTAAACAATCGTATTCCAACCACGGTGTGTGGTCTTGGTTTACACCCTCTAGTGAATCCTGACCTATCATACTCCTGAATTTACTGACCTACTTTAAATTTTTCGTTAATGTTCGAGGTGGTCTGCTGACCTAATTTTGGCATAATTCTGACATTTGGGTTGTCCCTTTCCGATTCCTTTTTTTTTGGCATGGTCCTTTAAGGAATGCCGAGTTAAATTTTTCTTGTCGCTTCTGCGGATCCTTAAAAGTCCACAAATTTTGCACTCTTTTATGGCTGAGGCCTAGCGGAATAAGTTTCGAGCAAACTTTCCGGATTTGATGTGCAAGAATTTTTGGTATGGATGTGTTTTGTGACCTCGGCATTTTCGCCATCCATCAGGACCTGACAACGTCGAATCCTTGAAATAAATGCTCAAGACACTGTAGGCCGCCCACCATCTTAAGGTTTTTTTTTCTCCCTAGTCCTACTTGTTTACTTCACTCATTGGTGACCACCACCACTAGGACATGATTTGGTAGATTTTTTTAATCATGCAAGGATAACACCTCGACAAGTCAAAACCCCAGTCTCCTAGACTCATCACAGACTCCTAGACTCTTTACAGCCTCCTAGACTCTCCAAAGCCCAATTAAAAGGACACGTAAGATGTATCATTTGTATTTATAAAGGACTGCACTTTAAAAAGAAATGGTGACTGATTCAAAATTAACAAAAATAATTATTCCAAATTACTCTTAATGACATAATTTAACAAAACATAAATTCTACTTTAAAACTGTAAACCAGGTATACGTATACAAGGGTAAATTATGTAAATTGCTGCAACAAATGTGATATTTTTGACTGAAACTTTTAAATAAGGAATGATACTTATTTTTTTTTGACACTGCTTTTTAAATGAAATAAATTAATGTCGAAGGATTGATCTGACTCACCCCCAACTTACCCCTAAAACCCTGAGATAAAGATATTGTATTTTGTATTTCTTTTTGAGTAAAATTCAATCAGGAACGACTAATTAAAGCTGAAACTAACCTAAAAAAAAAACTACTGAACCGATGTGTCTATTGTTCTTTATTTAAAGGAAAAACGGAACAACTGGCGCCTTCTTTTGTTTACAACGTGGCTTAGGGTTGGTTTAGAGATTCCCTTCGGCATTATTACAGGGTAAAGACTTCCTTGGTTAGTCATAAGCTGATACAATTAGGAGCAGTCATATCTACCTACATCAAAAAACCAAAGACACTATAAATACGCTAACATATTATTTGGAAATTATTAATTAGTTTTGACATTTTCTTTTAAAACATTTAGGTACAATTACTATAAGTACTTAGACAGTTTTTTAGTTTTGTTACTTATATAGGCATTTCAACCTGGGTTATGGAACCGGCTTATTATAATGCAAAACTGGTGGATTGTCAAATAATATTTAACAACTAGCAGAAGACAAAATTAATTGGTCAAAGTGACTAGAGTTGATATTGAGTGATCCTTTCCTTGACATCAGGAGTTGCTTAAAGTTGTTTTTTTTTAACTTTATGGTCTAGGTGACTTATTTTTTTTCCACTTTTATTTTGGTAGAGTTTTCAGGGCATTGCACTTTTGCTCTGGAATTTTGGTACAGTTTTTAGAAGTGTACATAAACTTCTTGGGTTTTGTTTGCTAATGTGGACCTACTGGTACACGACAGACAGTTAAAACTGTACAGGGTGTCCTAAGAACGAGATTTTTTGTTTTCAGGCTTTTGACACATAAATTTGACATCCCCCATTGGATTTTTTTTTCTCCCTTGCTTAAAAGTGTAAAAATATACAGGGTGTCTCAAAAATTTGAAATATTAAATTGAGAACACTCCTTGTTACAAACAAAAGAAAAAACAACAGATTGTGACTTATTGTTTCTTTAATATACAGGGTGTCTCAAGATTTGAAATATTGAATTGAGGACACTCCTTGTAACAAACAAAAGAAAAAACAACAGATTGTGACGTACTGTTTCTTTAATATACAGGGTGTCTCAAGATTTGAAATATTACATTGAGGACACTCCTTGTAACAAACAAAAGAAAAAACAATGGATTGTGACTTGTTGTTTCTTTAATATACAGGGTGTCTCAAAATTTGAAATATTTAATTGAGGACACTCCTTGTTGCAAACAAAAGGAAAAACAAAAGATTTTGACTTACTGTTATTTGATATACAGAGTGTCTCAAAGTTTGGGATATTAGGTTGAGGACTCTTTATTTAAGAAAAAAAAAAGGAAAAAACACCGGATTGTGACTTATTTCTTATCAACATACAGAGTGTCTCAAAAGTCAAAATATTAATTTTGACACACTCTTAGTTAAAAACAAAAGAAAACATCAGACTTTTAGTTGTTTTATTTTTTTTTTGTTATCGTACAAGGTATCTCAAAAGTCAAAATATTAATTTGGACACACTCTTACTTAAAGACAAAGAAAAAACAAGTACCATTTTTTGGGTTATTTCTTGATTAACATACAGGGTGTCTCCAGAGTAGAAATATTAATTTTGACACACTCTTAGTGAAAAACCAAAGAAAACAACAAACTTTCATTTGTTTTTACATTGTCATACAGGGTGTCTCGAAAGTCAAAGTATTAATTTTGGGACTCTTACTTTAAAAAAATCAAGTTCCAGATTTTGTTTTATTTCTGAATTGACATACAGGGTGTCTCAATAGTTAATGATATTAATTTGAGAATACTTGTATTTAAAAACGGAAGCACCGGATTTGGCCTGTAAATATTATTTTTGATGCAATTTTTTTTCTAATTTTTACAATATATTACATATATAAAAAAATATTAAAACTGATTTGGTTCCTACCCTTATAGTACTTTTGACTTACAAGCTGACCTAGACTTTGCTGACCTTTTAAGTTTTTTTTACATTGTCATATACAGGGTGTTCATAAAGTAAAATTTTATTTCTTAAGTACAGGTAACCATACCTGAAGTAATTTAAGTTAAGCTTAAAATTGTTTGTTGTTTTGGGATATTTTTGTGCAGTTTTTTTGGAATCTGTGTTGTCGGTGCTAGGGTCTTCATAGCAGACAGAGCATTTGGTAAGTTTTGTGTTTACAGATAGCTGCACAGGATTAAAGGCAGTTACTGTTGGGATAGTTTTTTTTTACTGCTGAGGGATATCACTTGGGTAGCGAAGTGGTTTAACTCAGTGGGTACTTATATGCGTTATTAGGATTTAAGTAGGTTAGCGACCATATAAGTATAAATTTCAATAGTTTGTAAGTAGCTACACTACTAAGGGATATTACAAACAGATTGTTGGGTGATATCAATTAGTGGGCGATTTCATTGGTTGGTGGTATTTACAGAGTTAAAACCGAGAACCCTTGGTATCGTGAATTTGAGTGGTTTTGGGAGTACATTTTTTTTTATTTTATTTTTTTGTGGCTCTTCTGTCGGTAGTTCAGTTTTTTTTGTGAACGAAGAGGTCGGGTTGCACTGCGTGCAATTTCTGTATTGTTCAATTTTGACAACGTAATGGAACCAAACCGTCTTATTAATGAAGAACTGACATACGAGCTACGGATTAGAGGGTTGTCTACGGCGGGAAGAGTAGAAGATAAAAGACCACGTTTAAGACGAGCACTTATTTCGGAAAGACGAGGTGAGGCACCTGCACCTACCGCCTTACTTGAGGAAGACTCAACAAGCGAACTTTGTATGTGCCGAGCAAAATTACATGGAATTAAAACTGACTTACAACATTTTAATTTCCAAAATCGTCGTAATGACTTTGACAAGATCTATTCACGTCTTTTACACACTAATGGTAGACTCTCTCGAATCCGATGCCGATCTGATCTGGATAAGCACTTGCAAGCAGAATTAAAAGCAGAAGGAATTCAATTAATTGGTGAACTAAATCTGAAATTTGAAGGATTAGAATTTAATCAAGCTGAATTACATCAACCCAGCGAGCAACAAAATCTAGAACAACCTATGGATGCGTTGGTTGTATTGTCAGAATCAGAACAAAACACAAATCAAGATGAAAATATTCTTCAACCTCGATTAATCACACCACCACCACATGGGTCAGGTGTTTCATATGATTTATTGGATGTTAGTTCTGGAGGAATTGAATTGCTGCTTTCTCGAAGAGAAATTACTCTGGAGGACAATGTTTTAGATGTTGAGTACGAACCTGTACCTCAGCACAACTCTGCTTTGCATGGTGTTTCTAGTACACAGTCGAGTAATAGTTTAGTTACGCAAGATTCGTCTACTGGTGGACAACATAATAGTCGCATTAATGTTCATTCAGTTCATATTATTCCACCTCCAGCACAATATGGTGAAGATGGTGTAATACCAACCATTAACAGTGTTTCTCCTTCTTTAAATAATTCGGAAAGAACTTCTGAAGAATACGCTGATTTGAGTAGTAGACGTCAACGGGTAGATTCTGAGGGTCAAGATTATCATCAGGAAAATGACAATCCACATATGGGTGAACAACCAGTTACTCACAGTACCCAGATACGTAATAGTGGAGAAATAACCACTCAAGCATATCAACAACTAGAGGAAGCAGTCGCTAACCTAAGGATTAGCCAAGAAAGGTTTAACCAGTTTCTAGTTGATGGTAAATGTCAACCTCGAGAGAATTCTCCAAGAGAACGAACGGTTAATTTCACTGATGGTATACCACCTTCTAACACTATGAGGCCAACTGTGTATCAACCAGATTCCCTTAATCAAGGATATCTGCCTGCTGTTAGTCAAGGTCAAGCTTCTAGGAGAGGAAGTCGAGTGCATTTTTCGGATGATGGTCCAACTGGATTCGCTGATCTTGACTCAACTAGAACCCCGAGGAACCAATCCCATCCTATAGCTGGCTTTGATGATCACGCAGGTAGTCTTCATCACTCTTCAATTCGAAATGGTTATCCACCTACTTCTTTTAACTCTGCAGTGAATGATGTACCAGTGTCGGTTTGGACTCCTCAAATGACACAAACTGTTTCGGTTCCGTCCGTAAGTACAGCAACTTTGCAAGGAATTCCACCGATAGACTTTTCTGGTTTCCAGACAACACAGCCATCATTAAATTCAAATTTTCTTCCTCAAGGTTTTCCTGGGTTTCAGACCACACAACCACTGTTGAATTCAACCTCTTTTCCTCAAGGCTTTTCTGGTTTCCAGACAACACAGCCATCATTGAATTCAAATTCTCTCCCTCAAGGGAATGGTGTTCCGAACTATATTCCGGTACCTTATGTTATTCCTCAAAATAACCAAAGTTGTTGTACTCGTGGCGTCGATGTGAGTAGATGGAACATTAAGTATAGTGGTGAGGGTAGTGTGGAGGACTTTTTGGAGAGAGTCGAAGAATTACGCGTTGCTCGTGGTGCTACGAAAAATCAGTTGTTCTGCGCCATTCCGGATCTTGTTACGAAAGACGCTTTGCGATTTTTCAGAACTCGTAAGTTTGCAGATTGGGATGATTTTAGTAACCAACTTCGATTGGTATATCATAAGTCAGATGATGATCGTTGGGAGGAGATTAGACGTAGGACTCAAGGTTCTGAGGAAAGGGTATTAAGTTTTGTTCTTGCTATTGAAAGCATGTTTAGAAAATTGTCCACTATGCCTTCTGAGGAAACAAGGCTTCCAATTATTCGTCGAAATCTTCTTCCGTACATTCAATCCCATCTTGCAACGCATCAGTTAACTAACGTGGAACAATTGCTTACGTTGAGTAGACAGGTTGAGGACACAGAGTTGAGGCTACAGCGCTTTGCTCCTCCTCCTACTAACTATAAACATCTAGTTGATCCAGAGCTGGCATATCATAGACCAAATAGAGGTAATTCTGCGGCTATTCAGGAATCAAACGGTTCAGTTACATCTTCTAACAATGCAGTTGCTGCTGTGCAAGTTAACTCTTCTAACCCCAGTCAAGCTATTTGTTGGAATTGTCGGGAGATTGGTCATAAACTCCGTCAGTGTTCAAAACCTCGACGACGTTTCTGTTTTAGATGTGGTAAATAAAATATCATCTCTTCGGCCTGTTGTTCAAAAAACGTGAGCTCGGAGGGGAGATAGGCCAGTCTACCCTTCCATCCCACTCAACGGCCACTATTAATCCAGCTCAGCATGCTGTGTTGAACTTCATATTGGCTCATGCAAAAGGTGACGAGCGACCATATTTGGATGTTCAGATTTTTGGTAGAAGTATTTTAGGTCTGTTGGACAGTGGTTCCTCCAGAACAATTTTAGGTTCTTCCGGTTGGAAATTGTTAAAAGAAGTCTGTTGTCTAAATACGTCTGTTCGTACCGATTGTATTGTTGCTAATGGAGAAACTTGCAAATGTTTGGGGTCTATTGTGTTACCTCTTACGGTCCAAGAAAAAGTAGTTGTTTTAGAGGTCTTGGTTATACCAAGTATTCCTCATGCTTTAATTTTAGTTGTTGATTTTTGGACTCGGATGGGAATCATTCCAGATCTTCGGGCAAACGAGTGGTCTTTTCGTTCTGTAGGTACAAATAACGTCGAAATTGCTGCTATTGAGTCTAAAGACATGCTGAGTAAAGACCAACAATCACAGTTGGACACACTTTTGGATAATTGTTTTTCGAAGAATCTGCTCCTGTAAAACAGCGTTATTACCCGTTGTCACCGGCACTTCAAAAACAAGTAAATCTTGAGCTAGATGAGATGATTGAAAACGATATAGTCGAACCATCTGACTCCCCATGGTCATCACCTATAGTCATGGTAAAGAAGAAGTCGGGGCAATGGAGATTCTGTGTAGATTATAGATCGTTGAACAAAATAACTACGTCTGATGCATACCCAATTCCATACGTTGGTTCCACTCTGGATAAACTTAGAAACGCAAGATTTATAAGTACGTTAGACATTAAGTCCGCCTATTGGCAAATTCCGGTCGCTGAGGAATCACGACCATTGACAGCATTTACAGTTCCAAGGAGAGGTTTGTTTCAATTTAAGCGTATGCCTTTTGACCTCAAAAATGCCCCGGCGGTATGGCAACGATTTATTGACAGAGTCATTGGGTTAGATCTAGAACCTTACGTTTTCCAATATTTAGATGACGTCATAATTATAAGCCCTGATTTTACAAAACATTTGGAGGTTTTGCAAGAGGTTTTAGAGAGAATAACGAAGGCTGGTCTTACCTTAAATCGGGATAAATGTATTTTCTGTAAATCGGAACTTAAATACTTGGGTTATATTGTCAACTCGTCAGGTCTTCTAGTTGATCCAGAGAAGGTAGAGGCTATTTTAAAGATTCCAACACCAAAAACAGTTTCTGAAGTTCGAAGGTTGGTCGGTATGGCTAGTTGGTACAGACGTTTTCTCCCAGATTTTTCATCCATTGTCGCTCCCCTTACAGCTTTAACCCGGAAGAACGCCAAGTTCATTTGGAATGATAGTTGCGAAAACGCTTTCCAGTCTGTGAAAGAGCAGTTGGTGAAAGCTCCTGTACTTTCCTGTCCAGACTTCGAATCTCCGTTCGTTGTGCAGTGTGATGCTTCAGATTTTGGTCTAGGTGTCGTGTTGACGCAAATTCAAGATGGTGAGAAAAAGGTCATTTCATACTTGAGTAGATCACTGAACAAAAACGAGAGGCGTTATTCTGTGACAGAGAAGGAGACTTTGGCAGTTTTATTTGGTATAGAAAAACTCCGTCCATACCTCGAAGGTACCAAATTTACCGTTGTAACAGACCACTATAGCTTAAAATGGCTGAACAGTATTAAAGACCCGGTTGGTAGGATTGCTCGTTGGGCAGTGCGCCTCCAACAATATGACTTTGACATCGTACATCGAAAGGGTAAGGATCACGTTGTTCCTGACGCCTTGTCTCGTTCTGTTCCAGTTGTTGATGTTGTGGATGTCTCTGTTACACATGGTACTGATTCATCTCAGGATAATGATCATTACGACCAAGATCGTTGGTATGTTTCTATGCGTAAAAGAGTTCAAGAAAATCCATCTAAATTTCCATCTTGGCGAATCGAGAATGACAGGTTATACAAAAGGTGTAAACATCCATTTCAGGAGTTACTAGAACCTGAAAATGTCTGGCTTAAAGTTCTGCCCAAGGCTAAAACAGTTGAAACTATCCGCCAAAATCATGATCCACCTACTTGCGGACATCAAGGTATCTTTAAAACAACAGCTCGCGTAGCTCAGCATTACTATTGGCCAAACATGAAGTGTGATGTTGCTAGGTACATTGCTAAATGTAGAACCTGTCTCATGGTGAAACCTGACAATAAAGTTCCAGCTGGACATATGCTTAGCATGATTCCTGTTGCCACAAGACCATGGGAGATAATAAGTTGTGATTTAGTCGGTCCATTGCCAAGGTCTTCCAATGGTTATACTTTCATCCTTTCGGTTGTCGATCTTTTCAGTAAATTCGTTTTGTTCTTTCCTCTTAGGAACGCTACCACTCGAAGTATTCTTAAGTGGCTTGAAGACCACGTAATTCTCGTTTATGGCGCACCTGATATAATTATTGCCGATAATGGACAATTTAAGAGTAAAGAATTTCAAACCCTTATAAATCAGTATAAAATTAAACACCGGTACACGGCTTATTATCATCCTCAATCGAATCCAGTTGAAAGAACTCATCGTGGGTTAAAAACAATGTTGACTAGTTATATTTCAGAATTGCATACCAAGTGGGATTTATTCCTTGGTAAAATTTCATACGCTGCTAGATCGGCCATTCATGAAGCGCATGGTTACACGCCGAATTTCGTAATGTTTGGTAGAGAAGTGCCTATATTTGGGAAAGCTCCTGATTTAAATCTTGTTAAAGATGACAGGGCACCATTTAGTCCTATGGCGAAAAGTGAACTTGTGAAGAGAATCTTTTTAGACGTCCGTGTTCGGTTGGCTAAGGCATATGAGAAGTCTAAAGTTCCATATAATCTCCGTAGACGTCCAGATAAATGTATGGTGGGACAAAAAGTTTGGAGGAAGAATTATGCTATCTCAGATGCGGCTAAGAAGTTTACAGCCAAATTTGCTCCAAAGTATATTGGTCCTTTTACTGTTTCGAAGATTGTATCTCCATGGACATATGAATTAGTTAACAGCACAGGTCGTAGTGTTGGTATTTGGAATGCTAAAGACATCAAGGTTGATCCTCCTGATAAAGACTAAACAGTCGTTGATCGGTTCTTTTCATGATGACATTGCTTTTCTCATTGGGATTTTTGTTTTCTCCTTGATGGTAGATATCTAGTTACAGGTTTCTTCGAAACTTTTCTTCTGGGTGGGGTGGTGTTGTTACGGTTTTTTTTCTGAAAACCTTCACAATTTTAAAAATAGTAGAAAATACCCTCATTAATCTTACTAACCTCAACTTATGCCTATTCTAATTAGCCACTGTCAATAACTTGGCACAAAATAGGTCAATTCTTCTATAAATCAGACTTTAAATGCCGGTTCTCCAACCTTAATAACGGCACTGTGACTCATAGTTTTTTCAGAAAAAAAGAGGCTCGCGTAACTGTGACCACTCAGAAATATTTAATATCTGTTTTAATAAGTATTTTAAGAACAAATTCATTTAAATAAACCAATAAAATATAAATAATCAGTGAGGTTAGAAACCCAATAATTGGCACAGCTGATTAATTGGTATGCGAAACGAAGAACACGGAATATAGGACCTGTTGTCACGGTTTGCTGAATTACACCGGTCCGAGTACAGTCGGCCAGATTGAGAAGTTTGGGATTACTTAATCCTGGTTTACCCATGTTTATCGTAATATTTGTGTTCTGTTGCAATGATGGTTACGTTCGTATTGTGGGGATTTAAGGTATTGAATAAAGTTGTGGGTAAGGTTTACTTTCTGATAGTTGTTTACAATTGGCGAATGCATCGAAAACTATAAAATATATAAAATAAATACATAACAAAATTAAATATCATCCTTTCTATTATTAATTATGTATAAATATCTCCAAAACTAGATAGCATTTCTAATCAGTAAACAATCGTATTCCAACCACGGTGTGTGGTCTTGGTTTACACCCTCTAGTGAATCCTGACCTATCATACTCCTGAATTTACTGACCTACTTTAAATTTTTCGTTAATGTTCGAGGTGGTCTGCTGACCTAATTTTGGCATAATTCTGACATTTGGGTTGTCCCTTTCCGATTCCTTTTTTTTGGCATGGTCCTTTAAGGAATGCCGAGTTAAATTTTTCTTGTCGCTTCTGCGGATCCTTAAACATCCACAAATTTTGCACTCTTTTATGGCTGAGGCCTAGCGGAATAAGTTTCGAGCAAACTTTCCGGATTTGATGTGCAAGAATTTTTGGTATGGATGTGTTTTGTGACCTCGGCATTTTCGCCATCCATCAGGACCTGACAACGTCGAATCCTTGAAATAAATGCTCAAGACACTGTAGGCCGCCCACCATCTTAAGGTTTTTTTTTCTCCCTAGTCCTACTTGTTTACTTCACTCATTGGTGACCACCACCACTAGGACATGATTTGGTAGATTTTTTTAATCATGCAAGGATAACACCTCGACAAGTCAAAACCCCAGTCTCCTAGACTCATCACAGACTCCTAGACTCTTTACAGCCTCCTAGACTCTCCAAAGCCCAATTAAAAGGACACGTAAGATGTATCATTTGTATTTATAAAGGACTGCACTTTAAAAAGAAATGGTGACTGATTCAAAATTAACAAAAATAATTATTCCAAATTACTCTTAATGACATAATTTAACAAAACATAAATTCTACTTTAAAACTGTAAACCAGGTATACGTATACAAGGGTAAATTATGTAAATTGCTGCAACAAATGTGATATTTTTGACTGAAACTTTTAAATAAGGAATAATACTTATTTTTTTTTGACACTGCTTTTTAAATGAAATAAATTGAAATGGTTTATAAAGCACTTGTTTTAATGTCGAAGGATTGATCTGACTCACCCCCAACTTACCCCTAAAACCCTGAGATAAAGATATTGTATTTTGTATTTCTTTTTGAGTAAAATTCAATCAGGAACGACTAATTAAAGCTGAAACTATCCTAAAAAAAAAACTACTGAACCGATGTGTCTATTGTTCTTTATTTAAAGGAAAAACGGAACATATCTTGGATACAGCATTCATCATTTTACTTCAGAGAGCCTTTAGCTGTTAACAAGCCATGAGTGTGCTAAAATTTTCTAGTTAAAATTAAAAGCGTGACTGCAACTCAAAACTAACATTTCGGAAGGGCGGCTATTGTGAGGTCTAAGCCACCGAAAAAGAGTTAGTTAGCTCTGTGAAATTACGCTTTACCTGAAAACTAATTAGCACAAAATCAATTTTTAGTGCGGGCCAATTGTCTATTACTGGTGAGTTCAATTTTTTTTGTAATCTGTATCTTTATTTTTTTTCCAAAATTCAAATCAGTTTTTATACTGATTTTTCTTTCAATTTTAAATTATTTAAATATTCTAAAACCAAAAGTGATCCTTTCAGGCCTTTTTTGAAGCACCTCAAAAAGACATAAAAAATGCCATGTCATTTTAACTTGACTTTCCCGAATTTTGCCGTCAACCAACGTGCAGCCACGTCACTTTAGACGCTGTTGCAACTGACGATCTCTTTTCTTGTTCCTGTCCCTACTAAGTGTAAACTTTGAGGCACTTTGAGACTCAGCTCTAATTTGAAGGAGGCAACCTGCTATAAGGAATGCAGATAAGATTTTTCTATATTTTGCTAACAACATTTTTAAACATCGTTTTTTTATAAACTTCCTGAATTTTTTTATTAGGTATTTTTACAGGGATAACCTATTTACGCCCTTTTACTAGATATATGCGACCTTATCGCCCTTTTAGAGTAAATGCGCATTAACCCCTTGAAGGTTCTTTTCGCTATAGGTTCCCTATATTTTTCCAAAACAATGTATTTTTTTTAATCATTAGAGATTTTCTTTTGATTCTTGTTCCCCAATTTCAATTGGGGTAAACTAGTTATTTTTTTATATGTTTTTTTGCAAATGTCCTCATCGTGTTTAAAGCTAATATCTAACTTACTTATTAGTTAGTATTAGTAGAGTGTTTTCGCCGGTTCTGGCTCAATTTTCCCATAAGAATTAACATAGGAATTTTGAGTACCAAAGATTCAGCTACACATGGGGTGGGGGGTTACAGCTTAGACAGCTTTCTTGTTCAATGACTTAAACAACCTGTTTGAAAGTAGGAAATAAATCGAACCACACCTTTTGTCTCGCAGACGAATTACAAACTGGTTTGGTGAGTTGAAGTAAACCAGGTCACACCATTCTTGGTCAATGACTTAAAAAACCTGTTTGAAAGTAGGAAATAAATTGAACCACACCTTTTGTCTCACAGACGAATTACAAACTGGTTTGGTAAGTTGAAGTAAACCAGGTCACACCATTCTTGGTCAATGACTTAAAAAACTTGTTAGAAAGTAGGAAATAAATTGAACCACACCTTTTGTCTCACAGACGTTTTACAAACTGGTTTGGTCAGTTAAAGTAAACCAGGTCACAGTATTCTTGATCAATGACTTAAAAAACCTGTCTTAATAACAAGTCTTGACTTGTATCTGATATAATAAAAAACCGGTTTATGCTCTCATTCCCACCACTTATACACAATATAAATGATTTGTTTTGGAAAGTTTTATACAGTCTGCATCAAAATGTCTTCTAATTATTTAGATTCTAATTCCAAAAATGTCTTTTTGGGAGAAAGAAAATTTTATCTTAACAAATCAAAGACAAAGTTTGTTAGTGTGTGTTTAAGCTATAATGGAATTTTCTTTCCGTGTGTATTAATTGGTGGAATAAAAAACGATGTTGTCCAGTTCACAGAATTCGATTGGCAAAACTTTTATGGGTATAAAGACATCATAGATGAATCCTTTTTAGCTGTTGATACCACCTTGAGTCTGGATCTTACCAGTTTTTTCATCAATTTTAAACAGATGGATTATGGAAATCTGATTGTGATTAATACAGGCAAAGCTACAGTACGATTAACAAACCCTACACTATCAGAACTGTGGAGAATCTCACCTTTAATAAATGAGCACATTAAAATATTGAAGAATCTTGAATTTAATAGTTGCTTAAAAGTTCTTCAAATGCGAATAAAAAACTCTGTTAATGTAACTAACACAGCAATTTTCATTATGGATCCTATCAAAAATATAAATACTTTGACGTATGGATTGGCGATGGAACTTGTTTATTTTTATCCTGAACTACTAAAAGAAGATCATGAATAAATCGTTAACATTTAATGAACAATTTAATAAGGTGAAAATATTATATGTGTATAGTTATGCATGTAAAGAAGCAAGAAAAAAACATTGGGAAAATTTAGCAGTGGATCGCATGCATTTCCAAAATAAAATCATCAAAATGGAAATGATATTAAACGCCATTAACTATTTTAATCAAAATATCTAACGTCATTAGTATATTTCTTAAGCTTAAAAATTTTAGTTTATGTTTTGCTAGTATAAGTAGATTATGTATTCTAAAAATAAAAAATAGAAATATAAAAAAATGTGGTTTTATTTCATAAAAAAGGTATCATAGAAGTTAAATTCATTCGATAATGCACAAAAACATGGTGGATTTGTGTGGTAAAAACACTTTGGGTCTTCTTTGAGCAGTTTTGGGGTCTCTTCAAACTCAATAACTGGTTTTAAGGAGTATCTCCTTAAATATGTAGCTTTTTCCTTTCCTTTAATATAAACTGTATTCACTTTTTCTGTCAAGTTTTGTAAGATTTCGGAAAATTTATGAAGCGGAGTAAATCCTTCATTCCACGATATACAATGATGATTTTCCATCAACCAGTTGACTTCCTTATGCAACTGTGGTGAAAGATGTTGAATCCCATAGGGTGGTTTAAAAATATAATGGGAAATTCTCGTTCCATCATAAGCGGCCAATTCTTTAGGAACAAATTTTTTGTTTTCCAATTTAAATCCTTGAACATCTATTATTAAATTCACATTGCTAAGTTGCAAAGCTTTTTTTAAATAATTTGTTTTTCACTATATAAACTTATGGCTTCTTTTAGTATTCTTAAATTTTTAAGGTGGAAGCAAATTCTACAAGTGTTTTTTGAACACATTTCTTAAACTGATATCAAAATATGCAATAATTCGATTTTATAGAGAAAAAATATTTTTTGAACATGCGCATTAAAACTGTTTCACTGTTTTAGTCAAAGGGTGCTATGAAAAAAGTTTATCATGAAGAATCGGTACGTCTTCGTGGCATTCAAAAGTGATTCTCATTGAAAAATTAGCACTCTGTGCAGCTTCTTTTTGATAAGAACAATCAATGTATATTATGGGTGATATCTCTTTATATTCTGAAGGGAGAAACAACGGTTCATTAGCAAGCTGATAGTATGAAGCCCTAAACTTAGAATACATTTCATATAAGGAAGCAAATTTGTTATTTTCTAAGTCTACATACAAATCATTGTATGGACATCTTTCGGAATTTAAAAAAAACGTTAATATTGCGGATTCTAACATCGTCAAATTTACTAATATTTTCATTTAATTTATCATTTTTATTTTTTTGAAAAGCAACTATAACATGTCGTGCAACTTCAGCTTTGGTTGATGTTTTAACTTGCCAATTATGTCTATTTGTTTTAAGCAATTCAGGGTACTCTATTAACTCCCATCTTCTAAAAGCTATTGGTATTTCAACATCTTTGTTAATGAGATTTGACAAATTCAGTTCAGTAGGAATATTAACGGTTACGTGAGGCATATTCCATGTTAGTTTTGTGATCGAAATTTTTACTTTTTGACCAACAATATCATTAAAAACACAATTATTGTCAGAACTGGATCTTATTAAAACAAGTTGTTGTTTTGAGTTTAAGATTATTTTTCTATAGTCTTCAAAGAATCCCATTAAAATTTTGAGTGGGACACATACATTAAAATTACTCTTTTTATCAACCAAAATGCTCGATTTTGAAATATCCATTTTAGGAAACCAACCAGCGTTCTGCAATTTTTTACTTTCACTTACAGTAAATGATAAATATCCTTTTAAAGTGGAAGTGGTTCCTACATCTCGAACTGAATCTATGGTTACATCGTTTAGATCATAACGAATTTCTTTAAAAAGATAAGCTATGGGATTGTTTGTAAATTTCATACTTGCAGAATAGGAACCATCATTAGTTAACTGTCCCTCAATAAAAAGAAAGCTTTCACATGGTAAAGTATAGGCTTCAATATCAGGTATAACAATTTTTATTTCATCATTATTATTTAACTTATAAAATTAATGTTGTCTTGGCGGTGTACCTACAAATTAGACTTATCTTAAAGTTTTGGCGAATTGCATTGGTATTGCTTTTCCAAGTTACAAATGGAAAGCAACCAATTGCCACCCACCAAAGGCTCACTAGTTCGGACATTCCTTCGGTCACGTCTGCAAACGTTTATATGGGTTAATGCGCATTTCCCATCCACAAGGCAGCGAAATCCAGAAGACTTTGGTTGGGAGAAAAAAGGTGACGATTTACAGCGATATTATCAGGTTGGGAAAATGTCGCTCACAAAAAATTTTAAAATTAATTAGTGGCAGCCACCGGCAATCCCTTGGGGGGGGGGGATGGGGATGCGCCTACCCCCCCCGCCAACACTTCATAACATGCTATGAAATGAAAAAAACTGGGATCAGATTTTTTGTTGTCACTAAAGAGCAGTTAACTACGTTTTTAAGACTAATCAACTATTATACTGCTTTTTACCGGATAAAACAAAACAAAATCGGTATCTACTTTTTTTCTTTACTTTTGGCATGCATAAAGTGTATTTAGCTGTTAAGTCTTAAAATAGGAGAATGAAGTGACCATAATAACTTTTGAGCCACACTATATACAAGGCTTTTTGTTCCTTACTGTAAGGACTTAAACATTTATCTTAAAGAAAAAAAAACAATTTTCTGTAAAAAGTGCTGTACGTGCCTGAAGAAAAAACTCCAACAGTTAGTAGCAGTGTAGAATTTTGAAAGTGTATGTGGTGAATAATGAAACTTTCAAAAATAGCAAAATCGCGTTAATCAACAACTAATGAAAAACAAAACAATTTTTTTGTAAAAATGATAAAGAATCGCCCAAGATATAAACAAGTTAGACTAGGACTGTAAGTAGTTGAAAACATAGAATTTGAGTGCAGTAATTTATGTACCAAGTTATTTTTGTATTTGTCTTAAGCACGTTCTAAAATCTTTTAAGTTTAGGCTTTCAAAAATCTATTGGTTGGAGCACTCAACATCTGCAACGGTTCAAAAAGAAATGTTTCAACAGCAACATGTCGGTTCACAAAACATATTAATTGAGGCCTAAAATTGTCCCAAATTTGAAGCCAAATATGTTGTTTTATCTATACTAGAACGGTAGTCAACATAATCATCGTTAACTATAAACGCACAGGGTACCGATTCTGGAAGTCATAGGAAGTGATCGTTCGCCTGAGAGAAGAAAAGTAGTTTCAACCAATAAAGGCGCTTAAAAGCAGTGACGAGACGATCGAATAATGACAAAACTATTATGGGCACGCACAGTGCTGCCTTGAATAACAATTTTTGAGCGATGCCGTTCTCTCGACTAGACCCAGTAGTTGGGAGTTGTAGGAAAGCTCGTGTAAAAAACGTCACTCGTATTATTTCAGAGCACGCTATTGGACGAAAGCATCACGTGACCGAACTCGCTAATGCGCATGGTACGACAAACTTGACCGTCTTTTAGAGTAGAACACGCACAGTGGTCGATTTTTGTAAAAACACGGATATTAAAAAAAACTTCCACATTGTAATTTAATCGTACAAAATATTTAGTTTAAACAAAAAGATAAATTTATTCTTATTTAGCCGATACACAGGATAATTTGTGAATTTTGACATTTATCTTAAGACATTTTTAAGAGGCAAAAGATATATATTTATTAATTAGCTAAATTTGTGATGGTGGTGTGAGGGTGTATCTATGAAGGACATGTAGATTGAGAGACGATTGAAGCTTGAATGGGTTTTTTTAGCCAAAAATGTTGAGATTTCAAATACAGTTTGAGTATAGCACTGATGATCACGTGACTATTTAAAAGTGTCCAGTCATGTGATAATTTTGGTTACAGTTATTTTAATTTTAAGCTCACTTTACAAAATTAAACTAAAAATGTTAGTTTAGAACAATCAAATTTACTATAAAGTAATTGACACAATATACAAATGTTACAGTATACTAGAATATTTTTACGTATATAGGGTATATTAAAAAGAATGCCAAACGAAACTTTCAAATGAAACACCCAGTATATTATTGCATTTTTGCATTGTGTTTTGAAATTCTAAGCATTTTTATATAACGTGCCTTATGCCGATCTTCAACTGTAACCTGTAGCAATTTTTTTTATATTGTTGCTTATTTTCCCTACCTTGCGTATTTTTGGTCCAACTTATAATATGTTGGTCGATTTTAGATAGTTTGTTTGTTTGCGCAGCTCCGCTAGTAATTTACGAAGTGCTAAATGCACATAAATAAAAAAGCATCTAATACATTTTTAAATCTCCTTTTATTAAACACGAAAGAAAAATCCTAGTTATTTCGGCGCTTTATTTTTTTAAAATTTAAGCTCCTTCGAGAGGTGCTGCCACCATTTAAATAACGACGAATTTGCAAAATAGATTTTCCGGCAAAATTTTATCTGCATACACAGTTTTTTTTATAAAGTTTCAATCAAATACGTGTTCACTTCGTGAAGTTGAACTGATCTGAGCCTACTTGAGTGATCTTAAATTATTCTCCTTTTTTACCAATGTCACGGTCGAGACGAAAATAGGTACATAGAACAAATGGTTTAAGATAGTTTTAGATGTCTTGGATACAGGATTCATCATTTTACTTCAGAGAGCCTTTAGCTGTTAACAAGGCATGAGTGTGCTAAAATTTTCTAGTTAAAATTAAAAGCGTGACTGCAACTCAAAATTAACATTTCGGAAGGACGGCTATTGTGAGGTCTAAGCCACCAAAAAAGAGTTAGCTCTGTGAAATTACGCTTTAACTGAAAACTAATTAGCACAAAATCAATTTTTAGTGCGGGCCAATTGTCTATTACTGGCGAGTTCAATTTTTTTTGTAATCTGTATCTTTAATTTTTTTTCCAAAATTCAAATCAGTTTTTATACTGATTTTTCTTTCAATTTTAAATTATTTAAATATTCTAAAACCAAAAGTGATCCTTTCAGGCCTTTTTTGGAGCACCTCAAAAAGACATAAAAAATGCCATGTCATTTTAACTTGACTTTCCCGAATTTTGCCGTCAACCAACGTGCAGCCACGTCACTTTAGATGCTGTTGCAACTGACGATCTCTTTTCTTGTTCCTGTCCCTACTAAGTGTAAACCTTGAGGCACTTTGAGACTCAGCTCTAATTTGAAGGAGGCAACCTGCTATAAGGAATGCAGATAAGATTTTTCTATATTTTACTAACAACATTTTTAAACATCGTTTTTTTATAAACTTCCTGAATTTTTTTATTAGGTATTTTTACAGGGATAACCTATTTACGCCCTTTTGCTAGATATATGCGACCTTATCGCCCTTTTAGAGTAAATGCGCATTAACCCCTTGAAGGTTCGTTTCGCTATAGGTTCCCTATATTTTTCCAAAGCAATGTATTTTTTTAATCATTAGAGATTTTCTTTTGAGTCTTAGGTCCCCAATTTCAATTGGGGTAAACTAGTTATGTTTTTATATGTTTTTTGCAAATGTCCTCATCGTGTTTAAAGCTAATATCTAACTTACTTATTAGTTAGTATTACCTGCATTTTTTTATATGGTTTAAAAATTAAAGCCCGCTGTGATTAACAAACAAGCAAATTAGTCATTAAAATAGATTAAAATTTATTATAAATTATTTACATTTTGTTACGGTATTTTTACATTTGGCTATATTGTATATATATATACACGATTTTTCTAAAACATTAAAAATGTTGATTGTTACTTGAAATTATCATTGTTTCATTCCTTTAAAACACGAAACCTCAATTTTAAGGAAAGAGAAATTTTCGTATTTCTCAGGTATTTTTGAGATAAGAACCCATGACCACAGTCACCACTGAGCAGCTGATAGGCGATTTTGGTTTGTAAAGAAAAACTGTTACAATATTAACAGTTGAATACTATCATACTCTATTTGAAATTTGATGTTGAATACTGATACGTAATGTCAAACTCATAAAAAGCACAGTTTATTCTTTGGCCAACTATTTGCCTAGTATCTTGAGAACCATATAGGGACAAATTTAGATAGATTTTGAATTTTTTAATTTTTCCATTTATGTCCGCGTTTTCCGGAAAATCGACCACCGTGCGTCGTTCGAATGACTTTTGTGCCATTGATCACTTCTCAGGGTATAATCGTTCTATTACGCCCAGAATATAGCCCCAGATCAAACCACTTGATCTACAGTTATGAAAATTTAAAGGTGCAGTTAGACTGTGGTAGTGTCGTCGTCGTTACATTGTAGCTGTAGTGAATCGTTTCCCATAGGTAATGCAGAACAGGATATTTTACAGATAAATAGTTAACAGTATTTTTATTAAATGTTAAAAGTTCCACCTTACATATTTCTTATGTATTAACCGAATAGGTTCCATTTTTTCTTAAAATAAGTTCAAAAATGCTTTATTTTTAAAACTAGGGTTGATTGGGTACCAAAGATGGACAAAATAAAATTTGGAGAAGGAAAAAATGTGCTAATTTTGTATTTGCATATATACATACAGTCAATAGTGTGTTCAGTGATATTTGTGATAAATTAACAAGGTATTATAAGTAGTATTTATATCTGATCCGCTGATCAATCATCTGGTTTATTATAATTGCGAAGAAATTAGGGCCATTTTTCTAAGTGACAAAAAGCGCATACTTTTAGCATTACTTCCATTACATGGACAAATTTTATCAAATAATTAACCTTTTTAATCTTATATATTGCTTTAGAAAAGTTAAAGTACCGTATTATCAGCCGTAGTTGTAGTCAAAACGTCTCACCCTTACACAGAAATAGGTAGATATTTTCGTGCGCACATGAAAAAGATGGCATGAACACACCAACTTTAAGCATGGGAGTTATTTGGAGGAATTGCAGACAGTCGATATTTTCAATAAATGAACAAGGTATTATATTTACTTATGCCCCCATCTCCTAACCAAACGAAGTTAATAATTAATAATGGTACCTACCTACAATACTCAGTGGCGCTCTAGTATCCCTCTCTCTTTTTTTACGTCAAATGAGTAATTTTCTAAAATTGTTTATAAAACTTTTTAAAAGTAACTTTTTTACAGAACATTTTCTCTCAAATGCAATACATACTGCAAGCATTACATAGGTACAACTATAATTAATTAAATACAGTTGACTTTTTATCCTAAAATTTCTTTTCACTGCGTATAAAAATAGTAAAAATTTTTTAGGTATAAATAAGGCGGTCGTATACTTTTGTTGCCCAGTAGACACCGCCGCTTTGCCTGCGGTTTTTCCCATTTTTTCCGTTTTTATTATTTTAAATGCCATAACTTTTGTTTCCATAAACCGATTTTGATGAATTAAGCGCCTATATGTTGGCCAGGAACACAAGAAATTCAATAGTAAAAGTCCCATCAAAATCGGCTGGGCGGTCTTTGCGTGATGCTGGAACAAACAGACATACAGGTACTATGGTACTGAGTATGAGGTATTAATGAGTTTTTTGAAGATTTGTTTTAGTATTAACATTTTCTAATTTTAATTAGGTTCCTACAGTATTTCTTTTTATGTTCATAGAACTTATATTATACGAACTTATGTTATACTAACTGTGATATATTGTATGAAATTTAAAATTTATAAGTAAGAGTCATGCGCACAAACTTCCCCACTTCTTCCTGTGGTATTGCTAAGGTATGAATATGTAGCGTTGTTCCCTGTAAGGCATTCTATTTTGGCGGTTCAAATAAATGAAACAAAACTGAGTAAATTCGTGTTTCTTTTGGGCAATCTAAAATTATTAGAATCAAGTATATAAAGTACACAAAAAACATTACAAGTGGCGCATTCCAAGTTACGAATCTACGAGTTGTTATAAATAAGTAGCGATACAAGTTTCTGTGAAAAATTAAAAACTTAAAAATATAAAATGTCAGAACCAGTGTACGGATGTGTACGCGAGTTTTCGTTAAAAAGTTCAGACTGGTCTATTTTTAAAGCGAGGCTAGATAATTTTTTCGAGGCAAATGCGATAAATGACAGTTCAAAACAACGTGCAATTTTATTAAATTCGCTAGACGAGGATGCATATAAATTAATTTTTGATTTAGTGAGCCCTTCTACACCAGAAAGTAAAACTTTTAAAGAAATAGTGGAACAATTTAGCAAACATTTTAGGCCGTTTTTGAGCCCGTTTGCTTGCAGACACAAGTTTTATTTTTCCGAAAAGGAGTGCGGCGAAACCGCTTCTCAATGGGCCGCAAGATTACGAGGGTTGGCCATTGGATGTGATTTTTCCGCTGCAGAGCTTAACACAGCGTTAAGGGACAAGTTTATTTTTGGATTTGGCAAGGGTCCCGTCATGGACAGATTGATGGAAGAGAAAACCGACGCCGCCTTTGACGCAATCGTCAAGTTGGCTGCAAACAAAATGGCCACCATAGAAACCCAAAGGGCAATCTAGGTCAAACAGGAGCCAATCTACCATTTCCGCAGTAAGGGAGCGCGCAGGAGTCCGCATGCGCAACCCAACCAAAGCAACCAGTACGTTCAAGGTAAACAGTCAACCCATACCCAGCAGAACCACCAAACGGGGATGAAATGCGAGGTTTGTGGGAGGACCAACCACACAAAAGATAAGTGCTTTTATAAAAACGCTACATGCGTATTTTGTAAAAATAAGGGCCATTTGGCATCAGTTTGTAGAAAAAGGCAATTTAGTAATAATGCTAGGTTAAAAAATAATTTTTTAGAGGAAAATAACGATAGCTGTGATGGCTACAACTTAAATGATGATGTTGAGGGGTTGTTTTTTAATATTTATGGACAAAATATTTTCAGTATAGAGCCTTATACAATAGAGGCATTAGTAGAAAATAAACCTGTAAATTTTTAAATAGATTCAGGTAGCGGAGTTTCATGTATTTCCGAAAATTTTTATAAAAATAATTTTAATACTTTTTGTTTACAAAACGTTCATGTTTTACAATAGCCAGCAGGTGAAACCTTTAGGTATTTTAGAATTAAACACCTGTTATAAAGATAAGAAAAATAAAATACAGTTTTTTGTTATGAAAAACGGTGGCCCACCATTAGTAGGCAGAGATTTTTTAAATGCCTACAATATGGGATTTTCGTTCTATAATATCGTGGATGATTCAACACAAAATTTAATTAACGAATTTCCCCAAGTATTTTCTTCAGGTTTGGGTTTTTTTAGTAAGGGGCTGGAAAAGATTTATTTAAAAAATACAAATATGACCCCAAAATTTATTAAAGCGAGACCAATCCCTTTTGCTATAAAAGAAAAAGTCGAAAAAGAAATTGATAGACTTTTGTTTTTAGGAATCATCGCGCCAGTGGAGTACAGTTAGTGGGCTACCCCTATAGTGCCGGTTTTCAAAAAGAATGGTGACGTCAGACTATGTGGAGATTTCAAGGTCACGCTCAATCCACATATTGAAATAGATAAGCACCCTCTTCCGCGTATAGAAGAGCTTTTCTGCAAGCTTCAGGAAGGAAAGGAGTTCTCAAAGTTGGATTTGTCGCAAGCCTTTCAGCAAATCGGCATAGATGACAAAAGCAAGGAGCTTTTGACTGTTTCCACCCACGTGGGTCTTTTTAGGTATAACAGACTAACTTTTGGTATCGCTTGCGCACCCGCCAAATTTCAAAAAATAATGGATTCTTTATTATCTCATTTACCAGGGGTTGCGGTTTTTCAGGACGATATTTTGATTACGGGGGTTGACAAAAAAGCTCACGTAAATAATTTAAAAAAGGTTTTGCGTATTTTGCAAGATGCAGGCCTAAAAGTCAATTTTTCTAAATGTCATTTTTATTCAAAAAGCATAGAGTATTTGAGTTTTAAAATTAATAGTGAAGGGTTGCACCCTTGCAAAGAAAAAACAACAGCAATTGATAAGGCAGATAGCCCAAAAAACATTATAGAATTGCAGTCTTTTTTGGGAGCTATAAATTATTATGATCGGTTTGTTAAAAATATGTCCACTTTCTTAAACCCACTCTATAGTTTATTAAAAAAGGATGTAAAATGGGTTTGGACACCCCAATGCAGTCAAGCTTTTTCTAAAGTAAAAGATATTTTAAAGTCAGAGCCGGTCCTTGCACACTACGACCCTAGTTTGGAGCTAAAATTAACGGTAGATGCTTCCAATGTGGGAATAGGGGCAGTGTTGAGTTACTGCTACCCTTCAGGGGATGAAAAACCCATAGCTTTCGCCTCTAGGACCCTATCAGATTCTGAAAAAAAATATTCTCAAATAGAAAAAGAGGCTCTAAGCATAATTTATGGTGTACTTAAATTTAATCAATATATTTATCTTAGAAAATTTAAACTTGTCACGGATCATAAGCCTCTGGTAACCATATTTGGGGAAAATAAGTCAATTCCGCAATTTTCGGCAAACAGACTTAGAAGGTGGGCAGTAATTTTGTCAGGGTACAATTATGAGATAGAATATGTCAAAAGTCATAAAAATAATGCTGATTGGTTGTCACGTATGCCTGCTGAATGCTCAAGTGAGTTTTTAGAGACTGATGGTGTAGATGTAGATTATTGCTATTTTTTCTCAAATAATACGGAAGTAATATTAAATTTTGAAAAATTGAGAAATAAAACGCAGTTAGATAAAGTTTTACAGGAAGTTATAAATTTTGTAAAAAACGGTTGGCCAAAACAGTGTAAAAGTCCTGAGCTTAAGCCATATTTTGCTAAAAGGTTTGACTTAATAGTTAGAGATGGTTGTTTAATTTGGAATCATAGAATAGTCATTCCCAAGACACTAGAAACAGAAGTTTTAAAGGAGTTGCATAGCTCACACATGGGAGTCGTTAAAATGAAACTTTTAGCTAGAGGCTACGTTTGGTACCCAAATTTAGATGCACATATAGCACAAGTTGTAAAAAATTGTAATGCATGTTTGGTTTATTCAAGTAGCTCACCAAAAGCTCAAATTTCTCCTTGGAGTTATCCTAGTGCCCCTTGGGAACGATTACATCTAGATTATTTTGAGTTTCGCAAAAGAAGTTATCTTGTAGTTTTAGACGCTTTTACAAAATGGCTAGAGGTTTTTGAAATGTCTAGTATTAGTTCTTCACAAACGATTCAGGTGCTCAGAAGGTTTTTTTCTACTTTCGGGTTGCCTACTGTTCTAGTTTCGGACAATGGTCCATCCTTAGTTTCGGACGATTTTGAAAGCTTTCTAGCCAAAAATAATATTAAGCATTATACGAGTCCTCCTTATACTCCCTACTCAAATGGAGCAGCAGAAAATGCGGTTAAAACAGCTAAGCTCGCTCTTAAAAAAGCTCTTTATGATTCGGGCGAAAGCTCAAATATTGCCTTATGCAGATTTCTTTTTGATTACCGAATCACACCTCATTGCACTACCGGGATTAGTCCAGCTGTACTAATGTTAGGTAGAGATTTAAGAAGTCGTTTTTCCACACTTTTGCCTGCTTTTAGTGGCAAGTTGATTGAAAAGATTGACACTAAAGAAGTGCGCAAGAAAGTGGAAAAAGTTCAGGTTAGATATAGTAAGCCCAGTAAAATAATAAATTATATTATAGGAGAGCAGGTTTTAGTTAAGAATATAAGTATGTAAATTCGCCCACTTTCGTTAAGGGTACGATTGTAAAAAAAAATGGGACAAAAAACATATTTAGTAAACATTCCTAGCCTAGAAAAAACTTGGAAAAGGCATTGTAATCAATTAAAAAAAATTTCTGTGCTATCACCTACAATTTGTATTTCTAGTGATACTGAAAGTTCTGCTTCAGGCACTGATGTTGTGGGTATTTCTAGTACTATGGGTACTGAGAATTCACCAAATTGTGCTCTAGTTTCTCAAAATGCTAAAAGTAGTAATAGTTGTGACACAGTGCAAGAGAGTAGTCCATTCAGTAGTTTTACAGTAAGTTCTAGTCCTACTACTAGTGTTGATAGGCAAAATTTAGCTAGTGCATGTTTAAACTCAGAAAGTGTTCTAGTAGGCACTCCTAGTAGACCAAGACGAGAAGTTAAACCTGTAAATAGACTACAGTATGACAAATTTTGATTATTTTGTTTGATGTTAACATTCACATGTTTTTATTGGTATTTTTATTATTTAGGAATGTGTATGGGAACTTGATAAAACTAGCGCATTCATCATAATACAAGAAAATGTTAACTGGGTAAAATAAGAATTCAATTTAATTTATTTATTTTTTAAAACTTAAACGGATGTAAAAAAGGCAAAAGTAGAGTCTAGAAATTTTAAAAAATGTATCTAGTGGTGTTATCTTAGCATGCTGTTATGTTTTTCTTTAGTTAATTTTTACTTTGTAAAATATAGTGTATTTTTTTAAGGGGGACGATATTGTGATATGTTGTATGAAATTTAAAATTTATAAATAAGAGTCATGCGCACAAACTTCCCCACTTCTTACTGTGGTATTGCTAAGGTATGAATATGTAGCGTTGTTCCCTGTAAGGCATTCTATTTTGGCGGTTCAAATAAATGAAACAAATCTGAGTAAATTCGTGTTTCTTTTGAGCAATCTAAAATTATTAGAATCAAGTATATAAAGTACACAAAAAGACATTACACTAACTTTTATACTATTGACGAAATATAATATGTTTGTATTATTAATATATGTTTTTAGCTTAAGTTTTAATTATAGGTGAAGTGTGTGTACCTATTTTTACTGCTTAGTCTATAAAAATCATGTATTTTTCGACAATAGAGGCTATGAATGGATGAACGAAAGACATTTATTATATGTATACATAAACAACTAATTACAGTTGGGGGGATACCTAGCGATTTTTAATCGAACCCGGATTTTCTTACCATAGTACATTTTATGGTCGCATATGAAAGCTGAGAGAGATTTTTTGTGTAGAGACAAATTGATGGTGTTTGATATCAATTTATAGGTTTTAAAATACGAGGAGACTACCTAAAATGAAATTTGACTCATTTTTTACAGACATTAAATACAGAAAAATGGACATGTGTTATTAAAAAAATATTTATTTTTATTTCCTTTATTTCCTTTCCTTAATTAATTTTAATGTCATTTTATATAGGTTCTTTGATGTGAGAAACTTATATCTGTTAACAGAAATTGCATTAAATGACATTGACAGCATGTAAAGCGTAAACCAGGTATTATAAGTAATATTTATATATCTATTCGCTGATCAATCATTCTGATTTATTATAATTGCGAAGAAATTACGGCCTTTTTTGTAAGTGACAAAAAGTTTTAGCATTATTTCGTCGCTTGCATATTTTGCTAGTAATATATAACCTTTAGAAAAGTTACAGTACCGTATCAAATGTTGTTGTTATGTGATCAAAAAGACTGACACATTAATAATATTAATATCGGTTGGTCAGGGGATGGAGACATACGTATACCTTTTTCATTTTATTTTATTGCAAAGATCGACTGTATGCTTTTCCAAGAAATAACTCCTATGCTTAACGTTGGTGTGTTCATGCCATCTCTTTCTGACCACAACAACGGCTGATACGGAACTATAACTTTTCTAAAGGTTATTAGTAGCAAAATATATGGGATTAAACGTGTAAATTATTTGATATAATTTTTCCATGCAAGCGACGAAATAATGCTAAAAGTAATTTCTTCGCAATTATATAATAAACCAGAATGATTGATTAGCGGATATATAGGAATATACCTAAATACCACTTATAATACCTTGTTAATTTATTGCTTATGTCACTAAACACACTATCGACTGTCTATATGTATGAAGACATAATATTGCCACCTTTTTTCTCGTTTTTTCCCCAAGTTTAATTTTGTATTTCTTTGCTACTATTTAAATATTAAGAGAAAACGGAACTTACTCGGTTAATACCAAAGAAATATGTAAGGTGAAACTTTTAACATACACCAAAATTTAGCAGGAGGGTCTATTACCACCAATATTTGTTTAAAGCATTTAGAAACTAAATTATATTAAAAAATGAGGACAAAAAATATTGTATACTATTTTTGTAATAAAATAATCCGTTTTAAATTATCTATGGAAAACAATTCACTACAGCTACAAAGCAACTACGACGACACTACCACATTCTAATGGCACCTTTACATGACTTTTCAATTGTAAAGACCCTAAGTAAATTAATGGCACATAAATTTTCTCAGGATCATTTGGAATAATTTTTTGCAACCCGAAGAAGCATATATAATAACCCTACAGCCAGCAATTCGAGGCTGCTCATAAAAGGTTATTGGTTCATGCCGTAATCAGAGGACCAGATTCAGGAAATGCCATAAATTTAGATAATATTGTTATTTTAACTTGTGGATCTGGCATAACCAAAACAGAAAATGGCGAAGATTTGCAAACGCATGGGACTTAAGTTAAATGCACTGAGGAGATTAAACATGATTTATTAACCTACACAAATCCAAACGTCTGGCATCTGACAGATTTTGTTAAAGATATTTTAGCATATATTTCTGGATATGTGGAAAAAAGTCTTAATAAGTGCTTAACTTGTCGCAAATGTAAGTTTTTATTAGAGAATGAAATTGTATCGCAATCACGATTGCAAGAAAGAAAAACCTTTGGGAGTTTTTAAAGCAAGTTCCTTTTAGTAAGCGTTTGCAAAGAAGGTGAAAAAACGTTTAGATTTTTGTACAAAACTCAAATAATTTTTAAAAAAATGTAAAAAACTTATCTTAATAAAAAGTACGATGAAAGTTTTACCTTCAACAATTTTCAATGCGTTGGAGAGACATATGTTTGATGAAAAAGTAACTTCAAACCGCGGGATTCAATTGATAAAATTAATATAGAAAAGTTTTTTAAAATAAGAATTTATCATGAGACCACGAACTACTTGGATCTGACAAAACAAATTCTAATTAATGTATGATTGTACCGTAAGTGAAAAACCTTTAACTACTTTTGTGCCTTTACATCTGTATATCATTATCTTCAGGATTCAGGACGAAACAAGATGTCGAGGCGAAGAACTTGAGCTTGCTAAAGTGATTAAGCTTTTCTTGAAATATAATTTAGTTTTTTAATAATAGGTATATGTATTCCAAGAAAAAGTTTTTTGTAAACTGGTAAATGCTTGGTTTTATTTCTGGGTAAGAAGAAGTATAAGTAGACAGAATTTAAAAAATCAATAAGTTGGTACCTACCAATAGTTATTTATATTACTGGTGCGGTACGAGTTTTAGTACAGAATTGACAATACAATTTTAAAAAAAATACTTTGACACGATGCTCATTAATAAGTAAAAAATGAGTTACGGTATGAAGTTCTTATACACTCGAGCAAACAAAAAAGAGGTACAATAAGGGTATGTTATCCAGTTTGACACATTTCAAAGGAAATAAACTGAGAAAGTGTCAAAAGTCACACAAGTAACTTGTCATTTTGTACCACTTATTTGATGTGGTCTAAAATGTTAAATAGCTCAAGGAGTTCCTTTTCTATTAGTGAATAATTATTTACTAATTTATTTAACATTCTAGATGCATAAAAAATGTCTAAATCTTTATTTATCCCTCCTTGTGACAATATTGAACTGATTAAACTGACTCGCGTCAGTCGTTTAAAGAAATTTGCGATTAAAAAGAATATATTGCAAAATTGGTAATGCATTTTTAAAATACTCAAAAGGCTCAGAACATTTGTCGGACCAAAAAAATTCACATTTGTCCGGTTGAAAAACGAGTCTATTTGCCTTAATCTTTGAAATGACCCGTTGGAGTAGAAAATGCAGTTTTAGGTACTACAGATTCGTGCATTTTACTGTCAGTTCATTGAGTTTTACTCGATCTTTTTAGGTAGTATCCATAAGGTACTATTGTAAGGAGAACAAGATTCGCGTATAATGCGTTGTTGAACCTGTAAATTTTTGAGAAGACGGAGGTTGGATCAGTTAATCCAATCCCACGTTTTAAAAGAGTTTTGGTTGTTAATATGTTATCAGGTATGAACAATATGTCATTGTATTCGTTCCAGACTTATATAAACAGCAAAAAAACACTTCATAACATGCCAAAAGTAATTAATGAAAAAAACTGGAATTAGATTTTTTGTTTTAGTCACTAAACAGCAGTTAACTACGTTTTTAAGACTAACCAACTATCATACTGCTTTTTGCCGGCTAAAATAAAACAAAATCGGTAATACTTTTTCTTTACTTTCGGCATGCATGAAGTGTATTTTGCTGTTAAGTCTTAAAATGGGAGAATGAATTGACCCTAATAACTTTTGAGCTACATTATATACAAGGCTTTTTATTCCTTACTGTAAGTGCTTTTCAACTTAAACATTTATGTAAAAGAAAAAAAAAACAATTTTCTGTAAAAAATGCTGTACGCGCATGAAGAAAAAACTCCAACAGTTAGTAGCATTGTAGAATTTGTAGTGTATGTGGTGAATAATGAAACTTTCAAAAATAGAGAAAACGCGTTAAATCAACAACTAATCAAAAACCAAACAATTTTTTTGTAAAAATGATAAGGAATCGCCTAAGATATAAACAAGTTAGACTAGGACTCTAAGTAGTTGAAAACATAGAATTTGAGTGCAGTAATTTATGTACCTAGTTATTTTTTTATCTTTTTCTTAAGATCGTCCTAAAAGCTTCTAAGTTTAGGCTTTCAAAAATCTATTGGTTGGGCGCAAAACATATTAATTAAGGCCTAAAAATGTCCCTAATTTGAAGCCAAATATGTTGTTTTATCTATACTAGAACGCTAGTCAACATAATCAACGTTAACTATAAACGCCAACGTTAACTATAAACGCACAGGGTACCGATTCTGGAAGTCATAGGAAGTGATCCTACGCCTGAGAGAAGAAAAGTAGTTTCAACCAATAAACGCGCTTAAAAACATTGACGAGACGATCGAATAATCACCAAACTATTATGAACACGCGCAGAGCTGCCTCGAACAACAATTTTTGAGCAAAGCCATTCTTTCGACTAGACCCAGTAGTTGGGAGTTGTAGGAAAGCTCGTGTGAAAAACGCCACTCGTATTATTTTAGAGCACGCTTTTCTACGAAAGCATCACGTGAACGAACTCGCTAATGGCATGCTACGACAAACTTGACCATCTTATTACTCGCACAGTGGTCGATTTTTGTAAAAACGCGGATATTAAAGAAAACTTCCACATTGTAATTTAATCGTACAAAATATTTAGTTTTAATAAAAAGATAAATTTATTCTTATTTAGCTGATACACAGGATGATCGTGTGAATTTTCACATTTCATTTTTAAGAGGTAATATATTTATAATTATATTTATTAATTAGCTAAATTTGTGATGGTGGTGTGAGGGGTGTATCTACGAAGGACATGTGCTATTGATGTATTATCCATCAGAAATGCATGAATTCTAAATGGTAACATATATGTAAAACATGATAATAAAGTGCACCAAATCCTTTGTGAATCTGATCTAAATCAATTTAAAAATATCAAAGTTGACTTTTTAAATTCTAATGGAGAGCTACTTGCAAATCATGACTACCACTATCAAATACAGGGGTTGCTAGAAATAACAAATAGGCCAATATATATATCATCTAGTGGTATATATATTTAAAGGAATTAAAATAATCTCAGTCAACAGAAACAAAGCATTTTTTAAGGAAATGTTAGTTATACTTAAGGAATTTTATTATTTTTATTACTTGCCAACTTACTTGCATGTTCAAAATATATCAGATTTGAAAAGATGGAGGCCAGTCCAAAATCTTCAATTCTTTAATAATGGTCTCATTTGTAATTCCGATTATTATATAAATATTGGTCAAAATTATTTTGTTGCTAGTTATCACACCTTAAATTATGATTCCTGCAATAAAGTGATTGATATAAGCGACTTTTCTTGTTTGGATGAACCAGTCGACACAATAACAGACTAAGATAATTCTCTTTTGATAATTTATATTATCGATATTCTTTTTAATATAAACAATGACGGCACTTACCAACTTCTTTACGGAGAATGTGCCTCTTATATAGCTGATCGCTTTTTAGATGTTTCTAATTCTCCTGATTTTCTAGATTCTATTAACTTCTTTGAACAAAAGATCATCATTACTGCTTAGTAATTATTGATTTTGATAAACATGAATTGTCTTTTATTGACCCTTTCATAGCTAAAATAACCGAATCAAAAAGAATTCTAAATAATGTCAATTATTTTTTAACAAAGTACAATAAACAACGCTCCACCAATTATCCGCCTCTGTCCCTTATGAAGTCGAAAAACGACTTCAAATAAAATGATAGATATAATTGCAGAGTAATTCTCATTGAAATATTTAGGATTGTCACTGGTGCAGATTTAAGTAAGGAACCAGACTTAAGTTTACTTCGAAGAGAGTTAAAGGCACTTTTACTATAAAAATCCGATTTTATGCGTCGCAAGTGCCTTGTTTGGGTGGGAGAAGAAAAACCATCAGAGAAAAAATTAACTTGCGATTATTGCCAAAGATTTGTACACGAGGAGTACAACAAAAAAATATTTCCAATAATATTATTTGTCCCTTTTGTCAGCAATTTTAATCACGTTTTACTGGCCTATCCGGTGTGGGTGGTGGGGAAGGAGGACCCTTTAATACGATTTGTTAAAAATTACAAGTAATATTTATAATAATTTAAAGCATTTCCTAATTATTTTAGTCAATTGTGGTAATATTCTTTTTAAATTAATTAAAATAATATTACCTACTAGCTAAAAATTATGTTATTGTTATTATTACTGACTTCTTCAGTACACGATAAAGTCAATAATGCTTAGGGTATATAGAGACATCTGGGACAGACAAAAAGATTTAAATATCAATTCGAAGGGCTATCGCAGATGGCAACGGCGGCAGTATAAATCGGCCTTAATCTTACAAACCTGAACACATGTGAATTAACTTCTATTGTTGTTTGCAAGTGGGTTTAAGGACTTAACCTACCCTTCTTTTATAGTCTTTATAAAAAAAAACCTTTGAAAATATTTTATTCGTGCATTAACTACTTCATCAAAAGTATGCTTTATTTTATCGTCTTTATAAAAAAAACTTAAAAAAAAACCTCGAAAAAAACCTTATAAAAACATTCTTGTACTTGCTTTCTCAACTTTGTTTCAAAACATTGGATGATTTGTTCCAAAATATCACTTTAGATGCACTGAAATATTCTTTTACTGGTAAAAAAACACACTATAAACGTTTTTTGACAAAACGTGGTTTTAAAACGACTTATAAACTACTTAAAACATCCTCAAAAAAGCTTATGTAAATAAAAATATCATCCGACCATCTGCTCTGGCGACTTTCCTCACCCACAAGCCAATCACGACCTAAAGTGATTGAAACAAACTCCGTCTCTATCGTTCTGACGTCGTTTAAAAGGATAGATCGACATTTCGTACCTTTGTTTTGTTGTGATTTTATTTGTAAATAAACAGTGGTTATTATTTGCCAAGGAGTTTTCGTTGTATGCTCTTGTGCAATGGATAAATAAATTCTTTTTCTACTAACGTGCGGAAAATTCACTTTTCCGAACTGTTTTGCGTGCGGAAAATTCACTTTTCCGCACTGTTTTGCGTGCGGAAAATGCACTTTTCTGTACTACTGCAGAAAAGCTAAAGAAAATAATATATTGCTATATTTTAAAAAATTTTCTTTTTTGTGTTAGGTAAACATTTTAGTCACGATAAATAAAGAGTAACATTTTCAAAATTTCTTTTATTGAGTTAATTTAATACTTATGTCAAGCGAGTAGAAAAACAATTATTCCTAACATGTGCGAAAACCTTTTTTTCCGCACTTAACTACTTGACAGAACTCCGCTGCGCGTCGTTCCGTCGTTCCGTTGCGTGCCGAAAAATCGATTTTCCGCACTTGTTAGGAAAATAGCTATTATAGGTAACTAAAAATAATCATATAAGTCATTAAAGGGGGTCTCCAGCAAAAATACAAGTTTTGTTTATTTTATAGTAGAAATGATCCTAACCCTGCCAAAAAAACCGCATTAAACTTCATAAAAAACACACCTGATTTTTATCAGTTTTTATAATGTTCATAAGCTTTTGTGAGGCAAAATTTTAAGATTATAAAAGTTTGTAGTAATTTATAATGTATGTCTTTGATTTTGGTAAGAATTTATGTGGTTTCATATGTGTGTTTTTTATCTGATCCTATAATCAGACAGACTAATAAATGTTTATAAAATTTGATAAATGCAGATATTTTTTTAAACATATTTTATGGGTTTATAAAAGCACCATTTTCTAAGAGCATTTATAATCAAACCGACTCATCAACTTCTATGGGTTTTATAATTACATACTTTTTCTTTTATATAAACCGATTTCTTTATGAATTTTCTGAGAGATTTTATAATCAAAACAACTCATAACATCTTATGGGTTTCTATGATTACACCTTTGTTCTTTTACAATGTATTAAGTGTTTGTAAAAAAAAACAATTTTTCATAAGATTTTGGGATATTTAATGATTCATAGAATTTGACAGATTTCTATGAACATTTATAATTTTATATGAATTGGTAAAAACAATTTTTTTATAAGTTTTTAAATAGTCAGACAAACTTACAACATTTTATAGATTTTTATGTGTCCACCCTCATATAAAACCTGAAAACTAATTTAAAAAGCTGTACTTAATATAATTACTTTTTACTTCTACAAAAAATATTTTTTAACTTATGATCCCACGCAGCACGCTTCATCCCAGGGAAGTACATTGTATGTCCATTTTACGTCGGTACGTGCCGGGACCAATTAGGGACGTACTATGTACATAGTACGTAGCAAAGTGTACGTACCTACGTCTAATTTTGGTTCTACATGGGAAATAAAATGTACGTTTCTGTCAGTTATGTACGGATTATTTGCAATCTATTATCGACTTGTTGTAAAACACAATAAAAAAATGTCGTACAGATTTATTTTAAATAGTAACACAAGTGTGCTTCATGCAAATATTTACCCTCCTTTAGAATTGGATAGAAGAGAAAAATATGGATTAGGATTAGTGGGATTTTACTCCTATAATTCAATTTTTAATGTAGACGAAACAGAAACAAATAAATGTTTAGGGGTTTTGATAAAAATACCACCAGGCACATACGAAATATCCGAAATTAGCAATGCTATGATAAAAGCACTTCAAAAAGCAGCCAAAGACGATGACACAATTTTAGTTTAAATGCCAACAATAATACTTTGAAATTTGAAATTAAGTCAAAGTATTATCTACATTATAATCATCCCAACTCTATTGGAAAGATACTAGGATTTGGAATGATCGAACGCTTAAAACCGAATAACAATCATATTTCATTATCAATGGTTGATATTTCTCGGGTAAGAATAATACGAATTCACACACTATATGAATTCGATATTGACGTAGAACTTGGATACAAGTTAAGCAAAGAACCGAACAACATTATTTATATGCCCATTTTTCCAGAAGGTCGTCAGTACATCGACAACATCACACTAAAGATCTTGGATGATAATAATTAGCTGATAAATTTTAAAGGAGAAAAAATAATTGTCAAGTTGGAGCTCAAGAAAATTTCATTAATATTTTAAAATAGAATGGGATTTTGTTACCATACTAAAATTCAATATCATCAACACGAATCCAGTCGGATAAACAGACAAATAAATAAAAACAATAGTAAATTTAGAAATAAAGTCAGTTGCGTTAGACACGTAACGAGAGAACGTTCTAAGCTATCAACTGAAGACAAAAAGTTCGTCGATAAAATGACATCAACAAGTGAAAAACTAGAAGTTTTTGGTGAACCCTTTTTTGAAAATTCAATAATAAGCCTGGAAGAATTCAGCAACAAGCCGTTTGGTAGTCCATAATTTAAAAATTCTGATGAAATTCGAATTCCAATTCAATTTCAAGATTTAATATTGGATATTTCTAACAGTTATATCCACATCGAGGGAAAATTTATTCCAAACGATGACACTAAAAAATGTTATCTATCGAATATCGCACTGGCTTTTCTTTTTGATGAAATACGTTACGAGATAGGTAGTGAACAAATTTGTGTGTCTAGAAAGCCTGGTATCAGTTCGACATTGAAAACGCTTGTTTCCTTTGGAAGTCATCAACAAAAAACTTTGAATACCTACGGATGAGGACTTAGTGAAAAAGATCAATTTATTTTGGATAAGACATTATTACTTTTACCGTTCAAATATCTAATGGGGTTTGCTGAAGACTATACAAGAGGAATTTTTAATCAGAAACATAAGTTAATTCTAGTTTTAGCACACACATTTGCTAACTGTTATATTGGTGAAGTTGATGCCGAAATATCCGTTGAGAAAATTGAATGGAGAATGTCATTCCAGACGATAAGGAAAAGTTAAAAAAAATTTCTAAAGTGAATAAAGGTGTAAATATCAAAGCTGCTTTTCGCACGTGGGATCTTTACAAGTTACCACTTCTTCGCAGTATATCGTCCGATACGTGGGCGATAAGAAGTAGCACAAACTTGGAAAAGCCTCGATACATAATTGTTGCATTCTAAAATACACAGAATAGTAACAGCAAAAGCAAAGGTGCAACAGAATTTATTTCTGCCGACGTGTATGCCATAAGACTTTACATTAATTCAATAGTTTTTCCATACGAGCGATGGAATCTCGATTTTTTCAAAAAAAATGTATGGAGCTGAGTTTTATGCATATAAGAATTTCCAAAAAAGTTACTGTGGGAAAACATTTAGCGATCCAATGCTGGACTTTGAAAGTTTCATCATTCAAACCCAGTATTTGTTATAGATTGCTCGCGTTGACATTAAGCTGGAATTTAACGCAAGAAAATCAAAGTTTCCAGACAATACCAAGGTGTTTGCATTAATTATTCACGATTCACTTATTTCATACAACATTATGAATGGAACAGTAACAAAAGGTTGATTATTGTATTGTAAAATATATTTGATATTTTTTTTTGTAATAAAACACCATTTATCAACAAAATGTCGTTTTTATTTAGAAAAGAATAGCACGAAAATATTAAAAACACAGATTTTACAATATTCCTTAAATAAAAAAATCATAACTCGCACAATTTTTTGTATTAAAAATTTTTATATTAACCTGTCGATTGGTAACATATTCGTTAACAAATTTTGTGTTACAACCAATTTTGATACAAACCCTAATTAAAAAGTTATTAATCGAAAATAAAAAAAAACAGGTAGTTTTATGATATTTTTTCAATTAAAATAGTCATAACTCGAACAGTATATAAGCTATCAAAAATTTATATATACTTATCGATCGATAATGCAATCCTTAACAAATTTTGTATCTTAACAAATTTTGATATGAAGCTTTGTTAAAAAGTTGATGGCATAAAATCCAAAAAAAAAACATCGCTTTTAAAATTACTTAAATATCAATTTTAATTGATACTTAAAAAAAATGTCTGGCTCACCCCCCTAACCTAACCTAATCTAACCTAACCTAAACTTATCTACCCTAACTAACCTAACCTGACTTACAAAGATCAAATATAATACAATTATGTAAACAAATAAATTATACAAAATTATACACTTATACTATAATTTACATATATACAAATTATACATATAAATTTACAAGTTAAATATATACATACAAATTTACAAATTAAATTTATACTAATTTACAAATACCACAGATTATTCTGCCATCACAAAACTTATCATCTCTTCCTCTTTCTTTGTCTCTTTTGAAAGAATTTCTTCTTCTTCTCTCACTTTCTCTTGCAAAGCTTTTCTTTCTTTTCGTACTTTAAACAACTTTGAAAGAAGAGCTTTCTCCGCATCTTTTAAAGATTTCACATTCGCCTTCATTTCAAGGACTTTGTGCTGCTTCCGTTTTATGAGTGCTCGCCTCCGTAGCACAATTTCTTTAAAGTCCGAAAGTTTTTTTCCTCTTGTGAAATAAGATGCGGAGTTAAAGTTGAGGAAGAAGAAGCAGGAGATATTGTTGGTGACCAAGGAGTCATGGATTCTGGAGCTAGTGGAGTGTTGGGTGAAGTTGCAATGGCTTGACTTGATTGTATAATCTCAACATTTGGAATGCTGTGTTGAAGTCTAGTTGGAGTTGAAAATTGGGTGGCGATGAAGGGGTTAATGTGCTTTTTACAACAACTGATGGCGGAGATCGGGAAGTAGCAGGCGATGAAGGAGGTGGTTTGTTGTTTACAACAACTGGTGGCGGAGATTGGAAAGCAGCAAGCGGTGAATGGGTTGGTGTGTTGTTTATAACAACTGGTGGCGGAGATTGGGAAATAGCAGGCGGTGAAGGGGTTGGGTTGTTTACAACAATTGGTGGTGGAGATTGGGAAGAGGCTGACGGTGGCGAAGGAAGGGGTATATAATTTTTTAACCATTGGTTGCCATCCTGCTTACTCTCTCGGGTAAGGAGGTTTCTCAAAATTGATTTCCTACTTTTCTTAGCCTTTCTCGTCTTTCTATTTAGTTCAGGAGATGTAGATCAACCTCTCTTTTGTCCATACTTCTCCAACTCCAGTTCTTTTGGCTGCGCTTGCTGCTCCACCACAGGCCTCTGCAACAACTGCTGCACAACCGGTTCCTATACATCCTGCTGTATCATTGGCTCATCCAGCAGCCCCTGCTAATCTTTAGCCAGATCCATCAACTCCCGCAAATCCTGCGGCTCCTGCGGGTCCTGCGGCAGCTCCTGTTGGTTTACAACCGGATTTAGAGGATCGATCACCACTGTTGCCAACCAACGCCCCAAATCAAAGTCAGTTCCAAGATCAACTAAAGCATGATCCACGGGGAATACCGTGACGCCTTGATCCGTAATCATCTGGTCGGGATTCACTTGTTCAGCCAATTCCGCAATGTCTTGATTTTGGTTATTACCTATCACTAATTTTATTTCTTTAATTAAGTCCACTGCTTTTTGAATAAATACATCAGCGGATGTCTCAATACACAAATTCGCGATTTGATCCAATAGAATATTCGCGGATTCGCGAATTGTTAAGACCGTCGACTTGTCAATTAAATTCGCGAGTTCGCGAATCGCCAGATACACGGATTCGCGAATTTCCACATACGCGTATTCGCGAATTAACAAAGTTTTTAATTCGCGAACACACTCGCGCTTCCGCGGTTTGGTACAACCGCGGATTCACCACCTAAACTAACTGACACTTTCTCAGAACTCAGCGTCACTCACACTGGTACACTAATTTGTACTTTAGAAAGACTTGAAGATGTTGGTTCTACTAAGCGAAGAACAGGAAAAAACGATTATTCTCAGAGCCTCCTCCGAATGCAACTCATCCCCAACACAATTTCCTCCCCATACCATAATTCTACCCCCATTTCACCCCCACCATAATTTGCGCCATCTGTCGACTGTTGTGAAAGTAACAACGCTACCTACAGTATGCAAATTGAAAGCGCCATCTATCGACATTATGCGAATTGAAAGCGACATCTATCGACAGTATGCGAATGGATCTATCGACTGTCGATAAATGGTCAAGGTTATCGAGATAATGTTGGTAAAATTTCACTGGAAAATATCGTATGTCATCTCTCGATAGAAAATGCTGTGTGACATACGTTTTTGTTAGAAATATTTTTTCTAAAACTGTTATTAACAAGAGATGTGTAGAGATGTATAAATTTTAAATCTTGTTTAAAATCATTGTTAAATGGAGCTTTTTGTAAATGGACACATAAATAAACATTGTTTCGTCCACACGTATTCATAATTTTATCATTTTCTCTAATTTTAATTTACACCTAAGGTGTTCTATCGCATTCGCCAAAAGATTGAATATTCTTGATGCGATGCATTTTGTTCATCATGCCTTTTTTTTGTAATAATATGTAAAATGAATTTTATTGGTTGATATACTGTTTCCGTGTATCTATCCTTCTTTCCCTCCCTTTCACCTACAAGGAAGAAAAAGGACAGAAAGTGTTAAGTGACATTTTTTTTGATACAAAAAAACTCACTCTCTCAAGAATCGTCCGAAATATTAATTAAAAATGCTTAGTTAGTGCTCGTAAATCGCGTAATTATTGGCGTGAATCGCTAACCATAGGCAACAGACAAGAAAATCAACAACAACGACTTTCCACATGAGCCGGAAAACAAGAAAAACAAGGTGAGTCCTTTATTCCAATTTTATACCCGAACCATCTCAATCCACTGCATCGCTTTCGCCCTCTACATAAGGTCCTTCCATCCTGATTTCCTTTTTTAATCCCAATTTACTTATATCAATCTATAAAATTTATTTAGGAAAAATGAAAAAATAAATAAGTTTCCGAAATTTTCCTTGCATTTTTTTATGTACAGGCGTAAATTAAGGGTTAAACAAAGATGGCTACATTTTTGTCATAGCGCGCTGGTAAAGGACATAAATACTTGTTGCCGCTTAGGTTCAGTTCACATATATCCTTGTTACTCAAAAACATTGATAACGTAGAAGCTCTCTGTCTTACACATGGCAATTCCAAATATAAATTCACCCATGGAACATGTCAGGTCACCTTGATAATTCCCAACTATCTACAGATTAGTTTCTAATCGTTCCCTCTTTCTCTGATACATACTAAATCAGATAAATCTCTCTCAATTAATTGCTCAAATAGCAGTTTGGCTAAGTTATAATGCTGAAACTAGTCAAATAACCTAAAAGTGGTGTGTTTACTTTATTTATTTGGTTTTAAACATTTGTTTGTGGATATTACACCACTTTTAAACCATTAAATAGCTGAATAGCTCACCGTAGCTCATAGCTGATAGTTTAGGTTGCACCATTTGATTGAAAACACCTCTAATAGGTTAGTATTTGCGTAAAATTGCACCATAATTAGATATTTTTCTAAATAAACTTAACTTAAATAGTAAAATAGCTCTCCATAGCTCATTGCTGTAAAGTTAAAGGCTCTCTAAGCACATATAATTGCTTAAAATAAAAGATTAGATATTGCCTATCTATATTTATTGTTCCATAAAATAATTTTTTATTACACTTCAAAATGATTTTGACATCTGCAGATGCAAAAAAAATGCGTACCCTTAAAGCACAATGTGATGTTGAGCTTACCAAGCTTAAGGAAATTAAAAAGGTAGCTGATTTATGCCTAGGTGATCACACAGCTCATAATAATTTTAAGGCAAGGTACAAGGTCATTGAGGCCATTTACTCGGCTTATGAGTCATATTATGATTAAATTGTTCTTTTGCTTGCTGGATACGAAGAGGAGGATGCCACTGAGTAAAGCAATAGTATGACTGCTTTTAGTAATTTGTTTTTTGACATCCAAGCCACATATACAACCTTGTTTGGTGATGAAGATAGCAAGGTTTCAGAGTCTTTTGTTGCTGCCCCTCATGTGAGTCATATTAGGCTAAAACCTCCCATAATTCCTATCTTTAAAGGTTATGTACAAAAATGGCAAACATTCAAAGATATGTTTGATGCCCTTGTACACCAGGAAAACTACTCAAATATTGAGAAATTTAACTACTTGCTTAACTCTTTAGAAGGGAAACCTTTGGCGTTGGTAAACTGTACTCCTTTAACAGGTGATAATTATATCTCCTGCTGCTTATAATTCTGTGGTGCGAAGATATGATAATAAGCGACTTATTGCAACTACACATTGGCATGTTATTGAAAAAACAACTAAAATCTCAGATGATCAGGATCCTTCTAGCATTCGATCTTTAATTGATACCTTTTCTGAGAATTTAAATGCATTACAGAACATGGGTTATTGTATAAGAAATTGGGATTTTATACTTTTTAATATGCTCTTTGATAGGCTATCGCAATCCATAGCAACACGTTTTGAGATGGACTATGAGTCTCAGTTGGCTGATGCGTGTAAGAATGGTGACTCTTACCTTTTGCTTATGAAGTTTTTGGAAAAACATTGTGTAGCTTTGGACAATGTTTTGTATTCTAATGAAAATCCAAAACGAAAAGTTGAAAATAAAGATAATAAAGGACCTTCTTATTATAACGGCTCAAACCAATCAAAACCAATAAGAAAAGCTGCTTCTTATGTTGCCACTGGACAAAATTTAAAGTGTCAAGTTTGCCAATTGGATCACTTGATCTATAACTGTCCTACCTACCTAAATAAACTACCTTAAGATTGGTAAAGGCTAATCGGTGGTGTACATCCTGTCTTGGTAGCAAACATACCTGTAAGTTTTGTGGCAGTAATAATGTATGTCAAACCTGCTCTAAAAAACATCATAGCTGTCTCTGTTTTAAGGCTAATAATAATACAAGTGGTGGGTTATCTAGCAATGCATCTCCTGCTGCTGAGTCCCCCCCCCACAATACCAGTATCGCAATGCAAACTTGAATACCGTGTGCCTATATCTCACACTACTACAATGCTTTCAGCATATAAAGAAACTATTAGCACCTGCTGTAACTGAAATTCGCGATTTTTGGGAAAATTATAAAAAAATACGGGTAGTACTAGACAGTGCCAGTATGTCCAATTTTATAACAAGAAAATGTTTTAATAATTTGGGTCTTTCGAATTATCCATTAACTTTGGATATTTGTGGAATTGGTCAAAATAACACACGGGCTACTCAAAAACCAAACTTGTACAATTAAACCCATGGGTAAAAATAGCCCCACCTTTACTTTGGATTTTGTAGTTTTACCCCAAATTTGCAATGATTTACCACATAATGCTAGGTGCGGATATTTATGGGTTTCTATTAAAAGGCAACACTGTTGCCACATCTCCTATGGACCCTGTAGTCATAGATACCATTTTTGGTTGGACAATATCTGGTCCTATACAAGAAAAATCTTTGTGCTCCCATACCTCACTCATAAATTATTCTGCGAGTACATCTCTATGCAGTTCTTTATTGGAAACTACCCTTCGGCGTTTTTGGGAGTTAGAAGAAGTCCCTGACGCCCCCCTTTTTACTGACGAAGATAAATTGGTAGAATATTGTTATAGTTCTACAGTTAACAAATCTAAATCTGGGCAATATATTGTTTCGCTCCCTTTCCGAGAATCTGAGCCTTCATTTTACGGTTCTAGAGATAGGGAAGAATCTTCCATGTGTCCATACGGTGTCAAGTGCAAATATTACCACTCGTATGAGGATGCTACTAATGAGTCTATATCTAGGCAACTAGATATGATAATAGCACAGCTTGGTCTGCTTTCCAATGAGCAAGATTCCATGAACAAGAGAGTGGCTCAATTAGTCGTTTTTATGCATTAGAAAGGCGCTTGTTAAAAAATTCAGATTTTCTTAAAAAATACTGCGAATTTTTGCAGAATCAACTTGATTCTGACTATATGGAAATATTACCTAGCATAGATCCGCAAGATATGCACCAATATTGGATACCCCATCATGCTGTGGTGAAAACTTAAAGCGCAGGGATAAAATTGCGTGTAGTTTATGACGCATCTTGCCTTTTCAGTGGACCTAAATTGCAGCTAGATATTGTCACTATTTTAACGAATATACGTCTAGGCCCCATAGTTTTTACTGGCGACATCAAATAAATGTTTTTACGCATTGGTATCGCCGAATCTGATAGAAAACATTAAAAAATCTTCGGATCCTATCCGAGATTATATTTTAAAAACAGTGGTTTTTGGTGTAACATGTTCGCCTTTTTTGGCCTGTAGGACAATGCTGCAATTGGCCCAAGATAACAAGAATGAATATCCTGAAGTTGCTCATATCTTAGAAACCTCGCTTTATATCGATGATGCGGTCTGTGCCACAAGGGACTTACCCTCTGCATTAAAACTGCAATCTGATCTTATTGCTGTAATGGCGAAGGGTGGATTTATGCTTCGAAAATGGACAAGTAATCACCCTGCCTTCCTTGAGCACTTGCCTAAAGATTTTTTCCAGGTTGACCCCTTCTCTTTCGATAGCGATCCTACTGCAACCATAAAAATTTTAGGTTTGCATTGGAACTTTGCTAATGACAACTTTAGTTTTAAAGTTATCCCCCAAAATAAACCATGTACCAAGCGTGCCATATTATCTCAGTTGAGCTCTATAATTGATCCTCTTGGAATATTAGCCCCTCTGAACTCTTACTTAAAGATCCTTATGCAACAGCTATGGGTCTCTAAAATCGACTGACAGCACCCCTTCTCGTGCTATTTGTGATACATGGAATAATTTTCTTGGGGAGTTTTCATGCTTGTCTAGCGTTAATGTGCCTCGTCTTATAATCCCCCCTGATTTAATATCTTGTGAACTAGAAGAAGTCCCTGACGCCCTTCTTTTTACTGACGAAGATAAATTGGTAGAACATTGTTATAATTCTACAGTTAACAAATCTAAATCTGGGCAATATATTGTTTCGCTCCCTTTCCGAGAATCTGAGCCTTCATTTTACGGTTCTAGAGATAGGGAAGAATCTACCATGTGTCCATACGGTGTCAAGTGTAAATATTACCACTCGTATGAGGATGCTACTAATGAGTCTATATCTAGGCAACTAGATATGATAATAGCACAGATTGGTCTGCTTTCCAATGAGCAAGATTCCATGAACAAGAGAGTGGCTCAATTAGTCGTTTTAATGCATTAGAAAGGCGCTTGTTAAAAAATTCAGATTTTCTTAAAAAATACTGCGAATTTTTGCAGAATCAACTTGATTCTGACTATATGGAAATATTACCTAGCATAGATCCGCAAGATATGCACCAATGTTGGATACCCCATCATGCTGTGGTGAAAACTTAAAGCGCAGGGATAAAATTGCGTGTAGTTTATGACGCATCTTGCCCTGATATTAAAAATAAAAGTTTAAACAATGCCCTTTTCAGTGGACATAAATTGCAGCTAGATATTGTCACTATTTTAACGAATATACGTCTAGACCCCATAGTTTTTACTGGCGACATCAAAGAAATGTTTTTACGCATTGGTATCGCCGAATCTGATAGAAAACATTAAAAAATCTTGTGAAGATTTTCACCTTCGGACCCTATCCGGGATTATATTTTAAAAAACGTGGTTTTTGGTGTAACATGTTCGTAGGACAATGCTGCAATTGGCCCAAGATAACAAGAATGAATATCCTGAAGTTGCTCATATCTTAGAAAGCTCGCTTTATATCGATGATGCGGTCTGTGCCACAAGGGACTTACCCTCTGCATTAAAACTGCAATCTGATCTTATTGCTGTAATGGCGAAGGGTGGATTTATGCTTCGAAAATGTACAAGTAATCACCCTGCCTTCCTTGAGCACTTGCCTAAAGATTTTTTCCAGGTTGACCCCTTCTCTTTCGATAGCGATCCTACTGCAACCATAAAAATTTTAGGTTTGCATTGGAACTTTGCTAATGACAACTTTAGTTTTAAAGTTATCCCCCAAAATAAACCATGTACCAAGCGTGCCATATTATCTCAGTTGAGCTCTATATTTGATCCTCTTGGAATATTAGCCCCTCTGAACTCTTACTTAAAGATCCTTATGCAACAGCTATGGGTCTCTAAAATCGACTGACAGCACCCCTTCTCGTGCTATTTGTGATACATGGAATAATTTTCTTGGCGAGTTTTCATGCTTGTCTAGCGTTAATATGCTTCGTTTTATAATCCCCCCTGATTTAATATCTTGTGAACTAGAAGAAGTCCCTGACGCCCTTCTTTTTACTGACGAAGATAAATTGGTAGAACATTGTTATAGTTCTACAGTTAACAAATCTAAATCTGGGCAATATATTGTTTCGCTCCCTTTCCGAGAATCTGAGCCTTTATTTTACGGTTCTAGAGATAGGGAAGAATCTTCCATGTGTCCATACGGTGTCAAGTGCAAATATTAACACTCGTATGAGGATGCTACTAATGAGTCTATATCTAGGCAACTAGATATGATAATAGCACAGCTTGGTCTGCTTTCCAATGAGCAAGATTCCATGAACAAGAGAGTGGCTTAATTAGTCGTTTTTATGCATTAGAAAGGCGCTTGTTAAAAAATTCAGATTTTCTTAAAAAATACTGCGAATTTTTGCAGAATCAACTTGATTCTGACTATTGTCGTAGGATCGCCTTTTCCCAGTAACTTTTTATCTGTATCCCGGGATCTTGCTCTCCAGGGGTGTTTTAGTAAGTTATTTGAGTGATAGCAGATTTGAATAAGTTTAAAACATCATGTTTTGTATAATTTTTTCATGGAAGCGCAAATAACTCCGGGACTATACGAAGTGGTGAAGGTTGGCGTATTTCAAAATGAGCGTCTTGCCGAGCCTCACATTTTGGTGTGATTAGGTTTTCGGACCGACGCTTGACAACGGAGTTATTGCCTGTTAAGAGTTTAGATTGGAAAAAAGTCAAAATATTAAATATCTTTTAAAACGAAAACTTTTTCAAAAATCTGTTATAGCCACAAGTTGCGCATCCTTGTGACACAAATTTTGATATATCACATGTCTTAGATTAGTTCATATTAACGGAGCTAGGGCCTAGGCAATGTTTTTTAGATTTCAATTCTTGAAATCTACTTTTTTGTTTTTGAACCGAATTGAATGAAATTTGGTATATAGTAGGCTTAGGGGTGTTAGAGACTAATAGCGTTGTTAGATTTGAACAAGTGAGTTTTGGGGTATATTTATAACCTCGGTTTGCGCGAAGGTTATTTGGGGGCTGGCCATTTTTTGGTATAGCGCTCGGGGTAAAAGATTATAAATATGGTTTGTGTGCATTGGAAAATTATGAGCCGATGTCCTGCAGTTTTGATATTATTAAAATATCTGGGAACTTCAAGATTCGTTTAGCAGTAGTCTGGTGCAGCGAACTAAGCTGAGACTCCCGGTGCCATCTGGGGCGTCACATTGGCCGCCATCCTGCCTTATCCAGCACGCTAGAATTTTCGACGCTCATCATCATCTGACGACGCATCCGCCGTCCAGCCCTAGCAGCTTGCAGGGACAGCACAGATAACCGGCCCACGACGATTTATGGTTTCCGGTATCTGGTCGTATACGTATAAAGCTTAAATTCCCCCTATTTATACAGGGCGAGAATTCATCCTAGTGCCGTAATTTAACTTTTGCTCGGTTGTGAGAATCGAAACATCGGGAAAAGAATTCGAACTGAATCAAACCATAACTTTCTCCCAACACACTTTAGTACACCCTTACAGCGCTCGGGGGAAACTATTCACGGTTGTATTATTTTCTACGAAGTAATCACGTACTCCAGTGGATTAATCTCCTAACCCTTTGAACTGTTTCAAGGACCATAGTTGTTTTGAACTATTTTGTGTTTGCGAAGAACTACTTCTCAGTAGTTTAGTTTTAGTCGGGTGGAAGTCGCTTGAGCCATCTCCTTTTTTAACTGTTTGATGTGTATAGGTGCCCCAAGTGCAAACACCTTGGCCATATATTAAATTCACGTCAAATCTCAATTAATTCAGGCAGCAGCCATAGTTAGTGTGTCACGTGCACTTTTTGATTTTATTTGATTGAGGCGCCTGACTGAAGGTCGGCGGGAAGGTGGAAAATTTTTTGGGACCTCTCAGCTTTTGGCCAGGGTGTTCCAAATTTTAGTTATGCCTTCTCGGGGAGTAGAGACTCGGAGCATGGCCGCTCGTTGGCTATCTGCTGCTGACCGTCTTCTGAATACGTCTGATCGTTGGTTGATATCCGACAAAACTCCAACCAGGTCAAATCACTTGACTAATGATGACCAGGTGAGGAATATGGGAAGGGACGACATGGCATCCCTGGTGGGGAGTCGCGGTTGTGAGTCTGAGCCCTTGGCGGTTCGCTTTGCCCCAAGGCCGGCAATAGTCAAAGACCGCGTGAGAGTAGATTATCTCTCAGCTCCCGTGAGTGAAACGTCTCCTCCATCTTCCTCGATGGTGCATACTGCTGTTCCTCCGGTCGATCCAATTAGTAGCCAAGTCATGGCTCTCACCGCACTGATTAATCGTATCCATCCTATGGAACCTACTTTCCGAGCTACGTTTACCGGTATGTCCCATGAAGACCCCCGCGAATTCCTGGAAAACCTCGAGGCTCACTGGGATAATGCCCATGTTGTGGAGAGCGAGGATAAAGTCAGGAAATTCGGGAAATATCTTCGTGGGTATGCTCAGAATTGGGTATACCAATTTCGCAATTACAGATTAACATATGATCAGTTGCGGGCAAAATTTTTGGAGCGCTATGACTCGGTGGATACGCAGGCAAGTCTGCGTGTGGATTTATATGGCACTCCTCAAAATGTGACCGAGGGAGCAGACATTTTTATTTTGCGCAAGTGCAATCAATTTGCACGAACTGAACCTTATGCTACGGAAAGCATGAAAATTCAGATCATAAGATCACTTTTGAAAGCGGATTTACAATGCCATACTTTACTGAAAAATTATCTGACGGTGGATGAACTGGCGCTGGACTGCACCCGCTTAGAAAAGATTATGGGTGAGCACCAGCGCTTGTGGGCCACTCAGACGATAAATAAATTACGGGAGTCTGATAGCGCTCGCCCGAGTACCGTGTCGCGACCGATCGCGGCTGCTCCTACTCAATCGCGTAACGCTGCTCCTCGTAATGTGTCAACGCCGCCAGTATCGCGTGCAAAAACTGGTCCTCCTTATCCTTGCAAATTTTGTAAGGGGGATCATTATATATTGACTGTCCAAGAAAACCATTCAACGGACCGAACTCTTGAAGCCGCCCCTGTTCACGACACCGAGGCCTCCGCTTCGGCACCGGAGACTGGGTCGGAAAACTAAAGGCGGGCCGTCGTTTTAATCCTGCGGTGTCACCTGACGCCGGCCCGCTATCTTTGGGTAAACTCAACACCGAAAGACCCCTACCATGCATTCAAGTTAAGCTGGGCTCACAAACGGTCCGAGCGTTGGTAGATACTGGAGCAGGAGTTAATTTTATTTCTTCCCGCTTTGCCCCTAAAAAGTTGACCCCAGGTTCATTGAAAATCAGTTTAGCTTGTAAAACTTCAACGGTACAATCAAAGGGCAGCTGCCCTTTGACAATAATTCTGGATCAGGATACCGAATACTCAGCGGAATTTTTGGTTGTCCCGGAAATATCATATCCAATTATTTTGGGGATGCAATTCATTCGCGATTTTGAAGTCATTATAGACGGTATCCGGGGATGTATTTATTTGCGAAAATCAGGCCATCTATTGGCAACATCCCCCGAAAACCTCTTTGAAGAAAATTGAGCTACCCAAAATTGAATCTAGCGTTCCTGCGGAGTTATCGACATTGATCAAAAGCTATTCGGATTTATTTGAAACTGGGTTACAACAACCAACTACGCGTATGACGCAGCATCAAATCAAGCTGACGTCCAGTCAAATTGTTAACCAGCGGTGTTATCCCGTTAACCCTGCTAAGAAAAGGATCATGTATGATCAAATCGCTGAAATGTTGGAGGTGGGGGTTATTGAGCCCTCCAACAGCGCATATGCTTCACCCCCTGTTTTGGTAGAACGCCCCGGGAAAAAACCGCGCTTTTGTGTAGATTTTCGTAAGTTAAATGCTCTTACCAAGGACCAAAGCGCGTTGCTCCCGCGTATCCAGGACGCCCTAAAGGACTTGGGAACGGCTAAGTTTTTCTCCGTGTTAGATCTGAAAGCCGGATATTGGCAAATTCCCATGCATCCCGATAGTAAATCCTATACAGCTTTTAGTACCCCTGACGGTGCTACCTATCATTTTAACGTCATGCCTTTTGGCTTAAAAGGCGCCCCAGGAACCTTCTAAACCCTAATGACTACAGAAGTACTCACGGGTTACTTACACAAATTCGTACAAGTGTATCTTGACGACATAATCGTATATTCCGCCTCCTGGCAGGAACATCTAACCCATCTTTCTCTGGTCATGGAACGTTTGCGTATTCATAACTTAAAAATCTCGGCAGAAAAGTGCCAGTTGGGAGTTAAATCTCTGGACTATTTGGGTCACCGTATTGAAGGTTCCTCTACCGTGCCCCAACAAAAACATCTGGATCAAATCAAAGATTTTCCCAAACCCAGAAGCAAACGTCAACTTCAGAGCTTTTTGGGAACGTGCAACTGGTTGCGCGAGTATATTCCTAACTTTTCCGCTCTTACAGCGCCCCTCACAACTTTGTTTCAAAAAAATGTACCATTTAGTTGACGCGAGGAGCAAGAGACAGCTTTTAAAAGACTTAAAGAGACCCTGGCAATACCCATCCCATTGAGTCGCCCTGATTTTTCAAAGAACTTTGTTCTACAAACTGATGCGTCCGGGACTGGCATGGCCGCGGTACTTTTTCAAGAGGGAGAGAACGGGGAAAAGTTTGTTATTTCACACGCGAGCGCGAAGTTTTGTAAAGGCACCCAAAAGCTGCACATTAATGAGCAGGAATGCTTTGCAGTTATTTGGGCGTTAAAAAATTTCCGTGGCTATTTGGAAGATAAACCCTTTACCCTACGCACTGATAGCCGAGCACTGACTTGGCTCAGTAAATTCAAAGATAGTAAATCTAAATTGACACGGTGGGCTCTCTTGTTACAGGAGTTTGCCTTCAGCATTGAACATGTTCCCGGTAAAGAAAACCATCTTCCCGATTTTCTAAGTCGAAATCCCACTGAGGGGATCGCGCCCGACGACACGAATCTCGATCGGTTATTTCCCCCTGAGGAGAGTGACGATAAAAAAGAAAATACGGTCGGTTTAATTCCAGTCAACTTGCTCACCGTCTCTGACATACATGGAAAATTGGTACGAGCTCATCGCACGCTCAATCATTTTCAAACAAAAATTCGTCTATGGCGTGCTTTACAGGAACGAGAGCCTACGTCGGCCGCTCAGCGGGAGCTAAAAAATAAATTCATTGTCGTCGACGACCTACTCTGGCGTCGCAGTCCTCATGGCGATCGATTAGTAGTTCCCCGAACCATGGCCGATCAGGTTATCTATGCTTTTCATGATCTGGTGGAAGCCGCTCATCCCGGGACCGACGAAACGCAGCGGTTAATATCTGAACGATATTATTGGCCCCGGATGAACGCCGGTATCGCAAACTACATCAGCAATTGCATAATTTGTTCGATTGCCAAGACGCAACAAAAACAAGTGCGAGCTCCACTTCACGCGCAAACTCCAACTAAACCTTGGGAGATGATATCTATAGATGTGTTAGGACCTTATCCCGAGTCGGCTCGCAACAAAAATCGGTACATTCTTTGCGTAACCGATGTTTTCTCTAAATGGACAGAGGCTAAAGCCTATAAAGAAATACATGCGGAGGATATGGTGACATTCTTGCGCGACGATATCATCGGACGGTATGGTGCTATAAATTCTCTAGTTTCGGATAACGCTATGATCAATCGAGCTAACAAACTAAAACGGTTTTGTAGAGAACAGCGCATAAGCCAATTCTATTCGGCTGTGTATCATCAGCAAGCTAATCCGGTTGAACGTCGCGTGCAAGAGCTTAAGAAAACTCTTCGTATTCTTTTACATGGGCGCAGCACTAAACTATGGGATGTCTACTTGGGTCGATCCCTGCAAGTGCTTCGTGCGCGAGCAAGCAGAGCTACAAGTATGTCACCCGCCAAACTTATTCTAGGTCGCGAATTGGTACGTCCCGGAGAGTGGAATGCTCACGTCCCTGTCCCACAGCCTGCCAATCGTCGGCAGCGTAGGCAACTAATTCAAACCGCCTTACAACGTACTTTACAATTCCAACAATCTTACGCCCGGCCTGAGCAGCCGCCGCCGGTGCGCTTTAACGTCGTTAATGTTCGTAACCGAAATGCATCCGCCTTTGAGTTTCCCTGGACCGGTCCTTGTACTATCGAGGAAGTTACCGGTGACAATACGTATAATGTATTGTTAAACGGCAAATGGTGGAACTTTCACGTTAACGACATTCCCGCCCCGTTCGCTTCGGGAATCAAGTGAACTTCGATACCGACCCCGAGTCTGATTTGGAGTCGGACAATAGTGGGTTTGAGTTTCCCATTGATTCTGACACCGAGTCGGGATCCGAGAGTGAAGCTGAGGTTCCCGTCAGAGCGGATTTCGGACCCGTGCAGGTTTCAGAACCTGAGAGGGAATCTGATCAGGACACTGAGTCCAGTGGTCCCGCGTCCGGGGATGTCATAGTCACTAGAACATTTACTAATTCCAAATATCATTACGATCCTACCCGACATATCCCTCCGAGGTATCCTCCTCAGGGAATATCTCGTGGTTCACGGGCACCCATTGTTGAGGTCATTGACTAAATGTGTGCTTAAAGGGGGGGGGGGGGTGTCGTAGGATCGCCTTTTTCCAGTAACTTTTTAAGCCTCTAAATCGGTATTCTAGCTTATTGGTTCATTCTGGTGTCACCCTGTATCCCGGGATCTTGCTCTCCGGGGGTGTTTTAGTAAGTTATTTGAGTGATAGCAGATTTGAATAAGTTTAAAACATCATGTTTTGTATAATTTTTTCATGAAAGCGCAAATAACTCCGGGACTATACGAAGTGGTGAAGGTTGGCGTATTTCAAAATGAGCGTCTTGCCGAGCCTCACATTTTAGTGTGATTAGGTTTTCGGACCGACGCTTGGCAACGGAGTTATTGCCTGTTAAGAGTTTAGATTGGAAAAAAAGTCAATTAATTATTAATTAAATTAATATCTTTTAAAACGAAAACTTTTTCAAAAATCTGTTATAGCCACAAGTTGCGCATCCTTGTGACACAAATTTTGATATATCACATGTCTTAGATTAGTTCATATTAACGGAGCTAGGGCCTAGGCAATGTTTTTTAGATTTCAATTCTTGAAATCTACTTTTTTGTTTTTGAACCGAATTGAATGAAATTTGGTATATAGTAGGCTTATGGGTGTTAGAGACTAATAGCGTTGTTAGATTTGAACATTTTTGAGTACTTTTGGATTTTTCATGGTCTGACTTGTTACACAGTGCGGCTTTGACTGCGCTCCGCAAAGTGAGTTTTGGGGTATATTTATAACCTTGGTTTGCGCGAAGGTTATTTGGGGGCTGACCATTTTTTGGTATAGCGCTCGGGGTAAAAGATTATAAATATGGTTTGTGTGCGTTGGAAAATTATGAGCCGATGTCCTGCAGTTTTGATATTATTAAAATATCTGGGAACTTCAAGATTCGTCTAGCAGTAGTCTGGTGCAGCGAACTAAGCTGAGACTCCCGGTGCCATCTGGGACGTCACATTGGCCGCCATCCTGCCTCATCCAGCACGCTAGAATTTTCGACGCTAATCATCATCTGACGACGCATCCGCCGTCCAGCCCTAGCAGCTTGCAGGGACAGCACAGATAACCGGCCCACGACGATTTATGGTTTCCGGTATCTGGTCGTATACGCATAAAGGTTAAATTCCCCCTATTTATACAGGGCGAGAATTCAGCCTAGTACCGTAATTTAACTTTTGCTCGGTACTTTAGTACACCCTTACAGCGCTCGGGGAAAACTATTCACGGTTGTATTATTTTCTACGAAGTAATCACGTACTCCAGTGGATTAATCTCCTAACCCTTTGAACTGTTTCAAGGACCATAGTTTTTTTGAACTATTTTGTGTTTTGCCTAGTGGCCATTTATTCCGCTAGTGTTTGCGAAGAACTACTTTTCAGTAGTTTAGTTTTAGTCGGGTGGAAGTCGCTTGGGCCATCTCCTTTTTTAACTGTTTGAAGTGTATAGGTGCCCCAAGTGCAAACACCTTGGCCATATATTAAATTCACGTCAAATCTCAATTAATTCAGGCAGCAGCCATAGTTGGTGTGTCACGTGCACTTTTTGATTTTATTTGATTGAGGCGCCTGACTCAAGGACGGCGGGAAGGTGGAAAATTTTTTGGGACCTCTCAGCTTTTGGCCAGGGTGTTCCAAATTTTAGTTATGCCTTCTCGGGGAGTAGAGACCCGGAGCATGGCCGCTCGTCGGCTATCTGCTGCTGACCGTATTCTGAATACGTCTGATCGTTGGTTGATATCCGACAAAACTCCAATCAGGTCAAATCACTTGACTAATGATGACCAGGTGAGGAATATGGGAAGGGACGACACTATATGGATCCGCAAGATATGCACCAATATTGGATACCCCATCATGCTGTGGTGAAAACTTAAAGCGCAGGGATAAAATTGCGTGTAGTTTATGACGCATCTTGCCCTGATATTAAAAATAAAAGTTTAAACAATGCCCTTTTCAGTGGACCTAAATTGCAGCTAGATATTGTCACTATTTTAACGAATATACGTCTAGACGCCATAGTTTTTACTGGCGACATGAAAGAAATGTTTTTACGCATTGGTATCGCCGAATCTGATAGAAAACATTAAAAAATCTTGTGAAGATTTTGACCTTCGGACCCTATCCGGGATTATATTTTAAAAACCGTGGTTTTTGGTGTAACATGTTCGCCTTTTTTGGCCTGTAGGACAATGCTGCAATTGGCCCAAGATAACAAGAATGAATATCCTGAAGTTGCTCATATCTTAGAAACCTCGCTTTATATCGATGATGCGGTCTGTGCCACAAGGGACTTACCCTCTGCATTAAAACTGCAATCTGATCTTATTGCTGTAATGGCGAAGGGTGGATTTATGCTTCGAAAATGGACAAGTAATCACCCTGCCTTCCTTGAGCACTTGCCTAAAGATTTTTTCCAGGTTGACCTCTTCTCTTTTGATAGCGATCCTACTGCAACCATAAAAATTTTAGGTTTGCATTGGAACTTTTCTAATGACAACTTTAGTTTTAAAGTTATCCCCCAAAATAAACCATGTACCAAGCGTGCCATATTATCTCAGTTGAGCTCTATATTTGATCCTCTTGGAATATTAGCCCCTCTGAACTCTTACTTAAAGATCCTTATGCAACAGCTATGGGTCTCTAAAATCGACTGACAGCACCCCTTCTCGTGCTATTTGTGATACACAGAATAATTTTCTTGGCGAGTTTTCATGCTTGTCTAGCGTTAATGTGCCTCGTCTTATAATCCCCCCTGATTTAATATCTTGTGAACTACATGCCTTTAGCGGTAGTTCTGAAAAATGCTATGCAGGTGTAGTTTATCTGCGTACTTTAACGAGCTCTGGCACAATAGATGTTCACTTCATCTGTGCAAAATCCAAACAAAACAATTACACGTTTAGAATTGCAGGGTTGCTTACTTTTAGCCAAACTTTTAAATTTTGTTAGAACCACTTACGCCAGCTTATACTGATTCTACTATAGCTTTATCATGGTTAAAAGGCGAGCCACATAACTGGAACATTTTTGTATGTAATAGAGTTTCAAAAATTCAGGAATATACAGATCCGTATATTTGGTATCACATATCTTCGAATTATAACCCTGCTGATCCCGCTAGTCGTGGGCTTTTACCCCGGGAGTTACTCAATAATTCCCTATGGTGGGCGGGGCCTAGCTTTCTTGAACTTCCCGTTTCCGAATGGCCTGAGTTTGACTCCGGAATTTTTGAAACGATAGAGGAACAACGCAGGACGACCCTTAAAATGAACCAGAATTTTTAATTTGCTTAATAAATAAATTTGCTAATTTGTCCAAAATTGTGCGTATAATTGCCTATTTTTTGCGTTTTTTGGAGAATTTTCAGTTGAAAAAAAATGATTGGGCAATTGGCCCTTTCTCCCTTAAACAATTGGATGATGCCCTATTGTTTTTAATTAAACTGGTACAACGCCATGAATTTTCTGACGAAATAAAATTCTTGCTAAATAAATCCGGGCAAAAGAGCACTCCCAAATTGTCAAAACCTATGAGAAAAATGGCCCCATTCATCGACAAAAATGGTATTTTACGCGTAGGCGGTCGCCTTTCCTAGGAAAAGTTTTCTTATGAAAAGAAAGATTCTGCCTTGTTACCCTCTAAACATCGTCTAACTTACTTGATTATAGAACATACTCACAAAATTTATCTTCACACTGGACTGCAAAATTTGCAAAACATATTATTTCAACGATACTGGATAATCTCTGCCCGGCGTACTATACGTCACGTACTTTCAAAATGCTTAGTCTGCTTTAAGGTTAATCCTATTTCGACTCAGCCTATTATGGCACCTCTCCCTCAAGTTAGAATTTCAAAAGTCCGTGCTTTTGCAGCGATAGGAGTTGATTACGGAGGCCCTTTCTCCATAGTACAAAGTCGCCTTAAAGGCGCAAAGGTACTGAAAGATTACCTTTGCCTGTTTGTGTGACTGGCGACTCGCCTTGTGCATCTAGAACTGGTCTCTGACCTAACTACTGATGCTTTTTTGGCGGCCCTTCGTCGTTTGATAGCGCGTAGGGGTTCTGTTCATGTAATTTGCAGTGATAACGGAACAAATTTTGTCGGATCTACCTCAGAATTAAGCAAAATGATGAAATATGTTGCTGAATCGCAAAATATTTTATGGAAATTTAACCCCCCTAGTGCCCCAAATTTTAGAGGCAATTTTGAGGCAGGTATAAAAGCCACCAAAACTCACCTCGTAAGAGTAGTGGGTACCCAAATCCTCACCTATGAGGAATTATATACTGTCTTCGTTAAACGGTATTGAATAGCCGACCTTTGGTGCCACTGTCATCAGACCCAAATGACTATGAGGCACTCACCCCAGGTCACTTTGTGCTTAGAGCCGCTCAATTACCCACCCGATTTTGACTACTCCAATTTAAAAATAAACTCTTTATCTCGCTGGAAACTGGTCCAGCGCTTGTTCCAAGATTTTTGGCATACTGAATATCTGCATACCTTGCAGCAAAGGTCTAAGTGGATTTATTCAGATACTCCTATCGAGTTAAATACCTTGGTACTGCTTAAGGATGATCGTGTGCCCTCATTGCACTGGTCTTTAGGTAGGATTATCGAGGTCCACCCTGGCCCCGATAAAGTCACCCGTGTAGTAACGGTAAAGACGGCAAAAGGTATCTTTAAAAGGCCAGTTACCAAAGTTTGTCCTTTACCAATACGTGAGAATGAATAATACATTGCCATATTCTTATATTTATTTTTCTTTTAGAATTTTTTGTTTTTTTTTCTTTTTCTCTCCCTAAACAATGTTTTTAGGGTTTTCGGTATTTTTGGGTAACATTGGGATGTTACGGTGGGCGGGATGTTTCGTTCACAGGTATTCATAATTTTATTATTTTCTCTAATTTTAAATTACACCTAAGGTGTTCTATCGCATTTGTCAAAAGATTGAATATTCTTGATGCGATGCATTTTGTTCAGCATGCCCTTTTTTTGTAATAATATGTCAAATGAATTTTATTGGTTGATATACTGTTTCCGTGTATCTATTCTTCTTTCCCTGCCTTTCACCTATAAGGAAAAAAAATTAAGTGACATTTTTTTTTTGATACAAAAAAACTCACTCTCTCAAGAATCGTCCGAAGACAGAGCATGTGACCGCGGTCAAAATATTAATTAAACATGCTTAGTTAGTGCTCGTAAATCGCGTAATTATTGGCGTGAATCGCTAACCATAGGCAACAGACAAGAAAATCAACAACAACGACTTTCCACATGAGCCGGCAAACAAGAAAAACAAGGTGAGTCTTTTATTCCAATTTTTGTACCCGAACGTTCTATGTATATTTATTATCAAAAATCAAATATTTCTACTACAAATTTTAATCTTAAAAATAGTCTAAAAGTTAAAAAAATGCTTAACTATTTACATATTACACAAATAAAAATCATCATTCATATTGCATACATTTTTATAGTAAGTATGATATGTATAAAAATGGCAAAAAAAATTACATTTATATTTTCACACTTTATTCTGTAAAAGTGTGTATGCGTTGTGTTTGGTATTACGAATCTTTTGTCATCAAAGTTGAACAAACCAATTTTATTTATTGTTTCGGTATAAACCCTTTTCCACAACCTTTTGATAATCTTCTATCGACAAATGTTTATCAATTACGGATTTCTAAATACCTTTTACTTTTTTAAAATCGCCTAAAACTGATTTTACATAATATGCCTTAGCTCCAGTACCGTAAAAGCTGACGATAGGATCTTCGGGGAATTCACCTTTCATTCTTCCTACAACAGATTTACTTTTGTTTATTTTAAATTTATTATTTTCGTTATAATTAGATGTATCAAATTTATCTGGATGATTTGACATAAATTCATAAAAGTCATCGGTAAAGAGTTTAAGTATCAATGAATCAGTGTCAGTATACATAAGACCTGCTTTTTCATTAAATTCCTTTTTAATAACGTTATAAAAAAAATCATACAAAACAGTTTTTCAAATATTCAAAATACAAAAACCTAAAAATATTGGCTAATTGTATAGAATTTTTAATTTATTCATATGAAAATTTTGATTTTATTTAATTTTTTTTTCAAATTCAAAAATTTAATAAATGGATTTATAACACTACAATCAGGTTCCTTTCCTTTAAATAATACATTATAAACAATATCAAAAAATATTGGTGTTACCAATAATGCCAAAAATGTAACATATAAATTAAATTAAATAAAAAAAAGCTCCTCCAGGTCAGTTCCTACAGGCAGAGTACCGAGGACGGAGGCCGAATTTCCCCTCTGGATAGCAAGGTCAATCTTTTGTATCAGATAGCTTTGGGCTTTTCTACTCTTTATTTTTGTGCTTATTTCTCTAATAAGATTTTTAGCCGCGCTACCCCAGGGTCCAAACGTCTCAACACTAAATGGGACAAAAATATACTGGTTCGAAAGTTGCTCGTAGTCCTACCAATATAGGACTCCGCCATGGTATCACGACAAGTTGCATCCCATAATAGCGGCCTTCCAGCCCTCCATGGGACTAGGGTTATCTCATCCACCCGTTTTCCGTCAGCTCTGAAAATGCCATTCGGCTCCAATATAGACGGAATATTTGCCGATCTTAAAGAGCGCAAGATAAAATCGTTGATATGACTGTGTCGAGATAGCCTTCCTACGCTTTTATTACAGCATAGTCCGTGAAGACCATAACTATCTACTTTTTTGCTGCAACCAGCGCAGTTGTGCGCCCCAACAACAGGCATACCAAGTCTTAAACCAATGGAAATACGGAAAGTCGGGTCATCAAGAACATTTCCCAAAGAGGCGGAAGGAAATGCCTTTAGCCAAGCATTGCTCTCCGGTTCCTAGAGGGCCAAAAGGCGCGCTTTCTGTCGTTCTTCAGTTGTTTGTGATATCATTTTGTTAAGGAAAACCTGGCACATTCCCCTATCAAAATCGTTTTGGTTATTAAAGCATGAGAAATCTGCGATATTTGACAAATTTTGAAAATTCTGTTCTGCCCCCAAAGTGGTTAAATCTTGAACGAGGGTAATGTTGTTAGGAAGGATACAAGAAAGAAGGTTAGAGGTATTTTTAATTGAACTCAAAAAAGCTGAAAAACATAAAGTTTTTGATTCTCTAATAACCAAACCACCCATGTTCACAAACTTCATATGAATGGCTACAAAGACCTTTGAAAATATTCAGCAATTTCTAAAATTTGGTCTACTTATTAATGCTCTAGCTCCTGCTCGTCTGCGCATAATTTCCCGACTTGTAACTAAACTAATATTTTTATAATTTTCTACATTCTTCATTGTTTTTCCAAATATGGAGTTAGTAGAGAACTTCATATGATCACTTTAAAATTTTGTTTTGGCTTCATTTCGAAGTTTGGTATTGAAGTCTATATGTTTTTTTACCCATGGTGACTGCTGAAATTTAAGTATTCTGTGAGTTTGCATAACAACTAATCCATTTTCTACAGCTTGTTTAAGAGTTCTATAATGGACAATATACCTTCTTTTATCATTTAAATTAGGAATAAGTTTTGAAATTTTGGATTTTGATCCTGGAGGGATTATATTTTCTACCAAGAATGAGAAATCAGAATGGGAGTCATGTAATTCCTTAGGATAGTACACATCTACTTCAAGAACATAGCCTATAGAACTATCGTCTGAAACAGCACAAATATTTAAATTTAAAATTTCCTGATCCGAAAGCCATTTAAATTTTTTTGTTGGCGATGGTTGAGACATACTGTGACCATATAAATTTGTTGCGTCCAAATACATTAGAAAAGAAGATTCTTTACTTGGATCATAATCTGCTCACGCCATCTCGTATTCCTTTTTTTAAAAAGTGAATCATATCCATTTCAGTAAGAAGTTCCAATTCAATTTTAGGCATTCGTAGCATACAATCAAATGACAAAACAGGTAATGTAAAATATTGTACAGGATCTAACTTATAAATGTTCAATTAATTGGAGCGAAAAAATACATCAGTTTTCAAATATAAATCTGAATATTCACCTAAACTTTTACAATTAAACAACTCCCAAATTTTTTTTGCTCTTTCATAATCTAAATCTCTAATATGTTCTTCTTTTAGATCGTCATAAAGTCGATTTTTGGTAGGCAGATTGCCTATTTCTAATTTACTAAGTTGTTTATGAATCTGTATGCAAATACAGTGCTGAACAAATTTATGCAACTTATATGGTGCGCGACAGACATTTTTATGAAAGTGACAAAGTGCAGGGAACCCTAAGAGGGTTAAGAAATAATGCCTACTCTACTCTATTTCTTCCTACTCCAACAGGTTTGCTGCTATCTTTTACCCCCCAATTCTAAATTCCATGTTAGGGCTAGTTCATGGTTAAATTCCTTTTCTGCAACTTTTTCGCTTTTCTTTTTTCTTAAGTAAAGCTGAGTTTATTCAGACAAATCAGATAAGACATAACATAAAATTCAATAAGAGTTGAGCTTCTGACAAACCCTGTTGGTGTTTATACAGAAGAATAAAATAACATAAGACATAAAAAGATGCCCAACTTTTATCTTTTGTTATGTTATGGTACGTCCATAATGAACCTAAAAATAATTTAGTTAAATACTTACCTGTTAAATTACTTTTAGATGTGCTAAAATACACTTATAGTAGGACACGTTTTTTGGTAAAGAACTTTGATTAAAAGAAATTACTACCACCTTATGTCTTACACACTTTTCGCTTTGAACAAATGCAATTTTCGCTGGTTTTTGGATAAAAATGGCAAAATAAAAAAATCATATGCATAACATCACTTAAGACAGATGACAAAACAAAAATGTTTATTAAAAGAATACTTTTATATAGTCTGGTGTCTCGAGTGCTGTCTCTCTTCAACAATCCTAAATATTTTTCATTTTAACAGAGAAAAAATATTTTTTGACGGTACTTTATTCAAACACTAAAAAATCACTTAAAACTTCTAAAAAGTAAATGTTTTATTCTAGAAATGGACATTTTGAAAAGAAAGCTATGAATTGTAAGCAAAATAATATGAAAAATATAGTTAAAATTACCATCAAGGCTTTACCATTATGTGTGAAATCATATTTTGTGCATGACCATGACACCGTTTTTTATGAGTTACCACCATAACCCTATTTTTTTTAATACTGTTTGGATGTTATTTTTGTATAAAAAAACGAGTTATATTAACATTTACATACAGGTAGGGTAAGCTGTTCATTAATGTTGCAGTAAATAAACTGCAATTTTCCTTATGTTTTGTTATGTTATGTTATGCCATGTCTCATGTTATCTTATTTTTCTGTATATAGCAGGCTTAAAAAGCTGGTTCATGCTCAAATTTCAAAATTTGGGTTTTTCTTTTGTCCCACAAATGTGGAAACTCTTTCACCAAATCTTTTGCTAAATCTATTTGATGTTGAATATCCATATCTGTAATAACTATTGCTTGAGATATTTAAAAAAAAAATAAATTTTGAGGTTAAAAAACATGAGATCTAATAATTACTAAAGGAAAAAGTTACAGCAAGTTACGGAAAAGGAAAAGGAATTTAACTATGAACCAGCCTTTACTGTTCCTGTTCAATGGTGGTATATATCCTTTTTTTTCTCTATAGTAAGAAAGAAGGAGACAGAGATATGGCACCGTCAATCAGTACTTTTAACTTTATGGGTATTAAATTTTCAGAAAGTCAAGACACTCTAGAAAAAGCTACAGGTGATACACCAGCTAATTTGTCAGTGGTGAAACGACCTAAAATTTAAAAAAATATATTTCCTGCAACGTCCATCACTGAAGAAAAAGGTAAATAAACTATGATGCATATTTTGCTGCATAATATATAACGACATATATACGGGTTGGGTAAGAATATAGTTGTTTTAAAATGCTTTGGTAATAGGTTGTAGATTGCACAAATATTAGCCCAATTGCCAGCACATCAAATGATGTTAAAAAAGGCCACTCAAACGAGCCTGGACTTTCAACTCCAAAAAAAGCCAAATTAAGTGTAGAAATGGTAACTTTGGAACAGCCTCTTGTTTCTGATCGAACACTAGAGAAAGTGGAATCATCCACAATCCTCTACTCCAAAAAAAGGTAAAAAAATTTTGGATATTTTCGGTATAATGTCTATAACTACAAGTAAATATATGTTATACAAATTATACGTATACATCATCTACATCTAGAAAAAGGTTGTTATATTTTTTGCAAAATAATCAGGAATAAAAAAAAAGATTGTTAACATAAATTTTGGGATTGTTTTTTCTACAAAAAATGTCTCAAATTTTTTACAAACCTAGGGAAAACTAGGAAAAGTCAAGGAGTTCAATAAATGTTTTTCTGCAAAAACCCTGTTTTGCATTTATTTTATTGCAGTACAAAAGCTCAGAATGAATGAATGAAACTTTATTTGCTAAATACAACAATAATTGCACAAAACATTGCGACCAACAATAATTATACAGTTCAGTTTAAGCATCGTTAACATTTTTTCGTTTATCTGTTAAGTTGAGAGATTCTTAGGTTAAATTTGTAGGTAAATTTTTTTTTAAAGGACTTATAAAAGACCATTTTAATTATTGTTACCTATTCCTATAAAATAACATTTTGTTCTGTACGATTTTATTAACTCAATTGTGATGTTGGTAACTAAACTACAATTAATTAATAATAATTGTGCCGCAGTCAAAGTCCAGGAACTCTTGGATTTCATAAGGGCTTATGTGGTGCAAAATATTTTTTATTTTAGCTTTGGATTTGCTTGTGGGTAGAACTTTAATTTCATCTGGGAGAGAGTTGTAAAGTTTAATTGATAGAATTTTAAAGTTTTTTTTCTGTGTATGTTAGTCTATGCTGGGGAATTATGGCTAGATATTTGTTTCCTATGTTATATGAATGCACTGATTGATGCATTTGAAGATTAAAAAGATTTTCTTTAGCATATTGAAGAGCTTGCTGGATATAGATTGCTGGAAAAGGTAGTATTCTTAATCTTTTAAAATAAGGTCGACAGCTCTCTCTTTGGTTAATTTTTGCTAAAATTCTGATAGCTTTTTTTTGTTGTTTAAAGATTGTTAACCATCCTGAATTTTGTCCCCAAGACTGCACGCCATACATGATAAGACTTAGAAACATGCCCATGTAAGCAATTCTTCCGAAGTCTGCTGTAGTTTGCTGCATAATATTCCTAAGTGAGAAATTTATACTGGCAAGTTTATTACTTAGTACTGTAATGTGAGGTTTAAAGTTTAGTGATAAGGAGTTTGAGTCAAACCAATTTTTTACTTGTGTACTTAGTTCTGTGTTTTTAATTTGTGCTTCTTCTATATTTTTATGTGAATTATAGTATGTTTTGTCGTCGGTAAATTGAATACATTTACCATTTTCTAGGCACCATGGAAAGTCATTGGCGTAGATAATAAATAGTATAGGTCCCAGTATTGACTTTTGTGGTACCCCTGAGAGTACCGTTCTTACTGATGATCTTAATCCATTTGTTTCTGTTAGTTGTTGCCTCTTCATAAGGTAAGCAGCTAGAAAACTGTAAGCATTTCCACGTATTCCATATGCTTCGATTTTTTCAAGAAGCGTTTTGTGACAGACACAGTCAAACGCCCTCAAGAGGTCGCAGTATGTAGCCACGGTACCCTCCCCTCTCTTAAAGACATCAACTATGTCTGTCACAAAACTATAGTATGGCCTTGTTTGTGTTTAATTTTTTGCAGAAACCAAATTGAGTTTTTGAAAGTAACTTTTTTTTATTTAGAAAGTTCATTAATTTAGTTGAGTATGACATCTCTATAATTTTTGAGAGTGTGGGTACTATAGAGATGGGACGGTAGTTGTTTAAATCTGTTTGTTCCATAGATTTATAATTTTTGTTAGCGGTGTTAGATTCCCTAGTTTTATTTCTTTTAAGAGTTTATTGCTATGCCCAAATATATCTCTTGCATTGCTATTTTTTAATTTTATTATGTGTTGTGAGGCTTCCTCTTCGGTAACTGCCAAGAGAAACAAACTGTTTTGAGTTCATATTTTTGTATTTAAAAGGTCTAACGGGTTTTTCTTTGGTGTAGGTAATTTTTTAGATATTTTCCTGGGTATGTTTATGAAGAAATCATTAAAATCATTTGGATTTATTTTTTAAATTTTGCTATTTTTATATTTCTTTTTTTTTGTGTTTAGGATCTTATTTTCAAGACTTATTAGAAATAGTAAGTTGTTCCTAATATTTTGTACTTCTTCTGTTTACAATGTTTTTGATTTGTTCCTGACTTGTATTGTTTTTGTTTTTAAAAGTAGATACTTTTCAATTTTAGGATATGTTATCATAAAATGATCAAGACTCATCAATATTACTGAAGTTTTCTAGCCCGCTCCAGTTGTAATTTTGCAGAGACCTTACCATTTATGTGGTAGCTTCTTTTGATAATGGCCGATATGTAATCTATTCCGTTTCCGGGGTTTCTTTGACTGAGGTTTTCCCTGTGATGCAGTTTACGATCCTTAAGTGATCATACAAGTAGAAGTCTTCTATAGTTGCCCTGCAATTAGAGATATTATTAGTAATGCAATTGTCAATACATGTTTCACTATTTTTTCCTACTCTAGTTGGTTTATCTATTAAATAATACAAGTTGTATGACTTAATTAAACGTACAAATTCACCTGTAACATTTAAGTATGTATCTAATAAGTTAATATTAAAATCTACATAAATATAGAAAGTTTTATCTAAATATTTTAGCAAAATTATGATTGTTTTCCACAAACCAAAACTACACTTTTTTGCACTCGACGCGCGTGTCGCTAACAATGTTAGCATCATCAGGAGACGATAAACAATGATATCATTTGATGATGAGACGATAAACAATGATATCATTTGATGATATCATTGTTTATCGTCTCCTGATGATGATAACATTGTTAGCGAAACACGCGTCGAGTACAAAAAAGTGTAGTTTTGGTTTGTGGAAAACAATCATAATTTTGTTTTAGTGCAACCAAAGGTTCCAAATTCCCAACATAAATATTTTAGAATATTCAACAGTCTATCAAATTTATTTAAAAATATGTCCATATTACCCTGTGGTGCTCGATATAAACACACAACAATGTTCGTGGAGTGAGAGTCACTAATTTCAGTTGACGTCACCTCAAAATTTTTCTTCAGCGAGGTTGTCTATTTTTTGTATGTTTTTTTATGTTGTAATATTCCTTGGTAAAACATACTACCCCTCCGTATCCTTCTTTTCTACAAAAACTGTTTGCCAAGTTGTAGCCTTCAAAATTCAAATATTTTAGAATATCTGCTGTAAGCCAATACTCAGTGAGGCAGATAACGTCAGTAGGGTATAAATGTACAATCTGTGACGTCATCCTATGTTATTTCTTATGGGCTTCCGGTCGAGTTTTCAAACTGGTACACGTGACCAGTGTGAGGTGACCTGGATGAAAATGTGTAAAGAAAGGATCAGGGTGTGTCACGTGTGCGGGTGGCAGTAGTAGCGTGCTTCGATCAGGTGATGAGTGTGAAAGGATGAGGGTTGGTGTGAGTAGGGTTCCGGTCCCCGAGCCCCGGGTGCCCCTCCCCTGGGTTGTGGAAAGCATGTAGGCGCGCGCGAAGTGTGTGAGTAAGAGAAAGAGGAGGAGGGTGTGGTTGTCTCTGTCTTTTGGTGTAAAAAGAGTTTGGCAACCGTGCACGACTTAGGCACGGTAAAAATTATAATTGATTTGGGAGCCTCGGCATAAACATGGATCCTATAGCAGTGTGGGGATGTTTGCGACGTTGCCAAGTGTTTAGGTTGTTAAGTAAAAATGGGTAAAATTCGAACGTGAATGTTGAAGTTAAACGAAGTGGCAACGTCGAATGGCTTAAGCATGGTTAAAATTAATATTCGAACGGGAGTCATGGCGAAAAGATGGATCTCGTAACGTTGAGAGCCCAATGCGACGTTGCCAAGTGTTTTTTTTTTCTTATTAATAAAAATTAAGAAAATGTTTTTGTTTAATTTTTTGATAAGAGCAAATAGGTAATTAAAAGGTTTAGCGCGAGAAGGGAAAGGGTCATTTTAGAACAGATTTTCAACCAGTAAAGAAGAAAAATATAAAAATGGTTTCTGAGTGTGCCGAAAAAATTTGGAATGAGATTTCAAAATCTCCTGTGATAAGCGAATCGTTTATTATTTTTTTTCAACTAAACGTAGACTGGGACCTGATATGCAAGCATCAACATTTAAGTGAGGACTTTATGGCAACATTTTTAAATAAAATGAATTGGTCGCATGTATCAAAGTATCAAAAACTGAGCGAAAACTTTATGGAATTATTTAAACACGATCTCTACTGGCCATTTTTATGTCGATACCAGATTCTAAGCGAGAAGTTTATTCGAAAACACGCATCACGAATTGATTGGGAATACGCCCTGAAATATCAAACACATCTGAAAAAAGAAGTTTTGGTAGAATTACGTCTGGAGCATCCTAATCAGTGGGAAGAAGGAAGAATTCAATAAATTAATGAAAAAATATTAAAATTTTTTAAACCTATATATAGCGTTTTTTATACATTTATAATAGTTTAATTTTCTTTTAATAAAAATAAAAAAAAACCAAATTACAGAAAAACAAAAAATTTATTTAAAGATTGAAACACTCATAATTACATCCTGTTTACATTTTTTTGCATATCTATTATTCATTTTATTATCACCACGTTTTGTTTTAACCACTAATACAGTGATTACACAAAGATTTTTTTCTTAAATGAAAAATTGTAGCTATATAAAACAAAATAGAGAGAAACATATAGATAATCTGAAAAATGAAAACTGCGGTATCGTAAACGGTACACGAATTATAATCAATTTCAGAATCTTCATTATCATCATAATCATTTTTGTTCTCGTCCATTCTTGTAGTAGAGGTAGGGTTGGTGCTACTTTGTGTGACTATCGTAGAGGTGTTTTCTAAAGGTAAAAAATCCTTTTTCGATATTAAACTAGGCCCAAACCATCCATAATCGGTGTAATCTCGCCTTCCATTAGATAAAAGCCTCAATTTGTAGACTGGTAATTCTCCGTGTGCACTACTATTGCAAATACCCAATGCGTAGGCGTCAAAGCGATAAAGTATTACGTTCGAAGCATAGTAATGTTCCTGGAGCCTGTGCCAACCCGAAGGCCATTGTTTGTTTTCGAATGTTATAAATCCTTCTTGGATGCCTATCGGGCGATACATAACAAAACTGCAGTTTAAAAAACTGGTTAAAATTAATGCGTTATACATGTTGTTCTAGGAGAAGTTTCATAAAGACTAATCCAATTTTTTCTTGAATCAAATATTATAAGAAGTTAAAAGACCACCCACACACTTTTTCTTATCGGAGGGATCTTTATTTAATATATAAAAACATTGATTATAATAGCAAAGCAATTTATTTTAAAATAAAGGCAATTATCCCACTACATCTATGTTTAAAATTTGGTTAATCATACGGTCTTTAAAATGCGTAAAATATTCCCTAATACAATGCATCTGATCGCTATTTAAATAAGAATTTTCACATAAATATTTTATAATTGTTTCCAAAGTTTCTTTTGTATAGTCAGACCTTAACGGCATCTTTATTATATTATCTAAGAAACCATAAAAAAACGTATGAATATCTAACATATTTAAATACTGTAACCTATGAACTAACAGTAAATCATTAAGTCTACTTAAATGTCGAAGTGTGTGCTTTTCCAAAACTATCGTCATGCTATCATTCCAAAAAAGGGTAATAAATCCTTTTCCATGATACTTTATTGTGTACTCATCAAAAATGAAGTCTCTCGGACGATTCGAGCAGTCGTGGCATGGTACAGAATTTTCGTCTAATTTTGAATCGTCCCATAGTCCTTTCTGAATAAAATCCATGAATGATTTCCAATCCTGTTCAATGAACGAAATGCATTCTCCATTTTCTTTCCATAGTTTTATTACTGCCATAAAATCTCTAACAGTACTTAAGCCAATTGTAATTTTAACTTCGGAGGAATGCGGTACATCATACGTGGTCTGATTTAGTAACATCTTTTCATTTTTAATCAGATTTCTGTACTTAAAACAAGGATCAAAGTCTTTGTACCAGTGCAGCTCGGGTAGAAGCGCACCTTCGAACGGCATGATGAGAACTGAATTTTGGTATAGGAAATGAAGAAATATTAATTTCCTCCCCCTCTCCCGCAAACTAAACCACATCCGTCTTATCAATCCAACTGTTAAACTTGTTATCTAATCCCAAAAATTTTACGTAGAGTTTGTTATTCTTACGACGTAAAACCCTCTCCACCAGGAATGTATCAGGATGCGACGTTTTCTGGAGCTCTTCTTCGTAAAATATTCCTTTAATAGGGGTGTTATGAGTATCTTTAAGAAGATACGTTATCGGACGAGTAGAATTTACGTCCGTTATGTAGAAAAGCTCTGTGGTCCAACGAGGCGTATATCCTTTTTGGAAAATATGTTTATATTTAGAAATTCTAACCATATCATCCACCTTAAACCGAGGCTTTTTTCTACGAAGCGATAGCGGAGATCTTGTAAATACGGTGGAGAGTAACAGTTTTTCATGCTTCTTGGCGTTTACCTCAACCGGTTTAAGATGTGTAACGGAGTGTCTGGTATTGTTGTAGTTATCTGTGACCTGTTGTAAGTGGTTTATCCAGTTATAGGAACCGTTTAAACTAAACATCTTGTAGAGACGTTCTTTGAGAGTGCGTATAACCCGTTCCACCATTGAGGCCTTTATTACGCTAAATGTGTGGTAATGGTTTATACTATATTTTTTGGTTAAATCTGTAAATTTGCTATTAAACCATTCCTTACCCTCGTCAGTCTGAAGAAGTCTAGGGCGTCTTCCTGTCTTTAAAATAGAGTGCAAAGCCTTACTAACTTCTTCACCGGTTTTTGTTTTTAAAGGACGTGTCCACATAAATTTACTAAAACAGTCGATGACCACTAGAATATAATTAAATTTTCTGTTATTTTTTGCAATATTTCGTAATTCGCAGAGATCCGCTTGCCACAAATCGTCCAGTCCTTTCACCACTGTTTTAAGACGTTGAAATTTTTTTCTTGCAGGTTTATGTAGTTCTGCAACGATCCGTTCCTTAATTTTCGACATCTTTTTCATTTAAAACGCGTGTAGAAATCCTGCGTTTTGTAGTAGAGTTTAATTTCCTTAAACGTCTCGAAAGCGCTTCGATATGTTCGGGGAGATCGGATAGAAATAGGTTCCACTTTTTTTTCGGTATAGGAAAGATAACAAGAAGCGTACCGTCAGACATTATAAATAAAACTAAGTAAATTCTGCGTAAGAAGCAAACTATAAGTAAAATTATGACATCTCCTCTACTACTGATGCGTGCTATCTTTTCGAATGATGTTTAAAGATTTGAGACTTTTTTCCAAATTCAAAATTCGATCATCTACGTACTCTTTATTTACAGCATCGTGCTCATTTTCAGGCGACTTAAGGTTACATATTCTACGTTCCTGAAAGTCGTAATGTCCATCTTTTGTGCGGGGAATTTCGTGGTATGGACGAAAACGTTCAACACGTGTTTGATTGGAGGACTTAAACGTCGAACCGAACTTATTCATGGTAACTGTACTAATGACCAAGCTCTCCAATGATATGGTTATTAAATATTTTTAAAAGATTGTTTTAGGATACGAACTCGATAATCCCTAATTTACGTAATTCTTCCAAAATGAATGTGACGTCATTCTTTGTATTCGTGTTACCCGCAGCCATTGAAGCATCTAATTTGCGTAATCTGTCGACCAGGTCGTTAATGTCTCTATAGGGTACGTACTCTGTGAATTTGTCTGTATACTCGAGTAGCGCCTTTCCACTTTTCTGATGAGTTTCTTTGCTCGAAGTAGACGGGGCCGAGTGGGTCCTATTTTTTATATATTTAGTATATTTGGTAGCTTTACTACCTTTTAACTGTCCCGAAGGTTTAAAGTCTCTTCTGTGCGCGTTGGTATACTCCAAAATTTCCTGAAATACTTTTCTATCTTCTTTAGCTATAGTAGACTCTGACGGATTTTTTAGAAAGAGAAGATCATATAACCCGAGACGATGTGGAAAGACTTTTTCGCCAACCAGTAGATTTCCCTTGCGGTCGAAATCCAGATTCATAGACCCCAATGTAAACGTATTTTTTTCAGGATGAAATTTTAACATTGTGTAATCGATTTTAGGTGAATTTGAAAAATATTTGGATAAATAATGATGAGTCACGGCAGGAAATCCGTCAAGAAAATCGGATTGAGATTGTTTTCTACTAGAATTAAATTCATCTTGAAACGCAGTAAGTGATTGGTTCCACTCTTTTTCTTCAGGTTGTATGTCCTCCGTAGTAAAAATGTCTTCCTCTGCTTTTGGAAAAACAGAGCTAGGACTTTTATAGGAATGGTAAGAACCTACGGGTGTAGGTATATTCGAATAAGACTGGCGTCTCAAATGTATGGGAGAAAGTGCAACATTTTTCTTAGACACTGGAGATTGTGGCTGTGGTGGTGGTAAGGAAGTGGTGGGGGTAGTCAAATTATGGGAAGATGTTCCAGTAGCCATCTGTGATAGGGGGTCCGTAACAGGTTTAAAAAACTTTTTTAAAGATTCATCCTCTTCGTTTAACCCAAGCTTAAGCTCCTTATATTTTTGTCGGATCGTGTTTGAGGCCGCGACAAGGCGCCTTTTTAGAGACGATTCCTTACTACAATAAGGCTTCATTTTAGATAGCTTGCGAACGGCTAACAGCCCTGTTATTAACGGATTTCGAACAGGTAACGACCCGTTATTAACGGCTTTCGAACAGGTAACGGGTCGTTCTTAACGGCCTCGAACAGGTAACAGACCGTTCTTAACCACCTCGAACAGGTGTTTTAGAGAGGATGATAGGTAAGTAACTGTTTCTTACGTCCTTATGCTTCGACTTTTATATATGTATCGAACTTTGATCTGTATCTGCCATTAGACAAATCAAAGTCTTTGACAATCACCAAAAAACCATAGGGTTCGTTCCAACATTTTGAACATATATTTTTGAATATAATATAAGGCATATCCGTGTTTACGTGATCATCATAGACATGTTTAAGGTTCGTTTCATCCATCTTAAAGAGCACTAATAAGTTGGCGTTATCTCGAATAAGTTGTTTGGAAATTTTGCTATACGTCTGTCCTAAAAATATCGAATCTATGACGGAATGATGTCCTCTCGAAAAATAATCCTGTATAATACTCTGACCTTGAGTAGACACATCATCAAAAATAAAAACGCTATGAGGCAAGGCCTGGACAGGATCTTGAACTTCCTCATTTTCACTGTATGGAAAATACCCAATTTCGGGAACGTCTTTAATAATTTTTTCTAATAATCGATATTTGTTCTGATAAAGCGATTTCGAATAAATGTAAATATTTTTAAATCTAAGCCCATTGGGATCGATAATTAGGCTGATTACTAGATTAGTCTTTCCCGAATTACTTGGACCCACGATAATGCCTCGAATTGAGTTGGGAAGTAGGGAACCATGCCTCCGAAATATATTTTTATTAACATTTTCCAGTTCATCAAGATTAATAATATTTATGCTAGTACTTTGTTTTACTGTTCGAATTTTCTCCATTTTTTTTCTTCTCGCCTATAATATATACTGTACCTATGCTAAGTATTTAGTCGTAATGGCGCATTCGATAGGTGAAGGTCTCTTAAATACCACCATAAACAATTTACCTATAGAGCTACATCTCAGAAAGAATCGTTTTTGTGGACCAGGTAAGCTACGCTATTTAATTTACCGCAAAATAATGAATAGAAAAAATTAATATTATTCATGAATATCTCAAATTTGAGCATTGCTTATATATTATTCAATTTTTAGGTACTAAGCTAAAAAAAAGGTTGGCACGAGGAGACGTCGGAATACATCCCCTGGACGACGCGTGCAAAGAACACGATATCGCCTACTCAAAAAGTGATAACCTTGAAGACAGGCATAAGGCGGACCTTATTTTAGAGAATAAGGCTTGGAATCGGGTGAAAGCAAAAGATTCTGGTCTTAAAGAAAAAGCCGACGGTTTGATCGTCACCGCAGCGATGAAGATTAAACGAAAGTTAGGCATGGGAGTCAAAAGAAAAGATCAGAAGAAGAAAAAGTCACTATTTTCGGCTATCCTAAGACCCTTAAAGCAAAAGGCCTTCACGCATTTTAAGGGAATAACCGGAAAAGATCAGTCTTCAAATTTAAAACACATAAATGCCTTGTTAAAATACGCCAAGAAAACGGTTAAAAATGCCGGAGGCACAAAGAACATAAAAGTGCCACGAGTTATTAGGGTACCCAAGACTGGAGGACTGCTTCCTCTAATACCAATCGTTCTTTCTGCATTGGGCGCATTAGGCACGTTAACTGGAGGGGGGGCAGCAGTCGCGAAGGCCGTCAACGATGCAAAGAATGCACGAGAAAGACTTAAGGAAGCCGAACGTCATAATCAGAAAATGGAAGCCATCGCGCTAGGACGCCAAGGTAGCGGACTCTACTTGCATAAATATAAGTCGGGTTACGGAATGTATCTTAAAAAGATGCCAAAAAACTTCCAATAAAGATACCTAGACGCGGCCTTACCGACATTGAACTTAAGAAATATGCAAAAATTCTAAAAATCCCCCATTTTAGAGGAGTATTTATGAGAAACGCCCTCCCATTGACCCCGTGGAAACACGAAACTGGGATCGTGAATTTGGATTCTAAAGACAATTTTGGTACGCATTGGGTCGGGTATCAGAAACACAATCGAACAGTGACGTATTTCGATAGTTTTGGGGATATTAAACCTCCCTTAGAACTAATAAAGTATTTTAAAAACTGTAGGATTCTATTTAATTTGGATCAATATCAGAAGTATAATACCTACAATTGTGGTCATCTATGTTTAACTTTTCTTTATAATAATAATAATAATAATAATAATAATAATAATAATAATAATAAATAAAGAAATATATAAATTTTGTAAGACATATAAACAAAGGGGGGGTGATCTTCTAATTATCAGTCCTATCCTAACCATCGTGCCGAGTGGATAATCATCGAAAATGTCTCTTACATTTACCTTAACAGGAAGAAGTAATCGCTTATCGGCATCATTTTTCCCTCCTATAGAACTAGACCCGAAATATAACTATTCACTTGCATTGATTTCAATCAACACATGGAACACTATTCCCAACATTCAACCAGGTCGAAACAAATTGTATTACATCAGTGCAGGAGAACGTTTGGTTATAGAAATACCTACGGGGGTTTATGAAATAGATGATTTGCAAAGATACATTCATGATCAGATGAGTGTTGGGGATAACACATGGAGTGATTATGAAAACTTTACTAAGTTTTCTCTTAAACCGAATAATAACACGTTAAAAGTAGAACTTCTAAGCGAGTTTGATATCGACTTCTACCCTGAGGACAGCATAGGTAAATTGTTGGGGTTTTCTCCGGAAATATTGCTCGCCAACGCACAGCACATTTCCGACTTACCTGTACAAATAGTACAGGTGGTCACGATTCGTATCGAGTGTAACATAATCACAGGTTCTTACTACGACAGCAATATTTCGCACACTCTGTATGAATTTGCCCCTCTCGTCGATCCTGGGTACAGTATAAATATCGAACCTCCCAATCCGATTTTTCTCAAAGTTAGTAAGAACGTCATAGACAACATAACATTGCATCTGCTGGACCAAGACGGTAGACCCGTTAATTTTCAAGGCGAAGAGGTTGTTATTAGATTAGAACTGAAACGAGATGGGATTGGTTTTTAAAGCTAGACAACAGGAGGCGTACTTGGCTCCATATTTAAGATTACCGAACAACGCCTATCATTCATTCGACATTAATCCACCAAGAGAAACACCACTACGTGCCCAGTCTCTAAGTAATTCGAATATATTACTTCTTCGGTTGTTGGGATCAAAGTATGGCTTCAGCCTTCGAAAAACTTCAAATATTCTCCTCGATTAAATCGGACGAAAGCGTAGTCCGCGAAGAATGGCACACTTACCATCCGTACACCAAAAGTTTCCAAAATAACGACGAAATAGAAATAGTTTTAAATCAACATGATACATTTATGGACCTTAGTCAGGCAGAGTTTTACATTGAGGGAAACATAAAGGAATCTACTGAGGGAACTGGTACTATTACTACAACCAACAATTTTGGGGCTTTTCTTTTCGAATCCGTTACGTACGAGTTAAACGGAAAAGAAATAGATAAAGTGCGTGATCCAGGATTATTGTGCACGTTTCGTGCTTTACTTAGCCTTTCACCACAAGAAGGCGTGGCACTATCCCCCGCAGGATGGAATTATCCCGATGGGGTGCTCAAAACTATGAATACGACTTTCAAAAAATTTAGTCTTCGTATCCCACTTAATTTTCTTTTGGGAATCTTCAACGACTATAAAAACGTCATCGCAGGTCGTCATAAATTTCGTTTAGTAAGGGCGAGAACAGACTCCAATTGCTATCAAAGCACAGGCACAAAAACAGCAAGCATTGAAATATCCACGCTCGAACTCAAGGTTAAACATGTGTTTCCAAACGATAGCGTAAAAATTGAAATGCTTAGTAGAATAGCCCAGGACACACCCGTGATGATTCCATTCCGAAAATGGGAAATTTTTGAACTTCCCTCATTAAAACAGTCCAAGAAGGATATATGGATGGTAAAAACAGCCAGCAATTTGGAACGACCTCGTTACGTAATCGTGGGATTTCAGAAAGAACGTCTTAACAATCCGAAAAATGACAGTAGCTTTTTCGACGATCTTAACATTACAGATATTAAACTTTTTCTTAACTCTGAGGTGTATCCCTACGAGGCGCTAAATTTAAATTTTTCGGAAAAACAGATAAGTGAGCTGTATAGGATGTATACGGATTTTCAAAAATCGTTTTGCGGCAAAAATTGCGTTGAGCCATTCATGAATTTTGACCGATTCCACAGTAATCCTATTTATGTTATTGACTGTAGTAAGCAGACAGAATCACTCAAAAGCAGTACGGTGGATGTAAAATTAGAATTTCAAAGTTCAGACAATTTTAATTCAAAATGGGTTGCTTATTGCGTTATAATTCACGATTGTGTTTTTGAATACCTACCGTTGTCTGGTATCGTACGCAACATGGTTTAGAGATTAATTAGAGATATACTAATATACCTACCTTTATAATGTACAAACATTACTATATGTATTTTCTAGACTAAAATAAATTACATTGTATGCATATATTGTGGTATTTTTTATTATGTCTATCTATTTTTGCATATTTCCTCAAACTCCTACACTTTGAGATAAAATGCAAAATGCATTTAATAGAAAAAGGCTTCTTTTAGTTTTGTTCTAGTTTGATTTTATTTCTATTTTGTGGCTCGGTTAAATCAAAAGTATAAAATGCCAGAATTTAATCAGGAAGAAGAAGTTCAATGGTTTTTAAATATAGTGCCGGTCATTGTGAAAGACAATGTTTTAGATCGTAAGTATTAAACAGTATTATTTTACTTGGATAATTTTTTGGGGAATTTTTATTAGTTTCTTAAAAGAATATTTTTTCTATTTTGGGCTTATTTTTTAGACTTGGGTGTGGCCCGCATCCTGAGTTACTTTTTACAAGATGATTACATTTTCCCCCTCTTTATAGAGGGGGTGGTATTCACTAAAGAAGGGCCTCCCCCCCAAGAAGGATGGGAGATGGTGTTTTCTGGGGTTGTGGACTACAGCCCCATTAAAATCTATAAGGATATGGAGAGCGACTGCATTTGCATAGTAAGTACCCACTTTGATTTTATTTGTTAATAATAATTTTTATTTTAGCACTTTTTTTGAAATTACACGTGCGTGTTTTGCATGTCTTCTACCTGCGTTTTTTTCATCTCATTTTTTAACTTGGGATATTTTTGAATTTTCTCAGTTTCTAAATGCGATTTATTAAAACGGAGAGTCTTTTGTCTTCAATATTTTAAATTTATTTTTATTTTTCAAAAATAAATACTGGATGATTCAAAATTCCCTAGAAAGATTTGAGCTGGGGTTAGATATTACTCTTCTTAGAAAAGTTAAGTGAATATTTTTCTCAAATTTTTTATCTTCAAATTTTAGGGTAAAAAAATTGAAGATAAAAAATGAGAAAAATTCTATCTATAGTTAAAATCTTTCTACGGAATTTTGATTCACCCTATATGTGCATGTTTATGACACATTATTATTTTGTTTTAGCGCGTCTCGCCCGCTATAGAAAATTAATAAGAGAGAGAGAGAGAGGGAGAGAGAGCCAGGAATAAGGAAGACATTTTAATTCAAATATAATATAGACAATAGGTTTCAGTTCAATTTTGTTTGTTGAACATAACGTGGCATAATCATGAGTGAGGATAGCACTTATTCCAGTGGGTGTTCCAGTGTTACAAATTTTTCAGAACAATATAGAGAGGTACGCAGTGTAAACGATCTAGAAAATGTGTGCATTGTGGAGTCATACATTAAGGATGACATTGGGCAGAACGGAGAAGCTCAAATCTACTGTGACTTCTGTTTCAGAACCGATGGATGGGAGGCTAATGCCGAAACAGACCGTTTTCTTTATACCACCTGCCACTACCATATGGGTAAAGCCTACTATGAAAGGTATTGGAAAACAAAATGTTGTTGCTGCAATAAGGAACTTTTCATTTATTTTTTCAAAAACCTTTGCCCGTTTTGTAATTCCCATTAATTAATTAATAGAAAGAACGTGGACGACAGACTGCACTGTGTGCAAAGGCGATAAGGTAACTTGTTTTTTCCTGTATTTATAAGAAGATCATGGGAATTTTTATTTAGTTTAATTCAGGCGCTGCGGTCGAAATCACACAAACAGTACCCAATATAACAAATCAATTTACCGAAAATGGAAAAAATAAATCAAATGGCTAGTTGCGAAGTGAAACCCAAGATTGATGTGGAAGACATGGGGGTGGGGATCGCGCATAAAGTGCTTTCATTTAGGAAAATCAAATCTAATTTTGGTCGCAGTGTTATGTGTGAACTCGAGAATAACGTACTGTTTTTGCCAAAAAGGCTTACGTCCCTTTTAACGGACTCTGTTTGTGAAGATTTTCTCTCTGGCACGGGCTGCAGTGTAATTTTTTTGGGGAAAAAAGACATACCTGGAAATTTCAATCCGGCAAATTGTTTCGAATTCATAAAAAATTAAATAAAATATAATTATGGAAGACATTATCAATCAAGTGCTTGAAATTTATAATCGAACCTCCTCCCGAGAAGAACATGAACAGTTTTTAATTTTTTTGGAAAAACATTTAAGACAGTGCGTTAAAAAACTTAACACCCCCAATATTAGTGTTGGTAAAAAATTTAAAATTGAGTTTATAGTTTCTCTTCTAAAAAGCTACATTTTGCGAACCAAGGAAAAAATCTTAAGCTTTGACATATCTGGTGGTGGCAATGGTGGTGGTGGTGGTGGTGGTGGTGCTTCCTCAAGTAAAGCTATAAAATGGAAAATTGTCGCTTCTGCCTTTGAATCGCGCATAGAAACTGGAATTATTATTAATATTTCCCACATTGACCCTCAGAACTTCTTAAAAGATTGCAAAACTCTTTTGCTTAGAAAGTTAAAAACCTTCAGAAATAAAAGAGGAAATTTAAAAGTCAATTTTCGTCTTAACTGCCTCTACGAACTACCTTCATCCGAAGAACAGGACTACAAAAGTTTCGGAACTTCCAACAGTGAGATTACTGCTACCACAGATATTGACGTCATCCTGAATAATATGGAGGAAATTCTATTAACAAAGGTAACATTTTTTTATACCTTTTCGTAGTTTTTTCCTACTAAAATAATAATAATATATTCTGTATTTCTTACGTAGCTTAATTATTAAAAAAATTAAATAAATTATTCTCTTTGTTGCAGATGGAGAATTTTTCTGAAAAGGGTTCAGGATGGAGATATCTGTCGGTTTCCCATCTACTGGTATCAATCAATCAGTTTTCCCCAATGGTTGCTGGAATCAGTACCTACACGCCTCTTCCACAGTGGATGCTGCATCGTAAGGGTATACTAAATATTCGTAATAATGATAGAAGGTGTTTTATTTACTGCTTACTTGCCTTTTTCTACCCAGTTTCCGAAAACTGCGATAGGCCCGAGTCTTATCCCCAAAATCCATATGATTTTTTTAATCTTAAAGACATAGAATTGCCTGTAAAACTCACGGATATTGCCAAATTTGAAAGAAAAAATCCGACTATTTCGTTAAATATTTTTGGTGTGGATGATGTTAAAAAATGTCTCAATGGACCCCTTTATCACACAAAATCTAAAAAAGAAAATCACATTAATTTGCTTTACTTACAAAAATCTCAAAGAATCGGTCATTTTTGTTTAATAACGGACTTGTCGCAAGTAGTTAAAACGCAAGTAACCAGTAATCGAGGTAAAATGTTCGTATGTGACTCATGTCTTAATCATTTTTCTTCAGAAAACAAATTTAAAACTCACACCGAAAATTGTAGTCTTTTCTCTCCCCAGAAAATAATTGTACCTCAAGAACCTGACAATATTTTAAAATTTAGCTCTTTTAAGGCGTTAATGTTAAAACCTTTTGTAATTTATGCAGATTTCGAATGTTTTACTGGTAAAATTAGCTCGTGTTTGCCTGATCCATCTTTCTCTTATCAGAATTTTTATGAAAAACATGAGGCATACAGTGTTGCCTATAAAATTGTGTGTTCATTTGATCCCCAGTATAATAAATTTAACATGTATAGAGGTCCTGATGCAGCCCAATGGTTTGTTAAAAATTTAAAAAAGGATATAATCCACATATCATTAATCTTAAAACAGGTTCTGATGTCTCATCAAACATTTTTATCGGAGACAGAGGAAAACATTGAAAATAACAGTTTACATTCCTGCCCTATATGTGGCGATTTTTACTGCGATGAGAATCCTAGAGTGTTGCATCATGACCACTACACTGGTAAATTTATTAATTTTATATGTAACAGCTGTAATTTACAGATAAAAACAGATAAAAATATTCCTGTGTTTTTTCATAATTTAAATTACGATTCCAAAATTTTTCTTAGAGATCTTTCAAAACTCAACCAGGTACAAATATTACCGCAGAACCACGAAAATTATATCTCTTTTTCTATTTACATGGGCGATTTAAAGGTGGTATTTCTTGATTCTTACCGTTTTTTACCTGCCTCATTGGACAAACTGGTTAAAAATTTAGACCCTAAACTGCTTTTACCTCTTCGAGAGGAATTTCCTCTCGAAGAGCACTTTGACTTGATAACTAGAAAAGGTGTTTTTCCTTATGATTTTGTAGATTGTTGGGAGAAACTTTTAGTCACAGATTTACCTCCTAAGATATGTTTTTTTAACATCTTAAAAGAAGAACCTATCTCTGACACAGACTACGAACATGCCCAAAAAGTGTGGTCTACTTTTAAATGTAAAGATTTGGGGGAGTTTGGCGATATCTATCTTAGGGGGGATGTACATCTTTTAGGTTTAGTTTTTGAAAATTTCCGAAAGATAGCTTTTAAAAACTACGGTTTAGATGCCGCAGCCTTCTATACTCTCCCAGGATTGTCTTGGAATTCGGCTTTATTATTCTCAAAGATAAAATTAGAACTTTTAACCGACATAGATCAGATTTTGTTTATTGAACGAGGTATCCGAGGAGGCATATGTCAAGCCTCCCACCGATATTCTCGTTGCAATAATCGTTTCTATCCTTCTACATATGACCCTTCCAAACCGGAAGTATACCTGGCTTATTGGGATTTAAATAATCTCTATGGGTTTAGTCAAATGGGCAGTTTACCTTATGGTAATTTTTCATGGTTGGACGAGGATGAAATTTTAGAATTTTTACAAAAATGTCAGGATAACTCTTCTTTTTTAGAGCTTGTGTCGAAATATAATCGAAACAGTGAACAAACTATTGTCTTGGAGGTAGATCTAGTTTACCCCGATTATCTACATGATAAACATAAATTTTTACCTTTTTGTCCAATGAAAAAATGTCCACCTTCTTCTAAATGTGAAAAGTTACTTTGTACATTGGAAGACAAGTTTAATTATATTACTCATTTTGAAAATTTACGTCAGTGTTTAGAGGAAGGTCTAATTTTGAAAAATATTCATAGAATTTTACGATTTAGTCAAAAACCTTGGTTAAAACCGTTTATTGATTTTAACACCCAAATGAGAATGCAGGCAAAAAACGATTTTGAAAAAGACTTTTTTAAACAGGTTATTAATGCAAATTATGGAAAAACCATTGAAAGGGATAGAAAAAAAAGAAACATTATTTTGACCAACAACTGGAACCAAGTGCGTAAACTAATTTCCAGACCCGAGTTTAAAAATATTGTAATTTTTGACAAAAATCTGGTCTCCATTGAATTGAAAAAAACTGAAATTCTGTTTAACAAGCCCATTTTTGTTGGTTTTTCCATTTTAGAATTAAGTAAAACTGTTCTTTATGATTTTTACTATAATTATATTGTTAGTAGTGTAATGCCTCATTTTGACACTAAGATTACTTATATTGATACCGACGCTTTTGTTTTTGAATTTACATCAAAATCAAATAATTCTTTAAAATTGTTTGACATCATAAAAAGAGACGCCGCGAGAATGTTTGATACTAGCGATTATCCTGAAGATAACATTTTCGGTATCCTCCGGCTAAATAAAAAGGTGCCTGGGCTCATGAAAGACGAAATTAAGGGGCAAATTTTAACTGATTTCATATGCTTAAGATCAAAAGTTTACTCGTACATAGTAGACGGGAAAGAAAAAAAATCCAAAATTAAAGGGGTGGGACACACGGCCGTTAGAAATATCACGTTTGAAGACTTTTTTAATTGCCTTTTTAATAATGTAAATTTAAAAGCAAAATTTAACACTATACAAAGTAAATTTTGTCAAAATTATTCTATTTCCATTTGTAAGTCTGCTTTAAGCGCTTCGGATGATAAACGCTATATAGCAGATGATAGAATTTCTACTTTGCCATGGGGACACTTTACGCTTAATATAATACCTAGTATGTAACTTAAGCAACCTTGAAAGAAAATGTCTTCCTTTTATTGTACCTATTATAACCTTATTAATGTCTTTCTTTTATTGTACCTATTATAACCTTATTATATAAAGCTGTTATCTTGCTTATTACCTACCTATACTCAATAAAATGCTTTCATCTAAGTTTATCTATTTTTTATTTCTTTTTAAATTTTCCTTCCTAATTCTACATAGGAAGGTAACTTTTTTTTTTTCTATTAATTTAATATAAACAAAAAAAAAACATAAAACCTCTAGTTTTCCTTTCAATAGATTTATTCTGTTACATAATAATAATAAAAATATATCATTTTTATAAAATTAAAAATATTAACATACAATTTTTCCTATTTTTACTTCACACGAATGTTTAAAAAGAAAAAAAAAACACTTGGCAACGTCGCATTGGGCTCTCAACGTTACGAGATCCATCTTTTCGCCATGACTCCCGTTCGAATATTAATTTTAACCATGCTTAAGCCATTCGACGTTGCCACTTCGTTTAACTTCAACATTCACGTTCGAATTTTACCCATTTTTACTTAACAACCTAAACACTTGGCAACGTCGCAAACATCCCCACACTGCTATAGGATCCATGTTTATGCCGAGGCTCCCAAATCAATTATAATTTTTACCGTGCCTAAGTCGTGCACGGTTGCCAAACTCTTTTTACACCAAAAGACAGAGACAACCACACCCTCCTCCTCTTTCTCTTACTCACACACTTCGCGCGCGCCTACATGCTTTCCACAACCCAGGGGAGGGGCACCCGGGGCTCGGGGACCGGAACCCTACTCACACCAACCCTCATCCTTTCACACTCATCACCTGATCGAAGCACGCTACTACTGCCACCCGCACACGTGACACACCCTGATCCTTTCTTTACACATTTTCATCCAGGTCACCTCACACTGGTCACGTGTACCAGTTTATTATAGTTATTTTTAGTTATAATTAGTTCTAGGTCATCCATATGTTTTTTGAGTTATGATGGCATCTTCTTCCTCGCAAAAAACTTAGAAACTATGGCTCCTTTAGGCCAAATGTCACGTTGCCAGGCTTTTCTTAGATGTATCTGGTCAATGGTGACAATAATTGAAGCATAAATTTCAGTATGCTTTGAGTTGTGCATGTCACATGATGCCACTGGGAAATGGTTCTCCAATATAGCTTTAAGGTCTTCAGGCTTTGTCCGAGGTTGTAGCCGTGAGACGTGTAGTGATACATGTCTTGGAACGGTTCCAATTCCATGGGTTTCTTCGTTTCCGCCTACCACAAAGCGACGGCGATGGTATTTTCTTTAGGTTTGCCATATGTGTTGCATAGTTGCTGCGATTTGCGCTTGGTGAACTGCATTTTTTACTTGATTTATTTGTATTTTTTGGCAATTTTGCCAATTTTGTTGTTGTTGCCCAGTTGACAGTTATTGTTTTGGTAGATTTGTATCTGTGGCCCTTTTTTTCCTGGTGGCCGTGTTGGCCCGCTGGTCACGCTGCTTTTGATAGAAGAAGATGCATCACTTGTTGACGGATCAGCTGTTTCCGGGTTTTCGGATAATTTCCTAACCTCACTTTCTGCATTTTTCAGTTTTTCTCGAAGATTTTCCTGGTTTTCCCTTACGAGCTCATTGTTTTCTTGCAGGAGGTGGTTCTTTTCTTCGAGATTTTTGATCATCATCAGGTATAGACTTTTTTAGGTTTCCGAAAACTCTTCACATGCGTAATTTGGAATGTGTCGACACGCTGCCGATTTTTGAGTCGCTGCCTGTACGAGGCACGATGAATGGAAGAATTTTTCGCATTTTCCACATTGCACTGTACTACTGGAACTCTTATTATAATGCTCACAGTTTATTTTCGATTTTTTATCGCGTTTTTCGCGTGGTTTTTGACTCGGAATTTCGGAATCAACTATATCGCCGGCCATCTTGAAAAAACACAACCTACTTTGTTTTAAATTTTGTAAAAAAAAGTGTGTGAATTCACACTTTATTCACGAAATTGCACTCAAACAAGTTTGAATTTTAGTTTAATATTTCTTTTGTAGGTTTCACCACTAAACGGTCCGTTTTAAGATCAGTGAATGTTTCTCGACAAAAAGATTTCACTCCAAAAGCAAGACATCTTTACAAAACTGTCATTAGATGGGAAAACAAAATGTCTATTCTAACAAGTCGAATGGATAGTTATAAGAGAAGATTGCATTTGGCTGAAAATACTCTAAAGTCAGTTGATAATTTTGGCAACATTTCTACAAATTTATGATGTCTCAAATCAAGTTAAGCCCGTAGATTCACTACCAATGACAAGATTTTAGCTCTTTCGGTATTTAAGGCCAGTGCTATATCAAAGATTTTTGCTCTTCCTTCAAGGAAAACTTTGAAAAACCTTCTAAATACGGTTAGAATAAATGAGGGCCTGAATGAAAATCTATTTAAAAATTTATAAAATTCTTTATGTCTTATGATCAATGTCAAACAAATTCACTTTCATGGGGCAACCCAGACACTGATTTTATTCAAGCACGAGAGTACACTCCAAACCTACTTTTAAAACCTGGAGGTTTTTTTAATTTATAGTCAGGCTTTGCCTTACTTGTATTATACAATTTTATGAGTGGCAATGCAAAAAAATATCTCCAGGATAACAAAAAAAAATTTAATAAAAAAAAATTGATTTTAAACATATAAACTGTTCAAAGCACAATTTGATTGGCATTTTAATATCATTTTTGATTAGATGTAGAACTAGAGATAAATCTAATTTTTACCCCTTAAAAATTCGAGCTTTCAAGAAATGGGATAATAAAAGAAAATTAAAAATGTCTACAAAAGCAAATCCTCACTTTAGTTTTTTTTTCGTTAGTTTTCATTTGAACAAAATAGTATCATGTCACGCGATGAATATATTGTCGATGTAACTGACTTCATAGCGATCCAAATAGTCACTAACCCTTGTTAAATAAACGTCACGAGTTAATTGAATATATCTTACAGCTTCTAATATAATAAACTCGTTAAAATCAATTTTCACTAGGCAGGGCATTCCAAAGGTAGTAATTTCGGACAATGGTCCAGAATTTCAATATGCTAAATTTCAAAGTTTTCCAGTCAATGAGAGTTTCACCATATTTTTTCATCTCCAAGATACCCTTAAAAAAATAATGGGCAAGGTGAAAGATCCGTTCAAACCATTAAAAAGTCACTAGCTCAAAATCAAGACCCTCACATAGCTCTTCTTAACTTGCGTAATACCCCAGTGGATGGAAAACACTCACTTGCTGTCATTTTGTACAACAGAAACTTAAGAGACTTGTTACCTACTGTCAATTCAAAAATTTTTGCTAATAACAATTTTAAAGACAGCAATATAACAACTGTCTTGACAGTAATTACGAAAAGCAGAAAAAACTTTGTTGGTAAAATCACAAAAAAGTTGGTATAAAATCTTACTTAAGTTAGGTTAAACCAACGGCTCTGCTATGACTAGAAAAAATAAATTTTTTATAAAAGTAAAAGTCCACCAAAAACCACTAAAAACTCACCTAAATAACAATATATTCAAGTTTATCAAAATCAGCAGTTGGAGCCGTTGGACCTTTTGACAAGACAACTTTGAATGCTGAAAAACCATCTACATCTTCTATAAAAATCAACTTTGAGATATCCTTAAAATCACAGCTGCTCCAGACTCAGTGAAGATAAGTGGATCTGGTCGAATCTTGCAAAAACCTTTTTTTTTTTTTAATGTCCAAATTTGTGGAAGCTTTAGTTTCCGAGTTATTTGAAAAAAAGTTAAAATATATGAAAAAAATCATAACTTTAGAAGTAAAGCAGCTATTGATATGCGGTTTTCAAATTTTGGTTTTCGTAAGTATTACCCAAAAATGTTATTATAAGGTTCAAATCTTTCAAAGCTACAGTTTTGGAGATCATTTCCTTTCAACATAAAATAATTGATTGTATGGTGGACTATCCGTGCTTTCTAGCACCAATTTTTAGTCCATCATAACAGTATGGTATGGAGGACTATTAAAATCGTGAAATTTGTCTGTTGTCTGTCTGTATACATGATAACTCAAGAACGCCTTAATCGATTTTAACGAAATTTAGTACAAAAATCCTCTATCGGTTGACCATGAACTGATTAACTTTTGAGTAGGGTGGTGAGGGGTTGAAGGGGTGCAAAGAGGAATAAAATCTTTCAAAAAATTGTAACTTTGGAATAAAAGAAAGTAACGATATACGGTTTTCAGATTTAAGTTTCTATGAATATGGCCTACAAATTTTGTCATAAAATTCAAATTCGTGGGAGCTTTAGTTTCAGGGTTATTTAAAAAAACGTTCAAATACATAAAAGAGATCATAACTTTAGAAGTAAAGCAGCTTTGTCCCCGCATACTTTCCGTTTTTAGTTTAAATGCAAGATTTGGGAACATGAATTTTCTATTTGTTTCTTAAATTATAATTTATTTTTTTGTTTATTTTTGCGAAACTTTAGCTTCAACTTTCTATTTTTGTAGGTTTTTATAATTAAGTTGCTTAATTATTATTTATTTGCTATAAGTTTTGCCTTAATTGGAAAAGGAATAAATATTTGAATTTACCGCGTAAATTCGATGCTTAAAATGCCTTGACGATTTTATCCTCTTTTATCATTTGATTTATTCAAATTTGCCGTCCTTTTCTATTTCCAGTTTTACCCATAATTCCCTCCTATCAAAAAACCATACTTTGCGCTGCGCTGATATACGAAACAAAAAAATACAGACTTGCTCGTGCACTTCGAAACTGTCTTGATATTAGAAAAAACGTGCATTTTTCATTTTTAATTGCTTACAAGGCAAATTAGTGCAAAAATAAAACTTTTCGACCGCGGTCACAAAAAAAGACACTGCTGTTCATCATCGATGTGGTTGGATTTGCCGTAGAAGAAAGAAATTGCAGAAGATTGCAGTTATCCATTCCTGGATCCGACATCCACCATTATCCAGCTCGTTGGTAAGTCAAGGCATTATACAAAATTCCGATTTATCATCAAACTTGCTTATTTTACTATTGCAAAATAGATCTGGATATAGAAGTGTACGTGAGAGTTAGGATTGGTAAAACCAGAGTGATCTTGGTGTTTTACAGTTCGGCTTTGATTAATTTTCATGCGAAAATATTACGTAATCACGGCCAATTCATTGGTCCTTCGAGCCGGATCGCTCCTTTTACGTAATTGTTGCTCTCAATTGCATCACATAACTGTATACTGATCTATATTATTGCTATACTTTTCCAATACAAGGCAGTTCTTAGGTTAATGCTTAATCTATATGTTACAGTGCTTTAGTCGACTCGATCGATGCAAGTTTACTTTGCATTGCAAAACATATAATACTCATTAGTACAAATTTCAAAGTCATGATCCCAAAGTTTCATTTTTTTTTAATTTAAAAGATCATTGCGTTTGGGTGTAGGTAGTTTGTTCGCCGATATCTCCTATTTTTGTCACCTTGAGTTTCCTTATCTCCACGGCCTATATTGAATTCGAGGCTTCATAAAAACTGGTATTAGATTTGGGAATTTCTTTAAATATGATAAAAATACGGAAAAATATTTAACTTAACGGATTAATCTAAAGGTTTTTTAACTTTTATAAACTTTGGTAAAACCTTTAAGTTAATGTAAAAACCTTTTTCGTCAATATAAAATTGAGATGAAAGGTTTATTGAATACGGGGGCGATTTGATTGTTACTTACAATACTATTTATATTTGCTTTGCTTTAATAAAAAAAATATACTATTTGCATATCAGTTTACAATGACTACCGAAGTTAAAGTTGCCCGTGCTAAGGCCCTGCGTCAATCTGCAGTTAATCAATTGAATTTAATCGAGTTTTATGCTAATAAAGCAAAAACAAATCCTGCTTTTCATACAAAATTCAAAGTTAACTATAAAAAATTATCCACTTGCAATAAAAATTTTGAAAAGCATCATAATGCGGTGCTTACTCTGATCGCCGATGATCCTGATGCTCTTACTTCGGAAAATATTATACAAAAGGATTTTTTAGATAGGTGTGTGGAAGTCTAATCTTTATATAATGATTTATTTGAAGCGGACATTGTAGAGTTAGATCAAAGTAGAGATCAAAATCAAACAATTCTTATTACTGAACAGGAGTGTTCTCTTCCAAAACTAAATGTCCCTAGCTTTTCTGGTGACGTAGAAGAAATTTCTACATTTATTGAAATGTACAGTGCGATTGTGCACACACGTAAATGCTCAGATATTGAAAAATTCAAGTTTTTACGTAGAGTTTTAAAAGGCTCTGCTTTGAACTTAATAAAAAACATTCAACTTATTGGAACTAATTACCTTACGGCGTACGATGCGTTGGTGACTAGGTACGACAATAAATGCTTACGTGCGGTTTCCTACTAGAAAGCTATTGAAAATTCCCCCCACCTCGCTAATGATGACGTCATGGGCTTGCGAAAGGTGCTGGATACGTTTAAAGACAATCTAGATTGCTTAAAAAATATGGGTTACGTTACATCCCAGTGGTGTTTCATTACGGCAAACGCCCTTTTGGACCGCTTGGATCCTGCAACTCGTAAATTATTTGAGCAAAAACACTTCTCCAATACTATGCCTACTTACGATGCTATTACTCAATTTCTAGAGCAACATTGCACGGCTTTAGAATCACTTGCTTTGTCTTTACAACAAAATAATTCTCAGAAATCTAAATCGGGGTATTTTTCGAAAAACCCTCGTAACTCGACGGATTCTCGTAAAAATACAAACGCATTATTTGCTAATAATAACCCACAAAAACAAAATACGTGTTTCTGGTGTAAAGGGCCACATTTAATATTTAAATGCGAGTCTTTTTTGACTAAACCCGTGCAGGAGCGTATTAACTTTATTAAAATTAACAAGGGTTGCACAAATTGTTTAGCTAGTTTTCATATGATTGGCCAATGTTCTTCGCAAAAACGATGCAGATATTGCGCCCTTAATCATCATAGCCTTTTGTGCTTAAAGTCCAACTCCACTACGGAGGTTTGCACTGCGCCTACACCTAGGGGATCGCAAAATACCCCTGTGCAAAATGAAAATATAAATGCCAATAGAAATATTAATGTTGGGATGTTGCTAAATAACGACTACGATACTTTGCTTTCGACGGTGTTATTGCATATCCAAGACATTTACGGGAATTGGCATCAAATTCGAGCTATTTTGGACAATGGGGCCCAAAGCTCTTTTCTTACTAAAAAAATGTGCCTCCATGCTCGACCTTCCTAAAACAAACATTTCTTTAAATGTTAGTGGTTTAGGCGGCAAGTCTACTTCTGCGCATTACGTAGTACAATGTCAAATTGCTCCAATTGAAAATAAAACAAAAATTTTTAATTTGGAAAGCATACTAGTGGATCAAGTTTGTGAGGCTATGCCAAATATGTCATTTAACAAAGATTCTCTCGTTTATATAAAGGGGCTAAAATTAGCTGACCCCCAGTGGTACCTTCAAATGGGGATACAATTGCTTATAGGCGCGGATCTTTACGGATCCCTTTTACAAGACGGTCGCCTTTACTTTGGATCAAATATTCCAACATGTATCAATACAATCTTCGGGTGGACTTTAATAGGTAAAATGCCATTAAATAATTCTGCGGGTGCTACAAAAAATATCGTGTCTTATCTTACTACTCTGTCCACTACCGATTTAAATAATACATTGAAAAAATTCTGGGAGATAGAAGAGGTTCCCAGCGTGCATACAAATCTCCTTCAGATATTTTTTGCGAAAAATACTTTGTAGATACAACTACACGCAATTCTGAGGGTAGGTATACGGTCTCTTTGCCCTTTAAGATTACATCTCCTGATTTCGGTGATACAAGAAACCTTGCGCTTCGCCGATTTTACTCAGTGGAGAAACGTTTACAAAACGATGAAAAAATGCGTCTTGCTTATTCTAAGGTTATGCAAGAATATTTAGATATGAAACACATGCGCGTCGTTTCACCCCCTAATAATTCTGAAATACACGAATACTTCTACATTGGACACCACGCGGTTGTCAAAAAAGATTCGAGTTCTACACCGGTACGAGTGGTGTATGACGCGTCGAGTCACAGTTCAAATAAACCCAGTCTTAATCAGGTCCTGTACACAGGTCCTAAATTACAAAGAGATTTGGTAACAATCTTGCTAAATTTTCGGCTACATAAATATTGTTGTGTTAGCGATATTTTTAAAATGTACCGTATGATAGATGTAGAGGAGAATCAAAGGAAATATCAAAGAATTCTATGGCGTTTTAAACCTGATGCACCCGTGCTAGATTATGAGTTACAAACGGTAAGTTTTGGGATAAACTGTTCTCCCTATCTGGCTATTCGGACCTTGCTTCAGTTGGCAGATGACTACCAAGATCTTCCCCTTGCTTCTGCTATTATCAAAGAGTCGATTTATATAGATGACTGCGCCGTATCTTGTTCAGATTTTAAGACCATAATGCTTATGAAAACTCAATTAATCGAATTATTAGGTCGTGCAGGATTCGAGCCTAAAAAATGGGCTTCAAATGAGCCTAGATTGCTTTGTGGTTTGCCGGAAAGCCACGTACAATCTGAAGACTTTTCTTTGGATCTTGAAAATACTACCCCATTAAAAATACTAGGGTTAAGGTGGCACCCTCATACCGATGATTTTTTTTACTCTTTTGCATGCTCTACAAAATTATGTACCAAGCGAAATTTGCTAAGTACCCTTGCTAAATGTTACGATCCTTTGGGGATGCTTGCGCCGGTTACTTTCTTTGCAAAGAATTTAATTCAGTACCTGTGGTTGATGAAATTGCCATGGGATCAATTAGCACCCCCCGAAATTATTTCTAAGTGGAAAAAATTTGAAAACGAACTAAAACTTTTGACCAACTTTCATATCCCGCGCATGATTGACCTTTCTAATTTACTTTTTTGCCAAATTGTCGGATTTAGCGATGCGTCAGAACGCGGTATGTGCGCATGCGTATATTTTCGTATTGCGTATCAAAACGAAGAAATTAAATCTTATTTTATTTGTGCCAAAACAAAAGTCGCACCGGTAAAAAGAATAAGCATTCCGCGATTAGAACTTTGTGCGGCAGTGTTGCTCGCCAAATTAGTAAATTTTGTTAAAACTGCATTTGCAAATAAAATTACTTTTCAAAGTATTATGGCTTTTACGGACAGTACGGTTGCCCTATCTTGGATTAAGGGTTCTCCTTATACCTGGCGAACTTTTGTTTCTAATAGGGTCACATACATACAAGAAAAAATTGATCCGTGCGATTGGAACCATGTTCCCTCGGAACTTAATGCCGCGGATCCCGGGTCACGTGGTTTGCTTCCTGCGGATTTAATTAATTGCGCCCTCTGGTGGAAACGACCCAAATTTCTTTGTACGCCACAGGAATCATGGGAATTCACAAAAATAAAATTTTCTGCCCCTGCCGAAGCTCTCGAAGAAGAGCGCAAAATTATCCTTAACACCATAATTCTTCCAAATTTTTTGGATTCATTGCTCAATAAATTTTCAAATTTTGTAAAACTTATTAGGCTTCTTGCTTATGTATTACGTTTCATTCACAATATACGTGCTCGTAAATTTCGTAAGGAAAGGATTCAAACTACTTCTCCATGGCTTCTTTTTTACGAACTGCAAATTGCAACAGTTGTGCTAATTAAACACGTTCAATCGAAACATTTCGAAAACGAAATTACTCTTTTGCTAGAAGGGAAACCACTGCCCAAGGTTTTTAGAAAATTAAATCCATTTCTTGATCAAAATAACATTTTACGAGTCGGTGGTAGATTGTGTAATTCAGAATTGGATTACGACAAAAAATATCCTATGCTTTTGCCCAGCAATTCTCATTTTACACAACTACTCATTGCACACATACATATGAAGTATCTGCATACAGGGGTGGAAACCACACTTTTTTTGCTTTTCCAAAACTATTGGGTATTGGCTGCCAAAAGACTCATACGAAAAATAATTTCTCGTTGCACGATTTGTTGGCGTACAAACCCTACTACTTTTCAGCCTCCTCTTGGGAACCTCCCAAAATTTCGAGTTTCTCAGGCTAAAGCTTTTCAACATGTTGGCGTTGATCTTACAGGACACTTTGCTATAACTATGAATCGTTTACGTGGTGCAGTTCAACTTAAGGCTTATGTTGTTTTATTTATCTGCGGCTGCACAAAGGCGGTACATTTGGATATTGTGTCCGACTTAACCGCAGAGGCTATTTTAGCGGCATTTCGACGCTTTATGGCTCGAAGGGGACGTGTATATGACGTCTATTCGGACAACGCAACGAATTTCTGCTCCGCCTCTAAATATCTCGACGAAATATTTGAGTCCATCCGGTGGCACTTCAACCCCCCATCCGCACCCCATATGGGCGGACTATGGGAAAGTAATATTAAAAGCGCTAAAGCTCATTTACTGCGTGTAATTGGCGAACAAATACTTACTTTTGAAGAGCTTTACACCGTGGTGGTCCAAGTGAAAGCCATCTTAAATTCTCGGCCTCTGTGTCCTATCAGTACTGATCCAAGTGATTTGACTGCATTGACGCCGGGTCATTTCCTTACTCTGGAACCTCTAACAGCGCTTCCAGACCCGGACACCGGTCATTTACAATTAAATCGACATTCTCGATGGCAATTATTACAAAAATTTCATCGCGATTTTTGGCGCCGATGGCACAAGGACTACCTACATAATTTGCAACAGCGGGCTAAGTGGAATCATGCTAATTCTCCGGTTGCTACGAACAGGATGGTCTTGATCAAAGACGATCAAAACTCTCCTTTAGATTGGGTACTAGGACGCATAGAACAATTGCATCCAGGTGCGGATAATATTGCTAGGGTTGCTACAGTCAGAACGGCCAAAGGTTTGGTTAAACGCCCTTTGGTAAAATTGTGTCCTCTCCCTAATGCGTAATTCAGAAAATACCACAGCCTGGGTATTTTCAGGGGAGCCGGAATGCTTTGTCCCCGCATACTTTCCGTTTTTAGTTTAAATGCAAGATTTGGGAACATGAATTTTCTATTTGTTTCTTAAATTAGAATTTATTTTTTTTGTTTATTTTTGCGAAAGTTTAGCTTCAACTTTCTATTTTTGTAGATTTTTATAATTAAGTTGCTTAATTATTATTTATTTGCTATAAGTTTTGCCTTAATTGGAAAAGGAATAAATATTTGAATTTACCGCGTAAATTCGATGCTTAAAATGCCTTGACGATTTTATCCTCTTTTATCATTTGGTTTATTCAAATTTGCCGTCCTTTTCTATTTCCAGTTTTACCCATAATTCCCTCCTATCAAAAAACCATACTTTGCGCTGCGCTGATATACGAAACAAAAAAAACACAGACTTGCTCGTGCACTTCGAAACTGTCTTGATATTAGAAAAAACGTGCATTTTTCATTTTTAATTGCTTACAAGGCAAATTAGTGCAAAAATAAAACTTTTCGACCGCGGTCACAAAAAAAGACACTGCTGTTCATCATCGATGTGGTTCGATTTGCCCTAGAAGAAAGAAATTGCAGAAAATTGCAGTTATCCATTCCTGGATCCGACATCCACCATTATCCAGCTCGTTGGTAAGTCAAGGCATTATACAAAATTCCGATTTATCATCAAACTTGCTTATTTTACTATTGCAAAATAGATCTGGATATAGAAGTGTACGTGAGAGTTAGGATTGGTAAAACCAGAGTGATCTTGGTGTTTTACAGTTCGGCTTTGATTAATTTTCAAGCGAAAATATTACGTAATCACGGCCAATTCAGTAAGTATTACCCAAAAATTTTATTTTAAGGTTCAAATCTTTCAAAGCTACAGTTTTTCGAGATATTTTCATTTCCTTTCAACATAAAATAATTGATAGTATGGTGGACTATCCCTGTTTTCTAGCACTAATTTTTTTCTTTACTTTTAGCAGGCATAAAGTGTATTTTGCTGTTAAGTCTTAAAATAGGAGCATAATTTGACCATAATAACTTTTCAGCCACGCTGTAATTGAGGCTTTTTGTGCCTCACTTTAAGTGCTTCTAATCCATTATCACTACAAAACCCACGTACTGCAAACACGTTGAGATCTTTGCACTTTCCACTCCCACCATCATGACGTCGTTTTAGGACCCGGCAGCTCGAAATTACTGTTGGTTTTGATTTGTACGCTTGTAAGAGTTATTCATGTGAGCTCAAATTTATTCAATTTTATAGTGCCTGTACAGAAAACATATTTTTGTTGTTTTTATACACCATTTTTAAAAAAAGGTAAGCTATATTATTATTTTTATTGTAAAATTAGTGTATTTAACATACTATAAAGATAGTATATTCAAATTGCTTATAGCTATTTTGTATCTGCCAAAAAAAGAATGCGATCTATGTGTAGATTACTAGGCGCTTAAAGTAAAATTATTTAATTATTTTTTTTATTTACTTTTTAGCATGAAAAGCTTATGTGTTATTTGTTTTACTAAGTTTTATTCTAAAAACTAATAACTATTGTTAAATTTTACTCATTAAATACTTTATTTACTTATTTCAGATGTATCATTCTAACGCCCAGCGATCTATTTATAGATCAGTATTTTTACAAAAACCAAAAAGAAAAAAAAACAGAAACATTTTTTTAAAGTGTAAGTTGTCCTAGTTAACTAAAAAATTATAAAAAAAGTAACACAAAATTTAACAAAAAAAACTTGGGCGTTAATGGGTTAAACTCAAACAATTATTTTAAAGAAAAATAAAACAGTTTTCTGTAATAAGTCCTGGACTTACCGAAGGAGCAAGTAGCATTAAAGAATTCATTATATTGGGGGTGTTACGTGACTACCTAAAAGTTGGTGCAAACGGGTAAGAAATAGAAATTAATTGCATTTCTGCTTTTGGGCATTTTCTTAAAAAGTAAAGGGTATTTTTTTAAAAACAGGGTTCCCACATGTCCTGGAAAACCCTTAGTTTCCATTTCTTAAAAACAAATTCCAGGCCAGAAATTTGCCTGGAATTTTAAAATTAGTATAATTTTCCTGGAATTTTGTGAATTGTCCTGGAATTTTTTTAGACATCCATACTTTACCTAGGTTGAAGTCTGTCAGATCAATAGTTTTTGAGATATTAAAGAAAAAGTTGTATGCATGGGTATACGTGCCTGCAGGCCCCCTTTATTTTATAATGGATGGATTGCTGGGAACAAGATTAATCTTCAGTGTAAATAATGATTGTTCTTTCTTATTCTTGTTTTGGTTGATATGATGATTAGTCTTATAGGGTAGTAATTGTAATAGTATGTTTGTTTAATTTTTGATGATGAACATTTTATGTACATTTTATTAGAGCTTACTTAAGGCCCTGGATTTTAGTAAAAAATCATGGAAAACACTGAATGCAGATTTAAATATAAGAAACAAAAACTGTTTAAAATATTAATGTAAATGTCATAAAATAACAAAAGCACCTTATTGATGCTATATTTTTATAATATTATGTTGTTGTTGTAATATTAGGATAACAAGAAAATTGAAAATATGTCTTCATGGACAGTGGTGGAGTTTATTGTTACAAAAGAAGTTGAAGCAGTTCCAATATCGTGGATCTTTCAAAAGAAATGTTACTAGCTCCTAATGGAAATTGGAAAAATTTACAAAGAGATAAAAAAGTGCTCCCTGCCTCAGAAATGTTGGCCATCACATGAAGTTCGCATTTTTAAGAATGCAGTTTCAAGTAAGTTTATATGAACCTACAGATTTTTTATAGGTGGGTGTATACGCCTGCTGATAATAAATTATTATTTAATAAAAAATTTGAATAACGTGTATTTCCCAACCAACTTAAATGTTTATTAAAGGAACACCATTTAACTGAAAAAATGCTAAAAAAAATAAAACAGTTACAAACCATATAATGTGAATATAGTAAGGCTTCTTTTTTTAATTTGTAATCTTTCGGGTATTTATTAACACATAACCTCTATAAATTTTTGTACGGCAAGATTTTTACTTGAAAAAAAAATTTTTGTTTTTCTCCTTGTCAACTCTCATCTTTTTTCACTCTTAAAAAAAATAGGTACAAAATTTGAATAAAACAAAAAAAGTGTTTACAAAAGAAGAGAAATCAGACTCTAGCGAATCGGATAGCAACGGTAATAATAACGTATTAAGTTACGACGACTCTAGCTCAGAATAAATCGTTACAAACAATAATCGTTACAAACAAAAAGAATATTTTGGATAAAGAGATTAGTTATTGTTTTTTTAGATTTGTTTTTAGACTCTCAAATCGATTTGGTTCATTTTTAATATTAATATTTATTTTAGTTTTCATTGGATATTTTTAGATCAAAGGAGAAGCAAATTATGATTTTTGGAAGAACCCTGCACCGATCGGATTTCAACTTTTTAAACGATTTAACGATCTTTTTAAGCGACTCCGTGTTTGACGTGTACCGTAATATAATGCTGGAAATTATCGCGGCCGATTACTGCAGAGGCTGACCATTACATTTAATCTCAGTTTGGAGAGGACACCACTAGCTTTTTAGAGGGTATCGCCCACTAAATAACAAAACATAAGTCCTTACAAGTTTTTACTCCTCAATGTTTTTTTAGATTATTTTTTTACGACTAGCTACTTTTTAAAAAACAAGATAATCCTATATTTTTTTTGTTGTAATTGGAAAGAAAAATAAAATTTTAGGAAGCTCAATAAGTTAGCTTTAACAATTGTAAATGCTTAGAAATAGACTGAAAACGAAATTATATGTATACGTACGTTTTTATTTCCAAAAATTCCCATAATCGCATATAAGTAGTAAACATATTCAAATTATACAAACAAGATTGCATTAGTCCAAACTATGATCAGACAAAGTACAAGTTTAGAGACACAAGACGTGACCAAACAATAGAAATGAATAATACATTTATTTTATTTGTATCGTGACCAACTTCGGGGAAACATAATATAATTAAGTAGTTGAGAATTTTTAAAAAGGCTTTGAAGGGTTATCATTTAGTTTTAGGTAGAATTATTCTGGTTCTTGTTTTCAAACTAGAGGACATTCAATTTTTGGTCTCTAAAGTAAGAGGTTGTTGAGGGGTTTGTCTTTAATATAATAAAGACAAATTATTTAAAATGTACTTTTAATTTCAAATATACCTAAAGTTTATTTTCATTTTATCGAAGTTGTGTAGTAGAACAAGTTAAATTACTACATTTTAGTGACAGCGGTTTACGAACTACTAAACCCGATTGGAAGAAAAGAAGCTGTTTTTTTAGAATCCCTGAACCGTTTTAAGTCACAGAAGAAAAGATGTGTTACCTGTAAGTACTGCTGTTTTATTATATCCTTTACAGTATTCTCATTGAGAAGAATTTAGTTTAGATAAGTGTTTAATTAGCAATCTGTTTTAAAGCGGTAGTTGAGTTTCTAACATAAAACATAAGTATTTCATTAAGGTCAAGTACACATTTTTATTAAACATACCAAATCCGGCGACGGAAGTTCAAGCGCAGACGCAACTAAAATCTATATTATCTTCCAGTTTAATGGAATTAATTAATATGGTACGAGAATTTAACAGGGAAAGAAAAAAACTTAATTAAAAAAAAAGATTAGGAGGAGGAGGTTAAATGCTATGAGGTCAATTAAATTAAAAGGAAATTCATTGGAAAAAACCAAGCAGTTTTTGTTCACGACATGGGACGAGTTAAAAAATGAACTTTTAAAACAGTTACAGTCACTAAATCTTATGCAGATTACAATTTAGAATTAATGAGTTGCAAACACACAATGCAGAAAAAGTGCAAGATTTTGGAATAGGACTAAAAATTGTATTTGAAAAATATTTGGATTCTTGTTTTTTAGAACCTTTACGCAAGTAAACGCTGACCATTGGTTCTCTTCAGTTAAGGTTGTACAGGAGCTAAAACAGAGAGGTCTAACATACGTTGACACAATGAAAAAAAAAACAAAAGGAAAATACCACCAGAATTTTTGTCCAAAAAAAAATAGAGAAGTTGGATCTTCACTATACGGATTTACTCATGAAATGACACTGCTGTCATTTGTTTCTAAGAAAAATAAAGCTGTCGTTATGATCTCTTCACTCCAGCACCAAAAGTGTACTGATGAAGACACCGGAAAACCAGAAATAATTGCATTTTACAATTACACTAAAGGTGGTGATGATTCACTGGATCAAAAATGTGCAGCTTATTCTACAAACAGAAGAACCAGAAGATCGCAAGAAAATATGCTCAATGTAATTCGTTTATAATTTACCAATCAATCCCAAAAAATTCAAGTTCCACAAGATTTTTATTTGTAAAACAGCTGGCACATCAACTGGTTTTACCCCATATGAGTGAAAGATTAAACAATATTAGGCTTCCTCGTGAAATAAGAACGGGTATATCAAAAATTTTGGACAAGCCAGTTGTTGACCAAGAAGCTGAAGGAGCTGAGCCATTCAAAAGAAAAAGATGTCTGATATGCAGCTACAAATTTGCATTAATTGTGCTAGGAAGTAATTGTAAAAAGTACAGAACTTTTGTCGAGTTGGCAGTTTTTTTAAAACTTTAGATAAAGGAAACACTACAAAAAACGTTTTCTTTTCACGATTTTTTACTTATTGAGATATATCTAGGTTGGTAGCACCTGTACTCTGGTCAAAATGTTATGAAACAATAGTTTATACCCCAGGTAATTATATAAATCCAAAAGTTGGATTCTGTTCCATAAAACCGAAAAATTGTAATAACAAAAATAGTGTGGGTCTGTGAGACCCATAGTCACCAGATATGTTTTAGCAATGTCACGTCACCGGTTAAGGGTTAATCAACATAACCCATCCCAACATAACATAATTCTCATGGTTTAGGTTGGGTTATGTTGGTTGGATTGGGTTGAGTTATGGGTTATATCGGTTGCATTTTTAACATGTCGCTGTTTTAAATTGTCGCTCTTTTGTTTAAATGTCGCTATTTTAAATATATAGCACCGTTTTGAAGTTCGCTCCGTTAAATGTCGCCCAATTAAACATCGATTTTTTAAACCATAGCCAGATAGGCTATATGCAGTTTTTTAAATTGTAAGTCTAATCTAAACAAGTTAAATTTTAAATTACAGCCACATGGGTGAAAAAATTTTGAGTAATATAAGTATCTAAAAAACTATTTAACCCAACGTATAAGTTATACATTGCTATATTTAGAAAGAAACCTAGAATTACACAATTATACATTGATATATTTAGAAAGAAACCTAGAATTACACAATCATTAAAAACCAAGATGTTTCATTACAAATAAATAAGTGGCTGTATTTTCTGCATTAGTATTAAAAGTGAAACTCAAACATTTAGGGAAATATACAGGGTGGGGACTTTAATTGGAACAAATTTGCTAGCGCTCTTAAAAAAATATTTGGAAAAACGCAAAAACGCGTCTAGGTACAGTTAGTTTCACATAAAATGCGTACACGAAAAACCAAACTACGTTTTTTTTCCAGTGTATTTAGCTATACCTACGCTTTTTAGTATGCACCTGGGGCACTACCTGCTATTGTAGGATATATTTCTATTATGGTCGTAGTTTACCTATGATTTTTAAAAAAATTAAATTAACCTAATTATTAAAAACTGCAACTTTTGGGGGATTTATTTTGTCTGTGCCTAATTTACAGTTCTTAGCAATAGAAAATAGTATTTTTCAACATGAACAACTTTTTGTATACACGAGCAAGGCAAGTTAGTGGACTTAGTCAAAAGTGAACTACACAGAGTTGTTTATGCATGCGTTTCAATAAGCACACAAATTATTTTAATTTCATGTAATATTAAGATGAAAACCAAAGAAAAACTTATATTTAATGGTGGCTCCAATTTTTTCAATAACCATTTCCAATCGACGTGGTATGGAATAACCCAAATTTCGAAAATATTCTTCGTCGTTAGAAACCAAATCTCATGCATTACGTATATCGTTTAAAAGTTGTTTGGCATTTTGAGGCCTCCAATTATGTTCATATATTATTTTGACTAATCTTTCCCAAATATTTTCGATGGGGTTTAGGTCGGGACTGTTCGATGGCCAAAGCAGCACTTCTATATTTTGGTCTTGAAACCAGCGACGCACAGTATTAGCTGTGTGAACAGGACAATTGGTCTGCTGAAAATCAACTGACGGCACCATCACCCCTTCCCACATGTTCGATGAGAAGTGGCCTGCTCTATTAATATGGTGGATATATCGCTCAATAAACCGACTTCGCGGTATGCCATATACTTTTATTTTTCGGCTATCCGAAGAAGATGGAAAATTTTTTTCATAAGTAAAAATCACCCATTCGACATTTAAGTTCAGAATTTTTCACTCGTCTGCATGCTGTAGATCGGGAACCCGGAAAACTAGTTGTGTTGATGGCTTCGACAGCTGTGGAAAATGGGTTTTGTCGCAAATTATTAAGTAATTGTCCATCCCGTTCCTTTGTGCTCACCTTATTTTGCAAACCGCTACCCTGCTTCCGCTCCAAAGACTTGCCATCGTTTCGAAATTCTGACCACAGTAGCTTTATTAATATCAAAATTTTCGGCGACCCTTCTTACTGACCATCCATCTTGCAGTCGAGTTATTAACTGCGATTTCGTAAAGGCCGAAAGTTGCGGAAGCATTTAAAAAAAATAATTTTGACTAAAGTGTTAAATTATTGACAATGATTGACTTAAATCCAAAATAAAATATGTCATGGTATATGACGGGTGCAAAATGAATAGTGTGAAATGGCCCATCTACACGAAGAAAAAACGTTGATTAACTGTACTTAGATTTTTTGTTGCCTTTATAAATTAAAAAAAATCAACCCCTCCCAAGGGGTAAAACTCAACCCTAATAAATTTTTTTAAATGGGATGATACCACTTATGGCACCTTTCTGGAAAGCTCTTTTGAAAAGAAAATTGTCGGTATACTTCTTTTTGTGTTTAAATCAACTTTTAAATATATTTTTTTAAGTGTTAAATTAATAAATAAAATAACTCAACTGTAAATAAAAATTTGGGTTTTCTTGGCAAGATTTAATTTTAAAAATTGGAAAAATTAACTCTTCCCAAGAAAAACCAAATTTCCATTCAAAGTCAAAGTTGGGTTATTTTATTTAATAATATAATTTAACAGTTTTAAGGAAAAACTAGCATTTAAAAGTTGATTTCAAAACAAAAAAAAAAAGTATACCAACAATTGTCGTTTTAAAAGAGCTTTTCAGAAAGGTGTCATGAGTGGTATCATCCCATTAAAAAAAATTAAGTAGGGTTGAGTTTTTCCCCTTGGGAGGGGTTGATTTTTTTTTTACTTTATAAAGGTAACAAAAATCCAAGTAAGTGTTTTTGCGTTTCTCCCGAGTATTTTTTTTAAGAGAGTCCCCCCTCTATATATTGCTAGCTAACTAAATATAATTTTGTATTTAAACCTTTTTCCACAATATCGGAGGGCTCCAAAGGAGGAGGCACTAAATACATTGTTTACCGGTATGCGTCGGATGAGCTGAATTTGAGATATGTTAGAGCCCTAACCTTCTTGATATTTTTTCCAAAAAAAATTGGGGGGGTGATCGGTCTCGTTTTCGAGTAATATTTATTCGAAAGGGCGCCACTGGAATCTTGATAATAGAACTTTTTACAGTTTTTCTATAATAACTTCGTACAAAAAAGAGATAGAAAGCTAAAACTAGTTTCATTTTGTAGATAAGGACCATATTTCTAGAAGGTAGTGAGAGTTTAAAAAAATATTTTGCATTACCTACCTACAGGGTAGACTCAAAAATACATATCATATAAACAGAAAAGTTGTCTCAGAACTTGCGATTATTCTACAGAAAACTGAAAATCCGTATTAAAAATTAGTTCAAACATATTTACTATTAGTCCGTCTAAATATGTTATGACGAATTATGCAGATTGGGTCGCATTAAAAAAATACAGGGTGACTTAAATATTTTTCAAAATATATCAAATAAGTACCGAAATGCTTATCCTTATATGTTAAGAGTCTTAACGTTTCTTATATATTTAATGAAAAAAATTGGGTGGTCATCGGTTTCGTTTTTGATAAATAATTATTAAAAGGAGAGCTACTGCAATCTTAATAATGAAACGTTCTACAGCTTAATTCTTCTAGAGTCTGTAGGTGGGTAATGCGAGTAATACTAACCCTAATCTAAAAAATAAAAGTAGGTAATTTCAACATTCTATTTCTATTTTATAAAAAAGGTATTGGAGAAAAACTGTAATAAGTCATATAATTTTAATAATGATCGACAACGAGCCCACTACCTCATTTTTTTCTGAAAAAATAGCAGCAAGGCCAGGATATCTCAAATTCAGCTTCACTAACTAATCCCTGTATATTAAGATATAGGCATTTAATATACCTATTTTAAAATATGTTTGAGTCACCCTGTAAGTTTTTTACGTGCCCAATTCGTACAAATCGTCATAATATATTCATTACGCGTTGTCAACTTTCACTGTAAACTTTGTACTATATTTGCATATCTTATAATGTAATTTCAAATATTTTATAAAAATCACGCCTACTTCTAGAAACGTGTTCATTATCTGCAAAATAAATTCCTATCTCTTTGTTGTGCGAAGTCATAATAGAAAAACTGCAAAACTTTCCATTATTAAGATTCCAGTGTCTCCCCTTTTAATAATTATTTCTCCAAAACGAAACGCATGACCTCCCCAATTTTTTTCGTCAAATATATAAGAAAGGTTAAGGCTCTAACATATCTCAAATTCAGCTTTTGTAGGGCATCCCTATATTCGGAGTATATAAGGATAATCATTACGGTCCTTATTTGAAAATATTTGAGACACTCTGTAAAAGTTTGACGCGACCCAATCTGCATAAGTCGTCATAACATATTTAGACGGATTAATAGTAAATATGTTTGAACTAGTTTCTAATACGGATTTTCAGTCTTCTGTACAATAATCGCAAGTTCTGAGACAACTTTTCTGTTTATATAAAATGTATTTTTGAGTCTACCCTGTAGGTAGGTAATCCAAATTTTTTAAACTCTCACTACCTTCTTGAAACGTGCTCGTTATCTAAAAAATAAAACTAGTTTTTTAGCTTTCTATCTCTTTTTTGTACGAAGTTATTATAGAAAAACTGAAAATAGTTCTATTATCAAGATAATCAAGTAAACCCATTATATCTATGCTAAAAATATTTTGAAAAAAAACACTAAAGCTAATATTTGTTTTATGAACAACAACTATAGGAATTAAACTGCTCTTTTTAATATAACTACTTTTTTAAAGGAAGAACATCATTATTTGTTAGAATAATTCCTGAAATCTCGCCACGTGGACGACAAAACCATACAAAGATTTTTAGATGAATTTTAACAAAGTGGAACGAGTAGGTGGTTACCTATTCTTGGATGGCCCCTTTCCCTCCACTTTAAGCTAACCTAATAAAAGTGGTTATTTGCAAAATTGTGTCAATTTAGGAGTGATTTAGGTAATATTAGAATGATATTCTGCCGTGACTAAATTGTAGAGCTTTACTTTTAAAAAAATATGATTATAATCACTTTAGGGTAATTCTACGGTAACGGTCGTTACACTGGAACTATGGTTTTATAAATTTCAATGGCAGCTACTCACAAGTTAAAAATATTGTCTACGAAGTAGTAACTAATAATGAATGTTGAATATTTCTTTAGTTTAACATGTGTAAACTTAAAGTTCTATAGAACATTACGCCCACACAAATACACTGTAAAATAGTGTAACGGTCGTTACGTTCGTATGGCGTAGAATGACCCATTACAGCTTTTCTAAATTCTAAATAAAAAAAATGCTTTTGACCCTCCCCACACCATTCCGGAACAAATTACATGTAGAATGCTAAATGTTCCTCCTGAAAGTTAGCTAAGATATAATTGTTTATAGTTAAACTAGAATAAATTAATTTTATCTACGAATATCTATGATAATTTTAGTTTAATTTAACAAGTGTCTAAACACTACTTTAATGGCCTTTTTACACTTCTAGGATAACAATGATGCCTAGACATAAACCGCGCGCCAAGCGATAAAACTTTCTTTCATGAGAACACTGACGCCAAAATGTAAATTTTTTTTTTTCTTCTATTAAAAAAATCCTGTACCAAAGTAACATTTGCGCACAAGTGCTAAAAAGTTAACCATGCAATTTAAAAAACATCACACGTACCACTTTTATAATACCGATAGTACACTTGTTTTGCTCAATCAAAAAAGTGGTACAAAATAACAAGTTTCGAAACGTCGGAACTTAAAACACCAAGCGTAACCTCTCTGGCAACTATTTTGTATTGAAATATTACTAATATTCCATTGTTAATTATTTTTTTGTATCTTTGTCTTTTAGATTGATCTTGCTGTAGTTAAAGTCATGAACGACGAAGAGCTTTTAACTTATTTGCCTACACACGGAGACAGATTAGCCTTAAAGTCTTTTGCTCAAAAATCGCGAAGAAAATCCATTATTGAGAAACTAAGAACAACATTTAATCCTTTTGGTGACCACAACAAAAAAAACATACCTTTGCCAAAAAAAAGTAAAGGAAACATTCAAAAGCCAACAAGAATGGTAGAAATTGAGTGGAGGCACTATTGTGACAAGAAACAATGCTATAAACATGTGAAAGGCCCGATGGGGGAGAACCGAAGAATCTCTGTACTGACTGTACCAAAAATCACAAAGGCCGAAGACATCACTGCAAAAGCAATAGGGCTATTTTTCCCAGATCGATCGTGCCCTTACGGAAAAATTAACGAATTTAATTTTGAGCAGCAAAACTATAAGTGTCATAAAATTAGTGATGACATTGATGTCAACGAAATATTCAAAGTAACTGGACTGTCAAATGTTCGATTTTATTTAACAACCACAAGAAAAATTCCAAAAGATGACGATTATTCAACAGATTTCAAAATTCCACCAAAATTGACAATGAGCTTAAGGAGCAATAGCTCAGAAAAAGTTTTAAATGATTTGGCTTCACCGGTAAGTGTGACATGTCAAATTTTTGACTATCCAAGGACGTTTATTTAAACAAATTCACTCAAGTGCTAAAAAAGTGATCAACAAATAAATTTAGTAATAAACTATCCGATCCGAATAAAAATAACATTTATGCCTCTATTGCACATCTCTAATAATTAAGTCAGGAGGTTACCTAAATATTACTTAAATTTAATTGTTTTAGAATACTTCCGTATCTGGCCCATCCTCATCCTCGACATCAGATCAGAAATCAGAGAAATATGGGGTAAGATCATTTTATGAAAGCTTCATGGAAAATCAGCCCATTTCAATGGTGAGTAAATAGTAATTATCCTAACAAGTGCAGAAAGTTATACATTCCGCACGCGACCGCCGTTGCGCGAACAACGTGGAGAGGAGTTTGAGCAAGCAGTTAAGGGCGAAAAAGATACTTTATGCATGATTCAGGATCAACATTTTTCTCCGACCCTATCAATGTAGTAAACAAAAAAAAAATAGTGTTACTAAATAGTTGTGTGTAAAATTCATTCTCAGTGCGGAAAAGTGACACTTTTCCAACTATAAATCGTGCGGAAAAGTGGTATTTGCCACACGCTTTCCCGCACGCTAGCAGAAAATTGTTATTTTCCTAACAAGTGCAGAAAGTTGCATTTTCCTAACAAGTGCAGAAAGTTGTACTTTACGCACGCGACTGCCGTTAACCCGAACGACGCGTAGCGGAATTCAGGCAAGCAAGCAGTCAAGAGCGGGAATAGTTATTTACCTAACTAGTAAACAGAACCCTGATACCTCACTGTAAAACAAATCCAAACGTGTTTAGAACGACTCCAGAGTCCTTTCCTTCTGTTTTCCAGTTTGTCAAGTAGTTTCGACCTTCTTTGATGTTTTTAGGACAACGTAGGTTTTCAGAAATCTTCGTCCTCTTTTTGATCTTCTACAGCTCATCCAGAATCCTTTTACAGTGTGGGCAAAAATAACTTTTACGCACGCCGTGTGAAATGAGGACACAAAGAAAATGAATTCGGAAAGTGACATTTAAATGAGGAAAAGTCTAACGAGTATACGAGTTATAGTCCGAGCAAGCAGTCTAGCAAAGCAAAACACAAAAAAATCAGTGCGGGAAAGTGACAATTGTTAGTTAGTTAGGTACTTTTCTGTACGGAGTGCGGAGTACGCTCGTAGAACAAAATATAACTTTTTAATCCATTTTTAATTTCAAACATAACAATTTGGTAGCCCTAAGAAGAAGCTTTTTATGCAAGTAGGAAAAACGTTGTTTAATAACATTTACAAAAAATGTATTTTCCGCACTTGCCAAAACTACGCTCAGCGTCATTCGTGCAACTGCCCGTCGCGTGCGTAAAAGTATTACTTACCGCACAAGTTAGGTAAATCCTATTCAATAAACATTTATGTTTTAGGATCCAACTTTACTGCGGTACTAGTCATCGCCATCGTTAGGCTTGTTTGATTTGGACGATGACAATATTTACAGCTTACCAGATGTTACACCAGCCGATAGCAATGATAATGTTTCTAACATTTTTTTACAACATTCCGCTGATAATGCTGGTGCTGTTTCCGAAGTCCCCGCAAATGAAAAAAAGGAAACATTAATTATACATAGAGGACATGTCTTCTATGAAGTCCTTACTGCCATGAAGGAAAGAAACATATCGTTTAAAAATACCGAAGTAGAAATGGTTCTTCCAAATGGAAGCTCGAAAAAAGCAGAAGATATCGGAGGAGCGGTTCGTGATGCCATTTCAGAATTTTTTTAATGTTTTACGATTTGTGTACTGTGGGCAACGAATTAAAAGTGCCGACGCTGCGAAATGATTTCAGCATAGAGAATGGGAGGCTGTGGGAAAAATAATCGTAGAAAGCTACTTGTCCCAAAAATATTTCCTCATTAAAATAGCTCCAGTCTTTATGAAAAGTTGCTTAGGCGAAAAACTGCGGGATGATGAAATATTAGAAAATTTTTTACTTTACGTTCCAAGGTCAGATGCATTACTGCTTAAAAATGCATTCAGCAACTTTGAAGCTGTAGAGATGGAGGACGTTGTCGAATTTCGTTCGAATTATGATGTAAAATGGGCACAAACAAAAGACAATTTTAAGAAATTAATAACTCAAATTGCCGTTGAGGAGTTGATTCAAAAGCCAAACTATGTGCAAGCATGGAAAAATGCATTTGAAGATAATCGAAAACACTTAAACTTAATTGATATATATATGCGAAATCAACTGATAAAAATATTTTGTCGATGTTAAAGATACCACAAAAATTAAACGAAGACAAAAACAAAAATGAAAAAATTAGATCATCATTTCTCCGTTTTTGTACCGGCTCAAATTTAGCTAATAGTGCTATAAATTTAGATTTTAATGAATCAACAGGTTTAACTAGAGCCCCAGTAGCTCACACATGCAATAACTTCTTTCGACCACCTACGAGAGTTTTATGATCTTTAGATCAGAGTTAAATAACATTTTAGATGCTGGCGTTTGGGTGATGGACATTATTTAAATAGAAATCTTTAGAGTTAATTTTTGTACGTCATCTTATAAAAGAAGTTTTTCCGTTATGAATAAGGTATGTTATTTGAAGTACATAATTACGTTTTTGGTTTTTGTATACACCATACCATTGTAATTCAAATACTTATGTCATTTTTATTAAAGAAATGGTCAAATGATATTTAGATATGTCAAGTGAAATTTAGAAAATTTTAGTTGCAAATTAAATAAGAGATGTTTATTTCAGAAATTTTCAAATAAAATCCTGTATTAAAAAAAATTTATAAGCCATAAAAAATTACTTGTAACTTTAAAACCAATATATAACTGAAAAGTAATATTTTTTCAGAATTTCAAGTGACGGTTTTCAATATTCAGTTGACTAATCTAATTTACCGGTGATTTTTTTTTAATGTGATATATCTAAAATTTAATGAACCATTTCTCCAGCAAAATTGACATTCAATTGAATTGAATTACAGCGGGAAATTGTTAAGTAACTGGTAGTAATACGGAACAGGGGTGCAAAAGGAACCGAAGTTAAATGCAGGCTCGTGCTTAGCGTATCTGCGCACAAGTCTGCGATCCATCTCGGCACGCATTGCACAACTGTCCGTGGTACTTTGTGATAATAACACTGAACACACAACTGGTAAACTGGTAATAACCTAAGTCGCGGATGTCTATGCCAACTAGTAAAAAGTTCTATTTACTTGGCAAGATGCAGCAACCTGCGTGGGTGCTTCGAGTGACTGATACTCGTCGGTATGGGTACTTGCTATTTTGCCAAACTAAAGAGCTTCCGTATGAAGTACAGTCTCAACCAGGGTTTCATAGCCAGTGGCATGAAGAGTAAGGGCATATATGAGCAATTAAAAGCTGTTGGAAAAAATCGTCAAGTATTTCGAGGTTTGTAAAATCTCTTCACGCCACTGGCTAAGAAACCCTGGTTGGGACTGTACTTCATACGGAAGCTCTTTAGTTTGGCAATATAGCAAGTGCCCATACCGACGCGTATCAGGGACTCGATGCACCCACGCAGGTTGCTGCATCTTGCCAAGTGCCATATGTAACTTTTCAACAGGAATTAAAAGAAATTCCCCCTGTAACTTGGAGCTTATATGAGAAACATGAATTGCCTACCGCACCCAAGAAATAATTTTATAACGTGCGTAATAATGTTAGCGCCACCTAATTTATACTTGACATATTTACAGGCCGCAACGAACATACCTATCCAAAAACATCGATTGCCATACGCAGCGCGCTAACTTACAGCTGGCCCGCTTAAGTAGGGGTACCGGTCAAAATACAAATCAAATAATATCTATCATTGCGATTAAATACCCATAACCCGATACCCGGACTAATAAAATTTCTTCAAAGAAATCTTAAGCATAGGAGCATGACCAAGTGTGACCTAAAATATAAAGAAAAGTGCTGAATTGTTATTTTAAAGAGGCCCGATATCCAGAATTTGTTTACATTTTAAAAAAAAAATCGAGCTAATAGCCGTAGTCAATAGAACCTTATTGAAAACCCAGATTTAATAAGACTATATGATGTAACAATTATTAGAAAAGAGTAAAAGAGACGAAATGATAACCCAATTCACTTGGAGTAATTAAGAGACATTTAAAAAAAAAATAGAGCAAGCAGTAAGGTCTACGGTCAACAACCTCTGGTCATTTAATAAAAACTAGCGTCATTTCCAATCCTTAGTCAGTGGGTGCCAGTTATTAAGGAAAAAAAAAATTGAAGCAAAAAAAAAACTGATTAGTGTGTTAGTGTAATTTTAGAAAAAAAAGAAACCGAACAATAAAATACAAACCATAATTTGGATAAATAGTTTTTTATTTTATGTGGGGTGTATTCGAGAATGATCAGTTAAGCAACTGGTATACCATTTGGCCCTTTACCATTTGTGGGAATTTTCCACAAACTCTTCCAATCCAGAGTACCGGGTGCCTCAGTACGAGGCCACCCTAGCGATTTTGGCCACATGGAGAATGGTCATTCACCTGGAATACACAATGTTGCGCTACCAGCTACATGGATGTCCACAGGTCCAGCTTCCTCCATGCCAGTGCGCGGTGTGCGTACCACCCCAGGTGAATCTTTTCACCCCACGACATTTTTGGGCCACCTGGGCACATTTAATAATTTTTTTTTACTTGTGCTTGCCCTATATGCATATTTACCATGCCTTGCGAGCACATGCACGCATAACCTCAGGCACTGCTTCAGCCAGCAGAACTAGTTCCCCCAAGACCAGCCCCAGTTCCACCGCAAGAAAACCCACCGCCACCACGACAGCGTTTGCCACCCCATGTTCCGACGCCCCACAGAAACCAGCGGTACGGCCAGTATTACGTAACCTATTAATCCGGCCCAACAACCCGTTGGATCGAAACCAATAAGTCATTGCCCAAGAACCTGGCAATGCCTTGAGGTTCCGAATCCGCAGACGCCGCCCAGAATCCCCGGACAGTGGCGTGGACGAACCAAGAATCCTCGAATCAGAAAGAGAGGAGTAATTGAAATGTTCTTATAATAATTATCTTTCAGTTTTTAACACTAGATTCGATACGTTTTTTTTATATACATTATACTTATACAAGTTTTTTTTTAGATAAGTGGTTATTATGAACGATTTTTATTATTAACCATTTTTTTAATATTATTTTTTTTATATATTTACTTATAGCATATTTATACCTATATATTTTTAACCATACTATATCCATTTACTTATTTTATTATTTACAAAATTTTATTCAATTTAAGTTTTTTCTATTTTAGAAGTAAGCAATCCTTGCTTGCTTAGGCGAAAAACTGCGGGATGATGAAATATTAGAAAATTTTTTACTTTACGTTCCAAGGTCAGATGCATTACTGCTTAAAAATGCATTCAGCAACTTTGACGCTGTAGAGATGGAGGACGTTGTCGAATTTTGTTCGAATTATGATGAAAAATGGGCACCGACAAAAGACAATTTTAAGAAAAATAATAACTCAAATTGCCGTTGAGAAGTTGATTCAAAAGCCAAACTATGTGCAAGCATGGAAAAATGCATTTGAAAATAATCGAAAACACTTAAACTTAATTGATATATATGCGAAATATGCCCCAACTGATAAAAATATTTTGTCGATGTTAAAGATACCACAAAAATTAAACGAAGACAAAAACAAAAATGGAAAAAGTAGATCATCATTTCTCCGTTTTTGTACCGGCTCAAATTTAGCTAATAGTGCTATAAATTTAGATTTTAATGAATCAACAGGTTTAACTAGAGCCCCAGTAGCTCACAGATGCAATAACTTCTTTCGACCACCTACGAGAGTTTTATGATCTTTAGATCAGAGTTAAATAACATTTTGGATGCTGGCGTTTGGGTGATGGACATTATTTAAATAGAAATCTTTAGAGTTAATTTTTGTACGTCATCTTATAAAAGAAGTTTTTCGGTTATGAATAAGGTATGTTATTTGAAGTACATAATTACGTTTTTGGTTTTTGTATACACCATACCATTGTAATTCAAATACTTATGTCATTTTTATTAAAGAAATGGTCAAATGATATTTAGATATGTCAAGTGAAATTTTGAAAATTTTAGTTGCAAATTAAATAAGAGATGTTTATTTCAGAAATTTTCAAATAAAATCCTGTATTAAAAAAAAAATTTATAAGCCATAAAAAATTACTTATAACTTTAAAACCAATATATAACTGAAAAGTAATATTTTTTCAGAATTTCAAGTGACGGTTTTCAATATTCAATTGACTAATCTAATTTACCGGTGATTTTTTTTTAATGTGATATATCTAAAATATAATGGACCATTTCTCCAGCAAAATTGACATATACTTAACGGTTCATGAATTACAGCGGGAAATGGTTAAGTATCTGTTAGTAATACGGAACAGGGGTGCAAAAGGAACTGAAGTTAAATGCAGGCTCGTGCTTAGCGTATCTGCGCACAAGTCTGCGATCTATCTCGGCACGCATTGCACAACTGTCCGTGGTACTTTGTGATAATAACACTGAACACACAACTGGTAAACTGGTATACCATTTGGCCCTTTACCATTTGTGGGAATTGTCCACAAACTCTTCCAATCCAGAATACCGAGTGCCTCAGTACGAGGCCACCCTTGCGATTTTGGCCACATGGAGAATGGTCATTCACCTGGAATACACAATGTTGCGCTACAGGTGAATCTTTTCACCCCACGACATTTTTGGGCCACCTGGGCACATTTAATAATTTTTTTTTACTTGTGCTTGCCCTATATGCATATTTACCATGCACTGCTTCAGCCAGCAGAACTAATTCCCCCAAGACCAGCCCCAGTTCCACCGCAAGAAAACCCACCGCCACCACGACAGCGTTTGCCACCCCATGTTCCGATGCCCCACAGAAACCAGCAGTACGGCCAGTATTACGTAACCTATTAATCCGGCCCAACAATCCGTTGGATCGAAACCAATAAGTCATTGCCCAAGAACCTGGCAATGCCTTGAGGTTCCGAATCCGCAGACGCCGCCCAGAATCCCCGGACAGTGGCGTGGACGAACCAAGAATCCTCGAATCAGAAAGAGAGGAGTAATTGAAATGTTCTTATAATAATTATCTTTCAGTTTTTAACACTAGATTCGATACGTTTTTTTTATATACATTATACTTATACAAGTTTTTTTTTAGATAAGTGGTTATTATGAACGATTTTTATTATTAACCATTTTTTTTATATTATTTTTTTTATATATTTACTTATAGCATATTTATACCTATATATTTTTAACCATACTATATCCATTTACTTATTTTATTATATACAAAATTTTATTCAATTTAAGTTTTCTCTATTTCTCTATAAAAAAATTTATGAGCCATAAAAAATTACTTATAACTTTAAAACCAATATATAACTGAAAAGAAATATTTTTTCAGAATTTCAAGTGACGGTTTTCAATATTCAATTGACTAATCTAATTTACCGGTGATTTTTTTTTTAATGTGATATATCTAAAATATAATGGACCATTTCTCCAGCAAAATTGACATATACTTAACGGTTCATGAATTACAGCGGGAAATGGTTAAGTAACTGTTAGTAATACGGAACATGGGTGCAAAAGGAACTGAAGTTAAATGCAGGCTCGTGCTTAGCGTATCTGCGCACAAGTCTGCGATCCATCTCGGCACGCATTGCACAACTGTCCGTGGTACTTTGTGATAATAACACTGAACACACAACTGGTAAACTGGTAATAACCTAAGTCGCGGATGTCTATGCCAACTAGTAAAAAGTTCTATTTACTTGGCAAGATGCAGCAACCTGCGTGGGTGCTTCGAGTGACTGATACTCGTCGGTATGGGTACTTGCTATTTTGCCAAACTAAAGAGCTTCCGTATGAAGTACAGTCCCAACCAGGGTTTCATAGCCAGTGGCATGAAGAGTAAGGGCATATATGAGCAATTAAAAGCTGTTGGAAAAAATCGTCAAGTATTTCGAGGTTTGTAAAATCTCTTCACGCCACTGGCTAATAAACCCTGGTTGGGACTGTACTTCATGCGGAAGCTCTTTAGTTTGGCAATATAGCAAGTGCCCATACCGACGCGTGTCAGGGACTCGAAGCACCCACGCAGGTTGCTGCATCTTGCCAAGTGCCATATGTAACTTTTCAACAGGAATTAAAAGAAATTCCCCCTGTAACTTGGAGCTTATATGAGAAACATGAATTGCCTACCGCACCCAAGAAATAATTTTATAACGTGCGTAATAATGTTAGCGCCACCTAATTTATACTTGACATATTTACAGGCCGCAACGAACATACCTATCCAAAGACATCGATTGCCATACGCAGCGCGCTAACTTACAGCTGGTCCGCTTAAGTAGATGTGCCGGTCAGAATACAAATCAAATAATATCTATGATTGCGATTAAATACCCATAACCCGATACCCGGACTAATAAAATTTCTTCAAAGAAATCTTAAGCATAGGAGCATGACCAAGTGTAACCTAAAATATAAAGAAAAGTGCTGAATTGTTATTTTAAAGAGGCCCGATATCCAGAATTTGTTTACATTTTTTTTAAAAAAATCGAGCTAATAGCCGTAGTCAATAGAACCTTATTGAAAACTCAGATTTAATAGCACTATATGATGTAACAATTATTAGAAAAGAGTAAAAGAGACGAAATGATAACCCAATTCACTTGGAGTAATTAAGAGACATTTAAAAAAAATAGAGCAAGCAGTAAGGTCTACGGTCAACAACCTCTGGTCATTTAATAAAAACTAGCGTCATTTCCAATCCTTAGTCAGTGGGTGCCAGTTATTAAGGAAAAAAAAAATTTTGAAGCAAAAAAAAAACTGATTAGTGTGTTAGTGTAATTTTAGAAAAAAAAAGAAACCGAACAATAAAATACAAACCATAATTTGGATAAATAGTTTTTTATTTTATGTGGGGTGTATTCGAGAATTATCAGTTAAGGAACTGGTATACCATTTGGCCCTTTACCATTTGTGGGAATTGTCCACAAACTCAGTACGAGGCCAACCTAGCGATTTTGGCCACATGGAGAATGGTCATTCACCTGGAATACACAATGTTGCGCTACCAGCTACATGGATGGCCACAGGTCCAGCTTCCTCCATGCCAGTGCGCGGTGTGCGTACCACCCCAGGTGAATCTTTTCACCTCACGACATTTTTGGGCCACCTGGGCACATTTAATAATTTTTTTTTACTTGTGCTTGCCCTATATGCATATTTACCATGCCTTGCGAGCACATGCACGCATAACCTCAGGCACTGCTTCAGCCAGCAGAACTAGTTCCCCCAAGACCAGCCCCAGTTCTACCGTAAGGAAACCCACCGCCACCACGACAGCGTTTGCCACCCCATGTTCCGATGCCCCACAGAAACCAGCAGTACGGCCAGTATTACATAACCTATTAATCCGGCCCAACAACCCGTTGGATCGAAACCAATAAGTCATTGCCCAAGAACCTGGCAATGCCTTGAGGTTCCGAATCCGCAGACGCCGCCCAGAATCCCCGGACAGTGGCGTGGACGAACCAAGAATCCTCGAATCAGAAAGAGAGGAGTAATTGAAATGTTCTTGTAATAATTATCTTTCAGTTTTTAACACTAGATTCGATACGTTTTTTTTTATATACATTATACTTATACAAGTTTTTTTTTAGATAAGTGGTTATTATGAACGATTTTTATTATTAACCATTTTTTTTATATTATTTTTTTTATATATTTACTTATAGCATATTTATACCTATATATTTTTAACCATACTATATCCATTTACTTATTTTATTATATACAAAATTTTATTCAATTTAAGTTTTCTCTATTTTAGAAGTAAGCAATCCTTACCTTTTAAGTCATACAAATAATGCACTAGGCCCTAACGAGTAAAATAGTGGCTACTGGCAAATTTAATGGGCTTTAATATTAAAACAAACATCCTCGAAAGATATTGTTAAGAATAGCCTTACAACCAGGCATAAATATCATTTAAAAGAAAAAAAATCCATCTATAAGTAATATACTTCTGTATATTCTCCTTATTCTGTGTAATATTTGGAATTTAGAAATCGTTCAAAGGTTGATAATAATTAGTAAAGATAACCACTACATTAAAATATTTGGATAAGTTGTTTTTAATCTTTATCATTAAAACCAAATATTATTAATTTGTCATTATCAACCAAATATCATTAGTTTATCATCAAATAATAGTTGTTTTAAACTTTGTAATTATTATTATCATTATCATTAATTTGTTAACAAATCATGTGCTTTCGAAGTGAAGGGCCAAGATATAAAACCATGCGTCTAATTAGGCTAAATCATTCAAGTTCGAATCGTAGTAGCTGTAAGTAGTTAATAATAAGCAGTTTGTAAATTACCTAACCCATTCAATGAACCCATCGTTACAGAATTCAAAACTAGATACAATGTAATTCCCTCTGAATGCTTTAATATTCAAACCAAGTTTGATTTGATTGATAGAATCCCTTAGATTAAGTCATCTAAATTCTGAAGAAAAAGAAGCAGTTATAAAAATTTGTAAGGAATTCTCATCGGTCATGTATACTGACAAATCCGATTTATCTTTTACCAGTCATGTTAACATCCGTACTAAAGATGATAAACCAATTTATGTAAAGTCATTCAGACATCCCCCGTCTATGCTACCAGAAATAACAGACAGAACAGATTCAAAAACTTCTTGACAATAAAATAATTAAACTTTCTATATCTCCTTATTCTGCCCCAGTCTGGATCGTTCCAAAAAAATTAGATGCTTCAGGAGAAAAGAAATTTAAAATGGTAATTGATTACAGAAAATTAAATGAAAAGACAATCGACGACAAATTTTCTTTACCTAAAATAGAGGAAATATTGGATAACTTAGGAAAGTGCCAATATTTCACTGTTCTAGATTTAGCCCAAGGTTTTCATCAAATAGAAATGAACCCTAAATGTCAAAAACGCCCCTGCTACATTCCAAAGAATGATGGATAAAATCTTAAGAGAACATCTTTTTAAGTTTTGCTTTGTTTACATGTACGACGTCATCATATTTTCTAAATCCCTTCACGATCACATCCTTCACATCAGAACTATCTTTCAAAAATTAAAAGAAATTAATTTAAAGGTTCAGTTAGACCAAACTGAATTCCTATGCAAGGAAGTTCTATTTCTTGGCCACATAATAACCCCTGAAGAATTTAATTTTGATATTAAATACAAAAAAGGCAAAGATAACAAAGTTGCTGACGCCTTATCTCGAATACAAATTAATACACTAGAAACCGAGTCTAATATTCCTAATAATTACATAAATGATACGGCAAATATTGAAGATTTTGACATCAATACTGTACATAGTGACAGCGGTGCACTGAATATCAGCATGTCAATATCCGAACTACCTATTAACTATAGTAACCTACGTATAGTAATTAAATTTGGCCAAACTTATCATGTTTTTTTATTAGTCACCCTTTGACATTTAACAGACAATAAAAAATTTTGCATATTTATTCGTGATGAACCCCTAAAGAATTAATTCATAAAATTTTTACAAGAAAATGGCAATAACAAAATACGCATCAAAATTTCAACAATTTTACTTCCTGACATAGTTCTTAAAACCCAACAAAGAGAAATCATTTCGCAATATCATTCACAAAATCATAACTGAAACATATAATCATCTTAAAACCAAATATTACTGGCCCCAATTACGAGAGTCCATTCAAGATTACATAAATAAATGTGACCTATGCTTAATAAATAAATACGAATGTAATCCTTATGAATTAAATTTTCAAGGACCTTTAATAGCTCCCAAACCATTTGAAACCTTGTATATCGATCTTTATAAATTTAGTAATCAACTACTTATCACCATTATAGACTCCTTTTCTAAATTTGCACAAGCCTACGCCATACCGAACAAAAATGCCATAACAGTCCTAAATAAACTTCGCCATTACTTTTCGGAACATGGATATCCGCGAAAATTGGTCTTTGACAAGGGAAAAGAGTTTAATAATAATGTATTAAAGGAATTTTGTTCTCTTTTTAATATAGACGTTCATTTTACCACCCCCTGTAATTGTACTTCAAACAGTGTAGTGGAAAGATTATATTCCACATTAACAGAGAAATTAAGAATTCAAAATCAAAACAATCCTAATGAATCTTTATGTCTACTTATGATTACCGTAATCTTAAATTACAACTACAGTATCCATTCCACCATTGGTTATCCACCATTTGTCCTTATAAATTTACCTTGCTGTTATGAACCAGAAATTAGCGAGATGACAGTTTACTACCAAAAAACAATGCAAAATCAACAAAAGAAAACGCAAAATCAAAATTCTGTTTCACCCGACTTAACACCATCTACTTCAGATAACCAAACAATTTTTGGACGCGACAAAAAAATTAAAACTAAAAACAAACCACTTTATAAAAAAGAAAAAATTAAAAAACAAAAAGGACCAATACTAACGATAGGAACCAAGCAAAATAAAAATACCAATACACATCTAAGACACATAAAAAGATTAAGAAAGAATCTTTCTTTTCAGACTCCTGCTTCTTCAAACTGTTCAAACTCTGCAAGTAACACCAATTAATTCAACTACCTACTCAGAACTTCTATCTAACCAAACTTACATACAAGATCATCTTCATTCCACGTATGTAAATTTTAATTTATCTCAAATTTTTGAAACTTTGCAAATTCTAAATCATTCACTTAATCTTATAAACAAATCAAAAAACTTTTATGTAAAACAACAGATTTTTGCAACAAATGAATTAATATCAAATTGTTTCGCGACATGCAATAAATTAATTCCCAGTCGCCAAAAGCGCGGTTTAGTTAACCCCTTAGGTTCTGGAATAAAATTTGTAACAGGAAATCTTGACGAGCAAGACCTACAAGAAATAAATAAACACTTTGACATATTGACACAAAACCAAAACAAATTAACTTCTCGATTAAATAGTTACAGTTCATTAGCCGAACATATTTCAAACAGATATAATGATCTTATAAGTCATATCAATTTTCATTCAAGTGAACTACAAAGAGTTCTTAATAAGAGATACAACGAAACCGATAAAATCTGGAATATTTTAAACATTAGTTTACAAACACAAAGAGTTGAAAATTATCTAGAAATGTTAGAGAGAACAATATCATTCGCTCACACTGAAACACTTAATTTAGAAATGTTCGATTTAAATGAAATCAAATCACTTTGGGAGTACTTACAAACACACTATACTAAATTCCTTTTATGGCCAATTAGTACAGGCTGTAGAATTAGTGCAATTATGTAAAACCGCAGTTTTTTAATCTTAGTTATAAAGATTCCAATTTTTAGCGATTATACTTTTAAAATGTCAATGGTTTATCCGATTCCCTATAATAATGTATTAACAGTCATACCTTCAAGTTATGTGTGCGATTCGGAATGGTTTAAATCTTGTAGAAACAACATGAGATTTCTAATACTTATAATTACGTTATACAAACGGAGAATAAACAAATTATTTATAGTACATCACAGACTAACCCCATCTTGAGTTGTGTCAAAAAGTCGTACGTAACGATTCGGAAAATTGTAATATTATTAAATCAAACTGCACAGTAATTATCAATCAAAACAGATATGAACCAAAGGATAATACTATTGAGCATTACCCTCTTAAAATAAAATATTTTATGAGCACCTCAAAACTAAATTGAAATTTGGGTCATATCTTACAACCAGAAAAAATTAATCAAAATCTTTTTCAACCATTTGAATTCGAAACCTACAGTTTTCATAAAAATGGACATAATTATTTACTGTTTTTTATTCTCCTTTTGTTAATAGTCACTATAGTTTGTATTTATCAAAAATATTTTAGACATAAAGTAATATCTAAGGATAGTATTAAAAGATGGTTAAAGGATGATAAAAACATAGGCAAAAACATAGAATTACAAGATAAATCATGAGGTCATGATTTCTTTTAAGGGTGGAAGAGTAATATACTTCTGTATATTCTCCTTATTCTTTGATATTTAGAAATCGTTTAAAGGTTGATAATAATTAGTAAAGATAACCATTATATTAAAATATTTGGATAAGTTGTTTTTGAACTTTGTCATTAAAATCAAATATTATTAATTTGTCATTATCAACCAAACATCATTAGTTTATCATCAAGTAATAGTTGTTCTAAACTTTGTCATTATTATTATCATTATCAATAATTTGTTATCAAATCATGTGCTTTCGAAGTGAAAGGCATAGATATAAAACCATGCGTCTAATTAGGCTAAATCATTCAAGTTCGAATCGTAGTAGCAGTAAGTAGTTAATAATAAGCAGTTTGTAAATATTAAAAGAAATAAAGTTTTTAAAAAGCTTGCTGTGCATCTTTGGAACTTAATTTATATATAAAAGAAAAGGAGAATACTGCGAAGGTACGTTTTTTTCAACATTAAAACTGTCAGGTATAAACCTACCCTAAAGAATCCAAAATTAAAAATATCTTTAAAATTATATAATACTTTTTAGAACTACGCTCTTAATAAGTATATTTAAAACTAAGAAATATACCACAATCGACCAAATTAACGTATAATTGCCATGGTAGTCTGTCCGTGGATCTATAACCTGTAAAAATTTTAAAACCCCGCTTGTGAGATATCAAACGGAAGGTATAGTAGTAGATTTATACGGAAACCTCTGTTATTATATTCACGTTAATAAACGAAATTTCACAGCTGACTGCACCTTGTAAAAAACTACGAAATTTGCCTATAAGTGTGCCTAACCCAAGAGGGCGTTACATTTCATAATTTACGACCAAATAAAGATCTTCCGAGAACTTTATTTGAACCGAAATAGGGAGGAATGTAAAGAACACCCGTTTCCCATTAAAAATTAAAAGATATGTACCATTTTATTTTCATAAAATGATTCCAGTTCATTGCAAATTGTTAAAAATCGCGAGAGCCGTCAATAAAAAAAATCACGATAAAATTTAAACCTATACTTTATTACAAAAAAAAGTTCATGGGCTATATTTATTTAAATAAATTTTAGAAAAAAAAAACTCAAATAAAATAAAATGATAAAAGTATCTAAGTACTTACAACCCTGGCTACTAAACTTCACTTAATAACCAGCACTAATAAACCAAAATAAGTATAATCATGGGCATACTTTAAACCACCACAATTGATGCACCCAACTGACGACCTGTTCATCTCGCGATTTGCAACTAAATAAACGCCCGCAAAAATTATTGTGTACAAATGAGTCCCCACGTTATGCATCATCTCGCATTCCAATGTCTTCAAATTAGGGCAAAAGTTATATTTCGCTGAATTAAAACCAAAGCAGGTTACCAGCTCAAAGTAGGTCTCGAGATTTTTGCCTTTTCTTATTAAAACGTCTGATACAACAAAATTCCTTGTATAGAAAGGGGCCCGTTGGGGACCGTCCAACCCAGAAAAACAAAACCCCGTGATTTCAAAGAAATTCCAAAATGCTTACGAAGATCAAGCCTGACGTCAGTAAAAATTTAATATAAAACACCAAATTAGAACCATAGAGAGGCAGTCTAAAAACAACCAGCAAACTAGTTAAAAGGTTCAGCCTAGTGTTTCAAAAGTAATTTTTAAAAGTTTAGTAAGACCTAAGTCGTGTTAATAGTGCCAAAATGACTCAAAAAGTAAGTATCCAGTTTTAAGGATAAAAATTGTACTTTTAGTGAATAAGTTAGTTAGTACCGAAAAATGTTGGTGGCTCTCGGACTAGTGAAATCCCAGACTGTCTAGCATGTAAGAGTTTAAAAACTGAAAACTCCTAGGAACTCTGATATACAGTTGAACAATGACCAGGTATTTTGTTTTTAAACGTATTATCGTATGATTTCGAGGTATTGACACTGTTGGACAGGTATTATGATTTTCTGTAGTGCTAAACCGTAAATATTAGATACTGTACTAGTGTTTAACCATTGATTGTTTAAAAATAATGGGACAAAGTGCTCCAAACTGTTTCTTAATTTTTACAAAATGTACATTCTATTGAAATTTTAGCCAATTCTAATGTTTATTTGACCCCTATGGATTTCGTATGACCCATTTTCACGTCGCTTCGACATTTCTTGAGCTATACGTTGACTGACAGAAAAAAAGAACCTCTACTCTTATTAACTTTATTGAAGGTTCGCATTATAAAACGACCTTATGTTATCTTCTGGGTTTGGTGGAAAATTAACATATTGTGTAAGGTGGTGTGCAATTATCTGGGAAACTTTTTTGATGATTCTGCGAATTATTGACTGGAATTTATTAATAAGTAGGAAAGTAGGAAAGAAGGGGCGGGGGGTTTGAATGTGACAGGGAAACTTTTTTGATGATTCTGCGAATGGAAGTTATTAATAAGTAGGAAAGAAGGGGGGGGGGGTTTGAATGTGGCAATCTTAATATTTTAAAGCAGGTTTATGCCATGTATGTATAATAATGGAAAAAATAAATGCTTAATATATTGTAGCTGTCTTTTTCTACTATACAGGAAACAGTCAGAGATATAAAATTAAGCACTAAAGTTATCCGTTGTGCATTACGTATGTTGCTTATAAACCCGCTTTAACATTCCTGCAAAGAATCAGAGGTAATTATGTAGTAAACTTTTATTTTAGACTTAATGTGGTAGATTTTAACTCCTATTATGTGTTTACATAATGTTTTTTTCATAGAAAGCTAAAATAAAAGAAAAACCGTTTACTACACTTTTACTGAATCATACTTACTAGTATACTTGCTGTGGCATAATACCGAAGTGTGGATGGTAAGCCCAACATTGGGGATACTGGCCTTTTAATCTCTCTTTCTATCAGCGGCAGTATGTATATTAAAAAACAAAAGATCAAAAGATCTTGGGTGGAAATAACGAAAATTCAAACTAGGATGAGCATTCCACAAGGAACACACAAAAGATCAAAGCGAAAAGAGAAATGATTAAACGATGTTTCGCCCTGAGTAACCAGCGTGGGCTCATCAGTAGTTTTACCATTTCTCTTTTTGCTGTGATCTTTTGTGTGTTCCTTGTGGGATGCTCATCCAAGTTTGAATTTTCGTTATTTCCACCCAAGATTTTTTTATCTTTTGTTTTTTAGTTTCCCTTCGGTTGAAGTAACTGATTTGGAGGTTTTTTTACCTTCTTTTTTGTTTTAATTGCCTTAGGAGCATAATCCTACAGGAAATATTAACACGCCAGGACGAATTCGTATTAGGTAACTTGGATAAGTACCAGTGCGGAACGATGCCTATTTGTGAGTGGTTCAAGGTTGGAAATCAAAGTGTATGATGGTGTTTAATGATGTATAGTAGAGGGTGACCAGTGAAACTACTGATGAGCCCACGCTGTTTACCTAGGGCGAAACATCGTTTAAACATTTCTCTTTTCGCTTTGATCTTTTGTGTGTTCCTTGTGGGATGCTCATCCAAGTTTGAATTTTCGTTATTTCCACCCAAGATCTTTTGTTTTTTAGTTTCTTTTCGGTTGAAGTAACTGATATGGAGGTTTTTTTAACTTCTTTTTTGTTTTAATTGCCTTAGGAGCATAATCTTACTGGAAATATTAACACGCCAGGACGAATTCGTATTAGGTAACTTGGATAAGTACCAGTGCGGAACGATGCCTATTTGTGAGTGGTTCAAGGTTGGAAATCAAAGTGTATGATGGTGTTTAATGATGTATAGTGGAGGGTGACCAGTGAAACTACTGATGAGCCCACGCTGGTTACCCAGAGCGAAACATCGTTTAATCATTTCTCTTTTCGTTTTGATCTTTTGTGTGTTCCTTGTGGGATGCTCATTCAAGTTTGAATTTTCGTTATTTCCACCCAAGATCTTTTGATCTTTTTTTTTTAGTTTCTTTTCGGTTGAAGTAACTGATTTGGAGGTTTTTAACTTCTTTTTTGTTTTTATTATGTATATTGTTGTGTTTTTGGAAAATCTGTTTCTATTCAAAAATTTTTTTCTCTATAAAGTTCAAAGTGATTTTGTAAATCCCTGATATATCTTTTCGCTATTCTCAGGGAAAGCTCTTCTTCCTCTACCAAGTCCACAAAATTACAAAAGCCTCCTTAAAAGAATAGTTTAAAACCTCCATTTGGAACACAAACAAAAAAAACTTAACAAACAAACAACCCAGTGTTCTAACTCCATATACGAGTGTTAAGGAGGCTTTAAGGTAGAAAATTACCAACCCTATCAAAAGGTTTCCTGTTAAGTCTCCCTTTTTGGAGTATGGATACCAATTTTAAGAAAACGATACCTTAAAGTAGAAAGCAGCCTTAAGGAACGACTATTTTAAACCATTTCCCTACCAAACTTTGACCTTAAAGGCCAATTCATGGAATAAGCTGCTAAAATCCGAAGATTGCCGAGCGGCCATGGGCGGAGGAAACCAAATGAAAAGAGTAGAAATTGGTGTAGCACGGATATTTCGAAAAAATGTATGTCCTTCACCCTTAAGCGCGACACAAAATCTGGTAAAATGAAAGTTTTGATATATGTGCGTCTTGCTAAGGGTAAATAACGCGGGCACAAATAAATTATTTAAAAAAAATACTACAACTGCTTGTTGCACCAAATTTTTGGATGCACTGATTCCTCTCTACTATTTGCGACCTCTCATTCTCCTGTGCAACCCCTCAACAGTTTGAAAAAATTAAAATCTTGCTACACGTGAACAAGACGGGCACACATAAACTATTTTTAAAAATACTACAACTGTTTGTTGCACCAAATTTTTAAAGCAGTTTGGATGCACTGACTCTTCTCTACAATTTGACAGCTCACATGCCTCTCTGCCACCCGTCAACAGTTTGAAAAAAATTAAAATCTTGCTACACGTAAACAAAACGGGCATAAATAAACTATTTTTAAAAATACTAGAACTATTTGTTGCACCAAATTTTGAAAGCAGTTTGGATGCCCTGACTCCCCTCTACAGTTTGCCACACCACATGCTCCTCTGCCATGCATCAACAGTTTAAAAATATTAAAATCTCGCTAAGACTAAATAATGCGGCCGCAAATAAACTATTTCTAAAATTATTATAACTGTTTGATGCACCAAATTTATAAAGCAGTTTGGATGCACTGACTCTCCTCTACAATTTGCTCTGCGAGACATCAACAGTTTCAAAAATAAAATCTTGCTACATGTGTACAAGATGGGCACAAATAAACTATTTTTTAAAATACTAGAACTAGAACTATTTCTTGTACCAAATTTTTAAAGCAGTTTGGATGCACTGATCCCCCACTGCAATTTGACACCACACGTGATCCTCTGCCACCAGTCAAAAGTTTAAAAAAATTAAAATCTTGCTCCATGTATACAAGACGGGCACAAATCTATTTTTAAAATTAGAAGAACTGTTTGAGATTTTCGACAAGACCATCTAAAGATCAACTGTGAACTTCTGCGTTGTCTTTTGTAGTCATTGGTTTCATTCTTGTCTAATCTCATTTACTCAGATTCGAGCCCCTTTCGATCTACCAACAATATTCGCTGGTTGTTTTTGTTATTTATAACAATTAAGAATATTAAACTACTTAAAAACCATACAGTTCTCTATGCACAAAACACATTTGTAAATTGAGCAATCACTGACACAAAATTGTGACTATAAATAAAACGAAAAATCTTGTTACAACGTATATTATTATTTCTAGAACAATGTGTACAAGAAGAAAAAAATAGCCCTTTGTTAAAAAGTCACAGTGAGGCTTTGAAGGACATAAGACTCTCTGAGGAAGAAGCAAAAACAACGGCTAGGACTGATTCCAGAGGTTTTTATAAAAAACTCTGTATGCACCTTGGTCTGAAGACAACTATTTATAAAAATAAATTGTTTTTGGAGACAAATTTAGAAAGGGTATGTCTTTTTCCAATTTGTATAGCAGGCCCGGCGCTAAGGTGTTGACCGCCCGAGACAATTTTTTTAAATGCCTCCCTTGATTCATCGATCTGTTTTTAAATGTTAGCCGTTCAAATTAAAAGAAAAATCATTTTATGTCAATCGTAACCCACGAACTGTAGCAGCTAGGGATACAAGGTTTTATTATTTGTTAAGTCTGCCAGATTATTATTTTTTGAGATACCTAAGAAAAATAAAAATATACTTATTAAAACCGAACTCACGAACCGTAGCAGCTAGCGACACGTAGTTTTTACATTAAGATACATAATTGCATTTCAAGCAAAAAAAATATGTTAACATTTTTTTTTAATTAAAATTTTTTTTTTTTAAAAACAAACAAATGTGAAGTGTACTATGACAAAAGTAAATCAAAGATATTTTTGAAATAAAAAAAAATATTTAGTAATTCATTATACTGTTTGGGATACAGCTCTTCTTAATCTTCTTAAATTTTTTTTGTGACAAAGTGCCCAATTGGCCGCTCCCTAACACTGCAGCCTGAGGTGGCTGTCTCGTTGCCCAGCCCCTAGTGCCGGACCTATTTATAGTTAAATAACCACGTACCGTAAGTCCGTCCCGTAAAAAATTAGACAAATCAGGTAAATCTCTCCATTTTGAAATTCTTACAAAAGCTTTTACTGGAATTTTAGCTGGAGTATCACGAAGCCTCTCTACGCCATGTACAGGGGCACCGCGGTCGATATAGCAACGTTGATGTGTTTGAAGATAGATTCAGATTCAAAAACCACTCGGAGCCGTTTTCTTTTTGTCGCGGTTATAAAATTTGCCAAGAAGCTTCAACAAAAGAAGGAGACCTCGATTGTGTAATATCCGTAAATATTGCTTGAATGTAAGAACTACGTTTTTATTTAAATATGTATGTAATCAAAATTCTTTTATTTATATATATTTCGTAATTGTTTAAATCCTAACTTAAATTTTCTGCTTAATATTTATATGACGTAACGTATCAGCCGACATGGACAGTAGAAATGGCGCATCCTATGATCGATTAGCGATTGAATTGAGGTTAGAATCGTAACCGTTCTGAACCAGTAAAAGAAGCTGGTCCAAAACGGTCCAAAATGGTTGCAAATGTTAAATTTCTGTTTTGGTTCTGTGGGTGAAAGTTTAAAAGGAAGAAAAAAAAAACAATTTAAAATTTATAAAGATTTGGGAATAGTTGGCTAATATGGATCCTAAGGCAGAGGAAGAATTGGTACGATTCAAAATAAATGGAAAAATAGTTGACCTTGGAGGAGATAGAGCTACTTTAAACCTTCTGTTAAGTGATAGGTTTATAAAACGTTCCTTTATTTAAAAACACAGTTCGCGTTCGCAGTTCAGAAGTTGGTGCATCTCTGTTTTCTTTGTAAGATTAAAAGAGACAGATATACCTGAACTTCCCAACTGCGGACGCGAACTGCATCTATAAATAATCACCGATTTATAAATGCATTTCGCAGTTGTATCATTCATACAAGGCATAGTCATAGTTTTATTTCTAATTTTACTCATAATGCTATCTCTGTCACTGTTATTTTTCTTAACAAGACAGTGACTAAAGTATCGTTCATAATTAGTATAGTTATTGCAATAGTCATAACTTTTGTTATAAGGGACGCTGGGTCACTGTCTTTCTTGTTAATAGGACAGTCACAGAGCATGCATTATAACTAAAATTACGACTATTGCAATTACTATACCAATTATGAACAAGGCATAAAATTAGAACTAAAACTATGAGTGCCTTGTATGAATGATAGTTAAGAAGTTGGACCTATCTTCTTATTTCTAGTAAGAAGTTAAAAAGACTGAGATTAATCCTTGAACAGCATACATATAATCGCAGTTCAAGAGCAGGAGTTGGAACATCTCTTGTCTCTTTATTCCTTCCATAAGAATAAAAGAGACAGCAGATAATTAAACTTCCCAACTACAAAAGCAAAACATTTATAAATCAGGTGTTAGAGTCAATCATGCTATCAACTTAAGACCATATAACAAGCCGACTCTGGATGTTCGAAGTTGCAAGCATGTACTGATCATTTTGTTGAAAGGTGGTTGGGGTAATTTTTCATGAAAGGATCTTCTTATTTATACCTGGCGGGTACTTGAGTGCCTATATAGATTCTACTCTACTTGCAGCAGGACGCTTTGTGACCCTTGTACAGATAAGTTCGTCAGAATATAAGAAATAAGTTTTGGCTATAACTGCGGTTGTATGTGCTTGAAATAAGATATTACCAAGGTTTATGACCTATATCATTATGTGAAATCGGCTGGGTAGATAATGTTTCAATTATTATCTGACTTGAACACAGTAGGTACGTGGGTGCAATGGGCCCAGATGGGTGGCAAAGTGCAAAGCTAGCACCCGGAAAACTGACTGACTGATATATTCAATTAAGACTACACACGCAAGTTATTTAAATCAATTTAATCTATTTATTTACCCCGTTTATTTAGATTGTCAGCATTAATTCACCATTATGCTGTGTTTATACACATTAAGATTTAGAGGGACTGCAGATGTTTTTGCAAGAACATTACCTATTTGACATGCCATAATGTTTGTCAGGAGAATCAAAATCAAAGTTGCATCATCTCAATTTTTTTATTTCACAGTATTTTTGGCAGCTGTCTTTGACATATAGAGCTTGAATGTTTTTTTTTTAATAGAACACCCTATATTTTTGTCTATTTTTAAATTTCTAAAAGTGCTTACCATGTAATTGGATCGCCATATGATAATTTTTGAGATATTTGCAATTAGGAATTAATGTAGGATCAAAGCTGCCAAAGGCGATTGTTGATCCTGAAAATTTAATAAAGTTTAACACTTATTGTAAATGACATTGGCATGTTAAGAAATAAAAGTTATAAATTGCTGATTGAAAGTGTGCGGTATTGTTGGAAAGGTAGACAGACTTCACAGACATAGAATTGGTGGCCAGAATTTAAACTTTTTTATCTATCAAATCCAACTTAACTTAAAACAACCCAAAACAACTAAAAAAAAGTCAACCGAACCCAGTACCCCTTTTGAGATTTAAAAAAAGGCATAGAACCTAGTAAGTACCTACACAATGATTTATCATAAGATACCAAAACAAAATAAATCTATAATAACCCCATTTATAACTATGGATTCAATTTTAGATGATAACTTCACAGTTAACTACATACATGACCTGATAGTTGGCAAATATTTAATGGAAGAGGGCATTAATCCTGGTATGGCTGAAAATGTTGATATTGTTAGATTTGATATCCAGCCATTTGCCTATGATGCATTAAGAGGTAAGTAGGTAAAATAATATGTAAAAATAGTTAAATTAAATTAGCCATTAAATATTTTTTGTATTTTTTTCAAAATTTTATAAACAATATAAAAACATTTTAATAGCTTATATAAAAAAAGTATATAAATTATCCTATACAAAATTTAATCCCACCACAAGTCATTTTCACTTGGCATAGACCTACTGGAAAAAGATGAACAAAAAGTCACCTTGTACCTTCAAATCAAATCAAATTCTTTATTTCTTTATAGCTACATTTTGTAGATAAGATTAGTCAGATAAAACATAAAGCTCCATATTTCCGTTGTTTTGTACCCCAAGAATAAAGTTTAATAAATTAACATTTAAATTACTTTGCTGTAAGAAATATTTAGTACAAAACCCAAAAAATATAATTAGGTATGCCAAATTTGCTAAAAATTATCAGTAGAAATACAACGAGTGCATTAAAAATTATCGGTAATTTTTGGAAAATTTGCACTAATGCATTTTAAGTTGAAAAATAGCATGAGTGCCCGAGTGCCGTTTTCTCTTTAAAGTGCAAAAGAGCAAATTTGTCTAAAATTATTGATTAATTTTTAATTAGAGAATTTATGAACCAAATTTTATAATTATTCTTAGCTGAGTTTAGTTCGAAATGGCGTTAAAATTAAAAATAAAAAAAGCACAAAAAATATCTGTTTTCATAAGAAATTTAATCAATTTGACATCGATAATTTGCACTACTGCTAAATTATCGCCAAATTTTGCTCTGATTGGTCAAATTCTCCTCATTATATAATTGAAGACATTTTTTTTGTAGAGGTGCAAGCCTTGCAAGCTAATGATTCAGTCCAAAATGCCACTGGAAGCCAGCAAAGATCGTCCACTGGAAGAAGAATTGATGTGGCTGATGTCGATAATCGAGTTTGGGTTCCTCACAGAAGAATGCCCATGGATAGGGAGGCAGCCATCGCTCTTCAAAAAGAAGGGGCAGCTTCATCTGAAAATGGTCTGTCAAGAAAAGCCTCTGTCAGTGGCTCATCTACTTCGAGTAAAGTAAACAAATTAAGAAATAATGTTTATGAGAGAGTTGGCAAAACAATTCAAAAAGAAGTGGCAGCTACTGATTAATCTTTATCTGAAAATGAAGAAAATTCCACTTTTTTTAAACATAACAAAACGACCGAGAAAAGTAAGGCATTTATTACTTGAAACTGTGAAAAAGTGTCATGAATCCCAATCCGCCAATATTAACAAGATTCTTGATGTACAAAAGTAATACCTTAAAAAAAGTTATGAGCAGAAACAGGATCTGCTAAAAATTTTAAGCAGTCTTGTTAAAGACAATAAGTCTAAAAAACAGGTGATGACTCAGACTCTGATTAAAGTAAAAAAAGTCTGTTTGAGGCGAAAGCTATTGGATGCATTTTGAAATCAAGGCTTGGAGGGCATCCCCTCCGATTTTGGTAATTTTTCATAGACTTATTCCACTTACAGTGTCGTTAAAAATTTTAAAACATTTTGAGGCAGTATTGTTTATTAATTTTCTTAAAATGAAATTTGCCAATCTGAAAAACTACTTGCCAAAATTAAATTACAAATTATTAGTAAAAAATATATATTTTTTTACAAGAAAAGTGTTTTAAAGAGGTTTTAAATTCTTTTTAAATAAGGTGTCACTCATTTAAGTCTGGTAAGTAGTTCTTGACTGAGTAAGAGCAAAAATTGGAAAATTTTCAATTAAAAAAAAAAAAAATACTGGTTTCAAAAATTTTAAATTTGTGGATTTTTCAACTACACCCTACAGGGTGTCCCAATTCCGCACTTTTAAAGGGTTTAAGGTACTTCCAGGCGGGATAGAAAAAAAATGGTCCCCCTTGGCAAGGCTAAAATTTTGCGGTTTTCGAAAAGTCTGCATTTTGGGATGGGCTCTATAACTTCGATATTTATCGTAATATTATTTTTATGTAAGCCTTTTTGTTGACACTTTGAAAAAGAGCTTAACTGTCAAATTGAATTTTTCCTAAGGCATTTATTTTCTGAGATATAAACCAAACTTGGGGTTTTTGTTATGGAATAACCCTTATAACCCTTTTTAAAACAGCAAAAATCTGCTTAAGATGATGTGTCACATTTTGTGTTTTATTTTTTGAATTTTTTTTATTTTTATATAATTTTTTTATATTCTTACTACTTTGAAGAATATTTATTAATTTAAATTTTTATTAAAAATTTTTAAAAAATACAAAATTAAACATAAAGTGTAGCACATTATTTTAAAGGAAATTTTATGCTGATTTCATAAGGGTTATTCCATGAGAAAAATACCAACTTTGGTTTATATATCAGAAAGTAGATGCGTTAGGAGAAAACCAGTTTGACAGTAAAGTTCTCTGTGAAAATATCTATTTTTACATGAAAACAATATTCCCATAAACAACGAAGTTAGACCCCATCCCAAAATGCAGATTTTTCAAAAAATAATATTGTTTTCACTTGTTTTAAAATTTAAGCCTCCCAAACGGGTCACTTTTATCATCGCGCCTTGATGTACCTGAAACTCTCCAAAAGTGTCCAATTTGGGACACCCTATAAATATAATAAGTTAACCAAAAATTGTCCAAATCGGAGGTGGTGGAAAACCCAAAACAATTAAGGCAGGGTCAATAAAATCCAATAAAAAACGTTCTGTGATGATTTTTTCAAAGTTGTTACTATAATAATATATTTTATGTATAGGGTCCATTTCAAAGGATGCACCTGAATTTTTTTGAAAGTTGTTTAAAATAAAAAAAAAGTCCAAAACACCTAAGTTTTTCCGAATTTTACTGAGCTTCTCCCCCAAAATTTAACTAGAGAAAATGGTTCATTTGATACCTGCATGCTAAACTTTGAAAAATCTAACTTACTTTTTGAGATATACGCTTTAAAAGTAAGGTCAAATAGTAAACTCCAACCCTCATAGGAATGTATCCTAGAAAAAAAATGCAATGATAAAATGTTTTATTAACAAAAAGAAAAATTGACGTGTCCCGAAATTTGTCAAAAAAATATTACGTAAGTGAATATCTAAGTAAAGTAATCGCTAAATTTTTAAAAGTCTACAAAAATTAAAAAAAATTACAAAAATTCTTAGAAACAAAATCTTTGTGTTTTGTGGTTTTTTTCAGTTGAGAAAATCCAGGTGCATCTATTGGACACCCTGTATTTGCTAAAGTTTATTTTGTGTTAAAAGCCAAAAAATGGGGTTGTCTTTAGAGCTTATTAAGTAAAGTAAATCAATGCGAGCTTATTAGTGCAATTCTCACTAACATAGTAACTTTTATTAATTAATCGCCAAAATGTTTGTACTTTCTTGTACCTATGATTTAGTTCCTTTTACAAAGTGCTCTTTGACTGAACTTAAATGGATTTTTCTGCCAAAGTTATGAGAATAAGTTGTGATATCATAATCCACTTAATATGACTATTTGGCACTTAAACGTGATTTACTATCTGTATTAATTTAAGTTTTAGTTAAGAAAAGCATTAATAAAAATTATCCTTGCTTAAAATTTTTTTAGTGGTTTGTTTATTTAAATGTATAGTATTTTTGTAGTTTATTATTTTCTAGTTTTGTTTGTGGTTTACAAACTTACTTTCTTAAAAAAAGGAGTGTAAATGTGATTTATCTATATTACTTTAGTGGTTTTTGAGAATTTCTTCGTTTATTTTGTTATGTTAATAAGTTTTTTTATTTGTATGTTGTTTTTTGGTACTATCAGGGACCCATATAAGTTATATGGTCCCTGCTTCTAGTCTTAATAAAACCATACGATCATTCCATTTTTGCTTTTTATTTTACAAAATAACATTTACACCAACAGTCATTATTACGAAAAAGTTCCCACCGTAAATTTTGCCTTGATGCCTAATATAAACATACTGACTAAATTCCTTTTTTTCGGTCTCCTACTTATAAAAAATAATGTTAACAGCTCGCGGCTAAGCTCTGCTTTTTTATTATTGTGAAGCCCTCGCTGCGCTCGATATTTAAAGCAACGCTGGTTAAAAAATGTTTTAACCGCTAGTTAGGAAAACTACAATTTTTTAATCGTTATTCAGTCTAAAGTAAAATTTTAAATAGTAGTTAAAGATTTTGTTGAAGCTTGTTACAAATATTGTCACGCTTTCTTTTAGCGGCTATTTGTGAATCTTCCAAATAATATCCTGAATCTTCCATATCATGGTGTGCTTCAGGAACATCGAAAAAAATCTCTATTTATCAAACAGAAATTGTGTAAAACACAACACGCAGTAATAATTTTAATAGCTCTTTTAGTCGTGTAGACATTAATATTTTGTAAAAATGCTCATCTTCCCTTAAGAAGACCAAAGGCATTTTCAACTACCACCCTAGTCTTGCTTAATATGTAATTGTGATGGTGTGGTCGATTTCTGGCATTTTCATAAGGCTTCATTAGCCACACAGAAAGAATATAGGCACTGTCTCCTACTAAATAGAAGTTGCTTTCATAATCCTAATTTTTTCCAAATAATTTTCGAATGGCATCCTGTTCTTGAACTTGTAGGTATAATCTGGAACTCTTAAATACCTAAAAAAGTATTTAAGTACATTAAATTACTATTCCCCGAAGAGTATATTGTGCATGTATTAAGGCTCTATACAACACAAAACCAGCCTTAGCTACAAAATTTTAATTTGTGAAAAGAGATGATCAAGGTTTGTAATGTAAATCTAGCAAACTCCTTACCCATATTAATGAGTAATATAATTTTTTACAATTTATTATTATTATTATTTTTAATTATTATAATATATGGAACATGCTTTACCCTTGCATCATTTGCAGATCCATGAAATGCAACAAATATATTCGTAAATATTTTGTCGCTTGTGCAAACGGCCTGCAGATTAATTGATGTAAAGAATATCTATTTGGGTAACTATCCTGTTGTAGTTTTGGACAATTGCTTCGAATATGACAACCATCTATAGCTCCAATAACATCTACAAAGAAATTAAATTATTTATGCAAATTCAACAACTTGTCCAATTGCTTTTCTTAAGTCTCCTAACTGGTAAAAGATTTTTAGAAAGTTTGGTCATGCAGTGACAAATAACACAAAACTTACATAGGTAACTAGTGAAACAAAATTTCTGTCCATCAACTTATTACAATGAATTAAAATTAAAATAAACTTGCAACATTTCTTAAATACTTCAAAAACTAGAGATCTGACAAACACTGTTGAAAATGTAATTGTCCATCTTAATGTGAAAACCATATTTCTCTAGCTTCCATGTTTGTGACTTAATTTAGACCAGCGTGGGCTCATCAGTAGTTTCACTGGCCACCCTCCACTATACATCATTAAACACCATCATACACTTTGATTTCCAACCTTGAATCACTCACAAATAGGCATCGTTCCACACTGGTACTTATCCAAGTTACCTAATACGAATTCGTCCTGGCGTGTTAATATTTCTAGTAGGATTATGCTCCTAAGGCAATTAAAACAAAAAAGAAGTTAAAAAAAAACCTCCAAATCAGTTACTTCAACCGAAAAGAAACTAAAAAACAAAAGATCAAAAGATCTTGGGTGAAAATAACGAATATTCAAACTTGGATAAGCATCCCACAAGGAACACACAAAAGATCAAAGTGAAAAGAGAAATGATTAAACGATGTTTTGCCCTGGGTAACCAGCGTGGGCTCATCAGTAGTTTCACTGGTCACCCTCCACTATACATCATTAAACACCATCATATACTTTGATTTCCAACCTTGAACCACTCACAAATAGGCATCGTTCCGCACTGGTACTTATCCAATTTACCTAATACGAATTCGTCCTGGCGTGTTAATATTTCTAGTAGGATTATGCTCCTAAGGCAATTAAAACAAAAAAGGGTGGAAATTACGAAAATTCAAACTTGGATGAGCATCCCACAAGGAACACACAAAAGATCAAAGCGAAAAGAGAAATGAATAAACGATGTTTCGCCCTGGGTAACCAGCTTGGGCTCATCAGTAGTTTCACTGGTCGCCCTCCACTATACAGAAACTCCTGTAGCATTTGTCATGACATGTGTCTGTGCGGTAATTTTGAAAGTGCATTTTTATTTTGCAAGCTTTGAACGAAGAGCTTTTTTAATCTGTTATGATCGACTTCGTACGGCCGGTTTTTGTTAAAAACTAAAAGTTTGTTGGTGGAACGAATATTTTGGAAGTCTCTGAATTAGGTATTTTGAAATTTCATACTGTTTCCAAGAATTCTCAAAAGGTAATGAGGAATTTTTAATTTTCATTGAGAATTCCCAACAAAAATGTGAAATTCTTGTGTATATTCAACAACTCGGGCGTCAGTATGCATTTTATCAAAATGGTGTAAATGCAGGGTTCCAAAGTTATCAGGGAAAACCTGGAGGTCGGTAAGAAAGATGCGAATGCGACACAATTCTGTACATCTGTGCAACACATTCTCAACTAAAAAGTCAGTTAACTCTTTCCATTTAGTATCATTTACCATATTGACACCAAACTGACAGAAAATCCATGTTTTACCTGTCAATTTGGTCACAAAAGTGGCGGCAACAGTAGACTAGAGGGCACTGAAGAGGTAGGAGTTAACTGGCTTGTTAAGAAGTGTGTTGTTCTGTGATGTCTTCAAAAAAACCGAGAGATGGTAATGAATTTTTGCTGGACACCTTGAAAATGTGTAAACTTGATGTCTATGAACTGGTAGACCCTTTCTCCTTTTATTGCTTTAAATGATCATAACTTTTTTTTAGTGAACTAATTTTGATAAAATAAAGCCTATGTCCTGCCCAGGAATCCAGTAATGAAAGTCCCATCCAAATCGGTCGAGTAGTTTTTGCATGATGCTTTTTTGGTGTCTATATGGTTTGGTTAGAAGCGAACACCAAAAATTAAAAAAAAAATCCATGTTTTTTCTAGAGATTTTTTATATATAAAGATTTCATAACCCATATGGGATGCAGCTATTTTTTGTTTTGGGATACCAACCTGTCCAGACTAACAGTTAGGGAGGTGTAGGAAATCCTCGAGCAACTTGCTGCACAGCGTCAATTGCAGGGATTATGCAATCAAAGGCCAGATTTTACAGGAGGAGGTGGATCGGGCTGTCCAGTTTCAGACGCATAAAACGGAGTTGTTGGAATCAGTGTGCCCTATTTGCCGCAGCCCCCTAAAAGTGGGTAAAATTTTCCACCTAACAAGGTTTGCACAGGTTTTTTGTAAAGAGTGCTATTTAAAAGCTAAAAAAGTTGGGATATATTGTGAATTTGTGGAGTACCTAAGGCCCAAGAAGCCCACTTGCAGCATGTGCCGCAGTCCAGATATTGAAAATTTATCAATTTTGTAAATATCAGTTTCGTTTTCCATGATTTTGTTTTGGTTTCTTATTTGTCTGTAAGGAAGGCTATCACAAGCATGACACAAAGGAGAAATGAACAACAGCAATAAAGAAAATGAGTCTTCAATAAGGTCGCTTCCAGCAGAAATTGAGATGTTAGAGCTATCCCTCTCAGCAAATAATTGAAATTTTTGAAGCCATGATCATTTAACACTTTAACCTGGAAAAACTGGAAGTCAGTTAATTCAAAAATTTTAAGTCAGGAAGAAGTCAGTGAATTTGTTAATTTTTATCTTAAGTTATGGAAAAATAATGTTGAGTAGGTCAGAAAATTCTTGGGGGAATTCAAAAACCATTATAATTTTAATAGTTGCTCTAACATCATCTCTCATACATTTTTACTTTTATTTTTGACTTTTGAGAAATTTAAATTTAATTTTGAGAAATTTTTGTCGAGAATATTTAAAAAATAAAAATGTCAGAAATGCGATTTTTAGTAGTTTTATAAACATTTTCAAGAGCATTCAAAACGTGTGAAAAATATATTTTGAAGATTTTTTCTTAAGAACAGGTAAAAATGCTTTTGTTAGTAAAGTTTTTTTTGATTGATGATTAAACGATTTTTTGCCAGAGTGGGTTCATCAGTGGTTTCACTGGTCACCCTCTACCATACATCATTAAACACCATCATACACTTTGATTTCCAACTTTGAATCACTCACAAATAGGCATCGTTCCGCACTGGTACTTATCCAAGTTACCTGATACGGATTCGTTCTGGCGTGTTAATATATCCAGTAGAATTATGCTCCTAAGGCAATTAAAACAAAAAAAGAAATAAAAAAAACTCCAAGTCAGTTACTTCAACTGAAAAGAAACTAAAAAACAAAAGATCAAGAGATCTTGGGTGGAAATAACGAAAATTCAAACTTGGATGAGCATCCCACATGAACAAACAAAAGACCAAAGCGAAAAGAGAAATGATTAAACGATGTTTCGCCCTGGGTAACCAGCGTGGGCTCATCACTTTTTTCGGCAATACATCTAATCGCTCTGTTTGTGCCAAAAACACATCTGCTGAATCATTCGAACAACCCCACAGAATTATCACGTACCTTAATCTACTCTCAACATGAGAATAATAGACCTGTAAAATTGGAAATCAAAATATTTTCAAAAATTTTTAACCGCGCTTCAACTTCGCTATAAATTCGCTTGTCACTTGTCACTTGTTTTCTATTAACTAATTGATTTTTCGATAGAAGCGTCGAGAATTTTCAAGTTTTTAGTGAATTTTTCAACTTTTTTGAGACATGGTTTCAAAGTGTTGCGTGCCCAATTGTTCTTTTAAGAACAGTATTCCAAAGTGCCTGTCAAAAGAAATAGTACATAAACCTAGGGACAAAAGTGGCACTTTTTATCCCGAGGTGAAAATTTGTTGCCATCCCGAGCGATGCATTTGCTACAATTTGCTGAGGAATAATAAGGCACTTAGTCATGTGGTATATAATACCAAACAGGATTTAACACATTGTTTCAGTTATGGCAAAATAATTTAGTTATGGTTAAGCCATGATGGTAATTTAAGCCCTAAAATATTTTTGCATAATTTAATTTAAAAAAAATCTATGTTCACATTTTCGTGCCATGATTTTCGATTTTAGATGTATTGCCGACATTCCAAACTTTTGATTTCTCTTCTCACTGTTTTTTAGGCGTAAGTACCGCCAAAAAACATTTTCTCTAAGAGATAATTTAGTAAAGTGCAAAAATATTTAAGGTTGTTGAAGAGAGACAGCAGGCTATAAAAAAGTATTTTAGAGAAGGATGGGCATAATTTAAAGCAATGTTTTACCACAAATTTCTGTTATGTCATCTTGAGTGGTGTCTTGCATATGATTTTTATTTTTCCATTTTTATCCAAAAAGCTGCAAAAATTGTAATACAAGCGTAATACAAAGCGTAAAATGTGGAAAACATAAGGTGGTATTAATTTCTTTCAATCAAAGTTTTTAAATTTACCAAAAACCGTGTCCTACTAAAGTGTATTTTAGCACATCTAAAAATAATTTACCAGTTATTTAACAAAATTATTTTGAGGTTCATCATGGATAGATGAAATTTTTAGATGTGCTTAAATACACGTATAGTAGGTTTTTGGTAAATTTAAAGACTGTAAAGAACTTTCATTGAAAGAAATTAATACCACCTTATGTCTCACACACCTCATGTTTTTAAAAATTACAATTTTTACTGTTTTTTGTATAAAAATGGCAAAATGAAAATCGTATGCAGGACACCAATAAAGATGACAGACAGATAACATGAATAACAAAAATTTCTATTAAACTATTTCCTTAAGTTATTTTCATCTTTCTCTAAAATACTTTTTTATAGCCTGTTGTCTCTCTTCAACAACCTGAAATATTTTTGTACCTCACTAGATTATCTCTCCATCTACTCTAAAATTCTGCCCTCTAAAGATTTTTAACAGAGAAAAATTGTTTTTTGCATTACTTTTTTGAACACTAAAAAAAACAGTGAAAACTTGAAAAAAGTGAAAAACTAGAAACCAAAAACTTGGAAAGAAAGCTTTAAAATGTGATCAAACTCATGGTATAAAAATGTGAAAAACATACTAAAAAATGCTGAAACAAAAACGTTTCCCCTTAAATTATGTTAAAATAATTTAAGCCTTAAATTACCAAATCTGCAATTTTTCCACTGACTTTAATTTTACTTCCTAAAATTTTATTTTAGTCTTGAGAACCAAAATTTTTAGTTCGTGAAGTGCAAAAAACATTATGTTTGACCCTAAAATTAAGATTAAAGTCAATAATTAGGTACTTACAATTGATGTCACAAGTTTTTTTAAAAAGTCTGTTTTCAAATAACTTTCGATCTAGCACTTCACAATTATAGGTGGAGTTGACCACATTTAGGTTCAATGAAATTGCCTAGTTCATCCTCGCAATTTAAATTACTGTACACTTTGCGCCACATAAAACTGTTAAAAAATGACATGCGACTTTATGTGACGTTTGATCATTTTTCAGTAAATTTCGTCTGAAATATCAGCTTTTAGGGACCCTCTGTATACTAATAAAATTATAAAAATTTATTATTTAATATTTCTATCTATCTTTTCTTGCTAAAAGTAGCCCTTTTTAAAATGATTTTACTTTTAATTTTTTACTGCACACACTTCAATATAGCCCAGCGGCTTCCTTTATTGTTTATTTTGTACCCTACTTGTTGTTTAATACAAAATAAGTTTAAGAATATGTAGATAGTGAACCAAATCTAATAGATTTTTGCAAAATAATCTTGGCTTTTGTTCTTCAGATTTGATTTTACGTATTGTATAAATATTTAATACCACCTTAGTTTTATTGTACAAAGGAGCAGATTAGAGTTATCTAAATCAGTGTCTTATTTCATACTTTTATAAAAAGAACCATTTACATACTGTAGTTCCTGAAATAATTTGTGGCGATTAACAAAAGTTATGTAGCATATTAATTTGTATTTTTATGTCTGGGCTATCTACCACGATTTTTTTACACTTTTATTAAGTGTCATTGACTTTCCGTTGTGTTTAAACATTAAGCCAAGTGGAGAAGTAGATATAATACACATCACTCATTTAACAAAACATCAAAAACAAAATAGCTGTTCTTGTGGATGCCCCCATTTGTTTTCTGAAAGTGAGATTGGAGACCCCTGTAAATATTGAAAACTTATTTTTTTTACTAGCTTTTCTTTAAGTTTATTAGCAAAATATCAGGACCTAATATTTTTTTACCAAATTGAAAGAGATTAAAAAAACAATCTTTTAAATTCTCATGCCATAAAATGAAAAATTATTCTTATTATGACAATCCAAATTATGCTGGGTTTACCTATTAATTAATGCGTATTTATATCTATTTTCTTCAAAGAAAGGAAAATAATTATTTTTATTTCTGGGAACAATACAATGGTGTTTTTACCCATCAATTATTGCAGAGAAAGACATGCACAAGTCATTTTGGAGTTTTATCCCTTCTTAGAAGAAAATCCAGTTAAATATGCATTAATTAATCCCACCCTAATCTAGATAATTATATTCATAGTGAGGATAATTTTTTAAAAGATAATTTTTTTAAAATCTTAAATGCAAAGATAAACAAGAACTTTATATTTATTTTTACAAAAATGTTAATAAACCTAAAGGGAAGCTATTAAACAAAAAATATTTTTAATATTTCCAGGGGCTCCAATATTTCAGAATTTTGACAAAGAATCGGTCATCTGATTGTTCTAATAATAATAAACAGCTATTTGGTACCCTGTAGCCTACCCTTTGCAGCAATATATATTAATAAAATAATCCCTTAATTTCTTTTCTATTTTAGCTTTACTTAGTAGGGTTGAATAATATGAATAGACCCGATCTTAATGGGAAGGATCCAAAAAAAGTTCATGAAAACTATAGAGTCATTTTGCTGCAGAGTCCAAAATTCAAGCAGCTCACAATTGGACAGATTTGAGAAGAGATGCTGTATCTACTTAACCATTGAATAATGGTAAGCTTGTTACCACATTTATAAAAGTGTTTTAAGAAACACTAGCTGAAGATTCCGCAGCTTTGCTTGTGGTTTAACCCATTTCCTCCTATTTTTATTGCTTTAGATGTTATAACTTTTGTTTCTGTAAACCGATTTTCATTAAATAAACGATTATATGTTGCTTAAAAGCCTAAGGAATGCAATTGAGAAAATCCCATCAAAATTAGTCTGGCAATTTTTGCGTGATGCTCGACATACAAAATTTGTAAAAATTGAAAAATTCCATTTTGGGCATCTATATTGTTTCGTTAGAAGCCAACATCAACAAATAATCAATGTACATAAATGTTCTTTTTAAAGATTATTATATGTAAAACTATTTATGATTATTTGTTTTTCAGGAAACTTGCCACATCCACAACCTATTTATTCCAATAAACATGTGTGGAAAGTAGGACCCTCTGAAATGTCTAGAATCCCTTTATGAAACTACACCAACTTTAATTGTTTAATGATTTTTTTAATAAATTTTCGTTTTCTGGATAGTTTGCACTTAATATTTTAAATCATACACCAATGTTTTGGCATTCTTCAGGGCTTAGGCTTGAAATTACATTTTACGAATTATAGTTAAAAAACATTGCACAAGCTGCATGTGGCCATCGATATGATCATCATATTTTTCTGCTTTCGCAAAAACTAAGGGGGTAACTCGAAAAAAAAACCATTTTAAAAACAAGCATTATTTCTCTACTGCTGAAGGCACTGCATACTTTTTGCTGTTTAGAGAGAAACTTTTTGATAGTCTAAATGGATCAGTGTTGAAGCCCGAGCCTACCAAGCCATAAAAATGCGCCATTCAAAGATCCTCAGCTCATCATCAGTTTTTTATAGATGCTCGAAAAGTCTTGGGTTTTATTAATTTTTTTGACAAAAAAAGAATTAAAACCCGTTTACCCCCAGCAATTTCCAATTTTATTAAAACCATAAAAGGGGGGTGGTTGTACTTCTTTCCAATCTTTATTTAAATCTCTTGTTGTAAACAACTTTTTTTCTAGCCACTCACCACACGCTAATTGTGAACAAGACGATTGCACCTTAGGAATTTCAAGTGTGCAGTCATTTTTAAAACATAAGCCAAATATTGTTAGTGAAGATCAATTTGATCCAGAAAATATTCCTGAAGTGAAGTATCTAATTAGAAAATATAAATCTCCTCTATCAACGTAGCTGGGTACATGGCAACAAAACTTTTTAAGAAAATTGGAAAATGCAATAAATGCAAAATCTGTTTGTTAAGTCAAATGGACGGAAATTTTCATACACTTATTAATTTTAGATCTAGGGGATTAAAGGCTCTTTTAAAACCTAACTCCTATTTTGTTTATTTATTTACTCTTCGCTTCAATATCACCCAATATTTTTTTCCCAAACTTTATCACTTTTAAAACATTAAGAAAATCTTGACATATATTTGTAAAAAATTCGTAACGAACATATTTTTTTGTAAAGTTCATGAAATTGTATCCATTTATAAAGATTCATTTTTAAATTTTTATTTATTTACGTGGGTAAAAATGTAAAAAGAACCCTAAAAGGAGTTAATTCAAATCAAATGAATGATGAAGTAAAACAAGTTGCTAGAATCTATTACTTAGTACACAAAAGTAGAAAAAGAGGTATACAAAATATTTAAAAAAACTGTTTTGACTCAAAATGAACTGCAAATGGCAACACTTTAAATTAACACCTTTAATTAAGTTAAAAAGTAAGAAAAGTTTGTTCGTACAGCTTAAGTAGTTTGTATAGTTTTAGTGATAATTATAATAATATTTAATTAATGATAATTGTACTAATACTAAAATATGGTAAATGCGGGAGTTGCCGCAGAGGGAGAGACGCCGCATTTCACGTATTTCAGTGATTACGCTATAACGTAGGCAACCAAGTATATCCACATTCAGAGTTCATCGTTTAGTAAACGGTTATAACATCGGATTTGTTTTCTAAAATATCGCTTGACATTCTTGAATTTACGAAGGTAAGGTAAAATTTTCTTAGCAAAATTTTAAGTACTGTCCTAATAAGTGTGGTTCTTTGAGTTTTATTCAGTATTTTGGGTGGTACATTGCCACAAGCTGCGTGTGGCCATCGAACTGATCATCATATTTTTTTGCCTTTATTTTTTGTTTCAGGTCATAATATACTACCATCTACTGCTGAAAGCACTGCAGACTTTGCAGTTTATAGACAAACTTTTTGATAGTCTAAATGGATCAGTGTTGAAGCCCGAGCCTACCAAGCCATTAAAATGCGTCATTCAAAGATCCTCAGGTCATCGTCAGTTTTTTATAGAAGCTCGAAGTCTTGGGTTTCATTAATTTTTTTGACAAAACTCGTTTACCTCCAACAATTTCCAATTTTATTAAAACCATAAAAGGGGTTAAACAAATTTGGAAAAAATTGGAACAGGTAGGGTTTAAATTTCTGTATAGTAGGCAACTAAATCAAGATGTCCTGGAAAATACATTTTCGGTTATTAGTAGTCATAGCTTCAAAAATATAAATCCCAGTTTTACTTCTTTTCAATCTTTATTTAAATCTCTTGTCGTAAACAAATTTTTTTCTAGCCACTCACCACATCCCAATTGTGAACAAGACGATTGCACTTTAGGAATTTCAAGTGTAGAGTCATTTTTAAAACATAAGCCAAATATTGATAGTGAAGATCAATTTGATCCAGAAAATATTCCTGAAGTGAAGTATCTAATTAGAAAACATAAAGCTCCTTTATCAACGTCGTAAATCATAAAAAATCAGCATGCCTATATAGCTAGGTACATGTCAAGAAAACTTTTTAAGAAAATTGAAAAATGCGATAAATGCAAAATCTGTTTGTTAAGTTAAATGGACGGAAATTTTCATACACTTATTAATTTAAGATCTAGGGGATTAAAGGCCCTTTCAAAACTTAATTCCTATTTTGTTTATTTATTTACTCTTTGCGTCAATATCACCCATTATTTTTTGCCCAAACTTTATCACTTTAAAAACATTAAGAAAATCTTGACATATATTTGTCAAAAATTCGTAACAAACATATTTTTTTGTAATGTTCATGAAATTTTATCCATTTATAGGGATTCATTTTTTAATTTTTATTTATTTAAAAAATTCGAAACAAAAATATTTTTTAGTAAAGTTCATGAACTTTTATCCATTTATTTGGATTTATTTTTAAATTTTGATTTACTTACGTGGGTAAAAAAATGTAAACAGAACCCTACAAGGAGTTAATTCAAATCAAATGAATGATGAAGTAAAACAGGTTGCCAGAAACTATTACTTAGTAGATAAAAGTAGAAAAAGAGGTATACAAAATATTTAAAAAAACTGTTTTGTCTCAAAATGAACTGCAAATGGCAACACCTTTAATTAAGTTAAAAAGTAAGAAAAGTTTGTGCGTATAGCTCAAGTAGTTTGTACAGTTTTAGTGATAATTATAATAATATTAAATTAATGATAATTGTAATAATACTAAACTAATAATTCATTAATAATACTTTTATTTAGCAAAATAGGGTAAATGCGGGAGAGTTGCCGCGGAGGGAGAGACGCCGTATTTCACGTATTTCAGGGATTACGCTATAACGTAGGCAACCAAGTATATCCATATTGAGAGTTCATCGTTTAGTGAACGGTTATACCATCGGACGAGTTTGTTTTCTAAAATATCGCTTGCCATTCTTGAATTTACGAAGGTAAGGTAAAATTTTCTTAGCAAAATTTTAAGTACTGTCCTAATAAGTGTGGTTCTTTGCAATGTGGTAGTTTTATTTCATATTTGTGAGTTTTATTCAGTATTTTGGGTGGTACACTGCCACAAGCTGCGTGTGGCCATCGAACTGATCATCATATTTTTTTGCTTTCGCAAAAACTAAGGGGATAACTCGGAAAAAACATTTTAAAAAACAAGCATTATTTAATTTAATTTTGTTTTTCAGGTCATAATAAAACAAAGTTATGATTGTTTTCCACAAACCAAAACTACACTTTTTTGCACTCGACGCGCGTTTCGCTAACAACGTTAGCATCATCAGGAGACGACAAACGATTTATCGTCGATCAGTGTTGAAGCCCGAGCCTAACAAGCTATTAAAATGCGTCATTCAAAGATCCTCAGGTCATCGTCAGTTTTTTATAGAAGCTCGAAGTCTTGGGTTCCATTAATTTTTTTGACAAAACTTGTTTACCTTCAACAATTTCCAATTTTATTAAAACCATAAAAGGGCTTAAATAAATTTGGAAAAAATTGGAACAGGCAGGGTTTAAATTTCTGTATACTAGGCAACTAAATCAAGATGTCCTGGAAAATACATTTTCAGTTATTAGAAGTCATCAAAATATAAATCCCAATTGTACTTCTTTCCAATCTTTATTTAAATCTCTTGTCGTAAACAACTTTTTTTCTAGCCACTCACCACATGCTAATTGTGAACAAGACGATTGCACCTTAGGAATTTCAAGTGTGCAGTTATTTTTAAAACATAAGCCAAATATTGTTAGTGAACATCAACTTGATCCAGAAAATATTCCTGAAGTGAAGTATCTAATTAGAAAATATAAAGCTCCTATATCAGCGTCAAAAATCATTAAAAAAAGCAGCATGCCTATATAGCTGGGTACATAGCAAGAACCACATGCTAATTGTGAACAAGACGATTGCACCTTAAGAATTTCAAGTGTGCAGTCATTTTTAAAACATAAGCCAAATATTGTTAGTGAACATCAACTTGATCCAGAAAAAATATATAAAGCTCCTATATCAGCGTCATAAATCATAAAAAATCAGCATGCCTATATAGCTGGGTACATAGCAAGAAAACTTTTTAAGAAAATTGGAAAATGCGATGTTTGTTAAGTCAGATAGAATAGTTACATAAATCTTTTAATTATAGTCCTAAATATCTTCATTTTTAACAATACAAAAATCGTGCGGAAAAGTAACTTTTCAGCACTAGTACTGTGCCTGCATAATACCCATAGATAGTAATTTGATTCAAAGTATATCTTAAGTTAAAATATTGTCATTTAAAGTAAAAATCATGCGTTACATTAAAAGTCATGCAGTACCAAAGGATTTTCTTTCGTCTAGGGAATCAAAGGCTCTTTTAAAACCTAATTCCTATATTGTTTATTTATTTAATCTTGCGTCAGTATCACCCATTATTTTTTGCCCAAATCACTTTAAAAACATTAAGAAAATCTTGACAAATATAAACTAAAAAATTCCTAACAAAATTATTATTTTGCAAAGTTCATGAAATTTTATCCATTTAAAGAGATTCATTTTTAAATTTTTATTTATTTAAAAAATTCGAAACAAAAATATTTTTTAGTAAAGTTCATGAACTTTTATCCATTTATTTGGATTTATTTTTAAATTTTGATTTATTTACGTGGGTAAAAAATGTAAACAGAACCCTACAAGGAGTTAATTCAAATCAAATGAATGATGAAGTAAATCAAGTTGCCAGAAACTACTACTCAGTAGATAAAAGTGGAAAAAGATGTATACAAAATATTTAAAAAAACTGTTTTGTCTCAAAATGAAGTACAAATGGCAACACCTTTAATTAAGTTAAAAAGTAAGAAAAGTTTGTGCGTATAGCTTAAGTAGTTTGTATAGTTTTAGTGATAATTATAATAATATTAAATTAATGCGGGAGAGTTGCCGCGGAGGGAGAGACGCCGTATTTCACGTATTTCATTGATTACGCTATAACGTAGGCAACCAGGTATATCCACATTCAGAGTTCATCGTTTAGTGAACGGTTATAACATCGGACGAATTTTTTTTTTATAAAATATCGCTTGCCATTCTTGAATTTACGAAGGTAAGGTAAAATTTTCTTAGCAAAATTTTAAGTACTGTCTTAATAAGTGTGGTTCTTTGCAATGTGGTAGTTTTATTTCATATTTGTGAGTTTTATTCAGTATTTTGGGGTTATGTGTACAGGTGTCATGCCGTATTTTGTTGCGTTTTAAATTTGTGACCCTGATATGAAGTGCGGCATCTCCCCCAACAAAAAGGATAATGAAAATAAATCTCGTAGCATATCGGACAAAGCGTTTTTGTTTCTCACTTCATTACGACCAGGCCTCCAATGTCTAATGGAGAATCCAGACACCTAGAGACCTGTTTCATCCTTATAAGGAATCATCAGGGAGTCATAGGATTACACCTGGCAGTTGAAGCTACACAGTGACCATGTACACCTCTAGAATTTAAAACAAAAAGTTTGTAATCCTTGGGGACGTAGTAACTGTGTGCGCCACCTGTCGAATAAACCGAGAAACAAAAACATCAAAATTGAAAAGTGCAAGACACCGTAAATACAGAATCCTGTACCGTTCAGCAGGTTATAAAGTAGAAACCTTATACTTTTACAGGTTTCTACTTTATAACCTGCTGAACGGTACAAGATTCTGTATTTACGGTGTCTTGCACTTTTCAATTTTGATGTTTTTGTTTCTCGGTTTATTCGACAGGTGGCGCACACAGTTACTACGTCCCAAGGATTACAAACTTTTTGTTTTAAATTCTAGAGGTGTGCATGGTCACTGTGTAGCTTCAACTGCCAGGTATAATCCTATGACTCCCTGATGATTCCTAATAAGGATGAAACATGTCTTTAGGTGTCTGGATTCTCCATTAGACATTGGAGGCCTGGTCGTAATGAAGTGAGAAACAAAAACGCTTTGTCCGATATGCCACGAGTTTTATTTTTATTTTTATTTACGGACACGAGATTCATTTTGTTGTTTTTTAAAAAGGATAATTGCCGCATTTTCAATGAGGAGAGACGCTGCATCCTATTTTTTCAAGGTTATTATTTTGTTATGATTTTTGTTACATTAAATTAACATTTTTAGGTATTGAGAAATGACACGAAAATAACAAAGAAAGGCTAGTGCGCGTCCAAGATCCTTGTGGCCCGAAGAACAATTACAAGAAGCTATTATTAAAGTTAGGTCCGGCGAGATATCCCAAAGAGAAGCACATAGGAGTTATCATGTGCCACCAAAGACCCTTAAACGTAGAATCGCTCACGGTACGCTTCGGAAGGGGAGCCTCGGACCAGAAGTTAGATAGGTTTTTTAACATTTTATGTCAGAAATATCCTATATTTTATTTTTACAGGTGTTTTAGGGCCCGAAAATGAAAAACGGTTGGTTGCTTACATCCAACGATTGGCAGCGGCTGGATTTGCTCCTGAGAGAAATACAGACGACTGGCTTACAACTTCGCTGAGAAACTAAAATTGAAACACAAATGTTGACATGATAGTGGTATTGCAGGATATTCTTGGCTTTCATCATTTTTAGAAAGGAACTCCGAATTGTCGATAAGGCAAGTTGAAGGCTTGTCATTATCTAGAACTCGAGGAATGAACCGAGAAGAAACTTCAAAATTTTTTTAGCTTTTGACTGACACCTTAACTAAAAGTAATTTATCGGATAAACCGTCTCATATTTTTGATATGGACGAGATAGGTGTTCAACTAATCAACAAATCTGGCAAAGTCTTAACTTCAAAAGGTGCAAAAGATATCCACGTTTTAACGTATAAAGAGCAAGGAGAAAATGTCACTGTTGTTGCATGGTGTTTATTCCGCCCACGCTAATTTTGAAACGTGTAAACCAAAAGGCCGAATTTTCAGATGGATTGCCAGCTGGATCCAAAGTTTACATGAATAGGAAGTCATCCTTCATAAACTCCGAATTATTTCTTAAATGGTTAAAGGAACAGTTTATTCCCAATAAGCCAGCCGGCAAGTATTTATTAATCCTAGATGGCCACACTTCACACAGTAGTGATGGCCATATCCTGCAAGTGGCTGACGATAACAATATCGTTATTTTGTGTTTACCTAGCCATTGTACGCAGGCTCATCAGCCACTGGAGCGAAGCTTTTTTAGGGTATTCAAAACTTATTTTAACCAGGAAGCTCAGTTATGGATGAAGCACAACTCCACCAGATGGCCACAGCTACTAACGGTTTTAAGCTTCCCCAGAAAAATATGGTAACCGTCCCAGCTTAGAATTGCCATCGATAAGCTCCGCTAGTCCTATTCAAACCTGTAGTGGAGGAGACGAAGGCAAAGATCCAAAGATCACTTCTTCAAAATTCTTGCAAGGAGTGTCTCCTCTACCAAAGATACCTGTATCCGTTAAACAAAGGTTCAAGCAAAGCGCAGTTGTGTTAACATCATCCCAAAACATAAAAACAAAAAGGTGACGCCTTGACAATCTTAAAGCAACCCAGGTGGCACAAAAGACAAAAACACTAAAAATACCAGACAAAAATCAAAAAGAACTACTGGAAAACCGAGAAAAAATCAATAAAATGACAGCGATGACAAACCTCTAGCCAAAAAGAAAAATGAATATCAGAAACTCGAGTTAAGAAAAAAAGGGAAAGTTAGACGTTTTTTAGCGAAACTGTTACAGCGGCATATTTCCTCTTTCCACGCGGCGTCTCCCCCAGTAGTGCGGGAGAGATGCTGACTTTAATAAAAATATTTTTTTTTTGCTTTTTTTTAAGAAAAAAATCTCAAAAATTTCAGAAGTTATAGCTATTTTTCAAAAAGTTCGGCAATTGTCCCGCATTTAGCCTACTAATAGTAAAATAATAGCTAGGTTATTCTTGAACAAGTGTGCCCATTTCGCGTACCGCCCTTCCCCTAAAAAAAATCAAACATATTGCCTTATTACAAGCAAAAAATTCAATAAAAAATCTTTTAATAAGAAAGGGGGGATGAAAAAACATAGTTTTAATCATTTCCGTTATCGTCATTACCATTATGAATACATGAAAACGGTAATGACTGAATGATAATGGAGATAATAAAATTGTAATGCTTTTGTTTTTCTAGGCTTAAAAATGGCTCCTAAGAAGAACGACGATTTAATGCGAGAACAGGTTAAGGAAAACATGAAAAGGATGAGAGCAAGGATAAAAGATGATCCCGTAAAGTACGAAGAGCACAAAAAGAAAGAACGCGAATGGTACCAGAAAAGAAAACAGGAGGGAAAGATCAAATCGATAGGCGAGCTACTATATCAAGCCTTCGTAGTTTTAGGACTTTTTAGATAGTCTTTCTCTAATTTTTTTAACTACGTCAGCTGTCCCACAGAGAAAAAAAGCTAAACGAAAGATATAGGCCATCAAAAAAAAAAAAAAAAAATTAATGAACCTGGATCCACCGGCAGTTGTTGATGTAGATGACAACCTACCAATCCCGAGACAAATAATTGTAACACCCAGCAGGCAGTTTATACAAGGCCAGAAACGAGCTAGGAAGTATAGACGTAGATTGAATGAAACTGAAATCAAGCAAACAAGTAATAAGTAGGAAGTAATTTCAAAACAAATAAGAGAAAATATGGTTCAAGAGAGATCTTTAGATAAAAAAAGAAGAATTTTAAAGGCTATATCAGAAAAGGTCGTTAAAAAGTATAAGTTTCGCCATATTTTGCGTTCCCTGTCAAGACGTTTGAATCGTTCTACAAAACATCTTAAAGGCAAGATAAATAAAAGGATCAAATTAAGAAAAAAATTGATAGCAAACTTTTTTGAAAGGGATGAATGCAGTAGACACAATCGCTAGAGAAAAATCTAAGAAACAAAAGAGACCGTTATGAAATACAAACACAAAAGTTGATAAATATCCAGAATATCAAAAATTGAGTTACTCCCAATTTTGCACATGTAGGCCATTTTGGGTTATATTACCAAATGCCAGAGACCGGGAAACTTGCGCATGCAAACAGTGTGAGAACATGGTCTTGCTCGTTCGGAAGTTGAGGAACCTCAATGTCATTCAGTGTACCTTCCCGGGCCTAGAACAAAACATAAGATACAACTTATAGGAAACCAAAAAAGTAAAGGTCAATATTAAAGGAGACGTAAGGGATTGCCAAAAAACAATGAAAAGCGAGATTGAGTCCACGGTCAAAGAACTTGTCATTAAGTTTTCAGCAGATTTACAAAAAATACATGTTGCATCTACGAAAAAGAATTCATCAATATAGGTCGGTAGATGAGGTTAAAAAAAAATCTTAAAGACTGAAGGTCTCGTTCATATAGATTTCTCAGAGAATTATAATTGCAAATATGGAAGAGAAATACAATCAGCTCATTTTGGCGGATCCAAACCCCAAATATCACTCCATACTGTGGTTTTATATCACAAAAATGAAGGTCAACTGGAGAATATGAATTTTTGCAAAATCTTTGAGAATGTTCGCCACGATCCATCAGATATATGTGCTCATTTGACTCCAATTTTGAATAAAATAAAACTGAAACATCCACAGCTTAAAACAATCCATTTTCAAAGCGACGGCCCCACCACTCAGTATAAGAATAAAAAAATGTTCTATTTCATCACTGCGTCTATTTTAGACTTATTGGGTGTAGATGAGATATACTGGCACTTCAGCGAAAGCGGACAAGGTAAAGGAGCGCCGGACTGTATTGGAGGCTCTGTGAAGCGTATAGCTGATGCAAGTGTGGCAAAAGGTAGAGATGTTTCATGTTTTGCAGAATTGCATAACTTTTTACAAGAAGAATATAAAAAAACAAAAATTATTGTAATAACTGACAAGGAAATCGTGAGATTAGACAGTTTAATCTTTTAAAGGTACCTTACATATTCGTCAAATATTTTGGAGTGGGACACAAGCAAACTGCTTATATTTTTGCTATCTCAGTTGCCTTTAATGTGTGAGTAACTGCAACCATTACTCTCTAGGTATGACTGAATTCAAAAATCAACCTGATTCTGACAAAGAACTAGAGAGTTTACCAGTAAGCAGTGGAAGACTGAGATACTCAGATGTATACTCATCTTCTGAGGAAGAAGTCATAGATGGAGAAAAACTTTCCAAAGCCGAAGGAAAATTTGTTGTAGTACAATTTCTAGTTAAAAAAGGAGTTAAACACTTTGTAGGTGAAATTTTGAATAACCAAGGACATGAAGAGTATACCATTAAGTTCATGAGAAGAAAGACGGAAAGAAGGTTCGTATTTCCAAATGAAAAAGACATTTCTACCGTACTTAAAAAAGATATAATCTTACTTTTGAAAAATCCATTGGAAAAAGAGGCCAGTACTTTTTTGATCTAGATCAAATATTTCGATTCAAAATTTAGCTTAAGTTGATGTTTTAATTATAGCTAGTGTTTTGGCATCATTTTTTAATGTGGTACAAATCTGATTTTTTATTCAAACTAAAGAATATTTACTTATTTTTCTTACAAATTTATGTTTAGAAACTGATTTTTTATTTAAACTAAAGTTACTTTTTTGTTGAAAATTTGGAAAGTGTTTTAATTTGTTCCATGGAATAAGTTAAAGCATTAACATTAGAAAGTTAATTTTTCTTCTATTTATTTAGGTAAGTATTTCTTTCTTCCTATATATTTAGGTACCTAAGAATAAGTATTATTTAGATTTAAAGTTTAACGACATTTGTTCTGTTTCTATTCTGAGTTTACTAAAATATTTTTGTCTCATTTACCTAATAATGGTGAAAAAACGTCAACTCCGTTTTCAGTTCGACTTTTTGAGTTGTCATGTGTGTAGGTATTTTTGAATTATTTTATAACAAAGTAGGGCCATAATAGTTCATTTTAACTAAAAATTACATTAATTCACTAATATTATATTTTATATATAAAGTCACTAAAATAAAACTAGAAGACCAGATAATCAGAGATACCTACTTAATTTTGTTATAATAATATCAGGACAAGAAAAATAAATGACAAAGAAATAGCAGAGCACGACAAACAATAATAGCATAATAAATATATCACCAAAAATAAATTTTATGCTCGACCGGGTGTAAAAGTACACTTTAACATTACATTCATCCATCCATCCAAGCGTGAAGAAATAATTTAACGTCCTAGGGGGCCTTTGATAACCACGGGTGTTAAGTGCAGTTTTACGACCGCTTTTGCAATCGTTTGTTGTTTTAGGTGACTGGTAGAGTTTATATATTTTAAAGTATTTTTGACTAATGTGCGGGCGTTAAAGCTGTACTTTCTGACCTAGAAGCATAAGTAACTAATTTGACATCAATCCTATTGTATTTTACTTTTAATTTCTTAAAGATTTAATAAATATACCTGCTTTTAACCAAAAAGGCTTTAAATATTGTCCCCTGTCATTTTCGCGTTAAAAAATAAAAATATTTAAATAATGGGCGGTTGTGCTTGCCGACAGATGCGCTGTGGTGGCCGAGGTCTAACTAAAAGCGGCGCAGAAACGAGTGTTCCATCTTTTTTTTCTTTATAATATAACTTATCTCTGGTTACACATTTTGGGATCCTTGAGCCATTATAGTATCTCATAATTATATGCCTATAACAGACAAAATGGCGAAATTCAGTGTCAATTTCTGTGCAGAAGGAACACCAACTGTAAGATGAAAACTTCTGTGCATTTGATATCTTGTTATTTTGGTGAAAAAATTTTCTGAATAAATCGTAGAAGGTTGGCCATTCTTCATAGTTACCACTGAAGATTGGGATATTTATCGCTGGGAGGGGAATATCTGACGAATCCATTCTGCATTCTTTGATTTTCTCTTTTATTTCTTGAATTATCTTGTCGTAATTTTTCTTTATGGCGTGGTGGTTCGAGATATAGTCTTCGTCAGAGCTACTACTCATTATAATGTCGGTGTGTATTTTTTGGACTGGATCCCATTGTTTCTGCAAATCCTCTTTGAGGAACTTGTATCGGGTGATAAGCTTGTTTCTGTCAAGATCCTTTTGGCCTTCGTATACGGCGTGTAGAAATTATCAGATTGTGGTGTTTTTTCTTCTAGTTTTTTCTCCATCGGACTCAGTGTCGTCTGCTTTTTTGCAGATCTTTAACTATTGTTTGAACTCGTCGTAAATTTTCTTGATTTGATCCAGGTACTTCATGGTGAAATAGATGTGACACGGTTGTCCTAGTGCTTTTAGTTCGTTGTCCTTTTCTTGAACTAATTCCCATATTTTGTCTGCTTCTTGATTCTGTTGGATTATGTAGGCTTGATTTTTTCTTGTTGATGAATCTTTTTTCGAGTTGGAAAAAAAAGTTTTTAGTTCGTCCGCCAGCTTTTGCTGAATTATTGGTATGTATGGTTGATTCTTGCACTATTGATGTTTGTTTTGATATGTTTCTTATAGCGTGGATGTTGCTGATGCCTTTGTTTTGGTCGGGTGGGTGCTGTTGGCACGTTGAGCTCATTGCTGTAGCTGTGTGTATAGGTTTCTTTTCCGTGAATCTGTGCTTGGTACACTTGCTGTTTGGATTTGTTGGTGGCCTTCATGTCTTTGTTGATTTATGAACGCTGAATGCTCCTGTAGCTGTGGCGACTGGGCCTTGTTGATTTACGATGGAGGCGGCTGTTTTTGGTGGCGGGCTCCTGGATTTATGAACGCTGAGTGGTTCTGTAGTTGTGGCGACTGGGCCTTGTTGATTTAGAGATGCTGAATGGTCCTGTAGCTTTGGCGACTATGGCCTTGTTGATTTACGATGGAGGTGGCTTTTTTAGCGGCGGGCTCCAGAACTATGTTTGATGGCGGCTGGCTTCTGGAATCGGCTCTTCTACCGACCTTTTGCCTTTTAGGCTCGAAGGATCATAAAAAGGGCAAAAGGTGGCTGTACCGTAGAAGGTTTATTGTGTAAAACAACTTGAGTTTTAGTACTAGTTGAATACTGGTTTATTACGTATTTTGTTACAGTTTATATATGTTTCTATTAACCAAGGCAAGCTTACTACTTTATGAAAAATTTCAAAACACTTAAATTTTGTAATAGAGCACGCAATGTAAAATATTTTTGTTATACACTGTTAAGAATAAACCTTGACTGAAGGTTAGTTATTGTTTAAATTATTTAAAATATACTATAACGTATAGCTAACTTAAATTAATAAATGTACCTAGTAAAATTTAATAAAAAAATCAGAATTTCCTAAAAATGTTTTCTGTCGATTAGACAGGTAATTTAACCTATAACAGCTGACTTCACAGAGGTCGCTAACTTCACAGATATGAAAGTTTGCTGACTTCACCGCTGTGAATTTTTATTTTTTTTTTTTTGATGAAAAAAGAGTTTTAATTTTTAATTATTTATTATTTTATTACGCCTAGAACTTTACAAGTGCATGTGTATCAAGTATGTCACGTCATGTATGTCATTTGTTGTTATTGTAAAACAGGGCTCTTCCAAAATTAGAGAGGTAAGTCCAACCACTTCTACCTCATAAGACCAATTTTAGTTAATTTATTTCATTATTTTAGCACTGAAGATGATCTAAACGGATCGAAAGCTCTCTGCGATAATTAATAAAATGCACGTAAATATAAAATCGCTGTTTTATTTTAGCTCAAGGTGTTTATAATGCGCATATTAAACGACGTGAATTGTTCGTAAATTTTATTAGAGCGGACTGTGTTAAAATAGGAAAAATAAATATCGCGAAATATTTGCCGGGGTCTTCTCTTTTTTTGTTGTCTCTGTTGTTCTGTTCAAAAATTGAAAAATCTCTGGCTGTCACATGTCATCGGTCATCGCGAACTAGACTCCATTAGCTCATGCCAACGTCACATTCAAATCTTGTATAAGCCCACTGAAACGCTGTTCGAAGTCAAAACATGGCCCCGGCCTTAAAGCAACTGCATTTAACAACATAATAAAGTCCAACAAAAATGTGTCAAACGCAAAAACGTAGAATTCCGTATCAGGCAACGGCGAAAGTTTTGTAAAGTCTCTTTTAGTGAACCCATCTGGCGTTTTTATTTCGCATACACAAACAACATTGTCTTTACCAGAATATACTTTTATAACACGACCTAATCTCTAATTTAACGGAAGAAGATTATCGTCTTTTATTAACGCAAGTGTGCCGGCCCTTAAACTTCCATTTGATTCTTTTCATTTAGTACGTTGCTGTAGGTCAGAAATATATTCTTTATACCATCGATTCCACAAATGTTTTTTAAGTTTATCCAATCTTTAAGGTGTGACAAATCAGGTTCTAAATTCATAGACATTGTTCTTCCAAACAGGAAATGAGATGGAGTCAAAGGCAAAGGGTCTGATGGATCGGTTGATAATGGCGATAGGGGACGGCAGTTTAGGATAGCCTCTATTTGACCTAATAGTGTAGTAAATTCTTCACCTGTACAATGTGATTTACCCAAAATGCGTCTCATGTGATGCTTCATTCTTTTCACCCCAGTCTCCCAAAGTCCCCCAAAATGCAGAGCATATGGAGGCCCAAAATGCCAAGGGATACCTTGGTTATTGACAAAATCATTTAATTTATCTTCATTTTGGTCAAGAAACTTCTTTAATTCTTGAAGTTCTCGATTCGCCCCACAAAATTTGGTCCCATTATTAGAAAAAAATCCGTGCCCTAGATGTATTAAATTTAACAAAAGCGTTGGTTCTAACACAACACCCAATCAACGTTATGAAAGTACGTGTGCAAAAACGGAAAAACCAAGATCAAGGGGTTTTGAGGTCGTGAAAAAAGTATATGATAGACTCTCTACTGTTAACTTGTGCTTGGCTGCTTATATCACTGCTCAAGATAGGCTAAAGTTATACAGTTATTTGGAAAAATTAGAGGAGCGTGTCATAGTGTCTTTTACCTCTCCAAGCATACCAATACATATGAGGTGTCTACAGGTAACTCGGTGACATGACAGATGAATTGGAAGGTTATGGTCCTGTGATTTTGTATCAACGGGGCCTAAAAGTTACGCCTACCAGCTCTGGTTAACTAATGATAATGAGCTGAAAACTGTTTGTAAGGTTAAGGGTATGTATATCTTTAACATATTCAGCTTCAAAATTAATTATTTCGAATATATTAAAGACATTCTCCTTTCTGATGAACCGCCGTTAAGTGTAACGTCTAGGAGAATTTCGAGGACGCCTGAACATCAGGTTGTAACAAAAAAGTCGAGTAAAATCTTTCGACTTAACTTTAAAAAACGTAAAATGGTCGAAGGGTTTGACTCGGTACCCTTCGGATTCAAAAAACCTAGATTAGAGTAATATTTTAATACTTTTAAGTAATTGTTTAATTTCTCTAACTATGTTAGAGCAGCTGTTATATAGCTGTAAAAGTACCAAAAAAATAGGTGCTTTATATTATATTATATATTATTTCTCTAATCATGTTAGAGTAGCTGTTATATTAAGGACACTAATCCTAGAGCAAGCTCTAAAGGAAGCGAAGCGTGACATTACTTTAAAAGTTTGAGTTATCATTTTTGATTTGTTTGCCTCGCTTTTGTCATGAGCGGCTCGTTCTTATTTTAAATATTTTAATGAATGATAAATACGATAAGTATTTGTTGAAAGCACGACTAGTCCATTGTCACACAGTCGCGAGTTATTAAAGTAAAAAATATACCCAAAAATTATAAATCTACCAGATTTTACTCTTAGACCGGGTTCTCTGTATCTTGATAAAGAAGTAAAACGACAGGCATTCAAAATTACTAAAGTTATGAACAAATTACCAATATGTTAAGTTGAGTAAACCCTCTGTAAAACCGGACAAAAAAATTTTCAGGTAAGTACTATTCACATGAACTAAAATTTGGAAACGTATATTGATATCTGCTTCTTTGCTTCAAAAATTATGTTTTTAAAAAAATAAATATTTTAACACCTCTTTTCAATTTTTCAAAAACTAAAGCTCTTAGTAATGTGAACCAAACTGCAGAAAAATGTTTATTACAAAGTTACAATTTTTTCAACTATTTCACACTTTTCTCTTCCTAAATCCCCATTATTATATCCAACATTTACTTGGTGGGTGGCCAAAAAAACGCTTTGGTACCAAATTTTGGTTAAAATCATAATACATAATGCCTTCTCTATCTTGTGCGCAGAACGAGAGAAAATCCTTTTTTTTGTAGATGTAGGTGTTTTAGGACCCAAATATCAACTACATTTTTGATGAACCACCTTCCATACGTTGGTGTGATGATGGTGTACTAATAACACATTTTGTGTCACTGTGTTTCAAGTAAGAATTAAAAGTTTTTTTCTTTCTTTTGACTATCATAATTATACTTATACGTAAAAAATAATTATTCCGTAATAATTACTTTTTTGGTATTATGTGGACAATATTCAAAAAAAATAATTTCATATTTGCTAGAAGGTTAATTGCTAATTTCTCGAAAACTAGTGGCTCAAGTGGGTGGGCGTGGTCTGTGCTAATATGGCAGGGGGATCAAGTCATTGAATACATAAATAACGTTCCCCCTCGAAACCCTCGAACTGTTTTTGGAATTAGGTAAATATTTCTATTGGTTATCCAGATATCTAGGGTGGACTGTTTTAAAATTGTCACCCTGTATATTTAATTTCTCTAACTATGTTAGAGCAACTATTATATAGCTATGAAAAGTACCAAAAAGATAGATGCTTTACGTCATATTAAATGTATTTTAATAGTTTTTAAGTAGTTGTATATATATTTAATTTCTCTATCCTCGTTAGAGTAGTGGTAAAAACGCTGTTTAGTTGTGAAACTAGTAGTACTATACTATTTAAACATATGTATAGCCATGTAATTAATAAATTATATGTATTAAACTTGTTGTTTTATTTAAAACTTTCAAGATCTAAACACGTCAAATTTAAGAAAGACAATCAGAGCATAGGAACTGTTCTGTTTATAAGCTGTTGGTTTGGGAAACAGACCTGTTTAAGAGCTGTTTAAAAAACAGTTTATTTTCGAACAGACCCGTTAAAAGCTGTTTAGGGTGTTTTTTTTTAGTGAGGGTGTTTGAGGGTGTTCACGTGTGTTTGCGGGTGTTTGAGGGTGTTTGCGGGTGTTTGAAGATGTTTGAGGGTGTATGAAGATGTTTAAGCGTATTTCCTATATATATATATATATATATATATATATATATATGCAAACGCTTTCTTTTAAAAATATTCAGTATACGTTTATCTGTCAAATAGCGGCATGGATCTACCAGATGTAAATAATACCTTTGGCATTGAGCTCCAAGTAATTAAATTGTTCATCGGGAAAACACCGGAATTGTTTATTAAGGTGTTAATGTAAAGGATAATATCTTTATTCTGGGTGAAGATGAGTTTCAGTTAACAAGTGGTTTGAAAAACCTTTTATGGAGAAGCCAACCTCAAATATATACTTTTGATGATCCTTTAGTATATAAAGAAATACTCGAACTTATAAGTACACACAAAAGAAATTTTGACAGCTCCTCTGGGATTAAAACAAGTAGAAGCTGGAAGTATGTTAATATTATATCCAAGTTATTTCCTTAAAAAAGGTCGTACATTAAATCCCTAAAAGACCAGCCTGTATCGTTCATGCAGAAAAACAAGAGCTTACAACCGTTTACCGATCAGAGAAATTTAATGGTGGATAACGTTAAAGGTATGAAGAATACTTGCTGTAAAAATACAATAAGAACGAATATAGAAAGATTTAATGAACCTGCTGGGAATAATGCCAAAGAACAAAAAGATCATATCTCTAGAAACAGTCCTGCGCTCACTTTCAGTCAAGAAAAGGAGAAGAAAAACTTGCTAGAATCTGAAGAACAGAATACTGGTTTAAATAAATCTAGTCTACATTATGGAGACATTAACGAGCTCCACTTGTGGATTTAGCAGTTGGAGTGGGTGTGGGTGGGGGCCAAAGGCTTTTCAGTTGGAGTTGGAGAAGGTTGAATGAGCGGAGATTTAGCAATTGGAGTTGGTGTGGGTGTGGCTAAAGGTTTTTCAATAGCATTCAGACATGGAGTTGGAGGTCGAGTAACCCCCTTTCTGTATGCAGAGGTGACTGGGAAGATTCTCCTTCTCACTCACGGCCACTTTTCTTTACCTCTCAATTAAGTGCAGCACGTAAAAACGATCGGTTTGTCTTCCTCTTCTTACTTTCCATCTTTACTTCAAACTTAAGGATAAAGATCTTTGTTTTTGTGTTACTGGATCCTGAGCTACCTCCGCTTCAGGAGACAGACAGTTTGGGTTTGAGTTTTGCTGTACTTTCTGCGGTAGCAGTGGTTCCAATTCATAAAACACTGGAATTTTTATTTAGAGTTCTAAGGATCTCCTCCAAATCTCGTTCAAATCGTCGGTGTCGAAATTATCAATCAAACCACCAAAATCGCCACTCGCGGGATCAATCAATACATCCTCTTGAATTATAATCTTGTCAAGATTTACATGCTCCGCCAAGTTCATGATGTGTGTATTTCCCACATCAGCAATTTTAGCCTCGAGTGCGTGCAAAAACTTATTCGCGACTTCGCGACATGCGTTATTACACAAATCTGCGATTTCGCGAATTAACTTATTCGCTGGATCGCGAAATGGTTCGCGGAATTGTTTATTAAGGACGCGAGCTCGCGAGCTTGTTCATCCACGGGTTCGCGAATCGCAACATACGCGGATTCGAGATGTAGAAAACTTGTTAGCTCCACTAACAATGACATAGAAACCGCGGATTCACCACCTAACACCACTACACAACCTTACTTATTCTACCAAAACTAACCTACCCTGACTAACCCCAGTCCTAAACTAAGCTAACCTAACCCTATCTACCCTAACTAACCTAACCTGACTTACAAAAAATATAAACGAATAAATTATACATAAATATACACTTATACTATAATTTACATATACACACAAAAATATTTACAAATAAAATTAATTTATTTTTTTTGGATATTAGTGGGCGTACGTCTTAACCTCACGGGAGATTCGCAGCGTCACAGGAGGTGCCAAGGGAGTTTCTTGCGTGAAAGAGGCGTTTTGAATAAGGTCGTCACGCAGCTCCTAATATTCTGCTTCCGCCAAATTCAACCGATTTTCAGTATTAGGACTTAAAATTAAATCCTCGTCCTAAAAATCGTCGGCGTCCTCCTCTTGTATGGGCTCTATCATTCTCTGTACCGGTCGGTCGCAAACGGCGAAAATCTCATAAAATATGACGTTACTTGTAAATACTTTTTTCGAACGCGCGCGTAGATTTCCTTGCGTAATCGTTTTCTCGACGTAAACGCGCAAAACGCGGACTTCCCACTCTCGACAACGCAACATACAATTGGCCGCGGAAAAAGCATGGTGTTTTTAAAAAGACCCCTATCTTAGCTAAAGTTTGCGCCTGACTGTTATTAATTGTTAAGAAAAATAATAATTTCAAAGGAAATTGTAGCCTTGTCATCGGGCGTGGCAAGTTCCGATCCGTTGCGATTATTTCCATCCATGAGAGCCACATAACGCGCCCTGTGGATGTACCGGTCAATACCTCGCACTCGATTAAATGATCCCCCATGTTGAGAAACTTTAATCGCGTGCCGTTGCATTGCCCCGCCGCGACGTCGATATTTTTCAGCAGCATAACCAAACACCCCTTTTTAAGTTTAAGGTCGTGTAATGGTAAGATGGCATTTTTAACCGCGTGTAACTCATCCATCGTTACGCGAAACTCATCGCCGTCGTCAAGGTTATATATATCGACACTATAATAAGATCTTTCAACGCCGGGCACGCGATTTAGTATTTCTTGGTTAAGTTGTTCGACCGATACATTGGTGGGTGATAAAATTGCACGTTGCCCATCGAATTCGGCGGCGGCATCTTGCCTTATATCTCTGAACACAAAATCTATTAATCGCGCGTTCTTGATTTAATCGCGATAACATATTGTCATTTCCTTGTTGAAAGATCGCGCGCATATATACCTTTAAGCGCGGTCTACAGGTTACTTCTTATCGTACGATTTATTTGTGTCGATAAAACTTGCAAATAAAACGTTTCAGAGGAAACGCGTTTACACTGAACGATTAGTTGAATACAATTTGTTATGATGAGATGTGATCTGTACATCATGGAAGATATATTTTGTGGTCTGTGTTCGCCCTGTGTTTAATACGAAAAACCAAGTTGGATGGATGGATGTTTCTCGTGTTGCAGCAGGGTCTACTTCTTTAAATTTTTGTATAATAATATCGTAAGCTTGATTTTTTTATCGCGATCTATATACTCTTTTGCCTTTACCTGCTATAGGCACGGAAAAGTCTTTTACAGTTAAATAAATTCCGATAGAAATTCACACGAACATTGTCGACGATCGGACATATTTACCGAAAATTACTTTCTGAGACACATAAATCGTCACAATATTTCGCTTCGGTATGCCGATAATACAGTAAATCGATAGATAAATCGAAAGGGGACTGTCCACACGTAACGACTTGTCTGTACAAATTATCCAAATCTATGCTCGACAAGTCAAATTTTTAATCCCGTCGACGATGTTTGCACAGTTCTATTACCGTTCAAACTTGATGTCTACACACAACGTTTTATCTGCAACGTCTTATCGATACAGACAAATCGTACGATAAGAGGTAACGTGTAGACCGCGCTTTAGAGCCAATTGTGTTATAGTAGGCCAGAAAACCCACCCTTTTAATGCAAGCGTCGACGATTACAGCATTTGCGTTGGCCGCGACTTTGACTACTGGACAAATTTGTCTGAAGTCCCCGCCAAATACGACACATTTGCCTTCAAATGGTAAATCCGGTCGCCGCAATAAATCGCGCATATACCTATCGATACTTTCGATCGCCGCTCGATGACTCATCGGCGCCTCTTCACATACGATAAGCGCCGCGTTTAATAGCTGTTGATCGGCGATCCTATATTTAAAGGGAATTTAAAAACTTTGTGTGCTGTCTGTCCCCCTATTAAAAGATTTGCGGCAATGCCAGTCCACGCTACGGAAACGATAGATTTTCCCATTTCGTTTTGAAGAAAGGTTAAAATCGTATTATACAAATACTTTTTTCCCGTCCCCACTGGCCCGTCTAAATAAAAAACGTTACTACGCGGTGGCTTATCGTCAAAAATCGTGGAGTCCGGAATTCCGCCCGCCCTTAGTGCCGCAACGATTTCAGGTCGAACCACCATCGGACCACCAGCAGCATTGACGTTCACTAAAAACTTAACCGCATTGCAAGCAAGCATTTGATCGGAATTCAAGGGATCCACCTTTACGACTTGCTGAATCCGATCGCCGTCATCGTCGTCCTGCAGTTCCTGCAAATCGTCGCGGCCGCCGAGTACCCCATCGGACTGTATTTCAACGACCTCCACGACGTCCCCTTCTTCCATGCTATATCAAAGTTATAAGTATAGTCGGTTTCATAAAATATGTTTAAATAAAAAATTCCTATCACTGATTCCACTTATATTTTGCTCGTTCATATATCTTTATAAATATCCTAATTTAGTTACACAATAGATAGTTTTTTGTCAAGCCAAATTACAACCCGATAACTTCGCCGACAACGATAACTTTAACACTATTTGACAGTTCAAGATTGCCTATTTGCTACAGGTTTTACGTCGACATTCCGGTTGTTGTTAAATTTATTTATTTTTTTTTAAATGCGTTTGAAACAAATACCTGTTCAATTTATACATAAAAGAACGCCCCAAAAGAAGAACACGCTTCTTTCGTTAACCGTCCGTAGGATTGCGGCATTTTACCGCAGGCCTTCACCATATATGACGGTCAAATATCAACAGTGTCAAACAGGGTTAGTCTTCGGGCGTTCTAATATATAATAATAGTACTGTAATAATAGCAGACCACACTTTCCCTTACAGGGGGATCAACCGTCAAGAAAGCTATAAGAAGGATGCGAGCCAAAGAGATCACCGACCATTTAGCAGTGCAGGAGCTAAGGGGAATCATAAGATGGCGGACCTGGCCGTAATTAAAATGATAAAAGGTAAGCTGCATATCTTGTCGTGTATACATTTAATGTTTATATAAAAAAGTTGAATTTCTCGACAACAGTTTCTAGGTAGTGTCCTAAAAATATTATTATTTTGTTTTCATTAAAAACGATTTAGAATGTAACAGTGTCAAACGGAAATTGAAAACAGATTAATGTCTGTGTAGGCATTTATTCTTAAAGATGGCGAAACCTATTTAAAACAAAGAACATCGCACTGGATACATAGGATCCTGGCGATCTAACGATTTCTTTTATTTTTTAATATGTTATTTTCCTCTCTCAAAGAAGCATTTTTGGTAATAGGAACTTTTGCGTGATCCTTCCGGGTAAGCCAGAAAATGTCTGAAAAATCTTAACATTTTTGATGTTTAGTTCAGTAGTTTATAGGAAATCACTTTGTTAAAGTAACCCTTTCAGTTAAAATTTTAATATTTAGTGACCTTAAGCTGTTACTCAAAGTCAAAATTTTACCAATTCGTCAGGTTAAAAAAATAAAGGGCGTTTATTGAATATTGCAAAACCATTAATCTAGGTACAATTGAGAATGATTTGTGGCTTATCCGCAAATGTTTCAATTACCAAAAATGCTTCTTTGGCCAGAGACACAACATATCAAAAAATTAATGAAATAGGTAAATCACCAGAATCCTATGTATCCAGTGCGGCGTTAAATAACTCTTCAAAAAAAAGCAGCAGGCTAGAAAATTGATGGTAAAGAATTTTATGGTCACTTTAACGTCTCTTAAACTTATAATGTTAAGGTACTACAACTACGACATGGCATTTTCGTGTTCTAAATTCAATTTTTGTTTTATAAATATCGCCAGGGCGCAGCATGGAGGGATAAGCGATTTCGAATTCGATCAGGTGGTCACTGATCACTCCCGTTACGCAAACGCAAGGCCTAAGCCTAAAAGAAAATAATTACAAACATTTTTTCGAGTTCACGGAAATTACCAATTAAGAACTGTGGGAATTATTGCAAACCCAGACGCGCTACCTAAGCAAGGGAAGACGCAATAGACGCGAGAACGACGAAAGATTCGGGGTAGCCACGACGTAACGACGCTTTTAAGTTTACGACGACGAGGTAACCGACTTTTAGGACGCGACGGTTTTAATTGCGCCAGACTTAGTATTTTCTTAGTAAAACGATGTTAGTTATAAGTTACTATAAGTAAGGGAAACGTGTTAAAATAATATACGGTTTAAGCGAATTTATCTACCACGCAAATATTTAGTCCGAAAAAATATCCCACAATATTTCTGTTTATTTACACTATTTTAACAAGCCTGGATTAAGGGAGGGCTAAGGGGGCTATAGCCCCGGGCCCCGTCATTGAAAGGGGCCCCCAAATCTCAGGATAATTTAAAATTGAGATTGGACAAATTACTTTTATGTACATAGAAAACTACAAATAAATAATATATTTACTCATCAAAAAATATAAATACCTTCAAGTTTACTAAATTGAAGTTTTGGTTATCTTTTGTCGGCATCGGCGACCGACACTACTGTTTGCTACTGTCTACTGACAGTGGTCGGTCGGTGCTTATCAAAAGCAAAAGATAATTTATTTTATTAGGTTTTACTTTTAACTCTTTGAAGTACGATAGAGACCGGGACGCGCTGCTATGCTTTTGGCGGCGCCCCGAAAGGGTATTAAAAAGGAAAGATTGTTGTTGTAGTGTAGGTAAGTTGAAGGTAGAAAGAGAAATAATTTTATTTCTGGCTGGATATTTTCTTTGGTGAGTTATTTTTGTATAGCTCATGCACAAAGAAAGCGGAAAGCGATTGCGAACAATAGATTTAAGAAAAGAAGGAGTAGAAGGACAATATCTAATACGTTTTTTCGTTTTTATTTAATTATGTAGTGCATTTTAAAAATTAGGACTCACACAGTGGTCCATTTTTGTAAAAACGCGGACATTAAAAAAAACTTCCACATTGTAATTTAATCGTACAAAATATTTAGTTTTAATAAACAGACAGGATGATCGTGTGAATTTTCACATTTATCTTAAGACATTTTTAAGAGAAAAAAGATATATATTAATTAATTAGCTAAATTAAAGTAAAAGTGTTAGTTTAGAAAAATAAAAAGCTAATATATTAAAAAGAATGCCAAGCGAAACTTTCAAATGAAACACCCAGTATATTATTGAATTTTTGCATTTTGTTTTTAAATTCTAAGCATTTTTATATAACGTACCCTATGTCAATCTTTAACTGTTTTCGAGATATTAACAGTTGAATACTGTCATACTCTGTGTCTTCTATTTGAAATTTGATGTTGAATACTGATGCGTAATGTCAAACTCGTAAAAAGCATAGTTTCTTCTTTGGCCAACTATTCGCCTATCATCTTGACAACCATATAGGGGCAAATTCCGATACATTTGGATTTTTTTAATTTTTCCATTTATGTCCGCGTTTCCCGAAAAAACGACCACCGTGCGTCGTTCGAATGACTTTTGTGCGATCGGTCGGTCCCAGAATACGGAATTTTGGATTTTAGTACAAGTGGTCACTTCTCAGGGTATGATCGTTCTTTTACGCCCAGAATCGAGCCCTGACAGTTTATTTCCTCCAGAGGATTTAACCATAAAAATAATATATGCCAGGTACAGGAAACCAATGAAAAAGCAAAAGCTACTGAATCAGTTATTAAGCCTGACAATCTATTTTCTTCTTACTACGCATTATTTGAAAACACTGAAATTTTAAACAGTATCAAATATAAGCTAGTACAAACTGGAGTCAGCCAACCAAGGAAAATAAATTTTCCAACAACCAAGAATCGCAGCTTTTCCGAAATATATTATGAGTATAAAAATAATTTAAATGAATCCCGTACCAGACAGTGGCTTGCATATTCTCCTCAAAAGGATGTTCCGTACTGTCACTGGTGCTGGTTATTTGGAAACAACAAACACATTTTGTGGGCCGATTGAAGGCATTTATCAACCAGACTGGCAGAACACACTCAACTCAAAATCCCTCGAATTGTGTACCTGTGCACTCCGTGAGTGTAGTACTGCAGTTATTACTTGAGGAAAGAACCTGTTAATTGAAATTTGCTTTTGAAATCTGCTAGCTTCGGTAAGTAAGTAGTTAGTGGTAGGTACCTACCTATACCAATTATTTTTTGCTGGCATCCAAATTTGAATTAAATATAAGGAGAAAGTTGTTTTTTTTTTCAATTTTTAACGCTTCGTTTTGCGTGCGGAATCTCTTTACTTCCCTATAGTGGTTGCCACTTATTTGGTTTACACGCAATCTTGCAAAAACCATATTTAAGTGCTTTATACGATTTAAGTTTGATTTTTTGGAATGCATATTAATATATGCCTAAAATATTTTTTCCTTTTGAATAAAATCCTAAATATATAAAAAAAAATTCTGTCAGAAGTCTTTTTTTAGTCCTTGAACCTACAATCTACAGGGTTAAAAAAAATTGAGATAAATTGTTTCTGAAATTTTTATAGTACACCATTCAAAATTGCACACTCTTTTGACCCAAAAAAAAGTTAAAATATTTTTCTTTGTTTCAGATCACTTAATCAAATGTACTTTCACGAGGATGTTTATTTTTGATAAATGGTTATCGAAGAAAGCATCTACGAATTTGGAACCCGAGTTAATCACTAGCTTGCCCCGGAGAGTGATCGAGACAAACAAGTTGGAAGATCGTGTTTTCTATATTTGCAGAAAAATCAACGTGTTCTGGAAGGAAGCTTCTAGCTTCCGTTCCAAACTAGTAGCCAAACATCATGAGTGGCTGAACATCAAAGAAGTGTGTGAGATTTCGCTTTTACTGGATGATGTGCCAGAGATACCATACCTTCAACAAGTAAAGATAAAAAGTGTTTTAAAGATTTTGAAGAATGCAGCCAGCGATCTAAAGGCAGGAAATTATCAGAACTAAGCAAGGTAGACAGTTTTGCACTTAAATATTTAAAAGAAAAGAAGGTCACAAATTCCAGCCCACAGATAAATACAAATGAAATACTGTCGCTCATCGTCGAAGCTAAGTTGACCAAACATCAATATATCTTGTTTGAAGATTTTGTTAACTCAAAAGTGCAACCAAAAAGTTTTCCCTCGTATAAAAGAGTTCTGGAAGCGAAAAAAAACGCTATCCTTCAGATCAGCAAGTGCCGGAGACATCTGCGGAAGTTGAGTTGCAGTCACTTCTAGATCACAAGGCCACTCTCATTTTAGAATCGCAAAAAGATGTTTTGTTAACTCTTCCACAGAATTTGCTTGAATATAACTTCACGTTGATAAGAAAATGGAGTCTTGATGACAGTTCAGGGCACAGTGAGTATAAACAAAAGTTTTCAGATCCATATACCACTGACCAAAGTTTGTTTGTAACATCCTATGTTCAATTAATTTTCAAATCTGCAACCGCAGATCCTGACGCGCCCTTCTTCCACTCGATATTGCCGAGTTATTCTATTTCAGTTTGCAAAAGAAACTACGGAGCTCATCCTTCAAGAGGAAGCATATTTTAACGACAAAATTAACAATCTACGTCCAACTATTTTCAAATATGATGACTATCAAGTGAAAGTACAACCTTCTTTACAGTTAACTATGGTAGACGGGAAAGTATGTTGTGCCCTTTCTGCAAAATTATCAAGTAGGTGCTATATTTGCAATGCTACACCAAAAGATATGAACAATATTGAACTGTGTCTAAGCAAGCCCGTAAACATAAAAAGTTTTCACTTTGGTTTATCGCCACTTCACTCATAGATTCATTTTTTTGAATAGTTTATTCATATCTTCTACATATTAGATTTTAAAAAATGGCAGGCAAGATCTCAGGAACCAAAAGCACTTCTTCCAGAGAGAAAAAGTCAAATCCAAAACGATTTTAGAGAAAAATTAGGCTTGATTGGAGATAAGCCGCGAAGTGGAGGAAGTGGTACGCCTAACGACAGTAATACCGTTCGAAAACTTTTTACAAATCCTGATGTCTCTGCCGAAATTACAGGGTGAGATAATGGCTTTATTTATAGATGTTGCGTTCTATTACAAGCAATTTAAATTGGATGGATCTCAAGTAATTGATTCAACACTTCTCTCTATAGGAGAACTTTCCGAAGAAGCTGCGAAATCGTAAAATAAAAATCAAATTATTTAGACGTGATAACACGAGAAAGGCTTCTCGTATCCTTACAAATACAGATCTATTGCACAGACTTCTTCTACATTCAGATCCTTTAATTACCAGTTTGAAAAAATTACCAACAACTACCAACTTGATATTATTTATTTTTCAAAAGGTTTAATCATTAGGAATTGGGTAAACTAATTAAGAATCAAATTTTACATGGGAAAATTGTATTGTTACTTAATCTTAAGTTAATATGTTAAAAGAATTTATTTTGGTTTTTTTTGTTAATATTTTTCTCTATAATTCCTAAGCATTTTACTAAAATTGTATATATTATATTCTTTATCTATAAAATAAAAAAAAATATGCAAAAGTGTTAAAAAGACCACAGCAAAGCTATTTCAAGAAAGTATTTTATTTGGGCACTAAAATTTATTTATTTTAGTTTTCAACGAAATGGATAAACTACAATACAAGTCTGGAACTCAAAAGCGTGCATACATCGAAAAAAGACAGCCAAAAAATGCAAGCTATCGGATATGTTTGGACCGTCCACCACAAGTTCTACGCATAATGAGTTAAATGTTTCTTTCAGCATGGTCAGGAATCCTACTGGTTCTGTTCAATGGATATAGAAATAGAAAATTATCCATGTCAAAAAACTAATGAAAGAGATACTGGAGTCGAAGCAGCTATTACGCCTGGTAGTTTATTTCCTTCAGAGGATTTAAGCATAAAAATAATATATACCAGGTAAAGGAAACTAATGAAAAAGCAAAAGCTATTGAAGCAGTTATTAAGCCTGACAATTTATTTTCCTCTTACTACGCACACTGAAATTTTAAAAAGTATCAAAAATAAGCTAGTACAAACTGGAGCCTGCCAACCAAAGAAAATAAATTTTCCAACAACCAAGAATCGCAGCTTTTCCGAAATATATTATGAGTATAAAAATAAGTCCCGTACCAGACGGTGGCTTGCATATTCTCCTCAAAAGGATGTTGCGTACTGTCACTGGTGCTGGTTATTTGGAAACAACAAACCCGTTTTGTTGGCTGACTGGAGGCATTTATTAACCAGACTGGCAGAACACACTCACTCGAAATCCCATATTACTGCAGCTATGGGTATCAGATCATACATTGCAGACAGGTCCGTAGATTCTCACTTAAAAAAGCAACTTGATGAGGAAAAAGCTAGATAGAAAGAAGTTTGACAATACACGTTGCCTTTAAGAGCTCAAATTGTGGCATACATTTAACATTCATCAAATTTTTTATCTAAATATTGTCCACAACTACAGCATAATTTAGAATCCGAGTCTAAGATCAAGTGCGATTGTTAATATTAAATGAAATAGAAGCTCGATATTTTGGACTGTTATTGTCGATGGTACTACAGATATATCAAAAACTGAACAAGTGGCCCTCCTAATTCGGTATGTACATTTAGATCCATCTGCAATTAAAATTTGTTCTTAATCTCTGTTAGAAGCATTTCAGTGGTATGACTTAGACACTCAGAAACTATTTGGACAAGCTTACGATGGAGCTTGCGTAATGAGTGGTGGGAAGAATGCAGTACATTGTAAACTACGTGAAGCTATAAGCAAAGATAAATCAGTTTTTGTTTTATACGTCCATTGTCCTCCTCGCCAGCTTAATTTGATGTTAAAGCATGCAGCCGAGAAATGTGCTTCCGTACAGACTTTAAATTTTTTTGAAAATGCTCAGAAGTGCTACAGTTTATGTGCAGATTTGACTTTGACCAAATTGACACTATTGAAGCGGACAAAGAGCAAATTGTTACTTAAAAAGCTTATCCAGTACCAGATGGTCAGCCAGTTCTAAAGCGGTACGTTCCATATTAAGAAATTATGGAACCGTTACTGATTGTTTGCGGATAACTGTGGACCTAAAACATGATGCAGAAGAAATAGCGATAGCTAGTGGGCTAGTTACGCTAACTGTTTGGAACGATGTTTTGTAAATAATTGATATTACATCTCAGTTATTGCATAAAAAAGTCACTTTCAGTCACTGCGTTGCCATTTGACGACATAAAAATCTGATTAAGTTTATTCAGAATGTATAACGCATTTAAACACTCAACGCCATCTGTTTTATTTCATCTGAACTTTGATTGCGCTTGGCTTATTAGTTGTTTTGAATGTTTGCACGTAGGCACGCCGGGCCATCATAACATTGACGTTTATTCAAATACCGAATCGAGTTGAAGTTTGATTTTCATACGTTTTTATTTTCAAAGGTTGTTTGTTTGCTTAACGGTAAGTATTAGTAAGTAAATGTTTATAATAAGGTGATGGTATTTTTTTTAAATTATGTTATTTGGCGACAGTGTGACTAACCGGTATAAAATCTTTCAGGATTTGGAAAAAAGGAGAAGCCATCAAAACATTGGCGTTTATTCAAATACCGAATCGAGTTGAAGTTTCATTTACCTACGTTTTTGGTGTAAGAGATTGCTTTTTGGCTTAACGGTAGGTATTGGGAAGTAAATGTTTATAATAGGGTGAGGGTATTTTTAAAAAAATCATACGTCGTCATTTGACGACAGTGTGACCAACCTGTATAAAATCTTTCAGAATTTGGAAAAAAGGAGGTTGTAACAAATCAGTCATAATGAGCAAAAATAAACTGCTATCTTATGAGGAAATGGTCGCTCTAGCAGATTAAATGTGAGACATAGAATATCTAAGCGATGACAATGGGCAAGATGAGAATGAATATATAAATGGTAAAATTTGTAAACGAGTAACGATTTACTTGCTAAAATAAATGTTTTTCTAGAAATTCTGGACAATAATGATGTGAACGAGCTGCTTGATAGACTAGAACATGAAATTGTTGATGGTTTGGAAGAACATCAAGAAAATTAGGCTACAGAGAAAGTAAGTGATCAGGTAATAGTCGGGGAATCTTCTTACGTGACGTAATAAATGGCCAAAACAAGGAATCTACTACTAGTATGATAGAGTTTTTTCTAGAAAATGATCTTACGATGAAAAAAAACATACATTGGGGAAGAAATGTCACCTATCTTACTCCTCCAATACCGTGGTATAAAAAAAATGTTGAACAGCATGTTACGTTAGAAAGTCCTTTATATTTTTTTGAAAAATATTTTACTGATGAATTATTTGAGGACGTGACTAAATACACCAATCTTTGTGCTATGCACAACATAGTAAATTTAAAAATAGCACAGTAGAAGAGCTTAAAAGTTCTGTGGGAATTCACATAATTATTGGAAATCTGCACTATACACGGGTTCGGTTCTATTGGGATTCAAACTTAAGAATACCTCGTATAGCAGATTGTATGACTTTCAACAGATTTTTTAAAACTCGAATGCCTGTTCATTTTGTGAATGTCGAGGAAAAAGATTGACAAAACAATGATCGTTTCTAGAAAGTAAGGCTTTTTTTCGATGCAATAAAATAAAGATGTATTTCTCTGCCTTTAGAAAGTAAGCTATGCAGTGATAAACAAATGGTTCCCTTCAAGTATTCCTTGAACGTAAAACAGTATGTGAAAGATAAACCGTCACCATGGGTCATAAAAATTTTCGATCTATGCGAAAAAAGTGGGAAACTTTACGATATACGAAAAATCAGCAACCAAATTAGAAGACATAGAAAAAGTTTTCGGCCTTGGAGATGCTGTTGTAGCAAAATTATCAACAAGAATAGACGTCTAAATATTCAATTGTATTTTGAAAATTATTTCTCCAATTATAATTTATTGCAATTTCTTAGGCATAAATATATATATGCTACATCCCCAGCTAGAAAAGATAGATTCAAACAGCCACTATTCACCTTAAACAAAGAAGTTCAGCGTGAATCTATGGAATAAATTATTAGTAAAGATGGTGAGGTTATTATGACCAAATTTTATGGGTTCTGGCAAAATAGATAACTGACGTCGCTGGAATAAAGTTAGTAAAGAGTACGTCATGGTGCCGAGACCAGAAGTAGTAAAAACTTAACCTTTACATGGGCGGTGTTGATAAGTTAGATTGCAGGATTTCGATTTACAGAACATTCATTAGATCACGAAAGTGGAGTTTGCAAATGTTAACACATGCCATCGATATGGCTTGTACTAACGCATGGTTTGAGTATAGACAAGAAGCACAGGAAATGGGCATTCCATCGAAAGAAATCTTGTAACTGATACATTTTAGAATCCACGTAGCAGAAGCTTTGATCTCGTGTAATGTTGTATAAAGAAAAAGGGGACGACCGTCAAATGAATCACTTTCAAGTCCACTTCCAAAAAATGTGCGCTTCGATAATACAGGACATTTTCTTCTTCACGAGGATAAACAATCAGCTTCAAGATGCAAACTTCTGGGCTGTAAAGGTACTACTCGGACTTTTTGTGAAAAATGTAAAGGGCATTTATGCTTGACAAAAAAGAAAAACTGTTTTGTAGCTTTTCATAAGCAATAATAAAATAAAGTTTTATTTTATATGTAATTTTATACATAATTTTATTTAATCGTGAAGGTCACAATGTCGTCAAATGACAACATTAAAAAATTATACCTAAAACAAAGAATTTTTTAAGGTAAAATGGTTTTCTGATAAGCATAATAACATCATTTTTAAAATATCAGAATTTTTAAAGTCCTTACAAATAATTGTGACTGAAACGGTTAGGAACTAGAAAATCCTACAGGTTATTTTAGAACACAATAAAAATGTACTGTGTGTTTGGTAACGCTTTTAATAAAGGCATTTTTTAATTTTTGTTTTGTTCCAAAACAACCAATTTGTTAACTATGCTCAAACTCGTGACCCGCACATTTTGACGGATGTGCGCGGCCTCTTCCATTTTGACTGCGGGTGAAGAAGGAGCTCCTGAAAAGTCCTATGGTGATCTGTTGATCTGGAAGTGGCATTTTCTCGAAAAAGAAGGGGTAAGTTTGAGCAATACTTTTGCATTGCATTTTTTTTTTACTTTTCAATTTGTGTATTAATGAGAAATCGCATTCATTAATTGGTCCTTCGAGCCGGATCGTGGAAAAGCCCTGTAGTTTTAGTGATTATAACGATTTTTGCAACTAATTAATTCTTTTTTTTCAGAACTTGAACCGTTGTTTTCGATTTCCGACGTTTTTCTTCGTGTGGCTGTCAGTTTTTTGCGCGAAAAAAAGCAACGGAATTTGAAAAACAAGTGTGAAGTGAGCGGTCGGTTCAGAGTTGATATATTTTTTTTTTATAGTCGGCCAAATAGGTTGTGACAATTATTCTGGCTGGTGATACTGCTGGTGCAATAACAACCTAACCTCAAATTTTATTTTGTTTTCTATTTTGTTTTTTTTTGAGCGATTATTTACTAAAAAAAAAGAGTTTTTTTTTCTCATAATGCTGGACTTAAAGACCTTAAGTCGTAAACGTGCAATGTTGATTTAGCGCATAAGGGCGGCTTATGATTTAGCAAGTAAAGCGCAAACAGATCCTTCCAAAAGGTCGGAATTGAAACAGCGGTTTGAAAGTCTTGACCAATAGGTAGATTCGTTTGAAAACTTACATATGAATGTGGTTTCTAATTCTTCGGATGATAGACAAGATGATGAACAAGCAATTCTTGATGAATTCGATCAAATGCAGTTTGCAATAAAAGCAATTTGCAAGGATTTCTTTGCTGCTAGTGACACTAATAATATAAAAAGTGAGTCATTTTCAGGGGGTGGAAGGGTTAGGATGCTTACAATGCCAAGATTAGAGTTGCCAGTGTTTAATGGTGAGCGCAAAAAGTGGCAAACCTTTCATGACTTGTTTAAGACGTTGATAAATGATAATACAGAGTATTCAGATGTTGCTAAATTTCAATTGTTAGTGTCAAAGCTTGAAGGGGATGCAGCTGATGTAATTGAAAATATTCCAATTAGCAATGCTAATTACAATGTGGCATATAATGCCTTAGTGAAAAGGTATCAAAATAACCGAATATTTTTAACGGATTATTGGTTGGCCATTGTCAATGCTCCACCATCAAAAAACAATTCAAGTGAGCTACGTAAACTGCTTTCTACTTTTAGTCAGAATTTAGAAGCATTAGATACATATAAAAATGGTGATCTTTGGGATTTTACAAAACTTAACCGGTTATTGCAAAAGGTTGATCCTTTTTTAAAGACACTGTTTGAAATAGAGCATAGTAGAGATAAGGTACCAACCTATCAAAGTTTAATTGATTTTTTAGAGATTTAATTATTAATTAAGCTTTTGAAAATAGTGCTTTACTAATAAAGTCCAGTACTGCTGTATCAAATGTGGTGAAAGGGTATGACATGTCAAGAAGGGCCCACAACTCGTCAAAGCAGAGTTTTTACACTGGGACCAGTGCGGAGGGTGAGTGTTCTTGTTGTTTTGTTGGCACACACATTTTAACTATGTGTGACAAATTCTTACAAATGAATCCTATTCAACGTCATTCTTTTGTCCAAGAAAAGCGACTGTGTTTTAATTGTCTGGCCAGTACACATGGAGTTTCCCGGTGTCTTGTTAAAACAAACTGTAAAGTATCCTGTTAAAACAAACGGTAAAGTATGTGCAAAGCGTCACTCAACTTTTTTACATTTTTTAAAGGGTGTTCAATCCAATAATCAATAAGTGGTGTTGCTGCGTCATCTCTGGCAACAAATAATTCCTGAAAATAATCAGTCAAAAAATGTGATTGATACGGTGGATAATAAGTGTTAAGGTACATGTGTGTAGGAATAATATCACTATCAAAACAGTGTTGTTTGCAACAGCTCAGTTGCGTGTAAAAGATATTAGAGGTCAGTTTTTCACTTGTCGGGCCCTCTTATACTCGGCAAGTGAGGCATCATTTGTCACAAAGACTTGTGCTGATAGGCTTGGGTTGCCTAATGTTAGTGGCAGCACTCCAATTGTTGGCATCAATAATATGACGTCATCCGTGTCATTAGGGAATATTGCGCTTACTTTAAGCACAAATAATGATCCTTCATTTTCCTTGAATATTGAGCCAATCATTATCCCATTGATTTGTGGGACTACTTCTTCTTGTGTTGTTTATGCGGACCACTGGAAATATTTGTCAGGCATTTCTCTCGCCGACACAAGTTTTGCTTCCAGGTTTTAAGCAAGGACAAAATGAAGGTCCATGCGCAATAAATACGATTTTCGGATATGTGTTGTTGGGTAGTGTAATGGATCCACCACCATTAAGACCAGTTAATTTATTGACATCCACAAAATCAGTTAGTTTGGATAAATCTATACAAAATTTTTGGCAGCTTGAATGTGTACCGAAAGATATTCCTTTGTCAGTGGATGACAAAAGATGTGAGGATATATTTCAGACTACACACAAACGAGAGAAAAATGGTCAGCTACCTTTTCGATAGATTTCAGAATTAGGAGAATCAAAGGGTCAATCCCTTAAGAGATTTAAGTTGTTAGAAGCTCGTTTTATTAAAAATCTCTCTTTTCAACAAAATTATGTCGATTTCATGTAGGACTATTTGGAACAAAAGCATATGAGGCTTGTAGATCCTGAATCTTGTGACAAAGTTATTAAATATTAAATAATCTAAGCCTTAATGATGTGTTACTGATCGGTCTTAAGTTGCAAAGAAATATTGTTTGTGGAACTTCCGACATACGGCAAATGTACCGTAATAGTTTTGTGAATCCTCAAGATGTTGATTACGAAACCATTCTTTGGAGATTTGATGTAAATCAGCCCATTCAGGAGTATGTACTAAATACAGTGACTTATGGGTTGAGTTGTAGCCCCTGTTTGGCCATACGTACGTTGTTGCAGCTCGCAGATGACTGATATATTGCGTCACTCGACTTATATTGATGATCAGCGATTCAGCGACAGCTTATTGATTTGTTAAAACTTGGGGGCTTTGAGTTGAGGAAGTGGGCGAGTAATTGTCCCGAATGTTTGGAAAATGTACCTCATGAACAACTTCAACCTATTAGTTTTGATAGTGGTGATGCTGTTTTGAAAATTTTGGAGCTTCAATGGCATCCAGTGAGTGATAACTTCTCCTACTCTGTTAAGCCCAATTCTAGACCTTATACTAAAAGAACAATCCTCTCACAGATCGCTCGATTATGATCCACTAGGATTCTTATCTCCTGTGGTGTTGGTAGCTAAAGCTTTGATGCAAAAATTGTGGCTTTAAGGTTTAAATTTTGACGATCAACCTAATCAAGAAATTGTCACCCAATGGACCTTGTACTTATCACAGTTACCTGTTTTGTCTACATTAGCTTACCCTAGACATGTGACTATTCCAGATGTTATTTTTAGTGCGTTGCATGGCTTCTGTGATGCTTCCATGATAGCTTATGGTGGTGTGGTTTATTTAAGACAAGTGGATTCTTGTGGGAATGTGGCTGTCCATATTTTATGTGCCAAAAGTAAGGTGTCGCCTTTAAAAACTATATCAGTGCCTCGATTGGAACTATGCTCTGCCCATTTGTTGGCTAATTTGATGCAGTTTGTAATTGAAGCTCTTCGTGATTTAAAAATTGATAATTTTTATGCTTGGACAGACTCCACTGTCGGCTTAGCATGGATTCAAGACCATCCTTCCAAGTGGAAGGTGTTTGTTGCTAATAGGGTGACACAAATTCAGGAGACCTTACCTCCTAGCTGTTGGAACCATATTGAAGGAAAATTAAATCCAGCTGATTGTTTGTCAAGAGGCTTATTGCTTGATCAGTTTGTTGAACATCCTTTGTGGTTTCAAGGCCCAAAGAGTAACAGCTAAAAGGGTATTTTTAGCTTGCGGTGAAGATAATTTCTTTAGTAGGATTATGAAAAAATTCTCCTCTTTGCGAAAAGTGCAAAATATCATTGCATATTTTTTGAGACCTCTTCGCAAATTCTGTTTTAAAGAAACATTTCAATCGTTAGCTTTATGTCAAGAAGAGCAACACAGAGCTTTGTGCCTTCTTGTCAAATTTGTGCAGTATGATTGCTTCGGTGATGAAATCCATAAGATTTTTGCTAAGGAACCTTGTTCTAAACCTCTACGTAAATTAGCCCCATTTGTTGATGGACTAGGTATCCTCAGAGTGGGCGGAAGGCTCCGTCACACGTCGGATTTGTGTCACGATGCCAAGCATCCTATGTTGCTCCCCAAAAACCATTGATTGACAGTTCTGATTATTGAACAAGTGCATAATGAAAATGGACATCCAGGTCCTAGATTGTTGCAATATCTTCCAATGCAGAGATTTTGGATTTTATCGGTAAAAGGAGCGATCCATAGCATCCTGTCAAAGTGTTACAAGTGTTTTAGGATAGATCCCATGCCTTTCACTCCATATATGGGTGATTTACCAAAAGCCCGTATATCACAGGTCAAACCTTTTTCGCATACAGCAGTCGACTATATGAGTCCTTTTAATATTACTCTAAAAAAGGCCGTGATATCCGTAGTCATAAAGGCTATGGCTGTATCTTTGTTTGTTTACCGACAAAAGCGGTGCACTTAGAATTAGTTTCTGACATGACGTCAGAGGCTTTTCTCGCAGCTCTGCGGCGCTTCATTGCCCGCCGTGGCAGATGCGCGTCGTTGTACAGTGACCAGGGATCTAATTTTATTGGAGCAAGGAATCTAATGGATTTGTATTGTAAAAACGCGGCGGAAACCTTGGCGATTAAATGGAAATTTAACCCCCCTGCAACCCCATATTTTGGAGGTCTCCATGAGGCAGGGGTTAAATCAACTAAATCGCATCTATTGCGAATTGTTGGAACTCAAGTCCTCACTTTTAAGGAACTTTACACAGTACTAGTCCAGATTGAATCTATCTTGAATTCTCGTCCATTGTGCGGTCTTAGCCCTGACCCCAATGACATATCTTGTTTGACCCCAGGTCATTTTCTGACACTAGAGCCATTTACTGCGCCTCCAGATGAGGATTTAACTGGTATTAAGATTGGAAGGTTAAATCGGTGGCAATTAGTCCAACAACTCCATCAGAGTTTTTGGCAACGCTAATATTTAGGTCATTTTCTGACACTAGAGCCATTCCAATCCAATTTAACTGGTATTAAGACTGGAAGGTTAAATCGGTGGCAATTAGTCCAACAACTCCACCAGAGTTTTTGGCAACGCTGGAAGGCAGAATATTTACACCAACTTCAACAAAGGGAAAAGTGGAATACTTCAGACAAACCCCCTCAAATAGGTTCACTTGTTGTGCTTAAGAGTGAGAACACCCCCCTCTCTCTGGCTAGAATCACCAAGATTTACTCTAGTACAGACAATATTCCCCGAGTAGCCCAAATAAAAACTAGTAAGGGTACATTTGACAGACCTCTAGTGAGATTATGCCCCTTACCACTACAATAATTGTCACAAACTTTACCGTCAACGTGTATGTCATTTTTTAGAATTATTTTGTTTTTTTTATAGCTTATCCACGTTGCAAAAATCGTACTGAGCTAATTTTAGAAGATTTTTTGTTTGGGTAATAAAAGTTATGTGGGTAAAATATTACTTTGTTAATAATATTTTAAGTGGGCGGAAATGTTTGGAAAAGCTTTTAATAAAGGCATTTTTTAATTTTTGTTTTGTTCCAAACCAACCAATTTGTTAACTATGCTCAAACTCGTGACCCGCACATTTTGACGGATGTGCGCAACCTCTTCCATTTTGACTGCGGGTGAAGAAGGAGCTTCTGAAAAGTTCTATGGTGATCTGTTGATCTGGAAGTTGCATTTTCTCGAAAAAAAAGGGGTAAGTTTGAGCAATACTTTTCAACATTTGGCGTGATTTCTATTGGAGGGTAAAACTTGCATTTCTTTTTTACTTTTCAATTTGTGTATTAATGAGCAATCGTGTTCACTGTGTGCATAACGTACCAATTTATTCGAGAGAACGTAAAAAAATATTTTACAACGCGTTCTGAAATTACTTAATAGCAATATCCTCCAACGATTTTAATTTTCGCACTTCTTACCGTCATCAAAGGTATATTTTAAGCACACTGATTAACAAGCCTTGATATGTAAAAAATCAAGATGTTTTCGTTTTGAAATAATTTTTATTATTTACTAAAAATAGTTTATATTTGTCAGCTGGATGATTGGTTTTGTTATCGCAGGTCTTTTCAGGTGGTTGAGCTTTTTCTTGGTAGCTTATTTTTTTGTCGAGTTTTCAAAATGATTCTTTAACTTGGGATAAAACAATGCAAACATTTTCTAAAGAATATTTTCTACTGATCTTGATATCTATACCTTTATCCTTTGTCTACTGGTCTTCAATCGAAGACACAATAATATTTTTACGACGAAACTACATTGTACTACTTTTCATTTTCATTTTCAACAACATTTGTTTATGTTTTTTTCCTGGTTCAAAGTTGTGCAGAGTGTGCTTATTACATAAAGGCTGTTTTATTTTTTGTGTTTTTGGGTATTTATGCAAATCGGCCGACACTTTTTCGGTGGTTTAAATTTCAAATTGTTTTTTATTTTAATTATTTCCCCAATTAATGAAGCCCTAGAAGGTATGAAGCTGCTATTGTGCCTGGCAATAACAGATGTGATTAATTGAATGATTAAGGCTGGAGCTTAAAGATAATTCCAAGGGACAATTTTTGCCAGTCAATAAAAATGCTTGATTATTAAATTATTTTGCAACCAGTTAGTGTTTGTTGTTCGTCCTATTTGAGCAAGCCTGCTCAATTCGGAGAACTAAATAGGTGGATTTTGTAAAACTGTTCAAAAATTGTGATTTTATCCGTTGATTACAATGGCTGAGAAACAAAGAGTAAGAGTGTGCTGTGTTCAAAGCTGAGATCGTGATCACAATAAGAAAATACATCGTTTCCCAAAGGCAATCCTCTAATTTCTCAGAATTGTTTAGACATAGTGGAGCACTTAAACGCGAGCAAACTAAGTGATGATGAAATATACAACAGGTTTGACGTGTGTGATAAACATTTCGCTGCAGAGGAGATTTTGCAGACTGGTCGCAGAGGCCTTAGTGTGCCGTACCCATGGATCGTTTTAGACCTTTAGACACACCTAGATATATTTTAAATAAATAAACTTACAATTTAGTTCTATACCCAATAGTTATAATTTTGCTAAAGAATAGGTTCCTACCTGCAAATGTAAATTTTTGGGCTAAATTTATGCCTATTATAATTGATGGGTAAACCCATATAATGATGTATCATTATTATCTTAATAATTAACTAATCCCTTCCAAAATTCCAAGAACTCATATAAAATATAATGCTTTTAGGAGTAACAAGAACATCTAATTATTATAACTACTAAAATTTATTAGGAAGAAATTTTCAAAATTTTTGGAACTAAATAATTTAAAAGAAATTGTTTAGACCCTATTTTGCTAAAAGAAATATAAGTTGTCTATAATTTCATAATAATTATAATTAGAGGGCACATAGCACTAATTCTAAAATACATGTTTTATTAAAAGGGAAATATTTTTACATGTGTTGTACATATCTAATTATTTAAGTATTTATTTAAGTTCTTAGTAACTTTGTTTAAACTAAATTTTATATTTTTTTGAATACATATATAAACCATGTATTTTTATTTCAGTTGAACCCGAGGTTGTAACCATTACGGAACCCCCACAAAATACATGAAGCTACATTTTCATGACCATCATTATGCTATGTCTATAGAGGAGAAAGATGCTGTCCCAAGAGCTCACTCATCAAGAGTATTACAGGATCTGAAAAATATTTCTGAACAAGTAACTGCTGGTAGATCAAGCACATTATTGCAGGACAGTACATATATTCCTATAAAAATGACTGATGGTTAAATTAAAAAAAGAAAATACTATACCTTTTATAGTCAAATAATCGTGATAACAGAAATTTTTAATATCTGTTATATAGTTGTGTAATTGTAAAGCTTAAAAAAGCTTAAAAAAGAATAAGCCAGCTAGAACCTCAAGCTAAATCATTTTATTTCACCCTGAGACAATGGACCAAGAAAATTAAATCTTTGCAAACCTCTAAGAATTAATTTCAGGAGTGCCTTAAAAAAGCTGAAAATGTTTGAAATGGGCCAAATTTTAGTTATTTTTTTAAATCAGGCAATGAACCATCCTACAACTTTATCATGTGCCAAATTCAAAACCAACAAACAGCCTCTTACGGAAGAAGATACACCGTGGATCAAAAATTGTGTCTTTATTTAAGAATAGTGGAAAAGGCAACAGATTATTGACAAAAATATTCGCTCTTGTATCTACAAGAACTTTAAATAGATTGCTAGAAAAAGTCCAAGTCCCATTTTATCCAGGGTTAAATATAGAAATTTTTGAAAATATCAAATCAATGTATGTTTATTGATGTTTGATGAGATAAGTCTACAAGCGGAGAATCTACAATATAAAAAAAAAATTACATTGTGGTTCGTCTTCAAGACTAGGGCCCTTCAGACCGGGAGAACATTTTGCTGCATATTTATGCTGAAAAGAATTTATAAACAATAGAAGCAGTCCATAGCCTTTATTTTTAGCAAGGGACCAACAGATACAGCAAGATTTAAAAAAAAATTATTGTAGATATTATTGAACCATACCAGAAAATAGGATTGAATGTAGTTGCTACAGTCTGTGACCAAGGAACATCAAACTGTAAAGCAATTAAAGAATTAATGGAAGCAACCAACGCTAAATTTTGCAGAAAAAATGATAAAAATGTGCTACAAGGACTTTCTGTTAACGGGCAGGAAATTATTCCATTATTTGATGTTTCTCATCTATTCAAATGCATAATGAATAATTTATTGAATAAAAACTTATTGTTTAAAGAAAATGGCCAAAAGAAAGAGGCAAAGTGGGTTCATATAAAACAGTTTTTTGCCCTAGATAATAACCATGAAGTCATAATTTGTCCAAAATTAACAGAACAGCATGTGATTCCAGCAAAAATTAAGAAGATGGAAGTTAAAAACTGTAGCCAAATATTTAGCAATTTAGTGGGGTCTCTGATGAAGAGAATTTCTGAATGGGGCGAGTTATCTGTATTTAAATTATTTAAGAAAGAAAGTTTGTGTTGACCTTCTGTATGGTAGGTGCTAGTCACTGTTAAATATAAGAATCTTAACATTGACTTAATGTTCCATTGATTTTTTAGTAAATAATTAAACTATACTTAATATTAAATTTGTTTTTATTTATTTCAGATATTAACTACTAAAACAAGTTACCAGTGGAAGCGAGTCACACTGCAGAGCTGATTTTGTTTATAAAAAAAAACTTTTGGATTCCCTCAATTGCACCACCATTTCTAAAGCTTAGGCAAAACCACTAAAGTTGGCTGTGTCAAAAAAGTCATCCCATGAAGAATCTTGGCAGCATATCTTAAAAATGATTGAAGACATGTCTTTTTCTTTTTTAAAGCACCGAAAAATAGTTAATATTCCTTCTTTAAAAAAGCTGCAGTTTACTATAAGGGGATTTATATATTTAAGGAAAAAATGATTATTCAAAAAAAAATTACATTTTTCTTAAGTGGAGCCCTCAGAAAATTTGATGTTTCTCATTTTATTGCATCTTTTAAGTCCTTAATTTTAAACAATATTTTATCCACACATTCTCCAGGTTCAAATTATAGAGTTGATATAGCAACTGAGTGTTTGGATAATTTAAAATCATTTTGTTATTGCCAGTGGAAGCGAGTCATACTGCAGATCTGATTATGTTTCTAAAAAAACTTTTTGATTGCCTCAATTGCACCACCATTTCTAAAGGTCAGGCAAAACCACTGAAGTTGGCTGTGTCAAAAAAGAATGAAGAATTGTGGCAGGATGCCAAAATAGTTAGTATTCCATCTTTGAAAAATCTGGAGTTTACTATAAGGGAATTTATATATTTATGGAAAAAATTATTATTCAAAGAAAATTATACTTTTTTTTAAGTGGAGCGGTCGATCAAGATCCTCTGAAAAATTTATTTACCTATATAACGAGCCATGCAGACAGGTGTACTAATCCTGATGTTTCTCTTTTTATTACATCTTTTAAATCATTAATTTTAAACAACCTTTCATCCATACATTGTCCAGGTTCTAATTGTAGAGTTGATATAGCAACCGAGTGTTTGGATAATTTAAAATCATTTTATTGTTGCCAGTGGAAGCGAGTCACACTGCAGATCTGATTTTGTTTCTAGAAAAACTTTTTGATACTCTCAATTGCACCACCATTTCTAAAGGTCAGGCAAAATCACTGAAATGTCAAGTTTCGAAAACAGACCTCTCACTAGGTAGATCCTAAAAAAGTACCTGTAGAAAGTTTTAAGCATTTTTTGACAAGAATAAGGGCGCGCCTATCTCCGGAACTATCCGGAATTTGTAAACTTCTTTTTTAGTTTTGAGCAAATCATCAAATTGCGCAACTTTGTCCTAATTTAATCCTTTTCGTATCTCCTGCCGTTTAGGAGATCCCCATGGTGAGCATCGAATTTGAAACGTCCTGTATGTCGGGTTATGTAATTAAAACTATATTAAAATATAAAGAATTCAAAAATTGTCAGTCATGCAAAGATCATATGACAATGTATTATTCGTCATCTGTCAACCTATTTGTTTACCCATTCTTTTCAAAATATTTTTTATATAATTTCATGTCATTGTTCAGAAGTGCTTGGTCTGAATTTGCTATTAGTAACTTTTTTAAGTGCTTCACCCTGCTGTGACATTTTAAGTAACTTTTTTATGTGCTTCATGTGATTTTGCTATTAATAACTTTTTTTAGTGCTTCATTCTTCCTGCTGTGTTATTTTAAGTAACTTTTTTAAGTGCTTCGCCGAGAATGTTTTTCCTATGGAATATGTGTTTGCAGAAGTCGAAGTGAGTAAAGGCTTATTTGTATACTTAGTTGGCGGCTCTCAGTTTACGTCAGTTTATGCAGGCATTTTCCACATAGTATATTTTCACATCGTACTTAAAACGTAATGAAAAGATTGGCTTCTTTTTCTTTCATAGAGCATGTTCTCTGTCCTAAAAAAGAGCATAATATAAAAAAGAATATGCTTGATTTTCGATACGCATTGAGTAAGATGTGAAAACATACACTTAAGTCTGGTTCAGCGTTAAATTCGTTTTTCTTCTCTATAACTTTGTCCTTTAAGTTTAACCGTTCATTTTTCCTTAAGTAAAATGCTGGTTCATGCGAAAATTCCTTCTCCTTAACTTTGGCAGGTGCACTCCTGATTTTGGTTTTTTTACAAATTTGGGATTCTCTTTGTACCACAAAGTTACAGCAAAAGTTACAGAGAAGGAAAAGGAATTAAAGCATGAACCAGCCATTGGGCTGGTTAATTTTTATGGGTCTATTTAAAGGATTTGTCCTTGAGGACAATAGTAACTCATTTGGGTTACTTGTCATAACGTCACAGTTTCTTTCATAAACAATCAATAAACCGCATAAAGAAGAAATTTATAAAGAAACCACTTCTCCTAGGCTGTTAACATAGTCTGGTTACTTGTGATGTCATGGCTCGGGTTACTCTGCGAAGAAAAACTGAAAGCGAGTACCCAGGTTACCTGATGAGTCAGTTACGTCAAGGAAAAATCCTTTTAATGCAAATAAAAGATGGAAGAATGAACCTAATGAGGAAAAAACAGCTGACTGATGACAGCTGTCAATATCACGTGATGAAGAACCCTGCATTTTGATTGGTAGATGTAAAATGAATGCCAAAATAAATTTTGGTTATCTCCATCCATTCTAGGATCAATGGTCAGTGTTGCCAAAGTGAAAGCCAAGTGAGTTTTTTAGGACAAACACAAAATATCCATGCACGCTGCCCACGGCGCTACGGCGTCCGGCAACTTAGTATGAAATGAAAATACACATTTGACGAATGGACGATCCTCAACTCGTGAACTGCTATATAAACTGCGAATGCTGACAACATTTATAAATCCTTTGTAAGATTAATACAAATTTAGTAGGTAAGTATGAACTTTTTTTTGTTTTTTTTTTATATCTGGCCCTCTTGAATTTTAAAAGCTTCAATAAGAGAGTAGAAATTCTTTTTTTTTGTCAATCAACTTATAGCTCAGTACATGTGGAAGTGACATCAAAATGGGTCATATGATATCCATAGGAGTCAAATAAACATCAGAATTGGCTAAAATTTGAATGGAAGGCACATTTGTAAAAACTAAGACACACTTTGGAGCACTGTTTCTTTCTAAGGCAACATAATTATTTCGAGTCGGTGGCCTAGGATAAAAATTTTTGCCTGTTCTGCAAAAAATCTCAAAAGTGCTCTGAGCCATGTCTCAGTTTTTTCCATTCATTCAGAGTTCAGCCAATTCTGATATTTTACTTCAAAAAGTATAGATATCACACGACGCACTTTGAATGTTACTTTGACTTTTCCTGAGCTAAGGTGACTGACAGATAAAAATCTCTACTCTTTTGTGCCATTTTTTATGGTCCACCCAGTATAAGTTACTTTGTTTATACTGGCCTTTTAAAGTTAAAGTCCTCCCTTGAAGGGATCCTTGAGTTTCCTTCCCGAAGGCGCCCTTTTTACTTGGCAAAAGGAGACCATAAGGCTTTCTAAAGGCTACCTTGTACAACTACAATTAAATACCGTTTTCGCTCAAGAAGACTTTACGCCTTATTCCTTGAAGAAATGACTATAAATATACCCCCTAAATTTGCCTCTTTTTTATTGGCGTATAGGTTAGCCCTACTGTACTGCACTGCAGTTTTTCAAAATTTTTTACAGTATAAATTCAAACATTTAAATTTGCTTTTACTTTTGTTGGTGTATAGGTTGGCAGTACTGCACTTCCTGTGTCTGAAAATTGTCACCTCTTGTTAGTGAAAGAAAGAAAACAGTGCCCCAAGTATAATCTTCAACCAATTTCAAACACGCTCCTGTAGCATTTGTCATATCATGTGCCAGCTTTGAGCTAAGAGCTTTTTTAATCTGTTATAATCGACTTCGTATGACCGGCTTTTTTTAGACTACGATAGCGACCAAATTGACACCAAACTGACAGAAAATTTTACCTGTCAATTTGGTTATAAAAATGGCGGCAATAGTAGACTAATGGGTACTGAAGGGGTAGGAGTTAACTGGCTTGTTAAGAGGTGTGTTGTTCTGTGATGAAAATGTGTAAGCTTTGATGTCTGTGAATTAGTAGACTATTTGTCCTTTTTCTGTTTTAAATGATCATAACGTGTGTTTTAATAAACCAATTTTGATAATATAAAGCGTATGTCCTGCCCAGGAGCCCGATGTGCTTTATTTGCGGCAGCCCCATAGAAGTCGGTAAAATTGTACAACAAGGTGTGGCCATGTTTTTGGTAAAGAATGCTATTTAAAAGCCAAAAAAGTTGGGATATATTGTGAATTTCTGGAGTACCTAACATAACACATCAATTTTGTAAATGTCACAAGTTAGATTTTTTTCATGTTCTTTTATTTCCATGATTTTTTTCTTATGATTTTGTTTCGTTTTAATATTTTCAATAGGATTATGCTCATAAGACAATTAAAACAAAGAAAGAAGTTAAAAAAAAACCTCCAAATCAGTAACTTCAACCGGAAAGAAACTAAAAAACAGAAGATCAAAAGATCTTGGGTGGAAATAACGAAAATTCAAACTTGGATGAGCATCCCACAAGGAACACACAAAGGCCCAAAGGGAAAAGAGAAATTTCTTCAATTCTGTTTGAGATAGAAATTTAAAAATTATAATTATCCATTCATTCATAAAAAAGAGAGAGTAATAAAACGATTTAAAACCCATGTTCTCGAGCGAAAAAAGACAGCAGTTAAAAATATATATTATAGTTTAACCTGATAGAGAAATTGTTTATTATGCGTCTTCTGTTTTTGCACTATAATACGTAGGTATGTAGATAATGTCATAATAGTTTCAGGTGCATAATTAGAGGAATAAGGTTAAATAGCAATGTAATAATATAATTTTATGATTTTAAGAATTTTAGATTATTAGCAATTTTTGTTTCTTGCTGGTATCATAGGTACTTCTGAGTTGGTTCTAAATATTATTTAAAGTGTGTGCAGTTTGTGTATCTAGAAAAATATGGCTTCTACTCCGAGTACAAATAAAAGTCGTGCGCATTTAACGCTTAGAGAAAAACAAACAGTTCTTAGTGTGTTCGATAATCTGCAAAATGACTATAAAACATTGAAAGTGGATAAGTTGGTAACGAAGTGTTCTAATTTTACCCAATTTGGAAAATAAACTATCTATAGAATACTAGATGAAAGAAAATTAGAATCATTAAAATCGCCGCTATCAAAGTCTGGGAGAAAACCAATAGAATTTGATGAGGATGAAAAAATGCATTAAGGCGGTTAGTCCATTCCTTTTATTTTAGAAAGAAAATGCCCACTGTTGATAAAGTTTTCATTCAATAAAACAAGAGTGGGTTTCCAAATATTGGAAGAATGAAATTGTGGAAAACTTTAAGAGAAATTAATTTTTCTTGGGAAACAGAAAGGCGGTTTTAATAGAAAGTGACGAGATAGTTTGCTGGAGAAGAAAATATTTAAGGAAAATTAGACAATTTCGAAGGGAGGGCAAAAATATATATTTTCTTGATGAAACTTGGGTAGATGAAGGTCACACTGTTGGCAAACACTGGCAAGCAGGGTTGGGTAACGACGCGTAGAAAATTAATTTTCTACATATGTGTGTTCAAAACATATGGTAATTTATCGCAGTTCGAACGTTATATTTCATGATATCGTCGGTGTTTGAGGTTAACACTTTCACTGCCATGTCAGTCATTTACGACTGAAACCTTCCTTTTCCTTGGCGCCACAGTGAAAATTCGAGTTTCACCTGTTTAGGCTTTCAGTATCTGTGGTGCCATCTTTTAGCCTATGTTGGACTTATAAATATCGATATACTCAGGATTCAGTTTTCTGCAAGGTGTTGCATTCGGAAATTGTCAGTCGTAAATGACTGACACGGCGTGTCACAAAAATTATTTCCTACGAGGCCATGTCAGTCTTTTAAGGTTATGGTTTTATCAAGTGTTTGTTTTTGTGCAGTGGTAGTAAAATTAATACTTATCGACTTTTACGGTAAAATATGTAAGTAAAAATTAGTTTTGGTTGTTAAGTACACTATTTGCAGTATAATTTTTGTTATAGGCCCATTATTTGCAGTATAATTGTTGTTACAGGGATCGAAAAAGGCCATTAAAACCGGACGAATTAGAACGAGAAAAGGAAAAAAAATTGTAAGCGACTCTGAAGAAGATCCTTTCCATAATTCCGAGAGTGGTGATCCAGAATATTCCCCAAGTAGTTCAGTTGATTCTTCAGACAGCGAAGGTTCAGGTAAGAATGATGCTCCCAGAGAACAAGATCTCATGGAGATAGAAGCAGAAGAAGACACAAGTGGAAACCCTGCTGGGATTATTTGGGGCGCTCATGAGAAAAAACAACAGCATTTTAATTTTGTGGGGCACAGCGGAATTCAACTGCCTTTGCCACCATTGATTTCACCCTTGGAAATTTATAAACTGTTAGTAACATATGAAATTTTTGAATATATCTATAGCTATAAACCAACAGATATGCTCAACAGGTGTTGCAAGCATCAAATATTACACGTTCTTCAAGATTAAATAAGTGGCAAAATCTAGCTGCAAGTGACCTAAAAAAGTTCTTTGGAATAGTTCTATGGATGGGGCTTAATGTGAGCTCTCGTTTGTGAGATTATTGGTCAAAATTACCAATATACGAGAGCCCAATTAGAAAGATAATGTCTCGTAATCAGTTTGAGCTAATATTGAGAATGCTACATTTTTCGGACAACAACTTAGCAATAGAGGGCGACAGATTACATAAAATAAGACTTTTGATTGAAAAACTTCAAGAAAGATTTAAAAAATCTTATGGCGCAGCAGGTTAAGTTTTCGGCAGTACTTACCCGGAAAAACACATAAGTATGGAGTAAAAATATTTAAAATTTGTTCAGTTGATGGTTTTACTTCAAAAATCATAGTGTACACAGGGGCAGTCGAAAAAAGACCTAATGGCGGATCTGTTGCCGAAACTGTTGTTTCTGAATTATGTGAAGGCCTGCTAGACCAGGGAAGAACCTTATACACAGATAACTTTTATACAGGAGTGCCTCTGGCTAAAAGTCTTTTACAACGAAAAACCCATCTTGTGGGAACTTTAAGAAGAAACAGAAAATGCTTACCTAAACCGGTTTTAGATAAAAAGCTTCAGTTAGACGAGGTGTATGGAGAAGAAAGTGCTGAGGGTATTACTGTTTTGAAGTGGCGAGCAAAAAAAAATAAGGAGGTTTTAATGCTTTCCACTAAACACGACCTTGAAGTACAAGAAATTCAAACTAGAAAAAGAAAGAGAACTAATGATGAAACATCAGATGAAGACCTGACCAAGCAGAAAAGGAGAAAACCTCTTGCAATAATACACTATAACAATGGAAAATGTGGAATAGATAAATCTGATCAAATGTCGTCTTATGGTACTGCAGTAAGAAAGGGAGTTAAATGGTACAAAAAAGTTGCCTTTGAATGTTTGACCGGAATCGCAGTAGTCATGCATATATTTTATTCCAAAATATAAAATTCCGTGAAGAACTTTTTATGGGACTTCTTGAGGTTGGAGAAAATTTAGTTGCAGAAAAAGTCAGGTCAAAACATGTATTGCAAAAAAGAACTGGAGGTGGCACTAAGGATAGAAAGAATTACATTTCTTGCTACAATAAGCTAATGAAAAGAATGAAAAGGCAGGAAGCTAGAGGAAACGTTAGAAAACACCTACAATATGCTTCGAGTGTTATAGAGAAAAACACGTAAACATAGAAGGTCAAGTTTTTTTATTTTGGGATTTTTATGTTTATTTTAGTCTTAAATGTACTTAACAGAGTAGTTTTAATTGTTTTTTAATAAAGTTTTTTTTTTAAATTTTTTTTAATTTAAAGCCTTATATGACTGACACGGCCTTGATTGAAAAATAGTTTGGCGGCAAAAATGTTATATATTTTAAAAATAATGGCCGGACGGCCACATCACGTTCTCTGGGCGAAGTATCGATTTTCACAAATAAAAGATTGTGGGAAAAATGCTTGTTATTGCAACTATTGTGAAAAAGTTTTCAAAAATACCGCCAAGAAACGGCTTCTCGGGCATCGAAATGTGTGCCAAGTAACAACTGTTACAAGTGTAAAGGAAACAGAAATACTGGATGAACATCAGTAAGGCACAGACAGCAAGGATGGTATTTCTCTAGATACTTTAGCCAAACGGCACAAACTTGATGAAACGGTAATTTCAGACGAAGAGTCAGCTAACGAACAAGATTATACTGATCATCAATTACAATTAGAGACCAAACGTAAAAGTTTGGGTTCCAGCTCTACACTGGTATTTTAAATCTGGCATCTTCCTCGGCAGGTATTTCTAAAAAAAAATTCTATAAAAATGTGAACATCATTTATGTATATAAAATATAATTTAAACGAACAAATGTTAGAGATTTTTATTTTTTATAAATGTGTCGCGATTTTTGCGAAACTCACATGGTTTTGCTTTTTTCACATTTTGAAGTGTACGCTCCGAGGTACATTCGGTTTTAAAACGAAAATATTATGAACGAATAACGATCAGACTGTTTTTAAGATTATTTCAACGTAAAAGAAATGTTTTATTTTTAGAGTACGGTCGATTTGAACAACGTAATTGGAGAATCTTCCAAAAAGCAAAGCAACAGTTTCAATAATCCTAGTGGTATTATGACATTTTGTGACAGAATGCGTCCTAAAGAACAAGAAAAAATTCTTAGGATTCTTGCGTATATCGTAGAAGTTGCCTACAAGAAAAACATTGTCATCAAGCCTCCTCAAATGTTTTGAGAATTGTAAAAAATCCATAAAAAAAACTTTGATAAGGAATCTGTTATGCTGATTGACGGCTGGAAAAACTCATCGAGTAACAAAAAAAATGTTATTTGTCTTATTCACAATGTTGCTGGTAACATAGCTTTTCTCGAGTCATTTAACTTAACAGGTGAAAAAGAAACTGCTGATAAATTGCAAGAGATTGTGGAAAGCTGTGTGGTTAAAGCTAAGGAAGTTTACAATACAGAAATTTATGCCGTCTGCTCAGACAGTGCAAGCAACATAAAAAAAATGGGTAATCAGATCAATATGTGGTATACAAATTGCAACAGTCACATAGCGAATCTACTTGCGAAAGAGTTAGTTTCTGAAAATATTGCGGGAAAACTTCGATCAGTATTAATAGAGTATTAATAAAGTTTGATCCTAGCTGGTGAAACACGTTGGTGTTCTTTTCGCGACTCATTTGTCAATTATTTGAAAATTTGAAGCCAATGCGAACAATAATAGCTGAAGCCACCTTATTTAAACCCAACATAACCAAACTGGTGTTTGCAAAATTATTAATGCATTACAAAGTACTCAGGCTTCTATTGCAGATGCAGCTGAGGAATGGATGAACTTGCAATTTCCAGAAAGTTTTGGCCAATACATCCCATATGTAACAAAACGCCAAAAGAGCGCTTTAAATATATTTTCCCTGACCGCAAACTTATTGCATCCTATTTATCGAGGCAGATTGTTAAGCGAAGAACAAATAAGGGATGTCGATGATTTTCTAATCTAAAATTTAGATGCCGAAGGTTTAGACAGTCTACAAGATTTTAAGCATAATCGCAATATTTTTCAAAAACTTGGCGACAAAAAAATCACTTCTTCGTTCGAACTCGTTTGTCCCATCTAGCAATTAAGCTAAACACAATTCCTGCGTCATCAGCTCAGCTAGAAAGACTTTTTTTTTTTAAATTGGTCGCTTGTTCATTCCCCAATCCGTAATCGACTTACTTCCGAAAATTCAAAGATATTGACATATATCTATTATCACTTGAAGATGAGGGACCACAACAAATCCGACGAATATTAGCCTGTTAAATTAAACTATAATACTTATAACCTAATATTTTTCTTTACTTATTAGTATTCTTTTTATTAAGCAGTTATTTAATGAAAATTGTCTTCTTATTCTCTATTTAAGTTATGTTTTCTGATTTGTCCTAGTATTTTCGTTAGTTAATAAACGTTTAAACGAAACTAATATCCGATATAATAAAAATAAATAATTTTCTACATTTCGAGATGTAGAAGTAGAAAATTAGTTGGTGTAGAAAAATAATTTTCTACGCGTAGAATATACAGTAGAATATGTATAATTTTCTACCTACCCATCTCTGCTGGCAAGACAAAAATGTGAAAAGTGCCCGACAGGCATTCACGGAAGATTGGTGGACAGGGTAATAATTGAAATGAAAACCATAGACAAACTTTCAATTATATAAAATTTGATGTGTATTTTAACAAGGTCGCTTTTATTTTACCCAGTGTGTAACTTTCTATTTCTAAAAATGATAAAAATGTGCTACAAGGACTTTCTGTTAACGGGCAGGAAATTATTCCATTATTTGATGTTTCTCATCTATTCAAATGCATAATGAATAATTTATTGAATAAAAACTTATTGTTTAAAGAAAATGGCCAAAAGAAAGAGGCAAAGTGGGTTCATATAAAACAGTTTTTTGCCCTAGATAATAACCATGAAGTCATAATTTGTCCAAAATTAACAGAACAGCATGTGATTCCAGCAAAAATTAAGAAGATGGAAGTTAAAAACTGTAGCCAAATATTTAGCAATTTAGTGGGGTCTCTGATGAAGAGAATTTCTGAATGGGGCGAGTTATCTGTATTTAAATTATTTAAGAAAGAAAGTTTGTGTTGACCTTCTGTATGGTAGGTGCTAGTCACTGTTAAATATAAGAATCTTAACATTGACTTAATGTTCCATTGATTTTTTAGTAAATAATTAAACTATACTTAATATTAAATTTGTTTTTATTTATTTCAGATATTAACTACTAAAACAAGTTACCAGTGGAAGCGAGTCACACTGCAGAGCTGATTTTGTTTATAAAAAAAAACTTTTGGATTCCCTCAATTGCACCACCATTTCTAAAGCTTAGGCAAAACCACTAAAGTTGGCTGTGTCAAAAAAGTCATCCCATGAAGAATCTTGGCAGCATATCTTAAAAATGATTGAAGACATGTCTTTTTCTTTTTTAAAGCACCGAAAAATAGTTAATATTCCTTCTTTAAAAAAGCTGCAGTTTACTATAAGGGGATTTATATATTTAAGGAAAAAATGATTATTCAAAAAAAAATTACATTTTTCTTAAGTGGAGCCCTCAGAAAATTTGATGTTTCTCATTTTATTGCATCTTTTAAGTCCTTAATTTTAAACAATATTTTATCCACACATTCTCCAGGTTCAAATTATAGAGTTGATATAGCAACCGAGTGTTTGGATAATTTAAAATCATTTTGTTATTGCCAGTGGAAGCGAGTCATACTGCAGATCTGATTATGTTTCTAAAAAAACTTTTTGATTGCCTCAATTGCACCACCATTTCTAAAGGTCAGGCAAAACCACTGAAGTTGGCTGTGTCAAAAAAGAATGAAGAATTGTGGCAGGATGCCAAAATAGTTAGTATTCCATCTTTGAAAAATCTGGAGTTTACTATAAGGGAATTTATATATTTATGGAAAAAATTATTATTCAAAGAAAATTATACTTTTTTTTAAGTGGAGCGGTCGATCAAGATCCTCTGAAAAATTTATTTACCTATATAACGAGCCATGCAGACAGGTGTACTAATCCTGATGTTTCTCTTTTTATTACATCTTTTAAATCATTAATTTTAAACAACCTTTCATCCATACATTGTCCAGGTTCTAATTGTAGAGTTGATATAGCAACCGAGTGTTTGGATAATTTAAAATCATTTTATTGTTGCCAGTGGAAGCGAGTCACACTGCAGATCTGATTTTGTTTCTAGAAAAACTTTTTGATACTCTCAATTGCACCACCATTTCTAAAGGTCAGGCAAAATCACTGAAATGTCAAGTTTCGAAAACAGACTTCTCACTAGGTAGATCCTAAAAAAGTACCTGTAGAAAGTTTTAAGCATTTTTTGACAAGAATAAGGGCGCGCCTATCTCCGGAACTATCCGGAATTTGTAAACTTCTTTTTTAGTTTTGAGCAAATCATCAAATTGCGCAACTTTGTCCTAATTTAATCCTTTTCGTATCTCCTGCCGTTTAGGAGATCCCCATGGTGAGCATCGAATTTGAAACGTCCTGTATGTCGGGTTATGTAATTAAAACTATATTAAAATATAAAGAATTCAAAAATTGTCAGTCATGCAAAGATCATATGACAATGTATTATTCGTCATCTGTCAACCTATTTGTTTACCCATTCTTTTCAAAATATTTTTTATATAATTTCATGTCATTGTTCAGAAGTGCTTGGTCTGAATTTGCTATTAGTAACTTTTTTAAGTGCTTCACCCTGCTGTGACATTTTAAGTAACTTTTTTAAGTGCTTCATGTGATTTTGCTATTAATAACTTTTTTTAGTGCTTCATTCTTCCTGCTGTGTTATTTTAAGTAACTTTTTTAAGTGCTTCGCCGAGAATGTTTTTCCTATGGAATATGTGTTTGCAGAAGTCGAAGTGAGTAAAGGCTTATTTGTATACTTAGTTGGCGGCTCTCAGTTTACGTCAGTTTATGCAGGCATTTTCCACATAGTATATTTTCACATCGTACTTAAAACGTAATGAAAAGATTGGCTTCTTTTTCTTTCATAGAGCATGTTCTCTGTCCTAAAAAAGAGCATAATATAAAAAAGAATATGCTTGATTTTCGATACGCATTGAGTAAGATGTGAAAACATACACTTAAGTCTGGTTCAGCGTTAAATTCGTTTTTCTTCTCTATAACTTTGTCCTTTAAGTTTAACCGTTCATTTTTCCTTAAGTAAAATGCTGGTTCATGCGAAAATTCCTTCTCCTTAACTTTGGCAGGTGCACTCCTGATTTTGGTTTTTTTACAAATTTGGGATTCTCTTTGTACCACAAAGTTACAGCAAAAGTTACAGAGAAGGAAAAGGAATTAAAGCATGAACCAGCCATTGGGCTGGTTAATTTTTATGGGTCTATTTAAAGGATTTGTCCTTGAGGACAATAGTAACTCATTTGGGTTACTTGTCATAACGTCACAGTTTCTTTCATAAACAATCAATAAACCGCATAAAGAAGAAATTTATAAAGAAACCACTTCTCCTAGGCTGTTAACATAGTCTGGTTACTTGTGATGTCATGGCTCGGGTTACTCTGCGAAGAAAAACTGAAAGCGAGTACCCAGGTTACCTGATGAGTCAGTTACGTCAAGGAAAAATCCTTTTAATGCAAATAAAAGATGGAAGAATGAACCTAATGAGGAAAAAACAGCTGACTGATGACAGCTGTCAATATCACGTGATGAAGAACCCTGCATTTTGATTGGTAGATGTAAAATGAATGCCAAAATAAATTTTGGTTATCTCCATCCATTCTAGGATCAATGGTCAGTGTTGCCAAAGTGAAAGCCAAGTGAGTTTTTTAGGACAAACACAAAATATCCATGCACGCTGCCCACGGCGCTACGGCGTCCGGCAACTTAGTATGAAATGAAAATACACATTTGACGAATGGACGATCCTCAACTCGTGAACTGCTATATAAACTGCGAATGCTGACAACATTTATAAATCCTTTGTAAGATTAATACAAATTTAGTAGGTAAGTATGAACTTTTTTTTGTTTTTTTTTTATATCTGGCCCTCTTGAATTTTAAAAGCTTCAATAAGAGAGTAGAAATTCTTTTTTTTTGTCAATCAACTTATAGCTCAGTACATGTGGAAGTGACATCAAAATGGGTCATATGATATCCATAGGAGTCAAATAAACATCAGAATTGGCTAAAATTTGAATGGAAGGCACATTTGTAAAAACTAAGACACACTTTGGAGCACTGTTTCTTTCTAAGGCAACATAATTATTTCGAGTCGGTGGCCTAGGATAAAAATTTTTGCCTGTTCTGCAAAAAATCTCAAAAGTGCTCTGAGCCATGTCTCAGTTTTTTCCATTCATTCAGAGTTCAGCCAATTCTGATATTTTACTTCAAAAAGTATAGATATCACACGACGCACTTTGAATGTTACTTTGACTTTTCCTGAGCTAAGGTGACTGACAGATAAAAATCTCTACTCTTTTGTGCCATTTTTTATGGTCCACCCAGTATAAGTTACTTTGTTTATACTGGCCTTTTAAAGTTAAAGTCCTCCCTTGAAGGGATCCTTGAGTTTCCTTCCCGAAGGCGCCCTTTTTACTTGGCAAAAGGAGACCATAAGGCTTTCTAAAGGCTACCTTGTACAACTACAATTAAATACCGTTTTCGCTCAAGAAGACTTTACGCCTTATTCCTTGAAGAAATGACTATAAATATACCCCCTAAATTTGCCTCTTTTTTATTGGCGTATAGGTTAGCCCTACTGTACTGCACTGCAGTTTTTCAAAATTTTTTACAGTATAAATTCAAACATTTAAATTTGCTTTTACTTTTGTTGGTGTATAGGTTGGCAGTACTGCACTTCCTGTGTCTGAAAATTGTCACCTCTTGTTAGTGAAAGAAAGAAAACAGTGCCCCAAGTATAATCTTCAACCAATTTCAAACACGCTCCTGTAGCATTTGTCATATCATGTGCCAGCTTTGAGCTAAGAGCTTTTTTAATCTGTTATAATCGACTTCGTATGACCGGCTTTTTTTAGACTACGATAGCGACCAAATTGACACCAAACTGACAGAAAATTTTACCTGTCAATTTGGTTATAAAAATGGCGGCAATAGTAGACTAATGGGTACTGAAGGGGTAGGAGTTAACTGGCTTGTTAAGAGGTGTGTTGTTCTGTGATGAAAATGTGTAAGCTTTGATGTCTGTGAATTAGTAGACTATTTGTCCTTTTTCTGTTTTAAATGATCATAACGTGTGTTTTAATAAACCAATTTTGATAATATAAAGCGTATGTCCTGCCCAGGAGCCCGATGTGCTTTATTTGCGGCAGCCCCATAGAAGTCGGTAAAATTGTACAACAAGGTGTGGCCATGTTTTTGGTAAAGAATGCTATTTAAAAGCCAAAAAAGTTGGGATATATTGTGAATTTCTGGAGTACCTAACATAACACATCAATTTTGTAAATGTCACAAGTTAGATTTTTTTCATGTTCTTTTATTTCCATGATTTTTTTCTTATGATTTTGTTTCGTTTTAATATTTTCAATAGGATTATGCTCATAAGACAATTAAAACAAAGAAAGAAGTTAAAAAAAAACCTCCAAATCAGTAACTTCAACCGGAAAGAAACTAAAAAACAGAAGATCAAAAGATCCTGGGTGGAAATAACGAAAATTCAAACTTGGATGAGCATCCCACAAGGAACACACAAAGGCCCAAAGGGAAAAGAGAAATTTCTTCAATTCTGTTTGAGATAGAAATTTAAAAATTATAATTATCCATTCATTCATAAAAAAGAGAGAGTAATAAAACGATTTAAAACCCATGTTCTCGAGCGAAAAAAGACAGCAGTTAAAAATATATATTATAGTTTAACCTGATAGAGAAATTGTTTATTATGCGTCTTCTGTTTTTGCACTATAATACGTAGGTATGTAGATAATGTCATAATAGTTTCAGGTGCATAATTAGAGGAATAAGGTTAAATAGCAATGTAATAATATAATTTTATGATTTTAAGAATTTTAGATTATTAGCAATTTTTGTTTCTTGCTGGTATCATAGGTACTTCTGAGTTGGTTCTAAATATTATTTAAAGTGTGTGCAGTTTGTGTATCTAGAAAAATATGGCTTCTACTCCGAGTACAAATAAAAGTCGTGCGCATTTAACGCTTAGAGAAAAACAAACAGTTCTTAGTGTGTTCGATAATCTGCAAAATGACTATAAAACATTGAAAGTGGATAAGTTGGTAACGAAGTGTTCTAATTTTACCCAATTTGGAAAATAAACTATCTATAGAATACTAGATGAAAGAAAATTAGAATCATTAAAATCGCCGCTATCAAAGTCTGGGAGAAAACCAATAGAATTTGATGAGGATGAAAAAATGCATTAAGGCGGTTAGTCCATTCCTTTTATTTTAGAAAGAAAATGCCCACTGTTGATAAAGTTTTCATTCAATAAAACAAGAGTGGGTTTCCAAATATTGGAAGAATGAAATTGTGGAAAACTTTAAGAGAAATTAATTTTTCTTGGGAAACAGAAAGGCGGTTTTAATAGAAAGTGACGAGATAGTTTGCTGGAGAAGAAAATATTTAAGGAAAATTAGACAATTTCGAAGGGAGGGCAAAAATATATATTTTCTTGATGAAACTTGGGTAGATGAAGGTCACACTGTTGGCAAACACTGGCAAGCAGGGTTGGGTAACGACGCGTAGAAAATTAATTTTCTACATATGTGTGTTCAAAACATATGGTAATTTATCGCAGTTCGAACGTTATATTTCATGATATCGTCGGTGTTTGAGGTTAACACTTTCACTGCCATGTCAGTCATTTACGACTGAAACCTTCCTTTTCCTTGGCGCCACAGTGAAAATTCGAGTTTCACCTGTTTAGGCTTTCAGTATCTGTGGTGCCATCTTTTAGCCTATGTTGGACTTATAAATATCGATATACTCAGGATTCAGTTTTCTGCAAGGTGTTGCATTCGGAAATTGTCAGTCGTAAATGACTGACACGGCGTGTCACAAAAATTATTTCCTACGAGGCCATGTCAGTATTTTAAGGTTATGGTTTTATCAAGTGTTTGTTTTTGTGCAGTGGTAGTAAAATTAATACTTATCGACTTTTACGGTAAAATATGTAAGTAAAAATTAGTTTTGGTTGTTAAGTACACTATTTGCAGTATAATTTTTGTTATAGGCCCATTATTTGCAGTATAATTGTTGTTACAGGGATCGAAAAAGGCCATTAAAACCGGACGAATTAGAACGAGAAAAGGAAAAAAAATTGTAAGCGACTCTGAAGAAGATCCTTTCCATAATTCCGAGAGTGGTGATCCAGAATATTCCCCAAGTAGTTCAGTTGATTCTTCAGACAGCGAAGGTTCAGGTAAGAATGATGCTCCCAGAGAACAAGATCTCATGGAGATAGAAGCAGAAGAAGACACAAGTGGAAACCCTGCTGGGATTATTTGGGGCGCTCATGAGAAAAAACAACAGCATTTTAATTTTGTGGGGCACAGCGGAATTCAACTGCCTTTGCCACCATTGATTTCACCCTTGGAAATTTATAAACTGTTAGTAACATATGAAATTTTTGAATATATCTATAGCTATAAACCAACAGATATGCTCAACAGGTGTTGCAAGCATCAAATATTACACGTTCTTCAAGATTAAATAAGTGGCAAAATCTAGCTGCAAGTGACCTAAAAAAGTTCTTTGGAATAGTTCTATGGATGGGGCTTAATGTGAGCTCTCGTTTGTGAGATTATTGGTCAAAATTACCAATATACGAGAGCCCAATTAGAAAGATAATGTCTCGTAATCAGTTTGAGCTAATATTGAGAATGCTACATTTTTCGGACAACAACTTAGCAATAGAGGGCGACAGATTACATAAAATAAGACTTTTGATTGAAAAACTTCAAGAAAGATTTAAAAAATCTTATGGCGCAGCAGGTTAAGTTTTCGGCAGTACTTACCCGGAAAAACACATAAGTATGGAGTAAAAATATTTAAAATTTGTTCAGTTGATGGTTTTACTTCAAAAATCATAGTGTACACAGGGGCAGTCGAAAAAAGACCTAATGGCGGATCTGTTGCCGAAACTGTTGTTTCTGAATTATGTGAAGGCCTGCTAGACCAGGGAAGAACCTTATACACAGATAACTTTTATACAGGAGTGCCTCTGGCTAAAAGTCTTTTACAACGAAAAACCCATCTTGTGGGAACTTTAAGAAGAAACAGAAAATGCTTACCTAAACCGGTTTTAGATAAAAAGCTTCAGTTAGACGAGGTGTATGGAGAAGAAAGTGCTGAGGGTATTACTGTTTTGAAGTGGCGAGCAAAAAAAAATAAGGAGGTTTTAATGCTTTCCACTAAACACGACCTTGAAGTACAAGAAATTCAAACTAGAAAAAGAAAGAGAACTAATGATGAAACATCAGATGAAGACCTGACCAAGCAGAAAAGGAGAAAACCTCTTGCAATAATACACTATAACAATGGAAAATGTGGAATAGATAAATCTGATCAAATGTCGTCTTATGGTACTGCAGTAAGAAAGGGAGTTAAATGGTACAAAAAAGTTGCCTTTGAATGTTTGACCGGAATCGCAGTAGTCATGCATATATTTTATTCCAAAATATAAAATTCCGTGAAGAACTTTTTATGGGCCTTCTTGAGGTTGGAGAAAATTTAGTTGCAGAAAAAGTCAGGTCAAAACATGTATTGCAAAAAAGAACTGGAGGTGGCACTAAGGATAGAAAGAATTACATTTCTTGCTACAATAAGCTAATGAAAAGAATGAAAAGGCAGGAAGCTAGAGGAAACGTTAGAAAACACCTACAATATGCTTCGAGTGTTATAGAGAAAAACACGTAAACATAGAAGGTCAAGTTTTTTTATTTTGGGATTTTTATGTTTATTTTAGTCTTAAATGTACTTAACAGAGTAGTTTTAATTGTTTTTTAATAAAGTTTTTTTTTTAAATTTTTTTTAATTTAAAGCCTTATATGACTGACACGGCCTTGATTGAAAACACTTAAAAAATAGTTTGGCGGCAAAAATGTTATATATTTTAAAAATAATGGCCGGACGGCCACATCACGTTCTCTGGGCGAAGTATCGATTTTCACAAATAAAAGATTGTGGGAAAAATGCTTGTTATTGCAACTATTGTGAAAAAGTTTTCAAAAATACCGCCAAGAAACGGCTTCTCGGGCATCGAAATGTGTGCCAAGTAACAACTGTTACAAGTGTAAAGGAAACAGAAATACTGGATGAACATCAGTAAGGCACAGACAGCAAGGATGGTATTTCTCTAGATACTTTAGCCAAACGGCACAAACTTGATGAAACGGTAATTTCAGACGAAGAGTCAGCTAACGAACAAGATTATACTGATCATCAATTACAATTAGAGACCAAAAGTAAAAGTTTGGGTTCCAGCTCTACACTGGTATTTTAAATCTGGCATCTTCCTCGGCAGGTATTTCTAAAAAAAAATTCTATAAAAATGTGAACATCATTTATGTATATAAAATATAATTTAAACGAACAAATGTTAGAGATTTTTATTTTTTATAAATGTGTCGCGATTTTTGCAAACTCACATGGTTTTGCTTTTTTCACATTTTGAAGTGTACGCTCCGAGGTACATTCGGTTTTAAAACGAAAATATTATGAACGAATAAACGATCAGACTGTTTTTAAGATTATTTCAACGTAAAAGAAATGTTTTATTTTTAGAGTACGGTCGATTTGAACAACGTAATTGGAGAATCTTCCAAAAAGCAAAGCAACAGTTTCAATAATCCTAGTGGTATTATGACATTTTGTGACAGAATGCGTCCTAAAGAACAAGAAAAAAATTCTTAGGATTCTTGCGTATATCGTAGAAGTTGCCTACAAGAAAAACATTGTCATCAAGCCTCCTCAAATGTTTTGAGAATTGTAAAAAATCCATAAAAAAACTTTGATAAGGAATCTGTTATGCTGATTGACGGCTGGAAAAACTCATCGAGTAACAAAAAAAATGTTATTTGTCTTATTCACAATGTTGCTGGTAACATAGCTTTTCTCGAGTCATTTAACTTAACAGGTGAAAAAGAAACTGCTGATAAATTGCAAGAGATTGTGGAAAGCTGTGTGGTTAAAGCTAAGGAAGTTTACAATACAGAAATTTATGCCGTCTGCTCAGACAGTGCAAGCAACATAAAAAAAATGGGTAATCAGATCAATATGTGGTATACAAATTGCAACAGTCACATAGCGAATCTACTTGCGAAAGAGTTAGTTTCTGAAAATATTGCGGGAAAACTTCGATCAGTATTAATAGAGTATTAATAAAGTTTGATCCTAGCTGGTGAAACACGTTGGTGTTCTTTTCGCGACTCATTTGTCAATTATTTGAAAATTTGAAGCCAATGCGAATAATAATAGCTGAAGCCACCTTATTTAAACCCAACATAACCAAACTGGTGTTTGCAAAATTATTAATGCATTACAAAGTACTCAGGCTTCTATTGCAGATGCAGCTGAGGAATGGATGAACTTGCAATTTCCAGAAAGTTTTGGCCAATACATCCCATATGTAACAAAACGCCAAAAGAGCGCTTTAAATATATTTTCCCTGACCGCAAACTTATTGCATCCTATTTATCGAGGCAGATTGTTAAGCGAAGAACAAATAAGGGATGTCGATGATTTTCTAATCTAAAATTTAGATGCCGAAGGTTTAGACAGTCTACAAGATTTTAAGCATAATCGCAATATTTTTCAAAAACTTGGCGACAAAAAATCACTTCTTCGTTCGAACTCGTTTGTCCCATCTAGCAATTAAGCTAAACACAATTCCTGCGTCATCAGCTCAGCTAGAAAGACTTTTTTTTTTTTAAATTGGTCGCTTGTTCATTCCCCAATCCGTAATCGACTTACTTCCGAAAATTCAAAGATATTGACATATATCTATTATCACTTGAAGATGAGGGACCACAACAAATCCGACGAATATTAGCCTGTTAAATTAAACTATAATACTTATAACCTAATATTTTTCTTTACTTATTAGTATTCTTTTTATTAAGCAGTTATTTAATGAAAATTGTCTTCTTATTCTCTATTTAAGTTATGTTTTCTGATTTGTCCTAGTATTTTCGTTAGTTAATAAACGTTTAAACGAAACTAATATCCGATATAATAAAAATAAATAATTTTCTACATTTCGAGATGTAGAAGTAGAAAATTAGTTGGTGTAGAAAAATAATTTTCTACGCGTAGAATATACAGTAGAATATGTATAATTTTCTACCTACCCATCTCTGCTGGCAAGACAAAAATGTGAAAAGTGCCCGACAGGCATTCACGGAAGATTGGTGGACAGGGTAATAATTGAAATGAAAACCATAGACAAACTTTCAATTATATAAAATTTGATGTGTATTTTAACAAGGTCGCTTTTATTTTACCCAGTGTGTAACTTTCTATTTCTAAAAATGATAAAAATGTGCTACAAGGACTTTCTGTTAACGGGCAGGAAATTATTCCATTATTTGATGTTTCTCATCTATTCAAATGCATAATGAATAATTTATTGAATAAAAACTTATTGTTTAAAGAAAATGGCCAAAAGAAAGAGGCAAAGTGGGTTCATATAAAACAGTTTTTTTGCCCTAGATAATAACCATGAAGTCATAATTTGTCCAAAATTAACAGAACAGCATGTGATTCCAGCAAAAATTAAGAAGATGGAAGTTAAAAACTGTAGCCAAATATTTAGCAATTTAGTGGGGTCTCTGATGAAGAGAATTTCTGAATGGGGCGAGTTATCTGTATTTAAATTATTTAAGAAAGAAAGTTTGTGTTGACCTTCTGTATGGTAGGTGCTAGTCACTGTTAAATATAAGAATCTTAACATTGACTTAATGTTCCATTGATTTTTTAGTAAATAATTAAACTATACTTAATATTAAATTTGTTTTTATTTATTTCAGATATTAACTACTAAAACAAGTTACCAGTGGAAGCGAGTCACACTGCAGAGCTGATTTTGTTTATAAAAAAAAACTTTTGGATTCCCTCAATTGCACCACCATTTCTAAAGCTTAGGCAAAACCACTAAAGTTGGCTGTGTCAAAAAAGTCATCCCATGAAGAATCTTGGCAGCATATCTTAAAAATGATTGAAGACATGTCTTTTTCTTTTTTAAAGCACCGAAAAATAGTTAATATTCCTTCTTTAAAAAAGCTGCAGTTTACTATAAGGGGATTTATATATTTAAGGAAAAAATGATTATTCAAAAAAAAAATTACATTTTTCTTAAGTGGAGCCCTCAGAAAATTTGATGTTTCTCATTTTATTGCATCTTTTAAGTCCTTAATTTTAAACAATATTTTATCCACACATTCTCCAGGTTCAAATTATAGAGTTGATATAGCAACCGAGTGTTTGGATAATTTAAAATCATTTTGTTATTGCCAGTGGAAGCGAGTCATACTGCAGATCTGATTATGTTTCTAAAAAAACTTTTTGATTGCCTCAATTGCACCACCATTTCTAAAGGTCAGGCAAAACCACTGAAGTTGGCTGTGTCAAAAAAGAATAAAGAATTGTGGCAGGATGCCAAAATAGTTAGTATTCCATCTTTGAAAAATCTGGAGTTTACTATAAGGGAATTTATATATTTATGGAAAAAATTATTATTCAAAGAAAATTATACTTTTTTTTAAGTGGAGCGGTCGATCAAGATCCTCTGAAAAATTTATTTACCTATATAACGAGCCATGCAGACAGGTGTACTAATCCTGATGTTTCTCTTTTTATTACATCTTTTAAATCATTAATTTTAAACAACCTTTCATCCATACATTGTCCAGGTTCTAATTGTAGAGTTGATATAGCAACCGAGTGTTTGGATAATTTAAAATCATTTTATTGTTGCCAGTGGAAGCGAGTCACACTGCAGATCTGATTTTGTTTCTAGAAAAACTTTTTGATACTCTCAATTGCACCACCATTTCTAAAGGTCAGGCAAAATCACTGAAATGTCAAGTTTCGAAAACAGACCTCTCACTAGGTAGATCCTAAAAAAGTACCTGTAGAAAGTTTTAAGCATTTTTTGACAAGAATAAGGGCGCGCCTATCTCCGGAACTATCCGGAATTTGTAAACTTCTTTTTTAGTTTTGAGCAAATCATCAAATTGCGCAACTTTGTCCTAATTTAATCCTTTTCGTATCTCCTGCCGTTTAGGAGATCCCCATGGTGAGCATCGAATTTGAAACGTCCTGTATGTCGGGTTATGTAATTAAAACTATATTAAAATATAAAGAATTCAAAAATTGTCAGTCATGCAAAGATCATATGACAATGTATTATTCGTCATCTGTCAACCTATTTGTTTACCCATTCTTTTCAAAATATTTTTTATATAATTTCATGTCATTGTTCAGAAGTGCTTGGTCTGAATTTGCTATTAGTAACTTTTTTAAGTGCTTCACCCTGCTGTGACATTTTAAGTAACTTTTTTAAGTGCTTCATGTGATTTTGCTATTAATAACTTTTTTTAGTGCTTCATTCTTCCTGCTGTGTTATTTTAAGTAACTTTTTTAAGTGCTTCGCCGAGAATGTTTTTCCTATGGAATATGTGTTTGCAGAAGTCGAAGTGAGTAAAGGCTTATTTGTATACTTAGTTGGCGGCTCTCAGTTTACGTCAGTTTATGCAGGCATTTTCCACATAGTATATTTTCACATCGTACTTAAAACGTAATGAAAAGATTGGCTTCTTTTTCTTTCATAGAGCATGTTCTCTGTCCTAAAAAAGAGCATAATATAAAAAAGAATATGCTTGATTTTCGATACGCATTGAGTAAGATGTGAAAACATACACTTAAGTCTGGTTCAGCGTTAAATTCGTTTTTCTTCTCTATAACTTTGTCCTTTAAGTTTAACCGTTCATTTTTCCTTAAGTAAAATGCTGGTTCATGCGAAAATTCCTTCTCCTTAACTTTGGCAGGTGCACTCCTGATTTTGGTTTTTTTACAAATTTGGGATTCTCTTTGTACCACAAAGTTACAGCAAAAGTTACAGAGAAGGAAAAGGAATTAAAGCATGAACCAGCCATTGGGCTGGTTAATTTTTATGGGTCTATTTAAAGGATTTGTCCTTGAGGACAATAGTAACTCATTTGGGTTACTTGTCATAACGTCACAGTTTCTTTCATAAACAATCAATAAACCGCATAAAGAAGAAATTTATAAAGAAACCACTTCTCCTAGGCTGTTAACATAGTCTGGTTACTTGTGATGTCATGGCTCGGGTTACTCTGCGAAGAAAAACTGAAAGCGAGTACCCAGGTTACCTGATGAGTCAGTTACGTCAAGGAAAAATCCTTTTAATGCAAATAAAAGATGGAAGAATGAACCTAATGAGGAAAAAACAGCTGACTGATGACAGCTGTCAATATCACGTGATGAAGAACCCTGCATTTTGATTGGTAGATGTAAAATGAATGCCAAAATAAATTTTGGTTATCTCCATCCATTCTAGGATCAATGGTCAGTGTTGCCAAAGTGAAAGCCAAGTGAGTTTTTTAGGACAAACACAAAATATCCATGCACGCTGCCCACGGCGCTACGGCGTCCGGCAACTTAGTATGAAATGAAAATACACATTTGACGAATGGACGATCCTCAACTCGTGAACTGCTATATAAACTGCGAATGCTGACAACATTTATAAATCCTTTGTAAGATTAATACAAATTTAGTAGGTAAGTATGAACTTTTTTTTGTTTTTTTTTTATATCTGGCCCTCTTGAATTTTAAAAGCTTCAATAAGAGAGTAGAAATTCTTTTTTTTTGTCAATCAACTTATAGCTCAGTACATGTGGAAGTGACATCAAAATGGGTCATATGATATCCATAGGAGTCAAATAAACATCAGAATTGGCTAAAATTTGAATGGAAGGCACATTTGTAAAAACTAAGACACACTTTGGAGCACTGTTTCTTTCTAAGGCAACATAATTATTTCGAGTCGGTGGCCTAGGATAAAAATTTTTGCCTGTTCTGCAAAAAATCTCAAAAGTGCTCTGAGCCATGTCTCAGTTTTTTCCATTCATTCAGAGTTCAGCCAATTCTGATATTTTACTTCAAAAAGTATAGATATCACACGACGCACTTTGAATGTTACTTTGACTTTTCCTGAGCTAAGGTGACTAACAGATAAAAATCTCTACTCTTTTGTGCCATTTTTTATGGTCCACCCAGTATAAGTTACTTTGTTTATACTGGCCTTTTAAAGTTAAAGTCCTCCCTTGAAGGGATCCTTGAGTTTCCTTCCCGAAGGCGCCCTTTTTACTTGGCAAAAGGAGACCATAAGGCTTTCTAAAGGCTACCTTGTACAACTACAATTAAATACCGTTTTCGCTCAAGAAGACTTTACGCCTTATTCCTTGAAGAAATGACTATAAATATACCCCCTAAATTTGCCTCTTTTTTATTGGCGTATAGGTTAGCCCTACTGTACTGCACTGCAGTTTTTCAAAATTTTTTACAGTATAAATTCAAACATTTAAATTTGCTTTTACTTTTGTTGGTGTATAGGTTGGCAGTACTGCACTTCCTGTGTCTGAAAATTGTCACCTCTTGTTAGTGAAAGAAAGAAAACAGTGCCCCAAGTATAATCTTCAACCAATTTCAAACACGCTCCTGTAGCATTTGTCATATCATGTGCCAGCTTTGAGCTAAGAGCTTTTTTAATCTGTTATAATCGACTTCGTATGACCGGCTTTTTTTAGACTACGATAGCGACCAAATTGACACCAAACTGACAGAAAATTTTACCTGTCAATTTGGTTATAAAAATGGCGGCAATAGTAGACTAATGGGTACTGAAGGGGTAGGAGTTAACTGGCTTGTTAAGAGGTGTGTTGTTCTGTGATGAAAATGTGTAAGCTTTGATGTCTGTGAATTAGTAGACTATTTGTCCTTTTTCTGTTTTAAATGATCATAACGTGTGTTTTAATAAACCAATTTTGATAATATAAAGCGTATGTCCTGCCCAGGAGCCCGATGTGCTTTATTTGCGGCAGCCCCATAGAAGTCGGTAAAATTGTACAACAAGGTGTGGCCATGTTTTTGGTAAAGAATGCTATTTAAAAGCCAAAAAAGTTGGGATATATTGTGAATTTCTGGAGTACCTAACATAACACATCAATTTTGTAAATGTCACAAGTTAGATTTTTTTCATGTTCTTTTATTTCCATGATTTTTTTCTTATGATTTTGTTTCGTTTTAATATTTTCAATAGGATTATGCTCATAAGACAATTAAAACAAAGAAAGAAGTTAAAAAAAAACCTCCAAATCAGTAACTTCAACCGGAAAGAAACTAAAAAACAGAAGATCAAAAGATCCTGGGTGGAAATAACGAAAATTCAAACTTGGATGAGCATCCCACAAGGAACACACAAAGGCCCAAAGGGAAAAGAGAAATTTCTTCAATTCTGTTTGAGATAGAAATTTAAAAATTATAATTATCCATTCATTCATAAAAAAGAGAGAGTAATAAAACGATTTAAAACCCATGTTCTCGAGCGAAAAAAGACAGCAGTTAAAAATATATATTATAGTTTAACCTGATAGAGAAATTGTTTATTATGCGTCTTCTGTTTTTGCACTATAATACGTAGGTATGTAGATAATGTCATAATAGTTTCAGGTGCATAATTAGAGGAATAAGGTTAAATAGCAATGTAATAATATAATTTTATGATTTTAAGAATTTTAGATTATTAGCAATTTTTGTTTCTTGCTGGTATCATAGGTACTTCTGAGTTGGTTCTAAATATTATTTAAAGTGTGTGCAGTTTGTGTATCTAGAAAAATATGGCTTCTACTCCGAGTACAAATAAAAGTCGTGCGCATTTAACGCTTAGAGAAAAACAAACAGTTCTTAGTGTGTTCGATAATCTGCAAAATGACTATAAAACATTGAAAGTGGATAAGTTGGTAACGAAGTGTTCTAATTTTACCCAATTTGGAAAATAAACTATCTATAGAATACTAGATGAAAGAAAATTAGAATCATTAAAATCGCCGCTATCAAAGTCTGGGAGAAAACCAATAGAATTTGATGAGGATGAAAAAATGCATTAAGGCGGTTAGTCCATTCCTTTTATTTTAGAAAGAAAATGCCCACTGTTGATAAAGTTTTCATTCAATAAAACAAGAGTGGGTTTCCAAATATTGGAAGAATGAAATTGTGGAAAACTTTAAGAGAAATTAATTTTTCTTGGGAAACAGAAAGGCGGTTTTAATAGAAAGTGACGAGATAGTTTGCTGGAGAAGAAAATATTTAAGGAAAATTAGACAATTTCGAAGGGAGGGCAAAAATATATATTTTCTTGATGAAACTTGGGTAGATGAAGGTCACACTGTTGGCAAACACTGGCAAGCAGGGTTGGGTAACGACGCGTAGAAAATTAATTTTCCACATATGTGTGTTCAAAACATATGGTAATTTATCGCAGTTCGAACTTTATATTTCATGATATCGTCGGTGTTTGAGGTTAACACTTTCACTGCCATGTCAGTCATTTACGACTGAAACCTTCCTTTTCCTTGGCGCCACAGTGAAAATTCGAGTTTCACCTGTTTAGGCTTTCAGTATCTGTGGTGCCATCTTTTAGCCTATGTTGGACTTATAAATATCGATATACTCAGGATTCAGTTTTCTGCAAGGTGTTGCATTCGGAAATTGTCAGTCGTAAATGACTGACACGGCGTGTCACAAAAATTATTTCCTACGAGGCCATGTCAGTCTTTTAAGGTTATGGTTTTATCAAGTGTTTGTTTTTGTGCAGTGGTAGTAAAATTAATACTTATCGACTTTTACGGTAAAATATGTAAGTAAAAATTAGTTTTGGTTGTTAAGTACACTATTTGCAGTATAATTTTTGTTATAGGCCCATTATTTGCAGTATAATTGTTGTTACAGGGATCGAAAAAGGCCATTAAAACCGGACGAATTAGAACGAGAAAAGGAAAAAAAATTGTAAGCGACTCTGAAGAAGATCCTTTCCATAATTCCGAGAGTGGTGATCCAGAATATTCCCCAAGTAGTTCAGTTGATTCTTCAGACAGCGAAGGTTCAGGTAAGAATGATGCTCCCAGAGAACAAGATCTCATGGAGATAGAAGCAGAAGAAGACACAAGTGGAAACCCTGCTGGGATTATTTGGGGCGCTCATGAGAAAAAACAACAGCATTTTAATTTTGTGGGGCACAGCGGAATTCAACTGCCTTTGCCACCATTGATTTCACCCTTGGAAATTTATAAACTGTTAGTAACATATGAAATTTTTGAATATATCTATAGCTATAAACCAACAGATATGCTCAACAGGTGTTGCAAGCATCAAATATTACACGTTCTTCAAGATTAAATAAGTGGCAAAATCTAGCTGCAAGTGACCTAAAAAAGTTCTTTGGAATAGTTCTATGGATGGGGCTTAATGTGAGCTCTCGTTTGTGAGATTATTGGTCAAAATTACCAATATACGAGAGCCCAATTAGAAAGATAATGTCTCGTAATCAGTTTGAGCTAATATTGAGAATGCTACATTTTTCGGACAACAACTTAGCAATAGAGGGCGACAGATTACATAAAATAAGACTTTTGATTGAAAAACTTCAAGAAAGATTTAAAAAATCTTATGGCGCAGCAGGTTAAGTTTTCGGCAGTACTTACCCGGAAAAACACATAAGTATGGAGTAAAAATATTTAAAATTTGTTCAGTTGATGGTTTTACTTCAAAAATCATAGTGTACACAGGGGCAGTCGAAAAAAGACCTAATGGCGGATCTGTTGCCGAAACTGTTGTTTCTGAATTATGTGAAGGCCTGCTAGACCAGGGAAGAACCTTATACACAGATAACTTTTATACAGGAGTGCCTCTGGCTAAAAGTCTTTTACAACGAAAAACCCATCTTGTGGGAACTTTAAGAAGAAACAGAAAATGCTTACCTAAACCGGTTTTAGATAAAAAGCTTCAGTTAGACGAGGTGTATGGAGAAGAAAGTGCTGAGGGTATTACTGTTTTGAAGTGGCGAGCAAAAAAAAATAAGGAGGTTTTAATGCTTTCCACTAAACACGACCTTGAAGTACAAGAAATTCAAACTAGAAAAAGAAAGAGAACTAATGATGAAACATCAGATGAAGACCTGACCAAGCAGAAAAGGAGAAAACCTCTTGCAATAATACACTATAACAATGGAAAATGTGGAATAGATAAATCTGATCAAATGTCGTCTTATGGTACTGCAGTAAGAAAGGGAGTTAAATGGTACAAAAAAGTTGCCTTTGAATGTTTGACCGGAATCGCAGTAGTCATGCATATATTTTATTCCAAAATATAAAATTCCGTGAAGAACTTTTTATGGGCCTTCTTGAGGTTGGAGAAAATTTAGTTGCAGAAAAAGTCAGGTCAAAACATGTATTGCAAAAAAGAACTGGAGGTGGCACTAAGGATAGAAAGAATTACATTTCTTGCTACAATAAGCTAATGAAAAGAATGAAAAGGCAGGAAGCTAGAGGAAACGTTAGAAAACACCTACAATATGCTTCGAGTGTTATAGAGAAAAACACGTAAACATAGAAGGTCAAGTTTTTTTATTTTGGGATTTTTATGTTTATTTTAGTCTTAAATGTACTTAACAGAGTAGTTTTAATTGTTTTTTAATAAAGTTTTTTTTTTAAATTTTTTTTAATTTAAAGCCTTATATGACTGACACGGCCTTGATTGAAAACACTTAAAAAATAGTTTGGCGGCAAAAATGTTATATATTTTAAAAATAATGGCCGGACGGCCACATCACGTTCTCTGGGCGAAGTATCGATTTTCACAAATAAAAGATTGTGGGAAAAATGCTTGTTATTGCAACTATTGTGAAAAAGTTTTCAAAAATACCGCCAAGAAACGGCTTCTCGGGCATCGAAATGTGTGCCAAGTAACAACTGTTACAAGTGTAAAGGAAACAGAAATACTGGATGAACATCAGTAAGGCACAGACAGCAAGGATGGTATTTCTCTAGATACTTTAGCCAAACGGCACAAACTTGATGAAACGGTAATTTCAGACGAAGAGTCAGCTAACGAACAAGATTATACTGATCATCAATTACAATTAGAGACCAAAAGTAAAAGTTTGGGTTCCAGCTCTACACTGGTATTTTAAATCTGGCATCTTCCTCGGCAGGTATTTCTAAAAAAAAATTCTATAAAAATGTGAACATCATTTATGTATATAAAATATAATTTAAACGAACAAATGTTAGAGATTTTTATTTTTTATAAATGTGTCGCGATTTTTGCGAAACTCACATGGTTTTGCTTTTTTCACATTTTGAAGTGTACGCTCCGAGGTACATTCGGTTTTAAAACGAAAATATTATGAACGAATAACGATCAGACTGTTTTTAAGATTATTTCAACGTAAAAGAAATGTTTTATTTTTAGAGTACGGTCGATTTGAACAACGTAATTGGAGAATCTTCCAAAAAGCAAAGCAACAGTTTCAATAATCCTAGTGGTATTATGACATTTTGTGACAGAATGCGTCCTAAAGAACAAGAAAAAATTCTTAGGATTCTTGCGTATATCGTAGAAGTTGCCTACAAGAAAAACATTGTCATCAAGCCTCCTCAAATGTTTTGAGAATTGTAAAAAATCCATAAAAAAAACTTTGATAAGGAATCTGTTATGCTGATTGACGGCTGGAAAAACTCATCGAGTAACAAAAAAAATGTTATTTGTCTTATTCACAATGTTGCTGGTAACATAGCTTTTCTCGAGTCATTTAACTTAACAGGTGAAAAAGAAACTGCTGATAAATTGCAAGAGATTGTGGAAAGCTGTGTGGTTAAAGCTAAGGAAGTTTACAATACAGAAATTTATGCCGTCTGCTCAGACAGTGCAAGCAACATAAAAAAAATGGGTAATCAGATCAATATGTGGTATACAAATTGCAACAGTCACATAGCGAATCTACTTGCGAAAGAGTTAGTTTCTGAAAATATTGCGGGAAAACTTCGATCAGTATTAATAGAGTATTAATAAAGTTTGATCCTAGCTGGTGAAACACGTTGGTGTTCTTTTCGCGACTCATTTGTCAATTATTTGAAAATTTGAAGCCAATGCGAACAATAATAGCTGAAGCCACCTTATTTAAACCCAACATAACCAAACTGGTGTTTGCAAAATTATTAATGCATTACAAAGTACTCAGGCTTCTATTGCAGATGCAGCTGAGGAATGGATGAACTTGCAATTTCCAGAAAGTTTTGGCCAATACATCCCATATGTAACAAAACGCCAAAAGAGCGCTTTAAATATATTTTCCCTGACCGCAAACTTATTGCATCCTATTTATCGAGGCAGATTGTTAAGCGAAGAACAAATAAGGGATGTCGATGATTTTCTAATCTAAAATTTAGATGCCGAAGGTTTAGACAGTCTACAAGATTTTAAGCATAATCGCAATATTTTTCAAAAACTTGGCGACAAAAAAATCACTTCTTCGTTCGAACTCGTTTGTCCCATCTAGCAATTAAGCTAAACACAATTCCTGCGTCATCAGCTCAGCTAGAAAGACTTTTTTTTTTTAAATTGGTCGCTTGTTCATTCCCCAATCCGTAATCGACTTACTTCCGAAAATTCAAAGATATTGACATATATCTATTATCACTTGAAGATGAGGGACCACAACAAATCCGACGAATATTAGCCTGTTAAATTAAACTATAATACTTATAACCTAATATTTTTCTTTACTTATTAGTATTCTTTTTATTAAGCAGTTATTTAATGAAAATTGTCTTCTTATTCTCTATTTAAGTTATGTTTTCTGATTTGTCCTAGTATTTTCGTTAGTTAATAAACGTTTAAACGAAACTAATATCCGATATAATAAAAATAAATAATTTTCTACATTTCGAGATGTAGAAGTAGAAAATTAGTTGGTGTAGAAAAATAATTTTCTACGCGTAGAATATACAGTAGAATATGTATAATTTTCTACCTACCCATCTCTGCTGGCAAGACAAAAATGTGAAAAGTGCCCGACAGGCATTCACGGAAGATTGGTGGACAGGGTAATAATTGAAATGAAAACCATAGACAAACTTTCAATTATATAAAATTTGATGTGTATTTTAACAAGGTCGCTTTTATTTTACCCAGTGTGTAACTTTCTATTTCTAAAAATGATAAAAATGTGCTACAAGGACTTTCTGTTAACGGGCAGGAAATTATTCCATTATTTGATGTTTCTCATCTATTCAAATGCATAATGAATAATTTATTGAATAAAAACTTATTGTTTAAAGAAAATGGCCAAAAGAAAGAGGCAAAGTGGGTTCATATAAAACAGTTTTTTGCCCTAGATAATAACCATGAAGTCATAATTTGTCCAAAATTAACAGAACAGCATGTGATTCCAGCAAAAATTAAGAAGATGGAAGTTAAAAACTGTAGCCAAATATTTAGCAATTTAGTGGGGTCTCTGATGAAGAGAATTTCTGAATGGGGCGAGTTATCTGTATTTAAATTATTTAAGAAAGAAAGTTTGTGTTGACCTTCTGTATGGTAGGTGCTAGTCACTGTTAAATATAAGAATCTTAACATTGACTTAATGTTCCATTGATTTTTTAGTAAATAATTAAACTATACTTAATATTAAATTTGTTTTTATTTATTTCAGATATTAACTACTAAAACAAGTTACCAGTGGAAGCGAGTCACACTGCAGAGCTGATTTTGTTTATAAAAAAAAACTTTTGGATTCCCTCAATTGCACCACCATTTCTAAAGCTTAGGCAAAACCACTAAAGTTGGCTGTGTCAAAAAAGTCATCCCATGAAGAATCTTGGCAGCATATCTTAAAAATGATTGAAGACATGTCTTTTTCTTTTTTAAAGCACCGAAAAATAGTTAATATTCCTTCTTTAAAAAAGCTGCAGTTTACTATAAGGGGATTTATATATTTAAGGAAAAAATGATTATTCAAAAAAAAATTACATTTTTCTTAAGTGGAGCCCTCAGAAAATTTGATGTTTCTCATTTTATTGCATCTTTTAAGTCCTTAATTTTAAACAATATTTTATCCACACATTCTCCAGGTTCAAATTATAGAGTTGATATAGCAACCGAGTGTTTGGATAATTTAAAATCATTTTGTTATTGCCAGTGGAAGCGAGTCATACTGCAGATCTGATTATGTTTCTAAAAAAACTTTTTGATTGCCTCAATTGCACCACCATTTCTAAAGGTCAGGCAAAACCACTGAAGTTGGCTGTGTCAAAAAAGAATGAAGAATTGTGGCAGGATGCCAAAATAGTTAGTATTCCATCTTTGAAAAATCTGGAGTTTACTATAAGGGAATTTATATATTTATGGAAAAAATTATTATTCAAAGAAAATTATACTTTTTTTTAAGTGGAGCGGTCGATCAAGATCCTCTGAAAAATTTATTTACCTATATAACGAGGCATGCAGACAGGTGTACTAATCCTGATGTTTCTCTTTTTATTACATCTTTTAAATCATTAATTTTAAACAACCTTTCATCCATACATTGTCCAGGTTCTAATTGTAGAGTTGATATAGCAACCGAGTGTTTGGATAATTTAAAATCATTTTATTGTTGCCAGTGGAAGCGAGTCACACTGCAGATCTGATTTTGTTTCTAGAAAAACTTTTTGATACTCTCAATTGCACCACCATTTCTAAAGGTCAGGCAAAATCACTGAAATGTCAAGTTTCGAAAACAGACCTCTCACTAGGTAGATCCTAAAAAAGTACCTGTAGAAAGTTTTAAGCATTTTTTGACAAGAATAAGGGCGCGCCTATCTCCGGAACTATCCGGAATTTGTAAACTTCTTTTTTAGTTTTGAGCAAATCATCAAATTGCGCAACTTTGTCCTAATTTAATCCTTTTCGTATCTCCTGCCGTTTAGGAGATCCCCATGGTGAGCATCGAATTTGAAACGTCCTGTATGTCGGGTTATGTAATTAAAACTATATTAAAATATAAAGAATTCAAAAATTGTCAGTCATGCAAAGATCATATGACAATGTATTATTCGTCATCTGTCAACCTATTTGTTTACCCATTCTTTTCAAAATATTTTTTATATAATTTCATGTCATTGTTCAGAAGTGCTTGGTCTGAATTTGCTATTAGTAACTTTTTTAAGTGCTTCACCCTGCTGTGACATTTTAAGTAACTTTTTTAAGTGCTTCATGTGATTTTGCTATTAATAACTTTTTTTAGTGCTTCATTCTTCCTGCTGTGTTATTTTAAGTAACTTTTTTAAGTGCTTCGCCGAGAATGTTTTTCCTATGGAATATGTGTTTGCAGAAGTCGAAGTGAGTAAAGGCTTATTTGTATACTTAGTTGGCGGCTCTCAGTTTACGTCAGTTTATGCAGGCATTTTCCACATAGTATATTTTCACATCGTACTTAAAACGTAATGAAAAGATTGGCTTCTTTTTCTTTCATAGAGCATGTTCTCTGTCCTAAAAAAGAGCATAATATAAAAAAGAATATGCTTGATTTTCGATACGCATTGAGTAAGATGTGAAAACATACACTTAAGTCTGGTTCAGCGTTAAATTCGTTTTTCTTCTCTATAACTTTGTCCTTTAAGTTTAACCGTTCATTTTTCCTTAAGTAAAATGCTGGTTCATGCGAAAATTCCTTCTCCTTAACTTTGGCAGGTGCACTCCTGATTTTGGTTTTTTTACAAATTTGGGATTCTCTTTGTACCACAAAGTTACAGCAAAAGTTACAGAGAAGGAAAAGGAATTAAAGCATGAACCAGCCATTGGGCTGGTTAATTTTTATGGGTCTATTTAAAGGATTTGTCCTTGAGGACAATAGTAACTCATTTGGGTTACTTGTCATAACGTCACAGTTTCTTTCATAAACAATCAATAAACCGCATAAAGAAGAAATTTATAAAGAAACCACTTCTCCTAGGCTGTTAACATAGTCTGGTTACTTGTGATGTCATGGCTCGGGTTACTCTGCGAAGAAAAACTGAAAGCGAGTACCCAGGTTACCTGATGAGTCAGTTACGTCAAGGAAAAATCCTTTTAATGCAAATAAAAGATGGAAGAATGAACCTAATGAGGAAAAAACAGCTGACTGATGACAGCTGTCAATATCACGTGATGAAGAACCCTGCATTTTGATTGGTAGATGTAAAATGAATGCCAAAATAAATTTTGGTTATCTCCATCCATTCTAGGATCAATGGTCAGTGTTGCCAAAGTGAAAGCCAAGTGAGTTTTTTAGGACAAACACAAAATATCCATGCACGCTGCCCACGGCGCTACGGCGTCCGGCAACTTAGTATGAAATGAAAATACACATTTGACGAATGGACGATCCTCAACTCGTGAACTGCTATATAAACTGCGAATGCTGACAACATTTATAAATCCTTTGTAAGATTAATACAAATTTAGTAGGTAAGTATGAACTTTTTTTTGTTTTTTTTTTTATATCTGGCCCTCTTGAATTTTAAAAGCTTCAATAAGAGAGTAGAAATTCTTTTTTTTTGTCAATCAACTTATAGCTCAGTACATGTGGAAGTGACATCAAAATGGGTCATATGATATCCATAGGAGTCAAATAAACATCAGAATTGGCTAAAATTTGAATGGAAGGCACATTTGTAAAAACTAAGACACACTTTGGAGCACTGTTTCTTTCTAAGGCAACATAATTATTTCGAGTCGGTGGCCTAGGATAAAAATTTTTGCCTGTTCTGCAAAAAATCTCAAAAGTGCTCTGAGCCATGTCTCAGTTTTTTCCATTCATTCAGAGTTCAGCCAATTCTGATATTTTACTTCAAAAAGTATAGATATCACACGACGCACTTTGAATGTTACTTTGACTTTTCCTGAGCTAAGGTGACTGACAGATAAAAATCTCTACTCTTTTGTGCCATTTTTTATGGTCCACCCAGTATAAGTTACTTTGTTTATACTGGCCTTTTAAAGTTAAAGTCCTCCCTTGAAGGGATCCTTGAGTTTCCTTCCCGAAGGCGCCCTTTTTACTTGGCAAAAGGAGACCATAAGGCTTTCTAAAGGCTACCTTGTACAACTACAATTAAATACCGTTTTCGCTCAAGAAGACTTTACGCCTTATTCCTTGAAGAAATGACTATAAATATACCCCCTAAATTTGCCTCTTTTTTATTGGCGTATAGGTTAGCCCTACTGTACTGCACTGCAGTTTTTCAAAATTTTTTACAGTATAAATTCAAACATTTAAATTTGCTTTTACTTTTGTTGGTGTATAGGTTGGCAGTACTGCACTTCCTGTGTCTGAAAATTGTCACCTCTTGTTAGTGAAAGAAAGAAAACAGTGCCCCAAGTATAATCTTCAACCAATTTCAAACACGCTCCTGTAGCATTTGTCATATCATGTGCCAGCTTTGAGCTAAGAGCTTTTTTAATCTGTTATAATCGACTTCGTATGACCGGCTTTTTTTAGACTACGATAGCGACCAAATTGACACCAAACTGACAGAAAATTTTACCTGTCAATTTGGTTATAAAAATGGCGGCAATAGTAGACTAATGGGTACTGAAGGGGTAGGAGTTAACTGGCTTGTTAAGAGGTGTGTTGTTCTGTGATGAAAATGTGTAAGCTTTGATGTCTGTGAATTAGTAGACTATTTGTCCTTTTTCTGTTTTAAATGATCATAACGTGTGTTTTAATAAACCAATTTTGATAATATAAAGCGTATGTCCTGCCCAGGAGCCCGATGTGCTTTATTTGCGGCAGCCCCATAGAAGTCGGTAAAATTGTACAACAAGGTGTGGCCATGTTTTTGGTAAAGAATGCTATTTAAAAGCCAAAAAAGTTGGGATATATTGTGAATTTCTGGAGTACCTAACATAACACATCAATTTTGTAAATGTCACAAGTTAGATTTTTTTCATGTTCTTTTATTTCCATGATTTTTTTCTTATGATTTTGTTTCGTTTTAATATTTTCAATAGGATTATGCTCATAAGACAATTAAAACAAAGAAAGAAGTTAAAAAAAAACCTCCAAATCAGTAACTTCAACCGGAAAGAAACTAAAAAACAGAAGATCAAAAGATCCTGGGTGGAAATAACGAAAATTCAAACTTGGATGAGCATCCCACAAGGAACACACAAAGGCCCAAAGGGAAAAGAGAAATTTCTTCAATTCTGTTTGAGATAGAAATTTAAAAATTATAATTATCCATTCATTCATAAAAAAGAGAGAGTAATAAAACGATTTAAAACCCATGTTCTCGAGCGAAAAAAGACAGCAGTTAAAAATATATATTATAGTTTAACCTGATAGAGAAATTGTTTATTATGCGTCTTCTGTTTTTGCACTATAATACGTAGGTATGTAGATAATGTCATAATAGTTTCAGGTGCATAATTAGAGGAATAAGGTTAAATAGCAATGTAATAATATAATTTTATGATTTTAAGAATTTTAGATTATTAGCAATTTTTGTTTCTTGCTGGTATCATAGGTACTTCTGAGTTGGTTCTAAATATTATTTAAAGTGTGTGCAGTTTGTGTATCTAGAAAAATATGGCTTCTACTCCGAGTACAAATAAAAGTCGTGCGCATTTAACGCTTAGAGAAAAACAAACAGTTCTTAGTGTGTTCGATAATCTGCAAAATGACTATAAAACATTGAAAGTGGATAAGTTGGTAACGAAGTGTTCTAATTTTACCCAATTTGGAAAATAAACTATCTATAGAATACTAGATGAAAGAAAATTAGAATCATTAAAATCGCCGCTATCAAAGTCTGGGAGAAAACCAATAGAATTTGATGAGGATGAAAAAATGCATTAAGGCGGTTAGTCCATTCCTTTTATTTTAGAAAGAAAATGCCCACTGTTGATAAAGTTTTCATTCAATAAAACAAGAGTGGGTTTCCAAATATTGGAAGAATGAAATTGTGGAAAACTTTAAGAGAAATTAATTTTTCTTGGGAAACAGAAAGGCGGTTTTAATAGAAAGTGACGAGATAGTTTGCTGGAGAAGAAAATATTTAAGGAAAATTAGACAATTTCGAAGGGAGGGCAAAAATATATATTTTCTTGATGAAACTTGGGTAGATGAAGGTCACACTGTTGGCAAACACTGGCAAGCAGGGTTGGGTAACGACGCGTAGAAAATTAATTTTCTACATATGTGTGTTCAAAACATATGGTAATTTATCGCAGTTCGAACGTTATATTTCATGATATCGTCGGTGTTTGAGGTTAACACTTTCACTGCCATGTCAGTCATTTACGACTGAAACCTTCCTTTTCCTTGGCGCCACAGTGAAAATTCGAGTTTCACCTGTTTAGGCTTTCAGTATCTGTGGTGCCATCTTTTAGCCTATGTTGGACTTATAAATATCGATATACTCAGGATTCAGTTTTCTGCAAGATGTTGCATTCGGAAATTGTCAGTCGTAAATGACTGACACGGCGTGTCACAAAAATTATTTCCTACGAGGCCATGTCAGTCTTTTAAGGTTATGGTTTTATCAAGTGTTTGTTTTTGTGCAGTGGTAGTAAAATTAATACTTATCGACTTTTACGGTAAAATATGTAAGTAAAAATTAGTTTTGGTTGTTAAGTACACTATTTGCAGTATAATTTTTGTTATAGGCCCATTATTTGCAGTATAATTGTTGTTACAGGGATCGAAAAAGGCCATTAAAACCGGACGAATTAGAACGAGAAAAGGAAAAAAAATTGTAAGCGACTCTGAAGAAGATCCTTTCCATAATTCCGAGAGTGGTGATCCAGAATATTCCCCAAGTAGTTCAGTTGATTCTTCAGACAGCGAAGGTTCAGGTAAGAATGATGCTCCCAGAGAACAAGATCTCATGGAGATAGAAGCAGAAGAAGACACAAGTGGAAACCCTGCTGGGATTATTTGGGGCGCTCATGAGAAAAAACAACAGCATTTTAATTTTGTGGGGCACAGCGGAATTCAACTGCCTTTGCCACCATTGATTTCACCCTTGGAAATTTATAAACTGTTAGTAACATATGAAATTTTTGAATATATCTATAGCTATAAACCAACAGATATGCTCAACAGGTGTTGCAAGCATCAAATATTACACGTTCTTCAAGATTAAATAAGTGGCAAAATCTAGCTGCAAGTGACCTAAAAAAGTTCTTTGGAATAGTTCTATGGATGGGGCTTAATGTGAGCTCTCGTTTGTGAGATTATTGGTCAAAATTACCAATATACGAGAGCCCAATTAGAAAGATAATGTCTCGTAATCAGTTTGAGCTAATATTGAGAATGCTACATTTTTCGGACAACAACTTAGCAATAGAGGGCGACAGATTACATAAAATAAGACTTTTGATTGAAAAACTTCAAGAAAGATTTAAAAAATCTTATGGCGCAGCAGGTTAAGTTTTCGGCAGTACTTACCCGGAAAAACACATAAGTATGGAGTAAAAATATTTAAAATTTGTTCAGTTGATGGTTTTACTTCAAAAATCATAGTGTACACAGGGGCAGTCGAAAAAAGACCTAATGGCGGATCTGTTGCCGAAACTGTTGTTTCTGAATTATGTGAAGGCCTGCTAGACCAGGGAAGAACCTTATACACAGATAACTTTTATACAGGAGTGCCTCTGGCTAAAAGTCTTTTACAACGAAAAACCCATCTTGTGGGAACTTTAAGAAGAAACAGAAAATGCTTACCTAAACCGGTTTTAGATAAAAAGCTTCAGTTAGACGAGGTGTATGGAGAAGAAAGTGCTGAGGGTATTACTGTTTTGAAGTGGCGAGCAAAAAAAAATAAGGAGGTTTTAATGCTTTCCACTAAACACGACCTTGAAGTACAAGAAATTCAAACTAGAAAAAGAAAGAGAACTAATGATGAAACATCAGATGAAGACCTGACCAAGCAGAAAAGGAGAAAACCTCTTGCAATAATACACTATAACAATGGAAAATGTGGAATAGATAAATCTGATCAAATGTCGTCTTATGGTACTGCAGTAAGAAAGGGAGTTAAATGGTACAAAAAAGTTGCCTTTGAATGTTTGACCGGAATCGCAGTAGTCATGCATATATTTTATTCCAAAATATAAAATTCCGTGAAGAACTTTTTATGGGCCTTCTTGAGGTTGGAGAAAATTTAGTTGCAGAAAAAGTCAGGTCAAAACATGTATTGCAAAAAAGAACTGGAGGTGGCACTAAGGATAGAAAGAATTACATTTCTTGCTACAATAAGCTAATGAAAAGAATGAAAAGGCAGGAAGCTAGAGGAAACGTTAGAAAACACCTACAATATGCTTCGAGTGTTATAGAGAAAAACACGTAAACATAGAAGGTCAAGTTTTTTTATTTTGGGATTTTTATGTTTATTTTAGTCTTAAATGTACTTAACAGAGTAGTTTTAATTGTTTTTTAATAAAGTTTTTTTTTTAAATTTTTTTTAATTTAAAGCCTTATATGACTGACACGGCCTTGATTGAAAACACTTAAAAAATAGTTTGGCGGCAAAAATGTTATATATTTTAAAAATAATGGCCGGACGGCCACATCACGTTCTCTGGGCGAAGTATCGATTTTCACAAATAAAAGATTGTGGGAAAAATGCTTGTTATTGCAACTATTGTGAAAAAGTTTTCAAAAATACCGCCAAGAAACGGCTTCTCGGGCATCGAAATGTGTGCCAAGTAACAACTGTTACAAGTGTAAAGGAAACAGAAATACTGGATGAACATCAGTAAGGCACAGACAGCAAGGATGGTATTTCTCTAGATACTTTAGCCAAACGGCACAAACTTGATGAAACGGTAATTTCAGACGAAGAGTCAGCTAACGAACAAGATTATACTGATCATCAATTACAATTAGAGACCAAACGTAAAAGTTTGGGTTCCAGCTCTACACTGGTATTTTAAATCTGGCATCTTCCTCGGCAGGTATTTCTAAAAAAAAATTCTATAAAAATGTGAACATCATTTATGTATATAAAATATAATTTAAACGAACAAATGTTAGAGATTTTTATTTTTTATAAATGTGTCGCGATTTTTGCGAAACTCACATGGTTTTGCTTTTTTCACATTTTGAAGTGTACGCTCCGAGGTACATTCGGTTTTAAAACGAAAATATTATGAACGAATAACGATCAGACTGTTTTTAAGATTATTTCAACGTAAAAGAAATGTTTTATTTTTAGAGTACGGTCGATTTGAACAACGTAATTGGAGAATCTTCCAAAAAGCAAAGCAACAGTTTCAATAATCCTAGTGGTATTATGACATTTTGTGACAGAATGCGTCCTAAAGAACAAGAAAAAATTCTTAGGATTCTTGCGTATATCGTAGAAGTTGCCTACAAGAAAAACATTGTCATCAAGCCTCCTCAAATGTTTTGAGAATTGTAAAAAATCCATAAAAAAAACTTTGATAAGGAATCTGTTATGCTGATTGACGGCTGGAAAAACTCATCGAGTAACAAAAAAAATGTTATTTGTCTTATTCACAATGTTGCTGGTAACATAGCTTTTCTCGAGTCATTTAACTTAACAGGTGAAAAAGAAACTGCTGATAAATTGCAAGAGATTGTGGAAAGCTGTGTGGTTAAAGCTAAGGAAGTTTACAATACAGAAATTTATGCCGTCTGCTCAGACAGTGCAAGCAACATAAAAAAAATGGGTAATCAGATCAATATGTGGTATACAAATTGCAACAGTCACATAGCGAATCTACTTGCGAAAGAGTTAGTTTCTGAAAATATTGCGGGAAAACTTCGATCAGTATTAATAGAGTATTAATAAAGTTTGATCCTAGCTGGTGAAACACGTTGGTGTTCTTTTCGCGACTCATTTGTCAATTATTTGAAAATTTGAAGCCAATGCGAACAATAATAGCTGAAGCCACCTTATTTAAACCCAACATAACCAAACTGGTGTTTGCAAAATTATTAATGCATTACAAAGTACTCAGGCTTCTATTGCAGATGCAGCTGAGGAATGGATGAACTTGCAATTTCCAGAAAGTTTTGGCCAATACATCCCATATGTAACAAAACGCCAAAAGAGCGCTTTAAATATATTTTCCCTGACCGCAAACTTATTGCATCCTATTTATCGAGGCAGATTGTTAAGCGAAGAACAAATAAGGGATGTCGATGATTTTCTAATCTAAAATTTAGATGCCGAAGGTTTAGACAGTCTACAAGATTTTAAGCATAATCGCAATATTTTTCAAAAACTTGGCGACAAAAAAATCACTTCTTCGTTCGAACTCGTTTGTCCCATCTAGCAATTAAGCTAAACACAATTCCTGCGTCATCAGCTCAGCTAGAAAGACTTTTTTTTTTTAAATTGGTCGCTTGTTCATTCCCCAATCCGTAATCGACTTACTTCCGAAAATTCAAAGATATTGACATATATCTATTATCACTTGAAGATGAGGGACCACAACAAATCCGACGAATATTAGCCTGTTAAATTAAACTATAATACTTATAACCTAATATTTTTCTTTACTTATTAGTATTCTTTTTATTAAGCAGTTATTTAATGAAAATTGTCTTCTTATTCTCTATTTAAGTTATGTTTTCTGATTTGTCCTAGTATTTTCGTTAGTTAATAAACGTTTAAACGAAACTAATATCCGATATAATAAAAATAAATAATTTTCTACATTTCGAGATGTAGAAGTAGAAAATTAGTTGGTGTAGAAAAATAATTTTCTACGCGTAGAATATACAGTAGAATATGTATAATTTTCTACCTACCCATCTCTGCTGGCAAGACAAAAATGTGAAAAGTGCCCGACAGGCATTCACGGAAGATTGGTGGACAGGGTAATAATTGAAATGAAAACCATAGACAAACTTTCAATTATATAAAATTTGATGTGTATTTTAACAAGGTCGCTTTTATTTTACCCAGTGTGTAACTTTCTATTTTAACTTGTGGGGTGAAATGAATTTGCTTAGGAAAAAAAATTATTTAAAAGCTTTAGCAAAAATTAAATACAAACGTTCAAGATCTTTCGTTTAAAATAATCCAGTTATATTTAAAAAAAAAAATAGGAATGGCTCGTGGTTTCCAAGATAGCGATTTTGCTCAACTATTCGCAGATATTGCGGCAGAAGAAGACACGGATAAGCAACTCAAACCACCCCAATCTAGTCGCTTGTCTATAAAAAAAAAGTCCTAGACGATGGGGAAAGCATAATCCGGAAATTAAAAGACGAAATCAGTCTGCAGGAGGCAAAGATTAGGCGAATGAAAGAAGATCTTGAGAGACAGAAAGTGTCTTTGACAACATTATTTGAAGGAGATTAGGTTTTTAGTTTTTTATTAATTATATTATTTACAAATAAAGTCTTCTTACCCATATATTTTGGGTCTATTTATTAAAGTTGCCCTAATATTTTTTTACACAACAAAGAGTAAAATAAAAAAAGTGTATTAAATAACATTATTTAAAAATAAATCTTTGTACACAAGTAAGCAAATTTGTTAAAAAAGTGTGTAAGGATGTTTTTAACGTATTTAACAGATTATCCTATTGATGCTGTGCAGGATTAACGCCATAGGTATTTTGTTTACACCTAATTAGCAAGCCTACTCAATTCGGAAAGCTGAAAAGGTCGAATTTGTGGACATCGTAAACTGATGCGGAGCTGGTTTCTTTTGATGAAGTTGTTTTGATATATTAAACCGGTAAGTTTTTTCTGCCAATCTTATTTGTTGACTACCGCTCTTCATCACACAATGGAAATTTGTATTTTAGTTTGAACACCACATCGTTTTTCATTCGAAAGTTGAAACAACTTTTTAAAACATAGTCTTAGTGTTGGACTTAGATCACTTTTTTATTTGCCATCCTATTTATGATATACTTGGGCTAAAAAGCATATGAAAATTATCTGTACATTTTCCAGTTGTATTAGAGTAAAGGTTAGAGGTAATATACCGACCTTAACAAATCCCATTAATATTGGTAAATCTCAAAAAAGAACTTAATCATGACCAAGGTGAAGGACAAAAACTACACGAAGGGGGAAACCAACAAAGTTTTTGCAGTTAAAAGCTAAAATCGTGTTTGTTTTACGTCCGTATATATTTTGTTATTAACGAACGCTACAAGTGATAAAACACGCGAGTAAAAAAGTTTAGCCTCGAGTTGCAAAAACTAAATTTAAAAAAACACGAAAAAACTACTACAAAAAAAAATCGAACACTACAACCAATAACGGGTTACCAATTTTTTGTTATAAATTAAGGATGTTTGATTGGTGACACAAGATAATTTCTCGCGGAATTATGGATAGCCTCCTACGATTTTAATTTTCATTTATAATCGAGCCTTGATCAAGATATTTTTAATTTAAAAAAATGTCTATTATTTAATGTTAATTGAAACAGATTAATTAATTTGTAAGTTTAATTATTGGTTTTGTTATAACATTTGTTCTTTTGTCGTATTTTTAGAATATCTTTTTTTTACTTGTAGAAGACTTCAGGAAATGACAGATAAGAATAGGATGAGCGCTTCAAAGTATTTTGTTCACATCCGCTAGTCAAGCCTGCCTAACTCTGAAAGAATAGTTGGACTTCTTTGAACATGATGTTTTCAACTTATTGAAATTATGCAAACGTTTTTCTAAAAATATATTCTGATAATTTTTATATTTATAGCTCTTTCCTTTGTCTTGAGCTCCGTATTCAAGGACACATGTTCTTAGCACGCTACTTTCTATTCGAAAACATAGCATTAGCTACTTGAACTGGAAAATAATTCCGGTTATTTCACAACACAAAAGTTGATGTGCATATAATTTATTTAACATAAAACGTCTATTATGTCTTTTGGTATTTCCGTGAATCGATAACAGGACATACAGCTTTATTCTAATCTTAACGTATAAAGCTATTATCGTCTCTGGTAATAACTGCTTAAAGAATGTGCCATTGGAATTCTATTTTTTGCTAGCGTCCAAAAACGCTCGATTATTGAATGATGTTGCAACCAGTTAGCAAGGTTATAGTTTTTTAAAACACGTTCAGCCCCACGTGCCTACCGGTGGGCATTTCAGTTTTATACCCTGGGACCAAATTTTTATTTTGTTGCTTGATTGTTATTATTTATTTAAATGTGATTTAAGTGTTTGTTGGGTTATGTTTTATTGTTTTTTTTACTATTTTCGCCAACTTTTTGTAGTGACTCACCGGTGAGCACGTGGTCCCAGGATGTAATTTTACATTCTGGGACCGCGTGTCTACGGGTGGTCATTGGAATTTTTATTGCGTTTTTTTTATTTTTTAGTTAGAACCCTTTCCTTTGTTTCAGATTTAAATAAATATGGGTTCTAAGAAGTTTTTGACGCCTTCAGAGCTTGCCAAGGCAATCGAAAATCTCTCCGACGACGACTCCATAGTTTTAGAAGACGAACATACAGGATTTTTAGAGAACTCGCTTGATGATGAAGTCTTCGTTCTCGACGAGAGTGATATAGCAGCTGATTCATCGGACGATGAATTGGATAGTCCTGGAGTATCATCCAAAGAAGATCCCGATGATAATGTACCGCTAGCAAATTTAGCTGCAAAGAAAAAATAGGATCGCGTTCAAGGAGACAGATTGTCATTTAATGTTAGACCTTAAAATGTTGGCGTTAATCCAACTGTCCGAACTAAACTTGCAGGGAAGAAACCTGTAGACTTTTTTAACTATTTTATTGACGATAAAATGATTCAATTATATGTGACAGAAACAGCAGCGGCAGCAGCTAATCAAAACCGGAAAACCAAAATTCCAAAATGGGTGGATATTAACCCCATGGAAATGCGAAAAATTTATCGGTATATTATTATGGATGGGTCTTCTACCAATGCCGCAGTTAAGAGACTATTGGTCGACTAAATTCCTATATCAAAATCGCATTTCTAAAATTATGAGCAGAAACAGATTTGAAGGTATTTTGGGTATGTTTCATGTATAAAATATCTGAATGCCTGGAAATGCTGCAAAATAAATTCAAGTCCTCCTACATCCCTGAAGAAGCCGTTTGCATTGACGAGAGTAACGTTCCGTTTAGAGGAAGAATATACTTTAGACAGTACCTTCCAAATAAGCGGCACCGCTATGGTATAAAGGTGTTTAAGTTATGTCTGTCCGGAGGATACACGTGGGATTTCAAGATATATACCGGCCAAGAAAAATCAAATGAATTTTCAGTTTCTGAAAAGATTATTATGGACTTAATGGAAGGTCCTGTGGATAGTGCCCGCACGCTCTACACAGACAATTGGTACACGAGCTTACCATTATCGAAAAGACTGATTGACCGAAAAACACACTTAGTTGGCACACTAAGAGCAAATCGTAAAAGAAATCCCTCCGAGGTAGTAAAAGCTAGCTAACTAAATAATAACTCCTGAAGCTATCCGTCCGCATCCAAATGCTCCACCCCGAAAAAATATGACTTTGAGAAATATGAGTTTTCGTTATTTTACTGGTTGTGTAAATGCGTGTAAAAATGGTGAATATATTGTTTTAATTCTTAAGAAAAGTTGTGGGTAACAGTTTTGCATACCCCGCGAAAGAAGATAAGATTTTACCAAAACCTTCAGCAATAGGAGCTACTGAACGATCTGCCTGTCAACTACAATTCCAATTTGATTTTTCTGAATACAACTTGTTTTAAAATATTTAGTAAATATTATGCTTTAACCCTAATAAAAATCTATAAGACAATCTATTGAAAATGAAATGAAAACCAATATGGCGTACCACTATGAACCACCATCGTTCTATGCCGGGACAAGTGGTTCATACTGGGTCAAAGTCCAAATAACTGTTATACTTTAAACCTCTTCCAGAACAAAATTAAATCTTATAAAGGCATGTCTAAAGCAACTAATTGAACAACGAATTATTCAAAAATAATAAATAATAAACAGTTTAGAACAAAATGACAAAAACTATCTCACTATAGACCACTCTCCCCTATTTTATTTTCACGTTTTTTTTTGGTATTTATGTAAATCGACAAGAGGAATTATTGCTTTGTTATCATCTAATGTTGGGTAGAAAAAAATGCATCATGTATATGGGTCATTTTCAAAACAAGGAATTTTTTGTAAGAGGTGTTTTTCTGGCCTCTATTAATCTTTTTAGATTATTTTTAAATGATATTTAATGTATTTTTACGGCTTCTTTTTAGGCAGCCATAATTAGTAGCTGTAGCTGGACCAAAAATAAAAATGTATTCAAAATGTCATGGAACGTGGCATGTAAGAAATCGTGTTTGTTAATTTTGGCCACGTCTCATTTTTTTTTATGCAATTAGATTTCCTTTTTAAACTTTTTTTGAATGTATGGACGTTTAATCTAAATGTTTGTAAAATTTTAGTATGATCTGACTATTATTAAAAATTTTGTAAGGCACTTTGTTGTTTAATAGATTTTTTTGTCAAAAACGTGTGTCATGCATTCGCGCTTTTTTCTCTATGTCTGATTTAAATAATTAAGTTGACAGTACTGAGCTGTCAAAAGAAACTGATCGGCCATTTCTGTTTTGATGATGAATGGGTCAACAGCGGTATCTATAAAAAGGTAAGATTTTTTTTATTTCTTTTTTGAAAAATGGTAAAGCATAACCCATCAAAAACATGACAGTCGCAGTAAATCAGGGCACACATTTTTTTGCTGATTTTTGTATATCTGATAAAAAATAAGGTAAAAACACTACCATGAAACTTTCACGTAAACATCAGTGCGTATAGGTTATGTTTTTCCGGCATGGCCTAAAAATATCAAAAACGTGCCCTCGAAAAAATGTCAAAAACGTGGAATTATGAAGACACGTTTTTGACTGGTGGTCACGTTTTTGATATTTTTATTGCTCTTAATAAGTATTTTGATTTAGATAGGGTTTTTATTACTTGCAACTTTATTAAATTACATTATACTTGACCAATTTGTTTTATAATCATTTTTATTTACTTTTTAAATACTTTTAAATTTTTAATTTGTGAAATTGGTAAATTGCGTTACTTAAAATTATCTTATTATACTTTATCAAAAAAACAAATCATTATATTAAAAGTCTATTACACTGTTAATAATGGTTTGTTTGTTTTTATAGATGGGCAAAGGACGAAAAAAAAGAATGACTGATAAGCAAAAAAAAATTAAGAAAAAAGAGACAGAGAAAAAAAGACGTGAGCGAATTAAACAGGACCCCTTAAGATATGCAGAACATCTACAAAAAGAAAAGCAAAGGAGAGAAAAAAGGAAGGCTGAAAATAAAAACCAGACAATTCATGATTTAACACCAAGACAGCAAAGAGCGAGATGCAAGTATTGGACTGAAGCGCAACAAAAACTACGATTGAAAAAGAACGCGAATGATCTATTATTGCGACGAATTAGGGAGGATAGTCCACCAACCAGTAATAGTAGCATGTCTGAGGTAGCTGCTCCAAATAGAAGATATGATTTAATAGTGGATGGTCCTAGTAAAAAAATGATCTGACAGACAATACCGGAGAATTGTCTTCAACATCAACTGGAAGTAGCAGTGTGAGCAGACAGAGAGAAGCGAGAATAAGATTGACTAGAAAAAACAGAACAGCAAAGGATCTACTTATAAGATAACAAAAACAAACAATAGAAGATATGAAGAAAAAAATTAATACTTTGGGTGTGAAAATACATAGATTTGAGCAAATGAGAAGAAAACAGATGCTACTTCAGAGACATTCTCCTACACAAGCTTTGTTGAAAAGACACAAAATTGATGTATGTATGTTTTTAGAGAAAGACGAAAATAGCAAGATGTGTCCAGGTAAGAAAGATACAAGAACAAAAAATGGCAAAAACAAACAAAAGCGCTACTTGTGCGACACATTAGAAAACTTACACAAAAAGTACAACATCTAAGCAGAAAGAAAAATAAGCTACACGACATTCACTAGATTGCGCCCTTTCTGGATTGTTCAGCCCAAGGTGACTAAGAGGAACACGTGTCTGCATTTTACACGAAAATTTACTTATAAGCTAAGACAGCTTAATATAATTCAAGAAAAATCAATTGGGGCGATTCAATCAGCAGTAGTATGCTCAACAAACAACGTCAATTTTAAAATTTGAAACGTTTAACAATTCAGAACAAATATCATATAAGCAATGGATGACCAAATCAGACAGCCGAATGATCAAAGGTAAGGAGAAATTTGTTAAAAGAACAGTAAAAGATTTAGTAGAATCCACTAAAAGAGAATTAATTATTAAGTTTACTAAAATGTTGTTAAAGTATTTATGTCACACATTTACCATATGGCAGCAATACCACTCATTTCCTTAAAAAACATTTAAAACCTGGAGAAGCATTGCTTCACATAGATTTCTCTGAAAATTTTCAATGCAAATACACGTCCGAAGCACAATCAGGCGCATCAAGGCAGCAACTTTCAGTACATACTTGTGCTCTTTATTACTCTAATTATTCTGGTGCTAATGAAACAATATCTTTCTGCTCTGTATCTGAATGCTTGCGCCACTTAAAAAAATCTGTGACACAATTATGCCTGGATAAAAACATATCAATAAAAGAATTATATGTTTTAAGTGAATTAATTTAATTAATTAAGTAAATGAGTACAAGGATAAGATTAATTTGTACTTATTCACACATTATTTGTTACATGATTTGAATATTACCATGACAACCTGGAATTTCTCAGAATCCGGACATGGTAAAGGAGCGGTGGATGGGATTGGTGCAGTTATAAAAAGAACCGCCGATTCTATAGTAGCTCATGGGGAAGATATTCCAGATTACACGACATTTGTTATCAAAATGCTTTGTAGGACGAATATCAGGCTCCAAACAGTCACAGAATCAGACATAAATGAAGTTGATTCATTAGTACCAAAGATACTAAAGGTCATCCCAAACACTTTAAAAATACACCAAATTACTTGGAGTTTAGCTGCATGGTATGTCCCTTAGAAACAGTTTGCTCTCATTTCTCAACTGGTTATGGGTATTATGATTTTCCAAACACTGCTGCTGCTCCCAGGCACAACACACTTACTGGAATAAATGGTGATTCTACAAATTTATTAACGGTACCAGACACATCTACCTTTCTTCAAACCAAAAAGCACTTTATTGTCAAATCTTCTGAAGTAGGAAATGAAACTTTTGTTTCCAAATGTATTTTAGAAGAAGACGTAAAAACGTCCACTAAAATTGGCTCATGGGTAGTAGTCCAGTTTAAAGGTAAAAAAGACACTAAACATTTTGTCGGTCAAATCATGTCAATAGAAAATGAAAATCATGAACTGTCTTACTTTGTCAAATTTCTAAGAAAAAAAATCTTGATGCAGACATTTTTGTTTGGCCAGTGCATGCAATTAAATGTGTATTGCCTGAACCGACATCCTCTAGAAGGGGAGAACTGGTTTTTAATTTTAATTTCAGTAATAAAAAATTTTCTTTTAAGTAAATCTTTTTTTATGTTTTGACATTGTTCCAGTAAAAAAGAATTATTATTATTATTATTAAGAACAACTGTGTTTGTTTTTTAAATAATATCCCAAATGTTTGCTCTGTTTTCTAAGTACAAATTTAATATGTTGTGATTTTGTTCCTATAAAAATGCACTTAGTGCCAAATTATTATTTAGTTTATAGGGTACATTGTTCCTAAAAAGTGTAGTAAGTGCGTTTGTATTAGTTTCCTATAGGTAAATGTATGATTTATCAATAAAAATATAACATTTAATTTTTTTTTATTAATAAATCAAGTCAGAGATTTTTATCCAAATGTCAAAAACATGCTCTAAATATCACCAAACGTGGACAGTTTTTGATAAAACGTGGTCATGTGTTAAAAACGTGGGTTCTCAAAACTTTGAGGGGGTTTTTTAGGGCCCCTAGGGGGTAACAAGCTTGACCACCTATACCGTGAATCATTTGAAGCACTCGACTATACGAAACAATCAAAAAAAATTTAAAATAGGACTGACGGCTTCTAATCACTTATTTTGAAAATGACCCATATTGTTCACACCTAATTTAAGCCTACTCAATTCGGAGAGCAAAATAGGTGCGCAACTAGTTTCTTTTATTAATATTGTTTTGATATTTTGATATATTGCCTTCCGCTCGTTAGCACACAATAAAAATTTGTATTTTTGTGTTGAACACCTGATCGTTTTTCATTCGAAAACACATATGTAAGAACCTTTTAAAAATAAAAAATCCTATTTGTTATTTCAGAACTGTGTGTCTGCTTCCATTTTATTCAGCATAGTCTTAACGTTGGACTTGGATCATCCCTTTTTTATTTGCCATTTTATTTATAATATACTTGAGCTAAAAAATATATGAAAATTTTCTGTTCATTTTCCCGTTGTATTAGGGTAAACCAAGAAGTAATAAACCATCAACAAAGAATCCCGCACGGATAACATGGGTTTATGGCCTACCGTGAAAGTTAACCAATTTTTGGTATTTCTAAGATATTGTACTTTCAGTGAAAAATTGAAATTCTATGAGGATCGTATGTCTGTGATAGGAGATATGAGCTATGACAGAACGTATATCTACTAAACACCAATTTTTCTGGTAACTTGAATTGTACTTTGCAGATTTTTGTGATTTAGATGTCATTGGAAAGGTACTTAAATACTGCACGGAGGCGTAACTAGGATTATAATTTAGGGAAGCTTTAGTATTTGAGCAAGATAATTTAAAAAAATACGTAAATGAGGCCAAAACGTTTTTGTGTTTTATTTTCTTTCGTGATTTTTTTTAAGGGTTAGTAGTATTTAAAAGGTAAATAAGAAAAATGTTAAAAACAAAAACCGACTATATTGTTTTGCATTAGAATTTTTTAGTACTCTTCAAAGGTATACACAGTGGTGTATGCAGCGGTGGGTTTAGGGTATTTTTGCCCCCTAGATCTAATGAATATTGAATCCTAAAAATTAAACTCTCCCAAAAATCAAAAATAAATTGTCGTCTGAAACTATGTTGTTGTTACTTAAGTCCCCCATGGAAAAAAATGCTAAGTTTTGGTATTAGGTTGGGTTTGGTGGGAAGAAAAATGGAAAAAATCGGATTCAAAACATTGCACAGTGGGCTCCCGGGTCGAATTTTTGGCCAAAACTAATTGAGACATATGTAAATAGTCAGTTTTCATAGAAATGGTTAAACAATTAGTTAAGCATAAAGTCATTGCTTTATAATGGTAAAAACTATTAAAATTATTATTTATAAACGTACCTGCTTTAGACATTACTCTAGGGAAAAGGAAAGACATCATAAAATGAAAAATTGCAGTAAAAATCAAAACAAGGGAATCCCTTACATTCGTTCTTTTTAATAATTTTTGTACTATCTATTAAATTATCGATTTTAACGACAAAAACTATGTTTTGCGACATTTTCTTAACACGCTTTTAGTAGGTAGGTGCCTTTAGTTGTAAATTTGTATATATGTATGTATATAACAAATCTAGAAAGTCGATTTCGACCGACTTCCACTTGTCGGATTGATTTGAAATTTGGCACTCATTTATAGTTCCGGTGATAATACAATACCATGTTATTAAAAAGGTAGGGGGGGGGTACTACTCAAGCTTGTACGATTTCGTTTAAAATTGGTATGAGGGGGTTTTGAGAATAAGGATTAGGAATTTTTAGATGGTTTTGACCGACTTCTACTTGTCGAATTGCCTTGAAATTTGGCACCCATTTAAAGTTCCCGTGACAATACCATTTACTAAAAAGTTTTCAACTCCCCCTCTGCCAAAGGTAGTGAAGGGTACTATGCCAGTTGGTTCAAATTGGTCCAAAATCAGAAGACATGCCGTGAAATTCAATTTTGTGCTAGGTTTCTACAAATAGCTAAAAGCATTGACATCACTGCTGTATCGTAAAATGTCTCCAATTCTATAATCGGATGCTTACGAATAAATGGCCATATATCGTTCAAACGCAAATGAACCCAAACATTTTTGTTTAATTTAAAATACTTAAAGTATGTAGTTTTACAAAATATAAACCTTAAAGTGGAGGTTTATGGAGAAGATAAAGTTTTCCTCCAACATTATCAAAATTAATGTTTTTTTATTAACCTCTCTGCATTTAAAGATTAAATTCCCTACTGTCCGTAGGTCCTTTACTATTTTTTTTTAAGTAATCATTTTTATTATGTACTTACCTCCCTCTACTAAATTCAATTTGGTCTTACGTCATAGAAACCAGTTTTGTAAAAATCTCTATTAAACTTTCTTAAAATATGAAGGAAAATAAAACGTCTTGGAATAAGAAAACACAACATTAAAACAAATCGTCGCTGACGCGCGTAAAACAATATTTTGCTTGTTGTTCCTTGCATTTCCAGGCCTATAATGTATTGTTTACTTTAAAATAGTGCTAAATTTGTTTGCTTTAGGATCACTTCACACTAAGCCATTTTTGGCCAAAAATTCACTCCGGGGGCCAACTGTGCATTGTTTTAGTCGGTTTTCTTTAAATATTTTCGTGTTGATTGTTTTAATTTTATTATTTTATATTCTTTATCAGAGAAAAACAGTAGCGTAGTAATTACTTGTATTAGAAAGAACAAAAACTTAGTGAGTAATTTTATTTTCAAACAAAACTTATAAATTGATACTTTTTTAATGTCATACTATGCATATTTATTTTTATTAAAACAAACTTTTTGCCTCCTCAATATGCAGTGGTTCTAAAACATAAAACAATTTTTAATGACAGTTACATAGATATGTCAAACATGCATCATGACCTACTCCTAATTGTTATTCAAAGTAAATTCAAAGCCCACTTAGTTTAAACTTACCTAAACCTCTTGTATAAATCTTAATCCATTCAAATAAGATGAATATTATTACATTTTGTATTAATTTATATGGACATTTCCAGGTATTTGTGACTTCGCTAAAATAAAATTTTAGATGCAAGCTTTCGGAAAACTACCAGCGAAAACAGAACAAAATAAAGTGTAACTCTCATTTTACATTTTTTTAAAAGGCAAATTGGCGCGATTTGGCCTCTCATAAGCACGGCAGTCGGAGTCTAATCCATTACCTTTTAACCGAGACCAGACTTGAAAAATCGTTCCTCCAAACGGGATTAAAATAAGTGTTTACTTTTAATTTCTATGATTTTCTTTAAATTAACCCTCCCAGACAATCAAGCTCTGTTAAAATATAATCCTGAATACGCCCCTGTGCAGTATTCAAGTACCTTCCAAATGACACCCCAACTACAAAAAACTACAAAGTACTTTTTAAATTACGAGAAAAATTATCCGTATGTGTTTAGCAGACATACGTTCTTTCACGGCTCATATCTCCTTACACAGACATACGATCTTCATAGAATTTCATTTTTTTAGGTACAATATCTCAATATCAAAATATGATTAACTTTTACGGTAGACCATAAACTCATGCTATCCGTGCGACCTTCTTCATTAAATTAGGTAAACCTCAAAGAAGAACGTAATCGTGGCCAAGTTGAAGGACAAAAACCTACAAGAAAAAAGAAGTCAACAGCGTACAAAACAAAACATAGTACTCGTATTTTTTGCAGTTAGAAGCTAAAATCGTGTTTGATTAACCTCCGCATATATTTTATTAAAAACGAACGCCAAAAGTGATAAAACACGCGAGTAGAAATATTAGCAGCGAGCTTCAAAAACTAAATTTAAAAAGACACAAAACACCACTAACTACAAAAAACTCGAACACAAGAACCAATGACGGGTGAAAATTTTTTTATTATAATTTAAAGACGCTTGATTGGTGATAGAAGATCATTTCTCGCGGCATTATGGAAACCCTTTCACACCACAGTTGGTTTTAGCAGCATTTTAAGAAAAAAAATATACATTTTTTAAGACATATATTTTCTAATAGGTAGTTATTTCCTCTATTAGATAAAGGAAAAATTAAAATATTTTACATAGGTCCGAGCGAGAAACACCTTAGAATGTAATTTTTATAATTATTACAGCATACTAAATTTTTCTAAATTAAAAAATGGCTTTTTAACTGTGCATTCAGACTGAAAACTAAAGATAAAATCCAATCAAAATACTTTTATTATGTTACCATTTAATTTTGACATAAAATATACAATAACTTTCCCTTAAGACCTCCTATATCTGGTTGATAAAGTTCGCTATGTACATATTTTGGGTATACAGCACTAAACTAAACACAAAATTAAAGTGGGCCGAGAAACTTTAAATGTTTGGCGTTTCCTATGAAACATCAAAGGTGGCCATGGTTTTTTTATGACATTTTACAAAATAGGTGTGGTTTATGTACTCAAGTAAATTAATTTTTCGAGTTCTTTTTCTGAAGCAAAATGCCAAATAAGAAGAAAAGTCATGAAGAGGCTCGGTATATGGTATGTTTAACTTGTTTTAATAAAGCAGTAAAAAAAAGCCAGATTACTGGCAAAACAGAAGCACAAGTTAAGACGCTTTACCCTGGCTTTAGTTGTAATGATCAAAGTACTCCATCAGTTTTGTGCCAAACATGCTATATTAAACTGCACAATAACAAATTGATTCATATTATTGACTATGACCAATTTAAAATTCTACCCAACCGAGACGAAACTTGCAATTGTCAAATATGTGAAGTAGCACGTTTTCGCGCAATTAACCCAAAGTTGTACAACAATTTGCCTTTTTCATTCGTTTTAAAGAAAAAAATAGTAGGGAGGCCGCCAAATAGAAACAAAAAAAACAAATAAACTGTCTACAGTAAAACTATGTCGTTCCTGCAATTCAGAGTTGCACAGAGGAAAAGCGCACATATGTACAAAATCAATGAAAGTTAAAAATACGGTGATTTTGGCTGAGAACTGCGAGCAACAAGTCGCCTCCAATATATTACTTAGAGAAGAAAACATGCAAGGTAGTTCTTCAATTTTTCTTAACAAGGGTAGGGGCACATACCTTCCTGTCGAAATTAATAAAAAGAAAGAGGAACCTTCCAAATGTTCTGTTTCTGCAGATACATTGAGTAACATCCAACAAGAGTGCAATTTGTCGTTCAATTCTTTAAAGAAAATAAGACACCAACTGCTTAACGTTGACAAAAATCTTGTGGAACCACTTGCAATTTAAAAACTAAAGCAGCAAAGTTACACATTGGATAATTACTTTTCCTGTACAGAATTAACAAACATTCAGTGCATGAAAAATGCTACTAATTCCCATTTTGTGTATTGCTCGGATCTCCCTGGGCTACTTACATATATTTTAAATACCAGAGGACTGACGGAGGATTCTCATATTAAAATAGGGATTGATGGTGGCGGTGGTTCCTTTAAAATATGTCTTTCGTTATTAGACTATCATGATCCAGAATATTACGCAACACATAAAAGTGCAGGAATTAATAAACTGATAATAATTGGTCTTGGACCCGATTTTGTTGAATCATACGAAAATATCAAAACCCTTTTTAAATTAATTGACTTAAATTCAATCTGTGGAATCTGTCCCTACACTTTGCCGCTGATTTGAAATTAATCATGATGCTCCTGGGATTGCAATCTAATGCCTCGTCCCACCCATGTCCATGGTGCGATATTAACTTTAAACAATTGCAAGATAAAGGATCTCCGAGGACTATTAAATCTATAAGCGAACAAACTGATTTGTGGCTAAATGATACAAATGGACAAGGTGACAAAGCAAAATATTATAGCAAGTGTGTCGTTTATGTTTTCGTTACTTTATTATTTAGATCATTTAAGTTTTACTTCCAAAGTCTCTTTTTTTAGAAAATTGTGTTAATAAACCATTAATTATTGGAGAGGAAGATAAACCAGTTTTAAAATATATTCCTCCTCCGGAACTCCATTTGCTTTTGGGTATTGTACAAAAATTGTATGAGCTAATGCCAGAAAGTTGCTTAAGAAAGTTGACCTTTTGAAATCGCTATCACCCGGTAAGAATATTTTTTTGTCTGCTACTTTTACTCCTCACGTACTTTTTCTTAATTCATGTTTTTTACTATAACTTTTAGGGAACAAATATGCAGCAATTTTGACTTCTTTTAATGGAGTTGTCGATAGTTGTTTTGGAAAGAAACTTAGCATCGATTATAAAGAACAAATTAAACAATTTGAATTTGAATTACAAAAAGTTAAAGTTGCATACACTCCAAAAATTCACGCCATGGTACATCACGTTCCAGAATTTATTCAGGAAAGTCAAATGGCACTTGGGTTCTACTCTGAACAGGCTTCAAAGCAAGTCCATCATTCTTTTAATAATTTTTCACAAAGATTTAGCCTAAATAAAAGTAATTTAGAGAATAACTCGAAGAAATTACTACGATGCGTGTGTTCATAGAATAGTCAACATGTATAGAAAGCCATTCTAATATTTTTAAATTATTATATATATATGGGTGTAGCATAAATTTAAGTGCGGGAAAGTCTCGGGTATAATATTTTTTCGCACTTATGCGGAAAAGTGGGGAAAAACTACAATGATAAAAAAATATATTTTAACGAATATGCACATAGCGAACTTTATCAACCAGATATAGGGGGTCTTAAGGGAAAGTTATTGTTTATTTTATGTCAAAATTAAATGTTAACATAATAAAAGTATTTTGATTGGATTTTATCTTTAGTTTTCAGTCTGAACGCACAGTTAAAAAGCCATTTTTTAATTTCGAAAAATTTAGTATGCTGTAATAATTATAAAAATTACATTCTAAGGTGTTTCTCGCTCGGACCTATGTAAAAGATTTTAATTTTATCTAATAGAGGAAATAACTACTTATTAGAAAATATATGTCTTAAAAAATGTATATTTTTCTTCTTAAATATGCTGCTAAAACCAACTGTGACACCTAAGGTTCCTTTTAAGCACACTTATAATCAAGCATTGATCAAGATATTTTTAATTTAAATTGATTATTGATTTTGTTATAACGTTTCTTTTCAGTGAGTGACCCCACATTGTTCCTGGGGCTAAATTCAGGGCGTAATAGAACGATCATACCCTGAGAAGTGATCCATTGCACAAGTCATGCGAACAGCGCACGGTGGTCGATTTTCAGAAAAACGCGGAACATAACTTGAAAAATTAAAATATTCAAAATGTGTCTAAATTTGCCCTTATATGGTTGTCAAGATACTAGGCGAATAGTTGGCCAAAGAATAAACTATGCTTTTTACGAGTTTGATATTACGCATCAGTATTCAACATCAAATTTTAAATAAAAGTTGTTCAACTGTTGATATCTCGAAAACAAGTGAAGATCCCCACAGTGTATGTTATATAAAAATGCTTAGAATTTCAAAAACTGTATACATAAAAAATATACTAGTATACTGTAACACTTATATATTGTTGATTGATATTGATATTGTTGATATATTGATTTTGTTATTTATTCACCCTCACTAAATTCTTTTTTAAACTTATATATTGTGTCAATTACTTTAAAGTAAATTTGATTGTTCTAAACTAACATTTTTAGTTTGATTTAATTTGATTTTGAAAAATGTCTTAAGGTAAATGTGAAAATTCACACGATCATCCTGTGTATTAGCTAAAAAAGAATAAATGCTTATTTATTTAAATATTGTAAATGACATAGGGTATGTTATATAAAAATGCTTAAAATTTCAAAACATTATATACATAAAAATATAGTAGTATACCGTAACACTTATATATTGAGTCAATTACTTGAAAGTAAATTTGATTGTTCTAAACTAACATTATTATTTTAATTTAGCCAATTAATAAATATGTATCTTTTACCTTATTAAAAATGTCTTAAGGTAAATGAGAAAATTCACACGATCATCCTCTGTATCAGCTAAAAAAGAATAAATGCTTACTTATTTAAATATTGTAAACTATTTATTTTTTTATTAAAACTAAATACTTTGTATGATTAAACTACAATGTGGAAGTTTTTTTTTTAATATCCGCGTTTTTACAAAAATCGACCACTGTGCGACGTCGTACTTTACGAGACGGTCAAGTTGGCCGTAGCATGCGCATTAGCGAGATCTGTCACGTGATGGTTTCATCCAATAGCGTGCTCTAAAATCATACGAGTGTCGTTTTTCAGACGAGCTTTCCTACAAGTCCATACCACTGGGTCGAGTCAAGAGAACGGCTTCGCTCAAAAATTGTTGTTCGAGGCAGCTCTGCGCGTGCCCATAATAGATTGGTGATTCTTCGATCGTCTCGTCACTGCTTTTAAGCGCCTTTATTGGTTGACACTGCTTCCCTTCTCTCAGGCGAATGATCTCTTTCTATGACTTCCAGAATCGATACCCTGTACGTTTTGTTTCGGCCGTTTGTTCTTTTGCCGTATTTTCATAATTTTTTTTTACTTTTTCTGTTTTGACTTCAGGAAATGTCAGATAAGAATATGATGAGCGATTTAAAGTATTTTATTCACATCCGCTAGACAAGCCTGCTTAATTCTGAGAGCTAAATAGTTGGACTTCTTTAGACATCATAAATTTGTAAACGTTTCTTATATTTGTAGCTCTTAACTCTGTCTTGAGCTCTGCATTCAAAGAAAAATAGCATTAGCTACTTAAACTGAAAAACCTTTCCGGTTATTTCACAACATATTTGTGTGTCTTGTTTTCCCTGGTGTGCATATAATTTGTTTAATAAATAGCGTCTATTATATGATTTTTGGTATTTGCGTAAATCAATAACAGGACATACTGCTTTATTGTAATCTTAACGTATAAAGCTATTATCGTCTCTGGTAATAACTGCTTAGAGAAGATGCCACTGAACTTCTATTTTTGCCAGAGACCAAAAACGCTATTAATGTTGGCTAGAAAAAGTATGTAGTTCACACCTATTTAAGCAAGCCTACTCAATTCGAAGAGCTAAATAGGTGGATTTTGTGGAAATCGTCAATTGATGTGCAACTAGATGATTTTATTGATGTTGTTTTGATATCTTGAAATATTGGAAGGATAACTTATTTTCTGCCGATCTTCTTTGTAGCTTATACTGTCCGCACCAAGTTTCCGAGTTTTATCAAAATCGGCTTGGTAGAACGACCTAGTCATTGAAATATGTGTCAGTTTATGGTATTTTTGCCCCTACTACCATAAATGGCGGAGTGGGGGTAAATTTTTTTCGGGTTTATAACATTTTATCTATTTGCCAAATTTCGTTCAAATTGGGTCACTATAACCAGCCATTGATCACTATAACCAGTCATTGGTCAAGTGACTGGTCTTAAATTAGAAACTCCTTGAGGAAATTGTCGACAATTTTTTCCAAAGCACGAGAGCGTGAATGCGTTCAAATGCTGAGGTAAAAGTTTTGCACTGAAGTAACAGCTTTTATGCATTATTATTTTTATTTAAAAAAGCATCTTAATTTAAAAAAATATGGTTTCACATTTGAGATTTGTAATAACTGAAAGCACCTGATAAAAATAATAAAATAGCGTCCCACATCCGTCACATTAGGTTGTTAAACTGATCATATAGTGCGGACGTAAAAAGTCCCCCTCCCCTGGTAACTCTTGAACGGATTGAAGTATCGAATTCAAATAAAAACCATCTTTAATGATAACACTTTTGCTACTTTTTGACGTATTTTTTATAAGCGTCATATGGATGTAAGTCTATAAGGTCACTAACTACTTTAAAATTTTAAATAGAAAATTGGGTCAAGTGATACCTTGTTTAAAAGGTATATTAATTCCCTATTTAAAATTTTATTATTTTTTTAAAATTAGTTAACGACTTACAGAGTTATGAGTTTTTTACTATAGTTTACGTATTACGTATAATATTACTCAATAATAATTATGGTATTACCCCATAAAATTTATTTGTAGACAAGTGAATTTATTCAAAAGTAAGAGGAGACGTGCGCAAACTATAGTTACAAATGTTCATAACCCTGTAAGTAATATAACGATTTTTAAAAAAATTAAAATTTGAAATAGAAAATTAAAATACCTTTTTGAAAGTTGTTAGTGACCTTATAGGCTTAAGTCATTATGAGACTAATCTAAAATACGTCAAAAAGTTAAAAAAATAACTTTAAATAGGGAATTAAGGTACCTTTTAAACAAGGTATCACTCGACCCCCCTTTTTATTTAAAATTTTAAAGTAGTTAGTGACCTTATAGACTTACATCAATATGACGCTTATAAAAAAAACGTCAAAAAGTTGCAAATGTGTTATCATTAAAATGCTTTGTATTTGAGGTCGATACCTCAATCCGTTCAAGAGTTAGCAGGGGGGGGGGCTTTTTACGTCTGCACTGTATATGTGCATTTTATTTGTTTACTTTTTAGATAATTCTTTGGTTAGATTAGGTTTAGTTGATTTTCCATCAAGAATTTTACTTTTTTTAAATTTTATGAAAAAATTTGGTAAAAATATATTAAAAATAACCCTATAAAATATTACACTATTCTGATGTTTTGCTTTGAAAAATTCGCTAACACTACAATTGTTTTACGTCCTTTTTTGTAAATGCAATGCAGTGGCTCTTAATTCGATTTTCACCAGTGGATCTCCTAAAATTTCATGCTTTATAAAAAACTTAAAACTATCAAAAAACGATTAACACTTTCCACATACACTTTTTTACCTGATAACGATAAACAAAAAACATTGCGGAAAACCACCAGGAAAAATTAATTACATATTAAAAAATAAGTCAAAGCAAGTGAAAATCAAAAAATATTATTTTGGGTTGGGTGGGTCCAGCTTGGGTTTGATTCAGTTTATTATAATAATTTTTTCTTGGGTATTTTTTTTCTGCCGGTTTTATTCCCGGGTTTCTTTCCAAGATTTTTGATAAAAGTCCTTTTTTAAGATTTTACTGGCAGTAACTTTTTTGACAGCTTAAAAATAACAGGTCAAGTGCGAAAAAAATTTAAATTAATTTTGTTTGATGAAGCCGTTTAGTGCGAAAAAAAATTGATTTTCCGCACTTCTTAACAGTGTGCCAAATTTTACTTTGCCACACCAGTTCTAAAAATATCTGTACTTTTTTGAAGTATATTGTCTTTATACGAAAGTTTTCTTTTTTCACTTCTGGAAAAAAAATTACAGTTCCGACCCTGATGTTCGCCCCCATCTACAAAATACTCTAGTAATGAGTTCTTTATAACTTGCGAAAAGTTTCGGATCAGAAAAAAAATCACACCTCCGCCCCTGACGTTTGCCACTCCACCTACGAAACGTAAGTGTGGAATTGAGTCCTCTATAATATAACTTGTGAAAATTTTGAGTCGAAATCTTTTAATATCAGGTTTAATATAAAGTTTTCTTTTTTATTATTTTCGAAAAAAAAAACACAGCTCCGCCCCTGATATTTGCCATCTACAAAAAAACTTAAATATAGTATTGGATTTTCTATAACTTGTCAAAGTTTTGGGTCAATTTTTTTTTCAAATTGTTTAAAAAAAACACAGCTTAACCTTGACGTTTGCCAACCAAAAACAGATAAGTGTAGATTGCATTTTCTATAAATTCTGAAAATTCTGAGCCAAAAGTAGTTGTCATATCAATTTTTATCAGAAAAAAAATCACAGCTCCGCTTCTGACGTTTGCTACCTCATCTACAAAAAAAACATAATTATAGGATTGAATCCTTTATAACTTGTGAATGTTTCGGGTTAAAATCTGATAATATAAGAAAATTTACCTTTTTTTCTATTTTTTTATGAAAAAAACAACACCGCCCTTGACGTTTGCCACCACACCTACAAAAAAATATAAGTGTGGAATTAGATTCTCTATAAATTGTAAAAGTTTCATGTCGGAATCTATTAATAAAGGAAAATTTTCTTTTGTTCCAATTTTTTTAACTGAAAGTTTTTGGTCAAAATCTGATAGTATAAGAAAATTTGCACTTTTTCTATTTTTTTCAGAAAAAAAAATCACAGCTCCGTTCTTGACGTTTGCCACCCCACCCACAAAAAAACATAAATGTGGAATTGGATTCTTGTAAAGCCTTTGAGTCGAAATTTTTAATATAAGGAAATTTCCTTGTAAAATTGTATCTCCGTCCCTGAACTTTACCACCTCCCTTGCTATGAAACTAAGGCATGGGATTGGCAACCTAATAACTATGTACCTAATAATAGTGTTTCAGCATCACGCAAAAACTACTGAACGGATTTTGACTGTTGCACAGTGGTAGCAAGGAGATTTGCTACCACAGCTGGAGATAATTCATAAATATTTTTCTTCTACTCCAGCAAAGCCCTCTCCTGCCATACAAATGAAAGGTTTTTGGGACATTCAAAATAGTTTTAGAAAAATTTTTAGTTCTTACTGCACGAAATCTGGCGAGCGTAGCAAAGTGCTCTGCTATCTTAGCAAAAAGAGTTCAGTAAATTGTTTTGTGCTATATTAGAAGATCAACATTGCAATGGTAACAAAATATTGACTGTGAGAGCAACAAAATGATTTCTCAGTGCACCCTTTTCCTTAAACCATGTCCAGACACTGAGCTCGCTTTAAACGGTCATCGAGCAACCGGGCTTCAGCAAGATATAAAGACTTGCCTGCCCAGGCATAACGGGGGAAGAATACACGAAGAGCTGCAGAAGAAGTTTTATTAGATTAGGCAAGGCTCTGTCACCTGATCGGTCGAATTCTCATTTTTTTGTCACATTTCTCTCAGTTTTGGCACCAATGGCATTAGTTATAAGCGATTTTGCTCTCCTGCCTTATACGAGAAGAACAAACTGACGGCAAAACCGCTCACGAACAAAGTCATTAGTGCGAAAACAGATAGATTAGTGACAGAAAACTGAGATTTCGAACAATCAGGTGCGTTTCTGATTCCCGGGAGCATTCCCTTTCCCGAAATTGAAGAATACGGGCCCTGATGGCATTTATATGAGCAGCATGGGAGCATTAACAGGTGCTCGCCATGATGCAGGAATATTAAGGGAAACAAACTTCTACGAGCAGTTGGAGGAAAAATGTGTGTTTCCAGATGGGACAAAATATGTTCTTTTTGCGGACCAAGGGCATGGACTGGAATGGACAAAATACTGTTCAAGCTAATTTCAACGCAAGCGCGTCTGTTGTAAGAACTGCGGTGGAATGGGGGTTTGGAAAAATTGCAACTGCAAGATATAGAAAATATTTGTAAAGCAGCCATCTTTTTTACCAACTGCCACACATGTAAGTACCATGGTGGGATAACAATGTCATTTTTTGGACTTCAACCTCCTGTGTTGGAAGAATATTTAGGGTAGTTTTAGGCATATATTCATAGTATATATTTTAGTTACTTTTTGCATAATTTAAGACATTAATCTACTAGTTTGAAGAAACGTCAGTTTAAGATAACGAAATTAAATTGACTTTTTTTAAAAAAGGATATCCCATTCAATAATCTCAGGTTTCTATTTTCTTTTAACTAAGAACAAAAAATCTACAATTTTTTGCTGAGGATATATAGAGTTTTTATCGTCACACATCATTAATTTTTAGGGACTCAAATCGCCCATGCATGCCTAGTTTTTTTTTAAATTGTAGTTTATAGACTAGCCAGGACCTACATAACGAACGGGTCACGACCCTAAATTTTTGTGACGTCACCGCAATCCCACATTTGGGACGTGGCGATTTTATTTTGTTGGACGCTGTCAGAAAAATTAAATCTCGTTCAGATTACGTTAAAATTATATTTATTTTTTTAAGAAATTTTATCATCTTAAAATCAAGGTGTGAGTGTAGTAAAGCTTCCTTAAAATAAAATGCGCGCCATTTAAAGTGAAAAATATCAAGTATTAATGTCAAAATAGACATAACTTTTCTCTTGTTTTCCTTCGCAACTTTAGGAAAAAAAAGTGCATTTTTTATTGAATCCTTTTAAAATTTGTGTTTTTCTGTGTAAGATATGCTCCATACCAGGATGTAACTCCAACTAAAAAAGTACCCTGGAAAAGGATGAATCATTTAAAAGCACATTTTCCTTTCCTACCAACCTTTCCTTAAGATCAAAATGGATTGCTGCCATCCAACAAGAAGCCAACTTCGTTTTCACAAATAACACAGCAGTTTGTGAGAAACATTTCCATCCCTCCCAAATCATCATTCTTGATGAAATTGAAAAAGCTGATGGATCATCCGTAACATTCCCAGGAAAACATCCCAAACTGAAAAATGGTGCCAATTTTCCCAAACCAATAGCAGTTAGTCCAAGACTAAACCTCCAAAAAAGATTCTGAAAAAAGTCAGGGAGAGAATATTGAAAGAAATTAACAAATTCTTGAGGACTGTTTGGAAAAAGACAAAATAAAATCGTTTAAAAGCGAATTTTGATAATTAAAATTTGTATGAATTTAAATTAAAAATCTTTGTTAATTTTGTTCTTTTTTATTTAGTAGATTTTAGCACAGAGTGGCCAACAATAAATATTTCATTTAAGATTTATGAAAACCTGAAAATAGATGTTTTTTCAAAAAATATAAAATTATCTGACAGCCAATTGAAATTAATTTTATCACCAGATTCTTATTATACCTCAGGAATTCTAAAGACTTGTCTATACTAGAAAAAGAAGATAATGACATTCAGATGGCTTATAACATTTTAGAAAAAAACACTCGGAGAACTTGAAAGTGAAAGTTTATGTAAAAAAAATGAGTTTGTAATGGAACAATTAAAACTTATTATTATGACAAAAATTAAATATTCATCCAACATGATTTTGTGTTCATGTTCTTTTTATTTTTAATTTCCAGGAGCTTTTAAGTGGTTAAAAAAACCAGTTGTTTCATTTTGCCGCATCCTGATTATTTAATATAAATAAATATTAAATGAGAATGTAGTTGCTCTGTATCCTGTCAAATAAAATACTAGTGATAAATTAAAATCTATGATTCTGAGTTTAATAATAAAGGTGCTGTCCGAATCTGGTTATGTCAGAGTGGCTACAATTTGTGATAATTATAAAATGAACAAGTCATCTTATCAGTTTTTGGCAGAGGAATTCCACTACTGATACTGGTCTAAAAATCCATTTAGCCAACAACAAAATTTTTTTCTTTTATTTGACCTAGTCCATCTTTTTAAATCAATACGAAATAATTCACGAAATCAGAAAAATGAACAACAAACGTTTACGATGAGCAACGCACAGCCGATTTTACGGAAGAGGCTCATCAATTTGGCATGAATTATGAACAATATCGCTCTCTACTTTTCATTGCAGGATACTGCACTCATTCAGTCATACAATATACTGATGGATGTAAAACATGCAAGTTGTGTCTAGTGATGAGGATGTCTTTGTTGAATTTGGTTAGAGCTCTACAAATGTTAGTGATTACATTTTACACCTAATACGAGGAGGTTTAAAGACTCCTTCAGAATTTGATTTGCAATTTATCTTAACTTATATAAAATATTTTGTATGCTTATTTCTGGAAATTATGAAACTGAATTTGCAACTGAAAGTTTACTACCTCGTTCTCAATGAAATGTCATTAAAAAACTTGCATTGATAAAGTTTGATGATGATGTTAAGCATTTTCGGGAAACATGTGGTATCTGCAAAACACCAATTAAAAATATTATTACTAAAATGGCACGTTTTGAGCAACACTTTCTTGAATTTGTTCGACAGTTTTGACTGACAAAGCTTATAAAGTCAAAAATTATGAGCCTTCATTATCAACGTCCAAAAAGAGAAAGTTACTCTCTTTTAACTAACTTTCTGTTTGATCTCTAGGCCAACCATCAACATCTAAAAAAAGAAAGTGGCTCACTTTAACTAATTTCTAGTTTTTTACAAATATTTTTTTTGTTTAATTCCTAGGCTACTAAGAGTCCTTGTTTTTAAATGAGTAAAGACACTCTAGGCTATAATCCAATATTCTGTAAGACTTCCATCAACATATAAAAAAAGAAAGTTGTTCACTTTAACTAAGTTTTGAATTTTTACAAGTGATTTTTTATTTAATTCCTAGGCTAATAGAACCCCTGTAATTTTTACAAATCATTTTTTTTTTGTTTAATTCTTAGACTAATAGTCCCTGTATGCATTTTTAAATGCGTACAGAGATTCTAGAATCAAAAATGTTCAATAAGAATCCATTCCATCTACATCTAAAAAAAGAAAGTTGGTCACTTTAACTGATTTCTGAACTTTTATCAATGATTTTTTTTTGTTTAATTTCTAGGCTAACAGAATCCCTGTATGCATTTTTAAATGCGTACAGGAATCCTGGGCTAATCCAATGTTCAATAAGACTCTTTTTACATCCAAAAAAAGAAAGTTAGTCACTTTAACTGATTTTTGAATTTGTAATATTTTTTTTTGTTTAAATTCCTGGGCTAATAGAATGGCTGTATGAATTTCTTACTTATTTCATATGAAATATGCTTTTTAGGCATACTTCTCATCATCTAATGTTCAATAAGACATTCTTTTATGAACATGCAACAAAAAAAGAACCAATATCTGAATTTTTTAAACTGTTTTTTTTTTGTTTAATTCCTAGACTAATAGAGTCCTTGTATGCATTGTTAAATGCGTACCGAAATCTTGGGCTAATACAATGTTAAATAAGACTCTGTTCTATTTACATCCAAAAAAAGAAAGTGAACCAGTTTAACTGATTTCTGAATTTTTACAAATCATTTTTTTTTTAAATCCTGGGCTAATAGAATGGCTGTATGAATTTTTTACTTATTTCATATGAAATATGCTCTTTAGGCATACTTCTTATGAAATATGTCAAAAATGCATACAGGAATTCTAGGCTAATCCAATGCTCAAGACTGTTCATCTCTCTTAAAATTTCTTATTTTTGAAGTATAATTTTTTAGTTATTGTGTAGTTTCAAACATTTTATGAAAAAACAGGAGTTTTTTGTGCTCAGTGCAAAACCCTAGGTCCCATATCAAGTCCCGCCTTCTGTGTCAATAGTCAAAAATTAGATTCTTCATTTTGCACTGAGAACAAAAAGTCCTGTTTACTTTTGTTAAATTCAAATTATTTTAAAAATGTTTTTTTTTTGAGGTGACTCAGCATTTTTTAAACGAAAAATAGAGGGCTGGCTAGGTTCACTTAAAATACTTGAGGCATGTCTGTAGATTAGTTTTCTGTAATAATTGAAAGGGTAAAAATCCACCAACATGTACTTAAAACAATAATGAAATATTTTGAAAGTTTAAAAAATAATTATTTTTTTTAATAGTGATGATCAGAAAGAAAAATATATTTCACACAAACCGCTATGTTCATTTGAGCTTTTATTTTTTATGTTGGTCAGTTTTTCTGTGTAACTATTTGTTTTACATAAAATGTTCTTTGTGTCTAATTCATGCACTTAATGTGAAACCAATTGTTTTCTGGAGTACACAAAAAACTATGGTTTTTGCGTGTTGGTTGCTTGTTTGAATTTCTGTGTTATCACTTAGCCTAAAGCATATTTAACTATAAAAATATTGTATTTATATATATTAGCATGTTTAACTAAAAAATATTCATCACATTTTTATTTAAAAAAAAAGAAAATTTTATTAAGCAAATAGAAATATTACACGTATTAAAAAGTGTCCCTCCTCTACTAACAATTAAATTTCAGTATTTGAGGTAAAATTAACCTAAGTATAGCATAAATATAGCAAAAACTTTTAATGCTGTTTTTTAATGTTTTTAGCGTTTGTTATTTAGGATGATTCTTTTGCAAGCTATCGATTTTTAAATGGTTAGAACTTATAAGTTGAAATAAAGAAGTTTTTCATTGTATTTTTTTATTTTTTTGGATACAGGGTGAACCAAGTAGACTTATTTTTAACACAAATTTCTCTAATTTTTTTTTTAGAAATTAATTAAATGGTTTTTGTAGTTTCTCAACAACGTATATATATATATATATATATATAGATATATATATATATGTATTTGTACATTTGGGCGATTAAATTTTAATTTGTTTGTTTTTAAAGGAATTAACAATTATTGTTCTAACTCTAATGGGTTTTCCAAATGTCTTGAAAGGTAATTAATGCTCAGATTAGTTTTGAGTTCTATAGGCTGTATATTAAAGCTATAAATATAATAAACTATGAATTAGATTGATATGATAAACAATTTTCTACTAAATTTTCATATTCTGAAGTGCATAATAATAGAGCCTGTTTATATGGAGAATTTTGTAAATCGCTCAGAACCTAGTTTATCAACGATTCATAGGTTTGTGCAGAATTTTGAGAAAAGTTTGGTTGGGTAGCGCCAAGAAACCATAAAAAATCCACTGTTTTGAATGACGAGCAGGAAGTACGAGATGTAAGGATTTGCGCTGCAGTGGAGGAAAATCGAAAGTGAACTAGCCACCAAATTGCCGAAGCAGTTGATACGTCTTCAGCCACTGTCTTACGTGTTCTTAAAAAGAATGGTTATCATTCTTACACAGATGAGGGCACTTTTCCATTATTGAATCGTCATAACCCAACACACGTTCGATATTGGTCGAGGGAAAATTTGCATTTTTATTTTGAGGTAAGAACACAGTATCACCAAAAACTAAAAAAATAAAGTTTACGGGCATGAAAGAGCTAATAATTGGGAAGAACTTCGGATTAAAATTGAAGAAGCTTTTCAAACTATTACCCCTAACAGGCTTGGAAACGTTAGAGAGGGCTTTTAAATAGACTCGGATATTGTCTAGCTGAGCAAGGAGGACTCTTCGAACATTTGCTCAAATTTTTTTTTGACTGGGAGAATCTTTTTGGTTTTTAGAATGTATTATTTTATTTTGAGAACTTGCTTTTATTTTTTTTCTCATTATTTTCATTGTAAAACGTTGTTAGTGATAAATCTGAGCAGTTGAAAATAAAACGCTCTAATTTATCAGTGACAAAAAACAAGAAAATTACGTTATAAAAATTTGCGTATTTATTGACCAAATTCCGGTTTCATTGACTATGCTCCACATGGCACCGTGGTTAGAGGCGTACTAAACACAAGCCGCGAACGCAGCACGAACGGTGATAGCAACCCTGAGTGTTGGTTGCTTCACTGATAGGTGTGCGTTGTCCCTGCGTGTATGTACACTGGCAAATTGGACTTCTTCCGGCCTATGTTCGCAGTAGCCTGAAGCGCTCTGTATAGTATGATAATGATTAATTATGGCGGCATCTGAAACATTCCCATAGTAAAAACCATTATTCTGTAGAGGTCATATTTGAAGTGCGTGGTTGTGGTGAGCTATCAGGAAGCTTGCCAGGAGGCTGTAAAGAGGAAACATTTTTTCTTAATCTTTTTATTTTCCTTAAATGAGTTTTTATTGGTTTCTTTTTGTGTAGTCCTGAAAATTTGTTGTTCTCTAATTTTGATATTTTTATAGGCCGGTAAGGTTGTACAGTTTTTCGCTGAAGCGCTTTGGGATTCTTTTGATAAATGGTTATGTTTTTGGAAATTTCAGGGGCCAGTTCTGCGTTTTTATTTTGTTTTTGGGTATTTTTCTGTTGTTTTTGATATGTGCTCTTATAAACTTTTTTATGAAACAATAGAACTTCTTTTTTCCTATTTTCGTTATATTGCTCATATATTGTGAGGTAATTATTAATATTGGGTTCCTGATAATAAGGTCCGTACAAAAGTGCAAAAAGTGCATATCCTGTAGTTGATTGGATGCTTTGATTGTAGTTTAGAACAATAAAAATAATTAAATTTGGGTAAGATTCGTTAGGATTTTGTATCTTTAAAGCATGTAGTTTTTCTACCAGTGTTGAATGAAACCTTTCTACTGGGCCATTAGACGTTGAATTGGAAGGGGTTGTAATGTGTAAATCAATATTTTGTACTTTGCAAAATTCTTGTAAAACACGATTATAAAATTTCTGTCTGCAATTAATCGTTTAGGGCAAATATGATGGCTAAAGTAATGCCTTAATTTATTTATAATTTTAACCGCGTTCTTGTCATTAATATAATAGACTTGTGCATACTTTGAAAACAAATCAATAAGAGTTAAAAATTGACTTTTTTCGTGAATGTATGTATGTGAATTGTATAAAAAGGTTTGTTCTCTAATAAAGGTCCTTAAAAAACTATTTTGTAAGGTCGTCGCCCATATTTAGATTGTAAACAGATTTCCCACTTATTTATTATAGTTGTAATACTTTCTCTTGTAACGTTGTTTACGTTTTAAAGCGGTAGGCATCGGTTTCTGTTGGATTAACTACTCCTCTGAGAGATAATCCAACAGGCATCTCGGGCGCCACCCTCTGGATTTATGTGGTAGAGGGCCCACAGCGTCGGGTAGCTTTTAAACAGTGGAGACGGTTAAACCAGGGGTCTAGCTATCTCGATTCTTAACCTAAGTAACACGAGTAAAACAACCAATTTTCCAACATGGTGGGTTTATTATAACTTATTAATTTATTATCAACAGGTCTCTTTATTTAGCATTCAACGGTATACAATAGAATAGGACGGAAAATCTTAGAAAAATCGGTAACTTGCATGTCTCATAACGTTTACGGTAAACCCCGGTATTTGACATTTAATGTTAACGGTAGAAAGCTCCTTAATACGGCACCCCCAACATAGCGGAATTTACATATGTAGAATTCATAGCAGGTTTAGAGAAATAAGAAATTAGTGTCAGACAAAGATACCTTTATAGCACCACTACTCCATAAATCACTCCATATGCTGTTCCACCGTGTGTTAGAGAGAGATGCAAAGAGGAAAAGACAGTCCTAAAGGTATTCCGATCCAGCGATAGCACTGTCTCCCTCTCACTCACTAACCGGTCAAACAACACAGGATCGACCTACTTAGGTAGTTTAGCCATGTGTTAGAGAGAGAGATGTATTACCCGTATTCCGAACCAGCGATAATACACCTAACCTCCAATTACAGTGCCTTTGTCGTCACATGCTTAAATAAAACGATCCGGTGGCGCTGCTTCTCAATGAATTACTCCATACGCTGTCAAACCGTGTGTTAGAGAGAGATGCAGAGAGGAAAAGACAGTCCTAAAGGTAATCCAATCCAGCGATAGCACTGTCTCCCTCTCACTCACTAACCCGTCAGACAGCGCAAGACAAACCCATTAATAGCTTCGCCTGGTGCTAGAGAGAGAGATGTGTTACCCGTATTCCGAGCCAGCGGTAACCCATCTCACCTCTACTTACCATACGGAAAACTACATTTTACGGTATGTATAGAAAACCCCGCTATACTGGTCAGGTGCTTACCTATCGGGTTCTGGCAGCTGATGTGTGTTTTCGGTGCGGTCGGTCGGAGGAGTTGTTGGTTGATTGATTTGATTTGATTTAAAAAGGCTTTTATTATTACTAAGGTATGTACAGACAGAATAGCCTAGAAAAACTTAATAAATAAATATTTACAAGTTAAACTAAAACTAAAAACCTAATCCTATACACCTTACTGTCTAAAAAATATAGCTACAAAAATATACACGCTTAAAACTAGGGTTGGTGCGCGGGCTCCCCGCGCATGCGCCCCGGTCCACACGCGCAATTGCAACTTTCCAATTCGGGTTGCTACCTGCCACCGCGGTTGCATGCAGGCTTCGGGGTACCACAGCAGGGTCCCAGCAAGCTGAATCCCTTTTTGCCCTGACGAAAGAATTTTGTTGTATGGCCGTTTGTAGTTTGAAGTGATTTATGGGAAAAACTGCGAAAAACCCATTTCTCACACTCGTCGGATGTCGTCCGTCGTCTGTAGTTTGGGTGTATTGTAGTTGGTCAGTATTTTGTGAGTAGGCGGAGTCATATAAAAGGCGCCAAAAACTACGAATTTCTAGGAAATTCGCGGAAGTTGGCCCCCTCGTCTATGAGTACCGCCGGACAACAATCCAATCTATCCATAAACCGGAAGTTTATGATAGATTGGCTTGTACCGCAAGTTAGAGTTATGTCGTCGGTTAGACGTCATGTCTCTAGTAAGTATGGAATTTAGGATTTGACTAGTGAAAAAAGCTTGTCCTTGTTCTTGGTAGCGGGCGGTCGGCAGAATGAATCCATGAAACCCGCTCGACATCGCTTTAAATAGCCTCGCGTATCCCCACCTACCATACTCCCGTCGAGCAGGCTGTGCGCGCAAAGCGGTGGGGTATAGCTCGCTGACCGTGCAGCATAGCAGGAAAGGGAAAGAGTCTAAGAATAGAAAATAATAAAACGTCATAGAAATTACAGAAATTATGAGACATGAAGTACCTAAAAAGAAAAGAAAAGCTAAAATAAATAAATAAAATTAGTAACTTCGTTACACTCTAATGTTAGGCCAATAATAGATTTATTTTAAGTGATTATAGGTATCGGTAATGCCATTATGATTTTTGGTGTGGTAATCCGTAATAATATCTTGTTGTTGTGACTCGTTAATAATGTCCAAAAAATATTTTGTGGAAATAATAAATTTGGCTGTAGGATTTAAATTTTAAATAATAATGCTTAAAAATTTAAATTTTAACTCCCTTTTCTTTAACTAATTGCAATATTTGTCGATCTTGTTTGTCTTTTTCTATTTTTGCAAAACAGTGGTGTTTGTTAAAAGGTCGAGAGTTGATGACATAGTATTTATTTCCATAGTCGACAATTAAACGATGAGTTGCGTAATTAACAGGTAATTCCGAGATCGGTAAATATTTGCTTAATGTATCATTGTTTGAGTGTTGCGTAATGTCGGATTGTCTGTCAATTTCGGTTTCGCGTTCTTTGTAAAGTTTGCTCAAGCAATATTCTTCAATATTAAATAGTCTAATTTCGCGTTCGTCAACATTACCGATAATGGAAGCGTTTCGTTTTCCGTTTAGTGTATATTAATTTCTATACGTGATAAAGCGTCAGCAACATAGTTTTCTTTGCCTTTTTTATAACGTGTTTCAAAATTAAGCTCCTCCAATTTAAGTTTTCACGTAATTAATCGCGAATTCGGCTCTTTAATTTTAGAAAGCCATACAAGGGGATTATGGTCAGTCTCGACAATAAATTTCTGTCCGTAAAGATATGGTCTAAAGTGTTGTGTGTAGAGTCGTGTATTGCTAAAAGTTACTTTTCTATGGTTAAGTAGTTTTTCTCCGCTGAGTTCAAAGTCCTTGAATAATAGGTGATTGGAAGGTCTTTTTGTGAAAGTACGCTGCCGATAGCAAAATTGGAAGTGTCGGTGGTCAGTTTAAATAGTATGGAAAAATCTGGGTATTGCAGTACAGGAGAATTAGAAATAATTTCCTTGCATATGTTAAAAGCGTGGTTATAGTCTGAATCAAAAAGATTAATTTTGGCATCCTTTTTTAAGCATTTTGTGATAGGGTATGTTATTTTTGCAAAGTTTTTTATAAATTTACGATAATAACCAATAAGTCCTAACAATCATTTCATTTGTTTTGTGGTTTTTGGTATGGGATTTTTCTTTTAAAAGGATTAGGTTTAATGCCGTTGGGGGTGATAATATGCCCTAAAAAAACTTCTTGACACAAAAACTTGGATTGGTCAAGTTGAATTTTTAGACTCATTTGTCTTCATTTTTTAAAGATCATTCGGATGTGGTCAATATGTTCAGATAAGGATTTTGAAAATATTACTACATCATCCATATAAACAAAACAGAACTTGTAAAGATAATCCCTAAAGATTTGGTCCATCATTCTTTGAAATGTGGTGGCGGCATTTTTTAAACCAAATGGCATCCTGAGGTATTCGTAATGTCCGTTATTTACGATAAAAGCCATTTTTTAAATTGATTGGGGATCAATCTCTATTTGATGAAAGCCCTGAGCCATGTCGAGAGTTGTAAAATAAGAGCATTTTCCTAAGTTATCAAAAATTTCGTCAAAACGTGGGAGGGGGTAAATTTCTTCAACAGTAAAGTCAATAAGTTGTCTATAATCAATGACCAAGCCAAACTTCTTTTTTTTCCGACGCATCTGTCTTTTTTGGAACTATCCAAACAGGTGATGAATAGGGTGATATGGATGGCTTAATGATTTTATTGTCTAGTAATTTTTGAATTTGCGTCTGTATTTCTTTGTTCATGGCGGGAGGATGTCTGTAAAATTTTACGTAAATCGGTCTGTCGTTTGTTGTCCTAATTTTATGTTTAATTTGACTTGTACATGTTAAATCACAATTTTCATGATACCTAATATCCTTAAACTCGTAGCATAGAGGATTCTTTTCGATTTTTCGAGTTCTTTTAAATGATTTAATCTAAATTGATCTTTAAGATTAAAACTTGTCTTTTGTGTTTCTACGGGATTAGATATTTCGAACTGTTCTTTAGGGATTACGTTAATCCTTTGGTGAAATTTAATAGCTATGTATGGGTTAGGATTAGGTACATAACAAAAGCCGTCTTTTATTTCAACTAAGCAGTCTGGGATTATGTAATTTTTTACTTGAAAGGAAGGCAAAATTGCGGTTCCATTTTTATAATTTACCGGTATTTTTTATTTTTTAGAATTCATATTTTGTATAGGTTCTAATAATGGATATTGTATGCCATAGAGAAGGGTTTTTCTTTTTCTTGCATCTTTTGTTCCTATTAAAGCATCAAAATCCCTGTGCCAATTTAAGATTCTAAAATGGAACGTATGAAATATTTCTAACTCAGAAAATAGATCAAGAGACAAATCAGATGCCCCGGTGTCAATTAGAATTGTTAAGTTTTTTCCAGGTAAATATATATTAATCTGAAATTAATTCTGTGTTTCGGACTTCCATTGTCTATATTTTATTTATACACGACGTTTCAAACAGTACAATCTCTGATCGTCTTCAGGTGCAAACTACAATCAATTGCTAAGGCTACGTACTTATATACTGTGAGAAATCACTTAACCTTGAAGTTTAACAAGTTGGATCCGCCCAAGGAGGGGCTTCCAAATATTTGGGATTTCAACACTTGGTTTACTAAAAATACCCTGATTCTGCCCAATAAAGGCAGCTTCAAGGAATTTATAACAATTCTCATGACTTGAAAATCGAAATAAGAAACATTAAGAAGGATCTGCAGCAGAATGGTTACAGCCTTAAACTTATCACAGATACTATTTCTAAATTTCAACAAACAGGACAGAGATTACATGACCAAAACCATGCAAATGCATTCCTTACAATCCCATACATTAAAAGAGTATCAGAGAAAATTCGAAGTGTAGCTTAAACTTTAATATTAAAACAGCTTATAAATCTAGTAATACAATTCGAAGCCTTCTTAGTAAAACAAAACCAGAGAACAAACAAAATAAGGAATGCATTTACCAAGTTCCTTGTGAGTGTGGTAAATCATACATAGGCGAAACTAAAAGACCACTATCTGTTAGGCTTAAGGAACATCAGACGAATACCTAAAAAGGTGAAACCACGAAATCCGGAATCGCCGAACACGCATGGTCAAAACAACACCGAATGAAGTGGGCAGAAGCAAAGGTTTTGCACAAGGAGTCAGACTGGAAGAAACAAAAATTCCTTGAAGCTGCCTTTATTGGGCAGAATCAGGGTATTTTCAGTAAAACAAGTGCTGAAATCCCAAATATTTGGAAGCCCCTCCTTGGGCGGAGCCAACTTCTTAAACTTCAAGGTTAAGTGATTTCTCACAGTATATAAGTACGTAGCCTTAGGAATTGATTGTAGTTTGCACCTGAAGACGATCAGAGATTGTACTGATCGAAACATCGTGTATAATTAAAATATAGACAATGGAAGACCGAAACACAGAGTTAATTTCAAACACATCATTGTCTCAAACTTTCAAACATATATTAATCTGTTGTGCTATGTTATTTAAGTTGATCGGAATTTTGAGGCCATTTCCTGAAAATGTGTTTCTACTTCTTTAATATTTTCGTCATAGTTAAGGGATGATGTATTAAATGAATTATCGATGTTAGGCATTTCCTCTATTTCTGCAAACTGCGTGATTTCTGTATTAAAGTGTAGGTTCAAAATAATTTTCTTCAGAGTAAAATTCTTGAGAAAAAAGGGATTCAGGTTGGTTCGACGTAGAGGGATAAGATTCTACGTTCGTAAGAAATTGCGATTGACTAAATATGTTATTAATAGGATTATGTTTTGGATTTTTTTTTTGCGTTTATTGTTGATGTACTTATAAGTGTAGGGTTGGGAAAATGTTTTATTTGACCAGGTTGAAAGACGTTTCTAGGTTTACTAAAAACTTGTTGATTTGTATAGAATTTTTGTGGTGGCATTAGTCTAGGGTGAATATTAATAGGTCCAGAAGGAAAATTACTTTGAGGTGTAGGTCCTTGAAGTGGAAAATTAGTGGTAAATCTTGGTGTAAAGTTATTTTGTGGTCTGTGTGTTACTGATGGTTGAGATTGGTAATTATTTTTGTTCTGAAATTTTAAATTATTATTTTGATAAAAACTATGTTTTTGTTGCAAAAAGTTTATTTGTGAATCTACCATGTTATAATTTAAAACATGCATGTACGCATCATCAAGTGAATTACATTGTTTAAGCTTAAGCATGGTAAGTAAATCTGAAAAAAAAAATTTGCAATTAAAATTAAAACTGAAGTTTGATAAACTTGTTTGTTTAAAAGGGCGTGTGAATTTTGATCAGGAATTTCACAACTTATTTTAGATTTAATAATGAACTGCAAAATATCTTCGCTTTTGTCAATTTTCATATACTGCAATTGCTGAATTAAGATTTGATAATTAATTGGATCACCCTATTTTTTCCTTAAAGCACATTGATTATCATTCCAATTTTTTAAATCTGGTCTTGTTAATAAATAGTTTTGAGCGGATCCTACCAGTTTTCCTCGAATAGCAGCTAACACTGCTGGTTAGCATCGGTATTAAAATAAAGAGTGTAAATAAATAAAAGTGTCATCTATGCTTTGTATAAAACTTTCTAAATGTTCTCGATTGCTGTCAAATGTGGGAAGTAAACTAGTATGAAAACTTACGGCTTCCATATTTTTCAATTTTTCGCTAGGATTACTTAAATGTAAATTATTTTTTTCAATGCTTAAGTTTAAAAATAAATGAGACAAGTAAGGAACTTCCTGCGTGGAAACTTCTTCACTTATGTCGCTTAAAACTAAAGCTTCTTTGTTCTTTTTAAGAATGTTTCTTAACCTAAGATATGGCTGAGACACAACTTTTATTATGAAAAATAACTACAGATAGTATCTTAACTCTATGTCTTACTAACTAAAAAAAATTATAATATCAACGAATTTATAACAGTTTAAGGAACGGGTGAAAGGTTTACTATGTGAAAGTTCAAATGATAAAATAATGTGAAAACCTTCAACTATCTCTTAATTACATATTAGGAATGATTCGGTAGGTTTAGAAATCTAGCTCTTCAGTGCCCCCTGCTTTTTAGTTGAGCAGGTGTTTTGCTTTTTTCGTTCTTGAAGTCAAGTAGTCAACGCGCTGGGAGCGTAAGTTGGGTTAGTAGGAGTTTATGATTCCATCCAAGCAAAAAATATATTTATAGAAAGGAAATTATAAAAATACCATGAAATGATTGATTATTTAGAAATAGTACCATTTGAAAATAAAATTAGATTAATGAAGCAAGTAACAGTATGCATCTAGAAAGTAACAATGAAAAACAGTAGAAAGAGTAAACAAAAGTTTAATTAATTAAATCAAAGAATTATTTTGTTAATATTTTAGGCGTAAAAAGTAATAGATACAAAGAAACTGAAAATATGTAATTAATGGAAAACAAGCAACTAGAAAATATGAATAGATATTAGATGACAGATAAGAATACAGAATTAGGTAACATATTACCTCGAATATTTTTTCTTTGAAATCTCACATATAATAAATCTCTAATTGTTTGATGTCAGCTTCGAACCAAATAATATAAATACGAAAAATTCAATTTTTAGAATTTTTGTCTGATTCCAGAAGCAATCTCCATAAAATAATTTAATTATTTTAGAGGAAATACTTGTTACTTTTGCTTTAACAAAACTTTCTTAGATGTATCAACCCCTTCACAAATTGTGATATTATTTTGTTCAGTATTTAGAAAAGACTGTGCTCTAATAACAATAGATGACTGATTTTAAAAGTAAAATATTAATCGATAGAGTAAATGGAGGAGTTTACTCGAAAAGTTCCATCTCGCGAGATAGGGTGCCGGTGCGGGCATGCGCAGTTAGCCCCAGTTCTTCTAACATCACTTTCAGAGAAAAAAAGCGGCTAATTATTTTCTTTTTTGTTTTAAAAAAAAATGGCATTAGCACCTATCACAGATGACCAGGGAAACATGATTGGCACTGAAGAAGGCATGGTGCTTGTATTAAGTATCTGTGGTAAAAGTTAAGGTCCATTTATACTCGAAACTTAAATCAACGTACATCAAACCAAGTTAAGTTAACGACATATTGATGTAAGTTGCAAGCATGAAATGACCTTTATGGTGGATAGTTTACCTTGCAAAAATTCTGAATCCAGCATTATTTTATGGCCGAGTCGGTCGCTGTAGTTGACTTCAACATTAAAATAGCAAAACATTGTCAACATCTCCATAAAGCTATCACTGCACAGCAGTGCGAGTCTAAATGGAAAACTCTTAAAAGGACATCTAAAACAATACTTGTAGCCAATAAAACCTCCGGGGAAAAAAGAAGACATTGGGAGTTTTTTAACGCAATGATGTTTGAAAAAACGGACGTAACACGACGATAAGTAGTGTTCAAAGGTTTTTGAGTCACGGCTACAATTCTTGAAATAAATTTGTGAACAAACTGCTCGATGTTTCATTTCTTTTCAAAGTGAAAAAGAAAGCATTCCAAGCTATTTGTATAAAAAATTTATTGGGTTAAGTGGCACCTTAATTATTTTGAAGGTCTTTTTGTTAGCCTTTTACAGTTTTAATAGACTGTTTCGTTTGGTTGTTGAGATATTAACTCTTTAAATTAACATGAAGCAAGAAAAAAGTACCTTTTTTAAGGCTTTCTTCACAGAAATGATGATTCTATTTAAATTACACTACTAACTTTTCTTCTTATCTTTTTTTTTAGAACCTGACAACTTGATGGAAGCCTCTCCTAGTGCCAGTTTCTTGGAAAATTTAGTGAAGGGAGCAACAGCAGTAAAAAGATCAACAGATAGAGGATTTCGGAGCTCTTGATAAAAAAAAACAAGCGAAGCGGACAAGCGATACAAAGAAAAAATGCAAAGGTTGGATGATTTTAATAAAATTTTTGAAAAAATGTTTGATAAAATGCCTGAACCAAAATAGTTTCTTTACTTAAAATTTTTTATTAATCGTGTTCCTGAAAATATTTGTACCTCGATTTATACCTTATTTTTGTTTTAGTAACTATGACTGCAAACTTTTAAAATATTTGTTACCTTGAATCATAGAATCGCCTTTTATGACTGAAATATACTTTTCTTAAAAATTAAATTTTATTTTAACAAGTTAGTTGACTTTTGGAGCAATGTGATTTGTTGCACATTTGTTTAAGTATTTTAGTGATATCCCATTTTGTTTTACAATGGAGTTGTTTTTCTTTTCAGATAAAGTTGCTATTACTAGGTAGATGAAAGTTACAGTAATGTTTCATTTGTGGTAAACGTAGTTTTTTTAAGCAAAATAAATTAAAATTATAAAAAACATTAATAATTTGATTTACTTAAAAAAGTCTATTTCGGTTATTAAAGTGCCCATAGCCAATCCTAATATTTTAAAAATTCCTAATAATAATGGGCTGCCTATTAACAAATTGGTTTCTTTTTACATTTGCAACATTAGGTACATCATTAACGATATGTATATCTTCTTCATTGTGAGAATGATTTATTCTTAGCTCCCTTAGCTCTGTAGCTAAGTTCATATTGTCCTCAAATTACTCCCCTTGCAAAATGCAAATATTATGAATTATACATACATACACATACGACTCTTTAGCTGCGTATAAGCATTTTCTATTTTCACTCTAATTTTGCTAAGAATACTATTGACATTTTTTTGTGTCACAGTTAATTGGCCATTATCTTTGAATACCACTAACAAATTTGTATCAAGTTTATATGCCAAGTCATCGATTAAATGAGAATCCTCAAAGAATTATATTTGGTTCGTTTTTATTCTCGCATACAGGTCTGATCTTCTGTATAATGTGTAGTCATGTAATGACCCTGTCTCCCCAGCATAAATATTGGTGATCAGTAATCTGTCATCACGTTTACCCTGTAAGAGTAAGGAATGGAAAACCGTTTCTATTTACATACGAGTGGCCATTCTCTTTTATGCATTAAATTATACCTACAAAAAAATGGATCGATCTACTGAAAAAATTATGAGGAAATATTTAATATGTTATTAATATTTAAAAATCACATCTTAAAAAACGTCAGCTTCAGCATAACTTTTTTTGCTGGCAGACAGATAGACTGAAAGGATATCACCAAAAAATCTCTTTAAAGCTAAGAAGGTACAATAAGCAGTTCATTTTAAAAACATTACCGTTAAAACCATTGGCAGAAAGATAATTCGAAATTTGTAACTGTCTTTCTCTATTTGATCTAAATATGATTTTATAAGATTCATTGACTCTCAAATGTAATTTTCCATTACGTAGTAATATTTGCCAGCAAGTAGATTTACAGATACCAAAGGTATTCGCAACCAACTCAAAAAAACAGTTATTGTTAAAAATTAAGATATTACACCTAAAATACCTAGCCCAATTTAAAAACTAAGCAGTTTGCTTTGAAATGTTTGCTATTATTTTAATTTGCCTAACAATATGAAAAGTAATTGATTCCCTAATTATTAATAGTTTAACTGCACAAACTGGCAGCTTAAAATTAAAAGTCTTACTTTTTAAATGAAACTGCAAGTTTTTCATTCTGATCTTAAGCTGAAATTCAAGTGTAAATGTCAATTGCAAAATTTAGTTCGCCAGACAGCTACCTCCGACACATAGGCCAGTTAACTTCCGATTTAGTACCCTTCTACTTGTATGACATTTTTTACACAAGTAAATTGTCAATATGACCACCAAAAATGTTAAAAGACCACTGAAACAGGAGTTGATAATTGGCATATAGTTGAGCCGGTAGTGACCAGACATGTCTAGGAAAATCATAACAGCAACAATACATTAACCAATGGGTCACAACCTCCCCTAAAAGTATACATGCATGTATTGTGGCAATCCCAGTGATTTGTGATTAAGTGATTGCAGGATTGCGGGTGAGATTTTAAAAGGGATCGTAAGATGCATAGTTGGAATTGCGAGCAACATTTAACAGGGATTGCACGACAAAATGTACATGTATTAACATAACTTCTTTTTTCAATGAAGTTTTTGGATAGCTTCTGGATGAATGATGGCCTTGCACCGAATTGGAAAATGAACTTTAAATTGTTTGTCCGTCATTAGGGGCACTGTTAACTCTGCAAATTTGTCAATCTTCTCCACTACATTGGGTTCCTCATTTGAGGACTCTTCATAAAGAATCTCCTTTTGAAAGCCCACAATAAATGGTGTCATCTTTTTTAACCTCAAGTTGTATAGAGGTACTATTTTTTTTTCATAAATCTAACCAAACCACAGATCTCACATAACGGACAAAATAATTAAAACAAAATTGTGTACAAGCACTAATTTTAATGTTGAAGGATTGACCTGGTTCACCCCAACCCTGAGATAAAGATATTTTTTTGTAAAGGTAATATACAGTGTGAATGAAATTAAAAACAGAACAATTGGTTTAATTAGCCAACAATTAATTAGCAATATTTAAAAAACGGAACAACTGGGGCCCAACGGGGAGCTCGAACTCACGACCCTGATATTCAGAGTTTCATGCTCTTATAAATCAGTGTAAAATGAAACAGGTATACAGCCTATTATCATCCTCAAGCTAATCCAGTTAAAAGAACTCATCGTGGTTTAAAAACAATGTTAACTAGTTATGATTCAGAATTACATACCAAGTGGGATTTATTCCTTCCATCTCACTCAACGGCCACGAAGGAGACGAAGGAGCGTATTTGGGAGTTCATATTTTTGGTAGAAGTATTTTGGGTCTGTTGGACAGTGGTTTCTTCAGAAAAATTTTAGATTTCGACTCTGATCGTGAGGAATCAATAATAAATGATAACTCCGACGATGATCCATTGGAAGATGAAAACGATACTGTAGAAGCCGAAACTGAATATATAGAATCACAAGACAGTGAAATTATTCCAGGGAAATTTCTATTGGTTAAGGTTTATGGGGACGAAAAAAAAACAGCATACCGCTACGCAGCCAAAAAGTCGAAGAAAATGATGGAAAGAAAAAAATAGAACTATTGGTTCTACTATCAGTCGACAGAATTAAAAAGGTTTTTAAGGTTCAAGTTGGAGATGAATTTGTTGCCAATATGTCGGACATAATAGCCATTTTACCCATGCCAAAAATAAAAGAAGTTGAGGGTATTGTCAACTACGCATCTGAAAAATTTATTGATGTTTTTGAAATAAAATAAAAAAAAGTGGTTAACCTTTTTCACATTTTTACATTCTTAACTTAGTTACCATTTTGCTTTAAAACAATTCCTAATTAATAAGGATTTTTTTTATTTTATGTTAATTTACTTGCATTTAGTTTAAAATGTTATATCTTCAATAGAAAATAGTTCATAATAGATAAGTCATTGGTCATCAATCTCACCCAACGCGATCAATTTCACCCCAAACTAGTAAAATACTCGTAACTTTTAAAGTATAAAATATAAAGCAAAACGGGTGAGATTGATCACGTACAGTATATTTAGCATGCATTCTATACATTAATATAGACCTTGAACAATCTGACCCCATAACATGTATGAGATTTCTCACTACTTATTTAGCCTGCCAATAGGTACTTTTTGAAATTTGTGATTTAGATTTTTGGCATATGGTTCAAAAAAGCACATTTTACCCTCAAACATTTGGAAAGTAATTTTTTTTATTTAGGTTCGGAAATATCGAGAAAATCATTTTTATTTTGAACAATGCCACCCCAGATGGAAGTATAGGCAGGTGAAATATACAGGGATATTCTGCAATCTCGTCAATCTTCTGCGGAATTTATTTCAGGGTTACTTAATTTTGTCACTCTTTTGACAGAATTTGTTTTAAGCACAAAGACATCGCAAAAAAGATAGTAATAAGAACATTTCCTTGCAAAACCTTAAAGTTCGACAATTGTCGCCACAATTGTATCAAAATAACAATAATTCATAATAAATGTTCAAAACGGTGTCCGTTTTGCTCTATGCACAGCTCCAATCTACGTACTAAATTGTGGATTGCGTTGGTAATGAACTCGGGATAATTTTCGTTCCATATTATTATTTCTGTCCTTATTCTATTTTGAAGCTCTTCTACTGTGGTAATGTCGTAACGGTAAATTTTATCTTTCAAGTAGCTCCATAAAAATGTATCTGGTGGTGTTAAATCCATACTATTCGCTATCAAATGAATCGGCCCAATGCTTCCCAACCATTTACGAAAAGATATTTAAAAAATCTCGGACTGCTGCTGTATTATAGGGGTCCCGCCCCATCTTGCTGGAATATGTCTAAAATTTTGTCTGTTAGGACCCCTGCTATGTAATAACTGGATTCGTCTGTCCATAAAATTTTGAATAGTCGTTCTAACATCAAGTTGTAGAATTCTAATCAATTGCGCATTTCTTGATTTATAAGGAAAGTATCCTCTTCGATAGGAGGTTGAATACAGCCCTTCTTCGTTGATAATCTTTACGACAGGTCATATTGATAAGTTGTGCTGGTTCTCAAAATGCAAAACAATGTGTAGATTTTTCTCATAATTGATTGGAACTTCTCTTTTCTTACGCTGGATACTTCCTGTTTAATGAAATTTTAAGAATTTTCTATTTACTGTGGATTTTGATGGCACAAGTCTGGCAGGATATAGCTGCCGATATCTTCTGCGCGTAAGAGCCGCTCGTTGATTGTTTCTAACGTAGCATAAGACTGAATAAACCATTTTGAACGATATTGACTGATAACCTAATCGTTTCGTTTCTGACAACTGAGGAGCGTCCAAGCAAAAGCCAACAAATGCTTTAAATCAGAAACTGTGCTATAGTGTAAAATATAATTATGTAGTTTTTATGAAGTTTTAACTGTTCTAATGAATTAATTATTATATTATACCATTATTGAACATGATAAAAGTAAACAGTTTTAATCAGAATTAATTTTTAAAAGAGTGGTTCACACTTTAATTTTGTATATGTTTGGTTTTGATTGAACTCTACTTTATATGTTTGTTTTTGATCGAACCACATAACGATATATTGTTTTTTGCTTGAACTATCTTTTTTGGTGTTAATTTGTAGGGATTGCTAATTTAAGGCAGTTATTAAGCGTTTACATAAACTTTTATTTAAAACAGTACAAAACAAAAGTAAGTCAGTATTTTCAAGTCAAAATCAAACATTTCTAAAGCAAACAAATTAAATATGGACCCCGTGGTCATCTTCGAAACAGTCACATTCAACGGATTCTTCTTTTGAGTTGTGTAGATCTTCTGGTAGTGTGAGTCTCTCATCGAGAATATTCAAATACCAGTTTCTAGAAGCAAAATTTTGGTCTTCTCTCCATGTTTCACCATAAAGTTGGACAAGAAGAGAATCTACATCTTTCTTTTTTGGTCCTGCTATTGGGTGTTCTAAGGGAATATCATTCATGAAATAATAACAAGTTTTCTGCGACGAAACGCCTCGCTTTAACAATGTATTTGGCGATGCGTCTTCATCAAATCTGTGGTACATGTAACCACGTATTAAAACAGAAAAACGGTTTCCTTTCTTTTCTTTCATTATCTTGATTCGCTTTAAGTTGCTAATATTGTCCAAGTTCCGGTAAATTGCAGAAAGTGACTTTGTGTCTTTCAATATCCAGTCCTGACCCAGAACACGAACAGTTCCAAACATTTTGTACACATCAAAGTACTCATCTTTAGAAACGATAGTGGTCAATTTCTTCAATTTTTTCTCAACTCTTCCAAACACTCTATCTGCGGGCAGAAAACTGTGGCCTCGTACTGGGAAATACAAAGTAATATTCTGCACACAGCTATTTTTGGCCATCCAGTCCATCAAAGCATGAACTACAATATTATTTTTGTTCTGCCCTGTGCACCAGTCGCAGAAAAGTCTGACGTTTTTCTTACCACAAGTTCTCAAATTTTTGTCAAAAAAGTCTAATAGAGCTGAAGATATTTCAGTAGAACCCCTGCCAGCCTGATTTTCCGACCATGTATAAAAAAATGGTTCCTTGGACGATTTATCAACAACACAGAAGCAGCAAAAACTAATCTGCCGACTATAAAATGCCTGTTGGATTGGTGTCTTAGGTAGAGGTTGTACTTGTTGTAAGTCAAAACAATAGGTAATTGTCTCCTCGTTATCCGCCTGACGAAGTAGTGAATAAAAGGCAGCCGCCCTTAACTTATGAACTCTTTTGTCCAATAGCAACTTATTTTTCTTTACAACTTCTTTTTCACTATTTGTTTGTAGTGAAAGTCTGGTACAGTAGGTGCAAACATTACAAGCCGGCGATTTAAAACCAATGTTAAATTCTGAAAAAATACGCTGAAACATCCTTTTTGGACACGTGAAATTCAGGACCAACTGAAGCATTGTAGATGGAACGGAGCTTTTTTTGTGTCAACTCACTGTTTAAATAAATTCGTACAGATTTTTTTCTGTTGTAATGTGATTCACTGCCTTTTAAATTTCCAATGAATTCCCGAACTTTCTCTTTTTTTTCGCTGATTTTTGGCCAACCCGATCTCCTCCTCTTCTTTCCTTTATGCACTCACCGGATTTTATTAGGTTGCAGATGTTGTTTAGCCTATTACTTTTAAAACAAGTTAAATGCATAAAAAACTTCTTACATACATTAACAGTTTTTCCAGCTTCTGTTGGCACACTGTACTTCACTGAAAATGAATGAGGTCTAGCTCGTCCATCTTTTAAATATGGTTTTCGGTGTTTCTTCTTAACATCTGTAACACTCATCCAATTTGCAAGTTTGTTATCTTGAGCGACTTTATTCTCACAAGATTTCAATTTTTCACGAATCAGCAATACATCACAAGGATGGATTTTACAGCATGACAAACGTGCTGAATTATGTTGACATCCCACAAAAACTTTGGAGCCTAAAAGTCTACGGTATCTTTGTTTTTTTGCTTGTTCCCGAATGCTCTCTCTTTTTTGCTTTCTTCTACTACCCTTTGCCATTTATTTCACTGTCACTGAAGCCTCGTCGACCTCCTCCATTGTAAATATAAACGTTAACACATTAGGTTAATAATTATTTACAAATGTACCGTTTCTGATAAGTAATAGCAGACTGTCGATACCCATAAACTAGTTTGAACAATAACGGAGTTAAAACGCATTGTGTAAATCAACAGCGACGCAGACAGTCACCTGACCAATACTCGGCCGTGATTGGTTACTCAGATATGTTTGCTTTTGAACAAATCGAACTTGAATATTTGTTTGCTTTTGCTTAGGTCGGCGGTTTTTAACATACAAAAAGGTTAAAATTTATTTGCTTTTGCTAAGGGTTTCAATTTAAATATGCTATCTTGCAAGCTCTAGGAAAGCAATCCAATACCAAACTCGTTTTTTTTTTAGTTTGAGTATTTGTTTGCTTTTGCTTGGACGCTCCTCAACTATCAACGAGAGTATGTCAAAACAAAAAGTTACCTAGGCAGATTGACAGGTAACTCATTTTTATATTTATATACAAGGTGCCAATAATTTTTTTGTCCGAAATTTTTGAGACGGAATATCTTCAAAACTAATCGTTCAACTGCCTGAATTTTTATTGAGCCTATTAGAGAAATTTTGAAACTATGAGAAAATATAGACGGAAACTAGTCAACCTATTTAAAAAAATTGACGACTTTGCGATTACTCGTTGGTGGTTGATACCACGAAAAAAATTTTCAGGTCATAAAAACTTTGAGCTATCCCATTCAATGAATTTTTGGTTTGAAAATTGACGTTTTCTCCCAGATTTTTCATCCATTGTCGCTTCCCTTACAGCTTTAACCCGCAAGAACGCCAAGTTCGATTGTGATGTTAGTTGTGAGAAAGCTTTCTTTCCAGTCTGTGAAAGAGCAGTTGGTAATAGCTCTTGTACTTTCCTGTCCAGACTTCGAATCTTCGTTCGTTGTATAGAGTGATGCTTCAGATTTTGGTCTAGGAATAGTGTTGACTCAAATTCAAGATGGTGAAGTAAGAATATCAAGGCATCTTTAAAACTACAACTCGCGTAGCTCAGCATTACTACTGGCCAAACATGAAGTGTGATGTTGCCAGGTACATTTTTAAATGTAAAACATGTCTCATGGTGAAACCTGCTACAGACTACCAACTGGACACATGCTGAGCATACATCACATCATTGTCCCATTCGTGAACCAAAATTGGATCCTTAACAAAAAAGTATTGGCAAATTAGAGTTTTTTGTCACAAAATCATTGGTCCAATGTAACTAGTCATCATTCAACCGGCAGATGTTATTGGTCCAATGAAGGTAAGAAATATCTAGCCGGTAACTTTTTGTCTAACTTGGGAATACTGGCCCATCAATCACTCAACAGATACATACATCATTGTCCAAATGGTGAACCAGTATTGGATCATTAAAAGAAAAATTGGCAAATTGGTGTTTTTTGTCACAGTCAGTCCAAGCCCAATGTAAGTAGTCATCATCTTACCGGCAAAATTTCGTTAGTCTCTAGGGTTTTAGTCCAATGAAGGTAACAAATGTCTAGCCGATAAATTTTGGTTTAACTTGGGGATACTAGCCCATTAGTTACTCAACCGATACATCACATCATTGTTCCAAAGGTCAACCAATATTGAATTATTAACAAAAAAAATATTGGCAAATAATAATAATAGTCCAACGTTATCAGTCACGTTAAATAAAGGGTAGGTTGCGTAACAAGTGGCAAGGGCGCTACTTCCCTGTCAACTTCTAATGGTCTTTTCCCTTGGCTGCCTAACTAAATCTACACTTTCAACGACCGGATCGCGTCAACAGAGTTGCCGCGAGCCGTGACGGTTGGGTAAAAACGGGAACGTTCCCTTAAGGGGAAGGTCGTTCCCAGGTTTTGTGACGGAGCAGTCTATGGAGACACACCTTAATTTCGACGGAGAATTGTATTATAAAAGAAACAGTTTATACAAGATTCAGTGCCACATGGTTATGTGAGAGATAGCAAAATTAACTTTATTTACATGAGATCACTACACGTCACGGGCACTCGCCGACTCTTGCTTGGTGGTCAAATTTAGAAATCGGTTTACTGGCTTTTGAGTTATCGTGCCCCAGACAGTCAGACACCATTACAAAATTTGTAATTATTTAGTATGTGAAAAATTTCAGGACCTACCTTTAACCAACTCAAACCAACCCAAAACAACTAAAAAATCAAAATCCAACCGTCCCTGGCAACCCTTTTTGCATAAAAAATCCGTCGTCGAGGGATTTGGTGTTCTAGCGAGTCACTAGTAAGTGCCTCTACAAAGAATTTTTCATAAAATACTGAAAATGGTATAGAAAATTGTACACTACACTCCTTTTCATGCACACATTTTTGGTTGTAAATGGCAAAGAGTGAGAGAATGTAATAAAATTCCACTTTCATTGGAATTCAAGTTTATAAAACTACCACAAAATTTTATATTTATTTCTCTTTTGGACAAAAATAACTTATTTTTAGTGGAAATAAAAAATGGCCACCCCAATACGCTCGATACTGGTACGGATTGAAAAAAATGCTATTTTCTGCTATATGTATGTATGTATGTATGTATTACAACAATATAAATTATATAGTAAGCAACCAAAATAAAAATATTGTAAAGACAAAATTAACAAGTCAAAAAAAATTCTACTTTTTTTCGGGTTGAAGAAAGTGTAAGTTTACGACTTTTTCCAGGAACATTGTCAGAAAACAAAACACTTGTTCATACGTAGACTCCAAAAAATAATTGTCTCTTGAACCATAATATAAAATAAGTAATAATCTGCCTGTTTGTTCTTGGACCACGGCCATTCCGTAAGCTTATTTCTTTTCTTTACACACAGGAAATCACTATGCATCTCACTCAACGGAGAAACATCCGATTTCTCATTGGACAAGCACACACAAGACCCGGCGCGCGAAAGGTGCGAGATTCTCATCTCGATACTGCATAATAACAAATTATTTGTTTTATAAATTTCTACCCTAAAAAAACTGTCTAATTTGAGGGCATGTAGTGTATTACAATACAAATAGTTACCAAAATAATAGTATAGTAGTATTTAAAACATAGAAAAAATAAACGTCATGATTTATTTAGATGCTTATTTGACTGGCCTATATTCACCTGCAGGCGAGGAAAGTATCTACGCACTCACAAATTTTAGGTGTGGGAGGCCTCTCCGTGCCCAGCGACTGGTGACGTCACGTCCGCTCCAAGGCCTCGGTAAAGACTATACTCTTAAGAACTTACCAATCTGTTCCTCGATCAAGGCAGAAATAAAACAAAATAATAAAAACTAAATAAATTTTCAAAAGATAACACTGCAGCGTGCTTCGAATCCACCTCGTTCGTACGGCTCAAAGAGTAAATTGGACTTGATTCCCCCTATGTTCGCAGTAGTCTGAAGCTCATTGTATATAAGTTGGAATGCGGTGACTGCGAGTCCACTTACATAGGTAGAACCTGCCGTAACCTAGAAATAAGAATTAAAGAACACCTACAAAAACCTCAAAAATTTGTATTTGGTCATCACATCGCATACACTAAGCATAAATTTGAACCAGCCAACCACTCTACATAACATCTCATAACATAACATCTCTTCTAAATAACATCTCAACCAAAAACTACACTCGCCTGGACTTCACAGAAAATATAGTGATTGCTGAGGAGACTCAAAAGAACTGAAAATGCTTGAACATAACTCTCTCCTCCAGACTCCTTCTAGGAATTGAAATAAACAAAACAACCAACAACTTACCTACGAGAAATAGGTTAACTTCAGTATAATTCCAAATATATTAACTAATCCTTCCAGTCATGTGTATATTTTATAGTTATAACGCGATAAACTCAAAGATTTAATTCGCTTGATAATAAATGTGTTTATACCATCTTTTAACCTTACTGCGAAAAAATGCATAAGAGAGGAATTGAAAGCGCATTTCCAAAAACGAATACCTAATCCAAAACACAAATTTAACCAAAATCGTCTCTTTTTTAAAAATAGCCGACTCTGTCGCACAGAGGAACGGCTTAGTATAACAGGGTTCTCACCAAATTCTGATTTTTTAAATTCCCTGACTTTTCCCTGACCATTTTTAAAAAAATTCCAGGTATTTTTTGGGTAAAAATTGCTTGCCTACGTGAATACCAAGTAAATGTAGACTTTTGCCATGACAATTTTTGAAAGCTCAAATTTAGCAGGGATTATTATCGAGATAAAAAGGTAAAAAGCAAATAAATAAGACAAAAATCACAAGAACCAAGCTCTGGAAGAACATCCAAGAAACAGTAATTAGGGTGACGAGTCATGTGCTCGACAAAAAGAGAAAACAAAGAAGGAAGTAGTTTGATGACGACTGTAGTAGAGCGACGGACAGACAAAATATGACCAGGAAAAAAATGCTTCAACACCCAACAGCATCTAATATAGAAGAGTATAAACAAAAAAGATCTGAAAAACGCAGAATGATATAAAGGAAAAAGAGAGACCACCATCTAAATATAATAAGAGAAATGGAGGAAAACAGATAAAACAACAGAGTAAATGAATACTGTCAGGGAATAACAAGGCAACAAAAACGATACCAACCCAGAACCGAAAACTTCCTCTCAACAAACAACAGACAACTGATAACCAACGAAACAGACATCCTAACCACATGTAAGAACTACTTTTGCGAACTTCTCAACAAAGAGATAAATACCGATACCACACCCATAGGCACATAGACCAGATTTTCACCGTCAGAAAAACAATAGAAAAATGCTGGGAATTTGACAGAGAACTTCACCAGATGTTTATTGATTTAAAACAGGCATTTGACAGATTATGTAGAGCAAAGTTGTAGGAAGCAATGTAGGAACTAGGCTTTTAAAAGCTGATATCCCTGGTAAAAATTTGTACGGACGATAAAGGTGAAACGGAGCTACTCTGATTTCTTTGGTATCAACAATGGGCTTAAGCAGGGTCGTGACTATCTTTCACCCTAACTCTACAACATAGCATTAGAATATGCAATTAGGAAAGCCAATATTGAGACGCCAACGGCTATATTCCACCAGGAAGGACCCAACCTACTACTGCCCTTCGCAGAGGATGTGGACATAATTGGCAACATCAGGATTAATCTTAAAGACTACTTGCAATTTTTTTCAGCCTCCACGTACTTTACATGACCACTGCTCTTAAAATGTCTCAAGATGGCCTGACGAAAATTTTCGAAATCTCGCATCGCTGTTGCACCCCACATCATTTAAAGGTTAGGAATAAATACATTACATGACAAATAGTGTCGGATTAGAAAAAACGCGCTAGACTACACTTGAAAGTTGTAACAGAAGATAGCGCGATGTGTGCTTAGAACAAGGAGAAATAATACCGGGTGATATTTATTATTTCGAAACTAAAACCAAATATGTTCAATAAACACAATCTGCCTTGGGTAATAATGCGGTTCTTGTCCTACACGTTTTAAAAAGCTTTCCTCTCTCTTATCTCTTGCTCTTCGATTTTATTTGCACTGGAACTGATTGAGCGCAAAACAGATGTTGAGCTCATATACGAGTTGAGCAGAGAAGAACTCACGTAATATTTTTTACAAAGTTGGTTTAAAAAATAGATTGAGAAAGAGAAATTCCAGGTTTTGTGTGCCAATTCCCTGACTTTTAAGGATTTCTTAGTCATTCCCTGACTTTTCCAGGTAGCTCTCAAAATTCCCTGACTTTTCCAGATTTTCCAGGTCAGTGGGAACCCTGCATAATACCAGACTAAAAAATTTTCTTTATATTTTTAAAATTAAATTCACACAATTATTTAGAATTTTGGGTGATAGATATCTTAACAAAAGTTGAGCGTATGGGCAAAGCGTCATTTTTTGGCAGTTGATTATAAAAAGTGCACTCGAGTTGTCAAAAAGTTTTACTAGTGCTTTTTAATTTCTAAATTATTTTAAATTCTTATTGTGTGGATTCATTTTAAGATTTTTGTGGTAAGAAAATATTGAATACCTTATTTTATTGTTAACATAACAACGGCAATTTTTATTTAGAAAACTGGATCCAATAGGAATTTGATTAAAACAAATCGGGACTTATTTCTGATATTAAAGGATGCCAATATAGGATTCAAAAATGGCACAAGAGCCATTAAAAAAGTAAAAGAGCTTGCTAATATTGAACATTTACATTTGGGGTAGAAAAGATGATCAAAAATTTTTGCGCAAAATTATATTGGAAGTGGAACAAATCCTGTAGAGTCGAGTCACGGTTTGTGAAGGAAAATAAGAAATGGTTAGACCACCCCTTTGACTTTTTAAAAACTTATTCTAGAGGTATCTATAAAATATGTATATTCAGAGCATACGGTAAATTTTTATACTATATGGAAGAAAAAATCTTTTTGAAATGTTTTTGTAACTTTTTTCCATTTTTAACTAGGTATATAATTTTTTTCAACTTCAAACCAATTTTTTTCATATTAGAAATTTTACTTAAATTTTTTTCACAAAATTATCTTAAAATAGACGTAGTTGCCATATGATGCAAACTTTAACGCGGGCACTGTATTATATAGGGTGTCCCAATTGCCATGCCGTAGGCCACTATTGCTATCTCGGTAACTATAAGAACTACAAGGTTGGTCAAATGAGATAAAATATACAGTTTTTGGGGGATATTAAAAATCTGGTTTCACATTAAGAAAAAATATATTTTGTACCGAGCTAAGGGGGTTTTTCGAAAAACTGCTCAAAACTATTTTATCACATATCTCAAAAAGTTTAATTTTTACAAAAAATTCGTAAGGAACATTTTTTTTGTATTTTTGACGTTCTTTAATTTGGTATTTTTTAATTTTTTAATTTGACCAACTTTGTAGTTCTTATAGTTACCAAGATAGCCATAGTGGCCCATGGCAATTGGGACGCCCTGTATAATTAGGCTCAACTTTCGTTTAGCTGATATCAGTTATGGAAAAAATATTTATATATTTAGTATTATTATTTTATAGTAATACATATTTACGATTTATCCTATTATAGTAGGATTTTGAAGCCTTGATTAACAGAAAATAAGGAAGTTTTTCTGTGGAAATGCTTTTTAATAATTTGCATTAGTTTGGTTAAGTTCATTGGGTTGGATGTCTTTTCGCAATTTTATTTTTTATACGGATATTTAGAATGTAAAATTAGTTAAACTTTCTGTGCAACTGAAATGATTTTGAAATAAAAATGTAGTGCATTTCCACAAAAAAAATCTGTTTTATGTTCGGGAAGGTAATTGGTTTCAGAAAAAAAAAATTCCCTATAATTCTAAATAAAAGCTATATTATTAGGGGATGATTCTCTTACTCCAAGAAAAAAAATTTATTCTCTAAGTGAGCGCCAAAAATGGAGAAATACGAAATATGTCCGAAATTTTCCAGAAGAACATAATGTTTTTGCTGCAGGAAAACAATTTAAATCTAAAGATGCTCAGTTTGTCTTAGACTTTTTAGGAAAACATCCAGAACATGCTAAAAGTATAAAAGGATTTTGTGAAAGCTTAGAGAAGCCCAAACAACAGTGTATTAGTAAGGAAGAAGCATTAAATATTCTAGTCACCGCAAAATTAACAAAATATCAATATAATTTTATTCGAGATGTAACTGCAGAAATTGGCCGTGAATGCTGTCCAAGTTATTATCAGGTTCAAAAAGCTAAAAATGAATGTTATTCCAGCAAGGAAACAATAACAATAACTGATACATCGGCTACTATAAATCTACAAAGTTTGCTAGACAAAACTTCTGAACGTTTTCTTCAAATCGTAGATCAAAAACAGTTAACTAATTTGGTTTTAATTTCCAAATGAGGCTGTGATGGAGCTTCCGACCAATCACAATGCAAAATTTCTTTTGGTAATGAACTTAATGATGACAGTAGTTTATTTGTTTGTTGCTTGGTTCCTATAAAATTATATGATTCGGTCACCAATACAGTTATATGGATAAATGATAAGCCATCGTCCACAAGACTATATCGCCCTATTTCATTACAGTTTGTCAAGGAGACTAACGAAATAATTAATTCAACAATAGAACGGGTTAATTCTCATAAACTTTGTCTGACAATAATTGACGTAAAAATTTGTAACACCATTACGAAAACGCAATCTGCAATGAGATGTTACATATGTCAAGCTTCGCCCAAAGAAATGAATAACTTACGAGCAATTAATACTAGATATATTAATGAAAACTTATATTCATTCATTCATTGAATGTCTTATACATATATCGTACAATATTCGTTTTAAAACATGGTCTGTTCGACCCTGAATTCAAATTGCAACGAGCAAATAGGAAAAAAGATATTCAAAACAAATTTAGAAACAAGTTAGGCTTATTAGTTGATTTTGTGAAACAAGGAAAATTATATAGTTTCTTCTAAAATAACGGGTCTATATGTTAATCTTGTAAAAAGAATGTATGTTATTCTTCAAACAGTATCTTCAGGGTACGAAATTAATATTGAAAAATTTAAAAATTATACATTTCAGACTGCAGAACACTATATAAGTTTGTATAATTGGTACTACAAGCCTGCTTCTATGCACAAACTACTTATTCATGGAGCAGAGATAGTCCAACATGCTATTGGGCCCATTGGCCTTCTGAGTGAAGACGCACAGGAAGCCAATCATAAATTTATTCGCGATTATAGGGAGAACTATTCTAGAAAATTTTCGAGAATAATCTGTTACTCCAATCCGATCCAGTAATTTCCGGTTTACGGCCAAGCAGAACTACTAAACACTAGGAACTAATGCCTGAAGCTTTAGAACTTTTGGAATAATTTAGCCTTTTCGAAACAGGCTCAATCTTTAGCGATCCTTTTGCTAGTTTAGAGACCTTTTTCCTTTTTCTTTTTCAAAAATTATTAATAATAGCTTTGTTGACTCAAAGTATTATATTATTATATCACATCCATATACTTTAGATTAATTACTCGTAATGTTTTCTTTTTGTGGTTACCAAAATATTTTTTACATAAAATATTTGTACGTATACATTTTAAAATAATTAACTAATGTTTCCAAATTTATACGTTTTTGGTTATTTATGTACCAGGGTATTACGGTGTTAATATAAGATTTAAATAGATAAAATATTATTAAAATTAAATATTGCCTAGCAAAAAAATTGTCATTTTGATAAAAATTAAAACATTCCGTATAAAATATGCCACAATAATGTGTAAAAATCTGTATTCGCTGAAAAATATAGTCATCGTTATACCTAAGTTTATTTTAGATAAAGCTTCTAAAAAATTATTTAATTTTAAGAATTTTTGATGTCTAAAGTTGGCAGGCTATTTATTGTTTGTAAAAACAATTTGCAATAAAAAAAACGTTAGATAAATACCTAAAGTATTTTGTTTTGTACACAAAAAAGCTGTTTTTATTTAAATCATTAATAAAAAATCTACCAAAAACTCACTTAGGAACTGAATTATTATTTAAATTTTATGTTCGGGGGATTTAAAAAGTAAATGTTTGAATTTTGTGTATAAAGAGTACATATAAACATACCATGTGGGTTACTATATATTAAAAGAAATTTCATCGAAATTTAAAAAAAAAACTATAATTATTTAATAAACATTTTTTTTATATTATTCATAAAAAAAACAAAAATAGGTATTAATCCTTATTTGTGAAATTTGATGTTGTGGTTGCATCTTCCTCTTGACTTAAAGCAGCTTCTGCAGACTGGCCCAACTTGACCACAAAATCTACAATTTCTTGCAGAAAACTGCTTCTGTTGAGTTACGGCACTTCTTGCTCTCCGCGTATGAGCGCGATTAAAGCATCACGACTAAGTTCTCGCAAAGCGGGTCTAAAATGCCTGTCAAATAATTTGACCATATTTCTTTCTGCCTCAGTTCTTTCTGTTCTGTTGTTATTTGGAGTCATGTTTTTAAATGAGTAATATTGCCCCTTGTACCCTTTGCGATAAATCGAGTGAATTCTCGCAGTAGAAACATCTTTTATTTAGCTTTTCCAAGAACCAATTTATACAAAAATTCACCAATATACAAAATGTGTTCAATTTTTGATTTATACGCTACGTATTTTTAAATTTAAAAAAATTGTCGACGACAAACTGCGTAATAGCAGTATAAGAAACTAAGTAAACATTATCTGATTTGTGTTTTATATTTGTATTGTTTTATTTTGTACTATGTTAATATTTTATTTTAGTGATTTTAAGTGTTCTGGTGTTTTAATTAACTTAGGTTACTACTACTTATAGTAGGTACTTAGCAATTACTAAATATACATGTTTCTCTCTATATCTAAGTGGATATCTGTAATTGGCAACTTGCTCTTGATATCTGTATATATAAAATATATTTTTTTAATAGCCTAATAGCTAAATTTGTCAGCCATCTTAATTGTTTATGAAATGTCGGAAGTGACAATTTTTTAATGTAGAAATACCTAGTGGCTTTTTCAAAAATGACTAAAATTATGAAAATTCTACAATTTTTTAATGTAGAAATACCTAGTGGCTTTTTCCAAAATGACTAAAATTATGAAAGTTCTACAAAAATATTTGAGTAAAGAGCAATTGTCAAAGACTTATTTTTGTTGAACGCCCTGTCTAGTTTTGACTCTTTTATAAAAAAATATGTTTTTATAATAAAATTGAAAGCTCCTTCTTTCCAAAAAATTCAAGACGAAAAATTTAGATGACATTTAAGCAAAGTTATATGCATATAAAAAAAATTTGGCCCAGTGTGGCTTACTCAGTCATTATATCATTTTTTTCTTCAATTTAATATAGTATAAATGTCTACAGAGTCCTAGTTAGGCATTTATATTTTTTAAAATAATTTTTTCGATCAACCAACATTCATTATTCAGTGTTATGTATTTTTGTGTATTTTGTCATATGTGGCAAAGTTTTACAATAGCAGGAAGTAGTCCTGCATATTTTTGCCTTGCGGCATTTTAGCTTTAGCACCCTTGTAAATTTGCCATGCGGCATATAAGTCTTCCTTTGAGGGCTTTTGTATAGTTCTACTTTAAGAAGCCTTTACAATTATTTGATTTATATTTTTTTTAACTAGTTTTTAATAGGTTTTGCCTTTTTGGAAGGCGCATTTTTTTATGGTCTTTTTAAGAAAACAGCCACATTTGTTCTTTTAGGAGGGCTAACCTTGGTGTTAATTTTTTTGCGCATGATTTTCCCTCTCGTAGAGACAGTTTCGTTGATAAAGCTAGAAAGAAATATAAAATGTTTAGTCACTATTTTACTTAGCATATTTTGTTTTACTGGATACCAATCTAGAAGTCAGGCTGCTTCGTCAGTTTCCCTCCCTTTAAAATTTGCAAGTTTTTTGTCAAATCTTGTGCGTTCCCATTTTTTTTTATCAGTCAGTCAGTTTTTATCAGTAGTTTGATAATCCAGGTTACGACTTTGCCTTAGTCACTGGACGTTAAATTAATTAACAGCCATTTGCAGCTCATTTTTCCTTACAAGTTTATATCTTAAACCCTTGTGTTTTTTTTATCTAGTGGCTTGTTACAATTTGACGAACCAGTGGGATTGTGTTTCCAATAAAAGTTTTTGTATAAATAAAGTAACCATAAATATTGAAGTGATAGGTTAAAGTGATTTCCCTGTGATAAAAGACTGTTTACAATTATTTAAAAAAAAATTATATTGAAGTCTTCCTGAAGTTCTGGTTTTCTTGACAAGTTCACTTGTCTGGCGCCCTTAGTTTAATCTCCCAAATTGATTTTTTTTAGAAGGAAGTAAGAATAGATAAGCCTCATGAACATCTGAGCCCACACCCTTGCCGCCGCCAAAGTTAAAACTTAGCTGGGAAACATCTTTGTAGTGGCGACACTGAGAGGCTCTTTTTAATTAAATTAAAATCAAGAAAAAAAAATGTAACAAATACAAAAAAACACCCCTACAACATACAGTGAATGGTGTGTTCAGTGATATTAGCGATAAATTAACGAGGTATTATAAGTAGTAGTTATAGCTGCTCCGCTGATCAATCATTCTGGTTTATTATAATTTCGAAGAAATTAGGGACTTTTTTCTAAGTGACAAAAAGCCCCTACTTTTAGCATTACTTACAAAATATAAATATTTTACCTTTTTAATCTTATATATTACTTTCGTAATAACCTTTAGAAAAGTTGTAGTTCCGTATTATCAGCCGTGGTTGTAGTCAAAACGCCTCACCCTGACACAGAGATCAGTAGGTATTTTCAGGCGCGTATGAAAGAGATGGCATAAACACATCAACTTTAAGCCCTGACCAACCGAAGTTAATAATTAATAATCAAAGACCTTCAAGTTACAGTGGGGCTATAGTACTCTCCCCCCCTTTTTACGTTAAACTAGTTATTTTGTAACGTTGTTTACAACTCTTTAAAAGTAACTTTTTAAAAGAACATTTTTCCACTCAAATGCTAAACATACTGCATGCAATACATACAGCAGTAGGGTAGGTTAGCCACTTTCAAATAAAATGAGGAGATGAGGGTGGGCGTGGCCAAACCCCCCTTCCCCCCTTTACCCCCTTTAGCCCCTTCACCTCTTTAACCCCTTCACCTCTTTACCCCCGTCACCCTCTCTTCACCCCCACCCTCTCTTCACCCCCACCCTCTCTTCACCCCCCCCCCCCTTCCCCTTCATTCCCTCTCCTCTTCTCCCCCTCCTATTTACCTACTCTCTTCGCCCCCTGCTCTTTACTTATCCCCTCTACTTATCCCCTCTACTTTTCTCCCACCAATACTTTAGTTTCTAGCGAGGAGGGGATGACATTTTCCTCCTCCACTATTTTTTGAGCTAGGTGGGGATGCGGCACATATAAGTCGCAGTAAAAAATAATGTCTCTTTATAGTTTTATATTTGTTAGAGTATTAACAAATATATTGATTTTAATTTAAATTAAAATGAGTGGTTTTGATTTAAATAAAAAAGCACCAAAAATGAGTGCTTTTATTCAGTTGCTTTCGGGTGTGTTTATGTTTTTCTTCAAGAAATATGAAGATATGGTTACATGTAGAGAGGAGTTGGTGATTGACAGGGATGTCAATAGTTTCATTAATCCCTTGGAGGAAGAAGACTCCGATAATGATGAGATGTTCGAAAAGAGCACATGTGCTACATCCGGCCTCGTAAGAATGCGGGACATTAAAGCGGATAAAACCGTGAAACCGGGGTACCGTGAGAAGACCATGTGTGTTACGCAGTCTTACGTGGCAATCAAAATCGGTGAGGAACAATTTGTTGCGTTATGTTGTGAGTGTTATTTTAATCAAGGGATTAACACTCCTATGGGCCACAATAAGCACGTCAATCTGCATTACACAGACAAAATGAATTGTAGTCATTTGACGTGTGCCATATGTGAAGAAAAACTGTACCAATTAATTTACCCAGAGACGTGCCTAATATGCCTTGGTGGGACCGAAACAAGCATAACAAATCATAGGTTACGTCACGAATAAAAAACGCTTTTTTTTACTCATTATTTTCAAATTTAAAATAGTGGGGGAAGCAAAAAAAAGAACATATAAATGAATAACAGGTCCAACGCAGCATCATAACTAGTTTAAACGTTGGAAACACAATAAAAATGAAAATTGATAAAAGTTTTTTGTGTGATTTTAATGCCATGTTAAATGAAGAGAAAAACATGTCACTGGAAGTGAAAACATTTTGCAAGTTAAATGTGGATCAAGCTTACGTAATATAAAATATGCAGCAAATTAGCACTAGATACGGAAAATCAATTTTGGTGACTTTATGTGACAGCTCGACAGAACACAAGTTTAAAACGTTTTTACCAAAAAGAGTGGTGGAAAAATTTAGCGACGACTTTATTTCAGCTGTAAACAATTATCAAAAGTGTACTTTAACATACCTTGGACAGAGTGAACCTAAATTTATTGGGGCCCGTACACAGTCAAAACTAAAGATTGATTTTGTCGAATAAAATTAATTGGTTAAAAAATAACTTTAAATATTAGTTTAGTGACAACTTATATCTCCGAACTGTATTGGTTATACATAACAAAAGCAGAAGAACTTAATTCGAATCCACAAGTTACCAGTGAGGAACTAGAAAACGTAAGAAGATATTTGAGTGGAGCGTTGTTTTGCCAGCAGTTTATTTATGGATTATTTACCGAATCTACATTCTTTCAATTGATGTTACAAGAAAACCTACAAAAAACTCTTTTTGTGATTCCGCACTTTAGCAGATATCTTTCAGAAGCTGACGAAATGCTAAATAGTAAAACGTTGTGACTCTTTTTTATATTAAAATATTGACTTTGCAAGGAAAATGTCTTGGTTTGATTCCAAAGAATACAAAGAATTTCACGACTTGCAAGGGGCCATAGAGTATATTTTCGAGTTATTTCGAGATAGGTGTTTTGAAGCTGAAAATGCCGAAATGCGGGGCGGAGGCCCAGGTTTTTGGAACGTAGAAGAATGTTTTTTAATGAAGAAAAAATACAAAAAAAGCAATGTTTCTCTGTGTTGAATACTTTAAAGACTTGAATTTGAACACATTAGTTAACGGATTGATTGGGTTAGAATTATGGAGTGAACTTTTTTGATATTAAGGCGTTCCTGCCCAAATATATTTTGGACAAAGTTATAAAACTTGCATCAGATTTAGAAGAAAATTAATAAAAGTGTATGTACCTATTATTGATGTATTATTTCACAAGATAATTTACTTTAAATAGTGATTCATTCTAAATCTATTCAACATTAAAAACATGCTGTACTAACCACTACACGATAGGTTTTTTTTGCGCTTTAATAATTCATTTTATATTTGTTTTGGCTACCTTATAAAATTATGTTTTTTTTTGGAATGTATAGGAGTAAGGCTGTATATATTTATATGTATCAAAATAAATTTGTCTTAAAAATATAAACAAATTGTGCTGAGAAAATATGTGTTTTACTTTTTTACAAGAAACAGCCAACTCTGGGCCCATATTTGCGTGATTAAAAAAAAAACGCAAAGTGCTGCCAAGATAAATGGTAAAACACCAAGCAAAAACCATAGCAAAAGCTTAGTGTTCTACCATGCGTTTTTAATGGGAATACAAATATTCCTACAAAGTTAAAAAAAATGTAAATATTACTTAGGTTAAAAATTCAACGCTTTTAAAATAGAAAAGATGTATTTATTTGCGTTTGGGTGAGGTCGAAGCTTTAAATCACCATGCGGGTGGTCAAAAAAAAAGACGCATATTGACTTAATGTGTAGGTAGGTATATGATTTAGGTGGCGATATTATATCCGTCCCAAGCATATATGCCTAGCTTTTTTTTCACCCTAAATGGGTAGATTTTGTCTTTTAATGAGCATCCCTTTGTTGTGAGACATAAAAATGCACTTAACTTTTTCGGTGAATGGTAGATTTCTTCGCTAAGATTAATGTTTGTTATGTTAGTAAGCGGCTTTTCTTAGAAAAAAGACCACACGTATGAAAATGTGCACTATAGGCGGTAACTTGTTGGGGTGAGATTATGCTAGAATAAGGATTTTAATACGTTGTGAAACGAGTGTATACAGGATGAGGTAAATGAACAGTGGCATGTATTGCTCTTTTTTTTAAATTATACAGAGTCGCAAAAGCATAGTTGGGGATATATATTAGTTTTAATTTCAAAGAACCAAAAGGCAACAATAAAAGTAGCTTGCAATAATTATTAGTATCTAGAACAACTTGATTATAATATTATATTAAAAAACAAGGTTAGAAATCAACTCTTAGGACACAATCGAGACGAAGTTGGTAATCTGAGCCGAAGGCGAAATCCATAATTTGAGCAAAGACGTTATTTACTGTATTATTTCTGCGACTGCAAAAAAAAAGCACACAATTGTATTTTTTTTAATTTACTTATTTTTTTTTGACGTTGTTAGTCATCATCAAATAACATTAATAATGATGCGTGATGTGCAATGTTGACATATCTGTGTACAAAGCGCTACTTTCAGGACTTGCTTTTCAATAGCGAGTTATGCGTTAACCATCTAGTTAAAGAGAAGACAGCTGAAGCTAACTTAAAGGTTAAATTCCTAACTCGCTATTGAGAAACCGTCCCTAGAGTGAGTTTTCCTTGTGAAAAACCTTATTTTATATAGCAGTCGTATAAAAACATTATTATTATTTAGTTTTAACTGCTAGCATTAGGTACCTTTTAATGGTTTTTTGTATTTTTTTAAAACTATTCATTTGGTTTTTTTATATTTTAATGATCTACTTATTACACCGTACTGTTAAACCTAGACAAGAAACTTAAAATACCAAAGTGCCAAATTCTAAACACCGGTTTAATTTAAACAAGGTTTAACATTGCGATGCAAAGTTCGGTTTTATGCAAAAACAAATAATACACATAGATATGAAAAATTAAATATTTTTATTAAAAATTAAAATTAAGAAAAAAACTACATTAAGGTTAAAACTACATACATAAAACTAAAAAATTAAAACTAAATTTACAATATATATACACTTTCCCTCTATAGAATTAAAATTAAGAAAAAACTACATTAATTAAAACAAAATTTACAATATGTACTTTCCCTCGATAGGGAAAACGAAAAGAAAAAAAATCTTAGAATCCTGTTCTTTCCAAAAATTTTCTCTCTTTTTCCTTTTCCCTATTAAGGCGTATTTCGGATTCCTCCAGTTCCCGACGAAGACGATTAGTTGTGGCCTCCGCGTCGCTAACAGCCTGACGAATCTGCAACCTTTGATTCATGACGCGCTCCATGGCGTCGATTTGCGACGCCGTAAAAAAATCGTCTTCGTCTGGAACTGGACGAAGTGCCGGAACTGCAATTAGCGGGTCCCCCACAACCCGAATTTCCACAGGGGTTCCCCCTTGTGTGTGGAAGATTGGTCGGATTGGCAAATCTGTAAAATTAAAAAAAAAATTACCCTAACATAACAAAATATAGGTAGTAAACTAGCTGAATAAAAAAACTTTGCTTGGGTTTTTTTTAACCGATTTTGATTGAATGAAGCCTATGTAAAGCCTAGAAATTCAGTAGTAAAACTCCAATTAAATTTAGTTCAGCAGTTTTTTTGCGTGATCGACGGTGGAACAGTCACACAAACATACGACAGACCAAAAAAAAAAGAATTGAATTTTTGGCATCTATGACGTTTGGTTAACTAACAATTTCTACCTATAGATTTAATATATGTATATATAGATAAAAGCAGATAAAAGATACACCAAAGTTTAAATTGGGGCAAAGTTGTGCAATTTTATGCTTTGCTTAAAACTAAAAACAAATTTTTAAAAAATCCGAGCGGTTCCGAAGAAAACCGAAAGAAAACTAAAATGTAAAACTCAAAAATGAATCCTTCGTCAGGTAGATCTTAAAAAAAAAGTGCCTGTAGAGAGTTTCAAGCATTTTTTTTGCCCAACTTTGGAAATAAAGGCGTAAGAAAATAAAAATAAAAAACTAAAATTTTGTTTTCTTTCGGTTTTCTTTTTTTTTGGTTTTAAGTAAACTATAAAATTGCACGAAATACCCTGTATATATAGATAAAAGCAGAAGCTACTTTATTATTAAAAAATCAGCTGATTTCAATTATAAGTATTTTTACCTTCCAGGCCGCACAACTCGCTCATCCAACACCTGTATTTTTCGGGGCGGTTCGTCCATAGCTGGACCACGGATCCCCGAACAGCTTGCCGCAGCTGCCGCCATCGGAGCAGCTCCGGATGAGCCAGCCTCATGAGTTGCATATAATCTGTAAAACAAAAAAAAGATAAACACTGGGTACCCTAAATTTTTAATGTGTAAAGCTATGGTTTGGCGCCTTAAATTTCGTCCTGTTCGAAGTCCTTATTTAAATTAATTTCTTAATTTTATCAATAAGCATGTGTGCGGTATTAAAAATGTAACACTCACAAAAACAAAATCGTGCACATACGTGTCGAGAACTTTCTGTTAATTTCTGTTAATAAATGCTATTACTACTCTTATAAAAAAATAATATCTTTCCTGTGAGCGTGCGAAAATCGTATGTTCCATACTTTTTTTTTAGCGAAAAAAAATGTTCAAAACTATTTTTAGTTTATTTTCCTCACGTCGTTGAAAAACAATTGTTTATATTACTTGCGGAAACCTATTTTTTCCGTACTTTAAATGCTTTACAATGGCATTTGCCTGTGCAAAGAAAATTACTTCATGCACTTGTCAGGAAAAATAGCTATTTTTTATTCTAGAAAATATGAAAGGAAATTTTATTTACACAAATAAAAAAATGTTTACCTCCTGAAGGATGCCGGCGTAAAAAATACCTCCATAGGCTCGTATGGAGGGATCTCGTGGGAAGGAACGTCTTCTTGCGTGATGAGGTCCACCACTTCATCGCCGCTGTCCTCTACCACTTCGTCTTCGTTTGGGTGCCTGTCCTCTATCACCTCGTCGTTTCGAAGCCTGTCCTCTATCACCTCGTTTTCGTTATTTAAAAGCTCCGTATCGAACGAAAATGGTGGCATGTCAGGCCACATATCTTTTTCTTCACAACCAACTATATTAAAACTATCTGCTGACATTTTTTTCCACTAACACGAACACCAAAAAAAAAGTTCAAACAAAATCTTCCAACTTTGGAAACTAAAGACAGACTAACTTGCTATTTCCGTGGCTGCTGTAAATGAAATCTTTGGTTTACCACCCTCTCATTTTTTAGCTCCTCCCTTTGACTTCGCTGCACCAATTCCTAGGGAAGTACCTTTTTTCTCTTTTTAGAGCATGGTCTAACGCTCTCCTTTTAGAGTATTATCACACACAGAAAAAATATTCTAATAGTGACATAATAATACCAATTTAAAATATTAATTATAAATAATATATATTTTTTTTTGCGACCGTGCGAGAAACAACACTTTTCCGCACTTATTTTAGTTTGTAAAGTGACACACTAGTTAGGGAAATTGTTTTTTCCGACTATGACTTTTTTTTATTATCGACTTTTTGCGTAAAGTATCTTTTCCATCATTGCCTGCTTGCTCGAACTCCGCTCCGCGTCGTTAAAAGATTATCTTTTCGCACTAATCAGAATAATAAATATTTTCTACAAGCGTGCGGAAAATAACACGCACGCATTTTAATTCAAAAAAAAATAATATTTCCCGTACAGGGAATAAATTTGCTTTAAGACTTTTCACACTTAAATTATTTTTATGTACTTTCGGGAATAAATGCACCCATTTAATCCCGCTTTTGCGGGAATAAAGTGGGTCATTTATTCTCTAGGGAAATAAAGCAAAATTTATGGACATAGCGACGTATACGTTTCTGCGTTTCGGCATACTGGATGTCATCGTTTGACATAAAGACAGAGCGAAGGTACATGTGGCGGTTTGTCTACAGAGTGCGATTTTTTTTGAAAAATAAATAAAAAAATAGAGTTATTTTTTTTTACTTTTCTGCTTATTCTAAAGTGCATAAAATAGTATATAAACCTCAGGAGTAAAGTGATGCTTAATCCCTCGACAAATTATATTATATAAACTTTTTTTTTGCCTCGGGATTAAATGTACCACTTTACTCCCTAGGTTTATAATGTACTATTATTATCGGCTGTTTTTTGTTATTCTAAGTGATTCTAACTCTGAATCTAAGGGTTATCGCGTCGCGAAAAAGAATCACTTTCTGTGCTAGTTAGGTAAATAACTATTTCCGGTGCTGTAAATATATTTGCTATAAGACTTTTCGAACTTACATTTTTTATTATCGGATTTCTTGTTGCATTAATTTTTTTTTGCTACCTATGCATCTAACGGCTGTCTTGTGCGTCGAAGAAAGACTTTCTACATTGTTTAGGTAAATAAGTATTTTCTACGGACGTGTGGGAAACACCACTTTCCCACACGCATTTTAAGCCAGAAAGATTACACCGAGTTTTTCTTCGCACTCGGACTTTTTATTATAAAGTCAACTGCAGTCGCGTGCGGGAAAACTTAACTTTCCGCACTAATCAGAATAATAAGTATTTTCTAAATGTGTACGAAAAACAACCCGCACGCATTTTGATTTAAAAAAAAATGGGTATTTCCAGTACTAATTTGGCTTTAAGACTTTTCACCCTTAAATTAATTTTTTTATTATCGGCTTTTTGTTGCATTATTTTTTTTTGCTTTTCTACGTGATCCAAATAAAAAAAATATTGATCCTAACCCGTTATGAGGATAAGGTTGATTATAGCATCAATCATTCAAAAACACTCTATTACAATGTAACTTTCGAACTTTAACTTGCCATAATATTTACAATAAAAGCTGTCCCTAGATTAATGTTGATTGAAGCTTTAGTTCCTGAGAAAAAAATATTCGAAAAAAATCAAACAGAATGGGTACTATTTTTAAGATGCTCTAAATGCTATCAAATGAAGTAGCCGCGATCTTTTAACGTTATAAAATTTAAAAAAATTGTAAGGGGGAAACGCTGTGCCCTTCTTCTGTTGCGTCCTTGCTTTTGCTGTTACTATTATTGGTATTTTGGAATGCAACAATTATGTATCGAGGCTTTTCCAAGTTTGTGCTACTTCTTATCGCCCACGTATCTGAAGAGGTACTTCGAAGAAGTGGTAACTCATAAAGATCCCACATGCGAAAAGCAGCTTTAATATTTACAGCTTTATTTACTTTGGACAAAATTCTTAACTTTTCCTGATCGCCTGGAATGATGTGTTTAATCCTCCATTCAATTTTGTCAATGGATATTTCGCCATCAACTTCACCAATGTAACTGTTGCTAAATGTGTGTGCCAAAACTAGAATTAACTCATGTTTTTGATTAAAAATTCCTCTTGTATAGTCTTCAGCAAACCCCATTAAATATTTGAGCGGTAATCGACCACTAAAGGTGTGGCTTGTCTTATCCAAAATAAATTGATCATTTTCACTAAGTCCCCATCCGTAGGTATTTAAAGTTTTTTCTTGACGACTTCCAAAGGAAACAAGCGTTTTTAATGTCGAACTGATACCCGGCTTTCTAACCACACAAATTTGTTCACTACCTATCTCGTAACGTATTTCATCAAAAAGAAAAGCCAGTGCGTTATTTGATAGGTAACATTTTTTAGTGGTATCATTTGGAGTAAATTTTCCCTCGATGTAGATATAACTGTTAGAAATATCCAATATTAAATCCTGAAATTGAATTGGAATTCGAATTTCATCAGAATTTTTAAATGATGGGCTACCAAATGGCTTGTAGCTGAATTCCTCCAGGCTTATTATTGAATTTTCAAAAATGGGTTCTCCAGAAACTTCCAGTTTTTCACTTGTTGATGTCATTTTGTCGATTTTTTATTCGTAGTCCAAGAGCTGTTAAAGACTTTTTTTTTGTCTGCACTTGATTTTATCGATTTTTTATTCGTAGGCCAAGAGCTGTTAAAAACTTTTTATCTTCAGTTGATAGTTTAGAACGTTCTCTCGTTATGTTTCTAACACAACTGACTTTATTTCTAAATTTACGCTTGTTTTTATTTATTTGTCTGTTTATCTGGGTGGATTCGTGTTGATGACATCGAATTTTGGTATGGTAACAAAATCCCATTCTCTTTTAAAATATTTATGAAATTTTCTTGAGCTCCAATTTAACAATTATTTTTTCTCGTTGAAAATTTATCAGCTGATTATTATCATCCAAGATCCTTAGTGTGATGTTGTCGATGTATTGACGACCTTCTGGAAAAATGGGCATATAAATAATGTTGTTTGGTTCTTTACTTAACTTATATCCAGGTTCTACGTCAATATCGAATTCATATAGTGTGTGAACTTGTTGAGAGTTTAAGAATGCTCCTGTCGTAATATTTGAGTCAACTCGTATTAGTCTTACTCAAGAAATATCAACCATTGATGATGAAATATGATTGTCGTTCGGTTTTAAGCGTTCCACCATTCCAAATCCCAGTATCTTTCCAATAGAGTTGGGATGATTAAAATGTAGATAGTATTTTGACTAAATTTCACATTTCAAAGTATTATTGTTGGCATTTAAACTAAAAATGGTATCATCAAGGTCTTTGGCTGCTTTTTGAAGTGCCTTTAGCATAGCATTGCTAATTTCAGATATTTCATATGCCCCTGGTGGTATTTTTATCAACACTGGTCCTTTCCATTGCTGTTTGCTATAACCAAAACAATTATTTGTTTCATCTACATTAAAAATTGAATTGTAGGAATCAAATCCCACCAATCCTAATCCATATTTTTCTCTTTTGTCCAATTCTAAAGGAGGATAAATATTTGCATGAAGCACACTTGTGTCGCTATGTAAAGTAAAGGTGTGCGACATTTCTTTATTGTGTTTTACAACAAGTCGACAGTAGACTACAATCAACACTTTCTTCAGACTTTAAAATTCTAGATCCTTCTATGTTACACAAACAACAATAACTTTTCCTCGGAGGTGGACCATCTATCTGATCTTTTGTGGAACTGCTTACCGAGTAGTGGTCAGTACAATACTGAAACTTCAACACATCAATATCACTTTTAAGTTCTTCCGGTAATCTATCCCACACTAAAGCTATTTCATTGGGAGCGCAGGCAATCATTACTTCTTTCGGCATATCACTTAATTCTTCTTTCGTCATTTTCAGTAAACTTCCACATATACTAAAAGCCCGCAATGATTTATGCATTTTCTTTAAATTTTCACGTTCCGACTTTGGATTTGAAAAACAATTCATTTTACTACTGCTAAAAAGGGTTCTTTCTCATTAAAAACTTTAGGCATAAGTGACCACACCAAACTGTGTCGTAGTTCTGTTCTTTTGTATATGTATAGCGAATCTCAGTGGCAGAATGTGTGCCAGTGCGCATGTATCTCACAAACTCTAGGGGTGGGGGTAAGTTTCCAAAGCTATCATAATATATAACATTTCCTCCTTTCTTTCTGTAAGCGGTCCAGTGACTGCCCATTTGTTGGAAGGTCTCCAAGTTAATAATCCCGGATTCATCCTTTTTTGGCCCGTTTTTGGGCAGTGTGTCACGCATAAAAATACCTTTAAAATTGGCGATTTTATATTTCTTTGCATATTTTTCTAGATCAAAATTTGATAAAGCCCTTCTTGGTAAGGGCTGTAGTGGTTTTTTGAGTTTTTTAAATACAATCCAAGTCCGGTGCGAAATGGTTTCAAATAGAGTCCACTTCCATTTTTACTTTCTGATAATGTATGTTGCTTTTTATTGTTAATAACACTATCCTTATTTTGGGCCACACTTTTAACTGCCCTCGCAATACCTGCTGCACCTCCTGCTAAACTTCCGATCGCGGATAACGCTGAGAATAAAGGAATAAGAGCAGGCAACGCAAATGGTAAAAATCCGCCTGTTCGAGGTATAGGAATAATTCTCGGTGTTCTAATAAACTTTTTTCCACCATATGCTTTTATATGCTTTCGTGCTGCAGCCAATGCAAGTTTTGATATAGTTGATACGTTTTGATGTTTTTGTTTTGTAACGGTTCAATATTTCCCTAACAATATCCCTTAGAAAAAAATAATTCTTCAAAACACCCTTCTAATACCCTGGCAAAATCTTTAAGTCAATCATCTTTACTATATGTCTGAGCATTTTGTTTATTCTATATCCTACTATTTTATGGCGAATGCGCTGGAAAAACAATATTTACTGTTGGACTGAGGTTGAATTATACTAGAATTATGATTATTTTATGTGGAGGCATTTTACTCTGTTTAACTTTTTTTTCAAAACAAAGCAAACCTCAATATTTCAAATAAAACACCATTGAACCCTTTCTAATAAACCAATAAATTTAATTACAGTGGCAAATCATGTGTTTTCCAAAAATAACATTACAACATCCATCTTTCTTTTATATTAACTAATGATATACAGTCTACAGTTCAATGAAACTTCGTATTTTCCTTGTATAATTTAACCAGTCCAAGAAAGGTTGCTCTGGCTCTGCAGTAACCTGAAACAAGAAAAAATAACATAATTTTACATAACTTAACACCAAAACGGTCTTTCTAGCGCATAGTTTAAACCGCCAACTTACTAGATTAGTAAGCCTTTGTTTTTTTTATTGATTATATCAAATTCTCCTTCCGTCAACTACTTAACACCCGAAAATAAAGTAGATAATAAAGGTTAGTTTTATAAACCGTGTCAAACAAAGAGAGACTTAGCGGTCTTATACTTACTAGAAACTAGTGTCGGTTCATTTGTTGAGTGGTAGATTCTTGTCACTAGTGATGTGTCAGTGGTTGGCAGTTTCTGTTACTGATCGGTCCCCAATTTGCACATGTCAGGCTTTAGGGGGTCCAATAAGTCCTAAAAATAACAGGACCAAGGATGTCACCAATCATATGGTATTGATATTACAAAATTACTCTACCTTTGTCGTCAGTTGACACAACACTCACCTGTTGGTTTTATTTTGGTTTCAAGTATGCGTGAATTCCTTAAAGGGCATTGCCCAACCTCGTACAGCCTAGCCATGTCAAGTGTGGACCGTCTTGCTTGTCTCTGTGTGCATTGTTGGTCTGTAGGGTCCATATTTCCTGTGGTTTATACGATAGGCTGTGCAGACTTTAACAGGTTAAATTTTGATAGATATTCAGTTTATTTATTCAAACGAGGCGATCATCTGTCCTCATACGACTCGAGACTGGCCTAAAAGTATAAGAAATTCGAAATAAAGGAGGTTTATAGTCGTTCTAAAGAGGTAAACAAACAGTAAAGGGGAGAGAGATATTTGTCAAGGATCCGTATGTTACCTACACGGAAGGAAACTGTGACTAACCTGGATTATTTGGGAAGGCTTGGAGTGCCGGAAAGTGGTCTTTTTCTTGGCGAAAATCCGTGTTTTTCTTTAGGCATTTTATGGTTTTTCAAAATTAAATTCGACCGCCAGCTGACCGTGACGTTTGGGACGACGTTGCCATCCTGGGAGTATACAGTGACTAACTTCACGTCACATAACTGTGATTTAAAGTTGCACATTACGTTACTGCTGAGTCGTTTTCGAGAAAACCAAGTGTCTACACTTATTGTTTATTGGTACTCCCAAAAAGATAAAGTCCATTTCTTGCTCACTACTGCAACCAATGCCTTGTTGTTAACTTCTGTTCGTCACGTGATCTCTCCCTATCCCGCTGATACAGAAGAAAATCTGACAACACCGCTTCGTTGTCTTTGTCTGTCTTAGGTTGATGAATAGAGACTTCCGACTTGAACCTGTCGCATTCGAAAAGTAGAATTTGGACCCCAGCCCCTATCGATTTTTGCCCATATCAGAAAGATCGCCCAATTGTAATGCGTTTTCAGCAGCATCACCTAATATGGTAATCAGGATAAGCGATTTTCGACGGTAGTTTTCGCGCCTCTGAGGTTTTTGACCAATCGTTTACCCGCAGGAAGCTTCTTTTTAGTGTCTGATATTTTCTGGAGGGAAGGAAACACTTCTTTTCCGGCACCGTTTTGAGTGCCACGTTTAATTTTTCTTTTCCAAGAATACCGAAAAGAAGTCGTGCCCATGGCGGCCTTTGCAACCTGAAATCGTCGTAGACGGAATCCGCAGAGGTCCCATCAAAAGAAGAAAGTCTTCGTGGAAGTGCCCGTTGCCTGTGTTTGGCGTTTGAGGTGGCGATTTTCGAGGATTTCTTTTTGACCGTATAGGATACGGACAATGGCCGGCTAGACCGTGGCTTATCAGCCGATCGATGGTAATTATATTCGATTTTTTTTAAGCGTTTTCCCTCCAGTTTATTTCAATATTGACTATTTTTTATTCTGTATTTTTCTTTGTGCTACAGATTGAGGAGGCCTCACGTCAACTCCCTGGGAGGTATTAGGTTACCTGCCATGCGGAATGTCGCCCTCAGGATGATTTGAGGTAAATATTTGCTGCGTGTGTACCTTGATTATTTTTGCCCTTGTAAGAAATTAGACTGTTTTCTGTCGTTTTAAGTAATTTTTAGTTTTATCGTCCGTGGTACCCACTATACAATAGAGTGTGGACTTATATGTTTTTTTTATCCTTTTTTGGCGTATGTACTTCGAGTGTTGCCCCTCAGGCATGCCCCGTACAATAAGTAAACAGTAGTTTTTTTGTGTTACTGTTTTACTTCTTTTTTTTAGTCCTAGTGCCGACTCTCAACTCCATACCTTCGACTTTCCGTCCTAAGTGCTGGCCTGCGATGCCTAGTCCAGTCATGAGTCCTGTGTACCTGTTCCAGGGATGTTTAGCCCTGTCATCGGCTAGCTATGTGGAAACAGATAAGAAATATTTCCCTGTCCAAACATTTTCTCTTTAAAAACCTTCAAAAAAAAACTCATAAAATTTTATCAAAACTTATCAAAACAAGTTTTAACTTCATTTTTTTTATATGAGAACCATTTCAACTTTTTCATCTTTGATAAAAGAACCTTCCATCATTGAAATTAAACATAAAAACAAGAGGAAAGACCCCTAAAATGTTAGTTTAAAAAAAAAACTATTTTATTTGTTAAAATTTACATTTATTGTTTTACACTATTTTCCAAAAATATATTTTGAGACTGTATAACCTGGTGTTTCGTTGCTAAGTGCCCCACAACCGTGTGCTTACTCAAGTTGGCAAGAATGCCAGGCTCGATAGGACCCAAAGTATAGGAAGTTGTCATCTCTTCTATTGTGTGTTTATTTTTTAATGTAACACTGGCTGCCCACGTGGTTCTCTGTTCTTTGGAGTAAGTGTACTTTTCTTTTTTTGGTTTTTTAAAAAAGTTTTTGGTTGTTGGGTTGCCTTGGCAATGAAATACCATGGTACTTTGGCTTCAAGAAAGAAGATAGGTTGCAGTAGAGTACTACAAGGCTGTATAGAGGTAGGTTCTTTCCTGTTGTACTCCTAAGCGAGTGGTTTTATAGCGTTCTCTTTTTTCTTTTGCTTTGAGAAAGCGAAGGGGGGGTTTACATTTGCAATTTTTTTTAATGGTATTTTTCTTTAAGAGCAAGCCAGTCATTTTAAAAATTAATGTAAATTTTTTTTGTGGGGTGAATTTCAATTTTTTTCCTATGCCGAGTGGGGTAGTTTAAAAAAAAAAAAAAATTTCTTACCGAACAATGTAATATATAAATTCAAAGTTTGTTTTTTCCTCACCGAGTGAAGTATATTAAAGACATTTTTTTTTTCTCTGACCGATTAAAGTAAATTCAAGAATTATTTTTTTTCTTGCCGAGTGAAGTAAATTAATTTTTTTTCCTTACCGAGCAAAATAAATCCCAAAAATAATGTTTTACCGAGTAAAGCAAATTCAAAAATGTTTTCTCACTGAGCAAAATAAATTCAAAAATAATTTTTTTCAAATCATAGCCCAACCAATTTTTTTTCTTCTCGCAAAGCATAGTAAATTGATTTTTTTTTTCAGGAAAAGAATGTTTTTTAAAAACAAAATTTTTTTTTGTTCACAAACCATAGTAAATCAAATCAGAATTTTTCTAAAAAGTATTTTTTTCAAAGCAAAGTAAATAAATGTTTTTCTTTCTCAAAGCATAATGAAACGAAATATTTTTTTTTAAAGCAAAGAAAATCCCAAAATTTGTGTTTTTTTTCACGTCGTTGAAGTTAGATTGGGATTGGGATTGAGATTGACAAATATTATAGCGGACCAAACAAATACTGATTATAGAATACCGATTCCGTTTAAAGTCGGTATAAAGGAGTTTTTTAGGGTGAGGATTTCAAATTTTTGATCATATTTCAAAAATTATGAAGTTGAGAGCTCCCAGGGGGGGGGGATACCATCTAGTATCTCCGATTTAATTGAAAATTGGTATGTAGCGGGTTTTGTGGTCGAGGATTACGGATTTTAAAAAACTATAAAGTTGTCAGCTTCCCGCTGAGTTGGGGGGGGGGCTACCATCTAGTATTTCCGATTTCGTTCAAACTTGGTATATAGGGGATTTTGGAGCCGAAAATTAAGAAGTTTTGACCAGATTTCAAAAATTAGGTTGACAGCTTCTGGAGGGGGGGGGTATCATCCAAGTATCTTAGATTTAGTTCAAAATTGGTAGAAAGGGGTTTTGGGGGTCAAGAATTACGAATGTTGGTTCAGATTTCACCAATTATGAAGTTAACAGATGCCCGAGGGGTGGGCGGTTCCATTTTAGCATCTCAGATTTGTTTAAAAATTGATATATCGGGGTTTTGGGGGCCGAGAATTAAAAATTTTAGAGCAGATTTCCAAAACTATGAAGTTGACAGCTCTTCGAACACAGGGGGGCACAATCTAGTAATATATCCGATTTTATTCAAAATTGATATTTAGGTGACATTGTCACGCCATATGTTATGCACAAATCGATAGCTGTCAAAATGAGCTAAATTCAGAAAATGGTTGTGTTTTTTGTGTTATTTTTTAATATTTTAAAGTCAGTCTTGACGTTGTCACGCCATATGGAATACGTGAATCGATAACTGTCAAAATGGCCTTTTAATATGGATAATTTATGTTTTCTACGCGATACCCTAAAGTACGGAAAAACACCCCTAAATTAATGTTTTAAAATTTATAAATAACAATCGTGACGTTGTCACCCCATACGATATACATGAGTCGGTAGCTGCCAAAATGCCCTTTTAACTCAAGTAATTTTTCTTTTCTGCGCGAGACCCTAAAGTACGGAAAATCACCCTTAAATTTAGAAAATAAGTAAATTTTGCAAGTTTCTTAAAGTTTTAAAATTTATAAATACCAATCGTGACGTTGTCACTCCATACGGTATACATGAATCGGTAGCTACCAAAATGCCCTTTGAACTCAAATAATTTTTCTTTTCTGCGCGAAAGCCTAAAGTACAGAAAAACACCCTTAAATTCAGAAAATGGTTAAATTTTGCAAGTTTCTTAAAGTTTTAAAATTTATAAATACCAATTGCGACGTTGTCACCTCATACGGTATACAAATATCGGTAGCTGTCAAAATGCCCTTTAAATACAAATAATTTTTATTTTCTGCGCAAGACCCTAAAGTACGGAAAAACACCCCTAAATTCAGAAAATGGTTAAATTTTGCAAGTTTTTTAAAATCTTAAAATTTATACATACCAATCGTGACGTTGTCACCCCATACGGTATACATTAATCGGTAGCTGCTAAAATGTCCTTTTAAAGCAAATAATTTTTCTTTTCTGCGCGAGACCCTAAAGTACGGAAAAACACTCTTAAATTCAGAAAATGGTTAAATTTTGCAAGTTTCTTAAAGTTTTAAAATTTTTAAATACCAATAGTGACGTTGTCACCCCATACGGTATACATGAATCTGTAGCTGCTAAAATGCCCTTTTAGCTCAAGTAATTTTTCTTTTCTGCGCTAGACCCTAAAGAACGGAAAAACACCCTTAAATTCAGAAAATGGTTAAATTTTGCAAGTTTCTTAAAATTTTAAAATTTATAAATACCAATCGTGACGTTGTAACCCCATACGGTAAGCATTAGACGGTAGCTGCTAAAATGCCCTTTGAACTCAAATAATTTTTATTTTCTGCGCAAGACCCTAAAGTACGGAAAAACACCCCTAAATTCAGAAAATGGTTAAATTTTGCAAGTTTTTTAAAATCTTAAAATTTATACATACCAATCGTGACGTTGTCACTCCATACGGTACACACGAATCGGTAGCCGCCAAAATGCCCTTTTAACTCAAATAATTTTTCTTTTTTGCGCGAGACCCTAAAGTACGCAAAAAGACCCTTAAATTCAGAAAATGGTTAAATTTTGCAAGTTTCTTAAAGTTTTAAAATTTTTAAATACCAATAGTGACGTTGTCACCCCATACGGTATACATGAATCTGTAGCTGCTAAAATTCCCTTTTAGCTCAAGTAATTTTTCTTTTCTGCGCTAGACCCTAAAGAACGGAAAAACACCCTTAAATTCAGAAAATGGTTAAATTTTGCAAGTTTCTTAAAATTTTAAAATTTATAAATACCAATCGTCACGTTGTAATCCCATACGGTGTACATGAGTCGGTAGCTGCTAAAATGCCCTTTGAACTCAAATAATTTTTATTTTCAGCGCAAGACCCTAAAGTACGGAAAAACACCCCTAAATTCAGAAAATGGTTAAATTTTGCAAGTTTTTTAAAATCTTAAAATTTATACATACCAATCGTGACGTTGTCACCCCATACGGTATACACTAATCGGTAGCTGCTAAAATGTCCTTTTAAAGCAAATAATTTTTCTTTTTTGCGCGAGACCCTAAAGAACGGAAAAACACCCTTAAATACAGAAAATGGTTAAATTTTGCAAGTTTCTTAAAGTTTTAAAATTTATAAATACCAATCGTGACGTTGTCACCCCATACGGTGTACATGAGTCGGTAGCTGCTAAAATGCCCTTTCAACTCAAATAATATTTCTTTTTTGCGCGAGACCCTAAAGTACGGAAAAACACCCTTAAATTCAGAAAATGGTTAAATTTTGCAAGTTTCTTAAAGTTTTAAAAATTTTAAATACCAATCGTGACGTTGTCACCCCATACGATATACATGAATCGGTAGCTGTCAAAATGCGTTTTTAAAAAAAATAATTTTTATTTTCTGCACGAGATAATTTGACCATTTTCTAAATGTAGGGGTGTTTTTCTGTACTTTAGGGTCTCGCGCAGAAAAGGAAAATTATTTGATTTCAAAGGACATTTTGGCAGCTACCGATTCATGTATACCGTATGGAGTGACAACGTCACGATTGGTATTTAAAAATTTTAAAACTTTAAGAAACTTGCAAAATTTAACCATTTTCCGAATTTAAGGGTATTTTTTCGCATTTTAGGGTCTCGCGCTGAAAATAAAAATTATTTTTTAAAAAAACGCATTTTGACAGCTACCGATTCATGTATATCGTATGGGGTGACAACGTCACGATTGGTATTTAAAAATTTTAAAACTTTAAGAAACTTGCATAATTTGACCATTTTCTAAATGTAGGGGTGTTTTTCTGTACTTTAGGGTCTCGCGCAGAAAAGGAAAATTATTTGATTTCAAAGGGCATTTTGGCAGCTACCGATTCATGTATACCGTATGGAGTGACAACGTCACGATTGGTATTTATAAATTTTAAAACTTTAAGAAACTTAAAAAAATTTAACCATTTTCAAAATTTAAAGGTGTTTTTCCGTACTTTAGGGTCTCGCGCAGAAAAGAAAAATAATTTGAGTTCGAAGGGCACTTTGTCATCTACCGACTCATGTATACCGTATGGGGTGACAACGTCACGATTGGTATTTAAAAATTTTAAAACTTTAAGAAACCTGCATAATTTGACCATTTTCTAAATGTAAGGGTGTTTTTCCGTACTTTAGGGTCTCGCGCAGAAAAGAAAAATTATTTTTTTTAAAAATGCATTTTGACAGCTACCGATACATGTTTATCGTATGGGGTGACAACGTCACGATTGGTATTTATAAATTTTAAAACATTAAAAAACATGCAAAATTCATCAATTTTTTGAATTTAGGGGTGTTTTTCTGTACTTTAGGGTCTCGCGCAGAAAAGAAAAACTATTTTTTTTTAAAATGTATTTTGACAGCTACCGATTCCTGTATATCGTATGGGGTGACAACGTCACGATTGGTATTTAAAAATTTTAAAACTTTAAGAAATTTGCAAAATTTAACCATTTTCCGAATTTAAGGGTGTTTTTTCGCACTTTAGGGTCTCGCGCTGAAAATATAGATTTCTTTTTTTTAAAATGCATTTTGACAGCTACCGATTCATGTATATCGTATGGGGTCACAGCGTCACGATTGGTATTTAAAAATTTTAAAACTTTAAGAAACTTGCATAATTTGACCATTTTCTAAATGTAAGGGTGTTTTTCCGTACTTTAGGGTCTCGCGCAGAAAAGAAAAATTATTTTTTTTAAAAATGTATTTTGACAGCTACCGATATATGTATATCGTATGGGGTGACAACGTCACGATTGGTATTTAAAAATTTTAAAACTTTAAGAAACTTGCATAATTTGACCATTTTCTAAATGTAGGGGTGTTTTTCTGTACTTTAGGGTCTCGCGCAGAAAAGGAAAATGATTTGATTTCAAAGGGCATTTTGGCAGCTACCGATTCATGTATACCGTATGGAGTGACAACGTCACGATTGGTATTTAAAAATTTTAAAACTTTAAGAAACTTGCAAAATTTAACCATTTTCCGAATTTAAGGGTATTTTTTCGCACTTTAGGGTCTCGCGCTGGAAAGAAAAATTATTTGAGTTCAAAGAGCACTTGGGCAGCTACCGATTCATGTATACCGTATGGAGTGACAACGTCACGATTGGTATTTAAAAATTTTAAAACTTTAAGTAACTTGCAAAATTTAACCATTTTCCGAATTTAAGGGTGTTTTTTCGCACTTTAGGGTCTCGCGCTGAAAATATAGATTTCTTTTTTTTAAAATGCATTTTGACAGCTACCGATTCATGTATATCGTATGGGGTCACAGCGTCACGATTGGTATTTAAAAATTTTAAAACTTTAAGAAACTTGCATAATTTGACCATTTTCTAAATGTAAGGGTGTTTTTCCGTACTTTAGGGTCTCGCCCAGAAAAGAAAAATTATTTTTTTTAAAAATGTATTTTGACAGCTACCGATATATGTATATCGTATGGGGTGACAACGTCACGATTGGTATTTAAAAATTTTAAAACTTTAAGAAACTTGCATAATTTGACCATTTTCTAAATGTAGGGGTGTTTTTCTGTACTTTAGGGTCTCGCGCAGAAAAGGAAAATTATTTGATTTCAAAGGGCATTTTGGCAGCTACCGATTCATGTATACCGTATGGAGTGACAACGTCACGATTGGTATTTAAAAATTTTAAAACTTTAAGAAACTTGCAAAATTTAACCATTTTCCGAATTTAAGGGTATTTTTTCGCACTTTAGGGTCTCGCGCTGGAAAGAAAAATTATTTGAGTTCAAAGAGCACTTGGGCAGCTACCGATTCATGTATACCGTATGGAGTGACAACGTCACGATTGGTATTTAAAAATTTTAAAACTTTAAGTAACTTGCAAAATTTAACCATTTTCTAAATTTAAAGGTGTTTTTCCGTACTTTAGGGTCTCGCGCAGAAAAGAAAAATTATTTTTTTTAAAAATGTATTTTGACAGCTACCGATATATGTATATCGTATAGGGTGACAACGTCACGATTGGTATTTAAAAATTTTAAAACTTTAAGAAACTTGCATAATTTGACCATTTTCTAAATGTAGGGGTGTTTTTCTGTACTTTAGGGTCTCGCGCAGAAAAGGAAAATTATTTGATTTTAAAGGGCATTTTGGCAGCTACCGATTCATGTATACCGTATGGAGTGACAACGTCACGATTGGTATTTATAAATTTTAAAACTTTAAGAAACTTGAAAAATTTAACCATCTTCTAAATTTAAGGGTGTTTTTCCGTACTTTAGGATCTCGCGCAGAAAAGAAAAATTATTTTTTTTAAAAATGTATTTTGACAGCTACCGATATATGTATATCGTATGGGGTGTCAACGTCACGATTGGTATTTAAAAATTTTAAAACTTTAAGAAACTTGCATAATTTGACCATTTTCTAAATGTAGGGGTGTTTTTCTGTACTTTAGGGTCTCGCGCAGAAAAGGAAAATTATTTGATTTCAAAGGGCATTTTGGCAGCTACCGATTTATGTATACCGTATGGAGTGACAACGTCACGATTGGTATTTAAAAATTTTAAAACTTTAAGAAACTTGCAAAATTTAACCATTTTCCGAATTTAAGGGTATTTTTTCGCACTTTAGGGTCTCGCGCTGGAAAGAAAAATTATTTGAGTTCAAAGGGCACTTTGGCAGCTACCGATTCATGTATACCGTATGGAGTGACAACGTCACGATTGGTATTTAAAAATTTTAAAACTTTAAGAAACTTGCAAAATTTAACCATTTTCTAAATTTAAAGGTGTTTTTCCGTACTTTAGGGTCTCGCGCAGAAAAGAAAAATTATTTTTTTTAAAAATGCATTTTGACACCTACCGATTCATGTATATCGTATGGGGTGACAACGTCACGATTGGTATTTAAAAATTTTAATAAGAAACTTGAAAAATTTAACCATTTTCTAAATTTAAGGGTGTTTTTCCGTACTTTAGGGTCTCGCGCAGAAAAGAAAAATTATTTTTTTAAAAAATGAATTTTGACACCTACCGATTCATGTATATCGTATGGGGTGACAACGTCACGATTGGTATTTAAAAATTTTAAAACTTTAAGAAACTTGCATAATTTGACCATTTTCTAAATGTAAGGGTGTTTTTCCGTACTTTAGGGTCTCGCGCAGAAAAGAAAAATTATTTTTTTAAAAAATGAATTTTGACACCTACCGATTCATGTATATCGTATGGGGTGACAACGTCACGATTGGTATTTAAAAATTTTAAAACTTTAAGAAACTTGCATAATTTGACCATTTTCTAAATGTAAGGGTGTTTTTCCGTGCTTTAGGGTCTCGCGCAGAAAAGAAAAATTATTTTTTTAAAAAATGCATTTTGACACCTACCGATTCATGTATATCGTATGGGGTGACAACGTCACGATTGATATTTAAAAATTTTAAAACTTTAAGAAACTTGCATAATTTGACCATTTTCTAAATGTAGGGGTGTTTTTCTGTACTTTAGGGTCTCGCGCAGAAAAGGAAAATTATTTGATTTCAAAGGGCATTCTGGCAGCTAGCGATTCATGTATACCGTATGGAGTGACAACGTCACGATTGGTATTTAAAAATTTTAAAACTTTAAGAAACTTGCAAAATTTAACCATTTTCCGAATTTAAGGGTATTTTTTCGCACTTTAGGGTCTCGCGCTGGAAAGAAAAATTATTTGAGTTCAAAGGGCACTTTGGCAGCTACCGATTCATGTATACCGTATGGAGTGACAACGTCACGATTGGTATTTAAAAATTTTAAAACTTTAAGAAACTTGCATAATTTGACCATTTTCTAAATGTAAGGGTGTTTTTCCGTACTTTAGGGTCTCGCGCAGAAAAGAAAAATTATTTTTTTTAAAAATGTATTTTGACAGCTACCGATATATGTATATCGTATGGGGTGACAACGTCACGATTGGTATTTAAAAATTTTAAAACTTTAAGAAACTTGCATAATTTGACCATTTTCTAAATGTAGGGGTGTTTTTCTGTACTTTAGGGTCTCGCGCAGAAAAGGAAAATTATTTGATTTCAAAGGGCATTTTGGCAGCTACCGATTCATGTATACCGTATGGAGTGACAACGTCACGATTGGTATTTAAAAATTTTAAAACTTTAAGAAACTTGCAAAATTTAACCATTTTCCGAATTTAAGGGTATTTTTTCGCACTTTAGGGTCTCGCGCTGGAAAGAAAAATTATTTGAGTTCAAAGAGCACTTGGGCAGCTACCGATTCATGTATACCGTATGGAGTGACAACGTCACGATTGGTATTTAAAAATTTTAAAACTTTAAGTAACTTGCAAAATTTAACCATTTTCTAAATTTAAAGGTGTTTTTCCGTACTTTAGGGTCTCGCGCAGAAAAGAAAAATTATTTTTTTTAAAAATGTATTTTGACAGCTACCGATATATGTATATCGTATAGGGTGACAACGTCACGATTGGTATTTAAAAATTTTAAAACTTTAAGAAACTTGCATAATTTGACCATTTTCTAAATGTAGGGGTGTTTTTCTGTACTTTAGGGTCTCGCGCAGAAAAGGAAAATTATTTGATTTTAAAGGGCATTTTGGCAGCTACCGATTCATGTATACCGTATGGAGTGACAACGTCACGATTGGTATTTATAAATTTTAAAACTTTAAGAAACTTGAAAAATTTAACCATCTTCTAAATTTAAGGGTGTTTTTCCGTACTTTAGGATCTCGCGCAGAAAAGAAAAATTATTTTTTTTAAAAATGTATTTTGACAGCTACCGATATATGTATATCGTATGGGGTGTCAACGTCACGATTGGTATTTAAAAATTTTAAAACTTTAAGAAACTTGCATAATTTGACCATTTTCTAAATGTAGGGGTGTTTTTCTGTACTTTAGGGTCTCGCGCAGAAAAGGAAAATTATTTGATTTCAAAGGGCATTTTGGCAGCTACCGATTTATGTATACCGTATGGAGTGACAACGTCACGATTGGTATTTAAAAATTTTAAAACTTTAAGAAACTTGCAAAATTTAACCATTTTCCGAATTTAAGGGTATTTTTTCGCACTTTAGGGTCTCGCGCTGGAAAGAAAAATTATTTGAGTTCAAAGGGCACTTTGGCAGCTACCGATTCATGTATACCGTATGGAGTGACAACGTCACGATTGGTATTTAAAAATTTTAAAACTTTAAGAAACTTGCAAAATTTAACCATTTTCTAAATTTAAAGGTGTTTTTCCGTACTTTAGGGTCTCGCGCAGAAAAGAAAAATTATTTTTTTTAAAAATGCATTTTGACACCTACCGATTCATGTATATCGTATGGGGTGACAACGTCACGATTGGTATTTAAAAATTTTAATAAGAAACTTGAAAAATTTAACCATTTTCTAAATTTAAGGGTGTTTTTCCGTACTTTAGGGTCTCGCGCAGAAAAGAAAAATTATTTTTTTAAAAAATGAATTTTGACACCTACCGATTCATGTATATCGTATGGGGTGACAACGTCACGATTGGTATTTAAAAATTTTAAAACTTTAAGAAACTTGCATAATTTGACCATTTTCTAAATGTAAGGGTGTTTTTCCGTACTTTAGGGTCTCGCGCAGAAAAGAAAAATTATTTTTTTAAAAAATGAATTTTGACACCTACCGATTCATGTATATCGTATGGGGTGACAACGTCACGATTGGTATTTAAAAATTTTAAAACTTTAAGAAACTTGCATAATTTGACCATTTTCTAAATGTAAGGGTGTTTTTCCGTGCTTTAGGGTCTCGCGCAGAAAAGAAAAATTATTTTTTAAAAAAATGCATTTTGACACCTACCGATTCATGTATATCGTATGGGGTGACAACGTCACGATTGATATTTAAAAATTTTAAAACTTTAAGAAACTTGCATAATTTGACCATTTTCTAAATGTAGGGGTGTTTTTCTGTACTTTAGGGTCTCGCGCAGAAAAGGAAAATTATTTGATTTCAAAGGGCATTCTGGCAGCTAGCGATTCATGTATACCGTATGGAGTGACAACGTCACGATTGGTATTTAAAAATTTTAAAACTTTAAGAAACTTGCAAAATTTAACCATTTTCCGAATTTAAGGGTATTTTTTCGCACTTTAGGGTCTCGCGCTGGAAAGAAAAATTATTTGAGTTCAAAGGGCACTTTGGCAGCTACCGATTCATGTATACCGTATGGAGTGACAACGTCACGATTGGTATTTAAAAATTTTAAAACTTTAAGAAACTTGCATAATTTGACCATTTTCTAAATGTAGGGGTGTTTTTCTGTACTTTAGGGTCTCGCGCAGAAAAGGAAAATTATTTGATTTCAAAGGGCATTTTGGCAGCTACCGATTCATGTATACCGTATGGAGTGACAACGTCACGATTGGTATTTAAAAATTTTAAAACTTTAAGAAACTTGCAAAATTTAACCATTTTCCGAATTTAAGGGTATTTTTTCGCACTTTAGGGTCTCGCGCTGGAAAGAAAAATTATTTGAGTTCAAAGGGCACTTTGGCAGCTACCGATTCATGTATACCGTATGGGGTGACAACGTCACGCTTGGTATTTAAAAATTTTAAAACTTTAAGAAACTTGCATAATTTGACCATTTTCTAAATGTAAGGGTGTTTTTCCGTACTTTAGGGTCTTGCGCAGAAAAGAAAAATTATTTGTGTTCAAAGGGCACTTTGGCAGCTACCGATTCATGTATGCCGTATGGGGTGACAACGTCACGATTGGTATTTATAAATTTTAAAACTTTAAGAAACTTGAAAAATTTAACCATTTTCTAAATTTGAGGGTGTTTTTCCGTACTTTAGGGTCTCGCGCAGAAAAGAAAAATTATTTTTTTAAAAAATGAATTTTGACACCTACCGATTCATGTATATCGTATGGGGTGACAACGTCACGATTGGTATTTAAAAATTTTAAAACTTTAAGAAACTTGCATAATTTGACCATTTTCTAAATGTAAGGGTGTTTTTCCGTACTTTAGGGTCTCGCGCAGAAAAGAAAAATGGTTTTTTTTAAAAATGCATTTTAACAGCTACCGATTCATGTTTATCGTATGGGGTGACAACGTCACGATTGGTATTTATAAATTTTAAAACATTAAAAAACATGCAAAATTCATCAATTTTTTGAATTTAGGGGTGTTTTTCCGTACTTTAGGGTCTCGCGCAGAAAAGAAAAATTATTTTTTTTTTAAAATGTATTTTGACAGCTACCGATTCATGTATATCGTATGGGGTAACAACGTCACGATTGGTATTTATCAATTTTAAAACTTTAAGAAACTTGCAAAATTTAACCATTTTCCGAATTTAAGGTTGTTTTTTCGCACTTTAGGGTCTCGCGCTGAAAATAAAATTTATTTTTTTTAAAATGCATTTTGACAGCTACCGATTCATGTATATCGTATGGGGTGACAACGTCACGATTGGTATTTAAAAATTTTACAACTTTAAGAAACTTGCAAAATTTAACCATTTTCCGAATTTAAGGGTGTTTTTTTCGCACGTTAGGGTTTCGCGCTAAAAATAAAAATTATTTTTTTTAAAAATGCATTTTGACAGCTACCGGTTCATGTTTATCGTATGGGGTGACAACATCACGATTGGTATTTATAAATTTTAAAACATTAAAAAACATGCAAAATTCATCAATTTTTTGAATTTAGGGGTGTTTTTCCGTACTTTAGGGTCTTGCGCAGAAAACATAAATTATCCATATTAAAAGGCCATTTTGACAGTTATCGATTCACGTATTCCATATGGCGTGAAAACGTCAAGACTGACTTTAAAATATTAAAAAACAACACAAAAAACACAACCATTTTCTGAATTTGACAGCTATCGATTTGTGCATAACATATGGCGTGACAATGTCACCTAAATATCAATTTTGAACAAAATCGGAAATACTACTAGATGGTGCCCCCCTGTGTTCGAAGAGCTGTCAACTTCATAGTTTTGGAAATCTGCTCTAAAATTTTTAATTCTCGGCCCCCAAAACCCCGATATATCAATTTTTAAACAAATCTGAGATTCTCAAATGGAACCGCCCACCCCTCGGGCAGCTGTTCACTTTATAATTTGTGAAACTTGAGAACATTCATAACTTTCGCCTCCCACGACCTCTATATAACAATTTTCAACTAAATCTGGTGTACTTAGATCGCCCCCTTCCCCCGCGGGGAACTGTTAACTTCATAATTGGTAAAATCTGAACCAACATTCGTAATTCTTGACCCCCAAAACCCCTTTCTACCAATTTTGAACTAAATCTAAGATACTTGGATGATATCCCCCACCTCCAGAAGCTGTCAACCTAATTTTTGAAATCTGGTCAAAATTTCTTAATTTTCGGCTCCAAAAACCCCTATATACCAAGTTTGAACGAAATCGGAAATACTAGATGGTAGCCCCCCCCCCCCCCAACTCAGTGGGAAGCTGACAACTTCATAGTTTTTTAAAATCCGTAACCCTCGACCACAAAAACCGCTACATACCAATTTTCAATTAAATCGGAGATACCAGATGGTATCCCCCCCCTGGGAGCTTTCAACTTCATCATTTTTGAAATATGATCGAAAATTTGAAATCCTCACCCTAAAAAACTCCTTTATACCGAATTTAAACGGAGTCGGTAGTCTATAATCAGTATTTGTTTGGTCCGCTATAATATTTGTCAATCTCAATCTCAATCCCAATCTAACTTCAACGACGTTTTTTTTTCAATGTTTATTAAATTGAAATATTTTTTAAAGCATCATCAATCAGATATATTTTGTTGTTAAATCAGAAATATATATTTTTTTTCAAAGCATGGTAAATCCAAAGAAAGTCTTAATAGTAAATCAAAAATATATTTTTAAAAATTTTTATTCCTTGCTTGTTTCCACAATAATTTCTCTCTTATATAAGGGTGTTGATGTGTCAAAGTCTTCGAAGTCTAGGTCGGCTAGATATATATCCGGAAAAGAATTCGTAAACGAATTAGTGTTTAAGTGTATTGTTAGTTTAAGTTAGTTGTTTGTCATTTTTTTTACAAGTGGCAATTATTTTTTTTAAGCAGCGTTTACCCCGAAACTAGTTTCTGGTAGTTTTTTGCTGTCACAGTAAACAGTGACTAAATTGAGTCCCCTTTTCTCTGTGTTTTTCTTATTTTAAATTATTTTTGCGCCTTTTACAGAAACAAGTGTTTTTGGCAAGTTTTTTTTGTCACTTTTTCCCTGAACCGAAACCGTTACACTTCATAGCCTGACCTTTTTGAGGTTGAAAGACAGGATATTTGTTTGATTTGGTGTTGTTGCATTGGTGCTTCAGGAAAATATGGAGGTGAATCGTTTACTTAGTGATGAGATCACCTACGAGCTGGAAAGCCGAGGAGTGGAAATCAAAAACTTTGCAGCTCGGGACAAAAGGGCACAGCTGAGGGCTGTTTTTGCTGAAGAAAGGTCTGGAAACACCAGAGCTCGTGTTTGTTTTGATCCTATTCGAGAGTTAGCTATTTGTCGAGCAAAGTTGGATGAGCTTGGTGAGAGTATACAGGAATTTGACAAGAACAACAGAGATAATGAATTTAAGAGAATTCACACAAGATTATTTCATGTTCGGGGAAGGATAAATTTAATTCACCCAGATACCGAAGAGGAAGCGAGACGAAAAGATAGTTTGAGGGACTTGTGTTGTGGATTGTTGAGAGCATTGGAAGGCGTTTACAACATAGCAACCTTGGGCCTAGCTGGTAGTGCACAGGACTTTTTGGGTGATCTGCTTGAAAATCTTTCCGAGGAATCTTCCGGGATACCAACAGAAGAGCATAGTTCACATTCTGAAGTTGTCAGTCATCCAGCTACCACAGCTTCTGATGAACCAATGATAGACCTTGGAGTCGGTTTACAGACTGAAGCACAGCTACAGTTAACTAACAGCAACTCAGCTTCACAGCCATACCACCAAAATACCGGTTTTTCACACTCAGCTACTGCTGGTAACTCAGCTATACCACCAAGCAACCCAAATAATAGTTCTTGCCACTCAGCTACAGCTACCAACAACTCAGCTACAGCTACCAACAACTCAGCTACCTAATCAAATGTACCAAGAAGTAACTTTTTGAGCTTAGCTAACCATAATAACTCAGATACGCAACACAGCTACTCAGCTACAGCTACCAACAACTCAGCTACACAACAAAATCAGCTAATTAATGGTTCTTCACATCCAAATACTCAATCCAGCTACTCAGCTACAGCTACCAACAACTCAGCTACACAATCAAATGTACCAAGAACTGATTTTTTAAGCTTAGCTACCCATAATAACGCAGCTATTCAGCACATCTACTCAGCTACCGCTACAAAAAACTCAGCTACACAAGCAAATGTACCAAGAACTGATTTTTTAAGCTTAGCTACCCATAATAACGCAGCTACTCAGCACAGCTACTCAGCTACAGCTACCAACAACTCAGATACACAACAAAATCAACCAATTAATGGTTTTTCACAATCATATAGTCAACATAGCTACTCAGCTACAGCTACAACAAACGCAGCTACAGCTACCAACAACTCAGCTGCACGACAAAACCATCAAATTATTGTTTCTTCACGCCCAGCTATTAGAAACAACTCAGCTACACAGTCAGCTACTCACCCACAAGCTTTGCAGGGATCAGCTTTACCTGCTGAAAGTGAGCGATCTCATAACAACACCAACCCTTTTCTTTGTGATTCTCCTGAGCCCCAGAATGTTGATGAAGTCTTACCTCCAGCACAGAACAGGAATATTGAGTTTGGTAATTTTAATGAGCAACCAAGGAATATTCCGGAAATCTCACAGCCTCTACCCAGTGCTGGTTATTCTCAAAGGTTTCAATTTCAAGATCCTTTTCGAGCAGTTGAAATTCCTCGTGACCCCTATAGGCCCCTTCAACCAAATCCATCTGTGGAGCGTAGACGAGTTAGTTTTCAGTACCCTCCTGATTATAGTGCTGCCCCTGCATCCGATTATAGATTTTATCCTGCTGGTCCTGCTGTTTCTTCGATGAGACCTGAGTGTTTTTCTCAACCCCATGTTTCAGACTTTTCACCGATCAGTCGTCCTTCAGTTTTGGAGTCTCGTGGTCCATTGATCGAAACCCTATCCACTGAAAGAGCTAGGTTCAGTACGGAACCTCATCATTATTCCCACTCTTTACCACAGAGGCATACCGAAGAAATACCTCACCGAAGAGAATACCAGCCAGTCCCTGATTTTTTGCAACACCGAAGGACAGAGCCACCTCAAGTTCCTTTGGCTAACTCTAACTTGTCCCATGTTTTGATGAACCCAACGGTATCTCAACTTAACAGCTTTGAGAAGTGGAACCTTTGCTATGATGGACATTTAAGCCTAAACTCATTTTTGGATAGTCTGGAAGATAAATGTCTTTCCAGAAATATTTCCAAGGAGCAACTGATAGCTTCAAGAGCTATGGGAGAATTTCTGAAAGGAGATGCAATGGATTGGTATAGGGTCCGAAGAGACACTTTTCGTGACTGGAACGATTTTGAAGCTCAGTTGAGGAGAACATTTCTTCCTCATGATCATGAGGCAGCCTTGCGAAGGGAAATCCCTAAACGTACTCAAGGTTCAGATGAACGCTTTGGTCTGTATGTAACCCGCATGCAAAGTTTGTTTCGTCAACTTAGACCACCGTTACCTATGAGTGAGCAAGTGGCCCTGATCAGAAGGAACATGTTACCTCCTTTACAACGAGCCCTTGTATTGCAAAATATTGAGAGCATTGACCACCTCATCGAATTAGGAAGTGAAGTAGAAGAGACCATGTACCGAACAGATAAATTTGCTCCACCACCTACCTCCACGAATTTTCCCGAACCTAACTTAGCTTATAAGCGCACCTCCCAACGAAGCACTGTGCACACTGTTGACACGCCGTCACGTAACCAATCCAGGGAAATAGTCTGTTGGCATTGCAGAGCTAAAGGTCATACTAGAGTGAACTGTCCTGAGAAAAAACTGAAATGTTACCGATGTTCCAAGGAGGGTTTTACTACCAGGAACTGTCCAAACTGTTCGAATTCGGGAAACGCCGAACAGGGTCATTAGACCATCGTCTAGTGACCCAATATCAAACTCCCACGGCGAAACAGACTTTTCTCTCTTATGCGTTGTCGCATGCTGCTGGAGACAGGCGGCCGTCCTTGAATGTTGACGTTTTAGGTCATTCTATTTTGGCTCTTTTGGATTCCGGTGCGAGTTCCACGATTGCTGGGGAGTCTGGATGGAGAACTTTCCAGGAACTAGGATTAAAGTTGGATAGGAGTCATCGGTCCAAATGTGTTGTAGCCAATGGACAGACAGCGAATATTGAGGGAACTGTTGACGTTCCATTTTTATTTATGGGTCGTATCCGTGTTTTACCTGTGATGGTAGTCCCTGATTTCCCCCACCCCTTGATCCTGGGTGTCGATTTTATTATTTCTATGGATATTCTTCCTGATTTGAGACGCGACCAGTGGAGTTTCGGTAATAGTGCAGTTGATTGCGAGGCTATTAGTAAACAACAGTTTTTCGAAGATTTTTTAGATCAGGTCAAGTGTTCTTCAGCTACTGTAGTGAAGACGGAAGAGGTTGGTTCCCTATCAGTCCTTACACCTGAACAACAAGTTCAGTTAGATACCCTGTTAAAAGAAAAGTTTGCAGGAATGAAAGATGGCTTGGGGTTTACCTCAGTATATGAGCATGAGATACTCCTGGAACCAGGTACCAAACCCATCAAACAGAGGTATTATCCTGTATCACCTTTGAAGCAGAAGCTAATTGATGAGGAACTCGACAAAATGCTAGAGTTGGATGTCATCGAAAAGTCCAAAAGTGCTTGGTCATCACCGGTCTTACTGGTTCCCAAGTCGGACGGCAAGTTTAGGTTTTGCGTAGACTATAGAGCTTTAAATAAAGCCACAACAAAGGACGCTTACCCGATCCCGTACATCTCCGCCATCTTGGATCGACTGCGCGAGGCAAAATATATAAGTTCCATGGACATACGCTCTGCATATTGGCAGGTAAGTGTCAAAGAATCGTGTAGAGAACTTACAGCTTTCACAGTGCCAGGCAGAGGCCTGTTTCAATTTAAAAGGATGCCATTTGGTCTGACAAATGCGCCTGCTTGTTGGCAGAGACTGATTGACACCGTTATTGGCGTAGATCTCCAACCCTACGTGTTCCAATATTTGGATGACGTCATAATCATTGCTCCATCGTTTTCGACACATCTTCGTATTGTGGGACTTGTCTTGGACCGGTTGCTGGCTGCAGGACTTACTGTGAGTCCCGAAAAGTGCAAATTTTGCCGTCCCAGTCTTAAATTTCTTGGTTTTACGGTTACTGCTAAGGGCCTTCAATGCGATGTTGACAAGGTCGAAGCGATCATTAATGTTCCTGCCCCAACAACAGTGAAAGGTGTCCGAAGTTTTCTCGGCATGGCGAGCTGGTATCGGCGATTCGTTCCCGAGTTTTCCTCAGTAGTCGCTCCCTTGACTCGTCTTACGATGAAAAACGTGGCTTTTCGTTGGACTCCAGAGTGTGAAACCGCTTTTTGCAAGCTTAAGACTGCTTTAGTCTCAGCCCCCATTCTTACATGTCCTGATTTCACAAAGCCATTTACTTTACAAACGGATGCATCCGCATTTGGCATAGGAGCTGTATTAACGCAACAGTTCGACGAAGGCGAAAAGGTGATTTGTTACATATCTAGGTCATTGACAAAACAGGAAAAACAATTTTCGACTACAGAACGTGAGTGTCTAGCTGTTGTATGGGCTACGGAGAAACTCAAACCCTATTTGGAACTTACCAACTTTACGGTCATAACCGACCATAGCTCTTTGGTGTGGCTACACAATCTGAAAGACCCTTCAGGCAGATTGGCGCGTTGGGCATTAAGGCTACAATCATTTAATTACCAGATTATTCATCGAAAAGGTCGTGACCATGTCGTGCCAGATTTTCTTTCTAGGTCAGTCCCTAATGTAGACAGCGTTACCATAGAAAACCAAAAATATGACTTTTCTGATACTAAAGATGCGTGGTATTTAAGGATGAAAAACCTAGTAAACACCTCTCCATTAAAGTATTCTCAGTGGCGTATAGAAAACAAGATATTATACAAATATGTTAAATGTGCCATTCCTGAATTAGCCCAAGGATCTGATTACTGGAAAATTGTCATTCCGAAAGACTATAGATCGAAGATATTAACAGAGAGTCATGACGATGTCCGCTCTGGTCATTTCGGCATTTTTAAAACGTACAATAGACTGAAAACTAGGTATTACTGGCCCAAGATGCGTTGCGATGTAACCCGCTATGTTAACCGCTGTCAGACTTGTGCGAAGTTTAAAGTTGAGCAGAAAGCGCCAGCAGGTCACATGGGACGCGCTCCAGAACCTACTCAACCATGGCAAGTAATAAGTCTTGATTTTGTCGGTCCACTTCCTCGAAGTTCGAAACAGGGGAATACCCAGTTGTTGGTTATAAGCGATTATTTCAGCAAGTACGTAGCAGTTTTTCCTGGTCGTGCTGCTACTGCGAATTTTATTTGTAAGCACTTAGAGAATGATATTATTCTAACCTTCGGAGTTCCGCAATATGTAATATGCGATAACGGTAGCCAGATGAAAAGTAAAGAACTCCAGAGTCTCGCAGAAAAGTATAACTTCAAGCTCTCCTACACAGCTGTTTATCATCCACAGGCTGACCCGTGCGAACGAGCAAACCGAGTGGTCAAAACTATGATTTCGACTTATGTAGGAGATAACCATCGTCGTTGGGACGCTAATTTGCCAGCGCTCGCGTGTGCGATTCGAACTTCAAAAAGTGAAGCTACTGGGTTTTCGCCATATTATAGTAACTTTGGTCGAGAGTATGTTTCCGACGGTCGAGAGTATTCTTATGCCATAAATAAGGATCCTAAACCTGTCATAGAGAAGAGGCTAGATGGCTTCAAAAAGCTTTACCAAGCTGTCATGGTAAATATGAAAAAGTCTTCAGATCGTAATCGTGGTCGTTACAATTTGAGACGTCGAGAAGTGTCATTTATACCGGGAGATCTCGTATGGAGGAATAATAAAGTTCAATCGGACGCCCTGAATTTCGTTAACGCCAAGTTGTGCCCTAAGTATGTTGGACCGTTTCGTGTCCGGAAAAAGCTAGGTACTGTGACGTATCGGCTTGAGGATTTGGATGGGAAGTTGTGCGTTGGAAATTGGCACGTCCAGGACTTGAAACCGGTGGTCGTTGCAGAAGACGACGACGATAGTCTTAATTTGTAGCGACAGATACGTATATACAAAAAAGTTCATTTCTTTTCTTTTTCTATACTTCATAATTTTTTTTTCTGGTGGTAACTGGCCTGGATTTTACATCTTTTTCAGGCAGTTGCTGAATCGGGTTAGTGGTGGGTTTCTGTGTATTTGGCGCTAGAACTTGGCAGATTTCCGATTCCAAGGCTCTAGTTAGCTCCATTAAGACTGAACATCAAATGTCTTCTTAAGCTTCTTCCTTCTTGTCCTTTTTTTAGACTTGCGCGTTTGACAGGATCTATAGAGACTCTATGGGGGACAACAAATACGCATATGTTGTTCAAAGTCCTGTCGAAGAAGTTTGAGTTTTTTTTCTTCGGTGGATAGTATCCCCGACCTTTTTTTCCCTTTTTGTGTGTATTTTGGTATGCCAGGTTGACTTCCGGGCGGAGGCCGGGGGCTGGTCTTCCTTGAGTGCGGGGACGTGGTCCTTTAGACTGTGGTGAGGGCTATTGAATGTGACAGGTGCTGCCTTAGCACCTTGTGCAATTTTAGCCTGCTGGGTCGAACTACCATCGCAGTGTGCCTAATGATGTAGGTTCCGTTAGGTATACTGACGTCTCGGCAGCACCATCACAGTCTGGAGGATTGCTTTCCGGCGTTCTGGGTTGGTCGGTGCTTTGTCACTCTGGGGAGTCTTCAAGGTATATTGGGGGGGTTCATTTTCTTATTATTTCTTTTTCGGCCTTTCGGTACGGGTCCCTGTCTATTGGGTGCTGCTCGGTTTCACCGTCACCGCTCTTGCTTGCCTCCTGATGGTGTGTCAGGATGGATGGGCATCTGACGTGGCCTTATGCGGCGGAGATTCGCATTTGGGGGGTTCGGGCTCTTCGATTGGTAGCTGAGGCGGGCCAATCAACTATGGGGAGTCCGGGCTACTGGTGTTGGGTTCAACCTGGCGGTGGGAGATGAGCAGCAGTAATGGATTTGGGATAACCTGTCAAAATTATATTATTTTGGTTTTATTAGTGGTAGCTATTCATTATAGCTCCACTAGGTAGTGTCGCCTGCAACAAGGGGTTGCACGCGATACTGCTGCGTTACTTAGCATGTAAGTTTCCGTAGTGGTTAAAATTCTTTCCTTGCGGGCAGTAAGGTACAGGTGTTGTCGAGGCCGCACAGTTGTCGATTCGCTTCTTGTTTTTTGGTGGGATGCACATGGTATTGGGATCAATCCAGCGGTGAGGGATAGGTCACAGTAATGGATTTGGAATAACTTGTCAAAACGATACCCGAAGTTTAATTCAAAGTTAATCGGTGTTCACCTCTGACGGAGGAAAGGGGGAGTGTAACGGTTCAATATTTCCCTAACAATATCCCTTAGAAAAAAATAATTCTTCAAAACACCCTTCTAATACCCTGGCAAAATCTTTAAGTCAATCATCTTTACTATATGTCTGAGCATTTTGTTTATTCTATATCCTACTATTTTATGGCGAATGCGCTGGAAAAACAATATTTACTGTTGGACTGAGGTTGAATTATACTAGAATTATGATTATTTTATGTGGAGGCATTTTACTCTGTTTAACTTTTTTTTCAAAACAAAGCAAACCTCAATATTTCAAATAAAACACCATTGAACCCTTTCTAATAAAGCAATAAATTTAATTACAGTGGCAAATCATGTGTTTTCCAAAAATAACATTACAACATCCATCTTTCTTTTATATTAACTAATGATATACAGTCTACAGTTCAATGAAACTTCGTATTTTCCCTGTATAATTTAACCAGTCCAAGAAAGGTTGCTCTGGCTCTGCAGTAACCTGAAACAAGAAAAAATAACATAATTTTACATAACTTAACACCAAAACGGTCTTTCTAGCGCATAGTTTAAACCGCCAACTTACTAGATTAGTAAGCCTTTGTTTTTTTTATTGATTATATCAAATTCTCCTTCCGTCAACTACTTAACACCCGAAAATAAAGTAGATAATAAAGGTTAGTTTTATAAACCGTGTCAAACAAAGAGAGACTTAGCGGTCTTATACTTACTAGAAACTAGTGTCGGTTCATTTGTTGAGTGGTAGATTCTTGTCACTAGTGATGTGTCAGTGGTTGGCAGTTTCTGTTACTGATCGGTCCCCAATTTGCACATGTCAGGCTTTAGGGGGTCCAATAAGTCCTAAAAATAACAGGACCAAGGATGTCACCAATCATATGGTATTGATATTACAAAATTACTCTACCTTTGTCGTCAGTTGACACAACACTCACCTGTTGGTTTTATTTTGGTTTCAAGTATGCGTGAATTCCTTAAAGGGCATTGCCCAACCTCGTACAGCCTAGCCATGTCAAGTGTGGACCGTCTTGCTTGTCTCTGTGTGCATTGTTGGTCTGTAGGGTCCATATTTCCTGTGGTTTATACGATAGGCTGTGCAGACTTTAACAGGTTAAATTTTGATAGATATTCAGTTTATTTATTCAAACGAGGCGATCATCTGTCCTCATACGACTCGAGACTGGCCTAAAAGTATAAGAAATTCGAAATAAAGGAGGTTTATAGTCGTTCTAAAGAGGTAAACAAACAGTAAAGGGGAGAGAGATATTTGTCAAGGATCCGTATGTTACCTACACGGAAGGAAACTGTGACTAACCTGGATTATTTGGGAAGGCTTGGAGTGCCGGAAAGTGGTCTTTTTCTTGGCGAAAATCCGTGTTTTTCTTTAGGCATTTTATGGTTTTTCAAAATTAAATTCGACCGCCAGCTGACCGTGACGTTTGGGACGACGTTGCCAGATTGTCATAGGCGAAATCCTGGGAGTATACAGTGACTAACTTCACGTCACATAACTGTGATTTAAAGTTGCACATTACGTTACTGCTGAGTCGTTTTCGAGAAAACCAAGTGTCTACACTTATTGTTTATTGGTACTCCCAAAAAGATAAAGTCCATTTCTTGCTCACTACTGCAACCAATGCCTTGTTGTTAACTTCTGTTCGTCACGTGATCTCTCCCTATCCCGCTGATACAGAAGAAAATCTGACAACACCGCTTCGTTGTCTTTGTCTGTCTTAGGTTGATGAATAGAGACTTCCGACTTGAACCTGTCGCATTCGAAAAGTAGAATTTGGACCCCAGCCCCTATCGATTTTTGCCCATATCAGAAAGATCGCCCAATTGTAATGCGTTTTCAGCAGCATCACCTAATATGGTAATCAGGATAAGCGATTTTCGACGGTAGTTTTCGCGCCTCTGAGGTTTTTGACCAATCGTTTACCCGCAGGAAGCTTCTTTTTAGTGTCTGAGATTTTCTGGAGGGAAGGAAACACTTCTTTTCCGGCACCGTTTTGAGTGCCACGTTTAATTTTTCTTTTCCAAGAATACCGAAAAGAAGTCGTGCCCATGGCGGCCTTTGCAACCTGAAATCGTCGTAGACGGAATCCGCAGAGGTCCCATCAAAAGAAGAAAGTCTTCGTGGAAGTGCCCGTTGCCTGTGTTTGGCGTTTGAGGTGGCGATTTTCGAGGATTTCTTTTTGACCGTATAGGATACGGACAATGGCCGGCTAGACCGTGGCTTATCAGCCGATCGATGGTAATTATATTCGATTTTTTTTAAGCGTTTTCCCTCCAGTTTATTTCAATATTGACTATTTTTTATTCTGTATTTTTCTTTGTGCTACAGATTGAGGAGGCCTCACGTCAACTCCCTGGGAGGTATTAGGTTACCTGCCATGCGGAATGTCGCCCTCAGGATGATTTGAGGTAAATATTTGCTGCGTGTGTACCTTGATTATTTTTGCCCTTGTAAGAAATTAGACTGTTTTCTGTCGTTTTAAGTAATTTTTAGTTTTATCGTCCGTGGTACCCACTATACAATAGAGTGTGGACTTATATGTTTTTTTTATGCTTTTTTGGCGTATGTACTTCGAGTGTTGCCCCTCAGGCATGCCCCGTACAATAAGTAAACAGTAGTTTTTTTGTGTTACTGTTTTACTTCTTTTTTTTCCTGTGTAAAATACATGTCCGTTATTAGAAATTAGTTATAAATGATACGTTAGGGTGTTCTCCCTTGTTCTAGAAGGTTGTTTTTATATCTGTCTAGGGTGCTTGGTTCCGGTGCACAGCCATGGGTGGTCCTAGTGCCGACTCTCAACTCCATACCTTCGACTTTCCGTCCTAAGTGCTGCTTTGCCCTGGCCTGAGATGCCTAGTCCAGTCATGAGTCCTGTGTACCTGTTCCAGGGATGTTTAGCCCTGTCATCGGCTAGCTATGTGGAAACAGATAAGAAATATTTCCCTGTCCAAACATTTTCTCTTTAAAAACCTTCAAAAAAAAACTCATAAAATTTTATCAAAACTTATCAAAACAAGTTTTAACTTCATTTTTTTTATATGAGAACCATTTCAACTTTTTCATCTTTGATAAAAGAACCTTCCATCATTGAAATTAAACATAAAAACAAGAGGAAAGACCCCTAAAATGTTAGTTTAAAAAAAAAACTATTTTATTTGTTAAAATTTACATTTATTGTTTTACACTATTTTCCAAAAATATATTTTGAGACTGTATAACCTGGTGTTTCGTTGCTAAGTGCCCCACAACCGTGTGCTTACTCAAGTTGGCAAGAATGCCAGGCTCGATAGGACCCAAAGTATAGGAAGTTGTCATCTCTTCTATTGTGTTTTATTTTTTTTAACGTAACAGTTTATTGGTTTTTCGGTAGGATTGAAGTTCCGATCGAATTTTTCTTACAGCAGCACCCAACGCCACTTTTTTTACATTCTTTCCTTTTTTAACACTTTTAGTTTTTTTGCGTTTATGGCCCATTCCAAATGTTTGCTTTGTTTTCATAGATTTTCCTTCTTTTACTTTTCTGACATTTTTTCCGTTTTTTGTTCCTCCTGTGATTTTGTTTTCAGCTCCATTCCAAACCTCTGCTTTACTTTCATAGCTTTTGCAACAAACCAAGCAGCAGCCTTATCTTTGAGTCCTGTATTGGTCGACTTCACAATTTGTTCTGCCGCGTCTTGCAGTTGCTTATCAGCTTTGTGTCGTTCTTCTAAATTATTCAAATTATTTGCGTAACTGATATCATGTTTTTTGCAAGCTTTATCTAATTGATTAATTCCAGGGTCACCCCTAGCTAATCTCTTATTTAGACGAGTGCCTGGGCCACAGAATTGGTAAAAAGGAAGGTGTAGTTCAACTGGTAACTTATTTATCAGAGAATTAAAAATACCATAACCTTTCTTTTTGTCGCACTGTCTTTTGCGGTCGGGTAACAACATTTGAATGAAAACAATTATATATCTACCTTAGCTTAAATACAAATTTTAGTCTCTATCGTCATGCGTCTCGTGCAACAACAAGATAAAATTTCTGTTATTAATTTAGATGAAAAAATTGGCCATGGTAGCATTAAGTCTCGCCATGGAAAACTACTACCGAATTCTATTCGAGGTCTTATAATAGGACCATCAAACTGTGGAAAAACCAATGTTCTTATTACACTTTTAACACACCCTCTTGGTTTACGTTTTGAAAATGTTTATGTCTACTCTAAATCACTTTTTCAACCAAAATATGAATATCTAAAGAAGATTTTGACTTCGATAAAGGGATTAGGATATTACACGTTTGATGACACCTCCAACGTCATACATCCAAACGAAGCAAAAGAAAATTCTGTCTTTGTATTCGATGATGTAATTTGTGATAATCAGGATATTATAAGAACATATTACAGTATGGGTAGACATAGAAATATTGATTGTTTTTATTTAGCCCAAACGTATTCTAGAGTGCCAAAACAACTGGTTCGAGACAATACAAATTTTCTTGTAGTGTTTAAACAAGATGAAACAAATCTCAAACACATTTTTTCCGACCATGTTTCACCAGACTTTACATTTTCTCAGTTTCAAGAAATTTCTGGAAAATGTTGGAGTGATAAACATGATTTTTTGGTGATTGATAAAGACGCTGATTTAAACAGTGGAAGATATAGAAAAGGTTTTGACAACTACATATATTTATAACATATTCACATTCTTTATTAGTTGCAAGTTGAATGAACGGAAGCACACATCATAATCATGTTAATTAATGATATATCTTTAAAACGTGAACTTGTTTTAATGACTGACGCTGTAAGGAAAAAGTTTAAAGCTCTGAAAAGTGAGCAGTTACATGACAAAATTGGGTTGGATAAATTTTATGGACCCATTTCCAAACCCCTAGTCTCGATTTCAGAAAATGTTGCGAGCATCAAGAAAAATAAAAAACCTGCAGCTGTCTCAATATCAACAAATACAAGGAATAATGATGTGGAGAAAGAGGAGGGAACTGAAAATATCAGCGAAAAATCATTTGGGAAAAAAAATTTAGAATTATATCCAATTAGTCCGCCATTAACAGGCACGCCCTCAAACAATTCAAAGTTGACCGATAGTTCACCGAATACAACAGGGCTGACTGATAATGATATATCTTTTATGCGAAGATCCGGAGGAGAATCACAAGCTATAGCTATGACCTATATATATGGGTTAAAAGATAATCCAACAAGGTATGATACTGTGTATGGAGTCCGATATAATATTGCTAATAAGAAGATGTATATAGGAGATGTAATAATAAGATTTCCTGGTGGAATGATAACATTATGGCGTGGAAAACATAAACTCGGAGAATACATCGGATCTCGACAATTATATGACTTACTGTTTTTAAAGAAACCGCATGAATCCAGCATAAACGAAATTGATCAGAATGTTCTCAGCGATTACAAAGATATTCTTCAAGTTTCTAATGCCTACTTTAATCGATACGATAAAATAAATGGAATAAATAAAAGTAAATCTGCTAAATTTACCAATTTTATTAAACCGCTTATTTTTGAAAAAACAGGATCTGGTCTTAAAAAGCGACAAAACATAAATTTAAAAAATACATTACTTGACAATAAAAAAGTTGAGTATGTGTACTGGAATACAGCGCAGGAGTTGGTTGCACGCTTGCGACTATTGTGGAGTTCTAAAATGGCTGGGCATACAAAGCACGATAGTGAAATACTGTCCATTATTGAAGAGCTCAAAGAAGAAGGTGTTATATATTAATTAAAAAAAATAAACATTTAAAACCATGAATATTTTTAATTTAGTGTTAGTTGTTAAATGAAATGGTTGGTGTGAACACTATAGATAAGTTCGGACGCTTGGGTCATAGTTCTAAAGTGAAGATTATAAAAGGGCTGAATGGAAACGGTTTTAAATTGACTTCAGACCAACAGTTTGATATTGATAATAAGCGGTTATGCAACGTTGGAGATGCGATAAATGAAAACGATGCAGTTAATTCGAAGTTTTTGGAAAACCGTCTAGGAAAGATTGTAGAAGACTTAAAAGCAGCTATAACAGTAGCTGTTAGTCTTGTTCAATCCAATTTAGAAGACTTTATAAAGAACAAAAAACCAACAGTTGAAGATTTAGATTCTGAGGTATGGTACAAACTTCAACATTTGCGTATAAGAATCGAAAAAATTGAAAAAATTGTTTTATTACATCATCCAGGCTCAACTGTGTAAAAAATTACAAAGAAGCTAAAATGGTTAGTCAGGAAAAACTAAGTGTAGTTAATGAGTTGCACAGAACAGCAAGGAAAAATTTTCCCAGAAGAAAAACTATAATTAAGGGATATAATGATTTGTGGCAAATCGATTTGGCTGATATGCAACAGTATTTAAAAGAAAATAACGGTTATCGATATATTTTGGTCTGCATAAATTGCTTTTCTAAATTCGTGTGGGTCAGGCCCTTACGGACCAAAACAGGACCTGAAGTACATGACGCAATGAAAGATATATTTAAAGAGGCAAAATGTTTCCCTAGCAATCTCCAATCTGATCAAGGAACAGAATTTTTTAATGCTAATTTTCGAGCACTTATGAAGAAAAAAAGAATTAATCATTACTGCACGTATAGTACCAAAAAAGCAGCTATCGTTGAAAGGGTAATTAAAACAATAAAAAACAAATTATTTAAGGAGTTTTCTGCTAGGGGTAGCTACAAATGGATTGATATTTTAGAACAAATAGTTAATAAATACAATAGAACAGTACACACCACTATTAAAATGAGACCAATTGATGTCAAGCCAAACTCCCATATTAGAGCATTTCAAAACATAAAAATTGCGCCGAAAAAGTTTAAGTTTAAAGTTGGAGACAAAGTTCGAATAAGTAAATATAAATCAATTTTTGAAAAAGGATATACTCCATCGTGGTCTACAGAGCTGTTTATAATTGATAAAGTTAATTTTACAAATCCAGCCTCATATATTTTAAAAAGTCTTGATGGAGAACCAATACGTGGAGCATTTTACGAATTAGAACTATAAAAAACCAAAAATCCGGATGTATATTTAGTAGAAAAAATACTTCGAAAACGAAAAATGAACCATAGAAATGAGTATTACGTTAAGTGGCTGGGTTTCCCTGAAAAGCACAATTCATGGATTAACGCTGCAGATATTGTATAAAGTTTATGGTTTTAAAATTTTGCACATCACTTTTCTACTGGCTACTCTATTGTAAATATGTTTGTTGACGTACAAGGATTTAAGGCTCACAATAACAAATTTATACCCAAAGAATTGGCGGCTTATGATGGTTTAAAAATAGCTCATTACGTTTTTAAACCTCCATTTAACATTAGCAAATTGGATTTAAAATATAAGAAACAAGCCAATTGGATTATGAAGTACCACCACTACATAAACTGGTCTAATGGATTTACCAATATTGAAGATTTTAAAGATATTATACAGCACATTTCAAGTCTGTCAGAATTTGTGTATGTTAAAGGGCTGGAAAAAGCCAATTTTATCCGAAAATATATTTCCAATGTTATTGAACTTCCAGAACATCCTCCGCTGCCCAAAGGAAATCCTAGCTGTTCATATCACAACAATAAAAATTTATCTATATGTGCTTTGTCCAATGTAAAATTTTTAAAAAATTTATTAAATGGTAATACTGCCTAGTTTAAACATGGTCTTTTTATTTGTTTTTTTAGGTTAAGGTAGTAAATAAAAAAACACTTAAATAAGTACATAAATGTATTTTTTTATTACACAAATAATAACAATTGCTAATATACATGGTTTACTACACAACATTAGAACGGTAACATAGTTCTTTCTATTCTAGCCAAATCATTTTCATTTAAAGATCTAAGATAAGATAGCACTTCTAAAAACTCTTGGCATGATTTAATTTCTGAATGACCCCAAGGTAATGTACTCGTAGTGCCCGGTATTAAATAACGTTTGTCATCGTGGGAAGACAGAGCTACTTTATTTTTTGTTTCGGTGTAGATATTATGTAATTCACTCTTAAATGTTTTCATTTTACGAAAAATTAAACCGCCCTTTTCTACAATATTTTTATAATCCTCAATTGACATTTGTTTTTTAATAATCGATTTTTTTATACCTTTTGCCTTTTTAGTCTCTTTTAAAAGAGATTTTATACAATATGCCTTCGCGCCAGTACCATAAAAAGCCATTATTGGATTTCCAGGAAATTCATCTTTCATTTTTCCCAACACCGAAGGACCTTTTATAATGCCAAACCTATTATTGGTATCATAGTTAGACGTGTCAAAATAATTCGGATTATCAACCATATATTTATAAAAATCATTTGTTATGACTTTCATTACTAATGAATCGGTATCCATGTATAAGAGAGACGCTTTATCTTTGAATTGTTTTTTCATAACATTATAGAAAAAGTCATAAATAACTGTTTTTGACAAGTCCAAGATACAAAAACCAAGATAAATTGGTTTGTCGTACACAACCTTTAGCTTTCCCATGTGAAGAGCAACAAAATCGTCGGAAAATATTGAGCTGTTCTTGAAATTGGGTCGCGCAACTAATGCTCTAGCACCAACTTTTCGACCAATAGTTTCCCAACTTGTGACTAATTTTATGTCCTTGCGATTTTCTACATTCTCCATAGTCTTACCATATATGGAGTTTGTAGAAAACTTAAAAAAGTCACTCTCAAAAGGAGTTTTTGCCTTATTTCTTAAATCCGTGTTAAAATCAATGTATCTTTTTAACCAAGGAGATTGATTAAACTTTAATATTCGATGGGTTTTTATAATAATAAGGCCATGTTCAATGGCTTGTTTTAAAGTCCTATAGTGAACAACATACTTTTGTTTGTGGTTTAAGTTTGGGATAAGTTTTTTAATTTTTGACTGGGATTCAGGGGGAATTAAATTTTCAACCAAAAAAGGGAGGTCTGAATGAGAATTGTGTAAATCAAGTGGATAATAAACATCAACCTCAAGTACATATCCAATAGGACTATTTTCTGAAATATCAGAAATATTTAATTGCAAGATTTCCTGTTCTGTAAGCCATTCAAACCCATCAGTGGGCAAAGGTTGAGACATGCTATGCCCGTATAAATTTGTTGCGTCTAAGTACATAATGAAAGATGAATCAACATTGGGGTCAAACTCTGGAAGATACTTATTATTCGCGATATGTTTTCGATCTGTACATTGGCTTACACCCCCCCGAATACCGTTTTTAAAGAAATGTATCATATCGATGTCGGTTAGTAGCTCTAATTGAACTTTAGTCATTCTAAGCATAGCATCAAAGGACAGTGAGGGTAGTGTGTAATATTGCGCTGGATCTAATTTATAGGCTTTTAATGAATTTAAGCGAAATGCTTCGTAACTGTCACAAAGAGTCAGTACGTCCCCAGTTAAATAAAAATTTGCAAATTCGCCCAGATTTCTACATCCAAATGTTTTCCAAACTTTTTTTGCTCTTTCATAGCCTTTTGTTGGTAATTCACAAACATCTAATTTTTCAAGGCTTGTGATAAAACTATAAGGAAAAACACCTTTTTGCCTCATCAAATTAAACTTTTCTGGGTCGGGAAAATACTTTTTAGTCTCAAAAAATAACTCAGAATCTAATCCTTTGCTTATAGGTTTTTCACAAGGAAAACTCACTCTAGGGACGGTTTCTCAATAACGAGTTAGGAATTTAACCTTTAAGTTAGCTTCAGCTGTCTTCTCTTTAACTAGATGGTTAACGCATAACTCGCTATTGAAAAGCAAGTCCTGAAAGTAGCGCTTTGTACACAGATATGTCAACATTGCACATCACGCATCATTATTAATGTTATTTGATGATGACTAACAACGTCAAAAAAAAATAAGTAAATTAAAAAAAATACAATTGTGTGCTTTTTTTTTGCAGTCGCAGAAATAATACAGTAAATAACGTCTTTGCTCAAATTATGGATTTCGCCTTCGGCTCAGATTACTAACTTCGTCTCGATTGTGTCCTAAGAGTTGATTTCTAACCTTGTTTTTTAATATAATATTATAATCAAGTTGTTCTAGATACTAATAATTATTGCAAGCTACTTTTGTTGTTGCGTTTTGGTTCTTTGAAATTAAAACTAATATATATCCCCAACTATGCTTTTGCGACTCTGTATAATTTAAAAAAAAGAGCAATATATGCCACTGTTCATTTACCTCATCCTGTATACACTAGTTTCACAACGTATTAAAATCCTTATTCTAGCATAATCTCACCCCAACAAGTTACCGCCTATAGTGCACATTTTCATACGTGTGGTCTTTTTTCTAAGAAAAGCCGCTTACTAACATAACAAACATTAATCTTAGCGAAGAAATCTACCATTCACCGAAAAAGTTAAGTGCATTTTTATGTCTCACAACAAAGGGATGCTCATTAAAAGACAAAATCTACCCATTTAGGGTGAAAAAAAAGCTAGGCATATATGCTTGGGACGGATATAATATCGCCACCTAAATCATATACCTACCTACACATTAAGTCAATATGCGGCTTTTTTTTTTGACCACTCGCATGGTGATTTAAAGCTTCGACCTCACACAAACGCAAATAAATACATCTTTTCTATTTTAAAAGCGTTGAATTTTTAACCTAAGTAATATTTACATTTTTTTTAACTTTGTAGGAATATTTGTATTCCCATTAAAAACGCATGGTAGAACACTAAGCTTTTGCTATGGTTTTTGCTTGGTGTTTTACCATTTATCTTGGCAGCGCTTTGCGTTTTTTTTTTAATCACGCAAATATGGGCCCAGAGTTGGCTGTTTCTTGTAAAAAAGTAAAACACATATTTTCTCAGCACAACTTGTTTATATTTTTAAGACAAATTTATTTTGATACATATAAATATATACAGCCTTACTCCTATACATTCCAAAAAAAAACATAATTTTATAAGGTAGCCAAAACAAATATAAAATGAATTATTAAAACGCAAAAAAAACCTATCGTGTAGTGGTTAGTACAGCATGTTTTTAATGTTGAATAGATTTAGAATTAATCACTATTTAAAGTAAATCATCTTGTGAAATAATACATCAATAATAGGTACATACACTTTTATTAATTTTCTTCTAAATCTGATGCAAGTTTTATAACTTTGTCCAAAATATATTTGGGCAGGAACGCCTTAATATCAAAAAAGTTCACTCCATAATTCTAACCCAATCAATCCGTTAACTAATGTGTTCAAATTCAAGTCTTTAAAGTATTCAACACAGAGAAATATTGCTTTTTTTTGTATTTTTTCTTCATTAAAAAACAATCTTCTACGTTCCAAAAACCTGGGCCTCCGCCCCGCATTTCGGCATTTTCAGCTTCAAAACACCTATCTCGAAATAACTCGAAAATATACTCTATGGCCCCTTGCAAGTCGTGAAATTCTTTGTATTCTTTGGAATCAAATCAAGACATTTTCCTTGCAAAGTCAATATTTTAATATAAAAAAGAGTCACAACGTTTTACTATTTAGCATTTCGTCAGCTTCTGAAAGATATCTGCTAAAGTGCGGAATCACAAAAAGAGTTTTTTGTAGGTTTTCTTGTAACATCAATTGAAAGAATGTAGATTCGGTAAATAATCCATAAATAAACTGCTGGCAAAACAACGCTCCACTCAAATATCTTCTTACGTTTTCTAGTTCCTCACTGGTAACTTGTGGATTCGAATTAAGTTCTTCTGCTTTTGTTATGTATAACCAATACAGTTCGGAGATATAAGTTGTCACTAAACTAATATTTAAAGTCATTTTTTAACCAATTAATTTTATTCGACAAAATCAATCTTTAGTTTTGACTGTGTACGGGCCCCAATAAATTTAGGTTCACTCTGTCCAAGGTATGTTAAAGTACACTTTTGATAATTGTTTACAGCTGAAATAAAGTCGTCGCTAAATTTTTCTACCACTCTTTTTGGTAAAAACGTTTTAAACTTGTGTTCTGTCGAGCTGTCACATAAAGTCACCAAAATTGATTTTCCGTATCTAGTGCTAATTTGCTGCATATTTTCTATTACGTAAGCTTGATCCACATTTAACTTGCAAAATGTTTTCACTTCCAGTGACATGTTTTTCTCTTCATTTAACATGGCATTAAAATCACACAAAAAACTTTTATCAATTTTTATTTTTATTGTGTTTCCAACGTTTAAACTAGTTATGATGCTGCGTTGGACCTGTTATTCATTTATATGTTCTTTTTTTTGCTTCCCCCACTATTTTAAATTTGAAAATAATCAGTAAAAAAAAGCGTTTTTTATTCGTGACGTAACCTATGATTTGTTATGCTTGTTTCGGTCCCACCAAGGCATATTAGGCACGTCTCTGGGTAAATTGATTGGTACAGTTTTTCTTCACATATGGCACACGTCAAATGACTACAATTCATTTTGTCTGTGTAATGCAGATTGACGTGCTTATTGTGGCCCATAGGAGTGTTAATACCTTGATTAAAATAACACTCACAACATAACGCAACAAATTGTTCCTCACCGATTTTGATTGCCACGTAAGACTGCGTAACACACATGGTCTTCTCACGGTACCCCGGTTTCACGGTTTTATCCGCTTTAATGTCCCGCATTCTTACGAGACCGGATGTAGCACATGTGCTCTTTTCGAACATCTCATCATTATCGGAGTCTTCTTCCTCCAAGGGATTTTCATTTTTATTGTGTTTCCAACGTTTAAACTAGTTATGATGCTGCGTTGGACCTGTTATTCATTTATATGTTCTTTTTTTTGCTTCCCCCACTATTTTAAATTTGAAAATGATGAGTAAAAAAAAGCGTTTTTTATTCGTGACGTAACCTATGATTTGTTATGCTTGTTTCGGTCCCACCAAGGCATATTAGGCACGTCTCTGGGTAAATTAATTGGTACAGTTTTTCTTCACATATGGCACACGTCAAATGACTACAATTCATTTTGTCTGTGTAATGCAGATTGACGTGCTTATTGTGGCCCATAGGAGTGTTAATCCCTTGATTAAAATAACACTCACAACATAACGCAACAAATTGTTCCTCACCGATTTTGATTGCCACGTAAGACTGCGTAACACACATGGTCTTCTCACGGTACCCCGGTTTCACGGTTTTATCCGCTTTAATGTCCCGCATTCTTACGAGACCGGATGTAGCACATGTGCTCTTTTCGAACATCTCATCATTATCGGAGTCTTCTTCCTCCAAGGGATTAATGAAACTATTGACATCCCTGTCAATCACCAACTCCTCTCTACATGTAACCATATCTTCATATTTCTTGAAGAAAAACATAAACACACCCGAAAGCAACTGAATAAAAGCACTCATTTTTGGTGCTTTTTTATTTAAATCAAAACCACTCATTTTAATTTAAATTAAAATCAATATATTTGTTAATACTCTAACAAATATAAAACTATAAAGAGACATTATTTTTTACTGCGACTTATATGTGCCGCATCCCCACCTAGCTCAAAAATAGTGGAGGAGGAAAATGTCATCCCCTCCTCGCTAGAAACTAAAGTAGTGGTGGGAGAAAAGTAGAGGGGATAGGGGGCGAAGAGAGTAGGTAAATAGGAGGGGGAGAAGAGGAGAGGGAATGAAGGGGAAAGGGGGTGAAGAGAGGGTGGGGGGTGAAGAGAGGGTGGGGGGTGAAGAGAGGGTGACGGGGTAAAGAGGTGAAGGAGTTAAAGAGGTGAAGGGGGTAAGGGGGGGGAAGGGGGGAAGGGGGGTTTGGCCAAGCCCACCCTCATCTCCTCATTTTATTTGAAAGTGGCTAACCTACCCTACTTACAGCTATAACTAAATAGAGTTGACCAAACTACTGAACAATGCACTTATTCAGTTACCAAATTTTTTATCTTTAAATTTGTCTCTTTTCACTGCGTATCAAAATAGCAAAAATTTGTAGGTATCTATAAATAAATTTTATATAAATATATAATATATTATATATAAATTAACATCGGTTGGTAAGGGGATGGGATCATACGTAAATATAATACCCTGTTTCTTGAATTTTATTGTAAACATTGACTGTCTGCTTTTCCAGCTTAAAGTTGGTGTTTTCATGCCATCTCTTTCATGCGCACTCGAAAATATCTACCTGTCACTGTATGAGCCTTTTTGACAAGAGCAACGGCTGATACGGTACTATAACTTTTCTAATGGTAATTACTAGCAAAATATGGGTTTAAAAATGAAAATTATTTTGCTCTCTTATGCTTTACTGGCTTGGGGTCATTCTTTTCATGCGAGTTAGCTTTTAGGCTTCAGAGACGAGCTGTTAGTGATCGCAAATACAGGGATGATTGTGTAGAGGCCTTTAGGGCTTTGAATATTCTTACACTACCATGTCAGTATATCTTTCTTTGTTTACTGTACATTAAAGAAAATATTTCAAGTTTTTTGACACACAGATCGCGATTCTTCAAAAGCCGTCAGAAAATCTCTCCCTTCCAAAAAATGTGACGATTTTTAAACACAAGTTTACACTCAATGCTTTTTTGTTAAGACTATTTGCTAATATTCCTTAACGGCGCAAGAACAATCCAGAGATAATATAAACTTGTCAATCGATTTCAATACGTCATCTACCAGTCATTATCTATCTCTGGTTTCTTTACTGTATTCTCCTGTTCACAGATTGCGCCGCGAATCATTGGGGATTAGGGTCACTGGATCCTAAAACCTGCGGCTGGGACCGCAGGTCTCACGATCCAGTGACCCTATGGGGGATTGTTTATTTATCACCTAGGTGATCGAATTGAGAGCAGTGACAACTAGTCAAATGGCCAGTTTCTCAACTTCCACTTAAGTTCTAAGTGCTAGTTATGGTGTGTCTCTTTTTCACTTTTTAAAAATGTATTTGGGAGATTGTAAGGGAAATTAGGGGCAAGGGCCCTATAAAGAAAAATCATGTCACATCAAAGGAGATTCACAAAAAATCTTTAATAAATTTATCCTGGAGGCAGCGCCTAAGTTAGTCGCCTCATTACCACATCATACAGCACACTTCATCCCAGGGACGTACATTTTACGTCGCTACGTTCCGGGACCAATTACGAACCTAATATATATGTTCGTACAAACGTGTAAGTAGTACATACAAATATGTACATAAATACACGTGTGTTATAAGAGCGAGATGTAAAAACCTTTATAAAGTATATGTCACAATCTTAGCAGTTTCCTACGTATAGGTGTTGGTCTAGTGGTAGAGTATCTGGGTCTCAGCCGGGAGACTCGGGTTCAATTCTCGGAATCTCCAACACTTTTTTTTAAAAATTATCGGTGAAATATCCTTGCCTGACCCAAGCCCACGTACACGTTCGGTTTTGATCCCACGTAGGACCTAAATTATATATACCTGAAATGTACGTACATAGGACGTATATAGTACGTACAAAGCGTTGGAAAATGTATGTCCCCGATACGTACATAGTACGTCCTTGTGCGTACTAGGGACGTGACGTATGTCCCAGCAATTATCTACTACTTGAGAAATCAGCCACCAAAATCACTGGGTAAGTTGCCAAAACTGTATCACTAATTTACCTATGCCACAAATTTACCTTACCTCACCCTACTAGTTTTGCATTTTTGTTTTATGAAAAAGTTTAAAAAGCAAGTTCCTGTAAGGACTCTTCCGGGAATACATAGAATATAAGAAAATGTCAAGAATAAATATAGTATTTGATTACCTATCCTATATTTCCATTATTTTATGAAATAAAAAATGTTTAAGCCTTACGTAAAATGTGTTTTGTCTAAAAGACAGTTTTTTGTTTGACTATGTTTATAGAAAAACAATTCAATAGCAAAAAGAAAATTAATAAAGCCTGGATAAGGTACTTCGTTGGTTGGTAATTATTTACTAGCATACTATAGTTACATGCAAGTAAAAACAGAGCAATAAATAATAACACCAACATAAGCTTTAATAATAATGATTACATAAATCAATCAAGATACAAACTTTTTTTTCCTCCTGAATTTGTTTGAACCTTTTTTGTCCAATGAGGCAGCCTTTTGTGAAAAAAGGACACTGCTGTTCTATAAGTGTTGGCTCTTATGATGACTGATTATCCAGCAGTATTTCAGTTGTCATTAATTTTTTTGGACGGCAACTACTCGTGAGCTTTTTAAATTGTTGCAGGAATACATCTAAAAAAGAAAAAATATAGTTCACAAGAAAAACTTAGGGACCTTTCTCCACTTGGTATTATCCAAGGATATGTATTGGGGCCATAAAACATAGCAGGGTGTTCGCAGATGTTTATTTTTGAGGACGGGCTCCCCAGTCTCCCTCATTCAAGAAAAAGTTACTTACTTAGGTGCTAAGGCTATATTTTTTGTTTTAAATTTTAGATTTATATTTGATTATTGAATTTGTATTTCTGTGATTATTTTTTATATTATGTACAACCACCGGCCTTCATGGCCAATGTTTGTAATTTTGAATAACTAAAGTCCAGTAAAAAATATCAGTCAGAGTTCAGGTATATATTTTATCTCGAAACTTATTTGTGCCGGTCCCCCAGGGAGAATTTCGACTATTGGTAATATATTTAAAAAGGGCCATGCAACTTTTTTGCTATAACTTTACCCCCCCTCCTTGAGAAGAAAATAAAAAAAAATACATGCAATAGCAAATATAAAATACCTCATAGCAGCAAAGCTAGAGTGGTGGGCCTCTTGTCTAACCATAATCTGAACATGTTTACTAACCAACTGCGTCAAGATTTCGTTTCTTAAAATTTCGTTCATGATAACCCTAAAAAAATGGCAAAAAAGTTAAATTTGAATTTGCCTGAATGTCAAAAGGTCACCGTCGCTCATTCCACACTAGAGAACTTAATGTTTCATTGACATGTACACAAAAGATTTAATTAAATTAAATTAATAATTAAATCATTACCATTTATTAAACAAGTATATGTGTTATTCCACCAAAAGTGTGCATTGTTATTGTTAAAAAACCGAAAAGTAATCTAAAGTCATTATATTTGAAGGTGCACTAGAAAAACCTATTAATAATCACATATTTAGGGAGATTTTTAAATTTTTTTAAAACGACTCCACACGGGAATGAAGCTTAACATGGCAATGACACGGGAATTATTTTTTTAACATGATAATGATGCACAATTCGGTTTTTAAGTTTTATTTACACAAAAATAAGTTGACTGAACATGGACTAAACTGAACAACTACTTATTGTTAACTTATTTATTTTAATAACTCAAATTATAAAAAATACTGGCTATTTAGGCTTTTTTGTCAAACTTATAGTAAATCCTGTTTCCTTTTGAAATTATATTTGTTTCATTAAGTTTAAAAAGTTGAATATTATATATTCATTATCGGAATTTTCACAAACCCTTAGAAATGTGACTTTTACATCTCAATCAATCAAGTCAATGTAATTTTGGCATATTGCTACATATAGATAAGTTGCTGTTTTTTTTGTGAATTTTGTGTTCATATTTGACCAAAACATAAGCATCTCTCGGCTCTTATTTCTAGAGTTAACATAAAGCAAGCTTGGTGGTGTCTGTGGTATGCTTAGACACGAATAAACGCGCTCAAGCCAAGCTCTTCTGCAGTGGTCAACGTCATCAAGGAACCTTCCCACCACTTTTTTTCAAGGATAAACGCCGCGTGAGCTTGAGCGCGTAAATACCCAGGGACAGAATTTAAAGAGGGACAGAGTCAAAATTATTTTATATAATTAATTTTTTTTTTAGTCAGGATAAAAAGCTAAAGTATTTTATTATTATTGGTTTACTGAAAAATAACTTTTTAAACCACTATTAAATTTTGCTAAGGTGCATTTTCTATTACAATTTTGCGTTGGGGACATGACATGGGAATGACGTTTGCGGGATAAAAATAACAAATTCCTATACTTTTTGTAAAAGCGTTAAGAAATAACATTGTTCTCAATAAAATTTTAAATTAAAAACCGTATTTTTATTTATTTTTTGGCTTTTGACCCTTAGGGATGCACATTTTTGGTGGAATCATTCATATACAACTGTGCTAAAAAAAAGGTTCGCAATGACAAAAAAGTAAAATCATGATAATTCTTGACATAAGAGTAAACTAGAGTTTTAAACTTCCATTGTTTTTTACTTTTTCACTATGTTTTGATAGGTTATGTATGTATCTGCAAGTATCATCACGTACTGACAATTGCAGAGACATAAGCAGTCGGGACATTGAAAAACAGAGTAAAAAAAAATTGTCAATGGAAGTTACATTCACCTTCGAATAACAATTCTTAACATGACATGTATATTACTTTTTTTGAGCACAAGTGTAAACCAAGGTGTAAACATAGTTCCTATGTTTCTCTTGACAGTTATTAAAATTTGTGGAATGTTACAGCAATGTTAGATAAAAGTGGACACATTTATAAGAGCAAAGAATACCTACCTATGTCCATGATATTATTAACGAAAAATGGGGACTTTACCAAACTAAAAACTTTGGTATAAATTATAAAATTATGAAAACCAACCTTTTTATATCAAAATATTACGAGATGATCGATAAGCTTTACCGCTCTTGGTATGTTGATTTTTTCATTATTTCTTCCTCGCTTTTTGTGTATCTAAAAAATTAACAAAAAAAACAAAATTAACAAAAAATATAATATTTTGAATAAATAAAATTAAGGGGCATCTGTATTGATACCAGTAGGGTGATTTTTGTTGGTTGTTTGGCTACTCTGTTATGTTCAGCTTTATTCTGCCTGCTGTAGTAAGGCCCTGTCATGTTGTTAACTTTAATAATGATGCAAGGGCACTTTTGTTTTGTTGCATCTCTGTTATAGTTATGTTTATTCTGTGCAGAGCCATTTTTTGTTGTGCTGTTAACTTAAAAGATAACCACACACACTAATTACAGCCACAAGATAAAAACAAACCAAAACCACTTTAAACTAATGGTATGACTTATGTAAGTATTGCTTAAGGGTGCCTACACAGAATAAAAATAAAGGTAAAAAAATGACAAAAAATCAACCAAAAGCATCCTGGTACACCTTTGCTTAATAATGTAGTTCCGGTTAGCGTTTGCAGTTTGGTTTTGAGAATCAAGATTCAGATGAAATTTTTTCTTTTTTATTACATTTTTGTTCTTAACTAATTTCCATTCATTTTTATGTAAACTAGATTAAAAATTTAAATAGGTTGCAAAATATTCTTTACTCTGTCAATTTATATACTTGAAAACTTGCAAATACCATCTCAAATATCAAATTATGACATTAACTTTTATATTTTAAATGAAATATTCCTATTTTTTTTTAAATTAAAGTGGTTTTTTTTCTTAATTCCAAAAAATACAAATAATAGACCAGGTTTGTGGTTTACCTTTGTTGGTTTTCTAGTAACTTATAAATACTGTCCCATTATCATCTTTGGCTTTATCAAAAATGTAAGTTTCAGAATAAATATGACAGTGCAGCATACTAACCTGTAACTGTGAATGGTTTTAATAAATGCCAGCTTCTTCCTCTTGGTATCACTGCTGCTGGTTGATGTATAGCTGCTTTGAATTTCTTGATTTAATCTGAAAAAAGTTTAAAGCAAAATAAAGCGGAATATTGCAGTTAAAAAATCAAACATTTTGAACAGGAAACTCTTGACAGGAAAAAACTAAAGTAAATAAATAAAAACTGAATTTTAAGAAAGGTAGCAGTAACATAAAAATTAGGTAAAAATAGTAAAAATACTAAAAGTAAAATTAGTTTAAAAAATGTGGTTTTCTATATCATAACAAATATCAGAGAGCAAAAATTACTTTCTTTTTCTTACAATTCTTTTCAATGTCTTTTCCTTAGAAATGCTCCCTGATGAAGACGCAGATGAAACAGCTATAGGTGCATTTTGTGAAACTTGACTTATGCTTGCATCTGAACTCATCAAAATTGAGTTTTGTGATATATCACTGATGCTGGTCCTATGCAGACTTAAATATTGAATTTCTATGTCCAAAAGTAAGGATGGCACAGCATTAAATTTAGGCATCTTTCTCTTCTATTTATCTGATAAGAAGTCTTCAACTTTAAAATGCGTGGAGCACACTAATTTGTTCCTGTTCCTTTGCTACTCTTCAGGATTCACTTGAAGTGCCTGACGCCATATTTTGGATATCGGACCTTAGTTTGGGATCCTAAAAAAATGTGAAACCTTTTGTTATTGAATTATTCACAAGATATTTTGTAATTGTTTAATTACAAAACCAATGTTACATTTTTTGGTGGAAAGGACATTATTTTTCATGATAAATGCAACATACTAAAAATTGATAAAAAAAAACATATTAATGTATCAGTTTCTCGCTCTGTAGTAGCTAGGTAGGTACCTACACATATATTTTATTTAAAATTTAGCAATTTTAAACTGTTTGGTTTGTATAATTATATTTATTTCCTCTAATTACTTAATTTGCAGTGCCTGTATGGAAACATTTACTTGTCAAATATCAGTCTGACACTAGATATACAAAAAAAAACTACTAAAACTAACTGGGTATGCATGCTTTAAAAAAAAAATGTTTTTTTGTCCATTTTTTTGTGCACCTAAACTATTAATCTAAAAGTAAATTAAATATCCTTGCTTCTAGTTGCACTTTGTTGCCAAAAAATAAGTTTGCTGAGCACAAAGTATGGTTAAGTGAACCCACAACATTTAGAGCACAAATAAAACAAAATTACTTATTGTATCAGGCAAACGAGGGGGATTTCACTTTTTTTTTGTAGAGTTCGCATGTTTTTAGAAAATGTGAAACAAAGGAAACAAAAATAAGGATTTTTTTTGAAACTAGAATGAAAACTAAGAGAAAAAACAGAAAAATATTTAAAATAATGTAAAAAAAAATCAAATTAATGTGCACCAAAATGTACATATATACCTGCCAGTGAAATTACCCTTGTAGGCAGGCAACTTTACACTCATTTTCTTCACCAATTTTTAAATTTTTTACAAAAATAAAATAATTTTGGGGGTATTGGCATTGCCTACCTATTTCATACATGACAACTTACCACCATTTCTAAAAATAATGTTATTGTTCCTGTCACAATGAACAGCAACATCGAGTTTGTAACGGTGATACAAAATATTTATGAATTAGGTACTCTACTTGGTACTCGATGGGATTAACACATTAAAACTTAAGGTAATGGGGCCTTAAAGGTCCAGTCATGGTTCCATAAAGTACCTAAGAAGTAAGATATAAAAATTATTAATTTCTTACTGTAAGCTAAGCTGTGAACTATTAACAAATGCATGTATAGTATGTAGTTTATTTTTCTTTGCATCTTACTTCTTCTGCTTAATTTACAGAACAATAAATCCAGCTTTAAGGTCAATTTATGCTTGTATCTTAGATCAACAAGCAGTACAAAGTTTGCAGGTTGTTTAATTACCCTGTAAAAAATCCGCAAAGAATGTCTTAGCTTGATCTAAGTAGCGAGCATAAACTGACCCTTACACTTACTTGTGAAAAGAAATGTTGACGTCCTCCGTCAGCCTCCTTATCGATTTACAATTTTTCAGTGCACAAGTCATATTCTACAAATACACACAGACCACTTAAGGGTTCTAAAAAGTAGCTTTACACCAAAGGAAAAATTATTAAATAAAACACAAAAACCAGGTCGACGAACTCCAAAACAAAACGACAAAACTAAGGTTATGAAGAATGTCAGGCAGACACACTGACATTGTTTAGTTGCAAATACAGTGAGTCGACCAATTTCGATGTTTGCATAGCGTAAACTTTTTTCCTGGTAAGGGGTGTTACCTAGGTATATATGCTGGATCTCTCTTAGCCGAATACATTTAGGAAAGGAGAACACCAGAAACTATGCCTAGGGTAAGCTCACAAAAAAAAGACGTGGGTGGTTAATTTTGATGGTGGCGGTATCTATAATATAACCATTTAGGTACTTTTTGATGCTACGCATATAGCTAATATTGATAGGTAACCAGTATAGTCCATGTTTTTACATTTCCGCATGTTTTAGCTTTAGAGGAAAATAATACTCAATTTGTTTTTTATTAGAGGAAGAGGATTACAAAGCTTATTAATACAATCTAGAGGGTTTTTGAAATTAGGTGTCCATTATTTGGAAAATTACAAATATTTCCAATTTAGTTTTACAGGTCTCTATTAAGGGTATTTCTGACTGTTTCTGACGTAATATGGGCGCGCCAATTTTGAAACACCCCAAAAGTTAAAACAGTTTTTTTCAAAAAATAAACAAAATTTTAAAAAAGTACCAAGATTTGATGGAAAAACATAGTCCAATAAACAATTTAGGCAAAATTTCAGGCCATTTGGAAGTCCCGTTTCCGAGAAACATGCCGAAAAAGAATTGCCTAATAAATGGACCCAACAGCGTTGCCGGTTTAACGATGTAATTGGGCCGTTAAAATTTAGTTTCTTAATACTGTTCTAATAAATAAACAATATGTCAGTTTTAATTTTTATAGGCTGTTTTTCTGAAAACCCTGTTTTTTATTTAAAAATGGATGTTATTAAGCTTATTTTTATGTGTAAACAAACGTTTAAAACTTTTAACATACAAAACCATAGATAGCCATGGAATCTATAAAGATTTTCTTACTTAAACATGCTTTTTATACGTTGGAACAGTTTCTTAATGCCGATTTTTTAGAAATATCTATTTTTTCCACTAATGAAAGCAACTTATAAGGTGCTGTTTTTTTTTAAATTATTTTTCCTTGTAGTGTATTTTTTAAATTGGATGCATCAGAATAAATACTAGTTGGAAATAAATAAAATTTTTGTTTTTTTTTAACTAACCCAATTCAAAAAAAAATTGTTTTCACCTGACTCGACTAATATTTTTAAATAAATAAAAAAAAGAGAGTTTTACCAACAGAAAACTATTGGGTATTCTGTTATTATTTTTAAGCATGTTTAAGTAAGTTTAAATGTATGTTAGTAGTTTCATTTTAAAGTCGTTTGTTTTACTACATTTGGTTTGAATTCTCATTGTAGGAACTCAAATTTTAGAATTGTGAACTTTATCTATTTTATATTCGTTAGTAAATTAATGTAAGTGAGTCATTTGTCTGCGTGTCTGTATTAAATTTATTTATTTACTTATATTTGTAATACTTTTTATAATTATGTAAGTAATGTTTGTTATTTTATTTGATATTTTTATTTTTTTGGACGTGTGTAAGTGCACAAGCATAATTAGCACCAATAGAGGTATCTTGAATCTTGAAATATAATTTGTCCACGCAAGCGACGAAATAATGCTAAAACTAAGCGCTTTTTGTTACTTACTTGTTAAAGGGCCATAATTTCTTCGCAATTATATTAACCCAGAATGATTGATTAGCGGATATATAGGAATATACCTAAATACCATTTATAATACCTTGTTAATTTATTGCTTATGTCACACACTATCCACTGTCTATAGGTATGCAGTCACAATAATGCCACCTTTTTTCTCCTTTTTTTCCCCAAGTTTAATTTCGTATTTCTTTGCTACCTTATTAACCTCCATTTTAAAATTAAATCATTTTTGAAGTTAGGCTATTTAAATATTTAGAAAAAACGGACCTTACTCAGTTAATACCAAAGAAATATATAAGGTGAAACTTTTAACATATTACCAAAATTTAGCAGTAGGGTCAATATTTGTTTAAAGCATTTGGACGGTAAATTAAATTAGAAAATATGTACAAAAAAATGGTGTTAACTATTCATCTGTTAAAATAATCCGTTCTGCATTATCTATGGAAAACAATTCACTACAGCTACAACGCAACTACGACGACACTACCACAGTCTAAATGCACCTTGACATATTATCACTAACTGCTATTGAAGGCAACATTGAAGTCCCGTATCTGGAGGCAATGGCAATACACATGATGTCTTGGATATTAAGGAAAGTGAGTTCAATGAAAATGTGAGTAGCTACCCATTTTATTATAATCCTTGATTTAAATAAAGCTAATAAGGTAAACTTAATGAAATGAAGTATCCAGATAAAAATCTTAATATTGTTGATATTCATCCGTTTGTAACATGTAACTCAAAGAGTGTAAACTAGCAATTTGAAAAGCTAGCTGGTGCCCGTGACTTCATTGCATGTACTCTTAAATTATATTTTTTATGAGTCTAAATCGAAAGACCGCTGTGCATATATTCATGTGTGGATTTTATTTAAAAAAGTGTTTTTTTCAAACCCATATTTTTTTTACTGTATTATGTAACTAGAGAAGGATCTCATACACTTGTCGAGTTAGAAACCGGCCCAGAAAATCTACCAAGCAACACTAAAAACAAAGAAAATGAAAATGAATCATAAAACAAGATCAAATAGAAAAGTTGTAAGGATCCCCCCAATTACTAACTAAATTTGTCGATTGGAACAGCGTTTGGCTATCGTTTATTTTAGTACCAACCCTCGGGTAAACCCAGCATTAAACATGAATGATAGGTACCTAGTTAGTGTACTTTGTAATTCTAGTCACTACTGTTTTTTTAGATGATGATTTTACTCTTGATTATATTGTAAAAGCTGTAAATACGAAGGCCCTTTTATCCTATGGCATTGAAGTTAAACATTTGCCCACTTTAAATGTGATTAGAAAAAACCCCCAGGAATTTGCACCCAATGCAGTTAAGCAGCTCAAAGGTAAAGTATAATAAATTCTGTCCATTTTGGTGTAAAACCAATTCTATATAAGGACATTTTTAAATAAAATCTCTTTCTCCAAGGGTTTATACATCTTTCGTTCTGGTGAAATTTCTCATGGCTCTTTTTTTATCAGTAGGTAGGGCTGGAAATTCAAAGACTTGGATTTATTTGACGGTCGTTTTATTTCCACAATTCTAAAATCCATTTAGAATTTTCTATAGTATGCACTTTAAACAAGCTAATAAATTAAATTAAATTTCATAAACTGTCATATGGGTCGCGATTCTTCAAAAACTGTCAGAAAATCTCGCCCTTACAAAAAATATGACGATTTTTAAACACAAGTTTACACTTATTGCTTTTTGACAGGACTATTTGCTAATATTCCTTAAAATTTAGTTTCTTAATACTGTTTTAGTAATTTTTATATGCTGTTTTTCTGAAAAATTCAGTTTTTTATTTAAAAATGTACGTTATTAAGCTTATTTTTTTCTATAAGCCAATTTTTAAAACTTTTAACATACAAAACCATAGTTGCCCATGTAATATGTTGTGAATATTACAGTATATGTTTCGACATGTAAACGTAGACACCGCTCGATATTTCCTGCCGTCATCGTGCTATACGCGCCAGAATGCAAGCATCCTATTAGCGTATTGATCCGTGTTTCCAGTACTTGTGAAAAGGGGAAGCTGCAGTTATAAATATCCCCTCCTACGTCCTACAAAACAATATCAGTGGAAAAATCGAACATTCTTAATTATTGTAAAAAATAAGTACATCACAAACCGAATGTTCAACAATAAAAAATAATTTTCTACTGCTTTTTATGACAATCGTGGCCATATGTCGCGGTCACTGTTCAGAAAAGTCACACAAATTCTGTTTTTGCTTTTACAGGTGAGAATTTTCGACAATTTTTGATGTTTATTGGTACGCATAACAATTTAGCTCCGCCGTAAACTAGTTCTGCAGAATATCTTGAAAATAATAAATTTACAAAATGACTCGATAAGTTAAAATCGCCACTTTCCAAAATTGTGAAGGGTGAGATTTTTTGTCGTTTCTGAAAAATCGCGACCTAAATGTCAGTTATACAACCACCACAAACACTTTTTTAAATCCCTTTAAAATAAAATCGATTTAGTGTGTAAAACGGTTTTAGTGGTGTTTATACGATAAAATTTTGAAACCATCCTTATATAAAAGTACTTTAAGAGGTCCTTATAAACAAGGTAATTGATTGCTGAGCTATTTTTGACAGTTTTACTTTTGCTGCAAGGTAATTTTGTTTCCATGGATGTAGTAGTAAATGTTTTCATGTTAAAAAAGCAAAACTAGTTTTGTTGTACCATTTTTTACCTTTTTTAGACTTTGGTTATGCCGTTGATTTTAATAATGGTTTTGAAAATAGGGAAAGGCAAAGCACAGAAAACCAAATTTTTGATAAAAGTAATGAAAAATTATGGGTCTCACACAAAAAAAATAGCAGACCATAAGGCTACACAATTATTATTAAAAATTGGGGGAAGGGATGAATACTATGAATGATGATGAATCAAATTGCTGAAGAAATAAAAAAAGGATGATTTTTCTTGGGGATGGGAAGGAAGGTGCAGAAAAATGCAGACAAAAGTTTTCGAACCTGCAAAAGTTCTTCACAAGTTATACAGATAGGAGAAACCAGACGGGGGGAGGATTTCAGCAGAAACCACCATTTTTTAATGAACTTAAGGAAATTCTGGGAAACAAAGACAAAATAACACCTACATATCTGGTGGATTCAATGCAGAGTTGCAAAGATAGGGACAACTTAATTCAGCCTGGATCAAAAGAAAATGTACCGTTTCCAATTGAACCAATTGCAGGCTCTAGTTCCAGTAAAGATATATCGGATGATTCACCAGAGGTAAATACCCGAAAAAGTACCCTTATTGGGAGAAGAAATGTAAAACCTGGATAAGCCAAACATGAAATTTTAGAAGTTATTAAGGAAGGCCAGAAATCTTACACTGCAAGTGTAAATAGTCACTAAATTTTTGAAAAAAACCTGAAAGGTCAGACACATTGCATGAAGGAACAAACTGCCCAAAAACAAAAACTTGCTTTATATCAAAAGAAGAAGGTCATCATCATCCTCAAATGATAACCTAATGACCTAATGATCTTTTAGTAATACTAAAAGGCTGTATTATTTTTCATACATATTATTTAAAGTGTAATTAAACTTTTTTGTACTACCCTTAATGTTTAATATAAACCTTTAGTAACATAAAATTAAAAGGCTGTAAAATAAAATATAATTTTAATGTTTTTAACAAGCTTTATTTAAATAATTTAGTTCGATTTTAGTAACACAAACTTTAGTACTTACTAAGAAGACTGTAACTGTTAAAGTAGCTAGTATTATTTTAAATAGGTAAAATTTTTTGTTATACTCTTAATGTATAATTCTTATAAAAACCTTTAGTGAAAGTAATACGCTCTAAAATAGGTATAATCTCAATGTTTCTGAAAGAGACTTATTTCAATATTTTAGTTTGATTTTAACTTTAGTACTGAGAAGGCTTAAGGTTTTAAGAAAAAAAGTCCTGTTAATTTATTACTTTAAAATATTTTCCAGGCCAATTATGTAAAAGTATAACATTTTTTATAAAAAATAAAGAGTAAATGAAAAATGATTGAGTAGATAACTTTATTTTAATACATAATATTAACAAAAAAAAATTACAAATTCTTTCTCTTTTTGCCCTTCCTGCTGCTTGAGGATATTCTTGGTAATATGGCTCATTATTGGGATCATTTTTTTAATCATAACCTTTCTCAAATAAATCCCCATTTAGCAAGCAAAAATTGTGCAATACGCAGCATCCTAATATTATATTTACAGCTCGTTTCACAGTATAAGAAATAAATTATTGCTATTTTCCTTACCTTTCCTTCCATTATTTGCAGATCCTGCAAATCCTTACCAATAGAGTTACATTAAATCGATCTCCAACTGAAACAAGGGTTTCACCCAATTAAAAAAAAGTCTTCAAATACAAATTTATCAACTTCTCTGAAAATAAAGGCATCCTCTTTTAATAAAAAAGTAACCATGTTACTATTAGTGCCATTATGTAAGGCCAAAATCCAGTGCACAACAATTGGGACTGGATCCCATAAGGTTTCTAAATGAAAAAAGACAACGCCATTTATATATGAAAAAAAAATTCCAACCTAACCAATTTTGACAACCGGGTTGCGATTGTGACGTCATTGATTTAAAAAAAGAAAGCTCTGGTTCTGGTTCAACCACAACCAGCACCGTTCTAAAAAAGAAAATCCCTATAAAACTGAAATTATTTACCCCTTTTCAGGGTGTTTTCAACCGATATTTTAAATTCAACCTGACCGATAAATACGTGTTTTGTGTTTGGTTGACGAGGGATGAGGTAGTGGTAAAATTAATAAATTATGGTAAGGTGAATTTAACCAGAGAGACGCCCTGGTACTAAGTGGTTAAGTTCAAGGGAATTTTTCGACAAATAGAAACGTTCTTGGAGAAACAATTAAAAGGATTTGGATGGCAACAAGGTAATAAATAGAGTATTTTCTTTACAATATATTTGCTTAGCGCAACATAGACTATTTTCTTTACAATATATTTGCTTAGCGCAACATTAAAATAAACCCGTAATAATTTGTCAAAATATTTTTTCCACTCAAAAGAGCAACCACTAAAGTTTCTATTAATCGAATAGAAAAAGATTTACTAACTTTGTTTCCCATTAAGGTCATTCATTCTTAGTGGTTACGGTAGTCAATTTATTGCTAAGTTATGGCAACATCGCTTAACCGAGTTAGAAATACAACCCACTTTTTCTGCTATTTGTAATGCAAGGTCAAATCCTGCTGAACGATAAACGATATAAGAACAAATTGGGATGATTACTCAGAGCTTACTGTTATCCTAGTTAGTCTATTTGTCCTACAGTTATTAAAGATCTAGAAGATTGACTTAATAATATCCAAATTGTAATACTGGTTTTGCGCCGTACACCATATTATCTAGGAAAGATCTTAAAGATTATTAGATAACACCATTAAACCTTTTTAAACTAAAAAATTTAAACCTAACGTTAACTTTTTTTTTATTAATAAGTTTTTTATATACTATACTCCTTTTAAGGTATCGGCGCCAAATAAGGCCCGTCGCCTAATAAGGCCGACTTATATTATCTTGATAGTCTGACAACAGCGCAAAATCAAAATTGCAAAATACGTTGCTGCCTTGTGCGTGCTGGTTCGAACATCAACGTTTTCCAACCAAGCGCGCCCCACTTCTCGTCAGTCGGTATTAGATTGTGAACTAGCGTGTTTCGCACCGGAGTTGTAAATATACAGTTTTCAGAAAAGCTTCTGGAAAACCTGGAAAAAAAAGACATTACAATTCAGTAATTTTATTGACTATATTCTTTTTTTTTTCAGTGACAAGTAGAACATGTAAGAATTTAAATTTTAATTTATAAGCCACCATGTTTAAAAATAGATCGACACCCAAAAAAGGGCCACCGACAGATATCCAAATAAGGCCATGGGCTTTATTAGTCTACCCTTATAACAAGGTTATTGGTATGGTCTGTAAATACATCAAAAGTCAATTTTCATAATTTTGAAAAATTCCCTTAAACCAAAAAAAAACAAATTCTGAGAACTCTCAGAAACCACGTTAAAACAGGAATTTAAGAAAAGAGAATGGGGCGAAATTCTTTATTGATTAGCTAACATTGGGTATCCGCTTACTGGAAAATTAATCAGAAGGTCAGTGTTTCATTTTTGTGAAGAAAATAAAGTCAAAAATACATTTTCTAAAGAGAAGGGGCTAGCAGGCCAAAAATAGTTAAAGCTATTTAGACAACGTCACCCTAATCTTGCCAAGCGAAAAGAACAACATTTGAACCTTGGTAGAGCCGCAAAGTTAAACAAGTTTGTCGTGAAATATAATTTCGACAAACTCAGGGACATAATGGTTTTAATGGACTTTTTACAAAATCCCCACCTCATTTATAATATGGATGAGAGGGGTTGTCAGCTTTGTTTGCACAAACAGCCTATGGTATTTGCTGAAAAGGCCTCAAAAAATATCCATATTATTGCTGATGAACACGCTGAAAATGTGACAATTGTGTCTTGTGGTAATGCTATTGGACAAATTGTTCCAGCGATGACATTATTTAAAGGAAAGCGTCTAAAAGAAGAATGGAATGGAATGCCAATAGGATCAACGTTACGATGACTGAAAAGGGAAGCATGACGACTGAAGTATTTGTACAATGGATTGAACATTTTTCGAAATTTAAGCCAAACGAAAAAGTTTTGTTGATTTTTGACGGAGCTTCCAGTCATTTAGATTATTCCATTTTCAGGGAGCGGAACGCCACAATATTGTTTTGTACTGTTTGCCAAGTAACACAACACAGTATCTTCAGCCAATGGATAGTTCAGTTTTTGGACCATTCGAAGCCTACTTGGATAACGAAGTTATGATATTTTGGACCAATCGACCGCATCATAAAATTACAAAATCAATTTTGGCCTAATATTTAGTAAGGCTTGGGCCAAAGCTACAACACAGTCAAATGTTGGTGCTGGATTTCGTGGAACTGGAATATACTCATTAAATCCAGATATTATTCCTGATCATGCCTTTGCCCCTTCAGAAGTGTCTTTTAGGAAGGCACCAGAAACAAGGGACAATTACTTAAGCAATAATAAAGTTGAACCTGTTGCACGAAATTATGACTATGAGGCTAGGCCTGGCACAACTGGACTAAATATTAAAAAAAGCACAAGTGAAACAAATATTTAAAAAAGGAAACAACGTGTTACTTCAGACTCGTCCAGTACGTCTGGAAACTTTTCTTTACATGATTTTGAGTATTAGGTAGGAGAAGTAGAAATGCCAAAACAATTTAATACTTTAAACAAAAAACACTTCAGAAACAGAAAACGAAAAACAGTTAGAAACAGAAAACGAGCAAACAAGAGATAAAGAAAATAAGATTGATAAACAAAAATCTAAAGAAAAATCAATCACTTCTTGTAAAGAGGTCTTGCTCACGCCTGACATAGAAGAAATAAAGTAACTCCTAAAAGAAAATCACTTCATTATAAAGCTCAACGGGTTACTAAAGATTTATTTAACAACAAAAGTAAAGACGAAAAACCAAAGCAAAAAAAAATCTAAAAAGGTAGTACAAAAGTGGTACTGCCATCTTTGCGAAGACGATAAAATACTTGATATGAGATTGTGCAATATGTGCTATCGTGATGTACATGAAGAATATGTGGGATTGACCATTAAAGACAAAGATCCTTCATTTTTATGCCCTTCCTGTACGGAATAGTATTAAGTATATCTTTCGTTATTTAATCTTGTAGATTTAAATGTTTTTTATTTTTTTCTAAAAGATATTAGCTTGGGTTTACCTTTGACCATTTTAAAAAGATTTATTTTTCTGTGTTTTTACTTGTATTTGCTATCAGTAAACTTGACTTATTTAATATTTGGACCCAGGGGTCAAAATAAGGCCCGGATGCAAAATTCTGAGCAAATATAGAAAATATTTTAAAGCTTATAACTTAAAACTTGTTAATATAGTAATTAGATTTTCTAAGGAGTTTGTATTACTGTCCAGAAAAAAAAAACTTAAAAAAAAATTTTCATGGAAAATTTTGGAGTTAAGATTTAGGTGGGCCTTAATTGGCGCTGGTACCTTATATATTTTTTTTAAAGTAAGGAATTAAATGGAACTTATGTTATGATGGATATTCCAGTCTAACGGCTTTCTTAGATAACTTGGAGGACAAGTGCTTGTCCAGGGGAATGTCTAAAGAACAGCTGATTGCCACTCAATCGATGGGTGAATTTTTTCGTGGTGATGTCATGGATTGGTATCGAGTCCGCAGAGATGTATTTAAAAATTGGGCTGATTTTGAATCCAGACTACGTAAAACATTTCTACCCCACGAACATGAAGCTAATTTGCGTCGTGAAATTCCAAAAAGGACACAAGGAGCAGACGAGCGGTTTGGCTTATAAATAACTCGTACGCAGAGTCTATTCCGGCAACTGAGGCCTCCATCACCTCAAAGCGAGCAGATTGCTCTTATAAGGCGAAGTATGCTACCACCCTTGCAAAAAGCGTTAGTTTTGCGGGATATTCAGACTGTCGACGAACTTATAGAGTTGGGCACTGCAATTGAAGAAACTTGGGTTCACGCTGTGGCTACACATGAAACAAAACAGGGCAACTCTTCTAGAGAAAATCCACGGGAATCTACCGTTGTATGTTGGCGATGTAAGAAGAGCGAAGGAAAATGTCACTGCTCGTACTTGCACCTGTTCGGGAAACGCCGACCGGGGACACTAAAGGATTCTCTAGTGACTCCAACGCCCACTCAAAACCCCCAATTAGCAGAGAAAACCTTCTTGTCGTATTCTTTAGCCCACGCTGTTGGCGATGGTCGCCCTTCATTAAATATGTTTTCTTTTGGACTATTCGATCTTAGCCCTGTTAGATTCTGGAGCGAGGTGTACAATCGCCGAAAGCCCAGGAGGGAAAAGTTTTCAGAGGCTTGACTTGAAAATAGATAGAGGTCATAGTTCCAGATGTGTCGTTGCTAATGGTCAAACTTCATATGTTCAAGGAGTAGTCGACGTTAAAATCTGTGTGATCGGGCGCGTGAAGTTTTTACCTGTGATGATTGTTCCCGATTTTTCCCATACACTGATCCTAGGCGTCGATTTTTTTAGGATTATTGACATTTTGTGTCAAAGAAACATGTCGTGAATTAACAGCTTTTAGGACGAGGTCTTTTTCAGTTTCGAAGGATGCCTTTTGGTTTAACCAACGCTCCAGCCTATTGACAACGTCTTATTGATGGAAGTCCTGGGCGTCGATTTACACCCCTATGTGTTTGTCTATTTGGTTGACGTTATTATAGTCTGTAAAGATTTCTCTGAACACCTTCGTATTCTGGGACTTGTGCTGGACCGACTGACGGCTGCTGGACTTACAGTTAGCTCAGAAAAATGTCAATTCTTTCGTCCTTCGCTTAAGTTCCTTGAATATGCTGTCGACGCTCGTGGTCTTCGTTGCGACGTTGATAAAGTAGAGGCAATTCTCAATGTTCTAGCTCCAAAGACCGTCAAAGAAGTTAGAAGTCCTGCATGGGCATGACTAGTTGGTATAGACGTTTTGTCCCGGATTTTTCCACGTTGGTAGTTCCTTTGACTCGTTTAACTCACAAGAATGCTGCTTTTTGGACCGACGACTGCGACGGTATTTGTTAGGTTAAATCGGCCTTGGTTTCTGCACCGATCCTCGATCCTCACTTGTCCAGATTTTTCTCGACCTTTTACTCTCCAGACGGAATCGGAGCGGTGTTGACGCAATCTTTCGAAGATGGCGAAAAAGTCATTTCTTATCTTTTTCATTCTTTGTCGAAAACCGCGAAAAACTACTCTACGACTGAAAGAGAGTGTTTGGCTGTTGTTTGGGCCATCGAAAAGCTGTCATTACCGACCACAGTACATTAGTGCGGCTGAACAACTTAAAAGACCCGACTGGACGACTAGCACGCTGGGCTTTACGACTATAAGCTTATGATTATAAAATCGTACATCGCAAAGGTCGATTTCATGTTGTACCTGATTATATATCCAGGGCTGTTGCAAATGTAGACTGTGCGGCGCGGCGGTGGTAGACGTGAAGTATGACTTTTCTGATACGAAGGACGCCTGGTATCTAAGAGTAAGGGTTTTCACCATTAAAGGTCCTATTAATTTTTCGCAGTGGAGAGTAGAAAATGGCCTCCTTTATAAATATGTCAGATGTACCATCCTAGAATTATCCGATGACTCAGATTACTGGAAAATAGTTATACCAAAAATTAATCGGCGGGAACTCCTTAAAGAAGCTCATGATGATGTTCGGTCTAGACATTTGGGTATTCTAAAGACATATAGTCATCTTAAAGGTAAATATTTCTGGCCAAAAATGAAGTTGACGTGATCAAATATATCGCAAAGTGCCAAATATTAGGTAGAGCAGAAAGCTCCTGCAGGATGAATGGGCAGACCTCCCGAACCCACGCAACCATGGCAAGTAATCAGCCTTGACTTTATCGGAACTTTGCCACGATCTTCAAAGCACGGTAACACTCATCTCTTGGTAGTTAGTGATTACTTTAGCAAACATGTTTTCTAGTTTTCCTCGTCGGGCGGCCACAGCCAATTTTATTTGTAAACATCTAGAGAACGACATTATCTTGACTTTTGGAGTACCCCAATATATTATCTGTGATAACGGATGTCAAATGAAGAGCAAGGGACTCCATAATTTGTCATAGAAGTACCAGTTCAAATTGTCATACACAGCAGTTTATCATCCTCATCGAGAGTACGTCTCTGATGGCCGGGAGTATTCGTATGCCGTGAAGAAGGACTCGAAGCCTGCTCTAAAAAAGCAGTGATGGTCAATATGAAGAAGTCATTTGCACATAATCGAGATCAATATAATATGAGACGCAGACCAGTATGATACTCTTCAGTTGATTTAGTGTGGCTCAGAAATAAGGTTCAATCTAACAATTAGATGAATGCCAAATTAGGCCCCAAGTATGTTGGACTTTATTGAGTGAGGAAAAAACTTGGAACAGTAACTTACCAGCTCGAAGAATTGGATGGTAAAGTATGTGTAGGAAATTGGCACGTTCAGGACTTAAAACCGGTCGCTGTAACTGACGAACACAACCTTTAGCGGCAGAACTCGTAAACGTACTTTTTCAAAAGTAGTTAACTTATTTTTGGTGGTAGCTGTCTGGGTTTATTATCTTCCCTTTTCAGACAGTTACTGTTGGGTCAGTGCTGGGCACTTTTATTTTTTTGCTCGGGGTTTTAGTGAATATCTGTTCCTAAAACAGCTTTGTAGCTAACTGAGAACCAAACATCTGAGTCTTCTCAATTCCAATTACTTGTTTCGACAGTAATTCAATTTTTTTTTCATTTCGAGTTGTGTTGGTGAAGAAAACCTTTAACGGGAAAAGTACCAAGACGCGCTACTTTACTTGTGGATGTATTTTCTTTCGGTTCAGAGTCCAAAGTATTTCGACTTTGGAACTGGTAAAGCCAAAGTCGCTTAAGTTTCAAATGTTTTTTGTTTTTCTCTTGGTGTAACTGTCAGTGTACAGTGTGTTTAACTGCACTTCCTTCCTATTTTGTTTCTCTTAGAGAACGGAAAAATCGTTTTAGCTCTGTCGTAGGCTAGTAGTTGTAACTGGAAAAAAACTCCGATAAAGACAATGGTGAAGCCTTATGTTTCCAACACAGCAGTTTTTGGTGATTTTAATTAGAGTGTTGTTAATAAGGTCACTCATAATTAGTTCAGCAAATATGGGTAATGAAGGGCTACCTATTGGGACTCTTTTTATTTAGTGTTGAGTATATTGGTGAATAGAGAGACCACATCCAGACTAATTAGTACGTAGTTTTGTGGTAGTTTATTATGTTCTATGAATTAAACTAATTGGTAGGAATTTTTAATGGAGTATTGGAATTAATTTTTTTAAGAACTAAGAATTGTACTGACATTTTTGGCTAATGCATAGGTGGGATTGCCTATACACGATGTAATAGGACGAAGTGGTAGTCCTTGTTTATGTACTTTTGGCATGCCATACATTTTTTTGGAGGAATAGGATTATAGAGGCGTAATTTTGTATCTAAACTGTTATCTATTTCGTTATTTTTTTTGGTATTACTTACTAAGTTGTTGTTTTTAGTTTGAAATCGAGAAGTTCGGTCCTAAGATAATTTTTTATAAGTAGTGGTATCATTTATTACACCTAGCACCTTGTCGGTATAATCCGTTTTGTTCCATCTGATAAAATTACTATAATGTTTGTTTTTTTGTCAAATATGTTTGACAGTCAAGATATTTCCGTAATATTATTTTTGGAAGTTTTTCTTGCTTGTAAAGGTTTGGGTTTTTTATGTGATTTGTAATTATGTTAGCTGTGATATGAGATACGTTCATGTGTGTTGACATTTGATATACTACTTATAGAGCACTATACTTCAGTTAGTAAGTCCAACAGGGGCAATTCTTTTTGTGTGTAAAGTAGGGCAAATTTTGGACCAGTGACAAGATGTTCTTGTGTTGTTGTTTTACAATGTTGTCATACTTTTTTTGTTGTTTCTTTTTGCAAAAATTAAATTGTTTTTCGTGGACGTACTTTTGCTTTTTTTCGAAAGTTTTTATAATTTTCGTTGGAATTATTTTACTAACACGCTCCGAAACACAATCCTAAACATGTTTATTTATTTAGTTAAGTGTGCGTATAGTGCCGTCGATTTCAACGTTTAAAATCGTATGTTTATAGTCACTATTTGTTTTTTCTATTTTATAAGACAATCGTTGATTAGATATTTGTGTAGTTAGTGTATTTTTAAAACTAAAAAGAACCAAAATGGTTTTGTTTTTTAAAGCTACGGTTTCAGAAAATTTCTTTCCCTCTTCAGGCTGAAAGAACGAAACAAGACTTTACAATACAGAAATGAATTTCTGCATTGAAAGTCCTGTTTCGTGGGTGTGTTGTAGTTTTGAATTAAATTTGGAAAGCCCACAATATTAAACCCCTTTAAAAAAATACTTTGATATACTTATGGTTAATACAGTATTTAAAAAACCATTAAAAAATGTTGTAAAAATACTACTAATATACTTTAATGGAGAATATCGACATTTTGTTTCTTATATTTTACAACATTTAAAAAAATTTCAACTTTTAAAATGGTAAAACCTAGATTTACGAGAATCACCAATTAAATTTGGGAGAGCAACACAAAACCACTTTAAACATTGAGGTGGAACCAAGCGAGGAGTCTAAAAGTTAAGGGATGGTACTAGTCAAGATCTTATACAATCCAATTACGCAGATCAACAGGTCATTTTTTCATAATTTTTGGAAATATCTAATTTTTTCATTTTTTTTGTGTTTAACAGTGTTGCAAATGACATTTGAAGAGATCACTCGTGAATAAGAAGAGCAAGAACATGCACGAAAAGAAGAAGAACAGGAACTTTAAGCCTTGTGGGAACTAGACGTTCCTGAGTATAGTAGCAAAATAATTTGGACAGAGGCCGAGAAGGTACGAGCGAAGACGAAGACAGTATTGCTTGGGTAGACTTGATAACCCCGGTGACCTCAGAGGTGTTGGAGAACTATCAAACACATCCGAAAAAAGTGATAGTGTCGGAAGATAAGCAGTCGTCTTAGGAATACATTAAAAGTAAAACTGTTTCTCTCTATTTTTGTTGTTACTTTGTTTTTCTGGGCAGCATACATATGGTTTATTACATCAAGATTGGTTTACGTTTGCATTAAAGACAAAGGTTTTGGCAAACTTAGGTATCCATGGGAAAATAAAGAAAACCAGTCCTTCTTAACTTCAGAAAAAACCATTTAGTATTATACCCGACGCGTTTCGGTTAAATGACCATTGTCAAGGGTGTACTAAAATGTAAAGAAAAAGAGTGTTATAAAATTAAAGAAAAACATAGGCATTTGTAACTTACATTTTAGGAAAACAAATCATCTTCGAAAGTATCTTGACTTTTGGGACACACACTGACATAAAACATTTTTATAAAAAATTAGTAAAATAGTTAAAATAGTTAAAATTAAAAACAAAACCCTAGAAAATTATACACTAATAGGAACGTTGAAGGTTATTAACAAATGGCCAAATTAAAAAAAAAATAGTAATAAAACAGACGAAACAACGATATCTTATGCACGAATAAGTAAAATATGATTGTTGATAAATGATCACTGTAAAAACTTAAATCGAACCGACAGGTACCAAATTAAAATTTATTGAACGAGTTAATAATTTTGGCCGCCTCTTTGTAGTGGACGTTAATGGGTTTATTTAGACAAACAGAATAAGGGTCGTTTTCCAAATTTGCAATCTCAAAGTTCTCCAATATGTTTAATTTTCTACTTTTATTCACATTATGGAGCATTTTAAAATCGTCATCTATATTAAAAAAGTGATTCGATTCTCTTAAATGTACCCCAAAAGCCGATTTGTCGACATTGGGTGACCTTTGAGACTGCAAATGTTCTTTGATCCGAGTTCCAAAATTCCTACCCGTTTGTCCAACGTATTTCGCCGAACAAGAACTACAAGAAAGGAGGTAAACTCCGCTTTTGTCTATTGTTTAATGGAATCTTTTGGCCTAGAAAACATATTTTTTAAATTTTGATTTGACCTAAAGACAATTTTTAACTGACTATTTAAGGATTTTAAAATATTACTCACCTAGAAAGAAACGTCCCCAATGAATGTTATTTTTACGTATTTTCGTGGTTGATTAACTGTGATTGGTTGACTTTCTTTTTGAAAATAGGTTGGTAAAGCATTTGTTGTACTTTTTCCTAACTAATTTGTATATTAAAGAAATTTTGTAACCATTATTAAGAGCAATTTGATAAATTGTGTTTAATTCTTTTGTAAAATGGACTGGACTCAGTGGGATTGTGAAAAGTCTATGAATATAAGCATTAAATGATGCAATTTTGTCACCAAAAAGTGATTGGAATCTGCCGGAATAACATTGTGTGTTTGAGTTGGCTTACGAAAAATGGAAGATTCAAAATGTTAATTTCTTCTCAATATAGTTAAATCTAAAAAATTCAAACTGGATTCTGATTCAAGTTCCAATGTAAACTTAATATTTGTGTTTAGAGAGTTTAGAAAATTATGAAATTCTTCAAGTTCCAATTGAGTACCGTTCCAGATTAGGTCACCCAATGTCGATAAATCGGCTTTTGGGGTACATTTAAGAGAGTCGAATCACTTTTTTAATATAGATAACGATTTTAAAATGCTCCATAATGTGAATAAAAGTAGAAAATTAAACATATTGGAGAACTTTGAGATTGCAAATTTGGAAAACGACCCTTATTCTATTTGTTTGAATAAACCCATTAACGCCCACTACAAAATAAATTTTAATTTGGTACCTGTCTGTTCGATTTAAGTTTTTACAGTGATCATTTATCAACAACCATATTTTACTTATTCGTCCATAAGATGTCGTTGTTTCGTCTGTTTTATTATTATTATTATTTTTTTTTTAATTTGACCATTTGTGAATAACCTTCAACGTTCCTATTAGTGTATTATTTTATATGGTTTTGTTTTTAATTTTAACTATTTTACTAATTTTTTATAAAAATGTTTTATATTAGTGTGTGTCCCAAAACTCAAGATACTTTCAAAGATGATTTGTTTTCCTAAAATGTAAGTTATAAAGTCCTATATTAATCTTTAATTTTATAACACTCTTTTTCTTTACATTTTAGTACACCCTTGATAATGGTCATGTAACCGAAACGCGTCAGGTATAATATTAAATGTTTTTTTGTGAAGTTAAGAAGAAGTGGTTTTCTTTATTTTCCCATTAAAACATGCTTCACCCCGGAGAAATTCCCCAAAAAAATTACTGATTTTAATTATGGTTTAAAAGTTTTAGGGAAAATCGCAGGCAAAGCCCCGAGTATTTTACTAATAATAAATAAAGCTTTTTACTAGACACAAAATTTTTATTAAGTTTTTTCAAGAATGTACGAAAATGTCTAATTATTTTTTTTTGTATTGAAATATAATAAGACATAGGCCTAATTAGTATTAAACAATAAAATAAAATATTTTTTTATTTTTCAGAGGTACTGATAAACAGGCTTTAGAGCGGCAACCAGATGAAATTGTGGCCGGTTCCTCAGTACCCCGGTGGTACAAACAAGGGGGTAACAAGTTAAAGCTATTTACTTAAATAAATAAATTTGCGCTGGAATAAGATCATTATTTTTTAAATTTTCTAGGACAATTTTTTAATATATACTTAATTTCTTATTGATATTAAAGAAGTGAATATGTGTGAAATCTTCGATAAAAAATAGCCTAAGAAGTTCCAAAGATTATTCGGTTTATGTTAGAGGTTGTCTGGAGCTTTAAGAATGTTTAATTTTACTGGTAATTTAAAATAAGTAATTGGTATTAAACAATTAAAAAGTTTTTTTTATTTTACAGTGAGGCTGACTTGTTGCGACAACCACTTGGCATGTTGGTGCTATTAAACGTAGTGCAAGGTTCCGCTAAAGAGGACTTTACTTTATGATCTTACGATTACTTACTTAATGCACAGGATTTCCTCTACCGATGTTTTATTTTTTTGGTATTTAATGCATCTGCATTTGAGGGACTTTTGAAATAAAATTTACAATTTTTTTAATATTTTATTATTTATATCTACGGACGGATAAATAGAAGGTAATTTAAAAAATCCTTTACTGTACCATAAAACAGGTTAATGATATTATAAAAAATATTATTGTAGCTGTTTTTAAATATTATACATAACAAATTAGAACTGATACATGGGAAGAAAGCACTCATAATAGTACATTTTTTTACTAGAATACACTAAATTAATATACTTCTTCCAAATATCTCCCTTATTCCTCTCACAACCCTTTCATATTTTAACATGGGTGTTCCACATAACATTTTTTTCCAATTTTGGTTTGTCCTCAAAAAGTGGATATATATGGATGGATTAACCCTCAAACGCAAATGCCCTGAAAGATCAAAAAATGTTGGCTTTTGATAAAAAAAAATGTTGATCCAGAATTGTCATCGACAGGACATCATTGTAGAGTCTACAAAGAGTTTGATAATAATAACATTTAAAATATTATTACAGGGCGATGACCATTTAGGAAAAGTTGCAGGTTTTCAGTTATAAAAAACTAAGGATAATTAAAGTAATAAAAATGAACCACTAGAATTTTATTTATTTTTTAAGTTAGGAAATACGGAATTTTAAAGTTAGTTATGGACGAGGTTATCGTTTTTTAAGCAAACATCAAAAAAGATTCAGGACTTTTTTTATGCTTTGGTCAGGAAATATCAGGGTATGTTGCAATTTGTTAAGTATCCTGTATTAGAGTGGCCACAAAAAAAAGCACTAGATTTTTTGTTAGGAAACTAAGATAAACAAATATATTTATTGTTATATTTATATTTAACTGTTTTGGTTATTTCAGATAACTTGATTTCTGCAAAGAAACAAGAAAAAAATGGAGGAGCTGGAAAACTCAACCACAGACGGAGATATTTTTTTCGAGACTGTAAAGAGGAAGAAAAAGCTTGTCAAAAGTTCGAAAAATATTGTGATAAGTCCGGTAAGTAATAATTTATATTTTAAACTATTCATCAGCTCTAGGCATTTTTTAAATTATTATCAGTCGTATAAATCGTTCTACCGGAAACCACTGAAATTACCTAATATCTAATAATCTCGAATGAAATAAATCAAATATTGAATCCACATAAGCAGAAACCATTTGGTAACAAAATGAAAATTAATTTCCTACATAGGTAGTTATTAAAGCAGTGGTTTAACTATCTAACCATCCAAGCACCTTTTATTCTTTTAGACTCTGAGGCATTAACATCGCTACAATCCTGGGAGGAGACATCGAGAACTAAAAATTTTGAAGGTAGGTCTTATTACTTTCAAATATGATGCAGTAACTATTTAAAAAAATTAGTGTCGTTTTTTGGCGAAAGAAATGTCATTTTGGCGTTAAACTGGTGACGTCACCGTTCAACACATTTCAAAGTATGTCAACACCGTTCCTCGGACTATTTCGAAAGCGTTTCAATCACGATTTCAATATGGCGGGAATGGTCATTTGTTAAAATACGCGAATAGTGTCGGGTCATGGAGTTCCGGCTATTTTTTTTTCGTTTTGCGATAAGAAAATGATAGAGGCTGATTTGGCAATGTGCAAAATTCAATGGGGAAAATTCCTCTTAGAGGTAGATTTAAATACTGCCAGGCAGCTTTCGTCAGATAAGTAATTTAATAGTGGGTTTATACATCAAAATAACAAAATAACCCCGGATTTATAAACCGGGGATTGGAAAGAAAAACAAAATGCTAACAAATATTTTACAGCAATAAGTTAGGTTAGGTTTTATAAAACTGTGGGTACTGGGAAGTGCATTTTGGCGATAGCAAAAACCGATGACGTTGTGGTTGAACCGGTAACGTCACATTTCGAAATCACGCAAGCACCGTGTTCTGCGACAAACAACGACTTAGAATTATTGACCCTTTATGAATAAATTTCACTAACAAATATTTAGATGCTGGGAAAGGGAAATAAAAGTAGGGAGCTATTTTTTTGGGGGCTAATTCGTTTGCTTGTTTTATTACTTTTTTATCAGAAATTTTAGTACCTGAAGATACACCTATCAATATTTACGAACTAGATTCAAGAAATTTGAGCGCCTTGTTGCCAAATGAAGCATTTTCACAGTCTCAGCCAGATAAGCCTGTAGCAGGCACTTCTCCCTTGCCTGAGGCTGCCAGTTTCCCATTGTCCGAAGCCTTCAAAATACAAATACTTAAAATTTTACCGTGACTGAATTTTTTTACCACGTTTGCAACACGTGCAGTGCACACCTCAATTTGTAGACAAAAACGTTTATAAGTTAATTATCTGTTAATTTGATTTTTGAGTTACTTTGGAGTCCCTGGACCAAAAGTTGGATAGTATTTTAAATGCACTTACTCAGCTGTCCACAGCAGGGATAATGAAGGTCCAAGAACCCCCCCAAATAAAATTAGGTAACCAAGACTATCGAAACACTAGTAAGTAGTTTTAATTTTTATTGGCTTACTTGTAGTCATTGTCTCGAAAAATAAAAGTAGGAGTCGAGAAGCAATTTTGGAAAAAACTCCTTTTTCCTTACGAGCGAGACAATTTTTTGAGTTAAGCGCGGATGGAGGGAGTATGCAAAAATATTTTCTGATGCGATTTTTTAGGTTTTGAAAACCTAACATATCATTCAAAATTTTTGGGTTACAGGTAGATTCTATATAACCTACAATTATAGTTTTAATTTAATATTTTGTTTTTTAATTTTAGTTTCTTTTTACATTGATTTAAATTGATGGGTGGCAGCAAATATCCATTTCTTTCGCATACTAAATAAATACCTAGGGAGTAAAGTGGCACTCTTTATTCCCAGATGAAAAATTTGTAGCCTGAGCGAATCGAGGGCTACAATTCGCGATAAATAGACACTTAAGTCAAGTTAGTCCCTTAAATGAGGAACCTAAATACGAAGTTGAGAAGTGCAAAAAATATTTTTTATTTGTTAAAAAATATTACCTTTTAACGGTTAAGGAAAAATTGTTTGATAATTTAAAAAAAACTTTTTTTTTAACGGTAAAAAACTATTTTTTTTTCGGAGTTAAAAAAAACATCTCTTTCAATATTGGTAAAACTTTTTTTTTGAACATTTTTTTTCGATGTTAAAAAACCAAATTTTTTCAGTGTTACAAAGACATTTCCTTTTAGTGTTGCAAAAACATTTTTTTATAATGTATATTTTTATGTATTTCATTATTTTTACAACGTCAGAAAACGGATTATTAAGCGTATTTTTCGCAGTGAATATAACGTTAGACCTAACATCCAGGCTAATGTTATATTCTCCAACTATACTTTATTTAAACGTTATTAAAATGTTTGTTTGCTTGGTGGGTGGGTAGCACAATAAAAATGTGTTTACAACTCGTTTTTTATTCGCATTTTTAAAAAACTTGCTGCGCTCGTTCTTTAAACAATGGCGTGTAAAAGAACACTACTTTAGCCACTAGTTGTAAAACTACTATTTTATGTCGTGCTGCAATTGTCCAAACTCTACCCGGTCCAAGAGAGACTTTAAATAGTGTCTGGTGAGATACTAGATATAAACACACAGGTCTAAATATTTACAGCTGTGGGAGGTACTAAATTTCAAAACCCATTTTCAAAAAACACTTACCCATAGAGAGAAGATTACAAAGTTATTGATTATTTTGTATTGTTATTGCAAAATACCACAGAAAAACTGCTTTTTTCTTAAAATATTCCATATTTTAGGAGAAATTGCCCTAAAACTAATTTTTTTTACAGGTTTCAAAATGGCAAATGGTGAATACGCCAAAAATTTGGCACATATTAGCTTCATAATCTGTGTTTGAGGTTATAAAGTTGATGATTTTTTAGATCACCTCTGGGGGGTGGTTTCAATTTATAGCCCCCAGAAAGGACTGTTTTGTGACAATTCGTAATAAGTTCCTGTATAATTCCCTAAGCAACCGTTTTTACAAGAATTAATTTACCTTATTTAATATCCCAAGTTGTTCATTAATCAATAAAACACCTCCAATTTTGTCCAGAAAAACACCATATTTTGAACCCGTTTTTAGCACAAAGAATATATTTATGAGGGCACTACGAGGCAAAACAAACATAAGCATGAAAACTGTCTCCAATGAAAAACATCCAAAACAACTGTACCTATTCATTTATTTACAAACATAATTGAAACTAAAACATTGAGTTTATCTAAAAGCTTAATCATCAAACAAAGCTTTCCACTGAAAGATCACACTCAAAGGTCTCAATTCTGCAGTTTTTATCGGTACTTTGCTAATGGCCATTTTATCATGTTCTATCAGAGAACTGGGCACCGAGCAATTCATTGAGCTGACATGACTTCTTTGCGAACGCATCAGTTGCATTCAGGTCTGTTTTAGCCGCATTTTTTTTTCATGACCTACTTTGACGAAATATTTTTATTTGTGGTTTGCGATTGCGATGGGTTTGTGTTTTTTCATACTTTCGATAGATTAAACAACATAAACAATGTTTATCGTCTCCTGATGATGCTAACGTTGTTAGCGAAACGCGCGTCGAGTGCAAAAAAGTGTAGTTTTGGTTTGTGGAAAACAATCTTAGCTTTGTTTTACTTCTGGTTTTGTTCTTAGGCAATACGAGGGAGAAGTCATAAGGAGTTTATGTTTAAAAAGTGATTCAACGGGGTAGTTCATTTCTTAGTACCGGGAATTATGAAATTAAACCTATCACAGCCCAAAACAAATCCTTATTAGATTTTTGTAGAGTGCCCGCACTATGAGTTGTTCCCATATTAAATGAGTAAATAAGCATTTTCTAACTACCAAGCTACGTTTCTATCGGTCCCGTATCCATTTCTTTTCATTTGCGGTTGCCCGAAAATGACAGTAAAAGTAAACAGCTGATTCCGCAGAAGGTTAGATATTGAAAAACAAAAAACCGAGGTGGAATTATTTTTAATGCTTTAGTGTTTTTATCTTGTTATTTAAACGTGTATAATACTATTATTGTGACTAACATCTTATGTAGTTGTATCGGATTGCATGCATAGCTGGACGTTGATTATAGTTACCCCACCACAAGCAATGGAAATCGAGCATAAATGGCCTCTTTAGAACCGGCTACCTCCTTAAAGAGGCTTTCTAACAATAATATTTATGTTTTATTATGAATCCAAGTAAACTTTAAATATTTTATTGGGCCTATCATTACGATAGTTTAAATATAAAATAAACCCGTAACAACCGTCAGTTCAAACTATGGCAATGGAGCTAGAAGAATAACTAGAAAATAACCAATGCCTTTAGTAGCTGAGGCCTTCGGGGAAGCGAACTTAACTATGTCACTACGGAAAAGGAGGTACTAGCTATTATTTACGCATTAACCAAACTAAGATTATATTTACTAAGGAGACATTTTATCTTTAGAACGGACCACATGGCTCTTACATTCATAAATCTTTGCAAGTTTTTTATTGAGCGAATTACAAGGTGGATTCTTTTTATACAGCAATTCACCTTTTCGATAGAGCATTTAGAGGATTCTCCCACACAGCCAATTTTAGCATTTTTTTTATTGGTCGCTGTTGATTTTTATGGTCTTTTACGATGGATCATTGGTGGTGTATGTTACATTCTAGTAGATGTTGACGTATTTTTAAACTTAGTAAAATTGTATCCTCTAAAAAAGACAACTACGAACGCCGTTGTAAATCGAGTCCTAACGGAATGGCTTAACGAAATACCTACAAAAAAGATTATTAGTATAGAGAGCATAATTGTTAGTTACGCATCAATCCGGATCGCACCGTCCGACCCTAGTGAACGATATATGAAAGAGCTTGGCCGTTTTTTTAGGACATGTTGCCATCATAACCATAAATCCTGACCAAAAGTGATAAAAAATATTGTCTTAAGAAAACCCCACATGCTAGTACCGGTCACAGCCCTTACGAAGTAGTTAAAGGAAAAAAGCCTAATTTTAGTCTAGATCCTAAAATAAATAAGTTTTTACCGGCTAACAAGGATAAATTATTTTATGGGGACCCGAGCATCATGGCAAAAGAATTTATTTTCAAGGAACTGAAAGGAGAATAAAGAAACAAAAGATCAAAACATTCACGTGTAAAATTGGAGACCTAGTACTTTTATACAACAACCCTATTTCAAAGGCAGCTGAAGGTTTAACAAAGAAATTTTATATTATTTGTGATGGGCCCTATACAATAACTAAACAACCACATCAAAACCTGTACGAACTCTCCCACCCTAGCAATTTAAAAATAAAAGGAAACTACAACATGAGAAATATTAAGCCGTATTACTCCAACTCACTTTAAAAAAGACAGGTCAAGATAGACGTAATCAAACCAACGCCTGCGCTAAATGAGGCCAAAATTCGACATCGAGTAAAGTCGCGGACTGGATCCTGGCTGCTAAAACACTTAGAGTATGTACCAGAAAGTAAAAAGAAAAAACTTGTAGATGAGCCAATTAATTTACGGTGGATATTAAAACCCCAGATATTAAAACGACGCCGACACCGGAACTTCCAGCATCTTCATTATGGAATGCCACGGTACCAACCGACCCACGGAAATATAGGTACTTACTACGAAAACCACAGTGTGTGGAACTCAAGACAATTCCCTGGGAGCAGTGGTAACCAGGATTTTCAGATTTTACACACACAAGTCACACAAGGTTACATGCGTAAGAAAGTTCTTACTATTCCTGAAAGACAAGAAGTTGAACCAGTGAACCGAAATCGAAAAAGAAAAGGAAGCAACCTCAAACAAAAACCCTGGCGCAGAAAAAATTACGTAGAGACTAAATTAATTTTTATTTTTTTGGTGTTTTTTATTAATGTTAAGCAAAAGTGTACAGTGTCGTGTAATAGTAGGGGAAAATTAAAGATTAATATCGAAAAGGGTAGGGATGGTTACAAAACATACTAATATTTTAAATTCTTCATTTTTATTTTTAAAATTCTGAATTTAAAGTAAGGAAAGAGGTAAACCATTCAAAAGGGGTCCACCAGTCTCGTTTCCAAGTTTAAAAAATAAAAAAGATAAAATTTTTCATATATTTTTTGAACGAAAACTAAAGCTGCTTGAAATAGAAAATTACCATGTATTTCAAAATCGTCTTAGTAACTTTTGTAATAACACACGTAGCCTCCTTTTGGGTTTCGTACGAATGTCGAACCAACTAAGAAGAAACATAAAGGTGGGTTTTGCATGAAGATAGAATCTTCATTTTTCTATAAAAACCAAAGCTCACATGGGCGGAGGCATTAAAATAAGAGTAGAGGCCAACCGATCATTTGAACTCCTTGATGCTCTGTTTTTTTTAATTTTTAGTTTTTTTTTCTTTTAAGCAAAAAGGGTAAAGGGAAATTTTGTTAAGAGAGGCTGTAACTGGTTACCCCAATTCCGAGATGCATTGATCTTGTTTTTAGAACTAGTTACACCAAGTCCGAGAAAGACAAGATATATTTGTTTTTTCTGTTAAACTAAAAAAGGGGAAATTTTCTTAACCGACGCTCTAACGGGCTACCGAAAGTCCGAGATGCGTTGATCTTGTTTTTCAGACGGGTTACACTAAGGCCGAGAAAAACAAGATAATTCAAAGGGAATGGGATAAATAATTATGTTTTCCGTGAGCACTAATAGAGAGCACTAAGAAGTTCAAATGATTATCTTAAGGCATTCTAAGTTTTAAATCAAACTGACCGCAATTAGCAATAGAAACATGCAGGCCCGACCATTACATCGAAAATCGTTTTTAGGTAAGCAAATTTCAAGGGGGCCAGGCATAGGGGAATAAGATCCTTGATTAACCTAGTACTATACACATTTCCAGGGTAGTTTATATGATGATATAAAGTTTTTTTTTGACAACATTCATATTATTTTTTCTTGGAGATCACAAGAACTGTAGAGTACACTGATGTTTTTTGATGGATTAGAGAGAGGGACGAAATCGTGCTTTATCAACAGAGGTTGTAATGATGTGGCCATAAACTAACCTCATTATTATATATGTAAGTTGGTGGAAGTCGTGCTTTGGTTGTGGTATGTTGTACCTATACGAATGTAATAAAGCTTGCCACGGATAAAGCTATGGTCGGCTGTCGTGTAATGCAAAGGGCGGGCGACAGTACGGATTGCTAAACGGGTTGTTTTTATCCCATGATAACATATTCTTAATATGAACAAATATCTCTGTCGATTAATAAATATTGGGTTTCTCTAAGGACAGTATTCTTATTTATTTTGTAAAGATATTTGATAAATTTTGTGTATATATTTTTGGATAATATTGCTAAATGGATTTTCTTGATTTTTCCTTAATTTTTATGTATTAATTTATTTTTTTTAATAAAAGAAAAATCGATTGTATTTTAATGGTGTGCTTTTACTTGACCTCTGGTAGAAGGTCGATTTAAGTGTCACGTTTTTAATTTATTTTCCAAGAATACCGGAAAAAAAGTCGAGCCGATGGCGACCTCTGTAACCTCAAATCGTCGTAGACGCATAGGTCACATCAAAATAAGAAAGTCTTTATGGAAGTGCTTGTTGTCTGTGTTTGGCGTTTGAAGTGGCGATTTTGGAAGACTTTTTATTCACGTGCATTTTACGGAAAATGGTCAGCTAGACCGTGGCTTATCAGCCGATCTATGGTATTATTTTCTATTATTTTTTTAAAGTGTTTTTTCTCTAGTTGATTTCGATATTTAAAATTTCTAATTATGTGTTTTTTTTTTCTTTGTGCTACAGGCTGAACAGACCTCACTTCAACCCCCTTGTCGCATTGGAGGTATTAAGTTACCTGCCATGCGGACTGTCCTCCTCAGAATGATTTGAGGTAAATATATGCTGCGGGTGTACTTTGTTTATTTTTGGTCTTGTAAGAAATTAGACTGTTTTTTTTGTCGTTTTGAGTAATTTTTAGTTTTGTTGGCCGTGGTACCCACTACATAATAGAAGGCGCGCTTGTATGTCCTTTTTATGCTTTTTTGGCGTATGTACTTTGAGTGTTGCCCCTCAGGCATGCCCCCCCCCCAATAAGTAAACAGTAGTTTTTTTTGTGTCTTACTGTTTTAGTTCTTATTTTTCCCTGTGTAAAATATATGTCAGTTATCATAAATTAAGGTTGTTTTTATATCTGTCTAGGGTGCTTGATTCCGGCGCATAGTAGTGGTTGGTTCTACCGCAGACTGGTTGGTGACAATGATATCACAGTTTCGATTTTGGTCCAGAGTGCTGCTTTGCCCTGGCCCAAGCTGCGGAGTCCAGTCATGGTCCTGTGTACCTCTTCCAGTGTTGTTTAGCCCTGTCACCGGCTAGTTATGTGGAAGCAGATAAGAAATATTTCCCCTTCCAAACATTTTTTTATAAAACATTCATAAAAACTCATAGAATTTTATAAAAAGTTATCAAAAGAAAACCCGCATACTTTTTTTAAAACCAATCTGGGTTCTAATATTAAAAAAAAAAGTTTATGAGGGTTTTCTTTTGATAAGTTTCTATAAAATTTTATGAGTTTTTATGAACGTTTTATAAAAAAAGGAAGGGGAAATATACTTTTTAATATTTGATAAACATTTTTCTTTTCATCATTTAAATTAATGATAAAACAAGAGGAAAGACCCGTAAAATTTTAGTTTTTAAAACTTTATGTTATTTGTTAAAATTTATAGACTTATTGTTTTACAAATATTGCCTGCATGCCTTTACATTATTTTACTACAAAAATCTTTTTACAACAATATATTCTGAGATTGTACAACCTGGTGTTTCATTGCTAAGTGCCCGCAACCATCTGCTTGCTCAAGTTGGCAAGAATGCAGGGCTTGATAGAACCCAAAATATAGCGCTTTGGTAGTTCTAAATTTTTTCTTTCTTTATTTAAAGATTAAAAACATCTCTATGTATAACACTTTATGACAACATGCTCAAACGTAACACTAGCGCCCAGCGTGACGTGTTCTAACGTAACACGATGTATACTAGCTTCTGGTTCAAGTTTAAAACTGCAAAGAAAATGGACCAATGGAATGATAATAGGTTCATTAATTACATGCGCTCAAATATGAGCGATTCTTTGTGTGTCTCAGCTGAAACGGATACCCGACTTTAAGCCAATTCTCCAGTATGGCACATCTTGCGATTTGGAAGAATAACGTCCAGTAAACTTCTTGAAGCAGCCCACTGCAAGACAATTGACGGTTCGTTAATTGAGACGATTTTTGGAGCTTTTAAACACCTGGGCACTGAGGTGGCGAAGAGAGGAAAAAGTTAGAAGATAAAGTCTTGAAGGAAATTCAAAAAAAAAAAAAAATTACATTTGAAAATCAGGCTTGTACCTGAGAAGCTAATACCCATTTTTTGGGATATCTCCGGATGGCTTATCAGACAAATTTGTTCCGCCTCGCCCATTGTTAGAATAAGTTATGTTAGTCTGTATGTATTCCCGGGAACATGTCCGTCCTAATAGTGCCGTCAATAAGTGTTATTTCGTGTAATATTCGCCCGCCCGAGATATAACCGCGCCCGGCGCGTCCGCTGACGTAATTTGTATAATCTGGGACTGCTGTGGACAAAAAGGTAAAAACTATTTTTTTACCATTCCCGCTGGACACCGTTGGTTGATTTTGTATACGCAAGACCAGAAATGCAGAAAGAAAGCTAACTCCGGCCTTTATAAAAGCTATGTCCAATGCCTTGTGGGAACAAATAACTGCCATTCTCAATGCTATTCCAGGTGGAGCTAAAAATACCTCCTCCCAATGGAACAAGGTAACATACAGAAAAATTAGTTGAATAAAAATGTTTATTCTTAGAAGTAGTAGCCTGTGGTACAAATTTTACAAATTATGTGTCTGCAAAAACTCAAAAGTAGGGCGTTTTTAGGATATCACAAAATGACATCTTTCTTATTGTTTGTAGATTTTTCCTTAGAGGCTATGTGTTATATTCTATTTTTCTTTCTATTTTTTTTTGTTGTTTTGAGCTTTACTTTATAAAAGTGGGTGCAAGTGAAGCCTTGGCATGTGTTTATCTCGTCTCCCAGAAAAAAAAAACGTAAGTTTTCACCTTTATATTGACGAAAAAGTTAAACTAAAGCATTATAACCTCTGCTTAATTTCAAAGATCGGCCATTTCTCAGTACGACAATAACACTGATATCGGAAATTTTTACATAAATGCAGAAAAATTCCGATTAGCAATGAACAACTTTTTGATATCTTACAAGAATTAAAAAAACAAAATGGAGAAATAAAAAGTGATATTAAACAAATAAAATCTGATTTGAGTCAATACAAAAACTCTACTTAGGATCTGGAAGTTAAGGTTATTGAACTTGAAAGCGAGAATCTTAACCTAAAAAGAAAAATAAAATATCTTGAAAAATATACAAAACGGAATCAGATTGCGATTTTTGGGTTTAAGGAGGAAGTGGGTGATCCATTGGAAACAGGAATTCTGGACTTATTTATGAATACTCTTAAAGTCAGCATAAAACAAGAAAACATTGATAACCTTTATAGAGTTTGAATGAAAAGTGAGGATAAGACTAGACCTATAATTCTCAAATTTGTCGGATTTTTAAAAAAGAGGGAAATTCTGAATAACACTTATAATTTTAAAAGGAGCGGTATTAGTATTACAAACGACCTAACTATTGACCAGTAACAAGATCAGAAAATTTTGTACAGATTCTATAAAATGGTTAAAGAGAAAGGATATTCAGCGAAAATTATAAAAAATCAGATCTCAGTCAACGATGAGACTTATAGCTTAGATGAACTAAAGGAAGTTGACGGAGACACATTTTGCCAGTTCTTTGTCAATAAAAATAAGTTATTCCAGTTCCTCCTAACAGTGCTCCATCAAGTCTGTTTCCCAAAAAACATAAATAATACGGAACTTTCTTCAACCACTACTCCAACATCACAAACAACCCAAGAAATTAAGGTACCTGAACAACAAAAAGAGGAACAATTGGAAAGCAAAATAACAGGTAGAGAGCGCGAGCGAAAGAAGAGTAATAACAGAGAATTAGTGGTTCAAATTCCAACAAGAACTAGATCAATTCGGCAGACGACTGCAAAGCCTAATTCTGCTTTGGAGAAGCCGTTGAAGAAACGGTAAAGACTTTAAAAAAATATTTATCCTTTGTCATCTTTTTTTTTGTTCTTGTTTTATAATATTGTCCTTTCTTTTTTTTGTATTTAATTATTTTAACTATTGTATAATATAAAAAAAGCTCTACCTTTTATCAATTTTTGTTTACTATTATTTTATTAAAAAATGTGTCTAGTTTTATTTATTTTATCTATTTTACACTTTTAACTGTAGTCTAAGTGTAATATTTTATTAACCTTATTATAAACTATTTTACCGCTGTATATCTTTTCTACCTTTTTTTTTGTTTAAAAAAGGGGTACAACTTACTTATTTTTTAAATTCTTATCTATTCTGTTTACGTTTAAAAATTATTCACTTGACTTGTCCCCATTGTTACAATGAAAAATACAGATTTCTCCTTTGCTCACATAAATATAGCATCCCTGACTGCTCATTTTCATGATTTTAAAAGCATACATACATACAGCACGATTATGATATTGTTGCAGTCTTGAAACTTCACCAAAACCACACATTTCCAGTGATCTAGTTAGCATCAACAGCTACAAATTGGTAAGACATTACAGAACTGACAAAGATAGGGGAGGCCTTGCTTTTTACCTAAAAGTTGCTCTAAAATATGTCAAACTTAATTCACCAAACGATATTAAACAGCTTTGGCTAAAAGTACATTTTGATCACTCTGAAAAGATTATGAGACTAGTGTATAAACCTCCTAGTTTTTCTTATCTTTCTTAAATCATTTTGAATCTTTCGTCTCAAGGCTAATCCCTATCAGTGGCATAATCTACTGCATGGCATACTTTAATATAAACTAGCTAGTTTTTGATAATCCCGACACCAAAATGGCTAACGAGATTTTCCAGGGGTTGGGGATGTCTCAATTCTCAAATAATAGAAGATCCCACAAGAATAACACAACATTCCAAAAAACTTATAGATTATATTCTTACTTCAAACGAAACACTAACTAAATCAACACGTGTCTTACAGGTGGAGCTAAGTGATTATGAACTGACATACTGCACTCTAAAATCTAACACCAAAAAAAGTAACCAGACCTTTAAAACAAGTCGCGATTTTAAAAATTTTAATTATAACCAACTCTACGCGGATCTTAAATCTATCCGATGGCATAATATCTACGAATTACAAGATATCGATGCAAAAATCGACTTTTTAAATAACAACGTAATCTCTTTACTTGACCTTCACGCACCTGTTAAAACATATCGCATTAATGAGCCCTATGCTCCATGGCTAACAGACACGTTAAAGTATAAAAAACAAAAAAAAAATAAAAAAGATTGGGACACTTACATACAACTGCGAAATTTGACAACTGTTGGCGTTGCTATAGCGAAAAAAGCTTTTTTAGTGCTAATGAAACTAAAAATTTAGACAAAATCTGGAATCAACTAAAGGACTTTAATTTTTAAAAATAAACCAAAAAATCCAACTTTACGGGATGATATTTGTGACGTTAACCTAATAAACAACCATATCTTACAATCTGTACCTGATTTAACACCTGATATTGAGTGCAAACAATTTTATGTATTCACAGAGCTGATGGAAGGAGGGCTGACGGGTTGACTTTGGTCCTCTGGAAGGGTGGAAGACAGCTCATTTGGGACGCTACTTGTAGTGACACTTTTGCAAATTCTTACATAAATTATACAAGCATTAAATCAGCGAAAGCTGCAAGAATTGCGGAAAGCAATAAAATTCATAAGTATAAAGATCTCTTAAGTAAATACATTTTTGTTTCTTTTTCTATGGAAACTTTTGGTCCTTCGGGAGAAGAAGCAAAAAAATTAATATCATGTTTGGGAAAAAGAATCCAAGCCGTAACGGGAGAGAAAAGATCAACTAGCTTTCTAAAACAACGAATCAGTATTGCCATTCAATTCGGAAATGCGGCGTCTGTCCTTGGAAGAATGCCTTTTGAAGAAGGTTTGACTGAAATTTTTTCACTAAATTAAATTTGTATAGTTTTTTTGTATAATTTTGTGATTTTACTTTTGAGCCTTATTTATAAGTTATTAAATTTGTAAATTTAGTATTTTGACTTTGTCTTGATGAAAATAAAAAATATAATTTTCAAACAAACCTTAACTAAAAACCGGTTACAGAAGTCGAGGTGCTCAAAATCATCAAAAATATTTAAACCAAGGCAGTCGTGTTGGACGGAATAAATAAGCTAACTTTAGAATTATGTCTAACCTTTTTGCTTCCTTACATCACCCACATCAACTTTTGCTTGAATCACTCAGTCTTTCCTAAAGTATGGAAACGGGCGAAAGTAGTACCTGTGTCAAAATGTGTCAATCCAGAAAATTTAAATCAACTGCGTCCTATAATCATCTTACCAACTATGTCTAAAGTCCTGGAAAAAGTAATCGATAACCAAATTCGCGTCCATGTAAACAAATACAAAATTATTCCAAAAAATCAGTACGGCTTCAGAAAAAATTTAATCCAACGACAAATTCAAAACAACTGTGTTGCTTCTTTCTATTTTAAATTATATAGGATTCTCCCAAAATTCCTCTGACTTAATCTCAAATTATTTAAATCTAAGATCGCAAGCGGTCTCATATGGTGACAAACTCTCAACTTTTCAATACCTAAAATCAGGAGTTCCACAAGGTTCAATTATGTCAACATTACTGTATTCAATATATGTATCAGACCTACCAAAATGTTTTCTGTCCTGGGAGACTGCGGACGCTTTACAGGCGGTGGCAGCCATTAACTATGACCTATCTAACATTATAGAAACATCAAAACAGAACTGTCTGCAACTAAATGCAGCAAAGTCTAATGCAGTAGTATTTGGCCCAAAGGACCAGAGGGAAGAGTTTATACCTATTTTTAATAATCATATTACTCTAGACTCAAAACCAATTTTCTACTCGCCCAAAGTTAAAAACCTCGGTTTGATTATTGACCAAGAATTAAGATTTACAGAACATATTAACATATGCATTCAAAGGGGTTACTTTAACTTATAAATGATCTTCCAATATCTCAAATCACTTACTAAAAAAGTCAAAATATTACTGTGTGAAAGCTTTGTACTCTTCCAATTAAACTACTGTGACACTGTGTACGGACCTTATTTAAAGCAAACTGATTCAAATCGAATACAAAGGCTACAAAACTCATGTCTAAGGCTCGTGCACAGCATCAGAAAATACAAACCTATCAGTCACACATTAAAAGTCAGTAAATGGCTAAACTTGCATAACAGGCGTCGATTTTATGCGGCGACTCTTTATTAATTAATAAATACAAAAATCTGCGATATCGGACAGACACCAATAATATCAACTTACGGTTCAAAAACAGGCTAATCCTACCACACACTATACAAGGGCCTTGGAAGATCATTCTCCTATCAAATTGTTCAAACGTAAAATATAATTACCGAAGACCTTTTAAAACTGCAAAAGCCTTTAAAAAAAACTTTTTGCGAAAATCATGGAGGAGCAATCTGGATAAATTTTATTACCGAAAATAAAATGCGTAGATGTACCTTGTTTTTACTTCTTTTTTTTAAATTGTACTTTTACGTTATATTACAGAAACTAAAAATCGTTGTTTTGTTTAGATAGGGATAAGTGGCGTAGGTTTTTCCTTTTATGTTTTTTATATTAACTAATATTAGAGTAAAGAAGAAGTTAAAAAACCTCCAAATCAGTTACTTCAACCGAAAAGAAATTAAAAAAACAAAAGATCTTGGGTGGAAATAAAGAAAATTCAAACTTGGATGAGTATTCCACAAGGAACACACAAAAGATCAAAGCGAAAAGAGAAATGAATAAACGATGTTTCGCCCTGGGTAACCAGCGTGGGCTCATCAGTAGTTTCACTGGTCACCCTCCACTATACATCAATAAACACCATCATACACTTAGATTTCCAACCTTGAACCACTCACAAATAGGCATCGTTCCGCACTGGTACTTACTTATCCAAGTTACCTAATACGAATTCGTCCTGGCGTGTTAATATTTCCAGTAGGATTATGCTCCTAAGGCAATTAAAATAAAGAGGAGGTTGGAGGTTTTTTAACTTCTTCTTTATTTTAATTGCTTTAGGAGCATAATCCTACTGGAAATATTAACACGCCAGGACGAATTCGTATTAGGTAACTTGGATAAGTAAGTACCAGTGCGGAACGATGCCTATTTCTGAGTGGTTCAAGGTTGGAAATCTAAGTGTATGATGGTGTTTAATGATGTATAGTGGAGGGTGACCAGTGAAACTACTGATGAGCCCACGCTGGTTACCCAGGGCGAAACATCGTTTATTCATTTCTCTTTTCGCTTTGATCTTTTGTGTGTTCCTTGTGGAATACTCATCCAAGTTTGAATTTTCTTTATTTCCACCCAAGATCTTTTGATCTTTTGTTTTTTTAATTTCTTTTCGGTTGAAGTAACTGATTTGGAGGTTTTTTAACTTCTTCTTTATTTTAATTGCCTTAAGAGCATAATCCTACTGGAAATATTAACACGCCAGGACGAATTCGTATTAGGTAACTTGAATAAGTAAGTACCAGTGCGGAACGATGCCTATTTGTGAGTGGTTCAAGGTTGGAAATCTAAGTGTATGATGGTGTTTAATGATGTATAGTGGAGGGTAACCAGTGAAACTACTGATGAGCCCACGCTGGTTACCCAGGGCGAAACATCGTTTATTCATTTCTCTTTTCGCTTTGATCTTTTGTGCGTTCCTTGTGGAATACTCATCCAAGTTTGAATTTTCTTTATTTCCACCCAAGATCTTTTGATCTTTTGTTTTTTTAATTTATTTTCGGTTGAAGTAACTGATTTGGAGGTTTTTTAACTTCTTCTTTATTTTAATTGCCTTAGGAGCATAATCCTACTGGAAATATTAACACGCCAGGACGAATTCGTATTAGGTAACTTGGATAAGTGAGTACCAGTGCGGAACGATGCCTATTTGTGAGTGGTTCAAGGTTGGAAATCTAAGTGTATGAGGGTGTTTAATGATGTATAGTGGAGGGTGACCAGTGAAACTACTGATGAGCCCACGCTGGTTACCCAGGGCGAAACATCGTTTATTCATTTCTCTTTTCGCTTTGATCTTTTGTGTGTTCCTTGTGGAATACTCATCCAAGTTTGAATTTTCTTTATTTCCGCCCAAGATCTTTTGATCTTTTGTTTTTTTAATATTAGAGTAGGTTAAGTCGGGTTAGATGGAAGAACAGGGCATCCGTTTTTTTAGGAAAACGGAAAAACTGAACCTCGCCCAATTGATTGTAATTTTTTCTCCATAAATCAATAAAAGACCTTTATTATTATTACTATTAAATATTTTCAGATTTTAAGAGAGTCAAATCTATTCACATTAAAATTAATTTTTTAAATTTATTTTTCTTCCACACACCTCCACTACGGGAGAACTACTGAGTTTTAAAACACAGCCAAACCAGACTAAAACCCAAGCAGAAAAACCCAAGTGAAACAAAAACTGCTCGCACTGAAGCAATTCCTGCTGAATCAGCTAACGCTACACCTGTTTCCATTCAAGGTAATTTGAACTCCTGTTCGACCCATGGGTTGCACATCTTTAATTTAATGTTTTTTTCTAACTTTCTTTTTTCCTCGCTTAATTTTAGACAAAACTGATCAGTCTATGTCTATGATAAGATATTTGTTTTACAAAAAGAAATTATTTCACATTTTTTTTTAGATCCAAATGGAGACCATGACAAAAGCCAAGATGAAAATGCATGTGAATCAAAAACCTTCCATTTTTTAAATAAGGATGAAAGAGAATTAAAATGACTACAATTTTTTTAATTCGAGAATAATACCGATTCCGTACCTTGTAATCACAAAAGTTTTTTTTTTAAGTAGAGGTTAGTAAGTTTATGCACCAAAAGTATTGTTAGCTCGTAAGTTTAGTAGTTTTTGTAACAAATGACTTTTGCAATATCAAAATGCTTTTCAAAAAGCTATTATTAAAATATTTTAATTTGATACGCATCTTTTTTAGAGGAAAAGCCATTATTAGCCAACATAACAAAATCAGTCAGTCAAAAAAATCGAAAGAGCACTAGACTTTTAAATGCTTTCTTTACTTTGTTCCTATACCCTTTTCTAGCGCATTCGCTAAAAGTTAAAATATAAAAAAAATTTTCTTTAAGTATGCAACCAGTAATATTTTAACGAACTGTGAATATTTCGTGTTCTCAAAGAATTCTTTAATTTTTTAGTAATTTTGAAAACTTGGGATTCTTTCTGGGATAAGAAATGTTGGTTTGGAATGGGAATTAGAACTTGCAGCTTGTGAGCATTGACAGTTTAAAATAAAAAAACTCTTGTGTTATTATTTATTAATACAAAATACCTAACCTTAATTTTTGATTTTATATCTTGCGTTAATTTTGTTGGAGGAAGTTTATGTGCAGTAGTTCTATAATTAATTAATTATAATTCCTTGTGCGTGTGTTTTGTTAAATATTGAGAGAAAAAAACTAAGGTGGGTGAGGCCCTCGATTCTGAAAAGGGATGAAAAGGGTGCTTTTTCTCTTGTAAATAACGAGTTTGAGAATACTGATGATCCAGAATGGTTTAAAGGATTCCTACTAAAAACTTTTAAGTCTGGTGAAAGAAGACATTATAAAAGAGACAACACACTTGCAGGTAACCGTATCGAAAAATTATAGATTGATTCACACCCTACGTTTTCTGGCAACAGGCGAAACTTTTCGAAGCCTACAATTTACATTTAGGATTGGAATTTCCAGAAGTCTGCTCAGCAATTTTCAGAGAGCTCATGCCTATCTATGTAAAGGTTAGTTTATGTTCCTTATTAATACACACAAAGTTTATCTTCCCTTTACTAAATATGACACTAGTGCTCGTATTCAGCTCTTTTGATCTGTCTCTTCAAAAACGTAAGGTGCTTTTTCCTTGGATTTACCTAACAATTGTAATTCATAAAATTTAAGTGTTATTTATTATCTATTACCTAGGTTACAGCTATGGGTGCGATTATATCTAGCGTAAATCCATAGAAATATACTGGGTTTAGAATGGGCAAAGACGATTGCGCAGCCTAAAATCGGAGGACTCCATGGGGCCATCCATTTTGAATCACAGCACTGATCGGGCGACTGGAAGTTGCCTCATCCGCAACCAACCAATGTAATTTTCTTTTATTTTGACAGAGAACGGATTGTTGACTGTCGATTAGGGCATTGCCCGTTGGCGTGTTTGTGTTTTCGTATTTTTCTCTTAGAGTTTTTATTAGGCAGTTGTGGATATTTGTGACTTTTTCGAACAATGTCTTGTGCAGTGGAAAACTGAACCATTAATAACATTTCATTTGTAAGTTAAGTATAGTGGTGTAGCCAAAAGTATCCATTATAATTGGCATAGTCATAGTGTTTGTTCTAATTTCAGTGTATTTTAGACAGCTAAAAATCACTGACTGCTTTTCTTTGTTTATTTATTTATTTATTTATTTATTTATTTTATTTATTCTCATAAAGTATCAACAGCATTGCCAATTACAGACACTGACTTAACTCTAATATAATTAAAAACATGTACATTATATTGTAAAATTAAAATAATAAAATCACTTACTAATTAAAGTAACAAACAGGCTAAAATAAATTACTTATTTCTCAACTTCCCATCAATTAATTTTTTAAACTGGTTAAAGCTAGTCAGATCAATGTCAATGTCAAAAGCATACAAATTGAAAAGATTACACATTTTATAGATTGGAGAATTTTTAAATAAATTTGTTCTTGGATATGTAAGGTAGAATGTTTTCGAATTACGCGAGTTTAACCGATTTACAGCAAATGGCAATTGGCTTAAAATTTCAGGACTATCTATATGACCCTTTAATAATTTAAACATTGTACATAGCAAAGTCTTAATCCTTCGATCACCCAGGGATAATCTATTAAAAACACCCAAAAGATATGAGTTATCACATCCCCTTTGTGGATAAACATTAAACATTCTAAAAAAAAGACATTTTAAAAATTTTCTTTGCACATTCTCTATTAGTGTTATCCAAACATTATATTGTGGTGACCAGACAATGCTTCCATATTCTAAAATTGGTACAACTAAGCTATCAAAAAGATGAAGACTTACTCCAACACTAAAAGATTTAGTATTCCTTGCAATAAAACCTGCTATTTTCTGTGCACTTTTAATTTTCGAAACTATGTGGCTAGAAAATGATAAGTTTTTATCAAAGATAACTCCTAAATCTTTTTGATTTTCTGCTCGTTGAAGTTTGGAGCTATTTAACGTGTAATCATAATCAATACTATTTCGATTTAAAGTGAATGACATACAAGAACATTTACTAACATTCAAATTAAAGCTATTTATACAGCACCAGTTTGCAACGTTACAAAAATCAGTCTGGAGCATCTCGCAGTCATCAAGTGAGTTTATTTGAATAAAACATTTAAAATCGTCAGCAAATAAAAGACCCTTAGTATTTTCTAACTTATCTATAATACTGTTAATAGCCGCCAAAAAAAGGAGAGGTCCAAGGTTGGAACCCTGAGGTACTCCTGAAGTACTTTTGTATAGAACTGACTGGCAGCCCTTAATTTCAACATGTATTTGCAATGAAATAAGAATTGCTTGCAAGTCATCTCCTCTCATCTCGCTTTAGCAGTACCAGTAAAGCGACATAAAAAGATGTCAAGCGAGCCTTATTATTACTGTTACTATTGCAAAAACGAAAATGTGCTTTTACTAGTGGTCTAAATCTGAAATGATGTTTTCTTTCAATTGTTTTGACTTATAATTTTTTTAAATTTTTGTCTCTTTTTGTTGTTTGGAGTGTCCAGGTATACATATTTATATCAGGGGCATTCACATGAGGCTGACAAAGATGGAGATTCACAATGAGTTACAAAAAATTGACAGATGTTATTGCAAATGAGTAGTACGACAAGTATGATTAGTGATTATTTCTTAGGACTAAAATTAAAACAAACACTATTGAAAAAGCAATTAACAACAATTATGAACTACCTATACTTTATATTAAGCCTGCATGATAAAGAATGTCCAACAGAATCGATAAAAACAAGCAATTGACTATCATCAGAACATAAATTTATAGAGAATTCTGAGCAGATTGTTGAGTAAAAATAATCGCCAGTAGCACTATTATTTTTGGTAATTATTTAGTATAGGATTTTCTGCCATTTTTGTTTTTTGATGACCGCCGAATTTTTGACCTGTTTTTTTAATGCAGAAAGGGTACCGGGGGAGGGGGTTGTAATGTATTTTTTGGTTGTTTTGAGTTGGGTTGGGTTGGTTTAAAAATTAAAAAAAAAAATGGCGGTCGCGGATTTGGAGTCCTAGGGACCCTAGTAGGTTTCTCCATAAATAATTTTTCATAAAAAATCTACAATGGCAGAAAACCGTAACTAATTATGTTATTTTTAAGCTGGAATTATAAATTAATCTTTGCCGTTCATTTTGCAGTTCATGCATTTCTATTTCTCTCTTACTTAGGATGAAAAAGATAGAGATTGACGAAACTGCAAACTGATATTAGCTAAAGGAGTACTAATCCAGCTTTATGACCAAAATTATTTTCCTTTACCTTCAATTTACATATTCTACCAAGTAACTCACCAACAAATTTCATTTTGTTGTTTCATTTAATATGGTCTTGCTTTCCTGTTTGTTCTTAAGATGATTGTAGACTGATATGTCCAAATTATAGAAGGAAGTGACCATATTTCTTTAAACAATAGGTAATCTGAGAGGAAATCTTCTACTTAAGGTTGTAGCTGGCTCTCGCTTCGGGTAATAGTACGACTTATTTTTGTAGATTTCCTAAAGACGATCCCCAAGCTAGATTATGGAAGCAAGCATCCAAGCAGCCAGAGCTCTGGCAATGGAGCAAAAATAAATTACTCCGCTCAAGCATTTTAAGAAGGATGACTTTTTTCTCCGTAATGGACAAAGGCACCTCAACCAAAATACAGTGCCAACACTGTTATTAAATGATCAGGATTTAAGCAATGTGGCAGATCCAAGTACTCCAAATCTCAGTTTATTAAGGTCAACAAAAAATTAGGAAGTTTCTTACCAGAAGATCAAAAACAGTCCCTTAGGACAAAAAAGAAACGAAAGTAAGTAAAAAGTGTCCCATTATAATTTGACCAATTATGGTATATTGCCTTTGTAGCACTTAAAAGTGGCATACATACATATTTCAAATGTTTTCTAAATAGACTACAGACACATGTTTTTTTGTTTAAATTTAAAATTTTCATGGAAATTTTATTTCTTGTTTTACTTTTGGTTAGCCTTTTTCTTATTTTTTAGGGTTTTCAGGGTTTCAGTTTTGTGTTATGCTTGGTCGGTCCATCGGTTGGGTCGCTGGCTCGGTGGTGGCCTTCCCTTGTGCGTTTTTCCATCTTCCATTGGATGGTTGGCACTGTGCTTGTGCCTAGTGGATGGGTAGACCAAGCATAACTTTGTTTTTCACATATTAATTTTACAAATATCAATGTTACAATAAGTCTTCTTGGGTTCTTTCAGTACACCCCTGAAGATGACAGTCTATACTGTCGAAACTATTACTCGTTGTTTTCAATGTTAGTTATGTTACTGATCATCTTATTGCTATTGGTAGATTGATTATCCTTGTTAGTCGTTATATATTATGCTAGTCCTTTATTTTATTCTTCCTTTAATTCGACTATTTCATTTTCATATTTTTTATTTTATTCCTCAAATATTCTTACGGTAGATACCATCTTGGTATTTAATTCTTTTAATTCACAGTGTTCATATTTTATTTTTGCTTTTTTTTCCTCTTTTTGTTCTACGTGTATTAAATTCTTTAAAACAGTTTCCTTTGTTCTTAGTTGGGCTTCTAAATACTCAATCTTTTCTTTTTTCTTTCTAATTTCATGCTCTTTAACCTTTAATATCTTGCAGTATTCGACTTGACCGTCTTCTACTTTTTTACAGATTTGATATACCTCTCTTTAGTTACTTTTTGGAGTGGAGTACATCGTGCACTTTCGTCAAATTAGTAAGGTTTTGGATAGGCTTTTTTAGGGCCTGGGGTATATTAAGTGCAATTTTTATATTTTAAAAAACTTTTTTATTTTCAGAGCTAGCTTTCGGTTATAAAGCCATCATCAGTGCTTTGTAAATTTGGGCAACCACGTTTTTGAACTTCCTAACTAAAAAGTATTTATTTATTCTAATCGATGTTTTCTGTATATATCTATATGTGATAAACAATGCATTTGATAGTTACTTACTTCTAATAGGTACAGGGTGATCCAAATTGGGACTTTTGCGGTGTTTATCAAGATAATAAGTACGTGATGGGAGAAAAGTATAAGGGTAAAATGAATGGTGGGAATAAAGGGTGTGGATGAATAGAAGGGGAAGTCGAAGAGTAGGAATGAAGAGAAGAGGAAGTCGAAGAGTGGGGATGAAGAGAAGAGGAAGTCGAAGAGCAGGGGTGAGGCAGAAGGCTAGGGAGGCTAGGGATGAACTGAAGGAGAAGTCAAAGACTGGGAATGAAGAGAAGGGTAAGTCGAAGAGTAAAATGATGGGAAGAGGAAGTTGAAGAGTGGGGCTGAAGGAAGGGGTAAGAGGGGCTAGAGGTGTAGAAAGGAGTATACGGTATAGAGGGGGTGGCCACGCCCATTCTTATCTCCTTATTTTATTTTAAAGCGGCTTAGCTTCCCTACTGATGCGGCCGAGCTAACAGAAGTTTTTGGAGTGAAAACTTCTGATCAAACCTGGCAAAACAATTTATGGATAGAGATGATCCAAAGTCCGGTTTTATTTCATCCAGGTTTTTTTTAAATATTTGTAAGTACTTACTTGAAATTAAAAAAGTGGAGCTAATTTTTGGAGGTAAGTGAAGCACCGTAAGTGGTTAAATCCTTTCCCTTGACATCAGCAAGTCTAGGCAAATTCAAACATTTCTCGAAAATGGTTTGCTGTAACACTGTCAGTAAATTCGGTTTATCCCTCCTATATATATATATATATATATATATAGGAGGGATAAACCGAATTTATATATATATATATATATATATATATATATATATATAGATCTATAGACCACAAAATCGCAAAAAATATCTGGCATGGATTTATTGTTATTTTTCAAATTATTATTACTGATTAATTATGTTTTGTTTATTTTAGCAATGTTCTGAAAGTCGCAGGATTCCAAAAAAGTGCTCAGAATTATGCGCATGCCAATCCCATTACATCCTTGGATATAATGCCAAAGACCACCAATTGTCATGAAATTTATGACGTTGGCCTTGAACCTTTCTTTGTCCATTACTGGATAAATGAACAGATACATTTATATAAAAAAAAATCATAAAATGTATGCTGGTGTTACCCTTAGTATTGATGCGAGAGGATTTAGCATCCAAAAAACAATCGAGATTATGCCACTAACACACACCATCTTTTTATTTACTTAATTGTTATAAACTATCCAGAAAAGCAGTTTTCTGTAGCACAGATGGTGTGGGAAAGATAGAGATATTTTGACTTCATGAAAGGTTTTTTTAAAAACCAAAATGCCTCGGCCGAAACAGGTTGTCTGCGACGAATCAAGAGCTCTCCTAAATGCATCGGTTGAAGCCTTTACTAGGTATGATTTATTATATCTTCACATCTGCATAGTGCTTAAATTATTATCAGAAATCTTTCCAAAGGTCTGCGACTCAGTAAAATTGTAAAAAATTAGTGACTGGAAAAATTTCCAGGCAATACAATTTTACACAAAAAAATATATTAAAGTAATACATACTATATTATTATACAAAAAGCATGTTAGATAGTTATTAGATGTTATTTAAATCTAAATTTTGAGACGCGAGCCGAAGGCGAACGTCTTACTTTATTTGAGAATTTATTGGCCCATACTAGAGTTCCTGTATTTCGTATAAAAAAAGAATACATACAGGAACCCAAGTATAAACATGATGATGATAACACCGATGACACATTTTAAAAATGAGATTAAGGCAACAAAAAAGTCAAAAAGAAGTTAGTGCATAAGGCCACTGAGCCATCTTTTATGTTTTTATGAAAATCAATAAATTGCGATATTTCTTAGTCTCTGAAAGAATAATTAATCAATTATCCAGAAGAATTAAAATAAATATGTAAGCCTTTTACCTTTATTAAATTGTGTTTAGTATGTTTTAGTGACTTCTGCTTGTAAGGTATTGTGTTTTATTTTAATAGTTACCTAGGGCTTCTCCGTATTTTATTATTTTAATGGTTTAGTAGTTCTTTCCTCATTTTTAGTGAGTAAAATTATGATGGGAAAATATTCTACAATATCGTAATATGCAGAGACCTGTCAAAATACCATCCGTCAAATTCGCATCAGAATGGATGTGGCCAATTTTTTAAAAAACTACAGTGGGCTTCTAAAAAGCTTACCAAGACGTATACGAAAATTTTATTGGTGCTGGCCAAAAGTACGGAAACAATCATATATGCCAATCGATAGATACCAATAAGATTATGTTATTAATAACAGGTAAATTAAAAAATCTCCGGCCAGTTTCTTATAGCGAGTTAGCGGTAACTTCCGGAAACATAACCTCACAAAACTCCAATTCCAGAGTAAGTTATATTAACTCAGGATAAACTTAGAAATAACCCGATCGAGTTATTCAACTTGCTGGTAACCCGCGCCACTGAGAGACCGGCCCTGAATATTTTGATTGGTTAAAATGCTCAACTGCTTTTTTCTCTAAAAATAATTATTAACTAGGTGAACTTGACAGCTCAGCATTAATTATCAAGCGCGCGTCTTTGCCCAAAATAATTGTTGATTGTATTGTTGGCTTTTGTTACACATATAAAATGCTTATTTAGCATTTTTTCCTGTACGACAAAATAGAATATCAATTGAATCAAGAAAAATAGTTACTACCCGTTTTATAAAGACCAATTTATTTGTTCCCATTGTGCATTTTTATTTTTTAAGTGTAAATATTATGGATTGTCCGAATTTATATGATTCAGGATTTTTTTTAAAAGGTCGTTCGTTGCGAAAATATTTTAGCTTTCTCACTAAAAGACTCTTTAATATTTTCTAAAAAATTGCAATGAGGACAAATTACAAAAGCTAGAAAGACCTGAAGGGGAACGGAATCAAACAAAGAGTATTACAGCAAATTGAAAGTTTTGAAAGTGAGGTAGCTGGCCCAAACCCTTACGTTTTCAACAATTCAAAACTTTTCTTATAGTATAGTATGAGAATTCAAGAAAATATATTATCACTTAAATTAATTAACATCTTTTGGCGTATATAATTTTAAAAAGAAATGACCAAGATATTTTGCCCAAAATTTTACCCTGCAGCAATAAATTTTAGAAACAGGGGTTTTTTACAAATTTTATTTATTATTTTTTACAACAAGTACGACTGGAGATATTTCTACGCCACACGATATTCACGACGAGGATATGAGGGAATTGGATCTGACTACAGACTCTGATTAGAATAAAAAAAATTACGAGCCCGGTAATTTTTCTTCTTGATGGTTACAGTCACATAAGAAACTCCTGTGAAACACTGCATGCTTCTAGTCTTACTTGTTTAGACTTTTCGATGTCTGTCAATGATTCATTGGATTTTTATTAAGTGGATTTGGTTTTACTACAGGGGCTCTATTCTGGGGATAATAGAAAGGTCATACTGCGACCGGTCCATCGCACAAAAGTCATTGGAACGACGCACAGTGGATCGATGCAATGCTTTTTTTTATGAACATTAAGAAAAAAATTGAAACTAACATTTTTGTTGCAATTTTGTACCTAGTTTGTTGCTAATATACCACGGGTTAAATAAATCATAAGCAATGAATTATTTAATCTTTGTCCTTTTTGCTATGACTTGTTTTTACAGATCATTTTATATTTCTGAACATTGTTTTATAAAAGCGGAATTTTTTAATTTATTTTTGTTTTTTTATATTTTTTTGAATTCAATTTTTTTCTATACCTATATCAAGATTTCAAACTTAAAATTAAAATTAAAATTCACATTGATTTTAAAAAAATGCTCAGATATACAGAATTTGGTTTTATTATTTTTGCATTCTTTAAAAACCATAAATCAATGAAATATTTTACTTGACTGCAATTTTTTGCGATATTTTGAGAAAAACGGTCAAAAGCACTAAATATTCCTATGTGCTCTCCCATGTTGTTAAAAATTCTAATTGAATCTAACGTGTAACGTGTAATGATTTCGATAATTTAATTTCTCGATAACAGTCACCAATGCAAAAAACTTACAAGAGATCAAATAGTTTCTAAACTAAACGGGTAATTTATGTATTAATGCAGAATCCATCAGCGGCGCACCACGTAAAAGTTTAGGGGGAAAAGAAGAACTCCACCTCTGAAAAAATATCTCCCTATAGATTCTCACGATCAGTCACTATGTTGGATTACGTAAGCTCTAAACAGTAGCCTATGTTTCAAATTTGGTGCAAATATCTTAAAAACTGCAAGAGCTATAAAGAAAAACCTAAAAAAATTGTTAAAAGTCAACGCTTATGGAAAAAAAATGTTGTGCTGTACATTGGCTCGAACACAACATCAACTGAGTTTTATGGAATTGGACAAAGGGACTAATACCAGAAAAATATAATCACACCTACTTTTATGACCCAAACTATATATTATCCTTTTCGAAGACAAAACATAAAATCATCATACCTATTGAGTTTACTTATAACCTTTACAATCTTACAGTTCATGAATCTTATCGGGAGATATATTTTAGAAATTAACTTTGTGTTTCGGACTTTCATTGCCTATATTTTATTTATACACGACGTTTCGATCAGCACAATCTCTGATCGTCTTCAGATGCAAACGACAATCTATTTCTAAGGCCACGTACTTATATACTATGGGAAATCACTCAACCGTGAAGTTTAAGAAGTTGGCTCCACCCAAGGAGGGGCTTCAAAATATTTGGAATTTCAACACTTGGTTTACTGAAAATACCCTGATTATGGCCAATAAAGGCAGCTTCAAGGAATTTTCATTTCTTCCAGTGTGACTCCTTTTGGGTATTCGTCTGATGTTCCTTAAGCCTAACAGATACTGGTCTTTTTGTTTGTTTTGTTTGTTCTCCGTTTTTTTTTCTAAGAAGGTTTCGAATTGTATTATTACATTTAAAAGCTATTTTGATATTAAAGTTATTCGCTACTCTTCGAATTTTTTCTGATACTCCTTTAATGTATGGAATTGTAAGAAATGTATTTGCCTTGTAATCTCTGTCCTGTTTGCTTAAATTTAGAAATGGTATCTGTTATAAGTTTAAGGCTGTAACCATTCTGCTGCAGATCCTTCTTAATATTTCTTATTTCGATTTTCAAGTCATGAGAATTGTTACAAATTTGAACGGCTCTGTTATACAAAGCTTAGTATGCCTCGTTTGGTTGTAGCAGAATTATTTGAACCTTGATTTAAATACTGTCCTGTGTGAGTAGGTTTACGATAGACTGTTGTTCTGATGTCGCTTTCTACTCATTTGACAAGTACATCAAGCAAGTTTAATGGTGGGTCTTGTTATGTTATTTAGGTGGCGAAGAAATTCTGAAAGTTGTTGGTCATTCTCGGTCCAGAAAATAAAAGTATCATCAACATATCTTAGCCAGCTTACGTTTATATGTTGCGGTATAAATATTTCACCTGAAAATAAGAGTTATGTAGACAGCGCTCCAACAACTCCATCACTCCCTCCAGCGGCAGGCTACTACGTTCATAAAGGGATTCGTCGTTTCAGAAATAGATTGTAGTTTCCACCTGAAGACGATCAGAGATTGTACTTATCGAAACGTCGTAAATAAATAAAATATAGACGATGGAAGCCCGAAACAAAAAGTTAATTTTAAATAAATCATTGTCTTAAACTTTCAAACGAAGATACCTTAGAGTTAAGATCAAGAAATAAACGTTATCTTGAGAGTGGAATACTTCCTTTCATAGGATGGCTTCAGCAAAAAATTGGTGGAGTGGCACTTACATCAGATATTGACGGCTTAAAAGTTCAGTCAGTAAACATGAATAAGTACCTATCAACGATAAATGACATTTTAATTGCCCATAATAACATATTGCAAAAATTAATCCATGATGGGATCACAATAACTCAGGATTTAAACACCTTACATGACACTATATCAAATATTTCATCGGACTTAAGTAGATTCTTGAAAGTGAGCACAGATATCCAAACAGTAATGGCTATTTATAGCGAGGAGGTTTCAAAGTTCACAGGTATGCTTCCTATGTAAATCAGGTTATGTCAGTTAAAATCTTATAAACAAAACAATATTGAATTCTCAGCTAGATCCAAACTAAGAAAGTTGGGGTATAGTTTTGCCGCAAATTTTGATCATGATTTTCCGATATCCTTTACCTCACTGTGTGGAGACGCAAAAAATCTGAACATTCATATAGCAACACCAATCAAGAAACATAGTTACCAGTTTATAAGATTGATACAAGTACCTATATTTGGCAAAAATCTTCACATATTAGACCTATAATGGGAAGACTGTGACACCTATTTCGTTAAGCCTCTGTTTAGCGATAAGGCTTGTTTTTGTGCCACTCCATTGAATGGGTTTTATCGCAGGTTTTTTTTTGGATTACTTCGACGCCGTTGAGTCTGTCGTTTTGCATTTTTCATACATCTTTTATTTTGTTTTGGTTTGCGATAACTATTGGTGCTTTGTTCGAATAATTTAGGGTCTATTTAAGTTTTCGGATTTACCTGTTATTGTAGGTAGGTACCAATTTTACTATTATTACCTTTTCTGTTTAGTGCAAACAGTTTTCTAAATTAGCTCAAATTTATATTCTGGTACGCAGGTACTTATGTATTTTTTTCTTTACTTTATTGTAGAACTAGAAATAAAACTCAGCACAAACCGGCAGAACAAAAAATCTGCTTTTTTAAATAAATCAACCCCCTAGCTCTGTTACATTTGGCACCCAACTCGAGGCAGATTTTTTTTTGGTGAAAAAATGCCAGTTTACGGGACACCACAGCACCTTTTCAACGTTCGCCAATTCAACCTAGCTCTTTTGGAGCAACAAAATGTGGAGACACAAAGGGCCACTCTTACATCTGCTGCGCACTATATTCCGCCAAGGCCGCCCCCACCAACAATGTCAGCATCCTCTTCGGTAACACCGCTTATTACATTCCGTGGAGAAATTGGAAGTAGGACCTTTCCTTTTTGTAGACAAAGGGCACCAGCAGTTGCAAACAATAATTTTGCACCTAATTTACCTATTTTTCGCCATGCGCCACCAATGCCGCAAGTCCAACCGTTTCAAGTACCTTTTGTGCAAAAAATAATTCAACAACAAGCCCCGCAGTTTGCACAACCTTCCGCTGAACTACCCCAAAGTGTAAACCAACATCAACACAATTTGCCCCCTTTTCAGTGGAGAGTTGTCCAGATTTAAATGAACGTCTTAACAGTTTGATGCAACAAAACTTAAGACAAGCATTGGACAGTTTAGATTTAGGTTCTTTTAGAAATAATTTACCTCAAACTCAAAATTTGTGTACTAATACTACCGCAAACAATTTAAATAATTTTTTTATTTTGAACAATATACCTGCGTTTGATGACGAGTGTAGTATTCACCCCACAGATTTTTGCAATCAAATCGAAGTATTTTTGGAGCAAAACCCAACTATTTTATTTCACAACATACGTTTTTTAATCGCCGAAAAATTTAGAGGCAATACAAAATCATGGGGTAATAATTTTGTCTAATCTTTTTTCAATTTTGCAGAGTTTAAAACCGCTTTTTTAAATCATTTTTGGGATATATCTCGACAATATCTTATGAAAAGTGAGATAGAAAACACTTTTAAAAATTTTTAGGTATGGCAAAGCATATTCAACCCCCTTTTCCTGATGGCATGCTTATAAGGTTAATATCCAGCCATTTTCCGGATCACGTTTCCTCACCTTTAGTTGGTATCACGATACCACCGTGGCCATCGACCGATTAAAACAATTGGATTTTAATAAATCTAGGAACTTACGATTAAAAAAAAATCCGTCGAATGACCGTTCGCATCATTCGAAATTCGAAAAACCAAACGTGGCCGCTATGAACTTTTCTGATGAGTCCGCCATCCCAGACGAAAATTCGGGAAACTGTTTTCCACCCGACCAGTAAGTCCAGTGACCAACGAGGTGGAATTTATGGCAAATATTATAAGCAACCCTTTAGAAGATCTTCTTCAGGAATGCAATTCCGACATGCATCTCATAGACCAGAAATCACCTATCATCTTAATAAAAAAAAATTATTTTTCATTTTCCGCGCTCTTGGACTCCGGGGCCGAAGTTACTTGCTTATCAGGTGAAGTTTACAACCAGATACAAAACTTTAAAAATGAGATCCCGTGTTTTCCGGTCTCGGGGGTGCGTATTACGGGGGCATTTAAAACAAAAGAGAGAAAGGTCACCCACCAGCTATTTATCATATTTTTTGTTGAAGACTGTGAGTTTTCCCATGAATTTTTGTTAATAACCGACTTAATTTATCCGATTATTCTGGGGGCCGATTTTTTGACCGTGTGTAGTGCACAATTTTTTTTTGAAACTTGCCAGGTTTTTTATCTATAAATTTCAAACAAATTTGTACAACTTTTAAAAAACAATTTCATGAGTACAAATCGCGGAAGGTGTGGGTAAAATAAAAGTTACGACCGTTAACCCGGGTAGCAATGGTTTTAAGTAACAATTTTTTTTAAATAAAATTTAAAATCACAGTTCTACATGTTTGTCCTTCGAAGGTTTAGATAAAATTTTGCTTGTAAATGAGAAACAAAAAACCAGGTTGGCTTGGATACGCCCGGGTGTACTGACCTATACCAACATAGGATAATTTTAAACAATTACAGCCCCTACAAAATAAAGCAGTATCCAATTCCGTTTGTTCATCGAACCGCGGTACTTGCAGAAATTAAGAAAATAGAATCTTGGGGTGTTATTGAACGCGCTTCAACCCCTTATATTAACCCACTGGTTACGGCGGTCAAAAAAGATGGGACGGTTCGTATTTGTTTGGATGCAAGATATTTGAATTTAAGGGTTGTTCCTGAGCACGATAGTCCTAAAGCCATCGAGGAAATTTTAAAATCTTTTTCAGGGGCTCGTTTCAAAACCTGCCTTTTTTCTGGCTATTTTCAAATTCCTCTGAGAAAAGAAGATAAACAATTCACTGGATTTTTAGTTAATAATAAAACTTGGCAGTTTACACGTCTGCCTTTTGGAATAAGTACTGCGGTTTCTTCTTTTACAAGATGCATTGCCAACATTTTAGGACCAGAAGTAGTCTATCTATATTGCCTATCTGGCTAGAACTAGAAATAAAACTCAGCACAAACCGGCAGAACGAAAAATCTGCTTTTTTAAATAAATCAACCCCCCAGCTCTGTTACAAGGGTTTAATGCACTCAAAAGGATCTACGAACCTAATCATAGAATTTGAGAACGTATACCCAAACTGTCATACATTAAGGTATGGTTGTATGATAAAGCCAACGATAATTATGTTCATCAATGATAACTGACTTGACACTATATGGAATAGTGGATCTATCGAAGAGTATAGACATATTAAAACTGAATGAGAGTCATTGGATTTATTATGGAGACAGCCCAATCATCGAATACCAATGCTCTATAAGACGATTCAATCCCAGTATTAAGTCTAAGTATGGTATGGCAATCTTTCATGTACCGTGTAGATGCTTCGCAAAGATAAAGCACCTGATTATCGAAGCTGACTTGCTATGGTACAACTCTGACCCTCACGACTATACCATATTCTCTCTCGTTAATGTTCTTTATACAGATATTCAACTTGATCGAAACCTTTGGAAGACGCATTACTTTATCCGGATGATGAATAACTTTATTCATCTTACTGAAACTTCATTATTTTTAATTGTTAGATATAAGAAGTTGTTTGGATATTCCAGTCTTCCATAAATGATAGGGAAAACTGAAGCTTTAGGTTCATATCATACAGAAAGTATCATTGATCATCATGCTTTATTATCATTCTCATTTTATTGTTCGTTATTATATTGCAGTTACGTAAAATTAGCTCACGTTATCACAAATATAAAACAATACTATTTAATGAGTTTATGCCCTCATATATCAACCAAATTGTACTAACTGAAAAATACCATATTAGCATAAGATTAAGTTCTCTTCCTCTGCCATTATTCTGTTATGTTCCAATCCTATCCTAATAGTAACAAATCCCATCAATAATATAATTAATAATGATGTTATAACTGAAGGATCATACACAGGGTGACAATTTAAAAACTATTCACTACAGGTATTACGAGAACCAATAGAGATATTTACCTTATTCCGAAAACAGTTCGAGGGATTGGAGAGAATCCACCATTAGAAATTCTCTGAGGCGAGAATACAGGAAGCACTATACCTAGATGTTACTTGTGTAATGATTTATGTAAAGCTTTCCCTTAATTAAGTAAATTTAATTCCTTATTAGTTTCTTGTGTGAATATTTGTAATTTTTGCCCATTTTCCTTCCTTATTTCCCTTAGGAAAAGATTTTATACTCTTTGTTATTTTATTACGTTAGTAAACCCTGTGTAATTTTGAAAGGCCTGGTAAATTATATCACCAATTATGTTTTAAAACAAATTATATTTCATTATTTAATTGCTTTGATTTATTTTTAGCCCAAAATAGAACAGAACCGATTGGTTCATCATTTAGAGATACTTAAAATAGATTTGAGACTTTCTTTGCTTTCTTATCTGGCAAGATGGCGCCTTGTTTTACCAAATCTGAACTCACGCCCTAATACTCTAAAATTTACAATAGTGAGCGACCAGGTTACGTAGAATTTAAAGAGAAATTAAGCAACAAAATAAAGTAATAGTATTTAGTATTGTCCGCACACCCTGTATATATTTTGGGTCGTTTTATTTTCCTTTGGGATTGCTTTAGATTTATACCTTTATTTGTTTTTTTTTTTCTAAGCTTTATCGCGCGAAGTTTTTTTCTTTATCCTGAAAACGGCAGGCAAAATCCTTACTGACCAGAGCGAACAGTTGCCAAAAATCGTCGCTCCATTCCACATATAATAAAACCCGGGTGTGTTCGTTTATCTGCACTCAGCGATATCCATCTCACTCCCACCGGCAGGAGACGATAGGGAGCTCTCAACATTCAGGTGACCTCACAGCAACGTAAGGTGAAAAACTGGTTTCTTTTTAGCAAGCTACCAATTTTCTTAAATTTTCGAATACTTTCATACACATTTTATGGCCATTCGCGCCTGATATAAATTCTTTGGCATTAAATAAAATTAAATATATTTGCTTCTGAAAAAAAAATAGATATCTTGACGAATCAGGGAAGAAAAACCAAGCAGTGGTGTTCGGTTTAGGAGAGGAAGATGCGAAAGTTGCAAGTTACAGTTCATTCTCCAGATATAGACAACTTTTATCGTATCGGGAGCAAAAACGAAGAGAAGCGAGGCCTGTCATTGCGAAATTCGTCAGATATTCAGTAAAACAACAAGTCTTGCTTAATAGTGGCAAACTAAAAGGAACTGGATTCAGCATCAAACACGACTTGACTCCAGAACAGCAGCACAATCGAAAGATTTTATATAAGTTTTTGGAGTTCGAAGCAAAAATATCAAAAAACCAACTGATTGTGAACGGTGATTGTTTTAGTGTTGCAGATTTCAAAGAAGCAAACGAACAATCTTTTGTCAATTTTTTTGTTAATAAAAAACACCTTTTTGTTAACAATACTGCACCTCCAACGCCGGATTCACATCAAACTTAAAGCCAAGAGGCTTTTACTACTAGTAAAACTACTGTTGTTCTCAAAAGTAACGAGATATCTAAAGAGGGGTTAAAGCAGACTCCTGTTCAACCAAGACCTACAAGACAAAAGGCGAGAAAAAACTCTTCTAGCTCTGGAACAGTCAGAACCAATCAAACAGCCAATTAGCAAATTCTATTTACCTGTTAGTTTATAAATTTTATTTAATTTTAATCGTTTTTTACATTTAGTAGTACGTTGTAATGGAATAATTTGTCAGCTCGTTGGTTTATCAATGTTTTATTACTGGTTTTTAAAATATATATTTTTCTTGAAGCTCTGATTTTTTTAACTTTTAGCGCTGTATACTTATAGCTCTGTGTGTATGTTTTTTTTTGTCGACAATTAACATTACGAAAAAGCTGGCATTTTCTTTTTAAACATTGTGGTTTATTATATTTAGGATGAAAAAAAAATAAAGAATTATGTATGGCACATTTGAATACCTCGTCCCTCACAGCATATTTTCAAGAATTTAAAAGTACGGTTTTGCAGAAGAAATAGGACATTATTGCGATATCTGAAAGTTCACTTAAACAGCATATCACAAACGATATGGTCCACATTGACGGCTACAACATAATAAGACAGGACAGAACAGACAGCGAACGAGGTGGAGTAGCCAGATATCTACGATCGGTGATTAAATATGCAAGAATTGAAGCACCAAATAATATTGAGCAATTATGGCTTAAGTTTAACCACTGTAATGTTGATACCATAGTGTTGTGTATACACCGCCAAATTTTTCATATAAGTCATTTCGTGAGTATTTTAAAGCCTTTGCATCTAGTCTGCTTCCGATGGCAGAGGAGATCTTCTGCTCGGGAGACTTAAACATTGATTGGCTTTGTCCGGAGGGAAGCGATACTCAAATGGCTATGAACATCTTCCAGAACACGTGTCTTTATCAGATAATTCATGAACCAACTAGAATCACTGAGACTTCTAAAAAATGTTTTTAAGACTTTATTCTCACTTTAAACGCATCTTCCGTAAAAAATTCTGGAGTTGTGGATTTCAGCGATCACGAACTAGTTCAATGTGTCACAAAATATAAAATAAAAAAAAATCAAATATTTAAAACTTCAAGAGATTTTAAAAATATTAACATAAATCAACTTAACTTCGATCTGAGATCAATTCCGTGGCACAATATATATGACATCCCTGACATCAATGTCGAAATTAGCTTTTTAAATGAAAATATCATATCTCTTTTAGATATCCACGCTCTCTACAAAACTTACCGTATCAGTAAAGCATATGCTCCCTGATTGACAGACACTGTGAAGGGAATAATAAAAGACAGGGTTGAGTACCTCTTAAAATTTAAAAAATCTAAGAATAACTTATACTGGAAAATATACAAATAATTTAGAAATATGGTAAACACTACAGTTGAAAAAGAAACGTTGCTAGTCAAGAATCAAAAAATATTAATGAGCTGTGGTCTTGAATTAAACGGGCAATTTTTTCAACAAACAAAAAACATCATTACTCCCGGAAGAATTAAGCAACGCGGAAATTATTAATAAACATTGTATCGACTCAATACCTAAACTTCAACCAGATCAAGAGCCCTTGGATTTTTACAATTTGAATAAAAAAACTGATTTTCAAAATTTATTTTCTTTTACACTACAGTGTCAGAAATTGAAGTTCTTAAAATAATCACAAACATTAAAACAAAAGCATCAGGAGTCGATGGAATTAATCGGCTGCCAATACACATTGGGTGAATTTCTGTCTTAACAACTCAGTATTTCCTACGACTTGGAAAAAAGCAAAGGTTATACCAATACCGAAAATTCAAATTCCTAATCCTAATCCTTCCAGCGTTTTCTAAACTTCTGAAAAAAGCAATGGAAAATCAAATTCAAACACACGTAAAAAAACAGCCACTTTTACCAATACATCAGTATGGGTTCAAGGCAAAACACAGCTGGGACACTGCTTTAACAACCATCGTTGATGACATAATTTCTGCCACAGATTCAAACAAAATTTCCGTTCTTGTTCTTTTAGATTATAGCAAAGCATTCGATACCCTCAATCACCAACTTCTTTTATCTATTTTGATTTTTTTGGGATTTTCAGTGGACGCCAGAAATCTACTATCCAATATATAATATCCAGTGGCAAATCTCAGGCTGTGTCGTGTAGTTCTGAAATGTTATCTTTCCTTGACATTACAACAGGTCTCGCTCAGGGATCATATAGTGCCATATAGTGCCAACTGTTTCTAAAAAAATATTCCCATCGACTTAGTAAAACAACTGCACGTGTCCATTCCAAGAATTAGGCGGCCACTGCAATAGTCAAGTTTCAGTCAGTTACGGCTATCTTCAAGATTCCCAGAATAAAGCACACCTGCCCGTGGGAAGAAGATTCAACATCTCGTTCCCAGCTGAATTAGCGTTTAGTTTTAGTATAAAAACACTTTCACTCACTTTTATTTTAACCAGTAACTAGATTAGTTCGAATTTTGTAATCGCACAAAAATATCTGTCATGGATTTATTGTTGTTTTTCAAGTTATTATTAGTGATTAGTTATGTTTTGTTTTGTTTTAGCATTGTTCTGAAAGTCGCAGAATCCCAAAAAAGTGCCCAGGATTATGCGCATGCCAATCCCATTACATCCTTGGATATAATGCCAAGGAACACCAATTGTCATGAAATTCATAACGTTGGCCTTGAACCGTTCATTGTCCATTACTGGAAAAATGAAAAGATACATTTAGGTAAAGAAAAATTATGCGAGAGGATTTAGTATCCAGAAAATAGATCGAGATTATGCCACTAACACACACCATCTTTTTATTTACTTATTTGTTATAAACTAGGCAGAAGGGCAGTTTTCTCTAGCACAGATGATATTTTGGCTTTATGAAAAGATTTTTTAAAAACCAAAATGCCTTGGCCGAAAGAGGTGGTCTCCGACGAATCAAGAGCTCTCCTAAATGCATTGGTAGAAGCCCTTACTAGGTATGATTTATTATATCTTCACATAGTGCATAGTGTTTAAATTATTATCGGAAATCTTTCCAAAGGTCTGCGACTCAGTAAAATTGTAAAAAATTCGTCAGTGGAAAAGTTTCCAGGCAATACAATTTTACACAAAATGTTAAAATAATAAATAGTATATTATTATACAAGTATATATTATACAAGTATGTTAGATGTTATTTAACGCGAGAATAAATTTTGAGACGCGAGCCGAAGGCGAACGTCTTAGTTTATTTGAGCATTTATTGTCCCATACAAGTTGTGTATGTACATTTATCAATCCATCACTCATTTTTAATTTATTTTAAGTATAGTATAAACTAGAGTTCCTGTATTTCATCTAAAAATGACATATGACAAGAATACATACAGGGACTCAAGTATAAACATGATGATGATAACACCGATGACAGATTTTAAAAATGAGATAGCCAACAAAAGAAAGTCAAGAAGACGTTCATGCATAAGACCAGTGAGCCATCTTTTATGTTTTTATGAAAAATACCAGTCATAAATTGCGGTTTTTCTTAGTCTCCGAAAGAATAATGAATCAATTATTCAGAAGAATTAAAATAAACATGTAAAGCCTTTTACATTTATTAAATTGTGTTTAGTATGTTTTAGTGACCTATGCTTCTAAGATGTTAGTAGGTATTGGGTTTTATTTTAATGGTTACCGAGGTTCTTCTCCATGTTTTATTATTTTAATGGTTTAGTAGTTCCTTATCTTTAGTGAGTAAAATTATGATAAGAATATATTCTAGAATATCGGAATATGCAGGGACCTGTCGAGATACCACCCATCAAGTTCGCATCAGAATGGATGTGGACAATTTAAAAAAAAGTACAGTGAGCTTCTAAAAGGCCAAGACGTATACGAACATTTTATATGGCAAGCATGGGCCAATTGGTGCTGGCCAAAAGTACGGAAAAAGCGGAAAATAAGTTTCTTATAGCGAGTTAGCGGTAACTTCAAGAGACATAACCTCACAAAACTCCAATTGCAGAGTAAGTTATATTAACTCAGGGTAAACTTAAAGAAATAACCCGATCGAGTTATTCAACTTGCTGGTAATCCGCGCCACTGAGAGACCGGCCCTGAATATTTTGATTGGTTAAATTGCACAACTGCTTTTTGGCTGAAAAATTTGGGCGTCCAGAAAAACCAATATATTTTCCAATTATTAACTAGGTGAACTTGGCACCTCAGCATTAAATATCAAGCGCGCGCTTTGCCCAAAATAATAGTTGATTGTATTGTTGGCTTTTGGTACACATATAAACCGATTATTTAGCATTTTTTCCTGTACGACAAAATAAAATATCAATTTAATCAAGAAAAATAGTTTACACCCGTTGTATAAAGACTAATTTATTTGTTCCCATTGTGCATTTTTATTTTTTAAGTGCTTTCAGATTTGGCCATTTTATTTTCACGAATATTAAATTCGGAAATATTATAGATTGTCCGAAGTAAAAGGCTATCTTTAATATTTTCTAGAAAATTGCAATGAGGACAAATTACAAAAGCTAGAAAGACCTGAAGATGAGGACATTTCTTATAATGCTTGGACTTCTTGTGGGAACGGAATCAAAAAAAGAGTATTACGGAAAATTGAAAGTTTTGAAAATGAAGTAGCTGTCCCAAACCCTTACATTTCCAACAATTCAAAACTGGGTACTGGTAATTACTTTTTTTATAGTAAACTTATATGAGTATTCAAGAAAATATATTAACATATTTTGGGGTAAATAGTTTTAAAAAAAATTATACCTAGATATTTTCCCAAAATTTTACCCTGCAGCGATAAATTTTACAAATAGGGGTTTTTTTAAAAACTTTATTTATTATTTTTTGACAACAGATACAGCTGGAGATAATTCTACGCCACACAATATTCACGACGCTGATATGAGAGAAGTGGATCTGACCAGAGACTCCAACAAAAATAAAGAAAATAACGAGCCCGGTAATTTTAGAGTTTTGTAATTAAGAAACCTTACTTCTTGTGGTGGTGAAGGTGAACTTGGCAACTCAGCATTAAATATCAAGCGCGCGCTTTGCCCAAAATAATAGATGATTATATTGTTGGCTTTTGGTACACATATAAATCGATTATTTAGCATTTTTTCCTGTACGACAAAATAAAATATCAATTTAATCAAGAAAAATAGTTTATACCCGTTGTATAAAGACTAATTTATTTGTTCCCAAGTGCTTTTAGATTTGGGAAATATTATAGATTGTCTGATCTAAAAGTCAAATATCATTAATATTTTCTAGAAAATTGCAATGAGGACGAATTACAAAATCTAGAAAGACCTGAAGATGAGGACATCTCTTATAATTCTTGGACTTCTTGGGGGAACGGAATCAAACAAAGAGTATTGCAGCAAATTGAAAGGTTTGAAAATGAGGTAGCTGGACAAAAGCCTTACGTTTTCAACAATTTAAAACTTGGTACTGGTATTTACTTTTTTTTAATGGAAAACTTACATGAGCATTCAAGAAAATATATTAACATCCTTTGGCGTAAATAGTTTTAAAAACAAATTATACCTAGATATTTTTCCCAAAATTTTATCTTGCAGCGATAAATTTTACAAATAGGGTAAAAATTTTATTTATTATTTTTTGACAACAGATAGAACTGGGTATAATTCTACGCCACACAATATTCACGACGCTGACATGAGGAAATTGGATCTGACTACAGACTCTAATAAAAATAAAGAAAATAACGAGCCCGGTAATTTTAGAGTTTCGTAATTAAGAAACTTTACTTCTTTTCTTAAAAATGTTCAGCCTCCATCTTACAATCCAGGGGGCTGATTCTTGAATATCGTAGGAAAGATCGCACGGGAACGGTCCTCTCCCTGATATCGACCAATAATAGACTTTGAAACGATCACGAGTTTTCCGAAACCTATCCGACCACGACCGAACCTCACCCGATTGCCGTGTATCGAGGGAACTTTCCCACACTTTCGTACACCTGCCCCCGGACCAGGTGAACGAGCGCTCTTGAAAAACGACAATCCGGTCAGCTTTGCGCGTGCACGATGCGAGCTCGGCAGCTTCTGAGCCTTCTTATTGGTCGAAACTAAAGATATGAACGTTCCCGTGCGACCTTTCCTACGAAATTTAAGAATAAGCCCCCTGGTGGTTACCTAAGTTACATAAGAAACTCATGTGAAAAACCGCATGCTTCTAGTCCTACTTGTTTAACTTTTCGATGTCTGTCAATGATTCATTGGATTTTTATTGAGTGGATTTGGTTTTACTACAGGGGGTCTATTCTGGGCGTAATAGAACGATAATACCCTGAGAAGTGACCACTTTTATTAAAATCTAAAATTTCGTATTCTGCGACTGGTCCATCGCACAAAAGTCATTCGAACGACGCACAGTGGATCGATGCAATGCTTAAGAAACAAATTGAAACTAAACTTAGTTTGTTGCTGATATAACATGGTTTAATTAAATCATAAGCAATGAATTATTTAGTCTTTGTCTTTTTTGCTGTGACGTGTTTTTACAGATCAGTTTATATTTCTGAACATTGTTTTATAAGAGCAGACCCTCCTTTTTTCAAATTTTTTTATTTATTTTCTATATTTTACAGCTTTTCTTAAAATCCTACTTATTTTCTTTTTTTATATTTCTTTGAAATAATTTCTCTTTTAAATTTTGTTCTATACCTACATCCAAATTTCAAACATTTTAAAATTCACATTAATTTCAAGAAAATACTCAAATATTATTTTTGCATTCTTTAAAAAACATAAATCAATAAAACATTTTACGTGACTGCATGTTTTTGCGATATTTTGGCAAAAACGGTCAAAAGTACTAAATATTCCTATGTGCTCTACCCTGTTATTAGAAATTATAATTGAATCTAATGACTTACAAATAATGATTTTGATAATTTAATTTCTCGATAACAGTCACAAATGCGAAAAACTTATTTCTTTATTATTACTTATTAATTCAGAATCCATCAGCGGCGCACCACGTAAAAGTTTAGGAGAAAAAGGAGGACTTCACCTCTGAAAAAATACCTCCCTATAGATCAGTCAGTATGTTGAATTACGTAAGCTCTGAACAGTAGACTATATTTCAAATTTGGTGCAAATATCTCGAAAACTGCAAGAGCTATAAAGAAAAAACTAAAAAAATGTAAAAAGTCAACGCTCCGTAGATCACTAACAAAGTCTTTGCGGACATATTCATGGGAAAAATTGTTGTTATTTAGATTCGAAAAATTCTACAATCTTTGCACTGAATTTTAAAACACCCTGTATACCTGCATAATTAAGTTTTGACATGATCCGTCATGCCAAATTTTGACATTGTGTCATTTTATTTCTCAAAATTGACTAAATAATGTTTTTCCTATTAATTAAACTCAATTTTATAACTACAAGTTGAAAAGTTTGGAAGTTAAGATAAATGTGCCAAATTCCCTATACCTCGATCCACTGTGCGACGCACAGTGGTTGAAACTGGTCAATTTTCGGAAAATAATATGTATCTCTGAAGATAATATACCGAATTACCTGAAACTTTGCACATAATTTCTGCAAAGTATAAGACAATATTTGATTATAATAGTTTTTACCCCCACCCCTAATCTGCCTTTTTAGGAGCACTTATTTACAGAAGTTATTTATTTCAGCACACATTAGTATCTGTTTAAAAAATGTTGTGAATTTTGAGGAATTTTATCAGCTTTATCAATAAAACAGTCTTATAATTTAAGATTGAAAATTAAACTCACCAACTAATGGCGCCATTTGGACATTTATTGTCTGTTTTTTGTTTAATTGAGAACGAAAATTGTAGACTGTGGATAAGGAATCAGTAGTTTTCAAAATAAAAAATATTCATAATAATTATAGATAACAACGATATTTCTAATTAGGTATATACAGGTTTAACAAAAAATCAAAGAAGGTGTACATGTTCACACAGCTCTTAAAAAATTTAATTAACAAATTAAGCACATTAAACAATAAAAGTAAATAAAAAAACTTGTACTTATTCATAAGGAAACAGAATTTGAAGAAAATCTAAAACCTAACAATTAGAAATTCCTTATATAGGTTTATAACAGAAATAAGTTTTTATTCATCTAATAATAATAATTTCACATCTTCCGGTTAATCCTTAACTTTGAGACTTGGATCAGTCCTAAGTCCATATATATATGGATCTGAAGAAGCACACAACATGTTGAATACATCTTCATTTGTAGATGTTCTGGAAAACTTTCTAGAATGGTCCAATCTAAATTTCCGATAATCTTTATTTCTGGCCTCCTGGGCCTCCTCAGTTAAGAATCCAATAGGCAACATGGCAGCCGAAATTATGTCTTTGCCATGAACTAAAGCCTTGTGGACTGTATTGGGCATATAATACCACCCATATAAGGAATCAAAAAGTTCGGCTGTATGGAAACAGTACGTTCCAAACTTTTCCGGATCGATCGAGATCGAATTGAGGGTAGTGAGAATTATCGAAAATCTGATGAGATGCAAAACTTTACGCTTGTCTACCATTTTTTGCACAAAAGAGAACCTAAAATAGACACAGTGACAACTTGGAGTTTATTTGCAAATTTTGCAACCTCAAGATTTAAAAATTGTAAAAATTTTATAAAAAACTTGAAACAGAAGTGAACCTTAAGACGTTAGGTTAAACGTCAAACACATTTTGGTTTGAAGAAAGGACGAAAAGGTTAACTGCTTCCAACTTTGGAAGAATTTGCAGAATAACTTCGCATTCGTCAAAAACAAGGTCTTTTGGAAGCTGACTTTTTTTAAAACCACGCCGGTTTTTCTGTCCAAAGTTGTGCCCCCAGGAGCCGCAATTTTTTTAAAAGTATTTGGTTTAAACGATAACGAATTCTTTATAAAAAAGTTTTAAAAATTTTAATCCGTTGGAATCAAAAAAATTATTTAGGCGATAACTCCGTTACCAAGTATCGGACCGACACAACAATTGCACCAAAGTGTGGGGCTCGACGAGACGCCCATTCGGACGTACTTCAAACTCTGCTGCCGCCAATAGTCCCGGAGCTATTCGTGTTTTTGTAAAAAAACGGGGATATTATGAATTCCTAAGGAATCTGTTTACACCAAAACTAAATCAGTACTGCCGCAACGATCAACCCGAGTTATTTTTGCGAAGGCAACAGCGTATTCTTAATCAACGACGTCATTCTCAAGACGTTCCAGCCACGGAACCGGTCGAACGTCAAAGTCAGGAACGTTTAAGTCATAATATTAGTCAAGTCAGAGTTCGAACATCTACCGAAAGAAGGGAACAAGTAGACAATATGGAGGTAGATATTCGACCTCCGACCCCACCTGTCCTCCAACCCCCTTAACAACCTTTGATATCTAATGCTGTTGCGCCAGAGCAGGTGACGCCAAATGTTGTCGCTGTTGCACAGGAAGTCGTTGCTAATGCCCCAGTGGGAAGAATATATGGTCAAAATATTGCCAGAAAGAGGACTTGGAGGTCAGCCCTTACCAATGCCAGCGGCTGAAATAGAACGTTTGTGTCAAGAGCCGTAGTACTTGAGTGGAATGACGGAAAGATGTGGTTTTTGTGGCGTAAAATTTTTAAAGGACGAGTTTCCAAAACAAACGAGGACTTATCGTATATGCTGCAATCGAGGGGATATCGTGTTGCCACCTCTTTCCGAAACACCACCAGAGATTTGGTGACAGTTGACGGAAAACCCTGCGGCGGGACGACTTTTTCGCGAAAAAATACGGTATTTAAATAACGGGCTTTTTGCGATGGCGTCCTTTATTACTCCAACTCCTCAGCATCCGACGGACAATCCGTGTTTTATGATAAACGGGCAAATATATCATTATTTTAACGGAGTGCCGGATACGCAAGATTTGAACGAACCGCGCTTAAACCATTATTATTTCTTAGACGTGGACAACGCGATAAACAAAAGAACGAATTTCGTTGATCAAGTTGTAGATAGGGAACTGATCGAGACGGTAGAGCGCACGTTGCGCAGGGTTAATCCGTTTATGCGCGCGTACAAAACAATGGCCGAACAATTAAGAGAAATTAGGGCGGCAAGACGAGCGGCGAATGAGCCATTAGACGTCGTGCATTTAAAGATCGTTCAAAATATTAACGCTAAACTGAGAAATTTCGATATGCCGCAAAGCCGTAGCGAAATTGCCGCGTTATTTGTGGGAACGGAACCGCCTTTTAACGTAGACCTACATTTGTATCCGAAAGCGCCAAATCAACACCATCAAATTCGGAATTTAAATAAAACGACCGATCCAATGGTTTATCCGTTACTTTTTTCGTGCGGAGATTACGGTCGACATTTGGACGTTAAAAATCGAAACTGTAGGACGGTTTCGTGTCACCAATTTTACCGTTATAGAATACAAATACGGGAAGGCTTCAGTAATATACATAGCGGACATAAATTGTTTCAGCAATATTTAGTAGACGCTTGGTCTCAAGCTGAAGCCGACGTATTACATTTTATATGGCAAAATCAAAATCGATTTCGGATCGCGCAAGAAGACGAGTTAAATCGATATCGAAATAGAAGACGGGCGATAGAAGCGGCGGGAGCGCAGATTCCGGACGATCTACCCGGGAACGTCGGATGGCCTGTAATTTTGCCGAACTCTTTCGAACTCGGCGAACGAAATTTGGAACGACGTTATCACGAATCGATGGCGATAGTGACTCGATTTGGTAAACCGGACCTAATAATAACGTTTACATGTAACCCAAATTGGCGGGATATTAGAGAACATTTGGGACCACATTCGGCATAGTACTCGCGTACGACTACGTCATCGAATTCCAAAAACGTGGTTTACCGCATATGCATCTGGTGGTAACGTTTGTAAACGATGACAAGATTCTGACTGTTGAGGACGTTGACCGCATCGTTGCGGCTGAAATCCCAGACGCAGGCGACCAGCCAATGTTGTTCGAGTTGGTAAGCAGCAATATGATCCACGACGGTTGCGCAAACGATAATTTGGGCAATCGGGCTGGCTGTTGGACGGAGGGAAAGGGGTGTCGTTTTTCATTTCCGTTCGAATTTCGCTAAGACGCCCTAATTAATCGTGGATCAAATCAGAGGCCGTTGTATAAGCGTCCGAATAACGGTCGATAGGTCAACAGAAGCGGCCGGATTTACGACAATACGCGTTGCGTGCCGCATAAGTCATAGGATCGGTCAAAGTGGTTAAATATTTGTATAAATATTTATTCAAAGGCTACGACAGAATGCAGGTTCAAGTGGACGTGGAAAATCAATTGGATGAGGTGCAAAGATATCTCAATTGCCGCTACGTGTCCTCCACAGAGGCAGCGTGGCGTTTATACGATTTTAGAATCCATGAAAAATGACATGCTGCATGCTCTTGCCGATCCATTTGCCAGGTTTTAGGGAAGCGGTAATCGAAGAGAACGACAACGTCGAGCAAATCGACAAGATATTGCAACGGCCGTCCAAGTTGGAGGCTTTTTTCGCCTTAAACGCCAGAAACCCGGCCGCCAGGGCTTATTTCTATAGAGAAATACCCGAACATTTTACCTGGAACAACAGAACGACCAGCTGGAATCCCAGGAGGATGGCAAGCAAGACCATCGGCACGGTGTACGACGTAAGTCCAAACGATCCTCAAATAGAAAAATTTTATTTGAGGGTGCTGCTTAACCACGTACGTGGTCCAACGTCTTTTGAGAATTTGCGTACGGTAAACGGCGAATTATGTCCTTATTTTAGGATAGCCTGCAATCGAATGCATTTATTAAGAGACGGTGTAGAGTACGCGGATTGTTTGGTCGTGCGCCAACAACCGGGGCATTTACGTCGACTTTTCGCGATGATTTGCGCGATTACGGTACAGTCAGATAGCGTAAATCATATACAATTGTGGCGTCGGTTTAAGCTTGACTTAATGGACGATTACCTTAGGCGAGGTGATTCTTACGCCCACGGCCTACATAGGTGCGTTCAAACTGTCAACTTAATCCTCGGTCGTATTCGTCAGGGAATAACTTTGCGCGATTTAGGGATCGATCTGGAGGACGACGATCGTAAACGAATTGAGGAAGAGGGGGACGTCGACGGGAAGGTCGGCAAAATACAGCCCGATGGCGTACTTGGCGGCCGCGACCGGTACAGAGAAATTTGACAGAGCCCATACAAGAGGAGGACGCCGACGATCTCCAGGACGAGGATTTAATTTTAAGTCCCAACACTGAAAATCGGTTGAATTTGGTGAAAGCAGAAAATTGGGAGCCGCGTGACGACCTTATTCAAAACGCCTCTTTCACGGAAGAAACTCCCACCTCCTGCAGCGCCGCCGCCGCGCCTCCTCGAACCTCCCGTGAGGTTAATACGTACGCCCACGAATACGCCGACGGTTTCGGACGAAGATTCTTCGGATGAGGAGGTGTTACCGCGCGGGTGGGCACAAGCGTTACCACATTATACGGACGCGGAATTGCGAGCGAGACGCGCCCGCGGCTATCAGGCTGGAACGTCGCGGCTTAAAAAAAAATCAACTAACTTTCCATCAATATACTACTTAAGTTACATTTATAAGTTAGAATAAGTTGTATCTATGTTCCAGTAGATTAGAAAAAAAAACAAAAAAAATGCAAAAAAAAATAAAAAAAACACTTTTGCGTCAATTGACTAACATCGATAATATTTTTTAAATAATGTGTCAATAGACACACGCGTAAAAAATATTCTTTTTGTCACTTAATTTTCACAGATTTGTTTTGGCAATTCATAATTAGTAATTGTCCGTTGTTGTTTATAATTTATATTTAATCAATGTGAACTGTAAGCTGTATAACGCTGATGAGGCCAAGTATTTAAGAAACAATTCGAATAAATATATCTTATTCGAAGAACTAGCTGTGTGGTCACCCGCATGGGTGCCCTAGATCAATGGGCGCCCTAGATCAAAATGGGCGCAATAGATCATATAATATTACGTTTAAAAAAGATTAATTGGGTAGGAATCCAATACTGCGAGAAATATACATTAGAAACTCAAGTTACATTAGAAACTCAAGCCCCTCAAGTTAACAATACAAAAAATTAATATTTTTAAATTTATTATTTTATTTTTGAAGATACGTTAACTTTCAAAAACATAAAAATTTTATTAAAAATAAAATACAGAAAAACCAAGGCCGATAGAAAAAAATTCCCAAGGACAACATTATACTACATGTAATGATAAATATTATACTTCTATAATATATGTTTGTCACACTAATAGATCAGGAGATAACCACATGTATTTAAGAAAGAAAATAATTTGAGTTTATTTCCTATTTTAATAGATTTATATTTGAGTAGATTATTTTAACATTACATTATTATTTAATAGATCAGGAGATAACCACAAGTATTTCAGAAAGAAAACAATTCGTATTTATTTCCTATTTTAATAGATTATTTTAATATTACATTATTATTTAATGGATCAGGAGATAACCACAAGTATTTCAGAAAGAAAATAATTCGTATTTATATCCTATTTTAATAGATTATTTTAATATGATATTATTAATTAATAGATCAGGAGATAACCACAAGTATTTCAGAAACAAAAGAATTCCTGTTTATTTTCTTATTTTAACAGAGATTTTTATTTTATTTTATGATCTATTAAAATCGTGATATTTTGACTTTTCTTAATTTTATCAAAAGTGGGTTACTAGGGTTTCAAACACCTTAATCGACGAAAAAAAAAAAGTTGTCTGTCGGTCTGTTGTCTGTCTGTATACACGATAACTCAAAAGCGCCTTAATTGATATTAATGAAATTTGATACAAAAATCCTCTATCGGCTGACTATGATCTGATTAACTTTTCGGTAGGGTGGTGGGGGTTGAAGGGAGGAAAAGGGTGATAAAATATTTAAAAAAATTGAAAAAAACTTTGAAACAAAAGCAAATAGCGATATACGGTTTTCAGATTTAAGTTTCCATGAATATGGACAGTAGTAGGCTTTAATCGGTTACTGACCAAATACAGAGGACGGTTGGTTCATTGACCTTTATTACCACGTTAAAAAAGAGGAGGAAGTTAATATCTCACATGAAAACAAAATGTTTTTCTCGCACTGCTGTGTGACGGAATTTTTATTTGTTTGTAGCAAAGACGAATTTTTAAATTCCAAAAATCGCTATTAAAACAGAAAGCCGACTTAAGTTGTTTAACACGATTCAAGGCAGGATGTCAAGATATATTTTTCATGGGGCAAATGTGTGCTAAAATTAACTTGTACCTTATTTAATAGAAAAGGAGTCTAGAGTCCTTAAAATATTTTTTCTACGAGCTTGCGGAAAATCGCATTTTCCACACTATTTTTAGTGCGGAAAATTCGTTTTTCCGCACCGATATGTCAAATTTCGAAAATCCTGTACTGATTCGAAGTTTCTGTTCCTCATATTGCCTATGAAATTTAAAAGTAATTATCCCTGTACAACAGGACCCACAATCTTTATTGGGCAATCGCAACCAACTGGCATCTGAAATAAATTTTAATAGGGCCAATCATTGTACATTTACCATTAACTATAATATAAATAAGTGAATAAATATTATTTTTAATAAAAATGTAAAAAAAAAAACTATTTCCAGCGTATTTTCCTCACGCTCGTAGAAAAACAATTGTTCCTAACACGTACGAAAAACTTTTTTTCCGCACTTAACTGCTTGACAGAACTTCGCTGCGCGTCGTTCCGTCAACGGCAGTTGCGTGCGTGGAAATCGATTTTCCACATTTGTTAGGAAAATAGCTATTGTTGATTTAGTGCCAATGCTGTGAGACGGCATTTTTATTTGTTTGTAGCAAAGACGAATTTTGAAATTCCAAAAATCGCTATTAAACAGAAAGCCGACTTGAGTTGTTTAATTCGATCCAAGGCAGGGTATCAAGATATATTTTTCATGTGGCAAATAGATGCTAAAATTCACGTGTGCCTTATTTAACAGAAAAGGAGTCTAGAGTCCTTAAAATATTTTGATTATTTAGTGCTAATGGTGGATAGTAATACTATACTTAAGATACGTGGGTAACTTTCTCTAGTAAAATCTTTTATCAGAATATTTACAGAGCGGCTTCTTTTTGATAAAAATTGTAGTTATATTTTTTGATGCGTAAAATGAAGAATCTGACATATTGAATTTTTTTTTGATTTTTTTTTTATACTGGGACTTTCCATCTATTACAAGATCAATGCCCAGTGTTAGCGAAGTGTTTTGCAAAGTTAAAGACAAACACAAAATATCCATGCATCTAGCCGGGATTCGAACCCGGGACCTTTAGTGCGACAGGCAGATACGCTGCCCACTGCGCTACGGCGGCCGGCGGCGATTTTTTTTTTTTTTGATGTCATACGTATAGGCGATAGTCTCGAACCATTGAAGCATTAAAAAAATACATTAAAAATGGCACTACACGGTTTTTTTCCTGAAGATTTCTCTTAATTATTGATAGCAATCGAAGAAGACGAAAAGATAATTATACATTCCGATGAGGTGATTCCACAAGCCAGCATACCACAGAACCCAATCCGACTTACACAGATCCAAGCAACCAACAACATCAATAACAACAAAAGGAAAAGAAAAATAGAGACAAATGCAGGGCCAAGTAGCAACCTAACAGCAAAGGAGAAGAAGGCTGTCGATGAGACGGTTGCAATCATAAAAAAGTTAAAAGCTGAAATTGAATTAGAAAAACGAAAATTAAAGAAAACGGAAGAATATATGAGCAACCACACCGACACAATTTTAACAAGAATTAATTTTTAGTTTGGTTAGGTTAATTTTTGTATAGATTTAATAAATAAAAAAATAAATTACAATTTTAAATAATATTTTTATTTTTTATAGCAAAATTTTTTATTCAATCATTCAATTAATTGAAAATATTCTCACCTAAGTTTAAATTTCTACTTATACCATGGCTTTGCTTTAAAAACCAAGTCAAGATAGGTTCAATTTGAAAGATAGGTGTAAGGAAATATCTTTCTCTTAAATAAACAGAAGTAGAAGAATCCCATGAAATTTGAAGTGATAGCAAATATTTTGGTCTTCCTAAGAATGTAACTTCAAAATTCTTGGATAAGATATCTGGATATCTATTTTAATCTATTAATTAATCTATTAAAATCATTAACTTGTTTTCGATAAAAAATTTGAATACACTTTACATGCTTTAGTAAAATCGATCGTAGGTCCTAAGTGTGGATCAACTAAAGATATTCTTACGCATATTGCTAAATATGACGAACTCTGGGCTAGACTGACGGAAATAACCTCAGGATCTATAAATAATGATTTCTTATATGATCCGTCAGAAGACAATTGAGAAAGTCAGTCCCCATGCTCCGTCTTCGAAACTTCTCACCGAATATCCATCCAAGTGGTTTCACTCACATCCAAATGATAAACCTTACCTAACCTTGACTCTGGAGACAGATAAAATTGAGGATTCAAGGAAAGTGGTCTTATATCAAAAACAGAACAGCACCTTGTCACTACAGTCAACAATCTTTATCTTGGCAAGATAAAGGAAAAATTTGACTCCGACTGGATCTCCTATGAAAAAGTCATAGGTCTTAGGATGAGGAGATCACTCACTTAAATCTGGTCACAGCCAAAATCAGTCTTGCCAAGAAAGAGTCTACGGTGGCCGGGAGAGCAGTTACTACTGGCAGACTGGTAGAGCAGACTAGTAGGCAGAGTCGCTGTGAAGTCTATAGACTAATCAAGACCACTGTTCAGGAGTACAAAGTTGCTATTTGTAAGCGTATCTCAGAGCAATTAAAGGCTGCTGGATCGGGAGGCGTAGAGACGTCGGAAATAGCTGACCTTTATAAGAGTTGGCAGGATGATAAAGGCTATAATTGTCTAATTGGAGTGATTGATATGTTTTCCATGGATTTCCGAACCACCGCAATACAAATAACCGAATTAGAACCACTGACTCGAGATTCAAAGACTGTGCTGTAATTTTGTCGTACGGATATATGCTCAATTTGTTAGGTGTGACAAAATCACAGATTTGAATATATTGCTCAATGCCGGATGCTTAGCTTACGCTGTTAGTCATACCTTCAATGTCCCTAAGTCTATGTAGCTGAAGGTGTAACCTTCTCTACGGAACCAGATGCAAGCATTTTACCCACTGGTGCAGCAGCAGGAGCTGCTAAAGCAATGAAATCTACCTCAGCAACAGATTGGATAATAGCAAAATCTTGCCCCTTTTTACGTACGTTTTGTGCATAACCTCAATTCTTTCATTTTTTCAGGGTAAATAGAAACGGCATGTTTCTATTCACCCCTTGGTTCTTTTCACTCCATGCACATATAAATATGTGTTTTTTGTTTTGGAAACGCCATGCCTAGAGATTACAAACATGATCCAAGATCAAAAACGTATAAAAGACCGACAATGGAAGCAATCACAACTGCTTTAAATGACATTCAGAATGGAATGTGATTTATAAATGCAAGCTGCAAGCATGATATCCATTATTCGGTGCTTTATCGACACTACATGAAGCGAAACTTAAAAAATCAAAGATGACAACCTGTTTTGACTGAATTTGAAGGACGGCCATATTGAAATTGTTAATAACTTACTTTAGGCTCATTAGACTTAAAAATGATTGTAAAAAGTTATTTGGACTATCAAGGTAAAGCAGTCAGAAAATTTAAAAATAATCTCCCTGGCTCAAATTTTCTTTATTGTTTTCTTAAGCGCCATAAACATAGTATTTAAAGATTTTTTAGTCATATTTGTTACAAGGTTATAGTTTTCTAGATCTGGTTTAAATTTTGAAATTTTTGCCCACATGGCGTTTTAGTATTATCCTGGATAAATAATCTTTAACTTCTTTAAAAACCCAATTTTATTACCTCGTAAGTTAAAATCATTCTGGTACAGAAACTAACTCACTACCGTTTTCAGTTGGCTCTCGTATCAAATAAATACAAATACGCGTTCAAATGGTAGGCAACCGAAGTCACATTGTGGTGTATTTTGCATTTTTGTACAAAAATAAGCCATTAGTAACCCGTTCCGCAAAACATTCACGTGGTTTAAAATTCTCTGGTGATCTTTGTTTTTCTATGAGTTAAAGCGAGAACATTGTGAGTAGTCAAGGTAAACTCACGCACTAAATTCTGACGACTTCCAATCTGAGAGTTGCTCTCCCTCCCTTAGAATGTAGGCACTATATTTCCCTTAAAATTGCGAAAATAGATTATTTTAGCTTTAAACAACAATTACGTTTAGACCACACAGTATGGTATACCAATAGAGAACCCAGGACCGATTTTGGTTGTATTTTTAGAATAAGTGGTAAATGAGTTAGTTTATCTCTCAGACTGGAAGTCGTCAGAATTTAGATAGAACTTCACAGGTATGTTTGTTTAATCTAACAATTTTTATAATTTCGACTTGAGACTAGCATAGTTAAAAGTATACATAAATACTAGTTTCAAAATTGCATTTAGGGTAGGCCGGGGATAAAAGTGCCACGGGAAGAAAGTGCCACTTGGCGCCATTCTTTAAAAATTCATGAAACGCGCGCTACGGCAACGTTCCAATATCAGGTCTATACAGCTGCACGTCGAGCACATGGAATTAGTGTCGAAGTAGGCGTGAAAGCGAGTGGACGCCATTTATTGTGTTTTATGTACTACGAAGTAAAAATTTGTGATCGTCTATTTTTTGTTGTACAACAGTTAGTTTTGATCGAATTCGAGCCAGGTAAGTTTGCTCTGATACCATTTTGATTCTATTTTGTTGCAGTGCTATCGAGTTTTCAATATCTTGGATATTTTTTTTGTTATGATCAATAATGTTGAAAAAAACAAGTTGGGGTTAAAAGTGCCATATACGTTTTATGTGGCACTTTTTACCCCACTATGGAGAATAAAGCGTTTTATTTATTTTTAATGTTTTAATTATTAATGCTTCATTCTAAATCAGATGTTTTGTTTTCAGAATGCGACATTACACCAGGAAAACTAAGAGGGGGCAAACTTCTATAGAAGAAATGCGTCGTGCAGCTGAGCTTGTTACACAAAATAGACAGTCCATAAGATCAGTAGCCACAGCTCTTGGGGTATGCAGAGTGTCTTTAAACAGATTTATACAACGCCTTGCCACTGACCCGAACTTAACGTTTGGCTATAGATCAGCACGCAAGGTTTTTAATGATGAGGAAGAGACAGCACTAAATGCATATTTAACACAGTGTGCACAAATATACTTTGGTTTAACTCCAAAAGAGGTGCGTCGTCTAGCATACGAGTGTGCAGTCCACTATAAAAAAAGATATGCCAGACTCATGGCGACAGAAAAAACAAGCCGGTGCTGACTGGTTTGCAGATTTTTTAAAAAGAAATCCACGACTTTCCATTCGGGCACCTGAAGCAACGAGTTTCAACATCTTCAAGGGCAACATCTTTTAACAAGAAAAATGTGACTGACTTTTTCGACAAATTAAATAATGTTTTAGAGCGCTATTCATTCACTGCTTCCTTTATATGAAATACAGATGAAACAGGAGTTTCGACAGTCTTGAAACCTCCAAAGATTGTAGGGGTAAAGGGGTCAAGACAAGTCGGTGCTCTTACTTCAGGCGAAAGGGGTACAAATGTTACACTAACAACGGCAGTGTCTGCAAGTGTGATTTGTATCCCCCTTATGTTTTTATTTCCCAGAAAGAATTATAAAGATTATTTTATTCGGGGTGGACCACCTGACAGTATTGGTACAGCAAACTCATCAGGTTGGATGACAGAAGATAGCTTTATTACGTTCATGAATCATTTTATCAAACATGTGAAACCGTCGAAGCAATCACCAGTCCTTCTGTTATTAGACAACCATAATTCGCATTTGGCTATATCAGTTTTAAATTTGGCGAAAGATAATGGCGTTGTTTTATTATCTTTTCCGCCCCATTGCTCCCACCGACTGCAGCCGTTAGATATACGGCCCATTCAAGAAATACCTGTCTTCTTCACAAGATGCCTGGATGAGAAGTAATCCTGGTAAGAATATCACAATTTATGATATTCCATCGATTGCCAATTCAGCTTACTCTCTGGCGATGTGTCCTAGTAATATTATAAATGCCTTTAAAAAAAGTGGTATATTTCCATTTAATCGGGACGTATTCTCAGATATTGATTTTGCTCCAGCATATGTCACCGATAGGCCAGTTCCTCTCGACGAAAATGACAATCAGGGCAACCAACTTTTAGAGAATAAACCGCAAGCCGGCGATAAAAATCCTCAAGAGCCTGTTGCTAATGACTCCTTTCAACAACCCTTCCATAATGAAAATAGTCAACATTCCCCCACCCTTAGTAAAAATTATTTGCAACCTGTCGTTGACGGAAACGACCAACAACAAGATGAAGAATGTACAAAGAAGCAAGACAATGCCGAAAATCCAATTGCTGAACCATCTAACATTTCTAATCTGCCAGAAAAACAACCATTTTCTCCACACATAGAAAAACCGCTTCCCAAAGCCGGTTCTCGAAAAGGATCTACAAAAGGTAGAAAACGTAGATATACAGCTGTGCTCACCGATACTCCAGAAAAGGATGCTCTAGAGAAGGAGCAGGCAACGAAATGCCAGAAAAAGTCTAAACAAATTAAGCAAAAGACAAAGCAAGTTAAAAGGAAGGTTTTCTCAAGCAAAAATAATCATGACTCGGAGTCGTCAACCGATTCAGAAGATGACTGCCTTTGCCTAGTATGTTGCGAACCATATTCACAGAGTTTAACTTCAGAGGAATGGGTGCAGTGTAGATCTTGTAAAGGATGGGCGCATGACTGATGGGCGGGTGACTCAAAATTGTTCGTCTGCCTTAACTGTGACAGTGACATGGACTAATAAACTTTTTATTATTAAACCTTTCTTGTTCACGTTTTATAAAATACTTTAGTTGTTCATTTTTTATAAATGTAATTCTTTCTCACTTTCATATAAACGCATTAAAAGCAGCTTTACCTACGTATTTTCTATGCTATCCTATGTTGGCACAACTTACCCCATGGGTGGCACTTGCTGCCCCATATATGGGGCAGGAAGTGCCATTTACAAAAAGTCAAAAACTGATGCAGGTGACGGTTTTCTATTATGCTAAGTATTTGTTTCATACCACTTTTCATAGCTTAAAGGTGAAGCAACTAAAAGGGAAAAAATTAAAAATTATTCTGAAAAAGTTAGTTTTTCTTAACACATTTACTAAAAATGGCACTTTTATCCTCGGTCTACCCTACTAATAATTTTTAGACAGAGTATGTTTAAAAAATGGGGGGCAAAGACGTCCGAGATAACGTTAATAGTGTAGGTACGTCGATCATCGAGGGAACTACAAAATTAAGAATTTTATTGGGTAAGTATTATTATAAAAAAAACGTTTTATGGAAATAGATAAACCAGACTTTTTTATTAACCACCGGGGGGCTTCGTGTTGATATGAATCATGCTCTTCCCCTCTCGGGCGGCTCCACGCAGCCGATGATGCTGTGGCATAAAATCGAAGGTTTTACTCAAGTCACAGCAGTGTGAAGCGAACAGTGAACATATAAATTAAAAGAAAATGGCTAACGTTAATAAAGTATTTTCGAACGTTAGTGAGTTGTTAACTCTGATGAATAATATTCCTGATTTTGACAAAACAGTAAACAGTGAAATATCAGTGAGTGGCGCAAGTGGTTCAGAAGCAAGTCAAGATGTAAGTCCGTTATTAGAAATTTTTCAAAAACAAAAGCTAGAAAAACCTAACGATTGGATTCAAGAGGAGATTTTACGAATCAATAATTTATTAGAATATAATGGACAGTCAAGGACTTTATAAGCCAAGGGCTCTGGCAAGGTCGATATTAACATCCAGCTCCAAATTACACATCATTTTAGTGGTTATTTTCAGTCTACTGATTATAGTACTTGTGGCAGTTACTATATTTTATGGAATGCCACAATAACAAAGGGCATTTTATTTTGTCCAAAATGCAAAGAAGAATGGACGGAAAACGGAAATATCTACAAATATTATAATCATAATAATAAAATATAATTAATTAAAAGCCATGATCATAATCCCGATGGGTATTACTATTGTAACGTGTGTCTGACACATGCAATTACAACATCTGCGAAATGTATCGCAGTCATAACTATAGTGACATGGCAGAAATTTTTTATACAAAATAAATAATAATTAAAAAATGTAATTAATACAGGAATGGTAGAATACTAGACCACATACCTGTTGAATCTTTTTTACAGAGTCAGACACTAAGCCGTTAACTGTTTGAGAACTCATTTTTTTTTTAGAATAGTGAGATGTCAACTCTAGGAGTTTTTCTGATCGAATGATTTTACGTTGTGCTGGCAAATAGATTAGGGTTGTACAGATAAGTATAAATTTGATAACATAGTTCTGATTGGTTACGAGGTATTTCTAAAAGTAAAACCCCTCTTTAAGTGTATAGGATCTATGAGTGCTGTTCCGATTATGATAACTAGCTCTCAACGTTCATCTTTTAAATTTTCATCTTAAACATAATTTGAAATTTCCCCTGTATAGTTCACTCAATGGAAAGTTTCTGTTGATCATCATCTGACGTAGTGTTTTGTAAAACATTAAAACATTGTTGCAACGCGCCAGTCAGTCGGATAAATTTAATAACAATTTCACTGAAAACCAAAACATGATGTTTTGCAAATTTCATAAAAATGCTTATCTATCCATTGGTAGGACAGAAATTTAAATATTTAAATATTTTGTGTAGTAGTAGTAACGTCTATGAACTATTTTAAGTGACGTTTACATCATTTTCTGACACGAGGCTGCAGTGGAGGGAGCGCAATCACACCACTTATGTAAAACTTGCATGCGTTTACAAAAATGTTGGAATTATCTTTGTAGAAATGCATATAAATATTGTCAAGTATGGTTGTTAGGTCAATAGCAAATTCGCTACATACCTATCTAGTTACTTAGTTATTTAGTTACCTGAATAAAAAGAAAAAATGTCAACCCAAACAACAAAATTGATCATCTCTACTTTGGACAAAATTAATTGTCCACCGAAAATGGTGTACGTGGTTATGAAACAGTGTTTTAAGTAAGTATTGCTTTTAATTTATTTTAATTTTTTTCTTTTATTGAAGAACATATGTAATGTAATGCCTTAAAATATGTTTTCTTTAAAGTTTTATTTTAACTTCTTTTATTTCTACTTGTTATGAGTACAAAGTTCAGAAAATAAGCCTTAAACAAGATAAGGTTCATGTGGATCTGGGTTACCAGCCAACTGCAGACTTGATTGTTAAGAAGATGGGTAACTTACCTGTGAGCTATATGAGGCTCAAAATCGAAGATGATGAAGAGCTCCTGATATTGGAACAGGCACTGAAAAAATATACATTTAACATTGCCGATGATGTTGAGAAAAGTTCTGGAGGACCATAAAATCAAATTTTACCACCCCCTCCTCAGCAGAAAAGGAAAAGAAAGGTGAAATCAAATGTGGAAAAAAATACGGAATTACCTATTGTAATAGAGGAAATGATGATGATGCGTTTTTAGAATTACAACAGTATTTTTAGAAAAAAAAAAATGTTTAATTGTAACAGTTGTTTTCTTTCTTGTAGAGTCTTAAGGTGTCAGATACTAGAAATATCAGTTTTGTTACCACACAACCAAAATTACAAAATTTACCATTAAAAGATTTTAAAATATTTGGGGAAGCAGTAAATGAACTTGAAAAAATATTGAAGCTAGGGAAAAGATATTGTGTAGGAGGTGGTTTTGTTAGCTATTTATATGGTTTAACATCCAACTATGTTGATATTGATATTTTTATAGAGGATGATAGTTATGTGCCTCTTTATCCTAATTTTTACTATCAAAACAACTATTAATTTTTTTCAAATTATTGTGAAAAAATCATAGAGATAAAAGAATTTGAAAGTGTAAACATAAAATTTAATTATATTTTTTTAAACAGAATTTTTTCAGAATGTCAGAATATTGAACAGTTTACCTTTAAAGTTTCAGATTATTTTGTCATGGAGATATGTAAGTGTGTTTTTTTCCTAGAGTTGATTAATAATAAGTAAAAATAATAATAACGAAAACATTAAATATGTATTATGGTAAAGTTAAGCCAACTAGATTGGAAAAATATATTAACAGAACATCTGGTAAACAATTGATATATAAACCTGACACCCTTAGCAAGAGTGCGATGAGGGTTTTGTTAAATATATAAAAAACGTAATGTTTTATGTCAATAAATAAAAGAAAATAGATTTAAAAATGTAGAGTGTTTTTATTTCTAAAATAAAAATAAAAATACATTTTCCTTAGCACAGTTTAAATTATTATAAAGGTGTAATCCGCAATGGTTATACCGGTAATTTAGAAAATTGTTTTTACGTATATTTTTTTTTCATATTAGGACAACCCAAATCATACAAATCTATCACATTATTATTAACTAGGTTACATAACCAAATTTTTTTTGTCATTACCTTTTACAAACACAGTTTCATTTTGAATACAGTCCTTCAAAAATGAAACAATATTTTCCAATGGTAGGAAACTAAAATCAAAACTGTTAAAATTAAGTCCATGAAGATGATCGGTACCCCATTGAGTTTGTTTCTTAAAGGCTTCTTCCAACCATTGGGTTTTTAATGGAAAATTTACCATGTGGTGAAAAACTTCATCAGTTGCAGTGTTGAGAATAGCAATTTCCTTACATAAAAAGTCGCTGTCTTTGTACTAGAACCCCTGAACGTCCAAAATATACATGATGGTTGCAGGTGCCAAAAAGTTAAACTACTCTTACAGTGCTGATCAGTGGGTTATACTTCACAAGACGGTCGTGTAATATTAAACAATAGGCTATATTTTTATCAGGAACTGCTTTTTTGGTTTCAAACTCGATTCGAATGTCAACTGCGCCACCCTTAAGGACGTCTTCACTCTGTCGTGAACAGTCGATAACTGTTAGTGGGGCATCTTTTTTAAAGTTTATAGGATGGTAACAGGGTTCGCTTTGATCACTATAATAGTAGGATTTTTGAAACTGCGCATACATCTCGTACAGTATAGCAAACTGATTATTATCAAAGTCCAAGTTTAAATTATCGTAGGGGTAAACTTCAGAGTTTAGGTACACTTTTAGGTTTGTTAGGTGCAAATATTCAAAACGACTCATATTTATATCCTGTACATTCGCTATTCTAAAAAATAAAAAAAAATTAGTTCTCAAACAGTTCACGACTTAGTGTCTGACTCTGTAAAAAAGATTCAACAGGTATGCGGTCTAGTAAAATCTAAGCAGGAATTTAACAGAAATATTTTACATATTAGAAAAACTATAGCTTTAGCAAAAAAATGTTTAAAAAATAAGCTTGATTGTGTGCAAAACTTTTCAAAACTGGAGGCTGATTTAGCTCTTTTAAAGTATTATCAAAATGCCTTGAAAAATAAAAAACGTATACATTTTGGTAAATCTAAAAGGGTTAAATCAAGAAATCTCAGGTGGGAAGAGGTGGAAACATGTTTTGGAGGTCGAATAAAAACCGGAATTATTTTACGATAAAATATCCCAAATTTTTTTTCAAAAAGGCATTCAAAAGTTTTTCATTTCAAATGAAAAAAGCGTTAAAAACTTCGTTGCTTAAAGTAAATGTCATTTTTTCCGGGGATTTCATCAAACCAAATAATTTAGAAACCGATGTAAAGACTTTTTTTACCGCGAATAAGATAATAGATCAAACAACAAATTTAAAAAAGTGGTATGAGGAAAACGTTTCAAGTAAGATTTTAACTAAATTGGAAGAATTTCAGGAAAAAGACTCAGGCTGGGCTATTTACCAAATCCTCCATTTAAAAGTAAATATCAATGAATTTACCCCTATTAACTGTGGTTGATGTACCACAGTGGATAAAAAATACTAGGGGGGTGATTAATGTAAAAAATTCTGACCTATACTGCTTTCTTTGGTCTATTGTGGCTGCTCTTCACCCTGCTGATATGAATGTAAGTCGGATATCTTCTTACCCTCATTTCAGTCAGGTGGGGTTAAATTATGAAGGTTTTGAGTTTCCTATGCGATTAAACGGCATTTCCAAATTTAAGAGTTGAATAAATTATCAATAAACATGTTTTCAGTTGAGAAAAAAGAAATACTTCCTCTTAGCTTAAGCAAATCAAATTTTTCTAAGCGAATTAATTTGTTGGCTTTGAGTTTTGATGATTGTGAGGATGGTAGTGAGAATGAGATGGAAGATTATGAAATTGTTAGCCCTAAAAAACGCATCTATCACTTTGCCTTGATAAAAAATTTATCACGTTTGTTATCTCAGCAAATTGGGCGTAAAACTAATCAAAAATGGGTATGTGATAGATGGTTGAACTGGTTTGTTTCTGAGGCAGTTTTAGAAAAACATTTTTCTCATTGTCAAGATTTAAATTTTATGAAAATGACCTTACCACAGGAAAATGATAAAATTTTGAAATTTAGCGATTTTAAAAATAAAGTGCCAATTCCGTTTGTCATATACGCGAACATTGAGTGTTTGTTGAAAAAAATGGAGAGGGATGAAGGTTTGTCATCAAATACTCAAAAAATTCAGCATCACACCCCGTTTGCTATTGGTTTTTACGTGATATGTTCGTATGATAACTCTCTTTCTTACTATAGTAAGTTTGTAAGTAAAGACTGCATTTCGCGTTTTGTGAAAGAGCTGGAACAAATTGCTCTAAAATTAAACACCATTTTTGAGAATATAGTTCCTTTAAAACCTATATCTTTTGTAGAAAAAGTTGATTTCCAAAATTCAACCCAGTGTCACATTTGTTTAAAACCATTTGAGCAAGGTGACACAAAAAATCTTGACCATTGTCACCTAACAGGTAAATATCGAGGTGCTGCGCATACAGGGTGTAACCAACTGTGTTCCTGTAGTATTTCATAACTTGTCTGGATATGATAGTCATTTTTTGATTGAACCATTGGCAACCGAAATACCTGGAAAAATTAAACTTTTACCTGTCAATAAAGAAAAATATATTTCTTTCACTAAATACATTGAGAAAACAAAGGTAAATTTCAAGTTTTTGGACTCTTTTCGATTTATGGCATCCAGTTTGGATAAGTTGGCTTCATACTTGGAAGACGATAAAAAATTATTACAAAGAGCTTTTATCAAGATGAGGAGAAATTCAAATTGGTAACTCGAAAAGGTGTACTGCCATATGAATATTTGAACTCGTTGGAAAAATTACAGGAAACTTTTTTACCACCAAAGAACGCGTTTTATAACACTTTACAGAGAAAGGGTGTTACGAAGGATGAATATCAACATGCTTTGAATATTTGGGAAAAATTTGAAATTAACTCGCTTTTAGATTATACCCTGTTGTACATGCAAACCGATATAACCTTGCTTGGTGACATAATGGAAAATTTTCGTTTGGTGTGTCTCGAAACGTATAAACTTGATCTCCTTCATTACGTCACGAGCCCGGTTCTAGCCTTTGCCGCTATGCTTAAACATTCTAATGTTGAACTGGAGCTTCTCACCGATATCGATATGATCATGTTTATAGAAAGGGGTATAAGGGGAGGTATTTCACAATGCTCAAATAGATATGGTAAAGCCAATAATAAGTACATGGAGGATTTATATGACCCAACTCAGCCACCATCGTATTTAATGTATTATGACGTTAACTCACTTTACGCTTGTGGTATGAGTTTACCTTTACCATATGGTGGGTTTCAATGGGTTGGGTTTCTCACACATCACATCACATTAAGCTAACAGAGGAAGATATTTGTAATATACCAGACGATAGTCCCGTAGGATGCATTTTCGAAGTATCCTTAAAATATCCCCCTGAATTGAAAGAGCTACATAAGGACCTGCCAGTCTACCCAGAACATCGAGTTCCACCCGGCTCTAAAACTCAAAATAAAAAATTGATGACTACTATTTTGCATGATAAAGAGAATTATATTATTCATTATAGAAATTTAAAACAGGCTCTAAAACTTGGTTTAAAAATTGAAAAAATTCATAGAATCCTTAGATTTAAGCAGCCTCCATGGTTAAAGTCTTATATTGATTTAAACATTAGCTTACGTAAACAAAGTAAAAATGAATTTGAGAAGAATTTTTTAAATCTTATGATCAATTCAGTATTTGGAAAGACTATGGAGAATGTTCGTAAATATAAGAATGTTAAATTAGTGACTCGATGGTCTGGACGTTATGGTGCGCAGTACTACATATCGAGGCCTAATTATCATAGCTCCACTATTTTTGATGAAAACATGCTAATTATAGAACTGAGTAAGAACAACATTGTTTTCAATAAATCCATATACGTAGGTTTCTCTATACTAGACATGTCCAAGACATTTGTAATGACTTCCACTACAACTACATGAAAAAGAAATATGGCAACAATGCATCTCTTCTTTATACAGACACCGACAGTCTTTTAATAAAGATAATGACAGATGGCATTTACGAGGACATGAAAAATGACATTGACAGATTTGACACATTTGACTACCCACCAAATAACATATATAATATGCCTTTAAAAAACAAAAAAGTATTGGGTTTAATGAAAGATGAAAATAATGGAGCTATTATGTTACAATTCGTCGGCCTTCGCAGTAAAAAGTATGCTTTAACAGTGTTGTCTGATAAAAACAAAATTAGACAACATGAAAATAATCTCAGACAGAAAGTTATTTCTGAGCAAGAGATTGAAGAACAGCTTCAAAATTTCGGTATGAGCAAAAGGGCAAAGGGTGTACAAAGCTCTTCTTTGAAAAAAATTACATTCAAGGACTATTTTGAATGTCTTTTTGAGGAAAAAATTAAAGAAGTTTCCCAAAACATGATTCGATCTTTCAAACATGACACCTACACAATCAAGCAGAAAAAAATCGCATTAAACCCTTTTGATGACAAAAGACAACTACTTGACAACATGACTGATACGTTACCGTGGGGATATTAGTAAAGATGTCAAATTCCTGCTTAGATTTTTTTAGTCTGCATAATTTGTTTGTCTTGAACGGATCAGCGCTTTGCTTGAGAACAGTCGCTGGACTTGGTTAACTAAGGCCTAGAGGTGAGTATCTAAAATTTATGTATCTAAAAAAGTTTTAGGTACTAAATATTATATTTATAAATTTTCAAAAATACTTACCTTTCTGTTTCAGGTAACCACAAAACACAAAATGTCACAACAACAGCAACCTGTGTCAGGTGACCATAAAATTGAAAAACTTTGTATTGAATGTAATAAAAAATTCTGCTTTTGTCAATCTTCCATAGAGTACCATACCTCTCTTAATAAATTACCTTATGTTAATTTATATTGTAAAGAAAAAATGCCTCCTAGAACATAGATCTAGTAATTTTTTTATTAAAACTAAGATTGTCTTATTTTTTTAGGGTGTAAACAAATGCATGTTTTGCGCAGGGGAGTTAACTCACAAGTTTAGAATGTGTAAATATTGTTTGCTGGAGTATGCAATCAAGTATCCGGAAACCAAGAATTTGGCTACCAGACAACTAGCGAAAAATTATGGTGTAAACATTTGTTTTCAACAAGAAATATAGAAAAAACTTACCATATTGTAGCTGTGTAGTTGACTAAAAGTTGTCAAAAAACACCTGTAGCTGTGTAGTTTACTAGAAGGAGTTGTTAAAAAACACTAGTTTTGTTTTTGATTTGGCTTTGAATTGGTGTACATATTTATACAATAAATTTTTGAAAAAATAAAGTTGTTTTTCTGTTTTATCCATGACTTTCACCTAATTGCAAAAATGTGTTCTTTAGAAGGGCAAATTTGTTAGTTTGTTTTTAGTGATCACTATATAGAAAATAGTTTTTTGTTACATTATATTTTAATTACTATTTATCTTGAAAAAAAAATAAACAAACGATAAACATTTTAATTGCGTTTATGATATTGTTTTGAAAACATGCAGTTTCGAAAGATATGAAAGTTTTCGTGTGGTATAGATAATAGGTAAAGCTTTTTGAATTACCTTTGTGATGGGGTTAAACTATTTCAATGTGATGGGTGTTTAAAATGGTATTTTTTTATCCGGTAAGTTTTACAAAGCTATAACAGTCTGGGAAGCCTTATGAGCCTTACGGGAAGAAAAGTACATGCTGAGAGCTATGCTATGCTAGAACGCTTGTGTAGAACACTCTGTATACACTATTCAGCACCCTGTATAACGCTCACGTTCGTACACTCTGTATATTCTCTGGCAGGGGGCTAATTTTAGCTGCAAACAAATATCACCGTTTCGAACTTCCATTGTCTTTATTTTATTTTTACAGGACGTTTTGATCAGTAAAAACATCATCAGGTGTGATTAAATAGACAGATTAGATTAGATGGATAGACTAGATTAGATTAAAACTAAGGGGGCGGGCAACAACACTGTGCACGTGTTTGAGCGCTGCGCGGGCTTTAGGCGCTCCCCGCGGGGGATAGCGCTGCGGGTGCTATATGTGCTCCGCGCGATAGGGGGGCAACTTTTCAAGGGCTACTGGTTATGTTTTCTCTTCTGTTACTTCTTGTATCTTACCACCAACTGCGTAGGCGAAGAAGTCATCGACTTCGGAGAAGTGGATGGCGTGATTTTGAACCTGCACAGGATATCTACTCACATGCAAAAATCTTTATTCCATTGAGCCAAAATTGTATTGTTCACAATTTAAAGATTTAGCTGTACCCAACATTCATCATTCAGCCACCGACGGATATTCAAGGGGCAATTGCATACAGGCTCATGTACATTTTTTTACAATATGGAAGCTATCATTTGTCAATCAAATTGTAATGTTACATAGTCCAGAAACCCGTTTTTACAGTGTAATTTAAGATTAATACAAACTGTCAACATGGCCCGATTGTATGATCGCTGTGGGAGTATACCTTGTGCATATTAATAACTAGAATTTTTTTCTGGATTATAAAAAAAATTTTCACGGAAATCGCATCTTATTATACTAGATTAATAAATTTTAAATAAAACTTGTCCTTTGATGGAAGTATGCAGTTTTACTCGGCATATTCTCTACAGAATATAAGGCGTGCATGTCAGATTTCCTTCTTTGAAATGAAGTTGTTTTAGAAAATAAAATAAAAAGCTCCCTCTCTATAAAAGATAACCCTAATCAAGTGTCAAAATATCAATTTTTAATTATATAAAATTATGGCACTGTAATATAGAATATGTAAAGTTGTAAAAATAAATTTTTTTGCTGTATACTTGGTTGGGTCGCTATTTAGATTTTTTAGTGATTATTTAGTTAAACGCCATTTTCTCTTACAATATTTCTTGTTTTTCTGTTTTTGAAAGTCGCACTACATGTTGGCAGTAAGCAACCACTGAAAAGGGGGAGGTTAATTTCCTTTCGCTACTTTTTTAATTCACCATGAGATCCTCTAAAAGAAGTACCCGAAACCCCCCAAAACCATCGAATATGTAAAGCTAAGAAAGTGAAGCCGAACTAGTAGGCCGAATCAAATGGGGTGGGTTTTGTCTAAATCGGATTTTAGTACTTTAAAAGTTATTTAAAAATAGACTTTATGACGTTTTTATGTCCCACGTTTTTCTTTTCTAAGCTAAAAACAACTATGAAAATTTTGAAAATATCAAATGGAAGAAAATTATTATTTCAATAATCCAATAACCAGATCATTATTGTTTTAAATACATCACATTCCTCCTTAGGGCATGGAAAGTTATCTCGCGCAAAAACCTAAAAAAAACTTCTAAGAAAACGGGCTAGCACCTAGTTCACAGAAAGTCATACAAAGATATAAAAACTATCCAAAAAAAAAATATACAAAATAACTAAATTTTAAAACTAGACTTATTGTAAATATACTACAAAATTTCACAGTTGAAGTTAAAACAATAGATGGGTAGACTAACATCATGATTGATCGTGATCGCCTTTTTTAAAAATAGAGACAATATAGGAAATTTTAGATTCTTGTGGCATTTTATTTTGACGGCAATATTGGTTCATTAAATCAGTAATTCTTCCAATAAGCTTTATTCCTCCATTTTCTAACAGGTCCGCTGATCGTCCGTTCTTTATTTGTTTAAATTTTCTTTACGTCGTTCGTACTTATTCGTACTCTTCCTGTTGTTTTGTTAATAGGTTGCAATAGTGCTGTCTCCACTTTTCTATTGGAACTTTTTGTGGTATTTTATCAGTTTGGTTCGTTTTCATCTGTCTAATCAGTCTCCATACCTCCGTGCTCTGCGGTCCCCCTACCAAACTTTCCATCTCTTGACATTTAATTTCCCATGTTTTGGCTTTTCCTTCTGTAATTAGTTGTCTTCCCAGTCGATTCTTATTTTATACTGGTTCCAACTGTTATCCGATTTGTCTGATAACCATTTGTGATACTTATTCGTTTTTCCTTGATTGCCTCTTTTACTTCTTTCGTTAGCCACATCGGTTTTTTGGTTTCTTTTTTTTTGTGGGTTGCTCCCCTAACGCTTTAAGTGCTGCTTTAGTTAAAGCACTTTTATTATTCATATATTCTTGATCGATATCCTCTGCTGCGGGTAGATCATTTAAAATTGTTTCTAATCTACGCTGGTGAAAAAACTTAATACTCTCTTGTTACAGCAAATGTAGTTTGTGGCGCTTTCTTTCGTCTGGACTAATTTCGTTTTTAGTTTCGTTTAGGGTTTCATTTTGTTGATGTTGGTTTTGCCCAAAAGGTTTAACAAATCTAGCAACTGCTAGTCTATGGTCCGATCTACAATTTGCTCCCCTTCTAACTCTGCAGTCCTTTACTTTAAATTTATAAACTTGTCTTTTGATAATGTAGTCAATAAATGATTTCTGGTGCAGCGATAGTCTCTCTTTTGTGTATTTGTGAATATTCTTGTGGAGGAAAAAGTCATTCAGAATCTCCAGGTTATTAAGCTCACAAAACTCTCTAGGTCTTTTTCCTGACTCATTTATGACCCGTTCTCCATGCTTCCCTATTATTCTGCGATTTTCCAGGAAGCCTACTCTTGCATTCAGATCTTTCACAATTATAAGTTCCTGGTTGGGTCTGATTTGTGTTATAGTATCGGAGAGCAGCGAGTAGAATGAATCTTGTTACAATATTAAAGTCATCCGTTGGTGTATATACCCCCACTATTACTGTTGCAATTCCGAAAATTGTTATGGTGAGGGTTATTATTCTTTCGCAAATTGGATTTTAATTTTTAATATTTTTCTTCCGTTTTGCGTTTATTAACATTGATACTCCCGCTTGTACTCTCTGCGCTTTATCCACTCCTGACCAAAAGTGAAGATATTGATCAAGATTTTCACTACCTTTGCCTTTCTTTTTATTTTCAGTGACAATTGTCAGGTCTACGTTTTGTTAGGATATCTCACTAGTTGCTTCTGATGTTTTATTATTTATGCAGTCGTCATCGTAATCTGTCCATGTTCCGAGGCTTCTTAACGGTTCTTTGAGCGTCTGAAATTTTTCACAAGTAATAGGTTGCTGGCCTATTGCCTTAACCTCCAACCTGGAGGACCCTGTTATTTTCAGTCGAGGTTTTCTTTCCTTAGCCTTTAATGATTCAACACCAAACTACAAGGCAGCAGCTTTGTCTGCACCCTAGCAACACCATTCTCAACTAAAAAACCTGTTAACTCCTACCGCCTCAGTGCCCTTTAGCCTATTGTGGCTGCCATTTTTATAACCAAATTGACAAGTAAAACATGGATTTTCTGTCAGTTTGGTGTCAATATGGCACCGATCATAGGCCAAAGGATACTAACACGAAAATGAGTTAACTGGCTTTTTAGTTGAGTACGCTGTTGACCCTAGACAGGGGCCCTGCTAAGGTGCTATTATCCGGTCCAGATGAACCTTGGTTTTTTAACGAGGGTGTTACTACTCGCCCTCACCTTTTCTCAACCTGACTTGGGACAGGCTTTTCTTCATTTTTTTTTTTAAATTTTGGTTGGAAATGTAATCATTCATTTTAATGTGAAAACCGTGTGTCGCTAGCTGCTACGGTTCGTGAGTTATAATTTTTTTTAAACTTTAATCCGCCATCCTACCCTATTTCCAATCCCAACATCCCACCCCCATCAAAAACTAATCAGCTCTGCGTCTGGTGGAAAAGAATTTTTGTGCCAAATTCCCCAGATAGCCAGACGGACAGACAACATCCCAAAATTTTGAATTTATTTGACGCAAATAACTCATTTTTAGTGAAAATAAAAAGAAACATTGACGATCCTAATAGCATCCATACTATGTATGAATGGCTAAAAAAATAAATTGACTGTCATGGATTTGGGGTCCTAGTAGGTGCCTCCAGAAAAAAATCTTCACGGCAAAAAATCGTGTACTAAATAATAACCCAAGAAAGTTTTAATTTTTGGAAAAATTATCCTTGTCACATTTTGTCACCTACCTGCATACCTTTTTCAGAGGTGACAATATTTACGAATGACATGTAGGTACCCACTACAAAAACTACATACTTACCTTTCCTTTATGCGACCTTTTTTTTCTCCTTGCATTCAGACGTTTTGCTTCCAAAACGCGCTATTAAATCCATCACTATTCACTCCACAAAAATTATCAAAAGCAACTCTATATTGTTCTAATAAAAAGACCACTCAAATAATTTGCGCGAAACACAAGTCGTGGTGGCTCCAAATCTTTCATCCGTTGCCGGCGGTACTTGTTGGTTTCCTCAAAAAATCTATTCGCGCAACGCGGTTCACCTGCGTAGCTTACAACCTTGACTACATCATGTATTTTATATTCTATCTTTCTTTTATGTAGCAAACCAGATTACGTAGAGCTTTTATTTAATAGTTTGAAGGTGTGAGAGTCGAAAAGGGAAGTAAATAGACACTTAAAGTAAATATTTCAACGCATCCGTATCGGTATACGTAACGCGTTCGAAACAAAGTCAACATACGCTACATTTTTGACTTTTTATGCGATGTTTCGAACGATGCCCGCTTTTTTGAAGGGTGCGATGACAGAACTGTTGATTGAAATCGTTGCGTATGTTCGTGGGTCCGTAACGATACGTACATCCTTCCGTACACAACGAGATTCTGTCATCACACCCGTCAAAGAAGCAGACATCGTTGGAAACAGGGCATGAGCAAGTCAAACTGCAATATATTCCTGTTAGGTATCCACCTACAGGTATTATTCGTTTAAAAACTCGCGCTCCAACCGTCGAACTAGTGGACTAGATTGGATCTTAAGGGGGGAGGGTTTGTATTGTTGCATTTTTGGACGGGGATTTTTATGATTTTTTCTAATTAAGCATTTTTTGATTTTGATAACTTTTTATGACTTTCTATACGTTTTTATAGCCGCTACGTGAGCTAGTGCATGTAACTATTAGAGTTCTAGACCACTTCTGTATTTTGCGTTAATAACACCTGCAGTGTTGGTGATTTGCAGAATAACCGTTTGTCTTCATTTGTTTATAACTCAGCTACTAGCAAAGTTAGAATGATGTACTATGTATAAAAATTATAATATTTTTGCATACCCATCGTATGATGTAAAATTTACCCGAATGGGATCAAATTCGACCGAGTTCTGGCTGTTCTTGTGTTTTATATTTTTGCTCTGGATTTTTGATTAGATAATTTTTATAATTCTAGGCATCAAATTTTCTAAAACGTTCTTAAACTTGAGCAAAGGGAATGTCCTTGTTCGGTATGCACCAAAAAACTTTCAAAACCTTGCTTGCCGTTTTAATATGAATAATCTTCACTCTGCAGACCTCACTCAACTTTCAAAACTTTGGACAGTTTTCTTAATTTTTTAGAGTTGATCCGGGTCGAATAACTTTAATTAGGCATTAATTTTTTATATCTTTAAAATAGCACCAAGATCTTAATGATCTTGATCAAGTACTTAAAAAATGAATTTTAGTTTCCAACTTTTTCGTAAATATCTCAGAAATTGTAAATGACTATAACTCAGTGAGTTTTAACTTAATTAATAAAAAAGTTAAAAAAATATTTTGCCTTTTATACCCATGACTTTTAAGCGGATCCCAGTGACGATCACAAGCTCCACCCATAGGCGAATTTCGATTCTAAGCGTTTTGATTGGACTATCAATTTAATATAAATATAAGAGCTAATTTTACCAAACTGGTTAGGCCCAAAGTAACTTTCGTACGTTACGTTCTTTTTCTTCGTTTTTTGCAGTAAGCAAAAAACTTTTTTACCACGCTTTTATACACGATGTAGAATTCCTTGTACTTTTTATATTTATTTTTTGTACGAGTGTTGTGCCATCCAAAGTGCTAAGATAAAAGCGCGCTGAACTTTTAATTAATTTATAAACATGTTTTAAAGCTTAAAACAACTTAAAATACAAACGATAACCAATTTAAACCCATAAAAGTGAAGTGATATAAAACCAAGAATTTAAATATTACTAAACCTTAACTAGAAACCAGTGTCGTAAGTAGTGAATATAGTAACTACTTAGCTTGGTAAGCGTATGATTTGACTTTTTGATATTGGTCGTCACTTAAATTCACTTTTCTTCGCAACAATGATGATTTTTAACTTTTGTGCTACACAGTGGGAAGTTCCATTTTTTAGAAAACTTACTAAGATTGGATTTTGGATTTCATGCACTAGACGGGGCTTTTAAAGGAATTGGTACCAATAGACATTTTTGCGTTTTGAAAAAAACTTTAACCAATGTTTAATTGCATTTTACACTTGAGAACTTTTCATATAAGTGTTAAAAATTTTTAGACACGTTCGCTTTTGAATCGACTTTGCCGAATTTTCAAAGATTTTTTCGCATTTCATATATATATAATTCACATTAGGTTCGCAAAATTTTGTCTGCTGCTCTTCAAGCGACTTCTTAAAAACAATGTTTACTTTTTGGACTTTTTTTAAAAAGTTTTCTTCAGTCACCAATGTTTACTTTTTAACGTAGACAATGTTTTCAAATGGAATTTTTTAATTTTACTTTTAAATAAAATTTTTTCAAAACTTTTTCTTTTTTAATCAATGTTTACGTTTTGTACTTTTTTAATTAATTATTAAATTTTTTTTTTATTTTTTTTACGCTTCTTAGGACTGACTTAGCCATCTGGTTAAATTTTTATTTTGTTTTGTTTATACCTTAGGTAATAACTAACCATTATTAACTATTTATTCAATTCAGTCATTACTTCAATCAATTGTTTTAAAGCGTCTGGCACGGGGTCAAACATCAGGCGGGCGGAAGGCGTGGGCACTTTCAGCCGGTTGGATAATATTTTGTCAGTTTCGGTGAAATAAAGCAACATCGGCGGCTTGCATAAATTCCGGCTTCGCTAATTAACCCTCGGTCGTCAATACGTTTTAACAATTTTCCGGCTTTCAACAAAATTAAATATTTTTTCGGCGTTCATAATAAACCTTTCGGCTTTTCTAATAACACTATCGGCATCATAAAAGTGGTACACAATACTTTTTGTTGTAATACCTTGGTCTATTTTTACAAACAAAGTCACCCATTATTTTATTTTTCTTAAACTGTCAAAGTATGTCATTCTGTATTTCAGTCTGACAAATAAATAAATAATGCCTCCACAAATTTCTTTATTTGATAAAGCCCAACTCATGGCAAAACTACAACTCGGATGGTCAATTTGGGACGTGGCTAGACATTACGGACGCAGTAAAACCATGATTATAAAAATTAAAAAACGATGGGAAGATCAGACAATAGAGAGAAAACAAGGGACTGGTTTATTGAAAGTTTTATGGAAGAAAACCCTTTTGCATCTGTTGCCCAGGCAAAGAGATCAACCCAATTTCCAGGATGTGTAAGAGTGGCACGAAATCGCGTAAGGAAAGGATCTAATTTAAGATGTCGTGTAGCTGCTAAAAAAATTAAACTTAAGAATGAAAGAAAAACAGGCCAGGTTACTTTTTGCACTTAATTACTCTCTAAAGGAACCAGAGTTTTGGCGAAAGGTAATATTGTCCGATGAAAATGTTTTCCAGTCCTGTAGTGACAGAAAACAAATTCGGATGTATCGTCTACCAAGAACGAGCTATGAGGAAAGATATATTGCTGGTAACAAAGATCGCACTGAGTTGGAAAATATTTGGGGTTTAATTTAAAAAAAGCTGTAAAGCTTTAGTATTGTGCCGGGAAATCAACATCACTTGGTCCAGTTAATATTCAATGATTATGAAGAAGTGATTGGTGTTAAGTAAAACCTTTTTGAAATTTTGGCGCAATCACTAGATATTAAAATTTATATACCTAATAATTTGTTTCTATTGTTTTATAATTTTCGTTACAGTTGTGTTTTTTTAATTTTCGTTACAATAGTTTTATGCGTTAGCGTATTATTTGTAATATAAAAATTATTTTTGATAGCAATCTTTGATCTCAATATTTTGACATTTTAGTACAAATCTGTCACAAAATATAATCCGGTAGTTAACCATACAATTTAAAAAATACCTATGTTTATCACATACCACTTTTATGATGCCGATAGTGTACCTTTAGAATTTTATAACGAGTCGAGGGACGCGGGTGTTGAGCACCGTATGAGCGGTGTAGGGATAAATTGTAGAATTAGAATTTAAGTTTTCAGGGATGCCAGCAGAATAGTATTTAACAAAAGTCCAGTTGGCGAAAGTGAACGCAGGTAGAAAATCAAGATAGCGGAGGAATGTTGACACATGAGAGAACATTAGACTAGCATTATTTCGGCCTTGCGCGTAATAACATGCTTGCATAGCAATTCGAAAGTTGTCTGTTATTAAACGTTTAGTCTATTTTTTCGCCGTTGATATAAAACTATTATTATATACTATGGCAGGTAAGTATTTTTATTTTTCAAGCGAGAAATAAATTTCCAACAGAAACTCTACATTGGGTTGTAATTTTTGTTATTTTCTACAAATCGAAATTTAATAGTTGTGGTTCCCGGACTTTCCCGGCAAAACAAATAAATGTAGTAAATAGCTTGACTATTTATGTGTATACTTGTACCTAAGGCTACCGCAGAGTTCTGTGGTCTTCCAGATAATAGGGTGACCAAACTTTATTAAGCTCATATGCAATTTTTCTTAAATAGCAATTTTTGATTTTAATAAAATTTTAATTTATTCTAGGGTCCTCAAATGTCAAAGTATTCACTCGCGCTGAGTTGTTCAACATGATGCAGCATCAGAATTTGACAACTTTGAAAAAATTGGTTTTCTGGAAACTTACCTGATAGGATATGCTGATTATACTGACGATGAAATTAAAGAAATTAAACATAATTTTAAGAAGAATAAAGTCTGTTTGGAAGGAACATTTACAATTCCGAAAGTGAGTAGTCGACCGGGAAGGCCAATGAAAACCTTTTCCGAATTAAGTGAGCGGTCGAAAAGGAGAAAAACTGAAGAATTAAGGAGCTCTATGGATTTAGAAGTACTAACTCATGCGGCTCAAGTAAAGTTAGTAACTTGTGGAAAGAGGAACGCCGCTCATATAGTTAAAGAGATTGGTATTTCGCCTAAACGGGCTACAAGATACAAGCAAGCATTTACTGCAAATCTGAAGGAGGACAAAACATAAAATCAATTGTCATCCACACAAGCTCTGTCCTTGATTGTTGAAGCTAAACTTACAACAAGTCAGTCTTGTACAGCGAGCCAAGAATTTGCGCAGAAATTAATATACAAGCCTTACTCAATCACACAGTCAAACGATTACTGATATATTTGGGTGAAGTTATGGAAACACTAAGTGATGAAGAAAGAAAATCATTAGAAATAAAGTGCAAATGGGGTTGTGACGGATCGCAGCAGGCTCAATTTAAGCAGACATTCCAAAATGATGGCGATTCAGACGGAAATATATTTCGGAGCTCTTTTGTGCCATTGCAGCTTATATCTCGCACAAATAATAAGGTAATTTGGCAGAACCAAACACCCTCCTCGACGCGCTATTGCCGACCTATAAGGATAGGATTTGTGAAAGAATCGACAGCTATCATTAATGAAGAAGTCAATCATATAAAAATGGCAATAGATTCCTTACACCCCTCCGTGATACATGTAGAAGACAAAGATTTTTCTGTTATACACAAAATGATGCCTACCATGGTGGATGGAAAAGTGTGTAATGCCGCCACACAGACAAAATCCACTTTGAAATGCTACATTTGCGATATGACATCAAAAGATTTTTATGATTTGACAAAATCCAGGGATGTGAAACCGGAATCATTGCAGTTTGGCTTGTCCATCTTGCATGCGAGGATCCGCATCTTTGAATGTTTGTTACATTTGGCATACAAACTTCCGCTGAAGAAAAAGAGGCTTGACAAAAAAACAGATGATCAATCAATTGTTCTGCAGAGGAAGTCTGAGATCCAACATGAGTTTCGAGTTAAAATGGGTTTATTAGTGGACATCCCTAAGCCTGAATTTGGCAACACCAATGACGGCAACACCAGTCGAAGGTTTTTCAGCGACCCTGATTTGGTAGCCAAAATGACTGGCATTGATTTATTCCTGTTATACAGACTCAAAGTCATTTTAGAAACATTATCAAACGGTCACAAAATCCATCTTGAAAAGTTTGCGAAATTCTGTAAGGAAATAGCAGAGCTATACGTTGAGCTTTACTCTTGGTGTCCTATGACGCCAAATCTGCATAAAATATTAATGCAGAGTTCAATTGTAATAGAGCACGCCATACTTCCAATCGGTCAGATGACAAACATTTTCCTTAGTTTCGTCAGAACTATTCCAGGAAGTTTTCTAGGGTTGCTTGTAATCGAGACGTGCTAAATAGATTATTGGTGAGTTCTGACCCAGTAATAACAGGCATGCGAAAATTGCCACGAAAAAAAAACGAAATCTTTTCTCAAAGATACCCTGGAGATGTTACTTCCTGCGGAACCCCACACTGCACCAGGTTTGGCGGAGTTCGGCGATGAAGAGACCGAAGAAGATTCTAATTCATCCTCTGGCGAAGAAATTTCTTATTATGATTAATCGGTGTCATATAACCATAAGTACAAACTAGCATTTTTAATATTTTTATTTATTTTATCTTATCTTATTATGAAAATTAAATTTCATCATTTTTCTCTAAAATTTTATTCTGTTTTACAAAAAATACCACAAACTTGTTATATGTTACAATTAGAACCATTTAAACCACAAAAAAATTTTGGCCGGCCAGATTGTCCAAATACTTCTCTTTGCAACGTCCGTAGGATATTGGCTTAGAAACCGAATGGTATCGCACGGACAGTCGAACGGAAGGGGGGCGATCGGACGAAAGTACGAGTATATATTTACTGTGTCCGTATAAAAGTAGCCGAATGCAACCTCTTATTCTTTTTTATAAAACTGCCCCATCGATGTGACAAATTAATGACTGATTTTAATAATTTCCTTACGATCGAGGCTTTATATAATCTACTTAACCGTTCGACGTATTGAATTACTGAAACTCGGTAAAACTTTTAATTATTTTTCTTTATTATTAAAATTTAAAGAGAAACAGCAAAACATGACTCGGCGAAACCGACGCATGTTTAATGCCGATATTTATCTAACATGGAATCGCCACAGTCTCCGTCCTTAGAACTGTTTTTAGGAGAATTGGAAGGACTACTATTTCGAGAAGATGATGCCGTCCTCATCCAGGAGAGAACCCCGCCGACAACCTCGGTTCCTGCAAACACCGTCGACGCAATCGCGAACGAAAATATTGTAACCGGGGCCGTCAGCACTTCCGTCGCCATATCAACCGTCGCGATATCAACCGTTGCCATATCAACCGTCGCGTCGCCAACTCCACCCTATCTCCGTCCCTAGTGCCAAAATTTCAAACTCCGCTGCCATTACTACCACCGTCTCGATTTCCGCAGGAATAAACTCTGCCATCGCCTCCTGTACTACTACCGCACCTGTCACCGTTCCCCCCCCCCTCCCGCCGTCAATCCACCGAACACCATCACCACCTGCTCCGCACCTGAAAATGAAGAACTCTTTTTTAAAGACATCAATCGACTCAACCCTTACGAGAACCTGTTCGGATCAAACCTATATCTGCCACCGACTGACTTTAATGCCACCTTTTTAACGGTGGACAAGAATTTATGTTGGAGATGCAGCTACCCTGGTCATGGAAGTATGCAAGGGGAAGTCGATTAAGTTCTCTTCAAGGTGCGGAAGGGGGGGGGGTTGCTCTCGCGAGAATGCAATTACACGTTTTCATCGAAGCGAGGTTTCAGGTCACTTCCAGGTAGACCAGCCTGACGCACCGTCAAGAAAACAAGCCGCTGGCTCACGTCCGGGAGGACCAGCCTAAGCGTGAAGATTTTTTTTTTATATTTAATTATTTGTTTTGGGGAGTTGCTTACTGTAATTAAAGATTTTTTTTTGTTAATTTTTTTTAGATGATTTTTTTGTTAATATATTTTACTAAGTAGGAATAGTTTTTTATTTTTTCTTAAATTCTGATTCGTTACTTTCAGGAACTAGCCCGTTTTCTGTGATAAAAAAAATGATTAAGAATAATAATTTTTTTCCAAAGAACGAGGGGAGTGTAACGTTCATTACACGCCCCTCGTTCTTCGGAATATACATTCAGGGTACTGCTGTATAATCGTACTTCCAATGGGACAACCTAACTTAACCACCCTGACACACTACTTATGCAAGTACTGCTGTAAAATCGTACTTTCATTAGACAAAATACATACCTTTTACTTATAATACCCACCGAAAATTAACACATGCAACGTTAATTTATACATCAGAAGACTGGCCATTGGAAAAAAGATTTTCGAGTGTTTGGCTTTAATACGTGGGATTGTGAGTGTTTCTGTAACAGACAGGTTCCTCAGAGTCAAGTTTTTATATAATCCGTAAAGAAAAGTCGGCCTATGACCCGTTTATCTGATAACCGAATCGCTATAAAAACATGGATACCTCTTTTAATTTTTTCCGTTCCTAATTTTCTTTTCGGTTTCATACCGTAATCTATAGCTTTTCCTAAACTTGAATACCGCCCCAAACTCTGAGTTTCTATTATTTGTTTCTCTTTTCGTAGTTTTCTTTTCGTTTAATTAATAGATACTTATTTAAATTTTACTGTTTGTTATGCAAACCATATTTCACCAAAATAAATGAAACCTTTAGTTTAACCTTTGTCGTTTTAATTGTTTTATAGTCAAGATAACTAAAAAAGAGAGACAGCTAAACCCCTGGTTTAACCGTCTCCACTTTGCTACTCAGGCAAATGGGCCCTCTACCACGTTAATACAAAATATTCACCACCTAAATAGGGGCGTTACACGTTTATTCCTTATTCCCTAAAATAAGAGATAAAAAGTGCACATTTTTTGTAAAATTTATTCATCCTTGTACATGTTTTGCACACAATAATTACAAATAGAACATATTAAATTACATAATAGGATCTAGATTGCCAAAGTATTTTTTTAAGTCTCAATCTTTTGTTTTTTAATTAAAGCCTCAAACTAATTTTTTATTTTAACTTCTACATTAACAAAAAATTCAAATTAAAATAAACGTAAAAGCAATTAAGTACTTGCCTTCTATTTAAGTAGGTATGGGGGTACTTGAGCCAGACAGCCAGCCAGACAACCAGAGCGGGGACCAGCTGCCTAGCTCAAAGATACCCGCCATGGGGACGCTGCTACCCAATATGGGCGCCACGCCCTAATTAGTGACACGCGCCACCTGTCACCTGTACAATCACCTGTGCCTCGACCTCGTGCAGATTCAGTATTAAACTCTAGAAATCTCACTGCTGAAGCTCGCCTACTATCAACTTGTTGTCAACTATCCAAGATGGCCGCCCTATCATTCAGCTGGATGAGTCATACATATTTTGTAAGGTTATGTCATCTCTATATGGTCACCTGCTAAAGTCCATAAGTTTATAATACTTATATAAAAAAGTTTTTCCTAGTGGGTATCGTCTAAGACCACACGGCCACAGAGACTTGTTGATAAGGTTTTGTTAAATGTTGTATCCATAATTTGTGGTTATCACGTGAAGGACACGCTAGACGGGGGATACGATCAATCATTGTATAATACGACAGGTCAACTCTAAAGATATTGTAAAAATAGTGTGTGGTAAGGTTGTATGCAAAACAAACAATTTATGTAATACAGCTCGACGAATCGGTGTCCAATATTAGAGTTTTGTTTTTTTTAAAAAGTATTATACCTGACAACTTAAGCACGACTACAAAAAAAACTTATTTATTTTTATTTTATGGAACTATACACAATACCTATTCTAGAAACAACCCCTTCTAAACAGCTTTTAAACAGCTCTCGAACAGCTTTTAAACGGGTCTGTTTCTAATAAACAGCTCTCGAACAGCTTTTAAACGGGTCTGTCCCCAACAAACAGCTTCTAAACAGCTTTTAAACGGGTCTGTTCCCAAATAAACAGCTTCTAAACAGCTCTCGAACAGCTTTTAAATGGGTCTGTTCCCAACAAACAGCTTTTAAGCAGCTTTTAAACGGGTCTGTTCCTAAATAAACAGCTTCTAAACAGCTCTCGAACAGTTTTTAAATGGTGTGTTCCCAGACGAACTCAAAACAGTTTTGAGAAAGAAGTGTTTGATGCTTTTTTATTAACCCTCTTTATAATTTAAATATCTTCGAAAACACAACCCACTTCCTAAAAGCCTGCATATTATGATAAAAAATATATAATACAACAACAGGAAACAGATAATAATTAACTCTCTAGGCTTTCAGAAACACAAAGCTTCAGTCTTACATACATATCCCTACAAACAACAAAAATTTTCGGTTATTTCTCTTTGAAAATAGTATATAAATCTGCCGAAGGTCTTTCCGTCTACTGATCAATAAAAATGAAAGTATCAAGTCATATTTCACAAGAAAAATCTAGTGTAGAAAACAACTTATAGAGCGGAACACAGGGTAAGTATATATTTTTTAATTTTGAATATATATAATAAAATTACTGATTATTACGAAAAGTTCTTACTATTCTAAATATATTCTTAAAGCGTGTATGCTGTAATTTTTCACAGATGCTCAAAATTTAGTTACATTAAATATATAGACCTACAGCCTCTTAAATCATATATAATATGATACAGAGCGCCTGTCAATTTTTAAAACTGTTTATAACTAAAACTATTCAAACACATAACTGATATTTTTTTTACAATGAGTTAAAGATTAAATATATAGTTAAAATTAACAGTATAAAATAATTGTCTTCACAGATACACAAAGAGTAAATATATACTTAAAACTATTCAAGTACAGCTACTCTAGCCTAGGTTTTTTGAATCCGAAGGGTACCGAGTCAAACCCTTCGACCATTTTACGTTTTTTAAAGTTTAGCCGAAAGATTTTACTCGACTCTTTTGTTACAACCTGATGTTCAGACGTCCTCAAAATTCTCCTAGACGTTACACTTACCGGCGGCTCATCAGAAAGGAGCATATCTTTAATATATTTGAAATTATTTAATTTTGAAGCTGAATATGTTAAAGATATACCCTTAACCTTACAAACAGTTTTCAGCTCATTATCATTAGTCGACAAGAGTTGGTAAGCGTAACTTTTAGGTCCTGTTGATACAAAATCTGTAATATAACTTCCAGGACCATAAACCTCCAACTCATCAGTCATATCACCTAGAAAACTACCTGTAGGCACCTCATATGTGTCGGTAGGTTTGAAGAGGTAAAGGACACTGTCAGTGTCATAGTATATGACACGGTTTCCCAGTTTTTCTAAATAACTGTATAACTTTAGCCTAGCCTGAGCAGTGGTATAAGCAGCCAAGCACACGTTAACGGTGGAGAGTCTATCATACACTTCTTCCTTGTATCCCCAGTTAACGAGTAGAGTTTCATCATTTATCGGTAAAATTGTGTTAATAACTCTGGAAGGGTCAGTCATCATGTGGAAAAACACCTCGGGTTTATTAATTATTGATGGTTCTGACTGGTTTTTCTGCTGACCCAGTTTTCCCCAAAAACTTGTTATGACATTTTTTCCTAATGAACGATACCCAGGATTAAATTCAATCTTATCAGGGTTCAGCTGAATACCCTCATGCTCCAAATATTCTTTTATATATTTGATTTTGTCTTCCTGAGTCTCGCAGCCTACAGGCCAACCTGAAGCATGCTGCTTAATTTTCAAAAAATTCGAAATGTATTCGGAAAACAGACCGCCTGTTTTTGTAACAGGGTCGTATTGACACACCTCATATTTCCAAATTTCAAAAAACTCCAAAATTTTATACCCCAGTTCTAAGGCCTTTTTTACCTCATCCATCACCCAGGTACCTGTTAAAGCTCTCTGTTCATCAGAATGAGAACATTCTTCATTGTGGTCCATGTTTTTGGAACAGGTAAAACATAATGAAAACATTAATTTATTATTCATTTTAACAGGTAACAGGGGGTGGTAAAGGTTCTGAGAAGGTAAAATTTTACATTTTATTAACCCCTCAGTTTCCATTAAATTAAGACCGTTACATTCCTCCCCAACAAATACTTTAGGATGGCCTATAGGATATTTCCCGTATTTATTTACCCAAGGATAGAGACTACAGACATCCACATATTTGATTTTTTCCGCTTCCCGAGCTTTAATCATTAATTTTGTAGGTTCTGTCCTACCTCCAAAGAACGCGTCCCTTGGGTTAAGAGGTAGGTGAAGCATACGAGGGTGGTTTTCTGTATATTTTTGAATTTCCTTATTATTTTCCATATCACGCCTGAAATCACACTCCCATTTTTCAATAACCTCAAAACCCTTTGAACGTAGTCTTAAAGTTTTTGCACACGTACTTTCATACCGTTGATCGGATGTTGTGTTAGAACCAACATCTCTGTTAAATTTGATACATCTAGAGCATCCGTGCCAAAAACAACCGTGAAACTCAAAGATCTGATTGGTTTCCTCACAAAACCCGTCAACTTTTAGACCTCCCAAAACTATTTCCTTCCCTATGGCTGCATTTTATATTTTAATTTGTCTTTCTCTTTCTTCCCAGACTAACCATTGAATGGCGATTTTTGACTGATTATCAGACCAACGATAACCATTCTTTGGTATCAGCCCAATAGTGTTTGGCTTTAGATAATTCCGCCTGAAAATTTTATTACACACAGAAGGTAGAGTTGTGGCCTCTGTAAAAGGACAAACCCCACCTTCTTTGATCATTAAATCAAACTTATAATTTTCGGCAACCATTACCGAATGCCATTGAATTAGTTTTCTACGATCATCCTCCTTTAAATTATCCGGGTCATAAAATTCAAGAGAGGGTATAGAGCCAATATATTTCTGATTTTCAATGGTGTTAAACAAGTGAGGGAAATGGCCTTTTTTCAACTCGCTCAAACCGAAAACTTTTGGTAATTCTGCCAGCGCCATAGGGAAATAATTTAGAGAGTCCAAGAAACTAACATTACCCGTACTCATTAAAATTAATTTCGTTCCTCGCATTATTAGTTCAGGGGTCAGGTCTGTTTTAGTTAAAATATAATTCAAAATAAATTGGTGATCAAAACCACCACCATTATGCGCAATTACTATAACTTTTTTAAAAACTTTTCTTTGATTTAGCACAAATTCAACAAATCTCTCAATAGGTTGATGTGAAAGAACCTGCATAATTCCACCCCCTTTGCTAAAACTCTAACATTATCGTCTGATTTTATACACCCCGAACACCTTGGTTTAAATACACATAAATTGGGTTCATGTAACGACGAACCATCAGCTAGTAACTTCTCCTGTCTAGTCTCAAGATCGTAAAATATAAACAACGTATCTTTCATCGGTGTAGCCACGTCAATAGGCATGTAACAAATATGGTCTTGAGGGACGTGTTTGTTACATACCTTGCAAAATATCTCCCCGCAAAAATGTTCCCTATTACTTTTTACGACCTTGAGACACTCTTCGCACTGACGAAGCTCCTTACATACAGTTGATTTGTCTAAAGAGCCCTCCTTTATGTGATTTTCATAACAGACCTGGCCCCTAAAACTCCTTTTACACAGATCACATTTGACTTTAAACGTTTCAGAGCATGAGGGAGACTGTAGACATGCCGGACAAGTACCACCACATCTGTGTTTGTTTTTATTATTGTAAGGGATATTACATTTCTCACAATAATAACTACAACAGAATGCGGCCATCAACGACGTTATTACGTTATAATGACCGTCATGAAACAGTAAATTCAAGGATGGTCCCTGCCCTGTTCCCTTGAAAATCGTGTCTCGCCCTTTTGACCCGTGTTGGTAAACTGTAATTTTAAAATTGGTTAGGTATTCCTGTAGCTTTTGAACTTCAGGTATACCGGCTCCTTCAACGGGAATGACAACACCTGCTTCTTTTACCAAAGTAAGTGCTTTTTCTTTTTGTAACCTATCAACAGATCTAATCTCGTGCTAGTGTGCGAGGTAGACATAATACATACAATTTTTTTACACTCTTCATTAAAACTGTTATAAGCATTACCTCGACCCCTGCCTACGGGTAATTTAACCGATGTAATATTTAGACAAAAAGTTTCCGTATTTAATCCAGATGAATTGGACTGGTATATGCTGGAAATTATCTTCCAGACATCATCAACTTTAATATCCTCGGCTTTTTTAAAACTAGACCAACCCTGGCCGCGAGTAAAATCTTTCGAGCAAAAGGTAAACCCTACAAGATCGTCGGGGTGTAGACCCTCTGTACCCCTCAAGATAATAGCGTTCTTGACCCAGCTCACCGGCTCTGCCTTGTCGGGTATGGGGGTTAGTTTGAACTCTAGGGTTCGCCCCTGTACCTCGAACCGATGGACGGTCTTCACGACTTCTTGTGCAATTGTGTACTTTTCCATCTCTATAAAAAAAATAAAACCAATAATGTTTACGATAGTTTTTATAAAAAAAACTAGTAACAGGAAATAAAACTGTAATTACAGGAAGTACCTGCTTGATAAGTTGTGGTTAGAACTGCTGGTCAAGAGCTAAGGAAGATGTTATCGCTGAGACTGAGATAACTAAAATAAAGATTACGAGCCAGCGTCGTGGATTTTATACCCCTCAGCTTACCCCCTCCACTTTTTCATGACCGTGGGAACTTCTAATGTTGTTTTTTTTATTTTCAGATTACTCATGTCCTGTGATGAGGAATACATAGTAAAGACCCGTGATGAGCGCAGTGAAGACCTATGATGACTCGGAATATGTATTGTTATATACAATCTTGGATATTTTTAGATATTTATCGGCATATTTTAACCTTACTTTTCTGTTGTAATTTGTAATTTGAGACCCCCGTATGGTGTCCGGGGCTGGTAAAGAATAGTACCACGGTAACTCTAAGCCTGTCGTAAAAGACGACTAAATAGAGACCTCCTCTTCACCATACTCATCTGAATGTAATTTGATGGTTAATACGGTACACCTATTTCTCTCCTATCATTATCATTTAACAGTTTCACAATATTCGTTCTGTACCATACCTCTTCAAGTCATCTTTTCTTTCGAATTGGCGGTTGCAGAATTTACATGTAAACATTTTTGGTACTTTCGTTTTTATTGATCAGATTGACAGTCATGTTATCAGAGTACACGGAAAGACCTTCGTCGAATTTATAAATACCCTGTTTTTTTGGAAAACACCATTTTATAAAGCTGCGCCACCAAAAACATATTTTTAATATACTTCCGCTTTCAAAATATTTCCATCCTGATTACTTCTTCAGCTTTTCAACGGTAAGGTTATCTACGCTACACGTTTCTCCTACACTACGCAGTAGTTGTTGTGGTGTTGTGGAGAGCGTAAATGACCTTGATATTTACCAGATGGTAGTTTTGGTCAGTATTTCTCTGATTAAGTTTCCAATCATCTGGGCTATTATTCAACTCTTCACTATAGTATGCTGTTTGCGTCTTTTTTTGCCAGGATTTCTCGCAACTGGACGTACATCTCCTCCGCGTCTGTTCCTCTTCAGCTTTTCAACGGTAAGGTTATCTACATTACACGTTTCTCCTACACTACGCAGTAGTTGTTTCGGTGTTGCAGGGAGCATAAATGACCTTGATATTTACCATATGGTAGTTTTGGTCAGTATTTCTCTGATTAAGTTCCCAATCACCTTGGGACTGTTGTTAAACTCTTCGCTGTAGTATACTGCTTGCGTCTTTTTTTTTTATCAGGATCTCTCGCAGTTGGGTATACATCTCCTCCACGTCTGTCGTAATATAAATTCATCGATTTTACACAAAATATTTTGTTTGTCGTCGTTTTCGTACAGGTATATTATAAAATGTTTTATATTATAAATTATGCTTATATGTTGAAAATTTTATTGTATGTAGAGTTGTGGTCTCTGTAAAGGGTACACTCTGCCTTCTCCACTTCCTCCTATTGTCTAAATAATAAATTTTCCTTAAAAATAAAATTTGTAATTTTTAAATATCTGTAAAAAATAAATACAATTTTATCTCCTCAACATATATATATGATATATATATATAACATGATATTCTCGTTATATTTTTCCACGATTCAATCATATTATATTACCACTATTCCATCATGATATTTTAGACATTTAACTTTTTAATACTTGTAACTGCATTTTGCCCTTTATAAAATTTAATTGCTGACTCCATTTTGAATAATATTTAGCCATCCAAAAATTCCTTGCTAGTGGTAATTCATTTCATTTCATTCATTTCATTCAATTCATAATATGAAATGAAATATTTCGGAATACTAAAGTTGTCTTCGCTTTCGGAACTGCAAAATAAATCTTTTATATGTATATCAGAATCCAATTTATGTCTATGTTTGGCTTGTAAAAATCTCCAAGTCCAAAAGTTATTGGGACATGAACTTTGTGATTGAGGCATTAAACCGATCAAAGAAGATTCCTTTATTCCGCGGTATTTAAATACCACGTCATCAAATTTTTCAGCCTTGTCCATTTATTAATATTATTCAATACTTCAACCGCTTACTACGATAAATTTTTAATGTTGATCTGTCAAAAACTCATACTTGTCGTAGATTTTGATTACGAGTCTACAGTATCCATGTCTCTTCAAATGGTCTTTCCTTCCGAACCGCCATGTAATTTCACAGTCGTAACACCTAGACAAAAAGTCTCTGTATTCAGCCCAGACGAGTTGGACTGATAAATACTGGAAATTATTTTCCAGACATCATCTACCTTTATATCATCGACCTTTTTAAAGCTGAACCAACCCTGGCCGCGAGTAAAATCTTTTGAGCAAAAAGTAAAACCCACAAGATCGTCAGGTTCCAGCCCTTCAGTCCCCTTCAAAACTATAGTCTCTATCGCTTTCTTTACCCAGCTGACCGGTTCTGCCCTGTACTCCGAACCGGTGGACGGTCTTCATTGTATCTTTTAAAATTACGTACTTTTCCGTTTCTATAATAAAATATTATGTTTTAAAAATTTATTTACGATAAATTTTTAATGTTGATCTGTCAAAAACTCATACTTGTCGTAGATTGATTTAAAATTGTCTTTCTTTCCGAACTGGTGAGAGCAGAATTCGCAGGAGTTGGTGACTTTCATTACCTCTGTGTCTGTCTTTGTACTACCGTTCTTATAGTAGGTATGGTTTTCTTCCGTTTATTCCATGCAAATATATTGTGTACAAAACGGCGCTGGTTTTTTTTTACCCTTACACTATAAGGTCGTTATTTAATCTTTTAGTGTTTTTCATTCATACGTAATATAAATTCTTTTTACACAAAATATTTTGTTTGTCGTCGTTTTCGTACAGGTATATTATAAAATGTTTTATATTATAAATTATGCCTCTATGTTGAAAATTTTATTGTATGTAGAGTTGTGGTCTCTGTAAAAGGGTACACTCTGTCTTCTTCACTCCCTCCTATTGTCTAAATAATAAATTTTCCTTAAAAATAAAATTTGTACTTTTTAAATATCTGCAAAATAAATACAATATTATATAAGATATATAAAAGATTTATATAAAAGATTTATATAAAGATTTACATTTTCTCCTTCTCTCTCTCATAACCCAATGTTATATCTATAGTTTTTATAGGGTTTATGTTGTTTTCATTGCTCCTCAATTTTTACCTATATTACATTATCTACCCTCTGACATTAGGTAACATATAACCAGAATAGATGTATATTATTTTCAATTTTTATTGGATAGGCCTTTATAATGTAGAGGTGTAAGGAATGTTTTAAATATTTTATGTATATAAAAACATATTATTTCTGTCAAATATAGGGATCTGTATATTATAATTTTATCGTCGGACAACCTTAAGTAAAACAAGTTATGTAGCTACATAATTGATAAATAATATGAATTTTTTGTTCTTTCCTAGGAAATAAACCCAATTTTAGGTATACTTTTAAGATAATCCCTCTAGTTTATGATTGTTTAGAAAATTATTCTAAAAAGTTCGAATAATATATTTTAGGCAGCTTTAAGCATAATATGTAATATTATTTTGTATTAACCCTTAACTGACGTGGTGACATTTTAGGACACAAACCATGTTGTGGGGTCCTTGGGGCTCCATTTTTGTTTGACAACAGATAATGACAGTTAGCGACACTCTTTTAATTTTTATTTTATTTTAAGATAAATAGGGTTGTTTATTAAAGACACTAATGAAGAAAATTAACTTTATTTTAATATAAAACAAAAAATTTTATTCAAAAAAAAAATCCAAGTAAAAAAATTTAACATTTTTCTAAAGGGAGTTCCTAGGGCTCCACAATGTCGGTTAAGGGTTAAAGATGTTTTGAGTTATATATTAACCTTTAATAGGTGGTCTGGGGTCTTTTTCGGTCCTCTACGGTCTGTTTTTTCTAAATAATTCGTCTATTTTTGTATTAAAAAGTACTCTGTTTGAGAGGAGGAAAGCCAGGTTGGAACCACTAAAAACCAATAGAACCAAATAAAGAAAATTTAAATTTACTTATCTGTGTTTTATTGTCTTAACAAAGTTATAAGTTTATAAATTTAAAAATATGAAAGGGTTGTTGTTGTCAATATAGTTATTTATTTCAAGCATAGGAAATACATAGTCTTAAATCTGGTATGTACAATGTCTAAATACAGTGGATACTTAAATAAAGGTATTATTTAAGTATCCATGTAAGTAATACATGTTTCTACCTTTGAAGACTGCGTGAAAATTTATTATTTTTTGCCTAAGATTTAGGTTGTAATTTATCACGAATAAACGTTTATATATACAAAATCTGTTGCTTTTAGTGTATGCGGTCTATTTTTAAACATTAGGGGTTTTTTGGTTAGCGCTTCAGTCCTCTTCTTTGTTATACTTTCTATTCGTTTGTGAAAATTCATTTTCCAATATTTTTGAATCGAAAAATGTTTATAAAACATAAATGTAAATATCAAAAAGTTTTACGTCAACTAGAAATATAATTAAACATAAATATAACCACAGCAGCAAATTTGTCGTTAAATACGGTGAATAAAAACTTGTCTGCATCAGAACGCTACAATTAAAACTGTGTGATTTTTTGGTTAAATTTTTAGAAAATTTAATTTTTAGCTAGATACGCTGATTAAATCGAATTAAGTTAAAATATTTGTTTATTAACAATTTCCAAAATAGTTTAATTTATTGAGTTGTTGTTTTATTCTTAAAATTTATGTTTTCAGTTTAAATATTTGTGTCCAATTTTCTGGGGTTTTCATTTATTTTCTAATAAAATTTTTAGACATAGGTGTAGGTTAAACTCATTAATTTTTGTTTGTCTCCTAAGAATTAAATGAGAACATAAAGTATATTTTGTAAAAAAATGAATACATATATGAGAGGGTGCAGGAAATATTTATTACGCTAATGGTCGGTTAAAATTTTACAGCAGGAACATTTTCATAAAAGATATTAACTTTTAACACCTTCTATAATATATTCATTATGTTTTTATAAAAGATGATAACTTTTAAACACTTTCAATAATATCTTCATTACATAGTAGATTTTCTGTAGACTTTAAAAGATACGTATGTTTCTGAACTGAATCTTGACAAAAACAAAAAAATAGTTTACATTTTCGACAAAATGATGTGGATTTCGGAAAGGCTTTCGTCGGTGGTTCCTGCTGTTTGTCATCGATGTCGTCTTCTTGTGTTTTATTGCTCCTAAAAGGGAAAATGTTTTAAATACTTTTACCGTAAGTGTTGTTCTCAAACTCTTTTTTTCATTTTACCATATTTAAAATTATAAATATATTTCTGAAGCTTTTAGATTTTAAACAGAAAAAGAAAATGGTAAATTTTAAACAGATATTTCTTGAACATTAAATAAGAACCATTGTGATAATGGTGTACTTCAGTTTATGATTTATAAATTTACTGTAAATTTAGTAATCTTTAAATATATAACAAAACTTTATCTGACATTTATCTAAATAAATGTAGGTACTTAAAAGAGGTTTATTTTATAACGTTTGGGTATATGTTTAACAGAACATTCTCAAGCATGAAATAAATATATAAAACAGTTAAATTTTCAAAAGTTGGAGAAAAATATTTTCTAATTTCCTTACCTTACCAGTTTTCCACAAATTCAAACACCCCTGCGGTGTTTGGTTTACCCACATCTTTCTCCCCCTTGTAGACGATGCATATCTGATTTTCATTAATTGAGCCTATCTGTATGTCCGATAGTTGGTATCTTTTGGGTAAAGAGATACAGCCGTCTTCCGTTTCTACGACTATGGTATCGCCAAATCTTGTTTTGATGCGTTTAACATCCAGTACAGGATAATGTTTTTCTTTTTCTAATACTTCCTTCTTAATGGTTCTTTTAAAGCTATATTGTTTGTTTATTTCCTCTATTACCGAAGACGATGATGAGGATGAACTTTGCTGTTGTGACATTTTTAAAATTTCTCACTTATAGGTTTATATTGAAACTGAATTACCAAAAGCTCAGAAAACCTTTATATATTTTTCTAAAGAAAAATATGTTTATCCGTCTTTCATGGTGAGAATAGTGGTATTAAAATAACATTTTTGGTTAAAATAACATCCTGTAAATAGAAATATTATCCTGGGAAGTGGTCTGAGAATAAGTACACAGATTAAAATCTTTCTTGTTTTTTTTTGTTAACGAAAAACACTGTAGATGTTCAGAAATATCATTTAACCTGGTATTCTACGAAAATCTACAAAACTGTATTGAGTTCAAAAATCATTCATATGTATGTAAACAGTTCTGTTTAAAAACTGTTTATTTGAGAACAGACCCGTTTGAAAGCTGTTTAGAAGGGGTTGTTTCTAGAATAGGTTTTGTGTATAGTTCCATAAAATAACAATAAATAAGTTTTTTTGTAGTCGTGCTTAAGCTGTCAGGTATAACAGAAATGGGGGTGTTTGAGGATGTTTGAGGATGTTTGCGTGTGTTTGCGGGTGGTGTTTGAGGATGTTTGCGTGTGTTTGAGGAGTGTTTGAGGGTGTTTCGTATATATACATAAACTTTCGTTTAAAAATATACAACATAATTAATTTTTAAAGAAATAACTTACACCGGTAGGTCATAAATATTGTCTTGAGATATTTAAATAGACGTTAATGATAAGAACTCTATACTTTTTAAAAACAAAACTCTAATATTGGACACCGATTCGTCGAGCTGTATTACATAAATTGTTTGTTTATTTTGCATACAACCTTACCACACACTATTTTTACAATATCTTTAGAGTTGACCTGTCGTATTATACAATGATTGATCGTATCCCCCGTCTAGCGCGTCCTTCACGTGATAACCACAAATTATGGATACAACATTTAACAAAACCTTATCAACAAGTCTCTGTGGCCGTGTGTTCTTAGACGACGATCTCTTGTACTGTATATCACGGGTTCGATACCCACTAGGAAAAACTTTTTTATATAAGTATTATAAACTTATGGACTATAGCAGATGACCATATAGAGATGACATAACCTTACAAAATATGTATGGCTCATCCAGCTGAATGATAGGGCGGCCATCTTGGATAGTTGACAACAAGTTGATAGTAGGCGAGCTTCAGCAGTGAGATTTCTAGAGTTTAATACTGAATCTGCACGAGGTCGTGCACAGGTGATTGTACAGGTGACAGGTGGCGCGTGTCACTAATTAGGGCGTGGCGCCCATATTGGGTAGCAGCGTCCCCATGGCAGGTATCTTTGAGCTAGGCAGCTGGTCCCCGCTCTGGTTGTCTGGCTGGCTGTCATACACACATATACGTTACATATTTTTAATTAAATTTTACTATAAGTACCTGTCTGATAGGTATGTTACCTTTTTTAATAGTAATTTTATATTTTAAGATTCAACTAAACATTCTTGTCTATACCGCTGATCAAATCATACAATTAATGAAATAAAAGAAACTTATTTTATACCATATGTAAAAAAAGTTGACAAAAAGATTTGTTCAACAAACGGAAAGTTATGGAGCCATTATGTTAATGTGAGATCAGTTCTGAGAGTGGCTGAAAAAGATCTGGTGAAAAAAAATCAAGACACCTTCCCCTAAAAAAGATAAAATTTTGCATTTTGACAACGTTCTATACAATTTCAAGTTTATGGAACTTAATTGTGTTTTAGTCTTCTGTGTGTGTGTATCAGTATGTTTGTAGGGAACTAAAATAGGTTCTCATCTATAATAACATGAAGAGCTTTGCAGCTGATTTCAAACTTGAGAAAAAAAAATTTACCAATTTCTACCAGGCAAGTGAAGAGGAGTTAGAGTTATTAGAAACAATCATTGAACCTGCAGAAAAAATCTTTAATCTCTGGACAATCCCTTATGACATCAGAAGATATCTTATGAAAACACAATTAAAAAGTGTTGTATATATTTACTTGAACCTGCAGAAAAAATCTTTAATCTCTGGACAATCCCTTATGACATCAGAAGATATCTTATGAAAACACATTTAAAAAGTGTTGTATATATTTACTTAAAATTCTCCTCAGTTTCGTTACCCAGTCTGAGACCTCAATTGGTAAATCAACATTTTCTTCATAATAGGGACATAAATAAGGTTGTTTTCTATCTATTTATCCGCACGCCATAGAAAGAGACAGAAACAGACCATCGTTTATCAGAGGCGGTAGTCGGTGGAAATGCAATTTTATCTAGTTTAAGATCCAGTGAAAAGCGAGGACCTTTTTGCATGGGTCAGAAACGGTGGCGTATCAAAGAGTTTTGATACGCCACTGTTACTAAGACTAAGGAAAGTTTCTTGACTGATCTTTTAGATAACCCCAATGTTTTAATTTCAGTTTGTAAATAAATTTATATAGTTGTTTTGGGTTTGTTTGTTTGATATATTTGGTGTTTTATTGGTTAGTGTACAACTTGGGATATTAAATAAGGTAAATTAGTCCTTGTAAAAACGGTTACGTAGGGAATTTATAAACGAACTTATTACCAATTGCCACAAAACAATCCTTTCTGGGGGCTATAGTCGATTTTTGAGTGGTATTTTGCAATAAAAATACAAAATAATTAATGAAAAAGCAAGAGTTTTTTGTACTTCGGTGCAAAATGAACTTCTTGGATTTCGATTGCTCACACAGAGGGTGGAACCTAGGACGACGCCGTTTCGTCCTTATTAGGGACTCGTCAGCTAGGTGTACCACAACAACAGAAAACCTCGGTCACGCTTATGTGCCAAAGATCACGGCTCAAGCGGAGAGAATTTCTGTCGAGTACCGACAATGGTTCCCTCTGTGTGAATCTCCGACAACCAAGAATGAGACCCACTGCATAAGCAGTAGGTGCAAAGCGTAGCATCGATCCTGCGAGAAACATATTGCCACACGCTCATTCGTTCACAAGATATTATAAAATTAAATTGAAAGTGAACTTTATTTCATTTCAATTCTTCCAAATTCTGCTGAATTTTATTACGTTAGGAGCTGCCAAGTGCGTGCGATGCGTTTGCCTGTATGCTCAGAGTTTGAGAGCGGTGGGGGGGGGGGTTCAAAATAAAGTTATATAAAGGAGCACACAAAAAAAATTAACGGCGCCAGGAAGTAGCAGACCTTCTCCAATCTCCTTAGGTAATAAGAGGAACTCCGCTCTAAATAAAACCAGCTTTGGAATAAATAAATGCACGAGATGGAACGAATAATTCACTTACCTCTTAGGCAACAATATAACCAATCACAGTCAACTTTGATTACTTTTTGTAATTAACTACAAGTTGTTGGTAGTAGTATTGTCCTCTCAGTTACGAAATGGCAAAATTAAATAATTACTTGTGAATAAAGATTCATTTTTAAAGTAATCGAGTTATTTTCTTTCTCTTTTTAACTAACTTTAAAAATAAAAAAAAGTCAATATTTAACAATAGGCCGAGTTTTATTTTTTTGAGAACCTTTAAATTTTTATACAAAAGTACAACGCACCTTCCAAGGTTGTAAAAAAAATTATAAGAAAAAAAAACTAAACTACCGTACGCATTACCGCATAGTGATCACTAAATGGCTTACAGACGAACGCAGGGCGCATTAATACTTAATAAAGTTTAGACTCGGTAAATAATTAAAAAAAAAAAATAATACCCAAAAAAAAAAGGTTGATATTTTTTTTTACGCAATAAATGTACCCACTTAAAGTGAGGATACAAAAAAAAAATCAAAATCTATAATTTCCAAATCGTTTAGATCATACCAAAAGCTCCTTAGTGTCGTGATTTCGTCATCATTTCGAGTTTTCTGTGATGGTCTATTTATTAGCCAATTAGATAAGACAATAGGTGTTCTGCACAAAGCCTCCTTTATAAGTCGGTATAGGAAGTAAACCAATAAGTCCAGCTCCGATGAGTTTCCAATTGAGAAGATAGTGGTAAAATTGATGGAAAAACCACTAGGTGAAAGAACCCTACAAAATTCAGCTAATGTAGGCAAAAACTAGAACTAATGCACTCTTATTATTTTTAATTTATTTCTTTTTTTTTTCTCTTGGAATTTAAAACATTAATTTATTTTTAACGTTAGTTTAATTACACTTATAATAATTAATAGCCCCAAAAAAAAATAATATCAAATTTACAACAAATTGTAACAATAATTCTAAGTCGGTATGTTACTGCAAAATGGCTGACCAGACCACGTAATCTACTTTACTTTGTAGTTTTTAACTATTTTGGCAAGAAAAAAACTATGAAAACTAAAATTACCTACAAAATAAAATATACACTAAAACTAAACAAGATAAGAAAAGAAAAAGATATTTAATTACCTCGTTTGATGTTCAGAGGGTCAAGAGCTGAGTCTCTCACGTCAGCTAACATGCAGTTTTGTGTTCCAAAAATCCTTCTCACGAAGATATGCAATTCGCCAATAAATTACAAAAATAAATACAGCAAAGTATAAATCACAATAAGCTCTTTGCAACTTTGAGTGAAATTTAAATGGATCCGCTAAGATGACCAAGAAAATGGTCGATATTAAATTTCACTTTCTATAAGTGGAACAACTGCGTAAAAGTGACTCTTGAAGCAGAAGAGGCGCTTCAAACTCCTAAAACGGAAATTAGTAGCGACACCAACGGGAGTTTTAGAAACTAAAATCGAGTTCGTTTGACTCAAATAATTGGGCAGGATGATCTCCAAAAACTATTTACACACTTATGTACATTTCCTAAATGCAGGGGAAGAAGGAAGATTCAATTCAAGTGGATTAATACTAATCTAATAAGGAAAAATGATTATTATAACTATCCTTTTATTTTCCACGCATGTGGAAAAGAATAACTGCGGAATAAAATCCCACATAAAAGTTCGCACAATTTAAGAGAGAAAGACTTACGTGGAAAGTAAGAAAAAAAGAAAGACAAGAAATACGCTAAAAGCAAGTTGCCAGATTAGAAAAATTTCATAGGTAATAAGGCAAGGAGCTGATGAGATATTACATGTTGAAAATTCTTAAGTAAGAACCTATTCCTAGAAAAATACATCATAAATCCTAATTACAGAGTGATTCCAAAAAAGTATAAAAAAATATTATATAAAATTTTTGTCTAAGGACTTTTATACTAAATGAACTGGCAACAACTCAAAAAAAGAAATGGCAAAAATAACATACTGCGATTTATTTTATTCTAATATTTATTGTACTCGTGAATTAAAGGTGTGAAATTATTTTGGAAATATTTACAATAGGTGCAAAATTTAAATAATGACAACCATAAAAACAACCAAACCCACGCTCTGCGCTCCATTTTATTTACAAAGGATGAAGGAGGATTATTGAAATAGTCAAGGTAAGTCTAATAAATAGGATAGAAAAATAGTTAAACTAGGAGAAAAATAACAATCTATTTACTTGTTTTAGTCTATGGACTAGATAAGTCGTGCTTATGTAATAGGCGAACTCTAACAAAGATGTGGAGGACTCATAGACGAAATAAGTTCTAGGCGGATAGATAATAGTTCATAGAAAACTTGTAAAGATAGCACAATAACAAGACTTGAAGCGAATGACATACAATGCTAAAAGACTATTATAATGTGAATCTTCTTGGATAATAATAAGGTGAGTACCAGGTTAATCAAAATAGCATTATTGATAAGAAAGGAAATAAAAATAGGTAAGTAAGTTAACTATTTGTATTTATTTCAGGTGATGTTCTAGGACAACAAGCGTTACTAATTATTTAAGACAGTCAGTACTATAAAATTGGTGGCCTTAGTTATGGAGGAGATAGTTGAGCAGATACAGTTGCCTAGGTACTAAAATAGATCATAGAAAAATTTCTCTAAAGCTAGATAGAACAGAGAAGAATATCACGAAGAAAACAAGACTATATGGTGAGTAATTGACGGTTTAAACCTTAAGAAAATAATAGATACATCGGTAACTAGATAAATGTTTAATGATAAAATAATTGCTTTTTAGGTCTAGCAAAGACGAGAAGTTCATAGAAAAAGGATTATGTTCATAGAAACATTTTGGGAGCCTTTACTTTGGGTTTTATGGTAAATAATACTATAATACAGAATATAGACAGAGATATTAAACAGTTATTTATTATTAAATAAATTATTATTAATTAACGTAATATAAATTTACTTTTAGGTCCAAGATAATGAATGTGTCGACAAGAGATGTCATTGTGGAGTAAACTGAGCTATGACTGAGGAACAAAAGATAGGCCAGAATAGAAATATACTAGTAAGATGATTAATCTGTAATTATACGAACAGAGGTATTGTAACCATTATTTTAGACATTTTAAGCAATAAAAATATACTTACATATCACAGTGCATAAAGTTAATTCGTTTCTTTTATTTTTACTTTTTGATGAATGCGCTAGTAAAGATGATGCGTCCACCGTAGCACAAAATATTACTTATTATTTTAGTTTGTAGTCTTTCTATTCCATAATTTTTTTTAACTACCTATACATAAAATATAGTAACTTTTAGTGGCAAATTTAAAATGTTACAATATTACAATGCCATCTGTATGTTTCGTCTACTAAGTAACTAATAATTAATAACTTTGTGTCTTTTCTGTCTGAATGAGTGTTTTTTGAAAATTGGTTTTAAAATTTAGTACCACCCACGGCTGTAAATATTTAGACCTGTGGGGGGTACTATTTTAGATCTTACTAAATCCCACTGTACGTGTTTCATTTTTTTTTGTTAATCGAGTAGGCAGGCACTACAAGAGATTCTGAAAATAAGCGGATTTTCATATTTTTTGAAGACCACGGTTCACGAGACTTTTTTTTATAGTAAGCCATTTATTTATTTGACTAATGAAGTTTGTATTTTTACACGATATTAGTTTTAGCATTGGCCATGTATTTATAAAAATTATTGATTCGCCAAATCAGCGGCACTGAAGGTCCGATTGAATATGATGAGTGCTAAAAATATCCGCTAAGACTCGTACTCTGCTAGCTGCCCCCCACTTTTACACCGACAGCAACTTTTTTTGATAAGGAGGTATTTTCATATTTCAAAAGCATGAAAACGATCACAATTTTTGAGGAGTTTTGGCTTCAATTTCAAAAATATTTTTGAATTGAGACTATGGTTATAGATCTTTTTAAGGATTTTATGATGTATATGATGTCATTGCTTTTTAATATAAATTTGTATACACTAATCCAACCCAACCTCTAACCGGGGGGGGGGGGGAGTGTTGACTTGAAAAAAGCTGTGCGTTTTACTTAAATTTCAAAATTGTACAGGCCCCCCACCACACTTCTTTGGGCACGTGTACCGGCGGTTCTACGGGCATAGGAGGAGGGGGGAGTAGAGAGTCTAACAGTGGCGTGACCCAGAATCTCAAAAACATAGGTGTTACACAGACGAAAAAGAAAAAAAAAGACAGTTCATCCCACCTCTTTTTTAACAATTTTTCCTGCGGCGCTATATTTAGTATCATGTCCCAAAATCTTTTCTCTGCGCATTTATGACCTGATTCTGGCAACAAATCTAGAATCTTACCCAACCCAATTCATTTTATATACGGTATATTATTGAATTTTTCCATTTTTTTGAAATTCTAAGCCTTTTTATATGCTACGTCGAACTTCAATTGTTTTCAAGATATTAACAGTTGAATACTGTCATATTCTGGGCGTTCTATTCGAAATTTGCAAGTTCGAGTTACCATTTCTTTAAATGTCTTAAAGTCTAGATAAAGCTATACATTTTTTGTATTTAATATTTTTTGATTACTTTTCAAATAAAAAGAGGGGCATCAATATATTATGAGGAACCAATAATGAATTTTCTATTATTTTATATTGCATTAATTGTTATGGGTATAAAATATAAAATAATTTTGCTATAAAGATTATATATACAGGAGTTTTCCGTATATTTTTGCACCTCACCAGCAATATTGCTGGAGCGGTACGTACCACTAAGATAGGGAAATAACACTCATTTTGCTTTGTCTTAAGACGATTTTGAATGTCAGTACCTGGAAAATAATAAAGTTTAAATTTGACATAAATTAATTAAACTAAAATTAGTCAAATTTCAAGCAGATTAATATATAATAGTATACAGGTTTTCCCATTCAAAAAAATATTACCCTGTCAAAATTTGACATTTACTGAAATGTTCCTGACATATTGGAGAAAATGGAAATTCTTAAGTTTCATAAAAAAATACAAAACCTTTCTATTTTTCATATTTACATATCTATTCAAATTAACTCTCTAGGCGGGGTACAAAGATATCCTAGAAAACCCTGTAACTAATAAAACAGGTAAGTTTTGATATACATCAAAAATAATATTTCCCATATTTCTTACAAATGCAAATATGCGCAACTTTTTATTTTTATATTATTAAATATAATATAAAGAAAAAACTAAGAAAGAAAAATAATCGTTGAAAATATACTTAGACAGCCCAAGTATAAACTTTTGGATAAAACAATCACAAGTTATATTTAAAAAAAACTTACCTGTCAAATGCTAAGGTACTCCTAAAAGTATTTATATCAAATAATCACACAAATAATAAACAAACTGCCTTTATGGAAGTAAGAAACTTTGCATATCAATATTTTATAATAAATACACAATACTGACTTTTTATAACCCGTCTTTTAAACATTTGCGTAATCTCAAACCCGTAAAAAACATAGCTTATTCTTTGGTCAACTATTCGCCTAGTATCTTGACAACAATATAGGAGCAAATTTAGATACATTTTGAATTTTTTAATTTCTGTCGGTCTGTTGCTCACTTTGTAGCCACTGTAACTCAAAAACCCCTGCACCAATCATAACAAAATTTTGTTCTTTAGATTTTCCTTATTACACCCTAAAGCTACCATTAAAAAACTGCATCCCTAAAAAAATAGTTTTATTCATAGGTTCCGCGCTAACCACTTACGCAACTGCACAATATTTTGAAAGTGAATTAGAAATTTCTTCAGTTCTTGCTAGCAATCGGACAAAAAAATACTTTTGCTTTTATTGCTTAAAGCTTATTTCAAAATTTTCCAGGTATTTGGAATATATGCACGAAGACGAACTGGATGTTAAATAATTTATGAATTATCCTAAGGGTTCTAGTGAAAGATCACATTGTGTTGCAAAATTTTAAAAAAAAATTGTTTATTCACAACATAAACGATAAATACAACAGCGGGAAATTAATTCCATCAAGGCAACCTCAACAGGTATTTAATAGAAAAGCAGAAGACTTTCTGGTCTGTCCAAAATGCAAAGTTCATTATTCTAAATCTGCCTTTAGAAGGCATGTTAGAAAATGCTGCAATACCATCTAGGATCAAGAGATTCTAACCAAATAAGGAAAAGTGCATAGAATAGTAAATTATAGTCAAAAATAAAATTCTGCCAGTTATGAAGGATGATGAGTGTACTTATTTAATTAGATATGACAGTTTAGCAATCGCGTATGTCAACAAATTGACAGACAAATATAGAAGTCAGCATCATTATTCCATGATCCGTAGCAAATTACGGTTAATTGGTAGATTGTTAATTAAAATGAAAACATTCAATCCAGGTTCAAAACTTTTGCTGGTGTTTTTGACACAGTAAAATATAATGATGTTATTAAAGGGGTTAATAAGGTAGCTGGATTCAATAGCCATCATACTAAATATGGAGCTCACACCACTGTATCATTAGGAACTTTATCCATTTATTAATATGTGTATAAAAAACGACTACTTAAAAAAAAACACTTGATGACATCGAAATATTTCGGACTAGAAAAAAAAACTTTCTGAATTTATACCCACATCAATACAAGTATTTAACAGGCGTAGACCCGGGAAAATTCAAAGACTGTTGGTGAAAGATTTTAAAATTGAAATTTAAAACAATGACTTTTTCCAGGAAAAAAAATAAAAATAAGATAACCCCTGTTTTGAGAGTTTTTGGGTTCAACAAATGCAATGGACGTAAAATAAAAAGGCCACATCGTGGTTTTCACCCCCCAAATAGGGGGTGGTTTTCCCAAAAAATGCGACGATTTCAAAACCACTAAAGCCAGTGACCGTCTTTAAATTGGTGACCTAATTGAATAACTTTTTTATCCTACAAGGATTTTCAAAAACCCCACTCCTTGACCAAAAAAATCGCTTTTTGACATGTTTTCTGGAAAATGTCACTTTTGACAAGTATCCATTGGGGCTATGTCAAAAATATTGTCAAATTTGAACTCCTTTGCCTTAAGACTATTTAATTCGACTATAAACATGAGATGATGGTTTGAGGCGTGGAAAATATTGACCAAAAGCTTTATATTATGTGAATTGAAATTTGAAAAAATTACCTTTTCCAGGAAAAAAGATAAAAATAAGACAGCCACTATTTTGAGGGTTACTCTTTTAAATGATGTTGTTGGGCGAGGGGCGAGAAAGTGAGAGGTGGTGAGATGAAGGGGAGTTGGATGGAAAAAACTACAATTCTTTGTAGAGTGCAAAATATAGTCGTTTTTTTTTAGTTTGCGTTTTCATTAAAAATAAAAAAAATGAAGATCTCTTATAGCATCACTATCAATACTTATACGAGCGGGTATGAAATACCAATTTCCATGACTGGGAGCGGGAATGAATTTAAACTTTCCTCCACTGAGTGCGGGATTTCTTTTTTAATTGTGCGGTTAAGTCTCGGGATACATTTTTTCCCGCACACTGTGGGGATTCGTTTTGCATATCGACTTTAAAACGTTACGTATTACGAGAATACCGGTTCAGCTAGTATAAATATATAATTCATAAGTAATCATGAAAACATTTTTTATTGTAAAAAGTAGGTTTAAGAAAGAAATATATAAAAAAAAGGTTCCGATATGCCTTCAACCTTTCTTTTTATGTTCTTTTTATTTTTAAAACAGTTATCATCATCATCATCATCAAGGCCAAGATGTAGGAGGTACTTGATCCCTTTGGCATATTTTGTGAATGCTGAGATGCCTGTATATTTTTTAAAATGTGCAGGATACATCTTTATTGCAATCAATGCTTATTCAGGCTTCCTGTCTCCCCAATTGCAGGTGTGGATGACTCGCCCACAACAAATGCATTGTTTGTGCACAGGTTCGATGTGTTTTCAAAAAAGTTAAATGTGAAATCACTATATGTTAAATCATAGGTATAAGCTGAGGGGTAAATCTGCGCCTATTTTTGGGTTAACAGAAAAAATATCATAAAAAAAAACTGAAAAAAACCCCAGGAAAAATTGGTCACATAATAAAAAATATGTAAAAATCCAAAAATATTGTTTTGGGTTGGGTTCGTCTAGCTTGAGTGGGGTGGAGTTTCGGTTAGTTATAATAATTTTTTCTTGACTATTTTTTTTCCTGGGTTTTTTACCTGGATTCCCATTTTTCTACACCAATGGCCAGGTATTTCCTATCTGGTAATGTCCATACCAATGCTCCTAGTGTGTACACTAATTTATCCCATACCGAAATCACCCCTCAGTATAAATAAAGTTTTGACATCTTTTTTAATAACACGTTTTTGTTATTTTGTTTTATTTTATTTATTAATTTTATTACATGACAATAGTATACCTATTGAAAATCAAGTACAACATGCTCTATGAAAAAAATAGGTATTGAGTACCATATGAAAACATACAGTAAAACCCGACAACATTGCCCATTGCAGACAACTTTGCCCAGTGGCGTGATTTAGCAAATAATTAATTTCCAACACTTGGAAACATTGTAAAAGGTTTACAAGTATACCGGTCCAGGGTATTCAGCTAGTATTAATATATAATTCATAAGTAATCATAAAAACATTTTTTATTGTAAAAAGTAGATTTAAGAAAGAAATAAATAAAAAAAAGGTTCCTATATGCCTTCAACCTTTCTTTTTATCATCATCATCAAGGCCAAGATGTAGGAGGTACTTGATCCCTTTGGCACATTTTGTGAATGCTGAGATGCCTGTATATTTTTTAAAATGTGCAGGATACCATCTTTATTGCAAGCAATGCTTATTCAGGCTTCCTGTCTCCCCTATTGCAGGTGTGGATGACTCGCCCACATTCAAATGCATTGTTTCTTCACAGGGTGGATGTGTTTTCAAAAAATTTAAAGTTATAATAATTTTTTCTTGGCAATTTTTTTTCCTGGGTTTTTTACCTAGGTTCCAATTTTTCTACACCAATGGCCAGGTATTTCCTATCTGGTAATGCCCATACCAATGCTCCTAGTGTGTACACTAATTTATCCCATACCGAAATCACCCCTCGGTATAAATAAACTTTTGACATCCTTTATAATAACACGTTTTTGTTATTTTGTTTTATTTTATTTATTAATTTAATTACATGACAATAATCGGTAAGTACCAAATTACTTTTAGTATGTTTTCACATGTTATTCAATACCTATTAAAAATCAAATATCCTGCTCTTTCATATGTCACGCTCTTTGTCGGAACAGACAACATGCTCTATGAAAAAAATAGGTATTGAGTACCATATGAAAACATACAGTAAACCCCGACAACATTGCCCATTGCAGACAACTTTGCCCAGTGGCGTGATTTAGCAAATAATTAATTTAAAACACTTGGCAACATTGTAAAAGGTGTGAAGCGAGCTTGATCGCAGCAAAGTTAAAAACAATTTATTTTTCTCCAAACCGAAGACATATCTCTTGTAATTTTTTTTGTTTTAAAGGAAATTCTACCAGTGCCTGTTATGAAGTGACAACATTTTCCAAAATCCTTAGTAAATAAAACTTATAAATATATTTATAGTTTATGCTTAGATGTTTTCGTTAATTACCAATGATTGGACTTTTTTGTTTTTTAGCCTTAAGATGAAATGTGTTTTACTTTCTTTTTTGCTTTTTAGCCTTAGGAAGAAATGTTTTTGATTTTATTTTTCGCTTTCTAGTCTTTAAATAAAAGGGCTGTGGATTGATATTTTGATGTTATTAAAAAAAAATTGATTTTTAAAAGGCATGTCTAGGCTGTTTTAGTTTCAAATAGATTTCTTAATTCTTTAAGAATTAATTAATATGGCAATGTTCCTGAAATAAGACAAACACTATTTTGAGGTTTTTGAGGTCAACAAATGCAATGGACGTAAAATAAAAAGGTCACATCGTGGTTTTCACCACCAAATAGGAAGTGATTTTCTCAAAAAATGCGACGATTTCGAAACCACTAAAGCCAGTGAAATGAGGTAACCGTCTTTAAATTGGTAAGTTTTTTATCCTACAAGGTTTTTTAAAAACCCTTGAAAAAAATCGATTTTCGACCTTTTTTTTCTCCTTTTTAGGAAGAAGGAGGTACTTTAAGCCAAAAGAAAAATGCCCAAACATGGAAGCTAATTCTCTTAGTTGTTACTTTCTTCATATTAGTGAAGAAGAACTTAATAAGTTAAATGGCAGGATGAATCAGAGCATTGTATCAGTAATGCCTGATACCATAAGGCAAGAGCTGGTGAGGGTTTTTGGGCGGCTTTATGCCTTCCTCACTAAGAAGGAAGTGGTTTGTTTTGCTGCAGCAATTAAATCACAAAGATGCCTTTGGGACTGTCTCGTTTGTGGCAAAATAGAGAGCAAAAAGAATGGTAAATATTATTGAATACTCTTTTAAATGATGTTTCTGGGCGAGGGGCGAGAAAATGAGCAGCTGGTAAGATGAGGGGGAGTTAGGGGGGCAGGAAATGATATAGATAATAAAAAGGGAACATCGTGGTTTTCACTACCAAATAGGGGGTGATTTTATGAAAAAATGCGACGATTTCGAAACCACTAAAGCCAGTGAAATGAGATGACCGTCTTTAAATTTGTGACCTAATTGAGTAACTTTTTTATCCTACAAGGTTTTTATAAAAACCCTTGAAAAAAAATCGATTTTTGACCTTTCTTTTCTCCTTTTTAGGAAAAAGGAGGTGCTTTAAGCCAAAAGAAAAATGCTCAAACATGGAGGCTGATTCTCTCAGTTGTTACTTTCTTCATATTAGTGAAGAAGACCTTAATAATTTAAATGGCAGGATGAATCAGCGCATTGTAGTAATGCCTGACACCATAAGGCAAGAGCTGGTGAGGGTTTTTGGGCGACTTTATGTCTTTTGCACTAAGAAGGAAGTGGTTTGTTTTGCTGCAGCTTGGGACTACCTCGTTTATGGCAAAATAGAGAGCAAAAAGAATGATAAATATTATTGAATACTTTTTTAAATGATGTTGCTGGAAGAGAAAGTGAGCAGTTGATAAGATAAGGGCATGTTAAGGGGGCAGGAATGATGTGGTTCGATGGAAAAAACTACAATAGTTTGTAAAGTGCAAAATATAGTAGTTTTTTTTAGTTTGCGTTTTCATTAAAAATAAAAAAAAATAAGATCTCTTATAGCATCACTATCAATAGTAATACGAGCGGGTATGAAATACCAATTTCCATGACTGGGTGCGGGAATGAATTTAAACTTTCCTGCACTGAGTGTGGGATTTTTTTTAAACGTGTGCGGTTAAGTCTCGGGGTACATTTTTTCCCGCACACTATGGGGATTCGTTTTGCATAGCGACTTCAAAACGTTACGTATTACGAGAATACCGGTCCAGGGTATTCAGGTAGTATTAATATATAATTCACAAGTAATCATGAAAACATTTTTTATTGTAAAAAGTAGATTTAAGAAAGAAATAAATAAAAAAAAGGTTCCGATATGCCTTCAACTTTTCTTTTTGTTTTTTTTTATTTTTAAAACAGTCATCATCATCAACATCAAGGCCAAGATGTAGGAGGTATTTCCCTTTGGCACATTTTGTGAATGCTGAGATGCCTGTATATTTTTTAGAATGTGCAGGATACCATCTTTATTGCAAGCAATGCTTATTCAGGCTTCCTGTCTCCCCAATTACAGGTGCGGATGACTCGCCCACATTCAAATGCATTGTTTGTTCACAGGGTGGATGTGTTTTCAAAAAAATTAAATGTGAAATCACTATATGTTAAATGGTATGCATAAATCATAGGTATAAACTGAGGGGTGGATCTGCGCCAATTTTTGGGTTAACAGAAAAAAATATTCTTGAAAGACCTGGAAAAAAGCCCAAAGAAAAATTGGTCACAGATTAAAAAATATGTAAAAATCAAAAAATATTGTTTTGGGTTGAGTTCGTCTAGCTTGAGTGGGGTGGGGTTTGGGTTAGTTATAATATTTTTTTCTTGGGTATTTTTTTTTCCTGGGTTTTTTACCTGGATTCCATATTTTCTACACCAATGGCCAGGTATTTCCTATCTGGTAATGCCCATACCAATGCTCCTAGCGAGTACACTAATTTATCCTATACCGAAATCACCCCTCAATATAAATAAACTTTTGACGTCCTTTATAATAAAACGTTTTTGTTATTTTGTTTTATTTTATTTACTAATTTTATTACATTACAATAGTCGGTAAGTACCAAATTACTTTTAGTATGTTTTCACGTGGTATTCAATACCTATTAAAAATCAAGCATCTTGTTCTTTTATATGTCACGCTCTTTGTCGGAACAGACAACATGCTCTATGAAAAAAATAGGTATTGAGCATCATATGAAAACGTACAGTAAAACCCGACAACATTGCCAACGCAAACAACTTTGCCGTGTGACGTGCTTTAGCAAATAATTAATTTCCAACACTTAGCAACATTGTAAAAGGTTTGAAGCGAGCTTGATCGCAGCAAAGTTAAAAACAATTTATTTTTCTCCAAATCGAAGGCATATCTCTTGTATTTTTTTTTAGTTTTTAAGGAAATTCTACCAGTGCCTGTTATGAAGCGACAAGGTGTATTTACATTTTCCAAAATCCTTAGTAAGTAAAACTTATAAATATATTTATAGTTTATGTTTACATGTTTTCGTTAATTACCAATGATTGGACTTTTTTGTTTTTTATCCTTAAGATGAAATGTTTTTTACTTTCTTTTTTGTTTTTTAGTCTTTAGATAAAAGGGCTGTAGATTGATATTTTGATGTTATTAAAAAAAAATTTATTTTTAAATGCATGTTTTCCTTTAGGCTGTTTTAGTTTCAAATACATTTCTTAATTCTTTAACAATTAATTAATATGGCAATGGTCTCCTGAAAGCTTGTAAAATAGTCTTAAAGTGTTATTTTTAAAACTAGAAAAAGTTGCCAGTTTGCCAGACAACTTTGCCCATACTATATTATATTTTTTTTCTCAGTCATGTTTAATATTTCAAAGATGGCTGATACATACAGAAAGTAGTAGCTGAGAAGGAGGCATGTCTGAGTATATTTTTTGAAAAAATATTAGTCAGGTAAAAACATATTCGGCAAAAATTGAAAAAAAAGTGGGCAATGTTGTCAGGTTTTACGGTACCAATTTCTTATCAGGGTGTCTAGAAGCCTTAAAAACCGAGAAATGGACAGGAATTTCACAGTCTTGAAAAACAGGGAATTGGACGGAAATTTTCAAATTAAATTAGGAATTTTTAGTTAGCAAATAATGTATAGCTAAAACTTTTTAGTGCACTCCACCATATCACACAATTGCAAAAATATTTTTTGCATCCCTCGTAACCTGATCGTCGCGGTATCTCCCCTGTTTTTCCAGTTAGAACTACTTATAATTTATTTTGTTTTGGGAATCCCCTATATTTAGTTTTTTAGGTTATTACCGATTTTTTTCTTGTAGTATCTGGAAGCTGTTGAGCTAATTAAATTGAAAAAGTAGTTTTTTTCATTTGAATTTGATTTTTTGTGTGATAAATGCTTTTAATTCAACGATAAAACTATACTAATTCACGAAAACCCACCAGGAAAATGTAAAAATGGACCGGGGAAAAACCAGGAATTGGGCAAGAACTTGATTTTCAATTTTAGATAGACACCCTATAGTTTTTATGCAGTTTTTATGTCAGATTGTAATATAAAAGTATTTTGCAAAGGGCAGTATTTTTCAAAAAGATCATAATATTCTTTATAGCCGTGAAGGGAAGTCACAAACGTTTTCATGTCAGATAATAATAATATCTTGAAAGGGGCACTATCAACTTCTTAAAAATATCGCTCTCTAATAAGCAATTTTTTTTTAGATTAAAATCTTTACTATTGTACCCTTTCTAAATCCATTCGTCTGAGAGAGACCCAATATACCAGAAAACTGACCTCTTAGGCCACCTTGTACACTCTTCGACCCCGCAAAACTGTCTGCTATAATTGCTGTTTGTCCATTCAGGTCCGGCTCTAGTACTTGAAGTACCTAGTAGATATGCAGAATATTGTTTAATTATATAAATTATTAAATTTGAAAAGTAATCACTACAATACAATACACTAATACAATTGTATTTTTTTTTATTATAGCGGATCAATACTGGAAATGTGTGCAGAATTATTTATTGATCTTCTGAAGTTTAGGTATTTTCACTGCCTTCCTAAAAAAAGTAGGCATGTTCAGTTACCATGATCAGATTCTGTGCCCCTAATGGGGGAGGGAGGGGGGAATTTAATGATTGCGTCTGTCTAATAAATATTTTTAAGTCATAGGTACTGAAGAGAGGTGCTGTCTTAACAGGCAAAATCATGTTTTTTAGAAAGGGGATTTTTTTTAAATACTCGTAAAAGACAATCTTACCATTTTTTTTGAAAGTCTCTCATAGCGATATTTGTGTGTGTGTATATTGTGGTTAATGTTTGACTCTTTAATTGCCAATTTCACCTTAGTGTTAAACCTGGTTTAAATTTATTTAGCGTTCAGAATGTGCTTATACAATGAATTTAAAATATAAAGGCGTCACATAGTGTTTTCCGCGTTTATATGACCTACAGTTTGAGCCATATAAAACTGGTACAGGAAGGTTAAGTTATTCATGTGACTTCGTATTTCAAAGGAAAGTTAACTGAAAAATTGTCAGAAGTCACAAGTAACTTGTATGTGACGCAAAATGTGCCTTAAACTAGGAATACCTTTTGCATTTTTTTAAGCATCAAATTTTCTAAACAAGTTAAAAAGAAACACAATCTGCTTGCGTCTTTATTTTATTTTGTGAAAACTAAATTTGATGTAAAAGAAAGTTGCATCCTGTGTTCCTAGCTTTAACATTATTTTTTACAGATAGGTGGCTCCGGCCCTGTTTTCTCCCAACAACAGTTGGACATCTGCATTGTTGCCTCTACATGTTAATTGGAGTCAGTGATGATCTATGATGTCTGGTTTCAGTGTATCAGTTTCGGGTTTGGGGATTCTTTTGACCAGCGTTACGTTGTTCCTGGTGCTTACTTTTCACTTCAGTAACTTTTTAACCTTCCTGGTGCGACATTTTAGCGTAGATAGAAAATAATAGAAAAAAAAAGATATGTAACCTTATGGGCTAAAATGTTAGCAAAAATTGGAAGTTCGTGGATAACTCCCCAGAGCGCGCATAGTCGCTTTTGGACAACTCGACTGTCATCAACCCAGTGCATTTCGCCGCAGCGAAATCTGTAAGCATAGAAGACATAATCAATTTTCCTTTGCAATCTGTAATAACTCTCCAATGTTTCACTTGACTTCGTATAGGTGGCGCTATTAACTTAGCATTAACATTGCTCCTACGCTAGATAGTGTAGAAAATATAAATATCACTGCCATTGTTCAGATTTGGTGGAAATCGAACCGTATATCATTGAAATTAACTTTTTATGACGACATAGAGAACATTCTTCTTTTTCTTATCAGTACTTTTTTTGTGTGATTTAGTGTTAGAAAAAAAAGAATATTATCTTGTTGATTGTGTGATTTTTGAAACAAAAACAGTTTTATTCTTGTGATTTATTAACGCTTACAGCTAAGTGTTCCTTATTTTGCATGTTTTTGTTTTACAGTAACAAAAAACTGTTGGTAAATGTTTTCTCGGTAATTATGCAGTATACGGTTTTCTGCCATTTTTGATTTTTTATGAAAAATTCTTTATGGGGGCACCTATACTAGGGTCCCTAGGACCCCAAATCCGCCTGCGCCCGATTTTTTTTTAAGAAAAAAAGGGTGCCCGGGGGGGGGGGGTTTAATGTTTTTCTGATTGTTTTGGGTTGGGTTGGGTTGGACTGTGTTGGATTGGGTGGTTTTAGTGAAAAAAAATTAAAAAAAAAATATAAAAAAAATTAAAAAAAAGCAAACGGCGCAGGCGAATTTGGGGTCCTAGGGACTCTAGTAGGTGCCACCATAAAGAATTTTTCATAAAAAATCAAAAATGGCAGAAAACCGTATACTGCATAATTACTGTTTTTTCGCATTAATAATTAAGTAGGTAGGAACTATTTAAAAAAAAACATCGGGCAGTTCGGGAATTTCCTAGAAAATTTCAGTTATAAACAAGATATTAAATATAAATAAATTTGGCTTAAGATATTTTAGTATAATTAAAGGGGTAACGTTTTTGTTTAAGAAATTTTTATGCCATGATTTTGCTCCCATGGTATTCTTTCCAAACTTTCGATTTTTAGAATAAAACACTCAGTTTTCTCAAGTTTTCACTTTTTTTTTAGCTTCAAAAAAGTACTGCAATAAAACCATTTTTCTCTGTTAAAATGAAAAATATTTAAGGTTGTTAAAGAGAGACAGCAGGCTATTAAAAAGTATTTTAGAGAAAGATGGAAATAATTTAAGGCAATTGTTTACTAAAAATTTCTGTTTTGTCATCTGTTTGTCATCTTGAGTGTTTTTTTTTTATCCAAGAAACGACAAAAATTGCAATTGTTTATCGTGTAAGTCATAAGGTGGTACTAATTTCTTTCAATCAAAGTTCTTTATAGTGTTTAAAATTACCAAAAAACGTGTGTGTAAGTGTATTTTAGCACATCTTAAAATAATTGAGCAGGTATTTAACTAAATTATTTCAAGGTTCATCATGGTAGACGATTCTATTTTGTAATGTGACCGCTAAATATTTAAACTTGAAAGCAAATTGTTGTTAAGTTAAAATATAAAAGCATATTTAAAAAAATTAAATACAATAAATACCTATAATAGAAATAAGAATATAGCATTTATTATATTTATGCTCATCAACTAATATAATATATAATAAAATAATTTTTTCCGAAATTGCAATGCTTAAATGCGACACTCTTGTATCCCAAAACTAAATTTTTGGAAAAAAAGGAACTTTCAATCCAAATAGCTACTGGCATAGGGAGAATTTATAAAAAAATGGCAAAATAAAAATCATATGCACGACACCACTAAAGATGACAGATGACAACTAAAATTTTTAGTACACAATTGCCTTAAATATTTTTGCACTTTACTAAATTATCTCTCCATCTACCTCTAAAATTCTGCCCTCTCTCATTAAATATTTTTCATTTTAACAGAGGAAAGATGTTTTTGCAGTACTTTTTTGAACGCTAAAAAACCGGTGAAAGCTTGAAAAATTTGAGTGTTTTATTCGAGGTTTTATTCTAAAAATCGAAAGTTTGGAAGAAAATTTATAAAATGTGAGCAAAATCATAGCATACAATTTATAATATTATGCATGCTACGAAAAACTTTTAAATACAAAAGTTGTATAACTTTTTTCAAATTTTCACAGTATGTATGCCGAAGTTGTCAAATGTGAAATTTTGACGCAACTTTCTTATTTTAAATGCCCTGTGTTTATTGCATTTTTTATAAAAGTTTTTTATTTTATAACTTTTTGCAGTATATCAAGGTTGTTAAATGCCATTACAATTATGGTTGATGTGATCATAGATATATGATATCATATCCACCCTAGCGGTCAAATTTCAATGCGCTATATTTCAAAAGATATTTTTGGAATTAGAAAAAAAAACAGGAATTCAAAAATGCAATAAAATGCAGAGTGATTACTTTGGCATGAACATATTCTGAAAGGTCGCCAAAGGTTGCACAACTTTTGATTTAAAAAACTTTTGTAGCATGCATAATAATCGAATAACGGGGACCCCGAGAGGAAGGCTTCGTTTACGAATCGCTAAGAGCATGATTCATGTCAACATGAAGCCCCCCTCTCGGGCGGCTCCACGCAGCCGATGCTGCTGTGGCATAAAACCGAAGGTTTTACTCAAGTCCCAGCAGTGTGAATCGAACCGTACTATATAAAATTTAAAAAAATGGCAAATATCAACAGAGTATTTTCTAACATTAATGAATTACTTTCTCATATGAACGATTTAGAACCAAGTGAAGTGACTAGTAGTGTAAGTGAAGAACAAAGCCAAGATGTAAGTCCAATTATCGATTTATTTCAAAGAAAAAAAATTGAAAAACCCGAAGACTGGGTTCAAGAGGAGATAGAAAATATTAAAAATTTAAGCGATGTTACCGGAGGAGGCAAACAACTTTATGCCACAGATTCTGGCAGACTTAGCATCGACGTCCATCTGCAAATCACAGCTTTTTTTGCCAATTATTTTGTCAATAGTGATTATAATACTTGTGGGGCTTTTTATGTACTATGGAATAAATCAATAAAAAAAGGAATATTGCTATGCAAAAATTGTTATGAATTGTGGACCCAAGATGGGTACATTTATAAATTTTATAATCATAAGAATAATATAAGTTTGATTAAATGCCACGACCACAATGCAGATGGATATTATCACTGCTCCGTATGTTTGGAAGATACGTGTAATTATAATATCTGTGAGATATACAGATCTCACAATTACACAGACTTCGCAGAATTATTTTATGTCAATTAATTTAGTAATTAAATAAGAAAATAATAAGGAAATGGTCTTTTCAGAATGTCTCAAGAACCTCAAGTAACGATGACTGGTGCAGATTGTCAACTGGATTGTCTCCTGAATTTAATAAATTGATTTGGCCAGTCCAACAGGAGCAAATTCAATACCAGTATTTAATTCAATGGATAGAAATGAGCATGATAATGTGTCAAAAGGAGAACTTCCTGACTGGGAAGAAGCAATTGAAAAATTATTTGAATCCATTACAGAAAATTCTGAAAGAAATGAGGAAAGAAGAGGTTCGGAAAGAGTGCGAATTAATGATTTCCTTCGAGAATTTTAAATGTCTCTTAAAGGAAAAAGACTTATTCACGATATTCTGCCAGATATCTCTCGACGAGAAGCTGAGTGTTATCTTAAAAAAAGTTTGGAATGTAAATTTTATGGAGGAACTTTCATGTGGTTCTTCCATACCGACCATGTCCACGTCATCCACGACTGCAGCTGGAGCGGCGACTACTGTCGGTGTGCCAGAATCCGATGTTTCGCAGTTAAACGAGGGCGAAGACGATTTATTTGGACTTATAATGTCTCCAGAAACATCCTCTACAATCTCACAAAGTATTTGTCGGAACACCCCAGAGAATGTATGCACGTTGAGTTCTCCGGTCGAAAAAGGACATTCCCTAGTGAAATTGGAAGTTTATCCCGTGAAGAATATTTCGCAGATTCCGATGCAACAATGGTGGCGGATGGCGGAAGTCAGAATGAACTTTTTGACTCAGAGCAGTGTGGATCCTCTGTTTCTATCAGTGCGCGGAGTGATACGCGAAGCAACGAAACGTATATCCCAAATAAAAAATTTAAAAAAAGAGGTATTGAAGAAGAACTCTTACAGTTCTTTCGGGAATTTCCGACAAGCCCCGTATTAAATATTTTAAATACACGGGCCTGGCGGAATTCTCCGTTTAAATTTTGTCGAAAAAGTGATAGTATTGTGCAAAATGTGGCCGAAATTATAAATTTAGAGATATGTGAAAAAAATATTTTTGAATTAGGATCTTATGTAGAAAATGTTACGCCTTTATACGCCGTGCAACAAGGCAATGTAGATGATTATTATTATGACATTCAACAATCGTTGGACGTTTTTATAGAATTATTAAATTTCCAATTTAACAATATTGAGGGAAATATAATTACATTTTTAAATGATCTTTATAATATTATGGAGAAAAAAATTCCATTGCCAAGAACTCTTACAGTTCTTCCGGGAATTTCCGACAAGCCCCGTATTAAATATATTAAATACACGGGCCTGGCGGAATTCTCCGTTTAAATTTTTTCGAAAAAGTGATAATATTGTGCAAAATGTGGCCGAAATTATAAATTTAGAGATATGTGAAAAAAATATTTTTGAATTAGGATCTTATGTAGAAAATGTTACGCCTTTATACGCCGTGCAACAAGGCAATGTAGATGATTATTATTATGACATTCAACAATCGTTGGACGTTTTTATAGAATTATTAAATTTCCAATTTAACAATATTGAGGGAAATATAATTACATTTTTAAATGATCTTTATAATATTATGGAGAAAAAAATTCCATTGCCAAGAACTCTTACAGTTCTTCCGGGAATTTCCGACAAGCCCCGTATTAAATATATTAAATACACGGGCCTGGCGGAATTCTCCGTTTAAATTTTTTCGAAAAAGTGATAATATTGTGCAAAATGTGGCCGAAATTATAAATTTAGAGATATGTGAAAAAAATATTTTTGAATTAGGATCTTATGTAGAAAATGTTACGCCTTTATACGCCGTGCAACAAGGCAATGTAGATGATTATTATTATGACATTCAAAAATCGTTGGACGTTTTTATAGAATAATTAAATTTCCAATTTAACAATATTGAGGGAAATATAATTACATTTTTAAATGATCTTTATAATATTATGGAGAAAAAAATTCCAAAAGTAAACGCATTACAAATTATAGGTCCTCCGTCTAGTGGAAAAATTTTTTTTTTTACGCGATTATTCATTTTTGTTTAAATTTTGGACAAATTGGAAATTTTAATAAATATAATAATTTTCCTCTACAAGAGTGTATAAATAGGCGTATTTTGTTGTGGAATGAACCAAATTGTGAACCAGGGTCATTCGACACTTTAAAAATGTTATTTGGAGGAGATTCTTTAAATGTAAAAGTTAAATATTTACATGACGCTATTGTTTTTCGTACCCCAATAATAATCTTAAGTAACAAAAAAGTCTTTCCTACAGATCCTGCATTTCAAAGTAGAATGATTACGTACGAATGGCAATATTGTTCATTTTTAAAAAATTGCAGTAAAAAACCATTTCCTTATGCTTTTTATTATTTATTAAAACATTACAATATTATTTAGGTGGTGGATGTAAGGTGAAGGGAATAAATAAACTACAAAATATATATATGCCATAACTTTATTACTTGTGTTTAACTTCCATAACTTTCTAAAGATATAGGTTGGAAAACTCCATAATTATTTTGATCCCTAGAGGGCATAAATACAACTTCATCATTATATGCATGATCTGGAGAATACGAGCTCATACCGAAACTACTTTCTAAATTATATTCCATAACTATTTTACATTTAACACTCCAATAAGCACACGAGTTCAAAAAATTAGTGTTGTCTGTCGAAGGATTTAAAGCAGGGGTGGGTAATAATCCAAAATGAATCAAAGGCACAACTTTGTGTACATTATGACATTCAACAATCGTTGGACGTTTTTATAGAATTATTAAATTTCCAATTTAACAATATTGAGGGAAATATAATTACATTTTTAAATGATCTTTATAATATTATGGAGAAAAAAATTCCAAAAGTAAACGCATTACAAATTATAGGTCCTCCGTCTAGTGGAAATTTTTTTTTTTTTGAAGCGATTATTCATTTTTATTTAAATTTTGAACAAATTGGAAATTTTAATAAATATAATAATTTTCCTCTACAAGAGTGTATAAATAGGCGTATTTTGTTGTGGAATGAACCAAATTGTGAACCAGGGTCATTCGACACTTTAAAAATGTTATTTGGAGGAGATTCTTTAAATGTAAAAGTTAAATATTTACATGACGCTATTGTTTTTCGTACCCCAATAATAATCTTAAGTAACAAAAAAGTATTTCCTACAGATCCTGCATTTCAAAGTAGAATGATTACGTACGAATGGCAATATTGTTCATTTTTAAAAAATTGCAGTAAAAAACCATTTCCTTATGCTTTTTATTATTTATTAAAACATTACAATATTATTTAGGTGGTGGATGTAAGGTGAAGGGAATAAATAAACTACAAAATATATATATGCCATAACTTCATTACTTGTGTTTAACTTCCATAATTTTCTAAAGATATAGGTTGGAAAACTCCATAAATATTTTGATCCCTAGAGGGCATAAATACAACTTCATCATTATACGCATGAGCTGGAGAATACGAGCTCATACCGAAACTACTTTCTAAATTATATTCCATAACTATTTCACATTTAACACTCCAATAAGCACACGAGTTCAAAAAATTAGTGTTGTCTGTCGAAGGATTTAAAGCAGGGGTGGGTAATAATCCAAAATGAATCAAAGGCACAACTTTGTGTACACCTTTCGTACCCTTATTGTCAAAGGGAGCGAAGACTTTGTTTCCGTCAATATTATAAAATCCTACAGACTCTCTAGAAATGTCATCGGTAGAATGATTTTCCGAATTATTATTTAATTTAATTGAGGTTATACCCTCTTTTTGACAGACGACAGTAATTTTTGGAGTCGCATGCGCAAAAGCGTTATTTCCAAAAATTGTATCCGATTCGCCTACTAATGTTGTTGCATGTTGACATGAATCATGCTCTTAGCGATTCGTAAACGAAGCCCCCCTCTCGGGCGGCTCCACGCAGCCGATGCTGCTGTGGCATAAAACCGAAGGTTTTACTCAAGTCCCAGCAGTGTGAATCGAACCGTACTATATAAAATTTAAAAAAATGGCAAATATCAACAGAGTATTTTCTAACATTAATGAATTACTTTCTCATATGAACGATTTAGAACCAAGTGAAGTGACTAGTAGTGTAAGTGAAGAACAAAGCCAAGATGTAAGTCCAATTATCGATTTATTTCAAAGAAAAAAAATTGAAATACCCGAAGACTGGGTTCAAGAGGAGATAGAAAATATTAAAAATTTAAGCGATGTTACCGGAGACTTAGCATCGACATCCATCTGCCAATCACAGCTTTTTTTGCCAATTATTTTGTCAATAGTGATTATAATACTTGTGGGGCTTTTTATGTACTATGGAATAAATCAATAAAAAAAGGAATATTGCTATGCAAAAATTGTTATGAATTGTGGACCCAAGATGGGTACATTTATAAATTTTATAATCATAAGAATAATATAAGTTTGATTAAATGCCACGACCACAATGTAGATGGATATTATCACTGCTCCGTATGTTTGGAAGATACGTGTAATTATAATATCTGTGAGATATACAGATCTCACAATTACACAGACTTCGCAGAATTATTTTATGTCAATTAATTTAGTAATTAAATAAGAAAGTAATAAGGAAATGGTCTTTTCAGAATGTCTCAAGAACCTCAAGTAACGATGACTGGTGCAGATTGTCAACTGGATTGTCTCCTGAATTTAATAAATTGATTTGGCCAGTCCAACAGGAACAAATTCAATACCAGTATTTAATTCAATGGAGAACTTCCTGACTGGGAAGAAGCAATTGCAAAATTATTTGAATCCATTACAGAAAATTCTGAAAGAAATGAGGAAAGAAGAGGTTCGGAAAGAGTGCGAATTAATGATTTCCTTCGAGAATTTCAAATGTCTCTTAAAGGAAAAAGACTTATTCACGATATTCTGCCAGATATCTCTTGACGAGCAGCTGAGTGTTATCTTAAAAAAAGTTTGGAATGTAAATTTTATGGAGGAACTTTCATGTGGTTCTTCCATACCGACCATGTCCACGTCATCCACGACTGCAGCTGGAGCGGCGACTACTGTCGGTGTGCCAGAATCCGATGTTTCGCAGTTAAACGAGGGCGAAGACGATTTATTTGGACTTATAATGTATCCAGAAACATCCTCTACAATCTCACAAAGTATTTGTCGGAACACCCCAGAGAATGTATGCACGTTGAGTTCTCCGGGCGAAAAAGGACATTCCCTAGTGAAATTGGAAGTTTATCCCGTGAAGAATATTTCGCAGATTCCGAAGCAACAATGGTGGCGGATGGCGGAAGTCAGAATGAACTTTTTGACTCAGAGCAGTGTGGATCCTCTGTTTCTATCAGTGCGCGGAGTGATACGCGAAGCAACGAAACGTATATCCCAAATAAAAAATTTAAAAAAAGAGGTATTGAAGAAGAACTCTTACAGTTCTTTCGGGAATTTCCGACAAGCCCCGTATTAAATATATTAAATACACGGGCCTGGCGGAATTCTCCGTTTAAATTTTTTCGAAAAAGTGATAATATTGTGCAAAATGTGGCCGAAATTATAAATTTAGAGATATGTGAAAAAAATATTTTTGAATTAGGATCTTATATAGAAAATGTTACGCCTTTATACGCCGGGCAACAAGGCAATGTAGATGATTATTATTATGACATTCAACAATCGTTGGACGTTTTTATAGAATTATTAAATTTCCAATTTAACAATATTGAGGGAAATATAATTACATTTTTAAATGATCTTTATAATATTATGGAGAAAAAAATTCCAAAAGTAAACGCATTACAAATTATAGGTCCTCCGTCTAGTGGAATTTTTTTTTTTTTTTTTTTGACGTGATTATTCATTTTTGTTTAAATTTTGGACAAATTGGAAATTTTAATAAATATAATAATTTTCCTCTACAAGAGTGTATAAATAGGCGTATTTTGTTGTGGAATGAACCAAATTGTGAACCAGGGTCATTCGACACTTTAAAAATGTTATTTGGAGGAGATTCTTTAAATGTAAAAGTTAAATATTTACATGACGCTATTGTTTTTCGTACCCCAATAATAATCTTAAGTAACAAAAAACTGTATCCGATTCGCCTACTAAATAAGGGATTTCGTGTTTTTTCACATTAATATAACCAAATTGGGGCACATAATTCCAATCGATGATTTTTTCCCCAATATGATGCGTAAAATTAAAACGATTTATAAATTTATCTAATAATGGTGGTCCGTTCGAATGTTTCGGATATTTATCTACGTCACGTTTACTATTTGTCATAGGCACGAAATAGTGATCGATATGTCTTGGCACCCCAAGGCACATAGGTCCGTGTTCCTTTAATTCCGCGTCCCCGTAGTATTTTTTTATCAAGTCTGCAATCGAAATGTCTTTCAGAGACGTCGGAATCATAGACGAATCAGAATTACAATTATAACCGCCATAACGACAATAATATTTTTGATTCACTCCCACGTTATACACTCCTAAGGCACAATGTTCACTCGTCGCTGTTCCTGACAATGTTGTTCCGGTGTCGAACGCCGTTCTAATTCCCTGAGGAACCACAGAAACGTGACAGTTTTTTACCTTAAATAGGCCATATTGAGCCATTAGACCCCACTCGTAGCTGTTCATATAAAATGCTAATAAATCATTCGGTAACATGGCCATGCAAGTTGTATAAAATACGCTATCTCCTAAGTCAGCATGTGTAGTGGCATTTTTTTTTGGTTCAATAAGAGTTCGAAAGGCATAGGCATAACTATAAAATATTCTGCTTTTTCCAAAGGTCATATGGAAAGATTTTAATCGGAGAGAACGGGGTATATTTGTGTGCCTTCGTTGACCTTGAGCCATGGCAGCATGACTGCCTACGCCCGCACTGCCGGAAGATAAATTTTCCCCAATTTCCATCGGTCTATTTATTTCCGTCATTTCGTCCTCGAAATCCATACTTAAAGGGCTATCCAAACTTTCTTCGAAAGATGACGGTGTCGTGGAAGGTTTAGCTGAGGTGCTCGCCTTGTATCCCGAAGTTCCTGGCGTTGCAAAATCGGTCACACGTCCTCCTGCTTGGCGCAAAAAATCTACCCAAGATTGTTTCGAGCCTTGTTTTTTTTGTTTTTGGTATTCGACGGCTAACATGCGCATTAGATCTCCATATTGTTTTTGGCCCTGATGTGTCGTTTTTGACGGTTTCTTTGTACTACTCATTGACGGAATTGACGGATATCGAACGTCAATTTTGCTTTCTAGATATTTTTTGATGGTTAAACCTACCCAGCCACACAAGGACTCAAAATTTAATTCGGTAATAAAATGAAATAAAAATTCCTGAATCGCTATTTCGTCGGCCCTCTGAATGTCTTGTGAAGTGCTGCTTTCGACGTAATTCACGTCATGTTGTAACGCCACTAAGTCGTCTATATCCACAGGGGTTCCACTATTTATCTCATTTCCGGGACCGACGAAGCCCCCCTCACGTCGTTTACGAATCGCTAAGAGCATGATTCATGTCAACATAAAGCCCCCCTCTCGGGCGGCTCCACGCAGCCGATGCTGCTGTGGCATAAAACCGAAGGTTTTACTCAAGTCCCATTTTTACAAAAACGCGATGAGATCAACTTTCGTTTTAGTATTAATATATTCTAAAATGCCTCGGGGTATAACAAGCTTACGCGATCGTCGCGCCTAGTTGTTGTTCCCTTCACTTTTAATTTATTATCATCCGCCCGGGGCTAGAACAAATGAAATCACCGTCTGTATGTGGACGAATATATTAAAAATAATAAAAAATATACCTTTACGTTTCCCGTATCATAAATATTTGGGTCCTGGAATTGAGATAAATAGTGGAACCCCTGTGGATATAGACGACTTAGTGGCGTTACAACATGACGTGAATTACGTCGAAAGCAGAACTTCACAAGACATTCGGAGGGCCGACGAAATAGCGATTCAGGAATTTTTATTTCATTTTATTACCGAATTAAATTTTGAGTCCTTGTGTGGCTGGGTAGGTTTAACCATCAAAAAATATCTAGAAAGCAAAATTGGCGTTCGATATTCGTCAATTCCGTCAATGAGTAGTACAAAGAAACCGTCAAAAACGACACATCAGGGCCAAAAACAATATGGAGATCGAATGCGCATGTTAGCCGTCGAATACCAAAAACAAAAAAAACAAGGCTCGAAACAATCTTGGGTAGATTTTTTGCGCCAAGCAGGAGGACGTGTGACCGATTTTGCAACGCCAGGAACTTCGGGATACAAGGCGAGCACCTCAGCTAAGCCTTCCACGACACCGTCATCTTTCGAAGAAAGTTTGGATAGCCCTTTAAGTATGGATTTCGAGGACGAAATGACGGAAATAAATAGACCGATGGAAATTGGGGAAAATTTATCTTCCGGCAGTGCGGGCGTAGGCAGTCATGCTGCCATGGCTCAAGGTCAAGGAAGGCACACAAATATACCCCGTTCTCTCCGATTAAAATCTTTCCATATGACCTTTGGAAAAAGCAGAATATTTTATAGTTATGCCTATGCCTTTCGAACTCTTATTGAATAAAAAAAAAATGCCACTACACATGCTGACTTAGGAGATAGCGTATTTTATACAACTTGCATGGCCATCTTACCGAATGATTTATTAGCATTTTATATGAACAGCTACGAGTGGGGTCTAATGGCTCAATATGGCCTATTTAAGGTAAAAAACTGTCACGTTTCTGTGGTTCCTCAGGGAATTAGAGCGGCGTTCGACACCGGAACAACATTGTAAGGAACAGCGACGAGTGAACATTGTGCCTTAGGAGTGTATAACGTGGGAGTGAATCAAAAATATTATTGTCGTTATGGCGGTTATAATTGTAATTCTGATTCACCTATGATTCCGACGTCTCTGAAAGACATTTCGATTGCAGACTTGATAAAAAAATACTACGGGGACGCGGAATTAAAGGAACACGGACCTATGTGCCTTGGGGTGCCAAGACATATCGATCACTATTTCGTGCCTATGACAAATAGTAAACGTGACGTAGATAAATATCCGAAACATTCGAACTGACCACCATTATTAGATAAATTTATAAATCGTTTTAATTTTACGCATCATATTGGGGAAAAAATCATCGATTGGAATTATGTGCTCCAATTTGGTTATATTAATGTGAAAAAACACGAAATCCCTTATTTAGTAGGCGAATCGGATACAGTTTTTGGAAATAACGCTTTTGCGCATGCGACTCAAAAAATTACTGTCGTCTGTCAAAAAGAGGGTATAACCTCAATTAAATTAAATAATAATTCGGAAAATCATTCTACCGATGACATTTCTAGAGAGTCTGTAGGATTTTATAATATTGACGGAAACAAAGTCTTCGCTCCCTTTGACAATAAGGGTACGAAAGGTGTACACAAAGTTGTGCCTTTGATTCATTTTGGATTATTACCCACCCCTGCTTTAAATCCTTCGACAGACAACACTAATTTTTTGAACTCGTGTGCTTATTGGAGTGTTAAATGTGAAATAGTTATGGAATATAATTTAGAAAGTAGTTTCGGTATGAGCTCGTATTCTCCAGCTCATGCGTATAATGATGAAGTTGTATTTATGCCCTCTAGGGATCAAAATAATTATGGAGTTTTCCAACCTATATCTTTAGAAAGTTATGGAAGTTAAACACAAGTAATAAAGTTATGGCATATATATATTTTGTAGTTTATTTATTCCCTTCACCTTACATCCACCACCTAAATAATATTGTAATGTTTTAATAAATAATAAAAAGCATAAGGAAATGGTTTTTTACTGCAATTTTTTAAAAATGAACAATATTGCCATTCGTACGTAATCATTCTACTTTGAAATGCAGGATCTGTAGGAAAGACTTTTTTGTTACTTAAGATTATTATTGGAGTACGAAAAACAATAGCGTCATGTAAATATTTAACTCTTACATTTAAAGAATCTCCTCCAAATAATATTTTTAAAGTGTCGAATGACCCTGGTTCACAATTTGGTTCATTCCACAACAAAATACGCCTATTTATACACTCTTGTAGAGGAAAATTATTATATTTATTAAAATTTCCAATTTGTCCAAAATTTAAACAAAAATGAATAATCGCGTCAAAAAAAAAAATTTTTCCACTAGACGGAGGACCTATAATTTGTAATGCGTTTACTTTTGGAATTTTTTTCTCCATAATATTATAAAGATCATTTAAAAATGTAATTATATTTCCCTCAATATTGTTAAATTGGAAATTTAATAATTCTATAAAAACGTCCAACGATTGTTGAATGTCATAATAATAATCATCTACATTGCCTTGTTGCACGGCGTATAAAGGCGTAACATTTTCTACATAAGATCCTAATTCAAAAATATTTTTTTCACATATCTCTAAATTTATAATTTCGGCCACATTTTGCACAATATTATCACTTTTTCGAAAAAATTTAAACGGAGAATTCCGCCAGGCCCGTGTATTTAATATATTTAATACGGGGCTTGTCGGAAATTCCCGAAAGAACTGTAAGAGTTCTTCTTCAATACCTCTTTTTTTAAATTTTTTATTTGGGATATACGTTTCGTTGCTTCGCGTATCACTCCGCGCACTGATAGAAACAGAGGATCCACACTGCTCTGAGTCAAAAAGTTCATTCTGACTTCCGACATCCGCCACCATTGTTGCTTCGGAATCTGCGAAATATTCTTCACGGGATAAACTTCCAATTTCACTAGGGAATGTCCTTTTTCGCCCGGAGAACTCAACGTGCATACATTCTCTGGGGTGTTCCGACAAATACTTTGTGAGATTGTAGAGGATGTTTCTGGAGACATTATAAGTCCAAATAAATCGTCTTCGCCCTCGTTTAACTGCGAAACATCGGATTCTGGCACACCGACAGTAGTCGCCGCTCCAGCTGCAGTCGTGGATGACGTGGACATGGTCGGTATAGAAGAACCACATGAAAGTTCCTCCATAAAATTTACATTCCAAACTTTTTTTAAGATAACACTCAGCTTCTCGTCGAGAGATATCTGGCAGAATATCGTGAATAAGTCTTTTTCCTTTAAGAGAAATTTGAAATTCTCGAAGGAAATCATTAATTCGCACTCTTTCTGAACCTCTTCTTTCCTCATTTTTTTCAGAATTTTCTGTAATGGATTCAAATAATTTTTCAATTGCTTCTTCTCAGTCAGGAAGTTCTCCTTTTGACACATTATCATGCTCATTTCTATCCATTGAATTAAATACTGGTATTGAATTTGTTCCTGTTGGACTGGCCAAATCAATTCTATTAAATTCAGGAGACAATCCAGTTGACAATCTGCACCAGTCATCGTTACTTGAGGTTCTTGAGACATTCTGAAAAGACCACTTCCTTATTATTTTCTTATTTAATTACTAAATTAATTGACATAAAATAATTCTGCGAAGTCTGTGTAATTGTGAAATCTGTATATCTCACAGATATTATAATTACACGTATCTTCCAAACATACGGAGCAGTGATAATATCCATCTGCATTGTGGTCGTGGCATTTAATCAAACTTATATTATTCTTATGATTATAAAATTTATAAATGTACCCATCTTGGGTCCACAATTCATAACAATTTTTGCATTGCAATATTCCTTTTTTTATTGATTTATTCCATAGTACATAAAAAGCCCCACAAGTATTATAATCACTATTGACAAAATAATTGGCAAAAAAAGCTGTGATTTGCAGATGGACGTCGATGCTAAGTCTGCCAGAATCTGTGGCATAAAGTTGTTTGCCTCCTCCGGTAACATCGCTTAAATTTTTAATATTTTCTATCTCCTCTTGAACCCAGTCTTCGGGTTTTTCAATTTTTTTTCTTTGAAATAAATCGATAATTGGACTTACATCTTGGCTTTGTTCTTCACTTACACTACTAGTCACTTCACTTGGTTCTAAATCGTTCATATGAGAAAGTAATTCATTAATGTTTGAAAATACTCTGTTGATATTTGCCATTTTTTTAAATTTTATATAGTACGGTTCGATTCACACTGCTGGGACTTGAGTAAAACCTTCGGTTTTATGCCACAGCAGCATCGGCTACGTGGAGCCGCCCGAGAGGGGGGCTTCGTTTACGAATCGCTAAGAGCATGATTCATGTCAACATGAAGCCCCCCTCTCGGGCGGCTCCACGCAGCTCGTTTACGAATCGCTAAGAGCATGATTCATGTCAACATGAGTTTTTGATAAAGCTATTAAAAAAATTGTGTTTACAACTCGCGGCTAAACTCTGTTTTCTTTTACTCGGGTTTTTAAATAACAACGGACGTAAAAGAAACACTCTTTTAGCCAATAGTAGTTTTCAGAACTAATGGATAAAATAGTGCTTTTTTTACAAGCGTTGGTTGAAATAACAAACGCAGCCAGCAGTTATTTAAAAACGCGAGTAAAAAAAAAGCACATCAGTTTATCCGCGAGTTGCTAACACTATTTTTTTAATTCCTTGATCAAGAAATCCAAGAAAAACACGAAAATACTTTTAAAAATCTCGAACGAAGAGCACTTCTCGCAACACGCCATCTTTACATTATAAATCAAGGCGCTTCGCGCTTGTTCTTTAAAACCAAGCTTGCAAAAAACACGATTTAAAAACTATATTATTTTTTAAATTTTATCCATTTTTAACACGTTGTATTTCTATCCAGGCAACCCAACTCAAAATGCGAAATAAAATAATTAGTTGAAAACTGATCAATCGACAATATTCTGGGCAGCCATGCTCACATGCTGTTTATTTTTTGTTGCCCACTTTCAATAACAAAATAATGGTAATTTTTTGGGATTTTTGTACTGCCAACTTAGTAATCATGCAGCTAGTAAAATTTTAAATTTTGTAAGAGAAGGTCGAAAGCATTACGCGGACCGGCATCGCTATTTTATGTGTGGAAATTATTCTGAATGGTAGCAGAGGATATAATTTTAAAGTTTAACAAAATATTATGTTAAACCATTGTATAAAGAAGTATTATACAATGGTTAAACATTATTAAAAATACCTATAAAATAGTGTATATGCACCATGATTTTATGTCGAACTTAAAAATATATAATGTGCCATTTACGGCTGTAGTAAACAGAGATTTGCCGAAATATTTTTTACTTTGATGCCATTTTTTAATAAAATCGTTCAAGTTAAAAAAAATATTTGTTTTATTTTTCACATATTCCTAATCAAAAACAAACAAAATGCAAAATGTATAGGATGTGCCAGAAAAAAAACCGGTCCGATTTTAATAATATTAAGCTTTTTAAAAAGCCAAAGCTTCAAAATTTATAGGACCAATTTCAAACTCGACATTTCCTAAAAATCCAAGACGGCAAACCAATTTGAAAAATAGGTATTTTTAACCCCCCGTAGATATTTTTTTTGTGTGGGAAACTGTAATAAATCTGAAACATCGGTTACGAAGCCACATTCTTTCGAAGCACATCGATGAAACATTTTAAAAATTCGGACAAGAAATAAGATTGAATAAAGTGTCTCAGAAAGTTTTTTCTAGGGGGGTGAAATTTGGCTACTTTTTAAATAGGCCCGCCATCTTGGATTTTTACTAAATGTCAGTTTTTTCATTAGTTCTATAAATTTTGAAGCTTGTGCCTTTTAAAAATTTTAAACTTCGATTTTAAGATCAATTTTTGAAAAAGTTATTGCTATTTAAACAAGTAGATTTTTTCTTAATAAGCATGATTTTGTAGGTACTCCGGTCTATTTAAAAATTGCAAACTTCCTTATTTCTTGTCCGAATTTTTAAAATGATATATATATTCTTCTTCGCTTTCGCTTTAAAATAATGTGACTTCGTAACCGATATTTCAGATTTATTACAGTGTCGCACACAAAAAAATATCTAGGGGGGTTAAAAATACCTATTTTTTAAATAGGTCCGCCATCTTGGATTTTTAGGAAATGTCAAGTTTGACATTCGTCTTGTAAATTTTGAAACCTTAGATTTCTAAAAAGTTTTATTTATATTTAGTATTTTAACTGTTTTCATTACAAAGTTCTGAATTTACCCCCTTTACACTCCTCACCCACCCTCTACCTCCGTTTTTTTTCATAAAATTATATTGTCACCAGATCAAATCATAAATCTGAAAACCGCACTTTTGTATTTGTTTTCATTACAAAGCTCTGAATTTATCCTTTTTACACCCCTTAACTACCCCCCCTACCCCCGATTTTGATTTATAAAATTGTATTGTCACCAGATACAATAATAAATCTGAAAACCACATGTTCGTATCTGTTTTCATTTCAAAGTTATGAATTTGCTCCCTTTAGACCACTTTACCCCCTTTACACCCCCCAATCACCCACTACCCCCCCTTTTTTTTCATAATATTGTATTGTCATCGGATCTACTTTGCTGTGCCAAATTTCATTAAAATCGGTTCACAGGAAGTGTGTCAATGAATTTAGCCCCTTATTTTTAAACCTTAACCACCCCCTACCCACCAATATTTTTTTCATAATATTGTATTATCATCCGAACTACACTACTGCGCCAAATTTTATTAAAATCGGTTTACGGGAAGTGTGTCAAAAACGAATCGCAAAATTTGATAGTCAGGCAGACTAAAGTTAAATATAATCTTTTAATAATAATAAAAACTGTCTTGCTTCATTCAGCATATTCATGAATTTATATTATGATCTCTCTACCAGCTCCCATTCCCTTAGCAACAAGTTCATTCATTTAACCGGTATTCAGCAAAGAATCAAAAACTTGCGATAATTCCCCTTTCATGGCTTGGCTGGCTGTTCGGATACCGTCGGCTTGCATCGGATATTAGCATGTATCCTCGTTGCCAGCACTACCTATTTATTGCGGTCTCTGCTAGCGCCCTCTAACAGTTACTCGGCAAAACAAAATTTTTGGTTTCCATACTTTCCGCAAGGTAAATGGGGGGCACCCCTTGCCTGATCAGGGTTTATAACGAGTGGAAGTGCAACGGACTATTCTCACTATCACTTATCATTTACATATCTTAAGTATTTTCTATCTACGATTTTAGTAACTTTTTTAAGTGCTTCGTTTCATTTTACTTAAGTAACTTTTTTAAGTGCTCCGTTTCATTTTACTTAAGTAACTTTTAAGTGCTTCACCGTCGGCTTCACTCTTCCGGCTGTGACATTTTAGTAACTTTTTTAAGTGCTCCGTTTCATTTTACTTAAGTAACTTTTTTAAGTACTCCACCCTCGGCTTCACCCTTCCGGCTGTGACATTTTAAGTGCTTCGCTGAGAATGGCTTCCCTATGGAGTATGTGTTTGCAGTAACTAAAGTTACCTGATGACTTAGTTACTTCAAGGAAAAATCCTTTTAATGTCAAATAAAATATCCAAAAATAAACTAAAAAAAACATTAATTTAGGTCAGTTCTGACTTGGTTTTTTTAACCTGTGCAAGTTGGCAGCATGAATTGAACTTAACTTTGTACTAGGCAGGCATGAATTGGCCTTCAAGGTGGATTCATAGTTTGGTAGGGAAATGGTTTAAAATAAAGGGAGTGTCTAAAGAGCCGACAATTCGGCTCAATAGTCGTAAGGCTAAAGAGCAGACAGTAATTATTTAGTATATTTTTCAGTAACTGAACCCAACCCAACCGAAACAGATTTAAACCAACCCCAAAAAAAAAATACTTTAACCCCCCCTAGACCTTTTTTTGCATTAAAAAAAAAACGACAGACAAGGATTCAGGGTCCTAGAGGCCCTAGAAGAAGCCTTCTTTTTTATTTTATGCCAAATAATATGTAGGGGTTGTAGTGTGTTTTTTTGGGTTGTTTTGGCTTTGAATAAGTTGAGTCTGTTTCGGTTAGGTTGGTTTAATTTAGTTGGTTTAAGCCTGTTTAGGTTAGGTTGGGTTAATTTAAGCTAAAGTGTGCTTTTTTTGGGTTGTTTTGGCTTTTAAAAAGTTGGTTTGTGTCTGTTTAGGTTAGGTTAGGTTACTTTAGTTTAAAAAAATTGAAAAAAAAAAGAAAATATAAAAATGTGAAATTCCACAGTGTATATTCAACAAATACAGGGTTCCAAAGTTATCAGGGAAACCCTGGAGGTTGGTAAGAAAGATGCGAAAGCGACACAATTATGTACATCTGTGCAACACCTTCTCAACTAATGGTCAGGCCACGATGACCCTGATGGAATAATTTTCTTAAATACGTGTTAAATTATTTTTAGATGTGCTAAAATACACTTTAGTAGGATACGTTTTTGGTTTATTTAAAGACTGTAAAGAACTTTAATACCGCTTTATGTTTTACACGACCCTTTACGCTTTGAAAAATTACAATTTTTGCTGTTTTTTGAATAAAAATGGCAAAATAAAAAAAAATCATATGTACGAGACCACTCAAGATGACAGACAGATGACATAACAGAAATTTTTAGTACCGTAGTTTGGGTTGAACAGAGACAGCAGGGCGATTGGAAACAAAATTGGGAAATTTCCTTTTTTGTTTCCTACTTGGTTCAAATTTGGTTTTACCAAGTTAAAATAACATTAATCTAGTTATTTGCATGTTTTTTGAAGTTTGGCAACACTGGTTAATAACTGTTATAAGTCTAACCTAAAAATTTGGTGTTTTTCATTGTCGGAAAAACTTCGTCTAAAAAGGTAAGCAAAAACGTATTTTATCATTCAAATTCACACTAGATGTACCTGTCAGGATGTCTTACAAAGTTTAACAAATAAAAGTAATAACAAAATCTTGCCCCCTGTTTTCTAAGTATGTTTTGTGTGTAATCTCAATTTATTCGTTTTTTCGGGGTGAATTGAAACGGAAGGTTTCTATTCACCCCTTGTTTCTTTTCACTCCATGCACATATAAATATGTGTTTTCTGTTGTTTTAGAAACGCCATGCCTAGATATTACAAATATGATCCGAAATCAAAAACGTATAAAAGACCGACAACGGCAGCAATGGCAACTGCTTTAAATGACATTCTAAATGGAATGTCATTTAGAAATGCAAGCCGCAAGCATGATATCCATTATTGGGTGCTTTATCGTCACTTCAAGAAGCCAAACTTAAAAAAACAAGGAGGATAACCTGTTTTGACTGAATTTGAACATACCGCCATAGTGCAATCGTTAATAACTTGTGCCGAATGGGGGTATCCTTTAAGCCCATTAGACTTAAAAATGATTGTAAAAAGCTATTTGGACATTCAAGGTCAAGTAGTCAGAAAATTTAAAAATAATCTATCTGGCTCAGATTTTGTTTATTGCTTCCTTAAGCGTCAAAAAAATAGTCTTTGGTCCAGAATATGTCAAAATATAAAACGACAAAGAGCAGCAATTTCGCCAGAAATTATTAATTCATATTTTGATAATTTAAAAGAGACACTTCAAGATGTGTCACCTTCAAATATCGCCAATTCCTGGACGGAAAAAAGTAATTGTAAAAAGGGGCTGCCGCTATCCAGAAAGAGTTTGCAAGTCGTCTAAAAGCATTACATCGATTATGTTTGCTGCGACTGGAGATGAAAATATACTACCGCCTTATGTGGTGTATAGGGCAGAACATCTTTACGAATCTTGGACAGTTGGTGGGTTAAAAGGCGCTAGATATAATAGAAACAAAAGTGGTTGGTTTTATGCAGCTTCTTTTGATGACTAGGTTAGAAACATGGCCATACCAAAATTAAAAAATTTGCCTGGAAAAGAAATCTTACTTGGAGATAATCTTTTTAGTCATTTTTCTCCAAATATTGAAGTGGAGTGCTTACGGCACAATATTTCATTTGTTTTCCTACCCCCAAACTACACAGCTAACCCAGCCATTGGATGTAGCTTTTTTTCGACCGTTAAAAGCTGCTTGGAGAAAAATCTTTACGCATTGGAAGATCACAGGTGAAGGACGAAAGTCTGCTTCAATTCCCAAGGACCGGTTTCCCCATTTTTTTAAAGAATTATTATGACCGCTCTGCAGGAAAGTCAATTTTTTTTTGCAATTTTCCTTTTTTTTGTGCATTTTCTTCACTTATAAATAAACCTATCACTCGTGCAGCTGCCGAAATCTCGTCATTCGACGGCATTTTTAATTAAAAATGTCATTAAATACATGAAAACAACCACTAAAAATGTCATCTTCTCATGACCTAAAGTGTCATGACATTATTATTTCGCATGAAAACGAAAAGAGACTCGAAATTTGAATGGCGGACAAAACCGTCGTATTTCTGCGGGTGTGAAACAATTTTCTTATTTACGCTAAAACCCCGTTCTTTTGTTATTAATTGTGCGAGACACTTTCCTTGATGATGGCTGCTTAAGAACTAGAGCTCTGCGGCTCTATAGAATGATTCAGCTGGTAAGTGAAGTCTTAGATAATTTTAGACAGTTGTGTGTATGCGGCAGTGACTGTGGCTTGCCACCTGGCAGGTTGGAGTCACAATCGAGGGGTTTTAGTCGGTAGGAATCCGACACTACCCGGGCTCTCCTGGTAGAGGAGAAATGACTCTGGCAGGAAAGTAGTTCGGGCGTCTTATGCAAGATTTCCCCTTGATACCCTTGAAAAAAAAAATACGGCAATTTAAATTAATTAAACCATTTTCCATTTCAGTGTTGTCGCGAATATCCTTTCACGCAGTCTACTTTAATATTTCCTTTTCTTTCAATTTCCTAATTGTCTTTTCACATATGCGGCGACAGATACTGTCTAAAAATGTCAAAAATAAGTAAAGAGAAAATACAATGTGTGTTTTTAAGGTAAATAACTTCTTTGCTCGACTCATGGATTTCGCCTTCGGCTCACCTTACCAACTTGTCTGGGTCGTATGCAAAGAGTCGTTTTCTTGTTGTTTAATATACTATTACACAATTGTTTTATTTTAATTACAATCCAAACTAAATTTACAACAAAGTAATCAAGTTTACAAATAAACTGTAACTTCTAGATACTGATTGCAACCTCCTTTTATTGTTGCGTTTTCGTCCTTTGAAACTAAAACTAAGATAGGTCCCCAACTACGCTTTTGCCACCCTATTTTCAGCAGGGAATTACCTTTTTCGCCCGGAGAACTCAACGTGTATACATTCTCGGGGGTGTTCCGACAAATACTTTGCGAGATTGTAGAGGACATTTCTGGTGACATTATAGACCCAAATATATCTTCTTCGCCCTCGTTTGATTGCAAAACATCTAATTCTTGCGCATCGACAGTAGTCGCCGCTCCAGCTACAGTCGTGGACGACGTGGACATGGTCTGTGTGGAAAAACCACATGAAAGTTCCCCCAAAAAATTTACATTCCAAACTTTTTTTAAGATGCAATTCAGCTTCTCTTCTAGTAATGTCTGGCAAAATGTCGTGAATAAGTCTTTTTCCTTTAAGAGACATTTGAAATTCTCGAAGGAAATCATTAATTCGGATTCTTTGCGAGCCTCTTCTTTCCTCATTTCTTTCAGAATTTTCTGTAATGGAAGTAAATAATTCTTCAATCAGGTAGTTTTCTTTTTGACACATGATCATGCTCATTTCTATCCATTGTATCAAAAAACTGTATTGAATTTGAATCCTTTTCGACTGGCCAAATTAATTCTATCAAATTCAGGAGACAATCCAGTTGACAATCTGCACCAGTCATCGTTACTTGAGGTTCTTGATTCATTCTATAAAAAACCATTTCCTTATTATTTTTAAAATTAAATTTTAGTTAGTATAAAATATTTCTCCATAATCGGTATAATTATGGCTGCGATACATTTCGCATATATTCATATTGCAAGTATCTTCTAAGCATACGTTGCAATGATAATATCCATCAATTATTAAAATGAATATAATATTTGTATATATTGTTACGTCTCCACATTCTTTACCCATAAGTAGATAATTACACATTCACTGATATGTTTTTGAAAGTAAACGTTCTAATCATTATTTTAACATTAAGCATTAACCTTTCTAATGTAAACATCTTAATATAAAAACAAACGCACTTTTTCTTTCGGTATATAGTCGTATAGATATACCAGTCAGTCTGTTCTTAGGTTTAGAAGTAGCAAGAGCTACATAGTTGTAAGCCGTAGTAATAAATAAAGTTTTTTAAAAAGTGATTTTCTGGTGGTGATCATTTAACTGGCGCTGCGAACAGGATAGCTACAGCTCTTCTTTATTGGGATACCATTGCAAGAGTGTGGTTCTCAAGCCTTTAGTAGCTATCCTACGGGAACTGGTTCATCAAGAGACCGCAGTAGTGAAAACGATCCTCCTTTATTGGGCAACCATTGTGACGGATCCCACGCTGTTTCCCATTTTCCAGAGGAAAAATAGGCCAATTTTCCTCAACGAACCCGACGCACCAGAAGACACGAAGAATACAGCCTACGCTTACCTTTTGCGGAGAAAACCACATGAAGATCTTTATCGGAAGCCCGTTGCTCTTCCTGTAAGTTTTTTGCTGATTATTCGTTAAAAAAAAAAAAACTTCTTAGATTAGGTAGTTATTAAGAAAACAATTTTTCATGACTGATGAAAATATTGAAAATTTAGCAAGTTTTCTAACTCAATTAAAACTAGAAACCCCTTCAAATAATAATCAAGTAGTTTGTAAGAGTACAAAAATGGAAGAATTTAAATTATTAGCCTCATACCTCCCAACATTTGACGGAAAACCGGAACATTTAGAGTCTTTTATTTTAAAAATAGATAGGTTTTATAATAAGTTTAAAGTACAACACTCAGAATTAACAGAATATTGCATAGGCTCGCGAATTGTAAAAGATGCGCAAGACTTTTTACTCTCACGACCAGACCTGACCACCTGGCCAACAATTAAAACTGCTCTCAGAGAAAAATACGGAGATCCCATCTCTTATCAAGTTCTCATGCAGGAAATAAATTATTTTTCTAAACTTAAAAACGAAAATAACATGGACTTTTTCGGTAGACTAAAATCATTTTTAAACCGAGTTCATTTAAAAATCCATGCTGAAGTTAGCGACGAAAACATTAAAACAGCTTTTATTTCTCAAACAAGTTATCAAGCAGTAATAACTTTTATGGCAAATGTACCACCAAATTTACAAAATATTCTTATTCAACAAAAACCAACTACTCTCGATTCGGTGTACACACTCTTAACCGAATTTAATTTACTCGAATCACAACTTAGATTTACAACTCAACACACCCCATTAATTAAAAACCACAATCAAAACGTTATACAACCTGCAAAACTTAATGTACCACACAGATTTCAGCAAAACCAACCATCATTTTTCCAGCAACCATCATTTTCACAATTCTTACCCAGACCTACATTTGCACAACAACTAAACCCAAATGTTAGACCCCAACAGTTTCCGCAACAAAATAATAACAATAATGTATGGAAATCTCAACCAATACCAATTCAACCCCGACAATTACCTCCCAGACAATTCCCTACTAATGCACAAGTTTTCGGCAAACCCCAAAATGTTTTTCACCCCAGAAATGCAATTCCAGCGAGAGACACCCCACAACCTATGTCCACATCCACTATTCTAACAAATCGACAACGTCAAATGCATAATATTGAAGTACAAGATAATAATCTTTCCTTCCCTACATGTGAAAATTTTGAAAATTACCAGTACGAAAACCAAAACTTTTCACAAGAAAATTTAGAAGACAGTTTCTCAACACAAAATGAATTAGACCCAAATTTTTACGAAATCCAAAACGAACCTCAATCAGACGAAATACAAAATTTTTCCAACCTGCCTCACGATCCACCATTGACTTAAATAACATTTGTTTAAAAACAGAACTTCCTTATCTTTATTTACCGCAAAAACAAATTACAGTTTTAATAGACTCTGGAGCATCCGACTCAATAATAACTCCAAAAATTGCAAGCCTTTATCAAAATCAAATTTTTGAAGAACCCTTTCAAGTAATAGCATGCCAACAAAAATTCGAAGCAAACAAAAATCTAAATTTGCAACTCTTATCTGACTTTGGAATAAAGAAAAATTTTAAAATGAGAATCTTGGATTGGCATAAACATTTTGACGCCCTTATAGGAACTAGCGATTTAGAAGACTTAAAAGCCATAGTAAATTACCAAGAAAAAAACTTAATAATAAATAATATAAAAATCCCCTTTGCTAATATGTATAATCAACCCCTTGAAAAATCTATAAGAAACTACAATAATTTATTAACTATTCCTGTTGACTATTATAATGGCGATGCAATTCTCCCATCTTTTCAAATCGGAGATTATATAATTCCCGACACTCTAATCAAAGTGCAAAATGGCCTTTGCCATTTACCAAAACCCCATTCAGAAATTGAAGTAAATTTTCTTGAACGAATGCATGTAATTCCCCAAGAACATTTTGAACTTAAAAATCCGCCAAAATCTTTCCAAAAAAATGAAGTAATCCAACAGTTAAGATTAAATCATTTGTCAGAACTAGAAAAAATCCATATCACCAAATTGTGCAAAGAATTTTATGATGTCATGTATTCAGAAAATTCTGATCTAACATTTACAAATCAGATTAAACATTTTATTAGGACCACCAACGATCGCCCTATTTACGTAAAATCTTTTAGACACCCACCTACAATGAATATAGAAATACAGAAACAAATACAAAAATTACTCGATAATAAAATAATACGACCCTCTATTTCCCCTTATTCAGCCCCTGTATGGATTGTACCAAAAAAAACTGACGCATCTGGCATAAAAAAATATCGAATGGTCATAGACTATCGACAATTAAATACACAAACAGTTGAAGACAAATATCCTTTACCCCGAATTGACGAAATCTTGGATAATTTAGGCAAATGCAGATATTTTACAACCCTTGATTTAGCCCAAGGATTCCATCAAATTGAAGTTGATCCCCAATCAATAGAAAAAACTGCTTTTACTGTTAATCATGGTCATTTTGAATACTTAAGAATGCCTTTTGGTTTAAAAAATGCCCCGGCTACATTTCAACGCATGATGGATGAAATTTTACGCGATTACCTTTACAAATTTTGTTTTGTTTACATGGATGACGTCGTTATATTTTCAAAATCCCTTGAAGAACATTTAGTTCACTTAAGAAAAATATTTCAAAAATTCCGTGACGTAAATCTTAAGGTACAACTTGATAAATCTGAATTTTTGCAACAAGAAGTTCAATTTTTAGGACACATAATCACACCCGAAGGAATTAAACCAAACCCCAATAAAATCGAAGCTATAACCAAATATCCATTGCCCAAAACAAGAACCGAAATTAAATCTTTTCTCGGATTAATTGGTTATTACCGAAAATTTATTAGAAATTTTGCAAAAATAACAATACCATTTACAAAATGTCTACGAAAAGATACGAAAATAAACCTTAATGATCCCCAATACCTAGAAGCTTTCGAAAAATGCAAAGAACTAATTACGAACTCTCCCGTACTCCAGTACCCTGACTATTCAAAACCTTTTAAATTAACGACCGATGCTTCCAACGTTGCCATAGGTAGCGTCTTATCTCAAAATGAAAAACCGATTGCTTACTATTCTCGAACACTTAACACCGCCGAACGCAATTATTCCACAATTGAAAAAGAGCTCTTAGCCATTATCGATTCAACCAAACATTTTAGACCCTATCTCTACGGACAAAAATTTATTGTTGAAACTGATCATAGCCCCCTTGTTTGGCTCTCGAAAATAAAAGAACCAAATTCGCGTTTAATTAGATGGAAATTAAAATTAGAAGAATTTAATTTTGAAATAAAATATAAAAAGGGAAAAGAAAATCTTGTTGCTGACGCGCTTTCTAGAATCGAAATAAACAATGACGAAACCGAATCAATTGCTCCCAACATAGGTGACGATGTTGCCAATCCCGATGATTTTATACTTCTTGAATTAAACGAAGATAACCAATCAGACATAACTGTCCATTCAAATCAAGACAACACCGGAAAATATTTACCGATTTCTGAAAGTCCTTTAAATTTTGCACAAAATCGCTTAGTTATCGATTATGGAAAAAATTATTATTGTTACCACTCTAAACCCTTTAATAAAAATCATTATTCTTGTCGTGTCCAAAAAGAAAGGGAACTAGAGCACTTAAACAAAATTTTATTAGAAATTATACGACCCGACACTACCTTCGTAGTATTTATCCCCAAAGAAGATCTAAAACAAAAGTTTCAAGATATCGTAAATTGTCAGTTAAACCCTACAGCTAAATTAATTTTTGCCACTAAATACCTTGAAGACATCATTAACACAGAACAACAAAAACAAAAAATTGAAAATTATCACACTAAAAATCATAATGGCATAAATGAAACTTATCAAACACTTAAAGAAAAATATTACTGGCCAAAAATGCGAGATACTATTCAGGAATACATAAATCAATGTGATATTTGTTTACAATCAAAATACGAAAGAAATCCCTACCACATATCTTACCAAGGACCCCTACTAAGCGAAAAACCATTTAAAACTATTTTCCTAGATACCTTTTCCACTCAAAGCTGCAACTTTTTAACAATAATTGACTCATTTTCAAAATATGCTCAGGCTTATCACATTCAAGACAAAAATGGAATTTCTGTCTTAAATAAACTTAGACATTATTTTTCGCACCATAATACTCCAGAAAAAATAGTAGCTGATTCTGGTTTAGAATTCAAAAATAAGACAGTACAAGAATATTGTAAACTTTTTAACATTGAGATACATTTTACTACCCCCTACAACCCTACCTCAAACAGCTTAGTTGAAAGACTACATTCTACTCTTGTTGAAAAATTAAGAATATTAAAATTGCAAAACCCTCACGAACCAATACCAAACTTAATGACATCAGCCATTTTGATATACAATCAAAGCAAACATTCAACCACTGGTTTTACACCTTTTAATCTAATTTATGGACCCTACATGAATGAACCCATAATTAACCATGACTTAACTCTTTACGAGCAATATAATGAAAAACGGAAAAACGAAGTTTTACCCTTTATAAACGAAGTGTACCAAAATACCCTTCGAAAACAACAAGAAAATACAGAGAAAAGAAATAATAAACCTAATGAGACATTAGAATTGGCTCAAGAACAAATTGTTTATAAAAAACAAACGAAACCAAGTAAAATTAACCCCAAATACATTCCCTTAAAAATTACTAAAATAAAAAATAACACTTTAACTGGAAAAACACCAAACAGGCAAAAAGCGAAAATTCATGTCAGAAATATTAAAAGAATAAGAAAGAAACCTAAAAAAGATGTTTCATTACAGGAGCCTCCTGACCCTTCTGACAACCCTCAACCAGGCCCTTCAAGTACATGAAGTTCCTACTACAGGGTATTACAATGAAAAAATCGATCAAGCCTTAGTTTTTGATCATAATCATAAGACATTTATTTATTTTAATCTTACACAAATTAAGTTTACTATAGCCCAACTAACAGTTACAAACGAAGTAATATTAAAATCAATCATATCTCAAAAATTAAACAATACTATTTTTCATAACAAACTAAATCATCTTAACAACCTTTTATATGACAGCTATGACATATACTCGCGTATTACGTCAGTTAACAAAAACGAAAGATACAAAAGAGGACTTTTTAACTTTCTTGGTTCAGGCGTAAAATTTATCACAGGCAACTTAGATAACGAAGATCTAGAACTAATAAACAAAAACATGAACATTTTAAAAAGCAACGAATACAAAATAATTCAAAAAATTAATGATTTCTCTTCATATGCAGGAAATATTACTCACACACTTAGCCGTGCTATTCAATCAATTAATGTTAACACCTTACAAATACACAACGAATTTGAGATAGTGAACACAGAGATTCAACTATTATTTAGCCTTCTTAATCAACAAACACAATTGGAAAATTTGCATAATTATTTGGAAAAAATATTGCGAACTATTTCTTTTGCCCATTTAGAAACTGTTAATCTCGAATTATTTTCAACTCAACAAATTACTGAACTTTGGTCATTTTTGCAACACCATTATGATGATAAAACCTTATGGTCCTTGCAGCATCTTTCGGAACTAACCTTAGTATGTAAGTCAGGAATTGTATTTTACGACGATATGATTGTATTAGTTCTTAAGATACCTATATTCACTAACCAAAAATGTAATCTAGAATTTATTTATCCTCTGCCAAACGAGCAAAATCAATTGTTAATTATACCTAGCAAATACTATTGTTCCTCTTGGTATTCAAATTGTATTGAAATTTCAAGAAAATGGATTTGCTATTCAAATATACAGTCAAACTGCACACTTAAAAATTGCACATCAGTACAAGTTCAAAACAATTTTGAAATCTCTCTTTTAACTTTCACAAATAATCTTTTATTATGCTCTAAACAAACTCATGAAGTTTTTGAGAATTGTCAACAATTTAAGAAATTCAAAATTCCCAAATGCGCTTTACTAAATAGCAATTGCGAAATTATCTATAAAAATCAAAAATTTCTTACAAAAGATAATTTAATTGATTTTAGCACAACACTTAATACTAGCATTTTGCCAATCAACTCTACAATTAATTTAAAACTTGAACACATAAAAAGCCCAGAACTTATTTCACGGGATCTAAGTGAACCCATTTTTCTTGAAAATAGGTTTGCACATCATTCCTCCTATTTGGTTACAGTTATTATTTTAAGCATAATAAGCCTTTGTATAATATGTGCTATTTTTCTAATTAGGAAAAGAATTTATACAAAACTTTCACAACATGTAGAAAATTTTGTAACTTTTGAAAAAGTTAAGAAATATGTTCATGAGGACATGAACTTTTCTAAGGAGGGAGATGTTACGTCTCCACATTCTTTACCCATAAGTAGATAATTACACATTCACTGATATGTTTTTGAAAGTAAACGTTCTAATCATTATTTTAACATTAAGCATTAACCTTTCTAATGTAAACATCTTAATATAAAAACAAACGCACTTTTTCTTTCGGTATATAGTCGTATAGATATACCAGTCAGTCTGTTCTTAGGTTTAGAAGTAGCAAGAGCTACATAGTTGTAAGCCGTAGTAATAAATAAAGTTTTTTAAAAAGTGATTTTCTGGTGGTGATCATTTAACTATATAACCATTTTCCGTCCATAACTCATAACATTTTAAACACATCATTACGCCTTTTTTTAGTGCGGTATTCCAAAGTAAGTAAAAGTAAAGTAATATAATCAGTAGACACGAAATAATTGGTAAAATAACTTGATATTTGCAATTGGACACAGATACTGATTCTCCCAGTATCTTTGGCATATAATGATATGATGATGATTCATGCTTTAGCGATTCGTAAACGAAGCCCCCCTCTCGGGCGGCTCCACGCAGCCGTTGCTGCTGTGGCATAAAACCGAAGGTTTTATTCAAGTCCCAGCAGTTTTATCAAGCAGTCAAATATAAATAAGTAATAATATGGCGAATATAAACAGAGTGTTCTCAAACATTGGTGAACTTTTAAATCACATGAATAATATTTCTGACATCGACGAGTCGGTTAGTTCTAATGAAGTTCCAACAAGTGATCAAGTTTTAAGTCAAGATGTAATTCCACTTTTAGAATTATTTGAAAGAAAAAAAATAGAAAAACCAAATGATTGGGTTCAGGAAGAAATAGAAAGGATTAAAAATTTGGGTGAGATAAATGGCCAATCTAAATCATTATATGCCAAAGATACTGGGAGAATCAGTATCTGTGTCCAATTGCAAATATTGTCTACTGATTATAGTACTTGTTTTAACTTTTACTTACTTTGGAATACCACACTAAAAAAAGGCGTATTGATGTGTTTAAAATGTTATGAGTTATGGACAGAAAATGGTTATATATATCATCATTTTAATAATATATCACTTATTAAATGTCATACCACAATCCAGATGGATATTATCATTGCAACGTATGCTTAGAAGATACTTGCAATATGAATATATGCGAAATGTATCGCAGCCATAATTATACCGATTATGGAGAAATATTTTATACTAACTAAAATTTAATTTTAAAAATAATAAGGAAATGGTTTTTTATAGAATGAATCAAGAAACTCAAGTAACGATGACTGGTGCAGACTGTCAACTGGATTGTCTCCTGAATTTGATAGAATTAATTTGGCCAGTCCAAAAGGATCAAATTCAATACAGTTTTTTGATACAATGGCTAGAAATGAGCATCATTATGTGTCAAAAAGAAAACTACCTGATTGGGAAGAAGCAATTGAAGAATTATTTACTTCCATTACAGAAAATTCTGAAAGAAATGAGGAAAGAAGAGGCTCGCAAAGAATCCGAATCAATGAATTCCTTCGAGAATTTCAAATGTCTCTTAAAGGAAAAAGACTTATTCACGACATTTTGCTAGACATTACTAGAAGAGAAGCTGAATTGAATCTTAAAAAAAGTTTGGAATATAAATTTTTTGGGGAAACTTTCATGTGGTTTTTCCACACAGACCATGTCCACGTCGTCCACGACTGTAGCCGGAGCGGCGACTACTGTCGATGCGCAAGAATTAGATGTTTTGCAATCAAACGAGGGCGAAGAAGATATATTTGGGTTTATAATGTCACCAGAAATGTCCTCTACAATCTCGCAAAGTATTTGTCGGAACACCCTCGAGAATGTATGCACGTTGAGTTCTCCGGGCGAAAAAGGTGAAATTAGAAGTTTATCCCGTGAAGAGTATTTCACAGATTCCGAAACAACAATGGTGGCGAATGGCGGAGGTCAGAATGAACTTTTTGACCCAGAGCAGTGTGGATCCTCTATTCCTGTCAGTGCGCGGAGTGATACGCGAAGCAACGAAACGTATATCCCTAATAAAAAATTAAAAAAAAGAGGTATTGAAGAAGAACTCTTACAATTCTTTAGGGAATTTCCGACAATCCCCGTATTAAATGTATTAAATTCTAGGGCTTGGCGTAATTCTCCCTTTAAGTTTTATAGAAAAAGTGATAGTGTAATCCAAAATGTGTAAGAAATAATTAATTTAGAAATTTGTGAAAAAAATGTTTTTGAGTTATGTTCCTATGTCGAAAATGTTACACCTTTATATGCGGTGCAACAAGGAAATGTTGAGGATTATTATTACGATATTCAGCAATCATTAGATGTATTTATTGAATTACTTAATTTTCAATTTGGACACTCGGAATATAATATACTAACTTTTTTAAATGATTTATTTAATATTATTGAGAAAAAATTCCTAAAGTAAATGATTTGCAGGTTATTGGACCGCGTTCTAGCGGAAAATTTTTTTTTTGATGCTGTTATTCATTTCTGTTTAAATTTTTGTCAAATCGGCAATTTTAATAAATATAATAATTTTCCTCTACAAGAATGCATAAATCGACGTATTTGATTATGGAACGAACCAAACTGTGAACCTGGTTCTTTTGATACTTTAAAAATGTTATTTGCTGGAGATTCTTTGAATGTAAAAGTTAAATATTTAAATGATGCTATTGTTTTTCGAACTCCAATAATAATTTTAAGTAATAAAAAAGTTTTTCCTACTGATCCTGCTTTTCAAAGTAGAATGATTACTTATGAATGGCAATATTGCGGATTTTTGGAGGATTGTCTTAAAAAACCATTTCCTTATGCTTTATTTTTTTTATTTAAACATTATAATATTATATAAGGTGAAGGATGTAAGGTGGTGGGGAATAAATACTGAAATATATTTGTATACCATTTATTATGTTTTTATTTTAACTACCATAACTTTCTAATCCTATAGGCTGAAATACACCATAATTATTTTGATCTCTAGTAGGCAAAAATATTACTTCATCATTATAGGCATGTGCCGGAGAACTTGAAGTCATTCCAAAACTACTTTCTAAATTATACTCCATAACAATATCACATTTTACACTCCAATAAGCACAAGAATTTAAAAAATTGGTATTATCCGTTGATGGATTTAAAGCCGGAGTAGGGAGTAATCCAAAATGAATAAAGGGTACTACTTTATGTAATCCTCTGGTTCCTCTACTATCAAAAGGCGCAAAGACTTTATTTCCATCAATATTATAATAACCAACCTTATCTCTTAAAATATCTTCAGTTGTGTGCGCATCTGAATTTTGAGTAAGATTGACAGAAGTAACTCCCTCTTTTTGACAAAGTACTGTAAGTTTTTGTGTAGCATGCGCAAATGCGTTATTTCCGAAAACAATATCCGACTCGCCTACGAGATATGGAATTTCATGTTTTTTTACATTAATATACCCAAATTGAGGAGTATAACTCCAATCAATAATTTTTTCTCCAACATGGTGCATAAAATTAAAACGGTCTATAAATTTATCCAATAACGGTGGACCATTTGAATGTTTAGGATACTTGGCAACATCTCGTTTACTGTTTGTCATAGGAATAAAATAATGGTCTATATGTCTTGGCACACCTAGACACAGAGGTCCATTTTCTTTTAAATTAATATCCCCATAATATTTTTTAATTAAATCGTCTAAAGAAATATCTTTTAAAGAAGTAGGAATCATAGGAGAGTCGGAATTACTATTATATCCACCATAACGACAATAATATTTTTGATTAATTCCCACATTATACACTCCCATCGCACAATGGTCACTAGTAGCCGTTCCAGATAGAGTTGTTCCGGTGTCGAATGCAGTTCTTAATCCTTGAGGCACAACAGACACACTACAATGTTTTACTTTAAATAACCCATATTGGGCCATTAAACCCCATTCATAATTATTCGTATAAAAAGCTAATAAATCATTTGGCAACATTGCCATACAAGTAGTATAAAACACATTGTCTCCAATATCAGCTTTTTCGGAACTCTTTTTTGGCTCAATTAAAGTACGATAGGCGTAGGCATAACTATAAAACAATCTGCTTTTTCCAAAAGTCATGTGAAAAGTTTTTAACCTTAAAGAACGAGGAATTTTGGTATGCTTCATTTGTCCTTGTGCCATTGAACTATGAGTTCCTACTCCTCCAGTTCCTGAAGAAGAGTTTTCTCCTATTTCCATTTGATTCTCTAACTCTATGGCCTCATCGTTAAAATCCATACTGAAAGGGCTATCTAGACTTTCATCAAATGAAGAGGATGTTGTTGAAGGTTTCGCGGATGTACTGTTTTGAACACCTGACGTGCCTGGTGTTGCGAAATTTGTCGAACGCCCGCCGGCCTGACGTAGAAAATCTACCCAAGATAAAATTGACCCTTTTTTCTTCTGTTTTTGATACTCCTCTGCTAGCATACGCATACGATCATCATATTGCTTTTGTCCTTTATTTGTTGGCTTAAAGGGTTTCTTTGTGCTACTCAATGACGGATATCTTACTCCTATTTTATTTTCTAAGTATTTTTTAACAGTTAATCCTACCCATCCGCATAAGGATTCAAAATTTAATTCGGTAATAAAATAAAATAAAAATTCTGCAATCGCAATTTCGTCAGCCCTTTGAATGTATTGCGAGGTTCTACTTTCTACATAATAAACGTTATGTTGCAATGCCACCAAATCATCAATGTTCACCGGAGTGCCACTATTTATTTCATTTCCCGGTCCCAAATATTTGTGAAAAGGAAAACGTAATGGCAAATTTTTAACTATTTTTAAAACATTCGTCCACATACAACGATGATTTTACTTGTTATAGCTTCAGGCTATTGAGAATAAATTAAAAGTGAACGGAAAAACAACTTCTTGTTATACCCCGAGGCATATTAGAATAAATTGAAACTAGATAAAAAGGTGACCTATACGTATTTATGCAAAATTGGACTTGAGTAAAACCTTCGGTTTTATGCCACAGCAGCGACGGTTGCGTGGAGCCGCCCGAGAGGGGGGCTTCATGTTGACAAAAAAGGACAAGCTTCATCCTGTATACACTAGTTTAACAATGTAAGTAATCCTTATCTTAGCATAATCTCACTGCAACAAGTTATCGCCTATAGTGCACATTTTGATCTGTGTGGTCTTTTGTTAAAATAACAAAGATTAATCTTGTCCAAAAATATCAACCAACGAAAATTTAACTGCATTTTTGGTACTTTACACAAGATAAGGTCGTTAAAACAAAATCTACCCATTTAGGGTAAAAAAAGCCAGAAATATATTGTCGGAAATAGAAATATTTCTTTAAAAGCAATTAATACTACAAATTGTTACAATTCTGTCAAAAGGTTTATATTTTGAGCAGGCCACACGAACCTTACCTCAAAAGATTGCAAACAAATTTAGAATTCGATCTAAACTTATTTTACAAAAACAGTCAAAAATAAAATCTAATATTGCTAGAGAAGAAAAAAACGCTTTAATTTCTCTAAAAGATGACGACTCAATTAAAATTTTACCGGCGGATAAAGGCAATGCCACTGCAATTATTGATAAAAATATTTATAACGAAAAAATTGAAGCATTATTAAATGAAGGCTCATATTCAAAATTAGACAAAGACCCAACAAAAACAATTGAAAGAAAAATTTATTCAACTTTATATAAACATAAAAAAAATTTTAACGATCTAGGACGTTCAGAGCTAACCCCACAATATAGTAAACCTCCCCATTTTTACGGCTTGCCCAAAATTCATAAACCAAATATTCCTTTTAGACCAATAGTTAGTAGCATTAATTCTCCGTGTCATACACTCGCAAAATATTTATTTAAAATTTTAAATCCCTTAGTAGGAAATACAAATTGATTTATAAAAAATTCTCAACACTTTTTAGAAAAATTATCCGAGGTCAATTTTAATAACAATCACTTGATCGTGAGTTTTGATGTGGTAAGCCTTTTCACAAATGTACCTGTAGATAAAAGCCTTTATATAGTAAGACATCGATTAGAAAATGATCAAAATTTAGGCGAAAGAACTACACTGAGCGTCAATGCTATTCTGGAACTTCTCACATTATGCATAAAAACCACATATTTTCAGTGGGAAAGTGATTTTTTTCAACAGGATTTTGGAATGGCAATGGGCTCTCCACTTTCTCCTCTAATGAGTAATATTTTTATGGAAGATTTTAAAAATAAAATTTTAGAAGAATTTAATTTTAAACCGGTCATTTGGTTTCGCTATATAGATGATATTTTTAGTATTTGGCCACACGATTTAAATAAACTTAATGATTTTCTTAATTTTATAAACGGTAAAGAACCAACAATAAAATTTACTTCAGAAATAGAAAACGATAACAAAATTTAATTTTTAGACGTTTTAGTAAACCAACGAAATACATTACAAACCTCCGTTTATAGAAAAGCAACACATACAAATAGATACCTAAACTTTAACTCAAATCATTCCTCATCGGTTAAAAAAGCAGTAATAAAAAGTCTATACGATAGAGTTAAAATAATTTGTTCAGACAATAACACATTTTTACAAGAAAAAGAAACCACAAAAGAGGCCTTAATTAAAAATTCGTATTTAAATAACTTAATCGAAAATTTTTTTAGACAAATGGAATTTCCAAAACAGCGCAAACGTAGATATAATAATGTACAACCAACAAATTTAATAATTCCTTTTATACCAGGTATTTCAGAAAAAATTAAACGAATCGCTAACAATTATAATATTAGAACAATTTTTTAAAAATCAAATACTCTTAGATCAATTCTTACAAAAACAAAACCATTAAATGCTGAACAAAATTCAAAAAATATCATCTATAAAATTCCTTGCGAGTGTGGTAAATTTTATATTGGAGAAACTTCAAGGCCTCTTGAAGTTAGAATAAACGACCATAAGGGGTACCTCAGGAGGGGAGATTGGGAGAGATCTAAAATTTGCCAACATTCTTTTGAAAATGATCATAGAGTAATGTGGGGTGAAACCAGTATATTACAAAAAGAACCAGACAAAATTAAACGAAAAATCAAAGAAGCAGCTTGCATCTATCTAAATGAAGATGAATGCATAGCTAGCATATCAGTTGATATAAATACAGTTTGGCTTCCAATTTTAAAACAAGATTTTCAAACAGGTTTTTTTAAATAAATTAAAAAATAGCATTTATGTTCTTTGGATTTCTAATGTATTTTTTCTTAAAGTCAGACAAAAGATAATTTTTTCCCTTGATATTTTAAAATGAAAAACAAAATATTGAACTTTATTTTTGATTTCACTTTAAATTTTGTATTTTTAAAATGTAATATAAAATCAAAACCACTGAAACAAATATAATTTTAAATTTTATTAAACTCACCCAATATCTTGTTGGCTACTATCGGCACACCAAACTGTCAAGTTAATATTTGAAATATAGATCAGTCAAAGTCAGTCAGTTCTATGACAATAGACAGATATTTAAAAAAATAATCGAAAAAGTTTTGAAAAGAATAATTTCTTTGAAAACGGCAGTAGAGTTTCTACGGAAACGTCAGATAAGTACTTTATTCTAGTTAGGATTTGTGTATGTGTAGGCAAATTTTTTTTATATCATTTAAAAACCACTGACAAACGAACAAATATTTTTCTTTAGGAATTTACGCAGTGGGTTTTAACATATTTTTGAAAAAAATTCCTTAAAGTAGTTACAACATTATGAATCCGCCACAAACATATAGATTTTATTTATAATATTTTAGACACGGGAGCGTTCGAAAATATAGGAAGTTCTAAATTTTTCACAGAATACAACAAAAGTACTGATTTTCGTTTTCTGCAATCAGCAGATAACCATAAAATAAAGATTCTGGGATACAAACGTGTAGAAATATTTTTTCAAAATTTTAAATTTATAGAGGATATTTTAATTATCGAATATTGGCCCAAGCCACTGTTAAGTTTCTACACAAAATAGTGCTTTGATACATTTTCCAGAAAAATCTATTATTTTAAGCACCCATTCAAGGCATTTGTATCAAAACTTTTTAACCTTACTTGAGTGTTCATCAAATGATTTTTGTAAAACTTGTGTTAAAAAAGACCAATTTACTCAATTTAATCAAATATTAATGACAGAGCTTTATATTGAAAATTATTTAGGAAATTTGGAGGATATTTTGAGGTCTAATAATTATGTCACCATTATATTTTAAAAATGCTTCGCTTTATATTAACATTAAGTCAACAAAAAGGTCAAGCATGAAAATTTTTTCAGGAACATCGCTTGGCAAATTTTTTAAAATACAGCCAGCCAATGAACTAGACTCAAAAATACTCATAACCCTTTAAGTGTTTACCCGATTTTTTTTTAAATAAAATTTTAAATAGAGAATTAAAATACCTTTGAAAGACTCTCGATTCTACCCCCTCTTAAGTCAATATGACGCTTATGAAAAATACATCAAAAAGTAGAAAATTTGTTCATCATTACACACGTTTTATATTTAAATTCGATATCTCAATCCACATCCAACAGTTAGCAGGGGGGGGGACTTTTTACGTTCTCACTGTATAGCCGGGTACAGTCCTATGTCTCACATTTAATTAATTCTTTAATGCCTCGGCAGTACAAAGTATCTAACAAAATTAATTAAAAACGAAATAATATGACTTTGGTACTTACACTCCTTGTTCTATTTGTGTTTGAAAGATCGACTTTCTGGCTGGTTTCGCGATGAATTCTTATTCTATAATATTTTTTTTATAATTTTGGTTAACTCTATTGCATGCTTATCTAGGACATCATTTTCATAAAGATGTTCTTCAGAATAGTCAAAAACTGTTCCTAAAAAATCCTGATTTCTGGTGTTTGTAATCAACAGTTCCATTAAATTTTTAATATTTTTGTTAAAAATATTAACAGTTTTGTTAAATATTCTAAAATATTTTTCTGCCTCCTTGCAAATATATATAACCAAAGAAAGCCTTATGGAAAGCGCCTGTTGGTTACTTTATGGATTAGCATCCAAAGAAAAATCTGGACTTGTTGTTAAATGTTTAGGATTTTTAAATGACGAAGGAAACAGTAGAATTAACATTACGTCGTTATCTTTTGACGGACCCCCAATAAATTTTTCAGTAGCGCAAGAGTTAGGAGCAGATTTTAATGATGCATCAAACTTGAAGACCAGCTTTCCTCATAGGTTTTTGGAACTTATATTTATTATACTAGATCCCTGCCATATGATTGAATTTGTCAGAAATTGTTTGGCTTCTACAGATGAAATTAAAGACTATAATAAAACTTATTGAAAAATTAGTAGAAAAACATCATACAGAAGGATTGCACGCAGCTACAAAACTTAAATCACGACATATAAATTGGAAAAGAGAAAAAATGAAAGTTAGGCTTGCTACACAAACCCTTAGTGAAAGTTTAAATGATGCATTAACATTTTTAAAGACGGATTTAAAATGTGAAGTATTTCAAGGATCTGAGGCAACATCAAATTTTATTCAACAGTTTAATGATATATTTGATATCCTTAACTCGAGGAACTGCTTTGCGAAATATATTTACAAAAGACCCTTTTCCGAAAAAAACGAAGAACTATTTTATAACCAAAGTTTAAAAACAAACTTGATTTCTAGGCGTTGAGAGTGTTAGTAAAGCAAATTGAACTAGTTTGCTAACTTATAAATTGTCGTAAGACCATCTGGAAATATTATTATCTGTGATCAGGAGCAAAGAGTAGTTCAACAACAACCCATCAGCTAGGCAATTCGAATCAGCTTATAAAAGGCTTCTAATCCGCTCTCAGATAAAAGCATCTAAAAACGCCAATGCCATAGACCTAAACAATATGACAATTTTAACTTGCGGATCAATATAATAACTTGCCATAAATGCAGTTCATTATTACAAAATAAATTTAATGCAAAAAATGTTGCAGCAAAAAAGATGTTAATTTTTTTTATTATAATAATTTATATTTATAAAAAAGTAACAAACAGGCACTTTCCATAAACTGTTAATACTGTGAGACTTCTCTAGCCTCTTCTAAAGTGTCGGAGCTAATTTTAGTTCCTACATCAACACATCCAGTAGTAAACTTGTTCCCTGTCCACTAAACCAGTTTTCTAATTAAATACTAAGTTACATAAAAGTTCACCACATTCTTGTTTTTTTTTTTAAATAAATGGCTTTTAAAGCTTCTTGCGCAAATTCCGAGCCTCCATCAATCGATCGAAACCATTTTGAAATCGTAGAGATGTCTGGCAAGGAATTGTTAAATATTTCTCTTACATAACAATAAGCTTTATTTGAATAAAATGAAAGAGTTAGCGCCAAAGATCTTAAACTTTCATTGTACCTTTGTCTTGCAGCATTCTTTCAAATACTTTATTTGGGACTCCTGATAATGAGAGAGAACTTTTAGCGTGGAAACCTTACTTCCTAATCTTCGCACAGATTTTTGCAAATCTTTAATATTTTTTTCTTTTTTTTGTGTTTTGAAAAGTCACCACTGCCTAGGTTGCCAGCATATTTTTTTTCCTAAAAAATATTTTTTGTAAACACTAATTGATGTTAATAGTTAAGCTGCATGTGTTAAAAGAAGATAACCTGTGAATTTTTTGATTATAGTGCAAAATAAACCTAAAATACCTATTTTCAATATTTGATAATTTATTAGGCCGGTAAATTCTACGATTTTTGTTTCTACTAAAAATTATATAAAACAGCTCAATTATAAATAATTTCTTAAACTTGATTTTAACACCAAGACTTTTCCATTGAACAGGGATCAATGCCCAGTGTACACACATACCAAATCACCAAAGTAGTTGCTCCGACCTAGAATATGTATCTTGGTTAAGGTTACTAGTCTTACATGCTTTTGGTCACTACTTTTTCTTTCCTTAGTTGCGGTGTATTCATATTTTCAGATTCAGAGACTGTTAATGTCACTTAAAGAGGTCGAAGATTTAAAATACATCCTAAAAAAAATTTTCATTTTCATATCATTACGAGCAGGCTTCCAAAATCTGATGGAAAGTCCAGAAACCTACAGGCCTGTTTCATCTTTGTTAGGAATCATCAGGGTAACCAACATCTTTTGTTTTGTGCAACGAAGAAATTTGTTTGAATTCGTTGGGTGTGGTTGCTTATGTTATTATTTATACGCCAGGTATAGTCCTAAGGTTACCCTGATAATTTCTAACAAGAACGAAACAGGCCTGTAGGTTTCTTGACTATCCATTAGATCTTGGAAGCCCGGTCGTAATAAAAAGAAAAGCAAAATGTGTGTCCGATATGCAACGAGTCTTTCTTTCTATTTATTTGTCAAAGACGAGAAATCTACTTTTAAAAATGTTGTTTTTTAAATAAATTTGAATTGACTTTTAAACTTCTTCAGAGATTTTACCCAAACTAAGTTGGATGCTTTTAAATGATTGGCAAGATTTCACCAAAACTTGCAGTTTCTCTAAATAGGTTTACCACAAAAACATGCTCTAGTTTAAACTTATTCATCAAATCTGATCCAAATGAATGTTTTTATTTATATATAACAAACTGATATATATACCGGTTCTTTCGCAAGGTGTTTCACCCCCATTTTTTATAACTATTAAGATGTGAACATTTTTGACGGTTCAAAAAAATGGAACGGTGCCTCTAGGGGTTTTAGGGAAGAGGTTTTAAAAAAAGCTAAGAGCGAGGCTTTAATGATTTTTTACGCACTTTCCGCCCATGATAAAAAAAAAATTGGAGGCCCAGGACCCACCAACTATTTTTTTTCAAGTAAGAAGGTACCACTTGTGGTACCTTTTTAAAAAAGCTAGTAAAGAAAGAAATGTAACGCAATAGTTTTTTTTACATCTATCAACCAATGTGTCAAAAATTTTAAAAACTTATTGTTTGTTTTGCTTTAGCTTCAAAATAAACTACATATTTTTTTATTTACTAAGCGGAATAAAGAAAATATTACACGGGAACATTATTGACGGCCCATTTGGGGGCAGGCACTGAAGGCCCCGGGCCTACCAACATTTTTTTCATGCGGAGGTATCACTTGTGGCACCTTTTTGGAAAGCCTGTTAAAAAAGAAATTCGATTGAATAAATTTGGTGACATATGTCAACCCATGTGCTAAAAATTTTTAGAAACCTATTTTTATACATATTTCTTTATTTATTAAGTGGAATAAAGAAACTAATTACCTTTTTTAAAATTTACCAGATATTAGATAAAAGGGAAATAAATTTAAAGCACATCTCCATTTTCTTTTTCATATAATAGTCCTTAACGACAAAAAAATAATTTTTTTTTTAAATTTTTAACACATGGGTTGACAGGTCTTAAAAAAATTTATTTATTTGAATTTCTTTTTTAAAAAGCTTTCCAAAAATGTGCCACAAGTGGCACCTCCTCATGAAAAATATGTTGGTATGCTATGGGTCTTCAGTGAGGGCCCCCAAATGAGCCGCCAATAATGTCCTTGTGTGGTATTTTGTTTATTCCGCTTAGTAAATAGATAAATATGTAGTTTGTTTTGAAGCTAAAACAAGTGACAAAAAAATCATTTTTTTTAAATTTTTTAAACATTAGTTGATAGATATCAAAAAAATCTAGTGCGTTAAATTTCTTTTTTCACAAGCTTTCCAAAAAGGTGCCACAAGTGGTACCTTCTAATTACAAAAAAAAATAGTTGGTAGACCATAGGCCTCCAGTTGGAGGCCCCAAATTATTTTTTTTTTTCATAGGCGGAAAGCCCCTGCTAAAAATTTTTAGAAACCTATTTTTATACATATTTTTTTATTTATTAAGTGGAATAAAGAAATTAATTACCTTTTTTAAAATTTACCAGATATTAGATAAAAGGGAAATAAATTTAAATAAAGCACATCTCCATTTTCTTTTTCATATAATAGTCCTTAACGACAAAAAAAATAAGTTTTTTTTTAATTTTTAACACATGGGTTGACAGGTCTTAAAAAATTTATTTATTTGAATTTCTTTTTTAAAAAGCTTTCCAAAAATGTGCCACAAGTGGCTCCTCCTCATGAAAAATATGTTGGTAGGCTATGGGTCTTCAGTGAGGGCCCCCAAATGAGCCGCCAATAATGTCCTTGTGTGGTATTTTGTTTATTCCGCTTAGTAAATAGATAAATATGTAGTTTGTTTTGAAGCTAAAACAAGTGACAAAAAAATCATTTTTTTTTTAATTTTTTAAACATTAGTTGATAGATATCAAAAAAATCTAGTGCGTTAAATTTCTATTTTCACAAGCTTTCCAAAAAGGTGCCACAAGTGGTACCTTCTAATTACAAAAAAAAATAGTTGGTAGACCATAGGCCTCCAGTTGGAGGCCCCAAATTATTTTTTTTTCATAGGTGGAAAGCCCGTAAAAAAATTATTATAGAATCGCTTTTAGCTTTTTTTAAAACTTGTTCCCTAAATTCGCTAGAAGCACCGTTCCATTATGTAAAAATTGCCTTGCAACTACTAAATTATAAGATGTAGAGCAATTTTAAACTGCAAAACTTACATTTTACACCCCCGTGAAATACTCGGTACATATTTTAAGTAACTGACGTTTTTACAGTCGTTAAAGATTTAGCTTCTATTACAATAACTTGGATTTTGTGCAGTGACATTAGAGACGCATATCAAAAAAATCAAAGGGTGGCTTTTTAAATCTGTCCGCCATCTTGGATTTTACATAAATGTTCAATTTTTGACAGGATTCTAAACGCTTTATGCCTTATTGCTTGCAAATTAAGTGGATTAAAATTTATAAAAAATTTACAAAAAAATACTTTTGAATTACTTGGTGTAATAATAAAAATTTAAAGGCAACAAAAAACTAATTAAAAAACAAACGGAAGATGGCTGTGGCACTGTAAATCTAACGAAAAAACAATAGTTTTTTGTACTTCAGTGCAAAATGAATTTCTTAAATTTCGATTGCTCACACAGAGGGTGGATCTAGGACGACGCCGTTTCGTCCTTATTAGGGACTCATCAGCTAGGTGTACCACAACGACAGAGAATTTCGGTCACGCTTATGTGCCAAAGATTATGGCTCAAGCGGAGATAATTTCTGTCGAGTACCGACCATGGCGCCCTCTGTGTAAAACTCCGACAACCAACAATAGTACCCACTACATAAGCAGTGGTGAATGGCGTAGCATCGATCCTGCGAGAGATATTTTACAATGCCATGTTTCGTCTAGCAGCTTGCGATTATAATCGCAAAAATGGCTTTGGCACCGTAAATCTAACGCACTTCACTTCAGCGCAAAAAGAACTTCTTGAATTTCGATTGCTCGCACAGAGGGTGAAACCTCGGACGACGCCGTTTTGTTCTTATTAGGGACTCATGAGCTGGGTGTCCACAAAGACAGAGAAAAAAGAATATTTAATATGGCTGTGCAATAGGTCTGAGAAAATTCAACGTTTTGAATTTTATCCCTAAAAGTGAAAGTACCAAGCAGTAACCAGTTTTATTGTACTTTTTTTAAAATAACTTTTTTTTGTTCCTGATTGTTTTTTTTTTAAATAATATTAACTTTGTTTAAATCGGCTATTTTATTCGGAAATATGCATTGATTTTGTTTACTCAGAGAAAACCGAAGAATAGTAGGTTTTAGAACTAGCGGCTAAAATAGTGCTTTTCTAAATGCATTTGTTTAAATAAGGAGCGCAGCAAAGTATTTACAACCGCGAATACAAAAGCACAGTTTAGCATCGAGCTGTAAATACTATTTTTTTATACCTTTATCAACAAATTTCAAGATAACAGGAAAACATTTACAAAAAGCTTGAACCCAGCATCCACTGACAAAGTCCCCATTTTATAGCGCCTAGTGGGTGGCACAACTGTGGTTTCTATGGCGGCCTTCCATTGTCGGCGGTTTTGATTGCTGACAATTTGTTATTTTCTCCTATTTTTTAAATGATTTTTTTGTAAATACTTTAAGAAAACTTAAGGAAATTTCTTATTTTTTAGTTGAGAATGCTTAGATTTTCTAAATACTTCCATTTTAAGCTATCTTTCTTTGAATTTGGATAAAAAAAGGATAAGAAATTTTTTTTTGCACCCGTGTTCAAAAAAGAGTTTTTTGCATAGGTAAACAAAAATGCCATGCTTTTGTTATTTGCCGACTGCTACTAAAATCATGTTTTTGATAAAGGTATAAAAAAAGTTGTTCTAATATCCTCTAACGCAAATATATACAGGCAAAATTTAAAGAAAATAAAAAAATCAGGACCTTGAAAATATTTACCTTTCTGTGGAACTGCTTACTAAATCCTTAAATAAATCTTGTAAGGGAGGTATTTTCAGATATTGTTTAGCTGGACTATCATATGTTGTGGAATCAGAGCTAAAAATTACAGTTTTGTTTAATTGCCTATTTTAAAAAAATGGCCGGAAACTATTCTACATGATGAACAGCCTTTATAGTATAATTTAAAAATAATGCCAGCTTATATTTATAAATAGATTTAATTAACAGTTGCACTGCAGATTTATGTCGCGTCTTGGACGGCCGCTTATAATGTGACTTAAAAATTGTCTGAAAAATGTACCAAAATGTTGTTTTCTTTGGATTTTATTTTCAGAACACTTTAATAATTAAACAATTACTACGAAACCCTCAAAACACTAGTGTTTTGACCTTTATTTTTGCAATATAAAATAGCAACAGCTTTGCTTAAATAGATAACAAGGCATATACTCCGTCGTCGCGTCTTTAAGTGGGGTAAAAGGATCATTATTGATCCTGGGATAACATTGACACATCTTTACGAAACGCTTTCATAATATAAAACGCGAAAAATATCTTCAATTTCAAAATTAAAATTTATATTTTACGTTGCTTGAGGCTCAGATCTCCAATGTACGATGCAGCAGGCGCAATGTCAGTTTGTTTTCATCTGAGCACGTGAACCTTTCGCTTTAAAAACTTTAATTTTCATTGAATTTTCATTAAAGGTAAGTGTAGATCCCAAACATTAATTTTTGTTAAATAATAGGTCTAAATTTATCATTTGAAGGCGTAGTTTTTTTTTCAAAAAATTTAGGTTATGTTTGAGACTGTCAATCTTCCCCAGTGGAAAGGACTGACAGTGTCAAAGTTACCTCTTTGTAAATATTGACATTATATTAGAAAAAGGAAATCCCCTAGAACCTAAAGCCAGAAAATATAAGACATATAACGAAGAGGATATACAGAAAGCCTTGGAGAAAGTAAGAAGTGGAGTGTCCTACATAAAAATTGCAGAACGTTTTCAAATTAACAGAACCACTCTTATAAACCACGCAAAGGGTATAAAATGCTCCAAAGTTGAAAGGCCAACTCTTCTTTCAACAGAAGAAGAGGACATGTTAGTCCATACATTGGTAAAGCTGGGAAAATGGGGTTTTGGTTTTGATAGATTGCAGCTCCAGTTATGTGTAAAAGATTACATTAATAGGTTAGAGAGGTCCAACCCCTTTTGGTGCGTTATGTTTGAAAAGAGGTGGAAAAATTAAATTAGTAGAAGAGTAGCACAAAAATTTTGAAGCACAAACCTCAAAACATCTTCAACTGCGATAAAACGGGGTTGCAAACCGATGCGGGGAGTAGATACTGTGTGGGTTCTGGCACACTTGGCGTTAACGTTAACGTATGTCCGTCAGTCTGTCTGTGCTGAAACTCTCTAATGGCTGAAACTCCCTAATATCACGTGCTCCCAGTGACATCAGAAGTGTTTTGTGATCATGTGACTTATGAATGTTCTACAGAGGGATTCTACAGGGTGGTCTAGTGTGGTTCAAAAGATGTAAAAGTGTATGAGAGAGATTGCTACCGCTATCGCGCACATTTTGTCCTATGGTTTCTGTAAAAGACTAATTTTGGTTACTGCGCATAGGGGGGCAAAAGACCTTAGTAGTTTTCTGCGAATATCTCGAGAGTAGGGTAGGTTAGCCACTTTCAAATAAAATGAGGAGATGAGGGTGGGCGTGCCCCCCCTTTCATTCCCTTCACCCCACTTGACCTGTGACCTTGACCTTTGACCTTGACCCCTTGACCTTTGACCTCGACCTTTGACCCCTTGATCTTTGACCCTTTCATTTTTACCCCCTCTCTTCTTCTCCCCCCTCTACCTTTTTATACCCCCTCTACCCCCTCTGCCCTTTTATACCCCTATAAAAAGGTATAGCCTTTTTATACCCCCTCTACCCTCAGCTTTATTAAAAAAAAAATCCAACTAACCCCTCTACTTTTCTCCCACCACTACTTTAGTTTTTAGCCAGGAGGGGATATCTCTCTTTAAGTCGGTATTTGTATAACGGAGAAGTGACTTCTCCCCTCTCTTATTACATACATTTTTAGTGGGAGAGTATCGGTATATAAATAGCCGTATATTCTTTCGATTTTTAGTTTAGATTTGATTTTTGAGCTTACTTTAAAAAAATTTAACAAAATGAGTGATTTCATTGAGTTCGTTTCTGGTGAAAAAGTGTTTTTTGCAAGAAGACATGAGGATCTAACCTCTTGCAGGGAAGAGTTGGTGTTAGACATGGACCAAAATAATGGCATCGATCCTGAGGAAGAAGAAGACTCCGACTCAGAAGATGAAGGGGTTTTTGAGGAGAACGCCTGTGCCACATCTGGTATCGTAAGGAGCGAACATGTTAGAGCAGATAAAACAGTGAAACCGGGATACCTTGAGAAGGCGATGTGTGTTACGGAGTCATATGTAGCTATCAAAGTCGCACAAAGACAGTTTTTTGCATTGTGTATTAAGTGTTATTTCAACCACGGAATTAATCTCCCAGTAGGTAAGAATGAACATGTTAATATTCATTATATGGATAGAATGAGAATGAACTGTGAAAAAAACAAATTAACATGTTCCGTATGTGAGTATAAATTATCCCAATTAATTTACCCCGAAACATGCCTGGTTTGCCTTGGAGGAACACCTACAAAAATTAACAACCACAGACTCACTCATCACAAATAAAAAAAAAATCTTATTTTTGTTAATTGAAATATTAAATAGTGGGGAAAGTAAAAAACATATAAAGGAATAACAGGTCCAACGCAGCATCAAAACTAGTTTAAACGTTTTAAAAAAACCATCAAAATGAAAATTGATCAAAGTTTTTTGACAAATCTTAATGCACAATTAAATGAACTTAAAAACATGTCGCTGGAAGTAAAAACATTTTGCAAGATAAATTTTGATCAAGCTTACGTAATAGAAAATATGCAGCAAATAAGCACTAGATACGGAAAATCAATTTTGGTCACTTTATGTGACAGCTCGACAGAACACAAGTTTAAAACGTTTTTACCAAAAAGAGTGGTGGAAAAATTTAGCGACGACTTTATTTCAGCTGTAAACAATTATCAAAAGTGTACTTTAACATACCTTGGACATAGTGAACCTAAATTTATTGGGGCCCGTACACAGTCAAAACTAAAGATTGATTTTGTCGAATAAAATTAATTTGTTAAAAAATAACTTTAAATGGCAAGTTATATCTCCGAACTGTATTGGTTATACATAATAAAAGCAGAAGAACTTAATTCGAATCCACAAGTTACCAGTGAGGAACTAGAAAAAGTAAGAAGATATTTAAGTGGAGCTTTGTTTTGCCAGCAGTTTATTTATGGATTATTTACCGAATCTACATTCTTTCAATTGATGTTACAAGAAAACCTACAAAAGACTCTTTTTGTGATTCCGCACTTTAGCAGATATCTTTCAGAAGCTGACGAAATGCTAAATAGTAAAACGTTGTGACTCTTTTTTTATATTAAAATTTTTACCTTACAAGGAAAATGTCTTGGTTTGATTCCAAAGAATACAAAGAATTTCACGACTTGCAAGGGGCCATAGAGTATATTTTCGAGTTATTTCGAGATAGGTGTTTTGAAGCTGAAAATGCCGAAATGCGGGGCGGAGGCCCAGGTTTTTGGAACGTAGAAGAATGTTTTTTAATGAACAAAAAATACAAAAAAAGCAATATTTCTCTGTGTTGAATACTTTAAAGACTTGAATTTGAACCGATTAGTTAACGGATTGATTGGGTTAGAATTATGGAGTGAACTTTTTTGATATTAAGGCGTTCCTGCCCAAATATGTTTTGGACAAAGTTATAAAACTTGCATCAGATTTAGAAGAAAATTAATAAAAGTGTATTTACCTATTATTGATGTGTTATTTCACAAGATGATTTACTTTAAATAGTGATTAATTCTAAATCTATTCAACATTAAAAACATGCTGTACTAACCACTACACGATAGGTTTTTTTTGCGCTTCAATAATTCATTTTATATTTGTTTTGGCTACCTTATAAAATTATGTTTTTTTTTTTGGAATGTATAGGAGTAAGGCTGTATATATTTATATGTATCAAAATAAATTTATCTTAAAAATATAAACAAATTGTGCTGAGAAAATATGTGTTTTACTTTTTTACAAGAAACAGCCAACTCTGGGCCCATATTTGCGTGATTAAAAAAAAACGCAAAGCGCTGGCAAGATAAATGGTAAAACACCAAGCAAAAACCATAGCAAAAGCTTAGTGTTCTACCATGCGTTTTTAATGGGAATACAAATATTCCTACAAAGTTAAAAAAAATATAAATATTACTTAGGTTAAAAATTCAACGCTTTTAAAATAGAAAAGATGAATTTATTTGCGTTTGTGTGAGGTCGAAACTGTAGAGTAGCTTTAAATCACCATGCGGGTGGTCAAAAAAAAAAGCCGCATATTGACTTAATGTGTAGGTAGGTATATGATTTAGGTGGCGATATTATATCCGTCCCAAGTATATATGCCTAGCTTTTTTTTCACCCTAAATGGGTAGATTTTGTCTTTTAATGAGCATCCCTTTGTTGTGAGACATAAAAATGCACTTAACTTTTTCGGTGAATGGTAGATTTCTTCGCTAAGATTAATGTTTGTTATGTTAGTAAGCGGCTTTTCTTAGAAAAAAGACCACACGTATCAAAATGTGCACTATAGGCGGTAACTTGTTGGGGTGAAATTATGCTAGAATAAGGATTTTAATACGTTGTGAAACGAGTGTATACAGGATGAGGCAAATGGACAGTGGCATGTATTGCTCTTTTGTTTAATTATACAGAGTCGCAAAAGCATAGTTGGGGATATATATTAGTTTTAATTTCAAAGAACCAAAACGCAACAATAAAAGTAGCTTGCAATAATTATTAGTATCTAGAACAACTTGATTATAATATTATATTAAAAAACAAGGTTAGAAATCAAGTCTCGAGACGAAGTTGGTAATCTGAGCCGAAGGCGAAATCCATAATTTGAGCAAAGACGTTATTTACTGTATTATTTCTGCGACTAAAAAAAGCACACAATTGTATTTTTTTTTTAATTTACTTATTTTTTTGACGTTGTTAGTCATCATCAAATAACAATAATAATGATGCGTGATGTGCAATGTTGACATATCCATGTACAAAGCGCTACTTCCAGGACTTGCTTCTCAATAGCGAGTTATGCATTAACCATCTAGTTAAAAGATGGCAGACATATACAAAATGCCAGAATAAGACAGCTGAAGGTAACTTAAAGGTTAAACTCGCTATTGAGAAACAATCCCTAGAGTGAGTTGTCCTTGTGAAAAACCTCATTTTATATAGCAGTCGTATAAAAACATTATTATTCTTTAGTTTTAACTGCTAGCATTAGGTACCTTTTAATGGTTTTTTGTATTTTTTTAAACTATTCATTTGGTTTTTTTACTTTACTTTTTAACTTAAAATACTAAAGTGCCAAATTCTAAACACCGGTTTAATTTAAACAAGGTTTAACATTGCGGTGCAGTTGGTAATAAAAGCATTAATTACTTATACAGGAGGTGAAAATACTGGCTTTTTCCAAAGTAAGGTAGAGTTTTATTTAAAAAAACAAATTCTAACTTGCAAATCAAATACGATTTCTTTTAGCCGCATTTTTTTCTATTATTGAACGCTAAATCTACAAGGAAATAAGAAATATTTTCAATTTAAACAAAGTAAATATACTAAATAATATTGTTTCTTCTAAAAAAGTAGTAAAAAATCAGTTCCTAGGTTCGCCCTTTTTACAGGAGAGTTAATGTCGCCGATTGCAAATCTGCTTTATATTTTTTTTTGTTATATATTCATCAAAAACACGATTTTACTCACTGTCCGCATATAGCAAAAACTTGTTTTTATGTTACCGATGCAAAATACTTTTCTTTATTGTTCAGTGGAACAGAAAAAAAAAATTTTTTTTTGCACACATATAATGTCGAAAAAATTTACTAACCAAGAAAAACGGAGTACCCATTATCGAAATAACTGCTTTTGCGTTCTAGATTTTACACTTACAGCTCGCGGCTAAAATTTGTTTTTTTACTCGCATTTTTTAAATCACTCACTGCGTTCTTTCTTTAGAACCACGCTTTTAAAGAAAAAGCATTATTTTAGCCACTAGTTGTAAAAAAATGTTTAAAAAAAGCTAAAAAATACACCTTTATAAGTATGTTATTTTTCATTACTTATTTTTTAATTAAATGGGAATATTCATTCATAAATAGCTCATCCTAATTTTTTTACCCAACACCTTTAATACCTATCCACATTCCTTTAATATATTGGAAAATGTGCTCGGCCGCGGTTCTTCACTAACATTACCAGTGTTTAGGTTTCTCACGAGTAATGAATCACTCGCTGCGTTCTTTCTTTAAAACCACGCTTTTAAAGAAAAAGCATTATTTTAGCCACTAGTTGTAAAAAAAATGTTTAAAAAAAGCTAAAAAATATACCTTTATAAGTGTGTTATTTTTCATTACTTATTTTTTGATCAAATGGGAATATTCATTCATAAATAGCCCATCCTAATTTTTTACCCAACACCTTTAATACCTATCCACATTTCTTTAATATATTGGAAAATGTGCTCGACCGCGGTTCTTTACTAACATTACCAGTGTTTAGGTTTCTCACGAGTAATGATCGATGATGAAAAAATTATGGACCGACAGCAAAAATTATCGACTGATAAAAGATTGATCAACAAAAGATCGATCCACAACAAGATCGATAGCAAAAATGATCAATCGATCGATAACAAATCGAGAGCAAAAATCGATTTTTAAAATATGCTTGATTTTTAATATAATTTAGTAAAAATCCAATAGGTGTCCCACGAGTGATGATGGATCGACAGCAAAAATGATCGATCGATAAAAGATTGATCAACAAAAGATCGATGGATAAAGGATCGATCCACAAAAAGATCGATAGCAAAAAAGATCAATCGATCGATAACGAATGGAGACCATAAATGGTTGATCAATAACAGATTGATCAACAAAAGATCGATCGATAAGGGATCGAGAGCAAAAATCGATTTTTACAATATGCTTGGCTTTTAATATAATTTAGTAAAAATCCAATAGGTGTCCCACGAGTGATGATCGTTCGATAAAAGATGTCAAAAAAAATGATGGATCGACAGCAAAAATGATCAATCGATAAAAGATTGATCAACAAAAGATCAATCGATAAAGGATCGATGCACAAAAAGATCGATAGCAAAAATGATCGATCGATCGATAACGAATGCTTTAAAAATCCGGGGTAGCATATAAAGGTTTGCTCCATTTTTCTTGTGTAGTAGGTAAGGTTTAATAAAATAATTTTTTCTAACCGGGTAAACAAGGGCTTGCCCAATTTCTCTAGTTCTATATAAAAATACTTCAATTTTTGAAGCTCTATGATCTCTGAGGAAAAAATAAAGTAAATGGTAATAAACAACTACGTCAATAACTAAATTTGATTTTTTAAAGGTTTTAAAGAGTTTTCGGTCAGGCCACTAGATATAATCTTAAAAGTCAAGTGGTGCAAAAACTGTTTCCGTCAAAATGTATTTAAGTTTTCAAAAATTGTTACAAATTGCCACTTATACATATGTATATACAGTTAAAACAATAAATTTTTAAAGCAAGCATAAAAAAAACCATCACAAGTTCATTTTGCTTCAAAATTTTTTAAATTTTCTTTGATAACATCTCCTGTGGTGCACGAGTACATAATTGTAGAGACTTGAAAAATATCGCGTTTTTAAAATAACAGACGGAGCTATATAATATTCCAAAAAAAATTAAGTCTCTCTTAACTCGTTGTCAAGCAAGCACGTCACATATAACAAGTACAAAAAGAAGAAACCACAAAGTCCAAAAAGGAGAAACCAGCAAACCTAGACATGGAAACAGCCCTAAAGCTAAGGACGGCTATCTCTAAGAAATGCAGTTACAAAATTTAAAATTGTCAAATCTGCTTTATTAAAAAGATATGGCCTAGAATTTTGGTTTATTTCATTTATTTATATTTTTTGGTTGAATACAAACATATTTTTGTATTTGGTTATGTTATTTTTTTTTTTTCGCAAACGCTGTTCGAATTTAATTTAATTAAGAGACTAGAAAAGACACTGTCTGGTTTTTTAACCTATTACTACCTCGTTTTTTAGCCTGTCACTGTGTTTGGTTTAACTAACTAGTGTTAAAAAACGAGATACCTATTTTGATTAAAGAAAAAAAAAAGACGTCTATACATGCAAACATAATAAAATGTCTCCACTGTCAGGTGTACTACATGGCTTTCTGTAGACAGGGCAACGTAATAAAGCCTTCTTCTTCGGGTTTCTTGTTAAAAAAAAAATTAAAAGATTTAAAAATTGTCTTGTTTTTGCACATTTTTTACCCTAATTTAATCATTAAATGAGATGAAAGACCTAGTTATAGTTTTTGATCCAGAAGTAGAATTTTACAAGCATGTCGAATTTGTTAGTGCAGAAGGCATTGACCCACTTTTAAAACAAATACATTAGTAGTGTTTTGAGTACTATTTTTGTTTTTCTCGCACCACATCGTTGTCCATTGTTAGGCTTGAAACTTGGTCAACCCATTAAACATTCTTTATATTTAAACTGATATTAATTTTTTTATGAGACTGCTGTTTATGGGCAACTCGCGGTTCCTAAAAATATGCCTTAATACCGAGCTTAATAGACAATTATAGCACTTTTTAATTCACAACCAAGCTCTAGGTTCAACTAGGCCGACAACTTTAAAAAAATGGTAAAGAGGAACTTGGCCTACACGATTTCTGGCCTATAAATCCGTACGGTTTAAGATCCGCCGTTCAGCCATCTTTGAACAACTGAAGCAGTATTTAGATCAATTTTGGGACCTCTATTATACATAATATACACGTATGATATAGGCAGCACAAAGTTGATTCGAAGTATTATAGGGAGGTCTCAGGACAAGTCAGCGAGGACTTACAATGTACCCTAGAATATAGATATATAGGTAGAGGAGATAGATGGTCAGACTTTTAAGTTTACTGAAACAGCCTAAAATCTGGGAGTGTTTTTGGATACTTCCCTTAGATTTGAGCAACACATTTCAATCTCAAATCTCAGCCAAAAAACGTACATTTACTTTAAAACATTGTATACTAAATAAAATATCTTGAACTTTAAAGTACGTAAAAGGCTATGTGAATCATAAATTATCTCAACTACTTCCTACTGTCTTGTACTTTTTATCCCTGTCTAGCAGCAGTAGAGTGTCAACGTCTGCAAAAAACTCAAAACAATTGTTGCCAATTTGTTCATAGTATCCGAAAGTACGATCATGTTTCTAACATAATCAATGATTTATCTTGGCTGCGAATTGAAAGTTTATACATATACTCGTTCCCAATGCTTATTTTTAAACTTTTAAAAAAGATACTACTAAAAACTAATTTATCGTAGTGAGCTCCATAACATACCATCCCAACAAGAACTAAAAAAACTATCTATGCATAAGCATTTTTCCAAGTTATTTGAACTTAGTTTTACTTACAATGGCGTTAAATATTATAACGAATTTCAGAAATATTTTTAATTGTGCATCAGTACCATCATTTAAACAAGATCTAAAATATTTGCTGAATAGAAAACAAAAAATAATTGATTTCTACAAATTGGAACGTACTTTACTAGAAGGGAGTGTATTAGAGTTTACAGCTGTACAATTTTTGCTTGCTTTATTTAAGTAAATAAAAGGGTTAACCTTGTTTCCAGTTTTTAATATTTGTACTATTTTTAATTTGTGATGCAACCTTTCAATAAAGACTATTTATTATTATATTATATGCAAAATTCTGCATATATACTATTCTACACAAATTTCAAATTGCCACCCGAAGGTGCAATGTATCTAAATTTATAACTGCCCACTGAACTTAATTAGAATAATTGTCCAGGTTCGTCACATATATTCGTCAATTTTCGTTTAAAAATTTATGTTACAAGATTGCCCAAAATGAAATATGCAGCCTCTGCAACATATATGAAGTTAAAACTACATACCGTCTTCTCTTTGTCTGTCCCCTATATGGAGGACTTCGACCCGCAGCATGGGTAAACCCAGGTTACATTGTAGAAATCTTAATCAACAGTTTTAAGATTTTTGCTGGATACTAGGCTTAACACAATACTGTATGGCAATAGGTATTTTCAGAAACAATAAAGTACAGTAAGTAAGTAAGTAAGGGTACTGTTGTATTGGCTGATCTCCTCTTTAAATCACAACGAACATAAAACCTATATAAAAAAAAACTCGAAAAAGATTTATAGGATACATAAACTACATAAAATAATTTTTTTTTTATATATTTGAATTCAAAACCAATGGCAAAAATAAGATAGAATGTTTCTTTATTTAATTAATGCCTAACTCATTTGTCTCTTGTTTCTTAAAAAAATATTTTAAAGTTTTGTTTTCTTTTGTTCCGTTTTCTTAAATATTAATCCCCACAGTGCCATTTTATGTAACAGGTCTGAAGATACCTATGTAGGCGAAATACGTGTGACCTACCAAATTTTAACGTAAAAACTTTGAGTTTTTCCAATTTAAAGCAATTGAAATCTAAGTCTTTGTTTTCTATTACCATTCTTAGTTATAATACAGAAAATAATGCAATAACATTTAAACTTCCTAAAGCAAGCACACATCTCAGCAAAAAAAAAAATGGGTAGCTTTATAGAATTTGTGCCCTATGAATAACAGCTTATGAGAAGTGTGTAATACATTTCAAGTTTGTTTTCATACTTTTCGCAAGATTATCATAAATCCATTTTATGGCTTTTTTTTTGTGTAGTATTTGCTTTTTTTGTGTAGTATTTGTCTTTTTTTATATTGGAATTATCACAAAGCATGTTTGGTAAAAACTCTCACGTAATAAAATCCTAACTAAAGCAAATGGTCAGTTAGTTTTATTAATTGTGATCTGTAATTGGGCTTCAGCTTATTTCATTACTTATTGGGCTTCAGCCTGTTGATTAATAAATAAATTAAAATAAATTGTGGTAAAAAAAACACACAATAACAAGCATAAATCTACACAATCACGTTATATTTTTTTAAAGTTTATGTTAGTACACTACTATTTAAAAAAAAAACAGGGACATGGCGTGGCATGGCAAGGTTGTCACATCTACCTAAATTATAAAAACGAGTCCCTGTGTTTTATGATCATACGTGTACTTACTATTCATTTTTTTTCAATATAAGCTGTTAGTCTATTAACGTATATAACATTATATAACACGTGCATTCTTTACTTAAATTTCTGACCGATTCTGAAATGTTTGCATGTTTAAAAAAAAGTTCGGCGGACATTAGATAAAACAAAAACTATATTCACAATGTTGAAGTAATCCATCTTAAGGAAAAATAGCTCTACAATTTTTCTCGATTCAATTTAATTGCAGAATATGTTTTACCTTTCAGCAGGGTAAAATTCATGAGCAGGGGCTCGAGGTTGGAAAAAAATAAACCAGAAAATTAATGAACAAAAGCCTCCAGGAACCCATTCACAAAAGTAAATTTGTTATTTTTTCCGATTCTTTTAATGTTTTTTTATCATGGTGTAAGTTTATAATTGTAGGTTTTACATCAGAAATAAAATGTATTTTTTAAATATTATAAGTATATAATAATTGTATATATATATATATTTTTTTTTTTTTGAAAAATAGTTTTACATAAGATATGAAGTGTATTTTTTTATTAATAATCCAAAAAAAAAGAGATTTATATATTTATAGGGTACCATTAACTATTTCTTTGATTTGAATTTTCTTCCATCTCCGAGTCTGTGAATGACAGGAAACCATCAAGTTCCAATAAATTAGGAGGAGGCTCGTTTGAAACCGTCGTCCTTTCAAACAAATCCTGGCATTCCTCACAAACTCCAGATGCATTGAACCATTTTATTTGCTGATACGTCTTGCAAAATCCGCACTGCATACGGTCATTTATTATAAAGGGACTGCATACCGCTGTTGGTTTTGACATTTTTGATTTTGCTTGGGGGAGGGGGGAGGGGGTGGGGGGCCACAGCGTTTCCCGCTTACAATTTTTTTAAATTTTATAACGTTAAAAGATCGCGGCTATTTCATTTGATAGTATTTAGAGAATGTTAAAAATAGTACCCATTCTGTTTGATTTTTTTCGAATATTTTTTTCTCAGGAACTAAAGCTTCAATCAACATTAATCTAGGGACAGCTTTTATTGTAAATATTATGGCAAGTTAAAGTTCGAAAGTTACATTGTAATAGAGTGTTTTTGAATGATTGATGCTATAATCAACCTTATCCTCATAACGGGTTAGGATCAATATTTTTTTTTATTTGGATCACGTAGGAAAGCAAAAAAAAATAATGCAACAAAAAGCCGATAATAAAAAAATTAATTTAAGGGTGAAAAGTCGTAAAGCCAAATTAGTACGGGAAATACCCATTTTTTTTTAAAATCAAAATGCGTGCGGCTTGTTTTTCGTACGCATTTAGAAAATATTTATTATTCTGATTAGTGCGGAAAGTTAAGCTTTCCCGCACGCGACTGCAGTTGACTTTATAATAAAAAGTTCGAGTGCGAAGAAAAACTCGGTGTAATCTTTCTGGCTTAAAATGCGTGTGGGAAAGTGGTGTTTCCCACACGTCCGTAGAAAATACTTATTTACCTAAACAATGTAGAAAGTCTTTCTTCGACGCACAAGACAGCCGTTAGATGCAAAGTTAGCAAAAAAAAAATTAATGCAACAAGAAATCCGATAATAAAAAATGTAAGGTCGAAAAGTCTTATAGCAAATATATTTACAGCACCGGAAATAGTTATTTACCTAACTAAAAACTAACTAAAGTTACTCTTTTTCGCGACGCGATAACCGTTAGATTCAGAGTTAGAATCACTTAGAATAACAAAAAAAAAGCCGATAATAATAGTACATTATAAACCTAGGGAGTAAAGTGGTACATTTAATCCCGAGGCAAAGAAAAAGTTTATATAATATAATTTTTCGAGGGATTAAGCATCACTTTACTCCTGAGGTTTATATACTATTTTATGCACTTTAGAATAAGCAGAAAAGTAAAAAAAAATAACTCTATTTTTTTATTTATTTTTCCAAAAAAATCGCACTCTGTAGACAAACCGCCACATATACCTTCGCTCTGTCTTTATGTCAAACGATGACATCCAGTATGCCGAAACGCAGAAACGTATGCGTCGCTATGTCCATAAATTTTGCTTTATTTACTACTTTTAAAGTACATAGTATGTACTTTTAAAGTACATAAAAATAATTTAAGTGTAAAAAGTCTCAAAGCAAATTTACTCCCTGTACGGGAAATATTTTTTTTTTTTTGAATTAAAATGCGTGCGTGTTATTTTCCGCACGCTTGTAGAAAATATTTATTATTCTGATTAGTGCGAAAAGATAATCTTTTAACGACGCGGAGCGGATTTCGAGCAAGCAGGCAATGGTGGAAAAGATACTTTACGCAAAAAGTCGATAATAAAAAAAAAGTCATAGTCGGAAAAAACAATTTCCCTAACTAGTGTGTCACTTTACAAACTAAAATAAGTGCGGAAAAGTGTTGTTTCTCGCACGGTCGCAAAAAAAATATATATTATTTATAATGAATATTTTAAATTGGTATTATTATGTCACCATTAGAATATTTTTTCTGTGTGTGGTAATACTCTAAAAGGAGAGCGTTAGACCATGCTCTAAAAAGAGAAAAAAGGTACTTCCCTAGGAATTGGTGCAGCGAAGTCAAAGGGAGGAGCTAAAAAATGAGAGGGTGGTAAACCAAAGATTTCATTTACAGCAGCCACGGAAATAGCAAGTTAGTCTGTCTTTAGTTTCCAAAGTTGGAAGATTTTGTTTGAACTTTTTTTTTTGGTGTTCGTGTTAGTGCAAAAAAAAATGTCAGCAGATAGTTTTAATATGGTTGGTTGTGAAGAAAAAGATATGTGGCCTGACATGCCACCATTTTCGTTCGATACGGAGCTTTTAAATAACGACAACGAGGTGATAGAGGACAGGCTTCCAAACGACGAGGTGATAGAGGACAGGCACCCAAACGAAGACGAAGTGGTAGAGGACAGCGGCGATGAAGTGGTGGACCTCATCACGCAAGAAGACGTTCCTCCCCACGAGATCCCTCCATACGAGCCTATGGAGGTATTTTTTACGCCGGCATCCTTCAGGAGGTAAACATTTTTTTATTTGTGTAAATAACATTTCCTTTCATATTTTCTAGAATAAAAAATAGCTATTTTTCCTGACAAGTGCATAAAGTAATTTTCTTTGCACAGGCAAATGCCATTGTAAAGCATTTAAAGTACGGAAAAAATAGGTTTCCGCAAGTGCTAGAAACAATTGTTTTTCAACGACGTGAGGAAAATAAACTAAAAATAGTTTTGAACATTTTTTTTTCGCTAAAAAAAAGTATGGAACATACGATTTTCGCACGCTCACAGGAAAGATATTATTTTTTATAAGAGTAGTAATAGGTTTTGACAGAAAGTTCTCGACACGTATGTGCACGATTTTGTTTTTGTGAGTGTTACATTTTTAATACCGCACACATGCTTATTGATAAAATTAAGAAATTAATTTAAATAAGGACTTCGAACAGGACGAAATTTAAGGCGCCATACCATAGCTTTACACATTAAAAATTTAGGGTACCCAGTGTTTATCTTTTTTTTGTTTTACAGATTATATGCAACTCATGAGGCTGGCTCATCCGGAGCTGCTCCGATGGCGGCAGCTGCGGCAAGCTGTTCGGGGATCCGTGGTCCAGCTATGGACGAACCGCCCCGAAAAATACAGGTGTTGGATGAGCGAGTTGTGCGGCCTGGAAGGTAAAAATCAGCTGATTTTTAATATTAAAGTAGCTTCTGCTTTTATCTATATATACAGGGTGTTTCGTGCAATTTTATGGTTTACTTAAAACCAAAAAACAAAGAAAACCGAAAGAAAACAAAATTTTAGTTTTTTATTTTTATTTTCTTACGCCTTTATTTCCAAAGAGGGGAAAAAAAAAAATGCTTGAAACTCTCTACAGGCACTTTTTTTTTAAGATCTACCTGACGAAGGATTCATTTTTGAGTTTTACATTTTAGTTTTCTTTCGGTTTTCTTCGGAACCGCTCGGATTTTTTAAAAATTTGTTTTTAGTTTTAAGCAAAGCATAAAATTGCACAACTTTGTCCCAATTAAAACTTTGGTGTATCTTTTACCGTTTGGAAGATCCCCATGGTTAGCATCTGCTTTTATCTATATATACATATATTAAATCTATAGGTAGAAATTTTTAATTAACCAAACGTCATAGATGCCAAAAATTCAATTTTTTTTTTGGTCTGTCGTATGTTTGTGTGACTGTTCCACCGTCGATCACGCAAAAAAACTGATGAACTAAATTTAATTGGAGTTTTACTACTGAATTTCTTGGCTATACATAGGCTTCATTTAATCAAAATCGGTTAAAAAAAACCCAAGCAAAGTTTTTTTTATTCACCTAGTTTACTACCTATATTTGGTTATGTTAGGGTAATTTTTAAAGTTTTTTTAATTTTACAGATTTGCCGGAAGACAGCAATTGGGAGAAACAGTTGCCCCCCCTCCAACCCGCACAATTGCCCCCCCTCCAATCCGACCAATCTTCCACACACAAGGGGGAACCCCTGTGGAAATTCGGGTTGTGGGGGACCCGCTAATTGCAGTTCCGGCACTTCGTCCAGTTCCAGACAAAGACGATTTTTTTACGGCGTCGCAAATCGACGCCATGGAGCGCGTCAGGAATCACAGGTTGCAGATTCGTCAGGCTGTTAGCGACGCGGAGGCCACAACTAATCGTCTTCGTCGGGAACTGGAGGAATCCGAAATACGCCTTAATAGGGAAAAGGAAAAAGAGAGAAAATTTTTGGAAAGAACAGGATTCTAAGATTTTTTTTCTTTTCGTATTCCCTATCGAGGGAAAGTACATATTGTAAATTTTGTTTTAATTAATGTAGTTTTTTCTTAATTTTAATTCTATAGAGGGAAAGTATATATATATTGTAAATTTAGTTTTAATTTTTTAGTTTTATGTATGTAGTTTTAACCTTAATGTAGTTTTTTCTTAATTTTAATTTTTAATAAAAATATTTAATTTTTCATATCTATGTGTATTATTTGTTTTTGCATAAAACCGAACTTTGCACCGCAATGTTAAACCTTGTTTAAATTAAACCGGTGTTTAGAATTTGGCACTTTGGTATTTTAAGTTTCTTGTCTAGGTTTAACAGTACGGTGTAATAAGTAGATCATTAAAATATAAAAAAACCAAATGAATAGTTTTAAAAAAATACAAAAAAACCATTAAAAGGTACCTAATGCTAGCAGTTAAAACTAAATAATAATAATGTTTTTATACGACTGCTATATAAAATGAGGTTTTTCACAAGGACAACTCACTCTAGGGACGGTTTCTCAATAGCGAGTTAGAAATTTAACCTTTAAGTTAGCTTCAGCTGTCTTCTCTTTAACTAGATGGTTAACGCATAACTCGCTATTGAAAAGCAAGTCCTGAAAGTAGCGCTTTGTACACAGATATGTCAACATTGCACATCACGCATCATTATTATTGTTATTTGATGATGACTAACAACGTCAAAAAAATAAGTAAATTAAAAAAAAATACAATTGTGTGCTTTTTTTTAGTCGCAGAAATAATACAGTAAATAACGTCTTTGCTCAAATTATGGATTTCGCCTTCGGCTCAGATTACCAACTTCGTCTCGAGACTTGATTTCTAACCTTGTTTTTTAATATAATATTATAATCAAGTTGTTCTAGATACTAATAATTATTGCAAGCTACTTTTATTGTTGCGTTTTGGTTCTTTGAAATTAAAACTAATATATATCCCCAACTATGCTTTTGCGACTCTGTATAATTAAAAAAAAAAGAGCAATACATGCCACTGTTCATTTACCTCATCCTGTATACACTCGTTTCACAACGTATTAAAATCCTTATTCCAGCATAATCTCACCCCAACAAGTTACCGCCTATAGTGCACATTTTGATATGTGTGGTCTTTTTTCTAAGAAAAGCCGCTTACTAACATAACAAACATTAATCTTAGCGAAGAAATCTACCATTCACCGAAAAAGTTAAGTGCATTTTTATGTCTCACAACAAAGGGATGCTCATTAAAAGACAAAATCTACCCATTTAGGGTGAAAAAAAAAGCTAGGCATATATGCTTGGGACGGATATAATATCGCCACCTAAATCATATACCTACCTACACATTAAGTCAATATGCGGCTTTTTTTTTGACCACCCGCATGGTGATTTAAAGCTACTCTACAGTTTCGACCTCACACAAACGCAAAAAAATACATCTTTTCTATTTTAAAAGCGTTGAATTTTTAACCTAAGTAATATTTATATTTTTTTTTAACTTTGTAGGAATATTTTTATTCCCATTAAAAACGCATGGTAGAACACTAAGCTTTTGCTATGGTTTTTGCTTGGTGTTTTACCATTTATCTTGCCAGCGCTTTGCGTTTTTTTTTTAATCACGCAAATATGGGCCCAGAGTTGGCTGTTTCTTGTAAAAAAGTAAAACACATATTTTCTCAGCACAATTTGTTTATATTTTTAAGACAAATTTATTTTGATACATATAAATATATACAGCCTTACTCCTATACATTCCAAAAAAAAAACATAATTTTATAAGGTAGCCAAAACAAATATAAAATGAATTATTAAAGCGCAAAAAAAAACCTATCGTGTAGTGGTTAGTACAGCATGTTTTTAATGTTGAATAGATTTAGAATTAATCACTATTTAAAGTAAATCATCTTGTGAAATAATACATCAATAATAGGTACATACACTTTTATTAATTTTCTTCTAAATCTGATGCAAGTTTTATAACTTTGTCCAAAATATATTTGGGCAGGAACGCCTTAATATCAAAAAAGTTCACTCCATAATTCTAACCCAATCAATCCGTTAACTAATGTGTTCAAATTCAAGTCTTTAAAGTATTCAACACAGAGAAATATTGCTTTTTTTGTATTTTTTCTCCATTAAAAAACATTCTTCTACGTTCCAAAAACCTGGGCCTCAGCCCCGCATTTCGGCATTTTCAGCTTCAAAACACCTATCTCGAAATAACTCGAAAATATACTCTATGGCCCCTTGCAAGTCGTGAAATTCTTTGTATTCTTTGGAATCAAACCAAGACATTTTCCTTGTAAGGTAAAAATTTTAATATAAAAAAGAGTCACAACGTTTTACTATTTAGCATTTCGTCAGCTTCTGAAAGATATCTGCTAAAGTGCGGAATCACAAAAAGAGTCTTTTGTAGGTTTTCTTGTAACATCAATTGAAAGAATGTAGATTCGGTAAATAATCCATAAATAAACTGCTGACAAAACAAAGCTCCACTTAAATATCTTCTTACTTTTTCTAGTTCCTCACTGGTAACTTGTGGATTCGAATTAAGTTCTTCTGTTTTTATTATGTATAACCAATACAGTTCGGAGATATAACTTGCCATTTAAAGTTATTTTTTAACAAATTAATTTTATTCGACAAAATCAATCTTTAGTTTTGACTGTGTACGGGCCCCAATAAATTTAGGTTCACTCTGTCCAAGGTATGTTAAAGTACACTTTTGATAATTGTTTACAGCTGAAATAAAGTCGTCGCTAAATTTTTCCACCACTCTTTTTGGTAAAAACGTTTTAAACTTGTGTTCTGTCGAGCTGTCACATAAAGTCACCAAAATTGATTTTCCGTATCTAGTGCTTATTTGCTGCATATTTTCTATTACGTAAGCTTGATCAAAATTTAACTTGCAAAATGTTTTTACTTCCAGCGACATGTTTTTCAGTTCATTTAATTGTGCATTAAAATTTGTCAAAAAACTTTGATCAATTTTCATTTTGATGGTTTTTTTAAAACGTTTAAACTAGTTTTGATGCTGCGTTGGACCTGTTATTCCTTTATATGTTTTTTACTTTCCCCACTATTTAATATTTCAATTAACAAAAATCAGATTTTTTTTTTATTTGTGATGAGCGAGTCTGTGGTTGTTAATTTTTGTAGGTGTTCCTCCAAGGCAAACCAGGCATGTTTCGGGGTAAATTAATTGGGATAATTTATCCTCACATACGGAACATGTTAATTTGTTTTTTTCACAGTTCATTCTCATTCTATCCATATAATGAATATTAACATGTTCATTCTTACCTACTGGGAGATTAATTCCGTGGTTGAAATAACACTTAATACACAATGCAAAAAACTGTCTTTGTGCGACTTTGATAGCTACATATGACTCCGTAACACACATCGCCTTCTCAAGGTATCCCGGTTTCACTGTTTTATCTGCTCTAACATGTTCGCTCCTTACGACACCAGATGTGGCACAGGCGTTCTCCTCAAAAACCCCTTCATCTTCTGAGTCGGAGTCTTCTTCTTCCTCAGGATCGATGCCATTATTTTGGTCCATGTCTAACACCAACTCTTCCCTGCAAGAGGTTAGATCCTCATATCTCCTGGCAAAAAACACTTTTTCACCAGAAACGAACTCAATGAAATCACTCATTTTGTTAAATTTTTTTAAAGTAAGCTCAAAAATCAAATCTAAACTAAAAATCGAAAGAATATACGGCTATTTATATACCGATACTCTCCCACTAAAAATGTATGTAATAAGAGAGGGGAGAAGTCACTTCTCCGTTATACAAATACCGACTTAAAGAGAGATATCCCCTCCTGGCTAAAAACTAAAGTAGTGGTGGGAGAAAAGTAGAGGGGTTAGTTGGATTTTTTTTTTAATAAAGCTGAGGGTAGAGGGGGTATAAAAAGGTATAGGGGGTATAAAAGGGTAGGGGGGTAGAGGGGGTATAAAAAGGTAGAGGGGGTAGAGGGGGGAGAAGAAGAGAGGGGGTAAAAATGAAAGGGCCAAAGGTCAAGGGGTCAAAGGTCGAGGTCAAAGGTCGAGGGGTCAAAGGTCAAGGGGTCAAAGGTCAAGGGTCAAGGTCACAGGTCAAGTGGGGTGAAAGGGGGTGGTCACGCCCACCCTCATCTCTTCATTTTATTTGAAAATGGCTAACCTACCCTACTCTCGAGTTTTAAGTGATCGGTTTGAAAAATTATTTTTTACTGGATTTCTGTGTTCCAATGCTATTTATTCGCACAGAGATGGAAAAGCAAAAAGGACATTTAAGTGCTCAAAGAAAGTTTTTGTTGCAGATATCTCGCATTATAGCGATGGGATTTGAAAAATTCTTTGGAAAATATTGAAAGTATTACAAAGGGGGAGGGCATGGCAGCTCGAGCTAAAAGGCTATAGTCGTTTATATTTTTACGGTAAATAATATTTATTATTCGAATCGAGAATAATTAAGATAACCCATGACCCTGTTCATCAAGAATTTTAAAATAAAATGTTTACGTAAAGCTTACTAATAAGCTAATTTAGAACAAAGGCGGATACCCTATAAACTTGTTTTTCATAAATTTATCATGGTAGTATTTTATATATCCAAGACAAAAATAATGATGCAATAAAACAAATAATTGGTAAATATTTCGTTTAATGAAATACCATAATTTTTTAGCAGTAGTTTGGTACCCAGATTTCTCGTTTCAACGTGTTTGATTGCAAACTCCAACTAGCAGCACTTGCACATTCTTAAGCTGTGGTTTACTTTTCTACGACAAAAAACGCTTGGATTTAAAATATAAATACAAATTTATCTTTAGTAAAAATATATTTATTGAATGATAAAAGAAAATAAATTTGTATATTCAAATTTGGGCTCACACATTTCTGTTAAATTTGTATGATGATCAACTGGCTTTTGACAATAACCAAAAAAACATTTTTTTGCAAACGGGACAAAATCTTGAACCAACATTAACAAAATTCATATAGTTATGACAAAAACATTCTTTTCTTTTGCAAAAGGAGCATACATTTTTTTTATTAGCACTTTGATGTCCAGCACCAGTCCTTGAACGTTTGCTTGAATGTCCTTTGTCACCACCATAATAGCCTCTTTTTTCACCTTAAGAAGGCATATTTTTCAAAGCTAAAGGTGAATTTTTTTTTGTAGATCATTTAAACTATATTTAAAGTGTGCAGTTATGTGTGTAAAAAATAATACTTTTTCACTTAAAATTATTTTTCCTATGTTAAAGATAATAATTAAGTACTCACCCTGGTATGATTATGATTATTAGGCTTCCTAGAACTGTACAAGATAAGCGAAATATGTAAACTGAATAACAAAGGAATCTGATTATTGTTATTCCCAAGGTAAAGTATCGCTGGAGTGGGGTAAAAGCTGTCGTTTATTATCAAAAGGATTCAACACGATTTTTTTCTGCTTGACGGTGTACACCTAGTGTCGGTGGGACTGGGAAACTTGTGTGATCTTTTCTTTAAAACGGCATTCAAAACAGTTGTTAAATGTAATTTTTTTGAGTGAAGCCTTTTTTTACACCCTTAGCCCTTTTGTTAATGTTAGAAATATGACTACTCTTCTCAATTTCCTGTTCACAAAAACCTTTCCGTCTCAATTTATTTTGAAAACTTTTCAGTTCGCTCTCATTTTCCGAAATTTTCAGACTGCACATTTTGAGCGCAATCCTAAAAATTCTGTCATAATAGCATTATATTTTCAACTTTAATAAGACCCAAAAATTTTTTGATTTTTAACGGCATGTTGAAAATATTGTCTGGAGCGTAGTCGGATGTGTCAAATCTGTCAATGTCATTTTTCATGTTTTAGTAAATGTTGTCTACGTGTCAATAATAAATTAAACCGTCAGTGTCCGTATATGTCATTTTAGCTCTATTTACAAACTTTTTTTAAATATAATTATAATGAAAATAATACAAGAAAGTTTTTGATAAATCCAAAATTGCAAATACAACATGTATGGGCTTACTGAAAATAATATTGCTTTTAGACTATGAAATTTTGATTTCAAAATGTAGCAGCGCGCCCCATAACTTCCAGACCATTTAGTCACCAATTTCACATCCTTATATTTTCTGATATTCTCCATGGTCTTGCCAAATACTGCATTAATCATGAATTTGAACCCTATGCCACTGTTGTCGGAAATGTTACATATCTCTTGATCAGTGCATAGACCATTTGAAAACCCATTCAAAACCACCATATGGTAATGGTAAACTCATTGCTGTTCCATAAAGCGAGTTGTCATCATAATACATCAAATATGATGTTTCCTCGCTTGGATAGTATGAATCACCCTTATACCTGTTGTTGGCTTTGGCATATTTGTTTGGGCATGAGAAACACCACCTCGTATGCCTCTTTCTACGAACATGATCATATCAGTATCAATCAATAGTTCCAGTTCTACTTTACATTTCTTAAACATGGCTGAAAAAGCCAAACCTGGACTCGTGACGTAATGAAGGGGATCAAGTTCGTAGGTTAAAACACATATGGACCGGAAATTTTCCGTGATGCCACTCAATAGGATTATGTCGGTGCGCTTGTAAAACAGACTATTCCAAAAGCGATTTGATATTAAACGTATTTCAAATAGTTTGAGCGCTTTTATACTCATTATTTGAAATCCCCTTTCCCTCCAAGCTACTGTAAAACTTGTCTTTAGAAGGAAGGTCAGTTTCCTGTCGCCTTTTCCAAGAATCCAACAAATTTAAGTAGTATAGCTGTGCAGGTTCTAACCCAATTGGTAACATGCCATCCAGTTCTCCGAAGTGGATGGCCAGTTTGCTGAAGACGTGGTGTCCAGTCCCGAAGAAGTGGTCAACAAAAGGACATTCTACAAGAAGTGATCACCAATGACGTCACTTGACCAGTAGCTGTTGAAAGTTCAATAACGTCACTTGACCAGTGGCTGTTGAAGATGTCCAAGAGAGTTGTTAGGGGGCTGCAAGGGGATGCCATAAAGTCCTGTGTGAATAGGGGATGTGATCACGTGACTTATGTTCTAAAGAGTGCTCTAGTGTGTATTAGTGACATGCACCTGTCATATAGTACTTAGCGTTAACGTTCACGTATGCCTGCTGAAATTCTCTGATGGTTGAAAAACCCTAATATTCCTAATTTTCTCTCTGTCATAAGTGCGAAAATTATACTTATTACTTCAAGAGTGTCAAAGGGGCACTATTTGAAAAATGTCCGGACGAGAGAGATTGCTATCAGCCGGTGTAGCGAAGGTACTTTTTCCGCTATGTGCGCACGTGCTCAAAGAAAGACCTTAGTAGTTTTTGCCGGATATCTCGCGTTATAGCGATGGGATTAATTCTTTGGAAAATATTGAAAGTTACTGCGCTGCTCGAGCTAAAAGAGCTATAGTCGTTTAATATTTTTACGGTAAATAATATTATTATTATATGGATTTAAAATGATAAAAATGTGCCCTTTTGTTAAGACAAAATCAACTATACTCAAGATAACCCATGACCCTGTTTATCAAGAATTTTAAAATAACATGTTTACTTGCTTTGATTTATTTTTGAATTATAATTAATTGACCTCTGATCCTCTATCACTATTCAAACGAATAATAATGATGAAATAAAACAAATAATTGGTAAATCTTTTGATTTATTGAAATACCATTTTATAACCATAATTTTTAAGCAGAAATTTAGCAGCCAGATTTCTCGTTTCAACGTGTTTGATTGCAAACTCCAACAAGCAGAACTGGCACATTCTTAAGCTGTGCTTTACTTTACTACGATAAAAAAAAAGGATTTTTGGATCCAAAATATAAAAGAAAAATTATTTTTAGTAAAAATATATTTATTAAATAAAAAATTATCTTAAGGGCGTGTCTTCAAAACAAAATAATTTTTTATATTCAGATTTGACCTCACAGATTTCTGTTAAATTTTTATGATGTTCATCTGACTTTTGAGAATAACAAAACATTTTATTGCAAACGGGGCACAATCTTGAACCAACATTAACAAAATTCATATAGTTATGACAAAAATAGTCCTCTCTTTTACAATATACACATACATCTTTCTTAACACTTTGATGTCCTGCACTAGTCCTCAATCGTTTTTCGGTTTGTCCTTGTTCACCATAACCTCTTTTTTCTCCCATATATTTTGAAGTTGATGGCTGCTCTTATTCTCTTTGCTCACCATAATTTCTTTTTTCTCGATATGTTGAAGTTGAAGGCGATGGTGAATTTTGTGGTTATTGTTTTCTCTCCATGGTCAAATTGTACTGCAACAAGAAAAAACTATATATTGAAACTGTGTAGTTAGGTGTATAAAAATAATACTTTTAATATTTATTTTTTCCTGTATTAAAGATAATAATTATGTACTTACCTTATATATTTAAAGTGCAATTTTCTAAAAGTTCTCAGTGTGACTATTAGATGCCCAGAACCTTACAAGATGAACGAAATATGTAGACTGATTAAAAATTTATGAGGAATCTAATTAATTGTATATCCCCAAGGCAAACTATCGGTGGAGTGGGGCAATAATTTACGTTTATCGTCAAAAGGACTCAACGCGACTTTTTTCTGCTTGACTGTGTACACCTGGTGTCGATAAGATCTAATTAAAGTTTGTGGAAATTCTGTGATTTTTTTGTTTAAAAAGGCATTCAAGGTAGTCGTTAAATGTAATTTTTCTGAGTGAAGCCTTTTTTTACAGCCTTAGCCCTTTTACTAATGTTAAAATTATGACTAACCTTTCTGTCTTAGTTTATTTTGATGGCAAACCTACAAATTCTGTCATAATGGCACTATTATTTTCATCTTTCATAGGCCCAGAAACTTTTTTATTTTTTAAGGGCATGTTGAAAATGTTGTCAGATGTGTCAAATCTGTCAATGTCATTTTTCATATTTTCATAAATGTCGTCAACGTGTAAATGATAAATTAAACTGTCAGTGTCTGTATATGTCATTTTAGCCCTATTTCCAAACAGTTTTTTAATATAATTATAATGAAAATCATACACGAAAGTTTTTGATAAATCTAAAATTGCAAATCCGATATAAATGGGCTTATTGAAAGCAATTTTATTTTTAGACATTTCAATTATAACTATATCTTCATAAAATATAGTTAAGCTATGAAAGTTTGGTTTGGAGATGTAGGAACGCGCCCCATAACGTCCAGACCATTTAGTCACCAACGTTACCTCTTTATATTTTCTAACATTCTCCATGGTCTTACCGAATACAGAATTAATCATTAATTTGAAAAAGTTTTTTTCAAAACTGTTTTGGCTCTGTTGACGCATGTGAATGTTTAAGTCAATATAAGGCTTTAACCATGAAGACTGTTTAAATTTAAGGACTGAATTTTTTTAATTTTTAAAGCCAAACTAATTGCCTGTTTCAGGTTTCAATAATGAATAATGTATCGCTCTTTGTTATACAGTGTGGTCATTAGCTTGGGTAACAGGAAGGTCTTTATGCATTTCAAACAGTTCAGGGAGATAAGAAATATCTGCCTCAAAAATGTACCCTATGTCACTGTCATCAGAAATGTTACATATTTCTTCCTCGCTGCACCATCCATTTTCAACCCATTTAAAACCACCATATGGTAATGGTAAACTCATTGCAGTACCATAAAGCGTGTTGACATCATAATACATCAAATATGACGTTTCCTTGCTTGGATTGTATGAATCACCCATGTACCTGTTGTTGGCTTTGGCATATCTGTTTGAACACTGAGAAACACCGCCTCGTATGCCTTTTTCCACAAACATGATCATATCAACATCCGTCAAAAGTTCCAGTTCTACTTTACACTGTTTCAACATGGCCGAAAAAGCCAAACCTAGAGTCGTCACGTAACGAAGAGGATCAAGTTTGTAGGTAGAAAGACATATGGAGCGGAAATTTTCCATGACGTTACTTAATAGGATTATGTCTGTACGCATGTAAAAAAAGCTGTAGTCCAAAAGCGATTTGATACTAAAGCTATTCCAAATGGTTTGAGCACTTTCATACTCATTATTTGAAATACCCTTTCCTAACAAGCTACTATAAAAAGCATCTTTAGGTGGAAGGGCAGTTGACTGTTGCTTTTCCCTAGAATCGAGATACCCATAGGGTAAGACACCTTTACGAGTAACCAATATAAACTCTTCCTTATAAAATCTTTTTGTAATACTTTTTTTTTAATCGTCTAAAAATGAAGCCAAATCATCCAATTTTGAAGCCATAAAGTGATAAGAATCAATAAATCTAAATTTAACAGAGGTATTATCTATATATTTTGTAGACAAAATATATTTTTCTTTAGTAACAGGGAGAAGTTGAATTTTACCCTCTGTGTCCCCGCGTGAGCTGCACCCCGATACATTCCTGTCAAGTGACAATGGTCCATATGTTTCACTTCATCCCTTTTCAGCGGTTGTTCACAAATATGGCACTGGGTTGCATTTTTAAAATCAAGTTTTCACTCAGTGGTTAACGGTTTTAAAGGCACAATATTTGATAGTGTATTGTCACCTTCCATTTTTTATAACAAACATTCCAAATCTGCACAAACAACAAATGGAACCGTATCTTTATTTTTAAATTCTGTAAATTTTAAAATATTGTCCTCTTTCTTTGGAAGAGTTAGTTTAGCAAAATTCAAATTTCTACAATCTAAATAATGCTTCTCCAAAACTACCTTGGAAACAAACCAATTTAAGCACCTGACCAATCTGTTTGCAAAGTAAACGTGATAGATTTTTTATGAGGGCAAAGTGATAGATGCGTTTTTTAGGGTTGACAATTTCAAAATTCTCGCTATCAATTACGTCATCAACATCATCATCACATTATAAAATGAGCAAATTAACCTGTCTGGAAAAATTTGATTTACTTAAACAGAGAGGAAGAATTTCTCTCTTTTCATAAGTAAAAATATTAATTGATAAACTATTTAACTCTTCAAATTTAGAGATATCTTTAAGTCGCATAGGGAACACAAAACCTTCATAATTTAACTCCACTTCACTAAAATGATGATACGAAGAGGTACGTTCTGGTTTTTTAGGAGCAGGGTAAAGAGCAGTCACAAGAGACCAAAGGAGGCAATAATCATCATTATTTTTGATATTAATTACACCCCTGGTATTTTTAATCCACTGTGTTGACTCAACGTATGTATGGTAAAATTCGTAATAATTCCTATCCTAATTCGACCACCAAAGCAGGTTTCCACATCCTCCCACGCTAAATTCCTTTTTAAAGTTCTAACTTTTTTAGTTTTGCCAAAATTAATCCTTTTTTGATTTTTCAAGTAGTTTAAGTAATATTTTAAAAAGGCCAAATTTGCTTCTAATTTAGAAGAATACCGTACACAATCAAACTTATTTTTTAAACAAATTTTTGTATTCGAAATTAAATTTATAATAAAAGTGATCCAATAATTAAATTCCTCTTTTGTTATAACCAGTCTACATACCTTTTCAATCTTTTTTATGGATTGAAACACCGTACCGTCAAACGTTTCTTATTGAGAACTTTCTGAGGACGACGATGGCGATGACATTTTGTTTTTGTTGTTCTCACGTGTATGAAGAAAATAAGAATGACACAGTGCAGGCAATGCTTAATATTATGTATACATAGATAAAAAAAATATTAGACCTGTAACGTTTATATATAATATGAAAATAACAAGATTGACATCAAACACTTATAAACAGGCGCCAGTGAGACTATAAAAAAGACACGAGTTTGGCCCTAATGAGTTACCTATCTTAGATTGTGCAACTAAACCAAAACAACATGTTTTGTAAATTTCAATTTTTATCAAAATAATTTAACCGACAGTTGGGGTTAAATTTGATGACCTTTCATTATAAATATGATTTTTCATGCTAAAAATAAATTAATCGGTTGTTAAGGTCATAATTAATATAGATATTTTGAAAGCAGAGGTTTAAAATCAGTAAAGAACTTGTTTTCCTGTATACTAAAACAAAAAAAAAATCAAAACGTCAAGCGAGAAAACCAAATTAATAATTACAAGCCTAGACAAAGTAGAATGTCCACCCCAAATGGTCATAATTAACGACCTTTCGTGATTTTATATCCACATAAATCCATATAGATATTTTGAAAGCAGAGGTTTAAAATCAGTAAAGAACTTGTTTTCCTGTATACTAAAACAAAAAAAAATCAAAACGTCAAGCGAGAAAACCAAATTAATAATTACAAGCCTAGCAAGGTAGAATGTCCACCCCAAATGGTATCGTCGTGATGAAGAATAGGTTTAAGTAAGTATTTTAATTTGTCAATTATTTAGTGTTTATCTGACTGTGTATTTATAATGTTTTATAGGGAATAAAAATACACTTTTAACCACTGCTTTTGGGAAGTAAAATGGGTCTTTTAATCCCTAGGAAAAAAGTAAAAATTTAACGTAAAGAGGGATTTATATTGTTCACTATTATTTCCATCAACTTAGTTTTCTCGTATCCTAAAGTGCGTAAAATAGTATATCAATCGCAGGACTAAATTGTTTTTTAATCCTGCAACAAAATATAACTTTTTGTAAATTTAATGGAAAAATACTGATACTATAGATAATGAATTAATCAAATTTTCTATTTTTGTTACAGATATAAGGTGCAAAATGTATCCCTTAAAGGGAATAAGGTTCATGTGGACCTTAATTTCTTTCCCACATCGGAAAAGATTCAAAGGAAGCTGGGAAATCTACCGGTGAGCTATGTAAGGGTCAACGTGGAGAATGATGATGAATTAAAAATTTTGGAGGAGGCATGTCGGAGGTTTACGTTTAATCAGCAGGATGTAAATACGGTAGAAACATCCACACGACAGGCTCTACTAACACCCCTATCACCACCACCACCACCAACCCCAAAAAGGAAGAGGAAGATAAACATCTTATCAGATGTTAGAGTGATAGAACCAATTTCTATAGATAATGATAGTGCTCAAGAATCACAATATATGTTATAATAATAATAATAATAATAACAATAAAACACCTGTATGCAATTATAGTTTTTTATTTTTAAACCAATTATTTAACAATAATACATTTTCTTTTGCACAGACAAAAAAATTATTATAATGCATAAAACAGTCAAAATTCATGTTGGCTCTTTTCAACTTTTTTAAATTGGGACAACCCAATTCGTACATATCCACAACATTATTATTTATTAAATTCGTTAACCAAATTTTTTTATCCACTCCTTTAACAAAAACTGTTTCATTTTGAATAATATTTTTTATAAAATGAGTAATATTTTCTAATGGTAAATAACTTAAGTCAAAAATGTCCCATTCCAACCCATGTAGATTGTCTGTGTTGCATTGGGCTTGACGTCTAAAGTCCTCGTGGAGTCAGGTAGACTTCATGGGTAAATTAACCATATGGTGAGAAATTTCATTGTTCTCACTGTTGAGTATAGCAATTTCTTTGCATATAAAGTCACTATCTTTATACTGGAAGCCTTGGACGTCCAGAACAAACATTTTTAAACTACTCTTACGGTGCTGGTTAAGGGGTTGTATTTAACCAATCAATCGTGCAGTATTAGGCAGGCACAGCTTTTTTCGTTTCAAACTCAATTCTGATATCGACTGCACCACCTTTAAACACGTCTTCACTCTGTCGTGAACAATCGATAACTATCAGTGGAGCATTATTCTTAAAGTTTATTGGTTAGAGACAGGGTTCGCTCTGCTCGCGATAGTAGTAGGATTTTTGAACCTGCGCATACATTTCATAGAGTATGGCATGTTGATTGTTGTCAAAGTCCAGGTTTCAATTATTATAGGGGAAAACCTCAGAGTTTAGGTAAACATTTAGATTTGTCAGATGTAAGTGATCGAAACGACTGATATTTTTATCTAGCATATTTTTTCTGTTGGTCTGAAAACCGATGATAATAAACCGCGGTTTTTCTAGCTGATTCGATGATTTTGCAGCCCAAGTGTGACTAGCAGTGGTTTGAAGTTGAGGATATTCATGCAGCTCCCAGCTTCAAAAGGCAAGATTAAGGTCCCTATCTCCTTCTAGATAATTGTAGAGTTTTACTTTTTAATTATCGGACACTCTAACATAGGGCACTTTGCATAAAACTTTATTCAAAACAACCTTATAGGTTTCCTTTTTATCCTTATCAACAATGAGAGCGTTCAAGTCAGAGTTGCTTCTTATTATTACCAGCTCTTGACGCACATTTAAAATAATTTTGTGATGGTCTTCAAATACACCCATAATGGTAAACATGCGCCATCTAAAAGTGCTGGATTGTATTTAACTAACCAGCCGGCGTTTAAAAGAGCATTATTACCACTCTCCTTAAATGAGCAGTAACCCTTCATTGTCGATGTAATGCCAGGATTTCTCACACGGTCCACAATCACCCCTCCCAACTTATAAATATCATCAAACAGGTCTGCCAAACCGTTGTTGACAAAGTGCACATTTGTGCTGGCAGTATTATCATCTTTTAGTACCTTGCCCTCAAGGTAAAGAACACTTTGGCTAGGCAAGGTATAGAGGTCTTAAGTTTGTATTGGAATTCTAATTTCGTCGTCGTTGTTTAGTTGTTTAGCGTCGTGGAAGCGTATGGGTATGTAGTTAATAGCTCATTTCTCACACGGTCCACAATCACCCCTCCCAACTTATAAATATCATCAAACAGGTCTGCCAAACCGTTGTTGACAAAGTGCACATTTGTGCTGGCAGTATTATCATCATTTAGTACCTTGCCCTCAAGGTAAAGAACACTTTGGCTAGGCAAGGTATAGAGGTCTTAAGTTTGTATTGGAATTCTAATTTCGTCGTCGTTGTTTAGTTGTTTAGCGTCGTGGAAGCGTATGGGTATGTAGTTAATAGCTCACTATAGAATCGACAAAAATCACATTTTCAGTCACTTTTAGAATATTATGACTCATTTTGTTATTGTTGTGGAAAAACACCTTAAACTACACCTCATCGATAAAAATAATCTTCTTAGGTTACAGCTTACAAGTAGTCTTAAATTATACCAAAATTTTCTTAGTTTTTTTCCTATGATGAATGCTGCTTTTTTAATTTAAATCTCAAATAGGTGAAAAGTGCTTTACTTTGAGGTGTTAGCTCTTTCACTCTGCGACTAAATTGTTTTTCACGGTATGGTATCTTCTTATAACCCATTTCCTCGCCTATAAACACTTTGTCATAAGGGGCACTAAACAAATTGTAATTATATAAAAACACCATCTTAAAATTGCCTTAGATGCAGTCTAACCGTGATCAGCTCTCCACGAAAATTGATTGGTTTACCGCCCTGGTCTGTTATTTTAAGTAGAATTTCATCAATATAGTGTGTGTTGATTAGTAGATAAATGACATTTAACGGCTTTTCTACTATTTCAACATTGGGGTAAATCATGTGTAGTATATGAACAGGATTTTCGTTATTCAGATTCAGATTAAATTCCACACAGATGGCGTTCACCTTAAATATGTCGACGGGTATTTTAGATATATGCTTTACGTTCGGTTTAAGAGTCTGTCCACTAAATCCTAGTCATTGCCGATAGAATTTTTCTTCTCGAAATTAATCTTTTTATTGCAGAAAATTTCGCACTGTAAGGTATTGCGGTTGGCAGTTATGCTTATTGTTTAGTTTTGAGTTTTTTTAATATTTGTTTTCTTTTTCAATAAATTTTGCCTTTTTTAACTTTTTATATAATTAAAAAATGACACAGCAAGGCCTCTTAAAATTCGCGTCTATGGTTTGTTACCTATATTCAGAATTTGATTGGTCAACTGGAATCCTTTAGAGAAGATAACCTCACTTTTGGGAGTCAACAGTTGACATTTCTGCCATATTTTGGCATTCGAACGAAAACCGTCGTTTGGGTGGGGTCAAAGCAGCCCCAAGATTCCAACCCCTCATTTTTCACGTGTCACAATCGGCACCCTGGTGAAGAAGACAACAGAACAAGGTAGGATTTTAGGAATCCTGTTAAATTCTGACGTACTTTTTTTTCTGTTCATCTAAATCAGGTTTTTTTTTTTGTGCTACTTTTGGCCATTTGCGGGGCTAATATTACGAGGCAAGTTGGGATAATTAAGTTGGGCAAATTCACGTAAGAATGTTCTATCGATTGTGAACACTTATTTCAAATTGGTCTTTTTTCAAATTTTTCTTTGAGAATCTTTGTAAAAAAAATTGTTTATATCCTCTATCTCGTAGGACCCCTCTGGAATCTTAATGATTATTGCCTTATTATAACAAAAAATATTATTAGAGCTGTCTACATTCGATATAGAGGTGTAGCATTCGAAATTCAAAAGTCCCAAATCATACTGCTTTTTATCATCCAACTATAGGAGGATAAATACTCGTTGAAAGCTTTGGTGAAGAGGGTGGCATTTTACCCGACAGTATAAAGGTAAAAGACATGATCTTTACACTTTGAAGGTTTGCTTATTAATAAAACAATAGTCCCTTTATTCTATACAATTATTTTATTTTAGAGTAAAACAGAAATTTTATACATAAATGTCCACAGTTTACAGAATTATAGTTCTAACAGGGGTTATGGTTATAGTATATTTTAACATCACCATTAGACTTGAAGTATTTTACAACCTCCACAGGTGGTTTCAGGTTACCAAAACTGTCAAAATAATGCACATTTTTTCCACTTTTCTTATACGTATTCTAAATAATAAGCAGAGATTTATTGACTTTAATTTAACAAATTATTAACTGGGTAAAGTTGTGTCAATTTTAGTACACCTCTTATTGTGATGTACTGAAAAAATGACAAACCTAATAATAGCTGCTCTACTATCTTTGCGACCCTGTATAATTTTAAAAAAAGAGCAATACAGGCCACTGTTCATTTCTCTCACCCTATATACACTCGTTTCACAACGTATTAAAATCCTTATTCTAGCATAATCTCATCCCAATAAGTTACCGCCTATAGTGCACATTTTGATCCGTGTGGTCTTTTTTCTAAGAAAAGCTGCTTACTAAAATAACAAACATTAATCTTAGCGAAGAAATCTACCATTCACCGAAAAAGTTCTCACAACAAAGGGATGCTCATTTAAAGACATCTAGCGAGAACCAAGCACATTAATTGGTCAGAAACTTGTACCACTTTCGAAAAGAGCAGATATATGCTAATCTAAGGTGTTCTTGAACGCGATAGGTGTTGAGATGCGTTAGGTATCACGTATCGGTACGGCACACGTATCGTATCTCAGCACCTATTGCGTTCAGAAACAGCTTAAATTAGCATATATCTGCTCTTTCCGAACGTGCTACAAGTTTCTAACATTCACCGAAAAAGTTCTCACAATGTGCTTGGTTCTAGCTAGATGCGGATACGTATACCGCGATGAGTTACAAATAGCTTTATGTCTCTAATGTCGCCACCCAAATCACGTACCTACCTACACATTAAGTCAATATGCGTTGAATTTTTAACCTAAATAATATGTATATTTTTTAACTTTGTAGGAATATTTGTATTCCGATTAAAAACGCTAAGCACTACAAAAAAAAGCATGGTAGAACACTAAACCTTATGGGCCCAGAGGTGGTTCTCATAGTAAAAAGTAAAACACGTATTTTCTTACCACAATTTGTTTATATTTTTGAGACAAATTTATTTTGACACACACATATATATATACAGCCTTTCTCCTATAAATTCCAAAAAAAAAACAATTTTATAAGGTAACCAAAACAAACACAAAATTAATTATTAAAACGCAAAAAAAACCTATGGGGTTAGTATAGCATGTTTTTAATAATAAATAGATTTAAAAATATTTTTTTAAATAAATTGCCTTGTAAAATAATACATCAATAATAGCTATATACACTTTTATTATGTTTTTCTAAATCTGAAGTAAGTTCCATAACTTTTTCCAAAATATATTTGGTCAGAAACGCCTTGATATCAAAAAGTTTACTCCATAATTCTAACACAATCAATCCGTTAATTAATTTGTCCAAATTCAAGTATTTAAAGTATTCAACACAGAGAGATATTGCTTTTTTGTATTTTTTCTTCTTTAAAAAACATTCTTCTACGTTCCAAAAACCTGGGCCCCGCATTTCGGAATTTTCAGCTTCTCTCAAAATAACTCGAAAATATACTCTATGGCCCCTTGCAAGTCGTGTGTATTCTTTGAAATCAAACCAAGACATTTTCCTTGTAAAGTAAATATTTTTATATAAAAAGGAGTCATAACGTTTTACTATCTAGCATCTCGTCAGTTTCTGAAAGATATCTGCTAAAGTGCGGAATCACAAAAAGAGTCTTTTGTAGGTTTTCTTGTGACATCAATTGAAAGAATGTAGATTCTGTAAATAATCCATAAATAAACTGCTGGCAAAACAAAGCTCCACTCAAATATCTTCTTACTTTTTCTAGTTCCTCACTGGTATATACAGTTCGGATATATAACTTGTAACTAATGTTTAAAGTAATTTTGCCACTAATTAATTTTATTCAACAAAATCGATTTTTAGTCTTGACTGCGTTCGGTCACCAACAAATTTAGGTTCACTCTGTCCAAAGTATGTTAAAGTACACTTTTGATAATTGTTTACAGTTTAAAGTCTTCGCTAAACTTTTCCACCATTCTTTTTGGAAAAAACATTTTGAACTTGCTTTCTGTCAAGCTGTCACATAAAGTTACCAAAATTGATTTTCCACATCTAGTGCTAAAATGCTGCATATTTTCTATTACATAAGCTTAATTCACGTTTAACTTGCAAAATGTTTTTACTTCCAGCGACATGCTTTTCAGTTCATTTAATTGTGCATTAAAATTTGTCAAAAAACTTTGATCAATTTTCATTTTTATGGTTTTTTTAAAACGTACGAACTAATAATATGTTTTTTACTTCCCCCACTATTTAATATTTGAATAAAAAAAAATCAGAATTTTTTTATTTGTGATGAGTGAGTGTGTGGTTGTTAATTTTTGTAGGTGTTCCTGCAAGGCAAACCAGGCATGTTTCGGGGTAAATTAATTGAGATAATTTATCCTCACATACGGAATATGTTAATTTGTTTTTCTCACAGTTCATTCTATTCATATAATGAATATTAACATGTTCATTCTTACCCACTGGAAGATTAATTCCGTGGTTTAAATAACACTTAATACACAATGCAAAAAACTGTCTCTGTGCGACTTTGATAGCTACATACGACTCCGTAACACACATCGCCTTCTCAAGGTATCCCGGTTTTATCCGCTCTGACATGTTTGATCCTTACGACACCAGATGTGGCACAGGCGTTCTCCTCAAAACGCCTTCATCTCCTGAGTCGGAGTCTTCTTCTTCCTCACGATCGATGGCATTATTTTGGTTCATGTCCAACACCAACTCTTCCCTGCAAGAGGTTAGATTTTCAAATCTTCTGGCAAAAAACACTTTTTCACTAGAAACGAACTCAACGAAATCACTCATTTTGTTTAATTTTTTTAAAGTAAACTCAAAAATCAAATCTAAACTAAAAATCCAAAGAATATACGGTTATTTACATAACGATACTCTCCCACCAAAAAAAAATGTATGTAATAAGAGAAGGGAGAAGTCACTCCTCCGTTAAAAAACCAAAGTAGTGGTGGGAGAAAAGTAGAAGGGTTGAGTAAAGTAGTGGAAATAGAGTAAGGGTGGTGGTAATGAAGAGTAGAGGGAGAGAAGAAGAGAGAGAGAGTAAACAGGAGGGGGTGAAGAGTGGGGATAAGGGGGTGAGGGGTAAGGGGGAGTTGAAGATGAAGGGGGGTTGAAGGGGGAGGCTGCCCACGCCCACCCTCATTTACTCATATTTGTAAATCGCTAACATCCCCTACTACAACTTTGAGTTTTTCCAACTTAAAGCATTTGAAATCTAAGTCTCTGTTTTCAATTAACATTCTTAGTTATAAAACCGAAAATAATGCAATAACATTTAAACTTCCTATAGCAAACACACATCTCAGCAAAAAAAATGGGTAGCTTTATAGAATTTGTTACCCTATCAGTAACAGCTTATGAGATGTGTGTAATACATTTCATACTTTTCGCAAGATTATCATGAATCCATTTTATGGCTTTTTTTTGTGTAGTATTTGTTTAACGCATACCAGCTTAATTTCATTTGATTTTATATTGAAATTGCATGTTTGGTAAAAACTCTCACGTAATCCAATCCTGACTAAAGCAAATGGTCCATACTTTATTTATTTTAAACATCAGTTTTATTAATTGTGATTTGTAATTGGACGTTAACTTATTTCATTATTTATTGGGCTTCAGCCTGTTGATTAATAAATAAATTGAAATAAAATGTGGCAAAAAAAAACACACAATAACAAACATAACATGGCGTGGCATGGCAAGGGTGTCACAATTACTTAAATTATAAAAACGTCCCTGTGTTTTATGATGATACGTGTACTTACTATTCGTTTTTTTTTCAATATAAGGTGTTAGTCTATTAACGTATAATACATTATATAACACGTGCATTCTTTACTTACATTTTTTAACGATTCTGAAGTGTTTGCATGTTAAAAAAAAGTTCGGCGGACATTAGATAAAACAAAAACTATATTCACAACGTTGAAGTAATCCATCTTAAGGGAAAATGGCTTTAACATTTTTCTCGATTCAATTTAATTGCAGAATATGTTTTACCTTTCAACAGGGTCAAATTCATCAGCAGAGGTTTGAGGTTGGAAAAAAATATACCAGAAAATTAATGAACAATATTCTCCGGGAACCCTTTCACAAAAGTAAATTTGTAGTAATAATATAATATATATATAATATAAAATGTAATATAAAAATGCTTTAATATACTTATGGGTAATACAGTATTTAAAAAAAACCGCTAAAATATGTTGGAAAAATACTTGACTTTAACAGAGAATATGGACGGTTCACTCCATCGATATACCAACCTACGTCGATGGTTCACTCCTTATCGAGGCATATATATTTTTTAAAGTCTAAATTATTAAAGAAACAGAAAGCAACAATTTTTAACATTTTTTTTCATTATTCCTTTCACAATTTAGAAAACGTTAACTTTTTAAAATTACAAAAAGCTAGATTTACAAGACCCACCCTTTAGATTTGCGATAGCCACACAATATCATTTTAAACATTAAGGTGAGAAGAACAGGAACTTCAAGCCTTGTCGGAACTGGAAATTCTTGAGCATAACCAAGGAATTTTGACAAAGGCCGAGAAGGTATCCAGCGAAGATGAAGAAAGTATTGTTTGGGTAGACATGATAACCCCGGTAACCCCAAAGGTGTTGGAGGACCATCAATCACATTCGAAAAAAGTGATAGTGTTGGAACATAAGCTGCTGTCGTTGGCAACCCATAAAAGGTAAAAATATCTATTTAAATAAATCAGTTTGCATTATTACCAAATCATCTCTAGATAGTTCTCTTTCAGTTTTTTGTCAGTTTGTTTGTTCTGGGCAGTATACATATGGTTTATTACATCAAGATTGGTTTACGTTTCCATTTAGGGAAAAAGTTTCGGCAACCTTAGGTATCCATTCCAAAAAAATTACTAAAAACTTTTGGAAAAAAAATCGCAGGCGAGGCCACGAGTAATTAACTAATAATAAAGCTTTTCACTAGAAACAAAATTTTTATTCAGTTTTTGTCAAGAATGCAGACACAGTAATAAAATGCCCAATGATGTTTGTTTTGTATTAAAATATAATAAGACATAGGTTATTGCCTAATTAGTATTAAACAAATAAAATATTTTTTTAAATTTTTTCAGAGGAATTGATCAACAGACTTTAGAGCGGAAAACGAAAGAAATTGTGGCTGGTCCCTCAATACCCCGCTGCTACAACCAAGCGGGTATTTTAACACCCCAACTAGGATTGGTTCAGCCGCAAAGAAAGGTAAAACTATTTACTTAAATGAATCCATTTTTACTGGAACCAGATTATTATCATTACTTCTTTATTGCGAATTACAAATTGTTGAAAAATATTCTTTGTTAGACAATCGCGTTCTAATTTTCTTTACGGATTTTCTATGACAATTTATATATGTCTGAGTGTGTATTTGTGTGCATGTAACTCTCAAACCAGTGAACATATTTCGATGCCGTTCTTTTCTGTTTGGAGTATACGTATCTTATAGAGATTTTTTTATTTATGTTCGATGAAAAGTTGGCTAAGTATTTCCAAAGATTATTCGGTTAATGTTAGAGGTTGTCTGGAGCTCTAAGAATGTTTAATTTTATTATTAAATTAAAATAAGTAATTGGTATTAAACAATATAATAGTTTTTTTTTCATTCTACAGTGTTGCGATAACCACTGGGCATTTTGGTGCTACTAAACGTAGTGCAAGGTCCCGCTAAAGAGAACTTTACTTCCTCCCAAACAGATGCAATTGGAGTCGTAAACCTACACAGGCATGTCTAGATGAGGCCGTTAGGATCGAAGGGGAGGTTGTTGATGCTCTGCAGCGGAACAGTGATCGGATTTAGAAGGATCTGGAACGGGTTCAGAAGGAACTGGTTGAAGCTAAGGACCGGTTTAATAAGAAAATTAAGGCTATTAAAAGAAAATTTATGGATAAGTTGTATGGCAACAACTAAGGAATTTTATTTTAGTCGCCTTGAGTAGGTGTATAATTTTATTTGTCTACTATATTTTGTATTTTTGTTAATAAATAGGTATTAGTTTTAACAGTATGTGTATTTTTTTCTTATGCAAAACAAAATGAAATGAATGCTTCAGTAAGCTTTTATCACAATTTATATTTTTGAGAGAGTCAAAAATTAAAAAAAAGAACACATGCACAGTTTTATGAGTTGTTTTTAGACACAACTATCCGATTAAAAAGGCAGTTTTTTTATATCAGTTCTGTGTTTAAAACACCCTATATAGAGTAGATACTTGGTAATATGTAAAAAAAATCGCTTAGTTAGTTAAATGACGCATTAGAGAAACCGCTAGAAACAAGGGTTGGCCAAGATTATTTTTGATAACAAAAGAAAGAGTGCCTTTTATTCATTCTTTTTTATTCTCTCATTTTCACTAAGGGCTCACGTCAGCATAAAACAAAAACCTGTATGTGCGAAAAATGGTCTTCAGAAAAAGAAATCCACTTTATTTGTTAATGGCCATAAAGTATAGTTTCTGAAACACTGGAGTATGCAAAATATTAAAAATGTAACAGAAGTTTAAAAATTTTATAGTTTATTATAAAAGCAAATTGTGCGCAGACGACCGCCGACAAAGGGTGTTCGTTTGTTTGACGCCATTTAAACTTGAAAATATTAATTAAAAAAAAGTGTTAAAAGAATCTTAAAAATACATTTTTCTAAATTTAGGTCAACCATCTTTAGATACACTTTAATTTGAAAACTATGTCTACTACAACTCGTCGGCTTCTGAAAAATATCTGCGACTGAAGTGCAGAATCATCAAAAGAGTGTTTTGTAGGTTTTATTGTGACATCAATTGAAAGAATGTAGATTCGGTAAATAATCGATAAATAAACTGTTGACAATGTAGTGCGCCACTCATATATTTTTTAACTTTTTCCAGTCCTTCGATACTAACTAGCGGATTTGAATTAGGTTCTTCTGCTTCTGTTATAAGCTGCCAATATAGCTCAGATATATAACTTGCTACTAAACTAATGTTTAAAGTCATTTTTCAAATGATTTTATTCAACAAGATCGATTTTTGGACTTGACTGCGTTCGGTCACCAACAAATTTGGGCTCACTTTGGCCTAAATATGTCAAAGTGCACTTTTGATAATTATTAACGGGTTGAATAAAGTCATCACTGAATTTTTCCACAACTCTTTTTGGTAAAAACGTTTTAAACTTGTTTCATGTTTCATCAAGTGTAAGTTCTCTATTATATAGGCTTGTTCCACATTTAACTTGCAGAATGTTTTCACTTCCAGCGACATGTTTTTTTTTCGTTTAATAGGGCATTAAAATTTCTTTAATTTTAGTTGTTTTAAATGTATTTATCAACTTTTGCAAAGAAATCTGGTTAAAATCTTGCGGTGCTCTTGTTTATATGTGGATTCGACTTACCCCACCATAACTTGAACTTTTCCTCATTACTTAAAATCCATAGATTGATGGTTTTCTGCAACAGTTGTTTTGCTCTCTCTATTGCAAATTATACATACTTACCACACATCTGATCATATCATAGCAGCAGCCTATGGCACCGTCAAAATGAACAATAACTGATTTAATATTTCCTCTTGGAAGTGCCCAAACTTGGTATGCAATGCAAAAATTACATATCTGGTATTTTCCACCGGTGTTGCTCTCATACACCACATAATGCTGAATGTTGCACATTTTTTTTCCGTAAGGTGCAACATAGGAATATAACTTTTGACTTAAATAATAATTTTGTATCAAGTGCGGAAAAATCATTATTTTCTTTGATGTAAAAAATCTGAATTCCTCTGTATCTGGTCAACTTAATTATTGATTTAAAATTCTGTTATGTATGCCCTACAACAAGTTCTAAATTGTTTACTTTATACCACGTAAGTTAGTAGGTAATACCTATAGAAACTTGTCATAATGTAGTTTTGAATAATAGTTTGTTTACTGATTGGATTTTTTTAACAACTCTGATTCATGGAATAACAAAGCTGATATTGTGTAAATAACTGGTGTTAGTTTTGTTAATATCAACTAAAAATATGTATAATAAATAAATTGTATACAAAACTAGTATTTTTCTTAACTTCGCCTCGTTTAATAACGAATAATTAATTTTTTCAAGAAAACAAATAATTTACAAAAAATTGAATTAAATAATAATGATTGTTTTTATAAACTCTTTATAGGTAGAAAAAAGTTGGGCATATTTTCACTATATTTTTTCCTTAGGTTCAGCTAGAGTTTCTTCTTTCCAGCTGCTTACATCAAAACGTGCCCAATTTTCGAGTTTTTCCTTCTTTGTAAATTGAATTAAAAACTGACAATAAAGAACTGCTATTGCTTTGAAACGATATTTAAAGTTTAATTTTGTTATTTCATTGTAAGAGTTGTGAACATCTGTACACATGCAAAAGCTCCAAACGCAAGATAAAATATTTTCAGCGTCTTCCAATAGTGTTAAAAGAATTTTAAGTCAACCATCTTTGGATAAACTTTGATTTTTGTGAGAGTGAAAATTTGTGAGAATATTTGCTTATAGCTTCTATCAAATCATTCTTAACCGTCTCTAGAACTCGTTGGCTGAAGAGAAATGCAATTATAAAAAAAAACCTGGTTTTTTCATTTACCAGTTACTTATTGATTTATCACATGAAAATGCTAGTGATTTATGTGTTTTTTGCAAGATGGTATCTTTTTTGAAAATATGAATAATATTTATCTAAAACTTAAGTCATTGCCACAAGTTTTTTCTATATAATCACAAAAAAGAATCACTTAGAAATGATGATAAAATCACAGAAAATGACAACAATTAAAATGGGCAATAATAAAAGATCATCAACTGAAGCGAAATGCAATTATACAAAACCATTGTTGTCTAGCTCGCTAGTTGCCATTGATTTATAATATAAAAATTCTAGTGGTTCTTGTTTTTTTTTTAATGTATTTTTCCATTCTTTTTTGGGTTTTGCCTGTGTAAGAAAATAGTGTGTAAAACTCGTGTTTTTTTTTCTTTACGATTTTAAATCACTCATTGTACCCATATTTAAACAAATTTTTGTTAACAACATAGTTTAGTCGCGAGTTTCAAGCACTATTTAATGCAATAATTTGTTTTACTTTTGAGATAAAAATCAATATTATTTTTTTTTATTTAATTTATTTTACAACTAAAATAAAAACAAAAGATCTTGGGTGGAAATAACGAAAATTCAAACCTGGATGAGCATCCCACAAGGAACACACAAAGAACCAAAGCGAAAAGAGAAATGATTAAACGATGTTTCGCTCTGGGTAACCAGCGTGAGCTCGTCAGTGGTTCCACTGGTCACCATTAAACACCATCATACACTAGTGTGTGTTTTTTATGAGGTGGGTGATGGGGATTTTAGCATATTGTTGTGTACTTCAAGCGTGGGAGGCGGACTTTGCCCCCTCTATGCTTTCGTAAATACTTTTGTATAAAAGCTAGGATATTTTGGTACTTTTAGTAATCTATTTTTGCTTTAGTTTTAAAGATTCATCTACAAAAAAAAACCGAAGAATAATAAACTTTTATGGAGATTTGCATCCCTCTCAACTGAAAAGCTTTAATGATCGTTTGAGAGATATGTACAACGACGAAATAATTCTTTTAAATAGTGTACAGAATAAATAAAAACCGCCACCAGTTACCTGTTATTGAGAAACAGGATAAGTGCTTTGGCGAATGTGAAGAGATTTTGGAATTATGTAGAAAAACGCCATGATAAAGACATTTAAAAACAGCATTTGCTCAACCTTAACTGAGGAGAATATTTACGAAAATAAGAGCATTATATGTTGTATAAGAGCAACACCGGTGGAAAATACCAGATATGTAATTTTTGTATTGCATACCAAGTTCGGGCACTTCCAAAAGGAAATATTAAATCCGTTATGGTTCATTTTGACGGGGCCATAGACTGCTGCTATGATATGATCAGATGTGTGGTATGCAAACAAAATCTTAATTTACTGGTATTATCCGAAGTATGTATGATTTTCAATAGAGAGAGAGCAAAACAACCGTGGTAGAAAACCATCAATCTATGGATTTTAAATAATAAGGGAAAGTCCAAATTATGGCGGGGGTAAGTCGAATCCACATATAAACACATTTAACCAGATTCGTTTGCAATAGTTGATAAATACAGTTAAAACAACTAAAATTAAACAAAATGAAAATTGACAAAAGTTGGCCGGTTAGGGGGGGCAAATGTACTTTTTTTGCTCGCTTTAAAAGACTTTTATTTTTATAAAGTTTAAAGGTCATAGTCCAATCAACTTTCAACTAAATACAACTTTTGTCAAGCATAATATAACAAGTTAAAAATCGAAATTCGCATTGTAACAGGTACTGTTGTTCTAGAGTTACGGTTTTTTAATGATTTAAATTAATGTTTATATTTATTCATGAACTTGGAAAATCAACTGTAACCTTAGAATGAATAAGTTGTATGTCATTCTTATTCTTTCTCAGTAAAAAAAAGAGCCATATTTATGCAAAACTTTTGTAACTTGGATTTAAAACATTTAAAAAACTATCTATACATAAAAATGCATGGTATCTTTAAAGAAGGAATATTTACGCTAATTTGCAAGATTTAAATAAAATTTCTTTTCTCTGCGAGGGCAAAAAAGTCTCACATAAGCGGAAACCTGATTTCCTGAATAAAGATGCGTGCGGAAAAGTAATGTTTTTTTACACGCTTTTAGAAAAAATCTATTATCTATAATTAATAGTATAAAATTGTAACACTTGGTATATTTTGTGTAGTACGTACTATAAAAAAGAGAGAGTTAGTCGATGCTCCAAAAAGAGAAACAGGTACTACCCTATAAGCACTGTTAAAGCCAATTCAAGGGAGGAGCTAAAAATAAAAGGATGGTCTATATCGAAGATTTCATTTAAGCTATTTTCGGTGAAGTTTCAGTTTTTCTAAGTTTTTTTTTGTTCTGTTTTTGTTTGCGAAAATGTCGGGCGAGAAATATTTTATGGATTAACACCCAGTTTTTGAATGAGATTGAGAGGGCTAATGACATAATTGAGGCTAGCGAGGACGAGGTGGTGGAACTCATCACACAACTGGACGTGACACCCCAGGATATCCTTCCACACACACCCATGGATGTATTCCATATACCGGCATTTTTCATGCCTCCTCCAGTAAGATAAAAAAAAATTATTGTTTCTTTTTGTAATTGTTTTAAAGTGAATTATATAATAAGTGTAGCAGTAGGTTTTTTTATCGAACGCAAATAAAGATTGAAAAATGAGCCATATGCATAATTTACAGTGGGTAAAAATCTACTACTTAATCACACGCATTTTATACGTAGAATTTGTAGTAAGTAAGTTGTAAGTAAAAAGTGAGTGCGCAAGCCTCCAAAATAGCTAAAAACTGAATTAGAACTGGGACATAAATTTGGTTAGCGCACAAGATGTTTGAAATTAAAATAAATCTATTTTAAGTTAGTAGAAGCTCCTCTTATTGCTATCGCACCTATATCGCACTATCCATCGCATCAATACCTAAAGTAAAGCTGTCAGCAATGTAAATACAAAAAATTGTAGAGTAACAAATCTGACAACACCTGCTCTAGTTTATTTTCTGTCTAATTCTAGCATTTACCATCTAGAAAACTCTGAATGCCCACATGTTTGTGAAGTGCTCCGATCTTAACAATTTTGTTAAGGAACATAGGGTAAATTTTTACATTATTTTTTAAAATCTAGTGACAATTACTTAAGCTTTGTTTTTTGTTAATGAAACAGACATTTTTAGCTTTGAATGGGTAGGTTTTTAAATAAGAAATATTCTTTTTTCATCTTAATCTAAAGGTGGAATGGGGTATACTTTTTTTCAAAAAACCTAGTTGTAATAATATACAAAATTAATTTAGGTTCTTTAATTTTTTGTAAATTATTATATTTTGGTCACCGACAGCCCTACAAAATGAAGGGGGTGAAAAAATTTGCTAGCGAAAATAAGATTTTTATCTAACATTTGGAGTTTTTCCTCTTCCTAATGCGACGCAGTTTATCTACTAAGTAATATTTTTTCATAATAATGTTTTTAGTACAAAAAATTTTGCTTGCGGTGCTCTTTTTGTGTTTTTTTTTTTAAATTATGCAATGTTTGACATACATTTTGTCTTATAATTTGAACCAATACTTGGTACAGAACAGGACTGTCGCTTTAAAAAAAAATTAAAGTTAATTTCAAACCTACTCTTAAACTACCTAACTCAAGTTTTTGATCGTATTTTTAAAAAAATGCCACTATTTTAGATCTAAGTGTGCAGCGTAGCATATTATAATTTTTCTTTTCAGCTTTTACCATGCCTCCAAAAAAGGTGCTGCATTAGGGAAGAAAAAATGGCGTTTTCAACTGCACGAAAAACTTTTGATGAGACCCGAACATCAGTTCAAAACAGACTTTCCGGTAGAACTTTGGATGTGAATGTCGCCATGTTGGACCAACATCACACCTTGGACCGGAAGTAGAAAAAAACTTGTAGATTTAATTTTACAACCTGCAATCTAGAGAAGAATTATTTTACTCAGTTCAAAAGTTAATAGAAAATTTTGATATTAAGACGCCATTTATAAACAACACTCCAGGGAAAAAATGGTTTCAGTCATTTTTAAAAAGGAATTCAGTGGTGAGTGAAAAGCGTGACGAATATATTAATAAAGGTCAGAGCTGCGGTAAGCAAAGAACACATTAGAAAATGGTTTCAAGAAGTCAAGGAATTGCTAGGACCCGATTTTGAAATATTAAGTGATCCAGGTCGAATATTCAAATTTCAAAGACTTTCTAAGGCATTTCTGTCAGCTGCTTCAAATGGCTGGAAAATTGGCATTTCGGACACAGGTTGGATGCAGAGCAAACAATTTTATGAATACTGGGCAAATATATTTTTAAAATTCATAAAACATCATAATATACCTAGACCAATAGTTGTATTTATGGATGGGCACGCCTCCCATTTATCCATACAATTAAGCAATTTTTGTCGTGAAAATCGTATAATTTTGATTTGTTTGCCGGCCAACACAACACATATCCTACAACCGCTAGACATGGAAGAAGGCGACAAAGAGGTGACAATTGGAAAATGGCGGAAAAACTATTCAGAAGAAAGACGTGCCCAAAGCACTACGTGCTAATTACAAAATAAGTACTTATCAGCATCCATAAAAGCTGGATTTAGAACTTGTGGCCTATACCCATTTAGTGAAAACACCCCTGATTATAACAAATGTGTTACAGGCCAAACAGTAAATAATCTGACCTCTGATAAAAAAGATGATGTCCAAGAACAACAGCAAGACGAACTATGCCTAAACTTATTTGAAAGAGTCAACTGTAGCCACACGTTTTGGCTGAGTTAAAGAATACATTTAATATTAACTTTAACTGGAATGGAGAAGAAAAGAAGTCTTAAAAGGAAGAAGTTGGAGATAAATTTCAAAAAATTCCTTCCAACGATAACATTTAAAAAAAACTAATGCCGAAGATAACAAAAATGATTGTATGATAATCAACTTTCCCGAATTTGAGTTTCTGGCCCCGGAGAATAATTTGGATAACGAGTCACACAAAATAAATGTTATAAATGACTTTACTATTAGACCTTCAAACGATGCTTTGGCATCTTTAGCATTGGAAAAGGAAGTACAAAAAACATTTGAAGTTTTTACAAAAGAAGAAAAAAAAATTGATATTGACAATGACGATTGGGCAGATTGGAATAAAAATTTTGAAATTGAACATTTCGAAAATAGTACGAAAATTAATTCATGGGAAGTAAAGAACGACCCAGAAAAGACCGAATCAATCAAATACTGATAAAGAAAAGATACAAGACAATGTGATAGAAGCAAGTGCAGAAAATTCGATGGGTTTAAATACCGATAAAGAAAATATACAAGACAATGTAATATTTTTAAGAAACAGATCGATAAGTGAGGTATTAAAAGATTTTTCTGTTTATCCGGTCTATAACCCAAAAGACTCTTCCAGCAAGAAAAAAAAGCGTGTAAATCTTCCAGCAGTTGTCACACATGATAAGTGGCAAAAACTTATGGAAGCGAAAGAAAAAAGTAAAAATACAAAGACAGAGAAAAAACACCTAAGACGTCTTTAAAAGCAACACCAAAGCAGATTTAAAGAAAAAGTTTGAAAAGAGTCTAATAAAGCTGAAACATCAAATGAGTTCTTAAAAAATAAAAAACGACGAAAACGGCACTCAGAATTGGAACTTACATCATCATAAAATATGATGCCAACATCTACCCGGCAAAAATTTGCCAAATTGAATGAAACGAATATTACTGCTGTGCAATGGTGAAAAGTAATGCCGAAAATTGGAAATGACCAGATAAAAATGATTTGATATGGTATAAACAAGACGATTATCATGAGTATTGACGAGCCAAAACCCATTAATTCCAGAGGTGTATTTTTGAGTCTAAAAAATAGGTAATGTTTTACGATTAAGCACACTTCTTAACTAAGTATTATATCTTCTGTCTTTTTTTAAGTTTTTATTTTTACTACCAAGTAAGTACATGTGTTTAAAAAAATGTTAAATTTAAATAATTTTCAATTTGAACATTAGTTGTAAATTAGGTTAGCAGATATTTGAATTTTGCTTATAAAAATTTTACCTAGCATTAATTATTTAAAGCGATGTGGCCACAAACGGAGAAGTCAATGGCCAAAATTGGATAAAAGTTGCCACAAACAGTGAAAATGACCATTCTGCTTTTAAAAAAATATATTTTTCGAAAACCACTGCTTCAAATCATAAAAAAGTTTTATCCTAAAACCAAATGTCTATAAAATCGTAGGAAATTGGATTTTTTCAAATTTTTTTTAAAAGTATTGCGCTATAGCCATTTAAAGTTCATATTTTCCTTAAAGTGGACACAAACGGGTGTTTTACACCACCTATTGTTTATGTATTCTTTTTTTGTTTTACAGAATCAATGCACCTCATCAGGACCCATGGTGGACGGCCCTGGCGGTAGCTGCGGAAATATTCGACAAAATAAGGTAAAAAATGTGTTATTAGTTATTTATATTACCCCTGAAATATTCTCTAAAATTGAAAAAATATATTATTTTATTAATTAGGAACTGGTTGAAATTAAATAAGTTTACTTTGGACAGGACGCTTTGTCGTCTAAATTTAAGGTGCCATCCAAGGCTTACACAATGATGGAAAATATAGTATAGAGTTTACATTTTTTTTTGTTTTACAGACAACAACACGGACCGTCGGGAATTGTGGACGACCGAGAGCAGCATGAGCCGCCCACAAAAATAACAATAATAGAGAACCGCAGAGTGACGCTGCCTAGAAGGTGAAAAAACGGTACGAACAAAGTAAATCTGTTTATTTTAGACGAAAAAGCATCTTCTTCCAAATTTAAACGAATAAAATTAATATATAGAGAGTCCCGATAGGTATAGGTATCAAAAATCCATTATTTTTTGTTTGTTTGTTTCATCATCTCGGAAAAAATGTACTGAAGCAATTTTAATGTAAATTTCGCTACTTTATTCCTTGGATTATATTTTTTTTTGTATGTCTGTTTATTTCAACAAAACTACTGAAGCGATTTTGATGTGAGGAGCAGTATAGCTCTGCAGGTTCTAACCCAATTGGTAACATGCCATCCAGTTCTCCGAAGTGGATGACCAATTTGCTGAAGAAGTAGTGTCCAGTCTCGAAGAAGTGGTCAACCCAAGGTCATTCTGCAAGAAGTGATCACCAATGACGACACTTGACCAGTGGCTGTTGAAAGTCCAATGACGTCACTTGGCCAGTGGCTGTTGAAGATGTCCAAGAGGGTTGTTAGGGGGTTGCAAGAGGATGCCAAAAAGGCCTGTTTGAATAGGGGATGTAATCACGTGACTTATGTTCTACAGAGTGAGTCTGCTTGGTGTTTTTACAAGGTGTATGAGTGACATGCACCTGTCATATAGTCATCTGTCATTTGTGACCTCTAGCCATGCTGTTAAGTCCCACAAGATCTTCGACTACTTAGCGTGAACGTTAACGTATGCCTGCTGAAATTCTCTGATGGTTGAAACTCCCTAATATTCCTAATATTCTCTCGGTTACAACTGCCAAAATTATAATGTATGGAAGAAAATGACGTACACCTGTAGCATTGGGGCCTTATTATTTCCAGAGAGTCTAAAGGGCACTATTTGAAAAATGTCAGGATGAGAGAGATTCCTATATGCCGGTGTACCGAAGGTACTTTTTATGTGCGCACGTTTTTCTTCTATGGTGTCCCTAAAAGACTAATTTTGGTTTGCTGCGCCGGGGACAAAAGACCTTAGTAGTTTTCTGCGAATATCTCGAGTTCTAAGTGATCGATTTGAAAAATTCCTTTTTTTGTTAGATTGCTGTGTTGCAATGCTATTTATTTTTAGAGAGATGAGAAGCCAAAAGGGCATTAAAGTGCTCAAAGAAAGACCTTAGTTGTTTTTGCCGGATATCTCGCGTTATAGCGATGGGTTTAATTCTTTGGAAAATATTGAAAGTGTTACTGCGCTGCTCGAGTTAAAAGGCTTTAGTCGTTTATATTTTTACGCTAAATGATATTATTATTATATGGATTTAAAATGATCAAAATGTACACTTTTGTTCAGAAAAAATCGAGTATACTCAAGATAACCCATGAACCTGTTTATCAAGAATTTTAAAATAACATGTTTACTTGCTTTGAATTATAATTAATTGACCTCTGATCCTCTATGACTATTCAAACGAAAAATAATGATGAAATAAAACAAATAATTGGTAAATCTTTTGATTTATTGAAATACCATTTTATAACCATAATTTTTAGGCAGCAATTTGGCAGCCAGATTTCTTGTTTCAACGTGTTCGATTGCAAACTCCAACAAGCAGAACTTGCACATTCTTAAGATGTGGTTTACTTTTCTACGACAAAAAACATATTCACACATTCTTTTTGGATCTAAAATATAAACAAAAATGTATTTTTAGTAAAAATATATTTATTAAATAAAAAATTATGTTAAGGGCATGTCTTCAAAACAAAATAATTTTTTATAATCCGATTTGGCTTCACACATTTCTGTTAAATTTTTATGATGTTCAACTGACTTTTGACAATAACAAAACATTTTATTGTCACACACAATGCATATAGTCATGACAAAAACAGTCCTCTCTTTTACAATATACACATACATCTTTCTTAACACTTTGATGTCCTGCACTAGTCCTCAATCGTTTTTCTGTTTGTCCTTGTTCACCATAACCTCTTTTTAATCCCATATATTTTGAAGTTGATGGCTGTTCTGATTCCCTTTGCTCACCATAACTTTTTTTCTCGATATGTTGAAGTTGAAGGCGATGGTGAATTTTTTGGTAATTATTTTCTCTCCATGGTCAAATTGGACTGCAACAAGAAAAACTATAAAAAAAGAGAAGATCAAAAGATCTTGGGAGGAAAGAACGAAAATTCAAAATTGTATGAGTGTCCCACAAGGAACACACAAAAGACCAAAGCGAAAGGAGAAACAATTAAACGATGTTTCGCCCGGGGTGACCAGCGTGGGCTCGTCAGTGGATTCACTAGTCACCCTTAATCCAGACATCATTTAACATCATGGCACACTCTGACTTCCAATTCTGAATCACTAACAAATAGGCATCGTTCCGCATGGTACTTATTATAAGTTACCTGATACGGGTTCGTCCTGGCGTGTTAATCTTTCCAATAGGAATATGCTCCTAAGACAATTAAAACAAAAAGTTAAATTTCCAAATCAGTTACATCAAACGAAAAGAATCTAAAAAAGAGAAGATCAATAGATCTTGGGAGGAAAGAACGAAAATTCAAAATTGTATGAGTGTCCCACAAGGAACACACAAAAGACCAAAGCGAAAGGAGAAACAATTAAACGATGTTTCGCCCGGGGTGACCAGCGTGGGCTCGTCAGTGGATTCACTAGTTACCCTCAATCCAGACATCATTTAACACCATCGCACACTCTGATTTCTAATTCTGAATCACTCACAAATAGGCATCGTTCCGCATGGTACTTATTATAAGTCACCTGATACGGGTTCGTCCTGGCGTGTTAATCTTTCCAATAGGAATATGCTCCTAAGACAATTAAAACAAGAACTGATAACTGATTTGGAAGTTTAACTTGACTACTACTTCACAAAAACCTTTCTGTCTTAGTTTATTTTGATGGCCCATTAACTCGCCCTCATTTTCCAAAATTTCCAAGCTATACATTTTGGAGCGCAAACCTACAAATTCTGTCATAATGGCACCATTATTTTCATCTTTCATAAGCCCCAAAACTTTTTTATTTTTTAACGGCATGTTGAAAATGTTGTGTAGTGGGTAGTCAGATGTGTCAAATGTATCAATGTCATTTTTCATATTTTCATGTCAAATGTCGTCAACGTATAAATGATAAATTAAACTGTCAGTGTCTGTATATGTCATTTTAGCACTATTTCCAAACATTTTTTTAATATAATTAAAATGAAAATCATACACGAAAGTTTTTGATAAATCTAAAATTGCAAATCCGATATAAATGGGCTTATTGAAAACAATTTTGTTTTCAGACATTTTAATTATAACCATATCTTCAACAAATATATCAAATACATAAGCTATGAAAGTTTGGTTTGAAGATGTAGGAACGCGCCCCATAACGTCCAGACCATTTAGTCAGCAACCTTACTTTTTTATATTTTCAAACATTCTCCATGGTCTTACCGAATACTGAATTAATCATTAATTTTTTTTTCAAAACTTTTTTGGCTCTGTTGACGCATGTGAATGTTTAAGTCAATATAAGGCTTTAATTTCGCATATTTCCTCCTCAGTGCATGGACCATTTTCAACCCATTCAAACCACCATATGTTAATGGTAAACTCATTGCAGTACCATAAAGCGAGTTGACGTCATAATACATCAAATATGACGTTTCCTTGCTTGGATTGTATGAATCACCCATGTACCTGTTGTTGGCTTTGGCATATCAGTTTGAACACTGAGAAACACCGGCTCGTATGCCTTTTTCCACAAACATGATCAAATCAACATCCGTCAAAAGTTCCAGTTCTACTTTACACTGTTTCAACATGGCCGAAAAAGCCAAACCTGGACTCGTGACGTAATGAAGGGGATCAAGTTTGTAGGTAGAAAGACAGCGGACATTTATCATGACGTCACTTAATAGAATTATGTATATACGCATGTAAAAAAGTCTGTAGTCCAAAAGCGATTTGATATTAAAGGTATTCCAAATGGTTTGAGCACTTTCATACTCATTATTTGAAATACCCTTTCCTACCAAGCTACTATAGAACGCATCTTTAGGTGGAAGGGCGGTTTCCTGTAGCTTTTCCCAAGAATCGAGATTCTCATAGAGTAGGACACATTTATTACACTCCTTATAAAAACTTTTTTAATACTTTTTTTTGAATCGTTTACAAATGAAGCCAATTCATCCAATTTTGAAGCCATAAACCGATATAATCATTAAATCTAAATTTTACAGAGGTATTTTTTATACATTTTGTAAACGAAATATATTTTTCTTTATTAACAGGGAGAAGTTAAATTCTACCCTCTATGTCTTTAGCTAAAGATTTTATAAGGAAATGGCTATCATATCCGGACAAGTTATGGAAAACTACAGGACCGCTGTGTGAATCTGTAAAATTTAAGTTACACTGCGCGTGAGCTGCACCCCGATACATTCCTGACAGATGACAATGGTCCAAATGTTTCACCTCATCCTTTTTCAGCGGTTGTTCATAGATATGGCAATGGGTTGCATTTTTAAGTTTTTCCTTAGTGATTAACGGTCTTAAAGGCACAATATTTGAAAAAAATTTATCCAATTTTTCTGGAATAATTTTAAGCTCCTAGACAAAACGTGAAATGCAGTCTTTTCCCACAAACTAATGGTAGTACGAGAACGAGTCGTCATAAGAACATCTCACATAATATCCAATAGCAAACGGAATATGATGTTGTGTTTTTTGTGCATTTGATAGTGTATTGTCACCTTCCATTTTTTCTAACAAACATTCAAAATCTGCATAAACAACAAATGGAACCGTCTCTTTATTTTTAAATTCTGTCAATTTTAAAATATTGTTCTCTTTCTTTGGCAGAGTTAGTTTAGCAAAATTCAAATTTCTACAATCTAAATAATGCTTCTCCAAAACTGCCTTGGAAACAAACCAATTTAAGCACCTATCACATACCCATTTTCTATTCGTTTTACGACCAATCTGTTTGCAAAGTAAACGTGATAAATTTTTTATGAGGGCAAAGTGAGAGGTGCGTTTTTTAGGGTTGACAATTTCAAAATGTACAGAATCCACCTCCATATCATTCTCGCTATCAATTACGTCATCAAAATCATCATCGCATTTTAAAATGAGCAAATTAACCCAAATTTGATTTTTTCAAACAGAGAGGAAGAATTTTTTAACCAGTCTACATACCTTTTCAATCTTTTTTATGGATTGAAATACCATACCGTCAAACGTTTCTCGTTGAGAACTTGCTGAGGACGACGATGACGATGACATTTTGTTTTGTTATTCTCAGGTGTGTGAAGAAAATAAGAATGACACAGTGCAATGCTTAATATTATGTATAGATAAAAAAAATATAAGACCTGTAACGCTTATATATAATATGAAAAATAACAAAATTGTCGTCAAACACTTATAAATAGTGCCCTTTGCCGTTTTCTTTTTGTCACGGTTACGGTTAACCTTGGTCCTAAAATTTCCTAGAAGTATAAGCAAAAGAAGGAGACCTCGATTATTAAATATTGTTTAAATTTACAAATAATTGTTTATGATTATATGTGTTTATAACCAAAAGTTTTTAATTTTTATCAATTTCCGGATTATACTTAAATTTTCATATAAAAAATGCTATGACGTCATGTATTAGCTGACATGAACAGAAAAAATCGATGAAGACAGCGCATCCTGTCATGTTCGATGCCTTTAGAATCGGAACCAGCCTATTTGGCCAGTTCAGAATAGTTGCGGTTCTCAAGGTATGGATCTTCACAGGATGTGCTATCTACGTCCATTTATTATGTTCATGTCAGCTAATAGATGACGTCATAGCATTTTTTATGTGAAAATTTAAGTATAATCCGGAAATTCATAAAAATTTAAAACTTTTGATCATATACACATGTAAGTAAATTTAAACAATATTCAAAGATATTACACAATCGAGGTCTCCTTCTTTTCCTTATACTACTGGAAAATTTTAGGACCAAGGTTAACCGTAACCGCGACAAAAAGAAAACAGCACTTGCGGTTTTCTTTTTGTCGCGGTTACGGTTAACTTTGGTCCTAGTATAAGTATAAGCAAACGAAGGAGACCTCGATTGTGTAATATCTTTGAATATTGTTTAAATTTACAGATAATTGTTTATGTTTACATATGTATATAATCAAAAGTTTTTAATTTTTATGAATTTCCGGATTATACTTAAATTTTCATATAAAAAATGCTATGATGTCATGTATTAGCTGACATGAACAGAAAAAATCGATGTAGATAGCGTATTCTGTCATGCTCGATGCCTTGAGAATCGGAACCAGCCTTTTTTTCCGGTTCAGAATGGTTGCGATTCTCAAGGTATGGATCTTTACAGGATATGCTATCTACGTCCATTTGTTGTGTTCATGTCAGCTAGTAGATGACGTCATAGCATTTTTGATGTGAAAATTTAGGTATAATCCGGAAATTCATAAAAATTAAAAAGTTTTGATTATATACACATTTAAGCATAAATGATTATCTGTACACAATCGAGGTCTCCTTCTTTTGCTTATCCTTCTGGGAAATTTTAGGACCAAGGTTAACCGTAAAAGTTACAAAAAGAAAACAGCTAGTGAGACTATAAAAAAAGACACGAGTTTGACCCTAATGAGTGACCTATCTTAGATTGTGCAAGCAAACCAAAACAACATGTTTCGTAAATTTAATTTTTTTAGCAAAATAATTTAATCGACAGTTGGGGTTAAATTTGATGACCTTTCATTATAAATTTGATTTTTTATGCTAAAAATAAATTAATCGGTTTTTAAGGTATTAACATAATTAACGACCTTTCGTGGTTTTATCTCCAAATAAATCCATATAAATATTTTTAAAGCAGAGGTTTAAAATCAGTAAGGAACTTGTTTTTCTTCCTACTAAAACACAAATAAACAAAATGTCAAGCGAGAAAGACAAATTAATAATTACAAACCTAGACAAGGTAGAATGTCCACCCCAAATGGTATATATCGTGATGAAGAATAGTTTTAAGTAAGTTATTTTAATTTGTCAATTATTTAGCATGTAAAATTTTAGTTTGTTTATCTGACTGTGTATTTAAAATATTTTATAGGGAATAAAAATACACTTTTAACCCCTGCTTTTGGAAAGTAAAATGGGTCTTTTAATCCCTAGAAAAAAAAGTCAAAAAAATTTCCCGTTAAGAGGGATTTATGTTGTTCACTATTATTTCCTTCAACTTAGTTTCTCGTATCCTAAAGTGCATAAAATATTATATCAATCGTAGGACTAAAGTGTTTTTTATGCCGGCAACAAAATCTAACTTTTTGTAAATTTAATGGAAAAATCCTGATACTATAAATAATTAATTAATCTAATTTTTGATTTTTGTTACAGATATAAGGTGCAAAATGTATCCCTTAAATGGGATTTCCCACATCGGAAATGATTCAACGGAAGCTGGGAAATCTACCGGTGAGCTATGAGTTAAAATTTTGGAGGAGGTTTACGTTCAATCAGCAGGATGTAAATACGGTAGAAACATCCACACGACTGGATCTACTACTACCCCTATCACCACAACCACCACCACCAGCCCCAAAAAGAAAGAGAAAGATAAACATCTTATCAGATGTTAGAGTGATAGAACCAATTTCTATAGATAATGATAGTGCTCAAGAATCACAATATAAGCAGGGTAGGTTAGCCACTTTCAAATAAAATGAAGAGATGAGGGTGGGCGTAGCCACCCCCCCCCCCCTTCACCCCTTTCATCTTTACCTCCTCTCTTCTTCTCCACCTCTTTTTATTTCCCCTACCATTACTCTCTTCGCCCCTCTCTATTTACTTAACCCCTCTACTTTTCTCCCACTACTACTTTAGTTTTTAGCCAGGAGGGGATATCTCTCTTTTAGTCGGTATTTCTATAATAGAGGAGAGACTTCTCCCCTCTCTTATTACATACATTTTTGGTGCGAGAGTATCGGTATATAAATAGCCATGTTTTATCAAGTTATAAAATAGTTCGTTTTTGGGAGTATATAGAGCACGATACGAAAATGAATTTGTGTGAGTTTTTACTCGTGTCGATAATCTTAAGAAGCATCAACGCACGGCATGTAAAAATACATCAGTTACAACTTCCGCTGCACCTCCGGCTAAAAGACTAAAATTAAAACAAAATGTGAAAAATAGTAGACAGTCGACTACGATTCCGAATAGTTTGCCATCAACATCAACCGCTTGTGACCAGGATGTGCAAAAAGTAATATGTCCAACATGTAATGTATATGTACAAAAACGTTTAATGGCTGCACATTGTAGAACACAACAACACCGCACATATGGTCAATCAGACGGGGTCAGTTTAATAAGAAGTGCTTTCGGAAAGAAGATTGCTAATTACAGGATTCACCCTGAGGCAATGGGAGCAAACCATAAACAATTTTTTATAGGTGTTAAAAACAAAGTATGCGAATTTTTGCAGAGATCAATAGAAGAATACTATGTAATTCAAATTAATCTGGAATTATTTGCTCTATTTGTGATGCCCAAAAATGAAGAATGTGAAGAAAAGTCGTTTAACACAAAAAATCAAATTGTGCATGAAGGCTCCGACTTAAATGAGATCTATAATGATTTTGTCGACAAATTGATGAACCAAACTTCAGAGTTTGAAGAACGTAATTCTGGTAGGTATTATTTTAAAAAATAATGTAAATTTAAATAGCTTTTTTTTTTAATTTTTTGGCCTACGATTACTTATAATTATTTATTTTCTCTTTTTAAGAATGGGCCTTCCAACAAATTTCATATTTGGAGGTGAACATCAATAAATGTAACCCTGTTGGAGGCTCCTCATACTTCAAGCTACCCAAACCCATTGAGAATAAGCACGCTGTCATAAACGTCAAAAATGAAGATCAAGCCTGCTTTGCCTGGGCGATATTATCAGCATTGCGACCAGCTCATCAGAATCCTAACCTAATTTCATCATACCGACACTATTCTTTGGTGATTAATGTGACAGGTATGGAGTTTCCAGTAAAATTACATGGCATATGAAAGTTTAAGGAGCTAAATGATATCTCTATTAATGTGTATGGTCTCGAAAGTTTTTTCGAAAATGGTAAAATGAATTATGAAGTTGTAGGTCCTTATTTTTACTCAAGAAAAATACAGAATTTTCGCATTAACTTATTATTGGTTTTGCAAGATTGTCAGTTAAAAAAAAGAACCACGTTTGTGATAATTGCCAAAAAAGTCATTATTGTTGGATAAAAAATTTTTCGGCTTTAGTGTCTAAATAAATTTCTTCTAATGGTCACAAATTATATTTTGTGATGGTTGTTTAATTCATTTTAGATCTCCAAAAAATCTTCATCAACATCAACAAAACGATTGCACACATATCTTTACTGTCGCGCCTACGACTGATATGCGTATAGATAAGTTCGCGAACAGTGTTCCCTCAAATATTTTAAAATTTTAAAATATTCAAAAGCAAATGGAAGTATCCTTTGTAGTTTGCGCAGATTTTGAATCCATCTTAGCACCAATACAAAGTTGTGAACCCAACCCCAAAGGATCTCTTACGGAACGAAATTTTATACATGAACCATATTCCTTTGCTTATATTATAAAGTGTTCTTTTGATAGTTCCATTTCAAACTTTGTGCTCTATCGAGGCTCTCATGCTGCGAAAGTATTCGTTGAGCGTATAGAATCTCTCTTAAGAGAGCTATATCACAAATATTTAAAGGATATAGTACCAATGACACCATTAAACGATCAGGAACTGATTGAAATGGAACAAGCAAGTGAATATGGTATATGTGAAAAACATTTTGAGACTTTTGATACAATGGTAACTGACCATTGTCATATAACGGGACGAAAACGCTTTATTGCCGCACATAGTAAGTGCAACCTAAATTATAAAACGCCTAATTTTGTCCCCATTGTGTTCCATAATTTGAGCGGCTATGATTGTCACATGTTTATAAAAGAACTGTGTTATATATATACACGCACGACTACACAAACTATAAGGGAGAAATAAAGAAAAAGTATTTAAAACTTCGATTTATTTATTTATAGTTTTAAATTCTTAAGCACTTCGCTGGAAAATATAAGCAAAGGATTAGATTCTGAGTCGTTTTTTGAGACTAAAAAGTATTTTCCCGACCAAGAAAAGTTTAATTTGATGGGGCAAGGGAGAAAGAAAGAAAAAGTATTTAAAACTTCGATTTATTGATAGTTTTAAATTCTTAAGCACTTCGCTGGAAAATATAAGCAAAGGATTAGATTCTGAGTCGTTTTTTTGAGACTAAAAAGTAATTGATGAGGCAAAAAAGTGTTTTTCCTTATAGTTTTGTCACAAGCCTTGAAAAATTAGATGTTTGTCAATTACCAACAAAAAGTCAATTTTATGATAATCTAAACAAAAAACATATTAGCGATGAAGACTATGAAAGAGCAAAAAAAGTTTGGAAAACAAAATTTTATGTAGAAATCTGGGCGAACTTGCAAATTTTGATTTAACTGCGGATATGCTGACTCTTTGTGACAGTTACGAAGCATTCCGCTTAAATTCATTAAAAGCCTATAAGTTAGATCCAGCGCAATATTACACACTACCCTCACTGTCCTTTGATGTTTGCTTAGAATGACTAAAGTTCAATTAGGTATTAGGGGGGGGGGGGGGGGTGTGCGCCAATGTACAGATCGAAAACATATCGCGAATAATAAGTATCTTCCAGAGTTTGACCCCAATGTTGATTCATCTTTCATTATGTACTTAGACGCAACAAATTTCTACGGCCATAGCATGTCTCAACCTTTGCCCACTGATGGGATTGAATGGCTTAAAGAACAAGAAATCTTGCAATTAAATATTTCTGATATTTCAGAAAATAGTCCTATTGGATATGCACTTGAAGTTGATGTTTATTATCCACTTGATTTACACAATTCTCATTCAGACCTTCCTTTTTTGGTTGAAAATTTAATTCCCCCTGAATCCCAGTCAAAAACTAAAAAACTTATTCCAAACTTAAACCACAAACAAAAGTATGTTGTTCACTATAGGACTTTAAAACAAGCCATTTAACATGGCCTTATTATTATAAAAACCCATCGAATATTAAAGTTTAATCAATCTCCTTGGTTAAAAAGATATATTGATTTTAACACGTCTTTAAGAAATAAGGAAAAAACTCCTTTTGAGAGTGACTTCTTAAGTTTTCTACAAACTCCATATGACTATGGAGAATGTAGAAAATCGCAGGGACATACAATTAATCACTAGTTGGGAAACTATTGGTCGAAAAGTTGGTGCTAGCGCATTAGTTGCGCGGCCCAATTTCAAGAACAGCTCAATATTTTTCGACGATTTTGTTGCTCTTCACATGGGAAAGCTAAAGGTTGTGTACGACAAACCAATTTATCTTGGTTTTTGTATCTTGGACTTGTCAAAAACAGTTATTTAATACTTTTTCTATAATGTTATGAAAAAACAATTCAAAGATAAAGCGTCTCTCTTATACATGGATACCGATTCATTAGGAATGAAAGTCATAACAAGTAATTTTTATAAATATATGGTTGATAATCCGAATTATTTTGACACGTCTAACTATGATATTAATAATAGGTTTGGCATTATAAAAGGTCCTTCGGTGTTGGGAAAAATGAAAGATGAATTTCCTGGAAATCCAATAATGGCTTCTTATGGTACTGGCGCGAAGGCATATTGTATAAAGTCTCTTTTAAAAGAAACTAAAAAGGGAAAAGGTATAAAGAAATCGATTATCCAAAAACAAATGTCAATTAAGGATTATAAAAATATTGTAGAAAAGGGCGGTTTAATTTTTCGTGAAATGAAAACATTTAAGAGTGAATTACACAATATCTACACCGAAACAAAAAATAAAGTAGCCCTCTCTTCCCACGATGACAAACGTTATTTAATACCGGGCACTACGAGTACATTACCTTGGGGTCATTCAGAAATTAAATCATGCCAAGAGTTTTTAGAGGTGCTATCTTATCTTAGATCTTTAAATGAAAATGATTTGGCTAGAATAGAGAGAACTATGTTACCGTTCTAATGTTGTATAGTAAATTGTTATTATTATATGTGTAATAAAAAAATATATTTATGTATTTATTTAAGTGTTTTTTTATTTACTACCTTAACCCAAAAAAAACAAATAAAAAGACCATGTTTAAACTAGGAAGTATTACCATTTAATATTTTTTTTTAAATTTTACATTGGATAAAGCACATAGATAAATTTTTATTGTTGTGATATAAACAGATAGGATTTCCTTTGGGCAGCGGAGGATGTTCTAGAAGTTCAATAACATTGGAAATATATTTTCGGATAAAATTAGCTTTTTCCAGCCCTTTAACATAGACATACACACAATATTGGTAAATCCATTAGACCAGTTTATGCAGTGGTGGAACTTCATAATCCAATTGACTTGTTTTTTATATTTTAAATCCAATTTGCTAATGTTAAATGGAGGTTTTAAAACGTAATGAGCTATTTTTAAACCATCATAAGCCGCCAATTCTTTGGGTATAAATTTGTTATTGTGAGCCTTAAAGCCTTGTACGTCAACAAACATATTTACAATAGAGTAGCCAGTAGAAAAGTGATGTGCAAAATTTTGAAACCATAAACTTTATACAATATCCGCAGCAGCCACTTAACGTAATACTCATTTCTATGATTCATTTTTCGTTTTCGAAGTATTTTTTTCGCCGGTTCTGGCTCAAGTTTCCCATAAGAATTAACATAGGGATTTTGAGTACCAAAGATTCAGCTACACATGGGGTGGGGGGTTCCAGCTTAGACAGCTTTCTTGTTCAATGACTTAAACAACCTGTTTGAAAGTAGGAAATAAATTGAACCACACCTTTTGTCTCGCAGACGAATTACAAACTGGTTTGGTGAGTTGAAGTAAACCAGGTCACACCATTCTTGGTCAATGACTTAAAAAACCTGTTTGAAAGTAGGAAATAAATTGAACCACACTTTTTGTCTCACAGACGAATTACAAACTGGTTTGGTGAGTTGAAGTAAACCAGGTCACACCATTCTTGGTCAATGACTTAAAAAACCTGTTAGAAAGTAGGAAATAAATTGAACCACACCTTTTGTCTCACAGACGTTTTACAAACTGGTTTGGTCAGTTAAAGTAAACCAGGTCACAGTATTCTTGATCAATGACTTAAAAAACCTGTCTTAATAACAAGTCTTGACTTGTATCTGATATAATAAAAAACCGGTTTATGCTCTCATTCCCACCACTTATACACAATATAAATGATTTGTTTTGGAAAGTTTTATACAGTCTGAATCAAAATGTCTTCTAATTATTTATATTCTAATTCCAAAAATGTCTTTTTGGAAGAAGGAAAATTTTATCTTAACAAATCAAAAACAAAGTTTGTTAGCGTGTGCTTAAGCTATAATGGAATTTTCTTTCCATGTGTATTAATTGGTGGAATAAAAAACGATGTTGTCCAGTTCACAGAATTCGATTGGCAAAACTTTTATGGGTATAAAGACATCATAGATGAATCCTTTTTAGCTGTTGATACCACCTTGAGTCTGGATCTTACCAGTTTTTTTATCAATTTTAAACAGATGGATTATGGAAATCTGATTGTGATTAATACAGGCAAAGCTACAGTACGATTAACAAACCTTACACTATCAGAACTGTGGAGAATCTCACCTTTAATAGATGAGCACATTAAAATATTTAAAAATCTTGAATTTAATAGTTGCTTAAAAATTCTTCAAATGGGAATAAAAAACTCTGTTGATGTAACTAACACAGCAATTTTCATTATGGATCCTATCAAAAATATAAATACTTTGACGAATGGATTGGCGATGGAACTTGTTTATTTTTATCCTGAACTACTAAAAGAAGATCATGAATAAATCGTTAACATTTAATGAACAATTTAATAAGGCGAAAATATTATATGTGTATAGTTATGCATGTAAAGAAGCAAGAAAAAAACATTGGGAAAATTTAGCAGTGGATCGCATGCATTTCCAAAATAAAATCATCAAAATGGTAATGATATTAAACGCCATTAACTATTTTAATCAAAATATCTAACGTCATTAGTATATTTCTTAAGCTTAAAAATGTTAGTTTATGTTTTGCCAGTATAAGTAGATTATGTATTCTAAAAATAAAAAACAGAAATATAAAAAAATGTGGTTTTATTTCATAAAAAAGTTATCATAGAGGTTAAATTCATTCGATAATGCACAAAAACATGGTGAGTTTGTGTGGTAAAAACACTTTGGGTCTTCTTTGAGCAGTTTTGGGGTCTCTTCAAACTCAATAACTGGTTTTAAGGAGTATCTCCTTAAATATGTAGCTTTTTCCTTTCCTTTAATATAAACTGTATTCACTTTTTCTGTCAAGTTTTGTAAGATTTCGGAAAATTTATGAAGCGGATTAAAACCTTCATTCCACGATATACAATGATGATTTTTCATCAACCAGTTGGCTTCCTTATGTAACTGTGGTGAAAGATGTTGAATCCCATAGGGTGGTTTAAAAATATAATGGGAAATTCTCGTTCCATCATAAGCGGCCAATTCTTTAGGAACAAATTTGTTGTTTTCCAATTTAAATACTTGAACATCTATTATTAAATTCATATTGTTAAGTTGGAAAGCTTTTTTAAAATAATTTGTTTTTCACTATATAAACTTATGGCTTCTTTTAGTATTCTTAAATTTTTATGGTGTAAGCAAATTCTACAAGTGTTTTTTGAACACATTTCTTAAACAGATATCAAAATATGCAATAATTCGATTTTATAGAGAAAAAATATTTTTTGAACATGCGCATTAAAACTGTTTCACTGTTTTAGTCAAAGGGTGGTATGAAAAAAGTTTATCATGAAGAATCAAACAGTATGCGGTCGTTTTTTTCGGTACGTCTTCGTAGCATTCAAAAGTGATTCTCATTGAAACATTAGCACTCTGTGCAGCTTCTTTTTGATAAGAACAATCAATGTATATTATGGGTGATATCTCTTTATATTCTGAAGGGAGAAACAACGGTTCATTAGCAAGCTGATAGTATGAAGCCCTAAACTTACATTTCATGTAAGGAAGCAAATTTGTTATTTTCTAAGTCTACATACAAATCATTGTATGGATATCTTTCGGAATTTAAAAAAACGTTAACATTGCGGATTCTAACATCGTCAAATTTACTAATATTTTCATTTAATTTATCATTTTTATTTTTTTCAAAAGCAACTATAACATGTCGTGCAACTTCAGCTTTGGTTGATGTTTTAACTTGCCAATTATGTCTATTTATTTTAAGCAATTCAGGGTACTCTATTAACTCCCATCTTCTAAAAGCTATTGGTATTTCAACATCTTTGTTAATGAGCTTTGACAAATTCAGTTCAGTAGGGATATTAACGGTTACGTGAGGCATATTACATGTTAGTTTTGTGATCGAAATTTTTACTTTTTGACCAACAATATCATTAAAAACACAATTATTGTCAGAATTGGATCTTATTAAAACAAGTTGTTGTTGAGAGTTTAAGATTATTTTTCTATAGTCTTCAAAGAATGCCATTAAAATTTTGAGTGGGACACATACATTAAAATTACCCTTTTTATCAACCAAAATGCTCGATTTTGAAATATCCATTTTAGGAAACCAACCAGCGTTCTGCAATTTTTTACTTTCACTTTCAGTAAATGATAAATATCCTTTTAAAGTGGAAGTGATTCCTACATCTCGAACTGAATCTATAATTACATCGTTTAGATCATAACGAATTGGGATTGTTTGTAAATTTCATACTTGCAGAATAGGTACCATCATTAGTTAAATGTCCCTCAATAAAAAGAAAGCTTTCACATGGTAAAGTATAGGCTTCAATATCAGGTATAACAATTTTTATTTCATCATTATTATTTAACTTATAAAATTAATGTTGTCTTGGCGGTGTACCTACAAATTAGGCTTATCTTAAAGTTTTGGCGAATTGCATTGGTATTGCTTTTCCAAGTTACAAATGGAAAGCAACCAATTGCCACCCACCAAAGGCTCACTAGTTCGGACATTCCTTCGGTCACGTCTGCAAACGTTTATATGGGTTAATGCGCATTTCCCATCCACAAGGCAGCGAAATCCAGAAGACTTTGGTTGGGAGAAAAAAGGTGACGATTTACAGCGATATTATCAGGTTGGGAAAATGTCGCTCACAAAAAATTTTAAAATTAATTAGTGGCAGGCACTGGCAATCCCTTGGGACGGGGAGATGGGGATGCGCCTACCCCCCCCCCCCCGCTAACACTTCATAACATGCTAAAAGTAATTAATGAAAAAAACTGGGATCGGATTTTTTGTTGTCACTAAAGAGCAGTTAACTACGTTTTTAAGGCTAATCAACTATCATACTGCTTTTTACCGGCTAAAACAACACAAAATCGGTATCTACTTTTTTTCTTTACTTTTGGCATGCATGAAGTGTATTTAGCTGTTAAGTCTTAAAATAGGAGAATGAAGTGACCATAATAACTTTTGAGCCACACTATATACAAGGCTTTCTGTTCCTTACTGTAAGTGCTTGTCAACTTAAACATTTATCTTAAAGAAAAAAAAACAATTTTCTGTAAAAAGTGCTGTACGTGCCTGAAGAAAAAACTCCAACAGTTAGTAGCAGTGTAGAATTTTGTAAGTGTATGTGGTGAATAATGAAACTTTCAAAAATAGCAAAATCGCGTTAATCAACAACTAATGAAAAACCAAACAATTTTTTTGTAAAAATGATAAAGAATCGCCCAAGATATAAACAAGTTAGACTAGGACTGTAAGTAGTTAAAAACAGAGAATTTGAGTGCAGTAATTTATGTACCAAGTTATTTTTTTATTTGTTGTGAAGAACGACTCCTAGGGCCTTATCCAGAGTTCGAGCGGAAAACTCTGAGGTCTGGAGGAGACGCCTCAACTTTTAAATAGGTTGGGCATGAGTGTTCTAGTGTGCCTAATCTAAGGTTTCGGGCGGGTGGTAACTTGGAATTAAGCAACTTGATCTCATATTAATGTTCCATTATATTTAAACAATCAATGGTTAAACACAGTACAGTATCTAATATTTACGGTTTAGCACTACAGAAAATCATAATACCTGTCCTACAGTGTCAATACCTCGAAATCATACGATAATTCGTTTAAAAACAAAATACCTGGTCATCGTTCAACTGTATATCAGAGTTTCTAAGAGCTTTCAGTTTTTAAACACTTACATGCTAGACAGTTTGGGATTTCACTAGTCCGAGAGCCACCAACATTTTACGCTACTAACTAACTTATTCACTAAAAGTACAATTTTTATCCTTAAAACGAGACACTTACTTTTTGAGTCATTTTGGCACTATTAACACGACTTAGTTCTTGTAACAATTACTTTTGAAACACTAGGCTAAAGCTTTTAACTAATTTGCTGGTTGTTTTTAGACTGCCTTTCTCTGGTTCCAATTTGCTGTTTTATATCAAATTTTTACTGACGTCAGGCTTGATTTTTCGTAAGCATTTTGGAATTTCTTTAAAATCACGGGGTTTTGTTTTTCTGGGTCAAACGGTCCCCAATTTGGAACACGGGCCCCTTTCTTTAGAAGAAATGTTGGTGTATCAGACGTTTTAATAAGAAAAGGCAAGAATCTCGTGACCTACTTTGAGCTGGTGACCTGCTTTGATTTTAATTCAGCGAAATATAATTTTTGCCCTAATTTGAAGACATTGGAATGCGAGATGACGCAGATTTTTTCTAACGTGGGGACTCATTTGTACAGAATAATTTTTGTGAGCGTTTATTTAGTTACAAATCGCGAGATGAACAGGTCGTCAGTTCGGTGCATCAATAGTGGTGGCTTAAAGTATGCCGGCGATTATACTTATTTTGGTTTATTAGTGCTGGTTATTAAGTGAAGTTTAGTAGCCAGGGTTGTAAGTACTTAGTTACTTTTATCATTTTATTTTATTGTAGTTTTAAAATCTCGCGCTCTGCTTTTTGTTTTTTAAAATTTATTTAAATAAATTTAGCCCATGAACTATTTTTCGTAATAAAGTATAGGTTTAAATTTTACCGTGATTTTTTTTTATTCGAGGCTTTCGCGATTTTTAACAATTTGCAATGAACTGGAATCATTTCATGAAAATAAAATGGTACATATCTTTTAATTTTTTAATGGGAAACGCGTGTTCTTTACATTCCTCCCTATTTCGGTTCAAATAAAGTTCTCGGAAGATCTTTATTTGGTCGTAAATTATGAAATCTAATACCCTCTTGGGTTAGGCACACTTGTAGGTTTTTTTTTACAAGGTGCAGTCAGCTGTGAAATTTCGTTTTTTTAACGTGAATATAATAACAGAGGTTTTCGTCTAAATCTACTACTTTTAAAACTCAATTGTTGTGGTTTATAAATGAATACCTTCTGTTTGATATGTCACAAGCGGGGTTTTTAAAATTTGATGACCATTTGCTTTTTAATTTTTACAGGTTATATATCCACGGACAGACTACAATGGCAATTATACGATAATTTGGACGATTGTGGTTTATTTCTTAGTTTTAAATATACTTATTAAAAGCGTAGTTCTAAAAATAATTATATAATTTTAAGGATATTTTTAATTTTGGCTTCTTTAGGGTAGGTTTGGTGCGTGTTCAACTATTTTATTGATGGTTGTATTTCTATATTTTTTTTTTTAAATAAAACTTTAATAATCAAAATACCCGACAGTTTTAATGTTCAAAAAAAACGTACCTTCACAGTATTCTCCTTTTCTTGTATATATAGATGGATTTTTGTTCTTTTAAATGATATTTATGCCTCGTTGTAGGTCATTTTAAAATAATTAATGGAATGCCGTAAGGCTATCTCAACAATATCTTTCGAGGATGTTTGTTTTAATATTAAAGCCCATTAAATTTGCCAGTGGCCACTATTTTATTCGTTAGGGCCTAGTGCATTATTTTTATGACTCAAAAGGTAAGGATTGCTTACTGCTAAACAGAAAACTTAAATTGAATAAAATTTTGTATATAATAAAATAAGTAAATGGATATAGGATGGTTAAAAATATATAGGTATAGATATGGTATAAGTAAATATATAAAAAAAATAATATATAAAAAAAATGGTTAATAATGAAAATTGTTCATAATAACAACCTATCAAAATAAACTTGTATAAGTATAATGTATATAAAAAAACTGAAAGATTATTACTATAAGATTACTTCAATTACTCCTCTACTCTTCTCTTTCTGGTTCGGAAATTCTTGGTTCGTCCACGCCACTGTCCGGTGATTCTGGGCGGCGTCTGCGAATTCGAAATCTCAAGGCATTGCCAGGTTCTTGGGCAATGACATATTGGTTTCAATCCAATGGGTTGTTGGGCCGAATTAATAAGTTTCGTAATACTGGCCGTACTGCTGGTAACTGCTGGTTTCTGTGGGGCATCGGAACAAGGGGTGGCAAACGGTGTCGTGGTGGCGGTGGGTTTCCTTGCGGTGGAACTGGGGCTGGTCTTGGGGAAATTAGTGCTGCTGGCTGAAGCAGTGCCTGAGGTCGTGCGTGCTGTAGTTGCATGTGCTCGCAAGGCATGGTAAATATACATATAGGGCAAGCACAAGTAAAAAAATTTATTAAATGTGCCCAGGTGGCCCAATAGTGTCTTGGGGTGAAAAGATTCACCTGGGGTGGTACGCACAGCGCGCACTGACATGGAGGAAGCTGGACCTGTGGCCCTTCATGTAGCTGGTATCGCAACATTGTATATTCCAGGTGAATGACCATTCTCCATGTGGCCAAAATCGCTAGGGTGGCCTCGTACTGGGGCACCCGGTACTCTGGATTGGCATAGTTTGTGGTCAGTTCCCACAAATGGTAAACGGCCAAACGATATACCAGCTCCTTCACTGGTAATTCTTGGATACACCGCACATAATATAGAAACGTAGTTATCCAAATCATCTTAATTGTTCGTTTTTTTTTTTTAATAACACTAGTTAGTTTTTGTTTTGTTTTTTTTTACCAGCACTCACAGTATAGTTTTTAAAAACATTTTTTGTTCAACTATTTAACTTGGTTTGGATTTTATTTAAAAAAAGAAATCGTCTTTAATAACTAGCCCCCACTGATTAAGGATTAGAAATGGTGCAAGTTTTTATTAAATGACCAGAGGTTGTTGATCGTATACCCTACTCCTTGCTCTATTTTAAAATGTCTCTTAACTACTCTAAGTGAATTGGTTTCTCATTTCGTCTCTTTTACTCTTTTCTAATAATTGTCACGTCATATAGTCCTACTAAATCTGGGTTTTCAATAAGGTTCTATTGACTACGGCTATTAGCTCGAATTTTTTAAAATGTAAACAAATTCTGGATATCGAGCCTCTTTAAAATAACAATTCAGCACTTTTCTTCCCGTTTTAGGTCACACTTGGTCATGCTCCTATGCTTTAGATTTCTTTGAAGAAATTTTATTTGTCTAGGTATCGGGTTATAGGTATTTAATCGCAATCATAGATATTATTTTATTTGTATTTTGGCTGGTACCCCTACTTAAGCGGGCCAGCTGTAAGTTAGCGCGCTGCGTATGGCAATCGATGTCTTTGGATAGGTGTGTTCGTTGCGGCCTGTAAATATGTCAAGTAAAATTTAGGTGGCGCTAACAGTATAACGCACGTTATAAAATTATTTCTTTGGTGCGGTGGGCAATTCATGTTTCTCATATAGGCTCCAAGTTACAGGGGGAATTTCTTTTAATTCCTGTTGAAAAGTTACATATGGCGAAGTAGATGGTTTGTTGACAACGTGTTTCAGAATTCCTTGAGATTTCGGCGGTGTGTCACTTTCTATTCTAAATTCACAACACAAAAACGATGCCAATAAGTGGAAATTACAACCACCCATTTTGTGCAATGCTAGAGCATTTAAAAATGATTCCAGTATAAATTTAATTACTCTATAGATAACATAGACGCCTAGCATACTGGATGTAAATTTTCCTAGCATTTCGAAAATTCCATATAATTTTCTGATGGTAGAATCTGCTAACTTTTCCAGTTCCTCTGCATCAAATAACGATAAGGTAGTAAAGCCCTGGGGATTTACGGGTTGGCCGCTAATTTTTCGTAACAGGATATTGTTTAATGCTGGACGTTCTATTTGAAAAATCATTGCAGTTTGAGCTTTTTCAATTTCATCGTTGGTATAAATACCGCCTGATCCTAGACTCTTTATAGGGCTAAAAGTAAATGGTTCCTCTGTATCTGGTCTGAGCTGATGAGGGGTTCGTCCTAGCACCGGAAATGGATCAAAACTTATCCATTTATTGTCTAGATAATAAGATGTTGGTATTATGGAATTACAGTCTACTTGTTCTCCATGCTCGGTTAAAATTTTGGTAATAGGTGAAACGAAATAACTTCGGTTGTATGCTGTGACTGGTAGTTCTACATAACAGTTATTTTCTCTGCGTACGTCGACCACAATCGGAAAACATTTTATGATATACAATGTCTCACCCATCATTCTAGCTGCCCACCCAAGAGTGTCTTTTAGTAACGTAGCTACTAAATTAGGAGCTATGGTGGCCATTATTAATCTATTCTTTAAAATTTTCCTGTGCAACATGCACCTGCGATGAATTGTTTCAGCGAACATGTTGTTTAAACTTCTCTTAAAAGACTGCTCAACATATAGAAACTTGGTATTTACATACGTTATTAAATCGGCGTCTCTGTGGTAACCCCCCTTTATTGACCATGGTGTAAGTTGCTTTGAGTCGGTTTTCTCTATAATTTGTAATCTAGGGTGCTCGCTTTCCCATAAGACTATACCGCAAACTACAGTTTTCTTTTGTAGCTGTATGGCAAATATCTTTGCTCTGTCTTCAATGACTACATATTTATGAGTCATTATAGCTTTTTCTTGAATCAGTGAGGCAGGGCCCTCGTACAGAATACTATACTGATCGCAATCCTGGGGCTTGAATTTCTCCCAAGTGCTTTCTCCTATGGTGTAGTCTAAACAATAGCCTAAATTATAAGAGCAGGATACCCCGTTGGATAAACGGATTTCGTTCGACTCTAAACTAGCTTTACCTATGTAGTCTTGCAGTATTATTTTTACTTCCGCAGTAACTACTACTTGCTTCCATTTCTTGCTGTTTTCAATGTATTCATTACCTTCACAATTACCTTTATCGTCTATAGAGCCCGCCAACGTTATGGATATTGCAGTGGTTGAGTTTGGTTTCAGATTTGAGAAAACTTTACCGAATCCTCGATATTCTTTGTAGCTGTGAATTTTTTGACATTCTTCCGCACCTACTTGATATAAAAATGTGCCATAACCGTCTTCTACAGTAGATGCATGCGAAAATGCACCACAATGTGATATTAATCTGGTTACTTGTAGGAAACACGATTTAACGTGTAAGTACTGATATCGGTTCTTTTCAATTACCTGCACATAGATGGATCTTTCTATGTATCCGTCATCTGGATCTGGACAAACTCCAACGTCTCTCAATGAAATAGACGTTATATTGGTTGAAGGATTTCTGCAATCATATGCAATTAAGGTTAGGCTTCCTTTTAACACTACTTGAATAATGACTAGATGCACCCATAATTCCGTTACATATATCTACAACAATAACTGGGAAATTCTAAATTTTATTCTAACTTTCTGGTGGCTCCCTGGTTTAATTTACATTTGATAGTCGCGAAATCGCGCAGGCAACCTGATATCCCTAGTTCTAGTTCGTCTAGGTGGTTCAGGCTCGTCGTCTGTACTCTCGTTGTCATTTTCGCTTGAAAGTGCGGAATACAAACTTTCCTCGCTAGAAGCATGGTTCTCATTATCCTCCATTTCTTCATTTATTACTATAGGGTTGCGATTTCTATGCTCTAAGTATTCATCTATTCGATCTTGTACTCCATCATCATCTTCCGCATTATTTTCTAATTCATCGGGTTCTTCTGGTCGAGATCCGTGAGATAGTTGGTCCACCGGTATCTCGTTGGAACTGTAGAGCTTAAGTCGTTCTGCATGTACCAATCTCTCTTTTCCACCACTAAGCTTCTTTATCGTAAAATTAACTGGACTGCTTTGTTTTATAATACGGTATGGTCCTGACCATTTACTATAAAATTTTGTAGCTAAACGTTTTCGTGTTCCTGGAATAGCTGCCGTATACAGGTAAACTAAGTCTCCAACTTTTAACTCCTTTCTAGTTTTTCGCCGATTGAGCCGATTACATCGGTAGTCAACGCTTTCTTCAATACTCTTTTTAGCTTTATCGTGGGCAATTTTTAACCTAGCAATCATCTCGCTTGCATAATTCTCATCTAGGTCGTAGCGTACCCGGTCATCTTTGGTTGTTAGGTGTATTGGTAGTTCCATATCTCTGCCAAACATTAAGAAAAACGGAGTGTCTTGAGTGGCGGTATTAACTTGGTTTCTATAGGCCATTAAGGCATAAGGAATTATTTCATCCCAACTATTCATGAAATCGTTGACAAAATGGCTTATCATAGTTTTTAATGTTTTATGAAACCTTTCCAATAACCCATTTGTAGCTGGGTGGTACGGCGTTGTTCTCAATCTTTCTACTCCTAAGATTTTACTGACTTCAGTAAACAATTTTCCTACAAACTGGGAGCCCATGTCTGTTAGAATTTGACGCGGGATGCCAAAAGAAAAGTGCTTTTTCCACTCCAGATAATCATTACCAATTTACTAGAATGAGCATGGGACTAAAGAATGCTCCAGCTACTTACAGTCGCATGATGAATCATATCTTTTCCAAGATTCCATTTGGACAAGTTCTGGTTTACCTTGACGATTTGATTGTATATAGTCCGAATGACGTTAATATCCATATTTCACGACTTCGGCAAGTCTTCCAAAAGATGCGAGAAAGTAACTTAAAGTTTAAACCTACAAAATGCCATTTTTTACGAAAAGAAATAGAGTATTTGGGACATTTAGTTCGAGAAGGTGAGTTTTCTCCTCATCCAGCTAAAACGGAAGTAATTAGAAATTACCCAGTACCTACGACAGTACGAGAGATCCGTGCGTATCTTGGACTATGCTCTTTCTACAGAAAATTTGTAAATAACTTTGCCAAGATCAGTCAGCCACTAACCAACCTTACCAAAAAAGATGTGCCATTTGTATGGACATCGGTCGAACAAGAAGCATTTGACATTTTAAAAGAAGCACTTATCATACCACCAGTGCTAAAGTATCCCGATTTTACCAAACAATTTATTGTAAACACAGATGCCAGTGGCACAGCTATTGCTTCAATTCTCACCCAAAAACATGAAGGAATTGAACACCCAGTATATTACTCAAGCCGAACTCTAAATGCAGCCGAGAGACGATATAGTACCATTGAACGGGAAATGCTTGCTATAGTAGAAGCAGTGAAAAAGTATAGAGTGTATCTTACAGGCCAACATTTTGTTATCCTTACCGACCACCGTCCTCTGAAATATCTCTTAAATATCAAAGATCCCTCCAGTCGGTTAAGTCGATGGGCCATGCAATTGATGGAATATTCATTTACTATTGAATACCGAGAAGGCCGCATGAATCAAAACGTAGACAGTTTAACAAGACTACGAGAAAGTTCCAAACGGGAAAACCATACGTCAGAAGGAAAATTAATTGCTGCTGTGGAACAACTAAAAGTATTGCCTATGCCTACTGCTGTTTGGAGTAAAGCTGATTTTAAAAGATTTCAACTTGAGGATATAGAAATTGCAGCTCAGCGAGAAACGCTTGATGACAATGATGACCAGTTCTACCTAGAACGAACGCAATGACCAGATTGTTGCGCCTAAAGTTATACAACCGGAACTAGTACGAATGTATCATTCTAGCATATATTCTGCTCATCCAGGCCAAAAACGAACACTGGAAAGTTTACGTCAGGATTTTTATTGGCGAAATATGCAAAAGGACGTTAAACAATTTGTAGAAAAATGTCATTCATGTAATCTGCATAAAACACATCCTCAACTACCAGTAAAATTACAAAAGATGCCAGTGCCAGCAAAAGTTTGGGGCAGAATATCATTGGATTTAGTAGGACCCTTAAATCAAACTCAACAGGGCAATAAATATTTACTCACCTGTATTGATCATTTAACTAGATATCCGGAATGCATACCTATTCCCGACATTAAGGCGGAAACTGTAGCAAGAGCTTTTGTAGAAAACATTATAACAAGATTTGGCATCCCACTTCTGACACCAATGTGAAGAACGACTCCTAGGGCCTTATCCAGAGTTCGAGCGGAAAACTCTGAGGTCTGGAGGAGACGCCTCAACTTTTAAATAGGTTGGGCATGAGTGTTCTAGTGTGCCTAATCTAAGGTTTCGGGCGGGTGGTAACTTGGAATTAAGCAACTTGATCTCATATTAATGTTCCATTATATTTAAACAATCAATGGTTAAACACAGTACAGTATCTAATATTTACGGTTTAGCACTACAGAAAATCATAATACCTGTCCTACAGTGTCAATACCTCGAAATCATACGATAATTCGTTTAAAAACAAAATACCTGGTCATCGTTCAACTGTATATCAGAGTTTCTAAGAGCTTTCAGTTTTTAAACACTTACATGCTAGACAGTTTGGGATTTCACTAGTCCGAGAGCCACCAACATTTTACGCTACTAACTAACTTATTCACTAAAAGTACAATTTTTATCCTTAAAACGAGACACTTACTTTTTGAGTCATTTTGGCACTATTAACACGACTTAGTTCTTGTAACAATTACTTTTGAAACACTAGGCTAAAGCTTTTAACTAATTTGCTGGTTGTTTTTAGACTGCCTTTCTCTGGTTCCAATTTGCTGTTTTATATCAAATTTTTACTGACGTCAGGCTTGATTTTTCGTAAGCATTTTGGAATTTCTTTAAAATCACGGGGTTTTGTTTTTCTGGGTCAAACGGTCCCCAATTTGGAACACGGGCCCCTTTCTTTAGAAGGAATGTTGGTGTATCAGACGTTTTAATAAGAAAAGGCAAGAATCTCGTGACCTACTTTGAGCTGGTAACCTGCTTTGATTTTAATATAATTTTTTCCCTAATTTGAAGACATTGGAATGCGAGATGACGCAGATTTTTTCTAACGTGGGGACTCATTTGTACAGAATAATTTTTGTGAGCGTTTATTTAGTTACAAATCGCGAGATGAACAGGTCGTCAGTTCGGTGCATCAATAGTGGTGGCTTAAAGTATGCCGGCGATTATACTTATTTTGGTTTATTAGTGCTGGTTATTAAGTGAAGTTTAGTAGCCAGGGTTGTAAGTACTTAGTTACTTTTATCATTTTATTTTATTGTAGTTTTAAAATCTCGCGCTCTGGTTTTTGTTTTTTAAAATTTATTTAAATAAATTTAGCCCATGAACTATTTTTCGTAATAAAGTATAGGTTTAAATTTTACCGTGATTTTTTTTTTTATTCGAGGCTTTCGCGATTTTTAACAATTTGCAATGAACTGGAATCATTTCATGAAAATAAAATGGTACATATCTTTTAATTTTTTAATGGGAAACGCGTGTTCTTTACATTGTCTTAAGCACGTCCTAAAAGCTTTTAAGTTTAGGCTTTCAAAAATCTATTGGTTGGAGCACTCCACATCTGAAACGGTTAAAAAAGAAATGTTTTGACAGCAACATGTCGGTCCACAAGATACATATTAATTGAGGCCTAAAAATGTCCCAAATTTGAAGCCAAATATGTTGTTTTATCTATACTAGAACGGTAGTCAACATAATCATCGTTAACCATAAACGCACAGGGTACCGATTCTGGAAGTCATAGGAAGTGATCGTTCGCCTGAGAGAAGAAAAGTAGTTTCAACCAATAAAGGCGCTTAAAAGCAGTGACGAGCGATGCCGTTCTCTCGACTAGACCCAGTAGTTGGGAGTTGTAGGAAAGCTCGTGTGAAAAACGTCACTCGTATTATTTCAGAGCACGCTATTGGACGAAAGCATCACGTGACCGAACTCGCTAATGCGCATGCTACGACAAACTTGACCGTCTTTTAGAGTCTCGCACAGTGGTCGATTTTTGTAAAAACACGGATATTAAAAAAAACTTTCACATTGTAATTTAATCGTACAAAATATTTAGTTTTAACAAAAAGATAAATTTATTCTTATTTAGCTGATACACAGGATAATTTGTGAATTTTGACATTTATCTTAAGACATTTTTAAGAGGCAAAAGATATATATTTATTAATTAGCTAAATTTGTGATGGTAGTGTGAGGGTGTATCTATGAAGTACATGTAGATTGAGAGACGATTGGGGCTTGAATGGGTTTTTTTAGCCAAAAATGTTGAGATGTCAAATACAGTTTGAATATAGCACTGTTGATCACGTGACTATTTAAAAGTGTCCAGTCATGTGATAATTTTGGTTACAGTTATTTTAATTTTAAGCTCACTTTACAAAATTAAACTAAAAATGTTAGTTTAGAACAATCAAATTTACTTTAAAGTAATTGACACAATATACAAATGTTACAGTATACTAGAATATTTTTACGTATATAGGGTATATTAAAAAGAATGCCAAACAAAACTTTCAAATGAAACACCCAGTATATTATTGCATTTTTGCATTGTGTTTTGAAATTCTAAGCATTTTTATATAACGTGCCTTATGTCGATCTTCAACTGTAACCTGTAACAATTTTTTCTATATTGTTGCTTATTTTCCTTAACTTGCGTATTTTGGGTCCAACTTATAATATGTTGGTCGATTTTAGATAGTTTCCTAAAGTAGTTTGTATTTGTCCTTGTTTGTTTGCGCAGCTCCCCTAGTAATTTACGAAGTGCTAAATGCACATAAATAAAAAAGCATCTAATACATTTTTAAATCTCCTTTTATTAAACACGAAAGCAAAATCCTAGTTATTTCGGCGCTTTATTTTTTTTAAATTTAAGCTCCTTCGAGAGGTGCTGCCATCAGTTAAATAACGACGAATTTGCAAAATAGATTTCCCGGCAAAATTTTATCTGCATACACAGTTTTTTTTTTATAAAGTTTCAATCAAATACATGTTCACTTCGTGAAGTTGAACTGATCCGAGCCTACTTGAGTGATCTTAAATTATTCTCCTTTTTTACCAATGTCACAGTCGAGACGAAAATAGGTACATAGAGCAAATGGTTTAAGATAGTTTTAGATGTCTTGGATACAGGATTCATCATTTTACTTCAGAGAGCCTTTAGCTGTTAACAAGCCATGAGTGTGCTAAAATTTTCTAGTTAAAATTAAAAGCGTGACTTTAACTCAAAATTAACATTTCGGAAGGACGGCTATTGTGAGGTCTTAAGCCACCGAAAAAGAGTTAGCTCTGTGAAATTACGCTTTACCTGAAAACTAATTAGCACAAAATCAATTTTTAGTGCGGGCCAATTGTCTATTAATGGTGAGTTCAATTTTTTTTGTAATCTGTATCTTTAATTTTTTTTCCAAAATTCAAATCAGTTTTTATACTGATTTTTCTTTCAATTTTAAATTATTTAAATATTCTAAAACCAAAAGTGATCCTTTCAGGCCTTTTTTGGAGCACCTCAAAAAGACATAAAAAATGCCATGTCATTTTAACTTGACTTTCCCGAATTTTGCCGTCAACCAACGTGCAGCCACTACACTTTAGATGCTGTTGCAACTGACGATCTCTTTTCTTGTTCCTGTCCCTACTAAGTGTAAACTTTGAGGCACTTTGAGACTCAGCTCTAATTTGAAGGAGGCAACCTGCTATAAGGAATGCAGATAAGATTTTTTTATATTTTACTAACAACATTTTTAAACATCGTTTTTTTTATAAACTTCCTGAATTTTTTTATTAGGTATTTTTACAGGGATAACCTATTTACACCCTTTTACTAGATATATGCGACCTTATCGCCCTTTTAGAGAAAATGCGCATTAACCCCTTGAAGGTTCGTTTCGCTATAGGTTCCCTATATTTTTCCAAAGCAATGTATTTTTTTTAATCATTAGAGATTTTCTTTTGAGTCTTAGGTCCCCAATTCCCACACGTCCGTAGAAAATACTTATTAACCTAAACAATATATAAAGTCTTTCTTCGACGCACGAGACAGCTGTTAGATGCATAGTTAGCAAAAAAAATTAATGCAACAAGAAATCCGATAATAAAAAATGTAAGGTAGAAAAGTCTTATAGCAAATATACTTACAGCACCGGAAATAGTTATTTACCTAACGAGCGCAGAAAGTTCTTCTTTTTCGCGACGTAACAACCGTTAGATGCAGAGTTAGGATCACTTAGAGTACCAAAAGAAAGCCGATAATATAAATAATTTAAGTGTGAAGTCTTAAAGCAAATTTATTCCCGGTACGGGAAATATTATTTTTTTTGATTTAAAATGCGTGCGTGTTATGTTTCGCACGCTTGTAGAAAATATTTATTATTCTGATTAGTGCGGAAATTTAATCTTTCCGCACGCAATTGCCACTGATCCGAACGACGCGCGACGCGGAGCGGAGTTCGAGCAAGCAGGCAATGACGGAAAAGATACTTTACGCAAAAAGTCGATAATAAAAAAGTTATAGTCGGAAAAAAAACTTTTCCGTACTACTGTGTCACTTTACAAACTAACAAAAAAATATATTATTTATAATTAATATTTTAAATTGGTATTATTATGTCACCCTTAGAATATTTTGTCTGTGAGTGGTAATACTCTAAAAAGAGAGCGTTAGACCATGCTCTAAAAAGAGGAAAAAGGTACTTCCCTAGGAATTGGTGCAGCGAAGTCAAAGGGAGGAGCTAAAAAATAAGAGAGTGGTAAACCAAAGATTTCATTTACAGCAGCCACGGAAATAGCAAGTTAGTCTCTCTTTAGTTTCGAAACGTGGAAGATTTTTTGTAAGTTCTCAAAAAAACAAAAAAAATGTCGTGTGAAAAATTTAAAATTGTAAGTGACGAAGACATGTGGCCTGACATGCCATTAACCTTCGATACGCAACTTTTTCAGGAGAATGTGGTTATTGAAGATAGTGATGATGAAGTAATTAACCTCATCACGCAAGAGGTCGTTCCTCCGCAGCAGATCCCGCCTCACCAGCCAACAAGCCAGCTTTACACTGTAGCATCATTTGAAAGGTAAAAAATTGTAATTAGTTCTCTTTATTACTCTTACTTCTGTATAAAACTGAAAAACATATTCAGCTCCTTAAATAAATATTATTAACTTATTTATATATTCTCTAAAGTGAAAAAACATATTGAATTGCGTTATTATTTAAAACTCTGGTAGACATTGACTCAAATTTAATAAGTCTACCCTACCGGAAACAAACCGAAAAAAAAAACCAAGAATAAATTGATTGTTACGGAGGTTTTAGCTTGAGTTGTATTGGGTTTGGGTTCGTTATAATAATTTTTTCTTGGGTTTTTTCCAGGAGTTTTTTCCGGGTTTTTTCCGTGGTTTTTTTCCGGTTTTTCCCCTAGATTCATATTATAGCTCAATTTACTTTCACAAATAAAAAAAAATTAAAGTAATTTTGTTTTGTTTTGTTATTTTACAGATTGGATCAAGAGCAGGCAGGGCCATCGGGTGTAGCCGTTGTGCGATCGGGACCAGCTGCCCAAAAGTAAAAAATATGTTATTAATTAATTATTAAGGTATATTAGTCAAGAAATTGGTAGAAAATTGTCATTAGTAGTTTATATATATTCTCTAAAATGAGAAACATATTGTCTTGCGTTATTATTTAAAAAATCAAGTAGAAATTGTTCCAAATTTAACAAGTCTACTCTATAAAAAAGCACTCTTGATATTTTGATCATTCACTTTCACAAATAAAATACGATTATTTATTAATATGACTCAAAAAATTATCTCCAAAATTAAATATATATCGTCTTTACCTTGATTTGTTGATTCAATTTAATGTGTAAATACAAATGAAAATATACAGTAGTGTTTCTATACAGTTTCCTTGTTTTGTTTTATAGATTCAATGAGCCACAGGAGGCGAGTTGTTCGGGAAACCGTTCAGGACCAGCAGCACCAATGAATGAAGTTGGGGAACCGCCCAGAAAAATACGGATGTTGGATGACCGAGTTCTGCGGCCTGGAAGGTATTCAAATCAGTTTTTTTTTAAAAATAAAGTAGCATTTGCTTTTATCTATATACTACCTTAAAAACCGCCAGCTTCGCCTGCGGTTTTACCCGAGTTTTCCTGTTTTCTTTCTTTAGATGGTAAAAACTTATGTCACCTTAAACCGATTTTGATTAAATGAAGCCCGCTAAGTAATCCAATAGTGAAAGCTCTATTAAAATTGGCTTTACAGTTTTTGCGTAATTATGTGAATTACCCATTTTTCTGCTTTGGTCCTAAATTTTGTCCAATCGAAATCGTTCTAGTAGTTTTTGCGTAATAACATATTATATATTATGTACAGAAATTACCCCTATAGAGATTTATTATATGTATGGATACTATAATAAATCTATAGATAGAAATTGTTAGTTAACTAAACGTCACAAATCAATTAAAAATTGGTTCACATTTAATGACAGGGCAAGTCTTGTTGGAGATGGTGCGGTGTAGATTCAATTTGATATGTAAATACAAATGAAAATGTACAATTGTGTTTCTATACATTTTTTTTTGTTTTGTTTTATAGATTCCATGACTCAGAGGAGACGGGCTGTTCGGGGAACCGTCCAAAGCCATTCTATACGCAGGGGGGGGGACAGGCGCGACTCATAAGATTAAATAGAGAGGTTGCGAATGAGGAGGGCAATTTAAATAAAAAAAAAGAAGCGAAGGAAAAACTCAGCGATAGGGTACGACGTGACCTAGGTCTTTAAGTTTTTTCTTTCTTTCTTTTTTTTATTAAAGTATGTAAATAATGTGTAAATAATTTAGCTATGTAGTTTTTATATTATATATTGTGTATTTTTTAAGTTTTATTTCCTTCTTTTTTTATCAAAGTATGTAAATAATATGTAAATAATTTATCTACGCAGTTTTTATATTATATATTATGTATTTTTAAAGTTTTTTATACATTATATATTATGAAGTTTGGTAGATTCTTTTTTTGTTATAAAAAATGAGCTTTGCAAACCACATCGTGATATTAAAGCCAATCCAGCAATCCTATCACCACAAGTACAAAAAAAAGCGCTACTTAATTTAAAAAACGAGGTTCTATTTGAAATGAAAGTGACATTTTATTACTAATTGGACTTTCCAAAATAAAAATTAGTCGAATTACGTTATAATATTATATGTAATTTACATTTAAATTGTCATTAGAATGTGACACCTTAATAATATTTGAAGTTTAATGTGAAAACACATTCCAACCACCAGTTAAATTTTAACTGGGTTTAAGACTAAAACAAACTAGGTGGTGTGTAAATTTGACACCTATTACTGCACTTAAGAGGAAAAAAGGACAAGTTTAACAATGTTATTGTATTGTAAATAATAAGCAGAGCTTTAATAGCTTTGATTTAACAAATTATTAACTGGGTAAAGTTGTGTCAATTTTAGTACACCTCTTATTGTGATGAACTGAAAAAATGACAAACCTAATAATAGCAGCTCGAGCTTTTGCTTTATGGTATTTTAAACAATAACATATCTTTAATAATTGCAAGCTCCTTTTATTGTTGCGTTTTGAGAGCAATACATGCCACTGTTCATTTGCCTCATCCTGTATACAATCGTTTCACAACGTATTAAAATCCTTATTCTAGCATAATCTCACCCCAACAAGTTACCGCCTATAGTTCACATTTTGATCCCTGTGGTCTTTTTTCTAAGAAAAGCCGCTTACTAAAATAACAAACATTAATCTTAGCGAAGAAATCTACCATTCATCGAAAAAGTAAAGTGCATTTTTATGTCTCACAACAAAGGGATGCTCATTAAAAGACCAAATCTACCCATTTAGGGTGAAAAAAAAGCTAGGCATATATGTTTGGGACGGACATTAACATTAGAACACTAAGCTTTCGCTATGGTTTTTGCTTGGTGTTTTACCATTTATCTTGGCAGCGCTTTGCATTTTTTTTAATCACGCAAATATGGGCCCAGAGGTAGCTCTTATAGTAAAAAGCAAAACACATATTTTCTTAAAAAACAAAAGATCAAAAGATCTTGGGTGGAAATAACGAAAAATATTTCCACCCAAGATCTTTTGATCTTTTGTTTTTTAGTTTCTTTTCGGTGGAAGTAACTGATTTGGAGGTTTTTTAACTTCTTCTTTACATATTTTCTTACCACAATTTGTTTATATTTTTAAGACAATTTATTTTGATTTATATAAATATATACAGCCTTTCTCCTATACATTCCAAAAAAAACATAATTTTATAAGGAAGCCAAAACAAATATAAAATGAATTATTAAAGCGCAAAAAAAACCTATCGGCATCCCCACCTAGCTCAAAAAATAGTGGAGGAGGAAAATGTCATCCCCTCCTCGCTAGAAACTAAAGTAATGGTGGGAGAAAAGTAGAGGGGATAAGTAAAGAGGAGGGGGCGAAGAGTTTAGGTAAAGAGGAGGGGGCGAAGAGAGTAGGTAAAGAGGAGGGGGCGAAGTGAGTAGGTAAAGAGGAGGGGAAAAAGAGGAGAGGGGAAGAAGGGGGGAAAGGGGGGGTGTACACCTGTATAAAATTATAGTTTTTTATTTTTAAACCAATTATTTAACAATAATACATTTTCTTTTTCACCAAAAATTATTATAATGCATAAAACAGTGAAAATTCATGTTGGCTCTTTTCAACTTTTTTAAATTGGGACAACCCAATTCGTACATATCCACAACATTATTATTTATTAAATTCGTTAACCAAATTTTTTTATCCACTTCTTTAACAAAAACTGTATTATGTTGAATAATATTTTTTATAAAATGAGTAATATTTTCTAATGTTAAATAACTAAAGTCAAGTGTCCTATTCCCACCCATGTAGATTGTCTGTGTTCCATTGGGCTTGACGTCGAAAGTCTTCGTGGAGCCAGGTAGACTTCATGGGTAAATTAACCATATGGTGAGAAATTTCATTGCCTATAGCAATTTCTTTGCATATAATAAAGTCACTATCTTTATATTGGAAGCCTTGGACGTCCAGAATAAACATTTTTAAACTACTCTTACGGTGCTGGTTAAGGGGTTGTATTTAACCAATCGATCGTGCAGTATTAGGCAGTATGCTGTAGTTTTGTCAGGCACAGCTTTTTTCGTTTCAAACTCAATTCTGATATCGACTGCACCACCTTTTAGCACGTCTTCACTCTGTCGTGAACAATCGATAACTATCAGTGGAGCATTATTCTTAAAGTTTATTGGGTAGAGACAGAGTTCGCTCTACTCGCGATAGTAGTAGAATTTTTGAAACTGCGTATACATTTCATAGAGTATGGCATATTGATTGTTGTCAAAGTCCAGGTTTAAATTATCATAGGGGAAAACCTCAGAGTTCAGGTAAACATTTAGATTTGTCAGATGCAAGTGATCGAAACGACTCATATTTTTATTTAGCATATTTTTTCTGTTGGTCTGAAAACCTATGATAATAAACCTCGGTTTTTCTAGCTGAGTCGATGATTTTACAGCCCAAGTGTGACTAGTAGTGGTTTGAAGTTGAGGATATTCATGCAGCTCCTAGCTTCTAAAGGCAAGATTAAGGTCCCTATCTCCTTCCAGATAATTGTAGTTTTACTTTTTGATTATCGGACAGTCTAAAATAAGGGACTTTCAATAAAACTTTATTCAAAACCACCTTATAGGTTTCCTTTTTATCTTCATTAACAATGAGAGCGTTTAAGTCAGAGTTGCTTCTTATTAGTACCAGCTCTTGCCGCACGTTTAAAATAATTTTGTGATGGTCTTCAAATACACCCATAATGGCTTTAAGTGGTAAACATGTGTTAAAATTACCACAGCCATCTAAAAGTGCTGGATTGTCTTTAACTAACCAGCCGGCGTTTAAAAGAGCGTTATTATCACTCTTCTTAAATGAGCAGTAACCCTTCATTGTCGATGTAATACCAGGATTACTCACACGGTCCACAATGTGTGCCAAACCGTTGTTGACAAAGTGCACATTTGTGGTGGCAGTATTATCATCTTTTAGTACCTTGCCCTTAAGGTAAAGAACACTTTGGCTAGGCAAGGTATAGAGGTCTTGAGTTTGTATTGGAATTCTAATTTCGTCGTTGCTGTTTAGCATTGTGGAAGCGTAGAGCTGATGGGTATGTAGTTGATAGCTCACTATAGAATCGTCCAAAATCACATTTTCAGTCACTTTTAGAATATTACGACTCATTTTGTTATTGTTGTCGAAAAATACCTTAAACTACACCTTAGTGATAAAAATAATTTTCTTAGGTTACAGCTTACAGGGAGTCTTAAATTTTACCAAAATTTTCTTAGGTTTTTTCCCATGATAAATGCTGCTTTTTAATTTAAATCCCAAATAGGTTAAAAGTGCTTTACTTTGCGATGTTAGCTCTTTCACTATCTCTCTGCGACTAAATTGTTTATCACGGTATGGTATCTTCTTACCCATTTTCTCGCTCATAAACGCTTTGTCATAAGGGGCACTAAACAAATCGTGATTATATAAAAACACCATCTTAAAATTGTCTTAGATGCAGTCTAACCGTGATCAGTTCTCCACAAAAATTGATTGGTTTACCGTCCTGGCCTGTTATTTTAAGTAGAATTTCATCAATATAGTGTGTGTTGATTGGTAAATAAATGACATTTCTACTATTTTAAACCCCGGTTCAACATTGAGGTAAAACATACCAAAATCCTAGGGCTTATGTTGTTTTAAATTTTCCTTTATATTTCTTACCACTTCCTTGAAACCCACTGTTTTTCTAATGCGTTTCTGTTTTTTTCATAGTTTGCCTTCTCTTCTTATTTTTCTCTGAAACCAATTTTTTGACCGTTTTAACCCCATGCCTAATTTAAGTTTGGTACTCATAGTTACGGCTACACCCTTGAAAGTCAACTTTTCCTTCCAATTTGCATCGGATGCATGCGTTCTCTGTAAAGCCTTCCTTATTAAAATCCTATCGGCTATGTGTCGATCGTTTAATTCCTTGTAATTTGAATAGGAGATTTCGTATTCTTTACAGGCTTCATCCAACTGATTAATGCCCTTATCTCCCATAGCTAAACGCTCCTTTAGCTTAGTTCCAGGACCACAAAAACTAAACCCTGGTAAATGTAGCTCAAAGGGCAGGACCATCCAACTGCAAAAAAAACAACGTGATGCTTAGTCTTTTAGAACAGTCAAATGGGTTGAGATTTGAAAACGTCTACCTGTATTCAAAAAGTCTTTATCAAACGAAATATTTATATCTCGAAGATCTACTGAAACCTCTTAAAGGGGTAGGATACTACGCTTTTAACAGTGGAGAAAACATTATAGCCCCGTTTTAGGCCAAACCATATTCAGTGTTTATATTTGGTGACGTGGCCTGTGATAAACAAAACATAATAACATTGATTGTTTCTATCTCTCTCTCAGACATATGCAAAGATTCCAAAACACTTGGTGAGGGATAACGCTAACGTATTAACATTATTCAAACAGGATGATTTGAATTTAAAACATGTTTACACGGACCATGTGGGTACTGATATGACATTTGACGAATTTAAAAACATATGTTCGTACTGCTGAAAAAATCCCTATGACTTTTTAATTGTCTTCAAGGATAGCAAAATTGATGAAGGCAGATATTGTAACACATTCGATAATTTCATATATCTATAACAGTGAAAATCTTTTTAGTTTATTAGCTATTGTTTACTCAAACAGCCGTTTCCGGTGAAAAGAACTTGAAGAAAAAATTAATTTCAAAAAGAAAAATTATACGTGAAAAGCTATATCGGTTACAAAACATTTGTAGAACATTAAGAGCAGTTTAAACAAAAATGAGGAAAAAAAATCAACATCACAGAAAAAACTACAGAGACCTAAAACTATAAAAAAAGAGAAGAAGGAAGAGAATGGAGAAGAGGAAGATGAGGAGGAAGAAAGAAAAAAACCCAGAAAAATACAGACCTGCATTAGAGCTATTTAAATCAACCCCTCGCAGTTCAGAACCAATCACCCCCTCAAAACGCCCCAGTAAACAGCTTGATTTTTCTCAAAGTGCTGGAAAAGTTCCAAAAGAAATAGTGTGTGTTGATTGGTAAATAAATGACATTTCTACTATTTTAAACCCCGGTTCAACATTGAGGTAAAACATACCAAAATCCTAGGGCTTATGTTGTTTTAGATTTTCCTTTATATTTCTTACCACTTCCTTGAAACCCACTGTTTTTCAAATGCGTTTCTGTTTTTTCATAGTTTGCCTTCTCTTCTTATTTTTCTCTGAACACAATTTTTTGACCGTTTTAACCCCATGCCTAATTTAAGTTTGGTACTCATAGCTACGGCTACATCCTTGAAAGTCAACTTTTCCTTCCAATTTGCATCCGATGCATGCGTTCTCTGTAAAGCCTTCCTTATTAAAATCCTATCGGCTATGTGTCGATCGTTTAATTCCTTGTAATTTGAATAGGAGATTTCGTGTTCTTTACAGGCTTCATCCAACTGATTAATGCCCTTATCTCCCATAGCTAAACGCTCCTTTAGCTTAGTTCCAGGACCACAAAAACTAAACCCTGGTAAATGTAGCTCAAAGGGCAGGACCATCCAACTGCAAAAAAAACAACGTGATGCTTAGTCTTTTAGAACAGTCAAATGGGTTGAGATTTGAAAACGTCTACCTGTATTCAAAAAGTCTTTATCAAACGAAATATTTATATCTCGAAGATCTACTGAAACCTCTTAAAGGGGTAGGATACTACGCTTTTAACAGTGGAGAAAACATTATAGCCCCGTCTCAGGCCAAACCATATTCAGTGTTTATATTTGGTGACGTGGCCTGTGATAAACAAAACATAATAACATTGATTGTTTCTATCTCTCTCTCAGACATATGCAAAGATTCCAAAACACTTGGTGAAGGATAACGCTAACGTATTAACATTATTCAAACAGGATGATTTGAATTTAAAACATGTTTACACGGACCATGTGGGTACTGATATGACATTTGACGAATTTAAAAACATATGTTCGTACTGCTGAAAAAATCCCTATGACTTTTTAATTGTCTTCAAGGATAGCAAAATTGATGAAGGCAGATATTGTAACACATTCGATAATTTCATATATCTATAACAGTGAAAATCTTTTTAGTTTATTTGCTATTGTTTACTCAAACAGCCGTTTCCGGTGAAAAGAACTTGAAGAAAAAATTAATTTCAAAAAGAAAAATTATGCGTGAAAAGCTATATCGGTTACAAAACATTTGTAGAACATTGAGAGCAGTTTAAACAAAAATGAGGAAAAAAAATCAACATCACAAAAAAAACTACAGAGACCTAAAACTATAAAAAAGAGAAGAAGGAAGAGAATGGAGAAGAGGAAGATGAGGAGGAGGAGGAGGAAGGAAGAAAAAAACCCAGAAAAATACAGACCTGCATTAGAGCTATTTAAATCAACCCCTCGCAGTTCAGAACCAATCACCCCCTCAAAACGCACCAGTAAACAGCTTGATTTTTCTCAAAGTGCTGGAAAAGTTCCAAAAGAACAGCCTGGACACAGTTATAATTTGAGAAAAGCTATATGATAAGAGAAGATGAAAAACAGCGTGAATATTAGGGGAGCAAAGACAAAAAGTCTTGAATAAATCCTTATCGGATTTCTATAATCAGTTTGATCCTTTACCTGCTCGATATATTAGACACTTTATGGAGGATCCCTTAACAAACCCATTAACAATGGATCTTAAAACCGTTTCAAAATTTCAAGTTAAACGAGATGACATTGATAACTTCTATATTGGTGACAAATAAATTTTGATGGACCTAATTTGGTGATTAAGGACCTAAGTTATAAAGGTACCCCTGGATTGTATAAGTTGTTCTTTCAAAGAAATATGCCCTAAACATTCACAAACTATGATGCGGACGCTTTTAGAGATATCATTAACAGAACTAATGCGAATAGAAAAAATATTTTAAATCTACAGGGGATATCATAACGGACAGTGTTTCAGAGAAGTTTAATATTTAAAAAACGGGGTGGTCAACGAGGGATGGAAATGGAGTTTTCAAACAACCCTATAGAATACATATACTGCGATGATCCAAATGAACTTGTCGAGCGCTTGCGTTTATTATTTGCATCTCAGACAGCAGGCCACATGGGTCACAGAAACGAAATTAATTCTATTATTGAAGAGCTAAGGGAAGCTGATATTATCGAGTAAAAAAGATGGTTAACTTTATTACAGATGTCAAACGTCAGGTTGTTAATGAAATACATAAACCGGCTGGGAAAAATTTCACCCGACGCAGAGTAATAAAAAATCATTAAATGATTTATTTTAAGCGGACCTCGTAGAAATGATAAAACGCTTCCGAAAATAAGGGAGTCAAGTATATTTTGGTCGTAATTAACTTTTTTTCAAAGTACGTTTGGGCTTTCCCTTTAAAAACCAAAACGGGACATGAAGTATCTCAGGCCATGGAAAAAGTTTTTAAGGTGCAAGCCCCCATACATCTTCAAACCGATTTGTGTAAAGAATTTTATAATTCTTCCATGGAAAAAGTGTTTAAAGTAAAACACTACAGCTCTTATAGCGAAAAAAAGGCACAAATAGTGGAAAGAGTAAACAGAACACTAAAATATTTAATGTGGAAAGAATTTAACTACCAAGGCTCCTACAAGTGGCTGGATTTACTATCTAAAATAGTAAATACGTATAATAATCGAAAGCATCGCACAATCGGCATGAAACTTGCCGAGGTAAAGAAAAAACATAAACAAATTTTGTTAAATACAGCCTATAGTCATATAAAAATTACTTTAAAACTAAATATTTGATTGGAGATCATGTGCGCATTTCAAAAATTCGTGGTGTATTTGATAAAATGTACATGCCTAATTGGTCGACAAAATCTTTACCATAAAGAAAATACATAAATACATATTGGAAGATGACAAGAAAAATGAGATTACAGGAGGATTTTATGAACTTCAGTTGCAAAAAGTAACGTATCCTGATGTCTAGCTGGTGGAAAAAATCTTAAAACGCTCTAAAAATAAAGTGTTTTAAATGGTTAGGATTATTAGTAAACATAACAGTTGCATAGATAAATCTAATGTTGTTTAAAATTAATTTAAAAAATATATTATAAAATAAAAAAAAATGTCTTTTATTACCTATTATTATGCAAGATTACATAGCGTTACTTATTTTTTAGATTCTTCATAATTTTTTGGGTTTCTAAAGTATTTGGGGGGGGGGCGTGTGCTTTCATCCAACGATCCCATGTGCATGGTATACAGTAAGAGTTTTGTAAACCAGTTTTCCCTTTACATTTAGGGCATATTATATTTTACGGGTATTGGCATTTTTTCTTCCTTCTTTATGCTTTAGTATTTAGTATTAGGTAAGTCTTACTGTCGAATGTGTTTTAAACAAAGACTTTCATAATAATAATTCCACATTTGAAAGAACAAAACCAACCAATTAGTTTTCCTTGGTTGCATTAGAGTAAAAAAGCTTTTTAATAATTGAAATCATTTCAGTTGTAGTTCTAAAGCTGCTTTTCTTTAGAAATGAGAAGCAAAGCCAATGTTCCACAAGTATATCATTCCCTTCGGTGTGAAAAGTGTCAGAGACTCGACTTGGTAAAAATTAACCCAGGCGATAGCATAGCTTCGTACACGTGTGATATTTGTCGAAATTCAAGTTTAGGAAAAAATCCTAAAAACATACATAAAAGAAAGACGACTGGAAAATAACAATATGAATTCAATAATGATAATCATCAAGAATTTGTGAAGACATATATTCATAACACGGTTTGCAAATACGATGGTGTAGATGAAGTGGGTTAACATTAAAACATAATTTAAAAAGTGTCTTGTTTTATTTAAATCACCCTCGTATCCCATTTAGTTTCTATTTTTTGTTGCATTTTAAAACATCATGATAAATTTATGAAAAACAAGTTCATAGGTTATCTGTCTTTGTTCTAAATTAGCTCATTAGTAAGCTTTACGTAAACATGTTATTTTAAAATTCTTGACAAACAGGGTCATGGATTATCTTGAGTATACTCGATTTTGTCTGAACAAAAGTGTACATTTTGATCATTTTAAATCCATATAATAATAATATTATTTATCTTAAAAATATAAACGACTATTATTTGTTTTATTTCATCATTATTTTTCGTTTGAATAGTGATAGGGGATCAGAGGTCAATTAATTATAATTCAAAAATAAATCAAAGCAAGTAAACAGGTTATTTTAAAATTATTGATAAAACAGGGTCATGGGTTATCATGAGTATACTCGATTTTGTCTTAACAAAAGTGCACATTTTGATCATTTTAAATCCATATAATAATAATATTATTTATCGTAAAAATATAAATGACTATAGCCTTTTAACTCGAGCAGCGCAGTAACACTTCCAATATTTTCCAAAGAATTAATCCAATCGCTATAACGCGAGATATCTGGCAAAAAAGACTAAGGTCTTTCTTTGAGCACTTTAATGACCTTTTGGCTTCTCATCTCTCTAAGAATAAATAGCATTGCAACACAGCAATCTAACAAAAAAATAATTTTTCAAATCGATCACTTACAACTCGAGATATTCACAGAAAACTACTAAAGTCTTTTGTCCCCTACGCAGCAAACCAAAATTAGTCTTTTACAGAATCCATGGGAGAAAAACGTGCGCACATAGTGGAAAAAGAACCTTCGGTACACCGGCTGATATTTTTCAAGTAGTGCCCCTTCGACACTCTTGAAATAATAAGGCCCCAATGCTACAGGTGTACGTTATTTTCTTCCATACATTATAATTTTGGCACTTGTGACCGAAAGAATATTAGGGAGTTTCAACCATCAGAGAATTTCAGCAGGAATACGTTAACGTTAACGCTAAGTAGTCGAAGACCTTGTGGCACTTGACAGCATGGCTAGAAGTCACAAATGACAGGTGCATGTCACTCATACACACTAGAGGACCCTGTAGAAACCACAAGCAGACTCACTCTGTAGAACATAAGTCACGTGATCACATCCCCTATTCACACAGGGCTTTATGGCATCACCTTGCAACCCCGTGCCGTCATTGGACTTTCAACAGCCACTGGTCAAGTGACGTCATTGGTGATCACTTCTTGCAGAATGACCTTGAGTTGACCACCATTTTTTCTGTTATAAGAGAACCCTCGTGCATTGGGACCCTGGGGGTTATTGTCATGTTGTGTGTGTGTGGGTGTATTTAAATGTAGGGAGGTGGGTGTGTGGGGTTTGTTTGGTGTAGAATGTTCAGTATATAACATGGTATTGGTGTTTTATTAGTTGTTGTTTCAGTTGATTGTGGTGTTATGCTTGTGGGTTTGTTGGGTGGGGGGGGGGGCGTTTAGGGTGGATGGAGTTGGGTTGGGTATACACATTCTTAGACGATTGAAGGTGAATGTGTTTCCCAAAGTTGCGATGCTCTTTTTTCTGTTATAGGAGCACCCTCGTGCATTGGGACCCTGGGAGTTATTGTGGTGTTGTGTGTGTGGGTGTGTTTAGATGTAAGGTGGATGTGTGGGATGTGTTTTGGTGTAGAATGTTGGGTGTGTGGGGTGTGTTTTGGTGTAGAATGTTGGATGTGTGGGGTGTTATTGGGGTTGTGGGGGTAGGGCTGTTGAGTTGTCTGTTTATTGGTAAGTAATTTATTTTTAAATTCATTTGTACGTTAAGGCAGCTGGCGTTAGTTTGAATTTCTTTTATTATATGTAGGTCTTCTAAAAACTCGAGGCGTGTGTAGTTTTTTGTGTTAGTAGAGTTTAGAATTTTGAAATTGTGAGTAGGGCTAAAGTTATTTTTCATGTTTACTAAGGTGTTCTTTTATACGGGTTCTTAGTTGTCTGCAAGTTCGGCCTATGTACGAGGCATTACAGTCATTGCATTCTAGTTTATACATTCCGTTTTGGTTAAATTTTGGTATTTTATCTTTGCTGTTGGTGAGTTGTTTACTTATACTATTTGTGTTTCTAAAAGTAGCGATGGTGTATTGGTTTTTCTTATTTCTCGGGCTATTTTGGATAAGTGATTGTCAATTAATGGGATTGATACAGAGGTTTTAGTTGTGTTATTAGGTTTATTCTGTGTTACTGTTAGTGAGGTGTCTATGGAGTAATCAATGTTTAATCAGTTGCTGTTATTATTTTAGTTAAGAATTATAACAAAATTATTGAAACACTTTTTGTGTGGGTTATATTTTTTCTCTTCATTATCTTTGGCTGGGCGGAGATTCTCTGGGAGGTGGTGCTGGTTGGGTGTCTGTGACAATGTCTGAATTAAGCAATAGTCGACGGGAGAGTGAACCTGACTGCCTTTTTTGTGAGTCTTCTAAATGTCCGTTCCATAAACACTGGCTTGGATGAATTATACTATAGTGGATATACAGTTGTGGACAAAATATTAGCAGTGGTCAAATAAAATAAACATATTCTATTAAAACGGATAAGAAATTCCTTTCTGGTTAAAAATAAATGTATACCTCATTTGCTTATCATGTTTACTTAGTATCCTATTGAAATTACGAGAATAAAAAAAAAGATAAACAAAATATTTTATTTTTTGAAAAAAATGCCAACCTAAAATCGATCAAAATAATAGCAGTATTCGTTCAGTATTAAGGTGTTTCACTTGCATAAGATTTTTTCTTTTAAAAGTACATTCAGAATAATCTGTAGTATCTTTTTAATTTATTATTTGTAATTTACAGTGATAAATAAAATTTTGCATTACTATATAATGGGCAGAAAAAAGCACTGTACTCCTGAAAAACGCGAGTTAATAAGAAAATTGCGGAGAGAAGGTAAATTATACTCACAGATTGAAAATATTATGGGATGCTCAGCTAAAATGGTCGCAAATGCTTTAAAGTGGCAGCCAGTGCCTGAAACACGCGGGCGTAAGCGCAAAACTACGCCAAGAGAGGATAAGCTTTTACTCAGATCAGCAAAGATAGACCCGTTTGCTTCATCTACACAGCTTAAGCAGAGGGTAGCACTGGATGTGACTATAAGAAGACGACTAACAGAACAACACCTGAAAGCTAGAAGCCCAAGGAAAGTACCTTTATTAAGTAAGAAACAAAGAAAAAGACGATTAGAGTTTGCGACAAATCACGTTAAATGGCCTTTGACTAAATGGCGCAACATATTATGGTCTGACGAATCCAAAATCGTTTTATTTGGCAATACAGGTCGCAGAACTTATGTTAGACGCCCTTTAGGTACTGCATATCAGCCTCAATATACTCTCAAAACTGTAAAGCATGGAGGGTCCAAAATTATAGTCTGGGCATGTTTTTCATATTATGGTGTAGGGCCCATATTTTGGATAAAAAACATAATGACCGCTAGTATCTATGTAGATATTTTACGAGATATTATGCTGCCTTATGCAGAGGAGGAGACCCGAAACATACTAGTCGGCTATGTAAACAATTTATCCAAGATGAGAAAATTAATGTCCTAGACTGGCCTGCATAAAGCCCGGATCTTAACCCCATAGAGAATTTATGGGGTGATATTAAAGATGCCGTAGCACGTGAGAAACCTACAAATCAAGAGCAACTATGGTCTGTAATTCAAGATTCCTGGAATAACATTCCTATTACCAGGTGTCAGGATTTGATTAATTCTATGACACGTCGGTGTGAAGCTGTTATTTCTAATAAAGGGTTTACCAGCAAGTATTAGGTCAGTAAGGATTAAAATGAGAAAATAAATTAAGTTTATAGCATTCTTAATATTTTTATATTTATTTACAGAAACACTGCTATTATTTTGTCCATCAAAATTCTACAATTTATTTTTAAAAAATGCATCCTTGCTACAATTTTGTTTCGTTTTTTGGGGTATAACTCTACTTTATGTATATCTTTAAGTCAATGTGTCATATCTTAGTTTTTGGTATAAATAAAGGATTCATATTTTATTTTCTCTAGCACTGCTATTATTTTGTCCACAACTGTATATAAAGGATTTTAAAATAATTCGTGATTTTTCTCTTACGGTGATATTTTTCCATCCATGTTAAAAAATATATTTCTAAAATGTAATTCATTCTTAAACACTTCACTAACTACTGTTTTTATTATTTTTCCGTTCCTATGTAAAAGAAAAGATCAATTAATGAAATCGTTTGTTATAGTGATAGTTTTGTAACCGTTTGTATAGTTTTTAAACGAATTTTCCTTTTTTTAAACTGCAGTTTCGTTTTAAAATTTGTTATATGATTTATGTAATTAACGATTGACTCTTTTATGAATCGCACACGCAGGGTTTCCGACAAACATTTTAAAATTTTCAAATTGTAAAATGTTTTTTTAAGGGTGGAGGTGTATTAAGATATTGTGGGTTCCATATTAAAAAGAAATATAAGAAATACATAAAATAAAAAACCCCAGAAATAACATATTTATTTTCGTTGAAATTACAAAATGGTCAAATATAGTTAAGGAGATTAAAATATTTACTTAACAGTATAAATAGGTAATTCTAGAATTCAATTCTGGGATTCTCAAATAATATAAAATCTTATCACAATAACCAATTGCAGACAAGCTACCATTAATAGGTAATTAAGGAATTTCCAAGTCTGGTTAGTTTCCTATAGATTAGCAAGGGATTAAGATAATAACAAAGGGACAACAAATTCGGAACCAGAGGTTTTTACGAAAAGATAATTAAGGAAAAGATTTGTCGAGAAACGAGAAAATTCAGAAAGGAGAACAGACATTTTTGGTTGAGCAATCTTTAGTTAAGAAGCTAGGCGTTTATTTTTGAGTAAAAGAATATAGTTATCTATCTATTTTAAAATCTGTATAACAAGTATTCGAAAGTTGAATAAATAAAATTGATTTATATATAAAATCAATTAGCCCGTGATTGATTTAGTTACTCCACATAGTTTTCATTACAAGCTAACCAGTTAACCAAACGTCATAGACACCAAAAATTCAATTTGTTTTTTGGTCTGTCGTGTGTTTGCGTGACTGTCCCACCGTCGATCACGCAAAAAAACTACTGAACCGATTTTAATGGGAGTTTTACTAATTAATTGCTTGAATTTCTAGGATGTAAGCAATTACATTCGAAAAAAAATCATCAGGCAAAGCTGATTATTTTGATAGTAAAAACCTTAGGCAAAGCTGAGTACAGTTTACTATTTTTTTTACATTAGGACAATGTTTAAAGTTTTTTTTTTATTTTTTACAGTGGATAGGCAGGACTGCTTCAACCAGGGGGAATAGTTGCCCCCCCCCCCATCGAACTACGACCGCGACAGGCCGGTCCATTTTCCAGATTCAGGGGGGGACACCGGTAGAAGTACGGCTTGTGCGAGGCCCCCAGCAAGTTCCGGTTCCGGCAATTCAAGTTCCAGACGAAGACGAATTTCTTACCGCGCCGCAAAATGACGCTATGCAGCGCGTCAGGCAGCAGAGGCTTGAAATTCAACAATCGATTAGCGACGCGGAGGCGATAATTATTCGCCTTTGTCGGGAATTCAAGGAAGCTGAGGGACGCCTTAATAGGGAAAAGGAGAGAAAATTTTTGGAAATAGTAGGATTTTGTTCTTTTCCCTTAGTGAGGGAAAGTGCATGTAGTATATTTAGGTTTAGTTTTTAGTTTTACGTATATAGTTTTAATATAAGTGTAGTTTTGTCTTAATTTTAATTTTTAATAAAAAACTATTTAATTTTTGATACCTATGTGTATTATTTATTTTTGCATGAAACCGAACTTTGCACCGCAAAGTTAAACCTTGTTTAAATTAAACCGGTCTTTAGAATTTAGCACTTTGGTATTTTAAGTTTATTGTCCAGGTTTCACAGTGGTGTAATTGGTATATCATTAAAATATAAAACCAAATAAATAATTTTAAAGAAAACGAAAAACCCCTAAAGGCGCATTTACACAGACAAACTTTCCTTTGATGTTGAAATGCCGACAAACATTTACACGAGCCTCTTTTGCAAAATGTTCAAAGAAATGTTCGAGCAAAATCGCGTACAAAAAAACACACGTAAATTTTGGAGAGAATGTTGAGCAAAATTTGTTTGAAGAAATGATGGTAATAAAAATTTCTTACAAATTTAAATTTTATAGTTTTATGGGAATTCATTGAACTTAACTGAAAATAGAAAGACTAAGTTTTAAAACAAGGTATTTTTAATTAAGTGCTTTCCGACGGAAAAACGATTTGATGTCGAAATTCACATTTTACCTCATAAGCAACTTCGATTGACCTTATTTTTATAGGGGATATGCCAGTATACTTGTAACTTTTTTGGGGTTGTAAAAAAACGAGAATAAAAAAATAATAATTGGCACTTATTTATTGCTGTTGCGTGTAAAATGTAATGATAAAAATTTACGTTTAAAAGAATATCTCTTTATTTTACTTCCTAGTTTAAAACACAATACAATATTAATTAAGTCAAATTAAAAAACCTATATACATTTTATTAAATCTCAAATATATGAACAAAAGCACGTTCGGTCTAAATAATACCCATTTATTACCCACTTTTACATCCCTACGATCCCGGCCCTTGTCTAAAAAAATATTATTTAGCAGTAATAGACTAGACTAGACTGAATCGGAATTTTGCTCCTTTGCATATTGTTTGTTCAGTGTCAGTAATCGACATTAATTATTACATTAAATTGACAGTAAATATCTATCTTCAGCATTTTCATGAACCTTTTGCTTTTTTAAGCAACCGTTGGGGCCTTAAACTAACTGGGTAAATCTGGTGTGAGGAATTAAAAAAAAACAATCAAAGCTAAGGGTAAAGTTACAAAAACATGTTTAAAAAAAATCCCCTCCCCACCACTCCTCATAAACGTGAGGCGCGGATTACAGCTTAAAAGTGCAATTTTTGAGTTTTTTGCCGATATTTGAAAAATTCAAAATTTTTTTCGAAAAGAAAAATTTTGCTGGGTTGTTTTTTGAATTTAGGAACAAATCCTTGGAAAAAAAACTCACAAGAAAATCCCAAAAAACCCCCGGGCAAAAAAATCCGGGAAAAACCCTAAGAAAAAAAATATTATAAGTAACCCTAATCCATGTGACAAAACTGATAGCCAAGAATAATGTTTCGCTTGCCGTCGGCTTTTTTTCACAAAAATTTGAAATAAAAGTTGGTGTTCCATTTTTTTAAAGAATTGAGATTACTGATCACTGATGTAAAATTTTATTTATTCTCATCTTTAAAAATATGTTTCCAAAACAGATAGCAATAATTTGCTCAAAAATTTACCCGAACAAAATGTTCAAAGAAAAGCTCACAAAAATGTTCACGCAAAAAATTTTAGATCTTTTGCACGAGCTTTTGTTTGAGCATGTTCGTCTGTGTAATTGCGCCTTAATAGGTAATTAATGGTAGCCGTTAAAACTAAATAATAATAATGTTTTTATACAACTGCGAAATGAGGTTTTTTACAAGGAAAACTTACTCTAGGGCCGGTTTCTCAATAGCAAGTTATAAATTTACCTTTAAGTTATCTTCAGCTGTCTTATTCTGGTTTGGGATATGTCTGCCAACTTTCTCTTTAACCGGAGGGTTAATGCGTAACTCGCTGTTGAGAAGCAAGTCCTGAAAATAGCGCTTTGTACACGGATTTGTCAACATTACACATGACGCATCACTATTATTAGACACTTAAAGTAAATATTTCAACGCATCAGTATCCGTATACCTAACGCGTTCGAAATAAAGTCAAAATACACATATTTTTGACTTGTTTATGCGATGTTTCGAACGATGCCCGCTTTTTTGAAGGGTGCGATGACAGAACTGCTGACTGAAATCGTTGCGTACGTTCGTGGGTCCGTTACGATACGTACATCCTTCCGTACGCAACGAGATTATGTCATCACACCCGTCAAAGAATCAGGCATCGTTCGAAACATGGCATGAGCAAATGAAAAATGTAGCGTATTTTATATATATATTATAGGATGCTGACTAAGAACGTCAAAAAATAAGTAAATAAAAAAAATACAATTAACAAAATAACGTCTTTGCTCGCCTTCGTCTCGACGGGTGTACAGAGTTGTTTACTAACCTTGTTTTTGTAATATAATATTTTAATTACAAATTAATTAAGTTGCAAAATAAAACGTAACTTCTAGATACTAATAATTGGCTCCTTTTATTATTGTGTTTTGGTTCTTTGATATTAAAACTAATATAGGTCCCCAACTATACTTCAGCGGCCATGTATGATTTAAAAAAAAAACAGCAATACAGGCCACTGTTCATTTGCCTAACCCTGTATACATTCGTTTCACAACGTATTAAATCCTTATCCTAGCATAATCTCACCCCAACAAGTTAACGCCTATAGTGCACATTTTGATCCGTGTGGTCTTTTTTCTAAGGAAAGCCGCTTACTAAAATAACAAACATTAATCTTAGACAAGAAATCTACCACTCACCAAAAAATTAAGTGCATTTTTTGTGCCTCTCACATAAAGGGAAGGTCGTTAAAAATAAAATCTACCTATTAAGAGTGAAAAAAGCTAGACATATATATATGTTTGGGACGGATATAGTGTCGCCACTTAAATCACATACCTACCTACACATTAAGTCAATATGCGGCTTTTTTAACCACCCGCATGATGATTTAAAGCTACCCTACAGCTTCGACCTCACACAAACGCACATAAATGCATCTTTTCTATTTTAAAAGCGTTGGATTTTTAACCAAAATAATATGTATATTTTTTAATTTTGTAATAATATTTGTATTACCATTAAAAATACATATTTTGTTACCACAATTTTTTTATATTTCTTAAAACAAATTTATTTACACATACAGAAATATATCGTTAAGTACGCCTACCTGTTTAAATTTTATACATACCAACTTATAATTAATCATAATATTTAAAAAAAAAATACAATTATCTACCAAAAAAAAAGTGGAAGTGGTATATCTAATCCACAAATAATAAACTTTTACGGAAGTAAAACACATATTTTGTTACCACAATTTATTTATATTTTTTAAAACAACTATATTTCGACACACATAAATATATCGTTAACTATGCTTATTTGTTTAAATTTTATACATACCAACCAATCATAATATTTTAAAAAAAAACAAAATAATTTTCAAAATTATTAAAGCGCAAAAAAAACCATTAATATTAATCAGCTTCTGAAAGATATCTGCTTCGGAAGTGCGGAATCACAAAAAAGAGTCTTTCGTAGGTTTTCTTCTGACATTAAGTCGTAAAATGTACTCTGGGAAAATAATCCATAAATAAACTGCCTCTTTTTTCCTTTTTTTCTTTTTTTTTTATACTGGGACTTTCCATCCATTACAGGATCAATGCCCAGTGTTAGCGAAGTGTTTGAAAAGTTAAAGACAAACAAAAAATTATAACAAGTGGAACTCGTTACGTTATTTCAACTACTTTTGATTTTAAAATAATTTCGGCTTTATATTTTTTCAAGAGCAATGTGTAAGTCGTTTGTCATTGCAAAATCATGATTTATTTTCATAATTTATAAGCTTTTTATGTGTTTATTTACTTAAGGGTTGACATTATGGGGCCATAAATATTATTCCTGCTGCAAACGTTTAGTATCTTTAAAGTATAGAAATTCAATATGGGAACACATGTTCAACAGCAGAGCCCTTTTTGTTAGATCTAGAAAAATAAACGTTTTTCACAATGTTCTTCATACTTAAGAATTTTCCATAGATAATTTGAATTTTGATTTCTGCTCATTTTTCTGATTATTTTGGTATGTCATAACTGTATGTATCTTTTTGTTTTTTGTTCAATTCAAATTAGTTTTACGTTACAGGTGTAATAATTTTGTAAATTAATGAACTGATAGAAGTTGTTCAGTATTTTCAAAGAGTTCTTCTTTTGTGCAGATACCTGTGTTCATAAGTTTTTATAATCATTTTTAGAAAAAACTCCCGTTTCTGACTTTTGCGCTCAAATAATATTTTAAATAAATATTCTTTTAAAATTTTGCAAACGGAAAGTTCGTCAAGCTATGGTATCAGTTTCTAAGTATGCGTTTGTAATTAGCACGTAAGTGTTTTTTGACATAAACATTTTTGGCAACAACGCAAGGTTTTTTGGTTGGGTTTTTCCTTGATGTATAAGAGATGCGAACCCAACCTCGTGCCTGTAGGAGCGCAAATACATTTTTACTTATTGTAAGCCTTTAATTCAATTTTTATTGTTTTGGTCAATTGGTGGTCAAGTAATTATTTTAGAGGTGTTTCATTTTTCTGTTTGTAACTATGATCACAGAGTACCTGTTGGTAGGTGATCCGTGCTATGATAGGCTGACAATTTTGGTAGGGATTTTATAGACACGCCTTTAGAAAACCTAGAAGAAGCTTTTCAAAAATTAAGATTTCTGAGTTAATTGGTAGTTCGATTTCTTTAAGATAAGTCTAAATTTAAATATCGCGATTTGTGTCAAATACAAGGTAAACTTTTTGCTTCTTTTTTAAGATAAAGTTCTAGGTCTAGAAATAATTAGTATTTTCTGTAATTTGTGAATAATTTTGGATCTTGTTTCGTAAATTTTATCTGGAGAATGTCTTTAAATTTTGGGTAATTTAAAGTTAATTTTCTATCAACGTTTTGCACAAAAGTTTTTATTACCCACTAATAGGATCCAATATTTGCAATTTTTCTCATATTTAGAGGTGAAGGTTTACCAAGAAGAGTATTGTTTGCTACGGACGGAAAATCTAATTGTCACATAGTTTTTTTCTGTTACTTGCCTTTTATGATTGACCACTATTTCATAAATTCTGTTATTTTATTTGTTTTAAATTACATAAAGTTACCATTAAAATCTCTTACGATGCCATAACTTCTGATTTTTATTTAAACCTAAAATTTTACGTATTTTCTTTTAAGAATTGAAATCAGATAGATGGTTAGTAAATTAAATCAAATTCAATAACGGCTGATGTTATAAAAAAATATTTTAGAAACTTATACTTAAGCCCCGTTCAAACAACCGACAACACTCGCTGGGTTTTGGTTATTTATAATAATTAAGAACAATGAACTATTTAACAAACCTACAGTTCTCTATGCATAAAACTTTATTATAATTCGAGCAATCACTGACATCCATATCCATGCACCTAGCCGGGATTCGAACCCGGGACCTTCCGTGCGGCAGTCAGATACACTGCCCACTGCGCTACGGCGGCCGGCTAAAAATAAACTGCTTACAAAACAAAGCACCACTCAAATATTTTCTAACTTTTTCCAGTCCTTCGATGAATTCTTCTGTTTCTGTTATAAACTGCCAATATAGCTCAGATATATAACTTGACACTAAACTAATGTTTAAATTAATTTTGCAACTGATTTTATTCAACAAAATCGATTTTTAGTCTTGACTGCGATCTGTCACCAACAAATTTGGGTTCACTTTGGCCTAAATATGTCAAAGTGCACTTTTGATAGTTATTAACGGCTTGAATAAAGTCATCACTGAATTTTTCCAAAACTCTTTTTGGTAAAAGCGTTTTAACTTGTTTTCTGTAGGGCTGTCACATAAAGTAGCCAAAACTGATTTTCCGTACCTAGTAATAATCAACTGTAAGTTCTCTATTACATAGGCAGAATGTTTTTACTTCCAGCGACATGTTGTTTTCTTCGTTTAATAAGGCATTAAAATTTGTTAAAAAACTTTTGTCAATTTTCATTTTGTTCAATTTAAGTTGTTTTAACTGTATTTATCAACTATTTGTATCTGGTTAAAATATTGTGGTGCTCTCGTTTATATGTGGATTCCACTTACCCAAACTCTAACTTGTACTCCTTCTCATTATTTAAAATCCACAGATAATTTCGGCCTTATATTTTTTCAAGAGCAATGTGTAAGTCGTAAATGTTTGTCATTGCAAAACCATGATTTATTTTCATAATTTTAAAAGCTTTCTATGTGTTTATTTCCTAAGGGTTGACATTAAAGAGCCATAAATATTATCCCAACTGCAAATGTTTAGTATATTTAAAGTGTAGAAATTCAGTATGGGAACACATGTTAAACAACACGACCCTTTTTGTTAGATCTAGAAAAATGACCGTTTTTCACAATTTTCTTCATACTAAGAATTTTCCATAGATAATTTTGATTTCTGCTTATTTTTCTGATTATTTTGGTATGTCCTAACTGTATGTATCTTTTTGTCAAATTAGTTTTACCTTACAAGTGTAATAATTTTGTAAATTAATGAACTGATAGAAGTTTTTCAGTATTTCCAAAGTGTTCTTCTTTTGTTCGAATACCTGTGTTCGTAAGTTTTTTATAACCATTTTTAGAAAAAACTCCCGTTTGTGACTTTTGCGCTCAAATAATATTTTAAATAAATATTCTTTTAAAATTTTGCAAACGGAAAATTTTTGACAACAACGCAAGGTTTTTCGGTTGGGTTTTTCCTTGATGTATAAGAGATGCGAAGGCAACCTCGTGCGTGTACGAGCGCAAATTCATTTTTACCTATTGTAGGCCTTTAATTCAATTTTTATTATTTTGGTCAATTGGTGCTCAAGTAATTATTTTATATAGTTATTTCATTTTTCAATTGCAACCGTCATTACTTTATTACTTTTTGTTCAATTATCAAAACGAGATCACCTCGTGTTTTCTGTCTTTTTCTTTGCATAAATAAATTTTTAAACGAGAAAATGTTTCCGAAATTTCGTTATAGATGCATTTCATATTTTTATATGTATCCTCTTCTTCTCCACTAATTTAATATGTCTTCCTAGAAGAAGCTTTTCAGAAATTAAGATTTCTGAGTTAATTGGTAGTTCGATTTCTTTAAGATAAGTCTACATTTAAATATCGCGATTTGTGTCAAATACAAGGTAAACTTTTGGAATTTTAAAATGATTTCTTTTGCTTTTTTTAAGATAAAGTTCTAGGTCGAGAAATAATTAGTATTTTCTGTAATTTGTGAATAATGTTGCATCTTATTTCGTAAATTTTAGTCCGATAATTTCTTTAATTTTGGGTAATTAGTTAATTTTCTATCAACGTTTTGTACAAGAGTTTTCATTACCCACTAATAGGATCCTAGATTTGCATTTTTTCTCATTTACAGAGGTGAAGATTTACCGAGAAGAGTATTGTTTGCTCAGGACAGAAAATCTGATTGTCACATAGTTTTCTTTTTGATTTTATAGAGTTTTCGGTAACATGTGTGGAACTTGAGCACTATTTCATAAATTCTGTTATTTCGTTTTATCTGTTTTAAATCACATAAAGTTACCATTAAAATATCTTACGTTCAACTTCTGATTTTTATTTAAACTTAAAATTTGACGTATTTTCTTTTAAGAACTGAAATCATATAAATGGTTAGTAAATTAAACCAAATTGAAGCCCCGTTCAAACAACCGACGGCACTCGCTGGGTTTTGGCTATTTATAAAAATTAAGAACAATGAACTATTTGTTGTATTTTACTACAAAATTATACAAACAGCCCGCTTATCTCTTTAAAAAAATTAGGTTCAGATTTAATGTTCATACTCGTAACATTCGCTTTAAAGAAAATATAACCATTCCTCGACATAAATCTAAATTATTTCAAATCTCGTTTTCATGCAGTGTTCCGCGGATATATAACAAGGTTCCACCAAACCAATTTAAAACTCTTAATATTCAGCCGTTTAAAAATAAATTTAAAAAGTACCTTTTTAAATATGAGCAAAATAAACATTTTTTAGATAACTACTATAACATTTCGTGCTGTACATATCTTTCAAACAATCATTGAAACTTTTCACTTGAAAGTGATTCAAATGTCCATAAAAGTTTATTATATTTTTGGGTAGATAACTCTTTAAAACTAAAGCAAAAAATAGAATACTAGAAATACCAAAATATTCTAGGTTTCATATGAAAAAATTTAGGAAAGCTCCTACAATATGCTAAAATCCACACCACCAATCTCATAAAAAACGAATAAAGGGTGGAGGAGGAAAACGCACCCCTCCTCGTCAGAAATAATAAAGTAGTGGTGGGAGAAAAGTAGCGGGAGAGAAGTAGTGGGTGGTGGCTGCAAGGGAGGGAGGGGGAAGGGGGGGCACGCCTACCTCACTCTCTCCTCCGTATCTAAAAATGGTATAAGTTCTCGACTAAATATGATCAATAAGAATGTTTTGACTAAAAGGGCATCTCTGTCTGTCTTAGAGTATTACCCGTTTAGTATAGGCATGTTGTATATTTTAAATGGAAAAAGTTAATAGCAATATGCTGATTGCTGATAATATCAGTTAGATAGGGGTACTAAAAGTGCTAACAAAAATTGTCATGGTTTTTTTAGGGGATGATTGGGGATGTTTTTGGATTGGTGCTGAACCGTTTGAAAAGACTATTTAAAAAAAAAGTTGTGGCCTTCTTTTATCCCATGCTGATGTCATATTGTATTTATGAAGTATTTATCGATACCCAGAAATGCCGATTCAGGAGTATTCGACGAGCGTCTGGGATGTTGATACTAGATATTATTATGCCTCCTTTTTTTGTGACCATGATGATATCTATAATGGAACTTCAAATTACTTCAGGTCACTTCCTATTTCAACGGAAATAATTCCAACTTTTGATCTTCAAAAAAGAACACCCTGTATGTTTTTACATTTTTGGATTGTTGGGGATCATTCCTCATCCAATGCCCCACCCCAATGTCAATTTTTGACACTTCTGAAAAATTTAATAAAAAAAATATATTTTTTGATCAAGATCAGACATAAATCATTAATTCTGTCCTAAGTAATGCAACAGATATGAAAACAACAGACAGACGGCGCGACAAAAACGATTCAAAATCTCTTTTTACCTTACATAGGACAGAATTAGTGATTCTTGGCCTAAAGTCACGTGACATGCCAAAAAACGTCAAATTTAAAGTTCTATTATAGACCCTATGGTGGTGACCACCTTTTTGGATCACTTGGTATACACTATGACTAAAAAATAAATAGTTTTTGTCTTTTTGGCATAAAATTCGGTTTCTCAAGGATATCTTCTAAAAGGTGACAGACTGTCAAAACTGACATAGAAAAAATGTTAAAAATTTTATTCTCCAACAGATTGAAATCTTCATATGCGACCTTCAAGTTTCTTAGTAGTAAAAGCTTACATGGCAAAAAACTTAGTACTTTTTCTAATGAGGTATTATTAAGAAACCTTTAGAAATCCTTCATAAATGCCGCGTATTATCGATGCTTCAAAAAAAAAACAAACACCATACTGTTTTGAGGGCGACTATTTTTTCGTGCTTTCTTTCTCTTGTCTGTCCTGCACACGAAAGGAAAATACTAATTGTCATTAACCATTTGGTAAAATTTCTTTACCTACGATACATCACAACTTAGTGGTATTATTAGACGTTCTTGGTTTCGAAAAAAAAACGGGTCCAAGCTACGAAAATTTTCAAAGATAAAATAATTAAAATGTCAAGAAAATATGTATAATTAAATTAAAGGAAGCCAAAAATAACTTACTGCCATTATTACGAAAAATCGCCGTGATCGCTGTTGAAAGACTTCAAAAGTTGTCGCACAAATAAACTTTCGGGGAAAAATTTTGAGATCCTTGTCGTAACAATTCTGCAATTTTTTGTTATTATTGTTTATGAGAGTGATCCCAAAATATATGAGAGTAAAAAAGAATAATTCATTAAGAGACTAAATAACAGAAAATATTTTTGTGTAATAATAACCGCCAAGTTCCTCGAATATCGTCCTTTTCGAAAACATGTGCATCTTATAGACCTTCTTCAAGTTGTACTTTTTACGATGGTAAAAGCCATTGATCTTGCTGCTAACAGATTTTGTTTAAGTAGGTAAAGTAGATTCAAAGATATTAGGGAGATTTTGTACGTCCTCCCGTTGAGGGACTTTATCGCTTACTAACGCGATTCAAGGTCGTTTACATCACGTTATTTCTTAGTGCAAATATTTACTATTTGCACCGCTCAAGATTACGCTATTTATCTGTCAAAAGAAGTGAGCTTATTGAGTTTTTCTAGTTTCCTATTTACGAAAATCACGTGATCTTTGCCTGCATTTTCTGATTACGTGGAGCAAGCTTAATTTTTTTCCTCTCATTTTTCTCATTTGCAAAGACCCAAAATGCAATTTTCTATTGAACATTTTTTCCAGTTTTATTTTAAAACATGACTTGTGCACCCCAAGTTAACATTTTCTGTTTTTCAATCCGTCATAACTTCCGAACCACTAATCCGATTATGTTCAACTTGTAGATACTTACGTTGCCGAGAGCTCTGACGAAGGATGGTGGTACTTGCAGACGAGGAACGTTTTGAATTTCTCAATGGCACTCATACTCATGCTCGGGATTACAGTGCTGATATAGTTGAATTTAGAAGGGAGTTGCAAGAGGCTTGCAGGATAGATGGTCGGAATTTAAAAGACATATACTACTTAATTACGGCAAGGTAGGAATTAATATATAAAACAAAATAATATATATAAAATAATATATTTATAGTAGGAGAGTTTTTCAAATTCTTTTTATTTCTCTTGCCTCTAATGTAACATATTTTTTTGTTGTTCTTATATGCGTTTTATTAGTTTTAAAACGACCATTTCAGGAACGTTGGAGCTGCTGCGGAAGTACCGTATAACGCTATTTCGCGGTCTATGTTAAGATGGAGTCGAGCTACAAGACCGAATCTCCCTGACGATTTAAGAAGCTTAGGTGACATATTGGGCACTGGCCAGTGGTTCAGATACGGGCGTCGTAGATTATGACGGAAACCACGCTGTCATTATTGGAAACCCCCAATTTGTCAAAAAGTTTGCAGATACCCAATATGTATTTATGGATGGAACATTCAAGTCAGTACCAAGGAGACCCCAATTTAACCAGATATTTACGATATTTGCTAGTTCCATGAATCATGTAACTATGCTAGCAAGAGATAAAATGGCATATCCTTTTTTTAAAATGAGCAAATAACTGATTTATTACATTGTAGGCTTTCCCAATTCTTAACATATTCATTGAAAACAGAACAAAGGTGCTCCAACCAATTTAAAACTCATATTCAGCCGTTTAAAAATAAATTTAAAAAGTACCTTTTTCAAATATGAGCAAAATAAACATTTTTTAGATAACTACTATAACATTTCGTGATGTACAAATCTTTCAAACGATCATTGAAACTTTTCATTTGAGAGTGATGCAAATCTCCATAAAAGTTTATTATATTTTTGGGTAGATAACTCTTTAAAACTAAAGCAAAAAATAGAATACTAGAACTACCAAAATATCCTAGGTTTTATATGAAAATATTTACGAAAGCTCCTACGCTTCAATTAATCAATAAGAATGTTTTGACTAAAAACGCGTCTCTGTCTGTCTTAGAGTATTACCCGTTTATTATAGGCATGTTGTATATTTTAAATGGAAAAAATTAATAACAATATGTTCTTTGCTGATAATATCAGTTAGATAGGGGTACTAAAAGCAAAAGTGCTAACAAAAATTGTCATGGTTTTTTTAAGGGGATGATTGGGGGTGGTTTTGGATTGGTGCTGAACCGTTTGAAGACTATTTAAAAAAAATTAAAATAAATATTGTATTTATCAATACCCAGAAATGCCGATTCAGGAGTATTCGACGAGCGTCTGGGATATTGATACTAGATATTATTATGCCTCCTTTTTTTTTGTGACCATGCAGATCGTTCGAGTTTAAAACAGCTTTATTAAAAATTTGTACGCATTATTTTTCAAAAGCCTCCGGATATTTTATACGTTAGAACGTTATTTGATTAGACATACGACTTCGACACCGTTTTTTTCGAATATCATTGTAGATATTTTTGTCCTTTCATGCCAATGACAAATTTCGAATTCATGAGGTTTAAAATTAACCCTGGCAAAAAATGCGATCATCCTTAAAAAAATTTCGAGGGGATTACAAGAGGTCGAAAATTGACGAAATAATGAGCGCTATATTTTGTATATATCGGGTGATCCAAAAAGGTGGTTCACCCTCGTTTTTTTTCAGAATTTTCAAGAGAAAAAATTATATATATATAGGTTCTATAATAGAACTTCAAATTTGACGTTTCTCGGAATATCACGTTACTTCAAGTCACTTCCTATTTCAACGGAAATAATCCCAACTTTTGATCTTCAAAAAAGAACACCCTGTATGTTTCTACATTTTTGGATTGTTGAGGATATTTCCTCATCCAATGCCCCATCCCAATGTCAATTTTTGACACTTCTGAAAAATGTAATAAAGAAAAATATATTTTTTGATCAAGATCAGACATAAATCATTAATAAGTAATGCAACAGATATGAAAACAACAGACAGACAGACGGCGCGACAAAGACGATTCAAAATCTCTTTTTACCTTACATAGGACAGAATTAGTGATTCTTGGCCTAAAGTCACGTGACATGCCAAAAAACGTCAAAATTAAAGTTCTGTTATAGACCCTATGGTGGTGACCACCTTTTTGGATCACTTGGTATACACTATGACTAAAAAATTAATAGTTTTTGTCTTTTTGGCATAAAATTCGGTTTCTCAAGGATATCTTCTAAAAGGTGACAAGACTGTCAAAACTGACATATAGAAAAAATGTTAAAAATTTTATTCTCCAACAGATTGAAATCTTCATATGCGACCTACAAGTTTCTTAGCAGTAAAAGCTTGCATGGCAAAAAACTTAGTACTTTTTCTAATGAGGTATTATTACGAAACCTTTAGAAATCCTTCATAAATGCCGCGTATTATCGATGCTTCAAAAAAAAAAACAAACAAAACTTACCATACTGTTTTGAGGGCGACTCCTTTTTCGTGCTTTCTTTCTCTTCTCTGTCCTGCATACGAAAGGAAAATACTAATTGTCATTAACCATTTGGGAAAATTTCTTTACGTACGATACATCACAACTTAGTGGTATTATTAGACGTTCTTGGTTTCGGAAAAAAAAAACGGGTCCAAGCTACGAAAATTTCCAGAGATAAAATAATTAAAATGTCAAGAAAATATGTATAATTAAATTAAAGGAAGCCAAAAATAACTTACTGCCATTATTACGAAAAATCGCCGTGATCGCTGTTGAAAGACTTCAAAAGTTGTCGCACAAATAAACTTTCGGAGAAACATTTTGAGATCCTTGTCGTACCAATTCTGCACTTTTTTGTTGTTATTGTTTAAGAGAGTGATCCCAAAATATATGAGAGTAAAAAAGAATAATTAATTAAGAGACTAAATAACAGAAAATATTTTTGTGTAATAATAATCCAAGTTCCTCGAATATGGTCCTTTTCGAAAACATGTGCATCTTATAGACCTTCTTCAAGTTGTACTTTTTACGATGGTAAAGACCATTGCTCTTGCTGGTAACAGATTTTGTTTAAGTAGGTAAAGTAGATTCAAAGTTATTAGGGAGATTTTGTACGTCTTCCCGTTGAGGGACTTTATCGCTTACTAACGCGATTCAAGGTCGTTTACATCACGTTATTTCTTAGTGCAAATATTTACTATTTGCACCGCTCAAGATTACGCTATTTATCTGTCAAAAGAAGTGAGCTTATTGAGTTTTTTTTCTAGATTCATTTTTTTCCTCTAATTTATCTCATTTGCAAAGACCCAAAATGCAATTTTCTATTGAACATTTTTGTCAGTTTTATTTTAAAACATGACTTGTGCACCCCAAGTTAACATTTTCTGTTTTTCAATCCGTCATAACTTCCGAACCACTAATCCGATTATGTTCAACTTGTAGATACTTACGTTGCCGAGAGTTCTGACGAAGGATGGTGGTACTTGCAGACGAGGAACGTTTTGAATTTCTCAAGGGCACTCATACTCATGCTCGGGATTTAGAAGGGAAATGTAAAAGGCTTGTAGGATAGATGGTCGAAATTTAAAAGACATATACCACTTAATTACGGCAAGGTAGGAATTAATATATTTATAGTAGGAGAGTTTTTCAAATAGTTTTTATTTCTCTTGCCTCTAATGTAACATATTTTTTTGTTGTTCTTATATGCGTTTTATTAGTTTTAAAACGACCATTTCAGGAACGTTGGAGCTGCTGCGGAAGTACCGTATAACGCTATTTCGCGGTCTATGTTAAGATGGAGTCGAGCTACAAGACCGAATCTTCCTGACGATTTAAGAGGCTTAGGTGACATATTGGGCACTGGCCAGTGGTTCAGATACACCACCTGTAATGAAGGAAATTTTTTCTCGGGCGTCGTAGATTATGACGGAAACCACGCTGTCATTATTGGAAACCCCCAATTTGTCAAAAAGTTTGCAGATACCCAATATGTATTTATGGATGGAACATTCAAGTCAGTACCAAGGAGACTCCAATTTAACCAGATATTTACGATATTTGCTACTTCCATGAATCATGTAACTATGCTAGCAAGAGATAAAATGGCATATCCTTTTTTTTTAAATGAGCAAATAACTGATTTATTACATTGTAGGCTTTCCCAATTCTTAACATATTCATTGAAAACAGAACAAAGGTGCTCCAACCAATTTTAAACTCATATTCAGCCGTTTAAAAATAAATTTAAAAAGTACCTTTTTCAAATATGAGCAAAATAAACATTTTTTAGATAACTACTATAACATTTCGTGATGTACAAATCTTTCAAACGATAATTGAAACTTTTCATTTGAGAGTGATGCAAATCTCCATAAAAGTTTATTATATTTTTGCGTAGATAACTCTTTAAAACTAAAGCAAAAAATAGAATACTAGAACTACCAAAATATCCTAGGTTTTGTATGAAAATATTTACGAAAGCTCCTACGCTTCAATTAATCAATAAGAATGTTTTGACTAAAAACGCGTCTCTGTCTGTCTTAGAGTATTACCCGTTTATTATAGGCATGTTGTATATTTTAAATGGAAAAAATTAATAACAATATGTTCTTTGCTGATAATATCAGTTAGATAGGGGTACTAAAAGCAAAAGTGCTAACAAAAATTGTCATGGTTTTTTTAAGGGGATGATTGGGGGTGGTTTTGGATTGGTGCTGAACCGTTTGAAGACTGTTTAAAAAAAATTAAAATAAATATTCTATTTATCAATACCCAGAAATGCCGATTCAGGAGTATTCGACGAGCGTCTGGGATATTGATACTAGATATTATTATGCCTCCTTTTTTTTTGTGACCATGCAGATCGTTCGAGTTTAAAACAGCTTTATTAAAAATTTGTACGCATTATTTTTCAAAAGCCTCCGGATATTTTATACGTTAGAACGTTACTTGATTAGACATACGACTTCGACACCGTTTTTTTCGAATATCATTGTAGATATTTTTTTCCTTTTATGCCAATGACAAAATGGCAAAAAATGCGATCATCCTTAAAAAAATTTCGAGGGGGTTACAAGAGGTCGAAAATTGACGAAATAATGAGCGCTATATCGGGTGATCCAAAAAGGTGGTTCACCCTCGTTTTTTTTTCAGAATTTTCAAGAGAAAAAATTATATATATAGGTTCTATAATAGAACTTCAAATTTGACGTTTCTCGGAATATCACGTTACTTCAACTCACTTCCTATTTCAACGGAAATAATCCCAACTTTTGATCTTCAAAAATGTAAAAACATACAGGGTTTTCCTGTATGTTTTTACATTTTTGGATTGTTGGGGATATTTCCTCATCCAATGCCCAATGCAAAAATATATTTTTTGATCAAGATAAGACATAAATCATTAATAAGTAATGCAACAGATATGAAAACAACAGACAGACAGACGGCGCGACAAAGACGATTCAAAATCTCTTTTTACATTACATAGGACAGAATTAGTGATTCTTGGCCTAAAGTCACGTGACATGCCAAAAAAACGTCAAAATTAAAGTTCTATTATAGACCCTATGGTGGTGACCACCTTTTTGGATCACTTGGTATACACTATGAGTAAAAAATTAATAGTTTTTGTGTTTTTGGCATAAAATTCGGTTTCTCAAGGATATCTTCTAAAAGGTGTGTAACGTTGTTTACGTTTTAAAGCGGTAGGCATCGGTTTCTGTTGGATTAACTACTCCTCTGAGAGATAATCCAACAGGCATCTGGGGCGCCACCCTCTGGATTTATGTGGTCCAAAGATAAAATAATTAAAATATCAAGAAAATATGTATAATTAAATTAAAGGAAGCCAAAAATAACTTACTGCCATTATTACGAAAAATCGCCGTGATCGCTGTTGAAAGACTTCAAAAGTTGTCGCACAAATAAACTTTCGGAGAAACATTTTGAGATCCTTGTCGTACCAATTCTGCACTTTTTTGTTGTTATTGTTTATGAGAGTGATCCCAAAATATATGAGAGTAAAAAAGAATAATTAATTAAGAGACTAAATAACAGAAAATATTTTTGTGTAATAATAATCCAAGTTCCTCGAATATGGTCCTTTTCGAAAACATGTGCATCTTATAGACCTTCTTCAAGTTGTACTTTTTACGATGGTAAAGGCCATTGCTCTTGCTGCTAACAGATTTTGTTTAAGTAGGTAAAGTAGATTCAAAGATATTAGGGAGATTTTGTACGTCTTCCCGTTGAGGGACTTTATCGCTTACTAACGCGATTCAAGGTCATTTACATCACGTTATTTCTTAGTGCAAATATTTACTATTTGCACCGCTCAAGATTACGCTATTTATCTGTCAAAAGAAGTGAGCTTATTGAGTTTTTTTCTAGATTCATTTTTTTTCCTCTAATTTATCTCATTTGCAAAGACCCAAAATGCAATTTTCTATTGAACATTTTTGTCAGTTTTATTTTAAAACATGACTTGTGCACCCCAAGTTAACATTTTCTGTTTTTCAATCCGTCATAACTTCCGAAACACTAATCCGATTATGTTCAACTTGTAGATACTTACGTTGCCGAGAGTTCTGACGAAGGATGGTGGTACTTGCAGACGAGGAACGTTTTGAATTTCTCAATGGCACTCATACTCATGCTCGGGATTACAGTGCTGTATAGTTGAATTTAGAAGGGAAATGTAAGAGGCTTGCAGGATAGATGGTCGAAATTTAAAAGACATATACCACTTAATTACGGCAAGGTAGGCATTAATATATTTATAGTAGGAGAGTTTTTCAAATAGTTTTTATTTCTCTTGCCTCTGTATGTAACATATTTTGTATATTTATATATGTTGTTGTATATGTTGTTCTTATATGCGTTTTATTAGTTTTAAATCGACCATTTCAGGAACGTTGAAGCTGCTGCGGAAGTACCGTATAACGCTATCCGGCGGTCTATGCTAAGATGGAGGCGAGCTACAAGACCGAATCTCCCTGACGATTGAAGAAGCTTAGGTGACATATTAAGCACTGGCCAGTGGTTCAGATACACCACCTGTAATGAAAGGAATTTTTTCTCGGGCGTCGTAGAGTATGACGGAAACCACGCTGTCATTTTTGGAAACCCCCAATTTGTCAAAAAGTTTGCAGATGCCCAATATGTATTTATGGATGGAATATTCAAGTCAGTACCAAGGAGACCCCAATTTAAACCATTCCATGAATCATATAACTATGCTAGCAAAAGATAAAATGGTATATAATTTTATGAAAAATGAGAAAATAACTGATTTATTACATTGTAGGCTTTCCCAATTCTTAACATATTCATTGAAAACAGAACAAAGGTGCTCCATGATGCAGTGTTTCAATATAACCGAAACCCTTTTCCCAATTTTGTAGATGCGGACGTCATGACAGATTATGAGAGAGCTCTCATAGAATCTTTGCTAAGCAATTACTCTAATGTAACGTTACATGGCTGCTTCTTCCACTATTGCCAGGTAATTACGGAATTTCAGATTTATGTAGGATTAGTTGTGTTGTAGTATTTTAATAAACAACGTATTGTGTTAAAATGGCGTACACATTTTAACGCGACGGGTATCTACCACCTACTTATTCATTTATTTATAATAGCTATTCTTTTGCTTGCAGGCTATATTCCGTAGGGCAAGAGCTTTAGGAATAGTACGACAAATTGAAAACAACGCTGGTGGACAACTCTCCTACCTTTCATAGGTATCGAGGATGTCCTACATTTTTTACAAGAGGTAAAGAACATTTTTAACGCTTAACAATTTTTTCTCAATTTTCACGATTTTTTTCAGCAGATACATCTGTACGTTAAAAATTTTTGAATAAGAAGGATAGGACCGCAGCATTTTAGTGTATTTAACCAATAGCATCATGATGGCGTACCACTGACGATTAAACAGTTAACTGGTTAGGCATCCGAGTATATGGGATTTAATCGGTAAATAACTTGTATTACAACCCGGCACTTAACAACATATGAAATTTCATTGGGTTGAGCGTATGTTATAACTATTAATTTCTTTATAGACGTAATCATAGAAATTCAGAACCCACACACAAGTGGAAAGAGGTATATAGGGTAGCGAAAAAAATTGAGATTTTTGATAAACGTGTAACCAACGCCTGGCAAAATCTGTCCGATGACGCCTGTCCGTACGGGAATTTCTTAGTCAAGCAATATATTTTACAGGAGGATTACACAAAAATCTCCACCACTGGGATAACAACGAAGACGAAGAATTGCCGAATGCTGGCGATGAACCGCTCGCACCTCTTGACAACCTACTGCAGCCAGCTGTTCCGGATCATCCTCAAGCCATGCCTCCCGGTTATGTGGTGGAAGAAGTCCCGTTTTTGTCCTTGATCCGCCTCCCGTGTTTACAGGTTGAACCTTTCGTATTTCCAGAAGTGCCTTCTACTATTTATGTTCAACACAAGACCTGCGGCTCCTCTCCTAGCGTCTCCAATGATATGACATTCAAACTATCCCCGTTGAGCCACTCGTCAAAAACCCTCCAACTATCCCAGACAACGTAGCCCTAGCATTTGCACAACTTGGAAATGATGACATCCCCGCTCCTGTGTTACCTATGCGTAATAGTAAGTATATTACTGGGTTATTTCATTCAAACAAATGCTATAGTGTTTCGTAACACATAGTGTTTGGAATTCCTGAAAACAGAATTCACCGTAGATTTCAATAATGCAACATATACAGGATATCCTATTAAAAATATTTTTTTTCTTTGTATCATACCTCGTATACAAAAAGACATATATACAAATTTTAAGATATCCAACTATCATCGGCATTATTCCAGTTTAACTTTCCGGCCTCTATATCCCCAATACTGAATGCATTGAAACCATTAATTCATAGAAAATTGCCATTTTTAGGGCTAATTTCTGTATTTTATTTTCAGATTGGATACCAGCAGCAGAGCTGATAGCATTCGACGAAAAAAGCATTCCATCTAACGGGTTAGTTTGCTATGCAAATCGGATTCAGTACGTGCTACCGTGCGGTCATATGTTTTGCGGTTCCTGTACCAATGTTATCTTCAATAATCTAAATGCGACGTGTGGAACATGCCGAGTAAATTTGGTCAGAGAACCTATTATTTTGTATTTTACATAATTCTCCATCATAGACATCTGCTGCTATACTTAAAAAGAAGGGCGGCCCGGGTGAGTAACAACACACAGGGTGAAAAATTTAACTGGAGTAATGCCGCTAGCAGACTTAATTTAAATATTTTTTTTTATACTTTCATCAAAAACATGACTTTAGTAACTGTCTGCAGATAACTAAAGCATGACTTTTTTGGTTACCGATGCAAAAAAGAACTTTTTTCTGATCACGGGTGCGTTTTTTATTCAAAATAGCGAAAAATAGTAATATTGAAAAAATCTAATTATTCTTGCCTAAAAATTAAGCCATTTCCGCCAGTTTTCACCAAGTATTTACCAAAAAATCTTTTAAAAATATCGTCAAAATATCAAACTGTCAACGATTAAAATATCGCAACAATAAAAGTCACCGAATAAAAATTCACTTCGCCCTGGAAACCACCATTGTTATTTCATTTACCAGCCGCCTTGATTTATAACTTAAAAATGGTGTGTTACGAGAAGTGCTTTTCTCAAGATTTTTAAAAGTATTTTCCTGTATTTCTTGGATTTTTTGATAAAGGTATTAAAAAAAATAGTGTTAACAACTCGTGCCTAAACTGTGCTTTTTTTACTCGCGTTTTTAAATAACTCGCTGTGCTCGTTATTTAAACCAACGCTTGTCAAAAAAGCACTATTTTAGCCACTAGTTGTTAAAACTACTATTAACAAATATAAAAACACGTCACCTAATACTTTTTGATTTTTTTTATTATCCTAAATTGTACTATCTCAAAATTTTTTTAATGTCATTTTGTGTACCAGAAACACTGATTTTTTTTTATATTTCACTAGACGACAACGAGAAAATGAAGTGCGGCCCCGAGGCAACGTATCCCACCCGCGGCTGAAGGGAGGACGGGCTCCGGTGAGTGGCAACATACCTCCACACTGCACGGAGGAAAATATGTATGCAAACTTTTAACATAACATATCCTGTGGAAGTAGAATTAAAATGAGAATGAAGTTGTGCAACTTTCATACACAAAATTGGGTACTATTTTTCAATAATGTGTAACAATGAGAAAATGAAGTACGGCCCCGAGGCAACGTATCCCACCCGCGGCTGAAGGGAGGACGGGTTCCGGTGAGTGGCAACATAACTCCACACTGCACGGAGGAAAATATGTATGCAAACTTTTTACAGAACATATCCTGTGGAAGTAGAATTAAAATAAGAATGAAGTTGTGCAACTTTCATATACAAAATTGGGTACTATTTTTCAATAATGTGTACAGGGTGTTTTATTATAAATGGAAACCCCCCTTTTCTCCGTTAATACACGTGCTACGAAAAATTTGTATGTACAAAAGTTGTGTAACTTTTTATGCTGATTTCAAAAATAGAATAAAAAAAGGGACATTGCATAAGGACAATACCACGTTTGTATTGTATCTCAAAAACTGGAAACTTCGACCACTCATACATACATATTCTCGGGCGTCGTAGAGTATGACGGAAACCACGCCTGTCATTTTTTAAACCCCCAATTTTTCAGAAAGTTTGCAGATGCCTAATATGTATTTATGGATGGAACATTCAAGTTAGTATCAAGGAGACCCCGATTTAACCAAATATTTACGATATTTGCTACTTCCATGAATCATGTAGGGATGCTAGCAAGAGATAAAATGGTATATCCTTGTATGAAAATGACTGATTTATTACATTGTAGGCTTTCCCCATTCTTCATATATTCATGGAAAACAGAACAAAGGTGCTCTATGATGCAGTGTGTTAATATATCCGAGACACTTTTACCAATTTCGTGGATGCGGACGTCATGACAGATTATAAGAGAGCTCTCATAGAATCTTTGCGAAGTTGCGAAGCAATTACCCTAATGTAACTTTACATGGCTGCTTCTTCCACTATTGCCAGTTAATTACGCAATTTCAGAATTGTGTAGGATTAGTTGTGTTGCAGTATTTTAATACAAAACGTATTGTGTTAAAATGGCGTATAAATTTTAACGCGACAGGTTCCACCTACTTATTCAATTATAATAGGTTTTATTATTTTGCTTGCAGGCTATATTCCGTAGGGCAAGAGCTTTAGGAATAGTACGAAAAATTGAAAACAACGCTGGTTTACCTCTCCTACCTACCGAAAGTATCGAGGATGTCCTACATTTTTTACAAGAGGTAAGAACATAAAGCTTTCCAGCTTAACAATTTTTTTTCTCAATTTTCACGGTTTTTCAGGATCATGCATTAACCGATATATTTCAGCAGCTACATCTGTACGTTAGAAATTTTTGGATAAGCAGGATAACACCGCAGCATTTTAGTGTATTTAACCAGCGCCATAGAACCAATACCATCATGATGGCTTACTACAGACGATTAAACAGTTAACTGGTTAGGCATCCAAATATATGGGATTTAATCGGTAAAAAACTTGTATTACAACCCCGCATTTTACAACATATGAAATGTGGTTGAGTTGAGCGTATGTTATAACTATTAATTTCTTTTTAGACGTAATTCATAGAAATTCAGAACACTGCTTCAGCGGAATTCATGCAAGTGGAAATAGGTCGAGCGGTATATAGGGTAGCGAAAAAAGATGAGATTTTTGATAAACGTGTAACCAACGCCTGGCAAAATCTATCAGATGACGCCTGACCGTAAGGGAATTTCTTAGGCAAGCAGTATATTTTACAGAAGGATTATACAACAATCTCCACCACTGGGATAACAACGAAGACGAAGAAGTGCCGAATGCTGGCGACGAACCGCTCGCACCTATTGACAACCTGCTACAGCCAGCTGTTCCGGATCATCCTCAACCCATGCCTCCCGGTTATGTGGTGGAAGAAGTACCACTGCTTCCCGTTTTTGTCCTTGATCCGCCTCCCGTGTTTACAGGTTAAACCTTTCGTATTTCCAGAAGTGCCTTCTACTATTTACGTTCAACACAAACCCTGCGGCTCCTCTCCTTCCGTCTCCAATGATACGACATTCAACCGATCCCCGTCGAAAACCCTCCAACACCTCCAGCTGATGAAATCGTCTATGATTTTTCGACTATCCCAGACAACGTAGTCCTAGCATTTGCACAATTTGAAAATGATGACAACCCCGCTCCTGTGTTACCTATGCGTAATAGTAAGTATATTATTATTATTTTATTTCATTCAACTAAATGCTATAATATTTTCGTAACACATAGTGTTGTATCATATCTCGTATACAAAAGGACACAAATTTTAAGATAGGCAGCTATCATCGGCATTATTCCAGTTTAACTTTCCGGCCTCTATATCCCCAATACTGAATGCATTTAAAACATTGATTCATACTATATTTTTAACAAATATGAAAAAACGTCACCTAATACTTTTTTATTTTTTTTATTATCTTAAATTGTACTACCTCAAAAAAAATTTTATGTCATTTTGTGTACCAGAAACAATGAATTTTTTTTTATGTTTCAATAGACGACAATTGAGAAAATGAAGTATGGCCCCGAGGCAACGTATCCCACCCGCGGCTGACAAGCTAATGAGCGAAAAGAAGAGGAACTTTTACAGGATGGGAGAGTGGCAAAACATACCTCCTCACTGCACGGAGGAAAATATGTATGCAAACTTTTTACAGAACATATTCTGTGGAAGTAGAATTAAAATTAGAATGAAGTTGTGCAACTTTGTGTAATGTGTACAGGGTGTTTTATTCTACATGGAACCACCCCTTTTCTCCGTTAATACACGTGCTACGAAAAAGTTTTAGGTACAAAAGTTATGTATCTTTTTATACTGATTTCAAAAATGGAATAAAGGGTCATTCCATAAGGACAATACCATGTTTGTATTGTATCTTAAAAACTGGAAACTTCGACCACTCATACATACATATTTGTGTCTTCCAGTTTTTGAGATACAATACAAACGTGGTATTTTCCTTATGGAATGACTCCTTTTTATTCTATTTTTGAAATCAGCATAAATATCCTTTTTTAATCCTATTTTTTGTTTCTTATTTTTTAAATTTGTATCGTAAATTTGTTAAATGTATCGTAGTAAATATGTAAATAGAAGTAAATAAATTATTGTCAAACAAATAAATAGATATTAATTCAAGAAAATAAAAATATATAAAAAATAACAAAAGAAAATATCAAGTCCGACATTTTATGACAAAACTAAATTTAAAAAAAATATAAGGATCTTGCTTACTACTTGACCGATTTTTTCTTTCTTTCTTATTTTATTTCTAGAGAATTACGGGTTTCCCGTTTTGCCTAAAGTCGGTGACTAACGAATCAATTATTTTCACAGATCAGTAACTTTTGGTTTTTTGTTTTATATGACAATGACACGATCAACCTACAAGTAAGCAAACTCGAAAATTTTCGTGTGGGAGAAATCTAGAATATCAAGGACTCCATACATCAATCCCAGTAGCTTCCCGAGTCTATTTAAAGACGACAAGAAACTGTTTATTCAATATTTTATAGTGGAGTTATATATAATTATACAAAAATTATCTTTTGGTAATATTATCCATTTGTCTAAAATCAATATGCCTGAAAGAAAATTTTGATCTCTCTTATAAGTATTTCATTTTATTAAAGATGACTGCTTTAATTTTATGTAAAATGATACCCAATATAACTAATAATTTTTATTTTAAATTTGTAAGTAATTTCTTATCTATCAAATGTTAGAAAATACAGCGAGATTCACTAAATTATTATTACAGCAGAGCATTGCCAACACGTACACGTATTTTAGGCTTTTTTATATCCTAGTAATTCTGTTGTTCCTCCATGATATTAATATATGTTTCAAAAGTTGTAACTTTTCTGCAACAAATAAAATTTATAATATATGTACTGATCTACAGTTTTACTTTTTGATTCTGACTTCTATTTCCCTCTTTCTCGAATGTAGTGAGTTGAAAAAACAATTTATATCTCCCTCTTTGTCCATTAAATTAAGAGGGAAATAGAAGTTAGCAGCAAAAAGTGAAACTGTGAATCAGACCTAATAAGGAACTGAAAAACTTTGCCTTCAATATTTCTCCCACAAACCTTTTCACTTGGATGTAGAAAGCGTATCTATATACCGGGTGATCCACGGGGTTGGTAGAAGTTAATAATACAATGATTTAAATGCGGACGTTTCGTGGCATAGCGGACAAAAGCGTTTTGTTTCTCATTACCTTACGTTACCGCCTTTTGCCCGCTATGCCACGAAACGGGACTCCCGAATTTGCTGACCAGATGAGATTCAGTTGATCGGGTATTTCTGAGGTGAAATTATGCTGACCACTTTATGCACGTTGTTCTTGGACTTTAATAGAACACACATTGCTCCCCAATCACCCGGTCCCCCGTAAAAAATGCAGAATCGACGTGTACATAGTGGTCAGCAAATTATAGCTTAGAAATACCCGGTCAGCAAGTTTTTGTATTATTTTTGTGAATATCTTCACAGGGAGGGGGGTGAATTTTGGGCGGGTATTCTATTTAATTCAAGGATCAACGTGCATATAGTGGTCATCAGAATGTCAGCTCAGAAATATCCGGTCAGCAGAATCTCATCTGACCAGTAAATTAGAGAGTCCCCCACGAAACTTCCACATTTAAATTTTTTCACGGACATGAACTCATTACTTTTAATACAATTATTGTAAAAAATCGAACTCTGTACGTTGAATATTTTCTAATAGTACAGGGTGATTAACTGTATTTCGAACTTCCTGTTAGCGCCTTAAATATTGATGATAAAAAAAGTTTATGCTTTAGTGGTCTTTCATCGTATGCATCCACCATTTTTGGTAGTGTTGGCAGTTTACATGATAAAAGACCACGAAATCAAAATTCAATGGTTGACCTGCACCTTAAAATTGGTGGAAGATATTTATTTTTACCTTTGACTTAATTTCTTAACGAAATGACCATTTTATTTGTTAAACTAATAGCGATTTTTTGATGGACGTAAGTATATCTCTGTCGTGTTTAGCCTGTATAAATATAAAGGATATAGGTACACAAAATTAAAAAATACAATGTTGGTATAATATGAGTTTATTTAAAATCTTTCCTTCAAGCAGAAGCAAAAACCTTTTTTTAACGATGAGCATTTTAACCCCCATTTGAAGGGACATCTTTTTATGCATTCTATAACCAAATGAGTATAAAGTATCTACCAAAAAACAAATATACAAACTTTTAGAAATCTAGTTGGCAACACTATTTTTTTTTAATACAGAATAAATTTGTAAAACAATAAATTTAATGTCACAAAATAATTTCACATTGTCAAAAAATAATGTTTTTATCAATTTTCTTCTTTTCTTTCTGGAAAGATTTTTTAAATAAAACACACTAGGGTTGCAAAAATTTAGAACACATGTTAACTTCTTCTTCTAGTTTTTGTAAAACTTCTCTGCTTTTTTTTATTTTGTTTTCATATTTTTTAATTTTTCGCAGCATTTCCTTCTTTTTATTAATTTTTTCCTGTTTGTAAGTCCTTGTCAATTTTAAAAATGTATTTAACTCCTGATATTTTTCGGTTTTACTCTGTTCATCTTCAAAATCTTGTTTTTCTGAAAATGTCAAATCGGTGTCAACTTCACTCTCGGATTCACTGATATCATCAAATTTTTCTTGCCTGAGGGGTGTAGAGTAATATTGAGGTTGAAATAGGGAAGCAATTTTAATGTTCTGCAAAACTCGAATTTTTTTTCCCGTTTTTGAACCCTCGTTTGAACCTATTGGTCTTAATTGTGAAAAACTTCTATCCAAAATTTGGAGAGATTTGTCTTTTTCTGACGACGATTCTTCCTCAAAAACTTTTTTCAAAAGTTTTAACGATTTTCCACCAGGTTGGTGTTGGACTCCACTCGGGACTCCACTGGTACAGCTTTCATCTTGAATACGGTTTTTGCTTTTACTTGAAGGAAAGATTTTAAATAAACTAAAGATCTTTTCTTAAGTTCAAACTATTTAAAAGGCAAAAGAAGAAAAAAAAGGATTATTGTCATCTCCCATAACTTGGGTAATGCTATATAAATTTTGCTTTTTAACCCCTCTACTATCTTAGTGGTTATAATTACCACCAACAAGTATCCTAAGTACCTCCCTCTTTCTACTAAGGCCATTTTGTAATGGATCTTAACTCCCACTCTTGGCAATTATTCCCAAGAAAGGTCAAACACTGCAAATGCAAAAAAAATGCATGTTTTGTTCAATTGCCCTTTTTGCAAGTGTCAAGTTTATTTTTGTCTGTCTGTTAATTTTTTTGGTGAAAGGAAATCTGTATGTGAAAATATTAGCCTGGGACTACAACACAAATTTCTTTCCCAGACACACATGTTCTTTTTGACTTAAAAAATCAGATGACAATTCTATTTTTAACTTATTATAGCTGAATCCCTGTGCTAATATTTTTCTTGTGCCTAAGAATCCCTATGGTAGCTGAATCCCTATGCTATATGGACCTTTGAGTCAGAATCCAGGAATCCCTATGCTAATACATGTAGCTGGATCTCCATTTCATCTCTAGGTGGATCTCTATTTCATCTCGAATATGGTAGCTGAATCCCTATGCTAATACATGTAGTTGGATCTTCGATCTGTGAGACAGAAACGGTACAAACACTCTACTTGTAGTGTATGTCGATTTTGAATCTATTTTACAACCAATTGATAGTTGTGAACCAGATCCTTCTGGTTCTTATACAGTTAATTGATTTGCATATTTAATCAAATGTTCATTTGACCAAAGCATCACAAAGTTTGAATTATTTCGTGAACCCGATGCAGCGCTGGAATTTGTGAATCGTATTGAATGTGATTTGAGAGAATTGTATAATAAATATTTAAGAGATAACTCCCATGACTGCATTAACAGCATATGAAAAAAAATAAATAAAAGATAAAAAAGTAACTGACTACTGTCACATAACTGGAAAAGAAAGATTTTTAGCAGCTCATTCTGTATGTAATTTACAATACAAAACACCAAATTACTGATGTGTTAAAATTATTGAAACTAAGTAAACGTTTTCTAAAAATATTCTTTCTTCTGTTATTTTTTATATTTATAGCTCTTTACTTTATCTTGAGCTCTGCGTTCAAAGACCCAATAATATTCTTACAATAAAACCACACAGCTCTCTATTGGAAAACATAGCATTTTAACTACTTGAACTGGTTATTTCACAAAACATTTGAAAATTGGACTGTATGTCTTGTTTTTTCCTGGTGAAAAAATTTGGTGTGTATATAACGTCTATTGTTTTTTGGTATTTGCGTAAGTCGATAAAGCTCTCTGGTAATAACTGGTCTAATTAACTGAATCATTAATGCTCGAGCTTAAAAAAGATGCCATCGGACTTCCTTTTTTTGCCAGCGACCAAAAGCGTTCGATTATTAAATGATTTTGCAACCAGTTATCGTGGTTTTTGTAGACATGGTCACTTGATGTGTAGGGGAAGCCGGGGCATAATGGGGTACAGGGGCATAATGGGGTAGCACCATCTTAGCTGAATTCCATTCGATTTAAACCGCCAAATCTCAGGCGCCTTATCCCCACTACCAGTTTACTTTACTGCAATAGTCGCGGCATGAATTTGTCGAGCGTTAGTTTGATTTTGTCCGTGATAGTGTAATAAACGTCGTATTTTGTAAAAGTGGCTCTTGCATTTAACTAAGGTAAGTAGGATTTTCGAAGAATTTTGGACGTGTTGTTCATATTAGGTTTTTAGTGTCCTTATAGAGCACGCCTCAACAAAAGCACGGCGTAAAAATAATAGTTGTTCACTGTGTTTTTGTTTGTTTTATTCTAGTATGTGGTTGGGGTAATACGGGGTATTAATAACGGGGCAAAACAGGGAACCCCGTTTTGCCCCAAATACCGAGTTTGGATGATGATATACTTGAATGCATTTGTTTTCAGATGGTGCGAAAGTACACAAGAACAACAACTCGCCAAAGCTGGTCTGCAGAGTCGATGAAAGAAGCAGTACAAGCGGTTAATACAAGAACCATGGGTTATAAAAGAGCAGCGCAGCAGTTTAAAGTACCTCAAACGACATTGGAGCGTTATGTTGCAAAAGCAAAAAGAGAACAGGGGACAATGTTTACAGTCGCACATTTAGGAAGTGTCAGAAATGTGTTTACTGAAGCTCAAGAGTTAGAGATTGTCAAGTATGTAAAGGATATGGAATCAAGGTTATTTGGCTTCACCATGACAGAATTAAGAAAATTTGTTTACCAATTGGCGGTCGCAAATGGTGTTGCAAACAGGTTTAGTCAAGATACTCAAATGGCCGGTCCTGACTGGATGGAGCATTTTCTTCGAAAACACACGACTATAACTTTAAGAAAACCAGAAGCTACATCAGGAGCTCGAGCCATGGGATTCAACAAAGTAGCTGTAAATCAGTTTTTCGGTTTGCTTCTAAGTATTATAGATAAGTATCAATTATCCGCCGACAAAATTTATAATTGTGATGAGACAGGACTCACTGTAAATCCAAAAGGACATTCCAAGATACTGGCCCTTAAAGGTAAACGCCAAGTGGGTGTTCTCACGTCTGCAGATCGAGGTGAAACAGTAACTGTGGAAATTTGTTGCTCAGCTTCTGGAAGTTATTTTCCTCCCTGTCTCATTTTTCCCAGGAAAAGGAAGCGTCCAGAATTTGAACTTGGTTTGCCACCGGGGTGTATGGTCGAAACAAGTGAATCTGGTTGGGTGACAAGTGACATTTTTTTTCGATGGTTTAAAAAATTTGTGCAATTTTCTGGAGGTTCAAAAGATAACATCGTACTATTAATTTTCGATGGGCATGCTACGCATACGAAAAATCTGGACCTTATCAATTATGCCAAAGAGAATGGAGTGGTTCTGCTTTGTTTACCTCCTCACTGCTCGCATAAACTTCAGCCACTTGACGTTGGATTTATGAAACCTCTCAGTACCTACTACGAGAATGAGGTAAGAGTTTGGTTACGAAGTAATCCTGGAAAAGTAGTAACACTTTGGCAAATATCGTCTCTTTTTGGCGCTGCCTATATCAACACAGCAACGATGAAAAATGCTATGAATGCTTTCAAAAAAACTGGAATTTGGCCCCCGAATCAAAATATTTTTGAAGATCTACCAGCGTCTACGACAGATATTCCCATAAACAATGAAGCCGATGAGGCCTATACCCAGACTAATCAACAAGATGAACAGCCATCCTTAGGTGATGTCCATCAAACGCCAGAAAAAACCATTCATCATCAAACACCAGAAAAAGTTTCAATTCATAAAAGAAAGGAAGAGACAACTCCGCCGCCATATGTGACCAAGAGAAATATCAACAATGATGCTGAACCGATACCGCAATGTTCGTGGATGCCTGATGCGCCTCCTCGAGAGCCGAATAATGAGGAAGTTCTAAACGTGTCAAACATATTTCCCCTCGCATCGCCGCAGGATTTGCAGCCAATTCCTAAAGTAACTATTACTGCAAAACGCCCCCAGCGAAAACGAGGAAAATCGGCGATTTTAACGTCTACTCCCTACAAAATGGAACTGGAAAATTCAATTAAACAAAAAAACGAAAAAGCTAAAGGCGTGAAAAGAAAAATTAAGAGCCTAATGAAAAATACTACGAAAAAAACAACTAAAAAGATTAAAGAAATCAAGCAAAAGAAAGAAAACGATAAAGATTCATCAACTGACGAAGACGAAGCAATATGTTTTTACTGCGATGAATTTTACAGTACTTCCACTGAGGGATGGATTTCATGTTGTCTCTGCCATAAATGGGCACACAATTCGTGTGCAGGAATCGACAGCGATGACGATGAGACTGTATTCCAATGTGAATTTTGTAAACAATAAACATTTTTTTAAACTTTTCTGTACTAAACATAACAATATATTTTTATGTTAATTATTTCTGTACTAAAAGTAAGAATACGTTTTTATGTTAAATTTGTTTATACTAAATATACATTTATTTTCCTCAAGTCTTAAAAGCTAGTTGTTTTTATAAATAAAATTAGTTTAGCTGCAATACTGCGTTTACATGAAGTATCCCATTTTACCCCGTATATATTCCCCATTTTGCCCCGTGTACGGGGCAAAATGGGAAAATATTTAATGTACAATAAATGATAAAATAATTGGGTAACAGTATAAAATTGCTTATTTAGTAAGTTAAAGTCTAAACATAGTGTATACAGTTATCTAAATTCAAAATGTTCAAGACAAATTATTTTTCTTTATAATAAAATCTGGTTTATAAAGTTAGATACCCCATATTGCCCCGGCTTCCCCTAATTAGTTTATTTTATTGATGTTGCTTTTATGTCTTGATTTATTGATCTGATGAGTTATTTCCAGCCGAACTTCTTTTTACTTTATTATTTTGTTGCCTTAAGTCACTTCCTTCCGATCTTCTTTGCAGCATATTACATTGTTGACTTTGCTCGTTATCACACAATAACAATTTGTTTTACATTGAACACCACATATATTTCAGAACTGTGTGTTTGATTCAATTTTATTCAACAACGCAGCCTTAGCGTCGGACTCGCAGATCCTAGCTTTCTGGATCCTTTTTTGATTTATATTAAAAAAAGAAATGATACCGGTTCCAACGAAAACTCGTTGGCAAATAATAACCACTTTGTATTTACGAAATTTGCCAAACCTCGACAAAAGCAAAACAATGAGCTGGAATAAATTCCAAATTGTTCTAAACGTTAGATAGGGAAAGCGACGGAGATATTTACGGTGTGACCACAGACCTACACCATTAGACCCTGAATGTTATGCTAATGCCCTGGCTCCTACAATAACAATGTATCTCGCAAAACGTATCGCCGGAATTAGGCGTTTTCTTTCTCTTTATGTAAATTTTAAAAAAAATTTGTAGTCATCCTAACACACAACATATTCAAAAGTACCATGAAAAAATAAACTCATAAAAAAGCCCATATTTTTTCCAATACTCCCAACAATCCCTAAACAAGAACTGGCAAGTCGCAATACCTTGCCGTCTTCTGCGCACTACCTGGTGGTTTGCATTCATAATATATGTTTTGCAGCATTGCATACCAACCGTGTCCAAATATTTCTGATTTCAAAACGTTTTGTGTGGTTTTTATAAACTTGTGAAGTTAAAAACTAGGATGGAGCGGGAGTACATTGTATGTAAACGATTGGAAGGGATTTCGTTTCAAAGGTAAATGTCAAAATCAGCTGTAATTTTGTTGTGATAATTACCGGTCAGTGTCGTCCTTTACCTATTTTCAATTATTGGTATTACTGTTTTTGGTAAGTATGAAGTATACGGTTTTCTACCATTTTTGATTTTTTATGAAAAATTCTTTAGAGGCACCTACTAGGGTCCCTAGGACCCCAAATCCGCCGGCGCCGCTTTTTTTTTAAAGAAAAAAAGGGTGCCGGGGTGGTTGTAATGTATTTTTTTATTGTTTTGGGTTAGGTTGAGTTGGGCTGTGTAGGATTGGGTTATTTTAGTGGAAAAAAAATTAAAAAAACAAAAAAACCAACCGGCGCCGGCGGATTTGGGGTCCTAAGGACCCTCTAGTAGGTGCCCCCATAATTTTTCATAAAAAATCAAAAATGGCAGAAAACCGTATACTGCATAATTACACTGTTTTTTTTTAAATATGCTTTGTTGTTAGGACCAGCACCCTGTTTACCCTCTGTGCAGGTGTGCTGAAGGCTATAATCTCTTAACAAAGGCAAAAATAATATATCAAAATATTATTATGTTTTATTGTCTGTTTATTCTGGTATTTTGGTATTTTAGTCCTAAGTTTAGAAAAGCAGGTACCTGACCACGTTTTAAGTTCCATGTATTGTATTGTATTGTATTTATTTTTATCTTTTTGCTACAGTACAGTAGATAAGACATGTCAAAAATAAACTATTACAAAAGTAAACATGAGTAAATAAAGTAAGGTAAATTAAATTACTTCCTAAAAATCTATACATATAGGCTTTAACCTAAGTTAAATTTGTTAATAAATATGCATATATAAATTAGATAGACAATATGACAATAAAATTAATTAATTACATAAGTACAAAGAGACATGACTAGACTATTTTAAAATACAGGGCAAGGATATGTTAATAATTATTATGTACTTATATTTATTTATAGTAAATAACCCTGGACAAACTTGTTACTAAAAGGAAATATTACAACACACACTATTTTAAAGAAATTTAATTAAGTTTTTCAGTCTGAATTATTAGTGTAATTTATGAATTCATTTATATCATAAAAACCATGAAATATTAGGTAAGCTTTTAAAGTTTTTTTACATTTTTTATGGGACTGGATATTCTTAAAGGATTCAGGCAGAATATTATACACCTTCCTCCTTCCTTCAGTTTTTCTGAAAATCGACCACCGTGCGTTGTTCGCATGGCCTTTGTGCGATGGATCACTTCTCAGGGTATGATCGTTCTATTACGCCCAGAATCGAGCCCCTGGTGTCCTGTAAGCACCGACGTATAGAACGGTGTAATTACCCCCCTCCCAAGACCCCAAGTAATTGATAAAAAAATCAATCATAATCAAGCCTTGATCAAGATCTTTTTAATTTAAAAAAATGTCTATTAGTTAATGTTATTGACATAGGTTAGGTAATTTATAAGCTTGGTGATTGGTTTTGCTATAACGTTTCTTTTCAGTCAGTGACTCCACGCTGTTCCTGGACATTTTGTTTCGGCCGTTTGTTCTTTTGTCGTGTTTTCAGAATATTTTTTGACTTGAGGAAATGACAGAATTTTTAGATAAGAATAGGATGAGCGCCTCAAAGTATAAGTGCACTTTTTTGGACATCGTAAATCGCTTTCGTTTATATACTTTTGATGCCGTGATGTGTTGAACTTATTGAAACTATAAAAACGTTTTCTAAAACTATATTCTGTTAATTTTTACATGTATAGCTCTTTAATTTGTCTTGAGCTCTGCATTCAAAGACACATTAATATTCTTACAATAAAACCACACCGCCTTACATTCGAAAACATAACATTAAGTACTTGAACTGGAAAATCCTTCCTGTTATTTCACAACTCATTTGAAAATTGGACGTTGTGTCTTGTTTTTTCTTGATGCTAAAACTTGATGTGCATAACGTCGATTATGATTTTCGGTATTTGCGTTAATCGATAACAGGTCATACTGCTTAATTCTAATCTTAACATATAAAGCTATCATCGTCTCTGGCAATAACTGGTCTGATTCACAGAATGATTAAGGCTTAGGCTTTAAGAAGATGCTATAGGACTTCTATTTTTTGCCAGCGACCAAAAACGCTTGATTACTAAATGATTTTGCCTTTAGTTAGCGTGGTTTGAGGATTTCTACCAACCACCGTTTATTCTATTAATGTTACGTAGAAAATGTATGTAGTTCACACCTATTTAAGCAAACCTACTCAATTCCGAGAGCTAAATAGGTGGATTTTGTGGACATCGTCAATTGATGTGCAACTACTTTATTTCATTAATGTTGTTTTGATATCTTGATTTATTGAACTGAGTTATTTCCTTCCGATCTTCTTTGTAATTGAACTTCCGTTCGTTATCCCACAATAAGTTTTTGTATTTTTATATTGAACACCACTTTGTTTTTCATTCTAAAACACAGCGTAGAACAATGTTTTTTTATAATTTAATTCAACAACGCAGCCTTAGCGTCGGTCTTGCAGATTACAGCTTGCAGCACCCAGCTTTTTAGATCCTTTTTATTGGTCGTCTTATTTATAATATACTTCAGCTAAAACGCATATGAAAATTGCAGACAAGGTTCATTTTCCAGTTCCACAACTCTTGTGCTGATACCAACTATCTGTTATTTCCGAACTGTATGTCTGCTTCCATTTTACTCAACAAAGGAGACTTAGCGTTGGACCTGGATCCAATGGACAAACATATGAAATTATATGTGTGTTAGGGTAAACCAAGAGGTAATAAACTAACCTCCACAACTCTTGTACTGCTACCAATTAAACGAGAAGAAGCAAATACCATTAAATTTGGTAAACCTCAAAGATCGTAATTATGACCAAGGTGAAGGCCAAAAAAACTACACCAATTTTTTATTATAAATTAAGGACGCCTAATTAATAACACAAGATAATTTCTCGCGTAGTTATACATGTGCTCCTACGATTTAGATTTTCACACCTACTGGCGACCTCTAAGATTCCTTTTAAGCAAACTTATAATCAAGCCTTATTCTGTAACAAATCAAGATATTTTCGATTTACAAAAAATGCCTATTATTTAATGTTAATCATTATTTTTGTTATAACGTTTTTTTTTCAGTCAGCGACCCCACACTGTTCCAGGACATTTTCCTTCGGCCGTTTGTTCTTTATTATTATTTTTTAATATTATTTTTTACTTGCAGAAGACTTGAGGTCATGACATAATTTTTAGATAAGAATAGGATGAGCGCCTCAAAGTATTTTGTTCACATCCGCTAGACAAGCCTGCCTAATTGTTAATTAATGTTGATGCCGAAATAGGTTGAACTTATTGAAACTATGTAAACGTTTTCCAAAAATATATTCTGGTGATTTTTGTATTTATAGCTTTTTACTTTGTCTTAAGCTCTGCATTCATGAAACAATAATAATCTTACAATGGAACCACACTGCTTCCACTCGAAAACATAGCATTAAGTACTTTAACTGGAAATTCCTTTCGATAATTTCATAACACATTTGAAAATTGGACTGTATGTCTTGTTTTTCCCTGGAGCAAACAATGATATGCATATAACCTTTATTATTTTTTGTGGTATTTGCGTAAATTGATAAGAGGACATACTGCTTTATCGTCTCTGGTAATAACTGGTCTGGTTAACTGAATGATTAATGCTCAAGCTTAAAGAAGATGCCATCGGACTTCTATTTTTCACCAGCGACCAAAACCGTTAGATTATTAAATTACTTTGCAACCAGTTTGAGGATTCCTCTCAACCATTGTTTATCCTATTAATATAAGGTAGAAAAAGTATGTAGTTCGCACCTATTTAAGCAAGCCTACTCAATTCGGAATGCTAAATAGGTGGTTTTGTGAACATAGTAAATTGATGTGCAACTAGTTTATTTTATTGATGTTGTTTTTATGTCTTGATTTATTGAACTGATGAGTTATTTCTAGCCGAACTTCTTTATAGTTTATTACTTTGATGACTTAAGTTAATTCATGCTGATCTTTGCAGCTTACTACTTTTCTTGGAAGGCTGGTTATCGCACAATAAGAATTTGTATTTTTATATTGAAGAACACATTGTTTTTTAACCGAAAACGCATGGTAAAACAACCTTTTAATAACTTCAAAATCCTACTGGTTATTTCAGAACTGTGTGTTTGATTCTATTTTATTCAACAACGCAGCGAATCCCTTTTTGATAGTATACTTGGGCTACAAAACATGAAAATTATAGACAAGGTTCAGACTGTTCATTTTCCAGTTCCACAACTTTTGTGCTCCTACCAATTATACGAGCGGAAACAAATCCTATCAAATTAAGTAAACAGCAAAAAAATATTGTCATCGCGATCAAGGTAAAGAACAAAATACAACCTGGATGAGGAAAACAACAAACTAGAGCCTAAAATAGTATTTGTTTTATGGGTGTATATATTTTAATAACGAACGCAGAAAGTGATAAAACACGCGAGTAAAAAATTTTAGCGGCGACTTAAAAAAAAACACAGGAAATTACTACTAACTGGAAAAAAAATCAACCGCAACAACCACTGACGAGTCACCAATTTTGTATTACAAGTGAAGGACGCCTGATTGATGACACGAGAAAATTTGGGAGGAAATTTTGATAGCGTTCTACGATTTTACTTTTGGCACCTACTGGTGTCCTGTAAGCACCGACGTATAGAAGAGTGTAATTACCCCGCTCCCAAGACCCCAAGTATTTGATAAAAATCACACCGCAAAATACCATTTTCAGGCCTTGATCACGATCTTTTTAATTTACCAAAATGTCTATTAGTTAATGTTATTGACATAGGTTAGATAATTTATAAGCTTGGTGATTGGTTTTGTTATAACGTTTCTTTTTAGTCAGTGACTCCACGCTGTTCCTGGACATTTTGTTTCGGCCGTTTGTTCTTTTGTCGTGTTTTCAGAATATTTTTTGACTTGAGGAAATGACAGAATTTTTAGATAAGAATAGAATGAGCGCCTCAAAGTATAAGTGCACTTTTTTGGACATCGTAAATCGCTTTCGTTTATATACTTTTGATGCCGTGATGTGTTGAACTTATTGAAACTATAAAAACGTTTTCTAAAACTATATTCTGTTAATTTTTACATGTATAGCTCTTTAATTTGTCTTGAGCTCTGCATTCAAAGACACATTAATATTCTTACAATAAAACCACACCGCCTTACATTCGAAAACATAGCATTAAGTACTTGAACTGGAAAATCCTTCCTGTTATTTCACAACACATTTGAAAATTGGACGTTGTGTCTTGTTTTTTCTTGATTCTAAAACTTGATGTGCATAACGTCGATTATGATTTTCGGTATCTGCATTAATCGATAACAGGTCATACTGCTTAATTCTAATCTTAACATATAAAGCTATCATCGTCTTTGGCAATAACTGGTCTGATTCACAGAATGATTAAGGCTCAGGCTTTAAGAAGATGCTATCGGACTTCTATTTTTTGCCAGCGACCAAAAACGCTTGATTACTAAATGATTTTGCCTTTAGTTAGCGTGGTTTGAGGATTTCTACCAACCACCGTTTATTCTATTAATGTTACGTAGAAAATGTATGTAGTTCACACCTATTTAAGCAAACCTACTCAATTCGGAGAGCTAAATAGGTGGATTTTGTGGACATCGTCAATTGATGTGCAACTAGTTCATTTTATTAATGTTGTTTTGATATCTTGATTTATTGAACTGATAAGTTATTTCCTTCCGATCTTCTTTGTAATTGAACTTCCACTCGTTATTCCACAATAAGTATTTGTATTTTTATATGGAACTCCACTTTGTTTTTCATTCTAAAACGCAGCGTAGAACAATCTTTTTTTTTAAATTTAATTCAACAACGCAGCCTTAGCGTCGGTCTTCCTGGATCCACTTTTTATTGGTCGTCTTATTTATAATATACTTCAGCTAAAACGCATATGAAAATTGCAGACAAGGTTCATTTTCCAGTTCCACCACTCTTGTGCTGATACCAACTATCTGTTATTTCCGAACTGTATGTCAACTAGTTTATTTTATTGATGTTGTTTTTATGTCTTGATTTATTGAACTGATGAGTTATTTCCAGCCTAACTTCTTTATAGTTTATTACTTTGTTGACTTAAGTTAATTCCTGCTAATCTTCTTTGCAGCTTATTACTTTGTTGGAAGGGTCGTTATCGTACAATAAGAATTTGTATTTTTATATTGGAGAACACATTGTTTTTCATTCGAAAACGCAGGGTAAAACAACCTTTTAATAACTACAAAATCCTACTGTTTATTTCATAACTTTGTGTTTGATTCGACTTTATTTAACAACGCAGCCTTAGCGGCGGACTCGCAGATGGCAGATTGTTCATTTTCCAGTTCCACAACACAACAACGCAGAAAGTAAATAAAAAAAACACAGGAAAATACTATTAATTAGAAAAAATTCGAACGCAACAACCACTGACGAGTTACCAATTTTGTATTATAAGTTAAGGACGTCTGATTGATGACACAAGCGGAACTTTCTACGATTTTACTCTTAGCACCTACTAGTGTCCTGTAAGTAGCGACGTATACAAAAACATAGCATTAAGTACTTGAACTGGAAAATCCTTCCTGTTATTTCACAACACATTTGAAAATTGGACGTTGTGTCTTGTTTTTTCTTGATGCTAAAACTTGATGTGCATAACGTCGATTATGATTTTCGGTATTTGCGTTAATCGATAACAGGTCATACTGCTTAATTCTAATCTTAACATATAAAGCTATCATCGTCTCTGGCAATAACTGGTCTGATTCACAGAATGATTAAGGCTCAGGCTTTAAGAAGATGCTATCGGACTTCTATTTTTTGCCAGCGACCAAAAACGCTTGATTACTAAATGATTTAGTTAGCGTGGTTTGAGGATTTCTACCAACCACCGTTTATTCTATTAATGTTACGTAGAAAATGTATGTAGTTCACACCTATTTAAGCAAACCTACTCAATTCGGAGAGCTAAATAGGTGGATTTTGTGGACATCGTCAAGTGATGTGCAACTAGTTCATTTTATTAATGTTATTTTGATATCTTGATTTATTGAACTGATAAGTTATTTCCTTCCGATCTTCTTTGTAATTGAACTTCCGCTCGTTATCCCACAATAAGTATTTGTATTTTTATATGGAACTCCACTTTGTTTTTTATTCTAAAACGCAGCGTAGAACAATCTTTTTTTTTAAATTTAATTCAACAACGCAGCCTTAGCGTCGGTCTTCCTGGATCCACTTTTTATTGGTCGTCTTATTTATAATATACTTCAGCTAAAACGCATATGAAAATTGCAGACAAGGTTCATTTTCCAGTTCCACCACTCTTGTGCTGATACCAACTATCTGTTATTTCCGAACTGTATGTCAACTAGTTTATTTTATTGATGTTGTTTTTATGTCTTGATTTATTGAACTGATGAGTTATTTCCAGCCTAACTTCTTTATAGTTTATTACTTTGTTGACTTAAGTTAATTCCTGCTAATCTTCTTTGCAGCTTATTACTTTGTTGGAAGGGTCGTTATCGCACAATAAGAATTTGTATTTTTATATTGGAGAACACATTGTTTTTCATTCGAAAACGCAGGGTAAAACAACCTTTTAATAACTACAAAATCCTACTGGTTATTTCAGAACTTTGTGTTTGATTCGACTTTATTTAACAACGCAGCCTTAGCGGCGGACTCGCAGATGGCAGATTGTTCATTTTCCAGTTCCACAACACAACAACGCAGAAAGTAAATAAAAAAAACACAGGAAAATACTATTAATTAGAAAAAATTCGAACGCAACAACCACTGACGAGTTACCAATTTTGTATTATAAGTTAAGGACGTCTGATTGATGACACAAGCGGAACTTTCTACGATTTTACTCTTAGCACCTACTAGTGTCCTGTAAGTAGCGACGTATACAAGGTGGTAATTATCCCCCTTTTAAGACCCCAAGCATTTGAGAAAAGATCACACCGCAAAAAAAATTTAATTTTCACATCTACCTACTGGCGTCCTCTAAGGTTTCTTTTAAACACTCTCATAATCAAGCTTTGATCAAGATATTTTTGATTTAAAAAATTCTATTAATTAATGTTATTTGAAATAGGTTAGGTAATTTGTAAGCTTGATGATTGGTTTTATTATAACGTTTCTTTTCAGTCAGTGCCCCCAAACTGTTCCTGGAAATTTTGTTTCGGCCGTTTGTTCTTTTGTCATGTTTTCAGAATATTTTTTTTACTTGTAGAAGACTTGAAGAAATGACAGAATGTTTAGATAAGAATAGGATGAGCACCACAAAGTATTTTGTTCACCTCCGCGCCGCTAGACAAGCCTGCTTAATTCTGAGAGCTAAATAGGTGGACTTCTTAGGACATGGTAAATTGCTTTCGTTTATGTTGCTTTGATGCCGAGATGTGTTAATTATTGACACTACATAAACGTTTTCTAAAAATATATTCTGGTAATTTGTATATTTATATATCTTTGCTTTGTCTTAAGCTCTACATTCAAAGACACATTAATATTCTTACAATAAAACCACACCGCCTTATATTCGAAAACATAGCATTAAGTACTTGAACTGGAAAATCCTTCCTGTTATTTCACAACACATTTGAAAATTGGACGTTGTGTCTTGTTTTTTCTTGATGCTAAAACTTGATGTGCATAACGTCGATTATGATTTTCGGTATTTGCGTTAATCGATAACAGGTCATACTGCTTAATTCTAATCTTAACATATAAAGCCATCATCGTCTCTGGCAATAACTGGTCTGATTCACAGAATGATTAAGGCTCAGGCTTTAAGAAGATGATATCGGACTTCTATTTTTTGCCAGCGGCCAAAAACGCTTGATTACTAAATGATTTTGCCTTTAGTTAGCGTGGTTTGAGGATTTCTACCAACCACCGTTTATTCTATTAATGTTACGTAGAAAATGTATGTAGTTCACAACTATTTAAGCAAACCTACTCAATTCGGAGAGCTAAATAGGTGGATTTTGTGGACATCGTCAAGTGATGTGCAACTAGTTCATTTTATTAATGTTGTTTTGATATCTTGATCTATTGAACTGATAAGTTATTTCCTTCCGATCTTCTTTGTAATTGAACTTCCACTCGTTATTCCACAATAAGTATTTGTATTTTTATATGGAACTCCACTTTGTTTTTCATTCTAAAACGCAGCGTAGAACAATCTTTTTTTTTAAATTTAATTCAACAACGCAGCCTTAGCGTCGGTCTTCCTGGATCCACTTTTTATTGGTCGTCTTATTTATAATATACTTCAGCTAAAACGCATATGAAAATTGCAGACAAGGTTCATTTTCCAGTTCCACCACTCTTGTGCTGATACCAACTATCTGTTATTTCCGAACTGTATGTCAACTAGTTTATTTTATTGATGTTGTTTTTATGTCTTGATTTATTGAACTGATGAGTTATTTCCAGCCTAACTTCTTTATAGTTTATTACTTTGTTGACTTAAGTTAATTCCTGCTAATCTTCTTTGCAGCTTATTACTTTGTTGGAAGGGTCGTTATCGTACAATAAGAATTTGTATTTTTATATTGGAGAACACATTGTTTTTCATTCGAAAACGCAGGGTAAAACAACCTTTTAATAACTACAAAATCCTACTGTTTATTTCATAACTTTGTGTTTGATTCGACTTTATTTAACAACGCAGCCTTAGCGGCGGACTCGCAGATGGCAGATTGTTCATTTTCCAGTTCCACAACACAACAACGCAGAAAGTAAATAAAAAAAACACAGGAAAATACTATTAATTAGAAAAAATTCGAACGCAACAACCACTGACGAGTTACCAATTTTGTATTATAATTTAAGGACGTCTGATTGATGACACAAGCGGAACTTTCTACGATTTTACTCTTAGCACCTACTAGTGTCCTGTAAGTAGCGACGTATACAAAAACATAGCATTAAGTACTTGAACTGGAAAATCCTTCCTGTTATTTCACAACACATTTGAAAATTGGACGTTGTGTCTTGTTTTTTCTTGATGCTAAAACTTGATGTGCATAACGTCGATTATGATTTTCGGTATTTGCGTTAATCGATAACAGGTCATACTGCTTAATTCTAATCTTAACATATAAAGCTATCATCGTCTCTGGCAATAACTGGTCTGATTCACAGAATGATTAAGGCTCAGGCTTTAAGAAGATGCTATCGGACTTCTATTTTTTGCCAGCGACCAAAAACGCTTGATTACTAAATGATTTAGTTAGCGTGGTTTGAGGATTTCTACCAACCACCGTTTATTCTATTAATGTTACGTAGAAAATGTATGTAGTTCACACCTATTTAAGCAAACCTACTCAATTCGGAGAGCTAAATAGGTGGATTTTGTGGACATCGTCAAGTGATGTGCAACTAGTTCATTTTATTAATGTTATTTTGATATCTTGATTTATTGAACTGATAAGTTATTTCCTTCCGATCTTCTTTGTAATTGAACTTCCGCTCGTTATCCCACAATAAGTATTTGTATTTTTATATGGAACTCCACTTTGTTTTTTATTCTAAAACGCAGCGTAGAACAATCTTTTTTTTAAATTTAATTCAACAACGCAGCCTTAGCGTCGGTCTTCCTGGATCCACTTTTTATTGGTCGTCTTATTTATAATATACTTCAGCTAAAACGCATATGAAAATTGCAGACAAGGTTCATTTTCCAGTTCCACCACTCTTGTGCTGATACCAACTATCTGTTATTTCCGAACTGTATGTCAACTAGTTTATTTTATTGATGTTGTTTTTATGTCTTGATTTATTGAACTGATGAGTTATTTCCAGCCTAACTTCTTTATAGTTTATTACTTTGTTGACTTAAGTTAATTCCTGCTAATCTTCTTTGCAGCTTATTACTTTGTTGGAAGGGTCGTTATCGCACAATAAGAATTTGTATTTTTATATTGGAGAACACATTGTTTTTCATTCGAAAACGCAGGGTAAAACAACCTTTTAATAACTACAAAATCCTACTGGTTATTTCAGAACTTTGTGTTTGATTCGACTTTATTTAACAACGCAGCCTTAGCGGCGGACTCGCAGATGGCAGATTGTTCATTTTCCAGTTCCACAACACAACAACGCAGAAAGTAAATAAAAAAAACACAGGAAAATACTATTAATTAGAAAAAATTCGAACGCAACAACCACTGACGAGTTACCAATTTTGTATTATAAGTTAAGGACGTCTGATTGATGACACAAGCGGAACTTTCTACGATTTTACTCTTAGCACCTACTAGTGTCCTGTAAGTAGCGACGTATACAAGGTGGTAATTATCCCCCTTTTAAGACCCCAAGCATTTGAGAAAAGATCACACCGCAAAAAAAATTTAATTTTCACATCTACCTACTGGCGTCCTCTAAGGTTTCTTTTAAGCACTCTCATAATCAAGCTTTGATCAAGATATTTTTGATTTAAAAAATTCTATTAATTAATGTTATTTGAAATAGGTTAGGTAATTTGTAAGCTTGATGATTGGTTTTATTATAACGTTTCTTTTCAGTCAGTGCCCCCAAACTGTTCCTGGAAATTTTGTTTCGGCCGTTTGTTCTTTTGTCATGTTTTCAGAATATTTTTTTTACTTGTAGAAGACTTGAAGAAATGACAGAATGTTTAGATAAGAATAGGATGAGCACCACAAAGTATTTTGTTCACCTCCGCGCCGCTAGACAAGCCTGCTTAATTCTGAGAGCTAAATAGGTGGACTTCTTAGGACATGGTAAATTGCTTTCGTTTATGTTGCTTTGATGCCGAGATGTGTTAATTATTGACACTACATAAACGTTTTCTAAAAATATATTCTGGTAATTTGTATATTTATATATCTTTGCTTTGTCTTAAGCTCTACATTCAAAGACACATTAATATTCTTACAATAAAACCACACCGCCTTATATTCGAAAACATAGCATTAAGTACTTGAACTGGAAAATCCTTCCTGTTATTTCACAACACATTTGAAAATTGGACGTTGTGTCTTGTTTTTTCTTGATGCTAAAACTTGATGTGCATAACGTCGATTATGATTTTCGGTATTTGCGTTAATCGATAACAGGTCATACTGCTTAATTCTAATCTTAACATATAAAGCCATCATCGTCTCTGGCAATAACTGGTCTGATTCACAGAATGATTAAGGCTCAGGCTTTAAGAAGATGATATCGGACTTCTATTTTTTGCCAGCGGCCAAAAACGCTTGATTACTAAATGATTTTGCCTTTAGTTAGCGTGGTTTGAGGATTTCTACCAACCACCGTTTATTCTATTAATGTTACGTAGAAAATGTATGTAGTTCACACCTATTTAAGCAAACCTACTCAATTCGGAGAGCTAAATAGGTGGATTTTGTGGACATCGTCAAGTGATGTGCAACTAGTTCATTTTATTAATGTTGTTTTGATATCTTGATCTATTGAACTGATAAGTTATTTCCTTCCGATCTTCTTTGTAATTGAACTTCCACTCGTTATTCCACAATAAGTATTTGTATTTTTATATGGAACTCCACTTTGTTTTTCATTCTAAAACGCAGCGTAGAACAATCTTTTTTTTTAAATTTAATTCAACAACGCAGCCTTAGCGTCGGTCTTCCTGGATCCACTTTTTATTGGTCGTCTTATTTATAATATACTTCAGCTAAAACGCATATGAAAATTGCAGACAAGGTTCATTTTCCAGTTCCACCACTCTTGTGCTGATACCAACTATCTGTTATTTCCGAACTGTATGTCAACTAGTTTATTTTATTGATGTTGTTTTTATGTCTTGATTTATTGAACTGATGAGTTATTTCCAGCCTAACTTCTTTATAGTTTATTACTTTGTTGACTTAAGTTAATTCCTGCTAATCTTCTTTGCAGCTTATTACTTTGTTGGAAGGGTCGTTATCGTACAATAAGAATTTGTATTTTTATATTGGAGAACACATTGTTTTTCATTCGAAAACGCAGGGTAAAACAACCTTTTAATAACTACAAAATCCTACTGGTTATTTCAGAACTGTGTGTTTGATTCGACTTTATTTAACAACGCAGCCTTAGCGGCGGACTCGCAGATCGCAGAATGTTCATTTTCCAGTTCCACAACACAACAACGCAGAAAGTAAATAAAAAAAACACAGGAAAATACTATTAATTAGAAAAAATTCGAACGCAACAACCACTGACGAGTTACCAATTTTGTATTATAAGTTAAGGACGTCTGATTGATGACACAAGCGAAACTTTCTACGATTTTACTCTTAGCACCTACTAGTGTCCTGTAAGTAGCGACGTATACAAGGTGGTAATTATCCCCCTTTTAAGACCCCAAGTATTTGAGAAAAAATCACAACGCAAAAAAAAATTAATTTTCACATCTACCTACTGGCGTCCTCTAAGGTTTCTTTTAAGCACTCTCATAATCAAGCTTTGATCAAGATATTTTTGATTTAAAAAATTCTATTAGTTAATGTTATTTGAAATAGGTTAACGTTTCTTTCCAGTCAGTGACTCCACGCTGTTCCTGGACATTTTGTTTCGGCCGTTTGTTCTTTTGTCGTGTTTTCAGAATATTTTTTGACTTGAGGAAATGACAGAATTTTTAGATAAGAATAGAATGAGCGCCTCAAAGTATAAGTGCACTTTTTTGGACATCGTAAATCGCTTTCGTTTATATACTTTTGATGCCGTGATGTGTTGAACTTATTGAAACTATAAAAACGTTTTCTAAAACTATATTCTGTTAATTTTTACATGTATAGCTCTTTAATTTGTCTTGAGCTCTGCATTCAAAGACACATTAATATTCTTACAATAAAACCACACCGCCTTACATTCGAAAACATAGCATTAAGTACTTGAACTGGAAAATCCTTCCTGTTATTTCACAACACATTTGAAAATTGGACGTTGTGTCTTGTTTTTTCTTGATTCTAAAACTTGATGTGCATAACGTCGATTATGATTTTCGGTATCTGCATTAATCGATAACAGGTCATACTGCTTAATTCTAATCTTAACATATAAAGCTATCATCGTCTTTGGCAATAACTGGTCTGATTCACAGAATGATTAAGGCTCAGGCTTTAAGAAGATGCTATCGGACTTCTATTTTTTGCCAGCGACCAAAAACGCTTGATTACTAAATGATTTTGCCTTTAGTTAGCGTGGTTTGAGGATTTCTACCAACCACCGTTTATTCTATTAATGTTACGTAGAAAATGTATGTAGTTCACACCTATTTAAGCAAACCTACTCAATTCGGAGAGCTAAATAGGTGGATTTTGTGGACATCGTCAATTGATGTGCAACTAGTTCATTTTATTAATGTTGTTTTGATATCTTGATTTATTGAACTGATAAGTTATTTCCTTCCGATCTTCTTTGTAATTGAACTTCCACTCGTTATTCCACAATAAGTATTTGTATTTTTATATGGAACTCCACTTTGTTTTTCATTCTAAAACGCAGCGTAGAACAATCTTTTTTTTTAAATTTAATTCAACAACGCAGCCTTAGCGTCGGTCTTCCTGGATCCACTTTTTATTGGTCGTCTTATTTATAATATACTTCAGCTAAAACGCATATGAAAATTGCAGACAAGGTTCATTTTCCAGTTCCACCACTCTTGTGCTGATACCAACTATCTGTTATTTCCGAACTGTATGTCAACTAGTTTATTTTATTGATGTTGTTTTTATGTCTTGATTTATTGAACTGATGAGTTATTTCCAGCCTAACTTCTTTATAGTTTATTACTTTGTTGACTTAAGTTAATTCCTGCTAATCTTCTTTGCAGCTTATTACTTTGTTGGAAGGGTCGTTATCGTACAATAAGAATTTGTATTTTTATATTGGAGAACACATTGTTTTTCATTCGAAAACGCAGGGTAAAACAACCTTTTAATAACTACAAAATCCTACTGGTTATTTCATAACTTTGTGTTTGATTCGACTTTATTTAACAACGCAGCCTTAGCGGCGGACTCGCATATGGCAGATTGTTCATTTTCCAGTTCCACAACACAACAACGCAGAAAGTAAATAAAAAAAACACAGGAAAATACTATTAATTAGAAAAAATTCGAACGCAACAACCACTGACGAGTTACCAATTTTGTATTATAAGTTAAGGACGTCTGATTGATGACACAAGCGGAACTTTCTACGATTTTACTCTTAGCACCTACTAGTGTCCTGTAAGAAGCGACGTATACAAGGTGGTAATTATCCCCCTTTTAAGACCCCAAGTATTTGAGAAAAAATCACACCGCAAAAAAAATTTAATTTTCACATCTACCTACTGGCGTCCTCTAAGGTTTCTTTTAAGCACTCTCATAATCAAGCTTTGATCAAGATATTTTTGATTTAAAAAATTCTATTAGTGTTATTTGAAATAGGTTAGGTAATTTGTTTTTATTATAACGTTTCTTTTCAGTCAGTGCCCCCAAACTGTTCCTGGAAATTTTGTTTCGGACGTTTTTTCTTTTGTCATGTTTTCAGAATATTTTTTTTACTTGTAGAAGACTTGAAGAAATGACAGAATGTTTAGATAAGAATAGGATGAGCACCACAAAGTATTTTGTTCACCCCCGCGCCGCTAGACAAGCCTGCTTAATTCTGAGAGCTAAATAGGTGGACTTCTTTGGACATGGTAAATGGCTTTCGTTTATGTTGCTTTGATGCCGAGATGTGTTAATTATTGACACTACATAAACGTTTTCTAAAAATATATTCTGGTAATTTGTATATTTATATCTCTTTGCTTTGTCTTAAGCTCTACATTCAAAGGTACAAAAATATTCTTACAATAAAACCACACTGCTTTCCATTCGAAAACATTGCATTTTAAATACTTGAACTGGTAAATAATTCCGGTTATTTCACACCTCATTTGAAAATTGGACTATGTACCTTGTATTTCTCTGGTGCAAAAAGATGATGTACATATAACGTCTATTAGGGTATTTGCGTAAATCGATAACAGGACATACTGCTTTATTCTAATCTTAACGTATAAAGCTATTATCGTCTCTGGTAGAAACTGGTCTTATGAACTAAATCATTAAGGATCGAGGTTAAAGAAGTCGCCATCGGACTTCTATTTCTTGCCACCGACCAAAAACGTTCGATTATTAAATGATGTTGCAACCAGTTAGCGTGATTTGAGAATTTCCGCCAATCACCGTTTATCCTAATGATATTAGGTAGAAAAAGTTTGTAGTTCACACCTATTTAAGCAAGCCTACTCAATTCGGAGAGCTAAATAGGTGGATTTTGTAGACATCAATTGATGTGCAACTAGTTTATTTTATTGATGTTATTTGATGTCTTGATTTATTAAACTGATAAGTTATTTCCTGGTGATTTCCTTTGTAGTTTATTCCGATCTTCTCTATAGCTTGCTACTTTGTTGATTTTCGCTGTTTATCACAAAATAAAAATTTGTATTTTTATATTGAATACCACATGGTCTTTCATTCAAAAACGCAGCGAAAAGAAACCCTTTTAAGAACCAGAAAATCCTATTGGTTATTTCAGAACTGTGTGATTGATTTAATTTTATTCAACAAGGCAGCCTTAGCGTCGAACATGCAGAACCCATCTTTCTGGATCCCTTTTTTATTATTACTTGGGCTACAAAACATATGAAAATTTTAAACAAGATTCAGACTGTTTATTTCCAGTTCCGCAACTCTTGTGTTGCTACCAATTAAACGAGCGAAAACAAATCCTAATAAATTAGGTAAACAGCAAAAAAAGATCGTCGTCACTACCACGGCGAAGAACAAAAAACCAACATGGATGAGGAAAACAAAAAACTAGAGCCTAAAATAGTGGTTGTTTTATTTGAATTTATATCTTAATAACGAACGCAGAAAGTGATAAAACGCGCGAGTAAAATTTTAGCGGGACTTTTAAAAACTATATTAACAAAAAAACAGGAAAATACAACTAACTACAAAAAATTCAAACGCAACAACCACTGACGAGTCATCAATTTTGTATTATAAATTAAGGACGCCTGAATAATGACATAAGAGTTTCTAGCGGAATTTTTGACAGCGTTCTACGATTTTAATTTTGACACCTACTAGTGTCATCTAAGCACTGACGTATACAAAGGGTTAATTACCCCGCTCTCAAGACCCCAAGTATTTGAAAAAAAATTTCACGGCAAAATACGCAAATTAAAAATTTACAGCTAAAACTACTTTCCATTTCGTTCGTTTGTTCTTTTATATGTTTTACGTGTTTTACTCTATTTTTTTCTGTCTTTAAACAAATAATTGTACTCAAAATATATATGGCCCAGACATCAAAGCAATACAGTTTTTTGTAAGATTATTGCATTTCAGTTTCACTTTGACTTTTACGGAAAGCAGGCATGCCAACAAAAGCGTTTGTTGTTTTTTAAGTTAAAACGACCAAGAAAATATGAACAAAGGATACTAAAGCGATAGAATTAACTGGTTTTTTAGTTGTGATTTCAAAAAAATGACGGCCCTATGTGGGTGAAAGTTATGGACCTAAATAAACCTGGTCACATCAGTCAAATCGACTTCGCATTATACTTTTTTCTTAAGTTTCGCTTTTACAATTAGTGAGCATTTTTTTACTATGCTTTTTTATAATAGTATTTAATTTTGTTTTTTTTCTAATTTTTGTTAATAGAAAAAGTCAAGTTGTAACATTTTAAGATGTGTTCCAAGCACGCCTGTAAAAATGATACATATTTGCCTGCTTTTTTTATTAGCTAGACAATTGTTTGCACCACACCAAAAAATACTAGGATAAATCATTTTGTTAGAGCATCATTTTTTTGTCAAAATTTCCATTTTTGTAAGCTTAATACAGTTACTATTGTTTTCTTTTTTAATTGCATTCGTCTGAGAGATCCAGCCAACCAGGGAAATACCCACGTCCAGCTAGCAGAGCTAGATGAGCAGAACAACTTTTTTTTTATAGTGCATAATTAGGTGATAATTAAGTGCCTCATTTAAAAATTTAGTGCTCCTTTTTTTAAAAAAATACAGCATGTTCCTCTAGTTTCAGATGAACTCAGCAGAGCAATACATTAAAAATCATCTGAATCAAAATTATCATAGTGCATAATAAAGTGCTAATTAACTGCCCCGTTTAAAAATTTAGTGCTCCTGTTTTTAACGAAAATACAACATGTTCTGCTAGCTTCAGATGAACTCAGCAGAGCAATGCATTAAAAATCATCGGAATCAAAATTATCATAGTGTATAATAAAGTGCTAATTAAGTGCACCATTTAAAAATTTTAAACTCTTAATTTTTTTAAATTGCATGTTGTGCTAGCTTCAGATGAACTCAGCAGAGCAATACATTAAAAACTGTCGGAATAAAAAAGCTAATTAAGTTCCCATTTAGAAATTTAGTGCTCCTTTTTTTAAAAAAATGTAGCATGTTCTGCTGGCTTCAGAAGAATTCAGCAGAGCAATGAAATAAAAATCGTTGAAACAATAACTATTATAGTGGATACTAAAGTGTATTAAGTGCTATTTAAATGCCCCTTTTAAAAATTTAGTGCTGCTTTTTATTAATACAGCATGTTCGTCTAGCTTCAGATGAAAAGGAAAAAGAAGCACTAAATTTGTAAATGGGGCACTTAATTAACACCTTATTATGCACCGAGTCATGCACTATGGTAATTTTGATTCCGATGATTTTTAATGTATTGCTAGCAGAAGATGCTGGATTTTTTTTTAAAAAAAAGGATCACTAAATTTTTAAATGGGGCACTTAACTAGCACTCTATTATGCGCCCTTATAACTTTAATTCCGATGATTTTTAATGTATTGCTCTGCTGAGTTCATCTGAAGCTAGCAGAAGATGTGGTATTTTTTTAAAAAAAGAAGCACTAAATTTTTGACTATGGCACTTAATTAGCACCTAATTATGCACTATAAAAAAAAATCTGCTCACCTTGCTCTGCTAGCTGCAGTCAATACCGCGTGAAATACCCGCCTATACACCCTTCTATCTATCTTCTTGAGAAACAGTTGTTCATGACAGATATGCAGGGTCGAAGGGTGTGTAGGCTGGTATTTTTCCAGATATGGGTAGTATGCTGGATCCCTCTCAGCTGGCAAAAACGGACTATTGTAAAGTGTTTTCGGCCCTTTTGGCGTGTTTTTGCTAAAAATGTAGTATTTTGATTTGTTTATTGCGGTTATATAACGGCTATAAGGACTAGTTTTTTATCTCTCGTAAGTGCTGTGCAAAAACGCTTTTTATTACTAGCCTGAGATTTAAAGGAATTTTGTTAATAGCTCACAAATGTTCGACACATGTAGCCGTCACTTTTTTATAGGCAGTTATCTTCCAACCTTTTTAATGTTCCTTTTAAGTACCTACACTGACAATCTTGATCTGTAATAAATAGGGATAATTTTTGTTTCAAAAAATGTCTCTTTTTTATTAAAATGATTAATATTTGTAAGGTGGAAGGCTGGGTTTTTTTATCAGTAACCCTACACTGTTTAGCATTTTCTTTTGGTAACTTGATCTTTTGTTGTCTCCAAAATAATTTTTTTAACTTGGATGAAACTTGACGAAATTAATTTTTTGGTAAGAATACCATAAACGCCCCAAAATATGTTGTTTACACCTTTTTGGCAGTCATATTCAATTCCGCGAGTTAAATAAGTAGACTTCTGAGGACTTTGTAAATTGTTTTTTTTTATCTTGCTTTGATGCTATTTAGAGTTGGGCTGATTGAAACAATGCAAAAAAAATTTTTTTTAATATTTTATGCCGATCTTCTTATTTATAGCTTATTACTTGTTCTACAGCTCTTCATTCAAAGCACAATATTTTCACTAGTAATACCACAAGAGGCTAAATTATTTCCGAAAAGGTTTATGAGCTCATGAATATTTTCATATTCATGAGCGAGAAAAAATTTCAGAATTTAATTTATCCTCACGCGGTGTTGGGTAAAAAAAATTCCACACCAAATGGTTTTCAAAAAATAGTTTTAATTATATTTTTTGACTTTTAACAATGGAAATTTTTTTCTTTGACAAACACCAGAAAAACATGAAGTTTTGTTTATTCAAATGCCATGGTAATTAAAGAAAATCTTAATCTAAAAGTAGTCAGTTTTATAGAAAAAGTTCTGTGGTACGGCTAGAGCAAAATAATTCGTTTTAATCTAGCTGATTTCTACTTACTGTTGTTACACTAAAACAACATTTAAAATGGTTACCTGTCAAAAAAAAAACATTTTAATTGGTTAAAAGTACTAATTTTCACAATAAAACCACACTAATTTCCATTCTAACATACAGCGTAGATCAACGACTAGAAAGCCTTCAGAAAAGATTTAACGTGTTTGAAATAACAATTGACTTTTGTGTTTTTGGTACCGGGTGACTCATTATATTTTGAACCCATCTGTTAACTCGTGTAATGCAAGAGATCGAAAAAAAACTTTAAATGCATAAATTATTTTTTGACTGCTTTTAGATTTACCTGTCACAAAAAACAAATATCATCATGTTTGTATTTTTAAATGAAACACCCCGTATATTATCAGATCAGTCCATACTTTCTGATTCCAAAAATACCAAACACGTTATTTCTATCTGGTAATTTATGAGAAAATTGGCAATATCGTTATTTCAGGCACATAATAGGGATATTTTGGAACGCTTAAAATTTTGACTGACAGCCGCTGTGGTAGTGTGTAGTGTAGGACTACCACTCATCGATTTTACCAGAGTTTTTGGAACACATTAAAAACTGTCACTTTAAATATGACGAAAAACAAAAAATTTGGCTTAATTTTACAAAATAAGTGTTTTATGTGTTAGAACCTTGTAATATTTTATCGTTTTTAAAATTAATTAAGCCAAAATTCTCTAAAATTAACCAGAAAAATAACCAGAACCACAACGAAGTGGATTCGTAGCTTACGGCAGTGGTAGTGGTTAACTACCACAACGGAATGACGTTTAGCTATTACGCAGACGCAGTAATTACCACAACCACTACGAAGTGTCCAATAAGCGTTCCAAAATATCCCTAACGCTAATCAAGGAAAGACCGATTTAAAAATGCAATAAAACATAGGGGGTTCAAAATATAATGAGAAACCCGTTATAATTAGAGGCTAATATTGCGGGAAATGTTGGAAATAAAAAAGCAAAAATAACACTGCCTTGCATTTAAGACGAAAACATCTTCAATACTAACTAAATTTTGTTCAAAGACACAATAGAAACAGACGCAAACTAAAAATATATAAGCAAAAGATCACTAGCGAGCCCACGTCAAGAAAATCAAAATTTAGTCACACCATAATTATGTGCTAATTTCGTCCCCAATCAAAAAATTTTTGCTCCTCTGGTTTCTGAAAAAACCAAAAAAGAAAATGGGGTAGCTAGGTAATAAACTTAGCAACCCCACCAGAAAAAATGGCCCCAAACTAAAAATTTTTGGTTTTAAAATTATGTGCTAATTATGTGCTCCACGAATATATAAGGATTTGCTTAGGAACCCTGTAGAAACTAGGGTGGTTAAAATTTTGTACAAAATTGTTCGAAATTAGTTTAAAATTATAATCATATCACAGTTCAAAATTTTTTTGAGGGGGGTGTGGTTTGACGTCAACCTGCACCTCCACCATATTTTAAAAAAACAGGGCTACGAGTCGATAATTTTAAGATAGTTGCTTTTCATTTTTCTCTACTCTTTAAATGAGGGGGTTGTAGCTTGACGTCCGACCGCACCCCCCATTTTGAATAATAAATAAAACCATGTTCAAAATTAGTTTGAAATTGGTTCGAAATTATAAGCATATCAAAATTCAAATATCTTTGGGGGGTGGGGGTGGCTTGACTGACCTTAATTTTTAAGAGATTTGTTTGAGCAATTTTCGAGCTACGGTTTTTTTTATTTGTGGAAATTGGTGTAAATGGCTTTTTTGTATAGTTTTTAAAGCATAATCCGACTGTTACTTTTGGTTTTTGAGATATAACACAAAATTGGTGTTTTCCTTATGAAATAACCCGTTTTTGATTTACTTTTTAAAAACAGCTTTAAATTCTCTTTAAAATTATCCATTACTTTTTGTGTTTTATTTTTTGTATTTTTCAGATATTTTTTTTATTACTCAGTTATTTTTTCTCTTCACATTTTATTTACTTTTTTCACTCACTTTTTACAATAATAGAAAATAAAAAATTCATAAAAAATAAAGTAAACTTCTATGTTCACACATCACGCAAAAACTACTGGACCCATTTTGATGTAACTTTCACTGCTGCATTCCTTGGACATAGGCTTTATTTCTTTAAAATCGATTGAGGGGAACAAAAATTATGATCATTTAAAACGAGAAAAACGGGAGAAAAAAAACCTGCCATAAAGCTTATCTCAAAAAATAAAGGTGCAGAGTAATAAAAACTAAAGGCCAATTTACTCAACTTTTAATGCCTAATGATGGGTAATTGTGTGAAAAAAAGCAAAGCCATTTTAAAGAATTTATTGTATGCTCGATTTGTTTATTTACTTAAATAGGTAATATCTAACCAACCAACACATTACAACAACATAATCCTTGTATAAAATTTTGATTATGCATAAAAACTTGAGTAAACATCCCTATTAATTAAGCATAAGGGTCAAATTTTTTACATGAAATCTAGAAGAAAAAAAATTTTGGAATGCCTTGATCTCCTGAATTGAATGACAAGAAAATTTCGGAAATGCACCGTTTTCGAGAAAAATGGAAACTTTGTGTAGAAATCTGTTACAGAAAAAATAAAAACGGTTTTAGTTTCTACTAGATTTCCTCAATGGAAATATAGAAATGAAAATGTGCGAAAATGCATTATTATGAATAAGTGAAAAAGGCCACTTTTTGTAGAAATGTGATAGTTTCTATTTTTCAATTTTTCTCGAAAACGGTACATTTCCGCAAATTTTTGCTTTTATATTCAAACTCAGGGGGTCCTCTCGGGTAAGGTGACCAACCGTCCCCTTTTTGACCGGGACAGTCCCGATTTTTAACCATTTGTCCCGAGGAAAAAGTCCGTCCCGGATAGTCCCGGTTTTTCAGCAAAAGTTCCGGTTCGCCCCGGTTTTGATACCACTGTATTTTGTAACTTTAAAATCACTGCAATGACAAAAGCGGATGTTCTCTGCCATCTATAAATTTGAATGGAAACCTTACTTAAATTATTTTTCTTTAATAAGTATTTTGGAAAATACATCCTAATATTATTAGGGGTGCATATAAGAAAAAATACGTGATATGAAATACATTGAATGGCCGGAGTGTCCCGGTTTTGCCCCTTTAGGAGTTGGTTACCTTATCTCGGGGGTCCTATAGAAGACCTCCAATAATTTCTTGGGAATGTCTAAAGAGCCCGCAATTCGGCTGAATAGTCGTGAGGCTAAAGACCCGGCAATAATTATTTATTATGTGACCCAATCTAACCTCAACAGACTCAAACCAACTTATTAAAAGCCAAAACAACCCAAAAAACACACTTTAAACTAAATTAACCCAACCTTAACCTAAACAAGCCAAAAAAATATGTAGGGGTTGTAGTATGTTTTTTTGGTTTTGAATAAGTTGGTTTGAGTCTGTTTAGGTTAGGTTGGGTTAATTTAGTTGGTTTGAGACTGTTTAGGCTAGGTTGGGTTAATTTAGTTTGTTTGAGTCTGTTTAGGTTAGGTTGAGTTAATTTAGTTTAAAATGTTTTTTTGGGTTGTTTTGGCTTTTAATAAGTTGGTTTGAGTCTGTTTAGGTTAGGTTAATTTAGTTTAAAAATTAAAAAAACCGAAAATGTGACAAACGGTAATTATGCAGTATACGGTTTTCTGATAATTTTGATTTTTTATGAAAAATTCATTACGGGGGCACCTACTAGGGTCCCTAGGACCCCGAATCCGCCTGCACCGGTTGTATTTTTTCAATTTTTTTGTGTTTTTTTATTTTTTTTTTCACTAGAACAACCCACTCCCACACAGCCCAATCCAACCCAACCCAAAACAATTTAAAAAAACAGTAACAACCCCCCTCCCCCGGCACCATTTTTCCTCTTAGGGGTCAAACCATATCAAGTCAACCAGGCAATAGTTTTGACCATCTCCGATTTTGATGATTTTTGGTACACTTATTCGTCTTATCAAGAAACTCAAAAATCCAAAAAATCAAATTTTTTGGATAAGCGGTTTCTTTATCTTCTTTAAAAATGTCTTTGAAAACCCTTCAAAATGAGCTATCACTCGCTTCTATAGGATCAATAATTTTTGAGATATTACTATTTTTGTAAGTGTCTGTCAAGGACATATTTGTCAATTTCTTGATTTTCAAAAATCAATAAAACAAAAACCGCTTATCCAAAAAATTTAATTTTTTAGATTTTTGATAAGACGAATAAGTGTACCAAAAATCATCAAATTCGGAGATGGTCAAAACGAAAAGTGCCTTTTTTTTGGTTGATTTGATATGGTTTGACCCTTAGAGTAGGTACCCATTAGACATTAAAATTTGAGGTAATTATGCAGTATAGGGTTTTCTGCCATTTTTGATTTTTTTTGAAAAATTCTTTATGGGGGCACCTTCTAGGGTCCCTAGGACCCCAAACCGTCTGCGCCGGTTGGTTTTTTTTTTGATTTTTTTAGGTTTTATTTAATTTTTTTTTCACTAAAACAAACCAAACCAACACAGTCCAACCCAACCTAATCCAAACCAACCCAAAACAATTAAAAAAACACTTTACAACCCCCCTGGGCACCCTTTTTTTGTCGTTAAAAAAAAATCGGGCGCAGGCGGATTTGGGGTCCTAGGGAACCTAGAAGGTGCCCCCATAAAGAATTTTTCAAAAAAAATCAAAAATGGCAGAAAACCGTATACTGCATAATTACCAAATTTGACTAAACAGGCTTTAAAAATCCTAAGGACCCTAGAAGGTGCCCCCATAAAGAATTTTTCAATAAAAATCAAAAATAGCAGAAAACCCTATACTGCATAATTACCAAATTTTTAGTTACAGTTTAGGAGATTCCCATGGTGTGAATAGAATATAGAACACCTTGTTTACCTTCACAATTTTCAACTCTTACACGCTCTTACAGATTACTACAGAAAATACACAAATAAAGAAAAACCTTCAAACCTAACACTAGTTTCGAATTCAAATTCGTGGCACTGTTATGCAACAAACCTGCAATTTAAAATTTAGCACTAACAACATTAACACTTCACGGCAAGGTACCACGAATAAAGCGCGTATATTTTTATGAGTAACTACACCACCAAGGCTCTGAAATCGAATGAAGCACGAGAAATTCTGATCAAGTGAAAAGCCACGTTTATTCTGCATCTGTTCCACCATACTGCGTCGGCCCCTTAATAGTCCTCGAGCTCATGACCAAAAATATTTTGTTATTAGAGACTTATTGGGATACGGCCTACTAGTATAAGTGCCGACCTTACACTATTATTAGGAAGTTATCGGTACATAAAGGTGGCATAGCTTGAGTTTAATAAAGTCGGCACTGTTTTTGACAATTCCGCACGAAGTATCCCAAGTAAAAATTTTTGGTTGCATTAGTCGCAATAACTAATAAATGCACGCATTTTAACGTTGCATTATGTCCAAAAATTAGTTCTATGCATGACGTTGAGCTAATAACGTCTACATTTAGGACACAGCAACGTTGCGCGTAACAAGTTGCTCACGGGAATGCCTATAACGTTATAAGAACGTTCTATTGGTCGGAACCGCGACGTTCCTTTATCTCCGTAAATTGCAACGTTTTCTGGTCGTTAATGCAACTTAGGCATATTTTTTAATGTTTTTTTTTTTGTGAAAAATCGTAAAAAATGAAAAGATTTCGGTACTGTTCAACTTTTTATAGCGCGTATCACCAAATCACCAGACACACGTGATCTACGTCAAATGTAATTTCTGTCAGGCTGACCTTTAACGTTATTTCTTGTCGCTACTTTTCTATTGCCCTCTCACTCTTTTACAAAAAGAGAAATAGAAATGAGTGAAAGTTTTTGACCTTTTTGGTTTTAAAATGTTGATAAAGCAAATATGTAATTTTTTCAGTGAATGTGGATTATATTGACCATCTTTCATCTTTTTTTAGCTTTATATTTGACATAGTGCCAATTTCTATACATTTTCCATTTTATAATAATAACAATTGTAGATCATGAGTATTTGCGGCCATTAGCCATAGTTGCAATCAGTTTTAATTTTGATAAGAATAGTTTAACTCTTTCCTTATAATGACATTAGCGGAGGGTACTGCATGTATACACAAACACATATTTAGTTGTCTCTGGCAATGTTTTTACGACGTTGGAAGTTGCGCGTGCAATGTTTTGTTTTTGATGTAAATGATTCTCGCCTCGTTGTTTCTAACAACGTAAACACGCAAAGTTTTGTTGCCATTGACGACGTTGTACCGTCCGCAAATTGTTAATTGGGTTAAACAACTACCACATATTTTTAAGCAGTTTACCCATCTGTTATGAAATGACCTGAACAAATTCTCGTATTTTTAGCAAAGTTTCACTTAAATTTTTATGTTTAAGTGTTCTTTTTCACTTTTTCTCGAAAACAATGCATTTCCGCAGATTTTAATTTCCTTATTTGCATTGAAGAGTAGAAGTGAATTCTAGAACCGTTTTTATTTTTTCTTTATCGCATTTCTACACAACGTCTCTATTTTTCAATTTTTGTCGAATGTCGGTATGTTTTCGCAAATTTTTTTTTGCTATTATATTCAAACTCATGGGGTCCTATAAAAGACCCCCAATAATTTCTTGGGAGTGTCTAAAGAGCTCGCAATTCGGCTGAATAGTCGTGAGGCTAAAGACCCGGCAATAATTATTTATTGTGTGTTTTTCATATTTTAATTTTTTTTAAATTTTTTAAAACTAAATTAACCCAACCTAACCTAAACAGACTCAAACCAACTTATTGAAAGCCAAAACCTAAACAAACCAAAAAAAAGATGCAGGGGTTGTAGTGCGTTTTTTGGCTTTGAATAAGTTGGTTTGAGTCTTTTTAGGTTAAGTTGAGTTAATTTAGTTGGTTTGAGTCTGTTTAGGTTAGGTTGGGTTAATTTAATTTAAAGTGTTTTTTTGGGTTGTTTTGGCTTTTAATAAGTTGGTTTGAGTCTGTTTAGGTTAGGTTGGGTAAATTTAGTTTTAAAGAATTATAAAAAAAACGGAAATATGAAAACCGGTAATTATGCAGTATACGGATTTCTGATAGTTTTGATTTTTTATGAAAAATTCATTATGGGGGCACCTACTAGGGTCCCTAGGACCCCAAATCCTCCTGCGCCGGTTGTTTTTTTTCAATTTTTTTGTGTTTTTTTAATCTTTTTTCACTAGGGCAACCCACTCACACACAGCCCCACCCAACCTATTCCAAACCCAAATTTTTATGTTTAAGTGCTCTTATCCAAATATAATTAAGAACACATAATTCTTTTTGAGGACTGATTATTATGACAAAATTTAAGTTAGACGCGCTCTTCTTGGTTGTCGGGGCTATCCGAAACCTACGTTTGGGCTATCCGGCCAGAGCTTTTTTGGGCACGGTGCCGTCAAAATAAAAAAGGATGGAATTACCTTTAGTTATGTCACCTTGATAGGTGGCACCATATGAGCGTGTTTAGATGACAAAAATGTAGGAAATAGTAGTAAGAACGTTAGGTAAGTAACTTAGGGGTAGCAAGGAGGAAGAGAGACGTAGGTGTTAGTGTTATAATGTATTACAAGAAGTGGAGGGGATATTCACAGTAATGTCATAGTGGTTGATAAAGTGCGCAAAGATACTAGTTGTGTCAAAAATAGTGCCAACTGTAATAAAGTCAGGCTATGCCAACTTTATGTACCGAAGTCCCTTATGACTAACTTTAAGTCGCATGCGAAATGAGTGTTATTGAAATAGCGGTTCTGGGATCGGCGGTATTTATAACCCAATTTTTTTTGGTTATTCTTTATTTTATTTATTTTTTTTAAGTCACAAGGTCGGGCTGTATCCTAGCTTTCTAAACACTTAGGAAATATTAGGAAAGGAAATTATTGAAACGCAGTTGGGGCCCGGCACTAATAAGGCCAGGCACTATTTTGACGCATGCGCAAGAACGACCACATTTAATGCCGACACTAATATGGTTAGCCCTGCCCTTATTTGTGGAGGAATTATACTGGACCGTATCTTGGCATTGTCTGGCCTGGCCGTAATGGACAACTATTCACCATTTTTTTAACCTTAGCCTACTTTTGGGAATTTTTTGTATTGTGACGGCCAAAAAGCAAAAATTAGGCACAAAATAGTAATTTTTTTGATGAAATTGGGTTACATGGCGGAAAAAAAAAGACAAGGCAAAAATGTGGAAAAAAAACAACACAGAATAATTATATATTTTGCACCTTTTAGGGCCAGGCACAGCCTGCCTTAAGGTCGGCGCTAAGTAGGCACTATCCAGTGCGGCCGTATAATGAATTTAGGCCGTAACACTATTGTGGCCGGCGTTAAATCTGATTAAAGGGGGCACACTTAACATGGGAATTTGGTTGTCAGAAAAATTGAACCAAATTTTGGTATGTTGTAGATGTTGAGGTCCTGATCACACTTATTTCACTAGTTTCGAAGATACAGGGGTTTATTTGATAAATAAACGAAATGTGAATATTAGCACAAAAAATTGGTTTTTGGCTGCAATATTGCTTTCCACAAGAGTGTATGTAACTAAATAAAATTTAAGGGGGCCATAAGTGTCACAAAAAGTCATTTGGTATACCGGGAACCCTTGAATAGTACCAAAACTTATTAGTAAAGTATTAATTGGTTTTTATTTTTTGTAATGATATGAAATAAAAAGAAATTCTCAAAATTCAATGAAAAATAATATTTCTGGTATACTATAAGATTTTTTATTACGGGGTATTCTAAAAAGTACGTAAATTAATCAGAATTTTATTTCATGCTAGTATTTTTTAAGTGCCCCCTTATACTAATTATTTATTATTTTTTGACATTTTCCCTAGCATTTTTTTTCCTATTTTGTAACGTATTAATAGGTTTTAGTACTTCTTGAGTGTCCCCGGTATACAAACTGACACTGGTAATTTTTATTTAGTAATATAAGCTCATCTGACTACCATTATTGCCACAAGAAACCTTTTTTAGTGCAAATATTATAATTCTGATTGATTTTTGTACTTCTTACAATATCCTCATAATAAAAAAATTCTTATGGTGTACCACGTACAAATGTTATTTTTCATTGAATTCTGATATTTTTTTTTTGTACTACACAAAAAAGCTAGTACTTTACAAATAACTTTTTGGTACTTCTCAAGGTTCCCCGGTACACCAAATGACTTTTTGATGCATCAGTTATTGCCCTCTTAATCTTTGTGGAAAGCCACCCAAAGTCCCATGTTAAGTGTGCCTCCTCCTTTGTTTGTCTTAGGACCACTTATTTTAAATATTTTTATTAAACGATCCCGCAAAACCAGTTGCAAGGGATTACGTTTTATGACGCCATAGCTTTTTTATATTAGCTGTAGAGGTGTCCGACGCGTCACGTGATTTTAGAAAAAAAAACGAACACTATGTATATACAAACCCTCAACGGTAAGGTCATAACATTTTATTAGGCGTGGGACCGAGGACTATATGACCGTATGCTTCATAGAAGCTCAGCACCGTTGCCGTTGTTTCCATAATGGTGCGTCTCGACTAAATTATCCAGAGGCATTTTCCAGTGTTGCCAGGAATATGATAATTATCAGAATTTATGATAATTTTGGGTGAAACATGATAATTATTTGAAAGTTTGAGACAATGATGTGTTTGAAATTAACTCTGTGTTTCGGACTTCCATTGTCTATATTTTATTTATACACGACGTTTCGATCAGAGATTGTACTGATCGAAACGTCGTGTATAAATAAAATATAGACAATGGAAGTCCGAAACACAGAGTTAATGATAATTATTAATGAACTATTATCAACCCCTAAATCTATGATAATTTAAATCCTCACATAAAACGCCATTTATTCTTATAATGCGTACAACGCACACAGTGAAGACTTTTTTTTTATTGAGAAAAAAACTGTACAATAATAATAATAAGTAATCTGGCTCACTTTCTCCTTTACTGCAAAACAAAAAGCACAAAAACTTTTTTTGTGTCACTCAACAATAACAATACATTTTAAGCGCATGTCAGGCAAAAATAAAAACTATGATAATTTTTCACTAAACTTGATAATTTTTCGAATTGCAAATGATACTTTTTTTCCAACCTCCTGGGGTCTAATTCTTGAATCTCCAGAGAAGGAATCAATCCCGGGGAATAATCCCATCCCTCGAAAAAAAAATGCTTTTCCTTGAAACCTCTTTGAAATTTTGGATTGAAATATGTATATTTTACGCGCATGCTTGCCTGAGAAATGGGACAGATCCCTGGCTTTGGAGTCGGGGAGCGCGACCACCCAATTTTTGATAGAATGGAATGAGTGATCCCCGCTCAAGAATACGAAATGCGTTCGCCGTGGGATCATTCGACACAAATCTATGTCGTTCCCTGCTCAAGAATTAGGACCCTGGCAGCACTGGCGTTTTCTCATGTTGAACCAGTTGTAAAAAACTTTTTCAATAATCACATTATTGATTAGTGACGTCGCAACTCAAAAATCTCGTGCTATTAATGCTTAAAAACCATTTAAAACCCAGTAAATTTCTTCCCAACAATTTAGTAAAATCGGCATCAAGTTAAACAGGTTTTAGTTTTATAATTATTTATAGAATTACTTTCAAAAAGTTACCGGTGTGAAGATAGCACCCATTTTCAGCACCCAAAAATGTGAAGTTAGCACCTGATCCAATTTTACAGAACCCAAAAATGTGAAGTTAGCACCCGATCCCATTTTACAGAACCCAAAAATGTGAAGTTAGCACCTATTTACAGCACCCCGAAAATTGAATAATTTTATATTTACACTTTAAAATAACGTAATCAAATCGTAGAATGAGTTTTTTGTTGAAATTTTCAGGAATGATAGATAAGGGTATTCTTCATCCTTACGTGTTGCCGAACACCCTCAAAAACAACCCCAAAGATGGTATTTAAAATACACGTGTTATTATACCTATAGCGCTTTTTTTAAAATTCATAGATCGAGTTTCACGTTGAAATTTTTACGAATGATAGACAAGGGTACTCTTCATCCCCAAAAAATACCGCAACCCCTTACGAGCCGTCTAACACTCTCAAAGACAACCCCAAATATGTTATTTGAAATACACGTGTTAGTATACCTATAGCGATTTTGTTTTAAATTTCACCAACTCATAGATCGAGTTTCACGTTGAAATTTTTCAGAAAGATAAACAAGGGCACTCTTCATTTCCCAAAAGATACCGCAACCCCTTACGAGCCATCGAACACCCTTAAAAACAACCCCAAAGATGGTATTTGAAATAAACGTTTTATTATACCTATAACGCTTTTTTTTAAATTTCACTAACGCATAGATCGAGTTTCACGTTGAAATTTATACGAATGATAGACAAGGGCACTCTCGATCCCCCAAAAAATACCGCAACCCCTTACGAGCCGTCTAACACCCTTAAAAACTACCCCAAAAATGGTATTTGGTGTATTATACATATAGCACTTTTTTTTAATTTTACTAAATCATAGATCGAATTTCACGTTGAAATTTTCACGAATAATAGACAAAGGCACTCTTCAATCCACAAAAAATACCGCAACCTCTTACGAGCCGTCGAACACTCTCAAAAACAGTCCCAAAAATGGTATTTGAAATACACGTGTTATTATACTTATAGCGCTTTTTTTTTTTTAAATTTCACTAACTCATAGATCGAGTTTCACGTTGAAATTTTTAGGAAAGATAAGTAAGGGTACTCTTTATCCTCCAAAAAATACCGCAACCTCTTACGAGCCGTCGAACACCCTCAAAAACAACCCCAAAAATGCTATGTGAAATACACGTGTTATTATACCTATAGCGCTTTTTTTTAATTTCACTAACTCATAGATCGAGTTTCACGTTGAAATTTTTGGAAATGATAGACAAGAGCACTTTCCATCCCCCAAAAATACCGCAACCTCTTACGAGCCGTCGAACACCCTCAAAAACAACCCCAAAGATGGTATTTGAAATACACGTGTTATTATACCTATAGCGCTTTTTTTAAATTTCACTAAGTCATAGATCGAGTTTCACGTTGAAATTTTTAAGGCTTCTTAGAAGTTGTAAAAGCTTTTTATTCATAACTTTTTTCACCCTACACCAGAACGCTTTTAAATTGTGATATTTATTAGAGTAAAGCGACCAAACATTTTTTTTAACAATTTGTGAACTGGCGAAAAACCCTCACCCTGTATATCCAAAAGAAAGCCTTTAAACATTTTCTTATGCTTATGTAAAACGAGCTTTGTCCACATTACTGACTATCAAAGACAGGTGAATATTTTATTACTATAGTAGCACCGAACAAGCAATGTTCACTGATACTACTATATAATTATTAAATATATATTTCTAAAATTATACCTCTAACTTTATTGAATTTTTGACCTATGTGGAATTTCTATACAAAATGTGAAAAAAAGAACATTTTACCTTTTTATCAAACCAAAATAAAGAATTTAAAGTCAACGGACAAAAGCGTAATTAAATTTTAAAACGAATTTTTACTATAACCTACCTCGATCCACTGTGAGGCGGTAAGCCTTCCCGATGAATGTCATTAACGTCATTTAATCAGCTGTTTTTGTTGTTATTATTTTGTTTTTATATTTTTTGATGTTTTTTTAATAACGATTGCCGACTTGATAAGAAGTCGCATTAAAACTATATGAAAGACAATTTTCGAGAACGAATGTTGGGTTTATAGAGCAAAATAAAATAAAATAATAAGAAAACGCAATAAAAAAACATATTTGTGATCACATGATCACGTTTGACCAATCGCAGGGCTAGTTCTTATTTCTTGTTTTATTTTATCTGCTGTGTAATCCCAGCATAAGAAGATAAATAAATCTTCAATTTGGGCTGTTATAAGATGGACATTTTTTTAGTTTTGTCCCCGCCATATCCTCCTGAATCCCTACGAGGATTATTCATTCATCTTTATTGTAATACATAGGATTTTTTTCGAAAAAGCATAAATTTCTCAATTAAAAAAAAACCATCTAGACTAAATTAATTTTTTATCGCGTTTTTTTAAATTTTCGATGGCTCATGGAACTATCAGGTGTCACATAAAAAATGTGGGTGTGGCTTGCGTCGCACGGTTTATTATTTATTTATCTTTTTGTTATTTTGTAAGATTATAAATGTAATTATGATGTAAATTATTTCAAATTCAAATTTTCTGAATTTCTGCTAATATCTCAAAAACTATTGACTCAAGTTAAATAAAAAATCTAAATTTCAACTGCTAATATCTCAAGTTACAAAAATACATTGTTGTAAAGTAGACGCAAAACTCTATTAAACAAGATATCACAAAGGGAGGGGGTGGCGAAGTGTTTGAATACATCATTAGCCATTCCCCTCGAAATCCCTGATACGTTTTTGAGAACATGTATGTACATATCTCATTTGTTTCTCAAAATGTTGGGGGTGGAAATTGTCACCCTGTATGAACTCATGTAACTAATTCAGGTTCATTCAAAAAAGAATTTAAAAAAATGTAGGATTGACATGAACCTACTCTTTAGCAAGTAGTTACTATTAGTTTAGTTTAGGAAAATGACCCACTACTTAACTTCTTTCAGTTGGTTTGGGTCCTACCATTTAACAAACTGTAGAGATGTTGTTGTTGTTAGATTTTAGCGAAATCCTCACCTACCGTCACCTACTAAATCGTTTTTCTCATTACGTTTATATGTTTTGTTTTGTTTTTAATATTTATTTATAGCAATCACATAAGTACCTACAATGCAAAATAAAACTATTTTCAATAATGCATAAATAAATATAGATAATATTCGGTACTTATCTACTATTGTTCGTAAATATGTGCTTTAAATGTACGCCACACTCCACAAAGTTCTGCAAGAACTTGTCTGTAGAGTTTGACATACAGATAGAAGACTTTGAGAAGGTTTATTGTTATGATTTGTGTACCTATCCAAACTATACATGAAAAACAAAGTTATCAATCCTATATTTTTGATGTAAATATTTCTTCCTTCTTTTTTTTTCATCATTGCGTTTGAATTAAAATAAAATAAAATAGTGGATACAAAAGAAAGGTATTATATTATATATATATTATAATAATTGTGGTCGATCGTAAGGAGCCATTGCTAAGGACTCCACCTAGTCCAAAAAGCTATTCTGTGTTATATCTTAAAGGTACATTGGAAGGTAAGGACATTACTTCGAGGGGATGAATTGTGTTATCGTAAGCTCCGCCCCAGGTTCAAAATAGACTGTACCAACCCATAGTACACCATTATACTTTTTTTGAAATTAACAATTTGACCTGTTTGTTTAAGAAGATAGATTAGTGAACGCAGTTTTTTGTTTGTGTTTTGTATGTGAAAGTCCCATTTTAAATGTGAATCCAGCGTTACACCGAGATAGTTAGTAGGGAGTAAAAGCCACGCCACTCTACTAAAACGTATCGTACGCCGACTTCCAGCAACCTCATTGGTCAGATCTGACAGAAGTTGTCAATCGCACGTCGAGCGCTCGGTGGTGCATCGTTACGTTACGTCGCCTGACCCCGTAGCTGAAATCGCGTTAGTCGAGGTAGAAACGCCCACCTCTGCCGGTTTTCACCAATGAGAGCGCTAGATTTCAAAGCTACGTAGTATTATTTGTGTTTTAAATTATCACGCGCGCCCCCCTCTGAACGTTATCAAAGTTTTAAAAACATTAAAGAACCACGAACTGGACACTCCTATAAAACATATCTCGGTCGATTTCAACTAATTTTGAATATGTTTTATAACTAGTGCTAGTTTCTGAGATCTCAGCTATCAAAATTAGTTCTTCTCTTCCTGTTTCGGTTGCTACCGCCGAAAGAAGTTTTTCCACTTTAAGACTTGTGAAAACTTATCTTCGGTCCACGGTATAGGAGAAGAGAAACTCAATGGCTTTTGTATATAAGTATATCATTCAATGAACCTGGGTTTAGAATCTATCTATAGGTTTACAAAGCAAAAAAGAAAGCTTAATTTCATTATATAACTAAAATATGATAAAATATTTATAGTTAAGGATTTGTATAACAAATAACTTTAAATTGCCAAAATAAGTTAGTTGTATCAGGTAATATCTGTTAGTCACCACCAACGGCTCAAGCAAGTATGAAGATATGTAGGTCGAAACTGTTTGGTTAGTGGCGAGGGTCACTAATCAACATACCAATCTAATCAAACCCCCAAAAACAATGGTGACCATAAATAAGGACTTTTTTGCCCTATGTTCGTAGTCGCTCGAGCCGGCCTCGCTGCAAACGTCGTTCAAAACACATCATGTGATATCCATACTTTTTTTTAAAAGGCGGTTTCTTTGGACCGTGAAAAGAAACAAAAAGGTTTTATTTTTTAAAGCTGCGGTTTTAGAAAATTTACTCTCTTCTTCAGGCTGTCAAAACAAATTATTGACCGAGACATTAAAGACTCATTTTTAATTTGAAAAATCACAATATTCTAATATAATTCGTAAAATGTGGAAAAAACATGTGTAGCGCTTTTGGTGACATATAAGTGGATAAAATGTTGCAAACTTTTAAGGATTATGACTTTGTTTTGACACCCTGAAGAAAAAATTTTCCGAAACCGTAGCTTTACTAAACAAAATCTTTTTTTAAATAAAAAAGAGAGTTTTACCAACATAACACTATGGACATTGAGAATTTATTTCGCATTCTGTTAAAACCTTTTTTGTTCTTTTCACTGCCCAAAAAACCCAAGAAACCGCCTTAAAAAAATTGTCCTGGACAAAAACAATAAACTTTATTTCATACTTTTTCAAGTCAAATAAACAGCAGAATTGGCTGAGCTTTGAATTGAAGCTACGTCTTGTAAAAACCAAGGCACGGATGAACTTTGAATGGAAGGCACATTTGATAAAAACCAAGACACGGCTCGGAGCACTTTTTTGATTTTTTGCCGAATAAGCTAACCCCTAGACACAAAAATTTAACTTTTTTCACGAAAGTCATCAAAGTCCCTAAAAAACTATGAAAATAAATGTGATGTCAATTTGAATGAAATAAGATTATTGTTTCTGACTAAAAGTTGACGGTACAGTGAATATGACGGATCAAAGTGCCTAACTTAATACCCTACAAAAGAGTTCTTAATAACTTTTTTACAGAGTTAACAGTTTTTCTAAAAAAAAAACGATTTGAAAAAGCCTACAATACGAAAATATGGCTATTGCGAATTTCTGCTTATTTTTGAAATAATACCTTTGTCGGCCATTTTTAATCCAAGATGGCGGACGTTGCTAGAGTCCGGCATGGAAAACCTTGTTTTTTTTTCAAACCAACATGATGCTAAACTAATTTCTGCCAAAAATGTGGCTCTCCGAACAAATTTGCATGTAGTCATTTTTCGGCCTTTTCTCAACTATTTTGTCTTTTTGAGAAAAAGTATTAACTTTGCAAAAAAAATTGTTAAGCTGTTAACGCCTACCGCCTTAGTGTCCTTTAGCCTAATGTGGCTGCCATTTTTATAACCAAATTGATAAGTAAAACATGGATTTTCTGTCAGTTTGGTGTCCATATGGCACCGATCATAGGCCAAAGGATACTAAAACGAAAATTAGTTAACTGACTTTTTACTTGAGAACGGTGTTGCCCCATAGGGGCTGGTTTCATATAAAATAAATTTTCGCAAATTGCGGGTCAGTCACCTTTGATCCGCCATATTTGGCGTACCGTCGACTTTTAGTAAGTGTGTCAAACGTGTTTTTTTAGGTACACGGTCACAAAGCATATACCTACGGACTCTCACTAAGGGCATCGCAAAAAACAAGTTACAGCACCTCTGGAGACTCGGTCCCGAAGCTCGCGCGACAAATCGCGCCGATGACATCTATCTTAATCAATGTCCATCAATGTCATCGTCTTTTCGTTCTTTCCATGAGGTTTTTTTTGTTGAAATTTTTTATTTTTTTGTGTTTTTGGCCTTTTTTAAACTGTTACAGTAATTTCTTGGATTTTTGTAATAAGTACAATTGGAAAATTATGCCGAAAACTATGTAATAAGTACGATCGGAAAACTATGTTGTGTCCCAGTGATCCACAGCTTCATCGATTTCCACACCCTAGAGATCAAGCTCGCCAAAGACAATGGTTTGCCATCTGAAACGCTTTATAGGTTTAGAAAACTATTCAAAAACTGTGGTCGAAGCCTTCTAATTCGGCATGTAATTCCATCCTTGCATTTACCGCTAGAGTCTGAAACAGACTTTAATGGTAAGTACATAGGAAAATCAGCATTTTCAATAATAGAGAGTTAATAGACCACTAATTTATCGTTACCTTATTTGCTTATCGTAATTGAGATGATAAAAAGAGTTTTAAAACCACAGACATTAATTACTGTAACCGTATTTAGTAATAAAAAAGAAAACAACAATTCCTGTTTTTGCAAATTCACAAAAAAATTAAAAATCTATAACTAAACAAAAACACGAATTATCATTTACCAGCTGCAGCTTTTGCTCAGAAATAAATCTGGTTGGTTAGAAAAATAACCAAGCGGGCCCCGTTAAGCCTCCGTAAGTAACGTATTTTGGTTCGGTTATTTTTGGATACGGGAGAAAAATAACCGATTTTGCCTACGGTATCACCAATTTTGCCTACGGTATTACATTTTTTTAACTCATTCCGTTCAAAAATGCTTATGGGTAACCAGTTACGCCAAATTTTTTGAAAACGAAGAAAACTCGCAAGTCTTAAAAGAAACTGCTGCCATTGGAAGCAGAATAAATAGCTTATTAATAAATAGAATAGTTTCGATATGTATACTATTATAACTTCTTAAAAGAATAATATAATATATTAAATACGACGCATCTGGTTTATTTCTTAAATTTATAGGCATTAGAATCAACAATACTTTGGAAAATAAAATTCATTATTGATGAATTAGGTTTTCCAAAATAATGTAGTTTCTAATGAACTGAAATACTTTAAAAAATACCCGAATTCAAATTTCCCGGCGCCGCGCCGGCGCCGCTACCCTAATTTAAGCTTCGGGACCGAGTCACTAGATGCGCAACAATAGCTAAAAACTTATAACAGGGCCCTAAGTCGTCAGATCGCCTTCTATACCCGTAGGTATATATTTTGTGTAAACAGTTTCGTCAAAACCTTCAAAAAAAACATACCAAAAGTAATAAATAAGTATAATTAATATAATAAGTAATAAATGTAACAAAAGAAATCCAGCTTCATCCGGAAAAAATTCCCTAAAAATGCCAAGCTTTCCAACAAGGTGAGAAAAAAACCACTTTTTTTTGAGGGAAGCTTCAAAGCTCCAACATAATAGGGGTTTTCGGGTCAACACAAGTAATCGCTATGTAGAATTTCGTTATGATTGGTGCAGGAGATTTTGACTTACAATGGCTACAAAGTGAGCGACGGACACACAGACAAAGCGACGACTTCTGGAATCGTGCAAATCTGGATTCGAAACCACCAAATTACTTTCCTTAGTGAGGAAAGTAAAAAGACAGAAATCATAAAAATTGCATGCATGGAACAGCTGCATGTGTGTTTCTAGATTTAGATTTCACTTGTTGTTTAATTTTAGAGTGACGTGCCAAAAAGAACACAAATTCGTCTGAGAAATTTGACATGCCGCTGGATAGTTATTAATTAAGTAATAAAAATTGCCTTTTACCATATTTGACGTCTGTATTTCGTTGCCGTAAATGCAAAATGTTCCAATACACAAAACCCTATTTATCATTTACACTAATATATCAGTATAGAAAATATCTTGGCACGTTAGTCCGTAGGCAGTTAATTAAATAAAATAATCCAAAGCTATTTTCTAATATTAAATTAGTTATTTACACTCATAACGCAGTTTTAAAAAATGTTTGATAGGTACCTACTCAATTCTAAAAGGTATATAGGGAGGGGTAACAAAATCATTGTCATGCTTTTTAAAACTAGTCGTTATTTAAAATAATGCTCATAATTTGTTTTAAAAGATTTCTAATTTTTGTTTAGTTTAATACAAACAACTATTAGGTCTAATTATTTTACAGATATCTTTTAATGACTGACTGACCCAAATTTTTAAACTATTATAATAAATCCAAAGTGCAAAATTTGACAAATTATTTTGTTTAAAAATTAATTTCTGACATTATTATTTTTCGCGATACCACTTAAACTTAATTACATTATTATTTTAAAAATTCAGTTTATGTAAAGATTTTTAATTCTAAGTTATATTGCAGATTCCCTACACAAATTTTTTTCTGTTTAAATTGGTACCACACTGTATACAAAATGTTTTTATTTTACGACTATAAAAATCGTACTTGCTTTTTATGGAAATCTAAACCTAGGAAACTGTTAAGAAAAAGTTGAGCATTATACGAAATGGCAGACCTATTGTTTTTAATCTACAGGAAAGTGATGCCTCTCTTAAATTAAGATATGATAAAGGATATGTGGATTCACAATAAAAAGGGTAGTAGGTATATTTATAGTTAATCCTAAAAATCTATCCGTTTACAAAAATTAAGTTTGTCTCGTTGTATATTTACAAAAAATAAAAAGGTAAATAAATATTTTTTATGCACAACCGTGCGTAAAAGTACTTTGCAATTGCGTGTAGAAAAGTGGCACTTTTCGTACCTCTTAGGTAGATAAACTAGTATTTAAATGTATCTAAAAGAGTTATAAGCATTAGTCTGTTGTTTTTATAAAATTACATTTTTTAATTTATTTAAGCATTTTGCTAAAAATTTTCTCTTGCTAAATTTTTAACACTAATCAAAACAAAAAAGCATAATACCGTTGAATTTTTATAATATTTGTATCTATTTAGGATACGTTTTTATATCAAGTTTTGCAAAGAAATATAGCTAGAAATATAGAAAAATAGCTTTTAACATAGGGGGGTCTTCTTGTTGGCTAATAGGACGTCAAGCGGTGGCTAGCTCAAAAAGGACAACTCCAGAACTATAAACGTCGACTTTGACGCTAAACTGTCAACAATCCATCAAATCAGCCGGCAAGTAAAGTCTCGTTGAATTCTACTAATTTCCATATTTTCTTAAATGATTCTGGACTCTTTCTTGCAAGATCAAAATCCCCAACGCGGGGCTGGTGTTGACTATCTAGTAATATGTTTACACTCTTTATGTCGCAGTGTACCAAAGGCTTGTTGTCATTGGTTAAAACTGTGTGTAGGTACTGAAGGCCATGGTATACTCCTGTTTGGAAAAGAAAAAATTTATGTTAAAACCCGGAGATAACCCACCACACTAAAGCTCCTAACACCTAGCAATTGCAGGATGTTAGGAAGTAATCACTCATTAAGAAAAAAACCCTCAAAGAGCTAAAAACAAATACATATTTTTATCAAACAAACTCCAATAAGTTATATTAAAATGAAAACCAAAAGGGAAAAAAAAGAAAAGATCAAAAGACCATTAAATTATTTCTGTTTTCACCTTTGTCCTTTGTGCGTACCTTGTGGGATGCTCATCCAATCTTGAATTTTCGTTTTTGCATCCACGATTTTTTGATCTGTTCTTTTCTATTTGAAATGCAAGTGGATAAAAAAATTAGACCATTCCTATGTAACTTTTGGAGTTGAGACAGAAGAAATATAGTGTTTGTTTATCTTATCTAAAATCTAATGATCCGTATGCCAAGCAGGGTTGGGATCCACCTATGAAATATCCATACACCGCTAAAATGTGTTCATTTGTAGTTGCTGATTCAACTTTGGATTCTAAGCGTTTACTGGTACATCTGTGAATTTCCATTTACCTAAATCAATAGAAATTTTATATATACCAACAGAAATAACATTGGTTCCCATAGTGCAGTAGGTAGCGTATCAGCAGGTTGCAAAAAACTTGACTAACGCTGGTCCCAGTATAGTTTTTAAAATTACAGTTTTGCAGATAACTATGAGATACTATAAGGAGCTGCCCATGCAATTTAAAAAAAAAGCCGTAGCGCTAATGACTCCTAATCAGATTAGCTGAAAAAAATGCAGAGACAAAAACTCTTCTGGGAGCGAGCAGACTGCATCAGGCATGTGCCTTTGGCCTTGCCCAGAGCCAACTCTGATTTTTCAATTATTGTCTTGTTTTTCAGAGTTATTTTGCAACACTAGGGCCATTCAAGTATCCCACAGATTTATGCTGTTTTTATATAGTTTTTGTGAGATACATTCAAGGAAACCTTACCTTTAAAAACTGCCAAAACCATCATTTTCCAACAACTCTGCCCAATTGTTTGTCGCTTGTTGCAACTCTTTGTATGGTATCTTTGGCATAGAATCAGCATTCTTAAACACAGAAGCGTCTAAGAATTTTAACAGATCTCCATTCTAAATATCACTAGGAATTCTCAGGTTATTAAAACTATTATTGTTGTTATGACCCTGTGCAATGTTATCTTGATTATTATTTGTTGTTTCATTGTTATCTCTACTTTCAAGAGGTACTAGCAAATTCTTATTGGCTCTCCCTTTCGATGTGTTGCCAACAAAATTATCTGTGGATACCTTAGAATTTGTTATTTTAAGTCGGTGTAGCCCTTGGTTGATGTTTTCTGATTTTTGTCTTCGGTGGTGCCTTGTAGGGACATATTTTTTTAAATTGTCATACAATTATACACTCACACTTATTCTAAATAATTCTAAAATTTCGTGGTTATAATATGTCCACAATATTAAAAGTTCTTCACTAGGTGATTTATCTTTCAATCTATCTGGATTGAGTTTGCTGTTGTTAATTCATCAAATCCCATTTCTAGAGCAAGGGGCTTCCATTTTTTGTATTGATCTAAAATTATACATATTTGCTTCCTTTCCTGACGAAGAATGTTTCTGACGTCAATTTTTCCATCAGGTTCTGGTTAAGTTGGGTTGGGTTGGGTTGGGTAGTAGTCTATAAAAAAATATAAAACACTAAAAAGAAACAAAAACAATGTTTTAATATTTTAAACTCAAGCAGTGTTTTAAGATGTTAAATGATGATGATTGCCCACTGCTGTATGACAATAGAAGATCACTATTATTATTTTTTTTCAAATTCAATGTTCGTTTATGGTAAATACACATTTATTGTTTTGCTTTTTACTATTTTTAAATAATGAATAATTTGTAAGATGTGAAAAAATGTTCTTAAAGGGTGGTATACAATTTGTTGATATTTACGTTGCAGCCCGTCGCGCCACTCTATCATAAAATGTCCTTTAATTTTCTGGCACCTAAAAGCGCATTTTTACCAAATTGTGTTTAATTTAAAAGTCGTATATCTCCCAAACCACTAAATTTTGACGGCCATCTTATTTTACCTAGTATTGAGGCCTCAATTCGCCAGCTTTTTCCAACTCTTCCAAAACCTGTACCATATGGGGTCTTTCCGCCGCCCATTTGGCCACACATTTTTTGCCAAGTCTTATCAGTTCTGCAAAGAAAAAATCACCGCCTGACATTCTTTTGTCTTTTAAATCGGAAATATTACCGGGAAAAGTGTCCACAATAGCTTTTAACATAGGGGGTTTTCTTGTTGGGTAATACGGCGCCAAGCCGGTGGCTAGCTCAAAAAAGATAACTCTAAAACTATAAACGTCGACTTTGACGCTAAACAGTCGAGAGTCCATAAAATCAGCCAGCAAGTAAGGTCTGGTGCCTTATATTCTACTAATTTTCATATTTTCTTGACTGATATCTAGACCCTTTCTTGCAAGACCAAAGTTCCCAATGCGGGGCTGGTCTTGACTATCAAGTAATATGTTTGCACTATTTATGTCACAGTGTACCAAAGGTTTGTTGTCATCAGTTAAAACTGTGTGTAGGTACTGAAGGCCACGGGATACTCCTGTATGGAAAATAAAAAATTGGAGTTAAAAACCGGAGATAACCCACTACACTAGAGTTTCTAACACCTAACAATTGCAAGATGTTAGGAAGTAATCATTCTAGATACCACTCATCCAGAAAAAAACCATTTAAGAGCTAAAAAAATATACATTTTTTATAAAAGAAACTCTGATAAGTTATATTGAAATGCAAATCAAAAGAGAAAGAAGAAAATATGAAAAGATTTGGGTGGAAAATCGAAAATTCAAAATTGGATGAGCATACTACAAGAAACACACAAAAAATTAATTAAACAATGTTTCTCCTTTCGGGCAATCAGCGTGGGCATATCCCTATTGGAAATAGTAACACGCCATCGCCAGGACGAACCCATATCAAGTGACTTATATTATCAATTGAATAAATCAAAGTGTATGATGGAGTTGAATGATATTTCGAAAGGATGACCAGCGAAACCACTCATGAGCCCACGCTGGTTGCCCAGGGCGAAACATCGTTTAATTATTTCTCTTTTCACTTTGGTCATTTGTGTGTTCCTAGTGGGATGCTCATCCAATTTTGAATTTTCCAAGTTTCTCTTTGTTTTGAGACAGAAGAAATATAGTGTTTGTTAATCTTACCTATTGCAATATTTAATCTGGATATCCAACTAAGCCAATTTTGGGGCATTTTATGCCTGGACCCCCAAAGTCTATAATCTAATGATCCATTTGGCATGTACTGGTATACTAAGCAGGGTTGGGGTCCACCTATGGAATATCCATATTCCGCTAAAATATTGTCATGTCGGTATCTGTTTAAACATTTTAGTTCTGTTATTGACTGACGTATGTGTTCATTTGTATTTGCTGATTCAATTTTGGATTCTAGGCGTTTTACTGCTACATCTGTGAATTTCCATTTACCTAAATCAATAGAAATTTAATATATACCAATAGAAATCCATAGTATAGTAGGCACTGTATCAGCCTGCCAAAAGGAAGGTCTCGGGTTGCAAAAAACTTTGCTAAAACTGGCTCAGTATAGAAAAAAACTGGTCCCAGTATAGAAAAAAAATACATCTAGACTGAGACATCTGACTTTCTAAATTTAGTAGTAGTGTTATTTTTGGTATTATGGAACAATGAGAATGAAAAACCTCTTTTTTTATTACAGTTTTGCATTATGTATATAACTATGTGATAATATAAGAACCTGCCCATGCAATTTCAAATACAAAAGCCGTAGTGATAATAACTCTCCCAATCAGATTAGCTGATAAAAAATGGAGAGCCAAAAACTCTTCTGGGAGCGGGAGGATTTTTTGCCTTTGGCCTTGCCCTGGGCGAACCCTGATTTTTCAATTATTGTCTTGGTTGTTTTGCAACACTTGAGCCATTAGAGTATCTCACAGATTTATGCTGTTTTTATATAGTTTTTGTGAGATACATTCAAGGAAACCTTACCTTCAAAAACTGCCAAAACCATCATTGTCCAACAACTCTGCCCAATTGTTTGTCGCTTGTTGCAACTCTTTGTATGGTATCATTGGCATAGAATCAGCATTCTTAAACACAGAAGCGTCTAAGAATTTTAACAGATCTCCATTCTAAATATCACTAGGTATTCTCAGGTTATTAAAACTATTATTGTTGTTATGACCCTGTGCACTATTATCTTGATTATTATTTGTTGTTTCATTGTTATCTCTACTTTCTAGAGGTACTAGCAAATTCTTATTGGCTCTCCTTTTCGATGTGTTGCCAATAAAATAATCTGTGGATACCTTAGAATTTGTTATTTTAAGTCGGTGTAGCCCTTGGTTGATGTTTTCTGATTTTTGTCTTCGGTGGTGCCTTGTAGGGACATATTTTTTCAAAGATTGTCATACAATTATACGCTCCCGCTCGTTAAAATAATTCTAAAATTTCGTGGTTATAATATGCCCACAATATTAAAAGTTCTTCACTAGGTGATTTATCTTTCAATCTATCTGGATTGAGTTTGCTGTCGTTAATTCATCAAATCCCATTTCTAGAGCAAGCGGCTTCCATTTTTTGTATTGATCTAAAATTATACATATTTGCTTCCTTTCCTGATGAAGAATGTTTCTGACGTCCATTTTTTCATCAGGTTCTGGTTGAGTCATAGTAGTCTATGATAAAATATTAAACACTAAAAAGAAACAAAAACAATGTTTTAATTTAATATTTTAAACTCAAGCAGTTTTTAAGATGTTAAATGATGATGATTGCCCACTGCTGTATGACAATAGAAGATCACTATTATTATTTTTTTTTCAAAATTCAATGTTCGTTTATGGTAAATACATATTTATTGTTTTGCTTTTTACTATTTTTAAATAATGAATAATTTTTAAGATGTGAAAAAAATTTTCTTAAAGGGTGGTATACATGTTGTCGCGCCACTCTATCATAAAATGTCCTTTAATTTTCTGGCACCTAAAAGCACATTTTTACCAAATTGTGTTTAATTTAAAAGTCATATATCTCCCAAACCACTAAATTTTGACGGCCATATATTATAAACTTTGTTTTATTTTGGCTCTATCACCCATTTAAATAATTACTATCATATCGTTTAAACCCTGTATATTTGAATAACTCTTATTTTACCTAGTATTGAGGCGTCAATTCGCCAGCTTTTTCCAACTCTTCCAAAACCTGTACCATATGGGGTCTTTCCGCCGCCCATTTGGCCACACATTTTTTGCCAAGTCTTATCAGTTCTGCAAAGAAAAAATCACCGCCTGACATTCTTTTGTCTTTTAAATCGAAAATATTACCGGCAAAAGTGTCCACAATAGCTTTTAACATAGGGGGTTTTCTTGTTGGGTAATACGGCGCCAAGCCGGTGGCTAGCTCAAAAAGGACAACTCTAAAACTATAAACGTCGACTTTGACGCTAAACAGTCGAGAGTCCATAAAATCAGCCAGCAAGTAAGGTCTGGTGCCTTGTATTCTACTAATTTCCATATTTTCTTGACTGATATCTGCACCCTTTCTTGCAAGACCAAAGTCCCAATGCGGGGCTGGACCCCGATTCAAGTGCCGGCTATTTTAAATAGCGACCCGACTTTCAAACCGAGTTTACACGTACGGTTGTAAAAGGAAACTGAAGTTTACTTTAGTTACCTACTTAGGACTTGAAATAAATATAAATTGATTTTTTTATGAGTTTTGTGATCTTTCAATGCAAGTATGCTATCGAAATGTGATAAAACAACCTTTGTCTTTGTTTTAGCACCAATAAACATTTCTAAAGTTTTCTTAAAGCAACTATACAAACGTGCCATCGAATTTTTAAGAACAAATTTGCTGATGCACTTTTGCCAGTGCTCCGACCCAAAGAGAGGTCGGTTTGAAAATCGTTATCTTTTTGCAGGCATTTTACGCCTTACAACTAATGAGAAAAAAAATTGAGGGATATTTTAGGACTTATGAGGCATAATACCAATAGAATAGTATAATATTTTGATTTAAATTATAATATTTACTAAAAATCATTGCCAAGGATAGGCAACCAATTATATATACCACAATATATATCGCTGGTAAGACCACCGTCGTCTCGGCTCGCTTTGCTGACTTCACAGTAAGCTAACTGTGGCTGACTTCAATTTGAAATATAACCTCAAAAGTTGTTATTTATTTTGGTAATTATGCAGTATACGGTTTTCTGCCATTTTTGATTTTTTTTGAAAAATTCTTTATGGGGGCACCTTCTAGGGTCCCTAGTAGTATACTGCATAATTACCTTTATTTTGTTAGTTTTCATTTTTCTCTGCGCGGCTTTTTAAAAATATTCTCATCAGAAGTTCGATGTTAACTTTTGCTGTATCAAGAGGTAAATAAAAATGCCTAATCTTTCATGTAAATAGTGAAAATTGAAAGAAAAAAGATAAAAACTTAAGTCCAATTTATACTCAACGTGTGGAGTGCTTAAAAAAACAAACTTACCTAGAGTTAACATCTAATAACTAGTGATAAGTTAAAAAAGAAAGAATCTATAAAAACAAGCCAGAAAACGCCTGCTGGATTTCAGAGAAATAACCCATAAAGAGGTAAGGATGAACATGCATGCTGCAAATTATAATTATTATTTATTTGAGTACACACTTAATACATTAACTGCCGGATTGGGAAAACGGTAATTATGCAGTATAGGATTTTCTGCCATTTTTGATTTTTTATGAAAAATTCTTTATGGGTGCACCTATTAGGGTCCCTAGGACCCCAAATCGCCTGCGCCCGATTTTTTTTTTAAAGAGAAAAAAGGGTGCCCGGGAGAGGGTTGTAATGTATTTTTTTTATTGTTTTGGGTTTGGCTTGGAATAGGTTGGGTTGGGCTATGTTGGATTGAAATGTTTTAGAGAGAAAAAATACAAAAAAAATTGAAAAAAAATCAACCAGCGCAAACGGATTTGGGGTCCTAGGGACCCTAGTAGGTGCCCCCATAAATAATTTGTCATAAAAAATCAAAACTGGCAAAAAACCGTATACTGCATAATTACCAAAATAAACCTCATACATTACCCTCTCCACATAGGCCGATCAGCTCTTATCGTTTTAGTGTCCTTTTATCCACCTTCGCCGCCATTTTGACAGAAACCTAATGGATTATCTGTCACTTTTGAGTGAAAATGGCGGCGAAGGTGGATAAAAGGACACTAAATCGGTATGAGTTGATCGGCCTATCTGGAGAGGGTACTGCCTCATATCAATTTTGTTACCCTTCTCGTAAAAACAGTTTTTTGCGACTATGGGTGTAAAACACTTGAAAAAAAGATAGAGACGACTGCTATAATGGTAATATTGGTAAATCCTAAAATGAGATTTTTTGCAAATGCCAAAATCCGTCTTTTGAACTATATGCTTACCTTCTTTTTAAGGCTGTTGTTGTAAAATTTGGTCAAGTTTCTCTTCTTTTTGATTTGCAAATGATTGCCGGCATTGAATTTCGTACTCTGTGGAGAAGGTGGGTCTCAAAATACATATTCGGGAAGCGCAAAAGCTTTGAATCTTGGATAATAAAATTTAAATTCCCAGTCTTTTTTTAATGCATTAAACTAAAAAACGGCACTTTTATAAAAAGAAACAACTTTACGAACGGAAAAAGTAAACAAAAATGACAGAAGTCAACTGTGGAAGTCAAAATTTATCGAGAGATGAGGTGACCTTACAAACCACACAAGATGCGATGTTGCCAGCGTTCACCCCTAGATACCGGAAAATCGGGTCGTTATAAAAAATAGCCGCCACTTGAATCGCCATCCAGGTCTTGACTATCAAGTAATATGTTTGCACTCTTTATGTCACAGTGTACCAAAAATTTGTTGTCATCAGTTAAAACTGTGTAGGTACTGAAGGCCACGGGATAGTCCTGTATGGAAAACAAAAAATTGGAGTTAAAAACCGGAGATAACCCACTGCACCATAGTTCCTAACACCTAACAATTGCAAGATGTTAGAAAGTAATCATTCTAGATACCACTCATCCAGAAAAAAACCATTTAAATGCAAATCAAAAGAGAAAGAAGAAAATATGAAAAGATTTGGGTGGAAAATCGAAAATTCAAAATTGGATGAGCATCCTACAAGAAACACACAAAAAATTAATTAAACAATGTTTCTCCTTTCGGACAACCAGCGTGGGCATATCCCTATTGGAAATAGTAACACGTCATCGCCAGGACGAACCCATATAAAGTGACTTATATTAAGTACAAGTACGGAACAATGCATATTTGTGAGTGATTCAAAATTGAAAATCAAAGTGTATGATGGAGTTGAATGATATTTGGAAAGGATGACCAGCGAAACCACTCATGAGCCCACGCTGGTTGCCCAGGGCGAAACATCGTTTAATTATTTCTCTTTTCACTTTGGTCATTTGTGTGTTTCTAGTGGGATGCTCATCCAATTTTGAATTTTCCAAGTTTCTCTTTGTTTTGAGACAGAAGAAATATAGTGTTTGTTAATCTTACTTATTGCAATATTTAATCTGGATATCCAACTAAGCCAATTTTGGGGCATTTTGTGCCTGGAGCCCCTAAGTCTATAATCTAATGATTCATTTGTCATGTACTGGTATACCAAGCAGGGTTGGGGTCCACCTATGGAATATCCATATACCGCTAAAATATTGTCATGTCGGTATCTGTTTAAACATTTTAGTTCTGTTATTGACTGACGTATGTGGTCATTTGTAGTTGCTGATTCAATTTTGGATTCTAGGCGTTTTACTGCTACATCTGTGAATTTCCATTTACCTAAATCAATAGAAATTTAATATATACCAATAGAAATCCATAGTATAAGAGGCACTGTATCAGCCTGCCAAAAGGAAGGTCTCGGGTTGCAAAAAACTTAGCTAAAACTGGCCCAGTATAGAAAAAAACTGGTCCCAGTATAGAAAAAAAATACATCTAGACTGAGACATCTGACTTTCTAAATTTGGTAGTAGTGTTATTTTTGGTATTATGGAACAATGAGAATGAAAAACCTCTTTTTTTTATTACAGTTTTGCATTATGTATATAACTATGTGATAATATAAAAACCTGCCCATGCAATTTCAAAGACAAAAGCCGTAGCGATAATAACTCTCCCAATCAGATTAGCTGATAAAAAATGGAGAGCCAAAAACTCTTCTGGGAGCGAGTAGACTGCATCAGGCATGTGCAGTAGATTTTTTGTCTTTGGCCTTGGCCTGGGCGAAACCTGATTTTTCAATTATTGTCTTGGTTGTTTTGCAACACTTTAGGCATTAGAGTATCTCACAGATTTATGCTTTTTTTATATAGTTTTTGTGAGATACATTCAAGGAAACCTTACCTTTAAAAACTGCCAAAACCATCATTTTCCAACAACTCTGCCCAATTGTTTGTCGCTTGTTGCAACTCTTTGTATGGTATCTTTGGCATAGAATCAGCATTCTTAAACACAGAAGCGTCTAAGAATTTTAACAGATCTCCATTCTACATATCACTAGGTATTCTCAGGTTATTAAAACTATTATTGTTGTTATGACCCTGTGCACTATTATCTTGATTATTGTTTGTTGTTTCATTGTTATCTCTACTTTCAAGAGGTACTAGCAAATTCTTATTGGCTCTCCCTTTCGATGTGTTGCCAACAAAATTATCTGTGGATACCTTAGAATTTGTTATTTTAAGTCGGTGTAGCCCTTGGTTGATGATTTCTGATTTTTGTCTTCGGTGGTGCCTTGTAGCTTAAAGATTGTCATACAATTATACGCTCCCACTCGTTCTAAATAATTTTAAAATTTCGTGGTTATAATATGTCCACAATATTAAAAGTTCTTTACTAGGTGATTTATATTTCAATCTATCTGGATTGAGTTTGCTGTCGTTAATTCATCAAATCCCATTTCTAGAGCAAGGGGCTTCCATTTTTTGTATTGATCTATTGATTCTTGATGAAGAATTTTTCTGACGTCCATTTTTCCATCAGGTTCTGTTTCAGTCATAGTAGTCTATGATAAAATATTAAACACTAAAAAGAAACAAAAACAATGTTTTAATTTAATATTTTAAACTCAAGCAGTTTTTTAAGATGTTAAATGATGATGATTGCCCACTGCTGTATGACAATAGAAGATCACTATTTTTATTTTTTTTCAAATTCAGTGTTCGTTTATGGTAAATACACATTTATTGTTTTGCTTTTTACTATTTTTAAATAATGAATAATTTGTAAGATGTGAAAAAAATGTTCTTAAAGGGTGGTATACAATTTGTTGATATTTACGTTGCAGCCCGTCGCGCCACTCTATCATAAAATGTCCTTTAATTTTCTGGCGCCTAAAAGCGCATTTTTACCAAATTGTGTTTAATTTAAAAGTCATATATCTCCCAAACCACTAAATTTTGATGGCCATATATTATAAACTTTGTTTTATTTTGGCCCTATCACCCATTTAAATAATGACTATCATATCGTTTAAACCCTGTATATTTGAATAACTCTTATTTTACCTAGTATTGAGGCCTCAATTCGCTAGCTTTTTCCAACTCTTCCAAAACCTGTACCATATGGGGTCTTTCCGCCGCCCATTTGGCCACACATTTTTTGCCAAGTCTTATCAGTTCTGCAAAGAAAAAATCACCGCCTAACATTCTTTTGTCTTTTAAATTGAAAATATTACCGGGAAAAGTGTCCACAATAGCTTTTAACATAGGGGGTTTTCTTGTTGGGTAATACGGCGCCAAGCCGGTGGCTAGCTCAAAAAGGACAACTCCAAAACTATAAACGTCGACTTTGACGCTAAACAGTCGAGAGTCCATAAAATCAGCCGGCAAGTAAGGTCTGGTGCCTTGTATTCTACTAATTTCCATATTTTCTTGACTGATATCTGGACCCTTTCTTGCAAGACCAAAGTCCCCAATGCGGGGCTGGTCTTGACTATCCAGTAATATGTTTGCACTCTTTATGTCACAGTGTACCAAAGGTTTGTTGTCATCAGTTAAAACTGTGTGTAGGTACTGAAGGCCACGGGATACTCCTGTATGGAAAATAAAAAATTGGAGTTAAAAACCGGAGATAACCCACTACACCAGAGTTCCTAACACCTAACAATTGCAAGATGTTAGGAAGTAATCATTCTAGATACCACTCATCCAGAAAAAAACCCATTTAAGAGCTAAAAAAATATGCATTTTTTATAAAAGAAATTATATTGAAATGCAAATCAAAAGAGAAAGAAGAAAATATGAAAAGATTTGGGTGGAAAATCGAAAATTCAAAATTGGATGAGCATCCTACAAGAAACACACAAAACACAACACAAAAAATTAATTAAATAATATTTCTCCTTTCGGACAACCAGCGTGAGCATATCCCTATTGGAAATAGTAACACGTCATCGCCAGGACGAACCCATATCAAGTGACTTATATTAAGTAAAAGTACGGAACAATGCATATTTGTGAGTGATTCAAAATTGAAAATCAAAGTGTATGATGGAGTTGAATGATATTTGGAAAGGATGACCAGCGAAACCACTCATGAGCCCACGCTGGTTGCCCAGGGCGAAATATCGTTTAATTATTTCTCTTTTCACTTTGGTCATTTGTGTGTTCCTAGTGGGATGCTCATCCAATTTTGAATTTTCCAAGTTTCTCTTTGTTTTGAGACAGAAGAAATATAGTGTTTGTTAATCTTACCTATTGCAATATTTAATCTGGATATCCAACTAAGCCAATTTTGGGGCATTTTGTGCCTGGAGCCCCTAAGTCTATAATCTAATGATCCATTTGGCATGTACTGGTATACCAAGCAGGGTTGAGGTCCACCTATGGAATATCCATATACCGCTAAAATATTGTCATGTCGGTATCTGTTTAAACATTTTAGTTCTGTTATTGACTGACGTATGTGTTCATTTGTAGTTGCTGATTCAATTTTGGATTCTAGGCGTTTTACTGCTACATCTGTGAATTTCCATTTACCTAAATCAATAGAAATTTAATATATACCAATAGAAATCAATAGTATAAGATGCACTGTATCAGCCTGCCAAAAGGAAGGTCTCGGGTTGCAAAAAACTTTGCTAAAACTGGCCCAGTATAGAAAAAAACTAGTCCCAGTATAGAAAAAAAAATACATCTAGACTGAGACATCTGACTTCCTAAATTTGGTAGTAGTGTTATTTTTGGTATTATGGAACAATGGGAATGAAAAACCTCTTTTATTTATTACAGTTTTGCATTATGTATATAACTATGTGATAATATAAGAACCTGCCCATGCAATTTCAAAGACAAAAGCCGTAGCGATAATAACTCTCCCAATCAGATTAGCTGATAAAAAATGGAGAGCCAAAAACTCTTCTGGGAGCGAGTAGACTGCATCAGGCATGTGCAGTAGATTTTTTGCCTTTGACCTTGCCCTGGGCGAACTCTGATTTTTCAATTATTGTCTTGGTTATTTTGCAACACTTGAGCCATTAGAGTATCTCACAGATTTATGCAGTTTTTATATAGCTTTTGTGATATACTCTCAAGGAAACCCTACCTTTAAAAACTTTGCCAAAACCACCACTTCCCAACAACTCTGTCCAATTGTTTGTCGCTTGTTGCAACTCGTTGTATGGTATCTGTGGCATAGAACCAGCATTCACAACCACACAAGCGTCTAAGAATTTTAACAGATCTCCATTCTGAATACCACTAGGAATTCTTAAGTTATTAAAACTATTATTGTTGTTAGGACCCTGTGTACTATTATCTTGATTATTATCAGTTGTTTCATTGCTATCTCTACTTTTAGGAGGTACAAGCAGATTCTTATTAATTCCCCCTTTCGATGTGTTGCCAACAAAATTATCTGTAGCTACCTTAGAATTTGTTATTTGAAGTCGGTGTAGCCCTTGGTTGAGGTTTTCTGCTTTTATTCTTCGGTGGTGCCTTGTAGGGATATATTTTTTTAATACTGTCATGCAATTATACGCTCCTACTCGCTCTAAAAGGACAAATAATTCTAAAACTTCGTGGTTATAATATGCCCACAATGTTAAAAGTTCTTCACTAGGTGATTTATCTTTTAATCTGTCTGGATTGAGTTTGGTGTCAATCGTTAATTCATCAAAACCCATTTCTAGAGCAAGGGGCTTCCATTTTTTGTATTTATCTAAAATTATGCATATTTTCTTTTTTTCCTGATAAAGAATGTCTCTGATGTCCATTTTCCCATCAGGTTCTGGTTGAGTCATAGTAGTCTATAATGGAATATTAAACACTAAAAAGAAACAAAAACAATTTTTTATTTAATATTTTAAAGTCTTGCAGTTTCTTAAGATCTTAAATGATGATGATTGCCCACTGCTTAATAGCTTTTTCTGCATCTGTGATAGTTGTTAAAGTAAAAGTTTATACGGTTTTTAATTGTGTAAGTCTTTTCATGTTAAATGTATTATTTTAATTGGTTACTAAAAGTTCCTTTAGACAGTAAAATGACCAGTGTAAAATACTTATGCCCATATCCACCATTAAACTCTCTAATCAGGACTAGCTAATTGGAATTAACTTGCTAATCGCGGCTAAACAAATTTACCTATCCACCAACTTTTTTTATGAAATAATTACCTAACCAGGGTTAAGTAACTCGATTTAAAAAAAAAGAGCTGGCAACGCAGCATATTTGGTGTTAATCTATTGGTAACACTGGATATTTCAAAAAAAACGTAAAAGGTTTTTTTTTGTTTAGTTTTTAATTTTCTTTCAGTTTTTGTTTATTTATTTTTAAAACCTATCAGAAAATACTTTCCCCAGCTGTTGCGACTGAAACTCAAGTTAAACGGAGATAGCCGAATCGGTGCTTGGAGGTGTCGCGAGCATTTTCAATAATTAACTGCTCATTTTCAGTCATGTAGTGTAAATAAGGGGATAAATAAGTGAAGTTTGTTTTTTCACACAGAGTATGGTAAACAAAAGTAATCATTTAACAGTATGCTGGGTGCATATAACTATGAGATGCTATAATGGTCAAAGGATTGCAAAATGTGCATATAAATGGCCCTTTCAAAAAGAAATCCTTAGCAACGAGGTCAACATAGTGACTTTTTGTAACCCACATGTGTCCAGATAAGAGGGTTAAGTTAAAATAAAAGTCCCTTAAATTTTATCAGTCCAACAAGTCGTTACAAATAAGAAAATATGATATGTATGGGAGAATTATCAGGAGGAAAAACTATTAGTAATCTTGTGACTGGATTAGATGTTTGAAAATATTTGTTAGGTTTATTTAAGTTTTTTTAAGCTAGGAACACGTGATGCAACTTTTCCATGCATCAAATCTAGTTTTCACAAGATAAAAAAAGACGCAAACAGATTTTGTCTCCTTTTAACCTGTTATTAGAAAATTTGATGCATGAAAATAATGCATCATGTGTTCCTTGCTTAAAGCCACTTTCAGTATTTGTATAGTTTTATAGCGTATTCTTTTGAGACAGTTAGTGCAACACTGAGATATCTCTGTCTCTTGTTTTTACCTAAAACCGTAAAGGACAGAAATATCCGAGTGCTGCACTGAAAGTCTCAATAGAATTCGCTATTAGAATAGGTACTTATGGTCTAGATGCACCGTGATTAGTAAATATTTGTGTGCAACACAATTTTTGGGAGAATATATTGTTTGGAATTCCCATATATTACTTGACCATTGCAAAATCTACTTAAAAAATGTTTAATAAAGCAAGTCTGCCAAAATTAAATCTATCTGAATTTACTGCAACAATGACACTATGGTAGGTAGTGCAATGGGTCTTTTTACTTTTCTTAATAAAATGTCAAAAAAATTTGATTCCAGTTCTACTATTTTTTTTTTGTGGATTGGATATAAACACCGACCTAGAAGGTCTGTGGGTAATAATCTTCTGAGCTTAAAAGTGATTTATCTAGAATGTTTGCTAATTTTTAGATATATTGAGTACCTTATAATTAAGAAAGTAGTCCCTTAAGGGTGAGATATTTTTTATATCAAGAAAAACATGTTGCTCTTCCAAATTTTATTGAAAATATTAAATTCTACATTTTTTGACAGTATTATTTTGAAACTGTTATGACCAAAAATTCTGCCCTAGGTGAAAGGACCACTAGGTGACAGGACCACTAGGTGACAGGACCACTCTTAAGAAAAAAGAGGAAATATGAATTTAGAAAAAAGAAGTTTTATAGGACCTCGACTTAAAGGTTGCAGCAATGAATTTTTGTACACATTGGTTGCAGATTTGTGTACTTAATTTTCTATTTCTCTTCTTAAAAATTTCTTGTCTTCCAAAAAAATGTTTTTTATATTACAAAGAGAAAAAATAGCTAAAAGTTTTAGATTAAAATGTTTCAAAATCTCAAGTTTTTTTCTTTCATTCTCATTACTTTAAAATTTTAGGTATGCTAGATTTTTATGATGACTGATGATCGACAGTGTCAAAAAGAGTTTTTCCTCGAAGTAACCACAAGTTACCAGGTTGCTCGTTTTCAGTTTTTCTTCATACAGTAATCCAAGTCAGCCTAGGGGGCATGGTTACTTGAAAAATATAAAGTCAAAGTGCGGTTTATTGATTGTTTATGTTTTTTTCATTTGTATTATTTTTTTTATAAATCTCATGTTTTTCTATGATGATGTCATAACTATGGTCACTGAAAGTAACCGTGACGTCATGATAAGTAACCCAAACAAGTTACTATTGTCCTTGAGAACAAAGCCTTTATTTAATACCGTTAAACCATGTAGACAGTTTTAAAAACTTAAATAAAATTGGTTGAGATGGACCATTATTTTTCCTAAGTTCCTAATTGATGAGGTTACTAATTTAGGTGTATCTTCTGCTGAAGACTATTGCTATTTTCAAAACTTATTCTATCTCCTTCTTTTATATAGCGCGTTCTTGCTCTGTATAAAGAAGAAGAATATAAAAGAAAAAGATACAATGAGTTTTGAAAACGAACTCAATACCCATGAAAACATAGCAAACGTTTTTGTGATATGCAATATCTGACTGACGAATATTATTTATTTAGGCATGTCTATGTGCAATAGTTGTCTGCATTTTGTTCAGTTTTAATTGTATTTGTTTTTATTTCATAAAAATTATTACCTAAAAATGTTAATCCACACTTAAATAAAAGGTGAAACAAATAAAAAAACTTAAAAGAAGCTTATGAAAGTGAAATAATTCTGAAGTCTGAAATCTTTGTGAGCCGAAAACTTCTAGAGAATCCCATATTGTCCATAGTCTCAAGATAATTTGTTCTCTCGGTCCATCGCCTTGGAAGTCCATCATTGATTATGTCCAACACATCCAAATCTTCATATGATACAATATATCTTCTATATATAAAAGTTTTTGCACCCCCTCCCATGAGTAAAACCTGTAACTTTACCGTGAAGTTATCACTAGAATGTAAGGCTTTCATGTTTTTTGAGTGCGGTAAAGTACAACTTTCCGCTCAAAAACAACTACAAGTGTCCTTTACCGCATGCGCTTAGATAGTAGTTATTTAAATAAGTTTTAAAATGACGCATATGATAGAATAGTGATATAGATCATTAAATATAATTTATGAAAAACAACAATCGTAAAGAATAGTAATCTGTGTCACATATTGAAACTTTTGCTCAGAATTTGAAATGAACTATAGTCCAATTTTTTGATCAGCGGACCGATGTCATTTTTGCCTCTGAAAACGTATTTCTTTGTTGTCAACAGTTCGCATGTCAAATAATTTGTTGTTGTCAATTTGAAGTAACAGTTGAAGCAATCAACGATATGACTTTTTGATATGATATTGTCGCTGTCTAAAACAATGTATCAAATAGAGATACAAAAAATTACGACAGTCCGCTCATCAAAAAATTGGACTATAGTAGGTACCTGGAAAATCTCTGACACCCACCGAGTATCTAGACAAAGTAAAGCGTTGGTTTTTTAAATCACTAGAAATTTAGGCAGTTATAAAAAATTTTCATCCTTAAAAATAATATCGACCAGTATGGTCTAAGGACAGCCGGTGCAAGGAGATCATACTGAAATCAAAACAACGTTTTCTTCAATTCTTCCTAGCGACCTAAAATTTGGCTGGAAATACACGTTGATGACTTCTGATGAATTAGAAGGCCTCAAGAAATCGATTCAGATGAATTCCAAATTCTGTCGAGCCATTTTTACGCTATAGGCCAGTAAAGTTGACCTAACATGTGTTTAGCCCGAATAGGTACTCTTATGTACCCTATTGTTCATTTCTTGAGGAAAGCACCAAATTTGGTACGCTTCCTTTTTTAACAATTTTTTTAAGAAAGTGGTCAAGAAAATTTATGATCTGATGTACTGAAACCAAGTTGGCGGCGAATTCTTCAAAATGGCGCTCTTAAATCGAAAGTTACTTATCAAAAAAAAATATGCTTGAATCTATAGAACTTAATGAAGAGAAATTTGACAATACTAGTTAAATTGACGTGCACCTTCGAGGACCTTTTTTTTTATAATATCTGCTTCAAAATTTATGTTTTTTTTTTTCTGTAAGCCATTTACAAATATCAGCTTTTCTCCATGCTGTGGTTGGTACTTTTTCAAGGTTTCTGGAATGGTAACTGGCATTGTCCATTACTATTAGGTCTAACATTTGCTAAAAGTATTCTTCAAATGTATCGCCATTCATGACCTCGTGATAATCGCCAGTAAGGTTTGACGAAAAGACCAAAAGACCTCCTTTTACAAAGCCTTTTTCATTGGCAATTTCCTGACGGTGGCTTTATCCCTGTCGACCAACCTTTCATGAATGCCTGTCGGGCACTTTTCACATTTTTGTCTTGCCAGTGTTTGCCAACAGTGTGACCTTTATTTATCCAAGTTTCATGAAGAAAATATATATATTTTTGCCCTCCCTTCGAAATTGCCTAATTTGCCTTAAATATTTTCTTCGCCAGAAAACTATCTCGTCACTTTCTATTAAAACCGCCTTTCTGTTATGTTTTTCCCAAGAAAAATTAATTTATCTTAAAGTTTTCCACAATTTCGTTCTTCCAATATTTGGAAAACCAATACGCCAATGGTACGCTCGAGAAAATGGGTTTTAAATCGTTTTATTACTCTCTATTCTTTACGAATGGACTATAAAATGTAAAAATACAAAACTACCTAAAGACCTAAAAACTTGTTAATCTATGAAAAATTCTTAGGGTTGGCAACGCTGCAGTCGGAAAACTCATACTGGGAAAAGAACAGTAAGGACCATTCTTACGTGCGGACCGGTCATTACGTTACAAACTTCCTTTCTTTTCATCTTGCATTAATAGAAAGAGATAGATCTGTTGGATAGATCAGAGGTAGCGAATTAATATAAGTATATATCAATATATATAAAGGGTTCCTAAGATTTTCCTTAGGGATAGGATTTCAATAAATCAAACAGAAATGGCATAGGAAGTTCTGCGCGCACAAAAGAAACAGGTATATTGAGCAATGATGCCAGTTTGTTATTATCTCCGGACTACTTTCATGAGAAAAAATTGTCGCCACTCTTTCATTGTGAGCATAAATCATAGTTTCAATAATAACCGTTAACAAGATGTCCGCAAATTCCGCTAGATGGCGGCCACACCATGAGATTAAAAATTAGATGTTTTCAGGTCCAAACCACAGCTTTTTCTTGCTTAAAGGAGGCGGCAGGGTCCATTATTTACGATACTGAGCGATAAACTCGTGAGGTTGTTAACATTAGAAAGAAATATCTTCGCTTTTAATTAAATTTCTTTCCATTCTGTTCTACTAGTGACATCTATCCGGAAACGGCCAAATCATGCAGCTAGCACTAGCAGCCAAAGAAATCAATATATTATTGATTATTGATTTTAAATAAAGCTGGCCCTACACTACATTTGATATTTTCGCGGTGTTTTATGACATGATCTCGAAACATGTAGTGAACTAATTTTACAAAACTAGCGGGAGGGTAAAAGCGAAAAATAAGGGGCTGCCAATATTTGTAACACCCAAAAAGGGGTGAAAAGATTTATTTTGCTCTGTTTCTTTACAAAAAACGTTTTTTTTACGAAAAACTTGAGCTCTGCCACTTTTTTTATTTTTTTCTTCAACTTTCTCGAAATTTTCGTCATACCGTAGAAAAAAATTATTTCCCCCATGGTCATACTCTACTTTTATTCGAAAAAATTTAGAAACAGACGGGATTAGTTTTCCTAAAACGGGGGATCTTGGTTTCGAGTGAGAAGGTAAAGGGCGCCGCAGGCAAAAATTTTTCAATTAAATTAGCCGATCCCAAAAATGTTAGAAAAACAAAGCACAAAATAAAAACGGTCTAAAGAGTTTAAAGTTTTACTGGTGGTGCATAATATTCTAGCACAATACTTTTTTCTTCAAAAATATCATTGGGTGAATGAGGTAAATTTACGGTAAGAAAACAGCTGTAACTACCCATGGAAGGTGGTACAAAACGTTTTATTGGTGGTGCACTTGGTGAAGTTTTAGAACAAAGCTTTCCATAGTAAAATTTTTCCAGACTTTTGATAAATTCTTTTAATATTGCATTGGAAAACCGTAACAAAAATGGGAAATCATCGAAAAAAACGTGAAGTATTGCTAAATTACAAAAAAAACTGCGAAATTTTGTAAAATTGCCTTGGCAAAATCGCGCGCAGACAGTAAGTAAGTAAGGTGGGGTGGAAAATATGGTGAATCACCCTGTACATACACAACAATTCATATTAGCAAAATATGACCCAACTTTTGATTTCCGAATTACTGAGCTTTGTAATCCAATAACGTAAAAACACTTTTTTTTAACGGACCACTTTCCGTAAAATATATAGATTTAATTTAATTAAAGTAATAAATATACCGAGCCCGACCCAATTTCGGATAACTAATTTTTCCGGATTTTTAATGAAATAACTATTAACAAAGTTTTTATATAATATTGTTGGTAGTTGAAAAATACTTAGAAAGTACTTTAGAATTAATTTATGCAGCGTTTGACAGCGCTGGGTCCGACTATTTTAACCCCCTCCCCCCCGGATCCTGAAAAACTAACTACTCTCCAGGACATATCCACCTGCATTTGCAAGATATTTCCGTTTTCTTTTTTTAATGAAAGAAAACCAAAAAAGTGAGAAAAAATATTGAAATGTTATTACCTCCATGGCAAACTATTAACATTGCATGATAGCCAATAATAATGTTTTAAAAAGGTTTAAAAATTTAAAATAGAAGTTGGTGTTCCATTTTTTTAATGAATTTAGATAACTGATCACTGATGTGAAATTATATTTATTCTCATCTTTAAGGCGTATTTACACAGACAAACTTTCCTTTGATGTTGAAATGCCGACAAACATTTACACGAGCCTCTTGAGCAAAATGTTCAAAGAAATGTTCGAGCAAAATCGCGTACAAAAAAACACAAGTAAATTTTGGAGAGAATGTTGAGCAAAATATGTTTGAAGAAATGTTGGTAATAAAAATTTCTTACAAATTTAAATTTTATAGTTTTATGGGAATTCATTGAACTTAACTGAAAATAGAAAGACTAAGTTTTAAAACAAGGTATTTTTAATTAAGTGCTTTCCGACGGAAAAAGGATTCGATGTCGAAATTCACGTTTTACCTCATAAGCAACTTCGATTGATCTGATTTTTATAGGGGATATGCCAGTATACTTGTAACTTTTTAATTTAAAATAAAAATTGGCACTTATTTATTGCTGTTGCTGGGTTAGGAGAAGGTAAAAACCGTAGACTAGTGAGAGGGGGTTTTGGTCAAATGAACATTGACACACAAAATTACAGCAGTGTTTGACAGCGCTGCGTTCCGACTGTCTAAACCTGCCTATCCCCCCCCCCAGTGAACAACTAACTACTCTTCAGAACAGTTCTCTAAAAATATCCACCTGCATTTTAAAAAGTAATTACTTCGAATACATTTCCGTGTTCTTTTTGTAATGAAAGAAAACCAAAAAAGTTAAAGAAAATAATTAAATGTTATTACCTCCATCATTAACTATTTTAACATTGCATATGACAAAACTGATAGACAATAATAATGTTTCGCTTGCCGTCGCCTTTTTTTCATAAAAGTTTAAAATAAAAGTTGATGTTCCATTTTTTTAAAGAATTGAGATCACTGATCACTGATGTAAAATTATATTTATTCTCATCTTTAAAAATATGTTTCCAAAATAGATAGCAATAACTTGCTCAAAAATTTACCCGAACAAAATGTTCAAAGAAAAGCTCACAAAAATGTTCTCGCGAAAAATTTCAGTTCTTTTGCACGAGCTTTTATTTGAGCATGTTCGTCTGTGTAATTGCGCCTTTATATATATGTCCAAAATAGATTAGGCAAAAATTTATCCGAACAAAATGTTCAAAGAAAAGCTCACAAAAATCTTCGCGCAAAAAATTTCAGATCTTTTCCACGAGCTTTTGTTTGAGCATGTTCGTCTGTGTAATTGCGCCTTTGAGAATTTTCGACACTTTTTGACGTTTATTGGTACGCGTAGTAGCAATTTAGCGCCCTTGTAAAACTCCTGCAAATATCTTTAAAATATTAAATTTACAAAATGCTGTTAAAAAAATGACGTAGTTTCTTTTAGAACGGCAACGCTAGGATAAATAATAGACACTTAAAGTAAATATTTCAACGCATCGGTATACGTATCACGTTCGAAATAAAGCCAAAATACACTGCGTACAGAGTGATGAAAGTATCGTTACGTCCATCACTCTGTACGCATCGACTGCTGTCAGCTTTTGTGTCATCGCACCCGTCAAAAAAGCGGGCATCGTTCGAAACATGGCATGAGCACGTAAAAAATGTAGTGTATTTTGGCTTTATTTCGAACGCGATACGTATACCGATGCGTTGAAATATTTACTTTAAGTGTCTATTATAGTAAGCACGCTGAGGTAATGAGGCAATAAGTAAAAATCGCCACTTTCCAGAATTGTGACGGGTGAGATTTTCACTCGTTTCTTAACAATCGCGATCTTAATGTCAGAATTTTACAGATGACATGACATTTAAAGGCGCAATTACACAGACGAACATGCTCAAACAAAAGCTCGTGCAAAAGATCTAAAATTTTTTGCGTGAACATTTTTGTGAGCTTTTCTTGGAACATTTTGTTCGGGTAAATTTTTGAGCAAATTATTGCTATCCGTTTTGGAAACATATTTTTAAAGATGAGAATAAATAAAATTTTACATCAGTGATCAGTGATCTCAATTCTTTAAAAAAATGGAACACCAACTTTTATTTTAAATTTTTGTGAAAAAAAGCCGACGGCAAGCGAAACATTATTCTTGACTATCAGTTTTGTCACATGGATTAGGGTTACTTATAATATTTTTTTTCTTAGGGTTTTTCCCGGATTTTTTTGCCCGGGGGTTTTTTTGGGATATTCTTGCGAGTTTTTTTTATGTGCTTTATTACGTGCTTTTGTTCATATATTTGAGATTTAATAAAATGTATATAGGTTTTTGAATTTGACTTAATTATTATTGTATTGTGTTTTAAACTAGGAAGTAAAATAAAGAGATATTCTTTTAAACGTAAATTTTTATTATTACATTTTACAGGCAACAGCAATAAATAATTGCCAAATAATATTTTTTTTATTGTCGTTTTTTTTACAACCCCAAAAAAGTTACAAGTATACTGGGATATCCCCTATAAAAATCAGATCAATCGAAGTTGCTTATGAGGTAAAACGTGAATTTCGACATCATATCGTTTTCCGTCGGAAAGCACTTAATTAAAATACCTTGTTTTAAAAATTAGTCTTTCTATTTTCAGTTAAGTTCAATGAATTCCCATAAAACTATAAAATTTAAATTTGTAAACAAATTTTTATACCCCCAATTCTTCAAACAAATTTTGCTCAACATTCTCTCGAAAATTTACGTGTGTTTTTTTGTACGAGATTTTGCTCGAACATTTCTTTGAACATTTTGCTCAAGAGGCTTGTGTAAATGTTTGTCGGCATTTCAACATCAAAGGAAAGTTTGTCTGTGTAAATGCGCCTTAACATTTTATGGTATATTTTTCATAAAGCTTGTAAAGGCGCATTTACACAGACAAACTTTCCTTTGATGTTGAAATGCCGACAAACATTTGCACGAGCCTCTTGAGCAAAATGTTTAAAGAAATGTTCGAGCAAAATCTCGTACAAAAAAACACAAAAATTTTGGAGAGAATGTTGAGCAAAATTTGTTTGAAGAATTGGGGGTATAAAAATTTCTTTACAAATTCAAAATATATATTGTTATCGGAATTCATTGAACTAAATTGAAAAAAGAAAAAGAAAGTTTTCGAAATAAGGTATTTTAAATCAAGTGCTTTCCGACGGAAAAACGATTTAATGCCGAAATTCACATTTTACCTCATAACCAACTTCGATTGATCTGATTTTTATAGGGGATATGCCAGTATACTTGTAACTTTTTTGGGGTTTACGTTTAAAAGAATATCCCTTTATTTTACTTCCTAGTTTAGTCTTTTACAATAATAATTAAGTCAATTTTACAACCCTACGAACCCGACTTTTTTCTAAAAAATATAATTTAGCAGTAATTTAGTAGACTGTGTCGCCGATCTATCATCCCGCGTTTTGGATTTCGCAGGTAGTAAGCCGGCCACCCTTTTGAATCGCAATGTTGCCCTTTGCATATTGTTGGTTCAGTGTCAGTAATCGACATTGATTATTACATTAAATTGACAGTATATCTATATCTTCAGCATTTTCATGAACCTTTTGCTTTTTTAAGCAACCCTTGGGACCTTAAACTAACTAGGTAAATCTGGTGTGAGGAATTAAAAAACAACAATAAAAGCTAAAGGTAAAGTAAAGTTACAAAAATATGTTTAAAAAAATCCCCCTCCCCACCACTCCTCATAGTCGTGAGGCGCGGATTACCGCTTAAAAGTGCAATTTTTGAGTTTTTTGCCAATATTTGAAAAACTCAAAAATTTTTTGGAAAAGAAAAATTTTCCTGGGTTTTTTTTTGGCTTTAGGAAAAAACCCTTGGAAACAAAAAAAAACTCGCAAGAAAATCCCAAAAAAAACCCTGGGAAAAACCCTAAGAAAAAAATATTATAAGTAACCCTAATCCATGTGACAAAACTGATAGTAGAGCCAATAATAATGTTTCGCTTGCCGTCGGCTTTTTTTCACAAAAATTTTAAATAAAAGTTGGTGTTCCATTTTTTCAAAGAATTGAGATCACTGATCACTGATGTGAAATTTTATTTATTCTTATCTTTAAAAATATGTTTCCAAAATAGATAGCAATAATTTGCTCAAAAATTTACCCGAACAAAATGTTCAAAGGAAAGCTCACAAAAATGTTCACGCCAAAAATTTTAGATCTTTTGCACGAGCTTTTATTTGAGCATGTTCGTCTGTGTAATTGCGCCTTAAAACACAACAGTAACTTTTATGCTAGTTAGTGCACTAACAGTTGCTGAAAAATGAATAATTTTTCAAAAATAAAAAATATAGGGTATTATATTTTGAAATAAGACAGTTGCTGTGAAAATTTGACATATCAAATGACAGTTAACAGTGTCATCTAACCAACTTTTGTATTTAAACTTTTTTTTCCAAAATTAATATCTAGATTCTTTTAGAAAAATATGCATTTTAGAATTTGCCTTCTAACTTTTTGTCTGAAATGCTTTTCTATGGATAATTTAAAAAGGAATTGATTCGTCAAACTAGTTTTACATGTAACGTTTAGTTTATGGATTGGTATTTTTCCAAAAAAATTACGTATTTTTTACTTGATCTGAAATAGGCGTAAAATTTCTTTCAAAATTTACATACATATAAAATAATTTTTTTTAAATTTTTTTATTATGATGATATATCGATAAAATTGAATCCAAAACCTAAAAATCCTCAAAAAAATTATTAAGAAAATAAAAAAAATAATAAACATATAGAAATTAAAAAAATAACATTATAAGTGCCATACATCGTTTTAAAGTAAATTTTACGGTGATTTTAAATATCAAGTAAAAAGATGCCATTCCATAAGAAAAATACCAACTTAGTGTTATGTATCAAAAACTACACGTTATAGGTAAATTTATTTTGACAAATAGATTCTACTTTAAAGTTTCTATAAAAATGCAATTTACACACAACAAAACAAAAACAACTAAAATAATAAAAAAAATTAAAACCCTGTTATGACCAAAACATTTCATTTGTCAACGAAAAAATTTGCGTTTACTTTACCACTAGGGAACCACATGCCATTAAAAAATAATTAAAACCTATTTTTTAAGAGCGTGGTTTTAATGAGCGCAGCCATTGATTAAAACACGTGAGTTTAGCGGCGACTTGTAAACATTAATTTTTTCAATGCCTTCATCAAAATATTGAAGAGAAGTAAAAAACGTACAAAATACTAGACAAAAGAACCAAAGCGTAATAAATAAAAAAAATAAACTTTTTAAAAAGGCTTAACGGCTGTCGGAAATTGAATTATTTGAAAAAAAATATATATCCTGCATCGGCATCCTGCGTACAGTAAATAAAATCGGATTTTTGATAAAAGTATACAAAAAATGTTTGGTAACATTTTTGCCACCATACTCTCTGTAATTAAATTGTAAAGATAATGTAACTTCAGCGCCCTCTCTCATTTTGGGAATTAACAACAGATAATTCGGCCCGTAACCAAAAATGTTGCCAATTTTATTACAATTTTTTGCCGTCGAAAAAGAGGAATTGAATCAAATAGGTTCCAAACATTTCCGAGATGTAAATGAAATGCAAAATTTCCTTACCTTCAGACTCTTCTGAACAACGAACCAACAGTAAGCCTGTGCGGATTTGACTGTACAATTAATTTAAAAAAAGGAATACAATGTAAAACTTATTTTACAAAAAAAAGTATGAACGCACAAAAGTCCCTACCATTAAGTAAATCGAGCACAACTACGCAAAGAACTCATCTGAGAGTTCCAGACAAATTTCTGAGTTTATATTCTTATCCTCTTATAATTAAATAAATTCGTACAGATAATCCCCAAAATAGAACATAATACAAAATTATTCTTATGAAGAAATAATATAATTAGTAAGTTTTAAAATGGTTGATTACATGATCCAGGATAATTAGAATTAAATGCTAATTGCATACATAAATTAAGCTTTATTAACCCTTACAATAGATGGTTTATATTTTTTCCTTTATGGTTAATTACAAATAAGCCCAAATATTAATTTTCTAAACCAGTGACTGGAATTGCCCTTTTTTAATAAGCAACATCTAGAAACCCTAGTAAAAAAAAACCTAGTTTAGCCGTCAGTTGTAACACTATTTTTATACTACTTTAATAAAAAATACTAACAACGGAAAAAACACTAAATACGCCATCTTTTTTCGACTATGGCGCTACAGGAGCATTTGTGTCTCCACTGGCTACTCCGTTTTCAAATTTTGCACCATAAATACTTATTGATGACCATTTAATCTTTTGACCAAAGAAAATTGAGAAAGAATCTAAATGATATCTTAAAGAAAAACTAATAAAAAGCTTACTTGCCGGACTCATAACATAAATTCGGTCTATTTTATTACGCTTGTTTAACACTTTATTATTTTTATTTTATTACTGAGGCTGCCCAATATTTCATTCTTCTAATTAATCAATTAATATTAAACATAAAACATAAGTCAGCTAACAAAAGGACTTTTCTTTATTGATATCGTTTTTCTTGAAAGTTAACCAATAGTTTTTAAAAAGACCCTTAAGGGGTATTTACTAAGATAGACTAGGGTTTAAGACTATGAGAGTAAGTCGTTTTTAATCTAATTATGTGGTTTTTCTTTAAACTTGAGTGAAACTTGTTGGAAGTTTGGACTTACTATTATCATATACCGGGTGGGCCATAAAAAACCGGACAAAATGTTTTCCATTATAACTTTCAAACCATACTACCGATTTTAATGCAACAAACTGCTCTTTGCAGGGAATTGAGCAAGACTTTGAGCAAAAATATTTTTTTGTCCGCCATCTAAAAATATAATATGACGGAAAGTAACAAATTTTACCCTTAAAAAAGCCGCGTTTATTCTTATGTTATGGAACATTTATGGATTTTTTTATGAATTCGTAAAAAAGCTCTGTTTCTGCCACGCAGAACGAGGTACGAATCATTACCATCGGTTACGTGGTTCCCAAAAAAAAATAAAAAATTTTCCATCAGTGTTTTACGGATACATTTTCTCATAAATTCATTATTACTAAACCGATTTTGATGAAATAAAAAGTCTCATAGCGAAAATCGATTTTTCTTTAAGCACTGCTATTGAAATTTTCCGCCATCTTGAAATCCAAGACGGCGAACAGAATCAAACTTGATCCTTCAAAGAAGCTCGTTTATTCATATTTTCTGAAAACTTTTTATTTTTTTTTATTCGTAGAAAAGTTCTGCTTTCACCACGCACAACTGTTTCCTCAATTCCGTCTGCATAATGACAAAGATCGATTTCGACTTTTTTTTAATCCGTAATAAAGCTCTGTCTCCGCCGCGTATAATGGTACAAATCATTAAAAACGGTTTAGTGGTTATTAAAAAATTAATATAAATTAAAAAAAGAGTACAAAAAATACTCGTAACGGCTTTTTGATCGATTCTTACCATAATATTTTTTATTTTATCAGAGTCAATTCACTAGTAATGAGTTTATAAGGAAACAATGGTTAAAACAAAAATTAATTTTTTGAGAACCACTAAACCGATTTTATTGATTCGTACCTAGCTAGCTACGCGCGTTGGAGAAAGGGCATTTTTAGGTTCTTGAAATCTAAGAATAAACGAGCTTCTTTGAAGAGATAAATATAATTGTGTCTGCGATCTTGGGTTTCAAAATGGCGACAAATTTGGATAGTGATCTTTTAAGTCGCCAAGATGCTTTTTATTTTATTGAAATCGTTTTAGTATCAATTTGAGAAGGCAATCCTATAATCAGGAAAACAGTGATGGAAACAAAAATTAATTTTTGGAGAAGCACCATACCGATTTTGATAATTTATACCTCGTTATGCGTGGCGAAAGCAGAACTTTTGTACAAATTAAAAAAAAGTATTTAAAAGTTTACAGAGCATATGAATAAACGAGCCTCTTTGAAGGATAGCAGTAAATAAAGAATCAAAATCGGTTTAGTAGTAATGAATTCATGAGAAAATGTATGCAGACAGAATTGAGACGGAAATTGCATAATCTGTAAAACACTGATTGAAAATTTTTAATTTTTTTTGGGAACCACTTAACCGATTTGAATGACTCCCACCTCGTTCTGCGTGGCATAAACAGAGCTTTTTTACAAATTCATAAAAACATCTAAAACTCTTCCGTAACATAAGAATAAACGTGGCTCTTTGAAGGGTAAAGTTTGTTTCTTTCCGCCATCTTAGATTTTAAGATGGCGGACAAAAAAAGCTCAAAGTCTTGCTCAATTCCCTGCAAAGGGCAGTTTGTTGCATTCAAATCGGTGGTATTGTTCGAAAGTTATAACGGAAAACATTTTGTCCGGTTTTTATGGTCCACCCGGTAAGTGTTTTTGCAAGGGAAAAACTCAAATTTTCTCATTGTTTCGAAAAAAAGAAGATTGGCGGTGGGCCTGTCCCCGTACAGTAGCTAAAACCACGAGACAGACGAGACGAGACCTAAATTTTTGTAACCCTTTTTAATCCTAAATTCTAATTCACATATTTTTATCGAAGAATAATTAAAAACTATCAAAACAAATTTAACATACGTTTTGATCGCTGACCTCTGGACGAGAACCTTACCTTCGTAAATAAAAATAGCCTTTTAGATCTCAGTTAACAACTCTAACATCAATTTTGCTAAATTTTAATTTAGACCCGCTCTTTTCACTTAAGGCGAGTAGAAAACGCTATCTTTTTCAATGCCTTCATCAAAATATTGAAGATACGGAAAAAACATACAACATATTAGAATAAAAAAGAACAAAAGCATTTATTTACTGTGAACAACAATAAAATACTCAATTTCAAAAAGATCGGAAGATGTATTATTTTTTTTTAAATAAAAAAATTTTTGGCATCGGCAACCAAAAAATGTTATATTTCCCAAAGTTATTTACCGACTTTCAGTCGCTGTAGCTCGTAAATTTATTATAAACAATGTAATATGTTGTCTTTAGCATTGTTAAAAAAACTACAACCTTCTCTTTCTTTTTTGGTGGTAAAATACCTATGCTGTTAAAACTATTTTTGGTAATAGTGGAGTAAGAAAAACGTTTTTTTGCCACAAGGCTCATCTTTTGGTGACAATTAGGAGGTCACCCAAACGTAAAATTTTGGTTATTCTTTAAAAAAAAATGTCCGCATAACGCCAATATGGCCGCCGTCTAATTAGAAAAATACACAAGTTATCAAATCACTCCAGAACTGATCACTTGAAAACGGAAATGACCACAATGGAAGGTTTAACCATTTTTAAAACATTATTAACCGTTTTACCAAGAACTGTAAAAAAATTGAATTGTAAAGTTACTTGAGAAATTATATTCGCTGTCAAAATAAAAAGTTTTAAAAAACCCAATTTTCTCCATTTTTTTAATTTTCTGTTTGGGGCTAATTTATACAGACTTGATATAATTATCCTTTTTACTTCCCTCGCTAAGGGAAGTAATGTAATCATCTAAAAATCGCACTTCGAGATTTTCATGATCCTCCACGAATTTTGAGGTTTCGAATAGTAAAAAGCACGAATCCAGACGCCGTCGCTCTGTCTGTCGGTCGGTCTGTCTGTCACCTACTTTGTAGCCACTCTAACTCAAAAAACCCCTTCATTAATCATAACAAAATATTATATAGTGATTACTTGTGTCGACGCGCACTGTCGACCCCTATTGTTCTTGAGCATTCTCGTATTAGACCACTTATACACTCTGGAAAAGTCTGGAAAGACCCTGGGAAAGTCTGGATACACTTTGAAAAGGTCTGGAAAGACCCTGAAAAAGTCTAGATACACTCTGGGAAAGTCTAAATACACTCTGGAAAAGATTGGAAAGACCCTGGAAAAGTCTGGAAAGACCCTGGAAAAGTCTGGATACCCTCTGTAAAAGTCTGGAAAGGCCCTGGAAAAGTCTGGATACACTCTGGAAAAGTCTGGAAAGACCCTGGAAAAGTCTGGAAATACGCTGGGAAAGTCTGGAAAGATTCTTGATAAGTCTGGATAAACTCTGGAAAAGTCTGTAAAGATCCCGGAAAAGTCTGGATACACTTTGGAAAGACCCTGGAAAAGTCTGGATACACCCTTGAAAAGTCTGGAAAGATCCTGGAAAATTCTGGAAAGACTCTAGGAAAGTCTGGAAAGACCCTGGAAAAGTATGGATACACTCTGGAAAAGTCTGTAAAGACCCTGGAAAAGTCCGGATACACTCTGGAAAAGTCTGGGAAGACCCTGGGCAAGTCTGGATACACTCTGAAAAAGTCTGGAAAACCCCTGGAAAGGTCTGGATATACCCTGGAAAAACCTGGATACACTATGAAAATGTCCGAGTACACAATGGAAAAGTATGGTTGTTGTCCTGGATACAACCAAGAAAATTCTGGATATACCCTGGAAAAGTCTGACCGACTCAATCTAACGCATGTGTATATGAGTAGTGGTTTTTTTATATGTGTTCTTCTGGGCGAGGGAAGTTTTAGAATAAACCTTTACTCGATTTATTTTTACCAATAATAATAAACAAAAAAAACATAAAAATAGAGGGCCAAATAAAGAAACCGACTTAATAAATCATTTTATAATTAACAAATCCACGTATCTTTGGCCATTTCTACACTCCAGCCCTTTCGATAGTTTTTAATTTATATTTGGTTAAGTTATGTCGCTTCAAAACATTCAAATACATTAAAAAAAAAATGTGTGCTATTTATAACTAAATCTTAAAATTGCAAAAAAAAAATATCTCAAAAATCGGCAACCTTTTAAGAAAAATTAAAATTTTATTTATATTTGACAAAAATTTAACTTTTTTTTAACAAGCCTCTTCACTCACTAAATATTTGGTGATTATGGTCTGGAATATCTCAAACGATTGCTAACGAAACATTGTTTAGGACCATGTTTGGCTTTGTATATGTCACTATGGAATTTTTTTCTGTTATGCGCTTGCAAACAAGACGCTTTAGTGTTATTTATCCTAAAATTGGACTAATTAAGGAACACTTCACGCAGCAAGTACAAGTGACTAGATTTAAGTAACTACTACCAATAAAATAAGGTAAAAAGGCTTGTCCAAGAGTTTTTCAAAAATACGGTCACTAATTACAAGTTTGTTGACATATTTATGATAAAAGGACACAGTATTAAGACTGCTGCCTTACAATTGTGAACTTAATCCAATAGAATTAATACTACCTATAAATTAAAGGATGTGGAGGTGCTTTTTCAAGAATCAGTTAAAAAAATAACTCCAGATAATTGGCATAAATGTTTACAACATGTTTTAAAAGTAGAAGAAAAAATATGGAAACTTAATTGTTTAATCAAAGAAACTGTGGAACCGTTAATTATTTCTTTGGAATTTCTTCTGAATCTGAGTAATTTATTCCTATTTTATTTTTGACTGGTTTTAAAGAAAGGTATCTACCTGTATTTCATTTTAATTATTTTTGTAGTTGTAATTATTGACAACCGTAACATTTTTTTATGTACCAATCATTTGTTTAGCCTTTTTTTTTAGGTGTGTTTATTAATTATAGTTAAAACGCCAATCCGTTTTTGTATATATATTATAATATTATTTTTATTCCTAAAATGTATTTTTATTATTTAATTTATAAATTTTTTCTAATAAAGTAATTTGTTTTATTAAATTTCATAGAACTTTTCACTTATTTACTATTTTCTTCACTAATACCTATATACCACGGTACGTAAAATGTAAGTTTCCCCTAATTGCGGCGCCTATGAGAATAGTTTATCACTTGCCTCCTGTTGTATTCGGTTTTGGGTTCTATTGTATTCTCCAGGTATATAAAAATAAAGGATTTTTACCTGAGGCACATTAGAAAATTTTTAAAAGAGAAGAAAAAGAGATTGATCACTCAGTATAAAATTTATCCTAATTTGCATTTTTATTACTCTCTCTTCTTTATGAACAGACTTTAAATTTGTTTTACTATAAACTTGAACAATGTTTTATTTTCTCCTTTTATAAAAAGTTTTTTTTTATTTTTTTTTTATAAAGGGTTTTATTCTATTTTTTAAGTTTTTATTTTATTTTAAATAAAAGAATTTTATTTTATGGCCTTTTTCTATTAAAATTTAACTTCTTACCTCAAGGATTATTGAGGGAAACGCCTAAATTGAGGTGGATATCAAAAATATTGTCCGTACTGGACAACAAGATTGTGGCCAATAGAAAGTGCGGTAATTATGCAGTATACGGTTTTCTGCCACTTTTGATTTTTTTTGAAAAATTCTTTATGGGGGCACCTTCTAGGGTCCCTAGGACCCCAAATCCGCCTGCGCCCGATTTTTTGTTTTTTTTAACGAGAAAAAAGGGTGCCCAGGGGGGGTTGTAAAGTGTTTTTTTAATTGTTTTGGGTTGGTTTGGATTAGGTTGGGTTGGACTGTGTTGGTTTGGTTTGTTTTAGTGAAAAAAAAATTAAAAAAAAAACAAAAAAAATCAAAAAAAAAAACAACCGGCGCAGACGGATTTGGGGTCCTAGGGACCCTAGAAGGTGCCCCCATAAAGAATTTAAAAAAAAAAATCAAAAATGGCAGAAAACCGTACACTGCATAATTACCGAAAGTGCCTTTAAAAGACTAAAAATCTAAGAAGATTGCCCAGATATAATAGAATTTTAATAACTTACAGTTTTCAAGATACAACTCCAAAAATCCATAATCAATACTGATTTCTAAAATTTGACTTTTCAAAAGTGAACTTGCAAAAAATTCTATATATGCCACATGGCTTAATATTCACTTTTTTTTTGGAAGGACAGTTTGCCGCCCGAAGATATTTTGAAAAGTGTTTCAATACGCAGGAAAGTGCGCTGTTCAGATCTTGATGCTTCAGGTAACAGTCGAACAACCAAATTTTTTATGAAACGCTGCAGGTTTGCTATGAGTAGGTTTGCTGGGCAACTGGGTTTTATCAGATACGGAAAACCGCAGTGAAAAATTAAATGCAATAAGACGTCAAATTATTTCTCAATTATAAGCCAAGATTTTTACATTTATACTATAACATTTTGAAGGACGATTGTACCAGCTAACATGCGGGAGTTCCGAAGTCAAGAGTTCGAGAATGAAATCGACAAAATTGTAATAATATTAGTATTATTTAAACAACATAAAATAACTTCTTTTAACAAAAATAAAAATTGTAGCATTTTATTAATGTTAAAGGGTGAGAATTTTAAGGCTCAGTTAAGTTTGCCCCCTCCCAGATCGATTTTCTCAAAAATTATTATGCCAAAATTTTGCACACATTTTGCACAATTTTGCACACCACAAATCAAATTTTGCACACCTTCCTACGAGAAACTACGACGTTGCCCCCCCCAGTCAATATTTTTCAAAAATTATTATGTCATTTCAAAGGTCTTATATTGCACAATTTTACACAGCCATTTTAGAATTTTGCACACCTCCGTGTAACCCACACGAGGGTTCTGAAAATATCAAGTTTGCCCCCCCAGTCAATATTTTTCAAAAAGTTTGGTGTCGTTAGAAAGGTCTTATTTTGCACAATTTTGCACAATTTTGTACACCCATTTTAAAATTTTGCACACCTCCCTGTAACCCACACGAGGGTTCTGAAAATATCAAGTTTGCCCCCACCAGTCAATATTTTTCAAAAACTTTGGTGTCGTTAGAAAGGTCTTATTTTGCACAATTTTGCACACCCATTTTGAAATTTTGCACACCTACCTGTAACCCACACGAGGGTTCTGAAAATATCAAGTTTGCCCCCCCCCTAGTCAACATTTTAAAAAAAATTTGGTGTCGTTCGAAAGGTCTTATTTTGCACAATTTTGCACACCCATTTTAAAATTTTGCACACCTCCCTGTAACCCACACGAGGGTTCTGAAAATATCAAGTGTGCCCCCCCAGTCAATATTTTTCAAAAAATTTGGTGTCGTTAGAGAGGTCTTATTTTGCACAATGTTGCACACCCATTTTAAAATTTTGCACACCTCCCTGTAACCCATACGAGGGTTCTGAAAATATCAAGTTTGCCCCCCAGTCAATATTTTTCAAAAAGTTTGGTGTCGCTAGAAAGGACTTATTTGGCACAATTTTGCACACCCATTTTAAAATTTTGCACACCTCCCTGTAACCTATACGAGGGTTCTGAAAATATCAAGTTTGCCCCCCAGTCAATATTTTTTAAAAATTTTGGAGTCATTAGAAAGGTCTAATTATGCATCATTTTGCACACCCATTTTAAAATTTTGCACACCTCCCTCTAACCCACACGAAGATTCTGAAAATATCAAGTTTGCCCCCACCACCGTCGATATTTTTCAAAAAATTTTGTGTCAATTAAAAGGTCTATTTTGCGCAATTTTGCACACCCTTCAGTACCCCACAAGAGCGTTCTCAAAAAAGTTTGCCCCCTCCCAGTTAATATTTTTCAAAAAATTTATGTCATTCAAGAAGCCTAATTTTGCACAACTATTTTCAAATTTTGCACACTTCCCATGCCGTTTTCTTTTTGTGGCGTTTACGGTTAAACTTGATCCTAAAATTTCCCAGAAGTATAAGCAAACGAAGGAGACCTCGATTGTGTAATATCTTTGAATATTGTTTAAATTTACAGATAATTGTTTATGTTTACATTTGTATATAATGAAAAGTTTTTAATTTTTGTTCCATATAGGCAGGAAAGTCAATGTGAACGCCTCTATTTAAAATACATAACATTACGTAACGCCTGGTTCTCACCTATGCGTGCTCACCCTGACTCTAAAAATGCATTGCATGCATGCATTTGCCGATTTTTTAAAAGTGTCGCGTGATGCGTTTTTAGTGTCAGGGTGAGCACGCATAGGTGGCAACTAGGCGTAACGCTTATAGGGGTTATGTAGGGGTGAGCGGGGTTTCGAGGTTCCGTTACGTAACGCAATTTTTAAATTATTATTGTGACATAAAACAACTTTTTGTATTTTTCGAGTGAAAGAGAAAAATCTCTGGCAGCAAAACGTTCCGTTATTTTAGACTGGAGTAGTCCCAAACGTTACAAAGCGTTATTTAGGGGGTCGCGGGTTGGGGTCAAAATTGGGAAAAATAAGGGTTACGTAATAAGTGCACTTTACGTGTTACTTTTTATTTTTTTTAGTCGATGATACGTACCTCATCAATCAATTTTCCAAAAATATTACGAAAAAAATAAAACAACGATAACCACAAAGTAATTCCTCCGGAAATTCCGAACTCTGTTATGGAACTGCGCAGTCGCAGAAGTAACAATAATAATAAGGAAAGAGACAAAAACACTGACCAAAAACAACTTAAGAATGGAACTTTAACTTTCTACCTATTGGTGTCATCCCATTTGCAGCAGGCGTTGTTTCCGTCTTTGTGTTGAGAATTGAGTCAAATTTACATGACATACTTTTTGAATTCGATTTCATTTTTTTTTCGATCTATATATAATATTGGCCATTTTAAGTGCATGAAATATAAAAACAAAATGTCTAAAATGTTCATGTGTAGAAATAAATAAACGACTTCTTCTAATTATAATTATTGACGGACAGAATTTTTTGATGTAAACCTAGTTAATGACACACCAAGACGCCAAACGCGTGGTGTGAACTGCAAAATCAAGGCGGGCGTCATCACCGTAGCCGCTGTCCGCAAATAGCAAGGTGTGATCCCACCATTATCCAGATGAAAATTGTCGGACGCACCCATGAAATCGGAGGCGCGTTCGACCTCGGGTGCAACTTGCCCAAAATGGGTGCAGCTCTCTAGAAATTTGATAAGCCTTTGGTATTCTTGACATGTAAAAGAGAAAGATAGAAATGCGGCGTTATAGGCATTCCTAGTCATTTTCGGTAAGATGTGTCTGAGCTTCATAGAAAGTGACAGTTTCCTCGTCCTTCACTCCCCAAATGCAACTACCTAAATTTTTGGGTGTTCTGCACCAAATTTTGACGTTTCTTCGAACTTGGGCATTTTGTCTATACACTTTGCAGTGTGTATTTGTGGAAGAAATGAATTTAATGGACGAGGCTGGGAATAACTAATTTTTTTTATTATTTCACCAGAAGCACGAAACCGTCTGGGCGTGAAAAAAATTCTGTTTTTTTTATAAGTTAACTATACAGCTTAAAAAAGTGTAGGTTGTATAAAAACAAGCTTACGGAACCGTGGATTGAATTAGAGCGTACCCCTATTCACTCCACGGTCTTGTAAGTATAGATATGTTTTTGTCCCATTTTTTTGAGCTGTAGCTTTTATTTTGGTTTATTATTGAAGTAAAATATGCGTGCGGGAAAGTAGAAAGATCTGAAAGAAAACAAAGCGTCGTTTTTTTTAAAGAAAGTGTTTATTTTATCTATCAACCACGGTTATTATTAGAAGTGCAACAACACCCAATTACGATTTACTTACTTTCGACTAACTTGCGTGACAAAGACTTTTATGGAACTTAAAATTAACGTTTTTATTTTATTAGACACTTGAAGCCAATTATCAAAGTTAACACTATCCTAAGACGTATCTCTATCGAGTGGACCAATCAACCATGTGCAGTTTTAAATATATGGGGAATGCGAGACAGCTCCAGCTGGTCAAAGTACGCCTGGATACCTATTCTTCATTTTTGAGAGAAACTTTCGCGTAGGAACGATCACATTCTTTATTTAAACCAATAGGCAAGTTCCAATGCGGTTACGAAACGTTCGATAAGCTGAAAAGCTCCACGGCGCCCGCGCAGGAAAACCCGCTCTCTTCTCCATAACCAGCAGATGTAAGTTATAGGAGAGGTCTCTTGATATGCGGTAGCCCGGTAATGTCCGGCAGTCAAACTATCCTATTGGTCCAAATCACTGATGTGAGCGTTCCTATAGGAGTGTTCTCTCGAAACTGAAGAATAGGTACCCTGTCCTGCAATACGTGTCAGGATAACACGAAAGAAGACGTGACGTTACGTAGTTTTCACCCAAGACGTTGCTCTATCAACAAAAACGTTTCATTTCGATCAGCTGGAGATGTCATGCATTCGCCATAAATTTAAAAGTGTACTTGGTTAATTGGCCGACAAGATAGAGATACGTCTTAGGATACGTCTTAAGATTTTTTTAGGGATGAGGTATTTTGGGGGTAGTTCCGAAGGGAGAAATGGAGGAAAGTTCAAAAACAATAGGGCTCCGCGCGTCAATACACGTAATCGTTGTGTAAAATTTCGTTATGATCGGTGCAGGAGTTTTTGAGTTACAGTGGCGCATCTCGAGGCGACGATCGACAGATAGACAGAGAGACGGCGTCTGGATTCGTGCTCATCTGAAGTCAGATCCACCAAATTTCTTCGTCTTCCTCAAAATCTCGAAATGCGATTTTTTGACATTTACATTACTTCCTTCTCTTAGAGCGAGGGAAGTAAAAAGTCAACGAAATTCTTTTTGTTTTCTTTAAAATTACGTAAAGTAAAATTTATATTAGAAATCACGTAAGAAAAACTATTCTCCTCTTTGTTGTACGTTTAGAATATGTATTGCGCACAGTCTTTTTATTATTATTTTTTAGGTACTTCTTATCTAACGCAAACTTATAAAAGGCACTTTTCATTTAAGAAGGTAGTGCACTTGCCCAAAAAAGTGTAGAGCAGCTTTAGCTCGAAAGCGCCTCAGACCACATTGCACAAAGCTAAAAAGCACGTCCGTCGTCGTGCCATATTTTACGTTTTGTTTAATAAAATCAACGAGAAGTACGTGGTGTCGTGTGCCGTTCAATCAGCATCAACATCATCAGCTTACCAGTTGCCAAACAAAAAAGGTAGGATTATAGTTTACGTATATAGGCTCTATAATTCAGTGATATAGGCAAACAAATCAGTAAAGAATTGGGTTCCATTAGTATGGTGTAGGTAGGGCAATATGCTCTATTCAGAAGCTTTTGTCCGTTAAACACAGTTAACACGTTAAACCTTGGAAAAAAACATTTTATATTTATTTGCTGGAAAGACCACACTTTAGTGCCTTGTGTAAAATATAAAACAGTTGATACCACGGGTAAAATAAGAAATTTCTTTCGTGGAAAGACCACTAATTTGTCCGTGTGTAAAATATTTAAATGTTTTTAGTTAAGTTATATACACTATACTAAGTCAATAGTGACTTATCGTTACATGTAGGGCTACTTTCTCACCTTTCACTTAAGTCCTAAGTTACACTTATCTTAAGTTAATCGGTTGCAGGTGCTGTCAAAGTTCCACTTAAGTACCAAATTTTCACCCTTGACTTAAGTGGTAAAATTTGAATACTTAAGTTTTACTTAAACTATTTTTTTCTGTTTTTGGTGTTTTTTGAAGTTTATTCGGGCTAGAATCGTCTTTTTTACTATATCATGCCAAACAATTCGGGAAGAAAATTTGGAAAATATACACATAACCTATATAAAGGTTTTTGTTTACATGTGTAGTGAAAATTTTGTATCTGAATTTTAGGCTGGGTTTATGCTATAGGAAATTGTTTTGCATTGCTACTGAAGGCAGTTTTTAGAAAATGGAGTTAGTACGGGACGACGAAGAGAACGACGAACTTTTGTTTGTCATCAATGGGATACCTAGACATAGATTTGTGCGCTACGACTATTTTAATAGCTTCGACGATGATAATTTTAGGACAAGATTTCGTCTTACAAAAGAAAGGACGTTATTTGTGCTCCACTTGATCGAGGCTCAAATTGAGCACCCCAATGACTATAGTGAGTACAAAAAACAATCACTCGAGGGATCTTTATTAGGACCATTTTTCTTGATAGTCTATTTGCTTGACCTTCCTGACATTTTTAAAAACGACAACAGCATAGCAGTACAATATGTAGATGATAATGGTTTCATAACAAGATTGGGAAAAAACAAAATATCGACTTTCAAATTAGGGTAAGCCAACTCGTCAATCAAGAAAATAATGCAAAGTTCTTAGGGGTACTGTTGGATCCAAGTCTTTCTTGCGGTGTCCTCACATAATAAGTCTATGTAAGATAGTATCAATTATAAACAGGGGAGCTGCAAGAACGGCTTACTTTGCAATTTTCCAGTCAATAATGTCATATGGCATTGTAGGGTGAGAATAATCGCTAGGGTGCAGCAGAGGGGGGAGACTTGCAGACCTTTGTTTGTAGAACGTAGAATCCTGACTCTGTTCGGGGAGATAATTCATAACACACTGTGCAGGTTTAAAAGTCAGAATCATCAATACAACACCAGAAATAAAGAAAACCTTGTCGTACCGAAATTTAGGATTGAAAAGAATAATTAGTTGGGAATACATTTATTTAATTCTTTACCTTTTGAAGTCATAAACATGAATCTTAGGAAGTTTAAAATATTTTTAAAGGAAATTTTAATAGATGCCTGTCCCTAAAGTGTAAAGGAAATTTTAGATTTTGATGAAAAACATTTTAATCAAACGTAAATAATTTAGGCTTGTCTGTTTTTTTTTTTGGGTTTTCTTTAGCCTATATTAAGTGTGAATTTTATTCAATTCAATTGTTAGCAATTTAAATTTAAAAAAATATTTATGTAGCATTTACCTATTTCTGTTTATTATTGTTGTTATGTCCTTTGATACTGTTTCTTTTTTTGTAAAAAATCTCAAATAATTTATTAAGTATAATTTCAGCTTGACATGTCGGACGATTTTTTAATTAAAAACTTTATCCCCAATTGTAACATTATTAAGCTAAGAAAAAATGGCTGTGCCCATTTATTGTAGGATGTTTATTATTGTTATAGGAAAATTTAGTCAGCCTAACTTCCATCAAAATGACGTGTCGATAAAAATGTATAATTTTTTATGACTAATAAATTGAATTGAATTGAATATTCATAAGGAAGATTCAGAGTTCCGTAAGGTAAGCGGTATCAGGTATGTGGTAAGATGCAAGGAAAATATAGATATAGCAAACACATGCTAGTCTTACCGCTTACAGAATATTATGAACAGCAGCATGCATTTGTTATATCTTATTTTCCTTGCGCCTTACCTCATACGGCTTACATTATGGAACTCTGAATCCGCCTTTACCCTCCATGAAAACAAAGAGATCTAGATTTCTGTCAGACAACACACAGACTCCCATCTACATGCCACAATAGCATGTATTCTACTCTCTCCATCTACTGCGGTCCCAGGCAGATGAAAATTTAGCCTCAACATAAATAAATTCATTCACTTATCAACAACAAAAACTGAAAAAACCTGCTGTCAAATGTCAATTATTTCATTTTGGTTTGGTAAAATTCCAAAATACCTAACAATCTGTCATCAGTCTGCAGCGTTGTAAGTCAGTAAAAGTTTGGCAAGCTGATTTTGAAACTTAAGAGATGTTACTACTTAAGTTGAAACTTAAGATAATCCAAAGTCAGAAAGTGACCCAAAGTCAGCATAGTCTGACTCGTCACTATTTCTGATAGTTCCACACGAAGATAGAAAGGTTTCTGACATTTTTGTCATATAAACATGTCACCTAAACATGCTTATATTGTGCCATTCTTAAAGTTGACAAATTAAAGTTCATGCCGTCCTTTTTAAAGGCAGGCACAAACATGATGAAAGTCGACATTATTTTGATAGAAAAGATGACATATTCAGACAACAGGGACTTATCGGTACATAAAGTCGGCATAGCCTGACTTTAGTAAAGACGGAACTATTTTTGACAATTCCGGACGAAGTGTAAAAGGATTCTGACATTTTTTTGTCTAAATATGTCATCTTTGCTATCAAAATAATGTCGAATTTCATAATGTTTGTGCCTGCCTTTAATAAATGACCGCATTAACTTTACTTTGTCAAATTTAAGAATGGCACAATATGAGCATGTTTAGATGATTTATATTGTTGCAGATGTACTAATCAATCCACATATTTGTTACATTTATATTTATTATTATATACATTATAATTTTTTTTCAATGTTATAACTTTTTATAAAATAGTGTCGAACCCACGCCCAGTGCTCTCAATACAAAACATTGAGTGATACCAAGGCTTTTAGTAAAACAAAACAATTCAAATTACAATCTGTGTAAAGATCTCAGCTTAAAGTTTTACAAAACGCAATTACAAAACTGAATTTTGTTGTAATTTAAAATTTTACAAATTGCATACTATCAAAAAGTTTTACAAGTGGCTCCCAAAGGAAAATAATTACAAAACAATAATTACATATTAAAACGAATGAGTTTTAATTTAATTTGTACACATAACGCTTCTTGATCGTCACCAAAGATTTTTATCTCTGAGACAACAAAATGTCTCTTTAGAGCTCACAAAACACCTCCTCGCTGAGATTTTCCGATAAGTAATCCTAAAGTACTTTACGAAATTTAGAAAGTTTACAACGTTTCTCGTTATGAGTAGGTCCATACAAAACTTCCAGAATTTTTTTGTGAGAACCTGGAAAAGTTATGGAGATTTTATTGACCTGGAATTTTGCATATCCGGCTTCCTCAGTTAAAGCACGTTTACCCATAGAAAAACATTGGGTTCGGTGCTACGGAACTAATTATGACCTTGGCGCCCGACATAGAAATAGTTCAGTAAAACACAAATAGATAGAGCACCACACCTCATAACCACAAAAATTAATACTACAAAAGAATATTGCTTTTTAAATAAAAAATCAATATTACTTTACAAATGTAATGTAATATTGATTTTTCTTGGCATAGCAAAAAGGACCACAATTGCTATGTTTTCATGGGTATTGAGTTCGTTTTCAAAACTCATTGTATCTTTTTCTTTTATATAGCGTGTTCTTTATCAAGACCAAGAACACGCTATATAAAAGAAAAATATAGAATGAGTTTTGAAAACGAACTCAATACCCATGAAAACATAGCAAATATGCCCAAAAAACAAAAAAAGTTTAAAAGATAAATCAAAAGTTGATGTTTTTGTGAATTTTTTAAACTTTTTTTGTCTTTGGGTGCACTGAACTTAAAAGACAAATGTGTACTTTTGACCCAAATGAAATGTTATGAAAAAAACATTTTGCCTTTTACAAAACCCTTTATTGTATAGTTTCATTGAGAATTTAACTTATAAAAGGTTGGGTAAAAAGATAAAGACAGATGATAAATAAGTATGTGTAATTTAAAAAAAAATTGAGGTACATTTCCCAAATACAGGTTTAAAAACAAAACAAGGGTTCATTATATTTTTCACTGCCTTAACTCATTATTGGAGTGTTGAATACAAGAATTCCTTTATTTTTTTACAAAGTTTAACATTTGTTATCTCTCCAATGCTAAGGGAGTAAAAAGGAGGTGAAAAATATAATGAATCATCTGGTAAAATAAGTAAAAACATAAAATATTACCTTATAGTAAAAATCGAGGTGAAAATTATTTAAAAAGAAGATAAATGACCTAGAAATAGTTATTGTTAAAATTATTCCACAGATAATTGTGAGGATAATTGCCTTTAGTCATAATTTAGTACACAAAATTCAATATAAAGCCTCAAGAAAGAAAACATAATTTTTTCCAAATCATTTTTGTTTGGCTTCATGAAATGCTGATTTTTTTTTATTTATCGCAATAATCTCCTCTTTTTAGACTATTAGAAAATCTTACAAATCTTATTAACTTGCTTACACCACCAGAACAAATCCCTAATAATTAACTTTATTATTGTGGTTAGTTTAGGGATTAAGAAATATATTAACGTTTGTGTCTTGCCAAATAAAAAATTAAAGTATGTTCCTGGTTTTGTCAACTTACTGTTTTTATACTGCAAGGCAGCAATAAGTTCATTGACAACATCATTATCATGACTTATAATTAAGTTTACTCCTGCAAACTTCACAAACAGTTTTTTACTTTTCTACTTGGCAAAGCGAAAATCTTAGACAATAGCCTGTACGTCTTACCAATTGATTTAAACATACTGAGAGAGAGAATCTTTTCTTCTAAAGTAAGTCTTCTGGCTTTAGGTTTCTGCTGCTGTACTCTAATCTGGCATATAATAAGCATTTCCAGCGAGTGCTAATTTTCTCTAGACACTGACTGCACATAACTGGTCATTTTATGCAATCGCTTACTACTATCAATAACTTTCCTATAGAAATGTCATGCTTTTGGTGTGAGATTAGCTTGTCTGTGCACATTGACTTCATTAGGAATTAAAGAGCGCCTTCTTTTAACTGTAAAAAGAAATAAAATAAACATTAGCTAATTAGTTAAAATTATAACATTTATAAATACATTAAATTTGTAAAAATGTAACTAATCAAACAAATTGATCATTTTCAGGGTAACCACCAGTTGGGGTGTAATTTTTTTTTATAAATTTGTGACCAAATTTTCAAAATTTTATGATTTTATGACTGGTGGTCACCGTGCTTTCTCCACTGAATTTATTTTAAACCCGACATGTTTTGGAAGCTCAGGCTGCCATCATCAGGAGTCCCTACCAAAGTATTAAGGGAGACTAGGCCAAATTAATGGACCAGTCTGCCATATTGGAAAAAAAAAGAGAGGCTAAAACCATTGTGAGAAAAACTTAAAAAACAAAATAAACATATAAATATGCAATACATTATAGTTATTTAATTATGCCATGGATAGACTTTGTGGGGTACTAAGAAAACTAAGCCTGACTTCTGTTTAAGCCTCAGTTTAAGGTAGGTACTGTAAACACTTCTAAGTACTGGGATAGTCACGTTTTTTTTAGGGAGTGTCTAAAGAGCCTGCAATTCAGCTGAATAGCCGTGAGGCTAAAGAGCCAGCAATAATTATTTATTATGTGTTTTTCATATTTTCTTTTTTTTATTTTTTTTTAATTAAATTAACCCAACTTAACCTAAACAGACTCAAACCAACTTATTAAAAGACAAAACAACACAAAGAAACACACTTTAAACTAAATTAACCCAACCTTAACCTAATTAAACGAGCCAAAAAAAAATGTAGGGGTTGTAGTGTGTTTTTTTTGGGTTTTTTTGGCTTTGAATAAGTTGGTTTGAGTCTGTTTAAATTAGGTTGGGTTAATTTAGTTGGTTTGAGTCTGTTTAGGTTAGGTTGGGTTAATTTACTTTAAATTGTGTTTTTTTTGGGTTGTTTTGGCTTTTAATAAGTTGGTTTAAGTCTGTTTAGGTTAGGTTGGGTTAATTTAGTTTAAAAAATTTAAAAAAAACGAAAATATGAAAAACACATAATAAATAATTATTGCCGGCTCTTTAGCCTCACGTCTATTCAGCCGAATTGCCGGCTCTTTAGACACTTCCTTTTTTTTATTTTATAAGATAAAATATGCTCACTTTATGATCAGCTTGTCATACATACAAGGCTTTAATGTATAGGCAGGAGCACTAAAGACACAGAAGATTAGTCCCTCTTTACAGAGTAAAACAAAACTTCTCAATACTTTTTGACCAGGGCTATAATATTTTTGTGAACAGTTTTGGTATCTACTAAAATTAAAAAAAAAACTAATATTTTATAAAACATAGCTTAAATTTGATATGCGATTGTACTACACCTCATACTACACTTTATTTTACTCATCGTACAATATAAAAGCCTGTAGCTTGTAATAATTTCTTTCTTTTCAAAAAACCAAAAATAACCTCAACAAACGCCATTGTCGTTGTTGGCTAAAAATCAATAAATCCGCCTCTATGCGCTGCGTCAGCTAAGGGAGAGATATGACAAATTTAGAATTTTTGTACTACTATCGCCATCTATTAAAAAAAAAATTACCAGACCCCGAAATAATTATACCTAGGCTTTTCCATAAGAGAAAAAGGTCTACAAACTACAAGTAGTTTTTCTATGCGTTTACCACTTAAAGCCATTATGGGTGTATTTGAAGATTATCACAAAATTATTTTAAACGTGCGTCAAGAGCTGGTACTAACAAGAAGCAACCTATAAGGTGATTTTGAATAAAGTTTTCTGGAAAGTGCCCTTAGAGTTAGAGTGTCCGATCAACACCGTTCTCAACTAAAAAGCCAGTTAACTCTTATCTCTTCAGTGCCCTTTAGCCAAAGATTTTTATAACCAAATTGGCAGGTAAAACATGGATTTTCTGTTAAGAGTTAAATGGCTTTTTAGTTAAACAGGTTTTGGTCCGATAATCAAAAAGTAAAACTCTACAATTATCTAGAAGGAGATAGGGACCTAAATCTTGCCTTTAGAAGCTGGGAGCTGCATGAATATCCTCAACTTCAAACCACTACTAGTCACACTTGGGCTGTAAAATAATCGAATCAGCTAGAAAAACCGAAGTTTATTATCATCGGTTTTCAGAGCAACAGAAAAAATATGCTAAATAAAAATATGAGTCGTTTCGATCAGTTGCATCTGACAAATCTATGATAAGCAGTTTCAAAAATCCTACTACGATCGCGAGCAGAGCGAACCCTGCCTCTACTCAATAAACTTTAAGAATAATGCTCCACTGACCGTTATCGATTGTTCACAACAAAGTGAAGACGTGCTTAAAGGTGGCGCAGTCGATATCAGAATTGAGTTTGAAACGAAAAAAGCTGTGCCTGACAAAAATGTAGCATACTGCTTAATACTGCACGATCGATTGGTTAAATACAACGCCTTAACTAGCACTGTAGGGGTTGTTTAAAAATGTTTATTCTGGACGTGCAAGGCTGTCAATATAAAGATAGTGACTTTAAATGCAAATATATTGCAATACTCCATAGCGAGACCAATGAAATTTCTCACCATATAGTTAATTAACCAATGAAGTCTACCTGTCTCCACGAGGACTTTTGACGTCAAATGTATTATTGTTAAATAATTGGTTTAAAAATAAAAAAACTATAATTTAATATACTTTTGTTTTATTTATATATATAGTAGTAATGTTGTTCAAAATGAAACAGTTTTTGTTAAAGGAGTGGATAAAAAAAATTGGTTATCTAATTTAATAAGTAATAATGTTGTAGATATGTACGAATTGGGTTGCCCCAATTTTAAAAGTTGAAAAGAGCCAACATGAATTATCACTGTCATTGTTCAGGTTGTGCAAAAGAAAATGTATTATTGTTAAATAATTAATTTAAAAATAAAAAAACTGTAATTTAATATACTTTTGATTTATTTAGATATATATATATATATATATATATATATATATATATATGTAGTAGTAAAATAATTAATATAAAGTAGTAAAATAATGCCTTTGGGATTCTTGTAACCTAATGTGTTTATGTTCAGTTTCATCATTGATAATCACTGTATCATCAGTACTCGGTCCCACTGGCTTCACCCGCACATCAGACAACCGGTTCATCTTTCTCTTTCTTTTTGGGGCTGGCTTCAATTGTTGTTGTTGAGGTGGTGGTGGTGGTGGTGGCGGTGGTGATGATAAGGTTTTGAGACCTTCGTTGAGGTTAAACTGAAATTTACTTGCAGCCTGCTCCAGTAACCGCAACTCAGTTCAAGGTCTATGTGGACTTTATCCTCTTTCATATAAATGGATTGTACCTTGTATCTGTAACAAAAAAAAATCGATTAATTACCTGTACAATACCAGTATTTTTGTGTTCAAAAATTACTTTTCAGTGTTTAAATCAGTTTAATCAGTTTTAAAACGTTATAAATGAACAATCAGATAAAGTAACTAAAATTCAGTGTTGCCAGCCACGAATTTAACCTTTGTGCCCTTGGTCACTTGAAAATGTGCGATTTTGCAGAAAATTATGCTTTTTCACTAAAAATATTTCAAAGATATCAATATGAATAAATAAAAAACTTTATGTGTAAAATTAAACTTTAAATGAAATTACAAAGATTGTAGCTTGTGTGTGTGTATCTCATCACTCTGAAGTTAACCTTGCACACTAAAACTTAAACCAGTACTTTTTGAACAGACCCTTTATAGTCCTTAAACTGGTTAATAAGCATATAATTATAAACCATTGTATAGTCTGGCCATCGATCTAGGAGACTCATTAATATTCATGGCCGCAAAGCATTTATTGCGACTCAGCGGGTGTTCGAATGGAAGCAGGGCACTTAGTGTTGTAAAGGCGCATTTACACAGACAAACTTTCCTTTGATGTGGAAATGCCGACAAACATTTACACGAGCCTCTTGAGCAAAATGCTCAAAGAAATGTTCGAGCAAAATCTCGTACAAAAAAACACCTAAATTTTGGAGAGAATGTTGAGCAAAGTTTGTTTGAAGAATTGGGGGTATAAAAAATTCTTTACAAATTCAAAATATATATTGTTATCGGAATTCATTGAACTTAACTGAAAATAGAAAAACAAAGTTTTGAAATAAGGTATTTTTAATCAAGTGCTTTCCGACGGAAAAACGATTTGATGCCGAAATTCACATTTTACCTCATAAGCAACTTCGATTGATCTGATTTTTATAGGGGATATGCCAGTATACTTGTAACTTTTTTTGGGGTTGTAGAAAAAACGAAAATAAAAAAAAATAATTGGCACGTATTTATTGCTGTTGCCTGTCAAATATAATGATAAAAATTCACGTTTAAAAGAATATCCCTTCATTTTGTTTCCCAGTTTAGTCTCTTACAATAATAATTAAGTCAAATTAAAAAACCTATATACATTTTATTAAATCTCAAATATATAAACAAAAGCACGTTCGATTTAAATAATACACGTTTATACCCATTTTTACAAACCTACGAACCCGACACTTGTCTAAAAAATATAATTTAGCAGTAATTTATCATATCATCCCGTCGCGCAGGTAGTAGGCCGGCCACCCTTTTGAATCGCAATGTTGCCCTTTGCATATTGTTGGTTCAGTGTCAGTAATCGACCTTGATTATTACATTAAATTGACAGTAAATATCTATAACTTCAATATTTTCATGAACCTTTTGCTTTTTTAAGCAACCCTTGGGTCCTTAAACTAACTAGGTAAATCTGGTGTGAGGAATTAAAAAACAACAATAAAAGCTAAAGGTAAAGTAAAGTTACAAAAATATGTTTAAAAAAAATCACCCTCCCCACCACTCCTTACCGCTTAAAAGTGCAATTTTTGAGTTTTTTGCCGATATTTGAAAAAAAAAATTTTTGGAAATGAAAAATTTTCCTGGGTTTTTTTTTTATTTAGGAAAAAAACCCTTGGAAATAAAAAAACTTGCAAGAAAATCCCAAAAAAAACCCCGGGCAAAAAAATCCGGGAAAGTAACTAACCCTAATCCATGTGACAAAACTGATAGTAGAGCCAATAATAATGTTTCGCTTGCCGTCAGCTTTTTTTCACGAAAATTTTAAATAAAAGTTGGTGTTCCATTTTTTTAAAGAATTGAGATCACTGATCACTGATGTGAAATTTTATTTATTCTCATCTTTAAAAATATGTTTCTAAAATAGATAACAATAATTTGCTCAAAAATTAGCCTTAAGGCGCAATTACACAGACGAACATGCTCAAACAAAAGCTCGTGCAAAAGATCTAAAAATTTTTGCGTGAACATTTTTGTGAGCTTTTCTTTGAACATTTTGTTCGGGTAAATTTTTGAGCAAATTATTGCTATCTGTTTTGGAAACATATTTTTAAAGATGAGAATAAATAAAATTTCACATCAGTATATGTTATTATATTTTTTCTTAGGGTTTTTCCCGGATTTTTTTGCCCGGGGGTTTTTTTGGGATTTTCTTGCGAGTTTTTTTTATTTCCAAGCTTTTTTTACTAAATTTAAAAAAAAACAGGAAAATTTTTCTTTTCCAAAAAAATTTTGAGTTTTTCAAATATCGGCAAAAAACTCAAAAATTGCACTTTTAAAAGGTAATCCGCGCATCACGATTATGAGGAGTGGTGGGGAGGGTGATTTTAAAACATATTTTTGTAACTTTACTTCACCCTTAGCTTTGATTGTTTTTTTTAAATTCCACACACCAGATTTACCTAGTTAGTTTAAGGCCCCAAGGGGTACTTAAAAAAGCAAAAGGTTAATGAAAATGCTAAAGATATAGATATCAACAAAGTGAATCTCTATCGATTTAATGTAATAATCAATCAAGGTCTATTACTGTCTAGTCTATTACTGTTAAGGCGCATTTACACAGACAAACTTTCCTTTGATGTTGAAATGCCGACAAACATTTACACGAGCCTCTTGAGCAAAATGTTCAAAGAAATGTTCGAGCAAAATCTCGTACAAAAAAACACACGTAAATTTTGGAGAGAATCTTGAACAAAATTTGTTTGAAGAATTGGGGCTATAAAAATTTCTTTACAAATTTAAAATATATATTGTTATCGGAATTCATTGAACTTAACTGAAAATAGAAAAACAAAGTTTTGAAATAAGGTACTTTTAATCAAGTGCTTTCCGACGGAAAAACGATTCGATGCCGAAATTCACATTTTACCTCATAAGCAACTTCGATTGATCTGATTTCTATAGGGGATATTCCAGTATACTTGTAACTTTTTTGGGGTTGTAAAAAAAACGAGAATAAAAAAAATAATAATTGGCACTTATTTATTGCTGTTGCCTGCAAAATGTAATAAAAATTTACGTTTAAAAGAATATCCCTTTATTTTACTTCCTAGTTTAGTCTTTTACAATAATAATTAAGTCAAATTAAAAAACCTATATATATTTTATTAAATCTCAAATATATGAACAAAAGCACGTTCGGTTTAAATAATACCCGTTTATTACCGACTTTTACAACCCTACGAACCCGACCCTTGTCTAAAAAATATAATTTAGCAGTAATTTAGTAGACTGTGTCGCCGATCTATCATCCCGAGTTTTGGATTTCGCAGGTAGTAGGCCGGCCACTCTTTTGAATCGCAATGTTGCCCTTTGTATATTGTTCGTTCAGTGTCAGTAATCGACCTTGATTATTACATTAAATTGACAATAAATATCTATATCTTCAGCATTTTGCTTTTTTAAGCAACCCTTGGGACCTTAAACTAACTAGATAAATCTGGTGTGAGGAATTAAAAAACAACAATAAAAGCTAAAGGTAAAGTAAAGCTACAAAAATCCCCCTCCCCACCACTCCTCATAGTCGTGAGGCGCGGTTTTTTGCCGATATTTGAAAAACTCAAAATTTTTTTGGAAAAGAATAATTTTCCTGGGTTTTTTTTTCACTTTAGGAAAAAAACCCTTGGAAATAAAAAAAAACTCGCAAGAAAATCCCAAAAAAAACCACGGGCAAAAAATCTGGGAAAAACCCTAAGAAAAAAATATTATAAGTAACCCTAATCCATGTGACAAAACTGATAGTAGAGCCAATAATAATGTTTCGCTTGCCGTCGGCTTTTTTTCACAAAAATTTAAAATAAAAGTTGGTGTTCCATTTTTTTAAAGAATTGAGATCACTGATCACTGATGTGAAATTTTATTTATTCTCATCTTTAAAAATATGTTTCCAAAACATATAGCAATAATTTGCTCAAAAATTTACCCGCACAAAATGTTCAAAGAAAAGCTCACAAAAATGTTCACGCAAAAAATTTTAGATATTTTGCACGAGCTTGTATTTGAGCATGTTCGTCTGTGTAATTGCGCCTTAATAGATCAGTGAATTTCTAACACGGATCACCTTAAAGGTGAAGAAGATAATATGTTTTATTGACGGTTCGGTCCAACAATTTCTTTTTAATGAAAAAATTATTTTAATCTAATAGACACATCCTACACCTACAAAATATATTTGCTCATATAATAAAAACCACAAGCATAACTTAAATTTATAAAAATACGGGATAGTAGAAAAATAACAAATTTTAACTTAAGTCAGTTTCACTGTCACAGTCGCCATTAAAGTCTATGATATTTTTTTCTCTGGGTACCAGATCTATATTTACATATGTTTTATCTATTTTGTGGAGATGAGCTACGCAATTTTCCCAGCTTTCACTTAAAATATTCTGTTTCGCCGACCTAACTAAAGCTACCACAGAAGAATTTAAAGTTGGCGAAACCTTATTTCTTTTAACCGCTGCTTTTAGCTCATGCCATATATTTTCAATTGGATTAAACATGCAATGGTTCCTACTTTACAAACATGAATTCAAAGTCTCAACACACACAAAGTATCACAATAGTATTGTTGTACTGAAAATGCTTTAATTATTTCAAGCAATTGTTTTTTGGTGTAGCTATCCTCAAAATAGATATTATTTTTTAACATGTAGTCCTGAATGGTAAGTTTTGTGTCATTTGAACACGGAACTTTATTTAGCCTTCTATTGTGGTAGCTCGCATTATCTATTACAATTACACTATTTGGAGGTATATTAGGTAACAGTTTATTTTTGAACCAGTCTTCATATAATTCCGCTGTGATATCGTTATGGTAGTCAGTATGGCAATCCTTTATATTTTTGGCTGATAAGGCCAACGCATTTGGTATAAACCCATTTTTTGCATTGCATGAATTATTGTGACACGATTTCCTTTATTTGATGGAGCTTTAGTTGTGCAGTGACCAGACGAATCTACCCAACGTTTATCTGGAACTTCATGTGTGTCAAACCAAGTTTTATCGATATTTTTTTAATCTTTGAATTAATGTTTGTAAAGTAGGAATCATTTGTTCCCTATACATGTGATATATTTTTCTACGAATGATATCCACATCACTCATGTCCAATTTCTTAGAAGTATTAGAATCCTTTCTTTTTCTTCTACCAACTATCGGTTTATTTACTATACGGCACACTGTTTTTACCCTTCTTGAACGTGGGTTATCAAATTTTGATAACTATCGGTTTATTTACTATACGGCACACTGTTTTTACCCTTCTTGAACGTGGGTTATCAAAATTTGATAATCCACGTTCAAGAAGGGTAAAAACAGTGTGCCGTATAGTAAATAAACCGATAGTTGGGAGAAGAAAAAGAAAGGATTCTAATACTTCTAAGAAATTGGACATGAGTGATGTGGATATCATTCGTAGAAAAATATATCACATGTATAGGGAACAAATGATTCCTACTTTACAAACATTAATTCAAAGATTAAAAAAATATCGATAAAACTTGGTTTGTTTGATAACCCACGTTCAAGAAGGGTAAAAACAGTGTGCCGTATAGTAAATAAACCGATAGTTGGGAGAAGAAAAAGAAAGGATTCTAATACTTCTAAGAAATTGGACATGAGTGATGTGGATATCATTCGTAGAAAAATATATCACATGTATAGGGAACAAATGATTCCTACTTTACAAACATTAATTCAAAGATTAAAAAAATATCGATAAAACTTGGTTTGACACACATGAAGTTCCAGATAAACGTTGGGTAGATTCGCGCTCAAAATTTGATAACCCACGTTCAAGAAGGGTGACATAAACGTCAAATATCACTCTTTTTGTATCAAGTGACAAAATATCGCGTTTAAATTGTTTTTATCACTTATTTCTCTTGTAACGCCATTATTCCCCGTATCTCCACGTGACGTACTCGGTTATTTCTCCCAGGGACGAAACATTTTTCATACAATCACAATTAACAACAAATAACTTCTTTTGTAATCAAACACCAACTTTTTCAAAACTACAAATCAGCTTGGTATCTTAAGCCTGTCCTAATTATTTTAAGAAAATGAATTTGTAACGTAATCAAACCCTAATGTTATAACGTTTCTTAATTAGGCAAAAAGTTGATAAATTTTAATTCGGCCAGAAATGTGTACTTATTAAGAAATAATTACACATTTTTAAATCCGCACCTGTAACCCTCAGAAATAATAGCATGTTTACACTTTTTTTTATTTACTTTCACACCCCGAACATTAGGTGATCATTCGGGTAAGGGATTAGCATTTATAACGAGTCTCTTAGATCTATGGTCCTACTATATGCATGATATCATTTCCATTTTCAACCTTCGATACAAAGTTTAAAAAAAACCATGAGTTCTCAATCGTTTGATGTGTTGGTGTCTGAATCCGTTAAAAACATTGAAAAGGTATGTAGACTGATTAAAACAAAAGAAGAATTTAATTATTGGATTTTTTTAAATATAAATTTAATTTTGAACGTAAAAACTTGTTTAAAAAATAAGCTTAATTGTGTACAGAGTTTTTCCAAACTAGAAGCAAATCTGGCCCTTTTAAAATATTATATAAATTACTTAAAAATCCAAAAAAGGATTAATTTTGGTGAAACTAAAAGAGTCAGATTTTTAAAAAGAAATTTGGCGTGGGAAGATGTGGGAACCTGCTTTGGCGGTAGAATAAGAACAGCAGTTATCACAAATTTTACCATCAAAGACCCAAAAATATTTTTTAAAAAGGCATTCAAACGTTTTTCTATTCAAATTAAGAAGGCGTTGAAGTCGTCTGTAATAAAAGTTAATGTCATTTTTTCGGGAAATTTTATAAAGTTGCATGAAGGCAATATACACAGTGATGTGAAGGCTTTTTCCACAAAAAACAGCATATTAGACCAGACAACTAACTTAAAAAAATTGGACCAAGAACACGGTGCTATTATATTTCTGGATCAAAAGTATACTTAGACAGGAAGTCCAATGGACGTTTTTACACTGAACGCCCTTTGCACCAACATCCAATGGACGTCCATTTGAGGTCCTGGACGTCCTGGACCAAAAATGGACAACGTGTGTTGTCTGGGCAATTGGTAATTCCGACCATTTTTCAACTTTCCCCTGTAGCTCAAAAACTACAAGGGACAGAATAAATCTGCTAATATAATTTTTTAAAGATCAAAAAAGTAAGACAGTAAGCACAGAGTTTCCCATTGAATCCCATCGAAAATGGGACACCCTGTACAGTAATTTCCACCCGAAATTTATACAGATTTAATTGACGTCAACTGTCAGCGAGAATTTTCGATTTGACGTTTGGTAATTTTCTTTCTTCCTAAAAAGACAATTAATCAGAGTTGGGCCAGTGCCGCATAGTTTTCTTTAATTTTTAACCTGAAAACTTCAAATTTGACAACAACAACAATTTAGGGCGTTTGGATTTCTGTCAACATTCAAACCTGGTTTTGTTCAGTGGGTCATTGAGATTAGGTTTTATTTAAATTAAAATGCAACTAAGTTGAGTGAGGTCGCCAGAGTGAGGATTATTCATATTAAGAAAAGAAAGGAAAGAAAAGTCCTTTGGTAAAACCAGGGTTGAGTATTTCTTTAGCTAAAGCGTTTCTACAGTGTTTATACCGATCCTAAAAGCGGTTTCAAATCGTTAAACCGTTTTCTTAAATCGATTTAAAATAAAATGGATTTAGTCCTTAAAACGGTTTTGGTGGTGTTCATACGACAAAATTTTCCGAGAAATTTTCGAACCGTCCGTCCTTATATTAAAGCGCTTTAAGAGGCCCGTATAAGGGTTAAACCATATCAAATCAACCACAAAAAAAGTTAAAAACTTACCTAAATAAAAACAAGCTAAAAATAATTCATTTAAAAAAACTTACCACATTTACAAAGTGCGGTATATAAGAGGTAATTTAGCACCATAACATAGACACACTGAAAACACAAAATGACTATTAAAATTAAGATATTTACTTTGTTTTGTTTTTAACACGTTTATGTTTTAGTCATTAGTCCCTTTGTAATGTTAAAAAATTACTGTTTTTTAAATGTGTCTATGTTATTGTGCTAAATTGCCCCTTATGACAATGACGTTTTAGTCGAAACCGGTCGGGGATTTCAAATAAAATTTGTGAAGAATTAGTTAGACTCTTCCTTCCCTTCTTAATAAAAATGGAACTAACTGTACATTATAAACTACCGCCTAAATACATAAATTCGACTCACCGCTGTAGCATCCAACCTTAGCACCTTCCTTAAGTACTGCTCCGTCTGTCCTCCAGCCATGAAAAACGCGATTAGCAACGCGTCATAAGTCCTGCTGTCCGGCATAAAGGTCAGAATGAGTATTTTTGTTGGGCTGTTTTTGTTGCTGGTCGAAAATGAGAAAACTTTGCTGTGCGGACAGTTGGAAAGTGATACCCAGCAGCGTTGAGGTCAATAGTATTGATTTCATCATAGATTTTCTAAAAAAAAATATGTTTTATGGAAAGGAAAAAGACCACACCGCAAAAGGTTTTAATAAAAAATCAAAACCCCCGCTACAGAAATCTACAAAAAGGGTATATTTTTTATATTTAGCATCAAATCGAAATCAACCGGGTAATAGTAAGGAGGTCCCACTTAATCCAAAAACATAAAAAAAGTTGATATATGTCACTTCAAAACAAAATGGCGGCCAGATTTAAAAAATTTAGTTTTTCTTAGATTTTGTTTTACTTTTTTAGTGATGATGTCTTTTAAGATCTCATAATATAGGCTACTGATAGTCTTCTTGATCTCGCAATAAAAAAATTAGAGTTTATAATCAGGTACAAAGATGCCGCTTGATATGTCAAACATATTGGAGAACTTATTAACCTATACACAACATTAAAAAAAAATTTAGTAGATGCTATTAATGTTATTTTATATTCAAAATGGAGGCCAAACTCGAGAAAAAAGTAATTTTTTCCTTCTGGTGTGGTATTTGTACAAACGTCATGCAATATATCAATTTGCACTAAATAATGTTCAATTTTCTCAAATAAATGTTTATACACATTAGAAGGACTATTAGGAACAATAGAAACAATAACTACATATTAAAACGAATTACTTTTTAATTTGGACACATAACGCTTCTTGATCATCACCAAACATTTTTATCAGTGAAACAACAAAATGTCTCTTTAGAGCTAACAAAACACGTCCTCCCTGAGATTTTCCGGTAAATAATCCTAAAGTAGCTGAAAATGGGACTACGAAATTTAGAAACTTCACAACGTTTCTCGTTATGTGTATTTTATTCATGGAGAGAACCTGGAAAAGTTATGGAGATTTTATTGACCTGGACCTTTGCATATCCGGCTTCCTCAGTGGTTCAGTAGTTCCCGTAATATTCCTCCATTTTGGCATGCTTATACAGCAATTGCAGCCCAGTAAAGTAAAGTAAAATCGTGAGGTACCTCGAACAACCCCTGATTACGCCTTTAAAAATATAAAGCAAAGAACATATGTTTTAGAAAATAAAGGGACTTAATTACTTACTTAAGACTTTCTAAAAACACCAGTAAATAACACTGTTTGAGTCTTTCCGTTATAAATAAAGTAAACAAAAGGCCTGTTGCATCTAAACTGCACAACTTCGTCTTCATCACTCATTCTCCATGTCAAGAAAGCAGTGGCGGCTGCGGCATGGGCACCCTGTTCGTTTATTTCAATTCTTGCTTTATGCACTCCCTCACCAACTGAGACTTTTTTGTGGGTTAGCGAGTGAAAATCTGCGTTGCTCGTAAATAGGTCGCCAACACCGAGTAATTCCAGAACCTATACTGGTGCAAAAAAAACTTGTGTTAGTGCTGGGGTCTGGTGGTTTGATTCAGGAGGTTGGCATCAGCGACGCACAGAAAAAGGTTGTCCAAAAAAGTATGAATTATACAGAATGGGAAGAAGATAACTCTGAAAAAAAATCAGGAAACTGGGGATCACACAGTCAAAAATTTAGAATTAGAGAAAAAAGAAGCTTTATTCTTTGTGTAACTGACAATGGAGTATATCTATATGCAAATTTTTCTAGTGAAGAACAGTTAATAAAGATTGACTAATTGTAAAATGATAAGAATTTGATTTAGGAAATGGCTAATTGTTGCGTTAATTAATATGGTGACGAACGAAGCGCAGCTGAAGATAATAAAATGGATAAAAGTGACCAGAATGAAGACCCAGAGAGAATTACAAAATGAAAATGGAAGTACGAAATCAAACGAAACAAAAATGGAAGTAAATGAGGATATGAACATGGCCAATATTTGTATCAAAGGAGTTTAAATTATCACTTTTTGAGGAAAAGATAATGAATCAACACCTACAAGTTCTCTGTGTGTCAACTGGTGCTTTTGTGGGTTAAAAACAAACCTAATAAGCAGGTGGTGCAACCAGAAAGAGCTAATATAGTTAGATTCCGTTGACTTCTTTCTTTAAATAACCAAAACGATAAGCTTTCTCTTTTAAGTCATGTTTTTTCGAAATCTGCTTTTACATTTAAATTTAGAAATCCAATAGTTGATCAAAATCCAATTAAGGCTAATAATCAGTAATACAAATAATTTAACTTAGATCAGATTTCTTGCAATTATCAGATATTATATACGTTTTTTACAAAATCTGTGTGGTCAGAGTTTTTTTTGCTAAGCTGTGTTATTTGCTACCACCATGACTTTTAAATTCAATATTGGCATTAGCCACATTAGAATCATTTAAATGATCATTGACATTACTTACCGGTACTAGTTCAATAGTGGTTTCCAAACTAAACTTGGGCAAAGCGACTTGTACAGTTCTTGAGATTAAAGATTTTCTGTCCACTATTTTCTTAAATTTTTCCAAAGTTAGACTTTTGAGACTGGCTTCAATGGGGTCCTCGGTGTTCGAAAAGGGAGGCAGAAGAATGTACATGCTTATATTTTCACCTTTGTCGGGAAGTTCGAGGATGTGCGGTCCTAATGATTCTGAGATGTCTAAAACCCAAAATAAATAACTGAAGGTTCCGTTGCGAAAGCGACAAATTTATCAAATATTAATAAAAACTTGATAGTAGAAAAGAAAAATAATAGATTTATTAGACACTTAAAGTAAATATTTCAACGCATCGGTATCGGTAAACGTAATGTGTTCGAAACAAAGTCAAAATAGACTACACTTCTGACTTGTTCATGTCATGTTTAGAACGATGCCTGTTTCTTTGACGGGTGTGATGACAGAATCTCGTTGCTTACGGAAGGATGTAAGTATCGTTACGGACCCACGAACATACGCAACGATTTTAATCAGCAGTTCTGTCATCGCAACCTTCAAGAAAGCGGGCATCGTTCGAAACATCGCATAAAAAAGTCAAAAATGTCGTGTATTTTGACTTTGTTTCGATGCGTTACGTATACGGATACTGATGCGTTGAAATATTTATTTTAAGCATCTATTGTATGCAAAGAGTGTTTCCATTTGTAGATGTTTTTCTTTAAAAGGTTAGACAAATCAAAATGTTAAAATAATTATATTTTTACCATGTCTGAAAGTTCCTTCGACATGCATCATGTCAACCAAAATTTTCTTGGTAAGGTTGACGTAAAAGATTTCTTGTCTAGTCAACTGTGGGTTAAACTTGTTTTCCCAGATACCCTTAAAGTAAGCTGCGTTTACCAAAACCAAATTCGTATTGCCGTCCATAGAACCTGTAAAAATAACACGATCTTTTTCATCTGGTACAACTCTTTACAACTCATCTGGTACAACTCACGCCCCGAAATTGTGGTGGTTGTCACCCGTTTTACGGATCTCGGTTGATCCGGACCAACTTTCAAAAATACTGTCCCGACACGGTTAAGTATTGATTTAGCCTCCTCCCCCCCATTAATACCTCGACGTTACTGGTCCTTTTCGACGTTGATGCATCTTTAAAAGAAAACGGGATAGAGAGTAAACTTTGGGGAAAAATATTGTAAGCGATTGCAAATATAGCTAAAAGTGCCTTCAAATAAAACTAAAATTTAATATTTTCCAGTGAAATTTTTCTTAAAAAGCTATGTTAATAATAACATTTCAATTCAATTTATAATCACTAATGTTAATCGAACGAACGAACAGTTCGTTTCATCATAATCACAAGTCACAAAAAAAATAAAGATCATCTAAAAAAAATCCGCTATTTTCCAAGACGTCTTCTCACCTGGTACAAGTAAATCCTTAATCATATTATGGGTGGTATTCTTCACCCACTTGTTTATAATAGTCCTGGCAGCTTCAGGATCCTTTTGAAAAGTCAACTTTTCCAACTCGTGCGGAAAGTCATTGGCCACGTATTCCCTCACGAGAACTTGGTCGGATACGTAGATTTTGTTGGCGCTCATGAATTCGTATGGTGCGTCTTTGGCGATGAATGACGTCATGAATTTGTCAATTTTGTAAGCCGCGTAGACGTCAGATTTCTCCTGAAAAAAAAACGCAACAAGTTTAATGAGACAGCAAAAAGAAATCGCTGTATAAGGCCTACTTGACAGGCCTTAGGATGGAAGAAAAATGGAACTTAGGACGCAAATAGGACCACTGTTTCACGTCCTGATGGCCTATCAGCAGTAGTAGTAGTAGTAGTAGAGGAGTGTGCCGTAGATTAAGACACCTCCTAAGCCCTTCCAGTGATACCCCGTCCATCATCCTTATCATCTTAGTGCTGCACTCTCTTTGGCCCTCCCTGTTTTCTTCGTGAAGTTCTTTATGTCAGCCCATCTTGGTAAATGCAGCTCTTTAGATGATAAGCCGCACGTCAGCTGCCTTATGCTGGCATATGCATAAAAATTTTTAATCAGATGCTGCGATGATTCCTCTGCCCACCTGGGCTGGGCCGATGGGATATTCCACTGCTCTAGTGGCTTGTTCGACAACATATTACCGAACTTTTAATAATACATGTATATCTTAATTAAAACACATGGACATTCATGAAAAATAAATATAAATATCTAAGTCACGGTATGACGCAGTTTTCTCCTGACGCGCCTCATTAGGGCTTGGCACTCTTCGACAACAAACTCCAAATTTTGGAACAGCTCACGCCATAATTGCTGCTCATTTTGTGCTTCCCAGCCACTCTGGGAAACTTTACTAGCCAGGCTAGCCCAAAATGTTTCGATTGGTCTGACTTGAGCAACATTTGGGGGTTAGGGGCCCTGGACCAGAATACTTACATGCAGAATTACCTTCCAAAACTGATAGTTTATTAACGAGCATCATGCCAACGACAACATAATGTTCTGGCCAGACTTGTCCTCTGCTTATTATGCCAGAACCAGGTGCAATGTTCCGCAAGCCATGCCAATCAAAACATTTTGGGCTAGACTGTCTTGTAGAGTTTACTAGAGGGGCTGAGAAGAACAAATTGAGCAGCAGTTATGGCCTAGGCCATTCCAAAAACTGACCGAGTTTGTTCTTGAAGAGTGCCAAACCCCAATAAGGCTCTTTAGTATAAAACTGCACTATATTAAGAAAAATGGGCCTCTAGCGGTGATTTAGTTATTAATATTTATTGCCGACGAATAACTTAATATACATTTTTAATTGGAATAAATTTATATGTGTAAACGAGACCAACTGACCAGCTGGCGCGCGAAGCGGCCTCCGCCGCCTTCGTTGGCCTCGAACCAGCCATTGGAATAGCATACAACACAATCAACACTGCTCTCTCAAACTGGATGGAGAATAAGTTCCACCAATACTGGAGAGAATTGCCGGGATTGGCACATTCCAAAGAGTTCATTACAGAACCTTGCAGGAAGTGCCAGGAAACTCATTGAGCTCAACAGACAGAAGATCCGGACACTACAGGCTGAAAGTACCATTGTACAGGATGGGTCTAAGTGAGGACACAAAATGTGGGCTGTGTATGGAGGAGGACGAGAAGGCCAGACATGTGCTGTGTAAATATTGCACGTCCACGTCAACGTATCTTCGGTTAACCACTGATCGACGGGCTGGATCTGAAAGATGATCACCAAAGCAAGCTGGGCGCTGGACAGTGCCAGACTGGCACACTCACAAATGAATCATCATCATCAGCAATTGTAATAGTTTTGTAATATGTTTATAATTTTTTCCCCAAATATTTTGAATCAGCCGTTATTCTTAGTCATTTAACCATCTGGAGACGGAAAATCTTAGGAAATAACATTTTTGCGGACTTTTATAAATTATAAAGGCTTCAGTAAGTTACTTTATTTATTTCTAGCCATAGGACCGTGTGTAAGATTTGATACATTCTTCAACTTACCAAAATCCCGAATGTATTGTATAAAAGAAAAGTTTTTTCATAAATTTCATACAAGTAACCTCTTTGACAGTTTTGAGTGAATGAAAATATACTTTACTGTCGAAGAAAAAATTGTACATGACAAGATATTTCTTATTGACAAAGCATTACGGTAATCATAGAGTTTACGAGATACAAAATGAAATATAAAGTAATGAAAATTAAGAGATAGTAATCTCCAAAAGTATTAATATAGCTTAAAACTTAAAAAAAAAAACGTTCAAAAAAATCATAAAAATTCATCCCAAAAACAAATATAAAAGTAAAATTACAAAACTGTAATGTAAAAACAAAAAAGAATATTCTTTTCGCGAAGTGCCCAACCCAAACCCAACCGGTCACTGAAAATTCTGGTGATTTACAGTCTACAATTCGCTGTTTTTTATTTTTTATTGGTACTAACAAACAAAAAAAACTATTTTTTTTTGCAGTCGTTTAAAAAGTATCGTAAAAAACTCGTCTAAAATTCTCTTTGCACACTCAATCGACTTGTGTACCTCGCATTCAGCTCAGTCGACCAACATGTTTCGCTGGAGTGCAAAGAGTCGTTTTCAAAACTTGTTTTTTAATATGCTATTAATTTTACATGTTGATAGACATGCGGTTTTCGCATTGCTGTCTTACTTTTTTAAGCTTAAAAAAATGGTATTACCAGATTTGTTCTGTGCCTTGTAGTTTTTGAGTTACGGAAAAATGGTCGGAATTACCAATTGATGATGTCTCCCTTAATTTAAGAGATAACTGAGTTCTTCAAAAACACGTCTGTGTCAACCTTTTAAGAAAAACAATGGTCTTTTCGAAATTTTAATCCGACGTTTCCTTTCGTAGATACCATCATTAGGATCAGAAAGTTAAATACGGACCAAAATGTTTAACTTCATATTTTAGTTTCTTTTTAAGTTTGTTTGATAATAAAATATTTTTTTTTATTTTGAGGTTTCGATCACGAAAAACATCATCTTCAGTGCATTTTTTTTGGTACGGCCCTATCCCATTTTAATTTATTTGTTTTTCAGAATGTTTATATTTATTTACTATATAGTGCACCTGGACTACCAAAATATATTATATCAACATACCGAGTGAACCGAAAAATACCGGACAAATTGCTTTTGTAATTACTTTACCAATTCCAGTAAAAAAAAAACTATATTGATAAGATAAATAAGCCTTTTGAAAACAAAACATTCGCTTTGCACTTTTTTTAAACTTGATTTTTCATTTAGGTATAAATCTTACTTTTCAACACACATAACAAAGTATTTGGAAAAAAAAATGGCAACAAATAACAAAAAGGAGTTTAAAAATATAGGTATGTAATTTTCTCTGAAATCTTGGATTTAAATATGACGGCAAAGCGAATGTTTTTTTTTCAAAAGGCTTATTTGTCTTATTAATACAGTTTTTTTGATTGAATTTGGTAAATTTATTGCAAAAAAAAACAATGTATCCGATTTTTTTCGGTTCACCAGGTCTACTAGACAGAGCACTTCATGCTACTGCGAACATAGGCCGGAAGAAGTCCAATTTGCCAGTGTACGTACATGCAGGGACAACGTACACCTATCAGTGGAGCAACCAACACTCAGGCTTGCGATAACCATTCGCGGCTTCCGTTTAGTACGCCTCTAACCACGGTGTCATGTGCAACTGCTCAGATTTATCACTAACAACGTGTTACAATGAAAATAATAAGGAGAAACAAAATAAAGGCAAGTTCTCGAAATAAAATAATACATTCTAAAAACCAAAAAGATTCTCCCAGTCAAAAAAAAATTAGAGCAAATGTTCGAAATGTCCCTGTTCGGCTAGACAATATCCGAGCCTTTTATAAAAACCCCTTCTAACGTTTCCAAGCATGTTAGAGGTGATAGTTTGAAAAGCTTCTGCAATTTTAATCGAAAGTTCTTCCAAATTATTAGCCCTTTCATGCCTCCATGTTACCAAATCTCACACCTAACAACTGCCTAGCAGTAGATCCAAGTATCTAGGACCATTCAAATTGCCGTCAATAAAAAATGACCCAATTATGCGTTTTCCTACAATACCCTCCCCCAAACTTTTAGGGATACTCTCTTCTTACGTCAAAATACAAATGCAAATTTTCCCTCGACCAATATCGAACGTGTGTTGGGTTATGACGATTCAATAATGGAAAAGTGATTTCATCTGTGAAAAAAATAGATCTTTTCATCACGATTAGCCCTTTCCATCATTGTGTCGCAAAATAGGATACGACGATAGTAACTATCGTCGTATGGAATTTTGCGAAACAATGATGGGAAGGGCTAAGTTGTCCTCTGGAAAAATTTGATGCGTTTTTGACGCTTTGTAAGAATGATAACCATTATTTTTGAGAACACGTAAGACAGTGGCTGAAGACGTATCAACTGCTTCGGCAATTTGGGGCCAATTAACTTTCGATTTTCCTCCACTGCAGCGCAAATCATCACATCTCGTACTTCCTGCTCGTCATTTAAAACAGAGGGTTTTTTTATGGTTTCTTTGGCGCTACACAACCAAACTTTTCAAAATTCTGCGCAAACCTATGAATCGTTGATAAACTTGGTTCTGGTCGATTTACAAAATTCTCCAAAAAAGTTCTTGAATAAGTCTCAATAGACTGCCTTGATAGTACCATTTGACCATCTGCACTGTTTCGGCAACTTCGTAGACATTCATTTTTAGTTTTAAAAATGTATTATTTCACTTAGGAACTTACCAATCTGTTTCTCGAGCAAGGCAGAAATAAAACAAAGTAATAAAATCAAAACAAATTTCCAAAAGATAACACTGTAGCGTGCTTCGAATCCACCTCGGTCGTACGGCACGGAGAGTAAATTGGACTTGATTCCCTCTATGTTCGCAGTAGCCTGAAGCTCATTGTATAGTAGTTAAATATAAATGGTCTCAAAAAAAAAATAAAAAAATGAGACAGGGACGTATCAGAAAAAAAAATGAACTGAATATTTTTTTTTCGGGGTCGAAACATGAAAATAAAAAAATTATATTTCTATTATCAAAAATAAAATTTGAAATAAAACATTTTTGTCCGTATTTAACTTTTGGCCCTGATGATGGTATTTACGAAACGAAACGCCGGATTAAAATTGACCAGTGTGTTTTTCTAAAAAGGTTGCCACAGACATGCTTTTACGAAACTCAATTATCTCTTAAATTAAGGGAGATATCATCACCCAGACAACACAAAAACGTCCATTGTACGTTCATTGGTACGTCCATATGAGGTCCTGGACGTCCTGGACCAAAAATCTATATCGTGTGCTGTCTGGGCAATTCGTAATTCCGACCATTTTTTAACTTTCCTTTGTAGCTCAAAAACTACACAGGACAGAATAAATCTGCAAATATCATTTTTTAAAGTTCAAAAAAGTGCCAGTGCCGCATAGTTTTCCTTAATTTTAAACCTGAAAACTTTAAATTTGACAACAGCAACAACCATATAGGGCGTTTCGATTTCTAATAACATTCAAACCTGGTTTTCTTCAATGAGTCATTGAGATTAGGTTTTGTCTAAATAAAAATGAAACTAAGTTGAGTGAGGTCTCCAGAGTCAGGATTATTCATATTAAGACGGGAAGGAAAAGTCCCATTAATTGTTCACAAATTTTATTTAAAATCCCCGACCGGTTTCGACTAAAACGTCATTGTCAAGGGGAGAGTTGGATTACAAATCTGTCAAAGTAAAAACGAATTAAGAACAAGCTAAAAATAATTAATGTTAAAAAACTAACGTAACACAAGTGCGGTATATAAGAGGCAATTTAGCTCAATAACATAGACACATTTAAAAAACAGATATTTTTCAAGATTACAAAATTACTATTAAAATTAAAGCATTTACTTTGATTTGTTTTTAATGCGCATATGTTTTAATTTTAATAGTCTTTTTGCAATGTTAAAAAATTTCTATTCTTAAATGTGTCTATGTTATTGTGCTAAATTACCGGACTTTTTAATTTTTAACATGCTTTTATTTCGTGTTTACTTTGACATATTTGTAATCCAACTCCACCCTTGACAATGACGTTTTAGTCGAAACCGGTCGGGGATTTCAAATAAAATTTGTGAAGAATTAGTTGGACTTTTCCTTCCCTTCTTCATAAAAATGGAACTGACTGTACGTTATAAACTATCGCCTAAATACATAAATTCGACTCACCGCTGTAACATCCAACCTTAGCACTTTCCTTAAGTACTGCTCTGTCTGTCCTCCAGCCATGAAAAACGCGATTAGCAACGCGTGATACGTCGAGTAGGGTGAGAAGAACAAATTGTCACCGGGCATAATTTTGTTGATGGCGCTCAAAAGGGCCAACGAAAAGTCCTGCTGTCCGGCATAAAGGTCAGAATGAGTCTTTTTGTTGGGCTGTTTTTGCTGGTCGAAACTGGGAAAACATTGCTGTGCGGACAGTTGGAAAGTAATCGCAAGCAGCGTTGAGGTCACAGTATTGATTTCATCATAGATTTTCTGAAAATTTGTTTTATGGAAAGGAAAAAGACCACACCGCAAAAGGTTTTGATAAAAAAAACAACCCGGCGCAAAAGAAATAGTGGAGTAAATGCGTAGGGATTTTCAACAGAAAGCTACAAAAAGGGTATATTTTTTGTATTTACCATCAAATCGAAATCACTTGGATAATAGTGAGGAGGTCCCACTTAATTCAAAAATATAAAAAGAAGTTGATATATATCTCTGATCTCTGATCTCGCAATAAAAAATTTAGAGTTTATAAGCGGGTACAAAGATGGCGCTTGATATGTCAAAAATATTAGAGTTATTAACCTATAGACAACATTAAAACAATTTTTTTTTAGTAGATGCTATTAGCGATGATTTCGTCTGCTGCAATTTTAAAGAACATTTAATTTAACATTTTATATTCAAAGTGGAGGCCAAACTCGAGATAAAAAGTTATTTTTCCCTTCTGGGTGCTTATTCTTGTCTGTCGGGGAGGTGTAGGGAGCAAAATTCTCACGTGGAGCAAATTAGGGAGTAGTCAAAATCGATATATCGAGGGAATGCTGCGTTTTCCTAGTTCAATGTAAGAGAACTTAGCCAGGGAGTAAAATAAACCTTTAAAATTCGTCATTAATTTTGATTTTAGTACTTTTTTTGTCACTCCCTGGTATGGTCCCCGGGAGCGCTCGCTTCTCTCACTTTCAAGAATAACCACCCTGGTGTAGTATTTATACAAACGTCATGCAATATATCGATTTGCACTAAATCAAGGACGCTTGTCTTAAAAATTGCAAAAAAATTACACTCCAAAAATAAAAAAAAGTCACATATATCATTCACAAATCAAAATGGCGGCGACTAAAATAAGCAAACCACTTTATTTTTCTGTTTTAGTCTAGTTCTAGGATAAGCTAAATTAGTTTTAAATTTTTGTGTAAAAAAAAATCAAATTTTAATACTTCAGTTAAAATGGCGGACGATCAAGTAAAAATTTTTTTTTTTGTTTTTTTCCAAAGTTAAACAAAAAACACATGATAACATATTATATTTCATAAAATTAAAGATACATATTTTAAAAATAAACAAGATGTCATTTCTGTGCCAAAATGACGGCGATTAAAATAAAAAAACACCATTATTTTTCTGCCCGTTCACATTTTTTCACAAACAAAAGCAGTCTTAGAATAAGCTAAATTGATTTTAAATTTTTGTGGAAAAAAAATTACTACATCCGTTAAAATGGCGGACAATTTAAGTCAAAAAATAAGTGTTTTTTTTCGTTTTCGTAAGTAAACGAAAAAAAATTGACAAAATATTTTTTTAAAATTACATGTCATCTTACAGTCAGGTATTATCGACATTTCTAAATATTCCTACGCGGATGCTTAGGTACTGAATACTTGTTAAAAACTTTTATATGTGATATATTTTCCTTTAAAAAAACTGTAGCCCTAATTTTAATATTACGTCATTCTAAATAATATGAACTGGTTTAAAAAAAAAAACAATATTTTTGAATCTTATTTACATATTACAATATTATTTAGTTGGCAAAAATCAATTCAATTGCTTTTCTTGAGAGAATTTAAATTTTATTTTTTAATCTGAGATTTAAAGCGTGATTTGACGACCAACGTGTCCCATATTTTGCCAAATGTTTTTTTTTATCTTACGAAAAATTATTTTTCTTTAACCCTAGTGTCCGCCATTTTCTCTGAGGTAAAAAAATGTATTTTTGTGAAAAAATGTACACGAACAGAAAAATAAATAGTTGTTATCATGGTCGCGATTCTTCAGAAACGACAGAAAATCTCACCCGTCAGAATTCTGGAAAGTGACGATTTTTACTTATCGCCTCATTTAAAATAAAAACACAGCGACCTTCATATTTATCCTAACGTTGTAAAAGAAAATGCGTCATTTTTTAATAACATTTTGTAAATTTAATATTTTAAAGATATTCTTCAGGACTAGTTTATGGCGAAGCTAAATTGTTACTACGCGTACCAATAAACGTCAAAAAGGCTCGAAAATTCTCACCATGTAAAAGGAAAGACAGAATTTGTGTGACTTTTCTGAACAGTGACAGCGAAATATTCCATGGCTATCTGGGGTTTTGTATGTTAAAAGTTTGAAAGGTTTGTTTACACATAAAAATAAGCTTAAGAACATAAATTTTTAAATAAAAAAACAGGCTTCTCAGAAAAACAGCCTACAAAAACTAAAACTGACATATTGTTTATTTACTAGAACAGTATTAAGAATCTAAATTTTAAGGAATATTAACAAATAGTCCTGACAAAAAAGTATTAAGTGTAAACTTGTGATTAAAAATCCTCAGATTTTTTGTAAGGGCCAGATTTTCTGACGGTTCTTGAAGAATCGCGACTCATATGTCCCTTTTTTTAATTTTTGGAATGACTGTCTTACTTAGCGCAACCCAATATTTTTGCCTTTATGTGTAACTTAAGGGAACAATGAAAAAAAAACCCTTTTTTTACTTAATTGCCCGCCATTTTAACTGAAGCATTATAATTTGTTTTTTTTTGGCACTAAACTTTAACACTAATTTAACTCATCCTAAAACTGCTTTGGGGTGTGCAAAATTGCTAACGTGCAGAAAATAATAATACAATATCTTTTATTTCCGTAAGACAATATTACATGTGTGGAAAACATTAAATAGTGAAGAAAAATACAATTTGACTTAAAAGTTGTAAAACTTCAAAAAATATAAAAAACCCAACGTTTACAAAAAAAACATCAATATTATTTTGCACAAAAAAAATCCTCCAAGTTATAAAAATATTTTTTTGATAAAAACTTTTTTAGATCGGATTTGAATGTATTTAAGGAGTTTGACGGTTGTAGGTAGGTGATTGAATATTTTTCCAAGTGAATCTGGAGATTTTTTGCTTACAGTAACCCGTTTAAAAGGTACTCGAAAATAATTTTTTTGGAATCGAGTATTAAATAAAACGTTGTACGATACACGGGCGTGAAATTTCATTAAAGTACTCGTCTAGAAATTCCGAACTCGGCTTTTTCGTCGCCTTGTCCGTAAACATCTAGACTTGTACAGATCTGGCGAAAAAAAAGTAGGACATGTAAAATATATATTTGCTTTTTTTAGTATATCACCCGTTCAGATATTTATTGGTTTGGCCACCATTCGTCAACATTTTTAAATATCTGACAATTATCTGACGCTTTCTTGCAGTATACTTTAAACTAAATAAAAAATGCCTCAAGTATCAGAATTTACCAAAATTCAAATTATAACTCGGCTTACGGAAGATAACTGGTGTATAAGAAGAGCGGCGAACCATTTTGGAGTTAATAAAAATACAGTACCACGCTGGACCAAGCGCTGAACCGAAAACAATACCACAAAGAGAAAGGAAGGATCAGGACGAAACAAAATTAGTCCAATGGAGCAAGACGGACGACTCTCCTTGATCATTTAAGGCAGAGTCCTTTTACCACATGCTCCCATGCTGCCGCTGTAAGCATGTTTCCAGGGTCCCGGCGAACTGCTTGTAGTAGGATTCAAAATTCAAATCTATCGTGTAAATTCGTGACCTTCGGTCACTAAAAGTTGCAGCAAAAAAGCTTCTTTTAACGGAAGAGTAGAAACAGGCTCGAGTAATTTTTGCGGCCAATCATCTTTTAGAAGGGAATGATTTTTGGGAGAAAGTAGCCTTTACGGACGAAAACATTTTTCAGTCATCATCAGATAGTAGGAGAATTTTGGTTTATCGTCCACCAAATTTAGAATACACACACAACATCAAGATAGCAGGACATTTTTCCGTCAACATGTGGGAATGGTTTAGTGCGAGAGGTATGGGTGTTTGCTGGAGAATAGAAGGTAGATTTACCAGTGAACGATACATCGAAATTCTTCGTAATATTATGTATCCATCTGTTTCGGTCTTGCGTGAAAATAATGAGTTAATCTACGAACAGGAAACTCTACCTTGGCCATCCAACAGCCCGGATTTAAATCCCATGGAAAATGTTTGGGGACGGATTGTGAAGATAATTTATCAGCGAAATTGGTTCCCCTGAAATTCAGACGAGTTGAATGAAGCCATTGAAAGAGCCGTAGATATCATCTCAGAAGAAGAGCAATATTTTCAAAATTTAAGATTTTCAATGCCGACTCGTATGCAGCTTGTTTTAGACAAGAACGGCGAGTCCATTAAGTATTAAAATTATTGTTTTTATTTATGTGCAAAAAGTTCAGTTTTTTTTATCGTCGTTTATTGTATTCTTGTTTTTTGTCTGTGGTATTGTTTTTGTTACAGCGCTTTGCCCAGCGTGGTAATGTATTTTTATTAACTCAAAAATGGTTCGCCGCTCTTCTTATAGACCAGTTATTTTTCGTAACTCAAGTTATAAGTTGAATTTTGCAACTCTACTACTACAAATCTCAGCCATTAAGTGAACCTTTGCATATATGCAATGCGTTTAGTGATTACTTTGCGTCAGTTTTTATTCCCGATGACACTTCTTCCAACATCAAGGAAAACTCCCTGACGGATCTTTCCTTTAGCGTCCCGTCCATCTCTGACACACAAATAGCTAGCTCAATCGATGAGCTGGATGCTCGAAAAAGCCCTGGTATTGACAACATTCCAGGAACATTTATAAAAAATTGTAAAACCTCTCTAATAACACCGCTCCATTTTATATTTAATAAATGTTTCACCAGTGGCACGTTTCCTAGTATGTGGAAAAAAGGGATTATTACACCAGTCTTTAAAAATGGCAGTAGGTGCGAAGTTGAAAATTACAGACCTATAACATTACTGTGCATTTTCGGGAAGCTACTGGAATCAATTATCACACAAGAATTATTTTTTTAAATCAAACGGAAAATCGATACCGCACAACACGGGTTTTTTCAGGGTCGCTCAATTATTACAAACTTGCTGCCATTCGTACAAGACATCCACGACGTGATGGACGACTCGTCAGGGCAGGTGGACGCCATATACACCGACTTTTCAAAAGCTTTCGACAAAGTTCATCATCCAACTCTTTTAGTTAAATTAAAAAATTTCGGTGTGTATGGCGACCTCCTGAAACTGTTGGGGTCGTACAGCACGGATAGAATACAGTACGTTAGATCGGGTCAATCTGTGTCTGATAGTAAAAAAGTTACCTCAGGAAATGCGCAGGGGTCCCACCTTGGTCCCCTACTTTTTTTAATCTTTATCGATGATATCTCTGACTGCTTCAAAAACACAAAATCTAAAAAATTTGCTGACGACTTAAAATGTTACAAAACCATAAAATCAGTTCACGATTGTGTGCTTCTCCAGCAAGACCTAAACAATTTGTCAGATTACTGCCTAAGGAACCGTCTTGCATTAAATATAAGTAAGTGTCAGAAAATTTCTTTTACAAGAAATCGAAATGAAATTATTTTTCCGTATCAATTATCTGGTGAACCCCTAAAAACCGTTGCATTTGTGAAGGATCTGGGGGTGTGGTTGGACAAAAAACTCGTATTTGATAAACACATAGAAGAATCAGTAAAAAAAGCATACAGAAATCTAGGATTCATACTGAGAATCACCAGCGATTTCAAAAATCCAAAATCACTTGTTTTACTTTACAATTCTTACGTAAGATCACACTTGGAATTCGCCTGTCTTGTGTGGAATCCTCAGTATGCAAAATATATTGAGAGGCTTGAAAAAATTCAGTACAAATTTGTCAAAAATGTGAATTTTAGGTTCCTACATTCTAACGATTCTTACGAAAATATTCTAAAAGTTCTCAAACTAAACAAGCTCTCAGCTAGAAGAAATGTCCAGCAAATGGTCTTTCTTCACAAAATTTTTTCGAATAAAATAGACTGTCCCGATATTTTAGAAAGAATCAACTTAAACGCCAACAGGCCATATAACAATCGCATTTTCTTCTTGTTCTACACTCGTAGATGTGGCACAAATGCATCGTTGAACTCACCCATTATTAGTTTGCAACGAACCTATAATCTTTTCTTTAATGATATAGATCTGTTTCATGTGTCCCTTTCCACTTTAAAACGTTTATGTTATTTATCCATTACCGGTTAGAATTTTAATGCTTCAAACAATAATGCTTTATAATTTATGATAATAATAACTAATCATATAGTTGTAGGTTGTAAGTATCGACATTCTATTTTTTAAGGTTAAAAAAATTGAGGTCCTTCGTAATAGGGCTGTTTGTCAGACAGGCTGTGAAGGACTCCTGTTTAAATAAATAAATAAATAAATAAATAAATAAATAAATAAATAAATAAAACTCTATTAGATCCTAACCTAGGATTTTAAGGAATTTTTAATAAATTACTCTAAAAAAATCTCCTTTGATTTATTTACTATTATGACAAACACAAATGTCAAATGTATCAAGGTAAATAACGAGAGGTTAATAATAATAACTAACAAATGACTAACAATGTAAATTTTCATTAATATAGGGTGTTATATTTACCCATATTTCAATTCCGTGTCCTACTTTTTTCTCGCCACCAATTCAATATTCAAAATCCTCAAAAAAATCGATTAAAAAGCTTTTTACACGGAAGCAAAATTTTTATAAATAACGAAGTGCAGACTTTTAAAAAAAAACACGTAGCGTAAAAATGACTTGACATATCAAGATACGGTTTCCACCTATCAACTTGTCTTGAAAATCGAGCGTCGCAAGTGGGGGTCAGTTTTTCTCTATCTGTCCTGGAAGTACCTTAAACCCCCTAAAAGTGCCCAATTTGGATCACCCTGTACTCCGGGTTTAATCCTTTTTGACATTTCCGGTGGTCAAACCTTGGTAAACTTGTTTCTAAGATGTTTCTAAGTACCTACATTCTATCCGTACTTAGTTAAACAATGTTTGGTTGCAAAGGTACAAATCTTGCATGTAATGTTCCGTGGCAACTTAAAAGCAAATATCTAAGAAACTAATCATCATATTTTTCTTTCAAATAGTTTTCAAACAGTCTATTACTCGATCCACTTTCTTTTTTTAAATTATCGGTAGGTGGAGCTAGAGGCCCTGTATACAATTTTTGACAGTTATAGTTTTACCAGAGGTAAGCAACTCGATTTGGCAGTTGTTAGGAAAATGTTGATAATTTTTTTGTGTGTTGGCAACCATGGGAAATAAAGAATTTTGTCAGTTTCACATTTTTGATTAGTAAACATAGGTACGTCAAATTTTTATCGAATATAAAATCGAATATCGCGGTATAGTGGAATAAACTCGTAAAAAAAACTACATAAAGGGTTTATTTTTTTAAATTTGGCATAGTAATACCTACCACCAAAAGCTAAAATTCCAGTTGAGGATCCCACATTTTCCGGTCCCAGAAACCAAGATGGCGGCTGTCAAAGTTAGAAAAAAATATGTTTTTTACATTTTCAGAAAAATCAAATCGAAATTAATTGGGTAATATTGAGGAGGTCCCACTTAATCCAAGAATGTAAAAATAGTTGACATATGTCACTTCAAAACAAAATGGCGGTCGGATTTCAAAAATTTAGTTTTTCCTTGATTGTTTCTTTACTTTTTAAGTGATGATCTCTTTTAATGTCTCGTATTAAAGCTACTGACCGGCTTCTTGATCTCATAATAAAAAAGATTAGAGTTTATAAGCGGATACAAAGATGGCGCTTGATATGTCAAAAATATAAGAGACCTTATTAACCTACCCACTTGGCACAGACGCGTGGAAACCACGTGAAAGTAACGCAAACTTAAACAATGTCACTTTTGAAAAGTGACATACAACCACGTGGAAAAAGCATTGGCAATAACGCTTAATAGTCCGTTTCACGTGGCGAAACATGACATCCTCAAAAAACACGTGAAAAATCAGTGAATTTACCCAAAAAACCACAGCTTTTTTAGATCAGAAAGTAGTAGTGTTGAATAAGTGATTCAGTATGATGTTTTCACATCTTTTTAGACTAAACTGTTTTTTTAAGTGGGTTTTGTCCACACAAAACAATTCAATTATTTCCACTAGATTTCTAAACTAAAACACTAACTTTCCACTTCTTTAACTACTTGATTAAGCATAAATTACATTGATTTTTTATGAATTTAAAACTTAGAAAAACCCAATTTTTTGCCTTTTTACCTATTGATTTTTGCTTGATTGCTTACCAGCGTAAATTCGCCTTAACCCTTTAATGCTCCTGAGCCTAATATCTTCGCCATGTTTGACCGCTAAAAGTTAAACAGGCATTTTGTATCAGTAAGGCAGAAGGACATTAAACCAATAAATGGCTTTTTAGCTTAGAACGGATTTGTTTATATAAACCACATTTGTATAATAATATTAATTCAATAATCAGTGACTATCACTCCCCCCCTTCATCGAATGGGTTAGCTAAAATTTAAAGTTATATTAATTTGACGGTTAAATTAAAAAGGAACTTCTAAGAAAAACATTTATTTCTTTTATTTATTTTTTTAGACTTTAAAACAAGCAAAGTTTTTCTTAAAAAGAAGTCAAGTTTTTCTTGGAAACAAGTAAAAATCGTGTTAAAAACCAGTAAAAGTTTTTCTTAAAAACAGGTAAAATTCTTAAAAATAAGTGAATTGTTAAAAACAAGTAACATTCTTAAAAACAAGTAAAGTTTTCCTTAAAAACAAGTAAAGTTTTTCTTAAAAACAAGTAAAGTTTTTCCTAAAAACAAGTAGTTTTTCTTAATTAAAAACAAGCAGTTTTTCTTAACAAGTCAAATTCTTAAAAACAAGTAAAGTCTTTCCTCAAAACAAGTCAAGTGTTTCTTGCTTAAAAACAAGTCAAGTTTTTTTTAAAAACAAGTACCCTGGGGATTTATTTACTAACGCTAAACACGTCCTAAGTCTAATTATTTAAATAACCTATGTCTGTCATTTTTCTTTGACAATATCAAAAAAGAACAGGTATGGGCTTAAAGTAGACGTAGGACGGGTTTACTGCTGGTAAATTCTAGGCGTAAAGTTTTTCTTAAAAACAAGTAAAGTTTTTCTTAACAAGTCAAGTTTTTCAAAAAAAAAGCTAAAATCTTATTATACACAAGTAATTTTTTTCCTCAAAGCAAGAGTAACTATTTAGTATACAGTTTTTCTGCCATTTTTAATTTTGTATGGAAAATGCTTTATAGAGTACCTAGAAAGCACTTTTTTTAAACTAAACCAACCCAACCCAAAACAACAAAAAAAATACATAACAACCCCCGTCCTCGACACTTTTTTTGCAAAAAAAATCGGCGTACGATGATTTGGGGTACTGGGGACCCTAGTAGTTGCCTCCATCATTTCATACTGTATGAAATGAAAAGTGTTCAACTTATTTTGTCCAAGATATTTAATGATTTGATCCATCAACGATTAAATTAACTAAAACCAGCACAATGGGACGTAAAAACTAGAGTTGGGCTCCTGGTCTTTTGAAATTATACACAGGATGTCCTTACAAAAGTCAATCTTCAAAGAAGTTTAGAAAAAACTCCAAATCAGTTACTTCAACCGAAAAGAAACTAAACAACAAAATATCAAAAGATCTTGGGTGGAAATAACGAAAATTCAAACGTGGATGAGCATCCCACAAGGAACACACTAAAGATCAAAGCGAAAAGAGAAATGATTAAACGATGTTTCGCCCTGGGTAACCAGCGTAGGCTCATTAGTAATTTCATCATCAGTAGTTGTGAGTGGTTCAAGGTTGGAAATCAAAGTGTATGATGCTGTTTAATGATGTATAGTGGAGGGTGACCAGTGAAACTACTGATGAGCCCACGCTGGTTAGCCAGGGCGAAACATCGTTTAATCATTTCTCTTTTCGCTTTGATCTTTTCTGTGTTGCTTGTGGGATGCTCATCCAAGTTTGAGTTTTCGTTATTTCCACCCAAGATCTTTTGATATTTTGTTTTTTAGTTTCTTTTCGGTTGAAATAACTGATTTGGAGGTTTTTCTAACTTATTTTTTGTTTTAATTGCCTTAGGAGCATAATCCTACTGGAAATATTAACACGCCAGGACGAATTCGTATCAGGTAATTTGGATAAGTACCAGTGCGGAACGATGCCTATTTGTGAGTGGTTCAAGGTTGGAAATCAAAGTGTATGATGGTGTTTAATGATGTATAGTGTAGAGTGACTAGTGAAACTACTGATGAGGCCACGCTGGTTACCCAGGGCGAACCATCGTTCAATCATGTCTCTTTTCACTTTGATCTTTTGTGTGTTCCTTGTGAGATGCTCATCCAAGTTTGAATTTTCGTTATTTCCACCCAAGATCTTTTTATGTTTTGTTTTTTAACCCAACTACACTTTTAAAATGCTTTTACCATACAGAACAAAAATGTTATTAAAACTAAGGACTTAGTTTACCAACAATGAATGAAAACTTACTAAAGTTTTGTAATAAACTTCTCTCTTTAGGTTGTTTTCTCCTTCTTCCAATTTATCTATTGTTTGATGTGGTAGATATTTTTTTCTCCTTGCTGCATGTTTATATTGGGGTTTGTTGGATCTTTTATCATACTGAATATTAAGTTCAACTTTAAATCCAGACTCTTCAAGGAAACCGAAAAAAATGTATTTACTATTTTTTTTTTATTTAGTTATTAGTTAATGCTCAAAATAAGCACCAAAACCAGTTCATTACATCATTGTCTAATATATAGGAAAGTCGGACACCCTTATCGACAAAACAGTTGACACTTTTTTTGGACCAAATCATTATGGCTGGAATTTATAGTCAAGCCTTGAGGCCTTCCGTGGCTGAGAGCGAGTATTTATGGTAGGTCTTGAGCTACCTTAAGGCCTCCTTGCTTGGTTTTAGAGGTTAGAACTTTTAGTTTGGCCATAAAATAGACTCATGGAGTAGCGTCCAAAGAAGGCCTCAAGGTTCGACTATAAATTCCACCCTATATCTTGGACAAAATGAGTCGCATACTTTTAATTTCATACTGTATGAAATGAAAAGTGTTCGACTTATTTTGTCCAAGATATTTAATGATTTGGTCCAACAACGATTATATTTACTAAAAGCAGCACAATGGGATATAAAAACTAGAGTTGGGCTCCTGGTCTTTTGAAATTATACACAGGATGTCCTTACAAAAGTCAATCTTCAATGTGAGCGATTTTCCGATCAGATTTTCACCGAATATCAAATATATTTATTTGTATCATTCAACACAGAAAAAAGTTGAAAACAAAACTTTAGCGCTGATAAAACCGAATTCGTTTTATGGATTGTATCATTTATCACTACAAAAGAATTAATAATGTTTGCAAGAGTGGGTTCAACTACGATGACATAAGGTTGAACAGTCAAACCATTTTCGTACATGCTATGCCTCCTCTCAGTTTTAATACATTGAAGGTTACTAATAGAGGTAATATGCTGCACGAATCCAAGCAATCAGCAATAGATGGTTTCCATGGTTTTCTGTTTATAGGCACTCTACCCTTGGATGGCACTAGTACAGGAAGATGATCGTATCAGTCGGCCAACCCACTGGGACACCAAGGCCGGTTAAGGTTATCTTAAATTGTGGTCTATCTATTAGTTTTCTCTATTAAACTATCTGTGACCAACCTGGGAGTGTCGCGACACGGACGCCAATGGTTAAAAGAATTTAAAATATATTACAAATTTCGGAGCGAATTAAACAAATATGTGACGACTATAGTAAAGTAACTAATAATTTTAAAGATAAGTAATATTGTGTCAGAACCAAGAGATATTGTTAATAAATGAAAGTATGAAAAAACTTTGGTTTTGTTAAATTCCCTAACATGTATAATACCTATAGCACTTTTGCATTTTATATATGTTGAGTTATATTTACACCCTTATTCAGAGTGTTCCAAATTCGATGCTCACCACGAAATGGTTTGTTTATAGAATAGAATAGAATTTATTGACGGATTTACCATTTTACAATATAAAATACCTAATCTTATAAATAATAATATAAAAGAAAACTGTTCAAATATTATTAACCAATATAAAAAAAAACAGTGGGTACCAAGTATAGGAACAAGTGTAATCAAAAAATTTTCTTTTTAAGCTTATTTCTAAATGAACTCAAAGGCACGGAAAAAAGTCTAATTGTGTGCTATTCTCAGAATGACATATTCTTTCAGTTGGTTTATTCAAAGAATAATCAAGTCCAGGGTCGCACACAAATTTTTCGCAGTGGGGTGAAATTTACCCATTTTTTAAAGCTCTCCGCCGTCTTGGATTTTTGACATATATCATATAATGAGCCAGATTAGCAAGAACTCATGTCTTGACTTATCAACGAGCCTAAAATTTTCAAAATGAAATGACTAAGTCGCAAGTTATGCTAGCCTTAAACAGTGCAGCTTCCTACAGATATTAAAAACATTTGGTATAAATACTCCTTTTGTATAACTTTTTTATCTTATAACCAATTTAAATAAGTGATATCTCGGTAGGCGAAAAGAGTCTTTCCAGGGTCTAGGGTCCAAATTTTTCGAAGGGTGGGGGGGGGTGAAATTTACCCATTTTTTAAAGCTCTCCGACATCTTGGAGTTTTGAAATCTTGGAGTTTTGACATATGTCAAATTTTGAGTCGCATTAGTAAAGTCTCAACTTTTTCCTATAAAAACAGACAAAAATTTCGAAAATAGGCCGATTTGGTCCAAAGTTATAGCGCGCCAATTTTTTGGCCCACCCTATACTACTCAACAAAAATTCTGTAAAAATTTTGTAAAAAGTTTGTATACACTCTGGAAAACTCTGGAAAGACCCTGGAAAAGTCTGACTACACTCTGGAAAAACCTGGATACACTTTGAAAATGTCCGAATGCACCCCTGAACAGTGTGGATACACCCAAGAAAAAGGGATATGCACTGGAAAAGTCTGACCGAACGAATCTAACCCATGTGTATATGACTAGTGGTTTTTTATGTATGTTCTTAAGCGAGGGAAGTTTTAAAGTAAACCTGTACTCAATTTATTTTAGTTTTGAGTAAATTATTAAATTGCGCAAGTATTTATTTATTATTTAAACCTTTTTGTATCTTTTATGGTTTAGTAGATCCCCATGGTGGTCATCGAATTCGGAACACCCGTATACTCTGTTTTTTTTATTACCTAGACGGCATCAATTGTAATTATTTAAAGTAGTGAAAATATCCTTCAAGAAAAGTCGCAGAATTGTATTATTGAACTCTTTACCACTTCTACTGCCTTTTCACAAATTGGTGGATTGTTATTTGACTATTGTTTTCTTAAAAAATGGTGATTAAATTCGAAAATAAAAAAGATTTCTTATGCAGTAAAAGCGTAATTAAAAAGAACGAAAAAAATGTCAAGTAAGAGAAGCCTAGCTTGTAAAAGAATGATACAAAATACAATCTTATGACAAATAGTTATTAAGGAAGATATTAAATCAACTGCTTATCAGAAATTTTAGTATAAAATATTTATGGAAACTCTAAACGGCTGCAAAGAAACTAAGCAGCTTTTATATTTGACAATTTTTTCTATTCTCAATAAATGCACTGCTACAAAATATGCCAAAGCGTAAAAAGCTACTTAGTAAACTTACCAGAGGTAATGTCATCCAACTTCAAAACGTCGTATATTGTTTGATCTGCAGCGCCCAATTTTTCTGCTCTTTTATTTTTTTTATTTACATACTCAAAAAACGAAGAAAATTTTTCCTCAAAATTTCCAAATTTTCTGGAAAATAATTTTTGAAAATCAGAATCAACCTAAAAACAAAACAAAAAATTATCACAGACTAACTGCAACAATGGAAGTTTTTGAAATAAAACTATTATATTTCTTGACATTGTTCTTTATGTAAACTTTTACAAAGGAAAAACAACTTATTATAGAGGACAGTATAGTATAGATGCAAAATTTTGATTTTAGCATTTTTTTAGTTAAATCAGATTGATGTATGTGTCTCTAAGCAATACATTCAAAAATCCAATAAATATAAGACTGGTCTATAATGGGCGAGTGTGTTTTTCATATTGAAGACCCTGTGGTTTAACAAAAAAGCGTTTTTTTAAATTACGTATTTATAACTTACCAGATCAATGACCGACCCTGTTTTTAGAGTTCTATAATTTCCTGAACGGTTTTTTGGTTATTTATGTCTTTTCTTCTCAGACAAAATTATTTTTCCCAATGAAGAATAACATCATCCAATGGCTCAATGTTAATTTTGAGCCATATTTTGATATCTTTATTCCAGATTCATCATCAAGCTCTAATGCATTTTGTTCTGCAATACAATTGATCCTTCAAAAATCTTAAGAACTCTATTTTTTGACAAAAAAAAAGTATTGCTTTTATAGAACAAAATATGTTAAAACTTGACTATTATTGTAGCTGTTTGGTACACACCAGAGAAAATTCGCTTAACATTATAAAAAAATTGCTAAATATCATTTAATTTTTCTTTTTAATAAGCTGGAGATTAATGTAAACTGGGGTGATTTAGAAAAAAAGGGTGGGTGGGGGGAAATTTGACAAGCTTAGCATAAAAGCATAGTTTTAACTATCTCTGATTTCCATGATTTTTCGTAGTCATTTTACCTATCGAAAAATTCAAATATACAATTTTTCAGCTGTGATTTATAGCTGGTTTGAAAGGTATTTTTTATTAAAAAAATGTTAACAAAAAGTACCTACTCTTTTTTTGGTTAACTTGATATTTTTTGACATATAAATTTTACTATATTTACCTAAGTTCTTAGCTTCATTTGTTAATTCAGTTTGCCTCAGTTTCCTCATCAGATGTTTTTTTTTAATTATTCTTTTTAATTGGAGATATAAAGTAGAGATATAAAGAAAGAAGAGGTGTTTTCTTATGGAAATACACTCTTAATTTTTATGCTCAGTTCTTTAATATCCCTTGGACGTAAAGGATACAGTCCAGCATTTAGACAGTGGTCAATAAGTATTTCACACAATGTTGATCGTTCCTTATGCCCTAATGCATTTTCCCTTTTATATTTGGCAATAATAGATCTTCCAAATATATTCTGCTTAAGGATTTTATAAAGGTTAATATTCTCAAAATTATGAAGAATGTGCATGTATGGCCTAGAATGGCTAGTACTAGGAGAATTTTCAATAGGAGTGAAAGATACATCTTGCGCACTAACACCTCTGGTAAAGTTTTTATGCTCATATTTTCAACATCTTCTTTCCTGTGGTCAAGATCTTGAAGGCTTTTGTCATCCACATCTTCAACATTAATTTCTTGTATCACAATATCTTGAAGACTTTGGTCATCCACACCTCCAACCTTTACTTCTATTAACATTTCATCATTGTACAGATTAGGTTCATCATGCTGTGGTGGTTCTTGTGGTGACTCTTCTCCAATTTCATCAGTTCGATTATTTTTTACTTGGTTCTTCAATTTGTTCGTTCAAAATAAGTGGCTCTATATTCTAAAAACAGTTCCCAAGTCAGTAAAAAAAGTTTTGGTCAACTTATAATTATTACTTACACATATCTAATTTGGAATATGCGATTAAAGAAAACGTAAAAAACCCCTTTATAAAGTGCGACCAGCCTAAGAAGGCGCACGGAAAGAATTTGTAAAAGAAAACAGTCTCTATCTATCTCCCCCTTATTCTTATCTATTTTTATTTTTATCTATCCCCTCATACGAATACCACGGATGCTAGGTCAGTGAAGTTGCCCCCCCTCCAGTAAATATTTTAAAGAAAAAAATATTGCACTAATTATGCACCAATATGCTCCACCATTAAAATTTTTGCACCACTTTTTCCGAGAAACTACAGCGACTTTTATGTAGGGGGGCCAAATGAACGCTGACCCCCCCCCCCCAGTGGTATTTTTAAACAAAACTATATTGCACCAGACTGAACTATTTATGCGCCAATATGCACCACCAATAAAACTTTTTGCACCCCCTCCTCAGAGTAGTTACAGCTGATTCTTTACCATGAAGTTAGCCCCCCCATTGATATTTTTGCAGAAAAATATACTGCATCAGACTGGACAATTTATGCACCAATATGCACCACCAATACAACTTTTTGCAGCCCCTTCCACGAGTAGTTGGACCCGAGATTGGACCTGTTTCTTTACCGTGAAGTTATCAGCCGCCTTTTAGTGATATTTTTGAAGAAAAAAATATCGCACTAGAATATACAAACAATGTTTATTTCAGCAATTTAGACAATATTTATTTCAGAAAATTTTAATCAGAAAATATTACATGCACGATGAATTTTGAAAAATTTGTGCGTGCATTTGTTCGTATGGCTTTCTTGTTTTGTGAGCGCGGTAAAGTACAACTATCCGCACGCGAACAACTACAAGTGTCCTTTATCGCACGCGAGTAGATATTATTTATTTATACCGCATCTTCATTAAATAAGTTTTAATATTCATAAATTTAATAATTATGTTAAAAAAATTACGCTTAAGATGGAATAGTGACATAGATAATTAAATATAATTTATGAAAAACAACAAGCGTAAAGAAAAGTAACTTTTCAACACTAGTGCGGAAAGTTACTTTTCTGCACGATTTTTTCAATGCAGTCAAAAACAATACATTCGGTATATTTTACAGAGTACATACAAAAATCATATTTGCTGTTTTTTTTAGGGTGGAAAGTATATAAAATACTATTATAAAAAATGCAGTTGAAATAAATCACCAGTTATACTTCATTCCAGATTCAATCGGAATAATGCTTTGATAAGTTCTTGAGTTAGTTACTGTGGCACACACATATTTAAATTGTTGCGGAGAATTTGGAATGAACTAGAAAAAGATCAAAAAAATCAAAAATGTAAAAATACAAAACTACCTAAAAAATTAAACACTTGTAAATCTATGTAAAATTCTTAGAGTTGGCAACGCTGCATTCACAAAATCCATACCGGAGAAAAGAATAGATTCTTATGTGCGAACAGGTCATTACGTTACAAACTTCCTTTCTTTTTATCTTACATTAATAAAAAAAGATGTAGATATTTTGGATAGATTAGAGGCTGCCTATAATATATACCAAAATATATGTCAGTGAATATAAAAAGTGTGTGTTTGCAAAAATTTTTAACTACTCCAAGAATGGAGTGAAAAAGTTTTACTGGTGGTGCATAAATACGGCAATCTAGTGCAATACTTTTTTCTTCAAAAATAGCATTGGAGGAAGAGGGTGCATAAAGTTTTATTGTCTATTGCAATATATTTACTTCAAAAATAGCAATGGAGGGGGGCTAATTTCATGGTAAAGAGTCAGCTGTAACTACGCTGGGGAGGGGGTGCAAAAAGTTTTATTGGTGGTGCATAAATAGTGCATCCTGGTGCAATATATTTTTGTTCAAAAATACCACTGGGGGGGAGGGGCAGCGTTTATTTGGCCCCCTCACATATAATTTGCTGTAGTTTCTTGGAGAACGTGGTGCAAAAAGTTTTAATGGTGGTGCATATTGGTGCAAAATTAGTGCATTTTAGTGCCATATTTTTTGTGTAAAATTTTCACTGGGGGGAGGGGGGCAACTTCACTTACCTACTGATGCCTTCCTATGCTGGTCGCACTTTAACCGAGTCAAGATTGACCATATTTTGGGTAAAGATAATTTTTAATATTTGGATGATTTTTCTAAAAATATAAAGTTTATGCAACACTTCTGAATACCATTTTTAAAGCTAATTAAAATACTTTTTGATTTACGGGAGTGTTTAGAGAACCGCTAGATACTCAGGTCATTTGATTGTGTTTGTACAGGATGTCAAAAATTCTGAAGGGTTTAGGGTATTTCGAGAGAAGATGAAAAATATCTGACCCGCACTTACAAGGCTGTAACCACATCCAGGGTGCTTATTCTTGAAAGTGAGGGAAGGGAGCGTGACAAAAAAAGTACTAAAATCAAAATTAATAACGTGTTTTAAAAGTTTATTTTACTCCCTGGCTGAGTTCTCTTACATTGAACATATAAAATTTTAAGTTTATCAGATATGTATAGAATTTAGCCAAACATACGAACAGATTTATTTAATATTCATGTAAGAACAGTCATTTACAATTTACAAAAAACTCCAAAAAAGCGTTTTTCTTAGATAACTCCTAAACTGTGAAAAGTGACAAATAGGAAAAAGGTTGCAAATTTGATTCTCTATCGATAAATAAATAGTGATAGTGTAGCCTAAACCAGTCCTTTTACCGAAAAACTGAAAAAACCCGGGCAAAAATGATCCCAATTTGAAAAATTTCTAGCATATTTTTTTTAGCATTTTTAACAAGATTTTTTAACCTACGAGTACCAACTTAATGAAAGAGAATTAAATTTGCGACATTTATCCTATGTGTCACTTTTGACAGTCTGTCACCGTTTAGGGGTTATCCAAGAAAAACTGTTTTTTGGAGGTTAGAAATAACAGTTCCCGAGGAGGTAGGAATGGGGACTTTCAGTATGTTAAACAAAGGACCTTCCTAAGCTGGTTAATAAATAAAATGGTATCATAAAATTATGTTGACCCTTTGTGTTCTGTGAAATAACAAATTCTATTTAGGTACCAGGTACTTTTTACACCGTAATAAATATCTATAGAATTTTGGTTCTTTTCAATAATAATACAAAGAACTTAAAGTATTTATTACAGGATGCATAGGCGTATAAAATTTATGGTCTTTTGTTACCAGGATATGAGAGCTCGGTGTATTAGTACAGGGCAGCGGCGTACCAAGAAATCGGCAATAGTGTGGGGGACCACAAAGAAAAGGTTTACAACATATATTCGGGACTTACAGTTTCGCAGGCACGATATCCAGTGGCACAACCAGGCTTCTCGGGGGGAGTTTTAACCCCAACGCCCTCCCTCTCGGTGCGCGACTGCTTAACCCATCCGATATGAATTGAAGGATGAAACAAAATTAATTGTTAGATCAATACTCATCCTGTTCTACTCGATATTTTTTTGTTTGAATTGAACAACTACTATATTTTATTATTACAAATATAGTAAAACTAACTAAAAGAAAACCAAAAAAGAAAAGAATGGTGCGCCCACTAAATACTAATTTTTGTTTTTGTTTTAAGTTATATTTAATATTTAGTTGTTTCTAACCCGTTTGTGTTATTTTGAATCCATCGCTTTTTTTATTTTATTATCGACATTTTGTCAACGCCAAAATGAGTGGCCGCTCTCCTTATAGACCAGCCGTCTTCTGTAACTCGAGTGATAATTACTCTTTTGCAATACAGATTGTTTTTAAATATATTTATTTGCTGTTGAAATGGCGATTTTTGGTATCATTAAATAATTATATCGGAGATTAACACATTAATTTTAGAAACAAGAAACTAAACTCGAAAACCTCCTTTGCGTTGGGTAGTCAGGTAATAAGGTTATTTGTTTTAAATTAAGGCTTTTTTTACAAAAAAACAAAATTATGATTGTTTTCCACAAACCAAAACTACACTTTTTTGCACTCGACGCGCGTTTCGCTAACAACGTTAGCATCATCAGGAGACGATAAACAATGAACTAAATTAATCTACGCTCTATCTTATATACAATCCTTTAGTGGGCGGAGATAAGACTAATAAATTGTGATTGATCACGATTTTTAATCCTACCTCCCCTCAACCAAAGAATAAAGTGTACTAAACGGGATAGGTCCTCTATGTTTATTTAAACTATTTCTGGATTTAATGATTTCCATACTTTCATATGCATTCAAAAGTCTTTTGTTTGGTACACTTTTTAGAAGTTTTAGGTTATCTAATGTAAATCTATGATTGTTTTCAAAAGCATGCTCGGCCACACTTGACTTTTCTGTTCTTCCGTATTTTAAGTGTGCTAAGTGTTCTTTAAAACGTGTTTGAATAGAGCGTCTCGTTTGGCCAACATATTTTTTATCACAATCCATGCCACTAATTTCGTAAATTCCACTTTTTTCTAGAACTGTAGTTTTATCCTTGGGATTTCCTAGTAAGCTTCTTATTGTGTTACCGGATTGATATACTAATTTAAGACCGGTGTTATTAAATACTTTCTGTAATCCTTTCGTATAATTAGGATTATACGGAATTGATACAAATTTTGAGTCGCAGGTATCTTTTTGTCTGAAAAAGGTAGAATTCCGAAAGGTCTTTTGAAAAGAATGTCTATTTATCAGCTTATTTATTAAGCCTTCGTCGTAACCGTTTTCGCCAGCTATATTCCTAATCCTATTCTTTTCTGCTTCGAATCTTTCTTTGTTTAAGGGGAAATTTACTAATCTATATGTTTTTGAAAAGAATGTCTATTTATCAGCTTATTTATTAAGCCTTCGTCGTAACCGTTTTCGCCAGCTATATTCCAAATATGTTAAATGTGGTGTTTTTGAGTACACACTAATAAAAAGTCAAAGTTTGAGATATAGGGAAAAATGCATATAGGCGTTTTTCCCTAGTATAAGTCTCATGGACGCTCTGGATATTAGTATTCAAAATGTATACAATTGTAAAGGAGCCGAAAGGTATTTGTGTGCGTATTTGTTTTTATATATCATATTCTTTTTTTTTTTGCTTTTTTTAAGGCAAGGCGGCTTAGAGGCCCCTAATATGCTGTGGGCCACTTCGCCTTGCGGGGGCGTCGGGGACATTTGACACGCCCCTGAACACATTGGTACAAAAACAAACATGTTCACCTCAAAAGTTTCCTTGCGCGAGGTTTGTTATCTGCTCCTGCACAAAAATATCAGAACCATATTTTAAAATAATAAAAATATATGACATAAATTTAAACGGAAGAAAAACTGAATAAAATATACAAACGATTATAAATCGTAGTGCCTATATTTACCTAGTTAATAAGTCACAAGGTAAATTAAAATTTATCACAATTGAACAATAGAGTAAGTAAGTAATTCAAAATTTTTTAGAAACCTTTCGCTAGGTATGACATATAAACTCTATGCTAAATAAACCAACTTACCCTCCTTTGATACTAGAACTTAAGAATTCTGATTGCATCTTTTTTTCTTTACTAATTTGTTTATATCAAAATATTTCCAAAAGAAACACGCACAATTTAAAAGGAAGCTGGATCTTAGTGGGATTTCAACGCCGTTTAAGTATGTTTTTGGAGCAGTCCGTGAGAGCATTTTGTCTCATAGACACAGATGCCGATATCTACAGGGTGAGCCAATAATAGCTGCCAAAGTTTGGGATGAGCTTATTATTATCATGCTTATTATGATATCGGCAAAAAAAAGCATCGGTTCCCACTAAAATGACATTTATTTTGACACATGTCAATCCCTGTAAAAATGGCGGAAAAATAATTAATTAAATTGGAGTTTTTGGAAAAGCGAATACCTTCTTTTTACTCCGTTGAAGACATTAAATCGGGAACCGTAAAAAAGAGTGACAGTTGTCTTAACTGTCGTTTACTGTTATGGGGAAAACCACTGGTGCGATGACACATATTTACGAGTGGGGACCCGAACTACAGTAAATTGAGGTCGAGGAACTGAAAAATGTTATTAGTTTTGACATTTGTCAAACACTGTTAAAATGGCGGAAAAATAATTAATGAACTTGAAGTTTTTGGGAAAGCGAGTGCCTTTTTTGTACTCTGCTAAAGACATTAAATTGGAAACCGTAAAAAAATGACAGTTTTCTTAATTGTCATTTACCGTTATGGGGAAAACCACTGGTGCGATAACACATATTTACGAGTGGGGATTCGAACTACACTAAATTAAGGTCGTTGAACTCAAAACTGTTATTAGTTTTGACACCTGCCAAACCATATCAAAATGGCAGAAAAATAATTAATGAACTTGAAGTTTTGGGAAAAGTACTTGTACTCAGCTGAAGACGTTAAATCGGAAACCGTAAAAAAAGTGACAGCTGTCTTAACTGTGATTAAACCACTGGTGCAATGACACATATTTATGAATGGGGACTCGAACTACACTAAATTGTGGTCGATGAATTTAAATATGTGTCATCGCGCCAGTGGTTTTTCCCATAAAAGTAAATGACAGTTAAGACAACTGTCACTTTTTTTTACGATTTCCGATTTAATGTCTTCAGCAGAATGAAAAGAAAGTATTCGTTTTTCCAAAAACTTTAATTTCATTAATTATTTCTCCGCCATTTTGACGGGGTTTGATTAGTGTCAAAATAATTGTCAGTTTTAAATTCAGCGTTGTCATTTTAGTGGGAACTGATGCTTTTTTTACCGATATCGGTTATCATAAGCATGATAACAATAAGCTCATTCCAAACTTTGTCAGCAATTATTGGCTCATTCTGTATATATCGGCGCCTGTGTCTATGAGACAAAATGCTCTTAGAGTATGTCCCAATAACATATTTAAACGGCGTTGAAATCCCACTGAGTTCCAGTTTCCATTTAAATTGTGCGTGGTTCTTTGACCACCGGAAATGGTTTTTTTTCAAGATGACCTTCGATATCTTCCTGTGTAATAAAAATAAGTAGTAAAATTTTTTTTTATTTCATAGTGTATTGTAATATACTCCATTACGTTATCCGTTTCAATCCGGGAAGTGGTACATTACATCACTAGTCCGGTAAAGTAACTAAAAAACATAAGAATAAAATAATGGATTTTCCATTTACAGTATGAAATAAAACGTTGTACGATACACGGCCGTGAAGTGTCATTAAAGCACTCGTCTAGAAATTCCGGACTCGGCTTCTTCGTCGCCTTATCCGTAAACATCTAGACTTTAATAGAGCATTTCCCGGCCTTGTAACCTAAATTACTATTACCGGTTTCACAGCAGTTAATCAAACACTTATAAAGACCCAGTTACTCATTTTTTGATATGTGTATGTCTGTCGTTTTTCTTCGTTACCAAAAAAAAAAGAAACTGTCATACAGAATTAGCACTAAATTTATGAGGCCCAAATTGTTTTTCAACAAACCTAACTAACAAAAGTTATATAGGCTGACCAGACGTCCTCTTTTTAAAGGGTAAATTTTTTTCCTCTAGATATCACATTAAAATTAATAAAATGTCCTCTATTTTGCCCAAGGCAAAAAATTTGGTCAATACCACTTATCTTGCCTAATGAACTTTCCTAAAACCTTTTTTATTCTGTGATTTTCCTCAAGTTATTTGTTTATTATTTTTGATCGCGCATCAAGTTTTTTTTGACGTTTTACTTTTGTTGCCTTTCAGTATTAAGTGTTTTTGAAGAGAAAATGCCAAAAAAGAAAGTGTAAATTCTCGGATGAACTAAAATCAAAGTATTCAATATTCAAGGACACAAAAGTTGAACATGACGTGTATTGTCCTTTACTAAATTAGATTTGGAGCAGCATTTAAAAACTGAAAAACACAAACAAAAGATAATAGACGCTGTAAGTTGTACGATTTCTAAATATTTGGTAAAACGGTTCACTAAAACTGAGGAGATGGTAGCTGCTATGGAAGGAACGTTGGCATTTCACACTTTGAAACATAATTTTAGCTTCCGATCAACAGACTGCACAACGAAACTTTAAAAAAAATTGTACCTGACTCGGATCTATTTAAAAAAATATCTTGTGCTCGCACAAAAACCGAGGCGATTGTTTGCAGTGTTCTAGGACATCACTCCTTGGAAATGATAAATTTTAAAGAAATTGACTTTTTGGGGGTGTCAACTGATGCAAGCAACCATAAGGACATCAAATTATTTCCAATTTTGATTCGGTATTTTGATAAAGAATCTGTTATCATGGTAAAGATCTTAAAAGCCAATAAATTACAAGATGAGAAATCGGAGAGAGTAGTTGAGTACATTCACACTCCATTACAAGAAAAACAGCTTGAGGAAAAATAGCATGCATATTCAATTTTGAGCTAATGATAGTAACTAGTTTAAAAATGTCCAAATTTTATGTTGACAAAAGCTCTAACCTTCATTTACTTTCTTACTTATTACTTTTTTTTATGATAGCAAACAAGAAAGTACACATTCTTATGCTACAAAAAATGTTTAGTCTTATTTTACTCAAAAGTAGTGTTATGTGGATTAGTTCCATTCATATCTAGGGCGACGAATTGTGCTGCCAATTTTGGTGGGTTAAATAGATTAGGTTCCAAAAACGTTTAGTCATTATTAAAAGAAAAGTTAAGCAAGAGTATTTTAGGAATAGGCTGTCCAGCTCACATTTTAAATAATACAGTGTACTATGGCTGTGATTCATTACCTGTCGATATATTTTTAAAATATAAAATCATTTTTTCATTTATAAACTTAGAGTTAAAAAGTTAAATACAGGAATTTTGTGATTTTGTTAATCTAGAGTACAAAAAGCTTTTATATCATAGCAAACCGAGATGGTTGTCCTTATTTCCCTGTGTCAATAGAATCTTAGAAATCTACGATGCTTTAGTTTCCTATTTTTTGTCTGAGCTAGGAATATCAAATTTAATCAAAGTATTTTTCAAAAATGGGCTCAATGAGGCATACCTCTGGTTTGTAAACTTCACTATGTATATTTTTCATGAAAGTATTAAAAAGCTGGAGGAAGAAAAGATTTCTATCCTGGAAGTTTTAGAAAACAGAGCACAGGAAGAGTTTCTGCCCCTAAAATTAAAAGCAATTTTCAGAAAATATATTGACGAAGGTCATAAATGAGAAGTGGAAGTTGTTAAAAGAAATTGTTTGCACTTCTATGAACAGTGTAAGTCATATTTACAAGAGTGGTCAAAACCTCTAGATATATTTCAGGATTGAAAATGGCTTAGCCTAAAAGATATTCTTTCTTGGAATTCCATTCAATAAACCATATTTTTTTTTAGAAGTTATGGTTTATTCATTAATGAGGAAAAACTTTTTGATCAATTTTGCAACTCAACGACGGAAAAACGATTTGATATCGAAATTCACGTTTTACCTCATAAGCATCTTCGATTGGATATAGGATATGCCAGTATACTTGTAACTTTTTTGGGGTTGTAAAAAAAACGAGAATCATAAAAAATAATAATTGTCACTTATTTATTGCTGTTGCCTGTAAAATGTAATGATAAAAATTTACGTTTAAAAGAATGCTCTTTATTTGACTTCCTAGTTTAAAACACAGTACAATAATAATTAAGTCAAATGAAAAAACCTATATACATTTTATTAAATCTCAAATATATGAACAAAAGCACGTTCGGTCTTTTACCCACTTTTCCAACCCTACGATCCCGACCCTTGTCTGAAAAATATAATTTAGCAGTAATAGACTAGACTTTTGAATCGGAATGTTGTCCTTTGCATATTGTTTGTTCAGTGTCAGTAATCGACCTTGATTATTACATTAAATTGACAGTAAATATCTATCTTCAGCATTTTCATGAACCTTTTGCTTTTTTAAGCAACTAACTAGGTAAATCTAGTGTGATTAATTAAAAAAAACAATCAAAGCTAAGGGTAAAGTACAGCTACAAAAATATGTTTAAAAAAAAAATCCTGTCCCCACTACTCCTCATAGTCGTGAGGCGTGGATTACCGCTTAAAAGTGCAATTTTTCAGTTTTTCAAATATCGGTTTTTGCCGATATTTAAAAAACTCAAAATTTTTTTGGAAAAGAAAAATTTTCCTGGGTTGTTTTTCGAATCCCAAAAAAAACCCCGGGCAAAAAAATCCGGGAAAAAACCTAAGAAAAAAATATTATAAGTAACCCTAATCCATGTGACAAAACTGATAGCCAATTAGCCAATTTAATTAATTTCCTGCATCCTGGAACTCCTTGATCTCATGTCATATTTATTTATTCTATTTAATATACAGGTTGCCCACCCAGAGTTTTTTTTTACAGAAAAAACATAAAACATGTTGATTTTATTTCTCACCTGGACACTTTTAAAATTGACACATTATTTAGTTATTTTTGTAAAAACTGACCATGTTCCTTTGTTTTGTATGTTTAGCAGGGAGGCTAGGGGAGTGAAGTGGTTCTCCTTTTGATTTTTTTTATGAGAATATTTGTTGTTTTGTATAGTTCGTAAAGTGCCCATTTTAAAAGGAAGCACCAAGAGTTTTCCAAGAACCGATAGATTAAAAAAAAAACCTATAACATGTTGATTTTATCTCTCACCTGGAAACTTTTAAAATGGACACATTGTATAGTTTTTTTTTATAGAGACAGACCAAGTTCTTTTGTTTTGTATGTGTAGCGGAGAGGATAAAGGAGTGGTTCTCCTTTTGATTTTTTTTTATGAGAATATTTGTTGTTTTGCACCTAGACATTCCTAAAAGAAATATAAGATTTCAAAACTTGAAACAACAAATCCAAAAAAGTAGTAGTTTCTAGTTTTGAATAAAGAATCAAAAGCTTTCCATAAAGGTGCGACTTGAAAGGCAATTCTCGAGAAAACCTGGGTGATACAAGAAAACGGACCAAGTCGTGCCTTTGTCTGGACCGTGTTTTAGTAGATTATTTAGATTTAATTTCTTTTGTTATGAGAAAGTTATTTTGTTTTATAGGGCAAAAAAATCTGAGAAACTAGTAGATTTAAGTTTAATGTGTTATTATTTCTGTTCTTTGTTTAATATTTTATAAGCAAAATAAGGTACAATATTATTGTTAAACTGCTTTAATATTTAATAAAAATGATTAGAACAGTATGCTAACAATGTTATATTTGTTATTCCTAAAAATTAAATGCTGGCAGTGTCGCCTGCAAAATTGAGTAACTTTCCAGTTTGTTTTAGATATGATAATATGAGCTAATTTTATCATCAAATCGTAACTGCTAATCTCCATTAAGGATGTCACAAATAAAATAATGTTACTCATCATCTAATGTGGTAAAATAATTCACAATTTCCTCTCTGACTCGTGTTCCCTGGAGCACTTCAGAAACATTGTTCTCTACCACAGGTATATTTGGCACTTGATCTTCTTCCATAACTCTATTAAAAAAATCCAAATCTTCAGGGTCAGGCTGTTCTATGTCCTTTTGATCTACATAGATGTTGTGTAATATAGCACAGGCAACAATTATTACCAAGGTGGTTTCTAACTTTAATCTGCATCCATATTCCAATATTGGGAAACTCCTTTTTTAGCACTCTATTTAGTTTTTTAATTGTAACTCGGATTCTTATATGTGATTCATTATATCTTTCTTCGGCCCTATTGGCTGGATTCAGAATTGGTGTAACCAAGTAGGGTCGACGAAAATAACCACTGTCACCTAAAAATTAATTCCAAAACTATAGGTATACCTATAAAATACGGTTTTAATCGCTAAAGGGCAAAATAGTACATTGTAAACCTGATTGCACTTTTTATCCTAATGGGCAAATTTTGTGGCGAAGCAAGGACTACAATTTGTCAATAAGGGATAAAGACAGTTTACTCACGTGGTTTATATAGCTATATTTTTTTTGCGCATTTTAGATTAGAAAAAATTAAGTTTAAGAGAAAAAATTAAATGCCACTTTAGGTTCCTAGGTATTCTAATAATCAAACGTCAAAAATAACAGGTACTTTAAATCACAAAGGGATTTAAAATAGTCTTTAATCTTATAAACCATTTTAAGTCTCTAAGGAGTACTAATTTAATCCCTTATTTTAAGTACCTTTTAATTCTCTTTCTAAAGTGCATAAACATACTTAATGACAATTACTTACCCAGCAACAAACCACTAGGGAAGTCATTATTGGCAAATTTATGTTTTATCCGACTGTTATTAAAAATCGTACTATTGTGGACTGAGCCAGGTCATCGGGCAATAATATCCATCACTTTGAGATTTCTATCACCAATTATTTGTGTATTTATAGAGTGATATCCTTTTCGGTTCTGAAAATCTCTGGATCATCACCTCCTGTAAATTAATAATTGATGTGTTAGCTCGGTACCTTTTTTTAATAGGTTTTAATGTAATGTAAAACAAACCTTTATCAGGAAAAAAGTTTTTATTTTATTTTATTGAAACCATACATTAGAACCTATGGAAATTAAGTTCATATTACCTACCAGGACATTTAATTCTTATGTGGGTACAATCTATTGCCCCTAATACCCTTATGAACCTAGCTATTTCGTAAAAGCCTAACTGAAGGGTAGTTCATTCCTCCCTTGTCTCAGTCTCATGAACCTTGGCCTTACAGAAGCAATTGCATGTCCAACTTTTTTGACACTGTGAACTCGTGCATGCCCCCAAAGTCTCCCACCAACATTAGGTGACTTCCTGTGGCTACTGTTCTTAAAAACACCAATAACTGTTATTAAAATAAAAGAATACAGTTGCAAAATCGTGTATTAAAAAGTAAGTGAATTGCCTTATTATTTGACACAATTTAATATATTTCACCACAAACAAAAAATAAGTTGACATCCTCTGCAAAAAAAAATTGGGCGCTTTATTTTTTGGGGAGAAGATTTTTTCAATGTCTTTTAAAATGTGACTTTTTCCTAATTTTAGACCATTTTTGTGTTTTTACTGACTTCCCTGACCACATTCAAATTCCCTGACTTTTCCAGGTTTTCCCTAACCTAACCTCTTGCAGAGGTGCAACCTTGGCTAAGTGGGAACAGAGAATATAAAATTGCAGTCTTGATTTCAGTGTCAATTGTAAAATTTTTTGTTTATTTTTTGTGGTTTCCAAAAATTGATTGTCTGAAAAAATGGACGATTTGGAAAACAGCTAGAGTCCAAATTTTTCTTTACTGTCAATTACTGTTGAAAGCAGAGGAGATTCACCAGAGGTTCCCGATTCATCATCCCCAAAACCTGCAGAAGACAGGATATAGGTGATTTGGATTCTGTCCTTTGGTAAGTTTCTATAAAGCCTGTAGTTACATAATAAGTTTCTGTTTTATTAATGGGTTGGCCCCAAGAGGTGAACCAATCTAGCAGGAAGTATAAAAATATTTGGCAGGAGCTATATTTTAAACAAGTTGGTCGTGGAAAGTCAGTTATTTTTGAGAAATGCTGTGGACACCATGGTGTAGGTACGTAATTTCGTTATAATTAAAACTTTTCTTTTCTTCTTCTTCTTAAAACTGTTCTGCCATAATTCTTTAGAAAAACTTGCTTTTTTAAGATGGTTTACATGTTTGCCCCTCAGAGAAACATTTAAAAATATTTTTTCCTTTGTTTTAGATTGCGGATAAGGAAGCAAGATGATCTTCATAAAAAAGGTACATACTAAATAAGAATAACTTATGGTGGAGCTGAATCATCTGGTACTACAAAAAAGGTACTAACACATCTTGATACATATTTTTGTATTATGAATTCACGTTCTTTACATAAGATTTTTGATAGATCAATAAATCCTGATTCATCATTTAAAGAGCATGTCAATATTGCCTTTATTTTTAAATTAGTAAATATTTTTAAAAAATTCCAAGAACTCTTTGCATTATCTATTTGCCTTTTTATTTTTTAGAAAGTTCTTCCAAACGACTTTCCTATCTACTAAAAAAAATGCAAAGACCTGGACAATTCCTGCAAAAGAAAAAAACATTTTCTTAAAAGTGATAGAAAATCCATTAATTTTATGTGAATATGGCAGAGAAAGTCAGGAGAATGAACCTAAAATCGTAGGAGTTCATCGGCCTATGTGGACAGGGTACTGCTTTGTATCCCCAAGTTTGACATTTAATGTTAAATGAATTTTATTTTGGTTGATTATGTTAGTTCCTTTTTATTTTAAATATTTTATAGTTTAAAAGAGAGAATTACCTACCTTATAAGTTTTTATCTTTTTTCAGATTACCACTATAAATAGGTACAGTTATCAGTGATAAATTCTGACCTCTTTGACACACAGGAAAATCTCGATATTTTGACTTATCTGACATTTATGGGGGCACAATTTATTGGTTTTTAAAATTTTTTGATAGGCAATAAAAAATAAATAAAACATGATAAAAAAAACAAAATAAAAATTAGTTTGTTTTAAGAAAATCTTTCAATATATCTTATTTGTTATTTAGTTTTAAAACAAAGCATTTTATATACAAAACTTAAATAACTAGGTAACCACTAAATAACAGTGAAAATAGGGAGTTTTTGACCAGCATACAAAAATAACAACCTTTGTGGTTATCGTGATTTGAAAACCCGTCAAGAATAAAGCTATTTCGGTTTAAATTTGTAACTATTTCTACGCCTACCCATAAAACAATGTATTTTGCATCTTCCTTATTCAAAAATCAATTTTAAACTTTTTTTTTTCAAAAAACACAAACATTTTGTCACGGATTGACATCAGTAAATATAAACAAAATAAAGATATCATCAAAAATAATCCATGTTTATTTTGTTTATATATACTTCTGTCAATCCATGTCAAAATGTTTGTGTTTTTGGCAAATTTTGCGAAAAGAAAGCTTATTGATATTTTTTTATAAAGGAAAATTAGGAAAAAACGAGATCACTTTATTTTTAAGAGCTTGTCAAACAATAACAACCACAGAGGTTCTTATTTTTGTATGCTGACCAAAAGGTCCTTAATATAGCAACAAAAAATTAGACTTTTTGAATTGTTTGTAACTTTAAAACCAATTTTCTGATAAAAAAAATACACAACTGGACAGAACTTATATTATACTTTATAGTTTTTAGAACAAGTGTCAATAATGTCATTAAAATTTTTAATTTAATAACATAAAATTAAAGGTTTTAATTTTTCTCTCTAAAAGCTGCGTTCTTTTTAAACACACAAGTAGATGCTCTATTTACTGGTGTCTTCTTCATAGTAACTATTAAAGTTGAGCTGTTGAGCACAAACTGTAGTTCAGTAGTTCCTCCAGTTCTTCATCATCTCGAACAAATTCTATATCTAAAATTCAAAGAAAAAATAAATAGTTACTTTATTTAAGGCGACATTATATCTATCTAACCAAGTACAACTGACTCAAAAAGCGTATATTTCTAAATATATATAGGGATTGAAAATAACTCTATCTGTCAATCCTGTGCTGGAAGGATAGAAAAGAAATCCTAGCACCTCATTGCAGAATATACTTACCCTGGGATAATGCTCGGATATCATAAGCTGAGTTGGGAAAAAGGGACCTCTAGGGCCTACTTGCCCCGCTGGCCACAACTGCTACTACTACTATTACTACTACCTACTTTTATATCTTCAGACTTGCTTAATTAATTATTTATTTAACGAGTGCTTTAGGTCTTTGCTTAAACATTAGTTCATTAAAAACACGAAGATAAACTTTAATAAATATATCACAAATTTTATTCAGGTTTCTAAACTACAAGAACAATGGACAGCATTACACGAAATAGAGAGACATATACTTAAGACGAACGTTGGTGGCAGACTAAATATGGTTTCCTAAAAAGCTTATAATTACACCTCGGTTCCGGAAGTCTTATCACCAACTTAGAGCTTTTATCTCAGAGGTACCAACTTAAGACTTTATACCAACTTACACCATGTGGTGAACAGTAGGACAGATGTGTACCTTTCATGTACACGACACTCCCCCACTTAAACTGAAAGATATTTAATTTAAATGCAAAGTTTATGTGTTAATCAAAATACTTGATATTTTTGATTAATTGGATTTGTTTTGTTTCAGCTCTAAGTTGATTCTGGTGTCAGACTCTTCATGATTACAATCCTACGAGGTAAAGAAAGATAGAAAAAGGAAGAAGAATTTTATATAATTTTATAAATAAATATTTTTGAATTGAAATGTTGCGTTTTTATTTTTATCCTATTCTAAAGAACTTGTTTACTGTACATGCTTTCTTTGTAGAAACTGGTATTACATAACTCTCGATGAAGCAAACAAGTGTTTTGTTTTTAATCCCTAATCTAAGTTTTTTTTTCAAAATTTATGTCTGCACCTTTGGAAAAATGGATGGTTCACTTCTCCCCACTTAAATGAAATGTTTGACATTTAATACTGCTGTCAATATCTGATAAATTTTGAAAACGAACCTTCTATTTTTCTTGTTAAACCTTATTACAGTTAAATTTCAATTTTTTAAAATAAATCTTAAAAAAGGTATATAAAAAGTATAAGTGAATAAAACAGTAATTTTTATGACAATATTTAACATTTTGTTTTATGAAAAATGTGAAAAATTCTTTGTGTATAGAAATGTGTTGTTTCTATTCTCTTCTAACAATCTTAAATCTAAAAGGGTTAGTATGCCTACTATATTTTTACTGCCGTGCAATGCCTTATTTGAACTATAATTAATCTAATATCACGTTTTGTTAGTCGATTCGTTAATTTAAAATTAATAAGTCAATTTAAAAATGTTTAAAAATTAATTTGAAATCATTTTAGATAACATCGTTACAAATTTTTACATTTAAAAACAATTATACAAAGTATATGAACAATATATGCATTTTTACATGGAACATAAAAGACAAAAATTTAACATTTTGATCTGTCAAAATATTTACAAAAAACATTACATTATTATGCTTCTTTTAAGTAAAGAAATGTTAAAAAAAAATACATTTTTATATGCAAAAAAAAACTAGCCTCACCAAAAGGTAACTTTGCACATGCACATTTTACATATCACTTGAAAAATACAGATATGAAGTATAAAATTTAGATTTTACCACAATCCTTTCCAGTTACATAATCTTTCAGGTGTTCTGGAGGTTTTGAAGATCTTTTTGGACGTTTTGTGGTTGATTCGATTGACTTAAACTGTGCTGCTTTTCTAACCATTGGTTGCCTTTTGGTGGTGCTGTTAGTGCCCATTTGCCCATGCCCAGATGTTGATGGGGTGGTACCTAAAAATGAAGTGCATGAATCATCTTTTAAAGACAAAGGGTCAGTGTTAGTGAAAAGTTGATCAGATAGGTTAGAATCTAGAGACATATTATCAGGGTCTATCATACAATCATTATAATCGGAGTCATCAGACTCTGACGATGGTCTCCCTCCTGCCAATTTACCACTGCCACTCCGGAACGACTCTGGAAGACTTTCTGGTTGTTTTGGTCCGTTTGCTGACTCTGCGGAGGTTCTGGTTGTCTCTTTATTGTTTAAATTTGAGAAATCAATGTAAGAATAATCCTCGTCTGTCTCAGAGTCTTGCAAAAACAGTCTGGCACCTTCTGACATATTTTTGTGGTGGATTTGATTGGTCCTGTTTGGATTTGACAAATATATGTGTTTTTTCCAATTCTTTTTGTGATGGTAGCTTCTTTCCCAGATTTTCTGTTATGCTGATAACTTCTGACCATGACATGCTCTCCTATTTGGAATTCTCTGGATCTTCTGGATAGCAAGGTAGATGGTTTAAACTCTATTTGAATCTCTGGGGCACTTTCATGAATCTGGGTTAGTCTTGTTCTAAGTTGTCTGCCAAAAATCAATTCAGCTGGCATCAACGTTCTTGAAACACAGGCTACAGTACGCTCCTTCCCATCCTCGTCGCCACTTTCATATCTTCAGACTTGCTTAATTAATTATTTATTTAACGAGTGGTTTAGGTCTTTGCTTAAACATTAGTTCATTAAAAACACGAAGATAAACTTTAATAAATATATCACAGATTTTATTCAGGTTTCTAAACTACAAGAACAATGGACGGCATTACACGACATAGCGAGACATATACTTAAGACGAACGTTGGTGGCAGACTAAATATGGTTTCCTAAAAAGCTTATAATTACACCTCGGTTCCGGAAGTCTTATCACCAACTTAGAGCTTTTATCTCAGAGGTACCAACTTAAGACTTTATACCAACTTACACCATGTGGTGAACAGTAGGACAGATGTGTACCTTTCATGTAAACAACACCTACCTACCTACCTACCTACCTACCTACCTATAACTCAGATTTTACCACTTAAGTTAAGGCACTAAAACCGAGACGTAAGTGCCAGTTTGACAGCACCTGCAAGCGATTAAATTAAGATAAATCTAAATGTACACTAACAAGCCCAAGCAGGTTGTCAATTGTTTTTAAATTTAATGAAAAAGTTTTTGCATTGTCTTTGCATTTTCTTTGTCAGCTTTTTTTTGCGAGTTTATATTTTTAATTCTTACATAGCTTCACTGTAACACAATTTTTTTTCTCATTTTTTGGTTGAAGTCCACAAATATAGGCTGCCTTAAATTTTTGAACACACCACGCATCATTATTACTTGCATTGAAAAGGATATTAACTTTTCAGTCATTTTTTCTTTACTTTCACTGATGGAACAGCTAAAATCTTTAAAAAAAGTTTTAAAATGTGTAAATATTTAAATTGAAGCAAGTTATATCAGATAATATAGTGGACTGGTTATAATTTATGCACAGAAAGCAAGCATAAGTACCTTCTGTAATTTAAAATATTAAATAGTTATGAACAAAAGGCAAAAAGCTAACTAAAAATGTATATTTTTACTTCTAAAACATAATGCATACCTAGTGATATTTTAAAATAGGCTGCGTCTAAAGTTACCTAAAGTCGTAATAGAGCTACGACAGCCGTTTTTGGGGTTGAGTGTCGTTGGTTAGCGTGTTAGGTTGGATTGGTATTGCTGGTGTTATGTTGGATTGGGATGGTTCTCTTGTGAAAATGTAAAAAACGGTTTTTTGACCACTTTTGGTAATTTTTGGTAAAGTTACAACCCCGGTCACAAATGAGTCGCAACAACCTGTGTAAAAAAGGTAGGGTCTTTTATGTGACTATTGTAACTTTAGCCATAGCCTTTAAAATAATGCCAATTTAAATAGAGTCTGCTATAAGACTAAGCTAAGTCACACAAAATAAAATTTTTAACTTACCAGTGGTCTTTAAAATTTTCCTTGTGGGTAAAAGACCTCAACAAACAGCTGCAAACTACTCGTAGATGCGTTTTTTATATGTTTCTGGCCATATTTGGTAAACACTCGAATATTGTCCAGGCATTGTATTTATGATAATCAAAGCACCAATATCTAAAAATTATAACCAAAACCGGGTAAAAAACAACACTTTATCACGGATCACCTACCAACCTTTATATCACTAAATTTGGAAACATCTGCCTATCAGGTAAAAATCGATAGAAAACCTTTCGTTTGGATTTGTCTAGATGCCCAATACGCAAGCCCAAGAAAGCGTACCGCCAGTTTTAGAGTCGTAGAGAATACGTTTTCTGGTAGAGAAAGATCACTTTTGCTAAAAATTAAAAAAAGTTTTAAAATTTATATTAACCATAATTAACCTCAAAATTTGTTTTACCAATCATGAAAAATAATGACAAATGGCGGCTCTACTTGGAACAGCTGTTATTAAGAAAACGTCTTATTAGTAAAACCTACATATATGCCAAATTCTAAAAGGGTAATAAATTTAGTGACCCTTAGGTCACTGTTAGAACTCTAAAAATATAATTAAATCTTTAATTGAATATTACCTAATACTTACGCTTTAAAACAGGCTCACCTTCTAGGTACAATACAGTATTAAAAGAAACGTAATTAAAATAAATATTTCAAGACCATAAGGTAAAACCAACCTACAAGTTTTTATTTAAGTACTTTTGTAGTAATTATCATTTTAAAATATTACTGTAGAGTTTAAATACCATATGGTTTTTTCCATGACTTAATAATTACGTGCCTTGTTCTACTTTTAGATAAAAATACCTTTCTAGGCAAACTTAGGGGTAAAAAACTACATATTTACTGGTTTACAGTAATGATCAACGGTAGGAGTTACTTTTAATGCTGCTTGAGTATAGGCATAGTAGATAAAATACATATTATACATTAGTTTTAGTTTTCAGGGTAGTTTTTATAGGGATGTAAGGAGGTTGGATGTGGTAGCATTTTATAGGTCAAGGAAAATCATCGTACCAAAAATTATTTTTAAGCAGTTCCTGGTTTGAGAGCTACAGACATATCAAATATGTTTTATATATATTAGCTTTAAATTTTGGGGTAGTTTTTGGCATTTGTAGGAATGTCAGAAGGTTAAGTGTGGCACCATTTTTAAAAAGAACAAACGTACCGAAAACTGTAGACATGGCCGGTAAAGTATGCATTATAAAAATGTTTAAGAATAACGGGGTAGCTCTATATTAAAATATTTTGTTCTACTAACTCTTTCGAAAATGGTATTTTCGATCCGAAAAATAGGTAAGAAAATTACGCTTTGCCGGAGACAGGGAGGAAAAAAATTTCCTCCCGGCTAGCAGGGAGGAAAATTTTTCCTCCCCGTACCGCATCTGAAAATGATAGATATTTTTGATTTTTTTTCCTCCTTCTACCGCAGCCGAGTTTCTTTGGATTCAAGTTCAAGTGGTAAATAACATTTGATTCAGACAGCTTCACCATTTTGGCAGGTGTCAGTGGATTGTTATAAAATACGGAAGTTGTTTCAACAGTCCGGCAAATGAATGTTTTTCAAAAGAATGAAAAATATTGTTCTATTTTTTAAATTATTACAAAAGGCAGTGGAAAAAATTGAATACATTCCTCTGGAGTAAAATGCATTTTCCTCCCTTGGTACGTAAATAACAATTTTTTATACCTTCATCAAAAAAATGATTTGAGTAACTGTCTGCAGATAACTAAAGCATGGCGTTTTTGGTAATCGATGCAAAAAAACTTTTTGATCACGGGTAACACAGATTTCTGTCCGTTTTTTACGCAAAATTAAAGAGAAATAGCGGAGAATGGTAATATTGAAAAAAGCTAATTATTCTTGCCTAAAAATTGTATTGTAATATTTACGAAAAAATCATTTAAAAACATCGTGAAAATATCAAACTGTCAAAGATTAAAATGTCACCGAGTAAAAAGGCACATCGCTATGGAGACCATTGTTATTTCATTTACCAGCCGCCTTGATTTATAGTGTAAACATGGTGTGTTGCGAGAAGTGCTCTTCGTTCGAGAAATTTTGAAAGTATTTATTTTTCTTGGATTTTTTGATACAGGTATTAAAACAAATAGTGTTAACAACTCGCGGCCAAACTGTGCTTTTTTTTACTGGCGTTTTTAAATACTTCGCTGCGCTCGTTATTTAAACCAACGAACGCTTGTAAAAAAGCACTATTTCAGCCACTAGCTTTGAAAACTACTATTGTCGTTTTGGGTGGTTTCATTTACATATTTTTATATTTATCTTTGTCTTATTAAAAAAATTAGATTTTCGTTTTGATTGAGCACCAGCTGTGTACGCAATCTCAATCTGCGGTCTTCACACCGGTCATTTCGTTTTAAAAGAAATCCATATTTTAGTCCAAGCGCAACATTATGGAAACAACGGCAACGCTGCTAAGCTTGTAAGAAGCATAGGGTCATATAGTCCTCGGGCCCACGCCTAAAAAAATGTGATTACCTTACCGTTGAGAATTTGTATATAAATAGTATTGGTTTTGTCCAGACGGACAATTTCTTACGTAAGGATATCTTCGGTAGCAGGACATTTTTTTAAAACCCTTATTTCGTTTTTTTCTTACATCACGAGTTTTTCAGGTGTGGATGATTTGATGCGAAATAGCAGTTTACCTAACTACGCGATTAGCGGAGTTCGGCAGGAAATTAAGTGCGGAAAAGTCACTTTACGCGCGAGTTAGGTACAATATTTTTTCTATTCGCTAGACTTAAGTATTCATTTAATCCAATAAAATGAATTTTAAAAATGTTACTCTTTATTTATCGTGACTAAAATGTTTATCCATATAAATATTAGATATATAAAGGCCCTGGATGCGAGAAAATCGTCGCGGCAACGGTCAAAATCTAGATTGCCATGACATGACCAATAGGCTAAAGACGACTCGATCTGAGCCTGCGCGAGTTTGTAACGTCGAATCACCTCATTTCTCGTTCAGCGCACTTCCAGCTGACGCATTCGCATTGGAGCTCATCTTTAATCCATTGGCAACGGCCAACTAGATATTTCGCAGGGGTTTCCGCGACGCTTTTTATCATAGGGATATACACGGGCAGGGCCCTTATAGTATTTCATAGTTATATGTGTTTACCTAACACAAAAAAGAATTTTTTTTAAAATATAGCAATATAATTATTTTTTATTTTTGGTTGAGTGTGGAAAAGTACCATAAAGTTAACTCTTCTGCACTAATGCGGAAAAGTGCACTTTTCCGCACGCAAAACAGTGTGGAAAAGTGAATTTTCCGCACGCTAGTGGAAAAAATATTTACGTTTTGTCGGAACAATAAATTTGGTAATTTGACGCGGTGGACACCCTACAGCTACCATGAAAAATCTATGGCGTCATAAAATGTATTACGTTACACCTGATTTTATGGGATCGTTTAAAAAAAATATTTAAAATAATAAATTTCTTTAATCAGATTTAACGCCGGCCATAATAGTGTCGCGGCCTAAATTCATTTGCGGAAGTTTTAAGATAGTTAGGATAAAGCCCGTCCTATAATATAAAAACACAACAGTAATTAGGGCTAAATTAATTAACATTTAATATAATTAAATATTGAAATGATAACCAAACTGTTGAAGAATTTCTGATAATATGGATGGCCTAAGTTGGTTAACTAATGTTCTTGCCACTATTTCTGACATTGTTGTCATCTAAACATGTTCATATTGTGCCACCTATGTTTACATAATTAAAGTTAATGCTGTCCTTTGTTAAAGGTCGGCACAGACACTATAAAACTTTACATTATTTTGAACGCACCTAGAGGCCCTGTATACAATTTTTGACAGTAAATGTTTTACCAGAGGTGAGCAACTCGATTTGGCAGTTGCTAGGGAAATGTCGACAATTTTTTTTGTGTGTTGGCAGTGATAGTTTGCAACCACTGACATTAAATAATTTTGTCACTGTCACATTTTTGATTAAACGTACACCAAATTTTAAATGGCTATATAACGAAATAGTGCTAAACGAAATAGCAGCGCGTTTTAAAACAGCGCGTTTATTTCGGCGCCTATTTAAAATAGCGCCTTTCAAAACCGCGTCTGTATGAAATAGCGCGTTTTAAAACAGCGCGTAACAAAACGGCGCGTAATGAAATAGCGCCAGTTTAGTTGAGCGCGTTATGAAATGACGTGTTACAAAAACGCGCCTATTCAACTAAATAAGCGCGTTATAAAGTTGTAATTTTTTGCAAAAATATATCTACATATAATATTTAATGAATAACTTTTATTAGAAATCAACAGGTATACAAAAACTAACATTAAACACAAAAACAAACATTTTTTAACGAACTAAATAGTAATATTATAAGAGATGTTTCTTAAATATTCCTGGACGTTGCTGGATCAGGAGCGTGATTGTGAACAGTGGTACGCTTTTGCTCCCCACCAACTAAAACAAAATAAAAAAAATAGGTTTAAAAATATTTTGTAGCGCGTTGCTGAATTTGATACTAGTTTATTAACTTAGGATGCTTTAAAAGTACCTAGGTAACTTACCATATATAACTAACCGCCCTTGCATCCTGCTTTTGTACATCTCCAGGTCGATGATTGACTATGCTCTCGATCTTTCCGGTAACGGTATCCCGCGAAAAATACAATTTTTGAATTATTTGTGAGAGCTGCGTTTTGTTTTGCCCAACAACTGTCTAAATCTAAAGTCTTAAAATCGACAAAGGGATGGTGTACAAATAATTGTACAGGGTATGTTAAAAATCACGAATTTGTTAGGCAAAAAAGTATGGCTGAAGATATGCGTAATATTCAATTCAATTCAATTTACTTTATTGTTTATAAAGAATTACAATTTATTCTTATAACAAGGGTTCTGTAATACACAATGTAGCAATAAATTAATAAATACCTAAACCAAAAATAAACAAAATAAATAATTAAGTTTAAATAATACAAAAAAAAAGAATAGCTTACCCTACATAAGTACAGCCTACACTACTACACACTCCCTAACATTTTTGTGTAATTTGCACATTTACTCATTCCTTAAAAATGCTCTAAGCTTTAAAATATTAGTAACAGTACTAAATATTTCCCTAACCAAAGCTGGTGTGAGATTATCTAAATAATATGCCAACTTATTAGGGTCATTCCAACTAGCAGGCCTAAGGTGTTCATAGAGAGGGCATTTAAAGATTAAATGATATAAAGACCCTGGTTCAAGTAAGTTGCAGACCGAGCACTGTTCACTTTGATTTATGTTATATGAAAGGCAATTTCAAACAATTTTACAATTGTATATAGAGCAAGTTCTGATTTGTGTAATCACCCTAATCATGTAAAAAGCACAATCAAAATTTAAATATCTATTTTGCGTTATTTGCAAACGTTAAGTAATTAAGCGTTATTTTAAAAATAACATAAGACACCGGAGGAGTTTCAAGCCTGATCAGAGCATGGGCTGTTTTTTGAAGAAGTCTAAGAAGAGACTTGTAGAAGGGCATCAGTATAACGAGGCCCTCAGACAGGTAGGCAATTAGTAAATGAATTAAGAACAGTACTGGAAAAAAGCTTTTTGTTAACTGACAAAGAATGATATTTTATTTGCCTGTGACGCTCTTAAAAGAGTAGAGTCGCTCATTCTCCTAAAACAATTTGAAGGGGTAAAAACAACCCTAGTTAGGAAAACTCATTAACCACCAAGTCTTGACCACTAATTAAAATTCTAAAACCCCCAGAATACGGTAGACCAGGCCGATTGAAACACATTATTTTTTATTTATTTTCATTTATGGTAAGCTGATTTTGATTAGCATATTGTGCTAAGATATTTAATTTCCTCTGCAAGTCAATCTCACAGTCTCCTAACAGTACCAAATCATCGCAATACAGAAGTAAAATTAACTCATTACTTTCACCGATATTAAGTCCACGAGCTCCCCTGTGGGTAATACGTAACTTAAGCGTTATTTTAAAAAACTCCATTTTAATACGGGCTGTTTTGATACGCGCTATTTCGTTTAGGCGCTATTTTGATACGCGCTATTTCATTTAGAGGTATTCCGTTATAGAGCCATTTTAAATTTTATTACATGCGCTTTAAAAAAGGAAAATTGTGGAAAAAGAAACGCAAGAAAAATGGAAATCTGGAAAATTAATCAAAAAAGTCGAATTTGCGAGGTAAATAAGATTTGTTTAATAATATGTTTTTGCGTTTTATAGTACACCTAACAAAAATATAGATCAATAAGATTCTTTATAGTTTACCTATTATTAACATTTTTAATATCTACCTCACCTTTTTTTTTGTCAAAGCTTGACATATTTTACTAACCAAAAAAAATGATTCTTTCAAAAACTGTCTGGGGAAATTGTAAAAAGAGACAACAAAACATCAGTTCATTTCATAAAATCGGTTCTACATGCAAATATGAAAAAAATCTAGAAAGAGATGCCCAAAAAAGCTCTGACTGGATAGCCCGAACGCAGGTTACGAAGAGCCTCGATAATCGGTATCGGTATACGTATCGCGTTCGAAATAAAGCCAAAATACACTACATTTTGTGCGATGACACAAAAGCTGACAGCAATCGATGCGTGCGTTGGGATGGACGTAACAATGCGTTAATCACTCCGTACGCATCGATTGCTGTCAGCTTTTGTGTCATCGCAGCCGTCAAAAAAGCGGTCATTGTTCGAAACATGGCATGAGCAAGTCAAAAATGTAGTGTATTTTGGCTTTATTTCGAACGCGATACGTATACCGATAGCGATGCGTTGAATTATTTACTTGAAGTGTCTAATATTATATGGCTTTGTCAGTAGCTACTCAAAAAATAAAATAAGATATAATATATACGTCTATATGTAAAAAAGAGGTTGTACAAAATATGAAAACAGTAATACGATTACTACTATAAAATCTGACATTTCAAGAATAACAAAGGAATAGAAAAATAATTTACATCTTAGTTTTAGAACTAGATAACTCCATAAGTTGTTATTCTATTTTAAATAATACAGCGAAAAAAACACAATTTACAATTTACAATATTTAACTACACACTACTGCATATGTATGGGTGTCTGACAAAATTAAAATGCATAAACTCTTGATAGCTATGAAAAGTGTTCCCTAGCAGAATTTTATTGACAGTTTGATTAAATCTATTTACGTTAAGACTTTTTTTATTTTTATTTTTTCGGGAAGTTTGTTATAAAAAACATGTGCATAATAATTTTTTTTAAATCTTCAGTGATTGATTCGTAAAAAATTAATTCTTAAATGATTAGAATGGTGGATGTTATGATTATGGATTACATTTTGCTGTTGATATAGATTTAAATTTTCTCTTGTATAAGTTACACATAGGTAGATGTAAAGAGAGGGTAGGGTAAATAAGCCATATCTTTTATAGATGAACCTAACATCCTCCTAAAAACCCAATTGTAAAATCATTGGTCACAGCACTAGTGCGGAAAAGTGAATTTTCCGCACGCTAGTAGAAAAGAGCTCTTTCTGCATGAGTCGAGTCCCCACAGTAGTAACCCGTCGTATGACCCGTGTGAAATAAATAATACTCGTTATAACTGGATATAGTTGGATAAGAACAACTAAGCACGAAAATTTAAGTGAAACTTTCCTAAAAATGCGAGAATTTCTTCCAATCCTTTCATAACAGATAAGTAAAGTGCCTAAAAATATGTAGTAGTCGTTGCCCTTCGTGTGGAACTCTAAAAAATAGATAACTTACTACTAGTGTAAGGTCGGCACTGATCAGGCCGTATTTCAATACGTCCCTAACAACAAAACATTTTTGGTCATCAGCTCGAGGACTATTAAGGCGCGGGCTGTAATATGGTGGGACCGATGCAGTTTAGAATAAACCTGGCGCTTTTCTGGTGCGTCATTCGATTTCAGAACCTTGGTCGAATAGTTGTTGATAAAATCGTCCGTCCTAAAACTCGTGGTTGGTTACTGTGAAGTGCGGATGTTGTCAGTGCTAAATTTTAAATTGCGGCTTTGTTGCATAACAGTGCCACAAATTTGGATTCGAAACTGAAGTGTAAGGTTTGAAGGTTTTTTTTTTTTTTTAATTTTGTGTATTTTCTATAGTAATTCACAAGTACATGTAAAAGAGTTAAAAACTATGCAGGTATAAAAAGGGTGTTCTACGTTCTATTCTCACCATGGGAATCTCCAACGGTGAAGAAGTTAAACTAAACATTTTTAATCTTCCGGAAATAGGCGGAAAGAAATTCAAATTTGCATTTTTCGTTTTTATTAGTCTGCACCTTCATTTTTAAAGTTGTCAAAAATTCTTAAAACTTTCTACAGACCTTTTTTTGAGATCTATCTTATGACAGGTCCTTTTTTACATTTCAGCGCTTTCTCAGCCCGTTTTGTTGACAAATATTTTGCAATCTTATATTATCTGCTATATCAAGATACCAAAATATGAACGAACACAACACCACACAATATTTTAAACACAAAAAACTGATACGTTTAAAATACTGGTTTTATTTTGGACATTTATTATTCTCTTGTTTTCAATGATAAAATTCTTGATTATAAATAGGTACCACGAGTGTGCAACAGTGAGTCACATCAAAACCGGTTTAGTAGTTTTTGCGTGATGCTGGCACAGACAATTATTTTTTTAAAGATTTTATGGATGGCATTTTTTTAGTGAAATGGTTGTCAACCCCATGCCTTTTTTTCATAGCAAAAGAGGTGGTAATACGTTATTATATTAACAGATTTTCACCTGAAACTTTCACAAGTTATAAAGGACCTTAATCCTACTCTTATGAATGATTTTTAGCACTCCATATATGGTATATAGGCTATTGGGATCGTCAACAAAAAACGTTTTTATTTCCACTAAAAATAAGATATTTGTCTGGTTTGTCTGTCTGTAACACGATTACTCAAAAACCGCTTAACAAAAATTCGTTGTCACCAGACGCTAAGCTGATTAGTTTTTGATGGGGGGGGAGGGAGGATTAAACTTTTTTAAAAATTGTAACTCACAAACCGTAGCAGCTAGCGACACGTGGTTTTCACTCTAAGATAGATAATTACATTTCCAACCAAAAAAATTTTTTTTCAAAGGTTTTATGGATGGCTATACGAACCTGCTGGCGCCATTTATTTTGTAGATGGAGTGACCAACCTCGGGGGTGTAGCTGTGATTTTTTTCTGAAAAATATTTAAAAACGGAAAACTTATTTCTTATTAAAGAAAAGCTTCTTACATTAAAAGATTTCGACTCAAAACTGTTAGAAGTTATAGAGTATCCAATCCCACACTTATGATTTTTTTGTAGGTGTGGTGGCAAACGTCAAGCCTGGAGCTGTGATTTTTTTTCCGACAAATATTCTTGTATTTTGACCCGAAACTTTTAGAAGTTATAAAGGACTTAATCCTACACTTAGGGTTTTTTTGTAGGTGGAGTAGCAAACGTCAGGGGTTGGAGCGGTGAGTTTTTTCTGCAAAAAATCGAAATAATGAAAACTTCCTTTCACAGGGTGGGTACTTGTCATAAAACGTTATGAATTCATAAAATTTTAATATTGTCATAAAATATGCCCAACATGTCATAAAATTCATAAAAAAGTTTAGTGTAAACAAATTTTCAATGATACCTGGTAAATTATGTGCTTTTTATGTGCTAATTTCGTCCCCTTTTAAAAATTTATGTGCTACTTGAATTTTTGAAAAAATTAAAAAAAAAGGTGGGCTCGATAGCTTTATACAAACCTAGCAAGACCAACCTTAAATAAAGGTTAAAAATATCAGTTATCAAAGAATTACGAGCTTTTTATGTGCTCCATGAAAATATAAAAGAAGACGCATATTTTTAACGTTCTTAGTTATTTTTCTAAAAAAATGTTGTGGGCTCGCTAGCTTTATATAGGCCTAGCAGGCCCAACCTTAAATAAAGTTTGACAATATCCCTTAAATATCTCAGATTATGTGCTTGATAAAAAAAAACTAAAGATCTTTAACTTTTTTAGTGATTTAAAAAAGAAATGTTATGGACTTGTTAGCTTTAATAAACCTTAAATAAATGTTGACAATATCCCTTAAATATGTTAGAATTATGTGCTCCATGAAAATAGAAAAAAACTAGAAAAAAAAGTAGAAAATTTTTTCTACTTTTTTTTAGTGAGTTTTAAAAAAAAATGTTATGGGTTAGGTTTATATAAAGCTAGCGAGCCCATAACATTTAAAAAAAAATCTCTAAAAAAGTAAAAAATCTTAATTTTTTTGGAATTTTCATTGAACATATAAAAAGCACATAATTCTGAGATATTTAACGAATATTTTTAACCTTTATTTAAGATTGGACCTGCTAGGTTTATATAAAGCTAGCGAGCCTACAACATTTCCTCCTAAAAAATAAGTAAAACAAAAATTTTATCCTCTTTTATATTTAAACGGAGCACATGAAAAGCACATAATTCTGGAAGTATTGAAATTTGGATTTTATGAGGTGGGCTGGCTAGGTTTATGGAGGTCACAGGAATATATTGGCAACATATGTAGATATGCTCGATTTTGGTTGCCTTTTTCTCTGCACCAATCAGTTCTATGATTACTTGTGTTGTGAGAATATAACCCCTGTTATATCCTTACTATTATACTTTTGTTTTGTTTAATAAACCAAATTTAATGCATCTTGGAAACTGCAATATTCTTGTCTATTTGAAGAAATGAAAGACTATTTTTTTGCTTACTGCAAACTTTCTAAGAAAATATTCAGAATTAATGGAAATTCCACATATATCCGCTCAGCTTCCGAAAAACACATGAAACTGGAAAAACCCTCTTAGGGCCGTTTTATTAATAGTGAGGCATTTAACTAGTTAACCTTTGGCTGTCTCAGTCTGCCCCCCTGTATATTTCAGCCATCTTTCTCTTTAACTTGAGAGTTACATGCCAAACTCTCCATTGATAAACCGCCCCTACCTGTTTAAATTTTCATAATAGATTTCTTGAACCTGAACAACGCGTCAGCAGAGTTCGAGCAAGCCGTTGGAAAAGACGTTTTCCGCACGCGTTAGGTACAACATTTTTCCTACGAGCGTGAGGAAAATTTTTAAAAAAATTGGAGGTGGGAATAGGCTTTTTCCGACGTGCGGTAATTTATTTTTTCATGCACGCTGTGCAGAAAACTGACACTTTCTGCACGCTGATATATTATTAGTGGCCACCCTGCTTTTATTAAAAGGTTTCGACTCAAAACTCTTACAAGTTAAAGAGGATCCAATCCTACATTTATGGTTTTTTTTTTATAGAGGGTGGCAAACGTCAGGAGCGGGGATCGGGAGCGGAGCTGTGATTTTTTTTCTGATAAAAATTGAAATAAAAAAACTATTAAAATTTACAAAGTACAAATGTTCTTATATTAAGACATTTTTATATGAAACTTTCACAAGTTATAGGGGGTGCAATCTTACATTTATGTTTTTTTTGTTGGCAAACGTCAGGGGGGGGGACTGTGATTTTTCTGCAAAAAATCGAAATAAAGAAAACTTCCTTATATTAAAAAATTTTGACCCAAAACTTTGACAGTGATAGAGGGATCCAATCCTACATTTATGTTTTTTTCTGTAGATAAGATGGCAAATATCAGGGGCGGAGCTGTGTTATTTTTTCTGAAATTAATTTAAAAAAAACCATATATTAAAAGATTTCTTCTCAAAATTTTCTCAAGTTACACATTTACTTTTGTTTTGTAGACGGAGTGGCAAACGTCAGGGGCGAATGTCTGATTTTTTTCTGAAAAAAGCAAATTTTCCTATATATATATATATATATATATATATATATATATATATATCAGATTTTGACCCGTAATATCCACAAATTATAAAGGTCTCCATCTTACACTTAGGTATGTTTTTTTGTAGTTGGGGGGGGGGGGGCAAACGTCAGGGTCGGGGCTGTAATTTTTTTTTAAGAAAAAAGCCGAAATGAAATGAAGAAAATTTCTATACTTATATAGACAATATACTACAAAAAAAGTACAAATATTTTCAGAAATGTCTCACTTTAAAACTATAAAACAACCCAGCAAACATATCGCAAGTACAAAAATAGTACTAATTTGGAACATGGCATTCTACAATATTTGTACAATTTGTGCTGCAATGCGTTGCAACAATACAAAAAAGCGTAAATATTGCACTGGCATAAAGTAGTTTAATTAGAGTACTAAAATATTGCTTTATTTGTAATGGCACCGCAAAGTGCAGCATCAAATGTATAAAAATAGTAAAATGCCATGTTCCAAATTTATACTTTTTTTGTACAGTGAATATTTTACATTTTTAGTAATACGATGTTTGCTGGGAATGTATTGTTCATGGAATCGCGTTGGACTGGTGTTGACAAAAATTTTTGCTCACTGGTGTGCCAAAGTAAAACTTTCCACACTGTTAAAAAGTTCGGACAATCAATTTTTTTCGCGCTTGTTAGTAAAATAGCTACTTTAAAACAAAACGTTAAAAAAGACCTGTTATTTTTAGTGTCAAAAAAATTACTGTCAGTGAAATCGCAAAAAAGGACCTGTTATGGAATTTAGGAAATAAATCCCCAGGAAAGAAAATACCTTCATGAAAAACATGATTTTAGTAACTGTCTGCAGATAACTAAAGCATTGCTTTTTTGGTTACCGATGCAAAAAAACTTTTTTTTTGATCACGGGTGCAAAAAAAGATTTCGGTCCGTTTTTTACCCAAAATTAAAGAGAATAAGCGGAAAATAGTAATATTGAAAAAATCTAATTATTCTTGCCTAAAAATTAAGCCATTTCTGCCAGTTTTCACCAACATTTACGAAAAAATCAATTAAAAACATCGTGAAAATATGAAACTGTCAAAGATTAAAATGTCGCAACAATGAACGTCACCGAATAAAAAGGCACACCATTGTTATATTTGTGTTGCGAGAAGTGCTCTTCGTTCGAGATTTTTAAAAGTATTTTCCTGTTTTTCTTGGATTTTTTGATAACGGTATTAAAAAAAACAGTGTTAACAACTCGCGGCTAAACTGTGCTTTTTTTTACTCGCGTTTTTAAATACCTCGCTGCGCTCGTTATTTAAAACAACGCTTGTAAAAAAAAGCACTATTTTAGCCACTAGTTGTTAAAACCACTTAACACGGTATGCTACTATTTGAACCCAATTCCGTCGGTTTTCGCGCAATCATACACTGACGTCAACATTCGAAGTTTTATTAGCGTGCTCAATTGACAGAATGAGTTCTCTGCGCTGATATACTTGTCTCATGTTTTATTTGAAAGCTTAAAGGACCAGGATTAATCTCGCTCGCCCTCCCAAAAGAATACGATTTGATTGAGAGACTGCCTTCTACAATGTTCTACGATAACAACACACAACTTGTGCAAGTACCACTTTGTTGTTTGACAATGATTATGTCAGTGTCAAAATTTATTTATAATAATTATTTACAATGTGAAAGTGTGCTGTTTTTGAATGTAAAAATTATTACAGAATTATAAAACTTTGTTAATTAGCGCCAAAATAAAACGATTCTTTTCTCTGTTTGTTGAATGAAACACCCTTTCCATCCATGTAAAAAAAAATTATTTTCTTTGAAACAAACGGCCAGATTTTAATAGTTTTTACATATGTTAATAAAAATAATGCTAGTAAGCTAAAAAAAAACATTTTTGCTTGAGTGGTACCATTAATTAGAAAAATGGTAGTTACCTTTAATGCTTTTTAATATTTTTGAAATATTGGTGCAATACAAAAAGTGATTTAAAATAACTTATGGGTAGGTTATACAAACTTTTTCTGAACCAGTTGAATTCAAAAGCTTGATACGAATATGTTGGTACTGAAAGGTATCCATATGCTTATAGGCTAACTTGGGGCTGCCGGTAACGAATTTGATAACATTTTTCCGGTTGTTTACACTGTGGTCCCAATATAATGCGTAAAATTATCTGACAGCAAGTGACGTCATTTCTTAAGCAAAAGTTTAACGTTGTCAAGCCTACCTTGATTTTTTTTTTAAATACAAAGACGCCGCATGCCGCCATATTAAACATATCTTAAGGGTTTTAACTTTTTGCACGCAAATGCATGCGTAAAAACCACTTTTCCGCACTTACAAGCAATTTGATTGGTCAAATACAGGTACCAATGGGTACTAATTGGTACCAACAAATTGGTATTAATTGGATTGGATCGGTCATAATATTTGTTACTGTAGGTTTTATTATGTAGTAGATAAAATCAGATATATTGGTTTGAAGTAAATTGGATTTCCCTCGCCCAAACTGGGGGGGGGGGGAAGTCACACTTTCCTCCCTGGGTATGTAAATAACTATTTTGCTTACTGTCAGCAAATAACAAAGCCATGGCTTTTACGTCATTGATGCAAAACATTTTTAATTGTTCAGGGGTAGTATTTTTTTGCACACAAATAATGTCAAAAAAAATTAAAAACTGGAGTAACCTATAGTTTTTTTTAGAATTTTTTGATTAAGGTATATAAAGAAATAGTGTTTAAAACTCGCGGCTAAACTGTGCTTTTTTAGCCACTAGTTGTAAGAACTACTGTATTTATCTTACTCTTATTCGGGTGGCGGAAAAAAGATCTTAAGACAACGTATCAAAAAACGTAAGATGGAAAGACCAAAAATCAGTAAAAGATAAAAAAAAAACAAAAGATCGATAGAACACTCAAAATAAAAAAAATAAAGTTTGAAAGTGCAAAAGGTCGAATATTGTTTTACTTCATGCTCAATTTTTCTGTTGTAGCGGGTGAGTTTTAATAAAATATAATTTTTTTAAAATTTTATTTTGCCGAAAAACGTCAGTTTATTAAACCTCACTCACTCCACCAGAAAAACTAAGCAAACCCAAAGTCTTTCGATCGCTTGTACTTACGAACTTTTTAATCTTTTGCACTTTCGATATTTCGTTCTTCATTCTTTTTTTTTGATCTTTTGTCCGCTACCCTCTTTTATTCACCCGGTTAAGAGTGAATTTGAATCCTAAAAAGAATTCGTTTAGTTAAACAGATAAACCGTACATCAAAAATTAACAAAATTTTGCACAACGGACGCTTGTGGTATCCCTCACAGTCCATTCACGTAGTTTTTCAAAAAAATATAGATATCAACTAATTGGAAGAAGCGCATTTTTTATTCAAATTCACCCTTAAGGTTAAATCATGCTCGCAACGTATCTCAATGAAAGTTGCAAGACCCTCGTTGCATATTTACAAACTTAAATTTGGTTACCTTTTTCGACCTTTTTGAAAAGTTGTGTCTAAAGGCGCATTTACACAGAAAGAGAAACTTTCCTTTGATGTTGAAATGCCGACAAACGTTTACACGAGCCTCTTGAGCAAAATGTTCAAAAAAAAAGGTCGAGCAAAATCTCGTACAAAAAGACTCACGGAAATTTTGGAGAGAATGTTAAGCAAAATTTGTTTGAAGAAATGTTGGTATAAAAATTTCTTACAAATTTAAATTTTATAGTTTTATGGGAATTCATTGAACTTAACTGAAAATAGAAAGACTAAGTTTTAAAACAAGGTATTTTTAATTAAGTGCTTTCCGACGGAAAAACGATTTGATGTCGAAATTCACATTTTACCTCATAAGCAACTTCGAATGACCTGATTTTTATAGGGGATATGCCAGTATACTTGTAACTTTTTTGGGGTTGTAAAAAACGAGAATAAAAAAATTATAATTGGCACTTATTTATTGCTGGTGCCTGTAAAATGTAATGATAAAAATTTACGTTTAAAAGAATATCTCTTTATTTTACTTCCTAGTTTAAAACACAATACAATAATAATTAAGTAAAATTAAAAAACCTACATACATTTTATTAAATCTCAAATATATGAACAAAAGCACGTTCGGTTTAAATAATACCACTTTTACAACCCTACGATCCCGACCCTTGTCTAAAAAAATATAATTTAGCAGTAATGGACTAGACTTATGAATCGGAATGTTGCTCCTTTGCATATTGTTTGTCGACCTTGATTATTACATTAAATTGACAGTAAATATCTATCTTCAACATTTCCATGAACTTTTTACTTTTTTAAGCAACCGTTGGGGCCTTAAACTAACTAGGTAAATCTGATGTGAGGAATGAAAAAAAAACAATCAAGGCTAAGGGTAAACTAAAGTTACAAAAATATGTTTTAAAAAAAATCCCCTCCCCACCACTCCTCATAGTCGTGAGGCGCGGATTACCGCTTAAAAGTGCAATTTTTGAGTTTTTGCCGATATTTGAAAAACTCAAAATTTTTTTGGAAAAGAAAAATTTTCCTGGGTTGTTTTTTGAAATTAGGAAAAAACCCTTGAAAAAAACTCGCAAGAAAATCCCTAAAAAATCCGGGAAAAACCCTAAGAAAAAAATATTATAAGTAACCCTAATCCATGTGACAAAACTGATAGCCAAGAATAATGTTTCGCTTGCCGTCGGCTTTTTTTACAAAAATTTAAAATAAAAGTTGGTGTTCCATTTTTTTAAAGAATTGAGATCACTGATTACTGATGTAAAAAAAACCCCCGGGCAAAAAAATCCGGGAAAAACCCTAAGAAAAAAATATTATAAGTAACCCTAATCCATGTGACAAAACTGATAGCCAAGAATAATGTTTCGCTTGCCGTCGGCTTTTTTTCACAAAAATTTAAAATAAAAGTTGGTGTTCCATTTTTTTAAAGATTTGAGATCACTGATCACTGATGTGAAATTTTATTTATTCTCATCTTTAAAAATATGTTTTCAAAACAGATAGCAATAATTTGCTCAAAAATTTACCCGAACAAAATGTTCAAAGAAAAGCTCACAAAAATGTTCACGTAAAAAATTTTAGATCGCACGAGCTTTTGTTTGAGCATGTTCGTCTGTGTAATTGCGCCTTTTGAGCAAATTATTGCTATCTGTTTTGGAAACATATTTTTAAAGATGAGAATAAATAAAATTTCACATCAGTGATCAGTGATCTCAAATCTTTAAAAAAATGGAACACCAACTTTTATTTTAAATTTTTGTGAAAAAAAGCCGACGGCAAGCGAAACATTATTCTTGGCTATCAGTTTTGTCACATGGATTAGGGTTACTTATAATATTTTTTTCTTAGGGTTTTTCCCGGATTTTTTTGCCCGGGGGTTTTTTTGGGATTTTCTTGCGAGTTTTTTTTATTTCCAAGGGTTTTTTCCTAAATTCAAAAAACAACCCAGGAAAATTTTTCTTTTCCAAAAAATTTCAGTTTTTTAAATATCGGCAAAAATCTCAAAAATTGCACTTTTAAGCGGTAATCCGCGCCTCACGAATATGAGGAGTGGTGGGGCGGGGATTTTTTTAAACATATTTTTGTAACTTTACTTTACCCTTAGCTTTGATTGTTTTTTTTTTAATTCCTCACACCAGATTTACCTAGTTAGTTTAAGGCCCCAACAGTTGCTTAAAAAAGCAAAAGGTTCATGAAAATGCTGAAGATAGATATTTACTGTCAATTTAATGTAATAATCTAGGTCGATTACTGACACTGAACAAACAATATGCAAAGGAGAAACATTCCGATTCTGAAGTCTAGTCTATTATTGCTAAATTATATTTTTTTAGACAAGGGTCGAGATCGTGGGGTTGTAAAAGTGGCTAATAAACGGGTATTATTTAGACCGAACGTACTTTTGTTCATATATTTGAGATTTAATAAAGTGTATGTAGGTTTTTTAATTTGACCTAATTATTATTGTATTGTGTTTTAACCCAGGAAGTAAAATAAAGAGATATTCTTTTAAACGTAAATTTTTATCATTACATTTTACAGGCAACAGCAATAAATAAGTGCCAATTATTATTTTTTTATTTCAGTTTTTTTACAACCCCAAAAAAGTTACAAGTATACTGGCATATCCCCTATAAAAATCAGATCAATCGAAGTTCCTTATGAGGTAAAATGTGAATTTCGGCATCAAATCGTTTTTCCGTGGGAAAGCACTTGATTAAAAATAACTTATTTCAAAACTTTGTTTTTCTGTTTTCAGTTAAGTTCAATGAATTCCGAATAACAATATATATTTTGAATTTGTAAAGAAATTTTTATACCCCCAATTCTCTCAAGAGGCTCCTGTAAATGTTTGTCGGCATTTCCACATCAAAGGAAAGTTTGTCTGTGTAAATGCGCCTTTACTTTTTTCATAATCCAATTTTCTTCTTCATAATTTAGTTTCTTATTTAAAATTTCAAAGTAAAAAAACTGTATAAAAACTCGAAATCGAAAAAGGTAGGAAAATTTTGTGTTGATTTGTCCTAATTTAGCATGCGACCAAGTACCAGCGTCGTACGTTGAGGTGCGTTAGCGAGCATGAACTGCTTATACTCTTCATAGCAATCCATGTTAATTTTTAGTATGCGTCTGTTTTCTATTGTGTCTTTGAATAAAGAAAGGTGAAATATTTTTTAATGTTTGATTTTTAAATGAAAAGGAGTTCCTGTTTTTTTTTATTTAGAAATTCCTAGAACGCTTCGCAATACTAGTGTCGTCGCTATACTTTTGCTACCATAAAGCTTGAGAATATATGAAACTTTTGTCAAAATTGAAATTTCGTTAAAATCCAAGATGGATGATTTTTAAATATACCCATTTTTAACAACCCCCGCCAAATTTTTTCTGTGCGCCACTGTTAAAGACAAGTCTTTGTCGCGCACAGAGAGGTATCACTTCTAAAAATCGGACAAGAAGTAATAAAGCTCAAAGCCGACGAAGTAAGTGGTGTTTTAACCGTTTGTAAGACATTGGTCTAAAAACCTCCAGTTTCTGTTCTACTACTTAGGGATTTGTTAAATTTCGTCCGATTCTTTAGATTTCGAGCTCTCCGAGAATCCAAGGCTCTGGCCTATATACGCTATTTGTCAAATTTGACATTTTATGAAAATCCGTAATGGCGCATGGTTTTGAAAATATTTTTCACTCCTTCCTGCCAAACCTTTTTGTACGCCAATGTACCTGATTTCAAATATCTGGAAAGCCACGTCTTTTCGGTGCACAAATAGGTATCATTCGCAAAATTCGGACAAGAAATAAAAAAACTTTGCTTAATGAAAGAAGTGCTGTTTTTAACCGTGTAAACAGTGCACTTAAAACATTATTCTATTAAATTCAATCTATAGTACGCCATTGCTGTTTTAGTCCAAACTACGTTTCCATGTAATTTAAGTTTAAAAATAAATCAGCCAAATAAAAATGTTCAGCATTTTATCTATTTTACAGAGGTTTAAAAACAGCACTTCTTTCGTTAAACAAAGCTTTTAAAGCTCTTGTCCGATTTTTACGAATGCTACCTCTTTGTACACAAAGACGTGACTTTCCGAGTAATTGAAATCATAGTGCAGAGGCACATCTCGATAATTTCTATCCCGTGGGATTTTTTATGAAGGATTTTTGTGACTATGTGGGATTGATAGCTCCTTAGTCACACAATCGAGTGTTACCGGGTGTTTTGTTCGCATCCGCGTAGAAAATATGACGAAATCTTTCAAGATGGCGAATCCATATCATTCGAGGACGAGGATTCCAAAAAAATTACTTTCAAGGTCATCCGACCTTAAATGACCATGAAAATCGCAAAAAACAAGATTTTTACCATTTTCTTTTCAAAAAAAACTTAATTCGACGTTTTGCCAGACCAACTTCAAATGTACCTGAAGATGGCGACCAAAAATCATAAAAAATACAACTTTCGCAACCAGACCATGATTATACTCGATTCCATATAATTCGAGGACGAGGATTCCAAAAATTTTTTTTAAGGTCATCCGACATTAAATGACCTTGAAAATCAAGACCAACTTCAAATTTACCTCAAACTATCAGGCATGTATGGCAAATTGGGTCTTTAGAGTTTGATGCAGTTTGAAGCTTCATGACCTTGAAAAATACCCCAGCAAAATTAACAAATTGCAAAAATAACATACTAAAGGGTGCTATTCATCAATTATTAAAGCCAAGGGAACCAAATTGGGTAACAAAAATAAGAAGGTCAAGTCCAACAATTTTGTTAAAAAAATTTCTTAAGCTATGACGCATTTCAATATGGCGCCTGATATCTCAAAATAGAGACCTATAACCACATTTCATTTTATCCACTTACGTAAAAAAGTAAAAATAACAAGGTGACCATCAATTCTCGTTGACTTATCTCTGCTTAATACGAAAAAATGAATGACCTTGATTGACCTTGAAAATGCCATGTAAAATTGAAAAACCAGCTTTTTGCAGTGTTTTTTTTTACAATTTACAGCTACGCAAAAACTTGTGCCGGAGATGAAATTAACATCTTAGCCATAAGTAAACCCTTAATTTTAAACCTCTACCATTTTTTTTAATCTGGCTTCCCAGATGTTTATGCTTTACCCCGTTAAAAATGACCTATATGCCTGTTGTTTTTAGTTTCGGAACTGTGAATTTTATGTTCTACTCACTTGTCTAGCCAACAAAGTCATTTAAGTTACCTATAAAAGAGTTAGCAGAAGTTAGACATGACCATATTCTGGACCAGGTGTTTTAGATGCCATTTTCCAAAATGGCGGTCGAAAAATCATAAAAATACAATTTTTGCAACTGGCGCGTGATTATACTCGATTTCAAATAACTGGAGGACGAGAATTTCAAAAAAATTACTTTCGAGGTCATCCGACCTCAAATGACCTTGAAAATCGCAAAAAATACGATTTTTGCCATTTTCTCTCTCTAGTAAGCGGAGATATGTCATCAAGAATTGATGGACACCTTGTCATTTTTACTTCTATACGAAATCGGATAAAATAAAATGTGGTTATAGGTCGCCATTTTGATATATCAGCCGCCTTATTGAAACACGTCATAGCTGAACAAATTTTTTGTTAACTTCGCTTGAATAGTTGAGGAATAGCGTCCTTTAGTATGTTATTTTTGCAGTTTTTTAATTTTACTGGGGTATTTTCACAAGTCATGAAGCTTCAAACTGCATCAAACGCTAAAGATCAAATTTGGCATATATGCCTAATAGTTTGAGGTAAATTTGAAGTTGGTCTGACAAAACGTCGAATTATTAGGATTTTCAAGATCATTTAATGTCGGATGACCTTAAAAGAAAATTTTTTGGAGTCCTCGTCCTCGAATTATATGGAGTATAATCATGGTCTGGTTGCGAAAGTTGTATTTTTTATGATTTTTGCTCGCCATCTTGAAAGATGACTATAAATATAGTACGTACGAACATGTGTCTTGTTTTATAGTCTCCAATAATAGTTTAAATTTTGGCAGTACAAACTACATTTCAAAAAATGAATTTTATATGGTTATAATAAGTGAAAAAAACGCTTCTTGGTGTAACTATTTAAGAATGTGTAAAATTCAATAGTTATAGACAAAGTAGTGAAAAAAGTAATATTTAATTAACGATAAAACAATTGAAAAGTGGAGGTGAAAAAAAAACGTTAAAGATAAGAAGCATCAACTCGACTCGGAACAATAAATTTAAGTAAAAACCGTAAGTCAATGCTTTTATATTCTTAGTAATATTAGATTTCTTTAAAAATGGACACAAGGAACAAAACTAGGACAAAAGCCACACAAAAAACATCAAAACCCACCGTAACAACTAGAAGACCATCCCTTAATACTAGTATTGTAAGTATTATCTATGACAAAGATCAAGATAATCAGCTACAGACAACCGAGACTATACTTTCCGACCTAAGAAATAAACTTGCTGACAGCTTAAATGAACTTGACGAACTAAATCTAAAAAACCAGGCACTTACAACAGCGATTGAAAAACTAATTACCAAATGTCCTTAAAAGACGAGATAATAGCATTTCAAAAAAGCACGATTACAACATTATCTCAAAAAAATAATGTAAAATTATTGGATGCGACGACGCAAACAGAATCTTCTACTCAACTGCTAGATTGTGAAGACCGAAATGAAATATTGGAAAACTTGTATGAATTAGACCATATCTTGAAAAAACAAGAAGTATCTTTAAGACCTTGTACTACCAATATGGCCACTCAAACAAATCTTTGCGAGACTAATAAAGAACTCAACAAAGAAAATACGAGAACACCTTTCACAATAGTAGACAAAAAAACCGAATGTACACAAACAACACAACAACAACCAGAGAAAATGCAGCAACAAATTTTGACGCCGCTACCTAATTTGAAACCAACAGACAAAAGCGCATCAGAAAACATCGAAAACAAGTTAAATTTCGAGAAAAAACGAAATATTCTGCTAGTCACTGGCCGAAGAGGAAAAGACCTTTTCTCCAACATATCTAACTCATTAGGAGACACCCACAATATTGTCTCGTATGTCTTACCAAATGCAGGAGATGAAGAATTACTTTCAATCGCAATCAAAGAGGCAAGTAACTTTAACAAGTCAGATACCATAATTCTATGGCCAAATAGAGTGTATAACAAACTTATAGATAACTTTACCCTAGAAACACTGCACACTAATTCTCTAATACTAACGCAACCTTACAGATACGATGACAGTAGGGAGAACGACAAAATCTATGAAAATAATATGTCAATCTTTAAAGAAATTCATTTAAGAAAAATCAATAATAGCTGCATTATCGACACCAACAGCATTCTTAGGCGAACAAACTACTACCGTGATCAAAAAAACATATCGAAAATTGGAAAAAAGTTTTTAGCTAAAGCAGTGCTTAATCATATAGCAAATTTTTTTTGGAAACGAACACAGTCAACAAATCAACAGTAACAAGAACTTCCTGTACAAATGACCATCCAAATAAAAACAAAACCAAAAGTGACAACAATAAAACAACTAACAAAGGCGCTAATATCAATAATAAAACTTTAATGACACAGAGCAACCATGGAAGAAAGAGCATGTCACAACTATCGATTTTTCACAACAACATTCAGTCCATAGGAAATGGTCATAATCAACTTGAAGTTTTACTGAAAGAGTTAAATTATCCTGAGCTGGTATGCATAACAGAACACTGGAAGACCAAAGAAGCACTCAGGCATATAGCTATTCAAGGTTATTCATTGATCTCTTCTTACTGTCGCCCAGCAGAAAAACATGGTGGTTCATTAATCTATGGAAGAGAAGACCTAATTATTAAGGAAAGAAGAGATGTTTGCAGTATGCCAGTACAGGATAGCATAGAATGTTCTGCCGCCGAACTTTGTTTCAACAAAAAAACATATGTTATACTTAGCATATACCGGTCTGGGCTATCGGGAGATATTAAAATATTTTTTGATGTTCTAGAACAAATATTAGAGAAATTTGAAAAGGAAGGCAAAACAATAGTAATTGCAGGAGATTTTAATATTAGACTTGAAAAAGAATCGTCAATTAAAAGCGATTTTTTAACACTATTAAACCTATACAATCTTTCTCCGACAATTTCAGATTACACTAGAATAGTCGACAACCAAAAATCCTGTATCGATAACATAATTTTAGATATCTCCAATATTAACTACAAGACTAAAGTTCTTTTTGAGGGAAAATCTGATCACACTGCGCAACTCGTAGACATCATGTGTACTTCTAATAATAAAAATATGAAAACAAACTACAGAACCTTTTCAGACTGCAGTATCTTGGCATTTTGTAATCATCTTTCAATAGTACCTTGGGCAAATATATATAGTTCTAATGTTTCGGATGTTAACTTTTTATGGAATACTTTTATAGAAATGTTTCTAAGTATTTTTAATCAACATTTTCCATTAAAAGAAAGTAAAAGTCAAAACTACAAAAATTCATTAAAACAAGACTGGATAACACAAGAAATTCTGGAACTTAAAAAAAAGTCGTGTCTTTGCAAATAATGTCAAACTCAAATCCTTTATACAAAGAATCCTTCAAACAATACAAAAAAGAGTATGATAAACAACTTCAAAGCGCAAAAAACAATTTCTTGTTGAACAAAATACGATCCAGTGACAATATTTCCAAAACCACATGGAATACAGTAAAATTTTTAACAAAAAGTAACAAATCAATAAATGTTCTCCCTGATATACAAGATAGTACCGTTTTAGCCAATTCTTTTAACAATCATTTTACCAATGTAACACCAGAACTACTAAAACAAAACAACATTAATATAGACGAATGTGAGTTCAAAACAACCTTTCTCAATCCCAAATCAATGTATTTTAACCCAACAGATGCAACTGAAATTATTAAAGTATCAAAAAAAATGAAAAATACTAAAAGCTCAGGACATGATAATGTTCCATCCGATCTCCTAAAAAAAGTAATCCCAATAATTGCAGAACCCCTTGCTTATATTTTTAATACCAGTATGAGTACAGGCGAATTTCCCGAACATCTCAAAATTGCAACCGTAATCCCAATATTTAAAAAAGAAAACCACAATGACCTTAATAATTACCGACCAATTAGTCTTCTATCTTCTTTTTCTAAACTTTTTGAACTGATAATCTTTAATAGACTATTTAACTTTTTCCAATCGTGTTCCCTTTTTAATGACTTTCAGCACGGATTTCTACCTGGAAAATCGACGGAAACTGCTCTACTTGAACTTAACAAACAAATTTTAAAAACTTTGGAAGATAAACACACAGCTTGTGGATTACTCCTTGACTTATCCAAAGCTTTTGACTCTATTAATCACAACATCCTTCTAAAAAAACTAAAAGCTTATGGAATAAGAGGAGTCGTGTTAAAATGGTTTGCGTCTTATTTAAAAAACAGAAAGCAAAAGGTCCAAGTTAAACGTGATAGTCAAACTGCTGAATCTGTTTGTGACTTAATCTCAACAGGGGTTCCTCAGGGAAGCATTTTAGGACCTCTGCTATTTGTAATATATTTAAATGATTTTTGTGATATAATTAAAGCACCTAATTCGGCCGTTAATTACGCGGACGACTGTACAGCTTTAGTACCAGTTAAAAAAAGTGAAAATCTAAGTGAAAAATGTCAAGAATTGTTAGAAGATATCCAAAGATGGTTAAGGGAAAATCAACTTTTATTAAATGTTAATAAAACAAATATAATATTGTTTACTAATATCGGTAATACTACAGATCAAGTTAATTTCGAAAATGAGGAGATTAAAATAGTTCAAAACATAAAACTCTTAGGAATTACAATAGATTCGCAGCTAAACTATAGCGAACATATTCAAAAACTATGTGGTAAACTAAGTTCAGTGACTTACGCCATGAGAACCATATTTAAGCACTTGAAAGATACCAAAATTTTAACTACCATTTATTATGGTATGTTTTATTCGCATATTAAGTATGGAATTTTACTCTGGGGCAGCAGTAGTCAAGCTGAGAGCGTTTTTGTTCAACAAAAAAGAGTTTTAAGAATAATGTTTTCTTTAAGACTGCGTGAAACCTGCAGAGGCGTTTTTAAAAAGAATAAGTTGTTAACTCTACCAGCAATTTACATTTTTCACTTCATTCTCTATCTAAGAAAAAATCCCCAAAACTTTTTTAATTTAAAACCAAAACATAATTATCAGACGAAACATAAAGAAAACAATTATAATTTTCCCAAACATAGACTTCTATCTACTCAGAAAAGTTATTTCTATAACGCAGTAAAATTTTATAACCAATTACCTGATAGTATTAAAGAGATTGAGAGCTTCAAACAATTTAAAAAAGAATGTTTTACTAGATTATGTCAAATCGAACCATACACTATCGCCGAATTTCTTAATTTTTAGTGTTTGTTTATACTTAAAGTTTCCTGTTTACTGTTGTTTTTAACCAACATCATGCCTATGTGTAACATGTAAAATTATGTAATTATTTTATTCTTGTTTTTATTTTTATTTTACTCTCTAGTGTTTGTCTTTTACTTGGCTTGTAAAATTTTAGTTTTATATTATGGTTTTTGTTTGTTATTGACAAATTAACTAAGTAATTTTTTGATATTATGCAGCCTAAATATACTGCTACGTTGTCCTTTTTTTATCCATTAATTTAAGTTAAATCATGCAAGCAAACATGTACTTTGTCGATTACTTCAACACTCAATTATTTTAACTTAAATTTTAAATTAGCTAATTACCCAGCTGTTTTTTAACTTTTTGTGTTATGTGTTTTCAAGCCTTATTAATTATAATAACTGTATTTTAATATTTTTTGAGCATTTTCTAAATTAATAATTATCTATTTTTTATTTTCATTAATTTAGGATAAGTATGACGAAACATGTATATGTACTCTACTGTATAAATACTTTGTAATAAATGAACTAACTAACTAACTAACTATCAACCCCTTCTACACGGATGCGAACAAAACACCCGGTAACACTTGATTGTATGACTAAAGAGCTATCATTCCCATATAGTCACAAAACTCCTTCAATAAAAATCTACGGACTTACACATGCCAATTCACTATCAGGTACATTGCCTTACAAAAAGTTTGGCAGGTAGGAGTGAAAAATATCTGAGTTTCATCGTATATAGGTCAGAGCCTTAGCTTCCCCCAGAGAATCGGACGAGATTTAACAAATCCCTATTAGAACAAAGACTAGAGGTTTTTAGATCCATCTTTTACAAATGGTTAAGACACCACTTACTTCGTTGGCGTTGAGCTTTATTACTTCTTGCGACAAAGACGTGTCTTTATGGCAAATGTCTAAAATAGAGAAATTTAAAAATCATGCGCCATCTTGCATTTTAGAGAAATGTCAATTTTGACTAAAGTTTTATATAGTCTTAAGCTTAAGCTTTTCACAGAAGCTAAAATCACAAATATCAAAACTACGGTAGCAAAACTACGGTAGCAAAACTACAGCTGAAAAAAATGTGCGGTTTTTTTTTGGCCCGCGTTATATTTTGTTTAATGCGAGAGATCGAAAAAACTTTAACAGTGGGATTTACTAAGATCTAAAATAGTATCCCCCACAGGTCTAAATATTTACACCTGTGAGGGGTACTAAATTTTAAAACCAATTTTAGCAATTTAGCTCCGCCGTAAACTAGTCCTGCAGAATATCTTTTAAGTATTAAATTTACAAAGTATTACTAAAAAAATGACGCTGTTTCTCTGACAAAGTTAGGATAAATATTAAGGATGCTGTGTTTTTTGTTTCTGAAGAATTGCGACCATAATAGCTTCATAATCTGTTTTTGAGGTTATAAAGTTGGTAATTTTTTTTAGACCACCTGTGGGGAGGGGGAGGTGGTTTAAATTTGTAGCCCACAGAAAGGATTGTTTTGTGGCAATTGGTAATAAGTTCGTTTATAATTTCCCAAAGTAAACATTTTTACAAGGATTAATTTACCTTATTTTAATATCCCAAGTTGTTCATGAACCAATAAAACACCTCCAGTTTTGTCCAGAAAAACGCCATATTTTGAACCCCTTTTCAGCACAAAAAATGTATTTATGAGGGCACTACGAGGCATAACAAACATAAGTGAAGGTCACTGATTAAGCACGAAAAATATACCAAACAAAAAAAAGCCAAAACAACTATATTAATTTATTTACAAACTGAAATTAAAACATTGAGGTTGTCTAAAAGCTTAGTCAAGAAAACTTTCCTTATTCAAAGCCCACTCCTTTCAAAGCTGTATATAGCTTTCATCAGTTCAGGTTGATGCAAGCCAAGGGACAAGCGGAGGTAAGAGAACCGAACTCGCTGTTTGTGATTTGAATGAATCTTAATATTTTGAAACTGATTTCTCGACAGTGACAGAAATGTAAACCAAACTTGCATTTAAGTTTTTTAATACATTTCATAAATGAAAACACCTTTTAAATAAATACAAAAGTAATCTACTGCTTATTTTATTATTACCCATCTAAATCGTTGTGTGACATCAAGTATTAATTGGAAAAATTAATTAACAAGGGTAAGTTTTAATTAGCGTGACATATAACCCCAATTTTAATTTGTTCCAAAGACTTTTTACTATTTAAACCCTGCGTGGGTTTAAATTTTTTAATTTTATTTTTTTCTAAATTGAAACTTTTTTCTTAAATCCAATTAAAGATTGTGTTAAGATGATTATTCAATAAACAAATTTGTTAAAATTTTTCTTATAAATCAAACTATATCCAAAACTCAAAGAGGGTTGATTTAAAATTCTTAAAACCAAAAATTTCACCTAAACTTAGGACCGTTTTAAAATAGACTAAACCCTGTTAGTAAATCCCACCGTAAATGTAAATGTTGATTTTTTTTAAAGTGCTTTTAGATTATCCCGCTAAAAAAAAGTAATTTTTAAATAAAAAAACCTATTGAATCGGCATTCATCCTGATTTTAAAAATACCAAATACGTTATTTCTATCTAGTGGTTTTTGAGAAAAATGTCAAAAAACTTTCCATAAGCATTATGTGGTTTAACAAAAATTGTACACCCTATAAAATCAATGTTGTAAAGAAATCAATTCCCTGCAAACGGGCCGCCACGGCGTGCTAAATTTCTTTGTAGGTTAGAAAATAAGCGAGAAATTTAAAAATATTAAAAAATTCACTAAAATCAAGCTGGCGTCGTTCATGCAGTGGGCGCGAGTGTGATCTTTTCGGTTTAGAGATAGCTTGGGTATACTTTTTAATAATTTGACACTATTTGTCATCGGCGAATTATTTCGCAGAGACAAATGGAAAAATATCTAGATTTATTGGACTAATTTTGCGGTGCGCTATCAAAAATTCCACTAGATATTCTCTTGTGTCATCCATCCCGGCCTCCTTAATTTATAATAAAAAATTGGTGACTCGTCAGTGTTGTTCTGTTCGAATTTTTTGTAGTTAGTAGTACGTTCCTTTTTTTTTAAATTTAGTTTTTAAAAGTCGTGATGACGATCTTTTTTTGCTGTTTACCTAATTTAATAGGATTTGTTTCCGCTCGTTTAATTGGTAGCTGCATAAGGATTATAGAACTGGGAATGAACAGCCTAAATCTTGTCTACAATTTTCATATGTTTTGTAGCTCAAGTATATAATAAAAAAGGGATCCAGGAAGCTGAGTTCTGCAAGTCCGACGCTAAGGCTGCGTTTTTAAATAAAATGGAATCAAACACAAAGTTCTGAAATAACCAGTAGGATTTTCTAGTTCTTAAAAGGTTTTTTACGCTGCGTTTCCGAATGAAAAGCAATGTGGTGTTTTATATAAAAATAAAAATTCTTATTCTGTGATAACGATCGTAAGTCAACAAAGTAATAAGCGACAAAGAAGATCGACGGGAAATAACTTATCAGCTCAATAAATCAAGACATCAAAACAACATCAATAAAATAAAATAGATGCTGATCGACTGACGATGTCCACATAATTCACCTATTTAGCTCTCCGAATTGAGTAGGCTTGCTTAAAGAGGTGTGAACTACATACTTTTTCTACCTAATATGGCAGAATCCTTAAACGACGCTAACTGGTTGCAAAATCATATAATAATCAAATGCTTTTGATCGCTGGCAAAAATAGTTCGATGGCATCTCCTCTAAGTTCGAGCCTTAATGATCCAGTTAATCAGACCAGTTATTACCAGAGATAATAATAACTTTATACGTTAAGATTAGAATAAAGGAGTATACTTTGTTATTGGTTTACGCAAATACCAAAAATAATAATAACCAGTAGGATTTTCTAGTTTTTAAAAGGTTGTTTTACGCAATGTGGTGTTATATATAAATATAAAAATAAAAATTCTTATTCTGTGATAACGATCGTAAGTCAACAAAGTAATAAGCGACAAAGAAGATCTACAGGAAATAACTTATCAGCTCAATAAATCAAGACATCAAAACAACATCAATAAAATAAAATAGATGCTGATCGACTGACGATGTCCACATAATTCACCTATTTAGCTCTCCGAATTGAGTAGGCTTGCTTAAAGAGGTGTGAACTACATACTTTTTCTACCTAACATGGCAGGAATCCTGAAACCACGCTAACTGGTTGCAAAATTATATAATAATCAAATGCTTTTGATCGCTGACAAAAATAGTCCGATGGCATCTCCTCTAAGCTCGAGCCTTAATGATCCAGTTAATCAGACCAGTTATTACCAGAGATAATAATAACTTTATACGTTAAGATTATAATAAAGGAGTATACTTTATTATTGGTTTACGCAAATACCAAAAATAATAATAACCAGTAGGATTTTCTAGTTTTTAAAAGGTTGTTTTACGCAATGTGGTGTTATATATAAATATAAAAATAAAAATTCTTATTCTGTGATAACGATCGTAAGTCAACAAAGTAATAAGCGACAAAGAAGATCTACAGGAAATAACTTATCAGCTCAATAAATCAAGACATCAAAACAACATCAATAAAATAAAATAGATGCTGATCGACTGACGATGTCCACATAATTCACCTATTTAGCTCTCCGAATTGAGTAGGCTTGCTTAAAGAGGTGTGAACTACATACTTTTTCTACCTAACATGGCAGGAATCCTGAAACCACGCTAACTGGTTGCAAAATCATATAATAATCAAATGCTTTTGATCGCTGGCAAAAATAGTCCGATGGCATCTCCTCTAAGCTCGAGCCTTAATGATCCAGTTAATCAGACCAGTTATTACCAGAGATAATAATAACTTTATACGTTAAGATTAGAATAAAGGAGTATACTTTATTATTAGTTTACGCAAATACCAAAAATAATAATAACCAGTAGGATTTTCTAGTTTTTAAAAGGTTGTTTTACGCAATGTGGTGTTATATATAAATATAAAAATAAAAATTCTTATTCTGTGATAACGATCGTAAGTCAACAGGACAAAGCGACAAAGAAGATCTACAGGAAATAACTTATCAGCTCAATAAATCAAGACATCAAAACAACATCAATAAAATAAAATAGATGCTGATCGACTGACGATGTCCACATAATTCACCTATTTAGCTCTCCGAATTGAGTAGGCTTGCTTAAAGAGGTGTGAACTACATACTTTTTCTACCTAACATGGCAGGAATCCTGAAACCACGCTAACTGGTTGCAAAATCATATAATAATCAAATGCTTTTGATCGCTGGCAAAAATAGTCCGATGGCATCTCCTCTAAGCTCGAGCCTTAATGATCCAGTTAATCAGACCAGTTATTACCAGAGATAATAATAACTTTATACGTTAAGTATAGAATAAAGGAGTATACTTTGTTATTGGTTTACGCAAATACCAAAAATAATAATAACCAGTAGGATTTTCTAGTTTTTAAAAGGTTGTTTTACGCAATGTGGTGTTATATATAAATATAAAAATTCTTATTCTGTGATAACGATCGTAAGTCAACAAAGTAATAAGCGACAAAGAAGATCGACGAAAAATAACTTATCAGCTCAATAAATCAAGACATCAAAACAACATCAATAAAATAAAATAGATGCTGATCGACTGAGGATGTCCACATAATTCACCTATTTAGCTCTCCGAATTGAGTAGGTTTGCTTAAAGAGGTGTGAACTACATACTTTTTCTACCTAACATGGCAGGAATCCTTAAACCACGCTAACTGGTTGCAAAATCATATAATAATCGAATGCTTTTGATCGCTGGCAAAAATAGTCCGATGGCATCTCCTCTAAGCTCGAGATAATGATCCAGTTAATCAGACCAGTTATTACCAGAGATAATAATAACTTTATACGTTAAGTATAGAATAAAGGAGTATGCCCTTTTATCGATAAACGCAAATACCAAAAAACATAATAGAAGTTATATGCACATCATCTTTTTGCTCCAGAAAAAAAGAATACACACAGTCCAATTTTCAAATGTGTTGAGAAATAACGAAAACGATTTTCCAGTTCAAGTAGTGTGGTTTCGTTGTGAGAATATTGCTTTTTCATTGAATGCAGAGCTCAATACGTAGTGAAGTGGTATAAAGATAAAAATTATTAGAACATATTTTTAGAAAACGTTTACATAGTTTCAATAAGTTCATCACATCACGGCATCAAAACAATATAAACGAAAGCAATTTACGATGTCCACGAAAGTGTACCTATTTAGAATTAACCAGCCTTGTCTAGCGGAGGTAAACCATTCTGTAATTTCCTCAAGTCTTCTACAATTAAAAACACGACAAAAGGACAAACGGCCGAATCAAAATGTTCAGGAACAGTGTGGGGTCACTGACTGAAAAGGGACGTTATAATAAAACCAAGCATCACGCTTACAAATTACCTAACCTATATCAATTAATATTAAATAATAGACATTTTTTTACATCAAAAATATCTTGATCAAGGCTTGATTATGAGTGTGCTTAAAAGAAACGTTAGATGAGGCCAGTAGGTATATAAATTAAAATCGTATTTTGCGGTGTCATTTTTTATCAAATACTTGGGGTCTTATAATACAAAATTAGTGATTCGACATTGGTTATTGCGTTCGAATTGTTTGCAGTTAGTGGTATTTTTGTTTTTTTTGAATTTAGTTTTTAAAGGTCGTACCTAAACTTTTTTACTTGCGTGTTTAATCACTTTCTGCGTTCGTTATTAAAATACATACGCACGTAAAACAAACACTATTTTAGGCTCTAGTTTGCTGTTTTCCTTATCCATAGTGTTTTTCTGTTCTTCACCTTGGTCGTGATGACGATCTTTTTTGCTGTTTATCTAATTAAATAATAATAATTAGTAGCAGCACAAGAGTTGTGGAACTAGGTATGAACGGTCTGAATCTTGTTTAAAATTTTCATATGTTTTGTAGTCCAACTATATGATAAAAAAGGGGATCCATGAAGCTGAGTTCTGCAACTCCGACGCTAAGGCTGCGTTGTTAAATAAAATGGAATCAGGCAAAAATTCTGAAATAACCAGTAGGATTTTCTAGTTCTTAAAAGGTTGTTTTACGCAATGTGGTGTTGTATATAAAAATAAAAATTCTTATTCTGTGATAACCAGCGGAAGTCAATTAAGTAATAAGCTACAAAGAAGATCAGCAAGAAATAACTGTTCAATAAATCAAGACATCAAAACAACATCAATAAAATAAAATAGATGCTCATCAACTGACGATGTCCACATAATCCACCTATTTAGCTTTCCGAATTGAGTAGGCTTGCTTAAATAGGTGTGAACTAAATACTTTTTCTACCTAACATCATTAGAATAAACGGTGGTTGGCAGGAATTCTCAAACCACGCTAACTGGTTGCAAAATCATTTAATAATCGAACGCTTTTGATCGCTGGCAAAAAATAGAAGTCCGATGGCATCTCCTCTAAGCTCGAGCCTTAATGATCCAGTTAATCAGACCAGTTATTACCAGAGACGATAATAGCATTATACTTTAATATTAAAATAAAGGAGTAAGTCCTGTTATCGATTTACGCAAATACCAAAAAACATAATAGAAGTTATATGCACATCATCTTTTTGCACCAGAAAAAAACAATACACACAGTCCAATTTTCAAATGTCTTAAAGAAGTAACTGGAGGAATTTTCCAGTTCAAGTAGAATTTAAAGCAGTGTGGTTTCAATGTAAGAATATTGCTTTGTCTTTGAATGGAGAGCCCAAGACAAAGTAAAGAAAATTACTAGAACATATTTTTAGAAAACGGTTACATAGATTCCATAAGTTCAACACATCACGGGATCAAAACAATATAAACGAAAGCAATTTACGATGTCCAAGGAAGTCTACCTATTTAGCTCTTAGAATCAAGCAGGATTGTCTAGCGGAGGTGAACAAAATACTTTGAGGCGCTCGTTCTATCCTTATGTAATTCTGTAATTTCCTTAAGTCTTCTACAATTAAAAAGAAATATTCTGAAAACACGACAAAAGGACAAACGGCCGAATCAAAATGTTCAGGAACAGTGTGGGGTCACTGACTGAAAAGGGACGTTATAATAAAACCAAGCATCACGCTTACAAATTACCTAACCTATATCAATTAATATTAAATAATAGACATTTTTTTACATCAAAAATATCTTGATCAAGGCTTGATTATGAGTGTGCTTAAAAGAAACGTTAGATGAGGCCAGTAGGTGTATAAATTAAAATCGTATTTTGCGGTGTCATTTTTTATCAAATACTTGGGGTCTTATAATACAAAATTAGTGATTCGACATTGGTTATTGCGTTCGAATTGTTTGCAGTTAGTGGTATTTTTGTTTTTTTTGAATTTAGTTTTTAAAGGTCGTACCTAAACTTTTTTACTTGCGTGTTTAATCACTTTCTGCGTTCGTTATTAAAATACATACGCACGTAAAACAAACACTATTTTAGGCTCTAGTTTGCTGTTTTCCTTATCCATAGTGTTTTTCTGTTCTTCACCTTGGTCGTGATGACGATCTTTTTTGCTGTTTATCTAATTAAATAATAATAATTAGTAGCAGCACAAGAGTTGTGGAACTAGGTATGAACGGTCTGAATCTTGTTTAAAATTTTCATATGTTTTGTAGTCCAACTATATGATAAAAAAGGGGATCCATCAAGCTGAGTTCTGCAACTCCGACGCTAAGGCTGCGTTGTTAAATAAAATGGAATCAGGCAAAAATTCTGAAATAACCAGTAGGATTTTCTAGTTCTTAAAAGGTTGTTTTACGCAATGTGGTGTTGTATATAAAAATAAAAATTCTTATTCTGTGATAACCAGCGGAAGTCAATTAAGTAATAAGCTACAAAGAAGATTAGCAAGAAATAACTGTTCAATAAATCAAGACATCAAAACAACATCAATAAAATAAAATAGATGCTCATCAACTGACGATGTCCACATAATCCACCTATTTAGCTTTCCGAATTGAGTAGGCTTGCTTAAATAGGTGTGAACTAAATACTTTTTCTACCTAACATCATTAGAATAAACGGTGGTTGGCAGGAATTCTCAAACCACGCTAACTGGTTGCAAAATCATTTAATAATCGAACGCTTTTGATCGCTGGCAAAAAATAGAAGTCCGATGGCATCTCCTCTAAGCTCGAGCCTTAATGATCCAGTTAATCAGACCAGTTATTACCAGAGACGATAATAGCATTATACTTTAATATTAAAATAAAGGAGTAAGTCCTGTTATCGATTTACGCAAATACCAAAAAACATAATAGAAGTTATATGCACATCATCTTTTTGCACCAGAAAAAAACAATACACACAGTCCAATTTTCAAATGTCTTAAAGAAGTAACTGGAGGAATTTTCCAGTTCAAGTAGAATTTAAAGCAGTGTGGTTTCAATGTAAGAATATTGCTTTGTCTTTGAATGGAGAGCCCAAGACAAAGTAAAGAAAATTACTAGAACATATTTTTAGAAAACGGTTACATAGATTCCATAAGTTCAACACATCACGGGATCAAAACAATATAAACGAAAGCAATTTACGATGTCCAAGGAAGTCTACCTATTTAGCTCTTAGAATCAAGCAGGATTGTCTAGCGGAGGTGAACAAAATACTTTGAGGCGCTCGTTCTATCCTTATGTAATTCTGTAATTTCCTTAAGTCTTCTACAATTAAAAAGAAATATTCTGAAAACACGACAAAAGGACAAACGGCCGAATCAAAATGTTCAGGAACAGTGTGGGGTCACTGACTGAAAAGGGACGTTATAATAAAACCAAGCATCACGCTTACAAATTACCTAACCTATATCAATTAATATTAAATAATAGACATTTTTTTACATCAAAAATATCTTGATCAAGGCTTGATTATGAGTGTGCTTAAAAGAAACGTTAGATGAGGCCAGTAGGTGTATAAATTAAAATCGTATTTTGCGGTGTCATTTTTTATCAAATACTTGGGGTCTTATAATACAAAATTGGCGATTCGACATTGGTTATTGCGTTCGAATTGTTTGCAGTTCGTGGTATTTTTGTTTTTTTTTTTTAATTTAGTTTTTAAAGGTCGTACCTAAACTTTTTTGGTTGCGTGTTTTATCACTTTCTGCGTTCGTTATTAAAATACATACGCACGTAAAACAAACACTATTTTAGGCTCTAGTTTGCTGTTTTCCTTATCCATAGTGTTTTTCTGTTCTTCACCTTGGTCGTGATGACGATCTTTTTTTGCTGTTTACCTAATTAAATAATAATAATTGGTAGCAGCACAAGAGTTGTGGAATTAGGAATAAACGGTCTGAATCTTGTTTAAAATTTTCATATGTTTTTTAGTCCAACTATATGATAAAAAAGGGGATCCATGAAGCTGAGTTCTGCAACTCCGACGCTAAGGCTGCGTTGTTAAATAAAATGGAATTAGACAAAAAGTTCTGAAATAACCAGTAGGATTTTCTAGTTCTTAAAAGGTTGTTTTACGCAATGTGGTGTTGTATACAAAAATAAAAATTCTTATTCTGTGATAACCAGCGGAAGTCAACTAAGTAATAAGCTACAAAGAAGATCGGCAAGAAATAACCGTTCAATAAATCAAGACATCAAAACAACATCAATAAAATAAAATAGATGCTCATCAACTGACGATGTCCACATAATCCACCTATTTAGCTTTCCGAATTGAGTAGGCTTGCTTAAATAGGTGTGAACTAAATACTTTTTCTACCTAACATCATTAGAATAAACGGTGGTTGGCAGGAATTCTCAAACCACGCTAACTGGTTGCAAAATCATTTAATAATCGAACGCTTTTGATCGCTGGCAAAAAATAGAAGTCCGATGGCATCTCCTCTAAGCTCGAGCCTTAATGATCCAGTTAATCAGACCAGTTATTACCCGAGACGATAATAGCATTATACTTAGAATAAAGGAGTATGTCATGTTATCGATTTACGCAAATACCAAAAAACATAATAGAAGTTATATGCACATCATCTTTTTGCACCAGAAAAAAACAATACACACAGTCCAATTTTCAAATGTCTTAAAGAAGTAATTGGAGGAATTTTCCAGTTTAAGTAGTTAATGCTATGTTTTCGAATTTAAAGCAGTGTGGTTTCAATGTAAGAATATTGCTTTGTCTTTGAATGGAGAGCCCAAGACAAAGTAAAGAAAATTACTAGAACATATTTTTAGAAAACGGTTACATAGATTCCATAAGTTCAACACATCACGGGATCAAAACAATATAAACGAAAGCAATTTACGATGTCCAAGGAAGTCTACCTATTTAGCTCTTAGAATCAAGCAGGATTGTCTAGCGGAGGTGAACAAAATACTTTCAGGCGCTCGTTCTATCCTTATGTAATTCTGTCAGTTCCTCAAGTCTTCTAAAAGTAAAATAAAATATTCTGAAAACACGACAAGAGGACAAACGGCCTGAAAAGAGACGTTATAATAAAACCAATCCTCAAGCTTACAAATTACCTATCCTATTTTAATTAATATTAAACAATAGACATTTTTTAAATCAAAAATATCTTGATCAAGGCTTGATTATGAGTGTGGTTAAAAGGAACATTAGAGGAGGCCAGTATGTGTATAAATTTTTTATCAAATACTGGGTGTCGCCACTAAACTTTTTTACTCGCGTGTTTTATCACTTTCTGTGTACGTTATTAAAATATATACATACGTAAAACAACAATTATTTTAGGCTCTAGTTTGCTTTTTTTCTCATCCATATTGTTTTTCTGTTCTTCACCTTGATCGTGATGACGATCTTTTTTTGCTGTTTACCTAATTAAATAATAATAATTAATAGCAGCACAAGAGTTTTGGAACTAGGAGTGAACGGTCTGAATCTTGCTTACAATTTTCATATGTTTTGTAGTCCAACTATATGATAAAAAAGGGGATCCATGCAGCTGAGTTCTGCAAGTCTGACGCTAAGGCTGCGTTGTTAAATAAATTGGAATCAAACATAAAGTTCTGAAATAAACATTAGGATTTTCTAGTTCTTAAAAGGTTGTTTTACGCTGCGTTTTCGAATGAAAAGCAATGCGGTGATATGTATAAAAATAAAAATTCTTATTCTGTGATAACGAGCGGAAGTCAACAAAGTAATAAGCTACAAAGAAGATCGGCAAGAAAAAAGACTGACGATGTCCACATAATCCACCTATTTAGCTCTCCGAATTGAGTAGGCTTGCTTAAAGAGGTGTGAACTACATACTTTTTCTACCTAACATCATTAGGATAAACGGTGGTTGGCAGGAATCCTTAAAACACGCACAGCAAAATCATTTAATAACCGAGCGCTTTTGATCGCTGGCAAAAAATAGAAGTCCGATGGCATCTCCTCTATGCTCGAGTCTTAATGATCCAGTTAATCAGATCAGTTATTACTAGAGACGATAATAGCTTTATAGGTTAAGATTAGAATAAAGGAGTATGTCCTGTTATCGATTTACGCAAATACCAAAAAACATAATAGAAGTTATATGCACATCATCTTTTTGCACTAGAAAAAAACAATAAACACAGTCCAATTTTCAAACGTCTTAAAGAAATAACCGCAGGAATTTTTCAGTTCAAGTAATTATGCTATGTTTTCGAGTTTAAAGCAGTGTGGTTTTTTAATTAAGAATATTGCTTTGTCTTTGAATGCAGAGCCCAAGACAAAGTAAAGAGGTATAAATATAAAAATTACTAGAACATATTTTTAGAAAACAGTTACATAGTTTCAATAAGTTCAACACATCAGGCTTGTCTAGCGGAGGTGAACAAAATACTTTGGGGCGCTCGTCCTATCCTTATGTAATTCTGTCATTTCCTCAAGTCTTTTACAAGTAAAATAAAATATTCTGAAAACACGACAAAAGGACAAACGGCCGAAACAAAATGTCCAGGAACAGTGTGGGGTCACTGACTGAAAAGAAACGTTATAATAAAACCAATCATCAAGCTTACAAATTACGTAACCTATTTCAATTAATATTAAATAATAGACATTTTTTTCAATCAAAAATATCTTGATCAAGGCTTGATTATGAGAGTGCTTAATACTTGGGGTCTTGGTAATTACTCCCTTGTATATGTCGGTGCTTAGAGTACACCAGTAGGTGCCAAAAGTAAAATCGTACAACGCTATCAAAAATTCCGCTATAAATTCTCTTGTGACTCGTCAGTGGTTATTGCGTTCGAATTTTTTGTAGTTAGTAGTGTTTTCCTGTTTTTTTTTAAATTTGGTTTTTAAAAGTCGCTACTAAACTTTTTGCCTCGCGTGTTTTGTCACTTTCTGCGTTCATTTTTAAAATATGTACGCACGTAAAACAAACACTATTTTAGGCTTTAGTTTGTTATTTTCCTCATCCGTGTTGTTTTTTTATTCTTCATCTTGGGTGTGATAACGATCTTTTTTTTGCAATTTACCCAATTTAATAATAATAATTGGTAGCACCACAAGAGTTGTGGAACCGGAAATGAACAGTTTGAATCTTGTCTATGTCTATAGGTTTTGTAGCCCAACTATATGATAAAAAAGGGATCCAGGAAGTTAATTTCTGCAAGTCTGCTTAAGGCTGCGCTGTTGAATAAAATCGAATCAAACACACAGTTCTGAAATGACCAGTAAGATTTTCTAGTTCTTAAAAGGTTGTTATACGCTGCGTTTTCGAATGAAAAAGAATGTGGTGTTCAATATAAAAATACAAATTCTTATTGTGTGATAACAAGCGTAAGTCAACAAAGTAATAACCTAGAAAGAAGATCGGCAGGCAATAACTCAATATAAGGAAGTAATAAACTACAAAGAAGATCGGCAAGATATAACTTATTCATTCAATAAATCAAGACATCAAAACAAAATCAATAACATAAACTAGTTCACATCAATTGACGATGTCCACAAAATTCACCTATTTAGCTCCCCGAATTGAGTAGGCTTGCTTAAATAGATGTGAACTGCATACTTTTTCTACCTAAAGTCATTAGGGTAAGCGGTGGTTGGCCTGAATCCTCAAACCATGCTAATCGAACGTTTTTGGTCACTGGCACGAAAACTCGATCGTTAGTGATTCAGTTAGTCAGACCAGTTATTACCAGAGACGATAATAGTTTAATACGTTAAAATTAGAATAGCAGTATGTCTTGTTATCGACTTACAATCCAATTTTTAAAAAGCCTCGATACATAATTTTTGCATTCCAAAATGCTCAGAATAGTAATAGTAAAAGCAAAGACGCAACAGAATTTATTTCTGCTGACGTGTGTGACATAAGACTTTATATTAGCAGTAGCTAAAAGCTACTATGGGAAAAAATTTAGCTATCTAATGCTGGACTTAAAGTTTCATCGCAAACCCATCCACGGTTGACATTAAGCTGGTCAACACAAGAAAATCAAAGTTTCCAAACAATACCAAGGTGTTTGCGTTAATTATTCACGATTCACTTATTTCATACAACATTATGAAACAAAAGGTTGCTTATTGTATTGCAAAATATATTTGATATTTTTTTTGTAATAAAACACTGTATACATCAACAAAATGTTGGTTTTATACAAATTTTTATATTAACCTATCGATTGGTAGCAGTAGGGTAGGTTAGCCACTTTCAAATAAAATGAGGAGATGAGGGTGGGCGTGGCCACCCCCCCTTTCACCCCCTTCACCCCACTTGACCTATGACCTTGACCCTTGATTTTTGACCCCTTGACCTTTGACATCGACCTTTGACATCGACCTTTGACCCCTTGACCTTTGACCCTTTCATTTTTATCCCCTCTCTTCTTCTCCCCCCTCTACCCCCTCTACCTTTTTATACCCCCTCTACCCCCTCTACCCTTTTATACCCCCTATACCTTTTTATACCCCCTCTACCCTCTCTACCTTTTTATACCCCCACTACCCCCTCTGCACCCATTTACACCCCTCTGCCCTCCCCCCTTACCGCTTCATTCATCCCCACTCTTTGACTTCCCTTTCTCTTCATCCCCACTCTTCGACTGCCCCATCTCTTTATCCCTATTCTTCGACTTCCCCTTCTCTTCATTCCCACCATTTATTTCCACCATTCACTTTACCCCTCTACTTTTCTCACACCACTACTTTAGTTTTTAGCCAGGAGGGGATATCTCTCTTTAAGTCGGTATTTGTATAACGGAGAAGTGACTTCTCCCCTCTCTTATTACATACATTTTTAGTGGGAGAGTATCGGTATATAAATAGCCGTATATTCTTTCGATTTTTAGTTTAGATTCGATTTTTGAGCTTACTTTAAAAAAATTTAACAAAATGAGTGATTTCATTGAGTTCGTTTCTGGTGAAAAAGTGTTTTTTGCCAGAAGATATGAGGATCTAACCTCTTGCAGGGAAGAGTTGGTGTTAGACATGGACCAAAATAATGGCATCGATCCTGAGGAAGAAGAAGACTCCGACTCAGAAGATGAAGGGGTTTTTGAGGAGAACGCCTGTGCCACATCTGGTGTCGTAAGGAGCGAACATGTTAGAGCAGATAAAACAGTGAAACCGGGATACCTTGAGAAGGCGATGTGTGTTACGGAGTCATATGTAGCTATCAAAGTCGCACAAAGACAGTTTTTTGCATTGTGTATTAAGTGTTATTTCAACCACGGAATTAATCTCCCAGTAGGTAAGAATGAACATGTTAATATTCATTATATGGATAGAATGAACTGTGAGAAAAACAAATTAACATGTTCCGTATGTGAGGATAAATTATCCCAATTAATTTACCCCGAAACATGCCTGGTTTGCCTTGGAGGAACACATACAAAAATTAACAACCACAGACTCACTCATCACAAATAAAAAAAAATCTGATTTTTGTTAATTGAAATATTAAATAGTGGGGAAAGTAAAAAACATATAAAGGAATAACAGGTCCAACGCAGCATCAAAACTAGTTTAAACGTTTTAAAAAAACCATCAAAATGAAAATTGATCAAAGTTTTTTGACAAATTTTAATGCACAATTAAATGAAGAGAAAAACATGTCACTGGAAGTGAAAACATTTTGCAAGTTAAATGTGGATCAAGCTTACGTAATAGAAAATATGCAGCAAATTAGCACTAGATACGGAAAATCAATTTTGGTGACTTTATGTGACAGCTCGACAGAACACAAGTTTAAAACGTTTTTACCAAAAAGAGTGGTGGAAAAATTTAGCGACGACTTTATTTCAGCTGTAAACAATTATCAAAAGTGTACTTTAACATACCTTGGACAGAGTGAACCTAAATTTATTGTGGCCCGTACACAGTCAAAACTAAAGATTGATTTTGTCGAATAAAATTAATTTGTTAAAAAATAACTTTAAATGACAAGTTATATCTCCGAACTGTATTGGTTATACATAACAAAAGCAGAAGAACTTAATTCGAATCCACAAGTTACCAGTGAGGAACTAGAAAACGTAAGAAGATATTTGAGTGGAGCGTTGTTTTGCCAGCAGTTTATTTATGGATTATTTACCGAATCTACATTCTTTCAATTGATGTTACAAGAAAACCTACAAAAAACTCTTTTTGTGATTCCGCACTTTAGCAGATATCTTTCAGAAGCTGACGGAATGCTAAATAGTAAAACGTAGTGACTATTTTTTATATTAAAATATTGACTTTGCAAGGAAAATGTCTTGGTTTGATTCCAAAGAATACAAAGAATTTCACGACTTGCAAGGGGCCATAGAGTATATTTTCGAGTTATTTCGAGATAGGTGTTTTGAAGCTGAAAATGCCGAAATGCGGGGCGGATGCCCAGGTTTTTGGAACGTAGAAGAATGTTTTTTAATGAAGAAAAAATACAAAAAAAAGCAATATTTCTCTGTGTTGAATACTTTAAAGACTTGAATTTGAACACATTAGTTAACGAATTGATTGGGTTAGAATTATGGAGTGAACTTTTTTGATATTAAGGCGTTCCTGCCCAAATATATTTTGGACAAAGTTATAAAACTTGCATCAGATTTAGAAGAAAATTAATAAAAGTGTATGTACCTATTATTGATGTATTATTTCACAAGATGATTTACTTTAAATAGTGATTAATTCTAAATCTATTCAACATTAAAAACATGCTGTATTAACCACTACACGATAGGTTTTTTTTGCGCTTTAATAATTCATTTTATATTTGTTTTGGCTACCTTATAAAATTATGTTTTTTTTTTTTGGAATCTATAGGAGAAAGGCTGTATATATTTATATGTATCAAAATAAATTTATCTTGAAAATATAAACAAATTGTGCTGAGAAAATATGTGTTTTACTTTTTTACTAGAAAGAGCCACCTCTGGGCCCATATTTGCGTGATTAAGAAAAACGCAAAGCGCTGCCAAGATAAATGTTAAAACACACACACAAGCAAAAACCATAGCAAAAGATACCATGCGTTTTTAATGGGAATACAAATATTCCTACAAAGTTAAAAAAATATACATATTATTTAGGTTAAAAATCCAACGCTTTTAAAATAGAAAAGATGTATTTATTTGCGTTTGTGTGAGGTCGAAACTGTAGAGTAGCTTTAAATCACCATGCGGGTGGTCAAAAAAAAAAAGCCGCATATTGACTTAATGTGTAGGTAGGTATGTGATTTGGGTGGCGACATTATATCCGTCCCAAGCATATATGCCTAGCTTTTTTTTCACCCTAAATGTAGATTTTGTCTTTTAATGAGCATCCCTTTGTTGTGAGACATAAAAATGCACTTAACTTTTTCGGTGAATGGTAGATTTCTTCGCTAAGATTAATGTTTGTTATGTTAGTAAGCGGCTTTTCTTAGAAAAAAGACCACACGTATCAAAATGTGCACTATAGGCGGTAACTTGTTGGGGTGAGATTATGCTAGAATAAGGATTTTAATACGTTGTGAAACGAGTGTATACAGGATGAGGCAAATGGACAGTGGCATGTATTGCTCTTTTGTTTAATTATACAGAGTCGCAAAAGCATTGTTGGGGACATATATTAGTTTTAATTTCAAAGAACCAAAACGCAACAATAAAAGTAGCTTGCAATAATTATTAGTATCTAGAACAACTTGATTATAATATTATATTAAAAAACAAGGTTAGAAATCAAGTCTCGAGACGAAGTTGGTAATCTGAGCCGAAGGCGAAATCCATAATTTGAGCAAAGACGTTATTTACTGTATTATTTCTGCGACTAAAAAAAAAAGCACACAATTGCATTTTTTTTTTAATTTACTTATTTTTTTTGACTTTGTTAGTCATCATCAAATAACAATAATAATGATGCGTGATGTGCAATGTTGACATATCCGTGTACAAAGCGCTACTTCCAGGACTTGCTTCGCAATAGCGAGTTATGCATTAACCATCTAGTTAAAAGATGGCAGACATATACAAAATGCCAGAATAAGACAGCTGAAGGTAACTTAAAGGTTAAACTCGCTATTGAGAAACCGTCCCTAGAGTGAGTTGTCCTTGTGAAAAACCTCATTTTATATAGCAGTCGTATAAAAACATTATTATTATTTAGTTTTAACTGCTAGCATTAGGTACCTTTTAATGGTTTTTTGTATTTTTTTAAACTATTCATTTCGTTTTTTTACTTTACTTTTTAACTTAAAATACTAAAGTGCCAAATTCTAAACACCGGTTTAATTTAAACAAGGTTTAACATTGCGGTGCAGTTGGTAATAAAAGCATTAATTACTTATACAGGAGGTGAAAATACTAGCTTTTTCCAAAGTAAGGTAGAGTTTTATTTAAAAAAACAAAACCAAAACGCAACAATAAAAGTAGTTTGCAATAATTATTAGTATCTAGAACAACTTGATTATAATATTTTATTAAAAAACAAGGTTAGAATCAACTCTTAGCACACAATCGATACGAAGTTGGTAATCTGAGCCGAAGGCGAAATTTCTGCGACTGCATTTTGGCGACTTTATGTGACAGTCCTACAGAAAACAAGTTTAAAACGTTTTTATCAAAAAGAGTTGTGGAAAAATTCAGTGATAACTTTAATCAAGCCATTAATAATTATCAAAAGTGCACTTTGACATATTTAGGCCAAAGTGAGCCCAAATTTGTTGGTGACCGAACGCAGTCAAGACTAAAAATCGATCTTGTTGAATAAAATCAGTTGAAAAATGACTTTAAACATTAGTTGAGTAGCAAGTTATATATCTGAGCTATATTGGTAGCTTATAACAGACGCAGAAGAACCTAATTCAAATCCGCTAGTTAGTATCGAAGGACTGGAAAAAGTTAGAAAATATATGAGTGGCGCACTACATTGTCAACAGTTTAATTATGGATTATTTACCGAATCTACATTCTTTCAATTGATGTCACAAGAACACCTACAAAACACTATTTTGATGATTCTGCACTTCAGTAGCAGATATTTTTCAGAAGCCGACGAGTTGTAGTAGACATTGTTTTCAAATTAAAGTGTATCTAAAGATGGGTGTCATAAATTTGAAAAAATGTATTTGTAAGATTCTTTTAACACTTTTTTTAGTCAATATTTTTAAGTTTAAATGGCGACAAACAATCCGACACTTTTGTATAAGTGAGGGCATTTTGTATCCTTTGTCAGCGGTCGTGTCCGCACAATTTGCTTTTGTTATAAGCTATTAAATTTTAAAACTTTTGTTATATTTTTAATATTTTGCATACTCCAGTGTTGTTGTTTTATGCTGACATTAGCCCTTAATGAAAATGAGAGAATAAGAAAGAATTAATAAAAGGCACTCTTTCTTTTGTTCATAAAAATAATCGTGGCCAACCCATGTCTCTAGCGGTTTCTCTAATGTGTCATTTAACTTAGACAATCATTCACTTAGTTTCTGCGTGTCCATTATCTGTCCATTATAAGTGAAAACACATATAAACTAAGCAATTTTTTTACATATTACCGAGTACCTACTCTATATAGGGTGGTTTAAACACAGAACTGAATAAAAAAACTGCCTTCTTATAGATAGTTGTGTTTAAAAACAACTCCTAAAATACATGGTAAAGCGACAATGTCACTGTGCATGTGTTCTTTTTTTAATTTTTGACTCTCAAGAAAAAATAAATTATGATAAACCTTACTGAAGCATTCATTTCGTTTGGTTTTGCATAAGAAAAAAATAGACATACTGTTAAAACTAATACTTATTTATTAACAAAAAATCAAAATATACAAGGCGACTAAAATAAAATTCCTTAGTGGTTGCCACACAACTCATCCATAAATTTTCTTTTAATAGCCTTTTTCTTATTAAACCGGTCCTTAGCTTCAATCAGTTCTTTCTGAACCCGTTCCAGATCCTTCTGAATCCGATCACTGTCCCGCTGCAGAGCATCTACAACCTCCCCTTCGATCCTAACGGCCTCATCTAGACACTGCCTGTGTCGTTTTACGACCCCAATTGTATCTGTTTGGGAGGGAGTAAAGTCCTCTTTAGCGGGACCTTGCACTACGTTTAGTAGCACCAACATGCCCAGTGGTTGTCGCAACAAGTCAGCCTCACTGGAAAATGAAAAAAAACTATTATATTGTTTACTACCAATTACTTATTTTAATTTAATAGTAAAATTAAACATTCTTAGAGCTCCAGACAACCTCTAACAAAAACCGAATAATCTTTGGAAATACTTAGCCAACTTTTCATCGAACATAAATAAAAAAACTCTCTAAAAGATACGTATACTCCAAACAGAAAAGAACGCCATCGAAATCTGTCCAATGGTTTGAGAGTTACATGCGCACAAATACATACTCAGACATATTGTACATACACACATATTGACTAGTTCAATATCAATGAGAAAAGTAAATATTAAAAAATTGTCCTAGAAAATCCGTAAAGAAAATTAGAACGCGATTGTCTAGAATATTTTTCAACAATTTGTAATTCGCAATAAAGAAGTAATGATAATAATCTTATTCCAATAAAAATGTATTCATTTAAGTAAATAGTTTTACCTTGTTTGCGGCTGAACCAATCCTAGTTGGGGTGTTAAAATACCCCCTTTGCTGTAGCAGCGGGGTATTGAGGGACCAGCCACAATTTCTTTCGGTTGCCGCTCTAAAGTCTGTTGATCAATTCCTCTGAAAAAATAAAATAAATATATTTTAGTTTATTGTTTAATACAAAGCAAACATCATTGGGCATTTTATTGCGGTGTCTGCATTCTTTAAAAAAAACTGAATAAAAATGTTGTTTCTAGTTAAAAGCTAAAGCTTTTTTATTATTAGTTAAATACTCGCGGCCTGGCATGCGATTTTTTTTCAAATCTTATTCCAATAAAAATGTATTCATTTAAGTAAATAGTTTTACCTTGTTTGCGGCTGAACCAATCCTAGTTGGGTTGTTAAAATACCCTCTTCGCTGTAGCAGCGGGGTAGTGAGGGACCAGCCACAATTTCTTTCGGATGCCGCTCTAAAGTCTGTTGATCAATTCCTCTGAAAAAATAAAATAAATATATTTTACTTTATTGTTTAATGCTAATTAGGCAATTACCTATGTCTTATAATATTTTAATACAAAGCAAACATCATTGGGCATTTTATTGCGGTCTCTGCATTCTTAAAAAAAACTGAATAAAAATTTTGTTTCTAGTTAAAAGCTTTATTTATTATTAGTTAAATACTCGCGGCCTCGCCTGCGATTTTTTTTTCAAAAGTTTTCAGTAATTTTTTTGGAATGGATACCTAAGTTTGCCGAAACTTTTACCCTAAACGGAAACGTAAACCAATCTTGATGTAATAAACCATATTTATACTGCCCAGAACAAACTGACAAAAAACTGAAACTATATAGAGATGATTTGTTAATAATGGAAACTGATTTATTTAAGTAGATATTCTTACCTTTTATGGGTTGCCAACGACAGCAGCTTATCTTCCAACACTACCACTTTTTTCAAATTTGATTGATGGTCCTCCAACACCTCTGGGGTCACCGGGGTTATCATGTCTAGCCAAACAATACTTTCTTCGTCTTCGCTGGATACCTTCTCGGCCTTTGTAAAAATTCCTTCGTTATGATTAGGAATTTCCAGTTCCCACAAGGCTTGAAGTTCCTGTTCTTCTGATTTTCTTGCATGTTCTTCTTCTTCTAAATCAAGAATAATAGCTTCTAATGTCATTTGCGACATTGTTAAACCACAAAAAAAAATTGAAAACCTAGTACTATTTTCGAAGATAAAAAAAACAAACTGACTTGTTGATCTGCGTTATTGGATTATATAAGATCTTAACTAGTACCATCCCTTAACTTTAGACTCCTCCCTTGGCTCCACCTCAATGTTTAAAGTGATATTGTGTGGCTATCGTAAATACAAATGGTGGGCCTTGTAAATCTAGCTTTTTGTCATTTTAAAAAGTTAACGTTTTTTAAATTGTGAAAGAAATAATGAAAAAAAAAATGTTAAAAATTGTTGCTCTCTATTTGTTTAATAATTTAGACTTTAAAAAATATATATGTCTCGATAAAGAGTGAACCATCGACGTAGGTTGTTATATCGATGGAGTGAACCGTCCATATTCTCTGGTAAAGTCAAGTATTTTTCCAAAATATTTTAGTGGTTGTTTTAAATACTGTTAACCATAAGTATATTAAAGTATTTTTTATAAGAGGTTTGATAATGCGAGCTTTCCAAATTTAACGCAAAACTACATATATTACCTACAATTCATTATTAAAAGAAACGTAAATTGTTTCAATAATTATACAGACATAATCATATAAAGAATCGGAAAAAGTAACAAATTTACTTTTGTGAAAGGGTTCCTGGAGGTTTTTGTTCATTAATTTTCTGGTTTATTTTTTTCCAACCTCGAGCCCCTGCTTATGAATTTTACCCTGTTGAAAGGTAAAACATATTCTGCAATTAAATTGAATTGAGAAAAATTTTAGAGCTATTTTCCCTTAAGAGGATTACTTCAACATTGTGAATATAGTTTTTGTTTTATCTAATGTCCGCCGAACTTTTTTTTAACATGCAAACACTTCAGAATCGGTCAGAAATTTAAGTAAAGAATGCACGTGTTATATAATGTATTATACGTTAATAGACTAACAGCTTATATTGAAAAAAAAACGAATAGTAAGTACACGTATGATCATAAAACACAGGGACTCGTTTTTATAATTTAGGTAGATGTGACACCCTTGCCATGCCACGCCATATCCCTTTTTTTATAATAGTAGTGTACTAACATAAACTTTAAAAAAATATAACGTGATTGTGTAGATTTCTGTTTGTTATTGTGTGTTTTTTTACCAGAATTTATTTTAATTTATTTATTAATCAACAGGCTGAAGCCCAATAAGTAATGAAATAAGCTGAAGCCCAATTACAGATCACAATTAATAAAACTAATGGACCATTTGCTTTAGTTAGGATTGTATTACGTAAGAGTTTTTACCAAACATGCTTTGTGATAATTCCAATATAAAAAAAGACAAATACTACACAAAAAAAGCAAATACTACACAAAAAAAAAATCCATAAAATGGATTTATGATAATCTTGCGAAAAGTATGAAAACAAACTTGAAATGTATTACACACTTCTCATAAGCTGTTATTGATAGGGCACAAATTCTATAAAGCTACCCATTCTTTTTTTGCTGAGATGTGTGCTTGCTTTAGGAAGTTTAAATGTTATTGCATTATTTTCTGTATTATAACTAAGAATGGTAATAGAAAACAAAGACTTAGATTTCAATTGCTTTAAATTGGAAAAACTCAAAGTTTTTACGTTAAAATTTGGTAGGTCACACGTGTTTGGCCTACATAGGTATCTTCAGACCTGTTACATAAAACGGCACTGTAGGGATTAATATTTAAGAAAACGGAACAAAAGAAAACAAAACTTTAAAATATTTTTTTAAGAAACAAGAGACAAATGAGTTGGGCATTAATTAAATAAAGAAACATTCTATCTTATTTTTGCCATTTGTTTTGAATTCAAATATATAAAAAAAAAATTTATTTTATGTAGTTTATGTATCCTACAAATCTTTTTCGAGTTTTAGGTTTTATGTTCGTTGTGATTTAAAGAGGAGATCAGCCAATACAACAGTACCCTTACTTACTTACTTACTGTACTTTATTGTTTCTGAAAATACCCATTTCCATACAGTATTGTGTTAAGCCTAGTATCCAGCAAAAATCTTAAAACTGTTGATTAAGATTTCTACAATGTAACCTGGGTTTACCCATGCTGCGGGTCGAAGTCACTCATATAGGGGACAGACAAAGAGAAGACGGTATATAGTTTTAACTTCATATATGTTGCAGAGGCTGCATATTTCATTTTGGGCAATCTTGTAACATTGCACCTTCGGGTGGCAATTTGAAATTAAAAACTTGAAACAACGTTAACCCTTTTATTTACTTAAATAAAGCAAGCAAAAATTGTACAGCTGTAAACTCTAATACACTCCCTTCTAGTAAAGTACATTCCAATTTGTAGAAATCAATTCTTTTTTGTTTTTTATTCAGCAAATATTTTAGATCTTGTTTAAATGATGGTACTGATGCACAATTAAAAATATTTCTGAAATTCGTTATAATATTTAACGCCATTGCAAGTAAAACTAAGTTCAAATAACTTGGAAAAATGCTTATGCATAGAGAGTTTTTTTAGTTCTTGTTGGGATGGTAGGTTATGAAGCTCACTACGATAAATTCGTTTTTCCCTCAGATAGGATGTTTTTGATCTTTTTTAAAAGTTTAAAAATAAGCATTGGGAACGAGTATATGTATAAACTTTCAATTCGCAGCCAAGATAAATCATTGATTATGTTAGAAACATGATCGTACTTTCGGATACTATGAACAAATTGGCAACAATTGTTTTGAGTTTTTTGCAGACGTTGACACTCTACTGCTGCTAGACAGGGATAAAAAGTACAAGACAGTAGGAAGTAGTGAGATAATGTATGATTCACATAGCCTTTTACGTACTTTAAAGTTCAAGATATTTTATTTAGTATACAATGTTTTAAAGTAAATGTACGTTTTTTGGCTGAGATTTGAGACTGAAATGTGTTGCTCAAATCTAAGGGAAGTATCCAGAAACACTCCCAGATTTTAGGCTGTTTCAGTAAACTTAAAAGTCTGACCATCTATCTCCTCTATCTATATATCTATATTCTAGGGTACATTGTAAGTCCTCGCTGACTTGTCCTGAGACCTCCCTATAATACTTCGGATCAACTTTGTGCTGCCTATATCGTACGTGTATATTATGTATAATAGAGGTCCCAAAATTGATCTAAATACTGCTTCAGTTGTTCAAAGATGGCTGAACGGCGGATCTTAAACCGTACGGATTTATAGGCCAGAAATCGTGTAGGCCAAGTTCCTCTTTACCATTTTTTTTTAAAGTTGTCGGCCTAGTTGAACCTAGAGCTTGGTTGTGAATTAAAAAGTGCTATAATTGTCTATTAAGCTCGGTATTAAGGCATATTTTTAGGAACCGCGAGTTGCCCATAAACAGCAGTTTCATAAAAAATTAATATCAGTTTAAATATAAAGAATGTTTAATGGGTTGACCAAATTTCAAGCCTAACAATGGACAACGATGTGGTGCGAGAAAAACAAAAATAGTACTCAAAACACTACTAATATATTTGTTTTAAAAGTGGGTCAATGCTTTCTGCACTAACAAATTCGACATGCTTGTAAAATTCTACTTCTGGATCAAAAACTATAACTAGGTCTTTCATCTCATTTAATGATTAAATTAGGGTAAAAAATGTGCAAAAACAAGACAATTTTTAAATCTTTTAATTTTTTTTTTTAACAAGAAACCCGAAGAAGAAGGCTTTATTACGTTGCCCTGTCTACAGAAAGCCATGTAGTATAATATTCTAACAACTAAATAACAGTGGAGACATTTTATTATGTTTGCATGTATAGACGGCTTTTTTTTTCTTTAATCAAAATAGGTATCTCGTTTTTTAACACTAGTTAGTTAAACCAAACACAGTGACAGGCTAAAAAACGAGGTAGTAATAGGTTAAAAAACCAGACAGTGTCTTTTCTAGTCTCTTAATTAAATTAAATTCGAACAGCGTTTGCGAAAAAAAAAATAACATAACCAAATACAAAAATATGTTTGTATTCAACCAAAAAATATAAATAAATGAAATAAACCGCAATTCTAGGCCATATCTTTTTAACAAAGCAGATTTGACAATTTTAAACTTTGTAACTGCATTTCTTAGAGATAGCTGTCCTTAACTTTAGGGCTGTTTCCATGTCTAGGTTTGCTGGTTTCTCCTTTTAGGACTTTGTGGTTTCTTCTTTTTGTACTTGTTATATGTGACGTGCTTGCTTGACAACGAGTGAAGAGAGACTTAATTTTTTTTGGAATATTATATAGCCCCGTCTGTTATTTTTAAAACGCGACATTTTTCAAGTCTCTACAATTATGTACTCGTGCACAACAGGAGAAGTTATCAAAGAAAATTTAAAAAATTTTGAAGCAAAATGAACTTGTGATGGGTTTTTTTTATGCTTGCTTTAAAAATTTATTGTTTTAACTGTATATACATATGTATAAGCGGCAATTTGTAACAATTTTTGAAAATTTAAATACATTTTGACGGAAACGGTTTTTGCACCACTTGACTTTTAAGATTATATCTAGTGACCGAAAACTCTTTAAAACCTTTAAAAAATAAAATTTAGTTATTGACGTAGTTGTTTATTACCATTTACTTTACCTTTTCCTCAGAGATCATTGAGCTTCAAAAATTGAAGTATTTTTATATAGAACTAGAGAAATTGGGCAAGCCCTTGTTTACCCGGTTAGAAAAAATTATTTTATTAAACCTTACCTACTACACAAGAAAAATGGAGCAAACCTTTATATGCTAACCCGGATTTTTAAAGCATTCGTTATCGATCGATCGATCATTTTTGCTATCGATCTTTTTGTGCATCGATCCTTTATCGATCGATCTTTTGTTGATCAATCTATTATTGATCGATCATTTTTGCTATCGATCCATCATCACTCGTGGGACACCTATTGGATTTTTACTAAATTATATTAAAAATCAAGCATATTGTAAAAATCGATTTTTGCTCTCGATTCGTTATCGATCGATTGATAATTTTTGCTATCGATCTTGTTGTGGATCGATCTTTTGTTGATCAATCTTTTATCAGTCGATCATTTTTGCTGTCGGTCCATAATTTTTTCATCATCGATCATTACTCGTGAGAAACCTAAACACTGGTAATGTTAGTGAAGAACCGCGGCCGAGCACATTTTCCAATATATTAAAGGAATGTGGATAGGTATTAAAGGTGTTGGGTAAAAAAATTAGGATGGGCTATTTATGAAGGAATATTTCCATTTAATCAAAAAATAAGTAATGAAAAATAACATACTTATAAAGGTGTATTTTTTAGATTTTTTTAAACATTTTTTTACAACTAGTGGCTAAAATAATGCTTTTTCTTTAAAAGCGTAGTTTTAAAGAAAGAACGCAGTGAATGATTTAAAAAATGCGAGTAAAAAAACAAATTTTAGCCGCGAGTTGTAAGTGTAAAATCTAGAACGCAAAAGCAGTTATTTCGATAATGGGTACTCCGTTTTTCTTGGTTAGTAAATTTTTTCGACATTATATGTGTGCAAAAAAAAAAATTTTTTTTCTGTTCCACTGAACAATAAAGAAAAGTATTTTGCATCGGTAACATAAAAATCATTGATATTGAACTAGTCAATATGTGTGTATGTACAATATGTCTGAGTATGTATTTGTGCGCATGTAACTCTCAAACCATTGGACAGATTTCGATGGCGTTCTTTTCTGTTTGGAGTATACGTATCTTTTAGAGAGTTTTTTTATTTATGTTCGATGAAAAGTTGGCTAAGTATTTCCAAAGATTATTCGGTTTTTGTTAGAGGTTGTCTGGAGCTCTAAGAATGTTTAATTTTACTATTAAATTAAAATAAGTAATTGGTAGTAAACAATATAATAGTTTTTTTTCATTTTCCAGTGAGGCTGACTTGTTGCGACAACCACTGGGCATGTTGATGCTACTAAACGTAGTGCAAGGTCCCGCTAAAGAGGACTTTACTCCCTCCCAAACAGATACAATTGGGGTCGTAAAACGACACAGGCAGTGTCTAGATGAGGCCGTTAGGATCGAAGGGGAGGTTGTAGATGCTCTGCAGCGGGACAGTGATCGGATTCAGAAGGATCTGGAACGGGTTCAGAAAGAACTGATTGAAGCTAAGGACCGGTTTAATAAGAAAAAGGCTATTAAAAGAAAATTTATGGATGAGTTGTGTGGCAACCACTAAGGAATTTTATTTTAGTCGCCTTGTATATTTTGATTTTTTGTTAATAAATAAGTATTAGTTTTAACAGTATGTCTATTTTTTTCTTATGCAAAACCAAACGAAATGAATGCTTCAGTAAGGTTTATCATAATTTATTTTTTCTTGAGAGTCAAAAATTAAAAAAAGAACACATGCACAGTGACATTGTCGCTTTACCATGTATTTTAGGAGTTGTTTTTAAACACAACTATCTATAAGAAGGCAGTTTTTTTATTCAGTTCTGTGTTTAAACCACCCTATATAGAGTAGGTACTCGGTAATATGTAAAAAAATTGCTTAGTTTATATGTGTTTTCACTTATAATGGACAGATAATGGACACGCAGAAACTAAGTGAATGATTGTCTAAGTTAAATGACACATTAGAGAAACCGCTAGAGACATGGGTTGGCCACGATTATTTTTATGAACAAAAGAAAGAGTGCCTTTTATTAATTCTTTCTTATTCTCTCATTTTCATTAAGGGCTAATGTCAGCATAAAACAACAACACTGGAGTATGCAAAATATTAAAAATATAACAAAAGTTTTAAAATTTAATAGCTTATAACAAAAGCAAATTGTGCGGACACGACCGCTGACAAAGGATACAAAATGCCCTCACTTATACAAAAGTGTCGGATTGTTTGTCGCCATTTAAACTTAAAAATATTGACTAAAAAAAGTGTTAAAAGAATCTTACAAATACATTTTTTCAAATTTATGACACCCATCTTTAGATACACTTTAATTTGAAAACAATGTCTACTACAACTCGTCGGCTTCTGAAAAATATCTGCTACTGAAGTGCAGAATCATCAAAATAGTGTTTTGTAGGTGTTCTTGTGACATCAATTGAAAGAATGTAGATTCGGTAAATAATCCATAATTAAACTGTTGACAATGTAGTGCGCCACTCATATATTTTCTAACTTTTTCCAGTCCTTCGATACTAACTAGCGGATTTGAATTAGGTTCTTCTGCGTCTGTTATAAGCTACCAATATAGCTCAGATATATAACTTGCTACTCAACTAATGTTTAAAGTCATTTTTCAACTGATTTTATTCAACAAGATCGATTTTTAGTCTTGACTGCGTTCGGTCACCAACAAATTTGGGCTCACTTTGGCCTAAATATGTCAAAGTGCACTTTTGATAATTATTAATGGCTTGATTAAAGTTATCACTGAATTTTTCCACAACTCTTTTTGATAAAAACGTTTTAAACTTGTTTTCTGTAGGACTGTCACATAAAGTCGCCAAAATGCAGTCGCAGAAATTTCGCCTTCGGCTCAGATTACCAACTTCGTATCGATTGTGTGCTAAGAGTTGATTCTAACCTTGTTTTTTAATAAAATATTATAATCAAGTTGTTCTAGATACTAATAATTATTGCAAACTACTTTTATTGTTGCGTTTTGGTTTTGTTTTTTTAAATAAAACTCTACCTTACTTTGGAAAAAGCTAGTATTTTCACCTCCTGTATAAGTAATTAATGCTTTTATTACCAACTGCACCGCAATGTTAAACCTTGTTTAAATTAAACCGGTGTTTAGAATTTGGCACTTTAGTATTTTAAGTTAAAAAGTAAAGTAAAAAAACGAAATGAATAGTTTAAAAAAATACAAAAAACCATTAAAAGGTACCTAATGCTAGCAGTTAAAACTAAATAATAATAATGTTTTTATACGACTGCTATATAAAATGAGGTTTTTCACAAGGACAACTCACTCTAGGGACGGTTTCTCAATAGCGAGTTTAACCTTTAAGTTACCTTCAGCTGTCTTATTCTGGCATTTTGTATATGTCTGCCATCTTTTAACTAGATGGTTAATGCATAACTCGCTATTGCGAAGCAAGTCCTGGAAGTAGCGCTTTGTACACGGATATGTCAACATTGCACATCACGCATCATTATTATTGTTATTTGATGATGACTAACAAAGTCAAAAAAAATAAGTAAATTAAAAAAAAAATGCAATTGTGTGCTTTTTTTTTTAGTCGCAGAAATAATACAGTAAATAACGTCTTTGCTCAAATTATGGATTTCGCCTTCGGCTCAGATTACCAACTTCGTCTCGAGACTTGATTTCTAACCTTGTTTTTTAATATAATATTATAATCAAGTTGTTCTAGATACTAATAATTATTGCAAGCTACTTTTATTGTTGCGTTTTGGTTCTTTGAAATTAAAACTAATATATGTCCCCAACAATGCTTTTGCGACTCTGTATAATTAAACAAAAGAGCAATACATGCCACTGTCCATTTGCCTCATCCTGTATACACTCGTTTCACAACGTATTAAAATCCTTATTCTAGCATAATCTCACCCCAACAAGTTACCGCCTATAGTGCACATTTTGATACGTGTGGTCTTTTTTCTAAGAAAAGCCGCTTACTAACATAACAAACATTAATCTTAGCGAAGAAATCTACCATTCACCGAAAAAGTTAAGTGCATTTTTATGTCTCACAACAAAGGGATGCTCATTAAAAGACAAAATCTACATTTAGGGTGAAAAAAAAGCTAGGCATATATGCTTGGGACGGATATAATGTCGCCACCCAAATCACATACCTACCTACACATTAAGTCAATATGCGGCTTTTTTTTTTTGACCACCCGCATGGTGATTTAAAGCTACTCTACAGTTTCGACCTCACACAAACGCAAATAAATACATCTTTTCTATTTTAAAAGCGTTGGATTTTTAACCTAAATAATATGTATATTTTTTTAACTTTGTAGGAATATTTGTATTCCCATTAAAAACGCATGGTATCTTTTGCTATGGTTTTTGCTTGTGTGTGTGTTTTAACATTTATCTTGGCAGCGCTTTGCGTTTTTCTTAATCACGCAAATATGGGCCCAGAGGTGGCTCTTTCTAGTAAAAAAGTAAAACACATATTTTCTCAGCACAATTTGTTTATATTTTCAAGATAAATTTATTTTGATACATATAAATATATACAGCCTTTCTCCTATAGATTCCAAAAAAAAAAAACATAATTTTATAAGGTAGCCAAAACAAATATAAAATGAATTATTAAAGCGCAAAAAAAACCTATCGTGTAGTGGTTAATACAGCATGTTTTTAATGTTGAATAGATTTAGAATTAATCACTATTTAAAGTAAATCATCTTGTGAAATAATACATCAATAATAGGTACATACACTTTTATTAATTTTCTTCTAAATCTGATGCAAGTTTTATAACTTTGTCCAAAATATATTTGGGCAGGAACGCCTTAATATCAAAAAAGTTCACTCCATAATTCTAACCCAATCAATTCGTTAACTAATGTGTTCAAATTCAAGTCTTTAAAGTATTCAACACAGAGAAATATTGCTTTTTTTTGTATTTTTTCTTCATTAAAAAACATTCTTCTACGTTCCAAAAACCTGGGCATCCGCCCCGCATTTCGGCATTTTCAGCTTCAAAACACCTATCTCGAAATAACTCGAAAATATACTCTATGGCCCCTTGCAAGTCGTGAAATTCTTTGTATTCTTTGGAATCAAACCAAGACATTTTCCTTGCAAAGTCAATATTTTAATATAAAAAATAGTCACTACGTTTTACTATTTAGCATTCCGTCAGCTTCTGAAAGATATCTGCTAAAGTGCGGAATCACAAAAAGAGTTTTTTGTAGGTTTTCTTGTAACATCAATTGAAAGAATGTAGATTCGGTAAATAATCCATAAATAAACTGCTGGCAAAACAACGCTCCACTCAAATATCTTCTTACGTTTTCTAGTTCCTCACTGGTAACTTGTGGATTCGAATTAAGTTCTTCTGCTTTTGTTATGTATAACCAATACAGTTCGGAGATATAACTTGTCATTTAAAGTTATTTTTTAACAAATTAATTTTATTCGACAAAATCAATCTTTAGTTTTGACTGTGTACGGGCCACAATAAATTTAGGTTCACTCTGTCCAAGGTATGTTAAAGTACACTTTTGATAATTGTTTACAGCTGAAATAAAGTCGTCGCTAAATTTTTCCACCACTCTTTTTGGTAAAAACGTTTTAAACTTGTGTTCTGTCGAGCTGTCACATAAAGTCACCAAAATTGATTTTCCGTATCTAGTGCTAATTTGCTGCATATTTTCTATTACGTAAGCTTGATCCACATTTAACTTGCAAAATGTTTTCACTTCCAGTGACATGTTTTTCTCTTCATTTAATTGTGCATTAAAATTTGTCAAAAAACTTTGATCAATTTTCATTTTGATGGTTTTTTTAAAACGTTTAAACTAGTTTTGATGCTGCGTTGGACCTGTTATTCCTTTATATGTTTTTTACTTTCCCCACTATTTAATATTTCAATTAACAAAAATCAGATTTTTTTTTATTTGTGATGAGTGAGTCTGTGGTTGTTAATTTTTGTATGTGTTCCTCCAAGGCAAACCAGGCATGTTTCGGGGTAAATTAATTGGGATAATTTATCCTCACATACGGAACATGTTAATTTGTTTTTCTCACAGTTCATTCTATCCATATAATGAATATTAACATGTTCATTCTTACCTACTGGGAGATTAATTCCGTGGTTGAAATAACACTTAATACACAATGCAAAAAACTGTCTTTGTGCGACTTTGATAGCTACATATGACTCCGTAACACACATCGCCTTCTCAAGGTATCCCGGTTTCACTGTTTTATCTGCTCTAACATGTTCGCTCCTTACGACACCAGATGTGGCACAGGCGTTCTCCTCAAAAACCCCTTCATCTTCTGAGTCGGAGTCTTCTTCTTCCTCAGGATCGATGCCATTATTTTGGTCCATGTCTAACACCAACTCTTCCCTGCAAGAGGTTAGATCCTCATATCTTCTGGCAAAAAACACTTTTTCACCAGAAACGAACTCAATGAAATCACTCATTTTGTTAAATTTTTTTAAAGTAAGCTCAAAAATCGAATCTAAACTAAAAATCGAAAGAATATACGGCTATTTATATACCGATACTCTCCCACTAAAAATGTATGTAATAAGAGAGGGGAGAAGTCACTTCTCCGTTATACAAATACCGACTTAAAGAGAGATATCCCCTCCTGGCTAAAAACTAAAGTAGTGGTGTGAGAAAAGTAGAGGGGTAAAGTGAATGGTGGAAATAAATGGTGGGAATGAAGAGAAGGGGAAGTCGAAGAATAGGGATAAAGAGATGGGGCAGTCGAAGAGTGGGGATGAAGAGAAAGGGAAGTCAAAGAGTGGGGATGAATGAAGCGGTAAGGGGGGAGGGCAGAGGGGTGTAAATGGGTGCAGAGGGGGTAGTGGGGGTATAAAAAGGTAGAGAGGGTAGAGGGGGTATAAAAAGGTATAGGGGGTATAAAAGGGTAGAGGGGGTAGAGGGGGTATAAAAAGGTAGAGGGGGTAGAGGGGGCAGAAGAAGAGAGGGGATAAAAATGAAAGGGTCAAAGGTCAAGGGGTCAAAGGTCGAGGTCAAAGGTCGAGGTCAAAGGTCAAGGGGTCAAAGGTCAAGGGGTCAAAGGTCAAGGGGTCAAAGGTCAAGGGTCAAGGTCACAGGTCAAGTGGGGTGAAGGGGGTGAAAGGGGGGGGGGTGGCCACGCCCACCCTCATCTCCTCATTTTATTTGAAAGTGGCTAACCTACCCTACTGGTAGCATATTCTTTAACTGTGTTATAACAAATTTTGATATAAAACCTAATTAAAAAGTTATTATTCTAAAATAAACAAAACAAATGGTTGTATATTTTTTCAATTAAAATGTCATAAAATCAAAAAAAAACATCGCTTTTAAAATTACAAGTATCAATTTTAATTGGTACTCCGTAGCACAATTTTCTTAAATTCTGATAATTTTTTTTCCTCTTGAGATATAAGAGAGGGAGTTAATTCTGATGATGCCGAAACAGAGACTGAAGAATGAGCGGAGATTTAGCAATTGTATTGGGTGTGGCTAAAGGTTTTTCAATTGCATTCAGACATGGAGTTGGAGATCCACTTATCCCTCCTTCTGTATGCAAGGGTGACTGGGAAGATTCTCCTTCTGAATCTAAAGGTAAATAACACTTTAGCCAATAACCGCCACTTTTCTTTATCTCTCCATTTAGTACAGTCCGTAAAATCGATCGGTTTCTCTTCCTGTTCTTACTTCCATCTTTACTTGAAACTTCCGGAGACAAAGATTTTTGTTTTTGTATTACTGGATCCTGGAATACCTCCTCTTCAGGAGACATAGACCGTTTGCGTTTGGGTTGATCATTTTGCTATATTTTCTGCCGTAGCAGTTGATCCAATTCATCCAACCCAGGCATTGGTCCATTTTGATTTAGAGTTCCAAGAGTCTCGTCCAAATCATCGGTATCGAAATTATCATTCAAACCACCAAAATTGCCACCCGCGGGAAAAGTCACTACATCCTCTTGAATTATAATCTTGTCGAGGTTTACATGCTCCGCCAAGTTCATGATGTGTGTATTTCCCACATCAGCAATTTTAGCCTCACGTGCGTGCAAAAACTTATGGGCGACTTCGCGAATATATACCTCGACACACGCGGTATTACACAAATCCGCGATTTCCCGAATTAACTTATTCGCCGGATCGAGAATTAATTGGTTTGCGGAATTGTTTATTAATCGCAACATACGCGGATTCGCGATGTAGAAAACTTGTTAACTCCACTAACAATGAAATCGCACCCGCGGATTCACCACCTAACACCACTGACACTTTCTCGGAACTCATATTCACTGACTAACTGGCACAAGCGTACAAGCTTCTAAAAAGCGAAGAACAGGAAAAAACTATTTCGTCCTCACGCCATAATCCTACCCCCATGTCACCCCCACCATAATTTGCGCCATCTACAAAAAGGGCCGTCATTTCTTCGCAATAATAATAAACCAGAATAATTGATTAGCGGATATATAGGAATATACGTAAATATCACTTATAATACCGTGTTAATTTATTGCTTATGTCACTGAACACATTATCGCCTGTCTATGTGTATTTCCTTTTTTTTCCCAAGTTTAATTTTGTATTTCTTTGCTCGCGCTACCCTATCATCCTCAATTTTAAAGTTAAAGCATTTTTGAACTATTAATTACGTTGGAAACACAATAAAAATAAAAATTGATAAAAGTTTTTTGTGTGATTTTAATGCCATGTTAAATGAAGAGAAAAACATGTCACTGGAAGTGAAAACATTTTGCAAGTTAAATGTGGATCAAGTTTACGTAATAGAAAATATGCAGCAAATTAGCACTAGATACGGAAAATCAATTTTGGTGACATGTGACAGCGCGACAGAATACAAGTTTAAAACGTTTTTACCAAAAAGAGTGGTGGAAAAATTTAGCGACGACTTTATTTCAGCTGTAATCAAAAGTGTACTTTAACATACCTTGGACAGAGTGAACCTAAATTTATTGGGGCTCGTACACAGTCAAAACTAAAGATTGATTTTGTCGAATAAAATTAATTGGTTAAAAAATGACTTTAAATATTAGTTTAGTGACAAGTTATATCTCCGAACTGTATTGGTTATACATAACAAAAGCAGAAGAACTTAATTCGAATCCACAAGTTACCAGTGAGGAACTAGAAAAAGTAAGAAGATATTTGAGTGGAGCTTTGTTTTGCCAGCAGTTTATTTATGGATTATTTACCGAATCTACATTCCTTCAATTGATGTTACAAGAAAACCTACAAAAAACTCTTTTTGTGATTCCGCACTTTAGCAGATATCTTTCAGCTGACGAAATGCTAAATAGTAAAACGTTGTGACTCTTTTTTATATTAAAATATTTACTTTTCAAGGAAAATGTCTTGGTTTGATTCCAAAGAATACAAAGAATTTCACGACTTGCAAGGGGCCATAGAGTATATTTTCGAGTTATTTCGCGATAGGTGTTTTGAAGCTGAAAATGCCGAAATGCGGGGCGGAGGCCCATGTTTTTGGAACGTAGAAGAATGTTTTTTAATGAAGAAAAAATACAAAAAAACCAATATTTCTCTGTGTTGAATACTTGAATTTGAACACATTAGTTAACGGATTGATTGGGTTAGAATTATGTAGTGAACTTTTTGATGTCAAGGCGTTCCTGCCCAAATATATTTTGGACAAAGTTATGAAACTTGCATCAGATTTAGAAGAAAATTAATAAAAGTGTATGTACCTATTATTGATGTATTATTTTACAAGATGATTTCTATTCTAAATCTATTCAACATTAAAAACATGCTGTACTAACCACTACACGATAGGTAGTGAGGTCGAAACTGTAGAGTAGCTTTAAATCACCATGCGGGTGGTCAAAAAAAAGCCGCATATTGACTTAATGTGTAGGTAGGTATGTGATTTGGGTGGCGATATTATATCCGTCCCAAGCATATATGCCTAGCTTTTTTCTTCACCCGAAATGGGTAGATTTTGTCTTTTAATGAGCATCCCTTTGTTGTGAGACATAAAAATGCACTTAACTTTTTCGGTGAATAGTAGATTTCTTCGCTAAGATTAATGTTTGTTATGTTAGTAAGCGGCTTTTCTTAGAAAAAAGACCACACGGATCAAAATGTGCACTGTAGGCTGTAACTTGTTGGGGTGAGATTATGCTAGAATAAGGATTTTAATATGTTGTGAAACGAGTGTATACAGGATGAGGCAAATGAACAGTGGCATGTATTGCTCTTTTTTTTTTAAATTATACAGAGTCGCAAAAGCATAGTTGGGGATATATATTATTTTTAATTTCAAAGAACCAAAACGCAACAATAAAAGTAGCTTGCAATAATTATTAGTATTTAGAACAACTTGATTATAATATTATATTAAAAAACAAGGTTAGAAATCAAAACTCTTAGCACACAATCGAGACGAAGTTGGTAATCTGAGCCGAAGGCGAAATCCATAAGTCGAGCAAAGACGTTATTTGCTGTATTATTTCTGCGACTGCAAAAAAAGCACACAATTGTATTTTTTTTAATTTACTTATTTTTTTTGTTGTTAGTCATCATCAAATAACAATAATAATGATGCGTGATGTGCAATGTTGACATATCCGTGTACAAAGCGCTACTTTCAGGACTTGCTTTTCAATAGCGAGTTATGCATTAACCATCTAGTTAAAGAGAAAGATGGCAGACATATACCAAATGCCAGAATAAGACAGCTGAAGGTAACTTAAAGGTTAAATTCCTAACTTGCTATTGAAAAACCGTCCCTAGAGTGAGTTTTCCTTGTGAAAACCCTCATTTTATATAGCAGTCGTATAAAAACATTATTATTTATTTTTAACTGCTAGCATTAGGTACCTTTTAATGGTTTTTTGTATTTTTTTAAAACTATTCATTTGGTTTTTTTTTTATATTTTAATGATCTACTAATTACACCGTACTGTTAAACCTAGACAAGAAACTTAAAATACCAAAGTGCCAAATTCTAAACACCGGTTTAATTTAAACAAGGTTTAACATTGCGGTGAAAAGTTCGGTTTTATGCAAAAACAAATAATACACATAGATATGAAAAATTAAATATTTTTATTAAAAATTAAAATTAAGAAAAAACTACATTAAGGTTAAAACTATATACATAAAACTAAAAATTAAAAGTAAATTTACAATATATATACACTTTCCCTTGATAGAATTAAAATTAAGAAAAAACTGCATTAATTAAAACAAAATTTACAATATATATATATATATATATGCACTTTCCCTCGATAGGGAAAACGAAAAGAAAAAAAATCTTAGAATCCTGTTCTTTCCAAAAATTTTCTCTCTATTTCCTTTTCCCTATTAAGTAGTATTTCGGATTTCTCCAGTTCCCGACGAAGACGATCAGTTGTCGCCTCCGCGTCGCTAACAGCCTGACGAATCTGCAACCTTTGTTTCCTGACGCGCTCCATGGCGTCGATTTGCGACGCCGTAAAAAAATCGTCTTCGTCTGGAACTGGACGAAGTACCGGAATTTGAATTTGTGGGTCCCCCACAAGCCGAATTTCCACAGGGGTTGTGTGTGGAACATTGGGCGGGTTGGAGGTGGGGCAACTGTTCCTCCCAGCAAACCTGTAAAAATAAAAAAAACTTTAAAAATTAACCTAACAAAATTAACGTAACAAAATATAGGTAGTAAACTAGCTGAATAAAAGAGCTTTGCTTGGGTTTTTTAAACCGATTTTGATTAAATAAAGCATACATAAAGCCCAGAAATTCAGTAGTAAAACTCCCATTAAATTTAGTTCAGCAATTTTTTTTTACGTGATCGACGGTGGAATAGTCAAACGAACACACGACAGACCCAAAAAATAGACTTTTGGTATCTATGACTTTTGGTTAACTAACAATTTCTATTTATAGATTTATTATAGGTATATATAAGTTATGTTCCAATGATGCACAGCGGACTTTTTAAAAACTTTATTTCTTCAACTGTATACTAGTAACTACTTACTGCTACTATGATTCGAACTTGAATGAATTGCAACAACAACAACAACACCCGGTAAGAGGGCCCGATCTGGAAGAATCCTTAGTGTTAGCGGACATCTATGTGCGCTGACACTAATTATTCTGCCAAACCTTTCCTTCCACCCCCACTTGACCTTCAAGTGGACCTCTTAAACTCTCCCTACCGCTAGGTAGCCTAAGTTTTGTCGATTTTTGGGGAGACTAGCTGCCTGAAGGGCTTAAATGTCGTGACTGTTCTAAAGAACTATTTGTTGTTGTTGTTGGGGGGGGGGAGGGGAGGGAAGTGGGATTTGGAAGAGGAGGGAAAGTGAGAACTAGCTCTCTAGCTGAAGGCTAGAGAGCTAGCTGAAGACGGGGTCTCTTGTGGCGATGGCGGATGTTCTCGTCGTAGCTGACGGCCTGTCGAATAAGGGGCATTGAATGAGTATCAGCTTTTTGGTATACATTATGGGCTTTTTCGGAAATAAAGGTCGTTAATGGGGTAAGATTATTGTCTCTCATAAGTCTGGTATATGATGTGTGCCAGGGAAGGTCAAGGGCGTTACGTCTGTAGCGATTCTCAAGGTTTTGGATGAGTTTTAGATGACTTGGCGCGGCATAGCCCCAGGCGGTTGATGCATAGGATAGGATCGGGCGAATTATTGTGTTTAGTAGTAGTAATTTATTTTTGTGTGAGAGTTTACTATTACCGCGAAGTAGGGAGTATAGATTTTTGTAGGTGTACATGGCTTTAATACGTGTGTTTTTGACGTGTAACCCCCAAGTAAGGCGCTTGTCGAAAGTAACCCCAAGATACTTAACGTCGTCCTGCCAATTGATTATATTGCCATTTATTTCGACGTGTCCGACAGGTCCCTGTCGTCTACGGCTAAATAAGATTTTGTTTTATCGGAGTTTATTTTGATTTTCCATTTATTGCAGTAGTCTACAAAGTCGTCTGCTGCTGTTTGAAGGTGACGCGTCACTTGGCGAGGAAGCAGTGAAGCTGTTTTAATGATTAGGTCATCGGCGTATCGTGCTAGGTCTGTGTGAGGTGTGGGAGTGAGGTCATGGGTAAAAATGTTGAACAGATGGGGGGATAGCACGGCCCCCTGAGGTACGCTGGCCATGATGTTTCGAGATGCGGATAGACTGTTCCCCACGCGGCTGTTTATTTTACGGCCGCGTAGATATGAGTCTGTGAGGCGAGTGATTGTCAATGGGTACCCGGCGACAGTCATTTTATAGACCAGTCCCTTTTGCCAGACTTTGTCGAAAGCTTTTTCGACATCGAATAGCAAAACTCCAGTGGCCTGCCTCTGACAGAATCCTTTGGTTATAGATTCTGTCAGCCGCAGGAGCTGGAGCTCCGTACTGTGATCAGGTCTAAATCCGAACTGGTCGTCGGGGATGATGTTTAGCTGATCTGAAAAAGATGTGATGCGGGATAGGATTACGAGTTCAGCAATCTTAGCTATGTTACTAAGTAATGATATAGGTCGGTAGTTTTGTGGAAAGACGTGGTCTTTGCCAGGTTTGGGGATCATTATTACTGTGGCACGTTTCCAACGGGATGGAAAGTGTCCCAGTCTTAATATAGCGTTAACAATATTTGTTATTGCTGCGATCCTCTTGCGAGGCAGGTGTTTTAGATGTTTGTTTCGTATGTTGTCTTGTCCGGGGGTTGATTTGTTTTTCCTGTGTCGTATAATTTGTCGTATTTCTTGTGGGGAGGTTGGTCTCAGAGGGATGTCGATAGTGTCGTTTTGTCTTTATCTGTATATTGTTCTGTTTACTATTCGTTCTGTGTCTTCGTCGATATCGTCGTTGTCGTGTAGTGTCGTGTTTTGTTCGTATGTGTCGGCGAAGGCCTCTGCTTTGTCTATGTTTTCATAGACAATGCCATTGGCCGTGTGTAATGGTGGCATGTATGTTTTTTTGTTACGTAGGGCTTTTTGCATTTTCCAGATGCTGTTGTCTTGTGTGTTGAGTGATTCAAGTTTTATCTGAAAGCGTTCATTGTGAAATTCACTGAGCTGTCTTCTTGCTAAGTTGTTAAGTCTGTTATATGCATTACGAAGGTTGATAGTTCGATGCTGTTGGAATAACCTACGAGCTCGGTGTTTTTGAGCTAGTAGGTCCTGAAGATGGGGGGGAAGGTCGAAATGTCTTCGGTCATGCAATGGTATTACCTCAGTGCATTCCTGGATCGCAGCGGATAGATCAATTTCCAGCTGTTCCACCGCCCGTTCCAGGTCTGCAGTTGAGTTAATATGGGTGATCGGTGATAGGTGGGTATAAAAAACTCGCCCTAGTCTTTCATAATGAAATATAGTGCGAGTTTTTTGGACGATGTGGTTATGGTCTGGTTCTCCGATTTGAAAAAAGACGGGGTTATGGTCGGAGGACCCTTCTTGGATGGTTCTGGCGTGAATTTCTAAACGAGAATTTTTGTTTACGAGGAAGTCGATTGTGTCGGGTCTATGATCGTTGTTGTATGGATAATGTGTAGGTGTATTTGATGCGATGGCCACCGCGTTATTGATTGGTAATAATAGCGTCATTTAATCTCCTGCCTCTCGCATTTGTAAGACGGCTATTCCAAGCGCGGTGTTTCGCATTAAAATCTCCAAACATTATACATTTATTTTTGTAGTTTAGAATTTCTGTGAATGCCTGGATATTGAAGGGGTGTGCAGGTGATGCATAGAAAGAAAAGAGGGTGATTTTTCCGTCTGTGGCGGTGGTGATTGAAATGGATGTATATTCACAGTGCCTATGTGGATGATTAATTTCAGCGTGATGCTTGATGTGAGATTTGATGAGGATGGCTGTCCCGCCATGGACTGTGGTATCGTTACGGTAGAATGAATATCCAACGAAGTTTAGGTGGTCACGTGGAAGCAGATGGGTCTCTTGTACCGCAAGCACATCTATGTTGTGATCGAATAAGAATTCGACCACTTCATGTTTGCGGTTTCGGAGTCCATCCACGTTCCACGTGGCGACCCTCAACGAAGGGGGAATGGATTGTTCAATGCGTTGCATTTTGGGTTGGGAGGACATTGGATAACAGGGACGGGATTAGGGAGGGAAGTAGGTTTGGGTCATGTTTGGTGATGAGTTGTATTAGAGGGAGGGCGAACTGATGATCGGGGGTGGTTGTCGATAGCATGGGAGATGGCTTGGCTGATGGCACGTAAGATGTTGGTTTGGATGCTTGCGCATATGATCGCGTAGGATTTGCGTATGCCGAAGTGATTGCGACTGATGGTTTATGTGGGGGTGGTTGGGTCATTTTATTTTTTGGTAGTTTAGGAAATGATTTACACCCCCTGTAGCTGGCTGGATGGTCCAGGCCACAGTTGGCGCATTTGGGAGGGGTTTCTTTAGACTTTTTACAGTCTGCTGTGGGGTGGCCCTCACCGCACTTAACGCATTTGGGCTTGGCTGTGCAGAGCGTTTGCCCGTGATAGAATTGTTGGCACCGATGACACTGTGTGACTTGTGCCTTCGGTTTTAAGTCTTCGAATTTCACTTTTAGGCATAAAATCGCTGGAAGAGCGAACAGTGCCTCCTTGTCCGCGGGTTTAAATGTGATGAGCACCATGGGGAGGGGATCTTTGTTCCCTCCGCGTCGCATGCGGGAGACTGCCGTGACGGGGATGCCCTGACTAATGATATCGTCGGCGATATCCTTAGGGGACAGCTCCGTCGGGAGACCCCGCACGACGCATCGGGATGAATGAATTGCAATGATTAGAAGCGTGGTTTTATATCTTAACCTTTCACTTGATAACAAGCTAACGATAATGATAATAATAATTACAAAGTTTAGAAAACAATAATTTGACGATTAACTAATGTTGTTTGCTTCGAAATGACAAATTAATAATATTTGGTTTTAATGATATAGTTCAAAAACAACTTATCCAAATATTTTAATGTAGTCATTATCGTTACTACTTATTATTAACCTTTGAACGATTTCTAGATATCAATACAGAATAAGGAGAATATACAGAAGTATATTACTTTTCCACCCTTAAAAGAAATCATGACCTCATGATTTATCTTGTAATTCTATGTCTTCTCCTATTTGTTTATCATCCTCTAACCATCTTTTAATGCTATCCTTAGATATTACCTTATGTCTAAAATATTTCTGATAAATGCAAACTATAGTGACTATTATCAAAAGGAGAGTAAAAAACAGTAAATAATTATGTCCATTTTTATGGAAACTGTAGGTGTCCAATTCCAATGGTTGAAAAAGGTTTTCGATAATTGTTTCTGGTTGTAGGATATGATCCAAATTTAAATTTAGTTTTGAGGTGCTCAAGAAAGATTTTATTTTGAGAGGATAATGCTCAATAGTATTATCCTTTGTTTCATATCTGTTTTGATTAATAATTACTGTGCAGTTTGATTTAATAATATTACAATTTTCTATATCGTTACGTACAATCTTTTGACATAGCTCAAAGATGGGGTTAGACTTTGAAGTACAATAAATAATTTGTTTATTCTCCGTTTGTATAACATAATTATAAGTATTAGAAATCTCATGTTGGGTACTATTGATATTATTAATTTGATTATAACAATACCATTTATGATTATTATTTCTACAAGATTTAAACCATTCTGAATTACAAACATAACTTGAAGGTATTGTTATCAATAAATTATTGTAGGGAATCGGATAGACAATTGACATCTTACAAGTATAATCCCTAAAAATTGGAATTCTTATAACTAAAATTAATACATTGTTTTTGATAAAGACAGCAGTTTTACATAATTGTACTAATTCTAAGGGCTGCACTAATGGCCATAAAAGGGACTTAGCATAGTGTTTTTGTAAGTATTCCCAAAGTGTGCGAATTTCATTTAGATCAAAAATTTCTAAATTAAGTGTTTCAGTATGAGAAAGTGATATTGTTCTTTCTAACATTTCTAGATAACTTTTTACTCTTTGTGTTTGTGAATTAATACTCAAAATATTCCAGATTTTATCAGTTTCGTTATATCTTTCGTTAAGAACTTTTTGTAGCTCATTTGAATGAAAATTGATTTTATTAATAAGATCATTATATCTGTTTGAAATATGTTCGGCTAATGAACTATAACTATTTAATCGAGGGGTTAATTTGTTTTGGTTTTGTGTTAAAGTGTCAAAGTGTTGATTTATTTCTTGTAGGTCTTGTTCGTCAAGATTTCCTGTTACAAATTTTATTCCAGAACCTAAGAAGTTTACCAAACCGCGTTTTTGACGATTAGGAATTAATTTATAATAGGTGGCGAAACAATTTGATATTAGTTCATTTGTTACAAAAAGTTGTTGTTTTACATAGTAATTTTTCGGTTTGTTAAGACTAAGTGAATGATTTAAAATTTGCAAGGTTTCAAAAATTTGAGATAAATTAAAATTTACATACGTGGAATGAAGATGATCTTGTATATAAGTGTGATTAGATAGAACTTGTGAATAGGTAGTTGTATTAATTGGAGTTACTTCCAGGGTCTGAACAGTTTGAAGAATCAGGAGTCTGAAAAGAAGGATTCTTTCTTAATCTTTTAATGTACCTTAAATGTGCGTTCGTATTTTTCTTTTGTTTGGTTCCTATCGTTAATATTGGTTCGTTGTAAGAATATTGCTTTTTCATTGAATGCAGAGCTCAATACGTAGTGAAGGGGTATAAAGATAAAAATTATTAGAACATATTTTTAGAAAACGTTTACATAGTGTCAATAAGTTCATCACATCACGGCATCAAAACAATATAAACGAAAGCAATTTACGATGTCCACGAAAGTTACCTATTTAGAATTAACCAGCCTTGTCTAGCGGAGGTAAACCATTCTGTAATTTCCTCAAGTCTTCTACAATTAAAAAGAAATATTCTGAAAACACGACAAAAGGACAAACGGCCGAATTAAAATGTTCAGGAACAGTGTGGGGTCACTGACTGAAAAGGGACGTTATAATAAAACCAAGCATCACGCTTACAAATTACCTAACCTATATCAATTAATATTAAATAATAGATATATTTTTTACATCAAAAATATCTTGATCAAGGCTTGATTATGAGTGTGCTTAAAAGAAACGTTAGATGAGGCCAGTAGGTGTATAAATTAAAATCGTATTTTGCGGTGTAATTTTTTTATCAAATACTTGGGGTCTTATAATACAAAATTGGTGATTCGACATTGGTTATTGCGTTCGAATTGTTTGCAGTTAGTAGTATTTTTGTTTTTTTTTGAATTTAGTTTTTAAAGGTCGTACCAAACTTTCTGCGTTCGTTATTAAAATACATACGCACGTAAAACAAACACTATTTTAGGCTCTAGTTTGCTGTTTTCCTTATCCATAGTGTTTTTCTGTTCTTCACCTTGGTCGTGATGACGATCTTTTTTTGCTGTTTATCTAATTAAATAATACTAATTGGTAGCAGCACAAGAGTTGTGGAACTAGAAATGAACGGTCTGAATCTTGTTTAAAATTTTCATATGTTTTGTAGTCCAACTATACGATAAAAAAGGGGATCCATGAAGCTGAGTTCTGCAACTCCGACGCTAAGGCTGCGTTGTTAAATAAAATGGAATCAGACAAAAAGTTCTGAAATAACCAGTAGGATTTTCTAGTTCTTAAAAGGTTGTTTTACGCAATGTGGTGTTGTATACAAAAATAAAAATTCTTATTCTGTGATAACCAGCGGAAGTCAACTAAGTAATAAGCTACAAAGAAGATCGGCAAGAAATAACTGTTCAATAAATCAAGACATCAAAACAACATCAATAAAATAAAATAGATGCTCATCAACTGACGATGTCCACATAATCCACCTATTTAGCTTTCCGCTAACTGGTTGCAAAATCATTTAATAATCGAACGCTGTTGATCGCTGGCAAAAAATAGAAGTCCGATGGCATCTCCTCTAAGCTCGAGCCTTAATGATCCAGTTAATCAGACCAGTTATTATCAGAGACGATAATAGCATTATACTTAATTAATGCATAATAGATTTGAATAAAGGAGTATGTCCTGTTATCGATTTACGCAAATACCAGAAAACATAATAGAAGTTATATGCACATCATCTTTTTGCACCAGAAAAAAACAATACACACAGTCCAATTTTCAAATGTCTTAAAGAAGTAACTGGAGGAATTTTCCAGTTCAAGTTGTTAATGCTATGTTTTCGAATTTAAAGCAGTGTGGTTTCAATGTAAGAATATTGCTTTGTCTTTGAATGGAGAGCCCAAGACAAAGTAAAGAAAATTACTAGAACATATTTTTAGAAAATGGTTACATAGATTCCATAAGTTCAGCACATCACGGGATCAAAACAATATAAACGAAAGCAATTTACGATGTCCAAGGAAGTCTACCTATTTAGCTCTTAGAATCAAGCAGGATTGTCTAGCGGAGGTGAACAAAATACTTTGAGGCGCTCGTTCTATCCTTATGTAATTCTGTCAGTTCCTCAAGTCTTCTAAAAGTAAAATAAAATATTCTGAAAACACGACAAGAGGACAAACGGCCTGAAAAGAGACGTTATAATAAAACCAATCCTCAAGCTTACAAATTACCTATCCCATTTTAATTAATATTAAACAATAGACATTTTTTAAATCAAAAATATCTTGATCAAGGCTTGATTATGAGTGTGGTTAAAAGGAACATTAGAGGAGGCCAGTATGTGTATAAATTTTTTATCAAATACTTGGGGTCGCCACTAAACTTTTTTACTCGCGTGTTTTATCACTTTCTGTGTACGTTATTAAAATATATACATACGTAAAACAACAATTATTTTAGTCTCTAGTTTGCTTTTTTCCTCATCCATATTGTTTTTCTGTTCTTCATCTTGATCGTGATGACGATCTTTTTTTGCTGTTTACCTAATTAAATAATAATAATTAGTAGCAGCACAAGAGTTTTGGAACTAGGAATGAACGGTCTGAATCTTGTTTACAATTTTCATATGTTTTGTAGTCCAACTATATGATAAAAAAGGGGATCCATGCAGCTGAGTTCTGCAAGTCTGACGCTAAGGTTGCGTTGTTAAATAAATTGGAATCAAACATAAAGTTCTGAAATAAACATTAGGATTTTCTAGTTCTTAAAAGTTTGTTTTACGCTGCGTTTTCGAATGAAAAGCAATGTGGTGATATGTATAAAAATAAAAATTCTTATTCTGTGATAACGAGCGGAAGTCAACAAAGTAATAAGCTACAAAGAAGATCGGCAAGAAATAACTTATCAGTTCAATAAATGAAGACATCAAAGCAACATCAATAAAATAAAATAGATGCTCATCGACTGATGATGTCCACATAATCCACCTATTTAGCTCTCCGAATTGAGTAGGCTTGCTTAAAGAGGTGTGAACTACATACTTTTTCTACCTAACATCATTAGGATAAACGGTGGTTGGCAGGAATCCTTAAACCACGCACTGCAAAATCATTTAATAATCGAACGCTTTTGATCGCTGGCAAAAAATAGAAGTCCGATGGCATCTCCTCTATGCTCAAGCCGTAATGATCCAGTTAATCAGACCAGTTATTACTAGAGACGATAATAGCTTTATAGGTTAAGATTAGAATAAAGGAGTATGTCCTGTTATCGATTTACGCAAATACCAAAAAACATAATAGAAGTTATATGCACATCATCTTTTTGCACCAGAAAAAAACAATACACACAGTCCAATTTTCAAACGTCTTAAAGAAATAACCGCAGGAATTTTTCAGTTCAAGTAATTATGCTATGTTTTCGAGTTTAAAGCAGTGTGGTTTTAATGTAAGAATATTGCTTTGTCTTTGAATGCAGAGCCCAAGACAAAGTAAAGAGGTATAAATATAAAAATTACTAGAACATATTTTTAGAAAACAGTTACATAGTTTTAATAAGTTCAACACATCAGGCTTGTCTAGCGGAGGTGAACAAAATACTTTGAGGCGCTCGTCCTATCCTTATGTAATTCTGTCATTTCCTCAAGTCTTTTACAAGTAAAATAAAATATTCTGAAAACACGACAAAAGGACAAACGGCCGAAACAAAATGTCCAGGAACAGTGTGGGGTCACTGACTGAAAAGAAACGTTATAATAAAACCAATCATCAAGCTTACAAATTACGTAACCTATTTCAATTAATATTAAATAATAGACATTTTTTTCAATCAAAAATATCTTGATCAAGGCTTGATTATGAGAGTGCTTAATACTTGGGGTCTTGGTAATTACTCCCTTGTATATGTCGGTGCTTAGAGTACACCAGTAGGTGCCAAAAGTAAAATCGTACAACGCTATCAAAAATTCCGCTATAAATTCTCTTGTGACTCGTCAGTGGTTATTGCGTTCGAATTTTTTGTAGTTAGTAGTGTTTTCCTGTTTTTTTTTTAAATTTGGTTTTTAAAAGTCGCCCCTAAACTTTTTGTCTCGCGTGTTTTGTCACTTTCTGCGTTCATTTTTAAAATATGTACGCACGTAAAACAAAAACTATTTTAGGCTTTAGTTTGTTATTTTCCTCATCCGTGTTGTTTTTTTATTCTTCATCTTGTGTGTGATAACGATCTTTTTTTTGCAATTTACCCAATTTAATAATAATAATTGGTAGCACCACAAGAGTTGTGGAACCGGAAATGAACAGTTTGAATCTTGTCTATGTCTATAGGTTTTGTAGCCCAACTATATGATAAAAAAGGGATCCAGGAAGTTAATTTCTGCAAGTCTGCTTAAGGCTGCGCTGTTGAATAAAATCGAATCAAACACACATTTCTGAAATGACCAGTAATATTTTCTAGTTCTTAAAAGGTTGTTATACGCTGCATTTTCGAATGAAAAAGAATGTAGTGTTCAATATAAAAATACAAATTCTTATTGTGTGATAACAAGCGTAAGTCAACAAAGTAATAACCTAGAAAGAAGATCGGCAGGCAATAACTCAATATAAGGAAGTAATAAACTACAAAGAAGATCGGCAAGATATAACTTATTCATTCAATAAATCAAGACATCAAAACAAAATCAATAACATAAACTAGTTCACATCAATTGACGATGTCCACAAAATTCACCTATTTAGCTCCCCGAATTGAGTAGGCTTGCTTAAATAGATGTGAACTGCATACTTTTTCTACCTAACGTCATTAGGATAAGCGGTGGTTGGCCTGAATCCTCAAACCATGCTAATCGAACGTTTTTGGTCACTGGCACGAAAACTCGATCGTTAGTGATTCAGTTAGTCAGACCAGTTATTACCAGAGACGATAATAGTTTAATACGTTAAAATTAGAATAGCAGTATGTCTTGTTATCGATTTACGCAAATACATAAAAATATAATAGACGTTATATGCACATCAACTTTTTGCACCAGGGAAAAACAAGACCCACAATCCAATTTTTAAAAAGCCTCGATACATAATTTTTGCATTCCAAAATGCTCAGAATAGTAATAGTAAAAGCAAAGACGCAACAGAATTTATTTCTGCTGACGTGTGTGACATAAGACTTTATATTAGCAGTAGTAGTAGAATAAGGGGGGGGCTCCCGGCCAGGCGACTAGGCTCTACGCGAGCCCTTTGCGCCATCTCCCAAGGACTTTACAAAGACTTTATATTAACTCAATAGTTTTTTCATACGAGCGATGGAATCTCGATTTTTCAAAAAAACTGTGTAGAGCTGCGTTTTATGCATATCAGAATTTCCAAAAAAGCTACTATGGAAAAAAATTTAGCTATCTAATGTTGGACTTAAAGTTTCATCGCAAACCCAGTATTTGTTATAGATTGCTCGCATCAACTAGATTCTATAACCTCATCCACGGTTAACATTAAGCTGGTCAACACAAGAAAATCAAAGTTTCCAAACAATACCAAGGTGTTTGCATTAATTATTCACGATTCACTTATTTCATACAACATTATGAAACAAAAGGTTGCTTATTGTATTGCAAAATATATTTGATATTTTTTTTTTTGTAATAAAACACTGTATACATCAACAAAATGTTGGTTTTATACAAATTTTTATATTAACCTATCGATTGGTAGCATATTCTTTAACTGTGTTATAACAAATTTTGATATAAAACCTAATTAAAAAGTTATTATTCTAAAATAAAAAAAACAAATGGTTGTATATTTTTTCAATTAAAATGTCATAAAATCAAAAAAAAAACATCGCTTTTAAAATTACAAGTATCAATTTTAATTGGTACTCCGTAGCACAATTTTCTTAAATTCTGATAATTTTTTTTCCTCTTGAGATATAAGAGAGGGAGTTAATTCTGATGATGCCGAAACAGAGACTGAAGAATGAGCGGAGATTTAGCAATTGTATTGGGTGTGGCTAAAGGTTTTTCAATTGCATTCAGACATAGAGTTGGAGATCCACTAATCCCTCCTTCTGTATGCAAGGGTGACTGGGAAGATTCTCCTTCTGAATCTAAAGGTAAATAACACTTTAGCCAATAACCGCCACTTTTCTTTATCTCTCCATTAAGTACAGTCCGTAAAATCGATCGGTTTCTCTTCCTGTTCTTACTTCCATCTTTACTTGAAACTTCCGGAGACAAAGATTTTTGTTTTTGTATTACTGGATCCTGGACTACCTCCTCTTCAGGAGACAGAGACCGTTTGCGTTTGGGTTGATCATTTTGCTATACTTTCTGCGGTAGCAGTTGATCCAATTCATCCAACCCAGGCATTGGTCCATTTTGATTTAGAGTTCCAAGAGTCTCGTCCAAATCATCGGTATCGAAATTATCATTCAAACCACCAAAATTGCCACCCGCGGGAAAAGTCACTACATCCTCTTGAATTATAATCTTGTCGAGGTTTACATGCTCCGCCAAGTTCATGATGTGTGTATTTCCCACATCAGCAATTTTAGCCTCACGTGCGTGCAAAAACTTATGGGCGACTTCGCGAATATATACCTCGACACACGCGGTATTACACAAATCCGCGATTTCGCGAATTAACTTATTCGCCGGATCGAGAATTAATTGGTTTGCGGAATTGTTTATTAATCGCAACATACGCGGATTCGCGATGTAGAAAACTTGTTAACTCCACTAACAATGAAATCGCACCCGCGGATTCACCACCTAACACCACTGACACTTTCTCGGAACTCATATTCACTGACTAACTGGCACAAGCGTACGAGAAAATGCTGGAGATGTTGCTTCTAAAACGCGAAGAACAGGAAAAAACTATTTCGTCCTCACGCCATAATCCTACCCCCATGTCACCCCCACCAAAATTTGCGCCATCTACAAAAAGGGCCGTCATTTCTTCGCAATAATAATAAACCAGAATAATTGATTAGCGGATATATAGGAATATACGTAAATATCACTTATAATACCGTGTTAATTTATTGCTTATGTCACTGAACACATTATCGCCTGTCTATGTGTATTTCCTTTTTTTTCCCAAGTTTAATTTTGTATTTCTTTGCTCGCGCTACCCTATCATCCTCAATTTTAGAGTTAAAGCATTTTTGAACTATTAATTACGTTGGAAACACAATAAAAATGAAAATTGATAAAAGTTTTTTGTGTGATTTTAATGCCATGTTAAATGAAGAGAAAAACATGTCACTGGAAGTGAAAACATTTTGCAAGTTAAATGTGGATCAAGTTTACGTAATAGAAAATATGCAGCAAATTAGCACTAGATACGGAAAATCAATTTTGGTGACATGTGACAGCTCGACAGAACACAAGTTTAAAACGTTTTTACCAAAAAGAGTGGTGGAAAAATTTAGCGACGACTTTATTTCAGCTGTAAACAATTATCAAAAGTGTACTTTAACATACCTTGGACAGAGTGAACCTAAATTTATTGGGGCTCGTACACAGTCAAAACTAAAGATTGATTTTGTCGAATAAAATTAATTGGTTAAAAAATGACTTTAAATATTAGTTTAGTGACAAGTTATATCTCCGAACTGTATTGGTTATACATAACAAAAGCAGAAGAACTTAATTCGAATCCACAAGTTACCAGTGAGGAACTAGAAAAAGTAAGAAGATATTTGAGTGGAGCTTTGTTTTGCCAGCAGTTTATTTATGGATTATTTACCGAATCTACATTCCTTCAATTGATGTTACAAGAAAACCTACAAAAAACTCTTTTTGTGATTCCGCACTTTAGCAGATATCTTTCAGCTGACGAAATGCTAAATAGTAAAACGTTGTGACTCTTTTTTATATTAAAATATTTACTTTTCAAGGAAAATGTCTTGGTTTGATTCCAAAGAATACAAAGAATTTCACGACTTGCAAGGGGCCATAGAGTATATTTTCGAGTTATTTCGAGATAGGTGTTTTGAAGCTGAAAATGCCGAAATGCGGGGCGGAGGCCCATGTTTTTGGAACGTAGAAGAATGTTTTTTAATGAAGAAAAAATACAAAAAAAGCAATATTTCTCTGTGTTGAATACTTGAATTTGAACACATTAGTTAACGGATTGATTGGGTTAGAATTATGGAGTGAACTTTTTGATGTCAAGGCGTTCCTGCCCAAATATATTTTGGACAAAGTTATGAAACTTGCATCAGATTTAGAAGAAAATTAATAAAAGTGTATGTACCTATTATTGATGTATTATTTCACAAGATGATTTCTATTCTAAATCTATTCAACATTAAAAACATGCTGTACTAACCACTACACGATAGGTAGTGAGGTCGAAACTGTAAGAGTAGCTTTAAATCACCATGCGGGTGGTCAAAAAAAAGCCGCATATTGACTTAATGTGTAGGTAGGTATGTGATTTGGGTGGCGATATTATATCCGTCCCAAGCATATATGCCTAGCTTTTTTCTTCACCCGAAATGGGTAGATTTTGTCTTTTAATGAGCATCCCTTTGTTGTGAGACATAAAAATGCACTTAACTTTTTCGGTGAATAGTAGATTTCTTCGCTAAGATTAATGTTTGTTATGTTAGTAAGCGGCTTTTCTTAGAAAAAAGACCACACGGATCAAAATGTGCACTATAGGCGGTAACTTGTTGGGGTGAGATTATGCTAGAATAAGGATTTTAATATGTTGTGAAACGAGTGTATACAGGATGAGGCAAATGAACAGTGGCATGTATTGCTCTTTTTTTTAAAATTATACAGAGTCGCAAAAGCGTAGTTGGGGATATATATTAGTTTTAATTTCAAAGAACCAAAACGCAACAATAAAAGTAGCTTGCAATAATTATTAGTTTTTAGAACAACTTGATTATAATATTATATTAAAAAACAAGGTTAGAAATCAAAACTCTTAGCACACAATCGAGACGAAGTTGGTAATCTGAACCGAAGGCGAAATCCATAAGTCGAGCAAAGACGTTATTTACTGTATTATTTCTGCGACTGCAAAAAAAAAAGCACACAATTGTATTTTTTTTAATTTACTTATTTTTTTTGTTGTTAGTCATCATCAAATAACAATAATAATGATGCGTGATGTGCAATGTTGACATATCCGTGTACAAAGCGCTACTTTCAGGACTTGCTTTTCAATAGCGAGTTATGCATTAACCATCTAGTTAAAGAGAAAGATGGCAGACATATACCAAATGCCAGAATAAGACAGCTGAAGGTAACTCAAAGGTTAAATTCCTAACTCGCTATTGAGAAACCGTCCCTATAGTGAGTTTTCCTTGTGAAAAACCTCATTTTATATAGCAGTCGTATAAAAACATTATTATTATTTAGTTTTAACTGCTAGTATTAGGTACCTTTTAATGGTTTTTTGTATTTTTTTAAAACTATTCATTTGGTTTTTTTTTATATTTTAATGATCTACTAATTACACCGTACTGTTAAACCTAGACAAGAAACTTAAAATACCAAAGTGCCAAATTCTAAACACCGGTTTAATTTAAACAAGGTTTAACATTGCGGTGGAAAGTTCGGTTTTATGCAAAAACAAATAATACACATAGATATGAAAAATTAAATATTTTTATTAAAAATTAAAATTAAGAAAAAACTACATTAAGGTTAAAACTATATACATAAAACTAAAAATTAAAAGTAAATTTACAATATATATACACTTTCCCTTGATAGAATTAAAATTAAGAAAAAAACTGCATTAATTAAAACAAAATTTACAATATATATATATATATATGCACTTTCCCTCGATAGGGAAAACGAAAAGAAAAAAAATCTTAGAATCCTGTTCTTTCCAAAAATGTTCTCTCTATTTCCTTTTCCCTATTAAGGCGTATTTCGGATTTCTCCAGTTCCCGACGAAGACGATCAGTTGTCGCCTCCGCGTCGCTAACAGCCTGACGAATCTGCAACCTTTGTTTCCTGACGCGCTCCATGGCGTCGATTTGCGACGCCGTAAAAAAATCGTCTTCGTCTGGAACTGGACGAAGTACCGGAATTTGAATTTGTGGGTCCCCCACAAGCCGAATTTCCACAGGGGTTGTGTGTGGAACATTGGGCGGGTTGGAGGTGGGGCAAATGTTCCTCCCAGCAAACCTGTAAAAATAAAAAAACTTTAAAAATTAACCTAACAAAATTAACGTAACAAAATATAGGTAGTAAACTAGCTGAATAAAAGAGCTTTACTTAACTAACTCCCATTAAATTTAGTTCAGCAATTTTTTTTTACGTGATCGACGGTGGAATAGTCAAACGAACACACGGCAGACCCAAAAAATAGACTTTTGGTATCTATGACTTTTGGTTAACTAACAATTTCTATTTATAGATTTATTATAGGTATATATAGGTAAAAGCAAATGCTACTTTATTTAAAAAAATAATTTAAATTGTAAGTGTATTTACCTTCCAGGCCGCACAACTCGGTCCTCCAGCACCTGAATTTTTCTGGGTGGTTCATCAGCTGGACCACGGAACGAACAGCTGGGCTGTGGCTCATTAAATCTATAAATCAAAACAAAAAAAATAAATTTATATTTACATATTAAATTGAACGTCCAAATATCCAAAGAAGACTTGTCTTTAAATGTGAACCAATTTCAAGTAGATTTAAAAAACAGACACTATACTTTTTTAATTTTAGAGAGAATTCCTTAAGTAATACTAATAACAAATTTTTACCTTCTTTCTTCGGCTCTTCCCGTCCCTACAGCTCCCGCCATCGAAGCAGCCCCGGATGAGCCAGCCGAATTGTCAGTCACATTGAATCTGTAAAACAAAAATTTTTTAAATTTTATCAACAAGCAGGCGGTAATATATGTGCGCTTTAGCATATTTATTTGAGTGCGGTATTAAAAATATAACACAAAATCTTGCGAGAACGTTCTGTCAAAACCTACTACTACCCTAATAAAAAATAATAACAAAAAAAATATATATTTTTTCTACGAGCGTGCAATCGCATGTTTCATACTTTTTTTTGTGAAATAATTAATTCTACGAGGCTATTGCGTCTTGACTTGCGACATTCTAATTGCTAAAATTGAAAACGTTATGTTTTTTTAGTTTTTTAGAGAATTCTTTACCAAGATTATAAATCATAATTGATAAGATATTTTTTTTTGTGTGTGTGGTAATATACACAATAAATACAAATATTTTACCTTCCAAACGACGCCGGCGTAACAAAATTCCTCATCGGCTGGTAGTTAGGAATCTCTTCTTCGTCGTCTGTTTGCGTTATAAGGTCTACCACGTCCTCGACTTCCTTCTCGGCGACCTCCTGGGCGACCTCCTCGGCGACCTCCTCGGCGACCTCCTCGGCGTCCTCCTCGGCGACCTCGTCGCCCGACCCTTGAATATCCCAAAGTTGGGAGTTATAATCAAGATCGGACGCCTCCGCCCACATCCTCGCTTCGTAATCGAAGTACTGTTCTAAATTAAAACTTTCTTCGGCCATTTTTAACACACACAACTAAAAAAACTCGGTAACACTTCAAAAAGTCTTTCAATTTTGGCAACTAAAGACAGACTAACTTGCTATATCCGTAGCTGCTTTAAATGAAATCTTTGGTTTACCAACCTCTCATTTTTTAGCTCCTCCCTTTGACTTCGCTGCACCAATTCCTAGGGAAGTACCTTTTTTCTCTTTTTAGAGCATGGTCTAACGCTCTCCTTTTAGAGTATTACCACACACAGAAAAAATATTCTAAGGGTGACATAATAATACCAATTTAAAATATTAATTATAAATAATATATTTTTTTTGCGACCGTGCGAGAGACAACACTTTTCCGCACGTATTTTAGTTTGTAAAGTGACACAGTAGTACGGGAAATTGTTTTTTCCGACTATGACTTTTTTTATTATCGACTTTTTACGTAAAGTATCTTTTCCATCATTGCCTGCTTGCTCGAACTCCGCTCCGCGTCGTTAAAAGATTATCTTTTCGCACTAAGCTTATGAAATATATTTTCAGAAAATAACGCATAGGAATTTTTAAATCAAATACACTTATTTTTTTAAATTCATGTAAAAAAATCACAAATCCCACAAAACTCTATAGAATTGAAGAACAAAATTTAGGAAAGTCATTTAGTTTTAATTTGGCTTCTTTGTTTTGTCGCCGTCAACCCAGCCTTGGAAAAAAGGCTTTCCGACCGTACCGAAGTTGCAACAACCGTCATATATTTTGTAGTGGAGCCTGGGATATACATGGCTATTCGATTTCCACCAATCTAGAGGATTCACATTCAAGGGCTGAAGTGGGCTTTTCAAGTAGCAGGTCATTTCCGATAAGGAATATTCTTGCGCAATAAAGCGCGCCATATTTTCTTGAACCATTTCATGTTGACCTGCCCACAATTGAGTGTTCATTATTGGTTCTGAAAATAATTGTATACATAGTAAAAGTAAGTTCACAGAAAACCGGGGGGAAAACGTTGTCATATTTAGAGCCGAAATAGTTATTAATATTTTTTTTCTCAAGTACACATAAGAAATAATTTAGGTACCTATAATTATTAAATTTCAGTGTTACAAAAAAACACAATTAGAATTATTGCTTTCCGCATCAAGAGTAATTATGTAAAATTGAAATTGAAACTAGTACCTAAATTTTAAAAAATACAATGGCTTACCAGTAGTATATTCCTTAGGGTGGTTCATCAGCTGGATGTTGATGCATTTGGGATAATGCTTTATTTATTATTTCAAGCCCCCTAGCACAGATCTTTGAAATAAATTTTCTTGAATCTGGGATCCAACAATGTAGACACTGCTAGGAGATGTACTTTTTCTGCTGGTTCAAACCTACTTTAATTTCCTTCAAAAGGTTGCTTTTAAGAGACTACAGTATCTGAAGAATTTGCCGCACTGGTGTCAACTGATGAAATGCTTCTCTCCAAATTATAAATTAAAGGTACTACAATGCTGCTTGTTGAATATGTTTGTCCAGAAAGTTGTGTTGTTCCATTATCGAGGGGTTCTTCTATGTCACGTGCTGTTATCATAATGGGGGCAGTTGCATGTGTATTTAAAATAACATTGAGTTCTTCTCTGAGCTCTAAAAATCGGCATATCATATGATAAGAAGAGTTCCATCTTGTAGGGACCATCTGCACAAGTTTTTTTTCAATCTGGTCTACCTGTGCTTTTCTCAACTCATCTGGTGCAACTACACTTTGCTTGAACCATGTCACAATATCTTTTATTGATTTTATCACATCTTATAAAGCAGTTATGGGTCTTATAGCTTTTTCAGCAATAAGGATCAGCTGGTAGGCAAAACAATGTTTATGGCGTTTATTGCCAAATAACAAATCAACTGCTTTGCACATATTTGCTGCACTATTAGTGACTACAGCTGTAACATTCTCATTAGCAATGTTCCATTCTATTAAAACATTTTCCATTTTGCTCACTATATATTCAGATGTGTGTCTATTATCTAATTCGATGACACCAAAAGTATTCAAATGCAGTTGAGCGCCGTCACCAAAATGAACAGTAACACCACGGTAGCTCCTAGTCTGCATATCTCCATATATCAGTCGTCATGGTCAGGTGTTTAACTTCAAGTTTGTTTTTAAATACACTCGCAACTGAATCATATTTTTATCCAGCAGGGTACTTATTGTCTTGCGAGAAGGTATTTTGTATTGTGGGACTATGGTTCTCATCAAGTATTTGAAACCTTCATCCTCAACCACTGAGATGGGTTGAAAATCTTTGCATATCATATACAAAATGGCAGTGGTTGTTTTATTAAAATTTCTTCCATCTCCTGACCAGGAAAAAATATTTTTAAACGACTGAATAATTTTTGGTTGCATCTCATTCGCTTTAGGATTCTTTGCAGACAACGTACTTACATTGCTGCATGAAGAAAAAGGCAAGTCATTGTTGTTGCCACCAGCCGCTGAGGTACTGAGAGTACTGGGACTACTGACAGTACTGAACTCAATATTTCGGATTCATGACAATCTATGTTTTCAGGAGCTATCCTTTTGTTTTTATTGGAGTCTTCTATTTTAAATTAGGTTACAAATGCCTTTGGATGTGTTCCTTGGAGGTGACATTTTAGATTTGAAGTGTTTCCTGAGTTCTTTATTTTTCTTGGACACAATAAGCACAGGGAGAATTAATTAATTAATTAATTAACGCCAGAAATACTTTATACACAATGAAATTAACACTACGGAGAATCACGCACACAACTCAAAAAGCACTACTTATTGCTTGCAATACCAAATACAAGTAAAACTTCTCCGAAACCATAATCAGTAAAAATCTACAACAATGTTTTCTGCTGCAATGTGTCGCCATCTATCGTAGTGAAGTTAAACGAGTCCAAAGCGCGTTCGATTAGTATTTTAGATTTAATGATGCGGCGACCAGAAAATTGCGGACTCACTAAGTTTCCTTTTTTGTGTATTTTTAATTTGTAATTGAGTAATTGAGATTTTCAGCAAAACATCTACGCAAATTCTTCAAAATATAGATGTTTTCATCGATGGTTAAAGTTAACAACATCGATGGTAAAAACATCGAACGTAAAATATCGATGTTTTACAAACATCGATAATTATCGCCCACCCTTAATATAATTACATAATTGTTTGTTTGTTATTTGAAATTATAATTAAGAAAGGTCCCCAACTTTGCTTTTGCGACCCTGTATAATTTAAAAAAAAAGTGCGATACAGCCCACTGTTCATATGCCCCACCCTGTATACACTTATTGCACTCGTATGCCAAGAGGCTTTTGCGGCCCTGTATAATTTAAAAAAAAAGTGCGATACAGCCCACTGTTCATTTGCCTTACCCTGTATACACTTATTGCACAATGTATTAAATCCATATCGTAGCATAATCTCACCCCAAACAAGTTACCGCCTATAGTGCACATTTTGAGCCGTGTGGTCTTTTTTCTAAGAAAATCCGCTTACTAAAATAACAAACATTAATCTTAGCCAAGAAATCTACCATTCACCGAAAAATTAAGTGCATTTTTGCGCCTCCCACATAAAGGGATGCTCGTTAAAAGACAAAATCTACCTATTTAGGGTGAAAAAAAGTTAGGAATAGATGCTTAGGACGGATATCGACGCATTAAGTAAATATGCGGCTTTTTTTGACCACCCGCATGGCGATTTAAAGCTACCCTACAATTTTGACCACACACAAACGCACATGAATGCATCTTTTCTATTTTAAAAGCGTTGGATTTTAAACCTAATTACATATTTTTTTGATATACCCTTGTAGGAATTTTTGTAACGCCAAGCACTACAAAAAACTAATGGCAAAACACATTGGCTTGGTGTTTTGTCATTTGTCTTGGCAGCACTTTGAGTTTTTTAATTACGAAAATACGGACCGAGAGGTGGCTCTTTCTTGTAAAAAAGGAAAACACATATTTTCTTACCACAGTTTGTTTATATTTTTAAGACAATTTATTTTGATACATATAAATATATGCAGCCTTTCTCCTATACATTTCAAAAAAACATAATTTTATAAGGTACATCAATAATAGGTACATACGTTTTTATTAATTTTCTTCTAAATCTGAAGCAAGTTTCAAAACTTTGTCCAAAATATATTTGGGCAGGAACGCCTTGATATCAAAAAGTTCACTCCATAATTCTAACACAATCAATCCGTTAATTAATGTGTTCAAATCAAGTCTCTAAAGTATTCAACACAGAGAGATATTGCTTTTTTGTATTTTTTTTTCGTTAAGCTGCAATTGAGAACGTTCAAAAACCCATTTCGGCATTTTCTGCTTCAAAACACCTATCTTGAAACAACAAGTCGTGAAATTCTTTGTAATCTTTGAAATCAAACGAAGACATTTTCCTTGTGAGGTAAATATTTTAATATAAAGAGTCACAACGTTTTACTAGGCATCTCGTCAGCTTCTAAAAGATATCTGCTATTAAAGTTCGGAATCACAAAAAAAGAGTCTTTTGTAGGTTTTCTTCTGACATTAAGTCGTAAAATGTATTCTCGGAAAATAATCCATAAATAAACTGCTGATAAAACAAAGCACCACTCAAATATCTTCCAACTTTTTCTATTTCCTCACTGGTAGCTTGCTGTTCTTCAGAATTTGATATAAATTGCCAATGCACTTCAGACACATAACTTGTCACTAAAATAATATTTAAAGTAATTTTTTAACAAATTAATTTTGTTCGACCAAATCAATCTTTAGTTTTGACTGTGTACGGGCCCCAATAAATTTGGGTTCACTCTGTCGAAGGTATGTTAAAGTACACTTTTGGTAATTGTTTACAGCTGAAATAAAGTCCTCGCTAAATTTTTCCACCACTCTTTTTGGTAAAAACGTTTTAAACTTGTGTTCTGTCGAGCTGTCACATAAAGTCACCAAAATTGATTTTCCGTATCTAGTGCTAATTTGCTGCATATTTTCTATTACGTAAACTTGATCCACATTTAACTTGCAAAATGTTTTCACTTCCAGTGACATGTTTTTCTCTTCATTTAACATGGCATTAAAATCACACAAAAAACTTTTATCAATTTTCATTTTTTCCAACGTTTAAACTAGTTATGATGCTGCGTTGGACAACGGAGTAAGCACCAAATACTGTTTTTTTTTGGAAAATAAAAAAAAAAACGTTTTATTTTTGATTGTTTAGACATGTAAAGTGTTTATCTAATATGGTTGACTTTAGGTTGGATAATATTAATTTAGGTATTATTGCCTTAGAGGTATAAAGAATAGGGTTTTATAAACTTACTTGCTGTATTTTACAACGTAGTTTTGCGGAAATAGGGCGGTTAGAACGTTGTTTTATGTTTAGAAATAAAGCACAATGACAGTAAAAAAACGTGTTTATTAACTTAGTTTAAAATCTTTGGGTTTAGTAGGTACCTAAAAGCTGTAATTATACACTCTTAAGATTTTCATAAAAAGTTACATATTTTTATGGAATGTATTCACACATATCTAAAAATTTTGCGGATTTTTTTGTGATTTTAGCGAATAAGAAACCCATCGTTGAATGTTGTTGTGGTATTTTCTCAATCGGATAGTGTTTATATCATACGAGGTAATTTGTATCCACCTCTTAAGATTTTCAGAAAAAGTTACATATTTTAATGGAATATATTCACACATATCTAAAAAGTTTGCGAGTGTTTCCTTCTTGATTGATAGTGGCCCATCATAGACTTCCGTTAGACCATGAAGAGATACTTCAATCTTGGGATTTTTTTGTGATTTTAGCGAATAAGAAAACCATGGTTGAATGTTGTTGTGGGATTTTCTCAATCGGATAGTGTTTATATCATCCGAGGTAATTTGTATCCACACTGACTGGGTTATTTTGCGTTTAGGATCTTTCCATATTACATTTTCTGCATTAGTAAAATTTTAAAAAAATTTTTGATGCATATAAATAATTGTAAATGGATTGTTAACTCTTGATTTTGCTATGACATCTGCCCACTGAAGAGGGATGTAAACCGACGATAGTTGTTTTTGACGTTCTATGAGAGCAAAGTCTCTATCGCATGGCAAAAAGCTGTGTCCACTAGTCAAGAACTTCTGCTTTACTTCGGTAAAGTATTTCTCCAGCAGTAAAAGTCGAAGTAATGTTATCATCTTCCAGTTGTTATTTTGACCTACACATCTATCTGACCAAATAACACATTTTCTTTCTTCTCCTGGAGCAAGAGGGTTGAAGTTTGTAGTTACTTAAAATAATAATGCCGATGCTATCTCAGTGGAGCCTCGATGCGCCATTACTTCACGCCATACCATCATTGTAGCACTACCATTTCTCATATTGTGGACAGCATAGTTGTATGTAGAAAGTTGCCTCTGGTAGAAGATCGATGAATGAGTCAATTTGGGACAAAAAAGTACTTGCTGCAAATCTGTAGATAAAACAACATAATTAGGGTTAACTTTAGCTATGTCAGTATCTTGTCTTAATCTTTTGTATCCTGCTTCTGCTCGCATGTGGTGTATTTTACTTTCATTTTCAATCTCCTTTCTTTCATGATCATTGGTGACTGCAGAGAGTTTATTAAAAAGCTCGTCACAGTATGAACAAGTATCTGACCTTGAAAGTCCAAAACGTAAGTTAAATTTACTTTTGAAAATATCATGATATGTGCGTAGTGACATCTTTGTATCAGGGTATTTTTCTAAAAATAGTCGGTACATTTTTGAAATGCTATAATGATTTTCCTGTTGTGGAAAAGACCTAATATGTTCACATACTTTGCCTGTATCTGTTAATTTTATTTTTTTCGGGCGATTAGTATGGTTGCCACGTTGATCATTTATATTTGCACCTAATTTAATTTTATCGACAAGGTACTGAAGCCTTCTAGGAGTAATCGAGAATATATAGCATACTGTTGCTTTGCATACCTGGACGTTATCCACTCTATATTTTACCGTACATTGGCGGCGAGATGTAGCTTCTTCAACTCTTCTTCTTTTTGGCTCTTTCAAAGATATAGCTTGATGTAGATAATGAGACTGTCCATCGTAAGTTAGCGATCTAAATGTCTTGAATAATTTGAGGTGATTACCCACTAATAAATCAGCAGATCACCCTTTAGCAGACTGGCGACACTTGCAGACACACATATGAAAAAAATATAAATATATTGTTAATTTAAAATATCATATTTATTATATAACATTTTTTATGTTGCCTAAGCCCACGTCCTGTGGCTTCGATACACACAGGTGTGTATTATTTTTATTAGTATTATTAAACAGCCCTTAATAAAATATAAAAATAATAAGTTATGCCAACTTAACTTACTTCATCTGGGCACTTTACTTTTATGAAATGTAGGAATCTCCACCATCTCTGCAGCGTTTTCTTGCATTTTGCTTCTATTTATCAATATTTAATTTCGGTTTTTTGCCTCTGTTAAGTTGTGTAATAACTGATTCGGTCAAACTCACATCCATTTCTCTTCCAAACAATAGACTACGTAGTAAAACAATTTAACCTAATAACCACGTGGCAAAATTTGGCGCGAAAGAAACACGACAGGCACATACAACGTTATTACACCGGAGTATGCAAGTCAACTAATTTTATTACCATTATAAAATATGAATAGAAGCCCTGTATACTCCTACCACTTTATAGGTTGATTATTTCGACCACATACAACGTTGTTACATGGAAAACTCGAATGTGCCTATATTGATGGTTACAACGTTGTTCCAGCATAGCATTCATTTATATGTTCTTTTTTTGCTTCCCCACTATTTTAAATTTTAACATAATGAGTAAAAAAAGCGTTTTTTATTCGTGACGTAACCTATGATTCGTTATGCTTGTTTCGGTCCCACCAAGGCATATTAGGCATGTCTCTGGGTAAATTAATTGATATAATTTTTCTTCACATATAGCACACGTCAAATACTACAATTCATTTTGTCTTTTTAATGTAGATTGACGTGTTTATTGTGGCCGATAGGAGTGTTAATCCCTTGATTAAAATAACACTCACAACATAACGCAACAAATTGTTCCTCGCTGATTTTAGTTGCCACATAAGACTGCGTAACGCACATGGTCTTCTAAAGGTACCCCGGTTTCACGGTTTTATCCGCTTTAATATCCCGAATTCTTACGAGACCGGATGTAGCACATGTGCTCTTTTCGTAGAACATCTCATCATTATCATAGTCTTGTTCCTCCAAGGGATTAATCAAACTATTAACATCCCTGTCAATCACTAACTCTACAAGTAACCATATCTTCATATTTCTTAAAGAAAACCATAAAAACACCCGGAATCAACTGAACAAAACCACTCATTTTTGGTACTTTTTTATTTAAATCAAAACCACGCATTTTATTTTTTAATTTAAATAAAAAAATCGATATATTTGTTATCACTCTAACAAAATATAAAACTACAAAGAGACAGTATTTTTTACTAACACTTCTATGTGCGGCATCCCCACCTAGCTCAAAAAATAGTGGAGGAGGAAAATGTCATCCCTTCCTCGCTAGAAACTAAAGTAGTGGTGGGAGAAGAGTAGAGGGGGTAAGTAGAGGGGATAAGTAAAAAGGAGGGGGTGAAGAGAGTAGGTAAAGAAGAGAGGGAGAAGAAGAGACGGGAAAAAGAGAGGGGGTGAAGAGAGGGGGAGAAACAGAGAGGGTCCAAGGTCAAGGGTCACAAGTCAAGGGGGTGAAGTGGGGGGGGGTGGCCACACCCATCCTCATCTCCTCATTTTATTTGATAGTGGCTAACATCCCCTACTATCTCATCTACCTCCCGTTTTATAAGTTCTCGGCATCTGAAAATAATGATAATGTTTTATTAACTACCTACTTTTTTGTACCTACTGAGATTTTCCATGCATTCTAGAATCATTATAAGAGTGTAACCAGGCCATGTAATAATATAAAATATGAATGAGCATTCAGAAAGACACCCAGTGACTGTGCCGGGAATCGAGCTCGGGTCACCACGTCCACTCACTATTAACTGTTATTACCTACCTTCCATAAAATAATATTAATTCTACACGTCTGTAATAGTTATTTTATTAACAAATTACCATCGCGCAGTCAAGAGGTGGAGGATTCGGCCGGACGAATCCTCCCCAGCCCTTGCTGGCCGAATGCTCCCCGCATGTGTTGAAAGTTTTAAACAACATTTTGAGGTTATATTTTTATATTTGGGTTTTCGTTGCAAGTAAAAGTAAATTTGTCAACAAAAACTATCAGAGCAAATTTATAACTTATGACATTATTTTCAAAATAATAAATAGTCAAAAACTTACTTTTTATATCACTTTAAACCACATTTAATTTTGCGCAAAAAATGAGCAACATCAGCCCACAAAAATTAATAAGCAATGACCGTGCCTGACGTACGAATAGAATGACAAGTAAAAAAGGTGGGTAATTTAAATCAACACGGGAATATTTGCACTGACCGAAGCCTCCCCTTGGCCGAATGCTCCACCCTCTCCCCTACACATAGGTATCAAAAATTAAATATTTTTTTATTAAAAATTAAAATTAAGATAAAAATACATTTATATTAAAACTATATACATAAAACTATATACACTTTCCCTCAATAAGGAAAAAGAAAAAAAATCAAAATCCTTCTCTTTTCAAAAATTTTCTCTCCTTTTCCTTTTTCCTATTAAAGCGTCCCTCACCTTCCTCAAGTTCCCGACGAAGGCAAATAATTATCGCCTGCGCGTCGCTAATCGATTGCTGTATTTCAAGCCTCTGCTGCCTGACGCGCTGCATAGCGTCGTTTTTCAACGTGGCAAAAAATTCCGTCTTCGTCTTCGTCTGGAATTTGAATTGCCGGAACCGGAACTTGCTGGGGGCCCCGCACAAGTCGTACTTCCACCGGTGTCCCCCTCTGAGTCTGGAAAATGGAATGGCCCATCGCGGTCGTGGTTGGAGGGGGGCAACTATTCCCCTTGGTTGAAGCCGTCCTGCCCATCTAGTGTAAAATAAAAAAAACTTTAAACATTGTCCTAATGTCAAAAAATAGTAAACTGTCTAAATACTTAGCTTTGCCTAAGGTTTTTACTATTTAAATAATCAGCTTTGCCTGAGGATTTTTTTTAAACGTAATTGCTTAAATGTGAACCGATTTTGATTAAATAAAGCCTATGTACATCCCAGAAATTCAAGCAATTTAGTAGTAAAACTCCCATTAAAATTGGTTTAGTAGTTTTTTGCGTGATCGATGGTGGAACAGTCACACAAACATACAACAGACCAAAAAAATATATTGAATTTGTGGGATCCATGACTTTTGCTTAACTAACTTATTATAGGTATACAGGGTGTTCCAAATTCGATGCTAACCATGGTCCCTAACGGTAAAAGATACACCAAAGTTTAAATTGGTGCAAAGTTGTGCAATTTTATGCTTTGCTTAAAACTAAAAACAAATTTTAAAAAATCCGAGCAGTTCCAAAGAAAACCGAAAGAAAACTAAAGTTTCTGCTAAACTAAAATGTTAAATCTCAAAAAGGAATCCCTCGTCAGGTAGATCTTAAAGTGCCTGTAGACAGTTTTAAGGATTTTTTCCCAACTTTGGAAATAAAGGCGTAAGAAAATAAAAAGAAAAAACTCAAATTTTGGTTTCTTTCGGTTTTCTTCGGAAAGGCTCGGATGTTTAAAATGTTATTTTTGGTTTCGTGAAAAACTTTTAATTGTGCAACTTTGCGCCAATTTAAACTTTGACGTATCTTTTACCATTTGGGAGATCTCCATGGTTAGCATCGAATTTGAAACACTCTTTATATCTAGATAAAAGCAGATGATACTTTATTTTAAAAAAATCAGCTGATTTTAATGTGTAAAGCTGTGGCTGTTCGAAGTCCTTATTTAAATTAATTTTTTAAATTTTATCAACAAGCATGAGTGCGCTATTAAAAATGTAACACTCAAAAAAATCGTGCAATAACGTGTCGAGAACCTTCTGTCAAAACCTGTTACTACTCTTATAAAAAATAATTACAAAAAATAATAGTTTTTCTGCGAGCGTGCGAAAATCGCATGTTCCATACTTTTTTTAGCAAAAAATGTTAAAAAACTATTTTTAGTTTATTTTCCTCACGTCGCGGCGTAGAAAAACAATTGTTTCTATCACTTGCGGAAACCTATTTTTTTCCGTACTTTAAACGCATCACAATGTCATTTGCTTGCGCCAAAAAATTAATTTATGCACTTGTTAGGAAAAATAGCTGTTTTTTATTCTAGAAAATAAGAAAGGAAAGGTAATTTATACAAATAAAAAAAATGGTTACCTTCTGAAGGATGCCGGCGTAAAGAATACCTTCATCGGCTCGTGTAGAGGGATCTCCTGTAAAGGACCGTCCTCTTGCGTAATGAGGTTCACCACTTCATCGTCGCTGTCTTCTACCACCTCGTTCTCGTTTGGGAGCCTGTCCTCTATCACCTCGTTGTTTGGAAGCCTGTCCTCTTATAACCTTAAAATAAAATTATGATTGTTTTCCACAAACCAAAACTACACTTTTTTGCACTCGACGCGCGTTTCGCTAACAACGTTAGCATCATCAGGAGACGATAAACAATGAACTAAATTAATCTACGCCCTATCTTATATACAATCCTTTAGTGGGCGGAGATAAGACTAATAATTTGTGATTGATCACGATTTTTAATCCTATCTCCCCTCAACCAAAGAATAAAGTGTACTAAACGGGATGGGTCCTCTATCTTTATTTAAACTATTTCTGGATTTAATGATTTCCATACTTTCATATGCATTCAAAAATACTCTTATAACCTTGTTGTCGTTGTTTACAAGCTCCGTGTCGAAGGAAAATGGTGGCATGTCAGTCCACATATCTTGTTCTTCATAAGCAACCATATTAAAGTTCTCTCCTGACATTTTTTTTAACTAACACGAACAACAGAACACCACAAAAAAGTTTTTAAAAAAATCTTCCAAGTTTGGAAACTAAAGACGGACTAACTTGGTATTTCCGTGCCTGCCTTAAATGAAATCTTTGGTTTACCACCCTCTTATTTTTTAGCTCCTCCCTTTGACTTCGCTGCACCAATTCCTAGGGAAGTACCTTTTTCCTCTTTTTAAAGCATGTTCTACGCTCTCTCACCGACGGACAAAATATTATAAATGTTACATAATAATAACAATTTAAAATATTAAAAGAACACTTTCACGCACGCCGTGTGTAAAAGTATTCTTTGCGTACACCATCGATAAAAACACAACAGTTTATTGAAAATTGAAAGGAAAATGAAAGGTATTTTTCGCGCACGGTGGCGTGCGTAAAAAAATACTTAGGCACACTTTTTTGTTTTTACCGATTTTTTTTCTAGGTATTTTTAGGTAAAGTTTTTAACACTGCTCTTTAATGCATAAAAATAAAAATATTTAATCTAGACCAGACGTTTCTAAGCTAGTCGGAAAAATTTTGTACCTCACCTGTGCGAAAAGTGTCTTCGCACTGGTTAGGTAAATAACTATTTCCTACGATCGTGCGGGAAACGCCACTTTCTCGCATGCATTTTAGGACATGACCATGTCTGTTTTCTCGATGTTTATTTTGATTTTCCACAGGTCGCACCACTCTTGGAAGGCATTTGCTTGTCTTTGGAGTCTCAGGCTGACTACATTCGGGTTTGAGTGAGATGCGGACACTCCCAAGTCATCCGCGTAGCTGTAATTTTTGGTTAGCCTGGTGGTTGGTAGGTCGGCGGCGTATAGGTTATAGAGTAGTGGAGATAGAGCGGATCCTTGTGGTACGCCTGCGGAAATTCTGCGGATACCAGATCTGTATTCTTCCATTTTCACTCGAAAGTATCTTCCTGTCATGAAGGAGTCGACTAGCTTGGTGGCATGCGTTGGGAAGCCATTGTTTCTGAGCTTGAGGACTAGTCCATTGTGCAATACTCGGTCAAAGGCTTTTTCTATGTCGTATAGGACCACGCCGGTGTGTCCACGGTGTTGGAAGCTGTTGGTAATGTTTTCCACTAGTCGGGTGGCTTGTAGGGTGTTGTCGAGCGTCTTAATGAAGCCGAATTGTTCGGAAGGCAGGATCTGTTCAGTGACTGGTAGCTCTTCTATGCGTGATAGGATGATTTTTTCGGCTATCTTGCCAACTGATGGAAGTAGACTTATTGGGCGGTAGCTGGTGGCCAAGTTGGATGGTTTTCCGCTTTTCTTGATCAGGATAACTTCTGCCATTTTCCATTGGGTAGGGAAATGATGGAGTCTGAAGATGGCATTGACGAGGCTTGCTATTTCGGCATGTTGCTTTGGTAGTAGGTGTTTTAGCATGGCATTTGTAATGTGATCGTAGCCTGGGGCCTTTTTTCTTTTGGAGAATTTGATTATGTCCTGAACTTCTTTGGGGGTGCACAATCTGAATTGGTTTGCAGGTTGAGTGGTCCTGATCTGTATCACTGCTTGGGCCTGTCTGTCTAGTTGTTAAGATCTATTGTTGACAAGAATTCTATTGTTTTCGGTGAATTGGGCTTCTAATGATTCGGCAAAGACATCTACTTTTTGTTGTGGGTTTTCAATGATGGCGTTATTATGTCTGAGTGCAGGAATAGGGATCCTTTTTTCGTTGCCGAGTGTTTTGATCATTCGCCAGTAATTGTTGTCTTCAATATTTAGGGAATCTATTTTATTTTGCCAGAGCGTGTTGCTGCATTCTTGGATTGTTGTTTTGACCAGGTTGGTAAGATGGTTGGCTTCTGCTCTTGTGAGCTGGGGGATTTGGGGGTTCAACGGGAGTAGGTTTTGAGCTGGTTGGCTTGTGGTGGTGGTGGTGGCAGCTTCCATTGCGTTTTGGATTTCGGATTGACATTTGACCACTGCTTCTTCCAGTTGGTTGATGTTATGGATTCTGGGTATTGGTGCTGTTTGGTGGAGTTGGTTTTTAAAGATGTCCCAGTCTGTCTTTTTGGTTTCGATGAGGTGTACATGGTGGGTGGCAATGTTCCCAATAACTGTGGTGACTGGTAAGTGGTCTGATCGTAGTTTGTGATGGACTATGGGTGGACTGATTGCTCTATTGATATTCTTTGTCAGAAAGACATCTAGCGTGGTTGGCTGACGATTTTCAAAGTAGTGAGTAGGTTCATTGGTGGTCTGTGATGATGGACTCTAGCCCGGGACCATAGTGGTTTGTACTTGGGCAAACCCATGCTGTATGTGTGGCATTGAAATCTCCTCTGAAGATGAATGGTTGGTTTTGGTGTTGGTTCAATAGTGCTTCGAAATCTTGTGTCGGGAAGTTTTGATTGGGTCGATTATAGATGGATGCCACTCTTATGCAGGAATCGTTGTTAAAGGTGATAGAAATTTGGGTTGTCTCTAGTGTCTGTAGTGGTGGGTTATCCAATAGGTGGTGCTGGATGTTCTGTTTGATGGCAATGAGTGTGCCACTTAGTCTTGCATGCTGGCGATCTGTCCTATAGATTCTATAGTTTGGCAGTGTGAAACGGTGATTGGGTTTGAGGAACGTTTCTTGTATCAGCACTACATCTATGTTTAGTTCATGAATTAGATCTAGTAGTTCTAATTTCTTGTCGTGGATGCCATCTATGTTCAAAGTCATCATTGTAACGGTGGTTGGTTTGATGGGTTTAGGCTGCATTGTGGAGCTGTGGTTGGAATAGTTGTGTCAGAGAGTCGAATTGTTTTTTCAGTGATGCCATCATAGCTGCAAAATTTTTGATCGTTGCAGCGATGTCATTTGGTAGTGGTGCCTGTGGTTGCGCTTGGGTGATGGTGCGATTTTTGCCATCCCATACGGTTTTGGTGGGATCTCGGGCTTGGAATGTTCGTTGTTGGGTTGCTGCTTTTGGTTTGGGTGGCGGTGGCCTTTTCGGACAGATGCTGGCTTTGGCTGTATGTGCTCCACCGCAGAGGCAGCATTTGGCGGGGCGGTTTCTAGGTTTTTGACAATCTTTGGTGAGGTGAGGTTCCGCACATTTGACGCAGCGGGACTCTGCTGTGCATCTTGATTGGTTGTGACCGTAGAGCTGGCACCGACGGCATTGGGTTTTGAAAGGGTTTCTTTTTAGGGATTCGACCTTGATGGAGAGTCCTAGGAATCGGTTTAGTTCGTATATTTTCTTCTCTGTTCTGGGCAGGAAGATCAATACCATTTTCATCGGGACTCTGATGCCATTCGCTAGTCTGGTCATTCGGAAAGCATTCAGGACTTGGTAGCCATCTAAGGTGAGTTGGTCTTTCACTTCATCTGCTGTGAAGTCGGTGGTGATGCCTTTGAGTACTACTCGCAGTTTTTTCTCATCTTGAGTTTCATAAGTATGATACTGGTGCTTGTTCTGTTCTAGAAGTCGGGTAAGGCTTCTGAAGTCTTGTGGGGTGGAAGGTTGTAGTTTCACTGCCTGGTCGGTGGTTTTGGCTGAGTCTATAGAGAGCTGGTTGTCTCGGATGAGTATTTGGACAGCTTTGAACTTATTGTCCTCTCTTAATAGGATTGGTGGAACCCTAATCTTGGGCGGCAGAGCGTCTGCGGGTGTCGGAGTTTGCTGATGGGTGGCGTTGATATTGCCATCAGTGCCATCGGTGGTATTATGGGGCTTCTTTGCCCCTGTCGGTGTGTTGATGGACTCCGCTGGCCTCTTGTATGCCACCGGTGGTGTCGTCATTGATGGAGATTGTGCGGTGTCGTTAGTCTTGGATCTCAGTTTTGTAACTTCTGCGGCCAGAAGTTCATTGTGCTGCTTTAGTTGGCGTATGTCTTGTTTGAGTTGCTCCATTTCAAGCACTTCTTCTCGGAGCTTATCGTTTTCAGCTGCTACTGAATCCAGTGCGTGATCGTCGTAGCCGTCGTAGTCTTCATTCTCCCCTAAGTCCATATTGGCCGGGTTGGGATCGCTTTTCTCTTCTTTGCTTCTGTTCGCTCGGCCTGCAGCGCTACCGCCCATGTTGAGTGGTACCGGAACAGGGCTGTTACTTGTTTTGAGTACTAGTGCCGAGTAAATTTAGGTCTTTACTCTCCCGGCACCGCCGCAACTATTTGACTTGCTATAATATTTTCAATAAAAATTGTTCCCAGGTTAACATTGATTGGAGCTTTAATTCCTGAGAAAAAAATATTAGAAAAAAATCAAACAGAATGGGTATTATTTTAACATGCTTTAACCCTTAACAGTAGGGTAGGTTAGCCACTTTCAAATAAAATGAGGGTGGGTGTGGCCACCCCCTCCCTTCAACCCCCCTTTAAACCCCCCCTTCACACCCCCTTGACTTGTGACCCTTGACCTTGCCTGTGACCCTCTCTTCTTATCCCCCTCTACTCCCCCCTCCCTTCACCCCCTCTCTTCTTTCCCTCTCTTCTTCTCCCTCTCCTCTTTACCTACTCTCTTCTCCCCCTCTTCTTTACTTATCCCCTCTACTTTTCTCCCGAAACTATTTTAGTTTCTAGCGAGGGGGGGGATGACATTTTCCTCCTCCACTATTTTCTCGGCTAGTTTTATGTTTTGTTCTTCAGCATTAAAGGCTTACCAGTAGTATATTCCTTAGGGTGGTTCATCAGCTGGAGTTGATGCATTTGGGATAATGCTTAATTTATTATTTCAACACCCCTAGCACAGTTTAAGGGATCTTTGAAATAAATTTTCTTGAATCTGGGATCTAACAATGTAGACACTGCTAGGAGATGTACTTTTTCTGCTGGTCCACAGCTAATTTTAATTTCCTTCAAAAGGTTGCTTTTAAGAAACTCTGCAGTATCTGAAGAATTTGCCGCACTGGTGTCAACTGATGAAATGCTTCTCTTTAAATTATAAATGAAAGGTATTACAATGCTGCTTGTTGAATATGTTTGTCCAGAAAGTTGTGTTGTTGCATTATCGAAGGGTTGTAGAAGCAACATGACAACTTTTAAATCTTCTATGTCACGTGCTGTTATCATAACAGGGGCAGTTGCATGTCTATTTAAAATAACATTGACTTCTCTAAGCTCCAAAAATCGGCATATCATATGATAAGAAGAGTTCCATCTTGTAGGGCCATCTGCAAGTTTTTTTTCAATCTGGTCTGCCTGTGCTTTTCTCAACTCATCTGCTGCAACTACACTTTGCTTGAACCATGTCACAATATCTTTTATTGATTTTATCAGATCTTGTAAAGCAGTTATGGGTCTTATAGCTTTTTCAGCAATTAGGTTTAGATGGTGGGCAATACAATGTATACTGCCAAATAACAAATCAACTGCTTTGCACATATTTGCTGCACCATCAGTGACTACAGCTGTAACATTCTCATTAGCAATGTTCCATTCTATTAAAACATTTTCCATTTTGCTCACTATATATTCAGATGTGTGTCTATTATCTAATTCGATGACACCAAGAGTATTCAAATGCAGTTGAGCGCCGTCACCAAAATGAACAGTAACACCAAGGTAGCTCCTAGTCTGCATATCAGTCCATATATCAGTCGTAATGGTCAGGCGTTTACTTTCAAGTTTGTTTTTAAATACACACGCAACTGAATCATATTTTTTGTCCAGCAGGGTACTTATTGTCTTGCGAGAAGGTATTTTGTATTGTGGGGCTACTGTTCTCATCAAGTATTTGAAACCTTCATCCTCAACAACTGAGATGGGTTGAAACATCTTTGCATATCATATACAAAATGGCAGTGGTTGTTTTATTAAAATTTCTTCCATCTCCTCACCAGAAAAAAATATTTTTAAACGACTGAGTAATTTTTGGTTGCATCTCATTCGCTTTAGAATTTTTTGCAGATAACGTATTTATATTGCTGCATGAAGAAAAAGACAAGTCATTGTCGTTGCCACCAGCCGCTGAGGTACTGGGAGTACTGGGACTACTGATAGTAATGAACTCAATATTCTTTTGTTTTTATTGAAGTCTTCTATTTTAAACAAAGTTTCAAATGCCTTTGGATTTGTTCTTTGGAGGTGGACATTTCAGATTTGAAGTGTTTCCTGAGGTCTTTATTTTTCTTGAATACAATAAGTACAGGGAAAATTCTGGTGTATTTTTGCATTTTTAAAGTAACGCCACAAAATACTTTTTCTTGGAGCCATATCATAGAAACAATGAAATTAACACTACGGAGAATCACGCACACAACTCAAAAAGCACTGCTTATTGCTTGCAATATAAAATACAAATAAAACAATCCGAGACGGAATTCGGGACTGCCCCGAAACAATAATCAATAAAAATCTACAACAATGTTTTCTGCTGCAATGTGTTGCTATCTATCGTAGTGAAGTTAAACAATTCCAAAGTGCGTTCTATTAGTATTTTAGATTTAATGATGCGGCGACCAGAAAATTGCGGACTCGCTAAGTTTCCTTTTTTGTGTATTTTTTATTTGTAATTGAGTAATTGAGATTTTCAGCAAAACATCTACGCAAATTCTTCAAAATATCGATGTTTTCATCGATGGTTAAAGTTAACAACATCGATGGTAAAAACATCGAACATCGAACGTAAAATATCGATGTTTTACAATCATCGATAATTATCGTCCACTATTATTACATAATTATTTGTTTGTCGCCGCCGAAACAACATTCCTATGCATTAAGTAAATATGCGGCTTTTTTTGACCACCCTCATGGCGATTTAAAGCTACCTTACAATTTTGACCACACACGAACGCCCATAAATGCATGTTTTCTATTTTAAAAGCATTGGATTTTAAACCTAATTATATATTTTTTAAATATACCTTTGTAGGAATTTTTGTAACGCCAAGCACTACAAAAAACTAATGGAAAAACATACTGGCTTGGTGTTTTGTCATTTGTCTTGCCAGCACTTTGAGTTTTTTAATTACGAAAATACGGACCGAGAGGTGGCTCTTCCTTGTAAAAAAGTAAAACACATATTTTCTTACCACAATTTGTTTATATTTTTAAGATAATTTATTTTGATACATATAAATATATACAGCATTTCTCCTATACATTTCAAAAAAACATTATAAATCTGAAGCAAGTTTCATAACTTTGTCCAAAATATATTTGGGCAGGAACGCCTTGATATGAAAAAGTTCATTCCGTAATTCTAACATAATCAATCCGTTAATTAATGTTGTCAAAGTGAAGTCTTAGTATTCAACACAGTCTTAGTATTCAACAACTCGAAAATATACTCTATGTCTCCTTGCAAGTCGTGAAATTCTTTGTAATCTTTGAAATCAGACCAAGACATTTTCCTTGTGAGGTAAATATTTTAATATAAAAAGAGTCACAACGTTTTACTAGGCATCTCGTCAGCTTCTAAAAGATATCTGCTATTAAAGTGCGGAATCACAAAAAAAGAGTCTTTTGTAGGTTTTCTTCTGACATTAAGTCGTAAAATGTACTCTCGGAAAATAATAATAATAATAATAATAATAAATAAACTGCTGACAAAAAAAGCACCACTCAAATATCTTCTAGCTTTTTCTATTTCCTCACTGGTAGCTTGCGAATTCGAATTAAGTTCTTCAGCATTTGATATAAATTGTTAATGCGCTTCAGACACTTGTCACTAAACTAATATTTAGATTGGAGCTTTATTTCCTGAGAAAAAAAAAATTAGAAAAAATCAAACAGAACATGCCTTAACCCTTAACTGGCGTGGTGACATTTTGGGATAAATTGATATAAATTGTTAATGCACTTCAGACACATAACTTGTCACTAAACTCAAGTCTTTTTTTAACAAATTAATTTTATTCGACAAAATCAATCTTTAGTTTTGACTGTGTACGGGCCCCAATAAATTTAGGTTCACTCTGACCAAGGTATGTTAAAGTACACTTTTGATAATTGTTTACAGCTGAAATAAAGTCGTCGCTAAATTTTTCCACCACTCTTTTTGGTAAAAACATTTTAAACTTGTGTTCTGTCGAGCTGTCACATAAAGTCACCAAAATTGATTTTCCGTATATAGTGCTAATTTTTCTATTACGTAAGCTTGGTCCACATTTAACTTGCAAAATGTTTTAACTTCCAGTGACATGTTTTTCTCTTCATTTAACATGGCATTAAAATCACACAAAAAACTTTTATCAATTTTCATTTTTATTGTGTTTCCAACGTTTAAACTAGTTATGATGCTGCGCTGGACCTGTTATTCATTTATATGTTCTTTTTTTGCCGCCCCCACTATTTTCAATTTTAACATAATGAGTAAAAAAAACGTTTTTTTTTCGTGACGTAACCTATGATTCGTTATGCTTGTTTCGGTCCCACCAAGGCATATTAGGCACGTCTCTGGGTAAATTAATTGATATAATTTTTCTTCACATATGGCACACGTCAAATGACTACAATTCATTTTGTCTGTATAATGTAGATTGACGTGTTTATTGTGGCCCATAGGAGTGTTAATGCCTTGATTGAAATAACACTCACAACATAACGCATCAAATTGTTCCTCGCCGATTTTGATTGTCACGTAAGACTGCGTAACGCACATTGTCTTCTCAAAGTACCCCGGTTTCACGGTTTTATCCGCTTTAATATCCCGCCTTCTTACGAGACCGGATGTAGCACATGTGCTCTTTTCGTAGAAGATCTCATCATTATCGGAGTCTTCTTCCTCCAAGGGATTAATCAAACATCCCTGTCAATCACCAACTCCTCTCTACAAGTAACCATATCTTCATATTTGTTAAAGAAAAACATAAAAACACCCTAAATCAACTGAATAAAACCACTCATTTTTGGTGCTTTTTTATTTAAGTCAAAACCACTCATTTAATTTTTTAATTTAAATCAAAATCGATATATTTGTTATCACTCTAACAAAATATAAAACTATAAAGAGACAGTATATTTTACTACGACTTATATGTTCGGCATCCCCACCTAGCTCAGAAAATAGTGGAGGAGGAAAATGTCATCCCCTCGTCGCTAGAAACTAAAGTAGTGGTGGCAGAAAAGTAGAGGGGATAAGTAAAGAGGAAGGGGCGAAGAGAGTAGGTAAAGAGGAGGGGGATAAGAGGAGAGGGGAAGAAGAGAGGGGAAGAAGAGAGGGGGGTAAAGGGAGGGGGGAGTAGAGGGGGAGAAGAAGAGAGGATCAAAGGTCAAGGATCACAGGTCAAGGGGAGTTGAAGGGGGGGGGGTGACCACGCCCACCCTCATCTCCTCATTTTATTTGAAAGTGGCTAACATCCCCTACTATCTCATCTACCTCCCTATCCGTCTTTCCCTTATAAGTTCTCGGCATCTGAAAATAATGATAACGTTTTATTAACTACCTACTTTTTTGTACCTTGCATTCTAGAATCCTTATAAGAGTGTAACCAGGCCATGTAATAATATAAAATATGAATGAGCATTCACAAAGACACCCAGTGACTGTGCCGGGAATCGAACCCGAGTCACCGCGTCCACTCACTATTAACTGTTATTACCTACCTTTTATAAAATCATATTAATTACACACGTCTGTAATAGTTATTTTATTAACAAATTACCATCGCGCAGTTAAGAGGTGGAGGATTCGGCCGGCCGAATCCTCCCTAGACCATGCTGGCCGAATGCTCCCAGAAACCGATTTTGATTAAATAAAGCCTATGTACATCCCAGAAATTCAAGAAATTCAGTAGTAAAACTCCCATTAAAATTGGTTCAGTAGTTTTTTGCGTGATCGATGGTGGAACAGTCACACAAACACAAGACAGACCAAAAAAATATATTGAATTTGTGGCATCTATGACGTTCGGTTAACTAATAATTTCTACTCATAGATTTATTATAGGTATACAGGGTGTTCCAAATTCGATGCTAACCATGGGGATCTCCCAAACGGTAAAAGATACAACAAAGTTTAAATTGGGGCAAAGTTGTGCAATTTTGTGTTTTGCTTAAAACTAAAAACAAATTTTGAAGAATCCGAGCGGTTCCGAAGAAAACCGAAAGAAAACTAAAATGTCTGCCAAACTAAAATGTCAAAACTCAAAAATAAATCCCTCGTCAGGTAGATCTTAAAGTGCCTGTAGAAAGTTATAAGCATTTTTTCCCCAGCAACTTTGGAAATAAAGGCGTAAGAAAATAGAAATAAAAAACTCAAATTTTGTTTTCTTTCGGTTTTCTTCGGAACCGCGCGGATTTTTAAAATTCTGTTTTTGGTTTCGTGAAAAACTTTTACTGCGCAACTTTGCTCCAAATTAAACTTTGGTGTATCTTTTACCGTTTGGGAGATCCTTAGGGTTAGCATCGAATTTAGATAAAAACAGATACTACTTTTTTTTTTAAAAATCAGCTGATTTAAATTGTAAGTATTTTTACCCTCCAGGCCGCAAAACTCGGTCATCCAGCACCTGTATTTTTCGTGGCGGTTCGTCCATAGCTGGACCACGGATCCTCGAACAGCTGCCGCCGTCGGAGCAGCCCCGGATGATTCAGCCTTATGAGTTGCATTTAATCTGTAAAACAAAAAAAAATATAAATAAACACTGGGTACCCTAAATTTTTAATGTGTAAAGCTATGGTATGGCGCCTTAAATTTCGTCCTTTTCGAAGTCCTTATTTTAATTAATTTTTTAAATTTTATCGACAAGCATGTGTGCGGTAATAAAAATGTAACACTCAAAAAATCGTGTAATAACGTGTCGAGAACCTTCTGTCAAAACCTATTACTACTCTTATAAAAAATAATAACAAAAAATAATACTTTTCCTGCGAGCGTGCGAAAATCGCATGTTCCATACATTCTTTAGCAAAAAATGTTAAAAAAACTATTTATAGTTTATTTTCCGTCGTAGGAAAACAATTGTTTCTATCACTTGCGGAAACCTACTTTTTCCGTACTTTAAATGCCTCACAATGGCATTTGCGTGCGCCAAAAATGACTTTATGCACTTGTTAGGAAACATGTTTACCTTGTGAACGATGCCGGTGTAAAAAATACCTCCATCGGCTCGTGTAGAGGGATCTCCTGGGGAGGACCATCCTCTTGCGTAATGAGGTTCACCACTTCATCGTCGCTGTCTTCTACCACTTCGTTCTCGTTTGGGAGCCTGTCCTCTATCACCTCGTCGTTTGGAAGCCTATCCTTCATCACCTTTTTGTCGTTGTTTAGAAGCTCCGTGTCGAACGAAAATAATGGCATGTCAGGCCACATATCTTGTTCTTCATAACCAACCATATTAAAGTTCTCTCCTGACATTTTTTTTAACTAACACGAACAGCGGAACACCAAAAAAATCTTCCAAGTTTGGAAACTAAAGATGGACTAACTTGGTATTTCCGTGGCTGCTTTAAATGAAATCTTTGGTTTACCACCCTCCCATTTTTTAGCTCATCCCTTTGACTTCGCTGCACCAGTTCCTAGGGAAGTACCTTTTTTCTCTTTTTGGAGCATGGTCTACGCTCTCTTTTTTTACAGTATGTATCACACACGGACAAAATATTATAAGTGTTACATAATAATAACAATTTAAAATGTTAATTATAAATAAAATATTTTGCTACTTGCGTGGGTAAAAGAACACTTTCACGCACGCCGTGCGTAAAAGTATTCTTTGCGCACACCATCGATAAAAACACAAAAGTTCATTGAACAAATTTATATGTATAAAGGTATTTTTCGCGCACGGTGGCGTGCGTAAAAAAATACTTTTAGGCACACTTTTTTGTTTTTACCGATTTTTTTTCTAGGTCTAGTTCAACTTTTTAGGTAAAGTTTTCAACACTGCTCTTTAATGCCTAAAAATAAAAATATTTAATCTAGACCAGACGGTTTTAAGCTAGTCGGAAAAATTTTGTACCTAACATGTGCGAAAAGTGTCTTTTCGCACTGGTTAGGTAAATAACTTAACACTTCGTTCTCGTGTGGGAGCCTGTCCTCTATCACCTCGTTGTTTGGAAGCCTGTCCTTCATCACCTTTTTGTCGTTGTTTAGAAGCTCCGTGTCGAAGGAAAATGATGGCTTGTCAGGCCACATATCTTGTTCTTCATAACCAACCATATTAAAGTTCTCTCCTGACATTTTTTTTTTAACTAACACGAACAGCGGAACACCAAAAAAAATCTTCCAAGTTTGGAAACTAAAGATGGACTAACTTGGTATTTCCGTGGCTGCTTTAAATGAAATCTTTGGTTTACCACCCTCCCATTTTTTAGCTCATCCCTTTGACTTCGCTGCACCAGTTCCTAGGGAAGTACCTTTTTTCTCTTTTTGGAGCATGGTCTACGCTCTCTTTTTTGACAGTATATATCACACACGGACAAAATATTATAAGTGTTACATAATAATAACAATTTAAAATGTTAATTATAAATAAAATATTTTGCTACTTGCGTGGGTAAAAGAACACTTTCACGCACGCCGTGAGTAAAAGTATTCTTTGCGCACACCATCGATAAAAACACAAAAGTTCATTGAACAAATTTATATGTATAAAGGTATTTTTCGCGCACGGTGGCGTGCGTAAAAAAATACTTTTAGGCACACTTTTTTGTTTTTACCGATTTTTTTTCTAGGTCTAGTTCAACTTTTTAGGTAAAGTTTTCAACACTGCTCTTTAATGCCTAAAAATAAAAATATTTAATCTAGACCAGACGGTTTTAAGCTAGTCGGAAAAATTTTGTACCTAACATGTGCGAAAAGTGTCTTTTCGCACTGGTTAGGTAAATAACTTAACACTTCGTTCTCGTTTGGGAGCCTGTCCTCTATCACCTCGTCGTTTGGAAGCCTGTCCTTCATCACCTTTTTGTCGTTGTTTAGAAGCTCCGTGTCGAAGGAAAATGATGGCTTGTCAGGCCACATATCTTGTTCTTCATAACCAACCATATTAAAGTTCTCTCCTGACATTTTTTTTTTAACTAACACGACCAGCGGAACACCAAAAAAAATCTTCCAAGTTTGGAAACTAAAGATGAACTAACTTGGTATTTCCGTGGCTGCTTTAAATGAAATCTTTGGTTTACCACCGTCTCATTTTTTAGCTCATCCCTTTGACTTCGCTGCACCAGTTCCTAGGGAAGTACCTTTTTTCTCTTTTTGGAGCATGGTCTACGCTCTCTTTTTTTACAGTATGTATCACACACGGACAAAATATTATAAGCGTTACATAATAATAACAATTTAAAATGTTAATTATAAATAAAATATTTTGCTACTTGCGTGGGTAAAAGAACACTTTCACGCACGCCGTGCGTAAAAGTATTCTTTGCGCACACCATCGCTAAAAACACAAAAGTTCATTGAACAAATTTATATGTATAAAGGGATTTTTCGCGCACGGTGGCGTGCGTAAAAAAATACTTTTAGTCACACTTTTTTGTTTTTACCGATTTTTTTTCTAGGTCTAGTTCAACTTTTTAGGTAAAGTTTTCAACACTGCTCTTTAATGCCTAAAAATAAAAATATTTAATCTAGACCAGACGGTTTTAAGCTAGTCGGAAAAATTTTGTACCTAACATGTGCGAAAAGTGTCTTTTCGCACTGGTTAGGTAAATAACTATTTCCTACGACCGTGCGGGAAACGCACTTTCCCGCACGCATTTTAGGACAGAAAGCTTAACCCGAGATTTTCCCGCACTGGGACTTGTTATTATCGTTTTTTTTTCTTAATTTTCTTCAAATACAAAGTCAGCTGCAGTCGCATGCGCGAAAGATCAACTTTCCGCACTAATCAGAATAGAAAGTATTTTCTACAAGAGTGCGGAAATAACAAAGTATTTCCCGTACTGAGAATAAATTTGCCCTAAAACCTTTCACTCATATATTTTTTTTATTATAGGATTTTTGTTGCTCTATGTGTTCCAAGTAAAAAAATATATTGATCTTAACTTATTTGTTATGAGGATAAGATTTAATGTATCCTTAGATCCCGTTATAAAAAAATATAAAAAAATTATTTAAATCATTTAAAAAATCATAACTGAAGAACAGTCACCCCTATTACAATGTGGCTTTCGAATTTTGACTTGCTATAATATTTTCCATAAAAATTGTCCCCAGATTAACATTGATTGGAGCTTTATTTCCTGAGAAAAAAAAATATTACAAAAAATCAAACAGAACATGCCTTAACCCTTAACTGACGTGGTGACATAAACCACGTTGTGAGGTCCCTGGGACTCATTTTTTTGACAACAGATAACGACAGTTAGCGACAATCTTTCAATTTTTATTTTAGGGTAAAAAGGGCTGTTTATTAAAGACACTAATGAAGAAAATTAACTTTATTTTAATATAAAACCATTTTACTGAAAAAAATCTAAATGAAAAAAAAATACATTTTATTTTAAATGCGTAGACAACCTTACGTCATTAAAATTTTTATTAACCAACTATTGTAGCTCTTTGTCTGTAGTATGAACCTGCAAAAAAGGAAATACTTGGTTAATACAAAGTTATTTATACAAAAATCTGCAAGGATTATTTACCATGATTTTTTTTTCATTCATTCACTTTCATCGGCATCAACGAACGAGGCAGTTTTGGCATATCTTCTTACTACATTGCAGGCAGATTGGCTTTTTTAACTTCTTTTTTGATTTTTAATTGCCTTAGGAGCATACTATTGGAAATATTAACACGCCAGAACGAATCCGTATCAGGTAATTCAAAGTTGGAAATCAAAGTGTATGAGGGTGACCAGTGGAACCACTGACGAGCTCACGCTGATCTTTTGTTTTTAGATTATTTTCGCTTGATGTAACTGATTTGAAGGTATTTTAATTTCTTTTTTGATTTTTAATTGCCTTAGGAGCATTATCCTATTGGAAATATTAACACGCCAGAACGAATCCGTATCAGGTAACTTGGATAAGTACCAGTGCCGAACGATACCTATTTGTGAGTGATTCAAAGTTGGAAATCAAAGTGTATGATGGTTTTTAATGATATATGGGGACCAGTGGAACCACTGACGAGCGCACGCTGGTTATCCAGAGCGAAACATCGTTTATTTTCGCTTTGGTTCTTTGTGTGTTCCTTGTCGGATGCTCATCCAGGTTTGAATTTTCGTTATTTCCACCCAAGATCTTTTGATCTTTTGTTTCTAGATTATTTTCGGTTGATGTAACTGATTTGGAGGTTTTTTAACTTCTTTTTTTATTTTTCTTCACTCCGCATTTTTCGGGTTTACTGGGTATGTACATTTTGAAACGGCGACGACCTCTGAAACCCACAAGCATTTCGTCTACCGTAACATTTCCACCCAAAGTAAAAGCAGCCTGAGAATTTTGGTTGATTTTTTTTTACATTCCTGATATTGCAGCCGCTGAATCGATTTTCATACGCTCCTTTCTTTCGTTGCGTGTATCAAATCGAATACATGTCAGAAGAACTTGAAACCTGCGGGCTGAAAGGAATAATGATTTGGAGAAAGATGAGGAAACTGAAGATATTAGCAAAGAATCGTTTGGGAAAGAAAATTCAGAATTTTTTCCAATTACTCCGCCATTAACAAGCACGCCCTCAAACACTTCAAGTTGACCGATAGTTCACTTAATACAACAGAGCTCACTGATAGTGATATATCTTTTAAGAAGATCTGGAGGAGAATCACAAACTATAGCTATGACCTATACAGAGTGGGGACTTTAATTTGCGCAAATTCGCTACAGCTTCAGGTTGAAAGATGCGGATAAAACTCAAAAACACTTCAATTGAGATTTTTTGTAAGTTTTTCGGTCATTTTCATCAATTTTTTTTTCATTTCCTTTAGAGGGTGAAACTCACACAGACTTCATTTTTTTTTTTTTTAATGGGATGGTACCACTTGTTGCACCTTGTTGGAAAGGCCTTTCCAAAAAAAAATTGATTGTGCATTTTTTTTTATTTTAACTTTTATGCTATTTTATAGCGTGAAAAAAGAAGAATCGGGGACGAAATTCAACAAAAATTAGTTGTGCATAAACTGGGCTCTAAAATTATAGTCAGTGTGTTTTATCTTGAAAATTTACACAAAATTCAACCATCTACATGGTTAGGAATACCCAAATTAATCAAAGAACGCTAAGTGGATTTATTTCATTTTATTTTAAAAACTGTTCAAAATGAGCACCATTTACTTTTTGACAAAGAGCAACACGGTGGTAAATTCAGCTTGAAACCTTCGTTTCTGGTGTAATTTACCGAATTTCTTCTCTAATTCTATCCTTTAGCTCTTCAATATTATTGGGTCTTGTGGCGTATAACTTAGATTTTAATGGAGTAAGATCAGGAGATCTAGCTGGCCATTCAATGAATCCCCTTCTTCCGATCCACCTGTTCTGGAAAAAGTCATTTAAGAACTGGTCGTACCTTGAAAGCGTAATGGGGTGGAGCCCGATCTTGTTGGAAGAAAATTCTTTGATCAATGGTTCCATCTTCTGTCGGAAACAGGTACCAGCGTATTTTGTAAAAATTCCAAATATCTGTCGCCGGTTAAATTTTGGTCCAAGAATATGGGTCCAATAATTCTATCTCCAATTATTCCAGCCCATACGTTGATTTTTCCTTGATATTGACTATGCTGCTCAACTATCCAATGTGGATTTGTTTCTGCATTGTACCTACAAATCTGTTTACTCTTTTTAGTTGCAGTGACTTACGAAGTACCATTTGATAGATTCACTTTTTAGCTGCAATTTCAATAAAAAAAAATTGAAAATCTTTCATACAAAAAGAGAAAACCACAAGAAAAGTTGTCTCAAAGTACCCTCGACCCTTGGGGTTACTTTGTGACACCTAGGTTTTTGCCTTAAAATCACAAGCAAATGACTTGTAGCACAAAGTTACCCTCGTGCTTTTCTATAGAGATGTGATATGAACCTAGAACAATGCCTAAAATATATTTTTTCTCTTTTATTTATTAAATAATAAGGCTATAAAAGCTAACAATTTTTTTATTTGCACAATGGATAAACCGAACTTTTATAACTTAAAATTAGAGGCTATCATATGCAGTTTCTAAAACTAACAGAAATTATACTTAAGATTAGTTCTAGATGGTGTAAAAGAATTACATATCAACCAGATCGTCCAACTCAGGAATATCGAATACTGACCGTTTTCCCCGTTGTCTACGATTTCCAATTAACATAACTATGTCCCCATTGTCATAAAACAGTTCATCTTTTCTATCGGGCCACTTCCACTGATTACCATGAGGGACTATAACGTTGACTGTGGCACCATTTTTCGCAACGCTGGTAATTTCGCCAGGAAAATACTTTCCATCATATTTGACTACTAGAAACCTGCCCACGTTTCTATCAAGAAAAGAGTCCTCACCTTTTTTTTGTACTTCGTTTTTATCGCTCCTACCTTCGAAATCAGAGAACGTCTCGTCCCAGGAACTGTCTTCACTTTCTTCATACCGAGGTTCTTCTTCGGTATCTGTACTTTACTCAGATATTTCAATAAGTTTCTTTTGTTGCTTATTTTTCTTAGGAAGTTGAGAAGTTGAGGGCTGGCCTTCATCAGGTAAGTGGGCGTCAGTTTTCTTATTTGCATTTTCGTCTAGTAAGAAGTCCGTGCTGCTTATACTTCGCCCTGCGGAACGTTCAACTTTTTCTTTCTTTTAATTTGCCTAACTGCCGTTGTTTCAGCTCTTACCTTACTCAAATGTTGTATGAAACTGTCTCCAACAAGTTCACGTACTTGCGTGTCAGCAGTTACAAGCCTGTTAAATAATCTACTTATTACCGGCTGACGATCTAGAGGAAAAATCCCTGTTTTGCAAAGGCCCGATTTTAAGTTGTCACCTGCTCTTTCTTCGAGTTGACTCATTAATTCTTTTAAAAGACTAGGAAAATCGTCTTTTGGAACTGAGGAGAATTTGCTGCCTCGACTATTTAGTTTCCAATCATTAAGGCGACATCTAATGGATGAAGAAGATGTGTTGTATTAGGAGGCAGTGCTATAAATCTGATATTATTTTGTTCACATTGCTGAATGACTTGCAAATTTAAATGGGAGCTTTAATTTTCTCCTATTATGGCCTTTGGACCTTCTTCGAAAATTTGGTAGTCGAACTACCCTGAAGAGGTCCTGTTGTAGCGAGCGTTTGGGGGTCGATTTTCGGTCCAAGTGGTCCATAGTTTTTCAGATTTGTAGTTTACATATAGGGGTGCTACTTCACAGTTATCATTTCCGTATACCATTATGGACGCACAGGCTTTGGAGGAGTTTCTAATTCTTTTGGGATATTTCGTTCCCCTTTTTGTCAAAATTTTAGTTTGCCCAGGGTCGTCAACTAAATTGGTTTCGTCGTAATTCCAAATGTTTGCCGGAGGAATCCTTTCCAGCTCTTTGTCCAAATTATTAAAAAAGTTGTTGACTATCTCCTCATCTGTGGCTACCCTAGCGTGTAAAATATTTTGTGCAATTCTTTGAGTTACTTGTGGATGACGCTTAAGGAAATATTGAACCCACTCAACGCCAGGCATATTATTTTTAAAGCAGTTAACGTTTCTCCCTCGCTTGTCCAAGTAACTCTTTAAAACACTTCAAAGATCAAATGTGTTTGCAGGGAAACCGAACGTCGAAAGTGTTATAATATGTCCCACAAATGCATTCTCTTCGTCATCGGTAAATACTCTCGGGTGTCCAGGTATTTTCTGGTGTTTTTCTTTTATCTTAGACCACAAAGTGTTTCTGTGTATGCCATGCTTTTCCGCAGCCTTGCGTAGTGACAGCTTTTTTTTCTTTAATTTCATCAAGCGCCAGGTTTAACTCCTCCTCTGTATAGCTAGCATAACTACAGGAACCGATTTTGCGCTTGTATGTCCTAGGCATGATATGATGTCTAAAAAAAAACAAAAAAGTAGTTAAAAAGTTGCTTTTATAAACAAAAAACCTGGCACAACTTTCCAGGGGTTACTTTGTGACACCAAAAAATTGTCACAAAATGCTTTTGTCGAAAATTTAAATAATTAAAAAAACCATACTTTCATTATAATTAAAACTAAAACAAAATAACAATAAAATAATGCCAAATTAATGTTATTAAAAAAAAAATACCTGTAGGAACCAATCTCTTACCTTAACCTCTCACCACCAGAAAGTTGCGGCATGAACTGCTTTTCACTGGATTTCAAGGCCAACTGAATCGAGCCCAGAGCGGAGGCACGTTCAACCGAAGAAAGTTCAGACTATACGCGATAGGGGGCGCACATATGGTAGTTGTCTGGTTTAGCATTAAAATCGGTGTCGCACGAACGGTAAACAGTGCAGCAAATAAATAATGTTATTTTAAGGCTCTGTCACAAAGTTAGTCAGTGTGTCACAAAGTAGCCCCACTTTACGGTACGTGAAAATCGGTTAGCAGTTCAGCAATTTTTTAGAGGAATATGCATATTGTGATAAAAGAGCCAGAAAGTTCACGTGTAGTTTTTAGGGCTATTTATTATGAGAGTTTTTACTGGAAGCTACGCCCGTGTGTTTGTTCTATAATTATTGTTACGTTGTTTCCATTCTTCTGAAATGTTTTGGAATTTTCTCGAACTTCAATCTTTCCTAAGGTGGGAATACATACATGCAAACAAACATAAAAAATACAAATAATAACCATTCTTTGCTTCGCGTAGTCAGGTACAAATATGTATCAGATTGAATTATCGCTACTTATAGTTGCATCTGTAAGAAAATTCCTAGAATCGCTTCTAGGTGCCATGACATCACCATTTTGTCTGGAAACATTAGAAATATTGTTATATTCATTCGACTTTGTTGTCTAACGTTGATAAAGTGAAGTGAATTCTGGAATGTAGAAACATAATCAGTGGCGAATTTGACCGGGGGAACAACTTTGGTGTGCCAATCTTACTATTAAGTTGAGAACAATCTTCTCATCAGGTTGGTTAGGAAAAGGGCGAATGTCTGTATTGCCACATACGTAATTTCTTTGGAGGGGGGCAACAAAAACGTGATCAATTGTGTTAAAGGGGGAATAAGTCAAAAAGCCCAAAAAACTCGTGAAATAATTCATCAAGGGCCCAATGACAAATAGATGTACATTATTACTATTAATTACCACAGTAGATGATTAAACACGAGACGATCTAGCCTTCGGAATTACCTCATCGTCATAAAATATTTTGTAAAAGCTTTTTAGGGATTTTGGACTTGTTGCTGTATGTTTTGCCTATCCATTTTACAAATAATCCCGATATTTATAAATATAATTTATATTGTTATTATTTTGTCGCAGCCGCATCGAAAATCCCGGCGCGCGGAACAAAGGCATCGTCTTTAGTATACATGGCGGTTATATCTAATTCTTCTTGTACTCGGTGAAATTTATAATCAATCGATCGATGTTTAAAGAGCTTTACCCCGGAGAAACTTACCGTTCTATTATAATCAAGTTATTCTAATTTAAATTTTCTGTACTTGCTTATTAATTGAATAAACATTTATTAAAGTAAATGAGAGCAACTTCCTACAAAAAATTAAAATAATCAATGGACGATCGGCTAAGTTTGTCTATACCCATAGAACTTTTGTTTATTAATCTCATGCAGTAGCAGATAGAGAGGGGGGCGATGGCCACCCATTTTTAATTTGACCTAACCTTAAAAATCCTTGACAAGTATGTGCTTTCACGTAATTTAAGGCAAACATTTTCGCCTGCGGCGCTTTTATTACCTTATCATTATAGCTTTTGATAACCAATAATACAAAAATTTCGCATGGGGCGCCTAAATATGTCTCTTATGATGGAATAAATTTCGCATTCAATTCAATTCAATTCCATTTAAAAATGCTTTATTATCAAGTAAGGTAAATTACACAGATAAAGCATGCTATAACTAACAAAAAAAACACATCAGTCATACAAAGAAACAAAAATACAAAAAACAATAGTTATGGCTATAAAGTTAGCTACCAGCTCTCACTAGGAAGATTATTTGTAAATTTTAAACACTTCGACAAATTAATACATAATAAATAAACTAATTAAATAACAACTAAAAACTAAAAACAGCACAATTAAGGCACTACATGTAAAATATTTTGTCAAAAATGTATAAAAGAAAAAACAATTTACTTTACAAAACCAAATTAAATAATTTTAAAACTGTACCTAAGTGCTAACGGCCAATTAATTCTGTCAAGATACATAGACGACAAGATAAAAGGTAAAACAAAACAAAAAAAAATAACACAAAAAAAAATAACAAAAAAAATAACAAAAAATTTACACACATAAACAAGAGAAGTGAAAAATTAATAATTATTAAAGGAAAAACAAATGCAAAAAATACTTTGTTATACTGGAGGGTTGGCACAAAATTCACTCATGTCATAGTAAGCCTTCAGAAGTAATGCTTCCTTAAAATTCCTTCGGAAAAGTTTCAATGTTCCTTTGGACCGAATAGCGGCAGGAAGTTTGTTAAATATTTTTCTGCCCTCAAAAATTAACGAGTTCTTAATTAGTGCAGACTTAGGAATTTGTAGACAAAGTTGATTTTTGTGGCGCGTAAATCTCTGGGGTTCAGAGCTACGAAACTTTTGGTAGTTTTTAAACATAAGAGAACAAATAGAAGTTTTAAAAGATATTTGCTTGCTGAACCCCAAAATGCAATCCCATATCTAAGGTTGGATTCAAAGAGTGCGAAATAGATGGTTCTCGCCAACGTGGGACCCAATTCAGGTCTTACCAAACGTACAGCGAAGCATGCAGATGCAATTTCTTGCTTAAGTTTATTATGTGCTCATAAAATGTCAACTGACTATCGATCAAAACCCCCAGAAACTTGGTTACATTCTCTTGAACAAGTGGTTCATCAGTCAATTTGAGGTCTGACATATTGCATCTAAATCCAAGGATGTTAGTCTTTTTAATGTTAAATGCAAGTTTATTGGCATCACACCATGATTTTATTTTCTGCAGGTCTCGACCCATAATCAGTCTTAGTTCGAGAGGGTCTATATGATCCCACAGCACACAGGTGTCATCGGCAAAAAGTGTAAACAATCCAGAAATTTCCAACTGAACAAGATCATTAATATATATTAAAAAAAGTAAAGGTCCCAACACTGATCCCTAAGGGATACCAGACGTCACGGAGTACAGAACAATCTGACTTCTTTCACTCAAATAAGATCGAAACCAGTTAAGGACAGCATCATGAAAACCATACCTTTCTAGCTTCCGCAGCAGTATTTCATGATCCACACAGTCGAAAGCTTTCTACAGATCACAAAAGACAGCCGCGGTCGCTTTTTTGTCGTTAATCTTATTATAAACTTTATCTAGAAAGGCAAATATTGCATCATGTGTGCCTTTGGAGCTTTGAAAGCCAAACTGTCTACACGTTATTATGCTGTGTTTCTTAAGGAAATCCCATACCCTTTTTTTGACAATTTTTTCTACTAGCTTTGATAGAGTCGGCAGAAGGGATATAGGTCTAAAGTTGCTAGGATCACTCAAATCTCCACCCTTATGCAAAGGAATTACTACCCCTTTTTTTAAGCTAGGAGGAAAAACACCTCTGCTCCATGAGTCATTAATGGCCTCTGCCAGTGCTCCCAGAGCCCCATCAGAAAGCTTCATAAGTACTTTAGCCGATATATCATCCTCCCCAGATGATTTTTTATTTTTAATATCATGAAAGGCTTCTTTTACCTCTTCTACACGCTATACTACAGTAAAAGCTATTTAAGGTGTTAGGGTCGACGTCAATATCAATTGTAGAATGTTTGCTTTTATTTCGAAAATCGTTGACTATTGACCAGCTTACTTTTTGAGAATTTTTAGAGTTAATAATTTTTTTTTGATAATGCATTTGTTTTGCAGTTTTTATGACTTTAAAGAATATTTTTCGATAACTATTGCAATATGTAATAAAATTAGAATCTTCAGTGACCTTAAATTAACGGCAGAAATTTTGAAACCAGTAGTAATCCTTGATTTTTGCGTTTGAGGTTTACGTTTTAACCATTTTAGAGGAAAGGCCCTGTTGGACACAGAATACAGAACTGAATGAAAGGACTATAATGGCTCGGGGGCGTGCTTTAGTCCTAACCAGTTTACATTTGGGCTCAACTCCTTAAATTCTATGAAAGAGGCATCATTATAGATACGCCCTTGTTTTCTTTGCTTTTTCTGAAAAGCTTGCTTCAGAATAAAAGCATAGTTAACTGCTTCATGATCTGACAGCCCAGGGAACACCGAGCAGAAGGCACCATCAAAGTTGGAACAGAGGTGGTCTATAGTGGTAGCTGTGGTTTCGCAAATACGAGTTGGAGAACTAATGTGCATTTTTAAACCATAAGCTGCTAGTAAGTTCGCAAGCTGAATTGTGTCACGCGAAGTAGAATCTGTAAAGTTAATATTGATGTCACCGGCCAGCACTAATTTTGATTTTGAGGGGATATCACACAAAATAGAGTCCAGTTTATTTAAGAACTCATTAACTTCGCCAGAGGGTGAACGGTAAATACATAAAACATACATATTATACTGTTTACAAAAACAAATTGTGAACTCAAAATTTTTCTCCCTTAAGAGGCTACCAAACTTATTTATTTTACTTTTACTGAAAGCGAATGACTTTTTAGCCAGTATTAGAGTGCCACCATGTAAGGACTCCTCTCTACAGTACACTGAAACAGCCTGGTACTCTGGTATAGAAAAACACTCATCAGGGTGAAGCCAGGGCTCCGTAAGAAGAACCATATCGGGAAAATCATGCGCCTCGAGAAAGATATAGAGCTCATCGCTTTTATTACGTAGTGATTGTATATTATGTAATAGTAGTGAAATCTGTTTACAGTTTGTGTTTGTAACCGCCTTTGCAGGAGGCGTAACTATAAAAAATTGGTCTTGATTGATTCAGACTCTAAAGTGGTTTGGTGAGCATTGGAGTTGTATGCCGATGGATTCTCCAAAGCTTCCCGAACAACAATGTTCTCGTGGATGACAATTTTTGAGTTTTCTTTATAAGAATTTAGATCACACTTTCTCGCGTTAAACAAGTCAGTGATGGACTTGCTAATGTGATTTTTTCAGGAAACATCTGTCAGTCAAACATTTATCTAAGCGTAAAAACAGAATGTTTTTGGGCAAATTTGATTTCTCCGAAAACATTTTTGAAATACTAGAATAGTTATAAGAAAAATCAAGGTGTTGATTACAGAATGGTGGCGCACAAAATGTTAAATTGGTATCAACACATTTATTTAAAAGAATTTGACTATATTTGTAAATTAAATTTTTTATGTTTGGCCCCGTCAGAACCAACACAAAGTCATTATTTTAAAAGTCTCTGATGTAACACTCGACATGGTTAACAATGTGGTCGAAGGATGCATTTTGCTTAACAACAACCTGCAAAGAGCAACTATCACCTTTTTGAAGTAACTGTACAGGTGTTTCCCATAGCCATCTGTCAAGAGAAGTACTCTTGGTCCCACATTAGAATGTTCAAGAGATTTTTTAGGCTTATTTTTTTCAATTGCATCTCTTAGAATGCCTATTTCAATAAAGAGTTGTTGATTTTCTTCTTCTAAGGAACCAATAAAACTCTCTAAGATTGAGTTTAAGCTGCTCAATTCTTTTAATTGAAGTTTTTGTTCATTCGTCCAGAAGCACTTTTTTCCAAATGCGCAATTTCTTCATTTGCTTTGTTCAGGTCTGAAATGCACCATTCTTTGTCAGTTTTTAAATTCGTGATGGACAACTGAAGATCATCAATCTTATTCCTTAGTCTGCTAAGATTTGCATTGAGGGATTCAATTTCTAAATTTAAACTCTCAGTTTGTAAGACGAGGGTTTCATTTTTAATTTTAAATGTGTTTGCTTCGGTAGACAATCTTAAAATTTCGCCATCATGAGAGCATGCACTTAATTTTAAGTTTTCCTTTTTTAGGGCTAAGTTATCTTCATTTAATTTTAAGATATCTTTGGAATTTTGTTGATTTTTTTCGTAATATTTTTTAAGATTCTGTTTAAATTCCTTGATCTTGGGCACATCCTTTAGATGTTGCTTGCAATTTATGCAGTAGAAAATCAAGGTTCTCTGGCTTAGCGCTACTGCTTGGCATTCTGATGTAGATAATGCGCAATTGCGACATATAGACTTGTGGCAAAGGTCACATTTAGCACCAAAAAGTTCCCCTTCTTTGGGTCTTGATTTAAAAACACAGCCCAATTTACAATCTGCACAACTCAATTTGGTCATGGTCATATACCTTTTTGATTTATGAAATTGTTTTCAATTTTCAACTTAAAAATTTTTCAAACCAGAGCAGAGGTCCGAAACTCCCTAATATTTAAATGTACATACTTGTTTTTCACAGTCCAAAAATTTATTTTAATCTTTTTTTTTTTACTATCATGAATGAAGCAAAAACTATTTTCACATTTTGGTTCAAAAACGACCATTTTTGAGTCAGTAGTTCTCAAAATACTAAACAAACTATAGGAGCGATTTTAAAGTCACATTTACAACGTTTGTCGAATTGAAACCTGCCTATCATGTGTGGGGGCCCAGTAAGTGCTGGGATAGCATTAGCTATTGGACGCTTGCTAGCGTTTGGTTGTGACTAACTGTTTCACAAAGGCTTGGCGGTAGGTCATACCGTCCAAGGATATGCTTTGAAAAACTTCTTGCATATATTGGATAGGGAGGTTTCTCCTTGCGTTGCGGTTGGCTATCCATTGGTTGGGTGGGCCGCCTTGGACTGTGACACAACACCAGGTTGCATGGTTGTTGTTCACGGCGGGGGTTTTGATTAGCTGGGCATCAAAGAAGACGGCGGAGCCGTAGCATGATTATTGCGGCGCCTGCGCGAGAGAGGTGGTTCTTGTCTCTCCCAGTATGTTTATTCTTCCGATTTGGACGACTGGGCGTGAAATGATTGTCTGTGATTGAGCACCAGACGACGTCATTGTGGAGAATAAAACATCCGTGTTCTTAAATGTTTTGGTGGTGGCAAGTACGTTGGATATTGCGGCTATAAACTCAAAGTTGAAGCCTGTTGTGTCGGGATAGGATGAAAAGGCTGCGTTGTTAATTCCTGCAGCAAAAGCTAGGTTCTTAGCCTCTGCGCGGCGTAGGCCTAGTGGTTTGTACCCGAGTAGACACTGTTTGTCGGACTGCTTCAGCTGTGACCCCAAGGCATGGTATCTCTTCGTACAAGTTGTGGGTTTCGTTATCTGCTTCGGGTCCGGGAAGTTCAATTGGTCCATAATATCCAGGAAAGCCGGCGATAGCAGCTTCCGGTAATTGTGGAAACTCTGGATATAAGTGCTGTTTGATCTCTGTCGTTATGCTTCCTAACTGTTTAATCTGTAATAGTATTGGTTCGGGAACGCAAAACGATGTGGTTTGGACTAGAGTCAAGATGTCTTGCTCTGCGATGGTCAGTGGCTGCGAGTTGCTTTGTTTGAGGTTGATGGTTCTCAGCCAGGTCATGGCTGTGGTGTAGTAGTCGAGGAATTCAGGCAATAGTGCCTTATTCAGTTGAGGATCGTCCGTCAACAATTCTGCATACGGTTAGCCCTGTCGCAAAAACTGAACCTTCCGCGGGGTTTCCGCTCGAAGTGGTTTGTTCAGCCTTACGGTTGGAACCGGCCTGAGAAGGCCGATTTAGTGGTGGGGCCGCTGTTGCGGCGGAGCGCCTTGTTGCTGTTGGCGCTGGTGGTGGTTGCCGCGGTTCCTGTCCTCGAACGTTGCGAGCTCTTGAATCACGCTGGTTCTCAGGGCGTCCTCAATAAACGCGCTCGATTGGTTGGTCAGGGTGGTTTGCGGGTGGTTGTTGGTTGTGGTTATTCATTTTAATGGTAGGCGAATAGAAACTAGGGTGGATTGAGGGTGTGCGAACTTCGCTCCTGCAATATAAAATTGCGGCGTCTTTTTTCAATTTATGTTGGGTTAGAGGGCTTTAGGTTAGGTTAGGTCAAACTAAACCTTTTAAATCGACGGTATACGTTATGTATCATATTTTTTATGCAAATAACATCGAAAACTTTCAATTTTGGAAAAATTATTGTAAATCTATTTGATACTTCAAAAATTTATAATTTTATTAGCTTTTAATTATATTATTTTTATTTTTTAAAACATAAACAGAAAGTGTTACTTTCCACACATAGGCGGAAAATATTTTCAGCACGCAGGTGAAAAAGTTATTTTAATAAACTTTAACAAAATCATTTTTTACGAATAAAAAGAAATGGACAAATTTCTAGATGTATGTGGCAACAATTCTGTGAAAAGGAGTTCTTAACTTGTCTAAACAGGAACATGTTATTTTTGTTTCATAGGAAAATATATTTATGTAGATACGATCTTATAACATTATTTTAATTATTGATTATGATACTTATTGCAATATGAATGACGACGATTGATTTTAGCACTGCAAGCATGTTATTGTATATATAAAGAATCGATTGGCAATTAATAAATTAGATTCAAACTGTTTTTCTTATACAAACTCTAACTATATTAGTAGCAAGTGCTTTGTTTGGTTGCTATATAATTTTTATTTAAACTTGTAGCAGGTGCGTCGTCTGGTTACAGGTCTTTCACTCAAACTCGTAGCAAGTGCCTTGTCTGGTTACGAGCCTTATTTCCGATTTACAGCAAGTGCACTAGTCTGCTTGTAAAGCACTTAGCCTTATTTCCGATTTACAGCAAGTGCACTAGTCTGCTTGTAAATCACTTTAACTCTCTTTCTGCCGTATACAAGTGCCGTTACTTATTATAGTCTAGCAGTCTAGTAATAAGACTTCTTTTTCCTCTACTCTTACAGTCAAGAGTTTTAAGTATATATAGAACCTAGCGCAAATAAATCCAAGCGCTATACATGGTTCTTTGAGCAAAAAGTTACTGCGGTCAAGAAAACAGCACCCAGCATCGGTCCCAGTGGTTCGACCAGTAGCAGTCCCAGAGGTCCAACCTAGCCCAACATCGGTCCCAGAGCTCCTATCAGTAGCGGTCTGGGAGGTCCAATCAAGCTCAACAACGGTCCTAGATGTCTCACCAGTAGCGCTCCCAGACGTCCAACCGAGCCCAACAACAGAGAGGTAACAACAATGGCGATCGAGAGGTCCAGCCAAGCCCAACATTGTTCCCAGAGGTCCCACCAGTAGCGGTCTCAAAGGTCCAACCAAGCCCAAAATCGGTCCCAGAGGTCCCACTAATAGCGGTCTCCGAGGTCAAACCAAGCCCAACATCGGTCATAGACGTCCCACCAGTAACGGTCTCAGAGGTCCAATCAAGCCCAACATCTTTCTCGGAGGTCCCACCAGTAGCGGTCTCAGAGGTCTAACAAAGCTTAAAAAGGGTCCAAGAGGTTCAACCGAGCCCAACATCGGTCCCAGAGGTCCTGCCAGTAGCGTTCTCAGAGGTACCAACATTAGTCTTGCCCAATCTAACCCAATCCAACATAACACAACCCAAGGTCCATGGGATCCAGTAGACTTGATAGTTTTGTCTATGCTGACAAAAACAACTAATGCTTGTTTTAAATTTGGAACTAGCTACTTACTCAAAATATTTTTGGTAATTTTAAAATCGAACCTGTCTTTCCCTGTCTTCTTAGGAATTTTTTGGTTTATTTTAAGGGATTGTTCATAAATTATGTGCCTATAATAAAATTTTTGCCAAATTTTGATGCCCTACCCCCCTACTAACACTTGCAACTCCCTCCTCCCTAAAATTAAGTAACACTTATACCTAGTTTGAAAATGCCTTCCCCTCAAATCATAAAAAATACATATATCTTAATTCTTATTTTATTTTATTCTAGATTTTTGGGATAAAAGTGTTACATAACAAGTTCACCTACACCTCGCTCCACCCCTTGGTGTGCTGGGTAATTTATTGACAGTCCCTAAATAAAATATTAAAAAGCATATTTTTAAAAAATATTTATCGTTAAATAGCAAGTGTTTTAATAACCAATAATATGTTCAAAATTCAAAAGATAAATTTGAAACGTGAAAAATAGATGAGAAGTCAAACACAGCTTTTACTAAATTGTCATCACTGTATCTAGGTTTCCTCAAATACGTTTAATTTATACCTGTTTTAAACAGGTAAAAAGTCTCTATGTATGCAAAATAAGGCAAAACCAAGGGCAAAACATTCCCAAAAAATGCAGGTTTGATTTTAAGCTTACCAAAAAATATTTTCGGAAGGACCTCCCATATTCGTGAGCAAATTAGAAACAGGCATTAGTTTTTTTGTCAGCATACACAAACTGACCTATCAGGTCTTCAGGAACATGGTAGTCATAACAATAAACAGAGCTTTTTTTTGGCTGACAAGTAAATTTTGTATTTTGACATAAAAGGTTGTTGGAATAGTAAAAAAAAAGAAAAGAATAAATTTTTTTTGTGTCATTTAATACAGAAGAGCATGTGAAGTTTTATTTTAGCCTGTTTTTTAAGCTTTTCATAGTTTTAGAATTAGATATTATTAATAATGTTAAAAAATTGATAAAAAAGATACATTAGTTGCCTCTAAACAATTTTATTTTGCATCCATTAAGAACCAATTCGAATTTGTTGTATACTTATTTAAACTTGTTCTTATATTACCAACTGTGGATTACCTAACTATCATTTGTTTTTTTTTTCAATGCGATTCATAGTCGGAATTATACCCATTTGTAATGACCTTATTTACTTATTGGTGTCTGTGGAAACACCTTGTATAAAGCTACCTGAGAAGAAGCTATGCTTAAGACAGTCTGTAACTAAAATTAAGGGGCCATAATAATGGCTGATTACAAATATTATGTTAAAGCAAGTTAAGCTAAACATTTTCCATCTTAGAAAGGGAATAAAAAAAATGTAGATAAATGACTAATTTTCATCAGATCAAAATTTTGAAATTCATAAAGTTTTTTTTAAAAAAACAATTAGTTTTAAAGATTGGTATGCAATAACCACTAACAATTATTTTTGAATGTTATGTTTTTTGAGTTAAATTTTTCCTTTATTTTCATTAAATTTATCAGCGAATGGTATCTGGAATGTAGAAAAAAAACAGAATACCATTCCACACTGTTTCCAAGCAACAAACAATTTAGAACAACTGCCTATATTTTAAAGAAAATCTGTTGTAGTTAAATAAATTAGTTAGAGACCCCTGACTTTGGTTTCAGAACTGAAGTACCTAGGGGTCACCTTAGACAAGGGGCTCACCTGGACACCACACGTTGCGAAATTGACCAATAAGGTGCAAGCAATGATGTGGCAACTGCGTCGAGTGGTTGGCCGCACCTGGGGTTTGAGCCTCAGAAACCTCCAGTGGATGTACACGGCAGTACTAAGACCAAGGATCCAGTACGGATCAATAGTCTGGTGGCCAGCAGTGGAGAAGGTCACTACTACCTTCAAGCTACAGGGAACCATATGCAGAGGGATAATCGGCGCTATGAGGACTGCACCTATACAGGCACTCGAAACCATTCTGGGACTGCCGCCGCTTCCGATCTGGATCAGAAAAGAAGCGATGGCGACCCACCTCCGGCTGAGAGATACAGGTCATTGGAGAGGAAGAGGGGAAGATGCGGGGCATAAGTGATCATCCCAGACAGGGAACTATGGCAGAGTGAAAACCTCCGCGAACAGTTCGAGGAGAGCGCCGTGATTTGCTACAACGACGGTTCCAAACTGTCGGAGAAGCAAACAACAGGATCGGGGGTTTACGTAGAAGACCAGGAGGTTCGAAAGAGCTGCCCGCTCGGAGAGCAAGCCACGGTCTTTCAGGCAGAGGTGTATGCCAGAATAATGGCTGCAACGATGGAGGAAATAAAGAACGGTACGGAGGAGCATGTTTATATATGCTCCGACAGCCAATCGGCCCTAAAGGCACTAAGGGCGCCTAAAATCAACAACACCCTGGTGGAGGAATGTGCGGATGCACTAGAATCCTTGGGAGAGGGCAAACAAGTGACACTTATGTGGGTAACGGGACATATGGGGGTGCAGGGGAACGAGAATCCGACGAGCTCGCCAGGATCGGGGCAAGCACCCAGTATGTAGGGCCAGAACCACTCCTAGGAACAACCAAGAGGCAATTGCAAAGTCGACTCAATAAATGTGTTTATTTTATAGTAGAAATCTTCCTAAGAAGGTGTATGATAGATTTAAAAAGGAAAAACTGATGGTTATGTGATGATTAAAAATCTTGGTTATTTATTTTATAAAGTCATATCAAAAAAATCAATTACCTTCACCGATAGTTTTAGGATCATTTCTACTGCAAAACAAATCTTACTTGTATTTTGGCTGGAGACCACCTTTAAGTAAGTAATTATTTACATGCATTTTTTACTGACCTCTAGCCTTCTTATACCAAAAAAATATATAAAAATTAAGTAGGTAATTGCAGACTTATCTCTAATAAAAACCAAAATATCTATATCATATTTTAATTTATTTTGTTGCTGGAAGATAAAACAAAACTATTAAATTGTTAGATTATTGCCCACTTTTTATTTAATTTTTGACAGCTGACACGAGGTATGGCATAGACCAACATAAATATATTTTATGCACTTCCAGGAATAAATGCACCCATTTAATTCCGATTTTGCGGGAATAAAGTGAGTTATTTATTCCCTAGGGAAATAAAGTAAAATTTATTGACATAGCGACGCATATGTTTCTGCGTTTCGGCATACTGGATGTTATCGTTTGACATAAAGACAGAGCGAAGGTACATGTGGCGGTTTGTCTACAGAGTGCGATTTTTTGAAAAATAAATAAAAAAATATAGTTATTTTTTTTACTTTTCTGCTTATACTAAAGTGCATAAAATAGTATATAAACATCAGGAGTAAAGTGATGCTTAATCCCTCGACAAATTATAGCCCTCCTTTCGGTCGGGCTATAAACTTTTTGGCTCGGGATTAAATGTACCACTTTACTCCCTAGGTTTATAATGTACTATTAAATTTAATTTTTAAGTTGTCAAAATTAGTGAAAATAGTTTTAAAAAGAGTACGATACTTGTCCTGAATGGTTCTGGCAGCCAAGGTCATTAAACAAGAAAAGTCAAGTCAAGTTCTCTACAATTTAATTTAACTCTACCATCAATTTACTAACTCAGTAAGTTGATAACTTCTACAATTCAATTTAACTAAGCATTCATAGTTTTAAGATATTTGCACTTAATAATTTTAGAAATAAAGGATTTTTTTAAGAACTTATTTTTGTTAAAGCAAACCTAGTTACCTATCATTCCAATGCCACCTATTTTTCTCTATATTATACATCCTAATCCTAAAACAGCGCTCAAATAAAAAAACTTCGCATGGCCTAACAATTATTTGATGACACTGTATAAAAGTTGTGGCTAGGTACATTTATAAAAAGATCACCCTGTACCTATATATATATATATATATACCTTTGGACAAAAACCTTAAACCTTAAAAAAGCTTTAAATCTAAAAAAAAAATTGGAAATTACTAATTATAGCAAGCTGATCAAACAATGGTAAGTATGTACCTAATAGTAAATAGCAAATAAAAATGACGGCTTTTAATAAAAGGTTCTCACTAAAAAAAAAATAGAAAAAAAAGGCATTACTTGGCAATTGATTGCATGCAAGTCTTGCTTTAGTAGTACCAGTAAAGCGAAATGGAAATAGAAGACTTGCAAGCAATTGTCATTTTTTTAGCGAGCTCTAATTGGCAACTTGAGCGCCCCGGGGTTGTCTCTGTCTTTCTTACTAACGTAAAGAAATGCAGAGGTTGATTTCTAGGGCGCCCGGGGTTTCCAACTCGAACTCACTAAAGTCCGCTTGACATGGAGCACTAAAATGATATTTGCATGCAAGTTGTCTATTCTTGTCTTGCTTTAGTAGTACCAGTGAAGTAAAATGGAAGACTTGCATGCAATTCTTATTTTATTGCTCCATGTCACTCAGTCATGTCAAGCGGGTAGTAAGTGTGGTTATAAAATCAGTATCCGGCCAACCACTGCAAAACAGACGACTTCCACTTTTTTCATATTTCCAAGTTCTTTTGCTGCCAGAAAGTAGAATCTCGCCCATTTTTTTGAGTTTTTTTATGAAGATACTCAAAAATTAATCTCACTTTCTATTTCCAAATTTGGTTTATTTCTTTTAAAGATAGCGGCAAGAAGTGAAATAGTGGATCCGTCATTACGGAATTCTGAATCCAGCTTAAGTCTTTGCATTATCGACGAAGCATAAATGTATTAAAACAATATAATCAATAAAAATCTTTTTTTTTCCCTTTAGTCAGTTCTATATTTTTCGCGGCAGTTAGCAGCTCATAAACATATTTTAATAACTGAATAGGTTAGCTGTAAAATAAATCAATCAAAAGTATCTACTTTTTTTCTAATTATTTTGTTCACTACAGTTATTTATTTACATTTTTGGTGCAAACGTCAACAAAACAGCTGATTCGGACGGTCCTTTAGAAGGCGATGTTGCCAAACATCGCAATTGCTCTTTCGAGTTTTATTATTTTTAATATTATTTGGCAAATAGAGAGAGATGGATGGTTCTCTCTGTAGCTCATGGAGTTGATCTACTATAAGATATTTATACAACGAAAGATATCAAAAAAAAATTAGTGCGTTAAATTTCTTTTCTAACTAGCTTTCCAAAAAAGTGCTACAAGTAGTACCGTCTTATTAAAAAAAAAAATAGTTGGCGGGGCCTGGGCCTCCCGTTGGGACCCCCAAATTTATTTTTATCATGGACGGAAAGTCCGTAAAAAATCATTAAAGACTCGCTTTTAGCTTTTTTCAAAACCTCTTCCCCAAAGTCGCTAGAAGCACCGTTCAATTTAAAGAATCCACCCTGTTTATATACACATGCAGCTACTTAAAAAAATTAAAACATACTTAATATGATATGGAACACCTGTCAATTTTCACAGCTACTCAAAATTTAGTTAGATTAAATATATATACATACCTGCAGAACTTAAAACTATTAAAACACATAACTCTCCTAACCTGGGTTTTTTGAATCCGAATGGCACCGAGTCAAAACCGTCGACCATTTTACGTTTTTTAAAGTTAACTCGAAAGATTTCACTTGTTTGTTTTGTTACAACTTGATGTTCAGCTGTTCTCAAAATTCGTCTGGATGTAACACTGACAGGCCGTTTATCAAAAAAAAGCATGTCTTTAATATATCTAAAATTGATGTCGGGACGCCGATTATGTTAAGAATATACCCTTAACCTTAGAAACAGTTTTCAGCTCTTTATCGTCAGTTGACCTGAGCTGGTACGCGTAGCGTTTATTGATTAATACAAAATCCGTAATATAACTTCCAGCATCATAAGTCTCCACCTCAATCAGTAATATCACAAAAAAACTTGTAAGTACCTCATAAGTATCAGTAGGCTTAGAGAGGTAAAGGATGCTGTCCGTGTCATAGTATATGACACGATCCCCTAATTTTTCAAGATAACTTTCACGTGGCCTGAGTAGTGGTATAAGCAGCCAAGCACACGTTTACGGTTGAAAGCCTATCATATACTTCTTCCTTGTATTCCCAATTAACAACTAAAGTATCGTCATTAACAGGTAAAACCGTATTAATAATTTTGTAACCACATTTTTTCCTAATAAACGGCGCCCAGGAATAAATTCGATCTTATCATGGTTCAATTGAATACCTTCATAGTCAAAATATTCTTTTATATAGATATCTTTTTCCATCTGAGTATAACACCCTGCAAGCCATCTCGAGGCATGTTGTTTAGTTTTTAGAAAATCTGAAATATATTCCGAAAAAATTCCCCCTGTTTTGGCGACGAGGTCATACCGGCATATCTCATATTTCCAGATTTAAAAAATCTATAAATTTATATCCCAACTCTATGGTCTTTTTCACTTTATCCATCACCCAGGAACCGGTTAAAACTCTTTGTTCCGCTGAATGAGAACATTCTTCATCATGGTTCATATTTTTGGAACATGCATAACAAAGTAAAAACATTAATTTATTATTCATTTTAACAGGTAACAGGGTGATATAGGTTCTGAGAGGGTAAAATTTTACATTTTATTAACCCCTCAGTTCGAATTAAGTTGAGTCCATTACATTCTTTTTCAACAAATACTTTAGGATGACCTATAGGTTATTTCTCGTATTTATTTTTCCAAGGGATCCACATATTTGATTTTTTTTCCTTCCCGAGATTTAAGCATTAATTTTGTAGGTTTTGTCCTACCCCCAAAGGACGGTAAGAGGCAGATGAAACAATAGAGGCTGATTTTGATTATATTTTTGAATATTCTCATAATTTTCCATATCACGTCTAAAATCACACTCATTTTTCAATAACCTCAAAACCCTTTGACAGTAGCCTTAAAGTTCTACCACTCGTGCTTTCATAACGCTGATCGGGTGTTGTGTTAGAACCGTTGGTTTCCTCACAAAACCCGTCAACTTTTACCCCTCTCAAAACTATTTCCTTCCCTACGACTGCATTTTTTAGTTTGAATTTCCTTTCTTTTTCCTTCCACAAAAGCCACTGATTGGCTATTTTTGACTGAATATCAGACCAACGATAACCATTCTTTGGTATCATCCCAATAGTGTTTGGCTTAAGATAATTTTGTCTAAAAATTTTCTTAAAGGCAGAAGGTAAAGTTGTGGCCTTCTGAAAGGGCAAACCTCTCTCTTAAATCTCACAAGCCTGCATTAAAATATTCACATAAAAAAAAACAATATTCCACTATTTCGTTTTAAAAATCAAAAATCATCCTCCTCTTGGTGGGGAAAATATCCCTTTTTTAACTCGTCAAAACCGAAAACTTTTGGAAATTTAAACAATGCCATAGGGAATAATTTAGCGAGTCCAAGAAACTTACATTCCCCATACTCAACAATAATAACTCAAAAAATTAATTTCGTACCACGCATTATCAGCTCAGCGGTCGGATCCGTTTGGTGATCACACCCTCTACCATTAAGGGCTAGGACTATTACCTTTTTGAACAGTTCTCTCTGATTTAAAATATATTAAACAAATCTCTTCATAGGTTGACGGGAAAGAACCTGAACCCTCACACCACAATAGTTGCATAATTCCACCCTCTTTGGTAGAACCCTAACGTTTTTATCAGATTTAATACATCCTGAACATTCTTTTTGAAATACGCATAAATTTGGTTCATGGAGTGCAAAACCGTCAGACAGAAGTTTTTCCTGCCTGGTCCCAAGGAAATAAAAAAATAAATAGGGTGTTTTTAGCTGGTTTGACCACATCCACAGCCATGTAACACAGGTGGTCTTGCGGGACATGTTTGCTACAGACTTTTCAGAATTCCTCTCCACAAAAATGTTCCCCTTTACTTTTTACAATTCTGAAACATTCCTCGCACTGACGGAGCTCCTAACACTAAAACTCCCTGTATCACACTTAATTTTAAAAGTTTTGGGACAGGACGGGGACTGCTGACATGCCGGACTATGATGATTTTTGACATTTTAAGGAATGTTACTTTCTTCATAATAATAACTAGTTCTTCTTTAAAATTAAACACAACATTGACTTTTAAATGATCCAAATGCCACCTAATAAGTTTTTCTCTCTCTTATTTTAGTAATGTGTTTGATGAATAAAATTGTAGATCAGGTATGGGGCCTACATAGTTTTGATTTTCTATAGTATTAAAAAGATGAGGAAAATATGACTTACTTAGTATATTATCCAAACCAAATGCTTTAGGAAGTTTATAAAGAGCCATTGGAAAATATAGATATGACTCTAGGAATCTTATATTTTCTATTACTTAACTTATAATTTTGGTTCCAGTCATTCTCAGATTAGGCTTATATTGTTTAATACTGAAATACATTCTTGACAACATTGAAAGAATACATATAAATTTGGAATTTTTTAATGCAGTTATGGACATCTTGATCATTGTAGCCCCTATTGCAGTGCTTACAAAAATATGAAAATCCAAAAGCTGCGGTTAAACTGACAATAACGTTGTAATGGGTATTATAATAAATTAAATTTATTTCTTTTACGGAGGTACGTTCTCCTTCAACTAAAACATGTTGACCTAGTTTATGAAGGGAAAATTCATAAACTTTTATTTTATATTTATCCCTAAAAACAAATTAAAAAACTTTTAATTCTGGAATACCTTCTCCTTCTTCAGGTATAGTCACCCCAGCTTTTTTTAATTAAAACCAACGTCTCAGTTAACTGACATTTTCCAATACCTCTTAGCATTTTTATTAATTCTAAGAAGGCTTCGAATTGTATTACTAGATTTAAAAGCTGTTTTAATATTAAAGTTTTTCGATACTCTTCGAATTTTCTCTGAAACGGTTTTCTCACGGTATATAAGTACGTAGCCTTAGGAATTGATTGTAGTTTGTACCTGAAGAAGATCAGAGATTGTACTGATCGAAACGTCGTGTATAAATAAAATATAGACAAGGGAAGTCCGAAACACAGAGTTAATTGCCAACACATCATTGCCTCAAACTTTCAAACACCGGTACGGACCCGGTATCAGCGATCTAGCGAGTAGCGAAAAACTTTAATATTAAAACAGCTTTTAAATCTAGTAATACAATTCGAAGCCTTCTTAGTAAAACAAAACCGGAGAACAAACAAAATAAGGAATGCATTTACCAAGTTTCTTGTGAGTGTGGTGAATCATACATAGGTGAAACAAAAAGACCACTATCTGTTAGGCTTAAGAATCTTCAGAAGAATATTCAAAAGTTTGAAAAAAAGAAATCAGGAATCGCCGAACATGAATGGTCAAAACAACACCGAATAAAGTGGGCGGAAGCAAAGGTTTTGCACAAGGAGTCACACTAGAAGAAACGAAAATTCCTTGAAGCTGCCTTTATTGGGCAGAATCGGGGTATTTTCAGTAAACCAAGTGTTGATATTCCAAATATTTGACTTCTTAAACTTCAAGGTTCAGTGATTTCTCACAGTATATAAGTACGTAGTCTTACGAATTGATTGTAGTTTGCACCTGAAGATGATCAGATATAGTACTGATCGAAACGTCGTGTATAAATAAAATATAGATAACGGAACTCCGAAACACAGAGTTAATTGTCTGTTCTTATTGGGATAAATGTACATGTTGCGAAATAACCTCACGTTAGGCACTTTAAAATAATGAAATGTTATCGTATTTTTATCCAAGTTAAATTTGGTTGGTCCTTTTGACCCTCTTCGAAAATTGAGAGAGGAGACTATGGAGAGATATGGAGATTTTGTCGTTTTAAAAATCAGATCAATTGAAATCATCTTTTAAAATTCAGTTCAATTATTCAAGGTCTTATAGAGTTGGTGTCCAATAAAAGAATGGACAATATTGGCGATTATATTTTGTAAGTACCTATCTAATTAATTGTGCATATTTATTTAAATTTTGGATAGGATACCTTCCTATTTTTGCCCTCACGCCTGACGTCACATGTCAATACATATAATTTTCGGAATGTTTGATGTAAATTATAGACAAAAAATTAAATGTTTTTATTTAAATAACTTTATTTAGATATATTGCTATCAAAAAAGTAAAAGAAATGTTTCTCTTTTAAACAATATGTTTTGAAGCTTATAAACTTAAAATGAAATAAATACTGGGTTAATAACGTAAAAAATATAGATAACTTAAATAATTTAAAGAATATGCATACTAGGATTTTGGTTAATCCATTTGGGCAACGTTTTCACGACATTCCCGTTAAATGTTCCAGACATAGACAGATAAATTTATTGCACCTAAAACAGGAATATCTCGTTTTCCGATTTTTTTTCGAATCACAATATACACATCTTCCATTTCTAGCAACCTGTGCTTCAGGTACTGGCTCACGTTAAATTTCATCCAAGGTAAGACCAGGTCATAATTTTCTTAGGAAATTTCTTCTCATTAAGTTGGAGGGAGAATTGGTATCATCATGCAAAACCTGTGAGTTAATCCCAGCCACATTTAGCATAAGGTAAAATAAGACCATTGGCCATCTTCTGATATTGCGGGCACAACTATAACTTGCGCAGAGTTTGTCAACAGTATCAACCCCACCTTTAGTGGCGTTTTTTTTTCTCCCGTTTCTTGATCTATATCGTCCTGGTCATGGATACTAGAAACGAGAAGCACATTTTTGTTTTTCTTTGGTTTGTACGATACCAAAGTACAATTGGTTCTAAAGCCAAACATACTCGAACACTCAGGTCGCGTTATAGGATGAGTAAACTCTAAGGTAAGTTGCTCTTTATTTTTTCTGATTGTTCCTATCGTTCCTATTGTTGTCTATGATCGGTAAATAGTTTGTCAACAAGCGGCAGGGAAGTAAACCATAGTTGTCCATAGTTATGTTCCGTACAGTCCCAGAAACATGATTGATCATTCTAAGGACAACATCTTCAGGTCTAGTCGAGACCTTATAAGAACCTTCTGGTTGTTGACTCACATATACGTCCATCTTGCTTATTTATTTGGTTTTGATGGAATGTATTGGCGAAACCCACATTTGCCTCTAAATGCCGGCAACATTTCGTCAATTGTAACAAATTCAGAGTGATAAAATCCTTTTTCGCAGTTAGCAACAAATATGTCAAAGATGTCACGAATTGCTGCAAGCTTATCAGTTTTTATGCGCTCATCTCGACTTTGTTTGTCATCGAATCTGAGTACGCGGAGAAGGAATCTAAATCGCTGAAGTGACATTGTAAGACGAAACATTTCAACGCCTGATCCGTCGGTACTCTGTGTCCAATCGACTTGCATGATAAACCCTGCACAAGTAAAAAAGTCCAATCAATGCACGAATTTCAGTTGAGTCGGTTGGATTTACGTCTTGGCTTCTTGAGAACTTTATTTTGACATTATCTATGTATTTATTTGTAATAATCACTATAACGTTTATCATATTATCATTGAAAAAATATTCCCATATCTTTCCAGGTTCTTTCAGCAGTTTTGTCTCTTTAGAAGGTCCGGAAAATCTTTTTACAATGTCTTCTCTTTTTCTTTTCCTAGTTTTACTTTAAAGTGGATGTTTGTTCCATCGAGTGATTTTATCTTTTTCTATATATGTGAATTTTTCTGAATAGAGCGCTTCATTCTCATCATCTGTAATATCTTGTTCAGATTCACTGTATGTATAATGTCTTTCTTTTCTATCTGATTCCTGATCTGATTCATCATCATCATGTCCCTCTTCATCAGTAGGAACCTCCTCCCATAGCTTTAGGAGACGTTGTTGCTCTTTTTCGTAAGAAGCCACACCTGAAAAAATAAAAAGATCCGTAATATTAATCTTTTTTTTAGACTTTCCCACTGTTAAAAAAAGACAGTGAAATTGGCCATTCTGAAGTTCTAACGACGAAGGCCCCCTATGGAATTTAAGTTTTTCATTTAATTTTATAAATAATTATATACAGCTATTACACCAAAAAAATATTTCTCTTACCATTATCAATAACAATTTATATTGCCTGTTTAGTTACCCCGGAGTCACACACCGCGTACGTTAGTGTTCATCCCGGTCTCAGATTCGGCAAAACGTTATACCTTGATTCTACCACACAGTACGCGTGCCAAACTCGACTATTACTAAAACGCGGCAATCGAGGAACAAAGCAAAGGCGACAACTCGATACCTCCCCTACTATCTAACATACAGAGAATACTTTAACAGACCGGTCTCTGACACCGTGCGTGACAACTGGAAGGTTAAGTTCTGTACCCATCTTAGCTGAAGAAGCAACTTTGTTGATAACTAAAGCAGAATCACGGCTACCAGATGCTCTTAGACTAACTTCGGTGGCAAGAACTAATTGATCTTTGGAATAGTTTTTTATGAGAGGTGTTACAATTTTTGTTTTGGTTTTGATACCAGCATTTTTAAATTCAATTTTTGGACGGCCTCGTGTCTTCATTATTTTGTCACACACTCCTGTAGCTAAAATTGACTACTGTGGTGAAAATTTAGATAAATTAAATCTATTTTTTTCCATTTTGGTAAAGAACTATACCAAAATTTCGAAGACAGGCTTCAATTAATTTTGATTCGGCAACCGTAAGGGATTCTTCATGAACAAATTTAATGACTTCTTTGAATAAAATATTTTATGACTCTTTACTGGATGGTTTCATTGCTCCAATGCTTTTTAAAACATCAAAAAATTGATGTCTTGTATGCATATGAGTAGACATAGACAGGGTTAAACAAGAAAGACCACGGAATACAAAAATAAATGCCCTGAGTTACCTTTGGTTACTAAAAATATAATTCAAAGCAAATCAACTTTTTTTACAAGAGTTCAAAAAAGAAATAAAATATCTTCATTCAGCCGTCCCAGATTAGGTAATACTTTCAGGGTTAAAAATATGTAATGTCAAACTACATGCCTTTGGTAGTTCTCAGCATGTTTTATATTTCGAATTTTCTTTCAAAACTCACAATAATTTAACGTAACAAACTAACCACTTTTCAAATCTTTTCTGTACAAGATTTTAAAGTCAAATGACCAATTTTATTGAACTGTAACATAAATAAAAATATAGTTACCAAAAAAATTAGTTTATTTTCATATTGTACGGTATCTTTTCCTATCATATGAACAAATATTTGTTTTTTTTGTGCGTAGTCAGAGAATTTATTAAATTCCAGCTGCTTTGAAATTCTAAAACACTGTGAGGTGGTAGAAAACGTAGGAAGGTTGGTTCCATTAGAAAAAAAAGAAAAAAATACAGTCATGTGCAGGATAATAATATGTATTAAAACTCTCCAAAATAGTTCATTTTATTTAACTTTATTGGTATCCTTTATATTTTGTAAAAGAACCACATGTAAACGTATACTTGTAGTTGGGCACGTGTTGTTTTTCAAGCTCAACAAAATATGGATAGGCAATTGTTGTCGATTGATTTATAATGTATTTTTATGGGCTTTTCCTTTTAAAAAATGCATTCTGAGTTTCCCAGATGCGTCTGCCCGGGATTGTGAAATAATTTTTTGTATCAATGTTTAGTCCCCATGTATACGTATCCGCATCTAGCGAGAACCAAGCACATTGATTGGTCAGAAACTTGCAGCACGTTCGAAAAGAGCAGATATATGCTAATTTAAGGTGTTTCTGAACGCAATAGGTGCTGAGATACGATGCGTGTGCCGTAACGATACGTGATACCTAACTAGATTAGCATATATCTGCTCTTTTCGAACGTGGTACAAGTTTCTGACCAATTCATGATCTTGGTTCTCGCTATATGCGGATACGTATACCGCGATGAGTTAAAAATAGCTTTATGTCTCTAATAATTTCGCATGTCGTTGTACTTTGCCCCGCCTTATTGATTAGGTACCTACGGTGCGTACGATTATTTTTTTTAAATTTAATAATTAAGTCAATTAAGAAGTTAACCAAGGTATATTAACTACAATTGTAGTTGAAAGATTGTAGGTACTTTTGGCAATAAGTATAAGTAGGTGAGTATTGAAAACTAAAAGGCCTTAAGTAACTCCTTTCTACGTAATGAATTTTTTTATAAATTTGACAGGAATAGGTGCGAGTTAGGTAACTACTGTATACATTTTGTTCCTGATTTATTCAAACCATGTGTATCAAACATTTTTTTTGGTATTTTTATGTTTAGAAGTTTGCTACTGTATTTGCATTAGAAACTACGATTGTGTGTATTACGGGAGGTTATCACCTTTGGTGAGAAGGGCGGTATTGTCAGATTTAAGTTATTTAAAGTACGGGACTTTTTTCGTTACTTCTATTTGAATATCTGCTTTTTTTATGAAAAAATCTAAATATAGTGTCATGTAATAACTTTGTCTCTAATATTGTCAGGAATTTTTAACTTTTAGGAATTTTAAAGTAAGAAAATAAGATTTGAGTTTCTTAAATTAATTAATTAAATACTCAATAACGGTGGCAATTACGAAAGTTTTTTATTTTGACCTAAACTATAACCCGAAGTCTGGTGCATCATTTAAAAAAGACCCTGTATATTATATATTATAATAGAATATGCTCTTATTGGAGATTGTTGGGTAGTTATAACGTGTTTTAGGTACCGTCATCCGGGGCTAAGTGGTCCAAAATTTTCGGTTTTTTGTAGATTTTGGGAAAACTATAAAATATTTTGGCTTAAGAATTTTAATATAAAGTCTACCATGCTTTAATAAGCTGCGTCTGGACAAATTTTGTTTTAAATATATGTAGTTTTTTTATATATATTTTTGTTCTAGGTGGTCCACTTACCCCGTAGTTTGAGGTAAAGGGGACCACCCGCCCGTTTTTCATTAATTTACGCACTAGGGTCCCATTTAATCTTTATAATGGGAAAGAGGTCCACCCTTAAACTTTTTAAAAATGATTTTTTTGTATTAAACAACATATGAAAAAGATTGGTAGTAAAAATAATATCAAAATTTTTTATTTATTTTTAATTTGAAAAAAAAACGAACTCTTATTAACTAATAAGTTGTACAAAAAAATTTTTAAGTACAAAAGCTTAAGCTTTAATAGGAACAAAAATTCTTAGAACTAAGAAAAAATAAAAAAATACTCTAATAGCAACAAAAACTGAACAAAAAAATTTGGATTCAGTTTTAGCAAAGTAAAGAAATATCAGTATTCATATGAAATTTGTATCTACCTCTGGTATGATTTTTAACAAGGATTTTCTCAACAATATCTGTAGGATCTATAAGGCATTCGTCGTGAACTTGAGGAAATACAAAGTAAATTTCTTTTCCTGTCATCTTTCTTAAAAAAATAATTTTAAATTTATCGTTTAAATTTCTTTGTATTTGGCCAACATAATACAACTGCCTTTTTCCAGAAGTAATTTCAAATTTTACGATGACAAAATCGCTTTGTACCAAATCACTCAAATTTTGTTGAAGCGCCGGCACCGATACAGTTTCCTGTTGCGGTTCAGCTTCCAAAATGTCTTCATCAGAATTCTCCTGAAACATATCTACATCAGATGACTCGTTATGTTCACTATATTCAACATCGTCTGATGACTCGGACGATGTTTCAATTTCCTCTAAAGATAAACTTTTTCCTGGTGCCACGTGTAGCTTTTTACCTCTAGATTTTTTTGTTTGATTTTCAGGCATTCTTGTTTTTTTAAGAAAATCAATAAGTTCTGGATTAAAATTACCAGAACTTTCTGGTTCCGGATGAGTTTCATTTGGCAGTTTTTGCAGGACCCTTTCTCGATTTAACGGATAGATTCCGCAGGCAGCAAAACCGGCCTTTAGATTTTCAGAAGCGGTCTCTAAACTTTCTAAGGTTTTCTTAAGGAGTTTTGGGAAATCAGATTTTGGAACAACTCCTCTATTTTTCTGTTTCCACTCTAGAAGTACAGCTCTCCATTTTCGTTTTAAGGGAGCAAAAAATGCTACGTCAAGAGGTTGACAAATTCCTGTTGAATTTGGCGGCAGTAGCACAAATCTAATTTGATTTTCGTTACAACTCTCGATGACTGTTTGAGAAACGTGACTGGATAAGTTGTCACCTATCATTAGTCGCGGAGCTGGTTGCTTTTTAAGGTATGGCAGAGCCAGTTTTAAAAACCAATCCTCAAAGGTCCTTTCGTCAAACCATCCATTTTTTGACCTGTTGTATCGAGTGTTGTCTGGGCCACCTTCAATCCAAGTTGGGTATAAATTCTCTGCTCGATAAACAATATAAGGTGGTAGTAATACTCCTGCAGCTGATCCGCACATCATTATGGACACGCTAGTCTTTGATGAGTCTAGAACATTTTTTGGATGCTTAGATCCCCTTTTTATAACAACCCTTTGCTTTCCAGGATCGTCGCAAAAATTTGTTTCATCATAGTTAAGTATACTTTGTGGAGAAACGTTCTCTAAAGAATTTTGGAGTTGATCAAAATAAGAGTTGATAATGTCGGCGCCAACTTCAGCTCTACAACGCTTGATATTTTCTGAAAAACGGACCGATAATTCGGGATGCCTTTTTAAAAAAAGATTAATATATTCGCTGCCTGGCATGTTATTCTTAAAACGTGATTCCTGCCTACCAATTCGGTCAAGATACTGTTTGATAATACACCTGATATCCAACTTGGTCATCGGAAATCCCCATTCTCCACAAAGTATGAGACCTTGAACTATTTGCTGTTCTTCATTCTCTCTTAAAGCTGGTTGTCTGCCGTATTTTAATGTGTGAGTTCCCTCTAATTTTCTTTTTAATGTGGTTCTGGGAATACCATATTTCTTACAGGCTTTTCTTCTAGACATCCTTCGTAATTTTACTTCTCTGATCGCTAGCTCTAAGTTTTCTACCGTATAGTTGCAGTTGGGAGCTTTTCCCACCTTCCTCTTGTAATTTCTGACCATCTTTTGTCATCTGTAACGAAAAAACAAACCTTTTGTCAATTCTACGGCTAAAGTGGACCGGTCCGCTTTCCCCAGATTTATGTTGACTTTTTATATTTATTTCCCCCACTGCTACCACAAATAAATAAAAACGTTTTTTAAACTCAATTATTATTTAAAACTAAATGGTGAAGTGCCTAACGTAAGTTAAAAAACAAAAAACTTACCTATAAACGCACTGCAAGGGAGGTTTTCCAGGAAATAAAATAACCAAAAAATTGCCGTGTATCTTTTCGCTTTCAGAATGCAACTGAACAACAGCAGCGCGCTCGATCTTGACAAAAAAGCTTATTGCGTTAGGTGTTCTCAATCCAACCTGCATACGAAATCGCTGTTGCCGGTTGTTTTATAGAAGATACACAATTTTATTATTTTTAATGTCCTTTTGGACCACTTTACCAGCTGTGGTCCTCTTAGCCCCGCTTGACGGTATCTAACTACGTTAAGGACGCAGTTCACCAAAATGATTAGTTGGGATGGGTTTTTGCACCTGTTGGTATAATATTACAGGGTGTAAACGATATGATAGTATTTATTGTTTAGTTCAGTATTAAGTTTATATAATATGGCCGTCAAAACTTACTGGTTTCGGAAATATACGACTTTTAAGTTAAACACAGTTTGGCAACAATGCGCTCATGATAGAGTGGCGCGGCGCGGTGGGCTGCATCGTAAATATCGACATATCACCTTTGAATTTTTTTTCACATCTTACAAATTATTAATTATTATTTAAAAATAGTAAAAAGCAAAAAAATAAATGTGTACCTCGATGTGTACTTATCGAAAGTTGTAGATTTTTAATGCTTTTGTTTGTACACTTGTAGGACACACTTCCTTTTTTTAAATTAAAGACACCTGTCATACGGCATTTAAACTGTTTTTAATTTGTAAAAACTTTTTTTATTTTGAAAAACACTAAAAAAATCGAGCAAAAAAACACTTCTTTTAAGCCGCTGGAAAAATCTGTCGCGATTAATTTGAACTGCAAGATTTGAGTTTCTGCGAGCTTCACTGTATACTAATAACGGTCGTAGATTTTCAATGCTTTTGTTTGTACACTTGTAGGACACACTCCCTGTTTTTAAATTAAAGACACCTGTCATACGGCGTTTAAACTGTTTAATTTGTAAAAACTCTTTTTTTATTATGAAAAACACTCAAAAAATCGAGCAAAAGCCGCTGGGGAAATCTGTCGCGATTCATTTGAACTGCAAGATTTCAGTTTCTGCGAGCTTCACCGTATACTAATAGCATGTCAACGTATTCGGCATCGTATTTTTAATTCAGTTTAATTTCACACCAAATTGCAAAAAACTTGCGACAATAAGGGCGTCAGGTAGACTTGCGCGCCTGACAACCTTCAAAACGAACAGCGGAAGATGCACTATACACTGTGCTATAGAGAGAAGAGAGGGTCGGAGGTCAGAGACTCACGTATGCAGCGAATTGCGTTATTGCCAAGTGTTTTTTAAATTGTTAACTCAAAGAAAATCACTATTATTTTTATTATTATTTTTTTTTGTAAAATGGTTAAAGTTTCTAAAATTCTGGTAGATATAAGCACCTAAATTTTTCAACTTTACAGTCATTTAGACAAAAATCTGTTGAGTTTTGCCCCATAAGTCACATGAACTTCTTGACTTGTTTTGACCCCCCCCCTTCATCAGTTAAAAGGATGACTATGGTATTGTTTACACTCTGTATAACATTATCGAGATATAAGTATATCTTTACAACATGCATACAATACACAAATTAATATTTTTTTTTAATCTCGTTTTGTATTTAGACACTATCCTAAGCACTCCAAAGTTAGGCCACTAATCTCTGAAACATTCGAATGTTTCAGAGGTCAGTGAGTAGTAGGCCATAATCGGTTACTGACCAAAAGCGGAGGAGGATTGGTTTATTGACCTATTTTACCATGGGCTAGACATGTTTGTACCACCGTTCATCTGTACCACGCTTTAGCGCCGCCTCTACATGCCCCTAAAATATTTGCTCCTCCTTATAAATGGCAGGTTCGCAGTGTAGCCGCTATTAATAATTATTCTTTAGATATTTTAAAACTTTTACGCATTCTGAACAAACCGATGCATCGGCCAGTTGAGGTGGGACTTTGTAAGCAGTAAGAAGACGGATGACGCAACATTAACATGTTGCGGTTCATATTGAAAAGTAAGACGTATGCAGTAGGAATGGACAGTTTTAGGTGAATTCCTTGACAAAATATCTTAGTTTCGAAATTTTATGATATCCAAAACACATGTATAGTAAAATAAAGCTGTCCCGTAAAAGTTCGTATTGTGTATTTTTAAAACCACTCGTCCATACTTATGCATAATACATTTTTTGAATTTAGGAAGAAATGGCCATTCCAAAAATGGAGTAATAGCAGCTAGGGCATTCTATTTAAAACAAAAAGTCCATGTCAAATCAATATTACTTTCATACATAAACCTTGTTTCTATCATCAATATTAAAGGCGCTAACAGGAAGTTGAAATACAGTGAATAACCCAGTACTATTAAAAAATTTTCAATGTACAGAATTCGATTTTTTAAAATAATTGTATTAAAAGTAATGAGTTCATGCCCGTGAAAAAATTTAAATGTGGAAGTTTTGTGGGGGACTCCCTAATTTGCAGACCAGATGAGATTCTGCTGGCCGGATATTTCTGAGCTGAAATTCTGATGACCACTATATGCACGTTGATCCTGTAGTTAATAGAATACTGGCTTAAAATTCAGCCCCCACCCCTGTGGGGATATTCACAAAAATAATATAAAAACTTGCACACCGGGTATTTCTGAGCCAAAATTTGCTGACCACTATACACACGCAACACATACAACGTGCGTAAAGTGGTCAGCATAATTTTACTTCAGAAATACCCGGTCAGCAGAATCTCATCTGGTTATCAAATTAGGGAGTCCCGTTTCGTGACATAGCGGACAAAAGGAGCTAACGTAATGAGAAACAAAACGCTTTTGTCCGCTATGCCACGAAACTTCCACGTTTAAATCATTGTATTATTAACTTCTGCCAATCCCGTGGATCACCCGATATATAGATACACTTTCTACATCTAAGTGGAAAGATTTGTGGGAGAAATATTCACTTCTATTTCCCTCTTTCTCTAATAGACAAAGAGGGAGATATAAATTGTTTTTTCACCTCACTTTATTCGAGAAAGAGGGAAATAGAAGTGAGCATCAAAAAGTAAAACTGTGAATCGGTACATATGTTATAAAATTTATTTGTTGCAGAAAAGTTACAATCCTTGAAACTTATATTAATATAATGGAGAAGCAACAGAATTACTAGGATAAAAAAGCCTAAAATACGTGTACGCGTTGGCAATGCTCTGTTGTAATGGAGGGAAAGGTCTAAAACCATTGATGTTGAAAGAATAACGGAATTATTGGTGGGGGGTAGGAAAAACTAACGTATTTTCTAACATTTGATAGATAAAGAAATTACTTACAAATCTAAACTAAAAAGTGTCGATCGATTAGTAGTTATCTTGGGTATCAGTTTACATAAACATGACTTTGCTTTAATAAAATGAAATACCTATAAGAGAGGTCAAAATTTTCTTTCAGGCATATTGATTTTAGACAAATGGACAATTTTACCAAAAGATAATATTTGTATAATTATATATAACTCTACTATGAAATGTTGACTGAAAAGTTTCTTGTCTTCTTTGAATAGACTCAGGAAGGTGCTCCGATTGATGTTGTTGGAGTCCTTGATACTCTAGTTTTTTTTTTTAGTTTTCTCCCACAGGAAAGTTTTCGAGTTTGCTCACTTGTACGTTGATCGTGTCATTGTCATATAAAACAAAAAACCAAAACAAAAGTTACTGATCTGTGAAAATATTTTATTCGTTACTCACCGACTTTAGGCAAAACCTTGATTTTTGGACCTAGCGAATTCGTGAAACCCGTAATCCTCTAGAAATAAAATAAAAAAGAAGGAAAAAATTCAAGTAGTTAGCAAGATGGGTATCTTTTTTAAAAATTTAGTTTTGTCATAAAATTTTCCTTTACAACAATATCGCACTTGATATATTTTTTTGTTATTTTTTTATATATTTTGATTTTTTTGAATTAATATCTATTTATTTGTTTGACAATAATTTATTTACTTCGCAAACATATTTACTACGATACATTAACATAGTGCCTCTAGAAGAAAAGAAAAGTTATGAAAAATAACAACAATATAAAATTTAAAAAATAACAAAAAGATACAATAAAGAAAGGGACATTCCATAAAAATATTACCACGTTTGTATTGTATCTCAAAAACTGGAAGACACAAATATGTTATGTATGAGTGGTCGAAGTCGAACATTTTTTATTTTATTTTTGAAATCAGCATAAAAAGGTACACAACTTTTGTACTTAAAACATTTTAAAACAACCAACACATTATTGAAAAATAGTAGTCAATTGTATGTATGAAAGTTGCACAACTTCATTCTAATTTTAATTCTACTTGCACATCATATGTTCTGTGGAAAGTTTGCGTACATATTTTCCACCGTGCAGTGAGGAGGTATGCTGTCACTCGCCAGAACCCGTCCTCCCCCATTCTGTAAAGGTTCCTCTTCTTTCCTAACTCATCATTAGCTCTTCAGCCGCGGGTGGGATACGTTGCCTTGAGTCTGCACTTCATTCTCTCAGTTGTTGTTTAAATATTAAAAAAAATATCAGTGTTTCTGGTACACAAAACGAGATTAAAAAAATGTTTGTGTTTTTTCATATTTGTTAATAATAATTAAATTAAGTCTGTTAGTGGCATTAATCCAGTTAAATTTTTCACCATGTATGTTGTTACTCACCCGGGCTGCCCTTCTTTTCAAGTATAGCTTTCCATGATGGAGCCTTATGTAAAATACAAAATAATAGGTTCTCTGTTCAAATTTTCTCGGTATATTCCACACGTCGCAATTAGATTGTTAAAGATAACATTGGTAGCACGTACTGAATCCGATTTACATAGCAAACGGGGCAGCGCAACATGGGAGCTAAAATATAAAAATTAGCCCTAAAACTAGTAATTTTCTATGAATCAATGGTTTAAATGCATTCAGCATTGGGGATATAGAGGCCGGAATAATGCCGAGGATAGCTGGCTAACTTAAAATTTGTATACGTCTTTTTTTTATACGAGATACGATACTTTGTTTCAATAGGACACCCTGTATATGTTGCATTATTGAAATCTACGCTGTTTCCAGTAACTCTACACACTGTGTTACGAAACATTAAAGCATTTGGTTGAATGAAATGATACAGTAATATACTTACGCATGGGTAACACAGGAACGGGGATGTCATCATTTCCAAGTTGTGCAAATGCTAGGGCTACGTTGCCTGGGATAGGCGGAAAATCATAGACGATTTCAGGAGTTGGAGGTGTTATAGGGTTTTCAACGAGTGGCTTAACGGGGATCGGTTGAATTTATTTGAGGATTTTCATATATCATTGAAGGCGGAAGGAGAGGAGCCGCAGGGTTTTTGCCAACGTGTTGAACGTAAATAGTAGAAGGGACTTCTGCGGATCAAGGAAAAGAACGGGAAGCAGTGGTACTTCTACCAGCATATAACCGGGAAGCATGGGTTAAGGATGATTCGGAACAGCTGGCTGCAGCAGGTTGTCAAGAGGTGCAAGCGGTTCGTCGCCAGCATTCGGCGCTTCTTCGTCTTCGTTGTTATCCCAGTAGTAGAGATTGTTGTGTAATCCTTCTGTAAAATATACTGCTTGTCTAAGAAATTCCCGTACGTCAGGAGTTCATCGGATAGATTTTGACAGGCGTTGGTTATACGTTTAACACAAGTCTCATTTTTTTTCGCTAACCTCTATACTGCTCGACCTCTTTCCACTTTCGTGAATTCTGCTGGAGCAATGTTCTGAATTTCTATGATTACGTCTAAAATGAAATTAATAGTCATAACATACGCTCAACACAACCACATTTTATATTTTGTAAAGTGCAGGACTGCAATGCAAGTTATTTACCCACCCAATCCAACCCACTACCCAAACCAATATATATTAATGCAGGATCCTATCGTAAAAATTGAGAAAAATTGGTTAAGTGGGAAGGCTTTATGTTCTTTACCTTGTAAAAAATGTAGGGAATCCTTGATACTTTAGTCAGGTAGGAGAGGTAAACTATAATACATCTTTAATAGAGCTTGTCCGCCAGCGTTGTTTTAAATTTGTCGTACTATTCCTAAAGCTCTGGCCCTATGGATAGCCTGCAAGCAAAATAAAAAAGCTATTATAAATGAATGAATAAGTAGGTCCCGTCGCGTTAAAATGTGTACGCCATTTTAACAAAATGCGTTTTGTATTAAAATACAACACAACTAATCCTACACAATTCTGAAATTCCGTAATTACCTGGCAATAGTGGAAAAAGCAGCCTTGTAACGTTATATTAGGGTAATTGCTTCACAAAGATTCTATGAGAGCCCTCTCATAATCTGTCATGACGTCCGCATGCACAAAATTGGGAAAACTGTCTCTGATATATTGAAACACTGCATCATAGAGCAACTATGTGAAGAATCGAGAAAGCCTAAAATGTATTTATGTAATTCATGGAAGTAGCAAATATCGTAATATTTGGTTAAATCGGGGTCTCCTTAGTACTGACTTGAATGTTCCATCCATAAATACATATTGGGTATCTGCAAACTTTCTAACAAATTGGGGGTTTCCAAAAATGACAGAGTAGTTTCCGTCATACTCTACGAAGCCAGAGTGCCCAATATGTCACTTAAGCTTCTTAAATCGTTAAAAAAAATCGGTCTTGTCGCTCATCTCCACCTTAGCATAGACCCTCGGATAGCGTTATACGGTACTTCCGCAGCAGCTTCAACGTTCCTGAAATGGTCAATTTGAAAATTATAAAACGCATATAAGAACAGAAAAAAAAAATGTTACCTGCACAGGCAACAGAAATAAAAATTATTTGAAAAACTATCCTACTATGAATATATTAATGCCTACCTTGCCGCAATTAATTGGTATATGTCTTTTAAATTCCGACCATCTATCCTTCAAGCCTCTTGCAACTCCCTTTTAAATTCAACTATATTAGAAATTCAAAATCTTCCGTTCCTCGTCTGCAGGTACCACCATCCTGGCAGATGCCTTACACACAGAACTCTCGGCAACGTAAGTAAGGTGTTTTCACCGTTTCTGGCTCAAAGATTCAAGATTCAGCTACAGATCCAGCTACATGTATTGGTATAGGGATTCAGCTACAGATTTCTTGTGCAACCCATATAGGGATTCAGCTACAGGGGTAAATTCCAGGAATTGAATGTGGTTGAGGGAACCAAACGTATGCCTGGGTTAGCTAAGAATCTCTAGGTATAGAGAGTCTTAGGTAACCCAAGTATATATTCACGTTTTCTAAAAGTCATTTTTTGGATTTTTTAGATCTAATCTTTCACCACTTTTTTGTGGCTACTAAATTTCATTAAAATCAACCAAGTAGTTTTTAGTTATGCACAGACAGACAACAAAAATCATCTTAATGGTAGAGCTATAAAAAATGTTAAAATCCGAGTACTTAACTAAGAAAGCGTCTGTTATTATTATTAAGAAAAATAGTAAATCCCAGCGATCCCAAAAAAACAAAGTCTGTGTGACTTTAATTTGCTTTGCAATCTCATGCTAATATTTTTTCATGTAAGCTTAAATATTGAGCATCTGTTAAAATTTAACACCGGCTTTTTTTAATTACCGACACAAAAAAAATAAAAGTATCGTCGTTCTGTTTCAAACAAAAACATGTGTGTCTGGGAAAGGAATTTGTGTTGTAGTCCCAGGCTAATATTTTCACATACAGATTTCCTTTCACCAAAAAAATTAACAGACAGACAAAAATAAACTTGACACTTGCAAAAAGGGCAATTTAACAAAACATGCATTTCTTTTGCATTTGCAGTGTTTGACCTTTCTTGGGAGTAATTGCCAAGAGTGGGAGTTAAGATCCATTACAAAATGGCCTTAGTAGAAAGAGGGAGGTACTTAGGATACTTGTTGGTGGTAATTATAACCACTAAGATAGTAGGGGGGTTAAAAAGCAAAATTTATATAGCATTTTCTAACTTATGGGAGGTGACAATAATCATTTTTTCTTTTTTTGCTTCATTTAAATAGTTTGAGCTCAAGAAAAGATCTTTAGTTTATTTTAAATCTTTCCTCAAAGAAATTAAAAGCAAAAACCATATTCAAGATGAAAGCTGTTCCCAGTACCAGTGGATTCCAACAAAAACTTGGTGGGTACATAAGTCCACCGAAAAAATCGTTAGAACTTACGAAAAAAGTTTTTGAGCAACAATCCTCGTCAGAAGATGAAGAAGAACAAGACAAATCTCTACAAATATTAGATGGCAGTTTTTCACAAGTACGACCAGTTGGATCAAAGGAAGGAAAAAAAATTCGAATTTTGCAGAACTTAAAAATTACTTCCCCATTTCAACCTCAATGTTACTCTACACCCCTTAGACAAGAAAAATTTGAAGACATCAGTGAATCCGAGAGTGAAGTTGACACCAATTTAACGTTTTCGGAGAAACAAGACTTTGAAGATGAACAAAGTAAAACGGAAAAATATCAGAAAGAGTTAAATACATTTTTAAAATTAACAAGGGCCTACAAACAAGAAAAAATTAATAAAAAAAAGGAAATGCTGCGAAAAATTAAAAAATACGAAAACAAAATTAAAAAAAGTCGAGAAGTTTTAAAAAAACTAGAAGAAGAAGTTAACATGTGTTCTAAATTTTTGTAGACTACTGTGTTTTATTTAAAAAAATCTTTCCATAAAAAAATAAGTGATCGGTCATCGCATAAAGAATCCAGGATTTTTTGACAAGTGAATGTGACATTAAATTTATTGTTTTACAAATTTATAACTTTTTTTTGTTCAAAATGAATAGTGTAATCAAGTTTATGTTAGTCAAGTAAAATTCTTCGTCATCACCCGCATGAGCGTTACGTAACGCTGAAAAAGCTGTGTTTTTTGCGTTTTAATTTATATTTCATATCCAACAATAAAACCCTTTAGTTACTAAATAGCAATGGAGGTTGCACCATTACTCGTATTAAGCGCATTTATTGGGAATACATTATTTATCGATTATATCCCCAACTCAACAACAACTCAAATTTGTTTAAGCCCAAACAAAAATGACTCAAATGATTGCTACAAAACAATGAGTAAACTGTACGATAAACATTGTTTACGGTACCTAACCTATTACATTGACAAGAAACTGTTAACGGATTCCGATTATTTTTACAGAATAAAATACCAAATAAAAAATGAAACGGAATTTTCTGGTTGGTTGGAGGTACCTAGAGAAATCAATGATTTAAATTGCAATTACGCTTATTTTTACATTATCATAGGCATTTTATGTATGTTAATAGTAAGTTTTTTTATGTTTAAATATTGTAGGTTTAAATATATGAAATAACAATACAAATAATTATGTAAGCATATTATTTATTTTTGCTAAACTAATAAATATTCCTTCTACAAAAACTACAGTAATTTGTTAAAACTATTGAAAATAAATTGTTGCGACAAATAAAACAATGTATAAAATTTAAATTAGAGATGTTTGCAGTAAAACGCGTAGAAATCACTTCACAAAATTTTGCCGTTATTGTTGGACAACAATCATAAAAACAAGAAGAGCAAAATTGTCTTTGATCCAACTGATAGTAATTTTCAGTAACACAACATGTACCAATTCTCGCATCAATCTTTAACCAGTTGTCAATATCCAAAGTTTCACAGATGCTCAATTTGATGTCCACATCGATGTTATCACTCATGATAGCTTCATTGGATGACAAACTATCTATGGAATCATGTTCTTCAAAATCAGACATGTTCTTCAAAATCAAACCCTTCCATTAACTCAAATGAGTCGCTACTTGTAGTTGATAAGTTGTCTTCAAAATTCATAACTGTTAAACTTCGTTAGATATCTTATTAAAATTAAACAGACTTTTGAATTAAAAAGCCAAATGTCTTTTATTTATAACCAACACAATTTTGGAGGGGATAACTAAACGCATTAAAGAACATCTGTTTGCCAGATAGACCGAATGTAACATTTGGTGCGCAAATGTTTTCACATTGATCCCCACCACATTATTAACATTATAAATAATTATTTCGAAAAGTTTTAACCAGTCGTAATTAAAATGTCTCTAAGTGACTTGGATCTTAATTCAAAAAATGTCTGTTTAAGGGAGATAAAATTTTACCTAAACAAGTCAAAGTCAAAGTTTGTTAGTGTATGTTTGAGCTACAACGGAGTCTTTAATCCATGTGTATTAATTGGTGGTGTTAGAAATGATATTGTGCAGTTTACAGAATCGGATTGGCAGAGTTTTTATGGCTACAAAGATATAATAGATGGATCCCTGTTAGCTGCTGATACCTCAACAAGTTTGGATCTTGCCAGTTTTTTATTAAATTTTAAACAAATGGATTATGGGAATCTAATTATTATTAATACAGGTCAAGCTACAGTCCGATTGACATTGCCTACACTATCAGAACTATGGAGAATCTCCCCTTTAATAGATGAGCACATTAAAATATTAAAAAATCTTGAATTTAATAGTTGCTTCAAGATTCTTAAATTGGGCATAAAAAATTGCGATGATGTAACTAACACAGCAATTTTTATTATGGATCCTATAAAAAATATAAATACCTTAACATATGGGTTGGCGATGGAATTGGTTTATTTTTATCCTGACATACTGAAACAAGATAATGAATAAGTCAGTTACGTTTAATGAGCAACTTAATAGAAATAAAAATTTTGGGAAAACTTTGCAGTGGACCGGATGCACTGTCAAAATAGAATAAGTAAAATTAAAATGATGCTGGAATCTATAGGTTATTTTAGTTCAATAAGACATTTCCACCATAATATATGCTTAGGTATTAAAATTGTTAATTTTTGTTTTGTTTGTTAGGTTAGACTATGTAAACTATAAAAAAAATAAAAAAACAAATATATTTAAAAAATCAGGTATTTTATTTCATAATAAAATTATCATAGAGGTAAAATACATTCGACAGTGCACAAAAACATGGAGATTTTGCGTGGTAAAAACACTTTGGGTCTTCTTTAAGCAGTCTTGGGGTCTCTTCAAACTCAATAACCGGTTTTAAGCAGTATTTCTTTAAATATGTAGCTTTTTCCTTTCCTTTAATATAAACTGTATCCACTTTTTCTGTCAAGTTTTGAATTATAATAGAAAACTTATGAAGCGGAGTAAAACCTTCATTCCATGATATACAATGATGATTTTCCATCAAACATTTTGCTTCCTTATGTAACTGTGGTGAAAGATGTTGCTTCCTTATGTAACTGTGGTTTAAAAATATAATGGGAAAGTCTGGTTCCAGCAAATGCTGCTAATTCTTTAGGAACAAATTTTTTGTTTTCTAATTTAAATCCTTGAACATCTATTACTAGGTTCATATTTTTAAATTGGAAAGTTTTTTTAGAATAACTTGTTTCTCACAGTACAAATTTATCGATTTTTTGAGTTTTTTTAAATTTTTAAGGTGTAAGCAAATTTGGCAAGTGTTATTGAAACACATTTCTTACACTGATGTCGGAATATGCGAAAATTTCATTTTATATAAAAAATATTTATGAACATGCGCATTAAAACTGTTTTACTGTTTTACTCAAAGGGTGGTATGAAAAGAGCTTATCATGAAGAATTAAACAATATGCTGTTGTTTTTTCTGGTACATCCTCATGAGTTTCAAAAGTTATTCTCATGGATATATTAGCACTTTGTGCAGCTTCTTTTTGATAAGAGCAGTCAATGTATATGATGGGTGATATATCTTTATATTCTGAAGGGAGAAACAACGGTTTATTAGGAAGTTGATAGTATGAAGTTCTAAACTTTGAATACATTTCATATAAAGAAGCAAATTTGTTATTTGTCAAGTCTACATACAAATCGTTGTATGGATATCTTTCAGAATTTAAAAACACGTTAATATTGCGGATTTTAACATCATCAAATTTGCTAATATTTTCATTTAATTTATCGTTTTTATTTGTTTGAAAAGCAACTATAACATGCCTTGCAACTTCAGCTTTAATTGATGTTTTAACTTGCCAATTATGTCTATTTGTTTTAAGCAATTCAGGGTACTCTATTAACTCCCATCTTCTAAAAGCTATTGGTATTTCAACATCTTTGTTAATGAGCTTTGACAAATTCAGTTCAGTAGGGATATTAACGGTTACGTGAGGCATATTCCATGTTAGTTTTGTGATCGAAATTTTTACTTTTTGACCAACAATATCATTAAAAACACAGTTATTGTCAGAATTGGATCTTATTAAAACAAGTTGTTGTTTTGAGTTTAAGATTATTTTTCTATAGTCTTCAAAGAATCCCATTAAAATTTTGAGTGGGACACATACATTAAAATTACCCTTTTTATCAACCAAAATGCTCGATTTTGAAATATCAAATTTAGGAAACCAACCAGCGTTCTGCAATTTTTTACTTTCACCTTCAGTAAATGATAAATATCCTTTTAAAGTGGAAGTGGTTCCTACATCTCGAACTGAATCTATGTTTACATCGTTTAGATCATAACGAATTTCTTTAAAAAGATAAGCTATGGGATTGTTTGTAAATTTCATACTTGCAGAATAGGTACCATCATTAGTTAACTGTCCCTCAATAAAAAGAAAGCTTTCACATGGTAAAGTATAGGCTTCAATATCAGGTATTACAATTTTTATTTCATCATTATTATTTAACTTGTTTGGTGAAAAGGGATCATAAGAATACGTTTCATATCTTACTACAGAACTGTCTTCTAAAAGTTTTTCGGTAACGTCTAAAAAACTCATTTTGTATTTACTTTAAATCCAAGTGATTTTAGAAACCTATAATTTGTTGGTGTTAACCGTTTGACAGTTTTTCTCTTACTGCTTAAACATCTCTCTTTTTTTTTATTATATGATATTAATGGGTTATTGTAACGAAATACCATTATTCAATTTTTTTAATGTGCAGTCTGATGGTAATAGTTTCACCACCAAAATTTACACGATCACCGTCCTGGTCAATAATTTTTAAAAATATACTAGTTATTATTTTAACGTTTACAGGAAAATAAATTAAATTTTCTGGAGCTTCTATAATCTTAAATCCAGGACTGACGCTAGGAAAGAACTGATGAATTACATGTACAGGATTGTTATTTAAATATGATCCATCAGCTATACTGCAGTCGACTAATATTGCATTTACCTTAATAATTTCAGCAGGTTTTTGTGAAATATGTATTTTGTCAGCTGTGTAGAGATCATCTCTAAATCCTAAAATATTTCCTATAGTATCTTTACTAAAACGAATATCCTCACTACATTTTAAATGACAACGTAAGGTATTGTTATTGGCACGTAGTGTTAAGCTAACACCTTCTTTAGAAAGCTGATCTTGTAAATAATCCTCAATATCAGTCAATTCGTAGGCTCCTGATGGAATTTCAATGGTTTTATTACCATAATGAAATTTATTATTTCGTTCATCTATATTGGGTATTGCATTAAAAGTTTCAAAATTCGTAAGACAAACAACATATTCACCGTCATCCAAGTAAATTGGCGGATTAAATAAAGCAGACAACTCAGCCGAATTGCCTGACAGAGAAATTGTAAGCGACATTATTGTTTTACAGTTGATGTAATACTAATACAAGTTATAAACTCTTGTTATATAAAAGCTCTAAACACAAATGTCCACAGATAACTGGATCTTTTTGTTGATAATTTTTATGATTATACATTATAACATTATGACTACCATCACTTAAAAAATATTTAACAACCTCCAAAGGTGGTTTTAAATTTCCATAGCTATCAAAGTATGAAATTATGTTATTTTTTTTCACATATCCAGTCCAGTGGGTTCCCTGTTTTTCTTTACTATCTAAATTGATTATACCACTTTCAAATTTTCTAATTTTTTTCGGTAAATCATTACGCATAAAAACACCACGAAAATGTGGGATATTTTTTGAATATTTAAGAAGGTCAATATTTGTTAGAGGTCTGTGAGGTAGTCCTTTTATCAGTTTTTTGTATTTGATTTTAAAAACAGACCACAACCTTGTTTATAAGGTTTTAAATAAAGTCCTTTGCCAATAGAAATTTGTTCCATGGCTTGATTATGTCTTTTATCTTCAATAAGTTTATCTTTTGCCGCTTTGGCGTCATTAACAGCTTTTGCTATTCCCGCAGCTCCCCCACCCAATGCTCCAAGAGCTGAGAGAGCAGATAGCACAGGTATTATAAATGGTAAAAACCCTCCAATTTTTGGGACTGGAATAATTCTTTTCTTTGGTTGAATAACCTTATAACCTTTTAATGATGATAGTGCTGTTTTTGCAGCTGTGTTTAAGTTCTTAAAAGATTTACCAACTAAACTTTTGCGTGCTTGTTTAATAGCATTACTTAAAGATATCCCCCTTCCTGTGTTTTTTCGTTTAACGTTACGTCGACGACGTTTTTTTAAACCCATTCCAAAAGTTGTTTTTAATTTCATTGCTCCAGTTACTCCAGTTGCTGCTATTTTTTCACCTAAACTTGCGTCAGATGCATTTATTCTCTCAGCTGCTTTTGAAGCAAGAACTTTGTCAGCCTTATGTCTATTTTTAAGATCTAAATTTTTTGAATATGCAATGTCGTGTTCTTTGCAAGCCTCATCGAATTTGTTAATTCCTCGGTCGCCTCTTGCTAATCTCTTTGTTAGGTTAGTCGCTGGACCACAAAAATTGTATTTTGGGATGTGTAGTGCAGCATACTTTGTTTGTAAAAACCAAAATAGCTGATATCCCGAGCTAAAACAGCGTGAGCTTAATATTTAAGGTGTGGGTCTAGGTGTGTCTGAAGAAGGATTTGATTTTTGAGCGCCACTAAGTTTGTTAAAATTAAAGCGTCAGACTGAACAATTAAAACTTAGAAAACTATTCAGCAAAGTAAGATGACAATTATGGATCTGCATATTTTTTTTTAAAGAAAACTTTCTCTCAGTGTATAATTTTATTTAAAAAAATCTTATGTTTTATTTTTGAAATTGTTTTAGTTTCAATTAGGGTGTTTCTTTTATTTCCTTTTAAAAGTACTTTATTTTAAAGACATGAAGAAAACTAGTAAGGTACGTGGTAAACGTCAAACATTTTATTTATTGACTTCTGTACAATATCCAAAGTTACTTTCATCGTAAATGTAAAACGATCAAACTATCATTATAGTTTTAGAAAATAATAAATAAACTCCTGTAAAAAAAAATGTTACAAAAATATATAAAACCCTAGCCTTATATGGCATAGATATTTGGAATCATACCAATGATCCAAAGAAAAAAATATAGGTAAGAAAATATATTTACACACGCTTGAAGTGAGCTCAGTTCAAGGTTCTATATATACATAGATGCTCATGCATGGGGGAAGTGAATAATTATTTTATCAAGGTATTCTATGGCCATTAAAGTTTACAAAGTTCTAAAATGAACTTTAGTTTTTTTTTTTAATCAAAGGTAAGATAATTTTATTTCCAATGTAATTCTATTTCCAATGTGTTTTTATCGTGACCACTATTTTTAATTGTGCTTGACAAAATTTCAATTAACGCACATACTAAAAATCACAGAAATAAAACATGAAAAAAAAACCACGGAAATTAAATATGGAAATAAAACATGGAATCAGGAAAGTTACTAGTAGGTAAGTCAAGTTAATTAAGTAGAAGAAATATTTTGTCTAGTTATTTTAAAAAAATTATTTAAATAACCGAGCATCAGATAAGGTAAATTTTCATCAACTTCAGGTAAATGTAGGTACGTAAGGTAAGATAAGGTTAATACAGGCCTTAGTCCAAAACTTCCAGGTAGCGGTCAAATTGGCTGAACCACTGGCTACTCTGAGTGGTCAAAATGTCCCACATAACTGGGCTGCATAAGTCAGACAAAATGCACCGGGGCAGGCAGAACTCTAGCAGTAGTTTCTGAGACAGCAGGACATCATGGGACGCCGTATTACACAAAGGTACTTGTTAGGTAGGTTTGAAGTAATCGTGGATAATTAGGACAGATCCTGGGATGAACCATTGGATGGATAATCCAGCGGGTGGAGAGACCCTAATTTATAAACAAAAATTTGCTTAGGCAAGGAACAAGAAAATAGATTTTTTTTATAACTTTACCTTAGCGGGTAGAAGTCCAAACTCCATCACAAAATTACTTAAAAAACATCTATAGCAAAATCACTACTTTACTAGTTAAAATAAACATTTTAAATTCGCCTTAATGATGACCCATATTTTTATGGATAATAATTTTATTCAATCAGCCGTCCACTTTTATCTGACCGGATTTTAAAAGTGACGTATTTCCGACAGGATTCTCAAAGTGTTCAAACGGGTACGTTCGAAATAATTCTTCCAAAAACTTCGAGCAAGTCTGAGGAACTTGCACAGTGATACATGTCGCAGGACAGCGAAATAATGCTAATTAAAATGGAAACTAGAATGGTCGCACTTGCGTCATCTATCGGGAAAATAAAATTGGTGTTATCTGCACTAGATAAAGTATAAATCATTATTAAATACGCAATGGTTTAAAAGACGAAATCCAGTTTAAAAGATCGCAAATATCGTGCAGAAATTTAACACTGTTCGTGGACCGGTTGGTGGTGTGTGTCCGATCGGAGCGTGCAAATCAAATGCGCTCAGATTAACCATGCTGCTGTCAAGTAAAACGTCAGATACGCGCAGAGGTTATAATTTTCCAAAACAAAGGACAAAATGTGAAAAGGAATTGTTTTTTAAATAAATCATAAAAGAAATGTTTCATTAAAACAAGGAAATAGAAAGAAGAAATATAGATTAATATCCTGGCAAAGGGATTGCAGTGACAATTAAATTTAAGTGTCAAAAATGCGAGTGCGAAGTTAGTGTTTACCAAAGTGATATATTTTAAAGGTAATATTTTTCAGAAAATGGATAATAGCATGGAAAGAATGGAAAAAAAGGAAAGAATACGTAAGCAGGACAAGGTTAGGAAGTGGCTTAACATATTGGTACATCAGTACGTAGAGTAGAAATGATATAATTTGGAGTTCGACAACAGCACAAGTGAAAAGAGATTTAAGGTGGTTTTATACAACGTAGAGAAACTAAGGTAGGTTCTATTCCTTGAGATTAAAGTGTAAATAAGATGTGAGGTCGCTGAGTTAAATAGAAAAGTAAATAAAACAACAATTATAAAAAATGTAATATTTTTTATTTAGGTAGCATTTGAAATGCTACAGTAGTTCAAAAGGTAATTTATTGATTATTGTATTTAACAAACCCCTTCCTTTCTTTTTAACTGTTGGTTGTCTAATAACCTTATGTTTGTTCCGTACACGCATTATATATATATACTGACGCATCAAGTATTTTCTCTTACTTATATAGTTAAAGTAATCATGCGAATAGTAAAACAAAATTTTTCACTTCCTATTAAAAATCATGATGATCAAAAAATTGATTTTAATAAGCATGGACAACTTTTTGGAGGAACTTGTAAAAGAGGATTGATCGTTGGTCCTTCAGGCTGTGGAAAAACTAATGTTCTCATAAGTTTATTAGAGGACAAAAATGGATTACGTTTTGAAAACGTTTATGTCTATTCCAAATCTTTACATCAACCAAAATAAGAATATCTGAAAAAACTACTCAAACCAATTAAAGAAATTTATTATTATGAAAACAATGATGAAAATGAAATTATTTCACCCAGTGAAATAAAGGATAATTCAGTTGTAATATTTGATGATATGGTTTGTGGTAATCAAAGCAATATTGTTTTTGTTTTTCTAGACATAAAAGTGCTGACGGTTTTTACCTAAGTCAAACCTATTCCTCAATACCAAAACAGCTTATAAGAGATAATGCAAATTTACTGATCATATTTCAACTAGACAACACTAATTTACATCACATCTATGATGATCATATTAATGTTGATATGTCTTTTCAAAAATTTAAGGAACTTTGCTCATTGTGTTGGAAAGAACAACATGGTTTTATTGTAGTAAATAAAGATTGTAATTTGAAGCATGGTAAATACAGGAAAGGTTTTGACACGTTTATTTACCTATAAATACCATAGAATTAAAAAAATTTATATCACTGCTTATGTTAACGTTCTAAGAAAACATGGATAGAAAAAAGCAAGCGAATTAGTAAAAACAAGGAATGCCATAAAAAATAAATTACGAGGCTTGAAATCGGATTTGATTGCATCCCATTCTAAAAGAGAAAAGGAATTGTATCCAATCACGAAACCATTGCAAAAATTTTTATCAAACATTAAAACTACACCAAACATAAAGCAAGAAATAAAAAGTCCACCTTTATCACCAAATCAATCTCAAAGATTTAACTCTACTATTTTATCTCCGTCTCAAAAATTACATCCTACTTCATTTCCTAAGAGAAGTACCTATCATGAATATTTACCTACCGGTAGTCTTACTTTTTTGGAAGATCAATTCATACATGATAATGATATGAATTCTAGTAATATAAGTGATACTACTATAAACCAGACTGCTAACGAAATAAGAGAGAGTTTTCAAAATTTATCTGCCTTACCAGCATAAAATGAATATTTAAATTCATTTGACAACCTTCCCAGAACATATATAGATGAATCAATTAGAGACGTTGATGATAAATTTGATCATACTTATGGAGTTTTTCATAATACAGACGAAGAAAAATTTTATATTGGAGACTCAGAGCTTAAAATTATCGGGAAAGACATTGAAGTAAAAAATATTAAATATTTAGGGACAGTTGGGTTATATGAATTGTGTTTTAAAAAACATCCAGTGGGTTTCAAAAAAAAAGACTTGGAAAATTACATGGATATATTAAAAAGAACCAATGGCTACAAAAGAAATAAAGATTCAAAAGAACAAATACAATCAAGCAATACTTTCAAATATATGGATATTATTAGACCATATTTATTAAAAAAGGGTATTTTAAAACAAGACACAAGTCGTGCACGAACAACTTCATTTTCAAAACCTTTACCACCAAGAACAACAAGGTCAAAAACAAATACATTACCGTCAAGCAAAAAAGAGGGAGGTTCTATGATTTTATCCAACAAAAAAATAGAATATGTATATTTTGATGATCCCAATGAATTAGTTCAACGACTAAGACTTTTATTGGCTTCGCAGGAAGCGGGAAATACGGGACATAACAACGAAATAATATCAATAATTGAAGAACTTAAAGAGGCTAAAATTATCCTATAAAAGGGTGTCAAAACGGATTACTTATTCATTACAAACAAAACCATGACTGTAGATAAGTTTTGGAAACATATCCAAGCATAAAAAACCTAAAATTGACTTGTCTGATATTGAAAATAAATTTTTTTTAAATGTACAAAAACACATTGCACAGTTTGCTCCAACAGGCAATGTTTCACAAATTGAGATTGAAAAGGTGAAAAAAAGGATTAATACAAATGATATTAGTATTGAAAATATAAACAAAAAACTTAAACTTAATGATGATACAATCGAAACCATCAAAACTGATATTCAAAATTGTGTTGACTCATCTTCTTTAAACAGTCTAAAACAAGAAGTTTACAATGTAAACAAAAATTTTTTTGTAAAAAGACGATTTAACAAAGGAATTAAATGAAACCCCTCAACTGTATAGAAAAAAACAAAAAAAATTTTTAAATGAAAGGCTAGGTGACTTACAACAACAACTAAATTTAATTAAGGATGATAAAAATCTAATAATTAAAAATATTAATGAAATTGAAAACATAAACAAATACATTACACTTAACCACACACTTATCAATGATGTAAAAAGTAAGATTGATACCTGTATAGATAACACCACATTAGAGAGTTTTAAAAAAGAAATCCAAGCAAACACTCCAGATATAATCATTTTGGTAAAAAAAGCTGATTTAGAAAAAGAAATAAAAGAAACTCAACAAAACTTTAAAAACCAACAAGACATTCTTTTAACTAAAAAACTATCAAACTTGGGAAATAAAATTATATCAAACATATCAGAGACTATATTTCCTAAAAATAAAGTAAAGGAAGTAATTGAAAAGATTAATTTAAACCAAGACATTATAGAAAATTTAAAAAGCAAACTTAAGATTTATGATGAAAGTGTAAATAAAATTGAAGAGTTTAAAGAACAAATTTAAAAAAATTTCGAGAATATTTTAAATCTACCTACAAAAAGTGATTTAAATAAAGTAGATAATAAATTTCGTGATGAAATAAAAAAAATTAAAGATCTCATGAGCGGTAAAAAAACTGATTCACCAGCATTAGAAAAAGTAGTGCAAAGCTATTTGGAAAAAAATCCCATTTTTGAGGATTATTCTGCTATAAAAAGCACAAGTTCTTTAAACACCACTGAAATTGATTCTTTAAAAAAAAATTTAAACAATTTTGTTAAACAAAATGATTTTAAAAATATTCAAGAAAATGTGTTAAAAATCTCAGATATAAATCAACAAATTAAAGATTATAAAAAAAAGGTGAAGAACATACTACTCAAATACATGATTTAATAGAAAAAAATAATAAACAAAAGTCAGATTTCGAAAAAAAGTTTGAAACGATTCAAAATGATATAAAAGATATAAATGAAAATATGAAAAATGGTTTAACTGAAAACATACTTCAAAAAATCCAAGATTTTAATAAGTTTATTGATGATAAATTTAAACAGGGAGAGACATCTTTTGAATTACTGCAAGAAAAAATTTTAACCCTTGGGAGATATTATGAAAATGAATTTTTAAAACTTAAAACTACTTTTAGTGAATTTCAAGATTCTATTCAAAATGAATTAAATATTATAAAATTATCTTATGATCAAGGTATCAATTCCCTTGGTGATGTTTTAGAAAAAACAAAAACTGGACTTGATAATGAATTTAAAGGTCTTAAAGATTATACTAATAAAGAACTAAAATCAGTCAATGAAACTAATCAAAAATTTAAAGAAGAACTGAATAAAGAGCTAATCAAAAACGTTATAAATCTACAAAAGTCATCTTGATAAAAATATTAATAATTTTCAAGAAAATCTTCGGGACAATATAGCAGCTAAAGAATTACAATTAACACAACATATAGGCAATGTTAAAAACAATTTTAAGCAAGAGTTAATTAAGCTTAAAAATATGCTAAAAGACAAAATAACCGAAAACTTTAATATTTAAAAAAATTATATTGATAATCTAGATAAAGCGTTCATTGAAGTGGATAAAAAATTGGTTTCTTTTCAAGAAGACATTCAAAAAAATGTAGAAAATATTACTAGGATTGAAACAAATTTTAACCAGGAGCTAATTACTGTTCAAAGTGGATTAAACAATTCTTTGATATCTGTTGAAAAAAGAGTTAGTGATAATGAAAAAAAACAAAAAACCACACCAGCAAACTTAAATCATTAGAACAAAAGGTAAATTTATTTAAAAAACCAGATTCTTTTTATGGTTATTTACCATTAACATTTTTTGGAAAATACTCAGAAAATATACGAAAATTTTTTATAGAATCAAACGATTCAAGTCAATATATATTTCCATTGAACACTGGAATAATAGAATCAGCAAATTTTTAACCAAGAGATTTAATAATGGTTATAAAAAATGAAGGTGGTTTTAAATCATACGACCTTGAAAAGGTTTTAAATATTGAGTTAAAGAAAAATGATTTAATTTCTTCTGAAAGATTAATTAATAGTGACACCGCTAATTTTCATGCAACGCTTTTACTTAAATATCAATTAAATTCGTAAGACATATCAGTACTACTCAAATATGGATCTAAAAAAGTCTGTTGTTCATGAGTTACATAAACCGGCAAGAAAAAAGTATCCCCGAAGAAAAGTCATTATTAAATCACAAAATGACCTTTGGCAAGCTAATTTAGATTCAATGATTCCATATGCTCGATATAATAGAGGAAATAAATATATTTTGATTGTAATAAATGCGTTTTCTAAATATGTTTGGGCAAGACCTGTGAAAACTAAAGGAGCTGAACACGTAACAAATGCTATGAAATCAATTTTGAAAGATGCTAAAATTGCTCCAAAAAATTTGCAAACTGATTTAGGAACTGAGTTTCTAAATGCTCGGTTTAAAAAACTTATGAACGATTTTAACGTAAATCATTATAGTACTTTTTCAAATTTAAAAGCTAGTATAGTGGAAAGGGTAAACAGAACTTTAAAAAATACAATGTGGAAAAAATTTAGCATGCGTGGATCTTACAATTGGATTGATATTCTCAACAAAATTATTAATGACTATAACCAAACAATACATTCTACAATTGGAAACACGCTTAAACGCCTTGATCAACGGCTGTGCAAACATACCTTCAGCGAAGGTCATGTGAGCGGGATAAGCCCAGACCAAACGCCATCGATCAGGATGTGGCGACATAGTAGTTCGACGGGCCGCAGTACACGGAGTATCACATTTTGCATATACAGACCGCTTCAAGCTACTGCGAACATAGGGGGAATCAAGTCAAATTTACTCTCCGTGCCGTACGACCGAGGTGGATTCGACGCTGCAGTGTTATCTTTTGGAAATTCATTTTGTTTTTATTATTTTGTTTTATTTCTGCCTTGCTCGAAAAACAGATGAGTAAGTTCTTAATTGAAATAATACATTTTTAAAATCAAAAATGGATGTCTACGAAGTTGCCGAAAAAGTGCAGATGGTCAAATGGTCAAATCGTCATAACCCAACACGCGGTCGATATTGGTCGAGGGAAAATTTGCATTTGTATTTTGACGTAAGAACACAGTATCCCCAAAAACTAAATGTTTGGGGGGGGGGGGGGTATTATAGGGGAACACGTAATTGGGCCATTTTTTATTAACGGCAATTGCAATTTGAATGGTCCTAGATACTTGGATCTACTGCAGCAGCACATTATTCCAACTGCTAGGCAGTTGTTAGGTGTAAGATTTGGTGAAACATGGTTTCAACAAGATGGTTGTTCCGCTCACAATATTGGCCTTGTTAGGGAATATCTTGATAATGTATTTCCTAATCGGGTTATAAGTACACGGGGAACTATTTTATGGCCAGCTCGATCTCCCGATCTTGCTCCTAATGACTTCTATCTGTTTTTGAAGAAGCTTTTCAAATTATCACCCCTAACATGCTTGGAAACGTTGGAAGGGGTTTTTATAGTAGGCTCGGATATTGTCTAGCCGAGCAAGGAGGACTTTTCGAACATTTGCTTTAATTTTTTTTTGACTGGGAGAATCTTTTTGGTGTTTAGAATGTATTATTTTATTTTGAGAACTTGCTTTTATTTTGTTTCTCCTTATTATTTTCATTCTAACACGTCGTCACTGATAAATCTGAGCAGTTGACAATAAAACGCTCTTATTTATCAGTGACAAAAAATAAGAAAATTACGTTATAAAAATTTGCGTATTTATTGACCAAATTCCGGTTTCATTGACTACGCTCCACACAGCACCGTGGTTAGAGGCGTACTAAATACTAAAGGAAAGTCATGCAAGTGGTGATCGCAAGCCTGAGTATTGGTTGCTTCACTGATAGGCGTGCGGTGTCTCTGCATGTACGTACACTGGCAAATTAGACTTCTTCCGCCCTATGTTCGCAGTAGCTTGAAGCGGTCTGTATGCCATATTTAAGATTATGGACGTATTGCTTTATGACGAGCGGATCAACATCTCGCTTCTGTTTCAGGCCCTCAGTTGTGTAGGGTAGCTCGGGCGACTTTTCCGGATGAGGAAAGTGTCGGATAGAGTCATTAATGTGATACGGGAGGACTTTTGGTATCTGGAATTGTCGCTGGACATCACGTAGGACTTCTTTATATAGAAGATCAGTTGGTCTACTCGGAAAAGTGTCGAAATACCTAGATACAGGTAAATCGAAATCCCAAGGCTTAGGTCTATATCGAGACCAAGTACTTTCTGGGAAATACCGTGTGCTGCGCGTCCACGCCATAATGTCGGAATATATATGTATGACAACAGACAGATATTTTAAAAAAGAATCAAAAAAAGTTTTTGAAAAGAATAAACTTCTTTGATAACGGCAGTAGAATTTCTGCCGAAACGTCAGGTAAGTACTTAGATTCTAGTAAGGATTTGCGTGTGTGTAGGCATTTTTTATCTTATTTAAAAACCACTGACAAACGAACAAATTTTTTTTTTTAGGAATTTACGCAGTGGGTTTTAACATATTTTTGAAAAAATTTCCTTAACTTAGTGGCGAAAAACCCAAAAAAAGTAGTTTCGACATTAACTTTATTCGTCACACAAAACGATTGAAAAGCAATCAGCCATTGACCTTGGTGACGATCAAATTTTGACTTTTTTTCCTGTTTAATCTTGGGGTATCTCGAAGATTTCCCGTTTTAATCTGAACGTCAGGAGTCTCCAGTTGCACCTGTAACCTTTTTAAAAATGGTTTGCAATTTTCCAGTTCGGCACCTAATAATTTACGTTTGGTTTTACGAGTATAAGTTGTTAATTTTAACTTGGATGGTGAATGATGAAAAATTAAACTCGACCCAGACACTTGATAATCCCAGTTTTTAATCTATTTTTTTTTAATTCTTAAAATAAAGGTTTTGCATTCTGGATGAGCACAGTGGGGCATAAATGGTGTTTCTTCAAATGCAGCCTAAACCCGTTGTGTAACTCTTCAAACTTCCTTCTTTTAATTAAACTATGATCAAATAGCTTTTTTCATCATTTATTAAGCTGTTAAATTTATAATGCGATAAATAAAAACTCCCTTCCAAGTTTACAAGTCTTGAACTCTAATCCGTTTCTAAATATATTTTGATCATTTTTTGATACTTTTGGTCATATTTCGTTATTGTGAGAAGGTTTTTGAAGTATTCGGAAATAACTGGATTTTCTGAATGTGTTATTGAGATATTTTTTGGTGTGTCTATTTGGTATTTTTCGGTGGATATTTCTTGTGCTTTAGAATTAAAGGCAATAGAACATAAAGAAAGGAATCAGGAAATATTTACATTGACGTATCTTAATTGGAAGAAACTTATGGAAAGCAATAATGAAAAGCGGTCGGTAGAACAGAATGCTGTGCCCATATAGACAAATTTAAATAGGTGTCTGGAAAAAATTTATATAAAAAAGGGAAGGAAAAGAGATAGATGCCTAGAAATTTAAGCAATAATTTCGAAATTTACATAGGTATCTTGGTCGGAAGAAATTTAGATATAGATAAAACCCAACTTCAAAAAAAAGTTATTTCAGTTTTCTATGATTTATGGATTGATTGATTCATTATTTCTGGTTATTGGTATTTAATTTTCATTAAAGAGTTGGTACATATAGGACAGCAGTAATTTGAGTCAGTGACTTCCATCTTGAAAGAGCGTTCTAAACATCTCAACATGTACCACTTTTTACAAAAATCGCATTGAATCGTAACAATTTCAGAATCTGTTTGCGTTACTTCAACACTCTCCTGACCGCAAATAACACATCTATTCCAAAAATCAGGAGATTCTTTTAAAAGTAATCTTTTGAAAAAAATTCGCTTATTTTCCGGCTCAGTAATGCAAAAAGAGTTCTCGTCTTTTAAAATATTCATACCAAATGCGGTGACAAAGGGTCCGCCCTCCAGGCCATTTATGCCATATTTCTTTACGAACATTTTAATATATTTAAGATTTGTTTCTATAACAAAAAGTTTTTTGGGAAAATCACATACCACAAGGCACCAATGGTTCGCGTGTTTGTTGTGAACTGTAATGATTTTATTTATACACGACATATCTAATTTGTTAGATTTATATTTGATTGATGAATTGAATAATTGAAATGATTCACTTAAATTTATGTAACCTATCCCAAAGATTTTTTTTGTGAATACGAAGAAAATACAATCTGAAACCGAATTTGTTAACCACTGAGTTCCTGAAGGACTCTGAAAACATTCTTAGTCAAGCGCCTCAAATGGTTCCAGTTCAGGATAAACACCAATGTTAATTTAGTTTCATCATATTTTTCTGGTATTGGAGATAAAGCAGGTTTAGTTAAATTCATTAGAGGTTGCACGCTTGGGTTTTCTTTTTTTGTCCCAATATTCCTCTGATTGTAGGGAATCGTCGTCAGCAACAGTATTGTCTTTATCTATCTTTTATCTTTTCGCCAATGTTAATAGCTTATGCAATCGCATAAGTAACTCCCGGTTATGTCTAGGTTTTTCTAATGGATCACCTGAATTGAAAACCAAAAAATCTTGGTTATAAACACATTCATTTTCTTAAAAGTTTTGTGGGTGTGATGAAAAATAATAGAAGTTTCTTTAGAGGTAATTGAAGAATTTAACACTACAATCAAGTTTTTAAACCAAACTTCTAAAGATGTTAGTTTTTCCATAGAAAAAGCTGAGGAACTGCGGATTTATATTTGAAGCTGTATTTTTTAAAATGATTATATTTGCTCGTAAGGGACGGTTGTGAAGTATACTTTCATAACATTCGTTTAAATAAATGCTTAAATCGTCCAATGTATTAAAAAAATAAGTAACCGCATTTATTAAAGCAAAGCTGAAATCCTGTAACTATTGTTGAAAACACCGTCAAGTTAATTTTATTCATAAAACCTATATGTTTGTGGCGGATTCATAATGTCGAAACTACTTTTTTTGGGTTTTTCGCCACTAAGTTAAGGAAATTTTTTCAAAAATATGTTAAAACCCACTGCGTAAATTCCTAAAGAAAAAAATTTGTTTGTTTGTCAGTGGTTTTTAAAGAAGATAAAAAATTTGCCTACACACACGCAAATCCTTACTAGAATCTAAGTACTTATCTGACGTTTCGGCAGAAATTCTACTGCCGTTATCAAAGAAGTTTATTCTTTTCAAAAACTTTTTTTGATTCTTTTTTAAAATATCTGTCTGTGAGTTGGCGCGCCCCAATGATAGTACCTAGTGGTGTCGATATAGCTCCACAGTATAGCGAAGCAATCACGAATCAACCACGCTGGAACCCGCTGGTCATAACGGGATCAATCTAGACCCAACCAACCACTTAAGTCATAGCGACGATGTGCCATCAGCGTTCTCATATGTCCACGTGAATATTGAATCCACATGCCATAAGGGTAGCCGGAAACACGCTTAAACGCCTCGATCAACGGCTGTGCAAACATACCTTCAGCGAAGGTCATGTGAGCGGGATAAGCCCAGACCAAACGCCATCGATCAGGATGTGGCGACACAGTAGTTCGACTGGCCGCAGTACACGGAGTATCACATTTTGCATATATGCCATATTTAAGATTTTGGACGTATTGCTTTATGACGAGCGGATCAACATCTCGCTTCTGTTTCAGGCCCTCAGTTGTGTAGGGTAGCCCGGGCGACTTTTCCGGATGAGGAAAGTGTCGGATAGAGTCATTAATGTGATACGGGAGGACTTTTGGTATCTGGAATTGTCGCTGGACATCACGTAGAACTTCTTGATATAGAAGATCAGTTGGTCTACTCGGCAAAGTGTCGAAATACCTAGATACAGGTAAATCGAAATCCCACGTGGCGTCCACGCCATAATATCTGAATATATATATGTATGTATGACAACAGACAGATATTTTAAAAAAGAATCAAAAAAAGTTTTTGAAAAGAATAAACTTCTTTGATAACGGCAGTAGAATTTCTGCCGAAACGTCAGATAAGTACTTGGATTCTAGTAAGGATTTGCGTGTGTGTAGGCAAATTTTTTATCTTATTTAAAATCACTGACAAACGAACAAATTTTTTTCTTTAGGAATTTACGCAGTGGGTTTTAACATTTTTGAAAAAATTTCCTTAACTTATTGGCGAAAAACCCAAAAAAAGTAGTTTCGACATTAATTTTATTCGTCACACAAAACGATTGAAAAGCAATCAGCCATTGACCTATAGGTCAACAATTTCATCTTGGTGACGATCAAATTTTGACTTTTCCTTCTGTTTAATCTTGCGGTATACATCTTTAGATTTGATATCTCGAAGATTTCCCGTTTTAATATGAACGTCAGGAGTCTCCAGTTGCACCTGTAACCTTTTTAAAAATGGTTTGCAATTTTCCAGTTCGGCACCTAATAATTTACGTTCGGTTTTATGAGTATATGTTGTTAATTTTAACTTGGATGGTGAATGATGAAAAATTAAACTCGACCTAGACACTTGATAATCCCAGTTTTTAATCTGTTTTTTTTTTAATTCTTAAAATAAAGGTTTTGCATTCTGGATGAGCACAGTAGGCATAAATGGTGTTTCTTCAACTGCAGCGTAAACCCGTTGTGGAACTCTTCAAACTTCCTTCTTTTAATTAAACTATGATCAAATATCTTTTTTCCTCATTTATTAAGTTGTTAAATTTATAATGCGATAAATAAAAACTTCCTTCCAAAAGTCTTGTACTCTAATCCGTTTCTAGATATATTTTGATCATTTTTTGATCCTTTTGGCCATATTTCGTTAGTGTGAGAAGGTTTTTGTAGTATTCGGAAATAACTGGATTTTCTGAATGTGTTATTGTGATATTTTTTGGTGTGTCTAGTTGGTATTTTTCGGTGGATATTTCTTGTGGTGTAGAATTAAAGGCAATAGAAGATGAAGGAGATATTTTTTGACAGAAGTTTTTGGTGCTTTGTTGTCAGACGTGTTGTAATCTCATTACAGTATTTGTGGTGAGGTAAACCTCTAAATAGAGCACAAAAATCAGAAGAAGGTGAAACTTCGGGATAAAGCATGGAGATCGGAAATTTGTAGGTGTTGTACCTATAGATTCAGATTCTTTTAATGATTCAGAGGATGAAGAAATTTCGTGGATGAATAAAACATTTTCTGAGGAGGCATTGATCGGGTGAGTAGCGGAAGGAATTAGGAGAAGAAAGATCGTAGATGGGCGATACTTGCTGTAATGGTAGAGAATTAGAGGAATTATTAAGATGAGTTCCAGTTGGTATAAATGGAGAAATGTTAAACAGAGTGGGCAAAACCTATTTTGTTGGTAGCGAAGAAAAGGAATTAGATTGTCTAGGCGATCGATCGCAAAGAGGGAGTGAATAGAACTTATGAAGATTAGTTCTAGACGGTGGGCATGGCGAACTGTTCAACAGGTTGGAGAAATTTGAAGCTTTATCCGTATGCTTAAACGTGGGAAATTTTTTTTTTGGTGACAGCAAAGAAGATACCGAAAAATCAGATAAGTTATGCTTACAAGTTCAGTATATGGATTTAAAATAACACCTTTTGCGTTTAATTTGGTAGTACTTAATAACATTTCTGTGGCCGTCAAAGATTCTTTTGGTGACGAAAAAGATGAGCAGAGAGGTTGTTTAGATGAAACAACATCTTTAGGAATCTTTTGATTGGTTGGTGATAAATGGTCAATTAAATTTTGTGCGCTTAATGGATATACTTTTGACATATATAACAAAAAGCATTCGATATACGAGCGGAATGACGAAAAAGAAGAACTAATACGATGTTTTTTTCCTAACCTTCCGGCTGTGAAAGTAAATGGGAATGGCTGGATCGTTGGGGACTGCCTATGTTTTATTATCTGTTCGGAAATAAGTGGACTTTTTGAATGTGTTATTGTCATATTTTTGGTGTGTCTAATTGGAATGGCTGGATCGTTGGGAACTGCCTATGTTTTATTATCTGTAGCTCTTCTTCTTTATTTTCTTTTGTCTGTAATAGGAAAAACAAATAGCAGCCCGAACATTAAAGAGCCTAAATATGCAACCAAAGTTATATATTTGCTTCCATAATTTAACGGGCATAGCTTCCAGAAGGCTTAACCGATTTAAATAATTATTTTTTTGTTACATTGCGGAGAGCTCCAGTTTTATAAAAAATCATGCTTTCTACACCCCTTCTTTATACCAATGTTTAGCAAATGAAAAACGACGTGCGTTCTTAAAAAATGGCAACTCTCGCGTTCCACTTCTTGCCATATATAATAAGCGTTCTGAATGAGTACCATCGCGCGCGGTCTATTGATTCACGACGAATGGGATATAGTCAAACCATAGACACTATATGAACTAAGCTTATTCCTTATCTGGTAATAAAAACGTAACGCGCAACTTTTTGTTTTTGCTATAAAAAAATTGTTTTTTAAAAAATGTGTAAATTTGCCTTGTGCCTTTCCGTAAATAGATTTAACATCATTATTTTAAATACCATCATCAAATTGACACAAAAATTATAGAAAGGCGTTGTTTTGATAAAATTTAAGTATTTTTTACAAAAAGTAAAAAAAAAACAGGTCCGGGTTTTATTCTCACATATTTTGACAAATTACTCTGTATGTATAATTAGTACTACTCCTAGGTTTTTTGGAAAGATGAGAAAATGTATTCATTGTAAGCTACAGGGTGTTGTTTTTAAGTGAGATTTAAAAATGAGTAAAAGTCCGGACATGAAAATTCCAAATTTTTAAAAACACGTTTATTGATCTTCGGGAGTGTCATTGGCATGCAAAATTTCATAATTTTTGGTTGCTTAGTTTTTGAGATATTAAATTGAACAGTTTTCGGACATTTTGATATAAGTAGATATACTATGTGGGTTCTACAACACTTAACGTTAACGTATGTCCGTCAGTCTGTCTGTGCTGAAACTCTCTAATGACTGAAACTCTCTAATATCACGTGCCTGTACGTGACGTCAGAAGTGTTATGTGATCACGTGGCTTGTGTTCTACAGAGTGAGTCTCTTCAGGAATTCTACAGGGTGCTCTATGTCCAAGGGGGTTGCAAAGGGATGCCATAAAGGCCTATGTGAATAGGGGATGTGATCACGTGACTTATGTTCTACAGAGTGAGTCTGCTTGGGGTTTATACAGGGTGATCTAGTGTTTATGAGTGACATGCACCTGTCATATAGTCATCTGTCATTTGTGCCCTCTAGCCAAGCTGTCAAGTGCCACAAGGTCTTAGACTACTTAACGTTAATGCTAACGTATGCCTGATGAAATTGTCTAATGGTTGAATCTTCCTAATATTAGTTGACAAAAGGCCTTAGTAGTTTTCTGCAAATATCTCGAGATCTAAGTGATCGATTTGCAAAATTTCTTTTTTGTTGGATTGCTGTATTGCAATGCTATTTATTCTTAGAGGGATAGAGAAGCCGAAAGGGCATTAAGTGGTGAAAGAAAGACCTTAGTAGTTTTCTGCGAATATCTCGAGATCTAAGTGATCGATTTGAAAAATTCTTTGTTAGTGTTACAAAGGGGGAGGGCATGGAAAAAGGTTGTATTATGTGTGTGACCCAGCTGTGCAGCTCGAGTTAAAAGGCTTTTATTTTTACAGTAAATAATATTATTATTTTAATAACATGTTTACTTGCTTTGATTTGTTTTTGAATTATAATTAACTGACCTCTGATGCCCTATCAGTATTGAAACGAAAAATAATGATGAAATAAAACAAATAATTGGTAAATCTTTTGATTTATTGAAATACCATTTTATAGCCATAATTTTTAAGCAGTAATTTGTCAGCCAGATTTCTTGTTTCAACGTGTTTGATTGCAAACTCTAACAAGCAGAACTTGCAAATTCTTAAGCTGTGGTTTACTTTTCTATGAAAAAAAACACAGTCTTTGTGGATCTAAAATATAAACAAAAATTTATTTTTAGTCAAAATATTTTTATTAAATAAAAAATTATGTTAAGGGCATGTCTTCAAAACAAAATAATTTTTTATATTCAGATTTGGCCTCATACATTTCTGTTAAATTTTTATGATGTTCAACTGACTTTTGACAATAACAAAACATTTTATTGCAAAAGGGGCAAAATCTTGAACCAACATTAACAAAATTCATATAGTTATGATAAAAACAGTCCTTTCTTTTACAATATACACATACATCTTTCTTAACACTTTGATTTTCCGGCTCAGTAATGCAAAAAAAGTTCTCGTCTTTTAAAATATTCATACCAAATGCGGTGACAAAAGGGCCGCCGCTCCACGAGTCTTTCTAAACTGGATGCAATAAAACCCTTGGTTTAAGGCCATTTATGCCACATTTCTTTACGAACATTTTAATATATTTAAGATTTGTTTCTATAACAAAAAGTTTTTTGGGAAAATCACATACCACAAGGCACCAATGGTTCGCGTGTTTGTTGTGAACTGTAATGATTTTATTTATACACGACATATCTAATTTGTTAGATTTATATTTGATTGATGAATTGAATAATTGAAATGATTCACTTAAATTTATGTAACCTATCCCAAAGATTTTTTTTGTGAATACGAAGAAAATACAATCTGAAACAGAATTTGTTAACCACTGAGTTCCTGAAGGACTCTGAAAACATTCTTAGTCAAGCGCCTCAAATGGTTCCAGTTCAGGATAAACACCAATGTTATTTTTGTCGAAAAACTGAAGCATCTTAGTAATGCTTTTGTTTGTTAATTTAGTTTCATCATATTTTTCTGGTATTGGAGATAAAGCAGGTTTAGTTAAATTCATTAGAGGTTTGTATTTTTTTTTTTAAATCTTTGATAATGGCCCAAAATAAGTTGCACCCTTGGGTTTCCTTTTTTTGTCCCAATATTCCTCTGATTGTAGGGAATCGTCGTCAGCAACAGTATTGTCTTTATCTATCTTTTATCTTTTAGCCAATGTTGATAGCTTATGCAATCCCACAAGTAACTCCCGGTTATTTCTAGGTTTTTCTAATGGATCACCTGAATTGAAAACCAAAAAATCTTGGTTATAAACACATTCATTTTCTTAAAAGTTTTGTGGGTGTGATGAACAATAATAGAAGTTTCTTTAGAGGTAATTGAAGAATTTAACAGTACAATCAAGTTTTTAAACCAAAATTCTAAAGATGTTAGTTTTTCCATAGAAAAAGCTGAGGAACTGCGGATTTATATCTGAAGCTATATTTTTTATGAGGTGACATACGCAAATTTTTAAAATGATTAAATTTGCTCGTAAGGGACGGTTGTGAAGTATACTTTCATAACATTCGTTTAAATAAATGCTTATATCGTCCAATGTATTAAAAAAATAAGTAACCGCATTTATTAAAGGAAAGCTGAAATCTGTAACTATTGTTGAAAACACGGGCCAGTTAATTTTGTTCATAAAATCTATATGTTTGTGGCGGATTCATAATGTCGAAACTACTTTTTTTCGGTTTTTCGCCACTAAGTTAAGGTAATTTTTTGAAAAATATGTTAAAACCCACTGCGTAAATTCCTAAAGAAAAAAATTTGTTCGTTTGTCAGTGGTTTTTAAATAAGATGAAAAATTTGCCTACACACACGCAAATCCTTACTAGAATCTAAGTACTTATCTGACGTTTCGGCAGAAATTCTACTGCCGTTATCAAAGAAGTTTATTCTTTTCAAAAACTTTTTTTGATTATAAGATATCTGTCTGTGAGTTGGCGCGCCCCAATCCTAGTACCCAGTGGTGTCGATATAGCTCCACAGTATAGCGAAGCAATCACGAATCAAGCACGCTGGAACCCGCTAGTCATAACGGGACCCATCTAGACCCAACCAACTACTTGAGTCATAGCGACGATCATAGCGTAGATGGGCGATACTTGCTGTAATGGTAGAGAATTAGAGGAATTATTAAGATGAGTTCCAGTTGGTATAAATGGAGAAATGTTCAACAGAGTGGGCAAAACCTATTTTGTTGGTAGCGAAGAAAAGGAATTAGATTGTCTAGGCGATCGATCGCAAAGAGGGAGTCAATAGAACTTATGAAGATTAGTTCTAGACGGTGGGCATGGCGAACTATTCAACAGGTTGGAGAAATTTGAAGCTTTATTCGTATGCTTAAACGTGGGCAAATTTTTTTTTGGTGACAGCAAAGAAGATACCGAAAAAGACGATTTGGAGAGCATCAGATAAGAAGAAGAAGAAGAAGAAGGAAGGGGGTCCCACCTTATACCCACTCCACCTGTGGTATCTGAAGGATATCCCCAGGTGCCCCCGCGTATCAAAATCGAATGCAAAGTGCCAAATTTACTTAAAAAAATATTTAAAAAAAACAGAAATCACTAGGATTTCTGTATATACTTAGGAAAGGTTCAGTTGAAGGCTGTGAATGTGCCAAAGTCATTACCGTGCTAATTCTTCCTTTTTTTTCTTTTTGTATATACAAGAAATAATGTCCTTTCCATTAAGGGGAAGTAAAAGATGCCCCGCTTTGATTGGGTGTTAACCCGGAGGTGCCAATAACCCTCCATTAAATGCTTCCAAATCGTGAAATTAAATTAAAGTGCGAACCTATTATAAGGTTGAGCTTTGCCGTGGATCGTATTTGCTGCGTCCAATGGTAAGGTCGCCATCTGGCGAACAATTTTATCTTACTTACTACTTATCCTATACGGTTGGAGCCGCTTTGCCTTAAGCGACTACGTTCGCCTCCTCTCTAGTTGGTACCAGCTCGGCGAGCAGCTGTCTACTGTTGTTTGCTAACAGGTTCTCGAACAGGATGTCGAGTCTATCTTCGTTGTGGAGTCCCCAGGCGCCATTAGTTGCTCGACGAAGTTTTGCTCTCGCGTGGTTGAACCTTGGACAATGTAATAACCTGTGCCCTGGGTCATCAGTGATGTGCAAACCCTCTTCTAAGCATCTGCTACAGTATGTGTTGTCTGCTCTTGCTTTCTTGCGAGATACCCCATAAACTGTCCGTGTCCAGTGATGGTTTGAATTGTCCTCTTGTTGATAACTGCTTGTTTGTCGTTATCGAGCCACCTTCTGATGTCCGGTATGAAGGATCCTTATACGGGTCTTGTATCAGTAGAATGTCTAGACCCATATTCACTACTTCGCCAATTTTAGCAACAGTAGCACCATACGAGTGATGTAGGTTCTGCTACCCTATCTTGATTTCACTCTGCATCGTGTTGGAATTCGATGTTTGCTAAGTGTGATTCCATTCGCCTCTTGTACGCTACACACCTATCATCTCTCGGACGGTGCCCTCTCAGCTCTGATCTAACACAGAGAATGCACTTGATCGTTTCGGGCTTCTCCTTGTTTGGACATGTTCTGGTATCGTGACTACCCGCACAGGCTACTTCTTGATTACACTTTGTTGCTACATGACCATAGCCTTGACAATGGTAGCACTTGGTTATGTTGACTTCAATAACCCAATGCACGTAATGTTTTTCTCTTGGTCCAAACTTGAAAACTGGCTCCATCACGATATCCTGAACACCCTCAAAGTTCTGCCTTATAATTTCATCCGTCAATGCCTCCCTAGTGACATCAGAGGGGACGTTGAATATAGACATTCTAGGTTTCATTTTGCCAACTGCATGAACTCTGAGCTTAAGGTCAATCATCTTTTGATCTTTTGCTAACTTGCAAACGTCTGAACTGGCTGATTCAATTATAACTTTGTTATCCCTGCCTGCATAGATCCTGGTGGGCTTAAACCCGACCTCACTTGGAGTGATATTGGATGTAATCCTTTTTTTAAGTTCCTCAGCAGTGATGTTATCACTGGCTGTGATTTGAACTTTGTAAACCTTAGGTGCTTGGACTGGTCGTCTGATGCCTGCCACCTTGACTTTGTTTTGTTGACCCAGATTAAGATTAGTTGCAGCCGCATAAGAGATGGGAGCCTTTGTGCTAAGAAGATCAATTTTGGCGTTTTGATTTGTTATCTGCTTGCCTTGATTTTCTAGTAATGTTCTGATTTCTACAAGTTCATCGCTTCCACTCTTAAGCGACATCAGTGTTTCGAACTTAGCTCCAAGTATCTTGGTAGCAGAGAGGATCCTTCTCAGTTCGCCTTTAATTTTGCCATTTTTCTGTTGTGTTAGTGCTTCCAGTTCTGATTCGATGCTTTTAACTGCATCTGCAATAGTGTTCAAATAAGGACCGTACTGAGTGCTCTCTTCTCTGCTTGGTCCGCTGCCAGTGCTTAAGTTGACTTAAGTCCTCGCTAGTCCGTCATATAATTGTTCAGTCAGTTGATATCAGTGATCAAAAGAAAAATTCATTCTTTTCTTGTTTCTCTTTAATCAAATCAGCTATATTCATGGCTAAATCTGTTGCTCTGAATCCTCCTGTTTCATACTTCATGATATCAGTCAAGTAGTTCTTGCTAAATTTCGATCTGTCAGCATCTGGGAAGTGATTGGATTGGAATGCAGCTGATATGTAACGTTTAACTATTAAGAGAGTTTCATTAAAGTCTTTTTTTGAATTGATATCTAACACCTTTGATTCTTGAGTGGCATGTAATAATAGACTTGATTTACAGGTGTTCCCTTCTCAACTTGGTCTGATCTTTCTCTTGAGAGTCGTTGTCTCGAGCTCTCTTTTTGGATGCCTCTTTATCGAATTCATCCATCTTAAAACTAGTGAAATTTCTTAACTAAGACTTATGCTAATGAAACGCTCTAAGGCAAAACGGCTCCAAACGGAGCCCTGGACAGGGGACACTGTCCGACTTGTAATTTGAAGGGGGTCTACCCCGGAACCCCCTTCGTAAGCGCTCTTGGCCTTAAGTAGGAGGCTTCTGGCGCCCGGGTCGTCTTACAATGCGCCCAGGTCGACTTACTGCCTACCAGTAGTTGCCCGCCAGTAGCCCACGTGGAGGGGGCGCCCGTCTTTAACCAACCGTAAACTTACTAAAAAAATTTGCATAAAATGCGGGAAGTGCTGTCTTAACAACACCTCCCGTATGAGCAAAAATTAATTACAATGACGTCTACTAGCAATAATCGCACCTCGGATAAACCAATGTTTAGCAAATGAAAAACGACGTGCGTTCTTAAAAAATGGCAACTCTCGCGTTCCACTTCTTGCCATATATAATAAGCGTTCTGAATAAGTACCATCGCGCGCGGTCTATTGATTCACGACGAATGGGATATAGTCAAACTATATGAACTAAGCTTATTTTTGCCTTGTGCCTTTCCGTAAATAGATTTAACATCATTATTTTAAATACCATCATCAAATTGACACAAAAATTATAGAAAGGCGTTATTTTAATAAAATTTAAGTATTTTTTACAAAAAGTAAAAAAAAAACAGGTCCGGGTTTTATTTTCACATACTTTGGCAAATTACTCTGTATGTATAATTAGTACTACTCCTTTTTGGAAACATGAGAAAATGTATTCATTGTAAGCTACAGGGTGTTGTTTTTAAGTGAGATTTAAAAATGAGGAAAATTGATCTTCGGGAGTGTCATTGGCATGCAAAATTTCATAATTTTTTGTTGCTTAGTTTTTGAGATATCAAATTGAACAGTTTTCGCACATTTTGATATAAGTAGATGTACTATGTGGGTTCTACAACACTTAGCGTTAACGTGAACGTATGTCCGTCAGTCTGCCTGTGCTGAAACTCTCTAATGACTGAAACTCTCTAATATCACGTGCCTGTACGTGACGTCAGAAGTGTTATGTCATAACGTGGCTTGTGTTCTACAGAGTGAGTCTCTTCGGGGATTCTACAGGGTGCTCTATGTCCAAGGGGGATGCCATAAAGGCTTATGTGAACAGGGGATGTGATCACGTGACTTATGTTCTACAGAGTGAGTCTGCTTGGGGTTTATACAGGGTGATTTAGTTCTACCCAAGCTGCCAAGTGCCTCAAAGTCTTAGACTGCTTAGCGTTAATGCTAACGTATGCCTGCTGAAATTGTGTAATGGTTGAATCTTCCTAATATCAGTTGACAAAAGGCCTTAGTAGTTTTCTGCGAATATCTCGAGATCTAAGTGATCGATTTGCAAAATTTCTTTTTTGTTGGATTGTTGTGTTGCAATGCTATTTATTCTTAGAGAGATGGAGAAGCTAAAAGGGCATTAAGTTGTGAAAGAAAGACCTTAGCAGTTTTCTGCGAATATCTCAAGATCTAAGTGATCGATTTGAAAAATTCTTTGTTAGTGTTACAAAGGGGGAGGGCATGGAAAAAAGGTTGTATTATGTGTGTGACCCAGCTGTGCAGCTCGAGTTACAAGGCTTTTATTCTTACAGTAAATAATATTATTATTATATGGATTTTAAAATGATCAAAATGTGTGCTTTTTTTGAAGACAAAGTCGAGAATAATTAAGATAACCCATAACCCCTGTTTATCAAGAATTTTAAAATAACATGTTTACTTGCTTTGATTTGTTTTTGAATTATAATTAACTGACCTCTGATGCCCTATCAGTATTGAAACGCAAAATAATGATGAAATAAAACAAATAATTGGTAAATCTTTTGATTTATTGAAATACCATTTTATAGCCATAATTTTTAAGCAGTAATTTGGCAGCCAGATTTCTTGTTTCAACGTGTTTGATTGCAAACTCCAACAAGCACATTCTTAAGCTGTGGTTTACTTTTCTACGACAAAAAACACAGTCTTTGTGGATCTAAAATATAAACAAAAATGTATTTTTAGTCAAAATATATTTATTAAATAAAAAATTATGTTAAGGGCATGTCTTCAAAACAAAATAATTTTTTGTATTCAGATTTGACCTCACACATTTCTGTTAAATTTTTATGATGTTCAACTGACTTTTGACAATAACAAAACATTTTATTGCAAACGGGGCAAAATCTTGAACCTTGAACATTAACAAAATTCATATAGTTATGACAAAAACAGTCCTTTCTTTTACAATATACACATACATCTTTCTTAACACTTTGATGTCCTGCACTAGTCCTTAATCGTTTTTCTGTTTGTCCTTGTTCACCATAACCTCTTTTTTTCTCCCATATATTTTGAAGTTGATGGCTGTTCTGATTCTCTTTGCTCACCATAATTTATTTTTTCTCGATATGTTGAAGTTGAAGGCAATGGTGAATTTTGTTTGAAATTTTTTTCCCTCCATGGTCAAATCGGACTAAAACAAAAAACATATATATATGACATCTGCCCAGTTGTGTGTTTAAAAATAATACTCTTCAAATTTATTTTTTTCTATATTAAAGATAATAATTCTCACCTTGGTTATTTAAATTCCAAAGTTCTGAATCTGTGTGGTTTTAAGTGTCCTGCACACAACCTTTCAAAATGAACGAAGTATGTAGAATGATTAGAACACATATATATATTGTATCCCCAATGCAAAGTATCGGTGGTGTGCTGACGTTTATCGTCAAAAGGACTTAACGCGATTTTTTTCTGCTTGACGGTGTACATTTCGTGTTTGCTGGATTTTATTAAGGTTTGGGAGACATGTGACGTTTTTTGTTCAAAAAGGCATGCCAAATAATTGTCAAACGTAATTTTTTTAAGTGAAGCCTTTTTCACCCCTTTTATCCTCCTTCTGTCTCAACTTAATTTCATGACTTTTAAACTCAACATTATCCGTTAAAAGTCTTAAGCTGTACATTTTGGAGCGTAATCCCACAAACTCGGTCATTATAGAACCATTATTCTCATCTTTCATAAGGCCTAATACTTTTTTATGTTTTAGGGGCATATTATAAATATTATGAGGTGGATAGTCTGAAGTGTCAAATTTGTCAATGTTTTGTTTCATGTGCGAATAGATGTCGTTACAGTGGAGTTCATAAATAGCCGAGTCAGTATCTGTGTAAAGTAGTTTGCAGCTACGTGGAAAATCTTTTTTAATAAAATTGTAATAAAAATCGTAAAGGAAAGTTTTAGAAAGATCGAGTATTGAAAAACCAACATAAATGGGTTTATTAAAAATAATTTTGTTTTTTGACATTTCTATAATGACCATGTCTTCTTCAAATATGGTAGCACTACCATAATTCGGTTTAGAAATGTAGTATCGTGCTCTATAGCGTCCTGACCATTTAGTTACCAGTTTAACGTCCTTATATTTGCGAACATTATCTATGGTTTTACCAAACACTGAATTAATCATAAGCTTGTAAAAATTCTTTTCAAAATTATTTTTACTCTGCTATCTCTTTTCAATGTTCAAATCAATGTAGGGCTTTAACCATGGAGATTGTTTAAATTTAAGGACTCTGAATTTTTTTAATTTTTAAACCAAAGCTAAGAATTTGTTTTAAATTTCTGTAATGAATAATATACCTCTCCTTATCAAACAAGGTGGTTAATAATTTAGGTAATTTTGATTTTGAATTTGGTGGAACTCTATGTTCAGGACAGACAGGAAGGTCCTTATGAAGTTCAAACAGTTCAGGGGGGTAAAAGATGTCAATATCATAAATGTATCCCATGGGTCTATTATCACAAATATTATAAATATCCTCCTCTGTGCTCGGTGCATTTTCCACCCATTCAAAGCCACCAAAAGGTAATGGTAAAGTCATGGCAATCCCATAAAGAAAGTTAACATCATAGTACATTAAAAAACTCGATTCTTCATTAGGATTGTATGACTCTCCCATATATCTGTTGTTGGCTTTTGCCTGTCTATTGGAGCATTGTGAAACTCCGCTTCTTATCCCTCTCTCTATAAACATGATCATATCAATGTCCCTTAAAAGCTGCAGTTCAATCTTACACAACTTAATCATAGCAGAAAATGCTAAGCCCGGACTGGTAACATAATGAAGGGGATCAAGTTTAGAGGTAGAAAGACATATAGAACGAAAATTTTCCATAACATCACTAAGCAGGAGAATATCGGTGCGCATGTAAAAAAGGCTGTACTGTAAAAGTGATTTAATATTTAAGAGGTTCCAAATAGTACTTTCATACTCATCATTTGAAACCCCCCTTCTTTCCAAACTACTGTTAAACGCGTCCTTAGGTGGAAGAACGGTTTCCTGTAGTTTTTCCTAGATAGAGTCTAGATACTCGTAGGGTAGTACACCCTTTCGAGTAGCCAATTTAAACTCTTCCTCTTTCTTATAAAATCTTTTGGTAATGGATTTTTTTGTATCATCCAAGAATGAAGCTAAGTCGTCTAATTTTGAAGCCATAAAACGAAAAGAGTCTAAAAATTTAAAGTTGATTTTAGTGTTTTCTATGTATTTTGTAAATGAAATATACTTTTCCTTTTTAACCGGTAAAAGTTGAATTCTACCCTCTATTTCAGTAGCCAAGGCCTTTATAAGAAAATGGCTGTCATATCCTGACAAATTATGGAAAACTACAGGGACACTATGTGAATCGTTATAGTTCAAATTGCATCGATTATGAGCGGCTCCTCGATATTTTCCTGTCAAGTGACAATGGTCCAATACCTTTATTTCACCCTCTTCAAAGGTTCAAGACAGATATGACATAGACTGTTTTGAAATCAAGTTTTTCTGCACAAATTAATGGTTTTAAGGGCACTATATTTGAAAAAATTACATTTGATTTGTCAGCAATACGTTTGAGCATACAAACGAAACGTCAAATACAGTCTTGACCGACAAACTGATTATAATATGATAAAGAATCATCATAAAGACATTTCATGTAGAATCCAATTGCAAAAGGCACATAATGTTGAGTTTTCTGGGTATTCGATAGCGTTCCATCACTCTCCATTTTTTCCAACAAACATTCCAAATCTGCATATATAACAAAACGAACAGGTTCTTTATTTTTGAATTTTGTGAAATTTATATTTTTACAATATATAAAATGTTTTTCCAAAACTGTCTGGGTCGAAAACCAATTTAAACACCTATCACATACCCATTTTTTATTGTTTTTACGACCAATTTGGTGATATTATAAACGTGAAAGATTTTTGATTAATGCAAAGTGATAGGTGCATTATTTTGGATTGACAATTTCATAATCTTCAGAATCAATTTCCATCATACTATCGCTATCGACCACCTCATCATCATCACATTTTACAATAAGCAAATTAATTCGTCTAGAAAAATCTGATTTATTCAAGCAAAGGGGAAGGATTTCTTTCTTTTCATAAGCAAACACGTTAATGGATAAATTATTTAACTTTTCAAACTTGACAATGTCTTTTAACCTCATAGGAAACTCTAACTCTCACTAACTGACTAAAATGACTAAAATGGGGGTACGAGACGTACGTTGCAAATTTATAGCAGCAGTAGGAAACAAGGCAGCCACAATAGACCAAAGAAAGCGATAATTTTTTACATTGATAACCCCCTTGGTGTTTTTAATCCACTGTGGTAAATCAACGTAGGTCGAGTCATCACAGTTTATGGGGTATGTTTATTAATATTTATTTTAAGGTGTAAGATTTAATAAAGAGCCCAACTAGAGTCCATTTCCTGAAAATCTTTCATCTTAGTCAGCAACTTTTGCGAAACATTTTCCTCATACCATTTTTTTTAATTTGTCGTTTGGTCTATTATGCTGTTCCTTGTGGAAAAAGTCTTCACATTAGTTAACACAGTTTTACCACCCGGTTTGACAAAAATCCCCGAAAAAATGACATTTACATTTACAACAGAAGATTTGAGAGATTTGTTAATCTGGAATGAAAAACTTTTAAATGACTTTTTGAAAAAAATTTCGGGTCTTTGATGGTAAAATTTGTATTAGGCCCCGTCCTAATTCTACCTCCAAAACACGTTTCCACATCTTCACACATTAAATTTCTTTTTAAAGATCTGACCCTTTTAGTTTGACCGAAATTAATGCGTTTTTTGATTTTTCAAGTAATTTAAATAATATTTTAAAAGGGCCAGATTGCTTCTAATTTGGAAAAATTCTGTACACAATCAGAAAATATTTTTGACACAGGTTTTAACGGTTGAAATTAAATTAATAATAAAAATTGTTCCTTTTTTCTAACCAGCCTACATACCTTTTCGATTTTTTTCACAGTTTGCGACACTACCACATCAAAAAATTCAGAATTCATGTTTCAACTTGTTGTATATCTAATAATAAGAATGTAAATGATACTACGCAGACAATTCTTTTTTTATTTATGTAGATAAGGCGATGTTTTGTAATATATGTAGATAAAAATGTAACGACTATACAGGGGTCTTTCCAAAAATATTAGTTGTGATAGTCTGAAAGGCTAATTTCATAGTAATAGGATACTCTTTATGTCACTATTTTTTACTACACCCCAGATGTCAAATGATATTTTGACGCATGCGCAGTAATATAATGTAGAATAAAGTACTATACCTACACTATAGCGTTTGTAAATGAAAAATTTATGAAAATAACAAAAGTGATAATTTTAAAACGACGCCAGTAAAAAATAAACGAGTTTGACCTAATGAGTGACCCACGATTTTGCAAAACAACTGGTTTTGAAGGTTTTATAAAAATGTCTTATCAGAGAACAATAAGGATTTTATGCTGAATACTAATTTAGTTGAACATGTATGTAGTTGGGGTCAAAATTAAAGACCTTTCATTGTTTTATCTCTGCTTAATTCCATATAAATATTTTGGAAGCAGAGGTTTAAAATCAGTAAAGAAGAATAGTTTTAAGTAAGTATTTTAATTTGTCAATTATGTAGCATGTAAAATTTTAGTTTGTTTATCTGACTGTGTATTTATAATGTTTTTTAGGGAATAAAAATATACTTTTAACCCCTTCTTTTGGGAAATAAAATGGGTCTTTTAATGCCTAGGAAAAAAAGTAAAAATTTTACGTTAGAAGGGATTTATGTTATTCACTATTATTTTCTTCAACTTAGTTTTCTCGTATCCTAAAGTGCATAAAATATTATATCAATGGTAGGAATAAAGTGTTTTTTAATCCTGCAACAAAATATATCTTTTTGTAAATTTAACGAAAAATACAGATATGAGGTGCAAAATGTATCACTTAAAGGGGAAAGGTCCATGTGGACCTTAATTTCTTTCCCACATCGGAAATGATTCAACGGAAGCTGGGAAATCTACAGGTGAGCTATGTAAGGGTAAAAATTTTGGAGGAGGCATGTCGGAGGTTTACATGTAAATACGGTAGAAACGTACACACGACAGGCTCTACTACCACCCCCATCACCACCACCAGAACCACCAGCCCAAAAAGAAAGAGGAAGATAAACATCTTATCCGATGTTAGAGTGACAGAAACCACAAGAATCACATTATATGTTATAATAATAATAATAATAATAAAACACCCATATACAATTATAGTTTTTTAATTTTAAACCAATTATTTAACAATTATATATTTTCATTTGCACAGACAAAAAAATTATTATATGCCAAAAACAGTGAAAATTCATGTTGGCTCTTTTCAACTTTTTTAAATTGGGACAACCCAATTCGAACATTATTACTTATTAAATTCGTTAACCAAATTTTTTTATCCACTCCTTTGACAAAAACTGTTTCATTTTGAATAATATTTTATATAAAATGAGTAATATTTTCTAATGGTAAATAACTAAAGTCAAAAGTGTCCCATTCCAACCCATGTAGATTGTTTGTGTTCCATTGGCCTTGACGCCTAAAGTCCTCGTGGAGCCAGGTAGACTTCATGGGTAAATTAACCATATGGTGAGAAATTTCATTGTTCTCGCTGTTGAGTATAGCAATTCCTTTGCATATAAAGTCACTATCTTTATATTGAAAGCCTTGCACGTCCAGTATAAACATTTTTAAACAACTCTTACGGTGCTGGTTAAGGGGCTGTATTTATCCAATCGATCATGCAGTATTAAGCAATATGCTACAGTTTTGTCAGGCACAGCTTTTTTCGTTTTAAACTCAATTCTGATAACGACTGCGCCACCTTTAAGCACGTCTTCACTCTGTCGTGAACAATCGATAACTATCAGTGGAGCATTCTTCTTAAAGTTTATTGGGTACAGACAGGGTTCGCTCTGCTCGCGATAGTAGTAGGATTTTTGAAACTGCGCATGTATTTCATAGAGTGTGGCATATTGATTGCTGTCAAAGTCCAGGTTTAAATTATCATAGGGGAAAACCTCAGAGTTTAGGTATACTTTTAGATTTGTTAGATGCAAGTGATCGAAACTACTCATATTTTTATCTAGCATATTTTTTCTGTTGTTCTGAAAGCCGATGAAAATAAACCGCGGTTTTTCTAGTTGATTCGATGATTTTACAGCCTAAGTGTGACTAGTAGTGGTTTGAAGTGAGGATATTCATGCAGCTCCCAGCTTCTAAAGGCAAGATTAAGGTCCCTATCTCCTTCTAGATAATTGTAGAGTTTTAGTTTTTGATTATCGGACACTCTAACATAGGGCACTTTCCATAAAACGTTATTCAAAACCACCTTATAGGTTTCCTTTTTATCCTCGTTAACAATGAGAGCGTTCAAGTCAGAGTTGCTTCTTATTAGTACCAGTTCTTGGCGCACGTTTAAAATAATTTTGTGATAAATACACCCATAATGGCTTTAAGTGGTAAACATGTGTTAAAATTACCAGAGCCATCTAAAAGTGCTGGATTGTCTTTAACTAACCAGCCGGCGTTTAAAAGAGCATTATTAGCAGTAACCCTTCATTGTCGATGTAACGCCAGGATTTCTCACACGGTTCACAATCACCCCTGCCAACTCAGCGAATCTCATTGAACAGGTGTCCCAAACCGTTGTTTTCAAAGTGCACATTTGTGCTGGCAGTATTATCATCTTTTAGTACCTTGCCCTCAAGGTAAAGAACACTTTGGCTAGGCAAGGTATAGAGGTCTTGAGTTTGTATTGGAATTCTAATTTCGTCGTTGTTGTTTAGTATTGGGTGTGCACCAACCAATTGAACCCTGACTGTCATTATTGCATTGCCATCTGCCATCCACTTTTCTGCAATAGGCTGTAGAATATCCACGCCAAGCAATCTGAAATTAAAAACTAAAAAATTATTTACAAGTTAGCCAAATATTACTCCCTGAGTAAATTTTTATAAATCATTATAACTACTACAAAACCAAAAATATATGCTACCCCATATTAAAATTTGTCCTGTTGTTTATATTGACGAGATTTTGGTAATAAATAATATAAATTTATCGGCTACTAGTTTTTCGCAAGTATATATGTAGTATACAAATCATTAAGGGTTAAGTCTTTTATATGGACAATTTGATATTTATGGACCTAAAAGTTGTTCCGGTTATTCTAAATGATCTTCTAGTAGTTAGCTCAGAAATTAGAAACATCACTTTTCGAGGATAAGTTGCGGAATAAATTAAAAAGCCACGGAGTTAAATTTTAATAAAATATAATAACACCAGATCAAAAAACCCTCACAATTTCTTCACTTAAAAATTTGAGCGCGAATACATGGCACCACACACATGTTACGCCTGGGTCTAACTCACCTGTAATTTCTGTTGTTTAATTTTAGTTGAGTTGGGTTGGTCTTTATGTCTAGTTCCATATAAATGATTGTGCCATAGTAGTATTGTATCTCACAGTGATATTGACCTTTTCTGCATATTCCAATTATTGAATTGGTGCTGAAAAAAAACTCTTCCCTGATACTATTGTATGGTTAAGTGCCAGTGTGTGCATGGCAACTTTCATGGTTTTACACGTTGTACATGTATAGGTTAAATAATCACTACAGTCTTAGTCGCATTTGGTCCACATTCCCAGTACGATGTCTCAGATGTCGATTGTGTAAACCAATTTTTGATGTTTTGTTGCTTATTACAATTTTATTTTAGAACCGAACAGTGACTTTATAAGAATGCTGATCTTTGTTTATTTTTGGCGTCGAACAATATTTTGCAAATTCCAAAACAAAATAAAAAAATTGGATATTTGCGTCTTCCAAAAATTTTTAAACAAGGGGTCATATAAAATACTGGTGGCAAGTATCTGGACAAGCCTATCAAAAGAGCATGTATTTAATATTAAAAGTGGTTAATTGTCAAATCACGATTACATTTTTGAAGATTTCTTGGTCGATAGAGCTAAGTTGTCTCGATTCTGAATTTTAGGATACGGCTGAAAATAATGACCTAGTACTTTTTAATTTGGCTGGTAATTTTGAAGAAGAAAAAAAAACGCGTTGTATATAGATCGCTTACCAATCTTTCGCATAAATGGCTGCATGCGCTAGGACTTTAGGATTGGGTGTGCAACTACTAATTGAACCCGGACTGCCATTATTACATTGCCACCTGCTAACCACCTTTCTGCAATAGGCTGTAGAATGTCCACGCTAAGCAATCTGAAATTAAAAAGCTAAAAAAATATATACAATATATACAAGTTAGCTTGAGTAAATTTTTGTAAATCATCTACTACAAAACTAAAAATAGAAGCTATCCTATGTTAAAATTTGTCCTGTTGTCCATATTTACGAGATTTTTCTTATCGGTTACTAGCAGAGTTTTGTATATATGTAGTAAACAAATCATTAAAGGTTGAGGTTTTTATATGGAAAATTTGATATTTATTGACCTAAAAGTTTTGCCAGTTATTCTAAATGAGGCTCTAGTAATTCGCTCAGAAATTAGAAATATCACTTTTCAAGGATAAGTCGCGGAATAAATTAAAAAGGCACTGAGTGAAATGTTAAAAAAATATAATAATACCAGATCAAAAAAACCCTCTCAAGTGCTTCACTTAAAAATTTGAGCTCGAATAAATGGCACCACACATGCATGCATGGGTCGAACTCACCTGTAATTTCTGTTGTTTAATTTTAGTTTCTGGGGGATATCCTTCAGTTGGCATGTCATTCCACTGGGCTGAGTTGTGTTGGTCTTTATGTCCAGTTTCTCATAAATGATTGTGCCATAGTAGTATTCTATCTCACAGTCATATTGACTTTTTCTGCCTATTCCAATTATTGAATTGGTGCTGAAAATCGCGTCGTTCAGTGATTTAAAACTCTTCTCTGACACTATTGTATGGTTAACTGCCAGTGTGTGCATGGCAGCTTTCATGTGTCCACACATTGTATATGTAGGTTAAATAACCACTACAATTTTAGAAGCATGTGGTTCACATTCCCAGTTGATGTTTTGTTGTTTATTCCAGCTTTATTTTAGAACCAAGCACTGAATTTATAAGAATGCTGCGATCTTTGTTTATTTTTGGCGTCGAACAATATTTTGAAAATTACAAAACAAAATAAAAAAATTGAATATTTGCGTCTTCTAAAACATTTTAAAACAATGGGTCATATAAAATACTGGTCGCAAGTATCTGGACAAGGCGAGCAAAAGAGCATATATTTAATATTAAAAGTGGTTGATTTTAATCCCGATTAAATTTCTGAAGATTCCATTTTGGCGTACCACAGATTTCTTGGTCGAAAGAGCTAAGTTTTCTCGATTCTGAATTTCAGGATACGGCTGAAAATAATGACCTAGCACTTTTGACTTTGGCTGGTCATTTTGAAGAAGAAAAAACGCGTTGTATATAGATCGCTTACCAATCTTTCGCATAAATGGCTGCATGCGCTAGGACTTTAGTATTGGGTGTGCATCTACTAATTAAACCCGGACTGTCATTATTGCATTGCCACCTGCCATCCACTCTTCTGCAATAGGCTCTAGAATGTCCACGCTAAGCAATCTGAAATTAAAAAGCTAAAAAACTATATACAAGTTAGCCAAATATTACTCTAGCAAACAAATCATTAAAGGTTAAGGCTTTTATATGAAAAATTTGATATTCATTCACCTAAAAGTTGTGCCGGTTGCTGCAGATCAAAAAAATCCTCACAAGTTCTTCACTTCAAAATTTGAGCGCGCATAAATGGCACCATACACGTGTTACGCCTGGGTCGAACTCACCTGTAATTTCTGTTGTTTAATTTTAGTTTCTGGGGATATCATTCAGTTGTCATGTCATTCCACTGGGCTGAGTTGAGTTGGTCTTTATGTCCAGTTCCACATAAGTGATTGTGCCATAGTAGTATTCTATCTCACATTTTTAGTGACCCTTTCTGCATATTCCAATTATTGAATTGGTGCTGAAAATCGCGTCGTTCAGTGATTTAAAACTCTTCTTTGACAATATTGTATGGTTAACTGCCAGTGTGTGCATGGCAACTTTCATGTTTCCACACATACGCTGTCCCAGATGTCGATTATGTAAACCAATTTTTGATGTTTTGTTGTTTATTCCAACTTTATTTTAGAACCAAACCGTGACTTTATAAGAATGCTGCGATCTTTGTTTATTTTTGGCGTCAAACAATATTTTGAAAATTCCAAAACAAAATAAAAAAATGGAATATTTGCGTATATATGTAGTATACAACTTTTATATGGAAAATTTGATATTTATTGACCTAAAAGTTGTTCCGGTTTTTCTAAATGATCTTCTAGTAGTTAGCTCAGAAATTAGAAACATCACTTTTCAAGGATAAGTCGCGGAATAAATTAAAAAGCCACGGAGTTAAATTTTAATAAAATATAATAATACCAGATCAAAAAAACCCTCACAAGTTCTTCACTTAAAAATTTCAGCGCGAATACATGGCACCACACACATGTTACGCCTGGGTCGAACTCACCTGTAATTTCTGTTGTTTAATTTTAGTTTCTGGGGGATATCCTTCAGTTGGCAGGTCATTCCACTGGGCTGAGTTGAGTTGGTCTTTATGTCTAGTTCCATATAAATGATTGTGCCATAGTAGTATTCTTGCTCACAGTGATATTGACCTTTTCTGCATATTCTAATTATTGAATTGGTGCTGAAAATCGCTTCGTTCAGTGATATAAAACTTTTCTCTGATACTATTGTATGGTTAAGTGCCAGTGTGTGCATGGCAACTTTCATGGTTTTACACGTTGTACATGTATAGGTTAAATAATCACTACAGTCTTCGTCGCATTTGGTCCACATTCCCAGTACGATGTCTCAGATGTCGATTGTGTAAACCAGTTTTTGATGTTTTGTTGAAATTTATAAGAATGCTGATCTTTGTTTATTTTTGGCGTCGAACAATATTTTGAAAATTCCAAAATAAAATAAAAAAATAGGATATTTGGGTCTTCTAAAAAATTTTTAAACAAGGGGTCATATAAAATACTGGTGGCAAGTATCTGGACAAGGCTATCAAAAGAGCATGTATTTAATATTAAAAGTGGTTGATTGTCAATCACGATTAAATTTCTGAGGATTCCATTTTGGCGTACCGCAGATTTCTTGGTCGATAAAGCTAAGTTGTCTCGATTCTTAATTTTAGGATACGGCTGAAAATAATGACCTAGTACTTTTGAATTTGGCTGGTAATTTTGAAGAAGAACAAAAAAACGCGTTGTATATAGATCGCTTACCACTCTTTCGCATAAATGGCTGCATGCACTAAGACTTTAGTATTGGGTGTGCACCTACTAATTGAACCCGGACTGTCATTATTGCATTGCCACCTGCCATTCACTTTTCTGCAATAGTCTCTGGAATGTCCACGCTAAGCAATCTGAAATTAAAAAGCTAAAAAACTATATACAAGTTAGCCAAATATTACTCTCTGAGTAAATTTTTATCATTTTAACCGCTACAAATCTAAAAATAGCAGCTAACCCATGTTAAAATTTGTCCTGCTGTCCATATTTACGAGATTTTTCTAAAATAAACAAGTCTTATCAAATATATCAGCTACTAGTAGTCTTTCGCAAGTATATATTTAGCAAACAATCATTAAGGGTTATTGGATATTTATTGAACTAAAAGTTGTGCCGGTTATTCTAAATGAGCCTCTAGTGGTTAGCTCTGAAATTAAAAATATTAGTTTTGGTGGCTGCATGCGCTAAGACCTTATTATTGGGTGTGCACCTACTAATTGAACCCCGACTGTCATTATTGCATTGCCACCTGCCATTCACTTTTTTGCAATAGGCTGTAGAATGTCCACGCTAAGCAATCTGAAATTAAAAAGCTAAAAAACTATATACAAGTTAGCCAAATATTACTCTCTGGGTAAATTTTTATAAATCATTTTAACTACTAAAAAACTAAAAATAGCAGCTAACCCATGTTAAAATTTGTCCTGTTGTCAATATTTACGAGATTTTTCTAAAATAAATAAGTTATAAAATTTATCAGCTACTAGTAGACTTTTTCGCAAGTATATATGTAGTAAACAATCATTAAGGGTTATTGGATATTTATTGACCTAAAAGTTGTGCCGGTTATTCTAAAGGAGCCTCTAGTGGTTAGCTCTGAAACTAAAAACATTAGTTTTGAGGGATAAGTCGCGGAATAAATAAAAAAGCCACGGAGGTAAATTAAAAAAAAATATATTAATACCAGATCAAAAAAACCCTCACAAGTTCTTCACTCAAAAATTTGAGCGCAACTAAATGGCACTACACACGTGTTACGCGTGGGACGAACTCACCTGTAATTTTTGTTGTTTAATTTTAGTTTCTGGGGGATATCCTTCAGTTGGCATGTCATTTCACTGGGCTGAGTTGGGTTCGTCTTTATGTGTAGTATTCTATCTATCTCACAGTGATATTGACCTTTTCTGCATTTTCTTCTTTGACACTATTGTATGGTTAACTGCCAGTGTGTGCATGGTAACTTTCATGTTTCCACATGTTGTACATGTATAGGTTAAATAACCACTACAGTTTTAGAAGCATGTAATCCACATTCCCAGTATGCTGTCCCAGATGTCGATTGTGTAAACCAATTTTTGATGTTTTGTTGTTTATTCCAGCTTTATTTTAGAACCAAACAGTGACTTTATAAGAATGCTGCGATCTTTGTTTATTTTTGGCGTCGAACAATATTTTCAAAATTCCAAAAAAAAAAAAAAAATGGAATATTTGCGTCTTCTAAAAAATTTTTAAACAAGGGCTCATATAAAATACTGGTGGCAAGTATCTGGACAAGGCTATCAAAAGAGCATGTATTTAATATTAAAAGTGGTTCATTGTCAATCTCGATTAAATTTCTGAGGATTCCATTTTGGCGTACCGCAGATTTCTTAGTCGATGTGTCGATTCTGAATTTCAGGATACGGCTGAAAATAATGAAAACATGTTGTATATAGGTCGCTGACCACCCTTTCGCATAAATGGCTGCATGCGCTGGGACTGTCGTTATTGCATTTCCACCTGCCATCCACTCTTTTGCAATAAGCTGTAGAATGTCCACGCTAAGCAATCTGAAATTAAAAAGCTAAAAAACTATATACAAGTTAGCCAAATATTATTCTCTAAATAATTTTTTTATTATATTATAACTGCTACAAAACTAAAAATAGCAGCTACCCCATGTTAAAATTTGTCCGGTTTTCCATATTTAAGAGATTTTTGTAAAATAAATAAGTCTTATCAAATCTATCAGCTACTAGCATATATATTATATGTCGTAAACAAATCATTAAGGCTTAAGGCTTGTATATGGAAAATTTGATATTTATGGACCTAAAAGTTGTGCCGGTTATTCTAAATGAGCCTACACTATAATATAGCTATAAACACTACAGCCTTTATTTCTTCCTTTTTTAGCTCTTTTCTTTCAGCCCATTTTTTTCTTCTAAATAAGGTTTTTTAAGATATTCGTTCATTATGAGTTCTTTTCTTTTTCTTTTATTTTTTATGTTATTCTTTTTCGCCTCTATTGGTTTTTGAAATGAGGTTTTAACTGAGTACGTAAGAATATTGTTTGGTGCGCAACATAAAGCCTTGTGTCCCAAGATGGAATCAAATTCCTCAAAGTACTCATGTAAGATTTTACCCTCTCTAGTAGTGCGACTTTTTTCTTTATTCTGCCTATAAGTTTGGAGAAAGTTTCTATATCTTACATCACATTCATATGAACTAATAAAGACTAATAAAGTCATTTTCCATTCCAAGTCTTAACATTATTAACAATTTTATTGATTCAGGAGTCCACATAAATTTTCCATAAGGATGGTTTTCTTTACTGCCTTCTTTTTCTGAAACTAAAAAAAGGTTGGTCATAATACAATAAATTTATAAAATAACCATTTCAGTACATTGAATATGTTTTTAAAACAAAGCAACTGATATGATAAAAAAAATCAGAATTATTGTCTGTCTCTTTGATCATGATAAAAAGTATTAAACCGATTTTGATGAAAGTTTTATTCCTTGGACTGAAAAGATTCACATAAACAAAAATTGTGACCATTTAGAGCAAAAAGTCCAGAGATTTGATACCCTTAATTAACACACAAGCATTTTAAATTAAAAGTATGATTTTTTGTTGGAGAAAAAGGGGAAATGGCCAACACTTGTGTAGTTTGGGCGTCTTTATCTCGTATTTTACCTCCAACTAGATTGGTACTTTGTTGAGTGCAAGGCTCAGCGGTATAAATGGATCCGAAATTTACCAAATTTCTATAGTCTAGATTCAATTCACTATTATGTACCCCACTGAATTCACCTACTTCAGATACTTTGGAACCTGGAATTTAAAATTTATCTTCAAAAATTATTCTACTTTCAAAATAATAACATTTCTGTTGCAGTTAGACAAAGTTTTTATCTGTAATTTTAATAGTTTATTTTATTATTTTTTTTAGCAGTTTATTACTTTTTCTACGAGCGTGCGGAAAATCGCATTTTCCACACTATTTTTAGTGCGAAAAATTTGTTTTTCCGAACGGTGTGGAAACATTTTTCTGCACGATGTGGAAAAATTTTTCTGCACGATGTGGAAAAATTTTTCTGCACCGATATGTCAAATTTCGAAAAACCTGTACTGATTCGAAGTTTCTGTTCACCATATTGCCTATATTGACTAACCAGTTGTTTATGCATTTATTTGTTAGTGGCAAAAAACTATTTTCAGACTATTTTCCTCACGCTCGTAGAAAAACAATTGTTCCTAACACGTGCAAAAACTTTTTTTTCGGCACTTAACTGCTTGGCAGAACTCCACTGCGCGTCGTTCCGTCAACGGCAGTTGCGTGCAAAAAAATCGATTTTCCTCACTTGTTGATAGTTTGTTCAAATGGTCTTTAAAAGGCCTTTAAAAAAGCTATTACTTACTTTTTTACTATATATAGTTCTCAAGATATTCCTATGACCTACGAAAATGACCTAATTTTTTTTTCACTATGAACCCATCAAACGTCCATCTTAAAATTTTCTAAATAGTTTAGAAATACTTATATCCAAAGAGAAGACGGCAAATAAAGGAACCTTAAAAAATTTATATTTTTTTCCTCTTTAATAAAAAATACATCGTGTGATACCTCACTGAAAAGACCCTTTAACGACCTTTCAAATGTTCTATATATCACTTTACTCGTATAACTATTCTCGAGATATTTCAATTTACTTCAGTACATGTTTAAGCAAACTGGGCACTTATTTTCAAAAATTAAAAAAAAACTGCTAATGAAAATTCTTAAAATTGGGATTTTCTATTCTCTTAATGGGTGGAAAATTTGTACCAAAAATCATCAAAATCGGAGGTGGTGAGGTTTCGAACTCGCTGATTTGACATGGCCCTTTACTTATATAATTGCAGGCGTCAAAATTTCTAAGATTTACATACCTCGGTCAATATCTGAGAGTTTTTTAATTTATAATCTTTAGGTTTCCAGGACCCACAAATATTAATTTATAGATGCAGACAAAAATATGTTTGAAAACCTAACCGAACCAAAAAGCAAAGACGTTAATCCGATATTTTTAGTGCCAACCTTTTTTAAACAAACTGTATATATAAATAAATAAATAAGTTTTGACAAATTCCGCGTTTCGATAGCTGCTGTGGTTCTGGAGTTTTGATTTCTTTTTATATAAGTATGTAAAAAACTAAAATTTTATTGGAAATTTAATTCTCAATTTTAATTGGGAAAAAATGTTTTGCTAGCTGCCGTGGTTCTCAAATAATGTTTTTTTTTTAATTCAAACTTGCATTTCTTTCTACCTCCGTACATCCTCCACAACAAAAATTAATGATCTTCTCCATAACTGCGGTTAAGGGGTTTATGAGTTATCCTGTTACAGATAAACAGACTACGAAACAGACATCATGAAAAAATTTTATAGTTAGGTCAAGTAACAGATATTTCATTTTCAGTGAAAATAAGATAAATGGCACCAGCAAAGAGGTACAGCCTCCATGCAACCTTTTCTTTCAAAACCTACTGTTCATTACAGCTTCTGCGGACCAATTTCAAAAGTGTCAGTGTCAAAAAACTGGTCCAGAGCAATTGAAAGAATGAAGTGTACGGATGTGATGGAAATTAACAAACTAAATGTGAAAACCACCATATTTCCCTATCTTCTACGGTTCGTGACTTCAATTTTTATTTTTCTTGAATATCTCAAAATCTAATGACCTTACAGTCTTTTACATGAGTAATTTTTGTTTAAAAAATAATTATTCCTCTTTATGTGAAAATGGTTTGTTGCTAGCTGATATGGTTCGTAAGTTATGATTTTTTAAAAAGTTCAACCCTCTATACTACTCCCCGACTAGCCCCCACATCCAAAACTAATCAGCGCATTGTCAGGTGCCAAAGAATTTTTGTGCCAAATTTCATTAAAATCGATTTAGAGGCTTTTGAGTAATCTTGTCACAGATAAACAGACACCATTCAAAAATTTTGTATCTCATATCCATACCTGTTAGTATGGGCTGCCAAAAAGATTTAAATAATATATTAAATAGTAAAATAAAAAAATATTTGTGTGCATCTTTTGATTTTACATGTTTAATTTTCTAATTGGTTAAAACAAAGAGAGGAACCTGGAAATAGATTTATTAGTAGAGAGCGCAGAGATACAGAGCGAATGATGAGGACTAAGAAATCCAAATATGATATTTTTATGATAGAAATACAATCACTATATTTGTTAAGTTTTTTCTGAAATTTAAGTCAATGCCCTCCTCTAGGAAAAATTATGGTAGTCACAAATATGTAGTATAGTTAAAACTTTTGATGAGCGGATTGACGTTATTTTTACCTCTGAAAACGTATTTCTTTGTTGTCAACAGTTCGCATGTCAAATAATTTGTGACAATTGAAAAAGGCACTTGTATTTGTTTGAGTCAATGAATTGTTGATAAATTAAGGATACTAATAAAAAGGTTTTTATTTACAAGAAATTGAAAAAATAAAAAAAAGTATTAAATAAAAATTACTTACTAAATAACATATTGTTTATCAATATAGCTTTAATTTGCGTTCAATAAGAATAAGACTACAACAAATTATAACTACGTACTTTGCACAAAAACAAACAAAAAAAATTATACCCAGGCTGCAATAAGTTCACGTTTTTAACATATTCTCTTAAAAATTGAATTCTTTTATTAAACGTATCTGGAAGAGCCATCGGATATTTTTTATTGTTGCTTTTCTTCCATCAAATTAAACCCAATTATCTCTTAACCATTTTCGAAAAAAACTGACGGAATATCTAAAACGGTTGGACATGTCTTGATTCAGCTTGCGATGAAGAGTTTTGATTGTGATATACCTACGCTTTTTTGGCATACATGCACTCTTTAGTATCACGAATTTTACTTTTCAAGTAATCTGTAATTTTGGTCTGTTGTGTTGCATTTGTTGATTTTTGTTCCTTAGATATTTTATCACATATGATGCCCTATTTCTTTATATTGAATATTGTAGTTCTACTAACTTTTGTTGCATAAAAAACTCTTTCTACCACATTTCCAACATACAGAGAGATTCCCGCAGCGAAAAACGCCAGTAAATTTAATATTATTAATTGACTCCGCTCACTTAGTCGCTTCGCTCCCATTTTTACGCCAATTTAAATTAAAAAAGTGATGAGTTAAAAATATTGACAATAATGTGACAGATTTTGTGAAGTAACAGTTGAAACAATCAACGACATGACTGTTTTTTACATATTTATTGTCGCTGTCTACAACAATGTATCAAATAGAGATCCAAAAAAATGACGTCAGTACGCTCATCAAAAAATTGGACTATAGTAGTAGTAGTAGTAGTAGTAGTAGAAGAGTGAGGGGCCAACCAAAAATGTGGGACAATGGCTTCTGTACTTTTTTTGACGTTTTTTGACAACTACTCTCAAAAGGTATGCCCTAGATAATATTCCTTAACAACATGATGTTAGTCGTTAGTTACCAAATACTTTTAGATAAAAAAGTGTTTTTGTTTATTTTTTGGATTATTTAAACTACTACCTATTCAAATCAAAACACTTGCAGATTACAAAAATCATCTAGGCTTAAAACTTTGGAGTCAAATTATTTCAGATTGACTCCAACTTAGTTAATAGCCTCCCTTCTGAATGTTGCAGAATGACACTACTTAAAAGGCTAAAACTGAATTCAAAGTTTTGTAAAACAAGCAGCAAGACGTAAGCAGTAAGTAAATTTGTTTTTCCCTCAATTTTTCCAGAATCTGGACATCCTGTATAATTATATTTTATATAGACAGATAGTTAGATCATTATATTGATTTTGCCTATGCAGGGTTGTTTCGTTTTAAACATTTTGTTTTAATCAACTGTTTTAAACATATTTTAAACATATGCTTAGGTTTACAACAGGTTATGTTTAAAACATTTTAAAACATGTTTAAAGCACTTAAATTAAAAAACCGTTTTTTTGTCATTTTCTTTATTAATATAATGAAGGAAAAATTCTCAAATACATTATACAAACTTTTTAACATACATTATTTATTTATTGATTATAGGAACACAACAAAAATTAGAAAACTTAAAACATTTTGCATACAAGCGTTAGTATAGTAATCTACCATCTAAGTCAAGTCATCAATCTGATCAGTCACGTCATTACTAATGGAATTAAGCTCTTTAAAAATAAAAACCAACTTAGCAGCTTTGACATTGCCTAGCCGATTACGTAGTTTTAAATGAACTAAACCGTATGATGAGAAGAGTATTTCTATGTTGGCTGACGATGCAATAGCTGTATGAAGCTGTTGAACAAGTTCCATTGCTGTCGTATTTATATTTTTCACAGAACGCCACCATGCATGGTTTTAAATTCTCAATTAGATGTTTAGAAAACATATATGATTTAAAGGGTGCACACTTTACCTGGTCATTAATAATAATTGGCAAGGCTTCTAGATGATAGGTTTCTACATATTCCATGCCAGTTTCTGTTTGCTCTTGACTAAGTTTATTTTCTGTAAAGCGATGATCAAGAAAATTTGCCAAAAAATGAGCTGGGGTCAAAGCAATTTCCATGCTCTCCTTGACTTTATTCGTATCACTTACCGAAAATTCTCCATTTACTTGTTCAGTCTCGAATGCTTCCAAAAGCTCTAGCCATATATCTGCAGCCTCTCCTATAGTGCAAGTGTTTCTTTAGACTTTGTCCAAAGCAACTGCGATATACTTTAATTTTTTTAAATAGTCTTCGCCATTTGTCTTTAAATTGGTGTCGTTTACAAGCTTTATTATATCTTTATCAATACTTATTCTGTTGTTTGAGCAAACATCGAATAATATTGGCCAGTTTTTCAAATAACTTTCCAAGAAATCCGTATTCCAACGAACATCCTGAGAGCAGAACCACCAGCGTCTCTGAATTTTGCGCTGGCAAAATGTACATTTCTGGAGTATTTACAAATTTTTTTGATATTACTCTTTATTCCTGGCACTTTTATATCTTGAGCAAGTAAGTTCAATATATGGGCTGAACAACCATAAGTTATTATATATTTCCTGTCTAATTCCTCAAACAGATCCCTTCTCATTTTGGTCACATTTGCAGCGTTGTCTGTGACTATACTAGTTACTTTACAATTATAATATTCCTCACATTTCTTAATTGAATTTTTAAGTAGCTGTAATAAATACTCGGAAGTGTGACTATTTTCACTCGTATCAATGGACTCTATCAGATGTATCCGTTCACTTTCTATATCTGTGACACATACGCCTATTATAGGTTCATTATAAACGTTGCTCCAGCCGTCAAGCGCTAAAAAAAACCTTCTTGTTGCATACATTTTCTTAAATTGTTGTTTGTACTGAATTATCAACCTTATCGAGCAAGTCGGTCGAAACAGAATTCCTATTTGGTGGTTTATATCCAGGACGTAATGCATTTATCATCTTTTTAAATTCGGGATGTTCAACCGGACGAAATTATGTGTTTGTTGCATATAAATATCGGGCTATTTGTAGATCCAACTTATTCTTCTCTGATTGACTGGTTCGAATAACAAAGCTTGAAATGCTGCTTTTAGAACGGTTTTGGACTTGGGATCATCACAACGTCACTGTCATTTATACATAAAGTGCTATCAGTAACAGAGATTGTTGATGCTAACGCTGACATGGACTCTGAAAAAAAAAAGATTTATTCAGTATTTTTTTTCAAATCAAATCTTAATTAAATCATGCTTCAGGGTTGGCCAATCCAGGGTGTCCACTTTTTTTCCAAAGTCAAATTCCCTGAATTTTCCCAGTTTTCCAGGCGATTATTGAACTTTTTCCCTGACTTTATAGACTAGATCAGCTGCTTTTTTTGGATATATTTATTAAATTTGTTCCTGATTTTTTCACACAATTTTGTCACAGTTTTTTTTTCAGCCTTCATTGGTAGTGATAAATGTAAATTTTGAAGGGGTAGGAGGTGAAAAAATAAAAAAATTCAAATTTTTTGACACACCTTTTGAACGATGCAACATTATCCAATCGGTTTAAGCTAACCTAACCTTGAGAAATAAAAACAAAACCGTAATACCGAAAAAATAAAAAATTTCAATTCAAACTTACCGGCATTATTATCTGGGTAAGCATCCCTGGAATATTTTTGGGTTTTGGATAACTCATCTAGCGTTAAATCCTCATCTGACTCGGAGTCATAGATAGTTGACATTGGTAGCTGAGAATTTTCAGATGGGACACATTTCTGAATATGTTTCTTTATACGCAGTACTAATCCAGCCATAACTACTTTACATTTAGCAGTCACTGATTTTTTGGTATTATCTTTAACAACATTGAAATATGACCAAATGGCATCTTTCTTCCTTCCCGTAGACGACATTTTTCAAAAAAAGAACACTACAAAATAACTTACAGTAGACGTTAGCCAACTTGCAATGTGAATGCGAATTTATAAATAGTATGTGGTTCCCCCAGGCACAGAAAAAGGTATTTTTCTTATTTCGGGGATTCACCGGCAAAGCCTCACGGTGGAGGCGCGACGTAGTTTGTAACAGCTGATTGCGACAGTTTAGTACAGAGTCGGACTTCAAATAAGGTAATCCATTATTTAGGAGAATAATAGATCAAATCAAACATTTTAGATTTATATTATGTTTGAAAAAATATGATTTAAACAGTGTTTTTTCCTAAGTTTTATTTGTTTAAAACATAAAATTTTAAAACAAAAAAAACATGTTTAAAACAAAAAAAAAACATTTAAAACAAGTCGTATGGAACGTTTACCCAAATTAAAGCACCAATTTAGTAATCATGTAAAGTTCCAAAAATTGTAAACGGATAGAGCTATAGTCTTAAGGGTTAATTATGCCGAGAAAGTTACCTGCAGCATTCTTATATTAATTATTATTAATATATTATTTATAAAATACATTTTAATTTTAAAGATTAAAAGGGAAAATAAAAAATCTACTAGGTAAATCTAGTAAGATAAATACATATTTAAAATTACAGGTAGTCTTTAATATAATGATTTTTACAAGCACTGCTTGACCAGATTAAAAAAAACACAGTTTAGCCACGAGTTATAAGCACTATTTTTTTTAAATACCTTTATCAAAAAACCCAAGAAAAACAGGAAAATACTTGTCGCAAGACCAAAAATGGTCTCTTCACTACTACTATTACTAACACTCAACATGTTTACCCTATAAGTCAAGGTAACTGGGGAGTGAGAAAACATGGTTTGCACAGTAAAGTGCCGTTCATTGTGGGGACATTTTAATTTTGTTTGTTTAAACACAAAATTCATTTTTTAGAGGCCAAAAATCCACCCTGTTAATTTTATTACATCTTTTGTATTTGATGACCAATTTTAACAGGTGATATCTTTTTTGAACACGTCAAGGGCGTGGCTTTTCAACTGACGTTAGTCAGGAAAGACAGTGGCGCATATACACTCTTGGCAGGGGGGGGGGGGCGAAAAATTGTCATTTTTCAAAATCCTCCGCCATCTTGAAGTTAAGCGAAATGTCAATCCTGGTGGTTTTTATTTACAAGAAATTGAAAAAATAAAAAAAAGTATTAAATAAAAATTACTTACTAAATAACATATTGTTTATCAATATAGCTTTAATTTGCGTTCAATAAGAATAAGACTACAACAAATTATAACTACGTACTTTGCACAAAAACAAACAAAAAAAATTATACCCAGGCTGCAATAAGTTCACGTTTTTAACATATTCTCTTAAAAATTGAATTCTTTTATTAAACGTATCTGGAAGAGCCATCGGATATTTTTTATTGTTGCTTTTCTTCCATCAAATTAAACCCAATTATCTCTTAACCATTTTCGAAAAAAACTGACGGAATATCTAAAACGGTTGGACATGTCTTGATTCAGCTTGCGATGAAGAGTTTTGATTGTGATATACCTACGCTTTTTTGGCATACATGCACTCTTTAGTATCACGAATTTTACTTTTCAAGTAATCTGTAATTTTGGTCTGTTGTGTTGCATTTGTTGATTTTTGTTCCTTAGATATTTTATCACATATGATGCCCTATTTCTTTATATTGAATATTGTAGTTCTACTAACTTTTGTTGCATAAAAAACTCTTTCTACCACATTTCCAACATACAGAGAGATTCCCGCAGCGAAAAACGCCAGTAAATTTAATATTATTAATTGACTCCGCTCACTTAGTCGCTTCGCTCCCATTTTTACGCCAATTTAAATTAAAAAAGTGATGAGTTAAAAATATTGACAATAATGTGACAGATTTTGTGAAGTAACAGTTGAAACAATCAACGACATGACTGTTTTTTACATATTTATTGTCGCTGTCTACAACAATGTATCAAATAGAGATCCAAAAAAATGACGTCAGTACGCTCATCAAAAAATTGGACTATAGTAGTAGTAGTAGTAGTAGTAGTAGTAGAAGAGTGAGGGGCCAACCAAAAATGTGGGACAATGGCTTCTGTACTTTTTTTGACGTTTTTTGACAACTACTCTCAAAAGGTATGCCCTAGATAATATTCCTTAACAACATGATGTTAGTCGTTAGTTACCAAATACTTTTAGATAAAAAAGTGTTTTTGTTTATTTTTTGGATTATTTAAACTACTACCTATTCAAATCAAAACACTTGCAGATTACAAAAATCATCTAGGCTTAAAACTTTGGTGTCAAATTATTTCAGATTGACTCCAACTTAGTTAATAGCCTCCCTTCTGAATGTTGCAGAATGACACTACTTAAAAGGCTAAAACTGAATTCAAAGTTTTGTAAAACAAGCAGCAAGACGTAAGCAGTAAGTAAATTTGTTTTTCCCTCAATTTTTCCAGAATCTGGACATCCTGTATAATTATATTTTATATAGACAGATAGTTAGATCATTATATTGATTTTGCCTATGCAGGGTTGTTTCGTTTTAAACATTTTGTTTTAATCAACTGTTTTAAACATATTTTAAACATATGCTTAGGTTTACAACAGGTTATGTTTAAAACATTTTAAAACATGTTTAAAGCACTTAAATTAAACAACCGTTTTTTTGTCATTTTCTTTATTAATATAATGAAGGAAAAATTCTCAAATACATTATACAAACTTTTTAACATACATTATTTATTTATTGATTATAGGAATACAACAAAAATTAGAAAACTTAAAACATTTTGCATACAAGCGTTAGTATAGTAATCTACCATCTAAGTCAAGTCATCAATCTGATCAGTCACGTCATTACTAATGGAATTAAGCTCTTTAAAAATAAAGACCAACTTAGCAGCTTTGACATTGCCTAGCCGATTACGTAGTTTTAAATGAACTAAACCGTATGATGAGAAGAGTATTTCTATGTTGGCTGACGATGCAATAGCTGTATGAAGCTGTTGAACAAGTTCCATTGCTGTCGTATTTATATTTTTCACAGAACGCCACCATGCATGGTTTTAAATTCTCAATTAGATGTTTAGAAAACATATATGATTTAAAGGGTGCACACTTTACCTGGTCATTAATAATAATTGGCAATGCTTCTAGATGATAGGTTTCTACATATTCCATGCCAGTTTCTGTTTGCTCTTGACTAAGTTTATTTTCTGTAAAGCGATGATCAAGAAAATTTGCCAAAAAATGAGCTGGGGTCAAAGCAATTTCCATGCTCTCCTTGACTTTATTCGTATCACTTACCGAAAATTCTCCATTTACTTGTTCAGTCTCGAATGCTTCCAAAAGCTCTAGCCATATATCTGCAGCCTCTCCTATAGTGCAAGTGTTTCTTTAGACTTTGTCCAAAGCAACTGCGATATACTTTAATTTTTTTAAATAGTCTTCGCCATTTGTCTTTAAATTGGTGTCGTTTACAAGCTTTATTATATCTTTATCAATACTTATTCTGTTGTTTGAGCAAACATCGAATAATATTGGCCAGTTTTTCAAATAACTTTCCAAGAAATCCGTATTCCAACGAACATCCTGAGAGCAGAACCACCAGCGTCTCTGAATTTTGCGCTGGCAAAATGTACATTTCTGGAGTATTTACAAATTTTTTTGATATTACTCTTTATTCCTGGCACTTTTATATCTTGAGCAAGTAAGTTCAATATATGGGCTGAACAACCATAAGTTATTATATATTTCCTGTCTAATTCCTCAAACAGATCCCTTCTCATTTTGGTCACATTTGCAGCGTTGTCTGTGACTATACTAGTTACTTTACAATTATAATATTCCTCACATTTCTTAATTGAATTTTTAAGTAGCTGTAATAAATACTCGGAAGTGTGACTATTTTCACTCGTATCAATGGACTCTATCAGATGTATCCGTTCACTTTCTATATCTGTGACACATACGCCTATTATAGGTTCATTATAAACGTTGCTCCAGCCGTCAAGCGCTAAAAAAACCTTCTTGTTGCATACATTTTCTTAAATTGTTGTTTGTACTGAATTATCAACCTTATCGAGCAAGTCGGTCGAAACAGAATTCCTATTTGGTGGTTTATATCCAGGACGTAATGCATTTATCATCTTTTTAAATTCGGGATGTTCAACCGGACGAAATTATGTGTTTGTTGCATATAAATATCGGGCTATTTGTAGATCCAACTTATTCTTCTCTGATTGACTGGTTCGAATAACAAAGCTTGAAATGCTGCTTTTAGAACGGTTTTGGACTTGGGATCATCACAACGTCACTGTCATTTATACATAAAGTGCTATCAGTAACAGAGATTGTTGATGCTAACGCTGACATGGACTCTGAAAAAAAAAAGATTTATTCAGTATTTTTTTTCAAATCAAATCTTAATTAAATCATGCTTCAGGGTTGGCCAATCCAGGGTGTCCACTTTTTTTCCAAAGTCAAATTCCCTGAATTTTCCCAGTTTTCCAGGCGATTATTGAACTTTTTCCCTGACTTTATAGACTAGATCAGCTGCTTTTTTTGGATATATTTATTAAATTTGTTCCTGATTTTTTCACACAATTTTGTCACAGTTTTTTTTTCAGCCTTCATTGGTAGTGATAAATGTAAATTTTGAAGGGGTAGGAGGTGAAAAAATAAAAAAATTCAAATTTTTTGACACACCTTTTGAACGATACAACATTATCCAATCGGTTTAAGCTAACCTAACCTTGAGAAATAAAAACAAAACCGTAATACCGAAAAAATAAAAAATTTCAATTCAAACTTACCGGCATTATTATCTGGGTAAGCATCCCTGGAATATTTTTGGGTTTTGGATAACTCATCTAGCGTTAAATCCTCATCTGACTCGGAGTCATAGATAGTTGACATTGGTAGCTGAGAATTTTCAGATGGGACACATTTCTGAATATGTTTCTTTATACGCAGTACTAATCCAGCCATAACTACTTTACATTTAGCAGTCACTGATTTTTTGGTATTATCTTTAACAACATTGAAATATGACCAAATGGCATCTTTCTTCCTTCCCGTAGACGACATTTTTCAAAAAAAGAACACTACAAAATAACTTACAGTAGACGTTAGCCAACTTGCAATGTGAATGCGAATTTATAAATAGTATGTGGTTCCCCCAGGCACAGAAAAAGGTATTTTTCTTATTTCGGGGATTCACCGGCAAAGCCTCACGGTGGAGGCGCGACGTAGTTTGTAACAGCTGATTGCGACAGTTTAGTACAGAGTCGGACTTCAAATAAGGTAATCCATTATTTAGGAGAATAATAGATCAAATCAAACATTTTAGATTTATATTATGTTTGAAAAAATATGATTTAAACAGTGTTTTTTCCTAAGTTTTATTTGTTTATAAGCAGCGAGTTATAAGCACTATTTTTTTTAAATACCTTTATCAAAAAACCCAAGAAAAACAGGAAAATACTTGTCGCAAGACCAAAAATGGTCTCTTCACTACTACTATTACTAACACTCAACATGTTTACCCTATAAGTCAAGGTAACTGGGGAGTGAGAAAACATGGTTTGCACAGTAAAGTGCCGTTCATTTTGATTTTTTTTTTATTATTTTTCGTAAATACTTGGAGAAAACTGGACGAATGGCTTAATTTTTAGGCAAGCATAATTAGATTTTTTCAATATTGGTATTTTCTGCTATTTATCTTTAATTTAAAAAAGTTTTTTTGCATCGGTAAAAAAAGCTGTTATTTTTTTCTTGTTTTATTAGAAAAAAGTCCAAAAGCCATATTTTTATATTTTTCAATTGAACCCTAGTATTATGCAAGCTGGTCAAAAATTTTGAAAATCATGATTTTTGCATCATGCAATAAAATTTGTAATAATGATGTGAATCTTCTTTTTTGTTAAACTTACCAGAAACCCTTTCCCCTGGGACAACTTATAAATTTAACAAAAAAAAACTGATGACATGCCCCAAACTTTTATACAGGATATAAAGGGTGGCCCATAAAAAACCGCACATTTTTTTATGGTATAAATTCGTCCCCACTTGGCCGATTTTTGTTCTATTGGAAAGCTAAAGCTTTAAACTATAGCATCCTTTCACCAGGATTGACATTTTGCTAAAATTGCTCATTTTTTATATGCGTCACTGTCTTTCTGACTAACATCAGCTAAAAAGCCACATCCTTGACGTTTTTAAAAAGGTATTACTTGTTAAAATTGGTCGTGAAATACCATACCAATCCGGGAAATATTGGAAAATGACGGGAATTTTTGCAACACGAAAAAATGACGGGAATTTTTAGAAAAACGGGAAATTTTAAAATTTAGGAAATATGGATGTATATGTGAAAGAGAAATTGACAAACAATATTGCTACATACAATTTATAAGATATGCTGTTTATTGAAAATAAAAGAATCTAGGGTGTTCATTTTTAGCAGCTCATACCAACAGGTGAAAGGCTATTTTAATACATAAAAATCATAACCTTTTAATATTTAAAAAAATAAATAACGCCAGCAGGCATGTATAGCCATCCATAAAACCCTAAGGAAAATATTCAAAACTTTTTTATATTTTTTTTTTGTTGCATGTAATCCATCTTGATGTGAAAATCGCATGTCGCTAGCTGTACGGTTCGTATCTTTTAAAAGTTTTATCCTCTTTCCAACCCCCACTCCTGTCAAAAAGTAATCAGCTCACCGCGCCGCGTAATGATAAAGATTTTTTTTGCCAAATTTGATAAGAATCAGTGTGGCGGTTTTTGAGTTATCGTGTCCCAGACAGACAGACACCATCCCAAAATTTTGTATTTAGGTCTTTTTTGACTTAAATAACTAATTTTTAGTGACTAAGTATGGATGGCTAAAAATTTTAATACAGAAAAAAATATAAAATATTACACGGGAATTTTTTAAATTAAACGTGAAAAAAACGGGAAAAAGACGGAAGAAAGATGAAATCAAATTAACATAGGGAGTTTTTGGCCTTTTATTAAAAGTTACAGTCATTTTTTACATTACATTGAAAATAGATCCAAATCTACGTTTTAGCAAGACCAAAAAATTACTCCCCCGACTATTGGCGCGACAGGTATCTATTGATTTACAAACATATATCTGTTAAGTGTAGTGGAACCGTTTGTTTAAACACAAAATTCATTTTTTAGAGGCCAAAAATCCACCCTGTTAATTTTATTACATCTTTTGTATTTGATGACCAATTTTAACAGGTGATATCTTTTTTGAACACGTCAAGGGCGTGGCTTTTCAACTGACGTTAGTCAGGAAAGACAGTGGCGCATATACACTCTTGGCAGGGGGGGGGGGCGAAAAATTGTCATTTTTCAAAATCCTCCGCCATCTTGAAGTTAAGCGAAATGTCAATCCTGGTGGCGGATCCTATACTCCGAAGCTGTAGCTTTCCAGTAAAATTTTTGAAATCAGACAAGTGGTAACAAATTAATACTTTAAAAAAATATGTGATTTTTTAATATAAAGTAAAACAAAGTGTTTGAAAAGATCCCTATATTTTTATTTCGCTTAAGTTAGGCTTAAATTGAGTAAGTAAAATTTTTCATAGTTAATCCGTTAGAATAAAATTTTTTTTATAAAATGACATAAATTTTTTTAAAAATATTTTTAAGGACTTAGAAATTTAGCAGTTTTCGTCAATTTTGCAGATTTTCACCTTTTTGATTCGTCATAACTCAAAAACCCACTTTTTGTTTTTTTTTGAAATTTGGCGCATTTTTGTATTTATATATCCTCTCTCTCTTTTCAAATGTTTGACTAGTATATCAGCCAGTTTATCCCTTTCAGAATGTTGTAATGGAATTCTATTATGTGCGTTCTTGTAAATTGCACTGGCCAAAAAATATTTTTTGACAAATTCTTCAATGTCAAAATTTGACACTTTTGTAGAATTTAACTGGTGGCTGTCTGTTCCACCTGGCAATGATGATTGATGAAGTGATATCTCTTCTACACTATCTTTTTCTGAGTCTTTTAATGAGGTAGTGTCTCAATTAAGTTTTCATTAACTTGCTTATCAGAATTAGATAATGTCAGTGATGTGCTCACTGGTAATGTGTCAAGCTTTTCACACTTTTACGTGGTGTATCGAGCTTTGGAATTTTTGGAGAAGGTGAGTCACTTAGAAATCCTTCAATCTAGATTACAAAAGAAATGAGAAAAAGTTAAAGCACAAATAGGATTTTCCCCATAATTAAAAAAAAATGAAAGTAAGGTTAAAGTCTCTGACACCTTAATGCAAACGCATTGTTACCAACTGTTGGACTGTTTACTTAAAATAAAATCTACATATTTGTGGCAGATTCATATTTGGTAAAAATTATTGTTTGGGTTTTTTATAAGGTGACCCCAAAATAAGATATTAAATTATTTATATGACAATCTTTCACTTCTTTAATCTACAGAAGATTCTCTTTCTAAAAATATAAAACTAATAATTCATTTCGTTATACATTTATTTGTTCTCAAGTACAAAAAAACTCGAAAAAAACCAAAAACACAATATTACATCTGCCGCATTTGGTAGCAATAGGTACCACTTGCCCCGGGTTTACACTTAATTTATTTTTTGAGAGAACTAAAGGCTTCCTAAAATACAGCTTGGATACTTCAATTTTTATAAAAATAAAAAAGGGATTTCTAAAGAAGTACGTTTTAAATAGGGTGTCCCAAAAATAAAATATAAGACAAAATTTAATTTTTTACAATTAGTCGCCCTGTATATTATTTAGGTTTTTAAAATCTAAAGAAAATTATCTTTGCAAAACTATATGAATAATAATAAAAACAATTTTACTGAAGGCCTAATTAAAAATAGAGGCCCTGTATAGAATTTTTGACAGTTATTGTTTTACCAGGTGAGCAACTCTTTTTGGCAGTTTCTAGGGAAATATTGAATTTTTTTGTGTGTTGGCTACCACTGACAATAAATCATTTTGTCACTCTCACATTTTTGATTAATAATCATGATTTTGTTCTAATTTGGCACACACTTAAGCATGACTCCGGGGACTACCAAACCAATATAAAATTTTTCGGCGACGGCGTACGTTAAGCGTCGCAACGCCCTAAACAGGACTAAGGGTCATTTTGACAGCTATATCTCGATCAAGTGAAAACATTTTAAAAACCTCTTAAAAGGCTATGAAATGGTGTTTAATATAGTCTGCAAAACATGATATTTTACTTCTGGTTGATTGCATTAAAAATGGAATAAAGCGTTATGAGAGACTGTAAAAATACTTGCACCGACGCAAGAAAAATGGAAAAAGAGCATGCGTTTGTCAAACTGGAAAGTTAATAAAACATAGTCGAATCTGCGAGGTACCTAAGTAAGATTAGTATAATAAAACTTTGTTTCCAAGTCTCTGGTTCAACAACTGTCGGATGTATAGAGGTCCTCCAGCAACTGTCAAATGTATAGAGAGCCTCTTGTTAAAACCATAACAGCGTTTCCCTTACAGATAAAGATGAAAATATTCTTGACCAAGGTAAAAGATAAACCATAAGTGAAAATGTCTGGCGATTTTAAAAAAATAAAAAATATGTAGGGGTCTAATTTAAAAAAAAAAATGAAAGCTTGTCTTAAATATTAATTTTGGAACACCCTGTATAAAAGGATATACATTTTTTGAAATTGGTTTTTAATCCAAAATAAACCTATATCTAAGGTTTTCTTAAACCTCAAAGTTCTCTCAAAAAATCGCTTATTCCAGACTTTTGGAACACACTGTACATTGATACTCAGTACTAAATTTCCTTTGTGGAGATATAAACTTTTAAAATAAAAAAAAATATACAATTATATTTGAAGCAGTTGTTAGGGAAATGTTGACAATTTTTTGTGTGTTGGCACGTGACCTTTGGTCACTAATTATAGCCTACCAACTCGATTGTCAGAATAGATCAGCTGTGGATAGAAGTTTCTAACCTGTACGTATAACGCTGTCAACATAACCGTTGGAGAAATAAAAAATAAAAAAAATATTTTTCATTTTTCAATGTCATTGTCAAGTCCATGTTTTCCTAAAATTGGTTTAAAAAATGCCAAACGTTTGCTGTATTATTAATTGCAAAGGCAATTATAGGTACGGGCCAAAGGTTTCGGTCATTTTTTTTCCAAATGATCCCGATATCTGTGAAAAATGGATCAGTGCCATAGAGCGACCACATTTTGTGCCGAGCACTTCTAGGGTAAGTTTTTATTTTTATATGATACTTACAGATAGATAATTCTTTTTTATAAATGAAAATTAAAACATTACAAAAAAATCCATTCTTATAGTAAAAATAATTTTTAAACAATACATACTAGAACAAAAAATTAATAATATAATTTTTTGTTGTAGTATATAATTTACCTACTATAGTAACTACCTATTTTATTTTTTTTCAAACGACCGGAAAATAGCCACTTTCCGTACGATTTTTCATACGGAAAGTTCTACATTATAAGGCATGTTCTTTCGAAATATTTCCACTCTCCAGAAAGGACCTTTTTGTTCAATTTTTTGGTCCCTTGATCCTTTTCCGGTCCCATTTTTGGCCAAGTTGGCTATGACTTCTTGTTGACAGCTTTTAGCTTGTTTTTTTAGGCAGTTTTGACACTTCTAAAAAAGCTGTTTTAAATTTGTTTCAAAAGTTTTGTTTACAAAAATGGACTCAGATCTAGAAAATGAGTTGAATCCGCAGGAAATAATAAAAGCTGCTTCAAGAGTCACATACACCGAAAAATCGACCACACATTTTTAATTATCAAAGTAAGAGCATACTATAAATATAGGTAAATAAAGAACAAACCTAGAAATCTGCCTTCTATGAGCTCTTTTATCATTATTTTGCTTGATAAGTTGGCCATGGTTGGCCATAACTGGTTGTCAGTCATCACTGATTTAGCTGTGTGAAGCTAATGGGCACTACACTATAGTTTTTGTAATGTTTTATACAATTTTGCACAAGATAAAAATACAAAAATCATTTCTAACCACAAAACTTTGCTTGTTTTTCTTAGTTTTCATCTTAAAAACTACCGATCTTAGCGGCAATGGCTATCTAGCCAACAAGAAGCAGAAAATATCAGGGGACAGGGGACTCTTCATAAATTACGCAATACGGCTAGGCGTCGACGAAAGTGATAGATACTAAAATGTTTTTTCTGATCGTTTGAAAAAAAAAGTACGTACGATACACGACCCGAAAGTGTGTTTACAGGTCTCCGCAGGTTTACAGGACTCGCCTGCGGCCCGCCCTGTAAATTTCCTGCGTCGACCTGTAAAAACCAATTTTCCGGTCTAGTGACGTAAATACCTATTATATCACAATATATAGGCAGAAGAAATTCTGATCAACCTCCTATATATGAACAACAAGAATTCTAATCTCTTTTTTCATAGGTCTCTGAGTTGCATTTCAAAGCAAGCGACAAAAATCCCTACTTAAATTGTTTCTTTATAATAATACATAGGTATACCTATAGATAAAAAGTATTACTTACTTTATAACTAGATTGAAACGGAAAGATTTTGAAAGTACCTACTTTAAACTGTTTCTGTATAATAATACATAGGTAACTATAGGTAAAAAGTAAAAAATAAATGATGTAAAAACGATTAGCACCCTTATCAGCAAATGTCTAGTGTCCTTAATTAATTATATGACGGACATTTTATTTTTCATGAAACGCCAATGAACATGACAATTGGGTAACCTAAAAGAGATAATTTGACCGACATTGACTGGAGAATCCACCATCAAAAGCTGATTGGTAGGCTATGATTAGTGACCGAAGGTCACGGTTGGCAGTGATAGTTGGCATCCACTGACAATAAATAATTTTGTCACTGTCACATTCTTCATTAAACGTACACCAAATTTTAAATTTGATTATGATGATTACATGCGTTTTAAAAAAGGAATATTGCGGTGTAAGAAAGTGGAAAAGTACTTGCGCCGACGACTTTGTATTGTTCTATTTTCCCATGTAAAAAAAAACGCAAGAAAAATGGAAAGAAATCATGCATTTTTCAATTTGGAAATTTAATAAAAATGGTCGAATTTGAGAGGTAAGCAAGATTAGTTTGATAACATGTTTTTGTGTTTTATTTTAAGAAAAACAGTCACCTACCAAAAATATAGATCAATAAGATTCTTGATATTTTACCTATTATTAACATTTTTGATATCTACCTTACTGTTTTTTTTCAAAGCTTGACATATTTTACTAAAAAATCAATCTATCAAAAACTGTCTGGGGAAATTATAGAAAGAAACAACAAAACATCAGTCCATTACATAAAATCGGTTTTACATGCAAATATGAAAAAACTAAACCCTCCAATTTATATAAAATTTGCATTTTTGTCTATTTCTTGCTGTCGGTTTAATTTAAGAAAAAGGCCCCCAACAAGTTCAAGACTGTAAAAATAAAAAATCGTTTTTTATTAATAAAAAAAATTAGGAATATTTTTAAAACTTCTCGGACAAGCCGAGCTACAAAATGTGCTGTGTATTTGAACTTTCTAGCTTTAGCAAAATTGAAGTTATGGGGTGGCCCCTCAGTTTAACGGTTACGCTAGGGGGGTCGCGTTTTCTCGAAAACGGCTACAGCAAAAAAATTAATTCAACCGTAAGAAAATAGCTACAAGAGTTTAGTTATAATTACTAAATCTTATTAACCACAACAAAAGAATTTTGTGATTTACGGCTTAATAGATATTTGTTTCTGAGAAACCAACCATAATTTTAGAATTTAAAAACAAATATTTGGTAATAAAAATCAAGTCAGCGATTATTATTGACAAACCTATTTATTAATTATAAATAACCGACTTTGTAATAATAACCAAAAATGGGATTTAGGAACTGTCCTATTTGTTAATAGTAACCAAATATTATATTAACCAGTAATAAATCTTATTAATAGAAAACAAGGATAGTTGATTAACCAGACGAAATTTGTTTATAATAAATATTTATATTTTAGTAAATAAATATCAATCACCTATAAACCCCAAATTGTTTATAATAAATAAATATACTTCACGCATTTACTCTGATTTGGTTATAGTAAACAAATATATGTTAACTATTATCAGCGATTTATTAACAGTTAATAAATGCATGTTAACCCCAAACTCTTGATTTGTTAAGTTAATAAATGTAATTTAACCATTAACTTTGATTTATTCTCGGGTAATTCTAGAGGAGCATATGAAAAAACCGACACCACATTATGAGACTTACACCCGGCGGTCATGCATGAAAGTCTTACACCCGGTTCCCACCTAGGACTTTTTCGTGAATACCCACTCAATATGAAATGTTATGGTAGTCATGTGACGGGTGCTCGGGCTTGCACGAAAAAGTCGACGGCGAAAACCGGGTGTTATTGGTGGGAACCGGGTGCAAGCCTTGTAACGTCGGTTTTTCCATATCTTCCGCTAGAGCTACCTAAAACACAAAATAAATCAACGCAAAGATTTTTGTAAAAATATTATTCTTGGATATTTCATTTATTTATATTCATTTTGTTTACTTTTTGTTTCAAATGACAAAAACATTCTATTCTTATTCTACTATTATAAAAGGCAGCATCGATCGGTAGCCCATATTTTTGTAGAAGCTCCTTCTGTTTTCCATAGTTTCCTCCAAGTCGCTCCTCGACTAAAAATAAAAATTGATTTGATTAAAATGAATTAAAAAAATATTTGTTTTTAGGCAATGTAAATAAAGATGCAAGAATAGGGGGATTCCACACCCAAATATAAAATAAAAAAAATGAAAACGCTTTAAAAACTAACCAAAAAGTGAGATCAAATCTGTCCATTTTTCCTATTTGTCATATTTAGTGTTTATAATGTAAACTATAGTGCCGCAGGCCGCGCAGGCGCATATTATATATAAGAAATGAAAATTGTGCCGCAATGAAAAAGTGTGAAAGCAACAAATAAACCATGACCAATGGCAATATGACAGGAAAGGCGCCGGGCGGCACGCCGCAGGGATTCCACTCAAATTTGAAATTGGTTTATTTTATTGAGGTTACCTTGGGTTGAGTTAGATACAAGTGGGGGGCGCCCCCTTCCTGTATCTGCTACTGCTCTCGTAACCCGTGCACGACTCCGTGCACTTAGCCACTTCCTTCTGTTTATTAACATTATGTAGTATGCATAAACCACCCACCTCAAATCTAGGTACGGCAAATAGACCATCTTTTTTTTTCATAAAGTTGTTTTGGAAGACGTTGATGAACATAGGTGGGTAGCTATATATATGCTTGCGCTTACCCAAAAACCTGCTGATGGTTTCATGATCAACCGCCGCATTTCTAAAAAAACTTTACCTTCCATTGCTTCCATTTACATACGCCTTGCGGACAAATTTTCACATATATAGCAATAATCGTAACACAAAAAACTTCTATGTATGTCCAATATAAAATATTAAAATAACGCGATGGCGCGGCTAGTGAACGTGACTGCATCCGCTTACACTTGACGCTGACAGTCATTGGCGCGCTCCAAAAGACTCCAACGAAGCTCCCGCACATGCTTATTGCCGTCTTTTTATCCGCAGACAAAATATTTGTTAATAAAAAACAAATCGATTTTAACCTATACTCTTGTGTTATTAACTTCAACAAAAACACTCGACCTTTTTATCCTCAGACAAAATATTTGTTAATAAAAAACAAATGGTTTTGAACCTATACTCTTGTGCTATAAACTTCAACAAAAACAATCGATTAACAGGAAAAAGGACCTGTGATTATACAGTACTAAGAGCTTGTTTATTATAACTGTAGGTTTTTTTTGGGAAAAGACACAGACCATTATTGTCCGAAAAACTATTTGGCTTTCTTTCTGTTTAATAAGTGTTGTTCTCAGTTACCATGTTTTTTAAAATTGAAAGAAACGAATTCGTTTTTATTTATAAACCTTCTTTTTTGAAGAAGTGATTAACCGTGAAACTGCTTATACCCGGGTCTTGTTAAATTATGAAAATTTCACTGGCCAGGTGATACTTTCATACATCAACAACCTCGTGGGTTTTGTTAAATTATGAAAACTTCTAGGCATGACGCACACAGATGCTTTCATACATTAACTACCTTATTTTTCTTCAGATATTTATTTTAATTTTTTTTTCTCTTAAGGACGCTACGTTGTGTTTGTAGTATTACCCTCTGTCTTTCTTTTACCCAGGTTCTAAAGAGTTTGACACAGTTGATTTCCTACCGGAAGTCAAATAAAACCACACGATTTCAATTAATATTACAGTTATAATGAATAAAAAGTGTATAAAAGGGTAAATGTAAAAAAATAGTTATACCACCTATACTATATAAAAAGTACCACGATTAAACAGAAAAATGTGATAATTAACTCATAAAAATATTAAAAGTGAATCCTAATTAGATACGGGATTCTTGATACCTTGAGTATATTGTTTATTTACCATCCAAGAATCAAGAGATTTACCCAAGCTCCCCTTTGTGATTGTTCCATCAGTCTATGTCTGCTTCGAGTTACAAGAGAGGTGAGTAATGAGCTGTTTAGTTGAAATGCCTATAATAGCCCAGTACCTTGACTAACCCACTATTACAGAAAAACATTCCTTGTTGGCTATTTTCTAGAACGAACAAAAATAAGTACGCCCTAGGTAACCTGTCCGTAGAGGGTTACGTAGTTATATAAGAGATAATTTACCATGTGATAAAGACTGCTAGTTAAGCAAACGCAAGGCTCAAGACACTTAGGAAAACTTGACCTCCTATCACAGCTTTATCATTAGCAAGCTTTACTAAATTTATTTGTTTAAAAAATACACCAACAAAAACACGGCCACGCACCAACATACACAAAATATTCATAATGTGGTTGGTTTATGGTCATACCAATACACCCTCTTTTGTCAAAGCCCATTACCAGCTTTCTTGATTTTGAATAGTAAATATCAATATACCCATTGTAAAGATTTGTTAACAGAGACAATAAATCTCCTTGAAATCTTTCACCCGAGGAGTCTACTTTTAATATCTGTGAAATAGTATTTATAATTCGAAATTGTAACAGAACCCTTAATTAAAATAAATTTTTATAGGAAGTAAAATAAAACAAGAATAAAAAAAATCATTGTAAAAAAATAAAAGCAATACTAATTAAAATATTTAACCCTCACTGTGCAATACTGGAAAGCTAATGATGCCGTGTCAATTCAATGCCCCCCTAATTTCCCCTTTCCCCTTTTAATAAATTACCTGCAAAATTTTGCTTCCGTTGTCGGACCTTCATTTCTCTGATCTTTAGATTGGAACGTGCGTTTTATTAAAAATTACTGCAAAAAAAATATATATCATCGTCACCATAATTCTTTCCTAAAGGAAAGACAACGACGGACGGCAAAGCAGCCAAACCAGCGAAGCCGTATTTCACCAAATTCGCTAATCTGACCACTCTGACGCACAGCGTCCCTCTCCAGCAGTCAAGAATCATGCTGATTTTGTAGAAAGACTGATTTGAGTCTATTGTGCCCCTTTTACTAGTAATTATTTTTTATTTGTGATTTTAATTTATTTTCTATCAACTTCAAAATTTATTTATTCGTACTTATGTACAGATTTAGACGTAATGTATTTTATGATTTTCTACCAATTTTAATTTAATTATTTGTTTGACGTTACTTGTAAAGATTTAGATGTTAGTGAGCTTTTAGTGACAAATTTAGTTTATTTTGAATTAAATTTCTAATTCCCCCCTCCCCGTTATCCTCTCCTATTTAGCTAGAGAGAGCCGACACTGTGCAGTGAGTGCCGTAGCAAAACATAAACAAACAAAAGAAACTCTGTCTTGTTCGGTGAACCGGGCACAAGACAGAGCAACGCATCCCGGTGAACCGTTGGAGCGTCGTATTTATAAAAAAACAAAAAAAAGAAGAGAAAAAAAGGGCTCTATCTTGTTCGGTGAACCGGGCACAAGACAGAGCAACGCATCCCGGTGGACCGTTGGAGCGTCGTATTAAAAAGGAAAAAAATCAAAAGAAAAAGAGACTTTGTCCTGTTCGGTGAACCGTGCACAAGACAAAGCAACGCATCCCGGTGAACCGTTGGAGCGTCGTATTAAAAAGGAAAAAAATCAAAAGAAAAAGAGACTTTGTCCTGTTCGGTGAACCGTGCACAAGACAAAGCAACGCATCCCGGTGAACCGTTGGAGCGTCGGAAAAACAAAGAAAAATACCAGAGCCGCATTCCAATGCATAGGAGCGTTCCCTCTCCCCTAATTTAAGAAAAATCCCCAGAGTGACCCAAACCTTCTTTGCTACATCGTGACAAAAATGAGTCTGAATGCCGTTGCATGTGAGCTTGACCTTATATAGACGTTGCAACCCACGCCACGCCACGCTTACGTTATTTGTTTGATTGTCAAGATGTGCACTCATTTGCCTGTTTTTCGTCGATCCTTAACTATAATCGAACTTTTAAGGGATGTAGCCACTTATACACACAGACTGCTGGCGCCTAATTTCTTGCCTGTACTGGGTATTTTTAAATTTGTTTCCTTAAATGGTTTAAAACTTTTAGCAAAAAAAAAATTTTCTAACAAGCCCCGGTCTGAATTGTTTCAACCGGAAACAAGAATATCCAATTTTGTAATATATCTTATTAATTATAACAAAAACACGGAATAACAAACATTTGTTAACTAGAAAATCGAAGTTTTCTCTCAGTGCAGGGGCAAATAAGGGAACTAATACATAACATCTACACAACTACAAATATAAAAATTATGTACCGTAAAATGGGGCTATTTTAGAAACGCGTATTTTCAGGTAAAGCTGACAATATTGCAAAAGCTTGCCGGTTGAGAGTCGAAATTTTGTTAGGTTTTATCGTGGGGACTTGTATGAGTCTGCCGCACGGATTTCTTTAAAAAAAGGATAGCCAGCCTTTATGGGATTTTTTTCTGAAAATAACTGCCGGATGGAGGTCCGCCATCGCCTGACAATTTCTGTTGGCAACACTGAAATTGTTTAAAAATATTGTAGTTTGGTAAAACTGGATCTGTCAAAACAATATTTTTCTAGGTTATGAAGATAATAAACAAATTTTAAGAATGTTGTATAGTAAAATTTACATGCAATCTTGGAGATTCTTTAAAACTTTCATCAAAATGCAGTTTTTGTTTTTAGGTTTTGATTTCGCAATGTTTTTAAGATTGATTCATAGTGCCAACTCGCGACGACAGACTACATATCCAGGGTTTTTATCCGATAAAAATCGGGCGCATGTTATTCTATGTGGGTTGCCTTGCCTCACAAGTTCTCATGAAAGTTAGTGAGTTCTTGTTCTAAAATCTCATCATACTTTTCTGGTGCCAATAAGGCAAATGAGAATAAGATACATCTTGCATGCAACTCATGAATTATTATTGTTAAAGTCCGCTTAACATGGAGCAATAAAACAACAATTGCAAGTCTTGGTACTACTAAAGTGAGACGAGAATAGACAACTTGCATGCAGTTCCTCTCTTTCCATATTGCTTTGTTGGGCTAAGTAAAGCAAGAAAGAAATAGATATCTTGCATGCATCTTTTATTTATTGCTCAACAAATTTATTTTAAATCCATAAACATAATTTTAAATTCCTAGGGGTTTAAAGTACCACTTAAACCGACTTAAACCTCCAAAGTAAATAAAACATTTAAGTCATGGAAAAACTTACAGCCTCACTGGTAAACTCAATTTACTGTATGTCGGTGCTAAATTTGGTTTGTATTAAATTTTATTGGACGTTTTTCTCTTAACAGGTATCAGATTTAGGTTCGAAAAACGGCACTCTATTAAACGGCAACAGAATATCCGCAGCAAAACAAGAAAGTGATCCTTAAGAGATAATTCACGGTAGCAAACTACAAATTGGAATTACTTTGTATTACTATTTACTTCTCTCTTTACTGAGCTCAACAAAGCAAGATGGGAAAGCGAGATGAGAAGAGACAACTTGCATGCAAGTCTTCTCTTTCCATCTTGCTTTATACTGGTACTTAGGCCCGCTTGACATGAACCAATATAACATGAATTGCAAGCAAGAGATCTATTTTCTTCTCGCTTTACTGAGCTCAACAAAGCGAGATAGGAAGAGAGGACTTGCATGCAATTCACATTTTATTGCTCTATGTCAAGCGGACTTTAAAGCAAGAATTGCATGCAAGTTGACTATTTCTATCTTGCTTTACTGGTACCTGTACACTGCCCTAGTATGCTAAACCCGCGTATTTGACTTAGAACCTAGGAAAGTACACTACGGCAAGATGATTCACATAATTTATTGCACCGCATGTCAAGCAGGCTTTAGTGTTGACCAAAATTTGGTTTAGTGGTTTGGCGGTAAGGATCACCACACAAACAAATTGGTTATCTTTCTAGTTAGATATTTAATATGTAGCCAAAAAAAAAGCAGGAATTGGTAAAACTAACAATTTATTCTAGAAAAAAATGATAAAAAAACTAGGTTACAGCAGAAAAGAGCAACATATATCAAAAAGAAATATATTTTCTTACTGATTTTTATGAAGAACAAGGTTTAAATATTTTATTCTTACATTTTCTTTACAAAAAGACTCATTTACTTTATTTGCCATGTAATTCATTATAATGCCATTATATGTATTAATAATTAAGTCAGTTAACTTTTTTTTTGTGATTTATTTCATAAGGGGTATAATCGAAGAAAATGTTGACTCTCTTTCATTAGCGAATTGATCAATATTGCTTTCGGTGGCATTTTTCCAACAGGTTTAATACAACACTGAATTTTTCTTTTTGTTTACAACGAATTTTTTTTCACGCATGTAGAAGAAAATATTAAACCACCCATAGATTTTCTGTAGATTACTTATATGATGTGTCTTCTTCATCTCCTTGTGACCTAATTGCTTCACTACATGTATTACAAATTTTTTTGCCACTAATCGTATTAAAAATCAAGCAATATATGTTACCACATTTTCTGTAAAGTTGTTGGTAAAATATTCTCAATTTGTTTTTCCAACTCGGTATCTTCAGAATCTCTATTTCTTAAAAAATGAAGTGGGTGTCTTATCCTGAACTAAGCAGTTTCCTGTATTATTCTGAATGTCAATATGTGTTATCATTCTTCTGTAAGTCCAGAAAAACTGTAAACCACTAGGGTTATTGTTGGGATAATTCCTCGATCTAAATACACCTTAAGAGTAGTCTGCGCTGGCAGCTTTCCTTGTGTTACTCATGCAATTTCCCTTGCAAGGGTATTTTTGGCCCCACATTTTTTTTTATCCACAGAAATTTTTTCAATATTTTAGTGTCTTTTTAAAGGTAAAGCTTAAATCTAGGATTCTCTGGTGTTACTTTTTGCAATTTTGGTCTAGTCTTGGAGATATAAGCTGGCAAAATACGCCATATTAGGATATATATATCACAAAAATAAAAGTCAAAATTTCAAAAATGTTACTAGGGAACCTAGATTTAAGCTTTATCTTTAAAATGAGACTAAAGGCAGATTCAGAGTTCCGTAAGGTAAGCAGTATGCGCTATGCGGTAAGACGCAAGGAAAATAAACAATAGCAAATACATGCTGTGGCTTATGTAACTCTACGAACAGCAGCATGCATTTGCTATAGTTTATTTTCCTTGCGCCTTACTGCATACCTCATGCTGCATACCTTACGAAAGTCTGAATCTGCCTTAAAACTTTTGAAAAATGTCTGTATTTGGATAGGAAAATGTGGGGCAAAAGAATCCTTGCAAGCGAAATTTTGCATGATATACTCTTAATTTTAAAAATCTTAGCTGTACATCACAAAAATCTTGCTAAAAATACTTACGAAAAATAGGAAATCCCTCGACTCCAATAGGTAGAGTTTGGGCAACCCAAAACCAAACACGTCATTCCTAGGTCGGCATTTAACGTGCCGCAAATTGCAAAAAACTTGAATTAAAACATGCCAGCCCAAAAAATAACACCAAGAACACAACGGAAAATCTTAGGTTAGGTTCTTGACACTCAGTGTTACCAAACTAGGCACACTGCAATCTTTTTAAAGAATTTCAGTGTTGCCAACAGAAATTGTCACGCGATGGCCGACCAACTTTCGGCAGTGATTTCTCGACCTAGGGGCTGGCTATCCTAACGAGGTTTTCATGCATTTAATCCGCTGGAGCTGTCACGCATTCGCCATGATTTTAAAAGTTGAGTGAAAATTAACTTTAAAAGTGGGATTTACTAAGATCTAAAATAGTACCCCTCACAGATCTAAATATTTACACCGTGGGGGGTACTAAATTTCAAAACCAAATTTAAAAAAACACTTACCCATACAGAAAAGACACAAAGTTATTCATTATTTTGTATTATTATTGCAAAATACCATTGAAAAACAGCTTTTTTTCTGAAAATATACCATATTGAGAAAATGCCCTAAAACTAATTTTTTTTGACAGGCTTCAAAATGACATATGGTGAATACGCCAAAAATTTGGCACATAATAGCTTCATCATCTGTGTTTGAGGTTATAAAGTTGGTGAGTTTTTAGACCACCTCTGGGGGTTGGTTTAAATTTATAGCCCCCAGAAAGGATTGTTTTGTGGCAATTGGTAATAAGTTCGTTTAAAATTTCCCTAAGTAACCGTTTTTACAAGAAGTGTTTACCTTATTTAATATCCTAAGTTGTTTATTAATCAATAAAACACCTCAAATTTTGTCCAGAAAAACGCCATATTTTCAACCCGTTTTCAGCACAAAAAATATATTTATGAGGGCACTACGAGGCAAAACAAACATAAGTGAAGGTCACTGATTATGCACGAAAAATATACCAAACAAAAAACCCTAAACAACTATATTAATTTATTTACAAACTGAAAGTAAAACATTGAGGTTACCTAAAAGCTCAGGCAAAATAACTTTCCTTACTCATAGCCCACTCATTTCATCAGTAGAGGCTGGTGCAAGCCAAGCTGCAAGCAGAGGTAAAAGATCCGAACTAGCTGTTTTTGATTGAACGCAGCGCTAACATTTTTAAACTGACATTTAGACAGTGACAGAAATGTAAAAAAATACTTTTAAGTTTTTTAATACATTTTATAAATAAAAACACTTTTTAAATAAATACAAAATTAATCTTTTCCTTATTTTATTATCACTCATCTAAATCGTTGTGTGACATCAAGTATTAATTTGAAAAATCAATTATCAAGGGTAAGTTTTAGTTAGTAACCTCAATTTTAATTTGTTCTACAGAGTGTTTACTATTTAAACCCCGCGTGGGTTTCAAGTTTAAAATTTTCTTTTCTTCTAAATTAAAACTTTCTTCTTAAATCCAACAAAAGATTGTGTTAAGATGATTATTCAGTAAAAAAAAATTATTAAAATTCTTCTCATAATTCAAACTGTGTCGAAAACTCAAAGAGGGTTGGTTTAAAATGCTTAAAACCAAAAATTTCTCTTAAACTTAGAACCGTTCTAAAACAGACTAAACCCTTTTAGTAAATCCCACCGTAAGTGTCTATTATCTCATAGTTATATGGTTACACTCCAGCATCAACAATTTTTAAAAATATTCAATTTACAGAAATTGTTATTATAAAGATTTATTATATGTATTAATAGTATTTTCTTCCTTTTTATATTATTATAAAAGTGCGACCAGCATAGGAAGGCATCCAGAGAGAGTTAAAAGACATATAATTTGTTGTCGTAAGAGGAAGATAGATATTGTTTTCTTTTACAAATGTACGCCTTCCTAGGCTGGTCGCACTTTTGTAAGATGGAAATTTAAAGGCGTCATTAATTTCAACATTAAAAGCGTTAATAAGAACTTACATACAATATTATTTTGATTTTATAATAAAACAATTGGATCTGGTACTGTAGTACAGAAAGGCCGGATTGGGTAACGAGTTTACCAAATGTAAACTAAAAGGTGTTTTAGTAAAAGAATGATGAATTACTTGCATATTCTGCACTCACTAAAAAATCATATACAATAATAAATCAGTAATTCAGTTAAGTCGTTAACTCAGATACTTAACTAAAATATGCATAATTAAATAATAGTGCTAGGTACCCGCTCCAAATATTAGCGTGAAGCATGCGGTTGAGCGCTAACCAAGAGTTTAGCGTATATTTACTTATTTCCGCATGACTCCCATGGTGTCGATTTTTGAATCGAGGGATGGTCACATGTGGGATTGTTCTCACGAAAATATTCCTAGTCTGTATTCTTGAACGCGCGAGGATTGTTTCCGTCCGTCCAAAATTCGCAGGTGAACGTTCTGCTGGTATGGGGCTGGAGAATGGCACTATAATCGCACGAAACTTGCGCAGAATGCAATGCGGAAAAACACGATTGACCAGGGAAAAAGCTGTTGACCGGGTCCTTATATTTATCCGATTTTGATCAAACTTGGCAGAAACGGAAAGGTAGCTGAGGTACACTTGCTATAAAAATTTAACCCCCTCAGCCTCCAAATAAGGGTGGTAGAGCAGAAAAACACAATTGACCAGCGAATAAGCTGTTGACCGGGCCCTTATCTTTATTTGATTTTGATCAAAATTCATAGATATGTAAAAGTATCTAAAGTACACGAGCTGTAAAGATTTGACCCCCCTAGCCCCTTAAATAAGGGTGTTAATGCGAAAAAACATGATTGACCGGCGAAAAAGTTGTTGACCGGGCCCTTATCTTTATCCGATTTTGATAAAACTTGGGAAAAATGGAAAGGTAGCTGAAGTACATTTTCCGTACAAATTTAACCCTCCTCACCCCCCAAATAAGGGTGATAGAGCAGAAAAACACAACTGACCAGCAAAAAAGCTGTTGACCGGGCCCTTATCATTATCCGATTTTGATTGAACATGGCAGAAATGGAAAGGTAGCTGAAGTACACTTGCTGTAAAGATTTTACCCCTTTAACCCCTTAAATAAGGGTGGTAGAGCAGAAAAACACAATTGACCAGCAAAAAAGCTGTTGACCGGGCCCTTATCTTTATTCGATTTTGATCAAACTTGGCAGAAATGTAAAAGTACATAAAATACATATAATTTGTTGTCGTAAGAGGAAGATAGATATTGTTTTCTTTTACAAATGTACGCCTTCCTAGGCTGGTCGCACTTTTGTAAGATGGAAATTTAAAGGCGTCATTAATTTCAACATTAAAAGCGTTAATAAGAACTTACATACAATATTATTTTGATTTTATAATAAAACAATTGGATCTGGTACTGTAGTACAGAAAGGCCGGATTGGGTAACGAGTTTACCAAATGTAAACTAAAAGGTGTTTTAGTAAAAGAATGATGAATTACTTGCATATTCTGCACTCACTAAAAAATCATATACAATAATAAATCAGTAATTCAGTTAAGTCGTTAACTCAGATACTTAACTAAAATATGCATAATTAAATAATAGTGCTAGGTACCCGCTCCAAATATTAGCGTGAAGCATGCGGTTGAGCGCTAACCAAGAGTTTAGCGTATATTTACTTATTTCCGCATGACTCCCATGGTGTCGATTTTTGAATCGAGGGATGGTCACATGTGGGATTGTTCTCACGAAAATATTCCTAGTCTGTATTCTTGAACGCGCGAGGATTGTTTCCGTCCGTCCAAAATTCGCAGGTGAACGTTCTGCTGGTATGGGGCTGGAGAATGGCACTATAATCGCACGAAACTTGCGCAGAATGCAATGCGGAAAAACACGATTGACCAGGGAAAAAGCTGTTGACCGGGTCCTTATATTTATCCGATTTTGATCAAACTTGGCAGAAACGGAAAGGTAGCTGAGGTACACTTGCTATAAAAATTTAACCCCCTCAGCCTCCAAATAAGGGTGGTAGAGCAGAAAAACACAATTGACCAGCGAATAAGCTGTTGACCGGGCCCTTATCTTTATTTGATTTTGATCAAAATTCATAGATATGTAAAAGTATCTAAAGTACACGAGCTGTAAAGATTTGACCCCCCTAGCCCCTTAAATAAGGGTGTTAATGCGAAAAAACATGATTGACCGGCGAAAAAGTTGTTGACCGGGCCCTTATCTTTATCCGATTTTGATAAAACTTGGGAAAAATGGAAAGGTAGCTGAAGTACATTTTCCGTACAAATTTAACCCTCCTCACCCCCCAAATAAGGGTGATAGAGCAGAAAAACACAACTGACCAGCAAAAAAGCTGTTGACCGGGCCCTTATCATTATCCGATTTTGATTGAACATGGCAGAAATGGAAAGGTAGCTGAAGTACACTTGCTGTAAAGATTTTACCCCTTTAACCCCTTAAATAAGGGTGGTAGAGCAGAAAAACACAATTGACCAGCAAAAAAGCTGTTGACCGGGCCCTTATCTTTATTCGATTTTGATCAAACTTGGCAGAAATGTAAAAGTACATAAAATACATGCATGTTAAAGATTTTACATCCCTCACCCCCCAAATAAGGGTGGTAGAGCAGAAAAACACAATTGACCAGCGAAAAAGCTGTTGACCGGGCCCTTATGTTTATCCGATTTTGATCAAACTTGACAGATGTAAAAGTATCTAAAGTACACGAGCTGTAAAGATTTTACCCCCCTAACCCCTTAAATAAGGGTGTTATTGCGAAAAAACACGATTGACCAGCGAAAAAGTTGTTGACCGGGCCCTTACCCTTTATCCGATTTTGATCAAACTTGGCAGAAATGGAAAGGTAGCTGAAGTACACTTGCTGTAAAAATTTAACCCCCCTTACCCCCAAATAAGGGTGGTAGAGCAGAAAAACACAATTGACCAGCGAAAAAGCTGTTGACCGGGTCCTTATATTTATCTGATTTTTATCAAAAATGGCAGAAATGGAAAGGTAGCTGAAGTACACTTGCTGTAAAAATTAAACACCCCCCCCACCCCCCAAATAAGAGTGGTAGAGCGGAAAAACACGATGGACCAGGGAAAAAGCTGTTGACCGGGTCCTTATATTTATCCGATTTGATCAAACTTGACCAGCGAAAAAGCTGTTGACTGGGCCCTTATCTTTATTTGATTTTGATCAAAATTCATTGATATGTAAAAGTATCTAAAGTACACGAGCTGTAAAGATTTGACCCCCCTAGCCCTTTAAATAATGGTGTTAATGCGAAAAAACACGATTGACCGGCGAAAAAGTTGTTGACCGGGCCCTTATCTTTATCCGATTTTGATAAAACTTGGCAGAAATGGAAAGGTAGGTGAAGTACACTTGCTGTAAAGATTTTACCCCCCTAGCCCCTTAAATAAGGGTTGTAGAGCAGAAAAACACAATTGACCAGCAAAAAAGCTGTTGACCGGGCCCTTATCTTTATCAGATTTTGATCAAACTTGGCAGAAATGTAAAAGTACATAAAATACATGCATGTTAAAGATTTTACATCCCTCACCCCCCAAATAAGGGTGGTAGAGCAGAAAAACAATTGACCAGCGAAAAAGCTGTTGACCGGGCCCTTATGTTTATCCGATTTTGATCAAACTTGACAGATGTAAAAGTATCTAAACAACACGAGATGTAAAGATTTTACCCCCCTAACCCCTTAAATAAGGGTGTTATTGCGAAAAAACACGATTGACCAGCGAAAAAGTTGTTGACCGGGCCCTTACCCTTTATCCGATTTTGATCAAACTTGGCAGAAATGGAAAGGTAGCTGAAGTACACTTGCTGTAAAAATTTAACCCCCCTTACCCCCAAATAAGGGTGGTAGAGCAGAAAAACACAATTGACCAGCGAAAAAGCTGTTGACCGGGTCCTTATATTTATCTGATTTTTATCAAAAATGGCAGAAATGGAAAGGTAGCTGAAGTACACTTGCTGTAAAAATTAAACACCCCTCATCCCCCAAATAAGGGTGGTAGAGCAGAAAAACACAATTGACCAGCGAAAAAGCTGTTGGCCGGGCCCTTATGTTTATCCGATTATGATCAAACTTGACAGATATGTAAAAGTATCTAAAGTACACGAGCTGTAAAGATTTTACCCCCCTAACCCCTTAAATAAGGGTGTTAATGCGAAAAAACACGATCGACCAGCGAAAAAGTTGTTGACCGGGCCCTTATCTTTATCCGATTTTGATCAAATTTGGCAGAAATGGAAAGGTACCTGAAGTACATTTGCTGTAAAAATTTATTCTCCTCACCTTCCAAATTAGGGTGGTAGAGCGGAAAAACACGATTGACCAGTGAAAAAACTGTTGACCGGGTCCTTATATTTATCCGATTGTGATCAAACTTGGCCGAAATGTAAAAGTACCTAAAGTACATGCGTTTTAAAGATTTTACCTCCCTTACCCCTTAAATAAAGGTATAAGAGCAAAAAAACACGATTGACCAGCAAAAAAGTTGACCGGGCCCTTATATTTATCCAATTTTGATCAAACTTGGCAGAAATGGAAAGGTAGCTGAAGTACACTTGTTGTAAATATTTAACCTCTCTTACCCCCCAAATAAGGGTGGTAGAGCGGAAAAACACGATTGACCAGCGAAAAATTTATTGACCGGGCCTTTATCTTTATCCGATTAATTAATATAATATGGGGGACTATTAAAATCGCAAATTTTGACTGAATTTTTACGAAGGTTCCAAAACACCTTAATCGGTCTGTTGTCTGTTGTATACACGAGGCGTTCTTGAGTTATCGTGTATACAGACAGACAACAGACAACTTTTTTTTCGTCGATTAAGGCGTCGATTAAGAAAAGTCAAAATTTCACGATTTTGATACCTAGTCCCTCATACCATATTGGTATGGTGGACCAAAAATCATAACTTTAGAAGTAAAGCAGTTTCCTTTTAACATTATATAATTGATTGTATGGTGCTTTCTAGCACCAATTTTTTTGTTTGTTATATAAGTGCCTTAATAATTATAAATATAAAGATTAAAGTTATTTGTCGAAGGGGCTATAGTTTCAGTTAGTTCTTTTGGGTTTTTTCACTGGGTCACAATAGACCCCCCCCCCAAATAAAATTCCTAGATCCGCCTCTATTAAGTATAGGTAATGGTACATACTTACCGCCCATTTTAAGAACACAGCACGTTCTGCAATCGGAATAACTTTCAGATAGATACTCAACAACTCAACCAAATTAGTTTTCTTATTTTATTAATTATATTTCTACAGCACTATTCTGACTTTTATCGGTTACTTAGATGGTCACCACTGTTACTACCAGCGATATAATTTTTAAAGCAGCGCCCTGGGTCATTATTAAAGTATAGTCGCAGAATCGGCAGTTTTTTTGTACATTTGAAGATATTTGATATACTTACGTATTAATATGCCGGCGACTGTTAGTCACTTTACTCAGTAATAAACAATAAGATATATAGTTATAGCCAGTTGTCGTTATTAAAAGACTTACATACATACATTTTTTCTTTTCAATATATTTTGCTATTTTACGAAACCCTTTTATTACTTACCCTGAAAATATATAAAAGATTTAAAATAAAAATATGTATTCTCTATCCTACACGAATTACATAAGTATCTAACAAATTTGACTTATTTTAGTAAAAAATCTGTAATCTTTGTTGGTTTTGTGGAACAAGTGTTGAAATAAATCGATTACACTTTCCTCTCAATGAAACGGTTACGTCTAAAAGCATTAAATAAAATGTAAACAAAGAACATTCATTAGATCGACACAGACAGGTAATTCTCTATCTTCTGTTCCAGTGCGGGGTGAGCGTTGGGTCGTCACATCCGGCCTCACAAATGAAAAATTATTTTTCAAACAGGGTCGTGTCAAACGCCCCTGTCGCCCCCGCAAGGGGGGCCTCCTAGCCGCCTTGCCTTAAGAAAAGCAAAAAAAAAAAATAATATAATATATTTATAAACAATACGCTCAGAAACACCTTTCGGCTCCTTTTAAATTGCATACATTTTAAATTCTAATATACAGAGTGTACATGAGACCCAAACTCATTAATGTATATGTACTCTATTTAAGCAAATAGAGTACGTACTCTGTAGTACTACACGGAAAAAAAGAGTATTTTAAAAATAAGTATAAATATATTAAAATTTAATAAAATATTTATTAATATATGTTACAAAAATCCAAGATTTTAAGAAGTATTATAAAAATTTATTACAAGAAGATATTAACTGTTAAAATTGAGCATATTACATATAAAAATCCATCGTATTTTAAAGTTGAAAATCTATTTTATTAACAAATAAAAAATATTTTTTTTTTAATTAAAAAAAATATGTTTTCCGTTTAATATCTATTATTTTAAGATTAAATATATGTTTTATTACCATTTAATAAATTAATATTTTCAAATTTAAAATCTTTTGTTTTACCCGCTCAGCAACTTTTTCGCTGGTTAATTGAGTTTCTACCTTCCTTATTTGGGGAGTGAGGAAGGTAAAATGTTTACAGCACGTGTACTGTCAACTTTGGTGCAAATTGGATGAAGATAAGGGCCCGGTCAACAACATTTTTGCTGATAAATCGTGTTTTTATGCTCTACCAGCCTTATTTAAGGGGTGAGGGGGGCAAAACTTTTACAGCAAGTGTACTTTAGGTACGTTTACATTACTGCCAAATTTGATCAAAATCGGATAAAGATAAGGGTCCGGTCAACAGCTTGTTCGCTGGTCAATCGTGTTTTTTCGATCTAACACCCTTATTTAAAAGGTGAGGGGGGTAAAATTTTTACAGTACATGTAATTTAGGTACGTTTACATTTCTGCCAAATTTGATCAAGTCAACAACTTTTTCGCTGATCCATCGTGTTTTTTTGCTCTAACACCCTTTTAAGAGGTGAGGGGGGCAAAATTTTTACAGTGCGTGTACTTTGGATACATTTACATTACTGCTAAGTTTAATCTAAATCGGATAAAGATAAAGGCCCGGTCAACAACTTTTTCGCTGGTCAATCGTGTTTTTTCGCTCTAACACCCTTATTTAAGGGGTGAGGGAGGTAAAACTTTTACAGCCAGTGTATTTTAGGTACGTTTACATTTCCGCCAAATTTTATCAAAATCAGATAAAGATAAAGGCCCGGTCAACAACTTTTTCGCTGGTCAATCGTGTTTTTTCGCTCTAGCACCCTTTTTTAAGAGGTAAGGGCGGTAAAACTTTTACAGCAAATGTACTTTAGGTGCGTTTATATTTCTGCCGAATTGGAGCAAAATCGGATAAAGATAAAGGCCCGGTCAACAACTTTTTCGCTGCTCAATCGTGTTTTTTCGATCTAACACCCTTATCTGGGGTGTGAGGGGTGTTAAATTTTTACAGCGAATGTACTTTAGGTACGTTTCCGCCAAATTTTATCAAAATCAGATAAAGATAAAGGCTCGGTCAACATTTTTTTCGCTGGTCAATCGTGTTTTTTCGCTTTCTTACTCTTATTTAAGGGGTGAGGGAGGTAAAACTTTTACAGCACGTGTACCGTAGGTACGTTTTCATTACTGCCAAGTTTAATCTAAATCGGATAAAGATAAAGGCCCGGTCAACAACTTTTTCGCTGGTCAATCCTGTTTTTTCAATCTATCACCCTTATCTGGGGTGTGAGGGGTGTTAAATTTTTACAGCGAATGTACTTTAGGTACGTTTCCGCCAAATTTTATCAAAATCAGATAAAGATAAAGGCTCGGTCAACATCTTTTTCGCTGGTCAATCGTGTTTTTTTGCTTTCTTACCCTTATTTAAGGGGTGAGGGAGGTAAAACTTTTACAGCACGTGGACCTTGGGTACGTTTACATTACTGCCAAGTTTAATCTAAATCGAATAAAGATAAAGGCCCGGTCAACAACTTTTTCACTGGTCAATCGTGTTTTTTCGCTCTAACACCCTTATTTAAGGGGTGAGGGAGGTAAAACTTTTACAGCCAGTGTACTTTAGGTACGGTTACATTTCTGCCAAATTTGATCAAAATTGGATAAAGATAAAGGCCCGGTCAACCGGTAAAAAGTTACATAGTGAGAACAGGGCTTATCGTTATTTCTTCAACTGCAACTAACCTATTTAAACTAGGCGATCCCACAAAATAAAAAAACGATAGTGTCAGAATTAGGTGCTCTTTAGGTGCAAATTTGGTGTCCAAACTAAAAACTAAGTGCTCCTCTATTTTTAGCAGAAAACAGAAAAGTAAAAAACGGTAGGACTACTAGGTTAACATTAAAGGCCTATTTACTCAACTTCTAATACTTATTGGCTAATTGATAAATTTAATGGATAGTGTTTAATGCATAATGTTTAATGATTAATTAATAATGGTGTTTACTCAAGTTTTTATGCTTAGTGGTTAATCACAATTTCATCCATGGAATCTCTTGCATTCCATGTGCAAGGAAACCCTTCAATACGTTTAATAAACAAGCCATCATTGACTCTCATTAAAAAAAAAACAACAAGGAATGTCCAAAAACCACATAAGTTTTTCCAACAAATTTTGGGGTTATGTCATGCTAAAGCAAAGAAAATGAAAAGTGACAACTGAAATATGGGTTTGCACCCGCGCATTTCCTTATTTTGAATAAATTGCACAATGCATTAAATTTAATAATAACGCATTAGACATTGGATAACACATATTTAACTTTAAAAATTTCTCATTAAGCGCTATTCATTACATCTATCCATTAGCCATTAAGCATTAGAAGTTGAGTACATATGCCTTAAGCTAGCGGTCTCATCCATAATTCTTGGAGAAAAGTTTAATGTTACTATTTTCAAATTAGGTGCTATTTAAGTGCTCCCCGAATATTAAATCAAAACTTCGAAAAACATTTTTTTTGTATTTTCGCAAAAAAACAATTTAGTAAGGACTGCGCGTTAGCTTAACATAAACCTAGCGATCCCATAGGTACCCCTTCAGATAAACCAAATTTTTAATTATTTTAAAATAAAGAGCAATTTAAGTGCTAATTTAGTCCATCTTTTGAAAATTGCTCTTTCCCTTGTCGCGAAAAATTTCACATAATAAGCATAATATGATTAATCTTCAATTTAGAAGTTCAATAAAAATGCTAAAACCCTAGGTTGGTTATGTTGGGTTGGTACAATGGTGAGTATTAGGTAATGATGGGGGCTTAGTTAAAAAAAAATATTTATTATCTCGAATTTGAGTGAAATTAGCAATGAAATTTTTTCCATTTTTCGCCACAACGAAAAGAGCACTTCATTTTATTTTGTAATTAAAATTCGGTTTATCTGAAGGGATACCTGTGGGAACACTAGGTTTGTGTCGAGGTTTCTGTTAAGCTAGCGATCCCTAGTATAATACCAAAAAAAAATTTTTTTCAAAGTTTTGATTTAATATTCGGGGAGCACTTAAATAGCACCTAATTTGAAAACAAAAAAAGGGGATTTTTGTGCAAATTTTTTTCCAAGAATTGTGGATGGGACCGCTAGCTTATCGTTAACCTAGCGGTCCTAGCTTATCGTTAACCTAGCGGTCCTACCGTTTTTTTAATTTTTTGATAAAACTAGAGAAGCACTTAATTTTTAGTTTAGGGACCAAGTTATCACCTAAAGAGCACCTAATTCTGGCTTCTGGCACTATAGTTTTTTGATTTTATTAGGTCATTCTGTGGTGGTTATTAACCATTACGTAGTCTGGTAGAGAGAGTAATAAAACGATTTAAAAACCATTTTCTCGAGCGCACCATTGGCGTAGGTGTTTTTCTAATATTTAAATTAAAAAAAAAATATAAAAAAGACAGCAGTTAAAAATATATATGTATTATATTTTAACCTGATAGAGAAATTCTTTATTATGCATGTCCTGTTTTTGCACTGGAAGAATAACTTTAAACAGTCCATTCATAAAGAAGAGAGAGTAATAAAACGATTTAAAACCCATTTTCTCGAGCGTACCATTGGCGTAGGTGTTTTTCTAACATTTAAATTTTAAAAAAATAGAAAAAAAGACAGCAGTTAAAAATATATATATTATATTGTAACCTGATAGAGAAATTCTTTATTATGCATGTTCTGTTTTTGCACTATAATACGTAGGTATGTAGATAATGCCATAATTGTTTCAGGTGCATAATTAGAGGATTAAGTTTACGTAATAATATAATTTTATGATTTTAAGAATTTTAGATTATTAGCAATTTTTCTTTCTTCCTGGTATTATAGGTACTTATGAGTTGGTTCTAAATATTATTTTTATTAGGTAATTAAGAGTAATTCTCTTTGAAATATTAAAGTTGACTACAAATCTGTTTTGCTTTTTATTATAGTTTTAACTTTTAAAGTGTGTGTACTTTGTGTATCTAGAAAGTAAAAAAATATGGCTTCTACTCCCAGTACAAATAAAAGTCGTGCGCATTTAAGAGAGAGAAAAACAAACAGTTTTTAGTGTGTTCGATAATCTGCAAAAAGACTATAAAACATTGACAGTGGATAAGTTGGTAACGATGTGTTCTAATTTTACCCAATTTGGAAAATCAACTATTTATAGAATACTACATAAAAGAAAATTAGAACCATTAAAATCGTCGCTATCAAAGTCTGGGAGAAAACCAATAGAATTTGATGAGGATGAAAAAAATGCATTAAGGCGGTTAGTTCATTCCTTTTATTTTAGAAAGGAAATTCCCGCTGATGATAAAGTTTATAATTTAATAAAACAAGATGGTGGGTTTTCAAATATGGGAAGAACGAAATTGTGGAAAACTTTAAGAGAAATTAATTTTTCTTGGGAAAAACATAACAGAAAGGCGATTTTAATAGAAAGTGATGAGATAGTTTGCTGGAGAAGAAAATATTTAAGGCAAATTAGGCAATTTCGAAGGGAGGGCAAAAATATATATTTTCTTGATGAAACTTGGGTAAATGAAAGTCACACTGTTGGCATGGAAGGTTGCTCGACAGGGATAAAGCCGCCGTCAGGAAAGGGAAAACGTTTGATAATTGTCCATATTGGCCATGAAAAAGGGTTTGTAAAAGGAGGTCTTTTGGTCTTCTAGTCTTTCCGTCAAACCATACCAATATTTTTAACAAATGTTAGACCTAATACCTCCTGGTTCAGTAATTGCGGCGCCTATTAGAATAGTTTATCGCTTGCCTTCTATTGTTCTCAGTTTTGGGTTCTATTGTATTCTCCGTCGAACAGCCTGAGGTATAAGAAGAAAAAGTGATTGATCACTCAGTGCAAAATTTATCCAAATTTGCATTTTTATTACTCTCTCTTCTTTATGAACAGACTTTAGTTATCGTTATTTTTATTTACTGGTTTTCGCAATATTTTTGAAAAACCTATTTATAAAATTGCTAAACTTAGTGAAAAGCTCCTTGGATTTTGGTCAGGCAGTTTAACTGCAAATTTCTTTACTCTTATGGTTACCGTTACCGTAGATAAAGGTAACTTCAAGACGTTAAAAACAGAGCTTTTGAACGTAGTCAATCGTTTGGCGGTAAACATAACCTTACTTTTTTATTGACTTTTGTTGTTTTTTTCTTAAGTCTTTTTGTTGATGTGCTTTTCTAACCATATCATGGAGGAAAATACTAATGTAGTGATAGGACTGGGGAGGGACACCAGGACATAAATTTAGTTAGTCAAATGATTTTGTAAGATATCTTTGATGGAGTAACTGAAGAAAACGAGCCTCTGCAAACTTATTTGTACTTACTCAACTGTTTACCAAAAAAAAGAATGGTAAAAAAGGCATTCCACTACTACTATAAACACGGTTAAAAAAAAATAAAATCCAAATACACAAAATTGTTGTAAAACAAAACAAACTTTTAAAACCTAATCACTTCAAGTTTGGTTGGCTGTCTTTTTGACGGTAAAGGTATTCGAAGGTAACAGCCTGACAGAGCGCTACTGCGCCTGCCCAGAATAAAGGTAAGGGTAAAAGACTAACAAGAAACTTGAACAAAATCTCTCTAATAGCGATAACTTCGCCTTTAAATGTACTGACCAAAAATACCCTATTTACTTAACTAACAACAACAACACCCGGTAAGAGGGTCCGATCTGGAAGAATCCTTAGTGTTAGCGGACATCTATGTGCGCTGACACTAATTATTCTGCCAAACCTTTCCTTCCACCCCCACTTGACCTTCAAGTGGACCTCTTAAACTCTCCCTACCACTAGGTAGCCTAAGTTTTGTCGATTTTTGGGGAGACTAGCTGCCTGAAGGGCTTAAATGTCGTGACTGTTCTAAAGAACTATTTGTTGTTGTTGTTGGGGGGTGGAGGGGAGGGAAGTGGGATTTGGAGGAGGAGGGAAAGTGAGAACTAGCTCGCTAGCTGAAGGCTAGAGAGCTAGCTGAAGGCGGGGTGTCTTGTGACGATGTCGGATGTTCTCGTCGTAGCTGACGGCCTGTCGAATAAGGGGATTTGAATGAGTATCTGCTTTTTGGTATACATTATGGACTTTTTCGGAAATAAAGGTCGTTAATGGGGTAAGATTATTGTCTGTCATAAGTCGAGTATACGATGTGTGCCAGGGAAGGTCAAGGGCGTTACGTCTGTAGCGATTCTCAAGGTTTTGGATGAGTTTTAGATGACTTGGCGCGGCATAGCCCCAGGCGGTTGATGCATAGGATAGGATCGGGCGAATAATTGTGTTTAGTAATAGTAGTTTGTTTTTGTGTGAGAGTTTACTATTACCGCGAAGTAGGGAGTATAGATTTTTGTAGGTGTACATGGCTTTAATGCGTGTGTTTTTGACGTGTAACCCCCAAGTAAGGCGCTTGTCGAAAGTAACCCCAAGATACTTAACGTCGTCCTGCCAATTGATTATATTGCCATTTATTACGACGTGTCCGACAGGTCCCTGTCGTCTACGGCTAAATAAGATGGCTTTTGTTTTATCGGAGTTTATTTTGATTTTCCATTTATTGCAGTAGTCTACAAAGTCGTCTGCTGCTGTTTGAAGGTGACGTGTCACTTGGCGAGGAAGCAGTGAAGCTGTTTTAATGATTAGGTCGTCAGCGTATCGTGCTAGGTCTGTGTGAGGTGTGGGAATGAGGTCATGGGTAAAAATGTTGAACAGATGGGGGGATAGCACGGCCCCCTGGGGTACGCCGGCCATGATATTCCGAAATGCGGATAGACTGTTCCCCACGCGGCTGTTTATTTTACGTCCGCGTAGATATGAGTCACTGAGCTGTTTTCTTGCTAAGTTGTTAAGTCTGTTATATGCATTACGAAGGAATAACCTACGAGCTCGGTGTTTTTGAGCTAATAGGTCCTGAAGATGGGGGGGAAGGTCGAAATGTCTTCGGTCATGCAATGGTATTACCTCAGTGTATTCCTGGATCGCAGCGGATAGATCAATTTCCAGCTGTTATACCGCCCGTTCCAGGTCTGCAGTTAAGTTAATATGGGTGATCGGTGATAGGTGGGTATAAAAAACTCACCCTAATCTTTCATAATGAAATATAGTGCGAGTTTTTTGGACGATGTGGTTATGGTCCGGGTCTCCGATTTGAAAAAAGACGGGGTTATGTTCGGAGGACCCTTATTGGATGGTTCTGGCGTGAATTTCAAAACGGGAATTTTTGTTTACGAGAAAGTCGATTGTGTCGGGTCTGTGATCGTTGTTGTATGGATAATGTGTAGGTGTATTTGATGCGATGGCCACCGCGTTATTGGTAATAATAGCGTCATTTAATCTCCTGCCTCTCGCATTTGTAAGGCGGCTATTCCAAGCGCGGTGTTTCGCATTAAAATCTCCCAACATTATACATTTATTTTTGTAATTTAGAATTTCTGTGAATGCCTGTGGATGTTGAAGGGGTGTGCAGGTGATGCATAGAAAGAAAAGAGGGTGATTTTTCCGTCTGTGGCGGTGGTGATTGAAATGGATGTATATTCACAGTGCCTATGTGGGTGATTAATTTCAGCGTGATGCTTGATATGAGATTTAATGAGGATGACTGTTCCGCCATGGACTGTGGTGTCGTTACGATAGAATGAATATCCTACGAAGTTTAGGTGGTCACGTGGAAGCAGATGGGTCTCTTGTACCGCAAGCACATCTATGTTGTGATCGAATAAGAATTCGACCACTTCGTGTTTGCGGTTTCGGAGTCCATCCACGTTCCACGTGGCGACCCTCAACGAAGGGGGAATGGATTGCTCAATGCGTTGCATTTTGGGTTGGGAGGACATTGGATAACAGGGACGGGATTAGGCAGGGAAGTAGGTTAGGATCATGTTTAGTGATAAGTTGGATTAGATGGAGGGCGAACTGATGGTCGGGGGTGGCTGTCGATGGCATTGGAGATGGCTTGGCTGATGGCATGTAAGATGGTGGTTTTGATGCTTGTGCATATGATCGTATTGGATTTGCGTATGTAGAAGTGATTGCGACTGATGGTTTATGAGGGGGTGGTTGGGTGATTTTATTTTTTGGCAGTTTTGGGAATGATTTGCACCCCCTGTAGCTGGCTGGATGGTCCAGGCCACAGTTGGCGCATTTGGGAGGGGTTTCTTTAGACTTTTTACAGTCTGCTGTGGGGTGGCCCTCACCGCACTTAACACATTTGGGCTTGGCTGTGCAAAGCTTTTGCCCGTGATAAAATTGTTGACAACGATGGCAATGTGTGACCTGGGCCTTCGGTTTCAAGTCTTCGAATTTTACTCTTAAACACAAAATCGCTGGAAGGGCGAACAGTGCCTCCTTGTCCGCGGGTTTAAGTGTGATGAGCACCATAGGGAGGGAATCTTTGTTCCCTCCGCGGCGCATGCGGGAGACTGCCGTGACGGGGATGCCCTGACTGATGATATCGTCGGCGATATCTTTAGGGGACAGCTCCGTCGGGAGACCCCGCACGACGCATCGGGACATGCGATCCTCGGGGAGAGGATTGGTGTGGCGGGTTAGCCCCATGTTATCAATGGTGGTCATGATTGATTTATGTTCAATGTTAGAGGTCGGGGTGATGGTGATCCCTTGATTTGTTAGTTTAGCTTTGGAGTAGCTTTGAGCTTCCAACTTTTTGGACAATGCTGGCCAGCTCTCCTTTTGGTGGAGGATGATGGCCGGGATTTTTTTGGAGATTTGGGGAGGTTGGGTTGGGTTGGGTTGGGGGTTTATTGTTTGTTTTTTGGTAGGTGTTTGTGTGGTCGGAGTTAGGTTTTGTTTTTTGGGTGGGGGAGTTGTCTATATTTTGGTCATTTCATACGTTTTTTGTTTTTTAGTGTTAGTTTTTTGTGTGTTTGTTGGTTCGTCTGTCGTTTCATTGAGAGTGGCGTATCTGTTTGCCGTTTTGATTAGTTTGTTGTCGTAATCCGAGTCGTCCGAGTCAGAGGATGAGGAATGGTTGGGAGATGGTGTTTTAGTCGCACGTCTTTTTTTGTTTTTGATGGGAAGAAATCCATCAGCGGGCGAGCTGGACATATTTATGACCTAAAAGTTGGGAGATGGGGTGGGCGATGCGGGGGATGCGATTGGCGATGCGGGGGATGTGGTGTGAATTTGGCAAGTAGGTCGGTTAACGTGCCGATCTTCTTCGTCAGGACCTTCACCTGCTCATGGAGCTCCGCTATACGAAGCTCCTGGTTGCGGTTTTGCTCCTTTAAGTAGGACTCCATAGCGGAAGGTCCTGAGCTGGTACTGGCTCCGACGGATAAGTCGGTTGTTTTACGGTCTGTTTTAGTTTTATTAATACGGGAAGGGGGGTTAGAGGGTTTGAATTTTGTCATTTTACGGGAAAAACAAATAATATATAGTAAAAATAATATAAAAGAGGGTACTCCCTTATACACTAGTCACTTTCACTTTTCACTAAGCACTTTTCACTAAAAACTGCATAAATGCAAGTTTCAAGCCTCGGCTCTACAAAATAAAATCTCGGTAGACGCTTATTGAGCGGCCTACTTCGATTTGTCGTTAAACTTTGGCTTTCTAACACTGCATAAATGCAAACTTGCAATTTTCGGTTCTACGTATTTTAATCTTGGTAGACGCTTATTGAGAAGCCTACTTTGACTAATCGCTAAACCTACGATTACACTTAGAGGTCCAATACTACACCTAGGAGCAAAATACTTCTTACTCTTTCGATGGTCAAACAACTAATCACTACTACTGTTACAATGTTATCATTGCTCTACAGTGATCTGGTGTGTGGTTTTTGAGATACTGCGTTCAAAGTTAAACATTTTGGTATTCTGGCTTTTCCCTAAAATCAGTTTGTTGCACTTTTTGTGAAAATGTAAATAATATTTATGAACCAAATTGTAGTATTAGAATAAGTAGCAGAAAAATATAATTTGCGTCGCACTTGCATCACAAACATAAAAAATATTAAATTCATATGACCAAGAAATGACTTTTTTAACAAAAGGCAAATTTAAATTGTTATTTTGCCACTTAGTATAGTAACATTTTTAGCCATTTTTGTGATTTGTTGGTATGGGGCAATAATAGATTTTCATCAAGATAAGCAAAATCACACAGAAAGCCAGTTTCCATAAGGAAAGTGCATTATCCTTAAAAAACGAATCTAGAAAAAAAAGTCAAATGCTGAAAACTTATCAAAACTTAACGATATCTTAGTAATAACTTTTTCTGCTTAGTTCTTCAGAATTAGAAAACTTTTATTACAAAAATTGTTAACAAAAACATTGTCACAATTGAATAAATAAGCATCAAAAATTAACATTAAGGTAAATTTAACCCAAGAATGTCTTCAAAATGTTAGATATTAAACAATGTTAACATTAACGTTTTGTTAATAAAGATTAAAAAATAAATATTGATTTGTCGTTATTTCTAGTAAACTAGTAAAACATCTTATAATTACTGGTCTTAAAATAAAAAAAATACTGGCAACAATATCAAATATTGACAATGGAATCTTAAACTACTTACTCAAAATTACATATAGAAAGTTACAAACACATGGAAATGACAATAAGAAAAAGCAAAAAAATATACGGATAAAATACATATTAAAATTAATTTTTTTAATGTTCTTTTTAAAACTCATGAAGTATGTATCAAGATGTACTTTTTTGTGATCGCTTGCCATCGCTCTGGTTTTCCGCTGATCCATATATGCTATTATCAAACTCCGTATCTCCCTCTATTCATTTATTTTTCTTGTCTTCTAGACCTACAACAACCTTGGATTTATAAACTGTTGGCGCATATCCGTCCCTAGGCGTTTTAGTTCCTGTTTCAGATTCAGATCAACTCAATGAAGGTTTATCTTGAGCGCGAGCGCCAGCAGCAATGGTTGGCAGTACCCTTTGAGTTTATAAATTGGGGGTAATGTTTCCATGTTGTAATTTATTGGTTCAAAACTTGCACATTCCTCAGACCAAATGAAAGAGATTATCATGGCCTGGCCGTTCAAGCATTTGTCTGTCTTTTAAATGGTTTTTATTGCTTGGTTCTTCACTTTTTCGTTTTTGTATTAAAAAACAACAACAAAAATAACCTTTCTCGAAACGTCATTTTTTGACACTGTTGATAGTCAGTGTTCCCACACTACTATTTAAAATTAAGGAACCAATGTCGCCAACCTAAATATCCACAACATGGCGGCGAAAATGGCTGAAGACATACGGCAGTGATTTTCACACAAGAGTATTATCAATCCCTTTCTTTTTTACATCCGTGAATGGAATGCGAACCTATCGATCTAAAGAACACTGCCCAAGGAAGACATGTTCTATGCCAGAAACGCGAGTAAAATCTTTCGATACCGAGTAGATATCGCTTAGAAAGTATCGATACCAAAAGTACTTGGTATCGAAACAAAAGTATCGATACCTACTCGGTAGTTACTAGTATCGGAATAACCCTACATGTCAAAATAAAAAAAAATAAAATGGCTTTTCACAAATGACTCATTTAAAAAAATGCTTAAGAATAATGAAAATAAAAATTTAAGGTGTTACAGCCTGTCCAGACGTGTCAAAAAATTTTATATCGCGGGCCACAAATAAGCCTGCTCACTACCAATGCTTGAGAGCTACTCATAGATAAATTATATTAAAGAAAAATAAAAAGATGGGACACTCGTTTCTGTGCCGCTTTTACTTAGGACCCCGGCCACCACAGCGCATCTGTCGGCCTATTATTTAAATATTTTTATTTTTTGATTTGAACGCGTCAAAATAGCCGGAGACAATATTTAAAGACTTCTTGGTAAAAAGCAGGTATATTTATATAAATTTTTAAGAAAGTAAAAGTAAAATACAATAGGTTTGATGTCACATTAGTTATTTATGCATCTAGGTCAAAAATTATAGTTTTAACGCCCGCACATTAGTCAAAAATACCTTAAAATTTATAAATTCTACGAGTCACCTAAAAAACAAACGATTGCACAAACTACACTTTAACGCCCGTGGTTATAAAAAACCCCCTAGGGCGTTAAATTACTTCTTCACGCTTGGAAATGTGGGCGTTAAAGTGTACTTTTACCTCCGGTGTTTGTCGTGCTCTGCTCTTTCCTTCCTTTATTTTTGTCCCATTATAACAAAATCAAGTAGGTATCTCTGATTAAATATTCTTCTAGTTTTATTTTACAAAGCAATTTTTATAGTTCTTTATGTTAATTTCATTTTATTTTTAGCTTTGTTTTATTAAGGTATCTTATTTGTCCCATTTTACATTTAAAACGATGTATTTACAATTTTTATTTTAACTTATATGGAGGTATAAAAACTATTTACTTTCTATTTTTTTACATTAGATATTTTGACAATGTGCCAATTTTTTTAATTTTTCTTTTTTTTTTCGGTTACGTCCTATTCATACATGCTTTTAGTTAAACTATATGTAGAAAAACACTATATGTTTGTTTTTGATTATTTATTTGTGTTATTAATTTGACATAGCTATTATTATATTGTTAGTATTTTGCTAAATAAAAGTATTATTAATGAATTATGAATTTAGTATTATTATAATTATCATTAATTTTATATTATTATATGAACAAACTTTTCTTATTTTTTAACTTAAATAAAGATGTTAATTTAAAGTGTTGCCATTTGCAGTTCATTTTGAGTCAAAAAAGCTTTTTTAATATTTTATATTCCTCTTTTTCTACTTTTGTGTACTAAGTAATAATTTCTGACAGCTTGTTTCACTTCATCATTTATTTGATTTGAATTAACTCCTTTTAGGGTTCTGTTTACATTTTTTACCCACGTAAATAAATAAAAATTTAAAAATAAATCCAAACAAATGGATAAAAATTCATGAAATTTACAAAAAAATATTTTTGTTATGAATTTTTTTCAAATATATTTCAAGATTTTCTTAATGTTTTTAAAGTGATAAAGTTTGGGTAAAAAATAATGGGTGATATTGACGCAAAGAGTAAATAAATAACCAAAATATGAATTAGATTTTAACAGAGCCTTTGATTCCTTAGATCTAAAATTAATAAGTGTATGAAAATTTTTGTCCATTTGACTTAACAAACAGCTTTTGCATTTATCGCATTTTCCAATTTTCCTAAAAATTTTTCTTGCCATGTACCCAGCTATATGTGCATGCTGATTTTTTATTATTAATGAAGTTGATATAGGAGCTTTATATTTTCCAATTAGATCCTTCACTTCAGGAATATTTTCTGGATCAAATTGATCATTACTAACAATATTTGGTTTATGTTTTAAAAATGACTGCACACTTGAAATTCCTACGTGTGTGAAGTTAGCAACGAAAACTCAGCAACGAATTGGGGATATTGCTATTTGCACCAATACATAATTTCAAAAATTGAAAAAAGTTTAGAACAAAAAAAAAATATCTACCTTTTCCATAGCACAAAATACACCTCTTTTAGATACAGAATATCATAATGATAATGTGACCCTTAAAAATAATGTAACAAAGTAAAACACAAACAGTAGGTTTCTCTCTCGTTGGAGAATCATCCCTCAAAACCTCAATTCCTCCCGCCCCGTCGAAGGAACAAAAAACGCATTTCCTAGTTCCAATATGTAAAAAAATTAAACAACGAAAAAGATTATTCAAAAATGATGTAACAAAATAAAATTCATACAGTAGATTCCTCCATCGATATAGAATCATCCCTCGAAGTCCTAATTCCTTCCACCCCGTCGAAGGTACCAAAAACGCATTTCGTTGTTCCAGAATGTAAAAAATTCAAACAACGAAAAAGATTATTCAAAAATGATGTAACACAATAAAATTCATACAGTAGATTTCTCCATCGATGAAAATTCATCCCTCGAAACCCTAATTCCTTCCACCCCGTCGAAGGTACCAAAAACGCATTTTCTAGTTCCAGAATGTAAAAAATTTAGGCAACGAAAAAGATTATTCAAAAATGATGTAGCACAATACAATTCATACAGTAGATTCCTCCATCGATGGAGAATCATCCCTCGAAATCTTAATTCCTTCCACCCCGTCGAAGGTACCAAAAACGCATTTCCAGAATGTAAAAAATTCAAACAACGAAAAAGATTATAAAAATGATGTAATGCAATAAAATTCCTACAGTAGATTTCTCCATCGATGGAGAATCATCCCTGGAAGTCCTAATTCCTTCCACCCCGTCAAAGGTACCAAAAACGCATTTCGTAGTTACAGAATGTAAAAAATTCAAACAACGAAAAAGATTATTCAAAAATAATGTAACATAATAAAATTCATACAGTGGATTCCTCCGTCCATGGAGAATCATCCCTTGAAACCCTAATTCCTTCCACCCCGTCGAAGGTACCAAAAACGCATTTTCTAGTTCCAGAATGTAAAAATTTAAACAACGAAAAAGATTATTCAAAAATGATGTAGCACAATAAAATTCATACAGTAGATTCCTCCATCGATGGAGAACAATCCCTCGAAACCCTAATTCCTTCCACCCCGTCGAAGGTACCAAAAACGCATTTCCAGAATGTAAAAAATTCAAACAACGAAAAAGATTATTCAAAAATGATGTAACGCAATAAAATTCCTACAGTAGATTTCTCCATCGATGGAGATTCATCCCTCGAAACCCTAATTCCTTCCACCCTGTCGAAGGTACCAAAAACGCATTTTCTTGTTCCAGAATGTAAAAAATTCAAACAACGAAAAAGATTTTTCAAAAATGATGTAACACAATAAAATTTATACAGTAGATTCCTACATCGACGGAGAATCATCCCTCGAAACCCTAATTCCTTCCACCCCGTCAAAGGTACCAAAAACGCATTTTCTAGTTCCAGAATGTAAAAAATTTAAACAACGAAAAATATTATTCAAAAATGATGCAACACAATAAAATTCATACAGTAGATTCCTCCGTCGATGGAGAATCGTCCCTCCAAACCCTAATTCCTTCCACCCCGTCGAAGGTACCAAAAACGCATTTTCTTATGCGACAATGTAAAAAATTTAAACAACGAAAAAGATTATTCAAAAATGATGTAGCACAATAAAATTCATACAGTAGATTCCTCCATCGATGGAGAATCATCCCTCGAAACCCTAACTCCTTCCACCCCGTCGAAGGTACCAAAAACGCATTTCCTAGTTCCAGAATGCAAAAAATTCAAAGAACGAAAAAGGTTATTCAAAAATGATGTAGCACAATAAAATTCATACAGTAGATTCCTCCATCGATGGAGAATCATCCCTCGAAACCCTAACTCTTCCACCGCGTCGAAGGTACCAAAAACGCATTTTCTAGTTCCAGAATGTAAAAAATTTAAACAACGAAAAATATTATTCAAAAATGATGTAACACAATAAAATTCATATAGTAGATTCCTCCATCCATGGAGAATCATCCCTGGAAGTCCTAGTTCCTTCAACCCCGTCAAAGGTACCAAAAACGCATTTCGTATTTGCAGAATGTAAAAAATTCAAACAACGAAAAAGATTATTCAAAAATGATGTAACACAATAAAATTCATACAGTAGATTCCTCCATCGATGGAGAATCATCCCTCGAAACTCTAATTCCTTCCACCCCGTCGAAGGTACCAAATCGCATTTCCTAGTTCCAGAATGTAAAAAATTCAAACAACGAAAAAGATTATTCAAAAATGATGTAACACAATAAAATTCATACAGTAGATTTCTCCATCAACGGAGAATCATCCCTCGAAACCCTAATTTCTCCCATCCCCCGTCAAAGGTACATGTTGCTTCAAAAAAAATCAAGCGGTAATTTTATTTTGGGTGTACTGTATAAATTTTGCTATGACCCAAACTGAAAACATTGCGTTATGCCGTAGACTGTTAGCGCAAAAACAATCTTAACTATTCCGAAGTAACGCTTCTGTGTTGCGTCTTTGTTTTTCTCACGTAGGAGAGCCAGCGCGCGGTGTGACATGGCATGGCATCGCTCACGATCGCGACCAGCAAACCCCTCTTCCCTCTCTCATACTTTGGTCAGAAGTCAGAAGTCATACACACTGAGATTCGCGACTGAGATCACGACGCACTAAGGTGTATTCGACCGGAAAAGTTGGCCATTAATGGAAAAATAAAATTCAACCTACAAACCAACTGATATTATACAATATTTGTATATATAGTACGATAGCATTAGACCAACTCTTTGGCAGGACCCTATTAGCTTTTTTGAAGTTTTGAACAACCTCACTTCCTTAACTGCGAAAAGTACACACACCCTTATGAATATCTTGAAGCTGCGCTCATTTCTGAGAAACGATTAGTCATTGCTTTTTCCGAAATCTAGTGTAATACTTTATAATTTAAGTAGGTTTATATTATTATTATTGTAAATTATTTTTTGCTCTATTATTCTATTGATAAGAAATGGTTTTTTACTTTTATTTTTTTAGAAAGTTCTTGTTATGGATTTTATCCTTGAAACAATAAATATAATTGAATTGAACTTAATTGAATTGGTCAGAAGTCATAGGGCACACACTGTTATTTGCGACTAGGCTCACGACGCAATAAGAGGTATTCGACCGGATAAGTTGGCCATTAATGAAAAAATTAAATTCAACCTACGAACCAACTGATATTACAAAATATTTGTATATACCTACGTGTATTCATCCAAGAATACATCGTCGCTGCGTTGACCGTGATACACGCAGCGCGCGTTAAACTTATTTGTTTTGGTGAATGCCTGCGTTGTTTAAAAATGTGTTTAAAAATGGTGATTATGGGTTTAAAATTCAAGAAGACACAGAGCGAGAGATGAACAGACAAAAAAGAAAATGGAATATTTTGGCAGCGCTAGCCTAAAGAATAAGTATTGAAAGTAAGTCAAATTAAAAATTGGTGCCGAACATATCAATTAGTTGAATTTATACAGGAAAAAACGGTAGAATACCGTATACTTATATTACTATGTATAATTACCCAAATGTTATTTAATGACTGACATGCCAAAATAAATAGGTATATAGCTACATTCCATAGACAAGATATTCTATATTAGCACAAAACAATTTCTGTTAATTTTTTTTTTATTTTTGGCACAAAATAAATTATTTATTATACTATTTGGTTTTTCAACTCGTAGGAAAAAATTGTCAACAAAATTATGGTCAAGACTTGGTTTAGTCGTCTATAAACAAAAAATCGCAATTTTTTTCAGGTTCCTTTAGTGAGGCGCATAGCATGTCGTCGGTCAGCACCTTCTGGCACAATATTCAATTCAGAGGAGTAGCCAGCCAGGCAGCGTAGATGGAGTACTACGCTAATGGCGAAAACAAGAAACCACTGTTGTAAGATTGTTAAAAACATTACGCTTTTATTGTAATTGCTTATAAAAGTAACAAATATAAAAACACATAATAGAAACATCCATAAATCTATATACCTACATGCAGAGTTCCAAAAGTCTCGGACCCCCTTAATATCTCCAAAACCAAAAAATGGAAAAAGTAAAATTTTACATAAATAGATCGTTTACATAAAAGGATCTTTTTTAAATGATATACCCTGTATATTTCGGCAAATTTAAATAAAGCTTTTCTTTCTATTCCTATAATATATAATATGTCATCTTTCTCTCTAACGGTCTTTTAATAAATAATAATTGATATTAATATATTAATAGGCTTTTGGAAGCAGAAGGAAAAGCTCTATTCAAATTTAATAAAATATACAGGTTATCTCATTAAGAAAAAGTAACGCTGGCGTCGCCGCCCTATAGAGACACCATCTAAATATGTAAAATTTAACTTTTTCCTTTTTTTTGGCATTAAAGGTATTCGGGGGTACTCGAATTTTTGGGACGCTCTGTATTTTAATACTAAAATGTGAAAACTTATCCTTAAAAACTAACAAATAATAGGTAAAAAATAAAAAAGCCGCTATTAATAAAAATGTAAACCTACCCCTAAGAAACCTCCATTTGTCAGGTATACATTCATGTACATTCATAATGTAAGCACCTTTTATAGTAAGAACCGTAGGTTAACTCGAGCCACGGTCACCTAATCAATTAGGGATATGTATAACGGAGTTTTGTATGCATTAAATCGTGTTTTTTAACAGAATAGAGTTAAGGGTAGGAAGTAGTCACCCCTTAGCCCTTTGTACTGTGACAATATTCTAAGGTCCTTTTGGCATTTTCACAAAAACAGATAGTTCCAAATTTTCGGGCCAGCTCTCTACAGTGCTATTTATCATTTGATAAATTCTATTAAGAAATAGAAACTATGGGTGTTTTCGTATACCAACTTTTTTCATAAAATAAAAACTGAAACTGAATTTAAGCGAACCGGATTTTGTTATCTTTTTGACAATTTTGTTAATAAGGACTTCTTTTTCTAAATGTCAAAAAAATTACATTTTATGACAATCCAAGATGGCGAATGTCTTACAATTTTATGCATTTTAAAAAATCCGTTGGCTTTTTTCTTAAACTACTTTGAAATTTTTTTTGCTGTAACAGAAAATTACGAACTATTATCTGTTAACCCATGTATCATTTGTTAAAAGCTATTAAGAAATAAGAAAAATATTGAGATTCAAGTGTAATTTTGTAACAGTAAACTAGAACATACAAAGAAATTTAGGTGGTGTTACACTAGAAACCCAATATTTTTCTTATTTCTTAATAGATTTTAACAAATGATACATACACAGTTAGCAAAAGTGTTATTTAAAAAAAAAATATATAAACTTTGCAACTTCTCATTTTTGAATGTCGATGATCGCCTAATCAAAAAGAAGTAGAATGCAAAATCGTAAACGTACGATTTTTTTGTACATTCGACCAAACAATAAATTTTCATACAACAGTAATTTAGTTCAAAATTTTCCTTCTTGCTTGATCTTGTTCTTTTAAAAAATATGGATTTATATTAAGATAATAAACTTCTTTAAAACAATCTATTTCTAAAGTCAGTTTAAGTCTAACAATTGATACAAATTAAACCCAAAGAACCCAAAAAAATGTGGTATGTTATTACCCAAAATATAGTACTCTACTAGTTACTACTACCCAAAATATACAGAATGTCCCAAAAGTTTGGGTCCACCCTAATATCTTCAAAACCAGAAGAGGCAGAGAAGTAACATTTCACATAATTAGATCGTTTAGTTTATAAAAAAGTATCTTTTTGGATGCTAATCATCGCGCCTGTCATTAAGGAGCCTATAGGGCGACGAAGAGTACGAAAAGCTTTATTCAAATTTTAGAAAATATACAGGGTATAAAAAAAAAATATTGTCTCCGCCCCTTTAATGAATGACGGTACAATTAGCATCCAAAATGATACTATTTTGTAAACCATCTAATTATGTGAAATTTTACTACTCTGTCTCTTTTGTTTCTGGAGATATTAGTATGCTTCAACAGAGTGGTGACTAGTGGTTTTGGAAATTGCTGGATGCAAACTATGCCATTTGTATACTGCATATTTGAAGCAGAAATAAAAAAGTCTAAAATATATCCCCAAAATACACAAGCCGCTGTTATACACTATATCCTAGAATTTATCAAAGTCACAAAGAAACCATTGATTTTTTATACGGAACAGGTCATCGAACAGTCTCATTATTCATTTAAAATGTTCTGCAAGAATTTTAACTTGAACAAAAACAGAACAGATCGGTATGTAAATAATTTAATACGTTGTATTTCTTCTTGTAACAGTAATCATATCTAATGTAAGTTATTTTAATCAAATTAAGACCTTGTAAAACACCTATAAGATATAAATAGATATATATTATTCCACTGACAAAAAAGCTTGTTACTTTATATGAATATTAGTGCAAACGTTCAATACTAAAAAATAGTCAAATTAATTCTGAAGAATTTATTGATTAGTTGACTGTACAAAAAGCAGTTCAGAAATCAAACGTAAATAATTTTTAATCAAATATATCAATACTTTCATCAAATATGGGTTTTATGGGAGAAAAAATAGATCACTGTACAAAAAAACGTACGTTTGGAATTTTGTATTCTACTTATTTTTATGGAGGGACCATCGAAATTCAAAAATTAAGGGTTGCAATTTTATGCATTTTTTGTTTTGAAAATAATACGTTTGTTTAACTGTGATGGATTAACAGACAATAGCTGGTATTTTTTTTGCAAAAAAAATATACAAAGTGGTTTAAGAAAAAAGCCAACAGGTTTTTTAAAATGCATTAAGTTTTAAGGCATCTTGGATTGGCACAAAATGTTATTTTTTTGACATTTAGAAAAAGAAGCCTAATTGTTAGTATCTGTAAAGTGTCCTTGTCAATAAAATTGGCGAGAAGATAACGAAGTCCGGTTCGCTCAAATTCAGTTTCCGATTTTATTTAATGCAAAATGTTGGTGAACGAAAAAAACCCTAGTTTTTTTTTAATAGATATATCAAGTGATACATCGGTTTACAGAAAATAGATAGGGGTTTTATAGAGTTGCAAAAAAACATATACAGGGTGTCTCAAAAAAACCCAATGGTTTTTTAAGATGCATAAAACTTTTAGACATCCGACATTTTAAATTTTTGATAGATGTAATTTTTTGATATATTTGCTAAAAGTCTAATTTATTAACTTTCCAAAACTCTCTTTTGCGTTCAAATCCGACAATAAATAAAAAATTGGCAATTAAAACAAAACAGTCTGGTTTTTTGTGGTTCACCCTATAGAAACAAAATCTGCGCGGATCCATTCATTAAATATTTAAAAATTCATGGATTGGATCTTCGGTACATTGAATGATGATATGATTTGGTGGTGGTTTATAAATAGTTTTTGCGTTTAGAAGTATTTATCTTTTTAAATATTGCCGATATTTGGCGGGATCAAAAAATGTATCAAAAGGTTTTTTTTTAATAATGTCTTCAACATATTTTAAAATATAGACACCACAATTATATTAATCTTTTTGAAGATTATGCTGTGGCGAAATGATTTTTTTCCAGCCATAAGTAAGATAGTTTGAAATTTTTCCATACTCACAGCACTTTTTTAAAGTTTCCAAAAAATTGTAAAAAAACCGGTTATTACTTTCTTCTGAATTGAGAGGATCCATTAAAAAGAAATTTTTTTTGTTCATATTTGCAACTGCTAAAACTTAGTGATTCGTATGCACATTTAAGGGCATTAAAAGAATTCCTTTTAAATGAGGTAAAGTGTTTATCTCTTGCTCAGTGTACGTGTCAGAATCTCCTAGTTCTTTCGGAAAAGTTCTAAATATGATTGACGCAACATTCGCGTTTATAGGGGTATAAGTTCCTTTAATATTTCTAAGAAAACAGCCTATGGAGAGGTCAATTATGAAGTTTGTAAGCCGTGCCGCCCTTGACTTAAGGTCGATTCCCAATGTGGCATAATCTTCAAAATCAAGACATTTCATTTCACAGTGTGAAACAATGTTCTCGTGAAAATCGGCCATTTTATAATTGTTGTTATTTTCTTTTTTATTACTTGATTCAAGGCATCCATCAAGATCATCATTTTTAATGAATATGGCTTCATTCCGCAGATAATTCGTACAAAGTTTACAAAAATAGGATGTCCTCTCTCTCGAAAACTGAATTATCTGCCCCGCTACATTTAAAATGGATCCACCGAAAACATCCTTCACATAAAACCCAAGATGTCTGTACAGGGAGATGCTTTTCCGTACAAAAAAGACATTTTTTAGCAACACTTTTTGAAGCCTCCGACAGCATAACCTTAAGTTTACAAGAATAAAGTTCATTTAACGCAATAGCGTTATCAAGAAAAATGTTGTGAAAAAAATAAATGATAAAAATTCCAAAATTTCAAATTCCAAAATGTTAAAGTTATTTAATGAAATTGTTTCCTCTACAATACAAAGGGCTTCATGAGAAGTGCCGTTTACCAATAATATTTTTTGTCCATCGAAATAAATCACTAACAATTTATAACAATTATTGACACATAGGCTTTATTACAAGTTCTGCGCAAATTCGTGACTGATATAAAGAATTAAGTTGCAAAGATATGTCATCCAAGAATAAAAAGCACGATAAGACGTTATTGAGATTTTTATTAAGAACAGCAAAGCAAGCCTTCAAAGAATTGTATGTGATATTTTTCTCCAAAGACATATAATCTTCTATTGAAACTAATATGTTTTCAATATAGGAGACAATATAGTTTTTGCCATAGATTTGCGTGTAATAATTTTCATTTTTAACTAACACAGCAGATTGGCAGTAGCTAATATTTGCCTCCTCAACCACGCTGAAAGACGCTTCTGTTGAAACATTGTCTTGATTGGTTCCATCCCTAACGCAGTCTTTTTGTTTCGAGGTCAAATTCTTCTTTTATCTGACGTTTCTTTTAAAAAATTGTCTTGATTGTTTATATTCCTAACACAGTCTTTTTGTTTAGAGGTCACTTTATTTTCTTTATCTGGATTCTGCGGTGGATGAAGTATTTTTTTCAAGCCAAACATTTTATGATGTCGAAATTTGTTTTGTTTCTTTTTTTCCAGCCTCCCTTCTGTAACATTTCGGGTTTTTTTAGGTAGGTTATGTTTGACTTCTTTGTATAGCGAAAGTACATACTCTCTAGTTTTTCTAATAACTCTAGAAAGTTTTACGTATTTTTTATCTTTCATCAGAAGTTTCTTCAATATGTGATTCCAACTCTCTACTCGAGCATTACTTTGTCTAAATTCTTGAATTAATAAACCAGTCCACAGAGGTAAATTCGGTATATATTTCTCCAAAACCAGTTTTGCCATATCTGGGGAAAAAAATTCGTTGTCATCGCAATTTTTATCTGATAATATGATTTTCACCTCCTCAGCAACCATTTTGTAAATTAGTTCAAATTCTGCATAAAAAGGACTTCTTCTAAAAACGCTTAATTTTTCACCCTGTTAGTTATACCACAACTGTCGAAATCAGGAATATTACATCCCGGTGGTAGGGACTTATCTATGCAAAGTTTGGCCAGAAACTTTATGGACTCCTTGAAGCTATTACACCTCTTCTTCAATAAAATAATTTTTATTAGCAAGTAAAACCACTGTTTGATAGCTAAGTAAGAAACCATCTCAAAAGGCGCCGTTAAAATACTCTTCAAGTTGGAATTATTATTGCCATATTTTTTCACATCTTTGCAAAATATATTTGTTTGGTGGCTGCAACAAGTACTGACTTTAAGAAGTGTACTGCTCAAAGACTTATTAAATACGAAATAATCGTAAGTCTTCTGAATATATTCCAGTAGAGGCATATGATTCCAATATAACATAACGCTATTAATCAACGCCATGCTATTGTCGACAACCACTCTTTCAAACGGTGGCCAAACCATCTTATTGGACAAAATAAATCTTGAAATTTATTAGTGGTTTTCCAATAGTTGCAGTATCGTGATTGTTAAGCAAAAATTCGAACACGGGGCAAACCTTTTTAAAATTTTTAATCTCAATTACTCCACAGTAGTAAAATGTTCGCTTTTGATTTTTGAGTGTCTTGGGTAATGTCCCCGTCGCATCTAAATGTAAAACCGGGTGGTTGTTTTTCAAAATCAAAAACATTTGTTCACTACTAAAGATTTGAACTTGCAATGGCTGTCCAACAAACTGGATGTACTCAGGATTATCTCTCATCATTTTAATTAAATCAATTATGTCATCCGAACATAGATCCAGATATGATAGAACTTCTGATCGAATTTTCCTGAGTACGTCATTAGATTTAATATTTTGCAAATTTCCAATTTGCATCAATTGCTCGTCAGCTTCATTTATTTTCTTCGTTCTGTATGATGTCTCGTTAATATTCTTAAGGTCATTTTTAACAATGTTCCGCGCAGCCTCCCTGCTCTGACTAAATAATTTATTTTCTATATCATGTCTAAAATGTAGTCCTGTACTATATACTGTTAAAATATAAGTAATGTGATTATCTGAAATTTTGAAAAGTTTGCATGCAGTAGATAACTAGACTCTTGTTTTTTTTTATTTTTTCTTCTCGACACAATCTTTACGCAACAGGTATTATTGATGTTTTTGAATATTAATCCTCGGAGCTAGAGTGACCCTGTTGATAAAAAAACATTTCTTCAACAGTCATAGTATATTTACCCTCTAAATACCTGCAAAATTTAAAATTTAAAGCAGATGCTATTTGGATGTCTTGATTAAAAACATTCCTTGTACCCAGTGGTAGGAGTCTGGTAGAAGATTTTAAAATATCAGCGTGATCAATAAGATACGTCTGCGTCGTTTTTGGGGTGGAAAGCGACGTCGGCTTCGTTGCTAGGATAGAAAGAGACATCGGCGTCGTTGCTGCGGTAGAAAGAGTTGTCGGTGTCGTTTGAGATTTGAAAATATTAGCTTCATGGATAGAAGACGTCGGCGTCATTTCTGGGGTGGAAAGCGACGTCGGCGTCATTTCTGGGCTAGAAAGAGTGCTCGGCGTCGTTTTTGGGGTAGAGGGAGACGTTGGTGTTGTTTCAGATTTGAAAATATTAGCTCGATGGATAGAAGACGTCGGCGTCATTTCTGGGGTAGAAAGAGTCCTCGGCGTCATTTTTGGGATAGAGGGAGACGTTGGTGTCGTTTCAGATTTGAAAATATTAGCTCGATCGATAGAAGACGTCGGCGTCATTTCTGGGGTGGAAAGCGCGGTCGGCATCATTTCTGGGGTAGAAAGGGTCCTTGGCGTCGTTTTTGGGGTAGAGGGAGACGTTGGTGTCGTTTCAGATTTTAAAATATCAGCTTGAGCGATAAGAGACGGTGGCATCGTTTCCGGGATTCTTGAGTGTTCAGGTTCTGCGTACAAAAGTGTGTTTTCAAAGTGACTGTTTTTATTATCCAATATTTCGAATTCCTTGTTATTTATTTTATTTTTCAAGTTCGAGTTAACTTGTTTTATTCCGTTAAAGGAAATGAGCTTTATAGGAGTTTTGTTATTCACGAATAATTTTTTTCTTGCATTTAATTTGCCTGGTGGTTGCATCTTTTTTCGACGATTAAAAACTGAAGAATTTCGTTTGACTTCGTGTTTAGGGGTTGATGTTATGGGGAACGAAAGATGCCGTCTCTTTTTTTTATCTTTGTCACACGATAATCATCCACTAATAGAGAATTAATTATATTTTTTCTTTTCGAAATCCTGTTTGCTGTTATAAATATCTTAAGCCTGTTTTTATAACAGTTTTTGAGATGGAATTTTTTACAAATCTCATCGTATGTGGCATTCCCGATACGAATCGACCCTTCCAAGTAATTAATATTGTTTCTTTTAAAGTAATCCAGTAATGAATATTGATTGAACGCTTGAGTTTTCGTATTACCTTTAATATTTTCCTGAATCTTACATTTCGAATGGTACAATTCTTTGAAATCATTGCTATGGAATATAATGCGCATGATGTGGGATTTGTATCCATATTTGGTACCTTTTAATGCACCACATATTTTTACAATAGTGTCTTGTTCAATACTATTGAAACAGAAAAGTGGTTCGAATTTCATCAAATGTGTTACTATGATATAGTACGCATCGGCTTTGCTTACAAACATTTTAAATGGACTCTTAGTTTACGCATCTAGAGTAGCTAATGTGGTTCCCAAGTGAAAACAGAAACGCAATTTTACTGTTTTTCTACTGATGTCACTATTTAGTAAATTATATTAATATTTTCACCTGGGAAATCCATTTGCATGGATTAAACTTAACCTAATGTAATATACATATATATACACCTACATCTACATGGCTTTATACAACACTTACATTTTACATTGATGCTTCATACAAATCGTTCGTATGAAACTACTGCACGCATATCCTGCGGCTATTATATAGACATCCCAAAATCGAATACGAACGTAAATCTAATGCATCTTGTTCTGCTAATCTCCAAATCTTTTGTCCGAAATCCATGAGGCAAAGTGATTAACCAATCAATCAATTAACGACCACTATTTTCGGTATTTTCTTAGTCAGTTGCAAGTAAGAATTGACGGGTTCAATTCTTTCGTTGAATATGAGGATTTTTACCCAACACCCGATTTTATAGGTTCAAATTCAAAAATTTCCAGGTGAATTTAAGCGCGCTGTAACAAGTTTTTTTGCCTTTGGTATACAGGGTGTGACAAAAACGACAATTTGTTTTAATGGAAGACCCTGTATATTAATACTTTATACACAAATATGTGGAGAACTACAAAAGTTCCAAACATTGGTATTTTTGTAAACCTAATTTTTTGAAGAATTCATTTTAAAAAATTTCTTTATTGTCACACCCGTGTATACGGAGGGTAAAAAAATTGTTATAGAGCTCAAGTTCTTTATAATTTTGGAGGAAATTTTTGAATTCGAACCTACCCTTTATTTTAAATAGTAAAAAAGGTACTGAGTGTTTTAGTTATAAAAAAACACCCTGTACAAATTTTCAGATCTTATTGCTTCTCGTTTTCGAAAAAAGAAAATTGCGCGAACAGGCACGTATAGCCATCTATAAAATCTTTACAAAAAATAAAAATCTTAATGTGGAAAGCGTGTGTTGCTAGGTACTACGGTTCGTGAGTTACAATTTTTTTAACAGTTTAATCCCTCCTTCTACCCTCGCTGCTCTTTCCAACACCCCACCCCCATCAAAAACTAATCAGCTCTTTGTCTGGTGACAGACAGACACCATCCCAAAATTTTGTATTTAGGTTTTTTTTGACCCAAATAACACATTTTTAGTGAAAATAAAAAAACTTTTTCCAAATCAATTGTATTAGCTTTTAGTGCCGAACTCGAAAAACTATTATTCTGACAATGAAAATGCAAAAATCATTATTGTTTAAAATTTAACTCGCTTCAATTTTTAATAAAATATTTTCCTAAAATATACGGGAATAAAGTTATATCCGAAACACTGATTTTCTGCGCCATTTATGCAAGATGGCGGCCAGAAAAACTAAAATCTGACTTCGTACTAAATCATATATTATTCAGGAAGTAACATTTTATATATGCGAAATTTCATACTAGTATCACAAAACATAAGGATAATAAGATAACCTAACCTACTTCTATTAGTAATACGAAAAATTGGAAGCAAACTGTTAAAACCATTTTTATATTTTCAGACTTGGGATCCAATTCTCCTAAAAATTTATCAGTCAACCAATAGAATTGCTAAAGAAGACTGGCCAATTTTGACAGGAATTGGATCTCTGGAACAATTTTTTTTTTGCGCTCAAAAAATGTTACTTTAGGTTACAAACACAAAGAAAGCAAGTTTCCTACTGGCCAGTGGCGGCTCGTGATCTATGATGCACGACTAAGTTATTTTTTAAAGGTTTCAAAAAATATATTATGTAAATTCCAGATATGTATAATAAATATTTTGAAAAAATTAAAACTATATATATATAGTACATAAAACCCAACTCAACCAAAACCAATCAAAACCAACCCTAACCAACGAACCAACCCGGACCAACCCAGAAAATAATCCTTTTTGAAATCTAAACAAATAAATTCTGCTGGGGTGCGTTTGAAAATAATAGTTGACGGTGAAAAAGATTTAAACACAAAAGCCCTAACGTCACAAACATGTAATCTTGAGTCGGCCAATGAAATTGTGGAACGCAAAGTGGGTTTTAGTCACTTCCATTTTGAGGAGGTGCGATAATAAAGTTTCGGAAATATTACAAATAGCGAATTTTACTACCTGCACCGGTGCAGAATTATTCGAGGTGTGACGTCACGTCTCGACCTCTTGCTTGTTTCAGTAGCCAACCCAAGCCGCGGTGCAATCAACTGGCCGTATTTCACTAGACTCGAGCTGCCCGCATACAGTTCGATTTCATACTTCAGTAGCCGTTCCGGAGGGACGAAAATTCCAGCTTTTCAGAACTGTGATTTTTGACGGTTCTACTTCGCCGCACTGTGCAAGTTCGAATTTTCTCCGTTCGCCACCGAACTAGTGCTACGAAAATTCGAGCTGAGTGCAATATAGTGAAATGCGCTAAAAAAATTACGTACTTATGTGCTATGGAGGAACCGCAGCGCCGCTGCTGCTTGCTGGTAGCAAGTGCCAGGTTATCAGCGCCAATAATTGAATTAATTACTTTGTTTATAGTGGCCTCTTAAAGCGCTTTTATATAAAGACGGTTTGAAAATGTTCCCAACTAGCACACATCTGTCCCAAAAACGTCCTTGGGACGTCCACCTCCGGACATTCGAACATTCCCGGGATTTCCGCTTCGGGACGTACGCCGTCTTTAGGACGTCTCTGGGTTGTCCAATGTTACAAAATAATTAGTCCACGGGAAGTCCGACAGGACGTACGCCGTCTTTAGTCCACAGGACGTACGACAAAGACGTCCCTAGGTCGTACACAGAAAACGTCTGCAGGACATATTCACAGGACATCTTAGGTACGTCCGCTTTGGGACCTACGCCGTCTTTAGGATGTCCCTGGGAGGTCCAATGTTACAAAATAATTAGTCCACAGGACGTACGACAAAGGCGTCCCTGGGACGTATGCAGAAAACGTCTGCAGGACATATTCACAGGACGTCTTAGGTACGTCCGCTTTGGGACCTACGACGTCTTTAAGACGTCCCTGGGAGGTCCAACATTACAAAATAATTAGTCAGGACGTACGACAAAGACGTCCCTGGGACGTACACAGAAAACGCCGTCAGGACATATTCACAGGACGTCTTAGGTACGTTCGCTTTGGGACCTACGCCGTCTTTAGGACGTCCTTGGGAGGTCCAATGTTACAAAATAATTAGTCCACAGGACGTACGACACAGTATAGTACGTACACAGAAAACGCCTGCAGGACATATTCACAGGACGTCTTTGGTACGTCCGCTTTGGGACCTACGACGTCTTTAGGACGTCCTTGGGAGGTCTAATGTTACAAAATAATTAGTCCACAGGACGTACGGCAAAGGCGTCGCTATGACGTATATAGAAAACGTTTAAAGGCCGCTTTGGGACCTACGCCGCCGTCTTTAGACGTCCCGGGGATGTCCGGTGGCGGACATCCCAAGGACGTTTTTGAAACAGATGTGTGCTACTTGGGATGGCGCACCGGCTATTCTTTTTTGTTTTTCAACAATAAAATTTTTCAATAATAAAATGATGGAGTCTGATTTGGTAATGTGCCATATTGAATTGGAAGAATTGAAGAAAATGTTGGGGTTATATATGAAAATAACAAAGGATAAGATAACCCAAGAATTATAAACCGGGGATAAGAAATAAAACAAAGTTGGGTTAGGTTGGTAAAACTGTCACTGGAAATGCATTTTGGCGATGGAAAAAACCGATGACGTTTCGGTTGAACCAATGACGTCAAATTTCGAAATAACGCAAGCGCCAGGTTCTACGCCAAAAAAAGACAGTTATTAAACCAATTTTATAGTAGGGATGTCCTGGGAACATCCTAAAACTGTTTGAATGGTTTAATCTGAATTTTTGTCCCACGTCAAACGTTCCCTGAACGTACATTTTGTACCTAGGGCGTTTGAGCATTAATGGATTTTATCACTATAAATAACTTACCAAACCAATAAAAACCAATTAAAATGGGACCCAATTAAAACCAGTTACGAAATAAGTATAAATCAATTTTATAGTATGGATGTCCTCGGGATGTCCTAAAACTGTTTGAGTGGTACTATCCGATTTTTGGTCCCACGTAGGTTTTGGACCTAGTCGTTTAAGCATTAATGGATTTTATCAATATAAATAACTTAAAAAAACCAAGAAAAACCTAATAAAATGGCAACCAATCCAAACCAATCTCGAAATAAGTATAAACCAATTTTATAGTTATGCTGTCCTGGGGATGTCCTGAGGACGTATAAGTGTTCCAACCGATCTTTGGTCCCACTTCAAACGTCCCCAGGACGTACGTTTTGGAAACGGGACGTTTGGCCCTTAATGGGACGTCCTGAGGACGACGTGTGCTGCTTGGGTTTAGCGCACTGGTTTTCTGAAAAATCTCTTGTTAACTAAGTTGTTTTAATTTGTTTTTTCTTTAAACTGCCATATTTAATGAAGGACGTATAAACGTTTGGAGAAAGCGATTTTATTTAAAACCGTCCTTATATAAAAGTACTTTTGGAAGCGTATAAACGTAGTAACTGTTTAAATGCACCCGTACACAGACAAAGCAGATGAAAGAGATGACTTGTAAGCACTAGTTTTCGGCACCGCGCCGGAAATAGGCGCTGATTAACCTGCTTCCTTTGTGTTTTTACCATTATTCCTTGTATATGCGGCTTTGTAAAAAGAATTTCTGTGCATGGATCTTAGCATGAATACTACAAAGTTGTTCTTAACAGCAAGAAGTTCGCTTCACGGATATTTTGTTTAAATATTATATATAGTTTTATATACAAAACTCTTACCTTTTTGGGCTTGCTGTTTTTAAAAGGTTTTTTTGCTATTTGTGACAGAATAACTGGAATAATTTCCTTCATAAGGATTTTTTTAGGGGTAGGATTTCAATAAATCAAACAGAAATGGTATATAAAGTTCTGCGCGCACACAAAAAAACAGGTATTATATTGAGCAATACTGCCAGTGATTTATTATTTCCGGACTTCTTCCATGAGAAAAAGATTGTTGCTACTCTTGCATTGTGAGCATAAGTGAAAGTTGCAATAATAACCGTCCAAGACTGTGTGCGGTAGGTATCGTGGAATCTGTTTACGACACTGAGTGGCATTTCGTTTTTATTTCCTTTCGGGGTCCCGTTAGATTACGTAAATTTGGTGTTTTTAAAATGCAGTATACTCGGGATAAAAAGATTTTTATTATTAATTACAAAATAAAATAACTTTGCTTTAACTCCAAATTTCGTTCAATTCTATTAAACTAGTGCACCTTTCTGGAAATGGTCAAACCAGCATTCGCTACCCTACACTACCGAAGAAATCAATATACATACATTTGGAATAGGGTAGCAAACCAATTTTTCAAAACCACTGGCAGGGTAAAAGCGAAAAATAAAAGGATCCGTCAATATTTGCAACAACAATAAGAAAACTTAAGCAAGAGATGTCTTACCGGGAAAGACTGCGCCGCAAACAGAATGTTTTATAAAAACAGCAAAAAATAGCTCTGAAGGTTATGATTTTTAAGAAAAAGTATCAATTTTGGTCGCTCTTCCTCCCTGGGACCACCACTGACTGTTTCGTTCTTTTTGCTTTCGAATTCAAAACCCGGGGCGGACGTTCGTTAAGGCGTCACTATTATTCGCTCGATAGGGTTTCTACGCAAATGCACTCACAGTAAACACAATAGATTGCGGATATGCAACCAATCCATTTTTGTCAGTACGCACGCGGTAAACAGTTGACCAATGGTTACAAAATTAATTTGAGTCGCCAAAAAAGTCATTTTTGTAAGATATTGGAAAACTAATCTTGAATGAATTTACTACATGTCAGATGTAGTAACAACCTCGCCCTATGTCCGTCTTTCTCTGCCTAATGTGCTTTTCCGATGGTTGTTTGGCATTCTAAGGATTTGTTTAGAAACAATTTCTAAAGCACGCGCTCAGTAAATTTCTAATGCACTCTGAAATGAGCTATAGGATTTTCTAATTCCTAAGTAATTTGTTTTATTAAATAAATGTGTCTTTGTTATTGTGTGTTTCGAACAAAGAGCAACAAGCAACGCATTTATAAGCTCTAAATATAAAGATCAGTAGAAAAAAACCTATTATACCAACAGATCACGGAATCAAAAGAATATCATCAAAATGCAGCATTTGACGATATCCACTATTTAGCTCTCCGAATTTAGTAGGCTTGCTAAATAGGTGCAAGAACATACCTTGAGGGGTTTACCATATACAACATTACTAGAATAAAAAATCGTCAAACCACTCTAACCGGGTTGCAACTTTATGTCAACATCATTTATGAATCCAACATTTTTGGCCGCTGGCAAAACTTAAAAGTCCGATGGCAGCAACTTCAAACTTGAAACTAAATCAATCAATTAATCAGACGAGTTATGATTGCAGTCTTTTAGCTATCATTGGTTTCCATCCAATTCAATTCACCCTAAACAATAGTATCAAATCCGATATTGCATAGTAGTAGTGAGAATCAAGTAATGCGGATAAATTTCTATGTGGTACTTAGCTGCGCAGGCATTGATTCGGTTCCAGCCGAATCAACCCAGGACGTCTCCAAATCAGGTATATTAGAAATTGGTTTTATTCCAGAAGTCAATCCAATGATGGTGGCTTAACCAATTTAACATCCGGTAACATATCGTAATAATATTCCAAACACTACCAAATATTACGAATAATCCTAATACTAAAAAGAAATAATAGCCACTATGAAATCTGCATGAGAATATCTATCATTATTTTTCTAAGAAGAATTATATATAATAATTAATTGCTTACCTCTACACAATGAGGCTATATCTATAAGTAATTAGCAAGGCATGGAATATGTCGCTTTTGGTTCGATGTTGCTATGAACCTGGCAATAGCTCATTTACAAATCCCTTTCGGTTCTATGTAACGGCATCCAAAAATACTCCAAGTAGAGCCGATTATATTTTTTATATTTTGTACGTGGAATCTGTTTACGACACTGAGTGGCATTTCGTTTTTATTTCCTTTCGGGGTCTCGTTAGGTCACGTAAATTTGGTGTTTTTAAAATGCAGTATACTCGGGATAAAAAGATTTTTATTATTAATTACAAAATAAAATAACTTTGCTTTAAATCCAAATTTCGTTCAATTCTATTAAACTAGTGCACCTTTCTGGAAATGGTCAAACCAGCATTCGCTACCCTACACTACCGAAGAAATCAATATACATACATTTGGAATAGGGTAGCGAACCAATTTTTCAAAACCACTGGCAGGGTAAAAGCGAAAAATAAAAGGATCCGTCAATATTTGCAACACCCCAAAAGTGAAGAAGCGCGCTTTTATTTGGCACTGTTTTGTTAGGGAAAACGATATTTTTTTACGAAAAATATTTTGCTCTGCCATCTTTTTCAAAATGTTTTTATTTTTTTTCAACTTTCTCTAAATATATTCTTTGGTCATACTCTATTATTTTTCGAAAATATCTAAGAAAAAATATGGAGTGTTTCAGTATAAGTGTCAGTTTGGAGTATCAAGATAAAGGGAACATTTTTCAACTAAATCTTAGAAAACTTAAGCAAGAGATGTGTTACCGGGGAAGACTACGCCGCAAACAGAATGTTTTATAAAAACAGCAAAAAATAGCTCTGAAGGTTATGATTTTTAAGAAAAAGTATCAATTTTGGTCGGTCTTCCTCCCTGGGACCACCACTGACTGTTTCGTTCTTTTTGCTTTCGAATTCAAAACCCGGGGCGGACGTTCATTAAGGCGTCACTATTATTCGCTCGAAAGGGTTTCTACGCAAATGCACTCACAGTAAACACAATAGATTGCGGATATGCAACCAATCCATTTTTCTCACTCCGCACGCGGTAAACAGTTGACCAATGGTTACAAAATTAATTTGAATCGCCAAAAAAGTCATTTTTGTAAGATACTGGAAAACTAATCTTGAATGAATTTACTACATGTCAGATGTAGTAACAACCTCGCCCTATGTCCGTCTTTCTCTGCCTAATGTGCTTTTCCGTTGGTTGTTTGGCATTCTAAGGATTTGTTTAGAAACGATTTCTAAAGCACGCGCTCAGTAAATTTCTAATGCACTCTGAAATAAGCTATAGGATTTTCTAATTCCTAAGTAATTTGTTTTATTAAATAAATGTGTCTTTGTTATTGTGTTTTCGAATAAAGAGCAACAAGCAACGCATTTATAAGCTCTAAATATAAAGATCAGTAGAAAAAACCTATTATACCAACAGATCACGGAATCAAAAGAATATCATCAAAATGCAGCATTTGACGATGTCCACTATTTAGCTCTCCGAATTGATTAGGCTTGCTAAATAGGTGCAAACAACATACCTTGAGGGGTTTACCATATACAACATTACTAGAATAAAAAATCGTCAAACCACACTAACCGGGTTGCAACTTTATGTCAACATCATTTATGAATCCAACATTTTTGGACGCTGGCAAAACTTAAAAGTCCGATGGCAGCAACTTGAAACTTGAAACTAAATCAATCAATTAATCAGACGAGTTATGACTAAAAATGAAAATAGCCCCACAGTCTTTTAGCTATCACCATTAATTAGGAGAGATGCTTTAACCTAGATGGGTGGTTTAACCTGAAATATTGCTGACTTTTAATATGGTGTTATTACCCTCTCAAATCGTTTTTCTTTGCCAATGTTATGTTCGAGGAACCAGTGTTATGTTTTGTAAATATTTATTGAAATGCTTAAAAGCGCCAGTTTTACCTTTCTAAAGTGGTATCTAAAGAAAGAAAAAATGCATTCCGTTATTCCGTCCTGTTAATAATAACCTAGCACAGTAGTTTCAGGGAGAAGAAAGTTCGTTTAATAATTTGCCTTATTATTGCTCTTTTAGTGTGAGTTCAAAATCAAAGGACGTCACCGAATTTTTAGTCAGCTAAGCTGGAGGCGATTGTACCATTGTAATTTCTAAATGAAAAATTGAATTGGGTTCCATCCAATTCAATTCACCCTAAACAATAGTATCAAATCCGATATTGCATAACATATTATACGCTAATAAGGTCAAGATCAATAGTAGTAGTGAGAATCAAGTAATGCGGATAAATTTCTATGTGGTACTTAGCTGCGCAGGCATTGATTCGGTTCCAGCCGAATCAACCCAGGACGTCTCCAAATCAGGTATATTAGAAATTGGTTTTATCGTATATATATTCCAAATACTACCAAATATTACGAATAATCCTAATACTAAAAAGAAATAATAGCCACTATGACATCTGCATGAGAATATCTATCATTATTTTTCTAAGAAGAATTATATATAATAATTAATTGCTTACCTCTACACAATGAGGGTATATCTATAAGTAATTAGCAACGCATGGAATATGTCCTTTGTGGTTCGATGTTGCTATGAACCTGGCAATAACTCATGTACAAATCCATTTCGGTTCTATGTAACGGCATCCAAACATACTCCAAGTAGGGCCGATTATATTTTTTATATTTTGTACGAATAAAATCCCGTATTAAAAGGATAAATCCAAAAACAAAAATTAATGTACTCGCACAACCATAAGTATTACAAAAGTGGCTTTGCCAAAAATTGCACGGTCGCCTACCGTAAAAACTCAATCCAACATGGCACAATCAGTGTCCCCATTATAACAATAGATAACTCAAAATTAAAACTATTTATAAAAACTCAAGACTGGAATTAAACAGTTGGCAATATTTCAAACAGCGGGAAAAATGAGGATAGTCAAAACATGCAACTGATTCTCTATCTCTTTTCATTTTACGAATGCATACATAAGGAGACAAATAAAGTCAAGTCTTTGATTATCCCATTTTCTACCGAACGAAGAATAAACCCGAATCCAGGGTTAGAAGCAAAACGTTTAAGAGGTTGAATTTACAAAATCAAGTCAAAATATTTTATTAAAACTCTCAATTATTACTATTTTTTTGAGGAAAACAAGAGTTTTACATTAAAAATGGAAAGAACAATGGCCATTCTAAGTGAGACCAAGTGGATATTCCGATATATTGGCTCTAACCAGTCTATTTCCGCAGTGAAAACCAGGCAACCACAAAATTATGAGGTTACAAATTTCCAAACCATTTTCCAAGGAAGATCAAGTCAAAAGATACTTATCTAGTGATTTTCTAAGAAGTATGTATATTTTAGTAATTAATGGACCCTAAGACCGAGCTCCTCCTAAAAACGTGAAGGTGAAACAAAAACACAATTTTCATGGAAAATATATGGAAAAACTGGAAGAATGGAAGTTCTGTAAAGCACATTTAAAGAAGTAACTGTAAAAAAAATCTGGTCTAGACCATAGTAACAATGACGGTATTTAATGGAGACCAGTCCCCGACCCTCGCATTTTGGAGACGGCGAGTCCAGACGTCGTTCTCGTGTTGCGTAATGAGTGTAGTGATTTGTATTTGCATGTCCCGACACCGCTGTCTTTCTGCTGGTTGTCTTGTCCGTTGTCATAATTTCCTGGCTCGGCTTTTCTCCGAGATCAGGATAAACGGAGATTTTCCTTGAAACTCGGTCCCTGGCCTTTTGTATGGTTTTTGTTAATTTTTCCCCTTCGCAATCGAGTTTTTGCGGAGTGGAAATTTTGTTGTTAATTGTCAGTTTAGTATTTATCAGTTGTTTGTATCGTTTCCAGTCCGTTCCGCGATAGATGAATGTCTTAACGTCGGTAGAAGTCGGTCGACGACGAACGAATTTCATCAGTTTTAAAAATGACGGTCGGTCGTGTAGTCGAAAGGTATCATCGAAAAGTACATGCACTCGGCCCCACTACTGATTGCCTTGCAAAACATGCATCTCATATTTATAACCCCACCGAACTTTCCGGCGTGTTCTGATTGGTCTATTCTAGAAAACACTTACCACGCCCACTTCTCGTTCTCGAAAATTCGCAGTCTTTCTGGATTTTTCGATATCAACACTGATTTTTTAGACAATTGCTGACTCAGTTTTGCGTAGCTTCACTAAGTTTATCACTTTTGGTCACTTCTTACAGTTAATACATACATATATCTATAAATTACTTACATTTATATACAATAAATTACAAAAATCCCATTTTTATCCCGGTTTATCCCGGTTTCGGGACAATCTATCTTATGGATGGGATGCAGTATCCATCATCCATCTTTCCTAGATGAGATTCTATAGAAAACAATAAGTCTTAATCGGTATTTTATCCTACTTTTCACGAATTATGCCTTTTTGGCCTAATTACCATGTTACAGAGCGGGTTACCGAGATATCGTCAAAATAAGAATGGTATTTTTGAGAGAAAGTTCGAAAACTACTAAGTTCGAGCTACGTGAAATGGCACTTTCAGGGGTTCTTATTTTTGTTAATAACTGCAATGCAATGACCGATTTGAATTAGTCAAACGGCATTATATTTGTATTTCCTTAACACAATGTATTGATTTTGATCCTGTTGGACTGGCCAGATTAATTCTATCAAATTCAGGAGACAATCCAGTTGACAATCGACACCAGTCATCACTACTTGAGGTTCTTGAGACATTCTATAAAAAATTATTTCCTTATTAGCTTTAAGTTACATCTTAATTAGTATAAAATATTTCTCGGTAATCATTATAGTTATGACTGCGATACATCTCACAAATGTTCATATTGCATGTATCTTCGAGACAGACATTATAATGGAAATATCCGTCAGGATTATGTTGGTGACATGTAATTAATGAAATATGATGAAAATTATTATAATATTTATATATATATATATATATATAAATAGTCCATAGTTCATAATATTATGGACACATCATAATTCCTTTCTTTATTGTGGCATTCCAAAATATGTAAAAATTACAACAAGTACTATAATCAGTAGACACGAAATAATCGGCAAAAAAATGTGATTTTGTAGTTGAATGTTGATACTGATTCTGCCAGTATCTTTGGAATATAATGTTTTAGATTGGCCATGAAGTTCGTCCAAATTTTTAATTCTCTCTATCTCCTCTTGAATCCAATCATTAGGTTTTACAATTTTTTGTTTTTGAAACAATTCGAGTAAAGGACTTACACCTTGATTTTGCTCTTGTTCACTAGCTGGTACTTCACTAGAACTGTTTCGTCAAGAACTGGTATATTATTCATAAGAGTTAAAAGTTCGCCGATGTTTGAAAACACTTTGTTGATATTAGCCATTTTATTTATATTTTACTGCTCGATTCAAACTGCTGGGACATGAGTAAAACCTTCGGTTTTATGCCACAGCAGCATCGGCTGCGTGGAGCCGTCCAAAAATGAAATAAGTAGGGTGTTTTCGCCGGTTCTGGCTCAAGATTCAAAGATTCGCCCATAAGAATTAACATAGGGATTTTGAGAGCCAAAGATTCACACATGGGGTGGGGGGATCCAAATGTCTTGGGCAATACCTTGAAAAACCTGTTAGAAAGTAGGTGATAAATTGAACCACACCTTTTGCCTCACAGACGTTTTACAAACTGGTCAGTTAAAGTAAACCGGGTCACAGATGTCTTGGGCAATACCTTGAAGAACCTGTTAGAAAGTAGGTGATAAATTGAACCACACCTTTTTTGGTTTGGTGACTTGAAGTAAACCAGGTCACACCATTCTTGGTCAATGACTTAGAAAGTAGGAAATAAATTGAACCACACCTTTTGCCTCACAGACGTTTTACAAACTGGTCAGTTAAAGTAAACCAGGTCACAGCTGTCTTGGCTTGAAAAACCTGTCTTAATAACAAGTCTTGACTTGTCTCTGCTGTAATAAAAAACCGGTTTATGGTCTCATTCCCACCACTTTATACACAATATAAATTATTTGTTTTGGAAAGTTTTATACAGTCTGAATCAAAATGTCTTCTAATTATTTAGATTCTAATTCCAAAAATGTCTTTTTGGGAGAAAGAAAATTTTATCTTAACAAATCAAAAACAAAGTTTGTTAGTGTGTGTTTAAGCTATAATGGAATTTTCTTTCCATGTGTATTAATTGGTGGATTAAAAAACGATGTTGTCCAGTTCACAGAATTCGATTGGCAAAACTTTTATGGGTATAAAGACATCATAGATGAATCCTTTTTAGCTGTTGATACCACCTTGAGTCTGGATCTTACCAGTTTTTTTATCAATTTTAAACAGATGGATTATGGAAATCTGATTGTGATTAATACAGGCAAAGCTACAGTACGATTAACAAACCCTACACTATCAGAACTGTGGAGAATCTCACCTTTAATAGATGAGCACATTAAAATATTGAAAAATCTTGAATTTAATAGTTGCTTAAAAATTCTTCAAATGGGAATAAAAAACTCTGTTGATGTAACTAACACAGCAATTTTCATTATGGATCCTATCAAAAATATAAATACTTTGACGTATGGATTGGCGATGGAACTTGTTTATTTTTATCCTGAACTACTTAGAGAAGATCATGAATAAATCGTTAACATTTAATGAACAATTTAATAAGGTGAAAATATTATATGTGTATAGTTATGCATCTAAAGAAGCGAGAAAAAAGCATTGGGAAAACTTAGCAGTGGATCGCATGCATTTCCAAAATAAAATCATCAAAATGGAAATGATATTAAACGCCATTAACTATTTTAATCAAAATATCTAACGTCATTAGTATATTTCTTAAGCTTAAAAATGTTAGTTTAGGTTTTGCTAGTATAAGTAGATTATGTATTCTAAAAATAAAAAACAGAAATATAAAAAAAATGGCGTTTTATTTCATAAAAAAGTTATCATAGAGGTAAAATACATTCGATAATGCACAAAAACATGGTGAGTTTGTGTGGTAAAAACACTTTGGGTCTTCTTTGAGCAGTTTTGGGGTCTCTTCAAACTCAATAACTGGTTTTAAGGAGTATCTCCTTAAATATGTAGCTTTTTCCTTTCCTTTGATATAAACTGTATCCACTTTTTCTGTCAAGTTTTGTAAGATTTCGGAAAATTTATGAAGCGGAGTAAAACCTTCATTCCACGATATACAATGATGATTTTCCATCAACCAGTTGGCTTCCTTATGTAACTGTGGTGAAAGATGTTGAATCCCATAGGGTGGTTTAAAAATATAATGGGAAATTCTCGTTCCATCATAAGCGGCCAATTCTTTAGGAACAAATTTGTTGTTTTCCAATTTAAATCCTTGAACATCTATTATTAAATTCATATTGTTAAGTTGGAAAGCTTTTTAAAAATAATTTGTTTTTCACTATATAAACTTATGGCTTCTTTTAGTATTCTTAAATTTTTAAGGTGTAAACAAATTCTACAAGTGTTTTTTGAACACATTTCTTAAACTGATATCAAAATATGCAATAATTCGATTATATAGAGAAAAAATACTTTTTGAACATGCGCATTAAAACTGTTTCACTGTTTTAGTCAAAGGGTGGTATGAAAAAAGTTTATCATGAAGAATCAAACAGTATGCGGTCGTTTTTTCCGGTACGTCTTCGTGGCATTCAAAAGTGATTCTCATTGAAACATTAGCACTCTGTGCAGCTTCTTTTTGATAAGAACAATCAATGTATATTATGGGTGATATCTCTTTATATTCTGAAGGGAGAAACAACGGTTCATTAGGAAGCTGATAGTATGAAGCCCTAAACTTAGCATACATTTCATATAAGGAAGCAAATTTGTTATTTTCTATGTCTACATACAAATCATTGTATGGATATCTTTCGGAATTTAAAAAAACGTTAATATTGCGTATTCTAACATCATCAAATTTACTAATATTTTCATTTAATTTATCATTTTTATTTTTTTGAAAAGCAACTATAACATGTCGTGCAACTTCAGCTTTGGTTGATGTTTTAACTTGCCAATTATGTCTATTTGTTTTAAGCAATTCAGGGTACTCTATTAACTCCCATCTTCTAAAAGCTATTGGTATTTCAACATCTTTGTTAATGAGCTTTGACAAATTCAGTTCAGTAGGGATATTAACGGTTACGTGAGGCATATTCCATGTTAGTTTTGTGATCGAAATTTTTACTTTTTGACCAACAATATCATTAAAAACACAATTATTGTCAGAATTGGATCTTATTAAAACAAGTTGTTGTTTTGAGTTTAAGATTATTTTTCTATAGTCTTCAAAGAATCCCATTAAAATTTTGAGTGGAACACATACATTAAAATTACCCTTTTTATCAACCAAAATGCTCGATTTTGAAATATCCAATTTAGGAAACCAACCAGCGTTCTGCAATTTTTTACTTTCACTTTCAGTAAATGATAAATATCCTTTTAAAGTGGAAGTGGTTCCTACATCTCGAACTGAATCTATGGTTACATCGTTTAGATCATAACGAATTTCTTTAAAAAGATAAGCTATGGGATTGTTTGTAAATTTCATACTTGCAGAATAGGTACCATCATTAGTTAACTGTCCCTCAATAAAAAGAAAGCTTTCACATGGTAAAGTATAGGCTTCAATATCAGGTATAACAATTTTTATTTCATCATTATTATTTAACTTGTTTGGTGAAAAGGGATCATAAGAATACGTTTCATATCTTACTACAGAACTGTCTTCCAAAAGTTTTTCGGTAACGTCTAAAAAACTCATTTTGTATTTACTTTAAATCCAAGTGATTTTAAAAACCTATAATTTGTTGGTGTTAACCGTTTGACAGTTTTCCTCTTACTGCTTAAACAACTCTCTTTTTTTTTATTATATGATATTAATGGGTTATTGTAACGAAATACCATTATTCAATTTTTTTAATATGCAGTCTGATGGTAATAGTTTCACCACCAAAATTTACAAGATCACCGTCCTGGTCAATAATTTTTAAAAATATACTAGTTATTATTTTAACGTTTACAGGAAAATAAATTAAATTTTCTGGAGCTTCTATTATCTTAAATCCAGGACTGACGCTAGGAAAGAACTGATGAATTACATGTACAGGATTGTTATTTAAATATGATCCATCAGCTATGCTGCAGTCGATTAATATTGCATTTACCTTAATAATTTCAGCAGGTTTTTGTGAAATATGTATTTTGTCAGCTGTGTAGAGATCATCTCTAAATCCTAAAATATTTCCTATAGTATCTTTACTAAAACGAATATCCTCACTACATTTTAAATGACAACGTAGGGTATTGTTATTGGCACGTAGTGTTAAGCTAACACCTTCTTTAGAAAGCTGATCTTGTAAATAATCCTCAATATCAGTCAATTCGTAGGCTCCTGATGGAATTTCAATGGTTTTATTACCATAATGAAATTTATTATTTCGTTCATCTATATTGGGTACCGCATTAAAAGTTTCAAAATTCGTAAGACAAACAACATATTCACCGTCATCTAAGTAAATTGGCGGATTAAATGAAGCAGATAACTCAGCCGAATTACCTGACAGAGAAATTGTAAGCGACATTATTGTTTTACAGTTGATGTAATACTAATACAAGTTATAAACTGTTGTTATATAAAAACTCTAAACACAAATGTCCACAGATAACTAAATCTTTTTGTTGATAATTTTTATGATTATACATTATAACATTATGACTACCATCACTTAAAAAATATTTAACAACCTCCAAAGGTGGTTTTAAATTTCCATAGCTATCAAAGTATGAAATTATGTTATTTTTTTTCACATATCCAGTCCAGTGGGTTCCCTGTTTTTCTTTACTATCTAAATTGATTATACCACTTTCAAATTTTCTAATTTTTTTCGGTAAATCATTACGCATAAAAACCCCACGAAAATGTGGGATATTTTTTGAATATTTAAGAAGGTCAATATTTGTTAGAGGTCTGTGAGGTAGTCCTTTTATCAGTTTTTTGTATTTGATTTTAAAAACAGACCACAACCTTGTTTATAAGGTTTTAAATAAAGTCCTTTGCCAATAGAAATTTGTTCCATGGCTTGATTATGTCTTTTATCTTCAATAAGTTTATCTTTTGCCGCTTTGGCGTCATTAACAGCTTTTGCTATTCCCGCAGCTCCCCCACCCAATGCTCCAAGAGCTGAGAGAGCAGATAGCACAGGTATTATAAATGGTAAAAACCCTCCAATTTTTGGGACTGGAATAATTCTTTTCTTTGGTTGAATAACCTTATAACCTTTTAATGATAATAGTGCTGTTTTTGCAGCTGTGTTTAAGTTCTTAAAAGATTTACCAACTAAACTTTTGCGTGCTTGTTTAATAGCATTGCTTAAAGATATCCCCCTTCCTGTGTTTTTTCGTTTAACGTTACGTCGACGACGTTTTTTTAAACCCATTCCAAAAGTTGTTTTTAATTTCATTGCTCCAGTTACTCCAGTTGCTGCTATTTTTTCACCTAAATTTGCGTCAGATGCATTTATTCTCTCAGCTGCTTTTGAAGCAAGAACTTTGTCAGCCTTATGTCTATTTTTAAGATCTAAATTTTTTGAATATGCAATGTCATGTTCTTTGCAAGCCTCATCCAATTTGTTAATTCCTCGATCGCCTCTGGCTAATCTCTTTGTTAGGTTAGTTCCCCCCCCACAGAAATTGTAATTTGGGATGTGTAGTTCGAAAGGTAATTTGTTGATTATTGTATTTAACAAACCCCTTCCTTTCTTTTTAACTGTTGGTTGTCTAATAACCTTATGTTTGTTCCGTACACGCATTATATATATATACTGACGCATCAAGTATTTTCTCTTACTTATATAGTTAAAATAATCATGCGAATAGTAAAACAAAATTTTTCACTTCCTATTAAAAATCATGATGATCAAAAAATTGATTTTAATAAGCATGGACAACTTTTTGGAGGAACTTGTAAAAGAGGATTGATCGTTGGTCCTTCAGGCTGTGGAAAAACTAATGTTCTCATAAGTTTATTAGAGGACAAAAATGGATTACGTTTTGAAAACGTTTATGTTTATTCCAAATCTTTACATCAACCAAAATATGAATATCTGAAAAAACTACTCAAACCAATTAAAGAAATTGATTATTATGAAAACAATGATGAAAATGAAATTATTTCACCCAGTGAAATAAAGGATAATTCAGTTGTAATATTTGATGATATGGTTTGTGGTAATCAAAGCAAAATACGGGATTATTTCTGTTTTTCTAGACATAAAAGTGCTGACTGTTTTTACCTAAGTCAAACCTATTCCTCAATACCAAAACAGCTTATAAGAGATAATGCAAATTTACTGATCATATTTCAACTAGACAACACTAATTTACATCACATCTATGACGATCATATTAATGTTGATATGTCTTTTCAAAAATTTAAGGAACTTTGCTCATTGTGTTGGAAAGAACAACATGGTTTTATTGTAGTAGATAAAGATTGTAATTTGAAGCATGGTAAATACAGAAAAGGTTTTGACACGTTTATTTACCTATAAATACCATAGAATTAAAAAATTGTATATCACTGCTTATGTTAACGTTCTAAGAAAACATGGATAGAAAAAAATCAAGCGAATTAGTAAAAACAAGGAATGCCATAAAAAAGAAATTACGAGGCTTGAAATCTGATTTGATTGCATCCCATTCTAAAAGAGAAAAGGAATTGTATCCAATCACGAAACCATTGCAAGAATTTTTATCAAACGTTAAAACTACATCAAACATAAAGCAAGAAATAAAAAGTCCGCCTTTATCACCAAATCAATCTCAAAGATTTAACTCTACTATTTTATCTCCGTCTCAAAAATTACATCCTACTTCATTTCCTAAGAGAAGTACCTATCATGAATATTTACCTACCGGTGGTCTTACTTTTTTGGAAGATCAATTCATACATGATAATGATATGAATTCTAGTAATATAAGTGATACTACTATAAACCAGACTGCTAACGAAATAAGAGAGAGTTTTCAAAATTTATCTACCTTACCAGCATACAATGAATATTTAAATTCATTTGACGACCTTCCAAGAACATATATAGATGAATCAATTAGAGACCCTGATGATAAATTTGATCATACTTATGGGGTTTTTCATAATACAGACGAAGAAAAATTTTATATTGGAGACTCAGAGCTTAAAATTATCGGGAAAGACATTGAAGTAAAAAATATTAAATATTTAGGGACAGTTGGGTTATATGAATTGTTATTTAAAAAACATCCAGTGGGTTTCAAAAAAGAAGACTTGGAAAATTACATGGATATATTAAAAAGAACCAATGGCTACAAAAGAAATAAAGATTCAAAAGAACAAATACAATCAAGCAATACTTTCAAATATATGGATATTATTAGACCATATTTATTAAAAAAGGGTATTTTAAAACAAGACACAAGTCGTGCACGAACAACTTCATTTTCAAAACCTTTACCACCAAGAACAACAAGGTCAAAAACAAATACATTACCGTCAAGCAAAAAAGAGGGAGGTTCTATGATTTTATCCAACAAAAAAATAGAATATGTATATTTTGATGATCCCAATGAATTAGTTCAACGACTAAGACTTTTATTGGCATCGCAGGAAGCGGGAAATACGGGACATAACAACGAAATAATATCAATAATTGAAGAACTTAAAGAGGCTAAAATTATCCTATAAAAGGGTGTCAAAACGGATTACTTATTCATTACAATCAAAACCATGACTGTAGATAAGTTTTGGAAACATATATCCAAGCATAAAAAACCCAAAATTGACTTGTCTGATATTGAAAATAAAGTTTTTTTAAATGTACAAAAACACATTGCACAGTTTGCTCCAACAGGCAATGTTTCACAAATTGAGATTGAAAAGGTGAAAAAAAGGATTAATACAAATGATATTAGTATTGAAAATATAAACAAAAAACTTAAACTTAATGATGATACAATCGAAACCATCAAAACTGATATTCAAAATTGTGTTGACTCATCTTCTTTAAACAGTCTAAAACAAGAAGTCTACAATATAAACAAAAATTTTTTTGTAAAAAAAGACGATTTAACAAAGGAATTAAATGAAACCCATCAACTATTTAGAAAACAACAGGAAAATTTTTTAAATGAAAGGCTAGGTGACTTACAACAACAACTAAATTTAATTAAGGATGATAAGGATCTAATAATTAAAAATATTAATGAAATTGAAAACATAAACAAATACATTACACTTAATCACACACTTATCAATGATGTAAAAAGTAAGATTGATACCTGTATAGATAACTCCACATTAGAGAGTTTTAAAAAAGAAATCCAAGCAAACACTCCAGATATAAACATTTTGGTAAAAAAAGTTGATTTAGAAAAAGAAATAAAAGAAACTCAACAAAACTTTAAAAACCAACAAGACATTCTTTTAACTGAAAAACTATCAAACTTGGAAAATAAAATTATATCAAACATATCAGAGACTATATTTCCTAAAAATGAAGTAAAGGAAGTAATTGAAAAGATTAATTTAAACCAAGAAATTATAGAAAATTTAAAAAGCAAACTTAAGATTTATGATGAAAGTGTAAATAAAATTGAGGAGATTAAAGAACAAATTCAAAAAAATTTCGAGAATATTTTAAATCTACCTACACAAAGTGATTTAAATAAAGTAGATAATAAATTTCGTGATGAAATAAAAAAAATTAAAGATCTCATGAGCGGTAAAAAAACTGATTCACTAGCAATAGAAAAAATAGTACAAAGCTATTTGGAAAAAAATCCAATTTTTAATGATTATTCGGCTATAAAAAGCACAAGTTCTTTAAACACCACTGAAATTGATTCTTTAAAAAAAAATTTAAACAATTTTGTTAAACAAAATGACTTTAAAAATATTCAAGAAAATGTGTTAAAAATCTCAGATATAAATCAACAAATTAAAGATTATAAAAAGAAAGGTGAAGAACATACTACTCAAATACATGATTTAATAGAAAAAAATAATAAACAAAAGTCAGATTTTGAAAAAAAGTTTGAAACGATTCAAAATGATATAAAAGATATAAATGAAAATATGAAAAATGGTTTAACTGAAAACATACTTGATAAAATTAAAGATTTTAATAAGTTTATTGATGATAAATTTAAACAAGGACAGACATCTTATGAATTACTACAAGAAAAAATTTTAACAATTGGAAGATATTATGAAAAAGAATTTTTAAAACTTAAAGTTACTTTTGATGAATTTCAAGATTCCATTCAAAATGAGTTAAATATTATAAAATTATCTTATGATGAAGGTATCAATTCCCTTGGTGATGTTTTAGAAAAAACCAAAACTGGTCTTGATAATGAATTTAAAGATCTTAAAGAATTTACTAAAAAGGAACTAGAATCAGTCAATGAAACTAATCAAAAATTTAAAGAAGAACTGAATAAAGAGCTAATCAAAAACGTTATAAAACTACAAAAATCAATTAATAATTTGGATGATGGATTAAGTCATCTTGATAAAAATATTAATAATTTGCAAGACAATCTTCGGGACAATATAGCAGCTAAAGAATTACAATTAACACAACATATAGGCAATGTTGAAAACAATTTTAAGCAAGAGTTAATTAAGCTTAAAAATATGCTAAAAGACAATATAACCGAAAACTTTAATATTTTAAAAAATTATATTGATAATCTAGATAAAGCGTTCATTGAGGTGGATAAAAAATTGGTTTCTTTTCAAGAAGACATTCAAAAAAATGTAGAAAATATTACTAGGGTTGAAACAAATTTTAACCAGGAGCTAGTTACTGTTCAAAGTGGATTAAACAATTCTTTGATATCTGTTGAAAAAAGAGTTAGTGATAATGAAAAAAAAAATAAAAAACCACACCAGCAAACTTAAATCTTTAGAACAAAAGGTAAATTTATTTAAAAAACCAGATTCTTTTTATGGTTATTTACCATTAACATTTTTTGGAAAATACTCAGAAAATATACGAAAATTTTTTATAGAATCAAACAATTCAAGTCAATATATATTTCCATTGAAGACTGGAATAATAGAATCAGCAAATTTTCAACCCAGAGATTTAATAATGGTTGTAAAAAATGAAGGTGGTTTTAAATCATACAACCTTGAAAAGGTTTTAAATGTTGAGTTAAAGAAAAATGATTTAATTTCTTTTGAAAGATTAATTAATAGTGACACCACTAATTTTCATGCAACGCTTTTACTTAAATATCAATTAAATTCGTAAGACATATCAGTACTACTCAAATATGGATCTAAAAAAGTCTGTTGTTGATGAGTTACATAAACCGGCAAGAAAAAAGTATCCCCGAAGAAAAGTCATTATTAAATCACTAAATGACCTTTGGCAAGCTGATTTAGTTTCAATGATTCCATATGCTCGATATAATAGAGGAAATAAATATATTTTGATTGTAATAAATGCGTTTTCTAAATATGTTTGGGCAAGACCTGTTAAAACTAAAGGAGCTGAACACGTAACAAATGCTATGAAATCAATTTTGGAAGATGCTAAAATTGCTCCAAAAAATTTGCAAACTGATTTAGGAACTGAGTTTCTAAATGCTCGGTTTAAAAAACTTATGAACGATTTCAACGTAAATCATTATAGTACTTTTTCAAATTTAAAAGCTAGTATAGTGGAAAGGGTAAACAGAACTTTAAAAAATACAATGTGGAAAAAATTTAGCATGCGTGGATCTTACAATTGGATTGATATTCTCAACGAAATTGTTAATGACTATAACCAAACAATACATTCTACAATTGGAATAAAACCAATCAATGTTTCTAAAAAAAATGAAAACGAATTATTTAAAAAAGTATATCGTCATACAAAAATAATAGATCCACTAAAATCAAAACTTAAAACAGGAGATTCTGTGCGTATTTCAAAATATAGGGAACATTTTTCAAAAGGATACACACCTAATTGGTCAAATGAAATATTTCTTGTGAAGAAAATACAAATGACCAATCCGATGACTTATTTGCTTGAAGATCAAAATAGGAAAGAAATTCAAGGAGGTTTCTACAAAGAAGAATTGCAAAAAGTAAAATATCCAGATGTTTATCTTGTTGAAAAAGTTTTGAGAAGAAAAGGAAACAAGGTTTTCGTAAAATGGTTAGGATTAAATAAAACTCACAATTCTTGGATTAATAAAAATAATGTATTGTAAATTTATTTCTAACAAATAAAGAATAATATTTTTTAATCATAGTTTTTTATTTAATGTTTGTAAACAACATATACCTTAAAACTACTTAATATTTTTATGACCCCAGGCTAATGTTTTAAAAGTTCCAGGAACAACACATCGCTTGTCATCTTGAGGTGATAGTGCCACTTTATTTTTTAGTTGTGTGTAAATATCATGAAGAATGGAACGGAAGCAATTCATTTTTCTGTATTTTGTTTCAGCATTTTCAACAACGTCTTGATAATCTTCTTTAGTAATGTTGTTTTGAATAACATACTTTTTCACTCCCTTTGCTTTTTTTTCAGTTCTAGTTGCTAACTCAACACAATAGGCCTTAGCACCTGTGCCATAAAAGCTTACTATAGGTTGACCTGCAAATTCGTCTTTCATACGACCCACTATAGATTGGTTTCTGGTAATGTTATGTAAATTGTCTTCGCTGTAATTTGATGTGTCAAACCTCTCCAGGTTTTCTTGAATATCTGAATAAAAATTATGGGTTTTAATTTCTAGTATTAAAGAATCAGTATCTGTGTAGAGCAAAATTGCTTTTTCTCCATATTTGTTTTTTATATATTCATAATAAAAATCATACATTACTGTCTTGGATAATTCCAATACTGAAAATCCAATATAAACGGGTTTATTGTATGTGACTTTTACTCGTTCCATTTGAATGGCAACCAAGTTTTCAGTAAAAATTGATGAGTTTTTAAAATTTGGTTTAGCAATTAATGTTTGAGCTCCTTGCTTTTTTCCAATATTTTGCCAATGTGTAATTAATTTGATATCTTCTCTTTTGTCAACGTTTTCCAGTGATTTACCATAAATTGCGTTATTGAGTAACTTAAAGAAATCTTTTTCAAACTGATTTTTAGAATTGTTTCGCAATTTAGTGTTTAAATCTATGTAAGATTTTAGGAAAGGTGACTGCTTAAATCTTATTGCTCTATGAATTTGAACCAAGTGTAGTCCGTTTCGAATAGCCTGTTGAAGATTTTTGTAATGCAAAACATAATTCTTTTTGTGATCCAAATTACATATTAACTTGTTATTTTTTGATTCACTCAAAAATGGAAATTCATTATGTTTCTCATGGAGGTGCTCTGGATAATCAATATCTGCTTCAAAAACATAGCCGTATTCCGAATTATCTGCTATTGATTGTAGATCTATTGCTTCAATTTCAGATTTAGTCACCCAAGTAAAATCGCCAATAGGCAAATACTGACTCATACTGTGACCGTAGAGATTTGTAGCATCTAAATACATTATAAATGTTTTTGGATTTTCACTATTATAATTTGGAACCAGTTCATTATTGGCTTCAGCTTTTCGCACACTACAATGACATATACCACCTCGAATATTATTTTTAAAAAAATGCAACATATCTATATCGGTAACTAATTCTAATTTAACTTCTGTACTTTTTAACATTGCATCCCAACTGAAACCAGGAGATGTATAGTAGTGGGCTGGATCTAACTTGTAAGTATTTAGAGATAAATTTCTAAATGACTCATAAAAGTCTGCTAAAATCAAGACGTCAGAAAATAAGTAAATTTTTGTAAAGTCCAATAAAGTTTCACAATTAAACAAGTTCCAAACGTGAAGAGCTATGTTATAATCCGTAAGGCTTAATGGTTCTTCTTTTAACTTATCATAAAAGTTCTCAATAGTTGGCAGTTTTTTTTCATACAACTTATCGAAAGAATCCATATATGAATAGGGATAAATACCTTTTTTTCGTATCTCATTGAATTGATCAGGATTTTTAAAATGTTTTTTAATTTCGATACATTGAGAGGTGTCTAAACTTTCACCTAACTTTTCCAATGATGTTGATGCAAAACGAAATGAGTCGAGAAATCTAATTTTCATGTAAATATTTTTAGTTTTTCCAAACTCTTCTTTTTTGTCTACCAAAATTACTTTGGAAAATGAGATGTACTTTTCTTTAGTTTGTCCTAAAACATCAATTTGATCTTTTTCACAACATAATTGCTTTATAAATAAATGACTATCATAATGTGTCAAATTATGGAAGAACACTGGAATAAAATTTGGTATTTTGTAATTTAGATTACAAATACTGTGAGCTGCACCTCTATATTTTCCTGTTAGGTGATCATGATCTCTCACAATTTCATCTTCATTTTTAAAATTTTTGGAACATATGTGACATACTTTTGCTGATTTAAAATCAATGTTTTCATCACATGTTAATGGAGACATGGGTACAACACGTTTAAGATGCTCGTGGTAAATTCTTCTAACATGATTTTCAATTCTTTTGCAAAATTCCTCAGCAGCATCTTTACCAAAGTAGTATTCTATGGTAGATAAGGATTCATCATAAGAACATTTAATGAAAAAACAAAAAGCAAATGGTTCATGTTTAAATGTATTTTTTGTGTATGAAGTAAAATTATTATCTGGATCTACATAAGTCAGTGGTTTAAGGACGCACTCAAAATCAGCATAAATAACAAAAGGAACTTTAAGTTGCTTTTGAAAATTTTCAAACTGAAGTATATTTTCTGGAATATTTTCTCCATATTTGTTAGTTTTAATGTTGCTTGTGGGTAATGATGTTACTGTTTGGTTGCAATCATGTAATTGATGTTTTTGTAATTTTTCTTCAGATGTAAAATAAATTAGACATCCATCACAAAAGTACTTTTTATGATCTTGTCTATTAATCTGAGAGGATACTAACCTGGACATATCCTTTATCCAACAATAATGTTTGTTTTCATCATTACTTATCAATAACAAATTAATATGAGTAGGTAGTTTCTTCTTTGTGTAGTGCAAGGGGCCGACAACTTCATTCATTACTTTATCATTTTTGTAAATGCTTTCCAAACCGTACACATTTATAGATATTTGGTTAAGTTCTTCAAATTTTCTAATGTCTTTGAACTTGACAGGAAATTCAATACCGTCAAAATTTAAAATGTTATGAAAGTCAGGATAAGAACTGGTTCGATCACTATTAGTTTGAGATGGATATAAGGCACTAATAACACTCCACGCAAAACAACACTGATCATTATTTTTTAGGTTGATCACAGCTTTTTTTTTCAAAATATTTTTTGGCAACACAATGTAAGATGATGCATGTAATGGATTGTATTTGTTAATATTAACTTCTAAATATAAGAGTTCTTTTAACGCCCATCCGGATCCGTTTTCAGCAAACGTTGACATCTTCTCTTTGATTATTGATGCAAATTCACCAAAAATGTCTTTAACATTGGTTGTTTCTGTTACAACCTTATTTCGAGTATTAAATGATTTTGTTTCTAATATTTCCTTACTTGGTAAAACAAAACTTCCAAACACCTCTACATTTAACTTAATAATGGTCTGCTTTTTCACTTGTTCCATAACCAGTCTAAAAAATTTTTGTTTAATTTCATCAAAAAATTCATCAATATCAATAATTTTTCTTGATGGATACAGTATAAATGAAACTATCCTCTTTTTAAATGCTGCTGTTTTAATTCTTACGTATTCATCGTTATTTTGTTCCAATATTTTTCTTTTATGAAGGTTTGATCGTAAATGTCCACTAAGTTTATTTTTGATGTACCACTCCTCACATTCTTTACATTTTTTTAAAATTAATTTAGGTAGTATTTCACTATTTTTTGTTTTTAATTTTTCACAACTAACTTTTCTTTTCTTGGAAGCAGGTTCCGAAGAAGATGGTTTGTACAAACACGATTCCCGTTTATGTCTGTAAAGGTTTGATTTATATTTAAAATCTTTATTGCAATCGGAACATGAATTCATGATAGTACATAAATAAACTAAACTGGTGAAAGAAATAATTCCTTTTATATGATAAATAAACTGGTTAAAGGGGGGGTATTTGGGTGGCAAGTCAAAATTTGTTATTATTAATGATTTATTCTATGGTTTGTAATATAGGTTTTTGTTCCTCCAAGACAAACTAAGCATGTTTCCGGATAAATTAATTGATACAATTTTTCTTCACATATAGCACACTTTAAATGATTACAATTCATTTTGTCCGTATAATGTAAATTGACATGCTTATTCTCACCCATAGGAGTATTAATTCCGTGATTGTAATAACAGTTGCAACACAACGCAAAAAAAATGTTTTCTCCTCTTTTGATGGCCACATATGATTGCATAACACACATCGATTTTTCCAGGTATCCCCGCTTTACAGTTTTATCTGATTTAATCATCCGAGTCCTTACGAGACCTGATCTTGCACATGTTCCCTGCTCTTGGTTCATTTCGAAACCTTCTTCTTCCTCGGGATTTATTGAACTATTTACGTCCATGTCCATAACCATCTCCTCCCTGCAGCTAACCAAATCTTCATACTTCTTCGTAAAAAACATGAAAACACCAGAAATCATTTGAATAAAACCAAACATTTTATTTTTTTAACAAAATATAAATCTCTATAACAAAATTTGAAACTATAAAGAATTTTCTACCAACTAAGACTTATATAAGTGACACCACCTCACCAAAAATAATAAGAAAGTATAAGAAAAAAGTGTAGTTTAATAAAGACAAAACCGGTTTTGTTCAAGCCAGTTACACCGGTTACACAGCTAATTTATTGTTACGGGTATTAAAAACCGGTCATGCCAGCTTTCTACCTTTAATTTTTATGTTGCTGTAACAGTTGGTAATTATTACTAGTTTAACCGGTAACATCGGTTGTCAGGTGTAAGCTAAGAAAGTGTTGAAAACCGGTTACGCAGGTGTGATTTAATCCCCCCCAGAATTATATTGACTATAAGAGAACAAGACAATTTGGTTTTTAAGTCAAAAGAACTCTTAAACCATTTAAATATCTAAATCTAAAAATTATGAATTTTGAAGAAACCTTATCTGATATAAGTATCGACTCATTCGAAATTATTGAGATGTTTGATTTTGAAGAAACATCCAGTAATGGAAGTTCGATGGATAGTTTGTCATCGAATGAAGCCATCCTGAGTGATAACATCTTAATGGATATCAAATTAAAAATCAGAGAAACAGTAAATATTGACAATTGGTTAAAAATTGAAGCGAAAATAGGAACATGCTGTGTTACTGAAAACTACTATGAACTGGATACCAGAAAATATTGTGTTTCCTGCTTCTACGATACAGTGCCAACAATCACAGCAAAATTTTGTGAAGTAATTTCAACCCATTTTAGCGGGAATATCGTTAATTTAATATTTCCACATTGTTTTATTTGTAGTAACAATTTGTTTTCAGTAAATTTAACAATTTATTGTAGTATTTGTAGAAATTCTCAAATTTAACGAAAATAAATAATAGCAAAAAATGTTTGCCTGTATTTTTTTTATTTTATAGCGTTAAACTTACAATATTTAATCAAAAAAAAGGTAAATAATAAAATACATAAAAAACCTATAATAATGTAAAAATAAACGTAACTGCAATTCAACTCTGGCTTTTCTCTAGGTATAATTAACCAATCCGAATATTCAGTATAATTTTTTCCTTCGTATTTTATTTTGTAAAAATAATCACCATCCTTTAAAAGTTTTCTGTCAATGTAATAGGTTAAGTAACGTACCCCGTAGTTTTTCTCATATAGTTTGTTTAAAGATTTGTAGCACCCATTAAAATCGTTCTTGTTTGAACTCAAACATATTTGAGCTGTTGGAAAGTTATAATCATACTCAATAAATAATGTATTGCCTATAAAGGCGCTTAGAATAACTAATGACGAAGCCTCCATTCCTATATAACAACTAAATTAAAATTAAACAAAGTGTTACTTTATAATAAATACTAGCAGTCTAAAAACCATTTTGATTTGCAGCCGTCATTGAGTGAAATGGTAAATAAAAAGTGGTCTTTATTCCCACCAAGTTGCATCCAAATAAGATTCGTTGTTTTTGTGTATTTGAGGTAAAAACTTTCGCTTTTATATTAGTAGGATTCGTAGTTTTTTACACTGTGTAGCATAACACGCTTCCTTGCTTCCGTACTACAACATTTTATGATATTTCTCCGTTTTGTCACCCATACTAATTTGAAACAACTTTACCAAGCATGCGCTTATACCAAATGGGCTCCGAGAACATTTTTCGGCGGTACTGCGTAGGTTAAAGAACTTTCACATTGCTGAAAGAATACAGCATCAAAGAGAATTCGTTGAAATTATAGTGCCGGGACTGTGATTAAAATAGCACTTGCAACACAACGCAAAAAATGTTTTTTTCTCCTTTAATAGCCAATAAGTTTTGTGTGATTTTGTGGTACCTACCGTACCGGACTTCTGATATCCAGTAGGTAATTACACTAGTTGTTAATTTTATTTAAGTTATTGGTATTTACCTTACCGCTATTTACCTAGATAAGAGCAAGACATAAAGAAGTTTTACAAAGATTGTATAAACTAAAGTGTAATAAGGTGGATTCTTGACTTTTTACAATACAAAAAACACCTGTTTAATTTTGTTAAATAAAAATTTTAAAGGCTTCCTCTTCCCCTAGATCCAGCTCCATGCACACAGCTGGTTTATTAGCCATCTATACATAGCATTGAGGCTATTAGGATCGTCAAAAAAAGTTTTTTATTTTTAATCAAAATAAGTTATTTGGGTCAAAAAAGACTTAAATACAAAATTTTGTCATAATGTCTGTCTGTCCGTTTGTCTGTCTGTCTGTCCGTCTGTCTGTAACACGATTACTCAAAAAGTGCTAAACCGATTCATATTCAAATTTCGCACAGAAATTCTCTGGCAGCAGGCAATGAGCTGATTAGTTTTTTTGGTTGGGTGGGGGGTTGTCAAGAGGTGGAGGGTTGATTAAACTTTTTAAAAAAATCGTATTTCACAAACCTTAGCAGCTAGCGATATGCGGTTTTCACAATAAGATAGATAATTGCATTTTCAATAGAAAATAAAAAAATTTTTATAAGATTTTGAAAAAACTTGATTTTTTAAGGGTTCAGTTACTCAAGTTTTAATGCACAATGGATAATTTTGACTTCTGTCTCTACTTTTTGAAGAGAAATTGACAGAAATAGAAATAAAAAATTAAGTATTGTACATTAACACTTGAGTAACTGATTCCTAAGATTTTATGGATGGTTATACCTGCCTGCTGACGTCATTCCTTTTTTGATAACGTTAAATGAAAGTTATGTTGCGTTATATTAAGATATATAATAAGACTAGGTATAAATATATAATAAGACCAGGTAGAAACTTGTTGCAATATTTTTATTTAGGATTAATTCACGAATTTTTCACATAAAATCAAATCTTTTTCTAAAATGGCCAATGCTTCTTTACTTTTTTCTAATTTTTTTTTATATTTTTTAATTTTTTTTAAAATTTCTTTTTTTTTATTAATTTTTTCCTGCCTAAATTTACACGATATTTGTAAAAAGGTATTAACCTCCTTTTGGTATTGTTTTGTTTTTCTGTTTTCTTCTTCAACGTCTATAATTGTTAGGTTGTTTTCACTTTCTTCTTCATCTTCCTGTTCTTCTTGCTGTTCTTCTTCTTCTTGCTGTTCATCTTCTTCCTGCATTTCTTCCTGTTCATCTTGGTCTTCTTCCTGTTCTTCCTGTTCTTCCTGTTCTTCTTCTTCTTGCTGTTCATCTTCTTCCTTTTCATCTTCTTCTTCTTCCTGCATTTCTTCCTGTTCTTCTTCTTCCTGCATTTCTTCCTGTTCATCTTTTTGTTCATTTCCCTGGTCTTCTTCCGGTTCTTCTTGTTCCTGTTTTACAGGCGTTGAGGTCCAGAGAGGGTTGAATGGGGACTTTATTCTGACGTTTTGAAGTATTTTTACTTTTTTGGTATTTGTCCCCCACCCTATCGGTTTCACTTTTGAAAAACTCCCATCAAGGACCTCAACGTCTGAATCTTCCTCTGGCTGTAGAACTTTCTTCATCAGCTTCATATTTTTTTTTGCCAATGGCAGACTTAAATTTAATTTTGGTACTTTCATTTTGCACTTCTTAGTAAACTAAAGTTATTTCTTAAACTGAAGCTATTTAAAGCAACTTTCTTGATCCCCTCTTCTTACATTTTATCTGTGCTTCCATGTAACTTGGTAGATGTTTTTCTTAATTCGCAAATAACGGTTTATATGCAATTTAAAAACTTGACAGAGGTACTAAATAACAGTTAAAATAAATGATGACCATAAAAATCGAGAAAGGTATTACATTTATTCATCAGATAATAAATGACCGGTATAAAATTCGTAAATGGACTCTTGAGTAACGGTATATGCAATTTTAAAACTTGACCCGCTTTTCGAGATCGTATAGGTACCATAAAAACTCGAGCAGGACCTTACATTTATCAGATAATTAAGGTACCGTAATTTCATGAGAAATTTTGCAGCTGTGTCCACCAAAATAATTGCAGAATGCACCGCACCTGTAAATTCCGTTACAGATATTTTTTGCAAACTCATCTCAAGACACTAAAAATAAAATGAAACGAAATATATTTTTATAAATGTGATTTTATTTCCATAAATTATACAATATCAAAGCATTTATAACACTTATTATTGAAAACCACTTTTGAATTTTCTTTTCATAATTTTGTTTGTGTTTCAATTCCCTATTCTGCCACATCATTTTACCATATTCACAATTTGGTGATAGTTTTACATGTTCAAAAAAAGGACAGTCTGTTTTTACAAAATTGTATATCTGCACGTCACAATAGTGGCACTCTACTATGTCCTCTTCATTTTTATAGAAAAATCCAGACAAACTCAAATCTTCGGGTTTTAATACGCCTGGCCAATTTCTAAATGTGCTTAATCTATTTTCATTTGATTTCATTCGTTGTGTGTTGGGTACATCATAACTTTCAAAACACATTGCTAAATAAAAGCAAAGTACTGATAAAGATTTAATTTTTTATCACTTATAAAGTTTTAGACTATCCCCTCCCAAAGAAATTTGACCCCACCCCAAATGTAGCCGACTCTCTGGATTACCTAATAATTTTTTGAAACCTCTGAATTTATGTAATAACTATAGTTGTGACCTAGTTTACTGCAATACATCTGTAAGACAAAAAGGTGTGGTTCAATTTATCACCTACTTTCTAACAGGTTTTTCAAGGTATTGCCCAAGACATTTGGATCCCCCCACCCCATGTGTGAATCTTTGGCTCTCAAAATCCCTATGTTAATTCTTATGGGCGAATCTTTGAATCTTGAGCCAGAACCGGCGAAAACACCCTACTGAAATATGCTAATTATATAATAAAATTAGCTTAAAAGAATAATTTGAATGTCTTAAAAGTGGAAAATACTGGGTATTATTATTATAATAACGTTTTTTCGTAATTAACAAAAACTATCCTAGTTTTTATATTTTCTAAGGCATTTTAGCATTCAAAATAAAAGTTTTGGGGTTATCTCTAATGTTCAACTTTTCCGTAGCTGAATCAACTACTCAGCTATTATTTTTTAAGCGGAAAAAGTAACAATACGACACATCCTGTCGCCTTATCGTTCCTTCTTCGTTGGTCATTCGATTTTGATTTTGATGGAAATTAGTGCTACGATTAGTGCTTACTTCATTTTCATACCAAAACGCAAGAGAGAAATCGAATTGCGACAAGTTAATGCAAGTATTGTTTTGTGAAGCCATTTTTATTGGTATGATTGGTACTGCGGAGAACTTAATTTGAGGCTCGGTCGCTGGTTGCTGGCCAGTTATCGGTGGGTGGCCCCCGGGTTGGTTGGCGTGTTTGCCGCCGTTTTTGTGGCCAGGTGGATGCTGCTGGGCTGTTTTAGCTGTTTATCCTGCTATCGTAGGTGGTTGTTGGCCTGCTATTTGGTTGGCGGTTGAGGGTAGTTCTGACTTGCCAGGATTTGGTCCTGCTGTTGTAGGTGGTTGTTGGCCTGAATGTGCTTGTTGGTTGGCGGCTGGCTTTTTCTGAGGGCTTGCAGGTGGTTGCCCGGCAGTTAATTGGTTCGAGGGGGCTGGTTGGCTGACTTTTGTGTTGTCTTTGGCGGCTTTTTTCTCCACAGATTTGCCCCGATCGTCTGGGTTCGACGATTTGCGCTTGTTGCGCGACTTCGGTGGCTGGAAGCTGTCTGTTTCCATTGCTTGATGATGAAGCTGTGCTTTTTCGCTCAGTTACCAAGTATCTGACCGACACACCAAGCATACCAAAATGTGGAGCTCGACGAGACGCCCATTCCGACGTATGCCTCCAATAGTCCCGGAGCTACTCGCGTTTTTGTGAAATAATGGAGATATTATGAACTTCTAAGAAATCTGCTAACGCCAAATAACATACAAATTTGCTATAAAGGTAAGTTACGACAAGTTACCTATTTAACGCGAATTGAACGACCAATCAGGAGCCAGGGAAGCGTGTTCGACTAGTGGGCGGAGTTTGTAAACGTCAGTGGAAAAATTAGAAATATGAATGTTTTCTTGCAAGATTATACCAGTTTGGCTTTTTCAGCGATCACGTGAGTGTTTAAAAAGTAAGTTAGGCGGTGAAAAATGAATTATTGTGAATATTTTAGTAGGGAATGTTAGCCATTTACAAATATGAGTAAATGAGGGTGGGCGTGACCACCCCCCCTATCAACCCCCCCTTCAACCCCCCTTACCCCTCACCCCCTTATCCCCACTCTTCACCCCCTTCTCTTTACTCTATGTCTCTTTTCTCCCTCTACTCTTCATTCCCACCACCCTTACTCTCTTCACCCCTCTCTCTATTCCCACTACTTTACTTAACCCCTCTACTTTCTCACGTTAAATGAAAGTTATGTTGCGTTATATTAAGATATATAATAAGACTAGGTATAAATATATAATAAGACCAGGTAGAAACTTGTTGCAATATTTTTATTTAGGATTAATTCACGAATTTTTCACATAAAATCAAATCTTTTTCTAAAATGGCCAATGCTTCTTTACTTTTTTCTAATTTTTTTTTATATTTTTTAATTTTTTTTAAAATTTCTTTTTTTTTATTAATTTTTTCCTGCCTAAATTTACACGATATTTGTAAAAAGGTATTAACCTCCTTTTGGTATTGTTTTGTTTTTCTGTTTTCTTCTTCAACGTCTATAATTGTTAGGTTGTTTTCACTTTCTTCTTCATCTTCCTGTTCTTCTTGCTGTTCTTCTTCTTCTTGCTGTTCATCTTCTTCCTGCATTTCTTCCTGTTCATCTTGGTCTTCTTCCTGTTCTTCCTGTTCTTCCTGTTCTTCTTCTTCTTGCTGTTCATCTTCTTCCTTTTCATCTTCTTCTTCTTCCTGCATTTCTTCCTGTTCTTCTTCTTCCTGCATTTCTTCCTGTTCATCTTTTTGTTCATTTCCCTGGTCTTCTTCCGGTTCTTCTTGTTCCTGTTTTACAGGCGTTGAGGTCCAGAGAGGGTTGAATGGGGACTTTATTCTGACGTTTTGAAGTATTTTTACTTTTTTGGTATTTGTCCCCCACCCTATCGGTTTCACTTTTGAAAAACTCCCATCAAGGACCTCAACGTCTGAATCTTCCTCTGGCTGTAGAACTTTCTTCATCAGCTTCATATTTTTTTTTGCCAATGGCAGACTTAAATTTAATTTTGGTACTTTCATTTTGCACTTCTTAGTAAACTAAAGTTATTTCTTAAACTGAAGCTATTTAAAGCAACTTTCTTGATCCCCTCTTCTTACATTTTATCTGTGCTTCCATGTAACTTGGTAGATGTTTTTCTTAATTCGCAAATAACGGTTTATATGCAATTTAAAAACTTGACAGAGGTACTAAATAACAGTTAAAATAAATGATGACCATAAAAATCGAGAAAGGTATTACATTTATTCATCAGATAATAAATGACCGGTATAAAATTCGTAAATGGACTCTTGAGTAACGGTATATGCAATTTTAAAACTTGACCCGCTTTTCGAGATCGTATAGGTACCATAAAAACTCGAGCAGGACCTTACATTTATCAGATAATTAAGGTACCGTAATTTCATGAGAAATTTTGCAGCTGTGTCCACCAAAATAATTGCAGAATGCACCGCACCTGTAAATTCCGTTACAGATATTTTTTGCAAACTCATCTCAAGACACTAAAAATAAAATGAAACGAAATATATTTTTATAAATGTGATTTTATTTCCATAAATTATACAATATCAAAGCATTTATAACACTTATTATTGAAAACCACTTTTGAATTTTCTTTTCATAATTTTGTTTGTGTTTCAATTCCCTATTCTGCCACATCATTTTACCATATTCACAATTTGGTGATAGTTTTACATGTTCAAAAAAAGGACAGTCTGTTTTTACAAAATTGTATATCTGCACGTCACAATAGTGGCACTCTACTATGTCCTCTTCATTTTTATAGAAAAATCCAGACAAACTCAAATCTTCGGGTTTTAATACGCCTGGCCAATTTCTAAATGTGCTTAATCTATTTTCATTTGATTTCATTCGTTGTGTGTTGGGTACATCATAACTTTCAAAACACATTGCTAAATAAAAGCAAAGTACTGATAAAGATTTAATTTTTTATCACTTATAAAGTTTTAGACTATCCCCTCCCAAAGAAATTTGACCCCACCCCAAATGTAGCCGACTCTCTGGATTACCTAATAATTTTTTGAAACCTCTGAATTTATGTAATAACTATAGTTGTGACCTAGTTTACTGCAATACATCTGTAAGACAAAAAGGTGTGGTTCAATTTATCACCTACTTTCTAACAGGTTTTTCAAGGTATTGCCCAAGACATTTGGATCCCCCCACCCCATGTGTGAATCTTTGGCTCTCAAAATCCCTATGTTAATTCTTATGGGCGAATCTTTGAATCTTGAGCCAGAACCGGCGAAAACACCCTACTGAAATATGCTAATTATATAATAAAATTAGCTTAAAAGAATAATTTGAATGTCTTAAAAGTGGAAAATACTGGGTATTATTATTATAATAACGTTTTTTCGTAATTAACAAAAACTATCCTAGTTTTTATATTTTATAAGGCATTTTAGCATTCAAAATAAAAGTTTTGGGGTTATCTCTAATGTTCAACTTTTCCGTAGCTGAATCAACTACTCAGCTATTATTTTTTAAGCGGAAAAAGTAACAATACGACACATCCTGTCGCCTTATCGTTCCTTCTTCGTTGGTCATTCGATTTTGATTTTGATGGAAATTAGTGCTACGATTAGTGCTTACTTCATTTTCATACCAAAACGCAAGAGAGAAATCGAATTGCGACAAGTTAATGCAAGTATTGTTTTGTGAAGCCATTTTTATTGGTATGATTGGTACTGCGGAGAACTTAATTTGAGGCTCGGTCGCTGGTTGCTGGCCAGTTATCGGTGGGTGGCCCCCGGGTTGGTTGGCGTGTTTGCCGCCGTTTTTGTGGCCAGGTGGATGCTGCTGGGCTGTTTTAGCTGTTTATCCTGCTATCGTAGGTGGTTGTTGGCCTGCTATTTGGTTGGCGGTTGAGGGTAGTTCTGACTTGCCAGGATTTGGTCCTGCTGTTGTAGGTGGTTGTTGGCCTGAATGTGCTTGTTGGTTGGCGGCTGGCTTTTTCTGAGGGCTTGCAGGTGGTTGCCCGGCAGTTAATTGGTTCGAGGGGGCTGGTTGGCTGACTTTTGTGTTGTCTTTGGCGGCTTTTTTCTCCACAGATTTGCCCCGATCGTCTGGGTTCGACGATTTGCGCTTGTTGCGCGACTTCGGTGGCTGGAAGCTGTCTGTTTCCATTGCTTGATGATGAAGCTGTGCTTTTTCGCTCAGTTACCAAGTATCTGACCGACACACCAAGCATACCAAAATGTGGAGCTCGACGAGACGCCCATTCCGACGTATGCCTCCAATAGTCCCGGAGCTACTCGCGTTTTTGTGAAATAATGGAGATATTATGAACTTCTAAGAAATCTGCTAACGCCAAATAACATACAAATTTGCTATAAAGGTAAGTTACGACAAGTTACCTATTTAACGCGAATTGAACGACCAATCAGGAGCCAGGGAAGCGTGTTCGACTAGTGGGCGGAGTTTGTAAACGTCAGTGGAAAAATTAGAAATATGAATGTTTTCTTGCAAGATTATACCAGTTTGGCTTTTTCAGCGATCACGTGAGTGTTTAAAAAGTAAGTTAGGCGGTGAAAAATGAATTATTGTGAATATTTTAGTAGGGAATGTTAGCCATTTACAAATATGAGTAAATGAGGGTGGGCGTGACCACCCCCCCCTATCAACCCCCCCTTCAACCCCCCTTACCCCTCACCCCCTTATCCCCACTCTTCACCCCCTTCTCTTTACTCTATGTCTCTTTTCTCCCTCTACTCTTCATTCCCACCACCCTTACTCTCTTCACCCCTCTCTCTATTCCCACTACTTTACTTAACCCCTCTACTTTTCTCACACCACTACCTTAGTTTTTTAATGGAGGAGTGACTTCTTCCCTCTCTTATTACACACATTTGTTTGGTGGGAGAGTATCGTTATATAAATAGCTATATTCTATAGTTTAGATTTGATTGAAAATTAAACAAAATGAGTGATTTCGTTGAGTTGGTTTCTGGTGAAAAAGTGTGTTTTGCCAGAAGATATGAGGATCTAACCTCTTGCAGAGAAGAGTTGGTGTTGGACATGGACCAAAATAATGACATCGATCCTAAGGAAGAAGAAGACTCCGACTCAGGATATGAAGGGGTATTTGAGGAGAACGCTTGTGCCACATCTGGTGTCGTAAGGAGCAAACATGTTAGAGCAGATAAAACCGTGAAACCTGGATACCTTGAGAAGGCGATGTGTGTTACGGAGTCGTATGTAGCTATCAAAGTCGCACAGAAACAGTTTTTTGCATTGTGAATTAAGTGTTATTTCAACCACGGAATTAATCTCCCAGTGGGTAAGAATAAACATGTTAATATTCATTATATGGATGGAATGAACTGTGACAAAAACAAATTAACATGTGCCGTACGTAAGGATAAATTATCTCAATTAATTTACCCCGAAACATGCCTGGTTTGCCTTGGAGGAACACCTACAAAAATTAACAACCACAGACTCACTCATCACAAAATAAAAAAAAATGATTTTTTTTATTTGAAATATTAATTAAATAGTGGGGGAATTAAAAAAATATAAAGGAATAATTAGTCCAACACGTTGTCATTATTAGGTCGAACATTTAAAAAAAAAACCATCAAAATGAAAATTGATCAAAGTTTTTTGACAAATTTTAATGCACAATTAAATGAACTGAAAAACATGTCGCTGGAAGTAAAAACATTTTGCAAGTTAAACGAGAATCAAGCTTATGTAATAGAAAATATGCAGCAAATTAGCACTAGATATGGAAAATCAATTTTGGTGACTTTATATGACAGCTCGACAGAAAACAAGTTTAAAATGTTTTTACCAAAAAGAGTGGTGAAAACATTTAGCGAAGACTTTATTCAAGCTATAAACAATTATCAAAAGTGTACTCTAACATACCGTGGACAGAGCGAACCTAAATTTATTGGTGACCGAACGCAGTCAAGATTAAAAATTTTTTTGAATAAAATTAATTAGTGGCAAAATAACTTTAAACATTAAACTCTGTTGGCAATTCATAACAAAAGCAGAAGAACTGAATTCGAATCCGCAAGTTCCCGAATCTACATTCTTTCAATTGATGTCACAAGAAAACTTACAAAAGACTCTTTTTGTGATTCCGCACATTAGATAGTAAAACGTTGTGACTCTTTTTTATATTAAAATATTTACCTTACAAGGAAAATGTCTTGTTTTGATTTAAAAGAATACAAAGTATTTCACGACTTGCAAGGAGCCATAGAGTATATTTTCGAGTTATTTCGAGATAGGTTTTTTGAAGCTGAAAATGCCGAAATGCGGGGCGGAGGCCCAAGTTTTTGGAACGTAGAAGAATGTTTTTTAACGAAGAAAAAATACAAAAAAGCCTCTCTGTGTTGAATACTTTAAAGACTTGAATTTGGACAATTTAATTAACGAATTGATTGCGTTAGAATTATGGAGTGAACTTTTTGATATCAAGGCGTTTCTGCCCAAATATATTTTGCAAAAAGTTATGGAACTTGCTTCAGATTTAGAAAAAAATTAATAAAAGCTATTATTGATGTATTATTTTACAAGGCAATTTATTTTAAAAAATGATTATTTTTAAATCTATTCATTATTAAAAACCTGCTATACTAACCCCTACACAATAGGTTTTTTTGTTTGCGTTTTAATAATTAATTTTGTGTTTGTTTTAGTTACCTTATAAAATTATGTTTTTTTTTTTGGAATGTTTAGGAAAAAGGCTGTATACAGGGTGACAATTTTAAAACAGTCCACCCTAGATATCTGGAGAACCAATAGAGCTATTTACCTAATTTCAAAAACAGTTCGAGGGTTTCGAGGGGGAACGTTATTTATTGTATATGTTAGCACAGACCACGCCCATCCACTTTTATTTGAGCCACTAGTTTCCGAGATATTAGCAATTAACCTTCTAGAAAATATGAAATTGATTTTTTTTAATATTGTTCACATAATACCAAAAAAGTAACTTAAACCCGCATACAAGAATACGACTTACGCATTCAAATTGTTTCCAGACCTCAACCTCCCCGATACAGGCCACGCCCAACTGTTTTTCCTAAATTAAAAGACCCTCCCTTGTGAAAGCTCTTTGGAAATGATTTTTGCATCAGGTTTGCAACGGCGTAGGTATTTTTTTATTTGCCAATTAAAGCACATAATAAAAAATAAATTGTAAAAACAAATGTAATGTAAGAATTCATTGCAAAAACAATAGAATTACAAATGTTGTTCAAAGTGGCATCCATTATGTTGTAGACAAAAATACAATCGGTTTTCGAATTTTTGTCGAACTCTTGTCAACATTTCAGGAGGAATTTCTCTGCAGGCATCAATAATTCACTGTCGCAACTCATCTAAATTTTCTGGAGGTGTCCTGAAAACGACTGACTTCAAATAGCCCCAAAGGAAAAAATAGCAAGGCGTTAGATCGGGTGATCTTGGAGGCCACTCAATAAAACCGCGTCTTCCAATCCAACGGTCTTGATAGAACGAGGTTTTCCTCCAAAGCTAATTCTCCATTTTCATTACGCTGTTCTTGTAATTCTCGGACAATCAATGGTTCAATGGAGTTTTGGAGCATATCCAAATATCTCTCCCCCGTCAAATTGCCATCAATAAAAAATGGGCCTAAAACAAATAAGTGCTCATTATCGATTGAAAATGTGTAAATAGCTGTAATATGGAATAAAATATGAACGTATTATTTCTTCTATTTTCAAAGATTTACCTGTTATTTTGTTTCAAAGAAATCCTGCCCAAACATTCAGCTTTTGAGGAGTTTGAGTATGATCTTTTCATCGCTCCAATAACGACAGTTTTGCTTGTTAACATTACTGTTTAGGTAAAATGAGCTCTCATCGCTGAAGCAAATGTTCGTAATTAAATTTGGTTGATGTATTATTTTCTGGGTCATACTCTCGCAGAATTCTATCCGTCTATCAGGATCCTCATCTCCAAGCTCTTGGACAATGTGTAATTTGTAGGGGTGAAATTTATGAAGCGTTAGTACCTTTCTAACTGACTCTCTGGAAAATCCAGTCAAAGTTTCGGCATTTCTTGTAGACATTGAAGGATTCATCGCGAACTGACCGATGACCGCAATTTGCGCCGCTTCGTCCATAATACGTGGCGCATTTCGTTTTCTGTTGCCTACACTTCCAGTTTCCTCAAACTTTCTGACAAAATTTAAGACGTAAGGATGATTGACATGTTTATCAGGGTGTAACTCATTAAAACGAGTAGCAGTTCTTCTCGTACAACGTCCCTGAGAGCCATAAATAAAAATAATTTTTTCCCGATCAGCTGTCGAATAAACCATTTTCAGAAAACTAAATTTCACGGAATTTACCAAAAGAAAAGAAACAATGGAATGAAGCAGGCATATCTATCAAGGCAGAATAAAAACATTTTTTTCCGATTTTAACAAAAAATTATCTACTAAAATAGCAAGCAATGAATGCCGTTTACTTATTTCTGATTTATCTGATTAGAGAGTTTTAGTCGTCAATTGATGTTAGAAAACGTTATTACTGACTGAACGTAGAACTACTTTTTTGGCTATTATTGACTCAAATTAAGAGAAACATACACTGTTGTAAAGCTGATGCAAAATCCTTTCCAAAATCACAACGGCGGTTCTTTTAATTTAGGAAAAACCGGTGGGCGTGCCCTGTATCGGGGAGGTTGAGGTCTGGAAACAATTTGACTGCGTAATTCGTATTCTTGTATGCGGTTTCAAATTACTTTTTTGGTATTATGTGAACAATATTCAAAAAAATCAATTTCATATATTTTAGAAGGTTAATTGCTAATTTCTCGAAAACTAGTGGCTCAAATTTAAAAAAAATACACCTTTGTAAAACTGACGCAAAATCCTTTCTAAAGAGGTATCACAAGGGGGGGTTTCAATTTAACAAAAGTGAGTGGGCGTGGTCTGTGCTAACATGGCAGGGGGGATCAAGTCATTGAATATATAAATAACGTTCCCCCTCGAAAACCTCGAACTGTTTTTGGAATTAGGTAAATATCTCTATTGGTTCTCCAGATATTTAGGGTGGACTGTTTTAAAATTGTCACCCTGTATATATATGTGTGTGAAAATAAAGGAGGAGGCACATATCTTATGGGAACTGGATCCCCGTGGATTTCAACGAAATTTTAGTATGTTGTTGGAACAGTCCTAGAAAGCATTTTGTCTCATGGGCACAAGTTCCGATATGTACAGAGTGAGCCAATAATATATGTCAAATTTAAAAAATGTGATTTTTCCAGAACGCCTATGATGTCCAATTGAATTGGAAAAACAACCGATTCTTACTAAAATGACAACGCTGTTTACAAAAATTACATTTATTTTGACATGTCAAATCCTGCCAAAATGGCGGCAACAACGAAGCGCAAATGATAAGTTAGTTTTAAAATAGCTCTATCATCGACACTATATCTAAAATAAAAACCTAGAGTGAAAAAGAAATGACAGATATCTCAACTGTCATGTACCTTTGACTTGATGTCTAATCAAAGTCGCTGACTTAATAATAAAAAATAATAGAAATTTGTTTAGTCACTAAAGTCGAAAATTTTTTTATCCAACAATAATGACGTTTTTGGCAATTATCACCAACGAGGTTCTTATCTTTTGACTGACAATCTTGCAAAACCAATAATAAGTTAATGTGAAAATTCTTATTTTTGTTACAGGGTTACATTTTTTGATGTTCACCTCCAAATATGAAATTTTTTGCAAGGCCCATCCTTAAAAAGAGAAAATAAATAAATATAAGTAATCGTAGGGCAAAAAATTTTTTTAAAAAAAGCTATTTAAATTTACATTATTTTTAAAAATATTAATACCTACCAGAATTACGTTCTTCAAACTCTGAAGTTTGGTTCATCAATTTTTCGACAAAATCATTATAGATCTCATTTAAGTCGGAGCCTTCATGCACAATTTGATTTTGCGTGTTAAACGACTTTTCTTCACATTCTTCATTTTAATTACATAGTATTCTTCTATTGGTCTCTGCAACAATTCGCACACTTTGTTTTTAACATCTATAAAAAATTGTTTATAGTTTGTGCCCATTGAATCAGAGTAGAGGGAGAGAAGACGAGAGAGAGAGTAAAGAGGAGGGGTGAAGAGTGGGGATAAGGGGTGAGGGGTCAAGTGGGGGGGGGGGAGTTGAGGGGAGCGGAGGTTGAAGGGCGGGACTGAAGAGGAGGGGGGCGTAACCACGCCCACCTTAATTTCCTCATATTTGTAAATGGCTAACATCCCCTACTTATTTTAGTAGTGATTTGTTAAATATTGGTAAGTCAGTATATATTTCAATATGGAAAGTACCGATTCTTGTCCAAATTCTCAAAGTTCTAAAAATTCTCAAACTAGACGTGGGTCAAGAACGCGCCCGCGAGAATATATTTTAAAATTACGGAAGAAACGCGATTCATTAAGCCAGAGACAGGATGGGCTTGTGATACAGCGTGGGAGTCGTGTGCCAGCGGTTGTTGAACGTCTTCCTGAAAATCGACGTCCATTTCACAGAAAAAGCGAACTCAGGCTGCTACATCGCAAAGACGTTTAATTGTTGCACGCACACGGCAAAAGTTAATTAAATTAACAAAGGGAACAGAGGGAACGACAAAATCGCTTAGAAAATATTCAAAATCGTGGGGAACAGCGTATTCTTAATCAACGTCGCCTCTCTCAAGACGTTCCAGTACGGACGCAACCGGTCGAACGTCAAAGTCAGAAATGGGTAATTAATAATTTTAGTCAAGTCAGAGTTCAAACATTACTGAAAGAAGGGAACAACTAGTAGATAATATGGATGTAGATATTCGACCACTGACCCCACCTGTCGTCCAACCTCCTCAACAACCTTTGGTACCTTATGCTGTTGCCCCACAGAAGGTGGCGCCAGATGTTGTTGTTGCTGCTGCTTCACAGGAAGATGTTGTTAATGCCCCAGTGGGAAGAATATATGGTCAAAATATTGCCAGGAAGCGGACTTGGGGGTCAGCCCTTACAATGCCAGCGGCGGAAATAGAACGTTTGTGTCATGAACCGTATTGTTTGGGTGGAATGATGGAAATATGTGGTTTTTGTGGTGCATTTTTTAAAAACGAGTCTCTTTCTGAAACACCACTAGAGATTAGAGAGATACAAAATAGAAATAGAGATAGAAATAGAAATAGAAATAGAAATAGAGATAGATATAGATATAGATATAGATATAGATATAGATATAGATATAGATATAGATATAGATATAGATATAGATATAGATATAGATATAGATATAGATATAGATATAGATATAGATATAGATATAGATATAGATATAGATATAGATATAGATATAGATATAGATATAGATATAGATATAGATATAGATATAGATATAGATATAGATATAGATATAGATATAGATATAGATATAGATATAGATATAGATATAGATATAGATATAGATATAGATATAGATATAGATATAGATATAGATATAGATATAGATATAGATATAGATATAGATATAGATATAGATATAGATATAGATATAGATATAGATATAGATATAGATATAGATATAGATATAGATATAGATATAGATATAGATATAGATATAGATATAGATATAGATATAGATATAGATATAGATATAGATATAGATAAAGATACAGATACAGATACAGATACAGATACAGATACAGATACAGATACAGATACAGATACAGATACAGATTTAGATGTAGATGTAGATGTAGATGTAGATGTAGATGTAGATGTAGATGTAGATGTAGATGTAGATGTAGATGTAGATGTAGATGTAGATGTAGATGTAGATGTAGATGTAGATGTAGATGTAGATGTAGATGTAGATATAGATATAGATATAGATATAGATATAGATATAGATATAGAGAAAGAGATAGAAATAGAGATATAGATAGAGATAGAGATAGAGATAGAGATAGATATAGAGATGGAGATGGAGATGGAGATAGAGATGGAAAATGGAAAATGGAAAATGGGAAATGGAAATGGAAATAAAAATAGAAGTAAGCTTCCCCTGCAAGGAGCTAACGTGCACTGATATCGATACTTGGCCAATACAAAGTTTTGTTGACCCCAAGATGATAAGAAGTAATCCGAAAGATTTATGGACAGCAAATTAGGTCAAAATCATTTTTACGGATTATATTGAAAAGATATTAGACACTTTAAGTTGGTCATAGGACGTACACGCCAACGTGGAATATAGCACAATATTCTGTATTCCTTTTGTCTGTACAAAAGCAAAGACGCTCCGGATAATAAAATGTAAAAGACAGAAACATCCGAGCCGGAAAATTTCACCAATTATTTACCCGGAGACAGCCAAACACAATAATAAGATGCTTTCCCCAAATATAATTGTCACTCCAGATACAGCCGTTAGGCGTTATCGGAAATAAAACTAAAACACCGAAATTATTTCTCCACATTCAGCCAAACAAATAACATTTAGTTTTGTTTAAAAAATATTGCTTTTCCAGGGACAGCCAGATCACAATAATATTTACAAGCGAGAATATTTCATTATTAGCTCTTTAAAGCAAAGAATTGTTATTTTTATTTGAGGCTTACCTAAGCGGCTTGGTATCTTTACGAAAACTTGTCTAACAGTGAACTAACTCGGAACACTGGAAAATATGTTCGCGTATTTGATACAAAATGCAAGGAAAACATGTATTTGCCTTTGTTTCTTAAGAATGCCTATGTGTGCGGAAAACGTGGGTTTTCCGGCGGAAAAACTAAAAGAAGACTAAAGAAAATGGGCAATCCATGACACCAGAAAACATTAGTTCGTTTTCGTAGTGTTGAATTGTCTCTCTGTCTAAAAAAAACTATCCTGTTCTTGTGTGTGAGTAAATAGTCAACTCCTCAAGACGTAAGCAATGTTTGTACCATAGAATGATCAGTTAAAATGGTGTTTTCATAGTTGTCGGTAAGAAATTAATCTATTCCCTTAGTAGTAAGTATTTTGGTACAAGATTGTAGCAGTTAATGACTTATGTACTTTTATACTGCCTGAGCTAACGGAAACTTAAACTAAGCAAAATCCTAGTAACTTCGTTACGTTCCCCGCTTGATTCGTAAAAAAGGCGCTTTAATTAGCGTAATTTTTAAATAAAAGAAACTATATATATCCTGGTAAAATTACCGGGTATAAAGTCCCTTTTACTCCCGCATCGGGAGTAAAAGGTTACCTGTAGTCCCTTGCATTAGTCTCGGCGATGCCCTACCTTTCCGCACCTTCAGCAAAGGTCGGGCTGTATCTTGATAAACACCGCGCTTTCCAGTTGGATTTTTGAGACCGGCCGGGTGTCATTAAAATCGAGTTCGACATTCTCGAACGTCGGTTTTTTCACCGGGTTTTCTCGATAGAAGATGGTGAAAAATTGGACAAGTCATCCTCGGAGCGGGTGATCAAGTGATCGGCCCATGATACTAAAATAAACACGACGTCTACCCCACGTCGTAAAGAACCTTCGAGATTTCTGGTTCGGCCGTAAGTAAGCCGGGCGGTAGGTCCCCAGATGATCTTTGAACTCTTCAGTCCACTCTTCCGGAGAAGTCTTAAGTAGTTCTTTCTTACTCGAAAAATCCAGGTTACAATATATGTCCACCAAATTCTGGATCGTAATGCAACACTCTATGCTTTAGTAAACATCTAAACCTGTTTTTGTTTTTTAGTTTTCCATTACATCTTTCTATCAAGCTTCCAATAGACTTATTGATACCCATAGTCTTTTCATCCTGCTAAATTTTGAATGTATTAAGTCAGTTCAAATAAAAACAATGTTTATTGATGAAATTTATACTTTTTAACATATTTTAAGTCACTAACAACTTTATATTTGTAAATAGAAGGGAAGGTCAAATGCTGACTACTCAACTATGTTTAAATAAGATATAATAATTATAAATGTGCACGGTTAAAATCAATTTAATAATCATAACTCTGTAAGTATTGAATCAATTTAAAAAAAACTTTAAATATGGATTTAAAATAGCTTTTAAAAAAGGTATTGCTCGAGTCCCCTTTCCATTCAAAAGTTTAATGTTGTTAGTGACCTTACAGTCTTCAGTGAATATAACACTTATTGTGGTGGTATTAAGGTGGGAGGTTCCTGTGTGGGTAGGTATTTAAGTAACAAAAGATATTGGGTAATAATTTTCATTCTTAAAACATAAAAATAGAAAATTAGCAAAATTTAATGCTAAAATAACAACTCACCAGAATCCCTCAGCAAAAAAAATGGCTGCTGAATATTCTGATATATGTTCTGCATAACATTAAACACAGCTGACTCTCTCCATACATGTGCATCATGACTTGATACGGGAAACCTTGAATTTACACTCAAACTTTTTAAGTTGTCATAAAATACCAAAAACAATATATATTTAAAATAAGAACAGGTGATATACATTAAAATACCATTTTTTTTGTCATTACCTTTACAAGGGGTAACTAATACATTTTGTAAAGTTAAGAATGGACAGTATGCAAAAGTGAGGTGCCCAGGCGCGAGGAAGTATAAACTGATTTTTTAGAAAATATGAAGCAGTTAAATCTACGGACTATAGTGGTCAATCTAGCTGAATAGTAAACTGCCTTTATTTCATAACCATATTTTTTAAAATTTTGCAATACACATTGTTTGAAAAAGTTCATCATCAAAATACATTTCAAGGTAGTCTTTTGCGGTCCATGTGCTTCGAAGATGAGGATCGGGTGCAGCAGGAAAAGGGTCTCCAAAATCGTGAGGTGAGAATAACGGTGTTTTCTTCCAAAAAGTTCTTCTTGAAGACGTTGAAACTTCATTGGAAGTTCTTAAATTATTTTTAAGAACACTAAGAGGAAGGTTGTCCTCCTCATCTTCACTGCTAGACTCAAAATTGTTAATTTCGTTCTCTTCCTGGTTGCTTACAATAACCGGATCTTCATTTTCCCCTTCGTCGTCAGACATTTGACAGTCTGATTCATCCTGAATTAGATCCAAAATTTCCTCTTAACTTTTTGTCGTCTTCTCCAGGTCTCAGAATTTTTTTCGGCCAAATATAGCTAAAATAAAAGTTAAAAATAAAAAAATGGTGGTGATTAAGTCCCAAAGTCCATTAAAATGGACAGGTGATTTTTAAGCCCATTAAACAAAAAATAAAGAACCAATAAAAAGACTATTAACGTTAATATGTTAATTCATCATTATATTTAAATCATGTATCAAAAAAACCTAAATAATTAAGTAGTTGTAGAGTACATACCATCATAAGGAGCACGGTGCAGTCCCGCCATTTGAATGTGAACAAACAAGTGTCTCACGTCTCAAGCGCGTAGCTGAACTGACAGCAATTATATTCGGTGGTGGCGCGCGAGCACTTAGAACGATATGCGCACGGTTTTTTCACAGATTTCTAAAGAATTAAGTAGATATTTTTTTTTATTTGTGTGTTCATTTTAATGGACGCTGGGTCTCAGAAGAATAAGAAACAGGAAAGGGTGTACTATCCTACGAGTATCTAGACTCTTGGGAGAAGCTACAAGAAACCGTTCTTCCACCTGAAGACGCATTTTACAGTAGTTTGGTTAAAGGGGTGTTTCAAATGATGAGTATTAAAGGGCTCAAACTATTTGGAAACTATCTAATATTAAATCGCTTTTACAGTACAGCCTTTTTTACATGCGCACCAATATTCTTCTGCTTAGTGATGTTATTGAAAATTTCCGTTCTATATGTCTTTCTACCTGTAAAATTGATCCCCTTTAATATGTTACAGGTCCGGGTTTAGCATTTTCTGCTATGCTTAAGTTGTGTAAGATTGAACTGCAGCTTTTAAGAGACATCATGTATATGAGAGAATCATATGATCCTAATAAAGAATCAAGTTTTTTAATGTATTATGATGTTAACTCTCTTTATGGGACTGGCATGACTTTACCATTACCTTTTGATGGCTTTGAATGGGTAGAAAATGCACCGAACACAGAGGATGATATCCTGAACTGTTTGAACTTCATAAGGACCTTCCTGTCTGTCCTGAATATAGAGTTCCGCCAAATTCAAAATCAAAATCACCTAAATTATTAACCACCTTGTTTGATAAGGAGAGGTATATTATTCATTACAGTAATTTAATACAAATTCTTAGTTTTAGCTTAAAAATTGTAAAAATTCGTAGAGTCCTTCAATTTAAATAATCTCCACATCAAAGCCCTACATTGAACATTGAAAAGAGATAGCAGAGTAAAATAACTTTGAAAATAATTTTTACAAGCTTATGATTAATTCAGTGTTTGGTAAAACCATGGAGAATGTTCGCAAATATAAGAATGTTAAACTGCTAACTAAATGGTGAGGACGTTATGTAGTACGATTCTACATTTCTAAACCGAATTTTCATAGTGCTACCATACCATATAAACCCATTTATGCTATGGTTTTTCAAAACTGTTACGTTTAAAAAAAATAAACATTTTATTCTTTAAATCAAAATAGAAACAGATGGCAACTTCCAAAATGCCACACTTTGGGTCCTATCGAGCCTTGCATTCTTGCCAAATTGAGCAAGCAGACGGTTGTGGGTCACTTAGCAATGAAACACCAGGTTATACAGTCTCAGAATATATTGTTGTAAAATCGTGTAAATCGCTTGTTGTAATCTTAAAGGTTAGTAAAGGCATGCAATATTTGTAAAACGATAAGTGTAAATTTTAACAAATAAAATAGTTTTTAAAACTAACATTTTAGGGCTCTTTCCTCTTGTTTTTATGATTAATTTCAATGATGGAAAGGTCTTTTATCAAATATGAAAAGTTGAAATGGTTCTCATATTAAAAAAAATTAAGTTTGAGCTTATTTTGATAAGTTTTTATAAAACTTTACGAGTTTTTTTTATGACTGTTTTTAAAAAGGGATTAAAATGAAAAGGTTTGGACAGGGAAATATTTCTTATCTGTTTCCACATAGCTAGCCGATGACAGGGCTAATCATCACTGAAACAGGTACACAGGACCCATGACTGGACTATGCACTTAGGTCAAGAATCCAAATGCATGGTGTTGAAAGTCTGCACTAGGACCACCCATGGCTGTGCACCGGAACCAAGCACCCTAGGCAGATATAAAAACAACCTTCTAGAACAAGGGATAACACATGTATTTTACACAGGAAAAAAATAAGAAGTAAAACAGTAAGACAAAAAAACTACTGTTTATTGTACGGGGCATGCCTGAGAGGCAACACTCAAAGTACATACGCCAAAAAAGAATAAAAAAACATATAAGCCCACACTCTATTGTATAGTGGGTACCACGGACGATAAAACTAAAAATTACTTAAAACGACAAAAACAGTCTAATTTCTTACATGGGCAAAAATAATCAAGGTATACACGCAGCAACTATTTACCTCAAATCATCCTGAGGGCGACATTCCGCATGGCAGGTAACCTAATACCTCCCAGGCGAACATGGAGTTGACGTGAGGCCTCCTCAACCTGTAGCACAAAGAAACACACAGAATCAAAAATAGTGAATATTGAAATAAACTGGAACACTTTAAAAAAATCGAAAATAATTACCATAGATCGGCTGATAAGCCACGGTCTAGTCGGCCATTTTCGTCCGTAAACTATACGAAAAGAAGGAGATCTTCAAAAATGGCCACCATCAAACGCCAAACACAGGCAACGGGCACTTCCACGAAGACTCTTCTTTTGATGGCACCTAGGCGGATTCCGTCTTCGACAATTTCAGTTTGCCAAGGTCGACATCGGCGCGACTTTTTCCGGTATTCTTGGAAAAGAGAATTTATACGTTGCACTCAAAACGATGCCGGAAAAGAAGTGTTTCCTTCCCTTCAGGAAATTTCAGACGCTAAAACAGAAGCTTCCTGCGGCCAAACGATTGGTCAAAAATCTCAGAGGCGCGAAATCTACAGTCAAAAATCGCCTATCCTTATTACCATATTAGTTGATGCTGCTGAAAACGCATTACAATTGGGCGATCTTTCTGATATGGGCAAAAATCGATAGGGGCTGGTGTCCAAATTCTACTTTTCGAATGCGACAGGTTCAAGTCGGAAGTCTCTATTCATCAACCTAAGACAGACAAAGACAACGAAGCGCGGTGTTGTCAGATTTTCTTCTGTATCAGCGGGATAGGGAGAGATCTCGTGACGAACAGAAGTTAACAACAAGGCATTGGTTGCAGTAGTGAGCAAGAAATGGACTTTATCTTTTTGGGAGAAACAATAAGTGTAGACACTTGGTTTTCTCGAAAACGACTCAGCAGTAACGTAATGTGCAACTGTAAACCACAGTTATGTGACGTGAAGTTAGTCACTGTATATTCCCAGGATTTCGCCTACGACAATCTGGCAACGTCGTCCCAAACATCACGGTCAGCTGGCGGTCGAATTTCATTTTGAAAAACCATAAAATGCCTAAAGAAAAACACGTATTTTCGCCAAAAAAAGACCACTTTCCGGCCCTCAAAGCCTTCCTAAATAATCCAGGTGAGTCACAGTTTCCTTCCGTGTAGGTAACATATGGATCCTTGACAAATATCTCTCTCCCCTTTACTGTTTGTTTACCTCTTTATTAGAACGACTATAAACCTCCTTTATTTCGAATTTCTTATACTTTTAGGTCAGTCTCGAGTCGTATGAGGGCAGATGATCGCCTCGTTTGCATAAATAAACTGAATATCTATCACACACCACAGGAAATATGGAACCTACAGACCAACAATGCACAAAGAGACAGGCAAGACGGTCCACACTTGATATGGCTAGGCTGTACGAGGTTGGGCAATGCCCTTTAATGAAGTCACGCATAGTTGGAACCAAAATAAGACCAACAGGTGAGTGTTTTGCCAACTGACGACAAAGGTAGAGTAATTTTGTAATATCAATACCATATTATTGGTGACAACCTTGGTCCTGTTATTTTTAGGACTTATTGGAGCCCTCAAGCCGGACATGTGAAAATTGGGGACCGATCAGTAACAGAAACTGCCAACCACCGACACATTACTAGTGACAAGAATCTACCACTCAACAAATGAACCGACACCAGTTTCTAGTAAATACCAGACCGCTAAGTCTCTCTCTGTTTGAAACAGTTTATAAAACTAACCTTTATTATCTACTTTATTTTTGGATGTTAATTAGTTGACGGGAGGAGAATTTGATATACTGAGTAAAAAGAACAAAGGCTTAATAATCTAGTAAGTTGGCGGTTTAAACTATGCACTAGAAGGACCGTTTTGGTGTTAAGTTATGTAAAATTATATTATTTTTTCCTTGTTTCAGGTTACTGCAGAGCCAGAGCAACCTTTCGTGGACTGCTTAAATTATACAAGAAAAATACGAAGTTCCATTGAACTGTAGACTGTATATCATTAGTTAATATAAGAAAAAGATGGATGTTGTAAGGGTATTTTTGAAAAACACATGATTTGCTACAGTAATTAAATTTATTGGTTTATTAGAAAGGGTTCAATGGTGTTTTATTTATAATATTGAGGTTTGCTTTGTTTTGAAAAAAAAGTTAACCAGAGTAAAATGCCTCCACATAATATAATCATAATTCTAGTATAATTCAATCTCAATCCAACAGTAAATATTGTTTTTCCAGCGCATTCGCCGTGAACTAGTAGGATATAGAATAATCACCATGCTCAGACATATAGTAAAGATTATTGACTTAATGATTTTGCCAGGGTATTAGAAGGGTGTTTTAAAGATTTTTTCCTATGGGATATTTTTAGGGAAATATTGAACCGGTACAAAACTCGATCTTTCTAAAACTTTCCTTTACGATTTTGCAGTTTCCATGTAGCTCAAAACTACTTTACACAGACACTGACTCAGCCATTTACGAACTACATTGCAACGACATCTATTCGCACATGAAATAAAACATTGACAAATTTGACACTTGAGACTATTCACCTCATAATATTTATAATATGCCCCTAAAAAATAAAAAAGTTTTGGGCCTTATTAAAGATGAGAATAACGGTTCTATAATGACCGAGTTTGTGGGATTGCGCTCCAAAATGTACAACTTAAGACTTTTACCGAATAATGTTGAGTTTAAAAGTCGTTAAATTAAGTTGTGACAGAAGGGTCTTTCTGAAGAGGAAATAGCGGAAAAACTAGACAATTTTAACGTTAGCATGAAGGTAAAAGGGGTGAAAAAGGCTTCACGTAGAAAAATTACGTTTGACGTTTGAAAAACTACACATGTCTCCCAAATATTATTAAAATACAGCAAACACGAAATGTACAGCGTCAAGCAGAATAAAATCTCGTTTAGTTCTTTTGACAAAAAACGGCAGCTTTTGCCCCACACCACCAATACTTTGCCTTGCGGATACAATAATTAGATTCATGATGAAGTTCTAATCATTCTACATACTTCGATCATCTTGAAAGGTTGTGCAGGACACTTAAAACCGCACAGATTCAGAACTTGGGACTTTAAGTAGCCAAGGTGAGTACATAATTATTATCTTTAATACAGAAAAAATAATTTTTAAAAGAATTATTTTTATATATATAACAACACAGTTTCAATATAATATAGTTTTCTTCTTGTTACAGTCCAATTTGATCCTAAAGAGAAAAAAATTGCAATAAAATTCACCGTCGCCTTCAACTTTAACATATCGAGAAAAAATAAATTATGGTGAGCAAAGGGAATCAGAAAAGCCATCAACTTCAACATATATGGGAGAAAAAAGAGGTTATAGTGAACAAGGACAAACAGAAAAACTTGGGACTGGTTTAAGACCATTTTTTAGAATGTGTTAATAAAAAAAATTATGTGTATATTGGAAAAGAGAGGAATGGTTTTGTCATAACTAAATGAATTTTGTTAATGTTGGTTTCAGATTTTGCCCCGTTTGTAATAAAATGTTTTGTTTTTGCCAAAAGTCAGTTGAACATCAGAAAAATTTAACAGAAATGTGTGAGACCAATAATTTATCATTCAATAAATATATTTTTACTAAAAATTAATATTCGTTTATATTTTAGATACAAAAAGATTGCGTTTTTTGTCGTCGAAAGATTAACCACAGCTTGAATGTGCAAATTCTGCTTGTTGGAGTTTGTGGTTTTTCAATAAATCAACAGATTTACCAATTATTTGTTTTATTTCATAATTATTTTTCGTTTCAATACTGATAGGGGATCAGAGGTCAGTTAATTATAATTCAAAAATAAATCAAATTAAGTAAACATGTTATTTTAAAATTCTTGATAAACAGGGGGTCATGGGTTATCTTGAGTATACTTTACTTTGCATAAAAGCGCACATTTTGATCAGTTATAAACGACTATAGCCTTCTAGCTCGAGCTGCGCAGCTGGGTCACACACAATACAACCTTTTTGCCATGCCCTCCTCCTTTGTAACAGTTTCAATATTTTGTATCTGTAACGTGAGGTATCTGCAAAAAAAAATTAGCAAGGTCTTTCTTTAACCACTTAAAGCTATTTTGGCTTCTCCATCTCTCTAAGAATAAATAGCATTGGAACACAGAAATCGAGTAAAGAATAAGATGGTAAAAAAGTCTTACATACCATTTTTTGGTTCTTATTTTGATTTTATTTATGTCAATATAACTACCCATAGCATCACCCCCACCCATATGAACATTGTATTCTGGGACGATACTTGGACATTTTTAACATTTATATAGGTCCTCTTTTTCCTATTCCAACGTCGCACTTTAGTTACAGGGAGTTTACCTCGAAAAGTTGATAAAAACGTATCAGGCTTATTGTCGAGCCACACACCCAAGGGAAGTAATATCCACCTCTTAGCGTCTGTGGGAAGTGATGGGTATTCTTGAACGACGAGCGGTGCTTAAGGACAAAATTTCATTTCTTGCGAGGTAAACCAAAAGTTATATTGATGTGTAAAAATTGTGGAAGTATACCCTGTAGGTCTGATTTCTAGGAATTATTCTTGATACTCTTACAACTATGTTTGCAGTAGCCCCCAAGTCTGGCTCATTTGCTAATCGAAATTTTTGTTAGTTTTCATCAGTGTATATCTCAAAATTATAAGAAAAGCCGTCAGTACCGCAGAAAACATATAGCTTATACCCTCATTTATGAGGATTTAGTGGAAGATATGGGTTTCGGTGGTGATATGCTTTTGAAGAACAAAGCTGTTCATCAACAAAGAGACACTCTTTAATGGCACCGATTGGAATTTGTTACTTTAGTCGCGATTCTTCAGAAACGGCAGAAAATCTTACCCGTCACAATTCTGGAAAGTGACGATTTTTACTCATTTTCTCATTTAAAATAAAAACCCGTTATTCTTACTATTGGTCTTAACGTTGAAAGAGAAACTGCGTTATTTTTTTAATAACATTTGGTAAATTTAATATTTTAAAGATATTCTTCAGGACTAGCTGTTAGTGTACGCGACTATAATGCGTCAATAACAAGTCGTAACTTATATAATTTGTCGTGGTTCGGATTCTCTCTAGGTAGTATTTAGCTTATAAACTCAAACCGTTTTTGACTTATAGTGTCTTTTATTTGTGGAGACCCGTAATTACTAACATTTGGCATATGTACTAGTAAAATATAAATACATATCCCTAAATACTGTTTTATGTCGGAAACCGAAATCATAGCCGGTCTAATAAAATCCTTCTGTATAGAGTAGAGGTTTGACTGTTTCATTATTTTGGTAAATAAATTTTGATCAAAAAAAATATTTGAAAAAGTCGCACAGTGTTTCAAGTTCAGGTATAAATAAAAGCCGTAATTTCTTCGGCTAAAACAAGATTTTGTTTCCGCCACAATATATTTTCGTACTTTTTTTTGCAATCGCTTGTCCCACCTGCAACCAAAGACTTTTTTTTACTGCAAACTTCCTGTGAAGACTGATTATTTTTTTCTAAATGTTAATAATTCTATCTTCTTCAGCTTCTTCAAGTCCCCAAATTCTATCGATAGTTCCTCCAAATCAACGTCATCCATGGCCAATCCGGTCTCTCAGTTTCAGATAAATGGGAAATAGCTTCTTCGAGTTCTTTTTCTGTCAGATATATCCATTTCCATAGCATCTGTAAAAAAACACAATTCACTAATAGATCACTAGAAAGAAGTTGTAATAGTCAAATAGTCAATAGATTTCATGCACTATGTATCTGTATATTATTTCAAAATGTTTACTAATTATACTAATTTCGTTTTAAAAAATAAAAAAAAGTAAAGTGCTTAAATTAGCCAATATTTTTAGTGTAGTCGGTTTCTACAATAATTTTACTTTATGGTGGCATATCAGCCAAACTTAATTCGTATAGTATTATTTTTTATGTGAATTTTTGTTAAAAAAGTCATGACAAAACGTCATTCCGATACACTCATTTAATTTGAAATAATTCGTTAGAAATTTGTCAATAATGCTTGGAATTGCTAAAGATAATATTATTTCATCACTTATTCAACATTTAGTGGAGATTTTTGCTTAGACTACCGGTTTTTGACATTTTTTATTTATGTTTTGATTTGAGCTTTTTAGTGACATCCAGTTCACTATAAAGAAATATATTTAATTTTTAACTCTTTGTATGTAAAACTACTACAAAAAAATCATTTTTTCTGATGTTACTGGAATGACTCATTTTGTTACCGGAATCACGATTTCAACTACTGATATAAAGAACAATGAATATATTTGTTATAAGTTAACAAACGGAACGTAAATTCTACTAAACTTTTTGTTTCAAAGAGCATGAAGTAAAATAGAAAATTGCACTAAATTTAATTGTGTTTAAGAATGCACTTGAGGTGAGTTTCAAGAAAACTACTGTGAAACCTATATTTAAAAGTGGTAATGGGATGGATATAAACAACTATAGACCAATATCTCTAGTTACCAATTTGACTAAACTTTTAGAAAAAAATTTAAAAAGTAGACTAGACGGTTTTTTGGAAAAACTCAAAATATTGTCAAAACTAATTTGGATTTAAAAAAAAATACATCTACTGAAGATGTTATTACTTCTTTGACTTCAAAAATTTACTCAACTCTAAACAATAGCGATCCATTCTTGGCAGTTTTTATTGATTTGAGAAAAGCTTAATACAGTAAATCACAGTAAACTTTTAGAATGTTTGGGGAGATGTGGGATTAGGGGAAATGCCTTGAAGATCATGAAAGACTATTTAACCCTTTCAGGACGGACGGCTCCGCGAGGCTTTTTGGCAAACGGATTAGTACATCGCGACGGTCTTTCCATTTCCTAGCTAAAATATTATGATCGCTGCTTCTCCATTCAGTATCTCCTACTATTTTTTTCCAAAATAGGCATGTATTTGCGGTTGACACGTACGGTTCCGCAACAATTGGTCTTATGCTCAAAGAGATAGTTTGATAAAGTGGGACTGTTGTAATAATTGTCGCTAAAAAACGAATGACCTTTTTCCAGGTAAGGTTGTGAAAGTTCCAAAACAACGTTACCTGACAATCCCAGTCTATTATCTTTGTCTGCACTTTTATTGTGGTCTTTGCCGGCATTAACCACAAAATCCAGAACATAACCTGTCTCACAGTCGCACAAAACAAAGTTTTATGCGAAAGCGATGCCTTTTAGTTTTTATATATTGTTTGAACAGAAGTCGCCCTTTGAACCATAACATGGATTCATCGATGACGAGATTTTGGAATGGGTAAAACTGACTTCCAAAATTTTCTCTGATCATATTCAAAATATTTTCGACCTTATACAAGCGATTCTCTGTTGGAGCTTCCTCATTGTTACTAAAATGTAAGAACCGAAGTATCTGCAGGGATCGATCACGAGACATTACTTTAACATGTGGCATCAAAATTGTCAGAGCAACAAAATTGTAAAACTGCTACAGACTTCCCCATTGGAGCCTCGCATTTTTGCGACAACATGCTAAAGCAGACTGCCAATTTAAAAAAAAAGAGTATGCCGTAAACGGAAAGGCAGCCGGTAATTTAAACAGGTGTCGTCACGTTGTCGGCGGCCGTCCGTCTGCCAAAAAAGTTAGTGCCGTTAAGGTGCGGCGTCCGTACGCAAAGGGTTAACAGATAGATATCAAACGGTACAAATAAAAAAACATTTACAGCAACAAGAAAACCGTAACCTGCGGTGTTTCTCAAGGGAGGGTCTTGTGACCGCTGTTATTTAATTTATATATGTTTAATCTTAATCTAGATGGCGAATTTGTTAGTTTTGCAGATGATGCAGCTATATTTTTTACGGCCAAAACTTGGGACGAAATTTGGAAAAACTTTTTCACTATTTTCGGTCAAAAATTTTAACTGTTAACTATTCCAAGACTAACTATATTCCTTTTACTTTCTTATCGTCAAATCTTCCTGGTTTGAGTACCTTACTTTAAACACGGACTGTGGATGTGATGGTATCCGAATACAGGGGGTTAAAAAAATTAAATACCTGGGAATCTACTTGGATTGCTACATGCGCTGGGATGCACATATATCTTTTGTGACTAGAAAAATAAGATGGCTTTTGGGCTAAGAACCCTGCACGAAATACATTGAAAAAGTATTTCGCTGAAATTTGATAAAATTCTAGTATGTTATAGTGGGTTATGAGATACGAAAAATGTGTAAATATAAAATAATTTATATGTCTAGTTTCAGAGATATAGATGACCAAAGTTTAAAAAACCGTCGTTTTGGGGGTATGTTGGGCACGCTCAAAAAGACATTTTCTAACCGAAATAAAATAAGCTATTGACCAATATGGGTTACTGAGCAACCACACATGGAATTTCTTATTATGTTAGTAAGATGTTCACAGGTTATATACAACATTTTTCATTTTCCCCGATATAAAAATAAAAAAATATATTTTTGAGACACTGACTTTGACTTAATACTCAATAGAGTACTTATATAGGAATGAGGGAGAGCAATTACCCATAATCATAATTTTATAGCATATTGTTTGTTTGATAATTCAGCCGCACCAAAAGTCTTATTAGTCTAGAGAACCAAAAAATCATAATCTCCAACGCAAAACATAAAGATGTGGTCAAAAAATTGTAGTAAAACCTGGTGTTGGAGAAAATCAACATATTTTTGGCTATTCGAATTCCCTTCAATGAAAAAGGGTCCAATAATGTGATCCCCGACAATACCGCTCCTAACATTTAATTTTTGAGGATGTTGCGTTCTAACACTTGCGTGCATATGTTTATTTTCGCAGGACCAATAGCGGCTATTTTGTGGATTGTGAGAGCTATGAAGTTCAAATGTCTTCTCGTCACTAAACAAAACTTTTGATAGGAAATTTTTCGTTCCTGTCACATTTATCCCTCATAACCTCACAATATTCTAACCGGCGAAAATAATCACCTGGTTGCAATTCCTGCGACTTCCCAATCTTAAACGACTTGTAGCCGTATTTTTTTAGGATCCATTGGCAAGTACTGTTGGGAATATCCAGTGCCTCCGCAATCGGTTTCGTCGAACATGGTTCATGTGCCTCAACGTAAGCGCATACCATTTCGTCTCGTTCCACCCTGTGTTGAAGAACGGGATGCTCTGGTATTTCGCCGTCGTGGTAACACTTTCTACAACCATTTATTCACCCGTACCTTTCAAAACGATGATAAATGTTGTAGGCAGTTTGAGCCACAGGAACCGGTCGATCTGGAAACGCAAAAACAAAATGCCCAATGACCTCGTCCGCACTGTCACTTTTTATGTAGTTTTTAATAATAAAAATTTTCTCGAGTATACGGCATTTTAAAAACACAAAATTTACGAAACTGAAGCGACTCGAAAGGAAATAAAAATGCAAGGCCTGTGAATCCCAGTTTTTCCTCGATCATCTCATGGTGTGGCCGCCATCTAGCGGAATTTGCAGACATCTTGTCAACGGTTATTATTGCAACTATGATTTATGCTCACAATGAAAGTGTGGCGACAATTTTTTCTCATGAAAGCAGTCCGGAGATAATAACAAACTGGCACCATTGCTCAATATACCTGTTTCTTTTGTGCGCGCAGAACTTTCTATGTCATTTCTGTTTGATTTATTGAAATCCTATCCCTAAGGAAAATCTTAGGAATCCTGTAGAAGGAAACTGTATTCAAATTTCAGGACCCTATGAGCATCTGCATCCTAAGGCCACTAATACTTTGCTACCTCCGTAAACTACACGATACAATATTTCAGATAAAAGTTAAAACCGTTTTTTAAATAAGAAAATTGAAATTCAAAATAACACCAACCTAGTTTACATCATGAAAAGCTCATCGGGTAGCCCGTTCGTATCCTATAAATAACCTTAACTATAAATTAAATAACCGTTGGGGAGCAATACCGAAAAGGTGGTGAGGGAAAAACACACGATGAGGCCACTATGATTCAGAAATTTGTGAATCAACCATTGTATACGAAAAGAAAACACCAGAGTCTTAGAAACATGCTCCCATCGTGGGCGGGCCCCAAAAAACAACAACTTAAACCCCCGTAGTCGTTCCCACCAGGACGGGCCGCACCACACCCAGGATGGTACACTCTACCCTCACACAGGTGTGACATAAATCAATTATTTTCTAGTATAGAAAAACGAGAGAAATAAGAAGCTATCGGAAATAAAACTAAATCACCGAAATTATTTCTCCAGATTCAGCCAGAAAAATAATATGCACTTTTGTTTAAATAATATTGCTTTTTCAGAGACAGACAATATTTACAATCGAAAAAATACTTAATTATTAACACATTAGAGCAAATAATTGTTATTTTTATTTGACGCTTACCTAAGTGCCTTGGTATCTTCAAGAAAACGTGTCTAACAGTGAACTAACTCGGAAAACTCGGGTTCGGTGCGATGTCTTCAAAATCGCCTCGTTTCTAACAGCTGATCGAAGCGGTTGCTTTTCAAAACGGGTATCGAATGTCTCGATCTTTAAATGACTGCGGCTTTTATAATAAAATTCCCTGTCCATATCCGAATCAAACTTGTGAAAACGTGAAAAATCGTGGTTTTTCGCCAGAAAATTCATGAAAATGTGTTCGTTTTTGATACAAAATGCAAGGAAAACATGTATTTGCCTTTGTTTTGTAAGACAACTGGTATTTTTAACTGTTTAATGGCCATGCCTATCTGTGCGAAATACGTGGATTTTTCGCCTGAAAAACTGAAAGAAAAGTAAAGAAAATGGGCAAGGACACCAAAAAACCTGAGTTCGTTTTCGTAGTATTGAAGTGTCCCTCTGTCTATAAAAACTATCCTGTTGTAGTTTGTGAGTAAATCATAAGAAAACAAAACAAAATCTGGAAAGAAAACTGGTGAAAAATTAGACAAACCATTGACAACTCTATGTTACCTTATGCTAGTCAACCGCTCAAGATGTAAGCAATGTTTGTCCCGTAGAATGATCAGTTAAAATGGTGTTTTCATTGTTTTCGGTAAGTCTGACCTAGAAATTAATCTACTGCGGTAAATCCTATATAAGTAGTAAGTATTTTGGTGTAAAATTGTACCAGTTAATGACTTATTTACTTTTATACTGTCTGAGTTAACGAAAACTTAAATAAACTAAGCAAAATCCTAGTAACTTCGTTACAGTAGCAAAGACTAAGCGTAACTTTGATATTCTTCTCAAATGCTGGGTATGCTGATTCCTTAACCGAGGAAAATAATAACAAATAATAATATAATTATAAAAACGTCTTTATTTCCTAGCAAAAACAAAATAAAAAATAATTATTAACAATATTTAAAAAAAAACCTAGAAAAATGCCGGAGGTCAGTTGACCAGCCTGTGACAATGTGGTTTGACTGTTTCAATATGTTAAGGAAAATGTTATGTTTTAGAAATGAAAATTATCAAAAACTGGTAGCTACAGTTTTTGGGACTAAACGAAGCTCGGAACTCACATCTGAACGATTAGAGGTCGTAGGCATAGATGCCTCAGAAGCAGGTTCTCTTTCTTAATTAGGAAAAGGGCCTGTTTCAAAAGACAGTCAGTCAGTACAAACACACCATATTTTATTAAAAGGATACTTTGGTTTTATACAGTCATTGTTACTACAGAGGGCTTTGCACTATAATGAATGCAAGATTCCTCAAATTTGCATGTAAAGCAGCTGAGTCCCCAAAAACAGTTGATCTGAACTTTTCTTGCTCTACGTTACTTTATGTGTCGACATAATATTTGGAACTTGAGAAATATTACTTTGTATTCAAGTTTTATAGCTCTTATTTCTTGGTCCGAAACTTCTTAGATCTTGACAGAACTCTCCGAGCTTTCGTACAAAATCACCTGCACATACTTTCTCATGTAAGACAAATTTATCAGCAGCTCTTTTAAGAGCTCCTCCGATGCCATCCATTGGGCCCTTGCCATGCCCACTTTCACTAAAGTTCCATGACAATAACTCGATATTCTTGAAATATCCAGGAATTTTCTTCTCTTCATCATCATGAAACAGTTGCATCAGACAAGAAATGTATTTTTGTAATGTTTGGAAAAAAATGGCCAGTTCTTTCAAAATGCCATCGAGGTGGGCCCAAATTGCATGCGATTGATGGTCTAAGTTGTCACTGACGGAACAGAAACATTGAGAATTCTGCTTTTTGGACACCCCAAAATGCATCGACTGGATTTCAGTTTCATATTTTGCGACATAATTTTTAGAAAAGTCTATTTGGATTATAAGTTCGTTTGGCTGTAAAAACTCTTTTAGTCTTTGCATTTCTCTCTGGTGCCTTGCAATAAATCGACATTTTTGGAAGTATCGTTTTTTTTCTATTTTGACTGTTTTGCGAATATTCTTCACCTCGCACTTGTTTTTGTTTTCGGTTTTTGATACCCACTGCCTATAGAATATCTTTTTCTTATTCTTCATCCGGTTTTAGAATAGATGCCACTTTAGCATTATGGAGTTATGTGCACAGCATCTCAATATTGGAATGCTTTGAGAAAGCGTAAGTGTCTCTATCAGTATGCTTCGGAATGACTATCCAAAACGGTTTGAACCTGCAAAAAGTTGTTTTTGATATTTTGTAGGTCTGTTCACTTGCTAGATATTTCTTGTGTAAGTTTTATAGAGTATACAACAAAATGCGTTTTTGTTTTTTAAAACAAAAACGCATTTGTATTTTATTTTTTTTGGTAGCAACTTTCTTTTCAGGACACATTTTTGAATTCTCATCCTTTTAAAAAAAATCTTGGAACAGACTTTGCTACTTGAATAACTTCATACTGATATTTGTTCGATTTAATAAAATATAGGATTATATTTTTTTTTCCGCCCTACCAGGCGGTACTTTTTTATTATCTTTCCGGAAACAAATTTTTTCAAAACATTTTTGTCATTGTGAGTCACTGCTTTCTTGAATTATTTTCTAGCTGGTCTTTAATCACTTCTCCAAAAAGTAAAGATTTTTTAACGGATGGAGGTACTTAAATGTCCGCAGTCAATCTCAGTTATTATATTGTCTGATTTTATGTTCTTTCGACGTTTCTCTCTCCCCAGTCTTTTTCTACTTTCTTTATGTACTTGAATTCCTGGAGCTATTCCAAAAGGCATATTAAAGTGGTACTGACTAAATTCATGTGTGACGTTAGAAGTTTTTACCCCATTCAAGTTCATCACATTCCATTTCCTCATCAGAGTCTGTTTTGGCATGCTCTTCAGCAGAAATATCGTCGCCATCCTGAACATCTTCATAAAGTGCTATTGGTTCCGAGTCAGCAATGTCTTCAAGTTCTATATGTTCAGCTGAACGTAGGGACGTCCTAGGCATGGGAGATTGTTGTTCGACTAAGCCATCTTCAGTATATTCATCTCCTTCTGCTCCGAAATTTTGCGCTATTTCGTCTGATACCATAAATTCTTGCAGATAAGCAACATCTTTTGCATTGTCAATACTAACTTTCTGTCGTGGTGGAGGCATTTTACCTAAAAAATAAATAAGTACATGTACACTAACTTGCATATAAAATACGTACACAGGCAGTAAAATGTTAGTTTTTTTAAACAGTGTAACTAGCTGTTATCTAAGCACACCAAAGCTCAGATCCATTCTCATACAGATAAAGGATACTCACAGTGAGTTGAATTCTGTTATGAAGCCTCTGATCTCGAAACGCGCATTTCGAGATCAGCAAGGCTTTAATATAGAATTCAGCTCACTGTTCCGAGATCAGTGGCCTTAATACAAAAATCAGCGCACTGTTGCTCTTGTAACAAGTTAGAACTTTTATCAAGTGAAAATATACGTCTTGAAATTCATTTATTGAGTAAACTAAAAAAAAAATAATCTTAATATCCGGTGTCAGCACCATTTTTGTCCAAAACTTTTTGTAGACGTCGAACCTTGGAATTTCATAAGTTTCGACAGTACTGAACATCGTCAGCGATCTCGTCCCACGCATTCAATATGACATCTAGTAGTACTGCCTGGTTTCGAGGCCTCCAATATAAAATATAAAACAATTTGAAAGTGGTTATAACTTGCAAGTCACTGAGCTTCCGCAATAAACATGTGTTGATTTAATATTTTTTTGTGGTGTTGGCTTTCCAAAATTGATCCTTAACAAAAAAAAAATATTTTTATTATTGCAGTACAAGCGTTCGCAGTAAAAATTATGATGGATAGGTAACCCTCGCCATTTTTTGATAAGATGCGCATTTTCGCGTCCTGAATACGAAATGAACAATCCTGCACCTCAAAATTGTGGATAAGGACTCGGCACACCAATCCAAAAGTGGGCAATTTTAGAGGTCACGTGACCCTTACCATTTTCACATGTATGATATAGTAGTACCACCAGACCAAAAATCACCTGGTGTGCCGGAACTCATTCATGGAAAAGGTTTCGGCACACCACTCTAAAAGTGGACATTTTTAGAGTGGTGGGCCGAACTCTTATCCATGAATGAGGTTCGACACACCAGTTGATTTTTGGAGGTCCTACTACATCATATATGTGAAAAGGGTGGCGGTTACCCTACCCTTCTAAAATTTCTCACCTTTGGATTGGTGTGCCGATCCCTTATCCACAACTTTGAGGTACAGGATTGTCCATTTCGTATTCAGGACGAGAATATGCAGATATTATCAAAAAATGGCGAGGGTTTTATATATTATTTTATACCTTGAACTCTTGCTCTATTGGCGGACAACTATTAATAGTTTACTATGGTATAGAATCGATACCCTTATTATCTGGTTTCCAACTTTTGACTTTTTGTCCCAGTAACTCAAATTCTAAAAACTTGGTCTCTGCTCCGCATGTGTAAAACATGTCCCCTTAATCTCGAATATTAGTTTGCAAAGATTACCTAAACATACTTCCTGCATATCAACTAAAACATATGTAACTTTTTAGGAGTTGCTGCGCAAAAACTTTTTTGGCGATGCAAAAGGAATACTATTTATCACATTATTTACATTTTGAAAATGTTAAATAGAAGGGACAACTTCACGCTCTTCTAAAAGGTATATCTTTCTGGTGTTTTAATAGCTGCGCATTGCTTTGCAAAAGTTCTTAATCTAATTATGTAACTTAAAAAATCGACCGCCCACATTGTTTGATGCGCAATCTTACCCTGTTCCATAAAATATGTTTTTAGCTCATTGCGCACGTCTTTGGTATTTTTTAAAATATTATTCGTTGGTTTATTATCTATCGACTGAAACGGATACCTACGACAGCTTCCTTTAGTAACATTGCCATCTTTGTCTTCCTTGTCAAAGGACCTTGGAAGAGCACACCTGTTCCTGGGTTTCTTATTTCGCCTTAAAAAGTTGTGTAAATAGGCCATTGCTATCAAAACCAAGTCAACAGTGTCCGTTTTCAAATTTATAGATTTTTGAAGAATACCCCAAACCGAGCAACATATTGTCGTGAATGCCCTTTAGGCATTCTATCTTGCCCTTGCTTGGTTTATCTGCAAATCTTTTGCCAGCGTACCACACTCCAGGAGTATACTGCTTAGTGGAACATCCTTTATATCGCATATACCGTAGAGCGTTGATTATTAATTGTTACTGATTTCGTAACTATACCACAAAGTGATTTATCTTCAGCTCTATAAATAGGGGTACCAGAAATAATGTTCTCATTATATCTAAAAGCTTTACAAACCTACCAATGCAGCTGAAAACCATCTCCTCCGTATAAGACAAATTGTTGGTCTTCTATAGGATATTGTGTCTCATTTGATCCTAAACAAACAGCATTAGTAGGAGTCGTAAATAGTGTCTTCGAAAAGGCATCAGCATAATGATGGTGAGTTTCTTTGAACCTAAGCATATTTCGTTCACAAAACATAACAGTAGCTATGTGCATAGGTATCACATCGTTGTTTTGATAGGTTACACACTTATATTGTCTTCCAATAAAAGTGAAGTGTTTTTCATTCCAACCTTCTGGAAGAGCAATACTTCTGTGTTTACACGCGTAAGATGAGATTTGTCTAGAACTACATTTACGTTTTCCTTGCTTGCACGTTTGACCGGTGTTAAACCCATGTAATCTTCACAAGAAGCATATGGACATTGCTTAGGGAACTGTGCATGCCTATGTGGACTTATGTAAGTCACGCTGGGGTTCCTTAACAAACGAAAATAAATTTTCGTCGACGGGGTCGTCCGGTCTTATTACAGTTACGATTACGATCAGTTCGGGTTAGTTGAGGAGTAGAATTTACTAGCTCTTTCTCAAGTTTGGAAATTGTGGAGCAGAGATTAGTTTCTTATCGAGTTGCTTCGCTCGCACGTACGCTACAGCATCACGCTGCCTCTCTACGGTGTTTTTCAAAGCAGCACTAGAATTCTTGCAGGTTTCCACATAGTCTTTAAGTTCTCCAGAGCTTAGCTTCTTGATAGCTTCCATTCTTAGAGATTTAGATAACGCTTTGATCTTGGCTACCTTTTCTACTTTATTCCAAAATTGCAATTCCTCTTCCAGTAGGGTATAAATATACAATATGTGACGTCATCCTATGTTATTTCTTATGGTGCTCCGGTCGAGTTTTCAAACTGGTTCACGTGACCTGTATGAGGTGACCTGAATGAAAATGTGTAAAGAAAGGATCAGGGTGTGTCACGTGTCCGGGTGCCAGTAGTAGCGTGCTTCGATCAGGTGACCAGTGTGAAAGGATGAGAGTTGGGGTGAGTAGGGTTCCGCCCCCCAAGCCCCGGGCCCCCCTCCCCTGTGTTGGTGTGGTTGTCGAAAGCATGTAGGCGCGCGCGAAGTGTGTGAGTAAGAGAAAGAGGACGAAGGTGTGGTTGTCTCTGTCTTTTGGTGTAAAAAGAGTTTGGCAACCGTGCACGACTTAAGCACGGTAAAAATTATAATTTATTTGCGAGCCTCGGCATAAACATGGATCCTATTACAGTGTGAAGATCTTTGCGACGTTGCCAAGTGTTTTGGTTGTTAAGTAAAAATGGGCAAAATTCCAACGTGAATGTTGAAGTTAAACGAAGTGGCAACGTCGAATGGCTTAAGCATGGTTAAAATTAATATTAGAACGGGAGTCATCGCGAAAAGATAGATCTCGTTACGTTGAGAGCCCAATGCGACGTTGCCAAGTGTTTTTTTTTCTTTTTAAACATTCATGTGAAGTAAAAATAGGAAAAATTGTATGTGAATATTTTTAGTTTTATAAAAATGATATATTTTTATTATTATGTAACAGAATAAATCTATTGAAAGGAAAACTAGAAGTTTTATTTTTGTTTGTTTATATTAAATTAATAGAAAAAAAGTTACCTTCTTATCTAGAATTAGGAAGGAAAAATTCAAAAGAAATAAAAAAATAGATAAACTTAGATGAAAGCATTTTATTGGGTATAGGTAGGTAATAAGCAAGATAAAAGCTTTATATAATAAGGTTATAATAGGTACAATAAAAGAAAGACATTAATAAGGTTATAATAGGTACAATAAAAGGAAGACATTTTCTTTCAAGGTTGCTTAAGTTACATAAAGGCTAACTACTAGGTATTATATTAAGCGTAAAGTGTCCCCATGGCAAAGTAGAAATTCTATCATCTGCTATATAGCGTTTATCATCCGAAGCGCTTAAAGCAGACTTACAAATGGAAATAGAATAATTTTGACAAAATTTACTTTGTATAGTGTTAAATTTGGCTTTTAAAATTTACATTATTAAAAAGGCAATTAAAAAAGTCTTCAAAAGTGATATTTCTAACGGCCGTGTGTCCCACCCCTTTAATTTTGGATTTTTTTTCTTTCCCGTCTACTATGCACGAGTAAACTTTTGATCTTAAGCATATGAAATCAGTTAAAATTTGCCCCTTAATTTCGTCTTTCATGAGCCCGGGCACCTTTTTATTTAGCCGGAAGATACCGAAAATGTTATCTTCAGGATAATCGCTAGTATCAAACATTCTCGCGGCGTCTCTTTTTATGATGTCAAACAATGTTAAAGAATGGGCTTGTTAAACATAATTTCAGTTTTTTTCAATTCAATGGAGACCAAATTTTTGTCAAAAATTACAATATTTTTAAACTCGGGTCTGGAAATTAGTTTACGCACTTGGTTCCGGTTGATGGTCAAAATAATGTTTCTTTTTTTTCTATCCCTTTCAATGGTTTTTCCATAATTTGCATTAATAACCTGTTTAAAAAAGTCTTTTTCAAAATCGTTTTTTGCCTGCATTCTCATTTGGGTGTTAAAATCAATAAACGGTTTTAACCAAGGTTTTTGACTAAATCGTAAAATTCTATGAATATTTTTCAAAATTAGACCTTCCTCTAAACACTGACGTACATTTTCAAAATGAATAATATAATTAAACTTGTCTTCCAATGTACAAAGTAACTTTTCACATTTAGAAGAAGGTGATCTAGAACTAGATCTACCTCCAAGACAATAGTTTGTTCACTGTTTCGATTATATTTCGACACAAGCTCTAAAAAAGAAGAGTTATCCTGACATTTTTTTAAAAATTCTTAAATTTCATCCTCGTCCAACCATGAAAAATTACCATAAGGTAAACTGCCCATTTTACTAAACCCATAGAGATTATTTAAATCCCAATAAGCCAGGTATACTTCCGGTTTGGAAGGGTCATATGTAGAAGGTTAGAAACGATTATTGCAACGAGAATATCGGTGGGAGGCTTGACATATGCCTCCTCGGATACCTCGTTCAATAAACAAAATCTGATCTATGTCGGTTAAAAGTTCTAATTTTATCTTTGAGAAAAATAAAGCCGAATTCCAAGACAATCCTGGGAGAGTATAGAAGGCTGCGGCATCTAAACCGTAGTTTTTAAAAGCTATCTTTCGGAAATTTTCAAAAATTAAACCTAAAAGATGTACATCCCCCCTAAGATAGATATCGCCAAACTCCCCTAAATCTTTACATTTAAAAGTAGTCCACACTTTTTGGGCATGTTCGTAGTCTGTGTCAGAGATAGGTTCTTCTTTTAAGATGTTAAAGAAACATATCTTAGGAGGTAAATCTGTGACTAAAAGTTTCTCCCAACAATCTACAAAATCATAAGGAAAAACACCTTTTCTAGTTATCAAGTCAAAGTGCTCTCGAAGAGGTAAAAGCAGTTTAGGGTCTAAATTTTTAACTAGTTTGTCCAATGAGGCAGGTAAAAAACGGTAAGAATCAAGAAATACCACCTTTAAATTGCCCATGTAAATAGAAAAAGAGATATAATTTTCGTGGTTCTGCGGTAATATTTGTACCTGGTTGAGTTTTGAAAGTTCTCTATGAAAAATTTTGGAATCGTAATTTAAATTATGAAAAAACACAGGAATATTTTTATCTGTTTTTATCTGTAAATTACAGCTGTTACATATAAAATTAATAAATTTACCAGTGTAGTGGTCATGATGCAACACTCTAGGATTCTCATCATAGTAAAAATCGCCACATATAGGGCAGGAATGTAAACTGTTATTTTCAATGTTTTCCTCTGTCTCCGATAAAAATGTTTGATGAGACATCAGAACCTATTTTAAGATTAATGATATGTGGATTATATCCTTTTTTAAATTTTTAACAAACCATTGGGCTGCATCAGGACCTCTATACATGTTAAATTTATTATACTGGGGATCAAATGAACACACAATTTTACAGGCAACACTGTATGCCTCATGTTTTTCATAAAAATTCTGATAAGAGAAAGATGGATCAGGCAAACACGAGCTAATTTTACCAGTAAAACATTCGAAATCTGCATAAATTACAAAAGGTTTTAACATTAACGTCTTAAAAGAGTTAAATTTTAAAATATTGTCAGGTTCTTGAGGTACAATTATTTTCTGGGGAGAGAAAAGACTACAATTTTCGGTGTGAGTTTTAAATTTGTTTTCTGAAGAAAAATGATTAAGACATGAGTCACATACGAACATTTTACCTCGTTAACTGGTTACTTGCGTTTTAACTCCTTGCGACAAGTCCGTTATTAAACAAAAATGACCGATTCTTTGAGATTTTTGTAAGTAAAGCAAATTAATGTGATTTTCTTTTTTAGATTTTGTGTGATAAAGGGGACCATTGAGACATTTTTTAACATCATCCACACCAAAAATATTTAACGAAGTAGTCGGATTTTTTCTTTCAAATTTGGCAATATCAGTGAGTTTTACAGGCAATTCTATGTCTTCAAGATTAAAAAAATAATATGGATTTTGGGGATAAGACTCGGGCCTATCGCAGTTTTCGGAAACTGGGTAGAAAAAGGCAAGTAAGCAGTAAATAAAACACCTTCTATCATTATAACTAATTTTCTATAGCGAGCGAGACGCACTAAAACAAAATAATAATGTGTCATAAACATGCACATATAGGGTGAATCAAAATTCCGTAGAAAGATTTTAACTATAGATAGAATTTTTTCTCATTTTTTTATCTTCAATTTTTTTACCCTAAAATTTGAAGATAAAAAAATTTGAGAAAAATATTCACTTAACTTTTCTTAGAAGAGTAATATCTAACCCCAGCTCAAATCTTTCTAGGGAATTTTGAATCATCCAGTATTTATTTTTGAAAAATAAAAATAAATTAAAAATATTGAAGACAAGACTCTCCGTTTTAATAAATCGCATTTAGAAACTGAGAAAATTCAAAAATATCCCAAGTTAAAAAATGAGATTAAAAAAACGCAGGTAGAAGACATGCAAAACACGCACGTGTAATTTCAAAAAGAGTGCTAAAATAAAAATTATTATTAACAAATAAAATCAAAGTGGGTACTTACTATGCAAATGCAGTCGCTCTCCATTTTAATGGGGCTGTAGTCCACAACCCCAGAAAACACCACCTCCCATCCTTCTTGGAGGGGCCCTTCTTTAGTGAATACCACCCCCTCTATAAAGAGGGGGAAAATATAATCATTTTGTAAAAAGTAATTCAGGATGCGGACCACACCCAAGTCTAAAAAAATAAGCCCAAAATAGAAAAAATATTCTTTTAAGAAACTAATAAAAATTCCCCAAAAAATTATCCAAGTAAAATAATACTGTTTAATACTTATACACTATATTTAAAAACCATTGAACTTCTTCTTCCTCATTAAATTCTGGCATTTTAAACTTTTGATTTAAGCGAGCCACAAAATAGAAATAAAAGCAAACTAGAACAAAACTAAAAGAAGCCTTTTTCTATTAAATTCATTTTGCATTTTATCTCAAAGTGTAGTAGTTTGAGGAAATATGCAAAAATAGATAGACATAATAAAAAATACCTCAATATATGCATACAATGTAATTTATTTTAGTCTAGAAAATACATATAGTAATGTTTGTACATTATAAAGGTAGGTATATTAGTATATCTCTAATTAATCTCTAAACCATGTTGCGTACGATGCCAGACAACGGTAGGTATTCAAAAACACAATCGTGAATTATAACGCAATAAGCAACCCATTTTGAATTAAAATTGTCTGAACTTTGAAATTCTAATTTTACATCCACCGTGCTGCTTTTGAGTGATTCTGTCTGCTTACTACAGTCAATAACATAAATAGGATTACTGTAATTGCTGGAAATTGCTGGATTACTGGAAATTCATGAATGGCTCAACGCAATTTTTGCCGCAAAACGATTTTTGAAAATCCGTATACATCCTATACAGCTCACTTATCTGTTTTTCCGAAAAATTTAAATTTAGCGCCTCGTAGGGATACACCTCAGAGTTAAGAAAAAGTTTAATATCTGTAATGTTAAGATCGTCGAAAAAGCTACTGTCATTTTTCGGATTGTTAAGACGTTCTTTCTGAAATCCCACGATTACGTAACGAGGTAGTTCCAAATTGCTGGCTGTTTTTACCATCCATATATCCTTCTTGGACTGTTTTAATGAGGGAAGTTCAAAAATTTCCCATTTTCGGAATGGAATTATCACGGGTGTGTCCTGGGCTATTCTACTAAGCATTTCAATTTTTACGCTATCGTTTGGAAACACATGTTTAACCTTGAGTTCGAGCGTGGATATTTCAATGCTTGCTGTTTTTGTGCCTGTGCTTTGATAGTAATTGGAGTCTGTTCTCGCCCTTACTAAACGAAATTTATGACGACCTGCGATGACGTTTTTATAGTCGTTGAAGATTCCCAAAAGAAAATTAAGTGGGATACGAAGACTAAATTTTTTGGAAGTCGTATTCATAGTTTTGAGCACCCCATCGGGATAATTTCATCCTGCGGGGATAGTGCCACGCCTTCTTGTGGTGAAAGGCTAAGTAAAGCACGAAACGTGCACAATAATCCTGGATCACGCACTTTATCTATTTCTTTTCCGTTTAACTCGTACGTAACGGATTCGAAAAGAAAAGCCCCAAAATTGTTGGTTGTAGTAATAGTACCAGTTCCCTCAGTAGATTCCTTTATGTTTCCCTCAATGTAAAACTCTGCCTGACTAAGGTCCATAAATGTATCATGTTGATTTAAAACTATTTCTATTTCGTCGTTATTTTGGAAACTTTTGGTGTACGGATGGTAAGTGTGCCATTCTTCGCGGACTACGCTTTCGTCCGATTTAATCGAGGAGAATATTTGAAGTTTTTCGAAGGCTGAAGCCATACTTTGATCTCAACAACCGAAGAAGTAATATATTCGAATTACTTAGAGACTGGGCACGTAGTGGTGTTTCTCTTGGTGGTTTAATGTCGAATGAATGATAGGCGTTGTTCGGTAATCTTAAATATGGAGCCAAGTACGCCTCCTGTTGTCTAGCTTTAAAACCCAATACCATCTCGTTTCAGTTCTAATCTAATAAAAACCTCTTCGCCTTGAAAATTAACGGGTCTACCGTCTTGGTCCAGCAGATGCAATGTTATGTTGTCTATGACGTTCTTACTATCTTTGAGAAAAATCGGATTGGGAGGTTCGACATTTATACTGTACCCAGGATCGACGAGAGGGGCAAATTCATACAGAGTGTGCGAAATATTGCTGTCGTAGTAAGAACCTGTGATTATATTACACTCGGTACGAATCGTGACCACCTGTACTATTTGTACAGGTAGGTCGGAAATGTGCTGTGCGTTGGCGAGCAATATTTCCGGAGAAAACCCCAACAATTTACCTATGCTGTCCTCAGGGTAGAAGTCGATATCAAACTCGCTTAGAAGTTCTACTTTAAACGTGTTATTATTCGGTTTAAGAGAAAACTTAGTAAAGTTTTCATAATCACTCCATGTGTTATCCCCAACACTCATCTGATCATGAATGTATCTTTGCAAATCATCTATTTCATAAACCCCCGTAGGTATCTCTATAACCAAACGTTCTCCTGCACTTATGTAATACAATTTGTTTCGACCTGGTTGAATGTTGGGAATAGTGTTCCATGTGTTGATTGAAATCAATGCAAGTGAATAGTTATATTTCGGGTCTAGTTCTATAGGAGGGAAAAATAATGCCGATAAGCGATTACTTCTTCCTGTTAAGGTTAAGGAGACATTTTCGATGATTATCCACTCGGCACGATGGTTAGGATAGGACTGATAGTTAGAAGATCACCCCCCTTTGTTTATATGTCTTACATAATTTATATATTTATATATTTATTATTATTATTATAAAGAAAAGTTAAACATAGATGACCACAATTGTAGGTATTATACTTCTTATATTGATCCAAATTAAATAGAATCCTACAGTTTTTAAAATACTTTATTAGTTCTAAGGGAGGTTTAATATCCCCAAAACTATCGAAATACGTCACTGTTCGATTGTGTTTCTGATACCCGACCCAATGCGTACCAAAATTGTCTTTAGAATCCAAATTCACGATCCCAGTTTCGTGTTTCCACGGGGTCAATGGGAGGGCGTTTCTCATAAATACTCCTCTAAAATGGGGGATTTTTAGAATTTTTGCATATTTCTTAAGTTCAATGTCGGTAAGGCCGCGTCTAGGTATCTTTATTGGAAGTTTTTTGGCATCTTTTTAAGATACATTCCGTAACCCGACTTATACTTATGCAAGTAGAGTCTGGTACCTTGGCGTCCTAGCGCGATGGCTTCCATTTTCTGATTATGACGTTCGGCTTCCTTAAGTCTTTCTCGTGGATTCTTTGCATCGTTGACGGCCTTCGCGACTGCTGCCCCCCCTCCAGTTAACGTGCCTAATGCGCCCAATGCAGAAAGAACGATTGGTATTAGAGGAAGCAGTCCTTCAGTCTTGGGTACCCTAATAACTCGTGGCACTTTTATGTTTTTTGTGCCTCCGGCATTTTTAACCGTTTTCTTGGCGTATTTTAACAAGGCATTTATGTGTTTTAAATTTGAAGACTGACCTTTTCCGGTTATTCCCTTTAAATGCGTGAAGGCCTTTTGCTTTAAGGGTCTTAGGATAGCCGAAAATAGTGACTTTTTCTTCTTCTGATCTTTTCTTTTGACTCCCATGCCTAACTTTCGTTTAATCTTCATTGCTGCGGTGACGATCAAACCGTCGGCTTTTTCTTTAAGACCAGAATCTTTTGCGTTCACCCGATTCCAAGCCTTATTCTCTAAAATAAGGTCCGCCTTATGCCTGTCTTCAAGGTTATCACTTTTTGAGGAGGCGATATCGTGTTCTTTGCACGCGTCGTCCAGGGGATGTATTCCGACGTCTCCTCGTGCCAACCTTTTTTTTAGCTTAGTGCCTAAAAAATTGAATAATATATAAGCAATGCTCAAATTTGAGATATTCATGAATAATATTAATTTTTTCTATTCATTATTTTGCGGTAAATTAAATAGCGTAGCTTACCTGGTCCACAAAAACGATTCTTTCTGAGATGTAGATCTATAGGTAAATTGTTTATGGCGGTATTTAAGAGACCTTCACCTATCGAATGCGCCATTACGACTAAATACTTAGCATAGGTACAGTATATATTATAGGCGAGAAGAAAAAAATGGAGAAAATTCGAACAGTAAAACAAAGTACTAGCATAAATATTATTAATCTTGATGAACTGGAAAATATTAATAAAAATATATTTCGGAGGCATGGTTCCCTACTTCCCGACTCAATTCGAGGCATTATCGTGGGTCCAAGTAATTCGGGAAAGACTAATCTAGTAATCAGCCTAATTATCGATCCCAATGGGCTTAGATTTAAAAATATTTACATTTATTCGAAATCGCTTTATCAGAACAAATATCGATTATTAGAAAAAATTATTAAAGACGTTCCCGAAATTGGGTATTTTCCATACAGTGAAAATGAGGAAGTTCAAGATCCTGTCCAGGCCTTGCCTCATAGCGTTTTTATTTTTGATGATGTGTCTACTCAAGGTCAGAGTATTATATAGGATTATTTTTCGAGAGGACGTCATTCCGTCATAGATTCGATATTTTTAGGACAGACGTATAGCAAAATTTCCAAACAACTTATTCGAGATAACGCCAACTTATTAGTGCTCTTTAAGATGGATGAAACGAACCTTAAACATGTCTATGATGATCACGTAAACACGGATATGCCTTATATTATATTCAAAAATATATGTTCAAAATGTTGGAACGAACCCTATGGTTTTTTGGTGATTGTCAAAGACTTTGATTTGTCTAATGGCAGGTACAGGTCAAAGTTCGATACATATATAAAAGTCGAAGCATAAGGACGTAAGAAACAGTTACTTACCTATCATCCTCTCTAAAACACCTGTTCGAGGTGGTTAAGAACGGCCTGTTACCTGTTCGAGGCCGTTAAGAACGACCCGTTACCTGTTCGAAAGCCGTTAATAACAGGGCTGTTAGCCGTTCGCAAGCTATCTAAAATGAAGCCTTATTGTAGTAAGGAATCGTCTCTAAAAAGGCGCCTTGTCGCGGCCTCAAACACGATCCGACAAAAATATAAGGAGCTTAAGCTTGGGTTAAACGAAGAGGATGAATCTTTAAAAAAGTTTTTTAAACCTGTTACGGACCCCCTATCACAGATGACTACTGGAACATCTTCCCGTAATTTGACTACCCCCACCACTTCCTTACCACCACCACAGCCACAATCTCCAGTGTCTAAGAAAAATGTTGCACTTTCTCCCATACATTTGAGACGCCAGTCTTATTCGAATATACCTACATCCGTAGGTTCTTACCATTCCTATAAAAGTCCTAGCTCTGTTTTTCCAAAAGCAGAGGAAGACATTTTTACTACGGAGGACATACAACCTGAAGAAAAAGAAAAAGAACAAATCGATAAAGAAGAAGAGTGGAACCAATCACTTACTGCGTTTCAAGATGAATTTAATTCTAGTAGAAAACAATCTCAATCCGATTTTCTTGACGGATTTCCTGCCGTGACCCATCATTATTTATCCAAATATTTTTCAAATTCACCTAAAATCGATTACACAATGTTAAAATTTCATCCTGAAAAAAATACGTTTACATTGGGGTCTATGAATCTGGATTTCGACCACAAGGGAAATCTACTGGTTGGCGAAAAAGTCTTTCCACATCGTCTCGGGTTATATGATCTTCTCTTTCTAAAAAATCCGTCAGAGTCTACTATAGCTAAAGAAGATAGAAAAGTATTTCAGGAAATTTTGTAGTATACCAACGCGCACAGAAGAGACTTTAAACCTTCGGGACAGTTAAAAGGTAGTAAAGCTACCAAATATACTAAATATATAAAAAATAGGACCCACTCGGCCCCGTCTACTTCGAGCAAAGAAACTCATCAGAAAAGTGGAAAGGCGCTACTCGAGTATACAGACAAATTCACAGATTACGTACCCTATAGAGACATTAACGACCTGGTCGACAGATTACGCAAATTAGATGCTTCAATGGCTGCGGGTAACACGAATACAAAGAATGACGTCACATTCATTTTGGAAGAATTACGTAAATTAGGGATTATCGAGTTCGTATCCTAAAACACTCTTTATATATATTTAATAACCATATCATTGGAGAGCTTGGTCATTAGTACAGTTACCATGAATAAGTTCGGTTCGACGTTTAAGTCCTCCAATCAAACACGTGTTGAACGTTTTCGTCCATACCACGAAATTCCCCGCACAAAAGATGGACATTACGACTTTCAGGAACGTAGAATATGTAACCTTAAGTCGCCTGAAAATGAGCACGATGCTGTAAATAAAGAGTACGTAGATGATCGAATTTTGAATTTGGAAAAAAGTCTCAAATCTTTAAACATCATTCGAAAAGATAGCACGCATCAGTAGTAGAGGAGATGTCATAATTTTACTTATAGTTTGCTTCTTACGCAGAATTTACTTAGTTTTATTTATAATGTCTGACGGTACGCTTCTTGTTATCTTTCCTATACCGAAAAAAAAGTGGAACCTATTTCTATTCGATCTCCCCGAACATATCGAAGCGCTTTCGAGACGTTTAAGGAAATTAAACTCTACTACAAACGCAGAAATCACGCGTTTTAAATGAAAAAGATGTCGAAAATTAAGGAACGGATCGTTGCAGAACTACATAAACCTGCAAGAAAAAAATTTCAACGTCTTAAAACAGTGGTGAAAGGACTGGACGATTTGTGGCAAGCGGATCTCTGCGAATTACGAAATATTGCAAAAAATAACAGAAAATTTAATTATATTCTAGTGGTCATCGACTGTTTTAGTAAATTTATGTGGACACGTCCTTTAAAAACAAAAACCGGTGAAGAAGTTAGTAAGGCTTTGCACTCTATTTTAAAGATAGGAAGACGCCCTAGACTTCTTCAGACTGACGAGGGTAAGGAATGGTTTAATAGCAAATTTACAGATTTAACCAAAAAATATAGTATAAACCATTACCATACATTTAGCGTAATAAAGGCCTCAATGGTGGAACGGGTTATACGCACTCTCAAAGAACGTCTCTACAAGATGTTTAGTTTAAACGGTTCCTATAACTGGATAAACCACTTACAACAGGTCACAGATAACTACAACAATACCAGACACTCCGTTACAAATCTTAAACCGGTTGAGGTAAACGCCAAGAAGCATGAAAAACTATTACTCTCCACCGTATTTACAAGATCTCCGCTATCGCTTCGTAGAAAAAAGCCTCGGTTTAAGGTGGATGATATGGTTAGAATTTCTAAATATAAACATATTTTCCAAAAAGGATATACGCCTCGTTGGACCACAGAGCTTTTCTACATAACGGACGTAAATTCTACTCGTCCGATAACGTATCTTCTTAAAGATACTCATAACACCCCTATTAAAGGAATATTTTATGAAGAAGAGCTCCAGAAAACGTCGCATCCTGATACATTCCTGGTGGAGAGGGTTTTACGTCATAAGAATAACAAACTCTACGTAAAATTTTTGGGATTAGATAACAAGTTTAACAGTTGGATTGATAAGACGGATGTGGTTTAGTTTGCGGGAGAGGGGGAGGAAATTAATATTTCTTCGTTTCCTATACCAAAATTCAGTTCTCATCATGCCGTTCGAAGGTGCGCTTCTACCCGAGCTGCACTGGTACAAAGACTTTGATCCTTGTTTTAAAAATGAAAAGATGTTACTAAATCAGACCACGTATGATGTACCGCATTCCTCCGAAGTTAATATTACAATTGGCTTAAGTACTGTTAGAGATTTTATGGCAGTAATAAAACTATGGAAAGAAAATGGAGAATGCATTTCGTTCATTGAACAGGATTGAAAATCATTCATGGATTTTATTCAGAAAGGACTATGAGACGATTCAAAATTAGACGAAAATTCTGTACCATGCCACGACTGCTCGAATCGCCCAAGAGACTTCATTTTTGATGAGTACACAATAAAGTATCATGGAAAAGGATTTATTACCCTTTTTTGGAATGATAGCATGACGATAGTTTTGGAAAAGCACACACTTCAACATTTAAGTAGACTTAATGATTTACTGTTAGTTCATAGGTTACAGTATTTAAATATGTTAGATATTCATACGTTTTTTTATGGTTTCTTAGATAATATAATAAAGATGCCGTTAAGGTCTGACTATACAAAAGAAACTTTGGAAACAATTATAAAATATTTATGTGAAAATTCTTATTTAAATAGCGATCAGATGCATTGTATTAGGGAATATTTTACGCATTTTAAAGACCGTATGATTAACCAAATTTTAAACATAGATGTAGTGGGATAATTGCCTTTATTTTAAAATAAATTGCTTTGCTATTATAATCAATGTTTTTTTTTATTTATGATATTTAATAAATCCGAAAGAGATATATATTAAATAAAGATCCCTCCGATAAGAAAAAGTGTGTGGGTGGTCTTTTAACTTCTTATAATATTTGATTCAAGAAAAAATTGGATTAGTCTTTATGAAACTTCTCCTAGAACAACATGTATAACGCATTAATTTTAACCAGTTTTTTAAACTGCAGTTTTGTTATGTTTCGCCCGAGAGGCATCCAAGAAGGATTTATAACATTCGAAAACAAACAATAGCCTTCGGGTTGGTACAGGCTCCAGGAACATTACTATGCTTCGAACGTAATACTTTATCGCTTTGACGCCTACGCATTGGGTATTTGCAATAGTAGTGCACACGGAGAATTACCAGTCTACAAATTGAGGCTTTTATCTAATGGAAGGCGAGATTACACCGATTATGGATGGTTTGGGCCTAGTTTAATATCGAAAAAGGATTTTTTTACCTTTACAAAACACCTCTACGATAGTCACACAGAGTAGCACCAACCCTACCTCTACTACAAGAATGGACGAGAACAAAAGTGATTATGATGATAATGAAGATTCTGAAATTGATTATAATTCGTGTACCGTTTACGATATCGCAGTTTTCATTTTTCAGATTATCTATATGTTTCTCTCTATTTTGTTTTATATAGCTACAATTTTTCATTTAAGAAAAAAATCTTTGTGTAATCACTGTATTAGTGGTTAAAACAAAACGTGGTGATAATAAAATGAATATTAGATATACAAAAAAAAATGTAAACAGGATGTAATTATGAGTGTTTCAATCTTTAAATAAATTTTTTGTTTTTCTGTAATTTGGTTTTTTATTTTTATTAAAAGAAAATTAAACTATTATAAATGTATAAAAAACGCTATATATAGGTTTAAAAAATTTTATTATTTTTTCATTAATTTATTGAATTCTTCCTTCTTCCCACTGATTAGGATGCTCCAGATGTAATTCTTCCAAAACTTCTTCTGTTTGATATTTCAGTGCGTATTCCCAATCAATACGTGATGCGTGTTTTCGAATAAACTTCTCGCTTAGAATCTGGTATCGACATAAAAATGACCAGTAGAGATCGTGTTTAAATAATTCCATAAAGTTTTCACTCAGTTTTTGATACTTTGATACATGCGACCAATTCATTTTATTTAAAAATGTTACCATAAAGTCCTCACTTAAATGTTGATGCTTGCATATCAGGCCCCAGTCTACGTTTAGTTAAAAAAAAATAATAAACGATTCGCTTATCACAGGAGTTTTGAAATCTCATTCCAAATTTTTTCGGCACACTCAGAAACCATTTTTATATTTTTCTTCTTTACTGGTTGAAAATCTGTTCTAAAATGACCCTTTCCCTTCTCGCGTTAAACCTTTTAATTACCTATTTGCTCTTATCAAAAAATTAAACAAAAACATTTTCTTAATATTTATTAATAAGTAAAACACTTGGCAACGTCGCATTGGGCTCTCAACGTAACGAGATCGCATCTTTTCGCGATGACTTCCGTTCGAATATTAATTTTAACCATGCTTAAGCCATTCGACGTTGCCACTTCGTTTAACTTCAACATTCACGTTGGAATTTTGCCCATTTTTACTTAACAACCAAAACACTTGGCAACGTCGCAAAGATCCCCACACTGTAATAGGATCCATGTTTATGCCGAGGCTCGCAAATAAATTATAATTTTTACCGTGCTTAAGTCGTGCACGGTTGCCAAACTCTTTTTACACCAAAAGACAGAGACAACCACACCTTCGTCCTCTTTCTCTTACTCACACACTTCGCGCGCGCCTACATGCTTTCGACAACCACACCAACACAGGGGAGGGGGGCCCGGGGCTTGGGGGGCGGAACCCTACTCACCCCAACCCTCATCCTTTCACACTGGTCACCTGATCGAAGCACGCTACTACTGGCACCCGGACACGTGACACACCCTGATCCTTTCTTTACACATTTTCATCCAGGTCACCTCATACAGGTCACGTGAACCAGTTTGAAAACTCGACCGGAAGCCCATAAGAAATAACATAGGATGACGTCACAGATTGTATATTTATACCCTACTTCTTCCTTCCGAATTTCAGTCATGGACATCTTAGTTTTCTTCTTTTCAGAAGAGTCTTTAGTAAGATCACAGCTTTGTCTTGAACGACCCATAGGCCTAAATGTCATCGGCATCTTATTTAGAATTACATCGTCCTCAGGAATTCCCTCTTCGATAGCAAGATTGTCGTCTTCGATAGCCAATTTGCTGAAGAAGTTGCCCAATAGACTACCGTCATCCGGGGCTAAGTGGTCCAAAATTTTCGGTTTTTTGTAGATTTTGGGAAAACTATAAAATATTTTGGCTTAAGAATTTTAATATAAAGTCTACCATGCTTTAATAAGCTGCGTCTGGACAAATTTTGTTTTAAATATATGTAGTTTTTTTATATATATTTTTGTTCTAGGTGGTCCACTTACCCCGTAGTTTGAGGTAAAGGGGACCACCCGCCCGTTTTTCATTAATTTACGCACTAGGGTCCCATTTAATCTTTATAATGGGAAAGAGGTCCACCCTTAAACTTTTTAAAAATGATTTTTTTGTATTAAACAACATATGAAAAAGATTGGTAGTAAAAATAATATCAAAATTTTTTATTTATTTTTAATTTGAAAAAAAAACGAACTCTTATTAACTAATAAGTTGTACAAAAAAATTTTTAAGTACAAAAGCTTAAGCTTTAATAGGAACAAAAATTCTTAGAACTAAGAAAAAATAAAAAAATACTCTAATAGCAACAAAAACTGAACAAAAAAATTTGGATTCAGTTTTAGCAAAGTAAAGAAATATCAGTATTCATATGAAATTTGTATCTACCTCTGGTATGATTTTTAACAAGGATTTTCTCAACAATATCTGTAGGATCTATAAGGCATTCGTCGTGAACTTGAGGAAATACAAAGTAAATTTCTTTTCCTGTCATCTTTCTTAAAAAAATAATTTTAAATTTATCGTTTAAATTTCTTTGTATTTGGCCAACATAATACAACTGCCTTTTTCCAGAAGTAATTTCAAATTTTACGATGACAAAATCGCTTTGTACCAAATCACTCAAATTTTGTTGAAGCGCCGGCACCGATACAGTTTCCTGTTGCGGTTCAGCTTCCAAAATGTCTTCATCAGAATTCTCCTGAAACATATCTACATCAGATGACTCGTTATGTTCACTATATTCAACATCGTCTGATGACTCGGACGATGTTTCAATTTCCTCTAAAGATAAACTTTTTCCTGGTGCCACGTGTAGCTTTTTACCTCTAGATTTTTTTGTTTGATTTTCAGGCATTCTTGTTTTTTTAAGAAAATCAATAAGTTCTGGATTAAAATTACCAGAACTTTCTGGTTCCGGATGAGTTTCATTTGGCAGTTTTTGCAGGACCCTTTCTCGATTTAACGGATAGATTCCGCAGGCAGCAAAACCGGCCTTTAGATTTTCAGAAGCGGTCTCTAAACTTTCTAAGGTTTTCTTAAGGAGTTTTGGGAAATCAGATTTTGGAACAACTCCTCTATTTTTCTGTTTCCACTCTAGAAGTACAGCCCTCCATTTTCGTTTTAAGGGAGCAAAAAATGCTACGTCAAGAGGTTGACAAATTCCTGTTGAATTTGGCGGCAGTAGCACAAATCTAATTTGATTTTCGTTACAACTCTCGATGACTGTTTGAGAAACGTGACTGGATAAGTTGTCACCTATCATTAGTCGCGGAGCTGGTTGCTTTTTAAGGTATGGCAGAGCCAGTTTTAAAAACCAATCCTCAAAGGTCCTTTCGTCAAACCATCCATTTTTTGACCTGTTGTATCGAGTGTTGTCTGGGCCACCTTCAATCCAAGTTGGGTATAAATTCTCTGCTCGATAAACAATATAAGGTGGTAGCAATACTCCTGCAGCTGATCCGCACATCATTATGGACACGCTAGTCTTTGATGAGTCTAGAACATTTTTTGGATGCTTAGATCCCCTTTTTATAACAACCCTTTGCTTTCCAGGATCGTCGCAAAAATTTGTTTCATCATAGTTAAGTATACTTTGTGGAGAAACGTTCTCTAAAGAATTTTGGAGTTGATCAAAATAAGAGTTGATAATGTCGGCGCCAACTTCAGCTCTACAACGCTTGATATTTTCTGAAAAACGGACCGATAATTCGGGATGCCTTTTTAAAAAAAGATTAATATATTCGCTGCCTGGCATGTTATTCTTAAAACGTGATTCCTGCCTACCAATTCGGTCAAGATACTGTTTGATAATACACCTGATATCCAACTTGGTCATCGGAAATCCCCATTCTCCACAAAGTATGAGACCTTGAACTATTTGCTGTTCTTCATTCTCTCTTAAAGCTGGTTGTCTGCCGTATTTTAATGTGTGAGTTCCCTCTAATTTTCTTTTTAATGTGGTTCTGGGAATACCATATTTCTTACAGGCTTTTCTTCTAGACATCCTTCGTAATTTTACTTCTCTGATCGCTAGCTCTAAGTTTTCTACCGTATAGTTGCAGTTGGGAGCTTTTCCCACCTTCCTCTTGTAATTTCTGACCATCTTTTGTCATCTGTAACGAAAAAACAAACCTTTTGTCAATTCTACGGCTAAAGTGGACCGGTCCGCTTTCCCCAGATTTATGTTGACTTTTTATATTTATTTCCCCCACTGCTACCACAAATAAATAAAAACGTTTTTTAAACTCAATTATTATTTAAAACTAAATGGTGAAGTGCCTAACGTAAGTTAAAAAACAAAAAACTTACCTATAAACGCACTGCAAGGGAGGTTTTCCAGGAAATAAAATAACCAAAAAATTGCCGTGTATCTTTTCGCTTTCAGAATGCAACTGAACAACAGCAGCGCGCTCGATCTTGACAAAAAAGCTTATTGCGTTAGGTGTTCTCAATCCAACCTGCATACGAAATCGCTGTTGCCGGTTGTTTTATAGAAGATACACAATTTTATTATTTTTAATGTCCTTTTGGACCACTTTACCAGCTGTGGTCCTCTTAGCCCCGCTTGACGGTACCGTCCTCTCTGATGATACCGGTATGCAGATATTCTCGAGCGCAACGGTTCCATTTTCTCCTCTGGCTCCTACATGCTCCTCTACGATTGTGCAGTCTTTTTATGGCTGACCAAATCTCGTAGTAAACTTCGGATTTTTTGTAGCCGCTTAGCTTAGGTGGTGCATCACTGTTATTCAGAACAAAAGCAAGCAATATAGCATGGTTGTCACTAAATATTTGTGTTTGTTTTCTCGCTTCATCACGAAGCGTTTTGACAAACTAAAACACTCTGCAGTGTTCACAACCACCAATGCAACTTTTAGGTTTGTTGTTCTTTTGTTCGAGCTTGAAAGCATTATTGCTCAAGTTATATGCTTTTGTTCTTGCAGCCACGGCTTTAGTGTAAAGGTCTCGGTAATAGCCAAGACGGATGTTTGTTTTTTCTTTTATTACCTCTTTAATTTTGGCGAACAATTCATGTATGTTGCCGACTCGCTTGACATCGCTCTGCCTTTGTGGTAGGTTACGTTTTTTCATTTCTAAGGTGGTTTTGTTTTTTTTTTGTTTTTCAAAAAACCTACAACCACTGGATTAAATACATTAACTTTCTCCGGTTGATGGACGCCAAATTATTGCTAACAATCTTGTTAGCGTGAGCCTCACCTTCATTTTGTTGGAAAACATTTTCGGCCCACTGGCCAAACTTCCTAATAAGACTGCCGGTAAGACCAGCAGAGTCGTCGTTGAATAGTGGAGACCATTACGCAAAGCTCAATGGTTCGGTGTATTTGTACTGGGCAGTATAATTGTTGTACCGCTGTAAAGTTACGAAATAATCATTATTCATGAGTTCGATTTCATTGAACTCAACCTGAACGTCCATTTGTAGTTCAACCTTGGGAGTAGCAAAATTGTCGTCTGAAAAACCAACAAATAATCGGTGGTCTAAATCGATCTTTGGCGCTGTCGCGCCATTGGTCAGCTGGTAGTAGGTGTTGTGGAATAATTTTTGCCTTAAAGGCAATGGCAATGCTTCGTTGGCTAATGTCAGTAAAGCTTTCTCTTTTAATTCAAGCTTCTGCTTGAATTCTTTGAAATTCTTCGCCACAATCTGTAGCAACTGTTTAGCTAAAGAAACCTGTTATTATTTACTTGAGGGAACTTATTTAGAAAAAGGAAAAATTGTTGTTAAAATTTGACTCTTTTTTTGATGTATTTTATAATAATAAAAATGAATTTATTCCTTCTTTTTTTTTTAATTAAATGCCTAGTTATGACTTAATGTTTTGTACTGAGAGCACAGGGCGTGGGTGCAAACCTAAGTTGCAAATATAAAAAAAGGAATTTTGAAATAAGAATTTTTAATATTAATTTTGAAAAAATTTACTTAAGTAACAGGTTGTATCTTCTTTAAGTTTATCTTTTACCAAACTATTTTGTTTGTGTTTGTATTTGTAGTTGCAAAGACAGAAAATTGAACTGCTCAATTTATTCAAATATTTATTTCAGAGTATGATTTTAAGTTGAGCCTCTTAAAATCTATTTTCAAAAATTCATATTATGAAATTAAACAAAAATATCTCAACTAGTAAATGTATTAACAAAATAATTTTATAAAAATTAACAAGATTTGAAAAAAAATCAATAAATAATTTACAATGACTAAAATCTCATATTAATTAATATAGTTAACTTAGCATAGTGTATATAACGATATATGACAATATATATTGCACGCAGACAACTTTGTGGTCTTTCCGCGAAAAGAAATGCATCAATATATTACACAAGGTACAAAAGTGTGGTCTTTCCACAAAAAGAAATGCATAAATATATTACACAAGGTAAGAAGTGTGGTCTTTCCACCAAATAAATGTAAAGTGAAACTTATATGTTACACAAGATAATAAAGTGTGGTCTTTCCACAAAAAAACATAACATGGTTTAAAACCAATAAAGGCCAAGGAAAACAACTTAAGGACAAACATAAGTTGCCTGGGCAATCTTGACACATCAATAAGTTCATATAGTCAAATAACGTGCTAAACACCTAGTTTCTGTAGTACAGAAAAAACTTGACTATAGAAAACATTGTGTTGCCAGATTTTAAAACAGCAAATTTAGGTAGGCGGATTTGCCCAAAGAAATAATCTAGTAGATCAACAACCTCTACATAATCTGTAACGTGCTAAACACATCATTGGCCTTCCAAAAATCAGAATTATGAAACGTTATTGTGATACTAGATCATGCATATGCCTTCTTAAGAACACATTAACGCACTATACCAAGTTGGCATAACCAATCCTAGGAGTATGAATGGACACACTATAAATAGTCATACTCTAGGTTAATTACTTAAATTTAAAAGTATATAGCTCCACCAGTATCCATTTATCAAAAAAAAGTAATAAACTGTAAAACTATATTACCAAAACAAAGGTTAAATAAAACCAAAAAGGTCACACGGTTTATAATTCTGAAGGAATTATAAACCAACATTTATGAGTGTACGGAAACACACTAAACTATACAATAGTTAGTTACACTCCGTAAATAACGAAACTTAAATATATTTGGCTTCACTACTTCCAATTATAAGTGCCAAAAAAATTTATAAAAAAAATCCAAAAAATTGTGAAAAAGGCAAATTTGACCATGTTGACCGCTTGAGTTGAAGAAATTAAGACGGAAGGAAAGTTAGTAAGAATAAAAGCAGGTGTACTTAGCTTTTACCCGTAGATCCTAATCGCACCAGACATCAGTACCCCTCCCTGGACTCTCGATAAAACTGCTGACGCAATCCATGCCACATGGAAACTCAAGAACTCCGGGTGGACACAGGAAGTTGAATGATTGGATTGGAAATCTCTAAACTTGGTCTTAATTCATCGTAGAAGTAAAAAGATGGAAAGTAGCTTGACGGAAACGCTGGTTACAGAGTTGGTCGTAGGCTTTAAACCATGATGTGGAAGTTTAAGCCTAGGTGGTCATTATGAGAAGTGTGGTCAGTAGAAAGGTAATCTTAGAAGTTGGTAGAAGGGTAGCCCTTGAAGTTGGTAGAAGGTTAGCCCTTAAAGCCTATTAATAAAAAACTTACATCAGCCCCCACTATTCTATGAGTTAATAAAAATCAAGGTTTACAAAAAAATGAATTTTTACAAATTTTTCTTACTGATTTTTAAGGTTATTCCTTGAATCTTGTTTTCTTTTAAATATTTTTAGGTCTTACAAACTGTGCAGTGGATTTGAATAATTATGAAACTGCTCTAACTACCAACTTCTAACAGAAATAAACAATAAAATTTAATGAACTATAAAAATATGCTTGTTATATTATAAAAAATTAAGTAAACTGCACACTGACCAGTTTTAAAGGTACCTAATAAAAACTTTACAAAAATTTCAAAAAAAATTAAAAAAAATGGTTTTGAGATATTTAAAAAAATAATATAATTCAAAAATCAGTAATCCTCAATTTTGTAAGTGATAGTAGGAAATCAAAAAAATAATTTAGGCTTATAGAAAATAGAAAAACATACCGGTTGTTCTGGCTTATGAATCTGTCAGATTACATTTTTCACTTTGTTGAAAATTTTTGGACACCACTTAGTGCTGCATTTCTAGTGTTGAAAAGAGCTCATCTTTTGGTGTCTTTCTATTTTATAGTAGTCACTCCCTTTACCCCGGGACCCCTTAAAATTCACTGGTTCCCCAACTACACTCCGACTTGACTGTTTTTTATTAAATTTTTTACACTAACCAAGACGACTGCTTCGTCGAATTTAACACTTTAAATGCATTTATAATATTAAAATTTTAAATAGTAAAGATTACTGTTCTACGTAGGCTGTCTTTATTACATGGAGAAAGATGAAAAAGGATAGATATTCTCTCGCATTATCTGCTTCGACGTATGTGATTCCTGTACCTTTTTACGTATGTTCGACAAAGACAACTAGAATGGATCGATATTAGATGGATGGCTTTCGCAGACGTTTCTTAGGCTAGTAAAAACCGGCTTTGCGACGATTTTGTAGCATGCTGGAGTTAATCGCAAGATTAGTGTAGGAAGTCAGGTTGGGGTATTGAGAAAATTGGTAGGTTTGCTTTTATTAATTTGACTTGTAATGTTTTGACTAAAAAAACATTACAAACCATCTCTAACGTGATTTCTTTGAATTAAAGAAAATAAAATTAAAAATTAAATTTAATTATAAACCGCCCGTGCTCAACACGCCGGATCAATCGCAGTTGATTTCAACCGTTCGGACCCCTTTTTTTTAGCGGGGGCACTATGCCCCTTCTTCTAGAAAAGCGTTAGTTGTCGTACCTGTCAGGTGGAGGCTTCCGTCCTTATTGATGTTAATTCACCACGGACACAGGAATAGTTATAATTGAAAATATAAAAATTTATATAAGAAAGATCTTTAAATAAATAAATAAATAAATAAATAATACATTTATTTGCAACAAGATTATCATAGACGAGATTATACATTGGTTTAGCTTTAGTTGCAAAAAGGAGCCAAAAACAATAAAAATTGATCAAAGTTTGCCCCCTATTGTTAGTACCACAAAAATACAAACTAAGAATAAGTATCAAGTAAAAAAAAATATTTACCTATACCTAAATAATTTCCAAAAAAATAGAATTACTAATCTAAATAAAACAAATAATAAAAAAAAAATCGAAAAAGGGAACCTGTGAAATAAATATCTAAACAAAAAAGAAAAAAAACAAATAATGACAAATAAATAAATAATAACCGGGATATTAATAAATTAACATATAAAATAATTAAACAAGACTTGGTTAATATCAAAAATTAATACACATCCGCAGAATAAATTTAAAATAAAAAAAAAAACAAAAAAACAGGCTCCAGGAACATTACTATGCTTCGAACGTAATACTTTATCGCTTTGACGCCTACGCATTGGGTATTTGCAATAGTAGTGCACACGGAGAATTACCAGTCTACAAATTAAGGCTTTTATCTAATGGAAGGCGAGATTACACCGATTAGGGATGGTTTTGGCCTAGTTTAATATCGAAAAAGGCCTTTTTACCTTTACAAAACACCTCTACGATAGTCACACAGAGTAGCACCAACCCTACCTCTACTACAAGAATGGACGAGAACAAAAGTGATTATGATGATAATGAAGATTCTGAAATTGATTATAATTCGTGTACCGTTTACGATATCGCAGTTTTCATTTTTCAGATTATCTATATGTTTCTCTCTATTTTGTTTTATATAGCTACAATTTTTCATTTAAGAAAAAAATCTTTGTGTAATCACTGTATTAGTGGTTAAAACAAAACGTGGTGATAATAAAATGAATAATAGATATACAAAAAAAATGTAAACAGGATGTAATTATGAGTGTTTCAATCTTTAAATAAATTTTTTGTTTTTCTGTAATTTGGTTTTTTATTTATATTAAAAGAAAATTAAACTATTATAAATGTATAAAAAACGCTATATATAGGTTTAAAAAATTTTATTATTTTTTCATTAATTTATTGAATTCTTCCTTCTTCCCACTGATTAGGATGCTCCAGACGTAATTCTTCCAAAACTTCTTCTGTTTGATATTTCAGTGCGTATTCCCAATCAATACGTGATGCGTGTTTTCGAATAAACTTCTCGCTTAGAATCTGGTATCGACATAAAAGTGACCACTAGAGATCGTGTTTAAATAATTCCATAAAGTTTTCACTCAGTTTTTGATACTTTGATACATGCGACCAATTCATTTTATTTAAAAATGTTACCATAAAGTCCTCACTTAAATGTTGATGCTTGCATATCAGGCCCCAGTCTACGTTTAGTTGAAAAAAAATAATAAACGATTCGCTTATCACAGGAGATTTTGAAATCTCATTCCAAATTTTTTCGGCACACTCAGAAACCATTTTTATATTTTTCTTCTTTACTGGTTGAAAATCTGTTCTAAAATGACCCTTTCCCTTCTCGCGTTAAACCTTTTAATTACCTATTTGCTCTTATCAAAAAATTAAACAAAAACAGTTTCTCAATATTTATTAATAAGTAAAACACTTGGCAACGTCGCATTGGGCTCTCAACGTAACGAGATCCATCTTTTCGCGATGACTCCCGTTCGAATATTAATTTTAACCATGCTTAAGCCATTCGACGTTGCCACTTCGTTTAACTTCAACATTCACGTTGGAATTTTGCCCATTTTTACTTAACAACCAAAACACTTGGCAACGTCGCAAAGATCCCCACACTGTAATAGGATCCATGTTTATGCTGAGGCTCGCAAATAAATTATAATTTTTACCGTGCTTAAGTCGTGCACGGTTGCCAAACTCTTTTTACACCAAAAGACAGAGACAACTACACCTTTGTCCTCTTTCTCTTACTCACACACTTCGCGCGCGTCTACATGCTTTCGACAACCACACCAACACAGGGGAGGGGGGCTTGGGGGGCGGAACCCTACTCACCCCAACCCTCATCCTTTCACACTGGTCACCTGATCGAAGCACGCTACTACTGGCACCCGGACACGTGACACACCCTGATCCTTTCTTTACACATTTTCATCCAGGTCACCTCATACAGGTCACGTGAACCAGTTTGAAAACTCGACCGGAAGCCCATAAGAAATAACATAGGATGACGTCACAGATTGTATATTTATACCCTACTTCTTCCTTCCGAATTTCAGTCATGGACATCTTAGTTTTCTTCTTTTCAGAAGAGTCTTTAGTAAGATCACAGCTTTGTCTTGAACGACCCATAGGCCTAAATGTCATCGGCATCTTATTTAGAATTACATCGTCCTCAGGAATTCCCTCTTCGATAGCAAGATTGTCGTCTTCGATAGCCAATTTGCTGAAGAAGTTGCCCAATAGACTACCGTCCTCTCTGATGATACCGGTATGCAGATATTCTCGAGCGCAACGGTTCCATTTTCTCCTCTGGCTCCTACATGCTCCTCTACGATTGTGTAGTCTTTTTATGGCTGACCAAATCTCGTAGTAAACTTCGGATTTTTTGTAGCCGCTTAGCTTAGGTGGTGCATCACTGTTATTCAGAACAAAAGCAAGCAATATAGCATGGTTGTCACAAAATATTTGTGTTTGTTTTCTCGCTTCATCACGAAGCGATTTGACAAACTAAAACACTGCAGTGTTCACAACCACCAATGTAACTTTTAGGTTTGTTGTTCTTTTGTTCGAGCTTGAAAGCATTATTGCTCAAGTTATATGCTTTTGTTCTTGCAGCCACGGCTTTAGTGTAAAGGTCTCGGTAATAGCCAAGACGGATGTTTGTTTTTTCTTTTATTACCTCTTTAATTTTGGCGAACAATTCATGTATGTTGCCGACTCGCTTGACATCGCTCTGCCTTTGTGGTAGGTTACGTTTTTTCATTTCTAAGGTGGTTTTGTTTTTTTTTTGTTTTTCAAAAAACCTACAACCACTGGATTAAATACATTAACTTTCTCCGGTTGATGGACGCCAAATTATTGCTAACAATCTTGTTAGCGTGAGCCTCACCTTCATTTTGTTGGAAAACATTTTCGGCCCACTGGCCAAACTTCCTAATAAGACTGCCGGTAAGACCAGCAGAGTCGTCGTTGAATAGTGGAGACCATTACGCAAAGCTCAATGGTTCGGTGTATTTGTACTGGGCAGTATAATTGTTGTACCGCTGTAAAGTTACGAAATAATCATTATTCATGAGTTCGATTTCATTGAACTCAACCTGAACGTCCATTTGTAGTTCAACCTTGGGAGTAGCAAAATTGTCGTCTGAAAAACCAACAAATAATGGATAATGAATGAATTAATGGAATAATTTTTGCCTTAAAGGCAATGGCAATGCTTCGTTGGCTAATGTCAGTAAAGCTTTCTCTTTTAATGCAAGCTTCTGCTTGAATTCTTCGAAATTCTTCGCCACAATCTGTAGCAACTGTTTAGCTAAAGAAACCATCTCTAACGTGATTTCTTTGAATTAAAGAAAATAAAATTAAAAATTAAATTTAATTATAAACCGCCCGTGCTCAACACGCCGGATGAATCGCGTTGATTTCAACCGTTCAGACCCCTTTTTTTTAGCGGGGGCACTATGCCTCTTCTTCTAGAAAAGCGTTAGTTGTCGTACCTGTCAGGTGGAGGCTTCCGTCCTTATTGATGTTAATTCACCACGGACACAGGAATAGTTATAATTGAAAATATAAAAATTTATATAAGAAATATCTTTAAATAAATAAATAAATAAATAAATAATACATTTATTTGCAACAAGATTATCATAGACGAGATTATACATTGGTTTAGCTTTAGTTGCAAAAAGGAGCCAAAAACAATAAAAATTGATCAAAGTTTGTCCCCTATTGTTAGTACCACAAAAATACAAACTAAGAATAAGTATCAAGTAAAAAAAAAATATTTACCTATACCTAAATAATTTCCAAAAAAATAGAATTACTAATCTAAATAAAACAAATAATAAAAAAAAATCGAAAAAGAGAACCTGTGAAATAAATATCTAAACAAAAAAGAAAAAAAACAAATAACGACAAATAAATAAATAATAACCGGGATATTAATAAATTAACATATAAAATAATTAAACAAGACTTGGTTAATATCAAAAATTAATAAAGTTATTATAAACGACAAAAAGAATACTGTAGAATACTGTTGATTTTTCAAAAATGCACATCCGCAGAATAAATTTAAAATAAAAAAAAAACAAAAAAACAGGACATACCACGGTCCAGGTACTTAGGAACTTGATTTAACCCTTAAACAAAAGCTTCTTTATTTCGTTCTTAAATCTTGACTGATTAAGAGATTTAATGTTACGAGGAACACTGTTATATATTTTTGTTATGTTATAAGAAAATGATCTTTCGAAGAGACTGGTGCGATGTGGAGGTATTGTTAAGCAGTTTTTTAATCTCTCACTAAGCCCATAAGAACTCGTTCTAAAATTATTTTTTTTAAACAAATATGGGGGTTGTCTTGTGTTTATGACCTTATGAAAAAAGCACAAAGAATGCAGCTTTCTTCTCTGTTTCATTTTTAACCAATTAGCATCTTTTAGTTTGTAGGAAATTCGGTCATATTTTCTTATAGAATAAATAAACCGTAGACATGCCCTTTGTACTTTTTCAATGCGCTCCGAATCTTTTGAGTCTAGACAGGGATCATATATTATATCGCAGTAATTAAACTGGCTTAAAACCAAAGAATCGGACAACTTCACTTTAAGACTCTCAGATAAAATATTTTTGCTAGGATACAACATTTTTAAATTGCAATATGCACGTTGAATGCATTTATTAATATGTGGCTTAAATCGCAGCTGGTCATCAAAAATAAGTCCTAAATTTTTTGCAGTTTTTGTCACTTCTTAGTTTTGACCATCTACTTTAATATTAATTGGTGTTTCCAACTTTTTGCCAAAAAGCATCACACAAGACTTTGCTGGATTTATTATTAAATTGTGAGATTTTGAATGTACTACAAGGCGATCAATGTCACTATTTATTTGTTCTTCTGCCACATCTTTATTTTCTTTTTTAAATGACTTGGGTATCATCAGCATAGGTGTAAGATTCACAGTGGCGCAAGCAATTCAACATTCCAGAAACGTAAATTGTAAATAATAAAGGTCCTAAAATTGAACCCTGCGGCACGCCACTGGATATCCTACCCTTGTCCGATACACCACTTTCTGTTTCTACAAACTGAAATCTGTCTGTCATATATTCCTTTATAAGACTGATGGAAAAATCTGAAAATCCAATGTAGTGCAGAATCGCAAATAATAGATTATGATTTATTCTATCGAACGCCTTGGAGTAGTCTATTAAAACTAAAGCAGTGCTGTTTCCCTTATCCGATTCTCTGATTATATCATCCGTTTCATCTAAAAGCGACGTTGTACAGCTGTAGCCCGATCTAAATCCAGACTGCTGCGGAGGTAATATGTTATATACATTCAGATGTTGTCTAATTTGCTCATTTAAAATCTTTTCCAACACTTTTGATAAAACTGGCAGTATACTGACGGGGCGCATATCATTAAAAGATTCTGGTGCGTTTTTTTTAGGAAGTGGTTTAACACGTGCGATTTTCCATTGTTCCGGAAACTGACCACTCAACAAACATGAATTTATAATGTTACTTAAAAACGGCAATATTCTTGGACAACATAAAAGAATCATTTCAATATTTATACTATCCACTCCAGCTGAAGCTGATTTTATTGAAAACAAAAACTTTTTCACCTCGTCCGTGTCAACTGTGTGGAAGTTAAAGTTGGAATTTATATCGGTCTTTGTGTTGTTTTTGTAAAAGTTAATTAAATTATTATCAATTGTCGGATTTCCAGAAGATGTCTCCAAGAAATAATCGTTTAGCTCATTTGGTTTGACTAGAGATGTTGGAATTGCCCCCAAAGATTTTTTAGAGTAAACACCGTATTCTCTTAGCTTTGGCCACAGATATTTTGGCTTGTTGTTTTGCCTTAATACTCTCTCAAAAAATGCTTTTTTTTCATTATGAACAGCGATGTTGACCTGGTTTCTAAGTTGTTTATAGTATGACCAATTTAGTAGAGTATAAATGTACATATCTCTGACGTCACCCATGTATTTTCTTATGGGTTTCCGGTCGAGTTTGAGCAGGGTCACGTGACCCGAAGTGAGGTGACCTGGGTGAGTATTAACTAGTGAAACGATCAGAGTGTAGCGCGCAGGCCCCAGAAGGCCCGCCCCCTGGTGGTTGTATTTCAGTGTGAAGGAGTGAGAGCGGGAGAGAGAGCGAGAGAGAGAGAAATAATGAATTAATTAAAAAAAGTGTGAAATTGTGGAGAATCGAACCTGCGATGTTGACGTTGGAGAGATTGTCGCCTAAGACCACCCGGCCACCGGCCTTGTTGATATGGTTTTGTTAAATGTTGTATAGATAAAAGACGTCAATGGGAGTGATAAAGTCGGCATTAATGTCTTTCTCTATCGCTCTCTTTCTATCCAACGTAAATGTTGATGCAAAACGAAGTGGCAACGTTGAACGACTTAAGCAATGTTAAAATTAGAATTTGAGCGGGAGTCGTCGCGAGAAGATGGATCCCGTATCATTGCGAGCCTGTTTCGACGTTGCCAAGTTTTTTGCTTATTAATTAAAAATAATTAATAAACGAATTTAAGTAATAAAGAGGTATTTTATTTCATAATTATATATGCAATAGGTACAATAATACAGGTGTTGTAAGAAAAACAAAAGAAATACATTTTTTAGGTTAAAAAGTGTTGAATTTATAATAAACTAAAACTAAATAAAATTGTTAAGCGTAAAGTGTCCCCAAGGTAATGTAGAAATCTTGTCTTCAGTTATATATCTCTTATCATCTAAAGAGCTTAAAGCAGACTTGCATACAGAAATTGAATAATTTTGACAAAGTTTACTCTGTATGGTATTAAATTTAGCCTTTAAGTTTACATCATTAAAAAGACAATTGAAAAAGTCATCAAAGACGATATTTCTAACTCCCGAACCCCCTACCCCTTTTATTTTTGATTTTTTCTCTTTTCCTTCTACTATGTATGAGTAAACCTTAGATCTTAAGCAAATGAAATCAGTTAAAATTTTTCCTTTAATTTCGTCTTTCATGAAACCTGGTACTTTTTTATTTAGCCTAGGGATACCGTAGATATTATCAATATCATAATCACTAGTATCAAACATTTTCTCTGCGTCTCGTTTTATTATGTCATATAAAGTAAGCAAATTATTATTTTTTGACGTAAACTCAAAAACAAAGGCATCGGTATCAATATAACAAATCTTAACATTATAATGAGGCGCTACACTTCTAAGAATATAATTATAGTAAAAGTTATACAGAACAGTTTTACTTATTTCTAAAATGGAAAAACCGACAAAAATGGGTTTATTAAACAGAATTTCCGTTCTTTTCAATTCAATAGATACTAGATTTTTATCAAAAATTACAATATTTTTAAACTCAGGTCTTGAAATTAGTTTACGCGCCTGGTTCCAGTTGCTTGCTAAAACAATGTTCCTTTTTTTTCTATCTCTTTCAATGGTTTTTCCATAATTGCCATTAATAACAAGTTTAAAAAAGTCTTTTTCAAAATCGTTTTTTGCTTGCATTCTCATTTTGGTATTAAATTCAATAAACTGTCTTAACCAGGGTTTTTGACTAAAACTTAAAATTTTGTGAATTTTCTTTAAAATTAGACCCTCTTCTAGGCACTGACATAAATTTTCAAAGTGAATAATATAATTAAACTTATCTTCCAAGGTGCAAAGTAATTTTTCACACTTAGAAGAAGGAGGACATTGTTTTATTGGGCAAAAAGGTAAAAATTTATGTTTGTCGTGTATATAACTAGGATAAATCAGATCTACCTCCAAAATAATGCCTTGGGATCCTTCTTTCTTGTACTCTAACATAAGCTCTAGAAAAGAGGAACGATTTTGAAATTTTTTAAAAATTTTTTGAATTTCATCCTGACCTACCCATAAAAAATCTCCATAAGGTAAACTGCCCATTTGACAATATCCATAGAGGTTATTTAAATCCCAATATCCCAAATAAACTTCCGGTTTAGAACTGTCATAAGTGGGTGGATAAAAACGATTATTACAACGACTGTATCGGTGAGAGGCCTGACAAATGCCTCCTCGAATGCCACGTTCAATAAACAAAATCTGATCTATATCTGTTAAAAGTTCTAACTTTACTTTTGAGAATAATAGAGACGAGGCCCAAGACAATCCTGGAAGGGTATAAAATGCGGCAGGATCTAAACCATAGTATTTAAAAGCGATATCTCGAAAATTTTGAAAAACTATACTTAGGAGATGTACATCTACCTGTAGGTAAATATCTCCAAATTCACCCAAATTTTTACATTTAAAAGTGTCCCACACCTTTTTGGCGTGTTCGTAATCCAGGTCAGAGATAGGTTCCTCTTTTAAGACATTGAAAAAACAAATTTTCGGTGGTAAATCTGATATTAACAGTTTATCCCAACTATCCACAAAATCGTAAGGGAAAACACCTTTTCTTGTAATCATATCGAATTGCTGTTCAAGTGGAAATTCTGTTTTTAACGGTAAAAGAAATTTAGGATCTAAATTTTTAACGAGCTTGTCTAATGAAGTAGGTAAAAAACGAAACGAGTCCAAAAAAACCAATTTTAAGTCACCCATATAAATAGAGAAAGAGATGTAGTTCTCATGATTCTCCGGTAATATATTAACTTGGCCAAATTTTGAAAGTGCTCTAAGAAAAATTTTGGAATCGTAATTTAAGTTATGAAAAAACACAGGAATATTTTTATCTGATTTGATCTGTAAATTACAATTGTTACATATAAAATTGATAAATTTGCCTGTGTAGTGGTCATGATGCAACACTCTTGGGTTTTCATCACAGTAAAATTCGGCGCATACTGAACAAGTATTCGAATGAATATTAGCACCTTCAAAATTTTCCGATTCCAAAGAAAATGTCTGATTAGACATGAGAACTTGTTTCAATAATAATGAAATGTTTGAAATTTCTTTTTTTAAATTTTGAACAAACCATAAGGCAGCATCAGGACCTCTATACATGTTAAATTTATTATACCTACTATCATATGAGCATACTATTTTATAGGCAACACTATAGGCTTCATGTCTTTCATAAAAATTCTGATAAGAGTAAAGCGGATCAGGTAAACATGTGCTAATTTTACCTGTAAAGCATTCGAAATCAGCATAAATTACAAATGGTTTTAACATTAATGCCTTAAATGAACTAAATTTTAAAATGTTGTCTGGTTTTTCAGGCACAATTATTTTCTGAGGCGAAAAAAGGCTACAATTTTTTATGTGTGTTTGAAATTTTTCTGACGAAGAAAAATGATTAAGACATGAATCACATACGAACATTTTACCTCGATTACTGGTTACTTGCTTTTTAACTAACTCCGACAAATCCGTAATTAAACAAAAATGACCTATTCTTTGAGATTTTTGTAGGAAAAGTAAGTTAATGTGATTTTCTTTTTTAGATTTTGTGTGATATATGGGTCCACTAAGACATTTTTTATCTTTATCGACACCAAAAATATTTAAAGAAATAGTTGGATTTTTCCTTTCAAATTTGGAAATATCCGCTAGCTTTACTGGCATTTCAATATCATCAAATTTAAAAATTTTATATGGATCCTGAGGATAAGATTCGGGTTTATCGCAGTTTTTGGAAACTGGGTAAAAAAAAGCAAGCAAACAGTAAATAAAACATCTTCTGTCATTATTATGAATATTAAGTATACCCTTACGAGACGACAACCATTCTGGAAGTGTGGTGTATGTACTGACCCCTGCACTCAATGGAGAAAACTGATTGACTGAAACTAGCAGGTGGGAAACCGATAGAAATCTCCATCCTGAACCCTTTTCATAGAAACTCTCCATCTGCAACAAAGAAATATTCTTTTAAAAATTTAAATCTAGAGACTATAAATTATTAATGGAAAATTTAGAGCATTAGAAAAGTATAAAGAAAAAATAAAAAATCACCTTTTTTAATAGAATTTCCTCCATATTATTCAGGACGTTGTCAATATCAGTAGAGGCCGTAATTTCACTGTTTGAAGTTCCAAAACTCTTGTAGTCCTGTTCTTCAGAGGAAGGTAGTTCGTAGAGGCAATTAAGACGAAAATTTACTTTTAAGCTTCCTTTTTTAACTCTTAGAGCATTTAATTTCCTGATTAAAAGTTTTTTGCAATCTTCTAAAAAATTCCGGGGTTCTATATGTGAAAAGTTTATAATAATACCAGTCAAAATGCGAGATTCGAATGCAGAAGCAATTACTTTCCATTGTATAGCATCACTTGAGGAATCTTGTCCATTTTCTTCACCATCACCTCTACCTCTAACAGAACGGGTAAAACTTGAGATTTTATGTTTAGTTCGTAAAATGTAACTTTTTAAAAGGGAAGTAATAAATTCAATTTTTAATTTTTCACCAACACTAATATTAGACGTATTAAGTTTTTTAGTGCACTGTCTTAAATGTTTTTCCAAAAATAATAAAAACTGTTCGTATTCCTCGAAGGTTGAAGTCCTATTATTAATTTCCAACACCTGATTTATTATGTCATCCATAATGTTATTAATTTTTTATAAATTCGAAACAATTTGCGGGATTGGCACTTCCAGGGATTTCTTTTTTTCCTATAAATATGACACTACAACCATTACGGGACAAAAAGTCGTCGCACACAGAATCCGTTAATAATTGATTTAGTCTTTTGGGTAAAAACAAAACGTGATTTTCAAGCTCACACAGTGTAGTGCGTCCAAAAGCAGTCTTGACTTTCTTAAAAGAAAGAACTTTGTGGGGTACCCCCACTTCCATGTCTTCTACATCGATCTTGGGCTTGACGTTGCAACATGCTACTTGATTGACTTTTTCCATTTTGATTAATTTGATTTTTTAAATTTGGGTAACACTTGTGATCAGGACCGTTGTCGGAATTAAACTAAATAATAATCTCACCGATTTTCTTTTAAATATAATAAAAACAGGATGTTTTTCACTTTTCACTTTTCACTTATCGTAACCGCAATTTATCTGCCCACACTCACACCCACACCTTCTGTTAATTATGAGAATTACAAAATGGACAAAGGTTTTTGAAAAAAAACATGAAAAGTTCTTTATCACACAAACAGCATTTTAGTTTCCAATACGTTTCATAATGGGTCTTATCCATATGGTAGTGACATGTGGTGAAGAGAAATCGTTCCTGTTCAGCATTCTCAGTCCACCCTTCTGTTCTGAAACAGAAGTCGCAATAAATTCCATTTCCATCTTCGGGAAAATCATCTTTAATATAAGACTCCACAATACATATATTTTCCAAATCATTAATATTGCGTACCTCTCTGTATTGTTCCGAAAAATTTATAACACTGGAACATCCGCTGGAGTAAGTGCTATCTTGGCTCATTATGTGGTTTTAATTCGTAACGTTCGACACTTAAACTGAAACTGGTATCTATTGCATATAATACTATGATAAAATACCCCTCTTATCCCCATCTATTTATTTTCATTCCATCCTTTATTACCCTTTCTTCCCTACTTTTTTGTTCTCTATTTACCACTCCTCCTCCTCCTCCGTGTTTGAAACCCTCTAAAAGAAAAAACAAATATAAAAAATAAAAAAAAAACAAAAAAAGAAAAGCTTCTGCGTTTCTGTATCCCATTCAAAAACTAGGAGAAGCAAAAAATAACTCGCAGCTTCTAAATGAGATTAAAAAACACAGAATTAAAGCAAAACAAAAAATAATCAAAAATGCATTTCAAAAATATGATAAAAATTTTCAAAATTAAAGCAAAGTAGGGACTTACGATCACAATACATGACGTCTCTACGTCTTTATAGACTTTAATGGGGATGGTTTCCACCACCCCGGAGAAAATCATCTCCCAGTCTTCATGCGGTGGACTGACATCAGGTGAAAAGACAACCCCCTCTATGAAGAGGGGGAAAATGATGTCGTTGAATAAAAAATATGTTAAAACTCTTGACACCTCCAGCCCTAAAAAGGTTAGCATAAGGATAGAAAAAATATTCTTTGAATAACTTAATCAAAAAACTACCAAAAATTAACTAGGATTTATATTCATAGTCCTTTCTTCAAGAAACAAGAACTCCTCAAGAAATACGAAACCTCAAGGAAGGACTAAGAAAAACAATCCTAAGTAAGAAAAAATTTAGTAATACTTACAGGTCACAACCTCGTCATGTATTATGACAGGCACCATATCAAAAAAAAATTGTACTTCACTTTCTGGCATTTTTATTGCTAAACCGATTGAAATTTGAAATAAAACTAATAAAGTATATATATTTCTAATAAATGCATTTTGCATTTTTTATCCCAAGTATAGGAGATTCAGGAAGTGTGCAAAAATTAGATAAAAATAATACAAAATCGTAACAATGTAATTTATTTAGAAAAACAAATCTACTTTTAGCCTAGAAAATACATAGAATTGTGTAAATATAAGGGTATATAATTAAATCATTAGAAAATTATATTCTAGGGCACTAAACCATGTTACGTACAACACCAGACAACGGTAGGTATTCGAAAACACAATCGTGAATTATGACGCAATAGGCAACCCATTTTGAATTAAAATTTTCTGAACTTTGAAATTCCAATTTTACATCCACCGTACTGCTTTTGATTGATTCTGTCTGCCTGCTACAATCAATAACATAAATTGGATTACTGTGGAATTGGTCAAAATTCATGAGTGGTTCAACGCAATTTTTGCCGTAAAATGATTTTTGAAAATCCGTATACATCCTATACAGCTCACTTATCTGTTTATCTGAAAAATTTAAATTTAGTGCCTCGTAGGGATACACCTCGGAGTTAAGAAAAAGTTTTATATCGGTAATGTTAAGATCATCGAAAAAGCTGCTATCTTTTTTCGGATTGTTAAGACGTTCTTTCTGAAATCCCACGATTACGTAACGAGGTCGTTCCAAATTGCTAGCAGTTTTTACCATCCATATATCCTTCTTGGACTGTTTTAATGAGGGAAGTTCAAAAATTTCCCATTTTCGGAATGGAATCATCACGGGTGTGTCCTGGGCTATTCTACTAAGCATTTCAATCTTTATGTTATCGTTTGGAAACACATGTTTAACCTTGAGTTCGAGCGCGGTTAACTCTATGCTTGCAGTCTTTGTGCCCGAGCTCTCATAGCAATTGGTGTCCATTCTCGACCTTACTAATCGAAATTTATGACGACCTGCGATGACGTTTTTATAGTCGTTGAAAATTCCAAAAAGAAAATTAAGTGGGATGCGAAGGCTAAACTTTTTGGAAGTCGAATTTATAGTTTTGAGCAGTCCATCGGGATAATTCCATCCTGCTGGGGATAGTGCCACGCCCTCCTGCGACGAAAGGCTAAGTAAAGCTCGGAACGTGCACAATAATCCCGGATCACGCACTTTATCTATTTCTTTTCCATTCAACTCGTACGTAACGGATTCGAAAAGAAAAACACCAAAATTGTTGGTCGTATTAATAGTACCAGTTCCTTCAGTGGATTCCTTTATTTGTCCTTCAATGTAAAGCTCTGCCTGACTAAGATCCATAAATGTATCATGTTGATTTAAAACTATTTCTATTTCGTCGTTATTTTGGAAACTTTTGGTGTACGGATGGTATGTGTGCCATTCTTCACGGACTACGCTTTCGTCCGATCTAATCGAGGAGAATATTTGAAGTTTTTCGAAGGCGGAAGCCATACTTTGATCCCAAGAGCTGAAGCAGTAATATATTCGAATTACTCAGAGATTGGGGACGTAGTAGTGATCCGCTTGATGGTTTGATGTTGAATGATGATGAATGAGCACTGTTCGACAATCTTAAGTAGGGAGCTGTGTACGCATCCTGTCGTTTATCTTTAAAAACTAACCCCATCTCGTTTCAGTTCTAATCTAATAACTACCTCTTCGCCTTGAAAATTAACAGGTCTACCGTCTTGATCTAGAAGATGCAATGTTATGTTGTCGATGATGTTCTTATTAACTTTGAGAAAAATCGGATTGGGAGGATTGATATTTATACTGAACCCTGGATCGACGAGAGGTGCAAATTCATACAGTGTGTGCGAAATATCGTTGTCGTAGTAAGAGCCTGTGATAATGTTACACTCGATCCGAATCGTGACCACCTGTATTATTTCTACAGGTGAGTTGGAAATGTGATGTGTGTTAGCGGATAATATTTGCGGAGAAAAACCCAACAATTTACCTATGCTATCCTTAGGTTTGAAATCGATATCATACTCGCTCAAAAGTTCTACTTTTAACGTGTTATTATTCTCTTTAAGAGAAAACTTGCTAAAGGGTTCGTAATCACTCCATGCGTTATCACCAAAAGCCATCTGATCTTGAATATATTTTTGCAAGTCAACTAATTCATAAACCCCTGTAGGTATTTCGATAACCAAATGTTCTCCTTCAGTGATGTAATACAACTTGTTTCGTCCCGGTTCAATGTTGGGAATAGTGTTCCATGTGTTCATTGAAATCAATGCTAGCGAATAGTTGTATTTTGGATCTAATTCTATGGGAGGAAAAAATGATGCCGATAAATGGTGACTTCGCCCCGTTAGGGTAAATGTAAGAGACATTTCTTTGAATGGTTGTCCAATTGGCACGAAGGATAGGATAGGACTGATAAATAAAAGAATACGTCACTACTGTTTATTGTTGTATTAAGCGAGTACGCGTACAGAGAATGTTCACTTGCAATCATCATGTTGTATACGGTATTGTTGAAAAAATAAAAATCATAAGTTATGGCACTAAAATTTATTTATTTATTACATTAGATCATTGGTCACAAGTTTCTACATCAGATTCATCTTCTTCATCAGATTCATCTTCTTCTTCATTAGATTCATCTTTTTCTTGACACTCTCCATTTTCCTTGAAACACAGAAATTCCGAATAGTCAGAACCGGAACATATGCTATCAAAATCAAGATAGTGATAGCGTGCAGGCACAAGAGTACGATCACAATAATCACAGCGTTCACCGTGAAAAATGGTATGCATATCTACAGATTCGTCAGCATCCTGAGAATCTTCTTCAGAGGAATCTTCCTCGGAATTTTTATCGTTATCCAAATATTCGTCTTTATTTTTATACGACATGATTGACGACAGTATACTCTTTATTCTAATGTATTCGAGCTTTTATAGTTGTTGGACACTGGAGGAGGGGTAGAATGTTGTGACGTCAATTATTACTGATTATTATAAAGAAACGTCAAAGACAAGTGACCACAATTATAGGTATTGAACCTCTGATATTGATCCAAATTAAATAACACTCTACAATTTTTAAAGTATCTAACTAGTTCCAAAGGAGGTTTAAGCCCTCCAAAACTATCAAAGTAAACAACAGTAGATCCATTTTTCTTGTAAGCTACCCAATGGGTTCCAAATGATTCCTTAGAATCTAGATTAACAATTCCCGTTTCTTTTTTCCATACAAGTCCTTTCGGAAGCGAATTTCTCATAAAAACACCTCTAAAATGTGGGATTTTTAGAATTTTTGCATATTTTTTAAGTTCAATGTCAGTTAGCGCGCGTCTGGGTAGCTTTATTGGGAGTTTTTTGGCATCTTCTTAAGATACATTCCGTAACCCGATTTATACTTATGTAGATAGAGTCCACTGCCTTGTCGTCCCAACGCGATGGCTTCCATCTTCTGATTATGACGTTCGGCTTCCTTAAGCCTTTCGCGTGCTATTTTTGCATCGTTGACGGCTTTCGCGACAGCTGCCCCTCCTCCTGTCAATGTACCCAATGCACCCAATGCAGAAAGAACGATTGGGATTAGAGGAAGCAACCCTCCTGATTTGGGTATCGGAATGACTCGAGGCATTTTAATGTTCTTTGTACCTCCTGCATCTTTAACAGTTTTCTTAGCATATTTTATTAGAGCATTCATACGTTTAACATTCGAAGACTGACCGTCCCCAATTATTCCCTTTATATCCTTGATCCTAGCCTTTTGCTTTAATGGTCTTAGGATAGCCGAAAAAACGGTCTTTTTCTTATTATTTTTTCTTTTGGTTCCCATGCCTAATTTTCGTTTAATCTTCATCGCTGCGGTGACGATCAAACCGTCGGCTTTTTCTTTAAGACTGGAATCTTTTGCTTTCACCCGATCCCACGCCTTATTCTCTAAAATAAAGTCTGCCTTATGCCTATCTTCTAGGTTATCACTTTTTGAGTAGGCAATATCGTGTTCTTTGCACGCGTCGTCCAGAGGATGTATTCCGACGTCTCCTCGCGCTAACCTTTTCTTTAGCTTGGTACCTAAAAATTACAGAATAAGTAATACTTTAATTTAAGATATTTATAAATAATAATTTTGCTATTTATTATTTTGGTAAATTAAATATCTTAGCTCACCAGGACCACAGAATCGATTCCTACTGAGATGTAACTCCACAGGTAATTTGTTTATGGCTGTATTTAAGAGACCTTCACCCATCGAATGCGCCATTACAACTAAATACATAGAACAGGTGCAATGTGTATTATAGCTTGAAGAGGGAGAAAATGGAGAAAATTCGAACAGTGAAACAAAGTATTAGCATAAATATTATTAATCTTGATGAACTGGAAAATGTTAATAAAAATATTTTTCGGAGACATGGTTCCCTACTTCCAGACACAATTCGAGGCATTATCGTGGGTCCAAGTAATTCAGGAAAGACTAATCTAGTAATCAGCCTAATTATTGATCCCAATGGGCTTAGATTTAAAAATATATATATTTATTCTAAATCACTTTACCAGAACAAATATCAATTATTAGAAAAAATAATTAGAAACGTTCCCGAAATCGGGTATTTTCCTTATAGTGAAAATGAGGAAGTTCAAGATCCTGTGCAGGCCTTGCCACACAGTGTTTTCATTTTTGATGATGTGTCTACTCAGGGTCAAAGTATTATACAGGATTATTTTTCCAGAGGACGGCATTCTGTCATAGATTCGATATTTTTAGGGCAGACGTACAGCAAAATTTCTAAACAACTTATTCGAGATAACGCCAACATGTTAGTTCTATTTAAGATGGATGAAACGAACCTTAAACATGTCTATGATGATCACGTAAACACGGATATGTCGTATATCATATTCAAAAATATATGCTCAAAATGTTGGAACGAACCTTATGGTTTTTTAGTGATTGTGAAAGACTTTGATTTGTCTAATGGGAGGTACAGGTCGAAGTTCGATACATATATAAAAGTTGATATATAAGTACGTAGGAAGCAGTTATTCACCTAACATCCTCTCTAGAACACCTGTTGGAAGCTGTTAATAACTGAAAACTACCTGTTCGAGGCAGTTACCTGTTCAAAAGCTGTTGATAACAGCCTGTTACCTGTTTGAAAGCTGTTACTAACAGCCTGTTACCTGTTTGCTAGCTGTTCAAAATGAAGCCTTATTGTAGTAAGGAATCGTCTCTAAAAAGACGTCTTGTCGAGGCATCAAACACGATCAGACAAAAATATAAAGCGCTTAAACTTGGACTAAACGAAGAGGACGAATCTTTAAAAAAGTTTTTTAAACCTGTTACGGACCCCTTATCAAAGATGACTACTAGTACATCTTCACGTATATTACCTGCTTCAACTTCCTTACCACAACCATCACCATCTTCAGTGCCTAAGAAAAATGTTGCAATTTCTCCCCTATATTTAAGACGTCAATCTTATTCGAATATACCTACACCCGTAGGTTCTTACCATTCATATAAGAGTCCAAGCTCTTCTTTTCCAAAAGAAGAGGAAGAAGTCTTTACCACGGAAAACATACAATCCGAGGAAAAAGAAGAGGAACAAATTGATAAAGAAGAAGAGTGGAACAAATCACTTGCAACATTTCAGGAGGAATTTAATTCTAGTAAAAAAGAATCTCAATCCGATTTTCTTGATGGATTTCCTGCTGTAACTCATCATTATTTGTCCAAATATTTTTCAAATTCTCCTCAGATCGATTACTCCATGTTAAAATTTCATCCTATACAAAATACGTTTACATTTGGATCCAAAAATCTAGATTTTGATCGCAAGGGAAATATACTGGTAGGAGATAAAGTCTTTCCGCATCGTCTCGGGTTGTATGATCTTCTCTTTCTAAAAAATCCTCGGGAGTTAACTATAGCCAAAGACGATAGAAAAATCTTTCAGGAAATTTTGGAGTATACCAACGCGCACAGAAGAAACTTTAGACCTTCGGGACAGTTAAGAGGCAATAAAAGTATCAAATATAATAAATATATAAAAAGTAGAAACAGATCCGCTCCATCTACATCGAGCAAAGAAACTGAGAAAAGTGGAAAGGCGCTACTCGAGTATGCTGACAAATTCACGGAGTACGTACCCTATAGAGACATTAACGATCTGGTTGAAAAATTACGCAAATTAGATGCATCTATGGCTGCGGGTAACACGAATACGAAGAATGACGTCACATTTATTTTGGAAGAATTACGTAAATTGGGCGTTATTGAGTTTCTATCCTAATACAACCCTTATATAATAATCATATTCTGAGGAAGCGTGGTCATTAGTACTCTTACCATGAATAAGTTCGGTTCGACGCTTAAGTACTCCCAAGCACGTGTAGAACGTTTTCGTCCTTACCCCGAAATTCCTCGCACGAAAGATGGACATTACGACCTTCAGGAACGTAGAATATGTAACCTTAAACAACCTGAAAATGAGCACGATGCTGTAAATAAGGAATACCTAGATCTGCGAATTTCGGATTTGGAAAAAAGTCTCAAATCTTTAATAATCAATCGAACAGCTATCACTACGCATCAGTAGAGGAAATAGCATAATTTTACTTATAGTTTGCTTCTTACGTAGAATATACTTAGTTTTGTTTATAATGTCTGACGGTACGCATCTTGTTATCCTTCCTATTCCGAAAAAGTGGGACCTATTTTTATCCGAACACACCAAACATATCGAAGCTCTTTCGAGACGTTTAAGAAAACTAAACTCCAGTACAAATCGCAGGATTTCTACACACGTTTTTCATGCAAAAGATGTCGAAAATTAAGGAACAGATCGTTGCCGAACTACATAAACCTGCAAGAAAAAAATTTCAACGTCTTAAAACGGTGGTGAAAGGAATTGATGATTTGTGGCAGGCAGATCTCTGCGAATTACGAAATATTGCAAAAAAGAACAGAAAATTTAATTATATTCTAGTGGTCATTGACTGTTTTAGTAAATTTTTATGGACACGTCCTTTAAAAACGAAAACCGGTGAAGAAGTTAGTAAGGCCTTCCACTCTATTTTAAAGACAGGTCGCCATCCTAGACATCTTCAGACTGACGAGGGTAAGGAATGGTTTAATAGCAAATTTACAGATTTAACCAAAAAATATACTATAAACCATTACCATACATTTAGCGTAATAAAGGCCTCAATGGTGGAAAGGGTTATACGCACTCTCAAAGAACGTATCTATAAGATGTTTAGTTTAAATGGTTCCTATAACTGGATAAACCACTTGCAACAGGTCACAGATAACTACAACAATACCGGACACTCTGTTACACATCTTAAACCTGTTGAGGTTGATTCCAAAAAACATGAAAAATTATTACTCTCTACCGTATTTACTAGAACTCCACTGACGTTTCGTAGAAAAAAACCCCGTTTTAAAGTGGATGATTTGGTTCGAATTTCTAAATATAAACATATCTTCCAAAAAGGATACACACCTCGTTGGACCACCGAGCTTTTCTACATAACGGAAGTAAATTCTACTCAACCGCCAACGTATCTTCTTAAGGACACACATAATGCCCCTATTAAAGGAATCTTTTACGGAGAAGAGCTCCAGAAAACGGCGTATCCTGATACATTCCTGGTGGAAAAGGTCTTACGTCGTAAGAATAACAAACTTTACGTAAAGTTTTTGGGTTTAGATAACAAGTTTAACAGTTGGATTGATAAGTCAGATGTGGTTTAGTATGAGGGAAGGGGGAAATTAATATTTCATCATTTCCTCTAACAAAAATTCAGTTCTCATCATGTCTTTCAATGGTACGCATCTACCCGAACTATACTGGAACGATAACTTCGATCCCTGTTTTCCGTTTAGAACACTTATCAAAAATGAAAAGATGTTGCTGAATCAAACCACGTATGATGTACCGCATTCCAACGATGTCAAAATTTTCCGTTTAGAACACTTATCAAAAATGAAAAGATGTTGCTGAATCAAACCACGTATGATGTACCGCATTCCAACGATGTCAAAATTACAATTGGATTAAGTACCGTTAGAGATTTTATGGCAGTAATAAAACTATGGAAAGAAAACGGAGAATGCATTTCATTCATTGAGCAGGATTGGAAATCATTCATGAATTTTATTTTGGTTGAACTATGGGAAGATTCTAAAATAGACGAAAATTCTGTACCGTGTCACGACTGTTCGAGCAACCGCACTAGAGACTTCATTTTCGATGACTACACAATAAAGTATCATGGCAGAGGATTTATCAGCCTTTTTTGGAATGATAATATGACAATAGTTTTGGAGAAACACACACTTCGACATTTAAGTAGGATTAATGACTTACTCTTAATTCATAGGTTAGAATATTTAAATAAGTTAGATATGCATACGTTTTATTTTGCCTTCTTAAGAAGTATTATAAACATGCCTTTAATGCCTGATCATAACAAAGAAACTTTGGAAAAAATTTTAGGACATTTATGTAAAAATTCGTGTATAAATTGTGATCAGATGCATTGTATTAGGGAATATTTTACGCATTTTAAAGACCGTATGATTGAACAAATTCAAAACATAGATGTATGATTTACTTTTAAAATAAATTGCATTGCTATTACAATTAACGTTTTTTATTTATTATATTCTATATGTCCGAAAGAGATAAAATAAAGATCAAAGTGATAAGAAAATGTGTGTGGGTACTCTTTTAACTTCTTATAAAATTTGTTTCGTGAGAAAATTGGATTAGTCTTTATGAAACTTCTCCCGCAGCAACATGTATAACACATTAATTTTAACCAGTTTTTTAAACTGCAGTTTTATTATGTTTCGGCCAGCAGGCGTCCAAGAAGGATTTATAACATTCGAAAATAATAATCAATGGCCTTCGGGTTGGCATAGGCTTCATGAACATTACTATGCTCCGAACGTAATGCTTTATCGCTTTGATGCCCACACATTGGATCTTTGCAATAGAAGTACACACAGTGAATTGCCAACATACAAATTGCGACTTTTATCTAATGGGAGAAGAGATTTTAATGATTATGGATGGTTTGGACCTAGTTTAATTCCGACAAAGGATTATTTACTTGCAGAAAAAAACACCACGAGAAATACTAACACTATCTCTACTACTACTACAAAAATGGACGAGAACAAAGATGATTATGATAATGATGAAGATTCTGATATTACTCAAGATAAATCTTGTACCGTTTACGACACCGCACTCTTTATTTTTCAGATTATCTATATGTTTTTCTCAATATTATTTTATATAGCTACAGCTTATCATTTTAAAAAAATCTGTGTTAGTAGTTAAAACAGAACGTGGTTATAATAAACCAAATTAGTATACCAAGAAAAATGTATAAATATCTTTTAAATAAATTTTTTTTCTGTAATTTGCTTTTTTACTTTATTAAAACAAAAACAATATTTTTCTTTTTGATTACTATTGTAATATGTGTATAAAAACACCAGCATAATTAGGTTTAATTTTTATTATTTTTCATTCATTAAAATATACATAATATTATTGTTGTTGTTATTGAATTCTTCCTTCTTCCCACGGATTCGTCGGATGCTCCAGACGTAATTCTTCCAAAACTTCTTTTTTTAGATGTGTTTGATATTTCAGGGCGTATTCCCAATCAATTCGTGATGCGTGTTTTCTAATAAATTTTTCGCTTAGAATCTGATATCGACATAAAAATGGCCAGTAGAGATCGTGCTTAAATAATTCCATAAAGTTTTCGCTCAGTTTTTGATATTTTGATACATGCGACCAATTTAATTTATTAATAAATGTTGCCATAAAGTCCTCACTTAAATGTTGATGCTTGCATACCAGGTCCCAGTTTACGTTTAGTTGGAAAAAAATAATAAACGATTCGTTTATCACAGGAGATTTTGAAATCTCATCCCAAATTTTTTCAGCACACTCAGAAACCATTTTTTTTTCTCTTTCGTCTTTACTGGTTGAGAATCTGTTCTAAAATAACACTTTCCCTTTTCGCGCTAACCCTTTTAATTACCTATTTACTCTTACCAAAAATAAAAGAAAAAACATTTTCTTATTTTTTAATTAATAAGCAAAACACTTGGCAACGTCGAAACAGGCTCGCAATGATACGGGATCCATCTTCTCGCGACGACTCCCGCTCAAATTCTAATTTTAACATTGCTTAAGTCGTTCAACGTTGCCACTTCGTTTTGCATCAACATTTACGTTGGATAGAAAGAGAGCGATAGAGAAAGACATTAATGCCGACTTTATCACTCCCATTGACGTCTTTTATCTATACAACATTTAACAAAACCATATCAACAAGGCCGGTGGCCGGGTGGTCTTAGGCGACAATCTCTCCAACGTCAACATCGCAGGTTCGATTCTCCACAATTTCACACTTTTTTTAATTAATTCATTATTTCTCTCTCTCTCGCTCTCTCTCCCGCTCTCACTCCTTCACACTGAAATACAACCACCAGGGGGCGGGCCTTCTGGGGCCTGCGCGCTACACTCTGATCGTTTCACTACTTAATACTCACCCAGGTCACCTCACTTCGGGTCACGTGACCCTGCTCAAACTCGACCGGAAACCCATAAGAAAATACATGGGTGACGTCAGAGATATGTACATTTATACTCTACTCAATTTTGCTCCGTATTTGATTTTTTACACTTAACAAAAGCCTTGTTTTTTAACTTAACCATTTGTTGTATAGTCGGTGTAAACCACCCAAGATTTTTATTTTTACTGATAAAAGATTTAACAGGAGCTAAGACGTCAAAAATATTAAGCACAATTTGGTTTAAGCAATCTACTTTTGAATTCACATCATTTATTAAAATAATATCCTCAAATGGTGCCATCTGTAAAAAAATTTGCAATAATTCACGATCGATATTTTTAAAATTTCTTGTTTTTGACACTGGTTTAGATTTTTCTATTTTATTTTTAAGAGTACAGTAAACTAATGAGTGATCTGAGATATATGAGGTTTCTTTCGTTCCTACAGCAAAATCCTGAATTTCATTTGGTATCATTATATGGTCAATTAGAGTGCTGGATGTGTTGGTGATTCGCGTTGGCTCATTAAGTATTTGTTGTAAGTTAAAAATATCTAGAACTTCCAAATATTTCGCTGTGGAGTTACTGTTTTTTAAAAGGTCTAAATTGAGATCTCCCCCGCATATGACAGAAAATCCCACAAAAGACTCAAGCAAGTTTTCAAAAACATTAAGAGAATCTGTAAAGTTTGACTTTGGACTTCTGTATAAAGTACCCACTATCAAAGGTTGCCTAAAGATTTTTAATTTTACCCAAAGTTGTTCCAAACAGTCATGTTTCCCCGTATTCAGAACCTCAAAATCAAATTTTTTGTGTAGATACATTGCAAGCCCAGAGCACTTTCTACCCACGTCTTTTCTGATCAAAATGTAGTGTTTGATTTGTAACAGATCGCTCGAAACATCATCCCTCAAAAATGTTTCTGACAAGCCCAAAATACTATATTTGCATGTTTCTAAAAGGTTTTTTACTTTATCAAAATGTGCCGGTAAAGATTTAACATTTAAAAAAGCTACACTGAAATTTTCCATCATTTTTGTAACCTTGTTACACTAAACAAATTCTAAAATGTAATAAGCAATCAAAATATGACAATAAAAACGTTTTTTTGTATAAAAAACAAATAAAATTAGGTTTAAGTAAAATGATGAACTACAAAGTGAAAATTGTACAAATTTAAAAATTTTAAAAAAAGGGATTAAAAGCCTATCATAAAAGTAAACAATAAATATAATTCTTGTTTAATTATTTTGTTTTTGTAGACGCGACGAACTTCTTTGCAGTGCCACCGTATTTAAAGGAGAACTACCCGTACTGCTTGATTTTATTTGTTGTCCTCTTTTAACGCTTTGCACAACCGACTTCTTTACAGCTGTTTTGCTAGATTTATTAATTTCTATAGTCGCAGCTGGGGGTACAACTGCGTTGGGCAAGGGTGTGTCTGCCGTTGGCGTCGGTGCTGCTGGTGCGACAATCTCAGGCTCAAGTTCTTCGTGCTCGGAATTTTCTGTTTCCAGTTCGGTTAGTTTGACAGGTGTAGCAGGTGCGCTCATAGATAACCTGGGAGCAGGTGGGGATGGTAAAGATACTATGGTGTTCTCCGTTTTTCCTTGCTATTCCCACTTGAGCAAATCTTCGTAGGTATAGCTGTCTTGGTCGATGTAGAGTATATTTTTTTTGATCGATGCGTTTAAATTTTTGCTTTTAGCGTCTTTCAGATGAGTTACTAAGAGCTTATTTACTTTTTGCTCCTCCCTGGTTAAATCCTGCCTGATAAACTTTCCAGTGTTTTTTAGTTTATGTTTATTTTTCAACACCAGGTCTTTGATTAACTGGTTGTTAAATTCAATTACCAGAGGGGACGATTTATTTTGAGTGTCACTTTTTCCTGCAAAATATACGTTTGCTATGTACTCAACCTTGCTGTCTATATTGAGAAGCTTATTCAACTCCCCTATCAACCACCTAGCTAAATCAAAGCCGTATTTTTTATTATGCTGAAAGCCAAAAATCACTATGTTCCGTTTCTTATTATAGCGTTCAAAATTCTCAATTTTACTCCTTAACTCCTGATTCTCGGCTTCAAGTTTACAGATTTTTGTGTTACAGGAGATGACGTGGTCGCCTAATTCCTGTTTCAAACTATTAATTGAACTATTAAGCTGCGCTGTGTTAGCAGCAATAAACTTTTTAATTTTCTCTAGTTGTTGTGCGTTAGTTAGATCGTCTGCCATTATAAGTCGGTACTTGTTTTTGTATGTTCCCTAGCCACCTACTAAATTCAATGACTGAAAACAATAACAAGTAAACAAGTATGAGAAGAGAAACTTAAAAAATTAGGTTCTAGCCTTCAAGTTTTAGTCGGCCTTTTCGTAGCACGACGCGGTACCTCTGACGTGGTGCTGTGCGACTCTAGTTTGATTTGCGAAAGTAGACCTTATTGAAATATTTGGCGCGTTGGAGTGTTTCTATTTTCGGCCGATTTGTTCAGTAAATATATATATTTTCCACTGACCTTTTTCGCGTTTCTATGCTTCATCAGATTTTTCTCAGAATGGCACCTAATTTTACATTTAATCAACACTATTTAACCCGATTCTTGGACTAAGCATTATTTGTTTACATAAACAACATTACACACCACAAGGCAAGTCATTAATGTATTTAAGAGTTCTCACTCGGGATTCGTTAAAGCACACTACAGTAGTCGTAAGGCACAGAACGGGATAATAGATAATAAAACGTTGGGGTTTTCGTGACGGGGTTGTTCTTATTTATTGACTTAATAACCCAACCGTACCGGGTTTTAATGAATTTATTATAACAAAATATAAAAACGTTACTTACTTGTAATTATTTAACATCCAACAGTCTTAATACAGCAGCGTCACAGTTCTATCTTAGGGGTAGGTCATGGTTCAGCAGTTTATCTTATTCTTGAGAAATACATCACAACTTTCTGACTTAGTGAACTTACTAAACTTACTGACCCCTTCTTGCTGGCCTGAGTCGTTAACATTTACAAACCAATCAAGGGCAAGATAGAATGCCTAAAGGGCATTCACGAAGACATTTTTAACAATTCGGCTTGCTCAACTTCAATATAATCGAATATCCTCTCTGAGAAGCCTTTTCGGTGCTCACGAAAGTATGTTTTTAGCTCATTGCGCACGTCTTTGGCATTTTTTACAATATTATTCGTTGGTTTATTATCTAGCGACTGAAACGCTGTTCTGCCAAAATGGCGACGTAAATTTGGATCTCTACGAAAGCTTCCTTCAGTAACATTCCCATCTTTGTCTTCCTTGTCAAAGGACCTTGGAAGAGCATACATGTTCCTGGGTTTCTTATTTCGCCTTAAAAAGTTGTGTAAATAGGCCATCGCTACCACAGCGAAGTCAACAGTGTCCGTTTTCAAATTTATAGATTTTTGAAGAATACCCCAAACCGAGCAACATATTCCGAAGACATTTTTTAAAATTCGGCTTGCTCAACTTCGATATAATCGAATACCCTCTCTGAGAAGCCTTTCCGGTGCTCAACAGTTTTATTAGGATCTCTTGGAGGGCAAATGTCTCACCACCTAGAAGGAACCAGGGGAGTTTTTTTTGTAGTACCCTCCAGTTCTCTTGGTGCGGGAATATTGAGTGTTTCATTGATGATTTCATTATGCAATGAAGTTTTTTAAAAACACCCTCTTTCGAAATACGACCTTGAGTAGCTATATCCATAGATACAAAGTTATATTCTCCGTCCACTAAGGCAAATAGCACAGTGCTAAAAAACGATTTAAAATTCCAATAATCTGAACCGTTATTTTTTGGTTTTAGTATGCGCTCATGCTTGCCATCGAGTGCGCCCAAACAATAGGGGAAATTCGTCAGGGATCAAAACTATCGGCAATTGTTTCCCAATTTCCTGTAGCTTTGGGTATCTAATAAAATAAAAACAAAAAGATAATTTCTTGGATGACTAGCGACTGGCTTCTATTTCAGCAAAAATCTTGTTTTGGGATGTATAATATGATTGACATTATTAGGAAAGCTTTAAATGAAGTTTCAGATGGCTAGGGTCTTTTTGGTTAATGTTATCGATTCTTTATTATTGTCAATTCTGGGACTGCGTAGTTACTAAATATCATTTCGTTTTGGTTATTAACCATTCTCTTTCCTAAAATAACATGACAAAATATCAACTCCCCAACTACATACAATAAAAAGAGCTGTTAAAGCAATTAGCAACCACCGCCATTCCCTCTTCAAATTTTTTGCCACTGATTTCTGTGGCGGACCCCTTAGTGCCTACCTTGTTTTTTTAACAAAATGGTGGGACACCGAGGGGGAGGGAGATTAAAATTTTTTGACAAAAATAAACTTAAAGACTTTTAAAGTTTGGTATTAATAATTGACTTTGCTGGCAGCTTTCCTTGTCATACTGATGCAAAATTTCGATTGCAAGGGTATTTTTGGACACACATTTTTCTATCCAAATACATCAATTATTCAAACATTTTAGTCTCCTCCTAAATATAAAACTTTAATCTAGGGGTCTCTAGTGGTACTTTTTGCAATTTTTGTCTAATGTTGCGGCTATAAGCAGGAAAAATACACAATATTTGGATCCATATTTCACAAAAATAAATGTCAAAACTCAAAAATTATTACTGGAGAAATCTACACTTTATCTTTAAAAAGTTCTAAAGAATTTCTGCATTTGGATAGAAAAATGTAAGGCCGAATATAACCTTGCAAGCGAAATTTTGCATGAGTAAAGCCCGCTTGACAAGTTGTCTATTATCATCTTACTTTAGTAGTACCAGTAAAGGGAGATGTTGTTTTATTGCTCCATATCAAACGGATTTAAAATAACCAAAAGATGTTTCTCTCTGGATCTGAATTTTTATTGTTCTAAGAGTAATTCTTAAAAAAACTAAATTATTTTTTTAACTCCTTCGTCTGTATGGTAAAAATTGTTTACGAGATCTTTGTGGTGGGGTATGATATACCTCTGCAAAAAATATAGCTGCGAATATATTTTTGAAAAAATTATTTTTATTATGTTGATAGTTTTATAAACCAAAAAAAAAAGTAGTATCCTAAGAAACTAAAAAGAATCAGGAGTCAAAATGGAGAAAAATCAAAATTAAATATAAAAACTGCGAAAGAAAAACTTACCTAACATAAAAAAATACACCTAACAAAATATAAATAAAAAATATTGTAAAGCAAGAAAGTTATGGGAGTTTCAAATCATAGCAATTTGATTATGTAAAATGTGCATATTCAATACAAGTTGTTTTGCTATACACTTCACATGATTTTCTGTCTTTTACTTTGTCACAAAAGTCACATCTCTTCGAGGCTCGCATTCGTTTGAATGTCGAGGATTTTCGGCTGTCTCCTATTTTTATGACCAGATACTAGTTGCATTTCCAATTCTTTTAGATAATCACGACGCCTTAGTTTTTCGATGTTGTTATTCTGTTTAAAAATTCCCCCCTTAGTAAAATTATAAAAAGTTATTATTTCTGGCTTTCTGTTTTCAGCTCTCTAGGGATCTATAGCAGTATCATGATGCAATGTTGAAAACAAGACAATGTTTTTATTTTTTTTGGGTATGTACGAAACAGCAGTAATATTTTCTTGAAATGCAAATAAAGAATTGTTGATATCTCGATGGCGTACATTTAGCAGATCAATCGGAATTTCCTTTTTATTTTTTCGCACTGTGCTCAATGTTGAAGGTTTATGATCATTTAGGAATTTGTTCATTAGGTTATAGCTCACCAAGAAGTTATCGAATGTTATGTTACGACTAGTGCCGGATACTGGTACTATCAGCCTTAGGACTAAGTCTTCTGGTCTTTTACTAACTCGAAAAGGACCTTCATGCTAGACTCAGACATAAAATTTCATATTAACCAGGTGTATACTAGTGCATATATTTTTATACCGTACTTGGCCGGTTTATTCCCACCACGATAGACTTCAAGCTCCTCGTCAATCGTTAGGTAGGCACTAGGAGTATAACATACTTTGCAATTGTCAAAAACACTCCTTATTGCGGCCAGCTTGTCAATGATTCATTTTTCGACTCTATTATGTTTGTTATCGAAACGCAAACAGTTTATCAGAAAGGAAAACTGGTGCAAAGACATCCTAAAAATCTCTACTCTCGTTTCATCAGTACTCCACAAATCTTCTAAGTTTTGCTGATTGGATCTGTATAAACCAGCCAAATAAAAACTGCAGGTAATTCTAATTCATCAGTTTTTTTAACCATATACTGATGATCAGCGTTGTATGATGGTGCTATTTCATAAATTTTAATGTTTGTATATTCTAGTATTTGATCAATCATTTGATTATCAAAAAAGAGTTGCCAGCATTCCATGACAGTTTTTGCAAATCTACCATGTGGTCTTACACCAGGCAAAATACCAATAATAATTTCTGCTCTCGTTCGTACCTGCTTTGGACTGTTCTTTCTATCACTTTTTGTAGTTTTTGTCACAAAAATATCTAGAAAGTAACTGGTTCTGACCCAACTCTTTTTCAACTGATTCGACATTTTCATTCTTTGAAAACTCTTCCTGGTCACTGCCATTTGTGTTGTCATCCTCCTCAATTTCATTCGTATCGTCATCTTTGCCTCGGTTATCAATCTCCTGAATAACGTCCTGCTCCCCATCTGATAAATTATATTGTCATCATCTTCAAATGGCAAATCAGGCTCGTCTTCAGTTTCTGACCACAGGCGTAAAAGTTTCTTTTGGTCCTTTTCGTAAGACATCTAGTAAAAAAAAATGAAAAAGTCAACAACTGAACAGGTAAATCAATGATATATTTATATTCTTTTGATAATTAGGAACATTTTTTTGACAAATATTTTTTTTATAATTTGACTTAGATAACACTCAACGCGGTAATTTCCTTCACAATACTCAGTGCGGTAAAGTACTACTTACCGCGGTTCAAAGAATGAGAAAAATTACAATTTCCTACTAGCGTGCGTAAAAGTGCACAAACACTATTCCAGGCACAATAGACCGAAATTTTTAACAGGAATCTACTCGTCTCGCAAAAATGAACAGCTCCTGACCTCTTTGCTTTATGTGTACAAGTTATAAATAAATGGCGGCAGTTTTAAACATGCGTTGGGTATGCGGTACCCCACCACACAGACGAAGGGTTACACCAAAAGATGTTTCACTCTAAATTCAAGCTATCATTGTTTTTAAGACCGTTCTTTAAAATACAGATACCCGCACCCCCTGAATAGGCCATTAAATTGTTCAAGGGGTGGGAATGAGTAAATTAGTCAATATTTTAAGGAATGGTCTTAAAAACAATAATAAGTTGAATCTACAGTAAAACATCTGTCAATTTTGAAACAAGAAGCTTTTCTACATTTCTGATAAATTCTTTAAAACTGACCCGTTATTAATTGACTGACTTAAACTAAAAAAAATAAAGAATTATACTATGAAATTATTTTGCATCTAAATGTGGTATAAATTTGTATGTTAGATCAGGTTAGTAACATATTGCTAGTATCTTAGATTAAAAAGAGACAAGATACCTGACACTTACGGAGACTTTGGTTTTATCATTATATGGAACAATGTTTTTCCTAAATCTTATTAACCACAACAAAAGGATTTTTTGATTTACGGCTTAACAGATATTTGTTTCTGAGAAACAAACCATTATTTCTAAATTTAAAAACAAATATTTGGTAATAAAAATCAAGTCACTGATTATTATTGACACACACCTATTTATTGACTATAAATAACCGACTTTGCAATTATAACCAAAAATGGGATTTAGGAACCGTTTGTTAATAGTAACCAAATATTGTATTAACTAGTAACAAATCTTATTAATAGAAAACAAGGTTAGTTGATTAGCCAGACGAAATTTGTTTATAAGATATATTTATAATTTAGTTAATAATAATGATTTGTTTATGATAAATAATTATCAATTACCTACAAACCCTGAGTTGTTTATAATAAATAAATATATTTCACGCATTCACTATGATTTGATTATAGTAAACAAATGTATGTTAACTTATAACAGCGATTCATTAACAGTTAATAAATGCATGTTAACCCCAAACTATTGATTGTTTATCAGTTAATAAGTGTAATTTAACCATTAGCGTTGATTTATTCCGTGTTTCGGGTAGTTCTAGAGGAGCATATGGAAAAAATCGACACCACATTACGAGACTTACACCCGGCGCGGCGGTCATGCATGAAAGTCTTATGGGTGGGAACGGGGTGCAAGCCTCGTAACAGAGTGTCGGTTTTTCCATATCCTCCGCTAGAGCTACCTAAAACACAAAATAAATTAGCCCAAAGATTTTTATAAAAATATTATTCTTGGATATTTTTAACTGGCTTTGAAGGGTTTTACATGAATTCTCATTTTGTTGAAATTTAACTGTCAATTAAATTATATGTGTCACATACATAAAAAGAAATATTTATTTTATTACCTTTTTGTTTCAAATGACAAAAAAAAGTAATAAGATAATAGGTAAGTCACTTCGGAAAAATAACATTTTTGTCAGTATCATTTAAGCCTTTAATTAAAAAAAAAATAAAAAAAATACAAAAAGACTTACAAACTAAAATTTTCACACATTAGATAAGTGACCAAAAAGTACTTTTAAAAGTAATACCTAATTGAATCGCTTTAAAAATATCCAACCTAAGACTCAAAGTTTGGCCTAGTGTAGCATATTGTTTAGCTACAAAAAAAAAGAAAACAATTCCTACTTCCTTAACCAAATCAACATTATTCCAACTCTTACTAAACCTAAATTTTACTACTTAAGTACAGTAAATTACTGATCACAAAGTACGTTTAAACATAGATATAATCCGATTCAAGCATTTAAAAAAAAAATCCAATTAAAAATTTTTAGGTACCATTATCAACAATTAAAAGTTTGGATTTTTCTCACCTGTTGTATTAAAGTCAATATCGACAATATTTACTGTTACATAAGTTAACACTTAGTTTCCAATATAAAATGTGATCAAAACCCACATATATGTTCCTAATTTTCATGGATGTTGGAAATTCTACTATTATAAACGGCAACATCGGTATCCCATATTTTTGTAGCAGATACATCTGTTTTCGATAGTTTCCTCCAAGTCGCTGCTTGACTAAAAATAAAAATCGATTTGATTAAAATGATTCAAAAAACTGTTTGTTTCTAGTCAATGCAAAGATGCAAGTACAGGGGGATTCCACACCCAAATATGAAGTAAAAAAGTGACTTTCTATTTCTAAAAAAAGTGACCAAAAAGTATCTTCTGCTTTAAAAACTAACCAAAAAGTGACATGAAATCTGGCCAATTGTCAAAGAAATTTAGTGTTTATAATGTAGACTGTAGTGTCGCAGGCGCCTATTACATAAGAAATGAAAATTGTGCCTCAATAAAAAAGTATGAAAGCAAATAAAAACAACCATGACCAAAACAATAATATAGATAAAATCATCTGAGGATTTTATGGCAAGATGACTGTAGAAGCGCCGGGCGCCACGTCGCGCCTGCACACAGTACGTCAAGATATAGGAAATTTTGGCAAAAATCATAACTTTAATATTGAGTTACAAATACACGTTTTTATTTATTTTTTAGTTAAATTGGATTATTAGCTACAATATTATGTAAAAAACAGTAAAGTATTAAAAAAAGGATAAATAGAATCTATTGCCTAATAGTGGGGTTATATGAAATATTTATTTTATCAGGTACTTAAAAAAATATAATTACTAAGGATTATGTAATAAAAGATGACTAATAACAAATGGAAATATTAAACAGGATTTAATATTTCAAAATTTATTCACTGTCACTTTCATTAGAAGAAATTTCTTGAAAATCGCTTAGATCTAATGTTTGCTAATTGAGGAACTCACTTTGTACTATAGTTTCGTCCACTATATAGTCGGATATTTGGTCCTCAAAAGCTTGAAACGTTTTAGTTTTAATTTTGCGAAGGCTAGCGACATAGGGATCAGATGCTAGTAACAGCCTATTAATTAAATCCTTATTTGTATTTATTCTGAATGATTTTCTTGTATGATCTAAGCGATTTCGTCGAATTTCTTTGTGAGTAGCTTCCTCAGATAACACACCTATGGGTAATTTCAAAGAAGAAATTATATCTTTACCATGCATTAAAAGTTTGTGAAGACTAGAGGGCATGTAGTACCAACTGTAATGTTTTAAATAGAGTTCTTTTGTTTTTTTTTTAAGTCATCAAATTTATCTAAAATTATGTGTCTACCACTTGACAGTATTCTTAAAATTAGTCCTAAATTACATATTAACTCCTCCTCTATCCCCGTAATTTGAGAACTTTGTTTTGGATTGCTAAAAAACTTTCTTGCTGTATTGCCGTCATTCGTTGTTCCGCAGCCTTGCTTTACTACATCAACAAGAAGACCCATAAAAAACAAAAGATCAAAAGATCTTGGGTGGAAATAACGAAAATTCAAACTTGGATGAGTATCCCACAAGGAACACACAAAAGATCAAAGCGAAAAGATAAATGAATAATTTTTGCCTTAGGAGCATAATCCTACTGGAAATATTAACACGCCAGGACGAATTCGTATTAGGTAACTTGGATAAGTAAGTACCAGTGCGAAACGATGCCTATTTGTGAGTGGTTCAAGGTTGGAAATCTAAGTGTATGATGGTGTTTAATGATGTATAGTGGAGGGTGACCAGTGAAACTACTGATGAGCCCACGCTGGTTACCCAGGGCGAAACATCGTTTATTCATTTCTCTTTTCGCTTTGATCTTTTGTGTGTTCCTTGTGGGATACTCATCCAAGTTTGAATTTTCCTTATTTCCACCCAAGATCTTTTGATCTTTTGTTTTTTAGTTTCTTTTCGGTTGAAGTAACTGATTTGGAGGTTTTTTAACTTCTTCTTTGAAGAACACCAATTTTGCCCTCAATTCCCCTTGAATCTGTCGCTTTCGTTCCTCAAGCGTAGTTTTCTTTTCTGGGCCACAATTCTCCGGATTTGGAGATTTTTTAGCTACTGAATCCAAATTCATCTCTGAGGGCTTAGCACCACAAATAAAACAGTTTAATGTAGCATATGTTTCTGACACAAATGTTTTCTTCTTGGGCAACTTCATACTCTGCAAGGTTTTCTATACAAGAACTCATTCGCGCTACTTCGTTTTTAACAACATCTCTACTTTCCATGATAAAAGCTAATCTGATTGGTCTACAAAATAAGGTCGAGGATGGACGGGGATTTTTCCACATTATTTTCCCAGACACTCTTTCTATTAATTGTAAGGGCACAAATGCAGTCACAAATAAGGAAAAATCAGAAGTTGTGCTATCATCAAACTGCTGTTTGTACATGCTATGCCCGGAGCTGCCATCGAACCCCCATTTACAAATTAAAATGAACGAACCATGAGATGTAAACTTTTCTTTTATGGTCAATAGGATCCTACTTACAGTTTTATCTAACACCTCCTGTAAATTTACCTCAACTACACTGTCTGTTGTGTTAATGTTTTGTGGCAACAAATCCTTTTTGTATTTTCTAAGTTTATTTAGTAAAGGAAAACAATCGCTGTGGAGACCAATTACAAGAGATCGTAGAATAGTGTATTTGTATTCTGACAAATTCAAATCCAGATACAAAGCTAACGTTTGTTCTAAAGAAAGACATTTTGTGGATTTACTTGGATAACTTGATAACTTTGCAGACATATCGGCAGCATACTGTAGCTCTTGAGAACCTGTAGTAGCAGCCAGATCCGCAACACGACGTTTTTTTTGCACGATCCGACAAATCATTAAATTCTTTTGAAGGCCTTCCGCGACTAGGTCCCAGCTCACACATAATGTTTTGACTTAGATACGCCCTAATACTTTCCCCCAATGGTATTTTGGTATTCAACCAGTCTTTATATTTGCTGACAAATGCTGCTCGTTTTCGAGAACAATTTATCCACCTTGTCTTAAATTTTAAGCAGTAATACTCTACCAATTTTTCTACTTCCCTGTGAACTTCTTCTGGAGGATTAGATATTGTTAATATTGACAATATCTTACGGCACACTGACGATTTTTTCTCATTTTTATCGCTTGAAACCCAAGTGTCCAATAAAGCGCCTGGAGTGACATCTGAAGTCCACTCTAAAAAATAATGTAGCAACTATATCTGCAGCATTCTGCAAAAATTTACTAAAAACGCAAATAGAGCATAAATACATCTATCTAAAACTGCAAAAGTCTCAGGGGTGTTTTTGGGTGTATCTACGAAAAGCTTACCTAAAATTTAAATTATGAGTTTTTTTTCACGATACAATTTCAAAGAAAATTACACAAAGAACAAGACAGCTACAATTTCAAACAATATTATATCGTGAAATACTTACCACCTCGAGCAACCTCGATGTCAAGCACAACTCAATTTATTATTAATAACTTACTACAATGCGCGACAACGTACAGTTAATAAAGACGACTAATCCTGAGCTGCGCGAACAGATATGTTAAAGCCTGCATTCCCGAGAGCGCGCCTTACCTATCGAGTTATTAGTGCCACAATTAAAAAGTGCAATAATTTCTTTTGTGTTTTCCTTAGTATCAAGAACCTTGTCGAAAATTCATATTTTTATTTATTGCCACAGGATGAAGCACTGTGCGGCAGGGATTCCACCCAAATTTGAAATAGAGAAATTGGTTTATTTACTGCTTTCGTAACCCGTGCACGACTCCGTGACTTTAGCCACTTTCTCCTATTTATTAGAGACATAAAGCTATTTGTAACTCATCGCGGTATACGTATCCGCATCTAGCGAGAACCAAGCACATTGAGTGCTCAGAAACTTGTAGGACGTTCGAAAAGAACAGATATATGCTAATTTAAGGTGTTTCTGAACGCAATAGGTGCTGAGATGCGATACGTGTGCCGTAACGATACGTGATACCTAACACATCTCAACACCTATTGCGTTCAAGAACACCTTAGATTAGCATATATCTGCTCTTTTCGAACGTGGTACAAGTTTCTGGCCAATTAATGTGCTTGGTTCTCGCTAGATGCGGATACGTATACCGCGATGAGTTACAAATAGCTTTATGTCGCTATTAACATTATGTAGTTATACGTAAACCCACCTCAAATCTAGGTACTGCAAATACACCATCTTCTTTTTCAATCATAACGTTTTCTTTTTGGAAGGCGTGGATGAACATTGGTCTGTAGCTATATACCTACATAGAAAAACAAATGCTTGCACTTACCCAATAACCTGTTGATGGTTTCATGATCAACCGCCACATTTCTCAAAAAAACTGTAACTTCATTACCTTTCATTGCTTTCATTTACATACGCATTGCGCACAAATTTTCACAAATATAGCAATAATCATGACACACAAAACTCCTATGACGCGACGGCGGTGAATTGCTGAATTAGTGACCGCATCGGCTGACACTTGACACTGATAGCCGTTGGCGCGCTCCAAAAGACTTGATCAAAATTTTTGCGCATGCTTATGGCCGTTTTTTTATCCTCAGATAAAATATTTATGAAAAAAAAAACAAATTCTTTTTAACCTATACTCTTGTGCTATTAACTTTAACAAAAGCAATCGATTAAAAGAAAATAGAACCTGAGATTACACAATTGTGTGTGAGCTTGTTTATTATAATTGTAGGTTTTTTGGGATAAGGCACATACCATTATTGTCTGAAAAACTATTTTGCTTTATTTGTTGTTTAATAAGTGTTGTTCTCAGTTACCATGTTTTTCAAAATTAAAAGAAACAAATTAGTTGTTTTTTACAACCCTTCTTTTTTGAAGAAGTGATTACTCAGAAACAAAAATATCCACTTTTGTAATATATCTTAGTAATTATAACAAAAACACGGAATAACAAACATTTCTTAACTATAAAATCGAAGTTTTCTTTCTGTGCAATAAAGTCAATAATGTTTAGGGTATATAAAGACATCTAGGACAAACAAAAAGATTTAAATATCAATTCGAAGGGCGAGCGCAGATGGCAACGGCGGCAGTATAAACCAACCTTAATATTCTGATAAGAGGTAGGAATTCAATATTCCTACAAACCCGAATACATATGAATTTTAATGTTTTTTTTTGCAAGTTGGTTTAAGGAATTTACCTAGCTTTATTTTATAGTCTTTATAAGACAAAACCTTCAAAAATATCTTATTTGCGCATTAGTTACTTCACCAAAAGTATGCTTTATTTTATCGTCTTTATAAAAAAACCTTATAAAAATTTCGTTCGATATATCGAAAATATCTCATTTGACGCATTGGGAATTAACTATTTCATCAAAATAAAAACGTGTTTGTTAATATTTTAATCTAAGGATCTACTTATTTAAGTATATTTCATAAAAAAAAATTATTTTCTGTGTAACTTCCGGCATGTACCGCCACTGACTGATTTCACTTGCTCTCCCTTTGTTTTCAAAATATCACTTTAAATGCACTGAAATATTCTCCTGTTGGTAAGAAACCACACTATAAACGTTTCTTGACAAAATGTGGTTTTAAAACGACTTATAAACTGCTTAAAACATCCTGAAATTTTAAAATAAATAATACGAAAAAGCTTTTGTCAATAAAAATATCATCCGACCGTCTGCGTTGTGCCGACTTTCCCCACCCACAAGGAATTTAATATCAAAATTGGTTTATTTAATTCGTAAATCTCTTACAATGTTAATTAAAACACAGAAACTGACAACCAAAAAAAAATCCATATTTGTAAAAGTTGATGATTGAATATTAAGCTACCCTGTTGTTGGCATTAATGTTATCAGAAATTTAATTAAAATTAGTGTTTTATGAACCCATGAACTATATGTGTGAGTAGTATAGCTGTACAGGTTCTAACTCAATTGGTAACATGCCATCCAGTTCTCCGAAGTGGATGGCCAGTTTGCTAAAGAAGTGGTGTCCAGTCCCGAAGAAGTGGTCAACCCAAGATCATTCAAGAAGTGATCACCAATGACGTCACTTGACCAGTGGCTGTTGAAAGTCCAATGACGTCACTTGGCCAATGGCTGTTGAAGATGTCCAAGAGGGTTGTTAGGGGGTTGCAAGGGGATGCCATAAAGGCCTGTGTGAATAGGGGATGTGATCACGTGACTTATGTTCTACAGAGTGAGTCTGCTTGAGGTTTCTACAGGGTGCTCTAGTGTGTATGAGTGACATGCACCTGTCATATAGTCATCTGTCATTTGTGACCTCTAGCCATGCTGTCAAGTGCCACAAGGTCTTCCACTACTTAGAGTTAACGTTAACGTATGCCTGCTGAAATTATAATGTATGGAAGAAAATGACGTACACCTGTAGCATTGGGGCCTTATTATTTCCAGAGTGTCAAAGGGGCACTATTTGAAAAATGTCGGGATGAGAGAGATTGCTATCAGCCGGTGTACCAAAGGTACTTTTTCCGCTATGTGCGCACGTTTTTCTCCTATGGTTTTTCTAAAAGACTAATTTTGGTTTGCTGCGCAGGGGACAAAAGACCTTAGTAGTTTTCTGCGAATATCTCGAGTTGTAATTGATCGATTTGAAAAATTATTTTTTTGTTAGATTGCTGTGTTATGCTACTTATTCTTAGAGAGATGAGAAGCCAAAAGGGCATTAAAGTGCTCAAAGAAAGACATTAGTAGTTTAGTAAAATATTGAAAGTATACTGCGCTGCTCGAGTTAAAAGGCTATAGTCGTTTATATTTTTACGGTAAATAATATTATAATTATATGGATTTAAAATGATCAAAATGTGTACTTTTGTTAAGACAAAATCGAGTATACTTAAGATAACCCATGACCCTGTTTATCAAGAATTTTAAAATAACGGGTTTACTTGCTTTGATTTATTTTTGAATCATAATTAATTGAACTCTGATCCCCTATCACTATCTAAACGAAAAATAATGATGAAATAATACAAATAATAGTCGTTTATATTTTTACGGCAAATAATATTATTATTATATGGATTTAAAATGATAAAAATGTACACTTTTGTTAAGACAAAATCGAGTATACTCAAGATAACCTATGACCCTGTTTATCAAGAATTTCAAAATAACATGTTTACTTGCTTTGATTTATTTTTGAATTATAATTAATTGACCTCTGATCCTCTATCACTATTCAAACGAAAAATAATGATGAAATAAAACAAATAATTGGTAAATCTTTTCATTTATTGAAATACCATTTTATAACCATAATTTTTAAGCAGTAATTTGGCAGCCAGATTTCTCGTTTCAACGTGTTTGATTGCAAACTCCAACGCTTGCACATTCTTAAGCTGTGGTTTACTTTTCTGCGACAAAAAACACAGTCTTTTTGGATCTAAAATATAAACAAAAATTTATTTTTAGTAAAAATATATTTATTAAATAAAAAATTATGTTAAGGGCATGTCTTCAAAGCAAAATAATTTTTTCTGTTAAATTTTTATGATGTTCAACTGACTCTTGACAATAACAAAACGAGACAAAATCTTGAAGCAATATTAACAAAACTCATATAGTTATGACAAAAACAGTCCTCTCTTTTACAATATACACATACATCTTTCTTAACAGAAGGCGATGGTAAATTTTGTGGTAATTGTTTTCTTTCCATGGTTAAATTGGACTGCAACAAGAAAAAACTATATTGAAACTGTGTAGTTAGGTGTATAAAAATAATACTTTTAACATTTATTCTTTCTGTATTAAAGATAATAATTATGTACTTACCTTATATATTTAAAGTCCAATATTCTTAAAGTTCTCAGTGTGATTATTACATGCCCAGAACCTTACAACATGAACGAAATATGTGGACTAATTAAAAATTTATGAGGAAAGTATCGGTGGAGTGGGGCAATAATTTACGTTTATCTTCAAAAGGACTCAACGCGACTTTTTTCTGCTTGACTGTGTACACCTAATGTCGATAAGATCTAATTAAAGTTTTTGGAACTTCTGTGAATTTTTGTTTAAAAAGGCATTCAAGGTAGTCGTTAAATGTAATTTTTCTGAGTGAAGCCTTTTTTGCACCCTTAGCCCTTTTACTAATGTTAAAATTATGACTACTCTCATTAATTTCATCAATTTCCTGATCACAAAAACCTTTCTGTATTAGTTTATTTTGATGCCCCATCAACTCAATTTTCAAAATTTTCAAAAATTTTTAAGCTATACATTTTGGAGTGCAAACCTACAAATTCTGTTTCATCTTTCATAAGCTCCAAAACCTTTTTATTTTTTAACGTCATGTTGAAAATGTTGTCTGGTGGGTAGTCAGATGTGTCAAATCTGTCAATGTCATTTTTGATATTTTCATATATGTCGTTAACGTGTAAATGATAAATTAAACTGTATATGTCATTTTAGCCCTATTTCCAAACATTTTTTTAATATAATTATAATGAAAACCATACACGAAAGTTTTTGATAAATCTAAAATTGCAAATCCAATATAAATGGGCTTATTGAAAACAATTTTCTTTTTAGACATTTCAATTATAACCATATCTTCATCAAATATGGTTAAGCTATGAAAGTTTGGTTTGGAGATGTAGGAACGCGCCCTATAACGTTCAGACCATTTAGTCACCAACCTTACCTCTTTATATTTTCTATCATTATCCATGGTCTTACCGAATACTGAATTAATCATTAATTTGAAAAGGTTTTTTCAAAACTGTTTTGGCTCTGTTGGCGCATGTGATTCTTTAAGTCAATATAAGGCTTTAAACATGGAGACTGTTTAAATTTAAGGACTCTGTGAATTTTTCAAATTTTTAAACCCAAACTAATTGCCTGTTTCAGGTTTCAATAATGAATATTGTATCGCTCTTTGTTATACAGTGTGGTCATTAGCTTGGGTAACTTACTTTTAGAATTGGGTGGGACTCTAAGTTCTGGACAGACAGGAAGATCTTTATGCATTTCAAATAGTTCAGGCGGATAAGAAATATCAAAAATGTGCCCTATGTCTCTGTCATCAGTAATGTTGCATATTTCTTCCTCAGTGCATAGACCATTTTCAACCAATTCAAAACCACCATATGGTAATGGTAAACTTATTGAAGTACCATAAAGCGAGTTGACGTCATAATACATCAAATATGACGTTTCTTTGCTTGGATTGTATGAATCAATCATGTACCTGTTGTTGGCTTTGTCATATCAGTTTGAACACTGAGAAACATCGCCTCGTATGCCTTTTTCCACAAACATGATCATATCAACATCCGTCAAAAGTTCCAGTTCTACTTTACACTGTTTCAACATGGCCGAAAAAGCCAAACCTGGACTCGTGACGTAATGAAGGGGATCAAGTTCGTAGGTAGAAAGACATATGGAGCGGAAATTTTCCATGACGTGACTTAATAGGATTATGTCTGTACGCATGTAAAAAAGGCTGTAGTCCAACAGCGATTTGATATTAAAGGTATTCCAAATGGTTTGAGCACTTTCATGCTCATTATTTGAAATACCCTTTCCTACCAAGCTACTATAAAACTCATCCTTAGGTGGAAGGGCAGTTTCCTGTAGCTTTTCCCAAGAATCGAGATACTCATACTCTTCCTTATAAAAATTTTTTGTAATACTTTTTTTTGAATCGTCTAAAAATGAAGTCAAATTATCCAATTTTGAAGCCATAAAGCGATAAGAATCAATAAGTCTAAATTTAACAGAGGTATTTTCTATATATTTTGTAAACGAAATATATTTTTCTTTATTAACAGGGAGAAGTTGAATTCTACCCTCTATGTCTTTAGGTAAAGATTTTATAAGGAAATGGCCATCATATCCGGACAAGTTATGGAAAACTCCAGGAACGCTGTGTGAATCTGTAAAATTTAAGTTACACTCCGCGTGAGCTGTAACCCCGATACATTCCTGTCAAGTGACAATGGTCCAAATGTTTCACTTCATCCTTTTTCAGCGGTTGTTCACAGATATGGCAATGGGTTGCATTTTTAAAATCAAGTTTTTCCTCTAGTGTTTAACGGTCTTAAAGGGACAATATTTGAAAAAAATTTGTCCAATTTTTCTGCAATAATTTTAAGCTCCTGGACAAAATATGAAATGCAGTCTTTTCCCACAAACTGATGGTAGTACGAGAGCGAGTCATTATAAGAACATTTCACATAATATCCAATAGCATGTTTTTTTTTTTGTGTATTTGATAGTGTATTGTCACCTTCCATTTTTTTTTAACAAACATTCCAAATCTGCATAAACAACAAATGGAACCGTCTCTTTATTTTTAAATTCTGTAAATTTTAAAATATTGTCTTCTTTCTTTGGCCGAGTTAGTTTAGCCAAATTCAAATTTCTACAATCTAAATAATGCTTCTCCAAAACTGCCTTGGAAACTAACCAATTTAAGCCCCTATCACATACCCATTTTTTATTCGTTTTACGCCCAATCTGTTTGCAAAGTAAACGTTATAGATTTTTTATGAGGGCAAGTGATAGTGCGTTTTAGGGTTGACAATTTCAAAATCTATAGAATCCACCTCCATATCAATCTCGCTATCAATTACGTCATCAATATAATCATCACATTTTAAAATGAGCAAATTTACCCGTCTGGAAAAATTTGATTTACTCAAACAGAGAGGAAGAATTTCTCTCTTTTCACAAGTAAAAACATTAATTGATAAACTGTTTAACTCTTCAAATTTAGAGATATCTTTAAGTCGTATAGGGAACCCAAAACCTTCATAATTTAACCCCACTTCACTAAAATGATGATATGAAGAGGTACGTTCTGGGTTTTTAGAAGCAGGGTAAAGAGCAACCACAATAGACTAAAGGAAGCAATAATCATCATTATTTTTGATATTAAATACACCCCTGGTATTTTTAATCCACTGTGGTGACTCAACATATGTTGAGTCACCACAGTTTATAGGTGTGGTTAATATTAACTTTGAGATGGAGAATTTCATACAGGGCCCATCCACTATCCCTTTCTTGAAAATCTTGCATCTTAGTTAATATTTTTTCGGGAACATGTTCTTGGTATCATTTTTTTAAATTAGTTGTCTGGTCTATTATGCTGTTTTTTTTTGGAAAAAGCCGTCACATCAGTCTGTATCTGTATCAACTTTATAAAATTTCCCTAGAAAATGACATTAACTTTTATCACAGATGACCGTAGGGCCTTTTTAATCTGAACAGAAAAACTTTTGAATGCTTTTTTAAAAAAAATCTTGGGTTCTTATTTTTAGTTTTGCCAAAATAATCCTTTTTTCATTTTTCAAGTAGTTTAAGTAATATTTTAAAAGGGCCAAATTGGCTTCTAATTTAGAAAAATTCCGTACACAATCAAGCTTATTTTTTAAACCAATTGTTATATTCGAAATTAAAGTTATAATAAAAGTTCTCCAATAATTAAATTCCTCTTTTGTTTTAACCAGTCTATATACCTTTTCAATCTTTTTTATGGATTGGAACACCATACCGTCACACTTTCCTTGTTGAGAACTTTCTGAGGACGACGATGACGATGAAATTTTGTTTTTGTTGTTCTGAGGTGTGTGAAGATAATAAGAATGACACAGTGCAGGCAATGCTTAATATTATGTATAGATAAAAAAATATAAGACCTGTAACATTTATATATAATATGAAAATGACAAGATTGACGTCAAACACTTATAAACAGCGCCAGTGAGACTATAAAAAAGACACGAGTTTGACCCTAATGAGTGACCTAGCTTAGATTGTGCAACTAAAACAAAACAACATGTTTTGTAAATTTCAATTTTTATAAAAATAATTTAATCGACAGTTGGGGTTAAATTTGATGACCTCTCATTATAAATATGATTTTTTATGCTAAAAATAAATTAATCGGTTGCTAAGGTCATAATTAACGAACTTTCGTGGTTTTATATCTATATAAAACTATAAAAACTAAAACACAAAAAATCAAAATGTCAAGCGAGAAAACCAAATTAATAATTACAAGCCTAGACAAGGTAGAATGTCCACCCCAAATGGTATACGTCGTGATGAAGAATAGTTTTAAGTAAGTATTTTAATTTGTCAATTATTTAGCATGTAAAAGTTTAGTTTTTTTATCTGACTGTGTATTTATAATGTTTTATAGGGAATAAAAATACACTTTTAACCTTTGCTTTTGGGAAGTACAATGGGTCTTTCAATCCGCAGGAAAAAAAGTAAAAATTTAACGTTAAGAGGGATTTATGTTATTCACTATTATTTCCTTCAACATAGTTTTCTCGTATCCTAAAGTGCATAAAATAGTATATCAATCGTAGGGCTAAAGTGTTTTTTAATCCTGCAACAAAATATAACTTTTTGTAAATTTAATGAAAAAATACTGATATTATAGATAATTAATTAATCTAATTTTTTATTTTTGTTACAGATATAAGGTGCAAAATATATCCCTTAAAGGGGATAAGGTGCATGTGGACCTTAATTTCTCTCCCACATCGGAAATGATTTAACGGAAGCTGGGAAATCTACTGGTGAGCTATGTAAGGGTCAACGTGAAGAGTAAAAATATTTTCTTTTGCACAGACACAAAAATTATTATAATGCATAAAACAGTGAAAATTCATGTTGGCTCTTTTCAAATTTTTTAAATTGGGACAATTCGTACATATCCACAACATTATTATTTATTAAATTCGTTAACCAAATTTTTTTATCCACTCCTTTAACAAAAACTGTTTCATTTTGAATAATATTTTTTATAAAACGAGTAATATTTTCTAATGGTAAATAACTAAAGTCGAAAGTGTCCCATTCCAACCCATGTAGATTGTCTGTGTTCCATTGGGCTTGACGTCTAAAGTCCTCGTGGAGCCAGGTAGACTTCATGGGTAAATTAACCATATGGTGAGAAATTTCATTGGTCTCACTGTTGAGTATAGCAATTTCTTTGCAGATAAAGTCACTATCTTTATACTGGAAGTCAGATGGAAGCTGGACCGCCTCAAGCGAGTCGTTGCAGCACCACCTTGAGGTTCACTTTCCCGGAGAGGGAGGCGACCGTCAGACGCAACATCCAGCTGGACCACGGACAGGCGGACAACCTGATTGGGGACTAGCAGATCGTGTGATAACGGACGCCACCATCATCTGGGCGATCAATGAGTTCAGCCCCTATAAGTCACCTGGGCCAGACGGTATGTTCCCGGCGCTGATGCAGAAAGGTCAGGAGATACTCCTTCCGTACATAAGGAGAGTCTTCAGATGCAGTATCGCGCTAAGATTCGTGCCGAGCATGGAGGAAGGCTGCCGTGGTCTTTATCCCAAAGGCGGGAAAGAAATACTACACTGCAACGAAATCCTTCAGACCCATAAGTTTAACATCGTTTATGATGAAGGCAATGGAAAAGATGGTGGACAGACACCTCCTAGGGGGAGTCCTTGCCAACAGTCCTTTCCATAAGAACCAGCATGCAAAAGAAAGGAAGATACCAGCTAAACTAGGTGAATCCAAGGTACAGGTCGACGTTACGAGGGGATGCCCACAAGGCAGCTGCCTGTCTCCACACCTATGGTGCCTAATTATGGATACCCTTCTGGAAAAGCTGACAGAGGAAGGATTCGACGCCCAAGCGTATGCAGATGACGGAGGTGTGGAGGTGATAGGTCGCTTCCTAGACACCGTCTGCAGCAGAATGCAACGAGCTGTACGAATCATAGAAAACTGGTGCCAACAGAATGGCCTCTCTGTTAATCCAGGAAAGACGGAGATGATCATGTTTACCAAAAAGAGGAAAATGGAGGGATTCAGAGCACCCATAATGTACGGGAAACCCCTGACTTTGGTCTCAAACCTAAAGTACTTGGGGGTCACCCTGGACAAGGGGCTCACCTGGACGCCGCATGTTGCCAAAATGACCGAAAAAGTCCAGGCAACAACGTGGCAATTTCGTCGGGTGGTAGGTCGGACCTGGGGTATTACACCCAGGAACCTTCACTGGATGTACACGGCAATACTAAGACCTAGGATCCAATATGGATCCATCGTCTGGTGGCCGGCAGTGGAGAGGACCACCATATCCCAAAAGCTCAGAAGCCTGCAAGGGCTAATGTGCAGGGGAATAAGCGGCGCCATGAGGACGACACCAATCCAAGCACTTCTGGGACTGCCTCCGCTACCGACTTGGATCAAGAAGGAAGCGATGGCGACCCATTTGCATCTGGAGACTTTGGTCAGTGGAGAGGAAGAAAGGAAACCATTGGACACCTAAGGGTCGCCCAAATGGCCACCAGGGAGATGCCACTTGCGTCCTTTGAGATCAAGGCATCCCGAATTCCCTAGAGATTCAATAAAAGGTACAATGTTGAAATTTTTAAAAATGCTTTTTGTTAAGTCTCCGTTAATTAAATGGTTGACAAAATAATCCAAGTAAATTGTTGTGCTTTTTTTCGGAAAAGAAAAATCCACAATAAAAAACACATTAAATTTAAATATCTCCGAAAACCAGATTTTAGCCTCTGATAATGCCAGAAATTTAGGTTTAATACTAGACACCGACCTTAGATTTCGGCAGCATGTAAACAATAGCCTAAGAAGAGCATATTCCTCATTAAAATTATTATATCCACACCGACACGTACTAACTGTCCAACAAAAAATCCAGCTATCAGATACCTTAGTGTTAAGCCACTTTAATTTTGGAGATGTAGTCTATGGACCATGTCTAGATCAACGGGATAAAACTAGAATCCAAAAAGCACAAAAATCATGCCTTAGACTCATCTACGGAACAAGAAAATTTATGCCAGTCTCACATAAACTTAAAGATGCCAAATGGTTAGACATGAACAAAAGACGACAGCTTCACTCACTTCTATTCTACCACAAAATTATAACAACAAAAACGCCACCATATTTGTCAAATAAGATTAAACACCGTATGGACATACACAACCTAAATTTAAGATTTAGAATATTTGAACGGAGTTTTTCTTATAATGTCTATTGCTTGTATAATGGCCTACCCGCAAATTTAAAAAGTTCAAAAATGAGAGTTTTCACAAAAGAAGTAAAAAAAATTCTTTTAGAATCCTAGACAATAAATTACTCTGGTATTTGTAACTACTCTTAAGGCTACTCTTTAAAGCTGTTATTTCTAAAGTAATGATTTTCACCTTAAAATTAAAATGATATTTATATTAGTTATAAGATGTCTATTTATGTACTTACGTTATATGAAAATTACTGTTATCCGATTTTTTTTATATTATTTTATTTATCTAGGTTAAAACATCTTTGTTACATATTTTAATTTATTGCCATTACCAACTTCTACTATTTTTTTTATAACAAGAATTCAACAAAATTACTATTTTTGCAGGGACTGTACTCGAACAATTTAATTGAATTTCCATCCTAACTATTAGATATATAAAACAAAGTTATGATTGTTTTCCACAAACCAAAACTAAACTTTTTTGCACTCGACGCGCGTTTCGCTAACAACGTTAGCATCATCAGGAGACGATAAACAACAATGATTGTTTCTCGTAAGGCTCTACATATATGTCTTATATATACATATAATCTGTTTATTTAGCTAAAAGGCTAGTTTGCCTACCAACAGGATTAAATATTGCTAAATATAGTTTACTCAAAATTAAACAAAATTTGCTCAAAGAAAACATGCCACATGGTGACATTCCATTCCTTTTTTTTAATTCCATATGGAAAGTTGGCCAAAATTTTTGTCTCCTTCTTGGTGTTGAATCAAAGTAAATCGATTTCTGAGTTTATATGACAGCTTTGGTAAGAGCTAAATGTACGCGCAGTTCTTTTTTTTATTTTTAAGTTTTCTGAAAAACATTGGGTACAGACCTAATAAGTAAATAAAAAAAGAAAAATAAAAATGTAGTCCTCAAAAACGTTACTAGGTAAAAATAAAAAACATTGTAAGGTCTAAGAAAAAAGAGCCCATATTGCTATACCAAAAGCTTTAGCAGAGGTTCGTTAGTTTGAAGGTATTGTTGCAGTTTGATGTGTCCCATTTTTTAGTTTATGCGTAAAAATAAATGAGCCCAAAGCGTTGCCGGATGACGTTATGCTCATGTCAAAAATAAATCCGCTATATTGGAAAATACTTTCTTTCATTATCTAAGGTGTAATCCATTTAGCCATAATCGTCAAACTTGTTACACAGGCTAATGATTTTTAACTTAAGGTATAACTGTCATCTGTTAAAAATCACGGCCGCCATTTTAGATTAAATCTTGTACATCTAAGTCGGCCATTTTAAATAAAAAGACAACCAAATTTTTTGGAACATGTTTCTAGTAGGGCCCTGAACAACATACTAAAAAAAACAGCTTTCTTACTGTCAGCTTTATTAAACAATTTTATTTAACTGGCTGTCTATCAAATTTTGCAATTTATTTTTGACATACTTCCTGTAAAACGATTTTAATATAATTTGGCACAGTAATGTAGGTCCGATGACAATAAAATATTAGGAGAAAGTTTGGGGGTGGGGAGAGGTCGAGTGGTGTAAAAAGATACAACGTTCTGAATTTACCCCCTTAAACCACGCCCCATTCGTTTTTTTATAATATTGTATAATATTGTATTGTCATTGAACCTTACTACTGTGCTAAATTTTATTAAAATCGGTTTACGGGAAGTGCGTCAAAAATGAATCGCAAGATTTGATAGACAGCCAGTTAATAAACCGTTTAATAAAACTCATGGTTTCTTAAAAATGGCGCCCATCCCTTAGCACTTAGAAAGTTGTATTTTTAGTATGTTGTTAAGGGCCCTACTAGAAACATGTTCCAATGAATTTGGTTGTCTTTCTATTTAAAATGGCCGACGATATGCAACATTTAATCTAAAATGGCAGCCGTAGCAGATGACAGTTTTACCTTAACTTTTGAATTAAGACATTCATAATTAGTCTGTGCAACAAGTCGTATACACATGTTACGTTTTTTTTAAATCGGTTAAGATATAAAAAAGTTCTGCAGTTTTACGTTTGATGCTTTTTATGTGGTAAAATATTTTCTTAGAATAAGCAGGGACCCATTCTTAATACACCAAACCAATTTCAATATGGCGGCTGTCATTTTACCACATAAACTAATTGGAACTGTCCATGTCACAATCAAAAAAACTGGTGTCTAGCAATTTTGTGTAGGTCCCTGCTAGTAAGAAAGCATTTTAACACATAAAGAGCATCAAATGTAAAACTGCAGAACTTTCTTATTTCTTAACCGATTTAAACAAACGTAATGTTAAAAGAATAAGGCTATTTATTCCAGATCTCGATTTTATTATAATAGCGCACACATTTTTTTCCAGGAGGGTAAAATATACTCCTTTTTTAAATCTGTCGGCAATCTTGAATTTTAAAAAAATTACAGTTTTGACATTTAATGTAAAAAATGTAAGATCCTCCTCCTAATAATACGGAAGTTATAGGCAGTCCAAAAAGCCCGATTTTTTTTTGGAACACCCTATATATCTAAATTTGTAAAAACGATTGTTTTTACTTTTAAAAAATGCGATTGTTTGATAGTTTTTCAGCTACAAGGGATAGTTAATAATAAACGCTATTAAAAAGCGATTATCTTCTTAATAATATACAAGTTATTTAAGTTTTTTTAATTAAATTGGGTCATGAAAGTAAATACTTACTTTTCGACCCTGCATCAGGGTGTATTTTGAGAAATAGTCTTTGAAGCAGTTCCATGATGATGGATGCATCCTTAGGGTACTGAAGATTGATGAGAAAATAAAGTGAAAAATACACTTTAAATGCATCGTCAAATGAGTCATAAGGATCGGAGCTGTTTACTACTTGCTTTTCTATTAACACATAAAATGTTCTGGTTGATTCAGAATCTAAAAATATATAAAATGTAAAATCAAAGTTATTAAACTATGAATTTCTTACTTTTTAAAAATTATTATTTAAAAAACTCTGGAATGGTATGTTTACTACAGGTGTGTTAAGTTAGGCTCTGCCTGAAAGTAGACATTTGCAAAAATTTCACAGATTAACGGTTTTTACATACAATACTTGCAGCTTGCAGCTTGTTATTGTCACACGATATACATGCATATATATATTTTTGACTAATTTTAAAATTTTATTTGGGATTGTTATAATATTTGCTTAGTCTATTCTTATTAAGTATGACTTTGTCATTATTTAAGCTTTATCCTTTTTTGTCAAATGATATTTACAAGACAATAAAGTATATTTTGATCATATCACTATGAGATAATATAACGCTTTTCCCGAAAAAAATGCGTACCGTTAATAACTCTCCCAATAAAGTTGGCCTAGAAAAAACTCATAGACGAGGAGTGTAATGGGCAGGCGTGTCGATTGCGTCAATATTGAAAGCAACTGACAACCATCTGACATCGAAAACTTAGGATTATGTTTAATATTTTTGTTTACTTTTGGAAAATTTATTAAAAGGGTGTGTTGTCTAGTGCCACAAAATTTTAAAACACAAAAACACCACAATAACAAACAAAATGGCAAAACCATACCTTGACAAAAATGTAAAATTTTCGACGATACCGAGTGTTCTCAGGAAGTGGGTTCGGCTCTTAGGCGCCATGTCCTCGTGTAACGGGTTTACCTTGTCGATTGAAACCCTCGAGTAAGGTTTAACTAAAATATGAGTGCCCGGCACTTAACTACTGGAGATCTCGACACCATCTGGAAGAGAAATCTTCCCAGAAAACACTTGTGAAGAGGGTGCTGCACCTTGCGAAGGTGTCAAACCTCTTTTAAGTGAAAAAAAATACAGCAAGGGATACAATAAGAAAAACCGCTGCAGTGTCAGGGAATCCCTAAACCAATACCTTCTGCACATAGGCCGATCAACTCCTACCGATTTAGTGTCCTTTATTCCACCTTCGCCGCCATTTTTACTCAAAAGTGACAGAAATTCCGTTTGTTTTCTGTTAATATGGCCGCTAAGGTCGAGAAAAGAACACTAAAACGGTGGGAGTTGATCGGCCTATGTGGAAAAGGTATTGCCTAAATCTTACCTTGCTGTATATAACAAATTAATCAATCAATCAAGGTTAAACTTGCGGTTGGAGATGTTTTAGCCATAATATAACAAATAAATTCCATTACATAAAATCAAAGTTTTCGGACAGATAATGTCGTAGTCACTGTCACTCAAATCATTACCTTTTTCATTAAATCATCGTAAGGTCACTACAACACTGGCATGGCTTTGTTAGTGCATACGCAGTATATTTTTCTTCTATGGCCTGGTGGCCCAAACAGTGCCAAAGCCATTTTCGTTATTTTCGTTACACATTTTGCGGCACTTGGGCCGTTATAGTATCTCATAGTTAGTTATATGATTTTCATTGATTGATTGCATCAGATGAGGGACCTATACTGTAAAAAAATTTTTGAAGTCAGTTATTTTAAAAAGCAGAGATTCAAAAAAGTGCCACAAGCCGCCTCCTAAAATCATGAAAGTAGTAAAAAATTTGTCATGTTTTCCTAATGGGACACGCAAGAGTAATAATAAAATAGAAGAAAAGTTTTTCTTATTAAGTTTTAAGCAAGTTTTAAGTAAAAATCTGCCTACTTAAGTATTTAAAGGCTAATCAACAACATAACAAGTAACTTAAACTCACTACAGTCCACAATTTTTGTTAGTAACATCATGACAGTATATCATGTAAACAAATACATAAGCGGTTACATTTGACACAACAGAAACAAAGACAGATAGCATGACATTACTGACAAAAATTGTAAGCTTGAATCACGGTTGAGTTACAAGCTGTTTCTACCCCGGCAAGAACTATAATATTATAAAAAAAATCCTACATGCTGAGTTGACCTTACAAATTTCCGCAATACATGGAGTCACAGGAATCATCATCTCTTTCAAGTCACTATCCTTGAGCTCCTAAAAGATGTCCACATATTTGTAACAAAATATATACAGATCACTAACAAACCATTACTCCTTCGGCAAACCCTGAGCAAGACATTAAATTTTAAACAATTCTGTGCAGCAATCTTATCACAGCATTATCTCTTGACAGACAGAACTTGACACCCCACTGTGAAAAGATTTAAACCTTTCCATTCCACAGTGAGGTGTCTAAGAGTTTTGTTGTTATACAGAGAAAGCAGCAGAGAACTGTTTATAATGCAATGGGTGTAGTCAGTAGTCATTTATCATTGACCCAGTTCTTATCATGGAGGGAAAGGGCTTTTAACTTTTGTTTTGTTAGATATCCACACCGATCCCACTCTTTCACCTATTTCACATTTTCACCTCTCCCACTTTTGCACACCCTACTTTTCGACTTCCCAACTATCCCATTTTACAACTAGGTGTCCCACTGCACCTATCCCACTTACTTTGCCCCCTTGCTATAATTTAAACAAAATAACAGCACTAACCTTAACTTCCATGAAAAATGTCCCAAAATTTTCTTTGAAATGCAAAAAAATCTTCATAAGCAGACATTGAAAAGTCTGATTGCTATTCTTCTTGTCTTTGAGGTTTTTATTTTTTGAATCCAGGAACGTATTTAATTTTTCCATCTTTTTATTAGACTGAACTAATAAATCAATCTCTGACCCTGTCAGTTTATGAAAGTGCCAAAAAAGTGCCTGTTTAGAAAAAACAATTGGCCATGTTTCCTTGGCTTCTGAAATTTTTGGCTGGTTATTAATGAATGCCCTTATCACGGCATAATTGGCCTCCAAAATATAAAAAAATTGTTCATCTGATTCTCTTGCAGAGGTTCTGGCAATTGTCGCATTCTGATTTTCAGCAGATGGTGCCCAATTACTGCTCTAGCAACAACCAGTTTTTTGTGCTAAGAACTGGGTTGTTGACTGGTGGGTCATTCCCACGTTTGTGTGGTCGATTTAAATAATTGTTTCTATCCAGCAGTTTAACAACAATGCTATGGCTCTCATCACCCAAGACCACAGGAGGAGGAGGAGGGACCTTGACCTTGATCATGGGACATGTGTTGTCTATGAAAGTACTATTTTATTGTTGGCCTTGGAGCTTGTATTAACATTGACTCTCAAGATCGAATATTTTGACCGTGGGTGGTCTGAAAAATATTTGGCCTTGGCTTTAAAATATAGGTGGGGTTTAGTAGGTAAGTGTCCTTGAGATAATCTAGAATTTATTTAGCATTGATTCTCAATTCCCAGCAACAGATGAAACTAAAAGTAAGTAATTTAAATTTCTTACGTGTAAGAATATACAAAATATAAAATTTACAATGAAGCAAAATACCCCTAAAAGCCTATTCTGTGACTTATTCTTACTTAAATATAAAGATATTTAAACTTTTTGGCTATTAATTTGGAAGTTGCCCGTAACTGACCAGACATATCAACACTTTTGCATAAGTGAGTAAGCAGATGCATGTTGAATGTCATTGCTGAACTTTAATATAAATTTTCCAAGTTGCACAGAAATAAATTAAGATTATGGTCAGCGTTCTCCAAATATCCAGTGTATATGTAAGATTTTGGCAATAAATAAATTGCTCTGTACGACACTCTACGGCCTTCCATTTCGCCCTTTCACATATTGATCTTGGTAACCTATGGATCTCATTTGGCAACTTTATTTAAGCTAAGCGGGTATTTATTGTTGCCAATTATTGTACACAATATTAAATTCCGGAAATAGGAGTGCAACAAATGGCCCTTTAATGCCCCTAATTTTTGTCCACTTTGATAGTCTCCTTCATGCGTTGATCTTTCTTCATAAGCATGCACATCTTTAAGAGGAAACTTTACCACTCCATTGACTAGTTTTTCAGAATAGTAACAAAAAGATCAGATAAAAGTGTAATCAAAAGAATGCTTTTTCTGTAAGTCCTTGTATAGTAACCCACCGCAAATATCTTTGATTGATGAATTGTCTTCAATAGCATTTGATACACTATATCCACAGTAATAAACTAGTTATCGGTTGTACGGGAGATCTTATTTGCCGTGTCACGAGTTGGGTTGGGTTGGGTTTCACAAATTGGGCAAATTAAATTATGTTTATTCTCAAAATTGTTCTTAAAATTAGTTTGCAAAACTTTTTTACATTTACTACAGTAATAGTAGTATTTAGCAATATTATCAGGTGGAGCAAATATTTTTTTAAGAAAATATTTGAAAATTGATAACTTTCTACCTTCAAAGAATAGAATCATTTCAATTTATTATATTGTCCTCTTTTGATAAACTTCTCTTAACAAATATTTCTGAAATTTTGGCTATAATATCTCAAACTGTTGTATTTGATTCAGCAAAAATTACTGTCTCATTTTCATCATCCCTTTGGTAAACCTCATGCTCTTCAATTGAGATATTATCTTCTATATTAAGATTGTTTGTTTTTAAATTCAATTTTATTTTCATTTTCACCTTCACTTTAATTTATTTATGTTCAACTGCGTCATCACTGCTTAAAATCATTGCAACATTGGATCTGTTACAATGTGGCTTATCAGGAAAGCAAACCTGAGTTTGGGGCAACCTCAGAGGTGACCTAGTAGTAGAAAGAGGAGAGCTGTTTAAATTTTGGCGGCACAAAGCAAGTTAATAGAAGATTGAAACAAAACTGACACAAAATATCGGTTCTCATTTATATTTAAAAGTAAGTAAATGAAGAGAAAACATTACTTACCTCATTTTCAAATACTTCTTTTGTTTTTAAAAAGTCGTTGAATTTTTCCAATTCCTCATTGGTTTTAACGGGTAGTGTAAAATCCTGCAATACTGATGTCTTTCGTGGATACACGTCATTATATATGCATTTTTCATGTTTTTCTTAACAGTCCTTGTAGGTCTACTATAACGTCTTTTAGCTTCTTCTGTTCCTTCATGTATTTAACTCAAAACCAAAACAAAGAAACAACACATTACTTTAGAATTTAGAAAATAAAATACACTGGGCCAATATCCAGCTTTTACATTACTAAAATTACGAAATGCTAGAAAAATATAATAACTAACAAGCAAGGAACAGCAGCCGCATTTCTCTTTAAATTGATCTAAAACAAAATTGATGGAATTAGTAGCATGATAACAAATTAATCGAAATACGCCAGGTTTTATTTTTTTTAAGTCTGCAATGAAAGAACGACATTCAGCTTGTTTTTATTGCAAAGGAAACCTTTTATCTTTAATAAATTGTGTGTTAATTAGAACTTACTTTGTGTTTGAGATGTTCCACCATGAGAGTTGTTGAAATCTCTGTGTTTCGGACCTTCATTGTCTATATTTTATTTATGCACGAAGTTTCGATCAGTACAATCTCTGATCGTCTTTAGGTGTAAACTACAATCTATTCCTAAGACTACGTACTTATATACTATGGGAAATTACCCAATCGTGAAGTTTAAGAAGTTATTTCCGTCCAAGGAAGGGCTTCCAAAGATTTGGAATTTCAACACTTAAAGGCAGCTTCAAAAAATTTGCGTTTCTTCAAGTGTGACTCCTTGTGCAAGACCTTTGCTTCTGTTCACTTCATTCGGTGATGTTTTGACCATGCGTGTTCGGCGATTCCTGATTTAGTTGTTTTACCTCTTTTGGTATTCGTCTGATGTTCCTTAGGTTTCACATATATTTAATTCACCACACTCACAAGGAACTTGGTAAATGCATTCCTTATTTTGTTTGTTCTCCGGTTAAAATTAAAAAAAAACTGACCTAAACATTATTGTTAAGGTTAAATTCCAACTTCTTTTTGGCACTAACCTTATTTGACTTGCTATTGTGAAAACTATTGCAAAAAATATTGTTATAAGGTTACAATAATAAGAAATATTTAAAACCTAAAAAAAAACAGACTATCTTTTAAATAAAAGCAATTGTTTTTCATGGAATTAGGTAGGTATCAGAACACCTTGTTTATATATATATATATGTACTAAAAGAGTTAAAAAAAACTTTCATTTTTAATTAACAATCTGTTACCACACACACAATTTACTTTTTCCCTCTGTGGCATCTTGTACTACGTATTATTTGGAGAGTAAGATCTCAAAAACCTGTCAAAATGATGCCACAATTTCTAAAAACTGAAGAATTGTCATTTTCGTCACAATTTTTTTTTGTAGTAAGCACTAAATTTGAACTAAAAAATGTTAAACTTTTTTGTACCATATTTGGTTTCTTAAAGAAACAATTACCAAGTTGTCCTTACAAATATAAATGTGGTTCAAAAAAGTTTATTTGAAATTTTTTACTAAAAGTAGATAACATCTTATCAAAATTTTTTTCTTTTGGAAAATGTCAATTTTGGGCATATATGTATGATTTAATTGTCACCCAACACCGCTCTCACCTAAAAAGCCAGCCAACTCCTTGCTCTTCGGTGCCCTTTAGCCCACTTTTGCCGCCATTTTTACAGCCAAATTGACAGGTAAAATGTGGATTTTCTGTTAGTTTGGTGTCAATATGGCCGCGATAGTAGGCCAAACGATAATGAGTTAATTGGCTTTTTAGTTGAGACTGTGTTGTGCCACTCAACTCAAAAACACATAATTCAAGAAATATATTTTATCTTTCTGGAATTGAGCAAAAAGGGAAGTGAGTAAGATAAAGCCGGATCCCGAGTATGTAACAAAGCATGTTTTACGCCACGAAGAAGACAGAAAATTGTAGATTAAACTTTTTTTTAGATTAAATCTTACCCCCAAGACTTTCTTATTTGCGATCATCTTACAGAGATAAAATGAAATGTATTATTTTAAGAAAGTATTTAGTGTTAAATTTATAATTTTGTGTCTTCTTTAGTTGGGACCCGGCTTAAAACTTTATTTGGAATAGCGATAGGTTCATGTTAAAATAAAGGGAGACAAAAATAAATCTTAGCGAATCCTTTCTTTGGGCCCAGTTAATCAAGATTTAAGGCTTAATGCCTAATGCTTAATTTTTTATATCTATTTCTGTCTATTTCCTTTCAAAAAGTAGAGAGAGAAGACAAAATATAATTTTTTAAATGGTTAAATGTTAAGCCTTTTAACAATCCCACAATATGGGCGTATCCTTATGAATTTATTCGAAAAGACCCCTAAATAGTATGGGCTACTATTAAAAGGCTTATTTTTGAAAATCCAGAAAATTACATTAAGTGCTAAAATATATTGAATCATCAGGCACCAATACTACTCCTGGGTCCTTAACTTCATTGTTGTAGGAAATATTTTTTCATAAACTTGACATAGACAATCTATTGTTAAAAGACACCTTTTATCAAATATAATTTTTTAAATGGTTAAATGTTAAGCCTTTTAACAATCCCACAATATGGGCGTATCCTTATGAATTTATTCGAAAAGACCCCTAAATAGTATGGGCTACTATTAAAAGGCTTATTTTTGAAAATCCAGAAAATTACATTAAGTGCTAAAATATATTGAATCATCAGGCACCAATACTACTCATTTTATAAGGACTAATAAAAGTTGTTACAATAAAGTTTTTAAAAATTTTTGAAAACTATAAAACTTTAATAGTAAAACGTAAAACGAAAGGGTATTTTCCTCTAATGCTAGTTTACAATAATTAATGTAACCCTAAAACTAACTATGACTATCTTTAACTTTTTTAAATTCTTTCATGACCTGTGTTCTAACAGTGTGAATTTTTGCTTTTATGTCTCCCACAGTACGACATTGGATTTCTGCTATGGGGAATTCATTTATAAGAGTCTCTATGATCTCATTAATTACTTTATCTCTTTTACTCTTATTCCTATAATCAACATCAGTAATCTTCTAAAGAAATGGGAAGCTTCTATATAAGTCAATAAGCATCTCTATTAATTCTCTTGACCAAGATATAGGACAGAACTCTCCTTTTCCCATTTCGGATGTATCTACAAATAACATTAAATAACCAAATTAATTAAAATGTTTCTGTAACAAATTAATTTGCAAAAAGAATTACCTAAATTGAAGAGCTTTTTGCGTAAAATATTAGTTTTAATGTAAACATTGTTTTTTTTTTATATAAACTATAAAGAATATACAGTACAATATATTTTTCTAACGCAAACATATATCAAGGCTTAAACCAGTCTTTACGTTTAATCCATAACAGCAAGCTTTAACATAAGAAAGTATTGGTTTCTACCCAAAATTTATTTCTTTTTGGACTTTTTTTAAATGTATAATATGTATGATAATAAATATATGTAAAAACTTGGCTTGTAAAAAATATTTTTTATATCATTTCATAAAAAATAGTTCCGAAAAAGTAACAATTTCATCAAATAATAATCTCGATATTATTAATTATAATAAAATAAAATTCAAATGTTAATACTTACCAAAGATGTGCTTGCTACTGAAACATCTACATCTGTCAGAAAAAAAAGTAGCAGTAGGTCATAGCACCATAATTTGGGCACATATACCTCATCTGGACCAGATCCTGTTTTATGACTCTCTTTACCTTTTTAAATTCTTTTATGAACAGTGTTCTAACAGTGTGAATTTTTGCTTTTATGTCTCCCACAGTAAGACACTCCATGTTAATTCTCCACTAAAAGGTCAGTTTTTGTTCATTATATATTTTTGACCAATATTTGGTTTTAATAATTTTTTTTTGCATTCGAAACACAAGTTTAACTTTGAAATGTTGATTGATTTTCTTGATAAAAAAATTTGGTTGGATTGTAATAGTTGAAAAAAGCTGTTATCACTTACCAACAAAATTTGTGTAAATCATCTTTATTCTCTTTTGTTTTTGAAACAGACACAGTTGTATTTAAAAGATTAGCAACTGAAGTTTGTAACGATTTTTCATTGGTCTTCTTGTTTTTATGTTCATTTGAAAAGTTTTCATTTATATTCTCCAACTCACTGGTATTTGGGTCACCATGGTCACTGTACCTTTTAAGTAGTTTGGATGCATCAAATTCTTCCACTGTTCCTTCAAATATCATTGTGCTTTGGCTACTGAAAGATTCCTCATTTTCAATATCATCTTGTTCACCCTGTTGTGATGCCTGTGTTGCTGAGAGATCCTATGTAAAAAAAACCTATAGTCAATGTGAGGTCTTCATTTTTTACCTTTGAGTATATGTATGGATTTTAGTGGAAATTAAGCAAGTGAGGCTTTTATTTTGCTTGTAGTTTAACCAAAAAAAAATACTGAATGGGAGTTCTAAATAAAATATTTCAGGGTATAGCAAAACTGATCAATCGCAACATTTTGAGTTTTTTGTTTAATTTTTAAAACAACATACCTAAGTGGTTGGGCTAAGCATTTTGCCTTGAAAAATTCTTAGAGAACCTTCCACTTAATTTTAATGTTAATTCTCCACTAAAAGGTCAGTTTTTGTTCATTATATATTTTTGACCAATATTTGGTTTTAATAAATTTTTTTTGCATTCGAAACACAAGTTTAACTTTGAAATGTTGATTGATTTTCTTGATAAAAAAATTTGGTTGGATTGTAATAGTTGAAAAAAGCTGTTATCACTTACCAACAAAATTTGTGTAAATCATCTTTATTCTCTTTTGTTTTTGAAACAGACACAGTTGTATTTAAAAGATTAGCAACTGAAGTTTGTAACGATTTTTCATTGGTCTTCTTGTTTTTATGTTCATTTGAAAAGTTTTCATTTATATTCTCCAACTCACTGGTATTTGGGTCACCATGGTCACTGTACCTTTTAAGTAGTTTGGATGCATCAAATTCTTCCACTGTTCCTTCAAATATCATTGTGCTTTGGCTACTGAAAGATTCCTCATTTTCAATATCATCTTGTTCACCCTGTTGTGATGCCTGTGTTGCTGAGAGATCCTATGTAAAAAAAACCTATAGTCAATGTGAGGTCTTCATTTTTTACCTTTGAGTATATGTATGGATTTTAGTGGAAATTAAGCAAGTGAGGCTTTTATTTTGCTTGTAGTTTAACCAAAAAAAAATACTGAATGGGAGTTCTAAATAAAATATTTCAGGGTATAGCAAAACTGATCAATCGCAACATTTTGAGTTTTTTGTTTAATTTTTAAAACAACATACCTAAGTGGTTGGGCTAAGCATTTTGCCTTGAAAAATTCTTAGAGAACCTTCCACTTAATTTTAATGTTAATTCTCCACTAAAAGGTCAGTTTTTGTTCATTATATATTTTTGACCAATATTTGGTTTTAATAAATTTTTTTTGCATTCGAAACACAAGTTTAACTTTGAAATGTTGATTGATTTTCTTGATAAAAAAATTTGGTTGGATTGTAATAGTTGAAAAAAGCTGTTATCACTTACCAACAAAATTTGTGTAAATCATCTTTATTCTCTTTTGTTTTTGAAACAGACACAGTTGTATTTAAAAGATTAGCAACTGAAGTTTGTAACGATTTTTCATTGGTCTTCTTGTTTTTATGTTCATTTGAAAAGTTTTCATTTATATTCTCCAACTCACTGGTATTTGGGTCACCATGGTCACTGTACCTTTTAAGTAGTTTGGATGCATCAAATTCTTCCACTGTTCCTTCAAATATCATTGTGCTTTGGCTACTGAAAGATTCCTCATTTTCAATATCATCTTGTTCACCCTGTTGTGATGCCTGTGTTGCTGAGAGATCCTATGTAAAAAAAACCTATAGTCAATGTGAGGTCTTCATTTTTTACCTTTGAGTATATGTATGGATTTTAGTGGAAATTAAGCAAGTGAGGCTTTTATTTTGCTTGTAGTTTAACCAAAAAAAAATACTGAATGGGAGTTCTAAATAAAATATTTCAGGGTATAGCAAAACTGATCAATCGCAACATTTTGAGTTTTTTGTTTAATTTTTAAAACAACATACCTAAGTGGTTGGGCTAAGCATTTTGCCTTGAAAAATTCTTAGAGAACCTTCCACTTAATTTTAATGTTAATTCTCCACTAAAAGGTCAGTTTTTGTTCATTATATATTTTTGACCAATATTTGGTTTTAATAAATTTTTTTTGCATTCGAAACACAAGTTTAACTTTGAAATGTTGATTGATTTTCTTGATAAAAAAATTTGGTTGGATTGTAATAGTTGAAAAAAGCTGTTATCACTTACCAACAAAATTTGTGTAAATCATCTTTATTCTCTTTTGTTTTTGAAACAGACACAGTTGTATTTAAAAGATTAGCAACTGAAGTTTGTAACGATTTTTCATTGGTCTTCTTGTTTTTATGTTCATTTGAAAAGTTTTCATTTATATTCTCCAACTCACTGGTATTTGGGTCACCATGGTCACTGTACCTTTTAAGTAGTTTGGATGCATCAAATTCTTCCACTGTTCCTTCAAATATCATTGTGCTTTGGCTACTGAAAGATTCCTCATTTTCAATATCATCTTGTTCACCCTGTTGTGATGCCTGTGTTGCTGAGAGATCCTATGTAAAAAAAACCTATAGTCAATGTGAGGTCTTCATTTTTTACCTTTGAGTATATGTATGGATTTTAGTGGAAATTAAGCAAGTGAGGCTTTTATTTTGCTTGTAGTTTAACCAAAAAAAAATACTGAATGGGAGTTCTAAATAAAATATTTCAGGGTATAGCAAAACTGATCAATCGCAACATTTTGAGTTTTTTGTTTAATTTTTAAAACAACATACCTAAGTGGTTGGGCTAAGCATTTTGCCTTGAAAAATTCTTAGAGAACCTTCCACTTAATTTTGTCTCAAAGACTGTAGAATAAATAATAGGAAAGGTAACTTGAAATTTAAGTAAAAGGGTTCTTTGTAATTTTTTTTTTTAATTTCTTTTCAACCCTTAATTAACATAAGAAAGTATTGGTTTCTATACAAAATTTATTTCTTCTTGGACTTTTTTCATATGTATAATATGTATTTAAATAAATATATGTAAAAACTTGTCTTGTAAAAAATATTTTAAATATTTCTTTCTTATATCATTTCATAAAAAATATTTCCGAAAAAGTAACAATTTCGTCGAATAATAATCTCGATATTAATAATTATAATAAAATAAAATTCAAATATTAATACTTACCAAATTTGATGTGCTTGCTACTGTAACACCTACATCTGTAAGAAAAAAAAGTAGGTCATAGCACCATAATTTGGGCACACATACTTCATCTGGACCAGCTCCTGTTTTATGACTATCTTTAACTTTTTTAAATTCTTTCATGTACTGTGTTCTAACAGTGTGAATTTTTTTTATGTCTCCCACAGTAAGACATTGGGTTTCTGCTATGGGGAATTAATTTATGAGAGTTTTTTTGATCTCATTATTTACTCTATCTCTTTTACTCTTATTCTTGTAATCAACATCAGTTACCTTATAAAGAAATAAGAAGCTTTTATATAAGTCAATAAGCCTCTCCATCAATTCTCTTGACCAAGACATAGGACGGAACTCTCCTTTTCCCATTTTGGATGTACCTATCTACAATTAACATTAAATAACCAAATTAATTAAAATGTTTCTGTAACAAATTAATTTGCAAAAAGAATTACCTAAGTGAGAACCTGGAGCGAGTGTAATTGTCAAATTGAAGAGCTTTTTGCAACGTAATGGTAAGCCACAAAAGAAAAAAGTGAATACATCAAGTTTATTTTTTTTAAGTATGTAAAATATTAGTTTTAATGTAAACATTGATTTTTTATATATAAAACTCGTTTATTTCATAAATGTACAGTACAATACATTTTTCTAACGCAAACACTTATCAATGCTTAAACCAATGTTAACAATAAAACCAGTTTTTACAGATTTTAAAAAAAATTTAAACTAACTTCTTTTTTTTGTCGCTTACCACTATGTTGCAATTTCTGCTTTTCAATTGTCAAAAAATAAAAATTTGCTTTTACCTAAAAAAGAAAATCATCATTCGAACTAGTTTAAACTAGTGTTGAGTAAAAAAAAACTTTTTTTATCCAACAAAAAACAAAAAAAAACTTACTCAAAATTGTGGGTCGCAAAAAGCTTCAAGGTTAATTAGACAATAATTTTATATACTGTTTATAGTTTGCATTTAAGTTTTTTTCTTTTGGTTTGTGTTACTGGTTTACCCAATTGATAATACTAAGCGATAAGTACTTCTACAACTTTATTTTGTATGACATAAAGATAACAAATATAATAACAAAGCAGACTGTTTACTTAACTCTTGTTTCATAAGTCCTATTTTAGTGCTAATTTGATAACTTTATCAGTTGACCAACAATCAACGTTTATTAACAATCTGTCAATTCAAAAATCTTTTTATTCTAGTACTCTACTACTAAATAAAGGATTTAAAGCAAGAACCTCTATTTTTTTAGGAGGTTGGTTTTTCTTAGTGCAAGCTTCTAGAAAAATTGTGTATTTCAAAAAGTAAAAAAAATACATAAAATAAATTGCTTTATAAAGTTATCATCTTGGAAAATATTCTCTCTTGCAGATAATTGTATATTCATAAATATAATTAAGTTTTAATCAACATATTAATTAAGTACATTTTTGTTCCTTTTTGTGTGGAAACTTTTGGACCTTGGGGGGAAGAAGCAAAAAAATTAATATCATGTTTAGGAAAACGAATCCAAGCCGTAACGGGGGAGAAAAGATCAACTAGCTTTCTAAAACAACGAATCAGTATTGCCATTCAATTCGGAAATGCGGCGTCAGTAGAGTATAAATGTACATATCTCTGACGTCACCCATGTATTTTCTTATGGGTTTCCGGTCGAGTTTGAGCAGGGTCACGTGACCCGAAGTGAGGTGACCTGGGTGAGTATTAAGTAGTGAAACGATCAGAGTGTAGCGCGCAGGCCCCAGAAGGCCCGCCCCCTGGTGGTTGTATTTCAGTGTGAAGGAGTGAGAGCGGGAGAGAGAGCGAGAGAGAGAGAAATAATGAATTAATTAAAAAAAGTGTGAAATTGTGGAGAATCGAACCTGCGATGTTGACGTTGGAGAGATTGTCGCCTAAGACCACCCGGCCACCGGCCTTGTTGATATGGTTTTGTTAAATGTTGTATAGATAAAAGACGTCAATGGGAGTGATAAAGTCGGCATTAATGTCTTTCTCTATCGCTCTCTTTCTATCCAACGTAAATGTTGATGCAAAACGAAGTGGCAACGTTGAACGACTTAAGCAATGTTAAAATTAGAATTTGAGCGGGAGTCGTCGCGAGAAGATGGATCCCGTATCATTGCGAGCCTGTTTCGACGTTGCCAAGTTTTTTGCTTATTAATTAAAAATAATTAATAAACGAATTTAAGTAATAAAGAGGTATTTTATTTCATAATTATATATGCAATAGGTACAATAATACAGGTGTTGTAAGAAAAACAAAAGAAATACATTTTTTAGGTTAAAAAGTGTTGAATTTATAATAAACTAAAACTAAATAAAATTGTTAAGCGTAAAGTGTCCCCAAGGTAATGTAGAAATCTTGTCTTCAGTTATATATCTCTTATCATCTAAAGAGCTTAAAGCAGACTTGCATACAGAAATTGAATAATTTTGACAAAGTTTACTCTGTATGGTATTAAATTTAGCCTTTAAGTTTACATCATTAAAAAGACAATTGAAAAAGTCATCAAAGACGATATTTCTAACTCCCGAACCCCCTACCCCTTTTATTTTTGATTTTTTCTCTTTTCCTTCTACTATGTATGAGTAAACCTTAGATCTTAAGCAAATGAAATCAGTTAAAATTTTTCCTTTAATTTCGTCTTTCATGAAACCTGGTACTTTTTTATTTAGCCTAGGGATACCGTAGATATTATCAATATCATAATCACTAGTATCAAACATTTTCTCTGCGTCTCGTTTTATTATGTCATATAAAGTAAGCAAATTATTATTTTTTGACGTAAACTCAAAAACAAAGGCATCGGTATCAATATAACAAATCTTAACATTATAATGAGGCGCTACACTTCTAAGAATATAATTATAGTAAAAGTTATACAGAACAGTTTTACTTATTTCTAAAATGGAAAAACCGACAAAAATGGGTTTATTAAACAGAATTTCCGTTCTTTTCAATTCAATAGATACTAGATTTTTATCAAAAATTACAATATTTTTAAACTCAGGTCTTGAAATTAGTTTACGCGCCTGGTTCCAGTTGCTTGCTAAAACAATGTTCCTTTTTTTTCTATCTCTTTCAATGGTTTTTCCATAATTGCCATTAATAACAAGTTTAAAAAAGTCTTTTTCAAAATCGTTTTTTGCTTGCATTCTCATTTTGGTATTAAATTCAATAAACTGTCTTAACCAGGGTTTTTGACTAAAACTTAAAATTTTGTGAATTTTCTTTAAAATTAGACCCTCTTCTAGGCACTGACATAAATTTTCAAAGTGAATAATATAATTAAACTTATCTTCCAAGGTGCAAAGTAATTTTTCACACTTAGAAGAAGGAGGACATTGTTTTATTGGGCAAAAAGGTAAAAATTTATGTTTGTCGTGTATATAACTAGGATAAATCAGATCTACCTCCAAAATAATGCCTTGGGATCCTTCTTTCTTGTACTCTAACATAAGCTCTAGAAAAGAGGAACGATTTTGAAATTTTTTAAAAATTTTTTGAATTTCATCCTGACCTACCCATAAAAAATCTCCATAAGGTAAACTGCCCATTTGACAATATCCATAGAGGTTATTTAAATCCCAATATCCCAAATAAACTTCCGGTTTAGAACTGTCATAAGTGGGTGGATAAAAACGATTATTACAACGACTGTATCGGTGAGAGGCCTGACAAATGCCTCCTCGAATGCCACGTTCAATAAACAAAATCTGATCTATATCTGTTAAAAGTTCTAACTTTACTTTTGAGAATAATAGAGACGAGGCCCAAGACAATCCTGGAAGGGTATAAAATGCGGCAGGATCTAAACCATAGTATTTAAAAGCGATATCTCGAAAATTTTGAAAAACTATACTTAGGAGATATACATCTACCTGTAGGTAAATATCTCCAAATTCACCCAAATTTTTACATTTAAAAGTGTCCCACACCTTTTTGGCGTGTTCGTAATCCAGGTCAGAGATAGGTTCCTCTTTTAAGACATTGAAAAAACAAATTTTCGGTGGTAAATCTGATATTAACAGTTTATCCCAACTATCCACAAAATCGTAAGGGAAAACACCTTTTCTTGTAATCATATCGAATTGCTGTTCAAGTGGAAATTCTGTTTTTAACGGTAAAAGAAATTTAGGATCTAAATTTTTAACGAGCTTGTCTAATGAAGTAGGTAAAAAACGAAACGAGTCCAAAAAAACCAATTTTAAGTCACCCATATAAATAGAGAAAGAGATGTAGTTCTCATGATTCTCCGGTAATATATTAACTTGGCCAAATTTTGAAAGTGCTCTAAGAAAAATTTTGGAATCGTAATTTAAGTTATGAAAAAACACAGGAATATTTTTATCTGATTTGATCTGTAAATTACAATTGTTACATATAAAATTGATAAATTTGCCTGTGTAGTGGTCATGATGCAACACTCTTGGGTTTTCATCACAGTAAAATTCGGCGCATACTGAACAAGTATTCGAATGAATATTAGCACCTTCAAAATTTTCCGATTCCAAAGAAAATGTCTGATTAGACATGAGAACTTGTTTCAATAATAATGAAATGTTTGAAATTTCTTTTTTTAAATTTTGAACAAACCATAAGGCAGCATCAGGACCTCTATACATGTTAAATTTATTATACCTACTATCATATGAGCATACTATTTTATAGGCAACACTATAGGCTTCATGTCTTTCATAAAAATTCTGATAAGAGTAAAGCGGATCAGGTAAACATGTGCTAATTTTACCTGTAAAGCATTCGAAATCAGCATAAATTACAAATGGTTTTAACATTAATGCCTTAAATGAACTAAATTTTAAAATGTTGTCTGGTTTTTCAGGCACAATTATTTTCTGAGGCGAAAAAAGGCTACAATTTTTTATGTGTGTTTGAAATTTTTCTGACGAAGAAAAATGATTAAGACATGAATCACATACGAACATTTTACCTCGATTACTGGTTACTTGCTTTTTAACTAACTCCGACAAATCCGTAATTAAACAAAAATGACCTATTCTTTGAGATTTTTGTAGGAAAAGTAAGTTAATGTGATTTTCTTTTTTAGATTTTGTGTGATATATGGGTCCACTAAGACATTTTTTATCTTTATCGACACCAAAAATATTTAAAGAAATAGTTGGATTTTTCCTTTCAAATTTGGAAATATCCGCTAGCTTTACTGGCATTTCAATATCATCAAATTTAAAAATTTTATATGGATCCTGAGGATAAGATTCGGGTTTATCGCAGTTTTTGGAAACTGGGTAAAAAAAAGCAAGCAAACAGTAAATAAAACATCTTCTGTCATTATTATGAATATTAAGTATACCCTTACGAGACGACAACCATTCTGGAAGTGTGGTGTATGTACTGACCCCTGCACTCAATGGAGAAAACTGATTGACTGAAACTAGCAGGTGGGAAACCGATAGAAATCTCCATCCTGAACCCTTTTCATAGAAACTCTCCATCTGCAACAAAGAAATATTCTTTTAAAAATTTAAATCTAGAGACTATAAATTATTAATGGAAAATTTAGAGCATTAGAAAAGTATAAAGAAAAAATAAAAAATCACCTTTTTTAATAGAATTTCCTCCATATTATTCAGGACGTTGTCAATATCAGTAGAGGCCGTAATTTCACTGTTTGAAGTTCCAAAACTCTTGTAGTCCTGTTCTTCAGAGGAAGGTAGTTCGTAGAGGCAATTAAGACGAAAATTTACTTTTAAGCTTCCTTTTTTAACTCTTAGAGCATTTAATTTCCTGATTAAAAGTTTTTTGCAATCTTCTAAAAAATTCCGGGGTTCTATATGTGAAAAGTTTATAATAATACCAGTCAAAATGCGAGATTCGAATGCAGAAGCAATTACTTTCCATTGTATAGCATCACTTGAGGAATCTTGTCCATTTTCTTCACCATCACCTCTACCTCTAACAGAACGGGTAAAACTTGAGATTTTATGTTTAGTTCGTAAAATGTAACTTTTTAAAAGGGAAGTAATAAATTCAATTTTTAATTTTTCACCAACACTAATATTAGACGTATTAAGTTTTTTAGTGCACTGTCTTAAATGTTTTTCCAAAAATAATAAAAACTGTTCGTATTCCTCGAAGGTTGAAGTCCTATTATTAATTTCCAACACCTGATTTATTATGTCATCCATAATGTTATTAATTTTTTATAAATTCGAAACAATTTGCGGGATTGGCACTTCCAGGGATTTCTTTTTTTCCTATAAATATGACACTACAACCATTACGGGACAAAAAGTCGTCGCACACAGAATCCGTTAATAATTGATTTAGTCTTTTGGGTAAAAACAAAACGTGATTTTCAAGCTCACACAGTGTAGTGCGTCCAAAAGCAGTCTTGACTTTCTTAAAAGAAAGAACTTTGTGGGGTACCCCCACTTCCATGTCTTCTACATCGATCTTGGGCTTGACGTTGCAACATGCTACTTGATTGACTTTTTCCATTTTGATTAATTTGATTTTTTAAATTTGGGTAACACTTGTGATCAGGACCGTTGTCGGAATTAAACTAAATAATAATCTCACCGATTTTCTTTTAAATATAATAAAAACAGGATGTTTTTCACTTTTCACTTTTCACTTATCGTAACCGCAATTTATCTGCCCACACTCACACCCACACCTTCTGTTAATTATGAGAATTACAAAATGGACAAAGGTTTTTGAAAAAAAACATGAAAAGTTCTTTATCACACAAACAGCATTTTAGTTTCCAATACGTTTCATAATGGGTCTTATCCATATGGTAGTGACATGTGGTGAAGAGAAATCGTTCCTGTTCAGCATTCTCAGTCCACCCTTCTGTTCTGAAACAGAAGTCGCAATAAATTCCATTTCCATCTTCGGGAAAATCATCTTTAATATAAGACTCCACAATACATATATTTTCCAAATCATTAATATTGCGTACCTCTCTGTATTGTTCCGAAAAATTTATAACACTGGAACATCCGCTGGAGTAAGTGCTATCTTGGCTCATTATGTGGTTTTAATTCGTAACGTTCGACACTTAAACTGAAACTGGTATCTATTGCATATAATACTATGATAAAATACCCCTCTTATCCCCATCTATTTATTTTCATTCCATCCTTTATTACCCTTTCTTCCCTACTTTTTTGTTCTCTCTTTACCACTCCTCCTCCTCCTCCGTGTTTGAAACCCTCTAAAAGAAAAAACAAATATAAAAAATAAAAAAAAACAAAAAAAGAAAAGCTTCTGCGTTTCTGTATCCCATTCAAAAACTAGGAGAAGCAAAAAATAACTCGCAGCTTCTAAATGAGATTAAAAAACACAGAATTAAAGCAAAACAAAAAATAATCAAAAATGCATTTCAAAAATATGATAAAAATTTTCAAAATTAAAGCAAAGTAGGGACTTACGATCACAATACATGACGTCTCTACGTCTTTATAGACTTTAATGGGGATGGTTTCCACCACCCCGGAGAAAATCATCTCCCAGTCTTCATGCGGTGGACTGACATCAGGTGAAAAGACAACCCCCTCTATGAAGAGGGGGAAAATGATGTCGTTGAATAAAAAATATGTTAAAACTCTTGACACCTCCAGCCCTAAAAAGGTTAGCATAAGGATAGAAAAAATATTCTTTGAATAACTTAATCAAAAAACTACCAAAAATTAACTAGGATTTATATTCATAGTCCTTTCTTCAAGAAACAAGAACTCCTCAAGAAATACGAAACCTCAAGGAAGGACTAAGAAAAACAATCCTAAGTAAGAAAAAATTTAGTAATACTTACAGGTCACAACCTCGTCATGTATTATGACAGGCACCATATCAAAAAAAAATTGTACTTCACTTTCTGGCATTTTTATTGCTAAACCGATTGAAATTTGAAATAAAACTAATAAAGTATATATATTTCTAATAAATGCATTTTGCATTTTTTATCCCAAGTGTAGGAGATTTAGGAAGTGTGCAAAAATTAGATAAAAATAATACAAAATCGTAACAATGTAATTTATTTAGAAAAACAAATCTACTTTTAGCCTAGAAAATACATAGAATTGTGTAAATATAAGGGTATATAATTAAATCATTAGAAAATTATATTCTAGGGCACTAAACCATGTTACGTACAACACCAGACAACGGTAGGTATTCGAAAACACAATCGTGAATTATGACGCAATAGGCAACCCATTTTGAATTAAAATTTTCTGAACTTTGAAATTCCAATTTTACATCCACCGTACTGCTTTTGATTGATTCTGTCTGCCTGCTACAATCAATAACATAAATTGGATTACTGTGGAATTGGTCAAAATTCATGAGTGGTTCAACGCAATTTTTGCCGTAAAATGATTTTTGAAAATCCGTATACATCCTATACAGCTCACTTATCTGTTTATCTGAAAAATTTAAATTTAGTGCCTCGTAGGGATACACCTCGGAGTTAAGAAAAAGTTTTATATCGGTAATGTTAAGATCATCGAAAAAGCTGCTATCTTTTTTCGGATTGTTAAGACGTTCTTTCTGAAATCCCACGATTACGTAACGAGGTCGTTCCAAATTGCTAGCAGTTTTTACCATCCATATATCCTTCTTGGACTGTTTTAATGAGGGAAGTTCAAAAATTTCCCATTTTCGGAATGGAATCATCACGGGTGTGTCCTGGGCTATTCTACTAAGCATTTCAATCTTTATGTTATCGTTTGGAAACACATGTTTAACCTTGAGTTCGAGCGCGGTTAACTCTATGCTTGCAGTCTTTGTGCCCGAGCTCTCATAGCAATTGGTGTCCATTCTCGACCTTACTAATCGAAATTTATGACGACCTGCGATGACGTTTTTATAGTCGTTGAAAATTCCAAAAAGAAAATTAAGTGGGATGCGAAGGCTAAACTTTTTGGAAGTCGAATTTATAGTTTTGAGCAGTCCATCGGGATAATTCCATCCTGCTGGGGATAGTGCCACGCCCTCCTGCGACGAAAGGCTAAGTAAAGCTCGGAACGTGCACAATAATCCCGGATCACGCACTTTATCTATTTCTTTTCCATTCAACTCGTACGTAACGGATTCGAAAAGAAAAACACCAAAATTGTTGGTCGTATTAATAGTACCAGTTCCTTCAGTGGATTCCTTTATTTGTCCTTCAATGTAAAGCTCTGCCTGACTAAGATCCATAAATGTATCATGTTGATTTAAAACTATTTCTATTTCGTCGTTATTTTGGAAACTTTTGGTGTACGGATGGTATGTGTGCCATTCTTCACGGACTACGCTTTCGTCCGATCTAATCGAGGAGAATATTTGAAGTTTTTCGAAGGCGGAAGCCATACTTTGATCCCAAGAGCTGAAGCAGTAATATATTCGAATTACTCAGAGATTGGGGACGTAGTAGTGATCCGCTTGATGGTTTGATGTTGAATGATGATGAATGAGCACTGTTCGACAATCTTAAGTAGGGAGCTGTGTACGCATCCTGTCGTTTATCTTTAAAAACTAACCCCATCTCGTTTCAGTTCTAATCTAATAACTACCTCTTCGCCTTGAAAATTAACAGGTCTACCGTCTTGATCTAGAAGATGCAATGTTATGTTGTCGATGATGTTCTTATTAACTTTGAGAAAAATCGGATTGGGAGGATTGATATTTATACTGAACCCTGGATCGACGAGAGGTGCAAATTCATACAGTGTGTGCGAAATATCGTTGTCGTAGTAAGAGCCTGTGATAATGTTACACTCGATCCGAATCGTGACCACCTGTATTATTTCTACAGGTGAGTTGGAAATGTGATGTGTGTTAGCGGATAATATTTGCGGAGAAAAACCCAACAATTTACCTATGCTATCCTTAGGTTTGAAATCGATATCATACTCGCTCAAAAGTTCTACTTTTAACGTGTTATTATTCTCTTTAAGAGAAAACTTGCTAAAGGGTTCGTAATCACTCCATGCGTTATCACCAAAAGCCATCTGATCTTGAATATATTTTTGCAAATCAACTAATTCATAAACCCCTGTAGGTATCTCGATAACCAAATGTTCTCCTTCAGTGATGTAATACAACTTGTTTCGTCCCGGTTCAATGTTGGGAATAGTGTTCCATGTGTTCATTGAAATCAATGCTAGCGAATAGTTGTATTTTGGATCTAATTCTATGGGAGGAAAAAATGATGCCGATAAATGGTGACTTCGCCCCGTTAGGGTAAATGTAAGAGACATTTCTTTGAATGGTTGTCCAATTGGCACGAAGGATAGGATAGGACTGATAAATAAAAGAATACGTCACTACTGTTTATTGTTGTATTAAGCGAGTACGCGTACAGAGAATGTTCACTTGCAATCATCATGTTGTATACGGTATTGTTGAAAAAATAAAAATCATAAGTTATGGCACTAAAATTTATTTATTTATTACATTAGATCATTGGTCACAAGTTTCTACATCAGATTCATCTTCTTCATCAGATTCATCTTCTTCTTCATTAGATTCATCTTTTTCTTGACACTCTCCATTTTCCTTGAAACACAGAAATTCCGAATAGTCAGAACCGGAACATATGCTATCAAAATCAAGATAGTGATAGCGTGCAGGCACAAGAGTACGATCACAATAATCACAGCGTTCACCGTGAAAAATGGTATGCATATCTACAGATTCGTCAGCATCCTGAGAATCTTCTTCAGAGGAATCTTCCTCGGAATTTTTATCGTTATCCAAATATTCGTCTTTATTTTTATACGACATGATTGACGACAGTATACTCTTTATTCTAATGTATTCGAGCTTTTATAGTTGTTGGACACTGGAGGAGGGGTAGAATGTTGTGACGTCAATTATTACTGATTATTATAAAGAAACGTCAAAGACAAGTGACCACAATTATAGGTATTGAACCTCTGATATTGATCCAAATTAAATAACACTCTACAATTTTTAAAGTATCTAACTAGTTCCAAAGGAGGTTTAAGCCCTCCAAAACTATCAAAGTAAACAACAGTAGATCCATTTTTCTTGTAAGCTACCCAATGGGTTCCAAATGATTCCTTAGAATCTAGATTAACAATTCCCGTTTCTTTTTTCCATACAAGTCCTTTCGGAAGCGAATTTCTCATAAAAACACCTCTAAAATGTGGGATTTTTAGAATTTTTGCATATTTTTTAAGTTCAATGTCAGTTAGCGCGCGTCTGGGTAGCTTTATTGGGAGTTTTTTGGCATCTTCTTAAGATACATTCCGTAACCCGATTTATACTTATGTAGATAGAGTCCACTGCCTTGTCGTCCCAACGCGATGGCTTCCATCTTCTGATTATGACGTTCGGCTTCCTTAAGCCTTTCGCGTGCTATTTTTGCATCGTTGACGGCTTTCGCGACAGCTGCCCCTCCTCCTGTCAATGTACCCAATGCACCCAATGCAGAAAGAACGATTGGGATTAGAGGAAGCAACCCTCCTGATTTGGGTATCGGAATGACTCGAGGCATTTTAATGTTCTTTGTACCTCCTGCATCTTTAACAGTTTTCTTAGCATATTTTATTAGAGCATTCATACGTTTAACATTCGAAGACTGACCGTCCCCAATTATTCCCTTTATATCCTTGATCCTAGCCTTTTGCTTTAATGGTCTTAGGATAGCCGAAAAAACGGTCTTTTTCTTATTATTTTTTCTTTTGGTTCCCATGCCTAATTTTCGTTTAATCTTCATCGCTGCGGTGACGATCAAACCGTCGGCTTTTTCTTTAAGACTGGAATCTTTTGCTTTCACCCGATCCCACGCCTTATTCTCTAAAATAAAGTCTGCCTTATGCCTATCTTCTAGGTTATCACTTTTTGAGTAGGCAATATCGTGTTCTTTGCACGCGTCGTCCAGAGGATGTATTCCGACGTCTCCTCGCGCTAACCTTTTCTTTAGCTTGGTACCTAAAAATTACAGAATAAGTAATACTTTAATTTAAGATATTTATAAATAATAATTTTGCTATTTATTATTTTGGTAAATTAAATATCTTAGCTCACCAGGACCACAGAATCGATTCCTACTGAGATGTAACTCCACAGGTAATTTGTTTATGGCTGTATTTAAGAGACCTTCACCCATCGAATGCGCCATTACAACTAAATACATAGAACAGGTGCAATGTGTATTATAGCTTGAAGAGGGAGAAAATGGAGAAAATTCGAACAGTGAAACAAAGTATTAGCATAAATATTATTAATCTTGATGAACTGGAAAATGTTAATAAAAATATTTTTCGGAGACATGGTTCCCTACTTCCAGACACAATTCGAGGCATTATCGTGGGTCCAAGTAATTCAGGAAAGACTAATCTAGTAATCAGCCTAATTATTGATCCCAATGGGCTTAGATTTAAAAATATATATATTTATTCTAAATCACTTTACCAGAACAAATATCAATTATTAGAAAAAATAATTAGAAACGTTCCCGAAATCGGGTATTTTCCTTATAGTGAAAATGAGGAAGTTCAAGATCCTGTGCAGGCCTTGCCACACAGTGTTTTCATTTTTGATGATGTGTCTACTCAGGGTCAAAGTATTATACAGGATTATTTTTCCAGAGGACGACATTCTGTCATAGATTCGATATTTTTAGGGCAGACGTACAGCAAAATTTCTAAACAACTTATTCGAGATAACGCCAACATGTTAGTTCTATTTAAGATGGATGAAACGAACCTTAAACATGTCTATGATGATCACGTAAACACGGATATGTCGTATATCATATTCAAAAATATATGCTCAAAATGTTGGAACGAACCTTATGGTTTTTTAGTGATTGTGAAAGACTTTGATTTGTCTAATGGGAGGTACAGGTCGAAGTTCGATACATATATAAAAGTTGATATATAAGTACGTAGGAAGCAGTTATTCACCTAACATCCTCTCTAGAACACCTGTTGGAAGCTGTTAATAACTGAAAACTACCTGTTCGAGGCAGTTACCTGTTCAAAAGCTGTTGATAACAGCCTGTTACCTGTTTGAAAGCTGTTACTAACAGCCTGTTACCTGTTTGCTAGCTGTTCAAAATGAAGCCTTATTGTAGTAAGGAATCGTCTCTAAAAAGACGTCTTGTCGAGGCATCAAACACGATCAGACAAAAATATAAAGCGCTTAAACTTGGACTAAACGAAGAGGACGAATCTTTAAAAAAGTTTTTTAAACCTGTTACGGACTCCTTATCAAAGATGACTACTAGTACATCTTCACGTATATTACCTGCTTCAACTTCCTTACCACAACCATCACCATCTTCAGTGCCTAAGAAAAATGTTGCAATTTCTCCCCTATATTTAAGACGTCAATCTTATTCGAATATACCTACACCCGTAGGTTCTTACCATTCATATAAGAGTCCAAGCTCTTCTTTTCCAAAAGAAGAGGAAGAAGTCTTTACCACGGAAAACATACAATCCGAGGAAAAAGAAGAGGAACAAATTGATAAAGAAGAAGAGTGGAACAAATCACTTGCAACATTTCAGGAGGAATTTAATTCTAGTAAAAAAGAATCTCAATCCGATTTTCTTGATGGATTTCCTGCTGTAACTCATCATTATTTGTCCAAATATTTTTCAAATTCTCCTCAGATCGATTACTCCATGTTAAAATTTCATCCTATACAAAATACGTTTACATTTGGATCCAAAAATCTAGATTTTGATCGCAAGGGAAATATACTGGTAGGAGATAAAGTCTTTCCGCATCGTCTCGGGTTGTATGATCTTCTCTTTCTAAAAAATCCTCGGGAGTTAACTATAGCCAAAGACGATAGAAAAATCTTTCAGGAAATTTTGGAGTATACCAACGCGCACAGAAGAAACTTTAGACCTTCGGGACAGTTAAGAGGCAATAAAAGTATCAAATATAATAAATATATAAAAAGTAGAAACAGATCCGCTCCATCTACATCGAGCAAAGAAACTGAGAAAAGTGGAAAGGCGCTACTCGAGTATGCTGACAAATTCACGGAGTACGTACCCTATAGAGACATTAACGATCTGGTTGAAAAATTACGCAAATTAGATGCATCTATGGCTGCGGGTAACACGAATACGAAGAATGACGTCACATTTATTTTGGAAGAATTACGTAAATTGGGCGTTATTGAGTTTCTATCCTAATACAACCCTTATATAATAATCATATTCTGAGGAAGCGTGGTCATTAGTACTCTTACCATGAATAAGTTCGGTTCGACGCTTAAGTACTCCCAAGCACGTGTAGAACGTTTTCGTCCTTACCCCGAAATTCCTCGCACGAAAGATGGACATTACGACCTTCAGGAACGTAGAATATGTAACCTTAAACAACCTGAAAATGAGCACGATGCTGTAAATAAGGAATACCTAGATCTGCGAATTTCGGATTTGGAAAAAAGTCTCAAATCTTTAATAATCAATCGAACAGCTATCACTACGCATCAGTAGAGGAAATAGCATAATTTTACTTATAGTTTGCTTCTTACGTAGAATATACTTAGTTTTGTTTATAATGTCTGACGGTACGCATCTTGTTATCCTTCCTATTTCGAAAAAGTGGGACCTATTTTTATCCGAACACACCAAACATATCGAAGCTCTTTCGAGACGTTTAAGAAAACTAAACTCCAGTACAAATCGCAGGATTTCTACACACGTTTTTCATGCAAAAGATGTCGAAAATTAAGGAACAGATCGTTGCCGAACTACATAAACCTGCAAGAAAAAAATTTCAACGTCTTAAAACGGTGGTGAAAGGAATTGATGATTTGTGGCAGGCAGATCTCTGCGAATTACGAAATATTGCAAAAAAGAACAGAAAATTTAATTATATTCTAGTGGTCATTGACTGTTTTAGTAAATTTTTATGGACACGTCCTTTAAAAACGAAAACCGGTGAAGAAGTTAGTAAGGCCTTCCACTCTATTTTAAAGACAGGTCGCCATCCTAGACATCTTCAGACTGACGAGGGTAAGGAATGGTTTAATAGCAAATTTACAGATTTAACCAAAAAATATACTATAAACCATTACCATACATTTAGCGTAATAAAGGCCTCAATGGTGGAAAGGGTTATACGCACTCTCAAAGAACGTATCTATAAGATGTTTAGTTTAAATGGTTCCTATAACTGGATAAACCACTTGCAACAGGTCACAGATAACTACAACAATACCGGACACTCTGTTACACATCTTAAACCTGTTGAGGTTGATTCCAAAAAACATGAAAAATTATTACTCTCTACCGTATTTACTAGAACTCCACTGACGTTTCGTAGAAAAAAACCCCGTTTTAAAGTGGATGATTTGGTTCGAATTTCTAAATATAAACATATCTTCCAAAAAGGATACACACCTCGTTGGACCACCGAGCTTTTCTACATAACGGAAGTAAATTCTACTCAACCGCCAACGTATCTTCTTAAGGACACACATAATGCCCCTATTAAAGGAATCTTTTACGGAGAAGAGCTCCAGAAAACGGCGTATCCTGATACATTCCTGGTGGAAAAGGTCTTACGTCGTAAGAATAACAAACTTTACGTAAAGTTTTTGGGTTTAGATAACAAGTTTAACAGTTGGATTGATAAGTCAGATGTGGTTTAGTATGAGGGAAGGGGGAAATTAATATTTCATCATTTCCTCTAACAAAAATTCAGTTCTCATCATGTCTTTCAATGGTACGCATCTACCCGAACTATACTGGAACGATAACTTCGATCCCTGTTTTCCGTTTAGAACACTTATCAAAAATGAAAAGATGTTGCTGAATCAAACCACGTATGATGTACCGCATTCCAACGATGTCAAAATTACAATTGGATTAAGTACCGTTAGAGATTTTATGGCAGTAATAAAACTATGGAAAGAAAACGGAGAATGCATTTCATTCATTGAGCAGGATTGGAAATCATTCATGAATTTTATTTTGGTTGAACTATGGGAAGATTCTAAAATAGACGAAAATTCTGTACCGTGTCACGACTGTTCGAGCAACCGCACTAGAGACTTCATTTTCGATGACTACACAATAAAGTATCATGGCAGAGGATTTATCAACCTTTTTTGGAATGATAATATGACAATAGTTTTGGAGAAACACACACTTCGACATTTAAGTAGGATTAATGACTTACTCTTAATTCATAGGTTAGAATATTTAAATAAGTTAGATATGCATACGTTTTATTTTGCCTTCTTAAGAAGTATTATAAACATGCCTTTAATGCCTGATCATAACAAAGAAACTTTGGAAAAAATTTTAGGACATTATGTAAAAATTCGTGTATAAATTGTGATCAGATGCATTGTATTAGGGAATATTTTACGCATTTTAAAGACCGTATGATTGAACAAATTCAAAACATAGATGTATGATTTACTTTTAAAATAAATTGCATTGCTATTACAATTAACGTTTTTTATTTATTATATTCTATATGTCCGAAAGAGATAAAATAAAGATCAAAGTGATAAGAAAATGTGTGTGGGTACTCTTTTAACTTCTTATAAAATTTGTTTCGTGAGAAAATTGGATTAGTCTTTATGAAACTTCTCCCGCAGCAACATGTATAACACATTAATTTTAACCAGTTTTTTAAACTGCAGTTTTATTATGTTTCGGCCAGCAGGCGTCCAAGAAGGATTTATAACATTCGAAAATAATAATCAATGGCCTTCGGGTTGGCATAGGCTTCATGAACATTACTATGCTCCGAACGTAATGCTTTATCGCTTTGATGCCCACACATTGGATCTTTGCAATAGAAGTACACACAGTGAATTGCCAACATACAAATTGCGACTTTTATCTAATGGGAGAAGAGATTTTAATGATTATGGATGGTTTGGACCTAGTTTAATTCCGACAAAGGATTATTTACTTGCAGAAAAAAACACCACGAGAAATACTAACACTATCTCTACTACTACTACAAAAATGGACGAGAACAAAGATGATTATGATAATGATGAAGATTCTGATATTACTCAAGATAAATCTTGTACCGTTTACGACACCGCACTCTTTATTTTTCAGATTATCTATATGTTTTTCTCAATATTATTTTATATAGCTACAGCTTATCATTTTAAAAAAATCTGTGTTAGTAGTTAAAACAGAACGTGGTTATAATAAACCAAATTAGTATACCAAGAAAAATGTATAAATATCTTTTAAATAAATTTTTTTTCTGTAATTTGCTTTTTTACTTTATTAAAACAAAAACAATATTTTTCTTTTTGATTACTATTGTAATATGTGTATAAAAACACCAGCATAATTAGGTTTAATTTTTATTATTTTTCATTCATTAAAATATACATAATATTATTGTTGTTGTTATTGAATTCTTCCTTCTTCCCACGGATTCGTCGGATGCTCCAGACGTAATTCTTCCAAAACTTCTTTTTTTAGATGTGTTTGATATTTCAGGGCGTATTCCCAATCAATTCGTGATGCGTGTTTTCTAATAAATTTTTCGCTTAGAATCTGATATCGACATAAAAATGGCCAGTAGAGATCGTGCTTAAATAATTCCATAAAGTTTTCGCTCAGTTTTTGATATTTTGATACATGCGACCAATTTAATTTATTAATAAATGTTGCCATAAAGTCCTCACTTAAATGTTGATGCTTGCATACCAGGTCCCAGTTTACGTTTAGTTGGAAAAAAATAATAAACGATTCGTTTATCACAGGAGATTTTGAAATCTCATCCCAAATTTTTTCAGCACACTCAGAAACCATTTTTTTTTCTCTTTCGTCTTTACTGGTTGAGAATCTGTTCTAAAATAACACTTTCCCTTTTCGCGCTAACCCTTTTAATTACCTATTTACTCTTACCAAAAATAAAAGAAAAAACATTTTCTTATTTTTTAATTAATAAGCAAAACACTTGGCAACGTCGAAACAGGCTCGCAATGATACGGGATCCATCTTCTCGCGACGACTCCCGCTCAAATTCTAATTTTAACATTGCTTAAGTCGTTCAACGTTGCCACTTCGTTTTGCATCAACATTTACGTTGGATAGAAAGAGAGCGATAGAGAAAGACATTAATGCCGACTTTATCACTCCCATTGACGTCTTTTATCTATACAACATTTAACAAAACCATATCAACAAGGCCGGTGGCCGGGTGGTCTTAGGCGACAATCTCTCCAACGTCAACATCGCAGGTTCGATTCTCCACAATTTCACACTTTTTTTAATTAATTCATTATTTCTCTCTCTCTCGCTCTCTCTCTCCCGCTCTCACTCCTTCACACTGAAATACAACCACCAGGGGGCGGGCCTTCTGGGGCCTGCGCGCTACACTCTGATCGTTTCACTACTTAATACTCACCCAGGTCACCTCACTTCGGGTCACGTGACCCTGCTCAAACTCGACCGGAAACCCATAAGAAAATACATGGGTGACGTCAGAGATATGTACATTTATACTCTACTGGCGTCTGTCTTTCGAATAATGCCTTCTGAAGAGGGTTTGACTGAAATTTTTTCACTAAATTAAATTTTTATACGTTTTTGTATAATTTTGCGATTTTTTTTCTTCTAGTAATAAAATAACTTTTGATTTTATTAAGTTTTTAGCTGTAGATACCACTTGACATATATAAAAACGAAATATTTCTAGGCAGCATTTTAAAAAAATAATGATTTGAGGCATACAAATTTAAAGTAAACACACCCAGGGACTAGAATACTTAAGTCAACTATTAAGTTTCTGTGTCCCTCTCACCCCACTTCACCTTAATATTTATCTTCAGACGACAATGTCAGTTAATGTAAATATTGTGGACAACAATCCATAATAACTTACTTTAACTAAATACCCAAGTACATACCTTTTAAAAATTGCAACCCATTAATTTGTTTTAGATATTTTCATCAATGCAAGTGTATGTAACAGTTATGTCTGCAAAAGCCAAATTTTTAATAAAAATGTTCGTTTTTTTTTAAATCTGTTAGAAAATTGACAGTGTTTATTTTTCCTGGTGTCCTCAACCCAACATTGTGATATGTGTTTTTTATGCCATAGGAATAATAGTCGTTAGATAGAAATGAAACAAAGTACTCAGTTTAAGTATTTTTTATTCTATCCAGAAAATATCAAATACAAATCCAACATATTATATTTTTGGGAGGAGGAAGAAAGGGTTGATCTAAATTTTAAAAAAATAGAGATTGTTCTATTAAAAATAAAAGAAGTTTATGTTAAAATTTGATATTTGTAATGACAGTTGCCAATGAAGTTTTTTACTATTGTTCGTTGGAGGTTCAATTAAAAAGTATTCAATAAAGTATACTCTTCGACTTTATAAGCCTAGTAATTGTCAAATATGACGTTTATAGTTTACCAAGTCAGCTCAAACATTCTTTATTTTGAAATAAAACACTTTGTATATTTTTGGATTTTAAGATATTTTTCAGTTAATCGAGCAGTTAATGTTATAACATGCATTAATTAAATTTTGCTCCATTAACATGAACATTCTGGTGATGAGAAAAAAATATGTGTCATTTGTCAGTCAAAACCATCTTGACGACTTTAATTTACACCTTTATTTGGATTACTGTAATTTTGAAAGAAAAAATCAATACCTATGAGAACTACTCTTTCTTTCCACCAGGATGTTAATGGGGCAAAATTATTAATTAAAATTTTTAACATTAACTGCAAACATCTCATAAATAGATAAATCAGACCCCCGTAGTGAGACATTTGTTGGAAGTAATTTTTTCACAAAATCTAGTAAAAGTACATATAATGAGACTCTAGATAGACCATAGACCTAGTTTGTGAATCAAACTTACCAAGTAATATCGATAGTATCTTTAAAAATTTATCTCGCTTCAATACAAAGGAGTTAAAGAGTGTGGAAAACGAAATGAAAAATACGGTTTTCCAGTTTGGCACTAACACATTTCTATCTCTGTCTCATTTTCAAGGGAAAAGGTTTAGATCAAGGATGGATATATGTAATTAAGTAACTCAACAGCGAAAAACACTTTTAAAAAAACTTTAGTTTTCTAAAAGCGGGATACAACTGTATTATTAGAGCTCTTACTATTAGTTCTATCTTAAGACTACTGATATAACTAATAATGATAGGACAAGTACTTTTCGTTTTTATATCTTTTTGTTTGCTTTCTAAACTATAAATAATGATACACTTAGTCTATTCCTAATATTTACTTTCAAGTTCATAGCCTAGGAATGCGTCTAATAACGTAACATCTCCCTCTTTAGAGAGGTTCATGTCCTCATGAACGTATTTTCTTCGTTTTCCAATAATAGCCAATTAGACCTAAAAATTATTTAATTTATGTTCTTGTTTTAGGTATAGGATATTTAATAATTGCCTCAATTTTGTTAGGATTAGGTTTTATTCCTTCAGGGGTAAAAACATATCCAGATTTTTCAAGTTGAATTTTTAAGTTTACTTCTCGCAGTTTTTGTAATATTTTTTAAGTGAACGAGATGCTCTTCAAGAGATTTTAAACATATGACAAAATCGTCCATATAAATAAAGCAAAACTTATAGAAATCATCTTTTAAGATTTCATCCATCATGCGCTGGAATGTTGCGGGTGCCTTTTTGGGTCTAAAAGGCATGCCTAAATATTTGAAATGACCTTGATTTACGGTGAATTCAGTTTTTTCAATGGATTGTGGGTCGACTTCGATTTGATTCACCTAGGTTATCTAGGATTTCATCAATTTGAGGTAAGGGGTATTTGTCTTCAATAGTCTGTTGGTTTAGTTGTCGATAGTCAATCACCTTCTGTATTTTTCTGTACCCGAAGCAACAATTTTCTTAGGTACAATCCAGACTGGTGCAGAGTAAGGTGAAATAGATGGTGTTTTTATTTTATTGTCTAAAATTTTTTAAATTTGTTTCTGTATCTCAATATTCGTAGAAGGAGGATTTTGCATAAATACGTCGGTCATTCGTCATGCGTATAGAATGTTTGATCTTATTTATAAAACTTAAGTCACCATCATCTGAGTACATTACGTCAGAGAAGTCCTTACATATTTGTAATATCTTTGATTTTTTGAGGGGAGATAAATAATCAAGTCGCAATTGTTCAGTAAGATTTGTCTATGATGTATTTTTGGGCGGTGTGCTAAGATCAAAATGTTCTTCCGGTATGACATGAACCTGTTCATTAAAGTTTATCTCTATTTGGGGATGTGGCTTTGGCTTTGGTAAATAACATAAGCCGTTTTTAATCTTTACCAAACTATCGGGAATATTGTGATATCCGATCTGAAAAAAAGGTTGATTGTAAACATTTGAAAATGAGATTTTCGTGCTATTTTTCTTGAGGGTTTTTTCTTTGTAATTTAAAATGGTATTTAGAGCTATCATTGGCATTTTAAAGTTTTCAGATATTCCAAATTCTGAAAAAAGTTTAGATTTTGATTTGCCTGGTATTTTTGTCGACAGGCTATGATTTCAACAGATTCTAAAAAAATTTGGTTTTTAAAATGATTTGCTACTTTTGATGTTATTATGAGGTCAGAGGCTCCGGAATCAATTAAGACGATTATTTGTTTATGGGATAAATAAGGATATGGCAATTCGGTTTATTTAAGTCAATGAAAATTCTGGAGGCTGTTAGGGAAAATTTTCTATTTGACTCTTATTTCCCATTAAATTATTGCTTTCAGGGCATTTATAATTTTCTGCAGTGTAATTTTCAAAATTTTCGCACGTTGCGTTGAGAGCGTAAGGGGGTTCATAAGTTTCGATGTTATGTACTTGTTGCGATTTGTAAGTGTAGGTAGTGGAGGCAGACATAGGTTCAGGTATGTCTTTAGGTGTTATATTTCTTGGTTGAACAACATTTTTAAGGTTTTCCGAAGATTTGCTGATTTGTGAAAAATCGTTTTGGTGGCATTGAGCGTGATTGTATAGGGATTGATTGTGATCTACACACATTTTGCTGTGCTGGTTGATGAAAGTTTCTTCTTTTTTATTTGTGGCGGAAATGGTTTTTCAAAATTTGGTCTAGTAAAAAAGTTATTTGTTAGATTCTGTGAAAATCGATTGGTTTTTGGTGAGGTGGTTGGAATTTAGCAGGCTGAATAGGGGATTTTTGTGCTGGTGTATGTAAATGTTGGTGTGTAAATTTTAGTTTTGATTCAAGTATATTGTACTCAGTTAAGAGTGTGTATAATTCGTCAAGCGTTTTTGGTTTTTGTTGTAATAAAATACTTTGCAGTTAAGCGGCATATTTGACATAAAAGAAATAGTAGCTTGATAATAATTAGTTTGTATAATAAAAGCTTGTTTTATGTTGGTGTCAGTCACTTCGGCGTGTATTTTTAAATTTACTCTACGTAAAAATTGTTTTCTCCTATAAAAGAAATATTGGTTTCATTGCGATTTTTGACAAAATAATTTATTTCCTGCATGAGGATTTGGTACGATACGGAATCTCCGTACTTTTCCAATTCCGTTTTTATTGTTACCCATTCGGTTAAATCGGCTCTAGATAAAAAAAAACCCTGTGCGGAACGAATGCATTTTTCAGTAATAAGATTATTATTAACCCGCCATAACTGACGCTCCCATGTTTAACGTGATCGCTGACCTGTGAGATTTTATCTTACATACATACATGCCCATTGCAAAATATACTCAAAAATATAGAAAAATATATTTGTATTAAACAAAAGTAATTAGTGAAACTTAAAACTATCTAAATAAGACTTATAAATGATGAAATTAAAAATACGAAATACTAAATAAACACCAAAAAAAAAACAAAGCAAAACAGACACATTCAAATGATTATATATCAACCTTTCCTTGCAAATAGATTTGTTACAGTCGCTACAACAGTGCTGCGTATAGTGATTTTTTCTAGCTGGACAGTATGCACATTTTGGTTTTTTCGTTTCTGTTGCTTCACGCTGTACTTCAAGATTTGTTTTGACTATTTAATTGTTTAGTGACCTTTAGAATTAGTTTCTATTCAGTTTTGTGGGTTTAAGGTCAGAAGAATGAAAAACAAATTCAAATTTACCGACGTCTTGATGTATTTTACATCATCTTCAGGGTTTCTAAAATAAAATACAATAGAAAAATAAGAAGCTAGTTTAACCTGAAGACATTGTTTGTTTGTATACACGGCCAATTAATTTTTTTTTTACTTTTTCCCCTTCCTTCCTTCTCCCCTCCCGCAGGATTAAGAAATAATAAACAATATTAAAACTGAGAAAAGAAAAAAAAAAGGCAAAAAAGAACGCAGGTTACAGAGTATATATATATGACAAAATAAATTTAAAAGACTATTTTAAATTTGTAAGTTAAAGGGGTTAATGAAGTGGGTACTTACATTTGGGTTGTTTTTCAGTGGTCTCTTACAGATTCTAACAAACATTTAAAAAAATAAACGGTATGTTTTTTTGGACTTCACAGTTAAAAGACATTCAAACAAGAACAAAACAAGTTAAAAAACCAAAAATGTTTAAAATAAATTATTTTATATTCTTAACAGTACTCTCTTTCGTACTCTCTGTGTGTTTTAAATGAAAAGAATAAAAAGTGGTATTAATTTTTTTTTCTCGCCGGTTATTTAGATAACTAATAAAAAAAAGGATGTTATTTGGTTTTGATTAAATTGTCTTTTTAAATATAATTATTTTTTTTTCAACCAAAAACTATATTGATTCTTTCTTGATTGTCTAACTGATATTTTGGGAAAATGTATTTTGTTTAATGGCCATTATAAGATTGTAGTAAGCAGAATTTAAGTTTTCAATATCTAGTCTAAAATTGACGGTATTTTTATTTTTTTTTATGTTAATCGTTTCAGAGAGTTGCCTTTTTTTGATATTTTTTTGGATGTCCAGAATTTCTGTGTCATCATAGTTGAATTTGTGACCATAGTTACAAATGTGTGTAGCAAGAGCTGTTTTGTTGTTTTTTGCATTTAAATTTGCGTTTTTTTAATCTCGTTGGTGTTCTTGTAATCGTGTTTTGAGATATCGGGAGGTTTGTCCTATATATACTTGGTTGCAATCTAAGCAGGGAATCTTGTATATTACGTTTGAGTGGTGTTCTTTCGGGGTTTTGGTTTTAAGTTTCATGTAGAAATGTTTTCCAATGTTATTTTCATTTTTGTAAGCAACGCTGATTTTTTCTTGTTTTAATATATTTGCTAACGACTGAGATTATCCTTTAATGTATGGTATTTTTAAATAACAAATTTCTTTTGTGGTTTGTATTGGGTCATATTGTTGCTGTAAATTATTGTGATTCAAGATTCTATTTATAAGAGAGATGGGATAATGGTTCTTTATTAGTATTTGTCGTATATAGTTAAGATTTTTTTTCCAAAATTGTTGGTCCGAAAGTTTACTTGCTCTGGTTTTTAGGTTTTGAATGATGTTAATCTTGTGTTTAAGAGGATGGTGAGAATAAAAATTGATAAAACGTTCCGAGAAAGTTGGTTTATAATACCAGTCTACTGATAAAATATTTGTTTCAGATCGAAATATTTTAGTATCTAAAAATGAGATGGATTTATCTGGTGCTTCAGGTTCTATTGTGAACTGAAGTCTAGGATGAAAGCTATTAAAAATATTTAGTATTAAATCTTGACTTCCTGCAGGAATCGCTGTAATAATATCATCACAGTAGCGTTTAAAGAATGGAAGCGAAAAAGGTACGATTGACAGGCAGTATTCTTGTAATTTTGACAAAACAATGTCGGAGCAAATAGGTGACATACAATTTCCCATCCCTAGGCCATATATTTGCTGGTAGATGTCACCATTAAAAGTAAAGTAACTATTTTCTATAAAAAAGTTGTATATTGTTTTAAAAGTTTCAAAATCAAGGTTTGTTTTTTCCTCAATATTTACTCAGCGTTCTTGTATGAAGCGCTAAATCTGTAGGTGTATTGGTAAAGAGCGAAACTAATGAATTTATTTGTGACAATATGCTCTGAAAGGTTAAGTAATGGCTCACATCTTGTATCTCTTTGCCTATATTAAGCTGAAGTAATTGTAAGCCCTTTTCTAACTTATTTTGATTATTTCCCAAAGTTATTATCGTATTATTATAATTTTTAATTAGATTTCGAAAGAGATATTTGCAGATTCGCCTCTTTGACAATACTTTTTTGCTTTTGTTGTAATTCAAAAATCGCGTTATCGTATCGATCTCCGTCTTCGGAATCAAGGGTGCCGAATAGCCATTTATTGACTTTACCGATAGCGTTGATTAGGCCTCTTTTTTTCCTTATCATAGGGTGAAGATTTAAAATGCCAATAAATTACTCTGGTATTTGTAACTACTCTTAAGGCTACTCTTTAAAGCTGTTATTTCTAAAGTAATGATTTTCACCTTAAAATTAAAATGATATTTATATTAGTTATAAGATGTCTGTTTATGTACTTACGTTTATGAAAATTACTGTTATCCGATTTTTTTTTATATTATTTTATTTATCTAGGTTAAAACATCTTTGTTACATATTTTAATTTATTGCCATTACCAACTTCTACTATTTTTTTTATAACAAGAATTCAACAAAATTACTATTTTTGCAGGGACTGTACTCGAACAATTTAATTGAATTTCCATCCTAACTATTAGATATATAAAACAAAGTTATGATTGTTTTCCACAAACCAAAACTAAACTTTTTTGCACTCGACGCGCGTTTCGCTAACAACGTTAGCATCATCAGGAGACGATAAACAACAATGATTGTTTCTCGTAAGGCTCTACATATATGTCTTATATATACATATAATCTGTTTATTTAGCTAAAAGGCTAGTTTGCATACCAACACGAATAAATATTGCTAAATATAGTTTACTCAAATTAAACAAAATTTGCTCAAAGAAAACATGCCACATGGTGACATTCCATTCCGTTTTTTTTAATTCAATATTGAAAGTTGGCCAAAATTTTTGTCCCCTTCTTGGTGTTGAATCAAAGTAAATCGATTTCTGAAATAAAAAAGTACTAGTTTATATGACAGCTTTGGTAAGAGCTAAATGTACGCGCAGTTCTTTTTTTTATTTTTAAGTTTTCTGAAAAACATTGGGTACAGAACTAATAAGTAAATAAAAAAAAATAAATAAAAATGTAGTCCTCAAAAACGTTACTAGGTGAAAATAAAAAACATTGTAAGGTCTAAGAAAAAAGAGCCCATATTGCTATACCAAAAGCTTTAGCAGAGGTTCGTTAGTTTGAAGGTATTGTTGCAGTTCGCAGTTGGGAAGTTCGAGTATCTCTGTCTACTCTTAGAAGTACTGACAGACAGAGATGTGCCAACTCCTAAACTGCATTTATAAATCAAGAGATATTCTCCAATTTATGATCTTTGCGTTTCTGTTCACGTTGGCGCATATCTATCGCCTTTAGTAAAACAGAAAAGAATAAATATATGCGTCAACGTCGAGCCGGAGCGGTAACGTTTAGTTATAAATCGGAGATACTTATCAAAATCAAACATTTACTTACCCCTTCAACAATCGGTAGTTCTAACTTTAGTACACATGCACCTTCCAAACAAAACTTAATAAGTATAAGGTACACTGATAATTTTTTTTAAATCACTTATAAAAAGTAAACAATGTTTTTTTGTCAGAGAACAGCTGTGTTTTTGACAGCTACCTAGAATACCCGAATCGCGGCCACTCTCTGCACGAAGCATACGGAACAAACCACCACTAGTACACGATTACACGCTGGGCAGAATCCACTATAAAAAATAAAAAATCCTAGTTTTTTGTTATCTATACGATAGAATTTATAAAAATCTACAACCCTATCTAATAATATTCTTTTTTTTGTTTTATTGAAAAAACAAGAAACTAGAAAGTGTATGTTTACGGCCGTGTATGGTTTGTTCTCAATGTAAAAAGTTCGATAAGTCTTTAATTATTTTTTTTTAATTTTTAGAGCCAGAATCGTAACACTTTCTTGATAGGGTTGTAAAAAATTTAAAAATAAAGATAATCACAAAATTTAAACCCCAATGGATGTCCCATTTTTTAGTTTATGCGTAAAAATAAATGAGCCCAAAGCGTTGCCGGATTGTGTCTTTTAACCTATTTATTTAAACAAATCTAGGGAAAGATATACGCCCTTAATACATAAATCCAAGATGACGTTATGCTCATGTCAAAAATAAATCCGCTATATTGGAAAATACTTTCTTTCATTATCTAAGGTGTAATCCATTTAGCCATAATCGTCAAACTTGTTACACAGGCTAATGATTTTTAACTTAAGGTACAACTGTCATCTGTTAAAAATCACAGCCGCCATTTTAGATTAAATAAAAAGAAAACCAAATTTTTTGGAACATGTTTCTAGTAGGGCCCTGAACAACATACTAAAAAAACAGCTTTCTTACTGTCATCTTTATTAAACAATTTTAATTAACTGGCTGTCTATCAAATTTTGCAATTTATTTTTGACATACTTCCTGTAAAACGATTTTAATATAATTTGGCACAGTAATGTAGGTCCGATGACAATAAAATATTAGGAGAAAGTTTGGGGGTGGGGAGAGGTCGAGGGGTGTAAAAAGATACAACGTTCTGAATTTACCCCCTTAAACCACGCCCCATTCGTTAATTTTTTTTATAATATTGTATTGTCATTGAACTTTACTACTGTGCCAAATTTTATTAAAATCGGTTTACGGGAAGTGCGTCAAAAATGAATCGCAAGATTTGATAGACAGCCAGTTAATAAACAGTTTAATAAAACTGACGGTTTCTTAAAAATGGCGCCCATCCCTTAGCACTTAGAAAGCTGTATTTTTAGTATGTTGTTAAGGGCCCTACTAGAAACATGTTCCAATGAATTTGGTTGTCTTTCTATTTAGAATGGCCGACGATATGCAACATTTAATCTAAAATGGCAGCCGTAGCAGATGACAGTTGTACCTTAACTTTTGAATTAAGACATTCATAATTAGTCTGTGTAACAAGTCGTATACACATGTTACGTTTTTTTAAATCGGTTAAGATATAAAAAAGTTCTGCAGTTTTACGTTTGATGCTTTTTATGTGGTAAAATATTTTCTTAGAATAAGCAGGGACCCATTCTTAATACAACAAACCAATTTCAATATGGCGGCTGTCATTTTACCACATAAACTAATTGGAACTGTCCATGTCACAATCAAAAAAACTGGTGTCTAGCAATTTTGTGCAGGTCCCTGCTAGTAAGAAAGCATTTTAACACATAAAGAGCATCAAATGTAAAACTGCAGAACTTTCTTATTTCTTAAACGATTTAAACAAACGTAATGTTAAAAGAATAAGGCTATTTATTCCAGATCTCGATTTTATTATAATAGCGCACACATTTTTTTCCAGGGGGGTAAAATATACTCCTTTTTTAAATCTGTCGGCAATCTTGAATTTTAAAAAAATTACAGTTTTGACATTTAATGTAAAAAATGTAAGATCCTCCTCCTAATAATACGGAAGTTATAGGCAGTCCAAAAAGCCCGATTTTTTTTTGGAACACCCTATATATCTAAATTTGTAAAAACGATTGCCTTTACTTTTAAAAAATGCGATTTTTTGATAGTTTTTCAGCTACAAGGGATAGTTAATAATAAACGCTATTAAAAAGCGATTATCTTTTTAATAATATGCAAGTTATTTAAGTTTTTTTAATTAAATTGGGTCATGAAAGTAAATACTTAGTTTTCGACCCTGCATCAGGGTGTATTTTGAAAAATATTCTTTGTAGCAGTTCCATGGTGATGGATGCATCCTTAGGGTACTGAAGATTGATAAGAAAATAAAGTGAAAAATACACTTTAAATGCATCGTCAAATGAGTCATATGGATCGGAGCTGTTTACTACTTGCTTTTCTATTAACACATAAAATGTTCTGGTTGATTCGGAATCTAAAAATATATAAAATGTAAAATCAGAGTTATTTAACTATGAATTTCTTACTTTTTAAAAATTATTATTTAAAAAACTCTGGAATGGTATGTTTACTACAGGTGTGTTAAGTTAGGCTCTGCCTGAAAGTAGACATTTGCAAAAGTTTCACAGATTAACGGTTTTTACATACAATACTTGCAGCTTGTTATTGTCACACGATATACATGCATATATATATTTTTGACTAATTTAAAAATTTTATTTGGGATTGTTATAATGTTTGCTTAGTCTATTCTTATTAAGTATGACTTTGTCATTATTTAAGCTTTAGCCTTTTTTGTCAAATGATATTTACAAGACAATAAAGTATATTTTTATCATATCACTATGAGATAATATAACGCTTTTCCCGAAAAAAATGCGTACCGTTAATAACTCTCCCAATCAAGTTGGCCTAGAAAAAACTCATAGACGAGGAGTGTAATGGGCAGGCGCGTCGATTGCGTCAATATTGAAAGCAACTGACAACCATCTGACAGCGAAAACTTAGGAATATGTTTAATATTTTTGTTTACTTTTGGAAAATTTATTAAAAGGGTGTGTTGTCTAGTGCCACAAAATTTTAAAACACAAAAACACCACAATAACATAAACAAAATGGCAAAACCATACCTTGACAAAAATGTAAAATTTTCGACGATACCGAGTTTTCTCAGGAAGTGGGTTCGGCTCTTGGGCGCCATGTCCTCGTGTAACGGGTTTACCTTGTCGATTGAAACCCTCGAGTAAGGTTAAACTAAAATACGAGTGCCCGGCACTTAGCTACTGGAGATCTCGACACCATCTGGAAGAGGAATCTTCCCAGAAAACACTTGTGAAGAGGGTGCTGCACCTTGCGAAGGTGTCAAACCTCTTTTAAGTGAAAACAAAATACAGCAAGGGATACAATAAGAAAAACCGCTGCAGTGTCAGGGAATCCCTAAACCAATACCTTCTGCACACAGGCCGATCAACTCCTACCGATTTAGTGTCCTTTATTCCACCTTCGCCGCCATGTTTACTCAAAAGTGACAGAAATTCCGTTTGTTTTCTGTTAATATGGCCGCTAAGGTCGAGAAAAGAACACTAAAACGGTGGCAGTTGATCGGCCTATGTGGAAAAGGTATTGCCTAAACCTTACCTTGCTGTATATAACAAATTAATCAATCAATCAAGGTTAAACTTGCGGTTGGAGATGTTTTAGCCATAATATAACAAATAAATTCCATTACATAAAATCAAAGTTTTCGGACAGATGATGTCGTAGTCACAGTCACTCAAATCATTACCTTTTTCATTAAATCATCGTAAGGTCACTACAACACTGGCATGGCTTTGTTAGTGCATACGCAGTATATTTTTCTTCTATGGCCTGGTGGCCCAAACAGTGCCAAAGCCATATTCGTTATTTTCGTTACACATTTTGCGGCACTTGGGCCGTTATAGTATCTCATAGTTAGTTATATGATTTTCATTGATTGATTGCATCAGATGAGGGACCTATACTGTAAAAAATTTTGTTGAAGTCAGTTATTTTAAAAAGCAGAGATTCAAAAAAGTGCCACAAGCCGCCTCCTAAAATCATGAAAGTAGTAAAAAATTTGTCATGTTTTCCTAATGGGACACGCAAGAGTAATAATAAAATAGAAGAAAAGTTTTTCTTATTAAGTTTTAAGCAAGTTTTAAGTAAAAATCTGCCTACTTAAGTATTTAAAGGCTAATCAACAACATAACAAGTAACTTAAACTCACTACAGTCCACAATTTTTGTTAGTAACATCATGACAGTATATCATGTAAACAAATACATAAGCGGTTACATTTGACACAACAGAAACAAAGACAGATAGCATAACATTACTGACAAAAATTGTAAGCTTGAATCACGGTTGAGTCACAAGCTGTTTTTACCCCGGCAAGAACTATAATATTATTTAAAAAATCCTACATGCTGAGTAGACCTTACCAATTTCCGCAATACATGGAGTCACAGGAATCATCATCTCTTCCAAGTCACTATCCTTGAGCTCCTAAAAGATGTCCACATATTTGTAACAAAATATATACAGATCACTAACAAACCATTACTCCTTCGGCAAACCCCGAGCAAGGCATTAAATTTTAAACAATTCTGTGCAGCAATCTTATCACAGCATTATCTCTTGACAGACAGAACTTGACACCCCACTGTGAAAAGATTTAAACCTTTCCATTCCACAGTGAGGTGTCTAAGAGTTTTGTTTTTATACAGAGAAAGCAGCAGAGAACTGTTTATAATGCAATGGGTGTAGGAGTAGTCATTTAACATTGACCCAGTTCTTATCATGGAGGGAAAGGGCTTTTAACTTTTGTTTTGTTAGATATCCACACCGATCCCACTCTTTCACATATTTCACATTTTCACCTCTCCCACTTTTGCACACCCTACTTTTCGACTTCCCAACTATCCCATTTTACAACTAGGTGTCCCACTGCACCTATCCCACTTACTTTGCCCCCTCGCTATAATTTAAACAAAATAACAGCACTAACCTTAACTTCCATGAAAAATGTCCCAAAATTTTTTTTGAAATGCAAAAAAATCTTCATAAGCAGACATTGAAAAGTCTGCTTGCTATTCTTCTTGTCTTTGAGGTTTTTAGTTTTTGAATTCAGGAACGTATTTAATTTGTCCATCTTTTTATTAGACTGAACTAATAAATCAATCTCTGACCCTGTCAGTTTATGAAAGTGCCAAAAAAGTGCCTGTTTAGAAAAAACAATTGGCCATGTTTCCTTGGCTTCTGAAATTTTTGGCTGGTTATTAATGAATGCCCTTATTACGGCATAATTGGCCTCCAAAATATAAAATAATTGTTCATCTGATTCTCTTGCAGAGGTTCTGGCAATTGTCGCATTCTGATTTTCAGCAGATGGTGCCCAATTACTGCTCTAGCAACAACCAGTTTTTTTTGCTAAGAACTGGGTTGTTGACTGGTGGGTCATTCCCACGTTTGTGTGGTCGATTTAAATAATTGTTTCTATCCTGCAGTTTAACAACAATGCTATGGCTCTCATCACCCAAGACCACAGAAGGAGGAGGAGGGACCTTGACCTTGATCATGGGACATGTGTTGTCTATGAAAGTACTATTTTATTATTGGCCTTGGAGCTTGTATTAACATTGAATCTCAAGATCGAATATTTTGACCGTGGGTGGTCTGAAAAATATTTGGCCTTGGCTTTAAGATATAGGTGGGGTTTAGTAAGTAAGTGTCCTTGAGATAATCTAGAATTTATTTAGCATTGATTCTCAAAGCTCGAATTATTTGACCTTGGGTGGTTTGAAAAATCTTTGGCCATGACTTTAAAATATAGGTGGGGTTTGTTAAGGGTTTAGTAAGTGTCCTTGAAGAAGGTCCAGGGACTAACATATTAAAGATGAAGCAAAAAAAGGGGTATTTCATGCAAAATGTCTTTTATTTTCTTTCTATCAGACCGGTTTCGGCTCAATTACGAGCCATCATCAGTTATTTAAAGTTGTCAAGCCGAAGGTTTGCATTTGGTTAATTAAAACGGTACAGGTGGTGTAAAAAGACAACGGACTATTTTCTTTGTAGACAAACATTACATATTACGAGAAAAAACCACCGGTCAGTTCATTCTTGATTAATTTTTTTTTTCGATTTTTTGAGATCGGCGTGGAAAAAAAAAGTGTGAACGAATTATTTATTTTTTAAGGAATTACCTTAACTTAGTGGCGAAAAACCCATAAAAGTGGTTTCAGCATTATGATTCCGCCGGAAACATATAGATTTTATTTAAATCGTTAATCTTATATATATCTAATATATATATTTACATTTTACATATTAATTCATTCACATTATTAGTTACATACCACGTTTTCATGATCGACTTAAATCCTCAAATCAAATGCTTAGTGTTGGCAAAGTGAGAGTCAAGTGTAAAGTTTTTTGAGACAAACACAAAATATCCATGCACCTAGCCGGAATTCGAACCCGGGACCTTGCCCACTCACTACGGCGCCCAGCTTTGATCTTACTTTATCGCTGTATCAAAGATAAAATAATTTTGATACAGATTCAATCCCATAACGTATACGTAGTAAATAGATCGACAACAAACGATAGTCATTGAACAATGTGGTTACTCAAAAATATGCCATAGCACAGGACCATCTCTTCTTGTTAGAAATTCATGACAATTCTTGTAAAAATAGTACTCTAGGCAATCAAAAAGAAATAAAAGGAAACTAATGACATAAGAAAAAGCTTTAGTTGGTTGTAGTAAACAAAGGAAAAAGGGTTGAAAAACATATATTATTATAGTAAAAAATTATATTTTCATTTCTGGCAGCTCTTAGACCGGCGAAAAAATATACATTTAAATAAATATGAAAGGTGTCATTATTATATAAAGTATATCATTTGGCTAAAAGTAAATTAAATTTGAACTAAAAAATATTATACACCTACTCTTGAAAATTTCAATTATTTGAGTTTAGGGCATCATAAAAAGTTGTTTTCTTGCCCTGTCCAATAACATTGTTATGTCAGTTATAAAGGCTATAAGCATCGTTAAATAAAGTTTTTAGGATCACTTCCTCCAATTCCCAGCAACAGATGAAACTAAAAGTAAGTAATTTAAATTTCTTACGTGTAAGAATATACAAAATATAAAATTTACAATGAAGCAAAATACCCCTAAAAGCCTATTCTGTGACTTATTCTTACTTAAATATAAAGATATTTAAACTTTTTGGCTATTAATTTGGAAGTTGCCCGTAACTGACCAGACATATCAACACTTTTGCATAAGTGAGTAAGCAGATGCATGTTGAATGTCATTGCTGAACTTTAATATAAATTTTCCAAGTTGCACAGAAATAAATTAAGATTATGGTCAGCGTTCTCCAAATATCCAGTGTATATGTAAGATTTTGGCAATAAATAAATTGCTCTGTACGACACTCTACGGCCTTCCATTTCGCCCTTTCACATATTGATCTTGGTAACCTATGGATCTCATTTGGCAACTTTATTTAAGCTAAGCAGGTATTTATTGTTGCCAATTATTGTACACAATATTAAATTCCGGAAATAGGAATGCAAAAAATGGCCCTTTAATGCCCCTAGTTTTTGTCCACTTTGATAGTCTCCTTCATGCGCTGATCTTTCTTCATAAGCATGCACATCTTTAAGAGGAAACTTTACCACTCCATTGACTAGTTTTTCAGTATAGTAACAAAAAGATCAGATAAAGTATCTATTAAATTGGGTCGAATTTTCCAAGATAAGTTGTTTGCGTCATGTTTTCTACAAATGCATCAAGAAATATTTGCATACTGGTTGTGTTTGGCTCTATTTTTTCCAAGCAAATACCTATCAATACCTATCAAAATATTTTTTTTAACCGAATTTGAGGTGGCAATTCATTTATAATAATTTGCACTGGCCACATATATAATTCTGAGGAATGAAATATTTGGGCACCATCTGTACTGAAGATGAAAGTGTAATCAAAAGAATGCTTTTTCTGTAAGTCCTTGTATAGTAACCCACCGCAAATATCTTTGATTGATGAATTGTCTTCAATAGCATTTGATACACTATATCCACAGTAATAAACTAGTTATCGGTTGTACGGGAGATCTTATTTGCCGTTTCACGAGTTGGGTTGGGTTGGGTTTCACGAGTTGGGCAAATTAAATTATGTTTATTCTCAATATTGTTCTTAAAATTAGTTTGCAAAACTTTTTTACATTTACTACAGTAATAGTAGTATTTAGCAATATTATCAGGTGGAGCAAATATTTTTTTAAGAAAATATTTGAAAATTGATAATTTTCTACCTACAAAGAATAGAACCATTTCAATTTATTATATTATTCTCTTTTGATAAACTTCTCTTAAGAAATATTTCTGAAATTTTGGCTATAATATCTCAAACTGTTGTATTTGATTCAGCAAAAATTACTATCTCATTTTCATCATCCCTTTGGTAAACCTCATGCTCTTCAATTGAGATATTATCTTCTATATTAAGATTGTTTGTTTTTAAATTCAATTTTATTTTCATCTCCACTTTCATTTTCACCTTCACTTTAATTTATTTATGTTAAACTGCATCATCACTGCTTAAAATCATTGCAACATTGGATCTGTTACAATGTGGCTTATCAGGAAAGCAAACCTGAGTTTGGGGCAACCTCAGAGGTGACCTAGTAGTAGAAAGAGGAGAGCTGTTTAAATTTTGGCGGCACAAAGCAAGTTAATAGAAGATTGAAACAAAACTGACACAAAATATCGGTTCTCATTTATATTTAAAAGTAAGTAAATGAAGAGAAAACATTACTTACCTCATTTTCAAATACTTCTTTTGTTTTTAAGAAGTCGTTGAATTTTTCCAATTCCTCATTGGTTTTAACGGGTAGTGTAAAATCCTGCAATACTGATGTCTTTCGTGGATACACGTCATTATATATGCATTTTTCATGTTTTTTTTAACAGTCCTGGTAGGTCTACTATAAGGTCTTTTACCTTCTTCTGTTCCTTCATGTATTTAACTCAAAACCAAAACAAAGAAACAACACATTACTTTAGAATTTAGAAAATAAAATACACTGGGCCAATATCCAGCTTTTACATTACTAAAATTATGAAATGCTAGAAAAATATAATAACAACCATGCAAGGAACAGCAGCCGCATTTCTCTTTAAATTGATCTAAAACAAAATTGATGTTATTAGTAGCATGATAACAAATTAATCGAAATACGCCAGGTTTTATTTTTTTTTAAAAGTCTGCAATGAAAGAACGACATTCAGCTTGTTTTTATTGCAAAGGAAACCTTTTATCTTTAATAAATTGTGTGTTAATTGGAACTTACTTTGTGTTTGAGATGTTCCACCATGAGAGTTGTTGAAATCTCTGTGTTTCGGACCTTCATTGTCTATATTTTATTTATGCACGAAGTTTCGATCAGTACAATCTCTGATCGTCTTTAGGTGTAAACTACAATCTATTCCTAAGACTACGTACTTATATACTATGGGAAATTACCCAATCGTGAAGTTTAAGAAGTTATTTCCGTCCAAGGAAGGGCTTCCAAAGATTTGGAATTTCAACACTTCAAGAAATTTTCGTTTCTTCCAGTGTGACTCCTTGTGCAAAACCTTTGCTTCTGTTCACTTCATTCGGTGATGTTTTGACCATGCGTGTTCGGCGATTCCTGATTTAGTTGTTTTACCTCTTTTGGTATTCGTCTGATGTTCCTTAGGTTCCATATATATTTAATTCACCACACTCACAAGGAACTTGGTAAATGCATTCCTTATTTTGTTTGTTCTCCGGTTAAAATTAAAAAAAAAACTGACCTAAACATTATTGTTAAGGTTAAATTCCAACTTCTTTTTGGCACTAACCTTATTTGACTTGCTATTGTGAAAACTATTGCAAAAAATATTGTTATAAGGTTACAATAATAAGAAATATTTAAAACCTAAAAAAAAGAGACTATCTTTTAAATAAAAGCAATTGTTTTTCATGTAATTAGGTAGGTATCAGAACACCTTGTTTATATATATATATAATGTACTAAAAGAGTTAAAAAAAACTTTCATTTTTAATTAACAATCTGTTACCACACACACACTTTACTTTTTCCCTCTGTGGCATCTTGTACTACGTATTATTTGGAGAGTAAGATCTCAAAAACCTGTCACAATGATGCCAAAATTTCTAAAAACTAAAGAATTGTCATTTTCGTCACAATTTTTTTTGGTAGTAAGCACTAAATTTGAACTAAAAAATGTTAAACTTTTTTGTACCATATTTGGTTTCTTAAAGAAACAATTACCAAGTTGTCCTTACAAATATACATGTGGTTCAAAAAAGTTTATTTGAAATTTTTTACTAAAAGTAGATAACATCTTATCAAAATTTTTTTCTTTTGGAAAATGTCAATTTTGGGCATATATGTATGATTTAATTGTCACCCAACACTGCTCTCACCTAAAAAGCCAGCCAACTCCTTGCTCTTCGGTGCCCTTTAGCCCACTTTTGCCACCATTTTTACAGCCAAATTGACAGGTAAAATGTGGATTTTCTGTTAGTTTGGTGTCAATATGGCCGCGATAGTAGGCCAAACGATAATGAGTTAATTAGCTTTTTAGTTGAGACTGTGTTGTGCCACTCAACTCAAAAACACATAATCCAAGAAATATATTTTATCTTCCTGGAATTGAGCAAAAAGGGAAGTGAGTAAGATAAAGCCGGATCCCGAGTATGTGACAAAGCATGTTTTACGCCACGAAGAAGACACAAAATTGTAGATTAAACTTTTTTTAGATTAAATCTTACCCCCAAGACTTTCTTATTTGCGATCATCTTACAGAGATAAAATGAAATGTATTATTTTAAGAAAGTATTTAGTGTTAAATTTATAATTTTGTGTCTTCTTTAGTTGGGACCCGGCTTAAAACTTTATTTGGAATAGCGATAGGTTCATGTTAAAATAAAGGGAGACAAAAATAAATCTTAGCGAATCCTTTCTTTGGGCCCAGTTAATCAAGATTTAAGGCTTAATGCCTAATGCTTAATTTTTTATATCTATTTCTGTCTATTTCCTTTCAAAAAGTAGAGAGAGAAGACAAAATTGTGCATTACGCATTAAAACTTGAGTAACTGGGTCCTTAACTTCATTGTTGTAGGAAATTTTTTTTCATAAACTTTACATAGACAATCTATTGTTAAAAGACACCTTGTATCAAATATAATTTTTAAAATGGTTAAATGTTAAGCCTTTTAACAATCCCACAATATTTTTAAAAATCCAGAAAATTACATTAAGTGCTAAAATATATTGAATCATCAGGCACCAATACTACTCATTTTATAAGGACTAATAAAAGTTGTTACAATAAAGTTTTTAAAACTTTTGAAAACTATAAAACTTTAATAGTAAAACGTAAAACGAAAGGGTATTTTCCTCTAATGCTAGTTTACAATAATTAATGTAACCCTAAAACTAACTATGACTATCTTTAACTTTTTTAAATTCTTTCATGACCTGTGTTCTAACAGTGTGAATTTTTGCTTTTATGTCTCCCACAGTACGACATTGGGTTTCTGCTATGGGGAATTCATTTATAAGAGTCTCTATGATCTCATTAATTACTTTATCTCTTTTACTCTTATTCCTATAATCAACATCAGTGACCTTCTAAAGAAATGGGAAGCTTCTATATAAGTCAATAAGCATCTCCATTAATTCTCTTGACCAAGATATAGGACAGAACTCTCCTTTTCCCATTTCGGATGTATCTACAAATAACATTAAATAACCAAATTAATTAAAATGTTTCTGTAACAAATTAATTTGCAAAAACAATTACCTAAGTGAGAACCTGCGGCGAGTGTAATTGTCAAATTGAAGAGCTTTTTGCGTAAAATATTAGTTTTAATGTAAACATTGTCTTTTTTTTATATAAACTCGTTTATTTCAAGAATATACAGTACAATATATTTTTCTAACGCAAACATATATCAAGGCTTAAACCAGTCTTTACGTTTAATCCATAACAGCAAGCTTTAACATAAGAAAGTATTGGTTTCTACCCAAAATTTATTTCTTTTTGGACTTTTTTTAAATGTATAATATGTATGGTAATAAATATATGTAAAAACTTGGCTTGTAAAAAATATTTTTTATATCATTTCATAAAAAATATTTCCGAAAAAGTAACAATTTCATCAAATAAGAATCTCGATATTATTAATTATAATAAAATAAAATTCAAATGTTAATACTTACCAAAGATGTGCTTGCTACTGAAACATCTACATCTGTCTCCACTAAAAGGTCAGTTTTTTTCATTATATATTTTTGACCAATATTTGGTTTTAATAGAATTTTTTTGCATTCGAAACACAAGTTTAACTTTGAAATGTTGATTGATTTTCTTGATAAAAAAATTTGGTTGGATTGTAATAGTTGAAAAAAGCTGTTATCACTTACCAACAAAATTTGTGTAAATCATCTTTATTTTCTTTATTGTCTTTTGTTTTTGAAACAGACACAGCTGTATTTAAAAGATTAGCAACTGAAGTTTGTAACGATTTTCCATTGGTATTCTTGTTTTTTTGTTCATTTGAAAAGTTTTCATTTATATTCTCCAACTAACTGGTATTTGGGTCACCATGGTCACTGTACCTTTTAAGTCGTTTGGATGCATTAAATTATTCCACTGTTTCTTCAAATATCATTGTGCTTTGGCTACTGAAAGATTCCTCATTTTCAATATCATCTTGTTCACCCTGTTGTGATGCCTGTGTTGCTGAGAGATCCTATGTAAAAAAAACTTATAGTCAATGTGAGGTCTTCATTTTTTACCTTTGAGTATATGTATGGATTTTAATGGAAATTAAGCAAGTGAGGCTTTTGCTTGTAATTTAACCAAAAAAAAATACTGAATGGGAGTTCTAAATAAAATATTTCAGGGTATAGCAAAACTGATCATTCGCAACATTTTGAGTTTTTTGTTTAATTTTTAAAACAACATACCTAAGTGGTTGGGCTAAGCATTTTGCCTTGAAAAATTCTTAGAGAACCTTCCACTTAATTTTGTCTCAAAGACTGTAGAATAAATAATAGGAAAGGTAACTTGAAATTTAAGGAAAAGGGTTCTTTGTAATTTTTTTTTTAAATTTCTTTTCAACCCTTAATTAACATAAGAAAGTATTGGTTTCTAAACAAAATTTATTTCTTCTTGGACTTTTTTCATATGTATAATATGTATTTAAATAAATATATGTAAAAACTTGTCTTGTAAAAAATATTTTAAATATTTCTTTCTTATATCATTTCATAAAAAATATTTCCGAAAAAGTAACAATTTCGTCGAATAATAATCCCGATATTAATAATTATAATAAAATAAAATTCAAATATTAATACTTACCAAATTTGATGTGCTTGCTACTGTAACACCTACATCTGTAAGAAAAAAAAGTAGGTCATAGCACCATAATTTGGGGACACATACTTCATCTGGACCAGCTCCTGTTTTATGACTATCTTTAACTTTTTTAAATTCTTTCATGTACTGTGTTCTAACAGTGTGAATTTTTTTTATGCCTCCCACAGTAAGACATTGGGTTTCTGCTATGGGGAATTAATTTATGAGAGTTTCTTTGATCTCATTATTTACTCTATCTCTTTTACTCTTATTCTTGTAATCAACATCAGTTACCTTATAAAGAAATAAGAAGCTTTTGTATAAGTCAATCAGCCTCTCCATTAATTCTCTTGACCAAGACATAGGACGGAACTCTCCTTTTCCCATTTTGGATGTACCTATCTACAATTAACATTAAATAACCAAATTAATTAAAATGTTTCTGTAACAAATTAATTTGCAAAAAGAATTACCTAAGTGAGAACCTGGAGCGAGTGTAATTGTCAAATTGAAGAGCTTTTTGCAACGTAATGGTAAGTCACAAAAGAAAAAAGTGAATACATCAAGTTTATTTTTTTTAAGTATGTAAAATATTAGTTTTAATGTAAACATTGATTTTTTTTATATAAAACTCGTTTATTTCATAAATGTACAGTATAATACATTTTTCTAACGCAAACACTTATCAATGCTTAAACCAATGTTAACAATAAAACCAGTTTTTTACAGATTTTTAAAAAAATTTAAACTAACTTCTTTTTTTTTGTCGCTTACCACTATGTTGCAATTTCTGCTTTTCAATTGTCAAAAAATAAAAATTTTCTCTTACCTAAAAAAGAAAATCATCATTTGAACTAGTTTAAACTAGTGTTGAGTAAAAAAAAAAACTTTTTTTATCCAACAAAAAACAAAAAAAAACTTACTCAAAATTGTGGGTCGCAAAAAGCTTCAAGGTTAATTAGACAATAATTTTATTTACTGTTTATAGTTTGCATTTAAGTTTTTCTCTTTTGGTTTGTGTTACTGGTTTACCCAATTGATAATACTAAGCGATAAATACTTCTACAACTTTATTTCGTATGACATAAAGATAAAAAATATAATAACAAAGCAGACTGTTTACTTAACTCTTGTTTCATAAGTCCTATTTTAGTGCTAATTTGATAACTTTATCAGTTGACCAACAATCAACGTTTATTAAATTGTCAAAATATTTAATAATACTGCGCAATCTGTCAATTCAAAAATCTTTTTATTCTAGTACTCTACTACTAAATAAAGGATTTAAAGCAAGCACCTCTATTTTTTTAGGAGGTTTGTTTTTCTTAGTGCAAGCTTCTAGAAAAATTGTGTATTTCAAAAAGTAAAAAAAAATACATAAAATAAATTGCTTTGTAAAGTTATCATCTTGGAAAATATTCTCTCTTGCAGATAATTGTATATTCATAAATATAATTAAGTTTTAATTAACATATTAATTAATTACATTTTTGTTCCTTTTTCTGTGGAAACTTTTGGACCTTGGGGGGAAGAAGCAAAAAAAATAATATCATGTTTAGGAAAACGAATCCAAGCCGTAACGGGGGAGAAAAGATCAACTAGCTTTCTAAAACAACGAATCAGTATTGCCATTCAATTCGGAAATGCGGCGTCTGTCCTTGGAACAATGCCTTCTGAAGAGCGTTTGACTGAAATTTTTTCACTAAATTAAATTTTTATAGGTTTTTGTATAATTTTGCGATTTTACTTCTTCTAGTAATAAAATAACTTTTGATTTTATTAAGTTTTTAGCTGTAGATACCACTTGACATATATAAAAACAAAATATTTCTAGGCAGCATTTTAAAAAAATAATGATTTGAGGCATACAAATTTAAAGAAAACACACCCACGGACTAGAATACTTAAGTCAACTATTAAGTTTCTGTGTCCCTCTCACCCCACTTCACCTTAATATTTATCTTCAGACGACAATGTCAGTTAATGTAAATATTGTGGACAACAGTCCATAATAACTTATTTTAAATAAATACCCAAGTACATACCTTTTAAAAATTGCAACCCATTAATTTGTTTTAGATATTTTCATCAATGCAAGTGTGTGTAACAGTTATGTCTGCAAAAGCCTAATTTTTAATAAAAATGTTCGTTTTTTTTTTAAATCTGTTAGAAAATTGACAGTGGTTATTTTTCCTGGTGTCCTCAACCCAACATTGTGATATGTGTTTTTTATGCCATAGGAATAATAGTCGTTAGATAGAAATGAAACAAAGTACTCAGTTTAAGTATTTTTTATTCTATCCAGAAAATATCAAATACAAACCCAACATATTATATTTTTGGGAGGAGGAAGAAAGGGTTGATCTAAATTTTAAAAAAATAGAGATTGTTCTATTAAAAATAAAAGAAGTTTATGTTAAAATTTGATATTTGTAATGACAGTTGCCAATTTTGATGTACAGGGTCATCCATTATAAACCTTCCCTGAGGAAGTTTTTTACTATTGTTCGTTGGAGGTTCAATTAAAAAGTATTCAATAAAGTATATTCTCCGACTTTAAGCCTAGTAATTGTTAAATATGACGTTTATAGTTTACCAAGTCAGCTCAAACATTCTTTATTTTGAAATAAAACACTTTGTATATTTTTGGATTTTAAGATATTTTTCAGTTAATCGAGCAGTTAATGTTATAACATGCATTAATTAAATTTTGCTCCATTAACATGAACATTCTGGTGATGAGAAAAAAATATTTGTCATTTGTCAGTCAAAACCATCTTGACGACTTTAATTTACACCTTTATTTGGATTACTGTAATTTTGAAAGAAAAAATCAATACCTATGAGAACTACTTTACTCTTTCCACCAGGATGTTAATGGGGCAAAATTATTAATTCAAATTTTTAACATTAACTGCAAACATCTCATAAATAGATAAATCAGACCCCCGTAGTGAGACATTTGTTGGAAGTAATTTTTTCACAAAATCTATAAGTACATATAATGAGACTCTAGATAGACCATAGACCTAGTTTGTGAATCAAACTTACCAAGTAATATCGATAGTATCTTTAAAAAATTATCTCGCTTCAATACAAAGGAGTTAAAGAGTGTGGAAAACGAAATGAAAAATACGGTTTTCCAGTTTGGCACTAACACATTTCTATCTCTGTCTCATTTTCAAGGGAAAAGGTTTAGATCAAGGATGGATATATGTAATTAAGTAACTCAACACCGAAAAACACTTTTAAAAAAACTTTATTTTACTAAAAGCGGGATACAACTGTATTACTAGAGCTCTTACTATTAGTCCTATCTTAAGACTACTGATATAACTAATAATGATAGGACAAGTACTTTTCGTTTTTATATCTTTTTGTTTGCTTTCTAAACTATAAATAATGTATAGTCTATTCCTAATATTTAGTTTCAAGTTCATAGCCTAGGAATGCGTCTAATAACGTAACATCTCCCTCTTTAGAGAGGTTCATGTCCTCATGAACGTATTTTCTTCGTTTTCCAATAATAGCCAATTAGACCTAAAAATTATTTAATTTATGTTCTTGTTTTAGGTATAGGATATTTAATAATTGCCTCAATTTTGTTAGGATTAGGTTTTATTCCTTCAGGGGTGAAAACATATCCAGATTTGTCAAGTTGAATTTTTAAGTTTACTTCTCGCAGTTTTTGTAATATTTTTTAAGTGAACGAGATGCTCTTCAAGAGATTTTAAACATATGACAATATCGTCCATATAAATAAAGCAAAACTTATAGAAATCATCTTTTAAGATTTCATCCATCATGCGCTGGAATGTTACGGGTGCATTTTTGGGTCTAAAAGGCATGCCTAAATATTTGAAATGACCTTGATTTACGGTGAATTCAGTTTTTTCAATGGATTGTGGGTCGACTTCGATTTGATTCACCTAGGTTATCTAGGATTTCATCAATTTGAGGTAAGGGGTATTTGTCTTCAATAGTCTGTTGGTTTAGTTGTCGATAGTCAATCACCATTCTGTATTTTTCTGTACCCGAAGCAACAATTTTCTTAGGTACAATCCAGACTGGTGCAGAGTAAGGTAAAATAGATCGTCTTTTTATTTTATTGTCTAAAATTTTTTAAATTTGTTTCTGTATCTCAATATTCGTAGAAGGAGGATTTTGCATAAATACGTCGGGCATTCGTCATGCGTATAGAATGTTTGATCTTATTTATAAAACTTAAGTCACCATCATCTGAGTACATTACGTCAGAGAAGTACTTACATATTTGTAATATCTTTGATTTTTTGAGGGGAGATAAATAATGAGTCGCAATTGTTCAGTAAGATTTGTCTATGATGTATTTTTGGGCGGTGTGCTAAGATCAAAATGTTCTTCCGGTATGACATGAACCTGCTCATTAAAGTTTATCTCTATTTGGGGATGTAGCTTTGGCTTTGGTAAATAACATAAGCCGTTTTTAATCTTTACCAAACTATCGGGAATAATGTGATTTCCTATCTGAAAAAAAGGTTGAATGTAAACATTTGAAAATGGGATTTTCGTGCTATTTTTCTTGAGGGTTTTTTCTTTGTAATTTAAAATGGTATTTAGAGCTATAATTGGCATTTTAAAGCATTCAGATATTCCAAATTCTGAAAAAAGTTTAGATTTTGATTTGCCTGGTATTTTTGTCGATAGGCTATGATTTCAACAGATTCTAAAAAAATTTGGTTTTTAAAATGATTTGCTACTTTTGATGTTATTATGAGGTCAGAGGCTCCGGAATCAATTAAGACGATTATTTGTTTATGGAATAAATAAGGATATGGCAATTCGGTTTGTTACAAAGGTATTATTTAAGTCAATGACAATTCTGGAGGCTGTTAGGGAAAATTTTCTATTTGACTCTTATTTCCCATTAAATTATTGCTTTCAGGGCATTTATAATTTTCTGCAGTGTAATTTTCAAAATTTTCGCACGTTGCGTTGGGAGCGTAAGGGGGTTCATAAGTTTCGATGTTATGTACTTGTTGCGATTTGTAAGTGTAGGTAGTGGAGGCAGACATAGGTTTAGGTATGTCTTTAGGTGTTATATTTCTTGGTTGAACAACATTTTAAGGTTTTCTGAAGATTTGCTGATTTGTGAAAAATCGTTTTGGTGGCATTGAGCGTGATTGTATAGGGATTGATTGTGATCTACACACATTTTGCTGTGCTGGTTGATGAAAGTTTCTTCTTTTTTATTTGTGGCGGAAATGGTTTTTCAAAATTTGGTCTAGTAAAAAAGTTATTTGTTAGATTCTTTGAAAATCGATTGGTTTATGGTGAGATGGTTGGAATTTAGCAGGCTGAATAGGGGATTTTTGTGCTAGTGTATGTAAATGTTGGTGTGTAAATTTTAGTTGTGATTCAAGTATATTGTATTCAGTTAAGAGTGTGTATACTTCGTCAAGCGTTTTTGGTTTTTGTTGTAATAAAATACTTTGCAGTTAAGCGGCATATTTGAAATAAAAGAAATAGTAGCTTGATAATAATTAGTTTGTATAATAAAAGCTTGTTTATGTTGGTGTCAGTCACTTCGGCGTGTATTTTTAAATTTACTCTACGTAAAAATTGTTTTCTCCTATAAAAGAAATATTGGTTTCATTGCCATTTTTGACAAAATAATTTATTTCCTGCATGAGGATTTGGTACGATACGGAATCTCCGTACTTTTCTAATTCCGTTTTTATTGTTACCCATTCGGTTAAATCGGGTCTAGATAAAAAAAAACCCTGTGCGGAACGAATGCATTTTTCAGTAATAAGATTATTATTAACCCGCCATAACTGACGCTCCCATGTTTAACGTGATCGCTGACCTGTGAGATTTTATCTTACATACATACATGCCCATTGCAAAATATACTCAAACATATAGAAAAATATATTTGTATTAAACAAAAGTAATTAGTGAAACTTAAAACTAACTAAATGGGACTTATAAATGATGAAATTAAAAATACGAAATACTAAATAAACACAAAAAATAACAAAGCAAAACAGACACATTCAAATGACTATATATCAACCTTTCCTTGCAAATAGAGTTGTTACAGTCGCTACAACAGTGCTGCATATAATGATTTTTTCTAGCTGGACAGTATGCACATTTTAGTTTTTTCGTTTCTGTTGCTCCACGCTGTACTTCAACATTTGTTTTAACTATTTAATTGTTTAGTGACCTTTAGAATTAGTTTCTATTCAGTTTTGTGGGTTTAAGGTCAGGAGAATGAAAAACAAATTCAAATTTGCCGACGTTTTGATGTATTTTACATCATCTTCAGGGTTTCTAAAATAAAATACACAAGAAAAATAAAAAGCTAGTTTAACCTGTTGATTTAAAAGGCATTGTTTGTTTGTATACACGGCCAATTAATTTTTTTTTACTTTTTCCCCTTCCTTCCTTCTCCCCTCCCGCAGGATTAAGAAATAATAAACAATATTAAAATTAAGAAAAGAAAAAAAAAAGGAAAAAAGAACGCAGGTTACACAGTATATATATATGACAAAATAAATTTAAAAGACTATTTTAAATTTGTAAGTTAAAGGTGTTAATGAAGTGGGTACTTACATTTGGGTTGTTTTTCAGTGGTCTCTTACAGATTCTAACAAACATTTAAAAAAATAAACGGTATGTTTTTTTGGACTTCACAGTTAAAAGACATTCAAACAAGAACAAAACAAGTTAAAAAACCAAAAATGTTTAAAATAAATTATTTTATATTCTTAACAGTACTCTCTTTCGTACTCTCTAAAACGTAAAAATACTTTTAAACAAAAATATCATTAGCGAAACACACAGCAAAATCTTGATATGCAACACTGGAGTCTCCCCAAAAATGTATTTTCTCCCAAAAATCCACAAATTAAACGTACCCATAAGACCAATTCTAAGTTTTGTAGGTTCGCCAGTTTACTCTTTAAGCAAATACATTTCCGAAATTTTACAGCCCGCTTTCCCTAAAAAAACTACGTGAAAAACTCCTTCGATTTTATCAATTTTATAAATAATTTTCAACTTCCTTCGAATTACATACTTGTTTCTCTTGATGTAGTTTCGCTCTTTACCAATACACCTACAATTTAGCGCTTCAAATCATACAAGAACGCTGGGTAAATATTGAGGAAAAAACAAACCTTGATTTTGAAACTTTTAAAACAATCTACAACTTTGTTATAGAAAATAGTTACTTTACTTTTAATGGTGACATCTACCAGCAAATATATGGCCTAGGGATGGGAAATTGTATGTCACCTATTTGCTCCGACATTTTTTTGTCAAAATTACAAGGATACTGCCTGTCAATCGTACCTTTTTCGCTTCCATTCTTTAAACGCTACTGTGATTATATTATTACACCGATTCTTGCAGGAATTCAAGATTTAATACTAAATATTTTTAATAGTTTTAGTTACTTTAGTTATTATAGTTACTTTTAGATACTAAAATATTTCGATCTCAAACAAATATTTTATCAGTAGACTGGTATCATAAACCAACTTTCTCGGAACGTTTTATCAATTTTCATTCTCACCATCCTCTTAAACACAAGATTAACATCATTCAAAACCTAAAAACCAGATTAAGTAAACTTTCGGACCAACAATTTTGGAAAAAAAATCTTAACTATATACGACAAATACTAATAAAGACCCATTATCAACAAACCACAAAAGAAATTGGTTATTTAAAAATACCATACATTAAAGGATTATCTGAGTCTTTAGCAAATATATTAAAACAAGAAAAAATCAGCGTTGCTTACAAAAATGAAAATACAATTGGAAAACATTTCTACACGAAACTTAAAACCAAAACCCCGAAAGAACATCACTCAAACGTAATATTGTCATGAAGCACCCTGTATTCGTTCTTATTTTAATTAAATTTCAATGCACCTAAACTAAAAAGTTAGTTAGTTAGAGTCAGCAATTTTGCGCGGTCGTTAACACAAGAAATGATTGAACGTGGACAGTCGAAAAAGTAGCGCGAGTGGGACGACGCCGTGGGGTCCCATTGCTATGCTGGCTCTAAAGATTCTCTCTACAAAAGGTAGGAGTATCTCTTGGCTTTTTTGCAGGAGCGCCGGGAATATGCCGTCAGGCCCCGGGGACTTGTAGGGACTGAACTCGTTAAAGTTTTAACAAAGTAAAATAATAGTTCTGAAGCATATTCAATGTGCTCAAAATGATTTTTGCTAGACAAAATTGTTATTGCAACATGTAAACTCATGAAATTTAGGAACTTATCAGGACATATATTATTTTTTAAAACGATTGACCCGGTGTACAGTAAAAATTGTCTGAATTCTGTATCCTTCCACCTTTTTATATCTGACAAACTTCTTGGTTTGCGGTTAAATTCACCAGGCATACTCGTGGAGTTTTACTAAGGCATCTGAAATTGCTCTTACCACATTATAGGATAACTTGGTTGGTGGCTTACCGAAACACCACAAACTTACTAAAAATTTTTTAACAACACCAAGATATATTAGGTGCATGGGGTCTAATGGGAAGTTAGAGACCATGCCATGATTTGGAACATTTTCCAAAATTGATGTTCCATTGTGATATGCCCCATCAATTTTGTTTCAGAAGTCTGTATCAGACCTTAAATGCAAATTGTCTGTATTTGGAAAGCAAACCCCATTGATGTAGTCACCTTCAGTCATGCATTTGGAACATGAGGAGTATGTTATATATGTTTTTGTATATGTTATAAATGCCTTCGCAGGCACATCACAAATAATGGCATTTATTTTTACACTAAACTGTTTTCCGTTAAGAATGATAGCATTTGTGACCAGATCAATAACTTCCCCGACAAAACTGCTTAAAAATAGATTTGCATCTTCAGGCTTTTGATTGCCTTGATATATTCCTGCCATATCTACGCACTGAGTGCCTTTTAATCTAATTAAAATAAACTTGACTACCACTACTTTTTGCAAGTGGTAAACCATCAATGTTTACATCAATTTCAAATTCTTGTTGATTTTTAAAAAAATTGGAATTGTAGCACCAAAAATTAGGCAAAACCGTTTTTAAAGAAAAGTGGTGGTATTCTCCAGGAGCAACTGGAACTCTATTTTGAATTCGACAGGTATTTAAAAGAGTACGAGCATCGCTAGGAAGTTCTGGAAAGTGATTCTTCAAATAACCTAACAAATTATTTACTGCAACATGTGGGATACGATATTTACATGCCCAGTTTGAAAGAAAATCGCTGGGCCCTAACATGGGAACATCAGCCGAAGTACTTTGTCTTGATCTCTGTAGGTGTCGTAGGTGAATCCTGCTAGATGGGCTCAGTTGTGGACTAGCACTGGTAGAATGGCCAGGACTCAAGTCAGGAGGTGAACTGGGCAAAATATCTATTGTTTGCTCATTGTTTCGAGGGCTGGCGTCACCTTCAGAAGCTGGGCAGGGTTGGGAAGGGATATCTTCATTGGCAAAGGTTTCGGAGTTCAAGTTTTCTTTTAAATAATCGCGTTTGGCACGCATGTAGTATTTTTGCATGTTTGTTAGGTTTCTAGTTATTATACTTATTATTTTCTTAACTTTTGTATAGATAAACTGCTGTAAAACGAGACCAAATATAAAAAAACACCCGAAAAACCGAAATTAACAAAACGCCTGACAGAAGTGACAGATAATACATTATTGACATTTGACAGCACTCGGATAAGGCTAGTCTTCCATTAGCAGGTTTTCCGCGCGGATTATGTTATGTTCTGGGGCGACATTGTCCTCTCTTTCTAAAATCATTCGCCTAGAGAGAGATCCAGCATACCACATAGGTTCGAAAATACCTGCTTATACACCCTTCGACCCGCACACCTAAGTAATAGTCCGCTTCAGCTAACATTTTGGAGGCAATAGAAAGAACAGGTGCCATACACATACCGGAAGTGCAACAAAGACGGAAATAGTTTTTCTTACGTGATTTCCAGTTGTCGTTTCCTCGATTTCTCTCACGAATGCACTTTAGAAAGAGAAAACAATAGTAACTATGATTCGCACACGCTTAAAAATACCCGCATTTTTTGAAAGTGAAGACCATATTTGAGATTTTTTAAAAAAATTGGGTTTTATTTGCAGGAGGGTTAGCCAAAGTGTTAGGTACGTAATTTTAGTGATGGGAGGGAGGGAATATTGTGACAAAGTGTGGAAAGGGGGGGGGGTCAAAAGTTGGAAAAAAAATGTGTTACGTATAGCTAATAATTTAAGGACGGCGCCCGAAAAAAATATATTTTTGTGACTTATTATATATTTTTTTATTTTAGAACGGTAAAACAAGTCAGCATATTTAAAATATCTTGAGTACGACATCTTTAAGATATCCTACAAAGGTCTCGAGACGTTCAGATGTATCTAAGACATAAATAAGATATCTTCAAAATGTCTTGTGCTACTTGGGTAAGTTACCTGATACAATTCAGTAAGTTCAATTCAATTCAAAAAGTACTTTATTGTCAATATGGTTTTCGACAAAGCAGGCTATATAATAAAAATAATATAGGCAAAGAAGCCTAACTAGTTATCTACTTATATCTAGAATATTATGGAAAAATATAAATAACTCTTTTGTATAAGATTATAAAACATTAGATTATTAGATTAATTTATTATTAATTTAAGAGAATTAAAAAAATAAGAATTAAACCAAAGTGATAAAAAAAAGTCAGACAATTATTAAAACCAAAAAGATAAACATTACACCACAGTGATAAAAAACGTCAGACAATCATTAATAACAAAAAGGTAAACACTTATAAAAATATTATCAGTCATACATATCACACAGAAGTTTTCAAAGCACCTATTATTTACCTGCATATAACATTAAACAATTAAACAACTTGGTCATCAAAGTACTCAGAAAGTGCATAATGTGACCTTTGTAACAGGAAATTTCTAAGTTGTTTTCTAAATGTTCTGATATTAGCAGCCTGTCTAATGGTTAGTGGCAGATGATTGAAAATCTTTCGACCTTCATAAATAAAAGACCTCTGAGTTAAGGCACTGTATGGAATTGGCAATGACAAGTTACGTGTCTACCTTGTGAGCCTTTGATTTGTGGAATTCATTATAGTACTGGCATTCTTCCTTTTGGTTTACGTTACTTATAAACCTAACTGCTTTTTTTTGAAGGACGAAAATTATTTTCAACAAATATAGATAGGTTGCACCCCAGAACGATACTCCATACCTCTAATGACTCTCAAATAGTGAAAAATACGCTGTTCTTGCTACATCCTCGCCCAGCTCAGACCTCAAACATCTTATTGCAAAACACCCGGAAGACAGTTTTTTGCTCAATTTAAAAATGTGGTCCTCGAATTTAAGTTCATTGTCTATGTGCATTCCTAGAAATTTGTTAACTGTAAGAACTTGCACTGGATCATCTGCAAGATTTATATTTTTTAAGTCGCATTTAAAGCACAAAATATTCGTTTTAGTGACATTAAAGCAGAGGCGATTTGCATTACACCAGCTTTTTATTTTGGCAAGATCTTCAGATATTATGCTTTTGAGCATGTTGACGTTTTTATGATGCCATAAAACAGAAGTGTCATCAGCAAATAACTTAAACAAACCTGTGATTTTAAGGCGTGCAATATCATTAGTATAGACTAAGAACAGTAATGGCCCGAGCACAGATCCCTGAGGTATACCACAACTTATCCCTAGGGGGGAGGAGTACATTTTTGAGAGTATAACCGAATGACTACGATAACATATATATGATTTAAACCAAGAGAGAACTTTTCCTCTAAACCCATAACGTTCCAGCTTTCTCAGCAGTATACCGTGATCAACGCAGTCAAATGCTTTTGACATATCACAGAATGTGTGACAGCCTCACCGTCGTTAAGATTACACGTTTGATAAAAAAGAGTTTTTTTAAATTGCCTTAGGAGCATAATCCTATTGGAAATATTAACACGCCAGAACAAACCCGTATCAGGTAACTTAGATAAATACCAGTGCGGAACAATGCTTATTTGTGAGTAATTCAAAGTTGGAAATCAAATTGTATGGTGTTTAATGATGTTTGGGGAGGGTGACCGGTGAAACCACTGATGAGCCCACGCTGGTTTCTTCCTTTTTTCGCTTTGGTCCTTTGTGTGTTGCTTGTGGGATGCTCATCCAAGATCTTTTGAACATTAACCTACATATAACTAAAATTTTTCTCGTCTTGGGGCATGGCCACATTTCTTCTTTTACTAAATGGTCGGAAAAAGTTCATTTCAAGAGCCCTCATCATGAACAAAGTAAAATGGTGCCATAATATCGGTGTTTGGAAAAAATTTTCCTCCGTGAAGATTTAGTTCTCCTGAAGGCAGCTTTTGTCCAAATAAGCTATTTCTTAAGACACCTCCATCACTTTGATCACCATAGGATCCAATGTCATCATAAATAAAATTGCACTTGGTATCGCAAATAGCCAGCGAAATGGTGCCGAAATATTTTTAAAATTAAAAATCGAGAGCCTGAATTTGCTGGACATCTAATTCTAATGTGCTTCCCATCTATACACTTTGGTAATTGCCAAAGGTTATAGCAATCCTTATCCAGTCATCTTTTGATAAAGGTTTAATTGGTATGACTTTCCATATTATGTCGCATGTCTCTTTAATTATTTTGCAAATCGTTTATGGTGCAATTAAAATACATAACTCAAACTTGGGTATGAGTCGCAGGTAGCCAAAAATCTTAAAGTGATGACTAAACGCTGTCTTGGATTAATAATTTCTCTTGGGGAATATTTTTGTAGAAATGGTCCACATAGGTTGAATATATAGTTTGTCAAATGAAGTTTGAGTCATTTTGCAATGCAACACAATCTTCCGGAATCGTTATAAATTTGAATGTTTTAAAATCGTCGGCAAACTGAAGAAAGTCGCTAGACCTGAAGCATTGAAAAATAGTGGTAAAATGTGAGCGCCTTGTGGAACTTTCGAAGGTATATCTATTTCATTAGATAGGAAATTGTTTATTATTAACATCTGTGTACGCACCATTATTTAAATTTCCCTCCAAGAAATTAATGAACCGTAAGCGCTCATAGATTTAAGTGTATTCATGACTATCCGATGTGGGAGATTGTCAAAGTCCTTGGAGAAGTCTGTGCAGATCGCACGAGTCTCTGCCCTCTTCTTCAAGGCCAGTTGCAACGAGTTGTTATAGGTTAGTGTGTTTCGACCAGTGCAGAAACCGAATTGATCATTAACGATAATCAGTGACGAAAAACAAGCACTGAGATATTTAGCAACCAGCTTTTCGAAAAGTTTAGGAATGGTGCTGATGAAAATTGGCGTGTAGTTCTTTATGTTAGATTTATCTCCAGAATAATGGATTGGTGTGGTATAACTCGATTTCCAAAATGAGGGTTAGCATCCTGTTTTAAATGATTTGTTGAAAATTATATGAGAATGAGGATGGATGTTGTATGGGTTTAGGCGCTGTGTAATTATCAGGAATTGATAAAGAGTATGTATTGAAGCTTAGATGATTGGAAGATAGGTCTTGAGGCGTGCCAGACTTATCCGATGAGAAGACTGATGAAAAATATCGCAAAAAGATTAGCTACCTGTGGCCCCATGTCTACTTGCTGATTATCTACATTTAGAACATTTGGAATTGTAGGGAATTTTCTTTGAGAATTAATAAAGGTCCAGAACTGCTTGAGGTTGCTACTAAGATTGATTCATTTCATTGGTTTGAACGAACTTTTTATACACACACAAATCCTATTAAAAGTTTTACACTGAGATCGTAATTCAGCGAATATGTGATCTCATTCTCTGATTTAGAGCTATTGAAGGTTTAGTGTGCTATTTTTCTCTGAATCTTAAGATTTATTAGATCTATAAAGATTTTTAATATTATTTATTACAAATAAATATGTGTCAACATTAACAGTATTTTTATAATTAGGAGATTTTAAATATTAATTACAAAGACCAAGTCACAAATTAGTAGAAGAGTGCTTCATCGTTTAGCACGAATGGCACTCGAATCTAATTATGGCGCATGAATGGTGTGCATCATTGCCCACCACCTGATGTTCAGGTTACAGCTAGGCCATATACCACGGGCGCCAATAATTAACTTGACCATCGTATTTGGCACGTTTGTGGATGCATTGAGCGCTGAGGGGTTCTGGTCCTTCCCAGTGTATCCCAACGTCCGATATGTTCAATCTATCGTCATTGAAGATTGCAAGATCCAACCTCATGAGCTCGCCGCCTTGTAGCCGCAATCGCGGCTCCAGGTCGATATCGAACCTCCTCTGGCTTTCTTGGCTAATGATTGCATCACTATGTTGTGCCTTGAGATTCTTGGCCAGTGCGTCGCAGGGCACTTTTATAGAACGTGACTCAAGGATTCTGTCCGGTCACAACCAGCTCTGCATAATTTTTGCTCAAGATGGAATTCCAATTGTTGGAAGCAAGTTGCCACGTAATTTTATTGCACTTATAAAATCTTTGCCTGAGCAGAACGGTGGGGGTCTTCCAGCCCAGAAACCGCTCCCGCTGCTCGCCGACTGTATTAAACCGTTGCCCGAGTAGCCCTCATCAAGCTCTCGAACCCACGACCTGTTAATAGAGATGCCTGTTGCACCCTCAACGCCCACCCACCCGTCGAGGCGTGACTTCAGCCTGGTGACGTACTCTCTCCTCATGATTATTTGACAAGATGTCGATGTCAGATTTTGTAATTTATAATCTACCCTCATTATCATGGGGATGTGTTTGTTCATGGGGAGCAGGCCTAGGCCTCCGTCACGCACCACCGAGTGGATGAACGCGTCAAGCGAGGTCGGGTTTAGAGCCAAAATACACCTCACAGTTTTTCGAATAGTACGAAGACGTATTACCTTAAAAATAAGAGTGTTTTGGTTAATTAATTAATATTTTTTTAAAAAGTCAAATTATTGCAAAAACAAATTAAATAATTTTTTTAATCAAACAATTTAAAAAATGTTTGTTGCCAATATTAACTGAGAGTTGCCAAAATACACCTTACAGTTTTTCGAATAGTACAAAGACGTATTACCTTAAAAATAAGAGTGTTTTGGTTAATTAATTAATATTTTTTAAAAAAGTCAAATTATTGCAAAAACAAATTAAATAATTTTTTTAATCAAACAATTTAAAAAATGTTTGTTGCCAATATTAACTGAGAGTTGCTGGTAATATATTTTAATGAGCACAACAAAAATCTGGTTTGCCTAATATTTGTTACTAATAAAATCGTTTTTTTTCAGCGCAGGTATTCTTAAGTTATAAGTTTTTAAAATAATTAATCCATGCTTAGTATTGACTAAGAAGAGGAGTATGTAAATAGGAACTCATATATTTTAACTAGATGGTATATATAATATAATATAATTCAAATAAACAGCAAAAAAAATAATTGACAATTTGTAATTTTTTTTTAACGACGAGAAATCTTCATAGACACAGGTCTCTGGTGGTCTACCGAATGTGCCCGATTCATAATCTCTTGACGACGCCTACGGACTAAACCTTTCCGCTCTGTTTATGTCAATTTGCTCGAAATAGCGGAACCATTCTCAGTAATATAACGTCACTATTTCGCCGTTCACTGTTTTACCAAATTTCGTTAAAATGGATTAAGGTTTTCTTGAGTTATCGTGTATACAGACAGACAACAGACCGACAGACAACTTTTTTTTCGTCGATTAAGGTGTTTTGGAACCTTAGCAACTCATTTTTAATAAAATTAAAAAAAGTCAAAATTTTACGATTTTAATTGTCTCCCATACCATATTGGTATGGTGGACTAAAAAAGGCTTTTACTATGAGACCAATAAGGTCGAATTGCCTTTAGAAAAATATTATTACATTTTTTTAATTTAAACTTAAAAATTCGTCGAAAATAAATTAATTATTTGTTTCTGTAGACAAAAGTAAAAATTTAATTTTTACATACCTCTACAACTATAGTTTTTTTTCTTCCTGTCTCCTTAGGCAACCACAAGTTTCCAAGCTTTTAGGCAACTGATGAGTAATTAGTGGCGTAACTTTTTTTGCAGGGCAAACCATATTTTCAGAAAATGAGCAAAATGAATTGGGACTAACTCGGTATTGTTTTGTCTTTCAAAAAAAAAAACAATTTACAGAATTTGAAATTAAAGAAATGGGGTAAATCTTTAACAATAATTACTATGAGGATATTTACCTAATACCGGGGATCGAAAAACTCCTCGAAATTGTGCTGCACCTTGGTACATTATTTTGCGAGGGTGGCGGACGAGATGGAATGCCCTTGGATGACCTATTTTCAGTAACGAAATGCCCATTAGCGACTACACAAAAAAAACAGTTGGCAAAGTTCTGAATCATGTGTGAAAAAAACTCTGGATAAATTTTGGTGATTGATAATGTAAATTGCATACAAAATAAGCTCCAATAAAGCGTTTTTTCCAGTAATATAACAGTAGTCAACTATTTTTTTGTCATAAGATGTAAAGTGTTTTTCTCAAATTCCACATGTGGTAGCTTTATCAAGCATATTTATTTTCCTTCTTTTGTTAAAGAAGTCATTGGCATAATGTGCCTTAAATGTTGGTTATAAATGCCCTTGAAATCACATTCGAATCTAATAATAAATTCTCGTGCAGTGTCGGCTCGACTATACGTAACCAATTTGGTAAAGTTCTCATTTTATGAACATTTTATACATATGCAAAAGAAAAAGCTTTATCTAAACATTTTGGTTGGGACGGATACGGTTCACAATTTTCGATTTATTGGCGACTTTAATCTGTTTTTCAAAATTCTCAAGCTTTAAAATATTTCCGGAAAAATAACTTCCAAGTTTATCTTTTCATGAATAAGTACATCTATCACAAAAATAGAGTTTGTGTTCAGAAAAAGATTTGACTTGAAGCTAAACTTGAAAGATTTTTAATCCAATTACTGATAATAATTGAACATGTTTGTTTAAGTTTTTACCAGAATAATATAGTGTTAGTCTTTCAAATTTGGGGATATCCTTTAATTTCATTATGTTTAAACTACTTTTTTTGGCTTTTTCGTCACCAAGTTGGAGAAATTTCCTTAAAAATCAATAATTTGTACACCCTCGCAAATCCTAACTAGAAACTAAGTACTTCTCTGACTAGTGACTGGTAGAAACTCTACTGCCGTTATCAAAGGAATTATTATTTTCAAATATTTTTTGACTATTATAAAAATATCTGTCTGCTGTCATACAAATGACTGACTTTGACTGATATATATGTCAAAAAATGAATACTTGACCGTTTGGTCCGTCGAGAGTAGACGACAAAGGTACTGGGTGAGTTTAATAAAATTTAAAATCAAAATTATATATGTTTGAGATTTTTCAATTTTAGATTACCTTATAGACCGATCGGATTAACTCATTTAGCGAGAAAAAAATAAAAGAATTTTAACAGCAATTTGATGAATGGAAATGGTACAGGGGCTTCTAATAAACTTTAAAAAAAAATGCATGAGTGTGGCTCTTGCGGGGTAGATTTGGTGGGGAGAAAGGGGGAGAAAAATGGTATTATTGCAATTTTCGGCAAAACTGAACGTTATAGAGTAAAAACTTCAATACAAAAGTTGTAGACGGTGCAAAGGTCTACAAATTTTGTAAATGTCACTTTTTAACATAACCTCAAAATTATAGAGAAAAATGCAAAAAATCTCTGTGTCCTTAATGCCTACAATTTCTTTTAGATAAAAAGGTTAAGAAATTTTTTAGATATTAATTTTTTTCGGTCGAAATCAAAAATTCTACTCAGGAAAATTCTAGTATTCTAGTATTTTTTGACGTTGCTCATTTTTTTTGCAAAACCGGTTTTATATAAGAACGGTTTTAAATAAAGTCGCTTTCTTCTTCATTAAAATCGTTTTCTAACAGCTGATCGATGTACTGTCAATCCTCTTACCCTACAGTTTACCAAAAGTTAAAACATATATATTGTTACTAGTTTGCACATGAAGATGATCAGAGATTGTACTGATCGAAACGTCGTGTATAAATAAAATACAGACAATGGAAGACCGAAACACAGAGTTAATTTCATATATATTGTTATATTAAAAAAATCTTATATTGCATTTGTTTTAACCGCAAATAAAACAACTAAGTCAACATTTTTTTTTCCGGTTTAAAATAAAATTGATTTAGTATTTAAAATTGTTCTAATGATATGCCTCGGACAAAAATTTTCAAACCGCCATTTGTCATACATAAGCAAAAAGTTGTTTGTCGTAGAATCGATTGGTGCACTTATTTTTTAGTTTATTTTAACAATTAAAATATATTTTTTTAATATATTATTTAAAATTATTTTTTTTTACCTTATAAATAAATTTGAATCTAAAAGACGTGTCTATTATGAACGTATTTTTTTTCTAAATTTTTAAAATGGATATTTATATTACTGGGTCACGAAAAATCATTAGGTAATCTATTGGGGTCTTTATTAAGCCGGAATTGCAAAATCAATTGTCGTTTTCAATATTTATTTATTTTTTAATTTTAACGAGAATTTTCCTGAGTAGAATTTTTTGACAATAATAATTTTTTTTTGTTTTGACATATACTTTTTGGTGAGATAATAAAAGATTATAGTTACAATTAAAAAACATGCATTACGAACATTTCATTTTTCAGTAATTGTTTATAATTTATTTTAAATTTAAAAAAAAAATCCAGAATCGATTACACCATTCAGCTGTACAGAAAAAAAGCAAACAATTTTTTTGATCATTTTAGTAAATATGTATTTTTTTATTTGATCTGCTTTCCTTAAAAAAAAACTTTTTTATAACCTTTTTTTGTAAACTCTGTTTAAATCAGGATAATATGAGAGGCGGATTTTTTATATTTCTATCGAAATAATTGTTGGACGGGAATGAATAAACGATGTTTTGCCCTGGGTAACCAGCGTGGGCTCATCAGTAGTTTCACTGGTCACCCTCCACTATACACCACCATGAAACATCGTTTAATCATTTCTCTTTTCGCTTTGATCTTTTGTGTGTTCCTTGTGGGATAAACTCCCCAATTTTGAAATACTTCAATACCATCTTAACAAGAGTAGATTATGGAATTTTAGCAAACACTTACAATAATGTCAAATTTCTCCTCGACAATTAGATAGCTGTTTAACTTCTTGAAATCTAGTTTGTTTGTTTGAGGAAAGTAAAATATTGAGAAGACTGATTCTTCTGGTTTGACCTGCTTAAACTGAGCTTGACTTGTAACTTTAAATGTCTTCCAGTCTTCTCCAATTTCAAAAAGACTGGCTGTAAGCAATGTTTATTTTCTTATAATTGCTCTGATGCCATGAAGTACAAACAAAACAAATTATTTAACCTGCTTCTCTAGAAACATCTCAAGATGGCCAGCTTCCATTTTGCGGTTGTCAATTACAGAATGAATCTTTGTTAAAAAATCTTTAAAAATTGCAGGGCTTATTCGAAAGTGTTGTTTAAACTGCTTGTGGGAAAATCGTGACACAATTTCTTCAGCATAACTCTCAACTTTTTTAAGATTACAAATTTTTTCATCCTCTTTTTCATTGTCCTCTTTGACGATACGATGAGTGAAATTAATTTTTAAACCAAAACTCAAAGATTTAAAATGAACAAATACCAAAACACTTTAAAAAGCTACAAGAAAAAAGTAGGGTTTGGAAAATCGATCCAGCTCGTTCGTCAAAAGCAAATAATCTAGACTGATCTGTATCACGTGATCAAAAATCCGTCGCATCCGCGAGTCAAATACTGAAAACAACTTGGGTGATAATGACGAGGTCTGGGTCGAGATCAAAAGTAAATACACGTGGCCTTTAATTAAAAGAGAGGGAGTAGACAGTCCACGGTGAAGGTTAAAACGTGGTCATAATGCGTAGACGATACCCTACAAATAAAGGTTCGATTTCGTTTTTAGCCAAAATTTGGAATAGAATTATGAAACGAGGGGTTGTTTTGACATAATTTGTGTTTAAATAAATTGGTTAGTAAAATAAGAAAAACTAAGCTCACGCGAAAAATTAAAGGACAAATAGTTAGGCAAGCTACATGTACATACAAATGGGTTTTTCTTAAATAAGGCAATATCGAAACACCAGGTTAAATTACCAAGTTGCTACAAATGGCAAATACGCACCCAGCGTGGCAGGAGAGTGAGCCAGTGGCGTGCAAGTTGATCGCAAGTGTTTCCAAATAATGACACCAGGCAAAAAGGCTAGAAGGCTCGATTGTCAGATATACTGATTATGGCCCTCCGAAAGTGTCCCCAGTAAACGGGCTTGCGATACGCGTAGATATCAAGCAAAGTACCTCCGGATCAGAGAAAAACATAGACGAGCAACGCGCACAGAAACTGACTCTAAACGCTTCTACGCATAAGGGAAATCATTAGTAAAAAAAGTGTGCCCTCCTTGAAGTATGGAGAGAGTGATGGTGTTTCGATATCATCTATCTAGCTAGCAATAATGTCAGCGAACAGGAAGTTAGGGATTACGTTAATAAATTAAGGAAAATTTCGCTTGAAGTGCGGGTAATTAGGAGCCCAGGATAGGTATGGACGGAACAAGCGGGAGTTAGGACATAAGCTCGGGGAGCTGTGGGTGGTTCCGACCAGCATTCCATAGGTTAAGAATATTGTAAAAATAAAATATTGTATTACGACCACTTGCTACTATTTTTATGGCATAAATAAATACGCAGCAGCGAAAATATTTAATTTAGCTAAACAAACAAAACTGGGTTGGGAAAGATGCGGAAAACACAAAAATTAATAAAAAAGAGATTCTAACCAACAGAAAACTATTAAATTTTTGGCCTCCTCCACCAGTTCTACTACTTGCTGGTTTTAGACACAGTCCATCCACCAGTCCGGCTTTTTTCTCTCTTTTTTATTTATAATTAACTCCACTATGGACACTGGGAATTTATTTCTCATCCTGTTATCTAATGTTTTGCCGAGAATTTGTCCATGACTTATTAATTTGATCGTTCGAATTATTTGACTATGACTTATGCCGCACTGATGATCGCTAACAAGGGTGAAACACCAGTATGTATTCTTGTGGTACTCCGGTGTATGTTGCAATTCGTCGTCATAGTAAAAAGCCCGACTCGTGGATGGACTGTGTCTGAAACCAGTCAGTGATAGAACTGGTGAAGGAGGCTAAAAATACTATAATTTTCTGTTGGTAACTCTCTCTTTAATTTATATTTAACTCCACTATGGACGTTGGGAATTTATTTCTCACTCTGTTACAAAAAATATTGACTATTTAAATAAAACCCAGAAATCAAAACGTCAAGACCCACTAGAGGGTATATTTTAAAGTACTTGGGTTAAGGTAACAAGGTTTTTACGGACCGCCTATTAATAAATTTTGGCTAAATATAGGTTGCGCAAGCTTCAGCCGCGTAGCATCCTAACGGGAGGATAAACTGGGACACCCAGCAGAGGGCACCTTAACACGCGGGTCAAAAAGATCCGAGTAGGTACTCGCATACACGCGTACGTATAAACTAAGTTACGGTTAACTCACGCCGCATTGCAACTAAAGACTAAGAAGGTGTTTTGAAATTTTAAATGTGAATTGAACTATATGAACCATAAAAACAGAAGAAACTTTTTAACGAAAAACTTACCTGTTGTGAAGATACATCGACATCTTCCGGATAGGAACAAGCATTAAATGGATAATCCAGACGCCAATAGTTACATTTAATAAGTCACAATATTATAGAGGCACAAAGATAAAACTTAAAACCTATAACTCAAACACGCGAGTAATTAGAGGTTTGGGCAACCTAATTCAGAATTTGACACACAATAATAAGGTATAATTTGACTTTGTTTCAAGTTCATACGTTACCTAAAGCTCGAAAAAATAAAATACGTAATTTAGATACTAAATTACCTAGAAAAAAAAGATCCAAAAAAGGGGAAAAACCCGTTTTTATATACCTAATAATAAATTAAAAATTAAAAAAAACGAAGTGATCCTCGTTATATGTAATGTTTGTCTGCAAAGAAAATAGTTCCTTGTCTTTTACAACACCTGTATTATTGTACCAAGTGTCAACACCTGGCTTGACAACTTTCTCAAATTCACTGATAATGGCTCATACCTGAGCCGAAACCAGCCTGATAAGAATAAAACTTTGCACGAAATACACAATTTTCTTCATTTAATAAAAAAATAATAAAATATTAAATAATCAATAATCGTCGTCATCGATGCCAAGAGTGAATTGGACCTGCAAAGAAAGAAAAAATAGAATGGCTAGAACAATGAGTGAAACGCGGGAAAAACATGCGAGAGGATAAAAACTTACAATGTCATAGTAATCCCATTCCTGATAAATATCGACGTAATACCGCCCCACTTGCAGCGACCGGACCCTTACAGCTATGCAGCCGTCGGGGTATAGAAATACATAACAAGGTCCAGCAGGATCTGAACGGCATCTACCCCTAACAAACAAAAAGAAGCAAGATTACTCTACAGCACAACCGAAAACTGGGAACCGTGATGACTTACAACTTATTATTTCCCCCACGATGGCCAGGGGAAGGCCTGCAAAAATAGTTAAATAGGGTCACGGTGGGAGTAATGGACATCCAGGAAGAAATTTTAAGTTTGACTGTGTGTTAAAATTAACTGACCTATAATTTTAAAACTTTTACCGTCTTAATTTAAACACCTAAGTGTATTCTCTTAGAATCTGCACTTAAAAAATAAATAATGTAAGTACCTATATTTTTTTTTATTTCAAATGTCAAATGTGGGAGTATTGGACACTAAGACGTGGGTAATGGACACTTTATGTAGCAGTAATGGACACCTACTTCTTTTCAGGATTTTATATAAAAAATAAATAATGGAAGCATTACAACAACTTTATCTACTAATCCACAAATCCTATCTAATTTTCTTACGTATATTTATCCATTTCTGGAACAGAATAGTGCCCTCTTTTATTTTTTAATTTTGGCTGATTTATTATTTCTTTTATGTCTTCTTTAAAGTAATACAGAATGTCCTCTTTTTCTGGCCATTTCCATGAACCTGCGGAGATGATGGATTTGATTTCTGCTCCCATGTAGTCTTTTTCCAAGATGATCCCTAAAAAAAAGAAATCACTTTCTCAACAAAGTTCTTTTACCATGATGTAAGTCACGTGCAACGAGGCTTTGGAGAGCATTATTGTGACTTACCTGGATAAAATTGTTTTGCATATTCAACTATCACATAGTTCCCTTCTTCTAATTGTATTTCCTCTGTATCACTTAGGTCTAAATCCTCATCTGCATAGGTAGGTTCTTCACTGGAAGTTGAACTGCTTTCGTTTTCATCACAATCGTTTTCTTCTTGTCTTTGTTCCAGCATTTGTTTCATCTTTGATTTTAGCTTCTGTTTGTCCTCTTGTTTCTTTAAATAAAACTCTCTGTTTTTTGCACTAGAAACTACTACAGGAAAAACAACTTTTTTTCTTTTAGGGTTTTTTCTGGAGTTTTTGGAAGAGGCAAACAGTTCTTAAAAGGGGTTGGTACTTTAAATCCATGACTTTCCCTATCTTTATATTTTTGGACACATACTGGAGAACTCCCATAGAATTTGCTTGTAGATGGTGTGTCTTTTGAGGGATCAATATTAACATTTGCAAGATCATTTGTTGTTCATCTTCTACTTGCTCCTGGATTACTGCGTCGTCTTTTAAACTTTTTCAAACATTATACAATGATGTAGATTCAACTTTTACAGACCACTTTAAATTGAGTTTGTAAGTATCTTTAAATAAACCAAGTTTTTTTGGATTTATTTTACTTTCTAGTGTAGAAATTATTAAGCCACTGTTCTCTTTTTGTTTTTCATGTGTTGTAGTGCTATTAAACGGATACAATTCACATCTCCTAAATGCATTGATTATACTTTCTGGTTTTGCGTAATATTCAAAAACGTCTTTCAATATTGAGCCAAAATTGTGCCTAGTTACTTCTTTTGGAAAATTTTCAAATTTCCAACGCCTTACTGATCCTTGCCAGCCTTGCTTAAGAGGACCAAAAATTCCCACATCAGCAGGTTGCATCATATGGGTCGTGTTAGGAAATAGCGACACTAGTATTATCCCATTATCGTCGCAAAATTTACTTATCTCTTGGGTTAGATGAGATTTATGCCCATCGACAAATAGAATAACAGGTCTTTGTATATCATTGGCATTCAGGTATTCCAAAAAGTTATTGGACATGGATTCAAAGAATAACTCATATGTTATCCAACCGGAATCAGAGCGCCCGAGACTCCAATTTGGAGGAACGCATTCAACAATAACTTTGGGCATTTTTTTGTAAAGAAAAATGATCATAGGTGGGACTACTTTTCCATCTGCAGAAAAGTTACCCATCACGGTAATTTGCTGCTTTTCACGAGTAACTCTTTTATAGAAGTCTTCTCCATGTGAGACTGCTGGGCCCAGTACTTCTCCAGAGCTTGGGCATAACAAAAACCCAGCTTCGTCTGCATTAAAAATGCGTCCAGTTTCTAGCAGCACATCCAGCAAATTTTCCTCTCTAAAAAATATCTCCAGTTCAACCTACAAACCATATATCCTGTCTTGGCTTACAGCAGCTCGAGCCTTACTTACATTCTTTATTTAAGTATCCCACCCTTCTATTATTGAACGTTAATATTTTTAACGGATAGTCCAAGATTTGATCTGTGTACAGGGAAGCCTTTTCTGGCCATAGCTATTAGCCAGTCTGCCAAAACCTTTTCTTCTTCCTCTGATAATTTAGCAGGGTGACCCATTTTCCTTTTACTTAAAGATCTGTTCTTTAGTTTTCGAATCAAAGTTGATCTAGGCACTTTAAATTCATTTGCAGCTTTTTTTTGTCATCCCATTTTCTACTGCTGTGATGGCATTTTCTAGATTTTCTTCAGTATAGGCAAAAAAGGGACGTTTCTTTTTAGAGTTATTTTTGTTTTAGCTCATATTTCTATCTGAAAAACAAAAAGATAGGTACCCGTTAAGGAAGACAAAACAATGGCTTGAGGAAAATTGAGATATAATATTGGGAAAAAAGTAACAAATTTCGCGAATTTTAAGTCGAGTCACAGACACATTAAGGAAAAAATTAAAACAAAAAGGTAAGGTCAAAACAAAATTGCAGGATACCTCCCACTATATCTTTATGTTTCTATAACGCTATAAAAAAGCTTTAAATTTACAAATTTTCCAAAGTGGCAAGGAGCGGTGGCACAGATTTTAAACTGTATCAATTCTAAAGATTTTTATTACTGAAAACGGGTTGATTAGTAATGTACACGATGGTGTCCAATACTAATGCACGGTGAAAAAATCCTTACTCAGTAATGGACACCCCCTGCAAAATGTAAACAAACCAAAATGGTGTGAAATAGCATACTATTACGTACCTTTTAGCTAACCAATAACACTTTCTTTAAGTAAGATTAGAATCTAAAGAACTGCAGACAAAATGCAAAAAAACAACACTAAACACCACTGAAGATTTTTATCGGTCGGACGATAAAATAAGTCAATAGACATAAGGTCACATCGCCATATGAATATGTATTAGGAAGAAAGTGGTCGCCTATATGAAAGTTAGACAATTTTTTATGTGAAAAGTGTCTATTACTGCCGCAGTATCCATTACTCCCACCGCGACCCCTATGTTCAAAAATTAAATATTCAATAATCGTCGTCATCGACGCCAAGACTGTAATACCGCCCCACTTGCAGCGACCAGACCCTTACAGCTATACAGGGGACCGGGAACATGAATGTACGGAGTCCGTCGGGGTACAGAAATACCCCCGACTAACAAACTAAAAGAAGCAAGATTAGTTCACAGCACAACTGAAAATTGGGAACCGTGATAACTTACAACTTATTATTTCTCCCACGATGGTCAGGAGAAGGCCTGCAAAAATAGTTAAAAATAGTTAAATATGTTAAAAAATTAAATAATCCTGCACAGAAAGAAAAGATAGAATGACTAAACTAGAACAATGAGTGAAACATGGGAAAAACACGGGAGGGGATAAAAACTTGTAATGTACAATGTAATAGTCATCCCATTCCTGATAAACATTGACTTAATACCGCCCCACTTGTAGTGATCGGACCGGGCACATTAATGTGACGAAGTCCGTCGGGGTATATAAATATCCCCGGCGGACAAGGTCCAGCAGGATTTGGACGGCATCTACCCCTAACAAACAAAAAGAAGCAAGATTACTCCACAGCACAACCGAAAATTGGGAACCGTGATAACTTACAACTTATTATTTCCCCCACGATGGTCAGGAGAAGGCCTGCAAAAATAGTTGTACAACCGACATCGCAATATTTGGATTAAATTAACTGGTAAGAGTGACAGAAGCAAAACATACTGATGTAAAAGTAAAAATGAAGTAATCAGCAGAATATACCCCTCTTACATTCGTAACCCCTCGCCTGGACGAAACACGAAGTTAGGAGTCCAATAAGAGAGATAATACGGTAACGAGAGGAAAATTAATTCGAGACATAAACAAAAAACGAAGTTCAATGGTACACCCATCCAAACCTACTAACAATAGGAAACTGCAACACCTTTAAAAAACTAGAACATGGATACGGACCGTCACAATGACGTCAGTATAGACTGAATCATGCAGGATCACAGGGCTGGAACGGGCAAGCAGGAACGCCGGTTTAGAGGGAAAAGAGTGTAATTAGGACACACCGGGGTGGTCTCCGACCATTAAAATAAAGAATGGATAGGTATTGTTTATGAACTTATGGTAACGGTAACGGTAATCGGGATAAAAAGTTAATTAATTGACAAATAAAAAGCCGGAAAATTATCACGTCAAGTACGATATTTTCTATTTCTTTTTTCCAAGCGCAGCCAAGGCAGAAATAGGAAAATACTTCCGAGTATGGACCACAAGTTTTAATAAAAAATAATTATCTAGTTTAACAATTCTTAGAGCATTCTCAAAGCATATAGGACCTTTGTAAGTACAATACAAAGGAAATCTCGGGTTACGATACCTAGAACCCACGAGCAAAACAAAATGTGCAGCCTTGACAGTTTAATAGGTACAACAGGACAAAGAAATAACCAAATACTTAGGGGGGAAATATAGGGTGAGCCAAAAAATTTGTCACATTTTGAACGCCCTATTGGGAAATCAATTTAACCGTGGCGCCCTGATTTTTTTTGCAAAACTTTACGTCATTGCATTTGTTTTCCATGGCAACGCGGAGAGTTTATTTATTTTTGCCCACAGTGGGACAACAGAGCTTTTTTTGCACTGGGTCAAAAATTTGGGGATAGTTTACTTATTTTGATTTCGCATTCCGCGCCGCTAAAGCACATAAGTTTTTTTTACTTTCGCTTCCGTGTAACTCAGGATACGTTGCTGTAGCCCGAACTTGCCTTTCTATCATTACCGCCGCTGCACGGTACCACCGCGCAAATAAACCTTTAGGTCCATGTGACTGCGTGTTTATTTTTCAGACAAAAACAATAAGTTTTTCTATTTGTGCCTCGGTTTTTGCTAATGTAGTACATTATTTGCCTCTTAGTGTGCTTAAAGACTCCGAAAATATGCAATGGATCAAGAAAAAAGAAAGCAAATTCTTAAGGTAAGACCTCGGATTGACTATATATTTTTTGAATAAGTATTGTTGTCTTTATAAGGGTTTTTCCCTTGGTTTTTCCTTGAAAGGTAATTATGCACTATACGGTTTTCTGCCATTTTTTATTTTTTATGAAAAATTCTTTATGGGGGCACCTACTAGGGTACCTAGGGCCCCAAATCCGGCTGCGCCCGATTTTTTTTTAAAGAGAAAAAAAGATGCCTGAAGGGGGGTTGTAATGTGTTTTTTTCATTGTTTTGGGTTGGGTTGGATTAGTTTGGGTTGGACTGTGTTGGATTGGGTTGTTTTGGTAAAAAAAAAATTAAAAAAAAAACAACGGGCGCAGGCGGATTTGGGATCCTAGCCCCCATAAAGAATTTTTCATAAAAAATGGCAGAAAACCGTATACCGCATAATTACCCCTTGAAATAACTACAAGTGACTAGGCAACGTTGTTAGGTACTCATTTTTAGTTTAAGGAAATTTCTTCCTTTTAGATTATTTTAAGGTGTATTCAAAGTTCCATAACTATAGCAAGTATATGCTGCTGTCCTCAGTTACTACGTTTATACGCACCTAAAAGCGCTTTTATATAAGGATAGTTTTAAATAAAATCGCTTTCTTCGAGGGTTATGTCCTTCATTAAATGTTAGTTTAAAGAAAAAACAAATAAAACAACATAATTAATTAATTAATTAATTAACAACAGATTTTTTGAAAGACTAGGGTTTAGTATTTTCTTTAGGTTAGAAGGAATGTACTAAAGTGTTTATAACGACCCTAAAATGGGCCAACACTGTTCTTAACTAAAACAACCAGTTGACTCATTTTCATTTTAGTATCCTTTGCCCTATGATCAATGCCATATTGACCATAGTGCTTGAATCGATTTTAGTGGTGTTTATATGACAATATTTTCAAACCATCCTTATATAAAAGTTCTTTAAGAGGCCTATATAAACAAAGTAAGTGTTCCGTAAGCCACAAGCGGTATGCAGTAAGAGCAGCATGCATTTGTTATTTTTTATTTTCCTTGCATCTTACCTCATACCACTTGCCTTACAGAACTCTAAATACACCTTTATTCCTCTGCAAAACAAGTTATTTTATTTAGGTACCTATATATAATAAGTATGTTTTTCCTTTTTGAAGGGTGGATTACTCAGTTGACTACCACTAACATATGTGGAATTAGGTACCATACAAATTAATAGTTCCACAGCCCATACCTTAAACTGTTAAGACCTTGCCGGACTTTGCATAATAGTTATTCTTTTTGTCCACTCAGATGACATTTTAAAAATATATATTCTTAAATTTGTAACTTTTTTAACAAGAAATGGACAAACATTTTCTCAAAAAAATATATTTTGTCATTAAGCCCCTCTTGATAGCATCGAAAAGTTAAATTAAGCTCCTCACAGCTGATTTTTCAAGGATTGCTTTATAAGTATTTAAAACACATGGTCACATTATCTAATTTAAACATTTCCGAAAAATTCTGTTGAAAGGACCTTAACTTAAGGGCTCAGTTAAGGGTTAACTTTGGAGGGGTCTCTAAAAATATCCCTTAGAACATCTTGAAGAACACATACAAAGGCTCAACGGTGAGGTAGTCATAAATTTTCATAGGCCTGGGCTCACGGACTATAATGAAAATATTAGGTAAAGAATAAAAACAAGATACAAAAAAATAGTGAGGCACATTTTGCTCACTTTGGCTCATTTACTTATTTCTAAGTTTTCTCTACAGTAAAGCTAGAGAAAGTCCAGTTTTTAATACCTACCTCTATGCACTTTTTAAGAGTTGAAAATAAAATTAGGACCTGAATATTTTTGTAAATTTAAGGTGTCCAAGATAAAGGACCGTGAGGTGAGGTGAGGAAACTATCTAGGAGGGAGGGTTACTGAAAATACTAATAAGAAGGCTGCTCCACCTGGCAAAAAAACACCTATGTGAACAGTAGAAAAGAATATGCAATGAGGAATACAATAAGCCTTGCAATAAGCAAACTAGCTGCAGTGTCAGGGATTTCCTAAATCATGCCTTATTGTAGCAAAGAAATCTATCAAGATGGAATGACACTGCTTTTCTTATCTTCAAGATATATAAAATTCAAAACTAAAATTCTTATTGTAACAATTTTAATCAGTCAGAGTATGTATGGAACTGAAAAACCAAGAAAAGTTAAGAAATTTATTCTTTGAAAAGGTCAGGAAATTTGACAAAAAAATATACAAAAACAAGGAAAATCTGGAAGCCCATCTGAAAAAAATTGATTTAAAAACAAATTAGAATCATGAAATTTGTCACAATAAAATTTTGCAACTGTTTTCTTTTATACAAAATTCTTGAAAAAATTATGATAAGTTTTTTACAAATGGTTAGGAAAAACTGGGAGACATCTTAGAATCCAAATAATGGTTTTCTGTACAAACTCTGTTATTGACCTTATGTACTGATGCCTTTCTCATTTAAATCCCTTACCCAAAATTATTACTTCTTGTGCAAACTCAAAAATAAATAATTCAAATAAACACATATTCTTGCACACATAGAAATACTACCTATTTATTTTTGTTGGCATATAGGTAGGTACCAAATGTAATGTTACATCTCTTGCTATCTTTTATGTAAACTTGTGTTTTCTGTTAGTGAATCATTTATTGTGTAAAAATTTGAAATGTGTAGCTTCTGAAAGAGATACCTACAGTTCAAAAATCTCTATAATTTCCTAATAAAAGATCCTTTAACTAAAACTCTAATTACCAGTGCCCAGTGTAGTTAAAAATGCATAAGATAAGGTTGCGGCAAAGATAGGGTTGCAGAAATACTTTCTCTTTTTTGGAGTTCTGTTTTGGTTGTAAGTTACTAGTACTAAAAAAAGCTTTGTTGTTGTAGTTGTAGCTAAATTAGACAAATGTTTACCTCTAATTTTTTTTATTTTCAGATTTTGGAATTTAGGCAAGAAAACTACCAGAATGAACAATACAATTTTTATACATTTTAGTTATTCACAGAACAATAACAACTATATGGGTAGAATACTATAACATTTTTGTGTCGTAGAAATATTTTTAGCAATTTTAATTAACTATATATAATAAAAATTTAAAAAATATGCTGAAAAATTACATTTTTACATATACACCTCATTCCAAATTCTCCGGACCCATTTCAATATGGCAGCTGATAATTAAACACAGAAGCTAAATGGAACTGTCATTGTCAGTGTCAAAAACTGGTCTGCAGCAATTTGGAATGGAGTGTAATAAATATTTTAATGTAAAACATAATTAAATGTATTTCGTGTTTAGAATATGACACCCTCCTATTAACACATTTCCCATGCCCACATGTGGGCATTTCTGTTTTACGTCTCAGGACCGCGTGCCTACCGATGGTCACAAAACAGCGGAGGATTTGTGTCCACCGGTAGGCATATGGTCCTTGGAACTAAAACTAAATGCACACATGGCTCAACTTGTTGAGGTGATTATGTCCACAACATTATAAACATCTATAGATATGCAATTAAATAAATTAATTTAAAAACTTATCTCAAAAATACTTATTAATAATCATTTAAATTTTAAAAACTTAAAAAAGAAAAGAATAACATGTTATTTTTTCCTTCTTTGGAACCTCAAACTAGTAGCTGTAGTTTCAAATATCAGGCTTCACGTGGTTAGGTTCTGAAATTAAAAAAAAAAAACTAAAGTATAAGTGTATGAACTGAAAAAATATTTTCTTTAGAGAAAACAACAAAATTAAAGAAAGAGCTTGATAACAGATATTTTTTTACTGATTTTGGGGAACATGAATCCAGATATTCAAGGTGGTGACCATTTTTTAAAAATAACTAATAAAAAATAAAACAAAATATAGGCATCTGATACATCAATTCAGGAGTTTTTGGGTTCCCGTAATCCATTTATGTGATTTAAAAATTCTTAGAAGTATCTAAGGGTTCTAGTAGCAGTTTTAAAAGTAAACATTTTGCATGCATGGTTGACTAATTTCAATTTTTTTAGTTGATTTGAATTGGTACAGGTGTACATTTTAGGAATCCGATTAATGCCACTGTGATACCCTTGTAAAACTCAAAATATTTAAGATACAGACATATGATATATGAAATTGAGGGTTTTGGGATCCACTGACATCATTCTTTGGATAAAAAAAAAATTCTGGAGATAATAGAAGGATCTTAGGACAAAATTTTGGGACCCAGCCCAAACTTATATTACCTCTTAACATACATACAACTTTAGAAGACTTAAAAATATCCAAATCGATATATTTCCCTAAAACTACCTCTAAATCCTCGTCTGAATTTCTATTGTGATAATTGGAACACCAAAATTAATTTTGGAAGACCCAAAAAACCCATAAATCAATATATCACATATCTTTTACACCAATAAATTTTTATGTTGCCCTTTCAGGCGCCTTACATTACCCTTAAAAACTGTTTAACCCCCAAAATGAATTTAGTTAACCCCAGAATCTCCAAAGTGATGTCTTTCTATTAATAGTATGTTGTTTTTACCACTTTACCCCTAAAACTCACCCTTACGCCCCTTAAATTACCCCTAAAATTTTTTTTTACACCAAAAATGAATTTAGTTGATCTAAAAAATGGAATCAGTGTTTCCAAAAACCCTGAGGTTAATGTATTATACGTGTGTACTTGATCTAGTTTCTCATCAAAATTTTGTGCTTTTAAGTCGCCGTCATCGCCATCTGGAATATTTGGGGTGTCAAAAAAAGTATATATTCCGACAAAAATGGATTTATATATAGTTCATTTTTGATGTGTTTATTTAAAAAAATGTTTACTGTTAAATCTGTTCTGAGAACCCTTATGGTGCCTATATTATGTTTTATTTTTTGGTGTTCTCCCAAAGGAGCCAGAGTTTCATCACTTGGATTTGTAAAATAAACCCCCTTATCTACCAAAATCCGTCAAAAAACCTTTATTATCAAGCGCTCCCTTCAAACATGGAAAAAAGCCTATTGGCACCTTGACTTATGCTTGAAATAATTCAAATTCATGTTCAACGAAAACATAACAGAGGTGTTTTTGAGTATTTGGTGAACACTTGAAAAACATTATATAATTTTAGTAGTCTAGAAATTACTTTTTAATATATTTTTTTCCATAAACAGGCTTTTTGGGGGTGACTTGAGGGATATGAGTTTTTCCAGGAGAAATTATATAAAAAAAAGTGGCTCGAATGACATCTTATTTAGAAGATCGTTTAAATTGCTTTACAAACATGCAAGATATTAAGTTTAAATTTGTCAAGAAGCGACAAATAAACAATTTCTTGCACAAAAGTCAGGAAAAAACGTTGGTTTTAAAGTTACATTTTTTATAATAAAAAAGGGAATAAACATTTCATGATTTTTTTCTGATTGTTTTCTCAAATATATCATTCAAATAAGCCTACTTTTATTATTTAAATTTTGGTGGTCAAACTGATCCGCTGAAAAGGTTCAAAACTTTTCTTCATTCCATACCAAATTTAAAAGCAAATATCTTAAACACCAGTCATCCTAGCTTTTTAAAATTTTAACAAAATTAATAGTAAAGACGTTTAAAAGACCTTTCCCTTTTTAAATTCCAGAGATAAAAATTACCCCATGAAATTTCCAACAGAGCCAAAAAGTATCTGTGAGTGTCCCCCTTCAAAATTGTTCTCTGTTTCGTTCTTTGTGTATAGTTTTTCTGTTTTTCCTAATGGAATTGAAATAGATGAGGGGAGGCTCAAAATTTGTTCAGAAAATTTGCAATTAACAATAAGAGTTAAATTAATTTTTGATATCGGATCTAGACTATAATAAATTTTGTTTATTTAAGGAAGTTTCACCAAATATAATTGAAATCAGAAGCAAAAACTTACTTTGAGTTTATAGATTATTATTCTTTGTTTGGTGCTGACTCTATAGAACCATCTTGTTTTGCTATACATTTTAGTTGGCAAAATATCCACTGCTCTGTATGTTTGGGTACAAATTGTAGACTTTTTAATTTATAGATTATTATTCTTTTCTGGGTGGTGGCACTTTAGAATCTTCTTCTTTTTCATTTTAGGTAGTTGCCTAAATATCCACTGCTCCATATGTTTTGTTATTATATACAGCTCCTAAAAGAACAATAAAAATAACAATAAATATTCTATCTCTAAATTTTGTTTCTATATTTTGCACTTTAGGCGAGGAAAACCAATATTTCTTAAAAATTTTCTCTTGAGTGGCACATGTTTATAAACTGTTTAAAAGATTTTTTGCATAATAATTTTTTAGTTACAGAAGCAGAGGTTTGGTTTTGTTATCTAAGTTATAAGTTAGAGACAAAAGTAGCAAGCCAAAGTAAATCAAGTTTTGTAATCTGCAGTTTTATTTTCTTGTATTATATGAGTTTCAAAATCGAAGCAGGTTCACAGCGCATGATTCAACTTTCATAGAAGTGTTCACTAACCACCAGTTATAACATACAGACATAGTATTTGATCCTGTTTATTTAATTTACTTGAAAGATGAATGAGCAACTATTTATATTTTAAAGAATTTTTCCTGATTAATATTCTCCAATTTTCAAGTCACTAACCTATTTTATTCAAAAAACAAGGGAGACTAAGGGCCGGTTTCTCAAAAGCGAGTTTGTGTTAACTCAAGCAACATAACCTAGTAAAAATCTTTAAAAATCAGGTTAAAATTAACTCCAGGATAACCAGGGCTTCAAGGTGAGGGTAAGTTACCTTACCTCAGGGTTAACTTTAAAAAAATATTGGCTTAAAAACAGCAAGAAAACTGGCATTTATAGCTCGCGAGTTACTTTAAGTTTCTGATAATCCGCTATTGAGAAACTGGCCCTAAGGATAACTTTTTATTAGTAAAATTTTCCACAGTATTCTTTCATGCTGCCCACTTAATATATTAAGGCTAAACAGTATTAGTGTAGTAAACAGTTTTCTTTAGATACCTATTTAGCACTTACCTGAGCCCCTAGCAACTTTTTTCATTTTTTTAAACTAAAGCGGGAACTAAACCACCCAAATCCTGAACTCAAACCAACCCAGCACTTTTTAGTAATTCCAGCGCTCATAAATTTTAACTCTTTAAGGACCCTAGTCAGTGCCCACATACAAGATTTTTTTCATAAAAAAAAACGAGTAAAATACTAAAATAAAAAAAAAACATTTACTGCAGAATTACTTGCTAAAAAAACGCTACCCAACTACATATTAAAGTAACTGGGTGTAGTGTTTGTTGCATTTACAAGTGCATTTATAATTCAATTTGAAACACTCCTGCTAGCTGTTACCACTGATTTAAGGACAACAGGTTAACTTAAAAAGCATGCAGATTTCAAAATCGGCTGCTGACGCTAAACGAAATAATCATATTCTATTTTAAACAGGAGCATCAACTACTAGCAAGAGTCTCTTCAACCTCTAAATGGACCTGTTTTGTTAATACTCAAATTTAGGACCTATTCTTTTTATTATAGCGATAAACAATTTATTGAAACAAGTCAGAGGCGCTTCAGGATTATTATTTGCAGATGACTTTAAATTGTTTTTGGCAATTATCTCGTGTGAAGACTGTAGATCTCTGCAGAATGATTTTACTAGTGCTTCTGATTGGTGTCAAGAAAATGGTTTTTTTTTACACCCGGATAAGTGTGCATGTATGTCATATACCCTTAATCGGAATGTTATTAACTTTGACTACAAAGTTAATAATGCAGTACTCAAACGAGTGGAAAATCAAAAAGATTTGGGGGTAATTTTTGACACAAATTTGTCATATTCCAACCACATTAGTGAGAAAATTAAAAGTGCTCAAAAAGTAGCAGGATTAATTACACGGAACACCAGAAACTTAAATGTGGATGTAAGTCTATATTTGTTTGACTCATTAGTCCTACCAATATTAGAATATGAAAATATAATTTGGTCTCCACAATACAACATTTGGGTGAATCTCATTGAGGGTGTACAAAGAAAATTCTTAAAGTATATGTTTTTTAAAAAGTTTGGAACTTATCCGCTGAGAGGATGTGATAACAACTATCTACTAGGTATATTTAATAGGTTGTCTTTATGTAGTAGAAGGATTAAAACATTCTTGTGTACCATGTTTAAAATTTTAAAAGGTAAAATTGACTGTCCTGATATTTTAAATCATCTATCTTTTGCGGTGAGTCGTGTTAATACTAGAAACAAACAAACATTTTATCTAGCTTTTCCCAGAACAAATCTGTACAAGAGCTCACCAATTTATCAATTGTGTAATTTTTTTAATTTGTATGCTTCCGAAATCGATATTGACAATGTTAATCTTAACCATTTAAAAAAAATAATTCATAACAAATTGCGGAAGTTGCAGTAATTTATAATATTAATATTAATCTAAAGCATTTATTTTTAAACAAACTTTTTGATAGGTTAGATGTCTGTAATTGGCATATGGCTGTAGATACTTTGCAAATGAATGAATGGATAAATAAATAAAAATATTGATGTAGATACAACTAGTCTCAGTAAGTTTAAACAACTAGTCGAAAATAAACTGAAAACCAATAGGTAAACTAACTTAAATATTCTTAAATAAGTATGTATCTATTTTAGTATGTTCTCTCTTTTATTTGACTGTTTTCTCAATTTATTGTATTTTAACTTGTGTTTTTCTTTTTTGTTTAAATATTTTATTTTACTAGTTGGGTGGTGTCTTATAATCCTGTTGTTTTGGTACCTACCTGCGTTTTTATTAGATGTTGTAAAACATATATATACTTAGACTTTTTACCAATTTTTAATTGAATGGATGTATGTAAATTATCTGAATAAGGGTCCTAGTTGTGTACCTGTGTATGACTAATTTACAAAATTATTAATGACACATATAAATTTAATAATTAATTTTTATTTATGTTTACTAAAATAGTGTACTTGCATAACTTTCTTTTTATTTTTTATTTCAGGGTAGCTTTAAGACGTATCTGTAATTGGCATTGGCAAGTGCTGTTGATACTTGTGTAATAAATAAATAAATAAATAAATAAAAATACTCAAGTATCCGTGTGTTTTTGAAACTACTGTTGGGATCTAAAATATATCCTTAGGCCTCTAAAGGCGCATTTACACAGACAAACTTTCCTTTGATGTTGAAATGCCGACAAACATTTACATGAGCCTCTTGAGCAAAATGTTCAAAGAAATGTTCGAGCAAAATCTCGTACAAAAAAACACACGTAAATTTTGAAGAGAATGTTGAGCAAAATTTGTTTGAAGAATTGGGGGTATAAAAATTTCTTTACAAATTTAAATTTCATAGTTTTATGGGAATTCATTGAACTTAACTGAAAATAGAAAGACTAAGTTTTAAAATTTTATTAAGTGCTTTCCGACGGAAAAACGAAATTTACGTTTTACCTCATAAGCAACTTCGATTGATTTGATTTTTCTAGGGGATATGCCAGTATACTTGTAACTTTTTTGGGGTTGTAAAAAACCGAGAATCAAAAAAAATCATAATTGGCACTTATTTGTTGCTGATGCTGGGTTAGGAGAAGGTAAAAACCGTAGACTAGTGAGAGGAGGTTTTGGTCAAATGAACATTGACACACAAAATTACATGACAACAAACAAGGGTCAACGCAGTTTTTTTATGAAAGTTTTAGAACAAATCTTTCCATAAAAGGGCTCTCCGAGGCAAAACAAAGAAATTTTCTTTAGTACGCTTTAATATGTTTATTTCGTTTTATTTTATTGACGCGTAGAACTTGTGTTTCCGATGTTTTATGAAATTTTTGGCGATTTTTACAAGCTTTTATTTATGTATGTTTGTATGTTCGGCTCAAATCTTGGAATTCAAATTTGGTATTCAATTTCAGTTTTCGGTGTGCATTTATAGTTGCGGCGACAATACAATAATATGGTATTATTAGGCACCCCCTCCCGCTAATGAGGGAAGTGGAGGAAGAAAAAGATTTATTTTGTTCGATTTCAATCAAAATTGGCATACAGGGGTTTTTAGGGAAGGGGATTATCGAAAGGATGGATTTATGATGGTCTAAAAATTAAAAAATTATTTTAAATAAAAAGAAGCTTTTATAAAATATAAAGTGCACTAATAAGTAGAAAATAAATTTTAGCATTCTCATATCATAATAATAAAAGCGACGGGCGCAAACTAAAACTAAAAATGTCCATCCAAATATATAAGAAACGTAGAGTAGTTTGGGTCGAGTTGGGTTGGATTTACTTCACAAAAAATTGAACTTACAATACCAGAAAAAGTGGTGAGAGTCGCAAATATCTCCGTTAAAAAAATAATTGTATTTTTTGTACTTATAGTATTTATTGTTTTTTTGATACGTTAGTTATAAACGCCTTACCACTCATATCTCTTTATTTTACTTTTTAGTTTAGTCTTTTACAATAATAATTAAGTCAAATGAAGAAAACCTATATACATTTTATTAAATCTCAAATATATGAACAAAAGCACGTTCGGTTTAAATAATACCCGTTTATTACCAACTTTTACAACCCTACGATCCCGACCTTTGTCTAAAAAAATATAATTTGGCAGTAATTTAGTAGGCTGTGTCGCCGATTTATCATCCCGCATTTTGGATTTCGCAGGTAGTAGGCGAATCGGAATGTTGCCCCTTTGCATATTGTTTGGTCAGTGTGAGCGTAGATAGAGTAAATACTCTATCTACGGTGTGAGTAATCGACCTTGATTATTACATGAAACTGACAGTAGATATCTATTTTCATGAACCTTTTGCTTTTTTAAGCAACCCTTGGGGCCTTAAACTAAGTAGGTAAATCTGGTGTGAGGAATTAAAAAAAAACAATCAAAGCTAAGGTTAAAGTAAAGTTACAAAAATATGTTTTAAAAAAAATCCCCTTCCCACCACTCCTCATAGTCGTGAGGCGCGGATTACCGCTTAAAAGTGCAATTTTTGAGTTTTTTCCCGATATTTGAAAAATTCAAAAATTTTTTGGAAAAGAAAAATTTTCCTGGGTTGTTTTTCGAATTTAGGAAAAAAACCCCTGGAAATAAAAAAACTCGCAAGAAAGTCCCAAAAAAACCCCGGGCAAAAAAATCCGGGAAAAACCCTAAGAAAAAAATATTATAAGTAACCCTAATCCATGTGACAAAACTGATAGCCAATAATAATGTTTCGCTTGCCGTCGGCTTTTTTTCACAAAAATTTAAAATAAAAGTTGGTGTTCCATTTTTTTAAAGAATTGAGATCACTGATCACTGATGTGAAATTTTATTTATTCTCATCTTTAAAAATATGTTTCCAAAACAGATAGCAATAATTTGCTCAAAAATTTACCCGAACAAAATGTTCAAAGAAAAGCTCACAAAAATGTTCGCGCAAAAAATTTTAAATCTTTTGCACGAGCTTTTGTTTGAGCATGTTCGTCTGTGTAATTGCGCCTTAAGATTTCACTAGTAAACTTGCACATAACTTATGCCGCAATCATTTAAATTTAAAAAAAAAATTGAATCAAAATAAAAACCAAATTATGTGAAGTTATGGGGCCTAGGCAAATTCCTAGTAATTATATAGGCCATTTTCGGCGGGCGACCGCACACGCGGAGTGGTTTCATATTCGTTTTTGAAAAAATATTTTTGAGAGATAAACATAACCTCGAATGGTTTTCTGTCAGAAAACGTAAAAATACCCTTCTGCCTACTGTGGACCTTGTTGACAAAACACCTGCAGTTGCCATGGTATCGGGGGCTTTAGGATAGTTGGGGGCTTTAGGTTAGAGGGCGCTTTGCTTATTTTGATTTCCCAATAACTTTGGACCCAATCGGCCGATTTTCGAAGTTTTTGGCAGTTTTTATAGAAAAAATTTGAAAATTTACTAACGCGACTCAAAATTTAACATTTGTCAAAAATACAAGATGGCGGAGAGCTTTCAAAAATCGATAAATTTCATACCCCCGCTGCGAAAAACTTGTGTGCGACCCTGGACTTGATGATATCTAAATTACGAAGCTGCACTGTTTAGGGCTAGCATAACCTGCGACTTAGTCGTCCGATTTTAAAAATTTGACATATGTCAAAAATCCAAAATAGCAGGAAGTTTTAAAAATGGTTAACTTTTTTCATTCTCCCATCCAGTTATCTAACGAAATTTGAATTTTAGTTTTATTTCCCTTTCTTGGTTGTAAAGCGTTATCGTATTCAAAAACTAAGAAGGCACGAAGAAGGTTGAAGAAGAAGAAGAAAAAGAAGAAGAATTGAAGAAGGCTATTATCATAATAGGGCTCTTCAGGAACAAGTTGAGGACCGTAATAGGGATAGCATGACAAAGATTCTTGGAATTGGTGGAGAGGCTGAGTCTCGATATAATTCACGTCATACGGTGGTTCAGTATGGGTCTCAACATTATATAAAAAACCCGTAGGTCTATGATATCGCGAAGGTTCAAAGCGAGTTCTTTGTAAACATTGTCTAGACGGACCTTAATTTGATATGGACATGGACCGGTGGGTCCGGAATCTGTTTATTTTGAGGGATAAAAACGTTTCTTGGTTTGGCGAGAACTTGGTTATTAGTGGGAAATGGTGAATAAGAATAGGTTGGTTTGGGAATTGGGAGGTCCCTGGGAAGTTCATTGGTGTAATTTGGAGGTTAAGGTTTAATGCTTGTCCAAAAGAATTTTGATCAAAACTAGAATTTTGACGAAAGTTCGAAGTATTTTATGATACACTGTTATGCAAAAATGCAAATTTAAGCAAAATTAACCTGAGATTCAATCATGTTATGGTTAAGAACACAAGTATAAGCTTCGTCAAGCGTGTTAGGAAGCTTAAGCATAAGTATAGTTTTTAGTGTCTGTAGAGAGTTTGCAGTTAAAATCAAAACTGTCGTTTTTTTGTACTTGACCTATTAAAAGTAACTTTGAAGTTGGGTCTAAAACTTCGCATTAAATTTTTCCAAAAACTCTTTAAGCAAAGTCTTTAAACCTGTCAACAAATTGTAAAATTGTTTCATTTCGGTTAACTTTAATATAATGTAGCTGTTGCATTAAAATTTGATAAGTTATAGGATCGCCGAATTTTTGAAGAAGGGCGTCTTTTATTGTGGCCCAAGACACTACATCTGGTCGAGATCATAGAAAATCTCTTGCAATATTTGTAAATTTCGATTTTATAGCGGCAAGAACCATTTTTTGTTGGTCTTCATTATTACTAGTATATAAATTGTAAAATTCGTCCACAGAAATTAAAAACCTTTCTAAATGATTTTGAGTACCGTCGTCGGCCGGTAGCAAAGACGTATAAAATATCACGTTTTCCATTTTATCGTGAGAGTCTGGATCGGTTATAGTTAAATCTGAATCTGACTGAGTAAAACTATTTTCTAAGTTATCTGATCTCAGTTTAAACTTAAATTATATAGTGATTCTGATAAACAGGAACAAAAAGAATCGTTTACTTCGCTATTACTAGGTTATACTATTTCGTTACTATTACTACTTAATCCTAATGCAGCTTTGTTCTTCTGTAAAATGTTTTTTAAACGGTCAGTAGACTTCGGAATAAAAATAGTTAGATAGAGCTTGTCCTGCAGCTTTTACCACCAAAGATTCTTCTATAAAGGAGAGATCAAACTAAACTTTCTCCTACCTCAGCTTGCAAGTCGTAGTGTGTGAGTGCTGGTTATGTAGGACTCTGACAACTCGGTAGATGTCCTCTTTTCCACTAACTAGTTTTTGATTGTATAGGACTCTGACGACACGATAGTCGACTAGTCGACCTATTTTTTTGCACTAGCTGACTTTCACTTTCTCAATGGAACTTTTCTATACAAAAAGTCCAGGTTCGGATAGCGCACAAAGATTTGACAAATACTTTCGCACAACGAAGACCGATAAAGGGCGGAATTACGCTATCCTGCTCGCAGCGCCAATTAAGTACTCGCAAACTGTCTGTTAAAAAACTTTTATTATAATAAAGGCCTAGCTAAACTACAAGGCTACTTAATTCTATGATCAATATGAATAGCCGAAGCTTTGACACTATAATGATAGAGATTATTAATTAACATATGCTTACATACATATGCTTACATAAAAACGAATAGTAGGTAATTTATGCCTTTGGTCCGCGAAATTAGTTCAAGATGGGAAATTAGATTTAGCGGGCTGGATACGAAAACGGTTGTACGGTAGAGTAAAAAAAATCAAAAGGACATTTCTGTCATAGAGCTAAGGTTGTAACCCGAGCCAAAAGCAAGTGATGCAAACACTTGAGTTTAAAAAATTTTCTTTAATGATGATATAATATTTTATAATACAGTATGTGTAAAAGGCAAATTTCTGCAGTGTAGCGGGCGGAAAAGGTTTTTTCACAACTTGTGAAGAAAATGCGCATTTTTTCCACCTCCTTGTGGAAAATATATTTCACAACTTGCGCAGGAGATGTTTTTTAACGAATGCCTTCGGCTTCGGCTCGTGTTACAATCTTGATATTAAAAAGTGGATGAAAAGAGGTTCTTTTTTATCACTAAATGATAATCGCATGAGAAGAGCGAATCAGACGTACATCTTTCTAAGCCTAAACTTAAAAGAACGTATTTCTTTTACGCTTGCCACTCTTCTCTATCGCTCATAATCCGGCGATAGGAAAAGTCCAATTTCCATCCGCTTCAGAATTTTCATTAATAAGCAATTCAACAAATGTTTATTTAAAAAAGAAAATCATCACCACCTAGAAGTTCAAGTCTTCGTTGTTCTGACTACTTCGCATTCAGCCGAATACTTGCCAGCTGTAGGGTCAGAAAGATTATGCATTTCTATTTCCAGTGTCTTAAGGTGTGCACTTTTGATGGACCACATTGCATACGTCATAGATCTTTCTTCACCACATGAATCGCAATTGAAATGAAAAGTGATCCGCATGTATTGTCAGCAAACTTTCCGTAGTTGACGAATGTGATGCCATTCACCTCCTTTTTTTTCGTAATTTTCTAATAAAAGCAAAACCCAGTCCTAGACAATTTATTTCATCTAGATAAATTCATTCAAATTTTTTGTTTTCAAATGTTAAATTTAATATTTTTTCTTAAAGTAATATGGCTATTGGAACGGTTGCGACTGTATTCAAGTGGTTGTTTTTACTACATCATTCGATAGAGTAAAATATCCCCTTTAATATTATGTATATAAAATGTGATCTTTCCATGCTAAAATTTGAAATGTTTCATCTTAATCTTCCAATTTTTAACATAAAGTCTTATAGATATTGCTCTCATAGACTTGAAAAAATTACGATTTCGAAAGGTTTTCATATTCAAAACTTATACAGTAGAAAATTTATTTAAGAATCCCGAACGTCCAATTCATGGAGATAGAAAAGATATAAAGAATATATATTAAGCACAACACGAAATGGCAGCTCAAATGAAGTCAAACCAACTATTGGAAAATTTTTATCAACAATGAATTAACTAATGACAATAAAAATTACTATCAAATAAAAATAATAACTGTCAAACACCTTTATTTAAACTTAAAGATTATACCACATTTGTTTTTTGCAGTAATTTTCGATATGCGTAAAAAACTTAACAGTTGCTCAAACACTAGGTATTTAAGAGCCATACATACTACTTTAAAATATTTATGATTAATTTTAATATGATAATTTTTATTTTCCAATTAACACCTGATCTAAAATTGTAATCCTCGTTAGTTGACTTTCACATTTTTCAACTGAAATTTTATTGAAAATTCATTTTAAGGGAGAAGTAGATCGAAGTGCGCGAGAAAGAGTGTAGCCTATCAAAAGATTAGGATAGAATAAGGGATTTTATTCTTCGATTCGAATTTTTCTTATAGAATGCTCGAAAAAATTTCTTCCTTTAAAAAGAAAAGAAAATACACGAGTTGTCGATCTCATGATAAATAAGAAAAACAGTACGTTAATAACAGTACGTTATGCACAAAGGGCTAAAAAATTATCTCACGAGAGTAAGTTAACTTTACTAGCCGAAGGCGCTGTATACAGTTATTTATATTGCGAGAACCTATAAAGAGCAACGAAGTTGCGCTTTTTAGACTAGCAGCATATAAAACAGTTTAATTAAATAATAACGTTATTATTTAATGAAATACTTCTTTTTCTCTTTATCAGGCGCATTTTGAAGCGAACGAATTGACTTTGATGTAATTAAAACTACATGAAAATCATAAGATTCCATCGTCAAAGTTATTTAATCATAGAATATTATTTTCCAAAAATCTGCATGAGCTGCATAATTAACCCTTCGTTTCATGAATTTAATGAAAGTTAAAAAAAATATATTTCAGGGCAAATTAGTGCTAAATGGTTCTAAAGGAAAACGCCTTTTCAATTTTTTTTTGCAGATTAAAAAAAAAATACTATTTTGCACATTTACAACAATGTGTAATGCTAGTTTGAATGAAAATTGTGAAAGCAGTTCTTGTCCTTTGTTAAACACAAATGTATGCCACACTTTCCACATTTAAAAAGTTTAAACCTGTTGCAATTGGGCATTTTACATCTTTATCCTGATCCAATGAGCAAATTTATCTTTTCTTACGTTTTTTGGAAGGATATGAACGGTGAGCCCTCTTTGACGCTTTGCATTTACCTCATCTTCTACTTCAGTGATTGTGGTCTACCAAGTTCCTTTTCTGTTTTAGTTGCTGCCATGAAGTCAACGAATCATCAAGACCTTTCAATTTCTAAACTTTTTTATAGAGTAGCCATCCCTTTATAATAGCAACATGTAGCAACTGAAAAAATAGTCGAAAGTACCATTTTTTGGACCTAATGGTACCAGTATACACACCGGCTCATATTCCTAGATATAAGTGTACACGCAAAAGTGCATGCAAACGTCCATTTGTACTTACACATTTGCACAATATAAAATATTTATATTTTACGATTACAGGCAAATATAGATAGGCACACATGTGCGGTTGCAAATCTGCAACATACATTATTTTTCAACTCAAAATTAGAATAATGCATGACTTACACACGCAACGTTGCTTCACTTACCTAACTGTAACTCCAGCTATCGATACTTATTATTTTCAACAAAAAGAAGCACTATTTATTGCACCGACAAAATTGTATTGCAAAATGGCTACAACATGATAGACTAACATGTATAGGTAGAAATTTGAATGTTGCAAATTTGTAACGAGATGAAACGAAGGGTTAAAGAAAGCGAAATAGCGGAGCGTGTTTAAGGAGGAATTAAGGAGATTCAATTAAACGCAGAGATATAAGAAATTATTTTTAAAATCATAAATTCTTGAGTACCACATTTCTTTACATAAAAGTTCAAACACAAAGGCTCACTCTTTTATTTTTAAGTGAAAGCAAAGATATCAAATGCAGCATTGCATCATTAACCACGGGAATGAGGTAGTCGGGAACAGCAAAAAAATAACGAAATTCCTAAAGAATCAGTCAGTATTGCATTGATATTTGGTAGATGATGGGAGGTAGGTGGGGAGGTGATGTGGCTTAAGCTGCACTACTCATTTTGAAGCTAAAGGAAAATGTTTCTTCAGAAACACAAAATTATTAATTGCAGCATATAATAAGCACTTAATGGTGACACACTCATCTTTTGAGTTCCAAGCTTATTTTAGAAAAACGCAGATGTCGACCCACACTCCACCCCCTGGCATAAAAAAGAAAATACCGCTATCGGCCATGCGGTCGATTGTGAGGTAAAGTGTTGATTTGTGGTGGGGGTGTTTCAAAATTTAAAAAAATTACTTTCCGATTAAGTATGAAAATTTCAATTGCAGCAAATAATTAGCACATAAATAACACTTTATGATGGATGACACACTCATCTTTTGAGTTCCAAGTTTTTTTCTGAAATACACACATGTCGAGCTGAACCCCCCCCCCTAGCATAAAGAATAAAATGGCGCTATCTGCCGCAGATTTGCAGTGCGGACTGCCAGACTAGGAGCTTTTGAAAGCACCTAAAGAGCACAAAAATCGCATGCGGTCGATTGTGAAGTCAAGTGTTACTTTTTGGTGGGGGAGTGCTTTATTATTACGTTTTTGAACTAGGATTTTGCAATTTTCTCTTTTTATAAGATTTTATAACTTTTTATAGCCGCTACGTGGGCTAGTGCATGTAACTAGCGTACTCATCGTATGATATAAAATTTTCCCAGATCGGATCATTTTTGACTGAGTTGTGGGTGTTTTCATACTTCGTAGGTATGGAATTTTCCAAAACGTCCCCAAACTTGAGCAAGGGAGAAGGAAATCCTTGTTTGCATAGAAAAACTTTCAAAACTTTGGACGGTTTTCTTAATTTTTGTATGTTTCTAACATGCAGTTTATTTTACAAATATTGGTCTTTACCAAGCGTTTTCTATAAGTAGTTTTAGAGTTATAAGGCTCAGACAACTTTCGTTAGGCATTATTTTTTGATATCTTTAAAATGACATTAAGGTCATTGAGATCACTTCAGTGGTTAAGAAGTTAGACTTGCGTTACATACGATTTTTACGGAAATTTCATAACAGTTTAGGAAATTTTAAATGACTATTACTCGGTGAGTTTTAACCCTATAAGAAACTATGATACATTGATTGTAGAAAAATTTGACGTCGAATGAGCCAAGTCTCATCAAAATCGGTTCATAAATAAAAAAAGTTAAAAAAAATTGTTCCCTTTTATACCCATAGCTTTTATGCGAATCCGAGTGACGATCACAAGCTCCGCCCATAGCTGAATTTCAGTTCTGAACATTTTGATTCAACTATCGGTTTAATATAAATATAAGAGCCAACTTTAGCTCGTTGGTCAGTCCCTAAGTCATTTTCGCACGTTAACTTTCTTCCTTTGTTTTGGTTTTTTATTACACGATGTAAAATTCCGTGTATTTTTTATACATAGTTTGTACGAGTGTTGTGCCATCTATAGTGAGAAAATTTAAAGCGCGCTAGGATTAGACTTCAATTTTGAAAATGTTTTAAAGCTTAAAATAACCAAAAATATAATTTATACCAATTTAAATCCATGAAAGTGTAGTGTAGTATAATAAATATAATAATAAATTAAACTTTACTAAACCTCAACTAGAAACAGTGCCGTAAGTAGTGAATAAAGTAGCTACTTGATTCGGTAAGCGTATGAATTCCTTTTAACACATTTGCACTACATAGTCGAAAGTTCCAACTTTTGAGAAAACTTACGATGGTTAATGATAATTCAAGCACTTGACGAGGCATTTAAAAGGGATTGCTAAATAGAAACACTTTTGATTGAATTTTTTCCTATAGAAATTTTTGAAAAAGACTTTACCCAGTGAAAAATTGCATTTTACTCTTGAAAACTTTAAATAACTCCATTTAAGGGGCCCCCTCACTCACATGTGAGAATGACATTTTTCTTTAGTTTAAGTTTTGACCAGATATCGCATTGTTTGACGAATTTGGATAAATTTGTTATATATGTATTTTTTGGATGTATTCTTTTAACAGGTCGCTAATTTTTTTACGCTTGTGAAACATTTTAAAAATAAGAACTTTATTTTTCAAGATACTTTTACGCAACTTTTAAATAAGGCAAGGAAACCTAACTTTTTGCGCTTCACTAACGTAAATAAAAACTTCCCAAAAGAAATAAAACTGAATTTTTATTTTTTGAATTTTTGCACAATTTTATAGTCACAGTTTTATAAGTCAGATAAATTCGCGTTTTGCCGGTTAAAAGGTTTTATAACTAAAGTTCCATCGAACCGATTTAAACGCTTTTAACACTTTTGAGCTTCGCTAATGCTCTGGCATCTTTTCCAAATAAAAAATAAATCAATTTCGAAAATTTGAATTTTTCATAATTTTTACAGTCGACAAAATTTTGAGACTTAAAAAAATCTTCGATTACCGTATCATAAATATTTTTCAAAAACAGTTTTCAAGGAATGAATGAAAACTTTTGTAACCTTTTTACAATCTCCTAAGGACACTTAAGAACATTCAATTAAAAATAAATAGGATTTCGAAAATTTCAATTTTTCATAAATTTCATATAAGTGTTAGATTTTTTGAGACTGCCGAATTTTCAACCTTTTTATAAAATTTTTATATAAGTCTACTTGACTTTGCCAAATTTTTAGCTTTTCACAATAATCAAAAGTTTGCCGAATTTTTAAAGATTTTTCGCACTTCATATGATTATCAAAATTGGTTTAGACTTTTTTGATCGTTTTCACAAAAGTTTTATATAAGTCTACTCTTGGACGACACTTAGCCTAATCCACAGCAGATTAACAAAACTATTGGACAGAATTACTTTTGGTGATAATTGGCGAATAACTAAAAGAAATTTTTTTTAAATAAAATTTTTTCAAAATTATTTAATTTTTTTTTAAATAAAAATTTGTAAACTTAGGTTTTAATGCTTGGGAATTTTTTCGTCTAAGGACTGACTTAACCATCACGTTAATTTAAATTTTAAATTTTTGTTTTTATTTTGCTTATACCCTAGGTAATAACTAACCATTATTAACTAGTTGATTAGTTTAAAATTTATTAGTATTTATTCAATTCAGTCATTGCTTCAATTCAATTGTGTCAAAGCGTCTGGCACGGGATCAAATACTAAGTGGGCGGAAGGCGTGGGCACTCTCAGCCGGTTGGCTAATATTTTGTCAGTGTCGGTAAAATAAAACCATCGGTGACTTGCACAAATTCCAGCGTCGCTAATTACCCACGGTAGTCAATACGCTTTAATAATTTTCGGCTTTCAAAATGACCAACTATTTTTGGGCTTTCATTATATGCCCTTCGGGTTTTCTAATCCCTTTAGAAATTTATATCATAGCATTTTAGGCACCGTGACAGCGCCTTCCATTATTATTTTAAACACTTTAAAACTACTTTTCACTCTTAAGTTTTTAAAGTTTTGGAGTTTAATCCAGTAGTTGAAATTATTTTTCCTTGTAGTCAAACGGTTCGTAAATAGCCTGATTCTTTGCTTTAACGACCCTTCGTTGTAGGAATCCTGCGGGTTTCGTGGAAAGAATTTCCACTGGCATCCCTGACAACCTTTATCAAAATGTTTTAAATAATCCCCTTCCTGCTATTTTTACGCTGCTCTTTCCTCACGTCCCCCGACGGCTACAGGATATTGGTTGAGAAGGCAAGATCCACTGCGTAGTCAGCCGGTTGGAACGGGAACGGAAATACCGCAGCCTCGTCAGAGGCGTCAGCATGATGATGACCATGATCATAGTAGTCGTCAAGGACGAAATTACATCGTTAACGCTCAACGTCAAGACGAGCAACGACGAAAGTGGCTCGTCATCGAGCTAGCTCCCCCATTTACAATGTTTTAAAAAAATACTTTCTGATTGAGCACAAAAATTTTGTTTTTGACACAAAAGAGCACGTATGTATATACCTAGTAAGTTTTGTATTTTTGCTATTTCTTCCCACGAATTTTCTTTCTTTAATGAAGTATTTCCATACCAACACTGGTTATCCATCCAGGTTGTCGGCTCAGTATCAGTTGTGTCCAGTATTGCTTCCTCAGATTCACTATAACATGTGTGATCTTCCATTTTTACACCAGAAATTTAAATTTTTAAGAACTTCTAAAAAAAATACAAAAATTGGAAATTTTTTAGGTTACAACTTGTCGACAGCATTGATCTAAACCAATTTTTTTTCTATGGATGTTACGTGACATAGATTATGAGTTTCTATTGGTTGAGCATAACATGACTCCATAAAATTTTCTATGCAAAAGAAACATGGCGTCGTAAAATCGAGCTCTGATTGGTTGGGACGCTATGCTATGCGTTATGCGGCCTTCTGCAAGTTTGTGTGTGATCAGCTTTTGCGTTCAGGCACAAGCAATTTTACAAAGTAGGTTATTGGCCAGCTGGATCGGTCAAATACATGTATGTGCGCCTGTCGAAACAAAGCGAAAAGAAAAATGTTAAAGGATGCAAATTTCAATAAGAATGAAATTTGTGAGTAGGACATAAAAAATAGAAACCTGCAAAAATGTACCGGTTGCTGAAAGAAGACGGTTCAAAATACGACGTTCGCAGCAACGCCCCCTTAATTGGAGTTTATACTTGCTCTCAGCAGCAATCAGTCCGGAGGAGGCTTGCGCAAAACAAAGTCAAATAAAATTTAAAAAAGTAGATTTCTTGTCCGTGAAATTTTCACCAAAAACATTATTATCCAATAGCACATGAGTCAAAAACATTTTTATCAAATAACACTTTGATCAAAAAATTTGTATTGGGTAACTGTTTGATCAAAACCGGTGACCAATTATAACTAATCCAAACCTAAATTTTTATGGGTAAAAAACCCTAGGAAAATTAATTTACCTATTAAAAAATAAAATAAACTCAAAACATTTTTTTTTGGGTTGGGTTCGCTGGCTGGGTCTAACTTGATTTCTGTTGGATTTGGGTTAGTTATAATGTTTTACTGATTTCGAACAAACAGTCATTCAATAAAAGTGCTTTCGGTTATAATAAATAGTTTTGACAAAAAGGACATTCGATAAAAGTGATTTCGATCAAAGTGTCATTTAAAAATAATGTTGTTGATCAAAATCTTTTAAAATACACTCCGCAAAAAAACATCCAAAATACATACAATACATTTTCTATGTTATTTAGAATTTTTGGCAACAAGGTGAACGGGGGAAATCCTTCCCAGCGTATCTACCAATATTGACTTCGGATCCAGAAATCACTTTTTCATTTTCCTTGAATTTTATTTTTAAAACACGTATGTATTAGCGCGCGAATTTGCTTTGTCTCGTACATCTGTACGTGTCAGCGCAAGAAGTATACTGACTGAGAGGGCCCAGCGCGGGCGGGTACCTGAGCTGTGTTTTTTGTCTTTAAACTTGCGATGTGTCATGCTACGGAGTATCACTACAGGGTGTTCTATTCGGATGGAACCAATCGAAGTATAATATAGTTTTTTGGCATTTTTTTCTTTGGGTAAATGGGAAAAATGCGCTTTCTGCAAAATATTCAATAATAGGCCCGCACTTATACTAAATTATATAGTGTCATCTTTTTCAAATCGGTCAGATCAATTATCTGATATCGGTCATAATTGAAATAGTCATACCCACATAGCAATTTGTCATCCTTAGTAGGAGTAGATTGGCTTATGAGGTTTGAGATAAATATTATGCTTCTGGCTAATATTTTTTGGCAAGGGTTGTCTACCTTGTAGATCTGCAGTAACAAAATTTTATTTAATACTGCAAACCCTGCATAGAATATCCTCAAGAAGAACCAGGATATGCTAAGGATGTTCTAAATTAACATTGGAACATCCTTAGCATGTGCTAAGAATAGGTTACGTTCCGCTCTAATCACATGCTATCCAGGTTCTTAGGATGTGCTAATAGATACTTTAATCAGAGGATTGGCATGTACTTAGCACATATAGCAATTAGTCATCGTCAGCATGTGCATAGAATATCCTCAAGAATAAACAAGATATGCTACGGATGTTCTAAATTAACATTGGAACATACTTAGCACATGCTAATCACATTCTATCCAGGTTCTTAGGATGTGCTAATAGATATTCTTATCAGAGGATTGGCATGTGCTTAGCACATATAGCAATTTTTTATCCTTAGCATGTGCATAGAATATATGCAAAAAGAAAAAATATATGCTATAGATGTTCTAAATAACTATTTGAAGATTCTATGCAGGTGCTACAAATAAGTTACGTTCCGCCCCAATCACATGCAATGTAGGTTCTTAGGATCTACTAACAGATATCCTTATCACATGCTATTCACGTGCACAGAATAATGTACTTACAGATGTCTTTGTCAGGTGCTTAGCATGCCGTTTACACCCGATTCCGACCTACGCGTTCCCCATGCGACTCTAAAACCACATCACGTGATATGACATAGACACGGATAGGCAAATCCATGTCGGACCACGTAACTCGTCTTAGAGTCATATGGGAAACACGTAGGTGGGAACCAGGCTTTAGGAATATTTACGAATTTTAGAATGTTCTTATAGCTACATTCTATTTTCGTACTGATAGTACGTCTATCATTCTATTATGATACTCGTTATGTAAACTTTTTGAATATACTAAGTATCTGTTTATAAAGTCATTTTTATCACACGCAAAATGTGTTTAATATGCTCTTTTTCCTAAATACCTACGATTTCCCAAAAAAACACAGTATAATATGTTATTAGGAAAATACCTGCTTATAGTCAAAAAGTAATTAAAATCCGCCTTGAAATAAGCAAATTTTTATTAATAAAAATAAAAACATAAAATGTCACACATTCAAACTACTAAACTAAATAAAAACAGTTTAAGTTACTAATATCAATATCTGTACCTCAGAGTCAGACTATGGTTAGTCACTTGATGATTTTAGTAAAAACTAAAAACTTAAAATAGTAGACAAGCATCAGGATATCGTTAGTGTGAGCCACACTATGTTAAGTCCAATTTGGGTCATTGGTATTTTTATATTGTTAGTAAGATAACACATAAACATAGCAATGACCCTAATTGGACTTAACAGTCTGGCTCTGAGGTACAGATATACAACAAACGGTATTAAAAAGTAGTCTAAAATAAATTTTTTTTGAAAATATTTAAATAAATAAAGTGGTCCAAAAAACCCGCACACTTTTTTTATAGGCAGATTTTTTAAAACTTGTCCAATTCTTATGATTGACAGCTTTTTGGAAAGCTAAGAAGACATGAGGCTTTATCGTCCCGTTGACTTTTTTTTTTTAAATCCAAGACTGCGGATGGGTTTTAAAAAAATATGGATTTTTGACCCCCCTGCAAAAAATTTGTGCGTCTATTAAAATACTGCGTTGCAAAGCCACATTCTTCCGATTTCCACCGAGGTCTCCTTTACTTAAATTGGACAAGAACTATAAATGATATATTTTGACGATAAAAATTAATTTTGTTAATATATGATAAAAAGAAAAATGCCTTGTTTTTGAGATAATTATTTATTGCGACATAAAATACTCTTAGTTTGTCAGACTATATCTTTTACAGTTTCTGTCCGATTTTAATTAATGAGACCTCGGTGAAAATCGGAAGGATGTGGCTTAGTAAGGCAGAATTTTAATAGACGCACAAAGTTTTTGCAGGGGGGGTCAAAAATCCATATTTTTTTAAACGCATCCGCCGTCTTGGATTTAAAAAAAAAAGTCAACGGGACGATAAAGCCTCATGTCTTCTTAGCTTTTTATATATTTATATTTATAATTTTAATAGAAACAGTGCCACACAAGTTTTTTGCAGGGGGGATCTAAAATACCTATTTTCTAATTTTTACATGATATTTGCGTTTCAGACATTAAAAATACTGCATATAAAAAAGTTACTTCCCATTTTATGAGGATTAGTACAAAAACAAATAATTTTCTCCACCAAATATCATTATTTAAAATTAAGCAAAAGTACTAATAAAACCCAACCCAACCCAACCAAGTTTTTTTTAAAGTCTTCTTACATAAAAGCACGTCATTTTCGTTGAAATTTGTTTATCCTGATAGTTATAAAGTACAATGTTCTCAGTAATATTGCTAGCAAATTGTAAAATTTATTTTTGTTCTAACCCCCATAATAAGAACTTTCTAACTTTAAAATCTAAAAACATTTTAGGTGGAGGTTTTTTAACTTCTTTTTTATTTTTAATTGTCTTAGGAGCATAATTCTATTGGAAATATTAGCACGCCGGGACGAATCCGTATCAGGTAACTTGGATATGTGTGTGATTTGTGAGTGATTCAAAGTTGGAAAACAAAGTGTATGATGGTGTTTAATGATGTATGTTAAAGGGTTACCAGTGAAACCACTGATGAATTCACGCTGGTTACCCAGGCCGAAACATCATTTGATCATTTCTCTTTTCGCTTTGGTCTTTTGTGTGTTCCTTGTGGGATGCTCATCCAGGTTTGAATTTTCGTTATTTCCACCCAAGATCATCTTTTGCTTTTAGATTCTTTTCGGTTGATGTAACTGATTTGGAGGTTTTTTAACTTCTTTTTTGTTTTTAATTGCCTTAGGAGCATAATCCTACTGGAAATATTAGCACGCCGGGACGAATCCGTATCAGGTAACGTGGATAAGTGCCAGTGCGAAACGATGCCTATTTGTGAGTGATTCAAAGTTGGAAATCAAAGTGTATGATGGTGATGCTGATGAGCCCACGCTGTTTACCCAGGGCGAAACATCGTTTGATTAGTTCTCTTTTTGCTTTGGTCTTTTGTGTGTTCCTTGTGGGATGCTCATCCAGGTTTGAATTTTCGTTATTTCCACCCAAGATCTTTTGATCTTTTGCTTCCACAAATATGTTTGTTTTGCGAATTATTTCGGACTACAATATTTGAATATGAAGTAAACTGTGCATGACGATTCTAGCTTTACCAAATAAACCATAAGGAACTAGACTACCAATTAGGAACTTAAAAGTCGGCGCCAGTTTTAAAAAGCGCATATTATACGTTTTCCAATCTTTTTCGGCAAAATGTTCAAACTTAAACTGCAGGTCAAAGTTAAGCAACTTTACGGTATCTAAAAGCATAGAAAAATTAGCGTCGCTCCAACTATGACCTTAAGAATCACAACATTAAATATTTTAGTGTTTAGTTTCTTTAGCAATAATATAACAGATTAGTGTATTTACTTTGCTAATCTATAAAACTTTAAAAAATTGGAAGTCAATGAGTATTACATACTGTTGATTTAGAATTATCATCAATTTCAAGCCATTCTTCCAATTGAGTCAATTCTTCCATTGTTGTTATGGGACACTTGGTATTAAGGATACTTAATGTACGTTCATACCCTGAATTTAGGGAATAAATGGCATTCCTATAGACTGCAAGAAGGTCTGAAACATTTCTCGCAACTTGCTGCATTTGTAGCTGGAGGTCGGAAAGTTCTGTGATTATCAATTTTTTAAAATCTAAAAGTAGTTCACAAAATGAGACTTTTATGTGCTTTAGGAATGTTTCAATATACAAATTTATGGCAACGGCCTAACAGCAAAATAATAAAATTTTGCTTCTCCTGCGATACTTAGTAAATGAGTAACTTTTTGATCAGCTGGCGCTGTAACACATTCACCATAAACTTTAAATAAGTGTGCTTGGTCGGCTCAATAAGGATATAGATGCGGATATTAATACTATTAATAATTAACTACTAATATTTAGAAACTAATGTTATTGAGAATAACAATAATAAAAATTTCACTTAGAGTTGCAACCATATTTGAGAGATTTGAACCTACAAAAATATTTATTAGACTTTATAACATTTTTATTATTTAGATATCATTACCATTCTTGGCTAAATCTGCGGCTCTGTATGGGCTTTATTTTTCGGTGCTGCATTGCAAACTAAAAAGTAAATCATTTATATTTGACAATAACATTTAAAAAGCTAGATTATTACAAAATAACAATTTTGGCTTATGTTTAGTCAAAAATCTCCCTTTGTGTGGAAAATTAATACATAAGTAATGTGAAAAATATAATAAAATTAGATACCTGATGCTATCTGAGATGAATGTTGGATTATTTCTGGGGTACTAATAGGTGTAAAATCCGATGCCTGTGGTGATATTGGTGGGGTTGACTTTTCTAAAAAGAGAAATGTCTTTAATAATAAAAAAAAATAATAAATTAAATTTAAAAACAGATAAATGTTTACATTCAAAAAAAGTTGTATTCTACCTTTATTATTAAATTTCCTTGATTGACTGCTGGACCTTTCATCTTCCTTGGATGACGAGTAGCCAAAAATATTTAAACAGATTAGCAAATTTGAGCATGGCTTTTGTAGGGAGTAAACACAAGGTAAACAACCATTTGAAAAACAAGCCACGAAGATGATTAAAAATTAGCTTAGGTTTTCCTGAGGGCGCTATTCTGAAATAATATTTTTTTTTATATATAAAATTATTTTTTAATATTTATAAGATAAAATCGTGTAAAATATTCTAAAATTACTTAAAACTTTTTGTGGTCAAAGTCTACCAAATTTGTGTTATTCTTGGGTCCCAGAAGGCCCATCAACATATTACGAATATATTTAAAAAGTTACATCCTACCTTCCCTATCAAATTGCCCTGATTTGTTATTGGACCTTTCATCTGCCTTGTGTGAATATGAACGACGAGTAGCTAAAAAATATAATTTATAAAAATTTGCAATTCTGATATAGTTTGTAGGGAGTAAAGAAAAGGTAAATGTTTTTTCATAGGTTCTACTCATACGCTAACATAAAACATATTTCCTATAATTATAAATCCTTTGCTATTATTCTACTAAATACCTATTTTTCTATTAAATTATTTTTGTGAGTCAAAGTCTTAAAAACTTAAGTAATTTTTGGGTCCCAGAAGGCCCATCAACATATTACGAATATATTTATACAGTTACATCCTACCTTCCCTATCAAATTGCCCTGAATTCTTATTGGACGTTTCATCTGCCTTGGGTGAATAGCTCCTTGAACGACGAGTAGCTAAAAAATATAATTTATAAAAATTTGCAATTCTGATATAGTTTGTAGGGAATAAAGAACATCTAACATTAAACATATTTCCTATAATTATAAATCCTTTGAATATAAAATTCTATTAAATTATTTTTGTGAGCCAAAGTCTTAAAAATTTAAGTTGTTTTTGATTTTTGATTAATATATTTAAAAAGTTACAACCTACCTTCACTTTGAAATTGCCCTGATTTTATTATTGGACCTTTTATTTTCCTTGGGTGAATAGTTTCGTGAACGACGAGTAGCTAAAAATATAATATTACCTGTAAAGAAAATTTTTAGTATGGCTTGTGTGCGTACAGTACTATCCATAATATCTGGACACCTCGTTTAGGGCATCTATGTTTGATTAACTTTAGAACGGTCAGACAAAAAAGTAATAATTACTTTAAAATTCTTACAACCCAAAAATATTTTACCTAATGTCAAGTATAAACCTGGTACCAATCATATCAGCCATTTTTTAAAAATTAATTTTTCTCTCTTTAGGATACTTCAAATATTCTCTAAATTACACAACAAAAATTACCAATTTTATCTATTAGTTTTCAAGATATTATGTCTAAATGTTAAGTTAAGCTACAATAAAGTATTCACTTAGTATACCTAATCCACCTATTGGCATTGACAGTAGTAATTAAAAATAGATTCTTAGTCAGAGGACTTTGAAAAGCAGCCAGTTGCATATATCCCTCTGTATTAGCTTAATATTTTACCCGAGATATACTATGTGATTACTTTATTTTTACCAAGATTTGAAAGGTAATATCTCGAAAACTAATTTTGCATTTTTTTTGGGGTTATTTGAAATCATTTTTAAAGAATTGAAAAACAGAAATAAAAGTCGGTCAACCAATTTAAAAAAATTGATACTCGCTTAGTTTTGACGTAAGCCAGTATTTTTTTGGGTTCGAAAAATTTTTAGGCAGTTTTATTTCTTTAATTTTTGGTTTGAAAGTTCCAAAGTTAAAAATAAATGCTTTAGATGGGGTGTCCATATATAATATGGATAGTAGTATGGTGTATACCGAGGATAATGTTTGACAGGTAATAAAACAAAACTGTAAGTATATTGCTTTCATTGGGGAAAATTACCTGAATTTGTAGAACAAAATTATGATTGTTTTCCACAAACCAAAACTACACTTTTTTGCACTCGACGCGCGTTTAGCTAACAACGTTAGCATCATCAGGAGACGATAAACAGAATTTGTAGGTTTTTATAGGGTGTGGACATCCTGCTTTATTTTAAAAAGGACAGAGTTCTTAAATGGCCATGACAAAGTTCAATGTTTTATTTTTTAATTTTTCCTTCAAATAAAACTGCAAACAAATTATTATAAATATATATTTATAGGTATCACTTACGAGTATCTTGTTTCCTTAAAGTTGGATAAATGTTGTTATCATCCGAAGACAGGAGGACAGTGGCTTATCTGCTGTTGGAGATAAGTCGCTTGTAACAGCAGCCTTTATGTCCTTGTTGTTGGCCACTTTGAAGTTGTCTGAAAGTAGTGCACTCATAAACAAGGAAAAATATTTTTTTAAAGAAAAGTCTACTTAAAAATCTATTTCAATTTTGTTTGCATACTTATATGTTTATCAGTCTTAAAAAAATCACTTTCTTATATTTCTTTACTTCATTGACTTGAATTTTTGTTGTAAATTCATTTTGCTTATCTAAAATTTCCCCTTTAATAAACAAATACATATAAATTTTGATATATACATATAAAATACATACCATAAGTTCCAAAAACATTCTGACGTTTTATTTATATACCATTGACTAGGAACTACTCCCTCCTTGTTAAAGATGACCACATGCTTTATGCTATGAAAACTTAAGAATGTAAAAATCACACAATGTAGACTATTAACAAATCTATAACCTAATGAATTCTAAATAAATTTAAAAGTATTACAATAATTTGTAAATAACATCTAACATTTGACGAACAAGAGTTGCATCAGTGAACACAAAAAATACAAACAAAATTACTTAAATAACATTATATTGCAACCTTTGCGTAAAATACAAAATTGTAAAAATAATTCATTTAAAGTAAAGAAATAAAACAATAAAAATTATACATATACCTTATATTTTTTTAAAAACTACATTCGTTTTATTTCCACATTTTCTAAAATAGTAGTTGTGGTTAAAAACCTGCATCTAAATGGTCAAAAAACAGTGCTGTATAATTTCACTGTTGTCAACCAAAAATAATATCTAGTAGGTATAGCATGATTTTCATTCAAAACACTTTTCTACAGCTAATTTTTTTGTTGGCATACACATGGTTCCTACTTATAGCTTTACATTCTGACCCTAAAGATTATTAGTCACATGACCTAATATACGGCTTTGTAGATTTTTTAAATGTAACGGCACATGATGTGCTTTTGTGAGTCAAGGTGGGTACCCGTAGGTGAAAACACTATAAAGGTAAATGAAGACAAAGGACATTTGCGGTTTTCATAAAATTTTATTAATTTATTTTATAATTAACAGGAATAAGGATATATTACAAGAAAGTTAAACAAACTAACTGTTTATTTTTCTTCAATTGAAATATTTTCTGAAAAATAATTTTTTGCTTTTGTCTGACTTAAAAGATCCAGATTTATTTTAATTTTCTGTGATTCGTTCCCTGGTAAAAAACCGCATAAGTTTTCGTGAAAGTTTGTGAGTTTTTATATTGTCTTATAAGATTCTACAAACCTAAAAAACTGATAGAAAACTTTGTTTTACAGGTAAAACATTCTAAAATCTCGTAAAACATTTCTGAGAGATTTTACGCATCTTATTTTGGCAAGGTTACCTAATTAAATGTACAAATTTTTCCACTTGAGATGCCTCAAATTAAAATTTAAAAAAATCATTAAGTGTAGCGATGTTAGTTTATGTAATTTTCACAGCTCAGTTACACTTAGCTACGCCCAGCTACAACTCAGCTATATTCCGCGGAAACTCAGCTACATGTTAAAGATAATAGATTTTCATTACGGACTGAGTACGTTTTGATGAATCGTTTACAAATGAGTGACATTTAATATTAGTAATGTTTCCATTTCTCTGACACCAATTTAATTTCAAATTAAAAATGTGACTTTTTTATTTTACGACCTTAACGTTGTTTGAAAAGCAGCTCCACTCAGTTAAATCTTAGGGGTGCTTACACATAAGTTCTTTTACGCAGTTACGTAAAATGTTTAGAAAGTATAGCGATGTTACTTTCTGCAATGTTCACAGTTCAGCTACACTCAGCTACAGTTAACTATAACTCATCTTCGACTCAGTTACATATTACACTCGATATGTTGTGAAATGCAGTCATCAACTTCAACTTAGGGTCAGTCAACTTCACTATCCTATCACTCACTACAACGCGGCTACACTATGTTGTCTAATTAAGTCATTTACAATAATTCAGCTACATCAAAAAACTTAATTCACCTACACCAAGCTTCTGGTGACCTACACGTATGTTGTGTGGTTGCGGAATCACCTACGAAACGACGTGGCTACAATAATTCAGCTACACCAAAATTCTGGTCGGCTATTAATGTAAATTAAATTATAATGCTTACCTACTTTTTTTCAAACTCTGTAAGCCCACGCATCCTTCTTTGTGGCGTTCACAAATATTTAGTTCTTTCACTAAAACTGTACGTCTGATTAATATTATCATTGTTATTGACAACACTATTCGTACAACTATCGGTCTTAAGGCGCATTTACACAGAGAAACTTTCCTTTGATGTGGAAATGCCGACATTTACACGAGCCTCTTGAGCAAAATGTTCAAAGAAATGTTCGTAACAAAAAGAACACACGTAAATTTTGGAGAGAATGTTGACCAAAATTTGTTTGAAGAATTGGGGTATAAAAATTTCTTTACAAATTCAAAATATATATTGTTATCGGAATTCATTGAACTTAACTGAAAATAGAAAAACAAAGTTTTGAAATAAGGTATTTTTAATTAAGTGCTTTCCGACGGAAAATCGATTTGATGCCGAAATTCACATTTTACCTCATAAGCAACTTCGATTGATCTGATTTTTATAGGGGATATGCCAGTATACTTGTAACTTTTTTGGGGTTGTAAAGAAAACGAGAATGAAAAAAATAATTATTGGCACTTATTTATTGTTGTTGCCTGTAAAATATAATGATAAAAATTTACGTTTAAAAGAATATCCCTTTATTTTACTTCCTAGTTTAGTCTTTTACAATAATAATTAAGTCAAATTAAAAAACCTATATACATTTTATTAAATCTCAAATATATGAACAAAAGCACGTTCGGTTTAAATAATACCCGTTTATTACCCAATTTTACAACCCTACCAACCCGACCCTTGTCTAAAAAATATAATTTAGCAGTAATTTAGTAGACTGTGTCGCCGATCTATCATCCCGCGTTTTGGATTTCGCAGGTAGTAGGCCGGCCACACTTTTGAATCGCAATGTTGCCCTTTGCATATTGTTGGTGCAGTATCAGTAATCGACCATGATTATTACATTAAATTGACCGTAAATATCTATATCTTCAGCATTTTCATGAACCTTTTGCTTTTTTAAGCAACCCTTGGGACCTTAAAATAATTAGGTAAATCTGGTGTGAGGAATTAAAAAACAACAATAAAAGCTAAAGGTAAAAAAAATATGTTTAAAAAAGATCCCCCTCCCCACCACTCCTCATAATCGTGAAGCGCGGATTACCGCTTAAAAGTGTAATTTTTGAGTTTTTTGCCGATATTTGAAAAACTCAAATTTTTTTTGGAAAAGAAAAGTTTTTTTTGGAAATAAAAAAAACTCGCAAGAAAATCCCAAAAAAAACCCCTGGCAAAAAAATCCGAGAAAAACCCTAAGAAAAAAATATTATAAGTAACCGTAATCCATGTGACAAAACTGATAGTGGAGCCAATAATAATGTTTCGCTTGCCGTCGGCTTTTTTTCACAAAAATTTAAAATAAAAGTTGGTGTTCCATTTCTTTAAAGAATTGAGATCACTGATCACTGATGCAAAATTTTATTTATTCTCATGTTTAAAAATATGTTTCCAAAACAGATAGCAATAATTTGCTCAAAAATTTACCCGAAAAAAATGTTCAAAGAAAAGCTCTCAAAAATGTTCAAGCAAAAAATTTTAGATCTTTTGCACGAGCTTTTGTTTGAGCATGTTCGTCTGTGTAATTGCGCCTTTAGGCCTCGCGCGTCCTGCGCGCTTTTACAAAATCTGTCGAGGTCAAATCTTTTAAATCTGTTGCTTGTTGATCCAACATTTTCGGTTCCGGACTCCCTATAATATGCGCCAAGAAGTATTTTCAATACTAAAATGTCTGTATTTGGGTAGAAAAATGAGGGCTAAAAATACCCTTGCAAGCGAAATTTTGCATGACTAAGAAAAGAAAAGCTGCGAGAGAAGACTATTCACTTAAGAAAAACTTTTATTTTGTTAATGTTACGTTTTAGGTTTATGAAGGGTTCTATGACAATATAAACATTTTTGAATTTATACAGTAAATTATTTTGAAATACAATCTACGATTCAAAAATAGTCCGCTGTTTTAAAATATACCAGCCGCCATCTTGTTTTTTACGCCTAAATCACCGACGACAATCTAAGTTATACTACTTTGCGGGCAAAGTAAAAGAAGTATGCGTGCTAAATAAGGTAGTCTAAGAAATTGGCGCATACAATAGGAACATTAGATTCCTGAAAATTCTTGCTTACTTAAACTTTGACTTGCAAATATAACACCTCAAAAATAGCCACTTCGAGCGCCCGGTTTGCACTTCAAATTCGTTCAGAACTTATCATAAATGTGCCTTAAATTTAAATGTACAAAAAATGCTTTGTTTATTGCTTTTCCTACGGCGGCGGTCATATATCAGCTCTTCTGAGACCTACCTACCTATTACCTATTTCGTTTCTTGCCTTGAATTTAAGACGGAATTTGAAACGAAAAACAGTTCTTTGAGTTAAAGGTTCTAGAAATCATGTGTTTGCTACAAAAAAAATCTTGCATAAATTATATTTTTATTTGTTATTTTTTAATCCGGGATAATTTTCAAAACTTTCCATGTGCAAGATTTAGTACAATTATAATGAATTTTACGGTTTTTATGAATTAATCTAAAAGAAGCACATTTTTTATTTAAATTCCCTGTGAAGCCGGCCACCATATACGAGTAATTAGCAACAAAGTTCGATTTCCTAAAATATGACCAAATTTTAGCATTTTTGTCAGTAGGTTTTATGATAACAAACTGATCACAATGAAAAATATAGCGATATATAGAAGATGTAGCTAGTTCAACAACGTACGTTTGCTCGTCTATTAATAAAAAACATATTTTCGGATGACTTGGTATAAAAATCAAAATGTTTTACAGATATCTCCATCGTATAAATAAATAACCCTTTCAACTGCAATTTAAAATTTTTATTTTTTTCCAAGTTATTCATATCCTATAGAAAAATTGTAATCCTCTGATTTAAAGGCTAAATAAATAGTTTCAAATATCACCGAATAAGAGATGTTCTTAAATTTAATACTATATAAATAAATGAGTGAACGTCACTAGCTTTAGCTTCTATCTGTCTCAGTTGTTACCAGTAATCCTAACACCAACAAAATATTAAAATTAAACCCACATAGCAATGCAAGAACATTTACATGCATAACATATGCGTTAAACCTCCTTTTGGGGATGCCCTTTTGAGCATATCTTTAGCATATGCTTGGTACATACTATTTAAGTATATGCTATTAAGGATATCCATAGCAAATGCTATGAGTGTACCATTTGAGCCGGTCCTTTTGAGTACATCTTTTACACATGCAAAGAATATATCAATTTTAAAACATTTTATGATCTGTTTAGCGCACATGCTGTTCAGGTACCATAAAAGAACATCAAAAGAATGAGCTTCTAAGTATTTTCTTGGTATATGCTGAAGAAATATCACTAAAGAAGGTTACTATTGAAACATCTTTAGCATATGCAAAGTATATATAGAGTAATTCGAGGAGAAATGGCCCACCTTTTTTCCAACCGCTGTTATTTCATTACCTTATCAGATTTTGATAAAACAATAAGGGCCTCTAAGCCTCCTGTACTAAAACTTTACTAGTTGAGATTAATAAGTGCCATTAAATCGAATACAAACTTGTTAAAAAACAACTTTTTTTTTTCAAAAGCGCCATCTCACCTCACCCCGAAGGCTTATTAAGGTAGGAGAGATGGCGCATGAAAAAAATTTAATAATTTAAAGGTAATTTTTATTTTTTAGTTACATTTGGTCTTACTGATTAATTTTCCACAACAGTCATGTTGATAATTTGACTTTAATGATTTAAAAAACGCTCTGTCCAATGGCTGTAAAAATTGGGTGGTGTGACTTGGGAAACATAAAAGTGTAATTCCATTTTGTTCCGCATATTCAAGCATGTCAGGGTCAGCTGGTTTTCGCGGTACAAGTGCTCCTTTAACCAAGTAAGAAAAATCGTGCTGTTGATATAGGCTGACTTCTCAAATATATAAACTACTGAACCTGGCGGCAAGTCATCTTCCCATTCCTTTTTTTTTATTATTTCCTCTAAAAATGCATGCAGGAGGAATAAACGTACCTTTCGCACTGCAGCATACTATTAGTGTAATAGTTTCGCCTCGCTCACCAGATGTGATGGCTGCAACATTTTTTTGTCCCTTTATGGCTACTACGTGTCCTGGTTTATTGTTAAGCTGACACAATCTTTCAGATCGGTTAAGTCATACTCCTTCAGCTTTTCTTATGGAGAGGTCTGGATTTCGAGATAGGAAAAGAGTAAGTCATAGAAAGCCAGCTTTTTCCGTGGTTTTGTTAAACTTATGTGGAATGCCAAGGCGTTCAGCCAATCGAAAAGCCATGATTCATACATCACCTCTAGTAGGAGCAAAGCCTCGTTGTTGAAGCGGGTCCCATACTACTTCGATTTTTCAAATCATTTTTTGCCCTTCTTCTACGTAGGGTGGTCGTTGGAATTTGAAAATGGCGTGCAGCTGCATTGACCTCCATTTTTCCAGGCACGACCGCATCCACCGCATTTCTCAGATCTTCTTCTGTCCATTTGCCTCGATTGGAGTGGCCTTTTCTTTTGTACTTAGTGGGCATACCTAAAAATAAAATAAATTTAGAGCAACCTTTAAAAAACTTAGGAAGTAAAGTGTCACATTTAATCCCGCGGCGAAAGGTTTGTAGCCCGACCATAGAGAGAGCTACAATTCGCTAAGGGATTAAACGACACTTTAGTCCCGAGGTTTCTATACTATTTTATGCACTTTAGGAAAAGATCTTTGTTAAAATTACGTTATTTCTACGACAAATGGTTCGTCAACTACAAGAAAGGGTGCTAAGAATGACCAATGGCCAAGAGCAAGTGCTGTTTGGGTTGACCTGCCATAAATTTAATTATAACTTTCCAGGAATTAAATTTAGTTTTAATCCCCTAGGGATTAAATTTTCTTTGCATCCGTTAGAGATTAAAAGTGTCACTTTAGTCCCTAAAAAGAGGGATTAAAAGTACCTATTGAATCCCTGAAGTGCACAAAATATTTTATCTTAAAAAGGCGCGCCATCTCCACTCGATATCTGCTATACGGGTGCACATGGTTAATTATTTTTAGGTTAGAATTGTAATTTAGGTTGCCTTTACTTGATTTACCTTAAAAATAAGATGGAAAAATCCTCACAAAAGTTATTAAGCACTCAGTAAACAAAAAATAATTATTTGTTTCCAAAATGTCTTGTTTTTTGCGTTTTTATGAATCGCATGCATGGCAACACGCGTCTCTGCTCTCGACAGAGTGGTAACTGATTTATAAAAATAACGCATTTTGCCGGAACACATGGTGCGCCATCTGCCCTCTCGTGCCATCTCTCCTCGAATTACCCTATCACTTATTGAAACGTTATTTGGTCCTTTAACGCACATGATATTCTGGTACCCCAAAAAAACCTCAAAAGAATGCAATTCTAGTATTTCCTTAGCATATGCTAAGGAAATACCATTAAAGAAGGTAACTTTTAGAACATCCTTAGCATATGCAAATATATATCACTTATTGAAACATTATTTAGTTCTTTTAGCGCACAAGCTATTCTGGTACTATAAAAGAACATCAAAAGAATGTTATTTTTAGCATATGCAAAGTATATACCAATTATGAAATAAGTTAAAAAAAAAGTCGAAAAAAAATTGATGACCGGAAACAAACCCGATAACCCTTGGTTTAGAGATGTTTTTCCATATATATCCACCAAACGTCAAAAATTCTCTAATTAAGCTTTAATCATGATTAACACACGCCAAAACGCATATATTCCGCAGTTTCAACCTATTTCTCTATAAGCGCATGGTACAGTGGATAAAGCATTGGTCTATCAACCTGTAGGTTGTCGGTTCGAATCTATTCTTAACACATGCTTAGGATGTTCCAATGTTAATTTAGAGTATCCTAGCATATCCTTTTTCTTTTTGAGAATATTCTATGCACATGCTAAGGATGACAAATTGGTATGTGGGTAGTGACAATAGAACACAAACAATTATTGGAGCGGTGGCAATTTCCACGACCTGGTTAGAGCGTTGCACTCTTCCTCATAGAGAACATCATTAATTAGTTTTTCAGCTATTATTCGCTGATTTTTCGGTAGCTCTTTTAGCTTAAGAGCCACATTTTCGCCAAAAACATCTAGTCGATCCTTGCCTCGGTGTCTGTATCTATTTGGACTTCTCGTTGGTGATCGTTTTGGACTTCTTGTTGGTGCCTAAAATTTTTAAAAATGGTTACAATTAAAAGGTTTTTTGAGAGGTAAAAAAATATTTAATTTTTAATTTAGCTAAAGAGTAGTACACCAAAGCATTGCTACAAGTAGAAATTAATTTTAACAAGAAACCTAACTAAACTATAAATATATCTTCAATTAATTTGTGTTTTTCACATGACGTACACAACATACTATAAAAAAACCCACCCCATTAAAGCCGCCTTTTTACTAACCCTTTGAGGCCGGAATTTATTATTTATTTTAACTTTCGTAAGTTTATTGGGGTACATTGAACTCAAAAAAAAACTTTAATTTTTTCAGGATACCAGATATTCCCACAGGATATGGTTACCACTGGGCAGTAGAACTAAAAAAAAAATAAACCTATTTTGTAAGGAATGCCAAAAAACAGTTTCTATCTTTGTTTAGGCATAACTCATCATTGCATGTTGAACATTTCGAAATGGTGCGATAAACACTATTTGTATTACTACAAAATGCGCAACGTAGTGAGCTGCATCGTTGTGGCAAATGCGCAGCTTTATCGTAGCGTATTTCTTGAGGCACAATCCTTTTGAACTTATTTATTTCCTTCGAGAATGAATTTCGGCCACGTTTGTTTTTTGGAGTTGCACCGATCAAACCTCTAGCAACACACGTCCTAAATTCTTTTAGGGTCATGTTTCTTGACGATTTGCTTCTTGTCACCTATAAAATGTAGGCATTAGTAACGAAATAGAAAAATATTCTATTCCACTACTTGCGAGACTTACGGTCACAACAACAACAACACCCGGTAAGAGGGCCCGATCTGGAAGAATCCTTAGTGTTAGCGGACATCTATGTGCGCTGACACTAATTATTCTGCCAAACCTTTCCTTCCACCCCCACTTGACCTTCAAGTGGACCTCTTAAACTCTCCCTACCGCTAGGTAGCCTAAGTTTTGTCGATTTTTGGGGAGACTAGCTGCCTGAAGGGCTTAATTGTCGTGACTGTTCTAAGGAACTATTTGTTGTTGCTGTTGGGGGGGGGGGAGGGGAGGGAAGTGGGATTTGGAGGAGGAGGGAAAGTGAGAACTAGCTCGCTAGCTGAAGGCTAGAGAGCTAGCTGGAGGCGGGGTCTCTTGTGACGATGTCTGATGTTCTCGTCGTAGCTGACGGCCTGTCGAATAAGGGGATTCGAATGAGTATCAGCTTTTTGGTATACATTATGGGCTTTTTCGGAAATAAAGGTCGTTAAAGGGGTAAGATTATTGTCTCTCATAAGTCGAGTATACGATGTGTGCCAGGGAAGGTCAAGGGCGTTACGTCTGTAGCGATTCTCAAGGTTTTGGATGAGTTTCAGATGACTTGGCGCGGCATAGCCCCAGGCGGTGGATGCATAGGATAGGATCGGGCGAATTATTGTGTTTAGTAGTAGTAATTTGTTTTTGTGTGAGAGTTTACTATTACCGCGAAGTAGGGAGTATAGATTTTTGTAGGTGTACATGGCTTTAATGCGTGTGTTTTTGACGTGTAACCCCCAAGTAAGGCGCTTGTCGAAAGTAACCCCAAGATACTTAACGTCGTCCTGCCAGTTGATTATATTGCCATTTATTTCGACGTGTCCGACAGGTCCCTGTCGTCTACGGCTAAATAAGATGGCTTTTGTTTTATCGGAGTTTATTTTGATTTTCCATTTATTGCAGTAGTCTACAAAGTCGTCTGCTGCTGTTTGAAGGTGACGCGTCACTTGGCGAGGAAGCAGTGAAGATGTTTTAATGATTAGGTCGTCGGCGTATCGTGCTAGGTCTGTGTGAGGTGTGGGAGTGAGGTCATGGGTAAAAATGTTGAACAGATGGGGGGATAGCACGGCCCCCTGGGGTACGCCGGCCATGATGTTCCGAGATGCGGATAGACTATTCCCCACGCGGCTGTTTATTTTACGGCCGCGTAGATATGAGTCTGTGAGGCGAGTGATTGTCAGTGGGTACCCGGCGACAGTCATCTTGTAGACCAGTCCCTTTTGCCAGACTTTGTCGAAAGCTTTTTCGACATCGAATAGCAAAACTCCAGTGGCCTGCCTCTGACAGAATCCTTTGGTTATAGATTCTGTCAGCCGCAGTAGCTGGAGCTCCGTACTGTGGTCAGGTCTAAATCCGAACTGGTCGTCGGGGATGATGTTTAGTTGGTCTGAAAAGAATGTGATGCGGGATAGGATTACGAGTTCAGCAATCTTAGCTATGTTGCTAAGTAATGATATAGGTCGGTAGTTTTGTGGAAAAACGTGGTCTTTGCCAGGTTTGGGGATCATTATTACTGTGGCACGTTTCCAACGGGATGGAAAGTGTCCCAGTCTTAATATAGCGTTAACAATATTTGTTATTGCTGCGATCCCCTTGCGAGGCAGGTGTTTTAGGTGTTTGTTTCGTATGTTGTCTTGTCCGGGGGCTGATTTGTTTTTCCTGTGTCGTATAATTTGTCGTATTTCTTGTGGGGAGGTAGGTCTTAGTGGGATGTCGATAGTGTCGTTTTGTCTTTGTCTGTGTATTGTTCTGTTTACTAGTCGTTCTGTGTCTTCGTCGATATCGTCGTTGTCGTGTAGTGTCGTGTTTTGTTCGTATGTGTCGGCGAAGGCCTCTGCTTTGTCTATGTTTTCATAGACAATGCCATTGGCCGTGTGTAATGGTGGCATGTATGTTTTTTTGTTACGTAAGGCTTTTTGCATTTTCCAGATGCTGTTGTCTTGTGTGTTGGGTGATTCAAGTTTTGTCTGAAAGCGTTCATTGTGAAATTCACTGAGCTGTCTTCTTGCTAAGTTGTTAAGTCTTTTATATGCATTACGAAGGTTGATAGTTCGATGCTGTTGGAATAACCTACGAGCTCGGTGTTTTTGAGCTAATAGGTCCTGAAGATGGGGGGGAAGGTCGAAATGTCTTCGGTCATGCAATGGTATTACCTCAGTGCATTCCTGGATCGCAGCGGATAGATCAATTTCCAGCTGTTCTACCGCCCGTTCCAGGTCTGCAGTTGAGTTAATATGGGTGATCGGTGATAGGTGGGTATGAAAAACTCGCCCTAATCTTTCATAATGAAATATAGTGCGAGTTTTTTGGACGATGTGGTTATGGTCCGGGTCTCCGATTTGAAAAAAGACGGGGTTATGGTCGGAGGACCCTTCTTGGATGGTTCTGGCGTGAATTTCAAAACGGGAATTTTTGTTTACGAGAAAGTCGATTGTGTCGGGTCTGTGATCGTTGTTGTATGGATAATGTGTAGGTGTATTTGATGCGATGGCCACCGCGTTATTGGTAATAATAGCGTCATTTAATCTCCTGCCTCTCGCATTTGTAAGACGGCTATTCCAAGCGCGGTGTTTCGCATTAAAATCTCCCAACATTATACATTTATTTTTGTAGTTTAGAATTTCTGTGAATGCCTGGATATTGAAGGGGTGTGCAGGTCATGCATAGAAAGAAAATAGGGTGATTTTTCCGTCTGTGGCGGTGGTGATTGAAATGGATGTATATTCACAGTGCCTATGTGGGTGATTAATTTCAGCGTGATGCTTGATGTGAGATTTAATGAGGATGGCTGTCCCGCCATGGACTGTGGTATCGTTCCGGTAGAATGAATATCCTACGAAGTTTAGGTGGTCACGTGGAAGCAGATGGGTCTCTTGTACCGCAAGCACATCTATGTTGTGATCGAATAAGAATTCGACCACTTCGTGTTTGCGGTTTCGGAGTCCATCCACGTTCCACGTGGCGACCCTCAACGAAGGGGGAATGGATTGTTCAATGCGTTGCATTTTGGGTTGGGAGGACATTGGATAACAGGGACGGGATTAGGGAGGGAAGTAGGTTTGGGTCATGTTTGGTGATAAGTTGTATTAGGTGGAGGGCGAACTGATGATCAGGGGTGGTTGTCGATGACATGGGAGATGGCTTGGCTGATGGCATGTTAGATGATGTTTTGGATGCTTGCGCATATGATCGCGTAGGATTTGCGTATGCCGAAGTGATTGCGACTGATGGTTTATGAGGGGGTGGTTGGGTCATTTTATTTTTGAGTAGTTTAGGGAATGATTTACACCCCCTGTAGCTGGCTGGATGGTCCAGGCCACAGTTGGCGCATTTGGGAGGGGTTTCTTTGGACTTTTTACAGTCTGCTGTGGGGTGGCCCTCACCGCACTTAACGCATTTGGGCTTGGCTGTGCAGAGCGTTTGCCCGTGATAGAATTGTTGACACCGATGACACTGTGTGACTTGTGCCTTCGGTTTCAAGTCCTCGAATTTAACTCTTAGACATAAAATCGCTGGAAGAGCGAACAGTGCCTCCTTATCCGCGGGGTTAAGTGTGATGAGCACCATGGGGAGGGGATCTTTGTTCCCTCCGCGTCGCATGCGGGAGACTGCCGTGACGGGGATGCCCTGACTAATGATATCGTCGGCGATATCCTTAGGGGACAGCTCCGTCGGGAGACCCCGCACGACGCATCGGGACATGCGATCCTCGGGGAGAGGATTTGTGTGGCGGGTTAGCCCCATGTTATCTATGGTGGTCATTATGGCTTTGTGTTCTAAGTTAGATGTCGGGGTAATGGTGATGCCTTGATTCGTTAGCTTAGCTTTTGAGTAGCTTTGAGCTCCCAACTTTCTGGACAATGCTGGCCAGCTCTCCTTTTGGTGGAGGATGATGGCCGGGATTTTTTTGGATTGGGGAGGTTGGGTTGGGTTGGGTTGGGGGTTTATTGTTAGTTTTTTTGTGGTTGGTTGTGTGGTCGTCGTTGGGTTTTGTTTTTTGGGTGGGGGAATTGTCTGTGTTTTGGTCATGTTGTGTGTTTTTAGTTTTTTGGTGTTGGTTTTTAGAGTGTTTGTTGGTTCGTCTGTCTGTTCGTTTAGAGTGGCGTATCTGTTTGCCGTTCTGATTAATTTCGTGTCGTAATCCGAGTCGTCTGAGTCGGAGGATGAGGATTGGTTGGGGGTGGGTGTTTTGGTCGCTCGTCTTTTTTTATTTGTGATGGGAAGAAATCCATCAGCGGGCGAGCTGGACATTTCAATGTCCACAAAGCTGGGAGACGGGGTGGGCGATGCAGGGGTTGAGATGGGCGATGCGGGGGTAAGTAGGTCGGTTAGTTTTCCGATCTTTTCCGTCAGGACCTTCACCTGCTCTTGGAGCTCCGCTATACGAAGCTCCTGCTTGCGGTTCTGCTCTTTTAAGTAGGCCTCCATAGCGGAAGGTCCTGAGCTGGTGCCGGCTCCGACGGATAAGTCGGTTGATTTACGGTCTGATTTATTTTTACGGGAAGGGGGGTTAGAGGGTTTAAATTTTGTTTGTTGGTTAAAAATGGTTAAAAAACAAGTAAATAATAATGATAATAAAAAGAGGGTACTCCCTTATACACTAGTCACTTTCACTTTCACTAAGCACTTTTCACTAAAAACTGCATAAATGCAAGTTTCCAGCCTCGGCTCTACGAGATAAAATCTCGGTAGACGCTTATTGAGCGGCCTACTTCGATTTGTCGTTAAACTTTGGCTTTCTAACACTGCATAAATGCGAACTTGTAATTTTCGGTTCTACGTATATTTAATCTTGGTAGACGCTTATTGAGCGGCCTACTTTGACAAATCGCTAAACCTACGATTACACTTAGAGGTCCAATACTGCACCTAGGAGTAAAATACTTCTTACTCTTTCGATGGTCAGACAACTACTTAAACTAAAAAACTCACTTACGGTCAACTTCGTAAAGACCTTTCAGCATATCAGATTTATCGACGTAACCTATATGAATATTATAATTATTCAGCATTCGTGGACAGCTCACTTTTTCTATGGCTCCATCTTTTCTTTTGCGAGAAGCAACTTCCCCGATTGCCGGGTTTTCAAAATTTGACAAAAAAAAAGAACAATCCGACGATCCATCCATTTCAGCGCTGCAAGTCCCTGATTTGATACTTTCCAGTCAGAGTCACCTCTTTGCATGTTTTTATCAGTTTGAAGATCAGGAAAACTTTTTCGGTCTTTGCGGATAGTCCCGGAGGCATAAATTCCATTATAGAACAAAGATTTTTGTAACTCAATGGAATTAAAATAATTGTCAAAGAAAACTTTGTGATTTTTACCAACTAACTCTTTTGTCAGATCCAACTCGCTTGCCCAAATTTTTCTCTGCATTATTGTCTATTTTGCCGGTGTATATTTGAAACTGATTCATGTAACTAGTGGCATCTGCTCTTACCCATATCTTGTATCGTCTTTTTGTAGGATTGTTCGGCATGTATTGTCGAATGCTGCTTCGCCTTGTAACACAAATTTTTTTTGTCAGGTTACCTAAGTCTAATCTAATATGCGGTAAACTTACTTTTGAATTTTATCATGGACTCATCCACAGATTGGTATTCGCTTAGTTTCATGGAAGCCATAAACGTTTCTGTGAGCTTATCCAAGAGTGGCCGAATTTTGTAGAGTTTGTCATGGTTCTGCCCATTTTTGTTCGGTTGAACGGAATTATCATTGAGGTGGATGTTACTCAGAAGCCAGGAAAATCGGTCTCTGGAAATAACACTGCTGATAAACGAATCTATTTCCTCACAGCTTGTTGAGAGAAAATTATTATTTCCACCATTTTTTTGTAAGACGTACAAATTAGTTGGGAACGCTATTTGTTTCATGAGTTCCTCGGGAAATACGTGTAGGAACATGTCTGTAGGACTTTCAATGGTATCGGGTACATTTGGTTCAGTTTCTTCCTGGAACTCCTTGATTTGATTCAGTTCAAACCTCTTTGAATATGATCAAGAGGCAAGTCGTCATCACTTTCCCAATCCTTATCTTGTTGACGAACAATATTTTCTGTCTCCGGCTCAAGTATTACATCCATATTTTCGATATCAAACAAATCATTGTTTTCCGCATTGTTCTCGAAAACTTCCAGTTCATCTTTCATCACGTTCTCCAAATCTGAGGCCACCGATTCCGTCTCACTTGGTATTTTGTTCAATAACGCCTCGAAGTCCGTAGGATTCATATTCTCCAAGTCCCTGACGAACCATTGATTTTTTGACCTTAGAAAAATTCAAATTCAGATACTATCTAAGTGCCTAGTGGTTAGCCACTTTTTTCGGCAAAAATGCTCAAAATAAACAAATAAACAAAGCAAGACACAGTACATATCACTATGAGCAAGCCATGCACGTTAGAATGACGACAAGCGCCTTGTTTGGGCGGGCTTTGCATCAGCCGATACTGGAATGGGATTCTTGTCTACATAGGCAACCAACTAAACAGAACGGTTTCGATGAAAAACCGACAGGCGCATGGATAAAAATTATTCAATCTATGGTTACCAGCGGTAACCACCAGTCCTCAAAGGGTTAAAATGTATTGTACAATTTTTAAGAAGGCATACAAAACTTGACTAAAGTTTTGGAAGTTGTTATATTATGTCAATTTTAACGTCCAAAAGATTGGATTCTTGGTCATGGCCCATATTGTTCTAGAAAGGGAGTGCTTCCGGCGAGCATTTCTCTTACAAAAACGCACCTGATTGGACGAAATCTTAATTTAATGTCACTGTTCTGTCTGCTTAGGTACTAATAATATTTTTCGTAAGTAGGTTTGCTGTCAGTTTGCTCCCTATAGTATAAGGTAGAAAAGCAAAATCGCTCTCTACTAATACCATTAATGTTAAAAGTGACATAAACTTGACAAAAAAATGAGATTGTGACCAATTAGGTGCGTCGTAAGAGAAATGTTTCCCGGAGCTACTCCTTTCCCTCAAATTCAAGAACAACTGTCTTTTAGCTTAGTCTTTTACTATGAAGAAACCTTTGCTTTGGCGGGTTTTAATAATCTTATATAGAAAAATAGGTACTCAACCGATGGTTTAGGTTCCACAACTTCTTGATCTCCTTGGAGAGTTTCATTAGCGCGCTAAAAAATAATAAATATTATTTAGTGAAATGTTAAATGTGTGATGGTCATAGACAAAACAGAGTGCTGATAATTAAAATATAGATATTTTTTTAACACTAAAACATTTTCATTGCATTGTGTTGATCTTTAACTAGCAATAATTACTAACATGATCATTTGTTATAGGTAAATATAAAAATGATTGGTCATTTTTGAGGGTAATTACATAAGTGGATAAAAATTGTCGATAATTTGTATGCATTATTGTATGATTTATGACAAATTAAGTGGAGGCGTTATATGAAGAGTTGGATTTTTTCTAATAAACATTAAAAACTTGGCGGGTTGTTTTCGATAGATAAAGGATTTGTTTTCGGTGTAATCAAATATCCGACAAATAAAACACATGCACTAAGGCCTTAATAATATGCTAGGGTATTTTACTACCCTGCATTTGCTCATTGAATACTTAACCTTCAAACCTGCCTAAAATACTATTTCTGTATCGATTTTATTAAATAAGTAATCAGTGACTTTTTAAACTAGTTCATCGCATTTTTAAGAAAGTATATAACGTCAGTGTTTTCAACAGCAAGTTCTTAAAATTTGGACGTTTTTACTTTAATTAATAGCAATGAATAAGGAAAATTTACCCATTTTTATACCCGTTTAAAATTAACCATTTTTTAACAATGTAGAAAAATTATAGCAAAATTTATACTGCACAAAAAAAAAACTTACGAAGGGTTCTCTTAGCTGAACCATTTTTATTTCCGTTTCTGGAGTGGGGAGGCCATTTAATGGAACATCCCCTCTGACTCCCAGAAGCAAACTTTCCTCGTCGTTACTTTGGACTTAATGTGTCTCCAGGACTAAAAAGATAGTAATAATCTCAATTAATTTTTTACATTTTTTCTAGTTTTTCTACAATCACAAAAAAGCAAAAGCAAATAAAATAAGAAACATTTTGTCTTCACAAGAATTAATTAATATATATATATATATATATATATATATATATACATAGCAGTTTATTGGAAAATGTTGCGTTTTATCAAGAAAAATCAAAATAAACGCAGAGAGTAGTTGGCTTACTTGTATATTTTTAAAAAATTATGTAAATAGGTATGCGTTCCAATTGAAAAAAAATGATCTTGTATATATATATACATATATAGTATATTGAATAACCGTATTAAGTGACCTCCGTCAAAGGATGGAGGCGACCTGGCCTTCACTATTGTCAACGACCAACATTTAAAGACAGATACATATATATCATGAGGGGAACTAGTACATTCCAGAAATCAAAAGAGGGGGTAAACGTTTTTTTTTTAAATAACGTGATATATTACCATGGGACTACAGGTTCCAAGTCACCTCCACATATATACACAACAGTAGCAACAGCAGTTTTCTTGTGACATTCAACACTGTTGCCATGGTTTTTTGCCTTACTAGGCATAAGATTTAATAATTTCATTTGAAATAAATGCTATTAAATTCATATAAGTAATAAGGTCGATGGGAATTATTTTTGTCAATTTGCGCATATCACTGTGGCGGTGGTACCATGCAATAAAATGTACTATCACTTTTTCTCCTATGAGGTAGTGGAAAATACGTTTTTATTTTAGAAAGAAAAAAGGAAATTACCATTTTTTTAGGAGTAGTTGCGAAAAGGGACCCTTTACAATTTGACTCCCGTCACGCTGCGCATTTTGATATGCCGGTAAAATTTTAAAAAGTGACAAAATTACACAGGGTGTAAAAATAAAAAGTATGAGTGCAATAATTTTAATAGACGGTACAGAAGATCAAAACAAGAAAACAAAAGTCTTATGACATGTGGATAAAACTTGTTTAACACACAAGAAAAACCAAAAAATTTCTTAGAATCATACATAAGGAAAATAATTGAGCAGAAATTTTTTTTTTAAATTTGGGGTAAAAATTTTAAATAAAAATCTTGGATATTTTAGTACAAATTTTTAAAAATTTAAAATTCAAACTGCCTGATTATTTTTAATTTTTTTTTGGTATTAAAAAGTCCCCAACTATACATATCAAGAACATATCCTAGTATTTTTTAAATCTTTACGTTTTCTTTCTAAATTAAATTATTAAAAAATGAAGTTTTTTACCCATTGCATAGGGATTTTTAACAGTCTGTATCTCTTTAACTTGTTATTTTTTTTCAAAAACTGAATGAAATATTCTTGAATATTTGAAATGAACCATGAATTGAAAAGTCATTTGGCAGTCCAAAACATTCTTTAAACTTTAAAAACCAAATATCTTGGAAACAAAGAAGTTTTGACTCCTACATTATTAGAACTTTTATCCTTATTTTTTAATTATTAGGTCAGTTTAACATGAGTTTGGGGGACATAGACCATCAATGGCCTGGTTGAGATCGCAGAAAACCTATGTACATCAATGAGGCTTTAACAGCGGAAAACTGAGCACTTTTCGCTAAATGTAGAAAGTTCAAGAAATCAAACAATGTGAAGTTCTTATGGGTAACGAATGGAAATATCTTTATGAGGAAAACTGATATTGCAAGCACTTAAGCGATGTCCATTAAAAGTAAGTCGAATTTCCAGCAAGTTGTACGATTTTAAAATTGCATTATCACAATCTGATTACGATATTATCGTATTAACAGAAACGTGGTTAAATTCCTCTGTGTATGATTATAAATTTTTTGACAATAGGTATAAAATATTTAAGAGGGACAGGGACTTAGTTTTTACAAATAAAAAAACTGGCGGTGCAGTTGTAATAGCTATAAAAAGGGATATAAATGTAAAAGTAGTCGCAATGCAATGTCCAGATAAAAAAAACGAAGATATATGGGACAAAATTAACATTAAGGTGGTGGATTTCGTCATGTGTGTTGTTTATATTCCGCCTAGCTCAAAAGTCAAGCAATATAAATTATTTTTTGAAAGCATTAAGCAGGATTTACTAACAAACGCAAAACTGGGATATTTTAATTTTAACACTATTTGCAATATAGACAATTTTTAGTTTTGAGTAGCCATAGATTAAAGGTTTCTCGATGTTCTACGCCTTTGATAAGAGAAGTCGCTGACCACCCAGCTCTTCAAACTTCTGGAGAAGTATTCACTCAGTTTGACAATGAAAGCAAGAGTTTTTCTAGCTGGTTCAATTACCAAAAAGCAGATTTTTCAAAAACTGTATGAACAACTGAGAATTACAGACTGGGAAGAGCTGGGTAGTGATCAAGCCGTGATCGAGGTTGTAAGTCACTTTTATCAAATTCTTTTAAGAATGTGTCCCTCTTGCAAAAAACACCAACCAACGATATCCAGTTTGGTTTACAAAAAGCATCATACAAGATCTGGGCCCGTATTCTTGACAGCATGTGAGGTGAGTAGTCACTGATGAATATTTGCCTCTCTCACTTTTCACATGGTTCAAAGCAGTTGAGAAGTGCAAAATTTGTTCACACTCACGGGCACAGGTGTCAAGAATACAGGCCCTGAAACGTAAAGAATTCCATCACGATAAGATAAAAAGATCTGATAGTGAATTTGATAAGCAAATATTTTTATATCTTAGGGCTAAAATCAAAAAAGACATAAAAAACGCACATAGACAATACATTTTGGGAATTGAAAAGACTATAATTGTTGATGTAAAGAATTTTTGGAAATATATTACAGAGACAAAAAAAAAATCAGATAATAAGTTTAATAAGCACATTCACCAAATTACTTCAAAAGCATACCGAATGTTGGGGTTCGTGGTTCGAAACTCTCATGGATTCCAAAGCAGGGAAACCTTAATTATTTTATACAACTGCTATGTTAAAAGTGTATTAGAGTAATGTTTAATTATATGGGCTCCATTTAATTCTGTCTATAGAAATGATATTGAAAAAATACAGAAAAAATTTTTGAGATATTTATATTTCAAAAATTTGTTTTTTGGTATCCAAACACTTGACCACAGGCGTAAAATAGCCGAAGTCAGATTTTTATACAAACTAGTTTGGTATAAAATAGATTGTCCCCATCTCTTTGATCATTTGAAATTTAACGTACCCACCTATCTAGCACGAAACAATATTCCTTTTGAGCTCCCTAGAGCTAGTACAAATTTAGGTCAAAACCGTCTAATTTATAGAATGTCCAGTTTAATAAATAGTTTTTTCCCAAATGCTGCAATTTTCTCTGATAGTTTCAAGATATCCATGTTATTGCCAGATTTAAGGCATTCAGTTTGTTAAATATATCGCACAAATATGCCAGTTTTAGCAAAAAGTCGGGATCCTTAAAGTATCTGGAGCTTGCATGATCTTCCTCTTCCAGGAAAATGTAGATTTCTTGATGCAGCTCGAATGTACGGGATAAGACGTTTCCACTTGAAAGCCATCGTGCACGAGAGTAATATAGCAGCGCGTGTTTATCTCCCATATCTACACAAAGAATTTTGAATAGTCTGCTTTTTAGCGGCCTAGTGTTTATGTAGTTAACTACGTCTATGATACGTTCCATAACCAAATTCAATTCACAGCCTAACGACTTCGATGCAAGTGCTTCCCTATGAATGATGCAATGGGTCCACATGGCATACGGTGCTTTACTGCGAATAAGTGCTTGCAGTCCACCATAACGGCCAGACATTGATCGAGCGCCATCAGTACGAACTCCAATACACTTCTCCCAATCTAAATTATTCTGTCATAAAATTGTCAAGAATTTGAAACAAGTCTTGAGCCTTTTCGCTTTCATCGATACTTTTGCAGAAAAGAAGATCTTCAACAATAATATTATCATCCAGGAAGCGTACGTAACAAATAAGGTGTGCATCTTTATTACTGTCAGTAGCCTCATCAAGTTGCAGACCAAATTCCTTGCCTTTCACTTTCTCATTAAGATCCTCAGCTATATGATAGATTCTTCGACTAATAGTGTTGCTAGATAAAGGTACCTTTGAAATTAGTTTTCCCGCCGATTCTCCTATCATAATGTTAACCATGTCGACGGCAGCCGGTAAAATAAGTTCTTCTGCGATGGTGTGAGGTTTCTTGCACTTCGCCACCCTGTATGCCACTTTGAAAGAGGACAGCAGTGCGTTGCTAGGTACTGAAGTTTGTTGAGTAAACACGTTCTTTTGTTTTTGTACATTCTGCAACTTTCTTGTGAGAAATTCGCGTGACTTTCCAACCATCGTAGGATGAATGGTTTCGAGATGTCGTTTTAGCTTACTTGGGAGCATATTTTCGACCGCTAGAATTTTTAAACAGAGCACACACTGCGGTCTTTCCTCATAACTTACTTCTACTGAAGTAAAACCAAAGTTTAAATAGCTATCATCGTATTTGCGATGTTTCCTTATTTTTATTCCTGCGTCATTTGTCGATGCATGATCACTCTGTCTCGATCTATCAATTTCCTTATTTAATAAAACTCTTTATCTTGTGACTAACTTTTTACGAAGAAACGAAACCACCGATCCGATATTGGAACCTTTTATGTGTCCTGACTTCGTAAATCATAACACTTTGTATCTACTAAAACTCTCTATTACGACTTCTATTTATCATAACAGTTCAACCGCTTACAATTCCTCTTACGGTAAACTAACCTAGCAAAGCGGACTACGGCGACTTAAATACTGTCAAAGAGCGCTCGCGAAAATTCTCGTCGAGCGACGCGCAGGTCGAATACGGGCTTCTGGAAATTCTAGAAACTTGCTCTGCTCTCTCGGGCTCGAGGCTCGAGTAATAGCGGATGCGGCGCCGGCGTTGCCAAACGTAACTTAAATTCTACCTTATCAGGAGCGCCTGGCGGCGCCCCTGATTTTTTCTCGCGGCGCCCTGGGGAGCCGCGGCGCACACTTTGGGAACTACTGATGTAACTCATTTTTATTAAACAAACAGCAATTTTTTACAATTTATTTATACAAAAAAATTCCTCTTTATTATAGATACTAAAAGTAAAACTAATATACCTAATGCTGACGACAGCACCTGGGCTGTGTTTTGAACGTTTTGAGTATTAAAAGTAGTGCTTGCAGCTCCAAGTGTTAGCATTACTGTAATGAAGCTCATACTCTCTAGACTTAAAAATGGCCACTAACTTTAGTTTAAGCAGCACTTAACTTTGGTGCAAGTGAAAAACGACACTTAAGCTTTAAGTGTGACACTTAAAATTTGAAGAAAGGGTCCATAAAAGTCCCCATTCCTACCTCCTCGGGAACTGTCATTTCTAACCTCCAAAAAACTCCAAAAGATTTTTTCTTGAATAACTCATTGCAACATTTTTCTTATTTGTCACTTTTGACATTTTGTCAACGTTTAGGAGTCATTCAAGAAAAACGCTTTTTTGGAGGTTAGAAATAAGGGTTTCCGAGCGGGTAGGAACACAAAATATGTAACTACGGGTATATAAGGCGATCTGACGACTTAGGGCCCTGTTTAAATTTTTTGCTACGGTTGCGCATCTAGTGACTCGGTCCCGGAGCTTAAATAAGGGTAGCGGCGCCGGCGCCGGGAAATTTGAATTCGAGTATTTTGTAAAGTATTTCAGTTCATTAGAAACATCATTATTTTGGAAAATCTATTTCATTAATAATTGATTTTATTTTCCAAAGCATTGTTGATTCTAATGTTAAATACGTCGTATTTAATATGTTATATTATTCTTTTAAGAAGATATAATAGTATACATATCGCTGCTTCCCATGCCGGCCTCAATAGCAGCAGTTTCTTTTAAGTTTTCTTCGTTTTCAAAAAATTTGGTGTAACTGATTACCCATAAGCATTTTTGAACGGAATGGACTAAAAAAAATGTACAAAAAAAATGTACCTAATTAACAAATAGGCTAAATAAATGCCCTATCAGTCTTATTAGAGAGAAAAAATCCGTTATTTTTCTCCCGTATCCAAATATAACCGAACCGAAATACGTTACTTACGGAGGCTTAACGGGGCCCGTTTGGTTATTTTTTCTAACCAACCATATTTATTTCTGAGCAAAAGCTGCAACTGGTAAATGATAATTCTTCTTTTTGTTTGGTTAAAGGTTTTAAATTTTTTGTGAAAGCGAATTTGCAAAAACAGGAATTGTTGTCTTCTTTTCTATTCTATTTACATTGGCAGTTTGTATGTGGGCCGGGTTCAAATCCTGATCGAGGAAAAACTTTTTTCCGATGTATTCCTGCAAAAAAGTACGGTAATTTATGTTTGTGGTTTTAAAACTCTTTTTAGCATCTCAGTTACGGTAAGCAAATAAGGTGACGATAAATTAGTGGTCTACTAACTCTCTATTATTGAATATGCTGTTTTTCCTCTGGTATGTAGAAACCTTGCCCGGTACTTACCATTAAAGTCTGTTTCATACTCTGGCGGTAAATACAAGGATGGAATTACATGCCGAATTAGAAAGCTTCATTCACAGTATTTTGAATAGTTTTCTGGTTTAAAATATCGGGTACTCTAAACCTATAAAGCGTTTCAGATGGCAAACCATTGTCGTTGGCGAGCTTGATCTCCAGGGTGTGGAAACCGATGAAGCAGAGGATCACTGGGACACTATGACACAACACTTGGGCATAGTTTTCCAATTGTACTTATTATAAAAATCCAACCAATTACTGTAACAGTTTAAAACAGGCCAAAAACACATAAAACTAAAAAACTTGAATAAGAAAAGCTCATGAAAAGAATGAAAAGGCGATGACATTGATGGACATTGATGAAGATAGATGTCATCGACGCGAGTTCCCAGAGGCGCTGTAACTTGTTTTTGCGATGCCCTCAGTAAGAGTTTTTTCTAAGTCCGTAGGTATATGCTTTTTGGGTAGGAATGGGGACTTTTAGTATGTTAAACGGTGAACCTTACTAAGCTTGTTAAAAATAAAAAAAAAATGGAATTCTAATTTTTTCCTCAATTTTTCCTATGTAGATTAGCCTATTTACTTATCTTTATATTTATTGGTTTTAAATAGATGTTAGATCTTGGAACGTAAAACAGGTACAGCACGTTCACTGCCAGTTTTTTCAATGAACTTTTTCAGGTCTTTACCTGCCGGATAAAACACTTTTTCAAAAAATGCTTTGAAGTGTTACTTCATTTTCAGTCCATATTCCTTTTTACTAGTTTTTGATGTTTTGTGTTTCTTTAAAACATTTTCATCTTCAGAATCTGCAAGATAAATAAAACACCTTATTAACAAAATTTTGTGGGTAACCTAAAGCGAGAATTAAAAAAAGGAAATAGTCCCTTGGATTTAAGCAAAACTCTGCCCTATAAATATTTAGACTCCATTTTTAATTATAATTAAAAAATAAAAATAACTTTTTAGCCCTAGAAAAACGATGTGAAACCTAAAAATATAAATAAAACATGTTAAATTAAAAGAGTTAGAGAGAGACTTAAGAGCATCAAAATATTTTGTATGTAAATTTGGTTTGTTTTGGATGATAATTTATTTAAACTCAGAAACCGTGGTTTTTATTCAAATTTATCCAATTAATCTGCATTTTCCTTTTTTAGGGTCAGTTTCTCAATTGCGGGTTACCAGCGAGTTAAATCAACTCTGGTTATAAATCTCAGTTTTATGCTGTTTCAAGCTAATAATTTTTTAGGTTAACCCTGGGGTAAGATAACTAACCATGAAGCCAGGGTGACCCTAGAGTTAACTTTAACCCGCATTTTAAAGATTTTTAAAAGGTTATGTTGATCAAGTTAACGCTAACTCTATATTTTCCAAACTTCCATTGATAATAATGGGTCCTTTATTGGCTGCTTGCACAATTTGTGTAAAAAAGGGGGGTTGTAAAGGAAACTCGTATTTTTGTGCAAAAAATCTGATAGCGCTCGCTGATAATTAAAAAAATTACAGATTTTTTTGTACAAAAATACGAGTTTCCTTCACAACCCCCCTTTTTTTCCTATATATTGATAAGTCGGAAAAAAACCCAGATTGCATAAAAAAATAAGACTGATTGATAAACCTGTTTTCCCTCAATTTCCATAGAAAATATTATTTTTTAATACCTATAGGTGAGTTTTCATTACTATGAAATAGTGCTGCATATCAATAGTTAACGTGTCAGCTTGAGTTTTAAACAAGTTAACATCGAGGGGTGGTTTAGCCGTTAGCTTTACTATTTAACCCGCAATATTCACTTTACGATTAAAAATACTAATTTTTGATTAGAAATTACGAAACAATTACACATTAAACGAAAACAGTTATGAAAATTGCTTAATTAATAATAATAATAATAGGGTCGAAATTAGTTTACGCAAAGAAATAATCTGAACACAAAAGTTAATCATAACACTTTTTTAATTTCTTACCTTCGTGGACAACGGCATCCTCTTTCTTAGCTTAGTCGCCAGTTGATCTAGAAACTCTTAGTGGTTTGACTTGATCTAAAACAATGATTTTTTTTTAGTTTGGTTTGGTGTCACGTTTAAAAAATATTGTTATATAACGCAAAGTAATGTTTAAAGATTTTACTAAAACACGAGTATATACCGTATTCAGCATAATCTAAGTTAGGGTTAAAGTCAATTTCGGATAGTGATTTTCCTTTTAACTCAACAGGAACACCTTTTTCCAGCCTAAGTAATATATTCGAAATTTTTGCTGTTTGGTATACATCTATAGGCAGCCTAAAAAACACATATTAAAACCTTCCTAAAGTCGACCATAACTAACTATTGGTAAAATAAGGTCCTCATAGTTTACGATTTGCGGAATGGTGGTCCAGTTTTGGAAGAAATGGATCACAATTTATGAGTTAAATGTCTAACCAATTCCTGACTTTTAACCAGAAGTCATTGATGTAAAGCTCATGATAATACAAAAATTTATAATATTTTTCACAAGGTTTTGCTTGCTTATGGATAGTCAATCGTCATCAGGTAGTGATCACTTATAAACGTACCTCCCGTTTTACTTTCTTATTATTTATCGTAGAAAGATAAAACAAACGATGGATGACTTATCAAATTAAACAGTCTTTCTTTCATTATTCCACTATTTTTCAGGTCACCCCTGTATATGGAGGATGACGAGGAGGTAATTTTTTTTCTTTTTTTATAGTGAATTTGATGGAGTTTGTTATACTGTTTACTTGACTCAAGAATTGTTCTATGTTAAAACCATTCGGCGCGATGTTGTTATCTCGCTCTTATTTTCACAGTAAAGAAGTCATTATCAAAGATATTCGATATAAAATTCGGTGTGGGTCTTTTCTGTGTGTCCCATAAAGTTGGAAAACTGTTTCATCTCATCTTTTGAAAGACTTGGGATTTGCATGACAGTAGCAATATGTTTTCTTAATCTATTACTAGTTATAGACGTTGGGTTTTCTAGCTAGAATTTCTTTGTAAGGGACCGGATAGTCCCTCACCAACGCGCCTATTAAATAATATAAGTAACACCAATGAGCATTGTACCAAAGATTTGTAGGATTCAACAGTATCAACTTTGTTTGAAAGTTTTAGACAATAATGTGTTTGAAATTAACTCTGTGTTTCGGACTTCCATTGTCTATATTTTATTTATACACGACGTTTCGATCAGTACAATCTCTGATCGTCTTCAGGTGCTAACTGCACCAGTTAAAAACCGCGTCCTTTATAATAAAATTTAAACTCATACTAGATAAAGACCAAACTTGCGCAGAAATGAGATTAAAACTATTGGGAAGGTCTCTTGTGTTATGCTTTTCTTACAAACAACATATTTTAATCCTAAAAATAAAAAAAAACGTTATTAATAATAAGTAAAACTATGACAGATTTGTTTCCCAAAATTTTGGGTGGCACACCTGTTGGTGTCCACTTCATAACCAATATAAGGATTAGATTTTTATCTTAGAGGTGTCAACTAAAAATACACATTTTTGTCCGAAGATAGCATAATGGACAATAATTATTTTCCTTTTTTAAGTGACGAAGCTAAAATCTGATGTTTCGTAATCAATCATCTTGAAATTATAGGCATTTAATCTGGGTGATGGTAAATTCGGTCCCAGCAGGTAGCAGATTAAATTAAAAATATTATACCCATTAAAATCGGTAGGTAGATTCCCTTCCAACCAGAGTTTTACGATACTGAGGTCCTGAATCTCTTTCGTAGTAATAGTAGTAATTAGTAAATGAATAATATAAATATCTCAAAAGTCACTATTCCCTCCTTCACTTTAAGCTAAAAACTCACCAGAACTTACACGGACTACGAATAAATGCGAAGTCTCATCCAAACATTTTTTTTTATTAATAAACTTATTAATAAAAGTTTAAAATCGAATACGTAGGATTCGAAGTGTACATTCGAATGCTAAAATCACCAATAGTAAAGTTAAAAACCGTAAAAAATTTATTACTAAAATGATTGAATAATATACGAAAACCGAAATAAGTGGTTCATTTCACTCTGGCGTTTAATTATTAGGTAAACAATATATGTATTTAAGTACTCGTAGCCTATTTTGTAATTTTCTAGAACGTAAAGGTCTTATACAAATATATAGTTGTGTATATGTTACACTTTTATAGGTATATTTTATTTAATAAAACAAAAATTATTCAATACTAGTTTTATTTCACTAGTCCAAAATATTCTACCTATGCAGTTCCAATGAAAAACAAAACTTGGGACCGAATATAACCGTTATTTTTGACCCCTTTTTCTGGGGAGGGAATTTCCCCATTCCCTTTAATCTCGTACAGAATATGTTGTCTACCCGCAGGGACCTTAGCACCACGCATGTATTAGACAGACCATTCCTAATTTCTCTCCCAATCCGCAATTCCTCATTTTCATCTTCTACATCATCGTCAAAAATGTTTACATCATCTTCCCCATCTTCTGCTGGTCCTTCTGGCTCCGGGTAATTATTCTCCACACAAAAGTTGTGGAGCACATAGCAAGTATTGCACTATTTCGATGCCTTCTCAGGGCTGTAGCGTAGTGTTCTGTCCTTGAGAAGGCATCACTCCAATCACCCTTTCTATCAGGCTTCGCGTTTGAGCGTGCGAATTGTTGTAGTTTGTTTGACCGCCTGGCTGGGGATAGGCAACGGGGGTCATCATCCAGGGCCTTAGGTTGTAGCCGGAATCACCTAAAGATAGTGAAAATATAAATTCCATATGAGTGTTTCTTAAATAGATTTAGTTACACAAAGACACAGAAGTTATATCCGCCATTTTAACAAATAATGAGAAACTATTTATAAGTTTTAACTTTAACTTTAACAAAAACAATAGTTCTATTTTTTGTTATAATGGTCGTTGTAATGGATAACAGCTTACTAATTTTTACAGGATACTCGAATTAATGTAAATTTTGAATAACTTTCCTTCATATTTTATCTTAAATTTTAAGTAACTGCCGTAGATAGATTTTTGTTAAATTTTTTTTACAAAATATATTACCTATGCAGTTTCAATGAAAAACAAAACTTGGGACCGAATTTAATCGTTATTTTTGACCCCTTCTTTCTTGGGAGGGAAATTGCCTATTCCCTTTAATCTCGTACAGAATATGTTGTGTACCCGCAGGGACCTTAGCAGCACGCATGTATTCGCCCATCCCTAATTTCTCTCCCAATTCGCAGTTCCTCATTTTTATCTTCTGCATCGTCGTCAAAAATGTTTACATCATCTTCCCCATCATTCTCATCTGGTCCTTCTGGCTCCGGGTAATAATACTCCACACAAAAGTTGGGGAGCACATAGCAAGCATTGCACAATGTAGCAGCTTACTAATTTTTACATGTTACTCGAATTAATGTAAATTTTGAATAACTTTCCTATACTTTATTTTTTATCATAAATTTTAAGTAACTGCCGTAGATAGATTATTTTTGACCCCTTCTTTCTTGGGAGGACGCATGTATTAGACCATCCCTAATTTCTCTCCCAATTCGCAGTTCCATATTTTCATTTTCTACATCATCGTCAAAAATTTTTACATCATCTTCCCCATCATTTTCAGCTGGTCCTTCTGTCTCCGGGTAATAATTCTCCACACAAAATTTTTTCGATGCCTTCTCAAAGCTGTAGTGTAGTTTTCTGTCCTTGAGAAGGCATGGAAATCTGTTTTTTAAAACTCCAATCACCCTTTCTATCAGGCTTCGCGTTTGGGCTTGCGAATTGTTGTAGTTTGTTTGACCGCTTGGCTGGGGATTGGCAACGGGGGTTATCATCCAGGGCCTTAGGTTGTAGCCGGAATCACCTAAAAATAGTGAAAATATAAATTCCATATGAGTATTTCTTAAAGAGCTTTAGTTACACAAAGCCACAGCAGTTATAACCTAAAGGTCTGCATACTAAATTCTTCCATAAAAAGGGCATAACTAAAAAATTGACAAAAATAAAAATATGCAGTATATTAATAGTTTTAATAAATTGGGCCTAAATAGTGACCAGCTATATTAAAAAATATTTAAACTTTGTGTTTATGGTGGCAGTATAGCAAAACCTTTGGCTTACCCAAAAGATAAACTCCTCGAAACCCTTGCCTAAATATGTCCCGAACCCACGTAAAGAGGGTCGAATTTAAAAACACAAACTTATCGTTGGCCAAACCGGGAAACCTTGAGTTGACGTGGGTTATTTTCATGTGGCTGTCACAGCACTAAAAATTGTTTATTATATTGGTACAAGAAGGTGACAAATTATTGTGTATTGCTTGATCAAAAAATTTTTGGTAACAAATTACCCTTCTGACCCCAATTATATGTGCGGTCACAGAGGGAGGGTGGGCAGGGGGTGAGAAAAGCTTCTTTCTTAAATTTTTAAGTTGCGGAGCTTTTTTTTTGTTTAAAACTAAACATTATAATTTTCACGTCGGGCATTATTGCTATTTTAAGTGAAAATTTTAACATAAAACGTAACAGTTTTTTGAATAAACATTTTAAGATAAAATAGCAATATTTTTAAAATTTTCGTCTACGCTGCTGTTTTAAGTAAAAATTACAGAATAGGTCACAAAAATTCAATAAGTATGACACATTAAATTTAAAAAAAAATCTTGAAACGGGGGCGGGGAGCTATGACCGCCTGTAATCTTATCGTGCCCCTCCTCAGGCTGCGCCGCGCCGTTCTGATATTAGTTTTGGTTTGGACAATTATCTAATACAAATTTGTAATAAATTGTCTTGAGAAACACTTTTTTTAAAACCATTAGTTCGAAAAATCATTGGTTAGAAATTGGACTTCGTTCGAATGGTAATTCTTTAGAATTATATAATTACGTGGAAAATATTTTTTTTTCTGGTCGGGTTAGCAAGGACGCGCTAATTTTTCCGGTGACGCGGGTTACGTTTAATTAAATAAAATTATCGGTAAAGTAAACGTCCACATGTTTTTTTTTAGCTGAATTCAATTTTTTTATAGTAAATTCGCGGATAATGTTATTTTATTAAACTTAATGGGTTCACCAGAAAAATTGAGCAAAACCTTGGTAACCCGACTAATTACCCTTCAAACCGATGCCAATGTTTTTAATAGTAATTCCCATTCGAATAAATGGTTTTCGAACAAACTTACGCAATCCACTAAAAATTTAATTCAGTCACGTTCTTCTTTACTTACTACTTGGACGTTCAGGGAATGAAATCCCTTTCGATTCACAAAAACTGGTTCAGGAGCTTGGGGATGATTTCTTGGGGGAGGGACTATGCTTATGTGGGTGCCATCCACAACCCCCAAGATTCCCGAAAATCCAAATTTTTCCAATAACCTAAAAAAATTATCGAAATGTACATTTACTATGTAGGTATGTGTTATGTAATCGTTCTACTTACCCTCGCTGCACTTCTCTTATTTCTTGTAGAGTATTTGGTAATTTTACCCAGACGTTGAAAACCGCTGAATGGTTTAGGGCATCAGAGACCTGGGTAATTATTTTAGAAACGTATGATTGCGAAATTCCCAAAAACCCACATTCACCCACTGGAGTTTGATAGGAACCTTGGACCACAAAGTTTAAAAAGCATAAAACCTAAAAGTACCGAATATTTAGGGAGAATCGAGCACATTAAAAAAAAGTGAATAAAGAATGCAGACGTAGTTTATTTGTCTGTAAATTAAATAAATATCGGACCCCTCACGGGTGCTAATAATAATTTTGTTAGTGAACTCGGCACAAAATATTTTACCTATGTAGTTCCAATGAAAAACAAAACTTGGGACCGAATTTAACCGTTATTTTTGCCCCTTTTTTTCTTGTGAAAGAATTTGCCTATTCCCTTTAATCTCGTACAGATTATGTTATCTACCCGCAGGGACCTTAGCAGCGCGCATGTATTGCATAATTTAGCCTTACCTATGCTCCAAAATTACACCATCCCCAATTTCTCTCCCAATTCGCAATTTCTCATTTTCATCTTCTACGACATCATCGTCAAAAATGTTTACATCGTCTTCCCCATCATCTTCTGCTGGTCCTTCTGGCTCCGGGTAATTATTCTCCACAAAAAGGTTTTGGAGCACATAGCAAGCATTGCACAATTTCGATGCCTTCTCATGGCTGTAGTGTAGTGTTCTGTCCTTGAGAAGGCATCGAAATCTGTTTTTTAAAACTCCAATCACCCTTTCTATCAGGCTTCGCGTTTGAGCGTGCGAATTGTTGTAGTTTGTTTGACCGCCTGGCTGGGGATAGGCAACGGGGGTCATCATCCAGGGCCTTAGGTTGTAGCCGGAATCACCTAAAGATAGTGAAAATATAAATTCCATATGAGTGTTTCTTAAATAGATTTAGTTACACAAAGACACAGAAGTTATATCCGCCATTTTAACAAAGAATGAGAAACTATTTATAAGTTTTAACTTTAACTTTAACAAAAACAATAGTTCTATTTTTTGTTATAATGGTCGTTGTAATGGATAACAGCTTACTAATTTTTACAGGATACTCGAATTAATGTAAATTTTGAATAACTTTCCTTCATATTTTATCTTAAATTTTAAGTAACTGCCGTAGATAGATTTTTGTTAAATTTTTTTTACAAAATATATTACCTATGCAGTTTCAATGAAAAACAAAACTTGGGACCGAATTTAACCGTTATTTTTGACCCCTTCTTTCTTGGGAGGGAATTTGCCTATTCCCTTTAATCTCGTACAGAATATGTTGTGTACCCGCAGGGACCTTAGCAGCACGCATGTATTAGCCCATCCCTAATTTCTCTCCCAATTCGCAGTTCCTCATTTTTATTTTCTGCATCGTCGTCAAAAATGTTTACATCATCTTCCCCATCATTCTCATCTGGTCCTTCTGGCTCCGGGTAATAATACTCCACACAAAAGTTGGGGAGCACATAGCAAGCATTGCACAATGTAGCTTACTAATTTTTACATGTTACTCGAATTAATGTAAATTTTGAATAACTTTCCTATACTTTATTTTTTATCATAAATTTTAAGTAACTGCCGTAGATAGATTATTTTTGACCCCTTCTTTCTTGGGAGGACGCATGTATTAGACCATCCCTAATTTCTCTCCCAATTCGCAGTTCCACATTTTCATTTTCTACATCATCGTCAAAAATTTTTACATCATCTTCCCCATCATTTTCAACTGGTCCTTCTGTCTCCGGGTAATAATTCTCCACACAAAATTTTTTCGATGCCTTCTCAAAGCTGTAGTGTAGTTTTCTGTCCTTGAGAAGGCATCGAAATCTGTTTTTTAAAACTCCAATCACCCTTTCTATCAGGCTTCGCGTTTGGGCTTGCGAATTGTTGTAGTTTGTTTGACCGCTTGGCTGGGGATTGGCAACGGGGGTTATCATCCAGGGCCTTAGGTTGTAGCCGGAATCACCTAAAAATAGTGAAAATATAAATTCCATATGAGTATTTCTTAAAGAGCTTTAGTTACACAAAGCCACAGCAGTTATAACCTAAAGGTCTGCACACTAAATTCTTCCATAAAAAGGGCATAACTAAAAAATTGACAAAAATAAAAATATGCAGTATATTAATAGTTTTAATAAATTGGGCCTAAATAGTGACCAGCTATATTAAAAAATATTTAAACTTTGTGTTTATGGCGGCAGTATAGCAAAACCTTTGGCTTACCCAAAAGATAAACTCCTCGAAACCCTTGCCTAAATATGTCCCGAACCCACGTAAAGAGGGTCGAATTTAAAAACACAAATTTATCGTTGGCCGAACCGGGAAACCTTGAGTTGACATGGGTTATTTTCATGTGGCTGTCACAGCACTAAAAATTGTTTATTATATTGGTACAAGAAGGTGACAAATTATTGTGTATTGCTTGATCAAAAAATTTTTGGTAACAAATTACCCTTCTGACCCCAATTATGGGTGGTGAGGGTGAGGGGGTGAGAAAAGCTTCTTTCATAAATTTTTAAGTTGCGGCGCTTTTTTTTTGTTTAAAACTAAACATTATAATTTTCACGTCGGGCATTATTAGTTTAGTTTAGTTTAGTATTGTTTTTATTGTCGCAAAATAATGAAATACAAAAACAAATACAATTAAGTTTCTAGACACTACCTGACATAAATAAATGATGCGACAAAAGGCAGAGTTCACACTCTCCTATTAAGAAATAGGAAGCAGTGCTCTTCCACTCAACCTTTTGTAAAATACCTAAAATATTAAGAAAAACCTTTAAAGTACTTAAATTAGAAAGAATATTAAACCTAACTAAAAATAGAGAACCTAAAGAAAAATAAAGAAGATGTAAACAATCATAGTATTTAATATTAGAATAGTGCAATTTACTTTTACAAAAATAAGGATAGTTGAACCTCAAAAATGAATTTAAGTATGTTTCAAAAAAAAAAAACTAGGCTCCACTTACCCAACACTCACTCTGCTGTATTTTTTTAAATGATTTTTTAATTGCCGTCTAAAGCTTGACGGATTTAAGTTTTTGTACCTATCAGGTATTTTATTATATAGCTTCGAGATATTATAACTAAATGACCCACGATACGCACTTGTTTTGTAACAAGGAATACATATTTTGTTTTTTTGTCTTGTATTTAAACCGTGTGCGTCATGCCTGAATTTAATTTTTTTAAACAAATAAGATGGTTTTTTATATTTAATTATTTTATAAAAAAATAAAGAGGTATGCAATAAACGCCTCTGCTCCATGTTAAGCCACCCAAGTGATTTAAGTGCCCCTGAAACATGGTCCCGTTTTTTTAGTCCAGATATAATTCTTACGCAAGAATTTTGAAGTTGTTGAAGTCGTCTCTGTTCTAGTTTCCGAATGCATTGGCCATATATAACATCGCAGTAGTTTAGGTGCGAAAGAACCAAAGAGTCACACAATACAGTCTTAGTGTACTTATTTAGCAGATGTCTGTTGCTATAAATCAACCTTAGATTACTAAATCCTCTTTTAATGACTAGAGATATATGTTTATCAAAATTTAATGATGTATCCATAAGAAGTCCTAAATTTTTGGCAGTGTCGGATATTTTTAGGATTTCATCATCAATTTTAACTTGAATATTTTGTAGGCATCTGGCACGGGTTACTTTTCGTCCAAACACCATTACTTGCGACTTACTTGAATTTAGAGAAAGACAGTATTTTGTGGAAAGTTGTTTACTTGTATTAAGATCTTCATTTACTTTCCGGCAGGCATCATCAACTTGTTGCTCAGGAAAAATATAATAAATTTGTTGATCGTCACAGAAATAATGTACATTGCAGTGTTTTAAACTTTTGTAAAATTGCGAAGTATAAATGGTAAAAAGCAATGGACCCAATACTGAGCCCTGAGGAACGCCAGAGGAAATCAATTTAAAGCTAGACAGTTTATCGTGACCAAGTTTGACCGCCTGCATTCGACCACCCAAATAATCACTTGACAGCTGTACCGCATCACCCGAAAATCCCATGTAATTCAGCAACGTTAGTAAAAGTGAATGGTCCAGCCTGTCAAATGCCTTTGAATAGTCTAAGAGCGCCAAAATGGTCATCTGATTATCATCAATACCCTTTAATATGTCATCTGTCACCTTGGCCAGAGCAGTGGTGCAACTGTAACTCCTTCTAAATCCAGACTGATGTTCTGGTAGGAGATTAGCTTCATCGATATATTCCCGTATTTGCACTTCTAAGAGCTTCTCAATTATTTTAGAAAGAGTACACAAAATGCTAATGGGTCTAAGATCCTCAATTTTTTCAGCACAGCTTGTTTTCGGAATAGGAATTACATACGACTTTTTCCAAATATCAGGAAAAGTATTAAAAATAACGCAAAAATCAAAAATATGTTTTAAAACCCTTAGTATGGTAGGACAGCAATGTAAAATCATATCTAAACTTATTCCATCAATACCCACGGCCTTAGATTTTATGGAAAGGATTGTTCTAAAGATATCGTTTTCTGAAACCACCGAATATTTAAATTTAGGACGATTTAGATCCAAAGATTGATTTGAAAAAGTTTGCAATAGGTTTGCATCTGGCTGATTTGGTGCCTTCGCTGAACTTAAAAAGTAGTCATTGATTTGTTCTGGATTGTTTAAATCAGGAGCTATCGAAAATGTATTTCTGGGATTGTGAACGTCTAACTTTTTAAAGTCCTTCCAAAGTGATTTTTTATTTGATGTTTGTAACTTATGTTCAAGATATGCCTTTTTTCCCTTTTGATTGCGTAGTTCGTCTCGTTACGAAGCATTTTATTGCTATTAAGTGAAAATTTTAACATAAAACGTAACAGTTTTTTGAATAAACATTTTAAGATAAAATAGCAATATTTTTAAAATTTTCGTCTACGCTGCTGTTTTAAGTAAAAATTACGGAATAGGTCACAAAAATTCAATAAGTATGACACATTAAATTTAAAAAAAAATCTTGAAACGGGGGCGGGGAGCTATGACCGCCTGTAATTTTATCGTGCCCCTCCTCACGCTGCGCCGCGCCGTTCTGATATTAGTTTTGGTTTGGACAATTATCTAATACAAATTTTAACAGTTATTATATCTGTTTAGCCCCTTTTCAAATAAAACTATTGCGGAATTTTCTTGGGAAACACTTGTTTTAAAACCATTAGTTCGAAAAACCATTGGTCCGAAATTGGACTTCGTTCGAATGGTAATTCTTTAGAATTATATAATTACGTAGAAAATGTTTTTTTTTTCTGGTCGGGTTAGCAAGGACGCGCTAATTTTTCCGGTGACGCGGGTTACGTTTAATTAAATAAAATTATCGGTAAAGTAAACGTCCACATGTTTTTTTTTAGCTGGATTCAATTTTTTTATAGTGAAATGGGTTAGGTTTAATAAAACACAATTTTCCTTTAACTTTTAATTTGAAGATAATATTATTTTATTAAACTTAATGGGTTCACCAGAAAAATTGAGCGAAACCTTGCTAACCCGACTAATTACCCTTCGAACCGATGCCAATGTTTTTAATAGTAATTTTCATTCGAATAAATGGTTTTCGAACAAAATTACGCAATCCACTAAAAATTTAATTCAGTCACGTTCTTCTTTACTTACTACTTGGACGTTCAGAAAATGAAATCCCTTTCGATTTACAAAAACTGGTTCAGGAGCTTGGGGATTATTTTTTGGGGGAGGAACTATGCTTATGTGGGTGCCGTTCACAACCCCCAAGATTCCCGAAAATCCAAATTTTTCCAATAACCTCAAAAATTATCGAAATATACATTTACTATGCAGGTATGTGTTATGTAATCGTTCTACTTACCCACGCTGCACTTCTCTTATTTCTTGTAGAGTATTTGGGAATTTTACCCCGACGGTAAAAACCGCTGAATGGTTTAGGGCATCAGATACCTGGGTAATTATTTTAGAAACGTATGATTGCGAAATTCCCAAAAACCCACATTCGCCCACTGGAGTTTGATAGGACCCTTGAGCCACAAAGTTTAAAAAGCATAAAACCTAAAAGTGCCGAATATTTAGGGAGAATAGAGCACATTAAAAAAAAAGTGAATAAAGAATGCTGACGGAGTTTATTTGTCTGTAAATTAAATAAATATCGGACCCCTCACGGGTGCTAATAATAATTTTGTTAGTGAACTCGGCACAAAATATTTTACCTATGCAGTTCCAATGAAAAACAAAACTTGGGACCGAATTTAACCGTTATTTTTGCCCCCTTTTTTCTTGGGAAGGAATTTGCCTATTCCCTTTAATCTCGTACAGATTATGTTATCTACCTGCAGGGACCTTAGCAGCGCGCATGTATTGCATAATTTAGCCTTACCTATGCTGCAAAATTACACCATCCCCAATTTCTCTCCCAATTCGCAATTCCTCATTTTCATCTTCTACGACATCATCGTCAAAAATGTTTCTGGTCCTTCTGGCTCCGGGTAATTATTCTCCACACAAAGGTTTTGGAGCACATAGCAAGCATTGCACAATTTCGATGCCTTCTCATGGCTGTAGTGTAGTGTTCTGTCCTTGAGAGGGCATCGAAATCTGAGTTTTAAAACTCCAATCACCCTTTCTATCAGGCTTCGCGTTTGGGCGTGCGAATTGTTGTAGTTTGTGTGACCGCCTGGCTGGGGATAGGCGACGGGGGTCATCATCCAGGGCCTTAGGTTGTAGCCGGAATCACCTAAAAATAGTGAAAATATAAATTCCATATGAGTGTTTCTTAAATAGATTTAGTTACGCAAAGCCACAGCAGTTATAACCTGAAGGTCTGCATAATAAATTCTTCCATAAGAAGGGCATAACTAAAAAATTGACAAAAATAAAAATATGCAGTATATCAATAGTTTTAATAAATTGGGCCTAACCAGTGACCAGCTATATTAAAAAATATTTAAACTTTGTGTTTATGGCGGCAGTATACCACGCGCTGCTGCGCCGCGCCGTTCTGATATTACTTTTGGTTTGGACAATTATCTAATACAAATTTTAACAGTTATTATATCTGTTTAGCCCCTTTTCAAATTAAACTATTGCGGAATTTTCTTGGGAAACACTTGTTAAGACCTTTAGTTCGAAAAATCATTGGTTCGAAATTGGACTTCGTTCGAATGGTAATTCTTTAGAATTATGTAATTACGTAGAAAATATTTTTTTTTCTGGTCGGGTTAGCAAGGACTCGCTAATTTTCTGGTGACGCGGGTTACGTTTAATTACATAAAATTATCGGTAAAGTAAACGTCCACATGTTTTTTTTTAGCTGGATTCAATTTTTTTATAGTGAAATGGGTTAGGTTTAATAAAACACAATTTTCCTTTAACTTTTAATTCGCGGATAATGTTATTTTATTAAACTTAATGGGTTCACCAGAAAAATTGAGCGAAACCTTGATAACCCGACTAATTACCCTTCAAACCGATGCCAATATTTTTAATAGTAAATCCCATTCGAATAAATGGTTTTCGAACAAAATTACGCAATCCACTAAAAATTTAATTCAGTCACGTTTTTCTTTACTTACTACTTGGACGTTCAGGGAATGAAATCCCTTTCGATTCACAAAAACTGCTTCAGGAGCTGGGGGATTATTTCTTGGGGGAGGGACTATGCTTATATAGGTGCCATCCACAACCCCCAAGATTCCCGAAAATCCAAATTTTTCCAATAACCTAAAAAAATTATCGAAAGGTACATTTACTATGTAGGTATGTGTTATGTAATCGTTCTACTTACCTTCGCTGCACTTCTCTTATTTCTTGTAGAGTATTTGGGAATTTTACCCAGACGTTGAAAACCGCTGAATGGTTTAGGGCATCAGAGACCTGAGTAATTATTTTAGGAACGTATGATTGCGAAATTCCCAAAAACCCACATTCGCCCACTGGAGTTTGATAGGACCCTTCGGCCACAAAGTTTATAAAGCATAAAACCTAAAAGTACCGAATATTTACGGAGAATCGAGCACATTAAAAAAAAAGTTATTAAAGAATGCTGACGTAGTTTATTTGTCTGTAAATTAAATAAATATCGGACCCCTCACGGGTGCTAATAATAATTTTGTTAGTGAACTCGGCACAAAATATTTTACCTATGCAGTTCCAATGAAAAACAAAACTTGGGACTGAATTTAACCGTTATTTTTGCCTCCTTTTTTCTTGGGAAGGAATTTGCCTATTCCCTTTAATCTCGGACAGATTATGTTATCTACCTGCAGGGACCTTAGCAGCGCGCATGTATTGCATAATTTAGCCTTACCTATGCTGCAAAATTACACCATCCCCAATTTCTCTCCCAATTCGCAATTCCTCATTTTCATCTTCTACGACATCATCGTCAAAAATGTTTCGGGTCCTTCTGGCTCCGGGTAATTATTCTCCACACAAAGGTTTTGGAGCACATAGCAAGCATTGCACAATTTCGATGCCTTCTCATGGCTGTAGTGTAGTGTTCTGTCCTTGAGAGGGCATCGAAATCTGAGTTTTAAAACTCCAATCACCCTTTCTATCAGGCTTCGCGTTTGGGCGTGCGAATTGTTGTAGTTTGCTTGACCGCCTGGCTGGGGATAGGCAACGGGGGTCATCATCCAGAGCCTTAGGTTGTAGCCGGAATCACCTAAAAATAGTGAAAATATAAATTCCATATGAGTGTTTCTTAAATAGCTTTAGTTACACAAAGCCACCGAAGTTATATCTGCCATTTTAACAAATAATGAGAAACTAATTATAAATTTTAACTTTATCTTTAACATAGACAATAATTCTATTTTTTTGTTATAATGGTCGTTATAATGGATAGCAGTTTACTAATTTTTACAGGATACTCGAATTAATGTAAATTTTGAATAACTTTCCTATCCTTCATTTTTTATCTTAAATTTTAAGTAACTGCCGTAGATAGATTTGTGTTATTTTTTTACAAAATATATTACGTATGCAGTTCCAATGAAAAACAAAACTTGGGACCGAATTTAACTGTTATTTTTGACCCCTTATTTCTTGGGAGGGAATTTGCCTATTCCCTTTAATTTCGTACAGAATATGTTGTGTACCCGCAGGCACCTTAGCAGCACGCATGTATTAGCCCATCCCTAATTTCTCTCCCAATTCGCAATTCCTCATTTTTAACTTCTGCATCGTCGTCAAAAATGTTTACATCATCTTCCCCATCTGGTCCTTCCGGCTCCGGGTAATAACAAGCATTGCACAATGTAGCAGCTTACTAATTTTTACATGTTACTCGAATTAATGTAAATTTTGAATAACTTTCCTATCCTTTATTTTTTATCTTAAATTTTAAGTAACTGCCGTAGATAGATTTGTGTTAATTTTTTTTTACAAAATATTTTACCTATGCAGTTCCAATGAAAAACAAAACTTGGGACCGAATTTAACCGGTATTTTTGACCCCTTCTTTCTTGGGAGGGAATTTGCCTATTCCCTTTAATCTCGTACAGAATATGTTGTCTACCCGCAGGGACCTTAGCAGGACGCATGTATTAGACCATCCCTAATTTCTCTCCCAATTCGCAATTCCTCATTTTCATTTTCTACATCATCGTCAAAAATGTTTACATCATCTTCCCCATCATTTTCAGCTGGTCCTTCTGGCTCCGGGTAATAATTCTCCACACAAAATTTTTTCGATGCCTTCTCAGGGCTGTAGTGTAGTTTTCTGTCCTTGAGAAGGCATCGAAATCTGTTTTTTAAAACTCCAATCACCCTTTCTATCAGGCTTCGCGTTTGGGCTTGGGAATTGTTGTAGTTTGTTTGACCGCTTGGCTGGGGATTGGCAACGGGGGTTATCATCCAGGGCCTTAGGTTGTAGCCGGAATCACCTAAAAATAGTGAAAATATAAATTCCATATGAGTATTTCTTAAATAGCTTTAGTTACACAAAGCCACAGAAGGTATAACCTAAATACTAAATTCTTCCATAAAAAGGGCATAACTAAAAAATTGACAAAAATAAAAATATGCAGTATATATAATTTGGGCCTAACTAATGACCTGGTATATTAAAAAATATTTAAACTTTGTGTTTATGGCGGCAGTATACCAAAACCTTTTGCTTACCCAAAAGATAATCTCCTGCAAACCCTTGCTTAAATATGTCCCGAACCCACGTAAAGAGGGTCGAATTTAAAAACACAAACTTATCGTTGGCCGAACCGGGAAACCTTGAGTTGACGTGGGTTATTTTCATGCGGCTGTCACAGCACTAAAAATTGTTTATTATATTGGTACAAGAAGGTGACAAATTATTGTGTATTGCTTGATCAAAAAATTTTTGGTAACAAATTACCCTTCTGACCCCAATTATATGTGTGGTCACAGGGGGAGGGTGGGCAGGGGGTGAGAAAAGCTTCTTTCTTAAGAAAAATTTTGAAAATTACACGAAACTTTTGAAAAAATTTTTAAGTTGCGGAGCTTTTTTTTTGTTTAAAACTAAACATTATAATTTTCGCGTCGGGCATTATTGCTAATTTAAGTGAAAATTTTAAAATAAAACGTATCAGTTTTTTGAATAAAAATTTTAAGATAAAATAGCAATATTTTTAAAATTTTCGTCTACGCTGCTGTTTTAAGTAAAAATTACGGAATAGGTCACAAAAATTCAATAAGTATGACACATTAAATTAAAAAAAAAAATCTTGAAACGAGGGCGGGGAGCTATGACTGCCTGTAATCTCATCGTGCCCCTCCTCACGCTGCGCCGCGCCGTTCTGATATTAGTTTTGGTTTGGACAATTATCTAATACAAATTTTAACAGTTATTATATCTGTATATTGCGGAATTTTCTTGGGAAATACTTGTTTTAAAACCATTAGTTTGAAAAATCATTGGTTCGGAATTGGACTTCGTTCGAATGGTAATTCTTTAGAATTATGTAATTACGTAGAAAATATTTTTTTTTCTGGTCGAGTTAGCAAGGACTCGCCAATGTTTTTGGTGACGCGAGTTACGATTAATTAAATAAAATTATCGGTAAAGTAAACGTCCACATGTTTTTTTTTTAGCTGGATTCAATTTTTTTATAGTGAAATGGGTTAGGTTTAATAAAACACAATTTTCCTTTAACTTTTAATTCGCGGATAATGTTATTTTATTAAACTTAATGGGTTCACCAGAAAAATTGAGCGAAACCTTGATAACCCGACTAATTACCCTTCAAACCGATGCCAATATTTTTAATAGTAATTCCCATTCGAATAAATGGTTTTCAAACAAAATTACGCAATCCACTAAAAATTTAATTCAGTCACGGTCTTCTTTACTTACTACTTGGACGTTCAGGGAATGAAATCTCTTTCGATTCACAAAAACTGGTTCAGGAGCTTGGGGATTATTTCTTGGGGGAGGGACTATGCTTATGTGGGTGCCATCCACAACCCCCAAGATTCCCGAAAATCCAAGTTTTTCCAATAACCTAAAAAAATTATCGAAATGTACATTTACTATGTCGGTATGTGTTATGTAATCGTTCTACTTACCCTCGCTGCACTTCTCTTATTTCTTGTAGAGTATTTGGGAATTTTACCCAGACGTTGAAAACCGCTGAATGGTTTAGGGCATCAGACACCTGGGTAATTATTTTAGGAGCGTATGATTGCGAAATTCCCAAAAACCCACATTCGCCCACTGGAGTTTGATAGGACCCTTGGGCCATAAAATTTAAAAAGCATAAAACCTAAAAGTACCGAATATTTAGGGAGAATCGAGCACATTAAAAAAAAGTGAATAAAGAATGCTGACGTAGTTTATTTGTCTGTAAATTAAATAAATATCGGACCCCTCACGGGTGCTAATAATAATTTTGTTAGTGAACTCGGCAAAGTAAAATAAAATATTATTTTCAGTGGAATAAAAGTCAAAACATTTTTTGGTGGAACAAATTTCAAAGAAAAATTTTACTTTATCAAACATAACCCACTTAAGCAAGCCTTTGCTAGCCCTTCTTGAAACCAATCTTTCGTTCGACATAATTACCATTAGAATGAATGTCTTTTGAACTGACTGCCATTTGAACCATTGTCTTGTCGGACTAATTTCAAAATTACGCGACCCATCCGATTTAACTAGGAAGGTAACAACATACATACCTAAGAACATGGTGAAGCTTAAAATACTTTTGTTAACTTAATATCTATTATTAATAATGGAACTCTGAATATCTTATGTTTGTGTACTCTTAAATGGTACGGCTATGATAAAACTAAAACATTGTTGTTTAACTACCTCAACTTTCTACTTCTGTTTCAATTTTAAAAAATAATTAATGAGGTTAGTGTTTAATTTTAAAAATTGAAATATATAAAAATGTGAAAAACTTATGTACAAAAATCGAATACGTTTTTGCAAATACCGTAAAGCATCATATTAACTTACCCTTAAAGTAACTCCAATCGCCGAATTGTTTCGGGCCAACATATGTGGTCTTAAAATTTCTGCAAGCACTCTTATCCCTTTTTTAGAGATAAGAAACAAACGCAAAAATTTCTCGTTCGAATAATTAAATGAATCCATGACTTCGCAAATTAAAATTAAAATTTTTGGCTTTAAATGACGCGCAAAAATGACAGCGAAATAAAAGTACTATTCTAATTTCAGACGCCTTTTTAAAATAGATTTTTTTTTCACGGTTTACTGTAGGACTTAAAAATCTAGGCTGGGCCACAAAAAATGAGACTTTCAATTGCATATAACTTTAAAACCAATTGTCCGATTTAAAAAAATGTAAAACGAAAGATGGTTTAAAAATAACAATTTTTTATTCCCTCCGAAACTTTTTTTTTCTGTTACTGGTACAAAAATGTATGACTTGCGGAAATCGGTAAAGTACTAACAATTTGCATATTTGGCCGTATTTGGCTAAGTATTGTTTAAATGGAAAATGGATTCTTTACTTTGGCTATAGTTTGATCGACACTAAACCAATTTTAATGAACTTAAGCATTTCAAAAAGCCAATACATTAGACATAAAAATCGTGTCAAACTTGACATTTTTAGAAGTTTTGAGGTGGCAAACATTAAAATTGATATTTTTTAGTAAAAAAGTTTCATGAGGGGTAAAAACATACAACTTATAAAATTGTCCTTTATTTTGGATTTTTACAAAACGTCATCTTTGACACCTGTTCTTAAAAATTTGAAGTATATTCTTTCGAGTGCTGTAATTTTTTCATATCGGACAATTGATTCAAAAATTATAGGCAATCCAAAGTCTCATTTTTTTGTGGCCCACACTATATACCAAAAGTTTATTAAAGTTGGACTACTGTTAATGCCCAAATCAATTTTTGTCGAGACTTAAAGGCTGAAAAACAACACAATATGGTTGGATTTTACAAGGTTAATTGCGTATATCTCAGAAACGGTTGGAGTTACCAATTATATTTTTTAAAAACCGAAGAAACCCAATTTTTACCATTTTTTGTCACCTTTAAAGATTGAATTGGGAACCACTATCGAGTGATACCTTATTTGAAAAGTCTTTAAAAAACTAGCATTTTGACATCACTTTCACCATTTTTATCCAAAGCCACAATTATTAAGGCTTGACATAGAGATGTGAAAGTTATGGCAAAATGTTAAAGTAAACCTTTTAAGCAAGGTGTTACTTTGATAGGAGTTTCTGTTTAATAATTTAAATTTGAACGCCCCTTAGCCGCTAAGCAAGGGGCGGCACATGTGCCCCTCTAAAAAAATATATCTTCCAATGTTATCCATCGATGCAAAACATAGTTTACATGGATCTTATAGTGTTTTAAAGAATACTGTACTTTTGGAACACTATATATTTGACCAAAGCTAATTACCTAAGAAGATTCAAATCCGTTTTGTTTATAAGGCCTAAACCTAGAGGAACACAGTTTTTTTTGTTAATTTTTTGAGCACCCTGTATCCAACCTAATATATTACTATACTACCTACTCACCTAATTTCATAAAACTTTATCTAGAGGAACACAGTCTTTTATGGTAATTGTTGAGGTAATTTTACTAATTTTTATAATTAAATTTTGAGCTAAGAAATAATTTGTATACCCTCCAAACCCAATAAAAAATAACTACAATTTTTCTTTCCAAAATTCCTAAAATACAAAAATATATAGGGTGGTATTTAAAAATACGAACGTTTTGGCTTACTTTGTAAACTGTAAACGTCATATTTGACATTGTTCTGCTAAAAGTCGAAAAATATATCTCAGTTAAAAGATTTTGTTTGAAATTCCTAGGACCAATGCCAAAAAGCTTTTCCTCAGGAACGGCCCATTCAACCAATGGGCACTTTTACTTAATTGATTTTGTCTATCAGCTTTGCCAGAAGAACGATTTTTCTTTTCAAGTTGTATTTCTTTTTCAATAGCCACCCTTTCTTCATGTCGGATTTGTTCCGAATTTTTACTGGATTGTTTCACTGGTTTTTGTTTATTTTCTTTGTTATTTTCAAACTCATTTTCAGGGTGGTTTCTTGTTTTGCTTTTGGCTCACAACTTGATCCAAGAGTATGTTTTGTCCCCCTCTTATTGGGCTTATCAGCCAAAATATCGTCCATTTTCCAAAAAAATAAATTTTATACCCCCTTCCTGTCCAGTTTGGGATGATTTATCTAAATTGTATGTATGTCCGGAACAGGCTTTTGCATTTATTCTGGCACTGTTTTGCAGTGTACGAATGCTGATGGCCGGAAATATGGTTAGCAACGTTTTCCCAAACATGTTTCTTCTTTTCGAGGTGTGCCAAATCTGTATAATAAATGCTCATTAAACCCAGAGCGGCTCTCTGCGACCGCCGCACGTTTGCCATCAATACAGTTGATCCTAAAAATATGTAGGTATTTTTGAATAACAAAAAGTCAACTTTAGAAACCTTCATATTTGCATTTAGTTTTCAAGATTCTTTTAAAGTTGCTACAAACGCAAAAAGAAACTTTTGGGAAAACTTGGGCAAAACTGTCATTCAATTTATTATTTATTATCATAAAATATACTCAAAAAATTTCCGTAATTTTCTGCACTATTATATGTAAAAGCATTTAAAGAAGGGAGATTTCTCAAAATTTTCAATAATTTTAAAAATGCATTTTAAATTTATGTATATGCATGCCAATTTAAAAGAAAGTCTCTACTAAAAAGAGTCTCATTGCAAGTTAAACATAATTTGGTTTTTACTTTTTAAAAAAATGTAGGCTGTTCATGTGTTTATTATAGACCCCCAGCATCTGTGTAACATACTTGTAAAATAAAAATTTAGGCACTTTTTGCTGACAATTTGACGAATATGATATTAAACTATTAGATCAACTTTACCACAAAAAGATCAAACATAAAGATTCTAATTCATATACTGTCACTCACAAAAATTAAGCTCAACTACAGTTGCATTTAATGTTGTTTAATAACTAGTTATTAAGAGACAAGAAGCATTCTGTTTAAAAGCAAAATTTACTTATTAGAAACCTGAACAGGAAACATACCAAACGAAACATAATACGGGCTTTCATATAACCAAAACCATTAAGAATCTGGACGTCATATTTTAAAAAGATCTTTGCATATACAATGTTAAAGCAATAATCTCCATTAGCTACATTCTAATTAGAAAAATGCTGGAATACTGTGCAGCAAAATTTGAACACAGAATGTTTATATTTAAAGAATTGAGAGGGTTCAGTACTTCTATATAAATTAAGATTTCAATATGTATTAGAATTTATATTACCACATACATTTACTACTTTGTAGGCTAACTAGCTTGGAAAGACGACGTCAACATGCATAATTTTTATTTTTGTATAAGGTGATGTTATGCGGTATTGCAAGCTCACCTAAACGTTTGCAAGAATATTTTTATGCCTGAAGTAGACAAAAACAACTGTTTTTCCAGTCACTACATAGGACTAATTATGGTTAAAATTAAAATGTTTACTCCTCTCACATAGATTTTTTTTGGAGTTGTGCACTAAATAAAATTATATTAGAACTATAGATCAAACAAGACAATTTATATATGTATTGTGAATAATGTCATTTAAATCTATAGACAATATAGACAGTTGGTAAACATTGGATATACATTAGTTGAAATAAAGAAATATTTTAATCTATTTTGTACCTACCTTCCTCAATCTCATAATCGCTATTAACTGTCCTTTGGCTTTCCTCCTCTATGAAAATAGATGCAGTGGATTCCTCTGCAAGAGCAGTAGAGGGACCTGTTTTACAAGTAGTCGAGGGACTCACTTTAGATGCAGCAGAGGGACGCGCTTTAGAAGCAACAGAGGGATCCACTTTACATGTAGTAGAGGGAAAAATCCTTCCTTTAAAACCAATTTCATGCTGCATGTTTCTTCTTTCTGGGCCCACATCAAATAATATAATTTTAATAAAAAGCCAGAGTGTAGTACACAGACAGGGCATTAGAAAACAATTTCTACAGTTTTGTGTAATTTCTCAGATATAAAATTTTAAATTTCATTCAAAAACTATAAAAGTTTGCTTTTTAAATAGTTATATCAAAATTGTGGAAATTTTTGTATCACCAGCTGCAGAAAGCTCACAAAAAAGACAATTTCAATTAATGGTGATCTTTGTTTGTACCATGTGCAGTGCACATTTTATCCATGGCATATTTTATTATTTGTTAAATGTCTCTGAAGAGGTTTTGTCAAAATGTAGCTTAAAAAACTGACAGTAAATACTTCAGTGACAAAATGCTTACCTATATCTCATTAACAAGGATATATACAAAAAATTAAGAACACCATGCATCATAAAAAATTGTTCACCATCAAGCCCAACTTGTCATTGTGCGCACTGTCCCCCTTTAAGACTGTAGTACAGTCTGACAATTCGATGGGTTGGTTAGCATTTTGTGTGCTGGATTTGGTTAAGTTAAAATTTAGTTTGTGATTTATGTTTGTTGGTTTGCTTGTGAAAATTTTAAAAAATAAAGCTTTGTTCATAAATTTAGCATAAAAATGTTGTGTTAATAAATAGATAGTGTATCTCAAAAGCCTCATTTTCCTACATTTTTACAAGAAAACAAAAAAAAAACTAATAATGATTCTAGTCCGCAGCCTCCCAACCTAAATAAATGCTTACCAACCAAACCAAACCCCACAAATTGCTGACTGTCTCAAATTAAATCAACACTACCATAATACCTTTATTTTTATTATGCATTACGTTGTTTGGATTAATGGTTAGCCTTCTTTTAATTTGTGTGGTCAGAGTTCTGAAAAGTATGCTTTAAGAAATAAGAAAAAATATCATTAATTTCTTACTTTTTACTCACAACTATGAACAACAGCATGTTTGTGGGATTGTTGATTTTTCCTTGCATCTTAAGTATCGTTCATCATTGGAATATTCATAGTTGCTTGAGTAGCTTAGGTTTTGCAATAAATAGTATTTGTTCTAATTAATTTTAGTGATAAGAAATAATCACTGTTTCTGCAATAGTGATAATCATAAGAGTTGAAAAAATAGGAAAAATCATAAAAAAACAAGATTGCGCCGTTTCGCCAGTGGGGGGGGGCGAGTGTGATCTCTGCGGTTTGGTGATGGCGTGGGTTTTCTCTTTAAAAATTCGGCACTGTTTTCCGTCTTGGAATTTTTTCGCAGAGGCCTATGGAAAAATATGTAGAATTATTAGATTACAGGTGTAATATTTCTTTCTGGATCTCTGTAGATGTTACTATTTTCTCTTTTCTTTCAGTTTCGCTTATTTTTGCATAAAGCATATCATCTTCTAAGCTTATATAACATTTTGGGTATTCCTCAGAGAGTGTTTTTATTACCTGGCTTATTTCTAGATCCCTTTGCTATTTATTTCTGATGTCTGTTGTGGTCCATATGCAGTCCACCATCGGCGTACAATCATTATTATGCAGTGTTAAAAGGCAAACGTTTTCTTCGGAAGTTTCCGTGGTTTCTCTTAAACGGATAAGTGCATCGGCGTAATTTGATTTTCCAGCTCGGTATTCTATTGAAAAGCTATATTCCATTAATTTTAGAACCCACTTTGTCAACTTGCTACATCGACATTAGATATTTTAAAGGCTTGTAGTCAGTGACACCTTTGAAAAATGTTAGAGCTAAGTAATATCTGATTTTTTTAATCCTATTTACTATAGCCTAAAGTTCTAGCTCTGTTGCAGAATATCTGGTTTCTGGAGGTTTTAGAGCCTTACAGTAGTAGTATAAAGGAAATTCTGGGTCCTCGACATAAAATTGCTGAAGTAGCTATTTTAGATGCATCTGTGCAAAAAATAAATTGTCCGTTAAAATTATAAAATTGACCGACTTACTTGTAGGAAGGTCAATTTGAATTTTCCGAGTTTTACTTCCGAAAATAATTACACAATGTAGTATCGTTTATAGTCACCCGTCGAGGTACAAAGTTTAAGTAAGCTAAAAAACTGAACCGCCGCGCCCGGCCCGCCCAATATGGAAGAACAATTGTGTTATCTGTGATAGCTTATCACCTCCGTTTTTGTACACAATTTTCGGAAGAAAAGCTCGGAAAATCCAAATTGACCTTCCTACAAAAGTAAGTCGATCAATTTTATAATTTTCCGAGCTTTTCTTCCTCAATAATTACACAACGTAGATGTTGAAAGCATTCTTGAGATTTGCAAAAAATGAGCACGTAAGATACATTTGAAAGTAATACAGAATTTTATTATATTTCTATGTAAAGTTACACATGTGTAAATGACATGGACAATTTTAACACTAACCATAAATCACAAAAGAAAATATACAAATTTTAACAATAACCATAAATAACAAAAGAAAATATACATATATATATATATATATATATATATATATGTCCCTATAATATGTAGTAAACCTATAAATGGGCAAAATAATTAACGAATAATAAAAAAAACTAATTATTATTTACATGACTCTAATATAGTATGAGCAAAATTATTGCTTTGTGCAAGGGGTAAATTATAAAATGTTGCAAAAACATTAGAAGAGCTTGTCCACTCCGCTGAATTTCTGATTGTGTCAATATTAACACCTAAACGAGAGGCGGCAGAAGTTGAAGCATGCGTTATGCTGTGCCCCGAAAAATCATGTGTCCAGGCCACTGAACTCTAGTACTTTCTTTAACCAGCGACTAATAGACTGAGCCGTCGCTTTGTAATGAGGTTTCTTATAGGTTAAGATTAAATAATTATCATTTTCCCGTCTAAAATTTTTTGTTGTTTCTATATAATAATTAATAATATTTTTCACACACAGCTCAGGGATTTTTTCAAATGTATAGAAATTTAATAATGGTTGTAATTTATTTTTTCCCGATGTTTTTATTTTGTCAGGTATTTTAATGCTGGTTCATGTGTCACTTGGCTTTATATTTTCTAGTTTTATTTTTGAAAAGGTCTGGGCCCTGTATCCCGTAGTTAAAGCTGATAACATTACCAAATTAAGAGTTAATTTTTCTAGGCTTACTGATTCCAAAGGATGTAAAGTTTTAAAAAAATTTAGTACAATCAGAGGGTCCCATGTTGTTTTGTATTTGGGTTTTGGGGGTTTTTAAATTATAAACACCTTTTTATAATGTTTTCATCATTGATGCTGGGTGGATTAATTAAGTTAATTGCTGATCTGCATATGTTAATTGATGAATAAGAAAGAGAGTTGTTTAATTGTTCTTGAAGAAAAGATATAAACTATATTCAAAAACTTGAAGAGTGTCAGAGTTTTTTAAATGTTGGGAACCTATTCTGGGAGGGCCAATTGGGCACTACTAGAATTCCAGTTGCTTTATTTGTTATTACTTTATTCAAAACTCGAGAAATGAATAAAAATGGTGGGAATGCATAAAAAAACAATTCCAACTTAATGTAAAAGCGTCAACGTAAGTAAACTCGGGATCTGGATACCATGATACATAAGTCAAACATTTTCTATAGAATTTTGTGTCAAATAAATCAAGGGATGGAGTACCAAATTTTTCACAAATTGTTAAATACTTTCTGATTTAATTCATATTCTGTTTCAATGGCTTTAGATCGCGATTCTGCATCCGCTACGATGTTCTCTTTAGTATTTATATAAGACGCAAAGACAATTTGCTTTTGCTTTCACACCAATTCCAGATAGACTTAGTTATTTGATTTAATTTGTTAAATTGAACACTACCTTTTTTTGTTGATGCACGCGATGGTAGTTTTGTTGTCAATTTTTAAAAGAATATTTATGTTTCTTAATGTTTTCCCGAATGACTTGGGCGCATAAAAAGCCGCTAGTATTTCTAGATAGTTTATATGTTCTTGGCATTCAGTATAGGATCAAAACCCATGAATCGTGTTGTCCTCGTACTTTGCCCCCCACCCTGTTTTTGAGGCATCTGTATAATTAGTAACGGTAAAAGTTTTAGATATTTCAATTTTTTGACAGGAATTTAAAATATTTTTAATCCACCAATTAATATCTAGCATTTTATTTTCGGGCAACGTGATTAAATTTTTTTAAAGCAAAAACTTCGTTCTTTCCCAAATTTTCATATGCGCTCAACCATATTTTATGGCCGGACAAGCTGCAACTAATGTCCCTATGACACTAGAAAGTTTTTGAATTGTGCAGCTAGGGTTATTTCTTATTGAAACAAGAGAATTAAAAATGTTTCCTTTTTTTTGGGTCTGGAATTGACATTAACATACGATTTGTGTTAAAAATGTAGCCTAAAAATACCAGTCCTTATGCTGGCTACCCTACCTTAATCGGCACAATAATTGGATTGCTTTTGTTGCAATTTGACACTGGCGATAGGAAGATTCTATAAAAAGTATGTCATCCAAATAAATTACAAATGTGCTGTCGCATTCCCTTAAAATTCTAACAATAGGTTTCAGCAATTTTGGAAGACAGGTAAACTCGTAGAGCTGATTGGATGGATATTAAATAATATGCGTCTTTAAAATCAACGTTAATAAGATATGAATTTTTTGTAAGTAATCTGCGATAATCTTCTAATTTAAAGTGTGGTGCGTCTATAAACTCGTTTAATTTTTTTAAATTTAAGATAAACCTTTATTCTCCATTGGTTTTTTTTTTCTAAGAAAATATGTCGATTAGAACTCGCCGGGTTTTGGCTGGCATTTTAATATAGCACCTATTTTTAACAGTTTATTTATTTGTTCCAGATACAAATAATTTTCTTTTTCTGAAATATTGGGTTTATTTAAATATTTTTGAAAGAGCGTATTTCTAAAAGGTATTTTTACTGCCCTAACCCAAACAGGGTCTTGCGTAATTTTTTCCCGCTTTATCTCAAATTTTGCACCACTTATCCTGAGAGTAGTGAGTAAATAAGAGTACCAGATAAATTTAGACTTTCGATTTTAATTTTTTTGGTAGATAAATATATTTTATCTAAGACTTTGCACCTCTTTAAGGATACTTTGGTACAAACTCTTCTTATAAAAAAGTTTCATTTCTAGCAGATACCGACCTTAACGTAAATGATATAAATAATTGACGTATTTGTGGACCCTGCAATGCAACCTTTGATGCACATCTAATAACCATGATTCTATCGAGTGAAAAGAAGAAGAAAAATGATTAAAATAATCAGTAGGCGCAAAAGAAAAACTGTGCAGTAAGGAGAAAAATTACCAAAGAAACCTCAACCCTTACTTTCCTCCGAAACATATCTCACCTTTACTAAAATTTCAGCTTTTAAAGTCATTTTTTGCTTTCTTATTTTTAATTTGGCTAATGATTCTGCCAAATATAGACCAAGAAAATAGTCATTTTTATCACTGACAAATTCATTCGCAGAATTTTGCCGCAGAAAAGGGATTACAGTTTATTTACTAGGTCTGTCCCTTCTTTTGCAGGTTTCCCTAAGGCGTGTTTTGGGGGTTTGTTCATGGCCACTTACTGATTGAGAAGACTGGGAATCTCTTTAATTCTTTATCGGAGTTTAGCGCAATCTTTTTCGCTCTTAAATATTGCGGATATTTTTTTGGGTTTACCCAACGATTGGTGTTCGGTACATGTGATACCGTCTCACATCAATTCTGCTCTTGTTTAAATGTCCGTCGAGCTTGGCTCGCGTGTCGCGTTTAGCGCTATAGTCCAATTTTGTTTTAAGTCTATTCACGAAAAATAGGCATTTTGCGCACCTTTCACTCGCTTGTGCTTCGGAGCATGTCGAAAGCTCAGAGTCTGATTGGTTCAGAGGAATATTCTCGATTTCAATTTCATAAGGTTTGCTGTTCCGGCGAAGCGGAGGTTGGTAGTTTTCGTCCTGAACAGCCTCCGTGCCTATTTACGCATATACTATGCCAATGCGTACTTGACTGTTACTGCTGCCAACTGTGCGGGTCTGCTGGTTGAGCTGTTGAGCAGGGTCTTATTGAAAATAGGTCGCGCATCGCGTTTTGTAAACGCGGAGCCGTCTCGAGAGTGGGGTATCGATGCGTGGAACACACCACTCTCTCTTATTTGGCCGTTGGCGCATTTAAGATGGGATAAACAATAGGATATGCGATGAAAACATAATCGGTGCTCTAATAAATATGACTGTATAAAAGGAATAAAATTAGGCAACTTTTTTATAATGCAAATAAAAATTTTTAAATATAACAAGTCATATTTTACTTAAGATATTTCACACATTTTCGGATGAGAACATATAAGAAGATAGACCCGAGGATAGGCCCATTCAAAACAGGTAAAATTGCAGCGAGTTTGTCAGTTTTTATATGCCTTGTCAAAATAGGAAAAAATACACTGTTGATTTAGCTTGGATGCCCAAAATTAAAACGATGTAACTGCATTTTTATTGAAACAGAAAAAACGACTTTTTCATATAATAACTTAGCCACTTAAAATAATCTATTAAAAAAAAGGTTGGATCCCCTTGACAAGAAGGTAAATGATTGTGATCAACGTAGTTTAAATCTAAAATTAATGTCGAGAGAAGTGGGTGCCCAAAAATTTGTTTAAACTTTTTTTTGGGGAAAAAAACATAACATAATTCGCATTCAGATAAAGTAACTGCACTTACTTCAATTGATTTTTGATAATTTACCCAATTTATCAACATGATAAAACGAAGCAACTATTCTTACTGTCTTTTTACTTGGATTGTTCCCCCTAGAACTTAAACTAAGTATGCAGATAAAAAGTAGATTCTGGACGTTATGTTTGTACGTAAACACAGCTCAAGCTCAACAAAAACTTAAAGTAATGTAGTAAAAATTTAACTTAGACGTTAGAAAAATAATCTGAAAAAGATATTGCAACTGTCAGCATTATTTTTATTATGCATTACGCTGTTTGGATTAATGGTTAGCCTTCTTTTAATTTGTGTGGTCAGAGCTCTGAAAAGTATACTTTAAGAAATAAGAAAAAATATCATTAATTTCTTACTTTTTACTCACAACTATGAATAACAGCATGTTTGTGGGATTGTTGATTTTTCCTTGCATCTTAAGTATCGTTCATCATTGGAATATTCATTAATAGTGATAATCATAAGAGTTGAAAAAATAGGAATAGGGGGGCGAGTGTGATCTCTGCGGTTTGGTGATGGCGTGGGTTTTCTCTTTAAAAATTCGGCACTGTTTTCCGTCTTGGAATTTTTTCGCAGAGGCCTATGGAAAAATATGTAGAATTATTAGATTACAGGTGTAATATTTCTTTCTTATTTTTGTATAAAGCATATCATCTTCTAAGCTTATATAACATTTTGGGTAGTCCTCAGAGAGTGTTTTTATTACCTGCCTTATTTCTAGATGCCTTTGCTATTTTTTTCTGATGTCTGTTGTGGTGCATATGCAGTCCACCATCGGCGTACACTCATTATTATGCAGTGTTAAAAGGCAAACGTTTTCTTCGGAAGTTTCCGTGGTTTCTCTTAAACAGATAAGTGCATCGGCGTAATTTGATTTTCCAGCTCGGTATTCTATTGAAAAGCTATATTCCATTAATTTTAGAACCCACTTTGTCAACTTGCTACATCGACATTAGATATTTTAAAGGCTTGTAGTCAGTGAAACCTTTGAAAAATGTTACAGCTAAGTAATACCTGATTTTCTTTATCCTATTTACTATAGCCTAAAGTTCTAGCTCTGTTGCAGAATATCTGGTTTCTGGAGGTTTTAGAGCCTTACAGTAGTAGTATAAAGGAAATTCTGGGTCCTCGACATAAAATTGCTGAAGTAGCTATTTTAGATGCATCTGTGCAAAAAATAAATTGTCCGTTAAAATTATAAAATTGACCGACTTACTTGTAGGAAGGTCAATTTGAATGTTCCGAGTTTTTCTTCCGAAAATAATTACACAATGTAGTATCGTTTATAGTCACCCGTCGAGGTACAAAGTTTAAGTAAGCTAAAAAACTGAACCGCCGCGCCCGGCCCGCCCAATATGGAAGAACAATTGTGTTATCTTTGATAGCTTATCACTTCCATTTTTGTACACAATTTTCGGAAGAAAAGCTCGGAAAATCCAAATTGACCTTCCTACAAAAGTAAGTCGATCAATTTTATAATTTTCCGAGCTTTTCTTCCTCAATAATTACACAACGTAGATGTTGAAAGCATTCTTGAGATTTGCAAAAAATGAGCACGTAAGATACATTTGAAAGTAATACAGAATTTTATTATATTTCTATGTAAAGTTACACATGTGTAAATGACATGGACAATTTTAACACTAACCATAAATCACAAAAGAAAATATACAAATTTTAGCAATAACCATAAATAACAAAAGAAAATATAAATATATATATATATATATATATATATGTCCCTATAATATGTAGTAAACCTATAAATGGGCAAAATAATTAACGAATAATAAAAAAAACTAATTATTATTTACATGACTCTAACATAGTATGAGCAAAATTATTGCTTTGTGCAAGGGGTAAATTATAAAATGTTGCAAAAACATTAGAAGAGCTTGTCCACTCCGCTGAATTTCTGATTGTGTCAATATTAACACCTAAACGAGAGGCGGCAGAAGTTGAAGCATGCGTTATGCTGTGCCCCGAAAAATCATGTGTCCAGGCCACTGAACTCTAGTACTTTCTTTAACCAGCGACTAATAGACTGAGCCGTCGCTTTGTAATGAGGTTTCTTATAGGTTAAGATTAAATAATTATCATTTTCCCGTCTAAAATTTTTTGTTGTTTCTATATAATAATTAATAATATTTTTCACACACAGCTCAGGGATTTTTTCAAATGTATAGAAATTTAATAATGGTTGTAATTTATTTTTTCCCGATGTTTTTATTTTGTCAGGTATTTTAATGCTGGTTCATGTGTCACTTGGCTTTATATTTTCTAGTTTTATTTTTGAAAAGGTCTGGGCCCTGTATCCCGTAGTTAAAGCTGATAACATTACCAAATTAAGAGTTAATTTTTCTAGGCTTACTGATTCCAAAGGATGTAAAGTTTTAAAAAAATTTAGTACAATCAGAGGGTCCCATGTTGTTTTGTATTTGGGTTTTGGGGGTTTTTAAATTATAAACACCTTTTTATAATGTTTTCATCATTGATGCTGGGTGGATTAATTAAGTTAATTGCTGATCTGCATATGTTAATTGATGAATAAGAAAGAGAGTTGTTTAATTGTTCTTGAAGAAAAGATATAAACTATATTCAAAAACTTGAAGAGTGTCAGAGTTTTTTAAATGTTGGGAACCTATTCTGGGAGGGCCAATTGGGCACTACTAGAATTCCAGTTGCTTTATTTGTTATTACTTTATTCAAAACTCGAGAAATGAATAAAAATGGTGGGAATGCATAAAAAAACAATTCCAACTTAATGTAAAAGCGTCAACGTAAGTAAACTCGGGATCTGGATACCATGATACATAAGTCAAACATTTTCTATAGAATTTTGTGTCAAATAAATCAAGGGATGGAGTACCAAATTTTTCACAAATTGTTAAATACTTTCTGATTTAATTCATATTCTGTTTCAATGGCTTTAGATCGCGATTCTGCATCCGCTACGATGTTCTCTTTAGTATTTATATAAGACGCAAAGACAATTTGCTTTTGCTTTCACACCAATTCCAGATAGACTTAGTTATTTGATTTAATTTGTTAAATTGAACACTACCTTTTTTTGTTGATGCACGCGATGGTAGTTTTGTTGTCAATTTTTAAAAGAATATTTATGTTTCTTAATGTTTTCCCGAATGACTTGGGCGCATAAAAAGCCGCTAGTATTTCTAGATAGTTTATATGTTCTTGGCATTCAGTATAGGATCAAAACCCATGAATCGTGTTGTCCTCGTACTTTGCCCCCCACCCTGTTTTTGAGGCATCTGTATAATTAGTAACCGTAAAAGTTTTAGATATTTCAATTTTTTGACAGGAATTTAAAATATTTTTAATCCACCAATTAATATCTAGCATTCTATTTTCGGGCAACGTGATTAAATTTTTTTAAAGCAAAAATTTCGTTCTTTCCCAAATTTTCATATGCGCTCAACCATATTTTATGGCCGGACAAGCTGCAACTAATGTCCCTATGACACTAGAAAGTTTTTGAATTGTGCAGCTAGGGTTATTTCTTATTGAAACAAGAGCATTAAAAATATTTCCTTTTTTTTGGGTCTGGAATTGACATTAACATACGATTTGTGTTAAAAATGTAGCCTAAAAATACCAGTCCTTATGATGGCTACCCTACCTTAATCGTCACAATAATTGGATTGCTTTTGTTGCAATTTGACACTGGCGATAGGAAGATTCTATAAAAAGTCATCCAAATAAATTACAAATGTGATGTCGCATTCCCTTAAAATTCTAACAATAGGTTTCAGCAATTTTGGAAGACACGTAAACTCGTAGAGCTGATTGGATGGATATTAAATAATATGCGTCTTTAAAATCAACGTTAATAAGATATGAATTTTTTGTAAGTAATCTAGTGACGCTGCGATAATCTTCTAATTTAAAGTGTGGTGCGTCTATAAACTCGTTTAATTTTTTTAAATTTAAGATAAACCTTTATTCTCCATTGGGTTTTTTTTTCTAAGAAAATATGTCGATTAGAAATCGCCGGGTTTTGGCTGGCATTTTAATATAGCACCTATTTTTAACAGTTTATTTATTTGTTCCAGATACAAATAATTTTCTTTTTCTGAAATATTGGGTTTATTTAAATATTTTTGAAAGAGCGTATTTTTAAAAGGTATTTTTACTGCCCTAACCCAAACAGGGTCTTGCGTAATTTTTTCCCGCTTTATCTCAAATTTTGCACCACTTATCCTGAGAGTAGTGAGTAAATAATGGTCCCAGATAAATTTAGACTTTCGATTTTAATTTTTTTGGGAGATAAATACATTTTATCTAAGACTTTGCACCTCTTTAAGGATACTTTGGTACAAACTCTTCCTATAAAAAAGTTTCATTTCTAGCAGATACCGACCTTAACGTAAATGATATAAATAATTGATGTATTTGTGGACCCTGCAATGCAACCCTTGATGCACATCTAATAACCATGATTCTATCGAGTGAAAAGAAGAAGAAAAATGATTAAAATAATCAGTAGGCGCAAAAGAAAAACTGTGCAGTAAGGAGAAAAATTACCAAAGAAACCTCAATCCTTACTTTCCTCCGAAACATATCTCACCTTTACTAAAATTTCAGCTTTTAAAATCATTTTTTGCTTTCTTATTTTTAATTTAGCTAATGATTCTGCCAAATATAGACCAAAAAAATAGTCATTTTTATCACTGACACATTCATTCGCAGAATTTTGCCGCAGAAAAGGGATTACAGTTTATTTACTAGGTCTGTCCCTTTTGCAGGTTTCCCTAAGCCGTGTTTTGGGGGTTTGTTCATGGCCACTTACTGATTGAGAAGACTGGGAATCTCTTTAATTCTTTATCGGAGTTTAGCGCAATCTTTTTCGCTCTTAAATATTGCGGATATTTTTTTGGGTTTACCCAACGATTGGTGTTCGGTACATGTGATACCGTCTCACATCAATTCTGCTCTTGTTTAAATGTCCGTCGAGCTTGGCTCGCGTGTCGCGTTTAGCGCTATAGTCCAATTTTGTTTTAAGTCTATTCACGAAAAATAGGCATTTTGCGCACTTTCCACTCGCTTGTGCTTCAGAGCATGCCGAAAGCTCAGAGTCTGATTGGTTCAGAGGAATATTCTCAATTTCAATTTCGTAAGGTTTGTTGTTCCGCCGAAGCGGAGGTTGGTAGTTTTCGTCCTGAACAGCCTCCGTGCCTATTTGCGCATATACTATGCCAATGCGTACTTGACTGTTACTGCTGCCAACTGTGCGGGTCTGCTGGTTGAGCTGTTGAGCAGGGTCTTATTGAAAATAGGTCGCGCATCGCGTTTTGTAAACGCGGAGCCGTCTCGAGAGTGCGGTATCGATGCGTGGAACACACCACTCTCTCTTATTTGGCCGTTGGCGCATTTAAGATGGGATAAACAATAGGATATGCGATGAAAACATAATCGGTGCTCTAATAAATATGACTGTATAAAAGGAATAAAATTAGGCAACTTTTTTATAATGCAAATAAAGATTTTTAAATATAACAAGTCATATTTTACTTAAGATATTTCACACATTTTCGGATGAGAACATATAAGAAGATAGACCCGAGGATAGGCTTATTCAAAACAGGTAAAATTGCAGCGAGTTTGTCGGTTTTTATATGCCTTGTCAAAATAGGAAAAAATACACTGTTGATTTAGCTTGGATGCCCAAAATTAAAACGATGTAACTGCATTTTTATTGAAATAGAAAAAACGACTTTTTCATATAATAACTTAGCCACTTAAAATAATCTATTAAAAAAAAGGTTGGATCTCCTTGACAAGAAGGTAAATGATTGTGATCAACGTAGTTTAAATCTAAAATTAATGTCGAGAGAAGTGGGTGCCCAAAAATTTGTTTAAACTTTTTTTTGGGGAAAAAAAACATAACATAATTCGCATTCAGATAAAGTAACTGCACGTACTTCAATTGAGTTTTGATAATTTACCCAATTTATCTACATGATAAAACGAAGCAACTATTCTTACTGTCTTTTTACTTGGATTGTTCCCCCTAGAACTTAAACTAAGTATGCAGATAAAAAGTAGATTCTGGACGTTATGTTTGTACGTAAACACAGCTCAAGCTCAACAAAAACTTAAAGTAATGTAGTAAAAATTTAACTTAGACGTTAGAAAAATAATCTGAAAAAGATATTGCAACTGTCAGCATTTCTACTCGGTCTCTTCTATCTCACACGACTCATTACTTGTCAATCGCACAAACTTGATTCCGGCAAGTTGATCCAAGATACTTTTCTATTTTCTGGCATTAAGGGGACGAGAAAACGCAATTTTTTTTCTTTTTTTGCAGAGTTAATTCCACTGACAGGAAAAACTAAGGCTCTAGGAACTTCGTCTTTTATTTCCTGAATATATTTATTTTTGTTTGGAAACGATTTATCGTTCTTGAGATGTGATATTGATGATACTATATTACTCAAAACAAATGTTTTCAATGGGTCGTCCAGATTTCTTGTTGTCCTTTGTTTGTTCTGAAATAAATGAAATTTGCCCAAGAAAAGAACTTTAACATTTTTTCTAACTGTTACAACGGTTTCTACAAGGTCTTTGAAATGATATATGCTGCGCTTGTATCTAATTTTTGTTTCAATATTTCCGTGAAGAGAAACTATAGTCTATTTGGCATATTCAATTCATTTAAAATGCCTCTTAATTGTATGTCGTGGTCCACCAATGAAAAAAACTTAAAATACAAAAACTAACATGATGTGATGTGGAAGGTATCCCCTAAATTAAAAAAGTAACTTAAGTTTAAAGAGTTTCAGTTACTTATTCTTAGAAATCCTAATGCACGGGAATTTTTATGCTCCACACCTTTACAAGCCTCAGTCCAGTTTTGGATGGCAGACCTTCTTCTCTCTGGCAAGGTCGGCCATAAGCAGTTGGACCCTGAAATTCATCTAGATGGCACTGCCTCCACCACACCTTCATTCAAAAACAGGATAACTGTCCATGACTTTGGAGACCCCATCAATTTTATGATACATTTTTATTAAAATAATAAGTCAACAATAATACAATCTATAAATAACTAAATGTTAATGCTAAGAGATACTTGATACAAAAACAACATATTTATAATAAAAATTAAATTATTACGCAGGTAGACATGATTTGTCAAAAAATTAAAATTACTTAAAAAGGGATTTAGTGAGGGTGAATAAATAACAAAAGACGCTTAATTTTCCTTCAAAATGAAGGTACATCTGCCGATTCTGCAATTTGACAGATGGTTGTCCTTTACATAATCCTGTATCATATTTTTTCATCATCATTTCATCAATTCACCTCCTAATTCCTAGCACCGTACTGATGAGCACCACAAGTGCGAAATCCGGATCTACGGTTACCATTACCTTTTTTGAGGGAAAGCTCGCTATTCATTGATTTTATTAAAATTACTGTTTGCACTTTTAACCAAAACCTTTTAATAACTATTCTTGTTTTAATCCAGAAAAGATACCAAGAAAATTTTACAGTTTTAGTCAGGCTTCAGTTTGAACAAAACTTATTTTTAAATTGCTCTTTTTTCTGGAACTTATGCACCAGCCAAGTCAAAAGTTCCTTGACTGGGAATACAGATAAATATTTATTAAAAAAAAATACTTTTAAAAAACAAGCTTTTATTAAATGCACTCAAACGTAGAAAATAATTTTTGATCTCTTTTAATACCATAATAAAAGCGATGGGCGCAAATTCAAAATTTTAACTAAATTTATTATGGGTGGATTTAAAAATAGTTTTTTATTCCTGCCCAAGCAAAGTTTTTGAGAATTTTGCCTGCTTCATCATCAAAGCCTCACCACCTCTGATGTTGATAATTTTTGGTACAGATGTTCTACTCTCCATCGCTTAAATAAAAATTCCAAAATTTTTGTTTTAATAAGTAAATTTTTGAAACTTAAACAAGCTGCCAATTTTACACAAACATGTACTAAAATACCTTTAAAACAAGTGCATTTTTATAATTGCCAGTAAAGGCAGAGCAGGTACACAAAAAGATGTATACTGTAAAAAAAAAGAGTAATACCTTGTTTTAAAAGCCCATTTTAATGATGTATCACATGACCTAAATTTTAAAACTATTTTTTTTTATATAAAAAAATATCTTTTTTATAAAAAATGGTATTTTTAAAAAAGTTTTTTTATTTTTAACTGTTTTAAAACAAAAAGTACATTATGTGATAAATAATTAGGTATTTAAAATAGCTTTAAAACCACTGTCCCAGTGCAGTTATTGAGATAATTCAATTCAATTTTTTAAGTACATGTTTGTTTGAGCAAAATTGGAAGTTTTTTTTTTAATTTTCAAGAATTAATTTTAAAAAAATAAATGATCAAATTTTTTTTTCATGACCCTTATGGGTAGAATAAATGCACCCAAAATTATCGAAATTGGGGAGATAGTCTGCAAAACCTCCCCTTTTTTTGCTTGTTTCATATGAAATGACCCTTACCAGTGTATCCTTCCTGTACAACTGATGGTGTAATTTTTTTTTTCTAAATCTTCAACTATTTCTGCGAAACGAAAATTGGAGTTGGCTACTACACTGACTGAAGGCAATACAGAGAAAACCAGTAAATTTAGCATTGCAACAAAAAATGAGAAATAAATTTCAAAAACTATTTTAGTCATCTGAGGACAGATCCGATGTTTCCATTGCTAAACACGTTTTTCTGTTTGCCTTTTCTAAGTTATATAAAAAAACAAAAATTAACTGTTGGTAAAAAATTATAAGGGTTTTGGGTATTTCTGAAGGTATTTCAAGCAAATAAAAACTAACACTGAACATTGCATCTTATTAACTAAATGTGTCAAGTTCTAAGCTACAGGTTAGGGTGCTTTTGAAAAATTTATGAAAAGTTGCTAAAGTTTTTCCATAGGACTTCTTCACAAATCTACAAAGAAAAATGGTATTATACAAGAATTTTATTTCTCCAGCTAAAAACGACTTGATATATCAAATCAATCATCAAATCAAGTCAAAAAACGTTTATTGTAATAAAGTGTTAACAGTAACTTAAAAACTAGGCCTATCAAGAAATAAACGTTGAGTAGAGCCACTGAAGCATTTTCATGCTTGTACGTGGCTTAGGATGTCAAAATCGATTTATTTTCTCACAGATTGGTAGTAATGTCACAAATTAGTTTGATTGTCACTGATCGGGTAAACACGTCACAATCGAGCGAAATGCCTAATTAATTAATTTTGGTTAATTACCAATGCTGACACTATTTTGATTTATGAAACCATTGTGAAACTCTGAGGTTTATTGGAAGTACTTTAAATTTACAAGATCATTAAAAACTTTTCGACCTCTGTCAAGAATCCATGTTTGTGTCGCTCTTTTAAACTGACTAAACTTCCTAATAGAAATAATTGGTTTGGAAAGCATGTTGTAAAGTCTTGGAGAGAAATATTTTACTGAGTGTTGCTCGTGTGTCTTTTGAGTTGTGGAAGGATATGCGTTTTTCCTATTTCGTGTATTTATACAATTATTTTTTAACTTTAAATCCATTTTGCCACTATTTATATATTTAAGAATCTCAAAACAATACAATAAATCCATTAACCCACTCTCTTGAAAAAGGTTATCTGTAGCATACATAATTTTATAAACCATCTATGAGTTGTGTTCAGACAATTTATATGTTTTTCAGCTATGACTCCCCACCCAAGAATTCCATAAGTAAGATGACTTTGAAAGAGAGACAAAAACATGGTCTTTAGTTCATTTGCAGTGAGAAAATCTTTTAAATATATTAATTTTGAGCTTGTTTGATATGTCTTTAGATTGTTGTTTCCAACTTAACTGGTTATCTATGGTTAGACCAGATATTTGATACTTTTGACCTCTAGTATTATACTATCGTTGATTTTTAAATTGCCTAAAGATGGCAGATTGTTCCGGTATGTCGAGAATGGAACGTATTTAGTTTTTGCTATGTTCAAAGTTAGTTTATTCAAGTTAAATCAATCTCTTAACAATGACTTATCCATCTTTATCATTTGATTTACTTTTTCCCAAGATTCGGCACCGCAAAATATTGCGGTATCATAAGCGAAACATATGGTGGTGCTGTTAGTCTTTAATTTGAGCATATCATTTATGTAAGTAGTAAACAACAAAGGACCCAGCACTGTCCCTTGAGGAACACCAAAGGTAACTTCTCTTTCTTCGCGGATGACACCTTCTACATCTACTTTTTGTTTTCTTATAGAAAGATAACGTTTCTAGAAACAGGCTATTTTGTTATATTTCCAGTTTGTTTTGAAAATTTGGGGGTGCTTTTAATTTTTGTGCGTAGTTTTTGGCCAAATTACTTTAATATTTATTAAACTCGTTTGTTATTTGTTGTTTGTCTGTTATTACATTATTGTTAATTTTTGTCGGTTGTATTGTTACTTTTTTCTTCTTATCCTTACGAAGTTTATTTACAGCGTCCCACATTCCTGATCGAGATCGCTTGACTTCTTTTATTAGTAAACGTACCTTATTTTTGGATCTATTATATTCAGTTTTTATGTTGGCATTTTCTGGATGTTCCAAGATATTACGATACAGTCGATCTTTATTTTCTTATATGTCTATATAAATTAGACGTCATCCAGTTTTTAGAAAAAATATAATTGTATTTTGTAATTTTTCTACTTATGTTGTTATTCTCAATATAGAATTTCAGTTTGTTTAAAAATTTTTCCACATTTACACTCACATTATCTTTCTCTTGTGATAGGTTTTTTTTTAGATTTTTGTAGTTATTAAATCGTTTTAAGTTTTCTTGTATTTTTTCATTTTGGGTGTGGATTGTTTGAGGCAGTATTAAAGCCACTGGGTAATGATAAGTTATATTGGTTTCAAATATATGGTCTAAGCATGATTTGGTACTTGGACGTGTGACTTTATTGATATAAGATTTGAATCTATACTGAGCCATTATGTTTTTGTAATTTTCAATAAATTCGTTGCCTTTTAACAAATTTATGTTTATGTCTCCTACAAGAACATAAAATTGGCAATTTTTTCGATTTTATAAATATTCGGTTAAATTTTCGTTAAACAAGTGTTCGTTTATTTGAGGGACTTATTGACTGCTGATATGAGCATATTTTAATTTTGAAAATTTAATGATAATTCTATTATTGTAGTTTGACCAAAGGGAACGACAGAGTAATCGTATTTTAAGCTAGATCTAGCATAGATAATTACACCATCATTTTTGTTAGAATTGCCCTGATTGTATAGTATCTCGTAATTTCTAATAACTAAAAGGTGTTTTCTCCAGACTTCTTTGTTTGAAAGTTTCGGATAAAATTATAAAGTCATATTGAATGTTTAGTGAGTTTAAAAAAACACAGCTGGCACTCAGACTGCATATGTTTACATGAAAAATTTTAAGAGAAGAGCGATTAAAATCTTTGTACTTTGTATTAAATATATGAGCGTTTTCCATTTGCTCTGTATAGACCAAGTCCTTTTCAAAGTTTGCTAAAAAATGCAATCAATAGGTAAAAATAAAAAAATAAAGCTAAGCTAATTTAACACAGAAGACTCCTTTTTATAATTAATTAATTTTAACTAATACGTTCTTAAAATATCTAAAACAGTAACCCAGTAAGTTGCGTAGAAGAGAGAAAAAAATGAAAATTTAGGTTAAAAGTATTAAAATTAGTAATAATAAAAGAATCAAAAGCAGAATAAATATTTGAATAAAATATTGAGCAAAGAGAGAGAGAGTAGGTAACATATTTATTTTTTTTGTTTTTATTGATTTATTTTAAGATATTTTAGTGTATTTTGTATTACTTCTTAAAAATTTTCTTTCTATCTTCTTTCTTATCTTTATCCTCTTTTTCTTTCTTGCTCTTTTCTGTCTCTTCTTCGCTGACTATGTTTCTTCTTCGGTTATATCAAAAAGCTTTGTGCTTGGATTTTTTAGTTCTTTGTGAGTAAATTTTTTTCCGTTGACAAAAAGCGTATTCTTTTTTATGTTTGCGGTCTGGTTTTTTTCTTTGGCAAACTTCAAGTGTGTTTTAAGTAACTATTGAACGGCGTATTTCAGTTGAATAGTCTGGAGATACAAATATCTTAGTACCTTTCAGTCGCTTGCCGTTTTTGAGTATTTCTTGCCTTAGAAAAAATTTTATTAATTTAAACAAACAGGGCGGTTCTTGCCTTCTTCTGGTTTTCCGTATCTTCTAAAATTACGAGTATCAGAGAATTTACATTTCACTTTAATTTTGTTATTTATTACGTCTAAGCAGTTTTGCAAATCTGCTAGCGCATCAGGTTTTTCTTCTAAATCGTAAAAGATCAAGTCATACTTTTTGTATTCTTTCTCTAACTGATCTATTTTTTGTTTCAATTTTGGGTTCTCTTCTTTCAGCACTGCATTTTCTTCTTCTATTTTGTTCAGCTAACCGGAGATTTCCGATTTTATTAAGCGAATTTCATTTTTAAGTTCTGTATTATTTGTGCTATTTTGTTGTTTAATCTCTTCCGTAGTACTTGCAAGTTTTTGAATGAAATCATAAAGGTCCTTGTTGGTAACATTTTCCCATTTCAGTTTGAAAATAGATTTAAAACTATCGAATACTATAAACTTACAGTGGCTGTCTATTCTTTTTGTTCCGTGACGATGTATTAGTACCTTATTACTACTGCACTTTTTTTGGGAGTATACTACCTTTATTTTGTTTTATTGTTATTTTCAAAATATATTCACTGTTTTCCGCGATATAACACAGTTTTCTTAAATTTTAGACACAACTAATATGTAGTACTTAGTGTAAAATTTCGAACTATACCAAATTTGGTATTTAATAGGCTATTTAAATCAATAATTCAAGTACTTTTGCCGGAGCAAATCTGATGTGCTGATGTTCTATCAATTGCGGAACAATTAACATATATAACATGCAATCACAGTTTAGTATTATTTGATAGTATATTAAAAAACAAGGTTTGAAAACGACTCTTTCCACACGAGCGAGACATGTTGGTGAACTGAGCCGAAGGCGAGATCCACAAGTCGAGCGAGTGTGCATGGAGGTTTTCAAACGTGTTTTTTACGATGTTTTTTTCTACAAACTGCAAATAAAAGAATAATGAGTATTTGCTTTGACATTTTAAATATTTTGAAAACTTCAATATGAAGTTTATTTTTAAAAATTTACATGGTAATTTGACAGTATGTGTGTGCAAAAAGTTAAGCGCACATCGTGCGCAAAATACCAGTTGCAGAAGCTGTCTAGCGTGCGCAAAACTCGGTTTTCAGAGGCAGTAGTAAAAAAAAAGCTGTTAAAGCCTAATTATGTAAGCAAAATCTTAATTTATATTTCTTACCATAATACCACAAGACATTAGGATATAAAACCCACTCTTTATGTGGTGAGATCTTCTTTCGTACATATTCCCTGATTTGCTTAGTCATGGTTTTTGGAGGCCAATAACAGTGTTTTTCATCTTTTGAAAAGCATCTTTCTGGCACAGTAGCTACAGTTTTTTCTTCAATAAAATGAACGATTGCCTAATCATTTTCTATTCTTGCTATTGTATTAGAGTTGTATACTCAAAGTTATCAGTACAAAATATAAATAAAATACAATTAAATATCCTATAAAATACAATACATTACTGCATTGGTTGGTGACCAAATTTTTTTTTGGTTTGTTGTTCACTTGGTTGGGATTGGGGTCAGTGGTGATTGATCAAAAAAACAACTTAATTATTGTAACAAGTATTAAAAATTTCAATTTGTTGTTGTTGTGTCTTTTTTTCCACAAGTTAAACTTTAATCATAAAAAACGTTTACAAGATAAAAAGTATCTATCGAATCATATTGGTGCTATCAACAGTACCATTACTTTAAGAAAATGCACAACAATAACAAAATAATTATTATTTATTATAAGAGATCCTACTAGTCCTTTTAACGTGTTTTTAGTTGTGTACAGTTCTGCGTCGTTATATCTATGTTTTTTATCAGCAACATCATAGCATGTTAAGATTTTACTGTGACAAAAAGAAACTAAAATTAGGTAAGTGAGAAAACTTGTTTTTTGTGTCTTTTTTGTTATTTAATAATTTAATAATAGTATTTTTGTAGTATGTTTTTGTCTTTTTTTTCTTATTGTTTCTTTTTATTCTATAACTACGACTATTTAAATTTAAAAAAAAAAAAATTTAATTCTTAGAAAATTTTTTTGAAAAGGTTTTTTAAAATTTTTGAATAATTGAATTTTATTGACTTACCACAAAAAAATAATGCCTAAATTTACGTAATATTGAGTATTTAAAATAAAAAATAAAAAAAGTTTTTCTGCTCTAAACATTCTTGTAATTTTCTCTATAAAAAAATCTTTTATACTGTGCTAAAAACCATTTCTTCTCGGTTCTTTCAGAACCCTGAGGATGCATTGAAATAAATGCGAAACATGTCGGCAATAATTAAGTTGTTTCTTTGATCAATCACCACTGACCCAAATTCCAACCAAGTCAAAAACAAACAACACATTACTTATAAAATTATGTTTTTCACATCAGTAATCTTGAAATTAAATACTACTAATATTACAAATGTGAAAGTTTGTATGTGTGTATTACTTATAAAATTATGTTTTTCACATCAGTAATTTTGAAATTAAATACTACTAATATTACAAATGTGAAAGTTTGTATGTGTGTATATACATAAAAGTAGTTTGTCAGTAATTATAATTTATATAGAGTGGATTATGTTGTTCAAAAAATCAAATTCTAATAGTTATTTTGTAGATGTCTGTCTTGTCTTATTGTATTTGGTTAATTAAAATGTTGTACTTACTCTTGCATTTTAAAAAGAGTTTTAAATTTTACTCTTAAGTAATACCTAGTTTGTAGGTTTAAGATCCGACACTGAGAAAAACGGGTTTTCTAGTAAAAATGACTATATTTAGGGTTAGTCTGACAAATCGCTCTAGTTGAAACAACTGATTTGATCTAGTTAACGTAAAGCTGGTAACCGTAACCAGTTTTTATAGTTACTTTAACCGCTTTTTTTTTGTCAACAAAAATCAAGTTATTTTTACTAAAGTTTTGTGCTCACAGCAACTAAAGTCATCTTAAACCTTACTGAAAATTCTAGTAGGTCCTAGCCAGATTTCGTAGTAGGAGCAACTACATAACTTTTGACCAAAGTGTTATGGTAAGGGTAACTAGGAATTCTGGTTGAAACAACCAGATTTTCTGTCGTTTGTGAACGCGCATGCACGGGTTTCGAACCGATGTGGTTTGACGTTTAACAAAATGTCAGACGTCAATGATCGAGCATCGCCGTCGAACTCAAAAGTTTTTTGATTGTTTTTTATGATATTTTTCAAAATTCGAAATTTTTAATCAGTAAATCAGTTGCCTCGTTTTATCATTAACATTTGTTACTAACACTTGTACTGTTTCAGCGCTGAAAATTCCACTAGGCATGAAGGTAAGTCATTTCCACATGGTCAAGAAAATTTTTTACTTACTGGGCAATGGACATCACAAATGACATTTTGGCAATTGACTAGAACAATCAGCAATATTTTCAATTAACGCAAAACGAGATTAAATCATTCACACGAAGAAAACACACATATCTCTGCGCGCCACCAGCTGCAAAAAATATGGAAACAAGTCAAAACTGTGTAATAGACGACATCTATCAGCGTCATCGAAAGAGGAAATGCAACGTCAGAACTTATACAGTCACTGGAATTACCTGGAATCAATTGTATACACCAAACAGTTGTATGTATATCACGCCGCATCCAATAAACATCGCCATGACCTTCAACGGAAAAAGGCAAGAAATCTTATTAAACACCACCGGTATTATCAATCTCACCGAGTACTGCATAATCCAAACAACACGACTTGACCCACCTCAAGGTTAACGAGCAATAATTGGGTCAACGCCTTGAAAATATCATGTGGAAGAAAATAAAACATCACTCATACGTCGCCAGTTCTATTACCCTTTTTGGGGCAATATGCGTCACCGTAATGATATGGTTCATCTTTGAAAGATGTCCTTCCAGCATTAGACGGTCAGCCACTGAGCCGAAATAACTTAGCACTAAAGAAATCTTGGGTCCACTTCAAGACTTATCCACCACAGACACCGCCGGTGAGAGTGGGGAGCATGTCTAATCGACAGGAAATATTTTTAGGAAATTCTAAATTTTTTATTAAATTTTATTAGGTACATTTATTAATTTTAGTTAGCTATGCGTTATAGTATATTTTAAATAATTTAAACAATAACGAACCTTCAGTCAAGGTTCATTCTTAACAATGTATAACAAAAATATTTTACATTGCGTGGTGTATTACAAAATTTAGGTGTTTTGAGATTTTTCATAAAATAGTAAGCTTGCCTTGGTTAATAAAAACTGGCGTGATCTTCCGGGGTTGGCGCAATGCTAGTTTATGTTAAAACTCATATATAAACTGTAACAAAATACGTAATAAACCAGTATTCAACTAGTACTAAAACAAGACAGTTTTTTTACTCAATAAACCTACTACGGCACAGCCACCTTGCCTTTGATCTATATTGAGGCTGCTATAGAGTAGTAGGGAATAAAAACAGCAGGAGATCCCTGCCCTTTTCAAAGCCCGTATACTGCCGATTATTCTTATTCAAATATTTTTTTCCTGACACTAATCTGACAATTTGCTCTATTGGTTTAGGCATTTCAAAGTCGGGGGCCATAGCTGAGTTAACTCGCCTCGCATCAATCTGTCAACTAATAACTAGGTTTATGGGCGCGTGACTTTGGAAAATGGTGAAAATCTTTTAAAATAGTTGCAAAAAAAGACTGTTAAGGATAAATTTGGGTACCTAGGCAATAAAGGTAGGTGGAAGTATTTTGAAAAGTAGTAAAAAGCCATTATTTTGGCTAGGGGGACAACTTAACGTGGTAGATTGCACATGGGCATTCTCTGATGAGATTGCCATAAGCAATTGTGCATGAAATCGGCTACCAGGTTTCTTTTCGATGTGCGCGGCGGAAAAGTCTCGCGCGTTTATCATACCGAAGGTGAGTAAAATGTGCGTAGAGTAGGGATTAGCTTGGCCAATAACGTACGAATATCTAGCATTTGGCAAAGGCGGCAATTTTAAAAAGGTAAGGCGTGAAATGGTTTTGTTTTTGCTACAAAACAAATAAACTAGGTATAAAAATAAGTATAAAAATTGTTTTGTTAAAAATATAGTTAGTGTAGCTTCTAATCCGGCCGCCGTAGCGCAGTGGGCAGCGTATCTGCCTGCCGCACGGAAGGTCCCGGGTTCGAATCCCGGCTAGGTGCATGGATATTTTGTGTTTGTCTTTAACTTTGCAAAAACACTTCGCTAATACTGGGCATTGATCCTGTGATGGATGGAAAAGTCCCAGTATATATATATAAAAAAAAAATATCTAACGATATTTGTATATTTCTTGTCTCATCATGCACACAATTAAAAATATATTAAAACTGACATGGGTAATTTCAAAGAACCACTCTAGTTTTTTAGATCTATGGAAGGTAAATATTTCAATAATAACAAAATTGTCCCCACCTCTCCTGTTGCATGTAACTAAATTATACAAATCTTGCTTACCAATTCTGGGGCAAACTGTCCAGGTAAAATTGACCACTCTTCTAAATATTTACTTAAACTTTTTTTAGATTTCTGAATATTTCTTTGACTAGGGTATGGACAGCAACTTCACTGTTGGAAAGGACGTCCCAGTTATTCTTTAAGAATATACGACTGTCCTTTGCACGGGTAACCACTGATGAGCCTACGCTGGTTACCTAAGGCGAAAAATCGTTTAATCATTTCTCTTTTCGCTTTGGTCCTTTGTGTGTTCCTTGTGGGATGCCCATCCAAGTTTGAATTTTCGTTATTTCCCCCCAAGATCTTTTGATCTTTTGTTTTCTAAAACTAAACCTGTTTAGCAACACTTCTTTTTTTTTTTTTGAAATTCAAAGCTAAATGAACATGTACCAGCCCTTCGTGCAATGGCTGGATTGGTAAAAGCAAAAAGACCAACTGCTAGGCAGTGGTGAGTCCTAGCGTAAGACCCCAATATCCGCCCTGCCTGCAGCACCATTCTCTCCACCCGCCCACACACGTCTCATGAAGTCGGCGTGGATGCTCGACCCCCACCGCAGAACATGGTTGATGGCTGTAACATTGAAATGATCCGACAGCCCAAGCATGTCCACGGCAGGGGAGTTGCATCGTGGCCATATTCCACGTGCCCCGATGATGATTGGCAAGACGTGTATGGGTTTGTCCGGCCATAGCTTCTTTGCGGCCTCTCTGAATTTCAGGTTATCGTACTTCGCCCTCTTTCGTACCCACGCCTCGTCCAAGGTTGTTTCGGCGCCGTCCCAACTTATTTGAGGGTCGACCACCAGAATGGAGTTATCTTTGTGAATCGCCAAATCAGGTTTAAAGAGTTCCGATCCGCCACTTCTTATTCCTAGCATGATTAGCCACCATCTTGGCGATGATATTATGGCGGCTAATCCTGCTATCATGAGTGATGTGGCATCTCTGGAGGATGTGGCAAGTTGTTTCGTTAACGCCACACCCACCCCTACAACTGCGTTAGTCGGCAGGGTTGGAGGGGTGGCCCCTAGAAGGTAGGGCGCCGGCGCGAAGATGAACCGCCCTGACGAAGTCCCTGCTGGTCCAGCCCGCAGGTTTCGACCTTAGCCATTTTCGGCTAGCAGAGTCTTCAGATGCCTGCTGCAAACCCTTGCACGTAGGCATCCCCGACATCTGCTGCCTCCAATGCTGCGACGCAGGGACATCGCCGGCCAGTTTCTGCAGTCTCTCGAAGACGGCTCTAATTCTCCCCGACTGCATAACTCTAGAGACGGTCGGGTCCTCCGTAGCCGACAGAAGATTCGTCATCCTCCTTATGAGTTGTTGTGGAACTGCTCTCCGAAGCTCCGGGATTCCAAGGCCACCATCCCGTAAGGCAGCGTGAATGGTAGCATTTGCCGTCGTCACCGGTAGGTGTAAGATGCGTTTGACGGATGCTCTTACGGAACGGTCGATGTCACGAAGTGCATCGCCAGTCACCCTGGAATTTTGGAGCCCATAGAGCAGTTTGGGGATTAGAAAGCGTATCATGATGACGATCTTCTGGTCGGGTTTTAGGGGGGCCTTCTGGACTCTTTCGAGCCACACAGCCAGGTTATGAATATTGGGCTTTCTCACTCCCGTCGCCCCGAAGTATTGGCCCAAGTACTTAAAGGGATTAATCTGGTCCAACACTGGAATCCTCGCCCCCGCCAGGCTAAAAACCGGTCTCGAGGCCGCGATCAAGATGGCCTGGCGCAAACAGATACGGACTTCCCCGCATTCAGCTTCATGCCCCTCCTCTCCAGGAGGTCCGACACGCACGACAGCATAAGCGGTACCTCGGAATTGTTATCCGAGGTGACCACTAAGTCGTCCGCGAACGCCATCGCTGCGCATCTCGCCTCCGGGGTCAAGGAGCCTCCAATGAACTTAGTGTTCAGTTCTTCCAGCAACTCGTCGACGACGTAGTTAAAAAGTAAAGGTGAGAGCGGATCGCCCTGTTTAACCCCGCGGTTGATCTTAAAGGAGCGCGTCGAAGCGCTCCCTACGCGGATCGATGTCTCGGCCACCTCAAGCGTTCCCATAACGTACTCAATGGTACCACGTTCAATGCCCATGCGGCGTAGGGACCTCTCGATCGATCGATGGGACACACTGTCGAACGCCTTGGACACATCCAAAGACACAATATTATATTCCTTCCCGGCCTCCACTTTTGTTTGATTAGTGGATTAAAGTCACAATGGAAAACTCAAATTTGTATATTTTAATTTACTTTTGTTTATTTTTACGAAAAGTATATTTTTTCTGATACAGAAGTATTATAAAGCCGGTCAAAGTGTTTATTTATTTGAAAGATTAATTACTTACTATATATCAAAAAGTTAATTTTGGTAAGCAACCATTTTTTCTGTAAGGCATAATGCTATTATAAATTGGAATTTTGGCCAAGTAAAATAAAATACTTTCTATATTTAAAAAAAAAATATTGAGACCATTTTTTAGACTTATTGTATTTTAATTACTAAAAAACAAGTACTCTCTAAAAATAATAAACCAAAAATTTGCATTTTAAATTAGCAGCCTTTTGTGTAATGTAAATAAAATATGGTCTCCCTCATACAGCAGATATCCTTATTTCTTATTTCATGGCCTCTTTTCAGGCTAAACAGGAAGAAGCCACGTTTATTTTTATAGTACACAAATGCGAGGGAGTTGGATAATCAATACTTTATTTAAACTGGATTTTTTTTTTAATTTTGCCAAAAATATTACATAAAATATACAATTTATGTCTTATGAAGAAATGGATTGTTTACCCCAAAGGCGGCATTTTTAAATGCCAACAAGCCAATTTTGATGTTTGTTTTCGCTTAAGACAAAACGAGTTGCAACTGAAAAATATCAACAAAAAATATACGTAAATTTTGGAATCACCGATATTTTGTTTAGTTAGAGAACATTATGGGCGATTATACGGGATGTCCTCAAAAAACGAGATATGAAAAACTAGTTTTTTTTTTTAATTGGTACTTTTATTACAAGCAGTTTGGAGTGCGTGTGCCTTCTTAAAAATCAATCTATGCTAAACAATATCCATTACCCAAACGCCGGCGCATAGTATTTGGTCAAATTCTGTCCTAAAAGCCATGTAGGTTTCATATGTGGTTGGCAGCTCTAGAAGATTGGTGCAAGTATGAGCTATTGGGCTTCTAGTCACGCCACTATTACAATTAAAATCAATTTTTATTTTTGAATTTACCAAGTCTGAACCAGTGCAAAATCTTAAAAATGATGACCTCGTTTTTTCGTCGGATTCCCTTATATATCTTTTCATAAAAGAGAACATCCTTTTTTTTAAAGTAACACTCGTGGCATATCGGACAAAGCCTTTTTGTTTCTCACTTCATTACGACCAGGCCTCCAATGTCTAATGGAGAATCCAGACACCTACAGACCTGGACCGGTATTCTCGTAATACGTAACGTTTTGAAGTCGCTAAGCGAAACGAATAGCGAACAGCGCGCTCAACGGCACGCTGACCAACGACTTTTCGTATTCGCTCTGCCGAACGCGCTGCCCTGCGAGCAGACAGAATCAAATTCGCTTAGCACATCTTGGCATAACCGAATTTTGCATTTTTATTTCTTGTTAGTCTTGTCGCTCCTTTTCTTTTTCTATGTGATCCCTAGTTCAGAAAGGGTAAATCAAATGGTGACTTGCACAAGTGCTTGTTGATCCTTGATGGTTTGGTTTAGCTCAGTTAAACCCGCCCTGTGATATAAACTAGTAGCACGTTCCCGCACAGTGTGCGGGAAAAAGTTTACCCCGAGACTTAACCGCACACCTACAAAAAAATTCCGCACTCAGTGCGGGAAAGTTTAAATTTATTCCGGCACTCAGTCAGGGAAAGTGGTGTTTTCCGGCACGGTCGTATATTGATATTGATACTTTATTATGTAGCATTATGTAGCACTTCTTTTTTTTTTGAAATTCAAAGCTAAATCTACATGTACCAGCCCCTTGTGCAATGGCTGGTTTGGTAAAAGCAAAAAGACCAACTGCTAGGCAGTGATGAGTCCTAGCGTAAGACTCCAATATCCGCCCTGCCTGCAGCACCATGCTCTCCACCCGCCCACACACGTCTCATGAAGTCGGCGTGGATGCTTGACCCCCACCGCAGAACATGGTTGATGGCTGTCACTTTGAAATGCTCCGACAGCCCAAGCATGTCCACGGCAGGGGAGTTGCATCGTGGCCATATTTCACGTGCCCCGATGATGATTGTCAAGACGTGTATGGGTTTGTCCGGCCATAGCTTCTTTGCGGCCTCTCTGAATTTCAGGTTATCGTACTTCGCCCTCTTTCGTACCCACGCCTCGTGCAAGGTTGTTTCGGCGCCGTCCCAACTTATTTGTGGGTCGACCACCAGAATGGAGTTATCTTTGTGAATCGCCAAATCAGGTTTAAAGAGTTCTCCATCCTGGTGACGCACATGGGGTTCCTCCTCGATCCGCCACTTCTTACTCCTAGCATGATTAGCCACCATCTTGGCGATGATATTATGGCGGCTAATCCTGCTATCATGAGTGATGTGGCATCTCTGGAGGATGTGGCAAGTTGTTTCGTTAACGCCACACCCACCCCTACAACTGCGTTGGTCGGCAGGGTTGGAGGGGTGGCCCATAAAAGGTAGGGCGCCGGCGCGAAGATGAACCGCCCTGACGAAGTCCCTGCTGGTCCAGCCCGCAGGTTGCGACCTTAGCCATTTTCGGCTAGCAGAGTCTTCAGATGCGTGCTGCAAACCCTTGCACGTAGGCCGCCCTGACGAAGTCCCTGCTGGTCCAGCCCGCAGGTTTCGACCTTAGCCATTTTCGGCTAGCAGAGTCTTCAGATGCCTGCTGCAAACCCTTGCACGTAGGCATCCCCGACATCTGCTGCCTCCAATGCTGCGACGCAGGGACATCGCCGGCCAGTTTCTGCAGTCTCTCGAAGACGGCTCTAATTCTCCCCGACTGCATAACTCTAGAGACGGTCGGGTCCTCCGTAGCCGACAGAAGATTCGTCATCCTCCTTATGAGTTGTTGTGGAACTGCTCTCCGAAGCTCCGGGATTCCAAGGCCACCATCCCGTAAGGCAGCGTGAATGGTAGCATTTGCCGTCGTCACCGGTAGGTGTAAGATGCGTTTGACGGATGCTCTTACGGAACGGTCGATGTCACGAAGTGCATCGCCAGTCACCCTGGAATTTTGGAGCCCATAGAGCAGTTTGGGGATTAGAAAGCGTATCATGATGACGATCTTCTGGTCGGGTTTTAGGGGGGCCTTCTGGACTCTTTCGAGCCACACAGCCAGGTTATGAATATTGGGCTTTCTCACTCCTGTCGCCCCGAAGTATTGGCCCAAGTACTTAAAGAAATTAATCTGGGCCAACACTGGAATCCTCGTCCCCGCCAGACTAAAAACCGGTCTCGAGGCCGCGATCACCTTTTTGTTGCCGCCAGATGGCCTGGCGCAAACAGATACGGACTTCCCCGCATTCAGCTTCATGCCCCTCCTCTCCAGGAGGTCTGACACGCACGACAGCATAAGCGGTACCTCGGAATTGTTATCCGAGGTGACCACTAAGTCGTCCGCGAACGCCATCGCTGCGCATCTCGCCTCCGGAGTCAAGGAGCCTCCACTGAACTTAGTGTTCAGTTCGTCCAGCAACTCGTCGACGACGTAGTTAAAAAGTAAAGGTGAGAGCGGATCGCCCTGTTTAACCCCGCGGTTGATCTTAAAGGAGCGCGTCGAAGCGCTCCCTACACGGATCGACGTCTCGGCCACCTCAAGCGTTCCCATAACGTACTCAATGGTACCAAGTTCAATGCCCATGCGGCGTAGGGACCTCTCGATCGATCGATGGGACACACTGTCGAACGCCTTGGACACATCCAAAGACACAATATTATATTCCTTCCCGGCCTCCACTTTTGTTTGATTAGTGGATTAAAGTCACAATGGAGAATTCAAATTTGTTTATTTTAATTTACTTTTGTTTATTTTTACGAAAAGTATATTTTTCTGATACAGAAGTATTATAAAGCCGGTCAAAGTGTTTATTTATTTGAAAGATTAATTACTTACTATATATCAAAAAGTTAATTTTGGTAAGCAACCATTTTTTCTGTAAGGCATAATGCTATTATAAATTGGAATTTTGGCCAAGTAAAATAAAATACTTTCTATATTTAAAAAAAAATATTGAGACCATTTTTTAGACTTATTGTATTTTAATTACTAAAAAACAAGTACATTCTAAAAATAATAAACCAAAAATTTGCATTTTAAATTAGCAGCCTTTTGTGTGATGTAAATAAAATATGGTCTCCCTCATACAGCAGATATCCTTATTTCTTATTTCATGGCCTCTTTTCACGCTAAACAGGAAGAAGCCACGTTTATTTTTATAGTACCCAGATGCGAGGGAGTTGGATAATCAATACTTTATTTAAACTGGATTTTTTTTAAATTTTGCCAAAAATATTACATAAAATATACAATTTATGTCTTATGAAGAAATGGATTGTTTACCCCAAAGGCGGCATTTTTAAATGCCAACAAGCCAATTTTGATGTTTGTTTTCGCTTAAGACAAAACGAGTTGCAACTGAAAAATATCAACAAAAAATATACGTAAATTTTGGAATCACCGATATTTTGTTTAGTTAGAGAACATTATGGGCGATTATACGGGATGTCCTTAAAAAACGAGATATGAAAAACTAGTTTTTTTTTTAATTGGTACTTTTATTACAAGCGGTTTCGAGTGCGTGTGCCTTCTTAAAAATCAATCTATGCTAAACAATATCCATTATCCAAACGCCGGCGCATAGTGTTTGGTCAAATTCTGTCCTAAAAGCCATGTAGGTTTCATATGTGGTTGGCAGCTCTAGAAGATTGGTGTAAGTATGAGCTATTGGGCTTCTAGTCACGCCACTATTACTATTAAATTCAATTTTTATTTTTGAATTTACCAAGTCTGAACCAGTGCAAAATCTTAAAAATGATGACCTCGTTTTTTCGTCGGATTCCCTATATATCTTTTCATAAAAGAGAACATCCTTTTTTTAAAAGTAACACTCGTGGCATATCGGACAAAGCGTTTTTGTTTCTCACTTCATTACGACCAGGCCTCCAATGTCTAATGGAGAATCCAGACACCTACAGACCTGGACCGGTATTCTCGTAATACGTAACGTTTTGAAGTCGCTAAGCGAAACGAATAGCGAACAGCGCGCTCAACGGCACGCTGACCAACGACTTTTCGTATTCGCTCTGCCGAACGCGCTGCCCTGCGAGCAGACAGAATCAAATTCGCTTAGCACATCTTGGCATAACCGAATTTTGCATTTTTATTTCTTGTTAGTCTTGTCGCTCCTTTTCTTTTTCTATGTGTAAGAAAGAGGCCATTACGTGATCGATTTCGATCCCTAGTTCAGAAAGGGTAAATCAAATGGTGACTTGCACAAGTGCATGTTGATCCTTGATGGTTTGGTTTAGCTCAGTTAAACCCGCCCTGTGATATAAACTAGTAGCACGTTCCCGCACAGTGTGCGGGAAAAAGTTTACCCCGAGACTTAACCGCACACCTACAAAAAAATTCCGCACTCAGTGCGGGAAAGTTTAAATTTATTCCGGCACTCAGTCAGGGAAAGTGGTGTTTTCCGGCACGGTCGTATATTGATATTGATACTTTATTATGTAGCATTATGTAGCACTTCTTTTTTTTTTGAAATTCAAAGCTAAATCTACATGTACCAGCCCCTTGTGCAATGGCTGGTTTGGTAAAAGCAAAAAGACCAACTGCTAGGCAGTGATGAGTCCTAGCGTAAGACTCCAATATCCGCCCTGCCTGCAGCACCATGCTCTCCACCCGCCCACACACGTCTCATGAAGCCGGCGTGGATGCTTGACCCCCACCGCAGAACATGGTTGATGGCTGTCACTTTGAAATGCTCCGACAGCCCAAGCATGTCCACGGCAGGGGAGTTGCATCGTGGCCATATTCCACGTGCCCCGATGATGATTGTCAAGACGTGTATGGGTTTGTCCGGCCATAGCTTCTTTGCGGCCTCTCTGAATTTCAGGTTATCGTACTTCGCCCTCTTTCGTACCCACGCCTCGTCCAAGGTTGTTTCGGCGCCGTCCCAACTTATTTGTGGGTCGACCACCAGAATGGAGTTATCTTTGTGAATCGCCAAATCAGGTTTAAAGAGTTCTCCATCCTGGTGACGCACATGGGGTTCCTCCTCGATCCGCCACTTCTTACTCCTAGCATGATTAGCCACCATCTTGGCGATGATATTATGGCGGCTAATCCTGCTATCATGAGTGATGTGGCATCTCTGGAGGATGTGGCAAGTTGTTTCGTTAACGCCACACCCACCCCTACAACTGCGTTGGTCGGCAGGGTTGGAGGGGTGGCCCATAAAAGGTAGGGCGCCGGCGCGAAGATGAACCGCCCTGACGAAGTCCCTGCTGGTCCAGCCCGCAGGTTGCGACCTTAGCCATTTTCGGCTAGCAGAGTCTTCAGATGCGTGCTGCAAACCCTTGCACGTAGGCCGCCCTGACGAAGTCCCTGCTGGTTCAGCCCGCAGGTTTCGACCTTAGCCATTTTCGGCTAGCAGAGTCTTTAGATGCCTGCTGCAAACCCTTGCACGTAGGCATCTCCGACATCTGCTGCCTCCAATGCTGCGACGCAGGGACATCGCCGGCCAGTTTCTGCAGTCTCTCGAAGACGGCCCTAATTCTCCCCGACTGCATAACTCTAGAGACGGTCGGATCCTCCGTAGCCGACAGAAGATTCGTCATCCTCCTTAGGAGTTGTTGTGGAACTGCTCTCCGAAGCTCCGGGATTCCAAGGCCACCATCCCGTAAGGCAGCGTGAATGGTAGCATTTGCCGTCGTCACCGGTAGGTGTAAGATGCGTTTGACGGATGCTCTTACGGAACGGTCGATGTCACGAAGTGCATCGCCAGTCACCCTGGAATTTTGGAGCCCGTAGAGCAGTTTGGGGATTAGAAAGCTTCTCATGATGACGATCTTCTGGTCGGGTTTTAGGGGGGCCTTCTGGACTCTTTCGAGCCACACAGCCAGGTTATGAATATTGGGCTTTCTCACTCCTGTCGCCCCGAAGTATTGGCCCAAGTACTTAAAGAAATTAATCTGGGCCAACACTGGAATCCTCGTCCCCGCCAGACTAAAAACCGGTCTCGAGGCCGCGATCACCTTTTTGTTGCCGCCAGATGGCCTGGCGCAAACAGATACGGACTTCCCCGCATTCAGCTTCATGCCCCTCCTCTCCAGGAGGTCTGACACGCACGACAGCATAAGCGGTACCTCGGAATTGTTATCCGAGGTGACCACTAAGTCGTCCGCGAACGCCATCGCTGCGCATCTCGCCTCCGGAGTCAAGGAGCCTCCACTGAACTTAGTGTTCAGTTCGTCCAGCAACTCGTCGACGACGTAGTTAAAAAGTAAAGGTGAGAGCGGATCGCCCTGTTTAACCCCGCGGTTGATCTTAAAGGAGCGCGTCGAAGCGCTCCCTACGCGGATCGACGTCTCGGCCACCTCAAGCGTTCCCATAACGTACTCAATGGTACCAAGTTCAATGCCCATGCGGCGTAGGGACCTCTCGATCGATCGATGGGACACACTGTCGAACGCCTTGGACACATCCAAAGACACAATATTATATTCCTTCCCGGCCTCCACTTTTGTTTGATTAGTGGATTAAAGTCACAATGGAAAATTCAAATTTGTTTATTTTAATTTACTTTTGTTTATTTTTACGAAAAGTATATTTTTCTGATACAGAAGTATTATAAAGCCGGTCAAAGTGTTTATTTATTTGAAAGATTAATTACTTACTATATATCAAAAAGTTAATTTTGGTAAGCAACCATTTTTTCTGTAAGGCATAATGCTATTATAAATTGGAATTTTGGCCAAGTAAAATAAAATACTTTCTATATTTAAAAAAAAATATTGAGACCATTTTTTAGACTTATTGTATTTTAATTACTAAAAAACAAGTACTTTCTAAAAATAATAAACCAAAAATTTGCATTTTAAATTAGCAGCCTTTTGTGTGATGTAAATAAAATATGGTCTCCCTCATACAGCAGATATCCTTATTTCTTATTTCATGGCCTCTTTTCACGCTAAACAGGAAGAAGCCACGTTTATTTTTATAGTACACAAATGCGAGGGAGTTGGATAATCAATACTTTATTTAAACTGGATTTTTTTTTAATTTTGCCAAAAATATTACATAAAATATACAATTTATGTCTTATGAAGAAATGGATTGTTTACCCCAAAGGCGGCATTTTTAAATGCCAACAAGCCAATTTTGATGTTTGTTTTCGCTTAAGACAAAACGAGTTGCAACTGAAAAATATCAACAAAAAATATACGTAAATTTTGGAATCACCGATATTTTGTTTAGTTAGAGAACATTATGGGCGATTATACGGGATGTCCTTAAAAAACGAGATATGAAAAACTAGTTTTTTTTTTAATTGGTACTTTTATTACAAGCGGTTTCGAGTGCGTGTGCCTTCTTAAAAATCAATCTATGCTAAACAATATCCATTATCCAAACGCCGGCGCATAGTGTTTGGTCAAATTCTGTCCTAAAAGCCATGTAGGTTTCATATGTGGTTGGCAGCTCTAGAAGATTGGTGTAAGTATGAGCTATTGGGCTTCTAGTCACGCCACTATTACTATTAAATTCAATTTTTATTTTTGAATTTACCAAGTCTGAACCAGTGCAAAATCTTAAAAATGATGACCTCGTTTTTTCGTCGGATTCCCTATATATCTTTTCATAAAAGAGAACATCCTTTTTTTAAAAGTAACACTCGTGGCATATCGGACAAAGCGTTTTTGTTTCTCACTTCATTACGACCAGGCCTCCAATGTCTAATGGAGAATCCAGACACCTACAGACCTGGACCGGTATTCTCGTAATACGTAAAGTTTTGAAGTCGCTAAGCGAAACGAATAGCGAACAGCGCGCTCAACGGCACGCTGACCAACGACTTTTCGTATTCGCTCTGCCGAACGCGCTGCCCTGCGAGCAGACAGAATCAAATTCGCTTAGCACATCTTGGCATAACCGAATTTTGCATTTTTATTTCTTGTTAGTCTTGTCGCTCCTTTTCTTTTTCTATGTGTAAGAAAGAGGCCATTACGTGATCGATTTCGATCCCTAGTTCAGAAAGGGTAAATCAAATGGTGACTTGCACAAGTGCATGTTGATCCTTGATGGTTTGGTTTAGCTCAGTTAAACCCGCCCTGTGATATAAACTAGTAGCACGTTCCCGCACAGTGTGCGGGAAAAAGTTTACCCCGAGACTTAACCGCACACCTACAAAAAAATTCCGCACTCAGTGCGGGAAAGTTTAAATTTATTCCGGCACTCAGTCAGGGAAAGTGGTGTTTTCCGGCACGGTCGTATATTGATATTGATACTTTCTTATGTAGCATTATGTAGCACTTCTTTTTTTTTTGAAATTCAAAGCTAAATCTACATGTACCAGCCCCTTGTGCAATAGCTGGTTTGGTAAAAGCAAAAAGACCAACTGCTAGGCAGTGATGAGTCCTAGCGTAAGACTCCAATATCCGCCCTGCCTGCAGCACCATGCTCTCCACCCGCCCACACACGTCTCATGAAGTCGGCGTGGATGCTTGACCCCCACCGCAGAACATGGTTGATGGCTGTCACTTTGAAATGCTCCGACAGCCCAAGCATGTCCACGGCAGGGGAGTTGCATCGTGGCCATATTCCACGTGCCCCGATGATGATTGTCAAGACGTGTATGGGTTTGTCCGGCCATAGCTTCCTTGCGGCCTCTCTGAATTTCAGGTTATCGTACTTCGCCCTCTTTCGTACCCACGCCTCGTCCAAAGTTGTTTCGGCGCCGTCCCAACTTATTTGTGGGTCGACCACCAGAATGGAGTTATCTTTGTGAATCGCCAAATCAGGTTTAAAGAGTTCTCCATCCTGGTGACGCACATGGGGTTCCTCCTCGATCCGCCACTTCTTACTCCTAGCATGATTAGCCACCATCTTGGCGATGATATTATGGCGGCTAATCCTGCTATCATGAGTGATGTGGCATCTCTGGAGGATGTGGCAAGTTGTTTCGTTAACGCCACACCCACCCCTACAACTGCGTTGGTCGGCAGGGTTGGAGGGGTGGCCCATAAAAGGTAGGGCGCCGGCGCGAAGATGAACCGCCCTGACGAAGTCCCTGCTGGTCCAGCCCGCAGGTTGCGACCTTAGCCATTTTCGGCTAGCAGAGTCTTCAGATGCGTGCTGCAAACCCTTGCACGTAGGCCGCCCTGACGAAGTCCCTGCTGGTCCAGCCCGCAGGTTTCGACCTTAGCCATTTTCGGCTAGCAGAGTCTTTAGATGCCTGCTGCAAACCCTTGCACGTAGGCATCTCCGACATCTGCTGCCTCCAATGCTGCGACGCAGGGACATCGCCGGCCAGTTTCTGCAGTCTCTCGAAGACGGCCCTAATTCTCCCCGACTGCATAACTCTAGAGACGGTCGGATCCTCCGTAGCCGACAGAAGATTCGTCATCCTCCTTAGGAGTTGTTGTGGAACTGCTCTCCGAAGCTCCGGGATTCCAAGGCCACCATCCCGTAAGGCAGCGTGAATGGTAGCATTTGCCGTCGTCACCGGTAGGTGTAAGATGCGTTTGACGGATGCTCTTACGGAACGGTCGATGTCACGAAGTGCATCGCCAGTCACCCTGGAATTTTGGAGCCCGTAGAGCAGTTTGGGGATTAGAAAGCTTCTCATGATGACGATCTTCTGGTCGGGTTTTAGGGGGGCCTTCTGGACTCTTTCGAGCCACACAGCCAGGTTATGAATATTGGGCTTTCTCACTCCTGTCGCCCCGAAGTATTGGCCCAAGTACTTAAAGAAATTAATCTGGGCCAACACTGGAATCCTCGTCCCCGCCAGGCTAAAAACCGGTCTCGAGGCCGCGATCACCTTTTTGTTGCCGCCAGATGGCCTGGCGCAAACAGATACGGACTTCCCCGCATTCAGCTTCATGCCCCTCCTCTCCGGGAGGTCCGACACGCACGACAGCATAAGCGGTACCTCGGAATTGTTATCCGAGGTGACCACTAAGTCGTCCGCGAACGCCATCGCTGCGCATCTCGCCTCCGGAGTCAAGGAGGCTCCACTGAACTTAGTGTTCAGTTCGTCCAGCAACTCGTCGACGACGTAGTTAAAAAGTAAAGGTGAGAGCGGATCGCCCTGTTTAACCCCGCGGTTGATCTTAAAGGAGCGCGTCGAAGCGCTCCCTACGCGGATCGACGTCTTGGCCACCTCAAGCGTTCCCATAACGTACTCAATGGTACCAAGTTCAATGCCCATGCGGCGTAGGGACCTCTCGATCGATCGATGGGACACACTGTCGAACGCCTTGTTTGTTTGATTAGTGGATTAAAGTCACAATGGAAAATTCAAATTTGTTTATTTTAATTTACTTTTGTTTATTTTTACGAAAAGTATATTTTTCTGATACAGAAGTATTATAAAGCCGGTCAAAGTGTTTATTTATTTGAAAGATTAATTACTTACTATATATCAAAAAGTTAATTTTGGTAAGCAACCATTTTTTCTGTATAATGCGATTATATTTCTGCATAATGCTATTATAAATTGGAATTTTGGAAAAGTAAAATAAAATACTTTCTATATTTAAAAAAAAATATTGAGACCATTTTTTAGACTTATTGTATTTTAATTACTAAAAAACAAGTACTTTCTAAAAATAATAAACCAAAAATTTGCATTTTAAATTAGCAGCATTTTGTGTGATGTAAATAAAATATGGTCTCCCTCATACAGCAGATATCCTTATTTCTTATTTCATGGCCTCTTTTCAGGCTAAACAGGAAGAAGCCACGTTTATTTTTATAGTACACAAATGCGAGGGAGTTGGATAATCAATACTTTATTTAAACTGGATTTTTTTTTAATTTTGCCAAAAATATTACATAAAATATACAATTTATGTCTTATGAAGAAATGGATTGTTTACCCCAAAGGCGGCATTTTTAAATGCCAACAAGCCAATTTTGATGTTTGTTTTCGCTTAAGACAAAACGAGTTGCAACTGAAAAATATCAACAAAAAATATACGTAAATTTTGGATTCACCGATATTTTGTTTAGTTAGAGAACATTATGGGCGATTATACGGGATGTCCTTAAAAAACGAGATATGAAAAACTAGTTTTTTTTTTTAAATTGGTACTTTTATTACAAGCGGTTTCGAGTGCGTGTGCCTTCTTAAAAATCAATCTATGCTAAACAATATCCATTATCCAAACGCCGGCGCATAGTGTTTGGTCAAATTCTGTCCTAAAAGCCATGTAGGTTTCATATGTGGTTGGCAGCTCTAGAAGATTGGTGCAAGTATGAGCTATTGGGCTTCTAGTCACGCCACTATTACGATTAAATTCAATTTTTATTTTTGAATTTACCAAGTCTGAACCAGTGCAAAATCTTAAAAATGATGACCTCGTTTTTTCGTCGGATTCCCTATATATCTTTTCATAAAAGAGAACATCCTTTTTTTAAAAGTAACACTCGTGGCATATCGGACAAAGCGTTTTTGTTTCTCACTTCATTACGACCAGGCCTCCAATGTCTAATGGAGAATCCAGACACCTACAGACCTGGACCGGTATTCTCGTAATACGTAACGTTTTGAAGTCGCTAAGCGAAACGAATAGCGAACAGCGCGCTCAGCGGCACGCTGACCAACGACTTTTCGTATTCGCTCTGCCGAACGCGCGGCCCTGCGAGCAGACAGAATCAAATTCGCTTAGCACATCTTGGCATCACCGAATTTTGCATTTTTATTTCTTGTTAGTCTTGTCGCTCCTTTTCTTTTTCTATGTGTAAGAAAGAGGCCATTACGTGATCGATTTCGATCCCTAGTTAGGAAAGGGTAAATCAAATGGTGACTTGTACAAGTGCATGTTGATCCTTGATGGTTTGGTTTAGCTCAGTTAAACCCGCCCTGTGATATAAACTAGTAGCACGTTCCCGCACAGTGTGCGGGAAAAAGTTTACCCCGAGACTTAACCGCACACCTACAAAAAAATTCCGCACTCAGTTGGAAAGTTTAAATTTATTCCGGCACTCAGTCAGGGAAAGTGGTGTTTCCGGCACGGTCGTATATTGATATTGATACTTTATTATGTAGCATTTATTGTTAAAAGGGTTTCACAATAGTTACTTATATATGTAGTAAGTTATACCTTATAATTATAGTGAACATGCGTATTCTACATTTTAAGAAACAGAAAATAAAACTAAGGTATTTGTTACCCAAAAAATAACCTAACCAATTCAACAACAAACACAGAATTCATACCTACATCCACAAGAGAAACCTCGCGCATGGAAAAATGTATGTTTTTCATGGAACTGTTGAATTAAAAAAAGAAAATAATAATTTTTAGTACATTTATGAATAAATAAAATGACAAAAGATAAAAAACATAAAAATGATAATTAGTGTGAAAAATGTGATATTTCAGAAAAGTAAAGAAAATACAGATGAAAACACAGAAGTAAAGATAGTTACCTATATTGTTTACTAATTATTTTTTATATCAATTAAGCTATTTATTTCATGTATCCTAATTTTATATTTTATGGAAGTTTTTTAGTTTATTTTTGAAAGAAAACAATTAGTGTGGGCATGAGCCTGACAAAACCAGATATTTTTTGGTACACATCCGATGAAAGATACAAAAAGCACCGCTGACCAATGGCTTTTTTTTACCCTTGGTTTTACAGAATTTTGATTGCTTCTATTTCTAGTATTATACGGATGCTCAATTATTTCGATGTCGATTTTGATAAGAAAAGTTTTTGTTGCAATTTTTTGGAAAAAAAGTTGTCTTACATCGAGCATCAAATAGTAAGGTTGATGTGTATGTGTTTGTCACCCATCCCCCAGCTACTATAATAAGAGATTTTTATTTTTCTTATTATTAATGAAAATGCAAACTGAAAAAACTACTATATATTCTGCAGCACTCTACAAAGTATTGTAGAGTAGGAAAATCGTACGCGCGGAGGGCAAAACAGCTGGCAGATGGTAGATGTTTCTCAAACGGTCACCACGCGCTGAGCGCACTTTGTCGACGCCTTGCGTTCAATATACGTGAATACCATTTTTGTTACTTTGGTCACGTGGTATGCGAATATTACGTTATCATACGGTCAGCGAGTACGAAACGCCGGGCGTATTTAGTTACGAGAATACCGGTCCTGTTTCATCCTTATTAGGAATCATCAGGGAGTCATAGTATTATACCTGGCAGTTGAAGCTACACAGTGACCATGCACACCTCTCGAATTTAAAACAAAAAGTTTGTAATCCTTGGGGACGTAGTAACTGTGTGTGCCACCTGTCGAATTAACCGAGAAACAAAAACATCAAAATCAATGAATAGCGAGCTTTCCCTCAAAAAAGGTAATGGTAACCGTAGATCCGGAAATTTACTAATCTATATGTTAAAAAGTTATTATTTATTCACCCTCACTAAATCCCTTTTTAAATTTATCAACTCCAGAGCTTAGGATATCTGTAAAGATAATTATATCTGTCTCCGTAGAGACGCTTAATTTTCCTTCAAATTGAAGGTACATCTGCCGATTCTGCAATTTGACAGATGGTTGTCTTTTACATGAATTCTGTGTCATATTTTTTCATCATCATTTCATCTCCTAATTCCTAGCAATGAGCATCACAAGTGCGAAATCCGGATCTACGGTTATCATTACCTTTTTTGAGGGAAAGCTCGCTATTCATTGATTTTATTAAATATAACGTTCCTCAGGGTACGGTTCTCGGTCAACTTCTCTTTATAGCTTACATAAATGATCTCTTCCAGGTGGATGTAAGGGGCAGGCTGGGTAGTTTCGCTGATGATACAGTCCGTTTTTTCAGCGCTAATACGTCAACTGAATTAAATCGCTGAAGAAGACTTTAGAAAAATTAAAGATTGGTTGGATTCTAATATACTAGCATTCAACATTGACAAAACTAAGTTTGTAACGTTATCCTCATATAAGTCCGGATAGATGAACATCTAAGATGGAACCTCCAGACACAAAATCTGGTTAAAAAACTGATATATTTAATAGCGAGATTTAAATACTCTAGAAATTATTTTGAGACTCAAGAACTTCGAATCCTTTACTTCGCGCTGGTCCAGTCTCATTTTACTTATGGTCTGTGCGGGTGGGGAGGGGTTAATAAATATAACTTGTCAAAACCTCAATCCAAAACTGGATAATTAAAGTTATATATAATAAAAACCTTAGATACCCAACCGAGCAATTATATAATGACCGCGGCTTCTCTACAATAAGAGATCTATTCGACTGTTTTTTAGGCGTTCAAAAAAAGTACTATCATAACATTTTTTCTCTGTTACAATAAAAAAAATATTTAGAGAGAGAGCAGAATTTTAGAGGTATATGGAGAGATAATTTAGTGACCTGTTGAAAAATTACAATTTTTGCCGTTTTTTGGATAAAAATGGCAAAAATAGAAATCATATGCACGACACCACTCAAGATCACAGACAGAGGACATAACAGAAATTTTTAGTAAACAATTGCCTTAAATTATGTCCATCTTTCTCTAAAATACTTTTTTATAGCCTGCTGTCTCTCCTCAATAACCTTAAATATTTTTTAATTTGAGTGTGTTTGTCTGAAAATCGAAAGTTTGGAGAGAAAGTTTTGAAATGTAAGCAAAATTATAGCACAAAAATGTTAAAAACATAGTAAAAATTGCTTAATAAAAAACGTTGTCCCTTAAATTATGCTAAAATATTTTAAGCCTTAAATTACCATCATGGCTTGACCATTACCATAAGAAAATTATTTTAAGGGTCATCATGGCTTTACCATAAAAAAAATCTATGACTGTGATCAGCTAAATAAAATCTTTGCTCCTGCTAAAAGATGCATTTTTTAATATTACTTGGGTTTCTTGAGAGAACGATAAAAAATAAAAAAAATGAACGTGCTTTAATTTAAAAAATTGGGCAATAAAAAACAGGTCATTTGACTTAATATATAGGTACCAAACCCAGGACGCCCCGCTTTTATTTTTACTCATGCAAAAATTCTACATAAAAAGTAATAAAGGTCCCTCTAAAATTTTAATAAAAATACACAAAGTAAAATAAATCGCTCACTTTCGTAATCGCAGAACACCCTGCACTAGCTTACGGTTCTACATTCGCTTTGAGAAGCGATTACTTTTTGAACAATACCTCTACCAACCACTTTTGCTGTTTTGCCTATAGTCCTTGAAAACGCTTAGCGTTTTGATAGCTACGAGAATACGGGCCCAGGTACAACTGTAAAAGGCTTTTATTTAAGACTAATTTAACCTGCGACTTACTGTAAATATGGCTGGCATTCCCAAAATATTTCTTTGTGATTTTTGTTGGTCTATCTGTGTCTTCTTCAAATCTTAACCTAGTCTGGTCTTTCTCAACACATTTTCTTTAAAAATGGACAAAAAATATCCGATGATATCAAAACAAATTTTTTTATAAAAACATAACCTAAAACTGACTTTTACATTTAGGAGTCAGAGGTTTCGGTCATGGCCAACTTGATGGTTTCACCTTCGGTATGATACAGGCGCTTTTGGCGAAGCCGGCGTTGCCACATAACTGCCATTTTGGGGCCGATTCTTAGGCAAAACGACGAAATTTCGGCGCGTCAAAAAATTTCAGTTTCAAAAGATTTTGAGATATTTCCCAATAATAATAAATTACCTGAGATATATGTAGTTTAATTTTCATTCCTTGTACTTGATTACACATTTTTTCATCGAGCACAAATGATTTTAGTGCAACTTTAAGGGGTTTAATAAAGATTTTCAAATTAAAACATTTCCACTCGCCATTTTCTAGTCAGTTTGTGATAACAAATGTCATCTATTTGAGGTATGTTCTTGCAGTCCCCAAATTATCGATTGCTTTTTAATTAAGATAGGTGTTAAAAATAGTTTACTGCCCATACAAAAATTATAAAAAAAGCTAAATGATGCTAGAGATGATTAAATACTTAAATTTGTGATTTACTAGAATTTTTATAAATAAAATTTGTGTAATATTTTGAGTCCACGAGAAGCCGGTCGGATTGTTGAACGGTATTATGACGATTTTCGGCCCTTTCCGGTGTTGCCATATTTTGTTCGTAGAGGTTCAAACTAGCAGAATTTTGGAATCTAGTAGGCCGTTTTCGTCAAATATTTTGTCGTTTATTTTTGGCGACAAAGTTTCGACGCGACGTTTCGTTGAGTATTGGGAATTCCTGCAAGTTTATAACGAGTAAAGAACTATGACCTAATAGCTTCTCAAATTTTTCTCCTAAACGCATGGAAAAGGAAATAGCTTAATTTCAAGCTACACATTCACCTGATATTTTTTAAGGACAAAACTAGTAGCTATTCTAGGCAGGTATCAGAGAGCAAGCAAATTTAGGTTTTTATTTAAATTTTAAGTAAATCTCAAAATTGTTTTGTTTTGAAATTAATAAAAAAATTAGGGAGGAAGTTTGAACCATGCATAAAAATTGGGTAAATTAGTCAAGCAAATGCTAATGCAGGACTTTTGGACTGTGGACATTTAAGCGCCGACCGTTTGGGCGCCACCAAAGGAAAAATTTGGAATCTTATCAATATTTCACCGCGTTGGTAGATTCGCTTTATTTTTCTTTCTTTTAGTGCGTAAGGTTCAAAAAAATAATGAGGTTGGGTTGGTTGCTTCCTAAATTTTTCTTTCTCGGTGCCCAAATGTCCGGAGTCAAAAGTATACAAAACTTCGCACGGTAAATGATATTCATGGGTACTTTTTTACCCCTTTCCTTATCATTATTTTTCTTGTGTTATTTTAGTCTTTTAAAATTCTATTAACAAAAATGCACAAAAAAAAGATATAAATATTAAAATTTGGATTTTTACCTAGTTACTTTTGCTTGAATGTTTGCAAAATTCACGTTAATTATATTTAACTGGCCAAAATGTTACTTTATTAATAAATTATTTGGGTGAAAATAATAATTTAGTGAAACTATCAGTTAGTGACCAAAATTTATAACAATCTCAAAAACTCAATATTGATTTAGTGTATTTTATTTATTGCCAACTATTTACATATATTTTTATTGAAATTTAGAAGTAAATTTACTTTAAGTTACATTTTGATGGTCATCAATTGCTTGCATATTTGTTGAACAGCTTGGGCACCGCTAATCTAAAAAAAAAAAAAGAAATGGTGCTAAATTTTAAGGTTTAAAACTTACAGAAATTTAACTTTCTTAATTTATAATACATTTAAGTTTTATGAGAGAATTAACCATTTCACCAATGTTTTTGACTACCTCATATATTTAATTTTTTTAATGGTGCAGGGACCAATTTATTATAACCTTCTACTTTTTAACATTTTTTTTAAAGATATTAAAAGTGCTACTATTGAAATTTAAAAAAGTAAAAATGTGTACTATGATTTCAAAATAAAACTTTCGCCATGCTGGTTTAAAGAAATTATGTAACCAGTAGTCAAATACATTGTCAATATAGAATATTGATATGCCAGTCAGTTTTTCCACGTATTTTTAAAAATTTTATCTTGTGTGGTGTAGTTAAACACGGGTCAAACTAAAGTTACTGTGGTCATTTTTTAGTGATCACTTGGTCATTAAGTAATTAACGTAAAAATCGGACTATTGAATAACATTTCTGATTTGTATCTTCTACACTACACTACTACGCAAATAGGTAGGTAGGCTCGGTGAAAGTGGGTAAAACTCACTTTTATTAAAAGCATCAAAAAATGACGACTTGCAAAAATTTAAGTTGATGCTTTAAACTTTAACCAAACATTAAAAATGCGTTGGCAATTTTTTGTCGCACCCTATATATTTTTTTGCGAAATTAAAGTTCTGTTATGTATATGGTTGGCTCCGAGATATATGGACTTCGCAAAATAATCTTCATGATCACTATCGGTTGGCTTCTATAACACCTATTATGCAACAAAATTATGATTGTTTTCCACAAACCAAAACTACACTTTTTTGCACTCGACGCGCGTTTCGCTAACAACGTTAGCATCATCAGGAGACGATAAACAATGAACTAAATTAATCTGCGCTCTATCTTATATTCAATCCTTTAGTGGGCGGAGATAAGGCTAATAATTTGTGATTGATCACGATTTTTAATCCTATCTCCCCTCAAACAAAGAATAAAGTGTACTAAACGGGATGGGTCCTCTATCTTTATTTAAACTATTTCTGGATTTAATGATTTCCATACTTTCTTATGCATTCAAAAGTCTTTTGTTTGGTACACTTTTTAGAAGTTTTAGTTTATCTAATGTGAATCTATGATTGTTTTCAAAAGCATGCTCGGCCACACTTGACTTTTCTGTTCTTCCGTATTTTAAGTGTGCTAAGTGTTCTTTAAAACGTGTTTGAATAGAGCGTCTCGTTTGGCCAACATATTTTTTGTCACAATCCATGCAACTAATTTCGTAAATTCCACTTTTTTCTAGAACTGTAGTTTTATCCTTGGGATTTCCTAGTAAGCATTTTATTGTGTTACCGGATTGATATACTAATTTAAGACCGGTGTTATTAAATACTTTGTGTAATCCTTTCGTATAATTAGGACTATAAGGAATTGATACAAATTTTGAGTCGCAGGTATCTTTTTGTCTGAAAAAGGTAGAATTTCGAAAGGTCTTTTGAAAAGAATGTCTATTTATCAGCTTATTTATAGCATGAATCAAAATTACTTTCAATATAAAAATAACTACTACCAGCAATTAGAAGGAACCACAATGGGTAATAGTTTATCACCTTTTATCGCAAACCTATTTATGAGCAAATTTGAATCAGATATAAGTAAAGAATTTGAGTATTTCCCCAGAGTATGGTTCAGGTATGTAGACGATGTGTTTGCAGTATTCAACACTAAAGTAACTAGTGTTGAAAATTTTATGGAAAAAATAAATAACAAATTTCCCACTATTAAATTTACTTATGAAACAGAGAACAACGGTACACTGCCATTTCTAGACACTTTAGTTGTAAGAAATAAAAATAAATTGGACTTTGACCTATACAGAAAAGGCACGGCCACCAACAGGTATATTCCAAATGACTCTTTTCATTGCTTACAACATAAGCTTGCAAGTTTGCACTTTTTAACATATAGATTAGTAAATTTCCCCTTAAACAAAGAAAGATTTGAAGCAGAAAAGAATAGGATTAGGAATATAGCTGGCGAAAACGGTTACGACGAAGGCTTAATAAATAAGCTGATAAATAGACATTCTTTTCAAAAGACCTTTCGAAATTCTACCTTTTTCAGACAAAAAGATACCTGCGACTCAAAATTTGTATCAATTCCTTATAGTCCTAATTATACGAAAGGATTACATAAAGTATTTAATAACACCGGTCTTAAATTAGTATATCAATCCGGTAACACAATAAAAAGCTTACTAGGAAATCCCAAGGATAAAACTACAGTTCTAGAAAAAAGTGGAATTTACGAAATTAGTTGCATGGATTGTGACAAAAAATATGTTGGCCAAACGAGACGCTCTATTCAAACACGTTTTAAAGAACACTTAGCACACTTAAAATACGGAAGAACAGAAAAGTCAAGTGTGGCCGAGCATGCTTTTGAAAACAATCATAGATTCACATTAGATAACCTAAAACTTCTAAAAAGTGTACCAAACAAAAGACTTTTGAATGCATATGAAAGTATGGAAATCATTAAATCCAGAAATAGTTTAAATAAAGATAGAGGACCCATCCCGTTTAGTACACTTTATTCTTTGGTTGAGGGGAGATAGGATTAAAAATCGTGATCAATCACAAATTATTAGTCTTATCTCCGCCCACTAAAGGATTGTATATAAGATAGAGCGTAGATTAATTTAGTTCATTGTTTATCGTCTCCTGATGATGCTAACGTTGTTAGCGAAACGCGCGTCGAGTGCAAAAAAGTGTAGTTTTGGTTTGTGGAAAACAATCATAATTTTGTTTTAGTGCAACCAAAGGTTCCAAATTTCCAACATACCTATTATGCAGAAAATAATCCAGGCAGAGGCGCTTTCTAAATATCTATTATTGTTGTATTAATAAATACAACTTGCATGTTAAGCATAACCCTTAATGAAAAGTCCGATCCTGGTCATGAATATTTTGTTTGCTTTCCAGTTGATTGTTGTTGGGAAATATGAAGGTTCAGTTGGGAAATTTAAGTATATTTTACAAAACATTTTGTATTTTTAATTACTTCAAACAATAAATTAAAAAAATAAGTTTCAGGTAACTTGGGAATCGCTTTTAATATTAGTTGGGAAAATGGCTTTTATCCCTCCCCCCTCCCAATCAAATGCCTTCGGATCGCCGGTGTTGGTTTGTCCTCCCCAACTACTGAGGATTAAGTGATTTGTGATTTTCATATATCTCGTTGCCAACTATAATTATTTTTGTCGATATTTTTTTACTCACCCTGTATATTTTATAAAAAAGGCAAAGCCTTATTCTTTTTTAAATTATGTGATTTTCTCAAGATTTTTTTTTACAAATTACCGATATAACCGTGGAGAAATAAATCAGCTTTTATTATCTAGTGGTTTTTTTTTAAATCGATTTTTTTTATTACAAAACATTATATCGCAGCCGGCAATTTTTTTAAAAAGCGAGCTTTATTTTTTTTTGCGATACAAAAGTAGCACCAAATTGCTCCAATTAGCTATACTTACAGTTTGGAGTAAAAAAATCAAGAGATGGCCTGCTAGAGCTTCATGGCCGCTACTATTTTACGAATTTAGTTTTTAAAATGATAAAAAAAATAGATGATTTAATTCGTATAGAAAATATTGCAAAAAACAGTAGTTCAATAATATTATTCTTGATTAACAGAAAATGAGACTTTGTCTTTTTGGTTAAAAAAATATACAAAGACTTTCATTGGGACACAAATGCAATCTTGGGTTTGTGCAAAACGTCATGAAGTCTGAGAGGGATGTCTTTGCCAGGGAAGTATCATTTTTCTCTTAACACTGCAGTAACTATTCCACTTTTTCAAATTTATGCAGTATCTGCAAGAAAAATATCGGATAAAATCAACGGTAGATAATAAATTAAGTTTCAAACGAGCATTCAAACGTCTTGGGTACAGATCTAAAACAATTAAAACTAAAAATATCATAAAAAAATAAAAAAAAGGGAGCAGAAAAAAAATATGTTGATCAAGTTTTTCAACTGAAAAAAATTAGTTTAGGAGCTTCAGATATTTTTTAGAAAATTCATTGACTTTTCCCTTTAATTCCCTAACAACGTGTTTATGCACTTTAGAGATTAAAAGTAGCTTTTTATTTCCTGTTCTTAAGGAGTAAAGTGGGGTATTTAATCCCCGGAATTAAATGTTACTACTATAAATCATTAAATTATTATTATAGATTAAGTTTTTGCTTTGCTTCTCGGGCATTAAATTTTTGCTTTATTTCCCAGGGATTAAATTTTTACTTTATTTCTCCAGGATTATATTTTACGACTAGAAATCTTTTTCTAAAGCATAAAATAGTGTGTACACCTCAGGACTCAGGAAGTGGTTTTTAATCCCTCGACAAATTAAATTACACATTTTTTAATTGGGGCACAGTTTTGCTTAGCTAAAAACTAAAATTTCATACAAAATATTCATACTACACCGTATTCCGAAATGACATATGCCTGCTATTCCTCCCCCTTATAATTTCCTTTAAATATTGTAGGTAAGTAGTCCAGTTCAGTAGTTTTCCTAAAAATGTATAAAAAAACTTAAATATTGTTCTTCACACAGGGGCGGTCGCAGATTTTTTTACAGACGGGGATGGAAGGGGGCTGTTTAGTAGGTTTTTGGGTTTAGTAAGTTTTTATAAACGAATCTTAATTCTATATTTTTTGCCAAAATATGCGTCGGATATTCTTCGAGTTTTTTTTTAAATATTTTAAAAAAAGTGGGTTGGGTTAGCTGGAAAAGTTTTTTTTATGCCATGATATTGCTCACATTTTAAAGCTTTCTTTCCAAACTTCAATTTCTAGAATAAAACAAATTTTTCAAGTTTCGGCTGTTTTTTAGGCGTTCAAAAAAAGAGAGAGAGAGAGAGAGAGGGCAGAATTTTAGAGGTAGAGAAAGGGATAATTTAGTGACTTGTAAAAAAAATTAAGGTTGTTGAAGAGAGACAGCAGACTATAAAAAATGGTTTTAGAGAAAGATGGACATAATTTCATGCAATTGTTTACTAAAAATTTCTGTTATGTCATCTGTCTGTCATCTTGAGTGGTGTCGTCGTGATTTTTATTTTGTTATTTTTATCCAAAAAACAGCAAAAATTGTAATTCAAAGCGTACAGTGTGTAAAACATAAGGGTCATCATGCCTTTACTATAAAGTCATGATAACCCTTAAAATAATTTTCTTAAATATCTGTAGTACGACAGTTTTTTGGTAAATTTAAAGACTATAAAGAACTTTGAAAGAAATTAATACCACCTTTTGTTTTACACGCTTAACGCTTAAAAAATTACAATTTTTGCTGTTTTTTGGATAAAAATGGCAAATTAAAAATCATATGCACGACACCACTCAAGATGACAGACAAATAACGTAACATAAATTTTTAGTGAACAATTGCCTTAAATTATGTCCATCTTTCTCTAAAATACTTTTTCATAGCCGGCTGTCTCTCTTCAACAACCTTAATTATTTTTGCACGTCACTAAAATATATCTTCATCTACCTCTAAAATTCTGCCCTCTCTCTCTAAATATTTTTCATTTTAACAGATAAAAAATGTTTTTTGGCAGTGTTTTCTTTGGACGCTAAAAAAATAGTAAAAACTTGAAAAATGTGAGTGTTTTATTCTAGAAATCGAAAGTTTGGAAAGAAAGCTTTAAAGTGTAAGCGAAATCATGGCATAAAAATGTTAAAAACATAGTAAAAATTGCATAATCAAAAGCGTTACCCCTTCAATTATGCTAAAATATTTTAAGCCTTAAATTTTACCATCATGGCTTGACCATTACCCGAGCCATTACTATAAGAAAATGATGGCTTTACCATAAAAAACTATGACTGTGATCAGCTAAATAAAATCTTTGCTTCTGCTGAGAGAATGATAAAAAATCAAAAAAAATAAACGGGCTTTAATTTTTAAAATTGGGTAATATAAAACACTTTCGTAATGAAAAACGCTAAGAAGCGCTTTCCAAAACAAATCGCAGAACACCCTGCAATAGCTTGCAGTTCTCCATTCGCTCTGAGAAGCGCTTACCTTTTTCACAAAACCTCTACCAACCACTTGCTGTTTTGCCTATAGTTCTTGAAAACGCTTAGCGTTTTTATAACTATGAGAATACGGGCCCAGGTACATCTGTAAAAGGATTTTATTTAAGACTAATTTAACCTGCGACTTACGGTAAATATGGCTGGCATTCCCAAAATATTTCTTTGTGATTTTTGTTGGTTCATCTGTCTTCTTCAAATCTACACCTAGTCAGGTCTCTTTCTCAAAACATTTTCTTTAAAAATGGACATTCCGATGATATCAATACAAACTTTTTTATAAAAATATAACCTAAAAGTGACTTTGACATTTAGGAGTCAGTGGTTTCGGTCATGGCCCACTTGATGGTTTCACCTTCGGTATGATACAGGCGCATTTGGCAGAGCCGGCGTTGCCACACAATTGACGCGACGAAATTTCGTCGTTTTGCCTAAGAATCGGCCCCATGTTGGCCATGACCGAAACCGCTGACTCCTAAATGTCAAAGTCACTTTTAGGTTATATTTTGATAAAAAATTTTGTTTTGATATCATCGTAATATTTTTTGACCATTTTTAAAGAAAATGTGTTGAGAAAGAGACCAGACTAGGCGTAGATTTGAAGAAGACAGATGGACCAACAAAAATCACAAAGAAATATTTTGGGAATGGCAGCCATATTACAGTAAGTCGCAGGTTAAAGAAGTCTTAAGTAAAAGCTTTTTACAGTTGTACGGGCCCGTATTCTCGTAGTTATAAAAACGCTAAGCGTTTTCAAGAAGTATAGGCAAAAAAGCAAGTGGTTGGTAGATGTTTTGTGAAAAAGGTACGCGCTTCTCAAAGCGAATGGAGAACCGCAAGCTATTACAGAGTGTTCTGCGATTTGTTTTGGAAAGCGCTTCTTAGCGTTTTTGATTACGAAAGTATGCCATTAATTTTACTTTGTGCATTTTTATTAAAAGTTTAGAGGGACCTAGGTAAATAATTTTAGCATGAGTAAAAATAAAATCGGGGCGTCCTGGGTTTGGTACCTATTTATTAAGTCAAATGACCTGTTTTTATTACCCAATTTTAAAAATTAAAGCACGTTTATTTGTTTGATTTTTTATCGTTCTCTCAACAGAAGCAAATATTTTATTTAGCTGATCACAGTCATAGTTTTTTTTATGGTAAAGCCATAATTTTAAGGCTTAAAATATTTTAGCATAATTTAAGGGGTAGTTTTTAACATTTTTATGCGATGATTTTGCTTACATTTTAAAGTTTTCTTTCCAAACTTTCGATTTCTAGAATAAAACACTCACATTTTTCAAGTTTTTCACTGTTTTTTAGCGTTTAAAAAAAAGTACTGTCAAAAAACATTTTTTCTTTGTTAAAATGAAAAATATTTAGAGAGAGGGGGCAGAATTTTAGAGGTAGATGGAGAGATATTTTAGTGACGTGCAAAAATATTTAAGGTTGTTGCAGAGAGACAGCAGACTATAAAAAAGTATTTTAGAGAAAGATGAACATAATTTACGGCAATTGTTTACTAAAGATTTATGTTATGTCATCTGTTTGTCATCTTGAGTGGTGTCATGCATATTATTTTTATTTTGCCATTTTTATCCAAAGAACAGCAAAAATTGTAATTTTCTAAGCGTAAAGCGTGTAAAACACAAGGTGGTATTAATTTCTTTCAATCAAAGTTCTTTACAGTCTTTAAATTTATCAAAAAACGTATCCTACTAAAGTGTATTTTAGCATATCTAAAAATAATTTAACAGGTATTTAAGAAAATTATTTTAAGGATCATCATGGCTTTATGGTAAAACCATGATCACCCTTATGTTTTACACACTTTACGCTTTGAATTACAATTTTTGATGCTTTTTGGATAAAAATAAAAATCATATTTTGACTTAATATTTAAATTCTCGCTAAAATTCTCTTTCTCTAATTTTGGAGATATTAGCTTTCAAAATGTCCAAAATTCAATTTTTGAAGGCTCATATCTTAGAAACTAAAAAAGATATTTTGAGACCAAATAAAAAACGGTAACAGTGACGTTTGCACATTCTCTTTTACAGTTTATTGATTTTAAGTGATTTTGACGATATTAATCCAAAAATATGAAGTAGAAGATGAAATTGTCAAACTATTGTCCATTTTTATTTCCTCGTAAAAAAACCATAAAATCAGTATTGAACACAATAGAGATATTTTCTTTAGTTTCTAAGATATGGTCCTTTAAAAATTCAATTTTTGACATTTTAAAAGTCAATATCTCGAAAACTAGTAAAGTAACCTTATGATATGGGGTAACATTGGAAAGAATTTCAGCGGTAATTCAAATATGAAGTAAAAATAGAAAGTTGCTTTTTAAGATTTCCAGTAATATTTTTCAAAAATAGCCCCCCAGGAAAGGGCTATATAGGAGATTTTACTTTTTACTTACCCTCTAGACCAACTGTGTAAAAATTTAATCTATAATAATAATTTAATGATTTATAGTAGTAAAATTTAATGCTTGGGAAATAAAGTAAAAATTTAATCATCAGAAAATATAGTAAAAATTTAATCCCGGGGATTAAATACCCCACTTTACTCCTTGAGAACAGGAAATAAAAAGCTACTTTTAATCTCTAAAGTGCATAAACACGCTGTTAGCTCCCTTATTTTTATGAAATTTTTATCTACCGTTGATTTTATCCGATTTCTTTCTTGCAGATACTGGATAAATTTTGAAAAAGTGGAATAATTGCTGCAGTGTTAAGAGGAAAATGATACTTCCCGGGCAAAGACATCCCTCTCATACTTTATGACGTTTTGCACAAACCCAAGATTGCATTTGTGTCCCAATGAAGGTGTTTGTATATTTTTGTAACCAAAAAGACAAAGTCTCATTTGCTGTTAATGAAGTATAATATTATTCAAGTACTGTTTTTTGCAATATTTTCTATAGGAATTAAATCATTTATTTTTTTTAACTCATTTTAAAAACTAAATTCGTAAAATAATAGCGGTCATGAAGCTATAGCAGCCCATCTCTTGATTTTTTTACTCCAAACTATAAGTATAGCTAATTGGAGCAATTTGGTGCTAATTTTGTATCGCAAAAAAATAAAGCTTGCTTTTTAAAAAAATTGCCGCCTGCGATACAATGTTCTGTAATAAAAAAAAATCGATAAAAAAACAACTAGATAATAAAAGCTAATTTATTTCTCCACAGTTATATCGGTAATTCGTTAAAAAAATCTTGAGAAAATCACATAATTTAAAAAAGAACGATCGACAAAAATAATTATAGTTGGCAATGAGATATATGAAAATCACAAATCACTTAATTCTCAGTAGTTGGGGCGGATAAACAAACACCGGCGATCTGAATGCATTATATTAAAAGCGATTCCCAAGTAACCTGAAAATTTGACATTTTTTTTATTGTTGTTTGAAGAAATTTTGAGAACCTTCATATTTCCCAACAGCAAGCAACTGGAAAGCAACATTGTGGTGATGCTCCGCCCCCCCACCCAAGGGATCGCCGGTGCAAACAAAATATTCGTGACCAGGATTGGACTTTTCGTTACGCATTCTGCATAACATACAATAATAGATATTTAAAAAGCTCCTCTGCCTACCTGTAGTCACTATTTTACTGCAGACCCTTTTTTGCTTTCGGGATTATTTTCTTCATAATAGGTATTAAGACGCATTTACACAGACAAACTTTCCTTTGATGTGGAAATGCCGACAAACATTTTCACGAGCCTCTTGAGCAAAATGCTCAAAGAAATGTTCGAGCAAAGTCTCGTACAAAAAAACACACGTAAATTTTGGAGAGAATGTTAAGCAAAATTTGTTTGAAGAAATGTTGGTATAGAAATTTCTTACAAATTTAAATTTTATAGTTTTATGGGAATTCATTGAACTTAACTGAAAATAGAAAGACTAAGTTTTAAAACAAGGTATTTTTAATTAAGTGCTTTCCGACGGAAAAACGATTTGATGTCGAAATTCAAATTTTACCTCATAAGCAACTTCGATTGACCTGATTTTTATAGGGGATATGCCAGTATACTTGTAACTTTTTTGGGGTTGTAAAAAAACGAGAATAAAAAAATAATAATAACACTTATTTATTGCTGTTGCCTGTAAAATCTAATGATAAAAATTTACGTTTAAAAGAATATCTCTTTATTTTACTACCTAGTTTAAAACACAATACAATAATAATTATATATATTTTATTAAATCTCAAATATATGAACAAAAGCACGTTTGGTCTAAATAATACCCGTTTATTACCCACTTTTACAATCCTACCATCCCGACCATTGTCTAAAAAAATATAATTTAGCAGTAATAGACTGGACTTCTGAATCGGAATGTTGCTCCTTTGCATATTGTTTGTTCAGTGTCAGTAATCGACCTTGATTATTACATTAAATTGACAGTAAATATCTATCTTCAGCATTTTCATGAACCTTTTGCTTTTTTAAGCAACCGTTGGGGCCTTAAACTAACTAGGTAAATCTGGTGTGAGGAATTAAAAAAAAAAACAATCAAAGCTAAGGGTAAAGTAAAGTCACAAAAATATGTTTAAAAAAAAATCCCCTCCCCACCACTCCTCAGTCGTGAGACGCGGATTACCGCTTAAAAGTGCAATTTTTGAGTTTTTTGCCGATATTTGAAAAACTCAAAATTTTTTTGGAAAAGAAAAATTTTCCTGGGTTGTTTTTTGAATTTAGGAAAAAAACCCTTGGAAATAAAAAAAACTCGCAAGAAAATCCCAAAAAAAACCCGGGCAAAAAAATCCGGGAAAAACCCTATAAACTGATAGCCAAGAATAATGTTTCGCTTGCCGTCGGCTTTTTTTCACAAAAATTTAAAATAAAAGTTGGTGAATTGAGATCACTGATCACTGATGTGAAATTTTATTTGTTCTCATCTTTAAAAATATGTTTCCAAAACAGATAGCAATAATTTGTTTTAAAATTTACCCGAACAAAATGTTCAAAGAAAAGCTCACAAAAATGTTTACGCAAAAAATTTTAGATCTTTTGCACGAGCTTTTGATTGAGCATGTTCGTCTGTGTAATTGCGCCTTTATAGAAGCTAACCGATAGTGATAATGAAGAATGTTTTGCGACGCCCATATATCTCGGAGCCAACCATATACATAACAGAACTTTAATTTTGCAAAAAAAATATATAGGGTGCGACAAAAAATTGCCATCGCATTTTTAGTGTTTAGTTAAAGTTTAAAGCATCATCTTAAATTTTTGCAAGTCGTCATTTTTTTATGCTTTTAATAAAAGTGAGTTTTAACCACTTTCAACCAAGCCTACCTACCTATTTGCGTAGTAGTGTAGTGTAGAAGATACAAATCTAAAATGTTATTCAATAGTCCGATTTTTACGTTAATTACTTGGTGACCAAGTGATCGCTAATGACCACAGTAACTTTAGTTTGACCGGTGGTTAACTAAACCACACAAGATAAAATTTTTAAAAACACGTGGAAGGACTGGCATATGAATATTGAATATTGACAATTTGTTTGTCTACCGGTTACATAATTTCTTTAAACCAGCAAGGCGAAAGTTTTATTTTGAAATCAAAGTACACATTTTTATTTTTTTAAATTTAAATAGTAGCACTCTTAATATGTTTAAAAAAAAAAATTAAAAAGTAGAATGTTAACAAATTGGTCTCTGCACCATTAAAAAAAAATTAATATAGCAGATAGTCAAAAAAATTGGTGAAATGGTTAATTCTTTCATAAAACTTAAATGTATTATAAATTAAGAAAGTTAAATTTCTGTAAGGTTTAAACTCTAAAATTTAACACCATTTCTTTTTTTTTGTTTCAGATTAGCGGTGACCAAGCTGTTCAGCAAATATGCAAGCAATTGATGACCATCAAAATGTAACTTAAAGTAAATTTACTTATAAATTTTAATAAAAATATATGTAAATAATTGGAAATAAATAAAATAAACTAAAACAATATTGTGTTTTTGAGATTGTTATAAATTTTGGTATATTATAAATAATTTATTAATAAAGTAACATTTTTGCCACTTAAAAATCATTAACGTGAATTTTGAACACATTCAAGGAAAAGTAGTTAAAAATCAAAGTTTTAATATGTCTTTTTTTTGTGCATTTTTGGTAATAGAATTTTAAAAGACTAAAATAACACAAGAAAAATAACGATAAGGAAAGGGGTAAAAAAGTACCTATGAATATCATTTACCGTGCGAAATTTTGTATACTTTTGACTCCAGACATTTGGGCACCGACAAAAGAAAAATTTAGGAAGCAACCAACCCAACCTTATTATTTTTTTGAATCTTACGCACTAAAATAAAGCGAATCTACCAAGGCGGTGAAATATTGATAACATTCTAAATTTTTCCTTTGGTGGCACCCAAACGCTCGGCGCTTAAATGTTCACAGTCCAAAAGTCCTGCATTGGCATTTGCTTAACTAATTTACCCAATTTTTATGCACGGTTCAAACTTCCTCCCTAATTTTTTTATTTTAATTCTAAAACAAAACAATTTTGAGATTTACTTAAAATTTAAATAAAAACCTAAATTTGCTTGCTCTCTGATACCTAAAATAGCTACTAGTTTTGTCCTTAAAAAATATCAGGTGAAGGTGTAGCTTGAAATTAAGCGTCCATGTGTTTACGCGAAAAATTTGAGAAGCTATTAGGTCATAGTTCTTTACTCGTTATAAACTTGCAGGAATTCCCATTACTCAACGAAACGTCGCGTCGAAACTTTGTCGCCAAAAATAAACGACAAAATATTTGACGAAAACGGCCTGCTAGATTCCAAAATTCTGCTAGTTTGAACCTCTACGAACAAAATATGGCAACACCGGAAAGGGCCGAAAATCGTCATGATACCGTTCAAAAATCCGACCGTCTTCTCGTGGGCTCAAAATATTACGCAAATTTCATTTATAAAAATTCTAGTAAATCACAAATTTAAGTATTTAATCATCTCTAGCAACATTTAGCTTTTTTTTATAATTTTTGTATGGGCAGTAAACTATTTTTAAAACCTATCTTAATTAAAAAGCAAACGACAATTTGGGGACTGCAGGAACATACCCCAAATAGATGACATTTGTTATCAGAAACTGACTAGAAAATGGTGAGTGAAAATGTTTTCATTTGAAAATCTTTATTAAACCCCTTAAAGTTGTACTAAAGTCATTTGTGCGCCATGATTTTAAAAGTACACCTGCTTGATTCGTCGACTCGATAGAGATAAGGATACGAATGCTGATAAAATTGAAAATTAACTTTAACGGTGGGATTTACTAAAAGGGTTTAGTCTATTTTAGAACGGTCCTAAGTTTAAGTGAAATTTTTGGTTTTAAGCATTTTAAACCAACCATCCTTAAGTTTTGGACATAATTTGATTTATAAGAAGAATTTTAATGAATTAGTTTATTGAATAATCATCTTAACACAATCTTTTGTTGGATTTAAGAAGAAAGTTTCATTTTAGAATAAAAGAAAGTTGAAAAATTTAAACCCCCGCGGGTAGAACAAATTAAAATTGTCACTCTAATTAAAACTTACCCTTGTTAATTAATTTTTCCAATTAATACTCGATGTCACACAACGATTTTGATGAGTAATAATAAAATAAGGAGTAGATTAAATGTGTATTTATTTAAAAGGGGTTTTTATTTATGAAATGTATTAAAAAACCTTAATGCAAGTTTTTTTTTACATTTCTGTCACTGTCGAAATGTCAGTCTAAAAATATTAGCGCTGCGTTCCATCACAAACAGCGAGTTCGGATCTTTTACCTCTGCTTGCACCTTGGCTTGCACGAACCTCTACTGATGAAAGCTACAGCTTTAAAATGAGTGGGCTTTGAGTAGGGAAAGTTTTTCTGACTGAGCTTTTAGATAACCTCAACGTTTTAGTTACAGTTAGTAAATAAATTGATATAGTTGTTTTTGGTTTGGTATATTGTTCGTGCATAATCAGTGACCTTCATTTATGTTTGTTTTGCCTCGTAGTGCCCTCATAAATATATTTTTTGTGCTAAAAGCGGGTTCAAAATATGGCGTTTTTCTGGACAAAATAGGAGGTGTTTTATTGGGTAAAGAACAACTTGGGATTTTAATAAGGTAAATGAATCCTTGTAAAAACGGTTACTTAGGAAAATTATACGCGAACTTATTACCAAATGCCACAAAACAATCCTTTCTGGGGGCTATAAATTTAAACCACCCCCCTGAGGTGGTCTAAAAAATCACCAACTTTATAACCTCAAAAACAAATAATGAAGCTATTATGTGCCAAATTTTTGGCGTGTTCACCATTTGCCATTTTGAAACCTGTCAAAAAAAAAATAGTTTTAGGGCATTTTCTTTTAAAATATGGGGTATTTTGAGAAAAAAAGCAGTTTTTCAGTGGTATTTTGCAATAACAATACAAAATAATCAATAACTTTGTGTCTTTTCTGTATAAGTAAGTGTTTTTTGAAAATTGGTTTTAAAATTTAGTACCCCCCACAGGTGTAAATATTTAGACCTGTGGGAGGTACTATTTTAGATCTTAGTAAATCTCACTGCATGTGTCTAATATCTTTTGTTGCTTTACAGGTAGAAAGGTGCTAAGATATTTAAATTTACTTATCAATGGCCTGAGAATGTTGACCAGGTTTGTAACATGAAGATTCCACTTTAAGTGGCTATCTAACATCACACCAAGATACTTAATGCTTTTAGTCCTTTTTATAACAAAGTTTTCTTGTTCAACTTTTATATTTATTGTAGTGAAATCTGGTAAACTATTTTGGTAACTTCAAAAAATTTTTCTGTTAGTCTGATCCGACCATTTGCTTTAGGTCGTCCCATGTATCTGCAACATAAATAAGAACTGTGTCATCAGCAAAACTTAAGATGGCGGTTATACTATCAATGTCAAAAAGTCCATTTATGTATAAAAGGAAAAGAATGGGTCCGAGGACTGTTCCATGCAGTACAACGTAGGATATTTGTTTTTCTGTACTGAGAGTTTCATTTATTTTTGTTTTTTGAGGTCCTTCATAAAGGTAATTTTTAAGTAATAAATGAGGTAATTTTTAAGTAATAAATGAGGTGTTCCGCGGATTCCAGTGTCTTCTAGAATGTTTAGTAGATATTATGATAAACCGTAGAAGTCCATGTTTATTTTTTTGGATCACCGTCTCCTCTTTCCAATTTCGGCGGGGTCCTCGGCCGTCCACCTTTGAGTCCCGTAAATTTTCGGTGCAAGGTCAATTGTGCCGCCTAATTCTCTCTCGTTTTTTTTACTGTATGTCCTACGTGGAGGTTCTGTTTACATAAATATAATGTTATCTACTCTATAATTATAATGCAACATTTTTCTCGTTTATTATTAAAGCCCAATTATTATTTAATATGTTTACAAAAAATATAATGTTATCTACACTATAATTATAATGCAACATTGTTCTCGTTTATTAGTAAAGTCCAATTATTATTTTAATACACACAATTATTTATTATTATAGTTCGGTGGGAACCATATATAAAAGCTGTCTTTGGCAGTCATATTATCAGATATTTTACTAAAGCGTTGAGAAAAACGATAGTCTCACAACATGTTCAAAGTTCAGGTTATTGTCGTCATGGCTCTATACGCAGTATCAATGTTTTTGTTTCAATGCGTTGAAGGTAAGACATTTTTCTTAACAGTAAGAAACGCAATTTTTACGCAGCTTATATACAGGGTGGATTCTTTAAATAAAACGGTACTTTTAGCGCCTTTAGGAAAGAGTTTTTAGAAAAAGGTAAAAGTGAAACTTTAATGATTTTTTACGATATTTACGCCCATAATAAAAAAAAAGTTTGGGGCTCCCAACTGGAGGCCCAGTGCCCACTAACTGTTTTTTTTGTAATAAGAAGGTATCAATTGTTGCACCTTTTTGGAAAGTTTGTTAAAAAATAAATTTAACGCACTACTTTTTTTGACATCTGTCAACCAATGTGTCAAAAATTTAAAAAAAAAACCTCTTTTTTTGTCAATTGTTTTACCTTTAAAATAAACTACAAAAAAGGTGCCACAAGTGGTACTGTCTTATTTTAAAAAAATAGTTGATTGGCCCAGTGCCTCCAGTTGGGGGCCCCAATATTTATTTTTATCATGAGCGGAAAGCCTGTTAAAAAACATTAAAGAGTCGTTTTTATCTTTTTTTAAAAGTTGTTTCCTAAAGCCGCTAGAAGCACCGTCCCAGCAAACACGGTTCCCTCGGGTCTTCGTCATCAGCATGACGTCGATTTACGACATCGGACCAGCAGTATTTTTTGTTCGCTTTGCAATGTAGGCCCAATGTATGTTTGCCGAAGCAACGTTAGACTGTAGCTCGGTAAATTTTGTTTTGCTGACATCAGCATACAGTCTCCGTACGATTAAGGGTCGATATGGTTTAACCACATGGTACCGACCATCTGCCCATATAGCTGCTTAATTTGGTCGGTCTAACGTAGGCAAGGTGGTCTCGGCCCGACATCGGTAAACTATTGAAGTCCGACATTGGTTTCCTAAAGCGGTCCAACGTTGGCGATTGACGGAGGTCCGTTGGTGGTTGCTTGACACGATCCGACATTGGCAAACTACAAAGTTTCGATAATGCGGGTGCTTAACCGGTCGGTGGTTTAAGTGGCGGAAGAGGTGATTCTTGTAGAGAAGTACCACCATCTTGTCAAGTCCGCATTCTAGTTTTGAAATATCTTTCCTCATTATATATATAATATTATCTTCCACTGTACAGGGAACATAGTGACATTAGCGCTATCTCTACATACTAGGAAGAAACTATTAAGCAGTTTAAAAATTTTAATGTGACGTACCATCGTCTGTTGCTGGTTATCGACCAAATGAACAAAAATCTGATCATAAAGTCGACTATAGTAAATCGGACCATCGTCAGTTGCCGATTCTCGACCAATCAAAAAAAGTTCCAATCGGACTATCGCCGGTCCTAAAGTGGTGTCGGCATAAAGTCGACTGTAGTAATGTGGACCTCCGTCAGTTGCCGATTATTCACTGAAAACTGAAAATCGTTGTCGACATTGGTCCGATTCAATTCTGACGATTTGTGTTTGCTGGGGTTCCATTTAAAGAATCCACCCTGTATAAGCCTATTGTGTGTGCAAAATGTGGTAACACACATAAACTATGGACTTTGACAATTATTTTTCCTTTATTTTTAGCGGGAATTTACAAGAAGAAGAAGTGATTTCTCAAATTCTCCAGTGGTGCTGTATGTCCAATTTATGGATAAATAAACCAGTTATGGAATAACTAAATCCTTATTTATTTTCCTTTCTTATTGTATTAAGTAGGTATTATAGGGTGGGTAAAAAAACGGGACTTATTTGATTTTCTATTGTCCAATTTTAAAAGGTTTGGTCATTTTGAAAAGCCAAGATATCGGAATTTTGTAATCTTATGTCAAAATTGACATTTCGTACAAATCCAAGATAGCGGACAAATTTAAAAGATAGATGTTTTCTACCCCCCCCCCCCTGCAATTTTTTTGTGTGCACCATTGGTGCAAAAGCAAAAATATATTTCGAGAGCCATGTCCTTCCTTAGCTTCCTGATGTATCGCTTGTTAAAACCGGGTTTTGGTAAGCCTAATTTAGCCAAAAAAGCATCATTTTTGCTTGGCTATGCTTTTCGATGAATTTTTCCGTGTTTAATAGCGGTGACCATTCTAAAAAGCCAAGGTTTCAAAATTTAATACTTTTTTGACAAAATTGACATTTTGCAAAAATCCAAGATAGCGGACACTCTTAAAAAGTAGGTTGTTTTGAACTCTCCTGCAAATTTTTGTGTGCGCCACTGGGTTAAAAGTTAAATTTACGTGTCCTAATGCATCATTTCCGAGTCTACCATTGTGTCGCTAATAAAGATCGGCTAAGAAGTAACAAAGTTATAATTTAAACTGCCAAATCAGTTGCATCAACCGAAAAAAATCTAAAAAATAGAAGATCGAAAGATCTTGGGAGGAAAGAACGAAAATTCAAAATTGGATGAGTGTCCCACAAGGAACACACGAGCGTGGGCTCGTCAGATGGATGGACGCTGGTCACCCCGGGCGAAACATTTAACATTTAATTGTTTCTCCTTTCGCTTTGGTTTTTTTGTGTGTTCATTGTGGGACACTCATCCAATTTTGAATTTTCGTTCTTTTCTCCCAAGATCTTTTGATCTTCTCTTTTTTGGATTCTTTTCGGTTGATGTAACTGATTTGGCAGTTTAACTTCTTGTTTTCATTGTCTTAGGAGCATATTCCTATTGGAAAGATTAGCACGCCAGGACGAACCCGTATCAGGTGACTTATAATAAGTACCATGCGGAACGATGCCTATTTGTGAGTGATTCAGAGTTGGAAGTCAGAGTGTGCGATGGTGTTAAATGATGTCTGGATTGAGGGTGACTAGTGAATCCACTGACGAGCTCACGCTGGTCACCCCGAGCGAAACATCGTTTAATTGTTTCTCCTTTCGCTTTGGTTTTTTGTGTGTTCCTTGTGGGACACTCATCCAATTTTGAATTTTCATTCTTTCCTCCCAAGATCTTTTGATCTTCTCTTTTTTAAAGTTACAATTTGTTCAAATGGGTGCCTTTGGTAACTAAATTCAGTCAGGTCAAAAGAAACATCATTTGAATTTGATGAGAAATGCACCCATTTGAACAAATTGTAACTTTAAAAAAGAGAAGATCAAAAGATCTTGCATATTTTTCTCACTTTTTACCCGATTTTTACAAGCAATACATCAGAAGACTCGAGACTGATAAGGCTTTACACGTCAAATATAACTTTTGCACCAGTGGCACACACAAAAAATTCGCAGTGGGGTCAAAACAACCTACTTTTTAAAACTGTCCGCCATCTTGGAGTTTTTTTCAAATGTCAGTTTTGCCAAAAAAGTTATAAATTTTAAAACCTTGGCTTTTCAAAATGGTCAGCTCTATTAAAAAGGGACAAATACATCGAAAAGCATAGCCAAGCAAAAAGCTTTTTTTATTTGACTGAATTACGCTTACCACACGCACTTATTCGAAAAATTTATAATTTTCTTATTTCTTACCCGATTTTAACAAGCGATACATCAGTAAACTAAGGAAGAACATGGCTTTCGAAACATATTTTTACTTTTGCACCACTGGCGCATACAAAAAATTCTCAGGGGGGTCAAAAAAACCTACCTTTTAAAAAAGTAATAAATTTTAAAACTTTTTTTTATTTGACTGAATTAGGCTTGTGAAACGCACTTATTTGAAAAATTTATTACTTTCTTATTGCTTACCCGATTTTAACAAGCGATACATCAGTAGACCAGGGAAAAACATGGCTTTCGAAATATATTTTTACTTTTACACCAGTGGCGCACACAAAAAATTTGCAGGAGGGGTAAATAATACCTATCTTTTAAGATTGTCCGCCATCATGTCCTGGCTTTTCAAAAGAACCAAAATTTTTAAAATCGGACTGGTAGTTTTTAAGTAATGGAAAATCAAAAATGTCCCGTTTTTTTTGACCCACCCTATAGTTTGATATGCGTAAATTCCTAGTAGTGCGCATATAGTTTCAACCTCAGAAGAACTCTTCTGTGGTTTCAACTCACCCTTGCTCTCTTGCACCTGCTGTCATGTCGCGCCACTTCCATTAAAACTGAAAAAAATCTAAATTCCTTATTTATACAGGGTGTTTCCTAATACTGTTCGCTTAAAGAACCACGCACAATTTAAATGGAAATATACCTTTTTTTTACTCTGCAAATTAATAATTTTATGCACTCTAGGGATTAAAAGTGATTTTAGGGATAAAAGGGACACATTTCATCTCTCAGGGATTAAAAATAATTTTAATCCCTGTGGGATTTAAAGTAAATTTTTCCAAATTAAAATGTATGAACGAAGAAAATAATTTACTCTATTTGCTGATGTCGACGTTTGCCAGATATTATCGTAGCTTTGATTATGGAATATTGGCTCCACACAGAAGATGCCTTGAGATTCTAAGACTTCTGTAGGAAGTATGCCAGGAGCACCTTCTCATCCGTAAAATTCTCTGCATGCTGTTCAGCGCACCATTTTCGGTAGTCACGAAACTGTTTCTTGTAAACCTCGCGAGATTTTTGTGGAAGAAGGCTAGCGATGGCCTCTTCCTCGGCCTCTTCAATGTTCATTTAAAAAAAAAATGCTGTACGATTTTTCTGGACTCACCGTTTGGTGACGCCGTTTGATAACAACAACTGACTGACATTTGTTTTGTGCCATAGCAACACTTCCATGGCACAACAAATTTTGAGTAAATCCACCATGCCAACAACAATCAATGACAACTGTCAGTAATACGAGCTGTCAATCTTGAAACTAGAGTACCGTTAAGTGGTCTACTGTTAGTTTTGTGATTTTTTGTTTTTAGTTTCTCGCATTCTAAAGTGCATAAAATACTATATAAACCTCGCTTGTACTTTAATCCCTTGGCGAATTACAGCCCTCCCTAAGGTCGGGCTACAAACCTTTCGCCGCGGGATTAAAAGACGCACTTTAGTCCCTAGGTTTATAATGTACTATATGTCTACTCTTTTGAAGTTAATAAAGTGATACTTTTTAACTGCAATTTATCGTAACGGGGAAAGCTACTAGTGCGGCGACACAAAGCGGGGACTGAAACTCCAACAAGTGAAGGCCTTTGAACTTAAAAATTTTATTCATTTTGGCATTTGCCAAACCATATCATCATGGCAACAACTTTTTAAATACTCGGTGTACGACCTGCTTTACACCGCACGAGTAAAATATAACATTTTATCTACGACCTGAACGAAAGCAACTTGATTATCGCACTATTGCTTTTATTACTTCAGCTAGTGCGGTAATAAGATCCAGAGCAAATCTGGCAAAATTAGTAAAATACTAGTCATTTATCGTTCAGGTAGAACATAAAATTATCTACGTTATTTAAAATCTGTTAAAGGTAAAAAAAAATCTTGGTAGGTACACTTGATTTAAAAAAAAAGCATACATGCAGTCACAAAATTGACCTTTCTAAAAGTGTATAATATATACGGACTACCTGCTAAAATGCCTAAAACCTTCAAAAGTACGACAATTTGTCATATTGTTCAAAAAAGGTCTCTAAAACTGAAAATATTTTTTTACTCAAATTAAAGGCAACCTTATTTTTATACCAAATTTTGCAAAATACTAAAAAATCAGCAAAAATAAGGTTTTAGTAAAGTTTTTATTGAACAATATCCCATTTTGGAGTTGATAAAATAACAATAATACGATGGAAACAGCGCTGGATTGAAAACAATTCGACGAATAAGAAACTTGGATTAGGACAAAAACGATGGTAAACTTAATACTAATTATTTTAACTTAAAAAACTCTGAGAGCTGATCCAATGCGCGATAAATAGCATCGCTTAACTCTTCCGCATTTCGTGGTCTCCAATTCCTTTGGTATATTATTTTAACGATTCGACCCCATATATTTTCCATTGGGTTAAGGTCAGGGCTGCTGGCTGGCCAAGGAAGTGTTTCTATATTATTATTCTGAAACCATTGGCCAACAACATTAGCCGTGTGTACTGGACAGTTGTTCTGCTGATAAACGAAGTCATTATTTTCATGTAAAGGCTGTACAGATGGCAGCATAATGTTTTCAAGGATTTCAATATATCGTTCACTATTGAATCTTCCTTCGATTTTCCAAAAAAACCCAAACCCCTAGCACTAAACCAGCCCCACATGTTTACAGAAAAATGTCAAGCTTTTTTAATTTGGTTATGTATTCGGGTTCAAATCTAGAATCTATTGGACGATAAACTAAAACTCTCCTGCTGCCTGAAGATGATTGAAAAAATTTTTCGTCAGTGAAAACCACCCTCTTCCAGAAGTCATTATCACAAAGAACGTTGTTCAGTGCCAAAATCACTCTGGCCTGTTTTTATTCTTCTGTTAGAAAAGGCTTCTTTGCAGCAACTCGACAACAGACTTCTGATTTCGTTACTCTTCTATTTACTATTGCTAAAAAACCCAGAAATAATGTTACATTAGCTGCTTCAACCGACGTTGAAAAAGGATTTTGTCTGAGATGGTCAATAAGTCTCTCATCTTGCACTTCAGAACTTACTTTTGGTCGTCCTGATCCATCTTTCCTATCCGTAGAATTATTTTCAATCCAGCGCTTTTTCCATCGCATTATCGTCATTTTATCAACTCCAAAATGAGTGGCCGCTCTTCTTATAGACCAGCCGTCTTCTATAACTCGAGTGATAATTTGAACTTTTATAAATGTTGATATCTGTGGCATTTTTAAGGATGTCACACTGAATTTTAAGCTGTCTGGGAGGCTATTCCAGTAGCTCATACCGATATCGTTACGAAGCGAATTCGTTATCGCGGCAACACCGCGGTTTGTGCTTACCAGTTTCACAATGGCCGCGGCCGTGTCAATTCGACTTTGACGACTAAACTCGCACAAAAATACAACTTTTGACTATAATGATTGAGAAAAATTAACATGATGATGATTTTTTTATAATTCCTGCCGACTAGTTTCTCCTGTGATCTTCTGTTTTCTATAACCACCCGAATGGAGGACGAAAATAAGTTTACATTATATTTGGAGCCCACAAAGAGCAGCACAGTAAGTAAAACTAGCTTTTGTTTTGGGGAAATACTGGTTTCTCACCCTAAACTTGGATATCAAAATTTCCCGACTAGCTATTTATGAAAGTGCACTTTTAAGGTGGGTTTATATTTTATACTCTTCTGTAAAAGGAATCGCAAGCCCTTATGGCAGAATAGATATGCATGGCACAACCTGAATAGTTGAGTTTGCGAAAATTTATTACCTACTTAAAGTCAGGGTGGGTGAGAAGGTGATACTTTGAGGTGATTATTTGCTTCGGATGCATAAAATGTTTTGCTTTAATTGTTAGTCTTTAACTCTTTATTACCGAATGTTCGGTGTCTTTATCAAGAATATAAATATAATAAATTAAAACAAAAAACCGGTTGCACTATTCTGTTAGCTAAAAAATGCTTTAAATTTATGCAGTAAAAGCTAATTCAAATTTTTTTTGAGAGAAATTAAAGCTCACTTTATGCAACATACTTTACTGATTTTGGGCTTAAAGTTAACAAGCGAGCATATATGACTTATATATGCTTTGCATCTACTTAGGGACCATGCAAACAATGCATGCTAATAGCTGGAGCTATTGAGTCCATTTATATATTTTACTAAGATAGTTTAATTAAAATGAAAACTACTGACTTAGATTCTTACAGTTTACCAAAGAAAAAATACTTAAATTGTGGATTTTGGATAAGTACTATTTCGAAAAAACTTAAAATGTATCCTGCTTATTTTTAGGTATAATGTGCGAGGGTATGTGAATGGAGCTACATGTAAGAAACCTTCTAGTAGGATCAAGTCTCCAATCAAGTACTACAGCCCGGGCCACAACCCTTTAATGAAAGCACCTATTAAGTATGGATGGATTCAAGTAAGACATAGACCAACCTTTCAAGGTACTAGATTAATTATGGCAAAGTGTAGTGTGTTAGTGAAACTAACTTTTAGAAGAAACTGATGCAATATATCCACATGTATGCTAAATGCTATTCGTTCTCCCATAAAAAAAAATATAAGATAACTTTTAATGTACCTATTAAACAGTTGTGTAAAATATAGTACAAAAACAAAATTTCATTATTTAATCCTGTTAGGCCACATTTGTTTAAATCTGCCAGAGCATAACTTGAATACTTTATTTAAATGTCACTTAAGTTATGGAACATTGTACCTATTGTAACTGGGATTTTGAACTTTTTCGTGAAAATTTGGAGATTTTTTAGGGGAATCGTCGAAAGAGTGGGTCACAGTTACTGTTCACTGCCACACATGTAAAACCACTTTATTCTAAACATATTAATTTAACTTATTGTAAACTTTTTAAAATAAGGCAGGGTTTTTTTTTGTTAAAATGTCCTATTCCTATAATTGTCATTTTAAATTATCAGCAGAGCAGATGAATGCATGCATTTATATGAGTGGGGTAAGTTAAATACAGTATTAGGTTATTTGAAGCTCTGGTTGCTTAAAAAAAAATTGATGATGTTTTAAAAAATTGAACTGATGTGATTTAATATTTACCTAAATCATTTTTCTTCATTATTTTACATCCATTTTTAAGTTACCTAAATGATATTTCTAGCAGTTGCCTATTTAAGCAAATTATTTTAATAGTTTTATATTTGCTCTGTCAACTTATTTTAAAGGCTAGCAAAAAACTAATAACTCAAGGTTATAGATTCTAAATAATAAAATAAACGGTTACTGGAAAGACCTATTTTTATAAATAATACCCTTGAAAAACTAGTACTTAAAATAAAGTACCTAAAATGTATTCCGCATTTCTAAATTAACTTTAATAGTTTACTGACTGACATAGGTAGGTAAATTTAATTTTTTGGCTAGGTTTATACTTAGTTTTTAAATTAATATTACCAATTTATGATGTACCAAAGAAAAAAATTGATTTAACTTGATTTTGTCACTCCTAACATTGCTATTAAAAAATAATAAAATTTGGGAAACAAAACTGATTTATTTTTACTTAAAAAATGTTTTCTAATATTTCAATAATTGGTGAGTTGCATCTTTTCTTTCATCAGCTTAGGCACTGCTAACCGGAAACAAAAAAATAAGATGTATTTCAAAATGTAAGCCAGTAAAATGGCTACTTAGGATTGAAAGCTTTCAAACCTGATTTTTATATAGTAACTTTTGTTGGGATCCAAGTGGAAAAAGACTCTTGATTTTTTCTTGTAACGAAATAAGTGTGGCTTATCCCCTAGTTACCTTCAATTGTTATTTAATGTTTTTTTTTTTAATATCCTTTGGACATACAAATTTACCTTAAAAATTTATCCCAACTTGGATTTAACTAATGAAATTTGAAATATTTATGTTTTGGTGGCTAATAAAAATAGTAGAAAACAAAAACTTAAATTACAGCAATAAAGAAGTAAAAATTTATATTTGGTTGAAACGACAACAATTCTCCAAAAAGTAGCCAAATTTTTTAATTTTACTGACGAATTCTTGGATTTTAAAATGTTTTCTTTTTAATGTGGTTAAGGTAGCTTACCATGTGTGTTTTGTCCTTCATATGATTTTGCCGGATTTTGCTAAAATGCGTGGGGTGGGGTGCTGTCTGCTTAAATGTCTTCATCATACATCTTAATAATTACGAGAAATGATTGATCTGAAATGTATGTATAGTCTAAGCAGCTAACCAGTTAGCTCACTTGAATTAATACTTCAGACAATAGCAATACCATGTGCAATTTTTTTTTGTTTTTCCCAGTATTTTTCAAATTTTGTGCTAAATTTAAAGTTAATTTTCTCATCTAGGTCTGAATCAAAATGAATAAAACTTGTCATATATTGTTATTCTTTCATGCTTTACTGATGATTAAATTTCTGTCTTTGAGGATCTTTCAGTTATTGAGATATTGACCTTTCAATACGAGAAAAAAAATGAGCTAACTTTTCCATGTAAAAAGTTTAGATTTTTTATAACACATTTTATTGACGTCCATCAAATCTATGCATAAAAAATATAATGTGAATTAAATAATCCAATTTTTGTAAACGTTATATAACAAAACTGCATAAGATTTGTTAAATAGGTAGGCGTCCCAAAGCAAGGGGGAGTCGAGGTAAAAACTCTCTGATACCGGTTAAAAAAACGAAATTATCTGAAATTATCCCAATAAAATGACTTCCGAGTAAAATTACATTTTATTATTATTAAATTATTTCCCTCATTTGGCACATTAAATTTTTTTAAGTTTCTAAACACTAAAAGAATTTTTTAGTCAGGAATTTGATCAACAGTAGAGCTTGAAAAGCTAAAAGTTTTATGCATTTTGATTTTGAAAAAGGTGAGAAAATTGGTATTAAAGTTACGCAGACATAATTGCGAAACTTAAAATGATGTTTCTTTATAAACCACAATACTTTACTTTCACACAAAAATATTATATTTACAGAAAATTTTTTCTTTTAACTAAAAAATATATTTAAAAAAATTAGAACGATTAAACAACCCAATGGATATAGGTACTGATGGTAAAATTTACTAGAAGTTTTTGTTTACTTTTTAAACATGCCTTATTATTAATTCGAGATTTAATTAAACATTTTTAAAACTTAGAATGCGAGAGGTGAACACCTCCAATAGGTGTACGATAATACCTGACAATACTTGACTCTATGAGACAAAATCTTAGTATAGTTTTCATTACTTGACCTACAAATTTAAAATCAGGTGTTGAACTGAAAACTTACCAAAACTGATTTCTATGGATAAATTATCAATACATTGAGCAGCTATGGTAAGTGTTTATTACCAAACTTCATAATTTATTTTCTCTCTTATTAGCACTACAGCATGGGTCCTTCTCTTGTTGATTTTCAACAGTTGACCTAAAAAAAAAACAGTACATTATATTAAAACATTAAAATTTTGCAAACTTTAAAAAAAGGAAATGTGTACATCAGAATTTGTTTTATCAAAATCAATTTGAATGTACGAAAGTTAAGTACATGATTCTCGTCTGTCATATATTGATTTAAATGGCCTGTGCAAAAAAAATCATTGGAGAAGGGGCATATAGCATATAGCAATTCAGAATCAGCCGCCTGAACTTAAAATTGACCTACATCTTTTATGCACTTCAAGGATTAAATAGGTAATCCCTCAGATTAGGGATTAGAAGTAAATTTAATCCCTCAGGGATTAAAAAAAAACTAATCCGTGGAAAATTATACTTAAATTTATGGCAAGTCAAGCCAAACAGCCCTTGCTCTTGGCCAAGATTTCATTCTTAGCACCCTTTCCTGTAGTTGATCAACCATTTTTGGCGTAGAAATAACGTAATTTTAACAAAGAACTTTTCCTAAAGTGTATAAAATAGTATATAAACCTCGGAACTAAAGTGTCGTTTAATCCCTTAGCCAATTGTAGCCCTCCCTACGGTCGGGCTATAAACTTTTCGCCGCGGGATTAGATGTGGCACTTTAGTCCCTAGGTTTATAATGTACTATTTGTTTACAATATGAAATAGCGGTCTTTAAGCACCAAAAAGAACAGAATAAAACATAAGATAAAGTAAGTATAGGTACTTACCCAAACAAAAAATCTTGTGGCACTTCCACACAAGGCCCATGTGGGTTTTTCTTCACAAAGAACGTGACAAAATTCACTCAAAAATTGATAACAGTCGTCCACCATCACATTCTGATCAGATTTTTAGTCCATATTGCGTGCAAAAAGTTCTTGAAAATTATTATTTCTCCCGAAATTTCGCCGCAAATTCCAAGAAAGGTAAACAAACTTGACTGACTGTCGGCATTTGACAGTTGTTTTGGGAAAGTATTGCAGATTGCGTGCCATTCAAGCCTTCTTCTTTTTACTTAACAATAAGCGATGTTGCCGTAACAGTGAAAATAATGGCGATAGCGATCGTTATCTCATAACAATAGCCCACTGGAATTGCCCCCCTGGCATACTAAACCTGGTGGTGCCTTATAATAGTATACACTAATGGAAAGCTAAATTTTGTGGCACAGGAAAAAATGCATATATGAGTTTTCTTTTAAATCAAGTGTACTTTAAATAAATAAAGAAATAAGAAGGTAAACTCTTGTTCTTTTTCTTTCTTTTGCCTTAATTTATTAAATTATATTTATCGATAACAATCCAGAGATTCTGGTTGATTTTTTTATTATATTTTTTATACATATTTTTTTTAAAACTGAAGCTTATATCAACATTCTTAAACATGTTTTACTTCATTGACTGTTTTGTCAATGACAGTAGAGACAAGTATCACTTCTTTTACGGTTTTCATTTTGTTATTTTTTGGAGAGGAAAAAATGTACACATGCTCTATTTAAAGGCACAAAATCAAAATTATTTATTCGCCATTTTTACAGGGTCTGACATGTGTCAAAAATAATGACCTTTTCGAGTTCATCGACCTCAATTTAGTGGAGTTTGAATCCTCACTCGTAAATATGTATCATCGCACCCGTGGTTTTCCCCATGACAGTTAACAGAAATGTCAGTTTTTTCACGGTTTTCGATTCGAAATCGTCAAGAGAGTAAAAAAAAGTATTTGCTATTCCCAAACTTACATGTTTATAAATTATTTATTTGTTATTTTGACAGGGTTTGGCAGGTGTCAAAACTAATAACATTGTTAAGTGATTAATAAATAAATAAATAAGATAATTTTATGTTCTATCTGAACGATAAATGACTAGTATTTTACTAATTTTGCCATATTTGCTCTGGATCTTATTACCGCACTAGCTGAAGTAATAAAAGCAATAGTGCGATAATCAAGTTATTTTCGTTCAGGTCGTAGATAAAATGTTATACATTACTCGTGCGGTGTAAAGCAGGTCGTACACCGAGTATTTAAAAAGTTGTTGCCATCTTGATATGGTTTGGCAAATGCCAAAATGAATAAAATTTTTAAATTCAAAGGCCTCCACTTGTTGGAGTTTCAGTCCCCGCTTTGTGTCGCCGCACTAGTAGCTTTCCCCGTTACGATAAATTGCAGTTAAAAAGGTGTCTCTTATTTAACTTCAAAAGAGTAGACATATAGTACATTATAAATCTAGGGACTAAATTGAGTCTTTTAATCCCGCTGCGAAAGGTTTGTAGCCCGACCTTAGGGAGGGCTGTAATTCGCCAAGGGATTAAAATACAAGCGAGGTTTACATAGTATTTTATGCACTTTAGAATGCGAGAAACTAAGAACAAAAAATCACAAAACTAACAGTAGACCACTTAACGGTACTCTAGTTTCAAGATTGATAGCTCGTATTACTGACAGTTGTCATTGATTGTTGTTGGCATGGTGGATTTACTCAAAATTTATTGTGCCATGGAAGTGTTGCTATGGCACAAAACAAATGTCAGTCAGTTGTTGTTATCAAACGGCGTCACCGAACAGTGAGTCCAAAAAAATCGTACGGAAGAGGCGATCGCTAGCATTCTTCCACAAAAATCTTGCGAGGTTTACAAGAAACAGTTTCGAGATTACCGAAAATGGTGCGCTGAACAGCATGCAGAGAATTTTACGGATGAGAAGGTGCTCCTGGCATACTTCCTACAGAAGTCTAAGAATCTCAAGGCATCTTCTGGGTGGAGCCAATATTCCATGATCAAAGCTACGATAATATCTGGCAAACGTCGACATCAGCAAATAGAGTAAATTATTTTTTCCGTTCATACATTTTAATTTGGAAAAATTTACTTTAAATCCCACAGATATTTAAATTATTTTTAATCCCTGAGAGATTAAATCTGTCCCTTTTATCCCTAAAATGAGGGATTAAAAGTGTTCTTTTAATCCTTAAAGTGCATAAAATTATTTATTTGCAATTTTGTAAGGGTTTTCAATTAACTTAATGCTTTCAGCAGAGTACAAAAAAGGTATTTGCTTTCCAAAAACTTCAAGTTCATTAATTATTTTTTCCTTCATTCTGATAGGGTTTGACAGGTGTCAAAACTAATAACATTTTTGAGTTCATCGACCTTAACACAGCTGTCACTTTTTTTGACGGTTTCCGATTTAATGTCTTCAGCAGAGAGAAAAGAAGGTATTCGTTTTCCCAAAAACTTCAATTTCATTACTTATTTTTCCGCGACGTGTTTGACAGGTGTCAAAATAAATGTCATTTTTAAATTCAGCGTTGTCATTTTAGTGGAAATTGATGCTTTTTTTGCCGATATCGGTCATCAAAAGCATGATAATAATAAGCTCAACCTAAACTTTGGCAGTTATTATTGTGTCACTCTGTAGATATCGGCACCTGTGTCTATAAGACAAAATGCTCTAAGGGTCTGTCCCAATAGCGTTGAAATCCCACTGAGATCCAGTTTTCATTTAAATTGTGCGTGGTTCTTTAAGCTAACAGTATTAGGAAACACCTTGTATAAATAAGGAATTTAGATTTTTTTCAGTTTTAATGGAAGTGGCGCGACATGACAGCAGGTGCAAGAGAGCAAGGGTGAGTTGAAACCACAGAAGAGTTCTTCTGAGGTTGAAACTATATGCGCACTACTAGGAATTTTCGCATATCAAACTATAGGGTGGGTCAAAAAAACGGGACATTTTTGATTTGCCATTACTTAAAAACTACCCGTCCGATTTTAAAAATTTTGGTCCTTTTGAAAAGCCAGGATATGATGGCGGACAATTTTAAAAGATAGGTATTATTTACCCCTCCTGCAAATTTTTTGTGTGCGCCACTGGTGCAAAAGTAAAAACATATTTCGAAAGCCATGTTGTTCCCTGGTCTACTGATGTATCGCTTGTTAAAATTGGGTAAGAAATAAGAAAGTAATAAATTTTTCAAATAAGTGCGTTTCACAAGCCTAATTCAGTCAAATAAAAAAAGCTTTTCGATGTATTTGTCCCTTTTTAATAGAGCTGACCATTTTGAAAAGCCAAGGTTAAAATTAATTACTTTTTTGGCAAAACTGACATTTGAAAAAAACTCCAAGATGGCGGACAGTTTTAAAAAGTAGGTTGTTTTGACCCCACTGCGAATTTTTTGTGTGTGCCACTGGTGCAAAAGTTAAATTTGACGTGTAAAGTCTTATCCATCTCGAGTCTTCTGATGTATTGCTTGTAAAAATCGGGTAAGAAGTGAGAAAAATATGCAATAAGTTATTAGGGTGCATTTCTCATAAAATTCAAATGATGTTTCTTTTGACCTGACTGAATTTAGTTACCAAAGGCACCCATTTGAACAAATTGTAACTTTAAAAAAGAGAAGATCAAAAGATCTTGGGAGGAAAGAACGAAAATTCAAAATTTGACGAGTGTCCCACAAGGAACACACAAAAAACCAAAGCGAAAGGAGAAACAATTAAACGATGTTTCGCCCGAGGTGACCAGCGTGGGCTCGTCAGTGGATTCACTAGTCACCCTCAATCCAGACATCATTTAACACCATCGCACACTCTGACTGGAACTGAATCACTCACAAATAGGCATCGTTCCGCATAGTACGTATTATAAGTCACCTGATACGGGTTCGTCCTGGCGTGCTAATCTTTCCAATAGGAATATGCTCCTAAGACAATTAAAACAAGAAACACACAAAAAACCAAAGCGAAACATCGTTTAATTGTTTCTCCTTTCGCTTTGGTTTTTTGTGTGTTCCTTGTGGGACACTCATCCAATTTTGAATTTTCGTTCTTTCCTCCCAAGATCTTTTGATCTTCTCTTTTTTAGATTCCTTTCGGTTGATGTAACTGATTTGGCAGTATAAATTGTAACTTTGTTACTTATTAGCCGATATTTATTAGCGACACAATTGTAGACTAGAAAATGATGAGGCTCTACACGTAAATTTAACTTTTAACCCAGTGGCGCACACAAAAATTTGCAGGAGAGTTCAAAACAACCTACTTTTTAAAACTGTCCGTTATCTTGGATTTTTAAAAAATATCAATTTTGTCAAAAAAGTATTAAATTTTGAAACCTTGGCTTTTAAAAATGGTCACCTCTATCAAAAACGGAAAAATTCATCGAAAAGCATAGCCAAGCAAAAATGATGCTTTTTTGGCTAAATTAGGCTTACCAAAACCCGATTTTAACAAGCGATACATCAGGAAGCTAAGGAAGGACATGGCTCTCGAAACATATTTTTACTTTTGCACCAATGGTGCACACAAAAAATTTGCAGGGGGGGGGGGGTAGAAAACATCTATCTTTTAAATTTGTCCGCTATCTTGGATTTGTACGAAATGTCAATTTTGACATAAGATTACAAAATTCCGATATCTTGGCTTTTCAAAATGACCAAATCTTTTAAAATTCGACAATATAAAATTAAATAAGTCCCGTTTTTTTACCCACCCTATATACCTACTTAATACAATAAGAAAGGAAAATAAATAAGGATTTAATTATTCCATAACTGGTTTATTTATCCATAAATTGGACATACAACACCACTGGAGAACTTGAGAAATCACTTCTTCTTCTTCTTGTAAATTCCCGCTAAAAATAAAGGAAAAATAATGGTCAAAGTCGATAGTTTATGTGTGTTACCACATTTTGCACACACAATAGGCTTATACAGGGTGGATTCTGTAAATGGAACCCCAGCAAACACAAATCGTCAGAATTAAATCGGACCAATGTCGACAACGTGGGCAGTGTGTCGGCATCGGCGACTACACGCTGGCCCGATGTTGGACAGATTGCGATTTTCAGTTTTCGGTGAATAATCGGCAACTGACGGAGGTCCACATTACTACAGTCGACTTTATGCCGACACCACTTTAGGACCGACGATAGTCCAATTGGAACTTTGTTTAATCGGTCGAAAATCGGCAACTGACGATGGCCCGATTTACTATAGTCGACTTTAGGTCGACGACCACTTTATCTGCTTTAGGGCCGACGAAGGTCCGATTGGAACTTTCTTTGATTGGTCGAGAATCGGCAACTGACGATGGTCCGATTTACTATAGTCGACTTTACGATCAGATTTTTGTTCAATTGGTCGATAACCGGCAACAGACGATATACGTCACATTCAAATTTTTAAACTGCCCAATAGTTTCTTCCTAGTATGTAGAGATAGCGATAATGTCACTATGTTCCCTGTACAGTGGAAGATAATATTATATATATAATGAGGAAAGATATTTCAAAACTAGAATGCGGACTTGACAAGATGGTGGTACTTCTCTACAAGAATCACCTCTTCCGCCACTTAAACCACCGACCGGTTAAGCACCCGCATTATCGAAACTTTGTAGTTTGCCAATGTCGGATCGTGTCAAGCAACCACCAACGGACCTTCGTCAATTACCGACGTTGGCCCGCTTTGAGAGGCTGATGTGGGGCCTTATTATCCACCCATTATCGGACCTTTGTGGTTTGCCTTTGTCGGGCCGCTTTAAGCTAACACCGACGGACCTCCGTCAATCGCCGACGTTGGACCGCTTTAGGAAACCAATGTCGGACTTGTATAGTTTACCGATGTCGGGCCGAGACCAGCTTGCCTACGTTAGACCGACCAAATTAAGCAGTTATATGGGCGGATGGTCGGTACCATGTGGTTAAACCATATTGACCCTTAATCGTACGAAAACGGTATGCTGATGTCAGCAAAACAAAATTTACCGAGCTACAGTCTAATGTTGCTTCGGCAAACATACATGGGGCCTACATCGCAAAGCGGACAAAAAATACTGCTGGTCCGATGTCGTAAATGGACGTCATGCTGATGGCGGCAAATAAAATGTTATTCAATAGTCCGATTTTTACGTTAATTACTTGGTGACCAAGTGATCGCTAATGACCACAGTAACTTTAGTTTGACCCGTGGTTAACTAAACCACACAAGATAAAATTTTTAAAAACACGTGGAAGGACTGGCATATGAATATTCAATATTGACAATTTGTTTGTCTACCGGTTAGATAATTTCTTTAAACCAGCAAGGCGAAAGTTTTATTTTAAAATCAAAGTACACATTTTTACTTTTTTAAATTTTAATATGTTTAAAAAAAAATTAAAAAGTAGAAGGTTAACAAATTGGTCCCTGCACCATTAAAAAAAAATTAATATAGCAGATAGTCAAAAAAATTGGTGAAATGGTTAATTCTTTCATAAAACTTAAATGTATTATAAATTAAGAAAGTTAAATTTCTGTAAGGTTTAAACTCCATTTAAAAATTTAACACCATTTCTTTTTTTTTTGTTTCAGATTAGCGGTGACCAAGCTGTTCAGCAAATATGCAAGCAATTGATGACAATCAAAATGTAACTTAAAGTAAATTTACTTATAAATTTTAATAAAAATATATGTAAATAATTGGAAATAAATAAAATAAACTAAAACAATATTGTGTTTTTGAGATTGTTATAAATTTTGGTATATTATAAATAATTTATTAATAAAGTAACATTTTTGCCACTTAAAAATCATTAACGTTAAAAATCAAAGTTTTAGTATTGTCTTTTTTTTGTGCATTTTTGGTAATAGAATTTTAAAAGACTAAAATAACTCAAGAAAAATAATGATAACGAAAGGGGTAAAAAAGTATCTATGAATATCATTTACCGTGCGAAATTTTGTATACTTTTGACTCCGGACATTTGGGCACCGACAAAAGAAAAATTTAGGAAGCAACCAACCCAACCTTATTATTTTTTTGAATCTTACGCACTAAAATAAAGCGAATCTACCATCGCGGTGAAATATTGATAACATTCTAAATTTTTCCTTTGGTGGCGCCCAAACGGTCGGCGCTTAAATGTTCACAGTCCAAAAGTCCTGCATTGGCATTTGCTTAACTAATTTACCCAATTTTTATGCACGGTTCAAACTTCCTCCCTAATTTTTTTATTCTAATTCTAAAACAAAACAATTTTGAGATTTACTTAAAATTTAAATAAAAACCTAAATTTGCTTGCTCTCTGATACCTAAAATAGCTACTAGTTTTGTCCTTAAAAAATATCAGGTGAAGGTGTAGCTTGAAATTAAGCGTCCATGTGTTTACGACAAAAAATTGAGAAGCTATTAGGTCATAGTTCTTTACTCGTTATAAACTTGCAGGAATTTCCATTACTCAACGAAACGACGCGTCGAAACTTTGTCGCCAAAAATAAACAACAAAATATTTGACGAAAACGGCCTGCTAGATTCCAAAATTCTTTCAGTTTGAACCTCTTTGAACAAAATATGGCAACACCGGAAAGGGCCGAAAATCGTCATGATACCGTTCAAAAATCTGACCGGCTTCTCGTGGGCTCAAAATATTACGCAAATTTCATTTATAAAAATTCTAGTAAATCACAAATTTAAGTATTTAATCATCTCTAGCAACATTTAGCTTTTTTTTATAATTTTTGTATGGGCAGTAAACTATTTTTAAAACCTATCTTAATTAAAAAGCAAACGACAATTTGGGGACTGCAGGAACATACCCCAAATAGATGACATTTGTTATCAGAAACTGACTAGAAAATGGTGAGTGAAAATGTTTTCATTTGAAAATCTTTATTAAACCCCTTAAAGTTGTACTAAAGTCATTTGTGCGCCATGATTTTAAAAGTACACCTGCTTGATTCGTCGACTCGATAGAGATAAGGATACGAATGCTGATAAAACTGAAAATTAACTTTAACGGTGGGATTTACTAAAAGGGTTTAGTCTATTTTAGAACGGTCCTAAGTTTAAGTGAAATTTTTGGTTTTAAGCATTTTAAACCAACCATCCTTAAGTTTTGGACATAATTTGATTTATAAGAAGAATTTTAATGAATTAGTTTATTGAATAATCATCTTAACACAATCTTTTGTTGGATTTAAGAAGAAAGTTTCATTTTAGAATAAAAGAAAGTTGAAAAATTTAAACCCCCGCGGGTAGAACAAATTAAAATTGTCACTCTAATTAAAACTTACCCTTGTTAATTAATTTTTCCAATTAATACTCGATGTCACACAACGATTTTGATGAGTAATAATAAAATAAGGAGTAGATTAAATGTGTATTTATTTAAAAGGGGTTTTTATTTATGAAATGTATTAAAAAACCTTAATGCAAGTTTTTTTTTACATTTCTGTCACTGTCGAAATGTCAGTCTAAAAATATTAGCGCTGCGTTCCATCACAAACAGCGAGTTCGGATCTTTTACCTCTGCTTGCACCTTGGCTTGCACGAACCTCTACTGATGAAAGCTACAGCTTTAAAATGAGTGGGCTTTGAGTAGGGAAAGTTTTTCTGACTGAGCTTTTAGATAACCTCAACGTTTTAGTTACAGTTAGTAAATAAATTGATATAGTTGTTTTTGGTTTGGTATATTGTTCGTGCATAATCAGTGACCTTCATTTATGTTTGTTTTGCCTCGTAGTGCCCTCATAAATATATTTTTTGTGCTAAAAGCGGGTTCAAAATATGGCGTTTTTCTGGACAAAATAGGAGGTGTTTTATTGGGTAAAGAACAACTTGGGATTTTAATAAGGTAAATTAATCCTTGTAAAAACGGTTACTTAGGAAAATTATACGCGAACTTATTACCAAATGCCACAAAACAATCCTTTCTGGGGGCTATAAATTTAAAGCACCCCCCTGAGGTGGTCTAAAAAAGCACTAACTTTATAACCTCAAAAACATTTGCCATTTTGAAACCTGTCAAAAAAAAATTAGTTTCAGGGCATTTTCTTTTAAAATATGGGGTATTTTGAGAAAAAAAGCAGTTATTCAGTGGTATTTTGCAATAACAATACAAAATAATCAATAACTTTGTGTCTTTTCTGTATAAGTAAGTGTTTTTTGAAAATTGGTTTTAAAATTTAGTACCCCCCACAGGTGTAAATATTTAGACCTGTGGGAGGTACTATTTTAGATCTTAGTAAATCTCACTGCATGTGTCTAATATCTTTTGTTGCTTTACAGGTAGAAATGTGCTAAGATATTTAAATTTACTTATCAATGGCCTGAGAATGTTGACCAGGTTTGTAACATGAAGATTCCACTTTAAGTGGCTATCTAACATCACACCAAGATACTTAATGCTTTTAGTGCTTTTTATAACAAAGTTTTCTTGTTCAACTTTTATATTTATTGTAGTGAAATCTGGTAAACTATTTTGGTAACTTCAAAAAAATTTTCTGTTAGTCTGATCCGACCATTTGCTTTAGGTCGTCCCATGTATCTGCAACATAAATAAGAACTGTGTCATCAGCAAAACTTAAGATGGCGGTTATACTATCAATGTCAAAAAGTCCATTTATGTATAAAAGGAAAAGAATGGGTCCGAGGACTGTTCCATGCAGTACAACGTAGGATATTTGTTTTTCTGTACTGAGAGTTTCATTTATTTTTGTTTTTTGAGGTCCTTCATAAAGGTAATTTTTAAGTAATAAATGAGGTAATTTTTAAGTAATAAAAGAGGTGTTCCGCGGATTCCAGTGTCTTCTAGAATGTTTAGTAAGATATTATGATAAACCGTAGAAGTCCAGGTTTATTTTTTTGGATCACCGTCTCCTCTTTCCAATTTCGGCGGTGTCCTCGGCCGTCCACCTTTGAGTCCTGTAAATTTTCGGTGCAGGGTCAATTGTGCCACCTAATTCTCTCTCGTTTTTTTTACTGTATGTCCCACGTGGAGGTTCTTTTTACATAAATATAATGTTATCTACTCTATAATTATAATGCAACATTTTTCTCATTTATTACTAAAGCCCAATTATTATTTAATATGTTTACAAAAAATATAATGTTATCTACACTATAATTATAATGCAACATTGTTCTCGTTTATTAGTAAAGCCCAATTATTATTTTAATACACACAATTATTTATTATTATAGTTCGGTGGGAACCATATATAAAAGCTGTCTTTGGCAGTCATATTATCAGATATTTTACTAAAGCCCTGAGAAAAACATGTTCAAAGTTCAGGTTATTGTCGTCATGGCTCTATACGCAGTATCAATGTTTGTGTTTCAATGCGTTGAAGGTAAGACATTTTTCTTAACAGTAAGAAACGCAATTTTTACGCAGCTCATATACAGGGTGGATTCTTTAAATGAAACGGTACTTTTAGCGCCTTTAGGAAAGAGTTTTTAGAAAAAGGTAAAAGTGAAACTTTAATGATTTTTTACGATATTTACGCCCATAATAAAAAAAAAGTTTGGGGCTCCCAACTGGAGGCCCTGTGCCCACTAACTATTTTTTTTGTAATAAGAAGGTATCAATTGTTGCACCTTTTTGGAAAGTTTGTTAAAAAATAAATTTAACGCACTACTTTTTTTTACATCTGTCAACCAATGTGTCAAAAATTTTTAAAAAAAACCTCTTTTTTTGTCAATTGTTTTACCTTCAAAATAAACTACGTATTTCTCTATTTACTAAGCGTAATAAAGAAAATATCACACAAGGACATTATTGGGGGCCCTCACTGAAGGCCCAGAACCTACTAACATTTTTCTCATGAGGTTATACCACTTGTGGCACCTTTTTGGAAAGCTTTTTAAAAAAGAAATTCGATTAAATATTTTCTGTCATCTGTCAACCCATACGTTAAAAATTTTTAAAAACCTATTTTTTGTCAATTGTTTTAGCTCCAAAATAAAGTTAATATTTCTTTGTTTACTAAGGGGAATAAAGAAACTACCACACAAGAATATTATTGGCGCAGCCTAATAATATCTAAAATTTACTAAATATTACTCAACCGTTCTTAACGACAAAAAAAAGGTTTGTTTTTTAATTTTTAACACATGCGTTGACAGATGTCAAAAAAAATTATTTAATCGTATTTATTTTTTAAGAAGCTTTTTAAAAAGGTGTCACAAGTGGTACCTCCTAATTAAAAAACTGTTGGTAAGCCCTGGACCTTCAGTGAGGGCCCCCAAATGGGTCGCCAATAATGTCCTTGTGTGGCATTTTCTTAATTCCGCTTAGTAAATAGAGAAATGTGTAGTTTATTTTGAAGCCAAAACAATTGACGAAAAATAAGTTTTTTTAAATTTTTGACACATTGGTTGACAGATGCCAAAAAAAAAGTAGTGCGTTAAATATCTTTTTTAACAAGCTTTCCAAAAAGGTGCCATAAGTGGTACTATCTTATTTTAAAAAAATAGTTGATTGGCCCAGTGCCTCCAGTTGGGGGCCCCAATATTTATTTTTATCATGAGCGGAAAGCCTGTTAAAAAACATTAAAGAGTCGTTTTTATCTTTTTTTAAAAGTTGTTTCCTAAAGCCGCTAGAAGCACCGTCCCAGCAAACACGGTTCCCTCGGGTCTTCGTCGGCCCGATGTCTATTGCCGAATTTGCCGTCATCAGCATGACGTCGATTTACGACATCGGACCAGCAGTATTTTTTGTCCGCTTTGCAATGTAGGCCCAATGTATGTTTGCCGAAGCAACGTTAGACTGTAGCTCGGTAAATTTTGTTTTGCTGACATCAGCATACAGTCTCCGTACGATTAAGGGTCGATATGGTTTAACCACATGGTACCGACCATCTGCCCATATAGCTGCTTAATTTGGTCGGTCTAACGTAGGCAAGGTGGTCTCGGCCCGACATCGGTAAACTATTCAAGTCCGACATTGGTTTCCTAAAGCGGTCCAACGTTGGCGATTGACGGAGGTCCGTTGGTGGTTGCTTGACACGATCCGACATTGGCAACTACAAAGTTTCGATAATGCGGGTGCTTAACCGGTCGCTGGTTTAAGTGGCGGAAGAGGTGATTCTTGTAGAGAAGTACCACCATCTTGTCAAGTCCGCATTCTAGTTTTGAAATATCTTTCCTCATATATATATAATATTATCTTCCACTGTACAGGGAACATAGTGACATTAGCGCTATCTCTACATACTAGGAAGAAACTATTAAGCAGTTTAAAAATTTTAATGTGACGTACCATCGTCTGTTGCTGGTTATCGACCAAATGAACAAAAATCTGATCATAAAGTCGACTATAGTAAATCGGACCATCGTCAGTTGCCGATTCTCGACCAATCAAAAAAAGTTCCAATCGGACCTTCGTCGGCCCTAAAGCAGATAAAGTGGTCGTCGACCTAAAGTCGACTATAGTAAATCGGGCCATCGTCAGTTGCCGATTCTCGACCGATTAAACAAAGTTCCAATAAGACCATCATCGGCCCTAAAGCAGATAAGGTTTGTGTTGTCATAATGTCGACTATAGTAAATCGGGCCATCGTCAGTTGCCAATTTTCGACCGATTAAACAAAGTTCCAATCGGACTATCGTCGGTCCTAAAGTGGTGTCGGCATAAAGTCGACTGTAGTAATGTGGACATCCGTCAGTTGCCGATTATTCACTGAAAACTGAAAATCGTTGTCGACATTGGTCCGATTCAATTCTGACGATTTGTGTTTGCTGGGGTTCCATTTAAAGAATCCACCCTGTATAAGCCTATTGTGTGTGCAAAATGTGGTAACACACATAAACTATGGACTTTGACAATTATTTTTCCTTTATTTTTAGCGGGAGTTTACAAGAAGAAGAAGTGATTTCTCAAATTCTCCAGTGGTGTTGTATGTCCAATTTATGGATAAATAAACCAGTTATGGAATAATTAAATCCTTATTTATTTTCCTTTCTTATTGTATTAAGTAGGTATTATAGGGTGGGTAAAAAAACGGGACTTATTTGATTTTCTATTGTCCAATTTTAAAAGGTTTGGTCATTTTGAAAAGCCAAGATATCGGAATTTTGTAATCTTATGTCAAAATTGACATTTCGTACAAATCCAAGATAGCGGACAAATTTAAAAGATAGATGTTTTCTACCCCCCCACTGCAATTTTTTTGTATGCACCATTGGTGCAAAAGCAAAAATATATTTCGAGAGCCATGTCCTTCCTTAGCTTCCTGATGTATCGCTTGTTAAAATCGGGTTTTGGTAAGCCTAATTTAGCCAAAAAAGCATCATTTTTGCTTGGCTATGCTTTTCGATGAATTTTTCCGTGTTTAATAGCGGTGACCATTCTGAAAAGCCAAGGTTTCAAAATTTAATACTTTTTTGACAAAATTGACATTTTGCAAAAATCCAAGATAGCGGACACTCTTAAAAAGTAGGATGTTTTGAACTCTCCTGCAAATTTTTGTGTGCGCCACTGGGTTAAAAGTTAAATTTACGTGTCCTAATGCATCATTTCCGAGTCTACCATTGTGTCGCTAATAAAGATCGGCTAAGAAGTAACAAAGTTATAATTTAAACTTCCAAATCAGTTACATCAACCGAAAAGAATCTAAAAAAGAGAAGATCGAAAGATCTTGGGAGGAAAGAACGAAAATTCAAAATTGGATGAGTGTCCCACAAGGAACACACGAGCGTGGGCTCGTCAGATGGATGGACGCTGGTCACCCCGGGCGAAACATTTAACATTTAATTGTTTCTCCTTTCGCTTTGGTTTGTTTGTGTGTTCATTGTGGGACACTCATCCAATTTTGAATTTTCGTTCTTTTCTCCCAAGATCTTTTGATCTTCTCTTTTTTGGATTCTTTTCGGTTGATGTAACTGATTTGGCCGTTTAACTTCTTGTTTTCATTGTCTTAGGAGCATATTCCTATTGGAAAGATTAGTACGCCAGGACGAACCCGTATCAGGTGACTTATAATAAGTACCATGCGGAACGATGCCTATTTGTGAGTGATTCAGAGTTGGAAGTCAGATGTCTGGATTGAGGGTAACTAGTGAATCCACTGACGAGCTCACGCTGGTCACCCCGAGCGAAACATCGTTTAATTGTTTCTCCTTTCGCTTTGGTTTTTTTGTGTGTTCCTTGTGGGACACTCATCCAATTTTGAATTTTCATTCTTTCCTCCCAAGATCTTTTGATCTTCTCTTTTTTAAAGTTACAATTTGTTCAAATGGGTGCCTTTGGTAACTAAATTCAGTCAGGTCAAAAGAAACATCATTTGAATTTGATGAGAAATGCACCCATTTGAACAAATTGTAACTTTAAAAAAGAGAAGATCAAAAGATCTTGCATATTTTTCTCACTTTTTACCCGATTTTTACAAGCAATACATCAGAAGACTCGAGACTGATAAGGCTTTACACGTCAAATATAACTTTTGCACCAGTGGCACACACAAAAAATTCGCAGTGGGGTCAAAACAACCTACTTTTTAAAACTGTCCGCCATCTTGGAGTTTTTTTCAAATGTCAGTTTTGCCAAAAAAATTATAAATTTTAAAACCTTGGCTTTTCAAAATGGTCAGCTCTATTAAAAAGGGACAAATACATCGAAAAGCATAGCCAAGCAAAAAGCTTTTTTTATTTGACTGAATTACGCTTACCAAACGCACTTATTCGAAAAATTTATAACTTTCTTATTTCTTACCCGATTTTAACAAGCGATACATCAGTAAACTAAGGAAGAACATGGCTTTCGAAACATATTTTTACTTTTGCACCACTGGCGCATACAAAAAATTCTCAGGGGGGTCAAAAAAACCTACCTTTTAAAAAAGTAATAAATTTTAAAACTTTTTTTTATTTGACTGAATTAGGCTTGTGAAACGCACTTATTTGAAAAATTTATTACTTTCTTATTGCTTACCCGATTTTAACAAGCGATACATCAGTAGACCAGGGAAGAACATGGCTTTCGAAATATATTTTTACTTTTACACCAGTGGCGCACACAAAAAATTTGCAGGAGGGGTAAATAATACCTATCTTTTAAAATTGTCCGCCATTATGTCCTGGCTTTTCAAAAGGACCAAAATTTTTAAAATCGGATTGGTAGTTTTTAAGTAATGGAAAATTAAAAATGTCCCGTTTTTTTTTACCCACCCTATAGTTTGATATGCGTAAATTCCTAGTAGTGCGCATATAGTTTCAACCTCAGAAGAACTCTTCTGTGGTTTCAACTCACCCTTGCTCTCTTGCACCTGCTGTCATGTTGCGCCACTTCCATTAAAACTGAAAAAAATCTAAATTCCTTATTTATACAGGGTGTGTCCTAATACTGTTCGCTTAAAGAACCACGCACAATTTAAATGGAAATATACCTTTTTTTACTCTGCTGAAAGCATTAAGTTAATTAAAAACCCTTACAAAATTGCAAATTAATAATTTTATGCACTCTAGGGATTAAAAGTGATTTTAGGGATAAAAGGGACACATTTCATATCTCAGGGATTAAAAATAATTTTAATCCCTGTGGGATTTAAAGTAAATTTTTCCAAATTAAATTGTGTGAACGAAGAAAATAATTTACTCTATTTGCTGATGTCGACGTTTGCCAGATATTATCGTAGCTTTGATTATGGAATATTGGCTCCACACAGAAGATGCCTTGAGATTCTTAGACTTCTGTAGGAAGTATGCCAGGAGCACCTTCTCATCCGTAAAATTCTCTGCATGCTGTTCAGCGCACCATTTTCGGTAGTCACGAAACTGTTTCTTGTAAACCTTGTAACGGTTCAATATTTCCCTAACAATATCCCTTAGAAAAAAATAATTCTTCAAAACACCCTTCTAATACCCTGGAAAAATCTTTAAGTCAATCATCTTTACTATATGTCTGAGCATTTTGTTTATTCTATATCCTACTATTTTATGGCGAATGCGCTGGAAAAACAATATTTTCTGTTGGACTGAGGTTGAATTATACTAGAATTATGATTATTTTATGTGGAGGCATTTTACTCTGTTTAACTTTTTTTTCAAAACAAAGCAAACCTCAATATTTCAAATAAAACACCATTGAACCCTTTCTAATAAACCAATAAATTTAATTACTGTGGCAAATCATGTGTTTTCCAAAAATAACATTACAACATCCATCTTTCTTTTATATTAACTAATGATATACAGTCTACAGTTCAATGAAACTTCGTATTTTCTTGTATAGTTTAACCAGTCCAAGAAAGGTTGCTCTGGCTCTGCAGTAACCTGAAACAAGGAAAAAATAACATAATTTTACTAACTTAACACCAAAACGGTCTTTCTAGCGCATAGTTTAAACCGCCAACTTACTAGATTAGTAAGCCTTTGTTTTTTTTATTGATTATATCAAATTCTCCTTCCGTCAACTACTTAACACCCGAAAATAAAGTAGATAATAAAGGTTAGTTTTATAAACCGTGTCAAACAAAGAGAGACTTAGCGGTCTTATACTTACTAGAAACTAGTGTCGGTTCATTTGTTGAGTGGTAGATTCTTGTCACTAGTGATGTGTCAGTGGTTGGCAGTTTCTGTTACTGATCAGTCCCCAATTTGCACATGTCAGGCTTTAGGGGGTCCAATAAGTCCTAAAAATAACAGGACCAAGGTTGTCACCAATCATATGGTATTGATATTACAAAATTACTCTACCTTTGTCGTTAGTTGACACAACACTCACCTGTTGGTTTTATTTTGGTTTCAAGTATGCGTGAATTCCTTAAAGGGCATTGCCCAACCTCGTACAGCCTAGCCATGTCAAGTGTGGACCGTCTTGCTTGTCTCTGTGTGCATTGTTGGTCTGTAGGGTCCATATTTCCTGTGGTTTATACGATAGGCTGTGCAGACTTCAGGTTAAATTTTGATAGATATTCAGTTTATTTATTCAAACGAGGCGATCATCTGTCCTCATACGACTCGAGACTGGCCTAAAAGTATAAGAAATTCGAAATAAAGGAGGTTTATAGTCGTTCTAAAGAGGTAAACAAACAGTAAAGGGGAGAGAGATATTTGTCAAGGATCCGTATGTTACCTACACGGAAGGAAACTGTGACTAACCTGGATTATTTGGGAAGGCTTGGAGTGCCGGAAAGTGGTCTTTTTCTTGGCGAAAATCCGTGTTTTTCTTTAGGCATTTTAGGGTTTTTCAAAATTAAATTCGACCGCCAGCTGACTGTGACGTTTGGGACGACGTTGCCAGATTGTCATAGGCGAAATCCTGGGAGTATACAGTGACTAACTTCACGTCACATAACTGTGATTTAAAGTTGCACATTAGGTTACTGCTGAGTCGTTTTCGAGAAAACCAAGTGTCTACACTTATTGTTTATTGGTTCTCCCAAAAAGATAAAGTCCATTTCTTGCTCACTACTGCAACCAATGCCTTGTTGTTAACTTCTGTTCGTCACGGGATCTCTCCCTATCCCGCTGATACAGAAGGAAATCTGACAACACCGCTTCGTTGTCTTTGTCTGTCTTAGGTTGATGAATAGAGGCTTCCGACTTGAACCTGTCGCATTCGAAAAGTAGAATTTGGACCCCAGCCCCTGTCGATTTTTGCCCATATCAGAAAGATCGCCCAATTGTAATGCGTTTTCAGCAGCATCACCTAATATGGTAATCAGGATAAGCGATTTTCGACTGTAGTTTTCGCGCCTCTGAGGGTTTTGACCAATCGTTTACCCGCAGGAAGCTTCTTTTTTAGCGTCTGAGATTTTCTGGAGGGAAGGAAACACTTCTTTTCCGGCACCGTTTTGAGTGCCACGTTTAATTTTTCTTTTCCAAGAATACCGAAAAGAAGTCGTGCCCATGGCGGCCTTTGCAACCTGAAATCGTCGTAGACGGAATCCGCAGAGGTCCCATAAAAAGAAGAAAGTCTTCGTGGAAGTGCCCGTTGCCTGTGTTTGGCGTTTGAGGTGGCGATTTTTAAGGATTTCTTTTTGACCGTATAGGATACGGAAAATGGCCGGCTAGACCGTGGCTTATCAGCCGATCGATGCTTGAGGAGGCCTCACGTCAACTCCCTGGGAGGTATTAGGTTACCTGCCATGCGGAATGTCGCCCTCAGGATGATTTGAGGGTGCTTGGTTCCGGTGCACAGCCATGGGTGGTCCTAGTGCCGACTCTCGACACCATACATTCGACTTTCCGTCCTAAGTGCTGCTTTGCCCTGGCCTGAGATGCCTAGTCCAGTCATGAGTCCTGTGTACCTGTTCCAGGGATGTTTAGCCCTGTCATCGGCTAGCTATGTGGAAACAGATAAGAAATATTTCCCTGTCCAAACATTTTCTCTTTAAAAACCTTCAAAAAAAAACTCATAAAATTTTATCAAAACTTATCAAAACAAGCTTCAACTTCATTTTTTTAATATGAGAACCATTTCAACTTTTTCATCTTTGATAAAAGAACTTTCCATCATTGAAATTAAACATAAAAACAAGAGGAAAGACCCCTAAAATGTTAGTTTAAAAAAAAACTATTTTATTTGTTAAAATTTACATTTATTGTTTTACACTATTTTCCAAAAATATATTTTGAGACTGTATAACCTGGTGTTTCACTGCTAAGTGCCCCACAACCATGTGCTTACTCAAGTTGGCAAGAATGCCAGGCTCGATAGGACCCAAAGTATAGGAAGTTGTCATCTCTTCTATTGTGTTGTATTTTTTTAATGTAACACTGGCGCCCAACGTGGGGCTCGAACCCACGACCCTGAGATTAAGAGTCTCATGCTCTTATACTGAGGTAAACCCCAAGCCATCTTTCATTCCTGCAAACTTTTCTTTTAACAGGGTATCTAACTGAACTTGTTGTTCAGGTGTAAGGACTGATAGGGAACCAACCTCTTCCGTCTTCACTACAGTAGCTGAAGAACACTTGACCTGATCTAAAAAATCTTCGAAAAACTGTTGTTTACTAATAGCCTCGCAATCAACTGCACTATTACCGAAACTCCACTGGTTGCGTCTCAAATCAGGAAGAATATCCATAGAAATAATAAAATCGACACCCAGGATCAAGGGGTGGGGGAAATCAGGGACTACCATCACAGGTAAAACACGGATACGACCCATAAGTAAAAATGGAACGTCAACAGTTCCCTCAATATTCGCTGTCTGTCCATTGGCTACAACACATTTGGACCGACGACTCCTATCCAACTTTAATCCTAGTTCCTGGAAAGTTCTCCATCCAGACTCCCCAGCAATCGTGGAACTCGCACCGGAATCCAAAAGAGCCAAAATAGAATGACCTAAAACGTCAACATTCAAGGACGGCCGCCTGTCTCCAGCAGCATGCGACAACGCATAAGAGAGAAAAGTCTGTTCCGCCGTGGGAGTTTGATATTGGGTCACTAGACGATGGTCTAATGACCCTGTTCGGCGTTTCCCGAATTCGAACAGTTTGGACAGTTCCTGGTAGTAAAACCCTCCTTGGAACATCGGTAACATTTCAGTTTTTTCTCAGGACAGTTCACTCTAGTATGACCTTTAGCTCTGCAATGCCAACAGACTATTTCCCTGGATTGTTTACGTGACGGCGTGTCAACAGTGTGCACAGTGCTTTGTTGGGAGGTGCGCTTATAAGCTAAGTTAGGTTCGGGAAAATTCGTGGAGGTAGGTGGTGGAGCAAATTTTTCTGTTCGGTACATGGTCTCTTCTACTTCACTTCCTAATTCGATGAGGTGGTCAATGCTCTCAATATTTTGCAATACAATGGCTCGTTGTAAAGGAGGTAACATGTTCCTTCTGATCAGGGCCACTTGCTCACTCATAGGTAACGGTGGTCTAAGTTGACGAAACAATTTTTGCATGCGGGTTACATACAGACCAAAGCGTTCATCTGAACCTTGAGTACGTTTAGGGATTTCCCTTCGCAAGGCTGCCTCATGATCATGAGGAAGAAATGTTCTCCTCAACTGAGCTTCAAAATCGTTCCAGTCACGAAAAGTGTCTCTTCGGACCCTATACCAATCCATTCATTTAATGTAACACTGGCTGCCCACGTGGTTCTCTGTTCTTTGGAGTGGGTGTACTTTTCTTTTTTGGTTTTTTAAAAAAGTTTTTGGTTGTTGGGTTGCCTTGGCAATGAAATACCATGGTACTTTGGGTTCAAGAAAGAAGATAGGTTGCAGTAGAGTACTACAAGGCTGTATAGAGGTAGGTTCTTTCCTGTTGTACTCCTAAGCGAGTGGTTTTATAGCGTTCTCTTTTTTCTTTTGCTTTGAGAAAGCGAAGGGGGGGGTTTACATTTGCAATTTTTTTTAATGGTATTTTTCTTTAAGAGCAAGCCAGTCATTTTAAAAATTAATGTAAATTTTTTTTTGGGGTGAAAACCGAGTGAAGTATATTAAAGACATTTTTTTTTCTCTGACCAATTAAAGTAAATTCAAGAATTATTTTTTTTCTTACCGAGTGAAGTAAATTAATTTTTTTTTCCTTACCGAGCAAAATAAATCCCAAAAATAATTTTTTACCGAGTAAAGCAAATTCAAAAATGCTTTCTCACTGAGCAAAATAAATTCAAAAATAATTTTTTTCAAATCATAGCCCAACCAATTTTTTTTTCTTCTCGCAAAGCATAGTAAATTGATTTTTTTTTTCAGGAACAAAATATTTTTTTTTTTGTTCACAAACCATAGTAAATCAAAATGTAAATTTTTCTAAAAAGTATTTTTTTTCAAAGCAAAGTAAATAAATGTTCTTCTTTCTCAAAGCATAATGAAACGAAATATTTTTTTTCAAAGCAAAGAAAATCCCAAACTTTTGTTTTTTTTCAATGTTTATTAAATTGAAATATTTTTTAAAGCATCATCAATCAGATAAATTTTGTTGTTAAATCAGAAATATATATTTTTTTCAAAGCATGGTAAATCCAAAGAAAGTCTTAATAGTAAATCAAAAATATATTTTTAAAAATTTTTATTCCTTGCTTGTTTCCACAATAATTTCTCTCTTATATAAGGGTGTTGATGTGTCAAGGTCTTCGAAGTCTAGGTCGGCTAGATATATATCCGGAAAAGAATTCGTAAACGAATTAGTGTTTAAGTGTATTGTTAGTTTAAGTTAGTTGTTTGTCATTTTTTTTACAAGCGGCAATTATTTTTTTTAAGCAGCGTTTACCCCGAAACTAGTTTCTGGTAGTTTTTTGCTGTCACAGTAAACAGCGACTAAATTGAGTCCCCTTTTCTCTGTGTTTTTCTTATTTTAAATTATTTTTGCGCCTCTTACAAAAACAAGTGTTTTTTGTCAAGTTTTTTTGTCACTTTTTCCCTGAACCGAAACCGTTACACTTCATAGCCTGACCTTTTTGAGGTTGAAAGACAGGATATTTGTTTGATTTGGTGTTGGTGCGTTGGTGCTTCAGGAAAATGGAGGTGAATCGTTTACTTAGTGATGAGATCACATACGAGCTGAAAAGCCGAGGAGTGGAAATCAAAAACTTTGCAGCTCGGGACAAAAGGGCACAGCTGAGGGCTGTTTTTGCTGAAGAAAGGTCTGGAAACACCAGAGCTCGTGTTTGTTTTGATCCTATTCGAGAGTTAGCTATTTGTCGAGCAAAGTTGGATGAGCTTGGTGAGAGTATACAGGAATTTGACAAAAACAACAGAGATAATGAATTTAAGAGAATTCACACAAGATTATTTCATGTTCGGGGAAGGATAAATTTAATTCACCCAGGTACCGAAGAGGAAGCGAGACGAAAAGATAGTTTGAGGGACTTGTGTTGTGGATTGTTGAGAGCATTGGAAGGCGTTTACAACATAGCAACCTTGGGCCTAGCTGGTAGTGCACAGGACTTTTTGGGTGATCTGCTTGAAAATCTTTCCGAGGAATCTTCCGGGATACCAACAGAAGAGCATAGTTCACATTCTGAAGTTGTCAGTCATCCAGCTACCACAGCTTCTGATGAACCAATGATAGACATTGGAGTCGGTTTACAGACTGAAGCACAGCTACAGTTAACTAACAGCAACTCAGCTTCACATCCATACCACCAAAATACCGATTTTTCACACTCAGCTACTGCTGGTAACTCAGCTATACCACCAAGCAACCCAAATAGTGGTTCTTTTCACTCAGCTACAGCTACCAAAAACTCAGCTACAGCTACCAACAACTCAGCTACCCAATCACATGTACCAAGAACTAACTTTTTGAGCTTAGGTAACCACAGCTACTCAGCTACAGCTACCAAAAACTCAGCTACACAACAAAATCAGCTAATTAATGGTTCTTTACACCCAAATACTCAATCCAGCTACTCAGCTACAGTTACAAACAACTCAGCTACACAAGCAAATGTACCAAGAACTGATTTTTTAAGCTTAGCTACCCATAATAACGCAGCTACTCAGCACAGCTACTCAGCTTCATCTACAAACAACTCAGCTACACAACAAAATCAACAAATTAATGGTTTTTCACAATTATATACTCAACCTAGCTACTCAGCTACAGCTACCAACAACTCAGCTACACAACAAAATCAGCTAATTAATGGTTATTTACACCCAAATACTCAATCCAGCTACTCAGCTACAGCTACAAACAACTCAGCTACACAAGCAAATGTACCAATAACTGATTTTTTAAGCTTAGCTACCCATAATAACGCAGCTACTCAGCACAGCTAATCAGCTACAGCTACCAACAACTCAGCTACACAACAAAATCTACCAATTAATGGTTTTTCACAATCATATAGTCAACATAGCTACTCAGCTACAGCTACAACAAACGCAGCTACAGCTACCAACAACTCAGCTGCACGACAAAACCATCAAATTATTGTTTCTTCACGCCCCGCTATTAGAAACAACTCAGCTACACAGTCAGCTACTCACCCACAAGCTTTGCAGGGATCAGCTTTACCCGCTGAAAGTGAGCGATCTCATAACAACACCAACCCTTTTCTTTGTGATTCTCCTGAGCCCCAGAATGTTGATGAAGTCTTACCTCCAGCACAGAACAGGAATATTGAGTTTGGTAATTTTAAGGAGCAACCAAGGAATATTCCGGAAATCTCACAGCCTCTACCCAGTGCTGGTTATTCTCAAAGGTTTCAATTTCAAGATCCTTTTCGAGCAGTTGAAATTCCTCGTGACCACTATAGGCCCCTTCAACCAAATCCATCTGTGGAGCGTAGACGAGTTAGTTTTCAGTACCCTCCTGATTATAGTGCTGCCCCTGCATCCGATTATAGATTTTATCCTGCTGGTCCTGCTGTTTCTTCGATGAGACCTGAGTGTTTTTCTCAACCCCATGTTTCAGACTTTTCACCAATCAGTCGTCCTTCAGTTTTGGAGTCTCGTGGTCCGAACAGAAAAATTTGCTCCACCACCTACCTCCACGAATTTTCCCGAACCTAACTTAGCTTATAAGCGCACCTCCCAACGAAGCACTGTGCACACTGTTGACACGCCGTCACGTAACCAATCCAGGGAAATAGTCTGTTGGCATTGCAGAGCTAAAGGTCATACTAGAGTGAACTGTCCTGAGAAAAAACTGAAATGTTACCGATGTTCCAAGGAGGGTTTTACTACCAGGAACTGTCCAAACTTTTCGAATTCGGGAAACGCCGAACAGGGTCATTAGACCATCGTCTAGTGACCCAATATCAAACTCCCACGGCGGAACAGACTTTTCTCTCTTATGCGTTGTCGCATGCTGCTGGAGACAGGCGGCCGTCCTTGAATGTTGACGTTTTAGGTCATTCTATTTTGGCTCTTTTGGATTCCGGTGCGAGTTCCACGATTGCTGGGGAGTCTGGATGGAGAACTTTCCAGGAACTAGGATTAAAGTTGGATAGGAGTCGTCGGTCCAAATGTGTTGTAGCCAATGGACAGACAGCGAATATTGAGGGAACTGTTGACGTTCCATTTTTACTTATGGGTCGTATCCGTGTTTTACCTGTGATGGTAGTCCCTGATTTCCCCCACCCCTTGATCCTGGGTGTCGATTTTATTATTTCTATGGATATTCTTCCTGATTTGAGACGCAACCAGTGGAGTTTCGGTAATAGTGCAGTTGATTGCGAGGCTATTAGTAAACAACAGTTTTTCGAAGATTTTTTAGATCAGGTCAAGTGTTCTTCAGCTACTGTAGTGAAGACGGAAGAGGTTGGTTCCCTATCAGTCCTTACACCTGAACAACAAGTTCAGTTAGATACCCTGTTAAAAGAAAAGTTTGCAGGAATGAAAGATGGCTTGGGGTTTACCTCAGTATATGAGCATGAGATACTCCTGGAACCAGGTACCAAACCCATCAAACAGAGGTATTATCCTGTATCACCTTTGAAGCAGAAGCTAATTGATGAGGAACTCGACAAAATGCTAGAGTTGGATGTCATCGAAAAGTCCAAAAGTGCTTGGTCATCACCGGTCTTACTGGTTCCCAAGTCGGACGGCAAGTTTAGGTTTTGTGTAGACTATAGAGCTTTAAATAAAGCCACAACAAAGGACGCTTACCCGATCCCGTACATCTCCTCCATCTTGGATCGACTGCACGAGGCAAAATATATAAGTTCCATGGACATACGCTCTGCATATTGGCAGATAAGTGTCAAAGAATCGTGTAGAGAACTTACAGCTTTCACAGTGCCAGGCAGAGGCCTGTTTCAATTTAAAAGGATGCCATTTGGTCTGACAAATGCGCCTGCTTGTTGGCAGAGACTGATTGACACCGTTATTGGCGTAGATCTCCAACCCTACGTGTTCCAATATTTGGATGACGTCATAATCATTGCTCCATCGTTTTCGACACATCTTCGTATTGTGGGACTTGTCTTGGACCGGTTGCTGGCTGCAGGACTTACTGTGAGTCCCGAAAAGTGCAAATTTTGCCGCCCCAGTCTTAAATTTCTTGGTTTTACGGTTACTGCTAAGGGCCTTCAATGCGATATTGACAAGGTCGTCCGAAGTTTTCTCGGCATGGCGAGCTGGTATCGGCGATTCGTTCCCGAGTTTTCCTCCGTAGTCGCTCCCTTGACTCGTCTTACGATGAAAAACGTGGCTTTTCGTTGGACTCCGGAGTGTGAAACCGCTTTTTGCAAGCTTAAGACTGCTTTAGTCTCAGCCTCCATTCTTACATGTCCTGACTTCACAAAGCCATTTACTTTACAAACGGATGCATCCGCATTTGGCATAGGAGCTGTATTAACGCAACAGTTCGACGAAGGCGAAAAGGTGATTTGTTACATATCTAGGTCATTGACAAAACAGGAAAAACAATTTTCGACTACAGAACGTGAGTGTCTAGCTGTTGTATGGGCCACGGAAAAACTCAAACCCTATTTGGAACTTACCAACTTTACGGTCATAACCGACCATAGCTCTTTGGTGTGGCTACACAATCTGAAAGACCCTTCAGGCAGATTGGCGCGTTGGGCATTAAGGCTACAATCATTTAATTATCAGATTATTCATCGAAAAGGTCGTGACCATGTCGTGCCAGATTTTCTTTCTAGGTCAGTCCCTAATGTAGACAGCGTTACCATAGAAAACCAAAAATATGACTTTTCTGATACTAAAGATGCGTGGTATTTAAGGATGAAAAACCTAGTAAACACCTCTCCATTAAAGTATTCTCAGTGGCGTATAGAAAACAAGATATTATACAAATATGTTAAATGTGCCATTCCTAAATTAGCCCAAGGATCTGATTACTGGAAAATTGTCATTCCGAAAGACTATAGATCGAAGATTTTAACAGAGAGTCATGACGATGTCCGCTCTGGTCATTTCGGCATTTTTAAAACGTACAATAGACTGAAAACTAGGTATTACTGGCCCAAGATGCGTTGCGATGTAACCCGATATGTTAACCGCTGTCAGACTTGTGCGAAGTTTAAAGTTGAGCAGAACGCGCCAGCAGGTCACATGGGACGCGCTCCAGAACCTACTCAACCATGGCAAGTAATAAGTCTTGATTTTGTCGGTCCACTTCCTCGAAGTTCGAAACAGGGGAATACCCACTTGTTGGTTATAAGCGATTATTTCAGCAAGTACGTAGCAGTTTTTCCTGGTCGTGCTGCTACTGCGAATTTTATTTGTAAGCACTTAGAGAATGATATTATTCTAACCTTCGGAGTTCCGCAATATGTAATATGCGATAACGGCAGCCAGATGAAAAGTAAAGAACTACAGAGTCTCGCAGAAAAGTATAACTTCAAGCTCTCCTACACAGCTGTTTATCATCCACAGGCTGACCCGTGCGAATGAGCAAACCGAGTGGTCAAAACTATGATTTCGACTTATGTAGGAGATAACCATCGTCGTTGGGACGCTAATTTGCCAGCGCTCGCGTGTGCGATTCGAACTTCAAAAAGTGAAGCTACTGGGTTTTCGCCATATTATATTAACTTTGGTCGAGAGTATGTGTCCGACGGTCGAGAGTATTCTTATGCCATAAAGAAGGATCCTAAACCTGTCATAGAGAAGAGGCTGGATGGCTTCAAAAAGCTTTACCAGGCTGTCATGGTAAATATGAAAAAGTCTTCAGATCGTAATCGTGGTCGTTACAATTTGAGACGTCGAGAAGTGTCATTTATACCGGGAGATCTCGTATGGAGGAAAAATAAAGTTCAATCGGACGCCCTGAATTTCGTTAACGCCAAGTTGTGCCCTAAGTATGTTGGACCGTTTCTACGAGGCAAAACAAACATAAATGAAAGTCACTGATCATGCACGAAAAATATACCAAACCAAAAACCAAAAACAACTATATCAATTTATTTACTAACTGAAACTAAAACGTTGAGGTTATCTAAAAGCTCAGTCAGAAAAACTTTCCTTACTCAAAGCCCACTCATTTTAAAGCTGTAGCTTGATATGAGGTTGGTGCAAGCCAAGGTGCAAGCAGAGGTAAAAGATCCGAACTCGCTGTTTGTGATGGAACGCAGCGCTAATATTTTTAGACTGACATTTCGACAGTGACAGAAATGTAAAAAAAACTTGCATTATTGTTTTTTAATACATTTCATAAATAAAAACCCCTTTTACATAAATACACAATTAATCTACTCCTTATTTTATTATTACTCATCAAAATCGTTGTGTGACATCAAGTATTAATTGGAAAAATTAATTAACAAGGGTAAGTTTTAAATAGAGTGACATATAGCCCCAATTTTAATTTGTTCTATAGAGTGTTTACTATTTAAACCCCGCGGGGGTTTAAATTTTTCAATTTTCTTTTATTCTAAATTGAAACTTTCTTCTTAAATCCAACAAAAGATTGTGTTAAGATTAAAATTCTTCTTATAAATCAAATTATGTCCAAAACTTAAGGATGGTTGGTTTAAAATGCTTAAAACCAAAAATTTCACTTAAACTTAGGACCGTTCTAAAATAGACTAAACCCTTTTAGTAAATCCCACCGTTAAAGTTAATTTTCAGTTTTATCAGCATTCGTATCCTTATCTCTATCGAGTCGACCAATCAAGCAGGTGTACTTTTAAAATCATGGCGAATGCGTGACAGCTGACTAATGCACGAAAACCTCATTAGGTACGATAAGGGAGTCGTAACGTTATGACCGTCCTTGCATACGAAATAATGTTTTGACACATTTTATCAGCTGGAGCTGTCACGCATTCGCCATTAGTTTAAAAGTACACCTGCTCGATAGGTCGACTCGATAGAGATAAGGATACGAATGCCGATAAACCCTAAAATTAACTTTAACGGTGGGATTTACTAAAAGGGTTTAGTGTATTTTAGAACAGTTCTAAGTTAAATTGAAATTTTTGGTTTTAAGCATTTTAAACAAACCTACCTTGATTTTTCGACATCGTCTGAATTATAAGAAGAATTTTAATAAGTTTGTTTATTGAATAATCATTTTAACACAATTTTTTGTTGGATTTAAGAAGACAGTTTCAATTTAGAAGGAAAGAAAATGAAAAAATTTAAATCCACGCGGGGTTTAAATAACTCTAATTAAAACTTACCCTTATTCGTTAATTTTTCCAATTAATACTTGATGTCACACAACGATTTAGATGAGTAAAAATAAAATAAGGATTAGATTACTTTTGTATTTATATAAAAGGTGTTTTTATTTATGAAATGTATTAAAAAACTTAAATACAAGTTTTTTTTTGCATTTCTGTCACTGTCGAAATGTCAGTTTAAAAATATTAGCGCTGCATTCAATCACAAACAGCGAGTTCGGATCTTTTACCTCTGCTTGCACCTTGGCTTTGAGTAAGGAAAGTTTTTTTGACTGAGCTTTTAGGTAACCTTAATGTTTTACTTTCAGTTTGTAAATATATTAATATAGTTGTTTTGGGTTTTTTTTGTTTGGTATATTTTTCGTGCGTATTCAGTGACCTTCACTTATTTTCGTTTTGCCTCGTAGTGCCCTCAAAAATATATTTTTTGTGCTGAAAACCGGTTGAAAATATGGCGTTTTTCTGGACAAAATTGGAGGTGTTTTATTAGTTAATGAACGTTTTGGGATATTAAATAAGGTAAATTAATCCTTGTAAAAACGGTTACTTAGGGAAATTATAAAAGAACTTATTACCAAATGCTAGAAAACAATATTTTCTGGTGGCTATAAATTTAAACCACCCCCCTGAGGTGGTCTAAAAAATCACCAACTTTATAACCTCTGCAGCATACTTTGTAAAAACAAAATAGCTGATATCCCGAGCTAAAAAAGCGTGAGCTTAATATTTAAGGTGTGGGTCTAAGTGTGTCTGAAAAAGGATTTGATTTTTGAGCGCCACTAAGTTTGTTAAAATTAAAGCGTCAGACTGAACAATTAAAACTTAGAAAACTACTCAGCAAAGTAAGATGACAATGATTAATCTGCATATTTTATTTAAAGGAAACTTTTTCTCAGTGTATAATTTTATTTAAAAAAAAAACTTATGTCTTATTTTTGAAATTGTTTTAGTTTAAATTAGAGTGTTCTTTTATTTTCTTTTAGAAGTACTTTATTTTAAAGACATGAAGAAAACTAGTAAGGTAAGTGGTAAACGTCAAACATTTTATTTATTGACTTCTGTACAATATCCAAAATTACTTTCATCGTAAATGTAAAACGATCAAACTATCATTATAGTTTTAGAAAATAATAAATAAACTCCTGCAAAAAAATGTAACAAAAATATATAAAACCCTAGGCTTATGTGGCATAGATATTTGGAATCATACCAATGATCCAAAAAAAATATAGGTAGGAAAATATATTTACGCACGCTTGAAGTGAGCTCAGTTCAAGGGTCTATATATACATATATGCTCATGCATGGTGGAAGTGAATACTTATTTTTATCAAGGTATTCTATGGCAATTAAAGTTTACAAAATTCTAAAATGATCTTTAGTTTTTTTTATCAAAGGGAAGGTAGAATCGAAGGTAAGATAATTTTATTTCCAATGTAATTATATTTCCAATGTGTTTTTATCATGACAACTATTTTTAATTGTGCCTGACAAAATTTCAATTAATGCACATACTAAAAATCACGGAAATGGAACATGAAAAAAAAATCAGGGAAATTAAATATGGAAATAAAACATGGAATCAGGAAAGTTACTAGTAGGTAAGTCAAATTAATTAAGAAGAATAAATATTTTGTCTAGTTATGAAAAAAAAATTATTTAAATAACCAAGTATCAGATAAGGTAAATTTTCATCAACTTCAGGTAAATGTAGGTACGTAAGGTAATATAAGGTTAATACAGGCCTTAGTCCAAAACTTCCAGGTAGCGGAAAAATTGGCTAAACCACTGGCTACTCTGAGTGGTCAAAATGTCCCACATAACTGGGCTGCCCAAGTCAGACAAAATGCACCGGGGCAGGCAGAACTCTAGCAGTAGTTTCTGAGACAGTAGGACATCATGGGACGCCGTATTACACAAAGGTACTTGTTAGGTAGGTTTGAAGTAACCGTGGATAATTAATCCAACAAGTAGGACAGATCCTGGGATGAACCATTGGATGGATAATCCAGCGGGTGGATAGACCCTAATTTATAAACAAAAATTTGCTTAGGCAAGGAACAAGAAAATAGATTTTTTTTATAACTTTACCTTAGCGGGTAGAAGTCCAAACTCCATACTAGTTAAAATACTAGTTAAAATAAACATTTTAAATTAATGAATTGTTAAAAACCCTTAATGATGACCCATATTTTTATGGATAATAATTTTATTCAATCAGTCGTCCACTTTTATCTAGCAGGATTTTAAAAGTGATGTATTCTGCACTAGAGAAAGTATAAATCATTATTAAATACGTAAAGGTTTAAAAGACGAAATCCAGTTTAAAAGATCGCAAATATCGTGCAGAAATTTAACACTGTTCGTGGACCGGTTGGTGGTGTGTGTCCGATCGGAGCGTGCAAGTTAGATGCGCTCAGATTAACCATGCAGCTGTCAAGTAAAACGTCAGATACACGCAGAGGTTATAATTTTCCAAAACAAAGGACAAAATGTGAAAAGGAATTGTTTTTTAAATAAATCATAAAAGAAATGTTTCATTAAAACAAGGAAATAGAAAGAAGAAATATAGATTAATATCCTGGCAAAGGAATTGCAGTGACAATCAAATGTAAGTGTCAAAAATGCGAGTGCGAAGTTAGTGTTTACCAAAGTCATATATTTTAAAGGTAACATTTTTCAGAAAATGGTTAATAGCATGGAAAGAATGGAAGAAAAGGAAAGAATACGTAAGCAGGACAAGGTTAGGAAGTGGCTTAACATATTGGTACATCACTACGTAGAGTAGAAATGATATAATTTGGAGTTCGACAGCAGCACAAGTGAAAAGAGATTTAAGGTGGTTTTATACAACGTAGAGAGACTAAGGTAGGTTCTATTCCTTGAGATTAAAGTGTAAATAAGATGTGAGGTCGCTGAGTTAAATAGAAAAGTAAATAAAACAACAATTATAAAAAATGTAATATTTTTTATTTAGGTAGCATTTGAAATGCTACACATCCCCTCTTCAGAGAGTATGAAATGCTATTTTTATAAGAGAGAAAACATAGAAAATAAATTCCACAAGGATCAAGATTTAGAAAGAATATTTTTTATGAAGAAAATATAAAATATGATTTTTTTCTATTTAATATCTATCGCGTATCACACGTCTCTAAGATAAGTCATAATCGGTAGGTCAAAATCGGGCAAGGTCAAAATCAGTCAAGGTCATAATAGGTAGGGATGGTAAAATGAAAATCAAACGAAGAAAAAAAATTAATAGAAAAGAAAAAAGTAGATGAAGAGAAAGGATTAGGTTAGATAAGGGATAAGTCAGAGTTGGAGCCATGGTAAGGCTTAAGATCTTTTATATGCCAGTTACCAACACTCTTTCCATTGGGATCATTAAGAGAATAAACTAATCTGCCAATACGTTCTTTGACTGTACATAAGATATATTTAGGTGCAAGTTTAGCAGAGAATTACTTAGAAGCACATGATAAGACTTTATTTCTTGGCAAGACTTGATCACCAGGTTTGAATACGGCATCACGCCTTAAAAGATTATAAGTCTTAACGTTTCGTTGATACGCTTCATGCAGACGCTGTTTAACTTCAGTGAAAACTTTAGATAAAGCAGGAAGGTTTTCGGCGTAGGTATCACGGTCACCAGGAGAAATTTCAATGGTTTGATCAGCAGGAATTTGACCATAGTAACGACCAGAGATCGGAACATGTCGACAGAAATTTAAGAAGGTAGGCGGATATTTAGTAATATCGTGTTTGGCTGCGTTTATGGCGTGGGCTAATTTTGATAATTCTTTATCCCATTCTTTGTGATTTTTCTTTATATAGCAACGAATAGAAGTTCCAATAGTATTGTTATTTTTTTCGACATAATTTACATGCGGAGAATACAGAGAAGTATACCACACTTTTTGTACTTCATACTGTTTAGCTAAGTCTTTAAAACAGTTCGCGATTAGGTTAGATCTATTATCACATAGAATAAATTGAGGGACGCCAAACGTAAGAAAAACTTCTTTCTCAATAAACTTACAAATATTGAGAGCAGTAGCTACTCTTAAGGGGTGAAACAAAGAGTACTTAGTAAACCAATCAGATACCCCTAAGAGATAGACATTGCCTTTAGAAGACCGGGGAAAAGGACCCATTAAATCAACAGCAATTAATTGCCAAGGGTAATCAATAGGTTTTTCACCACCCATAAGACCCATGGGAGGCAAATTAGACATTTTTTGACTACCGCAGGTATGACAAGTACGTACATAAGATAAAACATGCTTTCGCATCTTAGGCCAATAAAAATTCTCTTGGATTCTAGCAAGAGTTTTATAGAAACCAAGGTGAGCAGAAGTAGGAGGATCATGATTTTGTGCGATCACTTGTTTTTGAAGATATTTGGGCACCAGAATTTTCCATTCTCTCTCATAAGTTTTAGCAGGTATGCGAGAAGAAACAAATTTATAGATAATATTATCAGATACTTTAAAATCAGGATACGAGTCCAGATAATTTATTATTGACTGTTTAAGAGACTTATACCAATTATCTAGTCTATCAGGAGATATATCAATTAGAGAAACTTCCGGAAGACATTCAGGGATCCGAGATAACGCATCAGGTACTACATTCAACTGACCTTTTCTAAGTACCAAGTTAAAAGTGTGTTGCTTGAGCTTCATAGCCCACCGAGCAAGTTTTCCCGTTGGGTTTTTAAGATTGTTTAGCCAAAGCCGAGCCTGACAGTCCGTAATTACTGTGAACTTAACACCTTCAATATAACCTCTAAATCTGTCAATTTTAAAAATTAAAGCTAAGCATTCTTTTTGTACAGTACTAAGGTTTCGTTCAGGCTTGGTTAATGATCGACTTGCATATGCAATTACGCGTTCAGCACCATCTATATTTTGCGTCAATACACCACCAAGTCCAACATCGGATGCATCAGATTAAATAGTGAAAGGGAGGTTAAAATCGGGTTGTGTCAACACAGGAGCAGATAATAAGGCTTGTTTAACCTGAAGAAAAGCATTTTCAGCATCAGAATTCCATGAAATAGATTAATTTTTCTTTCTTCCTTTTAAGAGATCATGAATTGGTGCCATCATAGTCGAATATGATTTTAAGAAACGTCGGTACCATGAGCACATTCCAGAAAAACGTTTAATTTGGGTGGTGGTTGTTGGTCGAGGATAATTTATCATGGCAGAGATTTTATCAGGATCAGTTCTCAAACCATTTGATCCGACAACGTAACCAAGAAACTTAAGTGAAGTTTTAAAAAATTCACACTTGGAAATATTTATAGTGAGATTCGCATCTTTTAAGATGTCTTTGACTTCAGAAAGCAGTTGTACATGTTGCTCAATGGTAGGACTTACAATTATTATGTCATCAAGATAACAGAAGATAAAAGTTTCATAACGTGGACCAAACAAACTATCTACGAGTCTTTGTTGAAGCTGCGCAGAGTTACAGAGACCAAAAGGAACACTGGTAAAGTGAAATAGACCACGACCCATTATAGAAAACGCCGTTTTTTTCCCGAGATTCCTTGTCAAGGGGTATTTGCCAGAATACCTTTCTGTGGTCTACAGAGGAAATATATTTAGCACCTCGTAACATATTAAGAATTCTCTCTATATTAGGAAGTGGATATGAATCGTGCTTTGTCTGTTCCTTAAGGTATCTTCCATCAAAACAAAAGCGCATTTCTCCGTTAGCTTTTTTGACTAAGAGCACCGGAGAACTGTAGGGACTATTGGATGGCTCCACAACACCAAGTTTTAACATGTCATCTAACTTTTTATTCAAAACATTCAGCATATATGGTGACATTGGATATTGCTTCCTTTTGAAAGGCTTGTTATCACCAGTATCTATGTGCATTGATATCTTATTCGTTCTAGCAATACGAGAATCGCTAGAAATCTCTCGAAAAGAGTCAATAACAGTTTGAGCCTCTTTACGCTCATTGGGAGATAAATCATCAAGAGAAAAAAGAGCATCTGCATTACAATTGTAATTTTGGAAATCAAATTCAGAATTATTTTGAGGAAACCAAGTATTATTACTGAAGTTAACAAGTAAAGAAAATTGTCGGGCGAAGTCACTTCCAAAGATAAAGCTATGAACTAAAGACGGAATTACAAGAGCTTTTAGAACTTGACAGGTATCATTGATATATACAGGAAGATCAATAAGTCCTTTTACTTTTTGTTGAGCACCATCGGCTACAACTATATTCTTAACAGAAGATGGATTTACAGATACATCGAATTGTTCCAGGAATGTCAACCTTCTGAACCAACAATCGAAATAGTAGCACCAGAATCGAATAAACCAATAACCTCAGAACCAAAGATGTTTACCTTTATATAAGGTCTATTGTCTAGGGCTTTGGAAACAAAAATCGGGACTATTTCATTCGTTTCATTGCTTTGAAATTCAGGAAAATTGTGTTGAGAATTATTATTTTTATAACATTCATTTTGAAGTAAAATATTTTTAGAAATTGTATCTTTAGGAAAATTATTTTAATTTGAAGCAGAATAAGAAACTTGCTTTTGATTAGATAAATAATTTTTGAGAAATTTTAGGTATTCTTGTTTTTCATTGGCCGGAGGCAAAGTAGACACACGATGGCCGAATTGTGTATTGCCCGCTATTAGTTTTTTGAGCAACGACTACAAGTTCTGACAGTACAATTAAGATTTCCGCATCGAAAACAAAATCGTTTGCGTACGCTACGACATTCGGGATAGGTATGTCCTAATTTACGGCAATTAAAACATTTAGGTTGGTTGTTGCAAAAACTATTTAAAGTGTGTGATTGTGTATTATCACTTGTATTATCGGAATTACTTTTATTTTGCTTAGAGGTAGAATCTTCTTGAGAATTTGAATTATCAGTTTGGTTTTTGTTTTTACTATAATTATTATTTGTATGAGTTCTGTAGTTATTATCATTAAATTTATTTTTATTAAAACCATTGTTTCTATTAGAATAAGAACCAGAAAAACCAGGTTGTTGATCATAGTGAGAATATGTAGCAGCTTGGTTTCTTTGAGAAAATTGTCTTTATTTTGAATAATTTGCTTCTTCTAATTTTTTGACAAGAGAAATCAATTGAGAAACCGTCGTAATATCAGATAAAGCAAGAGCGCTTACATATTCAGGGTACAGGTTTTGTTTTATTTGTTTTACTTTAGTTGCCTCACAGGGAGTTCGCGTTAACCGACTAAATGAATTTTCTAATTGAGATACGAAAATTGAAATGCATTCATTATTTCTTTGCTTTCGCGATTTTATCTGATCCCAGATCTCATCGTCAGAAGTAGGAGGTAGAAATTCAAGTTTAATTCTATCTTTAATTTGTTGCCAGGTAGTAACAGTATTTTTTATATTTCTAAACCAAACTAAACCATCGCCAGAGAATAATAAAATTGCTGACTTGAAAAGTTGATTATCTGAGATTTCATATGCACCTGAAAGTTCAGTTACTCGTTCCAAAAAATCATGCACTTTCCTAGAGTCGCCATTAAATTTTAAGTTCCACTCTGAGATAAAATTTTTATTGCTTGAGCAAGATACAACTGGAGCAGGAACATTTATAATTGGAGCTTGACCAATAAAACTACAATTTGGATCAGGTACAGACTGTGGACCAAAAGCTTCAACTTTAGACATAACATGATCTTCAAGAGTTAAACAATGACAGTAAGTCTCATTCTTATAAGTTTCAACTTCAGGTTTATCTTCATCATTCTCAGGTCAAGGTATTCTTTTAATTCGACCAGATACATGCGCCAAGCGAGATTTAATCCTAGCAAATACAGAATCTGCAGGGTTACCTTCAAAATCATTTATAAGAGAAGTGATACTAGCTAAAGAAGATTGAATTTCCGTTTTCTCAACGTTAAAATCAAAAGTAACATCTTCTGTACTTAAAAGTCACTTTAAAGCCTTTAACTTCTCAATTCTATCCTTGTTAGAGACCAGACCTCTGATTTTCAACTCGTAGTCGATTTCGGGAAGCAGGAGATGATTAGGAAGAAATGTTTCGCCCATTTTGGTAGAAAACAAAAATTAAATCAAGGATCAAAAATATTTTTAAGGTAGGTATAGGCAAAAGTTTTTTTTTTTTAGTGTAGGTATTTATCAAATTTTTTTTTTAGTGTAGGTACCTATATAAATAATTAAAATATTATTTAAAAAAATATTAAAAAAAATTTTTTTAGTTTAGATACATAAAATTTTTTTTAGTGTACAGAATGTGTCAAGAAATAAAAGTATACCTATTAAAGAATATTTTTATTTGCATTAAATAATAATTTGAGAGAATAAAAAAATCGGAGTCAGGTAGAATTTCAAATCACTTTTCCAGAGCAAATTCAAAAAAATGTTTTTCGAGCCCTACTGGTTGGTCGCCATTTTATGCAACATACTTTGTTTGTAAAAATAAAATAGCTGATATCCCGAACTAAAACAGCGTGAGCTTAATATTTAAGTTGTGGGTCTAAGTGTGTCTGAAAAAGGATTTGATTTTTGAGCGCCACTAGGTTTGTTAAAATTAAAGCGTCAGACTGAACAATTAAAACTTAGAAAACTATTCAGCAAAGTAAGATGACAATGATTAATCTGCATATTTTTTTTTAAAGAAAACTTTCTCTCAGTGTATAATTTTATTTAAAAAAAAATCTTATGTCTTATTTTTGAAACTGTTTTAGTTTAAATTACAGTGTTTCTTTTATTTTCTTTTAGAAGTACTTTATTTTAAAGACATGAAGAAAACTAGTAAGGTAAGTGGTAAACGTCAAACATTTTATTTATTGACTTCTGTACAACATCCAAAATGACTTTCATCGTAAATGTAAAACGATCAAACTATCATTATAGTTTTAGAAAATAATAAATAAACTCCTGTAAAAAAATGTAACCAAAATATATAAAACCCTAGCCTTATATGGCATAGATATTTGGAATCATACCAATGATCCAAAAAACATATAGGTAGGAAAATATATTTACGCACGCTTGAAGTGAGCTCAGTTCAAGGGTCTATATATACATATATGCTCATGCATGGGGGAAGTGAATACTTATTTTATCAAGGTATTCTATGGCCATTAAAGTTTACAAAATTCTAAAATGAACTTTAGTTTTTTTTTATCAAAGGTAAGGTAGAATCGAAGGTAAGATAATTTTATTTCCAATGTAATTATATTTCCAATGTGTTTTTATCGTGACAACTATTTTTAATTGTGCTTGACAAAATTTCAATTAATGCACATACTAAAAATCACGGAAATGAAACATGAAAAAAAAAATCAGGGAAATTAAATATGGAAATAAAACATGGAATCAGGAAAGTTACTAGTAGGTAAGTCAAATTAATTAAGTAGAATAAATATTTTGTCTAGTTATGAAAAAAAAATTATTTAAATAACCGAGCATCAGATAAGGTAAATTTTCATCAACTTCAGGTAAATGTAGGTACGTAAGGTAATATAACTTCCAGGTAGCGGTCAAATTGGCTAAACCACTGGCTACTCACAGTGGTCAAAATGTCCCACATAACTGGGCTGCACAAGTCAGACAAAATGCACCGGGGCAGACAGAACTCTAGCAGTAGTTTCTGAGACAGTAGGACATCATGGGACGCCGTATTACACAAAGGTACTTGTTAGGTAGGTTTGAAGTAATCGTGGATAATTAATCCAACAAGTAGGACAGATCCTGGGAGGAACCATTGGATGGATAATCCAGCGGGTGGACAGACCCTAATTTATAAACAAAAATTTGCTTAGGCAAGGAACAAGAAAATAGATTTTTTTTATAACTTTACCTTAGCGGGTAGAAGTCCAAACTCCATCACAAAATTACTTAAAAAAATATCTATAGCAAAATCACTACTTTACTAGTTAAAATAAACATTTTAAATTAACGAATTGTTAAAAACCCTTAATGATGAATCAGTCGTCCACTTTTATCTGACCGGATTTTGAAAGTGACGTATTTCCGGCAGGATTGTCAAAGTGTTCAAACGCGTACGTTCGAAATAATTCTTCCAAAAACTTCGAGCAAGTCTGAGGAACTTGCACAGTGATACATGTCGCAGGAGAGCGGAATAATGCTATTTAAAATGGAAACTAGAATGGTCGCACTTGCGTCATCTATCGGGAAAATAAAATTGGTGTTATCTGCACTAGAGAAAATATAAATCATTATTAAATACGTAATGGTTTAAAAGATGAAATCGAGTTTAAAAGATCGCAAATATCGTGCAGAAATTTAACACTGTTCGTGGACCGGTTGGTGGTGTGTGTCCGATCGGAGCGTACAAATTAGATGCGCTCATATTAACCATGCAGCTGTCAAGTAAGCTTTTTAGTTGGTCACAGCTGTCAAAACAGGACAAAGGTTTTTCGCGAGGGAAAACGCGAGTGAAAAATTAAATCAAATTATAATCCGAAAAAACCTATGCAATCATTGTTGTTTTTTAGTAAAAAACACAGCAAAACTATTTAAAATTCAACAACAAACATAAATAACAGCAAATTGGTGATTTGTTATAATTATTTGACCTTCCCTACCTATCCTAACCTAGCAAGTAAGTAAAATTTTGTAAGCATGGGCACTGATAGCGGGGGCGTCCCCCCCGATAAACGATTAGTTTTAACTTATTGTCCATACGATGCAGCACCATTTATTGTTATTTTAGAAAGCAACAACCAAAACATTGCGAATCTCCACCCGATTTCACTGGGTAAAAAACTGAAAAAGGAAAAAATCCTGGATGTTATGAAGTTAAGCAAAAAAGGCAAAAACCGACTCTCAATCGAGTTCTTGAATTATGATAGCGCTAATTTCTTCTTAAACAAAGAAAACCTCAAGGCTTTCATCCCTGCTGCCCTAGCATCATGTAGAGGCATTTCTTTTGATGTCTGGAATGAACTATCGGAAGAAGAAATCTTAAAAGAAGCCCAAGCTTCAGCCCCAGTGATCGAGGTTCGTAGAATCAAAAGGAAAAATGAACTAGGAGTACTAGAAAACACCGAAACAGTTATATTTACCTTTCAAGGAACAAAGATACCAAAATATGCTTATATTCACTACTACGAATGCAAAATTAATCTTTTCATCCCTAACCCCTCGCAGTGCCAAAACTGTTGGAGGTATGGACATTCAAAAAATCAGTGCAAAGGTAAGGAAAGATGCCCCCGATGTGGAGGAGAGCATAACAGAGATATTTGTGAAGAATTAGACCCAAAATGTATGTATTGCGGAGACAATCACGAAGCAAACTTCAGGAAATGTCAAGAATATAAAAAACGAAAGGAAATAAAAAAAATTATGACAGAATCAAGGATTCCTTATTTTGAAGCCAAGAAAAGTTACAATCTATTGAAGGGCGAGGTCGTTTCAAAAACACAAAACTTTAGCTCCCAGGGAACTACAGGCAGAGAATTCCCTCCCTTGAAAATTAGGGAAAACCAGTTCATTGAAAACAAAACCCCCAATTTACCCAAAACTCATCTTCTTATGCTTACATGACAAAAAAACGCAAAACTCCAGCCTCCCCTGCTACCCCAGGGTACGATAAACGTATGCATGAAGAATTGCTATTCCCAAGCTCATGCAGAACTTCTGCTCAACCTACCATGACAAAAGAAATACAGAGTCCAGTCCACTTGACTCACCTAGTTAAAAAACTGCTAGAAAACACTAGCTTTTCTCAAGAAGTAAAACAAAAAGTATTCGAAGAGATTTTCAGCCAACAATCGGAAGATGCACAAATAGAAGGAATGGAATCAGACACTGGGACCGAAAAAGATTCGGCCCCAGGGGGAGATTGAGACCCCTAATAAAAAAAAAACACAAAAAAAAACAGAAAAAAAAAACAAAAAAAAAACAAACAAAAGCTAAATAAACACTAACTCTACAAAAAAGGGGTTAAACAAAATAAAAGGTAATGGCAAATTGCAACTTAAAGATAATTCAATGGAATATCGCCGGCATAAAAACTAGATTGGAAGAACTAAACTTTTTTATTCATACAGAGAAACCAGATGTTGTCTTTCTAAACGAGACTAACCTGAAAATTAATGAGAAGTTTAAAATTCCTATGTACTCCACATTAAGGCTAGACAGTCCGCAGGGTAGAGGGGGTATAGCTACCTTGGTACACCAAAATACCTTTCAAAGTTATCCAACACAACCTCAGCCTTCCAAATGATGCGCATATAATGGTGATCCAAATAAAGGGCTTAATCCTAATCAACGCTTATTTATCTCCTAACTCTAAAATTACACAAAATGATTTTAACCAAATACTTAACTTGCAACAAGATAAGTTTGGGCAATGGGCGACCTTAATGGCCAACATGAGCATTGGGGCTCGGAAAAGAAAAATTTAATGGGAACAAAATTTTTTAGAGCATTGGATAACAGTGATAAAACTACTTTGAACAATGGATCACCTACCAGAAAATGGAAAGTGACAGATGATTCCTTTGGGAGCGACCATTTCCCAACCTCGTTGGAATTGACATTTAATAATAATCAACAGGAACCCCAACTAGTCCCTCCACTAAGAAAATGGAGAATCAAAGAGCCTAACTGGACTAAATACCAGTCTTTCTTCGACGAAAGTACCCCTGATAACTGGATAAGACTAAAAGAGGAAATAGTCCTAGCCGCAGACAAAACTTTTGAAAAAACAAAGCCAAAAAATAACATCAGTAACTTCCAAAAAAAACCTAGATGGTGGAACCAAGGCTGCGAGGAAGCCACGGAAAAACGTAGAGAAGCTCTAAGAAGGTATATAGATCAGATGTCTGAAGCCAACTATGTAGAATACAAAAGAAGAGCTTCACAAGCCAAGAGGTTTATGAAAAAAACTAAAAAGGAAAGTTTTGTGGAATTTGCAGAATCTTTGAACAGAGATTCCTCCATCAAAACAGTGTGGAAGGTAATAAAAAAATTTGCTAATGCGGATAAACCCATTCAACACAAAACCGGTGATGATGCATGGACTCAAGACTTGTTGGACGAACTGGCCCCTCCCTTAGCAATAGATCAACAACCTAGAATCCTACCATTTTAAAGAAATATCAATTAATGAGTTAAAAATGATTCTACACAACAAAAAAAAGGACACTTCTCCAAGAGAGGATGGCATCACCTTTAGCATGTTCAAATACCTTCCGACTTTCTAAACAAAATCATGAGAAACCAAGAAGAAATCCCAGAGGACTGGAAAAACTCAGTAATTATCCCCATTTTAAAATCAGGCAGAGATCCATCCTCAGCAAAAAATTATAGGCCAATTGCATTAACCAACATAGCTTTAAAGATCTTCGAGCTAGTACTAAAACAGAGACTTGAGTTCTATATGGAGTCTAATAGCTTATATGAAGAACAACAATACGGTTTCAGAAAGGGGAAAGGAGTCTCAGAATGTTTGATTACGTTAGCCTCAGAAATTTACACTGCCTTCACAAAGGACCATTTTATGATTTGTGTCTTCATTGACATATCGTCAGCCTATGATAATGTTGATATTAAAAAGCTTTCCGAGAGCCTACAAAACTCTGGTTTTGATCCATACCTGACTAATTCAATAGTCAAAACATTAATAAATAGAAATATGTATGTAAAATCATCTCTGGGAGGACTGTAGGTCCTCAGTTAAACAACCAAGGCCTTAAACAGGGCTCCCCCCTTAGCCCAGAACTTTTTAATATTTATACAAGGTCATTCAAAAATATTCTGGTGGGCGAAACAAAATTCAAACAATTTGCAGACGATTTTATCATTCAAATATCAGGTAACAACCTACTAAAATGTAGAAGTAATATTCAAAAAACTTTAATTAATCTCCAAACATGGTTAAATGAGCATAACTTTGAAATCTCCATTAATAAAACTAAGGCAATGATTTTTTGGCAAAGAAAAAGCAATTTGCCTCGGACCTTAAAAATAAATAACAGTTTGGACATAGAATGGGTTAATAGCTACAAATATCTAGGCATTAATCTAGACTCCACTATGAAATGGGATGAAAACTTAAAAAGAATGAGTATGAAGGCTGAAAAAGGAATCAATGTTATGCAATCCATTGCCCGAGCATGGTGAGGTGCAGACCCCAAAATTTTGTTGAACATCTACAAAGGATTAGTTCTATCTCACCTGGAATATGGCATCTTGTCTATTTGTTATATGACTAAAAAAAATGGCAAACCCTAGATAAAATACAGTATAAAGCTATTAGAATCATTTTGGGAGCAATGAAAAGTTCTCCAACAAACGCTCTATTGGCAGAAGTAGCAGAAGTCCCTTTAAAATCAAGAAGGCTGTTAATGGCAACAAAATATGTGTTAAAACAACTACAAAAACATAGAAACGAGTCAGGCGGAACAATTATTAACTTCTATGAGACCTTTAACGAAGAATCTAGTTATTGAAGGAATAAACCTACTCCTACTATTCTAGAAGGCCTAGAACTAGTAGTGAATAAAAGATATTCCCTACAAACCTATCCAATCTTACCATGTTATAATTATGATTATAATTTACTGGTAAACAGCAAAGAATTTATTGACTCCGGCATTAGAAAAGACTCTAATTGTGCAGTTAGGGAATTTGGTAAATTCATGGAAGACTTCAATAATTTTTGCACCATTTACACAGATGCTTCAGTGAGAAAGGATCCCCCGACTTGTGGCATAGGTATTTATATACCAAGAAGAAACATCAAGATCTCCAAAAAACTAAACAATCTCACTAACATCTGCGCCGCGGAACTGATGGCCATTTACTTGCCGATTTTAGAAATACAAAAAATAGACAATGAAAGCAACTTCTTAATTTTATCGGACTCTAAAAGTGCACTGCAAAGCATATGCAAAATGGGTTTAAACATAAAAACTGAGCAAACCGTCATGGAAATCAGAAAGAACTTGGATCAGTCCAACAATCTAGGAAAATTAATTAAATTAGCATGGATACCAAGCCACACTGGAATCAGTGGTAACGAAGTAGCTGATCAACTAGCTAATGAGTGCAGAGTTTCTGGTAACAGAATTAACAACAAACTATATTACCTAGACATGACAGCAATCTTTAGGAAAGAAATCTTCCTTCAATGGTCTCAAAAGAATGAAGGGTTATGTTTACAGAAAGAAACTAGGCACAGAAAAATAGCAGGTGCAATTAAACAAAAACCATGGTTTAGTAACAAGCTATCACCTTAATTTGCAGAATGAGGATTGGACATTGTTCGGTACCTCAGCACTTAAACAGAATAAATGTCTTACTTTCCCCAAATTGTGACTGTGGAGAAATTGGAGACTTAAACCACATCATCCTGGGGTGTGAACTTAACTGGAGGACAAAACAACTATATAGCGAACTGTCAAAGATGACTAACAACCCAATTGCCATGGACCTGATTCTAGCAAATCCCCTTTCAGGAATGATGAAAAAGGTAATAAACTTCATTAAAACCTGTAATTTAAAGCTTTAAATATGTAAAATTCATGAATAGAATATGCTATTAGAAAATGCTTGCTTATATGCTTGGTAATATGCTTTTTTTCTTCATAGAATTCCTATCTTCAGCTTTTAAATAATATTACTTTATCCTATCACCCCTGGCGCCCCTGGTCCTGACTTGAAACGCCACTACTAAAAACCGATAAAGTACGCCAAACAAACAATTATAAAGTGTTTAAATAACAACAGTTGCCTAATTTGTAAATTATGATTTAACCAACAGTAATTTAGCTAGTTTATTTTTGTTCAGTCTATTTGTTTTGATACCACAGTTTGTTAGGCATAGGTTCGACCTAGATGTGAAGTAATTCACACCTACAAGCTTTAACTTTTGTATGGATGCTGGTGCCTGCGGCCCGAAGTCCATTGTAAATTAAGAAGAAGAAGAAGAAGCTGTCAAGTAAAACGTCAGATACACGCAGAGGCTATAAAAAATAAATCATAAAAGAAATGTTTCATTAAAACAAGGAAATAGAAAGAAGAAATATAGATTAATATCCTGTCAAAGAAATTGCAGTGACAATCAAATGTAGGTGTCAAAAATGCGAGTGCGAAGTTAGTGTTTACCAAAGTCATATATTTTAAAGGTAATATTTTTTAGAAAATGGATAATAGCATGGAAAGAATGGAAGAAAAGGAAATAATACGTAAGCAGGACAAGGTTAGGAAGTGGCTTAACATATTAGTACATCAGTACGTAGAGTAGAAATGATATAATTTGGAGTTCGACAACAGCACAAGTGAAAAGAGATTTAAGGTGGTTTTATACAACGTAGAGAGACTAAGGTAGGTTCTTTTCCTTGAGATTAAAGTGTAAATAAGATGTGAGGTCGCTGAGTTAAATAGAAAAGTAAATAAAACAACAATTATAAAAAATGTAATATTTTTTATTTAGGTAGCATTTGAAATGCTACACCTCAAACACAAATAATGAAGCTATTATGTGCCAAATTTTTGGCGTATTCGCCATTTGCCATTTAGAAACCTGTCAAAAAAAAATAGTTTTAGGGTATTTTCTTCTAAAATATGGTGTATTTTGAGAAAAAAAGCAGTTTTTCAGTGATATTTTGCAATAACAATACAAAATAATCAATAACTTTGTGTCTTTTCTGTATGGGTAAGTATTTTTTGAAAATTTGTTTTAAAATTTAGTACCCCCCCCCCCCACAGGTGTAAATATTTAGACCTGTGGGGGATACTATTTTAGATCTTAGTAAATCTCACTGTAAGTGTCTATTGTACTACGCACTCGTGCAGTCGCGATTACAATATGGCATTTTGGGGCCGATTCTTGGGCAAAACGACGAAATTTCGGCGCGTCAGTTATGTGGCAACGCCGGCTTCGCCAAATGCGCCTGTATCATACCGAAGGTGAAACCACTGACTCCTAAATGTAAAAGTCAGTTTTAGATTATGTTTTTATAAAAAAATTTGTTTTGATATCATCGGAATATTTTTTGTCCATTTTTAAAGAAAATATGTTGAGAAAGACCAGACTAGGTTAAGATTTGAAGAAGACACAGATAGACCAACAAAAATCACAAAGAAATATTTTGGGAATGCCAGCCATATTTACAGTAAGTCGCAGGTTAAATTAGTCTTAAATAAAAGCCTTTTACAGTTGTACCTGGGTCTGTATTCTCGTAGTTATAAAAACTCTAAGCGTTTTCAAGGACTATAGGCAAAACAGCAAAGGTTGGTAGAGGTATTGTTCAAAAAGTAAGCGCTTCTCAAAGCGAATGGAGAACCGCAAGCTAGTGCAGGGTGTTCTCCGATTTGTTTTGGAAACCGCTTAGCGTTTTTCATTACGAAAGTGAGCCATTTATTTTACTTTGTGTATTTTTATTAAAATTTTGGAGGGACCTAGGTACATAATCAGTATTACTATTTTATTACTTTTTATGTAGAATTTTTGCATAAGTAAAAATAAAAGCGGGGCGTCCTGGGTTTGGTACCTATATATTAAGTCAAATTTTTTCTGATTTTTTATCGTTCTCTCAAGAAACACAAGTAATATTAAAAAATGCATCTTTTAGCAGGAGCAAAGATTTTATTTAGCTGATCACAGTTATAGTTTTTTTATGGTAAAGCCATGATGACCCTTAAAATAATTTTATTATGGTAATGGTCAAGCCATGATGGTAATTTAAGGCTTAAAATATTTTAGCATAATTTAAGGGACAACGTTTTTTATTAAGCAATTTGTACTATCTTTTTAACATTTTTATGCCATGATTTTGCTTACATTTTAAAATTTTCTCTCCAAACTTCCAAAAAATGGCAAAAATTGTAATTTTTCAACAGGTCACTAAATTATCTTTCCATATACCTCTAAAATTCTGTTCTTTCTCTAAATATTTTTTTTATTTTAACAGAGAAAAAATATTATGATAGCACTTTCTTTGAATGCCTAAAAAACAGTCGAATAGATCTCTTATTGTAGAAAAGCCGCGGTCATTATATAATTGCTCGGTTGGCTATCTAAGCTTTTTATTATATATAACTTTAATTATCCAGTTTTGGATTGAGGTTTTGACAAGTTATATTAATTAACCCCTCTCCACCCGCACAGACCATAAGTAAAATGAGACTGGACCAGCGCGAAGTAAAGGATTCGAAGTTCTTGAATCTCAAAATAATTTCTAAAGTATTTAAATCTCGCTATTAAATATATCAGTTTTTTAACCAGATTTTGGGTCTGGAGGTTCCATCTTAGATGTTCATCTATCCGGACTTATGTGAGAAAAACGTTACAAACTTGGTTTTGTCAATGTTGACTGCTAGTATATTAGAATCAAACTAATCTTTATTTTTTCTAAAGTCTGACCGAGAACCGTACCCTGCGGAACGTTATATTTAATGGTTTTCATAGAGCTAAGTAAATTTCTTATTTTTACCGATTGCTTTCTTTCATTAAGATAACTTTTAAGTAACTCAAAACAAGGTCCTCTTATCCCAAGCCTCATAATAAGTCGCGAATGACTTATTGTGTCAAACGATTTTGCAAGATCGACCAAGATGCATAGTGATGGCTTTTTTCTATCAAGAGGCTCATTTATTTGTTTAGTCTAAAACCAAACTGTCTCTCAGAGAGCAAACTGAATTTTTCCAAGACATTTACTAGTCTTGTTTTTATTTGCCATAGACGAAATTAAGGTTATCGGACTGTACTTTACAATAAGGTCCGGATTTTCGCTTTTGAAAAGAGGCTTAACAAATCCAATTTTTAAACTATTTGGGCAATAGCCCTCCGCAATATATTTGTTTATAAAAAACTTAAATGTGGTAAAATTGCCTCAGAAATATTTTTTAACGTCTCGTTGATCATTTCCTGGAGATTTTTTTGATTTGAGTTTATGTATTAATTTTTCGACTTCGAAAAGGCTTGTCGATGATAAAAAATCGAATTAGGATTTTGTGGAATATTCTGGGAAGGGTTTTTTGGTGGTTTGATTTTAGTTGCATATTTTTCTCCCGCTTCTGAATAATGTTGATTAAAAAATTCTGCCATTTCCTGAGGATCCGCACAAATGTTATTTTTTCCAAAACTATTTTTGTTATTTCGGTTTGCGTATTTTTGTGTTAGCTGTTATATTATTTGTCATTTTCCAAAACATTTGTGTTAAATTTGAAATATGGCTAACTTGTTTTTTGTAATAATATTTTTTTGCTTTCTTAATTAATTTTGCTAAGATGTTTTTGCAGTTTTTGTTATTGTTACGTAATTCTTCATTTTCTGGCTGTTGTTTTGTTTCAGTAGACATTTTGTTTTTTTTTAAGCGCTCTAACTAACCCTTTTGTCATCCAACTATTTTTGGATAGAATTTTTAACTTTACAGTGTTTGTGCATGTCAATGTTGAGTTTATGTTATTTGTTAAGTTTCTGCCATGCCATCCAAGTGAGGCTGGTCATGGAAACCATTCCAGAAGTTGAGTGTTTTTAAAATAATGTTTGCTTTATTATAACTTAAAATTTTTTTTTTTATTACTGGATGATGTTTTATGTGATCGTTTTTCCTATTGGTGGTCTCTATGATAGCCATTATAGGAAAGTTGTCACTTAAGTCATATTTTTAAATCATAGACCGAACATTAAATCCCCTACCATCACTCTTTACAAAAATGTGATCAAGACATGAACGTTGGTTTTCTCTTATTCTTGTAAAATTATCTATATAGGACAAAATGCCATTTGCATAAAGATAATTTAGATATTCTTCGGAAACTCTGGTCTGTGTTAAAATATCTGTATTTAGATCTCCTATAAGAATTTGACATTTACTACTCTCTAAGATATGTTTCTAGATATTCAGTAAACGTATTTGGGTCAATTTCGTGGGATGGATTAGCTGATGTGATAATAAAATCAATCTGCCCAATTTTAAGCTCGATCTCAATACCCCTCATCAGACCAATATTGCAAATCGCAAAAGAAAAATTCAGATTAGATCGAATAAACACTATGGTTCCATCGTTTTTATTTATTTTACTGCTATTGTAGATCATAGAAATGTGTCTGTGGATATAAAAAGATCAAAATCATCATCAAGGGATGATAGAAAAACCAAAGTTCATCCAAGCCTTAAAGAGCTACTTGAATATGTGTGAAATTGTTGACATTCAGTTAAACTTTTGATTACAATGGTTTCATGGTTAAATGGATTATTGTTTTGTATATAAGTATTGGGATGTATGTGCTGCGCTGTAGAGGTAGTATCTCTTGTTTAGGACGGTTGCATCGAGAGTCATAGACTGGAGGTGGTTTTAAACAATTGGTCCTCACAGGGCGGTCAGTTCTCACATTTGGTTCTACGTGCTGCACTCCAGTAACTGCATTAACTTGCAGGCCAAACTATGTGAGGGTAGCCAGGATATGGCGAGAATACTAAAAGTAATTGTTTGGCGTACTTCTAGATATAGAAACAAAAACGGCAACAAATTACATAGTTAAAGGTGTGACAAGGATTGCTTTAACGGTTTTAATGCTGCGATAAGGAAGGCAACGGGAAACCACCTCATTACCGTCCCCAGGAAATATCATGATCATGACCGGAAAACCAAAAGCCCAGGCCCTAAGTCCCCAACAGGTCTTAAGTGACCAGAGGGTGCTAAGAATCTCCAGACCAGTCATGAAGAAGATTGCTACATGGCCTAACTCAGGTAAATGCCATGTATATTACGCAGGCAATGACGGCCAAAATCACTACAACGTCGTAGCAGTCATTTTGAAAAACGAAATTCAAAAATCCGTTATTTCTTTTGTTCCTGTGTCGGATTGAGTCATATTTGTTCAACTACACTCTAAGCCTTTCAATGGCAATGTTATTAAAGTATACGCTCCAACCAGTAAATATTAAAATGATGACGTGGAGGCATTCTACGACCAAGTTTAAACTGCCCTTAGTTTTACAAAAAAGACAGAAATCACCGTTGTTATGGACTTCAACGCAAAACTTGGAAACGCCCCAAGAGAAGACATTGTTGAAAGGTACAGTCTTGGTACATCAAATGAACGTGGAGATCGCCTTTTCCAGTTCTGTCAGGAAAGGGATTTTGTCGTGTCAAATACTTTCTTTAAACTTTCAGCTAGACGCCTTTATACTTGGACTTCTAAATCAGACAACCCTGAGACTGAGATTAGAAACCAAATAGACTTTATAATAATCAATAGACGAATTAGAAATTGTATTAAATCTGCAAAAACTTACTCTGGCGCAGACGTAGGTTCGGATCACAATCAAGTTGTTGCGAAAATTAAATTTAGCATCAAGAAAAATCGTCCGCCAAATAACAAACTCAGACCCAGGTTGGACGAACTTCGAGATAACATGGTAGCAACTACACTTAAAGTCGAACTTAATAAAAAGCTTAACGATATTAATGAGTTTACCGAGCAAAATGCAGAAATGGTTTGGACAAAGGTTAAAAGTGCCATAGTCGAAAGCACAACACTCTTAGGCAGGGATGAAACAAGAAATAAAAATAAAGTTTTGACGAACGATGAAATCCTTGAGTTCATGGGTAACAGACGCAGTAAAAAAGGCAGCGATCAGTACCATGAAATCAATAGAGATAAAAAACAAGATAAGGTCAACAAAAAAAAGGCTGGATAACACAAAAATGTCAAGAAATAGAAGATCTAGATGCTAAACATGACACTTTTAATTTACACAACGCATAAAGGAAGCAGCCGGATTATTTAATAAAAGACAAGCTGGAATCCTTATGGAGAATCAGGGCAAAATCATACCGGATACTGAAAAAAAACTAAAAGAATGGTGTAGCTACATAGAATATCTCTTTACCGATAATCGATCCGAACAGTAAGAGGAATTCTCAAACGAATATAACACTGGAAGAAGTACAACATGCAATATCTTCAGGTAAAAACAAAAAAGCGGTAGGGCAAGACAAAGTATACACTGAGGTTTTAAAGCTAATAAAAAACGAAGATTCGGTAAATACGAAGACTAAAATCAACCTTTGTTACACGGCCTAAAAAACATTCAGCAAAGAAGTGTAGTGATTACCGCCTAATCAGCCTAATGAGCCATATGTTAAAAATATTTCTAAAGATTATCCATAAAATAATTTATGAGAACTGCGAATCCTTTATGGGCGACACGCAGTTTGAATATCGTGGTGGGTTCGGGACAAGAGAGGCCCTGTTTGGCATTCAAGTCTTAGTTCATCGGTCTAGGGATGTGTTGGTGCCAGTATATTCCTGTCCAACACGAAAAGCTCATAGAATCGCTAAAAGAAGTTGATCTAGATGACCGAGATTTAAAGATAATCGTTAATCTATACTGGAATCACACTGCTCAAATAAAGGTTAACGGCGAACTGTCCGAAGAGATCCAATCTATATAACTATATAAATACTATAGTAACAAAATAATAGAGAATGCACTTCATAACTGCGAAGAGGGTCTGATCATAAACGGCATAAAAATCAACACGCTGGAAGGCCTGCAAGAGTTGTTGAATTAAATTGCTGCCAAAAGTTCGCAATTCGGGCTTAACCTAAATGTTGGAAAAACAAAATGGATGGTCATATCCAAGGAAAAGAATATCAGAGGCAAGATACAAGTAAATGGGCAGCAAGTTGAACGCGTGGATTCATACGAATACTTGGGTTGTCTCCTCAATGAGAATTGGGACAACATGCAAGAAGTTCGAGCAAGAATTGAACAGGCCAGATAATTTTTTATCAAAATGAAATCGGTGTTGTGTAGTCGCGATCTTAATACCACTCTCCGAATTCGTGTGCTTCTGTGTTATGTTTTTAGTATCTTATATTATGGCATGGAAGTATGGACACTGACTGAGGCCATGTGTAAAAAGTTTGAGGCATTCGATGTGGTGTTATCGTAGAATACTCAGGATATCTTGGATGGACCGAGTAACTAATGTGGATGTTTTGCTTAGAATAAAAAAGTTTTATTTACCATAAAATATAAACTTGTAAAATTGATAATAGTAGGCAAAATTAAAGGTACAGAAGGTCCGGGTCATAGACGGATATCATGCCTTAAGAATCTTAGACAATGGTATGCTGTTAGTACTACGACTCTTTTCCGAAAACCAGTGGACAGGGTACAGATCGCGCTGATGATAGCCAACGTTCGAAGAGAGTATTCATTTCTTTTATAAAATAAAAAAAAAACAAATCAGTTTCACAGAACAAACATTTTAAAATATACTTATTTAAAATACTGGCATTAAACACAGAGTTTAAAAGAGTTTTATGTCAAATTATTTGACAAATTTACAAAAACACATATGTTTCAGATTTAACTTTTTATAAAATGAAAAACAAATTAGTCCAACAGAACAAACATTTTAAAATATACTTATTTAAAATAAAATTCTGTCATTGAACACACAGGTTAAAAGAGTTTTAAATAAAAAATTTTAACAAATTTCCAAGAGCAAAGAACAATCTTCAACTCATCCTCAATTAAATTCTATTGTTTTTTCGTGCTACTTGTTGGCTAGAGTTTGAACCAAATCTTGTCATTCTCGGAGTTTGATTGAATGAAGATAAATGATGATTTCTTACAACTTTTGGTTTACCTACTGGTTTTGTGTTCTTCTTTTGTTCTTTCTCATTTACCAACTAAATTTGCTGTTCATCAAATGCCTCGTCTTTACTTTCAATATCCTTTGTTTCTGCTGTTGGTGTAGGTGGGGTACTTGTGTTTGGAAAGAGGAGATTTTTATCTCAAGAAACGTATTTTTGTCCAAACTTCCCAAGAATTCAACCGAATATTCGTCTTTTTCAACTACAAGTTTAGACTTAACAATTTTAGCTGATTTTTTTTTGTTTAGCAATTTTTAAATATTCATATAGAACCTTGTTTTGATTTCTTTTTTCCAGCGTCAAGTATTTTGCCACACTTAATCCTGTTCCTTTAAGTTTTCTTGCGTTTTTGATAACTTTCCGTAGTGTTAGTTCTCTGAAAAACTTAACTAAACTAAAATATAAAGTTTGTTTTGCAAAAAATCCAGCACAATTTCTCTCAAAGGTCTAGCATCTGTCTCCTGAAGACCAAAAAGTAAAATGTTTTTTCTTTTTAGTAAATCTTCTTGTTGCAAGATTTTTTGTTTAAGCGTAGAGTTCTCAGCCTTCAAAAACTCTACAGTGGTTTTCAAAGACTCAACCTCTTATTTGTAGTTCGCTACGTCTTGTTTGATAACTAGGACATCTTGACTCGTTCTTTGTAAAAGTTCAAAAATTTGTTCGTTTATAATGGTGCCCATTTCTATTCCTGTCAGTACTCTAAACTCTTCATACTTTTGTTCCTTCCCGCTTGTTAATGTTGATAAAACTTTGTAAAATATTTGCTGGTAATACCGGTCAAATCTTTAAAAACCACAAAATAACTTAAAAAGTTTCCACACTTTTCTTCCTTAAATTTCGTAAAAACTTGTGCTTGTTAAAATTGTTTTGGCAGGGGTTATGACATGCTAAACCGCCATCCTTGTAACATCCCTTGGATAAGGCTATTTTTAACAGCGTTTGTTCAGGTCACCTCATTGGATTTTCAACAACCACTGCTCAACTGACGACATTGGGGATCATTTCTTGCCGAACACTCTTAACTCGCGCACTTCTTCGGGACTGGACACCAATTTTTTGACAAATTGGCCATCTGCTTCTGAAAAGTGTGCCAGAAACTCCACAGCTGTACAACTGCTTATCATAACCAGTGGCAGGTGTATTTGAAATCTGCAGTCAGGGAAATTTAGGATACACTAAAGCTTGATTTATACAACTGCCGTTATCTTCTTCTTTTGCCAATTGAGTTGATTTTTTATAATTTTTGTCAGACGCCGCAACATACATATACCACTTATGTATATTTTCAATATTTAAAGGCACTATCTATAAAGTCACGACAGTCGTATCTAAAGTTACGACAGCCGTTTTTAGCTTTCTTGTGAAAATGTAAACAAATCGTTTTTAGCCACTGTCTTGACTTTATATAAATAGGGAGTTTGAATTTTTTCAGTTTTAATGGTAGTGACACGACATCACACCAGGGGCTCGCTTCTGGGCGTAATAGAACGATCATACCCTGAGAAGTGATCCGCGGCACAAAAGTCATGCGAACAACGCACGGTGGCCGATTTTCAGAAAAACGCGGACATAACTTGGAAAATTCAAAAATTCAAAATGTGTCTAAATTTGCCCTTATATGATTGTCAAGATACTAGGCGAATAGTTGGCCAAAGAATAAACTATGCTTTTTACGAGTTTGATATTACCCATCAGTATTCAACATCAAATTTCAAATAAAAGACCCAGAGTATGACAGTATTCAATTGTTGATATCTCGAAAACAGGTGAAGATCGACATAGGGTATGTTATATAAAAATGCTTAGAATTTCAAAACAGAATGCAAAAATGCAATAATTTACTAGGTGTTTCATTTGAAAGTTTCAGTTGGCATTCTTTTTAATATATCCTATATACATAAAAATATATTAGTATACTGTAACACTTATATATTGTGTAAATTACTGTAAATTTGATTGTTCTAAACTAACATTTTTAGTTTAATTTAGCCAATTAATAAATATGTATCTTTTACCTTCTTAAAAATATCTTAAAGTAAATGTGAAAATTCACACGATCATCCTGTGTATCAGCTAAAAAAGACTAAATGCTTACTTATTTAAATATTGCAAACTATTTATTTTTTTATTAAAACTAAATATTTTGTACGATTAAATTACAATGTGAAAGTTTTTTTTTAATGTCCGCGTTTTTACAAAAATCGACCACTGTGCGACGTCGTACTTTACGAGACGGTCAAGTTGACATTAGCATTAGCGAGATCTGTCACGTGATGGTTTCATCCAATAGCGTGCTCTGAAATCATACCAGAGACGTTTTTTACACGAGCTTTCCTACAAGTCCATACTACTGGGTCTAGACAAGAGAACGGCTTCGCTCAAAAATTGTTGTTCGAGGCAGCTCTGCGCGTGCCCATAATAGATTGCTGATTCTTCGATCGTCTCGTCACTACTTTTAAGCGCGTTTATTGGTTGAATTTGCTTCCCTTCTCTCAGGCGAACGATCACTTCCTATGACTTCCAGAATCGGTACCCAGGCGGCTGATTCTTGAATCTCGTTGGAAAGGTCGCACGGATCAATAAGAAGACTCAGAAGCTGTCAATCTTTTGTGGTGCACGCGCAAAGCTGACTAAATTATCGTTTTTCAAGAGCGCCGGTTCACTTGCTCAGAGGCAGGTGTATGAAAGTGTAGGTTCGGCCGTAGTCTGATAGGTTTCGGATAACTCGTGATAGTTCCAAAGCCTGTTATTCTTCTAAATTTAAATCAGGGAGGTGACCGTTCTCGTGCGACCTTTCCTACGAAATTCAAGAATCAGCCCCCAGGTACAAGAGAGCAAGTTGTAACTATATGCGCACTAGGAATTTTCAAAAATCACACTGCTACCTACTTAGTACAAAAGAAAGGTAAATATGTAAATATTTATTTATTTCGTAGCTGATTTATTTATCCATTTAGGTTGTAACCTGCTAAAAATAAAGGAAAAATAATGGTAAAAGTCTATAGTTTATAGGTGTTACCATATTTTGCACACACAATGGGCTTACACGGAAAGAAATAATGTCCTAGAATTCAGTAAATCAAGTTATCAATTTTAGAACTCGTCAAGTCAAATTTAGTTACGCCTTTGAAGCCTTGAATTTAGTACGACTTAGCTAAAATCTATCGCTGAACAGTATTTATCGCCAGTATAAGCTTAGCAGACCCTAATGTTTGATTTACATTTTTAAACATTACATTTTAGTAGAGCTGCCACTAAATATAATTATAAAAATGTTTTGATTTTAGTATTTACCATTGCACTACTGATGAGTACCTACATAAGTAATGAATACTAGTACCTAAATATAGCAATAGTATTTATTGCTTATAATAATTGGTATTGGTAAATTATGTTACTACCATTTAGTATATAAGATAGATATTAGTACAGGTGATTTATCAATAAACAATAAAATGAATGTCAATCCTGATTTATTATTATTCAATATGCACATACTAAAGATTTTATTTGTACTGATTCTTAACGTATTTTTTTAATAAAAGTTTTTGTATTAGGATGATGCTATTTGTCGCAGAACTTTCACGGGTGCATGTTGTACATTGTACATGGTATTTGTTTTCAGTATTGAACAGGATAAAACTTTTTAATTTAGTTAGAGGTAAGTTAGACGAACTATTACCTGTGTATTGTTATATTTTAGATTTAAGGAACATTTTAATTGTCGAGTTGCTTATAATGCAGTATGCCCATCGACTTTTTACGACGCCATCATAGGGAACTTTCTATCTGACTTTAGAACAACGTTTCAACCAGTTATCCTGGTAGTAACTAATTGTACTATAACCTATTTTTTAAAATATTGTATGACTTAAAGAGAATAAATCTGTAACTTGTATTATTTAATTGATTTTCCTAATCTTCTATATTTATATATATTTTTGTCCGTTAGCGATAAAATTTAAATGCTTTTTATTTCAGAAAACAATTGATATTATCTAGTAAAATTTAGTACGCTTGTTCTAAATTTAAATCTACGATGAGATTTGAATTAATGTAACTTAGTAAAAATAGTTCTAGATATTAGTAGTAACAGGAATTTGTGGCAGAAAGGTTGCGATTCTTCAGAAACGACAGAAAATCTCACCCGTCAGAATTCTGGAAAGTGGCGATTTTTACTTATCGCCTCATTTAAAACAAAAACACAGCCAACTTCATATTTATCCTAACGTTATAAGAGAAACTGCCTCATTTTTTTTATTAACATTTTGTAAATTTAATATTTTAAACATATTCTGCAGGACTAGTTTATGGCGGACCTAAATTGTTACTACGCGTACCAATAAACGTCGAAAAATTCTCACCATGTAAAAGGAAAGACAGAATTTGTATGACTTTTCTGAACAGTGACAGCGAAATATTCTATGGCTATCTATGGTTTTGTATGTTAAAAGTTTTAAAGGTTTGTTTACACATAAAAATACTTATATAGGAATATTAGCAAATAGTCCTGAGAAAAAAGCATTAAGTGTAACCAACTTTAAAATTATGCACTGTGCTTATGAATTTTTAATTATAACTATGAAAACTTGGGTAAACACTTCCATTACCAATAATGTAGGTTTATAATTTATCAATATGAAAAGTTGGGTAAACCTGCCTTTATAGCATTTGGAAAATATTTTTCTAATAAACTTAACTAGTGGCTAAAATAGTGCTTTTTTTACAAGCGTTGGTTTTAAATTATGAGCGCAGCAAGGTATTTAAAAACTCGAGTAAAAAAAAAGCACAGTTGAGCCGCGAGTTGTCAACACTATTTTTTTAATACCTAGTTTTTTAATACCTTTATCTAAAAATCCAAGAAAATCAGGAAAATTATTTTAAAAATCTCGATCGAAGAGCACTTCTCGCAACACACCATCTTTACACTATAAATTAAGACAGCTGGTAAATGAAATAACATTGGTTTCCATGGCGATGTGCCTTTTCACTCGGTGACGTTCATTGTTGCGACATTTTGATATTTTGATGATGTTTTTAAATGATTTTTTCGTAAATACTTGGTGAAAACTGGCGGAAATGGCTTAATTTTTAGGCAACAATAATTACATTTTTTCAACATTAATATTTTCTAGTACTTCTCTTTAATTTTGGGTAAAAAACGAACAAAAGTTTTTTTGCATCGGTAACCAAAAACGCCATGCTTTAGTCATCTACAGACAATTACTAAAATCATGTTTTTGATGAAGGTATAAAAAAAATTAAGACAGTAAAAGATTTTCTAAAATTTATTTTAACCAACAATTACATCCTGTTCTAGCTTTCCTGAAATAATAACACTATATTTTCTGTATCTCACAATTCCTATGGCTGTCGCACACTGGCGTATACAAAGGAGGAGAGTAACGGAGGTAATTAGCCCCCCAATACCCTATGTATTGGATTAAAAATTACATCGCAAAATACGCAAATTAAAAATGTACCCCTAAAACTTTATATAGCTTTTTTTATATTTTTCTCTACTTGATGTCCCCCTACCTAGATTCGCCCAAGCTCAAGCCCCCTCCAGAAAAGACGCTTTCCGCACGGGTTAGGCACAAACATTTTTCCCACAGAAAATTGAAAACAATTTTTTGTGCATAATTTTGCAAAAAGAAACTTTTTTGCGCGAAAAAAAAAATCCTGCACGGGGCGGTGCTCCTAACTTCATGTCTCACGATTAGTTCAAAGGCTCTGAAAATTAACTGGTCCACCGGCTCATGCTCTAGCGGCTCAGAAGATAACCTCACTTATTTTAAAGCGGTGTCGCAAAAGCCTAAAAGGGCGGGAAAAATTTCCCCCCCAAGGAAATATAGATGTTGGGCCTCAGTATCGAGGGAGACTATGTATAATTAAGATCAAACTTCACTTAAGAAGTTCGTTTGATCTTTCAATTATACATGTCTCCCTTGATAGTGATTAATTAATTGGTTTACTGTAGTTTTTTAAAACCTTTTGCGACACTTGTCTGCATTTTTAAAGAATAAGGTAGTTAAATATAAAAATTTAAAACGACCTTTATTTTAAACATATCAAGGCTCTATAAATACAACTTTTGGCAGTTAAATATAAAAAATTAAAACGTCCTTATTTTAGTCATGTCAAGGCTCTATAAATACAACGTTTAGCAAAACGGAAAACTAGACTTAAATAATACTAAATACTGACCCTTCAAAAACTGAACGAGTCTAGGTATAAACGGTAATGCAATATTGTCAGCTCTCTTGCTATGAAAAAAAGTAAAGAGGGGGGCTTTCCGTGTTCGTTCTTAAACAAATCTCCTTGGTGGATCATCTCTTTACTGTCTTGTAAAAATTATTGTTTAATTATCTGTTGTGTTTACTTTAAACCTGATTATAACCTCCATGGCTTGCTTGATATGTTTCAGGATTGTCTGTTGCTGAAAAATATAGAGATATACCTTGCATAATTGGCGGTGATTTTAACTGTAGAATCGACAACTTAAACGATATTCCAGCAGAGATTTTTGAGTGTATAAAAGTCTTTAAAAACGATATTCGCTTGATAATTTAGTTAATACTAGGGGTAGGTTGCTTAATGAGTTTATGTATAATAACTCTTTTTACGTTTTAAATGACAGATCTACCTCTGATTATCTTGAAGCTAAACGTCAATATAAAAGATTAACAAAGTACAAAAAGAAAATGTATCACCTATATCTGGTTGCAAAATTTCAAATTGCAGGGACCCCAAGACATTCTGGACCACTGTGCGTAGGTTTAGGAAACATAATGCTCGCTTGTTACTCTCCGCATCTACCTGGGAGACATTTTACAAAAGCACTTACCCTCCTAGAAATAATGATAATACCACCTTTTTTAGTGTCAAACATCCATACTTAGATAAATCTATATCGCCCGACGAAGTTTGCGGCATTTTATGCAAATGTAAAAATAGTAAGAGCCCTGGTATAGATAACATCCTATATGAATTTTATAAAAACATGCCAAACAATCAGATTCTGTACATCACCTCCTTGTTTAGTAAAATCCTTCACACTCAATTCCTTCCCAATAATTGAAGCAATATTTCACGCAAGTGTTATTGGTACGCCTGGATACCTGGATCAATGAACATTCCCTTCTTCCAGAATCTCATTCAGGTTTTTATAAGAATGGAGGATGTATCGACAATGTTCACACTCCTATAACTACAATCCATTTGCACTTGAGATTGCCCAGACGTAAAATATTTATTATATTTTTAGATTACAAACGTGCATTCGACTCACTAAATCATAGATATATAAAGCTTTGGCGTTTCTACTACCTTGCAACCTGATTAGGTCTCTTTATCAAAACGCTTCAATGCAAGTAGAATGTTATGATGGTCTTACAGACCCAATCGATGTTACGGAGGGTTTCTTGCAGGGCAAACCGCTTAGCCCCTTGATTTTTGCACTGTTCATAGCTGACATGCAAACTTACTTTAGAGAAAAAGGGGCCACCGGTGTGAATATAGATAACGTCAATGATCTGCTGATGTTATTGTATTGCGATGACTTGGCTATTGTATGTGACTCTGAAATGGATGTAAAACAAAAATTAAGCATTCTGGAAGAATACTTGGATAAGAATCTGATAATCGTAAACGTCTCCAAAACCAAAATAGTTCGTTTTAGTAGAGGTGTTTCACACAACCTACCTCCCCATAGTTTTCTCTTCAAAGGCACTCCTGTCGAAATAGCTAGTTCTTATACTTATCTCGGTATACACTTTGCCTCTTCTGGGATGTTTAGGCAAATGGCAGATCTGGCGGCAGACAAATCCAAGCAAGCTTCCGGCAATATATTATCAATCATTTCCAAATCCAAAATGGACACATGGAGTGCTAAAACACAATTATTCGATTCTCTTGTTTCGAGCATACTTTCTAACTGTCTTTCTGTCTGGGATTAAAACTACCTCAATATCGTCCAAAGAGTTTAAATAAGTTTTTTTTTAAAAGATTACTTCATCTACAATTAACTCTGTCTTTCGGACTTCCATTGTCTATATTTTATTTATACACGACGTTTCGATCAGTACAATCTCTGATCGTCTTCAGGTGCAAACTACAATCAATTCCTAAGGCTACGTGCTTATATACTGTGAGAAATCACTCAACCTTGAAGTTTAAGAAGTTGGCTCCGCCCAAGGACGGTCTTCCAAATATTTGGGATTTCAACACTTGGTTTACTGAAAGTACCCTGATTCTGCCCAATAAAGGCAGCTTCGGAATTTTCGTTTCTTCCAGTGTGACTCCTTGTGCAAAACCTTTGCTTCTGCCCACTTCATTCGGTGTTGTTTTGACCGCATGGTCATGGTTTATAGAATTTTGAAAAAGTATTCCAGATATATTCCGGACAATACAAGGTCTCAACTTACACCACATTATAGCAGCATCACCTATACGGACTTCCCAAAATTCACAAAGATGCAATGCCCTTACGCCCAATTACAATTCCTTTTGAAAATTATTCAACCTCTTGCAGGCAAGACCGCTTCATTTGTAGAAAATTCCAACCATTTTGTTAATATTCTTAAGTCTTTTGTTTTAGGAACCGAGGATAGACTTGTCAGTTTTGATGTTGAAAGTCTATACACCAATGTCCCGATAAAGGAATCGCTAGATATTATTAGGAAGAGACTGGTTGATGACGAATCCCTTTATGAACGTACCAGCCTAGCGCTGGAGGGAGTGATGGAGTTGTTAGAGTGCTGCCTACATAACTCTTATTTTCAAGTGAAAGATAGGTTTTATGCTCAAGATAACGGTCTGCCAATGGGTTCATCGCTTTCGCCAGTGGTGGCCAATATTTACATGGAGTGGTTCGAATCACACGCGGTACAGGTGTACTTTTATTGTCTGGACCGGGAATGACCAACAACTTTCAGAATTTCTTCACCACCTAAATAACATAAGACCCACCATTAAATTCACAATGGAGTTGGAGCAAAATTGTCAAATTCCTTTTCTTGATGTACTTGTTACACGAATAGAAAGCGACATCAGAACAACAGTCTATCGTAAACCCACTCACATAGGACAATATTTAAATCAAGGTTCAAATCATTCTGCTACCTGCCGTTCAAATTTGTAACAATTCTCATTACTTGGAAATCGAAATAAGAAACATTAAGAAGGATCAGAGAAAATTCGAAGAGTAGCGAAAAACTTTAATATTAAAACAGCTTTTAAATCTAGTAATACAATTAGAAGCCTTCTTAGTAAAACAAAACCAGAGAACACACAAAATAAGAAATGCATTTACCAAGTTCCTTGTGAGTGTGGTGAATCATACATAGTCGAAACTAAAAGACCACTATCTTTTAGGCTTAAGGAACATCAGACGAATACCTAAAAAGGTGAAACCACGAAATCACGAATCGCCGAACATGCACGGTCAAAACAACACCGAATGAAGTGGGCAGAAGCAAAGGTTTTGCACAAGGAGTCACACTGGAAGAAACGAAAATTCCTTTTATTTATTGCCTTTATTGGGCAGAATCAGGGTATTTTCAGTAAACCAAGTGTTGAAATTCCAAATATTTAGAAGCCCCTCCTTGGGCGGAGCCGACTTCTTAAACTTCAAGGTTGAGTGATTTCTCACAGTATATAAGCACGTAGCCTTAGGAATTGATTGTAGTTTACACCTGAAGATGATCAGAGATTATACTGGTCGAAACGTCGTGTATAAATAAAATATAGACAATGGAAGTCCGAAACACAGAGTTAATTTCAAACACATCATTTTCTCAAACTTTCAAACATTACTTCATCTCCCGAGGAACACCCCTGATTCCATAGTAAGGCTAGAAGCCAATCGAGTAAAACTCTCTTACACTGTTTTTAAATCCACTTTGAACTGGCTGATCAAACTTCTTGATCTGAGTAATAGTCATAGTCCGGAACTAAAATGTAACTGGGCAGCTCAGGTTAAAAATCTATTTGCCCTCTTAAACATCGAAATTTCATGGTCACCGAATATGTCCAGCCAATTTTTTAAATAAAACAGAATCAAAATTTTAAATATTTTTCACACCAAGTTAAAAAGGGAAGATACAAATCAAGCAGCCGGATCCAACTTCTTACCTATATACCCGCATTTAAGGCTGTCTGATGGGGTAAAAAATTACTTATAACTTAAACTTCCCTTGCAAGTCCAAATAACTACAGCACAGCTGAGAGTTGCAAGCAGTTATGCTATCAAATTTACAGAAACTGTTTGTATCCGGGTCTTGTTAAATTATGAAAATTACACTGGCCAGGTGATACTTTCATACATCAACAACCTCCCGGGTTTTGTTAAATTATGAAAACTTCTACGCATGACGCACTCAGATGCTTTCATACATGAACTTAACTACCTTGTGTGGCCTTGAGATCTTTATTGTATTATTTTTTTCTTAAGGACGCTACGTTGTGTTTGTAGTATTTCCCTCTGTCTTTCTTTTTTTTTTAACAAGGTTCTAAAGAGTTTGACACAGTTGACCTCCCACCGGAAGTCAAATAAAACCACACCATTTAAATTAACATTACAGTTATAATGAATAAAAGAAATATACAAAAAAGTGAAAATAAAAAAAAATATACCACCATTGAAATATAAAAGGTAACACGATTAAACATAAAAATGTGATAATTGAATCATAAAAATATTAAAAGTGAATCCTAATTAGATACGGGATTCTTGATACCTAGAGCATATTGTTTATTTACCATCCAAAAATCAAGAGAGTAACCCAAGCTCCCCTTTATGATTGTTTTCACCATTCTATGTCTGCTTTGAGTTTCAAGAGAGGTGAGTAATGAGATGTTTAGTTAAAATGCCTATAATAGCCCAGTACTTTGACTAACACACTATTATAGAAAAACATTCCATTGTTGGCTATTTTCTAGAACGAATAAAAATAAGTACGCCCTAGGTAACATGTCCGTAGAGAGGTTAGTAGAGATAGTTATATAAAAGATAATTTGCCATGTGATAAAGACTGCTAGTTAAGCAAATGCAAGGTTCAAGACACTTCGGATTACCTGACCTCCGATCACAGCTTTATCCTTAGCAAGCTTTACTAAATTTATTTGCTTACAAAATACACCAACAAAAACATGTCCATGCACCAACATACACAAAATATTCATAATGCGGTTGGTTTATGGTCATACCAATACACCCTCTTTTGTCAAAGCTCGTTACCAGCTTTCTTGATTTGAAGTAAATATCAATATACCAGGGTACCGTTCTCGAGCAAAAATGTGTTAATAGAGACAATAAATCTCCTTGAAATCTTTCACCCGAGGAGTCTACTTTTAATACCTGAGATATGGTACAAATAATTTTTAATTGAAAAAAACCCTTAATGAAAATAATTTTTTGTAGAAAGTAAAAGAAAACAAGAACTAAAATAATAATTGTAAAAAGTACTTACTGTGCAATACTAAAAGAATGATGCCGTGTCCATTCAAATTCTCCCCAATTTCCCCTTTTCCCTTTCTAATAAATTACCTGCAAAATTTTGCCTCCCTTGACGAATCTTCATCTTTGAACCTTTATTATTTTTTCTTGAATTTAGAAAAGAATCATAATAATCCCCAAACAAACAAACGCCCCAATCCACGCCAAAGAAACCAAACTTATTCCAATGCAAAATTTGATAAAGCTTGGTGACACGGGCATTGCAACGATTATAATTATCCTTCGGAACTTATGATGACTAGTGGTTTAAAGTTTAAACGTAAGGCAAACTAATTTTTTCGTACCGACGCCCCTTTAATACCATTAGCCTGTCAAGATTGATGCTTGCCGGCCTCCGTCGCACAGCATCCCCCTATTTATACTTAAAATCCCAAAATTTCGAATGTTATTCTTTATTTCTTATGCTACTTGTGACACCCAAAAAAATGCTAGCCGGCCACCGTCGCTAAGCATCCCCCATTTTTTTCAAATAAAATAGAAAAAAAAATCGTAGTCGTCCTTATTCTCCCCGTGATCTCTGTGTAACCCAAAATTGATGCTAGCCGGCCACCGTCGCTAAGCATCCCCCCTTTTTAATAAAAACAGAAAAAACCTAGAGATTTTTTTAAATCCCCCCGTGATTCCTATAAAATCCAAAAGTGATGCTAGCCGGCACCGTCGCCGTCGCTGGCATCCCCCCTTTTAAGTTTTTTTTATAAAAATTCTCAAAACGTTCAAGTTACGTTCAAACTGTCTAAAGCTTGGTAAAAATCTGAATGCCTTCTTGACTGCAGGACTTCTATTTATATGGAGCTGCTCAACCCAGATGACGCATTTGTCGCCCCTTTTTGTAACTACCTAACAAAGAAATCCTAGATAAACGCACTCATTTCTGGGTATTTTATTTAAAGCCCTTTTGTCTTAACCGGACGCACTCGCTTTAAACAGAAACATCTGGGGCCTAAATTTTTTTCGCCTCTGCCGTGCATTTTTTTCTTAGTTTTGAAATTTTTGGAAAAAATTTTCTTTTCAACAAGCGCCGGTCTGAATTGTTTCATTACTTAAAGGGGCTCGGCATACCGAATTGACTGCTCAGCCTGGCAATATGCAAGTCAGGGAAACGTTAAGTTATGTTCTTTTTGACTGTCCCATCTACATTGGAAACAGAGAAATTCGAAATAATCACCAAGTCAACTCAACAACGTTATTTACGAAAGCGCAAAATCAATATCGCAACAAATATGGAACATCCTTTTAATAAGAGCTTTTTGTATGGAAGAATAGCTAAGTAAGTCTCTACCTTTCTTCGGTCTTTTACTCGCGGTTTCAAGCACAATTTTGGGCACCTATATTTATTTAATTATAATAATTTTTCTTGGTTACTTTTAATAAGTTTTTTTTCTAGCTAACATTTTGTGTACTTTTTTAAAATATTATTTGTGTTTTCCTTTATTAATTAGTTTTTTTTTTCATTGACGTTGTAGTATTATATTATTATGTAATATATTAAGGCCAAACTAATTGTTATTAAACCTAGAGTTCACAGAAACAATAAACGGGAATCTGAATCTGAATTTAGTTTTGTCATGATGACGTATCAATTATTCTGGTCATTAAAACGCTAGGCTTCTAGCTTGGCCATTTTCCCCTCTTCTTTTAAAAAAAAGTTAAACAATTCTTTAAAATATGGAATGGGTCCGAGATAATATTAAAGTAAATTATCTTGAAAAATTGGAGGCATTCTGACGAGGTAATGTCTAGCTGATATGAAAATTCACTCTTAAATTTAATAAAAAAACATATTTAAGAAACACCATGAAACAGGTTGTCGCCTTTAGTAGCTGCCCGCTCGGAAATTATTACAACATTTGTCTCCGCTAAATCTAGTATACTATACTATTTATATTTCTGTATTAAAACTAACAAAACTAGATAAAATACGAGAATATTTTTATGAACATACATGATAAAAACTTAAAGTCGAACAGTATCTAATTATTATAAATTATTATAAGAAAAATAAAAATACGATACTAATACTTCAATTTTTTCTGCCTAGCAAAATCATCTGATTTTAAACATGTTGTGAGCCTATCGTTTTTTCTCAAAGCTGTATTAAAATACCTAGTAATATGACTGCCAAAAAGATCCTTTATATACATGGTGTTTCACGAACATCGAAACAGAAGCGTTTTAGTGTATTTTAAGGTCGATTTAAAAGAAACGCCCGGACGACAATTTTGTATTGAAGGAGGAAACTTTTTGACCCCCTCGGTATTTCGCTAGGGTGCAACCCCTGGCTGGGGTAACTTTACCCCCTCATTTTTAGATAGGGAAGATGGGTCGAGTGGTGCCTTAAAAAAGAGAGAAGATCAAAAGATCTTGGGCGGAAAAAGCGAAAATTCAAAAATTGGAACACACAAAAGACCAAAGCGAAAGGAGAAACAATTAAACGATGTTTCGCCCGGGGTGACCAGCGTGGGCTCGTCAATGGATTCACTAGTCATCCTCAATCCAGACATCATTTAACACCATTGCCTTGTTTTAAAGGTCTTTTGACTCTCGTTACAACGCTGTATTTTTTTTTGAAAATTGAATGGTTAGTTTTCGAGACATTTGCTGGTAAAGTTGTCATGGGCGGATTGAAAATTTATTGATTGAGCCTGTTTCCATCGAATTTAAACTTTTAGCTCGGACACGCGGATTTTAGTTTTTTGAAAAGCACATTCTTGCTGTTTATGTTTTTCCATATCCATCACCCTCTCTGAGGGATGGAGTTTACCCCTTTTATTTAGATAGGGAAGATGGGTCAAGCGATGCCTTCTTTTAAAGATACTTTGATTCTCCTTACAACCCCGAACTTTTTTTGAAAATTGAATGATTTTTTCAATTTTAAATTATAGAAAAGTGCCTCTGAGAAAATGAATATCGACGTGTTCGAGAAGAAAGTGTAAATTTGAGAATTACAGAGTCAGAAAATTGAGTTTTATTTAGCTCGTGGTAAATTTGACAGGGAATATCTTGAGACCTAATCATTCAATTTTCAAAAAAAGTTCGGTATTGTAAGGGATAATCAAAGTACCTTTAAAACAAGGTATCACTTGACCCATCTTCCCTTTCTAAATAAAAGGGGTAAACTACATACGTGATGGATACGAAAAAACAGAAAAAGCAGGAATGTGTTTTTCAAAAAATTAAAATCGAGGTGTCCAAGTAAATTCGATGGTACCAGGCTCAAAGAATGAATTTTGAATCCGCTTATGACAAACTCACCAGCAAATATCTCGAAAAAAAATACGGCGTTGTAGCAAGAGTTAAAAGACCTTTAAAACAAGGTGCCACTCGACCCATTTTCCCTATCTAAAAAAGAGCCGGTAAAGTTACACTAGCCCGGGGGTGCACCCTAGCGAAATACAAAATTAACGTGTCCGAGCGTCTTTTTTAAATCGACCTTAAAATACTTTAAAACGCCCCTGTTTCGATGTTCGTGAAACACCCTGTATGATCCCCACCGAATTAATACAATAAATAATTGTCTATATTAAAATAATAGTTTGGCCTTATTTAACGTGGTATAGTCTAACTGCACTGCCCCGAAAATTTGCGGGACTCAAAGGTCGACGGCCGCGGATCCCGCCAAAATTGAGAAGAGGACACCCTGACGGCAGACTAGACTCCGACCAATTTGAAGAAGGTGATCTAAAATAGGCGTGACCTGCGCTTTCGGACAGCAAGACCAGCAAAACCGGGAATGTCTACCGTAAAAACCAAGTACTGTTGATGAAGATGGATGCTAGTCAACTTGTAGCAGGATCATGCACCCGTCAAAGGGGATGTGAAGCCGTACAGTGTATACTTGCTACGCAATCTAAAGAACATAGCCCTCGAGGAAGAGGGCCTAACTCATATACCCGATGCACACCAACACGTGCCCTTGCGTGCCCACGCAATGCATCACGTGACTCTGCATTTAAATCCATTGGAAATATATGTCCAGTCACATGGTGCGTTTTGACAGCTCACTATGATGTCATTCCATTTTCCGGAATTTTGGCTTGCCGTGTAGATGTTAGTAGACACGAAGTTGTTGTTTATCTATCTGCAGGTAGTACACACCGAATAGATTTCTCGCACTCACGTGGGTAGCGTTCATAGCTGACGTAAAAGTAGCATCTGTAGCCGGAAAAGAAAGGAGATTTTTTTTGGTCAAGAAGGAGCGAGTCCTTTCCTTGTTCAGAGAATCGGCGTTGAACATGTCTTTTTAATGTAGTGAAGTCGATTTTTTAATCAGGTATTCACGAAGGGTATGGAAAAGTGAGTGATATCTCGGCCTGTACAGACACGAGAAGTGCCTGATTTTTGCCCTGTGCAGATAAGAAAAATGGTTTGCTAAGGCGCCCGCCATTTTACCTACTCCTTTTAAGGCTGGATCCCACGCAGACATGCATCATCCTGCAGCCCTGCTGTTCGCCATTTTGTAAAGACTGCGGCGTCCCTCATTAACTTGAGGGTCGTCGGCTGGGGCTATGCAACACCCTGGATATTTAGCTAAGCACCATCTTCGCTTAGTGCTATGCACCGTCCTTCACTGGAACCGCTCTTGGATTGGAGACGTCCTGCCTTAGAGGGGATTTTGTCTGGTCGCCTGTGGATGTCCTGATCATCTTGGACTTGGTTGATGAGGAGGATTAACCCAACATATAAGCTAACCCCTTGTTTCAATTTAAATGTCTTTTTTACCCTAACTTCAAAGCGTTCAACTTAAACTTTCTTTTTTTTTTAACAAAACCTTAAACTTAATTTTTTTTTAATCAGATTTCAAACCGTGTTTTCAAACTTTCTGTAACTTATTACTATATTTTATTTGGTATTTTCTGTCACCATTATGTGTTGCAAATTTCACATAGTTAATAGGAAGGTAACCGCCCCTTTAGGTTATAATTATGTACTCCAATTTTCGAACAACTTGTGATAGCGCTCATATTTTTTCTATTTCTTTTACACAGAATCAACAGTTTTTTCTTGATTGTGATTATTTTGTTATGCCATTTATATATTTACAGTATACAAGCCTTCACTTTCATTGAGGCAATAACCTCGGACTTTGGTTTGGCGTGCTGTCAGTGAAACGTTTGCTGACCCCCTGCAAACGAACAGTGTAACACTGGTGCACCAATGTGGTGAAAGCTTTTAAGCTTTACTTTTAGTTTTCTTGTTGAGGGTTGGTGAAAGGTTATGGTAATACTTAGGGTACCCACATTTCTTTCTTTCTGGTACACATTTGGTAGAATTTTTCGATCAGTGCCGTACGTAAGTTTAATTATAACGTAACCAGTACCTTTCGCGAGCCGAAAACGAGCTGTGCGTTATATAAAGTAACTAAGCAGGTTCATGGCATTGTGATTTTTAAGAAATTAACAAAATTAAATTACCTTTAAACAACAAAATATAAGATATCTTACCCCAAGCCGCGTTTCCTCTTTGTATTGCGAGACTGATCCTTTGGGTAATAAAGCTATGTATTTTTTTATGTTTAATTTTATTTGTTAAAGTCTGTTCATAAAGAAGAGAGAGTAATAAAAATGCAAATTTGGATAAATTGGAGTGATCAATCACTTTTCCTTCTCTTTTAAAAATTTTCTAATGTACCTCAGGTAAAAATCCTTTATTTTTATATACGTCACCTTGTTCGACCGGAGTACAATATAACCCAAAACCGAAAACAACAGAAGGCAAGCGATAAACTATTCTCATAGGCGCCGCAATTGGGGGAAACTTACATTTTAAGTAGCGTGGTATATAGATATTAGTGAAGAAAATAGTAAATATGTGAAAAGTTCTATGAAATTTAATAAAACAAATTACTTTATTAGAAAAAATTTATAAATTAAATAATAAAAATACATTTTAGAAATAAAAATAATATTATGATATATATACAAAAACGGATTGGCGTTTTAACTATAATTAATAAGCACACAATGGTTGGTACATAAAAAAAATGTTACGGTTGTCAATTATTGTAACTACAAAAATAATTAACATGAAATCGAGGTAGATACTTTTTTTAAAACCAGTCAAAAATAAAATAGGAATAAATGACTCAGATTCAGAAGAACAGTAAATGCTCTCATCATTACTCTCATTTTCTTCCAAAGAAATAATTAACGGTTCCACAGTTTCTTCGATTAAACAATCAAGCTTCCACATTTTTTCTTCTACTTTTAAAACATGTTGTACACATTTATGCCAATTATCTGGAGTTATTTTTTTAGCTGATTTTTGAAAAAGCACCTCCACATCCTTTAATTTATGGGTAGTATTATTCTTTGTTACATACATATCATTTGAGCCCATATTAATTCTATGGGATTAAGTTCACAAAGGTAAGGCGGCAGTCTTAATACTGTTATGTTTCGTTTTTTAGCCATATCATCGATAACTTTCTTATTGAATGTTTCTTTGTGGCTATTCACCAATGATAGTGATTCTTTTTTTACCATATCTGCCTCAAAATTTATGTTTTTTTTTTCTGTAAGCCACTTACAAATATCAGCTTTTCTCCATGCTGTGGTTGGTACTTTTTCAAGGTTTCTGGAATGGTAACTGGCGTTGTCCATTACTATTACTGAACCAGGAGGTATTAGGTCTAACATTTGCTGAAAGAATTCTTCAAATGTATCGCCATTCATGTCCTCGTGATAATCGCAAGTATGGTTTGACGGAAAGACCAAAAGACCTCGTTTTACAAACCCTTTTTCATTGCCAATATGGACAATTATCAAACGTTTTCCCTTTCCTGACGGCGGCTTTATCCCTGGCGACCAACCTTCCATGAATGCCTATTGGGCACTTTTCACATTTTTGTCTTGCCAGTGTTTGCCATCAGTGTGACCTTCATTTACCCAAGTTTCATCAAGAAAATATATCTCCCTCGACATTGCCTAATTTGCCTTAAATATTTTCTTCTCCAGCAAACTATCTCGTCACTTTCTATTAAAACTGCCTTTCTGTTATGCTTTTCCCAATTTTCTAAACTTTATCGACAGTGAAAATTTTCTTTTCAAAATAAAACAAATGAACTAACCGCCTTAATGCATTATTTTCATCCTCATCAAATTCTATTGGTTTTCTCCCAGACTTTGATAGTGGCGATTTTAATAATTCTAATTTTCCTTCATGTAGTATTCTATAAATATTTGATTTTCCAAATTGAATAAAATTAGAACACTTCGTTACCAACTTATAGTTTGTTAGTGTTTTATAGTCTTTTTGCAGATTATCGAATACACTAAGAACTGTTTGTTTTTCTCTAAGCGTTAAATGCGCACGACTTTTATTTGTACTCGGAGTAGAAGCCATATTTTGTTACTTTCTAGATACACAAACTGCACACAATTTAAAAGTTAAAACTGTAATAAAAAGCAAAGCAGATTTGTAGTCAACTTTAATATTTCTTAGTTACCTAATAAAAATAATATATAGAACCAAATCATAAGTACCTATAATGCCGGAAGAAACAAAAATTGTTAATAATCTAAAATTCTTAAAATCATTAAATTATATTATTACATTGTTATTTAACCCTCACTTAAACTTAATCCTCTAATTATGCACCTGAAACAATTATGGCATTATCTGCATACTTACGTATTATAGTGCAAAAACAAAACGCGCATAATAAACAATTTCTCTATCAGGTTAAAATATAATATATATTTTTAACTGCTGTCTTTTTTCCTATTTTTTTTTAATTTAAATATTGGCAAAACACCTACGCCAATGGTACGCTCGAGAAAATGGGTTTTAAATAATTTTATTAATCTCTGTTCTTTATGAATGGACTATAAGTCCGAAACAAGCTTTTTAGCTTCATTACCCCAAGGACCAAAGGATTTTACAATAAAGGGAACAAAAACCAAACGGCTTTCCAGCTCTTTATATTTTGCGGGTAGATGCGGGGTAGGACTGCACATGCAGCTGCACCCCGCATTTTAAACTTTAAAAAATCAGATAAGGAGATGAACCCAAATTTTTTTTACCGCTGATGATAACCTCGTAATTCTGACATATTTTTTTTTCGGTACTGCTATTATTAATGTGTGCGGGGTGGGGCTGCACCCTGCATTTAAATTTAAAATAATTGGTAAGGACATGAGCCCAGTTTTTTTTACCGCAGATGATTAGCCCGTAATTATGACATACTTTTTGTTTCGGTATTGCTATTATTAATATGTTCAGGGTGGGGCAGCACATGCAGCTGCACCCTGCATTTTAAATTTTTAAAAAAACAGCTAAGGGCATGAGCCCAAATTTTTTTGCCGCAGATGATTAGCTCGTAATTCTGACATTGTTTTTGTTTGGGTACCACCACTATTACCAACAATTTTGAACGAAATAGCACCATCCCCCCCTTCCGAAATACTTAAGATAGTATCTTCGACCGCCCTTTGAAGAAGATAACACTGTCCAAAAATGAAAATATTTCGGGCTCAAAAATAGCTAATTCTTAAGTATTTTCATCCACTGAATTCAAAAATCACCATAAAAATTAGAGATTAGCTCTAGTTTTGGATATCCTCTAAAAGCATCGAAAGAGAAAATAATAGAAAGGGCAGAGAATAGGATAAGTCATTGGCTCCACATATATGTTGCAACTCGTGTTCAGTTCTATTACGAGAATGGCTTAAAAATAAAAAACGATCGATGGCTTTTGCCGTGCCCATGGTTTGGCGGGAGCCTACAAACCACATAGATGACTGCTATTTTTGCTTGACTCCGCCTATCAATTCAGGATTGTCAATGAAAAAAAGAGGAACAGTTCAATATCCGAATCTCCCATCTGCTATTCGACATATACCACATTCAGATAGTTTACCAATTCCTACTCCACCTCAAAACTATAAATTGGAAGCAGAGATTGAAAACAATGTGGAAGATCAGCTACACAGCTTGAGCCAGTCTGAGTTAAATGATCTCATTCGAGATCTTGACTTGTCACAGGAGAAGTCAGAACTTCTAGGATCAAGGTTACGGCAATGGAATCTTCTTCAACCAGATGTCAGGGTCTCAGCTGAATCTGTTACCTTTTTTATCTTGTTTTTTGCTGTTATATTAATGGTCTGATGAAAAGTTTGAAAATGGAGCATAATCCAAATGAATGGAGGCTATTCATAGACTCTTCCAAGCTTAGTTTAAAAGCTGTGTTGCTGCATAATGGCAATCGTCTTCCTTCTGTTCCTGTTGGTCACGCAGTTCATATGAAGGAGACTTATGCAAATATAGCAACCCTCCTCAAATCAATCAAATATGCTGAACATAAGGGGAAAATCTGTGGCGACCTAAAAGTCATTGTAGTACTATTAGGAATGCAATTAGGGTACACTAAATACTGTTGCTTTTTATGTATGTGGGATAGTAGAGATAGTAAATCACACTATATCCTAGTAGACTGGCCTGCAAGGAATCTTAAACCTAGTGAGAAAAATGTCGTTGCCGAGCCTCTCGTGAATCCAAAAAATGTTCTTCTTCCACCCCTACATATCAAGGTCGGTTTATGACAATGACAATGACAATGCACATTTATTAGAAATGTAGGTTTTATCTTTTTTTGTAATTAGCAACTACGCAGACTGAAAAAATTGGTATTATAAATTGATTAAAAGTTTTAAAATGAGCATTTAAATTATTTATCCCACCTTACAAGTAACACATATTCAAATTAGTAAATAATTATTGAAAATCGTTGTATGACTAGTTATGAAATGTAATCCAAGCAGTGTATTTTACGCCAAAAGTTTTTTATAAGTATTTGAGTTTAATTTCCTTTTACTATTTTAAAATTTTTTTGTAAAAAAACAAAAAAAAAATTGTCAACATAATTTTTATTAGTTATTTATATTACTAGTACAGTATGAGCTTCATTACATAACAAGTAGGGAATATTTCCACTGGCAGGTCGTAGACCGAGTTGTGGTAACCACAAGAGTGCTTTAATATGGGCTTTACCGTACATGTAACCTAGGACGCAAGGTAAATTAAATATTTTTTAACTTGGACCAATTTTTATTTGTAAATATTTATAATTATGTTGGTAAGATTGTGTTAAAATTTCAGAGTGGATCTCGAAATACTTTACGAGATATTTCAATTGTAACAGGCCTATCACAGGGTGTCTGCTATAAAGTTCTATTATAATTGAAATATCTCGTAGAGTATTTTGAAATCCACTCTGAAATTTTTACACAATCTTTCCAACATGGTACGAAATATTTACAAAGAAAAAAAAACAAAAAAAATTGGTTCAAGTAAAAAAAGTTGAATTTGTTTATAACAATGGCAGAATACATGAGTTAAATAACAAAAAAAAATATTTAAAAAATGGAGTTTATACGAAAACTCAACTTCTATTATTCAATTTTTTTTTCATATATCGAATAGTTTACGAGTTATCAGTGATGAAAAATGTTCAATTTTTTAAACTTCGAAAGTTACGTGTGTACGGGAATACGTGTCGATTATTTTTCGCTAGAGAGTGCGTCACCATCACTGGTATACCGGTGACCTAAAAATCTACTATCTAGTGTCCTGCAAACGCAATGTCCCGAGATCCTTAACGAATTGTCTTTCCTCCCTTCATGGAAAATTTATCAAACCATCTGCTTATTTTCCGTCACTCCTACATACACCAGTTGGTTCCAACATATTTTGAGTATCTGCTACGACCGATGAATGATGTCGTTTATTAATCGATAGCTACACAACCTATCAGCACTATTGGAAGACTCCCCATAGTTTGTAAAAAAAATTCATTAGAGAAACGTATTTCATAGAAATGAATAATGGAGAAACTGTACTTTGTAAAAATTACCTTACCCTTTTTTTTCTAAACCAGCCCGACTTGTCCCATCTAAACATAAACCAACTCAAACCAACCCAGATCAGTCTAAAACACTTAAAAAACCAACCCATAATAAAAAAAATAAAACTAAAAAATGTCTTTTCTACGCCCTTTCTTATTCTAAGCTCGCATACAAACACCTTTCAGCCAGAGAACAGATTTTTGCCTTACCAATTTTTACGTTGTACGGTTTCTCTGTTTTATAATTTTTGTGATGTATATTTCTCCAAAGTTCGATTTCTACAAAATACGATTTTGCCAAAGTTTGTTTCTATAAATAACGATTCCTGCATTTTACTTTTCTTTATTTTATGGGACCCCAATTCCCCTATTGGAAAAAAGTTATCAAATAATTTTTGAGTATTGGGACAAGGACAAATATAAATTACGGAGATTAAACCAGCTTTTCAAGGCAAATTTATGGTCGTAATAGTTTTCTTTAAGAATGTTTTTTGAAAGAATTTAAAAAGCTAAAGATTCAGTATCGTTAACTGAGCCTAAACATGCAGAAAAAAATAAATTTTCAACATTACGAACACCAAGTCGTCCAATTCTAACTGGTAGGTGTGCTAGAGATCAAACTTCTTCTTTAAGATTCTATTTGGAAATGTTTTGCATAATTTGCTGTAAGAGATAATTAATTCCGTAAACTCAGGTGTCTTCGGACCCTTTCAAGTTTGAAAGGTGCACAGTTCTTTTGCAACTTTTGACTTTTGTTATCTGATAAAACCATTTTTCCGGTCCCTAAGAGCACTTTAAACACATATAATGATATTTTATAAAAAATCAAAATTTCGCCGATTTTTTTTTAAAGTGCCTGTCCCAAGTTGACACAGCTTTATTTAAACTTGGGACACCTATTTATTTGCGCACAAAAATCAAGTTGGGGGCTTACCTACAACTTGGTACGTTTTTATTGTTTAAGAAAATTTTTAAAAGTTAGACTTTAACTTAATCCAAAAAGAAGGTCATTAAAATATGCCATTTATTGTATATAAACAACTAGAACACAATAACTTAACATAAGTACTTATTTAACTAAACCTGTATTTTTTTTGTATTTTAGGTTATTAGCTAAAACAAACGTTTTCTTTAAGTAACAACATATACTAAATAACAAAATAAAGCTTTAGTTCTTATATAATAAACAAAAATAGAAGGCAGCTAATAGACTGGCTGAATATTTCGGTATCTTCTCCTTCGATAGGAAGTCACCGTCAAAACATGTTGTATTTCGTCAAATGAGATCACATCAATGTCATCAATGTCGGGAAATACGTAAGTATCATTTGAACTTTTATAGTTTCGCAAAAATTTGCATTTGAGGACTTTACGATCTTCTTCTTTGTTGATATCTATAATTTGGCATATAAACTTTTTTTTCCTTTTTTTGTTTTTTTGTCATATGTCATACCAAAGGTAACCTCGATGGGTCGTGACTTCACTGCTTTTTGATTGTTTGTTAGTAGTGCCTTGGATCATTCAGTATTTTAACCTCGTCTATATTATCCTTTGACGTTATCTGGATCATCTTCACGCAAAAAATCGTCTACACATACACTTTTTGCAGGTGCAACATTTAAACGTTTTTTGTTTTTTTTTTGTAGTGTTGCATGTTTCTGTTCTTTTCTTAGATAGAAATTTTTGAAAAGTTTGGTTCCACGCAGGACCCGCTTTTTTATCATTTTGCACTGGTTTTGGTGGTAATCTGCTTAGTAGGTTTTCAGGATTGAAAGGTTTGGAATAATTTTTCTCCAATTTTTTCCACTGTTTGCTTTAAAAAAACTGAGATATACATCCTTTGAAACGCATCCACGTTTTTTGGATTTCTATGTCTATAATATATTTTGCCACACTCTTTTAAGAGGTCTGAAATAGGCTACATCCAACGGCTGACACAAGTGTGTACTATTTGGCGAGCAGATTACCACATTTGTACCTGATCTTAATCGCTGAAAACATGAGATTACCACAGTTTGAAAATAGTCCTTGAAAATCGAAGAATTGATCTGTTATATCTGCAATATTTAGGGCCACCTTGTTTCTGCGAATCGTACAAGTATTTAGCCTTGTAAACCACATAAGGTGGTAACAAGGCACCCGAAGCTGAACCGGTAAACAGCACTGATACGCTCCCTTTTGAAGAGTCCATGATCTTCTCTGGGTACTTAGTGCCTCTGGTCTTCCCAGAGTCGTTCGTGACGTTGGTTTCATCGAAATTCAATATTTTCTCAGGGGTTATACCATCTAATGTTTCCTTCTGCAAAGTTCTTGTCCATCATCTTATGACCACAACAGCTTTATATCTTATAATATTTTAAGCTAGTCTCTCGGAAAGAAGTTGTTTATTCCTCTGAAAAAAGTTTCGACACCAATTATAACCAAGTAGGTTATTCATGAATGGCTTAGCTTGAACTTCTCTTCTGTCAAGGTAACTTTTCACCACGTATTGGATGTTTTTTCTGGAAAAAGGAAATCACCAATTAATTGCAGTAATAATATTTTGAACCGACATTGTCTTATCTTCTCGCGACAGCACTGCGGGATGTCCAACTGGATTCATGTTTTTTCCTCTCACTTTTCCGTTGATTGTAGACTTTGGAATATCAAATCTTTCAGTTGATTTTCTAACAGATATTTTTCCAGTGGTTACAGCTTCAATAGCTTTTTTAGAGTTTCATCACCAAACTGCGTATAGCACCTGGCTCCTATTTTCTTCGCCCACTTATTTTTCATGTAGATCCCTCCCTGAAAGAGTAAGTACCCCAGTCAAAGACAACATAAAGTAAATCAAAAGGAAAAGAAAATATTGTTTTTATAACTTGGGACGCAATTACAACTTGGGACAGGTATTAAATTTCGAAGAAAAAATAGTTCATATTTGCTGGCATTGATTTTAAATCCCAAGGCTTTAGACTTAGAATAATATTTTCAAAACCATTTATAACGTGCTCAGTTGAACCTCCCATCATCCAAATGCATACTGCATGTGATTTCAAGAAAGAAATAAAAAACTTGCGTATTTTATGAAATAAGTATATTTATTCAGTTTTGTTCACACCATCCAAACATTTAGTTTATTTTATTAATTATTGACGTTTTAAGTACATGGCTTTATTGCACTTATTTACAAGTAAATTTAATTTGTATTATTTTATTTTGAGTGTGTCATTATAGTCGCCTTTTGGCGTGAGAAGACTTCGAAAGGAAATGTCATTTTGGCGTTGAACTGGTGACGTCACGGTTCAACACATTTCAAAGCTCCTCGGACTGTTTCGAAAGCGTTTCAATCACGATTTCAATATGGCGGGAGTTGTCATTTGCCAAAATACGCCAGTAGTGTCGGGTTATGGAACACCGGCTATTTTTTTTGTTTTTTGAGAATTCCTCTTAGAGGTACATTCGGACACTGTCAGGCAGTTTTCGTCAGATAAGTTAACACTAACAAATATTTTACAGCAATAAGTTAGGTTAGGTTTTGTAATTGCATTTTGGCGATAGCAAGAACCCTTGACGTTGTGGTTGACCCGGTGACGTCACATTTCGAAATCACGCAAGCACCGTGTTCTACGCCAAAAAACGACTTATATTACCTTTACAAAATTTAAGGAAACGTGTTAATTTTACTAGATTTATATATATATATTTTGCATGGCACATTTTTGGCAACATTTTCTTGGATTGGTTTTACTCAACAAAAATCGATAGTTTGTTTGAATGTTTGTAATCTCTGATCAAAATTGTATCGTGCCGTAGTTTGCACCTGAAGACGATCAGATATTATAGTGATCGAAACGTCGTGTATACACAGAGTTAATTTCAAAAATCGATAGTTATAGGTCAGAAAGTTACGATATAACATTTTGCAAACGCAATGTGTACTTAAACTATTTGCAAATACTAGGTAGTGCATAAATTTTGTATATAGCAAAAATCAAAAACTATTTCCAGCTCAATAATTAATAAAGCAATTTATTACAGAAAAATGTGTGCCATTTTCAGAGAGATTAAAAAAAGAGTTTTGTGCTCTGGACATCACTATCCCAATTTTCTTTACGTCCTCTCATAGTTTCCAAGCTACAGGAGAAACTTGTCTTATATAATTTAATTTTGTCAGGATTTAATTAAGCTAAGTTGCAAAAATAATACCAGTATAGTAAATGATTATTGTCACATTTTGGTCGGGTTGGAAATTTGCCACTATTGCCACTATTTTTACTTTTTAAAAGATTAAATCAATTATTTTAAACGGTTCTGTTTAACTTAAAAAAATATTTTAAAAAAACTGATTTTATTTATTCATTCATTCATAAAGAAGAGAAAGTAATAAAACGATTTAAAACCCATTTTCTCGAGCGTACCATTGGCGTAGGTGTTTTGCCAACATTTAAATTTAAAAAAAAATAGAAAAAAGACAGCAGTTAAAAATATAGATTATAGGTACTTATGAGTTGGTTCTAAATATTATTTTTATTAGGTAATTAAGAGTAATTCTCTCTGAAATAATAAAGTTTACTACAAATCTTCTGAATCTGAGTAATTTATTCCTATTTTATTTTTTACTGCTTTTAAAGAAACGTATCTACCTCCATTTCATTTTAATTATTTTTTTAGTTATAATAATTGACAACCGTAACATTTTTTTTATGTACCAACCATTTGTTTATGCTTAATTTAATTTTTAGGTGTGCTTATTAATTTTAGTTAAAACGCCAATCCGTTTTTGTATATATATTACAATATAACTTTTTATAAAGTAATTTGTTTTATTAAATTTCATAGAACTTTTCATATATTTACTATTTTCTTTACTAATACCTATATACCACGGTACTTAAAATGTAAGCTTCCCCCAATTGCGGCGCCTATGAGAATATTTTATCGCTTGCCTTCTATCTTCTTCTTCTCCGGTCGAACAGGGTGAGGTATAAAATAAAGGAATTTTACCTGAGGTACATTAGAAAATTTTTAAAAGAGAAGAAAAAGTGATTGATCACTCTTACTTTAGCGTCCATTTAAATTTTAAAAATATTTTTAACATCAATATTTTTGTGGAAATTCTACTAACTACCAATAAAACAACAACGAATTTGCCTACAGAATATCTAAAGCCTCACATAAGTTCTGCAGCAATATAAATAATAAGTATTCGCACAATTTTTAATCTGTTTGTGGTTTCAAAGCCTTATATAAGCTTTATTTACTCATTTTTTTCTAATTATAGAAATTGGTATAAGTGCTTTATTATTGGTAGGTAATTAGGTTTTTTTAATACTTTACATAATACTAAAATATATTTTTTATTTTGCTTACTTATTCTAATCAGTTCTTTGGCAGGAATATAATTATGTATTTGCATGGATCGTTTTAAAAAAACTAAAAAAATGTTTTAAACATTAGCATCAAGTGGTAGTTACGTTGAAAGAATTTGGATATTTATTTTTAAAGTTTTATTTTTAAAAATACAAGTTGCGGGCTAAAAGCGTTGATGAGAATGAATCTTAAGAAAATAATAGAAATAATAATTACGTGTAAATGCATCTTTCATGAGAAAAGTGCTGAAATGATCTTCTTATTGATATCTTCTAAATATTATATAAATATAACTAATATAAAAATTAGTCACTTCATAAAACTTTTCATTGTGGACACTTTGATTTTCAAATCTAAAATTAAAAAAAAATAACTATATTATAGAGGCTTTGATAATTAACAACTCGCGAATTGTGTCTCATTTCTACCCTTGTTTTTGAGTAAGACGAAGGTATGGGGCATTATTAGGTCGGGCCTATGAAGTAATAAGACACAAATTACATTGGAAATGGCTTTCGGCTAAATGTCATAATTTTCCTGTGTTATAGTACTTAGTGACCAAAGCACAAAAATAAAAATAACGAGATTAGTGGTACCACTCAAGCTAAAAATTTTTTTTAGCTAACTGATATTATTTTTATTAACATACGTAAAAACTATTAAAATCTGGCAGTTTGTTTTAAAGAAAATGAAAATTGTCATTTTTTAAAAAACGGTCTTTTCTTTATTTTTTAAAACTTAAATTCAGTGACTTTTCTAGTCGTACCAAAAAACCCATATAGAAATATTTTTACTTAGTGGAAAAGGTGTTTCATTCAGGACAAATAGGGGAAAGAATCATTTTATTTTGGCGGTAATCAACAAAGTTATGGAAAAAAACTTGGACCATGTCCAAAAATATAGCCTAAACACACGTCAACTTTAAAGCTCCATATCTCAGAAAGGAATTCTGCTCTCTATATCGTTTTTGTTATTTTTGTGCTTTGTTGATCGAGTACTACAACATATAAAAAAATGATGTCATTTAGCCGAAAGCTATTTTTAATGTAATATGTATCCTGCACTTTTCTGAAATTTTATTACAGAAACACAAAAAAAAAATCTAAAAAATATTCTAAACCCCCTAAAGATTTTACTCAAAGGATGTGATTGAAAAAAAATAATCCAATTTTTTACACACCGCCGACTTTTCGACTTTTATCGCGTGCAAAATTATTAACTCGCCTAAAAATTAGTAATAGTAATACATAATATATTATATATAATTTATTAAAAAATTAAAAATATACTGGTAACTTATAGACATGTTCTTAAAAAGAGCAAAAATAAAATAAAAAATCCAGTTCCGTATTTTAAAAAAAAATCAATTTTTACCTACTCCGAAACTGTGACAATATCCATTTATTATTTATGCCTATTACCAACTTGTCAGTGACAGTACCAATTTATTGCAACCTATTTTAATTAAACTTTTACAAATTTAAAATATCTTGCCAAATATGACGTTTTTAAAATCGCTAACTTTTACATTTTTTTCTGTATCTCAGGAACTATGAGAGGTAGCAAAAAACTATTTACACTATTTTTTAAGTCACAAAATAACAGGAAAGTTATTTGGAATTACAGGAATTAATTCCATCGAATTTGTACGCATCTTACGCTTGCGTTTTGTATTTGTTTTTTTTAAAGCGTAAATTTGGTAAAATTATTAATAGAAAATTAACACTTTTCACACCAAAATTTGCTTTGGTATATTATTTAAAAACCAGACTATTTTTATACTTACTTAAATTTCGTCAAAAAATTACCGGTAAATTAAGCTTACGTGCACCCTCCCGGAATTTTTTCTTAAAAACACAGGTCATAATTTATATTCATCTAATTTTTGTTTGTATTTAAAACTTTAGAAAACTAAACAAAATAGTCTGGTTGATAATGTATACGTATTATATAAAATTTAACAACAATTAATGTAAAAACATTTAGCAGTAATCAGTTCTTAAAATTAAAAACCCAATTCTTGATAGGCCAATTCAAACAAAACGGATATAAGCAAGACAAACTAAATTTAAAACATCTTGAGCAAAAAAGTTTGACAAACAGGAAGACTCCTTAGATTAGGTTTTTTTATATCTGTAATTTCAGAACCAATTAGCAAGCGCCTTACATTTACTTTTTACGGTTTTCTTCTACTCTACGAACATTTATTGGATATTTTCATTATTTTTTTAGAATAGAAAATGTTGTACGAGGGGTAAGTTTAAACAACGGCGTTTTCTTCAGAGAAGATGAAAATATCTCAGTGGTATTATTAGAGAATCGTGGATATTTAAAAAATGTATAGATTTTACGAGGGTGTTTCATTTGAAAAAAAATCTCCATTACCGCCCTCGTAAGTAAAATTACATATATGTTCTTCATTACACAGATTAGTATGGGTTTCTTTTGAATTAACAAGAAGTGACCTTTATGACGTTTTTAATAATAACAAATTTCCAATCGGTTTCGAACTTCCTTCGCTCATTATCAGGGTGAATTTTGGTACCTTATTATTGTTACAACTATTAGTAATGTTAAAATTCTTTTAAAGGTTGTAAAAAATGTTTGGCTTACCAAACTTTTCTCCTTTTAAATTTCTTCACACCTCAAATTTTCGATAGAGAAGTTCCAACATGAAAAATTTCATACTTAGCAAAATTAAATTCAATCATTTGTGAAGGTCAAAATTTTGCGACAGCATAACTTTTCCGTTTTATAGGAGTGTCCGAAGCGTCAAATGTCTATATATATTTTTCCGTCAATATTTTTTGCGATTATAAGAAAAGTATTATATTTTTTCAATCAAATCAATGTCTAAGTGGGGTTTTAAACTCCCGTTACCGAAAATTTTCTTACACATGAAGTTTTCTGACTGGACATTAGGAACTTAATGACAATTCCTTCAAATTAATAAAATCAGTCAATAGAAGCTAATTATTGATTCAATTATGAATATTAATAATACAAAAGGAATGGAAATAATTTTAAAACATTTATTCGGTCCTAAATGCGTGTTATCTAATTTTGAACCATCCTATGTGGTAAACTTAACTTATGGTGGCCAAAAAACCGCTAAATTTTTGTACTTTTTTAGTTTTTTGCTTATAACTGAAAAACGGAAAATACCACACTATTCAATAATGCAGAGGACCTGCGTCGAATGATATGAAAGACGTTAACATCGGTTTAGGGGTATAGTCGAAATCGAATTTTGAACAGGGAAAATTTTTCATTTCAATGCAAAATTACATTGGTGGTCAGCTTGTCGGTTGTGAACGAACGAAATTATCTTATGGTTACAATTTTAACAAATTAAAGGTAGGAAATGTTAACTAGCGAATAAAAAATATGATTTTAAAACAATGTGCATTCTGAAAAAGGTACAGTTGCCTTCAAAAATAATGTCGAACATAATTCTTTATTTAAAATGTAGCTAAATTTATTTATCTTACTAGGACGTACAGAGGAACGGCTTAGTATAATATCAGAGACATAGACCAAAAAATGTTCTTTATATTTTTAAAATTAAATTCACACAATTATTTAGAAAGAAACCCTTTATTATCATGTTATTGTAATTTTGGGTGATAGATATCTAAGGCGTTAAATTTTGGCTACAAGTGTGTCTAATTAGAAATTTTACTACTATTTAAATAATATGCCAATGAAAAGTAAATATAAAAAAAAATCTAGTATAAAATGTTGACTTTAGTAAATATTTTTGTTATATGATTGCCTAATACTGATTAATGGTTTTTTGAAATTTTTATACAAATAAGTCGTCTTTTTTATCAGAAATATAATAATAAAATGAACAAATTAGGTAAAAATATATCAACATCTAAGTTTTTGTATTTACAAAATTTGATATTCGACAGGATTCGCTTCACCAGTATTCTCAATATAAGATGGCTATGGAAAATGAGAGTATGGGCAAAGCGTCATTGTTGCATTTCATTATAAAAAGCGCATTCGAGTTGTCAAAAAATAAAAAAATATGTTTTTATAATAAAAATTAAAAGCTCCTCCTTTCTAAAAAATTCAAGACGAAAAATTTAGGTGACATTTAAGCAAAGTTAGCATATAAAAAAATAGGTTTTTGTAAAACGCATTATATTTTTGGGTTGTCCTGTATATGGTTTAAATCATGTAAAGTAACTATTTTTTTAAATTTAAGACGTTGTTCTTTGTACAATATAACTGTGTATAACACTCATTTCTAGCTTTTCCAGATTAAAAGTTTCAAGTAAAAAACCTCATGTCCCTCTGTTCCCATAAGGTCGTTCCACTATGGGACGCGTCAATAAGAATGTTTGGTTTTAAGCATTTTAAACCAACCCTCCTTGAATTTTAGACATAGGTTGATTTATAAGAAGGTATTATGAATAAATTTGTTTATTGAATAATCAGCTTAACACAATCTTTTGTTGGATTTAAGAAGAAAGTTTCAATTTAGTAAAAAAGAAAATTAAAAAATTTAAACCCACGCGGGTTATAAATAGTAAACACTCTGTAGAACAAATTAAAATTGGGGTTATATGTCACTTTAATTAAAACTTACACTTACACACAACGATCTAGATGGGTAATAATAAAATAAGGAGTAGATTAATTTTGTATTTATTTAAAAGGTGTTTTTATTTATGAAATGTATCAAAAAACTTAAATGCAGATTTTGTCTACATTTCTGTCACTGTCGAAATGTCAGTTTCAAAATATTAGCTGCGTTGAAATCACAAACAGCGAGTTCGGATTTCTTACCTCTGCTTGTACCTTGGCCTTGGAAATGGGTGGGTTTTGAGTAAGGAAAGTTTTCTTGAGTGCGCTTTTAGATAACCTCAATGTTTTAATTTCAGTTTCTAAATAAATTAATATAGTTGTTTTGGGTTTTTTGTTGGTATATTTTTCGTGCATAATCAGTGACCTTCACTTATGTTTGTTTTGCCTCATAGTGCCCTCATACATATATCTTTTGTGCTGAAAACGGGTTCAAAATATGGCGTTTTTCTGGACAAAATTGAAGGTGTTTTGTTGGTTAATGAACAACTTGGAATATTAAATAAGGTCAATTAATTCTTATAAAAACGGTTACTTAGCGAAATTGTGAACGAACTTATTACGAATTGACACAAAACAATCCTTTCTGGGGGCTATAAATTTAAACAACCCCCCAGAGGTGGTCTAAAAATCACCAAATTAATAACCTCAAAATTTTTGGTGTATTCGCCATTTGCCATTTTGAAACCTGTCAAAAAAAATGTTTTAGGGCATTTTCTCCTAAAATATTGTATATTTTGAGGAAAAAAGCAGTTTCTGAATGGTATTTTGTAATAACAATACAAAATAATCAATATCCTTGTGTCTTTTTATATGGGTAAGTATTTTTTGAAAATTGGTTTTAAAATTTAGTACCCCCCCACAGGTATAAATATTTAGGCCTATGGGCGTACTATTTTAGATCTTAGTAAATCTCATTGTACATGTTGAATCACATATAAAAAGTTTTCAAAATAATTTTAGATTTTTTTTATAAATTAATATTGCAGCTGTTTTCTGGAAAACGGCTGCAGCTGCAACATTAATTTAACCGTAACAAAATAGCTAGCGGACCCCTTATGATGTCTTTCCTCAGGTCAACCGACGTCATTTTGGGGCTTTCTAGGACCACATATCTTTAAAACATATTCGCATTGAAAAATCCCATGAAATAAAAATTATTTAAAAAAATTTAGAACTATTTTGAAAACTTTTTATATGTGATTCCCTTAAACAAGCCTGATAGAACTAAAGTTAGAGGGTGGGCCCTCAGCTTAACAGTTAAGCTAGGGAGGTCGCGCTTTCTCGAAAACGGCTGCAGCTTCAAAATTAATTTAACCATAGCAAAATAGCTACAAAAAGGCTAAAAAATGTAGCATTGAAAATATTTGGGCCCCTTACGATGGTCCCCCAGGTTAACCGACGCGACGCGTCGCAAAATGTAATTTTGCACCGAAATGAAAAATTTTTCCAGTTTTCAACATTCGATTTCGGCTATACCAGTAAATTTGACGTTTTGGATGTCATTCGACGCAGAATTTAATCCTTTGCGTTATTGGGTAGAATGGTATTTAGCGTCTGACGCACCGTTTTCCAGCTACAAGCAAAAAACTAAAAAAAGTGCAAAAATTTGTCGTTTTTTTGGCTACTAAACCAGCTGGGATGGTGCTAACTCAGATTACGCGCATTTCGGATCAAAAAGAGGATATTAAAGCAATTTCCAGCTCGCTGGGAATTAATTCCTCAAACGGACCTAATTTGAATGCCGTAAGGTAACTAGTTTCAAGTTGACTAGATTTGTTACCAATTAGCTTTCATTATTAGGTTTAAAAAACAAGTAGGCTGGTTCTTCTTCGTAAGCGAGTGCTAGTTTAGCCAGGGGTCCGATTTATCCACATTTACAACTTTTTCTTCTAACTTTTTTTTAAACTTTTTTGAAACAATGAAATTTCTTTAAACCAATCGGGTAAAATCGGCTACTTGCCGATAAAAACATATAATAAGGAGGATTTAAAGCATTTTTCTTTAAAAATGCATTGTATTTTACTTTATGTAAACCAGATATTTAATAACTAACTTTTTTTTGACGAGTTTCTCTTAAACTTTAGCAAGAAAATACCTTGATATTTTAAGTTCTATGTGGCAAATAGTGATTTTTGGAGGTTATCATTTAGAGGTTATTTGTACCCAAAGACGTTATACCTTTATATTTGTACCCTAAAACTGTTTCAGGCGCTAGGGTTTTTGGGGCCAAGGATTACGAATTTTCGATCAGATTTTCATAAAGTTGACAGTCGCCGCAGGGGGGGGGGAACCATCTAAATGTATGCGATTTCGGTCAAAATTGGTACGGGGTTTTTGCGGTCGAGGATTACGAATTTTCGATTAGATTTTTAATAAGTTGACAGCTCGCCGCAGGAGGGGAGGATTACGAATTTTCGATAAGATTTTCATTAAGTTGACAGCTCGTCGAAGGGGGGAGGGGGGTACCATCTAAATTAATCCGATATCTGTCAAAATTGGTGTACAGGAGTTTTTGGGGTCGAAGATTACGAATTTTCGATTAGATTTTCATTAAGTTGACAGCTCGTCAAAGGGGGGGGGTACCATCTAAATTTATCGGATATCCGTCAAAATTGGTGTACAGGGGTTTTTGGGGTCGAGGATTACGATTTTTCGATCAGATTTTTATTAAGTTGACAGCTTGTCGAAGGGGGGGGGGGTACCACCTAAATTTATTCGATATCTGTCAAAATTGGTGTAAAGGGGTTTTTGGGGTCGAGGATTACGAATTTTCGATCAGATTTTCATTAAGTTGACAGCTCGTTAAAGGGGGGGTACCATCTAAATTTATCCGATATCTGTCATAATTGGTGTACAGGGGTTTTTGGGGTCGAAAATTACGAATTTTCGATGAGATCAGAGGGGGGGGATACCATCTAAATGTATACGATTTTGGTCAAAATTGGTAAACAGAGGTTTTTGAGGTTGAGGATTACGAGTTTTAGATCAAATTTCCATAAAGTTGACAGCCCACCGCAGGGGGGAGTAATATCGCATTTTCTGCTATTTCCTTTAAAATTTATACAAATAAGCGGTTTGTGGGGTAAAGGATTACAAACTAATTTTCGATAACATTTCAAAAATTATGAAGTTGACAACTCCCGGAAGGTTGGAGGGGGAATACCATCTAATTGACTCGGTATAAAATAAATAGAACGGAAACTGCAAATTAAGAGAAGGGGCTGCACTGCAGCTGCCGGTGGCGGCATGGAGCGTCGCGACAAGTATTTTAATATTTTGCTCAATGTATTTATAAATCCTATTCAAAACCAACACTTCTTTAAATCTTTTAAATTCTGGTGTATGCATTTGCACTCTCTAAAATTTTCCGCAACTGCTTATTTCAGTCATAATGGTTTGTGGCACAAAAAACCTACTTGCACTAAAATGTATAGATTTTAATGGTTTAACCACTTTTTTATTAGACATCAGAAAAATACCGAAACCGCCAACGAAACAAAAAAAAAGTAAATTAATTGAAATTTGTTTAAACAAATTTTATTCCAACTCAATAACTACTTAAGGCAGAAAGAAATAAATTCTCTGCAAAACGACGTGTTAAATTTTTATTGTAGGATATAGAAAATAAGCAAGAAATTTAAAAATATTAAAAAATACTCCAAATTAAGAAGCGAATTATTTCGCACACAAGATCTAATATTCCTAGACTATTTCCCCAAAACCGCTTTGTACCAATTTTGAAAGAAATAGAAGATAATGAGACGTTACCCCCCCCCCCCGCCCGAAGAGACATAACCTTCATAATTTACTCTATAAAATATTCACTTCGTTTAATCTGAATATTTTTCCACTTTCCCAAAATTTTCATTTTTATTAGCATTACGTCTTATTGAAAATTAACTTTGACAATTTGTTAGACAGCCCTATTGTTTTGCGTGTAACGTTAATTGACAATAGTAGCAGCATTCAGAACGTCTTATGCCCTGTTCTCACTATGCAACTTTTTCATGCATCTTCTTTTAACCTGTTATTAGAAAATTTGATGCATGGAAAAGTTGCATAGTGAGAACAAAGCTTTAAAAATTACATGACTCAAATTTTCAACTGCAGCGCATTTAAAGCATGCCTTTGTCAAAAAATTTTTGGTAAACAATAAACATGAAATCTGATCACCAACCCCGCATAATTGTCAGAAGTAACTATCTCAAGAAGATATTTAGATTGCGGGGTCGAAGGGTGTATATACAGACGGGTATTTCTCTGGTATGCTGGGCTGAATCTTTCTCAGACGAATACATTTAGAAAAGGAGAACAATAGTAACTATGTTCAGCTCGCAGAAACATACCTTTCGTAACGCCGGACTTCCATAAGCCTTTTTTTCGCGCAAGCTTTAAGGCGGATATATGCAGGTTAATAAGCAAGCAAGCAATTCGGAAAAGTTCATCATATGGGAATGCACACAATCGTTTACGCTCGCAAATATCATATGTTACTTCGCTTGACATATTTCCATATGAAATTTGCTTGCTTGCTTAATTTCACCTTTACTAAACCCGGCGTTAAATTTGAATCGTTGAAAACCGCCTCTAGCAAGGGCGCGAGTGGCGAGAACAGGTTCATGCGGTGTTGCCACTTTTTCCGTAATTTCTTTAAAGCCGGTACGTACTAAACGTCAAAAAAGCTTTAAAACGCAAAGCCTACTAGATTTAAAAAGTTATAAAAAAAAGTTGTAAATGTGGATAAATCGGACCCCAGGTTCTGAAATTACGTAACAAATTGTAAACCACAAAGTTTCTGTGTGTATCAGAGCAATACCTTCTCCACATAGGCCAATCAACTCCTACCGTTTTAGTATCTTTTTCTCGGCCTTCGCCGCCATATTGACAGAAAACTAATGGATTTTCTGTCACTTTTGAGTGAAAATAGCGGCGAATATGGATTAAAGGACACTAAATCGGTAGGACTTGATGGGCCTGTATGGAGAAGGTAAGTACTGATCAGAGTAAAGTAACAATTTCCAAGGGGAGGTAAGTAGGGTAACTAACTAAACCGCCTTCTTTTCAAAAAAGCTGTATCTATCCTTATTAAACGTAGTAATATATGACGGTTTAAATGAAAAGTTTCAGTATGCATTACCCCACCACAGAAATTTTATGTAGTAATTTATTAAGGGATAGGGAAATTATCAAAAATCATGTCAAAGATTTTCTGATTATTTCACCATTCCGAAATGAATTTTGAAGATTACTTACCAAATTAAATACATTAAACTGTGAAAAATAAATCGCTACATATACCGGGTGTAACAGGGGATATTTATTATTTTATTTATTTTTAAAAATAGAATTTTGAAAATTTGGAATTTTACAGAACTGATAAAAGCTCAAAACTATGTTTTGTTGACATATGTCAAACTCTCACAGTTTCCATGAAAACGTTTATGTCATTATGACTGAAGACGTGAAGGCATTCTAAATACCTTTTTGTCATCCATATGTCATTTTGAAGTATTTGAAAAAATATATTTTTTTAATTTTTTTACATTTTACAGTTTTTTCTAATAATTTCTCGATTGCCAGCAGTGCAAACGCCTACCAAAATCTACGGCTTTTTATTATTATTATATGGCATTTATTGTCAAAATATTGATTTCCTTGTTTTACAAATAAACTCCTCCATTGACAATAAATACAGACTTGTCCCACAAAAGTAAACTTGTGCGTGGGAGTGATCTATATAAATTTTCAAAGGTTAGTTCCTACTTATTAAACAATAGTATGTTAATAAATACCGTGTTTTTAGTATTAAAAAAACATAATAAAAAAACTGAAAAATAAAGTTAAATATACTACATTATAAATGAATATTAATTACCGTTACTTAAGTAACTGATACGTGAACGAATAGCTTTTCTTTAAAATCTAATTTGAGGAAGTTCCTTGTAAAAATGTTTTTAATTCTTTTTTAAAAAAATATGATGTTGGCAAAGATCTTCACCTTGGTCCAATTGTTTTGTTCATTCTTGGTATAATTGTGGAATTTTGCCTTTGACGGGTGTTTGTAATTATGCTGGATTTCTTGGATTGGAATTTTTTTTTGTAAAAATGCGAATTGCGATGTTTTGAAAATATAAAAGTCTTGTATCAAAAATATTTGTCTCCTTAAATAAAAGTATGCTTGGATATAGAAGATCTTTTTTATAGATGATTTTTGAGCTACGTCCAAACGTGTAAGGTGACACACTGCCCCATGCAATTAGACCCTAATTTAAGTGTGATTGAGCAAGTGCGAAATACAACGTTTTGAGTTGATTTAAATCAAAAAAGTCTCTATAAAAGCGGAATATTGATAACAATTCTCTAAGTTTGTTAACGACAAAATCTATATGACGGTCCCATTTTAAATGACTATCAATATATACCCCAAATATTTAAATTTATTGCAAGATTGCATTTCGAGTTGCTGCGACTTCATGGTATCTGGTAATTTGTTTGCGCAGCTACAGAATAGCATAAAATATATTTTTTTAAGGTTTATGCTAAGAAGGTGGTGATAAACCAACTACAAAAATTTGGAAAGTCTTGTGTTACAAGCTCCAGAAGTTCTTTCCACGATTTTCCTTGGTAATGAGCAACCGTATCATCACAGAAACTGTACAGCTCGACCCGACTTTGAACCTTACATAAATCATTAATGTAAATATTAAATAATATCGGGCCAAGAACAGTCCCCTGTGGAACGCCGCAACCCACACCTAGAGGCTCGCTTTAAACACCATCCACTTCGACCCATTGCGGTCTATAACTTTTAAATATATCTAACTCTGTTCCTTAAAAGTCAATGTCTTCAAGTTTTTTAAATAGCAAAGAATGTGGAATGGTATCAAAGGCTTTCGCTAAGTCGACAAAGACACAAATGGACGGAATGTTATTATCGACACAGTTGTAAACTTTTTTAATTAGTTCTGCCATTGCATCATCTGTTGACTTACCCTTTTGAAAACCGTATTGATTTTTGGAAAGTGTGTTGTTTGCTGCTAAATGTATAACTATTCTTTCTTTTAAATTTTTTTCAAATATGTTTGACAAGTTGCTAGTGCTCCATAGTTGGAGATCTCAGACTTATCCCCAGACTTATGCAATGGTTTCATTACGGTCTCTTTAAAAATATCCGCCTTTAGAGGAATCTTTAAAAAACGGGATAAATTAATAGCCAAAAATTTCATTTGCATTTTCCTACTTCAAGACGAATGGAAACCTTCTGGTACACTAACTTTTTCTGAAATAACATTTAGTTACACATCAGTTAGACTTTTCCGTTTCAACATATGATAAGAATTACTTGAGTAAGGAAAGATAAAATATTTAACCTAATCAAATTTTTAATAAGTAGACAGCACGCCACTCTCAGAACGAATTAAAAGTTTTCACGGTTTTTCTTTCTTTTTGAAAGTCCCGTGTTGTCTACTTACATATTTTACCTTTTATAACTTAATTAGTAATAAAGTAAAATAGTAATTTTTATTGTAATTTAAATTAAAAATCCCATCAGATGTGTATAGAAAATGTCATTTCAGAAAAAGTAGGTATACCAAAGGGTTTTCATTCGTCTTCAAGTGGAAAAATGTAAATTAACCCTTTAGCTAGTAATATCTCCTGTATTTTAAAGATTCTTTAAAGCCATAGGTAGATCTTTTTACTGAGCGCTGCAAAAAAACTGTAAAATGTATAAAAAATATTTCTTCAAACTTGTCAAAATGACATATGAAAATTCCCAACATAGTTAAAATGACATATGGATAACACAAACGTATTTAAAATATCTTCACATCTTCAGGTATGATGACATATACAGAGTGTTTCATATAAAAATCAAAAGTTAACCTCACTTTCCTAGAAACTGTAACAGTTTGACATGTGTAAATAGGACACAGTTTTGAGCTTTTACCAGTTCTGTAAAATTCCAAAATTTCCGAAATTTATTCGTAAAAATAAAGACACTAAGTTGTCGTCCATATCCCTTGTTACACTCGGTATATCATCAAACGGCACATCGACAATAAAAACCTATTGGTACAGAAGTGTAATTTTAAGTTTTGAAAAAGGCAGTTGTCAATTTTGACAAGGGAGATTTTCAGTTTTGACAAGGGAGATTTTCACCTGAGCGGGAAATTTTCGCTGAATAATCAGGTTAAAATGGATCTGCTTTTATAATGTATAAGGTAAATAATCTCCAAAACCGCCGATGGGTTAGAGTGTCTTGTTTGGTAACTTTGGCATTTAATGTACCAAATTCCTCGAGATACATTTCAAATCTTTTTTGAAGGGATATTTTTTAAAATGACAATCCAGTACCCTCTCCATACAGGCCGATCAATTCCTATCGATTTAGTGTCCTTTAATCCACCTTCGCCGCCATTTTCACTCAAAAGTGACAGAAAATCCATTAGTTTTCTGTCAATATGGCGGCGAAAGTCGAGAAAAGGACACTAAAACGACCTATGTGGAGAAGGTATTGGATAATCACATTCGAATAGTTTTATTGTTTTAACAAAAAAAAGTTTTCTGCGGTTATTTGGAGGAACGAATTCAATTTAGGTATTTCAATTAAATTCAAACCCAATGTGTCTTAATAACCAATATTTTTTTTTACTCTTTTCTTATATTCTACGTTTTATATCATGAGTGCCCAAATTGTTTAAAAATTATTTTAGAATGGGTTTTTACTTATCGAAAGTTCCACATATAACATTTATAACCTATTATTAAGGAATTTAAAAAAATATGTCAGTATAATTTGTTTTATCGCTACTGATTCTAGTCTGTCAATGCGCCAAGGCTCGGGCTTTAAGCAAACTAATAATAACGGTGAGTTAACATTAAAACTAAAGTACAAATTATGAAGATATTGTTTTCTAATAATTTTTCTCGTCGTTGACAAATTCTAAGAGAATGCTCGTATCCACCAAACCAACATTCTCCGATTCTCAATTAAGTTTTATACTGCTTAGTATACTGAAACTTTACTTGCTTTAATTAATCGTGATTAAAGCTTAATCTGAAAATTTTCGTGTTGGTGAATATGGCCTTTTTTGATATATTTATGTTTCAAATTTAAACACTTTTGGTGACTTTACATTTTTTAATTCAATTTAAGCTTTGCTTTGCCAAGGTGTAAAAGGTTTTACCTACGACCAATGAATAATACTAATCTTACGACCATCTCAACACGATTTTAATAGCTCATTTAGGATAATAATAATGAAGCTTAGACGTAAACCGCAAGATGGCGTGAAAAGCGATGAAACTTTATTTCATAAGAGCACTAATTGACGAAAAAATGTTAATTAATTATTTTTCTATAATTTTCAGAAAATAAATATACCTAACCAAAAATAATTCCCGTTTAATTGACATATTACGCATTTAAAAAAAAAGATATATAAAAAGTCCCGTAATAACCTTATTGGTTTTGACGTTTTAGGTAGAACGTCATCGAAACTTCACGTTATGAAGGTTGTTCACTTAAGGCTATAGTTTCTCCCCAGATTTTAAGTAGAAAAAAAGTACAACTGGCAACGCCTTATTCTTTAATTTTTTAATCTTCTGCCAGAGTACACTGGGAAAACTAAACATCAGGATTAGCTGAAATTTTGCAGGGGTGATCATTTTTAAATGCTTAACAAACATATCTGAAGGATTTTTCAAAATTCTCAATTATTTTTTCTTCAAAATAAAAGCTCCAGTGCTGTCATCTATCCCAAAAGCCTTAATATAATTGCGGTTTAGAAGAAACCCGATTTCCAAAAAAAAAATTGAGAAATACCCACAATTTCCTCTGTTTCCCTTTTTCTAAAAGCCTGTGCACTCCGGAAAATAAAACCTATGAATCAGTCACACTTCATTGAATTTGGGAGACACACGCAGTTCAAGTGTTGGCCGATAGACCGCAGAATTTATACGATTCCATGGTAACTGCAGGTGTTTTGTCAACAAACTTTAAATCGGGCCGCAGTGGGACAGAAGAGTATTTTCGTTTTCTGACAGAAAACCATTCGAAGTTATGTTTATCTTTCAAAAATGTATTTTCAAAAACATTGTTCTAAAACAAATATCAAACTACTCCGCGTGTGCGGTCGCCCGCCGAAAAAGGCCTAGCGCTGCACGGGATTACCCCAAGAGAACTTTACTGGCTTGCTGGGATTACTAGAAATTCGCATAGAAACATTCGGCGCCCATGACCCCACATAATTTTGTTTTTATTTTGATTCAAACATTCTTTTTTTTTAAATTATTGCAGCATAGTTATGTGCAAGTGTACTAGTGAAATCTTGGAGTGCAAAGGATAGATTTTAGAACCTCAGTTTCAAAAATGCACGGATACTTGAGTACTAATAAAACAGGTCAGTCAAGCTCCATTTAGAAGTTGGAAAGACTCTTGCCAGTCGTTGATGCTCTTGTTTAAAATAGAATACGATTATTTCGTCTAGCGCCAGTAACCAATTTTTAAATCTGCATGCGTTTAAGTTAACCTGTTGTTTACAATTCAGTTATAAATGCACCTGTAAATGCAACATTAAACATTACACCCAGTTACTTTAATACGTAGTTCGTTAGCAGGTAATTCTGCAATAAATGGTTTTCTTTTATTTTAGTATTTTACTTGGTTTTTTAGCGGCGCAGAATGCGAAAAGTCAAAATAAGTAACCTAACTCCAAATTTTTGACCCGGTGCTAAAAAATCTTTGGTGTCCCACCGTGGATAAACATAAATAAAGTCTCCGTGTTGCCATGGAAAACAAATTCAATGGCGTAAAATTTTGCACAAAAATCAGGTCAACATAGTTAAATTGATTTCCCGTACAGTGTTGCTAAAAACAATTCCCCATATTGTAACTACGACCTTAAGAGTGTTCGCGTTGGATATTTTTAATGGATTCTGATATTTATGATGACATTTTTATTGGTCGCAGGTAAAGTATAGAACACTAACTCGCATGTTATGATCATCACACACTCAGATAAATTAATACACTCGCGTGCGGCTCGCGTCTCAAACTTTATCTTCGCGTTTCATGACCATCATAACACGCTTGTTATGTAAACTACTATTATTTTATAAAATCTCGTGTTTCCAGAACTTGTCAAGAGCTAAATTTTTTTTATGGTTTTCGAATTCTGGTACATTTCGTGTTATTTGGAAAATTCATTTCTTACAAAAAATAAACCCACTTTTTACTCTAAAGAGTGTTCTAAATTCGAGGGGATTCCGGAAATTATTAATGGTGAAATCCGAATGTCAGTTTGTCATCCCATTTTTAAGCTACAGGAGCTTTTTGAAAATTATGCATTTTAGAATTTGGTCTAGAACTTTTTTATTAATGAAAATTTCTTTTTGGTGTAAATGGCTTTTCTTTAGATAATTTATAGCAAAATTTATTTGTCAAACTGGATTTTATCTGTAACGTTTAGATTTTGAGATATAACACTTCTTATGGAATAACTTATATTTCATATTTTATTTTTCGTTTTTTTTTAATACCTATTTTTGTTTTATGACTTTTATTTTTTTTATAATACTTTTTTTAAAAAAACGAAAACAAAATGTGATAAAAAAATAAAAAAGCACAAAAAAATTATGAAGACAATAAAAAAAACTTCAAAGGAAAAACTTCGAAAGAATAGAAGGGCCACCACAAAACTTTTTTACGGAATTCCGTAAAAAACTGGTGAACTCCTTAAAAAAATGGTGAATTCCATAAAAAAATCTTGAATTCCGTAAAAAATGGGAATTCATGATTTTTTACGGAATTCCGTATAAAAATGGTAAATTCCGTAAAAAATGGTTAGTTCCGTAAAAAAAATATGCATTCTGTAAAAAAATGGTGAATTCCTTTTAAAAAATGGTGAATTATGTATGGTGAATTGAAGATTTTTTTACGGAATTCATTCTAAGTTAATGATAGATATTTTATTTTTTATTATTCTTAAAATACCTGTTTTCGTTTTTTTATTTTTAATTTTTTTAATATTTTGTCCGTCAAAAAATGGTGAATTCAGGATTTTTTTACGGCATTCATTCCAAGTTAATATTTTTCTTATGGAGTGACCTATTCCCTACTCGACTTTTTAACTCAGCATAAAATTTCCTTAAAAATGATGTATCGCATATGTTATTATTTTTTTTAATTGTTATTATTTTTTTCTAGTCTTGCTAATTTTTTTGTGCTTTTTTATTTCTTTTTATCACATTTTGCTTTCAATTTTCTTAAAAAGTATGCTGCTATAAAAATAAATGACAAAATAATTAAAAAATTATAAATAACAAAAAAAAACAGGTATTTAAAAAAACAAAAAATTAAATATTGTGTGCAACACATCATTCTAAAAGAAATTTTATGCTGATTACAAAAATCGAGTAAAACTAAGTAATTTCATAAGAAAAATATTAATATATCGTTATTAATATCTCAACAACTTCACGTTCGACAAATAAATTTTATCTTAAATTATTAATAGAAAAGCGATTTATAGAAAAAAGAAATTTTAATTGATAAAAAAGTTAGAGGCTTCTAAAATGCATATTTTCCAAAAAGCCCATGTAGCTCAAAATTAAATCGAGCCCATAAAAATACACCTAGAAATACCCCAAACCCTACAATTCTCTCGAGATTGGACCACTCTATAAAGACAGGCTAATCTCACTGGTAACATAGGAAAAAATAGGTCTAATTTACTCTTTGAGTGAGTTTGAAGTTAAATTTTCACTGGACCATCTTGACAATGGCCTAATTTAATAATCTTTGTGATATTTGCAAATTTTCGTTTGTGACAATGGAAAGTGATTCAGACAGCTCGAAGAAAAGTTAATAACCGACTGTCCAAAGAGGACAGAACAAAAATAGTTGTTCGCCTGAGTTGCGTATTTTCTCCGATGTGGTTACTGTCTGAAGTAATAAAATATTAGAGAAGGCACTTTACAACGGCATAAAGCAGCACAAGAACCTAAGATATTTAGAGTTGTTAAAGAATAAAGGATAAATTAAAGGGACAGCAGAATATCTTGACTAAAAAATTGGCCAATATTTGGTAAAGGTAAATTCGGCATATTCGTTCCTATGCTCTGATTGAGCTGGGCCAGTGACGGCCTTGCAGTAAAATATCACGATAACATAAATTAACAAAAAAATATTACCCTGGATCAAATACAAATCTACATCATCCAATCTTATTTAGGTATTTATGTACACTTTATATATATAATCATTAAAAACATCAACAACGTGTATATAACAGCAACAACGATTTTTTAGCAACAACATTTCAATATGAGAAATTATGCCGTATTTTTACGATTTTTTAAAGCTTTCATTTTTTTTGTGTTTAGAAATATGCTTGTAGCTAAACATAATTTTTCATATTTTTGTAATAAATTTTTATTTATAAAACGTTCAGTTATTCATAAATAAGCCTTTAGTCTATCTACGGATACGAATTTTGTATTTTACTTATTAGTAAACACCTTACATGGTAAAATTTTAGTTATGTTTACTATTTTTACAGTCCTTTTAAATAAAAATTATTTATTTCCATTTTTATAATATAGGTTTCTAACGAGGTTTCTACCTGATTCCTCATGATTTAAAATGCACCAGGATCATAAGAGACTTTTTGTTGTAAAAATATTTTTTTATAATTTTATTATGATAAACCCACATGGACAAAAAATTCAATAGTAGTTAGCGTCCATATTCCTGAAGAACTATTTAATCAAAAACTAAATATTACAGACACATTTTAAACAAATCAATAAGTATAATAAATATATATAAATATGTTATTGTTTTAAAGGAATTTTTATAAAGACAATTCAGGCATATGAATGCTACCTCGTATTGATGCTACTGGATCTTTTTTCTTTGCAACAATTTCTCTACTGAATAAATGCTTCGCGGCTCTTTGCATTTAAGTGTAATAAACTTTGAAAGATTTTTTGGATCACGGAATCCAGCATTGGATCTAAAATTACATTTTATTTTAAAAACTAAAAAAAAAGATGAACCATTCTAAAATAAACAAATGACTAGTACCTAACGTTAAGCTTAGCTGTGCTTGGTGGTGGCCTCAGAAACAAAATTTGTTATGTTGGCACCAAACAAAAATAATACCAATTAACAAATTGTTAAATTCTTGTCAATAAATAAAAAATGAATTGTTACTTTTTCCACTCATCGCCTTATCCACTGATCCAAAGTAGCGCTACGCTTTCATGTCAGTGTTCTCTAATTTATTTGAAAACACAGCTCGTTTTAATTTGTTAAAAATCCACCTGCAAATAATATGACTAGATCATTTTTATTGCATGCCTTAAAAATATCTTAAATCTGGATCCTGTCTGAAGACTGAAGAATATAACCTAATAGTTAGACCCGAGTATAACAATGGTTTGTTATACTCGGCTTGTTATACTGGGGTTAGACCGATCCAAATTCGTATGCCTAACTCTTTTCAAGATAAAATCAAGGCAACCACACATGTTGTTTCAAACGAGACGCGATTTTATGGGGTATACTTTTAAAGAACAACCTGAGGATTCCATCTGCAACTATGAGATACTATAATGACCTAAGGATTGCAAAATATGAAGCAAAAGTAACTTTAAAAAACGAAAAATATATTTAAAAGTCATCATTGGCTGATGTTGCCAGTCGTACCTCAAAAAAGAAATAAACAGTTACCTGTACGATTGGAGAAAGGATAGAAGAAATTATACACCACTGAAAAATGGTGACTATTTTATTGCTTTGGCGGATTTTCGTGTAAAAATATGCACGAAATGAGCCGAAACCACATTTCAATATATAATAAAAATACTTTTGATTTTTTCCTGAAAAACTAAACCTTTTTAATACAGCAATTTCTAAAAACCATTTAAGATTTTGGAAAAAATCAATATATTGAGCAATACAAAAAGCCCATTGCATCAGAAAGAGAATGTTGTCTAAAATAAAAAAAGCTAAATACTTAAAAGTACAGGGTACCGATTCTGGAAGTCATAGGAAGTGATCGTTCGCCTGAGAGAAGAAAAGTAAATTCAACCAATAAACGCGCTTAAAAGCAGTGACGAGACGATCGAATAATCACCAAACGCGCAGAGCTGCCTCGAACAACAATTTTTGAGCGAACCGTTCTCTAGACTAGACCCATTAGTTGGGAGTTGTAGGAAAGCTCGTGTGAAAAAAGTCACTTGTATTATTTGAGAGCACGCTATTGGACGAACGACCGATCGATATTTTACTCGCTAATGCGCATGATAAGGCAAACTTGACCGTCTTTTAGAGTAGGACTCACACGGTGGTCGATTTTTGTAAAAACGCGGATATTAAAAAAAACTTCCACATTGTAATTTAATCGTACAAAATATTTAGTTTTAGTAAACAGATAGGATGATCGTGTGAATTTTCAAATTTATCTTAAGACATTTTTAAGAGGAAAAAGATATATATTTATTAATTAGCTAAATTAAAGTAAAAATGTTAGTTTAGAAAAAGAAAAAGAAAATATATTAAAAAGAATGCCAACCAACACTTTCAAATGAAACACCAGGTATATTATTGCATTTTGTTTTTAAATTCTAAGCATTTTTATATAACGTACCCTATGTCGACCTTCAATTGTTTTCGACATATTAACAGTTGAATACTATCATACTCTGGGTCTTCTATTTGAAATTTGATGTTGAATACTGATGCGTAATGTCAAACTCGTAAAAAGCATAGTTTATTCTTTAGCCAACTATTCGCCTAGTATCTTGACAACCATATAGGGGCAAATTTAGATACATTTTGAATTTTTTAATTTTTCCATTTATGTCCGCGTTTTCCGGAAAATCGACCACCGTGCGTCGTTCGAATGGCTTTTGTGCGATCGGCCAGTCCCAGAATACGGAATTTTGGATTTTAATAGAAGTGGTCACTTCTCAGGGTATGATCGTTCTATTACGCCCAGAATCGAGCCCCAGGACTTAAGAGGACTAAGTTGCGATAATAGACACTTTAACTTGGTCATGACACGTACGAGGTGCCCAGCGGTATACCTGAAATTTTCCGGCTCGGATTTTCTGTCTTTTACATTTTATTACTATGTATTTCTTGCTTTCTTTGGTTCGGCCGCTCGTCTATTGATTTTTTGACTCCCGTCGGTTAAACTCGCTGCGAATTTTATCATGTCTTCACGTTAGCAACATACCGCAGACGCTATACCCACATAACATTGGAGGAATATTCATGTTGTGGGAATATTCCCTCAAAGTGATTTTTGCAATATTCTATTGTGAATATGACAAGAATGTTCCAGACCTATTTTTCATTGAATATTCTTTCAGAGTTTGAGATAGTTATTTTTCTTTGGTAATAAGATAATAATATTCTCATGATAACGTGATAAGCAAGTTATTTTTATGAGTATTCCCAAAAAGTATATTTTTGTCAGTATTTTGGCATGTTTGTTGAAAGGAACGCGATTTACATAATTTATAATTATAATTTAGTTTACTGTCATTTATTGTAGGTAGATGGCACTGGAATCAGTATGTTCTGCATGTAGTAGGTAATATTATTATACATATAAGACAGCAAAAATTTAATTATAAATTGGTTAATTATTATTTAGGTCATCTTTTGATAACTAATCTCAAGTAGTACATGAACATAATGCAATGGTGATACATTGATATACCTAATTTGTAATTGCACTTTAGTGGAAGACTAATGCATATTTGGTGAATTTTCATGTTTTGAATCACAAAATCATATCCATGTAATATTCAATAGGGATAAATAATTTCTATGTGGGATATTACTATTTTTTTTTCAATCACATTTGTATCACCTGTGTGAGCTAGAACCTAACCTATTGCCGGCATGTATTTGTAATATTTAAGTATATGACTATTACATCACAGGAATGTTTAATTATTATGTGGGTACTACGCAGGTTAGCGTCATGTCTGAACGTTATACATGCTAAAGACGTAACCTTGATGGAAAAGCTCAACGATAGACCGCAAAGATTGTAAAGTACAATGGAAAGGTCAAGTAGATTTCATACTAAATTGAATGATGATGTTGAACCAATATTACATGCCAATTAAAAGTTCAAAGCTGATTTTTTTGTAGAAATTAACACAGCACTATATAGTGGAGTAAATTCGTAGGGATTTTCAAGAGAAATCTGCAAAAAGGGTATATTTTTTTGTATTTGGCTTAGTGATACCTAATACCAAAAGCTAAAATTCCAGTCGAGGATCTCCCATTTTCCCGCCCCAGAAACCAAGATCGCGGCTGTCAAAGTTAGGAAAATATGTGTTTTCTGGTCCCATTGAATCCAAAAATATCAAAAAACGTTGACATATGTCACTTCAAAACAAAATGGCGGCCAGATTTAAAAATTTTAGTTTTTCTTTGATTTTATTTTTACTATTTAAGTGAGGATCTTTTCTGATGTCTCATGTTAAAGCTACTGACCGGCTTCATGATTTCACAATAAAAAATAGTAGATGATATATCAAAAATATATTTTTTTTTAGGAGAATGCTATCAGCGATGAGCTCGTCTCTGCTATAACGTTAAAAAACATTTGATTTGACATTTGATATACAAAATGGCGGCCAAACTATCGAGAAAAACGTAATTTTCCCCTTCTGGTGTGGTATTTACACTAATGTCAGGCAATATATCAATTTATGCTACACTGAGGATGCTTGTCTCAAAAATTGTAAAAAAATGACACATGTCATGTCCAAATCAACATGGCCGCGACTAAAGTTACGAAACGTCATTATTTTCTGCCCGTTAGCAATTTTGCACAAACCAAAGCAGTTTTAGAATAAGTTAAATTAGTTTTAAATTTTTGTGTAAAAAAAAATTGAATGATGCAGTTAAAATGGCGGACGATTAAGTAAAAAAAAGTTTTTTTTTGTTTGTTTCTTAAATGAAATACAAAGCACGTGGCAGAATATTGCGTTGCGCTAAGTAAAACATAGCCATTCCAAAAATTAAAAAAAGTAACATATGTCATTCACAAATCACTAAAATACAAAACAGCATTATTTCTCTGTCCGTTTACATTTTTTCACAAACAAAAGCAGTTTTAGGATAAGCTAAATCAGCTTTAAATTTTTGTATCAAAAAAAATCAAATTTTAATGCTTTAGTAAAAATAGCGTACGACTAAGTAAAAAAGGTGCTTTTTTGTTTTTCTTTTAAGTTAAACAAAAGAAACATGGCGGCGATTAAAATAAAAAAAACAACATTTTTTTCCTGCCCGTTGACATTTTTGCATAAACAAAAACAGTTTTAGGATAAGCTAAATTAATTTAAAATTTTTGTATTAGAAAGAAAATAACACCTCAGTTAAAATGGCGCACAATTAAGTAAAAAAAATAGTTTTTTTCGTTTTTTTCTAAAGATAAACACAAAACACTTGGCAAAATGTCATGTCATCTTAGAGTCAGGTATTATCGACATTTCTAAATATTCCTACGCGGATGCTTAGGTACTGGATACTTGCTAAAAACATTTATATCTGATGTTTTTTTTTTAAACTCAAGTCCTAATTGTAACATTACGTCATTCTTAATAATGTGAACTGTGTTAAAGAAAAAACTAAATTTTTAAATCTTATTTACATATTAAATTTAAAACGTGATTTGACCAACGTGTCCCATATTTTGCCAAGTGTCCGGCATTTTAACTGGGGTATAAAAATTTATTTTTTTACACCAAAAATTAAAACTAATTTAACTCATCCTAAAACTGCTTTTGTTTGTGAAAAAATGTAAACGGACAGAAAAATATTGTTGTTTTTTTTATTTTAGTCGCTGTACTTTGTGTCTGCCATTTTAACTGAAGCATTAAATTTTTTTTTTATACAAAAATTTTAAACTAATCTAGGTCATCCTAAAACTGCTTTGTATATTGCATGACGTTAGTGTAAATAGCGTACCAGAAGGGGAAAATTAATTTTTTCTCGATAGTTTGGCCGCCATTTTGAATATAAAATGTCAAATCAAATGTTTTTTAAAACTGTAGCATAGACGAACTCATCGCTAATAGTATCTACTAAAAAATATATATATTTTTTAATGTTGTCTATAGGTTAATAAGGTCTCTTATTTTTGACATATCAAGCGCCATCTTTGTACCCGCTTATATACTCTAATCTTTTTTACTGTGATATCAAGAAGCCGGTCAGTAGCTTTAATATGAGATATTAAAAGAGATCATCGCTTAAAAAGTAAAGAAAACATCAAAGAAAACTAAATTTTTGAAATCTGACCGTCATTTTGTTTTGAAGTGACATATATCAACTTTTTTTATATTTTTGGATTAAGTAGGACTTCCTCACTATTACCCAATTAATTTCAATTTGATTCTTTTGGAAACGTAAAAAATACATTTTTTCCTAACTTTGACAGCCGCCATCTTAAAAAAATATACCATTTTTGCAGTTTTTTTTTACGAATTTACTCCACTATTATGAAAGATTTGAGTTACTTATTAAAAACTTCCGCCGACTATTCCTTTGCCGACTATTCCTTTGTATGACATTGCTTTTCTTTCAAGCATTAATACATAAACTCTACACTTTACAGACTGAGACGATGATACTGATAGACATGACACAGATGTTTTACAGTTAAGCGACGAAATTATCTCATTTATATTTATCGTTAGTTCAAATGAAATCAGTTTCATTCCTAAAGATGCAGTTCAAAATGCTTAATGCAACATATCCAATCTTTTAAATTCTTTTTGAGTTTTGTTAACCCTTTAAGATTTTCAAATTTGGCTAAATTAAAAATTATTTGCGACCCTCAATTTCATCAGAAATACTTTTAAATGAATTAGCTGTGATATTATTAGAGCATGAATTAACAAATTGTTTGAATTTTAAAGAGGTAATAGCATCTTTTGTCAGAAATTACGTTTAGTTTTTTATTATTTATTTTCAATTTTTTACCATTATTTCATAAGTTCTTCCCGGATTCTCATTTACTTTTTGATTCATATTTCTGGAAGTAATTATAAAAAAGTTAAGGGCACTAGCACGTGGTTAATAAAAAGTCACCCCGTATAGTATTTGTGTAAATCTATGTTTTTATAATAATATACGAACATATTGATTGAAAATATTAACAATTGTACGGCTGTTAATACTGTCGTAAACTCATACGCGGTAGTTATTCAACAGTTTTTAAGACAAAATATTTTTGAATGATTTTAGATTTTAATTTTAAATGAAAAGATAAGTTTAAGGATCAAACAAATATTTCTTGTTAACTGGGTTTTTCCTTTCTTAATTTATTCATAGTAATTTTCGTAAAACTTCCAATAGATTTTAAACAAACAATAAAGAGATTCTTAAGCTTAGTCGAATGGGGGTCTTGGAATTTTAAACCCTCGCCTGACAAAAATGAATTATACAGAATTTTACAGATATTATAATGTATTCTCAGTCACTATTTTTATGACAGAGAAATTCTCAAGAAGAGATTAAAGAGATCAAGGTATCAAACTGAAAGAAAGAAAGACAATTCTGGTTTTGATTTTCAAATATTTATAATATACATACTTTTATTATTGAATTTCTACAGTAACTTGAAAAAAGGTTCTAGTTTTAAAATAAGTTCATTCTAACAGTAATAGTATAAATAAAAAGACACCAAATATAATTAAACAGGATTTTAGAGTTATAGAGTTATTTATTTACCCGATAAATTAAATGTAGTGACTATCTACAGGTCACTACGGTACGGGTTCTTAAAATAATAAAATAATTCAGTTTATTTAAAATATAAATAACTATTTAATTAAAGGTATTTTGCCGTTTTTCGTAGAAGTTGATTTAATATATGGAGCAGCAAATGAAAAATTTTTCTGAGGTGGCCAAAAGTCTGAGGACGTCCGTGGTATTAATATAAAAAAAATATAGAGGCAAATTTTTTATTTAAAAATATTAAATACAAGGCCGGATCGTTATAGTATCTAACATAGTAATACTACGTACCCAACGGGTGCAGTCAACTGTTCGTCAGCGCAAACCCCGCATAAATGTAAATCTCGTCTGAAACATGTCAAAATATGGTGCATTTTTTTTTACCGACAGAGATATATTTGGCTGTTGGTTTATAGTCCTTAATAACCGCAGGTACCTAACAGCCTTCAAACTTTACATTGCAATTGCTAGCTAGTAGATTCAAACATTTATTTGTAGAGGGACTTTTAAGAAAATACTTACCTAGAAAAATTACTTTCGGTTGAATTGGCTCAAAGAACCATCCCAAGAATTTTGAGATATACCTGGGGAAGCTTAAATATAATACTGTTTTTTATTTGGTTGGCCAATCTGTGTTCTAATTCATAAAAAAATTAATGTTTTTTTTTTCCGCAGATTGACCCAATTTTTCAGTAAAATACTAAGCACTGACACTTTTAAACTTTTTTTGCTCATAATTCTTGAATTTACGACAGTTGTGTTTTGTCGATTTTTAGAAATATGATGGTAAAGTCATCGATGGCCATGGAACCATTCATACGTCGTCTCTTATAAAAACTTTAAATAAGTACTCTGGTGAAGAATTTAAGAGTTTTTCCTAAAAAATGCTTTGTTTAAACTTTATGACGTTTCTTCACCTTGACAAAATAAAAATGACAATTATAGGTTTTAATTTGGTTTGATGCGGTTCAGCCTTAGTAAATTCGAGTGATAATTTTTAAATTGAGATTTAAAAATAGTCAGTTTCAAAATTTTGACGAGATAGTTTTTTGCCAGGTTTAAAAATCTGAAACATCATATCAAAATCCTTAATTGATAGATTTTGTTGATTACATTTCTACAACATTTAATAACTTAATAATACCATACTGTCTGACCAATAGACTACTATGTATAGTAATTTTAAAGAAAAGACAGTAAATGTAGCTAAACTAAACCTTACAGGGTGAGGAGTTTAAATTAAATATTGGAGCCAGCGGGTGAGAAATATGATTTTTCAAAAACATGTAATTTGATATTTTTTAATACATTTTGGCTACCCCAAAATTTTCTATTTTATTTTATTGTGTACAAGGGTTGATAAAGATTAATGTTTTTGAAATGGAACACGCACCTTATTTTTTTTTTAATTTCTAAATCTACGACTCTCTTTCCAGTAATATAATATACTAATTGTCTTTGATATACTCTTACAGTGTCTGTGTGTTAAGTCGAATATGTCAGGTTCCAAGTTTTTTTAATATAGCAAGATTAAAATTTTTGGTCATGCCAATTTCCAGCCCGATAACTTTGCCGACAACGATAACTTTAACACTATTTGACAGTTCAAAATAGTATTTTTGGTACAGTTTACTGTGATTTTCAATTCCAAGTTAAAATTACAATCTTGTTAATTAGATTCCGAGAAATTAGAGGATAAAAACTATCCAAATTTAATGCTTTTTAAATGCGTGTTAAAACACGATTGGGTAGAAATTAACTCTGTGTTTCGGACTTCCATTGTCTATATTTTATTTATACACGACGTTTCGATCAGTACAATCTCTGATCGTCTTCAGGTGCAAACTTTCAAACAAACAGGTGCAAACTTTCAAACAAACGATTGGGTAGGTTAGGCTAGGTTTATTATGAGTGGTGCTCTCATCCTGATAAAATTGATCAGTCTGTTTGGTGAGACTGTTTTCCAGTCTTGAGGCTCAGTTAAGCCTGGGCCGAGTATCCTTATTCGTGCGCTTTACAGCGCTACGCACTGATCTATGATGTGTTCTAGCGTTTCCTCCTCCCAGCTACAGAATCTACACCCCGGTGTGTTGCTTACTCCCAGTCTGTTCATGTGCTTGTTCAGTCGGGACTGCCCCGTGTATAGTCCCGTGATTATTCTCAGGCTATTCCTATTGAGGTCTAAGAGGTGATCTGTTTTGCGTCTATCTGGCTTGTTTAGGAACTTTTTGGAGTGTAGTTGCTCAGGCGTTGAGAGCCAGTACTGCAACGCTTTCCTAGCTACACACTCTTTGATTTCTTTGTCAATGGTGGCTCTTGGTATGCCGAAGCAGGCCTCAGGTCCCTGGAGCGATGTCTCAGCCCCCGCTCTGGCCAGGGAGTGTGCTTTTTCATTGCCCTCTATTCCTGTATGACCTGGAACCCACATAAGTGTGATCCTGTTGGTTCTGCTCACTTGAAGTAGAGCAGTTAGGCAGTTCCAGACTAGTCTGGACTCAATTCTGGGAGCGCTTAATGCTTTCAAAGCAGCTAAGCTATCCAACACTATCTTAATGCTCTTATTGGAGAGACCTCTGTTTGCATTTTCTCTAGCGCATAGTTCTATGGCATGCATTTCGGCCTGGAATATGGTTGCTAGCTTTCCAAGTCCTACTGAGATCTCAGTCCCTGGACCTGCTACTCCTGTTCCCACACCGTCTTTTGTTTTGGATCCATCAGTGTACCAAGCAAGGTCATCCTTTATGAGTTGGTTCTATTTGTCCTGCCATTCTTCCCTTGTCGATACCTGAACCTTCGCGCTTGGGTATGTCTTGGATATACTGAGCGCAATACCACTCTGTCGGAATTGGGCGCCAAAACACAAATTCGCTTGTCCTTTGTACAGCAAAATTGTTATGCTAACCGTCCATACGTTTGCGGCGTTCCACGGCAGCCCTTAACCATATATGACATTCAAATGTCAACAGTGTCAAATAGCGTTAGTCGTCGGGAGTTTGGGACACGACCAAAAACTATCTATCTATTATGAACAATATGAATGTTCATATCCACCAACGTGATTGTCACTAATCGGAGTTTGGAATGAGTGTTGGCAAACAAAGTTTCATTGTAAAAAGACACATTCGAAATCACGATCAAAGCCTAATCGGAAAATTATTGCGTGGGTTGTTACGAGAAAAAGTCCACACTCTTTCAGTTGTAAAACTAATACACTTGTGCTCTACGGTATGGAATTTAAAATTATAGCGACGTTTACCATTTAGATTTAGATAGAACCAAAAATATAGAACGGAAGTGTGTGGAAAGGAAAAATAATTCTAAAAAGTGATTAAGCGAGGGTGAATATATAACAAAATCAATGAATAGCGAGCTTTCTCTCAAAAAAGGTAATGGTAACCGTAGATCCGGATTTCCGGAAATGATAATGAAAAAATGTAACACATGATTCATGTAAAAACAACTATCTGTCAAATTGCAGAATCGCCAGACGTACCTTCAAACTGAAGGAAAATTAAGCATCTCTACAGAGACAGATATAATTATCTTCATAGATATCCTAAGCTTTGGAGTTAATAAATCTAAAAAGGGATTTAGCGGGTGAATAAAGGTAATTGTAATCGTAGATCCGGATTTCGCACTTGTGGTGCTCATCAGTACGGTGCTAGGAATTAGGAGATGAAATGGTAATGAAAAAATGTGACACAGGATTCACGTAAAAGATAACCATCTGTCAAATTGCAGAATCGGCAGACGTACCTTCAAATTGAAGGAAAATTAAGCACTTGTGGTGCTCATCAGTACGGTGCTAGGAATTAGGAGATGAAATGATAATGAAAAAATATGACACAGGGTTCATGACAGACGGGTTGTCTTTTACATGAATCCCGTGTCACATTTTTTCATTATCATTTCATCTCCTAATTCCTAACACCGTGCTGATAGTCCAAGCAATCTAGAATTTTAGTTCGGAATCGGAGCGGACAGGATGAAACTTTGAGGGTAGTTAGGCCCTATATAAAGAAAACAAAGTTATGATTGTTTTCCAGAAACCAAAACTACACTTTTTTGCGCTCGACGCACGTTTCGCTAACAACGTTAGCATCATCAGGAGACGATAAACAATGAAATAAATTAATCTACGCTCTATCTTATATACAATTCTTTAGTGGGCGGAGATAAGACTAATAATTTGTGATTGATCACGATTTTTAATCTAATCGTTTTCGCCAGCTATATTCCTAATCCTATTCCTTTCTGCTTCAAATCTTTCTTTGTTTAAGGGGAAATTTACTAATCTATATGTTAAAAAGTGCAAACTTGCAAGCTTATGTTGTAAGCAATGAAAAGAGTCATTTGGAATATACCTGTTGGTGGTCGTTCCTTTTCTGTATAGGTCAAAGTCCAATTTATTTTTATTTCTTATAACTAAAGTGTCTAGAAATGGCAGTGTACCGTTGTTCTCTGTTTGATAAGTAAATTTAATTGTGGGAAATTTGTTATTTATCTTTTCCATAAAATTTTCAACACTAGTTACTTTAGTGTTGAATACTGCAAACACTTCGTCTACATACCTAAACCATACTCTGTGGAAATACTCAAATTCTTTACTTATATCTGATTCAAATTTGCTCATAAAGAGGTTTGCGATAAAAGGTGATAAACTATTACCCATTGTGGTTCCTTCTAATTGCTGGCAGTAGTTATTTTTATATCCCACAATTAAATTTACCTATGAAACAGAGAACAACGGTACACTGCCATTTCTAGACACTTTAGTTATAAGAAATAAAAATAAATTGGACTTTGACCTATACAGAAAAGGAACGACCACCAACATGTATATTCCAAATGACTCTTTTCATTGCTTACAACATAAGCTTGCAAGTTTGCACTTTTTAACATACAGATTAGTAAATTTCCCCTTAAACAAAGAAAGATTTGAAGCAGAAAAGAATAGGATTAGGAATATAGCTGGCGAAAACGGTTACGATGAAGGCTTAATAAATAAGCTGATAAATAGACATTCTTTTCAAAAGACCTTTCGCAATTCCATTTTTTTCAGACAAAAAGATACCTGCGGCTCAAACATTGTATCAATTCCTTATAATCCTAATTATACGAAAGGATTACAAAAAGTATTTAATAACACCGGTCTTAAATTAGTATATCAATCCGGTAACATAATAAGAAGCTTACTAGGAAATCTCAAGGATAAAACTACGGTTCTAGAAAAAAGTGGAATTTACGAAATTAGTTGCATGGATTGTGACAAAAAATATGTTGGCCAAACGAGACGCTCTATTCAAACACGTTTTAAATAACACTTAGCACACTTACAATACGGAAGAACAGAAAAGTCAAGTATGGCCGAGCATGCTTTTGAAAGCAATCATAGATTCGCATTAGATAACCTAAAACTTCTAAAAAGTGTACCAAAAAAAAGACTTTTAAATGCATATGAAAGTATGGAAATCATTAAATCCAGAAATAGTTTAAATAAAGATAGAGGACCCATCCCGTTTAGTACACTTTATTCTTTGGTTGACGGGAGATAGGATTAAAAATCGTAATCAATCACAAATTATTAGTCTTATCTGCGTCCACTAAAGGATTGTATATAAGATAGAGCGTAGATTAATTTAGTTCATTGTTTATCGTCTCCTGATGATGCTAACGTTGTTAGTGAAACGCGCGTCGAGTGCAAAAAAGTGTAGTTTTGGTTTGTGGAAAACAATCATAACTTTGTTTTAGTGTAACCAAAGGTTCCAAATTCCCAACATATATAAAGAAGCTTAAACCCAGGTTTTAGCCTTCATCCCCCGCGAGGTTTTTCCGCCATCTTGGACTTAGGGGTGCATTTATTTTTCGCGATTTGCGGCTTAACTATGCAGTTTACGGAAAAGTATGCCCAGTGATTTATTGTAGGTAATAAGATTCCCCATCGAAACTATAGGTATAAAAAAATTCATAAATTCATTATTTAAACAATTTTGATCATTATAATCAGGAGATAAATGTAGACCTTGAAAAGCTCTACAATATTTATCTTTTAACTTTTGTGCATATCATTCTTCATTTTCGCAGTGCAGCTCTCCGAATTCGCGCGCGCTGACCCCCAGCGCTTGAAAGTCGAGCGTGGTGCGGCTGATATTATAAACCGAATCTCGCAGAACTACTTTCGTATAAGAGAAGGCTCAATGAAACTTTGTGGGTAGTTTGGGTACATAAGCGACAAGATAAATCTACGTTTTAGACTTCATCCTCCCAGGGGTTTTTCCGCCATCTTGGATTTGGGGGTGCATTTGTTTTTCGCGATTTGCAGCTTTATTATGCAATTTACGGGAAAGTAGGTCCAGTCATTTCTTGTAGGTAATAAGATGCCGTATCGAACTATGTGCATCAAACAATTAATAAATGCATTATTTAAACAATTACGAACATTTTAGTGCAAAATTTAGTGTTTGAAGTACAGTTTTTAATTTTTTCAGCTACAATTTATCGTTTATCATAAAATATAATCAGTGCAAAAAGATAAGTCTTGAAAAGTTCGAATCCGAGTTTTTAACTTAATTTTAATAAGTTTTTGCGCCATCTTGGATTTACAGTTGCATTTGTCTACGGTCTAATTCTTTATTATAGATAATAAGATTTTTTATCGAACCGTGTATAAAACGACTAAAAGGAGCATTTCAGTGAAAAAAAATCGCAAGTTTATAGTTTTTGAGCTGTAATGTGTCGTTTTTCCGTGAGTATTAAAACTCAAGACTGATAAAAAAACGGTCTAAACAAGAAGTGTGCAAATACTTAATACATTATTTTATTTACCAGTCAATTATAGCCTTCGCTTCTTCTTCTTCTAAGACGGTCCAGGTGTCCCGCAGTCTTTGTAAGTGTCCTCAATGGTAGTGGAATCGAGAAAGGTTTCATCCGTCCCATAATCGGTCCCGCAATCGATTTCGTCTTCTTCTTCCAATCCATGTTCAATTTCCGCTGTTGGTGTGTTGGAACAATTTCCCTCGCAGTTCTGACATAATGAGGAGCATAATAAACCAGCTTTTCGACAACCACAAGCTGCTCCGCATTTTGAGGCACGGCATTTGCAGGAGTGCACCCCCAAATCCAAGATGGCGGAAAAACTCCTGGGGAGATGAAGTCTAAAACGTCTTTTATCTTATCGCTTATGTACCCAAACTCCCCACAAAGTTTCATTGAGCCTTCTCTCATACCAAAGTAGTTCTGCGAATTCGGTTTATAATATCAGCCGTACCACCCTCGACTTTCAGGCGCTGGGGGTGAGCGCGCGCGAATTCGAAGCGCTGCACTGCGAAAATGAAGAATGATACGCACAAAAGTTAAGAGATAAATATTGTAGAGCTTTTCAAGGTCTACATTTATCTCCTGATTATATTTTTTCATAAATGGCACAGGAAGGCTAAAAAAAACTGTAGTTCAACCCCTAAATTTTTCACTAAAATCATAATTGTTTAAATAATCAATTTATGAATTTTTTTATGCCCATAGTTTCGATGGGGAATCTTATTATCTACAATAAATCACTGAGCATACTTTTCCGTAAACTGCATATCTAAGCCGTAAATCGCAAAAAAAAGCACCCCTAAATCCAAGATGGCGGAAAAACCTCTCGGGGGATGAAGTCTAAAACTTGGGTTTAAGATTCTTTTTATAGGCCCTAACTATCCTCAAAATTTCATCCTGTCCGCTTCGATTCCGAACTAAAGCATTGGAACTTAGATAGATTGCTTGGACTAGGATGAGCACCACAAGTGCGAAATCCGGATCTAGGGTTTACCTTTTTTGACGGAAAGCTCGCTATTTATTGATTTTGTTATATATTCACTCTCGCTAAATCCCTTCTTAGATTTATCAACTCCAGAGCTTAGGATATCTGTAAAGATAATTATATCTGTCTTCGTAGAGATGCTTAATTTTTCTTCAATTTGAAGGTACATCTGCCGATTCTGCAATTTGACAGATGGTTGTCTTTACATGAATCCTGTGTCACATTTTTTCATTATCATTTCATCTCCTAATTCCTATCACCGTACTGATGAGCACCACAAGTGCGAAATTCGGATCTACGGTTACCACTACCTTTTTTGAGGGAAAGGTTCATTCATTGATTTTGCAAAAATAATTGTTTGTAGTTTTTAATAATGAAAAAGTATATATAGTGTCTTACTAAGAAAGATGGTTATCACCATTTCACCCAATACACAATAAATCTCTAAATTTTTTTAATGGGAGTTTCATTACTTGATTCTTGGAATTCCTGGGCAGGATATACGGAAACAAAAATTATGACTATTTAAAAGGGTATTCGACTAAATGGAATGGATTGAAGGAGAAGGTGAAGATGAATGGAAGGGAGCGTGAGGCGGGGGAGGAAAGCTATAATTTCAAACCCGCGAACGAAGTCGATGGCAATGAAAAATTTCAGTTGACGTGTATTTTAAATTTTTAAACGCTAGCAACGATACTCCATTTAAAGTCCCCATCTTGTATAAAATTTCAGTTGATATAGGGTAAGGTACTACATTAATATAATTGCAAATAAATAATCATCTTTAAGGTCAATACTAAACCCTTATTTTAGTACTTCTGGAATTTGCCTTAATTTTTGATATTTAGTTAAAAGGAATACAAATTGGAAGCTCGAGTTTGTGGGTAGTCCGTAAAAATGTTTATTTATTTTCGGTATTCAATAAACAATAGTACAATAAAGTACTTGATAACAATAATACGCAATATTAAACTGGATCTGGAGTAGATTATTTTCTCTGTTACCTTAGCTCAGAACATGCCCAAGTGAGTTCCAAACGGGTCATGTGATATCCACACTTTTTGGAGTCAAATAAACGTCAAAATTAGCTGAACTGAATGGGGGCACGTTTTGTAAAAACTAACACACATATTTCGAATTGGTGACCTTATAAATATATTTTAGTTTATTCGGCAAGAAATCCAAAAAGTGCTCCGAGCCGTGCCATGGCCCGTTTTGAACGTCACTTCGATGTTTCGTGAGCTAAGGTCACTGGCAGAAAAAAAATCTCTACCCTTAAGTAAAAATGTCGAGGTGTTCTAGTTTTGAGCTGCAGTGAAGTCATGCATATTTTGGTGTTTTTGCTTACTCCGGAGTCGACCATATTTTCTTAAATGGTGTTGCCCTTGATAAGTACAACGGATCATAGGACTGTCTCCATTTCTGCTATTTCTGTTTTTGGCCTAAGAATACCACAATATAATTAGACACCCAATATTAGAAAATATTTTTATAATGCTAAAAATAAATATATAGAGTGGACCACAAAATTCCGCACTTTTTGGATTGGCTATACTTTTTGACAAGATTACTCGATTTTGAAATATATTGGCTTTTTAAAAAGATAAAACGTTAGAGTTTTTCGATTCGGTTAAAAATTTACAACTTTCAAAAAATTCAAGATGGCGTACAGTTAAATCAGTTGGAAAATTAAAAAGTTATAAGTTTTTTGACTACGAGTGTTTTGGCTTCCCATTGAAAAAAATCACAAAATTACATACATTTTTCATTTGTCCTAATTATTTAATTAAGAAAAATACTAACAATCTAAATACTTATTACTTTTTTGTTTCTTATTCGATTTAATTAGGCGATACCTCGATATACGAAGAAAAAAGGGAGATTTGGAAATACTAATTTTTATTTTGTCCAGTGTCTTACTTTAAAAAAAATAAGGAGTATAAAAGCTAACCCTTTTTAAAACTATCCGCCATCCTGATTTTTTTTTAATGTCAAATTTTGAACAAACAGACGCAACTATCATGTTTTGTCTCTTTAAACAATATATTTTTTTAAATAACTAATCAGACCAAAAGTTACAGCAAATTAAAAAAATATATAATTTTGTGATTTTTTCCAATGTTATGCCCAAACACTCATAACTTAGAAACTTATAACTTTTTTATTTCTTAACCGATTTAAGTAAGTGATACGTCAATATACACATAAACAACTAGCATTTGTCGTGAAAGCTTTAAAGTTTGTTCATTGTCGCACATAAATTTTTTTCAGGTGGGGGTGAAAATTACACATTTTTTAAAACTGTCCGCCATCTTGGATTTTTGAGAAATTTTAAATTTTCAACTGAATCGAAAAAGTATCACGTTTCATCTATCTAAAAAACTAATACCTTTAAAAATCGAGCACTTATGTCAAAAGTAATAGCCAATCCAAAAAGTGCGGAATTTTGTTTTGGACGGTAAATTATGTTTTTTTAATTTTAATCCACGTCTTTTTTCAGAGACGTTATTTTAATGACGTCATTAGGGAAATTGGTCACTAAAATCGAGTGTTGTCCAAAACTTAATACTGCTATCAGGAAGATATTTTTTGCCAACGCTACCGACTACTAGAAGAACCTGATTTAAAATTCTATGAATCTCTAAATACGATAAATTGCTATAGACTATTTTTGTACAGGGTGTCCCATTTTCGATGGGTCCTTATGGAAAACTCCGTTGATATTGAAGATATCAAGATGTCGTTTGCACATTACTCCCTACATTTTCGAGACTTGAAAAATGGTGTTATCAGATTTTGGATGGCCCTTGTAGTTTCTGAGCTACGGGGGGAAATCGAAAATATGGCAATTTTAATAATTTGCCATACCTTTCTTAATATGCAAGATATTTTGATTCTGTAACAACTTTTTAACAGAAACAAAATGGAGCACTTAAAATTTTAATGCAAAGTTTCGGTTTTAACTGACTATCATCAGGACCGAAAACTTAAATAAGTAATTTTGTGTAGTTTGTAGTGCTTTTTTAGCTGGTTTAACGTATATTTTATTTTAACGACGTTTCGACCCCAAAAACATCAGTGCTATATTTTGCATATTAGTAATAGAGACGGCCCTAGAAAATCGAATCGGTTTTTTTTATTTGAAATTGGTGTGGATGCTCTAAACTCTATGTAATAATCCAACTACCCACCACGGAGATATTTGTTTGTTTAGTTTTATTAATAAAACATACCTATACAATAATTTAAATATGAAGAAACAAACTTAACCTGCTTACATAAAACTAAAAATTAAATTTAAATCAAATGTTAAAATTTTTGTCCGTTGACGTCAATGCACATCTCACATTTTCTTTGAATTTTCCTAAGAGCATTTATTACTGCCATTCTTTTTGCTCTTAAATATCTAAATGCCTCCCTTACGGCATTTTTTAAGCCTTCTATGTTATCATACTACTTTTATAAATTGTATTTTTAAGGAAACCCCAAAGAAAAAAATCTAAAATTGACGGATCCGGAGATCTCGCAGGCCATGGAATGGGCCATATGTTTCAATCCAACGCCCTGGGAACATTTAATTTAACATGCCTCTTATTATAGCAGCATTATGACGACCTGCGCCGTCTTATTCTTTGGAATTTCTTCCAGTAATTGAGGGAAAATTTCTTCTAGGATTACTTGGTATCTTAAGCCAGTAAGACTTCCCTCATATATAACGAATTTTATACTGGTACCCCAGAACAAAACATGCTACGCTGAAACCATGCCGTGCTCTTTCAAAGGCGTCATATAGATGAACTCATTCACCAACTGCTTACCAGTGTGGGGGCCACGTTACACCGATGTTCTGGAGAGGGTTCAGTCGTCCTTTTAAAAATCCTTATTTAGACTATCGCAAAGTACACATGCTCTGGTTAGACTCGAAACTGGTTCTTTGCCGGTGTCTTACTTTATTTTTAAAATCTGTTTAAACTATTTTATAAAAGTTTTGTCAATGGAAAACCATAGACTAGCAAAAATTTGTTTAAAACAACAATTAAGCTTGTTTAATGCAAATCCACTGGAAAGTGCAACTGGGCCTTTTATTTATACGAGTGGTTCCAGAAATTTGAGTTGGATGACTTGTGGGCACTGAATACAGCAGTATTAAATAAACGAAAGTCAAAAATTTTAGGTCTTTTTAGGTGCTTTTTATATGGTTAGGGTAGTTGCACAAATTAGATTAGGTTCTTTGTATAATTGTAAAATTGTTTTTAATGGGATATCATACCAAATCCACCAAAATGAACTCTGCTCTGTTTGCAATATGCAGGAACCGGAATCACTGCATCACATTCTTTTTGTTTGTGCGCTATACAGGCACATTAGGCCAATAAATTGGCAAGACCCAAATAATTTAGTTTTAAGTTTAGATAATCTTACACCTGCTGATGTCAGGAATGTTTTTCATTGAGTAACAAACGTTCTAAAACTTAGGGCATTTCTCAGGTATGATTAGTTATTTTTTATATATGAAATCATATTTTTGTCTTTTTTTTACTTAGACCTAAGAAAATTTGTCTTTGGCAGAACGTGAAGGTTATAAGGATGTATTTCTTTTATAAACCAATAAAAGAATTGAATTGAAGGCGTCATGTAGATCTTCCTGCAACCAGAAACGAGTATGGTTCCTGTTGAATATCTCGTAGCTACTAAAAAGTCCCATCAGACCAAATTATATTATCGCTAAAGTTTTTGTCTAACTCAGAATGCTGCAAGTACCACCGAGAAAATTCAAGCTTACGTTCGGCATCTCCTAGTCGCAAATGATGAACAATCCTTTTTTTATAGGGAAAATATTAATGCTTTTTTAAAATACGCTGAGTGCGGGTCTTTGAAATACCAACCGAAGTTTTCACGTCCCTTACGCTTGTTTGGGGAGTAGCCTCAACAACACCGACAAGCATGTTTCATCGTTTTCTCTGTTTTCTTTTTCGTACTCTCTTGGTCTTGGTTACATACTCTTACGAAAATTCAAAGAAAATGTGAGATGTGCATTGATGTCAACGGACAACCATTTGAACATTTGAATTAAATTAAGTTGTTAGTTTTATGTAAGCAGGTTAAGTTTGTTTCTGTTTGTTTCTCCATATTTAAATTATTGTATAGGTATTTTTTATTAATAAAACTAAAAAAACAAATATCTCCGTGGTGGGTAGTTGGATTATTACATGGACTTTAAAGCATCCAAAACAATAAGTTTAAAATAGAAAACAGATTCGATTTTCCAGGGCTGTCCCTATTACTGAAACTCAAAATATAGCACTGATGATGGTTTTTGGGGTCGAAACGTCGTAAAATTAAAATATAGGTTAAACCAGTTAAAAAAGCACTACAAACTATACAAACCTACGCAAACAAAATTCAGGTCAGTATTTAAGTTTTCGGTCCTGATGATGGTCAGTTCAAAACGAAACGTTCCATTAAAATTTTGAGTGCACCAGTTTTTTTCCTTTAAAAAGTTGCCATGAAAAAGTTTTTACAGAATCAAAATATCTTGCAAATTATTAAAATTGCCAAATTTTCGATTTCCCCCCGTAGCTCAGAAACTACAAGGGCCATCCAAAATCTGATAACACCATTTTTCAAGTCTTGAAAAAGTAGGGCAGTATTGTGTAAACGGCATCTTGATATCTTTAATATTAAGGGAGTTTTCCATAAGGACCCATCGAAAATGGGATACCCTGTACATAGAATATTTTTTTCAAATTGTTGGTGTTGGCTTTTAACCAAACGAAATAGATACTAAAATTCAATTTCTAAAATTTGCGTCTGTTTGTTTCTTCCAGCATAAATTTTTTCCTTCCTTAGATTTCTGCGCAGTACATAGGCTTTTACTGCATCAAAATAGATTTACGAAAACAAAAGTTATTACCATTTAACGGAAAAAGCAAAAAAAAAACATTTGTTTGGGGTTATCGATTTTTTGTGGGACGCGCCTGGGGCAACAGATATGAAATAATTGAATTTTAATTATTATAGGACGTAAAAATTATTAATTTTAATTATAGTTTGAAGACTGAAAAAAAACAGCGGGCAAAGCTGTGGGTATTTTAAATTTTGTGCTCTTTTCAGCCATCGATCCAGTATGAAAGTTATTGAGATCAGAAAAAAAACTTTTTTATTTCCACTAAAAATGAGTTATTTGGGTCTAAAAAAGACCTTAATAAAAAAAATTGTGGTCTTATATGTCTACCTGTCTGTCCAGAATACGATAATTCAAAACCAAGTACGAGATCCGGCTGTAAATTTTTTGACCGATCGCGTAACCACTCAAAATATTTAAAAAGTTGAAGATTAGTACTCACCATTCCCAGAAAGCTTATGATGTCAGTCGGCATTTGGCCGGAAATGTAAAAAAAAATTGTTTTTGACCCATTTTTTTGACATTTTTTCTTTTTGGGCGTAACCAAAAAATACTTGTATTGGGACTTGGATTAGACTTAGGCGATGCCAAAAATGCAATGGTGCCATTCCGCATCCGGCCGCGTTGCCGCGGCACCATCGCCCGAAGGGGTGCTTTTTTAAAGCAAAGTCGACCCATAACGTAACCACTTAATTGAGATGACAAATTAAAGGTATTGATCTCTTTGATACGAATATTAAATGGTGCCACTCCAAATCTCGCCGGAAGAGCCCGCCACCAATGATTTTATACTCAAAACTCGCGGGCCGTTTACTATAGAGACGAGTTAGTTATTGCTATATATTTTCGAGAAAAACATTAGTAGCCACATTTTTTTTATAGGGATGTTAGGAATACCAACCTTAATATTCCCTTATTACCAACACCGCCATATTGAAAAAATGGCTGCAATAGGTAATTTTTTGGGTTTGTCTCGAGCTTTTTACCAATTATCTCGAAAACTGTTCGGTCCACGACAAAACTTGTGGTGTCAAACCAAAAGCGTATAAAATGATCTCTCAGACCACCAGTGGCGAAGATAGAATATTTTTTCTTTAAATATTCTACTTCTTTCCAAAATATATCCTATTACAATAAAAAATATAGGAATTCAAAAAATAACTATTTTTTTGCGCTCTCTAAAATATGAAATATTACATGTTAATATATAAAAAACAGTGGTGCACTTGAAGTTTTTTAAAATAATTTTCTAAACAACAATTTTGGTTTTTCAAAACATAATGTTAAAAAACAAAAAATCAAGAGATCTTGGTTGAAAATAACAAAAATTCAAGCTTGAATGAGCATCCCACAAGGAATACACAAAAGACCAAAGCGAAAAGAGAAATGATTAAACGATATTTCGCCTTGGGTAACCAGCGTGGGCTCACCAGTGGTTTCACTGGGCACCCTCTACCATACATCATTAAACACCATCATACACTTTGATTTCCAACTTTGAATTACTCACAAATAGGCATCGTTCCGCAATGGTACTTATCCAAGTTACCTGATACGGATTTGTCCTGGCGTGTTAATATTTCCAGTAGGATTACGCTCCTAAGGCAATTAAAACAAAAAAAAGAAGTTAAAAAAACTCCAAATCAGTTATTTCAACCGAAAAGAAACTAAAAAACAAAAGATCAAGAGATCTTGGGTGAAAATAACGAAAATTCAAACTTGGAAGAGCATCCCACAAGGAACACACAAAAGACCAAAGCGAAAAGGGAAATGATAAAACGATGTTTTGTCCTGGGTAACCAGCATGGGCTGATTAGTGGTTTCACTGGTAGCCTCTACCATGCATCATTAAAGTTGGAAATCAACTGATAACTCTGATTGTCCTAAGTTATCCACAATTAGCTTTAAAATATATTTAATTATTTTCTAATTAATTTTTTCGATTACTAAACACTAAAATAGGTGCAACAAAAAGAAAAGAACCAAATTCACAGGCTCGTCGAGAACTACTCGTTACATAAAATTTGGTAAGTAGTTTGTTTATGTTGAAGCTGTCATATGCGGTCATTTATCATTTATAAATTATAAATATTAGTATCCACCTCCACCTCCTAGAAGCCGAAAAAGGGAGATGGGCTAATTAGATATATTTTAAAACGAATTGTGAATAACTTAGGGCAATCAGAGACAATATATTAAGAACATTATGTCTGTTTTGAAAGACGAAAATTGTTGCTTAGAAAATTATTTTAAGAAACTTCAAGTTCGCTACTCTTTTTTATATATTAACATGCAATATGTCATATTTTAGAGAGTGCAAAAAACTACTTATATTTTGGAAAAAAGGAGAAACACATATTTGAAGAAAAAATATTCTATCTCCGCCACTGGTGGTCTGAGCCTAAAAGTTGTTACACTGCTTGGGAGATAATTTTACACGCTTTTAGTTTGGCACCATACATATTTTCGTGGACCGAACAGTTTTTGAGATAATTAGTAAAAAGCTCGAGACAAACCCAAAAAATTACCTATTTTAAAATAAAAGAAAATTGTGGCTACTAATATTTTTTTCGAAGATATATAGCAATAACTAACTCGCCTCTATAGTAAACGGCCCGCGAGTTTTGAGTATAAAATCATTGGTGCCGAGCACTTCCGGCCAGATTTGGAGTGGCACCATTTGATACTCGTATCAAGGAGAGCAATAACTTTAATTTGACACCTCAATCAAGTTGTTACGTTATGGGTCGATTTTGCTTAAAAAAAGCACCCCTTCGGGCGATGCGGCAACGCGGCCGGATGCGGGATGGCACCATCGCATTTTTGGCATCGCCTAAGTCTAATCCAAGTCCCAATATAAGTATTTTTTGGTTACGCCCAAAAAGAAAAAATGTCAAAAAAAAAATGGGTCAAAAACAATTTTTTTTTGACATTTCCGGCCAAATGCCGACTAGCACCATAAGCTTTCTGGGAATGGTGAGTACTAATCTTCAACTTTTGAAATATTTTGAGTGGTTACGCGATCGGTCAAAAAATTTGCAGCCGGATATCGTACTATAAGCAATTTTTATAAATTGGCACAAAAATTCTTTTACCCTAAGCGATGAGCTGATTAGGAACGGTGGCATCTAGTGACACAGGGCCTTCATATTAAGGTATAAAATTATATTTTCATCAAAATCTAAATTAACGTCAGGGTCAAACTTTGTCAGCGCCTTGTTTAGGTATAGAAAAAAAAATAAACAAGGCCTACATAAAAAAACAGATCACGAAACTTTTGCGTTGTTACGAAACTTTATAATAGTAAAGTTGAGGGTGGAAATATAACCTCACTATTTTTTGTTAAGTTTATTTTTATTTGCTCTATATCTCTCTATCTAACTCTCTCAAAACCATATGACAGCTCAACTCGGTGAGATTTCAAGATAGTCTTCCTTCTTTCTAATTCCTGTCCGCCACCCTAAAACTGGGTTACTCAAGAAGGTAGTTGTAGTAGTGGTAGTAGTAAACGCGGAATGTCCTACTCAACCCAAGTAGCACGGTCTGTACAGCTATCCTATAGCTTTTACAACGTTGCTGTAACTACGTTTTTGCTGTAAAGTAGCTGGCTTTAGTTAAGATGCTTTTTTAGCTGTCGAGTCGTTATGGCAACTTACTTTAACAACCAAGTTGTTAATAATGCAAACTTGTCTATCAAACTAGCTATTAAAGCTATATGTTTTGTGTCAAGATAAAAGTTGATTCTTGATCCTTATCCTTAGCTGCACCAATTGGTCAGTTGCTTTTTTTGAACATTTATAGACAAAAACAAATGTTGCGAATGCCCCGCATTCTACCGGTGTATAGAAAACTTACGATAATCAATTGCGCCTAGCCCACATTCCACCTTCTTGCCACTGATATCTATTTCTATTTTTGCAGAAAAAAGTGAGAGAGTTTTGGAACATATATTGCTCTCTTGCTCAATACGACAAAGAACTACGTGTTACTTCCTATTCTGCTCTTCTTCTTTTTTGATTCCACTGGGACGTCGCCCAAAAAGTGTTTTGCTAGTAGCCGGATTTAAATTCTCTTCTATCCACAAAAAAAGCAAAATCTCACCGGCGACTTTTTTTTCTTTGGACGACCGTGATTTATTTTGTCAAAACAGAAAATTGTGAACGTAAAATTAAAATTATTTATTGAAAAATACATTATTTTACCAAATACTCTTACACAAATTATGCATAATCAATTATATAGACATTTTTAACACTTTTGAACAAAATTCCTTAAAAAAGAGTAAACATAACCTATAAAAAATTAATAAACAAAAACAGTAACATGCAGATTTTATGATGGGTTTTATCAATAAACTGCCCGGCGCGCCCAAATTTCCTCGTGTGATGGCCTTTTTTACGGATTAGCATGATTTCAAATAAGTAAGTTAACTTACTATTATGACTTAAAACTTTGTGCCCCAAGTTTTCTTTTTCTAATTTTTATTTAGTTATAAAAATATATTCTCTAACATAGTGGCAACTTGTATAAAAATGCAGAATTTCAGTTGTGTGTTAAGCTTAAAATACACAGCTAAATTGCTGCCCTCAACATTGTGACAACCAAAAAAAGAGGGGTAAAAACAGCTGTTACAAACTTTCTATAATACTGTAGAAGTGTTGCCACAGACAACAACTAAAGCCATATTGCTACAGATTTGGCTGTGGAAACACTTCTGCAACTGATTTTCAGCACCCTGTACTACTTGGGAATATAATGTTCTTGTCACTAAAAATTCACCAACGGTTTTTGAACTTTTTTGTAATTACGTGACTTACCCATTTAGGTCGACGTAACTGCCACTTTCACTTTCGCTACTTTTCAATCTCGCTCGGGCTTTTTCTCCAGTGACCACAATGCTATAAAACAAACAAAATCTGCATACTATTTGTAATTCAGTTTTATATTGCCTAATACAGGGTAAAAGCTTTTTTAAAAGTAAAACCAATTCCATATATGATCAGAGAACCTTAACAAAATGTACTAAAATAATCATATGTGCTTAGAGGCGGATACTTCCCCCACCCTTAACATACTGAAAATGTATGTACATTTACACGCAAAGTAAATTCCCACAGAAAAACAGGCACAGAATGACCCGAAAAATATCACCTTTCAAAACACTAAATTCCTAAGGAAAAAATACAAAGAATATATTTTAACAAGAACAAAAATTTGGTGTGTGACTGTAGGAGTTTAACTGATCAACTTTATTAATTTAAATACTTTTATACACAAATAATTAGGCATTTTATGATTACTTCGTTGCAGTTTTAAAAAATGTATTGTTTTATTTATTCATCTTTTGTTTATGTGGGAATATTGCAATTTAACAGTCCAATAACATATTAAAAATTTGGAGAGAGAGAAGTCGCTATCTGCTACAGTATAAGAGCGTAAGAGATAGTAATAGCGGACACAGCCTTATTTAACAACGATTTGCCAGATTTTTTTCGAATAACGGGTGATTCAAAAGTTATGCGATAAATGTGTAAACCTTTGTATTTCTGAGCTATAAAAAATACATATATTTCTTAATTACAACTTTATATTGAGTTTATCACCGCTAGGTCCATTTTTACCAATATAGACAGTGTAACCAAAAATGTTTCGATTGGTCTGGCTTGCGAAACGTTTGTGAACCTCTAACCATTCGCATGAGGTCTTGGCATAATGAGCACCCAAGTAACATTTTTCCGCTTCTGACCAATATCAACGATCCATTTGGTTCTCGTGTTGGTCATTTTGGCAACGACGAGTTTTAAACTTTTTAACAACGGCGCATTAACTACGTGTGCGACTACCGTTAAATATCGACGGTGTTCAAAGGTTTCCACGACATTGGCAGTGTATTGGGATTGTCGGTGACATTAAGGAAATATCTTCTAATTAATTCGGGTAGAGACACAATGTTTTTAAGTCGTTGAAACAACGTTTAGCTAAAAACAATTTAGAGTTTTTTGGGTCCACTTGCACTTGTTGCCGCTCATTTTTATATTTTTCTTTGTTTATGAGAGTGAGAGGAAAGAAAAGAGTGTAATATAAGTGAACGACAAGAAGTGAACCTGGCGAATATGGGCAGAAACGAATTTATTGGAAAAGTGGTGCAGCACCAGAATATATCTGATCTTCGCTGGTTTATGTAAAAACAGGAAACAAAATCCTGGCGTCAATGCGCCGATGTACACGCGCCCAGTCTCTTCTGTTTACTTGGCGTGTAAAATACGACTAAATACGACTTTGCGATTTTTGGTGAATTTCGACTTGGTTCTTGTTAGTTATGAAATTGACTGAATTCACTTTAATATAAGTTTAAAAATATGCAGGGGACCTAGGCACTAACTACTAACTACATTAAATTTAAAATAATTTTACAGTAAATGTAGTCATATATTTTTTTTTCTCGGAAAATGTGTAGTTCTTTCGGAATCAAGCGTCTAAGTATTTTTACTGCATTATTTATTTTACGAATACATAGTTAGAAAATCGGTTTTTAACGGGTTCATTTTGTAAATATGGAGTGTGTATTGTTTAAAATTGTCACGACTAATTTTTGGACAGCAAAAGTGAGCCTAGAGGGCGCTGAAGTCAGTCGTTTTCTGGTAAACTCACGACGTTAAACCAACGACTCCCGCCGACTGTAGTTAGGCTTGCAACGTCGCTACCACTCAAAAATGTATTCCCCAAATTAGTGGAAAACTGATTTTTTACAACATCTACAAAACGTTGACCGGGCAACTACAGCTAAGGGTAGGAAGCAAAAAGTTAAAATAAAAAACTGCCTATCATCAGAGTTTGACATCACTTCAGGCGTTTTGCAAGGAGGACACTTGTCCCCTCTTCTTTTCAATATTTTTTTAAATGAGTTTTAATCATAAAATGTAAATTTCTTAATTTGGCTGACGACAAGAAAGTTTTCTTTATTGTAAAAATCATTAGTAACTGTCAAATGTTACAATTAGAGATTGATAACTTTTTTAAATCGTGTGAAAGCAAGAACTTATCACTAAATATTGATAAACGTAAAGTGATGTAATTTCATATGATCAAAAACCCCGTCGTCTTTGATTATTCTATAAATAGAATCAAACTTGAAAGAGTTTAACTTATTAGAAAGATTTCAATAACATTTTCACTTTGAGAAATGCTTATTCTGCCATAGTTCGCCAGGTTCTAGAGTATGCAAGCCCTGTGTTATCCCCTTACTATGAAAAGCATAAGTACCAACTGGAAAAAGTAAAACGAAGATTCCTAAGATTTGTTGCTTATAAATTAAACATCACTTATGACTCAATTAACTATGATGATATGTTAAAACTTTTAAATATGCAAACTTTCTCTCAAAGGAGGGATCAAGAGGACCTTTGTGTATTCTTTAAGCTGGTGAATAATTTAATTCAATCGCCAGATCTTTTATCTTTAATTGAGTTCAATGTACCACATAATATAAGAAATAATAGAATATTACATGTACAACACCATTGTACTAATTATGGGTACAATTCCCCTATAACCAGATTTTCAAGATTGGCAACACAGTGATAAACAAATTGAACATTGATCTCTTCAACATTAGTATAGGAAATTTTAAGAAACGAATTAAATCTATCTAAGTCAGTACCTTAAATTTTAAGAAAATCACCGCATAAAATTTTCATTTTTGTTTTAATGTATTTTAATTTATTTTATTATAAAATTGTTATTTATATATTTAAAGTAACGAAAACTATTAATTTATGGTTTAGGTTTGTTTATAAGATGTTTATAATATCCTACTGTATTTAAACTGTTAAGTGGCAAGTCCGTTAATAAAATTCTATTCTATTCTATTCTAAGTCGCCGACTTCTTAAAATACGTCGTCGCAACGCAAAATCAATGAATAGCGAGCTTTCCCTCCAAAAAAGTAATGGTAATCGTAGATCCGGATTTCGTACTTGTGGTGCTCATCGGTACGGTGCTAGAAATTAGGAGATGAAATGATGATGAAAAAATGTGAGACAGGATTCATGTAAAAGACAACCATCTGTCAAATTGCAGAATCGGCAGATGTACTAAGGAGACAGATATAATTATCCTTACAGATATGCTAAGCTCTGGAGTTGATAAATCTAAAAACGGATTTAGCGAGGGTGAATAAATAACAAAATCAATGAAATGCTGCTTGGGCACAGGCCAAGTTTGGCCAACACATTATGTTGTTGTTGGCATAATGCTCGTTAATAAACTCTTTCCATATCTGAACGAATTTCGGCATATAGATATTCTGGCCCGCTGCAGGGCCCCTAACACCTCCCATGTAGGGCCTAGACACACTAGCTTCTGACATGTACCATTTGTTACTAGACAGAACATTCCCCCAAATGTTCCCCAACCCGGACCTATCGAAACATTTTGGGCTAAACTTACCAGTAAAGTTTAGCCGAATGCTTAGCTGAGAGGCACAAAATGAGCAGATGGTTATGGCGTAGTCTCTTGCAAAAACTCAAGTTTGTTGTCGAAATGCGCCAAACCCTAATGAGACGCGTCAGGATAAAACTGCGCCATATTAATAGGGGTTTCCATTGTTAAAACTGGTGCGCCCCCAGTGCACAACTGAGTTGGTGCTGCTGTTCCATTGGGGTGCACTTTTTTAGTTTCGTGTTCCAATGGAAAACCGACAATTTCAGTTTTGTACTATGTCCAACTTTTTTTGCACCGACACTGAGGACTCGTGGCACGAAAACCCTTTTCCTGCCTTTATTAACCTCAAAAAGAGATTTTGAATGGTGCTAAGCTACTTTTACGTACATTGAGTTAACTGTTTGAATGAAACGAGAGTTCTGGTTTTGGTGCAGCTTTTTTATGTTCCATTCAATCGGCACTCAGACTACACTGACGCAATTTTTGTGCACTACGAGTACAATTTTCCCAATGGAAATCCCTATAAGAAAAATTGACTTCTAGCGGTGATTTAGTTATTTAGATTGATAGTCCATGAATCACTTAATAGGCAGTTTTCTATAATAGGTTTATAAATTTTTCTTCAAAACTCATTGCTACAAAGGCGTAGAAGGGCCACACTAGTTTTATTTTTTTTTATTTCTAAAATTTCGTGTTACTAACTTGAAATTTTAAAATTTCGTAATAGTATCTTGATATCTTGGTAGTAGCACGAAATTTTGACCCAAACTTTTGAGATATTATCACGTAATTTTAAAATTTCTAAAAAATACGAAATTTTAAAATGCTGAGTTAGTAACACGAAATTTTAAAATTTCGAGATAATAACTCGAAATTTTAAACTTTCGAGGTAGCAACACGAAATTTTGGCCCAAACTTTTGAAATAATATCACGTAATTTTTAAATTTGGAGATTATAACACGAAATTTTAGAAATGAAAAAAAATAAAACTGGTGTGGCCCTTCTACGCCTTTGTAGCAATGCATTTTGGAGAAACCTATTACAGAAAACTGCCTATTAAGTGATTCATGGACTATCAATCTAAATAACTAAATCACCGCTAGAAGTCAATTTTTTCTTATAGAGGTTTCCATTGGGAAAATTGTACTCCTATTGCACAAAAATTGCGTCAGTTTAGTCTGAGTGCCGATTGAATGGAACATAAAAAAGCTGCACCCAAACCAGAACTCTCGTTTCATTCAAACACTTAACTGAATGTACGTAAAAGTAGCTTAGCACCATTCAAAATCTCTTTTTGAGGTTGATTAGTGGGTTTTGATTTAAAATATAAAGGCAGGAAAAGGGTTTTCGTGCCACGAGTCCTCAGTGTCGGTGCGAAAAAGTTGCACATAGTGCAAAACTGAAATTGTCGGTTTTCCATTGGAACACGAAACTGAAAATCCAATGGAACAGCAGCACCGACTCAGTTGTGCACTGGGGGCGCACCAGTTTTACCAAAGGAAACCCCTATTAATATGGCGCAGTTTTGTCCTGACGCGTCTCATTGGGGTTTGGCGCATTTCGACAAAAAACTTGAGTTTTTACAAGAAACTACGCCGTAACTGGCTGCTCATTTTGTGCCTCTCAGCCATTCGGCTAAACTTTATTGGTAAGTTTAGCCCAAAATGTTTCGATAGGTCCGGGTTGGGGAACATTTGGGGGAATGTCCTGTCTAGTAACAAATGGTACATGTCAGAAGCTAGTGTGTCTAGGCCCTACGTGGGAGGTGTTAGGGGCCCTGCAGTAGACCAGAATACCTATATGCCGAAATTCGTTCCGATATGAAAAGAGTTTATTAACGAGCATCATGCCAACAACAACATAATGTGTTGGCCAAACTTGGCCTGTGCCCAAGCAGCATTTCATTGATTTTGTTATTTATTCACCTTCGCTAAATCCGTTTTTAGATTTATCAACTCCAGAGCTTAGGATATCTGTAAGGATAATTATGTCTGCCTCCTTAGTACATCTGCCGATTCTGCAATTGGACAGATGGTTCTCTTTTACATGAATCCTGTGTCACATTTTTTCATCATCATTTCATCTCCTAATTCCTAGCACCGTACCCATGAGCATCACAAGTGCGAAATCCGGATCTACGATTACCATTACCTTTTTTGGAGGGAAAGCTCGCTATTCATTGATTTTGCGTTGCGACGACGTATTTTAAGAAGTCGGCGACTTAGAATAGAATAGAATAGAATTTTATTAACGGACTTGCCACTTAACAGTTTAAATACAGTAGGATATTATAAACATCTTATAAACAAACCTAAACCATAAATTAATAGTTTTCATTACTTTAAATATATAAATAAATTTTGTAATAAATTAAATTAAAATACATTAAAACAAAAATGAAAATTTTTTGCGGTGATTTTCTTAAAATTTAAGGTACTGACTTAGATTGATTTAATTCGTTTCTTAAAATTTTCTATACTAATGTTGAAGAGATCAATGTTCAATTTGTTTATCACTGTGTTTGCCAATCTTGAAAATCTGGTTATAGGGGAATTGTACCCATAATTACTACGATGGTGTTGTACATGTAATATTCTATTATTTCTTATATTATGTACACCGTACCGATAAGCACCACATTGAACCCAATTAAAGATAAAAGATCTGGCGATTGAATTAAATTATTCACCAGTTTAAAGAATAAACAAAGGTCCTGTTGATTCCTCCTTTGAGAGAAAGTTGTCATATTTAAAAGTTTTAACATATCATCATAGTTAATTGAGTCATAAGTGATGTTTAATTTATAAGCTACAAATCTTACGAATCTTCGTTGTACTTTTTCCAGTTGGTACTTATGCTTTTCATAGTAAGGGTATCACACAGGGCTTGCAGATTCTAAAACCTGGCGAACTATGGCAGAATAAGCATTTCTCAAAGTGAAAATGTTATTGAAATCCCTCAAACTACGCATTACAAAGCCTAACAAATGCATAGCTTTATTAGAAACTCTTTCAATATGCTGCAGAAAGTTTATTTCAACATCTAGGAAAACACCAAGGTCTCTAATAAGTTAAACTCTTTCAAGTTTGATTCTATTTATAGAATAATCAAAGACGACGGGGTTTTTGATCATATGAAATTATATCACTTTGCGCTTATCAATGTTTAGTGATAAGTTATTGCTTTCGCACCATTTAAAAAAGTTATCAATCTCTAATTGTAACATTTGACAGTCACTAATGATTTTTATAATAAAGAAAACTTTCTTGTCGTCAGTAAAGTTAAGAAATTAACATTTTATGATTAAAAATTATTTAGTGTCCTCCTTGCAAAACGCCTGAAGTGATGTCAATCTCTGATGAAAGGCAGTTTTTTATTTTAACTTTTTGCTTCCTACCCTTAACTGTAGTTGCCCGGTCAACGTTTTGTAGATGTTGTAAAAAATCAGTTTTCCACTAATTTGGGGAATATATTTTTGAGTGGTAGCGACGTCGCAAGCCTAACTACAGTCGGCGGGAGTCGTTGGTTTAACGTCGTGAGTTTACCAGAAAACGACTGAATTTAGCGCCCTCTAGGCTCACTTTTGCTGTACAAAAATTAGTCGTGACAATTTTAAACAATGCACACTCCATATTTACAAAATAAACACGTTAAAAACCTATTTTCTAACTATGTATTCGTAAAATAAATAATGCAGTAAAAATACTTAGGCGCTTGATTCCGAAAGAACTACACATTTTCCGAGAAAAAAAATATATGACTACATTTACTGTAAAATTATTACAAATCTATTTTAAATTTAATGTAGTTAGTGCCTAGGTCCCCTGCATATTCTAAAACTTATATTAAAGTGAATTCAGTCAATTTCAACGGTAGTTGCACACGAGTTTTTTCAAGAGACTACGCCGTAACTGGCTGCTCATTTTGTGCCTCTCAGCCATTCGGCTAAACTTTACTGGTAAGTTTAGCCCAAAATGTTTCGATAGGTCCGGGTTGGGGAACATTTGGGGGAATGTCCTGTCTAGTAACAAATGGTACATGTCAGAAGCTAGTGTGTCTAGGCCCTACGTGGGAGGTGTTAGGGGCCCTGCAGTGGACCAGAATACCTATATGCCGAAATTCGTTCCGATATGGAAAGAGTTTATTAACGAGCATCATGCCAACAACAACATAATGTGTTGGCCAAACTTGGCCTGTGCCCAAGCAGCATTTCTTTGATTTTGTTATTTATACACCGTCGCTAAATTTGTTTTTAGATTTATCAACACCAGAGCTTAGGATATCTGTAAAGATAATTATATCTGTCTCCTTAGTACATCTGCCGATTCTGCAATTTGACAGATGGTTGCCTTTTACATGAATCCTGTGTCACATTTTTTCATCATCATTTCATCTCCTAATTCCTAGCACCGTACCGATAAGCACCACAAGTGCGAAATTTTATTAACGGACTTGCCATTTAACAGTTTAAATACAGTAGGATGTTATAAACATCTTATAAACAAACTTAAATCACAAATTATTAGTTTAAATTTAAAAATTTAAAAATTACGTGATATTATTTCAAAACTTTGGACCAAAATTTCGTGTTACTACCTCGAAAGTTTAAAATTTCGAGTTATTATCTTGAAATTTTAAAATTTTGAGTTATTATCTCGAAATTTTAAAATTTCGTGTTATTATCTCGAAATTTTGAAATTACGTGATAATATCTCAAAAGTTTGGGTCAAGATTTCGTGCTACTACCTCGAGTTTTTAAAATTTCGGGTTATTAACTCGACATTTTAAAAATTCGAATAACCACAAATTTTAAAATTTCGAGTTAATAGCACAAAATTTTAAAATTTAGAGATAGTAACACGAAGTTTTGACCGAAACTTTTGAGATATTATCACGTAATTTTAAAATTTTGAGATAATAACACGAAATTTTAAAATTTCGAGTCAATAACACGAATTTTTAAAATTTCGAGATAATAAATCGAAATTTTAAACTTTCGAGAACACGAAATTTTGGCCGAAACTTTTGAGATAATATCAGGTAATTTTAAAATTTCGAGATCTTAAAGTTTCGAGATATAACACGAAATTTTAAAATTTCGAGTTAGTAACACGAAATTTTAGAAATAAAAAAATAAAACTGGTGTGGCCCTTCTACGCCTTCGTACGTTGCCTTAAAACAGTATTTCTTCTAAATTCTAAAATTTACATTTTTGTTAACATTACGGTTTATGGGAAAACGCTTTGTTTGCCCACCACATCACATAAAATAATAACATTTCATTACCAAGAGCTGAGAGCTAATTTTTTATTTTATTTATCAAATCTATTTTGCCAATTCCTTGGTATTTTCTTCTCAATAAAACTTATAATGCAAACAGTATAATAATACAAAAACATTCCAATCGGTTGAACAACGGTTGAATAAATGATACGTACAAATTTTCTTTAAATACAAAAATCATGCTTTTTCTCAGCATCTCGGCAAAAATTTATGTTATTAGTTTTAGTTATGTTTTGTTATGTTTCTGCACCTTGACTTTAAAAAAATTGTCCTATTTATAACTCAGTTGTATTCAATCTATCTTTTTACGGCACTCTATTTATTATTTACATATAATATAGGTATTTGTACTGACGTCATCTTTTTACATCCTTTTGTTGATCATGTGGTAATTATCTGAAATTTAATAAAAACTAAATACACGTTAGCTAACTGCTAAAATTGTCAAAAACGACGTTAACAAATTTATGATTGTTTTCCACAAACCAAAACTACACTTTTTTGCACTCGACGCGCGTTTCGCTAACAATGTTAGCATCATCAGGAGACGATAAACAATAAACTAACTTAACCTACGCTCTATCTTATATACTATCTTTTAGTGGGCGGAGATAAGACTAATAATTTGTGATTGATCACACTTTATAATCCTATCTCCCCTCAACTAAAAAATAAAGTGTACTAAACGGAATGGGTCCTCTATCTTTATTTAAACTATTTCTGGATTGAATGTTTTGAACACTTTTTAGAAGTTTTAGGTTATCTAATGTGAATCTATGATTGTTTTCAAAAGCATGCTCGGCCACACTTGACTTTTGAATCGTGTTTGAATAGAGCGTCTCGTTTGGCCAACATATTTTTTGTCACAATCCATGCAACTAATTTCGTAAATTCCACTTTTTTCTAGAACTGTAGTTTTATCCTTTGGATCTCCTACTAAACTTTTTATTGTGTTTCCGTATTGATATACTAATTTAAGACCGGTGTTATTAAATACTTTTTGTAATCCTTTCGTATAATTAGGATTATAAGAAATTGATACAAATTTTTTTTTTCAGACAAAAAGATACCTCCGACTCAAAATTTGTATCAATTCCTTATAATCCTATTTATAAGAAAGGATTAAAAAAAAGTATTTAATAACACCGGTCTTAAATTATTATATCTAGGAAATCCCAAGGATAAAAGTACAGTTCTAGAAAAAAGTGGAATTTACGAAATTAGTTGCATGGATTGTAACAAAAAATATGTTGGCCAAACGAGACGCTTTATTCAAAGATTCAAAAAACACTTAGCACACTTAAAATACGTAAGAACAGAAAAGTCAAGTGTGGCCGAGCATGCTTTTGAAAACAATCATAGATTCACATTAGATAACCTAAAACTTCTAAAAAGTGTACCAAACCAAAGACTTTTGAATGCATACGAAAGTATGGAAATCATTAAATCCAGAAATAGTTTAAATAAAGATAGAGGACCCATTCCGTTTAGTACACGTTATTCTTTATTTAAGGGGAGATAGGATTATAAAGCGTGATCAATCACAAATGATTAGTCTTATCTCCGCCCACTAAAAGATAGTATATAAGATAGAGCGTAGGATAATTTAGTTTATTGTTTATCGTTTTGTGATGATGCTAACGTTGTTAGCGAAACGCGCGTCGAGTGCAACCAGAGGTTCCAAATTCCCAACATAGTTAAAAACGACGTTAATACCGCCTATAATTTAAAGTGTACTATTATACACAATCCTATCTAATACTAACAGGTAGGCGTCTATTCTAAGTGCAACTACTCTGAATCTAATATTTCAGCAAGCAAAAAACAACAATCAAACTAAAACATGCATATTAAACTACCTATATACAGTATACAGGGTGTTCCAAATTCGATGCTCATCATGGGGATCTCCAAACGGTTTAAGTTGAGGCAAAGTTGCGCAAATTGATACAAAATTCAGGTATTTCCCGAGATAATTGTTACTTTTTTGCGCCTTTACTCTTAAAGCTGTCAAAAAATGCTTAAAACTTTCTTGTGGCGCTTTTTAAAAATATATCTAATAACAGGTCTGTTTTTGAGATTTGATATTTCAGTGTGACGGGAGTACTGTCAAGTTAATTTTTAGTCGACCATACCAATTAATGGTATGGGGGACTATTAAAATCGAGAAATTTTGACTTTTCTTAATTTTATCAAAACGTTACTAAGGTTTCAAAACACCTTAATCGACGAAAAAAAAAAGTTGTCTGTTGTCTGTCTGTATACACGATAACTCAAGAACGCCTTAATTGATTTTAACGAAATGTGGTACATAAATCCTCTATCGGCTGACCATGAACTGAACGTTTGGATAGGGTGGTGGGGGGTTCTTTAAGAAATTGTAACTTTAGAACAAAAGAAAGTAGCGATATACGGTTTTCAGATTTAAATTTCCATGAATATGGACTACAAATTTTGTTATAAATTCCAAACTCGTTGGAGCTTTAGTTTCCGAGTTTTTTGAAAAAACGATAAAATGTATCAAAAAAAAATTAACTTTAGAAGTAAAGTAGCTATTGATATGCGGTTTTCAGATTTTGGTTTTCGTAAATATTACACAAAAATTTTGTTAGAAGGTTCAAATATTTCAAAGCTACAGTTTTCGAGATATTTTCATTTCATTTCAACACAAAATAATTGATTGTATGGTGGACTATCCGTGTTTTCTAGCACCAATTTTTTCTTATCGAAACGTGCTTTTTTTCTGCCGCTGCGGCGCCGTTTGGTTCATGAAGGATGACACATATTTTGCAACCTGACGTTTTGGATTAATTGACCATCATCATTCAAAAATCAATTTTTGCTCAAGATATTTTGAAAACAGGTTTGCAGTATTTTTTTGACATTTTAAAAACAACAGTTTTTTTTTGACGTTTTGCGTAATATTTTAAAAATACGTTTTTGTTTTCTTTTTAGTTCTTAAATGTTATAACTTTTCTCATTAAAATTTTGACCACATTTTTAGAATTTAAGTGTCATATCATTATGTCAGTGAGTAGTTTTTATAACCAAAATTTTATGATTTATGTATTTAAAAAATATTAGAAAAATTTATTTTTCCTAAACAAAACGTCAAGAAAAAACTAATTTTTAAAGTGTAAAAAGAGGTACTGCAGGCGGATCCCTAAAATATTGCAAGTGTAAAGTACCTAAATAAATAGATGAATTTTTAATTATAAAACTCACCCTTTGAACACTGGATATTTACCAAGGTATCACTGCTTTTGCAATTGTTAATTAATAGTCTGGTTTAATAATTCTAATACGTCTCGACAGGCAGGTCAGCAAACACATAAAAAAATAAATCAAGAGCTTACTGTTTGATCAACTAGCAAAAACATGGTTTTACTCACCCGGGGCCCTATGCCGCCCTCATATCATTCATACAAGATCATCTGGTAATAATCGTCTCCTCATAATTCAATCATTTTCAATTTAATACCGGTGTTTAGTTGTTATATTAGCTAATTATTCTTTCTTCGACATGTCACTGTAAAATTAGTAAAGGGGCTTCTCCCGGACGCTTCATTGCCGCTAAACAATTAGCATCCCAACATCCAAGTGATAGGGTTGCCCTTTATAGTAACCCTTCCACCTTGATGTGTCATTCAGAAAGCATGTAAAAACCCCTCAAACTTGCAAGTACCAATCTGAAGGAACGCCGGCGGGCACCTATGTCCCCAGCATTTTTCCATTAGTAGTGGACCGCCATATTGCCTACACTACTTGAATACATCTCATCTAGTGGCCCGCCATTTTGCCTACACTGGTCACTATCACATTATTTCACTTTCTACGTATGAACTCATTATTATTCTTTCTTTATTAATTAAAACTCTATGATTTACTCTAAAATCACCACATGCTTAACTAAAGCTCTTTTCTCATCTATGACCGAAGCTCAACTGTCTTTTAAAAACAAATCTTAGTCTTTCCATTGCCTCATCAACAAGGAAAAAGAAAAGGTGGCTTTCAGGTTCAAAACTTCTATATTTAGCATAATGCTTTAGTTTCTGCATGTGCTGATGCGTTTCGGATGTAAATCCATTTTCAAAGCAAGTCAGCCTACAACAAAAGGGGGACTATTACACTCATATTAAATTACACAAATAAACAGGACAGACAATTATCACGAATGAATTAAAATATCATAAAATGTACTAAACTTACCAGGAACTTTGATGGGCATTCAACCTATTACATTTAGGGTCGCACATAAATTCATACTTATGAATATTTATGTTGCACTTAGGTATATATTAGGTAATAATATAGCACGTTATTTCTAGAATTTTCTTTGGTTATGAGTTTTTTTTTGGTTTGACAACCCAAGTTCAGGTAAAGTGTTTTTTTCCGTCACCTGGTGTAGCGAAAGCGACTTATTATGTCCGTTTGTACTTAGGAATTGCTAAACCGAGGTTATCCAAAAATTTTTAAGACAAAGAAATGTAAAAAGTGGGTTGTGAGGTGAGGAAGATGCGGTAGGATGGGGTGAGAGTGAGGTGGCGAGGTGTAGGAGAGTGGAGGAATGGGTGTGTGGAGAGTAAGAAAAGGTAGTGTGGAGGGGGGGATAGATAGTTGGGTAAGTTTGGAGGATACAGTGGGAAGAAACCTAGTAGAGCCCCAGTAAACCACTTGCAGAAATATAACCACGTTGGATGGATAGGAGTGGTTCTCCCTAAGTTGCGAAATTCTTAACTAGTATATAAGAAAATCCTCGTGCGAAGGGGTTCTTTGCAAGTGGGAAACTAAGGAACTTGGAACCAATGAAGGGAGAAGGGAAAGTGTGATGAGTAGTGGTGGGGGATTGAGTTTTGAGAGTGGGGATGTGGATACCTTATATATTAATAATTTTATTCTTGGAAAAGATCTATTAGTTTGACTGAATCAATAAGAGCGAAATTTTCTATGGGTTGGTTTAGATTATTAATATAGGGATTTAACTTAGATTTAATTATTTCTATTTCCTCCAAAAAATTGAGCTTAGAGCTTTTGGATTGATTATGAACTATTGAAAAATTAGTTTTTATATTAAAGTTATGGTTTTCGTTTCTGAGATGGGCTCCAAAAGATGAAGTGTTGTTATCAGGATTCCGCCAGGACCTCAAATGTTCCCCCACTCTAGTTTTGAACTTTCGGCTGGTTTGGCCTATATACTCACTTTCACAAGAGTCGCAACTGAGTCTGTAGACACCATTTTTATTAAGGTTTTCCGTTCTATCTTTGAGATGGGAGAAAAAGGATTTAAGGGTGGTATTTGACTTATAAGACACAAAAATATTTTTATTGTAGGATTTTAAAAGGTTACCTATAGTTGTAGAGATATGGCCTATGTACAGAATGGAAACAAAAGATTTAAAACTGGTTTTCTCTTTCTTTACAAAAGTAGAATAGGCGTTGCTGAAGAAATGTTTTTTAGCTTTTTTCTCAAAAAGTTTCTGGATGATGTTACTTGGAAAACCATTATCTCTAGCAATTTGAAAAATGATGTTCTTTTCCAGGTTAAAATTTACTATGGAAAGGGGGGTAGATAGAAGGCGGTGGAAAAAACTGTTAAAGACTGCCAATTTGTGGGAAACATGGTGCAGGGAATGCCAGGGAATCACATGATCCGTTTGAGTGTCTTTTCTGTAGATCTCGTAGTTGATGTTATTGTCATTCCTTGAGAGGGTTAAATCCAGAAAATTTATGGACTTGTTTTTTTCCAGTTCCATTGTAAATTTTATTTTATTATGTTTAGAATTAAGATATGATAAGAAAATATCTAGTTCGGCCTTAGTTCCTGTCCAGATGACAAAAATATCATCCACGTATCTTCTCCAAAGTTTAATGTGAGAAATGAGAGGGTGGTTAGGGGTGAAAATGAGGTTATTTTCAAAATAGTCCATAAATAACTCTGCCACAAATGGTGAGAATGACGAACCCATGGGGAGACCATCGGACTGTTTGTAAATTTTATTATCAAATTTGCAAAAATCCATGTCAAAACATTTCTTGGTTAAAGACAGAAGTAAGTTTTTCTGATCATTGTTGAATTTGTCATTAAAAGTAAAAAGTTTTTCTATCAGCCTAAAACTCTGTGCTCTGGGAACACTTGGAAATAGATTGGAAATATCAAAGGAGACCATTAAAAAGTTTTGAGGTAATTTAATGTTTTGGATAGTCTTAATTAGTTCCTGTGAATTCTTGATGCTCCTAGAAAATTGTAAAGTTGTTCAGCCAAATAGCAAGAAAATATGCTGGAGAATTAATAAAAGATACCACAGGTCTTACAGGTTTGTTTTCTTTGTGGATTTTCACCATGCCATAGAGAAGAGGTGTGCTGGGGTTCATGGGGATGAACGGAGCTTTAATTCTAAGAGAGTTGAAAATGTCAGAACCAGAATTCACTAAAGCTATCAGACCTTCAACATACTTAGCGCAAGGGTCCTGAGCAAGTAGGCCAAAGCTCTGGCTGGATTGAATGAATTCATTAACCTTATGAATGTAAGTGGTTCTATCTAATATTACAAGTGCATTCCCTTTATCGGCCTTTCCCAATACTAAGTCAAAATCTTTTATTTTTTTAAAAATAGAAGAAATAATTTTTTTGTTAAAATTGTTTTGGTTTGAGTTCCATTGCCTGCCTGCCTGCCCCGTAAGCAATAAATAATGTAACTCAAGTATTTAGGGTTCAAAAGGATTTTAGATTATAATAATGAAAATAATAAAAGTACGAATATATATTTCTGACTAACTAACAGGTTAAAATAAAAGTCAACGTCATACAAGTAAATTAAAATAAAAAATTAAGGTTGCAAAATATCATCATTCTTCATGAACCAAACGGCAGGAGAAAAAAAGCACGTGTCTATAAGAAAAAATGAACTTCACAGAGCTCCTGTCATATCTTAAAAAACGCACCTGTAGAAAGTTTTAAGCGTTTTATTACTGTTTTAACAAATACAGATTTTGTAAACCATTTCTTTGTTTTAAGCAAAGCATAAAATTGCGCAACTTCGCCCTAATTTAAACCTTTTCCCATCCCCTTTTGTTTAGGAGATGCTGATCGAATTTGGAACATCCTGTATACATAGGAAACAATAACACAATACACTCAATATGGTATGCTACAATTCGAGCCATATTCTGTCCATCCAGCGCAGTTCGAATGTGATGTCCAGCAATCAAGGGTTGAAGCGTATTCCATTGAGGAAATTAGTTTAACAATTTAATATATCTGTATCTCTGTTTTATCTAAAACCGTAGAAAGCAAAAATATCCAAATATTTCCCTGACTGTCCCAATCGAACACGCTTTTAGAACTACACAGACAAAATTCGTATCTAGTGTACTAAATCTAAACAACTGTTTACTAAATTCAACTATATTGAAACAAAATGAAAATTAACAATTTTTCTACATGTCTCGCTAAAACTGTAGCTTTTTCAAGAGTAATGTGAAATTCTACCTACTTACTAAAACTTATATTACAAATATTATGGTTTTACAACTCTATAAAAAAGAGGGGGTCTGAAAAAGATTCATCAAAGGACTTTTATTGAGGTCTAACTGCCAATTTAATAAATTGTCGAAATTTTAAAGTTTATTTATCTTTAAGCAGTTTCAATTCAGTAACTTTATTTATGGTAACTAATATTTGGAAATTCCTATTAAAATTGTGATTGTTTTCAATTAAATAGTTAGAATAATGAGAATCTGTTTTATTATGTGTGAAACTAGAAAGAATCTGTTAGAAAATCAGCGCAATTCAATTTATATATGCCTGATTTACTATTGTGTTTGGATTTTGTTTTGTTATTTTTTAGGAATTTTTATGTCGAGTGGTCTGTTTTAAAGGCACTATTTAGATTAAGTTTTTTAAGAAAGTTGGCGATATTACTGCCTGCTGGTCTGATGTGTGTGATTAAACTATATTCGTTATGCATCTCCGTTACTGTGGAGAACACTAAGTATATTCCTTTTTTTATATAATTTTTTATTTAACATTTTTTCAATTACGCAAGTTGTGTATCCGTTGTTTCTTGCAATTTTCTTAAAGATATTCAATTGTTTTAGAAATTTAGATGAGTTTAAAGGAACTGTTACTAATCTCTGTATCATACTGTGAAATGAGGCTAATTTGTTTTGTATTGGGTGACATGACTTGGTGTGTATAATTGTATCTGCAAGTGTTGGTTTGTAAAAAATCGAAAATTCATGTTTGTTATTTTGTCGCGATATGGTTAAATCAAGAAAATTTATAGAATTATCTTTCTCTATTGCTATTGTAAACTTGATATTGGGATGTATATTATTAATAAAATCAAGAAATTGGATTAATTGTCTATCTGTACCAGTAAAGCAAGTCAAGATAAATAAACTTATTAGAATCTGGGTGATATTTTATTATGTGTTTCGGATGAATCCATAAATATTCCTTCTTGCCAATTAGACCTCAATAAAAGTCCTTTGTTGAATGTTTTTCAGACCCTCTCTTTATTAAAAGTTGTAAAACCATCAGATTTGTAATATAAGTTTTAGTACGTAGAATTTGATATTACTTTTCAAAAAGCTACAGTGTTAGCGGAAAATGTCGAAAATTGTTAATTTTATAGTGCTTTTTTTACAAGCGTTGGTTTAAAGAACGAGCGCAGCGAGGTATTTAAAAACGCGAGTTTTTTTGCATCGGTAACCAAAAAAGCCATGCTGTGGTTATCTGCAGACAGTTACTAAAATCATCTTTTGGATGAAGGTATAAAAAAAATATTTTTCAGGAAACAAGTACAAGTTTGATATAAATCATACACGTACCGCAAAATTTCATTAGGGTAAGTGTATAACACACAAGGACTCCAATCCCATGTTTAAGTGTATGGAGACAATAGTAAAACTGGAATTATAAACTCGTAGTTCGCGTATCTCTTTCTGTCTTACCTGGTGAGAAAAAGACAGACATGCAAAGTGATTGCAAACCAATTTATTAAAAGGAAGTAATAGCTATACTTTTTAAAATATTATATAATTATATTTTTGTCATAGCTCATATTTTACAATTCTTGGATCGGGCAGAGAGCAATATTTTTTAGTTAAATAAAGATTTTTTGCCAAAATCTCTTAAAACCAAAATCAAATTGGATCTTATTTTCACTGGTCCAAAAACTCCCGTTTTGGCAAATTTAATAAATAACTATGTTTTAAAAATAAAAACCCTTAGAAACAACAACGATTTATAACAAAACATTTTTATAGAGCAAGTTTTAGCACTTGCACAAAAAACTCGCCCTGAAAGTGACAATATGCACACGCTCTCTGTGCAAAATACTTTGCAAAAAATATGTCAAATTACAACCCGTTAATTTGAAAAAATAAACTTTATTTTGATGCTTATACAGAAAACACAGAATACGTTAAAAACCTTCAGGCTGGACTTATGGACCTAGCAATTGACTCAGTCTATGAAACTGTCTTGATCGGGTGCAAAATGTCGTTTTTAAACCTTGTTGCTAAATATAATTTAAATTAATGAAAAAAATCGGTTTCACTCTGGAAAACTTTTCCTTACATTAATAAGCGTTAGTCTAGAGGTCAAAATATGACGTTAACCCTCAACCTGCAGTGTTAAAACATTCGGTCTTCTAAATATTACCTTTAAAAGTTGCAGCACACTAACAAAATAATTGCTAATGATTATTTGAAAAAAAAAATAGTTACTCTTGCAATAAAACATTTGCCTAAATTTAGCCTTTTTTAAGAGAAAACTTTATTTACCTAAAAAATATGCCTGAGCCTTCCCTTGCATCAAATAAATAAGTGCAGTTTTCTGTTAAAATAAGTTTAATTTTCTGTGGCACTTTCCTGTTCAGGGGCATAACAAGTCATGCCAAAAAGCTTTAGGGGTAATAACGTTAGCAAGCTACATGCGTTTCTGCTATTATACAGGTAAGTCTTAGACTTACTCGGGTGACGTGGACGAACCCAGACAGGAGGTGATGCAGTTGGTGTTACGACGACGCCTACCCATTCGGATAAAGAGTTTAAGGAAAATATTTAAAGGACAGTCAATATAATACTCAAGATGCAGGTGTAAAAGATATAATTTTTACAGTGAAAAAAAGAGACAAACCTTCTAACTCGATTTATGTGTTTTCGCATGAGAAAAATTAAATACTTTGCAAATTGGTAAGTGGTGTGCTATTTTGTTAATGTGATATATATTTAAAGTGGTTTGACTAAAACTCAAATATTGAACTTCTATTGAATTTAAGTTTATTTTGGTATACGATATTTCGGTTACTAAGTCTACATCTATATTAACAGGTATACATTGTAAAAAATGAAAATTTTGATTCACTCAAAGGCTTTCGAGTGAAAAAATACCTTATTGAAAATTGAGTGAAAGTTACTCAAAATAGTGTAAGGTAACTCAGGATTGTGTAAAAAGTTTATGACATTGACAAGTTCAGACATTTGTCAATGGTGTCCACACAAATTTAGTTTAATTGTCAAAAAATTTAACTCAATTTTTCGTGGACTTGGTTTAACGAAATTCTTTGTCAAAACGAATCCACGAAATATCGACTGAAATTTTTCGATAATTAAACTCAATTTTTGTGAACACCACTGACACAATATTTGAACTTGTCAATGTCATAAAATTTTCACAGAAGTCTGAGTTAACATGTACATACTCCTTTTTGAGTGAGATATTTTTTCACTCAATGATCATTGAGTGAATCAAAAATTTTACTTTTGCAGTGTAGTATTAATCTTAACCTAACCGAGAACTACAGAGTAATAACACGAGGTAGAATCGATTGATTGGAAAATTAGCAGGCAACCCAAAAATGGATTGCAACCTGTGTTTTCGGAAAACAGAACTGCTACAAGGAATTCAGCAGGAACCAGCTAGAACTCCGAGCAGGTTTCGGTGTTGGATGAGACTATTCTAAAGGAACCAGCTGGAGCTAGCCTTGAATTTCCAGTGAATATATATACGAGCTAATGGGGGGAAATAATAGTCAACCGTCTTAACCACGTTCTGCCGGGATATTAGCGATGTTAGATTTATCAAAGTCTAACTTGTAGCAGGACCATCCATCGGAGAGAGTGTAAAGCCTGCGGTCTACAGTGTATATATAATTGCTACGCACTCTCAAGGTCCCTGCTTTTGACAAAGAGGTGTCAGGAAAAATTAAGTCTCCTTGGAGAAAGGAAACTTGCTAGGGACACGTGCATCAGTAGAGGGTGCACGGGTGTTTGGTAAAAAGAGTCTATGAAATTAAACTACACACATTAAACTTATTTTATATTAAAAATAAGAAGAAATCTTTCTCTCTCTTCACATTTGTTTACAGTCACTTTTTCGAGTCCAGTAGGCACTACTAACCTAATCGGACGGATCATCTACTATTTTCGAACGCCAGACCAGGTCTCTTGTCCTCTAGTATTCTACCGACTTAGCTATTTGTCAATATGGCACCACCGATAGTAGGCCAAAGGATACTGAATTGAAAATGAGTTAACTGGCTTTTTAGTTGAGAATGGTGATGGACCAGTTATGAACCCACTATACCAACCAGGTAGGTTTTTAATTAAGAAGGTATAACTTTTGGTTTGGAATGGAAAACCACAATAAACTAATTTTGTTATGAAAATTAAAAGCAAAATCTAATAAAATATCCCAAACGTCAAATAATTAATCGGACCGTCGACGTAAAACCTGTACCAAAAAGGCTAAACAAAAATAATATGACCGATACAATATGGCCGGTGTATGATAAACAAACCGTTTTTCCATAAGACGTAATGCTAACTTAAATCAAAAGTTTGGCAAAGTTGAAAAGACGCAGATAAAGAAAAGTGAGTTTTTTAGAGGTAATCCCGTCTGAATCGGGAAAAAACAAGCATTTTGCCGAAATTTTAACAATAAACTCAAAATTCCTATTTAAACGTGGAAATGTCCCTCTACCTATCTCTGCCGCACTCGTGTAATTACAGATAACGTCATCTCTCTCAAATCAGATAGCGCAACTTTCTCTCTTGAAGCCGATCTAGCCCAATCTTCAGGCTGAACTGACAGAGACAATGCCTATCCACACTGTGCAAGTGCGAAAGAGAAGTACAAGACATGGCCTCTTTAAACTACGAATTTTGGGTTTATTTATAACATTTCGGCAAAATGCCCGATTAAGCAAGGATTACTATATAAAATAGTCACTGTGTTTAATCTGAATCTTTTTCCATTCTCCCGAAATTTTAATTTTATTAACATTGAGGACTTATTGGGCGTTACTCTATAAAGTTTTACCATAATAAGGGAAACCCGTATTTTATTTAGGTTGAACCTTAACCATACTTTAAAAAAAGTGTTATTGGAAGTCGCATTACTGATTCCTAACCTAAAATTTCTAACCCTGTAGGGATTTTCTCTGATAAATTCTCGAAAAAGAATTATATCGTCAATGTAGCTGAACCTCAACCTTGTAGGTTTCTCCAATTTATTAATTTTTTTAGATACATTTTAAAAATCCACAAGTGTTTTTGTTTATAAACAAAAAACTAAAAATGCAAAGAATATTAAAAAAGTCGTGTCGAAAAAGAAACCAACCATCACTATTATCCGTGCTAATTGAGGTTATGTTTAAATATAAGGGACGTACGGTAACTGTACCGAATTAAGAGAACACTGTATTTTATTACGGTTCCCTTAATAAAAACGCAGGCCACGCGCATGCTCAGATGTTAAATGTCAATTTTCCTTAATAAGGGAACGCAAAAATGTACGCCCAATAAGCCGCTATTACATCTTATAGAATATCGCTTTTTGACAGTCCTATTAAAGTTATCGTTGTCAGCGAAGTTATCGGGATGTAAATTGGCACGCCAAAAAACTGTCTATTGTAAATCATTATAAACAATCATTATCTACTACTCCGATGGCCTACTAGATCCTAGGATGCAGCAGGGGTAAGATTGATCCCAACTTTAGTGGCGAAGGTCGATAAAAGGACACTTGATCAACCTTTAGTGGAGTCGGTGGTCACAGGTGACAGGGTGTACTCAAAGAAATTAAAATAAACTACACCTCTTCCAGTTGTAATTCGGAGTGTAATAATTTTGTTTTTGGAAATTTTAATTTAATATTGACAGTGCAAACTGATTTTTGGAATTATCAGATTAATTTCGGAATGCATAAAATGAACAGTAGAAATGTTACTTTAATTTCAGACAAGAATAATTGGAAATTGGATGTGTAAATTCAACATGAGAAAGAGTAAAGTAAATTTCCGAAAATACGATTTGTATTTCGGACAATGCAAAATAATTTCTGGAAGCTCGAATATTCCAGTTGTAATTTGGAATCTAAAAACTCGATTTCAGAATATCCATAATGATATTTGAAACTGTTAGCTTAATTTTAGATAGCATAAAATGAATATTAGAAATGTCACTTTAATTTTGGATAAGAAACAATGAAAATTGAAAGGGTTAATTTAATTTCGGATAAGAAGAAATGAAATTTTGAAACGTTAATTTAATTTTAGAAAAAAATTATTATAAATAAGAAGAGCGATTTGAATATTGGGAACCACGAATTGTATTTTAAAAATAGTGAAACGTAAGGAAGGATCCTAAAAATATTGCTTTTTCCGCATTCAAAATTTATCCAAACTTTGCTCTGTAGGCTCGTTTGTAACATAAACCTGATTATATCCGTTTTTCTATCGCGTTTCGGGGTTCCGAAACTCTCTGACCCGGCAGAAAATTGAGAAAAATTAAAATAACTACCTTACGTTTCACTATTTTTAAAATAAAATTCGTGGTTTCTAATGTTCAAATCACTCTCCTAGTTTACAATTATTCTTTTCCAAAATTAAATATGGAGGACCACAACTCCACAAAGAACTTCATAAACTAGTACTAGCCATATGGAAATGGGAAGCTTTGCCAGACGAATGGAACGAAGGTATTATCATCCCCATCCATAAGAAGGGAGACCGCATGAAATGTGTCAACTACAGGGGAATATCGCTACTGAACGCTGCATACAAGATACTCTCCAATGTGCTATTGAGCCGCATATCACCGTATGCGGAGGAACAAATTGGCGACTACCAGTGTGGATTCAGACCAAAGAGGTCAACAATGGACCAGATATTCACAATCAGACAAATACTGGAGAAACACTGGGAATTCAATAAAGACGTGCACCAGCTGTTCATGGACTTCAGACAAGCTTACGACACCATTATACGCGACAGTGTCTGGATAGCCATGGCAAGTATAGGTATACCACAGAAAATCATCACTCTCACGAAGTTATGCATAAACAATACCAGGTGTCGCGTTAAAGTAGGAAACCATATAACAGAGGAATTTTCGGTCATGAGTGGATTGAGACAGGGAGATGGACTGTCGCCCCTACTCTTTAACATAGTCCTAGATATGGCTATCAAGAAGACGAACATCACCACGGAAGTATTTACAAACCAGGGGCCACAGATGATCCTGGCCTTCGCGGACGACATTGACGCGGTAGGAGGAAGTACTGTCAGAGTCAAGGAAAACTTCCTGAAAATCGAGAAGGAATGTAAGAAAATGGGCCTCAACATCAACGAGGAGAAAACCAAATACATGCACATTACCCGACAACCAACCAGGGACAGAATCGGTCAGAATATAACGATGGACACATATAACTTCGAATGCGTCAGACAGTTTAAGTACCTTGGAGCCACGATATGCTCAGACAATGACAGCAACGAAGAGATTAAAGCACGAATACACAGTGGCAATAGGTGTTTGTTTGCCATGCGAACCCTCATGCAATCCAAAACGGTGTCGAGAGTGTCAAAGCTGAGGGTGTACCAGGCTGTAATCAAACCGATCATCTGTTATGGCTGTGAGACCTGGACCCTTACGAAACACAATGAGCTTCTACTAAAGCGAGCTGAAAGGAAGATCCTTAGAAGAATATTTGGCCCCGTCAAGGATCCAAACACGGAGCAATATCGCATAAGGACGAATGCAGAACTCCAGGACCTATACCAAAAGCCGGACATAGTCAAATCAATAAAATCCCAGCGTCTGAGATGGGCTGGACATGTCCAAAGAGCACCTGACGACCGACTGATCAAGATAGTATGGGAAGGAAACCCAGCAAGAAAGAGACCACTGGGGCGGCCGAGACTCAGATGGAGAGACAACATTTTAAAAGATCTCCAGACTATGCAGGTATATGACTGGGAGGAGGCCATGATGGACCGGGACCGAAGGAGGCAAATCGTTAACGCAGCCAAGACCCACCAAGGGTTGTAGTGCTACCCAGAAGAAGAAGAAAATTAAATTAACGTTTCCAAATTTCACTTTTCCCTGTCCGAAATTAAAGCGATCTAAATTAAGCTAACAGTTTCAAATATCATTTCGGACATTCTGAAATCGAGCTTTTAGATTCTAAATTACAACTAAAATATTCTAGCTTCCAGAAATTATTTTGCATTTTCCGAAATACAAATCGTATTTTCGGAAATATACTTCACGCTTTCTCATTGACTCACTGAAATTAAAGTAACATTTCTAATTTTCATTTTACGCATTCTGAAATTAAATTGATAATTTTAGATCACACGTCTAGGCTGAAATTCCAGAAGTTTAGACCGCGGTTGTGGGAGTTTTGTGACTATGTGGGATTGATAGCCCTTTAGTCACACAATCAAGTGTTAGCGGGTGTTTTATTCGCATCCGTGTAGAAAAGGTTGATATGACGACATCTTTTAAGATGGCGGCCAAAAATTATAAAAAATACCACTTTCGCAACCGGGAAATGATTATACTCGATTCTATATAACTCGAGGACGAGGATTCCAAAAAATTTACATTCAAGGTTATCCGACCTTAAATGACCATGAAAATCGCAAAAAACAAGATTTTTACCATTTTCTCTTCAAAAAATATTAATAATTCGACGTTTTGTCAGACCAACTTCAAATGTACCTCAAACTAATAGGCATGTATGACAGATTGGGTCCTTATAGTTTGATGCAGTTTGACGCTTCATGGCCTTGAAAAATACCCCAGCAAAATTAACAAATTACAAAAATAACATACTAAAGGGCGCTATTCATCAATTATTAAAGCCAAGAGAACGAAATTGGGTAACAAAGATAAGCAGGTCAAATTTTGCTAGAAAAATTTGTTCAGCTATGACGTGTTTCAATATGGCGGCTGATATCTCAAAATAGAGACCTATAACCACATTTTATTTTATCCAGTTTTGTAAAAAAGTTAAAATTACAAGGTGGCCATTAATTCTTGTTGACTTATCTCTGGTTAATATGAAAAAAGTACCCTGATGACCCTGAAAATACCAATTGAAAAACCAGCTTTTTGTAGTTTTTTTTTTAAATTGACAACTACGCAAAAACTTTTAGTGCCGGAGATGAAATTAACATCTTAGCCATAAATAAACCATTAATTTTAAACCTCTCTACCATTTTTTTTGATCTGGGGTCCCAGATGTTTATGCTATACCCCGGTAAAAATTACCTATATGCATATTGTTTTTAATTTCGGAACTGTGAAATTTATGTTCTACTCACTTGTCTAGCTAACAAATTCCTATAAATTTGCATTGCCTATAAAAGAGTTAGCATTACCATATTCTGGACCAGGTCTTTTAGATGCCATTTTCCAAAAGGGCGGTCGAAAATCATAAAAAATTCAAACTTTTTTTGTTCATAGTAAGCGGAGATATGTCAACAAGAATTAATGGCCACCTTATCATTTTTACTTTTTTACGAAATTGGATAAAATAAAATGTGGTCGCCATTTTGGTATATCAGCCGCCTTATTGAAACACGTCATAGCTGAACAAATTTTTTTTAACAAAATTATTGGACTTGACCCTCTTATCTTTGTTGCCAAATTTGGTTCTCTTCGCTTAAATAGTTGATGAATAACGCCCTTTAGTATGTTATTTTTGCAATTTCTCAATTTTACTGCGGTATTTTTCAACGTCATGAAGCGTCAAACTGCATCAAACTCTAAGGATCGAATTTGGCATACATGCCTAATAGTTTGAGGTAAATTTGAAGTTGGTCTGAGAAAACGTCGAATTATTAAAATTTTTTGATAAGAAAATGGCAAAAATCTTGTTTTTTGCGATTTTCAAGCTCATTTAAAGTCGGATGACCTTAAAAGTAAATTTTTTGGAATCCTCGCCCTCGAATTATATGGAATCGAGTATAATCATGGCCTTGTTGCGAAAGTTGTATTTTTTATGATTTTTGGCCACCATCTTATAAGATGACGTCATATCAACCCCGTCTACACGGATGCGAACAAAACACCCGGTAACACTTGATTGTGTGACTAAAGAGCTATCATTTCCACATAGTCACAAAACTCCTTCATAAAAAATCCCACGGACTTACACATGCCCCTTCACTATTATTTTATTTTCTAAGTAGATATAGTGCCGAAAAACTTCAGTTTAAAATGCATAAAAAAGTTTATTTAACATAATGTCTTGTTTTATCTTCTAGAAACAATTATTGAAATCAGGATTAGGACATTACTCCCCACAATCTGACAATCAGAGCAAAAAGTTATTGATTGGTGGAGGCACGTTTTGCCATGTTAAGTCCGACCGATCCGTCGGGATTTTGTTAGTTTTTTGTGTTTTTTACAATTGTTATTGTTATATTTCTGTTTTAAGACTTATAAAAATTCATAAGAAGTGTGCGGTAGGTGAAAAAAGTGCCCAAAAGTCGCCGGAACTATCTTTTTACGGGTAACTAATAAGTCTGTATGAAACCGCCATATTTTAAATATTACTTCAGAACCAATCAGAACGCGACTCTACAATATTGCCATAACTGGTCCTCAGCAATTTCCTTAGATTTGGTTACTAATTTGAAAAATTTTAATCAATCAATATATGGAGTGCGCCTTCTATAGGGTGGGCCAAAAAATCTTGCACAATTTTAAATTTGCTATAACTTTTGATCAAAGAGCTTGATTTTAAAATTTTGAAATTTTCTGGAAAGACCAGACATGAGCCCACCCCCCCCCCTGCAAAAAAGTTATGTGCAACACTAAAGAAAATTCAACTCATTTCAACGAAAGGTCCGTCCCGTCTCTTAATATAAAGTTATTATGTATTTAAATCGGTTAAGAAATAAAAAAATTATGGGTTTTTGAATATTTAATGGTGTTACTTTAAAATTAAAGTTGATATAGCATTTCGCATTTTTTGCGTTTGATGTCACTTCAGATAGTTGTGGTTTAAAATTTAACATTTCTCAAAAATCCATGATGGAGGACATTTTTAAATGAATCTAGGAAAAAACATCTTGAAAAAAAAATCGGAAAAGAAAAAGAACCCTGACAAAAAGACTACCAAACCTAACTCAACTCAAGCTAGATCCACCCAACATAACCCAAAATAATATTTTTTTATTTGATCATATTTTTAATAGATAGAAATTAATTTCTTCAGGATGGTTTTTTTTTCGGTTTTTTTTTCCGGGTTTTTTCCGTTTTTTTTTTCGGAGGTTTCTTCCGTTTTGAATAATGGGTTATTTTCGAATCTAGGAAAAAAAAATGGAAACAACCCGGAAAAAACCCTCCTGTAGAGAAATTAATTTTTGTTTATTAAAAATAAGTTAAAATCAAAAAATATTATTTTGGGTTACGTTGGGTGGGTCTAGCTAGAGTTGGGTTAGTTTGGGTTATTTATAATAATTTTATCCCAGGAGTTTTTTTCCTGGGTTTTCTGTTCCAGGGGTTTTTTTCAAAAAAATTTTTCCTAGATTCATTTACAAATTTTCTCCATTATGGATTTTTGAGAAATGTTAAATTTTAAACCACGACTGTCTGAAGTTACAGCAAAAGCAAAAAATAACACCAGTCAATATTCAGAAGCCCATAATTTTTATATTTATTAACGGATTTAAATAAATAATACCTTTATATTAAGAGAAGGGACGGACCTTGTGTTGCAATGAGTTAAATTTTCTCCAGTGTTGCCATTACTTTTTTGCAGGGGAGGGGGGGGGGTGAAAATTACCCGTTATTCAAAACGGTCCGCTATCTTCGATTTTTGCAAAATGTCAAATTTTGAGCCGGATTGGAGAAGGGTGGATGTATTGTCTTTCCAAAAAGTTACAACATTTTGAAAACAAGCTATTTGATTCAAAGATATATTAAATTTAAAATTGTGCAAGGTTTTTTGGCCCAACCTATAGTTTATTTTAATTTCTTCGGGTGTACACTACCGGCATCATAAAAGTGGTACACAATACTTTTTGTTGTAATACCTTGGTCTATTTTTACAAACAAAGTCACCCATTATTGTACTTTTTTCTTAAACTGTCAAAGTATGTCATTCTATATTTCAGGATGATAAATAAATAAAAAAATGCCCCCACAAATTTCTGTATTTGATAAAGCCCAACTCCTGGCAAAACTACAAGTAGGATGGTCAATTAGCCACGATTATAAAAATTAAAAAACGATGGGAAGAAGATCAGACAATAGAGAGAAAACAAGGGCCTGGTTTATTGAAAGTTTCAACTGATGAACAAGATTCTGACCTTATCGCTTTTATGGAAGAAAACCCTTTTTGCATCTGTTGCCCAGGCATAGACATCAACCCAATTTTTAGGATGTGTAAGAGTGGCACGAAATCGCTTAAGGAAAGGCTCTAATTTAAGATGTCGTGTAACTGCTAAAAAAACTAAACTTACGAATGAAAAAAAACAGGCCAGGTTACTTTTTGCCCTTAATTACTCTCTAAAGGAACCAGAGTTTTGCCGAAAGTCAAAATTTTCCTGTAGTGACAGGAAACAAATTCGGATGTATCGTCCATCAAGAACGCGCTATGAGGAAAGATATATTGCTGGTAACAACGATCGCGCTGGAAGATTTTCGGTAAATATGTGGGGTTGGATTTCTGCTAGAGGTCATGATGCTCTTTGAATCAAGGGAAGGCTTACAGCACAGGTTTACGTGGACATTTTAGAGAACACCATACTTCCAGCCATTACAGAACTTTACCAGGACCAGTTTATTTTTCAACAAGACAACTGCCCTGCTCATACAGCCAGAATTTACCAAACTTGCTTTCGGGAGCAAAATATTGAAGTTTTCACTTGGCCTGCGAAAACCCCAGACGCCAATCCTATGAAAAATATTTGGGGTTTAATTTCAAAAAATCTGGAAAGCTTTAATATTGTGCCGGAAAATCAACATCACTTGGTCCAGTTAACAGTCAATGCTTATGAAGAAGTGATCGGTGAAAATGAAAAGATTTTTGAAATTTTGGCTGATTCTCTACCAAGGAAGTTAAATGGTATAATTGAGGTGAATGGCGCAATGACTAGATATTAAAATTTATAACCTAATACCTTGTTTCTATTGTTTTATAATTTTCGTTATAGTTGTGTTTTTTTAATTTTTGTTACAGTTGCTTTATGCGTTAGCGCATTATTATAATATAAAAATTGTTTTTGAAAGCAATCTTTGATATCAATATTTTGACATTTTAGTACAAGTCTGTCACAAAATATAATACGGTAGGTAGGTATGATGCCGATAGTGTACTTGTAGTAAAAAAAGTTTCTAAGGGCAGCCTCTGTAATGCAATTTATAACTTGAGTCTTATCCAAATATCTCAGGTAGCCAGTTTCCAATTAAATTCTGCAACGCCGTTTCGTACAGCTATCTGTGAAAACAGTTCTGAAAAATATGACATTAATTTAATAACACCCTCTTACCTTATTCTTTAATGATTCTCGCTAAGCAGCTAAAGGGTAAATTGAAGAGTTGCGTTGAAAGAATGAATAATCTCTTTGTATCGCGTCTGTTAGAAGGTTTTTCTTTAAATGTAAACAAAATTAAATATAAACTTATCATGCGTTTTAAAAATGGCTGAAATATTTTTATTATTATTTTACAGGTTTTAATGTACAGATCTGTAAAAGTACGACAAGTTATTTTGGGGTTCTAAGTTAGGTTAGATAACTAGCAAAAGCTAACCGTTACAAGAACGGACACAAAATTCATTATTTTTAAATTTGCTTTTATTTTGAAGCCACTTACTTGAATATTTTACACAATTTGACATTAGGCTATAAGAAGAATTCTTTAAAAGTTTGATATCCTGCGAAAGTTTCAGATGAATATAATACAGAAATAATTTTTAAAAATGGTTAATTTTCATCTTAGCTGAAAAGAAAAGGACAACGCACGGATCTTATGGAAAAATAAAAACTATACAATTGTCATAAAACTCAGATATGTTGTAGTTCTCGACCTTCCGATCAAAAGTTCTCATAGGCCCAAAAAGTATGACTAGTTTCGGAGATACAAGGGCGGGTCTGTGGGGTTGTACCGAAAAACTAAACTTATTCGTACTACAAAAGTAGTCAACAAAAACCGTTCCGGATGATTTTTATGCTAAAGATTTAAGTAAAACGCTGTTAGATAAGCGAAATGTCATATGCTGGGTATGGGGGGTAATCAAAAATTAATTTAGTTAGATACAGTGAAACATTTGGATTTCGACAATTCCAATATAGTTGATAGGTTCCGGAAATAGTGTGATGGGAGATGTCCGCTGTCGAGATCTGTCCGTAAAAATGACTAAACTGTACAAATCGTGTCAATATCAAAGATATTTGGAAACCCATAATTTTTGGAGATAACCGATTTCAACTGCAAAACTTTTTTATGTTTCACTCGAAAGTTGTTTAAATTCGCGAGTTTGGTTGCTTATGGTATGCTTCATATGCCAGGTACAGTCCTATGTTTCCCTGATGATTCCTAATAAGGATGGAATAGACCTGTAGGTTTCTGGACTATTCATTAGATCTTGGAGGCCTCGTCGTAATGAATTGAAAAGCAAAATGTGCGTCTGATGCCACGAACCTTTCTTTTTATTTACTTTTCACGGATAAGAAATCTACTTTTCTTAAAAAAAATTTGAAATTTTGAAGTCGTGACGAATTTATACCCTAAAATAATGTGTTTTTTTGCTGCCACCCCATACTTTTTAAAAACTTAAAAAAAAGGAGATAAGAAACTTTACCTACGACCAACGATTTTTTTTTTTTAATTTATTTATAGCGACAAGAAATCTTCATAGACACCGGTCTCTGGTGGTCTACCGAATGTGCCCGATTCATCGTCTCTTGAGGACGCCTACGGACTAAAACCCGCCGCTCTAGATTTGGTCGAAATAGCGGAATCATTCTCAGGAACATAACGCCACTATTTCCCCGTTTACTGTTTTGATCTCTTAGGTGCGTTCGTCTTCGTGTTTAGTTTTTAGAATCGTTTTGATCATATCATGTCTCTGGTTAAATTTGTCTACGTCTTGTATCATTTCTTTAAACAGGTTCCCTATGGTTATATTTTGTATTCTCTATCTATAGATCGCGTCTTGTAGTGGCGCACATAGAAAGTTGGCAGGGGGGTGAAAGCGTCCGCCATCTTGAACTTTAGTGAAATGTCAATCCTGGTGACAGAAACCTATAGTCTGAAGCTTGGCCTTTCCAGTAAAATCAAATTTATGAAATCGGAAAAGTGGTAACGAATTTATACCCTAAAAATATATGCGGTTTTTAAGGGAGATTAGAAATTTTATAGGATTGAGATTTCCTTATTGCTTAGTAAAACTAACCGCACCCGATATACGTCAATGTATCATAATTGAAGTTGCTAATAGGAGGTCATACCAGAGACAACATAATAATTTACGGAGACTAACAGAAAGATAGGACCGCTCATGTACTACCTAGTAGCACATAGAGAGTGAATATAATTTTGAAAAGGGAATTAGTGAGGGTGAATAATTAACAAAATCAATGAATAGCGAGCTTTCCCTCAAAAAAGGTAATGGTAACTGTAGATCCGGATTTCGCACTTGTGGTGCTCATCAGTACAGTGCTAGGAATTAGGAAATGAAATGATGATGAAAAAATGTGACACAGGATTCATGTAAAAGACAACCATCTGTCAAATTGCAGAATCGGCAGATGTACCTTCAATTTGAAGAAAAATTAAGAGTCTCTACGGAGACAGATATAATTATTCTTACAGATATCCTAAGCTCTGGAGTTGATAAATTTAAAAAGGGATTTAGTGAGGGTGAATAAATAACAAACTCAATGAATAGTGAGCTTTCCCTCGAAAAAGGTAATGGTAACGTAGATCCGAATTTCGCACTTGTGGTGCTCATCAGTACGGTGCTAGGAGTTAGGAAATGAAATGATGATGAAAAAATGTGACACAGGATTCATGTAAAAGACAACCATCTGTCAAATTGCAGAATCGGCAGATGTACTATATTTCACACAATTTAAATTTAGTGCCTGCCGGTTTTTGACCCCGCTTGTCAAAGTCTGTCAAGCCTGGCAAGCGGATTTTTTAGATTTTTAACAGGGAGTTAGTTTAATCAGTTTTGGTTGGAAATCACGAGAGTTTATGGGATTAGCTATATAGTGTATTAACTACTTATTGTGTATTAACTACTTATTGTTAAGCCTAAAATGCTATTAAAGCTACAGAGCATGGGACTAACCAAATCCCTAAAGAAACTATTGTGATGATTTATACAGAGTCAAGGAAGAAGATAATAGAGATATAGGTTAAAACATTTATAAAATCTGTAGACTTTTATTCTGGGATTTTTTCCCAATTAATAAAAGAAAATAACATAAAAAAATATTGTTACCTTTAATATTTGATAATATTTTTAACATAGTTATAACCCCCTTCTCCTATTTTAGATTTTTAAAGGGCCCAAAAAACTTTTTGTATACTAAAGAAAGTTTTTTTTAGCTGCATGGAAAAGTACAAAGTTGGTTAAGGTTAAGGTACTAAAAAGTATAGAAAAACTGCAACTGTTAAGTTTTTTCATATCTTTTTATTATTAAATAAGTAAGTGTCTGTAAAAAATTAACCAAAAGAATATAGGTATTTTAATATGCGTCTGGCTGTACAAGTAGTTCCTTCCTGTAGCCACCGTCTGCCAATGTTCCCCAAGTAACACATAGTATCGGTGACTCTCACGTAGCTATTACTTTCTCTCTGGGTTACCCATAAAGATATCGTACTTTTACAGATTTAAATAAAATTTTGTTAGTTTTAGGTTTTATTTAAATAAATTTGTACAAATATGTTTACTAATGAAACGCATATTTACCGTTTACAAGGTGGCGGAGGTTTAACACCGTGCCACTCCATTTCTTTTTCCAATTGCTTGATTCTCATTTGAGCCATATCAAGCTCCCTTTTGACTCTCCAAAGGTGCGTATCGCAGATTGGATCCCGGCACCGGTGGTTTCTAAGTATATCTTGGGCTTCATACACTGCGCCTGATCATTTAAAAATAAAACTTTTGTTGTCTCTTTGTACAGAAATATTTTTGCCTTGTAAAGGCCACCGTTCAAAAACAGCTGAGCAGCATGTATAAAACAAAGTTAAATCCACAATAGGGGCTATTACTTCAAAACTGTTTGTAGCAGGCTAGTAAAATTTTGCATACTTACATTGGCGCACCCAGGAATTGACTTCGGGGAAGGGGGGAGGGGTTGAGGAAAAAAATAAAAAAAATAAATAATTTGAAGTAAAAATGTAACCATAACCAGGCTTCTCTTCGCTTCTCGGTTCGCCACTGCTTATATACAGATAGGTTTTGATTAAAAAAAAGAACTATTCATCTTTCTACCCGGTTCCTAAGGGTAAGAAGTCACCTTAAACAAGCGCAAAGTTATAATGATTCCAATGTCAGTTGACACGTCTAGTTTTACAGTGTTACTCTAATATTATAGAATTTCGCAAAAATTTCCATCGAAATGAACGTTCAAAATTCATGTGACGTTCCCCGTATATTTTTATTGCTTTTTATGGCACTCCAGGTGGATTAGACATCTCACGTCAAACACATTCAGGTCGAAGAAAAAGGCTTATTGGTCTCGGAAAGGGTGTACGGAGTTCTGATTGGGTGGGCGATAGGCAGGGACTTAATCCCTATGCTGATGGGGTATTACGTTTATTTACGTATATTCTTAGTCAGTGACGTGACAAGTTTGTAGTGAATTGAAATAAATTTTAGTAAAAGCGTTCTTGAATTATTTTATGATTAAACATGGCGATGTGAGACCTTGGAGTAATGACTTTCAGGTTTTTGAGGAGCCCGCGGTGAGCCTTGTTGAAGAGTTTGTGGAAGTGGAATCTCCCAAATTTGCAAATAAAGGCATAGATGTACAGACGCAAGGGCATATTTTGAACATATACAAATTTTTAAAGGAAGAAAACTACAACTCTTCAGGTAATCAAATTGTAAATAGAATTTGTGAACTGACAAAACTTAGTCGGAGCAGTGTGATTTCAACATTACAAGGCAGTTGACAGATTTTAGCTTCTTTTTTTGGCAGTTTTGACACTTCTAAAAAAGCTCTTTTAAATTTGTTTCAAAAGTTTTGTTTACAAAAAGGGACAAAGATCTATAAAATGAGTTGAATCCGGAGGAAATAATAGAAGCTGCTTTAAGAGTCACTTTCGATTTGCTCCCTGACCACACATTTTTGACGCTCAAAATAAGTATACTATAAATATAGAAAATAAAGGACAAACCTATATGTAGTATACCTAATTATATAAATATGTATAAACTTAATTTTTAAAGGTTTATAGAATGATTAATACAAAAGTATAATTTTATTTTTTTTTCTGAAAAGAATATTATAAATTTTCATTTTCCTATTGTAAATAGAATTTATGAACTGACAAAACTTAGTCGGAGCAGTGTGATTTCTACATTACAAGGCAGTTGACAGATTTTAGCTTGTTTTTTTTGGCAGTTTTGACACTTCTAAAAAAGCTCTTTTAAATTTGTTTCAAAAGTTTTGTTTACAAAAAGGGACAAAGATCTATAAAATGAGTTGAATCCGGAGGAAATAATAGAAGCTGCTTTAAGAGTCACTTTCGATTTGCTCCTTGACCACACATTTTTGACGCTCAAAATAAGTATACTATAAATATAGGTAAATAAAGGACAAACCTATATGTAGTATACCTAATTATATAAATATGTATAAACTTAGTTTTTAAAGGTTTATAAAATGATTCATACAAAAGTATACATGTAACCCTTTTTGCAGAAACAAATCAAACATTTTGGGCAAGCAAGCCATTGAGGCTTTAAAATGCCTTGAAAATGTTTACCTGCGACTAAAGAATGGAATAGGATTAAGAATTTTTTGTAATTAGTATATTTTTTTGCTGTAAATAAACATTATTCTATTCTATTATATTCATGAGATGTTTTATCATTTATCATTATATTGCTTGATAAGTTGGCCATAACTGGTCGTCAATCATCACTGAATTAGCTGTGTGAAGCCAATAGGCACTGCTCTATAATCTTTTTAATGTTTTTTTACAATTTTACACAAGGTAAAAGTACAAAAATTATTGCTAACCACAAAAGTTTACTTGTTTTCGTTTAGTTTTCATGTTAAAAACTACAGGTCTTAGCGGCAATGGCTATCTAGCTAACAGGAGACAGAAGGCTAACATTTTCTTATTAGGGGTCTGTTCATAAATTTCGCGACGCGAAGCGATGAAATTGGTAGGTACTAAAATGTTTTTTCTGATCGTCTGAAAAAAAAGTACGTACGATGCACGACCGGAAAGTGTCTTTACAGATCTCTGAAGGTTTCCTGCGTCGACCTGTAAAGACCAATTTTCCGGTCTAGTGATGTAAATACCTATTACAGGTTTATTATTATTATTCTGTAAAGCGTAAAAGAGTTGGCCAAATCCTCAGGAAGCTTGATTTGTTTATGAATATTATAGCGAAAATAAGGTGCCAACGTTAGAAATGATGGGAAATAACTTACGGGAATATCCAGATTATATATACACATCTTTACAGACATTACGCGGATCCAGTGTCGGTTTCATTAGAAAAAACTAGACAAATGGATGGTAATAATGGAGCCGCCAAGAATTGTTTTACAGCGCTCCGAGTACGTGGTATGACACGCACGATCGGTTACTATAAATTTGACTTTTGAGGGCATTTGTGCAGATTATGTTAAATATATACATAAACATTATGGCACTGCTGTTATAATGGTTTTTGATGGTTACCCTAAAAATCCTGCAGTGCAGGGCACCACGAGTGCTGAACGGACAAGGAAGTGCAACACAAACACATTAGCTGACGTTATATTTGAGAAAACCACGGTAAACCTTACATCTCAAGAGAAGCTCTTATCCAATGAAAAAAACAAAAAACGCTTTATAGCACTTCTCATATCTGAGGCTTCCAACATTCAGACAAAACAGGTAGTCGAAGATGCCAATGTATTAATAGTCACCACAGCTAAATCTATCTATTGGCGAGGATATTGACTCGTACTTACGGTCAAAAACGTGTACCTCCGAAAATCAGGAAGAGGTAATTCACCGGCACTTATCTACAGCTCAGTACGATTTGCAGGAAAATGTTCTCCTCCTTTATGTAATAAGTCGCTGCGACACTGGTATAACATATTTCGCTATGGAAAAAACAAGTTTTGCCACTTATTTAAAAAAATCCACTGTTGCTTGACGAAGCCAAGAAGTTCCGTGATCCTAATGAAAAGGCAGGTAAGAAAATTTGAGTAGCCTTCTATGGTGGAGATCTCTCACGTCTATAGGTATAAGGTATAATAAATTTACGTCCAGTTTCACAAAACTTAATCTGGTCAAACTTCCACCCATACCGAATGCCGCCAAATTCCATATCATCAATGGCTGGGAGGAAATAAAAATCCATTTGAATGGGGTTGGAAAAAAGGAAGCAGAGGGTCAGAACCTATATCAACAGAAAGGGATTCTTAGCATATGCTCCAATTTGTGTGTGAAGATTTATAGCGGCCAATCCTGCGAAAATCGCCTAGAGTTCGTTTTTGACGAAGACGAAGATATTGATCCAATCTCTGTTTAACAAATTTAAAATGAGATGAATTGTAAACATTCTATTGTCCTGTAAATAAAAAAATGTTTTTTTAAATGGTCGATTTTAGCCTTTTTTGGGAGTTTCATAAATATTTGCTATCGTTTCCCTTAAAAGTTACTCCCAACCCTTTACAATATTCATAAAAAAATATCCAAATGAAGGATTTTGTAGGTAATTAAATTCTCTACCAGATCCTTTTTCAGAACTTTTACTTTAGACTAAAGTGTTACGGAATTAATGCCGTGTAAAGTAAAAAGAAACTGAAAATTTGGCCTAGCAAGTGATTTCAGTCATTTTTGGTTATTACGTAGCTCCGTTACTAATGATCACAGTATAACAATAGTACCATCACGTTGTAGACAATTTTAACTTCTTCAAAATTTTATATAACTTTTTTTGCGATTTAGTGGACTAAAACGGAACTACAGGCCACAAACCAAAAAAAATGCCAATTTTCGGTGATTTTTTCAAGATAGTTGAGGAAGCACAGGGGGGGGGGGATGACGAAACCTCGGATTTTTAACTAACCTACATAACATATCCAAAATTCAGAACTACCGGACCTTTTGTAGGGTAGAACCTTTCTATTCACTGTCCTATGGGTTGTTGACAGCAAAAAGTGTACGTTAAGTGGTCCGTGCTTTCGGGCAAAACGAGTAATCATTCTACATACTGAAAGTTAATTTGGGTTTTGTTCCAAATGCGCTGCTGCTACCTACAAAAAATATTAAACAATCTTCTGCAGACTATCACGAAGACATGGCGGCAGAGTTGTTTGAAAAAGGGATTGAGGAATAACTTATACCAAATATTCTGAAAAATTCGGGTGTCGTACTTGACAATGCTTCGTACCATACGCGTCAAATGACAAAAATACCAAACAGCAACACAAGAAAAGGTGACATGATTAAATTTCTGGAAACCAAAGGGTTATAAATGCCAGAAAATATTATTAGAACTGATTAAAAAGCAAAATTTTTAAAAAGACAATGTCGTTGATTGATAATCTTTTGAAGCAATACAGTCACACCGTTTTACGTCCTCCACCATATTATTGCATTTTTAATCGGATCGAGCTGGTTTGGACCACAATAAAGAAACAAATACGAAGGGACAATAATACACCACGAATTAGTGAGTCGCTTTTATTTACTATTAGAAATGTGATTGGACAAATAGGCCAAACAGACCTATGGAAAAACTGTTTAAACCATGTTATTGAAAACCTTCCACCACCGATTAATCCAATAATTATTTAATTTAATAATAATTCCAGTTCTGAACACTCGGATAATAAGTAATATACATTTTTAGTATGTATAATATGAATTTTCCTCAACTTTATAATATTTACTTTAATTTAAGAAGACTTGTAGGTGATACAGCCGCTTTTTAAATACATTCTGAGATGAACTTCTTTTAAATCACCAGTTTATCATGTATTTAAAGCATTTTGTATTATTCTGCATAACTAAATTTTCTTCGATATTATTTACATGCCTCCGCCTCTGTGTCACAAAGACGATGCCGACGTTTTATGAGGTTTTGGTGTTGATATCGTACCAACTGACATTGGAAGCACTATACCACCTTACCCACTTTAATAATACTGTCGCACTAAACACAAAGGGCGTAACTGCAGTATATTAATATTAACCTTTTATCTAATGTTAGTTAGCCTTAGATGGTTATTTTTGGGTTTTAATTTTAATATTCCTTAAGATTAATGCAAATTTTACAGTATTAAATGAACTAAAAATTTCCAACTTTGTCATAGTTTACGTTTTATCCAAACGAGAACTTTTTAAATATTTCATAAAAAAGTTAAAAGAAAGCAAAACTTTTAAAGAACTTCCCGCATAAATTGCAATACATTTTGTCGAAAAAGACGATTTCCAATTAGTTTTCAGAAATTTTTATAATTACAATTATACTGAATTCTCTTGATAGTTAGGGGTGGTTATAGATATTAGATAATAAACCTAAAACAGCATTGACGTCGGTTGGTGGTACCGAGATGATAGGAAACAATGCGGGGGAAGGGGTTGAGTCGCGACCCAACCCAAACCTGCTTCTGCCGCAGTTATAATTTTTTTCAAAATTGAACATTTTTTATATCAAACAAATAAATGTAACTCACACAGAAGGTGGAACCTAGTACGATGCCGTTTCGTCCTTATTAGGGACTCATCAGCTAGGTGTACCACAATGACAAAGAATTTCGGTCGCGCTTATGTGCCAAAAATTACGGCTCATGCGGAAAAAATCCTGTCAATGGCGCCCCCTGTGTGAACGATTGAAACCAAGAAAATAACACAGACTAATTATATGTCTCTCGCAGGATCGATCGGATGGGGTATGGGTGGTAGACGTATTTTAGAGGTTTTGTGAAATTATTCACCAGTTTATACAATGTCGGACTAAAATCTTCTACATTCCTTTTGATATTTACCATATAACTATGATATAATATAACGGCCCTGCTCTTGCATTTTCCGAAGAAAAAGCCGTAGCGATAATAACTCTCCCAATCAAGTTAGCCTGGAAAAAACGCAGACCCCAAAAATCCTCTGGGCGCGAGCAGTCTGCATCAGGCATGCGCAGTAGATTTTTCGCCTATGGCCTTGTCCATGGCCAACCCTGATTTGTACATTATTTTCTTTGTTTTTCAAAGTCATTATTGTTACACATTTTGCGACACTTGGGCCATTATAGTATCTCATAGTTATATAATATTTACTGACGGATATCTATGGATGCATAGATTCGTACCTTTTTTGTGTTTTCTTCGATTTCCTGACAGCCTATTATTTTAGTTTCATCAAAGTCAAAAATATGTCGAGTTTGTCTGACATATTCTGCTGAAGAATTTTCAACATTCAGTCTTTTTGCTTGAAAAAATATTATATAACAAACCTGTGTAGCTATTCCTGAAATCATCATCATTATCTCCCTGAAACGCACAGATCCTATTGGTGGATGCCACCGATGCCGTCGAAAATGACAATAACAACATGACTTTTGATAAAATTTGTTTCTACTGGTCTTTAGTTAAAGAAATAGAAGATACCAATTTCTATTAATATATTGTCATTAGTGTCATTTGTGGGAGAAATCAGCGTCATCGACCAATAAGAACTGCGAATTTGCGAGGAACTATTTTATTTTCCCTGATCTCAAGAATAGCGACACTGATGTTTAAAAAAAAACAATAAAATGTGACTTCCCTTCATCCTAATGTGCCGATTTACCAATCTATCATAATTTATAACATGAACTCTTGCTTAAATAGACTAACTTCTTAAAAAATAAAAGATTTTTACATTAATACATCAACATAGAGAGGTTAAGGAAAGGAGCAATGGGAGCATGCAAAATTATTAATTCCTAATTATTCAGACCTTTCCAAACTGCATTAATCTTAACGAATACTCTAAAGCCCAATTTTACAGCTGTTACTTTTCGACATGGAGGAAGGTAAGATCACGGACAGTTTTAAACTTTGTGGGTAATCTGGTTTGTTTGTGGGTCCGCTTACAAAAGATTAATTTGATTTACATTGTAAGTTTCTCCAAATAAACTATCTATTTGAAATATATTCCATCAAAACTATTAACCTTCTTATTTCAAAAATTACATTTATTTGTATTTTGAATAATAATTAAACCTATTTCTATAATACCTTTTAAACATATTCATTACATCAAAAAATCCAATTATTTTACTTTGATCAGCAGAATCGGTTGAGGAAACAAAAATACTCGTTTTTATTAAACATCTTATCAATATGTGTTCCCTGCCGTATGCGAAAGCTTACAAACCTACATCAAACAGTTTCTAAGTAGTTGCCTTATTTGACTTTAAAAAATTCTCTCTGTATACTTAAAAGGTAAACTAATCACCCGGTACTGTACTTACCTCTAAACGTAAGGCTTTTTCCCATAGACAGACTAATAAGGGCACAACATCCACCTTGGTCTTTTTTAGCCAGGTGTTTTCGAACGTACTTAAAGTAAAGGTGCTCTAACAGTAGAAGAATTGCGGCGAGCAATATTCCGGCCATTAAAAGCAAAAACGCTGATAAGAACTGCTCCAGCGCCAAGGGATCAGAGCTTTTGTGTTCCTAGAGTAAAAATAAAATAAACTTGATAAGAATTGTTTACAAAAAAGGCAAAACAACCTAAAAGAATCTAAAAACAGAAGATCAACAGATCTTGGATGGAAATAACGAAAATTCAAACCTAGATGAGCATCCCACAAGGACCACACAAAGGACCAAAGCGAAAATAAAGATCGCCTTGGGCAACCAGCGTAGGCTCGTCAGTGGTTCCACTGGTCACCCTCCCCATACATCATTAAAAACCATCACACACTGTGATTTCCAACTTTGAAGCACTCACAAATAGGCATCGTTCCGCACTGGTACTTATCAAAGTTACCTGATACGGATTCGTCCTGGCGTGTTAATATTTCCATTAGGATTAGGAACTGCTCCACCGCCAACAGATCGGAGCTTTTGTGTTCCTAGAGTAAAAATAATTGATAAGTATTGTTTACGAAAAAGAATTTAAAAAACCTTCAAATCAGTAACATCACCCGAAAATAATCTAAAAACAAAAGATCAACAAGATCTGTTTATCTTTTGTTTTTAGATTCTTTTCGGTTGAGGTAACTGATGTCACACAACACAACACAAGATCTGTTGATCTTTTGTTTTTAGATTCCTTTCGGTTGACGTAACTGATTTTGAGGTTTTTTAAGTTCTTTTTTTGTTTTTAATTGTCTTAGGAGCATAATCCTATTGGAAATATTAACTCGCCAGGACGAATCCGTATCAGGTAACTTGGATAAGTATCAATGAGGAACGATGCCTATTTGTGAGTGAATCAAAGTTGGAAATCAAAGTGTGTGATGGTGTTTATTGACGTATGGAGAGGGTGACCAGTGGAACCACTGACGAATCTACGCTGGTTGCCCAAGGCGAAACATCGTTTAATCATTTCTCTTTGGTCTTTTGTGTGTTCCTTGTGGGATGCTCATCGAGGTTTGAATCTTCGTTATTTCCACCCAAGATCTGTTGATCTTTTGTTTTTTAAGAATTGTTTATTTAGGGTAGTATGCTATTGTGATTTCACAAATATATATAAAACGATAGCTCTGCAAACCTTTTAATGAGTGAAAGAGGGACAAAGGGCAGGTAGAAGTATTATTAAGTGCTAAAAAGTCTTGCAGGGGGGGAGGGGCCAAAATTTGGGAAATTGCTTTTACATAATTGATGGTAGTACAGTAAAATTTTAATTTGAAGTCGAAAAAAAACCAAACAGGTTGAGCAGACCCCCCAAAGAACATACAGAAAACTTAGCCTGTTCTTTTTTTTCTCGACTTCAAAGGACAATTTACCGTACTGCCATCAATTATTTAAAACCATTTTTCCAAATTTTGACCACTCCCTCCCCTACAACACTATAAAAAAAATTTGCAACCCCTTCCCCCTAGCTTTTAGCACTTAATAATACTTCTATCTATTTCTTCAATGGGCCGTTACCCAATAGAACTCGACTATCGATATCCGACTAAATCTCAGTCAGCGCACGTCACAAGCTTTAATTTCATACCTCATTGGTACTGCTCTTACTATAAATAATAATATATAATCCACAACACGCGACTTCATGCATGCCCAAAAAGCGGTTCTCAAAGAGTTTTACCGAATTTCAGTCGCTGTGGCTCAGAGACTGTTTAATTAATTATAAACAATATACATATTTTTACAGGATTTTTCCGAGATCTACAACTTTTTGATTTAAATTTTTTTGGTCAAAATTCTTTAAAACTGATTTTTTGTAAATTCGGCGCCATCTAACTTTTTAGAAACTAACTACAGAATGTTGAGCACTTGGACAAAAATGGTGAAAATTTTATGCCGAATATTTTTCTTCTCAGACTTTTTTGCCTCCGACCAATAGAAATAGAGTTAGAAAGTTTTTTCAAAATGGCAGGTGGTTCCCGAGCAGTGGGGGAAACACATACTACATACATACTTTTAGACCGGCCCCCTCCCAACAACAATTTTAGCCTCCCCGGATTTTTTTCCAGGTACCCCCCTTATTTATGACAATTTTACTGTACCATAGGTGTTTCCTTCGTTTCGATCTTTCACCCAGAGGGCGCTATGGTCGGTACTCGACAGGAATTTCCTTCGCTTGAGCCGTAATTTTTGGCACATTAGCGCGACCGAGATTCTCTGTTCTTGCGGTACACCCAGCTGATGAGTATTTAGTAAGGACAAAACGACGTCGTCCTAGGTTCCACCCTCTCTGTGAGTAGAGATTGTCTGTCGCTGTAGTATACCTAGCTGGCGACTCCTTAATAAGGACGAATTCCATCCTCAGTGTTAGCCATCAAAGTTCATTTCGCACTGAAGTACAAAAACTCTTTTTTTTTAGTTAGATTTGTCGTGCACACAGCCATCATTCCTTTGATTTTTAAATCGTGCAGTACGGCACCTATCGGTTGTTTTGCGATTCATAATTCATTGCTTGTAGACAAAACTTGCATACAGATGTCATTTGTATGCTACCTCATCTAGTGCTAACTGCAGTAGGTATTTTCTTCATTTCGATCCTTCACAATCCACATAAATTTTTTCAGATTGAGCCGTAATTTTCGGCAGATACGCGGAAAAAATGTTCGGAATTTTTTTACAAAAATTGTGACTGATTATGTTACAAAATTGTGTAACAAAATTACATTTTATTGTATATTTTACAGTTGTCTATATTTTATACAATAACTTATATCAAAAATGATCATTCGTAAACGGAGTCAATAGAGAACAAACAAAAATATATTTTTCATGAAGGTAACTAGAAACTAGTTAACATAGAACCAATAATTCTGAAAACTGTTTCAGGTTTGTTAAAAAAGGAATAACCTATTCTAAAAAAATTGAACAAAGAAAGGTAATAAATAATGAAAATGTCTCAAATCTCAATCAAAATCTTAATCAAATTTCAACTATATTAATATTTGGACAGATCCCAACGAAATGTTTGAGACACAATCCACAGAACAATAATTACAAAGAACAATATAAAAAAGGTAAAAATAAAGTAATTCCCTAATAAAAAAAATTAAAAAACAAAAAAACCGAACCAATTATTTTGCGATTTATAAACGCTTGCTTGTAGACGAAACCTGCATAAAGATGGCATAATTATACAAGGTGATTCACGACGAAATGCAAATATTTGAATGGTAAGTATTACAGGCCAGGGGCAACTCATATCCAATGCTAAAAAAAATTTTGAGTCTTTTTGTCAAATATACAGTGTGATTTATAAAGATATTGCAAAAATAAAAACGGATATATCTCGGAAACCAATAAACGTATTTAATTTAACATAAGGAGCCCCAAAAGCTACTGCTACCAATGTATAAAAAAAATAAATTCTAGGTCTGGAATAAAAAACGTTTAGTTTTATATATTTTTGTTAAAAACAACACACTGTATACTGCAATTGGCAAATTTTGGTATTAGCACATAAAAGTTAAGAATCTTAGATTGTATTTCAGTTTTTTACAAAAAAAATAAAAACATCCAAATTCCAATCCTGAGATATTAGGGTTAAAAATATATCACGTTATATATTCCTAAAAACGTATTTTTAGGTTAAAACCAATTTAAGCATAAAAACATCAACACCGACCCTACCCAAGCAAAAAGCAGACTGGTACAGGGCCGGATTAATATTTTTTAATTCATTTTTATAAAATATACAAAAACATACTTTTAATTTATTAATAAACCCTATTTTAATTTGAAATCCGTTTTAGAAATTTATTTGAAGTCGTGGTCAAATTAAAATTTCAGGCCCGGACTAATATTTATTTGGTTTTATTTTTCCTTATTGGAACACACACACCCAGATCAACAGTCTAAGTGGGCCTTAAAATTAAAATTTATTATCCAATAGTGACTTTCTTGAAATCTTTATTGTATTTATTTATTTAAAATTTTCTATTACTACTCTAATTATAGCAAATAAATATTACACTTCATTCCAAATTGCTGTGGACCAGTTTTTTGACGTCGCAGACAATGACAGTTCCGTTTAGCTTCTGAGTTTAATTGTCAGCTACCTTGCTATGACATACGTACGATTTTGTTGATTTTATTGTTTTTTAATCAAAAATTTATTTTAAAAAAATAAGCTTTATTTTACTTCAGAAAAGTTATTGCAATTACACTCACATACTTTAGTACATTTTAATTTATATTTTGCACATTTCCTGAACTTGAAAAAACGCTTACCATTACTTTTATAATGTTATTAGTTCGTAAAAACCATTTTTACTCTTGTAAATCTCGAAGTAACTTACCCTCAAGATGATCCGGATTAGGATCGAAACGTCGTCACTTGATGTCAGTTTAAATAAAAATAATTGTCCAAAAAAGCTGAAACCTTTTTCATTTCAATTCAATCCAGTGGACGAAACCATAACAGCCAAAAACCATAAGTATTATAATTTGAACTGTGTCATTAATTAATTACTCGAACACGTTGGAAATGTGGGGAAGGAGGGTACCAAAGTCGTGTATTAGTTTTTCCCGAGATCCTTTCATAAAATAAGATTTAGTTAAAAAAAATCAAATTGACTAAAATACACAACATAATTTAAATTTTATGACGTCATTATGACATCTAGCATGTTTTTTTATAACCTTCGTTGCAAAAAAAAACAATAAAAATATCTAAGGAAAACATAATATTGATAAGACAAATAAAATTAAACCGCAATATTCTTCCACGGATTTATCAACAATTTTCCGTTTATTACGGTTCTGGAACTCTTACGACAAGGCGAAAAATGAAAAGTGACATATGGTTTAAAAGGAAATTTTATTTAAAAAGGGATCTAGCGAGGGTGAATAAATAACAAAATCAATGAATAGCGAGCTTTCCCTCAAAAAAGGTAATCATCACCAGCACCATACTGATGAGCACCACAAGTGCGAAATCCCGATCTACTGTTACCATTTCCTTTTTTGAGGGAAAGCTCGCTATTCATTGATTTTTGAAATTTTATTGTTTGTAATATGCTTCATTAGAGTTTTTTCGTACATATATGAATTTTCTTGGGCGTAGTTTGACGAATATCTGATAACTTTACTTTTTATGACGTTATATCTGGCGAACGGGAGCTTATGTCTCGGACTTTTTTTAAAGCTTAGAGATTCCTTTTTCAGAAAAACTAGAAATCTCAGATGCATCCAAGTTTGAAGTTTTTTATCTCTCTTGGGGCTAACACACCGGACTATTCTAATGGATGGATAACTCGTATATTTTTAATGACAAACCAAGAGTTTTTTGTACTTCAGTGCAAAATGAACTTCTTCATTTTCAATTGCTCGCCGTTTCGTCCTTATTAGGGACTCATCAGCTACGCTTATGTGCCAAAGATTACGGCTTAAACGGAAAGAATTTCTGTTCAATACCGACCATGGCACGCTCTTTGTGAACCTCGGACAACCAAGATGGCATGGCGTAGTGTGCCAGAGCCATCTTCCGTTTGTTTTTTATATTTTTACTGATTTCAATAATTAGTACCACCGTTTTTACCCATTTTTATTAAGTAAAATCACGCAAATTACATTTTTAAGCTTTTACAAAATGTATTTATGTAACGGAATCCATGCTCCAAAAACCATTTTGTTACTCTGTTGCCAAATTAGCAGATACTAAGAGGTAAAATATATGCTATTAAACAGTGGGAACCCTATTTTAAACTATTTTTTCCTCCAAAAAGTCTTTAAAAAAACCAACAGTCCCTTTCAGGTACATTATTTGTTAGTATGTAGTCAAAACGGTTCCTGGAAAGAACACGACGAGACATTGGACGTATGATGCGGATTCTGACTGGACACAACCGACTCAGGAAGCATCTATCTCTCATAGGGATCATGAACGAATCTGCCTTAGTAGTAAGTTTCCCACTTATAATTAGGCGAATTTGCCTCTATTTTTAAAACTACTAGGAATTGTGGATTAACGGTCATTATTTTGAATTTATGAATTATTGTTTGGTTAAGACTACTCTCCAAATATTTCGTTTTTGCACAATTGAATTAACTATTCCTTTTCCTGACGCAAATTACTGTTTGCCAACGTGGGTTTAATAATTTCATGCGAGCTAAACTAACGCCAGCCTCATCCAATGCTAAGGTCGACACTAAATCCGCACAGTCATGTATGGTTAGTGTTTCGATAATTGCCTAGTCATTAGGCATGAAAGGAGTCATTTAACAATTGTATGTATGCGTCTAACTGAAGCAAATGGACAGGAGTCAATATCTGGCTTATACAGTCTAATTAAAAAGGGAATCATTTACGTACAGACCGGAATTCTACCATAGTTTTGAAAAGGTTTTACTGGGAAAGATTAAAAAATGCAAAGGTTAAACAAATTGAATCTGAAATGGGTCACCTATGTGCAGGACCCGTACCTATTCTTGTGGTGAAATTTATATTTCAAATGGGTTTTACAGCCTTTTTTGCCACAGCACTTGTTCTCTGGAGGAAATAAAAAAAGGTGGAAATAAATGGTATAAGAATTTTTTTACTGATTTTGTTAGCCAAGATGCTCTACAAAGAATCCGATTGCTGTCACCCCGGCACCCTTGGGAATTTTGGAAAATCCAAGGTCGTCGCCATTTTTAAGTCAAAAAACTTGAGAAAAAAATTATATAGTTCTGGGCCAAATCAATTTAGTCGGTTTTTGGTGGTTAAAATCCAAATCCTGCAATATTTTTCCTGGGGGGTATCCCAATGGAGGGGGGCTGATTTTATTTAAGAAAATTGGGGCCCGCTTATATATTTCATAATATTTTAAAATAGTGAATGATGTTCAAAAGTCATTAGTTAGTTTTACAACAAGGTTGAACAGAGCTGTCAAAATCCGTAAAATAAAGTCTCCACATAAACAGTTTTACTCTGTACCTCATAAATACCTCCCACTCCTTCAAATTACCTCCAAATATTTTTTAAACTACAGAATTGAATTCAGCGGTCCCAAAAACCCTAGTATTGATGTATCACATGCCTATGTTAGTAGGTCGATTTTTTTCATAACATTAGCCCTTCCTCTGTCGGAGAACCCCCCAGAGAAAAAATTATGCAGGATTTGGATTTCAGCGACCAAAAACCAATTAAAACATATGCCACATACCTATATTTTGTTCAGATATGTTTTTTTAGTTAAAAATGGCCTCAATCTGGATTTTTTTAAATGCCCAAAGGTACCAGAGTGGGATTAATCGGACTCTTAATACAGAGCATCTTGTCGAACAAAATCAGTAAAAAAGTTTCTTATACCATTCATTTCGTACTTGAGGCGAAAATACTTGATGCTAAACCAGAATATTGTTTGGTGTAGGGGTTTCAGCTATTAAGGAACCTTTAGGAACCTGCAGGAAATTAGCTGATGGTTTAACCGTAGTTCCGCGAAATAGGGGTAGACCATAAAAGTGGGAGAAGGAGCGAAAGTAACGAATTAAAATTGGTTTGTATTCATAAATAAATCTTAACCACTTCTGCACCTTGCCTTGGGGGGTAAAAGCCGAAATTTTTGTAAGATAGCATGAACTGAATTGTCATGATCAAGATCTACCTCATTTTTATTCCGGATGACAATAGACAGTAGGTACTTTATTTAGCCAAAATCAATACAAACGTACAAAATTTACATTTTTTGGGGAAAAAAACATCGTTTAAAATACCAATTTAGTTAGAGTTAAATTTTAACCTATAATGATTAAATTTAAGATACAAAATAGACAAAATCGTTATATCACTAATAAATTATAATACAAGTTTTAATTAAACAAAAACTTTCCAGAATATAGAGGATTTTAGTAAAAACACGAAAAATAACAATTATAAAAATAGACACATACCACTATTACAGTTAAACGCAAATAAAGGATTTTAAAATAGACTAATACTAATATCACTAATGAATTGTTATATAAGTTACCGCATATTCTGATAGATAGCTAAGATAATCACTGATTGTGTATGGCTCAATTTCATATAAATAATTAAAACAAGCTTTTAATTGTTACCTTAAACAACTTAACTGATGCATAGTAAGGACTCTTTTCTGTTGTGGTTAGTCTATGTTGTGGATATATGTAAGTATGTTCTTTATGTCTAGTACTTTGCGTCTTGGTGAGTTTATAGTAGGCAAACTGAAGAGAATATGCCGTGGGAACATCTGAATATATAAATTGCTAAAACAGCTAATAATTTGTTGTCTTTCTTCTCCAGGACTGGTAAAATTTAAGGCGAAACAAAATACGTATAATCCTTTTTTGTAGTACAAACACGTCATTAACGGGGCTGCTTTGACCCCATAACAATATTCCATATTTAAAAAGAATATTTCAAAGTATATAGATTTAAGAGGGTTCTTTTAAAAATCTAGCCAAAACTCTGATTGCATAACTATCACAACTTAATTTTTCCTTGTCAAAAATAACTATAAGCACTCTAGCGCTATTTTCAAAACACAGTTTGTCTCTTTTGTATGTCAGATATTCAGGAGTATTTATATTCGGCAATAACAATGCTGTTGTTTTTTCGGTGTTCAAAATAAGTTGTTTTTTGACAAACCAGTCTTGAACATCTTCAAAGGGCATCTCCTGTCCTTGGAATCATTTTCCAGCAGTTGGACAAGCTTAAAATAGCTATTTAGGTATCTAGGTCATAAAGGAGGCGTTTAACGCCCGCGGCGTGAAAATAAAAACAAGAGCCGCCAGGCGAGGGTTTTTACATGCTGAGGATGTTAAACGTATTTTATGACTGCCATACATACAATGTTTTATGCACAACCGCATGATTTTTGGAAAAAAAATATTTTAAAATATTTTTTTTTGGTGTCAAAATCTCTCTAATATTTTGACAGTGGATAAATCACCAATTGACAAATAGTTAATTATTCGAAAGTGATTTGTTGTTTGGTTATTTCTGTCATTCTCAATCAAGCAATTTGAGACACAAACAGTTGCTTGTCCTTAGCAACCATATCAACAAAGTCATCATTACAAATAATGTTTCATTTTAGTCGCTATTTTGACCGTTTTTCTTGTAAAATATTATGGAATTTGAAAAAAAAGTAATCCAAGAGATATACTGGAGGCCGCTGAAGAGGCGAAGACGAATCTTTTGCCGGTCAAATCAAGAAAACTACGAAAAAACCTGTAAAGATTATGTTTTGTGGTGTACTGGTAAAAACATTCCGGAAAGCAACCTAATCGTAAAAGAAGACGCCTTACTTGCATACTTCAACGAAAAAGTGAAACAGCACAAGCCGTCTTCTCTACGGAGTTATTATAGTTAATTATTATTATTATAGTTATTATTTTTTTACTATAGGTAATTTTATTGTTGCGTTCGTTTAATAAAAATTATTAAAACAAAAATTTGCATTTTTTCGTCTACAAATTACACAAAAAAAAGAGTATTACAAAAAACTATAGAATGACTGCTTTTTATAAATAATTAAAAGATAATGAGCCACGCCCTCAGGCGTTAAAGTGCTTTATTACGCCCTAAAATGCGGGCGTTAAAGTGCACTTTAACGGCCGGTTGTTCATAAAAATACTTACCTGTTTACCAGGTCGACACGCTCCTGTCATCCAATAACGTCTAAGCCTCTCAAGATCGCCGTTTTCTCGAAAATCAAGCAGTCGTTTGTTGAACATTTTTAAATATTTGGAATTCCTAGGAAATGCTAATCCGTATCCTGTTTTGGCGTACCACGAGCCTACCTAAAAGTTTAAGTTTTATTTGAATATTAAATAGGCATTTTATTAATTCTTTCTTAATATAGAACAAAACATTATAGAGAATCGGTTTCTGTTAATTTTTGAAATGTTTTTGATATGGTTCGATACGCAATTTTTGTTATGGCCGCTACCTCCAGTTTGTACACCGTGATTAAAAAATCAAGCAAAAAAATTAACATAATATCCGTTTTATACCATATTTTACCTTCGTTTATGAAAAAATATTAAGTGGATGGATATTATTTTCGAAGACGTGATCGCCCCCAGTACTACTTATACAGGATATAGGAATAGCGTCCATTGAATGAGAAAGCTATTTAAATTACATGTACTAAAAAAGATGCCTAGATACGCAATGCCGTCAAGTGGACAATTTAGAAAAAGTGATTCAATCTTTAGAAATTATTGACGCCACTCTTACATACGTAGTTTGCAAACCGTTAGACGGAAACAAGTAAGAAACTAGGTTTTAATTACAAACCCGCTTCTCAGGGTTTATGTGTGGTTCCTTTATTGAAACACCAGATTTTCGTGACTGAAACGTGATAGTCAGAAAGTCTTGTCTTCAAAAAAATTATGAACAAAAAAAAAATTAACTCTGTGTTTCGGACTTTCATTGTCTATATTTTATTTATACATGACATTTCGATCAGTCCAATCTCTGATCGTCTTCAGGTGCAAACTACAATCTTTTCCCAAGTCTACGTATTTTTATACTATGGGAAATCACTCAACCGTGAAGTTAGAAGTTAGAAGTTAGCTCCGCCCAAGAAGGAGCTTCCAAATATTTGGAATTTCAACACTTGGGTTACTGAAGATACCCTGACTCTGCTTAATAAAGGCAGATTCAAGGAATTTTCGTTTCTTCCAATGTGACTCCTTATGCAAAATGTTTGCTTCTGTCCACTTCATTCGATGTTGTTTTGACCATGCATGTTCGGCGATTCCTGATTTCGTTGTTTCATCTCTTTGGTTATTCATCTGATGTAATAAGCCTTCACCTTCACCACATTCACAAGGAACTTGGTAAATACATTCCTTATTTTGTTTGTTCTCCGGCTTTGTTTTACTAAGAAGGCTCCGAATCGCATTATTACATTTAAAAGCTATTTTAATATTAAAGTTGTTCGCTACTCTTTAAATTTTTTCTGAAACTTCTTTAATGCATGGAATTGTAAGGAATGCCTGGTTTTGTTCTTGTAGTCTCTGTCCTGTTTGCTGAAATTTAGAAATAGTATCTTTTAAAAATTTAAGGCTGTAACCATTCTGCTGCAGATCCTTCTTAATGTTTCTTATTTCGATTGCCAAGTCATGAAAATTGTTAGAAATTTGAACGGCTCTGCTTAATTTAAATATTATCCTGTGTGAGTGCGTTTACGATAGACTGTTGTTTTGATGTTGCTTTTTACTCGTTTGACAAGTACATCCAGAAAATAAATTTGACAATTTTGCATTGTGAATTTAATGATGGGTGTTGCACCTGAAGACGATTAAAGATTGTACTGATCGAAACATCGTGTATAAATAAAATATAGACAATGGAAGTCCGAAACACAGAGTTAATTTCAAACACATCATAGTGTCAAACTTGCAATAAAAAAAATAATTTCCTACGCTCTTTTTTTTGTAGCTACTAACGCTATCTTTTCGATATTATTGCAAACACAAGTGCCGTCGATATTGCGTCGATATTTCACACAGGAAATGTTGTAGCCGTACACGTGCAAATCTTGTATTGTAATGAAAGTAAAACTCGTGGCATATCGGACAAAGCGTTTTTGTTTCTCACTTTATTACGACCAGGCCTCCAATGTCTAATGGAGAATCCAGACACCTACAGACCTGTTTCGTCCTTATTAGGAATCATCGGGGAGTCATAGGATTATACCTGGCAGTTGAAGCTACACAGTGACCATGCACACCTCTAGAATTTAAAACAAAAGTTTGTAATCCTTGGGGACGTAGCAACTGTGTGCGCCACCTGTCGAATAAACCGAGAAACAAAAAAATCAAAATTGAAAAGTGCAAGACACCGTAAATACACAATCCTGTACCGTTCAGCAGGTTATAAAGTAGAAACCTGTAAAAGTATAAGCACCGCCCCCAATTGGAGCTTCATACTACGTGGCCTTAATTTTAAGGCATCAGCAAGCAAAGTGGACTAGGTTAGACTTCTGAACCGCTGGAACGATTTTCATCCAATTGTCATAAAAAAAAATATTATTTTATAATAAACACGGCTTGATTATTATTATGAAAACCCATAACTTTAAAAACGCAATAACCAACCCATATAGGCGAATTTAATGGTTATTAGTATTTTGATGGAGGGGGTAATGACATATGGCAAACCAAAGATAACCAATTGGTTGAACTAAGATATTTTGGTTATTCGCTGATAAATGGCTCTAATTTGACGTTTTCCGTTTTTGGACTAAACTACAAAATTTGAAAAATGGCCAATTTCACGTTTTTTGAATAAAACAGTAAGCGTTTACATTGTAGGGATCCTAATGTGGAAAGTTTCAATTATTATTAAATCGCGGCGGTAACGCGCATCGATTTTATGTACTTCTTGTCACGGTCACTTTTACTCGATGCTGATATATAGGTTCTTTTTTATACGCATTTTGCGATATCCAGACTTTCACTGTTTTACCCTATATACAGGGTGTTTCACAACTTATCTATAAAAATTAAAGACGTGATTCCTAATACTAGTCTGGGTTTGAAATGACGATACATTTCGCTTAAATTTGTTAAAAAGTTTTCCAAAAAAATATCAAAAAAAGTTCTAAAACATTTTTTTTGCCTTCGACTGTACATTGAAGCTTATAAACAAAGTACCTAATAAAAAACAATCATCAAGCAGGCAAGTGCGTTTCCCGCCTCGTTCTTATCTCGGTATCGTACCCCAGAAAGTAAACATAATACTCAATATTAGGCGATTCACTCACGTTGCGTTGTGGTGCGGAGTATTAGTTTTTTAGTGATATTTTTTTGTGTTTTGTTGTAAAGAATGACATACAACCTTAGAACATTGAAAAAGGAGCTTTTTTTCAGACCTAGGGCAGCGTGTTTGAGTTCAACCCATTGTTGTCATGTTAACCTAATACGTTTTCCCCTGTTTTTAATATTATTTAAAATACCTTCAATAAGTTTTAGTTCCGTTTAATTAAATGGTCTATGTTTCTACAATAAAAACTTAAAAATGTATTCAAATAGGATGTAAAACTATAAAAATAAGAAAAAGGTGCTATGGAAATCCCTATCCACACTGAAATTAATGACAAGCCGGCAACACAGATTTCCTGCCTTTCTTTACCAAGAATGGACAAATATGACGAATTATAATATTTAGTTAATATTTTAATTTAACGTACCTGTGAAACGAAATACTGCGGTCCCTCGGCTTCTGTTTCGAGTTGCATATAATAATACACTTCGGAACCATTTTTCGGCAAAAACTTATTACAAAAATATCAAAAAAACACTATTGACAAGTGCTGAAATTTCCACTTTAAAAACAATAATGACATTTCAAGAAAAATCGAGAAACCGCAACAATCAATGTTGCCACGTTGACTACAAAAGAAGATATTTAAGGAAAACACATGTTAAATTTTCAAAAAACCACGAAAGTTTTAAATAGTTTGTGAGTATTATATATTGTATATATCTTAAAAATCTTAAACCTCATTAATTGATTAATAAATAAGCGTCAAAACTTAGTCCAAATTTAATAAGTTTTTTTTTTGCATAATTTTGTTATTAAAATTGGTAACACAGATTTCTTTCTCCCCTTTCCCCACTGTAGATGTTGCACTCAAACAACCAGTGTAACCAGACAGACCAGACTCCTTCTAGTAGTTCAATCTTCTAAGCATAAAACTATACATACATACATCTTGAATAATTACGAAAGGAATAAGTGGATATTGTTTTAATTTATAACGAAGCACAACAACCCGCTGCAGAAGCTTACCGAATTTATTCCTGTGTCCCCTTAAATTAATTAATTTATTTAATTATGACAATATTCAGCGATTAGGGGTTTTTGTCACTTTCTATGTATCATACTTCATCATCATTTTTAGTAGTACAGTCATGTCATGGAAAAATGTTCCCTAATTGAAAAATTTAATCGTAATCGTTTTTTTTTATATATTTTTGTATTACTTGCAGGCCACTTAATATTGTCACAGTAATAATAAGGCTAAGGAATGCCTACTTCCTACTCTTAACTTTATCCTGTTTATTTCGTTATAAGTTTTTAGTTGTAACGGCCGGACTATTTGCCTAGGGGGTTGAGATACGGGATCTCGTCGAGGGTGAACACCTACGCTGGTTGCGACCGAAATTATACCACAAAATGTAAAAACAACTAGAAAGTTTAATTTATAAAAACACAAGATTAAAATCTGCCAAAAGGGCTGGAATTACAACAGAGAGACAAATACACTTACGTTTTTTTATACGGATTGCTCTGTCACAACTCTAGACGGACACGCTGTCTACCCCTTCCGGTATTGTAGACACGGTACCCTTGTCTCGGTGCTAAAAACTGTCTGTCCTAACCACTTTCCAATTTCCCCCAAGTAAACCTCTTGCCCCCCCATAAATCCATCGCGTCATAATTCGTTCGATGACCGCAGTCCAAATCGCTGACTTAGCTTACCTGCTTGTTGGGTGCGCTTCGATCGAACGAATTATAGATTTATAATAATTAATTATAAATGTGTATATAAATTTGGCATTTTTGACCATTCGTTACATGCCTTCTAAAAAAAACGCCCTCATTTTTGCAAGCTTGAGAAGAACGGAGCGGTACCGTGGAATTGGGCCGTCCAGAGTCGAAAAAATCAGATTGCACGTACACTACAATTGATTACCTATGCTTAATAAATTTTACATTGAAACCTTAAAAATAAAACTACACTATCTTGCTTTACATTTCAAATTCCTAAAACTGAACCCTTATAAAACTTATTGTTGCATGATTCTTACAAAATGGCGCCATCATCGAAATGTTCGTTACACCGAAAAGAAAGAATGCCCTTCTTCTGTGGCACCCTCACACTGTACCTTGATTATTGTCTATCACCTTTTCCCATACGCGTCCGTGTTCTTCCATTCTGAACCTCAATTTATATAACTGTCCGACCAATTATTATCAGCACTTTTTTGGAACAGTCATGGTTGCCACGGCTACTCATTGCCCACCACAAACTAGAGTTCCACCATTGTCATCTTGTTCCTTGTTGAAGGAACTGCTGAATGTCGCTTCTGCGAGTGACCTTAGTTTCTGTGACCACTCGTGTGTTTGTCCACCACGAACTGGGGCTAGATCATTCTCTATCTTGTTCCTGCTGAAGGAATCGCTTAATGTCGCTTCTGCGAGTGACCTTAGTTGCTGACTCATGGCCCACCCGATGAACCGCCTGTCTCGGTGCCAAAAACTGTCTGTCCTAACCACTTTCCAATTTCCCCAAAGTAAACCTCTTGCTCCCCATAAATCCATCGCATCATAATTCGTTCGTTCGTTCGATAATTAATTATTATAATTAATAATCCGGCGCCTCCACCATGTCACAGTAATAATAAGGCTAAGGGATGCCTACTTCCTACTCTTAGCTCTATCCTATTTATTTCGTTATAAGTTTTTACTTGTAACGGCCGGGTTGAGTCAACAGAGTTGGCCCAAACCGGACTATTTGCCTAGGGGGTTGAGATACGGGATCTCCCTCGAGAGACGGGTGAACCCCTAGGCTGGTTGCGACCGAAATCATACCACAAAATGTAAAAACAACTAGAAGGTTTAATTTATAAAAATACAAGATTAAAAGCTGCCAAAAAGGCTGGAATTACAACAGAGAGACAAATACTTTAATTAGCGTGCGACACTTACGTTTTTGTATACGGCTTGCTCTGCCACAACTCTAGACGCTGACACGCTGTCTACCCCTTCCGGTATTGTAGACACGGTACCCTTGTAGGCCACTCATGGCCCACTCGATGAACCGCCTGTCTCGGTGCCAAAAACTGTCTGTCCTAACCACTTTCCAATTTCCCCCAAGTAAACCTCTTGCTCCCCATAAATCCATCGCGTCATAACTCGTTCGATGACCGCAGTCCAAATCGCTGACTTAGCTGACCTGCTTTTTGGGTGCGCTTCGATCGAACGAATTATAGATTTATAATAATTAATTATTATTATTAATAAATATGCAATTATTATCTACTGGGTGTATATAAATTTGGCCTTTTTGACCATTCGTTACAATATGCCCTAACAATTTCTGAAATAAGTTGTGAAACACCCTATATCTAAACCCGATAAAAACGCTTGAAATTGCTTACATTAGCCTTTATTAATACTCGATTTGACATTTAAAAGAGCAGCAAAACAAAACAGACTATTCGTTATCTTAAACAAAAAATTTCTAGAAAGTACCCAATGACATGAGCTACAAGAATTCATACATAGTATAGTCCGATTTTTTAGCAGTTGCCCTAACATCATAGTAGAGCTTAGGAACATAGAGGGTGTCCCAAAAGTTTGAGTTTAGCCTAGTATCTGCAAAACCAAAAGAGGCAGTGAAGTAAAATATTACCTAATTAGATGGTTTACAAAAAAGTATCTTTTTGAATGCTAGTCATCGTACCGGTTATTAAGGAGGCGCAGCTAGGGCGGCGACAATAATTTTTTTAAATGAGATACCCTGTATATTTTGGAAAAATTAAATAGAGCTTTTCCTTCTGTTTCCAAAAACACTTAATATGTTAGTTTTTAAAATGGGAAAATCATCTCTATAAGACCAATCAGTTAAACAAGAAAACTGATATTTAGTGATTCTTTGTCTAAAGCATTGATTTTATTTAAAAGTTTTTGTCATTTTATGTAAATACCATAATAGGTAACATATTAGGTATTTTTGAAAGCTAAATGAACAGCTCTATTTAAATTTTAGACATTATACATTCTATATCTATATATCTCGTTTAAAAAAGTATTGTCTCCGCCCCGTTAATGAACGGCGGCAAAATTAGCTTTCAAAAAGATATTTTTTTGTAAACCATCTAATTCTGTGAAATTTTACTTCTCTGTCTCTTTTGGTTCTGAAGATTTTAGGGTGAATTCGGATTTTTAGGACACCCAGTATGTTCTATAATACAACAATAACTCTTGTTAGCAAAAAAATAATCAGTCATTTTTAAACTGTTATATATTTGAAAAGGAAAATGTGGAAAAAGATGTCGTTTGAAGGGCAGTAATAAATTTAACTTTTTTACAAGCATCAAGCTTCGGAATTTTCTTACGAATATTTTCCAAATTTATTTTTTAAGGATACACACAGAACAACAGAAAAAAAATGCATTTATAAATTACTTAGTTATCTTTATCATGGTATTTGTTGGAGATTTAGAAGTAACAATTGGTTAAAGCTGTTGTAAATATAATTTAAAGAACAGCAAAAAAAGCAAAATTTTACTCGTTTGTTAAAAGCATCCAAAAATACATTAAATATTTTTAGTTATTACTTTTCTTCCATCTAAAGCTTATTTGTTTTACCCATTGCATTACCAATACGTATGATGGTTTTTCGTTAACGTACACTATCAGCATCATAAAAGTGGTAAACAATACTTTTTGTTGTAATACCTTGGTCTATTTTTATAAACAAAGTCACCCTTTATTGTATTTTTCTTAAACTGTCAAAGTATGTCATTCTGTATTTCAGTCTGACAAATAAATAAAAAATTGCCTCCATAAATTTCTTTATTTGATAAAGCCCAACTCCTGGCAAAACTACAACTAGGATGGTCAAGTAGGGACGTGGCTAGAAATTATGGATGCAGTAAAACCACGATTATAAAAATTAAAAAACGATGAGAAGAAGATCAGACCAACTCCGTTCTCAACTAAAAAGCCAGTTAACTCCTTCCACCTCAGTGCCTTTAGCCTAGTGTGGCTGCCATTTTTATAACCCAATTGACAAGTAAAACATGGATTTTCTGTCAGTTTGGTGTCAATATGGCACCGATCATAGGCCAGAGGATACTAAAACGAAAATGAGTTAACTGGTTTTTTAGTTGAGAACGGTGTTGCTCAGACAATAGAGAGAAAACAAGGGACTGGTTTATTGAAAGTTTCAACTGATGAACAAGAATATGACCTATACAAAGGCAAAGAGCTCAACCCAATTTCCAGGATGTGTAAGAGTGGCACAAAATCGAGTAAGGAAAGGTTCTAATTTAAGATATCGCGTAGATACTAAAAAAATTAAACTTACGAATGAAAAAAAAACATGCCAAACTTGGTTTCGGGAGCAAAATATTGAAGTTCTGCCTTGGCCTGCGAAAACTCCAGAGGCCAATTCTATGGAAAATATCTGGGGTTTCACTTCAAAAAAGCTGGAAAACTTTAATATTGTACCGGAAAATCAACAGCACTTGATCGAGTTAGTAGTCAATGCTTATGAAGAAGTTATTGGTGAAAATGAAAACCATTTTGAAATTTTGGCTGATTCTCTACCAAGAAGATTACATGGTATAATTGAGGTGAATGATCCAATGACTAGATATTAAAATTTACCCAATAATTTGCTTCTATTGTTTTATAATTTTCGTTACAGTTGTGTTTGTTCATTCGATTTATTATTTTATCATAGACGGTTAAGTATGGTTTAAAACGGACATTTTATTATTAATTTTCTCCTTAATTCTGACTCACCCTGTACTAAATTTTTTCCAGTCAACAAGTTTAGTAAATTAATGTTATGGTTTTCTACCTCCAACAAAATTTTAAAAGCATTAATTCTTTATCTAAACAAATATATTTTTTGTAAATCTTAAATGTAACTTACGGTTAATAGCCTGCAGTCTTCATCTTGTGATGTTAAATATTCCAAAACAGTTCCGTCATAAATAAAGGCATCAATGTCTGCCGAAAGTACTTTTGCTACTCCCTCTACTACTGTCGTTTTGTTCCAGGTTTTCATGTAAGCGTGCATTTCTTTAAAATATTTTGCTATTGTCGAATCGGTGTGGGACCAGGGAATAGTGCCAAATTTAAAACTTGGTTTATGGGAATATGGTCTGCTTAATCGATGATCGTCCAAACCTGAAAGTAAAGATCAATTTAGTCCCGGTATTACATACATTGGGTTGGGTTAGGTGGTTCTCAATAATTTCCGGGAGTACTTCTGGAGCCTTATTTTTGAATCTCGAGAGACGTTACTCATTTTAAATTTATGTGTAGATAGAGAATACCCCTACCTACGATTAGTGTCGTTAATAGAGACTGTGCGAAAATGTAATATTCTTATTTTCTTATTCACTTCAATTTGTTGAGCGATAGCATATATCAAAATTTTGTCTAATCTAAATAGTAAGTCTGGAACACACTCGTCATGAAGTGATTTAGTTTAACCCAAATATCCTTACGGTTTTCTGTTTCGTTATAGTGGCGCGCATCAGACAAAGATAGTGAGCAGCAGAAATTCGGGAGTAATTTTGTTAATCGGGCGGTTTAGTATATGAATGTTATAATAATACAACGTAATTTTTAATTTTCTGGTGTAAAAATTAAAGAATAATTTAACAACAAAATCAGAAAATTTTAAGATTAGTTTTTTAAAGTCAACTGTGTCAGTGTCCCAGTTAAAGTGAATTTATTTTATTCTGTTGGCAACAGCTTGTTTTTCTGGAAACTCTGTGTTGTGATTGGTCATGCATATTTTTGAGGAAATAGAGTCCAACAGTTACTGACTAGAATCTGCCTTTTTTATCCTCGAGCAAATTTTACCTTCATTTTTTTATTTAGCTCTTTTAATTCCACGTTCGAATTATTAGGCATCTTCAGGGAACTATTTAAATATATTTTTGATTTTTTTTTGTTTTGTTTGCTGTCCAAAAATATTTTTCTTTGGAGCAACGAAAAGTACCTACATTTTTAATAGCAATATTTTTTTCTTTGTATCTTTTGTAGTTTAGCTACATGCTTTGGTCATTAGTTTTGCATATTTAGTTTGGATTTGATGAAAAGTAATTTCCCAATTAAAAGTGGTTAGTCGCGAAACTGGATCTGCCTAGTTTTCTTTAAAATTTTAAGCTAGTATTTGAGATCATGCTCATTTAAGGTCTCTGGCTTTATAACTGTATTTTAGGTTTTTCACTTACTGAAGCACATTTGTTTTGGAATTCTGGGTTAGACAGTATTAGACAACCATTTATTTTTATCGTGTGACGATTTAAGAATGACTATTAGTGATTTTTTATTGTTTTAGTATAGAGTTTCGGTCTCAAAACTGGAAGTTTATTTGATAATTTTTATCATTGTGCATTTTGCATGTCTTGTTTTCAGATTTTCACGGCACTGTGTTTTTGCAAACCTGCCTATTGCATTTAATTTCCTAATTTATCTTTTTAAAAATTGTCATAAATTTTACCTACCTTTCCTTTTGTCTGAAAAATATTTTCTTGACACGTTTTTTTTGATTTTTTTGCACCTACCTACCTACTTACATGTCTTTTTCGAATAGAGTAAAAGAGTACCTATTTCTGAATTAGGTATTTATTTTCCTTTTATTTCATTTTATTTGCTAACATTTTATGAGAAGAAAGCACTATATAAAAAAAAGTTCATTCTTTTTTTTTAGCTTTCAACTTAGTTATTCAATATATATTTTTGAATGCTACGTTTTGTAAAGGGGATTTTTACTGATTTTTGCTAATTTTTACTAGATTTTTGCTGATCTTTGGTAATTTTTAATAGGTTTTTCTTAGATTTTTTTTTTTGAGATATAGATGGTCAAAGTTTAAAAAAACGTCGTTTTGGGGTATATTGGCCACGCTCAAAAAGGCATTTCCTGACCGAAATAAAATAAGTTATTGACGAATATGGTTTACTAAGGAACCACACATGGACTTTTCTGTATAAAGGGGCTAGTCAAAAAAATCATTTTTTGACAATTTTTTATGTTCCTTGATATAAAAATAAAAAATAATTATTTTGCAACTTAAAAATCTAAATATTCTTTTGCATTCAGTTAAAGTATTAAGTAAATAAACTTTAAATAAAATGAATTTAATTTTTTCATTTTTTTCGTAGCTACGAGGTACATGCAAAAAGTTCTATATCATTATTTTTTTTTATTTCTTTAAAACTGATCGAGAGATATTAATTTAATTTTACGTACACCTTTATCATACTTTTATCTAATAGAGGGTGCCATTTTTTTACCACTTTTTTATGTTTTACATTGGGGATCATGATCTATAGGTATCTATAGGTTCTCTAAACTAAATAATAACACTTTTGGTGGGGCTGGATTATCAAACAAACAATACGCTATAAATTATGATTATGGGTGATTGCTCTCTCTGATTCCTATAGAGGTATTATATTGAGTACTAGTCAAAGTCAGTGGCTCAAAAATAATTTTTTTATTTTTATATCGGGAAAAATAAAAAATTGTCAAAAAATTATTTATTTGAATAGCCCCTATATAACACCTGTTAAAATTTTACTAACATAATAATAAGAAAGTTCATGTGTGGTCCCTCAGTAACCCATATTTGTCAATAGCTTATTTTATTTCAGTCAGGAAATGCATTTTAGAGCGTGTCCAATATACCCCAAAATGAAGTTTTTTTTTAACTTAGGCCGTCTATATCTCTGGAACTAGACATACAAATCATTTTATATTTACTCATTTTTCGTATCTCATAACCCACTAAAACATACTATAATTTGATCAAATTTCACCGAAATAATTTTTCAATGTATTTCGTGCGGGGTTCTTTGATTAAATTGTTGATCTAAATTTCCTTTTAGATTTGCTAGAAAAATTAAAAACAATTTTTTTGGTAATCCCTATTTATTTTGAGTTATTTTCGGTACACCCTAATCAACCACCCGAGGTAACGTTACCCCAGGAAAAACGCCAGGGATAGGTTTCTAAGCAAGTACAGTCAGAGAAAGACGGTAGCTGGGAGACTGCAGTTGAGCAGCGCTGTCTTATAAACTTGTTACCAAGGTAAAAGAAACATAGAAGATTACCAAATAAAATTTAAATTTAATGTATTAAAATCAACATTTCAATACATTCCTTTGAACAACAATTTTTTTTACACCCCATCATTCGACACAAATCTATGTCATTCCCTGCTCAAGAACTAGGGCCCTGGAAGGGTTCTTCTTCCGTACTCTTCAAAAAAAAAATGCATACATGTATTTTTTGTATCCTGCAAAATTTACTTTTCTAATACTGTTTGTATTCCATTCATCAGTTTAAAATAGCTGACGGTATGCGCCACACTTATTTTGATAATAATTTTTAAAGTCAAAAATGCTGCAAATTACAAGATATACGAAAGCAAAAATTTTTACTCGAGTTATAGAAGACGGCTGGTCTATAAAGAGAGCGGTCACTCATTTTGGGGTTGATAAATTGACGATGGTACGATGGAAAAAGCGTTGGATACAAAATAATTCGATGAATAGAAAACATGGATCAGGACGAAAGCCTTTCTGAGATATAGGATGAAAGGCTTATCGACTACCTCAGACAAAATCCTTTTTCCCAGGTTCCTTATCAACTATTAACAGAAGGGTTAAAAAATCTGAAATTTTCTGTCGATTTGCTGCAAAAAAACCTTTTTTAACGGAAGAACAACAAGATACCAGGGTTATTTCTGCATATTCTTCATGATATTGAATTCTGGGTGGTCTTCACACATGAAAATATATTTTAGTCATCTTCGAGCAGCAGAAGAATTTTAGTGCATCCTCCACAAATTCTACTTCGAGCTCTCTTTCTTCAAAACTCGCTGCGTTGGCGTTTAGACTACACGATAAACCTCGTAAGTTTAGTAGTAGTAGTAGTAGTAGTGGAACCAAGCAATTAGCCCTTTTATAAACTCTTTTTACCAAAACCCTGTGCAGCCCCGCTTGATGTACTTGCCATTTATGATCCAAGTTTTCTTTTTCTAAGAGAGCTTAATTTTTCCTGACATAAGTTGACCAGAAAATCGAGGGTCAGTCCCAGTTTCGTTGGTCGAGGTCGTCGTCAAAGTCTTCAGACGCATCTCTTGGAGTGGAGTCGCTGCCCGAAAGTGCAAGTCACGACTCTTTTAAGTCACTTTCTGTCGTCTCCCGCTACCAAATCTGTCGGAGTTCAGCCGCGTCCCATGCAGTCCCGATCTCGGAGAAGTCCAGGTCTACTTTTTTGAATCATTGGCTGTCGCCAGGGTCTCGTTTACCCAATTTGTCGAAGTCCTCGGCCGTCCACTTTTGAGTTGCGCAAAGTTTTCGGTGCAGTGTCAACCGTGCCGCCTACTTCTACCTCGTTTTGACTGTAGAGCTGCTGCCGCCCATCGCGAGTCGTCTCAAGTCACTTTCGGAATTGTGTGAACATATATAACATATATTTATTCTATAATAATAATAAGTACTTACATATCAACTACAAAATAAAGAATAAATATACAAAAAAAACCAGCTAAAGTCAAAGACTTGTGTGGTTAAATTTTAACCTAGCTATGTTTAAAATAGCACAAAAAATATTTCAATTTATTCTGCTCAAATTTAATAAGAAATTATATGACACAAGAAACAGATATGTAGACTTATAAGTTATTTTTTAAGTCAATAATGGAATGGATGTATAATCTAGATTTGCTTTCAATCCATAATTTAACTTTTTTTTAAATATAAATTTATTTCTTATTATTTTTATGTCATTTGGGAAAATATTATAGATCTTCGGACCTAGATATCCGAAACTTCTCTGTAATATAGTTTTGGTGGGTTTAAGAACTTGAATCTGATTTTTGTTAAACCGAGTATTTTTAATTACTGGGTTTATAGACTTCTCAGAGAAATGTTGTTTTTTTATTATGGCTAGGCAGAAAAGCTGCCGGACATCAAAAATCTTACTTTCCGCAAAGAGTTGCTTGGTTGGATATCCATAATCTTTTTTAAATATTATCTTTTGAACCCATTTTTGGACTTTTTCGAGTTGATTAAGATTTATTAGCAGCACCACCCCAAGGGACCCCATCTATCTGTTAAATAGTCTCTCATGATCTTCAAAGCATTTCCCCTAATCGCACATCCCTCCAAGCATTCTAAAAAATTACTGTGGTTTACTGTATCAAAAGCTTTTTTCAAATCAATAAAAACTACCAAAGATGGATCGCTATTGTTTAGAGTTGAGTACATTTTTGAAGTCAAAGAGATAATAGCGTCTTCAGTAGATGTATTTTTTTTTATCCAAATTGGTTTTTTGACAATATTTTGAGTTTTCCCAGAAAACCTTTGAGTCTACTTTTTAAAATTTTTTTTAAAAGTTTAGTCAAATTAGTAACTAGAGATATTGGTCTATAGTTGTTTATATCCATCCTATTACCACTTTTAAATATAGGTTTCACAGTAGTTTCCTTGAAAATCGCCGGAAAGACACCTTGTTCAAGACAACCATTAAAGAGTGAAACTAGCGGGTAAGAGATTTCTTTTGAAATTGACTTTATAAGTTCTGAGTTTATTCCATCAATACCAGAGGATTTTCTGTCTTTTAATTGTTTTATTAAATTAATTATTTCTGAGCAATTTGTCGGTTTTAAATATATTGAATTTAAGGTATTGTTTTTTTCCTTAAAATCTAAAGGCATGTTACAGTTGCTAATTTTTTTGGCGAGGTCAGGACCAACATTTGCAAAGAAATTTGAAAAATTTTGCGAGATTTGCGCTTGATCAGAGATAACAACATTATTAACTTCTATACTCTCAATCTCGATTTTTTTTATTATCCCCCGAAATATCTTTTACACACCTCCATAGCTCCTGAGAGTTGCCTTTATTTTCTTCAATTTACTACCATTCTTTTTTTGTTGACTTAATCAAGAAATTTAAGTTATTTTTATGCCTCTTATAATTATTTACATTGTCTCCCGTTGGATTTTTTTTGGAAATCTGCTGTAGTAAATGTTTTTTTTTAATCGATTTTAAAAGACCCTGTGTTACCCATGGTGTTTTTTTTATTTGTCAATTTTTTTTTGTTAAAATATTTGTGTTCTTGTCAACGAGAACTTTCAATTTGTCCACAAAAAGCTCCATCGCTCTATTGATATCGTGTTCACCACAAACCTCCAAACATCTATCCTCATTTAAATCTTTTTTTAATTGAATAATATTTAAGTTTTTAAACGTTTTCACTGGATTTTTCCTAACATTTTTTTTCTGTTTAACAAAAGTATTTTGTAGTATGGTGAAACAATGGTCAGAAATTCTACTCTCTAAAACTATGGCTTTCGTGATGTTGTCCAAAATATATGGTCAAGACATGACATAGAAGTTGGTCTAGTTGGAATGTTGATTGCTGAAATGAAACCTGATTTTGATATTATATTTAAATAAATTTAATAATTAAATTAAATAAAATCATCGTTGTTTTTTAAAATATCCAAGTTTATGTCACCTGTAAAATAGTGGACTTCATTATCATATTGGCAGTTTTCCATATAGTTATCCAACCCCAACAAGAAAGGTTCTATTTCTGTCGAAGGCAATCTGTACAAACCCGTTATGCGCAAAATTTGAAGCAGTGTGTACTTGTCAAGATCCGATCCTGTGATATCTGTTCTTGGAGTCTAAGACGCTGTTCACTAGTCGGCCTCCCGTAAATTTAAAGAGATTAAAAACTTTATAGACGCCATTAGCGAGGCCTTGTTATAAAAGCTCACGACGGCCAAGATGGGAGTCTGATCAGATGATCTGATCCGTATTTAAGTGGAAATCTTTGTTTTTCAAAAGAAGACAAATTATTTGGCTCTACTGTATGAATACGCGTAAGTTCTATGAGTTAAACTGTCTAATGACGTTCGGTGTACGGTTACCGACCGGTGGTACTATTTTAGGTAAGCCTTACATGGAAGGAGTATTGGAAAAATTGCTGAAAGTTGGGTCGCCAGGTTTTTTCCTGTTATTTCTGTCGAATTACAAAAATATCCTATTCTTACCTGAAAACTCAAAAAACTCTTCGCGAGTTATCATGAAGGCAGCCAAGTTGGCAGTGTATATGGCAAGGAAGACCACAGCAAACATTGCCCATACGTTTGTCATGAATCTTGATGTAAATCCCCGGGGCGAGTCGACGTGCACGGCTGCTTGAAACAGTACGGCCCAAACTAGCCAGTAGGTTCGAAATAGTGAGAAACGATGTGCCGTAGATGGAACGCCCTGTATATAAAGAATTTGAACTATATTAAATCGTTTATCTGCGGTAGTCGGTGAAGTTAGCATAAAAATATATTTTACTTCCTGATACCAGTATGATATTTTCTAGTAATGTCACAAGGGATGGATTTTTATTTTTTGAAAGTTAGATTTTCTGATTATTTTTCTGTTCCGAAAGTTATTTTGTACATTATTCCACTCATATGTTAAAAGTCTTATAAGACCAATGTAATTTGGGACAATTACATTCATACATTTAGCTAGATGTGTTGTTTTTGCATGATTACATCGAAAACAATTCATATAGCTAACGAAAATCACCTTAGTAGCTATCGAAAACAACCCGCCCAGTTTTTATTGTTTACTGGGGATCTCCTAAACGGTAGGAGATACGAAAAGGTTTAAATTAGACCAAAGTTGCGAAATTTGATGAATTACTCAAAACTAAAAAAAAAATGACAAAATCCGAGTAGTACCGGAGATACGCGAAAAAAACTGCAATGCTCATTTTTAGCTTTTATTTTTATGCGCCTTTATTCTTAAAGCCGTCAAAAAACGCTTAAAACTTTCTACAGGTAGTTTTTTAAAGTCTACATAATGACAGGTCCATTTTTGAGATTTGACACTTTAGCATGACAGCAGCACTCTCAAGTTCATTTTTTCTTATGGACGCGTGCTTTTTTTCTGCTGCTATTTGGTTCATGAAGGATGACAGATTATATTTTGCAACCTTATTTTGGCAAGACACCTGACGTTTGACTATCATCAGCCCAAATTCCGTTTTGCTTTTAACTTACAAGATATTTTGGAAACCCGCTTACGGAAATTTTAAAAATGACAGTTTTTTCACGGAAATATTTTTCCAAATATTTTGTGAAATACGTTTTTTTTTGTTTTTAATTCTTACATTTTCAAAACAAAGTTAAGTTAAAGGCAAAAATTAAATTTGGGCTGGTAATGGTCAATTAACTTAAAACTTCAGGAGGTTTGTCAAAATAAGGTTCCAAAATATTATCTGTCATCCTTCATGAACAAAACAGCAGCAGGAAAAAATCACGTGTCTATAAGAAAATACGAACTTGATAGTACTCCTGTCAAATCTCAAAAGTGACCTGCTATTAGATAGACCTTAAAAAAGTGCCTGTAGAAAGTTCTAAGCGTTTTTTGACTGCTTTAAGAATAAGAAAGAATTTAGTTTTGAGTAAATCATCAAATTCCGCAACTTTGCCCTAATTTAAACCTTTTCGTATCTCCTACCGTTTAGGAGATCCCCATGGTGAGCATCGAATTTGGGACGTCCTACATACCTTTATTTTAATTATATTATTGTGCTGTAAACTTTTTGGCTTAAAAAAAAACAAACAAATTTGCAAAAACAATGCATCAGGAAAATGTGAAAAGTTTAAAAGGCTTGCGAAAAACGTTCAATTTGCTTCACGAAAACGGAAAAGAGAATCGTATTGAAAACATATTCAGTTCTATATGAAAACCTGAAAATAGATTGTATCAAAAAAAAAGTATTACCTTTACTCTGTTGCTTATAGCATCCACTCTCTTCCTTTGGAGAATAAATGGTTCCATAATTTTTTCCAGATTTTCGACATCTTGCTTTCTTAACCTATACAAGTTGTCCCAAAAATCGGAGTCCATGCAGATATCTACAGATCCAAAAGAGACAGAGAAGTAAAATTTAACATATTAAGGGGGCGGAGCTGGGGCGGAGGCAGTACTTTTTTTAAATGAAATACTCTGTATATTTTCCAAAATAATTCGAATAGAACTTTTTATTCTGTTTCCAAAACTACCTAATATGTTATCTTTTTCTCTAATGATTTTTAAATAAAATGATTTAAATAAGAGCAATGATTTAGACAAAGAATCACCATATATCTGTTTCATTGTTTAACTCATCAGTCTTATGGAGATAATTTTCCAATTTTATTTAAAACCCGTTAGGGACAAAAGTAACATATTAGGTGTTTTTGAAAACAGAAGAAAAAGCTCTATTAAAATTTTCCAAAATATAGACGTTATATCATTTAAAAAAAGTATCGCCGCCGCCCTAGCTTCGCCTCCTTAATGATGGGTGTGATGATTGGCATCCAAAAAGATACTTTTTTCTAAACCATCTAATTATGTGAAATTTTACTTCTCTGCCTCTTTCGGTTTTGGAGATATTAGGGTGGGCTCTAACTTTTGAGACACGTTGTATATTTTAATGAAGTTATTATTTGAATACTCAAACGGCTTATCCATTTCTCGAGTTTCCATATCAACAAGGATAATCCCTCTAATATAAGGAAGTACCATTAATTATAAAAATCCGACACGCACGGTAGCCGTTTTTAAAGCATTAAACGTGTGCCTAGCGCATTCGGGAAACGGACAGAGTGAAACAATTTACGAATACGACGTCAGCAAACGCTCACCGTGCCCGAAATGCTAAGCAAATTGAGTTACGAGAATAGCGGTCCTGGGCAATGCAGATATATTAGGGCGTTAATAGACCACTAATTTAACTTTCCCTCATTTCCTTACCGTATTACCGTAACTGAGGTGCTAAAAAGAGTTTTTAAACCACAAACACAAATTACCGTAACCGTATTCTTTTGCCCACATACAAACTGCCAATGTTTATAGAATAGAAAAGAAAACAACAATTCCTCTTTTTGCAAAAAAAATACAAACCTAACTAAACAAAAAAACGAATTATCACCTACCAGCCTCAGCTTTTGCACAGAAATAAATCTGGTTGATGGCAAAAAATAACCGAGCGGGTCCCGTTAAGCCTCCGTTAGTTACGCACGCCGGTTTGGTTATTTTTGGATACCGGAGAAAAATAACCGATTTTTCTTTTGGTATGACCATTTTTGATGGTTTATTAGTACATTTTTATACATATTGAATTTTTACCACATAGTCAAGTCAACCACTTTAAAACAATCCTTTTTTTTCTAATATTTATTTAATTTAAAATATTAAGAAAAGTTAGCTTACAAGAGAAGACGTGAAAAAAACTTTTGATCATTTGGAAATATCCGGATAAAAAATAATGCTTTTCTCTTTTTACAGTGTTACTCTAAAATGATAGAATTTTGCAAACATTTCCATTTACACCGCGGGTAAACGAGGTGTTACCATGCTCGTCTTCTTCGGAAGAAGAGGTAGGGAACACTACCTTTCGGGATGTCGCTCGCTTGCGCTTGCGCCTGCGGAGCAGCTCCGTGTGGTCTGACCACCCAACCCCAATAGCCGAGCTATTGGTCGTAAAGGGCGTCCACCCACGAGTCCTGAGAAGTAACGGGTTTGCAAAAACCTGCAGCCGGTTACTCATCTGCGGTGGCCTAGCATTGCCGCGAGGTAAGCTAGCTAACATGAGTACGGGTGGCAGCGCTGGACTTGTTCAGCAAACCCCCGGAAGGGCATCCGGTGTAGACTACATGGTGGTATTTCCTTAAAGTATGCGCGAACAGCGTTATCCCGGGTCTTTTGAACTATCGCCCGGGTAGGGCGTTCGACGCGTATGCAATTGATATGTAGTAGGGGATACTCGCAAGTCCTCGACGGTCACTAGTAGTCACTGGGTAGCCCAGGCGACACTAGTTCTAAGGGAGGGGGGAGCCCTACCGTATTAAGTCCAACTAGCTGTATCCTTGTAACCGGCTACAAGTTCGGCGGTTTCGTATGGGAAGTAACGCCAGGCCGTCTGCTAGGAACGCCCGTCGTGTACGGGGTTCTCATTGGGTGGGCGATAGGCAGGTACTTAATCCCTATGCTAATGGCGTATTAAGTTTATTTACGGATATTCTTAGTCAGTGCCGTGACAAATTTGTGATGACAAGTGAAGGCGTTCTTGAATTATTTTGCGATTAAACATGAAGGTTTGAAGACCTTGGAATGATGACTTTCAGGTTGTTGAGGAGCCCACGGCGATCATTGTTGAAAAGTCTGTGGAAGTGGAATCTCCCGAATTGACAAACTTACTTTGAATATTTACAAATGTTTAAAAGAAGAAAAATATAAGAATTTGTGAACTGGCAAAACTTATTCGGACCAGTATTTAGAGGATTATTAGAGCAGGAGAGCAGGATGTTATTAGGAAAATTGTTTATGGATATTATAGCGAAAATATAGTGACAACTTTAGAAATTATTCGAAATAAGTTTTTTTTACAGACATTAAGCGAAGCGTTAATCCACTGCAGTTTTCATTATAAAAAACCAGACAAACGGATGGTAATAATGGAGTCGGGAAAAATTGTTTCACAGAGGTCCGAGTACTTGCGTACTTGCACCTGGATGAGACGTGGTATGACACGCACGATATTTTGCAGTACGGTTGGGTTGATGACAGCAAAAAGTGTACGTTAAGTGGTCCGTGTTACATGCTAGAAGTGAATTGGGTTTTATTCCAAATGCGCTGCTGGTATCTGCAACAAATATTAAACAATCTTCTGCAGACTATCACAAAGACATGACGGCAGAGTTGTTTGAAAAATGAGTTGAGGAACAACTTATTCCAAATATTACGCAAAATTCGGTTATCGTACTTGTCAATGCTTCATACCATTCGCGCCAAAAGACAAAAATACCAAACAGCAACACAAGAAAAGATGACATGATTAAGTTCCTGAAAACCGAAGGATTAGAAATACTCGAAAAGGCTTTCAAGAAAACATTATTAGAGCTGATTAAAAAGCAAAATTTTGAAAAAAATGTCATTGATAATGTCTTGGAGCAATACGGCCACACCGTTTTACGAATTCCACCATATTATTGCATTTTTAATCCGATCGAAATGTTTTGGGCCACAATTAAGAAACAATTACGAAAGGACAATAATACACCACAAATTAGTGAGTCGCTTTTAATTACTATTAGAAATGTGATTGGCCAAATAGGCAAAACAGACCTATGTAAAAATGTTTAAACTATGTTAATGAAAAGTAAAATCAATATCACGTTCCACCACCGATTAATCCAATAATTATTTCATTGAATAACGATTCCAGTTCTGAAAACTTGGATAATGATAACATTTAAGAAAAATTACCACTTCCTAAATTACTAAGTTTAGTTTAAATTTGGATTTGGTTCGTCCCCTTGTGGATATATTTTGCGAATTTTTTGTTGGGTTATAGTGGAACAAGTGGTGTTATTTAGAAAACATATAAGTTAACAAACATTATGTTTTTTTAGACATAAAAATACCTAACTTATTTTTGTTTTTTTTTGTACTTATTTAACAGCTAGGTGAATTTTGTTGATGGTGGTGTATTGATCCATTTGGCAGTGTCCTGGAATAACTGTAAAATTCTTGTTATTTTTACAACAATGATTTTGCAAAAAAAAAATTTTTGTCATTAGTTGTCAAAATTTTTTTGAGGTTAAAGGCCTCCCTGGGTTGTATTCTGGTTGAGAAAATGACGATCTATCCTCTAAAACCGAAAATCTTGTCGGCCGAACCGCATCATCTGAAAGCTACATGTTAAAGCTGTTTGCACCCTGAATTGGAAAACCAGACTAAAATTATTTTTATAAAATAACCTATTAATCATAAAATATACCTTATTAGTCATAAAAAATAACTTATAGCGAAACATAAAACATTAAAAGGAGCTAAAATCATTAATACACTAGATATTTTACATTGGTTATCTTACTGCCTAAAGGAACTTTTAGTAACAAATTAAAATTAAAATAATACATTTAACATGAAAAGACTTACATAATTAAAAAGCGTATAAATTTATAGTTTAACAACTTTCACAGATGCGGAAAAAGTCTTATTGCACAGCCAACATTAATAATTTTTTTGGTGACTCTCTCCACTTTGTAAGGACTATCATGACTAGTGATAAACTATCTAGAGCGTTATTGTAAATAGTTTAAATTTATTTAATTGGAAAGATGCTTATTTAAATATTTAATAACTAACTCATGTTGACCTCCTCTTGAGCGTTTATATAAATTAAGAATATTGGTATAAGTTGGTGCCAGGCCAACTGTGTATGTTCTGAGATTAACTGTTTTGTTTAAATTTATGTGTATCATTTCGCTGATGTTTCTTTTATATAGATATTAATCTAATATAGATAGAGATATCTAAATACATATTAAACTTAGCTCATAGTGCAGTGGCAGGTCTTCATTAAAAAAATTAATAATTTACAATTTTCGATGACGGACGTTACAGTAAGCAACAAATTCTAAAAATATAAATAAAAACAATATTTACCCATTTTCTAATAGAAGAACTTCTCTGAGCAGATGACAGAATTCACATTTAAACAAAATAAAATGATGGCGTCTGTTTCAGAAATGAATCTATCAACAACCAAGCCTACTAAATTGATTTAATTTTTAGTATATCTGTTAAGGTGGATTTAACAAATATAAAAATAATTTTTCTAGAGTAAAAAAAAAGTAATCGATATTTTTTCCTAAAAATAAGGAAAACTTAGACTATTAAAATTATATTCCGTATAAAATATATCGCATATGGACCAATTTAATTTTTACGCCTTGGTTTAAAATTCTATGGAATGGCGGTTGTATTTAAAAATCGTTAGATTTTTTGTAAAGTTGAGATTTTCTGACTGTTTTTGAAGCATCGCGACCAATAAACTAAAATAATACAAAAAATAAAAAATGTCGAGCTTTCTGTAAAAAAAGTAACGTTAACCGTAGTCCCGGGTTTCGCACTTGTGGTGCTCATCAGTACGGTGTCAAATTTTTATAAAATATCCCTAACCGTTATTAATTTTTTTTAAATATTTTCCTGGGTTGCGGTCTTAGATAAATAATTAATATATTCTGTGTAAATAGTTACGTTTCGGTTTATTACAAACCATCGTCAGACTATATTCATCTAAAATTACAAAATCATATTTTATTATAAAAGTTCTACACAATATAAAAAAGTGTAAATTATCTCTACGAACATTAAAAAAACAACATTAGAATACAAAATTAATCCACGAAAAGCAACAAAAGAATTAACATCGAAATAACGAAAAGCATGTATATATTTTAAAATAAATATATTTTAAAATAATAATAAAGTAAGGTTTTTATGTTGTCGATTTTTTCTTTTTTTTCGTAAGATTTATTTTATATAAACAAAAATTTAATGTTCATAACATCTAAAAAAAAATGAAAAGTTTTTTTTTAATCGTAACATAATTTTATTTGTTCTGTATGTTTTTTATGTGTATGTAAAATAAAGGCTAATTTTTTTTAAAAAACTTTTTTATATTTTGTAGAAATTTTATAAAAAAATGATGGATTGTAATAAACCGAAATGTAACTATTTACACAGAATATATTAAACATTCGTCAAATTCCAGAATCGGGAGATTTACCTTCAATCTGAAGGAAAATTAAGTGTCTCTACGAAGACAGATATAATTACGTTTACGGATATCCTAAACTCTAGAGTTGATAAATTTAAAAAGGATTTAACGAGGCTGAATAAATAACAAAAAAACAATAAATAAGGTAATGTTAACTGTAAAACCGGGTCTCGCACTTGTGGTGCTCATCAGTACGGTGATAGGAATTAATCTGAAACAGAATTCATTTAGAAATAACCATGTATCAAATTGCAGAATCCGCAGATGTACCCTCATCTTGAAGGAAAGTGAAGCGTCTCTACGGAGACAGATATAATTAACTTTACGGATATCCTAAACTCTGGAGTTGATAAGCTTAAAATGGAAGTTGACAGATGGTTTTTTTCTACATAAACCTTATTTCAGATTTGTAAGTAATAGTTATTTATGTATCTAGGTCTTAAAATCAGCGTTTAACGCCCGCGGCGTAAAAATAAAGACCCGAGCCGATGGGCTCGGGTTTTTACATGTTGACGTTGTTAAACGCAACCGTGTTTTTTTAGCAGAAAACAGACTTCATGAATTATTCCCAAAAAAAATTGTTGGTCTAAAGCTCTCTAATATTTTGACAACGCACGAATCACTGTCAGTAAGCGGGTGGCCAGTCTATTCATGTCACTTTTTAATCAAGCAATCTGACAAAAACATTGAAAAATGCTTTTAGAAACACGTAGCAACCAAATAAAGAAACTGAGCGTCACTTGAGAAGTTTCTTGTAAAGAACCCTGCACAAATTACATTGGAAATGGCTTTCGGCTAAATATCATAATTTTTTTATATGTTGTAGTACTCGATCAAGAAAGCACAAAAATGAAAAAAAAAACGAGATAGGGAGCAGGATTACTTTCTGAGATATGGAGCTTTAAAGTTAACATGTTTTAGGCTATATTTTTGGACATGGTCAAGTTTTTTTTTCCACAACTTTGTTGATTACCGCCAAAAAGGAAATAATTCGTTTCTCTATTTGTCCTCAATGAAACACCCTTTCCATCCATGTGAAAATATTTCTATATGGGTTTTTTGTTACCACCAGAAAAGTCATTGATTTGTAAGTTTTAAAAAAGAAAGAAAACGACCGTTTTTAAATAAATGAAAATTTTCATTTTCTTAAAACAAACGGCAGATTTCAATAATTTTTGGATATGTTAATAAAAAGGATGCCAGTAAGCTAAAAAATATATTTTTAGCTTGAGTGGTACCATTGATTGCAAAAATGGTAGGTACATGTTTTTTAATATTTTTTATATTGGAGAAATACAAAAATTGATTTTAAATATATTATAGGTAGGATAAAAAAACTTTTTAAGGAACAAATCCAATGCAAAAGCTTAACACTAATATGTTGCTACCGATTAGTACCTATTGCTAGCTGTATTTAACCAATGAAATTGCTCGTGTGGTATATGCTTTTAGGCTAATTTGGAGTCCTCGGTAACGAATTTGATAATATTTTTACGGTTACTATTACTGTTTTTCTAGGAGAATATGGTAAAGTGTTTTTCCTACTTAAGTGCGGAAAAGTGGTTTTTACTTATGCATTTGCGTGCAAAAAGTTAAAACTCTCAAGATAAGTTTAATAAGGCGGCATGCGGCACTTTTGCTTAAGTAACGGCGTCATTTGCTGCCAGATAATTTTACGTATTCTCTTTGGAACACAGTGTAAACAACATATGTAAAAACTATTAAAATCTGGCCGTTTGTTCTAAAGAAAATAAAAATTGTATTTTTTTTAAAACGGTCATTTTACTTTCTTTTTTAAAACTTACAAACCAGTGACTTTTCTGGTGGTACCAAAGAACCCTTACAGAATTATTTTTTCATGGATGGAAAGGATGTTTCATTCAGGACAAATAGAGAAACGAGTCGTTTTATTTTGGCGGTAATCAACAAAGTTGTGGGAAAAAAAATAGGACCATGTCCAAAAATATAGCCTTAAAACATGTCAACTTTAAAGCTCCATATCTCAGAAAGTAATCCTGATCCCGTATCGCGTTTTGATTTTTATGTTATGTTGTTGATCGAGGACTACAACCTATATAAAAAAATTATGATATTTAGCCGAAAACAATTTCCAATGTAATTTGTGCAGGTTTCTTTTCATACAAACTGCATTATTTTCGCGATTTCAATGGATATCGAGGAACAGATTTCACCAAGTCTCCCTAGGGAAATCCTGGATGCCGCTGATGAGGCAAAGAAGGACCTTTTGCACGCGAAATCCAGAAAACTTTACGAAAAAGTACATAAGGACTATTTTTTGTGGTGTTCAGAGAAGAATATTGCTGAAAGTGGATGCCTAAACCTAAAAGAAGACACTTTGCTGGCGTACTTTAGCGAAAAGGCGAAACGATACAAGAAACTATAATTATGTAATTTGTTTATTGTTGTTCTTGAAACAAAAATTGAAAAAATAAAACAAAAGCTTGCTTTTTATTGCTGTTACATCTATGAAAAAACTAAAAAAAATCATATCTAGGTTAGAAATCTCTTTGTTTTGAACGAACAAAATGCAAGCCAAACAGAAAAGGCAAAATTATTATCTAATTTCAGCAAAAATCACTTTAATTCCCGCGGGCGTTAAGTGAGCTCTAGGGCGTTAAAGTGTCACTTATCGCTCTAAAACACGGGCTGTAAAAGGAATTTTAACGCCCGGTTCTGCATAAAGTTCTTTATTCATTGCTTTGACCTACAGTAGTTAGGATGTAACCAGTCAAAATCTAATCATTTAAATCACTGTTAATGAAAAAAATTTAAAAGTGAAAAGCAAATATTAAAAAAAAATATTATTGCCTAACCAATAGCTTAATTGTAAGTAAGAGATATTCACTTAGTTATTTGACATAAAACTTAAATAAACAGGACATATCTTAATTGTAAGACTTTAAAGAAACAGGACATACAATAAACATATAATAGGTAAATATCGCATTAATTTATATTAATTATTAATTCCTAGCATCGCGCTGATGAGCACCACAAGTGCGAAACCCAGAACTACGGTTAACATTATTTTTTTTTATTCACCTTCGCTAAATCCTTTTTAAAATTTTGCACTCAATCTACCTACTTTATATGAAAGAGCTTTATTTCTTTTATTACCTAACGTCAAAGAATATTTTCTTCAAATATAAATATACGTATGCAGCGAGGTAAAAAGCGTGTCAAAATCTTTAAAAGCTCGCCCTAAAAAATGAAGGTTTTCGATTATTTCCCGCATTTTTTGCAAAAAAAACCGGGGTCGAATTCGCTAGAAAGTATATTACTAAAGGTTTTTTATTTTCTTTTATTAATGGCAAGAAGAAAAATAAACCGTATTCTGACTCCCTACTTGTAAACATGTTATTTTGTAGATTTCTCAAAGAGCATTCGAATAAAGCATTTTAATATTCAATACTTTTAATCGTAGTTGAGATTTGTCTATATCCTTCTTCACAGAGGTTATTTTAATGACGTCATCAGGAGGGGAGGATCTACGAGTGTTTTATGCAATATTATGGAAAATTTTAAATAGGTGTCAGGAAATAAAACATTCAGGTGTTATTTGTCGCTAGTTACGCTGACTGCGGCCACAACTCTTGATTTGAGAGAAAGCAGTCATTCCCTGAATCCGGCCAATAGCAGTGCTACATCTCCGATCGAAAATATTGGAAAAGCTTAATTGCTGTTACAAATCAAAATTACGCAATTTCTGACCGCTTCTAGCTTTCCTTGCCCGGAATTAAGGAGGGAATTCTCCACTTTTACAATTTGAAAAAACTTGTACCTTGGGATTTCATTTTTGAATTTTGAGAGATTTATTTTCTAGTTACACAAAATTTTACATATTTTACGGTGGCGCCCGAGAATCTGCTTTTTTGATGCAAGCGCAGAGCTCCCCTGATTCACGGTGGACGCGAAATATAAAATGAGAAATGAGCTTTCCAGGCGTCCTGAATTCGGTGAATTCTGAATTCAGAAGGACGCACACTTAACATGGGACTTTGGTTGGCACAGGAATTGAACCAAATTTTGGTATGTTGTAGATGTTGCAGGACCTCACACTTCAAATTGACTAAAAAAAAAATGTAAGACTAGTTTCGAAGATACATATTGTACTTCTCAAAGCTCCCCGGTATACCAAGTTACTTTTTGGTGCAGTTATAGCCCTCTTAATTTTTATTTAGTCGCATAAATTCTTGTGGAAAGCAATATTGCAACAAATACCATTGTGCTAATATTCACATTTGGTTTATTTATAAGATCTATCAAGTAAACCCCTGTATCTTGGAAACTAGTCGTACGATTTATTTTTGGTCAATTTAAGGTGTGATCAGGACCTCAACATCTACAACATACCAAAATTTGGTTCAATTCGTGTGCCAACGTGTGCCCCTGCTTTCACATATTCATACAATCCTTATATTGCGAAAGCAAACGCATAATAATATCTTGAAATATAAATAAAAAACTAATTTGTTTTTATTTTAAAAGAATTCGGTGTTAAGATGTTTATTTATCTAATCTCTTAAAACAACTATGAAAATTTAATCAACTTAAAAATTTTCCCTTTTAGCCATTTTGTTATTCCCCCAAAAGAAGGCTTCTTTAATATTAGGGTGCTTAATTTATTAGAAGTATTAGATTTTAATAAATTAGACAACAAAAGATATTTTAAATGGTGGCATTAAAATGTATAAGTCCAATTTAAAACCAGTGGAAGCTTGCACAAAAGATGTAAGGTTTTCCAAATTTTCGAGGATTTCCGTTGTGCTTAGTTGCCCAACTTTAATAGACAATTCCAGAGGCGCAGCTCCAGAATAAGCGGATTAAACTTTGAATTACCAGCATAATTCCAATTAAGGCTGCACGTTTTAATTTGCCGATTTGTTTTTAGGAACAAAGCTTTATACAATTGTCTGTGGGGGCACTTTTCCGTGGTGGCCAAAGTCGTTTGCCGCCGACTGAACGCAACTTTTTTTAATATTTGACAAAAAGCTTGAAAGGGATAAGCATTTTTGCCATAAAATTCATTCGTTGCATGAATGTCTTTCAATATTCAATGATTTTAATCGCAATTTATATTTAGTTTGGCCTCAAGCCAATTTCCTTCGTCACAGAGGATACTGTTATGACAATATCAGGAGGAGGGGAACTCACGTCGAGTTTCTTGCAATATTAAGCAAATTTTTATATAGGTATCAGGAAGTAAAACATTTGTCGCTAATTACATTTGATAATGTTTTAAATATGAAATTTATTGCTAATCCCTGTCTCCCTAGGGGATATGGTTACTTTTTCTCTGGTATATATTCTAAACTCACAATCTGCGAAACAGGTAAGTGCCTCTACATCATACTTGCCGTTGCCTTACAAAATATTAATATCTATTAATAAAATTATGTCTATAAAACCATAAAAATGCAATAAATCCGCTAATGCGGCACCTTGTTTCACCCCTTTTAGATGTTAAGGAGGCAAGTGTTCCTCCAAGAACACTAGCGTAGGTGGTTTTTATTCTTTAAAAAACGGATGGTTTCATTCCTCTTTTTATAAATTTTCCAAGTATTCTTAGTAAACAAGAAAAATAAACCCAAAATAAAATCCATATATCAAAAAATCATGCGAACGTGCTTGTTTGAAAGTCAATGAGACAGATTGTCAATAAATGTAAGACCAGGGCCGACAAGAATGTGTTCCACACGGGCCTCACACAACCAAAATTGTGACGTCACAATCTTGGGCCGGTTTTTTTTTTCGTTGGTTGCGTCCAGCCAGACGCGCAAGGCCGCAAACATAACCTCACTAATTCTTGATTTGTGTATTTAATTTTCAGTCAATTTTTAACATTTTTTTTCCAATTTTGGAATCAAACAAACTTCAAAATAAACCGATATGTTTTAAAAAGAATGACTGGTCGTTTGATGTGAAAAACGTGAACTTCAAACCAAAAAAAGGACAATTGCTTACAGTGTGAATTTTGTGCTTCGAAAATGTTTAAATCACCTTTATCGTCTATCGTATTTGATATAGAAATCAGGAAAATGCGTCGAAAATGCTGCATACCAGAAAGTGCCCAGAAAAAGGGTGAGTCATATGTAACAAACTTCCTATCCAACTGATCCCTCCCTTTTCGGTAATTTTATATGCAGTATACGATTTTCTGCCATTTATGATTTTTTATGAAAAAATCTTTATGGGGGCACCTACTAGGGTCCCTAGGACCTCAAATCCGCCGGCGTCGGTTTTTTTTTTTAAGAGAAAAAAGGTGCTGGGGGGGGGGTTGTAATGTGTTTTCTTGATTGTTTTGGGTTAGGTTCGGTAGGGCTGTGTTGTATTGGGTTGTTTTAGTGAAAAAAAAATTTAAAAAAAAACAAAAAAATTAAAAAAAAAACCAACCGGCGGATTTGGGGTCCTAGAGAATTTTTCATAAAAAAATCAAAAATGGCAGAAAACCGTATACTGCATAATTGCCCCCTTTTCTACTAAGCTAGTAAAATGTCACATATTACCTGCCTATTGCTAGGAGGCCCTTCATACATCATGTTATCAGAGGTAGGAAACTTGACTTTCCTATCTTTTTGTTAAATTTACTTGTAAAAACTGTTTTTTTAAAAAACACTGAACATTCTTCATACTTAGAGATAATTTAAACATATATAGGTATTGAACTGAGCTAATGAATAAAATTTGACGATTATATGCTAGGAGCTGTGCACAAATTATGTAACGGTCATAGAGGGGAGGGAGGGGGGTAGCCAAAGTGTTACAAAACGTTACATAGGGGGTTAGCGACAGATTTGGAATGAAAATAAGAAAAAATTATTTTTTGGGGAGTGGTAGTCTTGAAACTGTTACATAATATTATGGGCGGGGGTTCACCAAACCGTTACAAAACGTGATATGGGGGAGGGGGGGGGGTCAAAAATCGATAAAATCACCGTTCCATAATTTGTACACGTCCCCAGTTCTTTTGCTAATAATTTTTATTATTTATTTTTTATAGGAAAAGGAGTAGAAAATGGAAACTTGAATGCCTGTAAAAGAGAAAACATGGGAATGCATAATGGAGAGATCTTGGGAGGGATAGAGAACTATGAATATGGAAAATAATACCTCGGCACATATTATTAACAATATCAAGGTAAACAAAGTTAACAAAACTAGCATATTCAAGCACTTTGCAGCCCATATTTTTAACTTACAAATGTAAAAATTAAAATTTTTTATGTAGCCCCTTTTTAGGGGGCAATTTTGGTTTAACTTAGAAGGTTTGAACATAAATGTTCCATTTTAATATTAAATTTGCAATCTTCTTAAAATTTACTTTTAATAGAAATCTGTTTCACAAGGTTAAGTAACTTTTAAATGCCCATGTCTCTGAAACTAAAAGGGGTACCCCTATGAAGTTTGGTATCATTTTTTAACGTATTTTTTAAGAAAAATCCACAGCTATTAACTTTTTGAGGATCACATGCTACCATTGCCAATAAAAGCGATAGAATGACCTAAAATTCGTATATATTGGAGAATTTATTGATTTAATTCCCTTGAGGTAGTAAATTTTTTAATGTTTTTAGAATGGAAGTAGGCGGAGATGAAGAAGATAAAAGTGGAGAAAGAGAGGTAAACGAAAAAGGCATCACAATAATACTGTTCCAGTTGATTCCTTTTTTTAAAATAAATTATTACCATACCTCCAAATACTACCTAGGAGATAGCAATGGTCAATGGTCATCTTGGTTTATGACACTCACTGAAAACTATTCCTAGATTAAGTTGGTTGCCTATATAATATTGTAGAATCTACAGGGTGGGGACTTTAACTCAAACAAATTTTCTACAGCTTCAGGATGAAGAATTTGGGCTTTACAGTCATACTAAAGAAAATATTGCTTCACTCCTTTTAGAGGGCGAAACCTGACCCCACTTGTGGCACTTTGTTGGAAAGCTCTTTTAAGCAGAAAATTGTGCAATTTTTGTTTTATTTTAACTTCATAGGTAATTCATATTTCAAATCTCTGAACCCAATCATTAAAATTTCAATTTTTAATGTTTCGGTTATTTGCTGGCATTTTTAATGTAAATAACGAATATTTGAAAAATATTTCGGCAAAAATAATTGATTTAATTCTGCCACACAAATGAAAAAAAAATATATTTTTTTTAGTAAGTATTTCAACTTTCATTCAGAAACATCCATTTTCCAGTTCATACACATTGTGTCTAAATTAATGAAAATAATACTGGACCACTAAAAATTGTAAATTCATTCTGTTTAAACATTGCGGAATTTTGTGATATTAAAAAGTTTTTTGAAGCTAAAAGATAGATTCTCTAGTTAGAATGAAATAAAACATGAGCAGCCAATTTTCTTTTAAGAGAGCTTTCCAGCAATGTGCCACAAGTACTATCATCCCATTTAAAAAAATAGGGTGGGGTTAGGTTTCACCCTCTAAAAGGGGTAAAAAAATATTCCTTTTACTGTGACTGGAAAGCCCTGGGCCTTAATTATGTCTATCATCTGATACTGGACGAAATTAAAACTGTTAACAATCAGAAAAAATTTAAAAAAGATAAAAGTTTGGATTCCAAATGAATCTAGATTATTTTTTGATCAAATTATTTATCAAAGGCTATCCAAACGTTAGGTTGTTAAGTTGTTAGGTATTTAAAAATAATATAATTTTTTCTAATAACTTCTAGTATCCTTGTATATTTCTTTACAAAAGTTGCCTTTATATTTTATTATTTATTTATATTTACAGATTTTATGTTTATGTTTATTCTTTATATTTAAAATTAATAATTTATTTCTTAGTAGTAATCATAAATAAATTAAAAAACTTCCAAGCACAAGCCTCATAGAGATTGAAAATTAATAGATATATATTATTATTATTATTTTATGAAATAGTCATTTTATGAAATAGTCAAACAACCATGAAGTCAAGAAGGTCCTAGGAAATCTCTAAAAGTGATTATTTTTTGGATTTGTAAAGTAGGTACCTACTTATGTGTGAATCTAATTAAAGAAAATAAACTTATTTGCAGAAGAATACCGAATTTTATTGAAATAATTCAGTAGAAGGTCCACTCGATGTCAATATCAAGTAAAACAAATAGGTATACACAGTGACAATCCTATTTAACTAAGATGTCTTGTTGGAGTATGTAACTCAGATATTCTATGTATTTCAACAAGTTAACATTTTTTATTAAAATTCCAGTTTAAATTAACAGTAATTCTCAGAGATGGTGGTGATGAAAACAGTAAATCATGACATTGCGAAGTTTGTCTACTTTTTTCTGTATTATTTGAGGTGATGTGAAGGTGTTTTTGTGGGTGGAAGGAGAGCCACAATCCCTTCGTAGTATTTGAAAACTCTGATGAATCCCGAGATCCTCTGAGACAAAGGATCGAAAAGTGCGATTTGATAACCACATTCAAACAAACAACACTAACAAGTTAAGGATCACATTATGCAGAGGGATTGTCGGTCATCGTCCTCTCATAAATACACCTCCATAGCACCTCAAATAATGCAAAAAAGAGCAAGAAAACTTTATGATGTCACTGAAATCACTGTTTCTATCTCTAGTAATTTTTGTTAAGTTCATCATCATAATGTTAATTTGATCTGAGATTTGTAATAAAAATGTTAACTGGTTGAAATGCCCACAAGAGGTCTTAGATAAATAGGATTCTCAGTGCAGCTACCTATGAATAATATTTAATTGCTAATAAAGAATTATCTATCCATCTATCAAAATAATGTTCAATTTAGATCTCTAATGATGAAAATCACACCAACAGCAAAAGTTCCAGATATTACTCAAAAACTGCACTCAAAATGACGTATTAATTAGATGCTTCTCTCTACTGTATTCTGTTCCATTGTCTTACTTTTTACCATTACTCGAATCTTCTATAAGGTAATCACTCTGATGGGACCTGGTTGGTAGGAGACCTTGTGGAAGAACCTAAACCAACATTTAAACCATACCTACTCTTCTCGCTATACGACAAAATATATTCAGATGTCATGTATGGCGACTAAAATATTATTTAGCGACTCAACAAGACAGGAATTATTAATTTAGGTATATAAATCCACCATTTCCAATTCGTGAAATGATCACAAAAAAAAACACTAGTCTCCAGCATTTTTTCGATAAATCAATTTTTATTCTGGTGTAGATATGGATGCGCACCTTTTGAAACCTTTCATGTGCATTTTATTGCTAACAATATGAGAAAATTTCCTTTTTTTTAAGAAAAATTATATAAGTGTTGTTGTTTACATCAACCTAACCTCACAAAATACTTTTCCTAGAATTTTATTATTTGAGACCCTGTGATCTCCAGAAAACATTTTTAAAATATTAGGATAGTATCGAAGAATATTTCATGGGAATTTGAAGAAAATTCATCGGGTCGTTTAGAAATAATCCCGAAAAAACCTCGGTTCTCCCATAAGACTCCATGTAAAAACCGGCCCAAGATTAACAGCTGTTTTTCTGATGGTTACGGCCTGTTGTTTTTTTTGTCGGCCTTGGTAAGACGTTAGTTCAAACCCTGAGAACATAAACAATGTATTGGAATTCGGCATTTTTTTGTTGCATTGCAAGAGGTTGAAAGCTATGATATCTGTGGATAAATCAGCCCGTCACTTTTAAAAAGCGCTTAAAATATGTATCATTTTAAGTGCAAATTGTTTTCTACATGGTAAAACTTCACCCAAGTGATTTTATGAAATATACAAGTTTTCAGCGTAATTTTAAACATATTACGTTTTGCACTCAGAGTATTTTTGTTAAACAAAAAGCAAAGCCTTGCTCTCGGATGTAAATTACAAAATATTTTTAGAAGTGTCAAAGATATGTATGTGCCATTATGATCCACTACAATATAGTCTAGGTCATTTTCTCTCTAGTAGGTATAGTTACTTTTTTCCCTGGACTCACAATCCGCGACAGGTAAATCCCTTTTTTTCAAACCACCGTAAAATAGCCACTTTCCGTACGATTTTGGTACGGAAAATATTTCCACTCTCAAGAAAGGACCTTTTCCGGTCCAATTTTTGGCCAAGTTGACTATGATTTCTTGTTGAAAGCTTTTAGCTTTTGATTTTTGGCAGTTTTGATAGTTCTAAAAAAGTGGACTCAGATCTATAAAATGAGTTAAATCCGGAGGAAATAACATAGCTTCTAGAGTCACGTTCGATTTGCTGCCTGAAAAATCTAAAGTGAGCTACCAGCGGAACTATGATGCGTTTATAAACTGGTGCGAATTAAAAAACGTTAAGAAAATTAATGAAGATAAATAGCATATTTTTAATTGTTAAAGTAAGTATAATATAAATATAGGTAAATAAAGGAAAAATCTAGAAATCTCCCTGTTTTTCTTTAGTTTTAATCTTAAAAACTACTGGCCTGAGCGGCAGTGACTATCTAGCCTACGAGAAGAAAAATACTAACATTTCGTGGCTAGGCATTGACGAAAGTGTTAGGTAGTAAAATGTTTTTCTGATCGTCTGAAAAAAAAAGTACGTACGATATACGACCGGAGAGTGTAAACAGTACAGGTTTCCGAAAGTTTACAGGACTAGCCTGCGGCTCGCTCTGTAAATTTTTTGCGTTGACCTGTAAAGAACAATTTTTTGGTCTAATGATGTAAATACCTATTACGTCATACTGACGATTGCCAAGTGTCCTGCCTGATAAGGAATCGACCTGGAAAGCAATGAAAAAAAGAAGAGTTACCCACAAGGTTGCCATGCAACAGTTTTGCAAGCAGATGTACATACCATTTTTGCACCCGCATGATAGAAAGATTTTAGGACCAGAGCAGAGCATAAGGTTTACGTATGCACGGAAAGCCAGGTTAACATATTTAAGGCCCAATACTCTGGTGGAAGAGTGCGTAGAAGCACTGAAAGCCTTGAGTCAAGACAAGAGAGTTACAGTGATGTGGGACACACGGGAGTGTCGGGCAACGAAAAGGTGGATGAACTCGCTCGGATCGGGGCCAGCACTCAATACGTGGGGCCGGAACCACTCTTAGGTATAACAAGGAGACAGCTCGACTCATTAAATGGGCTAACGATGCACTGGCAGACTTCTAAGAGAGCGAAATAGGATGCAGACAGTCCAAAGAATTATCGACGGACCGGACTTAAATAGCTCCTGGGAAGGACACGAAAAGATATTGGACTACTGACAGGAATACTGGCCGGCCACAACCGACTCAGTAAGCAGGAGGGCGGAGGAGACATTCCGGCACCTCGTGCAAGTGAGCCAAAGTACTGGACTTCGTGAAGAGAACAGGAAGGCCCGGAGAGCCCACTACCGTTCAATCGGTACAGGTGGTGGATTAGGGGGCTGGGCTGGGGTAAGGTAAAAAGGGGCCGATTGGGTCTACTTGTCAGGTCTTACTAGTTACTACTACTACTACTAATTAAGGCAGGTTAAAATAAATAAAGGCGACTGGTCTACTTTGCAAACCAACAATGCCGAAAGGGCTTTGATAATAGGTATTTACGTAATTAGACCGGAAAAGGGATCTTTACAGGTCGACTTAGAAAGTTTATAGGTGGGAGCCGTAGGCAAAACCTGTAAATGTGTATCGTACTTTATTTTGTTTTAAATCAACTAATATTCGCCTTCTTTTACACCTAGAAGGGCATTGATAAACTTTTTAGTTAAAAAAAAATAATTAAAAAAAACAACAAAATAGACCGGAAAATCATAATTTTCCGGTCTTTTCTTCCTTTTCCGTTTTCTTTTTCTTTTTCCGGTTTATGTTTTATTTTCCGGTTCCAACTTTGTACACATCTTTGTAAAGTTACACTTTCCGTACAAAAAATTTTACGGAAAGTTTGAACTTTGTGGTCTGTTAAAAAATAGGAATTTACGTTACTAGACCGGAAAAGGGAACTTTACAGGACGGCACAGAAAGTTTACAAGGCGAGCCATAGGCGAGACCTGTAAATCTGTGCACAGCTGTAAAGTGAGTGTCCGGTCATGTATTGTACTTTTTTTTCAAACACCTAATATTCGCAAATAAAGAAAATAATTCAAAAAAAGTTTTAAAACTATCAGCACAAATCATAGCCAACTTGAAATAGACCGGAAAATGATTATTTTCCGGACTCTTCTTCCTTTTCTTTGTATCCATCTTTGTAAAGTTCCGTACAAAAAATTGTACGGAAAGTGTGTACTGTCCGGTATGTTGAAAAAAAATGTTATGTTGTATGGGTTGGCTACTGGAAACATAAGAATGCCGGGAGACAAGACGACACACAAGGTTGAAAGGAAAAGGCATGGGCAGGCATATGCGGCGGCGAAACCTTGCTTGGAATGAGGGCAGATAAAATCAGTCATTACGGAATGAAACTACACAAGACTAATTCAGTTTTCTACTTCACTGCATTTTCATTTAGTCTCTTTTCGAACTGCTATATTCCAGAATTAGTTCTTTGGCTCGCGTGTCATTCCCAACACTATATTATTTTATTTACTAGGTATTTAGGTTATTTGATTATTGATGATTAATTATATTGTTACTATTTAGACATTCACCTGACGACCAAATATTACTCTGTAATCAGAAGAAGCGTAGTAGGGCCATTTCAAACTTTTTTCCGTAAAAAAAACTTGGAATTCCGGAAAAAGACACGGAATTCCGTAAGAAGATACGGAATTCTGTAAAAAGTCTCGGAATCCCGTAAAAAAACTTGGAATTCTATAAAAAAAACTCGGAATATTTTAAAATGAAACGGAATTCCGTAAAACACTTCTTGGGAACCCGTAATAGAATTCTCGAGTAACGACCCCCCAGATTATATTTTTGGAAAATTTTGGTACTATTAGAAAGATCTAATTTTGCACATCTATTTTGAAATTACTCGAGAACCCTATTGCGGGTTTCTATGGGGTGTGCAAAATTTCAAAATAGCTGTGCAAAATTAGACCTTTCGAATGATACCAAAATTTTAAAAAAATATCATATGGTTGTTAGGTTTGTTATGAGTGGTGCAATGCTCCACTGCGACCTGAAAGGTCTATTGGGGCTTATACCTGTTTTACAAGTCACTCATAAAGGAAATCAGTCTATTTGCTGATACTTCCTCGAAGTCTTGAGGCACTTTCAACCCAAGGCAAAATATTTTCGCCCTTGCTCTCATTAGTCCTATGCAGTGGCATAGGATATGTACCGGTGTTTTCCTCTTTCCCCACAGCATCTACAAATTGGTGTATTGCTCACTCCATTTCATTTCTATTCATGTGTTGGTTAGGTCAGCACAGACCTGTGATTATTCTCAGGCTGTTCCTTGATAGTTACAGGAGCTGCTTTGCTCTGCGTTTGTCTGGCTTATTGAGAAATGCTTTGGAGTACTGTTGTTCCAGATTTGAGCGCCAGTGCTGCACTCCTTTTCTTTCAACCCACTCGGATAATTTCCTATTGACCGTGGCTTTAGTTAGTCCAAAGCAGGGCTCTGGCCCTAAGAACGCAGATTCCGCTCCTGCCTTAGCAAGAGAGTCGGTTTTTTCGTTTCCTTCAATTCCTATGTGGCCCGGGACCAATACAGGAGTGATTTTGTGGGTTCTACAGCTCTTTAGCAGAGTTTGAAGGTAGTTTCAAACTAAAAGTGATTGGATCTTATTTGAGCTTATAGCTTTCAGAGCAGCTTGACTATCTGATATGATTTTGATGCTTCTGTCAGAGATGCCTTTGTCGGCTATTTCTCTTGCAAAGAGCTCTATGGCGTAAACATCGGCCTGGAAAATGATGGCGAGGTTACCGTGTCCAACTGAAATTGCAGCTCTTGAACCTGATACATCCGCTGCCACGCCGTCCTTGGTTTGTGATCCGTCTGTGTACCAAACGTGGTCAGCTTTGGTTAGTTGATTTATATTCGCCTTCCATTCGTTGGAAACAGAACCTGAAACTGTTTTTCAAAATTGTGGCCTGTTGGCATACTAAGGATTCAGTTATTACAAAATTCCTTGGTTAGCCCTGCACAGTTTCCCAATGCCTGACCAGGATGCTCCTGATTCAAGCTATTGAATCTTGCCAAATTTGATCTTGCCTCCTTCTCCACCCAGATATGCAGTGGGGGGAGGTTGAGAATTACTTCCATTGCTTCCAATGGTGTTGTCTTCATTGCTGAAGTTATGACTTTGCATGCTGTTCATTGCACGCTCGCCAGTTTTTGCCGAGCAGTGACCTGCATGGTTTTGGACCACCAAGCTGTAGAGTCATAAGTGATCATCGGTCTTACTACCGTTAGATACAGCGAGTAGGTTTGTTTTGGTTTCATCCTCCACGACTTCCCACATATTCTGTCACAAGTATAGAGATCCATTTGTGCCTTCTGGATAACGTTGTTCAGGTGGGCATTCCATGTAAGTTTCTGGTCCAGTATCAGTCCCAGGTATTTCCCTTCTTTTAAGAAATGAACACGTTCTCCGCTAATGCTAGGTTCAATATGATTTAGTTTTCTTCCTTTTTCGAAAGGTACGATGATGGTTTTCTTGGGATTAATGAAGGATGTTAGATATCACCCAATAAAATTTGCCTCTTATTTGTACTACAACATCGTCAGAATACGCTTGCGCATCTATTCACTCCATCTGAAGGAGGTCGAGGTCGTCCACCAGAAGTGGCCATAGTAGAGGGGATAGGACGCCGCCCTGCGGACAGCCTCTGTTGGTATTTATTCTAAACTATTCCTCCTTCAGGGTGGTTTTAACAATGCGATTTTGCAGCATCATTTTAATCCAATTGCTGACGAGTGACTCGACACCTCTCCTCCTACAAATGTTGGCGAGAGACTCGGTTCTGGCATTGTTAAATACACCTTTACAGTGAGATTTACTAAGATCTAAAATAGTACCCCCCACAGGTCTAAATATTTACTTACTTACTTATATTTACTACTGTACTGTTGTTCCAGAGTTGTGTGGTACTAAGTTTTAAAGCCAATTTTCAAGAAACACTTACCCATACAGAAAAGACACAAAGTTATTGATTATTTTCCATTTTTATTACAAAATAGCACTGAAAAACTGCATTTTTTCTCAAAATACACCTTATTTTAGAAAAAAATGCTTTAAAACTATTTTTTTTTGACAAGTTTCAAAATGGCAAATGGTGAATACGCCAAAAATTTGGCACATAATAGCTTCATTATTTGTGTTTGAGGTTATAAAGTTGGTAGGTTTTTAGACCACCTCAGGAGGGTGGTTTAAATTTATAGCCCCAGAAAGGATTGTTTTGTGGCATTTGGTAATAAGTTCGTTTATAATTTCCCTAAGTAACCGTTTTTACAAAGATAAATTTACCTTATTTAATATCCCAAGTTGTTCACTACCCAATAAAACACCTTCTATTTTGTCTAGAAAACCGCCATATTTTGAACCTGTTTTCAGCACAAAAAATATATTTGATTGATTATACACTGATTATACACGAAAAATATACCAAACAAAAAACCCAAACCAATTATATTAATTTTTTTGCAAACTGAAAATAAAACATTGAGGTTATCTAAAAACTCAGTCAAAAAAACATTCCTTACTCAAAGCTCATTTTAAGACTGTAGCTTCATTAGTAGAGATTGGTGCAAGCAGAGGTAAAAGATCCGAACTCGCTGTTTGTGATTGAACGCAGCGCTAATATTTTTAAACTGACATTTCGGCAGTGACAGAAATGTAAAAAAAGCTTACATTTAAGTTTTTTAATACATTACATACAAAATTAATCCACTCCTTATTTTATTATTACTCATCAAAATCGTTGTATGACATTAAGTATTAATTGGAAAAATTAATTAACAAGGGTAAGTTTTACTTAGAGTGTCATATAGCCCCAATGTTAATTTATTTTAAAGGGTGTTTCCTATTTAAACCCCGGTGGGTTTAATTTTCTTTTCTTCTAAACTGAACACTTCGTCTTAAGTCCAACAAAAAATTGTGTTAAGATGATTATTCAATAAACTAATTTATTAAAATTCTTCTTATGAATCAAACTATGTCCAGAACTCAAGGAGGGTTGGTTTAAAATGCTTAAAACCAAAAATTTTACTTAAGTTTAGGACCGTTGTAAAATAGACTAAACCTTTTTAGTAAATCCCACCATTAGTGTCTAAGAAGGTTGCAACTGCAATTTCTTTATTTTCGAGTGACTGAGATAGTTTGCTGACGAGGTTATTTATCAGCTGATCCGTAGATCATATGGGGCGGCCAACCACGTTATTCAAGAAACCTAATGCGGGTTCCCATGAAGTGTGCAAAATTTCAAAGTAGATCTTTCGAATGGTACCAAAATTATCAAAATATATCATCTGTGGGGGCCAACCTTGTTACTCAAGAACCCTATTGCGGGTTCCCATGGGGTGCGCAAAATTTCAAAATACGTGTGCAAAATTGTACGAAATTGGACCTTTCGAATGACACTAAAATTTTCAAAAAAACCTTATATGGGGGGGGGCGATCAAGTTAGCACCCTCCCATAAAAAAATGACAACAGTTACTCGTAGGAAGGTGTGCGAAATTTAATTTATGGTGTGCAAAATTATGGCCTAAAATTTTTTCAGAAACCGTATCTGGGGGGGGGAAGCAAAGTTGACCCACCCGGCGATTTTGTATGTACTTACATAAAATACTGCCCAATAAAATAAAATTCCGAGTTTTTTTTACAGAATTCCGTATCTTTTTACGGAATTACAAGTTTTTTTACGAAAAACAAAAAAACAGTGTGAAATGGCCATGAGCTGTTTTCTTTTGTAACGGTTACGGTTAACCTTGGTCCTAAAATTTCCCAAAAGGATAAGCAAAAGAAGGAGACCTCGATTGTGTAATATCTTCGAATATTGTTTAAATTTACAGATAATTGTTTATGCTTAAATGTGTATATAATCAAAATTCTTTAATTTTTATGAATTTCCGGATTATACTTAAATTTTCACATCAAAAATGCTATAACGTCATCTACTAGCTGACATGAACAGAACAAATGGACGGAGATAGCACATCCTGTAAAAATCCATACCTTGAGAATCGCAACCATTGAACCGGAAAAAAAGGCTGCTCTCATTAGTCCTATGCAGTGGCATAGGATATGTACCGGTGTTTTCCTCTTTCCCCACAGCATCTACAAATTGGTGTATTGCTCACTCCATTTCATTTCTATTCATGTGTTGGTTAGGTCAGCACAGACCTGTGATTATTCTCAGGCTGTTCCTTGATAGTTACAGGAGCTGCTTTGCTCTGCGTTTGTCTGGCTTATTGAGAAATGCTTTGGAGTACTGTTGTTCCAGAGTTGAGCGCCAGTGCTGCACTCCTTTTCTTTCAACCCACTCGGATAATTTCCTATTGACCGTGGCTTTAGTTAGTCCAAAGCAGGGCTCTGGCCCTAAGAACGCAGATTCCGCTCCTGCCTTAGCAAGAGAGTCGGTTTTTTCGTTTCCTTCAATTCCTATGTGGCCCGGGACCAATACAGGAGTGATTTTGTGGGTTCTACAGCTCTTTAGCAGAGTTTGAAGGTAGTTTCAAACTAAAAGTGATTGGATCTTATTTGAGCTTATAGCTTTCAGAGCAGCTTGACTATCTGATATGATTTTGATGCTTCTGTCAGAGATGCCTTTGTCGGCTATTTCTCTTGCAAAGAGCTCTATGGCGTAAACATCGGCCTGGAAAATGATGGCGAGGTTACCGTGTCCAACTGAAATTGCAGCTCTTGAACCTGATACATCCGCTGCCACGCCGTCCTTGGTTTGTGATCCGTCTGTGTACCAAACGTGGTCAGCTTTGGTTAGTTGATTTATATTCGCCTTCCATTCGTTGGAAACAGAACCTGAAACTGTTTTTCAAAATTGTGGCCTGTTGGCATACTAAGGATTCAGTTATTACAAAATTCCTTGGTTAGCCCTGCACAGTTTCCCAATGCCTGACCAGGATGCTCCTGATTCAAGCTATTGAATCTTGCCAAATTTGATCTTGCCTCCTTCTCCACCCAGATATGCAGTGGGGGGAGGTTGAGAATTACTTCCATTGCTTCCAATGGTGTTGTCTTCATTGCTGAAGTTATGACTTTGCATGCTGTTCATTGCACGCTCGCCAGTTTTTGCCGAGCAGTGACCTGCATGGTTTTGGACCACCAAGCTGTAGAGTCATAAGTGATCATCGGTCTTACTACCGTTAGATACAGCGAGTAGGTTTGTTTTGGTTTCATCCTCCACGACTTCCCACATATTCTGTCACAAGTATAGAGATCCATTTGTGCCTTCTGGATAACGTTGTTCAGGTGGGCATTCCATGTAAGTTTCTGGTCCAGTATCAGTCCCAGGTATTTCCCTTCTTTTAAGAAATGAACACGTTCTCCGCTAATGCTAGGTTCAATATGATTTAGTTTTCTTCCTTTTTCGAAAGGTACGATGATGGTTTTCTTGGGATTAATGAAGGATGTTAGATATCACCCAATAAAATTTGCCTCTTATTTGTACTACAACATCGTCAGAATACGCTTGCGCATCTATTCACTCCATCTGAAGGAGGTCGAGGTCGTCCACCAGAAGTGGCCATAGTAGAGGGGATAGGACGCCGCCCTGCGGACAGCCTCTGTTGGTATTTATTCTAAACTATTCCTCCTTCAGGGTGGTTTTAACAATGCGATTTTGCAGCATCATTTTAATCCAATTGCTGACGAGTGACTCGACACCTCTCCTCCTACAAATGTTGGCGAGAGACTCGGTTCTGGCATTGTTAAATACACCTTTACAGTGAGATTTACTAAGATCTAAAATAGTACCCCCCACAGGTCTAAATATTTACTTACTTACTTATATTTACTACTGTACTGTTGTTCCAGAGTTGTGTGGTACTAAGTTTTAAAGCCAATTTTCAAGAAACACTTACCCATACAGAAAAGACACAAAGTTATTGATTATTTTCCATTTTTATTACAAAATAGCACTGAAAAACTGCATTTTTTCTCAAAATACACCTTATTTTAGAAAAAAATGCTTTAAAACTATTTTTTTTTGACAAGTTTCAAAATGGCAAATGGTGAATACGCCAAAAATTTGGCACATAATAGCTTCATTATTTGTGTTTGAGGTTATAAAGTTGGTAGGTTTTTAGACCACCTCAGGAGGGTGGTTTAAATTTATAGCCCCAGAAAGGATTGTTTTGTGGCATTTGGTAATAAGTTCGTTTATAATTTCCCTAAGTAACCGTTTTTACAAAGATAAATTTACCTTATTTAATATCCCAAGTTGTTCACTACCCAATAAAACACCTTCTATTTTGTCTAGAAAACCGCCATATTTTGAACCTGTTTTCAGCACAAAAAATATATTTGATTGATTATACACTGATTATACACGAAAAATATACCAAACAAAAAACCCAAACCAATTATATTAATTTTTTTGCAAACTGAAAATAAAACATTGAGGTTATCTAAAAACTCAGTCAAAAAAACATTCCTTACTCAAAGCTCATTTTAAGACTGTAGCTTCATTAGTAGAGATTGGTGCAAGCAGAGGTAAAAGATCCGAACTCGCTGTTTGTGATTGAACGCAGCGCTAATATTTTTAAACTGACATTTCGGCAGTGACAGAAATGTAAAAAAAGCTTACATTTAAGTTTTTTAATACATTACATACAAAATTAATCCACTCCTTATTTTATTATTACTCATCAAAATCGTTGTATGACATTAAGTATTAATTGGAAAAATTAATTAACAAGGGTAAGTTTTACTTAGAGTGTCATATAGCCCCAATGTTAATTTATTTTAAAGGGTGTTTCCTATTTAAACCCCGGTGGGTTTAATTTTCTTTTCTTCTAAACTGAACACTTCGTCTTAAGTCCAACAAAAAATTGTGTTAAGATGATTATTCAATAAACTAATTTATTAAAATTCTTCTTATAAATCAAACTATGTCCAGAACTCAAGGAGGGTTGGTTTAAAATGCTTAAAACCAAAAATTTTACTTAAGTTTAGGACCGTTGTAAAATAGACTAAACCTTTTTAGTAAATCCCACCATTAGTGTCTAAGAAGGTTGCAACTGCAATTTCTTTATTTTCGAGTGACTGAGATAGTTTGCTGACGAGGTTATTTATCGGCTGATCCGTAGATCATATGGGGCGGCCAACCACGTTATTCAAGAAACCTAATGCGGGTTCCCATGAAGTGTGCAAAATTTCAAAGTAGATCTTTCGAATGGTACCAAAATTATCAAAATATATCATCTGTGGGGGCCAACCTTGTTACTCAAGAACCCTATTGCGGGTTCCCATGGGGTGTGCAAAATTTCAAAATACGTGTGCAAAATTGTACGAAATTGGACCTTTCGAATGACACTAAAATTTTCAAAAAAACCTTATATGGGGGGGGGCGATCAAGTTAGCACCCTCCCATAAAAAAATGACAACAGTTACTCGTAGGAAGGTGTGCGAAATTTAATTTATGGTGTGCAAAATTATGGCCTAAAATTTTTTCAGAAACCGTATCTGGGGGGGGGAAGCAAAGTTGACCCACCCGGCGATTTTGTATGTACTTACATAAAATACTGCCCAATAAAATAAAATTCCGAGTTTTTTTTACAGAATTCCGTATCTTTTTACGGAATTACAAGTTTTTTTACGAAAAACAAAAAAACAGTGTGAAATGGCCATGAGCTGTTTTCTTTTGTAACGGTTACGGTTAACCTTGGTCCTAAAATTTCCCAAAAGGATAAGCAAAAGAAGGAGACCTCGATTGTGTAATATCTTCGAATATTGTTTAAATTTACAGATAATTGTTTATGCTTAAATGTGTATATAATCAAAATTCTTTAATTTTTATGAATTTCCGGATTATACTTAAATTTTCACATCAAAAATGCTATAACGTCATCTACTAGCTGACATGAACAGAACAAATGGACGGAGATAGCACATCCTGTAAAAATCCATACCTTGAGAATCGCAACCATTGAACCGGAAAAAAAGGCTGGTTTCGATTCTCAAGACATCGAGCATGACCGGGTGTGCTGTCTACATCGATTTTTTTCTGTTCATGTCAGCCAATACATGACGTCATAGCATTTTTGATATGAAAATGTAAGTATAATCCGGAAAGTCCTAAAAATTAAAAACTTTTGATTATATACTCATGTAAACATAAACAATTATCTGTAAATTTAAACAATATTCAAAGATATTACACAATCGAGGTCTCCTTCGTTTGCTTATACTTCTGGGAAATTTTAGGACCAAGGTTAACCGTAACCGCGACAAAAAGAAAACGGCACTTCTACGCTTACGTAGAATAGCAATAAATAAATTTTAATTTAAATTTAAATACAGGGAATGCCACGCAAGCCAAATAACTAATTCTGAGCTTCAGCAATTCGAAAAGAGACTGATTGAAAATGCAGTGAAGTAGGATGAATACGGAACAAGACTGAACATGTAAAAAATGTTGGGGGCAGGTCGAATTTTCTATTAATTTACCTTGGAAGATGTCCAGCCTACAGAGCAACCAGAGGAGTATTTTTTCTGAAGAAATAATTTAAACCGGACATTTTGGCGCTCAAATAATCGGACGTTTTTAACTTTATCCAAAGGACAAGAAGATTCGACCGTGGAAGGGTGGAAGTGTAAGTGGGGTGCTTTAGGGGGTGGCGAAAAAGGCTCGCGCAGAGCCTAGTTACCAGAGAATAAATAACTTTAATACGCCAAATTTGTGAAGCAGCCCAAAAGTAAAGTTTCTAACACAAGAACAGAAAATTGCTTTAGTACCTCCATTTTTATGCTATATCAGTGAAAACGCTTCTTTTAAAATAGCCGGTGCATAAAAATATTAATTTAAAATTTTACTTGAGCGACGTTAATATCAAACTTACGTCATTGAAACCTAGTTTCATATCGAAACCGCTAGGCGAGAGCCACTCGAATATAAATATTGTAAATGTTGACGCATGAATGGCCACAATTCCGACGAGCATCCACGACGCGGCGTCGAAAGGTTCAAGAAACGCGGTAGGCGAGATAATGCCGGTCCTTTTCGCCACAACAATTGCGATTCCTGTTTCCATAAAAGGCACACTGAAGTCGACCTGAAACAAAGAGCAATGATGCGGTTTAAAAATAAAATTGACATATCGATAACACAACTTATACTCCGGTAAATATAGGAAAAAAAAGTAAAAAAATAATAGCTTTATACGTCCAAAAACAATGATATTCTGGAGCTTTGTGTCAAAAATCACAAAGGTATATTTTTCCACTTTTTTACCTGATTTACTGGAGTATTAACATGATAGAGTATTGTTTGAGACAATGATGTTTTTGAAATTAACTCTGTGTTTCGGACTTCCGACACGACGTTTCTCGTAGGATCAGGGATTGTACTGATCGAAACGTCGTATATAAATAAAACACAGACAATGGAAATCCAAAAAACAGAGTTAATTTCATGATACAGTATTATTGGAACATGGAACGCTCAAGTCGAATTGACGTTCCCTGTGTAAAGTTATGAACATATCAGTCTGGTTTGCTGGCCAGATGCTATTTTGAAATTTATGTCGTAATATAGTGATGTTCTTTGACATATAGCCAATTGCACCAACATAAACATAAGGAAATTATTATTAATTAATCCTCAAAACTGATTTTGGTTTGCACCATTCGTTTCTGCGGTTTGCTAAGCTGGGACGCTCTGAAATCTCTCAGCGTCACAGAAATCTGGTAACTTTCGTTTGTCTGGCAATTGTTTTGGTAACACTGATGAATATCCAATTTACGTTGTGTGGTTTTTTGCATAACTTAATTTGTTTTATTTTGAATTTGAAAACTACAATTTATAAATAAAAATAGAAAAAAGCGTGCCAATCCAATTTCACTCCAAAGGAGACTATTTTTTTCATGGCATGTTAAGCGTCTTGAAAAAGATAACCAGTGCAATTCAGCAAGTGAATAGAGCATTCATAAGACTGCTGAAAATTACTTATTCTATTATATTTTTGCATGCCAAAATGAACGACAAGCAATTCAATATTACACTTAATAAGGTCAGGATCGTCCCCAAAGTATTTGTAGAGAAAGGGGGCGGCCTGGCAAATAGACCCTAACCGAGGCCCCAAAGGTCTCTTTTTTCCAGGGAATATAGCTCTTTATTGCACTACCCCGAAAGGGGCCCCCAACACCTGCACTCTGCGGGTCTCTCTGATCTTTTGACAAAGTCCAGATTCGGGCGTTCGAGTATCTGGTACCTCGTCCTTGCGTATGCGTCATACTCTGCTACCAGGTGACGGAATGTCTCCTCCGCCCTCCAGCAGGTCGAGCAGGCGGGATCGTTCCCCAAATAATCTAGATAATCTATGCATAAAGTCCACGACATAGGAAGCTGTAGTTTTTTGACGTTTGGGTTTTCTTTTTTTAACATGTGTCAAATGTTAGTAACTTAAAACTTGTCAAAAAAAGGAATGTCTGAAAACACACAAAATGTTTGCATTTAATTGTTAATGACAATAAATACTTTCGACGTACTTCATTTGACATAAAACGTCAAAAAACTACAGATGCCTATGCGTGGAATTTACCTCGGGACATCTATAAACGCAATGAAAAAAGGGTAAAAAATAATATTTTCTGATAAGGAGAGAATAAGTGATCGCAAGACTGGACTTCCAAAAAAAACCCTAAGGAGTGATTAAGGTTTCTTTAAAGTTGGTGCAAATAAAATTCTTAACTTAAGGTCTCCATAACGCTAAGGAAGTCTTATGTGCGTTGGTGCAATGGGCTAATACTTTTTATTCCTTCATTACAATAAAGGTGCTGACAGACTTTTTTAAAGTTAAATTTTTAAGTTTTATGGTCGGTTATTGTCTGTTTATAATAAAATTATTTAATGACAATGCAGGGATAAAAAAGTAGGTAAAATATTATTGTGAAAATAATCTGAGATTCTCCCAAAACCTTATTTTATTAATTACGCTACATCACACTCTCTAATTTTAGACTACATCTAAAAAGCAAAAAAATAATTTACAATGGCCGACAGACGCCAACCTGTTCAGAAAATTTGTGTGTCCCAATTAATCTGAACTAAAATTATACTAAGTCGGACCGGGTCTGCAAGTTGATGTATTAAAACCGTACGTCCGCCAGGATGTACCAATTTAATGTTTTAAAACCCCTCTTGAAATTTTCCATTAGCCTGCGAACGTATCAGAATCGCACGTCTTGCACGGATTGTGTAATATTAACCTAAGATACGTATTAGAATCTCAAGTCGTTTTTAGTAGAACAACCACACACCTGTCAATGTGAAATGTTGCCCTAACCTCACATTTTTGGCGGTTTTATCTATTCTTGTTGGTGATCGTTCCTCGTTATCTCGATATTCTCGACTTTAAAATTATTTATATAAAAAATTAACAGAGATGGAGCCACATTTTCTATATGTGGGAGGAAAATGTGGTATGCTGGTTCCCTTAAGCAAAGAAAGATATCGAAAAAAAATTGGATGACATATGATTGTGTGGTAAAAGCATCTGCAAAAGTTTAATTTTTTTCTGTAGAAATTACTCGAATATTTGAATGGTCGTTTTGCCATTTTCAAGAGCACTTGCAAATAGTAATAAGCAGATCCTGGATCCAAAAACGCCAAGAAAAAAATAAAAACTAAAGTTGGGTTAAAATTTTCCAAAAAGTTAGGTTAGGACCAGAGAAATAAAAATAGTGGTTTTAAGTTTTTGAATGTGACACGTGACAATAGATTAACCTTCCGCCGAGCCATTAAGGCTCAGGAAAACTAATCCAACAAAAATTTTTTAATTTAAAAAAAAAGTATTTGGTAGAAAATAAATTAACATTGAAGTTAGATTAAACGCACGGACGTGTCCGTCTGGGACGTCTGTTGACGTAGGCCAGTGCCAAAGAGCTACACGTTTTAAATTTTAACGGTAAGCAGACGTCGGTATCTGGCACGGTTAAATTTTCTACGCACTAAAGACGTCGGCTTTGCAGTAAAAATGTACATCGCTTTTGCCGACTTCGGCATATCGTTGGCTTTTGTGCCGGATAACTAAGAACGTAGCTTTTACCTCAAAAACAACGTTGGACACAAACGTCCTTGATCACAACCTTAGTTCTACTCGACATTGAGGCATTTGGTTGGAAGTCAGATTTTTGCTGCTTGGGATGTTACTCTTCTTTTGCTATGTTATCTCTACCCTTAGATAGAGTGTTGCAAATTATTACGTCCAAATAGAGCGGATATAGACTATGCATGCCAATTCGACTTAATTATTCCGATAAGGAATACATTTTCGGAACTCGTAAGGGCGTATTTTATTTCTAAATAAATTTCTGATAAGAATAATGCAGTTTTTAGGGTCTTTATCAGGTTGCTAAAAAATAAGTAAATATGATTTTTTTTTGACTACCGTAAAAATATTGTTTCTTTAATTTTTTGTAAACTTAATTAAAAAATTAAATACTAATAAATAGGTAACCTTGGTGACTTTTTTAATTAGGGTTTTTGACTATCATTCCTTTTTTTCCCGTTCATCCACCTGATCGAAGACATAATATGCATTTTAGTTAGGTAGTTATATGTACTCCAATATTTTTCAAAATCACGAAAGCTACGAATTTCCTTTATAAACATTTTTAATGGCAAAAGCTTTGCTGATGACATTAGATTGTTGTCTATGTTGGGAATTTGGAACCTTTGGTTGCACTAAAACAAAGTTATGATTATTTTCCACAAACCAAAACTACACTTTTTTGCACTCGACGCGCGTTTCGCTAACAACGTTAGCATCATCAGGAGACGATAAACAATGAGGAAAACAATCATAACTTTATATTAGATTGTTGAAATTTTTTTTCTTGATAGATTATTTGTATCTGTATTCGTTTGAACATTACCAGTAAACCTCTAAACCCAGTCTTCCTTTCCATGTCAAATTTTTTGCCGTATATCTTTTAGGGACTGGAATACTATTTACGTATTGTGTACCTTTTGCAAGCAAGCAGAAATTGTATTCAGGATAAATGTTAAATAAAACATGAAGTAGTGGCGCAATTCTTTAGATTTAGCACGCAGTTGTATTTTGCCTATTTTGAAGGCAATGAATTAAGCTAATTTCACAACTACCTTGGAAATAATTTTTGGCAACCATTGTTGTGTATTAACATTTTTAAGAGCACATTGCCGATCAAAACAAAATTTTTAAGAGGAAATTATGTGGATAGAACCAGTCTCGATCCATACAAGTGCTCACGCTGTCATGCAGTTTTGATAACAGTCTAACTTTTGTACTATTTAATTGCACCATACATTGCAGTATCGACCTCGCATAGGAAAAACACCGTTAATAGAGTAACAATAAAACAAACCAAAAGCACTTTGGCGTCTTAAGTTGTTAACATGACAGAGTAGCAAAGAATGGAATAGAATAATCTTTTTAAGTAATTCACTTAGTATCTACTGAATAGGGATCCCAATATCAAGTATACAGTAAAATGCAAATTAAATTAGAAGTGCAAAAAAGTATCTAGTTTTCGCATGATATCCGCTCTAGAATTTTTATGCGACCATTTATTTAAAATTTTCTACTCCCTAAGGATAAGCCTCAACTGGATTACGAATCCTAATGGAAAACACGAATGAAACTTTTTACAAAAATAACGTAGGTAAATGATTTTATAAGATAATAGAGCGTTAATAGTCAATTAATCAAAATTGGTGACACCGTAGGCAAAATCGGTTAATTTTCTCCCGCATAGAAAAATAACCGAATCGAAACGCTCGGTTATTTTTTGCCACCAACCAGATTTATTTCTGTGCAAAAGCTGCAACTGGTACGTGATAATTCGTTTTTTTGTTTAGTTAGGTTTTTAGATTTTTTTGTGAAAGTGAATTTGCAAAAACAGGCATTATTGTTTTCTTTTATATTCTATTTATAATAGCAGGTTGTACGTAGACAAAAGAATACGGTTACGGTAACTTGTGTTTGTGGTTTAAAAACTCTTTTTAGCATCTCAATTACGGTAATACGGTAAGCAAATAAGGTGACAATAAATTAGTGGTCTATCCGAATGAGCTTTTTCATAAATTTTTGGTGAAAGAAATTTATAAAATTATTATAAAGAGAGTTCCATTGATGCCCTAGGGTATTTAGAGGTTTCCTATAGGAATTAAGTTTGTATATTTGTTTTATTAAAGGCTCTAAATTGATGGTACTTAGGGTACCATAACTAGCCTTAACAATATTTTCACGAACATAAAAATTGAAGTCATCGGTAACAAATTTTATATAAATTGCTGTTAAACAATGTTTCAGCAATATATTTATAAAAATATAAGTCATGAGTGAAAAAAGTTATATAAATTGGGGTTAGAAATCTTTCTGTCAACCAATCTATAAAACCGTAAGTAACTATCAATTAAAGACATATAGATTGGTTTTTAAAATGTTGCTATCAACACACTTATAAAAACTTAAGTAACCAACAACAAATTTATATAAGATAAGATTCAAAATATTTCGAGAGACACTTATAAAAACTTGGGAACTCAGTTGGTATCTGTAATACTCTTATGATCTCATTCATAAACATTTTTGCCCATAAGGTTTTTTTCTATAATGTTGTTATTAATATTTTTATATACTGATTATAATACCACTGTTTTTAGAACAAAAAACAATTTTAATTTATTTTGGCAATTATAATAACAAACAAGATTTTTTTTTTAAATTTAGTGACATAAAAAAGCGCGTTTTTGCGAGACACCACCATCATTATCTTGTTTTAATTACATCAATCTCTGAGGGAGATCAGAAATCTAAATCTTCTTAAGATAGTTGCCGATGACAGATATAGGGGTCGAATGCATTTTACACCCGATTCCCAACAGCGTTTCCCATGCGCGGCCCCCTGACTCAAAAAACTCATCACGTGGTCCGACATGAACTTGTATAGGCAAATGTCGCTTAGACCACGTGATACGTGTTTTGATTCGGGGGACTCACTGAGAAACGTATAGATGGGAAACGGGTTTTAGAAAAAGAGAACAATATGTTAAGCTCGCAGAAAAGCACCGTGAATCGTCGAGCGCATACGTTGATACTGCTGATCGGCGGCAAATATGAACACACCGGGATATACCCACCTGTACACTCTTCGACCCCGCAATCTAACTGTCTTCTTAAGATAATTACCTCTGTCTCTATCTGTTGGATCTCTCTCAGACGAATGCATTTAGGAAAAGAGAACAATGGCAACTATGTTAAGCTCACAGAAACGAACCTTCAGTATTCAACTCTGCGCCATTTGCAGCTCTTTGTTCCAACTAAAATTATGTTTTAAGACGTTGATAAAATAGTGTTGAACGGGGTATTGGTCTTTTTATAGAATTGTCGTAAATTTTCGCCATTTTGGATTCCAAAAATAGGTTTTTGACCAAAATAAAAACGTTATTTCATTTCAACATATGTTTTAATCGAAATATTGCTTGTTTAGGGTTAAGAACCAAATTCAAAATTTAATATTTCTCCCACAAAGGAAAAAACGTATGTGAAAAAAAAGTGTTATTTAAATGAATATTTTTCCCGTTTTCTCAAGGATTTTTGGAGCTCACACTATACAGTACACGTGGGACCGCAGCTGATTTTCAGAGTAGGATGACCGGAAAATAGCTTTTATTTTACTATAGTATATAAATATTCATATTCCTACTTCAACTTATCTGACTTTCATTTTAATTTATTTCAGAAGATCGGTAAACACCATTTTATAAATTTTTTATTATAAAAAGAAAAAGGATAATACATAGCAAGCAAAGGCAAGCAAGATGGAAAATTTATATTTCTAAATCGATAAAAACCTTTAATTTATGTAGTGTTATTAGAACAGTTGTAAAATCTTTTTATAATAATCTCTAGAGTTGAGCGTACCATGAATTTTTATAAGCTGGTGTTGGTCAGTTGTTTTTTAAGTCTTTTTTACTTATTTAAGAGATATATTAGAGTTATAAAATTATAACCAACACTAAATAATATAAATTTTGCTTATTTTATGAAGGATTTTAACTTCTATATACACAAAAATGCTCATTGGGATTAACTCTCCACTATCTGAATACCCGCAGTTTTGACTGCGGTTTTTCCGAAATTTTTATGAAAACTCATAACGGGTTTTTTTGTAAACCGATTTAGATGAAGTCGAAGGAATGTAGCAGTAAAACTCCTATCCGTTTAATAGTTTTTTTGAAATCTGATCAAACATTCGTTGTTCTCGGCCCCAAAAACCCCTATAACCTACTTTTAAAAGTAATCGGAAATATTGTAGAACCTTTCAATGAAATTTCGTAATCCTTGACCTTATAATCCTCTATATACCAATTTTGAACAAAATCGGAGATACTTAAATGATACTCCACCCACCCACTCGATTGTTTTGATAATAGACACTTACAGTGGGATTTACTAAGATCTAAAATAGTATCCCCCACAAGTCTAAATATTTACACCTGTTTTCAGAAAACACTTACCCATACAGAAAAGACACAAGGTTACTGACTATTTTGTATTATGATTGCAAAATACCATTGAAAAACTGTTTTTTTTTTTCTAAAAATATACCATATTTTAGGAGAAAATGCCCTAAAACTATTTTTTTTTGACAGGTTTCAAAATGGCATATGGTGAATACGTCAAAAATTTGGCACATAATATCTTCATCATCTGTGTTTAAGGTTATAAAGTTGGTGATTTTTTTTAGACCACCTCTGGAGGGAAAGTATTGTTTTGTGGCAATTGGTAATAAGAAGTAATTTACCTTATTTAATATCCCAAGTTGTTTATTAATCAATAAAACGCCTCCAATTTTGTCCAGAAAAACGTCATATTTTCAACCCCAAATATATTTATGAGGGTACTATGAGGCAAAACAAACATAAGTGAATGTCACTGATTATGCACGAAAAATATACCAAACAAAAAAACCCAAAACAAATATATTAATTTATTTACAAACTGAAAGTAAAACATTGAGGTTATCTAAAGGCTCAGTCAAAATAACTATCCTTACTCAAAGCCCACTCATTTTAAAGCTGTAGCTTTCATCAGTAGAGGTTGGTGCAAGCCAAGGTGCAAGCAGAGGTAAAAGATTTGAACTAGCTGTTTGTGATTGAACGCAGCGCTAATATTTTGAAATTTTGAAATGTAAAAAAACAAATTAAATAAATACAAAATTAATCTACTACTTATTTAATTATCACCCATCTAAATCGTTGTGTGACATCAAGTATGAATTGGAAGAATCAATTATCAAGGGTGAGTTTTAATTAGAGTGACATATAACCTCAATTTTAATTTGTTCTACAGAGTGGTTACTATTTAAACTTTCTTTTTAAATCCAACAAAAGATTGTGTTAAGATGATTATTCAATAAACAAATTTAGTAAAATTCTTCTTATAGTTCAAACTGTGTCCAAATCTCAAGGAAGGTTGGTTTAAAATGCTTAAAACCAAAAATTTCACTTAAACTTAGGACCGTTCTAAAATAGACTAAACCCTTTTAGTAAATCCCACCGTTAAAGTTGGCAAGCTAATTTTAATTCCTTGTTGTTAGCCTATCTTTGCTGTGTTTGTGAAAACTATGTTAAGCTCGCAGAAACGGACCTTCAGTATTCAACTCTGCCCATCTGCAGCTCGTTCCAACTAGAATTATGTTTTAAAACGTTGATAAAATAGTTTTGAACGAGGTATTGTTTTTTTTTATAGAATTGTCGTAAATTTTCGCCATTTTGGATTCCAAAAATAGGTTTTTCAACAAAATAAAAACGTTATATCATTTCCACATGTGTTTTAATCGAAATATTGCTTATTTAGGGTTAAGAAAAAAATTCAAAATTCAATATTTCTGTCTCAAAGGAAAAAACGTATGTGAAAAAATAGTGTTATTTACAATTTTTTCCCATTTTCTCAAGTATTTTTGGAGCTCACGAAATTTTTGTCAATGTATTTGAAAACTATACAGTACACGCGGGACGGCAGCTGATTTTCAGAGTAGAAAGCGTCCTTAAAAAAAAGATTTAAAGTTGTGCTTACAACGTATAACGTAACCAAAAAAATTCTTGTTCAGTGCTTGATGTACAGTTTTACTTCATACCACTTACTTCTATTTGCTTCCTTGTCGAAAAAAGTTAGAGGGCAATAGAATGGAAAATAGAAGGAATGAAATTGTGGATCAGGCATTTATGAAAACCCACAGATAACAAAATGATAAGAATATGCTAACTGCGTACGAATACTGCAAGGGTGTTGTACGACGTATCTGTTCTGGGCGTGCGAGATACGATTACGATTAAGTACTCTCTATTTGTGCAACTTTAAGTATCTAATATAGGCACCTTCGTAATCGTACGCACCAGTTATTTATTCTGTAGTTGTAGATTCCAGACTTTATTTGATTTAATTTAAAAACTCGTACAACATATTTTGAAAGGTAATGATATGATTGGTCCGATCCCTTCTCCCACCCTAAATTATTACTATATAAAATTAACAAAAAAACACTGTTTTGGATTCCAGACTCTCTTTTCTTAGTTTGTTACCCTACAACCCATATTTTGTAGGAATAAAATACTTATCAGATATAAGAGGGCAATTTCAACCCACCTGATCAAATTTTCCAAACATCCGAAATCAGCTATTGACAAACTTTTAAAAATGAACCTAAATACGAATTTTTAGCTCTTCATAGCTTTGGAACTTTAAGTAATTATAAGGTATTATTACCCTCTGCAAAACAGAATCACCCCTATTTTTCAACCCCCTGTCAAAGTTATAGACCACCAAAAAATAACTTAGCAAGGTGTATAGAATATATAGAAGATATGATCTCATACATTCCACCCACAGTAGATAGTATTATTTGTTTGGGGGACTTTAATGTAAATATGTTTAGTCTGGACAATCTTCTTGAACAATGTTTTAGCACTCATAATTTTGATCAAATTATAAATAAGGGTACGCGTACAAATTTAAATGGAACAGAAAATCTTTTAGACCCTATTTTTCAATCTGACGATATAAAGGACAGTGTAAAGAACTGTAGAGTCATAGATGTACCGCGTATATTGGATCATAAACTAGTATTTTGTCACTTAAAACTAAATATAATAAAATTTAAGCGAAAGTCTGTAACTTTTAACGATTTTAAAAATTTTAATTATTTAAATTTTAGACACGACATACAGAAACAAATTTTAATCAGATTTTCTGTACTAGAGACATCGACGAAAAATTTAGCATACTTGTTAATTTAATGCATGAAACCTTTAGCAAGCACTGCCCTGTAATAACGGTTGGAGTAAGCAAACTCCCCGCTCCTTGGATGTCCCCCGATTTAAAAAAAAACTTGATTAAAACTAAAGATATTGCAGAATCAAAATTTAAAATATCTAAGAGCCAAGTTGACAGACATGGATACAAGGAGCTGCGCAATACTACTTTGGCTTGCTTAAGGTACAAAAAAAGAACATACTTAAGTATAATGTGTTCAAGGGGCTCGCAAAAGAAAAATGGAAAGCTTTAAAATCCCTTAACTTATCAAAGAACAAAAATATTACATCAATTCGTACTAGTCTTGCTACGGCTTCCGAAATAAATACACATTTTTAAGTATTTAAGCAACAGTTTGCAGTTGATAGAAACCAATTTGACAATCCCCTGTTTAGCGACAAATAGTTGACATTTCAGTTAGTTCCTGGAGAGGACGTAAACGAGACAATTCGTTCACTTAAAAGCAATACCAAGGGTTGTCATAATATATCCTTTAATATGCTACATTATTGCCTGGATTTTATTGAGCCTTCCATTGTTAACATAATTAATAGCTGCCTGGTTGACGGCTACCTTCCAAAAGAATGGAAGCTTTCCAAAATTATTCCTCTTCCCTCAATGATTTAAGACTAATTAGCATTTTGCCTGTGCTTTCCAAAGTGCTAGAAAAACTAGTTTATAAGCAGGTTTATAACTATGTTGTATCAACTAATATCCTTTCTGAGTATCAGTCGGGTTTTCGAGAAAATCACGGAGTGGCCACTGTCTTAACTAAAATAATGGAGGGACTTTTCGAAAATCTTTGATACCATTGACTATCATTTAATCATTAATAAACTAAAATATTATGGATTTGATAATATTGCATGCTTATTTTTGTATCACTATTCATTTGGTAGGCCTTTTTTTTGTATATGTCAGTAACAGTGGCGTATCAAATACTTTGGTACATTTTGAAATTTTCCATTTAAAAAATCAGACTACGCCACTGGAAAAAATTAACTTTTTGATATAATTTACGCCATTGTTCTTAGATCAACTCTGCCAAGTTTGGTACTCGTAGGGTGAGAAATCTTGATGAAATGCTAAAAAGGAATATGTAAGAAATTATTCAAATTGGCATCATTTTTGCTTGGGTTTTTTCAGTTTTTCTGGTAGAAAGAGTGGTTTAAGCTACACTATCACCATTTACTTATCGATAGAAAATTAAATTTGCCACATTTTTCCTATTTGTCACTTTTGACAGTCTGTCACCGTTTAGGACCTATCCAAGAAAAACGCTTTTTTAGAGTTTTTTGGAGGTTAGAAATGACGGTGTCCCGAAAGGGTAGAAATGGGGACTTTTAGTTTTTTAAACGGTGGACCTTCCTAAGCCTGGTAATAAAAAAAATGCGTTCTAATTTTTTCCTCTATTTTTTCTATGTAGCTTGGCTTAATATAGGAAATTATTATTTAGGCATTAAAAAAATGTCTTCAGTCAAATCAAAATTACCTTATGTGAAATAAAATTGAAGGTTTCTCATATTCGATTTACTCTTTTCATTAACAAGTAGTTTTCTAACATTAAATTAACATTTCTAATTTCATTTTTTTATTGCGCAAAATTTTCACAATTTGAAAATACAATTTATTCTATCCAAAATGAAAGTAGACGTTAATTAATCAGGTTAAAATCAATTCGCTTTTATAATGGATGGAGTATATACTCGACAAATATATATAAAAAAAATTGTTTGGTGACAGCGGAGTAAATTATTGAAAAGGTCCTGGCCTCAACAAACTGCTAGGGCAGATAAAAAATATCAATGAATATCGGGGAACAATGATTTACCCTAGAAGCCATAAAATAAATAAATATTTTTTTGTTCATTATTGCAAACACACAAAATAATTAAATTTTATAATATATAGATTTTTCAAAAAATAAATCCGGATTAGGTAGGGTAAGGAAGGCAAAGCAAAAATATAAAATATGTGCCAAATTTACTGCAAATCCAAAAAAAGTTCCTGCTTCGGAAATGACTAGAATTCTGGGCTTGACGCTAAATGCACTCAATCAGTGGAGGCTCAAGCGTAAAATTAAAATTAAGGCGCAGCTGAATAGATTGTTTTCGCTAAATAATTTAACAATGGCGTATAGTTCTCGTCACTCTATGCTTAGGTTAGTACGACAGGTTTAGAAAATGTAATAAGCAATATACCGGGGAGGTCAAAAAGATCGCCAAATATTACATTATATTACAATTACCTGCAGATGCGTCAGAAGGAGCTGTGAATGATACTCCTTTAGGTAAAAAAAATAAATAAAAAAACCACCCGGCTGCTAGTTCTAAATCGGATTTAGTATACAGAATAGAGAATTATTTTTCAGTCGTATACCGCCAATTGACTTTGTTAGTATGAAAAAAATAGACGAGGCTCTGGCGACCGAACATGGGCGGTATAACCCTATGGGGAAGATAAACTAGATCCAATAACCACTAGAAACTGCTCCATTAAGGACCTGTACAATACTTTTACAGTAAATAAATCTAATGAAGTGGTCAAACTAAAATCAAAGGGTTCACAATAAACCAATAAGGGATGCAGTGGAGTGATTCTGGCCAGCCATCAGGCGTGTTTTTTTTAGAAAAGTGCAGTATTATCAAAAAATTATATGTTTATCAATCAACCGAATGTCATTCACCAGTATAACCAATACATGGGGTGGGGTATTGAAGTGACTCTGGCCAGCCATCAGGCGTGTTTTATTTAGAAAAGTGCAGTATTATCAAAAAATTATATGCTTATCAATCAACCGAATGGCATTCACCAGTATAACCAATACCTGGAGTGGGGTAGATCTTCACGATGATGGAATTGCTAACTACCGTATTGGTATAAGAGGCAAAGAGTGGTGATGGCCTTTGTTTACCAATGTAATTTATAGTATAGTGGTAAAGAGTTGGAAAATATATAAGTTTATGCCACGAGTTTTACTTTAATTTTTATTTGCGGACACGAGATTCGCTTTGTTGTTTTTTAAATATTTTGGCTTTTTAGTTCTGCGCAACAAGCCTCCTCCGTGGCGATTGCTTGCTGATGCCTTAAAATTAGGGCTACGTAGTATGAAGCTCCAATTGGGGGTGGTGCTGCTGTGAACGTTACCTCTTTTTAAGAGTCATGTTACAGTGACCTAATACATTTACAGGTTTGTTCCTATAACCTGCTGAAAGGTACAGGATTATGTATTTACTTCTTCTGCATTTTTCAATTTTTATGTTTTTGTTTCTCAGTTTATTCGACACAGGTACCACGTCTCCGCGGATTACAAACTTTTTGTTTTAAATTCGAGAGGTGTCCTCCGGAGCGATTGCTTGCTGATGCCTTAAAATTAGGGCCACGTAGTATGAAGCTCCAATTGGGGGTGGTGCTGCTGCGAATGTTAGCTCTTTTTAAGAGTCATGTAGAAAAACAAAATATGTGTGACCTTATACTTTTACAAGTTTTTTCCTATAACCTGCTGAAAGGTACAGGATTTTGTATTTACGGTTTTCTGCATTTTTCAATTTTGATGTTTTTGTTTCTAAGTTTATTCGACAGGTGGCGCACACAGGTACCACGTCTGTGTGTAGGTGTCTGGATTCTCCACTGAATATTGGAGGCCTGGTCGTAATGAAGTGAGAAACAAAAACGCTTTGTCCGATATGCCACGAGTGTAACTTTAAAATTTAACATTGCGATCGGGGATAAAACTTACCAACAGGAATTCCGTTCCAGTTTAGCACTATCCTTACTAAAGTATAGCGGAGAAGCAGCTACCTCCAATGAAGCTTTCAATTCGGCAAATTCCAACTCATCATATGGCAGACTTTCCAAATCTGCTTTACCAGGTAACATAAGGTTTGACAATATCGGGTACATTATAGTGAAAAAAAATCGATTTTGTAAAAATAACATCATTTACATGTGTCAAAAGTATAATGTGAATTTGCACCCTAATTGCTTTGAAAATTTTCGCAGAAAAAGTTAGTTTAATTTTTTAATATTTAATGTTATCTGTTATATACATGTACTCATGTTTTTTTTTCATTAAAAAATTTTTCTTAGTTAATGTATTTTAAATAAAAATAAAAATGTTGTTTTAGTATCTTGGCCAGTAATGGGTTAAAATAATTTCTCCTTTTACTAAAGTAAACCAAGATTGACTTAAAAACAGAAAAAAAAGTTGTAGATGATGGTTCTTCAATAGCGGTCTCCATAGCGCAGTAGGTAGAGTATCGGCCTGCCACAAGGAAGGTCTAAGGTTCGAATCCCCGCTAGGTGCATCAATATTTTGTGTGATTCTTTAACTATTCCAAAAACGTTTATCAACAAGAAAGCAAAACTGAACTGATTATACAGCGTGGTCTAATAGGAATGGCCACCGGATTTATCTCGGAAACTACTGACGCTAGGAATTAACTCAATTTTTTTTGTTTGCCTAATGGCCTTTTAGGGGTGAGGTAAGAAGTATTACAAATTCATAACTTTTGAGCCAAAGCTGCTGTGGGTAAGGATATGAAAGAGATTTTGAGTTAAAACAACTAGGAATTTTCAATTTTATGATTTAACCTAAATCCTGGTTTCAGTTCAATATTAGGGACCTTTTGCATCTCTTATTTCGGTCCAGTCTCACTTTATCCCTTAATTGAAGTGTGCGCACTTATAAAGAAATAAAGATTTCCCTTACTAACCGATAAAGTTTGACGTTACCTGTGGGTGAATACCGTATCCCTTATAATTGACATGGTTGCCGACAGTAAAACGTTAAATAGAGAAACAAAATATTTAAATTGATTTTTGAATGCAAATATGTTCTGTATTCTATTTAATTGTAAAGTTAGGTGTCAATTTTTGTTTAATCATTTTCTTTGGCTAGAATTTCGTAAGAAATGTAAACCATTTACTTGCACTGGTAACTGTGATGAGTGATTCCGATCTATTTATTATAACCTCCCTTTTCTCTATCATGTTTTCGAGATTTTAAAGATTATTAATAATTAAAGTTCACGGTAAAAAATACAAGAATAAGATATTTTAAATAAAAAATATTATTAAACAAATTCTCTCTGTAAATCTTGACAATAATAAACACCATATATAGTCATCTATAAACAAATCAAAGGCGGCGTGCAAAAACTAAACAGGTTACCTTAAAAATAACGTGACCTTAGCTAAGTCACAAGGCGTTAAAATGCTCGCATAAAAATGCTCGTAAAAATTACTGAAAAAGTCAAAATAATAAAATGTGAAAATAAATCTCTTATTAAAAGTTATTTCAAAATCTAAAAATAATTTTGAACTTTAAACTTAAAACTAAGAACCCAACGTAGTTTGTTTCGTCAAAATTGATTTAAACATATTTTTTTGAAAAAAAATCCATTCGAAAAAAATTTCAAAATCAACTCTGCGGTTGATTGGATGTGAATCTCGTCTCCGCGCTGATATTTACTTAAGGCCCGTTTCCGCGAACTTAACATAGTCACTATTGTTCCCCTTTCTCAAATGCATTTGTCTGAGAGAGATCCAGCATACCAGGGAAATACTCGCTTGTACACCCTTCGACCCCGCAATTTATCTACCTATGACATTTATGGGGGGTTGAAGGGTGTGTAGTCGGGTATTTTTCCTGGGTTGGGTAGTATGCTGGATCTCTCTCAGTCGAATGCATTTAGAGAAAGAGAAAAATAGACATTTTGTCATGCTCGCAGAAACGGACCTATTATTATTTTGATAACCAGCATACAACTCTTCACACGCTCAATTTAGTAGGTTATATATATTAGGGCTGTGCACAAAATTGTCAAAGTCAGCCATTAATCACATGATGGCCCTTTAAAAATGGTGGGTGTAGGGTAAACAAAGCGATTTTGCATAAGATATAATGCTAATAAAAATGAAAATTTTGGGAAAGTGGAAAAAGATGCAGATTAAACAAAGTGACTATTTTACACACAAACAAAACAAAACAAAAACAAACCCAGACCCAAGTTGGACAAACTTCAAGATAACATGATAGCAACTAAACTTAAAGTCGAAATTAACAAAAAGCTTAAAGATATTAATGAGTCTACCGAACAAGATGCAGAAATGGTCTGGACAAAGGTTAAAAGTGCCATAGTCGAAAGCACAACACTCTTAGGCAAGGATAAAATAAGAAATAAAAATAAAGTTTCGATGACCGATGAAATCCTGGAGTTGATGGATAAAAGACGCAGTAAAAAAGGCAGCGATCAGTATCAAGAAATAAATAGAGCAATAAAAATCAAGATAAAGTCAGCAAAACAGGACTAGATAAGACAGCAATGTCAAGAAATAGAAGATCTAGATGCTAAACATGACACTTTCAATTTACCCAAACACACAAAGGAAGCGGCCGGATTATTTAATAAAAGACAAGCTGGAATCCTTGTAGAAAATCAGGGCAAAATCATACCGGATACCAAAGAAGAACTAAAAGAATGGGGTAGCTACATAGAACATCTCTTTACCGATAACCGATCCGAACAGCCAGAAGAATTCTAAAACCAAGGCATAGATATAACACCAGGGGAAGTAAAACACGCAATATCTTCAGCTAAAAACAGAAAATCGGTAGGGCAAGACGAAGTATACACTGAGATTTTAAAGCTAATAAAAAACGAAGATTTGCTAAATACACTGGTCAAACTAAAAAATCCCTGCTGACTGGCTAAAATCAAACTTTGTTACGCTGCCTAAAAAATATTCAGCAAAGAAGTGTAGTGATTACCGCCTAATCAGCCTAATGAGCCGTATGTTAAAAATATTTCTAAAGATTATCCACAAAAGAATTTATGGGAAATGCGAATCCTTTATGGGCGACACGCAGTTTGGATTTCGTGGTGGGTTCGGGACAAGAGAGGCCTTGTTTGGCATTCAAGTCTTAGTTCGGCGGTCTAGGGATATGTCAATGCCAGTATATGCCTGTTTCATAGATTATGAGAAAGCATATAATCGAGTCTAATACGAAAAGCTCATAGAATCGCTAAAAGAAGTTGGTCTAGATGACCGAGATGTAAAGATAATCGCTAATCTATACTAAAATCAGACTGCTCAAATAAAGGTTCATGGCCAACTGTCCGAAGAGGTCCAAATAAGAAGAGGAGTACACCAAGGTTGTATATTGTCTCCGCTGTTGTTTATTATCTATAGTAACAAAATAATAGGGAATGCACTTTATAACAACATACGATTGGCCGACGACACTGTCATAATAACAGATACGCTGGAAGGTCTACGAGAGTTGTTGAATCAAATTCAAAAACAAAATGGATGGTCATATCCAAGGAAAAGAACATCCAAGGCATGTTAGAAGTAAATGGGCAGCAAGTCGAACGCGTGGATTCATACAAATACTTAGGTTGTCTTTTCAATGAGAACTGGGACAAGAAGTTCGTGCAAGAATTGAACAGGCCAGATCATCTTTTATTAAAATGAAATCAGTGTTGTGTAGTCGCGATCTTAATACCACTCTTCGAATTCGTGTGCTTCGGTGTTATGTTTTTAGCATCTTATATTATGGCATGGAAGCATGGACACTGACTGAGACCATGTGCAAAAAGTTGGAGGCATTCGAGGTGTGGTGTTATCGTAGAATTCTAAGGATATCTTGGATGAACCGAGTAACTAATGTGGATGTTCTGCTTAGGCTAAATAAAGATCTTGAAGTTTTATTTACCATTAAGAAACGAAAACTTGAATATTTTGACCATATTTTGAGAAATGACAAATAGAAACTTTTAAAATTGATAATAGAAGGTAAAAAAGTTACGGGTCGTACACGGATATGATGGCTTAAAAATGTTAGACAATAGTATGGTGTTAGTACCACGACACAAAAGCAGTGGACATGGTACAGATCGCGCTGATGAAAGCCTATATTCGAAGAGAGCATGACACTTGCACGGTCATTTGCAAAAAGTATATTTTATTACATTTCCAAAACCCTTTTTGCGGCAATAAATAAAAAATTAGCAGTTAAAACGAAACAGTCCGGTTTTTTGTGGTCCACCCTATATACGAGTTGCAGAAACTAAAAATACTACTAACCAAATTGTATTATAAATGTTACGCCACAATGCCTATATAAGCGTTACACGATTTTTTTTCCATAAAAGATGAAAAAGATCTCCAATAAAGTAAACGCAACCCTCAACTCTTTTTTGTAAGAAAGAGGGTAACATTAAGTATGTAACAAAAGTAAGCAATGTTGGATTTTTGTTCTAAAAATAAACGAGATTCAAAGCTACTCAACTGGGTTAATCTGAATTTTATTCTTCAGAAGCTTCAAAGAATTTCCGCTCTGCTTGTTTCAGACCGGCGATAAAATCTCGATTTTTAATTCAGAATAAAAATCTTTTCTTTCAGCATAACAAAAAGCTTTTGTCTCTTAACTAAGCTACAACAGTAAAAACAATAGGATAGCTAGATAATGGAATACAATACACATTTATGAAGTCAAGAGGCAGATTTAATAAAATTCAATAATTCCAGGATAGATAAAAAACTAAATTTTTATAAAATTTTCCTGAGCGATATTTAAATTTTTTTAAAAATATTTTCCTGGATTGCGGTCTTCAATAAATAATTAATATATTCTGTGTAAATAGTTACGTTCCGGTTTATTACAGCCATCATCAGACTACATCCATCTAAAATTAAAAAATTAGACTTTTTTTACAAACCTACAAACCTATATAAAAACATACAAAACAAATAAAATTATTTGTTTGAAAGTTTGAGACAATGATGTGTTTGAAATTAACTCTGTGTTTCGGACTTCCATTGTCTATATTTTATTTATACACAACGTTTCGATCAGTACAATCTCTGATCGTCTTCAGGTGCAAACTACAATCAATTCCTAAGGCTACGTATTTATATACTGTGAGAAATCACTCAACCTTGAGAGAAGTTGGCTACACCCAAGGAGGGGCTTCCAAATATTTGGGATTTCAACACTTAGTCTACTGAAGATACCCTGATTCTGCCCAATAAAGGCAGCTTCAAGGAATTTTCGTTTCTTCCAGTGTGGCTCCTTGTGCAAAACCTTTGGTTCTGCCCACTTCATTCGGTGTTGTTTTGACCATGCATGTTCGGCGATTCCTGATTTCGTTGTTTCACCTTTTTGGGTATTCCTCTGACGTTCTTTAAGCCTAACAGATAGTGGTCTTTTAGTTTCGCCTATGTAGGCTGCCACACCTCTCGTGCACCCCCACGTGATGCACGTGCCCCTTAGGATGCAAGTTTTCTTTCTCTAAGAGGACTTAATTTTTGCCTCATACCTCTTTGTCGAGGGCAGGGATCTTTAGACTGCGTAGCAAGTATACAGAGTGGACCGCAGGCTTTACACCTCTCCCAAGGGTGGTCCTGCTACATGTTAGACCTGCATCTATCTAACATTGTTTAAAGTATTTGTAGAGGATTTTTTGCTGATTCTAAATATATTATTTGAAAACAATGTTATAATGCCTCCAAGAAAGAATATCAAACAAAAATCAAGTTGCCTTTGCATTATAAAGGGCTTACAGAACTCTTACACTGATCAGGGAGGCCATGACTCTACAAGAAATATTTTATGGAGCTAATCAAAGGTGGCTATTGAAAAATAACCAAACATTGACAGTTCTAGCTTTAGTTAGTTTACAAAATGATTTATTCTGTTCCAGAACGAATTCACACACAAACATGCTCTCTGTTCAGGTACTACACTTCATTATTTACAGCGGCGTCTCCAATTCTAAAAAAAATATATATATTAAAAAATTGAAAACATTAAATCTAATTTTTTAACTTTACTTTTCTTTGTATATTTATTAAAGTATGTTCTGGAGCAGTGTCTGTTTTATCTTTATCTTTGTTTTGACATATTACGCAGAAACACAAATTAATTTCTCCAGACATGAAAACTCTTTTACAAGTTTAGAAACAATAATAGAAAATTATTATCAATTAAAATTATAGCCTATGTACTAATAATTTTAAAGCTTTTCAAATACAAGCTTTTGTAAAATATAAGATGCCCTAAAAAGTAGAAAATAATTTTTTGCATTCTGATATCATAATAATAAAAATGATTGTCGTATTATAGGAAGTTTGGTCATGTTGACTCCATAAATTAAAGTTATTAGTTATAGTATGTGTTATGTTCGCAAGAATCTGAATTTACTATAAAGCAGACAAATACAAGGGTATTAAGTATATCCAATCCAACTCGATCCAAGCTACGCTAATATTTTTGGGATACATAAATGCAAGATAAAATTCTCTGATGACTGGACTAATAAGGATGACGGAGCAGTTCAGCGTGCGGACGGTTTAGTTTCAGAACATTTTGACTCCAGGAATTAAGAATGAATCTTGGTTTTTGATAAATGAGAGAATATTAAGATTTTTAGATGAGTGAAAAAGTGAAATAATGGAAATTTTTTTAGATACTTTATTTTCTGGATCATTATCCTTTTGCCGCATTGTACTTCTAACGTATTATCGTAAGCTGCCGATATCTGCAGGGTGAACCAATAATAGCTGTCAAAGTTTGGGATGAGCTTATTATTATCATGCTTATGATAACCGATATGGGCAAAAAAAGTATCAATTCCCACTAAAATCGTAAAAAAGTGATAGTTTTTCCCATGACAAATAAGACAACTGCCACTTATATCCGAGCTTTTTTTACGGTTTTCGCTTCAATATTGTCAACAGAATAAAAAAAAGGTATTCGCTTTTCCCAACCCTCCATATTTACAAATTATTTGACACGGTTGACAGGTGTCAAAACTATATTATAAATGTATTTTATTTTTAATATTTTTGAGTTTATCGACCGCAATTTCATGTAGTTCGAGTTCCCACTCGCAAATGACAGTTAAAACAACTGTCACTTTTTTACGGTTTCCTATTTAATATTTTCAACAGAGTAAAAAGAAGGTACCTATTCACTTTTTCAAAAACTTCAAGTTCATTAATTATTTTTCCGCTACTTTGACTGAGTTTGACAGGTGTCAAAATAAATGTCATTTTTAAATTCAGCGTTATGATTTTATTGAGAGCAGATGCTTTTTTTTGATGCTTTGGCAGCTATTATTGAGACAAAATGCTGTCAGGGACTGTTCCAATAACCTATTTTGCAAAGGGCCTCTCTTCTCACCTATTGGTAAATTTTTCAAAATTTTCCTGTTTTTCGACAGATTATTTTTTTTTATCGAAGTCTGTAATAAAATAATTTTACATGTTAACTACTCCTCAGAATATTGTGTGAAATATCTTCAAATTTAATTAGTGAAATATTAAAAATTTTACTTTTTTGACTCGCTATAATATTTAAAAATCTATTTTTGCGAACTTTTTTTCTTGTTTTTGATAAATGATATTTTATTTACTTTTATTAAAAGAACCATGTAAATCAGAAACCTATACAGGGTGATTTACGACGAAATGCTCATAAAAATATTGTAGGTACTGGTACTGCATGTCAGGACCTTCTAAAACCAATATTAAAAATAATTTGAGGTTTTTTTGACGAATATATAATACTATTGAAGAGCAGTACACCGCTGTTCCAAAAATTTGATATTCCAGGTCCGGGTTACATTATTGTGGGTTTCTTAATATTTTACTAATACACCACAGTGTACATTGCTTCTTGCAATTTTTACTTACACCCAATAAAAGATATACTATTTATTTAAGTATATTCGTGAAAGAAGCCTCAAATTGTTTTTAAATATCAGTTATGAAAATGTCTAAACCTGAAGTGCCTACAATATATCTAAGAGCATTGCAAATCACCCTGTATGTGTTTGCAATATAAATGGCTCTTGTGATAGGAGTAAATAAAAAATTATTTGGTGTCCAAGACTATAGCTAATTTTCTGTAAAATTTTGGTTAAAAATAAATAGATTTTTTTTAAATATAGAGAGTCCAAAAACTCAAATTTTTCATAATTTACTTAAGTTGAGGATATTTCACATATTTTCCTGAGGAGTAGTTTGGAGGTACACATATTTTGTTATAAACTTCGCTAAAAAAAAAATGTAGTCTGACGAAAAACATTTGAAAAATTTATAAAGATGTGAGGACACAGAGCCTTCATTTTTGATTAAGGTGTATTCTTCGAAGACCATTGGTAGGTAGGTAGGATAACATTCTTTGAAGAATGATCCGCTCTTTATTTTCATTTCTTTTAGAAAAGAGTAATAAATAGTTGCAAAAGTCAACGACTTTGTTATCATAATCACAAGTTTAAAAAGGGGCTTCTCCACGAATAAATCTGATCAGGAGTCAGGACCTCACAATGTCAATACCATATCGGTCTTTTAGTTAAAAAATTCGACTATAATTTCATTTTATCTGCCGTTTTTATTTATTAAATTAATCCGAGTTCCTCCGAAAACTTTTGAAGCAAGTCTACAAAGAAACCCGAACATCATTGGTAGTCCAGGCAAACTGTACTTTTCACAATGCTTTTCCAAGAACTAAAAGCCAGCAAGCTGAAATTTGGCATACGTGTAGGGTTCCACTGAGAAAGTTTAAATATAGATTTGCACCATTATCACTTCCTTAACTTCGGCGCCATTTTGAATCAAGGGGTTAAATCGGTTTTTCGCTCATAACCTCTGTTAATTTTACACTAGAAAACAAAGTGAGCATAATATTATCAGTTTTTTCGCTATTTCTAATTTCCGGTTCCTCTGGTGGAAAAATGATTCAATAAACATCCTGGATGACGAGGATTTTTATGGCCGTTTTTCGTCACTTGTTTACATAAGCCTCATTTCAAGCTCTAATGATGAATGGAATATTTTAAAATTTCTTTATTTTTTTTCTTATGAATCTAGCCCGTTTAGACAAATATTAAGTGAACAATGTCAGCGCCATCCACAAAAAAGCTAGAGCGATGAAACTTAGCACAATTTTTAAGCACTAGATGAAGTCTATTGATTTTCAGAAAACGGCAAGTTCATTTTGAGACTTTACAAAAAACCCTAAACTTGCACATTAGCATAAGATGTACCAGTTTACTCCCTCTTAAAAATAATTTTAATCCCTGGGGGATTTAAAGTAAATTTTTCCTAATTAAACCCATTTTCGGTAATCACGAAACTGTTTCTTGTAAACCCCGCGAGATTTTTGTGGAAGAAGGCTAGCGATGGCCTCTTCCGCGGCCTCTTCAATGTTCATTTTTTAAAAAAAATGCTGTACGATTTTTCTGGACTCACCATTTGGTGACGCCGCTGACTGACATTTGTTTTGTGCCATTGCAACACTTCCATGGCACAATAAATTTTGAGTGAATCCACTACGCCAACAACAATCAATGACAACTATCACTAATACGAGCTGTCAATCTTTAAACTAGAGTTAAGTGGTCTACTGTTAGTTTTGTGATTTTTTGTTTTTAGTTTCTCGCATTCTAAAGTGTATAAAATAGTATATAAACCTCGTGACTAACATGTATTTTAATCCCTTGGCGAGTTGTAGCCCTCCCTATAGTTGGGATACAAACCTTTCGCCGCGGGATTAAAAGAAGCACTTTAGTCTCTAGGTTTATAATGTACTATTATAATACATATGTTATCAATAGGGATATTTTGGAACGCTTATTTGACACTTCGTAGTGGCTGTGGTAATTACTGCGTCTGCGCAATAGTTAAACGTCATTCCGTTGTGGTAATTAACCACTACCACTGCCGTAAGCTACGAATCCATTTCGTTGTGGTTGTGGTTATTTTTCTGGTTAACTTTAAAGAATTTTGACTTAGTTAATTTTTAGAATAATAAAATATTACCAGGTACCAACATATAAAACAGTTATTTTGTAAAATTAAGCCAAATTGTTTATTTTTTCTCATCTCTAAATTTTTGTACAATTGACAGTACCACAGCGGCTGTCAAAGTTGTCAAAATTTGAAGTATTTCAAAATATTCCTAATATCTCGTGACTGCAGGCCACATTCCACACATCATTAGAGCTTTAAATAAGGCTTATGTAAACAAATGACGAAAAACGGCCATAAACAATTAGAGGTACCATAACGAATTCTCGTCCACCAGAGAGCGCAACTGGAGCATCGTTGAAGTTTGTTGAACATTTAGCGCGGTGTATAATAAAAAGAATTTGTTTAAGAAAAAAATGTTCGAACATGGTCTACAATTAAAGTAACACTCGTGGCATATCGGACAAAGCGTTTTTGTTTCTCACTTCATTACGACCAGGCCTTCAATGTCTAATGGAGAATCCAGACACCTACAGGCCTGTTTCATCCTTATTAGGAATCATCAGGGAGCAGCAGCTGATGCTACACAGGCACCATGCACACCTCTCGAATTTAAAGCAAAAAGTTTGTAATCTGCGGAGACGTAGTACCTGTGTGCGCCACCTGTCGAATAAACTGAGAAACAAAAACATAAAAATTGAAAAGTGCAGAAAACCGTAAATACAGAATCCTGTACCTTTCAGCAGGTTATAAAGAAGAAACCTGAAAACATGATTCTTAAAAAGAGGTAACGTCGCCCTAATTTTAAGACATCAGCAAGCAATCGCTCCGGAGGGGGCTTGTTGAGCAGAACTAAAAAGCCAAAATATTTAAAAAACAAAAAAGTTTTAGAGATTGGAGGCCTGGTCGTAATGAAGTGAGAAACAAAAACGCTTTGTCCGATATGCCACGAGTGTTACTTTCATTTTTGTTTGCGGACACAAGATTCACTTTTTTATGCTTTCCAATGCTTGTTAAAAAAAAATTCAATCAGGTTAACTCATACAGAAAACTGATATCATTAAGCTCATTTTATTTAATTGATGAAATTCTAAGTATGAACAAAAAAGTAACTATAATTTTGAAAGGAGTCGTTTTGTAGGTATTGTTTTTCCCTACAAAATGCTGGTTTGATTTTTTTTCTAGTGCAAAACTAACAGAAGTTTTGTGCGAAAAACTTATTTAACCCCTTGATTCAAGATGGCGCCGAAGTTAAGGGTATGAGAATGGTTAAAATCTATAGTTAAGCTTTCCCAGCCTGCTCGCTTTTAGTTCCCAGAAAAATTACAATTTGCCTGGATTATGGTTGCCGTAATGAGAGTTGCTATTTATATTGGCAATTAGCAACTGTCTTAATGATAGTCCATAACAACCAGTCATGTAAAATGTAGTTTATATTAAATATTTTGAAGATAATCCTACTTTCATTCGGGAATATGGATGGAAATTCCCATTGTTTTTCTGTTAACCAATTCGGCTATAAGCCAATTCCATTTGACTTTTACAAATTCGTAAGTAAATCCGAATATCTTCGAAATCATGTGTACCAAGTTTATGCAGTAACCCGAAAAACACTGCCATAACAACCAATCATTCAAAATTTAATTGATATGAAGTGTTTTAAAAACAATCCTATGAAAACTCCTATTGATGCTACCGAATTGTATGTGCGCAATTAACATTTGTTTATATATTGCAGAATCTTTTTTTAAGCTTTAGCTAAATTAAAAATATGCAGTAACTCACCACAGCCTCTCGTTCTGCATTAATAGTTAATGCTGTCAATACCATATCGGTTTTCCTATTAACCAATTCGGCTATAAGCCCATTCCATTTGCCGTTTACATTCGTTCCCCATCTGCCATCTTCGACTTTTACCAGTTCGTAAGTAAAACCGAGTTCCTCCGAAAACTTTTGGAGTAAGTCTATGCAGAATCCCGAACAGCACTGGTAGAAACTTTCGTTGCGATGGGCTAGGGACATGTCGACCCTGTAACAAAGGGTAAATTATAAAAAACTGTAAACCTGATGAAAAAGGTCAAATTTAAAAGCTCCAAACATCAAGATGAACACTGTAAAACATTTAATCGTTAAAATTCTTTAAAAACTGACAAGCCAAAACTGGAAGAAAGCAAATCAGACCTTCACAGAAAAGTGGATATCGTAGCAAAAAAAATACCAAAAATGTAAATGTCTCCAACATTTTTAGATATTTTGATAATAATCACAATCAGATGAAAAGTCTTTTTTGATGACAGATGACACTATTTTCAAAGTCATTCGAGCACATTCTTGGTATGCATTCCTCCGACCGACCAACACCATTCTCAACTAAAAAGCCTGTTAACTACTACCACCTCAGTGCCCTTTAGCCTACTGTGGCTGCCATTTTTATAACCAAATTGACAAGTAAAACATGGATTTTTTGTCAGTTTGGTGTCAATACGGCACCGATCATAGGCCAAAGGATACTAAAACGAAAATGAGTTAACTGGCTTTTTAGTTCAGAACGGTGTTTGACCGACTTTATTTTATTTTTTTATCTATACATATGAAATTTTATGAAAAATGTAGAACCTCTGAGGGAACCTGTAATATTTGCAGGTTTTCCAAAGAGTTTTGGGAGGTGATTTCAGTGAGACATAGATAAAAATATGAATCATGCTATTTTACAGGGAACGGTGTTCAAAGTGGAAAATCTCCAATTTATAGAAAAGGTTAACGCTTCTTAATAACTATGTTATTCTTTCTGATATTAAATTTTTATGTTAGATGATAGTTTTGACGCATTCTTTGCCAATTTAATTTGAAAGTTTAAGTAAGATTTAGGACTGTTTGTCAAAAACGACACATTTTTAAAAATATTTATTTGAAAGCCATACTTAAAGTTAGATAAAAGGGAGAAATACAAAGGACCAAATTAAAAATATAAAAAAAAATAACGTCTTTGCCCAGATAACTTATTCTAAATTTTAACAATCTAATACGAAAATAATCTTATAAAAACTGATTGTAGTGTCTTGGAAGTATGCGACTACCACGAAATCGAAGTTTTAGATTATTTGGGTCGGTACGATAAGTCTAGAAGCATGAAATTGTGTACACGAGCTCTTCATAGAAGCAAGTTATTGAGTATTGGAAGTTCTTTGATCTTTTCAATACTTTGAAATATTTGGGCAGAAATTTATAAAATGCATCATAAACAAGGAAGACTAAGCTAGAGAGTTGGTATATAGTTACCTTCCAATCCACAACTTTAAGTTCTATGTTTGTTATTACTTCAAAAACTTCTGTTTCGGTTGTAAAAGATAGAGGCGAATCAAATTCCGTTGCTTTTATTAGGGTTATAAAAGAGTAAAAGTTCTTAATGTACTGAGAGTTTTGGCAAACATTTTAAAAAGTGTTTATTAATCTACTTAACGTTGTTTAAGATAAATTATTACATTTTCCAATCAAAGACTATAATTCTTAAACAATTTTGGAACCATTTTTTCTCTCTAAACTGCTAAGATATTTGAATTTCTTTTTAAAGCATCATAAACTTGATATGTGCCATTGCTGATGCTGTGTCTAATACTTGTAATTTACAATAAGGAGAAAGAGATATGACATGATATTAACGACAATAATTCAAATCATTTTGAACTAGTTGTGCCTCTTGTTTCTGTGTAAGAAAAAATAAGATAGCTTGATTTCAAAACAATAAGAATACACTTACAAACTTGTTTTAATCATTTTAAATACTTTTTTCGTAACAGTTGCATTAGTGTTTTTGTTTGTTTTTGTGTCAGACTTGAATATTAGAAGCAATTTTTATTTGATTGTCAAAAAATACTACTAAAAAAAAGTATGGATTTAAGCTGCTTTGTTCAATTTTAAGCACCATCGGTTTGAATTCATTTAACTTTGAGTAAATTGTTTTTTTTTCTAGTTAAACAGTCCCAGGAGTTATAGGCAAGCTTGCGAGCAAAGTATGTTCGGAAAAGAAAAAAAATTAAAGAAATACCCTCTGGTTCCAGTTCTTATGATGGAAATTGGACCCACTTTTCAGCCATGGGCTTTTTATCTACACATGTTCAAATGAGGAAGTAAGTATTTTTGGATATAAGTTTTCACAGCGCCATGTCATTGTTGGGCATACTGGATGATGAATAACAAATTGTATGAAAAGTCCAAATTTTGTAACTTTGTTGTTGAGTTTGTGTAATAGTCTTATCAATACTTTTTGTAGATCAATCATATTTGAGAAAAGAGAAAAACACAGAATGTCAGGAATTAAATGATGTTGAGCCAAATTAAGAAGAACAAAACAAAAAACAGTGTACTCCTCACAGTCAAAGCAGCAGTCTGATAACAGATCAAGACATGTCTTCCAATACCAACTATGGAGCAGGTAGTAGGAAAACCAAAACCCCTAAATCCAGTCCCCTTGTTGCAAAAACCATGTTTAAACAAATAGTTGCCCAAAAACCTTTGGTAAAAAATGCAAAAAGAGCTGATATTGTTGACAAACTCGTAGAAAATTGTAGCTCAATTGAGGAGACAATTAATGCATTTATTAAGCAGACAAGTACTGAACAAAGTGTAGATAATATTGATAAGGAAGATTATCACTTTGCACTTTTAATGGCGGAATCCTTAAAAAATATCTCAAATAATAAGAAAAAAATTAATCTAAAAGCAAAAATTGTATCATTGATGGTTGATGAAATGGATTAGTGTTTTTTGTTTGGACTTTTTTAATACGGGTAATTTCATATGAAATCAACCAAGAAAAAGGGAGGTTTGGCAAACCATCTCCCCGATTTCGATAAAATTTGGTACATTTATTCTAACCATAAAGGGGATGAAAAATCCCTAAATTTTTTTCTCCATTCGTTTTTTTTTAATTAATTCTTGAACATCACAAAAATTACCAATTTTGCTCAAACATGTACTTAAAGATATTGAAATATCTCAATAACTGCTTAAACTTGGACAGTGGTTTATAGCTCGTTTTAAATGTATTTTAATTACCTTTCGAGTGATGTACCACATGATATACTTTTTGTTTAAAAAAAATTGAAATTAAAAAAATAATAATAATTTTTGAATAACTGCATTTTTTATTATTTTGGAGACTTGATGGGTTCCTCAATAATTTTATTTTAAAAATTTTGATTTAAAAAAAAAATGAGGTCATGTGATTATTCATTAAAATGGCCTTTAAAATACCTTTAAAATAAGCTATCGTTTGTTTTTGTAGTATGCATAGTTGCCTGTAAAGACAGTCAATTTTAAGCAAATGTGCAGGTACACAAAAAGAGTAATATCATGAGAACTGTATACCGTTCAAAAGCGAGTAATACCTTGTTTTATAGGTATTTTAAAGCCCATTTTGAAGTTACATATAATCTAGTTTTTTTTGAAAAATTGGTTCAAAATTTTTAAAATATTTTTTTTATGAACCCATTAAGTATCCATCTTGAAATTTTGTAAATAGTTTCGCAAAGTATCCAGGCACAAAATATTTTTAAAAAAATAAAAAATACTGTTTGGTTAAAAATACAAAAAACAGTGTTTTTATATCTTTAAAACGAGTTATAAACCACTGTCCTAGTTTAAGTAGTTATCGAGATACTTTAATTTCTTTAGATACATGTTGAAGCAAAATGTTTTTTTTTGTTTGTTTTGATTTAAAAAAATTAATTAAAAAAAAACTAATGGTTAAAAAAATTTTAAAGGAGGAGGCACATATTACATACATTCTGGCCAGCACACGATCTTTTTGAAATTTTGATATGTTGTAGAAAATTTAATTCTGGACAGCCTTTAATCTTTACGACAAAATCCTTAGACACGTACAGTTTCGGAGATAATAATGTTCAAAGTTTGACAATTTTACGAATTTTTTTCTAAGTATTTAGCGATCTACTGATGTTTTTCTTTCATAATTCTGACGGGTTATGTAAGGCAATTATTTTTTTTGGTTATGTTGTCTTTCAATGTGATTTTACAGGGAAAACCTTTCAAAAATCGTAGTATAGGACCTAACAACAGTAAGCGATTTTTAATTTTCGTAAGACGCACAACGTTGCGAGAAAGAATTTTATCAAGAAAATATCAATACAGTGTGAAGATAAGCTACGTATATCGTATGCGTCAATCTTTAGTGCTTTCGTTTATTGCTCTAAAACGACTCACGCGTACGATCTTTCTGCTTCCGCAAAATCGCGAGAGTAGAGGCTAGAGCAAAACAATGTCATGGCCTTACTTTTTTGAAAACAATTTTATCTTAATTTTTTGTTGTTTATAAACTTTTTGTGGGTCAAAGAAAAAAATGGATTGAAAAAGAAAGTTTATTGAAATTGAAGAATTGTTCCTCATTTTTTTCTACTTCCTCCGAGGTTTGTCCACTGGTACTCGATAGGGGTAGAACCCAAAAGCGGGGCAAAATACGCAATTATATGTTTGAGGTGGTCCCCGAGTATACTGAGGGGCAAGTATGCAAAATAAAAATAATTTAGAAGGCTAGGTACAAACGACTAGACTACTTTTACTTTTCTAATTAATATTCGGTTCTTTTTTCTCTTTGTAGACTCGAGCCTTTTTCAAACGGCTGCCGGCTGTTCAATTTCAAAAATATTGAAACTGAAATAAATAAATAAAAAAGTGAGGTTAAAATGTAATTTTTCAAGCAAATGGCGTGTTCGATAATCACTCTTTTTGCGAGAACTCCGGTTGGGATTCAGAGCTCCTGCGGGTAGATTCGTGACGTCACAGCGCTATAAGATAAGGAAACAATTTTAAAAATCGTACCTACGTACCTACCGGTTTTTTTCAGTTTTCTCTTGTCGAGTGAGCTATCTGCTTCCACACCTATATAGGTACTCAACTTGTGGATTGATCTGAATTCTTGAATTTATAAGACGGTTTTGACGAAATTAACATTTGTTTCAAACGAAAGTCACGGCTTTCTTGATTGCTCATTTCCCGATTGCGCGATGCTTTTCCGGTCTGTCCTTGTAAAGCATTATTTTCCGCACAAAAAAAAATATATTTGTTTCCATCCTCCGTTTTCTCTATGATACTCAATATCCAAGTAAAACTAACATTTAAAGTTATGAGCTTAGCTGCTTTTTTCCTATAGTAGAACTCAGTGGTTCTATATATGCGAATATTTTTAGATTTACGTTTGAACACACAATATTTATATGTAACCCCTCATAATTTTTTCATTATTTGAACTAGAGAGAAGATAGATTAACATTTTTAGAAAATAAATTAAACAAAAAATGCTGCTACCATGGGCAAAATTAACTAATGTTTTAAATGGAACACTATATTTTTCTTTTAAAGTTTTCTGAAAAATGTCTGTATGTTTCTAACAATACCAAACACTAGGTCTGTCTTTGATTTTCAGAAAAAAAATTAAACATCATTATTTGTATTTTTAAAGCCAACTTGATAAAAAAATAGGAATCAATTTTGAATTTCAGTAATAACTAACCCTAATATTTTTTCCGGTGAAAATCTCCTTAATTTAATAAAGTTTCTAATTTTTCTAGGTAAAGTAGTAAAAAAGTTATGAAAGGTTTGTATCGAGGTTCATTTATAAAAAAATTAAGTGATACTACCTAGTAAGTATTCTGTAGATGCATCTTCTTTAAATATTTTTTTTATTATTATTTTAGTGTTGAGCCTATTAGAGAGGAATGCAGTTCCTAATTAAAATAAAAAAGTTCTTTATAAAAAAAATTATTTATTTTAAACACAACAACAAATACCTATCTTTAAGCAAACTTTAAACTAACAAGCAAAGAAAATGATTTGAACATTTTCAAACATGGTAAATGCAGAAACTAGATGAGAATCAATTTTGACCGTAGGTATTGCTGTCCGAATAATAAAATATTTAATGGTAACCTTCAGTAACCATTTAACTAAATATACGAACTTTGTGAACTAAGTTGGCACCTTCACCTTGGTGGAGTGGTAAAAAAAACAGTGTTATATCTTATTAATCTAACAAAAATATCTTATTTTGCTTATATAATTTAAAATAGGAAATTTGAAATAATTGTCTAAAAACTATAGCAAACACATCTATATAGAAACTTGTTTTACAAAATCAAACTACCAAAAATGTAAAAACATTAATGATGACAACTAGTAGGTAAAGCAGTATTACCCTCTACATAAAAACCTAGCCAATTATTAGTAAATCAAATTATAATCTTTAAAAAGATTCATGAAACATGTTAAGATTTAAAAAAATATATAAAAAGGCGTTTTTCCTAAAAAATACTTCAAACCTAGCAAAAATTAAGAAGGTATTGCCCCTCTGGTAATGGTAGCCTGTTGCCAACTTACCCACCCCTCCCTTGAAACAAAATATGATGCCAAAATATCTCGGTTATATTTTACCCTTTGTGTATAATTATTTGAACCCATTTTTGTAACTGATTTTATTTTTTTTCCATCTTTCCTCCAGTCCCCCAAAATAAGTTGGCCATATCCATCACAATAATCAACAAAACCAGTGGGACAATTCCTTCTAAAAGGAAACTTCCCATACCACTGTCTTTGAACACGGTAGAATCATGGTTTGCGCCAGCAGCTCCTATGTCCACCATTGAAAAGTGGTAATATGTGTCACATGATGCCATTAAAACCAAACTAAATTGTTTTTTTATAATTAAAAAATATACTACCACTGTTCTTTGGTGCCATAATATTTATATGTTTACCGTCAACAGCACCTATACAATTTGGTAGATTCCATCTTTTAAAAAAACCTTTTGCTGCCATTTCAAATTGTTGCCTATCAGGCTGTGGCAAAACCAGGGGCTGCAAATTTTTCCACAGCAATCCACAGACTTCCTTTACAATTATATGAATCGTGGTTTTTCCCACTTTGTAGTTACTTGCAATATCCTGCATTGAACAGCCTGCTGACAGAAAGATAAAATAAACCAAAATAAAAAAACATTAGACATCTGTCAAATGTATTTTTGTCTCTTAAAAAGTACCAAAAAAACAAACTTACTGCAAGGTCAAAATCAGACGTTCTGCAGGAGAAATGTGAAGTTTGTTTTGTCTTTCAGGTGGTCGCTTTTAACAAAACTCAATAAATATTTGAACTGTTCCTTGTTCATTCGGCAATACATAAAAAATTGCTCTTCATCCAGGTTCCACATATCTTTTACTAAGGTTTCAAAATGACCAAATATTTTTCTTTGTCTATTAAGGGGTCGAACACCAAACCGACGAAACCTTGTGTTTATTAGGGCAGCCACAGAAGTAAATATAAATTGGCCAGGCCTACCGCCTTCATTTTTTTTTTCCACTTTCACAGTTTCCCAAAACAAGAGTAACCTTAACAAAAAAATGTTGAGGTTATGTAATGAAAAAAATTATTTTTCTTCTTTTTTTCTGACAAATGCCAATTTGGTATGTCAATTGTCAAAATTTATGCTAATGCACTATGCTTTGAAATCCTAGGGTAAACAGGTTCTGTTAAATTATGTATTAAAACTAAAGGACATGCGTTGGTACTTAAATATGTTGTAGATAAGTTCTTTCTGAACAGTGTTTACATTGGACAAAAGTGCCGCTGGGCAGTAGGAGCTTTACAACTTCGATCCAAAGTTTAGATTTTGAAAATGTTTTGATGTCAAAAATGGCTAATACTGTCAGAATATTTTGACTTTGTACTGTCAGACTTAATGATAAGGGCACTAATCATACTTTTGGTACCTAACTCACCAGCGGATGATTGTGATGTTTTACCTACTTTTGTACGCAAACTTCAATTTTGCGCCACGATTTTTTTTAGTTTGCCCAGACAAGTTTCGACGTACATTTGAAATCTTTGATTGGTGGTCATTTGTAACCTCTGCAAATGTTGTTTTTGTGTGAGTCTTAAAAGGTCAGGTTGCGGAATTGTGAAGAAATAGCAAGGTATATATTATCACTGAGATACAGGGAAACAAAACATTGCTATAAGACTAATATTGTGAGGTTTAATGCGCTGCATTCATTATAAAGTGGAATAAAAGCCGCGATTGCTTTGAAAAATCCGTAAATATTGTTGTCATTGTCTAGACTTTGTCAATTGGTTTTTCATGACGACGAGCAGCAGCCAGTATCCTAATAAGAAGACGCTGTGAAGGATACCGTACTTCATTCTCATCGTGCCTTGCATATCCTAGGTACTCCTAATGTCCTTGCGCCGACTTGTCATGTACAATAGGTGGATCTGATTGGATCTCTTATATTTACTTCTGCATTAAACATTATGAAGGAGCTATGTTGAACAGCCTGAACATGCCTAGAAAATATTTTTATTCGTAACAGGTTCGGTTCCGTAAAATGAACCACTTTCAACAAAAAAAATAAAAAGGCTACAAACGGAAATGGACAAGTAAACAATATAAAAACAACAAACTAAATGATATAAAACTAACATAAAGCATGAAAACTACTAAGAACAAACGAATTAACAGCAAGAGCACGCCAAAACTTTCTACGTGGCAATGTAATCACAAAGCAAAGTCTGAAAGACACTGGCTCTTTGACTTATTTTTGAAGTTTGATTAAGGCCACTTTTCTATAAAAATTTTCTAGTTATTTTAAATTCAATTATTTCTCTACTGATAGAGTCAAATCCGGTACACTTATTCAAATTATTGTGTAAAATCGCCACACTCCTTGGTCAAATTTCTACCATAAATATCAGTGACTCTATGGTAAAATTACCTAGAGTGAAGTAAGAGAATTTTAGGGCCCTCACCTATCCAAAAATAAATGAAGTCAAATTCTGCCATTTTTTGACATCAAAACATTTTCAAAATCCAAACTTTGGATCGAAATTGTGAAGCCCAGCGGCACTTTTGTCCAATTTAAACAGCGTTCAGAAAGAAGTTTTCTACAACATAATGTATGTAGCAAGGCATTCCACGGAAGCCCAATACCTGTGTTATTTGGCCCATGTACTTTGTGCTTATCCACTGTGAATTAAAGTTATGAATTATCAATATGAAAAGTTGGGTAAATCCGCCTTAATTTTATTGTTTTATTACCCTGGTTGTGCATTGTAAATGATGGTTGATAGCTGCATGTAAAATGCCTTAACAAAAGTCAGAGACTCATTTAAATTAAGAACGTAATCTAAGAGTTTTTTGAAGAGTGGCGCAATTCTTGTTGGTTCAATTTTTACAAGTTTTTATTTAACCTCACCTCTAGGTATGTATGTTTGTATGTTCGGGTCAAATCTTGCAACTCAATTTTGGCTAACTTTTAGATGTCCGACTAAATTCCAATTTGGTATGCGATTCATCATCATCATAGGCAATCACTCGATACCGAGTATTATTTTCCTCTATTGTGTATCGTCACCATCTGTTGTGCATTTTTGATGGCTATGTAAGCCAATTTTCTAGCCGCACACCCTTCCACAGTCCTGGCACACCCAGTCTCCGGTAGCAGCCGGGTGTTGTTGGTCATCCATTCTTCTATTTTGTCGCTCCTTTCTACGTTCTCTCTTTTCCGTCTCTAGTCGTTGCTCTTCAAAAGTTTGTGCTCCCTCATGGACTGTTCGGCACCATGAAGCCCGATCGTTTGCCGTGGTCTCGAAGTTGTTTATATCGATGTGACCCTTTATCATATTGCCTTTGAGAACGTCCTTGTACCTTTTTTGTTGACCTCCTTGATTTTTCTTTCCCTCCTTCAGTTGTCCATAAAATATCTGCTTTGGGAGACGTGTTTCGTGCATGCGGATAATGTGACCAGTCCAACGAAGCTGGTGCTTGAAGATAAGGGCTTCTATACTATTTGTTCTGGCTTTTTTTGTTCGTCGGTCTTGCCATTTGATTTTCAGTATTCATCTTAAACAACTTTGGTGATATTTTTCTAGTCGTTTGATATGCCTTCTGTAGGTGATCCACGTTTCGCATCTGTATGTTAGAGTTGGTATTATAACTGTGTTGTAGACACGAAGATTGGTCTCCGCATTGATATCGTGATTGTTTAAGACTCTCTCCGAAAGCCGTCCGAACGCTGCGCTAGCACATTTTAGGCGATGCTGTGTTTCTGTGTCAATAGTTGCATTTGATGACAGGTGGCTCCCAAGGGTTGGGTAATGTTCCACGTTCTGCAGAGGATGGCCATTTATGGAAATGTTTGGAGCTTGGGGATTCGTACCTGGTTCTGGTTGGTGAAGAATTTGCGTTTTGGCAAGATTGACTTCTACGCCAATGCTTTTGTAGGCTTGGTTAAATGCGTTGATTACCAGCTCTAGACCTTCCTCTGTATCGGCCATAACGACGTTGTCATCGGCGTACTGCAGTTCGATTACCGAGGACGTCGAGACCTTAGTTTTTGCTCGCAGTCTGCCTAGGTTAAGTAGGCCACCGTCGATGCGATTATAGTTACGGTAACAATGCAATAATATTGTATTATTAGTGGAGGGGGGAACACGCCTTAGTTTGTCCCATTTTAACCAAAATTGGTATACGGCGTTTCTAGGGGATTATAATTACGAATTTTTGATCAGATTTAGAAAATTCAATATGGCGGATTCAAGATAGAAGATTTTTGATCATGTCTTGCTAACTAATTTTAACTTACTTAAAATTTGATTCACGTTTATAGTTCCGGTGACAATATAATAATGCGCTATTATCAGGTCCCCCCTCCCCCTAACGAGGGAAGCGGAGGAGGAAAAAGATTTGTTCGATTTCAATCAAAAATGGCATACATGGATTTTTAGGAAAGTGGATTATGAACTTTTGCTCAGATTTAAAAATTTCAATATGGCGGATTCAAAATGGACGTTTTAGGGTCAGGTTTTGCGTATCAATTTTTCTCACTATCTTCTGCATAGGAAAAATCCAAAATTAAACCCGTATGAATCTGTTAGGCACAAGTACAGTACAACCTGAGATAAGCGGCATAAACAATACACCCAAGTCGAGGTGAAGCCGTGCTGAGGACTGAGTGGCATTAGAGTGTCAAAAAAAACTAACAAGAAAAACACCCTGCAATACTGATGCACTCGGTGAAATGCATAGACTTAGACAAATCTAAGAATTATAAGATAATATTATGTAAAAAAAGTTTTGCTTGTATAAAATATAAAGTGCACTAAAAAGTAGAAAATAATTTTTAGCATTCTGATATCATAATAATAAAAGCGATGGGCGCATTATACTATGAATATTCGCAAGAATCTGAATTCACTATAAATACAGTGTATATAACATAGACTGTGCTATAAAGCAGAGAAATGCAAGGGTAGGTAAATCCAACCCAACCCGATCCAAGCTACCCTAACATTTCTATGACATCAGAATTCTAAAAATTATTTTCCACTTTTTAGTTCCCTTTATATTTTCTGAAAGCTTATATTTAAAAAGCTTTTTTTTACATAAAATTATTTAAGTTAAACCCAACACTTTGAAAAATGTTGGTTGCCCATTTGGTTTATCCTCAAATCCTTACAAATTTAATTCCCGTTATTAGATAGACTTCCACCCCTTCTTTCTTTCTGTCCATTTTGTCTTGACGTATCGGACTGTAACCTATTATTCTTATATTTTTTTATGGTATATAAGCGAGTTGTCTAAAATTAATAATATGTGCTGTACATTGTCTAGGATGTTGAGGACCCACTGCTTTCCTATTTCTTAAAATTTAGGCTTTAGTCTTTATTTTGGCCATAAAAGTTTACGTGCCCGATGGCGTACATTATCAGATTAAAGGTTAGAACATACAACGAAACTTCAGTTAAAATTATAATGTTCTTTCTCCTTGAACGGAAAGGCTTAATGGTCCGTGAAACGGAGAGCAGGCATTGATTAAACTGCAAACAGGTGGTGTTGACTTGACCACAGGACCCTTTCAGGATAGGAAGTTAAAGTGGCTACAACGTCATTTAAACGAGGTAGTTTAACCTTTTCCCCTTCAATGCATTTTAAAGAAGTTTATATTGTTTAACCAAATGTATTCTGTGTTAATTATCCAAGATAATTTTGTAAGTCTATGCTTACGTTAACTGTTATAAAAAAAAACCATTAAATCAAACGTTTATTGATCGTATTATATATTGGTAAGACAATAATGTCCGTGGCGTCATCTTAAAGATTGTCGAAAATAGTAAAGTAAACCTAAAAATTATAACCTGAAATAACTGCAAAAAAATTATTAAGTATTTATTAAAATTGCTGTGATTAATATCTTACAATACAAAAAGATTGTACACTCGATTCCGAAAATCTCCGGACCAGTTTGACAAAACATTTGCAGTTGGCGAAAATCAGCTGTCATTTTGTTTTACCACACATCAAAACAAATAATGTTAAAAAACACACGAAAATATAGAAAATTATTATAAATGTTAACTTTTTTTTGTTAAAGTTCTATGTAAACAAAACCATTTCCTACTCAATTATATTTTACAAATCTAAATTTATTACCATGCTTCTTTCGCATTCTGCTACATAACTGATGTAATAGCCACATGAAAGGCAAAGCAGAAGTATCGGCAACACCATGAAAACTTTTAAAACGCGCATTTTTCTAAAACGCCACGTCATTCTCACACTTTTAGGAAAATTCTGACAGTAAGATCTTTCCAAATAATTTGACAGCTAAGAAACCATAGACGTCTTTTCGCGACCGATTTTTTCGAAAGCACATTTTGAAAACATACGTCACGGTTTCAGCTGCAACGTCACCGTTTCGAACCATCGCCACTGATCGCCAAAATGACAATTATTGAATGACATTAATCAGCTGTGTTTGTGTGACTTCTCGTTTTTTGAATTTGGAAGTTTTTTTTGTAATTTTTTGAAATGGATGTCCTAGATCCACAAGTGAGCCTTTTTTTGTCGCTGCTAGATATAATAATAGCTAAAAATTGATAAGTACCGCCATATTGAACCGTGTTCGAAATGACAGCCGAGGCGATTTCAAAATTCTTTGAACCGTGACGTCACCGTTTCGTCACCAAAATAACATTTTATGCATGTTTTCAAAGCGGTTTCGAAATTATTGGTCGCGAAAAGACGTCTATATATATCTGATAATTTTGACAGTTGCTAAATTCTAATCCAAAAGACGATCACCATAACAAATGCTCTAGCCTTATGGTGTCGTTTTCCATTAAAAAAGATGGATATTTCCAGTATTCCCAGTATTCTCAAACCGAACCTTAAAACTTTATCAAAGAAAGAAATATTTAAAGCATTAAAAGTTGGGTAAACAGGCCTAAAGACTACACCCAATTTTGATTGTAAAAATACAAAGTGCTTTGAGCTTCCATCACATACTGATACAATTACATTAAAGATTTTTTCTTACAGTAGGTCCATTTATAAGTGTAATTAATATTATTTGAAAACTAAAGACAGGTTTATACACAATCTTATAATGCATAAACACATTTTTAAGGCATAATTTGGTAATCAACAATTCGATGAATAATAGTTTTAATCTCGGTTTTAATATGCTTATTATCTAACTATAAATATATTTGTTTTTTGGGCTTATGGTTTATATAACCGAGATTTAAACCATGTACATTTTAATCTCCTTGCTCTTACGAAGAAGCCAATTTTCTAGTTTAATCAATGTCAGGAAAATTCGGATGTATAAAGTTTTTTTGGTAGAATATTTTTAGTTTCCCGGGCTAGATTTTGCTGCGGCGCTATGTCTCATTTCCTTTAAAAATTGGTCAGGAAATTTTAACCAGATAGTGAGGAAAAGTTATGTCAGTAGTCAGATTTTTTCCCTAAAAAGTATTCATTCATTCACAATTAATTTTAATTCAGTAATTTGTTATCAAGTTTTTTTTACACCAAGTGGATTTAAATTATATTTCTGTTGTTGTGGTACTAAATTTTTGGCACAATATATAAACATCTTGCAAAAAAAAGCTTTTTGAACACTTTTCAATTTTAATAGCAATGGTTTCAATTGCTTAAATGATAAAATCTACACCAAACTACTCTTAACCAGATTTTGTGTCTCTGTTATTAGACACTTTTAGTTGGTCTGAGGACGTACGTTCGCAAACGTGGAATATAGCGCAATATTCTATCTTCCTTTTATCTGTACGAAAGCAAAGATAGAAATACATGGTAATAAAATGTCAAATACGGAAACATCCGAGCCGGAAAATTTCACGTATACCGCTGGGCACCTTGTACGTATCATGAGCAATTTAAAGTGTATACGGTAATTTGTTTTTTTTTTAGTATCTACTACAAGATGGATCGAACCCGATTCAACTCACTCAAGAGGCTAACTTTTAAGAAGACTTTGAAGCATGTATACCCTACCAAATTCAAAAAGTGGTGTGAAAACTTATTTGTCGAAAGTGCTTTTTCTGTACAACCTTTTTTAGGATTTTTAAAACTTAATTTTAAGAGAGAAGGTTAACATAAAATTTTACTCTATAGTATAGAATTAATCTAAAATATCACAAGATTTTTTTTTCGTATTAAAGAAAAGAATCGACTCAGAGGCAAAACCATTGGCATTGTACCTCGCATTGGATGAAACTATTTTGTAAGCGATGAATTCGTCATCAAGTCAGGTGACCCACAAAAGCTTTTAGTTTTGTCAAGGTAGTATTTATTCATATTTTTCTTAGGGTATCAACTGTCTTCTCCATTGCCAAGCCTATGCAAAGCCCCGGTGAAACTCTAAATCAAAATGGTGAGATTTAGCTCTTTTCTATAATTTTTAAAAACAACATGGAATAAATCCCATTCCATTCTGATAAATTTTATATTTTTCCTTAAAAATGCACATCTGTTATTTACTATTTTATTATAAATATGCAGTGTGAACAAACGCAAAAGTAAGGAGAATATACAGTGGACCAAAATAAAAACAAAGCTTTCTCTATCTATTTATAATCTTGTTTTTAATGAAAACTTCTTGAATTAACTAGCCAGCATCTGTGTAGCTATATATCTATTTATTTAACTTTTCCCAATTACTGAAAACAACAAATTGTTTTTAAATGTTTGCTGGAAGACTTTGATTTCACTTATTTTTATGAAAAAGCATTTTCGCGAATTTAGCAACTTTCTTCATTAAATATTTTTGTTACATTATTTTGAAAAACAATCAAATGCCAAAAGAAATTGCTAATTTTCGCCAAAGACTACTTTCCGCACAAAATGCTTTTAAAAGTAATCACAGGTATATAAGGCACAGATTATTTCCATGAAGCCAACATAAGAAGAATACCTCTCTTAAGAATGATGTTTGTTTACTTTTTTAAAACGAATGTAAACCTCCTTAATTTTATATTCCTGGTACTTTTACTCTTAGGTTGGCCATAGGACGTAAGAAGGCAGATAGTTGTCTCACCCAGACAATTATCTACTTTACTTTTGTGTTTTAAGTAATTGACAGGGTTTTAATATTTTAACTTAATAAGTGTTGGGCCTTAAGTTAAGTTGTTTTCTTTGTTTCAGGTCACTGCGGAGGCCAGAACAATCTTTTTGTGGGCTCTGAACATGTTGACAATAGATAAATTTTTACTTGAGTTAGACTAGATATAATTAGTTAATAAATATAAGAAAAAGTTTAGCTTTGTACGGTTATGTTTGTAATAAGTACATTTAGTTTAACATAGTAATGAAAATAATTATAATTTTAGTAAAATAAAGAAAATAATTATAATTTTAGTAAAATTTAACCTCAATAAAAAGAAGGCATTTTTACCAGCTTATTGACCATGATATAATAACTCTAATTCAAGTATAATATTCAGGTTTTATTCAGTTTTTTTTTAAAACCTCCACAAGCTTGTGGGTTATTTTTTAATCCCATTTAAGAAAACAATGGCATTAAAAAATAACACACTTTCTGTTTGGTTCGGAAAAGAAAATAGAAATATAATTTGGTGTCGCACCAGTAAAAAAAACCGTTTTTTCTAAAATCAAATTTAAATTTTCCGCCATTCAAACAGACAGACCCTTGTTAACAAACGAAATTCAAATATATAAATATATGGCAACCAGTTAAAGCATAATTTTTTAAGATTTTTTTTAAATGTCTTAAAATGATCCATGAGATGAAAAACGTTATTTCTCATTTTTTTTGTTTTGCCTCTAGTTTTTGAGATGTCGTTTCTTTTTTATAAAACAGTACTTTTTTGCTTTAAACGGCTATGGGTGCTGCACAGTTTGATTCAAATTCACCAAATTCGCTCAGATGAAAGCCACATAAGGGCTCTATAAAACCTTGTCTTTCATTAAATTTTAAATGAGCGTAGAGCGGAATGAGAGCTACGTAAAATAATAAAATTAAAATTTCGTGAAACTCCAATTTGGGCTTCCGCACATCCACCATTTTCCACTGGACGTCAGTTTTTTGTGGTTTTGCAAAGACTGTTCCTTTTGTCTTTTTATAAACTCTCATTACTAATGGTAAAACTTTCTTGTTTTCCATGATATGTGATTTCCAGTGACAGAAGTGCAATCTTTGTTGTTTACGCCAACATAATCAGTTGCTATTACAAAAACAGTTGGTTTACATTCAAGGTGGTTGCGAGGAGTAAGGTGAGGTTGGTAAAGTAGTGGGGTATTTAAAAAAAACAGTGGTGTGTAAAGTATAGGTTGTGGGGCATCATTGGAAAGGTAATTAAATTTTTTATTAGGAAACCCTGTTTAAACAGTTGGTTTACATTCAAGGTGGTTGCGAGGAGTAAGGTGAGGGTGGTAAAGGGGTGGGGGCATTGAAAAAAAAACATATTGATGTGTAAAGTATGGGTTTTGGGGTATCAATGAAAAGGTAATTAAATTTTTTATTAGGAAAGCCTGTTTAAAATTTTTTGAGGGGTACCGGTCGGGCTCAATGATTTTTTAATTACCCATATTGCTTGTGACCTGCATTTATAGATACTTACAGTGGACATTCTTCAAAAATTAAAAATGATAAAATATTCTTCTGCTAAAAATATTGTTACACCCTCTTTGCGTGTAAACACAAAAATTTGTTTCAATTTCTTCTTTCTCATACACTTTCAATTCCCACTTTTTACTGAATTTTTTTTGATAATTTTTAAAATGAAATGAATAATAAAACTGGTACCTACCTAGCTGTTTAGTAACATATTTTAGTTCTTCCTGCATTAGTGTTTTGGCAATAAAGCATTGAAAAAAATTTAATTTTAAAAATGCCGCTTCTCTTTCTCCTGCCAAGTTAAACAACGTGATTCGTTTATCTGCTAGAAGTTTTTCCAATCGGCGAATAGTGTATTAATAGCGCAAATGCATCATGGTGGTGGAAGGGGCAGGAAAACGAATGATGGCTTGATGACAACCGAAGCTGTACGTTATAGAACCAACCATTCAAATTAATAATGCTCTAAGAGCTGTCACTGGGGTAGTAATAGCAAATTAAACTGCTCAGACTGCAATAATGTAAGACGTCGCTACGTTTGCCCTCGTTTAAGCCCTCTACCATGTGCGGCTAGATGTCGTTGGGCAGCAGCCCATCTAAACTGAAGGACACCTCAATGGAGGCGTTGCAAATTCTCCGACGAGTCCCGGTTTCGATTACTTAACGAGTCCGACGGTAGACTTTTAGTTTGGTTAAAGATTGGAGTGAGGAACTGGTGAATTTAAGGGAGGCTTTTGGTATTGGGAGTATTACCATTTGGAAGAGAATTACTTATGCTGGTCAAACAGAACTAGTGATTTTACCCAACAATCAAAACATGAACTCATGAGACCTGATTTTTGTAGACGACAATGCACGATCCCATCGTGCAAGGATTGTAAATGATCTTTTAGATGCCAACAATATCGAGATAATGGACTGGCCAGCTAGATCTCCTGACGTACATACGATAGAACACGTTGAGTCACGTATGGCAGACAGTCTTGCAAGACGAAGGCATCAACCTGCGAACCTACAAGAATTGGCTGTAATGCTTTAAGAGGAATGGAATGCTGTTGACCAAAATTTAATTCGTAATTTATTGAATGGCATGCGACGAAGATGTACTGCAATTTAGCGTGCTAGAGTGGGTCTAACTGGATGTTGAATTTGATCGGCACTGTACAGTTGGCGAGTCTACACTACCAGCAAAGTCGTCATTGCACATCGGCGAATTGCTGTTGATTTCATGTGGGCCACTTGTCAAATGCATACTTACATTTGCTACGTCCGTCGCCAAGTTTTACACACACTTTTGATTTTCGAAACTGTTTGTATTGTATTACCTACTTATCCACAAAAATTAAAATTTAATTACATGTCCATTGATACCCCCCAACTCATACTTTACATGCCAATATGTGTTTTTTTAAATACCCTTACTCCTGTACCCCTGTAAATTTAATTACCTTTCCATTGATACCCCACAACCCTTACTTTACACATCAATATTTTTTTCCCAATACCCCCACTCTTGTATCCCTCAAAAAAATTTAAACAAAAAATTCTAATCAGAAATTCAATTACCTTTCCATTGATACCCCCTCACCTTCCTCCTCGCATCCAGCTTGAATGTAAAGCAACTTTTTTGCAATAGCAACTGATTATGTGGGTGAAACAACGAAGATTGCGGTTATGTCACTGGAAATTACATATAATGGAAAACAAAAAGTTTAACAAAAATTTAAAAAAGGATTTAGAGAGGGTGAATTACCATTAGTAATGACAGTTTTGAAAACAATCAAAAACAGTTTCGAGCAAAAGGGACAGTCTTTGCAAAACCATACAAAAAACTGACGTGCAGCGGAAAATGATAGATGTGCGGAAGCCCAAATTGGAGTTTCACGAAATTTTAATTTTTTTATTTTATGCAGCTCTCATTCCGCTCTACGGTCATCTAAAATTTTAACGAAAGATAAGGTTTTTGTGGCTTTCATCTGAACGAATTTAGTAAATTTGAATCAAACTGTGCAGCACTTACAGCCATTCAAAGCAAAAATATACTGTTTTATAAAAAAAACCGATATCTCAAAAATTAGAGGCAAAACAAAAAAAAATGAGAAATAGCTTTGTTCATCTCTTGACATGGATCATTTTCAGAAATTTAAATAAAAAAAATATGCTTTAAATGGTACGTAGCTATACAAACTTTTGCGATGTTGACACCCTTATTACTCCCAGCAAGTTAACTGCATCTAAGTAAAGTTTATCAAAATATGGGATTTACAAAGGACGAATGACTCTATCAAACAAAAGAAGTTTTATCAATTTTGACCCAAATTTGGGTGAAAAATCCGGGTGCGCCACTTCTATTGTTGACCAGTTTAGGTAAATAGAGGACAAACCTATAAATTTGCCTTTCATAAGTTGTTTTATCATTATTTTGCTTCATAAGTTGGCCATGGTCGGCCGTAACTGGTCGTCAGTCATTACTGAATTAGCTGTGTGAAGCTAATAGGCACTACACTGTAATTTTTGCAAAGATCATTTTTAAACAGAAAAGTTTACTTGTTTTCCTTTAGATTTGATCTCAAAAACTACTGGCCTTAGCGGCAATGGCTATCTAGCCAACAAAAAGCAGAAGACTAACATTTTCTTATCAGTAGACTGTTTATAAATTACGTAACGCGGCTAGGCGTTGACGAAAGTGGTAGGTACCAACTAAAATATTTTTTCTGATCGTTTAAAAAAAAGTACGTACGATACACGACCGGAAAGTGTCTTTACATGACCCCGCAGGTTTACAGGATTCACCTTGGGCTTGCCCTGTAAATTTCCTGCGACGAAATGCAAATACCAATTTTCCGGTCTAGTGACGTAAATACCTTTTGTACTAAATTAGATAGACACTTGGACGCCCTTTTAACCCATTCGCATGTCGCATAATTTTATTTTGATTAGTATAGTAGTAGTATGAGGGGGGGAGCTCTCGGCCCGGCGACTAGACTCTACGCGAGCCATTCTCGCCAAGTCAATATATAAGTTATATATATATTATTATTACATGTAATTTTAAGATATACCTTTTTCTAGCGCAAACTTTTTGTGGCCGTTTTCTTTTATATTATAAACAGCTCTTTTTCCTTTATTTTCTCTCTGGCCGTGCATTAACCGCCCCTTGTAAAATTAAACATTTTGTTTATCTTTGGATAAAGATTAAACTCAAGTTTAGATTTCGGTTTATTCTGGAGTGTTACCCTTGGTTGTAAAATTAAGGCTAAATCCCTTTTTAAATGGATAAACGATGCATAAAAAATCATTAGTTTTGGACAGCGACTGCTTTAGACATGATTCGTCCATTTGAAATTTTCTGTCTTTATTTAAAATAAAACTTTGTAAATCGTGGGTATTTAGCGAGGGGTGACTCGGTAATGCACTTTGGTGTACAAGCCGACGGCATAGCGTGGCATTTTCGGGGGCATTTAGAGGCATTCTATGAATTTTAAGTCAATTTATGGCATTCTGAGGCATTTTTAACACAAAATGACGACAGAGTCACCCCTCGATATTTAGCGAGGGGTGGCTCGGTAATGCACTTTGGTAAATTATTTTTTTTCGAGGCATTTTGGAGGCATCTAGAGGAAAAATTCTATGCATTTTAAGGCCATCTGAACACCGAAAAATCTGGTAAAATATGCCTTTTGTTGTACACAAATTGACGACCGAGCCACCCCTCGGTATTTAGTTATGATTATCAATTGGTTTTTTGTTTGTCTGGATGAAATGACCTGAACAATTAATGTATTATTTGACAATAAAATACGTAATAATTAACTCCTAGTGTAATATTTAAAGTTCCAACACTAAACAGACAATTATATATTAGACATAAATGTCTAAATGCATACAGAGGAGAAAGAAGTTAAAAAAACCTCCGAGTTAGTTACTTTAACAGAAAAGAATTAGATCCTTTCGGTTTAGATTTAGATTCTTTTCGGTTTAAGTAACTGATTCGGAGGTTTTTTAACGTATTTTTCTTTTGTTTTAATTTCCTTGGAAGCATATCTCTATTGCAAATATTAACACGCCGGGACGAACCCATATCAAGTGCCTTATACTAAGTGCAAGTGGGGAACCATGCCTATTTGTGAGTGAGTTAAAGTTGGAAATTAAAGTGTATGATGGTGTTGAATGATGTTTGAGGAGCGTGACCAGTGAAATAACTGATGAAACATCGTTTAATTATTTCTCTTTTCACTTTGTTCCTTGTGGGATACTTATCCAATTTTGAATGTTCACTGTTCCACCAAAGATCTTTAAATGCAAACGTATTCTACTTTATTCAACTGATCAAATATTTGGAATGAGACCATAGATCACAAATTGAGGCCAAATAATAGGGAAATTGGTTTGCATACGTCTTGGATCGCGATATGATACTTGTTTCGGATCAATAAGTTTTACGTAACGTATCGAAGCAGACGTATCGTCTTTGCACATGCGCATTTCGATACGGATGTGGATAAGTGATGATTTGAAATACTGTATGGTTTAACAAATATACTTTTAACCCATTAACCCATTTAAAATTACATATAGGGCAACTGAAATTCACCAATTTGTTGAGTTTGATTCCACCAATATGATGGACAGATGGGTATGACGTCATTACCGATAATTTTTCTGTTGGCATTGCAAAAATACACGAACGCGATGGAATTTATTTAGCTCGTAAAACTTACCTCTACAGTCTCTCGAGACATTCTAAAGTAGGCTTTAAAATAGGATAATATATATTCAGGCACTGTTTCGCTTATAAAGTTGTGAATTCGAACATGTTTTTGTTTTAAAACCTCCTTATCAGAGTCTGATAAAGAAGACTCTTCCTCGGTCATTTTTAGCACTAACTGGCCTACTACAGACAAAATTGATTACACTATCCAACACCAGTTTTGTTTATGGTATTTTCTTTCTTTTAAGTTTAGTAGGCCATGACAGCATTGACAATAACATAATTTGTTTTGTTCTCCTGTCAACTTCTCAGTCAAACTGACGTTTTTTCTATTTTGGTGTATGAATTCATAACAATACGTAAACATTCGCGGGATAGCTTCTGCTATGTTTGCGGACAAACAAGTAAAGCACTAAATCATCCTTAATACTAAGTTCACGGAAGCATATTTGGCCTATGTTGGTCATAAAGTTTCCAGGGAGCCTAATGTGGTTTGTGGTAGCTGTAGGTCTACGTTAGAGGCATGGTAGCGAGGTAAGCAACGCAAAATGCAAGCAAAAGGTAAGCAACCGAAAAATCACCAAACGGACTGCTATTTTTGCGTTGTCGATTTAAGCCTGTATAAAAAAATTATCCGACCGAAAAAAAATTATATATCCTACATTGGAATCAACAAGTAGTCCAATTTTTTATAATGAAAATTTTCCTGTGGCTATCCCTCCAGTGTGTTCAACTAGCCATATGGATTCGGAAGAAATTGAGTCTGAAGATGAGCTCCAAAAAGAAGATAACTCCCAGGATGAACCTTTTGTGCCTAATATCAAGACCGAACCACATTTTTTATCTCAAGAAGATCTTGACAATCTAGTTAGGGATTTAGGGTTAACAAAAGAAAAGTCGGAGCTGCTTGGATCACGCCTTCATGAATGGAATCTGTTAGGTAAAGATTGTAAAATTTCTGCATATAGAAATAGGCATCGGACTTTTTCTGTTTATTTTTCAACCAAGGAGGACATTTGTTATTGTACAGGTGTATATGGTTTATTTGAAGAAATGGGAATAACACATGAACCTAACCAATGGTGCCTCTTTATAGATAGTTTAGTTTCAAGCTTAAAGGCGGTTTTACTTCACAACGGAAATACTTTACCCTCGATTCCTGTAGCTTATTCTGTCCGATTAAAAGAGGACTACGTTAGTACAAAAAAGGTAATGGAGAAAATGAAATATACTGAATACAAATGGGAAGTATGTGGCGACTTTAAAATGCTTGGATTTTTTTCTTGGATTACAAGGCGGTTATACGAAATATTCATGTTTTTTATGTCTATGGGATAGTCGTGTAGATAAAGAACATTTTATTCGTCGGCAGTGGCCTACTAGAGAGGAACATATACCAGGAAAAGCTAACGTAATTAACCAGCCGCTGGTGTCAAAAGAAAAAGTTTTGTTACCCCCTCTTCACATCAAGCTAAGGCTGGTAAAACAATTTGTGAAAGCTTTAAACAAATCTGCTGGCACCTTTATATATATAAGAGGGATGTTTCCGTCAATTTCCGTTGCAAAAGTAAGTGCAGGAATTTTTACGGGCCCCCAAATTAAAAAAATGTTGCACTCCCAAGAACTTGAAAACCAAATGACTTCGGTACAAAAAAAAGCCTGGAAGGCTTTCCGAAATGTAGTAGAGGAAGGAAATCATAGAAGTGACAAGTACGTAGAACTGATTGGAACTCTTTCGCAAAGCTATAAGGAACTGGGGTCTCGTATGTCACTAAAAGTGCATTTTTTAATGTAATGATGGGAGTATACATCTGAAACCTTTCCGGGAAATTATAAGAAAAAATCCAGTGCTGAGTAAAACAATTAATGATTTGTTTAATTAACTCATTATAAAGTTCCTCAGGAGTTTTGTTAAGTATAACTCTTATTGTTATAGTTTAAATAAATTTGTTACATGCGTTATTTCAATAAAAAATTTTAAAAAGTTAAAAAGTAAAATTTTGCATTTTTTCCTTAAACTTATAGATATACCACTTATATGTCATAATTGCTCTTTTTTTATCCCAAGTGACTCAAAACAAGTGAAATAAAATAATAAACAAAACTTTGTTTGAAAATTGTTGCATTGTGTTATGCTTAACTAGTTAATAACTTATTTAATTATTTTCATGATAATATTAAGGCTATGTTTCAATCCAGCAATCCACCGCATCAGTTCCATCAACTTCGAAAGCCGGTTGCTATTGATGGCATCAAATGATGGAATCAGAAATCCATCAGAAAATTGACGAACGCGATTGATGCCATCGTAAAACTTCACGAACGCAATCGATTCCACCGATGGATCAATTGGTGACTTTGCGAACGCGCCCATACCTACACTTTTTAGAAAATTACCTCAATACCACAAGGAATTACATTATATATGGATTGTGTTTTAAATCTCAATTAATTCCCGCATTTGTTTACCTATTAAAATATATAAAAGTTTGGTGCATCATTTAAAATGCACCCTGTATATTTCATGTTCTCGAAACATTATCGCATAATTTTGACTTTAAAATTTAGGGTACGATCATGTGCATATAGCGGTAAATTATGTATACAAACAAACCCCAGCCACACACAGCACACGTTAATGCATTAAGTGTTTAAACACATCGCCGTTTTACTGAACACAAAGCTGAAACCCTCTTCTTGTGTTAATAATAAAAGCTTGATGTTTATGCAATTAGTTTTCTGACAATGTTGCGCCCTTTGTTTTCAACTCCTTCCAAAGTCTAAATCAATATATTCCTCCTTTTTAATTTTGTTCCTTAACCACATATCAGGGTGCCAATTCTGGGTTTGTAGGAGGAATTCGATCAATTAAGAAAAGTGAAGTGGTTCTAATCAGTAGACATGCTTAAAAGCAGTCGCACAGATATATTAACGTTTCATAATTCCTTTTTCAAATGTTCTAATCATCATTTCATCTTCTGTTTCTATTAGGTAGCAGCGTACAGTTTTATCCATTATAAATGTTTCTCCCTCTTCTATGTTATTGTGCATTTTCTAAAAAAATTGCTTTTCACAAAAGTTGCATAACTTTAAGTATACTGTAAAATTATACATGTCAAAATTGTCCAATTTCATCGCATATGTCAAATTTACACATCAACTTTCTTATTTTAAATTCAACACCCTGTATATTTTTTAAAACTTCGATAGATATTTTCTTCCTGATTCCAAAAATATCCCATATGGTACCTGTGTATTGAACAGTCATTGAAAAAATTTAGAAAAACGTTTCATAAGAGCAATGTGTTGAACAAAGAACCACCTCTACTATTTTTCCTTGGCTAACAAATTGCCCTTATGGTAAATTATTTTTTATTTTACTCGGAAGATAAACCCTACATATGATATATTTTTGGAATCAGGAAGTTCGAAGTTTTATAGGGTGTTCAAATTAAAATAAGAAACTTGATGTTTAAATTTTACTTACAGCTATGCAAATTTAAAAATGCCCACTTTTAGAGTGGCGTGCTGAACCCTTATCCATGAATGAGGTCCGGTACACCAGGTGATTTTTGGTCTGGTGGTACTACTACATCATATATGTGAAAATGGTGGGGGTTACCCTACCCCCTCTAAAATTAACCACCTTTGGATTGGTGTGCCGAGTCCTTATCCACAATTTTGTGTTACATGATTGTCCATTTCGTATTCAGAACGAGAAAATGCACATCCTATCAAAAAATGGCGAGGGTTACCTACCCATCATATTTTTTACTGCGAATGCTTGTACTATCGGTTCTGCGTCAGTAAATCTTTTTGAGTCACGAGATGGTCGGATCAGAGACTCGTATTCGCTTGCTAATAACGAGTAGAATGGACCGTTAGGAACATTTTCATGAAAAATGACAGTCGGACAATGTCAGGCAGTGCTTGGCCGAGTATCGGATGTTTTTGTGACACTTTTAAAGCATGTTATTGGAACAAATCACGTAACTTCTCTTAATCGACTGATTACATCGTACGAAACCTAGGATCGGTATTATGGTGGATTAAATTGGGAGTGTTTGGTGGCCATGTACTAGTTCCATTGGCACTTAATCAACCAGGGTAATTCTAGATAAAAATCTTGTTGCTTCATTGTATACTGAGGCACGTCTTGCTACCAGATTAGTGTTCTGTTAATTTTTAGGTTTCTTTCAAAGTGATCTAAAAAGAGATTTGCTGCAAGTGGTGCTAGTGCTAGTGGTGCTATAAATTTAATTTTTATTGATTTTAAAACCCGGCTTACCAGAACATTGGTTTTTAAACAAATTGCTAATGTCAAGGAAGACTAACAATGCATGTGGGGGGATGTAGATGTATTTTGTTTTTTGAACTAAGTAGGAGATTTTAATGATTATATGTTCAAAATTGCAATCGGTTAAAAGTTTAAATTGTTTATCAAGTCATTTGGCTAAATTAACAGTTAGGGAACTGCCGAAACTGACGACTGGTCTTATTGGCATTAATTCTGGGACGTCGAACTTTTGTATTTTTAAGTACATTTAAGGTGCTATGGTGTATTGATGATAAAGTATTTTTTTAAGTTGGTTGTTAAGGACTATTTGACAGTGTTAAGACTTCTTAGTGAAGGATATATATATATATATATATATATTTTATTAGGGTCTTCTCGTTTCATTTGAATCAAGATCAGCACTTTTTGGTCTTACCTAAAAAAACTAAAATCAACTCGAATCCTCCTCACTACTATCACTGCTTTCATTAGAATCTACACTTTCGCTTTTTGGCTCACCAACAGATATAATAATTCGTTCAGTTATTTCCTCCATATATTGGTCATTTACCCAAAAGTCGGCCTCAATCTTTTTCACGTGTATAATGTAATGTTGCCAATCAATAGCTGACACTGAATTGATTGCCTCTTTGGTAAGTTCTAAGAGTTTTGTAATCCTTAGATCCCCATTCAAATTTCTGTCTTGTACGTATTTTTTTCTTGAGCCCAAACCATTTCAATAGGGTTTAACTCACACATATAGGAGGGGTTTCTTATTACATTGTCAATTTTATAGATTTTTTCGTTGCTTGGAGGCTTATTTAAAGCAACCAATTCAACCAATTCATAGAGTTCTATTTTTCTGTCTGCTGGATCGTGTTTAATTAATGCCCTTTGAGGTTAACCATGCTAGCATGTGACTTTTCATGGACGATTTTCTTGCAAAAAGAGTGGTATCGCGCATTGTCCAAAACAATTACAGAATTTGGCGGAATATTTGGCAAAAGCTTCTCTCTTGACCATTTTCTAAAATTTACCTAGTTCGTTTGGGCATGGTAATCGCCAGTTGCTAATCCCGCTTTAAAAGGTAACATTCCATATTTGACGAACTCATCTTTAGAAGAAGAAATAAGAAGGCCTGATCCACCAACGCTGCTAACTACCTCCATTATGTCGTCACTGCCAGCATATTTTTACGTGCAAATCGTTTTCCAATCACGTTTCATCAATATAAATGAAAGCTCTGCCTTCGTTCTGGTATTTCGTCCCTTATGATGGAAAATTCAAATTCATCTTTGACAGTACTCAATCGTTTTCTCTTTTTGCCAGTTTTCTATACTCTAGCGTTGGGATCAGTATTTTGTCTCTTAGAATCTGTTTTCTTTATGCGTCTCACAGTTCTTTCTGGAACACCAATGTAATATTCCACTCTTTTTAGAGTTTGACTCAAACAACACTTGTAGAATCTGTTATCCGCCACTTAACTGTATGCATTAATTACATGCGCCACAATTTCACGAGAACTAGCACACAAAACTTTTCTTTTTGGTTTAGAGCAAGACATTGCAATTTAAAAAACTGTATACATAACCACTCACCAAAAGCAACAGTTAAAACTAACTATTATTATTCCTCTTTAGACAAATATTTAACCTAGTAGTCAATTGTATTTGCAATATACCACAATTTTCAATTTATTTGCAATTTATACGCCACTGATTCTCATCTAGGTTTTTGGTATCTCCTTAACACCTTTATTTCCACGAAAATAAAGGTGTTAATATCTCTACACAAGTATTGCTTTTAGCATAAATAGTAATAAAACCATATATTCAATTGATCAACTTTGTGGACGTTTCGATAGCAGTGTTTATTATTGTCTTTTAAACTTTTGTTCTTATTAAAGGTCACAAATTTAAGTGAAATTAATGAACTAAAATCTTTGTTTGGCAACTGTGCATTTCGTATAAGGACCTGCCACCGCATATTTTCTAGAGGCCTTCGTAAACTTGCCAAGCTGTACTTCGACTTGTTCTACTTTTTGATTTATTGATTTGGTTGTATCATTGTTGCAATACCCGTGGGTGATTTTTCTCAAACTTGGGTAGCTTGTGCTTGTGGTATAATATTGCGAATCAATAAATTAGTTTTTTATTTATATTTACCTCCATATGGACATTATTTTTTATGCCGTACCATAAGAATTTAGCTAAATCTTTAATTTCGGTAATCTACCAGCAAATTAATGTTCATTTATTTCTACAAAAGTGTCATATTATGGAAGATGCAAGCTATTATTACATTATTCTAACGCAACTCTAAATAGCAATATTGTCATTTCTTTAGAAATAAAACACGTTCGAAAATACTTTTTATCAAACCAACTTTGAAGTCATTTTCTTAGATAAAAACAATAAAGGTATACTCAAACACACTTCTATGTATTAAGAAAACCTAATAAAGCTTGAGATCGCTGCATTTCTGGGATGGTTCCCCCAGTGGCCCGCCGAGGGGGAGGGAGGTCACATTTTTACTTTAAATTAAGTTTTTTTTATTATTTATCCTTAAATCACCCCCCCTTCTTAAAGTCAATTCATGGGTGCGCCACTGTGGTTACCATAATAGAAACGGCATTCTCCTTCCTTAAAATCAAGAGGGATCAAGGCTCATTTGTAATTTGTTGATTTTGACGATAGTACATTTTCGAAACACATTTTTTTTGCTTTTTTAAATTTAAATTGCCGCTCTAGTATTGTAGTTTTTGCTAACAGGCAGACATCACTATTTAACCGCAAAAGAAGTAACTTGAACAAAATTGAAAACTTCTATCCAAGTATTTTCTTTTTCATCTTAAAAGTTGCGTTTATTGTTAAAAAGAGTTTTTATTGTTCAGTTTTTAAACTTTTCTTGCGAGTGTTCTCATGCATTTTGCAACAGACACCAAAGTCGTAGTAAAATAGTTTTTCGTTTCAATTTTCTTATATTAGTGGATATTTTGAGCGTGTGCTATTTGTTCAGATATAGTTGTTACATCTCAATATGCATCTGTTATATACAATATAGACAGGCCTAAAAATAAATTAGAGAGTGACGCAAAAAATCTTCTGTCGATGAAGGTGGAAGTATTTTGGATCAAAATTACAAGAATATGGGTCCAGTATATATGTAGAAAAAGATTCGTAGGTTAATGCTTATATGCAACAATTTACACGTTCTTTATAATTAATCAATTGTTGATTGGATAGTTAATGAAGACAATGATATTATGATATGTATCAAAATATTTTTAACAACAATTACTTAATTGAGCGACTTTCAAGAAAAACGAACAGGTTATACTCGCAATAATGAACCGAAATGTTGTATATCTAGGGTTTTCTGGTGACTTTTTACGTTTAGACTACACGCCGGACGCCGGAAGACTGCTGCTTGAGGTCGTTACAAACATTTTGTAGTTTTTTGTAAGTGAAAATCAGTTGGAAAATTTGTGGTACAAAATACGCGATACAACTATGATACAGATACACACGTTGGACAGCCGTATGAAAAAAAAACACGAGTTTAACCTGAACACACCCTGAGGTCGATACTGACGTTTTTAATTTTTTTGTGAGTGAGAAATTAATTCCGAAGCCTTTAAGCACAATATCGTTCAGGTCCTAATCCAGCAATATATTCTCAACCTCCATGGAATTTTCTTTGGGTTTTTCACTTTTTTTTTAATAACAATCATTCAGACACAACGTTACTTGTTATGTTAATCATCAATTATCTTTATTCAACAGACCCAATCCGGGACATTAGTTTAAAAATGGATTCCTGAATTCGTGTTACATAGATTTTATGATTTAAAATTAAAAAAATTACTGTTTTGCAATTTTTCTGGAAGGCTTCTGTTCGAAAAATCTTAATATGGTTCTATTTTCGGTGCTACCAGAACCTGGAAAATTTTAATTTTCGATTCTTCGATTTTTTCATCTTTAGCGTTTGGTTTTCATAATATTTTCTTCTAAAATTCAATCAATTTAAATTAAGCCCAAAAGCACTGTCCCTCAGAATAGCTTTAGGGAAACTTTTATCGTTAAAAATGTTTTTTTTTATCAGACGTTAGTCTACCAATATGAAAAATATTTAAGAAAACATTTCTCTCTGGGGGACGTTGCTTCCTCTGCCATCTTGGGTGACCGACAAGGGAGTTACGCAGAAAATCATATCTTATATATGAACCGAGTGTTCTCAAAAAATTTTGATGTATTTATAGTGGAACGGTATTTTAGATTTATTACCAGTCTTTGTATCGAGAAAATTATTCGTAAAACCATCATATTTTAACGTTTCTTTTGCTTTGTTCGACAAAACTGTATGTTTTATGAAAAACTCTCGGATATTAAACTGCACAGTTTTGTGGAAAAAAAACCAAAGAAACACGAACAAATTTTACTCCTTTAATACACCAACGGCAATTGATTCGTAATACCGTTGTAGAATAAATATATTAAATAAAAAAAATCAGTTTGTGTTTGCTTCCTTTGTCATGGTATGAATATCACCATCAAGGGTATTGTTCAAAAAATCGCAACTTTCTTTTTAATAATTTATTTATGAGCCAACTTATTTCCAGATTGCTGTACAAAAATTCCGCTTTATTGGGATTCTTTCCCTTAACTTTCGAAATTTTTATTTAAATTTAATTCGTGAACATTAAATATATAAACTATATAATAAAAATAAATGTAAATTTTAAAAAATTAAAAAGAATAATAGAAATAATAAATTCATACATAAAAAAAGTTTAAATTCTCTTCCAAACTCTGTACCTCGAGGATTGTCCCTAGCATCGAGGCAGCATTATCCCTTTGTATGGCAATACTGATCTTCTGAATGATGAAGCTTTTAAACTTTGGTATTTCAGCTTTTTTACTTATTTCAGAAATAAGTTTTTTAGCTTCATCACCCCACGAACTAAATGTCTCCATAGCAAAAGGAACAAATAAGAAACCACGGTCTTCAAGTTCTTTGCATTTTGTTCTCTTTTGATTCTTTCCCAGTCTAGTGCATGTCTTTGAAATATAAGACTTACAAAGAGTGTCTTTACAAGTCGTATCCCAAAGTACCACCCCTCCAAGGGACCAGATACATCCCATCCACATGCCTCCCGTAACTCCGACAAATCCCAGACGGTTCCAAAAGAGATAGAACATTGGCTGATGAAACACCCTGCACTTTTTTTGCAGCATAAGCCATGTAGGCTATATTTATCAACTTTTTCGTCGCAAGTGCAGGTGTGGAGCTCACACAAGTGTTGACCAAGACGCAAAGCCACGGAAACTCGGAAGGATGAGTCGTCCAGTAGGTTACATAATGAAGATGATGGCAGTGCATTTAACCAAGCGTTACTCTCTGGTTCTTGGAGCGCTAAAAGACGGGTGAATATCATTTTTAACATTAGGAATTTTTCTGTCATATAATAATTTACATAAAGCTGAATCAAAATCTTTTTGTGACTTTAAACTGGTATTGTCTGAAATTTGTGTAATTTTCGTAAAAAAAAACAAAGTGTAGAAAAATGTCTAATCGCCATTCCCCCTTATTTTATGGGTAAATTACATAAAGACCGTGCCTCTGAGTAATATCTTGCAGAGTCGATCTAAGAAGATATAATAAATATGTTACACGAGAAACATAAAATGAATGTTTAAGAAGATAATAAGCAGAATGTGAGTTGACTAAAGATAGATTTTTAGTTAATTTAGAAAACATGTTAGATTTTAATTCCAAGGTCTTTGCTATTTCATCGTTTGAAAAGGGGCATCCTAATAATGTTAAGCTGTTAAGGTTTACGGTAGAAAATTGTTTAATTATGTTTTCATATCTAGGCACAATCAAATTATTATTTTGTTAATTAATAACGGAAAGTTCGAATTTCTTGAAATTTAATTTCAAACCTATTTCCGCGCAAGACTTAATAAGATAATCAAAATCATCAAAATCATCAAAAACTTCTTGAGGATGGCCAGCAATAGTACCGTCATAATGATACCAAAGATTAATTTCAGATTTTAAATTTAAAACAATGTGATGAATAGCTAAACAGAACAAAGGCGGCCCCAGGGTTGAACTCCACTTTGCGACAGAAGAAAATGTTTTAAATGTTTAAAAGCGTTATAGAAATCTATCTTTAAAACAACTTTTTCTGAACGAGGGAAAGAAAGGTATCTTCTAAAAGCATGATTTATAATTTCGCAAACATTTTTAGATCCAAAACCTAGTTGATTGAAGAACAAATTATTTTGGCAACAAGGCGGCTAAAACATAGACTTACTGCTATAGGTCTTATTGCCCTATCTTTTTTTATTTAGGGCGCAAAGGGTTGCTCTATAAAAAATTGATCTAATAATATCAGGAATAGAACCGTCAAGGACAAATACCATAAACGAAGAGAGAGCCAAAAGAAGATCCAAAGAGAATGTACCTAGTTCGTCATTTACTAATTCCTTTAAATGCTGAGGCCGCAGGAATTACGTTGCTTAACTTTCAATGGTTCGTCTAAAAAATTTTGAATTTTATCGTGTTCTGGATGTTTTTCTAATAATTTATGAAGAGTGTTTTCGTTGTTTGGTGCTAAAGTGTCTTCTGAGCATAGCATACGAATTGCTCCTCTGATGTTGCCGTCGGAAATTTTTTATTGTAGTTTCTTGTTCAAATTTTCTTTCTTCTGGGTATTTTTCTTTAAATTTGTATTTTCTTTGATTTCAAAAGTAGCAACAAAATCATCAATGGGCATGATTTTGTTATTTTTCCATAATGCAAATTTTTTTTTCGGGAACCCGTAAAATCGCATAGGTAAAGGTTAGTAGAAGAATCCAGAAATTATTTCTTCAAAAGTCATGTAAGTTCGTCTGAAATATAAGGACAAGCACTTGGGAATTCGCTTTAAAATTGGAGTGCATGATCTTAAACTGCTAAGGTAATAAGTAACTGAATCGGAGTCTGAAGAAAAACTGTGACCTTTTAGAGGGGAGGAGGACATGTTTTGGGTACTGTTTGCCTTGTGTTTCATGTTTAAATGTTGGCTTAAACCTCTTTTATTTTTACAAAATTTTCCACATTTATTGCATAACATCTTAATTTTATTAGAGTTGTCCAGAAGCTGAGTAGATATTGAAAAAATATCTTGTTTAGAATTTTGATGTACTTTGGATATATGAATCTTTAAACCAGTACCATTATCTTGATAAAGGATTTCTTCTAATAATTCAAAATCTCCAGAATTTGGTTGGCCACAAAATAAAAGGTTTATTGTTTGTGAAAAAGTGGTATTTGAGAAAATTATGGGTTTGTTGGGCAAGGTTACACAATCGTTTTCTAAAATCGAAGGTCGATTCAAAAAGTATATTCTAAAGTTAATTTGGTATATTTCTGATAATGCCATATATTCTATACTCCAATTTTTTGATGAGCGAACTGACGTCATTTTTTTTGGATCTCTATTTGTTGCATTGTTTTAGACAGCGACAATAAATATGTAAAGAAAAGTCATGTCGTTAATTGTTTCAAATGTTACTTCAAATTGAAAATAATTGACACGAGAACTGTTGACCACAAAGAAATACGTTTTCTGAGGCAAGAATGACGTCAGTCCGCTCATCAAAAAATTGGACTACATAGAGGTTCCGAAGGTTTTATCTGTTTCCACTTTATTTTAATTGATTCAAATGAAACTTACGGCTGTCTTGGAAAATGTTTTATTTAATTATTTATACCAACAGCCAACGTTTCGGTCCTAGGTCCGGACCATCATCAGGGCTAACAAGGAAACAAAGAACATTATTTTATTATACAGAGCTAAAATTTTGTTGATATTTTAGTTTTTATGCCTAGTTTATTGTTAATATATTTAATAAATAAATAAAATAATATGAAATAAAATAAAATAAAAATAATTTGTGTTGTAACTCTATTTAACTAGGTAAGTGTTTGGTATTTTTCACTGTTTTAACTATGTAAATGTTACTTGTTGTAAAATGTGTATTCGTTACAGATTCGTCTCTTTATTTAATATTTTTGTCCTCTATTATGTATATACCATATCCTTTTTACGTGTTAAAAATTCATAGATTTTATCTATTTGTTTTTTATATAAACATTTACAATTTGTTTTATTCTCGATCTTAAGTTTTGCGTATTTTTTAAAGATTTTTTAACATTTTTAAACTAGATAGCAACATCTTATTCTTAAGTGAAAGAGCTATTCAAATTAACAATAAACTAGGCATAAAAACTAAAATATCAAAAAAATGTTTAGCTCTGTATAACAAAATAAGGTTCGTTTGTTTTCTTTTCTGTCCTGATGATGGTCCAGACTCAAGATCGAAACGTTGGCTGTTGGTATAAATAATTATATAAAACATTGTCCAAAAAAGCCGTAAGTTTCATTTGAATCAAATAAAATTTATTTACTCCTATTTTTGGCGATTACGAGACTACAATTTAATAAAATGTGCCTTTCAAATTTAAAAAGTTAAGTCAGGTGATTGCCTAAATGTAGTATGAAGGAGTTTTATTTTCTTGGGTCGTATGTATCTTCAGTACGATCTTAGAAAATTCCTGGGTACAATAGGCCCACATGCATTTTGAAAATAGGTTCCAACATTTTTAAATTTAAACTTTACCACTTTTATAGAGAGAATAAACTAAAGTTTCGAACTCCAGTTGTCTTTATTTTTTACTTTTTCACAACGTCTCGAATGATTATGTATCTGCAATCGTCATCAGGTCATTACTAACAAAAACTAAGACCACCTAATCTTATATAGTAGTTCAGTGAACCATAAATCTAACCTGTGTTTAGTGAACCATGAAGATTGCACTTAGTTGGTTCCGCCTTTTCGCAGTTGAAATCTGTTATCTCCGAAAAGTATGGGTTTCCAAATATCCTCGATAGTGACGCTTGCTTGAGAAAATATATTCTGGTTCCTCTGTATGAGTGCTGTTTCTTTGAACTTCCGCTTAAATAGATGTAGAATGGAAAGAGGCAAAGATCGTCTCCAAGGAGGAAGATCTATTTAAGCGGAAGTTCAAAGAAACCGCATTCATACAGAGGAACTAGAATGTATTTTTACAAGCTTTTATTTAACTTGCGATGTACCTATCTATGTATATATGTAACTAGATATGTTTGTTCGGGTGGAATCTTGCAAATTACGAATTCGGTTAGAGCGAGTTTATTTTTAAAAAACGCAATTTAAATTTGGAGATGTTTATTACCAGCTTTACAGCGTAAAAAGACATCCTATTAATTGTTTTACTTCTATTTATAATGCATAGATGCAGAATCAGCAAGTGTCGTTACGGAGGGGATGGTGCAGCTATGTAACTCTTCCGCCCTTAAAACAAACTTCGGGGGCTAATGTGAAGTTGTATTTTTTTCTTGGAGTTCTTCTTTGTCTTGGTCATCTTCTTCTGTTTTCGCAGCTTTGAAGTTTTTTCTTAGTTTTGATTTTGCATAAAATCGGTAAAGGCAAATACCGATCAATACTATGATGATAATATAGATTAAAAGAGTCCACAGACTAATTGATTGATATTCGACTGCAGGAATATCCGATATTTGGTTTATTTTGTGTATTTGCGAGTCCAACACATTTTGAATAACTTTCATGTCGTCGAAATTCACAGAGTCTAATTTTACTGGTTGTCTAAAACTTTGAGTTTTAGAGTTTAATATAAGATTTCCCAAAGATACACTTAATTTTGGTAGTTCGATTAACTTATTTTGAGAGTTTTCAAAGTTTTTTATTTGAAATTTATCGGCAAAAACTTCACAATTTGATTTCATTTCCAAAACAAAAGTTCCTTTTAGTGAAAAGCTTTCTTTTTCGGAAAAACATTTTTGAGTAACCAGTTTTTGGAAACACAAGAATCCATTTATTATTTTCTATCTTCTGAATTTTCGTTTCTTCTATTTCGGCTAGAATGGGTTGACATGACGAACTCTTGGAATAGGTCAGGAGTTGAACTTCACATGGAGTTCTTTCATGGAGTTTCATGCGGCTGGTTTGGTAACATAGGAATTCTTCTGGCGAGATTTCTTTGCATGGGCTGCCAAACATTGCGTAGTTTCGTTCGTTTAGGATAAGAAATCGATTTTTGGGTATAGGGGTTTGGAAAGTAGAGTTCTGGAGAACTGAGAGGGGGTACATGTGGTAATAGTTATATATTTCACTCTCAACAATTGGGATTTTAATTATAAAAATTATCTGGTTTCCTTTACTGTAGCATTTTATTTTAAACGATTTTTCAAAAAGCAAAATATTCTCCAATTTTTTGCTCGAAAGGTAGCTTATTATTTAGAATTATGAAATGTATTTTACTTTGAAAAGCTAATTGCGATTCCTATTTTTTCTAAAATGTCATAAATAACTTGGTAAGAGTTAAATATTTGAGAAACAGTCGCGTGAGTGAGAAAATATGTTTGATCATCCATTTTAAAAAGTTAAAAGACCTTAAGAGGATTTCGTTATGTGCTATTAAAGCGATGCTTTTAATAAAGGTTTGCATGGAATTTTGAAGCAAGGTAACCTGATCTTTTACGAGGCTTTTGATCTTTTGTTGGTTACTAGATAGCATGTTAATTAATTTATTCCCTAAATTCCCTGTTAGTGACCTTATTATTGATCCTAGACCGTTGACTAGTGCTCTTTTCTGTCGAATACGTAAGGTTGGATTTAGTTGGTAGATTTGAGAGGAGATTTTGGATTCTAAATTTTGGCAAAATATGATAGGTATTAAAAAATTCAATTTGTAAAAGGGATTTGTTAGGTTGTGTTCAAAAATATTCCAAATCAGTTGAGCTTGCAATTTTAATTTAAAAAATTCTTGGATAATGGGTGATAGGTTAAAATTTTTGAATAAAAGAACAATAGACTTGGGTTATTATTTAGATCGTGGAACTTGCGGAAGGATGATCTTTTTCCTGTGATGGTGAAGAGCCTGTAACAACGGGTTTTCTTAGTTCTTTAATATGCGTGATATGTTTTTTGGTTGGATATTGATTATCAATTATTTGTACCCTATTTCTATCTAATATTTGTGTAATTGTGTATGGCTTTAAAAAATTTTTATTCTTTTTATTTGGTTTTTTTGGATTTTGTTTGTACACTGTTTGCCCTAACTTAAATTCGAAATTTTCGTTTCCTTCGGTGTTTTATATTGTCTGTTTGACGTTACTGTATACATGTTCTAACTTACTTTTATGATTACCAACATAGTGTAAATAGAAGGCCGTTGAAGAGGAAATTTCACTGGAGTCCCTAGAGCTTGTGTGACCAAACGTTAGCTCAAAAGGTGTGTATTTAGTGACGCTGTGAATTTAGCTATTGTACCCTAAGATAGCGTAAAGCATTAAGTTTTGTTCGTCTAGGTGAGATTCTTTAATGATTTGTAAGTGTTCAATAAGAGTAGAGTGAAATTTTTCAACGTTAGCGTTCGATTCGTAGTGCGCGGGAGTGCCAAAATGACTGCTAATTTTATGTAACTTTAGGAATTCTTTGATGGTGTCATTTTTAAACTCGGTGCCGCTATCGATAACCAATTTTTGAGGTGTTCCAAAACTACTAAAAAATTAATTGAAGCATTACTGATATGAATGGCTGTTTATCAAGTTAAATAGGAGGATCTCAAAAGGTTTACTAGGTGTTTCGCTTATCATGAGGGGAACGTACGGTATATTTCTTGCGTACTTTGCTCTCTGGCATATCTCGCACTCATTAATGTAGTTTGATACCGAATTGCTTAGGCCAATCCAATAATAATTACGTTTAAGTCTCTCTATTGTTTCGTTAATTCCGCGACGGTTGGTTTTGCCTTCATGTTGGTATTTAATTAGCATTATTTATCCCTCTTTATCTTTTACTGTATTTAATAATTTTGAACATTTTATTAATTTAGGTCCATTTTCCAAAAGATATTTTAAACAAACTTGATTAAATTGGTTGTAAAACTTTTCTGTATGAAAGCGAAAGTAGTACGTATTTCCAGAACTTGTATAGTCTTTAAGAAATTCTAAAATAAACTTTTATTATTTTCTTGGGGAATCTTTAAAGTCCATATTTTGTGGTTTCCGTACTCTTCGTAACTAAGATTTAATTTAGTATGACCGAATAAGAAAACTAAAACTTGTCTAGGTTTGTTGTTAATTATTTCGTCCAATATTTTAATACCGTTGTTTAAGTTTTCGTTTGCCGTACTGTGTTGCGTTTCTTGTAAGCTTTCGGAGTTTTCGAAGGGCGGGTTTTGAGGTTCGTTTTGAGGTTCATTTTGATTACTTGGGTACCGAGGGTCTTCGTTAATTAAGATCATCATTGAATCGCAAAACTGTCTAAGTAATTCAACGGATTCTGTGTTTATGTCTCCCGGATTATTGACCGTTGACTGGTTTTCGTCGTTTTCGAGAGAATTTATTATAACTCTTGAGAGGGCGTCGGCATTTGTGTTTGAAATACCTTTTTTAAAAACGATATCGAAGTCGAACTCGGCGAGTCTGAACTTCCTCCTGACCAACTTTGAGTTTGGCTCTTTTAGAGAAATTAACCAAGTCAGGGGCCTATGATCTGTGTATATTGTAAATTTCCTACCAAAAAGATACGGCCGAAAGTATTTACAGGTCCACACGAGGGCTAGGAGCTCACGCTCTATAGTGCTTAATTTTTGTTCGCTTTCATTTAATGTTCTTGAGGCGTACGCGACTGGCCTATCGGCACCAATGGGTCCCTGAGCACTGCGCCTAAGGCTACACCAGATGCGCCTTTGGTCAAATTAAATTTTTCTTTAAAGTCCGGGTATTTCAAAATAGGGGCATTAATTAGAAGGGTTTTGCAGGTATTAAAGGATGTAATGAATTTTTCGTCATGAACTATTTTAGAGTTTTTCTTTAGGCATTGAGTTAAAGGTTTGGTGAATTTGGCAAAATCTTGAATAAATTTTCTATAATATGAAACTAGCCCTAAAAACACTCTGATATCACGGGTTGTAATTACAGTAGGTAAAATGCTTTGACAGCTGAGATTTTATCTGGGTTGGGTTTCACTCCTTGAGGTGTAATAATGTGACCTAGATAATTGACCTCTTTTTTTAACAATACACATTTGTCTAATTGGACTTTTAAATTCGATTTCCTAAGTCGCTCAAAAATAGATCTTAATATCTGAATATGCTTCTGTAGGGAAGTGCTATAGACGACTATATCATCGAGGTATACAAGGCATATCTCATTCTGTAACCCGCGAAGGACGTTGTCCATCACCCTTTGGAAGATTGATGGCCCATTTTTCAACCCAAACGGCACTCTTTTGCATTGATAAAGACCGTTTTCGGTTTTAAAGGCTGTGATTGGTACACTGTCCGGGTGCATTTTAATTTGGTGAAAACCGTTCGCTAAGTCCAGGGTGGTCAAATATTGACTTTTCCCGAGATTATCTAAGATATCAGAGATATTAGGGAGGGGGTAGCGATCGTCCACTGTTATTTCGTTAATTTTACGATAGTCTATCACCAAGCGCCACTTTCTTTTCCCTGAGGTGTCCATTTTTTTTTGGGACAATCCAAATTGGACTACAATAAGGGCTGTTAGAAGGTTCGATAATACTTTGGTGAAGCATTTTTTCTATTTGTGTTTTAACTTCCTCCTTATGTATTTCTGGGTATTTTTCTAAGTCGAATTTTTCCTCGGCATTAAAATGGTCTAACCTGATATTTTTTAAATTTTCTTTTAAAAGGGTGTTTTGATTTTTGCTAAGATGACAGTTACTTTCCATTTTTTCCACGAAGTTAATTTCTGAGATATTCAATGGTTGTACGTCTATGGGTTTGTGGAAGGTTATGGTTTGTTCGCATTCGTCTGAGTTTGTTAATATCGTAATTGCAAAGTATTTTTTTACGTTTACTACGCCTCGAGGGATTTCTAAATTTTCGGCGAATTTCATATAATCAATGTAAGCCGTCCCTTCAGGTACTTTTGAAACTAGCTGAGTTCTAGGCGGAATTTTAAAAGAAAAATTAGGCGATTTTTTATTTTGCTTGCCAAAAAAACGAGAATTTCTGAAAATGGAGTAATAATCTGTTTTTTGTGAAAGTCAAGATTTGCTTTGATTTTTTCTAGTAAGTTGGAACCTACGATTTCATCGTATTTATCACTGAATTTAAAAAGATAAAATTTTTGTGAACCTGTAAAGTTACAAATTTTAAAAATCGGAATTTCGATCACTTCATTATGATACGAAATATTGTTATCGGTTTGTATATTAAAGTCCTCGTTAAAAATAAAGTTTTTTAAAATATTTGTAAGGTCAATAATGCAACGGGAACTGCGACTGTCTACCAAAAATTTGGCACCTATTTCAGAAATATAAATGTGTGGCAGGTTAGTTTTTCCTGCATTATTCATATTTATTAAGGTGGGGTTTTGGTTATGAACGCCAGAGGAAAATTTGGGTCAGCTGATTCTTGAGACTACGCAGAATCTTGCAAGTATTGGGTATTGTTACCCTGGAGAGATATCGGAGACTCGGTGTCGTAATTACAGAATTGACCAGGAAAAGGTATATGACACGACTTGTCTGTGTATTCATAATAAAAGTTCTCAGAATCATAATAAAACAGCGGGTCGAAAAACTCTTGACTCGTGGATGGTTGTTCGTTTAAATTATAAAGTTCAGAATTCAAATTGTTAAAAATTCTTATATTTCCCGAACTGGTGTCTATAGGTTCTGGTTTACTCATTGGATGGTTGGTTTTGACAAGGAGCTACTGGCCTTTGAAAGTTTTGCATTGGGGGTCTTTGAACATAATTATTTGGTGTATAAAATGAGTTATTTTGATTTGTTTGATCTCTAAGAGTATGGGGAGCAAACGTGGGGGGGTCTAAAATTATTTTGTTGCGTAAAAGGGTTAGTTATTTGGGGCGTAGAAAACATGTTAGGCGTTGAAATTTAGTAGGACATGTTAGGATTGGGTTGATTTCTTTGTAAATTAAATTTTGGATTACTTGGGGTCATTCTTGGTGCAGGTCTAAAATTAGGCAACAAGTTTAAATTATTACCGCGGTTTTGAGAATAAAGAAAATTTTCGTCCTCTATTACAAAAGCCATAGCCTATTCTAAAGAGTCAGGGTTCCTTAAACACATCAGTTTGAATTTGTCCTTGCAAACCTCTTATAAATGTTTTAAGTCCAAGTTTTTCGTAACTATTTCTCATTGTAATTTTTTCCGCGTCGCTGAATTCTTATTTAGTTTTATTATTACCAAGCTACGAGCATCTTGACATTTCATTCCAAAATTGTAGAGAATTTCTCCTTTTTGGGGGTACAAAGAAAAGTCTTGCACTAGGCAATCCAAATTTCGTTGATCTCCAAATGAAAGAGCCAGGGAATTTTTTATTTGGTCCCATGAAGTTAGTTCAATTCTTGAGCCAACAAGGGTGAGAGCTCTACCTGTTAATTTCGAAATTATCGCTCTCAGCAAAAATTTTTTGGCAGCATCATCAGTGTCAAAAGCCGTAAAAAGGTTATCACAATTACTGATAAAAATATTTAAAGTGTGAGGGTTCTCGTCATATTGTGGAATGGTGTCAATATCGAGTCGCAATAGTTGATAGTTATTGTTGTCGTTAGGCATTTTTTCAAAATTTGAATTTTCCAAAATTTGAGAAGTTTGCTCTTGAACGGTTTCGAGGTCAGAATTTTTAAACAAATTTTTTGTAGAACGGTTAATATAAGGGGTTAACAAAAGTGAATTAACCTTTTGAACTAACTCACGCAAATAATCTGAATCCGAATCTAAATCTGACATAAAATTTTTATTTTTGTATTTTTATTTTTGACTAAAAACATGTTTAAATATCCCAACTGAAAAAATGAAAAATATAATATTAAGGCTTATAGGAAAGGTACGAAAAGACTTACAGTATCATCAATATAGCGGTTTTCATTCTTCTTATAGCTTCTTATAACTAACTGGTCTAGCGATTTTTGTCTAAATCCAGGTTCCTATGCTAGCTGGTCCTTGGCGGCTTAGGATTTGGCGATGCTTGTCCTCTATCCCAGAGCTGGTCTTCGTTGGTTTTGGCAATACGGTCCTCCACCAACTTTGTATTTTTCGTTTTAGAACTCACTCAACTTCACTTTTAAGTTTTTGTTTCTCGCACAGTAAATCCTTGATAGGAACCGATAACCGACGGGATTTTTGTTGTCAATAACGTCTGGCGAGCCTACTTCGACTGCGCCAATTACGAGTTCGGTTAGAGCGAGTTTGTTTTTAAAAAGAGCAATTTAAATTTGGAGACGTTTATTACCAGCTTTATAGCGCAAAAAGACATTCTATTAATTGTTTTACTTCTACTTGTAATGCATAGATGCACAATCAGCAAGTGTCGTTACGGAGGGGATGGTGCAGCTATGTAACTTGCAACTTAATTTTGACTAACTTCCCGACATCCGATCGGATTCAAATTTGGCATGCTTATATAGAAATTGACAACTCCCCCCTACTCGAAGAGGGTGGAGGGGGGTACAGTTGAAGTAGGCCCGATTTCTTTAAAATTTGGTGTGTTGGGGCACTTGGAGATGGAGATAATTGAAAATTCAATATGGCGGATTCAAGATGGACCATTTTTGGTCATATTTTGCTAACCAACTTTAACTAACTTATACACCACCGATTGCCTTCAAATTTGGCATGCGTTTATACTTCCGATGACAATACAATAATATGTCATTATTAGGCACCTCTCCCCCCTACGAGGAGAATGGAGGAAGGAAATCACCTAAGTTTGTCCGATTTCAATCAAAATTTGTACACGGGGGCTTTTGGGGATAAGGAATACGAATTTTTGATCAGATTTTAAAAATTCAAGATGGACCATTTTTGGTCATCTTTTGCTAACCAACTTTAACTAACTTATACACCTCCGATTGCCTTCAAATTTGGCATGAGTTTATACTTCCGATGACAATACAATAATATGTCATTATTAGGCACCCCTCTCCCCTACGAGGAGAATGGAGGAGGGAAATCACCTAAGTTTGTCCGATTGCAACCAAAATTGGTATACGGGGGCTTTTGGGGATAAGGAATACGAATTTTTGATCAGATTTTAAAAATTCAACATGGAGGATTTTGCTAACCATTTTGCTAACCATTTTTAACTGACTTATCCATATCCGATTGTGTTCAAATTTGGTATGCGTTTATAGTTCCGGTGAAAATACAATAATAAGGTCTCTCTCTAACGAAGGAAGTGGAGAGGGAAAATGATTTAGTTTGTTCGATTTCAATTAAAATTGGCATACAGGGGTTTTTAAGGAGACGGATTATGAATTTTTGATCAGATTTGAAAATTTCAATATGGCGGATTCAAAATGGACGATTAAGGGTACAAATCTAAAAATTAAGGGTGTGTATTCAAATTTAGTATAGTTCCGGCGACAATACAATAGTATGGTATTATTAGGTACACACTTCTCTCTAACGAGGGAAGTGGAGGGGGAAAAAGATTTAGTTTGTTCGATTTAAATCAAAGTTGGCTTATAGGGGTTTTTCGGGAAGGGGTTATGAATTTTTGATCAGATTTGAAAATTTTAGTATGGCGGATTCAAACTGGACGAGTTAGGGTACAAATCTAAAAATTCAAAAATTAATTTTTATTAAAAAAAAAACTTTTAAAGAACAAGCTTTTATTAAATGCACTCAAAAGTAGAAAATAATTTTTTATCTATCTTATACCATAATAAAAGCGATGGGCGCAAATTAAAAATTTTAACTTTACGTTGACAAAGAGAGAACTACAAGAAGAACTAAATTCTTCTTTTATTCGAATGATAAACATAATGCTTTCACTTAAAGAAACTGAGAACGCGTTAACATTTTTAAATTGCGCTCATGGCTTTTATTATGGTATAAGAAAGATAAAAAAATATTTTCTACTTTTGTGTGCAGTTAATGAAAGCTTGTTCTTTAAAAGTTTTTTTTAATAAAAATGTATCTCAATAAAGCCTCACCATTAAGTATATTTGGAAACCCATATTTTGTGATAACGCCAGACTAATTTTCACTTACATTGGTCAATATAAAAAAAATCAATATTTTTGCCTTAAAGAAAATATTGAGTTCAATTTTATACCCAATTACTCGCCTGTGTTTTGGGATTTTTGGGAGGCTGGAATCAAAAGTGCAAAGGATTTATGAAAACCACATTCGGTTAACCCGTAAGGAGTTAAACACACTGATTGTTCAAGCGGAAGGAATACTAAATTCCAGGACTTTAATGCCTCCTTCAAATGATCCTTCAGATCTCAAGTATTTGACCCCTGGGCATTTAGTAATTGGTGCTCCAATTACAAGTTTCCCTGAACATGTCTTGACTGATATTCCCCAAAATAGACTTGAAATTTGGAAATTGCTTATTCAGATGCAACAGCACTTTGGGTCCAAACTTCAAAACATACTAAATGGAGAATAGGACAGGCCTTAAAAGTGGAAGTGTTAGTGCTTTTAAAGTAGACAATGTTCCTTCATACAAATAAATGGCCATAGGCAGAATAGTTCATGTTATGGCAAGGACAACAAGGTAAGAGTGTGCGAGGTGAAAACTAATACGGGTATTTATTTAAGTTGTATTCCCAAAAGAACAATTTTGCCTAAATTAATTTAAAAAAAAATCAAATGGCTTTTTATTTTTATTAACACTTAATGAATATTTATTTTAAATTAAAAAATCTTTTTGAGTACAGTTAAAAGAAGCATTTGCTTCAGTTTTTTGGGAAACATATGGTTCAATTTTTAAAATGTATATTATCTCCAACCTTTCTAATTAATTTTTAAGGCTCGCAAAGTCTATAGAATCGATTCCATTTTTATTTAGACAAAAGATAACCTCAATTTTCACATAACAAAAACCAGATTTTTAAGTTGCCAAAATTAAAAGCCCTAAGCTTTGGTAATCGGCTTTATAACTACTATTAAATGCATCAGAGTAAGACAAGATGATGCCAGAGATACTTTATGAATTGAAAATGAATAGGCCTGTTAAAGCGGCTATGGTATTCGTTTTCATTTGTATACCGAACATAACAAAGAAAACGCGATGCAGACCCAACATTCCTGACAGTTTAGACGTTTAAAAATGCAGGACCGCCTTTTAATTTTCCGTATTTTTTATTACAAGCTTTTATTTTGACTAACTTCTAGATGTCCAATTGAATTTAAATTTGGTATGCTATTCTAGTTCCGGTGACAATACTATAATATGCTATTATTAGACAATACTATAATATGGTATCATTAGGCACCTCCTGGAGGCGAAAAAAACGCCTAAGTTTGTCCAATTTCAACCAAAATTGGTATATGTGGGTTTTTGGAGATAAGGAATACGAATTTTTAATTAGATTTTGAAAATTCAATATGGCGGATTCAAGATGGACTTATACACATCCTATTGTCTTCAAATTTGGTAGGCGTTTATAATACCGGTGACAATACAATAATAAAGTATTATCAGGTACCCACCTACCCCTAACGAGGGAAGTGGAGGGGGAAAAATATTAAGTTTTTTGAACCCCATGATCTGAGAGAACATACAATTAATGTTTCTTATTATTTATTAAAAAATAAAGAACATTTAAGTCATACTGCCTTTTTCTGGTGGTTGGTGTGGGCTTATTAGCATCAAGTTATCAAACATACTTGTGAATTCATTAATTTTTTAGCTAACAAAGTTTTTTTTCTCTTTTCTTATCCCCGGATCCGACACGTTTCTTTTTGTGGTTATATAGACAACTTTTTTACACATTACCAATTTTAGTTATGGCATTTTTTATATGTTTTTGGAGAAAATTTGGAAAATACGTAGGAAAGTCGAGAAATACGTGGTAAATGCGGGGGATACATGCAAAATAGGAAAAATCAATGCCACGGGAAAGTAAATTATATACAAAATTGTGTGAAATACAAAAAAAAACAAGAGAAAGGCAAGACGACAAAAGGGGGACCAACCACTTGGACCAACTGCAGGGGGCTTTAATTTTTAGGTGTACCTCATCCTTCCTCATTGCTTGAAAAAAATAACAAAATAGATTGTTAAATAGTTATTATAATGTAGTATATGTCATTTTGACATTTTAAATTTATATAAAATTAAATCAATTCGACCCCTTGGGACAAGCTCCTAACAATCAAGTACCATTTTATCTCAAGTCTCGTCGCCATCTTGACATAAATCCGTGCTTTAATGTCACAATGGCGGCGACGTTGGGAATGGGCGTGCGAGAGTAGGTGTCTATAAATTGACAGAGTATTTTAAAATATATTTTTTAAAAAATGTCAAAACTGGTAAACAGCCTTATTTAACCCGCTTTGTTTTTAAATCCTATAGCATGTTCTGCTTGTCAAAGCTCACCAAATTTAATACTCATAAAATAAAATAATATAATATAATATTTTAGTAAAACTTGTCTCTATTGCTAACGAAATCTCGTATCCTCTCTTAAATATTTTTCCTCTTTTATAACTTGTCAAATCTCTTACAATCTCTTGCTAGACAAATATTGTTAAATCTTTATAATAATTTTGGTTTAATTTAGCTTTTTAAGTGCTCATAACAAAACTTGTTCTTCCAAAAACTGGTTAATGTCTCTCTATATTCTACGCTTTAGTACCTATAAAATCATGCCAAATCTTCACAACCTATGACTCTAGTTTTCATGAATTTTTGTCAAATTTCTTAAGTTGTAAAATCTCATCAAAATCCTGCTTGCTAAACCTCATGAAATCTCCTGTGTCTGATTTAAACTTACGACATCTCATTAAATTTCTTGCTAGTCAAATCTCATAAATCTTTATAATATTTTATCTACATAATTTATTTTTTTAGGTACTAATAAAATTTTCTAAATTCTCATTGAAAAACTTGCTTGTCAAAACTGGTTCGTGCATGTCTGTTTTCCATACTTTAGTACTTAAATAATCTTGTCAATCTTCACAACGCTATACCCTATTTCTCATGAAATCTTGTAAAATATTTTATTAGACGTTCTCTTTTATTAGACTTGTAAAATCTTGTAAAATCTTATAAAAATATTACTTCATGAACTTCGTGTATAATTCTATGAAACCTTATAAAATATCTAAACATTAAATTTTATTGTTTTTAGAATCTTTTGAAAAGGTCAATATTCAGAAATTATTTGAAAATTATTCTCATAAAACATTATAAGAATTTGTCAGCTTTTATGTGGCATATATTTTTTCCAGGTCAAGTCTCTTCAAACCAATAAAATTTTATCAAGACCTTATCGGTTTTTAGGAGATTTCAGATCTCGTTTCAGGTTTTTTTAACAGGGTAGTTTTAGACGAATAAATAAATCAACTCGCAACTAAAACGAGTATACCTTTATTTCCAATCTAATAATATTCTTGCATTGCAAGTATTACTTTGGGGAAACTCAAACTATTCAAACACATTTGCGAAAATTTCTACCGTTATCTCTTAGTAGAGTTCGGCAAAAAGCCGCTTTCGAAATTCCAGAAACGGGGAGAATTTACGTATGAGGAAAACGGGGTAGTTGCCCGAATAACTAACGAGGATCAGCTTTGTCGCATCGCTAGAATGCCTTGCCTAAAGGTAGCTTGTTAGGAGCATTTTTCTTTACGAAAAGAATTTAGAAAAAACAGTCTATGGACAAATCGACTTTCGAGTGCAAGTCGTGCTAACTTTGTGCCGATAAGCTAATTTTGTTAAGGGTAGCCCATAGATCACGTAAATTCGTTTTTTAAAAAATATGGCGGACTCAAAATGGCGGAATACCGTATATTTTAAAAAATTGTAACCTTTTTAATTTTTTTCTGATTTTGATAGAAAAAATTTTGGAATACTTCGTTTGTAATATATTTTATGAAAAAAAATTTAAAAAATAATTTTCGTAAAAGAAATTTAAAAATCTGAAAAAATAAAAACTAAAAAAAGTTTTTTAAGTTTTTTGAAATTAATAATTTAACAAAAAAATTTTAAATTAATTTAAATTAAATTTTAAGATTAAATTCGGTTAAGTAGTTTTTGAGGTATGTTAAAATAACTGGTAAAAAAATAGGGGTTTTTGGGCTATATTTGGGATTTATGATATTTCCTAAAACTACAAGGACTTTTTGCAGATAACCTAAACTTGTTGAATAGGCTTAGTATATCAAGTTTAAACCCTTTGTTATTCTAGAATATCCGTTTTTAAATAAATATGCCGATTTCAAAGTGGCGCAAAGGTGTATTTTTTTAAGTATCTATAACTTTTTATGTTTTATTCGATTTTGATAAAACAAAGTTTGAGATACTTGACTTGTAACATTTTTACGATAAAAAAATAAAAAAGTTATAATTCTTATACAAAGATAATTAAAAAAAAAACATTTTTTTTTAAATTTTTTTGGTCTAGTGTTGGTCTACGAAAAAAAAGTTCATATAAAAAAGTAGCTATTTTGACGCTTAATTCAAATTAGGTTCAAACATCCCAACATCGGTTAAGTAGTTTTTGAGTTATATGAAAATAACGAGTAAAAAGTGGGGGTTTATGGACTGATTAATGATAATGTCAAAAAATGGAGAAACATTTGGAAAGTAATCCAAATTTGTAAAACAGGCCCAGATCAGGTTTTATGGCCATCCTAGAATATGTATATTTTTTTAAATATGGCGATTCAATATGGCAGAACGGCATTTTTTTAAAAAATATTTTAGTATTTTAAAACATAGTTTTCTCAACAATATTTGTTTATAAGAAATTAATAGAAAAGGAAAATTAAAAATAGGTTGTGTTTAAGAAATATTAAAACAAATTTCAACTTTCAAAACACAAACAGGCTCTCTGTTCAGGTACTACACTCTATTAATTACAGCGACGTCTCCAATTCTAAAAAAAATGTATATTAAAATATTTAAAACATTCAATTTTAACTTTACTTACCTTTGTATAGTTCTTAATAGTCGGGGACCAACAAACCAATATAAATTTTTTCAGCGACGGCGTACTTTAGGCGTCGCGACGCCCTAAATTTTTTTTAGGATATAGGGTCATTTTGACAGCAGTATCTCGGTCATGTATCAATATTTTAGAAAAGTTACGAAATGACCTTCAATATGGTATGCAAAACATGATTTTTGACTTCCGGTTGATTGCGTAAAAATATAATCAATTTGAAATTAAAATCAAAATTGTATTTTTTTTTCTCAAAATTTGCAGAAAAAAAATCCTATTCAGTATTTATGAACTGTAAGAAGGTCCTAGCTATTCGCCGATATCAAAAAAATGCCAATTTATGCCACGGAAAAATTACAAAAAAATCGGAAATTGACGCATGTTCAGAAAATGTACAAAATCTCAATTTTTTGACCCCGGCTACTTCAGCTTCAAATTTTTTAATCCACATTCTCTTTTCAGATATGTCAAATATGTTTTTTAAAAGGCTGTATAACACGCTAGAATATTAAATGTAACCAGGCACACTGGGCCCCCAAGTTTTAATAAAATTAAACAACATCCATAAAAAAAGCTTTTTGCTAAAAACTTCAAAAATAACAAAAATTATGTTACGCTTTATATTTTGTCGTGTGTTTGGAAATTTTTTTAGGGGATTCCTGAAATTTTTACAGCTGCTTGAAGACAACGAAATATTCTTTTTAAAACACCAAACTTGAATCTTCTTTAGGATTTTTTTCTGTGAACTGTCAAATATAGAAGATTTTTACAAGCCATCCAATTTATTTTATTCAGTTTTGAGCAGGTAAGTATTTTTTATCGGTATGGGTGCACCTAATCGGCATTAACATTTTTTACTGCCCCCTCTTCACTCGTCTCTCCCATTTGATGGTTTAATCCATAATAATATATGGGAGGGCCAGAACATCTTGTACTAATTTAATTTTCTAATTACTTTTTTGGTCCTTACTCGATTTTTATAAAGTTTGGCATTTTAGGAAGTTAAAAGAACAAAGTTTACTATTTTTGTACAAAAGATGTAAAATGTCAAAAATTCAAGATAGCGGACGTAGTCAAAAATTTAGTCAGGAAAAAAACATCTGAAACTTTTTTTCGACCTCCCTGTAATTTTTTTTTTGCCAAAATTGGAAATCTTATGCCTTTTCACGTCTAACGATGTAGCACAAATAAAATTCGATCACCCCAAGAACTTTTTTATTTCTTATCGGACTTTTACAAATTTATATTATTTCTGGAAAGATAAATAAACCGTCAAAACGTCAAATGTCAAAAATCCAAGATTTTTGACCTTCCTGTTATACTTTATTTCAAATTTAGAAAAGCATTTCACGTTTAACGAGATATCACTCATAAAATTTGTTTAAGTAGTACAAAAGTATAAGAATCGTCGTTTTCGCTAAAATTAGCTTTTTTGGAAAAGTAATTTTTAACTAGGTATATCCGACATATTGGGTTTTTGACATTTGATATTTTGACTTATTATTTACCTTTGCAGAAAGGATACACCTGTAAAAATCCGATGAGAAGTAAGAAAGTTCTTGGTAAATATAAAAGACATAATTTGTTGGTGGTAACGTTATACTTAACCGAATTTTATGTTTGGTACCTCGTTAGAAGTGAAAAGGCATAAGGTTTCCTATTTTGGCAATAAAAAATTACAGGGAGTTCGAAAAAAAGTTTCAGATCTTTTTTGCAGACTAAATATTTGACTACGTTCGCCATTTTGAATTTTTGACATTTTACATCTTTTGTACAAAAATAGTAAACTTTGTTCTTTTAACTTTCTAAAATACCAAACTTTATAAAATTCGGCTAATGAACACAAAAGTAATTAGGAAATTAGGTCAGTCCAAAATTTTCTGGCCCTTCCTATACATTAGACGAGTGCAAAAGGAGGCGGTAAAAATTTTTATGTTTATACAGACCGCTTCAAGCTACTGCGAACATAGGGCGAAAGAAGTCTAATTTGCCAGTGTACGTACATGCAGAGACACCGCACGCCTATCAGTGAAGCAACCAACACTCAGGCTTCCGATCGCCATTCGCTGCCTTTCGCCGCCTTTCGCCTTGTATTTAGTACGCCTCTAACCACGGTGCTGTGTGGAGCGTAGTCAATGAAACCGGAATTTGGTCAATAAATACGCAAATTTTTATAACGTAATTTTCTTATTTTTTGTCACTGATAAATAAGAGCGTTTTATTGTCAACTGCTCAGATTTATCAGTGACGATGTGTTACAATGAAAATAATAAGGAGAAACAAAATAAAAGCAAGTTCTCAAAATAAAATAATACATTCTAAAAACCAAAAAGATTCTCCCAGTCAAAAAAAAATTAAAGCAAATGTTCGAAAAGTCCTCCTTGCTCGGCTAGACAATATCCGAGCCTACTATAAAAATCCCTTCCAACGTTTCCAAGCATGTTAGGGGTGATAATTTGAAAAGCTTCTTCAAAAACAGATAGAAGTCATTAGGAGCAGGATCGGGAGATCGAGCTGGCCATAAAATAGTTCCCCGTGTACTTATAACCCGATTAGGAAATACATTATCAAGATATTCCCTAACAAGGCCAACATTGTGAGCGGAACAACCATCTTGTTGAAACCATGTTTCACCAAATCTTACACCTAACAACTGCCTAGCAGTTGGAATAATGTGCTGCTGCAGTGGATCCAAGTATCTAGGACCATTCAAATTGCAATTGCCATTAATAAAAAATGGCCCAGTTACGTGTTCCCCTACAATACCCCCCCCAAACATTTAGTTTTTGGGGATACTGTGTTCTTACGTCAAAATACAAATGCAAATTTTCCCTCGACCAATATCGAACGTGTGTTGGGTTATGACGATTTGACCATTTGACCATCTGCACTTTTTCGGCAACTTCGTAGACATCCATTTTTAGTTTTAAAAATGTATTATTTCAATTAAGAACTTACCCATCTGTTTCTCGAGCAAGGCAGAAATAAAACAAAATAATAAAAACAAAATGAATTTCCAAAAGATAACACTGTAGCGTGCTTCGAATCCACCTCGGTCGTACGGCACGGAGAGTAAATTGGACTTGATTCCCCCTATGTTCGCAGTAGCTTGAAGCGGTCTGTATACGTATTGCCGATTAGGTGCACCCATACCGACAAAAAATACTTACCTACTCAAAACTGAATAAAATAACAAAAGAAGCAATGGTTTTTTTAAGTAAAATAGTACGACTTGTAAAAATTATCTATGTTTGACAGCTCACAGATAAAAATCCTGAAGGCGTCCAAGATTCAAGTTTGGTGTTTTTAAAAGGATAATTCATTACGTTCAAGCAGCTGTAAAAGGTTCAGGAATCTCTTAAAAAAATTTCTAAATACACGACAAAATATAAGGCGTGATATAAATTTTCTTAATTTTGAAGCTTGTAGCAAAAATTATGTATGTTGTTTAATTTTATTAAAACTTGGGGGCCCATCGTGATTTGTTACATTTAATATTCTAGCAAGTTATATAGCCTTTTAGAAAACATATTTAGCAGGTCTGTAAAGGGAATGTGGATTAAAAAATTTTAAGTTAAGCAGCCGCGCTTAAAAATCTCAGATTTTGTAAATTTTCTGGATATGCGTCAATTTCCATTTTTTTGGTGACTTTTCCGTGCCATGAATTTGCAGTTTTTTATATCGACAAATAGCTAAGACTTTCTTATAGTCACTTCAAAATGAATTTGCACAATCCTGTTCATAAATAGAGAATAGATTTTTTTTTGTAAATTAAGGTGACTTCCACCAAGGGAACTTTAAGGTTAGTTTATATTAACTTTTCCCTAACGAAAAATAAAATCCTTACAAATTGAAATTAGGATTTTTCTTATGTTTAGTTGATAGGAAGTTGTTCTGTTTTTCCTTTGTTTTGTTTCGTTTGTTTTTCATTAGTGAACGATTTCAGGGTAAACCTTGATTTTCAATCTGACGGTTTGAGCTTTTGCACACTAAACGTACATGTCCTAAGGTAACTTTTAAGAAGTGTTGCAACGGTGGCAACACTGTCAGAGTGCGGAAATCTTTTCTATTTTGGTGCATATCTCGACAACCAGGCGCTGTAAGCTAACGCGGTTGGTCTCGTTGAATTCAGCACACCTGCAGATACTATACGGGCACAATATTGGTTCACCACTCTCTGGCACACATGCGCGCTGGGGGCGGAAAACAGGCGAGAAAGGGTGATTTCTCATAAGCGCCACTCTTGAGTCTGTACACTTCTGTGTATCTTTGCGTGTTTGGGTGAAATGATGTGGATGTGTCGACGCACATGAAGTAAGTGAACGCCCGTGTGTGCATCTTAGGCATTAGCCGAGCAAATAACAAAAATTAGTTTCTCCCATATTTTTATTTGGTTATAAATAGTATAACGGCGCTCGTTCGTTGACATTACTAAATATTTTTTCATAATACAAATTGACCTCAGGTTGAAATAAACAGATTATTTGCATTGAATAGGGCCCACCCGGCTATTTTTGTTCAGGGGTGGATATACTAAAGGAAATTTATTTTTGAAGGCGCCATGCAGTTGAGCCCCTATCAATGCGGTGGTTGAGCAACTACGAACTCCTAGAATAGAGTGATGTTCTATTTCTACTGAGGTAGATAAAAAAAGGTTTTAGGTAATACACAGAAAAATAGTTTGAGTTGAAGTTAAAGAGAGAGCTTTATTATTTTTTAAGTAGGTTAGTCTTCATTGTATATCACAGTAAGTACGAAAACATAAAAAAAAATAAATAATTTAAAATGGACCTCAAAACCGGAGGTAAATCTTCCATAACATATTTAACCCAACTTGCAAGCTTACAGAATATAGCGCTATATTGAGTTTACAAGTTGGCATTATCATAAAAGTTTTAGGAAAATTTAATTTTCTTAAATAAAAAAAATGTTCTCGAAGCGAATCCATTACCATAGAGGTAAACATTTAAAAATACAGCATTAGATGCTTACCATTGTGGTAAACCTTTTAAAACAAAGCTTTAGATGCTCTCTGGCAGCTGCAAAAATTGAAAAACAAATCATAGCAACCATTTGAACCTTAAGTCAATGCCATGACCAAAAACTGTAACAATCTTACTTGAATGTAGTTTCCATTCCATACTAAATTGTGTCGCTGCTGAGGCCCCACTGCGGCAATCCTAAGAATGTACCATGCTGCGTAGTGGGGTGGTCTGTGCTGGCTCCTCCTACCACCCTGGGATGTCAATACGGGGTGGTTACAGCATGAGTACCATAAAAACCCTCATTTGAGGGTTTTCAAAAAGCAGCCTTTGAAGGCAGTTGCCTAGTGCACGGAAGGTTGATAACTCAGATTCGTAGATATCGGTCAGGCAGCATGTCGGTCAAATTTTTTTTTTTCGCAGAAACACCCGCGTAGATAGCCTTTCTAAGCCATTGACTGAGAAAAAATTGAAACTGGTTTTTGCAAAATAATGTTGGTTGTTTCAATGCCTTGGCGCAAAAGAAAGTCCTTTGCTTTTTGTTGCTTCCATGAAACCTCGGTTTAAAAAACCACGGTCCCACTAATTGTCTCGTAAACTATCAAAAAGTAGTGTCGCCAATCTAATCATAAATTTTTCCAAAAGAACGCCTTACTATTCACGAGATGAACTCCCAAAATTTCATCAGGCAACCCTAGAGTCGGTGAGAAATCTTCAAAACAGTCAAAAACAAGCAAAGACCGCAGTTTTAATCTCAGCTTGCAAAATTCTCATTGAGGGCAGCACCGGAGAAGCGCCTTCTCTCCGCTGAGAAAAAAAATAGTTGGTTGCCTAGCCTCGGTATGGAAAATTATCCAATTGTATTAAGAAATGTTCTCGTTTATTCAAAGTTACTAAAATTTAGCTTTTAGCTTCTCCAATTAATTTTCTTAGAACCGCCATTGTGAAAATAGCTAAATATTTAATTTCTTAATGCGCTGACACTATATTATTGAGGCTAAGGCAAAACAGGGCCAACCCAAACAAACCAAAATAAGAACTGAGGTCGTTGTAACCCTACCTTTTGAACGTAAATTTGTTTATTATTTTTCAAAACAAAACCGTTTTGAAAAGTTTATTTCTTTTTGTTTTCTTAAGCGTATTGGATCATGAGACCTTAGGTGACCGAACATGTTTACCAAAACAGGACTATAGTAAGTGACATGGTAATGAAATAAACCCTAAAAGGGACCTTAGAAGTTTGGTTGTACATGAATTTATAAACCCCCTTTTTTTAGTACAACTTTAAATCAGTACACCCTACTGACAATCCAAGTGTAGTTGGAACTCCACAAGCAGCAGACCTGTAAAAATAAATAAAAAAAAAACGAAATTTATGAAAATAAAATTGAGATAACCGTTGTCTACTCAACCTCCATAGATATTAGTAAAAATCAGTGGGCAGTCTGTAGTGCTCTAAGTGTCAAAAGTTGACCCGTAACAATAGATATACGTCTTGCATATTTCTTACTTCTCTAAACACTAAACAGTTTTTAAGCGAGTGCAACGTAAATGCAATTGCACAAGCCAATAAAGCAATCCACGCCGTCTTTGTTGCACTTGGATTCAGTGTGGTCCATCTTTGTGCCTAGTCACTCTCTTGCAACTTCCATCCGCAGTCAGCAGGAGAAAGAGTGTAAGGCATTTCCACGCAGTTTTTTTACCAATTGTATATACATAGCAATAACTGTGTCACAGGCGGTTAATGCGTGGAAAGACGGCAATGCGATACTTTTCTCAGGATCTGGCAAAGCAAATGTTTAAATATTAATATTTGTAGCGTTTTCCTTGCATAGGGCTTTGGTACATCGCAATAAACTTGTGCACATTGCTGGACATATCACGAATCCACAGCTTCTGTAAAGTAGACCATTATCTTCGCACGGCCCTCAGGTGCAGCGTATGCAACGTGCATGTAGATTTGATAGATTCGAGTGTCGGCCTCCTCATTATTACAAGGTGCTAGTTCTCTCAGGTCGTCCCGGTTGGAGTTCGTCATGACATTTGTTCCTTTTGTAGAAAACCAGGCCACCTCTTCAATCGTCGGAATGCTCTTAGCGAGAAACTCGAAAAATTCTTCCTTGTTTTCAGTGTCTCTCAGAAAATCTTGCCACTTTTGGGAAGTTTGGTGTCGTGAGCAACACGCATTCTTACACCCACACCTCTTCTATCTCTTGCCATTTTTCAGAACTATTTTTTGAACACAATGTCCATCCGAGAAACACATTGAGATTCCCTCTCTCGGAAACTGGAAAAGTGTACACAGGTTGAACTTAGTTTCAACAGATACTGTGATTAGGCATAAAGTTGCTAAGATTTTATAATTAAATAACAAAAACGGTACACGCACACCCACACCCGCCCACACCAACCTACACACACCCACCCTCGCACACCCAACCTCGCACACCCACATGAAGTGTGCAGCCTTAAGGATGACGCTTACGAGAAATCGCTCTTTCTTGCCGGTTTTCCGTCCACAGCGCGCATGTGTGCCCGGACGGGGGTGAACCAATAATGTATCCGTATGGTATCAGGTGTGCTGAATCCAACAAGACCAATTGCGTCATCGTACAGCATCTGGTTGATATAGACCAAAATAGAAGATTTCGAAAATTGTAGGCAACTCCATGAGCAACACCCTTCCGCACTCTGACAGGGTTGCGACGGTGGCAACATTTCTTAAAAGTTGCCTTAGGACATGTACATTTAGTGTGCTACAGCTCAACCTGTCATCGTCAGGTCGAAAATCAAGGTTTGATTCACTAACAGCCTAACTAATAAGGCATTTCCTTAATAAGGCACGACCGTGTTCAATAAGAGGCTAATGTTTCTGGATTATGACACGTCGGTTACGGCGTTCTCATAAAAAGATCCGACAGTGCCCAGGCATCTTAATTTATTAAACTACAAGGACACAATATTGTTTCTTGGAAAATATTTTACTTTAAAAATGTTTCAAAAATGCAACTAGATTTCAAAACAAAGAAATTCAATTTGGATTTTTCCTAAATTTTATAGCGCTTTCGGTTTACATACTCTCAGATCGATCCGGAATAGAGTAGTGACGTCACAAATATACCCACGGGTGCTCTGATTCCTAACCACTCCGGTGGCGCAGAAAGTAATTTATCAAACACGCCATTTGCTCGGAAAATTACATTTCAAACTCACTTTTTTACTTATTTATTTCAGTTTCAAGACTTTTGAAATTGGAGAGCCGATCAAAAAAGACGCGAGTCCACAAAGAGAAAACAGAACAGAATTAAAAAGTAAAATTAGTCTAGTCATTTGTACCTGGCCTTCAAAATTATTTTTATTTTGCTTACTTGCTCCCCAGTCAGTATTATCGAGGACCACCTTGGACGCATATATTTGCTTATTTTTTGCGCCACTTTTGGGGGCTACCCATATCAAGTACAAGTTGGACAAACATTTCTTCCTCCTCAAAGGAAGTATTGAGAAGAATTGAGGAAAAATTCTTCAATTTTAATAAACTTTCTTTTTTGATCCATTTTTTCCTGTTTTGACCCACAAAAAGTTTATAAACAGCGAAAAAAAGATAAAAATGTTGCCAAAAAAGTAGGGTTATTTTGCTCTTAAACCTCTACTCTCACGATTTTGCGGGTGCAGAAAGATCAATCTGTTTTAAATTCGGAGTAACAGATCCGGAAAACCGAACACGCTGCTCGGAGCAGGAGCACATCATCGAACGTCCAAATCCTTTTCGGAAAAAAAAATTATGTTGAGGTTAAAATATATTTAGAGTAAAGTTAAATTCAACTTCGAACCTAAATGAACTACCTAAAGATACCCGAAGCTTACGGAGACTTTGGTAATATTATTATCTGAGAAATCTTGGGACCTAATTTTCGAAGCCGCGAGAGGAATCGATCACTCAACAGCCAAAGTACATCAAATGGATGCCCAAAGTTCAAGAATGATCGTGGCAAAACCGATGCTCGCTCTGCCATTCACCTATCCATTTGGGCTTGTTTTCACAACTGCATCACACTGTACATATCTCCGTCGCTTTTCCTCTCTAATGTTTAGAACGATATGGAATTTATTATCTCATTGTTTTGAAGAGTTGGTTTCGTGGGTTTTAGGAGTACGATTGAATCAAAACTATTTCATTGTGGCAACGTTTCGACTATAATTTAGCCTTTTTTAAGCCCTGTAGGACAAGAACAGCTAGCCTTTAGTAAACATAATCACACTTTTATTAAATCAGCTGTTTAAAAAAACTGCGTGTCGTAAGTATAAAAAAATTTCGTGAAAATCTTTATCGATCATTTTTTGTACTTTGACTGCGTCCCAGACGTTGCTCGTAAATCTTGGAAAAAAAAATCATTAAGTAAGTTTGTAGTTTTCATAAATTTTTTGTGACTATAATAACAATATATATTATTGTAAGTTTGATTTAACTCTCGATGTTCTTGTCTTACAAGGCTTGAAAATGACTTAATTATAGTCGAAAGGTTGCCATAATGAAATAGTTTTCATTCAATTCTAGTCCTATAATCCACGAAACCAACCCTTTAAAAAAATCAAGGACATCATTGTTTTGGTTTTTTCGGGTGTTAGAAAATTTTGTAAATAAACAGTGGTTATTATTTGCCAAGGGGTTTTCGTTGGAACAGGTATCCATTATTTTTTTAATCTAAGACTTCGAACGTAGAATAGACTTAATCGATCGAAATATTCATGTTTTTGTAATTTGGCAGAAATTTCTGAACATATGAATGTTTGGCATGAAATACGGATTTTTCATCAGTCATGATATTGAAAAAAAAATAAAAATATAAAAATTTTTAAGTGAAAATTTCACACCAGTACTTTTTAACCAATCAAAATGGGTTTTTTTACATGTAAATCTAAAGATTCTCGTTAATTTTCAAAATATTTATGAGCTTTTAAAAATTTCCGGAAGTGACAAAATCGTTTAGCTTGGCGCCGTTTATTCTTTTCTATTTTTTTATTCCATTGGAATTTGTTTTCAATGGAAGACACATGTTTTATTAATGAACTAATAAGTAATGACTGTTCGGATTGTAGAATATTCGAACAACAATATAATTTATTCTATACGACTTTGTCAAAAACGGAAATGGAGAACGTGATCGGGGGTTGGCAAGTGGCAGATCAATTACCGCCAACATTCAGACGTCAAGTAAGATTTTTGTAAACATCGGGGAATACGTAAGAATCGGGTTGTTTTTATTTTTGGATGTTAACTCGTTTTGTACAGCTTGGAACAAAATAATGTTTTTTTTATGGTTGTAAAGGTTTAAACTAAAGCACTATCCTCACGGTTTCCACCGATTATTAATATTATTTCAACAATATTTTCGTAATTAAATAAAGACAGAAAATAACAAGACAAACTCCATTCTGCATGCCAAAAACGCTGTACAAAAAGGCAAAAAAAAATTATGAGACTAGATAAACGACAACTTTTGTTAACACGTAATTGTACAAAAACAGAACTTACAAATTATTTCGTTATCTACTTCTAATCTATCTATTTCTAATGTGACAAGGAGACTATCTAAGTCCAAAGTAGATTCTTGGCAATCTGTTACTATCTCTTGATTTTCAAAGCGTTACCTTTCTACCTGACCTGCCTGCTTTGACCAATTCATAATACACAGTAGCTTCTTGCTGGTTTCAATGCTGACCCTGTACATCGTTAACATTACAGTAGCAGAATATTTTAGCGTCAAAACTATGCCGTTATCGTCACCGTTGCGGAATATTATAGCGTTAACGTATCAAAACAGTATACTGTTAGCTTTACCGGTTCACAATAATATACCTTTAACGTTATCGTCTTATAATAACGTTGACGTTACCGTGTTAGAATACCGTTAGCGTTACTGTGTTCGAATACCGTTAACATTACTTTGTTAGAATAGCGTTAGAGTTACCGTATTAGAATACCGTTAGCGTTACCGTGTTGGAATAATAGACACTTAAAGTAAATATTTCATCGCATCGGTATCGGTATACCTAAAGCGTTCGAAACAAAGTCAAAATATACTATATTTTTGACTTGTTCATGCCATATTTCGAACGAATGTATGTAACTTTACGGACCAATGATCGTACGCAACGATTTCAATCAGTAGTTCCGTCATCGCACCCTTTAAAAAAGCGGGCATCATTCGAAACATCCCATGAACAACTCAAAAATGTAGTGTATTTTGGCTTTATGTCGAACGCGTTAGGTATACAGATACCGATGCGTTGAAATATTTACTTAAGTGCTTACTATATCGTTATCGTTAAACACTATAACGTTAGTATTACCATTCTATAATTCTATACCTTTAACATTATCACTATCATTATAGCAATTAAAGGCTAAGTGCACCCTCGTTTCTGTGCTAAATTATTGGAACCGTTAGAAATTGAATTTATTAAGTTAATCCGTATTAAATTAGCGAAACTATCGGAACTTTCTGAAATAGAATTAAGTATTTTTCACCGTGTTGTTTTACTAACCTCCGAAAAAGGTATTCACGCCCTAGGCTGTCTAAAAGCGAGTTTTACTAGCATCAGGAGACTTTAAGATCCTTTATTTCGTAGAGTGGCGCCGAAAATATTGAGTGATTCCTCCGACCGCGAGGAAGCCATTGCCAGGAATTAAGTCAAGACCTTTCGAGCCAAGTTGTGAACTCCTTGGCACTCTCATGTTAGGGAGTCTCTTACAAATTAACACCCAACGTGGGGCCTCTTTTACAACTTAGAGCAGGTTTTCACAGATTAATTTGTCACAGTGCCACCGGACCGGTTTTCTAGTCTACCAAATACTGTTTTCGCCCCTTATCCGTTTCGCAAATTCCCGGGACCCAACATCAGCCGCCCATCTACTTCTAACCTACATAACCGTCCCCAGTAATTATACCGAATCCTATTCACGTGAATGTACAACATAGGAAGATTTCCCATGATGGAATCTGGGGCTTTTCTGGAGAGATTAGAAGAAATTCGTGACTCGCAGCAGGTTAATTCATAATGGTGCCGAAATAATCAGAAATGTTGGAAGTTGGAAGCCTTCAAAATCCGATATTTTCCAGTAAACTATCAGAGAGATTTAGAAGCAGAAATACCTAGACGCACCCAAAAAGCTGACGAACCTGTGCTCAATTATATTAACTAAAAAGCCTACCTGATTATAACGTAACATGCTTCCAGAATTTCGATGACAAATCCGCCGAAGCTTTTACGAAAGTAGTTAGAGAAAATGAGCTCCTAAGAGGCGTACTAAACTCAACACCTCTTATCCTGACCGCTCTTTTAAATAATACCCTGATGTCGAATACAATAACCAAAATCAGCATTTATATTGAATCAGAAACCAATAATAATCTACCTTTAAACCATCCCTTTAAACCGTCCGCCACCACAAGAATACCGACAACAAGTACGAGATAATCCAACACAGACATTTAATAACCAGAGACAGAGTTCGAACCTCTGTTGGCGGTGTGGTAAAAGGGAACATTTACGAGGAGACTGTAGAAATTCTCCTAGAATTTTCTGCTGAAGATGTGGTCAAGATTTCAAAGACAAAATTAGCGTTTGCAATGATACCCGTCCGCATTTACAGCTAAAATTTTCCTTCCGTGCTCTTATAGATACTGAAGTAGCGCAATCCTATTGTGATGATAAAATTCTACAGTACTGTCATCGATTAGACATCTAACCGAATATTTTTCCCAATCTGAATGCTTGTATAGCCGATGGAACTATGGTACAAATTACGTAATAACCGTAAAAGAAGTAGTCACCGACCTGCCAAACTTATCGGCCGACATAATAATAGGAACTGATTTCATGAGAAAGCACAAGGTAACGCTTAATCTATCGGGTATCGTTTATTTTAACCAGAAATTGCTGCAGAAAAACGCGTATTTTCTTTCATTTATGAATTCCATATTGGATAAGCTACGTACTGCCCGCTATATCTCTTTAATGGACTTAAAACAAAAATACTGGCAAATTCCATTGTAGGAAAAAAGCAAACCAATTACGGTATTTACTGTTCCCGGGAGAGGACTGTTTCAGTTTAAAGTAATGCCCTTTGGCTTACTCTACACCCGCGACTTTTCAGCGTTTTATGGATCGAATTATAGACCTGAATTGGATAATTTTGCTTTTGCCTACCGCAATGATATACTCATACTAAGTAAAATATGTTAGGAATATCTCAATAATTTAAAAGAAGTTCTTCGTCGAGTTAAGGCCGCCAACTATTGAAAAAATCCGGAAAAATGTCAGTTTGATCGAAGACAGCTAAAATAACTGGGATATATGGTTATTGCAAAAGGCATACTGCTAAAGTAAGGGTAGTTATACCTATGTTACCACCATTATCAAATTATTTAAGAAAGGAAAAAAATTTCTGTGGACCGATGAGTACCAATCCGCCTTTGATCACTTAAAGACTTGCCTAACTAAGGCTCTTGTGCTTAAATTTTCACATTCACTGAAAAGGGATGCTTCGCCATAGTTTAGAACTGTTCCGATTTACTGTTATTAACGACCATCAATTCCTTACAAATGCGCGGTTCTCATTGGTCTATGCCGCTGATTTCTCCCACAAATGACACTAATGACAATATTTTAATAAAAATTGGCATCTTTTATTTGTCTCACTAAAAACCAGTAGAAATAAATTTCATTAAAAGTCATATTATTCGTGTCATTTTCAAAAGAATTGGTGATGTTGACCAACAGACACAGATGGCGAATGTTCCTCCAACAATTTGATTTTGACATAAAATACCGTAAGGGAGTACTAAACTGAATTGATCATGCTTTATCCCGTGATCTAGATAGTGGTGATCCCGAACCTGACGCTCACCCTGCCTTTACCGTTCTTCTGGTACTACCTGTTCTTTGTACTTCAAAAAGTTAGCCGAGGTAGAAGCGTACCCAAAAATGTTTCTCGATTTTTGCATTATTTATGCAGCCAGAAATGTCCAATCCATGGAACCTTGCTGTACCCAAAGCTGCTCGCATACGAGTTCTTAAAGAGAGTTCCTATAGCTGGTTATATGGGTATTATTGACCGAAAATGTTTCGAAAGATAGCTACTTATGTACGAAGCTGCTTTTCGTGTCAAGAGTATAAAGTCTCACCGCAACAAACTCCAGAAGAAATGCAACATTCAGTCAACAAAATGCCATGGAGCACAGTCACTATGGACCCAATTGCCACTCTACCTACCTCTGAGAAGGACACCGCGTATGTTATCATGTTTCAAAACCGCCTTACTACATAGGTCGAATGTCGCACTAAACGTAAAGCAAATGCGAAAAATTTTACCGTTGCCCTACATGAGCTAGTTCTAACAAAGTTTGCTGCTAAATATTCCGGTTCATATAGATGTGCAAAAAAAGTCCAGTAATGTACGACAAAACCAGCGTATACCCGTGACGAAGCAGAGTTTAATAGTTAAATTATTTTAGTCGCAGATGCCCCGTGACAAAAAGCAAGGCGAGCCTCAAGTGCGACATATCAGACCGGAAGGTCTGGTGAACCAATATATAGCAGACCAAGAAGAGCAGTCGAACGGGTGGAAAAGCGTTGGAAACCCGTCAAAGTCAAAATCTTACAGGGAACCTTACTTCCACCGTTGTTATCACCCTAACATCTAGAGGTGGGCCATTTATTTAGTAGGTACCGCCTGATGCCAATGTGCCCGCATCGCAACCGTTCGGCTGGCCCCGCACCATTCGTGCCAAGACCAGTCCCAATCTTCGGGAACCTTGAAACCGTCTGCAAACTCGGCCTTTGCACATTTTAAATGAGCCAGATGCGAAAAACCGAGGATACAACCACTTTTAGCCGGAAGGCTTGCACAGGGCCGAGTAGCAACCGAAGAAGAGCTAAGCGAATGTAGCAGCGACATGTGATCACCGATTATACACGTCTCCGCTAAAGCTTTCATCGATATTATCATGCAGTATGAAACGAGCTCGATACCAGCGGCGTCTACTTTAACCGGCCACATCCGAAATAATTATCGAATTGCCACCCCATCACCGCTGCCCGGGTCAGTTGTGAATCAGCAACTGCCGGTTGTCCATAACAACGACAACAACCACTGGTCACGTACCCGCATTACAGACGCTGTAGAACAGCATCCTAGGGGGCAACCGTATTCCCCTGAAATCCAACGCAGCTCAACCGAATGCAACGGCACCGTAGATACCGGCTAACCTTAGCCATTAGTACCGGTAAGTGGATGCAAATCGCACTGCCTTATTACTAATTAAGCTGTGATAACCATTGCGTGTTTCGTAAATATAAAGTCTCACCGCAACAAACTCCAGGAAAAATGCAACCTAGTTCTAACAAAGTTAACTACTAAATATTCCGGTCCGTATATGGTTTGCAAAGTAATAAGTCCGTTGGTGTACGATCTTAAGGCCCCTAACAAGATTCACATTGAAACCAGCGTGTACCCGTGACGAAGCAGAATTAAATAGTTAAAATATTTTTTTCGCAGATGCCCCGACAAAAAGCAAGGCGAGCCTCCAGTACAATATACCAAGCCAGAAGGTCTGGTGAACCTTTCAGCAATATATAGCAGAAAAAGAGCAGTCGAGTAGGCGATTGTTGGCAGATGTTAAAAAGCGTTGTAGCTAAATACCGTAATACTATAAAACAAGACAAAAGAGGACATCCTCAGCCGCCTTCCGTGCTCAAGATTTTTCCGGCAACAACGTCGACTGCGGGAGGAGGAGGAAATTACAGGAAACTCTCATAACCGCGGCAACCGTGTCAATAAAAGCCGAAGTCAATAACGGCCAATTTGGAATTTAAAAGTCCCTCTCCCCCCAACCGAAACTTTAATTATCGAATTGCCAGCTATACCTATTGTAAAAATGCCACCGTCTCCTCTTCGGGCACTTCAACAACAACCGCCAGCCACCCCATCACCGCCGCCCGAGCCGGTTGTGAACCAGCACCTGCCGGTTGTCTATAACAGTGACAACAACCACTGGTAACGTACCCGCATTGCAGACGCTGTAAAACAACATCACAGGGGGCAAACCGATCGCCCCGAACTACAACAGCAATTCAACCTATCTCAGCCACTAGTACCGGTAAATGGGTGCAAGTCACACTGCCTTATTAGTAACTGCGCTGTAATAACCCATTATAAGCGGAATGTTATATTTTATTTTGGCCGTTAACACGAATATGATAATAAATTTACCGCACTTTTTATGACACTAGATTCATGGGTCTACAACTGGATAGTGATTTTAAATTTCAATCACATATTTTAGCTCTAAACTATTGTTGCATCTTACCTAGGGATCTCTATTGCTAAAACAGTTTACTATGCAGTCATTCAATCACACCTCTTATATGGCATACCATTTTGGGAATGCTGCAGTCAATATATGTTTCATTCTGTTTTCAAATTGCAGAAGCGTGCAATTAGATTCATAACAGGATCCTCGTCAGGATCACATTGCAAAAATATTTTTATTACCCATAAAGTTTTAAGTCTACCCTGTCTTTTTATCCTTGCTCCTCCTACTAGCTTGGTTCATAAAAATATTGCACTCTTTCAAACGCGTCAGACTATTCGTAATACGCGATAGGCTCAAAACATACCTCTTCAAATTCCTCACACTACACTAGTCCAAAAATAAATAATTTATAACCAACTACCCCCTACTATCAAAGAAATTACGGATTTATCCAGGTTTCGATCAGCATTGACAAATGAACTTCTTACACATGCTTTCTATTGCATCGATGAATTTATGGAATTTTCATTCCATTGGATTATTCTAGCTCTCTTTTCCTCTGTTGACGAATCCCTGCTAATCCTTCCATTTCAATCAGTTTTGAGCCAATATACTGTGATAACTTAAATATGTTCCTCTCCCTTTATTTTTTATTCTTTTTTTATATATACATTTGTCTGATGTTATTTTTGTCTATGTTAAACCCTAGGTATATCATACATTGTAATATGTTCTTTTGACTGTCGTTCAGTTTAATTTTTTTATTGTGATAAAGATGACGATTTTTTTTAATACTTTTATTATTTATATACTTGTCCGATGTTTTTTCTAACTGACTGATTAATTCCACACGTCGCCACTGCTCGAATCAGTCCACCGTCCTATCCGAACACTAGATACGTTTGATATCTGGATCTGGACCAATAATTCTATTGACGATGTGGCGATTGGACATCGAAGAGATACCTGCAACCGCATTCCGATCCGATTCTGATCACGTTGCGGCAGAATCAGGGTTCTATTAGAGAAGAAGAGAAACAGCCTCGTGGCGGACGCCTAAAAGAGAGAGACGCTGCTCCGCCAGAAATGTAGGCGCCTCCTGAACCGACCCACTTAAGCGAAACACAAATTTCCCCCTCTAATCGCTATAGAAACACGTTTTGACTGATCAAGAGTTAGATAACTGCCCCGACAGCCAAGCAATAGAAGCAGAATAACCAACCGACCGATAAAGGTAAATACCGAGTAGGTGCACCAGGTTGGAGGTCGCACCCACTTTGTATTCCGGACTTGGGGTTTGCACCCGTTTCTGGTTGTATTTACCGAGTTGGAGTTTGACCCCACTTTGGATTACTGTACCTTGTACCACCAGGTTGGAGTTTCCACCCACCTTGGATTCCGGACTGGTTTAATCTTAAACTGACGTACATAACTTCATTCTCTAGTCCAGCACACGGTTGGAGTTTGGCACCCACCGTAAACCTCAGACCATACCTAATCAGTTCAAACACGTTAGTTACCTTTTTATATGATGTGTCTGCTTTGACGAGTTCATAATACACCGTAGATTCTTGCTGATTTTACTTCTTACCTTGCACACCGTTAGCGTTACCGTAGCAGAATATTATAGCGTTCACGTGTCAAAGCGCTATACCGTTGGCGTTAACGTTGCAGAATATTATAGCGCTAACGTGTTAAAACACTATAGCTTTACCGTTTCACAATAACATACCGTTAACATTACCGTCTTACAATAAATTTGACGTTACCGGGTTCGAATACCGTTAGCGTTAACGTGTTTGAACACTATAACGCTAGAGCTTAAAAATACCATAACGTTTGCGTTACCGTTTCAGAATACTACAACGTTAGTTTACCATTTTATGAAACTATAACGTTAACATTAGCACTACTATTATAGCAATTGTAGGCCATAGTACCTTCTCATCCCGCTCCCCGCTTCTGTGCTAAATTAGTAGAACCGTTAGAAAATGAATTTATTAACTGAACCCATCCGTATTAAATTATCGAATCTATTGAAACTTTCTGAATTAAAAGTAGGTATTTAGAACCTCCGAAAAAGAGATCCATGCCCTTTCTGGGCTGTCTAAAAGCTAGCAACAGCAGACTATAAGCTCCTATATTTCTTAGAGTGTCGCCCAAGCCATTGACTGATTCCTTCGACCGCGAGGGAGTCATTGCCAGGAATTATATAGGGTGGGCCACAAAATTCCGCACTTTTTAGATTGGCTATAACTTTTGACATGATTACTCGATTTTGAAATATATTGGCTTTTCGAAAAGATAAAACGTTAGAGTTTTTCGATTCGGTTAAATATTTACAATTTTCAAAAAATTCAAGATGGCGGAGAGTTTTAGAAAATGTGTAATTTTCACCCCCTCTGAAAAAAATTTATGTGCGTCACTGAACAAACTTTAAAGCTTTCACTACAAACGCTCATTGTTTCTGTGTATATTGAAGTATCATTTAATTAAATCAGTTGGGAAATAAAAAAGTTATAAGTTTTTTGACTACGAGTGTTTTGGCTTCGCATTGAAAAAATCACAAAATTACATACATTTTCCATTTGCTATATCTTTTGACCTAATTATTTAATTAAGAAAAATACTAACAATCTAAATACTCATTACTTTTTTATTTCTTAACCGATTTAATCGGGCGATACTTCGATATACGAAGAATAAAGATAGATTTGGAAATACTAATTTTTATTTTTTCCAGTGTCTTACTTTAAAAAAAATAAGGCGTATAAAAGCTAACCCTTTTTAAAACTATGTCAAATTTTAAACAAACAGACGCAACTCTCATGTTTTGTTTCTTTAAACAATATTTTTTTTTAATTAACTAATCAGGCCAAAGTTACAGCAAATTAAAAAAATATGTAATTTTGTGATTTTTTTCCAATGTTAACCCCAAACACTCATAATCTAGAAGCTTATAACTTTATGTAAGTAAGTGATACGTCAATATACACATAAACAACGAGCATTTGTAGTGAAAGCTTTAAAGTTTGTTCATTGTTGCACATAAATTTTTTTCAGGGGGGATGAAAATTACACATTTTTTAAAACTGTCCGCAATCTTTTATTTTTGAGAAATTTTAAATTTTCAACTGAATCGAAAAAGTATCACGTTTCATCTATCTAAAAAACTAACACCTTTAAAAATCGAGCACTTATGTCAAAAGTAATAGCCAATCCAAAAAGTGCGGAATTTTGTGGCCCACCCTATATAATTAAAAATCTGTTTTGCAAAAGTCTAAGTTAGCTTCGGTTTTATAGATCCAAGCTAATTTTGATAACTACATATCTGCCCTTAATGTATGGAAATATTCGACCATTAAATGGGAAGGAAGTACGTGGATCTATTATACCAATTGTACTTTTTAAGGTGTTTAAACACTTAAGCATAAATCGTAACTTGTTTTTTTTATAACGTAGAACACAATTTAGTAGCCTGTACTAACATTGAGGAATTAATGACAGCTTTAAATCTGGATTATAATTCAAAAGACTGGAGAATTTTCATTAATTCTTCAAAAGTAAGTCTTGTCGGTAACTCTACATGAAATATATAAATCTCAAATTTGGGGATTTAAAAGTTAAGGCAATTTTACTTGGAATGCAGCTAGGTTATACCAAATACTGTTGCTTTCTCTGCGAATGGGACAGTCAAGCACGATTGTACCACTGTAAAAAGAAAATTTGGTCACCAAAGAGAGTCTTTTGAGCCAGGAAAAAAATATAAGCAGCGCGATTACTTTCCCAGAAATATTTTACTACCGCCAGAAGGCCATGCTTTTAGCTATTTGAAAGAAAAAGAAGGAATATTTGTGGGTCCTCAGATTAGGAAACTTTTCGGAGATGCGCAGTTCGATGCCATACTTCAAGGCAAGGAAAAAACGCTTGGAATGCATTTAAAATGGTTGCAATAAATTTTTTGGGAAGTACTAGAACAGAAAACTGTCAAAACGTGGTTGCCCAACTTTTTGTGTTTTTGTATTACCAAAACCTAGGATGTAACATGTCGTGAAAAATTAATTCTTTGGATTCTCATCTAATCCATCCGGAAAGTTATAGTGCTGTAAATGACGAGCACGGTGAGGGGTTCCACCAAGATATTTTAAACATAGAAGACGGTATCTGGGAAATTGAAACTATAAGAAGAGAGATGCCTCAGAGGCTACTTTCAAAAGGCAGGCTAAGAAGCGCAAAATGAATTTCCAAACTATAGATTAAATAATAAAATTGTGCTATTTAATTGCTTTTGTTAAATTAAAAATATATGGCTATATACTTAGAACATTGAACTACTAGAAGGAGTCTGGTCTGACTGGTTGCACTGGTTGTTTGAGTGGAACATCTACAGTGGGGAAAGAGGAGAAAGAAATCTGTGTTGCCAATTTTAATAACAGAATTATGCAACAAAAACTTATTAAATTTGGAATAAGTTTTGACGCTTATTTATTAATTAATTAATGAGGTTTAAAATATATGTTGAAAAAGTTAATATACACAATATATAATACTCACAATCTATTTAAAAATCTTTTTTTGTAGACAACGTGGCAACGTGTCAATAGTGTTTTTTTGATATTTTTGTGAAAAGTTTGTGGCGAAAAATGGTTTCGAAGTGTATTATTACATGCAGGTTGAAACAGAAACAGGAGGACCGCAGTATTTCCTTTTACATGTACGTTAAATTAAAATATTAACTAAATATTGGGTTAGAATTCGTCATATTTGGCCATTCTTGGTAAACAAAGACAGGAAATCTGTGTTTCCGGCTTGTTATTAATTTCAGTGTAAATAGGGATTTCCATACCACCTTTTTCTTATTTTTATAGTTGTACATCCTACTTGAATATATTTTTAGGTTTTTTTTTATAGAAACATAAATTTTTATTACTATATCTAGACCATTTAATTAAACGGAACTAAAAATTATTGAAGGTATTTTAAATAATATTAAAAAAAAAGTTCCTTCTAGTAGTTCAATGTTCTATATATATGTGTGTTGTATATTCATTTTATGCCTATAAATTTTATAACAAATAATATGTTTTTTTTTGCGAGAAAACTTAACTCTTCAATTGGCATTTTTTCGTTACTTGGGTGTAATTAAACCCAAAAAAAAATTGTTCGGGAAAAAAAAGGTACGTTTTGAAAAAAATGCAACGCGTTACTCAATTAACATTTAAAGTGGTCACGACGCGACGTAATCAGCACAGCATAGAATTTCCTGAAAGTAATCGCAACTTGCCCCTGCTATGTGCCTGTATAATATACCGCGACGTAGTAATACCCTGAGTGGGGAACATTTTTCCGGTTAGTATTACGTAGCCACGACTTCAAAGTAAGGTACCACATACAACTCTGCTGTGTCGCAACTACGTTCCTGATCGTCGAGGAGGCGCTTTTTTGTCGATTGGTTTCAAATTACTATTCGATTATTTTTGGTAGCATAAATTAATACATAACAAAGTGATTAACAAAACAAAGAATATCGCCAAATTTGTAGGTTTGGTTATAGCTAGTATGTATTTCTTCCATACTGCCACACCATTTTGCAACTATGATGTCACAATCTTTGTAATAAAAGTTAAAGCAATTTCATACTAGTGGCGTACAACGTCGACTACTTCAATGAGGCTTAAATTTATTAAGGGAAATATGTAAAAAATGAAAGTCAGGGCGACTACAAATTTACGAATAAGAAAGAACCCTGGAGGGACAGGAACTTGCTATTCTGGGGGTGATTATTATGTAAGGTCCACTTTTACGTGATATTAGAAAGTATTTAAAACTTCCATTATCTCTATTTTTTACTTTTTTACCACGTTTGCAATGCTAATGTATCCGAAATTGTCATCTGGTGAAACAGCATTCATATAGAGGAACCAGAATGTATTTTTTTAACAAAGCGTCATCATCAAGGATATTTGGAAATCGATACTTTTCCGAGGTAACAGATTTCAACTGCGAAACAGCGGAACCGACCAAGTGTAAAATTCACTTCACTGAACACATGATATATAAGATTAGGTAGTCTTAGTTTGTTAACGTTTGTTAACGTTGTTAAAAAGTAAAAACTAAATACAATGGAAGTTCGAAACTTTAGTTTGCTCTTAAGTTCAACATTATCTACCACCTTTAAGCAACACTTACAGTGCCCAAAATTTAACAGAACCGAACTTTGACCGGTTCTTACGCGCACACAGAATAAAGAGATAGGTAGATTCAAATATATAATTGTTTGATAACGAACAAACAAAATTTTTTTGAATCAAATAAACATTTTTTTTAAGCACCCTATTTATATTTGACATAAGAAAATTTTTATTTGTTTTAAATAGTATTTATTAGAAACAACAAAATATTTATTAACAAAATGATAAATAAAATTCCAATGTCTATAGTGGAGTTAAACATAAATCAAAAAGAAGATTTTACAGAAAAAAACTATTAAATTTTTGGCCTCCTCCACTTTTTCACACATAATCCATCCACCATAGCAAAAAACAAACTATATAAAATACACCGGAGGACCACAATAATAATACATACCAGGTGCGATTTGGAGACTGAACGTAAATACGTGTTTCACCTTTGTTAGGGTGCCATAAGTTTTTATAGATGAACACGAACGATCAGATCCACAAGTCATGAACAAATTCTCGTCAAAATACTAGAATAACAAAATGATAAATTCCCGATGTCCATAGTGGAGTTAAATATAAATAAAACAGAGAATTATACCAAAAGAAAAACTATTGGATTTTTAGACACAGTCATAGTCAGTCGGACATTTTACTATTACAAATCGATAGAAAAAAACAAACTATATAAAATACACCGGAGTACCACAAGAATATATACCGGCTGCGACTTGGAGACTAGACGCAAACACGTGTTTTATCCTTGTTAGCAATCATCAGTGCACCATAAGTTTTTATAGACGTCCGACTGGTGGATGGACTGTGTCTGAAACCAGTTAGTGGTGGAACTAGTGGGAGTGGCCAAAAATCCAATAGTTTTTCTTTTGGTGAAGTTCTCTTTTTTATTTATATTTTACTCCACTCATTTTGTTATTCTTGTGTTTTACCGAGCATTTGTCCACGACTTGTTGATTACAACGTTCGTATTATTCTATAAAAACTTATGGCATACTGATGATACCTAGCAATGGTGAAACACGTGTTTGCGTCTAGTCTCCAAGTTGCAATCGGTATGTATTCTTGTGGTACTTCGGTGCATTTTATATAGTTTGTTTTTTGCTATCGATTCGTCAGAGTAAAAAGCTCGACTGGTGGATGGTTGTCTGAACACAGTTAGTGGTAGAACTAGTGAAAAAAGCCAAAAATCCAATAGTTTTTCCTTTTATAATTTTTTTTTTAATTTATAACAAAATACTTCTTTGGCCATCATCAAACAAATATTTATTAAGGAAACTTTTTGGGGGATAATATGATCCAATGATCCAATTTAGGAAAGTCAACAATGTCAAATAAAGTTAATATTTGGCCATTTTAGGCACAATTAAGAATTATCTAATAAGCAGAACTAAATAAAATTTGTTTTAAAATTAAAAAACCTTATACCACTAAGGATCCAACCTATAAACAGGGTTCCTAAGATTTTCCTTAGGGATAGGATTTCAATAAATCAAACAGAAATGGCATAGAAAGTTCTGCGTGCACAAAAGAAACAGGTATATTGAGCAATGGTGCCAGTTTGTTAGAATCTCCGGACTGCTTTCATGAGAAAAAATTGTCGCCACTCTTTCATTGTGAGCATAAATCATAGTTGCAATAATAACCGTTGACAAGATGTCTGCAAATTCCGCTAGATGGCGGTCACACCATGAGAGAAAAAAACCACGGCTTTCTCTTGCTTAAAGGAGGCGGAAGGGTCCATTATTTACGATACTGAGCGATAAACTCGTGAGGTTGTTAACATTAGAAAGAAAAATATCTTCCCTTTAAATTAAATTCCTTTCCATTCTGTTCTACTAGTGACATCTATCCGGAAACGGCCAAACGATGCAGCTAGCACTAGCAGCCAAAGAAATCAATAAACGGCACTGTTTTTCCTGCAGAGCATTTTGCTTGCGATATTATTGATTTTAAATAAAGCTGGCCCTACATTACATTTGATATTTTCGAGGTGTTTTATGACATGATCTCGAAACATGTAGCGAACCAATTCTTCAAAACTAGCGGGAGGGTAAAAGCGAAAAATAAGGGGCTGCCAATATTTGCACCCACAAAGGGGTGAAAAGATTTATTTTGCTCTGTTTCTTTACAAAAAACGTTTTTTTTACGAAAAACTTGAGCCCTGCCACTTTTTTTATTTTTTTCTTCAACTTTCTCGAAATTTTCGTCATACCGTAGAAAAAAATTATTTCCCCCATGGTCATACTCTACTTTTATTCGAAAAAATTTAGAAACAGAGACGGGATCAGTTTTCCTAAAACGGGGGATCTTGGTTTCGAGTGAGAAGATAAAGGGCGCCGCAGGCAAAAATTTTTCAATTAAATTAGCCGAACGCAAAAATGTTAGAAAAACAAAGCACGAAATAAAAATGGATGCGCCGCTTACAATTTTTTTTCAAAAATTACGTAATTTCGGGAACGCAAAAAATAGGTCTAAAGAGTGTAATTTTTAAGAAAAAAATATCAATTTTCTCGCCCTCCTCCACTGGGACTACAGGGGCCGTACACAAATTACGTAATGGCCATGGGGGGAGGGGGGTTACAAAACGTTACGTAGGGGGGAGGGGGGTTTTCGACAGCGTTTGCATTTGTGTGAAACTAAGAAAATTTGGAATGAAAATAAGTGGAAAGTTTTTTTTTTTTGGGGGGGGGTAGTGGTCTTGAAATCGTTACGTAATATTAGGGAAGTGGCGTGCCAAACCGTTACAAAACATTACATAGGGAGGGGGTCAAAAATTGGTAAAATCACCGTTATGTAATTTGTGCACGGCCCCACATCTGACTGTTCCTCCTTTTTGATTTCGAATCAAAGTGCAAAACCCGGGTTGGACGTTCAAAGGCGTCAACCCGTCCTATTTGCTTGATAAAGTTTCTACGGAAATATCTCAGTCGATTTCTCCGGCCGTGTATGAACGCTTTAGGTTAGACATTTGCATGTGCAGTGCGTAAGGACAATGGTTACAAAATGAAAAGCCGAAAAATATTTTTTTTTACGATATCTTTCATCAGTTTAGTATTAAAGTCGAGCAAAAACAATTTTTATTCCAGTCCTAAAGGTATGAAAACGGAAAACATTAGAAAACAACAACCTGGAATGGATTTACTACGTGTAAGATGTAGTGACAACATCGCCCCATGCCGATCCTTTTCTGCCTAATGTGCTTTTTCGTTTGTCTGCGTCTTATACACGGCTGCTTGGCCCCCTAAGGATTTGCTTAGGGACCCTGTATAAAGCATAAATCAAACATTTTGAACTTTTTAAATAAGTCAACTTCAAAGACAGCTTTCTCGACAGGGTCGTGTATTTTTATGATTAGTTTATAAATATGCTTTTATTAAAAATGTGCATAAACCCCACGCTTTCTTCCTAACAGGTTTTTTTTCTTGCAAAAAGTAAAAATAAAATTGCAAAAAATATTATCAGCAGTTAATATGCAGCCAGGAAGAGCGGTCTGGCAGCAGCAAAAATGTCAGATAAGTTTTTAGCATTTTTCCGAGCGATTTTACTTTAAGGATGTGGAGTTCCCATGAAGATGATTTACAGACGGAAAGGCCCGATATAAAAAAGATTTACTTCTCACTTAAGACGGACGGTCATCGAATAGAGAAAAGAGATAGATTGATTCAAATAAATATGAGTTAATAAATCAAATAAAAATTTATTAAAGCAACCTATTTTTAGTTGACATTACAAAATGTTTATGGTTTTTTAAATAATATTTATAATAAATAAATATTTTAAATTAAAAATTTTAAATTAAAAAAAGTATAAACCAAAACATTTTCCAAAAGTTTTCGACATACTTTCAACAGATTTTTTTAACTTTCATCAAAATAACTACCAGAACTAACTTTCATTAAAGGAGGTGCTGATCGATGTTGTGACATTAATCCTACTTTCCTACGTCCAAATTTTTAACAAAAAATGCACAAATATCCCGCGTATTACAAGAAAATGCCTGCTTTTCCAAGCTTACCTAAATGTACCTGTCTACTTATATTTTTTAAATGTGTATTTACGTCCCAATATTTTAAAGTTTTTGTAAAAGTTCAATGACAGGAGTAATGATGTAAGTTTTTATCTAATAATAACTAGGGTGAGTTTGACTATTGCAGCACCGGATGGCCTACATCTTCTATCAACATTACTATACAAATAAAAAAAACTTAAGAAAGATAACACAGGCCAACACAAATCTTGGTAACGGCGATTTTTTAACTGTTCGTGGGTAATTTTTGGGTGGAGAATCCGAAATAGCTATCAGATTTTGTCTATCGGATCTAGTTTTTAAAATAGGAATCATTTACTTTTTTTAACCTCTATATTTATTTTACGTTATAACTATAACTATTGCCAGTAACAAAAAAAACACATATAATTAAATATTTATTATAAAAAATAGCTTAACATACATTCACATTCATATTAGTCACTATCACCTACAAATTTTCTTTTATATGACTTTCTAGCATGGAGTTTACTGGTGTAGTCTCGCTGGCTATCCCATCGTCCTTGATATCGATCTTCACTTCATCACTACAGTCACCTAAATTTTCTGAAAAGCGATCTAGGTGCCTGTGGAGGTAGTGAACTTTTGTACTCATGTTACAATGGAGAATATGACAATTTGAAGGCATAGTTTCCACTAATTCTATGTAATTGTCTGCTTTGTGATTTCCAAGAAAATTTTTAACTACTTGAACAAATGAACTTCAAACGTTAGATTCAGTCTCGTTCATTGATGTGGTGAACTGTGGATCTTTAAAAAATTTCCTTATTTGAGGACCATCAAATATACCAGCTTTTAGTTTTTTCGTGCTCATTCCAGAAAACTTACGTGACAAGTACCCAAAACAATTTCCATCTCGATCTAACGCTTTCACAAACTGCTTCATAAGCCCCAACTTGATATGCAAGGGCGGTAGTAAGATTTTTTCTCTCGTAACCAAAGGTTCATTCACTACGTTTTGTTTTCCTTGAACCATAGTATCTTTTAAAGGCCAATTTCTCTTAACCCAGTGCTGATCTTTAGCTCTGCTGTCCCAAAGACATAAAAAACAGGGGTATTTTGTATATTCACTTTGCTGTCCCAGGAGAAAGTTCACCATTTTCAAATCAACACAAATTGCCCACTGATGTTCTTCATATTTAATTTGTTTCAAAACTTGTGCTATGTTTTATACTCCTCTTTCATGGTAGTAGAATGTCCAATAGAAATTGAGTCATATATGTTACCGTTATGTAAAAGGACACTACGTTTTGAACTGTCAATGAAAAGGCGCAAATCGTCTGAAGTGTATTATGGCAAACCCATTTTAAGAGTCCTTTTATATCGTTAAAGAATACCAGCTTATTTTCCTGAGTGAAAAAAGGCAGCAGATCCTTTTATCTCTTACGATAAAATGTAACATTAGTGCCTGGATAAAGCAGATCCTTTTCTTTTAATCTGGATGCAAGTAATTCAGCACACTCCTTTGGGAGATATAGGTGTCGAGATCGTTCAGTTCTTGTTAATTAAAACACTGAGGAGTTGTTAAATCTGCTTCATATTCACTGTCGTTTTCTGATTGCATTCTTTGAACTTCATCAGACGTTGATGTTTCTGTCTCATCTTCCGGGATTTTAGGAAGACTGCTGAAGGTTGGAATGGGTATTTTCATAGTGTGGTACAGGTCTTCTTGCAGAATGATCTAGATCAGGATATGTCTATTTATGTCGATTGTTCCTATTTTTGCCTTTAATATTAACGAGACAAAAATAGCAGTCATCATAATGGTTACGTAGTTCCCTCCAAACCATTGGTACATCAAATTTAGCCACTTTATGTTCTACCTTCTGCTGCCAGTTTTAAAATCAGCACATTAAGTATATCTAAAATCAGTTCTTAGATCTCAGTCACCAATTTTTTTTTATTTTGTTGGCCTGTGTAATAAGTAAGTATCTTATAACACTACAGAGATGTAAGCAGTCCGTTGTTCGCAGTGGTCAAGCTGACCCTAAACGTAAGTTAAATTTGAGTTACGTTCGTTTCAAATGTATCTCTGTCTCCTTTTAGTGTTGAAGTCTGATGATGGAGTACTTGGCCAAAAACATTAAAATTAGAAATTTAATCAATTTGTACCATAAATTTCTAAGTTCTCCCGTAAAACGAATTCAGGAATGGAGTTCAATCGGACTTTGCTAGAGACAGGAAATTTTGCACATTTATTCAAAAAGAAAATTTTAATTTCCAAAATACTGGATTTATACAAAATCAAGCAAATTCTGCCATTATCCTGCGAATTTTAGTGCCTATCCTATCATTTTTAATGATTTTTTAGACTTTGTGACATGTAGAACCAATCTACCAATCAATGCCATTATGGATTTTTTTAAATACTGTCTGCAGAATTCTTACTTCCAGAAAAGGACAGATATTTTCGACAGGAAGATGGTCTACCCATGGGATCTCCACTTTCGAAGGTAGTGGCCAAGATTTATATGGAATCCTTTGAAGAAGAAGCTCTGCGAACATGACAGAGACCGAAGCTATGGCTAAGATATATAAACGACATATTTATAGAATTCTTTGAAGAAGAAGCTCTGCGAAGATCATGGCAGAGACCCCAACTAGGATAAGATACAACAATATACTAGAACAATTCTTCAATCATGTCAACAGCATAAGAAAGCATCACAATAACCCTGGAAAAAGAAAAAAATTATCAGCTTCCTTTTCTCGACGTTTTAGTCATCAAAAAAAATTCAACCGTAATAACTTCCATATATCGCAAACCTACTCATACTGAACAATATCTAAACTTTAGGTCAAACCACTCCATATCAATCTAACTGGGAATTTCAAAATCTCTTTAGAACGAGCCATCTACATCTGCATTACAGAAGAAGCTTTAAATAAAGAAAAAGCAAAAATTCGATCCGGTCTGCAAAAGAACGGTTTCCTCAACTTGTTACAAAATTTTCATTTGTTACAATAAAAATTCATTTGTTACATTATTTACTTGGTCGTCAATTTGTTAAAATAAAGTTGTTTATGGACCAAAAAGTTGGGTGATCTTTTAAAAAACCTTTGCCACGGCCAAATGGGTCGTAGATTCTTTACATTTGAGGAAAATTTTCATTGCTTACCTATTTCGATGTTTTCTTTCTCACTGTCGTTCACTTTTTATAAAATCACACTATTTTTTTGTTTCAAAATTGAAACAACATATGACTTAAAAGTTATATGGTGTTTAAAAAAAAATTGGTGATACAAAATAAAAGATTTTGGTTGGAAAAAAAATAAACACTGTATTTATTAAAATAAAAATCATGAGATGACAAAGTTTAACAAATGAGTCAACATATTGGTTTTTTAATCAGAAAATCTAAAAGGGATTTTTCTCATTTTTATAAAAAAAAATGCCACAATTTTAAGATCGTCTCCCCTTTACATTCTCTATGTATCATTCAATATAATGGAATATGGTATAAATAACCTTATAACAGAATATTAATACACAACCTTCAGAAGAAAAATAGAAAATTAAGATATTGCTTGCTTTCTCCTAGAGTAGTCGTTAAACCATAATACAAAAATTCCTGACTAAGCTAGAAAGAAAGGCAATCAATAAATGCTCTCATAGTGTTCACACTGAAATCGGCAAGTGATAAAAAAATAGATATTTTTATTAAAAAAAAATGTAGGAAAATATTTTTTGACGTACCTGTATCAGAGTCTCTTCAACAGTAGTCGAACTTGGCGCCAAGAAAAGCAACTTTGTGTGGTCAATTAGTCACAAAAAGAAAAATGAAAAAAATTAAGCCCTTAGGGAGACAAAAGATAGGTAGGTAATATGGCTGGTTGTTTATCTAACTTTCTAACCATGAATTCCGGATTAAGTAGCATTAACACTGCACAAGGCAAAACTCTATATGAATAATGGTCCCCAAATACCATGCTAAAAATTTCAAAGAAAACACAGCAGAAGCAGTTTTTCAACTAACCAGTCCATAGTAAAGGGTGCAAAGCATTAGAGCCCTTTCGGGTATATAAATAAATTATTTAAACTTATTTATAATAACAATTAACGGGACTAAAAGACCAGAAAACGCTTGTTAATAAAAATATTGGTTGCCATAAAAATGTCCTCTAGCATAACTAGATAAAATAAAAATGAATAAAAAACTACATCAAAATATTTTGTTGATGGTGATGTCCCAAAGGAATTAAAGAAAAAAAATTAACCAAAGTGGTCATATAAAATGACTTGCCTTTTAAGTGCTGCAACAAAAAAAAAAACGTTTCAAGTTGGACCAATATCAGTCGAGATTTAAGAGAAAAACAGTTTTTTATCCCATTTTTTCGAGGGTTTGTGAGTCTCCACGACGTAGAAGGTTAATTCGTTTTAAGGAAAAGCACTGACACTGGGTAATTCTACAATTTTTAAAATATCCGCTTTCTGCTTTGGTTGTCAAATATTTCACAAAATTATCACTAGTTTGTTTAACATTCCTAGCTGCATTTTTTCTAGATTAGGAATCTATGTTTACAACCAAATTTTCTAGCTATCTTTTTCTAACACAGTAACAGAAAATTACCCAGTTTTCAATGAAGCTATCCCAGATGTGTTCTTTTAAAACCAAAAGTAAAGCCTTACTAAATTTAAATGCTCCACAATGTATATTTGTAAAATTTGTTTAAATTGGAATATTGTCAATCAAGATTGTTTATTTAAATTTTATTATTATTAAGCTGTTTTATATAAATTTTGAAGTTCCTGATGGCTCACGCTCTAAATTTTCGTTAAAATAAGGAATCTAGTTCCAATGATGTTTAAAGAGAGAACACAAAAATCTGTACATTTGCTTTTTAAAAGTTTACTGATTTTCCCCTAGATGGCTGTAGAGGGATTAGAATAGAATTATAATGTAATATTTGTATTTGTGCGTATTTTATAAAATTAAAGTTATTAGATTTTATGTCTTTTTTACAAATTTTAGTGGTATTAAAATAGTTACGTAAAACGTGAGATTTACCGTAAAGAACTATGCATTAATAAAACTCTTCAGACCACACCAACAACACAAAGGACGACAGACGTGAATACACTTATAATTCCATACATCAAAGGAATCTCTGAAAAGATTAGAAGAATAGGCAACCAATACTATCTTCGGACTGTCTTCAAAACGACCACAACAATAAGAGGTCAATTAACAAAAACTAAACCATATCGCCAAAACACCAAGAACTGCATCTATTAGGTATCATGCGAGTGTAGGGATATCTACATCGGAGAAACCAGCCGACCCATGGAAGTTTGTCTTACAGAACGCAAAACTTGAAAAGGGGCACAACTGGATCAAAAATAGCTCAACATTGCTGGGAAAATCAACATCACATAGAATGGAAACAGGCGAAGATCGTCGCCAAGGAGGAAAATCTATTCAAGTGGAAGTTTAAATAAACAGCATTCATACAGAGGAACTAGAATGTATTTTCTCAACAGAGCGTCACCATTAAGGATATTTTAAAAACCAGACTTTTCGGAGGTAACAAATATCAACTGCGAAAGGCCGGAGCCAAAGTGTAAAATTCATGGTTCACTGAACACATGCTGGTATATAAGATTAAGTAGTCTTAGTTTTTTTGTTACTCATCATAGGGAATCACTCTATACCGAGTATGATTTTCCTCTATTGTGTATCGTCGCTATCTGTTGTGCGTTTTTTGATGGCTATGTAAGCCAATTTTCGAGCCGCCCACCCTTCCACAGTCCAGGCAGCAGCCGGGTGTTGTTGGTCATCCATTTTTCCATTTTGTCGCTCCTTTCTACGTTCTCTCTTTTCCATCTCTAGTCTACGTCGTTGCTCTTCAAAAGTTTGTGCTCCCTCATGGACTGTTCGACGCCATGAAGCCCTATCGTTTGCCGTGGTCTCGAAGTTGTTTATATCGATGTGACCCTTCATCATAATGCCTTTTAGAACGTCCTTGTACCTTTTTTTTTATTTTTTTTTTGTCACATTTTTGGTTACTATTCACCTGATGACGATTGCAGATACATGAGCATTCCAAACGTTGTGAAAAAGTAAAAAAATAAAGGCAATGGAAGTGCGAAACTCTAATTTACTCTCACCTCGACTGCTGCCTGAAAAATGTAAAGAGTCGCTATTAGCGAAACTTCGATGCGTTTATAAACTGGTGCGTAAAAAATGTTAAGAAAGTTAACAAAGATATATTGGTGGTATATTTTGCGGAAAAATCGACCACATTAAAGTCATCAAGCTTGTATAATCTATACTCTACAAATAAATAAAGAACAAACCTAGATATCTCCCTTTCATCAGTTGTTTTATCACTATTCTGCTTGATAAGTTGGCCATGGTCGGTCAAACTGGTCGTCAGTTATCATTGAATTTGCTGTGTAGAGTTAATAATTTTTATAATGTTTTCTGCAATTTTGCACAAGCTAAATGTACAAAAATCATTTCTAACCTCAAAAGTTTACTTGTTTACTTAGCGGCAATGGCTATCTAGCCAACAAGAAGCAGAAAGCTAACATTTTCCTATTAGGGGACTAAATTACGTAAGGCGGCTAAGCGTTGACAAAAGTGGTAGTAGGTACTAAAATTTTTTTTCGGATCATTTCTTAAAAAAAGTACGTGCCATACACGACCGAAAAGAGGCTTTACATGTCTCCATAGGTTTACAGGACTCGCCTGCGGCTCGCTCAGTAAATTTTCTGCGTCGCCCTGTAAAGACCAATTTTCTGGTCTGGTGAGGTAAATACCTATTACTTCGTTTATTTATAATTTTTAATTCTTTCATAGTGGGGTTGAGACAGTTTTGTCGCAAGGACTTCTTGTCGCGTCGCAATTAAAAATATTGCACAAAAACATTTTTATATTCTTATACACTCACCTCGTTGGTAAGAATTTGCTATCAATATATCAAAGATAAACAAAAATGACGTCATTACAAATAGGTATACAACGTTGTATCGGCCCCGAAAATTACCAGACATCAAAATATGTCAGCCTCGGTCAGTTCTTGGCAAAATTGTTTTTATAATTTTATCAGTTTTTTTTTTGTTTTTAGTTGCCAAAAATAAAACCAAAAAGCTTCGGTGATTAATGAAGAAGCAAAAGGATACTAAAAATTTTGCATTTAAGTTCATGCCTTTACAGTAAAAATATTACCAATGACAAAATTTCACTAAAATGAAAATGAAAGCCACGATGACCCTTAAAATAATTTTCTTAAATACCTGTTAAATTATTTTTAGATGTGCTAAAATATACTTTAGTAGGACACGTTTTTTGGTAAATTAAAAGACTGTAAAGAACTTTGATTGAAAGAAATTAATACCTCCTTATGTTTTACACACTTTATACTTTGAAAAATTACAATTTTTTTTGTTGTTTGGATAAAAATTGCAAAATAAAAATCATATGCACGACACCACTCAAGATGACAGACAGATGAGATAACAGAAATTTTTAGTAAACATTTGCCTTAAATTATGTCCATTTTTCTCTAAAATACTTTTTTATAGCCTGCTGTTTCTCTTTAACAACCTTAAATATTTTTGCACGTCACTAAAATATCTCTCCATCTACCTCTAAAAAATGTTTTTTGACATTACTTTTTTTGAACTCCTAAAAAACAGTGAAAACTTGAAAAATTTGAGTGTTTTATTCTAGAAATCAAAAGTTTGGGAATAAAGCTTTAAAATGTGATCAATATCATGGCATAAACATGTGAAAATCGTAGTAAAAAATTGCTTCATCAAAAACGTTACCCCTTAAATTATGCGAAAATATTTTAAGCCTTAAATTACCATCATGGCTTGACCATTGAGCAGCCAGAAAAATAAAAGAAAAAGCAACCAAACCAACGAATTATTATCTAGATAATATTCAATAGATTAAGAAAGCAAGAAAAAGGTAGATAGATAGAGAGATAGATAGATAGATAAGTATTCAACTATAAAAACTGTAAATACAGTAAAATTTTGTAAAAAATGTAACCAGTAAATAAATAAATTAAATCTAATATACTTAACGAGTTCCTGTCAGGCATAACTATTTAATATTTGAAAAACTTGCTAAATTATAAAAGATAAAAATGACCTAGATAATATTTAATAGATTAATAAAGCAAGTAGAAAGATAATTTAGAAATAGCGTCTATATGCCAGTAATGAGGACCGCTATAGAAAAAATGACACGTGTGTAGAACAAAAACTAACACAAAAAATATATATAAATATAAATATAAAAACATTGAAAGCAACACCACACACCAAAAGAAAACAAAACAAAAAATAATAAAGAAAAAGGAAAAAATTAATTGTCCAAGAAATCTCTCAAGGAATAAATTTTTCCGACAATAATATTTTTAAATTATGTAATATTTATTGACTACGTTAATATATTTTGTTATATTTTGTAGCAGGTCTTCACTTCAAAAAAAAACATGAAAATTAAAAATTGATTAATAAACTGAAAATGTTTAAAATAATATTATCTAAAACAGATCAAAATTAAAAACAGGTCAAGACACAATATAAATAATAAATAATGAACACTTGTAAATATTACACCACAAATGATTTCTGAAAATTTTCACTTAGTGTAGAAGCAGTTCTTTATTAAATGTTCCTTAATGACATTCCTAAATTTTTGTGTATTTAATGTTCTTATTTTCTGAGGTAAATGGTTATAAAGATTTAAATCCAAACAATTTTTAGTTGTTCTTGTCAACCTGTGCTTTATAGGAACTAAGTTATTTGAGTTTCGGGTACTCTACGAATGAAAATCTGAGTGCTTTCGAAAGTCACGACGTTTCTCGTGTATTTTCTGAAGACTAAAATATATAAAGATAGTTGGTAAAGGCATAATTCTGAGCTCTTTAAAAAGTGGTCTACATGTGTCTCGACATTTAGCATTAGCCAAAATTCTTATTAAGCTTTTCTAGACTCTAAATACCCTATATACATCTGTAGAGTTTCCCTATAGCAAAATAACAGGACTTTAAAACATCTTCATTGACACCCTTTGTCAATTGGCGAAATAAAATCATGTATCTTTGTTTGAAGAATATAAAGTTTTGTCATCCGCGAACTGTACACACTTTTCTGGTGTCATAAAATCTGGAAACTCGTTAACATGCTGAAAATGGGCAAAAAAGTTGAAAAAGAGTTTTCATTAAAAACACATTGGTATCGTTCCTCCAAATAAGACTTAAAAAAAAGGTGTGGAATCCCCCTGATACCCGCCAGCTCTAATCTGCGCAGCATTATGTCGTGGCTGACACAGTCGAAGACCTTGAATAGGTCAGACAGAACCAAAGCGCTATGTTTCCCACCCTCCAGGCCCCCAACTATGCCATCCTCAACAGATCGTACAGTTTGAACAGTCGACCTACCGAGAAAAAACCCATATTGTCAATCGTTAAAAAAATTATTTTTTTCCAAAAATAATTGAAGTCTGTTTTTTATTATTTCAAATATTTTCCCAAAAATAGGAATGATAGATATTGGTCTATAATTTTCGCAGTCTTGTGCATCTTCTTTTTTGAATAAAGGTATTACTTTTGTTAGTTTAAAGCACCTCGGAAATGCGCCATTTAAAATACACAAATTAAATAAATGTGATAGGGGTCCCGCCAGCATAATACTACATTTTTTTATAATACTATAATACATACAAAGGTGACTTTTCGTATTTTGATGTTATATACTTCTGAGTCCTTTACAATTTATATCTTCTACTATTATGCCCATAAATGTTCGCAACAATGTTTGTTTTCATAGACAAAACTAATTAATACTAATTACTGCCAAAATTCAATTTTCTTTAAAAATTTGTTTGCATGATTCTCTATAGCCTAAATTGAAGATGATCCTAATAATTATTTTTTGCATAATTAGTACTCTTTTCATATCCGAACTTGGCCCCCAAACAATAACATTATATTTTATTTTTATATTAAAACTAAGAGCTATTTTAAAAATATATTTTTTTAAATATATTATTTCCCTTCTTGATCTCTCGTTTTAACAACTATGCATGTAATAATGTGTTTTAAATAAGTAATATAAGTCTTTTTCCAGAGAAATAAATGATACAAAATATATTTTTAATAAAATTAACCTGTTTCAATACTTGATTTATAATAACAACACTATCACTATCACACAATTTATGAATCTCAACACTTTTGGTTTTGAAATTAATCCGACCTGTTCCGTTAATCGAAAAATTGAAAGTCGCGAAAAAAATAGCCGTAAATAGCTATATTTTCAACTTTTTGGGGATTTCTCTACTGTCAACACAACAAGACAGTTAGTGAAATTTGTTAAGAGATGGTTGACAATACTTTTACGCCCAGCGTAGCTGTCCAGAATATTGCGATACCCACCGAGATATAGGCCTCTCATCAATTCCTGTTTTAATGACCTTTGCTCCAAATTGGTGGCCACTATGAAAAGTATGTCATATAATAACTGACAACAATATCAAAAATGGAGGCTGTTGTCGATTAAAAGGGCACTAAATCGGAAGTAGTTGACTACCTTATATCTCGGCGGTGTACTGGGTGCTTGCATAATTTTGAGCACATTTTTTAGGTGTAATATCTGTAAAGCTCTTATAAAACACCCTAACTGCTTGCTTTTAAATTATTAAAAACCGCCGTTTAGAGCAAAGAGAAAGGTTTGAGAAAATCTATGTATGCACACGTTGTGTTAAGGATAACAAAAGATACGCAAAGTAACTACTAAACTGTGGAATAGAACTGCAATTAACATAAAAGCAGCTCAAGCTATCTATACTACTTTAAAGTTAAGGGGTACAATGTCAGCGGCAGTCCCCATTTTATGATGATTGTTTTATTTATAAATACATAATTTGTTAAATGGAGCGGCCTGTATTTGGTGAAAATAGATTTGTGTTCTACGGTGATCAAAAGATTCTCGAGGTTGTTTAATGTTTATTTTAACTTTTAGCTGTTAAGGCTCATGATCTTCGCGTAAATACTCGACATGCAAATTTTTTTATTCGTCTAAAACTTTCAAATTTCTTTAAAATTTGGAAGTACTACCACTAGTACAAAACCCAAGTCTGCGATTACCATTGCCTTTTTTGAGAGAATGCTCGCTATTTTACGGTTTTTGTTAATATTTATTTTCTAATATTATAACAACCTGCACTGCAATTTAAGGTCAAACACGTTTAGTTGGGATTGGCGTCACTGGCAGCTACAGTCTACTAGCTAGTAGATGATTAAGATTTTAACATCGTGAAAAACGACTATGCGACAAAATGTAATCAATTTTTACCTCTCCTATGCCCTATTTTACAGAGTTAAAAAATTCAGAAACGTCTGGAAGTCGAAGGCCCCTCTGCCAAATAACGGTTATTAGAAAACTTCAAGCAGGGGTCGGTTAAGAATAACCTTAGTAACTTCCATCAATAGGTTTCGCTCTAAAGGAGTTTAAAATAACTGTTTGTCATAAAAATGTTTATTTTTTTATACAAAAAAAATACAAATTAAATTAAATAATTTTTTTTACAGAGGTTCAAAATTCAAGACAAATTACTAGTAGCAAAGCAGATTTTTCTAGTCCCGATCAAGAATCTTTTTAAAAGAACTCCACCACCCTTGCCAATATTGTTACAGTAAAATAGGAGCTACGGGGTGCCTACCAGCTTCCTTTAACCCTATTCTGTTTATTTCGTTATAAGCTTTAGCTTTTAACGGCCGAGTTACAAGCCTAAACCGGAAGATTTTGCCTAGGGGGGTCGAGATACGGGATCTCCCCTAAGGATGCCAATTGCACCCAGGTAAGCCGTTTGACCAGAGAAAATTAGCACGCGGGTTTAACTCACATGACCATTACTTAGTTTTATTTATAAACCTATAAAAACACTTGGTTTGGTCTGAGTGAACCTAAATGAAGAGAGATAGTGATTTGACGTTACAAGATTTGGACACTTACAATTTCTACGGTGTCCAATTGACTCTAAACTGCTCGTTCTCCCCGTTCTCACTCGCCGCTTTGCCCCCTTTATCGTTTCAAGATTGGCACCCATTTCGATTATAGTTCCCCTTCGCTTTCGCGGACTTTCTCGATAATTTCTTCATCAAAAAGGAGCTCTTTACGAGTTCGCACTTTAAATTGGAGTCCCAGACTGCCACACCGCGATTGATTTTCCGATCAGCTAGCAGGTACGTTTTTCCTCCAATCTCTTGATCATGACGTTTTACGATACATAAGATTGTTGTGCAAACCTTGGCCCGCTAACTGAGTTTTGGATTTAACAGTCTTCTAAATGAAACCTTGATAGTTTTGCTCGTCATTACATGTTTAAAATATATTAGAGAATTTTTAGGGAAATTTAACAACCACTACCACTACCACGCATCTATTTTACCAGAGTTTTTGGAACATCCTTGTAAAAAAATTTAAAGATGAGTAAAAATAAATTTGGCTTAATTTTACAAAATTTTATACGTTGGAACCTGGTAATATTAACCAGAAAAATAACCACAACCACAACGAAATGGATTCGTAGCTTGCGGCAGTGGTAGTGGTTAATTACCACAATGGAATGACGTTTAGCTATTGCGCATACGCAGTAATTACCGCAACTGCTACGAAGTGTCAAATAAGCGTTCCAAAATATCCCTATTAACGATCGTATTCCCTACTTCGGCCAATCGTTACAATATTCTTATATGACGAATTACTATTAGTTTTGAAAGGAGCAGATCTGCAAGCACATCGTTCTACAAAATCCAAAATCAAAATATGTTCAGTTTGAGATAAGATAGAACAAATATTAGTAGACTTAAATCAGTCGTGTTTAAATACAAACTGAGAAAACCGATCCTTTAGCTGTTTTTAAAAACTTTTAACATCAAAATTGTACTAAGCAAATATTAAGGAAAGAGAAAAAAGTTTATAAAAAATATTTATAGAAAAAGCCTGGCTTATCTAAAATCTTTATAATAATATGCAATTTGCAAACACTTCTGAAACAAAGTTTGCTTTATTAACTATGCAAATATGTACTGAAAACTTCACAGACAATGCCCTTAATTAGCAAAAGCAAAGTGTTACCAGAAGAAAATCACACAGGCGGAAAATAATTTTAGGGAAAACTGACAAATTATTAACTTGCCAAGGGAAAAACTCTAGCTTAGAATTTATAGGTTAATTAGAAAAATCTTGAAACAGCTTCCAAATTCTACTCCTTTAAGTTTTATTAAACTGAGTTTATCTTGTTATCGATCTCCCAAGATGGATTTCAAAAAAAAGTAAAAGCATTATTTTTTGATTTATTTAAATCTATCGACTCGACGGTGTAATCACAGAATGGCCCATGCTGGAATTTTACAGCTTGCAAAATTGTAAACTTTTGACTTTTCCAACAGACTTATAAAGAGTGTATCAGAAAATTTTTAATTTGTAAAATCTACATCATCAATCTTTTTTAATAACCAACTTTTTTCGGTCTTTAACATTATCAGTGTTTGATTTTTAAGTCAACCCACATCTTTTTGATAAAGCGGTTCACAATCAATTTTGGTTTAACGCTTCGCAAAAATAAAAACATTTATCGGGTAGTACATAGAAAACCGGAATTAATTGATTTTCAAATAACTTTCATATGTTTAAGTCGATTTTAATTCAAAAATTGCCACCATTTTAAAATTCCACGTGGCGAACGTAGTTGATGTCCCAAAATTAAGGTTTATTTTACACACTCTGTACAACCATACAACAACCATCTCAAAAACCCTTAAGAAATATATATATTAGAACTTTCTCTGTACAAACGTTGGAAAAGTATTTTTGTTCGAAAAATATACTGTAAAATGTTCGCAAAATACATTTTTTTGTAGTCATTGAAGACGAGATTAAGCATATTACCTGAAGAGGGGATTTCCCACGATAGAGGAAAAAGAGCTGCACTCGCTCAAATGGAACGACATACTGAGCTTCATAAAGAAGACAGGGAGGCCCGGTAGTGGTAAGGAACGGGGTATGGCAAGAAGGACTTATGAAAAGCCCCTATACTACTACTCCTACTTATGCAAACCTCGTTTTTTTTTAAATCCGTATTCCTTTGGCTGCCCAAAAAACAAACATAATAAACTTGGTGAAAAAGTAGGATCTCGCCTAAACAGAGAGGTTTCAAAATTTCCATTTTAAAAGAATATTTCTGCAAAAGCGTTCAAACAATTTTAAGCTAGACATTTTCTAGAAAAGGTTTCCGTACAGAAAAATCTAATGGACGCAGCGAACGGAGTGGGCTATCCGTCCTAGCCATAAATTAAATAGCATATTCTACTGATGCAATTTATGAAAAGTGGCGCTGAAAGCTTTTTTAACGATTTGTTTTTATTTCCTAAAATACCGGAAATAACCTAGATTGGTTGGTACATGGTGAAACTTTAAAACTCTTTAGAAAACGGCAGTTGGGTAGTCTATTTTTTATTTGTCGCATATTGTAGACCTTTTACCCTACTCCGTACTCCTTGGTGGTGGGAGAATCAGTGGGTAAGGGAGGAGAAGGAACGGTGAGATGATCAGGAGGTCACTGTGAATAAAGTAAAAAAATATTATCAAAATCGCTTTATATTTGGGGAAGTTATGCCAGCGATACCACTATTATAAAAATAGAATGACCCATTTGGTCTCTACATACATACATACATACATACATACATACATACATACATACATACATACATACGTGCACTCCATCTAACTAAATTTTAAGACCAATTTTCAAAAATCACTTACTCGTGAAAAAGATAGAAAGTTATTGATTACTTACCTTATTACAAAATACCACTGACAAACTGCTTTTTTTCTCAAAATATACCATGTTTTAGGAGAAAATGCCCTAAAACGAATTTTTTTTTGACAGGCTTCAAAATGGGAAATGGTGAATACGCCCAAAATTTGGCACATTCAGCTTCATTATCTGTGTTTGAAGCTATAAAATTGGTGATTGTTTAGAGCACCTCTGGGAGGCGGTTTAAATTTATAGCCTCCAGAAAGGATTGTTTTGTGGCAATTGGTAATAAGTCCATTTATAATTTCCGTAACCATTTTTACAAGGATTAATTTACCTTATTTAATATGCCAAGTTGTTCATTAACCAATAAAACACCTCCAATTTTGTCCAGACAAACGCCATATTTTGAACCCGTTTTCAGCACAAAAAATATATTTATGAAGGCACAACGAGGCAAAACAAACATAAGTAAAGGTCACTGATTATGCACGAAAAATATATCAAGCAAAAAAACCCAAAACAACTATATTAATTTATTTACAAACTGAAATAAAAATATTGAGGTTATCTAAACGCTCAGTCAAAAAAACTTTCCTTACTCATAGTCCACTCATTTCAAAGCTGTAGCTTTCATCAGAGGTTGGTGCAAGCTAACGTGCAAGCAGAGGTAAGAGATCCGAACTCGCTGTTTGTGATTTGAATGTAGGTAATATTTTGAAACTGATATTTCGACAGTGACAGGAATGTAAACAAAACTTGCATTTAAGTTTTTAATACATTTTATAAATAAAACACCTTTTAAAAAAATACAAAATAAATCTACTCCTTATTTTATTATTACCTATCTAAATAGTTGTTGACATCAAGTATTAATTGGAAAAATTAATTAACAAGGGTAAGTTTTAATTAGAGTGACACATAACCCCAATTTTAATTGGTTTTAACAAAAAATCGTGTTAAGATGATTATTCAATAAACAAATTTATTAAAATTCTTCCTATAAATCAAACTATTTCCAAAACTCAAGGAGGATTGGCTGAACATGATTAAAACCAAAAATTTCACTCAAATTTAGGACCGTTCTAAAAACAGACTAAATTCTTTTAGTAAATCCCACCGATAAAGTTTAAATAATTTTTTTTTCAAAACACCAGTTACACTTAGTTTACAAATGTGATGATCTGATTGTCATATATTTGCCATCATTGCAACAGCAGTTCAATAAAAACATTTGAGCAGAAGAAAGAACCATTGCATCTCTATGATATCCATAGGGGTAAAGATACGGTTTTATGAAGCCAAACGTGCTAAATCACTGAATATTTTATTTATAAATTTCAGAATGAACCCCCCGTAAAGTCTATGTTAATAACTATTTGATCTTTGCCTGTAGGAGGAATCTAAAAGCAGCGAAAACCTTTCACCCGTAATTTTACAGCCTCTTTTGCAGCGTTTCCTTTGAAAATTTTATAGTCTTTTGAAGAAATACACGCCAAATATTAAATTACGAACTTGCTATGTGGCCTGATTTTTAGGTTGTTCAAAAAGCACGGTGAATCAAAGAATTAATGTAAATACAGAAACTTATTGATTTTTGCAAGCTTTTATTTAACTTCACTCGTATGTACACTTCCGGTCACATAAAATGCGTACACCGATTTTGTACAGACCGCTTCATGCTACTGCGAACATAGGCCGGAAGAAGTCCAATTTGCCAGTGTACGTACATGCAGGTACAACGCACACCTATCAGTGGAGCAGCCAACACTCAGGCTTGCGATCGCCATTTGCCGCCGTTCGCGGCTTGTGTTTAGTATGCTTCTAACCACGGTTCTATGTAGAGTGTAGTCAATGAAACCAGAATTTGGTCAATAAATACGCAAATTTTTATAACGTAATTTTCTTGTTTTTTGTCACTGATAAATTAGAGCGTTTTATTTTCAACTGCTCACATTTATCACTAAAAACGTGTTACAATAAAAATAGTAAGGAGAAACAAAATAAAAGCAAGTTCTCAAAATAAAATAATACATTCTAAAAACCAAAAAGATTCTCCCAGTCAAAAAATATTTAGAGCAAACGTTGGTGGCTAGTTAACTTTCGATTTTCCTCCACTGCAGCGCAAATCATCACACCTCGTACTTCCTGCTCGTCATTCAAAACAGTGGGTTTTTTTATGGTTTCTTAACGCTACACAACCAAACTTTTCAAAATTCTGCAAAAACCTATGAATCGTTGATAACTAGGTTCTGGGCGATTTAAAAAATTCTCCAAAAGAAGTTCTTGAATAAGTCTCAATGATCTGCCTTGATAGTACCATTTGACTATCTGTACTTATTCGGCAACTTCGAAGACATCCATTTTTAGGTTTAAGAATGTATTATTTCACTTAAGAACTTATCAATCTGTTTCTCGAGCAAGGCAGAAATAAAACAAAATAATAAAAAAAACAAAATAAATTTCCAAAAGATAACATTGCAGCGTGCTTCGAATCCACCTCGGTCGTATGGCACGGAGAGTAAATTGGACTTGATTCCCCCTATGTTCGCAGTAGCCTGAAGCTTATTGTATGGTGTACTATGGACCTCGCAACTCAGTAACCTTTTAGGTATTTCAAATTGACAAAAAATGTCACCGTCAGGTTTCGTTGTTGTCATTCGAAAAAGCCCAAATTTTGGCAAAATTAGACGGTGGTTGGTCGGTTCGAAGAGTAGCGGCCGATTACGGACGAAACATATTAATAAGAAGAAATCATCAAGAAGAAGGAACTGTTAGACGTGGTGTTTTTTTAATAATTTCTTTTTGATTTTGAACATTTTTGGTTCTCTGCAAAGAACTAGATTACTCAAATTTACCGATCCTACAGTGCGCTGGCTCAACACCGTTCTCAACTAAAAAGCCAGTTAACTCATTTTCGTTTTAGTATCCTTTAGCCTATGATCGGCGCCATATTGACACCAAACTGACAGAAAATCCATGTTTTACTTGTCAATTTGGTTACAAAAATGGCAGCCACATTAGGCTAAAGGACACTGAGGAGGTAGGAGTTAACAGGCTTTTTAGTTTAGAACGGTGTTGGCTGGCTATGATTAAGTTATTGCTTTTCTTTCACTAAACAGTTCCTTCTTCTTGATACTTTTTTCTTATTCGCACAATTGTGATCTTATTTTGTTTATAATAAGCTTTAAGGATAAGTTTTTATAACATAATGTTGAATAATAAAAAAAAATGTTTTATTCATTAGTATATTAGTGTTATAGTAAAATGTGGCCAGTCTCCTTATTTTTATGTTTACAATGTCAAAAGTTCTAACCTGTAATCAGCAAAACTTAAACTCAATAGACCTGTAGCTAACTTCTGCTGTACGCATTTTATGTGGCCGGAAGTGTATATAACGAGGGGTGGCTCGGTCGTTATTTTGTGTACACCAAAAGGCATTTTTTACCAAATTTTGCCTCTAAATGCCCCCAAAATATCTCGAAATAATGCTTGAAAATGCCACGCAATGCCATCGGCAGCGTGTATACTAAAGTGGATTACCGAGCGAGCATGTAATGAAATCTTGTAGCTTAATTTTGACCAATTTCCACATATCCAAATTTGGTGTGTGGGGGCATTTGGGGATGTCGATAACAAATTTCTAATCAGATTTTGAAAATTCAATATCAATCAAGATTTTTCGTCATATGTCGATAACTAATTTTAACTGAATTATAGTTCCTGTGACAATACCATAATATGGTATTATCAGGTACCCATCTTCCCCTAACGAGGGAAGTAATGGAAAAAAGGATTTAGTTGGTTCGATTTCAATCAAAATTGGCATACTGGAGGGGTTTTCAGGGAAAGTTATTATGAATTTTAAAAAGGACATAGTTAAATGCTTGGCAAGCACGGCATTCTCACCCGTTCTCAGCTTCCTTAGATGAAAGCATTATGTTTATTATTCGAATAGAAGAAGAATGTAGTTCTTCTTTTATAGTTCTCCTTGTCTAGGAATCTAGAATCTGCGAAAACCTTTTAACCGTAATTTTATAGCCTCTTTTGCAGCGTTTGCTTTAAAAATTTTATAGCCTTTTGAAGAAAAAGACGTCAAATATTAAATTACGAACTTGCTATGTTGCCTGATTTTTAGGTTGTTCAAAGAGCACGGTGCTTAGGGAATCAAAGAAGCAATATAAATACAGAAATTGATTAATTTTTACAAGCTTTTGATTTACTTCACTTGTATGTATATAAATATATTTTTTGTATATGCGTTTTCTTACCAAGTTGAGATCTGGATAAAACTTGGATAACGCGAGATCCACTAGAAGGGACAAAGATTTTAAAATATATATTTTAAATATTTCCTACAAACCTTAAATATAAGGAGAAACCGCTGAGAGGGTTTTGATAAAAATAAGGTGAGATCCGATTATAATTTTCACACAAGGTAAGATCCGGCGGTGTTGCTAAGCTTACAGGTGTCATAATATTCATAGTCTACAACACAGTTATAATACCAACTCTAACATACGGATGCGAAACGTGGACCACCTACAGAAGGCATATCAAACGACTAGAAAAATATCACCAAAGTTATTTAAGACGAATCTTGAGAATCAAATGGCAAGACCGATGAACAAACATAAGTGTTTTAGAAGAAGCCAGAACAATTAGAATCGAAGCCCTTATTTTCAAGCACCAGCTTCGTTGGACTTTATCCGCATGCCCGAAACACGTCTCCCAAAGCAGATATTTTATGGACAACTGAAGGAGGGAAAGAGAAATCAAGGAGGTCAAAAAAAAGGACGTTCTCAAAGACAATATGATGAAGGGTCACATCGATATAAACAACTTCGAGATCACGGAAACGATAGGGCTTTATGGCGCCAAACAGTCCATGAGGGAGTACAAACTTTTGAAGAGCAACGACGTAGACTAGAGGTGGAAAAGAGAGAACGTAGAGAGGAGCGACAAAATGGAAGAATGGATGACCAACAACACCCGGCTGCTGCCGGAGACTGGGTGTGCCAGAACTATGGAAGGGTGTGCGGCTCGAGAATTGGCTTACATAGCCATCAAAAAACGCACAACAGATAGCGACAATACAGAATAGAGGAAAATCATACTAGGTATCGATAATTGCCTATGATGATGATGAATAAATTATATAATAAATCCCTAAAAAGACTATTGCTGTACATTGAATATTGTTACAAAATTTTTGGTGTTGACTTCTAACCAATGGTCTAGATACCTAGAATAGGGTATGCCAAAAAACTGCACTTTTTTAAATAATTATATAACTTAGCGGAAGACTGTTCGGTTTTAATAATATTTAGCTTTCTAGAAAGCCAGTGTTTTAAAATTTATAGATCCAATGTCAAAGTTAACACTTTTCTAAAAACCAAGAAGGCGGACCTATTTAAAAAAATAGGCATTTTTAAACCCCTAGATATTTTTTTGTATGCGACACTGTATTTATTCTCAAATATCAGTTAGAAAACCACATCCTTTCCAAGAACAATTATGTAGCATTTTAAAAATTCGGACACGAAATAAGGAACTTTAAAATATTTAAATAGGCCAAAGTTTGCATGAACAAATCAACCTTATTAAAAAAATTTACTTGTTTAAATGGCCATAACTTTTTCAAAAATTGACCAATCAAGCCGCACACCTTCCAAGTATTTCGCGCTAACACTTTCAATATTCGGGTAAAAATAGGGTACATTGAAATCTTTCTATAGAGCAGTTTGAAAATTAAAATTTTAATAAACAAAATGGAAGAGTGGATGACCAACTACACCTGGCTGCCGCCGGAGACTTTAAAATGTACAGGCCTTAAAATTTATAGAACTTTTGTCAAAACCTACATTTACTAAAAATCCAAGATCGCGGACCTATTTCAAAAATAGGCATTTCTAAAGAAACTTTTTTTTGTGCGACACGGTATAAATTTCGAATATCGGTTACAAAGCCACATCTTTTCAAGCACATAACTGTAGCGTTCTAAAAATTCAGACAAAAAATGAGGAAGTTTCAAATGTTTAAATAGACCAGAGGTTTCCTGAAAAAGCAAGCTTATGAAAAAAAAATCTAACAACACATGGCAATAACTTTCTTAAAAATTCAACATTTAAAACTTCCTTATTTCTTGTCCGAATTTTTTAAATGCTACATAAATGTACTTGGAAAGGATGTGGCTTTGTAAACGATGGTTGAGATATAATATAGTGTTGCACACAAAGACTACCTAGGAGGTTAAAATGCCCATTTTTCAAATAAGTCCGCTATCTTGGATTTTTGGAAAATATTAATTGACAATTGATCTGTAAATTTTGATGCTTTGGTTTTTTAAAAAGCTAAATATTATTAAAAGTTGGATTCCTCCTATTTATTCCATCAAAATTGGCTAACGGAAACAAAAGTTACGGTCATTTAAAACAATAAAGGCGAAAAAAAATGGGCAAATCCGATTATTTGGAAAAAAGATACATGTAGATTTTAGAAACAAGAAATTTAGAATTACCAAAAATCCAAGAAGTTAATTTTTTGCCTTTTTCATTCTCTCTTAAAGCAGTGTTTAAGAAAATAATTACATAAATAATTTAATTAGTTTTATCCCGGATTTATAAACTCGACGGTACTGTTTGACGTTGAAGCATCTGTCCCTTTTTTCTGTTACTAAGAGGAAACGAGACAGATATGATAAATTTTAGTTAGTTCTCTTTAGAAAATATTAACTTTATTTTTACATTAATAATAAGCAAAAAAAAAAGCAAGATCAGAAACAATAAATTATATTTTTTTAAAGGTTAAAAAAAAAAACAAAAAGGGAAACTTTAAAAAATAAAGAAAATAGGCTCCGGCGATCCGAAGACATTTGATTGGGGGGGGGGGAGGGAAATAAAGGCCATTTTCTCAACTGATGTTAAAAGGGATTTGTAAGATTTTTTTTATTATTGTTTGTAGAAATTAGAAATACAAAATGTTTTGTAAAATGTACTTAAATTTCTCAACTGCAAGCAACTGAAAGCAACATTGGGGGGAAAGGGGAGTCTCCCCTCATCTCCTCCCCCAAGGGATCGCCGGTGAAAGAAGGTCATGGAAGCTGGGATGATAAACAAAAAGCTGCCATTAAGAGGTTTTTCAGAAAACAGGGCCTAAAGTTAAAGGCGAACTGCCCGCAACTGTTTCAAGACAAACATTGAGTACAGATAAAAGTTTTTGTTTACAATGAATTTAGAGAAAAGTATAGTGTATACGACCATAGATCTATCTAATCTAAGTAAATAAAAAAAGCTGTAAACATGCTACCATTTCTGAGGATTACAGGTGCGGATTTAAAAATGTGTAATTATTTCTTAATAAGTATGCGACCAGTTACAAATTAATTTTCTTAAAATAATTAGGACAGGCTTAAAATACCAAGCTGATTTGTAGTTTTGAAAATCAGTTAGCAGTTTGTGATTGGTTACAAAACAAGTTATTTGTTAAAGATATTTGTTGTTAATTGTGATTGCATGAAAAATGTTTCGCTCGTGGGAAAAATAATCGAGTACGTCACGTGGAGATATGGGGAATAATGGCGTTACAAGAGAAATAAGTGATAAGAAACAATTTAGATGCGATATTTTGTAACTTGATACAAAAAAAGTGATATTTGACGTTCATACCAACCTTCTTGAACGTGAGTTATCAAAATTTGGTGAAGTGCAGAAAGCGGCAGCTTTAACACGAAGATCGGTAGAAACAGTATGGCGTGTAGTAAATAAACCGGTAGTTGGGAGAAGAAAAAGGAACGATTCTAATACTTTTTCATTCGTAGAAAAATATATCAAATGTATAGGGAACAAATGATTCCTACTTTACAAACATTAATTCAATGATTAGAAAAAAGATGATACAGGAATACAGTGTTGCCGTCAGACACTGAGAAAATGTATTTTAAAAAACGATTTTAAAATAAAAAAATTAATAAACGGCAAGTGATTATGGAATCGACACGTTTAAAAAAATGGAGGATGGAATATTTAGTTGCAATACACGAGTATAGAAAAACTAATAGGGATATTGTTTATCTCAATGAAACTTAGTTTGACACCCATGAAATTTCAGATAAAGGGTGGGTAGATTCGTCTGGTCACTGCACAACTAAAGCTCCATCAAATAAAGGAAAGCGTATCACAATAATTTATGGTGGAACAAAAAATGGCCTTATCAGCCAAGAACATAAAGGATTGCCATACTGACTACCATGACGATAACACAGCGGAATTATTTGAAGACTGGTTCAAGACTAAACTTACCCAATATCCTCTAAATAGTGTAGCTGTGATGGATAATGCGAGCTACCACAGTAGAAGGCTAAATAAAGTTCCGTCTTCAAATGACACAAAACTTACCATTCAGGACTACCTGTTAGAAAATAACATGTATCTTGAGAATAACTACACCCAAAAACAATTACTTGAAATAATTAAATAATTTTTAGTACAAAAACAATACTATTGTGATACTTTGGCGGAAGAAATGGGCCATACAGTGTTGAGACTTCCTCCTTACCTTTGCATGTTTAATCCAATTGAACACATATGGCATGAGCTAAAAGCAGCGGTTAAAAGAAATAATGTTGCGCCAACTTTAAATTCTTCTGTGGTAGCTTTGGTCGGCGGAACAGAATATTTTGAGTAAAAGCTGAGAAAATTGCGTAGCTTATGTCCACAAAATAGACAAATCGTGTGTAAATATAGATCTGCTACTTAGAGAAAAAATTATCATAGACTTTAATGACGACAGTGATAGTGAAACTGTCTTAAGTTAAAATTTGTTAATTTTTTTACTATCCCGTATTTTTTTGTAATATATATGTATGTACCTGTTGAGCAATTATATTTTGTAGGTGTAGGATGTGTCTATTAGAATAAAATAATTTTTTCATTTAAAAAAAAAGTTAGACCGAATCGTAAATAAAACATATTATTTTCTTCACCCCCTAGGTGATCCGTGGTAGAAATTCACTGATCTATTACAACACTAAGTGCGTCCCTGCTTCCATTCGAACACCCGCTGAATCGCAATAAATGCTTATCGGCCATGAATAATAATGAGTCTCCTAGATCGATGGTCAGACTTATAGCTTCTATTAGTCTGTCTAACGAATTGTCGCCATCCATAAATCCAATATGGTAGTACAAACCTAACGACATGCGATGCAGTTTTGAAAAATATACTCTTTTTGGCAATAATAAGCTTTTAAATCATTGTTAAATGTAGATAGCGTCTTCTCTCTCCAAAATTTGAATATGTGATCTACTGATTTGATAGAGATGACGCTATTTATCGTCTTATAAGGACATAAGAGATACAGATAGCAGACACGGCCTTGTTTAACAGCGATTTGCAATCTTATTATTGAATATTTTTCAAAAAGCAAATTTTGTCCTAATGCTTTCTTTGAAAGAATCAAAACTATTAAATTAGCCTTTCTAATGAACTGTTACGACAGATACTTTATATCTTTTTAAGTTTTATACTTAATTTATTTGTTTTTTTTTTGTTTGTTTATATTGACAATGTCATAATTTTTTTTAAAGCATCGTAAAATATATTCTTTTAAAATTTAAATTGAATATGATTTTTTCTTTTTTTATATAAAATAAGCAGCCTTTTTAAAAGTGCCGGGCATATTAAGATATTTCCCACTAAAATTGTCAACAAAAATATACCTTTTTCTATAAACAATCAAACGCAAAATGCTTTTGGCCAAAAAAGAAATTTTTCGCCGAAAAAATCGTAATTTAAAATATACAATAAAAAAAGGAGCAAGGCGAATTCCACAACGTTGCTAGCTCCAGGACCTCCGCTTGGTTACATTTATTACACTTATCCGTTTTCGAATCTCGCCTTTCAAAAATGATCTCATTTTGGCTATTTTTAACTTAAAATGATCTCGGTGGCCATTTAAAAAATATATATATATATATATATATTTGTATGTAATGAAATCTTGTAGCTTAATTTTGACCAATTTCCACACATCCGATCGGCTTCAAATTTGGCGTGCTTATAAAGTTCCGGTGACAACATAATAATATAACTTGACAGCTCCCTCCTACTCGAAGGGGGTACACCCGATTTCGTTCAAATTTGTTGTATGTGGGCATTTGGGGATGGCGATAATGACTTTTTAATCAGATTTTTGAAAATTCAATATTGCGGATTCAAGATTTTTGGCCATGTTTTGATAACCAATTTTAACTGACTTGTACACATTTTACACAGTTTATAGTTCCGGTGACAATAACATAATATGGTATTATCAGGTACCCACCTCCCCCTAATGAGGGAAGTAAAGGGGAAACAGATTTAGTTTATTCGATTTCAATCAAAATTGGCATACTGGAGAAGTTTTCAGAGAAAGGGATTATGAATTTTTGATCAGATTTAAAAATTTCAATATTTAGCGCACAAATGTAAAAACTAAAATATAAATTTTTAAAGAAAAACTTTTAAAGAACAAGCTTTTACTAAATGCACTAAAAAGTAGAATATAATTTTTCATTTTTCTGATACCATCATAAAAGCGATGGGTGCACATTAAAGATATTAACTTTAGATGTCACATCTTCACTCGTATATCGGTTCCTTAGATGAAAGCATTATGTTTATCATTCGAATAGAAGAATAATGTAGTTCTTCTTTTGTAGTTCTCCTTGTCACCGTAAAGTTATTTTTTTTTAATTTACGCCCATCGCTTTTATTATTTTATTATTTATTATAAAAGTCCTTTAAGAGTTTTTTTTTATAAAAATTTATTAATATAGCAATTTATTTTATATTAAACCAGAAAGCTTGTTTGGTTTATGTTTTAGAGGTTTTTTAACACGCTGTTTTTCGAAAAAAATTAGACCTGATGTAAGTACACATTGCTAACATCATATCCTCATCTCCACTCACGTAGGGCCACTCCAAGTATTTTTTTAAGTGCAAGAAATAAAACGAATAAGTGATCTTTTAAGTTAAAATATGTGTGCTAATTTCATCTAGTCTAATTACCTTACTTACCCTTAGGCAATTTGCAAGCTTAGGGGAGATCCTGTATCCTCGACTCTCTGGGTGATCGTTCGATTTGAGCTAATTCGATTTACCCAACCCGACCGATCAAAGTGAAAACTCCTAACGAAATAAACAAGATAGAGCGACAAAAATTACAGTGTGTCCCAGAAATGTGAAATAATAGGGACTTATCAGTACATTATAGACTGACTTTAATAAAGTCTGCACCATTTTTGGCAGTTCTGCACAACTATTACATATTTTACGCACTTTACCAATCTGTTATGAGACGGCGCCCTTCTGGTTGCCGGGGCTATCCGAAACCTACGTTCTCGTGAACGGTGATATCAAAATAATTTTTTTGCCGACCTTTAATAACTATACACATAATATTCTTAATAGCTTTTACCCCCGTGTGTAATTTACTATTAAAACAGAACAAAACAAACCCATTAATTTTCTGAACATTTCCATAAGTTATGACGAAAATGGTACTATATTTACTAACTGGTTTAACAAAGACATTTGGGCTCAAAGACACCTTAATTATAACTCTTCCGTACCATTAACTTATAAGAAAAGTGTTGGTAGATCACTCGCAGATCGTGCTATTATTTTATCACGTCCAATTAATCGACCAAATAGTTTAAAAAGTGAAGGATACTTTAGGTTTGAATAGTTACCCGAAATAATTTTATAATAAAATAATTACAAATCAAGTTAATACATTTTACAATAGTACTACCAGATCTTTTAACAACAAATCTACAAAGTTTTTTTCTACACCTTATACACAGAGCGTTTCTGAAAATATTAAAAAAGTGTTCTCTAAATATAACACTTTAGAATATAAACCAAACAATGACACTAAAAACTTATTTACTAAATTAAAAAAAACTGACCTTGTTTACAAGATAAATTGTAAATAGGTATGACACAACAATATTTACATACACGTATCTGTAGACACCAATATGATGTGTAAGTTAACATTCTATTGCTAAAAGTTCAAATAATTGAAATAGAAAATGACTTTCTTAAAAGAAATTTACTTGAAATTATTAATACAAAGAAAGATAAAAATTCTATTAACTTAAATTGAATAATTAATTGAAACTTCTGTTCAACCTTACTACCTTAAAATAAAATTAATTATACTACTACTTAAATTTTTTCTTATTTTAGTAAAAAAATAAGTTGATAACACTATATCACCACAAATAATATCTATAGATCAAACACAATTTGACGTTCTTCATGTTTAAATGTCCTCATTGTTTATAATATTAAATTGTGTTTTAAAAATTTTGTTAATTTTGCAAAAACTTTTAAATGTTAGTATATTAAAATTAACTAATGTTGTATACATTAACTAAATTTTATTATAATTTTTTAGCATATCATCATAGCCGAAACGTACGTAGTAAACAAATAATAAATAATTCAAATGACCAAAACCCACGACTTTCATTACTTTATTATACCAAACGGTCAGGTATCTATCAATAATTTAATAAAGACGGAATTAGCTTTAATTTTGTCAACCTTATGGGTGGCACAATAGAGCATCCCTAGATGATACGTTTAGATGACAACAAAGTCAGAAACGCTTTAAACTTTGTGTAAAACTGCCAAAATTAGTTTCGACTTTATTATAGTGAATGTACCGATAAGTCCCTAATGGATTTTTGGAGGATATAGGATCATTTTAGGTAAAAAAGGGGGTTTAAACAATGTTTAAGATTTTATACAGGGTGTCCTAAAAATAAGATATTCGACAAACTAACCTTTTGTAAATTGGACACCCTGTATAGATATTTAACTTTAAATGTGTATGGTATGGAGATATCGAAATTAACTAGCCCATATTAATACCCATAATACTTATTTTCCTATCTTTTTCATACAAATTAGAACTAATTTGAATATCTCGGAAAAGATAAAAGGTAGACCCGTAGGCTGATATTTACTAAGATGAGTTAGGGCTTAGGACTATGGGACGCATGTGTTTTTAAACTTGAGTGAAACTTTTTAAAATTTTAGTTTATTTTAAATACATAAGTGATTTCACAAGGGAAAATACAGGTTTTCTAAGAATATTAGGGAAAAAAGGGAAATCAAAGGATAGTGACAGTGAATTTTCCCTATATAGCAGACCGTTTAACTTAAAATACTCCGTTAATTGGTTTTCTTACTCATATTTTTTTATCTCCTCTGGTTCCCCAAACTATCGTTATACAAAAAAGTTTTAACATCAGCAATATTCTTCGCAATATTTTTAAAATAATAAGAAAAGGAGTGTAAAAATTTTCATTTATTAAAAAATTGGATTTGATTAAAGGTCAAAGCAATACTTTTGCGGGATTCTCATCTATGCTGGCAGAGAACTGTTTGGATGTAGATGGAGAATACCCGTTCCATATCGGTTTGGAGGAGAGATTCCGAAGTGAACGAATGTTCCGACCGTATTCATAGTCATTTCGAAGAGTGGTGGGTAGTGTAGATTCTTATGGCAAAGGAACGAGGAAGCCTTGACAACATAATTTTTGTTTGAAGGCCAATCCATAAATTGGTGAAAGTCTTACGAAGATAGGCGGTTTGCAATTACTTTACGTAACATACTTATTTTTTACTCGAAAAATGTTTTTCACCCGGTCCACAACTATAAGTGCCCATGCTGCTTCAAAAATCGCATTACGCACCTCTGCATTTATAACCATTACAATTTCATATCCCGTCACGTGATGCATCTTTTGAATTAGATATAGGGTTCGACAGGTCTTGTTTAGGGTACCGAAATAGTGTTTATTCAAAAAGAAGCGCAATGGCTAGCAAATGAGAGCGAAAGAGATAATAAACTTAAAAACCGATACGCTGTTGCCGGTGTCACCCACAATTAACTAAAAAATTCCCAAGTAAGATCCCGTCAAATTTAACGATAAATATTGCCTTCAAAGGGCATAAAACAATGATTATGAGTATTTATCGTAGCAGTCTCGCATTCTCACGAGATATCTTGATGAAATAAATTTTAAACAAAATTATACTTTTTTAAAAGAAGAGGCTCTCTTGTTGTATTGTTACGTTCTTTAACCAGGATTTTATGATTTTTTCCAATTTATGCTTTTTGAATTTTGATAACTTTTTATAACTTTTCATAGCCGCTACATGAGCTAGTGCATGTTATTGGAGTTCTAGATAACTTTTGTATTTTGCGGTAACAACAACTGCATGTTGGTGATTTGCAAAATGAGTGTTGGTCTTGATTTGTTTATAACCCAGGTAGTAGCATAGCTAGCCTTATGTACTATTTATAAAAGTTATAGTACTTTTTAACAACCATCGTATGATGTAAAATGTTATCAGCGTTTTCATGTTTGATATTTTTGATCTGAATATTTTATTAAATAATTTTTACACTTATAGGTAACGAATTCTTCAATACGTCCTTAAACTCGAGCAACCTTATTTGGTTTGCACCATAAAACTTTGGACGGTTTTCTTAATTTTTGTATATGTCTATCGTTGCAAATATTGGCCTTTATCAAGCGTTTTATATAAGTAGTTTTAGAGTTATCAGGTTCGAATAACTTTGATTAGTCATTATTTTTTGCCAGCTTTAATACGACGCATAGATTATCAAAATCAGTCAAGTAGTTAAAAACTTTGAATTTTATTTTCTAACCTTTTCGGTTTATTAATAAAAAAGTTATAAGTTATAAGTAATATTTTGTCTTATAGACCTGTGGCTTTTATGCGGACGCCAGTGATGATCACAAACTCCGCTCTCAGGTAAATTTCAATTCTAAGTGTTTTTGATTGTACTATCAATTTAGTATAAATATAAGTGCCAATTTTGGCCGAAATTGGTCAGTCCCAAAGTAGTTTTCGCGCCTTTTTTCTGCGAGTGTTGTGACGTCCTATAGTGCGAAATTATAGCGCGCTGAACTTAAATTATGAATAAAGTTTAAAGTAACTTAAGAAACAAAAATGAACAAATTTAAACCCATAAAAGTGAAGTGACAAAAAAAACAATTATTTAAATATTACTAAACCCTAACTAGAAACCAGTGACTCTAACTAGTAAACATAGTAGCTTCTTAGCTTGGTCAGCATAGATTATAACTTTTGGTATTGGTCGTCACTTAAATTTCACTTTTGCACTACATAGTCAAAAGATTCCATCTTTTGTAAAACTTAACTACACTTCCGGCCACATAAAATGCGTACAGCAAAAGTTAGTTGCAGGTCTGTTGAATTTAAGTTTTGCTAATTGCATTGCTTATTGTAACTGACTTTGACGTTTTCGAATTACAGGTTAGATCTTTTGACATTTTAAACACAAAAATAAGGAGACTAATTATTCAACATTTTATTATAAAAACTTATTCTTAAAGCTCATTATGGACGAAACAAGACAACAATTGTGCGAATAAGAAAAAAGTATCAAGAAGAACGAACTGTTTGGCGAAAGGAAAGCAATAACTTAATCATAGTCAGCGTACCTCTACAGGATCAGTAAATTTAAGTAATCTAAGCTTTTTCAGACAACCAAAAATGTTCAAAATCAAAAAGAAATTAAACAAAGAAGAAGTTAAAAAACCTCCAAATCAGTTACTTCAACCGAAAAGAAACTAAAAAACAAAGGATCAAAAGATCTTGGGTGGAAATAAGGAAAATTCAAACTTGGATGAGTATCCCACAAGGAACACACAAAAGATCAAAGCGAAAAGAGAAATGAATAAACGATGTTTCGCCCTGGGTAACCAGCGTGGGCTCATCAGTAGTTTCACTGGTCATCCTCCACTATACATCATTAAACACCATCAAACACTTAGATCAAGGTTGGAAATCTAAGTGTATGATGGTGTTTAATGATGTATAGTGGAGGGTGACCAGTGAAACTACTGATGAGCCCACGCTGGTTACCCAGGGCGAAACATCGTTTATTCATTTCTCTTTTCGCTTTGATCTTTTGTGTGTTCCTTGTGGGATACTCATCCAAGTTTGAATTTTCGTTATTTCCACTCAAGATCTTTTGATCCTTTGTTTTTTTTTCAAAAAGAAATTATTAAAGAAACACTACGTAAATTAAAAAAACAAGAAAACGTTTCTTCAGTACCGTGTCATTGCCCCGTCAGCTTCGATAATGTTTGCCAGTCTTCGTGGCATGGAGACTGCTAAATTTTGAAACAAATTTGGATTTGAAACAATGTCTTCATCGTACCCTCTGACTATGAGCTCCATTAAGTGGTTGGAATTTCTGGGAACAATAACCATTCGTGTTAACTTTTTTTTCAGGAGTTTTTGTCGGTCATGGCAAAACCTCGATGTTGTTTTGCTATAACCACTGTTTAGAAGTGCGTGCGTTATGGATAGGACAGTCATCCTGTTGATACACACAGCTGTAAATCTTCCATGGATTCAAGAAAGTCGATCAGTTGCTAATCCTGCTGAGGCATACTGACTTGGGTAAAGCCAGTGCCTCGCCTTCGTCAAACAGTTCCTTCTTCTTGAATACTTTCTTCTTATTCTTACAATTGTAGCCTTGATTCGTCCATAATTTGGGCTTTTTCGAATTCGCTTGGTTGGGGTATTTTCAAATATAAGCGTATATCAACAACAAAATCTGACAGTGACATTTTTTGTCAATCTATATAAAATCGGCGTACACATTTTATGTGGCCGGAAGTGTACAATTGGATTAGATGAATTTCAAGCACGGGACGGGGAAACATTAGAAAGAAACCACAATTGAACTTATGAAAAATTTTTATAAAGACTTTGACAAGTGGGCAATTGCATTTAGTTTTTGAGAACTTTTGGAATAATCTCAATTAAGGGCCACCCTCACTCTGTTGTGAGAAAGACACTTAATTAGTTTAAGTTTTGACCAAAAATCGCATTATTTTAGCGAATTTTATCTATATTTATTGCATATGTATTTTGGTGTATATTTTTCACAAGGTGTTATTTACGCAAAACGTTAACATTAAGGTGTTGGATTGCGCAATCCTAACTTGACGGTTAGACAATCAACGGTCTTGTCAGAAACGCTCGTGAAATATTTTAAAAATAAACTTTATTTTTAATATATTTTAATGTAACTCCAAAGAATCAACTAAAACTATTTTAACTCTTTTGGGGTTCTATAACGTTACTACAAAACTCCCAAATAAAATTAAACCCAAATTTTAAAATTTCAATTTTTCACAAATTTCATGTCTCAAAATTTTTTGGAAAAAGTTGTATAAATAAACTTTCAAGTAATAAATCAAACCTTCTTTAACTTTTTTACCCTTCCATAATGTAACTAAAGAACTTCCAATAAAAATTAAACTTAATTTCGAAAATTTAAATTTTTATTATAAAGACTAAGAAAGAATTCTCGATCGCTTTCGAAAAAGTTTTATATACTCCAATCTTTTATCAACGTAGCCAAATTATTTTTCTTAAAACTAATGTTTACCTGACAAAGCGTTTTTGTTTCTCACTTCATTACGACCAGGCCTCCAATGTCTAATATAGAAACCAGACACCTACAGAGTCATAGGATTGTAACTGGCAGTTGAAGTTACACAGGCACCATGCACACCTCTCGAATTTAAAACAAAAAGTTTGTAATCCGCGGACACATAGTACCTGTGTGCGCCACCTGTCGAATAAACTGAGAAACAAAAACATCAAAATTGAAAAGTGCAGAAGACCGTAAATACAGAATCCTGTATCTTTCAGTAGGTTACAAAGAAGAAACCTCTAAAAGTATAAGGTGACTATAACATGACTTTTAAAAAGAGGTAACGTTCGCAGCAGCACCACCCCCAATTGGAGCTTCATACTACGTGGCCCTAATTTTCAGGCATCAGCAAGCAATCGCTCCGGAGGAGGCTTGTTGCGCAGAACAATAAAGCTAAAATATTTAAAAAAACAACAAAGTGAATCTCGTTTTCGCAAATAAAAATTAAAATAACACTCGTGGCATATCGGACAAAGCGTTTTGTTTCTCACTTCATTACGACCAGGCCTTCAATGTCTAATGAAGAATCCAGACACCTACAGACATGTATTCGACAGGTGGCGCACACAGGTACTACGTCTCCGCAGATAAAAAACTTTTTGTTTTAAATTCGAGACGTGTGCATGGTGCCTGTGTAGTTTCAACTGCCAGATACAATCCTATGACTAACTGATGATTCCTAATAAGGATAAAACAGGTCTGTAATTTTTATTTGCGGACACGAGACTCACTTTCTTATCTAATGTTTACCTTTTGGACTTTTGAAATTTTTTAAAACTTTTCTTCAGTAACCAATGTTTACTTTTCGGACTTTTTTTTAAATAAAATTATTAAATTGGACTAAATAAAACTGTTTTTCAAATTTTTTCTTTTTTAATTAATGTTTACCTTCTGGACTTGGTCGAAATTATTTAAAATTTTTTAAATGAAATTTTTTAAATACTACTTAGATATAATACTTGGGAATTTTTTTTGTTTAAGTACTGACTCTTAGCCATCAGTTTAAACTTTTATTTGTTTTTCTTTATACCCTAGGTAATAACTAACTATTATTAATTAGTGGATTATTTTAAAATTTATTAGTAATTATTCAATTCACAATTCCGGCTTTGCTAAATACTAGCGGTCGTCAATACGCTTTAAAAATTTTCTGGCTTTCCAAAGATGCCAAATAATTTTCCGGCTCTGCCAATTTATTAAATATTTTTTCGGCTTTTCAAAATCACTAAATAATTATTGTTGGCTCACTATCCTTATTATTTTAAGCATTTTAAAACTACTTTTCACTTTTGAATCTTTAAAGTTTTTGGAGTTTAATCCAGTAGTAAAAATTTATTGTTCTTTTTCTCAAACGCTTCGTGAATAGCCTGATCCTTATACAGGGCACAAATAAACATTTTTTGTTTTCTTTAAGTTTCATTTTCCCGTCGTTATTATTTGTTATAATGGCTTTTGCAAACAGTACGTAACAACCTAATATCACTTCAACCGTATGAATTCAGCTGGTTTCGTGTAAAACAATTCCACTGCCATCTCTGATAACCTCTACGGATTATTGGTTGCGTAATCGCAAGTAGCAACAGCGTATACATTCGAACGGAAGGGGGGTCAATGGAACGAAACTCTCCCTTCCTCAGGTGTACAAAGTCGCGACGGAACACCTGCTCTTCAGGTTTTACATAAAAAAATTTTTTGGTATTTTAGTTACACCACTTATATTTCATCTCCTATTCTAAGTGATTAATAGACAAAAATTACGTCTACGATCTGCTGAACCCTGTATATTTGGTGGGCACGCGAAGGACTTGTGGACTGAATGTTCATGTTTTACAGTATTTAAACTAGTCGTTCTATATCAATAGGTAGTTAAGGTAGTTAGTTCCCTTGGACTTTCGTAATTAAATAAATCTTTGTTTTTAAGAATTTTTAATTGTATTTTTGTGTAAAAAAAATAATATTAGAGATATGTTATTTTAAAGTCGTAAAGGAGCGTCAAATAAAACTCTTGCACGAGGGCGTAGGACGCTAGAACCGGCCCTGATATATGTTAAACATTATTGTTTGCCATAAACCCGTAAGAAAAAATGATTATTGATAAATATATTATTTGCCTTAGCTCCAAAAATGTTTTGCACATTTTGGAGGATGTAGTTATTAGAATTTTAAACAAAAAAATAATTGTGATTGAATGGTTTTTTGTAAAAATAACTTTCGCCTGAAACCACCTGAAATTATCCTCCTCTTTAACTCAATTTCCAAGTACGAGTTTTTTAAAGCGCTTTTATAACATTGTTCTGAAACTTTTATGGCCAAACCTGTTTAATTTGGATTTTTATTACAAAAATGTGGGAAAAAAGAGCGGCATAGGAAAATTTGAAAAGGGGACAAAAAAAGCACATGCCGGATGCAGAACTATTTGTATTCTGTCAGGCTAGAAATTTAACGCAGCTAAACTGTAACATAGACAATCGACAGACTTGTCAATAAAGGCCCAAATAAAAACCTCTTTAATCCTACATTGATCTATCCAAATCAGCCTTTAGGCCCAGCGAAAAACGCCTTTGAGTGCAAAAGCTAAATTTTTTAAAAATTGTATTGAAACTACAAACAAGATTTATATAGATTTTTTTTTAATTCTTAAAAAAAACATTTGAAAGGGTTTTTTTACAATTTTTGAAAAATTTAATTTTGTTGACTAAAGACTTACCACAAAAAATAATGCCTAAATCTACGTAATATTGAGTATTTAAAATAAAAAATTAAAAAAGTTTTTCTGCTCTACACATTCTTGTAATTTTCTCTGTAAAAAAATTTTTCTTTTATGCTGTGTTAAAAACCATTTCTTCTCGGTTCTTTCAGAGCCCTGAGGATGCATTGCAATAAATGCGAAACATATCGGCAATAATTAAGTTGTTTCTTTGATCAATCACCACTGACCCCAATCCCAACCAAGTCAACAACAAACTAAAAAAAATAATATTAGAGATATTTTATTTTAAAACCGTAAAGGAGCGTCAAATAAAACTCTTACTCGTGGGCATAGAACGCTAGAACCGACCTTGATATATGTTAAACATTATTGTTTGCCATAAACCCGTAAGAAAAAATGATTATTGATAAATATATTATTTGCCTTAGCTCCAAAAATGTTTTGCACATTTTGGAGGATGTAGTTATTAGAATTTTAAACAAAAAAATAATTGTGATTAAATGGGTTTTTTGTAAAAATAACTTTCGCCTGAAACCATCTATAATTATCCTCCTGTTTAACTCAATTTTCAAGTACGAATTTTTTAAAGCGCTTTTATAACATTGTCCGAAAATGTTGTGCCGCAGCACTTTTATGACCAAACCTGTGTAATTTGGATTTTTATTACAAAAATGTCAGAAAAAAGAACGGCATAGGAAAATTTGAAAAGGGGACAAAAAAAGCACATGCCGGACGCAGAACAATTTGTATTTTGCCAGTCTAGAAATTTAACGCAGCTAAAATGTAAAATAGACTTGTCAATAAAAGCCCAAATAAAAACCTCTTTAATCCTACATTAGTTTATCCAGATGAGCCTTTAGGCCCAGCGAAAAACGCCTTTGTGTGCAAAAGCTAAATTTTTTAAAAATGTTATTGAAACTACAAACAAGATAGGGTGGACCACAAAAAATCGGACTGTTTTGTTTTAAATGCGAATTTTTTTTAATAATTGTGGGATTTTAACGCAAAAAAAAATTTTTGACATGAACATCTATTAAAAATTTAAAATGGCGGATGTCCAAAAGTTTTATGCATCTTAAAAAACCGTTGGGTTTTTTTTGAGACGCTTTGTATATTTTTTTGCAACTATAAAAAGCTTCTATCTATTATCTGTAAACAGATGTATCATTTGATAAGTTCTATTAAGAAATAAAAATCTATGTTTTTTTTTGTATACCAACTTCTCGAATAAAATAAAAACTGCTAATAATTTAAGTTAACCGATTTTCGTTATCTTTTCGCCGATTTTGTTGACAAGGACCCTCTACAGCAATAAGGCTTCTTTTTCTAAATGTCAAAAAATGAGATTTTTTGATAACGAAATCCGGTTCACTTAAATTCAGTTGCAGTTTTTATTTTATGCAAAAAGTTGGTATATGAAAAAAACCATAGTTTTTTTATTTTTTAAGGGAATTTATCAAATGATACAGCGGTTTACAGACAATAGATAGAAGTTTTTTGTAGTTGCAAAAAAAATATTTCACCTCCCACGCGGACCTCCCACTAGGTAGATCCTAACAAAGTGCCTGTAGAAATTTTTAAGCGTTTTTTGACAGATTTAAGAATAAGGGCGCAGAAAAATAAAAAATAAAAATGAAGATTTCGTTTTTTTCCGCCTATCTTCGGAACTATCCGAAATTTGTAAACTTTTTTTTAGTTTTGAGCAAAGCATCAAATTGCGCAACTTTGCCCTCATTTAAACCTTTTCGTATCTCCTAGCTTTTAGGAGATCCTTATGGTTCGCATCGAATTTGAAACACCACCTGTATGCCTAAATTATTTATTATTATTTGCTTATATTTAATGAAACCAAAAACAAAATATATCGGTGGGATTTACTAAAAAGGTTTAGTCTGTTTTAGAACGGTCCTAAGTTTAAGTGAACTTTTTGGTTTTAAGCATTTTAGACCAACTCTCCTTGAGTTTTGGACATAGTTTGACTTATAAGAAAAATTTTAATAAACTTGCTTATTGAATAATCATCTTAACACAATCTTTTGTTGGATTTAAGAGGAAATTTTCAATTTAGAAGAAAAGAAAATTAAAAAATTTAAACCCACGCGAATGAATGAATTAACATTGGGGCTATATGTTACTCTAATTAAAACTTACCCTTGATAATTAATTTTTCCAATTAATAATTGAAGTCACACAACGATTTAGTTGAGTAATAATAAAATAAGGAGTAGATAAATTTTGTATTAATATAAAAGTTGTTTTTATTTATGAAATGTATTAAAAAACTTAAATGCAAGTTTTTTTACATTTCTGTCACTGTCGAAATGTCAGTTTAGAAATATTAGCACCGCGTTCAATCACAAACAGCAAGTTTGGATCTTTTAACTCTGTTTGCACCTTGGCTTGCACCAACCTCTACTGATGAAAGGTACAGCTTTAAAATGAGTGGGCTTTGAGTGGGGAAAGTTTTTTTGACTGAGCTTTTAGATCTCCTTAATGTTTTACTTTTAGTTTGTAAATAAATTAATATAGTTGTTTTGGGCTTTCTATTTGGTATATTTTTCGTGCTTAATCAGTGACCTTCACTTATGCTTGTTTTGCCTCGTAGTGCATTCATAAATATATTTTTTGTGCTAAAAACGGGTTCAAAATATGGCGTTTTTCTGGACAAAATAGGAGGTGTTTTATTGGGTAAGGAACAACTTGGGATATTAAATAAGGTAAATTAATCCTTGTAAAAGCGATTACTTAGGGAAATTATAAACGAACTTATTACCAAATGCCAAAAAACAATCCTTTCTGAGGTGGTCTAAAAAATCACCAACTTTATAACCTTAAACACAAATAATGAAATTATTATGTCCCAAATTTTTGGCGTATTCACCATTTGCCATTTTGAAACCTGTCAAAAAAATGAGTTTTAGGGCATTTTTTTCTAAAATATGGTGTATTTTGAGAAAAAAAGCAGTTTTTCAGTGGCATTTTGCAATAACAATACAAAATAATCAATAACTTTATAACTTTGTGTGTTTTCTGTATGGGTAAGTGTTTTTTGAAAATTTGGTTTAAAATTTAGTGCTCCCCATAGGTGTAAATATTTATACCTCTGGAGGATACTATTTTAGATCTTAGTAAGTCTCACTGTATATGTTTAAATTATTTATTATGATGTATTAATATTATGCAAATTTTCCTTTAAAGAAAGTTTGCGGGAAAGTCTCAGAGTAAATATTTTCCCGCACACTATGCGGGAACGCGCTACTTTGCATAAACAAAAGTGTGCGCAAAGTAGTTTTATGCGGTCGCTCGTACGAAAAGTATTTTTCCATGAAAATAACGAACAATCTTTGATGTGCAAAATGGCATTTTTATAAAATATAGCATTAAAGTGTAGTTGTAGATATCTATTTAATAAAAATATGCCAGTTTAAACATATGCAAAAATACTAATTGGCCCTTATAACTCAAGGAATTTTAAAGAAAGTTCCTACGAAAATCGGATATAGGCATTAGTGGTTCTATCTCGCGATGTCTAAAGCTGCTGTTTGACACGATTTTCAAACTTTAAAACCTTTTACAGTATGACTTAAATATGAAATGTTTTCTCTTGAAATGTTTACCTTTAAAAAGAGCTAGAAGAAGTTTGCCTGTAAAAACTACCAGCCACTTTCTTTGCACTCTATAACGCCTCAGAAAGTTTTATATTTCGTCTCTAACGACGAAAATGTTTTCTTCTCTAGTGAGGAAAATGAATGACAGCAAACCATCCAAACAATGTAGGTATCTAGTAGGCTATGATTTGTAGAAGCGTCGGAAATAGTCCGAAACCATTTTCGTCCCTAGAGAAGAAAGTACTTTCTTCTCTTGAGATGAAAATGAAAAAAAATTAATAATAATAAAACTATGGATTAAATCCTAAAGTGGTCGTACGAAAAATAGCGTAGACAACTCGATAGAAAGTAACTTTCTTACACTCGCGTATTGTTTCACTCGGCTAGCGCCTCGTTCACAACATTGACGCTCGTGTGAAATATGTCACTTTCTTCTCTCGGTATTTAATATACTATTTCCATTTAGATATGAAACAAAAAGATTAAAAATTAGTTATCTGCAAACGCCATTATGGGCACCAATCGAACATAAATAAATATAAATAAATATTTATTTGCAAAAAATATTCAGAAAGTTTGTAATGCAGAAATATTGAATTTGAACCCTGCACAAATTACATTGAAATAGCTTTCAGCTAAATGTCATAATTTTTTTATATGTTGTAATACTCGATGAACAAAGCACAAAAATAAAAAAAACAAGATAGGGATCAGGATTAGTTTCTGAGAGATGGAGCTTCAAAGATGATGTGTTTTTAGGCTATATTTTTGGACATGGCGCAAGTTTTTTTTCCACAACTTTGTTGATTACCGCCGAAATAAAATGATTCGAATCTCTATTTGTCTGAAATGAATCACCCCTTCCACCCATATAAAAATGTTTTTATATGATTTCTTTGGTACCATTGGAAAAGTCACTGATTTGTAAGTTTTCAAAAAGAAATAAAACGACCGTTCTTTTAAAAAAATACAATGTTCATTTTCTTTAAAACGCACGGCAAGATTTTAAAAATGTCAATGTAATACCACTTAGCTAAAATAAAAAAACATTTTTAACTTCAATGGTACCATTAATTTCGAAAATGATAGGCACCTTTAATGTTTTTTAATATTTTTGAAATATTGGAGAAATACGAAAAGTGATTTTAAATACCTTATAGGTAGGTTATACAAACTTTATAGACAAATCTATTCCAAAAGCTTAATACCAATATGTTGGTACCAATTAGTACCCTTTGGTAGCTGTATTTGACCAATCAAATTTTTCATGAGATATATGCTTTTAGGCACAAGAGTATCTGTCAATTTTAGTTTTATTGATTTATCCAGACTGTTTCTATGAGGATACAACAATTTTTAAATCTCAAATCTATATCAATGATTGAGCCTCAATTATGCCCCTCATTCGTGGCTTTTAATTTTTCTCCATTTATCACTATATTCTGAGTCTGCAGCTTAACCGCATTTCTGCCAAAAAATAAAAGAAAAGATTTACTATCGTTAATTTCTAGTTGGTGTTTGGTTGAAAAGTTAACTATATTTTTATATCCTATTTTATATTTGCTGCTGCTTGGTGGTGAGCATTAGGATCAAAAGCATATAGTGGCTGAGTTGCAGTAAAATTCTAAAGAATCTGGCAAAGCACAACACTATAAAACAACTATAAAACATAGCTACGCCACTTTGCACTAGTTCTTTAGCTGAAACTCCTTTTTCTGTCTCTACAAATTGGGAACGACCGCGTAAGTAATCTTGCGATAAAGAAATAGCACTTTCAGAAAAACCTAAATATTTATTATGATTCATCCTGTCGAAGGCTTTGGAGAAATCTAGCAAAACAAAAGCAGTACACTTTTTATTATCTATGCCTCTTAAAATGTCATCTAGTACATCCAATAGTGTAGTTGTACTAAATCGAGATTGTGTTTTTGGCAGTAGCTTATATAGATCCAAGTGTCCTTTAATTTGAGAGTTTAATTTTTCCAAAGCATTCGAGAGGGCAAAATGCTAACTGACCTAAGCTAACCCATGGTAGAAACCTTTTTTTTTTGGCAATGGAATAACCTTGGCAACTTTCCATTGACCTGGAAAAATGCATCCAATTAAGCAGCTATTGACTATATTTGTTATACAGGGTGTCCCATATCTTGAAAAAAAAATTAGAAAAAAAAATGAAAAATTCGTTTCGAGGGTTTAAAGGGGGCACCACATTAAGGAAATAAAATCGTAGATTTCTCCAGGGTGAAGCAGTTGAATCATAGTAGGTAGAAGGAAAGAAAGTACTGTATGCTTCACAAATATTTTATTTCATTAAACTTGACGCGTTTCGATTTTTTCTTTAAAAAATCATTTTCAAGTGTGCATTCTGTAATACAATAAAAGCGAGTGTTTCAAAATTAAATTTAAATAAAAAAAAATTAAAAATAGTACTTACAAAACGTCAAAAATCCATCATTAAGGGTAAAATTTAGGACACAAACTACTCATAATTAAATTAATAAATAAAACATGTCGGCCAATTAAAAACATACACTAAAAAAAGACAAAGGAAACGAGAATAATAAATAAAATTCAAAACGAAACAACGAGCGGCATCTAACAATTTAAAAACTAATTAAAAAATGTAAATAAAACTGTCGAGATGGAACAAAGACAAAACAAGAAAACTGTTTGAAATTATTGATAACTTTGGCTATCTCTTTATAGTGTGCGTTGCTGGGTTTATTCAAACTGACAGATGTAGGATCATTTTCCAACTTCGCTATTTCAAAATTCTCCCAAAAATTCAATTTCCTGCCCTTGTGAGCATCATGTAACATTTTTAAAATTATTATCCAAATTAAAATTGTGACCCGTCTCTCGCAAATGCATGCCAAACGCTGAACGCTTATCGGATGAAGATTTTTGAGAATTTAAGTGTTCTCGAACTCTAACACGAAAACTGCGTCCAGTTTGGGCAACATATTTTGCAGAGCAAGAACCACAAGCAAGCAAATCACTCTTTTCAAAAATGGGGACTGGATCTTTTAATCTGGAAAACAGACTTTTAAGGTTAAAAAAATTAAGAACATTTCCTACTTTTAAAAAGATATCTCCCAGGTAAGTTAATTTGACATATTTTTTTGATTGAAATGGTAAAACATAAAGAAAAAATCGAAACGCGTCGTGTTTAATGACATATTAAGGTACTTTTCCACCTACTCCTATTAATTCCTAGAGCGGAAGCCACCCCCACCCCAAAATTTTATATAAAAACATAGATCATGTGATACCATTCGAAAGGTTTTTTGATTCTCTAAACATCGCCGTAATCTATTTTTGTCAAATTTAAATTATATTGCCGAAATTAAGGAAGAGACGTTTTTTTAATAAAATGGCATTTAGTTAGGAGGATAGTAAGGTACTTTTCTAATTACTTCCATTTATATATGAAGATCATTTTCACCTAAATTTTTACGGATAAATTATTACTGGTGAACGGTATATCATTTAATTTAGTAACCTTAAAGAATTTTTTAAGCAGAAATCACACAAAATAGTTCTAGTTTCATTCTAAAGATAAGTATAAAAAATACTTGCAGGCTTAATTCAAAGTATCAATTTAGGAAAGACGCATATTCAATAAAGAGAAAAACAAAATTTTTTTGCTCAATGCTTGTAATTATTCCTTGTAAAAGTTTAAAATACATTTAAGATTTTGGGGTAGAGGAGTGGGTGGAAAAGTTTCTTACCGGGGTCCCCCTTTAAACCCTTTAAAACAAGTTTATTCATTTATTTCTATCTTTTTTTTTACGACATGGATCAATAAATTAATTAATACATTATGATTAATTACCGCTAGAGGGTTAGTTTGGGGGTGGATTTGTAAAGAATTAGATTGGGTCTTTCTTAAAGAACTTTAAATGTCCGTTTGTTCTTATTATTACTTTTTATAACAAAGGCAGTTTTATTTTACTAAAAAAATGATTCAATTCGTATTTGATAAAAACAAATTAGTCAAGCGTCTAGATAATCAAAAGGCCTTTCGAATGATATATCACATAACCTATGTTTCAATTTAAGATTTTGAAGTTGAGGTGGCTACCGCTCTAGGGGTAAATCGGGGCGGTTGTAAAACTATCTTAATATGGTTTCCCGTTTAAACCCTCAAAACGGGTTTTTACTTTTTTACAATGTTTTTTGGTTTCCAAGATATCGGCCGATGTAAGTTTTCGCTGGGACACCCTGTATAAGGGAATGTATAATTTAAAGTAAGTAATATCATTTATAAATTTATTTAATCATGCATGGTCACTTGCGCAAGATTTAATTTCCAATAAAAAATGTTTAATTACTTCTTCACTTGCCTTATGAAAATGCAATAGATAGTTAAATTCGACTTCCCGGTTACTATTGTTAAAATATAAAACATCATCGTCTATTGGATTGGTATTTTTCGAAAACTGTATAAAGTAATATTTTAACGTATCGGTATCAGTATACCTAACGCGTTTAAAACAAACGAAAAAGAGACTACATTTATTAACTCTCTATGTCATATTGTGAACGAACGGTGCATGCGATGACAGAACAGCTGATTGCAGCCGATGCGTATCTTGCGGTATCCGTAACGTTACGTACTCCAATCAGCTGTCTATTAACAATTAGACACTTACTCAGTAATTGCTTCATCGCTGGCAACTCGACACAGTACACCCCGATCCATGTAGCACTTTCCGGTGACGGGATCAGGAGGCGATAGCTTAACGTAGGGTGGTTCCTCCAGAAATGTTATTTTTAGGTGAAATTTCTCGGGAACGCCTTGCGGTGGAGTATGACTGTTACCAGGCCACACTATGTCTTTTATATCGAGGCCATCTTCTTGCCATGACTTCCAAACACCAATCTAAATTGAATTTGCAAAAAAATTAGTTAAAATAAGTTTTGGGCTCTATAAATTTAGCCTGCTTTAAAAAAGCACGCTCATTTAAACGAGTATTTAAAATAGCTCTTTTTAAAATGGTATATGTGTACAGTGTTACGTCCTCTGTGTTATTAAGCATTTTACAAAAAATAGTCTTAAACAGAAGTTGTATAACATTAAGTGAACTGTAAAATTATTTATGTAAAAATTTTCCAATGTCATCGCATATGTCATATTTATATATCAACTTCTTATTTTAAATTGAATAACCTGTATATTTTTTAAAAGTTTGATGGATCTTAGGTCGATAATTTCTATCCCGTGGGATTTTGAATAAAGGAGTTTTGTGACTATATGGGATTGATAGCTCTTTAGTCATACAATCAAGTGTTACCGGTCGATATGACTTCATCTTTCAAGATGGCGGCCAAAAATCATAAAAGATACAACTTTCGCAACCTGGTAATGATTATATTCGATTCCATTTATTTCGAGAACGGTAATTCTAAAAAATTCACTTCAAAGGTCATCCGACCTTAAATGACCTTGAAAATCGTAAAAAACAAGATTTTTGGCATTTTCTCTTCAAAAATTCTTAATAGTTCGAGGTTTTGTCAGTCCAACTTCAAATGTACCTCAAACTATTAGGCATTAGAGTTTGATGCCGTTTAACGCTTCATGACTTTGAAAAATGCCCCATTAAAATTAACACATTGCATAAATAACTTACCAAAGGGCGCTATTCATCAACTGTTAAAGCGAAAAGGACCAAATTTGGTAAGACATACAAAAAGGGCAAGTCCAACAATATTGTTTAAAAAAATTTGGTTCAGTTATGCCGCGTTTCAATATGACGGCTGATATATCACAATAACATATAACCACATTTTATTTTATCCAATTTCGTAAAAAAGTAAAATTGTCAAGGTGGCCATCAATTCTTGTTGAACTGTCGCCGCTTACTATGAAAAAAAGTTTAGTTGATGTGTAACCTTGATTGACTTTGAAAATACCATGTACAAGTGAAAAACCAGCTTATTGTGATGTTTTTTTAATTTACCTCTATGCAAAAACTTTAAGCGCCGGAGATGAATATAATATCTTAGCCATAAACAAATACTTCATTTTAAACCCCTCCACTATTTTTTTAATATGGCGTCTCAGATGTTTATGCTATACCCCTATATACCTGGCATTTTTATTAAGTTTCGGAACTTCTACAGGGATGCGGTGGCACATGAATGTGTGAATAAATAGGTGTTAAATCCTCATCCTTGAATTTTATTATGAACGAGTGTAGTCATTTCGACCGCCATTTTGGAAAACGGCATCTAAAACCACTGGTCCAGCATATGGTAATATATTCTTCTGCTAACGCTCTTATAGATTATTTAAATGACTTTGTTGGCTAGACAAGTGAGTTAAACAAAAAATTCACGTTCCGAAACTTAATAAAAACGACAGGCATATAGGTTACTTTTACCGGGGTATAGCATAAACATCTGAGATGCCATTCAAAGAAAATAATAGGGAGGTTTATGGCTAAGATGTTAATTTCATTCAGCGGCAATTAAAGTTCTTGCGTATATTGGAAAAAGCATCCCAAAAAGCTGGTTTTTCACTTGTACATGTTATTTTCAAAGTCAATCAAGGTCATGCATTAACTAAACTTTCGTCGTCTTCGGTATAATAGTTGATGAATAGCGCCCTTTAGTATGTTATTTTGAAGCTTCAAACTACGTCAAACTCTAAGGATCGAAGTTGGACTGACAAAACCTCGAATTATTGAGATTTTTTAAAAAGAAAAGGGCAAAAATCTTGAAAGTAATTTTTTTGGAATCTTTGTTTTCGATTTATATGGAATCGAGTATAATCATGCCCCGGTTACAAAAGTTGTATTTTTTATAATTTTTGGCCGCCATCTTGAAACATGACGTCATATCAACCCCTTCTACACGGATGCGAACAAAACACCCGATAACACTCGATTGTGTGACTAAACAGCTATCAATCCCACATAGTCACAAAACTTCTTCATTCAAAATCCCACGGACTTACACATGCCCCTTTACTAATATGTAGGATTTATCTTTAGCGGTTCTAGAGTGAAATAAAAAATAATTTGCCATAAGCACAAGGTGTTAGTCAAGGAAAAACAGTTTAGGTGGTTCTTTGTTCAACACATCGCTCTTATGGCAACGTTTTTCTAAATTTGTTATATTTTTGGAACTAGGACAAAAAGATCTATCGAAGTTTAAAAAAATATACAAGGTGTTCAATTTAAAATAAGAAAGTTGATATCTAAATTTGACATATTCGATAATATTGGACAATTTTGACATGCACAATTTTATAGTTTACTTAAAGTTATGCAACTTTTGTAAAAGACTATTTTATGTAAAATGCACAATAACAGAGGGGTCGCGTAAAATTGTTCGAAACAACCACCCTACCAACCAAACCGAACCCAACTCAACCAAACCGAACAAACCAACCAAACCCACCACACCACTTAAACCCACGCTTGTTTATATTTCTACTAAAACAAACTCCCAAGCTTTTTAATCATCTAAGATATTAAAAAGTTGCAATTTAAACATTTGATTTTCGAACAAATTAGCTTTCGAACAAATGTTTTTCGAAAAAATAGCATTTCGAACCAATCATTTTCAAACAAATTGCCATTCGAACAAATGATTTTTGAACTAATACCAATTCGAAGAAATAACCATTCGAACCAATGTTTTTCGAGAAAATAGTATTTCCAACTAATGATTTTTGAACAAATTGCCATTCGAACAAATGATTTTCGCGACCCATAAAAGACACAAGAAATAGTAAGATTAATAATGGATAACCCTGTACAGGGTGATGTCGAAGTACTGTTATTCCTTTTAGCAGGGCTTTAATTAGGTACCCCCAAGTCTAAAAATCGTATTTGAACTTTAATGAAATATTACAAAATTTTCATAAAAAATACTTAAACCAACTAAACAGAGTACGGTCCCGGCATATGCAGCACTGAATTTATTTAAGGAAACTAATCACTCCGTTTTGCTCAGCGCGGGGATTGGTTAGACCTGTCCTAATCATTCTTCAGTGCATGCGAGTAGCAAATCGAATTATTTTGACCACATTACAAATTTTGTGACTTAACTTTCTAAGTGTATTCATCTGGGTTTTGTAAACTAAACTTTTATCCACCCCCAAAAACAAAATTGGATAAAGATCGGGTGATCTGGGTAGCCCCCCAACATAGGACCTCTGCGGCGGATTTTCAAAACTTTGGTTTAAAAACTGACAAAGAAAACAAACAATAAAACCTACGCTATCTTCCCTTTTTGAATCACTAACACAAATGCCCTCGCCTAAAGATGAAAGTTCTGGAAAAGCTTTAGCGTAGCCACGAGCTATACCGGTCGTCACTTGCCAGATTTTTCCATAAACAAAGACTATTTATTCGTTATTAAAGAGACATTTTTATGAAAAAAACGGGACATGAAACTAAACCACAAGAAATTTGGGAATTATTGTTGTTTATCAACGACCCGACAAAATAACAATGCAAAACTGATACGGCGCGTATCTGACTGCCCCTTCCAATTTTGTTCTCCATATAGTGTTGAGCCGGTGTGGTGATGACTCTCATTTAACGAGACAGGTCCGTACCCGAACACACTAATATTTTGACTGTTTATTTAGGTAACTTTTTTGCCTTGTTTTTAATTTTTTTTGAAATATTTGACCAAAGGGAATTCTTTAATCGAGTTTTATATGTTGCTAAAAGGAATAACAACATTTCGAAAGAACTCACTCACTCAAGAGAGCGCCTGTAACAAAAAAGGGATCATTGGGATGAATTAATTGCTGGAGTTTGGTCCGGGTTGGTGTAAAGGGTGTACGCGCTCTCCCCTTTGCATACTAAAACCAACCTTTGCCTATTCCATTACGCCGCGAATCTCGCCACCAACCCCACCGAACCCCAGCATTGCCCTTTTGTGTTAATTGCTGAGGTGTGGTGGGGAGTTCGCAACCTACTGGGGTAGGCATGGGTTCGTTTTATTCCAGGGAGGAAAAGGGTAGGTAAGTATACAGGCGTAACAAGAGCGTGTGAATACGCATCTGTGTGCATCTGGGCATCCTCACTTTCACTACAGCTGAACATTAAAACCAACTCCTGCCTGTTTCAGACACACGCTCAAGTGTTGGTCACTTTTTTATGCTTTTGTTTATATATTTTATTTTGTATTTAATTTTATTGACTTTTTATAATGTATCTTTACAAATAATTTATAAATAATAGTTGTTCTAGTATCGACAAGAACGATTTTTAATAATAATTGAATCAATTTAGGTTAATATCTCGGACAGTTTGCTCTAACATTCACACACTTTTCTCCTTAGCTACACCACTGCATAAGTTATTAGGTATTGGACTTTTTGGAAAAAGCTTGTTTGTAAAGCTTGATTGTCGTCGCTGTTAATTAAAATTATCAGGTGAGGCATGACTTTTGCCACTCTAGTCAAATTTTCATCAATTCACTAAACCTGTCAAGTTTTAACATTAATGTTCTTGCCTCTCTTAGGCAGAGTAAAACGACGAAATTAAAAAAAATCTTGAAAACCGTTATTCTCAATATTTTTATTTGCATTAATTCGCAAAACTAAATCTAATTAGTAACAAAGAGATTAGGCTCCACTAATAGTCAGGTAGGCAGCTAAAATTCTAATAGTGAAAAAATTAAATGACAGAATTATGACATTATTTCGTTTTTCAGTTCAATACAATAATTCCTCCAATCTAATGGATAGTCCAGTCACTGACAAACCTGTTTCATCCCAATTTTGGAGTTATCAGAGATTCGGAAGACTGGACGTGGCAAAAGAAGCAATGTAAGTTAACACACGATCAAATATATGCGCATCATCTTTCGAATAACAAACGGAAATAAAAAAGTGCAAAAAGGACCCAGGAATCTTTAATTTTTGAGCAAGCAAGAACGGACCTACAAAATGTAAGGAAGGTTGTCCGCAACATATACACCCCTAATTCGGATCAGGCAACTTCCCATGAATCTAAAGAAACAAATATGTAGATATCTCGACAATCAGATTTTAAAAACCTAGTCACAGTGTAATATAATTTAGGATTAAGATAGACTGTGGCCTATCCGTAATAAAGTAAAAAACAAAACGATGGTCCAACCAACTGTAATTTTATTAAGGACGGAAATAATATAACACTTGTATTTATAAGTCTTGTGTGTAAAGGCGCAATTACACAGACGAACATGCTCAAACAAAAGCTCGTGCAAAAGATTTAAAATTTTTTGCGCGAACATTTTTGTGAGCTTTTCTTTGAACATTTTGTTCGGATAAATTTTTGAGCAAATTATTGCTATCTGTTTTGGAAACATATTTTTAAAGATGAGAATAAATAATATTTCACATCAGTGATCAGTCAATTCAATAAAAAAATGGAACACCAACTTTTATTTTAAATTTTTTTGTCACATGGATTAGGGTTACTTATAATATTTTTTTCTGAGGGTTTTTCCCGGATTTTTTTGCCCGGGGGTTTTTTTGGGACTTTCTTGCGAGTTTTTTTATTTCCAAGGGTTTTTTTCCTAAATTCGAAAAACAACCCAGGAAAATTTTTCTTTTCCAAAAAATTTTTGAATTTTTCAAATATCGGCAAAAAACTCAAAAATTGCACTTTTAAGCGGTAATCCGCGCCTCACGACTATGAGGAGTGGTGGGGAGGGGATTTTTTTTAAAACATATTTTTGTAACTTTACTTTAACCTTAGCTTTGATTGTTTTTTTTTTAATTCCTCACACCAGATTTACCTACTTAGTTTAAGGCCCCAAGGGTTGCTTAAAAAAGCAAAAGGTTTATGAAAATGCTGAAGATAGATATTTACTGTCAATTTAATGTAATAATCAAGGTCGATTACTGACACTGAACAAACAATATGCAAAGGGGCAACATTCCGATTCAAAAGTCTAGTCTATTACTGCTAAATTATATTTTTTAGACAAGGTTCATAAATCAATCCTTTCGATAATTCTCTTCCCTAAAAACCCCTGTATGCCAATTTTGATTGAAATCGAACAAAATTTATTTTCTTCTTCCTTCACTTCCCTCATTAGCGGGAGGGGGTGCCTAATAATACCATATTATTGTATTATCGCCGCAAATACACACCGAAAACTGAAATTGAATACCAAATTTGAGTTGCAAGATTTGAGCCGAACATACAAACATACATAAATAAAAGCTTGTAAATATCGCCAAAAATTTCAATATTTAAAAAATCGGAAACGCAAGTTCTACGCGTCAATAAAATGAAATGAATTTCTTTGTTTTGACCAAAACCCCCTCTCACTAGTCTACGGTTTTTACCTTCTCCTAACCCAGCATCAGCAACAAATAAGTGCCAATTATGGTATACTGGCATATCCCCTATAAAAATCAAATCAATCGAAGTTGCTTATGAGGTAAAAGGTGAATTTCGACATCATATCGTTTTTCTGTCGGAAAGCACTTAATTAAAATACCTTGTTTTAAAACTTAGTCTTTTTATTTTCAGTTAAGTTCAATGAATTCCCATAAAACTATAAAATTTAAATTTGTAAAGAAATTTTTATACCCCCAATTCTTCAAATAAATTTTGCTCAACATTCTCTCCAAAATTTACGTGTGTTTTTTTGTACGAGATTTTGCTCGAACATTTCTTTGAACATTTTGCTCAAGAGGCTCGTGTAAATGTTTGTCGGCATTTCAACATCAAAGGAAAGTTTGTCTGTGTAAATGCGCTTTAAAGTTGTCAGGGGTATAGAAAGTAATAATAAAATATAAAATCTAGGCAATTTAAACATAATTTATGACAGTTATAAAATTTCTCTGCTTGGCATCGCAATAAAAATCGCATAATTTGCGGAGAGACAAGTGCCACCTTCCTCTTTTGCAATGTAAATAGCTTTTTTTGATTGGCAATTGAATCTCGGTTTCAGTTCTTCGGAAAGTGACTTATTTAAAGAAATTTCGTTACATCAAAGAATGTAGAGCGAAAACCAGTCTAGAGGATACCCGTCTTCCTCCTTCCCGGTTGGAATTTTCGACATATATTTTTTGTTGCTATGCTATTTGATTTAGGCAACATAAAAAGAACAATAAAACATAACCATGTATGTACAATATTTTAAATACAAATTACTAAGTAGGTCATGGACCTTCAAAATAATTTGAGTTATTCCCAAGAAGAAGGAACCCTTTTAATTAAAAATATTTTTTTAGGTTATTGGTGTCAAAAAAGAGCAACCACTTTTCAAAAAACGTAAAAATTAATTGTGGAGAATCTCTGTAGCTTACAATATTTTGCTTAGAATTCAATAAACTCCCTCAGGTATTTTTTAATCTAAACTTTCACTAAACAGCAATAAATAAGAGATTTTTGACAGTTGGCCGGGAGAAACTTTATGCCCTATATTTTGGTCGATCCCGCTTTCATTCGTTTATTTCATTGACACCTACACATAGACTGCACACTGGCTCGATCACCATTTGTTTTGCTTCAGTTCGTGTTTTTGTAAAATATGTCGTTGTTCGGTAAAACGTTCTTTCGTACAATAATTTTCTTTCGTTCCAAATAACATTTGAAGCTGTCATGATGTAACCGGTACCACATAGAATTTCCGGAAAGTAACAGCAACTTGCCCCGCTACGCATCTGTATACCATACCGCGACGTAATAACCCCCTATGTGGGAAACAATTTTTCGGTTATTATTACGTTACCACGACTTCAAAGTTAGGTACCATATATCACACTACTATATGTCGAAATCACGTTTCTGATACGTCGCGCGTCTTGGAGGACCTTTTTTATTTGTTGGTGTCGAAAAAAGGAGTGGATTAATTTTAAAATTTCTATTCGGTTCTTTTTGGTAGCACAAATTCATACATGACAAAGTGATTAACAAAATAATGTCGTCAAATTTGTTAGTTTGACTATGGCTAGTATACATTATATATGTGATCAAAAGTGTAACGTTTTATAAGTAGGTAGTCAAAATTCAACTGCGAAGGAAACTTTAATGTGAAATATACGTCACGTTTGTTAAGTAACGAATAAACGTCGAGGCTACTATAAATTTATGAAAGAGAAGCAACCTTGAAGAGACGGGAGCTTGGTATTATCCCATGGTGGTCAGTGATACTTTCAAATAAGACTATAAAAGAACACGACGAAGAGGTCGTTTCTGGAGATGATATTACGTAAGGTGAATTTTACGCGATACTAGAGAGTATTCCAAACTTATATAAGTCCCAAATTGTTGTTCTGACGTCCACGCTACTACTATAGGAAACTAGCGAAGCCTTTACCCATGGATCTGTTACTATAAATGTTAGTTGGGGTTATTGCGGTCATATTTTCGAAACCTCACAGAAACGAGTACTTTACTTCAGTACTTCAGTAATAGGCTATTTTTAAGTAGCACCGAGCTGAACGCTGATTCTTGGATGTCCGAAAGCAGTGAAGTGAGTAAAAATTCAACGAAAAATTGAAAAAGACGTATTTTTTTAAAAAGGAGAAGGTTAGGGTGAAAAGCAGCTCCCGGCAATTCAACGCTCTCCGCCACTTGACAAGAAGAAAATGTGCTCCCGGTAAACTTGTTTCCTTTGATTTTGTAATTGTAAATGGTTTATTTTATATTTATTTTTCTTATTATCAAGGGGAATGTCGAAAATTTAAATAAGATGTAAGCAAGATATTATTAATGAAGACTCGGCGGATGCGTGCAGATGATAAAAATTCGCAGGGCGTTCTACCACAGGCCATCGCATGTAACATTTTCAAAATAAAATTTTCCATATTTTTTGATTGTCAAAAAACTTGTTTAGAGAAGAGATTGATATAGTGTAGGTACTCCAATTGTGATGACTTTAACAAGAAATTTGGCACAATAAAGGCAGAGGATTTTGTATGGAAAAATGAGGATGTATATATGTATATATACGTTTCATAAAAAGCTATCTTATGGAACAATAAAATTTTGTAAGTGAAATACATTTTAACTTATTCTTTAAACGCTTTTATTATTTTTATGGGCCCCAATAAAATCAAAAGTACAAGAAATTTATTTTAGTCGGTGGCACATATATTTAAGAATACGACTGGGAAGGTGATGTGACCAATAATGCCCGGGAGTACTCAAGAATAAGGACTGAAAATAGTAATTCTTTGTTAATAAGTTTCTCAAGTGAAGATAGCTGCTGGTACACTGACGGATCCAAAATGCCTCAGGCGTAAAATCCGGAGCTTATTGTAGCCGGGAAAATGTCAGGATTACACATAGTCTTGGACACATGGCTACAATCTTCCAGGTGGAACTCTTCGCGATTGAAATGAGCGCACGATAGATAAAAGATCATAACTGGCGCAACAGATCAATAAAGATAACTTTCCGACTGTCAAGCGGCATTTAAGGCTCTTGAATCCTATATGTGCTCATCGAGAACCGTTAGGAGCTGACAGGATACACTACATACCCTTGGGCGAATTAACACTGTGTCGCTGGTATAGATTCCCGGACATTCTGGGTATCGGGTAAATGAGACTGCCGACCAGCTGGCGCGCAAAGCGGCCTCCGCCATCTTCGTTGGCCCTGAACCAGCCTTTGGAATAGCATACACCACAATCAACACTGCACTCTCAAACTGGATGGAGAATAAGTTCCATCAATACTGAAGAAAATTGCCAAGATTCGTCCATTCCAAAGAGTTAATTACAGAACTCTGCAGGAAGAGGGCGGGAAACTCATTGAGCTCACCAGGCAGGAGATCCGGACAATGGTTGATTTGTATACCGGAAACTGCTGGCTGAAAGTACCATTGCACAGAATGGGCCTAAGTGAGGACACCGAATGTAGGCTGTGTATGGAGGAGGACGAGACGGCCAGACATGTACTGTGTGAGTGTCCGGCCATTACACGTCAACGTCAACTTATTTTCGGAAAACTACAGATCGACGCGCTGGATCTAAAAGATGTTTTACCAAAGCAAGTTGCGAGCCTTTTTAAGGGGCTGAATATTCTGTAGCAACAAACTATCTCAAAAGTGAGCCACAACAGACCCACAGTGGTCGAAGTGGAGAGTGCCGGACTAGCACACTCACAAATGAATCATCATCACCAATACTTTGTTAAAAAAGTATACCTCTAAATTTATAACCCTCTATTATAAAAATCGTTGACTTGGTCGTAACTTTATACCTTTTGATCGAAACAACTAAAGCTGGAGCATGCATTTCAATTTTATCAAATTATCATCGAGAGTCATTTTTCATTGCTTTGAGCGGTCCTTTAGTGCGACGCAGTAAACGTTTCGTTTCCGGAGTTTGTCGTTTTCTTAATCCCTTTTGGGCAATAGTTCCAAAATGTCCGTAGAAAAGGGGCTTTAAAGTGGTATTGGCTACAAATCCAATATCCTTTACCAAATAACTATGCAGACCTGCCTCTGTAACCTAGACACCGAACAATTTTGGAATAATTTTGGTATCTTGTAGGTCTGGCCAAGTGCTTTAAAAAAAAATGTGCCATAAAAGGTGATGGGGCTCTTAGTTTGGATACAGTGGCGCATCAAAGGCAAGCAAATTATCATTAGGAAATGATATTATGAAACATACAAATATTAAAATTTCTTTCTTTGCGCCGATTTTTCGGAATGTTTTTTGACAGGTTAGGTCATCTCAGTGGTGAACCGCAAAGTTATTAAAATACTTTTTAATTAAAAGAGCAGTAATTGAACGATATTGCATATGTGATTTTTTTGGTATAGCGTAACATCAAAATATCAAAATACTACCTAATAATATATTATTTTATATCCAAACTTAACTTATAAAACCATATGTGCTTTAATAATAGAATCTTACCTACCTTTTGATTCAATTTTATTATTCTAACACAGTGGCGCGGAGTGACCCATAATATATATAGAAAAACTACTTAAAGCAATCAAGCTAAAACATTGTAAAAAATGCAATTTTCAAAAGCAAATATCTTAGAAACTAAAGTAAATATCTCTATTATGTTCGATATCGATTTTAAGGGTTTTTTAAGAGGAATTAAAAAACTACCTTAGTTTGGCGATGGCACATTTCTATTTACAGTTTATTGATTTTCAGTGATTTTAACGTCATTACTCAATAAATAAGAAGTACAAGGTTAAATCGTCAATTTGTTGTTTTTAATTCCTCTTAAAAAATAATTAAAATCGATATCAAACACAGTAGAGATATTTTCTTTAGTTTCTAAAATATGGGCTTTTGAAAATTGCATTTTTGACATTTTGAAAGCCAATATCTTGAAAACTAGTAAAGTAAACCTTATGATATGGGGTACCATTGGAAAGAAAATTTCAGCGAGAATTCAAATATATGCAAAATAAGAAGTTGCTATTTCAGAATATTTTTCAAAAATAGCCTCCCAGAGAAGGGCTATATAGGGGTTTTTACTTTTTACGATAAATGGTGGTCGGCGACGTATCGAAAACAAAAATCTATATTGCAAAGATGGTATATTTTTTTTCTTAAAACCCCTCTCTAGACCAACTGTGCCAGCGGCCAGAAGCGGTTCGTTATTTATAATTGTAAAAAGCTTTGGTCCTTGTTTTCAGACTTGCCAAATTTTTTGGAAATACAATCTTTAATTTTTTACTTCTCTCGCTAAGGGAAGTAATATAATCTTCTAAAAATCGAGCTTCGAGATTTTTATGATACTCCACGAATTTTGAGGTTTCGAATAGTGATAAGCACGACTTCAGACGCCGGCGCTCTGTCGGTCGGTCTGTATGACGTCTACTTTGTAGCCACTCTAACTCAAAAACCTCGGCACCACTCATAACAAAATTTTACATAGTGATTACTTGTGTTGACGCGCAGATACCTATTTGTTCTGAGCATTCCCCTATTACACCCTTTGGAGCTAACCCTAAAGAACTTCATCCCTAAAAAAATGTTTTTCTTTTTCTTACAGCGTGATAAAACTCGTAGTTGAACGTCGCCAAAACTTTTGACAAGATATAAATATATATATATATATATTTTTTATGTGATATTATATATATATATATTTTATATATATATAACATCACATAAAAAATGCAAAAAACTCTTAAAAAATTCAGTTTTCTGTGCCATATATCTCGAGTTATGGAACGAAATGTTAAATAAATAGTAGCTTAAGTTAAGACTCTCGGTTTAACCGTTTTTGCGTGATTAATATACCAAAGTATTAGTTTATCGGCACTATATATACAGGGTGGATTCTTTAAATAGAACGGTGGCACCTTTTTCGAAAGCTTGTTAAAAATCTATTTTTTTGTCAATTGTTTTAGCTTCAAAGTAAACTTCATATTTCTCTATTTACTAAGCGGAATAAAGAAAATACCACACAGGACCATTATTGGCGGCCGTCACTAAAAACCCAGGACCGACCAACATTTTTTTCATGAGGAGGTACCACTTGGGGCACTTTTTTGGAAAGCTTGTTAAAAAAGAAACCTAACGCACTAGTTTTTTTTTGACATCTTTCAACCGATGTGTCAAAAGTTTAAAAAAACTTTTTATTTGGCAGTTGTATTAACTTCAAAATAAACTACATATTTTTCTATTTACTAAGCGGAATAAAGAAAATACCACACAAGAACATTATACACCCTAGAAAAGTCTGGATACACTCTAGAAAAGTCTGGAAAGACCCTGAAAAAGTCTGGATCATCCCTGAAAAGTCTGGAAAGACCCTGGAAAAGTCTAACAAGTTTGGATACACTCTGGAAAAGTCTGAAAATTCCCTGGAAAAGTCTGAATACACTCTGGAAAAGTCTGGAAAGACCCTGGAAAACTCTTAAAAAACACGCTGTAAAAGTCTGGAAAGACTCTGGAAAAGCCTGGATAAAATCTCAAATAGTTTGGATACACTCTGGAAAAGTCTGGATACACTCTGGAAAAGTCTGGATACACTCTGGAAAAATCTGGAAAGACCCCGGAAAAGTCTGGACAGACCCTGGAAAAGTGGAGAAAGACCCTGGGGAAGTCTGGTTACACTCTGGAAAAGTCTGTAAAGACCCAGGAAAGTATGGATACACTCTGGAAAAGTCTGGAAAGACCCTGTAAAACTCTGGAAACACCCAGAAAATTTCTGGATACCATCTGGAAAAGTCAAGAAAGACCCTGGAAAGGTCTGGATACAATCTGGGAAAGTCTGGAAAGAACCTGAGAAAGTCTGGAAAGACCCTGGAAAAGTCTGGCTATACTCTGGAAAAGTCTCGAAATACCTTAGAAATGTCTGGATACACTCTGGAAAAGTCTGGAAAGACCCTGGAAAAGTTTGGCTACACTCTGGAAAAACCTGGATATACGCTGAAAATGTCCGAGTACAAGTCTGAATACACCCCTAGACGGTGTGGATATACCCAAAAAAAAGTCTGGATATACGCTGGGAAAATCTGACCGACCCAATCTTACCCATGTGTACACGACTAGTGGGTTTTTTTATATATATATGTTCTTGAGCGGGGGAAGTTTTAGAATAAACCTTTAGTCGATTTATTTATACTTAATAATTGATACCGAGGTATGGAGAGGTATTATATTTGTCATTGTCAAAATATTTACGTAAAGAAATATCATAGAAATTTAATTAAAGATTAATTTTTTAAATGTTTTTCAGATAGTTAGTTGCCTAACTAGTGCGGAAAGTGATACTTTTACGCACAATGTTTGTTTCGTGCCATATATGCCTACAATATCCTTTAAAATAATATCGTTTTTCTTTAATATATAATTTCTTATATTAAGTTTCTATGACACTAGTCTAATAAATTTATATTATATTAACAAAAAAAAGATTTAAATATGTAAAATAAGTTGTTGCGTATTGATTTTATTTTTATAGAATTATTTTAGTCATTGTTTACTAAAAAATTGATAAAAGTAAATCTAAAAAATACGTATTACATATTTGATTTTTGTGTTTATTATAAAAATTGACTACGCCTCTGCTTTCTAAAATTTAAACTTATACTATCGATATGTAATCAAAACATACTATAAGAATGTTTTATATTCGTATTTTTACATTTTAGTTCAATAGCACCAATCAGATACGTGATTTTTTTTACATTCTCTAATAAAATAAGTATTTCTCAAAAACGGCTCCGCCGAAGATTTTAATTTGTCTCGATGTGCAGAAATTCATGGGTTAAATCTGAGCCGGGCACACCGTCTATTCTTAATATTATCTGTTATTTTTTCTTACTTAACGATCTCAATAGAGCATTTTACCATTCTTTCTATAACAACCAAATTATATTTGACACTTGAATAAGAAAAAAAATGACCTTCAGTTAAGTACCAAAAAAGCTGTTCAGTCACTAACATCAACCGTCACGTATGATTTAAAGAGGCCCTGTTATATTTTTTCAAATTAACAAACTACTCAAAATTGCAGTTGGAAAATCCTCAACCATACTTGAAAACGTGCTGCAGGTATGTTCGGTATTTACAAGACAGCTTGAAAGATTATTGCAAATTTCGGTATTTACCTGTTATCCGCTTGAAAATGTCTAATATTTACTCAAATACTTATCTCATTGGCTCCGTGTTGGAACGTTGCAAATTTAAATGTCATAAACTTTATTTAAGTCAAGCTATACCTAGTTGACGATGTTGTGTATCTATTCTATGTCCTCTTATCCAGTGGCGTAGCCTGGGGAGGGGTTGGGGGTAAACCCCCCAGGAGATCCAACTCAATCTACTATAAATTAATCATGATGCCCCAGGGAGAGCTCCCCCACTTTTTTGACCCTTTACTCCGGTTTGTGACGTGTGTTTTGGTGTCTTAAATTTTAATAATTTTGCTTACGGTGCTATGGCGTTATTTATTGTTACATTTTTGGTTTAATTTTAAGGAATTTATATCACCAGCATTGAAAACGTGTAATAAATGGCATTCTTAGTATAATTTTTCTTAAAATTTTCATCTTCGTCGCATTTATGATTTCGCAACAATTCTATATATACCACCGCAACCCACTCCTTCTTGGTATCTATTAAAAAATATTTTACAAAAAACCTAAGAGGTCAAAATTTTTAAAGAATGTTTTGTTTTTTTTTCTGACAGAATTTTCGTTTGCGGCGCTATACCAATATTAAATATTGTTACAATCTTGTTTTGCCAACATTTGAAACGCGTAAAAAATAGCATTTTACTGTAATTTTTTAAAAAATTTTGCCTACGGCGCATTTAAGGGTTAATTTTGAAACAAATCTGCAAATGAGACTAGATGAGTATTTTTTTTTGTATACACTAGTAGTAGTGGTAGTAGTAGTAGTAGTAGTAGCGGCCCTAGGCCTAGCAATTAGGCCGCATAATGGACCCTTTCTGCCGTACCCCACGTGCACCCCCGACTGATGCACGTGCCCCTTAGGGTGCAAGTTTTCTTTCTCTAAGAGGACTTAATTTTTGCCTGACACCTCTTTGTCGAGGGCAAGGATTTTTAGACTGCGTAGCAAGTATACACAGTGGACCACCGGATTTATACCTCCTCCGAAGGGTGGTCTTGCTACATGTTGCATCTACCTAACATCGCTACCGTCCAAGCAGAACTTGGTTAACGGTAGACTTTTCTCCCCAGCAGCCCGCCGTCGTATAGGTTAACCCAAAAAAATCCAAATCCAGGTGCCGGTTTCGCTGGTCGGTTTCGCTGGTCTTCAGATGCATTCCTTGGAGGAGTGGTCCTGCTACCCGAAAGTGCTACTGCCTCTTTCAAGTTACCCTCTGTCGACTCCCGCTACCAAATCTGTCAGCCGTGTCCCATGGAGTCCCGATCTCGGAGAAGTCCAGACCTCCTTTTTTTTTTCTTTTGGGTCACTGGCTATTCTCCTCTACCCAGTTTGGTGAGACCTTTGAGTCCCGCAAAGTTTTTCGGTGCAGTGTCAACCATGCCGCCTACTTCTACCTCGTTTGTTGGTATTCTATGTACAACGTGGCCTGCAGAGCTGCTGAGAAGTGGGGCCGCCCGTCCGTCGTCTCGAGTCGCATTCGGTATTGTGTGAAGTAATGTGTACTTGCCGAGATCCGATCCTGCGATATCTTCTGCAGGCTAAGACCCAGTTCACTAGTCTACGGCGGCCCCTCGTATACACTAACTGCACCTATCTAATTTTAAAAAAATTGCCATAGGTAGGTAGTTGATTTGTATTAAATGATAAACCCTCCCCAGAATCGATTTCTGCCCACGCCACTCTTATCCAAAAAAAAATCTTCTTTTTGGAAACCCAAGGAAAATAGAGCATGTAGGGAATGGATACCCCAACCGACCAATCTAAGAAATTAGGGAGTAACAATGCAATTGAGAGTAACGGTTGGAAAACGTCACTTTTTTATACTTTTACACAACGGGTTGACAACGGTTTTTTAAAATGGCGTATTTTATTGTTGTTTTCACGGCACCAATTTTCTTAATTTTTTTTTTTGATTTACGCAATCCAGTGAGTTTTGAGTTAAAAATAAAGAAAATATATTACAATTCGTTTATTCTGACACAAAGGCAGGAATTTAAGCTACAAATTAACCCTTAAAACTTTTTCTGGATTTTTTATACAATCCGCGAAGCAGGACGACTCTAGAAGTTGAGACCAAGAAAGTCCAACTTTAAAAAGTAAAAAATACAAAGGAAAAAGTGAACAAAAAAGTAGGGTTATACGTCAAGTCGGACCAGAGAGAGATTTCTTTGGTGATATCCATTTCCAACATGTTCTATTCGTTCTGTGGAAACTTCAGTCTCTAACCTTACTATATTACCTCAATCGGGTATCTCATTTTCAACTTTCTGCCTCATTCCCATACTAGCAACATAAACAACCATTTCGTATTATTAATTTTTCTTGTTACCTCCACGATCAATTTTTATATGGGGCTTTGCCAGAGCGACGTTTCTGTAGGCAGCAAACGTGCCAAGTTTTATTACGGAAACATAACTTTGCGCCTTTTCCGAGTTAACCTAAATACTTTTGCAAACTTGCGCTTTTTACGCCTATATGAGGCTGTTTATCTTTTTTGTTAGGCCTCGGTGTGCGTTGTGCCTGTCAGTAAACGAAGCATACAGCAAGCTGTCGCCGGTCGAAACAGGTGTCTTCTTAAGGGAAAAGTGAAAAGAACGTTATGTGAAAGGACGGTAAGAAAACGAGAATTAAGATTTACGGCCTCCTCTGGGCGACAAGCAAGTAGAAATGTTTATATTTCCGGATAGATATAGAAGATTAAGTCGAGTAAAAGGTGTAGAAAAATATTAATTATATTTTTTAATAACAGAAGAAAAAATTTTAATACAGAAAAATAAAGTTTCGACCCGAAATTCAAAAAGTTGTAAGTTTAGTGCGAAGAGTATTTCTGTAAACATATATGCTAGAAATAGATTGCCTGAAATTTTCAAATATCTTATAACTTAAATAAAACTATTTTAGTGAGTGATCGTAAAACTGCAAAATTTTGTTACTTGTTAATATAACAATTTAGCTAAATGTTTTAATGTATTATCTAATTATACTTGCGAAACCATAACAAAGAAAAATTGTTTTTAAATAATTTTGACACCTGGTTCATTACTTTACAATTTAATAATATATTTATTTATCGAAAATTAATGTTTTGTTCCATTTCGTTTATGAAATATCCATTATTAATTAATATTTATATCACATCGTGATCAGTTATTCTTATTTTTGTAGGCCTGTTTATTTAAGAAGGGGAGTAAGGGGTGGTGATGCGAATATAATATAACCTTCATATTTGCTCGGAACAGTTGGAGACCATGCTTACTCTCACTGGGCATGGGACCAGAGGTTTTCGATCCGTATGATGCGAATGCATCTAGCCTTGCATATCCAAATGCCAACCTCATCTTCTCGTGGTGCTCCCTGTTTAAAACAGACGAGGCTCTGGCGACCGAATATGGCCGGTATAGCCCTATGGGGAAGTTGAATTAGACCCACTAACGACTAGGAACTGCTCCATTAAGGACTTGTACAAACTCGTACAGGGTAAAATTTAATGGTGTGGTTAAACTTGAATCAACACTAGGAACTGCTCCGTTAGAGACCTGTACAAACTCGTACAGGGGAATGGAGTGGTTAAGCTAGGATCAAAGGGTGCACAATAATCCGACACTACCCGGTCCCTCCTGGTGCAGGAGAAATGACTTTGGCAGGAAAGTAGTTCGGGCGTCTTATGCAAGATTTCCCCTTGATACCCTTGAAAAAAAAATATCGAAAATTAATGTTTTTTTTCTTTTCCGTTTATGAAATATCAATTATTAATTAATATTTAAATTTTTGTTTACATTTTCTTATCATCTGACTGAATGGGTCTTAAAATCTAAAACATACAAAAAGAAACAACTGGATACAGTGTTTAGGACATATTTAATTTTTCAATTGCCATTGATTTCATATTTAATTTAAGTCATTCCCATAAATTTTTCCATGCTTAGAATGTATAATAAATAGTTAATTCTCCTTGTTTGCACTGCAACACTAGTAGTCATATTAATGATAAAACATCCAATTTTCCAATTTCAATAAAATATGTTTTCTATGATGACTTAAATTTACTGTTTGCATTTTCTAGAGTAATTTTGGAAACAAAGTAAGTAATGTGCAATGCATCTTAAAGGAATGAACTTTAGGCTTAAATAATTTTTGAACAATTTCTATGAGAGCTCGCTAGTTAGATATGCGTCAATTAGTTTTGGGCAAAAATTCGACCCAGGAGCCCACTGTGCAACGGGTGGAATGACGTCATCTTCTGTAACTGTCAAATAATCTACCAAAAGAACGTCTCAAAATTTTGTTTTGTTTTGAAGGTTTATATTTGACCAATTAAAAGTAAGACATGAAGTAGAAAGAAATTTTTTATCTTTCTTATACCATAATAAAAGCGATGGGCGCTAATTAAAAATTTTAATTTTATGGAATTGAATTTGTGAATTATCGGTGACATCGACGATTCACCTAAGAAACAGTTGTATTACTCTATAACCTAAGGACATTTTCAAAGGTTTGGCAAGCATGGCAATCTCACCCGTTCTCAGCTTCTTAAGATGAAAGCATTATGTTTATCATTCGAATAGAAGAAGAATTTAGTTCTTCTTTTGTAGTTCTCTCTTTGTCACCGGAAAGTTAAAATTTTTAATTTGCGCCCATAACTTTTATTATGGTATAAGAAAGATAAACAATTATTTTTTACTTTTGAGTGCATTAATAAAATCTTGTTCTTTAAAAGTTTTCTTTAATAAAAATTTATTTTTTAATTTTTAGATTTGTACCCTAAATCGTCTGTTTTCCCCTTTCCCTTTCACTTCCCTCGTTAGAGGGAAGTGTGTACCTAATAATACCATATTATTGTATTGTCGCCGGAACTATAAACGCATACCAAATTTGAACACACACCCTTAATTTTTAGATTTGCACCCTTAATCGTCCATTTTGAATCCGCCATATTGAAATTTTCAAATTTGAAAAATTCATTATCCCCCTCCTTAAAACCCCTGTAGGCCAATTTTGATTGAAATGATATATTATTATCACCGGAACTATAAATGCATACCAAATTTGAAGGCAGTCGGCAATAGCAAAAGATGACCAAAAATTGTCCATCCTAAATCCGCCATATTGAATTTTCAAAATGTCATTAGAAATTCGTTATCTCCATCTCCAAGTGCCTCAACACTTCAAATTTCAACAAAATAGGGAGAACTTCAACTGTATCCCCCTCCACCCCCTTCGAGTAGGGGGAAGCTGTCAATTTTATCATGCTATATTATTGTGTTGTCACCGCAAATATATAAGCATGCAAAATTTGAAGCCGATCGGATGTCGGGAAGTTGGTCAAAATTAAGTTGCAAGATTCCACCCGAACAAACATATCTCGTAACATAGATAGATACATATATTGCAAGTAAAATAAAAGCTTGTAAAAAAGGCTAAAGTTGCCACCATTATTATATTATATATATATATATATATATATATTTATACAAGCTTTTATTTTACATCACCTCAATGTATGATGTTTTTATGTTCGAGTCAAATCTTGCAACTCAATTTTGACAAACTTCTAGATATCCGATTGAATTCAAATTTGGTACGCGATTATAGTTCCGGTGACAATATAATAATATGGTATTATTAGGCACCCCCTCCCTGCGAGAGGATTGGGGGGGGAACACCTAAGTTTGTCCGATTTCAACCAAAATTCCTATACGGGGGTTTTTGGGGATAAGGAATACGAACGTTATAATGGTGGATTCAAGGTGGACGATTTTTGGGCATGTTTTGCTAAACAATTTTAATTGATTTATACACATCCAATACAATAATATGGAATTATCAGGTACCCACCTCCTCCTAAGGAGGGAAGTGGAGGAGGAAAATGATTTAGTTTTTTCGATTTTAAACAAAATTGGCATACCGTGGTTTTTGGGAAAGTGGATTAAGAATTTTTCATCAGATTTAAAAACAAAAAAAGCAACTCCAGACACCAGCCAGAGGGAAAAATCAGCCTATTTTCCTATTTTATTATTTATAATATTGTGACTTCACATGACCACCGACCCTTTCCCCTGTTCTCCTGTCACTTTTTGTAAATTATATTGTTCATTTTTTCTAAAAAACTCAAAAAATTAGAAACATCGTTTAGGTAGTGTGACACATCGCCCAACTAACATTAAAGTTGTCACGACGTAACTGACACCACATTGAATTTCCTGAAAGTAACCGCAACTTGCCTCCGCTACGTGCCTGTGTACCATGACATACCGTGACGTAATAATTCTTTAAGTAGGGAACAATTTTTGGGTTATTATTACGTTGCCACGACTTCAAAGTTAGGTACCAAATACCATAACTGCTATGTCGCAACCACGTTCCTGATACGTCGTGGAGGCGCTTTTTTATTTAATGGAGTCGAAATAGGATTGGATTAGTTTCAAAATTTCTATTCGGTTCTTTTTGGTAGCATAAATTCAAAGATGACAAAGTGATTAACAAAAAAACCAATGGCGTCAAATTTTTTAGTTTCGTTATGGCATTATATAATATGCGATCAAAGAGTGTGAAGTTTTAGAAGTGGAGTCAAAATTCAACTGCGCAGAAAATTTTAAATTGAAATATACGTCACGTTTATTGCAAAAAACATTTCTGTCGTTTTTTCTCAAAATGTATTGGATGTGGACGTTTGCTGATCATAATTTAATTCGGCTATACAACAGTTTATGTCTTTAATATAAGGGCTCAAAAAACGAAAATAAAAGAAAGCAGATTTTCTGTCCCACGAAAAAACCTAGCCGACCGAGCATGACTCACCGAAAATAGAAAATGTTAAAAAAAGGAAGTTAAAAAACCTCCAAATCAGTTACTTCAACTGCAAACAATCTAAAAACAAAAAATTAAAAAATCTTGGGTGGAAAACAACGGAAATTCAAACTTGGATGAGCATATCACAAAAAGGCATCGTTCCGCACTGGCACTTATCTAAGTCACCTGATACGGGTTCATCCTGGCGTGTTAATATTTACAATAGGATTATGCTCCTAAGGCAATTAAAACAAAAAAGAAGTTAGAAAACCTTCAAATCAGTTACTTTAACCGAAAAAAATCTAAAAACAAAATGTCAAAAGATCTTGGGTGGAAAACAACGAAAATTCAAACTTGGATGGGCATCCCACAAGGAACACACAAAGGACCAGAGCGAAAAAAGAAATGATTAAACGATGTTTCGCCCTGGGAAACCAGCGTGGGCTCATCAGTGGTTTCAATGGTCACCCTCCCCAAACATCATTAAACATCATCATGCACTTTGATTTCTAACCTTTAATTACTCACAAATAGGCATCGTTCCGCGCTGGCACTTATCTAACGATGCCTATTTGTGAGTCATTCAAAGTTGGAAATTAAAGTGTATGATGGTGTTTAATGACCTATGAGGAGGGTGACCAGTGGAACCACTGATGAGGCCACGCTGCTTGCCCAGGGCGAAACATCGTTTAATAATTTCCCTTTTCGCTTTGGTCTTTTGTTTGTTCCTTGTAGGATGATCATCCAAGTTTGACTTTTCGATGTTTTTCACCCAAGATCTTTTGATCTGTTGTTTTTAGAAAATGTTACTTTAAAAGGGTTACAACTTAGGTCATAAAAAGTTTTACTGACAACCAACCCATAATACTAATTTAACGAGCGTCCCAACACGACTGTAATGGACCATTTTCGCTTCTAGGATAATAATGAAGCTTAGACATAAACCACAAGGTGGCGTGACAACCCAAACTTTATTTTATAAGAGCACTAATTGACGCAAAAATGTGAATTATTTTTCTACATTTTTAAGACAATAGATATTTAATAAACGTAAATAAATCCAACATAACTTTCGTACCTAACCAAAAATAAGTCCCGTTAAATTGACATATTATGCATTTTTAAGAAAACAAAACCTTGTTTTTAAAAAGATATACAATGAGCTTCAGGCTACTGCGAACATAGGGGCAATCAAGTCCAATTTATTCTCCGTGCCGTACTACCGAGGTGGGTCGCAGCACGCTGCAGTGTTATCTTTTTGAAATTTATTTTATTTGCAGAAAAAGTGCAGATGGTCCAATGGTACTATCAAGGCAGACCATTGAGACTTATTCAAGAACTTTTTTTGGAGAATTTTGTAAATCGCCCAGAACATAGTTTATCAACGATTCATAGGTTTGTGCAGAATTTTAAAAAGTTAGGTTGTGTAGCGCCAAGACACCATAAAAACCCACTGTTTTTAATGACGAGTAGGAAGTACGACATGTGATGATTTGCGCTGCAGTGGAGGAAAATCGAAAGTTAACTAGCCACCAAATTGCCGAAGCAGTTGATACGTCTTCAACCACTGTCTTACGTGTTCTCAAAAAGAATGGTTGTCATTCTTACAAAGCGTCAAAAACGCATCAAATTTTTCAGGAGGTCAAATATCGTGGTATGGAATTTTGCGAAACAATGGAATGGAAACGGCTAATCGTGATGAAAACTTTTCCATTATTGAATAGTCATAACCCAACACACATTCGGAAAATTTGCATTTGTATTTTGATGTAAGAACACAGTATCCCCAAAAACTAAATGTTTGGGGGGATATTGTAGGGGAACACGTAATTGGGTCATTTTTCTCCTAGATACTTGAATCTACTGCAGAAGCATATTATTCCAACTGCTAGGCAGTTGTTAGGTGTGAGATTTGTTGAAACATGGTTTCAACAAGATGGTTGTCTCGCTCACAATGTTGCCCTTGTTAGGGAATATCTTGATGATTTATTTTCTAATCGGGTTTTAAATACACGGGGAACTATTTTATGGCCAGCTCGATCGCCCGATCTTGTTCCTAATGACTTCTATCTGTGGAGTTATATCAAAAATAAAGTTTACGGGCATGAAAGGGCTAATAATTTGGAAGAACTTCGGATTAAAATTGAAGAAGCTTTTCAAACTATTATCCCTAACATGCTTGAAAACGTTAAAAGGGGTTTTTATAATAGGCTCGGATATTGTCTAGCCGAGCAAGGAGGACTTTTCGAACATTTGCTCTAATCTTTTTTTGTCTGGGAAAGTCTTTTTGGTTTTTAGAATGTATTATTTTATTATTATTTGAGAACTTGCTTTTATTTTGTTTCTCCTTATTATTTTTATTATAATACGTTGTTAGTGATAAATCTGAGCAGTTGAAAATAAAACGCTCTAATTTATCAGTGACAAAAAACAAGGAAATCACGTTATCAAAATTTGCGTATTTATTCACCAAATTCCGGTTTCATGGGCTACACTTCACATTGCACCGGGGTTAAGGGCGTACTAAATGCAAGCCGCGAACGGTGATCCCAAGCCTGAGTGTTGGTTGCTCCACTGATAGGTGTGCGGTGTCCCTGCGTGTACGTACACTGGCAAATTAGACTTCTTCCGGTCTATGTTCGAAGTAGCCTGAAGCGCTCTATATGAAAACTCTCTGAGTAACCTTATTTGTTTTGACATTTTAGATAGAATGTCATTAAAACTTTAGGTTATGAAGGTTGGTGACTTAAGAGTGTTCGTGTTTGATATTTTTAATAATTTCTGATATTTATGATGACATTTTCATTGGTCGTAGGTAAAGTACACTAACACGCATGTTATGGTCATTACACGCTCAGATAAATTAAGAAATTCGCCTGCGACTGGCGTTTCAAACTTCATCTTCGCGTTTAATGACCATCATAACTTGCTTGTTATCAAGGACCGATATAACTTAAGTTATATAGGTCCCTGTCTCTCGCAAGTAATTTCCTACGTCGGCTACTTTTATGAGGCTCAAAATTATTTAGACAAATAAGTAACGAATAAAAATCGGGGTTACTACAAATTAACGAAAGAGAAGGAGCCTTGGAGGGACGGGAACTTGTATTGTCCCATAGTGGTGAGAAATACTTTCAAACAGCACTATAAATCAATACGATTAAGAAGTCGTTTTTGGGGGTGATTATTACGTAAGGAAAACTTTAACGTAAAACTAGAGAGTATTCCAAGCTTATATGTCGCAAATTGTTGTTCTTGCGACCACACTACTACTATAGGAGAGTAGCGAAGCCTTTGTCCATGTATCCGTTACTATTAATGTTAGTTGGGCGGATGCTCGCACCCATAATATGGTGTGGGCTTTCTGACCGCAGCCTAGTAGTCGTGCGGAACTCTCAAAAATAGTGTTTATTAATGTCAGCTTATCATATATCCATAGTCCTTAATAGAATCAACAACAAATTATATAATAATTGTAATAAAAAATCATATACAGGAGGTAATATAAATGATGCCCCAACGGGGTAATAATGTTAAATATACTCAACAAAATATCCCAATAAATTGGGGGTCAAAATTCTACATTTTCAAAAAAAATACATGGAAATTTTAGGTTTTTTTTTTCTAAATTACGACAACACCGCATCGTAGGCTCATCATTACAATAGCAAACAAGACCGTTAGAGCCAGGCGCGGCGAATTAAATGATAGAATTATCAAAGAATTAGTTTTATATTAATTAATAACCGATTTAGAAACTGTATTAAATCTGAAAAAACTTACCCTGGCGCAGACGTAGGCTCCAGTTGTGGCCAAAATTAAATTTTCCTTCAAGAAAAATCGTTGCCCGAGTAACAAACCCAGTTCCAGGTTGGACGAACTTTAAGATAGTATGGTAACAAATGAACTTAAGCCGAACTTAATAAAAAGCTTAAATACATTATTGAGTCTACAGAGCAAGAAGAAATAGTTTGGACAAAGGTTAAAAGTGCCATAGTCGAGAGCACAACACTTAGGCAAGGATGAAACAAGAAATAAAAAGGAAGTTGGATAACCGATGAAATCCTTGAGTTGATGGATAAAAGACGCAGTAAAAAAGGCAGCGATCAGTACCATAAAATCAAAAGAGAAATAAAAAACAAGATAAGGCCAGCAAAACAAGGCTGGATAACACAGCAATGATAAGAAATAGAAGATGTAGATGCTAAACACGACACTTTTAATTTAGATAAACGCATAAAGGAAGCAGCAGGATTATTTAATAAAAGAAAATCTGGAATCCTTGTGACAAAATCATACCGGATATCAAAAAAAACTAAAAGAATAGTGTAGCTGCTGAACCAAGGCATAGATATAACACCAGAGGAAATATGATACGTAATATCTTCAGCTAAAAACAGAAAAGCGGTAGGGCAAGACGACCATAAAAGAATTTATGGAAAATGCGAATCCTTTATGGGCGACACGTAGTTTGGATTTCTTGGTGGGTTCGGGACAAGAGAGGTTCTGTTTGGCATTCAAGTCTTAGTTCAGCGATCTAGGTATGTGTGGGTGTCAGTATATGCCTGTTTCATAGATTATGAGAAAGCGTTTGATCGTTTCCAGCACGAAAAGCTCATAGAATCGCTAATCTATACTGGAACCAGACTGCTCAAATTAAGGTTGATTGCCAACTGCCCGAAGAGGTCCAAATAAGAAGAGGTGTACGCCAAGGTTGCATATCGTATCCGCTGTTGTTTACTATCTATAGTAACAAAATAATAGAGAATGCACTTCATAACTGCGAACAGGGTCTGACCATAAACGGCATAAAAATCAACAACCTACGATATGCCGATGACACTGGCATAATAGCATATATGTTGGAAGGCCTGCAAGAGTTGTTGAATCAAATTGCTGCCAAAAGTTCGCAATTCGGGCTTAACTTAAATGTTGGGAAAACAAAATGGATAGCTATATCTAAGAAAAAGAACATTAGAGCACAGATCGCGCTAATGATAGATAGGAGATGTTCAAAGTGTCTTCCCCACAAAGTACAAACGCAAAAATAAAAGTTAAAGTCACGAAAGGAAAAATTAAAAAAGCTGAATATACGTTGCGTATTTTATTCAATTAACACTCTTCTAAATATAGATACCGATGAAGTAAAACTAACGATAAATTTTTAGATTTATCAAATTTGTTTTAAATTTTTTGCGAATGTCTCACAGCCCCAATAAAATAAATTTCAATCTTAACCACGTTTAACTAACTTATTTAAATCTACGTCAAGTTAAAAAGGCACAAAGAAAGGGTTGGACGAAAAGATTTTAAGATTTTTGGGGGGGAGGAAGCATTGGAGGCTTGGTTTAATTTAATTAGAAAAAAATACGGTCATGTACAGAATAATGATATTTATTGAAACTCCCCAAAATGGGTCGTATTATTCAAGTTTATTGGGATCTTTTTTTATTTTAAAAAAGTACCACATACCATATGTAAACGTATACTAGTAGTTGAGCACGTGTTATTTTTCTACCTTTAATATCGGCTCATTAACGTGTAATAAAATATTAATAAGAAATTTTTGTCGAATTATGATGCATTATCATGGGATATTCCTTTTAAAAAATTCGAAGATGCGTCTCGTCTCTCGTATGTTTAGTCCACAATGTTCTTTACTGACCAAAAAGTGTAACAGCAAGTTGTCCAGGTGCGTGATAAACTTGTACCTAGCCCTGCCTCATAGGTTAGGTACCTATCGTGGGTAGGATTAATTTATTTTAATATAATTCAAGTCGGTCAGGAAGTTAACCATGGCAAATTAACTGCTATCGTAGTTGAAAAGTTGTCAGATTTCAGTTATTCAAAATACTGAACTTTTTTTCTTTACTTCTTTTTTATGAAATCTCTTTGCCTCTATTATTGTCAATAACTTTTATTTTCAAAAAAGTAAAAAAATAAGATTTGAGTTTCTTAAATTATTTAACTAATTACTCATTAACGGTGGCAAATAGGATTCATATTTATAGGAAGTTTTTTGCTTATTTTGACATCAACTTTATCCCCTTGAAATTTAAAATACACGCTGTGTATTTGAATTCACTGCAATATTTGTTTCTATCAATTCACGTTAAACTGTGTGTATTTAACAAAAATCAAAAAGAATGCCAGAATCGCTGCTTTTTGATTAAGGAAGATGCGGAATGTATTGCTTTATCATTTATCAAATAACAATAACCACAAAGTTTGTTATTTTTCTATGCTGACCTAAACCACTCTATTAAGGCAATCTTTTGCTTAACTGGATTTTTAGGATATCCACTCCTCATAATAGTGTTATAAACTTTAGAAATTAACTTAATTTATGACCAATAAAGTTCAACAGCAGATTTCAGGTTATATGGGCCAGTTAAAAGTAAATTTTTATAAAATGCTATTTAAAAGAAAACTTAAGAAGAAATTAATGCTAGAAAGCACGGATAGTCCACCATACAATTAATTACTTTATGTTGAAATATAATGAAAATATCTCGAAAACTGTAGCTTCGAAAGATTTGAACCTTAGAACAACATTTTTGGGTAATATTTACAAAAACCAAAATCTGAAAACCGCATATCAATAGCTGATTTACTTCTAAAGTTATGATTTTTTTTTATATGTTTTAACATTTTTTCAAATCACTCGTAAACTAAAGCTCCAACGAATTAGGACTTTATAACAAAATTTGTAGTCCATATTCATGGAAACTTAAATCTGAAAACCATATATCGCTACTAGCTTTTGTTACAGTTAGATTTTTTTTAAATATTTTATCCCATTTTCCCCCCTTCAACCCCCCACCACCCTACCCAAAAGATAATCAGTTGATGGTCACCCAATAGAGAATTTTTTTTGCCAAATTTTGTTAAAATCGATTTAGGTGTATATCGTGTATACAGACACACAACAGACAACAGACCGACAGACAACTTTTTTTTTTGTCGATTAAGGTGTTTTGGAATCTCATTTTTGATAAAACTAAGAAACGTTAAAATTTCACGATTCAAACATCCAAAATAGGTAAATGAGAATGTATTTTAGCCTCTATTAAGATTTTTACACACAAACCGCATAGATATAACATAGCATAGAGTTCCAAAGTGATCGATTTTCAGACGCCTTGTTTATCCAATATCATTCACTTACGGGTTGAAACTGTACGCTATGCTTTATACTCATGTATGCGATTTCTGTGGCTAATTGGTCTAGTTAACCAAAAGCATAGTCATTATACTTCGTATTGCAGAAGGGTGGATAGAGAGGACTATTCAAGAAAAATAAGTGTGGTTTCAGAGAAATACCAAAGTTGCTTCCCAATGCGGAATATACAGGGGGTAATATAAATGATGATGCACTAAATTTACCGCGGTTATAATATGAAATATACTGAACAAAAAATCCCAATAAAGTGGGGGTCAAAAATCTACAGTTTTTAAACAAAATGACATCGAAATTCTACGTTTTTTTCCAAAATACGACAACACCGCATGATAGGCTCAGTTATATAATAGCAAACTGGACGGTTAGAGTCAGGCGCGGCGCATTACATGATAGATTTATCAAAGAATTAGATTAAATTTTTCACTTACCAATGTTGGTTTTAAAAGTGTTTTCCCCACAAAGTACAAGCTGAAAAAAGTTCAAACTAAAAAAGATGTAGATGCATCGCGATGCCTTGAGTATTTTATGCAAATAACACCCTTCCAAACGTAGGTACCGATGAAGTAAAGCTAACGATACATTTTTGGATCCACCAAATTTGTTTTAAATTTTTTGCGAATGTGTCACAGCCTCAATAAAAGCAACTTTGATCTTGACCACGTTTACCTTATTTAAATCTGCGTTAAAGGCGCACAAAGAAAAGGTTGGACGTACAGATGTTTAGATTTCTGGAGAAGGGGGAAGAAAGCGTTGGAGGGTTGGTTGAATTAGAAAAAAAATACGGTCATATGCGGGATAATGATATTTGGGTGGAAAAAACGAAAATTCAAAATTGGATGAGTATCCCATCAGGAACACACCAAAGACCAAAGCGAAAAGAGAAATAATTAAACGATGTTTCGCCCTAGGTAACTAGCGTGGTCTCATCAGTGATTTCACCAGTCACCCTCCTCAAACATCATTTAATACCATCGTCCACTTTGATTTCCAACTTTAAATCACTCACAAATAGGCATCGTTCCACATGGTACTTATTATAAGTCACCGAATACGGGTTCGTCCTGGCGTGTTAATATTTCTAATAGGATTAACTCCTAAGGCAATTAAAACAAGAGAGAAAGAAGTTAAAAGAACCTCCGAATCAGTTACGTTCTTTCCACCCAAGATCTTTTGATCTTTTCTTTTTTTGGACTCTTTTCGGTTGAAGTAACTGATTCTATTAACACGCCAGGACGAACCCATATTCGGTGACTTATAATAAGTACCATGCGGAACGATGCCTATTTGTGAGTGATTCAAAAATTGGGGAGGGTGACTGGTGAAACCACTGATGAGCCCACGCTAGTTACCCAGGGAAAAACATCGTTTAATTATTTTTCTCTTCGCTTGTGGGATACTCATCCAATTATGAATTTTCGTTTTTTCCACCAAACATTTTTCGATCTTTTCTTTTTTTTTGCATTCTTTTCGATTAAAGTAACTGATTCGGAGCTTTTTTTTAAGTTTTTTTTTCTCTTGTTTTAATTGCCTTAGGAGCACAATCGTATTTAAAATATTAACACGCCAGGACGAACCCGTATCCGGTGACTTATAATAAGTACCATACGGAAGGATGCCTATTTGTGACTGATTCAAAGTTGGAAATCAAAGTGTACGATGGTATTAAATGATATTTGGGGAGGATGACTGGTGAAACTACTGATGAGCCCACGCTAGTTACCCAGGGCGAAACATCGTTTAATTATTTTTCTTTTCGCTTTGGTCTTTTGTATGTTTCTTGTGGGATACCCATCCAATTTTGTATTTTCGTTTTTTTCCACCCAAGATCTTTTGATCTTTTCTTTTTTTGGATTCTTTTCGATTGAAGTAACTGATTCGGAGGTTTTTTAACTTCTATTTCTCATAATGATATTTATTGAAACTCCAACATGATTCATATTATTCAACTTTATATGGATAAAAAATTGTTGTCAATTGATTTATTATGTGTTTACATGGGCTATTCCTTTTAAAAAATACATCTTTAGTTTCCAATACGCGTCCGCCCGACATTGTTAAATATTTTTTTTTGTTTCAGTCCTCATTTTTCTTCACTGACCCAAAAGTGTAAGAGCAAGTTTTTCCGGTGAGTGGCAAATTAACTACTATTGTAGTTGAAAGGTTATACTTTTTTGGTAATAAGTATAAGTAGGTGAGTAATAAAAACAGATATTGGTTGCTTAAGTAAATTCTTTCCACATAATAGTTTTTTTTCGTTTTTGAATATCTATCTGCTTCGTTTGTAAAAAATCTAAATGGAATTTTATGTAATCTCTTCGTCTCTAATATTGTCATCAATTTTTTATCTTTTCTTTTCAAAAAATTATGCAAATAATATTTGAATTTCTCACATCAATTAATTAATTACTCAATAAGGGTGACCCATATTTATAGGAAGTTTTTTGCTTGTTTGACCTGAACTATTGGCCTTTTAAGTTTGGTGCATCATTTTTAAATACACCCTGTATGTAAAGCAATTAATAAAGAACTAGTTTTAATGAAAAATAGTTGTATTGTTACTTTGTCAGTTTTAAGTGACTACATTGTAACCTTTATTTGGTCTTATGCCTGGCAGTCTGCAGCGGAGACTGAGGTGTGAGTTCGCTCTTTAAGAATACTTGTCAGTAAAGGCGCCAACTTATTTTACTAAAACTGTACATTTACTTTGGTAAAAATGCATTTCGCCTACCTCCAGTTGTTAACGAATACTCAAATAAGTGAAAGTGTTGAGATAGGTAAAAATAATAACACAGGATACTTTTTTTGGTAATCACAAATAGTGTATTTTAGTACAACAAAATAATGTAAAAAAGTAAATATAAATTTATGTAAAGCTTACTTTAAAGAAAAATATTAAAGGACCTATCACAAGGTTATTTTGTAGTAGAAAATACAAAGTTGTTTAACTTTCTTTTATTACAAAAAAAGAAATTAAAAAAACTTCCAAATCAGTTACTTCAACCGAAAAGAAACTAAAAAATAAAAGATCTTGGGTGGAAATAACGAAAATTCAAACTTGGATGAGCATTTCACAAGGAACACAGAAAAGACCAAAGCGAAAAGAGAAATGATTAAACGATGTTTCGCCCTGGGTAACCAGCGTAGGTGATCACTGATTAAGTCATCACTGATGAGCCCACGCTGGTTACCCAGGGTCATCACTGATACGCCCACGCTGGTTACCCAGGGCGAAACATCGTATAATCATGTCTCTTTTCGCTTTGGTCTTTTGTGTGTTCCTTGTGGCATGCTCATCCAAGTTTGAATTTTCGTTATTTCCACCCAAGATCTTTCGGCTTTTGTTTTTCTTTTATTAGTTGTTAAACAGTTGGAAAGTTACTAAAAAAATTAGGGTTTAAGACAACCTACCAATTTGATTAAAATTTAGATATTTTTTTATATGGGGGAAAATATAACCAATGCAAAAATTTGCAAAACCTTTATCGTTTGAAAAATATTTGGTTGAAAGCTAACCATCAATCAGATTTAAGTTTTTTTCTTAAAAAACTGGAATTTACCAGCTAAAAAAGAGTAATTTTTAGTGGGATACTATCATAATAAAATAGTTAAACTAGAACCACCGAAAATAAGTGTACAATCACTTGCTGTTTTCAGCATAAAAAAAAATGTTGTTAATAAGTACAAACCCATTCTAAGTTAGAAATAGTTAAAAAAATACCTAAGTAAATTGCTTACCCATAGTACCTAAAAAAAATGAGAAAAGGGTTAAATGTTACCTCATCTGGACATCTACTTTCAACATCTGTTTAAGTTATGTTGAACTGGTTATCTTACCAATCAGTTTGGCAAAAAAGAAGACGAAGGCTTGCAAGGCAGGTGCATCAGTAACACACAGAAAAAAACCAGAACAGTAGTTGAATACTCTTAACATACAGGCTTGGAGTCACGATATCCGAAAAAAATAAAGTGAGACTTTATGTTCCCACTTCAGGTAGAGCAGTAAGTCAAAAAGTTAAGGTCTAAATGGAAAAAAAACAGGTATCAAAATTTGGAGATAACATGGGCAATGCAATAAAAATTGGGTAAAACGGCGGGTAAAAAAAACTACGTACCTTGGTTGGCATGTGGCCTAACAGTTTCCAATTCTTAAAATTGGGGTGCTTTTTTAGCAAAAGCTAACATGCCGTGGATCTTTGTCAAGTTTTAAACTTAGATTAGAACAAAGATTATTCTCGCATGGGAAAAATACCCCGTCTTTTTGGCAAGGGCAAAAAAAGTGCTACTTTGCTTCACGAAAAATTGGAAAAGGAAGTGTCAAAGATTTGACGAAACTCTTAACACAGGTGTCAAAAGTCGACCAGTTTTTGCTGGATTTTTATAGCAGGCCATAAAGAAAACAAAGACGCCCAAATTATTCCAATACGAATCGCAAGAACTACCAACCAACCTATTATTGTTCTCTGTTTAAATGACAGATTTTTTAAAATGTTCTGTGATAATTTTATGACAACCTCACAAATATTCAAGTTGAAAATAAAACTTCATATCGTTTTCTGCCGAATTCCGTCCGTTTTTCCTCACTCAACCTGATCTACAATGGATAGCAAAGATGCAAAGACTATCCTAGCCAACCGCCCGCATCTCCAAATGGTTAAGTTTTTAGATGACTTCCACCAAGGGCACTACAAGGTTAGTTTATATTAAACTTTCCCTAGAGGAAAATAGAATTGTTAAAAAAATCGAAAACATCGCTTAATCATTTCTCCTTTCGCTTTGGTCCTTTCTGTGTTCCTTGTGGGATGGCTCATCCAAGTTTGAATTTTCATTATTTCCACCCAAGATCTTTTAATCTTTTGTTTTTTAGTATCTTTTCGGTTGAAGTAACTAATTTGGAGGTTTTTTAACTTCTTTTTTTTTAGGAGCATAATCCTATTGGAAATATTAACACGCCAGGATGAATCCGTATCAGGTAACTTGGATAGGTACCAGTGCGGAACGATGCCTATTTGTGAGTGATTCAAGGTGGGAAATCAAAGTGTATGATGGTGTTTAATGATGTATGGGGCGGGTGACCAGTGAAACCACTGATGGGCCTACGCTGGTTACCCAGGGCGAAACATCGTTTAATCATTTCTCTGTTTGCTTTGGTCCTTTGTGTGTTCCTTGTAGGATGCTCATCGAACTTTGAATTTCCCTTATTTGCACCCAAGATCTTTTGTTTTTTAGTTTCTTTTTCTATTTTAATTGCCTTAGAAGCATAATCCTGTTGGAAATATTAACACGCCAAGACGAATCCGTATCAGGTAACTTAGATAAGTACCAGTGCGGAACGATGCCTATTTGTGAGTGATTCAAAGTTGGAAATCAAAGTGTATGATGATGTTTAATGATGTATGGGGCGGGTGACCAGTGAAACCACTGATGAGCCCACGCTGGTCACCCAGGGCAAAACATCGTTTAATCATTTCTCTTTTCGCTTTGGTCCTTTGTGTTTTCCTTGTGGGATGCTCATCCAAGTTTGAATTTTCGTTATTTCCACCCAAGGTCTTTTGATATTTTGTTTTTTTTTATATATTTTGTTGTTGTGTTTGGCTATACAGGGTTCGACAGTTCTGGTCTAGGGTGCCGAAATGCATGTGTCTGAGTAAGAACGATATTTAATTCAGATGCACTGAAGAGAGATGCCGGCTAGGCAACGTTGTCAAGGGAACAGTTTAGGAAAACTGCTGCTTCGAACACGCGAGCGTGAAGGAGATCGTAGACGTAATTTTTCAATTAATTAATCAATTAATCACTTGGAAGATCTTAAGATTATTTTAATTTATTTGATACTGAAATAAAGCAATTAAAATTCCACAAAATATTTTTTATGTAAGACATAAAGAGCAGGCCTCCGTCGTCTCTTTACATCTAAGAATTTTAAAAAAAACACCTCTGTTATTAAATTTAATATTTTTAAACTAGACGTGGACACGGTTACAAGAAATCTTCTAAGTAGAAAGAGTAGAGGGTTGCAGATTGGAAAACTGCGGTACGTTGTTTTATTGTTTTATTCTTTTAAAAAAGGATAATTTTCTTTTAAATTTATTTCAACAAGATATTTCGTGAGAACGCGAACGATAAATTATCTCGTAGAGTCGGGACTTTAGCGTAACTGGTTACGGGAGGTCAGGCTCAGACTTTTCGCAGCTTTATTGAAAGAGCAACGTCAATCGCTGGCAAAAGTTTGTGGATAAATGGGCATTTTAATTATTTTAGCGCATTCTAATTCAAAACTGAAATAAGAAAATACTCATAATCACAATTTTACGCCCTTTGAAGGCAACATTTATCGTTAAATTTAATTTTGGGTGACAGCGGCATCAGCGTATCGGTTTCTTAAGTTTGTTATCTGTTTCGCTCTCATTTCCTAGCCATTTCGCTTCTTTTTCAATACACGCTATTTCGGCACCCGAAACTGTCGAAACCAGTATAAGCGTCTGTTTGACTCTCAGATATAAAAGTCTATTTTTGACATACCATAACAATTTACCTAGACGTATGGAATATGGTTTATTTATTTGATTTAGTTTCCTTGAAAAAATTTTGTTATGTAAGCGGGTACTAAAAAAAGAAAAGTTGTGGTTTAAACCAGGTTTGGTTCCAGAATTCCATGCTAAGGAAAAAAGTGGACACCAGGACAACAAAGAAAATAGTAGTTATCATATTGCCAACATTTTTAGCTTAGCTGAAAAGTTGGGTTGTCAAATTTGTTTTTCAATAAAAAACCGGGGTTACCAAACAAAAGAAATTGATCAAACGACCATCAAAGAATTAAACTAAGTTTAATCCAAAATTATAGTGTTGGGATCCCAACTTCACGGTGCTGTAAAAAGAGTATATTATTATCCTCTGAGCATTTCCCTAACTAGTATATGCAAACATAAGACAAAAGTAAAAGAAGAGGAAATGATTTTATCTAATTTGTAGGGAAAGATTCAGAAAATGGACTTTTGTAGCTTTTTGTGAGACAGAGAAGACAATTAATTTAAAAAAAATCGCGTAAGCAAATTTTATAGACTTGACACTGTTGAATAAAATTTATTTCTTAAGAAAAAAAAAATTGGTTTGTACAACTTTTAAGGTTATCATTTTGGCACAGATTTTTTTACAAAAAAACAAAATTTTGATCAATGTGAAGCATTAATTTGTTTAAAAATGGTTAGAGACTAAACAGCTTAAGGTGTGGTGTTAGATGATATTTTTTACATTTTTTATGTGTCAACTTTTATACCAGCTATAAAAGTCATAGCACCACTAAGAACTATTTAACAAAACCATTTAAAAAGATTATATAGTTTGGCAAGCATTAAACTTCTGAGAAATTGGCATGTTTGTTATTTTGTGAAAATTTAATTTACGATTTCGTCAAATAATACAACAGACTGCCCGTAAATTACTAAATGAACATGTTGCACCCGATAACCAACCGGATACTGGGCTATTAACTTTGGATAGGGCAACACCAGTTGCTTTAAGCACACTGTCTGAAAAACAAATTACATTAAGCTGCAAAATACTACGGTCTTTATAATAAATAAATAATATTAATAACCAATGCTTTCGGAAAGTACATTTTTAGAGAGAATTGAAAACAGGACTTCCAAAATAAAAGATTTATAGTTATGTGAAAAATTAAAATAATGGTCATGGGGATGACTTTTTTTTTCAGAAAACTATCGACTCCGTGAAAAAAAAATGTAAAATACTTTTTTGCAGGCTATACAATTTCCTTTCAATCGCTGTGTTTTTCGACTTTATAAGAATCGTATTTGTATGACAAATGGAGTTCATTTTTTTATGAATTTTAAAAATTAAATATTATAAATAAATAAAAAATTAGATGTTTTAGATACTAAAATTCCTAATCTTTTGCTTAAATATTACTGTCGCAAGGCTAATAGTTGAAGAGATATAAGCGTTTGAAACTGATGTATTTCTAGCTTAGACTATACCATGTACAGCAATTTTTACCAACAAATTCAAATGTTTCGACAAATTGGTGACTGGCATTATTATAGTAAGGCTCACAAATACAATTTTGAATTAATAAAAACCTTAAAATAGATATTATCTCGGATGCGTACAGAATTAAGGAGGAAAGGTCAGAAATTAATAATATAGTTAGGAAAATCAACAACTATGGTCTCTATCCACTGAATTTTAATTATTTTTTGATAAAAACCTGACAGTGGGAGTAGTAGTACAGGGGCCGCCCGTGAGTCTGGCAAATAGGCCTCTTCATGGGCCCTTTCTGCAACTCTTTCTTCTGGTCTCTCTGTCTTCTTTACGAAGTTCAGTATGTCGGCCCATTTAAGCGAGTGCAGTTCTTCTTCCTCTATCATGGGAACTCTCCACTTCAGCTGCTTTGATCTGGCATATGCATCGCACTCTGCTATTAAGTGCTGCACCGATTCCTTTTTAGCCCGCAAGCGGGACAGACGGGATCTCCTGCTACTCTCAATTGCGTCAGATGTTTGTTCAGTCGATTGTGCCCCGTCATTATCCCTGTCAGCAATCCGATCTCCTTTCGGGTCTTTCCTAAGAGCCATTTAGTTCTGGCTATATTCGTATCATCCGCGAATAGCTTGGACTGTCTGCACTCTGACTCTTGCCTCCAAGACGTCTTTAGTTGATTGTTCGTCCATTTGTTGAGCTCGCTCTGTACCTGTTTTCTTGTTATTCCCAGAATAAAAACCTAACAAGTTTCGGTAGTTTAGGCTACCATGATCAGGGGTTTCTTGTTTGAGCTATAGCATAAGCTATAGCATTCGTCGAGCAAAAACCAATGAAAATTGAAATAGACTGAATTAACGGACCATTAGTACCAACAGCAATGGAGAAAGAAGAAGGGTAGGTTGTTAGGTCTTACCTACTTAGGACGTCCAACTAAAATACCAAACAAGCAATTGGGCTACAAATTCCCCCATTTTTTTTTGAGATGTGTATTTTTCTGCCCTCAATACAAAATGAACTGTCTTGCGCAACAAAGTTGTGACTAAAGGCTCGGCGCACCACTCTAAGAGTGTGCAATTTTGGATGCATCCACTAACGCCCACCATTTTCTTGTAAAAGTTGGGCCAAAAAAAACATACAATTTTTTTGCCTGTAGTTTTGCTACCGTAAGTTTGATTTTTGTTATTTTAGCTTCTGCGAAAAGCTAAAGCTTCAGACTATACGAATATTTTGTCAAAATTGACATTTCAAAAATCCAAGACGGCGCATGATTTTTAAGACTCACCATTTTTAACACCCCCCCGCCAAAGTTTGATGTGCACCACTATACTCGATTTTAAACATTTTCCACAAAGAGAAGTGTTCATCGTGCACAGAGAAGTATCGCTTCCAAAGATCGGACAAGAAGTAATAAAGAATCGGACGAGATTTAACAAATCCTTAGTAAAACAAAAATTAGAGGTTTTATAAAGGGTTAAAATACTACTTCCTTCATTGGCGTTACTTCTTGTCCGATTGTTAGAAGTAATACCTCTCTGGTGCCCGACAAAGACGTGTCTTTATGGCAAATGTCTAAAATTGAGTACAGTGGCGCACATAAAATTTTGGCGGGGGTGTTAAAAATGGGGAATTTTAAAAATCATGCGCTATTTTGGATTATCATTTTTGACAAAAGTTTAATATAGTCTAATGCTTTAGCTTCTGGCAGAAGCTAAAATCACAAAAATCAAACGTACGGTAGCAAAAATACATTTTTTTTTCGGCCCATCTTAATCCCCTGACCAAAGATCAACTAGTGTGCTTGACCTAACTTTTACCTAAGTGTTCGATACACCGCTGCCTATAAACGAGTTGATTGATTGATTGATTGATGTACTATATACAGCAAGATACGGTTTAGGGATTCCTTGACACTGCAGCTGATTGCTTATTGTATCCCTTGCTGTATTCTTTCACCTAAAAGAAGGTCAATACCTTTGCTAAGTTCAGCACCCTTTTTACCAGTGTCCTCTAAGAGCCTCCCTCCTGAGAAGATGCCCCTTCTAGAAAGTGCCGAGTTCTTCAGGGTGCCGATTCTTGAATTTCGTAGGAAAGGTCGCACGGGAACGGTCACCTCTCTAATATCGACCAATACCAGGCTTTGCTGCTATCACGAATTATCCGAAACCTATCCGACCACGGCCGAACGTCACCCGATTGCCCTGTATTAAAGGAACCATCCTACACTGCATACACCTGCCTTTGAGCAGGAGAACGGGTGCTCTTAACGAACGTTAATCGAGTCAGCTTTGCACGTGCGCCATACAAACTTCGAAGTTTCTGAGCCGCCTTGTTGGTCGAAACGAAGGATGTGAACGTTCCCAGGCGACCATTCTCTCAAAATTCAAGAATCGGCACCCAGTAGTTAAGTGACAGGCAATTAAAGATGATGTGAGAGGCTGATTCGTCGTCTTTATCACACAGTGTGTAGGTGCTTTCTCAGTGCGCAGTGATCGGTTATGAGTCTATAGAGAGTATAGATGAATAGTTTTTATGATTTAGACAATTAATTTTCTTACTATCTGTCAATAATTTTACATTGCAATATTTAAAAATGTTACATTTTTAAATTTAATTAGTTTTTAGTTAAATTGGCCAGTGCGCCTTGTATTCTGTTTCCTCTAAATGCAGACTTTGTTTACTAGTTGGTGAAATCACTAAATATTTTGTCTTCGTAAATAAGACATTGTAAATACAAAATGAGTAGAGTCGGGTGTTTGTCTTTTTGGGTAATAATTAATCAACTAGAAGTTAATTATTATTTTGTAACTAACAAGGTCGAATTTCAAAAGAAATTATGGTGTCTTTCGTAGCCTGGTTATTGTTTCCTTTCCTAAACGACTGGAAGGTAAATATCGGATTGTGGAGCATACCATGCCATCTTTTGCTTTAACTTTAAACTGTTACTTATAATCTTTAAGTATAGGAAAAAAGATCTCTATCGGTATTGCTGACTTTCAGCCGTAGAGGAAGTGGAAAAGATCAAGGTTATTTGGTGTTTTTGAGGATAAACGGTAGTCTCAGGTTACGTGATAAAATACATACGTCACACCTATATGTTATTTTAAGATGCTTTTTAATTTGTAATTAATTATCTTTCATTTTCTTCCCAACATATCCAAATTTTGGTTCTTATCTTTAAAAAAATTCCAAAATAAAATTATGGTCTTTTTCATAATGAGTCATCCTATCGAAGTCATGTTGTTCATGAACTGTCATTGACCCAGAAATGTTCTTGAACTTGAAAATTTGCTTTCTTTTTCGAAGCAGCTGTTAATGCCTTAGCAGTAATTTTTCGTCTCGTTTATAACTTTCCCGTATCCAGTGATGGAATTTTCCAATTTTTGAACCACAATTTTCGCTGCCATGTGGCGTGGCCATGATGGGTCGTCGCCCTAGTTAACCCTCGTAGAGGGTCGGTCTGAGATCGTTCCGAGGTCGTTCCAGGATCGTTCCGAGGTCGTTCTTCTTTTTTTTATCTACCATGCCGAGACCTAATTAAAAGGAGTCAGAAGACCACCTGCTAGAAACGTAGAGCTACCCAATGTGACTCTAGCAGCCTAGTGCCTTGATTTTTTCTAGAAGCCTGCCCATTATGCTTCTCTAGTTTTATGGTTTGATGGAGCTTCACAATGACAGCTAAGTACAATGGTTTTTAGAATAAGAATTTTGAATTTAGCTTTTTATTTTTTTTTTAAACTTAACTTTTTTTCAATTAAATTTTTGTCTCGGTAATGGTAAAGTTAAAACGAAGTTTTCATAAATTTAACGTATAAGTTAAGAAAATGTGATTAAACATTTTTTTATTACATTCTCGGTTAACATGTGAATTAGGCAAATTGGGTTAGTTATCATTATTATATAAAATACTAACGTTTTTTTATAAATTTTTTTTTGTAAACAAAGACACTTTTGGTAGAATAGATGGGAAGCAGTTAAAATTTACTGCATTTTTTGTTTAATTAACTGGAGGTTATGTTAAACCATATTATTTATTTTGACATTTAAAATAGGTTTCGGACAGTTTAACAATTCAAGAAAACCTTTAGTTTTGTTTTGATGTTGGTTTCTGGTTTTAATTATGTAGAAACTAATTAAAGCAAAATTTAGGGTTGTTTTTAGTTGTTTAACTGGAAGTTATGTTTAACAAAATTTAGCCTTATATTTAAACATGAGTTTAAATGAATTTTTTAAATCTTTAGTGACTTTTGATTTTTAACTAATTAAAAAAATTTAGCTTGTTTTCCCAATTTTTGGGCATTATTTTCTATCCTACAAGCGGTTAAAATCTAGATAAACAAGTGTATCGATAGTTCTTCAATGTAAACTATAGAAAAAAATATATAATATACCTTTTTACCTTTAAGGCTTTAGTGAAATAAGTAAATAATTAGATGACTTTTCTTTATGAAACAAAAAGCTAAAAAAAAACAACAGCTAGTTTATACTTACTAATTTTCCTGTTTTAAGGGTAAGTAAAATTTGATTTTACCTTTTATTTTAATTATAAATATTATGAATAAAACAGTTGGCACTCATATTAGTCCAAGTCTCCTTACTCATGCCTATTTGCTCACCAGATGAACAGCTGCCAGAGCCAACATTTTAAAATTAAAATCTAAAGTTCTAAATAACATAAAAAAAATTTTCTATAAAAAAATAATTAGGACGAATTCTGCAACATATGATGTTTAGAACCTGCATAATATTTTCAAGCAGATGCGACTGAGGTTTTTACCTCCCTTTATACCAAGGAAGTTAATTAACCACCTTTGGGGTGGTGTGCCGATCCCTTGACCAGAATTTCGAGGTACGAGGCTGTCCACTTCGCATTGAGAATGGAAAAACGAATATTTAAGCAAAAAATGGTTACCAATCCCTAGAGCTATTCTGTATCCCGATGTAACCTATATAAGAATACCTCGCAGTTCCAATACTAGAGTTGCCAGGAAATCTTATTTGTTGCATAAAACTACTTGAAATAGGTCTTGTCGTAGGTCCCGACGGATACATACTGAACGATCACGGACTGCATTTTAGTGATGTAAAAAACCACGACCCATTCCCTGACATGACATGACAGGATGCCGAAACAGACTTGAGACTAGAAGTTCAAGAGGGGGGTATTCTTCAACTCGAATATTTTAAAAATAAGGTTATTTATCATTTTCGACATGCTTGGTTGCCTTTTGAATAAAATCAGTGTGTTTGTTTTTCATGTCTACCTTGCCCATCTGGACTTTAAAAAACACAACACTTGATAGCGCAATATAGATATGAATGAGGATCACCACACTGTAAAAAATTAAATTTTTGATTCACTAAATGCTCATAGAGTGAAAATACTGCGAAAGTCACTCACAATAGTGTTTCATTGACATGAAAAATTTCACTCAATATGTCGTGGACTCGTTTTGATAAGAAATTTCGTTAAAACAAGTCCACGAAAAATTGCGTGAAATTTTTTGATATTTAAATTGAATTTGTGTGGACACCATTGACACAATGTTCGAACTTGTCAATGTCATACACTTTCCACGTGATCCTGACTTACCTTACACCATTTTGAGTGACTTTCACTCAATTTTCAGCGAGATATTTTTTCACTCAAACGCCTTTGAGTGAATCAAGATTTCTATTTTTTTACCATGCATGCTTTGCGTGAAAACCGAACCATTATTAAAAGCGTAGTAATTCTTATAATTCAATTCAGGAATTAAGCTGCGAAAAATTGGCCATCCAAGTGATCAACTTACCAGAGGATTTAACTTTTTGTTCAATGTCGAACAAAAGCTAAAAATAGAAAATAGATTTTAGTTGAAACACATACTACTACGTTTTGACAACTACACAACCCCATTTTTTAAAAACAATCATGTTGCTGTCGTCAAAAATGCAATAGAAAAAGTACTGGTATTTTTTGTAATTGCACAATAACACTCATTTTTCATAAACAGTAAGCCTTGCGCTAATAATGTTAGGGCATTAAATCTAAATTATACCATCTACGACAAATAAAATTAAAAAAAAAATCTATATAAAAATGAAATCCCTAGGGTTTCTGTGAGTACTCTTTTCGTAAATTTCGAGTCGGCCAACTTTCAGCTGCTACTTTTATGTCCAATTGCACCGCAAATTCTTTCCATTTGATTTGGCTAAATCCTGATTTAATTTTGAATCTGGATTTAAGAGAGTTTGTTTGCACCAGGCCAGAAGAGAAAGAAAGAAAGCCTATTTATAGTGAAAAAAAAATAATATGAGGTATTTTAGCAGAATTCTTGTGATTTTCATTTACATTTGCAACAAGCGACTTTTCGTATTATATTTATTTCTTACAAAAAACGAAAAAAAAAACAATAAAAACAAAACACATTGATCTTTGTGCAAACATCTTTTTTTTACCAGTTTTTTTACTCTCTTCTAAAAATTTTTTTTTAATTTCTTCTAAAAATCAGCAAACAAAACTTTCATTCACTTTCCAAAATGGACAAACTACAACAAAAAAGTATTTTCACCAATAGGAAAATCACTTTAAATTATACCGTGGCTAAAATTACGTCGCGAAAGACCCGTTTTTTTACATTTTCACAAGAAAACCAACCCCACCCAATTCAACATAACCCCAGCAAACCCTACACAACACAGAAAAAGCAACCCGATCCCAAAAATGACTGTTGTAACTCTAGATACAACTGTCGTAGCTTTAGCTACTGCCTTAAAATTATCGTGGCGTCGTTTGAAAAATCGTTTGTTTGCCCTCCATAATACATGATCGTGACAGATCGTTGGGCTCTTCTATTTTAAAATTCCTTGTCTTCACCAACGCACTCAACAAATATGAAAACAAAACAACAGCTGATTAAATTTGACATTTTCGCTCAAAAAACTGACCAATAGGAAACAAGTTAATTTTTAAGCCTTGCCGAATGAGGTGTTAACCAAACCGGGTTTAACGACCCTTACATCCGGTTTTAAAATACTATGCAAATGAAAATCACCGTCTTAAATTTAAATCTGGTTTTAACTCTGCGGTGCAAATGGTCATTAGCGTACTATCCACTCACGATAACTAATCAAAACCGGCCTTATTTTATTCAAAATGACATCGCCTCTTGAATTTCATGGTTTTACGGGGAGCTTTTCTTCAAAGCCTTGATTCAGATGGAAGAATCCATACCACAGAAGCTGCATTACCAAGTTGAATGCCTGAATGCACTTTTTCAAATCAGACGATTCAGATCTGATATAAATTTTAGTTCTTCGTCCCCTCAAAGTCCGCATGAATCAGGCTTTAAATATTTTATGTTTATTATAATGTTTTTAAATTACATTTTACTGAATATTTAGTATTTTAAAGTGTTATATTGTTAATTTTTACAATAAAATTTATTCAAATAAAAATGGTTATGACTTTCACGAAAACGTAAAGGTATTGCGTCTAGAAATATCTATTATGCGAACTTTGCAATTTTTAAAGTATAATAAGAACCACTAAACTTAGCACATAACTTTCAGAAATAGCATGAATCCACTATTAAACTGTACAACGTAATAATGCAGAAAAGCAATAAGAAGTTTAATGAAAAACATCTCCAACAAGCCAACCCAACCAAACCTGACCCAACTAACCCAGCGAAAAATAGAGAGAATCCTTACCGACCCCGTGATATCTTAAAATGGTTTTAAACAAAAATCGTTTTCAAAGTTTGTTTCTTTTTTTTGTTCTTTTAGCTACGTGCCATTTCTACACACAAAAGAACAAACGAAATCGAAAATTTAATCGAAATAGATATCTACCTGAATATTTGCAAAGCTAACATTGCCTGAATTGGAATTAATCCGATAGAATCCAATATAATAGTACATTTTTTGGTTGTAGCCTTCAAATTATAAATCCTTTTGCATACCTACTATTTTTTAAGTTCCTTTCTAACCGCTTAATACCTAAAAAAACACTTTCTTTTTTGTGTTCCTCCAATTATATCTTAGTTTAGTATAACAGTAGTTTACATAACAAGCATATTATAATGGTCATTAAACGCCAAGATAAAGTTTGAAATGCGAGTTTCAGGCGAGTGTCTTAATTTATCTGAGCGTGTAATGACCACAACATGCAAGTTAGTGTACTATACGTACGACCAATAAAATTGTCACCATAAATATCAGAAATTACTAAGAATATTAAACGCGAAAACTCTTCAGTCATAACCTGAAGTTTCAATGACGTTCTATCTAAAACGCCAATACAAATTAGGTTACTAACCCCTAAATGCACCGTAGGCACTTAATCGCGATTTTCTATCTAATCCATTCTTTTTCTCTCTCGATCCCACATAAATGAACAAAGAGGAGGCATGGATTGGGACTTTTCATATATCTTTTTAAAAACAAGGTTTTTTTCGCCTAAAACTCCTTAATATGTCAATTTAACGAGACTTATTATATTGTATTTATTTACGTTTAATAAATATTTATTGTCTTAAAAATATAGAAAAATAATTCTTCTTGTGGTTGACGTCTAAGCTTTATTATTATCCTAAGAGCGTAAATGATACATGACAGTCGTGTTGGGATGTTCGTTAGATTAGTTATTATGGGTTGGTCGTAGGTAAAATATATTATTTTACCATTTTCACTTATTCTATTTTTTATCTAGTTCCAGAATAAGAGGTTCGCAATAGAAAATTGTGAAATTTTTTGGATGCAATAAAGTTCAGTTCAGTTTAGTTCTGTTTGAATAGTGTACCGTAACCTAAAAAACACTTTAAAACGAAATTCAATTTATATGCTTAAAAACAACACAAAACCATCAAAATCCCTTTTAACGTCTTTCTTCTTCTATGTCCAATGACAATCAAGTCTACTGACCATATAGATCAATCCTTAATCAGTTTTTACGATTGTCTCAAATATTTTTTGTATAGGTTTCGTCCTACAGACACGCAAATATTTCTTGAGATATGTACGTACATGTACGTTTAGTGGAATTGCCTACACAAGCAAAAGTGAGGGACAGTGACTTAAATTTATTAGCAGTGGCGTGTGTATGCGTAATAAAAAAGACAAAACCGATTATCGAATAAACGAAAGCTACGAAGTAAATGGGTCTTTTTTATTTCTTTCCACTTTTCCACCAATATTTTATAAGCATCATTTTTTTTCAATTTTTATTCATATAGTCTTTGGATTTAGTTGTCCATAAACATGGGTAAGATTGAAAAAGCTTAATGAACTCTGTCAAAAATTCTTTTGAGTAATTTTTGCTATCAGCTGCATAAAACAACTCTAAACAGAAACACGAACCGCACTTATATTATCGCCGATTTTTACCTACACACGAAAAAATATGTCCGTGTAACTTACAAATCTTCAAGTGCCGACTAAATACATCTTCGACAGATAATTTAGGCAGATATTGCCTACACACTGAGATATATGTTCGCCCAGATTTGTACGCGCGTACATATCTCAAGAAATGTTCGCGTGTCTGTACGCCTCTTAAGATGAGACATCTACGAATGAAGTTTTTTTTAATAATGTTCTGATCTGCTATTGTATTTCTTATAACTTTGGTCTATTTAAGTTTTGCTTGTTATAAATTAGGCGACTTGTATTCTTGAATTGCCGAGAACGGAACCTTCTAAGGAAATGGGCGCGGTTAGAAAAAAGTCAGATTGATATACGTAAGAGCATAAAAGTGCGAAGAGGAAACGGATCCTGTAGCGGGAGCGTTCCCGTTCCACATTTTTAAGAGAAGCTCACAGTTTTTCAGAATTTTAATTTTCAATTCATCTAAATTCAAAATTTTTATTGTTCCCTAAAACTTACAGTTTTATAACAATATGTGCGTACCTATAAATCTTAAACTTGTAATTATGAAGAAAAACTCACTGTTCTACAAATTCCCTTACTTTTAGAAAACTTTCGCTTAAGTGCAGTTTGGAAATTAATTTAAAAAAATTATAAAAGTAAATTATTCCTAAAAAAACTAAATACAAAATAAAAAAGAAGGTACTTGATAAATCCTAAGCTGAATAAGTAATTATGAAAAAAAAAACATAATAAAAAAAATGTGCAGTTCCGAAAAATATTTAGGAGAGAAAAAAAAAACTTCTTCCATAATATTAATTTGAATCAAGACCAGCACAAAAATTATTATTCATTTATAATAAATGAACGGAGTTTCAACATATTCCATATTTGTTCAGAAAGCTTTTTGGCAGTGCTAATATCGGGATTGTTTAAAATAAATATTATATCATCCAGCGAAGCTAACACGTTACGATTGGTTAGACAGGACATTCTAGTAATATGAGAACCAATGTTTCCTTTTGGTTGAGGTTGCATATAGTGCATATTTTGTTAGGATTAAATCGATATGCAGAGCCTCGGTAGGTAAATTTAACTAGCTACTCTGCATTGAGCAAATGTGGGAAGTTGCGTTGCAAGTACGATGCTGCCGAGGTTGTTACAGTAAGGTATGGATATAATATTAAAAAGCTAGAGTTAGTAGCTTGACGCATATTGGCTTCAATTAATTTCGTAAAAAATAGTGATAGCATTTTTTTCTTATTACGAACAAAGATGCTACTAGCCATATTAGAGGACCAGTTTATCTCAAAGTCGATGAATCTAAAGAGTTCAATAACTTGTGCCGCCCAGTTATATCGCGATTCAGAGTTTTTAAGTTCCAATTTTTTTCAAAACACTTTCGGTAGTCTGGAATCATGCATATTTAAATAATATTATTAACAGTTTGTTTAAAGAGATCAAAAATTAGGTTCTCCTTTTCAGTTTTCACTACGCTGTATTAAGTGGAAGATAAAGAAGTCTTTTAAAGAAGGTGGTTTAAACAATACTTATTATGAAAGAGTCAAACAGCTTTAATTTAGTACTCCAGTTATCGCACTTTCTTTTGGCAAGTATTGAAAAGACTGAGTCAGATGCTTGGTTTGCCTTTTCACGAGTTATCTCTGCTATCTCTTGAAAAAAACTTGAACAAGTAAATGTTACCCCAAGATAAATCTATTTTTTCACCTGCTCAATACGGTGGCCTTTATAAAAAAAAAACAGGTTCTATCTGGTAAAAACCACTTTTAGAGAAGGATAAAATTTTGGTTTTGAAACGGTAACCGTTAAGCAGTTCTGATCTGAGTACTCCTCCATGACTCTGATCTTGCATCTAAGATTAATCTCAGAATCAGAGAGGAATACTCATCACAATAGGACAAAAGAAGAATTTCAGAGTAGTTCAGAATTTTAATTACACAAACAACCGCACCTCTCGAAATAAAACGTTTTAATGTAGTAGTTTGTGTAGCTTCTACTGCCAGGTACAATCCTATGGACTGTAGGTATCTGAATTACCAACTAGATATTGAAGGCCTAGTCGTAATTGGAAATATCGGAATCTATGGCGCAGCCTTACAGTGTCGACAAACGGTCAGGGTTCTAAATTGGAACGGCCTTATCCATGCGCTGAGGACATGGTCAAAATAACCTTGTGATGTCGTTGAGGCAGACACATGAAAAGGTCATACGCGTAACTAATCCTTTTGACCTCGAGGATGATGATCCTACCAAAGATTGATTCCACAAATTGCGGTTTTAAAGGAAAATAGATTGATGAATCAGGACTCTGAAAGTGAATCGTTCTGGCAATAAAAGGGGTGGATAAGGACCAATTTTAAAAGAATATTTTCCTCCTTTTAAGACAGAGTTTAATATCACTTTGACTTCCTCCCATGTTCCAAGTTGGCGGGTCTCAGATTCGTCATCTTAAGTTCCGTAGCTTTAAGCATTCCATCTTGCGCGACATATAAACGCAGACGTCCAATTTCCGTCCCGAAATAACCTCGCTTTTGCATGACAAATAGTTATTTAAACCCACACAAACATTAAATAGAAAAACAGGAATACATCGCGGAGACTAACAGTGTCGATAAATGTCAAGGGTTCTGAAATGGGATCGCCTTTACTATGCTCCGGGGCAGGGTTAAATTCAACTTCAACAACAATTTATTGACAAAATATTGTAGACTCTTAACAATAGTTTTATTCTAGATTTATTCTAGATTCTTATATATTTAACCTAAAATAAGTTTTACGTAACTATAGTTCGCGCAGTGTAATAGTTAGGATTTTTATAGATACAGAAAAAGAAATTTCAAAAACCTGCTTGCAAAAAATTAGTAAAGTACCCAGCGGCGGCGCGTGGTCTAAATTTTTGGGGGTGCACAACTTTCGAATAAGGGGCGAGTGACGTTGGCAAAGTGCCGAAGGCGATATATTTTTTTTGGTTCCACGCCCTGCACAGAAGCCGTAGTAATCAAATCAAAATCGGTCCAGTAGGTCTGATGCTGGCTCAAGCAAACAGACAAAAATTCTAAAAATTGAATTTTTTTTATCTATATGGTCTTTTTAGAAGCCAACAACAAAAATTTAATTTATCAGAAGAAGATTAGAAATTAAGTGACTTACCTAGCCGAGTGCCTTGTTCCCGCCGGGTCCGGTCAAACAATTGGTATTGAAAATGTTCGCACAGGCTTTATTCATATCAGTAAAAACAGCAATAAAATCGTTAGAGAATAATTCACGCGCACCACTTTTTTCGTGTATCATTAATCTGTGTGTGGCTAGGACAAATTATTTTATACTTTTTAGTCCGTTTTATAAAAATGTGGTATAATAATGTATCATACTTTTAAAAATTCACAGACATGATTTGTATTGAAAATGAAGAAATCTTTTCTTTTTTGAGAAAAATTTTCAATGACCAATTCATTAAAATTTAAAATTTCATCATCTTCTTGGATATCATTGCGAGGGCAGTTAGCCTTTTCTGGCTCAGTGTACTTCTATACTATTTTTCTTCCAAAGGTAGTGAAGAAAATTTAATTATCTTTAAATATTGCACGCTAACGTTAGTCATCGAAAATTCAGCCATTAAAAATTTCCCAAACCGTCTCATCTAAGTAGTCTGCGAGCTCTGAGTGCACGTATTTTATATGCACATAGGCCACCTTATGTCCCAGGACTGCCGCAGGGAAAAAAGAATGCGAGAGGCAAAGGTTCGACCAATTAGATTGAAGATTCACATGAGCAGTGAACGAAGCCGTCAGGCGACGCGCTGGAGCTCGTTTGTATATTGGTAATAGATTAGGGACGTTTTCACGCATATTTAACGTCTAGCGAATAAGTTTTGTTAACTAGTTAGTAATTTATTGATAGGATAGGTTTAAGCAATTTTTTTGGAATTATTATTTTGTGGTAAAATTCTCTGAAGAATCATAAAATGTCAATGTCAAACACACATTTAAATTTTATGATATAGAAGAGACACATTGAATTTGGGAGTAAACGTGCACTGCACTTTTAATTATGTGATTTTTTAAAGGCGATGTTTTGCATCGTTCTCGGTAGAAAGTTATTCGTAAATATCGTTGTGTAATTTTTGAAAGGAGACGTAGATATTTGTTTAGGAAAATTTCCTATTATACCTTGTTTTGTCTATGTAGGACCATACTGGTGCCGCATAGGTGAGGGGATGGCTTGTAACAGTCAGGTATGTTTGTCTTTTATTATCAAAATTTAAAAAGGACCCAAAGTAAGCCCAAAGCTTTTTATCAGTATTATAAGTTATTGAAATTTTGTTTAATACGTGGGTTTTGAAAGTAAGTTTTTTATCCTATGTGAGGTACAAGTATTTTATTTGATGTGTGCGTTGGATAATAGTATATTTATTTATTAAGGTATTTGTAATGTTGTTGTTTCTACATTTGCTTACAATTTTTACTATTGATCGCTATCGTCCACCTATTATGGTAATCTACAAGCTTGTTTATGTATAATTGAGTTTTACGATTGGCTGTCTACGCAATTTTATGTGGGACTAAAACAGCGAAGTCCTTAGCGTAGATGAACCCTCGTGTAGAAATTAAAGAGCGTCGAGCCGAGGATAGACCCCTGCGAGATGGCCGCAGGTATAGCCCTCGGCTCGGCAATCTTGTCCTGAAATGGATTTGATGAATTACGTTTCTTAAAGTAATTTGGGTTCTAAATTAGAACCGCCTTTTCTATGCGCTGAGGGCATGATCAATGTAACCGCGTGGCTTCGTTGAGGCAGACACATAAAAGACAGACATAATCATTTCATTTTGATGGATTAACATTTTGTTACAAAATGGTCTTACTAAGGTATGAAGAACTATCAATATATTGGCGTGAATTATTTTTAAGATAAAAATTTCTATAAAACACAGCCTAATAAAGAACAATTTAGATAAAAACTCGTTTTAAGAATACAGGGACTAAAATAGTTAAGCATATTTCCTGATCTTACCTCCTCCCATGCGGTCTGTTTGTTATGCCCCAAGCCGGCAGGTCTCAGATTCATAATCTTAAGTTCCGTAGCCTTAAGCATCCCGTCTTGCGTGAATTCTAAATTCGGACGACCCATTTCTGCCTCGACGCTTACGTTTCTCAGATAGCGGAAAAATATTTCCCCCGTGTTCCACCTCGACGTACCCTCGCCCTCGCATGACAAATGGGTATTTAAGGGGCGGTGGCTGTTTTTCGAATCGGCCAAAAAATCCTCGACGCCATACGCGTAGACCTAAATTAAACAAAAGAATAAAAAAAAATTGCGCGTATTGAAGGTTGGATATAATTTTGCCCTGAAGGGTAAAAAGAATTTTATAAATAAATTGCTTATTTAATAATATGATCCTTGAATGAACGTCAAGTGCAGGCGGGACAATTCTTATGTACGTAGGCTACCTTGCTGGGCCCGTTGCGCGCCCACTATCTATGGTTTAGTCCTGGAAGCCTGTCTATTTTGCAAAAGAACAGATTTTTCTGGGCTGCAACCTTCTTACATCACACTGTAGGCAAAATTCCAAAACTAAGTAGCAAAAAGTAAGGTTTACGTTAGGCATTTCTGAAAACAAAATTGGCTTGAGAAAAGGTGAGTTAAGAAAAAGTCACATAAAGTTTACAAAAAAACCAACTAGGTAGGTTTTCCTGGAGTCCTGAAATGAACATTTGTATAACTCATAAGATGTCAGTATAATCTTTTCAAGCCTATTTTGGATATTTTTTTCGAATAGTAGGCGTTGACTCCGAGTGACATATTATAAACAAACTTGAATCAGATGTTTTCAGTTTCATAATCAACAATTTTGTGACAGTTTGCAAATATGTTTTGAGTGAAATATTTTGTGCCAAAGTAAGTAAAAAAACAGTTTTTGTTCCAATTTTGTTAGATAAAAACTAGGTGAACGCCAACGGAAGCCAACGTTACTTATAGTTTTTTTAATAGCGGCAAGTATGCTTTATTCGGAAACGTATATAAAAAAAATCGCAAAATTTGTTAGAGACCTAAGTTTAGGGTAGTGTTCCTGCTAAATAAATGTATTTGCACGACCATTTATATGAATAACATAAAGATGATTTAGTTTTTTTTTGTGTTTTTTTACTTTTAATTGAATAAACATGTATAATATTGATGATAGAGATGAAAATATGTTTTGTCGATAGGGGGCGCTGCAAATTTTTCCTAATATTTTTGAAAAGTATGATTTTTTACATAATTTTTATATTTTCAGCATGTTTGCGCTGTTGAGGAAGGCATTCCTGGAATTATGGTGTAGTGCTGTAAAAGAAAACAGAGTAGAAATTATTTAGTTTAGTAAGTTAATAATAATTTATAATAATTTTTTTAATATTACTCAAAGAAAATAAGTACTTTTGACTGTATGATAACAATTTTTAATTGAAATCGAAATATAATTGTAAAGCGGTATAAATCATTTATTATAAATATAATAAAATATAATTTATAGAAATTTCTTTATTTTAATGCAAAAAATTTATAAAAATTTTGTAAAACTATTCTAGTTTTAAAGGTATAATAAAATAATAACTTGCAGTGTAGCTTAAAAGTATCAAAAAGTGACAAATTAGAAAAATATGCTTTGTAAGCAGTAGGCTTAAATAAATTGAAAATATTACGATCTTTTGTATTCCGCACCTACGCAATGGTATTAATTTTGAATAACCTAAATCTGAAATATTTTTAAGCAGACATAGACGCATTTTCTTTATTTAGCGGATTTTGTATTTCTTTAACTTTGTTATTCTATGTATATTTGGACACACTGTATAATAATTTTGCCGTTTCGGCTTCTAAGCTATACCTAAACCATTTTACAACTATATGGGTTCACAGGTTGCTGATATAAAATATTTGAGTCAAATTTAAATTAAATCGGACAAAAAGAACATTATTGCAACATAGTTTCGGGATTTTGCCCACTGTACATCGTCTAAGACCAACAGATAGTTTCCAAAGTGCGACTCTTTTGACCTCGCCAGAGCCGGACACTCCAGCAGGACATGCAAGGACTATTCTTCGTCCTCCATGCACCGTTATACGACAAGGTGCGCCTGGTTCCCTGAGGAAGGAGATCCTTAGTGGGGTCTAAACGTGGCTTAAAGTATTTTATTTTAAAATTAGAATTGATAATTACCGGCGCGTTACAGCATTCGAATCCAATCAGTTTAAATCTATAGAATTGACCTATAAAATACAAACTACCTATAAACATAATGTCAGAATAAAAACTGGCTTAGCGTCCCATTATGTTATTAGTAAACAAGCACTCTATTCATAAAATTATTTTTTACCTTTTAGATCAGAATTAAATAAAAAAATATATGATTTAGATAGAGGTACATTATCAAAGCCGAAAATTATATGGATACGCCCTCCCCCACCAACGTAGTATTTTGTAAAGCTTGGTATAAATTCATTAAAAAATTTGACAGATAAGACACAGACTCTGTGAAGGTGAATAAAATCGTTTAAGATGTACTAAGATATTCCATTAAATTAAAGGTTTTATTACTAATTATTTTTTTGTTTCTAATGCTTTACTTTAATTCATTAAAAATTTTGATAAATTGAGGAAAAAATAGAAGCGAAAGCAATCTCTGCGTGTGCACGTTTTAATTTTAAAACTAACAAATTAACAAATTATTTATCCACAATACGCAACAAGTAGTATCGATCAGAATTGTCAACTTTCATCGTGAAATGCAGGTTAAAGCGCAAATCGGAAACGGAAATCTCTATAGCACACGACCAACTAAGCTTAATGATATCCCTTTCATTATCACTTCTTTCATTGCTCATGGGATGTTTGGCTTATTTCACTTATTTAAGTCCACGGTACACTTAACACGGTAAGACCATGCGCATCTCTGCGTGATGTGTCTGTCATCCCCGATACCCATGTGCATGGAAAAGTATTAGTTTTCCTTAATGTAATTTTGGGCCGACGCGCGTTTAATGTGTTTTTTGGTTAGTATGGGTTGACTTGCAGATTTGGGGTCTTAAGGTCCCTAGTAGGTGCCTCAATAAAGAATTTTTCATAAAAAATCAAAAATGGCAGCAAACTCTATACTTAGTATGTTTTCACATCGTGTTCAATACGCATTGAAAAGATCGTCGTCTTTTTCTTTCATAGAGCATGTTCTCTGTTTCGACAAATGGGCGTGATATATGAAAGAACGATGTGAAAACATACTAACTAAATAATTACCAAATATAATTATAATTAAATGTGCTAAGTGCATTTTTTATATACTTGGTCTTTTTAACCATGTACTTGGTGTAGCCAGAATTCCCAAACAACTATCTTTGAAAAATTCTGAACAAATCCTATCTGAAAATAAAATACGATTACCTATATGATTTCCGTTTTTAGCTTAATAATAGTAAAGTACCTACTTTATACAAAACAAAACTAAATTAAAAAAAAAATAAACAGGTTGAACTAAAACCATAGAATAAGTAATAAAAACTTACAATTTTTTGACTTTATTTTGTCGTTTATTTGGCAGACAATTATCCACTTCATTTCTAAATCTTTTTTCCTTGATAATCTAAAGTATTCAATGTGTTTTGTAATTCTGTCATAATTTTTACATCCAAAAACAGAGCCCATTGGTATTGTAAATAATTATAAATAAATTTTGATTCTGAAATAATCATTATAAAATAAAAAGTGGTACTTGCACAAGTTATGTATTGGTATCGTAGAACAGTCTTTCAATCAAATCATATAAATTTGGAAGGGCAAGCGCCTTGAGAATATTTCTGTTCTTTTACGGTTTCAAATAAAATATGAGAAAAATATATCAATGTAGTGAATTTATTTTCTCAATCGAGCACGCTAATAAAACTGACGTCAGAGTACTCTGCGTGCTCCCGGGTCTAATTTAGACGTGTCCTATGGGCGCACATCCACGTGATTTATTTTAAGAGTCAAGGTGGGTATCCATGGGGTTTTAAGGTTTTTGTGTTATATCCAAAAAAGCAATAACCGTTTATTCGAGCAAAGATTGGAGTGTGTGGAGCTTAAGTAGAAATAGGCTGATCTTCGTGAACTCATCTAATTTAAAATAAAAAACGAACGATTATTAAAGCTACGATTTAACACTTTTATTTTGGCGAAAAGCGTTTTTTTCAGTGCTTTTTTTAACGGAGAGGGGCATGCAGTAGCTGTAAAAAGTCAGTGTGCTTGCCAACGATTCGCTAGTTCAATATAAAAAAGCGAACAAACAAGAACTTTTTAATTTTGTCAAGTCGTCACCTTTGTCAAAACTGACATTTGCTAAAAATACGTGATAAAAGGATAAGAATAAAGTAGTTTTGAATGTTTAAATAGACCAGAGTTTGCATCGGTTTGCCTTCAAACAAGTAGATTTTGGCAGAGAATCTAAGGCAAATTCTGAACTTTTTGAAGATTTAAAACTACCTTATTTCTTAAAAAAATTTTTGAAGTGTTATTTTAAAATACTTGAAAGCAATGTGGCCTTGGATTCCCTGCTTCCCTGGTTCTATTATAAATTTTAAAAAACAAAACAACCTCATTCCCGACAAAACTAAACAATCTTTAAAAATGTAAAAGGTATACTTAAAAATCACGAAGTAAAGTTTTATTATAATATAAAACTCAACTTTTGTTACATCGGCGCTATTTAATTTTTTATAGTTCACTACATAAAGGTGACGACTTGATAAAAATATAAAGTTTTTATTTTCCCCTTTTTTACATTGAACTAGCGAATCCTTGGCAAGCACAGCGACTTTGTATTTTAGGTGTGCACGCACAGGAAACGTCTAAATTAGACGTGGGAGTAAAATTTAAATAGATCTCGGACAGCCAAGCAGCAATAAAAGAGCCTTAGCATGGCAACAAATAAATTGCAAACTAGTGGAGAACTGCCTACAGCTCCTAATAACCCTAGCCAACCACAACAAGGTAACACTTGCGTGAGTGCTGGGGCACACGGGGGTGGCTGGAAATGAAAATGCAGATATCCTAAATAGGAGAAAATCTAAAAAATAGTTCATAGAACCTGAACCTGTGTTTGGTATACCAATAACCTCAGTAGGTGGCCTTTTATAACCAGAAATGAACAAAAAGACTATTGAAACTAAACACCAAGACAAGAACACAGCAAAACAATGGTGAAATGCTCATCGGCATCACTGGTCGAGGAGATACTTCAGTTCTCGAGAGGTCAGATTAGAATAGTGACAGGGCTCTTCACCGGTCACTGAGCACTGAGGAAGCACCTGCATATAATGGGAATTTACCAGGAAGAACCCATTTATAGGCTGTGTGATGATGACGATGATTCGGCCTCTTACATTATCTTTGAGTGCCCGGCACCTGACTACTGGAGAACTCAGCACCTTCTCGAGAGGTATCTTCTCAAGAGGGAGGCTCTCAGAGGAGAGAGCGTGCTGAATCTAGCGAAAGTATCGAACCTCTTTTGGGTGAAAGAATACAGCAAGGGATACAATAAGCAATCTTTCTATATAAAGTAAATCAATTAATCAATCAAGACTTAAATAAGTTAAATAACAATCCAAAAATCCCACGAGCAATAAAAGGGGTGACAATATTTGTTGTCGAAAGGAAAATCGTTAAGGTTAGTCGTTCGTGTACCATGGAGATATCCCTTTCCGATTTGCTTTTTAACCTGCATTTCACGATGAATATTGGCAATTCTGATAGATACTACCTGTTGCGTATTGTGGAGAAATAATTTGTTAATAAAATTTTAGAACGTACACAATTAGAAAGAATGTTTTCGCTTCTATTTTCCTCAATTTATCAAAATTTGTAATGAATTATAGTGAAGCATTAGACACAAAAACGTGATTAGTAACAAAAACCTTTCATTTAATGGAATTGCTTTGTACATTTTAAGCGATTTTATTCAGCTCGACAGAGTCTGTGTCTTATCTTATAAATTTTGTAATGAATTTATTCCAAGCTTCCCATTAAGTAATATGAGAGCGGGGTCGATATATTTTTCGGCTTTGATAAATACCTTTATCTAAATCATATATATTTTTAATTTAATTCTGTACTAAACGGTAAAAAATAATTTGATCTGAGGTTTCTAATAAATAGAATGCTGGCTCAATAATAACATCTTGGGATGCTAAGCAAGTTTTTATTCTGACATTACGTTCACAGGTTTCTAATAAATAGAATGCTGGCTCAATAATAACATCTTGGGACGCTAAGCAAGTTTTTATTCTGACATTACGTTCACAGGGATTTTTTTATAGGTCATTCCTAGTTCTCAATTTTAATTCGAAAATAAAATACTTTAAGCCAGAACGTTTAGGCCTCACTAAGAATCTCCTTTGATTTATCGGTATGGCTTCATATTATTAAATAGGCACTACACAGAATACATCATAAAAATTATTTTTACCTTCTGAGGCAAAATTATATTCAATCGTCAATAGTTTTAAATGTTTAAATAGACCAGATTTGGCATCGGTTTGTCTTTAAACAAGTAGATTTTCGCAGGGTATCCTAGGCAAATTCTCATCTTTTTGAAGATTTAAAACTAGCTTATTTCTTAACAAATTTTTTCAAGTGTTATATTAAAATACTTGAAAGGAATGTGACTTTGTAACTGATATTTCAGATTAAATACAGTGTTGCACATAAGTTTTTTTAGCGGGGTCAAAAATGCACTTCTTTAAACAGGCCCGCTTTCTTGAATTTAAAGTATGGTTTTAACACTGGTTCTATAAATTTTGAAATTTGTGTTATTGCTATTTCAACAAGCCAAATTTTTCTTAGAAACTTAATTTTGCAGGCAAACTCTGGGTTAGTTAAACATTTTAAACTTCCTTATTTCTTGGCCGAATTTTTGAAATGTTACATCGGTGCGCTTAGAAAGAGTATGACGTTTCATATTTAATAACGTGTCGCATAGAAAAAAAAATATGTAGGGGGGTCAAAAATACATATTTTTTAAATAGGTCCGCCATGTTAAATTTTGAGGAAATCGTATCTATAGTCGAAAATCTGTAGTGACGTCATTTTTGTTTATCTCTGTTTGGTACATTTCAAACGGCAGTGACAACAAATTTTTAGAAAAAATTGGTGTCTGATTATTGTTCGTTTTTTACAAGTAAACATCCTCTATATTTTTACCTGAAATATTCGACAGTGTCATTCAAAAATATCAATTTGTCAGTGTGATGTCAAAGTTATTTTTGAAAGCAAGAAATGCCTCGTAAAAAATATAATAGGTATAGTGAGCAAACGCAGCTAATAATTTTAAATATATTGGCTATTTTAACTGGAAAAACACCGAGTCCGCAACGGAACCGCCCTTCAAGTTAAGAATGTAATAGAGCGAACAACAGAAGCAACCAAATTAAGTCTCACAACAATTGCAAATATTAAGAAAAATGGGATGAAATTAGACAAAACACGCATCTAATATGCATGTCTTCAAAGCAAAGCTGAAACTGAAATTCGGGAAACAATTTATTCAATGTACGCCAGAAAAGAAGACGTGACGACACCAAGCACATGGATTAAAAAAAGCGGTGAAGGTAAAAATAATCTTTTTAGAGTTTTTAAATATCTAGAACACTTTTCGAAGGCGATTTCAAAAGTCAAAAAAATGTAAAACAAGTTAAGGGGTTAAGGTCAATCGAATGGTTTGCCTCCGAGTATGACTCTCATATTTCCTCACTGTAAAGTTCTAGGGACCTTTAAAGAACAGTACTTTTCAAACAACTTGATTGAGCCCCAGTTTTATTAAAAAAATTATAAAATGCAATATCAGAGAATTAAATGTCAAATTTTCCAATGTATTTAGTGGTAGTTTATATATTTTTGAAAAATTAATTTTGTATTACGGAATATGGGTTAAATTTAAATTAAGTAAGTTTTTTTTAGGTCATCGATATATTGTGTTCTACGCTGGAGCAAAAGCTGCCTTTATTAAAGGCGCTAATTTAACATTCAAAAGTGGGTTATTATGACAACATAAACAGAAAAAATTTTGAAAATTGCTTTCAAACGCAGCTTGTTCCGAATCTTCCTCCAAAGTCTTTCCTTCTGGCATATATCAGAAGAGATTCCAAGAAAATTTTGGACCACGCAGAGGCTAATCGAGTGGTTAAGGAAAAAGATTATTTACCTTCCAGAAAGGAAAACTAATTTTATTTTGAGATTTCTTGTATAAGTATTTGAGTCATTTTGATAGATGTTAATGTTAATGTTATAAAATTAGATCGTGTTTTTTTCGGGTAATTTAGGTAGGTACCCAGTCCTAATTTACAAGGTACGGATAAATAGATCATGCATGGACAGCTTTAGACACCTTAATATATCCAAAGTTAAAATAACATTTTTTATTATGTCCATCAGTCATTTGTTGCAAAAAAAATATCGGTGGACCTACGTTTTTGGCTGCCACTATGACGTTACTACAAATGGGTATAATTTCGACTATATAAATTTTCATGCTTTGGCTTTCAAGAAAGCTTGATATTATTAAAATTGGATAGTTTCCTGCTTACTTCTAAGCATTGAAAAAAGTGTGATTTTTTGGCATACCCTAAAATTTTTAATCGTTTTATTGTTTTCTATCACATAATTTTACAAAAAAGATTAAAAAAACGTTTAACAATACTGCGCAAAGAAATAAGAACCTTGATTTGATTTACATAAACAATAGCTTCTTGGCTTAGTTTCAAAACTAATACAATTACGGAAACAAAAAATTGATAAAAGATTTTAAATTTATTAAGAAAAACAATCTATGAGGCACTGCTTAAAAAAATATGTGTCTGGGCACCAGCAACAAAAAAAATTAGGAAGCAACCCACATAACCGATTATACTTTTCCACAAAAACGAAAAACATATTATTGCCAGTCCTGGTTTGTGTTTTCAACTGCCTTTTTTTCCCATGTCCGTTTTTTTATCTAACTATTTAACAATCTATTGATTTTACAACGCAAACAGGTAAATCACGAATTTCCAAACATACTATTATTGACAAATATACACAAACTTATAAGGCCAAATTCAATGTCAATATTTCTTTAAAAAAAGCAAATCAGGACTGTAAAACATTTTTTAAAGTATTTTTTAGGGCTTTCCGAGCAAAATTCTCAACAGAGTAAAACCTGATAAACCACTATATTTGCACTATTCTAAATTCCTAAAAAAAATAAAGTAAACAATTAAAAATTTTAGTGCTGTCATCCTATGTTTAGGTTTGTGGTTATAAATTTTGCCATATTTTTATTCCAAAAATTTTATACCGCAGTTGTCCCTTATCTGTTTTCCTATTTTCCCAGTAGCCAATAACCATTTATGAGTCTTATTTATAGGCCAAAAGAAGGGGCAAAAAGTGTTTTAGGATGACATATAGTTTGATATCACGGTAAACATATATCGACCAACCTTTTTTTTAATTTTTTAATTTAACGACAAAATATACTGGAAAGAACAAAACGCTAGATATCTAGCAAACGTTAATTTTACATTTATGTTTAAATTAATGCATTTCTTAGATTTTCTATAGGTTTAGGGCTCTTCTCATTTATTTTTGTTATTTTATTTATCTTTATCCATTTACCTTTGTTCCAACTTTGTTAACGCTATTTTTCAAGGTCCTCTATTTTATATTATTTTCTCTCTTTAAGCTTATTTACCCGATTTCCTTCATTTGATTTAATTTCTGTTTCCTTCAAACTAAAGGAAATCCTCGTAATTTTTTAGTACCAAGCCTCTCATCTAGCTTCAAACGAAAAATAATTTTTAAAAGGTTATTAAAATTCAAAAATCCTTCTGAATAGGGTTAGGGGACTTAAGTAATGAAAAACGGTTTTTTTTTTAATATTTCCTTTTCTAATGAAGACCACCAAAATTATGCAGCGTGTACATGGTTATCCATTATAAATGTTACCTCCTCTTTTCTCTGTTATTATGCATTTTACCAGAAATAGTCTTTGACAAAACTTGCATACCTTTAAGTACACTATAAAATTATGCATGTAAAAATTGGCCAATGTCATCGCATATCTCAAATTTAGATATTAACTTTCTTATTTTAAATTGAACACCCTGTATATCTTTTAAAACTTCGATGGATCTTATGTTACCTTTGTCTTGTACGGTCATTGAAGAAATTTAGAAAAACAATGCCTTAACGGCGCAAGAACAATCCAGAGATAATATAAATTTGTCAATCGATTTCAATACGTCATCTACCACTCATTATCTATCTCTGGTTTCTTTACTGTATTCTCCTGTTCACAGATTGCGCCGCGAATCATTGGGGATTAGGGTCACTGGATCCTAAAACCTGCGGCTGGGACCGCAGGTCTCAGGATCCAGTGACCCTATGAGGGATTGTTTATTTATCACCTAGGTGATCGAATTGAGAGCAGTGACAACTAGTCAAATGGTCATACACACAGACCACTTAAGGGTTCTAAAAAGTAGCTTTTCACCAAAGGAAAAATTATTAAATAAAACACAAAAACCAGGCCGACGAACTCCAAAACAAAACGACAAAACTAAGGTTATGAAGAATGTCAGGCAGACACACTGACATTGGTTAGTTGCAAATACAGTGAGTCGACCAATTTCGATGTTTGCATGGCATAATTTTTTTTTCCTGGTAAGGGGTGTTACCTAGGTATATATGCTAGATCTCTCTTAGCCGAATACATTTAGGAAAGGAGAACACTAGAAACTATGCCTAGGGTTAGCTCACAAAAAAAAGACGTGGGTGGTTAATTTTGATGGTGGCGGTATCTATAATATAACCATTTAAGTAATTTTTGATGCTAGGCATATAACTAATATTGATAGGTAACCCTTATAGTCCATGTTTTTACATTTCCGCATGTTTTAGCTTTAGAGGAAAATAATACTCAATTTGTTTTTTATTAGAGGAAGAGGATTACAAAGCTTATTAATACAATCTAGAGAGTTTTTGAAATTAGGTGTCCATTATTTGGAAAATTACAAATATTTCCAATTTAGTTTTACAGGTCTCTATAAAGGGTATTTCTGACTGTTTCTGACGTAATATGGACGCGGCAATTTTGAAACACCACAAAAGCTAAAACAGTTTTTTTCAAAAAATAAACAAAATTTTAAAAAAGTACCAAGATTTGATGGAAAAACATAGTCCAATAAACAATTTAGGCAAAATTTCAGGCCATTTGGAAGTCCCGTTTCCGAGAAACATGCGGAAAAAGAATTGCCTAATAAACGGACCCAACAGCATTGCCGGTTTAACGATGTAATTGGGCCGTTAAGCAATATGTTGAACAAAGAACCACCTAAACTATAGGGTGGGTCAAAAAATGTGTCACTTTTTGAACGCGCTATAACTTTGTACAGGTTGATCCATTATAAGTCTCCCCCCATCTAGAGGAGAAACCGTATAACTATAAGATTCGATAACGGCCCAAGTGCCGCAAAATTTGTAACGAAAATAACTTGAAAATTCAAAATCACGGTTGGCTTTGAAACTGTTTGGGCCACCAGGCCATAAACCAAAAATCAACTACGCATGCACTAACAAATCCATGCCTGATGTCGTAGTGACCTTACGATAATTTAATGACAAAATATTAATTTGGTGATTGTGACAACGACATCATCTGTCCAAAAACTTTGATTTTGTTTAATTGAATTTATTTATTATATTATGGATAAAACATCCTCAACCGCAAGTTTAACCTTACTCGAGGGTTTCAATCCACAAGGTAAACCCGCTACACGAGAACATGTCCCCAAGTACCGAACCAACTTCCTGAGAAAACTGGACATTGTCGAAAAGTTTACATTTTTGACGAGGTATGGTTTTGCAATTTTTTTTATGTTATTCTGGTGTTTTTGTGTTTTAAAACTTTGTGGCGGTATTTTATGTGATTGCGTGCGTTATTATTACGGAAAACACACAACACTTTTTTTATTTTTTTTACGGTAGTGTCCACTTTTTTGATAGATTTTCCAAAAGTAAACAACAATATTAAACATAAACCTACATTTTTGCTGTCAGATGGTTGTCAGTTGCTTTCACTACTGTCGCAATCGACGTGCCTGCCCATTACACTCTTTATCTATGGTTTTTTTCCAGGCCAACTTGATTGGGAGAGTTATTATTGGTACGCATTTTTCTCGGAAAAAGCAAGGGGGCCGTTATATTATCTTATAGTTATATGGGCTAAACTAAGCGTGATATAAGGTTCAAACAACAAGTGGCTAAATGAACTATTTTTGAAAGTGTTCTCTGATGTTTACTTAAAATTTTCCTCAATTCATATACAGGATGTAACAAAAAACCTGTTTTCTTTAAATGAGATACCCTATAAATTTTGGTATTTTTAAGATCTCCCAAAAATCTACTTTTTTAAAATGCTACACACTACGATCTTATCTTTCACGGTTTTCGAGATATTCGCGTTTAAAATTTAAAAAGATAAATTTTTGAACAAAGCCAGTAGGCTATAAAACATTGGTTTAGATCAGAATATATCGAAAAAAATGTAAACACACGACACGACTTGATTACAGTTTTTTAATGAGGATCAATAAAAATCTATCATATTTGCGATTGTCATTTGGGCGAGAGTTAGGATGGTTGTGGTTTAGTATGCTGGGTGCCAATAAATATAACATGTTTTATTACTAAAAAAATTACAACAGATTAATGCATAATTCTTATTTCACAAAAATATTTTTATTTTATAAATGGTGCTCGAGCCGCTCGCCCCTATGATCTAGGCACGCATTGAATCTTCTTACTAAATTGTTGACAGCCTTAACAATTTTTAGAGGCTGATCGTTTAGTATATTAATTTCTAGACGAATCAAAACTTTTACTTTTTCTACGTTATTAACCTCTACTTTATAAACTCTTTCTTTTATATAGTCCCATAAAATTGTATCCATAGGTGATAGGTCGAAAGTATTGGGTGGCCATGATGTAGTGCCATATTTTCCGATACAGTCTTGGGAATGTTGGTTAAGAAACTTTCTTACAGCAACTATATTGTGACGCGATGCCCATCTTGAACTAGAACATTTTTCAAGTCATTAATGACAAAATCGTCAAAAAAATTCCAAAATTCACCTTCCAGAAAGTCTATATATAACTCATCAGTTAAACTTCGATTAAAAAAATATGGACCTAGGGCACGATCTTGCAAAATTCCACACCAAAGGTTTACTGACTGCCTCCCCTGGAATGTGACTTCTTTAGTAAAATCTGGTTTTACGGTAGTCCAAAATCTGGTATTTGTTTGTTGGGCTCCCCTGCTGTAGTAAGCCTTGATTCATCAGTCCATAACACCAAGCTTAAGAAAATTGGATTTTCTCTTATTTTATTTAAAATAGTTTCGCAATACTCTATGCGTCCAGCTTTTTGCGTAGGTGTGAGTTTTTGTGGTTTCAATTTTATAAGGCCTGTATTTGTGTTTTTTAATAGTCTTTGAGTAGATCCATATGAGGTATGGCCTATATTATCATTTTGTAATGCAGAAATTAGTCTAATTGAAAATTTCATTATGAATTACTGTTATTTTTTTCGTCGTACCGAAGATGTCTCTTGAAGTCTTTGAATAGATCCATATGAGGTATGGCCTATATTATCGTTTTGTAACGCATAAATTTGTCTAATTGACAATTTAGGGTTTTCTTCAAATCGAAATAATATATTAAGTTCTTCATTATGAATTACTGGTCTTTTTTCGTGGTACCGAAGGTGTCTCTTGAAAAATGTGAAAAATCCTTCTAATGGTAAATTCTATCATTTTATTTTATTCTTAAACGGCGATTTAAATTTTGCAAAACGACTTAAATGACATTAAATGCCATTATTTATTTGTTTTTGTGATTCCATGGCCTACCGTATCCACTGCCTTCCTGGTTATTAATATCCTGCATTTCACAGCCCACTACTTGCGTATTATTTATTAGTATTTGCTATTAATATAAATGAACATTTTAAACGCGAATATCTTGAAAACCGTAAAAGATAAAATAGTAGTATGTCGAATTTTTGAAAAGTAGATTTTATGTAGAATTCAAAAATGCCAAAATATATAGGGTGCCTCATTTAAAGAATACATGTTTTTTGTTACACCCTGTATAGACTTGTGAGAAATTTTAAGTAAACTATCAAAGAAAACTTAAAAAAAAAATAGTTCTTTTAGACAGTTTTTGTTTGAATATTCTATCACGCTTAGTTTCGTCTCTAGATGGGAGAGAGACTTTTAATTTTTAAAGTTTTTGGCCGTTTTAATAGACAAAAGATAAAACTTTACTGACGCGACTAAAAATTTGACATTTCTCAAAAATCCAAGATGGCGGGGAGCTACAAAAAATGGGTAAATTTCACCCCCCCCCCTGCGAAAAATTTGTGTGTGCTCCTGGACTCGATTTTTATGAATGAGGCATAAGCCTCATACCTTCTTCGCCTGCTGAGGTATCACTTTAAATTGGTTATGAGATTATAAGTTATAAATATTTTAGACCAGGAGTATTTAGACCAAAAATTGTATTGTTTTCACAAAAAATTTTGACCCAGTCGCCCAATTTTTCACATATGTCAAATTGAACAGAATTAGTAAAAATTCATGTCTCGTTTAACCAAAGAGCTTAAAATTCTGAAAATCGAATGACTAGGTCGTAAGTTATGCTATCCTTAAACCGTGCACCTTCCTACAGACATTACAATTTTTGGGCAATATATTTGCCCTGATTTAAAATGTTTATAACTTTTTTACCTCATAACCGATTTAGATAACTGATACCTCGATAGGCAAAGGAGTTATGGCTTTTGCCTCATTAGAAAAAATCAAGTCCAGTGTCGCACATACATTTTTAGCAGGGGGTGAAATATATCCATTCTTTAAAGCTCTCTGCCATTTTGGATTTTTAACAGATGTCATATTATGAGCCAGATTAGTAAGATCTCATGTCTTGTCTTATCAACAAGCCTAAAACTTTCAAAATCGGACGACTAAGTCGCAAGTCATGCTATGCTACAGACCTTACAATTTTTGGTCTAAAACCAATTTAAACATTTTTTAAAGCTCTTCGAAATTTTGGAAATTTTTTGTTACGTTAGTAAAGCTACAACTTTTTTCTATAAAAATAGGCAAAAACTTCGAAAATCGACCTATGGGTCCAAAGTTATAGCTCGTTCAAAAAGTGACAAATTTTTTTGATCCACCCTATATTTTTCCTTGACCGTATGGCATATTATTTTGTATATCACTCGAGAACCGCTACAGATAAACCTTACACACGGTTTATTTTTGGAATCAGGAAGAAAAGATCTATCGAAGTTTTAAAACATATTCAGGGTGTTCAATTTCGAATAAGAAAGTTCATGTCTAAATTTGACATATGCGCTGACATTTGACAGTTTTGACATGCACAATTTTATAGTTTTCTTAAAGTTGTGCAACTTTTGTTACAAACTATTTTTTGTAGCATGCATAATAACAGAGAAAAGAGGGAAAACATTTATAATGGATAACCCTGGACAAGGTTGAGTGCGCTTTTATTAAGGTAAGAGAGAAAAATGCTGACAACTGCGTGAACCTGATAAAGATAGCACGAGCGCCCGACTACCCGAGCCACATGCTTTGTTCGCAATCTCCGCCTTGGCTAGTGCAGTCTATCTTTGTCAGTTTTGCATGATAGTTAACATCGCCCTGCCTGTGAACAGCCTCAAAAGTGCTGCAGTCAAAAAGTGAGGTTAGGACAACAAAATATTTTTTTAAATATTAACGGTTTGACCTACGATAATGAAATTTGGTACTCATATTGGTGACCAGATTGTATTATAAAATTTTAAAAATAACATTTACTGCATCTAGCGGCCGGTAGAGGGCGAAATGTGTTTTTATATTTTTCCCTGTATCTCCCGAACGGCTTATCATGCAGTCCGAAAGTGAGGTTAGGACAACAAAATATTTTTTTAAATATTAACGGTTTGACCTACGATAATGAAATTTGGTACTCATATTGGTGACCAGATTGTATTATAAAATTTAAAAAATAACATTTAGTGCATCTAGCGGCCGGTAGAGGGCGAAATGTGTTTTTATATTTTTCCCTGTATCTCCCGAACGGCTTATCATGCAGTCCGAAAGTGAGGTTAGGGTGACAAAATATTTTTTTAAATCTTAAGGGTTTGACCTACGATGATGAAATTTGGTAATCATATTGGACTTCGGGCTAGATTATATTATAAAAATAAAGAAATGACATTTAGTGCCTCTAGGAGCCGGTAGGGGGCGAAATGTGATGTTAGATTTTTTCCTGTATCTCCCGAACGACTTATCCTGACTACTTGAAACTATGTGGTTTTGTAGTACATACTATTACTAATCAGCTCGATATCACAAAAAAATGTTTTAGCCTGTGAGCAGAGGGCCCTGAACAGGCGCCATTTTTTTGACAATTTCGAAAAAAAAAATCTATTTACGCAAAAAATCAAAACCACATTTCGCCCTCTACGGCACTGAATGTTATTTTTTTATTTATATAATACAATCTGAACCAAAGGCCAATATGATTACCAAATTTCATCATCGTAGGTCAAAGCGTTAAGATTAAAAAAAATATTTTGTCACACTAACCTCACTTTTGGACTGCAACATTTTTGAGGCTGACTGATTGGTAATAGTATGTACTACAAAACCACATAGTTTCAAGTGTGCAGGATAAGTCGTTCAGGAGATACAGCGAAAAATCTAAAAACACATTTTGCCCTCTACCGGCCCTTAGATGCACTAAATTTTATTTTTTAAATTATATTGTGTAATCTGGCCAGAAAGCCAATATGTGTACCAAATTTCATCATCGTAGGTCAAACCGTTAAGACTTAAAAACATATTTTGTCGCCCTAACCTCACTGTTCACAGGCAAGGTGATGTTAAGTGGTCTATTAGTAACCGATTAAAAAAGGTTTCGTAAAATTATCATCAAAAGGCTCACGGCATCTTAGTGAAAGCATCTTAGTGAAAGCGCACCTAATATGAACATTTATAATTGGTTTTTAAATTTTTGTTTCCCACTTGCAATTTGACTTTAAGGTGGTAGTTTGAATTGAAAGTTAAAGGCTATAGTTATGTTTTAAGTTTTGTAAGCTCCAGAACTTGTTCGTTTTCATTTCAAGCTTGATGTGTTCGATAATTAGCTGACTTCTGCTCCAGATCCACATGGTCCGCTCCTTCAGCGAATAAAGGAACAAAGTTAAAAATATATGGACAAACATAGCCGCCCAGAATATCGTCATTTGAACTCGAAAAAATTATAAACTTACCTTAATAGCTTCAGATATCTCATTAACGAGGCTTGACGTATCAAAATGCACACCTGGAATTAAAGATAACAAGTTATTGCCTAGTCTATATAACTTTTAGGGGTAGCGCTTAAAAATTTTAGATAATTGCCCAGAAACCCGATTTCAGATTTTGACGAAGTAATTTTTAAATGTGGAAAACAAACAAATCCTGTTTTTGCAATAAGCATGTCGGAAAGGGTAATTTCTTATGTCAATAAATATTTAATATTTGGCGGGATGCTTTTGAAATCTACAAGGGAGGTTTTCAATAGCTGTTGAGCTCAACATAACTCATGAGGTTATGAAACAGTAGACATGTGTTTCGCACCAGTGGTGCTCATCAGTATGAAGGATGCTCGAAATTCTATTGTTGCATGAAACGTGTTTTTTTATAATTGCAAAAGTTTGGTTTCATATTTTCGCGAAAAAGCTCGACTTAGCGGTAGCAGGGCATTTTCGTAAAATATAAAAAAACAAAAAACTAGCCTCAAAGTTTCTAAAGAATATGATTGCCAGAAGATGAAATATTTAGAGTTTATGGAAACCATAAAAAAAATTTCGTTTTTTTTTTAAATGCAATTACCGCTGTAAATTTGCGAAAATTGCACACCTCTTATAGAACTTTTAGCTAGTTAAATGTGAAGGTTTATTATATTAAAAACTGCTGTGTTTTTATGCACCCAAAAGAACCCAAAAATTTTCACGCGCCACTCTCTGACTTTCTTGATGATGTCTTGACGCAGCGTTAAAAAGATTTTTTTTTAATTTGCAAATTTCCCCAAAATGGATTGCTTTCATTCAGTTTTCCCTTTCCCGCATCCACAGATTGCTATTAGCTTGCCTCATGATATTTTTTTGTTTATTTTTGTGCAGGAGTTTTCTTAATTTAATTTAAAAATGCAGTAATTTTTTTTTTGGGCAGTTCCTCTATACTAAATGCATCAGCACTCGTAGGAACGGACCCATAATTTTCGTCTGCAGGATCACATGATTTAGTTTCTTTTAAGGGATTATTTTGTTGGTTTGGTTATGAATAGTGAAAAGTATTTATTTTTGTTTTTTAAGACAAATTACCAACGATAAGAACTGTACGTTTTTAAACAATTTTTACTTTGTTAAAGCTGAGGGCATAATTAAAAATACTTCTAGATACTAGCAACAGAATTTCAAAGCCGTGAGTCAAAATAAAAATAGTAAATACAAACTACTAGTAAGAGATAAAAAATACCAACATATTGGTATTTTTTATCTAAGAATATGAGTCTCGTTTACGAAAATCGCACAAAAAGTGAGGTTAGAAATACCTGTAATCTAGCAATTTTGCCATCAGCTTAGATAATAAACTAACTTTTGCTAAATACGGCATGTTATAGTTGCACCCTTATTATCTCTGGATAACGTGACATATTTTATCCTTGACAATTGTTAAGCCAAATTCTTTTTTCTATCGAAAGAGGGTGATTATATTTTAAGAACCAAAAAGTTTAATTCGACATAACCTGTGCATAAAGGCGCTATCAGGGTAAGAAACTTTCCATTTAACACCATCACCAAACAGTATAGAGGCGAGGAAGCACCGGATTCCAGTAGTGCCTTTGAACCTTAACATAACCTCTTTTGTCGGTTTTTACTCCATACTCTTTACACTCTTTAGCAATTTTTTTGTTAATATATAATTAAATAAAAAAAACCGCGTTTTTATTGTTTTAGAAACAAATTGTAATTTTTCATCTAAAATTGTCAAATTACAAAAAGGTTTGTAAAGTACGAAAAATTTTGTAAACTTTACAAAAAAAAAATTATTGTAATTTTACAAAACGGTTTGTAACTTTACAGTGTAAACTTTATTTCTACAATATACAAGTCCAGATTCCGATTCCTATAATTACAGTACATACTCTGTAAAAACATACACTATATGTTATGTAAAGCATAGTTTACATATTTTTTGTATTTTTCCGATACTTATCGTTGGTCACAAAATTACAAATTGTAATTTTACAAATCCTTTTTAACAGTGTATATCATATTTTTATGATCTGCAGGAGTTTTGACCTCTAGGTAGGTGCTCCAATTATCTAAATAACATAACGCATGATACAAGTAAAATAGATATGGTATCGCGCAGGAGTACGCATGGCTAACTGACGTCACCTGGAGAGAGACGTGAGAGACAGCATTCAGTCGCAATTTTTATTACGTTTGTTTATAAATAGTTTAAATAACTTTTCAGTGGAAAAAATTAACAAAATGAGTTGCTGTGTACACGAATGTGGTGTCGACAAGCTGACAAAAGGTTTTTCGCTTGACATTAAGTTTTTCAGATCTCCAAAAGACAAGAAAATGGTACGTGAAGCATTTTTGTGGAAGGGAGGATAACTTTAATAATGATTATGAGCGAAACCTTAAACACGAGTTGCTTGGCTACACGCCAAAAAAGTACCGATCACTAAAAAAAGAAGCCATTCCATAAAAAAACTTACAACCCCAAAATATTGATAATGGACAGCAGAATGCTTCTGGCAGGAGGGAACGCATTAAGAATAGGGAAAGAAAAAAGTTGATAGAAACTATTTGAAAGGGGTAAGTTACACGTTTTAACATCTTATTTGAATGATTTTCCTTTACAAATATTATTTTGTAAATATCGTTAGGGCTTTTAGTGAAGCACGTTAACGTTCCGAAATTCTGTACCGAAAATTTTAGCTGCTAAAAATCTTTGTAGATGTGTTTTTGGATTTTTATTAAAAAAAAAACAAATTTCTAACCCGCTAGGGACAATATTATTAAAGTCCTCATCCTGTAATTTATTTCCCTTGCGTCTAACCTCATCATACCGCTTACCTTATGAAACTTTAAATCCAGATTTACTCCCTCACAATCCCTCACCCCTTCGTTGTTTTCCAGACTGCATTTGTAGTACTTGTAGTACTTTTTGACGGCAAACCATTCCTACTTGCAACTCCCTCCCCCGCCCTAAATTATTATTTTGTTAAAAAAAAAACGTTTTTTAGATCCCTAATTTTGTTTCTTTTAGTTTGATACCCCACAACCCATACTTTGAGAGATTAAAATATTTATCGGTTACAGAGGCGTGGTTGCAACCACTCATTGAAATTTTCCCAAAATCCAAAAACGCCTATGGTTTAACCTGTCAAGAAGAATGTAAATGCGAATTTTTAGATCTACATTTATTTAAAACTTGAAGTGATTGTGAGTTTTTTGTGCCCCCTTCAAAAGAGACTCACCCCTATTTCTCAACCGGCTGTCTGAATTTTACAAAATACCGAAGCACGTGTTTACTTACTTTATTAGTCTACATACCAATTTTCAAACTTATGTTGCTTTTCGCTTTTGAGATACAGAAGACCCTTTTAAAATTTCAACCCCTATTTTTACCCTTTCAGGGGTAAACTAATAAAAAATATTTTCTTGGTGAGCTCCTCCGTTATCAACCCAAACTATCCTCAAATTGTCATGTTTGTAGGTGAACTGGTATCAGCTGTGCGTAGGTAGCCAAAAAAATCTCACCAGGTGACGTCATACGCGGATCTAGACAAATTTTGAACCGTATCATACCTTTCTTTTATTGTATCATGGGAGTTAGACACGAAATTAAGGTTGCTTCCTCGAGATGAAATCAATCATCTATCTAACATGCATGAGAAGGATGAAAACTCACATTAATATAAATCTTTCAAAAATATGTTAAAATGTTTTCAAAAGTTTATACATCCTATGGATTAATGTAAAGAACATGCAAAAACGTTTGACTGAATCTGAGTATTTTTTCCAAAAGAAAAATTTTAAAAAATATAAACAATATTCCGTGTGAAATAAACTCCCGTGTAAGCAGAAAAATTTCTACATAGAAAGTTTAATTTTATTATAAGGTGATTGATTGATTGTTGAATAAAAGAGCTGATTTTTCCAGAAAATTTTATTTTAAGAAAGTAAAAATCTAATATGTACTTTATGAAAACGTCAGTTTTTATCACGATATTCAGTTAAAAATTCCCTGAAACGAAATAACAATTTAATCTATCAGAATGCTACTTTCATAGTACAGCATTTCCCAAAAATCAAGTTCACGCTATGGCCATTACAGTTTTGCTTGCTTTCTAGAAATACCGAAAACATCCAAAATACGTCGATTATGGATCTCTATTTCATGTCGAATCGTCAACTCTAAACAATGACCACAATGTTTCCACTTTGAATATTACAGTACATCTGACATATTGTGGAATAAATTAATTGATTAGCAAATAAAAAATAATATTTACTAGTCTGCATGATTTTGACATGTATTTACGTTACCTATTCACATGTCCCCTATGTATTATTATTTCCGCAAGAATACTTTAAGTAAACAGCATGAATTAGATAATTTTGCTCTAGTTAAAAACCTGGAGCGGAAAACCCTATTTTTTACATTTAAAACAAAATAGGTATTTACGTCACTAGACTTTCCGGTCGTGTATCGTACGTACTTTTTTTTCAAACGATCCGAAAAAACATTTTAGTATCTATCACTTTCGTCGACGCCTAGCCGTGTTGCGTAATTTATGAACAGCCCCCTGATATTTTCTGCTTTTTGTTGGCTAGATAGCCATTGCCGCTAAGGCCGGTAGTTTTTAAAATGAAAACTAAGAAAAACAAGAAAAGTTTTGTGGTTAGAAATGATTTTTGTATTTTTAACTTGTACAAAATTGTATAAAACATTAAGAAAGTTATAATGTAGTGCCTATTAGCTTCACACAGCTAAATCAGTGATGACCGACGACCAGTTATGGCCAACCATGGCCAACTTATCAGGCAAAATAATGATAAAAGAGCTCATAAAAGGCAGATTTCTAGGTTTGTTCTTTATTTACCTATATTTATAGTATACTCTTACTTTGAGAATTAAAAATGTGTGGTTGATTTTTCGGTGTATGTGACTCTTGAAGCAGCTTTTATTATTTCCTCCGGATTCAACTCATTTTCTAGATCTGAGTCCATTTTTGTAAACAAAACTTTTGAAACAAATTTAAAACAGCTTTTTTAGAAGTGTCAAAACTGCCCAAAAAAAACAAGCCAAAGCTGTCAACAAGAGGTCATAGCCAACTTGGCCAAAAATGGGACCGGAAAATTGAACAAAAAGGTCCTTTCTGGAGTGTGGAAATATTTCAAAAGAACATGCCTTGTAATGTAGAACTTTCCGTATGAAAAATCGTACGGAAAGTGACTATTTCCCGGTCGTTTGAAAAAAATAGGTATTTACGTCTCTAAACCGAAAAATTGGTCTTTGCAGGTCAACGCAAGAAATTTACCTGCGGAGACCTGTAAAGACACTTTCCGGCCGTGTATGGTACGTACTTTTTTTTCAAATGATCGGAAAAACATTTTAGTACTGTAGCCTACTTTTTTATGATGTCTGATTATGTAGGTACATTTGCAAACGGCAGCTCTAGTGTTTTTTTCAGAAAGCTGGGATAGTAGGTTCTTTTGAAAATTCTTGTGAGTTGTCTTTTACTAAACTGAATGGACACCTGTGTTTTTTTGAATGTCAACTATATGTGGTTTTGTTTTATAAAAAACGAAAAAAACAAAACTTAATTTATGTTGTTGAGTATTTAAAACAAGTTTACTGAAAACATGGTGGTAAGAATACAAAAATAAAACATCTTCCTTTTTAACAAATAGAAAACCTGTTGTTTTATTTCATGAAAAATAAACCTTTAAACATTGAATGAAAAATAAGTAGAAAAACTCACTAATTCTTTGTGTTTGTAGTTTGAAAGAAAATTTGAAAACTCAAAAATAAATGCCAATTTAGCAAAGATTTCTTGTGTAACTATAAACAAACTGCCATGAAGAGGGAAATACTTGTATTGGGACTCCGCGGCACCATCGCACGAAGGGGTGCGTATACAAAATCGACCCATAACGTAACCATTTGATTGAGGTGTCAAATTAAAGGTATTGATCTCCTCGATACGAGTATCAAATGGTGCCACTCCAAATCTGGCCGAAAGTGCCCGGCACCAATGATTTTATACTCAAAACTCGCGGGCCGTTTACTATAGAGGCGAGTTAGTTATTACTCTTCGAGAAAAAGATTAGTAGCCACAATTTTTTTTTTATAAAGATGTTAGGAATACCAACGAATACCAACCTTAATATTCCCTAATAAGCCCGCAAAAATCCTACTGGTACCAACACCGCCATATTGAAAAAATGGTGGAAATAGGTAATTTTTTGGGTTTGTCTCGAACTTTTTACTAATTATCTCGAAAACTCTTCGGTTCACGAACTAATTTATGGTGCCAAACTAAAAACGTATAAAATTATCTCTCAAACAGTGTAACAACTTTTAGGCTCAGACCTCCAGTGGCGGAGATGGAATATTTTTCTTTAAATATTTGTTTCGCCTTCTAAAATATATCCTAGTAATATAAAAAATATAGAAGTTAAAAAAATAACTATGTTTTTGCCCTCTCTAAAATATGACATATTACATGTTAATATATAAAAAACAGTGGCGCACTTAAAGTTTCTTAAAATAATTTCCTAAACAACAATTTTCGTTTTTCAAAACAGACATAATGTTCTTAATATGAGTTTTAATTTCATATTTTAATTTTAGTGATTAGCATGTTGTCCCTAATTGCCCTAAGTTTTGCACAGTTAGTTTTAAAATATATTTAATTAGCCCATCTCCCTTTCTCGGCTTCTAGGATGTGTAGGTGGATACTAATAATTTTTAAATGACAAATGACTACCTACGACAGCTTAAACATAAACAAACTACTTACCAAATTTTATCGAACAAGTAGTTCTCAATGCGCGTGTGAATTTGGCTATTTTCTTTTCGTTGCTACTATTTTAGTGTTTAGTAACAGAAAAAATTAATAAAAAAATTACCCGATTACCAAATCTACTAGTAGCGGTTTTGTACAAAAATAGAAAACGTACCTACACAGTCGCATATTACATGGTCGCGTCGTATTTACGAATAGGGAGTCCATGAAATGAGCAAAAATATAATAAATATAAACGTTGAAATTTAATTTTGCCGAAAGGAAATTGATCGAACAACAATTTAATTGAGTCGTAAAATGATCGAAAAACCAAGCTCGAAAATAATTTTTTCAAACCCTAAAACAAATTTTTAATGTGAAATAACCGAAAATATAAAATTAAAAAAAATATATTAAACCCTTCCCCCAAAGGGGTGAATTATGGGATTTATTTGATTTTTTACCAAACCAGTATAATACTAAGTAAATAAATATTTAAACATAGGACTCTATCCAAAAGTCAAAATAAGCGAAAATAGAAAGTTCGAACAGTAAAAAAATTAAAAATAAAAGAATTAAAATAGTTTTCTGGAACCGTAAAAAATGAAATAAGGTCATCACGAAAGAGATCTAAAATAATTTTAAAGAACTGTTATTTGATCGGAACGCATAAGGCGGGAGCTACAAGAAAACGAAGTTGCAGAATTTCCAAACTGTAAGACAAATACTTAATTGGGCTCGGATTTGTCCCTGTGACTCTACCCTCAAACACGAATACCTGCTGTACCCTTGCAAAATTGTGCTTCACAAAGTCGCGTATGATGCGACCGATTTGCGATTTGAACAAATTATATATGTTTTTTTTTTATTTTAGTTTAATTTATGTTTCGACTCTTTTACGGTTTAATAAAATTTTATACTTTCGTTTATTTCACATTAAAAGTTTTTTTTTTGGGTTTGACGAAATTATTTTTGAGCTTGGTATTTTTGATCATTTTACGATTCGATTAAATTGTTGTTCGAACATTTTCCTTTTGACAAAATTAAATTTTAACGTTTATGTTTATTATATTTTTGCTCATTTTATAGACCTCCTATTCGTAAATACGACACGACCATATAATATGCGACTCTGTAGGTACGTTATATCTATTTTTGTAAAAAACTAATAGATTTGGTAATCGGGTGATTTTCTTATTAATTTTTTCGATTATTAAACACTAAAATAGGTGCAACGAAAAGAAAAGAACCAAATTTACAGTCTCGTCGAGAAGTACTTGTTCGATAAAATTTGGTAAGTAGTTTGTTTATGTTGAAGCTGTCGTAGGTGACCATTTGTCACGTATAAATTATATTTATTAGTTTCCACCTCCACCTGCTAGAAGCCGAGAAAGGGAGATAACCTAAATAAATATATTTTAAAGCTAATTGTGGATAACTTAGGAGAATCAGAGCGCTAATCATAAAATATAAAATTAAAAATCTCATATTAAGAACATTATGTTTGTATGTTTTTTATATATTAACATGTAATATGTCATATTTTAGAGAGCGCAAAAAACTAGTTATTTTTTCAATTCCTATATTTTTTATTGTAATAGGAGATATTTTGGAAACAAGGAGAAACACATATTTAAAGAAAAAATATTCTATCTCCGCCACTGGTAGTCTGAGTCTAAAAGTAATTGTTTGAGAGATAATATTATACGCTTTTAGTTTGACACCATAAGTTTTGTCCTGGATCGAACCGTTTTCGAGATAATTAGTAAAAAGCTCGAGACAAACCCAAAAAATTACCTATTCCCACCATTTTTTCAATATGGCGGTATTGGTAATACTCGGATTTTTGAGGGCTTATTAGGGAATAGTAAGGTTGGTATTCCTAACATCCTTATAAGATAAAATTGTGGCTACTAATGTTTTTCTCGAAGATATATAGCAATAACTAACTTGCCTCTAGTAAACGGCCCGCGAGTTTTGAGTATAAAATTATTTGTGTCGGGCACTTCCGGCCAGATTTGGAGTGGCACCATTTGATATTCGTATCGAAGAGATCCATACCTTTAATTTGACACTTCAATCAAGTGGTTACGTTATGGGTCGATTTTGCTTAAAAAAAGCAGCCCTTCGGGCGATGGTGCCGCGGCAACGCGGCTGGATGCGGAATGGCACCATTGCATTTTTGACATCGCCCAAATCTAATCCAAGTCCCAATACAAGTATTTTTTGGTTACGCCCAAAAAGAAAAAATGTTAAAAAAAAATGGGTCAAAAACAATTTTTTTTTTTTTTGACATTTCCGGTCAAACGCCGACAAGCACCATAAGCTTTCTCGGAATGGTGAGTACTAATATTCAACTTTTTAAATATTTTGAGTGGTTGCGCGATCGGTCAAAAAATTTGCAGCCGGATCTCGTACTATTAGATTTTTCAGGCAGCAATCGACGTGACTGTTGAAAAAGCTTCTATTATTTCCTCCAGATTCAACTCACTTTCTAGATCTGATTCCATTTCTATAAGCAAAACGTTTGAAAGAAATTTAAAAGAGCTTTTTTTAGAGGTGTCAAAACTGCCAAACAAAACAAAAGCTAAAAGCTGTCAACAAGAAGTCATGGCCAACTTGGCCAAAAATGGGACCGGAAAAGAATCAATGGACCGGAAAATTGAAAAAAAATGGTTCTTTCTTGAGAGTGGAAATATTTAGAAAAAACATGCCATGAAGAATCGTACGGAAAGTGGCTATTTTCCGGTCGTTCTAAAAAAAATGTTGTAGCTTTGATAGATTGAGCTTAGAAGACGATACAACATGCTTTTCTAGTTGGTATTAGCAAGGATTCGATCAATGTTTCTTGTATAGTGAGTTCAGTTTAATAAAAAAGAAAATCTTAATTTAAAAAAATTAACTAATTTAGATAATTGTGATATTGGTGGTTTTAATAAAATTTATTTTTTCGATGTTTAAACCAACTTTTTGACTAATCTTCCTGGGAAAGTAACACGTATTTACCTTCACCAAATCAGCGTCATAATGGAAAAGGTACTTACCAGATGGGAAGTAGAAAAATAAACATTTTATATATCGCTAATATTAAAGTTTTAAAGTATAAGCATCTAACAATTTTTCCGTATTTTCTCATAGCCTGATGTATTTCTGCTACGATATGTTTGGAAACTTCAAAGTCGATAGAGATTTATTTAAAGTGCTCTCTTGTGTTGTCAGGAAAGCAAAATCTTACTTCTTGCGGCCATTACTAGAGAGAATAAATATAGCTGCATAAACTATTTTTACTCTCGTTTTTTTAAAAAACTCGCCATACAATCGTTCTTTGACACAGTTGGTATTAACAAATAATTTTGACTTAATATGATTTTTTTTAGTTTTTTTGGTGTCTCACGGTGATCCAAAGGAGGCCATCTGGAGATGAGACACATTTGGTAAAACAAAAAAAAAATGAGGAATTGTTGCAGGCATTTTTTTGCATTTTAGCCAATCTCTTTCACGTTTTTTGTAAACTATTTTATAAAAAGTGGATTGGATTACCTGCCAAAGAGTGGGGGAAGGGCTTTTAAAGGGGTTTATAGGCTTACGCCAAAATCCTGTCACAAAATTTTGAGAAAATTATATTAAAGAGGCCATATTTTACGCGCTTGGAATTATTGCTTAAAATTAAACTAAAATTGTACCTATCGACGTTAGAGCGCCGAAATTTTTGATATTCAAACCAAAAATTCTCCAAAAATGTTGAGTTTTTAGGTCGTGAAATATTTTTAAACTAAAGCAAGGCAGAAAAAAATAAAATAAAATAATGGTATTGAGCTGAAATGTTTATCTAAATCATTTTTTCAGGTGATAATGTCCCATATTGATAGTTTTTCCAGGTTTTTTTTACTTTTTGATATTTTTTTTTGGACTTTTTCATTTTCCAGATATTTTCGATAAAAGCCAGAGTTCACATTGAACACACAAACACAAAAAACCAGAACACAAAAACATTTACTTCGCCCCCGGCTACTCCGTTTCCAAATTTCGCACCATATAATTTTGTTGGGAATTTTATTTTTAATATTAACTGTGTGCAAAAAAAGAATAGAAATAATTATTTTTTAAACCTTTATTAAAAACACAATTTTAGTAACTGTCCGCAATTAACCAAACCATGACTTTTTTGGTTACCGATGCAAACAATAGTAGTTTACCTAATTAGTGCGTGATTGCAGGTGGCCGCAAATAAGTGCGGAAAATTTACTTTACGCGCGAGTCAGATACAATATTTTTTCTACTCGCTTGACTTAAGTATTCATTTAACCCAATAAAAGGAATTTTAAAAATGTCTCTTTATTTGCCGTGACTAAAATGTTTACCTAACACAAAAAGCAAATTTTTTTAAAATATAGCTATATATTTATTTCTTATTTCTGGTTGGGTGCGGAAAAGTACCATAAAGTTAACTTTTCCGCACCTTCTCCGCACGCAAACAGAGCGGAAAAATACATTTTCTGCATCCTAATAGAAAAAAGTTTTTTTGATCGCGGGTGAAAAAAAAATTCCAACCTTTTTTACCCAAATTTTAAGAAAAATAGCGTCTAAGTCTTCACCATGGCCTTGATTAATATGGTAAATAAATTTTTATTAAAAAAAACCTAAAAAGTAGAAAATAATTTTCTTGTACCATAATAAGAGCGATGGGCGCAATATATAACCAAAGGACATTTTCAAAGGCTTGTCAAGCACGGCCCGTTCTCAGCTTTTTTAGATAAAAACATTATGTTTATCATTCGAATAGAAGAAGAATTTAGTTCTTCTAGTATAAGAAAGATAAAAATTATTTTCTACTTTTTGGTGCATTTAATAAAAGCTTGTTCTTTAAAAGTTTTCTTCAATAAAAATTTATTTTTTAATTTTCATATTCGTACCCTAAATCGTCCATTTTGAATCCGCCTTATAAAAAATTTTAAATCAGATCAAAAATTCATATCACCTTCCTGAAAAACCCCTGTGTGCCAATTTTGATTTAAATCGATGAAACTAAATCTTTTCCCCCCTCCACCTCCCTCGTTAGAGGGAATTGTGGACCTAATAATACCATATTATTGTATTATCGCCGGAACTATAAACGCATACCAAATTTGACACACACTCTTAATTTTTAGATTTTTAACCTTAATCGTCCATTTTAAATCCGCTATATTGAAATTTTCAAATCTGATCAAAAATTTAAAATTTTGATTGAAATCTAAAAAACTAAATCTTTTTCCCAGGCCGACGAGCTCGCCAGGATCGGGGCAAGCACCCAGTATGTAGGGCCGGAACCACTCCTAGAAACAACCAAGAGGCAATTGCAAAGTCGACTCAATAAATGGGCTAACGATGCCATGGCGACCGCTTGGAGAGGAGGAACAGGATGCAGACAGACCAGGGACTTCGTGAAGGGCCCGGATGTAGCCAGACAAAAATGGCTTCTGGGGAGATGACGAAGGGACGTTGGTCTGCTGACAGGAATCATAAGAGGTCACAACCGACTAAGGAAGCACATGACCCGGATCGCGGTGGCTAAAAAATTATAATTAAATTTATGGCAAGTCAAGCCAAACAGCACTTGCTCTTGGCCAAGATTTCATTCTTAGCACCCTTTCTTGTAGTTAGCGAACCATTTGGCGTAGAAGTAACGTAATTTTAACAAAGATCTTTTCCTAAAATGCATAAAATAGTATATAAACTTCGGGACTAAAGTGTCGTTTAATCCCTTATCGAATTGTAGCTCTCCCTACGGTTGGGCTACAAACCTTTCGCCGCGGGATTAATTGTAAAAACTACTATTTTGCGTACCTGGACAATAAAAAAATGTTTTGCATGCGTAATTTGTGGATAGTTACTAAAATTGTCTTATCGATAAGGATTTAAAAAAACGTTTTTGGCACTCTTTTATCATAAGTTCTTTATTAGGTTCAATTATTTTGGTTGAATGGCGAACTGCGAGCTGCTGCCGGGCCAAGTAATCAAGGTTGGTTGCTTTATTTTGCCATGCAGTTTTAGAAAAATCATTGTAAACAACTCTTTGGAAAACTGGTCGACCTGTGAACATTCGTGTGTGAAAAAAGGTATGTTTAATCTTGTTATTAAAAATAATATTTTCTTTTCCAACCCTCTTTTGAAAAGGCATTTTCATTTGCTAGTCATTTAAATAGCTTCGCAAATTACTTAAAAATAAAGAAAAATATATCCGTTGTTTCTCTCTATCCAAAAATACAAACATTTAATAAGATCTTATTTTTATGCAAGAAGAAAAAATCTTGCGCGTAAGGTGAGAGTCGTTCATGCACCTGCTGCTGCGTGTGAAAAAGTATTACTTTGCGCAGCTAATAAAGTTTCATCGTAAGCTCCGCCGAAAAATATACTACAATAATTTAAGATATCTGTCTTCGGCGTCAATTTTATATGTCTTGTTTCTCCCAGAGGCACCGTGTGCTATGATAGGTGTCTGTGGCTCGTAATAACAAAAAGCTTTCCGCTGAACAGCTAGATGTAGTTTTCATCGCGGAAACTGTCCAATAAAACGAAACAATTGTGTAAACAGACAACCTAAAGAAATCCCACGCCTCTTTTATAGAGCAAAAGGATCAGGTAACTTTTCCGCCTAAAACGAAATAAAATAGCATGCTTTACAAAAAAGAGCATCATCAGGGTTTTACTTTATAGTCTTTTTTTGGTTCTAAGGAAGTAGTTAAGACTACCATTAAACTTAAAGTACTACTCGAGACAATAAATACTCAAGCAATATACGTTACTCGTTGATGAGCACTTAAGGTGTTATTTAAGTTAAGACGTTTATTTTAAGACTCGGTAGATATTGTTAAAATGGAAATTTTTTTCATGGTAAAGCTTTTTATATTTAAAATCAACTTGGACACCCATAAGGGTGGAGAAGGAGAGATTTCAAACTCAAACTTTTTTGGATTCACTTAATTTTTGGAGACCCCTTAATTTTGTAACGATAGAAAGGGGCGAGGGGTATGTATACAAGGCAGGGAGGGATTCGCAACATTTTTGTTTCAAAAATAAGGGAAAATAATAAAATAAAACAAATTTTAAAGCCGTTTTTCTTTGTATTTTTTGGGGGTGTATCTAGGCTTGAGTGTTTGAAGTAGTAGGAGTATAGGGGCATCCGTTGGCCTGGCAATTAGGCCTCTTCATTGGCCCTTTCTGTCATACCCCGTTCCTTACCCCTATGCTCCTACTTCCGCTGCAACTCTCTCTTCGGGCCTCCCTGTCTTCTTTACGAAGTATGTCGGCCCATTTGAGCGAGTGCAGCTCTTCTTCCTCTATCGTGGGAAATCCCCACTTCAGCTGCCTTGATCTGGCATATGCATCGCACTCTGCTATCAAGTGCTGCGCCGATTTCTCTTCGAGAGCGCAAGCGGGACACAAGGGATCTCCTGCTACTCTTATTTGCGTCAGATGTTTATTCAGCCGAAGGAATAGTGAAGGGGCATGTGTAAGTCCGTGGGATTTTGAATGAAGGAGTTTTGTGACTATGTGGGATTGATAGCTCTTTAGTCACACAATCGAGTGTTAACGGGTGTTTTATTCGCATCCGTGTAGAAGGGGTTGATATGACTTCATCTTTTAAGATGGCGGCCAAAAATCATAAAAAATACAACTTTCGCAACCGGGGCTTGATTATACTCGATTCTATATAAGTCGAGAACGAGGATTCCAAAAAATTTACTTTCAAGTTTATCAGACCTTAAATGATTTTGAAAATAGCAAAAAACAAGATTTTTGACATTTTCTCTTAAAAATCTTAATAATTCGAGGTTTAGTCAGTCCAACTTTAAATCTACCTTAAAGTATGTATGCCAAATTCGTTCCTTAGAGTTTGATGCACTTTGAAGCTTTATGACCTTGAAAAATACCCCAGTAAAATTAACGTATCGCAAAAATAATATTCTAAAGGGCGCTATTCATCAACTATTGAAGCGAAGAGGACCAAATTTGGTAAAAAGATAGGAAGGCCAAGTCCAACAATATTGTTTAAAAAAATTGGGTTCAGCTATGACGCATTTTAATATGGCGGCTGATATATCAAAATGGCGACCTATAACCACATTTTATTTCATCCAGTTTCGTAAAAAAGCAAAAACGACAAGATGGCCATTAATTCCTGTTGACTTATCGCCGCTTACTATAAAAAAAAGGTTTAGTTAATGTATGACCTTGATTGCCCTTGAAACTAACATGTACAAATGAAAAACCAGCTTTTTGTAATGTTTTTTCCTATTTACCATTACGCAAAGACTTTAAGTGCCATGATGAAATTAACATCTTAGCCATAAATGAACACTTCATTTTGAACCTCCCAGCCATTTTTTTTATATGGCATCCCAGATGTTTATGCTATACCCCAGTAAATATGTCTGTCGTTTTTATTAAGTTTCGGAACTGTGAATTTTATGTTCTACTCACTTGTCTAGCCAACAAAGTCATTTAAATAACCTATAAGAGAGTTAGCAGAAGTTAGATATATATTTGCATATACTGGATCAGTGGTTTTAGATGCCATTTTCCAAAATGGCGGTCGAAAAAGCATAAAATTTCTAATTATGCCAGCAGAGCATGACTACACTTGTTTATTAACATTCATAATAAAATTCAAGGATGAGGATTTAACAGCTGTTCAGTCACACATTCATGCGCCACCGTATCCTTGTAGAAGTTCCGAAACTTAATAAAAACGATAGTCATATAGGTCATTTTTACCGGGGTATAACATAAACATCTGGGACGCCATATAAAAGAAAATAGTAGGGAGGCTTAAAATGAAATGTTGGTTTATGGCTAAGATGTTAATTTCATTTCCGGCGCTTAAAGTTTTTGCGTATGGGCAAATTGGAAAAAGCATCACAAAAATTTGGTTTTTTACTTGTACATGGTATTCTCAAAGTCAATCAAGGTCATGCATCAACTAAAGTTTTTTCTCATAGTAAGCGGCGACAATTCAACAAGAATTGAAATTAGATAAAATAAAATGTGGTTACAGGTCGCCATTTTGATGTATCAGTCGCCATATTGAAACGATTCATAACTGAACCAATTTTTTTTTAACAATATTATTGAACTTGCCCTTCTTTTCTGTCTTACCAAATGTGGCCTTCTTCGTTTTAATAGTTGATGAATAGCGCCCTTTAGTATGTTATTTTTCCAATCTGTTAATTTGACTGGGGTATTTTTTAAGGTCATGAAGCTTTAAACTGCATCAAACTCTAAGGATCGAATTTGGCATATATGCCTAATAGTTTGAGGTACATTTGAAGTTGGACTGACAAAATCTCGAATTATTAAGATTTTTTGAATAGGAAATTGCAAAAATCTTGGAAAGTGAATTTTTTGGAATTCTTGTCCTCGAATTATATGGAATCGAGTATAATCATGCCCCGGTTGCGAAATTTGTATCTTTTATGATTTTTGGCCGCCATCTTGAAAGATGACGTCATATCACCTTCTTCTACACGGATGCGAACAAAACATCCGGTAACACTTGATTGTGTGACTAAGGAGCTATCGATCCCACATAGTCTCAAAACTCCTTCATTCAAAATCCCACGGGATAGAAATTATCGACATATGCCCCTACACTAGAAATAAAATAGTGTGGATCGGGGGTGAGTCACAGGTTGGCAAGAATCGTAATATATTTGTTGATGAAAGCTATAACGTTAAAGTTAATTAATTAATTATTTTTAACTACAATTGATGATATATCGTTTAAAAGCTGGGTAGCCATTTACTTTGTATATATGGCCATCTTAAAGCGCTTTTATATAAGGACCTTTTGAATAAAACTCATACCGTTTTAAGCACTAAATAGATTTTATTTAAAAAAGGGGTTTACCGCTTGAAAACCGATTTTAGGGTCGGTATAAATATTTTAAAAACGCTTTAGCGCATTGCTTTCAACTTAAAGAAACTTTCATCCCTGAGCTAATCGAAAAATCTTACGTCCTTATATAAAACCGGTTTTACGCACGTATGAACATAGTAACTGTTTTAAATTTAAGAGAAAAGTCTGGCTGAATTAAGAACATATGTGGGTTTTTGACCAGCTATTAGGAAATTCTTTCCTCTGATTCATTTGTTACTAGTGGGGTTATTTTTGAAGTCTACAGCGACTTCTAAAACTAGAGGTACATGGTGTCCCATTTTCGTTGGGTCCTTAATCCTCCGTTAATATTGAAGATATAAAGATGACGTTTACACATTACTGCCCTACTTTTTAGAGACTTGAAAAATGGTCTTATTAAATTTTGGATGGCCCTTGTAGTTTCTGAGCTACGGGGGGAAATCGAAAATTTGGCAATTTTAATAATTTCCTTAATATGCAAGATATTTTGATTCTCTAAAAACTTTTTTGTTGCAACTTTTTAACGGAAACAAAATGACCGAAAACTTAAATTCGGACCTAATTTTTTTTTGTAATCTTGTACAGTTTTTAGTGATTTTTTAACTGGTTTAACTTATATTTTAATGTTGTGACGTTTCGATACCAAAAAACCATCATTAGTGCTATATTTTGAGTTTTAGTAATAGGGACGGCACTGGAAAATCGTATCTGTTTTTATTTTAAACTTGCTGCTTTGAACTCCATGTAATAATCTAACTACCCACCACGGAGATATTTGTTTGTTTAGTTTTATTAATAAGAAATACCTATACAATAATTTAAATACGAAGAAACAAACTTAACCTGCTTGCATAAAACTAACAACTTAATTTAATTGAAATGTTTAAATTGTTGTTCGTTAATGCACATCCCACATTTTCTTTGAATTTTCTAAGAGCATTTATTAATGCTATTCTTTTTGCTCTTAAATATCTAAATGACTCCCTTAATTAATTAGTTAGTTAATTATAATAGATTGCAGAAAACAATCATGGACAGAAAACATCTTGTGCCAGGCTAAACTGTCAAATAAATAATAAAATCCAGAAGAAAATCGCAGTTGCCATAGACATGCAAAAAACAAAAGTCTTGCGTCGTCACACGAAGCTGTCAATTTTTTTACGAAAAATAAACCGTATTGATTTGCCATGGCAAATAACAGATCATATGAAAATTTTGAGAAGAGTGATATGCTTGAATGCTACCTGGTGTCAAACAAAAGTCGATCAGGGGCAGCGGAACTTTTCTTAAATAGGTAAGCACTTGAACTAGGTATGGCTAAAACAAAACAACAGAAGTCTTACAGGGTAAAATAAAATTGCTATTACTTGTCAAATTTGCTTAAATTTTTAATTACGTACCTTGTTTTAGATATCCGGAACGCAGACTACCAAATCCAAAAATGTTTAATGAAGTTTACAAAAACACACAAAATTTTGGTGCTTTGGCAAAACCAAGACAAAACGAGTACGAAAAAAAAAACAGAGAAAGCGATGAAACGCTGGTTCTCGGTGATGTTGCATGTTACAAACTAAAGAAACAAATATCTCCGTGGTCGGTAGTTGGATTATTACATAGAGTTTAAAGCATCCAAAAGGTTTTAAAATAAAAAACAGATTCGATTTTCCAGGGCCGTCTCTATTACTAATACTCAAAATATAGCACTGATGATAGTTTTGGGGGTCGAAACGTCGTAAAATTAAAATATAAGGTAAACCAGTTAAAAAGCAATACAAACTATACAAAATTACGCAAAAAAATAGGTCCGTATTTAAGTTTTTGGTCCTGATGACTGATGATGGTCAGTTAAAAACAAACGTTGCATTATTTTTATTTTGAGTGCGCCATTTGGTTTCCGTTAAAATGTTTCAATGAAGAAGTTTTACAGAATTTTCGATTTCCCCCTGTAGCTCAGAAACTACAAGGGCCACCAAAAATCTGATAACACCATTTAGTAGTAGGGCAGTAATGTTTAAATGGCATTTTGATATCTTCAATATTAACGGAGTTTTCCATAAGGACCCATCGAAAATGGGACACCCCGTACACAGTCAAAATTATTTCTAGAAAATTAGAGTTATTAGTTGTATAAAATTTCTATTTATCTATCAACCAACGATAGACGATATATCGAAGTATCACACGGCAAATTTCCAACTAACAATTTCAGCCAAATATTTTTTTGTGGCATGGATAGCGAGGGGCTAAACAAATAATACAGAATTTACCTAACGAAAAGTTGCGAAAAAGTAAACAAAAAGACAATGGAAGTCTGAAACTCTAGTTTAGTCTCAAGTTCTAAATTATCTACCACCTTAGAACAAAAATTAATTTTTTTCTTCAAACACAATTCATCTTCCTAGATGTATTTTTACGTACTTTTATTTTATATTTTTCTTTTTTAATATAAGTAAAAATAATTTGGTAATGCAAAAACACTATCGGTGGGATTTACTAAAGAGGTTTAGTCTATTTTAAAACGGTCCTCCGTTTAAGTGAAATTTTTGGTTTTAAGCATTTTAAACCAAACCTCTTCGAGTTTTGGACATGGTTCGATTTATAAAAATAATTTTAATAAATTTGTTTATTGAATAGTCATCCTAACACAATGTTTTGTTGGACTTAATAAGAAAGTTTCAATTTAGAAGAAAAGAAAATTAAAAAATTTAAACCCACGCCGGGTTTAAAGAGTAAACACTCTGTAGAACAAATTAAAATTGGGGTTATAATTAAAACTTACCCGTCATAATTAATTTTTTCAATTAATACTTGATGTCACACAACGATTTAGATGGGTAATAATAAAATAAGGAGTAGACTTATTTTGTATTTATTTAAAATGTGTTCTTATTTATGAAATGTATTAAAAAAACTTAAATGCAAGTTCTTTTGCATTTCTGTCACTATCGAAATGTCAGTTTAAAAATATAGGCGCTGCGTTCAATCACAAAAAGCGAGTTCGGATCTTTTACCTCTGCTTGCACCTTGGTTTCTACCAACCTCCAACCGATGAAAGCTACAGAAAGCTAAAATAAGTGGGCTTTGAGTAAGGAAAGTTTTTTTGACTGAGCTTTTAGATAACATCAATGTTTTACTTTCAGTTTGTAAATAAATTAATATAGTTGGTTTGGGTTTTTTGTTTGGTATATTTTTCGTGCATAATCAGTGACCTTCACTTATGTTTATTTTACCTCGTGGTGCTCTCATAAATATATTTTTTCTGCTGAAAACGGGTTCAAAATATGCCGTTTTTCTGGACAAAATTAGAGGTGTTTTATTGGTTAATGAACAACTTGCGATATTAAATAAGGTAAATTAATCCTTTTGAAAATGGTTACTTAGGGAAATTATAAACGAACTTATTACCAAATGCCAAAAAACAATCCTTTCTGGGGGCTATAAATTTAAACCACCCCCTGAGGTGGTCTATAAAATCACCAACTTTATAACCTCAAACACAAATAATAAAGCTTTTATATGCCAAATGTTTGGCGTATTCACCATTTGCCATTTTGAAACCTGTAAAAAAAATATAGTTTTAGGGTGTATTTTGAGAAAAAAAAACCAGCTTTTCGGTGATATTTTGCAATAACATTACAAAATAATCAATAACTTTGTGTCTTTTATGTATGGGTAAGTGTTTTTTAAAAATTGGTTTTAAAATTTAGTACCCCCCACAGGTGTAAATATTTAGACCTGTGGGGAGGTACTATTTTAGATCTTAGTAAATCTCACTGTATATTTTCTTTTTTTGTAATTAAGCTTTTAGCACCTAATTTGATTGTTTTTTTTAGCAGTTTTTTTATAACTATTATCCTGATGATGGCGCAAACCAAAAAGATCGTAGTTTAGAAAATTTTAAAGAATATATAGATGCGCCGAAAGACAAGAATTTTGTTTCCTTTAATTATATATAAATAATTTTCCAGAAAATTATATTAAAAGTTTACTTTAAATAACGTTAATATTTCTGTCCACATTTCCACTGTAATAATTAAAATTATTTGAAATTGACTAAAAGGTAATGAATTAAAATTAATATTCGATAAAACTAAATGTCTTGCACTAGGTGATAATATAAATAATCAAAGAGTTATTTTAATTTAATTTCCATTTAAAATTAGGTTTGGGAGTAATTATTGATGCAAAGTTGACTTTTTGTGGTCGGTATGAAAAAAATTAAACTTTTAAAACACAATACTTTTAATAAGTCCTACGATTTTATGTTCCGCCAATTAAGAAGTTTTGGAAATAAATCAAATTTAGCGAATAAGAGTAATATAGATATGGAAGATATTTCATGATCTGCAAAAGTTTTGACTTTTTAGTAGAAACTTCGGCATGCAGTACAAAGTTGGCTCCTATAAAGGGTACTGATCACCAACCATGCAATCTCCAATGTAAAGTCGGTTCGCTGTATGAAGTCCGATATCGGATTAAATCTCCAAAAGATGTTACCGCTTTTTGAACAGTAAGTCAGTTAAGTTAGAATGCCCTCGCTGTACTTGATCGTACCAGACATCCCACTCGTTCACTGTATTCGAGTGGGCTAAATCAGCGGTCTTAAAACAAAATGATTTAAGAATTACGCGTTATACTTATACCACCATAAATATTTTTATTTTATTTTATTTCTCACTTATAATTTTTCTTGACGAAACATGGGTATCTGCGCACGGAACTTCAACAAAATTGTCTTGGCAGGCTGAATCGAAACATTGCTATTCCAGTACCCGTGGAAGTAATGGAAAAAGATATATAATAATACATGCAGCCAATGAAGAAGGGATTATTTCAAATGCCAGTTTAATATTTTCATCAACAAAAAAAACTGACGATTATCACGGCAATATGGATGCTAATATTTTTGAGCATTGGTTTAAGGAAAAACTTTTAGCTACTAGATGTAAAAACTACTATTATTTAGAAAATGTAATTCGTCATGTTCCAAAAATATAATTTATTGTTTGAGAACCACCGACTTACCTGCTCAAGAGGTTTTATTGCTTAGCGAACTTCTTACAACGAGTGCACTGTACGAATGATTTTTTAAATAAATAAATGTGCATTCCGCAACAAGAAATTTACAAAAAAAAAACAAGGTTGTGTAATAAAATTACGCCCACTGGTACACAACAAAAAGTTCCGAACTTCCATTATCTATATTTTATTTATACATGACATGTTTCGATCAGTACCTTACCAAATTCCTTGTGAGTGTGGTGAATCATACATAGCTGAAACAAAAAGACCACTATCTGTTAGGCTTAAGGAAACGAATGCCCAAACAGGTGAAATAACGAAATCAGGAATCGCCAAACATGGTCAAAACAACACCGAATGAAGTGGACAGAAGCAAAGGTTCTGCACAAGGAGTCACACTGGAAGAAACGAAAATTCTTTGAAGCTGCCTTTATTGGGCAGAATCAGGGTGGAGCGAACTTCCTAAACTTCACGGTTGAGTGATTTCCCATAGTATATAAGTAAGTAGCCTTAGGAATAGATTGTAGTTTGCACCTGAAGACGATCAGAGATTGTACTGATCGAAACGTCGTGTATAAATAAAATAGAGACAATGGAAGTCCGAAACACAGAATTAATTTCAAAAAGTTCGTGGTCATGAACATTTTGGCCGTGTTGGCACTAGACTTTGCTCAGAATTAAGTGATTTATGACTTCCATATATCGTGGTGCCGACTATACCTAAATCTGTAAAAAAAAGTTCACAAATAAGAAATTTAATTTGAAATTTGAGTAGCTCAAAGAGGGTTGAATGTGAGAAAGGTTGAAAAGGGCTTATTTTTCTATTTAACTTGGTGTGAAATTTATAGTCGATACATGAGCCGCTCTTTGTGTAAGGGATCCGATCCTCGGGGCGTAACTGACATTCCTATTTTATAAGGTTTTTTGTGACACAGGAATTCTTATGTAAGAGTTAGACTGTTGCATTTATATTTATTGGTAATGTAGCCTAAGGATACGTGTTTTCACACTTCTCTTTTTAACATGTCTAAGTTTGCACGAAAAAGGTTAATAACAAATTTTGAATATAACACCAGCCTAAAAAAGATTTCGTTTACATATCAAGTATTTATTGTTGGTAGCGTGGAAATAGATGTTAAAATTTTACACTTTAACATTGTTTTACTATTTTAATGCGCGATATTTCCCCTATCTGCCAACTAAAGGACGCGTCTGATAGGTGATGGAAAACTCCACAATTCCTAATTTTTTAACATTGTTTTTTTTTTGTTAATTTTCGAACAGTTTCTTTTTATTTTCGAAGAGTTTTTTCATTTTTTTTATATTTAATTTTTTTTTTATTCTTTAACTGTTTTGTAGTTTTTTTTTGGTTTTCTAACAGTTTTTTTATTTTCTAACAGTTTTAATTTTTTTTTTCAATCTTGTGATTTTTTTAACCATTTTTTATTTTTTTCTTAGTGATTTTTTTTTAGGTAGGGAACGCTATGTCATGCAGGCCAGTTCCTGCCTTAAGCGATATGACTGATTATTAAAAAAAAAACTATCGAAAAATAGTAGTACCCTATGCTTAGAGCGAAACGCTATCTCTATTTTTTAAGACAAATTACCTACGTAAAGTCAAAGTAGGCACCATATACTAAATATAATAATTTTTGTTAATCTCGGTTGTCTTTTTCAGAATAAAATTGACGAAACGCTATCTTATGCCTATACAGAGTATTTCACAACATAAAATGTTTGAATTAGGGAACATTTTTCCAAGACATGACTTTAACATTGAAAGTATATGCAAATGGTGTTTAAGTATAATACACATTAAGTGGCAAAAACCTCTAATTGCTGAATAATCTCATAACTAAATAAAAAGGTCAAATAATGACATACTTCTATGAATGTAGTAGTAGTAGTATAGGGGCGGCCCGTGCAACTCTCTCTTCGGGCCTCCCTGCCTTCTTTACGAAACTTAGTATGTCGGCCCATTTGAGCGAGTGCAGCTCTTCTTCCTCTATCGTGGGAAATCCCCACTTCAGCTGCCTTGATCTTGCATATGCATCACACTCTTCTATCAAGTGCGGCGCCGATTCTTCTTCGAGCCCGCAAGCGAGACACACGGGATCTCCTGCTACTCTTATTGCGTCAGATATTTGTTCAGCCGATTTTGCCCAGTCAGCATCCCTCTCAGCAGTCCAATGTCCTTTCGGTTCGTGCCTAAAAGCCATTTAGTTCTGGCTATCCACGAATAGCTTAGAGTGTCTGCACTTTGAATCTTGCCTCCAGGACGTATTCAGTTCATTGTTCGCCCATTTGTTGAGCTCACTCTGTACATTCCTTGTTATTCCCAGAAGAGGTTCCTATCCAATGTATTGGGTTTCGGCCCCTAGTCTGGCAAGTTCGTTCGCTTTCTCGGACCCTGGTATTCCCTCGTGACCTGGGACCCACATCAGTGTCACCCTCTTGTCTTGACCCAGTGTTTGCAGTGCTTCAGCGCACTCCTTCCCCAGACTACTGACTATTTTAGGTGCACTTAGAGCCTTGAGAGCAGCCTGGCTGTCGGAGCATATGTATATGTCCCTCCTGCCATTTCTGACATCGAGTAGGGTTGCTACCATGTTAATGGCATACACCTCCGCCTAAAACACCGTAGCTTGTTCTCCAAGTGGATAACTTTTCTGAACTTCTAGGCTTTCCGCGTACACTTCTGCGCCTGTTGTCTTCCTGGTTAACAGTTTAGAGCCATCCGTGTAGCAGACCGTCGGCATCGCCTCTCTGCTTAATTCTGTTCGGAATTCTTCCCTTTGCCACTCATTCCGTTCTGGTATTGTGACCTTGTACTTTTTATCGAACCTCCATGGTTTAGCAGTGCTTTCACTGGCAGTCCTAGGAGGGCCAACCCTTTCCTCGCCACTCCCTCGACCGCCAGATGGCCCTCTCTTTCCTCCCTGCCCTTCCATAGTCCCTGGTCCTTTAATAGCAAGTGCGTCGCCATCGCCTCCTTCTTGATTCAAGTTGGAAGCGAGGAGAGACCCAAGATTGTTTCCAGGGCGTGGATGGGGGTCGCCCTCATTGCGCCGGTTATCCCTCTGCAGAAAAGCCCTTGCAGGCTCGTAAGCTTTTTCGATATGGTCACCTTCTCTACAGCGGGCCACTAGACCGCTGATCCATATTGGATCCTTGGTCTTATCATGGCCGTGTATATCTAGTCTAAGTTCCTCGGGCTAATGCCCCAGGTTTAACCGACTACTCGGCGCAACTACATATTTCTTCTGCGGCGGGTTGTTCTGTTCGCTGTTTAATTTTGCAATAAATGAATAGTTGTATATAATTTTTTACAACAAAACACAAAACAAAACACGACCTGACATTCAAAACTGAATCCGCTAATATTGCATAGTTTATTTAGTTTCTGTAGTACGATACGAAGATAAAAACGGAGCAGGCAACGCACTTTCTTGCTTGATGATTGTTTTTTGTTAGGTACTTTGTATATAAGCTTGAATGTACAGTCGAAGGCAAAGAAAATGTTTTAGCAGATTTTTGGTTATTTTATTGGGAAAACTTTTCAACAAATTCAAGCGAAATGAATCGACATTTCAAACACTCACCAGTTTTTATGCATAAGTTGAGAAACACCCTGTATACATACTATCTATATAGCCAGTTCGATAGCCCTGTTGTAAGCGTAGCTCGTACCACATCGATCAAATTCGTGTTGAAGGCTCCGTGGTGTAGCTTATATGTCGATCATCTGTGGAGAAGTGGCAAGCGCAGCAGGCTGTCAAGCTAGTAATCTGGGTTCGATTCTCGGCTAAGGCAAGACTTTAAAAAAAAATTTCTTGGGTACCTATTGGTTGTTTGTGTAGGTACGTCCAGCACTTGCTACCGCTTGCCAACTTTGCTACAACGGGACGATTGATTCGGATTGGATTGTGAAAAGTCATAGTACAAAAAAATATTTTATCAAGTACTTTTTTTACCGACAAAAAGGAGTGGGGGTAATAAAAAATTTGCAAAAATGAGACTTTATTCAGTTTCGGTTATATAGGTAGCTTATTTTTTAATAGTTTATTATTTTTGTCGAAGATGGTGGTGGGGAGGACCAGAGGGACAACGAAAAATGGCGAAAATAATAGAAGGAGCACGTTTCTAGATTCCGGACTTTATTTCTTTTAGTTTTATACCACAAAACCCATGTTTTAGTACGTCAATCTTTTTATTAAATATATTAATATAACACGTTAATAGAAAAATACTTTTTTCGATTCCGGGCTTTATTTCCTTCAGGTTGATACCCAACAACCTATATTTTAATAGACCAAATTTTTATCAAATATGGGGGATAATCCTTCCTATTAATAGGTTATTGATTGAAAAACGCTGAAACATGTATCCATCTATTTTATTAGTAGAGTATATAATAACAAATTCTAAACCTCTGTGACTTTTTCTTCTGAAATACAGAAGATCTCTTTACCCCCTTCGAAATCGAACTACCCCTATTTCTCCACTGCTAGTTGAAATTTCGAAAAACGGCAAATCTGTGTTTAGTTATTTTATTAGTAAAATCTACATACCAATTTTCAGAGCTCTGCGGCTTTTCGTTTCCGAGATAGAGAATAACAAAATTTCAGCCCCTATTTTTACCCCCTTAGAGGTAAAATTTTCAAAAATCCTTTCTTAGCGAGCGCCTACGCCACAAGCCAATATGTCCTTAAATTTTCAGAACTGTGTAGGTCAAATGGTTTCACCTGCGCGTTTATAGTTGTTCTGTGGTATATCGTGTTGACTACCGTTCTTTAATTAGTATAGATGATTGTTCACTATATGTACTACAAGAAATATAAAACAGTCTAAACTAATCATAAAATTAAGAAAGACCTACATTACGCCTTCAGAGTTGAAGAAGTTGAGGGTGACCCCTAGGCCTGGAAATTAGGCCCTTTATGAACCCCTTTCTGTTTTTTAACGAAGTCCAGTAAATTTGCTTAGCTGCCCAAATCTGTCAGACGTATCACACTCTGTTGTGCTTTTTACTTGTTCTTTATTCCTTGTTATTTCTAGCAGTGATTTTAATTCAATAGTTTGTGTTCCGGCTCCAATCCAGGCAAGTTCGTCCACCTTCTGATTCCCTTATGACCCAGGATCCATATTAGTGTCATTCTCGTGTTTTGCGCCAGTGTTTGCAGCACGCCGGCACACTCCTCCGCCACTTATTTACTTAGGTTGTAAATGGGAAGTCTTAAAATCAACTATAAAATACGTTTTGTTCAAAAGAAAGAGCTCAAGGAGTTTGTTACGTAAAAAAGGTCATCCCGTTGGGGGCCAGTGTTACATTAAAAAAAAACACAAAATAGAAGAGATGACAACTTCCTATACTTTGGGTCCTATCGAGCCTTGCATTCTTGTCAACTTGAGTAAGCACACGGTTGTAGAGCACTTAGCAATGAAACACCAGGTTATACAGTCTCAAAATATATTGTTGTAATCTTAAAGGTTAGAAAAGGCATGCAATATTTGTAAAACAATAAATGTAAATTTTAACAAATAAAATAGTTTTTTTAAAACTAACACTTTAGGGGTCTTTCCTCTTGTTTTTATGATTAATTTCAATGAGGGAAAGTTCTTTTATCAAAGATGAAAAAGTTGAAATGGTTCTCATATTAAAAAAAATGAAGTTGAATCTTGTTTTGATAAAATTTTATGAGGTTTTTTTTTTATGACGGTTTTTAAAGAGAAAAGGTTTGGACAGGGAAATATTTCTTATCTGTTTCCACATAGCTAGCCGATGACAGGGCTAAACATCACTGGAACAGGTACACAGGACCCATGACTGGACTAGGCATCTTAGGCCAGGGCAAGGCAGCACTTAGGATGGAAAGTCGAATGTATGGTGTTGAAAGTCGGCACTAGGACCACCCATGGCTGTGCACCGGAACCAAGCACCCTAGACAGATATAAAAACAACCTTCTAGAACAAGGGAGAACACCCTAACGTATCATTTATAACTAATTTCTAATAACGGACATGTATTTTACACAGAAAAAAAAGAAGTAAACCAGTAACACAAAAAAACTACTGTTTACTTATTGTACGGGGCATGCCTGAGGGGCAACACTCAAAGTACATACGCCAAAAAAGCATAAAAAAACATATAAGTCCACACTCTATTGTATAGTGGGTACCACGGACGATAAAACTAAAAATTACTTAAGACGACAGAAAACAGTCTAATTTCTTACAAGGGCAAAAATAATCAAGGTACACACGCAGCAAATATTTACCTCAAATCATCCTGAGGGCGACATTCCGCATGGCAGGTAACCTAATACCTCCCAGGCGAACAGGGAGTTGACGTGAGGCCTCCTCAACCTGTAGCACAAAGAAAAATACAGAATCAAAAATAGTCAATATTGAAATAAACTGGAGGGAAAACGCTTAAAAAAATCGAAAATAATTACCATAGATCGGCTGATAAGCCACGGTCTAGCCGGCCATTTGCCGTATCCTATACGTTCAGAAAGAAATCTTCAAAAATCGCCACCTCAAACGCCAAACACAGGCAACGGGCACTTCCACGAAGACTTTCTTCTTTTGATGGGACCTCTGCGGATTCCGTCTACGACGATTTCAGGTTGCAAAGGTCGCTATGGGCACGACTTCTTTTCGGTATTCTTGGAAAAGAAAATTTAAACGTGGCACTCAAAACGGTGCCGGAAAAGAAGTATTTCCTTCCCTCCAGGAAATCTCAGACGCTAAAAAAGAAGCTTCCTGCGGGCAAACGATTGGTCAAAAACCTCAGAGGCGCGAAAACTACAGTCGAAAATCGCTTATCCTGATTACCATATTAGGTGATGCTGCTGAAAACGCATTACAATTGGGCGATCTTTCTGATATGGGCAAAAATCGACAGGGGCTGGGGTCCAAATTCTACTTTTCGAATGCGACAGGTTCAAGTCGGAAGTCTCTATTCATCAACCTAAGACAGACAAAGACAACGAAGCGGTGTTGTCAGATTTCCTTCTGTATCAGCGGGATAGGGAGAGATCACGTGACGAACAGAAGTTAACAACAAGGCATTGGTTGCAGTAGTGAGCAAGAAACGGACTTTATCTTTTTGGGAGAACCAATAAACAATAAGTGTAGACACTTGGTTTTCTCGAAAACGACTCAGCAGTAACGTAATGTGCAACTTTAAATCACAGTTATGTGACGTGAAGTTAGTCACTGTATACTCCCAGGATTTCGCCTATGACAATCTGGCAACGTCATCCCAAACGTCACGGTCAGCTGGCGGTCGAATTTAATTTTGAAAAACCATAAAAAAAAGACCACCTTCCGGCACTCCAAGCCTTCCCAAATAATCCAGGTGAGTCACAGTTTCCTTCCGTGTAGGTAACACACGGATCCTTGACAAATATCTCTCTCCCCTTTACTGTTTGTTTACCTCTTTAGAACGACTATAAACCTCCTTTATTTCGAATTTCTTATACTTTTAGGCCAGTCTCGAGTCGTATGAGGACAGATGATCGCCTCGTTTGAATAAATAAACTGAATATCTATCAAAATTTAACCTGTTAAAGTCTGCACAGCCTATCGTATGAACCACAGGAAATATGGACCCTACAGACCAACAATGCACACAGAGACAAGCAAGACGGTCCACACTTGACATGGCTAGGCTGTACGAGGTTGGGCAATGCCCTTTAAGGAATTCACGCATACTTGAAACCAAAATAAAACCAACAGGTGAGTGTTGTGTCGACTGACGACAAAGGTAGAGTAATTTTGTAATATCAATACCATATGATTGGTGACAACCTTGGTCCTGTTATTTTTAGGACTTATTGGACCCCCTAAAGCCTGACATGTGCAAATTGGGGACCGATCAGTAACAGAAACTGCCAACCACCGACACATCACTAGTGACAAGAATCTACCACTCAACAAATGAACCGACACTAGTTTCTAGTAAGTATAAGACCGCTAAGTCTCTCTTTGTTTGACACGGTTTATAAAACTAACCTTTATTATCCACTTTATTTTCGGGTGTTAAGTAGTTGACGGAAGGAGAATTTGATATAATCAATAAAAAACGAAGGCTTACTAATCTAGTAAGTTGGCGGTTTAAACTATGCGCTAGAAAGACCGTTTTGGTGTTAAGTTATGTAAAATTATGTTATTTTTTTTCTTGTTTCAGGTTACTGTAGCGCCAGAGCAACCTTTCTTGGACTGGTTAAATTATACAAGAAAAATACGAAGTTTCATTGAACTGTAGACTGTATATCATTAGTTAATATAAAAGAAAGATGGATGTTGTAATGTTATTTTTGGAAAACACATGATTTGCCACAGTAATTAAATTTATTGGTTTATTAGAAAGGGTTCAATGGTGTTTTATTTGAAATATTGAGGTTTGCTTTGTTTTGAAAAAAAAAGTTAAACAGAGTAAAATGCCTCCACATAAAATAATCATAATTCTAGTATAATTCAACCTCAGTCCAACAGTAAATATTGTTTTTCCAGCGCATTCGCCATAAAATAGTAGGATATAGAATAAACAAAATGCTCAGACATATAGTAAAGATGATTGACTTAAAGATTTTGCCAGGGTATTAGAAGGGTGTTTTGAAGAATTATTTTTTCTAAGGGATATTGTTAGGGAAATATTGAACCGTTACAAGTTCTCAATGCTCCACTAAAAATTTTACTCCCAAGGTTTGTCCTATTGAATCCTGCATTATTATGCACGGTAGTATTACCGTCGAGACGAGATTCTCGTTTCTCGTCTCGTTTCGCCTTCTCTCGACGAGACGAGAGAGATAGTTTCTCTTTAATGAAAGCTCGAGCCTAGACGAGAGAAAAATCCTCTCTCATCTCGACTCGAGAAATTCTCGTTTCTCTCAAAAGCAAAAAAAAATGTTGGTTTTATAATTTGTATGATTTATTGGCTGTTTTATATTATTTAAAAATTGTAATATGTACTTCCCTTGATAATTGAAAATAAATAGGACTTTTATTATAAACTCTACATGGGGTGGTTTTAAATAAATAAAGTATGTAAGTATATTTTTCAGAACATTTTCATGAACAATGAAAAAAAAAGATAAAACGGGACATAATATACAGGGTATCTTACAATCAAGAACACAGACCATAACGATAAAAAAAAAGTATTTTTAATGTTTCAGTTCCAAGATTGTTTTTTAAATCACTCCTTAAATATTGCCGCGTCTGTTTTAAACAACCTGTATATGTACAGATATACAGCACGTACAGTATATTTTAGAATGGACGATTTATTTTGTACAAAAAATATTTGTTAAAAAATTAGATTTATGTTACGACAATGTTTCTAGGGGGTGTTCAAAACACTTTTCATATTTGATTTAAATCACGAGAGAAGCGAGAGAAATGAGAGACGAGACAAGAGAGTCCTTCTCTCGAACCAGAGAAGAGGCCACTCGTCGAGACGAGAGAACCATTTTTATCTCGTCTGTCGAGACAAGACGAGAGAAGGCCTTCGCGGCAATTAGATTTAACAATAATATAAAATTGATAATAATGTTTATGCTCCGCTTGAGCTGATTTGTACAATTTTCAAATAAACAAAAAAAGCAAAAGAAAGCTACGTAATTTTAGTAAAGAAAGTATCTGAACTAGTTTAATAAAAATAAACCTAAAAATGTTAGAAAAATATAAAAATTATAAAGAAAAACTAATAAAAATTAAAAATAACTAACTTAAAAAAATAGAAACATTAAAAACAAACAATGCATAAATGAAGAGAAAAAAAATTATAGTTAGTTAATATACTGTTTATTTTTTGCATTAAATGCTGGATTATTATAATTTGCGTTTTTATTTGCACACACAGAAGCAATATAAAAAAAATTAGTTTTTGACAAGGAGGAGGCCAAGCTTTCCCAAAGCGATTCGATTAAACTTTTGTAAACTTTAGCAGGGTCATATGTAAAAGATCGGTCAAAAATGCCAGTTTTGTGACGTGGAATAGTAATTTACGTTCCAAAGCCGGAAAACGGTATATTAAAGTACAAGTCTAGACATTTACGGACAAGGCGACGAACGTGCCGAGTCTGGAATATCTAGACTAGTACTTGAATGCCATTTCATGACCATGTATCGTACAACGTTTTATTTTATATTGTTTTATATTGTATTTAATTAAGAAAAATATACAGCGCGAAAAAAAAAGTCATGTAGTTTATAATTGTTTCAACTATTACTTCACAATTTCTATCACATTATTGAAAATTTTGAAGTTGTCGTTTTTACTATTTAGTAAAAAAAAGACAAATAGCTGCGGAAATTTCTTTGAGTATCGGACACGTGGTAAAAAGTTTATTCTTCAATGAATTGGTATCCAAAGGCACTATTTAAGGTAAACCATGTAAAAAACCATCAAAATCTAGCCATTCGTTTAAAGGAAAATCAAAATTGTATTTTTTTAAAAACCAGTGATTTTCTTTTTTTTAAACCCTTACAGATAATTGCATTTTTTGTGGTACCAATGAACCCCTTAAAATATTTTTTTTACGTATGTGGAAAAAGTGTTTCGTTTCCGACACAAAGAGAAAAGATAACAAGATATACAAAGAAAAACTTACATGTTCCAATTTATTGCTAAAAATACGCCATATAGGAACCTCTTTGTCTTAGAAACTAATCCTACTCCCTATCTCGTTTATTATATTTTTATGGTCAAGTGGTCAAGCTATTCTCAATTTAGTTTGTGCAGTGTTCTTTGTGTGGTTATTAATCTTATAAATAGATGTCAGTTAACCTTGGGGTACCATCATTGGGGGCCCAAATATTTTTAATGCTTCATTTTCTAGCCTTTTTGTAGCTATTATGTTACAGTTAAATTAATTTTGTAGCTATAGCCGTTTTCGAGAAAACGCGACCCCCCTATTTTAACTGTTAAGCTGAGGGGTCATCCCATAACTTCAATTCTGCTAAAGCTAGAAAGTTAAAATAAACCAATAAAGTATATAGACCTACTAGTAAACAAGAAAAATATAAAAAATATATCACATATTAAATTTGGCCTATATATTTTGCCCATTAAAATCAAAATATCTACTAAACCGCATCAGCTACAAAATTCATTTAACCGTAACAAAATAACTATAAAAAGGCTACAAAATATGGAATTGAAAATATTTGGGACCCTTATAATGGTCCCCCCAGGTTAACCGACGTTATAAATATTAAGGTATTTTTGTTTTGAAGCATGCTTGGTAGGGTAACCTCCCATATCATTCTGTTTGGAAAAAATTAAGCGTGTCAAATATTTTTCTGTATATTATTGCCAAAACAAATCTTATGTTTTCTAGATCATAAAATAGTTTAATCTTTAAAGAAAGTTTTGTTGGCCGTCCAGGATTTCTTTTATATTCGTAACTACACTTCCGGCCACATAAAATGCGTACGCCGATTTTATATAGTGTATTGCCCAAGGTCAAGGTATTATGGGCCCCGCAACTCACCTTTTAATTGACAAAAAATGTCACCGTCAGGTTTTGTTGTTTTCATAGGTTTATATTTAAAAATGCCCTAACTAAACGAATTCGAGAAAGCCCAAATTTTTGTAAAATTAGACGGTGGTTCAAAGAGTAGCGGTCCATTATGGATGAAATAAGGATACAATTGTAAGAATAAGAAGAAAGTATGAAGAGGAAGGAACTGTCCGACGAAGGCTAGGGACTGGCTTGACCCAATTCAGTACGTCTCAGCAAAATCAGCAACTGATCGACTTTCTTGAAGACCACCCATTTGCGATAGCCCGAGAGGCAAAAATTGAGGCACAATTTTTGCACTAAACTATTCACTACAAGAAGAAGAATTTTAGCAACACGTGGTCTTCACGGATAAAAAATCTTTCAGTCCCACAATGACAGCAAACAAATTTTAGTATATCGCCCGCCACGAAAACGCTATCTCGAAAAATATATTGCTAAGAACGAAGATCGGGCTGGAAGATTTTCCATGAATGTGTAGAGATGGATATCGTCGAGAGGACATGGGGCTCTTTTTAGAATCCATGATTTAGAAGATTTACGGTTGAGGTTTATGTTGATAAGATGAGAAATGTTATGCTTCTACAGGGTTCCTAAGCAAATCCTTAGGGGCCAAGCAGTCGTGTATAAGACGCAGACAAACAGAAAAGCACATTAGGCAGAAAAGGATGGGCATGAAGCGATGTTGTCACTACTTACACGTTGTTTTGTTGTTGTTTTCTAATTTTTTCCATTTTCATACCTTTAGGACTGGAATAAAAATTGTTTTTGCTCGACTTTAATACCAAACTGATGAAAGATATCGTAAAAAAAAATATTTTTCGGCTTTTCATTTTGTAACCATTGTCCTTACGCACTGTTTACCGGCTGGGGAGTGAGATACATGCAAATGCCTAACCTAAAGCGTTCATACACGGCCGGAGAAATCGATTGAGATATTTCCGTAGAAACTTTATCAAGCAAATAGGACGGGTTGACGCCTTCGAACGTCCAACCCAGGTTTTGCACTTTGATTCGAAATCAAAAAGGAGGAACAGTCAGATGTGGGGCCGTGCACAAATTACGTAACGGTGATTTTACCAATTTTTGACCCCCTCCCTATGTAATGTTTTGTAACGGTTCGGCACGCCGCTCCTCTAATATTACGTAACGATTTCAAGACCACTACCCCCCCCCAAAAAAAAAACTTTTAACTTATTTTCATTCCAAATTTTCTTAGTTTCACACAAATGCAAACGCTGTCGAAAACCCCCCTCACCCCTACGTAACGTTTTGTAACTCCCCTCCCTCCTATGACCATTACGTAATTGCACGGCCCCTGTAGTCCCAGTGGAGGAGGGCGAGAAAATTGATATTTTTTTCTTAAAAATTATACTCTTTAGACCTATTTCTTTGCGTTCCCGAAATTACGTAATTTTTGAAAAAAAATTGTAAGCGGCACCATTTTTATTTCGTGCTTTGTTTTTCTAACATTTTTGCGTTCGGCTAATTTAATTGAAAAATTTTTGCCTGCGGTGCCCTTTATCTTCTCACTCGAAACGAAAATTTCGAGAAAGTTGAAGAAAAAAATAAAAAAAGTGGCAGAGCTCAAGTTTTTCGTAAAAAAAACGTTTTTTGTAAAGCAACAGAACAAAATAAATCTTTTCACCCTTTTTTGGGTGTTACAAATATTGGCAGCCCCTTATTTTTCGATTTTACCCTCCCGCTAGTTTTGAAGAATTGGTTCGCTACATGTTTCGAGATCATGTCATAAAACACCTCGAAAATATCAAATGTAGTGTAGGGCCAGCTTTATTTAAAATCAATAATATCCCAAGCAAAAAGCTCTGCAGGAAAAACAGCGCCGTTTATTGATTTCTTTGGCTGCTAGTGCTAGCTGCATGGTTTGGCCGTTTCCGGATAGATGTCACTAGTAGAACAGAATGGAAAGAAATTTAATTAAAAACGAAGATATTTCTTTCTAATGTTAACAACCTCACGAGTTTATCGCTCAGTATCGTAAATAATGGACCCTGCCGCCTCCTTTAAGCAAGAAAAATCTGTGGTTTGGACCTGAAAACATCTAATTTTTAATTAGATTAGATGTGTGGCCGCCATCTAGCGGAATTTGCAGACATCTTGTCAACGGTTATTATTGCAACTATGATTTATGCTCACAATGAAAGAGTGGCGACAATTTTTTCTCATGAAAGCAGTCCGGAGATAATAACAAACTGGCACCATTGCTCAATATACCTGTTTCTTTTGTGCGCGCAGACCTTTCTATGCCATTTCTGTTTGATTTATTGAAATCCTATCCCTAAGGAAAATCTTAGGAACCCTGTATAATAAACCGTTCTTCATCCAGAAGGTTTCGTGTAGCAACAGAATAACAACATCGAAGTTTTGCCATACCGGGCAAAAACTTCTGACGCCAATCCCATGCAACACCTGCTTAACTAAAAAGCCAGTTAACTCTTTTTCGATTTAGTATCCTTTAGCCTACTTTAGCGGTTATATTGACACCCAACTGACAAAAAATCGATGTTTTACCTGTCAATTTGGTTATAGAAATGACGGCAATCTTTGGCTAAAGGGCACTGAAGAGATAAGGGTTAACTGGCTTTTTAGTTGAGAATGGTGTTGTCCCATGGAAAATGTATGGGGCTTTATAGAAAAAAAGTTAACACGAATGAATATTTTTCCCAGAAATTCCAACTACTTAATGGAGCTCATGGTCAGAGGGTACGACGAAGTCATTGTTGTAAATCCAAATTTATTTCAAAATTTAGCAGATTCGATACCACGACGACTGACAAACATTATCGAGGCTGACGGGACAATGACACGCAGCATTTTCTTGTTTTTTTTTTTTAATTTACGTAGTGTTTTTTTAATAATTTATTTTTGATTTTGAACATTTTTGGTTGTCTGCAAAGACATAGATTACTAGTGCTTTCATTTCGCCAAACAGTTCCTTCTTCTTGATGATTTTTTCTTATTCGCACAATTGCGGTCTTGTTTCATCCATAATGAGCTTTAAGAAGGAGTTTTTATAATAAAAGGTTGAATAATTTGAAAAAATATATTTTATTCATTAGTATATTAGTCTTATAGTGAAGTGTGGCTAGTCTCCGTATTTTTGTGTTTAAAATGTCAAAAGATCTAACCTGGAATTCGAAAACGTCAAAGTCAGTTACAATAAGCAACGCAATGAGCAAAAATTAAATTCAACACACCTGCAGCTAACTTCTGCTGTACGCATTTTATGTGGCCGGAAGTGTACCTTCAAAACTTCTTAAAAATCTCATATTCCCACTATACAGGTGGCCTGTTTATGGTCTTTGTTTTTGAAACATAAAGTCGTGGTTTGACAGTTGTAAGCCTCAAAAACTAATTTGTTTTGTATGTAATATATGAAAACATTTTTGCTTTGTATTGATGTTTTATACACTTCCTAAAATATTTGCACTCTCACCAATTACACCTTGCAGTTTGTTTCCATGCCGACAAGTGACATCAATTTAATGGTTTTATAATAAATGACTCTGGAATATCTTGACACTAATTAATGCCGCAATGTCTTCTCTAATATGCATAATGAGTTCACAATGTTTAACAGGAGCTTTTCGAACATTAGCCGAAAAAAATTTCTTATAAATGAAAATTAATTATAAGTCTTTTGTTAAGAACAGTTATTCAATTAACATATTTTAATAAGATCTATGTTAATAATAATTCTTGTAAAGTACTCAATAATTGAATTTAGCCAGCTAAATTTTTATGTTAACTGAAAGAATAAAATCAGGAACATACCCTAATAAAATCCGATATCCAGTATAAACTTTTGTTGCCCAATAAAGCCCCTAACGCACTTCGGGTATTTAAAATCAAGTTGTATTTGTCCACAAATAATATTAAAAAATATTCTGGTTAACTAAAATTAAAGATGCATGAATAAGCTGCCAAAATCAATAACAGCAATTAATTATTACTTACAGACAGATAAAAACAATTAAGGTTCCACAGAAAACCATTATATGAGGTCATTAAACTATCTTCTAATACCCTTAATTCCTATAAAGTCGGCCATTAGTATTTAAAAAATAACTAAAGTAAATTTTAAAAAAAAGTAACCGCAGCGACGACGATACCCTTAACACGGTATGCTACTATTTATGCCAAATACCGTCGCCTTCCGCGCAGTCAGACCCTGACGTCAACATTCGAAGTTTTGTTAGCGTGCTCGATTGAGAGAATGAGTTGCTATATTTGTCTCATGTTTTATTTTAAACCGTAGTTGATTGAGAGAGTGCCTTTTACGATATTCTACGATACCAACACAGAACTTGTGCAAGTACCACTTTGTTGTTTGATAATGATTATTTCAGTGTCAAAACTTATTTATAATTATTTACAATGACAAAGTGCGCTGTTTCTGGATGTAAAAATTATGACAGAATTACAAAAAACATTAAATAATTTAGATTACCTAGGGAAAAAGATTTAGAAGTGAAATAGATAATTGCCTGCTAAATAAACGACAAAATAAATTCAATCTCATTTTCGTCAAAAATGGACTGAGTACAATTTACCTCTGTGGTACAGATATTATAGTTCCTGAGATCTCTCTAAAGACTGTACATAGTACCTTACAGCATCATTTTTTGAAACTGTCAGATATAATTTACACTTAACTCATGTACGCAGTGGGTAGCGTATCTGTCTGCAGCACGGTAGGTTTCGGATTTGAATCTTGGCTAGGTCCATATATATTTTGTGTTTGTATTTAACTTTGCAAACCACTTGGCTATACTTAACACAGACAGTATATAAAAAAATTCACTAAACACATTTTATTATAATTATATTGGTAATTATTTAGTATACGTTTTCCTGCCATTTTTGATTTTCTATTTATGGAGGCACCTACTAGGGACCTTACCAACCCATACCAACCAAAAAACACATTAAATGCGCGGCGGCCCAAAATTACTTAAGGATCATTAATACATTTTCCATGCACATGTATTGGTATTGGGGTCACACAACACGCCACGCCGAGATGCGCTTTGTCATACCGTGTTAAGTGTATCGTAACCACAGTCAGGAAATGATATATGGAATAATTTAGAAATCCAATATATGTTAATAAGTTTTAAATATGAATTCGAACTCGATTGTTTTTATTGATGAGCTTACTGGTAAATTTACAAAATCCCCTGCCCCCCCCCTACCAATTTCGACCACGTCAATACTGTTTTTCGATCGCGGTTATTCGATTTGACCCAACTCTATTTATCCGACAAGACTGTCGAAAATTTAGGATTAAGTTGTGTTTGCCTTAAACAGTAAAAAAAAGACTGGAAAGCCTGTGCTTGGGTGCATGGAAAAAAAATTATTTTAAAAATAAATATAAATATATTTAAAATGAATAAATTATTCATATTAATATATGTTACTAGAAGCCAATATTTTAAAAATAATATAAGAATATATTACCAGTCGAATTCCCCGCTAAAATTTAGCATAATAAATATAGAAATCTCTTTGTATGTATGTATGTATGTAATTAAAACTTTTTTATTGAAAATTATAAATAGGCATTTTAAAATTAAAAATATTTTTTAATAAAAGCTATAAAAAATTTATATTAAATTTAAAAATACTGCATTTTAAAAATTAAAATTTATTTTATTAAAATTAAGAACACATTTTTTTTAATCTTCAATTTTAAAATTTAAAGCAAAATTTATTTTTGTAAGGTAAAAATATAATTTAAAAATAAAATCCGTTGTATTTTTAATTTTAAAATCTATATTATAAAATTTTTAAAAATCATTATTTACTACTAAAAAGTATCTTAAACTTAAAAACACCTTTTAATACATTAAAAAATGTTATTCCCTTTTTCTTCGCTGCCCCTTCCACAAGCTCCACTCTATTCTGAGTAATTTTGGCCTCATTCTGAAACAACAAAAATAAATATATATCGGATATTCCAGGAGGGCGGCTTAACCCCTTTTTTGCTGAATTTTTAAGATTGAAGTTGTTTGACTTTTGGTGACTAAAACGAGAATATTCTGCGTCCAGCGTTGCCCTATGTCAAATTTTGACGGCTGTTAAAAATTATATATATTTTAAATTAACATTTTTGATATTTTTTAGAAAATAAATTATATCTTATTATATATCTTATAATACTTTGTACACATTCAAAACCAATTAATTGAAATATTTAACGTACCAGATAGGAAAAAAAATATTTTAATAATTATCAAGAAAAAATGAAAACATTTAGATATCTTAGCTTTTAGGACCTTACCTCGGCTCTCGTGATGAATGAAGTGGGCACTTCGAATCTAGAAGGAAAGACTTTTTCCAACGAGCGTGCGGAAAAACGCTTTTCTCGCACTCATTTCCGTGCGGAAAGTGCCACTTTTCAGCACGCCGTGCGTGAAAAAAAAATTCCGCACGTCGCGCGTTGTGCGTGAAAAAATTTTGAGAAAAAAATTTTCACGCACGCTGTTGAGCAAAAAAAAAATTTTTACGCACGCTGTTGAGTACGCTTGTTATTGAGCACGCTGTTGCTCAGTGATGAATCAGGAAGACATGAAATCGACGATGGAATTAAGCAACATGAGCAGTGATACTTTTAATGTTACCGTGATTAATAATTATCATAAAAATTAATTTTTGAAGCTTGTTAAAGTTTAGTTCTGAATAAAACATAAAATTTGTAATTTGACATAAACAAAGACACATTCATGCTTCCTTTCGATGTATCTAATTTATACACGTCAGTACCCAAACTTTAATAAGACAAATATTAGAAAACAAACATGTAATCCAAGAAAATATAGTTTATATTTTAACTCTTCTAAACCACTGTTTATCTCAAGACTTTTCTAGTTTTAATAATACATTTTTCAAGCAACCAGATGGATTGGCAATGGGGTTATGTTTATCAAGTTGGATGGCAGATTTATTTATGAAGCACTTAGAGATAGAACATATCATTCCTAACAATCCAGAAATTATTTTTTGGGCAAGATATGTCCTCCAAAAAAAAATAAACTCCATTCATAATAACATCCAATTTACCACAAAAACAGAACAAAATAATAAATTAAATTTTTTTGACATTTCAATGCATAAAAGCAATAATCAATGTAACTTCGGCATCTTTAGAAAATCCACCGAAACCGACAACGTCATACCTGCAAGTTTACACCACTCTTACCAACATAAAATGGCCGCATTCCATTGTTTTATACACAGACTGCATAAATTGCCATCAACAATGGATATGAACCTGAAATTATTAATAAACTAGTCAAGAAATACAAACTAAAAACCCTATGTCTATTAAACAATCCTCCCACAGAAGCAAACATTAAAGAAAATAAATTTTGCAGTATCCCTTACATTAATAACAACTTAAAGAACATCTGCAAAGACCTAATAAATCTGCTTTTGGCCACCACTTGCACGTGACAAAACATAAATTTAGCCCAAACTCTAATTCTAAAATCATAAAAAGAATTCCCGCAAAAAATTACACTAGGTTAGACTTCCTAGAAGATATAGAAATTGATTCAGAACTAAGGCTGAATGAAAAATGTCTCACCAATCAAGTTAATTTACAACGAAACTACACCCCTTTGCATAGGTTGCTCGTAGGAATTGAAGACCACAAAATTCCAACTATAGAGCGTAACCGAATAAATTCAGTGTAAGTAAACATAAAATTCTACATTGATTTTATATAAATTTTTCAGTTTAATGTAGTTTTTAAGATTAAAAATAAATTATGAACCATTCCCAACCAACCCTTCCATCCATTCGGATCATAACATTTCCAAAAATCTGAGGTTATCTTTGTTTTTCCATGTTCCACAATGTAATATTAAAGTTTTAAAAAAACCCGGTCTTTTGCTGTTGATTCCCATAGCTTTTCTTTTCCATCAGCCTCTAAAAACACAGCTCGAAAAATTGTCGATTAGTAGTTCATTCGCACAATATATAAACAATAATAATATTACTTCACACGTTATTTATCAAATACAAACTTTCCAAAATACATAATTCATTATCATAATTCGTGTAAAACAAATAAAATAAAGCAAACTTTGAATAAACGTTATTTAAAAAAAAAATTATTTCAACCAGACGTCGATACTGTGATATGCCATTCGGGTAAATGTCATTCACGTCATAACAACTCAACAAAAACAAAAAAACGAGACGTAAAAAATAATGTTTAAATTATAAAAAAAAAATAAAAAAAAACACTAATTACCTAGAAACTTATACCAAAATGACTGTATCGTTGATAAACAAAGTACCTGACAGTTTTAACTATAATATGTTGTCTCATTTTTAAATGTATACGTGATTTCAATGTGATCTAGTTAAGATTGCACAAAATACAAAATTTGGTTTTAATTTATTTTATGTGCACGCAACCATTACCCTTCAATTTAACTTTCTTTAGTGCTTTTAGAAATATGTAAAATTTTCAACGAAAATACAAAAAGGGGCCATGCTTAATGGATTATACATTATTTTTACTAATTACTAAATAATAATTCTAAAATGAAAATGACGAAACTAACCTTGATTTCCAAATTTGTCAATGACCATTTCTCTAGTCTCGTATAAATACTTTAAAGCAATTTTCATTTCAGGCTATTTGTTATACAGTATTTCCGTTTTAGTTGGGTAAGGCTGCTTAAGGATGGGAAACATATCTCTGATGGTATCCTCATTAGTAAACCTAATTACGTTTGGGACTAAGGTCAACCATAGGCGCCTGATAAATTGAAAATAACAAAATAAATTTTCACGAAACGCCAACAAAAAAAACGATGGGATCCCTGTGATCCACCACGCGATTCGCGACCATCGTGCTCGACAATTGAAAAGAGACTGAAACTTTTTGTGTTCAATTATAATATATTATATTTTACGGCAAAATTTAAATAAAATATATTTTAGTTAGATTCGTGTTTTACTTTTAAAAATATATTTTATTAGAAAACTTTTTCATATTTCGTTTATTAAAATTTAAAAAATTGTTCTGTTAACTTCTAAAACATTCCTATTTTAAAAATATTTTTTAAAACATGTATATTTATTTTTAGTACATTTCATATTTTACGGTAAAATAGTATTAAATCAAATTGTAGATTCAAAAATCTGCGACTTTAGCTTCTAAAATATATATATATTTAGTTTGGAAGCATATTGCATATTAAAACTTAGAAAAGGTTAGTATTAAATGCTAAACATTAGTACTTTAAAAATATTTTGTAAAACATATATATTAATATATGCCCATATTAATAATGTTTTTAAATTTGTTTTCGTATTTTTTAATAACTCGTGTTTTACTTTGTTCTTCAATTTTAACATATTATTATATAATGTATTATTTTTTAATATATATGTATAATTTTTAAAATTAATAAACAATGTTTTAAAACTTAACAAAATGCATTTTATATTGTAATATGTAATGTATTAAATATGCTTTCTAAAATCTGTTTCATGTTTTTAAATACATATATTTCATTTTTAAAATAACACCGTTCTTTTTTTATTTTAAATATAATATAACAATTTATTAAAAAATACAATGCACTTTTTTCCGTGTGTAAACAGTAAAAAGAGAGTGGGACCCCTGTTCGTTTACAAATAAAAAGTTCCTTTGTTTGGAAAGATATTAATTCATGATATCAGATATTTCCTAATCATCCTTTCCTGCTTCTAAGACAATTAATTCATACTAGTCCTATAAAATATTTTTTACTAATTTTAATAAAACTTTTGACACCTTCCATCAGTATTAAAAAACCTAAAATAAACTTAAAAAAAAACCTAAAATAAATTTAAAAAAATATACCACAACCAGCGATTGATATAAATTGCAGCCACTGCCACATTAAATGACAGCTGATTGGCTCGGTCAGATTTATTAATGTCATCAAATGGTATAATCAATCGAATAATTTAGACAAATGTCAACAAGCTTCATAGATAAATTCCAAACTATTGTATTATATACTGGGTACAATTCCTTAAATAGTGAAATTCGTTCTTAGAATATTTAATAATAAACCTAAATATTTTCTTAAAGTATTATAAGCTGGACGAATCTTTTAACAGATAATTTTGACCATGGATTTTTTTTATTTTACAAATAACTAAATTCCTATTTTAAATATTTATGTATTGGTATTGTATTTCTCATTGTTGAATTTACTTATTTTGTGTGTATGTATATTTTAATCTCGTGAAAAGACAATTCAAATTTATATTGTTTTGTATTAACCAGAGCAGTATCTTGAAGATTGTGTTTCTTACAGTGTTTTTTTAAATTTTACTATAGAAAATCTAGTATTGTCTAAATAAAGTAGTTTTTGATTTAATATGATTATTTTTATCGGTGACTAGTGGCTTCACTGGTGAATTTACAAAGTCGTCAAATTTCAACCACGTCAATACGGTTCTTCTTGGGCAATCTGCATCATAAAGGGAAATCCCGCCTCCGAATATAACAATATTATACCCGGCCCTTATCTCGCCACCCTAGGTGCTTATTGGATTTGACCCAACTCTGTTTATCCAACAAGGAGGTCACAGGTGAAAGCTATAACGAAAAGCACGATAGCGAGTTACATCGCACGTATTGAATGTATACATCATTTTTAGAAAATAGCTATAGTACGACCATAGATTTAAGAGACTCATTATAAATGCTAATCCCTTACCCTAATAATCACCTATTGTTCGGGTTGTGAAAGTAAATAAAAAAAAGCTGTAAACATGCTCCCATTTCTGAGGATTACAGGTGCGGATTTAAAAATATGTAATTATTTCTTAATAAGTACACGTTTTTGGCCGAATTAAATTTATTAACTTTATGACTAATTACTAAAAGTTATAACATTAGGGTTTGATTACCTTAAGATGAAGTTAGACTGTGGTAGTGTAGTCGTCGTTGCATGGCGGCTGTAATGAATTTTTTTCCATAGATAAGGCAGAACAGGATATTCTACAGATAAATAGTTAACAATATTTTTTGGTACACACTTTTTAATATATAATAATGGAAAATTCACTACAGCTGCAATGCAACGACGACTACACTACCACAGTCTAACTGCACCTTTACAAATTAATTTTCTTAAAATAATTAGGACTGGCTTAAGGTACCAAGCTGATTTGGAGTTTTGAAAATCATTTAGCAGTTGGTGTTTGGTTACAAAAGAAGTTATTTCGTCCGTGGGAGGAACAACTGAGTACGTCACGTGGAGATACGGGGAATAATGGCGTTACAAGAAAAATAAGTGACAAAAAACAACTTAAATGCAATATTTTGTCACTTGATACAAAAAAAGTTATATTTGACGTTTATACCACCCTTCTTGAACGTGGGTTATCAAAATTTGGTGCAGTGAAGGAAGCGGCGGCTTTAACACGAAGATCGGTAAAAACAGTGTGGCGTGTAGGAAATAAACCTATAGTTGGGAGAAGAAAAAGGAAGGGTTCTAATACTTCTAAGAAATTGGACATGGGTGATGTGGATATCATTCGTAGAAAAATATATCAAATGTATAGGGAACAAATGATTTCTACTTTACAAACATTAATTCAAAGATTAAAAAAAGATGATACAGGAATACAGTCTTGCCGTGAGACACTGAGAAAATGTACTTTAAAAAACGGTTTTTAAAATGAAAAAAATTAATAAACAGCAAGTGATTATGGAATCGGCCCGTTTAAAAAAATGGAGGATGAAATATTTAATTGCAATAAACGAGTATAGAGAAAGTAATAGGGTGAAACTTGGTTTGACACCCATAAAGTTCCAGATAAAGGTTGGTCTGGTCACTGCACAACTAAATCTCCATCAAATAACGGAAAGCGTATCACAATAATTCATGCTGGAACAAAAAATGGGTTTATACCAAATGCGTTGGCCTTATCAGCCAAAAATATAGAGGATTGCCATACTGACTACCATGACGATACCACAGCGGAATTATTTGAAGACTGGATGAAGAATAAACTGTTACCCAATATACCTCAAAATAGTGTTCCGTGTTCAAATAACATTTTCCTTTAAATTAAAGGTACATCTGCCGATTCTGCAATTTTACAGATGGTCGCCTTTTACGTGAATCCTGTTTCCGATCATCATTTTATCTCCTAATTCCTAGTACCGCACTGATGAGCAACATAAGTGCAAACCCGGGTCATTTTGAGGAGAGAAAGCTCGCTATTCATTGATTTTTATATTTTTTTGTTTAGCAAAAAGCGAACTTTAACTCAAAAAAGTCAATATTTTAGTCCTTCCTTTACTCTTTATCTGTTACTTAGCTTAATAAATGACTGACAAGACTTGCATTTAAATTAAATTCGTAAAACCCAAATATCGAGAGGGTTAATGAAAGTTATGATGTCCAAGACCAACGCGTAATAATTATTGAATTTCGTCCGAGAATGCTGATGGCTTAATTTGCTTTGAGCTACCGTCCCTCCTGTTTAATATGACAAATGACCATAATGCAATGCATTCATGAGTCAGTAAGACAATTGATCTGTTTACCGGAAAGGCCAGTGATAACCCTGATTGTATTTGGCAAATAAATAATTGTGTTGCCCAGAGATTATGAATTTATAATCACATTCTACAGAAAGGGGACTTTAACTGGAGCACACGCGCTACAGCTTCAGGGAGATAAATGCGGATAAAACGGAAAAACACGTAGATTAAGATTTTGTTTTGGTTTTCCAGTCATAATAAAATAAATTCACCCGTTTTAGAGGGTGAAACCTAACCCTACTTTTTTAAAAAAATAAGACGATAGTACTTGTGGCATCTTGCTGGAAAGCTCTCTTTAAAAGAAAATCGACTGTACTGTTTTTTTAATTTTAACTTAACGGCGCAAGCACAATCCAGAGATAATATAAATTTGTCAATCGATTTCAATACGTCATCTACCACTCATTATCTATCTCTGGTTTCTTTACTGTATTCTCCTGTTCACAGATTGCGCCGCGAATCATTGGGGATTAGGGTCACTGGATCCTAAAACCTGCGGCTGGGACTGCCGGTCTCAGGATCCAGTGACCCTATGGGGGATTGTTTATTTATCACTTAGGTGATCGAATTGAGAGCAGTGACAACTAGTCAAATGGCCATACACACAGACCACTCAAGGGTCTAAAAAGTAGGTTTTCACCAAAGGAAAAATTATTAAATAAAACACAAAAACCAGGCCGACGAACTCCAAAACAAAACGACAAAACTAAGGTTATGAAGAATGTCAGGCAGACACACTGACATTGGTTAGTTGCAAATACAGTGAGTCGACCAATTTCAATGTTTGCATGGCATAAATTTTTTTTCCTGGAAAGGGGTGTTACCTAGGTATATATGGTAGATCTCTCTTAGCCGAATACATTTAGGAAAGGAGAACACTAGAAACTATGCCTAGGGTAAGCTCACAAAAAAAAGACGTGGGTGGTTAATTTTGATGGTGGCGGTATCTATAATATAACCATTTAAGTACTTTTTGATGCTAGGCATATAACTAATATTGATAGGTAACCAGTATAGTCCATGTTTTTACATTTCCGCATGTTTTAGCTTGAGAGGAAAATAATACTCAATTTGTTTTTTATTAGAGGAAGAGGATTACAAAGCTTATTAATACAATCTAGAGAGTTTTTGAAATTAGGTGTCCATTATTTGGAAAATTACAAATATTTCCAATTTAGTTTTACAGGTCTCTATAAAGGGTATTTCTGACTGTTTCTGACGTAATATGGGCGCGCCAATTTTGAAACACCACAAAAGCTAAAACAGTTTTTTTCAAAAAATAAACAAAATTTTAAAAAAGTACCAAGATTTGATGGAAAAACATAATCCAATAAACAATTTAGGCAAAATTTCAGGCCATTTGGAAGGCCCGTTTCCGAGAAACATGCGGAAAAAGAATTGCCTAATAAACGGACCCAACAGCGTTGCCGGTTTAACGATGTAATTGGGCCGTTAATAGGTAAACATTATTTTAAAAAAACCTTCTTCATAAAAAATTAAAAAAAAATAGTTAAACATTAAATGGATCCAATCAGTGCACATCTTGAGAATTTAGGAACTTATCAGGAGCTAATAAAATCTGTTTTCGCACTTCAAAGTAACCACTTTAGTCCCTCGTTTGAGGGACTAAACTGCTACTCGAGTTCCTGAGGGACTAAAGTAATATAACACAATATTAAATATACACCAATATTATCCACATAAATCTTACCTACTTTTTGCAACAATTTTTATTAACGTTAATTTTTATATTAACTCCACTGCAATGGGCGAAGTTAACTAAAGAATCACTCAACTTCTTTTTTTGAAATCTTGACGTGCTTGAAGTACCATAAATCCCTTTAGTAGCTTGGCTGTTTTTCTCAAGTTGACTTTTTTTGTTAAGGCATCTTCATTGACTACTGTTTCAGAGCATTGTTTAAAAATTTGGTCAGATACTAGTTTTTTATGGACATGGATTGTTTTTTCTTTTCAAAAAGCACTCTTGTTCTTTATTACTAGTTTAGCCCTTATCATAGAGACGACGATTTGAATGTCTTTGATTCTTCAAAAAAATATGCAAGAAGAACATTTTGGTTGATGTCGTTTTCAATATTGTTGCACTTGCACCATTCTTTAAACTTGAACTGTTGTTCGTAGATATTCCGACACTTTTCTGGCCAAAATTCATTTACTGCCGCTTCAGCAGCAGCTTAAATGTCCATTTTTAAATTTAGCGACACGATTTAACGAATTATGCAAAAAAAATTAGTTGTCAACTAAGCTTTGTTTACGCATTTGTTACACCGCAAATACCTTGGCAGTGCAAATTATCTACCATCCGACATTATTTTGACATTTTCTCTGTGAGTGCCTTAATTTTCTTGTAAAATATAATACAGAAGTGCAAAAAATAATGTGTACTATTTCGAACGTTTAATAAAGAAACATAAAAATATTAGGTAAATTATGATAAAATCGTTTTATGTTTTAAATGAAGTTAATAACATTTAACATTTTAATTTTACTAGCCACATTTATTTTAACAATTGTTCAAAATGATCACCATTTACTTCTTGGCAAAGAGCCACACGATGACAAAATTTATATTGAAAGCATCCTGTTTAAACCTTGCAGAATGTTGCTATATTAAAGTTTATTTTACGCTAAAAATAGCTTTTTAATTAGAATTGAAAACAATTCACAGTCAATTTTCTTTGAAAAAGAGCTTCTCAGGAAGGAAAAAAATTAAGTGAGGTGGAAAAATTTTTTTTAGAATGACTGATAAGTTCACAAAAAATCTCAGTCGAAGTTTTTTACGTTTTACCCTCATTCTTCACCCTTAAGCTGTGTAGTTATTGCAGTTAAAATTTCCACCCTATATACAGAGGTTCGAAAAAGGAACGAAAATTAGGCCCGATGTGTTTATGGAGTTTTCTTGCATCGATGCATATTTTTGATCAATAACAAGTAGACGAAGCTTTTTATTTTTTTTAACGAGGAATTTTGACGCATTTAGCTAGCCTGACTTGTGCCATAATGATGAAATCTCTTAATTAGCGCCTATATAAGGGTAAAATGAATAAAAATGGTATCCTTAGCAACAGGCTAAATAGCCTATGAACCTTTTATTGCACTATAGGGATTCCATTTTCTAGGATTAAAATAATGGCTCTATAACGAAACAGCTCCAAACGAAATAGAGCTTAATTAAAATATTGAAAACAACGCGTAACAAAAGAACGCGCTCATTTGAGTCCAGGGGTTGGTTATAAAGTGCAGGGGTAATGAGGGTGAAGAAGCCCACGAAAATTCGCACGTCATTTCTATGCCTGTAGGGTCATCCATTATAAACCGTCCCTGTGGAAAAGTTTTTTACTATTGGTCCCAGGAAGTTTAAATAAAAAGGATTCATTATAAGAGACATTTTTCTATTTTCAGTCTAGCAATTGTTAAATATGACGTTTCGAGTTTACAGAGTAAGTCCAAGTGGTTCTTATTTTTAAATAGAACAGCTTATATATTTTTACAGTTTAAGAATTCTGGTAAGAAATGGTTTCCAACAATATCACTCACTATGGTTTTAATTCATTCATTTATAAGATATTTACGGTTAATGTTGAAATCTTGAATTAAATATTTCGAGCCATTAACAGCCTGATGACGATAAAAAAGTACCTGTCGTATCAACTCTTGTCATACAAAATGACATCAGGTCAAATAAACGTGTCCATTATAGTTGTTAAAATAGTTTTTACTGGCGAGGAAAAGCAAGATATTTGATATTGTTTCATTAAAAATGATAAAAATGCCGCAAAAACGCAGAGAGAATACGGGAGGAAATTTCACATTTTAAATGTTTTTCAAGAGACGTCGACTGTAAAAAGAAAAATGAGAACAGTAATCAGATCCTAATGTACTTCTTCATGTTAAAGTAAATCCCAAACAATCCATAAGTAATCTTTCAAGAACAATGGAGCATGAAGGTTAAGAGGGACACCACTCCTATGGAGAAATATGGAGACTTCTCAGAGTAAATGAGGGTATTGCAAAAACTGACGCCCACACCAAAAAATGCAGGACTTAAATTTTGCAGGAGTATGTTAAACAGGATTCAAGAAAATCCAGATTTTTTATTTAACTTACTTTGGGGCGACGAATCCACATTTTGCACTAATGGCATCCCCAACCGCCATATTAAAAGGTGCTGGGCGCAACAAATGCCTGATTTTGTCCATGAAGTCCAAAATCCGAGATAGTTCTCTGCCAATATGTGGTGTGGAATATTACGAAATCGAATCATAGGCCCTTTTTTCCAAATCATCCACTAACTGGTGAAAGATATCTTAATCTTTTGGAAGAAAATGTATAAGAGGCACTAGACGTTTCGCCATTAAATCAGATGAATTAAATTATTTTTTAGCAGGATGGTGCTGGACCGCATAATGTGGCACCTGTCCGTCGGTTCTTTGGTGGTCGGCAAGTAGCCCCGACCTTACCCCACCAGACACATTGTTTTGGGGTGTCCTTAAGGTGAAGGTATTTTCCGCACCGGTGGAAAACTTTAATGAATTAAAAGAGAGAATAAGAATGGAAGTTACTAATTTAAATAAAAATCTTCCAGAAATGATCCAAAGTGCTATAATCTTACTCGAAGATTTCATTTGTGCATAGAAAAACGTGGGTTGCGCTTCGAATAAATTTTTGTTTGGAAGTTTTGTTAAAATAAAAAGACTATGAAGTTTATTTAATACTTATGTTGATTTTTATTAATTATTATTTTTACTAATTATTATTATTATTATTGTGACTCTTTACTTGTAAAACCTCATACGTTTTTATCGCATATATAATGCATACGAGCTAACTAAAAAATTTGAGGCCATTGTTTGTTTTGTTAACCAGTTTGTCATGTATGAATTTATACTAACCAAAAAGAACCGAATAGACATTTTGGAACTAATCCACTCCTTTTCCGACACCATCATATCAAAAGGCGCCTGCACGATGCACGTGTCGGGAATGTGGTTGTAACATAGCAGTGTGATATTTGCTACCTAACTTTGAAGTCGTGGCAAAGTAATAATATCCGGAAAATTGTTTTACTAAAAGGGTTTAGTCTATTTTAGTCCTTTCTAAGTTTAAGTAAAATTTTTGATTTTAAGCATTTGAAGCCAACCGTCCTTGAGTTTTGGACATAGTTTAATTCATAAGAAGAATTTTAATAAATTTGTTTATTGAATAAATATTTTAACACACTCTTTTGTTGGATTTAAGAAGAAAGTTTCAATTTAGAAGAAAAGAAAATTAAAAAATTTAAACCCACGCGGGGTTTAAATAGTAAACACTTTGTAGAACAAATTAAAATTGGGGTTATATGTCACTCTAATTAAACCTTACCCTCGTTAATTAATTTTTACAATTAATACTTGATATCACACAACGATTTAGATGGGTAATAATAAAATAAAGTGTAGATTAATTTTGTGTTTATTTAAAAGGTGTTAAGTAAAAACACGTATGAAAAAACTTAAATGGCAGTTTTGTTTACATTTCTGACCCTATCGAAATATCAGTTTCAAAATATTAGCTGCGTTCAAATCACAAACAGCGAGTTCGAATCTCATACCTCTGCTTGTACCTAGGCTTGCACCAACCTCTACTGATGAAAGCTACAGCTTTGAAATCAGTAGCTTTGAGTAAGAAAAATTTTCTTGACAGAGCTTTTAGATAACCTTATTATTTTAATTTCAGTTTGTAAATAAATCAATATTGTTGTTTTGGGTTTTTTGTTTGGTATATTTTTCGTGCATAATCAGTTCCTTTCCCTTATGTTTGTTTTGCCTCGTAGTGCCATCATAAATATAGTTTTTGTGCTGACAACGGGTTTAAAATATGGCGTTTTTCTGAACAAAATTGGAGGTGTTTTATTGGTTAATAAACAACTTGGAATATTAAATAAGGTAAATTAATCCTTGTAAAAACGGTTACTTATGGAAATTATAAACGAACTTTAATTGCCACAAAACAATCCTTTCTAGGGGCTTTTTGGCGTATTCACCATTGGCCATTTTGGAACCTGTCAAAAAAAATTAGTTTTAGGGCATTTTCTCCTACAATATGTTATAATTTGAGAAAAAAAGCAGTTTTTCAGTGGTATTTTGCAATAACAATTCAAAATAATCAATAACTTTGTGTCTCTTCTGCATGGGTAAGTGTTTTTTGAAAATTGGTTTTAAAATTTACTATTTTAGATCTTAGTAAATCCTATTGTATATGTTTACCAGATTTCTCAATTTTTTTTTACAATATCTAGCTTTCGTTAGAAAAATTGCTTTTCAATTAGAATTTTATTGCTTTGTGGCTTGTGGGATATTTTATTGTCTGATCGACTGTACAAACAATTGAAATTTTATTTTAAATCCTATGTTTTAATTATTTTTAACCAAGGTAAATTGTTTAACCATATTTCATTTAAAAATTTTCATCAGGGGACTATAAAAATTTCCAATTTTCATGGTGGAATTACACAAAGAAAAGATACTAAAAGACAAAACATTTGGATTTTTGGTCTACTGTACTACATAGTTATACCACTGGTTTCATAACTAAGTGCATCGACCAGTCGAGCTTCTTAATGATAGAGACCCTGTATGTATGAAATTCATTGAAGAAAAAGAGACGCTGCAATCCCTTTAAAGTCATTAAAACTGCCTTTTTTTGGTTGAGTTGTTTTCTTGTCAAAGTGTCAGAAGTGAATTAGTACACCAAAACACTAATATAAATAGGCGATCCTAGATTTAAAAAGTTCGCAAATTTAGTAGTAGAAGGCACGGCGACTGGACTCTATGCGGGCTCTTTTCGCCGACCCCCAGAGCTCTTCCTCACACTTCCACCCTCCCACGGTCAAACCTATCCGTCCTTTGGATGAACTGCGGTTTTTACCGTGCGAAAATTACCACGCCGACCAAAAGTTCGCGGCTCCAAACCGGGCAAGCTAGAACCGCGCAGGCTAGAACCGCGCCATGACATAAACCGCACTATGACCAAAATGACGCGGCTCAAAACCGCGCTTTACTTAACTTAATGTCGAAAATGCGACCTATTAGAATTTCGACTTTATCTAAAGTTCTCCTAAAGCCTCCGATTTTTCAACTGAGTTTACTTTTGAGGTTGTCAAGAAAACTTTAGCTCTTTTTTTCAGATTTTAGTCTACTGTTTGTATATTTGAATCAAATATTTGTTATCTTCAAATAAAAGAATGTTACCCAAATATAAAAAATTATCTTTACCTGTCAGAGCGATCTTTTTGAAAATCGATACTTTTAAAGAGAAATCGTTGTTTTTTGCGAGACTTTTTTTACTGCTTATTTTGAATTAGAGAATACTAACCAACCATACCTTAGTGCGTAATGCTGGTTTCTGAGTTAAGCTTTTAATAGGGTCACTGCATTCGGAAACGTCAGTATTTTTAAAACTTCAAATGTGATTTTTTGGTTTGCTGTGATGTGCTAACTATTTTCGCGATGAGTTAGTTTTGTGTATTTTTGCAAATATAAGGTAAAATTATAGGTAAAGAACTCGTTAAAGAAACAGAGTTGCTTTGTGTGAAAAGTAAGAGTAGAAAGAGTAAGTTTCCATAAAACAAATATTCTATCTACTCTCGTTTTTCACTTTTAAAACGAACATTTCAGTAAATTTTAAACAAAAAAGACAGAAGTCAGCAAGTATCGTCTGGTGCAGTGACCCTATTAATAAAACAAAATATCTTGTTCTGACAATTATACACGAAGTGATACGGTGAGCGTGTACCGCTATATAGCAAGAAATCGGGTAGTTATAAAAAATAACCGCTACTCTTGGAGCGCGCAGTTTTCAGTAAGGACACCTATCAGGGAGCCTATTTTTTACGTTTCTTGCGCAGAAATCAGTCCCTGCTTGACTTGCTGAAACCCTGGACTAGCTCTTTGGATTTGCCTGGCGTTCAGTTGTGTTATTTCACTCCTGATTTAGTATTACGTAGTTCCATTCCTTGATGACAGATCTCATCTATCCACTGGCAAGGTTCCGGCTCGACGTATGCCTGCGCAAACCTTTTCCTTACAAGCTCGTTTGTCATCTTAGCCGGGATTTCTAAGTGTGGCAGTAAGACAACTACGAACGGTATCTCAAATTTGCCTTTACCATACCTAGTGGACCCAACTATATTCGTAACCCACTACAAAGCCCGACTGGTCGATGAGCTTAGTTCCGAAACCACTCACTAATTGTGCTAGGATCTAAACAATAGTTTTAAAGTACATTAGATAGAGCAATACAATAAAAGGTTAATGAACTAAATCATCGCATTAGATGTCCAATCAGCTTATTTAGCAATGGGTAACATTATTTATTATTATAATATTGTGTATGCACCTTTGTAAAGTTGAATAATCGCACAGATTGAATACAAAAATACAGAAGTGATTTAACAAGGGAAAACTACCATGTTCCAAGGATTGACGGCCAGTTTATCCCTCTATAGTGGGCAGTTTAGCTAAAAATACCTGGGTAATTGTTTTACTTACTAAAATTTCTTTAAATTTGTCTCATTCTCAAAATTTTTCTATTCTCAAAACTTGTCTCAGTTCAAAAAGTTTTCACATCGGCAATATTCCATCCCATATTTTAAATAATGAGCAAAAGTAAAATTTTTAATTGGTATTCATGATTTCGATAATTTCGCAATGATTAAAAACTGTCAAAACAAAATTAACTAACGCCTTAAAGGGCGGGATCTCTGCTGTAGAGCTACCTTCTTAAATTAAAAAAAAAGCCTTAGCAATGGATACTAACTTAGTACCTAACCATTAATCTCAGTAAACGTGTGTAACACACATTTTGCCGGGTTGGGTTCGGTTTTTCTTTTTTTTTCAGATAAAAATGGTAACGGAACGCAGTTTCGAACTCTCCCCTCCCCCGTCGTAACACTTTTATATACTCCCCCGCGACGCGTTATTTATGGACGCCAGCAAGAAGTTAGTTACTATAAGTAAGTAAGTATATATAAGTCCCAAGTGATGAATTCAATAGCTACAAGTAAAACGAATTACTTAGACCCGAGTTGGTTAACCCTTAGTGATTTATCTACTTACAAATATGCGACAAGTCACTTAACTTTCCCTTCACTTAGGGTAAGTGAATTTTTCTACTAGTTTGTTAACCCTTGGTGATTTATATTAGCAATATGTGGTAAAGTCACTTAAATTTCTCTTTACTTAGAGCAAGTGAATTTTTCTACTAGTTTGTTAACCTTTAGTAATTTATCTACTAATATATGACAACTATTACTGACAATAACTTAAATTTCCTTTCTCTTACGGTTAGTGAATTTTTCTACTAAGGATAAGTAAAGGCACCAAATATTGAAAATTCTAATAATAATGCATGCCTATAATGATTTGTCAACGTATTGCCATCATAAGAATTCGACAATCGCATTTGCAATGAACACTTCTATTTATAGGGAGATCATATGATGGAAATAAGTTAAAAAAAAATCGATGACCGGAAACGAACCCGGTAACCCTTGGTTTATGCTCGTCCATATATATCCACTAAATGCGAAAATTCTCTGATTAAGCTTTAATCATGATTAACACTTTTCTCAGTCGACTAATAAGTATCCGCCAAAACATTTATATTCCGCGCTTTCAATCTATTTCCTCATAAGCGCATGGTATAGTGGATAAAGCATTGGTCTATCAACCTGTAGGTTGTCGGTTCGAACCCCGTCGGCGCGTCGCACTTTTTTTATTATTCTTTTCTATTTTTTTCTTAGGACATGGTTTTTAGAGCTCAAAAATATGTTTTATTTTATGTAAAGCCATATTTTAGGAGTTATGCTGGTTTTGCGCTACTATAGATTTACTAACGGTTAGTAGATACTTCACTTGCGGTAAGTAAAGTTTTTAGTTATGGTTAATATGCTATTTTATAACCTTAATTATATGGGAAAACTTATGGTAAGCAGACAGTTCAATTGTCTCATATTGAAATCAAATTTCTACTTGGGGCTAATTGGGTGGTAATGAATTCTTACTTAGGATTAGTGGATATTTTTCTCGGTGTGACTCTTGAAGCAGCTTGTATTATTTCCTCTGGATTAATTTTCTAGATCTGAGTCGATTTTTGTAACCAAAACCTTTACAACAAATTTAAAAAAGCTCTTGCTCTTGCTCTTTTGTCAAAACTGCAAAAAAAACAAAGGAATTTTTTGTTTTTAATTTTTTTTAGCTGTGTAATTGAAGTTGACCATCTATGCGCTTTTAACAGTAATTTTATTATGTGATAATACTTTAATGTGCTAAATTTGGTGAAAATCTGTTCACGGGAACATGGTCAAAAAAAATTAAATTATGTGTAGTTTTTTGTTTTTAATTTTTTTAGCTAGGTTATTGAAGTTGACCATATATGCGCTTTTGACAATAATTGTATTTTATGATAATACTTTGCCACACTTGGGAAAGATCTGTGCATGGGAACAGGGTCAAAGGAATTAAATAATGTGTAATTTTTTTAAATTTTTTTAGCTGGGTTATTGAAGTTGACCATCTATGCGCTTTTGAGGAAATTGTATTTTGTGGTAGCACTTCTATGTGCCAAATTTGATAAAAAACTGTTCATGAGAACATGGTAAAAAAAATGAAATAATGAGTAGTTTTTTGTTTTTATTTTTTTTAGCTGGGTTATTGCTTCTACGTGCCAAATTTGGTAAAAATTTATTCATGGGAACAGGTTTAAAAAAATTCAATACTGCGTTATTTTTAGTTTCATTTAAGCAGTTTTAATTCATTGGTAAAACTTACCGTAAAAGCGATCAATTTGATTTAAATAAGTATTTTATTGAGATATATATTAATCTATGTATAATATATTAATCTATATATCATATAGTAATCTATATATAATATATTAATCTATTTACAGGAAAAAAATGTTTGTAACGTTTATTTGGGGTATCGCGCGCTGCCTTTTTTGCAGAGTCTCGTTGCGCGTAGCTTGCTTCAGGGAGCGGCAATCGCAAAACGGGCGTTAGAACTTTGGGCGCAGACTTCACGCCAGTAAATATTTTTTCTCTCAGTGGCGGCTTCAGAGGGGGCGCTTCCCCCCCAAGGGTTTAGTATCGAAGTATTCAATTACATTACATATTTTTATCGATGAAGGTGTGGCGGCTTATCCACATCTATTTTCTATTGGGCCATTATCTATTTAAGACTTCTTTTGTATTGCCTGGATACAAAAACGAAGATGTGATGACTTTTGAACAAATATCTACCGTCAGCAGAACATCTAGCCTACTATGTGTTGCCATACGGCAGCCGCCGCGCGCCCGCTTCCTTTGCCCTTTAAACTATTCAACTATCTTGTTCTTTCATATATCACGCTGTTTGTCAAAACAGAGAACATGCCCTATGAAAGAAAAAAAAACTTCAATACGTATTGAGTACGATGTGAAAACATATTAGACACTTACAGTGGGATTTACTAAGATCTAAAATACCCCCCACAGGTCTAAATATTTACACCTGTGGAGGGTACTAAATTTTAAAACCAATTTTCAAAAAACACTTATACATACAGAAAAAGCACAAAGTTCTTAATTATTTTATATTGTTATTGCAAAATACCACTGAAAAGCTGCTTTTTTCCTTAAAACATACTACATTTTAGGAGAAAATGCCCTAAAACTAATTTTTTTGACCAATTTCAAAATGGCAAATGGTGAATACGCCAAAAATTTGTCATATAATAGCTTTGTTATCTATGTTTGAGGTTACAAAGTTGGTGATTTTTTAGACCACCTTTGGTATTAAAAAAAGTTAAAGAAAGTATTGTTTTGTGGCAATTATTAATAAGTTCGTTTATAATTTCCCTACGCAACCGTTTTTAAAAGGATTAATTTACCTTATTTAATATCGCAAGTTGTTCATTAACCACTAAAACACCTCCAATTTTGTCCAGAAAAATGCCATATTTTGAACCCATTTTCAGCACAAAAAATATATTTATGAGGGCACTACGAGGCAAAACAAACATATGTGAAGGTCACTGATTTGCTCGAAAAATATACGAAACAAAAAAACCCAAAACAACTAAGATATTAATTTATTTACAAACTGAAATTAAAACATTGAGGTTATCTAAATGCTCAGTCAAGAAAACTTTCCTTACTCAAAGGTCACTCATTTCAAAGCTGTAGCATAGGTAAGAGATTCGAACTCGCTCTTTGTGATTTGAACGCGAACAAAACTGAAATTTCGACAGTCACAGAAATGTAAACAAAACTTGCATTTAAGTTTTTTAATACGTTTCATAAATAAAAACACCTTTTAAATAAATACAAAATTATTCTACTCCTTATTTTATTATTACCCATCTAAATCGTTGTGTGACATCAAGTATTAATTGGAAAAATTAATTATCAAGAGTAAGTTTTAATTAGAGTGACATATAACCCCAATTTTGATTTGTTCTACAGAGTGGTTACTATTTACACACCGCGTCGGTTCAAATTCTTTAATTTCTTTTTCTTCTAAATTGAAACTTTTTTCTTAAATCGAAGAAAAGATTGTGTGAAGATGATTATTCAATAAAAAAATTTATTAAAATTCTTCTTATAAATCAAACTATGTCCAAAACTCAAGAAGGGTTGGTTTAAAATGCTTAAAACCAAAAATTTTACTTAAACTTAGGACCGTTCTAAAACAGACTAAACAATTCTAGTAAATCTCACCGAGAAAGTAAATATTTCAACTCATCGGTATCGGTATACCTCACACGTTCCAAAGAAAGCCAAAAGACACCACATTTACACTAATTTTACTGAATTTTCGATTTGTTTATGCCATGTTTCGAACGAGGACGCTTTCATAGTGATAGCGATGACACAAAAGCTGACAGCAATCGATGCGTACGAAGTGATGAATGTATCGTTACGTCCATCCTAACGCACGCATCGATTGCTGTCAGTTTTTCTGTCATCGCCTTCACTATGAAAGCAGGCTTCGTTCGAAACATGGCATAAACAAATCGAAAATGTAGTGTATTTTGACTTTATTTGTAACGCGTTAGGTATACCGATAGCGATGCGTTGAAATATTTACTTTAAGTGGTATTTGATTGGTAGGGCGTCTTTGTCAGAAAACTTCGAATGACGTGTCGTTTTTATTAATCCTGCAATATGAATAAGCAAGGGCCAAGTATATAAAATAATATTATTCCTTTCGCCAGTACCAATTATTATAAAGCTGCCCCAGTCATTAAGCTTAAATTTATTAATATAAAACTTTCGAAAAATTGGCAATTGTTTAATTTTAATTTGGTCGTTTAGAATAATGATTTTTTTTTTATACTTACGTACGATATGTATACATTTGACTTTGAACGCAGAAGGAAGTTAATTAAAACCGATGCGCCCCTCCCAAGACCGAAGTCTAAAGCCGCCACTGTTTCCTCTTGGTAAAATGTTTTCTTTTTTTATAGTTAGTTTAAATAAATACAAAATTATTCTACTCCTTATTTTATTATTACCCATCTAAATCGTTGTGTGACATCAAGTATTAATTGGAAAAATTAATTATCAAGAGTAAGTTTTCATTAGAGTGAAATATAACCCCAATTTTAATTTGTTCTACAGAGTGGTTACTATTTACACACCGCGTCGGTTCAAATTTTTTAATTTCTTTTTCTTCTAAATTGAAACTTTTTTCTTAAATCGAAGAAAAGATTGTGTGAAGATGATTATTCAATAAAAAAATTTATTAAAATTCTTCTTATAAATCAAACTATGTCCAAAACTCAAGAAGGGTTGGTTTAAAATGCTTAAAACCAAAAATTTTACATAAACTTAGGACCGTTCTAAAACAGACTAAACAATTCTAGTAAATCTCACCGAGAAAGTAAATATTTCAACTCATCGGTATCGGTATACCTCACACGTTCCAAAGAAAGCCAAAAGACACCACATTTACACTAATTTTACTGAATTTTCGATTTGTTTATACCATGTTTCGAACGAGGACGCTTTCATAGTGATAGCGATGACACAAAAGCTGAGAGCAATCGATGGATTAAGATGGACGTAACGATACATTCATCACTCCGTACGCATCGATTGCTGTCAGTTTTTCTGTCATCGCCTTCACTATGAAAGCAGGCTTCGTTCGAAACATGGCATAAACAAATCGAAAATGTAGTGTATTTTGACTTTGTTTCCAACGCGTTAGGTATACCGATACCGATGCGTTGAAATATTTACTTTAAGTGGTATTTGATTGGTAGGGCGTCTTTGTCAGAAAACTTCGAATGACGTGTCGTTTTTATTAATCCTGCAATATGAATAAGCAAGGGCCAAGTATATAAAATAATATTATTCCTTTCGCCAGTACCAATTATTATAAAGCTGCCCCAGTCATTAAGCTTAAATTTATTAATATCAAACTTTCGAAAAATTGGCAATTGTTTAATTTTAATTTGGTCGTTTAGAATAATGATTTTTTTTTATACTTACGTACGATATGTATACATTTGACTTTGAACGCAGAGGGAAGTTAATTAAAACCGATGCGCCCCTCCCAAGACCGAATTCTAAAGCCGCCACTGTTTCCTCTTGGTAAAATGTTTTCTTTTTTTTATAGTTAGTTTGGTCTCCTAGGTAGGAAAAAAGTGTAACTGATTACCCTGCAAATCTTTTACCACACCTAATCAATTTAGAACTTTGGAAAAGAAAAAGGTTTCCTCGACTCGGCTCGGCTGGCGGGAAACATAATAAAAGAAAAGCATATATAAGAATTGTCTCATATTTTTATTAAAGTGAAATGTACGTAGCTTTTAAAGAGTTAAAAGTCTTAGCACAGTGCCTCTAATAATATGTTATTGTCTAGTTAGTCGTCGTTAGTCTATGTTACAAAGTAAAAGTCGCTGAAGTGACAAGATGGAAAATTGAAATATATTACTTTTTTGTTTTGCCTTAAAGAAGTTAAAAGTGCAGTAAACTAGGGTATGTAATTTGAATTGCTGAACCAACCAAGCATAAATTTCATAGACCACTGAACACGAATTAGTATATGTATAAGCTTAGGTAGTCTTAGTTTTTGTTATTATTGACTTGATGATGATTATAGATACATTAGCAAAGTTATGAAAAAGTAAACAAAAAAAATCATCATTGTCTACCACCTTCAAACAACAGTGGTTAAAGTTGTCTCTAAGCCGTTATTTATCTTTTATGAAGAGTAAAAATTAAATATATGAAACTAGCATTTACCACGTCCCATTTACTATGTCAACTCAATTTACTATGCTATATGAATTCAATCAAAACTGTTAACCCGTAACTCTATTTAGCCTCAATTTTGCGAATTACACTGCATATAATACAGTAGAATACAAACATTTATGGATGCAGCACGTGGATTTTATAAACAAGTTTTTTTAGAATTATTTATTTTGATAACATCAGAATGGGTTTGTTCTATAAAGAATATTCTAAAAATGCAGCATCCACAAGCTTCAAATTTAGATATCTTTTTAAAAGAAAACTGGGACTCGTTTTAAATAAAAAGATGCGGATATTTAATTACCAGTTTTTCCTTAACGTCTAGGAGAGGTTTTAAATGGAGGCGAAAACTTGAAAAAACCACAATCCGCATTTTAAGTGAAACCTATCTATATATCAAGTACACAATCAAAAATAAGCGTTTAACGTGTTTTAATAAGACACGAGTTGAAACTTTTTCAGAAAAGTGATCTATCATACCAAAATAAAGAAAAACAAGCAAAGAGTTATTTAATTAACTTTCTGGTTATTTACCAGAATGTGTGATCAATCTCAGTTTTTGACAGCGCAGTTAGGGCTGACTAGCAGAGTGATATAAGAACTGAAAATAAGTTTTTGAAAGTGTTTTTCAATTTTTTCAAACTTTCATCAGCAATACATCTTTAGTCGCACCAGAGTATGCCCGTAAGCACCATTTTGATTTTTGATAACATTTGTTAACTAATCAGAATAATCTTGAAAGATTAAAATATCAGGTTTTTTCATTTTTTTATATACTTTTTTGGAGATATATGATATATTTAGGGCACAAATTACTTGATTCTATTTTTAAATTAGCTCATAACTTTTATTTTATTTATTTTTTAAAAAGTAATCCGTTTTACACCGTGGATCGTGTTCTCGCACATTTCTATAATAAGAAAATATTTAGCAATTATATTTTTTCCTCTCCTTATGTATTACAGTTTTTTTTACCATTTTAGAAATTAAATCTTTTAAAATCTCCGAAATCTGAGAAAATTACAACTAATGGAAAATATGTTTTATAAATTATTTTGGACACTCAAGGAATATTGCATATATTCAACTTAAAATACATGTTGCGGAGGACTGTGACCAATTTGAATGCGAATTTGAGTAAGTTGCAGTTAACGTAATAAAAATTGGAAATAATTCTGCAGGTAAGAATTTCTTCGTGATGTTGTATTCTGATTAATATAATGATAATAAAAAAAGACAAAATGCACCAAAAGGACTCAAGAGTAAAAAAAATATAACGTAGACATAATGCAGTAAGGAACTACATTTCTTATTGCTGTAAGGATTATAGGGAAGATAATAGTGGGGCAGATCGACTGTTAAAAACATTTAAAGAATTGCAAAATCATAAGACATAAAACAAAAAAGGCATTGAAATATTTGACTTTTATCAGACATCAATATTTACTTACTGAAAAACGATTAGGGCATAGAATTGGACAAAAACATTATAAGTAAATTTGGGTTTATTTCAGCCGTAAATAATGTGATGCGAATATAACGTAACCTTTATATCTGCTCGGAACAGATGGAGACCGTGCTTGCATTGGGCGTGGGACCAGAGGTTTTCGGTCACTTTGATGCGAAAGCGTCTCTCTCATATCGAAATGCTAACCTCACCTTGTCGTGGTGCTCCTTGTCTAAAACAGACGAGGCTCTGGCGACCGAATATGGGCGGTATAGCCCTATGAGGAAGTTGAACTAGACCCAATAACTACTAGGAACTGCTCCATTAAAGATCTATACAAACTCGTACAGGGGATAAATCTAATGAAGTGGTTAAACTAGAATCAACACTAGGGACTGCTCGATTAAGGACCTGTACAAACTCGTACAGGGTATAAATCTAATGAATTGGTTAAACTAGAATCAAAGGGTGCACAATAAGCTAACAATGGCTGCAGTTCAGTAACTCTGGCCAGCCATCAGGCTGCCGGAGCCACAATCGGGGGGTTTTAGTCTGTAGGAATCGGACACTACCCGGGCTGTCCTGACAGAGGGATGGAACTCTGTCAGGGGAGGGCATTGAGACTCTTGAAAACACAATAAAAAAATAAAATTCCCACTTAAAAGTTTTTTGAGCGAAACACAAAATTTTGTCTGAGTGGCAGTTTGTATTTAGAATGTCCACGGAGGATGCACTAGCCAGGATGATGACAACAATGTATGGTACAATAGATAAAGAAAAAAGGGTATTATATGTGTTTCTAGACTTGACAAAGGCATTCGACAATGTGGATCATTCTATCTTTAAAGAGATTCTTAAAAATTTAGGTGTCCAAGGAATTCCTTGGAAAATTTTTAACAGCCACTTTACTGAACGTACTCAATGCATCGATTTAGATGGTCAGCTGAACTCGAAGCTTTCTGTTGAGACAGGCGTTCCCCTGGTGACTATTCCAGGTCAAATCCTTTTTAATTTGTAGATTAATAACTTATTTCATATAGGATCTACCGGTGACGTTATATATTTTGCAGTCGATTTGGTGGCTAAATTTAAGCACGATATTTTAATGGTTCAACAATCAAATGTTGCCAATAAATACAGATAAAACTTTTTTTGACTCTCGTCAATTCTCTGAATATTTAATCAGACTGGATAATGACCAAATAACTGAAATAAAAAACGGATAATTTAAATATTTGTGGGTCATATTAGATCAAAACCTGAAGTTGAATAAGCATATTCATTTTGTCAGAAACAAATTAAAAAGTTTTGTTAGCAAATTCAAAGAACTGAGAAAATGTTTTGAAGTGAGATACTTGATAACCCTTAATAACACGTTGGTTCAACCCTATTTGACATACGGTCTTCTGAAATGGGGTGTTGTAATAAAAATTCACTTAGGTTCCTGGAAATTGCCCCAAAATGATGACGAGAATAAAATTAGGATGAAACAAAAGATATTCTTCGGAAAATCCGTAATTTTTGATATAAGGCAATTACACTTAATAAGTATTGTTACGCGACAATTTAAGAAAAGACCCCTTGTCCAAAATTTCCCATAAAATAAGATTAAAATCAGAAATTGAGAATTTACCAAAAGTAAACGCTCATATCTTTATATAGGTCCTAAAATACTTTCACAAAATCTAGTGATGATGACATAAGGGTTTGGCAATTCGATAAAAAAATCGAAGGAAAAAACGGTAATTTTGATTTAACGAAACCAAAATGAAAAAGTTTTAATCTCGAAGACATTAGAAAAGACATTGAACATAGAAGTGATAGATTAGAGCATACAGAAGTTGATCCAGATTTTATTTTAAATATTTAGATGTCGTATTTAAAGATAGTGATATTCACAAAAATATTAAAAAGTACATAATGTAAAGCTTATTAATATAGGTAAGTGGAAATAAAAAAACGTACCTAAAATAAAAAACTTAAATTAACTTGGCGGTTAAATTTAGCAATGAAAAAAGTAAAAATGATTTTCACAATATTAAAAAAAAACTTTAAAAGAAAAACAAGACAAATGTTTAAATTAAGATAATCAAATAACATATTATATTATTAATGTGATATGAGCTTTATTATAACGATATGAGCTTTATAATAATAAATATTATTTATTATACTTATTATTATCATATCACCCTTAACCAACTAAGTTTCACTTATAGTATGGAGTGTGTCCCATTTAAAACGTACCGCCCAGGATTTCTCGAGAATCGCTAAAAATTAAAAAAAAAACTCGAGATACATTGATTTAGTTTTTGAGAAGGACACTTTTTGACTCTGAAATTTTTGTAGTACGCACCTTTGAGGCGTATTTTTTGGCTTACCCTGTACACATACGAATATTAGTACCAATATCAAAAATATAGGTCGTTATATGTTGAATCAGATCTGCAGAAACCATTATTATCCTATCTTTAGTTTTGTCGTAAACGAAGGTTAGGTTTCGTAATAAACGGTAATTTTTGTAAATTTAAGTATAATTTCTAGCTCACCCTGTACATATTGGGAAAAGTGTCCATGACGAAAATTGCTCATTGGGACCCCCTCTGTAACATATTGGAATATAAAAAAAAATTAACCGAAACACATTCTCCATAAGAAAATGGCAGGGTTCGTTTTTGGGAAACACTACAGCAGGAAACTGTATAGACCTGGTTAACCAACTTCTTTTGTGTTTGAAAGTTTGAGACATGATGTATTTGAAATTAACTCTGTGTTTCGGACTTCCATTGTCTATATTTTATTTATACACGACGTTTCGATCAGTACAATCTCTGATCGTCTTTAGGTGCAATAGGAATAGATTATAGCTTGCAACTGAAGACGATCCGAGATTGTACTGATAGAAACGTCGTCTATAAATAAAACATAGACAATGGAAGTCCGAAACACAGAGCCAATTTTAACTTCTTTTGTGTTACCAAAACCTAGGATATAATATGTTGTTAAAAATCAATTTCTTGTTCTCATCTAAATTAGTAGTAGTAGTATAGGGCCGGCCGTAGGCCTGGCAATTAGGCCTCTTTATGGACCCTTTCTTTCATACTCCGTTCCTTACCCCTATGCCCCTACTTCCGCTGCACCTCTCTCTCCGGGCCTCCCTGTCTTCTTTACGAAGTTCAATATGTCGGCCCATTTGAGCGAGCGCAGCTCTTCTTCCTCTATCGTGGGAAATCCCCACTTCAGCTGCCTTGATCTGGCATATGCGTCACACTGTGCTATTAAGTGCTGCGCCGATTCCTCTTCGAGCCCGCAACCGGGACACACGGAATCTACTGCTACTATTATTTGCGTCAGATGTTTGTTTAGCCGATTGTGCCCAGTCAGCATCCCTGTTTCGGACCATCCACGAATAGCTTGGACTGTTTCCTTGTTATTCTCAGAAGAGGTTCCGGTTCAATGTATTAGGTTTCGGCCCCTAGTCTGGCAAGTTCGTCCGCTTTCTCGTTCCCTGGTATTCCCTCATGACTTGGGACCCATATCAGTGTCACCCTTATTGCTTGAGCCAGTGTTTGCAGTGCTTCAGCGCACTCCTACACCAGACTACTGACTATTTTGGGTGAACTTAGAGCCTTGAGGACAGCCTGCCTGTCGAAGCATATGTATGTGTCCCTCTTGTCATTTCTGACCTCGGGTAGGGATGCTGCCATGATAATGACATACACCTCCGCCTGAAACACCGTAGCGTGTTCTCCAAGTGGATAAATCTTCTGAACTTCTAGGCCTTCCGCGTACACTCCTGCGCCTCATCTGAATTACTTTTCACCAGGATATTTTAAACGCGGAACTGTGAGATGTTAGCCGACTAATGCTGGACTATTACGAAAGATGCCCCAGAGGCTACTTTCAAAAGACAGGCTAAAAAGCGCAAAATGAGTGTCTAAACTCTAGATTCAATAATAAAAGCGTCCTATTTAATTGCTTTTGTTAAATTAAAATCGTACGGTTATATGTATATTGTATTTTAATTGTATGCCTATAGGTAGATTTTGTAACACATAATATATAGTTCTTTTTGCGAGCTAGCCTAAATCTTTAATTTATTCCTTGCCCTCTCCCCTTCATTTTTTTTTTCTTTCAAGGGGAAAGCTTGCAAAAACGCTTAAACTACTTTCCTGTCAGAGTCATTTATTTTCTACCAGGAGGGCCCAGGTAGTGTCGGATTCCTACCAACTAAAACCTGCCGATTGTGACTTCAACCTGCCTAGTGGCAAGCCACAGCCACTGCACTGCAGCCATTACTGGCTTATTGTGCACCCTAACTTTTGAATTTTCATCTTAATGCTTAATAAAATGATTTCACAAAAACTGATGTTCCAGTGGCGTTCCTTTAATTAATTATGTCTCAAAAAATAAACCGCTGACCCCCGCCGATTTTGTTTCGAAACGTTATCAGAAAAGACAGGCCCCCATCCTTTAATATTTTTATCAAGTAGAGGGTGGCCACCGGATTTATCTGTAAAAAAATAAATAAGTTTAAGAGCCCTTATAACTAGACTTTGATAGTTGAACCACTCTGTATAATTGTTGCTGTCTGTGTTAAGGCATAAAAATAATCTTCTTAAAATTATGGCCCTAATTCAGCCCACTGTGTCTTTCACGCTAGGGGATCAAAAATTCATTTAAATCTATTTTTCTAATAGGCCAATTAATATCACGTTATCTGTAAACAGCCTTAAAAATGCGGTAGGCAAAAAGTAAGATTAGCGAAATTTACTACTAATATGAGGCTCCTAGCAACAATATACAATGAGCTTTAGGCTACTGCAAATATAGGGGGAATCAAGTCCAATTTACTCTCCGTACCGTACGACCGAGGTGGTTTCAAAGCCCGCTGCAGTGTTACCTTTTGGAAATTTATTTTGTTTTTATTATTTTGTTTTATTTCTGCCTTGCTCGAGAAACAGATTGGTAAGTTCTTAAGTGAAATAATACATTTTTAAAACTAAAAATGGATGTCTACGAAGTTGCTGAAAAAATTCAGATGGTCAAATGGTACTATCAAGGCAGACCATTGAGACTTATTCAAGAACTGTTTTTGGAGACTTTTGTAAATCGCCCAGACCTTAGTTTATCAACGATTCATAGGTTTGTGCAGAATTTTAAAAAGTTAGGTTGTGTATCGCCAAAAAAACATAAAAAAACCCACTGTTTTGAATGACGAGCAGGAAGTACGAGATGTGATGATTTGCGCTGCTTTCTGATATCTATTCTTTTTCCATTATTGAATCGTCATAACCCAACACAAGTTCGATAGTGGTCGAGGGAAAATTTACATTTGTATTTTGACATAAGAACACGGTATCCCCAAAAACTAAATGTTTGGGGCGTATTGTAGGGGAACACGTAATGGGCCATTTTTTATTAACGGCAATTTGAATGGTCCTAGATACTTGCCAGGCAGTTGTTACGCGTGAGATTTGGTGAAACATGAAACAGATTTTTGTCCCGCTCACAATGTTGGCCTTGTTAGGGAATATTTTGATAATGTATTTTCTAATCATGTTATAAGTACACGGGGAACTATTTTATGGCCAGCTCGGTCAACCGATCTTGCTCCTAATGACTTCTATCTGTGGAGTTATATCAAAAATAAAGTTTACTTGCGTGAAAGGCCTAATAATTTGGAAGAACTTCGGATTAAAATTGAAGAAGCTTTTCAAACTATCACCCCTAACATGCTTGGAAATGTTAGAAGCAGTTTTTGTAATAGGATATTGTCTAGCCGAGCAAGGAGGACTTTTAGAACATTTGCTCTAATTTTTTTTTGACTGGGAGAATCTTTTTTGCTTTTATTTTGTTTCTCCCTATTATTTTCATTGTAACACATTGTTAGTGATAAATCTGAGCAGTTGAAAATAAAATGCTCTAATTTACCATTGTCAAAAACAAGAAAATTACGTTATAAAAAATTGCGTATTTACTTTGGCACCGTGGCTAGAGGCGTCCTAAACGCAAGCCGGGAACGGTGATCGCAAACCTGAGTGTTGGTTGCTCCACTGATAGGTATGCGGTATCCCTGGCATATTCGACTTCTTCTGGCAGTAGCCTGAAGTGCTCTGTATAATAAATTTTAAAAAATGACAACATTTTTTTTGACTAGCTAAGTCCTTTTCACTGGCCAAAAAATATTTATGTTATGTTAGGCAAACTGCTTAATTTCAAGGGTGCAGGGTAAGTCGTTTGGGAAAGGGGTTAGTCGAAAAAACATCTCGTCCTCTTGTGGCTTTTAGAGACACTAGATGTCATTTTTTTAAATTTATTAAATATTTCTGCAGGGAGGCCAATATGTGTATAAAAATGTTATTGCCACAGGTCAAACTATTTCGATTTAAATCAAATTTTGGATACTCTAACCTTACTTTTTGACTGTAGCATAGTGATTTGATTAAAACAGGTTTCGTAAAATCATCATCAAAGAGCCCACGTAGCGCAAAATTTAACTAATTTCTGGACGTCAACATTCTGATTAAAAGAGGCTATTTATTTATGCATACCACCCTCCAGGCTTTCCATTACGCATCAAAGCTATGTCCAAAGTAATTGGAACAAATATTAAACTCTCATAGTATATTTGCTTAGTGTGTCACTTGCTACTAGCATTATAACAAACAACAGCGTGCTTTTGGTAAATCTACTACCTATTACGAAAATATTTCAAAAGATTCTAAGAATCACGTAGATAACGTTTGTAAAGCCCCCGCCATTATGGTTGTTCACTGACGTCCCCATAACTACTTTTTAAAAACTTTAAATATAACCATTTAAAAATAACTTAAGAAAACATTGCAAAGAACAGATCAAGGTGTATTTTTTTCTACCTTGGTCATAGGACCTTAAGACTATCTCAGGATGGCCTTGCTTTACTTTAAATACCGTAACAATAATCTTTTAAAAAATACCATTGAGAATGTAGTCTTTTTTCAGTAGTAATATACCTACTGCATGTCAGAATTCCAGGACATTTTTGGAAATTTTGTTTGAAGCCAATTTTTTAACCAAAGCTGGATTTCATGCGATCTGAAAAAATCCCAAACCCGTAGGGTGGGGGATTTTTTCTGGCGTCATGCACGTGAAGCAAAATTGGTTGAAAGCGAAATTTTCAAAAATTTCCGAGAAGGAAATCTGACATGCACGCGTTATATTCTGAGAGAGAATATACTATGTAAAACTATATATTTCCATCAGAGGACAAATTTTATTTAAAATATTATATTGGAAAAAGGCAAAGGTATGTCCTTTCTTTAAAAGCGGCGATGTAAATCGAATCAAAAACTACCGCCCAATATGCATACTATCTAACTTTTCAAAGGCCTTCGAGATATGTATCTACGAAAAATTGATTTTCTTCCTGCAAAAGGCGTAAGCCTAGCTATTAAATCCAATCTGCACCTTGATCTAATCTACACAGATTTATCGAAAGCCTTTGACAGATTGGATCATGGTAAAACAAAAAGAAGTTAAAAAACCTCCGAATCAGTCACTTCAACCAAAAAGAATCTACATCATCTAGATTCTTTTCGGTTGAAGTAAGTGATTCGGAGGTTTTTTAATTCTTTTTGTTTTAGTCGCCTTAGGAGCGTAACCCTAGTGGAAAGATTAACACGCCAGGATGAACCCGTATCAGGTGACTTAGATAAGTGCCAGTGCGGAACGATGCCTATTTGTGAGTGATTCAAATTTGGAAATCAAAGTATGGTGTTAAATGATGTTTGGGGAGGGTGACCAGTGGAACCACTGATGAGCCCACGCTGGTTGCCCAGGGCGAAACATTATTTGATCATTTCTCTTTTCGCTTTGGTCCTTTGTGTGTTCCTTGTGGAATACTCATCCAAGTTTGAATTTTCGTTTTTTTGTTTTTTGTTTTTTTTTCACCCATGATCTTTTGTTTTTCGATCATGGTGTTGTAGAATTATTTATTGTCATTTAGTTTCCACGCAAACTTGATTAACTTTTTTATTAGTTACCTAAATGGTAGGGAACAATTTGTTGAGCACAATGGATTTCTGTCAAAGGAATACCTTACTTCTAGCGGTGCCCCTGAGGGAAGCATCTTTAAATAGTGAATGCTTGCTCTTTGCAGATGATATGAAAATATATAAAATTACAGGAAGATTTAAAAACTCTAGTTGGTGTAAAAATAATAACCTAGATCTAAATGTCTCCAAATTTAAAAAAATTACCATATCCGATATACACCAAGAAATAAACTATGTATTGGGTGGTTCACCACTTCCAGATTGTTACTGTGTAAAGGATCTTGGTGCCATTGTTAACAAGAAATTAACTTTTAATGAATACATTGATTCGATCAACAAATCTGCATTGACAAGCTTGTGCTTTATAATAAGGCAAACCCCCTCATTTAAAAACCCAGCTAGCTTGCTTACACTTTATAACTCACTGACCAAATCGAAACTTTATCATTGCTCCATAGTGTGATTTGCATCTTATAACATACACATTGATAGACTTGAACACGTATAATATATCGCTTTCTAAAGTATCTAATATTTAAGGTGGATGGTGTCGACCCCCAGAGAGGCATACCTCAAACTTTTTTATTTTGGTAGCATCACTTTTTTTAACTTGTTATCGACTTTTTTTAAACGTACAAATAACAAAAAAAATTGTTTAAATTCGAGGAAATTTTGGTCAAAAAAAGAAAACAGTAAAATATTTTACTGTAGTTTTATATTTACAGTCAGGAATCTCAAAACTTTTCCAACATACAAATCTAAGTTTTACAACATAATATTTTAGTGCCAGAAAACCTGATAAATAATTTATTTTACCAAGTGTGTAAATTTTGTTCCCTTGTGGAAAAATCTAAGTAAATGCCGATCTCGGTAAGACATAGAAGAAGAGAACAGCATAGCCCGTCGCAGTACTGGACAAAAACAGTGTCCCACCACTGTCTAACATCTTCAAAGTTCAGTTGAAAATCCTCGGTTAAATTTTCGAACTCTCTGCCTTTAAAAACCACCATCATTTAAATTCGCAGCTCAATTGTTAGTCACTTTAAATAATTTTATACTTAGATAAAATAAAATTAATGTGTTTGCTACAATACTTCTTTTTCTTTACCCTGAATTATATTAGTTCATAAATTGTTAATTTAAACAATTGCAAACGGAACTGCAGGCAAGCTGGTCGACGTCAACTGGCATCTAAACCAGTTTATAAACCTAATGTTGCAGAGCTATTGGAAAATTTTTCTTGTTTGTACACGCCAGCCTACTTACTATGCTTGTATCGTAGTTCATTTCGCCGAACAGGTGAGATTCAATTCCATATGTTTCCAACTTTTCAAAAGGGATTTAGAGCAAGAAAGACTCGAAGATAGGAAACATGGATGGAAAAAATTAAAAACATAATGTCGCCAGGGCACACTGAAACATGCATCGTTTTCCGAATGTAGAGACAGTTCACAGAACGCATCCAAAAGATGTGAAATAGGCAAAGCATTCTTATACTGTGAAAATTTTATGTGATACTAAAAATAGATTTTTATTATATTAAATTTTCGTTTTTTTTTTTAACAAAATATGCTTTTGATTCAAGAGCATCAAATTCCTTTATCCAAGAGACTGGTTTCTTTACTTAAGAAATCATGTCTTGATTAAAGAAAAACGGGTAACTTGCGAATTTAACTAGTGTTCTTGAAACTGTTTTCTTCTTCCAAACATTCAAGAGAATCATTATCTTAAGTCAAGAACTTAGGGGGTTGGCCCTATTCAAGAGCCCGAGTCTCTTACGTCAAGGTAAAATTGTCTTGGCTTAAGAGATCCTTTGTGTGCAGCAGTGTAGATATCGAAATATTAAATCATTAAAGTTAACTAAAACAAGTAAAAAATAAAAGATGGTATAATTTACAACATGATGGAACTTCAGAACAAGGTGTTGCTTGAAAAGAAAAAGTAAATGAGTTAGCGGTTGTGTGCCCAAAAGTAGAATTAGGAAACGACTATGAAACTGAGTCAAGCATAACTGAAAAAAGGTAACCAAAATAGGTGTCGGGAAAAAACAGGACTCTTTACTGGACACTGACACAGCTAAATAAAATAAAACTTCATAACGAAAATCAAAGCTGCAGAAAATGCGACGTGAAATCAGGTCTATAAAAGACATAAAATACTTGTAAAACTCTGAACGGACACACAACGAGTTACACTTGAATGAGTGCTTAGTAGATTAAGAAGCAAAGAAAAACTCCCAGAGAAAAAAAGCATTTGAGGTATTACACCGAAAGATAAACAGTTGTTTTGAAAATATATTTTGGAAAAGAAAACATATATGAGGCAGGTGCCTTGAAAAATGTAGAAATATCTAAATGTATCTGGCGAAGGTAAAGAACATAATAAGCCAACTAGCTACAGTGTCAGGGAGAACCCTAACCTTACCTTACCTATGTAGAAAAAAATCAATCGATCATTCAATTAAATTGAAAATTTATTATCTTGATCGACTTCTGTTTTATGTTGTTCTTTTGAATATATTGTAGTTAATTTACTATAAATTGAGCTTTTAGGTCTGTTTTAAAAAATATTAGGCAAATAAAAATTACATTTTGTAAAACTGTGTGGAACGTCTAAGCTGATGGGTCGGCATAGAAAAATAAATTTCTGTTATTTGCACACGAAGGCGTACTTGCATACGAACACTTTTCATGTAATTTCCAAAATACTCTAATTTTAGCCTAGTGTGTACCCGCTTTAGCAGCATTAAAAGCAATCGATGTGCATAATTTTGTTGTTAATTTGAAATGCGATATCATTTTAACGGATTCGGAGTTAAATTCGCTCTTAGTGCATCGCACTGTACATATAAATCAATTGCTTTGGATCTAGTTATTCAGCTGTGGGTCGAAGTTCCATTTTTAGAACTAAAATTATGTCGGAAAGTTTTTGTGTTTAACCAATTGAAACTTTTCTATTCGAGGAAAATTCGATTTACTCTCGGTTTTGTAGTTTGGGTAAAAGCGGTTGTGTGCGAGGTGCCCCTTTATTATTTGCGTCAAGGTTGGTTGCATTTACGGACCTGGACCCATATTGTTGACGTTTCCAAAAAACTGGGCGTGGTTTATCTAAAATTAGCTTCAAAATTTTAAAAAGTCAAAATTTGCCAAAAAAAACTAGATAGTTTTCTCCACACTTTACAAAAGAAAATGCCAACTAATATTCCGGAAAATTATCGTAAGTTAACTTCATTTGTAATTAAAACGGAAAATACTCTCCTAAGGCAATAAAAATGTTTTAATCGCCTTAGGAGCGTAACCCTATTGGAAATATTAATACGCCAGGACGAACCCTTATCAGGTGACTTATTTGCGAGTGATTCAAGGTTGCAGATCAAAGTGTATGATGATGTTGAATGATGTTTGGGGAGGGTGACCAACGGAACCACTGATGAGCTGCCCACGCTGGTTGCCCAGGGCGAAACACCATTTGATCATTACTCTTTTCACTTTGGTCCTTTGTGTGTTCCTTGTGGGATGCTCATCCAGGTTTAAATTTTCTTTTTTTTCCATCTAAGATCTTTTGCTTTTAAATTCTTTTCGGTTGAAGTAACTGATTCGGAGGTTTTTTAATTTCTTTTTGTGTTTTTTCATATTGAAACTTTGTTTGCTAAGACTCATTTCAAACTCCGACTACTGCTAATCATGATTAAAGCTGAATCAGAGAATTTTCACGTTAGTGGGTATGAACCGAAATGTTTTTACAAATAATAAAATCTGAATCGGAATATAAGTGTAATAGTACCTTTGTTTCTTTAAAATTTTCAAAATTGTGTAAAATTGTTTAAACTTTTATGACATGACACCATGACCATATTACAATTACAAGTCAAATAATTTCGGCATACGTCCCTTAGGGGGGCGGTAACTGAGTTTAAAAAAAAAGGAAAATCTATTCATGGATATCTCAAAAACTTAGACACCCACTTAAGAACGGTTTTCATTTCCGGAAAGCCAAATCATTTATTTATTTAAAAGTAATCGTTTTTGTTTAAAAGTCAGTGGTACGAAAAACAGTAGCGACTCGTTTTGAAAAAAACATTAAAATTTCAGCTTTTTTAACTTCTTTACTTACTTTAGGTTACTTTCTTTTGTTCTGGTTTTTAGGTTTGATTTCTGAAAATATATTTACTAACTTATCTTACCTTTCTTTTGCTGCTTCTTAAAATATTTCCTGCTACAGATTACGCTACCCGTGGCCTTTTTAGCACAAAGGTTACCGCAATATTTTTTTAATCTGCAACATAAAGGACTTTTTTTTTATAGATATGTTGTCATTTTTATTGTTATGTATATTTTTCGAATAACGTTTAAATATGCCTTTTAATCTTGTCACATTTTGTTCAATTTTCTTTCCAGTAGCGTCCTCAGCAACGCTTAAATTTGAAAAATCCACTTATTCAAAATTGTGAAAATTTTTCTCAAAATATAACAATGCAATATCCCTCACTGTCATTTCTACAAACTTTGTCAGATTTTGATAAGGCTATATTTTGTTGTAGCCCTATTTATTTTAGGGCTGTTATTACATATGCAAAAATTTGGGGTGGGGCTAAGCTAGAGAGGTTCTTCTATATCCAGTCTATGTCTATGCTAGTCAAGTTCGTACGAAATCGCATATTAGTCTGGATGATGAGGAGTTTAATTTAAAAAAAAAATAAGAAATCTAACTTGGCATGTATAATAAGTAGATCCTTACATAATTTTTTATAAATTTTGCTACTTAAAGTCTTCTGAAAAGGACCCCTATTTCCGAAAATAACACTAATTGTTAAAGGTTTAGAAATTATAATGGAGCAATGAAATGATCATTGATGCCGAAATTTTTTTTTGTCGTCTGTTACTTACTCAAGGGTATTTCGTCTAAGACTCCAACTCTCGACATTAAACAAAAACATAGGAAAATATTAATAATAACCAGACAAAAAGTAATAGAACTATCAGATTTAGCACAAATATTTGCCGCTATATTAGCTTAAATTAAAAAATTAACAGTGGGATTTACTAAGGTCTAAAATAGTACCCTCCGCAGGTCTAAATATTTACACCTGTAAAGGGTACTAAATTTTAAAACCAATTTTCAAAAAACATTTACCCAAACAAAAAAGACACAAAGTTATTGAATATTTTGTATTGTTTTTGCAAAATACCACTGAAAAACTGCTTTTTTCCTCAAAATATACCATATTTTAGGAGAAAATGCCCTAAAACTAATTTTTTTTTGACAGGTTTCAAAATGGAAAATGGTGAATACGCCAAAAATTTGGCACATAATAAGTTCATTATCTGTGTTTGAGGTTATAAAGTTGATGATTTTTTAGACCACCTCTGGGGGTAGGTTTAAGTTTATAGCCCCCAGAAAGAATTGTTTTGTGGCAATTGGTAATAAGTTCGTTCATAATTTTCCTAAGTAACCGTTTTTAAAAGGATTAGTTTACCTTATTTAATATCCCAAGTTGTTCATCAATCAATAAAACACCTCCAATTTTGTCCAGAAAAACCATATTTTGAACCCGTTTTCAGCACAAAAATATATTTATGAGGGCACTACGAGACAAAACAAACATAAGTGAAGGTCACTGATTATGCACGAAAAATATACCAAACAAAAAAACCCAAAACAACTATATTAATTTATTTACAAACTGAAATTAAAACATTGAGGTTATCTAAAAGCTTAGTCATGAAAACTTTCCTTACTGAAAGCCCCATTTTTAAAGCTGTAACTTTCATCAGTAGAGGTTGGTGTAAGCCAAGGTGCAAGCAGAGGTAAGAGATCCAAACTCGCTGTTTTGGATTTTAACGCAGATAATATTTTGAAACTGACATTTCGACAGTGACAGACATGTAAAAAAAACTTGCATTTAAGTTTTTTTAATACGTTTCACAAATAAAAGCACTTTCAAAATAAATAGAAAATTAATCTCCTTATTTTATTATTACCCACCTAAATCGTTGTGTGAGATTAGGTATTAATTGGAAAAATTAATTAGCAAGGGTAAGTTTTAATTAGAGTGACATATAACCCCAATTTTAATTTGTTCTACAAACAAACTTTCTTTTAAAACCAAAAAAAGATTGTGTTAAGATGATTATTCAATAAACAAATTTATTAAAATTATTCTCATAAATCAAACTATGTCCAAAACTCAAGGTTTGAAATGCTTAAAACCAAAAATTTCACTTAAACTTAGGACCGTTCTAAAATAGACTAAACCCTTTTAGTAAATCCGACCGTAAAAGTTTTATGTAGAAGGCCCCAGTTTTTTTAAAAAGAAAACGATATTAAATATCACCTAAACGCATAACAATAGAACCATGGAATTCGGCACAAATTATTACTGTATTCTTTAGTACCAAATGTTTTAAGCCCATTTGCAAAAGACCCTTACTACGGCAAACTAACAGATCGTGTTTTAGTAGAAAAGTAAATATTATATGTTTTAAACTGTCATTTTGAAGTTCTTTACACACGCTCCCTATTTTTGAAAGCAAAAGTCGTAGTATTGCTAAAGCACGGTCTGTTAACTTTCAAGAATACGGGCCCTGGACGCAAGAGTCTACATCGGCTATTCCTAGTAGATCTAGAATTTTGCTGTCCACGTGATTTTTTAATTGGAAAAACCTTTTTTTTATACCTTCATCAAAAACATGATTTTAGTAACTGTCTGCAGATAACTAAAGCATGGCTTTTTTGGTTACCGATTCAAAAAAACTTTTTTTTTTGATCACGGGAGCAAAAAAAGATTTCTGTCCGGTTTTTACCCAAAATTAAAAAGAAATAGCGTAAAATACTAATATAGAAAAAATGTAATTATTCTTTTCTAAAAATTAAGCCACTTCCTCCAGTTTTCACCAAGTATTTACGAAAAAATCATTTTAAAAAATCGGCAAAATATCAAACTGTCAAAGATTAACACGTCGCAACAATAAACGTCACCGAGTAAAAAGGCATATCACTAAGGAAACCATATTGTTATTTTATTTATTAGCCGCCTTAATTTATAGTGTAAAGATGCTGTCTTGCGAGAAGTGCTCTTCGTTCGAGATTTTTAAAATATATATATAATATATTTAAAATAAATATATTAGCCACTAGTTGTGAAAACTACTATTTCTAAATATATTTCTTACAAATTTGATAGCAAATAATTTTAAACAACAAAAAGTGTCCGCATCGCTAGTACTTTCTTTTTATTTTTATATTTTAGATAGAGGTAAACTATGGAATATAAAACATTATTAACCAGTTTTTTGTATAAATATAACAGTAACAGTAATTTATTTCAATGCCAAAAATACATAGTTTTAGAAAATATACAATTTTTCGCTTTTTCGGGTTCGCTATACTTTAAAAAGCTTTTCTGCGAAGCCGCTTCGATTTATATTTTAGATGTTAACTTTTGTCTTTAGTCACCAATTATAATAAAGCACTATCACTATCACGGTGTAAAAATATTAAAGTATAATAAATAACAACACTCGATACAAACAGCTACAAATCCAAATAAGGAGAAAAATAAGAGAAGCAAAAGAAACATACTTTTCTGATATATGTAAGGAGATAGAAGAGTTACAAAAGAAATACGACAACTTTAATCTGCATAAAAAGGTCAAGGAGCTGGAGGGAAATAATAAAAGAAACACTTCAAATTACTTTTAGACAAAGAAGGAAATATCATAATGGAGGCTAAACAAAAATTAAAGCGATGGAAGGAAAACATAGAGGAATTATTTTATGATCAGAGAATGGAAAGCACAACATCAGAATATCAAAGTGGAGACGTAGGACCTGAAATAAATAAGTTGGAGGTTGAACATGCACTTAAATCCATGAAAAATAAGAAATCTGCAGGCCCGGACGGGATACCAAGTGAGTTGCTTAAATTAATTAATGACAAAAACCTAGATATTTTGGTGAATTTGTTTAACACAATCTACAATACAGGAATTATCCCACAAGAAATGTTAACATCAACAACAAACAATATGTCTGCCAAAAAAAGTGAATGCCAGAGAATGCAGCGATTATCGAACAATCAGTCTAATGTCACATACGTTAAAAATTCTCCTTAAAATTATACATACTAGAGTACACTCCAAACTAGATCTGGATATTAGTGATAGTCAATTTGGCTTCCGAAATGGTGTTGGTACAAGAGAGGCATTGTTTTCTTTTAATGTGTTGACTCAGAGATGCCTGAACGTTAGTCGTGACCACTATATCTGCTTTATAGATTATAATAAAGCTTTCGATAAGGTAAAATACGAGCAACTTATAGACCAAACAAGATGTAAGATTAATTTCAAATCTGTATTACAACCAACGGGCCACGGTAAAAAATGGACAAGAAAGATCTGAAGAAATGGAAATAAAGATAGGGGTTAGGCAGCGTTGCATACTGTCGCCCTTGTTATTTAATGCGTACTCGGAGCAAATTATACTAAAAGCCTTGGAAAATGAGACCGCTGGTATAAAGGTGAATGGAGTCTTGATTAACAACATCAGATATGCCGACGATACCGTAATAATAACAGATAGTCTTGAGGATTTGGAAAGAGTTATGAACAAGATATCAAGGTGTAGCGGGAAGTACGGACTTTCTCTTAATATCAAAAAAACCAAGTTTATGAAAATTTGTAAGAACAATAACACAAATGAAATCTTATTGGTTGGAGGTCAACAAATCGAAAGAGTAAAAAGATACACTTACTTAGGAACACTTATTACAGAAAGCAATGACTATACCTCAGAAATAAAAACCAGAATCGAAAAAGCTCGTTCCAACTTTATACGAATGAAAAAAGTCCTGTGTAGCAAAGATCTGACATTACCTCTCAAACTGCGATTGACAAAATGCTACGTACATAGTGTGCTTTATTATGGGGTAGAAGCATGGACGCTAAATGCAGATGCAATGAGACATCTTAACTCTTTCGAAATGTGGACCTATCGAAGAAGTTTGAGAATTTCGTGGACGGATCGTATCACTAACATCGAAGTACTAAGAAGAATCGATAAAGAAAAAGAAGTTGAACGTACCATCAAAGAGAGAAAGTTGCAATATCTGGGGCACATAATACGAGGCGAGAAGTACAGTATCTTACGATTAATAATGCAGGGAAAAATAGAAGGCAAAAGAAGCGTAGGAAGGAGACGAATTTCGTGGCTGAAAAATTTGAGAGAATGGTTTGGATGCAGCTCAAAACATCTCTTTAGAGCAGCTGTCTTAAAAGTCAGGATAGTTATGATGGTTGCCGATATCCGTCGCGGATATGGCACTTGAAGAAGAAGAAGAAAATGTCCCAATATCCATTAACTAAGTACTTGCAAAGAATAAAAAATGCAGTTTAATTTTAATTTTAATGCTGAATAATTTGAAAAAACTATTATAATTTTTAACACAAAGTCAGTGGAAGGCGTTTTAAACTTTTTTTTATTTGTAATATTTTTATTACGATAATTTCTATCCCGTGGGATTTTGAATGAAGGAGTTTTGTGACTATGTGGGATTGATAGCTCTTTAGACACACAATCACACAACTGGGTGTTTTGTTCGCATCCGTGTAGAAGGGCTTGATATGACGTCATCTTTCAAGATGGCGGCCAAAAATCATAAAAGATACAGCTCTTGCAACCGGGGCATAATTATACTCGATTCCATATAATTCAAAAACAAAGATTCTAAAAAATTTACTTTCAAGGTCAGCCCTTGATCAGACCTTGAAAATCGCAAAAACAAGATTTTTTTCCATTTTCTCTTCAAAAAATCTTAATAATTTGAGGTTCTGTTAGTCCAACTTCAAATGTACCTCAAACTATATGTCAAATTCGACCCTTAGAGCTTGATGCAGTTTGAAGCTTCTTAACAAATACCCCAGTAAAATTACCACATTGCTAAAATAACATACCAAAGAGCGCTATTCATCAACTATTAAAGTAAAGAGAACCAAATTTGGTAAGATAGAAAAGAAGGGCAAGTCCAACAATATTGTTGAAAAAAATTTAGTTCAGCTATGACGCGTTTCAATATGGCAGCTGATATATCAAAATGGCGACCTATAACAACATTTTAGTTTATTCAATTTCGTAAAAAGCAAAAATGACAAGATGGCCATCAATTCTTGTTGAATTGTCGGCGCTTACTATGAAAACAAAGTTTAGTTGATTACCTATATGCCTGTCGTTTTTATTAAGTTTCGGAACTTCTACAGGGATGCGGTGGCACATGAATGTGTGACTAAATATCTGTTAAATCCTCATCTTTAAATTTTGTTATGAATGTTAATAAACAAGTGCAGTCATGCCCTACTGGCATAGTTTTTTGTGCTTTTTTGACTGCCATGTTGGAAAATGGCATCTAAAACTACTGGTGCAGTATATGGTAATATATATCTAACTTCTGCTTATTCTCCTATAGGTTATTTAAATGACTTTGTTGGGTAAATAAGTGAGTAGCACATAAAATTCACAGTTCCGATACTTAATAAAAACAACAGGCATATAGGTCATTTTTACCGGGGTCTAGTATAAACATCTGGGACGCCATATCAAAAAAAAAATGGTAGTGAGGTTTAAAATGAAGTGTTTTTTTATGGCTAAGATATTAATTTCATCTCCAGCGCTTAAAGTTTTTGGGTAGTGATAAATTCGATAAAACATCACAGAAAGCTGGTATTTCTCTTATACATGTTATTTTCAGGGTCACGCATCAACTAAACTTTTTTTTCATAGTAAGCGGCGATAAGTCAACAAGAATTAATGACCACTTTGTCGTTTTTGCTTCTTTACGAATTGCATAAAATAAAATGTGGTTATAGGTCGCCATTTTGATATGATAAATTTGGTTTTCTTCGATTTAATAGTTGATGAATAGCGCTCTTTAGTATGTTATTCAAAGTCATGAAGCTTCAAGCTGCATCAGACTCTAAGGACAGAATTTGACATACATGCCTAATAGATTAACGTAGATTTGAAGTTGGACTGACAAAACCTCGAGGTATTAAGATTTTTTTTAAAGAGAAAATGATAAAAATCTCGTTTTTTGCTATTTTCAAGGTCATTTAAGTTCAAATACATGTTATTTTCAAGGTCAATCAAGGTCATGCATCAACTAAACTTTTTTTTTCATAGTAAGCGGCGATAAGTCAACAAGAATTAATGGCCACCTTCTCGTTTTTGTTTTTTTAAGAATTGCATAAAATAAAATCTGGTTATAGGTAGCCATTTTGATGTATATCCGCCATATTGAAATAAGTCATGGCTGAACCAAATTTTTTTTTAAAATATTGTGGGACCTTATCTTTTTTACAAAATTTGGTTCTCTTCGCTTTAATAGTTGATGAATAACGCTCTTTAGTATGTTATTCAGGGTCATGAAGCTTCAAACTGCATCAAACTCTAAGTACAGTATTTGGCATACATTCCTATAGATTAAGGTAGATTTGAAGTTAAAGAAGGAAAAAATGACAAAAATCTAATTTTTTGCTATTTTCAAGGTCATTTAATTTCGGATGACCATGAAAGTAAATTTTTTGGAATTCTCGTTCTCGTATTTTATGGAATAGGGTATAATCATGCTACGGTTGCGAAAGTTGTATTTTTTATGATTTTTGTCCGCCATTTTGAAAGATGACGTCATATCAACCTTCTACACGGATGCGAACAAAACACCCGGTAACACTCGATTAAATGACTAAAGAGCTATCAATCCCACATAGTCATAAAACTCATTCATTAAAAATCCCACGGACTTACACATGCCCCTTCACTATATTTTGCGGAAGTAAATTGAATAGCTTAATTGCCACATAGTTTGTTGATTTTAAGAATGCTTTGTTTTCTTAACGTGGGAATTATGCAGTATCGGTTAGTAGCTGAGCGTGTAAGTCGCCCATCAGTTAGATTTTGATTTTTGATTTTTTGATTTTTATAGGAATAGTTTATAGTGTTTATTATGAATAAAGTTTCAAAATTTTTTAAGTTTGTAATATCAGAATGAAGTAAGCGACTAGAAAATCTTTTTGTCTTAAAATATATAATTTTTAAGATTTGCTTTAACACGACTTTCAAGTTTTCAAGAGTACCGCCATAAGTAACTATGGATTCTACGAGAGCCTGATATATGTTTTTAATGGACTTGCTTTAACTATTGATACTACTCCTAAATATTTAATTTTGTCCGTTTTTGTTATGACGGCTCTACAACTGATTTGACAGTTTTGAGGATTTTGACAATTGTGCTGTGTTAGTTGGTTAAAACCTGGTTGATTAATTGTAGTTAAGCTGAAAGCAATAAAAAATGGTTTTCACATATTTGGAGTTAAATAATTTTCACAAAGCCAAGAATTTAGTTTTTGTCAGTCTTTCTCTGCCTTATGTTTAGATGATAAAAATAACTGTCTTAAGATATCTAGATGTATCAAATCATTGATAAAAAGCTGAAAAGGAATAGGACCAAGCACCGTTCCTTGGGGAATCCCTGCCGTAATTGTCTGTTCTTCGCTGTAGTTTTCATCATTTTTTGTTTTTTGCCGACTGACTATCAGATAAATAAATGTTACCGCTTATTTGTCTTAAAATCTAGGTATTCCAAGTGACGTTAACTAAAATCTCTCGAAATTCATCGCTCTATCAGAGATATATTGATAGTCGCTTATGGTGAAATAAGGAAAACCGCATAATAAATGATTTGAGGAATGACCATACAGCCTTATGTTGCAAACATTTTTGGATTTGTTTCCCAGTGGGGAGTGAGTCTTCTGGCTTGCCAGAGATTATATAACTATAACTAGAATGCGACTGCAGATCTACTGTTTTTAATAATTATATATCTTTCGATACATTAGCCAGAGAAGTGACCATTCAACCGTCGTTCATATCTACTGGAGAAAAATAGGATACTTTTTTTTGTTTTTGGATACCGTCATATTAAATGTGATAATAATTCACAGTACAAAATGATAGTATGGTCCAGTAAAAATATATGACACTCTCACTTTTAGTGAGGAAAGATAATACAGGTAAATGTTTGTGTTGGGTTAGGTAACCTTAATGATTTAGTTTTTAAAATAGGCTTATATAGTTTTAAGCTTGCTTCGTTGGGATGTGTAATTAGTAACGTTAGTTTATGTTCTTAATCCCTATTTACCTCTTTCTAGTTCGGAAAATAAGATCAAAATATGGTATATTTTATTTGGACAAAATTAAATTTGTTTATCAACACACAACTTGGAGTACGAAACAAGGTAAATTATTCCATTTAAAAATACGTCTCTACAAAAATTAAAAATAACTGACTTTTAATAAGTAGTAATCAGTTTTTGCCAAGTATTCAATTCTAAGAACTTATCATTGTGGATAGTTGTGGCAACTAAGGCAACACAAACTTCTTACTTGGGTATATCTATGCTTAATCTAAATCACAAAACCATGGATCGATATGTTAGTTAAGATGCATATTTTTTATTAAATACCTCTCAATCTAGAAATGCTGCAGCAACGTGAGTGGAGCGTAACTCCCCAGAGAGCTTGAAAACCTGTTTTCTAAATTTTCTCAGTTATATGTACAAAGTCAATAGACACTTACAGTGAAATTTACTAAAAGGGTTTAGCCTATTTTAGACAGGTCCTAAGTTTAAGTGAAATTGTTGGTTTTAAGCATTTTATACCAACCTCCTAGAGTTTTGGACATAGTTTGATTTATAAGAATAATTTTAATTGTTTTTTTTAGTGAAAAATCATCTTAACACAATCGTTTGTTGGATTTAAGAAGAAAGTTTCTATTTAAAAGAAGTTTTTTTTTAATCCTAGGGGGGGATCTAAATGGTAAACACTCTGTTGAGCAAATTAAAATTGACGTTATATGTTACTCTTATCAAAACTTACCCTTCTTTATTGATTTTCGCGATTAATACTCACTATCACAAAACCGTTTCGATATGTAATCATAAAATAAGAATTAGGTTAACTTTGTATTTATTTAAAATGGGTTTTTATCTATCAAAAGTATGAAAAAACTTTACAAACATAAACTCATCGCAATCGCAAACCACAAATAAAAATATTTCATCAAAGTAGGCCATGAAAACAAACGCGGCTAAAAACAGACCTGAATCCAACTGATGCGTTCACAAAGGAGTCATTTCGGCTCAACGAACTATTCGGTGCTGCAGAGTTGAGACCTTTGAGTACGATCTTTCAGTGGAAAGCTTTGTTTGATGATTAAGTTTTTAGATAAACTCAATTGTTGTTTGTAAATAAATGAATAGATACAGTTGTTTTGGATTTTTTTCATTGGATACAGTTTTCGTGCATAATCAGTGACCTTCGCTTATGTTTGTTTTGCCTCGTAGTGACCTCATAAATATATTCTTTGTGCTGAAAACGGGTTCAAAATATGGCGTTTTTCTGGACAAAATTGGAGGTGTTTTATTGATTAATAAACAACTTGGGATAATAAATAAGGTCACTTAGAGAAATTATAAAGGAATTTAATACCAATTGCCACAAAAAAATCCTTTTCGGGTGCTATAAATTTAAACCACCCCCCAGAGGTGGTTTAAAAAATCATCAACTTTATAACCTCAAACACAGATGATGAAGCTATTATGTGCCAAATTTTTGGCGTATTCACCATTTGCCATTTTGAAACCTGTCAAAAAAAATAGTTTTAGAACATTTTCTCCTAAAATATATGGTATTTTGCAATAACAATACAAAATAATCAATAACTTTGTATCTTTTCTGTATGGGTAAGTGAAAATGGGTTTTAAAATTTAGTACCCCCCACGGGTGTAAATATTTAGATCTGTGGGGGGTACTATTTTAGATCTTAGTAAATCCCACTGTTAAAGTAAACATCGATTCATACGTTCGTGGGTCCCTTACGAGTGGGATCATCTGTTCTGTCAAAGAAGCACCCGTCAAAGAAGCAGGCATCTTTCAACAACAACAACAATAACAACAACAAAAAAAAGTCCAAAATCTAGTGTATTTTTTATGAAATATTTACTTGAAGTGCCTAATGCCTCGCTGCGCCGCTGGATATACCGTGTCACCTTAGACTAATCGAATTTAAAAAAACTGGTCGCAAATCGGCTTTTTTTGGACAATCATTAGAAGCTAATTATTATAAAACTTTCCGCAAGTCATCAAATCAACTAAACTTCGAAGTAACTTGAATAAGAACTTACCTAGCATTCCTATCGGAAACTGATTGGCAGGACTGTTGGCTGCTTCTATAACGCTTTGAGTGACGACCCATACATAATTCTCGCCCGTCAAGTGTAAATCGCTTGCAGCCGTCAAAATATCAATGGCCTCTTCGCGAGTGCAATACAATAGCATTACCCTTGCTTCGGAGTCCACTAGCGCCGCTAAGTCTCCTCTATTGGCCACCAAAACTGCATTTAGAATCGTAAATTTAAATCGATCCTAAATCAGAAATAATTTGTTAATTGAATATCCTGTTCAAAAATAATGCAATTTGCATTTACCGGGTGGGCCATAAAAAACTGGACGAAATGTTTTTCGTTATAACTTTTAAACCATACCACCGATTTTAATGCAACAAACTGTTCTTTGCAGCGAATTGAGCAGGACTTTGATAAGAATTTTTTTTTTCCGCCATCTTAAAAGCTAAAATGGCGGACAGAAAAAACTTTACCCTTCAAAGAGCCTCGTTTATTCTTGTGTTACGGAAATTTTTTGGATTTTTTTATGAAGTCGTAAAAAAGCTTTATTTCCGCCACGCAGAACGAGATGCGAATCATTAAAATCGGTTAAGTGGTTCCGAAAAAAATTAAAAATTTTCAATCAGTGTTTTACGGATTATGCGATTGCCGTTTCAATTCTGTCTGCATACATTTTCTCATAAACTCATTATTACTAAACCGATTTTAATGAAACAAAAAGCCTCATGGTGAACCTCGATTTTTTTTTAACTACTGCTATTGAAATTTGTCGCCATCTTGAAATCCAAGATGACGGACAAAATCAAACTTGTTCCTTTAAAGAGGCTCGTTTATTTATATGCTCTGTAAACTTTTAAATATTTTTTTTAATTTGTACAAAAGTTCTGCTTTCGCCACGAACAACGAGGTACAAATCATCAAAATCTGTTTGGTGGTTCTCCAAAAATTAATTTTTGTTTCCATCAATGTTTTCCAGATTATACGATTGCCTTCTCAAATTGATACTCAACCGATTTCAACAAAATAAAAAGCATCATGGCAAAGATCAAAAACTCTTAAAAGATCACTATCGAAATTTGTAGCCATTTTGAAACCCAAGATGGCCATTAAAATTTGCCATCATTTAAAAAAGCCGGTCTTTTTTGTTGTTGCGAGTAAAGAGAAATCGATTCTTACATGACGTTTTTTATTTTATCAAAATCAGTTCAGTAATAATGAGTTTATAAGGAAACAATGGTTCCACCAAAATTATTTTTTTGAGAACCACTAAACCGATTTTATTGATTCGTACCTAGCTATGCGCGTTGAAGGGCATTTTTAGGTTCTTGAAACCTAAGAATAAACGAGCTTCTTTGAAGAGATAAATTTAAATGTGTCCGCCGTGGGTTTCAAAATGACGACAAATTTCGATAGTGATCTTTTAAGAGTTTTTGATTTTCGCCATGATGCTTTTTATTTTATTGAAATTGAGAGGGCAATCGTATAATCTCAAAAACAGAGATGGAAACAAAAATTAATTTTTGGAGAACTACCAAACCGATTTTGATTATTTATACCTCGTTGTGCGTTGCGAAAGCAGAACTCTTGTACAAATTAAAAAAAATATTTTAAAGTTTACAGAACATATAAATAAATGAGCCTCGTTAAAGGGACAAGTTTGATTTTGTCCGTCATCTTGGATTTCAAGATGGCGACAAATTTCAATAGCAGTAGTTAAAAAACAATAGATTTTCGCCATAAGGCTTTTTATGTCATCAAAATCGGTTTAGTAATAAAGATTTTATGAGAAATTGTATGCAGACAGAATTGAGACGGCAATAGCATAATCCTTTAATGAATCACACCTCGTTCTGCGTGGCAGGAACTGAGCTTTTTTACGAATTTATAAAAATATCCAAAAATCTTCCGTAACATACGAATAAATGTGGCTCTTTGAAGGGTAAAGTTTGTTTTTTTCCGCCATCTTGGATTTTAAGATGGCGGAAAAAAACAAACTTTACCCTTAATTACCTGCAAAGAGCAGTTTGGTGCATTAAATTCGGTGGTATGGTTCGAAAGTCATAACGGAAAACATTTTGTCCGATTTTTTATGGCCCAACCGGTATATGGGACTTCTCAGTATTATGAAAGACCCACGAAAGTGAAAATAGCTGGAATGATACTAGCCTATAAAGAAATAAATATATATTTTTAGCAAAAACACGTAAAAAAGCCGAAAACACTTTATTTTTACTAAACAAACAAAAAGCAGGCAAATATGTATCATTTTTACAGAGGGACTCGAAACTCATCTAAGAATGAAATTACTTTACTTTTTTTATTAACAAAAATTTTAAAAAACAAAATTTTAATGCTATATATATATATATATATATATATATAATACCATTTACTGATTGATACATTAGAAAAAAAATGTCAATTCGATTAGACTGATGTGACCAAGTTCTTTTAGGCTCATTACTGTCACCTACATCAGGCGGTCATTTTTGTGAAAACTCTCAGAGGGGAATTCTCATTCAACCCATTTTTACTTCCGTGGAAGGACCTTATTGTTTTTATTTGAGGTACCCTTATCCATAGCTACAAATTGGTATGAAAATTCTAAAATTTAAAAAATTAAATTTTAAAATAAATGGAGCGTCCTTATTACAAATTATTTCAACACCATTTTCTATCACGTAGATATTTTGACTTATAGAACATATTATTTATTCTCATTTCTATCTTAAAATATTACCCCAATTTACCAAATCCAGTCACTGCCGATACTAACGGATAAACATTTGACAAACGCTTCCCGTGTCGCATTTTTTGTTATATTTGAACTCAATAAAATATCCTTTCTCACTTATATGTTTGGGAAAAAGAGGACCTTCGGCCGCCTAGATCCCTATAGAGCTCCAAACTAGCATTACCACCTAATCAGTACCCTTTTTAAAACAGAGGGCAAAAGAAATACACAAGTGAGCAAAAATAAATAAGGTCGATATATAATAAAGTTTATTATTATGTAATTACCTTTATTAAACAAACTTTATTTTTAAAGAAGGTTTCCATTTGACTGACACATAGTATTGGGTTGTTTATAACTTTAAACATTACTTTTTTTATAAAACGGCAGTTGGTGTTACAAACGGTGCCATCTTAGCTTTTGGCAATTTTCGAGTTTAACAAGGTTGAGTAGCACAAAGGGTGTCTGTGGATGGTCTTAAGGTGTTCTAAGTTTTAAAGGGGTTCTCCATCAAAAACAAAAGTGGTATTTATTTTGTAGGAGAATCGATGCCAAGTCTAGAAGTGAAGTTCGTTTTTTAATATCAATTCTAGTAATAGAGATATTTAATTGTCAACGATAAAACCTACCACTATTTCGTCATCAATTTTGAAGCTTTATCAACACTTTTGGGTAATACCCGCCTTGACAAAATAAGACATGCTGCGATACTAACATAAGTTAACAAATAGGTCAGTTCAACGATCTGTCACTGTCGCTTGATTGACAAGTCCCGGAGAGCAAACAAAGCGATTTTCCAAATTCCTTGTTAGAAATTCTCTGAGACGAGATTACAGTAAGCATTACTATATCTATGTTGGGAATTTGGAACCTTTGATTGCACTAAAACAAAATTATGATTGTTTTCCACAAACCAAAACCACACTTTTTTGCACTCGACGCTCGTTTCGCTAACAACGTTAGCATCATCAGGAGACGATAAACAATGAACTAAATTAATCTGCGCTCTATCTTATATACAATCCTTTAGTGGGCGGAGATAAGACTAATAATCTGTGATTGATCACGATTTTTAATCCTCTCCCCTCAACCAAAGAATAAAGTGTACTAAACGGGATGGGTCCTCTATCTTTATTTAAACTATTTCTGGATTTAATGATTTCCACACTTTCATATGCAATCAAAAGTCTTTTGTTTGGTACACTTTTTAGAAGTTTTAGGTTATCTAATGTGAATCTATGATTGTTTTCAAAAGCATGCTCGGCCACACTTGACTTTTCTGTTCTTCCGTATTTTAAGTGTGTTAAGTGTTCTTTAAAACGTGTTTGAATAGAGCGTCTCGTTTAGCCAACATATTTTTTGTCACAATCCATGCAACTAATTTCGTAAATTCCACTTTTTTCTAGAACTGTAGTTTTATCCTTGGGATTTCCCAGTAAGCTTCTTATTGTGTTACCGGATTGATTTACTAATTTAAGACCGGTGTTATTAAATACTTTTTGTAATCCTTTCGTATAATTAGGATTAAAAGGAATTGATACAAATTTTGAGTCGCAGGTATCTTTTTGTCTGAAAAAGGTGGAATTCCGAAAGGTCTTTTGAAAAATGTCTATTTATCAGCTTATTTATTAAGCCTTCGTCGTAACCGTTTTCGCCAGGAATATTCCTAATCCTATTCTTTTCTGCTTCAAATCTTTTTTTGTTCAAGGGGAAATTTACTAATCTATATGTTAAAAAGTGCAAACTTGCAAGCTTATGTTGTAAGCAATGAAAAGAGTCATTTGGAATATACCTGTTGGTGGCCGTGCCTTTTCTGTATAGGTCAAAGTCCAATTTATTTTTATTCCTTATAACTAAAGTGTCTAGAAATGGCAGTGTACCGTTGTTCTCTGTTTCATAAGTAAATTTAATAGTGGGAAATTTGTTATTTATTTTTTCCATAAAATTTTCAACACTAGTTACTTTAGTGTTGAGTACTGCAAACACATCGTCTACATACCTGAACCATACTCTGGGGAAATACTCAAATTCTTTACTTATATCTGATTCAAATTTGCTCATAAATAGGTTTGCGATAAAAGTTGATAAACTATTACTCATTGGTTCCTTCTAATTGCTGGTAATAGTTATTTTTATATTGAAAGTAATTTTGATTCATGCAGAGTTTTGTTAAAGATAGGTATTCTAAAGTCTGATTGTCTTCTAGATGGACCCTTCAAACAAGTCCCAAAAAACCCCTTACCAAAAATGATTAACGAAGTAAAAAACACAATTAAAAAATGTAACAATATTATTACTGACAATATTAAATATAAACTACAAGTAAGCAATCCCACTATGCCGAAACTGTATGGTCTTCCGAAAATCCACAAGCCTGGAAAATCGGTTAGACCTACAGTTTCTGCTGTAGGATCACCTACTTACAACATTTCGAAATGGCTAGCAAACGAGTTTGAAAATTTACCGATAAAGGAAAAAGGTTTTTCTGTTCAAAATTTATTTATCAACAAAGTTAAAGATATTTCACTCCAAGAAGGTGAAATTTTAATCTTGTTTGATGTTAGTTCGTTGTTCCCTAATGTGCCGATCCCCAATACCTTACAATACCTGGAGGAACTACTAAGAAAAAACAATCTTAAATACAATCAGACTTTAGAATACCTATCTTTAACAAAACTATGCATGAATCAAAATTACTTTCAATATAAAAATAACCACTACCAGCAATTAGAAGGAACCACAATGGGTAATAGTTTATCACCTTTTATCGCAAACCTATTTATGAGCAAATTTGAATCAGATATAAGAAGTTGAGTATTTCCCCAGAGTATGATTCAGGTATGTAGACGATGTGTTTGCAGTACTCAACACTAAAGTAACTAGTGTTGAAAATTTTATGGAAAAAATAAATAACAAATTTCCCACTATTAAATTTACTTATGAAACAAAGAACAACGGTACACTGCCAGTTCTAGACATTTTAGTTATAAGAAATAAAAATAAATTGGACTTTGACCTATACAGAAAAGGAACGGCCACCAACAGGTATATTTCAAATGACTCTTTTCATTGCTTACAACATAAGCTTGCAAGTTTGCACTTTTTAATATATAGATTAGTAAATTTCCCCTTAAACAAAGAAAAATTTGAAGCAGAAAAGAATAGGATTAGGAATATAGCTGGCGAAAACGGTTACGACAAAGGCTTAATAAATAAGCTGATAAATAGACATTTTTCAAAAGACCTTTCGGAATTCCACCTTTTTCAGACAAAAAGATACCTGCGACTCAAAATTTGTATCAATTCCTTATAATCCTAATTATACGAAAGGATTACAAAAAGTATTTAATAACACCGGTCTTAAATTAGTATATCAATCCGGTAACACAATAAGAAGCTTACTAGGAAATCCCAAGGATAAAACTACAGTTCTAGAAAAAAGTGTAATTTACGAAATTAGTTGCATGGATTGTGACAAAAAATATGTTGGCCAAACGAGACGCTCTATTCAAACACGTTTTAAAGAACACTTAGCACACTTAAAATACGGAAGAACAGAAAAGTCAAGTGTGGCCGAGCATGCTTTTGAAAACAATCATAGATTCACATTAGATAACCTAAAACTTCTAAAAAGTGTACCAAACAAAAGACTTTTGAATTCATATGAAAGTATGGAAATCATTAAATCCAGAAATAGTTTAAATAAATATAGAGGACCCATCCCGTTTAGTACACTTCATTCTTTGGTTGAGGGGAGACAGAATTAAAAATCTAGTCTTATCTCCGCCCACTATGATGATGCTAACGTTGTTAGCGAAACGCGCGTCGAGTGCAAAAAAGTGTAGTTTTGGTTTGTGGAAAACAATCATAATTTTGTATTACTATATCTAAATATTACTTGTTTAATAAACTTTTAAAATAAATTATGCTTTATAATTTAACTGCCTTGCTTTATTTTGTGGAAGGTCAAAATAAAACAGAGCCTATTAGTTCATTATTTAAAGATACTTAAAATAGACTTGAGACTTTCTTTGCTTGCTTCTCTGGCAAGATGGCACCTTATTTATTTTGAATTTTACCAAATCTGAACTCACGCCCTAATGTTCTAAAATTGGCAATACTGAGCGAACAGGTTACGTAGAATTTGAAATGAAATAAACCACCAAATAAAATAATAGTATAAAGAAATAAAACATCACAGATTTTTGCGTTTAACGTGGTTTACATTTACAAATTTTTGTCCCAACGTGGCTTTAACATTTCAAATTTTGGCGCCCAACGTGGGACATCCTATACCTTGAGGCATTCACCGTTTTTGGGATTTCATTGGGACGGTTATACAACTACATCGCGATTGTAATAATTACTCTTGATATAGGAGTTATGTCGTTACGGGTAGTAAACGCACGTTATCCCGACGTCCCGTTGACCACATAAAGTAGTATTTTCTTCCACATTATTAATTGAAAATATGTTTATCTTTTTCTAATCTATATCAGGACATACAACATAAAACATGTGAAGACATGACAGAAAACAAGAATATTTTCTATATCATAACCTATACCTAATAATTACCATTTTATGACCTACTTTTCTGAAGTCACAACATCTTAGATTTTTAAACGCATAGCACTTTAGCCATGAAAAATACTGATTTTTTGATAAAAAAAAACGCATGCCCCCACTTTTGATCCAGTTTTATCTAAAATGTTGATAAAAGTCTGAAATACTTGACGTTAGGATTTCCAAATTAAATCTCTTTCCCGTTTTAATACGTTTTATTAATTAAATATTAATATTTTGCAAATCAATTATTATCAGTAGAGTCGTTATCTCGTAAAAGTAATATTAAAGAAATTCAATGTGACAACTATAAAGTAAGCCTCGGACTGTAAAGTTTTTTTTTCTTTTTCGTGCTTCTAGTAATGGTATAGTGGAATATATTACTTTCGCATATAACTTTATATTTTTACAACACTGTGGTCATTTTTTAACCCTAATAGTGACCACACTAAGTGATAGATAGATAGATTTTGTACGAAATATTACTACGCATTAACTCATTTTTGGTGGCAATGGGATGCATATCTTTAGATAATGAAGAAAGGCCCTTGAGTCTTTCTTGTAAAAAAAGAGTAAAAATTGACTAGTAAATTTTAACTATATTGAGAATTTACTAATTTTTGATATTTTAAATTTTGGTTTTTAATTTTGCGAAATGAAATAAACTAAGAAATGCGCCAAAGGATCTGCACTATCTTATATGACTTTTTTAAATTAAAAACAAAAAATCAAAAAGTAATTTTGAGACGGTAAATAAAACAAATTCCCAAAAAAAAATTAATAGTAACCGTATACTTGATTTCCACACTAGCAGAGCTCATCAGTACGGTGCGCTACCCAATGGAAATAGGTGATAAAACGATGATAAAAAGGAATCATGAAACGTAGATATGTGCAAAGACAGTCTGCAGAATCGGCAGAAGCCTCTAGACTTTTAATAAAGACCCAATCGGCTCCACGTAGACCGATATAATTAACTATTACTTTTTTTGCCCTTGTAACTTACTTGAACTGCGGATACACGTTCTCTAACAGCTTGTATGAAGTCATCATGTCCAGCAATAAGGCTTGTTACGACTGAAAACTGATGCCATTTGTACCTGTAGAATTCAAAAACAAAAACTTTATAATTCTCTAAAGCTAAGTAGGTGTTGATTCTATTTAAACTTTGTTTTTGGTTTCAGAAAGATAATTTAAGACTTGACTAAATAACTAACGACTTATCAACACACTCTAGGTCGTACGATTGTAAACTAATATCATTTGCAGGGCCCGCAGAAACCTATGTCGCAAATATTATAAAAATATGCCATCAAAACTTTGGTCTGTCTAAATTATGCAATACATATACTTATTAGAATCTTTGTAATTTTCCAGAGATGTTACAATAAAACTGTTAAGTTAAATGAAGAAAGTACCGTATATTTTATAAGGATGGATAAATTATGGCAAGGAAACTAATGTTTTCTTTAATAATGTTAAATGAACCTCAAAATTTAAAATCAACCTTGAACTGACATCTTAGCTTCCGCTAGGTTTGTTGCTCAGAAGAAAAAATATATTAAAAAATTAAAAAAGAACTTTATTATATTAACCTACAACAACTTAAGATAGAGGAACTGGTTAAACTTCAGTCAAAACTATATAAATGTCACTAGAACAGTATTAGGTGTCTAACAGAGAACATCTTTGAAGATAATTATTTTTGGCTTTTTTGTTAAAATAGGAAAGTAAGGCGTTTTTTGAATTTGATTTTCTCTGCCTCTTCGTGTTTTAGCAACGCTTTTGCAGCACTAATCATTGCTTGTACAATAGTGGCTTGGACCATGTCTTAATCTTTAAGTGCAAGGTTCAATTTGTGACTTGCTTCTTCAATGAGTTTGGCTGTGGCCTGGCTGTAGCCTTTTTTTCTTTCCTTTCACAACTACTTTCGTCAAGATTTTTCTCCAACTTCCTAATATTTTTGTTTTTTTTTGCTTTTCAGCTACTTCTTTTTTTTTCTAATTCTAGTTTTTATCACTCTTTCTCATTTTCTTTTTCTTTTCTTTTTGAAGAATTTCACTGTAATGTTTGTGAGCATTTTGAGCACAACTTATTATATCTTTTGCAGTTTCGATTTGTGAAACCTGGTTATCATAGGGACATGAAAGCTCATGTCGTACAATTAAAATGGCATTTATTGTTTCCTGCTTCAAAGAGTTTCTATCCTTTGTCAAGATATGAACAGACCGCGAACAGCCACGTTCGACATTGGCATTCCCATGAGACAAAATTAAAGATATTTTAACCACACTCCACGTTTCTAAATTCTCTTTTAGCAAAAACCTCACGGCAAAAGTCTTGTCTTTGATTTAGTCAGGCTGGAATATCTTGTATTTTTAGTTACGTTCATTAATTACTTACATCCAAAAAGTCAACAGTCACTGGAGAGATTGTGCCACATTAAAATTATAATTGACGGGGTATGACTTTATTTTGGTTCGATTTAAAAAGCTAAACTTTTACGTCCCTCGCTAGGGGAAGTAATATAATCATCTAAAAATCGCACTTCGAGATTTTCATGATCGTCCACGAATTTTGAGATTCCGAATAGTGATAAACATGAATCCAGACGACATCGTTCTGTGTGTCGGTCTGTCTGTCGCCTCCTTTGTATCCACTAACTCAAAAACCCCTGCACCAATCATAACAAAATTTTACATAGTGATTACTTGTGTGGACGTGCAGCCCCTATTGTTTTTAAGCATTCCTTTATTACACCCTTCGGAGCCACCCCCAAAAATCTTCATCACTAAAAAAATATTATATTTTTTTTTCTTATTGTGTAATACCTCTTTGGAAATCTTATAAAAATTGTAGTTGAATGGCGCTATCTAATATCTAGTAAATTTAAAAAAAGGTTATTAGGCTGCGCCCCAAAATAGGGCGCCAATATATCTTTGTGTGGTAGTTTATTTATTCCGCTTAGTAAATAAAAAATATATAATTTAGTTTAAAGCTAAAACAATTGACAATTTTAAAATTTTTAACACATGGGTTGACAGATGTCAAAAAAACTTATTTAATCGAATTTATTCTTTAACAAGCTTTCCAAAAAGGTGACACAAGTAGTAAAACCGTTGGTAGAATCTGGGATTTCACCTAGAGCCCTCAAATGGGCCGCCAATAATGTCCTTGTGTGGTATTCTCTTTATTGCGCTTAGTAAATAGAGAAATATGTAGTTTATTTTGAAGCTAAACAATTGACAAAAAAATATTTTTTTTTAAATTTATGACACATTGGTTCACAGATGTCAACAAGCTTTCTAAAAAGTGGTACCTTCTTATTTAAAAAGTTGGGGGCCCCATTTTTTTATCATGGACGGAAAGTCCGTAAAAAATCATTGGATATTCGCTTTTAGCTTAGATGAGTCTATAATCATCAAGTGATGGAGAATTTTTGTGTAAAATTTTTAACTCTTTTTTAAATTTACAATTACTCTCGCTTTACAAACCTCATCATAATTTTAATAAAAAGGTTTTTAAAATCGTCATAAAGCAAATGAATCATTGGTTCTTTTTTTTTGAAACAAAAATAAAAAAAAATTAAATGCAGATGATCACATAAACATTGCTTCTGCTTTGGACGTATGATTTTGTAAAATATTCTGTATCGTCTTGTAAGTATACTGAGGAATAAAAAAAAATGCAACTCCATGTATATGGATAATTATTTTAATGAAAATTATTTGTTTGTATACCTTATCTCAAAAGAAATATTTGATAAATTTTTTGTCTTCTAATCTTTCCTTTTTCCACAGATTTTTCCTATTCATTTTGAAAAACAACCAACACATAAAAGACCTTTTCTGAAAATTTGAAATCATTTCTCTCTTAGTTTTTAGTCTTTCTGGATTGCCTACAGTTTACTCAAAAAATAAAAATGCCAAGATTTCGCGGTCGCCAACAGTTTCATCATTTAAATGACTTCGAGAAAGGACCCATCGTGGGCATGAAAGAGGCTGATTTTGGTTTACGAGAAGAGTTAATGCCAATCCATCAATAGCGTTAAGAGTTTGGAAAAGGTGGTCCAATGATGAGACTTATAGACGTCGTGCGAGTTCTGGACGCCCTAGATTATTACAAGGTCATGATTTACGGCATCTCAGACTTCTTGCTCTCAGAAATCGACGAAACAGTATACGCTAAGTAAGAGATGTTCGAGTTGCAGCTACAGGACAATTGTTTTCAAGGATGACAGTTAATAGAAGATTGCTTGGTATGGGGCTTAGGGATTACCGTCCGCTTTTGGTGCTATCTTTGACCCCACAACATAAGGCTCCACTCCGCTTGGAGTGGTGCAGAGCTCGGCAAAACTGGAATGATGAGTGAAATACCATAAGCTTCAGCGACAAATCTAGGTTTTGTTTAGGCGCCCATGATGGACGCATGAAGGTTAGGCGATTTCGAGGTGAGAGACGAAATGTAGACTTTGCTGTTGAACGTGATACAGCAAGACAGCAAAGTATCATGGTATGGGGTGCTATATGTTTAGGAAGCAGATCACCTCTAGTCCTCATCAATGGCAATCTGACTGCTCGGCGATATGTCGATGAAGTGCTGCAACCAGTTTTACATCCCTACCTACAAACTATCCCAGATGCGATCTTTCAATAAGATAATGCCAGACCGCATATTGCTCATGAAATAATGGACTTCTTACATGAACTTGACATAGAAACTTTGGAATAGCCAGCAAGATCGCCTGATCGAACACGTATGGGATATGATAGGGCGCAATCTTAGTCGATTACCACGTCCCACTGGAAACTTAGATGAACTCTGGCATGCCGTAAGGACGATTTGGATAAGAGTTCCTTAATATGATATAGACCATCTTATTTTGTCAATGCCCAATAGAACAAACGAGTGCATAAATAACCATGGAGGAGCCAATCATTATTAATTTTTTGATGATTATCATGGAGGAATCTTCTTGGAAATGTAATCAATTACTAAGAGCATCCTAATTCATTAATATATAAATAAATTATTTTAAAAATATTTGTCCTTTCTGGTGTTTTTATTTTGTTCTCCAGTATATTTGTTTTTTCAACTAAAGCACATTTTGACGGAAATTTTTTTATGAAATATTGCTCTAAAGCAGGCCACTGCTAAACAAGGCCTCAAGGGTAGTCCAGCGAGAAAATACATTGTTTTTTGAAGGTGGTAAACTAGAATTTCGAACTTCCGTTGTCTTTATTTTTTACTTTTTTCCAATGTTTCAAATGCTTATATATTTGCAATAATCATCTTCTTTGGCTAGTTTAACCCTTCGTTTAATGATGTTTTAAGGTGGTAGAAAATTTAAAACTTTTGATAGAGTTTCGAACTTCCATTGTCTTTATGTTTTACTCTTTCACAACGTTTTGAATGCTTATGAATCTGCAATTGTGATGACGACTAAAAAACGATTTGATAGCTGAAAGGAAATCTACAGTATTTTGTTCAAAAATCTTAACGCCTGATAAACAAAGCCAGTTTTCCTCAAACCAAATAGTTCGACAGATAATCTTTTTATTGACGTTTAGTCCGTCAGATATCTTCAGCTCAAGCATGTTTTAGGTATGAGATATGCAAGTGCCTGATATTTATTTCATCTCGTTCCTTTGACCAAAACATTATTTTAATTTGAAGTTTTGGATATGATAAGTTGGTGTCGGTCTGTCACTTAAAATGTTGTGTTACAGACGTTCTGCCTCTAAGGATGGGAACCGATTTGTTGCATATCAAGCAAAATAAGTCATAATTATGATGCTTCGCCCATGAATTAACAATGGCATCAAATTCATTTAAATAGAACTCAGGTTTGGACTAAGATATATTATGTGGGTTGTTGGTTAGAAAACCGCAGCAAATCGATTTTGGTTAGTTAATAATAAAACCAGTAAGACAGTCAAAGAGCAGAAATTCAATAGTCCAGCCGATCTAAAAACTGTAGCAATAAAATAAAATGTTTTAAACTTGACGAATAAAACACGAGCCAAAAATATCAATTTTTTCTTTTCGAGTTTCCTCTTCTTCCCTAGAGACTTTGACCGAGCGTAAAAAAGAAGACCAAAAATGTTATTAACCCTACTTTACAAATAAAATATGAATTTTTTTTTTCGCCAAAAATATGAACATTTTTTGATATAAGTAAAAACTATGAAAAACTTATGAAAATATGCATCGAATATGGGCCCAGTATTTGCATCTGTAAAATTTAAAACCAAATCCTTTATAATGATTATTGAAAGCTAGATAGGCGTTGATTTTATTTCAGACTTAAGTTTTAATTGCAAAATACTATATTACAAAACAAGAGAAGAATCATTTTCATATGTGGTCCTAAGAAATAGTTATTAACTTAACAAGTGCGGAAAGAGATACTTTACCGCACGCGATTCGCTTCGTTCGGTCAAGTCGGCAAGGGCGGTAAAGAAACTTTACGCATGTGTTAGGTCACTGTGTGTGCCATAACGTTAACTTTACCGCACTGAGTGTGGAAAGTTAACGCTTACTTTACCGCACTCAATGAAAATTAATTTTAATTCATTATTCATCCTGAAAATTGCACACATGATATGTATAATGGATAATTCACAATACTTAACAGAAATACATTTAAAAACATACAGCAAGTAAACACTCAGTAATTTATTCCATAAATGAATAAATACTTAAGTTTTGAAAGTAACAGTAATAAGTAAATAACTTAAAAACAATTAAACAATACATTTTAATAATTCTTTTTTAAATTTTATTTTAGAGATTTAACATTATCTTAAAACTCCGATAAACTGTAAAACGGTTTGGTAAGCAAAAGTTCTTTGAGCCTGATTTTAAATAAATTAATTAAATTTAAGTTTCGACAGCTCTAAAGAAAAGGAAAATATTAAAAATAAAGGTTCCTGCGTATCTAGATTAGTTTTTAAAATGTTCATGACAAGAAGGATATTTTCGAGCAGTGAGATTAATTGTTGAACTAATTAATGATACTCTTATTATTGTAATGTAATGGGTTCATTATAAAAGCCAACATACCTATATTGGGAATTATATACGAAGTTCGATATAAGCTGTTTTGGAAGAATTAGCTATTAGTAAATTCCATAATTGTAAATCTTTTATTATCCACATCACATAATATAGCTGTCGTATCATTTGGGTACGTTGCAATTATTGCTCTACTAGTATGTTTTTAAAGTTCATCAATAAGAGCCAAGCACACTGCTCTATGGAGTACCTTTATCAATTTTTTCCCCCAACTTTAACACGGAATGGTTGAAACCAAATTAAATTACTTTTACATTCTTCACGCAATTGTTAAAAATTGGGTCAACAAAAGCCAAGACTTCAAATGTTGAACCGTAGATAGAAAATACTTAAGATATGTAACTGATAAGTGGAAGTGAGAATAGTCCGTTGCACTTCCACTCGTTATAAACCCTGATCAGGCAAGTGGTGCCCCCCATTTACCTTGCAGAAAGTATGGAAACCAAAAATTTTGTTTTTACGAGTAACTGTTAGAGGGCGCTAGCGGAGACCGCAATAAATAGGTAGTGCTGGCAACGAGGATACATGCTAATATCCGACGCAAGCCAACGGTATCCAAACAGCAAGCCAAGCCATGAAAGGGGAATTATCCCAAGTTTTTGATTCTTTGCTGAATACCGGTTTATCGGTGGCGTAAATCGTAGATAGAAGATACTCCTCTATCTACGCGTAAATGAATGAACTTGTTGCTAAGGGAATGGGAGCTGGTAGAGATCATAATATAAATTCATGAATATGCTGAATGAAGCAAGACAGTTTTTATTATTATTAAACGATTATATTTAACTTTACAGTCTGCCTGGCTATCAAATTTTGCGATTCGTTTTTGACACACTTCCCGTAAACCGATTTTAATAAAATTTGGCACAGTAGTGTAGTTCGGATGATAATAAAATAAATAAATTTATTGACACACTTCCCGTGAACCGATTTTAATGAAATTTGGCACAGCAAAGTAGATCCGATGACAATACAATATTATGAAAAAAGGGGGGGTAGTGGGTGATTGGGGGGTGTAAAGGGGGTAAAGTGGTCTAAAGGGAGCAAATTCAGAACTTTGAAATGAAAACAGATACGAACATGTGGTTTTCAGATTTATTATTGAATCTGGTGACAATACAATTTTATAAATCAAAATCGGGTGTAGGGGGGGGTAGTTAAGGGGTGTAAAAAGGATAAATTCAGAGCTTTGTAATGAAAACAAATACAAAAGTGCGGTTTTCAGATCTATGATTTGATCTGGTGACAATATAATTTTATGAAAAAAAACGGAGGTAGAGGGTGGGTGAGGAGTGTAAAGGGGGTAAATTCAGAACTTTGTAATGAAAACAGATACAAACATGCGGTTTTAGTGACAATACAATTTTATGAAAAAAAATCGGAAGTGGGGGGTGTGAGTGTGAGGGGTGTAAAGGAGTTAAATTCAGAATTATTTTATACTGGAACTTTTATGCAGAGTTACTTGGGAGAGAACTTGTACAAAATTGACAGGAAAGAAACCTTGTAATAATAAGGCATTGCTAGAAATGGAAAGGTTGCGAAAAAATTATATAGGGTGTGCCAAAAAACAACTGCACTTTTTAAAATGATTATAACTAAGCAGGAAATTGTCCGATTTTAAAATACTCAATATAAATAAAACTTTTTAGAAATCTAAGGTTTCAAAATATACAAGACGAATGTCAAACTTGACATTTCCTAAAAATCCAAGATGGCGTTCCTATTTAAAAAATAGGCATTTTTAACCCCCCTAGATAGATAAGTATTATATGTCCCCAGAAGCTATGGGAGAGATGTTACTGTGATAAGTTTGTTTGAGATTGTTTGAGGCATTGTTTATAAAAGCCTACAAGATTCCATAACCAAAGAATTTTTTTTTTGTAAAAATATTTACGACGAATGATGTGATTATAGTTTTTATAAGATATTATAAGTTCAGGCAGGCGAAAAAAAAATTTGACGACTTAAAACCTCGAATAAAACACTCAAATTTTTCAAGCCTTCACCGGTTTTTTAGCGTTCAAAAAAGTACTGCAAAAACATCTTTCCTCTGCTAAAATGAAAAATATTTAATGAGAGAGGGCAGAATTTTAGAGGTAGATGGAGAGATAATTTAGTAAAGTGCAAAAATATTAAGGCAATTGTGTACTAAAAATTTTAGTTGTCATCTGTCATCTTTAGTGGTGTCGTGCATATGATTTTTATTTTGCCATTTTATTATAAATTCTCCTCCCTATGACAGTAGCTTGGATTGAAAGTTCCTTTTTTTCCAAAAATTTAGTTTTGGGATACAAGCATTGCAAAAATATTTCGGAAAAAATTATTTTATTATATATTATATTAGTTGATGAGCATAAATATAATAAATGCTATAATCTTATTTCTATTATAGGTATTTATTGTATTTAATATTTTTAAATATGCTTTTTAATTTTAACTTAACAACAATTTGTTTTCAAATTTAAATATTTAGCGGCCATATTACAAAATAGAATCGTCTACCATGATGAACCTTGAAATAATTTATTTAAATACCTGTTCAATTATTTTAAGATGTGCTAAAATACACTTATATACACGTTTTTTGGTAATTTTAAACACTATAAAGAACTTTGATTGAAAGAAATTAAAACCACCTTATGACTTACACGATAAACAATTACAATTTTTGTCGTTTTTTGGATAAAAAAAAAACACTCAAGATGACAGACAGATGACAAAACAGAAATTTTTAGTAAACAATTGCCTTAAATTATTTCCATCTTCCTCTAAAATACTTTTTAATAGCCTGCTGTCTCTCTTCAACAACCTTAAATATTTTTCATTTTAACAGAGAAAAATGGTTTTATTGCAGTACTTTTTTGAAGCTAAAAAAAAAGTGAAAACTTGAGAAAACTGAGTGTTTTATTCTAAAAATCGAAATTTTGGAAAGAAGGCTATACAATGGGAACAAAATCTTGGCATAAAAATTTCTTAAACAAAAACGTTACCCCTTTAATTATGCTAAAATATCTTAAGCCAAATTTATTTATGTTTAATATTTTGTTTATAACTGAAATTTTCTAGGAAATTCCCGAACTGCCCGATGTTTTTTTTTTAAATAGTTCCTACCTACTTAATTATTAATGCGAAAAAACGGTAATTATGCAGTATACGGTTTTCTGCCATTTTTGATTTTTTATGAAAAATTCTTTATGGTGGCACCTACTAGAGTCCCTAGGACCCCCAATCCGCCTGCGCCGGTTGTTTTTTTTTTGTTTTTTTTTTAAATTTTTTTCACTAAAACCACCCAATCCAACACAGTCCAACCCAACCCAACCCAAAACAATCAGAAAAACATTACAACCCCCCCCCCCGGGCACCCTTTTTTCTCTTTAAAAAAAAATCGGGCGCAGGCGGATTTGAAGTCCTAGGGACCCTAGTATAGGTGCCCCTATAAAGAATTTTTCATAAAAAATCAAAAATGGCAGAAAACCGTATACTGCATAATTACCGAGAAAACATTTACCAACAGTTTTTTGTTACTATAAAACAAAAACATGCAAAATAAGGAACACTTACCTGTAAGCGTTAATAAATCACAAGAATAAAACTGTTTTTGTTTCAAAAATCACAAAATCAACAAGATAATATTCTTTTTTTTTTCTAACACTAAAAAAGTACTGATAAGAACAAGACGAATATTCTCTATGTCGTCATAAAAAGTTAATTTCAATGATATACGGTTCGATTTCCACCAAATCTAAACAATGGCAGTGATATTTCTATTTTCTACACTATCTAGCGCAGGAGGAATGTTAATGCTAAGTTAATAGCGCCACCTATACGAAGTCAAGTGAAACATTGGAGAGTTATTACAGATTGCAAAGGAAAATTGATTATGTCTTCTATGCTTACAGATTTCGCTGCGGCGAAATGCACTGGGTTGATGACAGTCGAGTTGTCCAAAAGCGACTATGCGCGCTCTGGGGAGTTATCCACGAACGAAATTTTTGCTAACATTTTAGCCCGTAAGGTTACCTATCTTCAGTATTTCCTCTATCTACGGTTAAACACACAACTTTTATTTGTAAAAGCCATTTTCTAAGCAGATGAGAAATCATTTATTAATCCGTACAGTTTATTTTGAGTGCTGTTTTAAGAACTGAGAGGACACGTATTTTATCAAAAATAATGGAAAGTCAATTAAAAATAATTACAATTATATCCAGTTATTTATTTAATATAGAACGGATAGCGCTCAATCAAATAATTTTACCCGACCCAACCGGGCAGTGGATATGAAATTAAAACACAGTCCGTAAATATCAAAGTACATACAAAAAGGTAAGAATTAGAGTAAATTGTTCATACAAGCGTAGCTAACTTCAAATCGAGTGGGCAAATGACGTTTTCAAAGAATTTTATTTGATTGATTGATTTTGACTTGATTTTATTCTCCCCTAGAGTATTTTAAACCCTTAAAGGAGCTTAAAACTCTCTTTGGTGGAGTATCGAATCAAATCAAAATGTGCTTTGATCCCTAATTAAAACATATTTTTGAAAAAGCATAACTTATATAACTAAGAAAAAGTCATAATAAAAATACCTACATAAAAAAACATTACATTTTACCTGCAAGAAAATTTTGGTTATACACTGAGATAAATTTTCGCCAAAGAAAACATATTTGAAACATAATTTTTACAACATTAAAACACAATTAAAGGAGTTCCTACCTAAAATTATTAAAATGTACCATATATGTAAAAACACTCTTCAAGATAGTAATATGCCTTTTTGAAAAAAATGCCTTTTACAGTGATTAGATAGTGATTAGATAGATAGATAACGGAATATGTTGAAATATTTCTTTACTCTTCTAAATCACGGATTTTGTTAATGTAGATTTTGGAATTGGTAATTGATATTTTATGAATTGACGATATAAATTTAAGTCACACGTAAAATGAATAGTTTTTTTCTGTAAGAAAAAGTTTATGGTAAAAAGTTGTCAGCTACATACTTCTCAAAAAGTAAAATATAAACTTTGAACTATATATTGTAGAAATAGACATACAATAAAATTAAAATCTTTAACGTAGCTCTTTCTTGGGGGAGGGGGCATTGTTGGGGATAATTCAAATTTTTCGAGATATTTGCAATGAAATTATGAAAATTTCAATTTTGGAAAGGGAATATTTCACAAATTAAATAAGATACCCTATGGTGTTGGATTTTATTTTAAAGGATTTTTTAGGGATAAATCAGGTAGCCTTAATGGCCAATTATAGCATCTATCAGAAGGCACATTTTTTGGTACCGCTCAACCTAATTATTTTCTGGTAGTTCTAATGGCGAAGCAACTTAAGAGAGTGTTTTTTCAGTATGTTTATCTATTAAAATTTGTCTTTTTGACGTTAAAAACTAGTTTGTTTGGGTCACACTAGTGCTTTATTTTTAGAAGTTCTTTCTCGATAATATTTTGAAGGGTTTCTTAGTTATTATTATTTCACACAATCATCTTATCATTAACATAAATCATAAACAGAAGAGGCCCAAGAACAGAGCCTTGAGGTATGCCATAATTAATATCCAGCATCTTAGAGGACATAGTAGGTAATGTGTGCTTACCTACTGCTTGCGTTCTGTCAGATAACATTGAAATCAAAAATTGTAAACACACATCTCTTAAACCAAAATGTAGCTTATTAAGCAGTATTCTGTGATCCACGCAATCTAACTCTTTGGATAGGCAAGTAATGAATTAGCGACTATCGCATGACTTGTCACCTATCGAACACGTATGGGATATGATAGGGCGCAATCTTAGTCGATTACCATGTCCCCCTGGAAATTTAGATGAACTCTGGCATGCCGTAAGGAGGATGTGGATGAGTGTTCCTCAATATAATATAGACCATCTTATTTTGTCAATGCCCAATAGAAGAAACGATTGCATAAATAACCATGGAGGAGCCATTCGTTATTAATTTTTTAAAGATTATCATGGATGAATCCTTCTGGAAATGTAATCAATTACTAAGAGCATGCTAATGTATTAATGCACAAATAAATTACTTTAAAAATATTTGTTCTTTCTTGTGTTGCATTTTTTTTTTGTTCTTCAGTATACTTAAATGTCCAAGACTTTTATGCCAAAGCTGCAAGCTTTCCCGCACTACACTATTTGCAGAATGTACTACTGTGCAAAATTTTCATTCAAAATTTCAGCACAGTTTTTATGTTTCATTATTTTCATGCCATTCCCTGTGATGTCATTTTCTGAAAACAGCTTCTTCTTCAGATCTGGTATAAATAACACATTATTTATAACGCTTTTATGTCAATCAACATTTAGCAACTTCTCTTCATTAATAGTGCATTTTCCTTTCACAGACAATCTGTCACAATTTCCTAGCACAACAGAGGTTTTGAAATTTTCATTATGGGTGCTGAAAAAACTTTTTATATAAGAAATATGGGCGAATACCCCACTGTCCATTTTCTATTGATCATGCCAAGATACTGTAAGCACAAATTTCTCATTCCGTTCTTTGTCTTCAACAATAAACGCTGACGATCCACCATTTTTCTTGCTTTTATCCATCTGTCTTTGGAGGTTTCCCCGGCCTTTTTCTTTCACTGTCTGGAAATATGACCTCGTTTCCTGCAATTATAACATTTTATTGTTGATTCCTTTGTATGTTTCAGGCTTAACACAGCTGGTAGTTTCTGTAAAAAATGTCATGCTTTTTTCTTCATCTAACAATCGAGATGTGAGGTTAGGTATTGTCTACTTCGTCTCGTCCAGGGGCAGCCATGCTTGCGTAAAGCTGCGATATTTTACAGGCAATGTACTTATTTATTTTCATCATAATAGCAGCATCGCTGTCTTACCTGTCTCTTTAGCTTGTTTTACCAAGTTTTCAACTTTCGCAATGTGCTGCGCAATTGTGTCAGTGCTGCTCACCATGTATTGAACTGAACTGCCTATCGAACACGTATGGGATATGATAGGTCGCAATCTTAGTGTATTACCAGTCCCCCTGGAAACTTAGATGAACTCTGGCATGCCGTAAGGAGGATTTGGATGAGTTTTACCAAGTTTTCAACTTTCGCAATGTGCTGCGCAATTGTGCCAGTGCTGCTCACCATGTATTGATAAAAAAGTTCATGCACTATCATCTTGTTGGTGTCCGTCTTTTGCAGATATACTGAATTTTTGACCAACATAATCTGGTTCAAATCCTGGAAGCCGACAAGATAAACATGCCTTTAAAGCACACTTAATTTGGAACTTTCATTGGACGTAGTTGCTTCCCTTAAATTTGTTCACGGCTATGCCAGTGCAGTTTCCTTGTTCGCCATTTTTCTCCACCCGCGTATTCACACAGAGTAACCGATTTGACACACGGATACTAACGTCCAGGCCCATAACCTATTGAGCAGTAGCAACACGACAATGGAGAAAAATATGATAACAACAGAATATCGCTTTTACAAGTTTATTACAACATTTTTTACGACAAAGAATGCAATATAAACCATACACAAAACGATTTATCGATCTAAACTGACTTTTGTCAACTATTAGCAGTGTTTCTAACATAATCCTACGAAATTTAACTAAAAAGTAACCAAAATAATATGACCACTGAACTAGCATAAATGAAAAACTTTTCAAAACCCTGGAAGTACATTTACATTATTTTACAAAGTAAGACAAATTTAGCCATGTTGAAAGTTCCTTTTTTTTATCTTGTAGTAGTAGTGGTAGACACTTTCCCGATCAGATATAATAGCTGCTCCATCATTTGCGTAAGTTGGTATTATTGCTTTTCTTATATATGAAGGAACATTTTATTTTATTCACTTATTTGTGAAACCTTATAACAAAAACAAACACATAGTTATTATTATTCCTAATTTTTTAAGCAAATGAGAAATCGTTCATTTACCCGTTTAACAGTCATGATATTTAATTATTTTAATATCTGTTTTCATCGAATATATTACGAAATCAACCAAAATACAATTTAAGTTATACACAGCTGTTTGTGTAATTTAGAATAAAATGCTGCTCAATCATAATTTGTTATCCACAAAACACAGTTTGTAAATATCGAAGCACAAAAACTAAAAATTAGAGTAAATTGTTTATGCAAGCGTTGGTAACTTCAAATCGAGTAGACGAATGATGTTTAAAACGCAGTTTTTTAACTTGTGGTGTGTTTGAATGTATGACTGCATGTTAATTCAGTATATGTGCAGCATCTACCACTGTTGCACTTTCTTTACTAATATTTTTAAAATTTTAACATGTTTGTAAAATCATTTGAAACCCCTTGGAAAAACTTATCACTAGATCCACTTTTCCTATTTTAATTTGGGGGTGAAGCTTACACCTTGAAGAAAGACCATTGTACAAAAATTCCATTATTGCCAAAATGTATCCCCGTTGCAAACAAAATCGACGTATCACTTTTCGAGAAAATCCAGGGGCAACCTTTTAAATGGAACACCCTGGATTTGTGCTACATTGTTATTTTTGTTAAGTATATATACAGATAAAAACTCGTTTTACTGTTAAAGCTTGACCTCATGTGTAAAGTTGTAAGAAAAATCAGATAAGTGGTAAAATAATTATTGGATTCCTAGCTTAAATGAATTAGCCAAACTCCTTTGTTAAGTAAGAGACTATTATGAAAGCCAACAGATAAAGAACCACGCAAAATTTAAATGGAAACTGGATCTCAGTCGGATTTTAACGCCGTTTATGTATGTTATTGGCACAGGGTGAGCCAATAAAACCTGTCAATGTTTAGGATGACCTTATTATTATTATCATGCTTATGATGACCGATCTGGGCAAAAAAAGCATCCATTCTCACTAAAATAACAACGTCAAATTTAAAAATGATATTTGTTTTGACATCTGTCAAACCCTGTCAAAAAAGCGAAAAAATAATTAATGAACTTAAAGCTTTTGGAAAAGCGAATACTTTTACTCCGTTGAAAATATTAAATCGAAAACCGTAAAAAAAGTTACAGTTGTCTTTACCGTTATTTACTGTCACGGGAAAAACCCACTAGTGCAATGACATATATTTACGAGTGGAAACTCGAACTATACCAAATTGAGGTTAATAAACTCAAAAATGTCATTAGTTTGGACACCTGTCGAACCCTGTCAAAATAACGAATAAATAATTTATAAACTTGAAGTTTTTGGAAAAGCAATTACATTCTTTTTACTCTGGTGAAGATGTTCAATCGAAAACCCTAAAAAATGTGACAGTTTTTCCCATGACAGTCAAGCTAACTATCACTTTTTTTACGGTTTATATTGGGACTTTTCGATCCATAGCCAAGTATTTCTGCCGAGTTAAAGACAAACACAAAATATCCATGCAACTCAGCGTTCTCTTGCCCATATCGGGCATCATAAGCATAATAATAATAATCTCATCCCAAACTTTGGCAGCTATTATTGACTCACCCTGTATATATCGGCACCTGTGCTCGTGACACAAAATGCTGCCAGAGACTGAGGAACCCAATGACATACTTAAGCGGCGTTCAAATACCACTAGTTTCTAGTTTCCATTTAAAATGTGCGTGGTTCTAGCGATTCTGGAAGTTATGTGCGAAATTCGATGGAAACTGTTTTGGAAGTAATAATTATATTAGTAAATTATATTAATGTGAAATTTATTTTATCTTGTAGTCTGTCACTATTCATATCAGGCATAATTAGCTGCCCCATCATCTGCTTTAGTGGCTGTTATTGCTTAACTTTTATGTTGGGGATGATCTTTAATGAAAGGGTAAGGAGAAACGGGCCAAGCATTTTATAACAATTAATGTTTTTAGTCAATGTGTTATCAATTTTAACATCAAATGATAGAAAACAAATCAAACAAATTTTACTTCTTTATTAATTATTAAATTAGATTCAATAGTCTAACAACAGAAGCTAAGACTTGATTATCAGTAATTTTGTAGGGAAATGAGAATCAATTCATTAAGACCGGCCTCACACAGTCCGGAGTTGTAGATAATTTTTATTATCAGGATACACGTTCTGAATTTTTCAGATCGATCTTTTAAAAAGCAATTCGTTTCATATCAATACACACGTCGAAATTCAGATTTTAATTCCGTGTTTGAATTCAGAAAGACATTTTGTGTGAGGCCGGCCTAACCTGTGATATTTAATTATTTTGGGACCTGTTTTGATCATTGAGATAAGACGTATTTTATCGAATAAAATACGAATTCAGTAGAAAAATAATTAAAATTATACACGGTTCATTAATTTAATTTCGATCAGGATGTCACTCAATCAAATGATTTACCACCCGCTGTTGTTTTCGAGCAGTAAAATAGAGATTAAAACACTGTAAATATCGAAGTAAAACAGGTAAAAATTAAAGTAGGTAAATTGTGTATACAAGTGTAGGTCACTGCAAATCCAGTTGGTAAATAATGTTCTAAACGCAGTTTTTTTAACGTGGGGTGTGTTTAAATTTCTAAGTGCATGTTTATTCAGTGAGAGAAATATTTTAAAAGCATTTGAATTGGAAGTTTTTACGTTTTGGCCATGGCAATGATATTTATGTTGGCATTTGGAGGCAGGTAAAAATTACTTTTGTTTTAAAACCGCCTCTACTTTATTGCTAAAAAAAGCTATTTTATTGGCTTATGTTTATGTTAGATATCGAAATATATGTCATGCCACAACTAAAAGAAAAAACATTTGCTGATATAAAGGTTTTTTTAAATTATTTTTTGAGAAAAAAAATATTTTAAATGACCGGAAAAAACACAATGAAACACTCTGTCCGCTACAGGTGCTCAACTAATAATTAGAATATTATTTAGTAAATTGGAAATCCAACAGTTTTCACATAATGATATCAACTTTAGTAATATGTTATTTCAAGTAAAACCTAGTTATAGCCACGAGGTATAGACTTTTATAAACCTTATTTACATCCCCTCGGAAGCTATCTCAGAAAATCTCGAGAAAAATCCACCTACTCTACGTTTAGTCGATCTCTGACATTCCTGGTGGAAGTGTGTCCGTTTATAGACCACCCTTAATTTTCAATTTAAAGTATAATAAGTGTAGGAACGTCTTCTCCTTTAAAATAAAAAACCCAATTTTAAAGCTGCTTTTCTATATGATAAAAATTTACTTTTAAAATGATATCTCTTTATTTTACTTTCTATTTTATTTCACCAATTTCATGTACATTTTGGTATTTTTAACCAACACTTGTGGCCTTAAACACCCCCATCGCTGAATTAGGTAACTACCAAATAAAGAACGAACAACTAGGTGAGTCCGGTGTGAGGAATTAAACCAAAACAATAACAGTTCAGCTCCAAAAATATTTCTAAAAAAAAATTCCCCCTCTCCACCACTTTTATAGTCGTGAGGCGCGAATTACCGCTTGAAAGTGCAATTTTTTAGTTTTTTGCCGATATTTCCAAATACACTTTAAAATTAAGGGATTAGCTGAGGGTATAACAAAATTCATGTAATGAGCCCACGCTGGTTACCCAGGGCGAAACATCGTTTATTCATTTCTCTTTTCGCTTTGATCTTTTGTGTGTTCCTTGTGGAATACTCATCCAGGTTTGAATTTTCTTTATTTCCACCCAAGATCTTTTGATCTTTTGTTTTTTAGTTTATTTTCGGTTGAAGTAACTGATTTGGAGGTTTTTTAACTTCTTCTTTATTTTAATTACCTTAGGAGCATAATCCTACTGGAAATATTAACACGCCAGGACGATTTCGTATTAGGTAACTTGGATAAGTAAGTACCAGTGCGGAACGATGCCTATTTGTGAGTGGTTCAAGGTTGGAAATCTAAGTGTATGATGGTGTTTAATGATGTATAGTGGAGGGTGACCAGTGAAACTACTGATTAGCCCACGCTGGTTACCCAGGGCGAAAGATCGTTTATTCATTTCTCTTTTCGTTTTGATCTTTTGTGTGTTCCTTGTGGAATACTCATCCAGGTTTGAATTTTCTTTATTTCCACCCAAGATCTTTTGATCTTTTGTTTTTTAGTTTCTTTTCGGTTGAAGTAACTGATTTGGAGGTTTCTTAACTTCTTCTTTAAAATTCATGTAAGATTTTAATTTTACGCTAATTTTACAGTTAAGCATTTGAAACCAAAAAACTGACTGATTTCTCAAATATTTTGGATGTATAAAGGTTTCAGTACAAAAAATGTTCGAAAAACACTCATTTCGCAATTTCACTTAATAAAGATAAAGATTTTCATTTGCCATACTACAGCTTTACAGCCTCAATTTCATCGCGTTTTTTTATACAAAGTATTCAAAATTAATTAAAGTCAGATAAAAATTAATACAAAAGTAAAACCAACAGGCAAAAAAAAACAATTATATAAATAAAAGATTAAAAAAAAATTAGGTAGTGATACATGCAAAATTTGTAAAATTGAAATAGGCAAAATTAATTACTTATAGAATTTAAAAAAAAAACAATAAAACAAAATACTGATATACAAAAAATTTACACTAAATTGCTACAACTTAAGAAGAAATAAAATTACTGAAATAAAAAAAAATAAACAAAAAATATTAATTGCACATAATATAACAAGTTAAAATTTAAAAAGTTGTTGTATAAAATAAAGGGGTAAAAAAACCAACATCAATAAGCACTTAAAAAAATCAATCACAAACAAAAAAAAATATCTGAAAGCACAAATCGACACCAAGATTGTTATTTAATAGGAATTTTAGATTTTTCTTAAAACTATTTATGCTTCTAGAATGTTTTAAGTCATGGGGTAGCTTGTGAAATATTATACCTCCAGCATATATAAGAAGACTTCGTAAATTTAGTTGAATAGTATGGTGTAATGCGTGTGTGTTTTCTCACCCGTTTGAAATCTTTCTTGATTTGACGCAAACAAGCAGTTAATATTTGGTTCGATTTAAAAGTGTCCCTACACGACTCCCTATACTTAAGTCCAAAAATTATTCTTATAATCCGTTTTTGCATAACTATCACACTTTCTACTTCACAGCTCTGACTCCATACCATAATGTTGTATTATAGAGTGGAGTATACTAAGGAATAATAACAAGTCAGTAGCTACTTTCTAACTAGTTATTTTCTTAAATTTAAAATTGTAAAAGATGCACAAGACTATTTTCTACACACTGTCAATCACAGTACCCAAGAACTTAACTTCACTAATAGGCTTTAAAATTTTGCTTATGTTATTGGTGTCAGGAACATTGTATAAGTTAAAATTTATGAGTACTAATAAGTTAATAATCAGGCGATTTTTTTGCACTAGTTCTGAAACTCTCGTCATAATAAGAATAATATTTCTTTCAAATTCTTCGTAACTATTAACAAAAATAATAGTTGACGTGTCATCGCAATAAATATAACACACTTACTAATAAACTTGGAGAGATTCTTAACAAAGATGAGAAACAATAATGGTTCTGATACTATGTTGTCTTTTTGTTGGGCCGTGGTTCTGTAGTAGTCTGTCTTCTCGACGTCTCGCCGATTCGATTCGAATGCTCGGCAAAACGTCGAGAAGAAACACTTCTGCAGAACGACGGTCCAACACAACAGCCCGAAACACAACATACTATCAGACGAAGGCCGCGAACTTGTGTAATAATAGTTATATAGAGCCCTGAGCAACCTCCATGTTTACGTCGTAATATTCTGAGATATTAGAATTTACTGAAACTAGAAATTTTCGCTTTGTTGAAAATGACTTTGCCCACTGTAACCACCTTCTTTTTGAACACGAAATAGACATTTTTGCAGTCAAAGTCAACGGTATCAAAAGTCGCTGTTAGATAAAAAAAGATCCCTGTAACTTTTTCTTTTTGTCTAGCAAACTATAGATTTCTTGATAGAATTCCAAGGTAGCTATATCTGTCGATTTTATTTAGCTGTAGCCAAACTGACTCTTATTAAGGAGTTCTTTACTATCCAGAAACTCGTATATTCGATTGGACATGGGTTTTTCTATTATTTTGGAGAAGAAACTTAAGAAGGTAATTGGTCTGTCGTTTTGTATATCTGTTGCAAGTCCTTTTTTAAATATAGGTATGATTTTACCTGTTTTAACAAAGGCCGGAAATATTCCGTTGTTAAATGGCCTGTTGGCAAGTTGAGCTAAACGGAATTGTTGTTTTTTAGTGATTTTACGGAGTTGAGTAAGAAGTATACTTGTTATACATCAAACTAATGTTATAGGCTATAAAAAATATTGACTCCTTTTTCTAAAAAAAAAGATAGTCTTTCAATTATTAGCAAATTACTAAAAAAAAGTACTTTTAGATGGTAATCTGCGCCTCACGACTATAGGAGTGGTGGGAAGGGAGAATTTTTTTTTCAAAAATATTTTTGGAGTTTTACCTTTTACCTTAGCCTTAGCTTTGATGGTTTTTTTAATTCCTCACACCGGATACGTGCTTTATATTTTTTTAGTTGAGGTAGTTTGTCGGAAGCGGTTTTAAGAAAACACAGAAAGCTTTATGGTCTCTATGCCGACGTTTCGGTACTTTATTGTTCTATCTTTAGGGCACTTTTAATGACAAATGTTGTAAGAATTGAAAAATATATGTATATATACATAGGTACAATCTTAAAATTTAAAAACTTAAATTGTTTTTGAATTAACAAGCAACATTTTTTTTTAAATAAAATTATACGTTGTCGCTTACGTCATACGTTTAGTTAGAAGTAAAAACATAGGGTAATAATCAAAAGTGTTATAAACTATTTGCAATTATTTCTAGGCTTTTCTTAGAAATAATATTTTCGCTGTTTTAAATATTTTTATTAAACGATTTGCAATCCCTTTTAATAATAACAAAAAATGAGGATAGCCAGCTTTTAGATCTGTCCAAAATATTTGTATGTAGGATTCAAATGATGTAAGAAACATTTTTAGATACTTTGGTATTTTATCAATAATATTAAAAATAATGCTTTGTTTGGTAAAATTTAAATATCACTTGTAAAGAAGGCATTTTTATCTTCGTTATTATAAAAATAGTCTCCAGTTCGTGAATTGCCTTTTTTACAATTGACATTTAAATTTTACTTAACAAAACATTATTTTTAATAATATTGACAAAATACCAAAAAATCCGAATAGGTTTATTACATAATTTGAATCCTACCCATAAATATTTTGGAAATATGACATCTATAAAGTTTTCAGTACCTAGCTACCTATCCTCATTTGTTGTTGTTATTAAAAGGAATGATTATCATTTTTTTTTGGAATCCTTCTATAAAATCGTTTAATAAAAATATTTAAAATATCGAAAATAATATTTAAAAAAAAGCCTAAAATTATTTTTTTTATACTGGGACTTTTCATCCATTAGAGGATCAATGCCCACTGTTGTTGTGAAGGTCGGGATTCGAACCCGGGACCTTCCGTGCGGCGGGCAGGTCCGCTGCCCACTGTGCTACGGCGGCCGGCAAAAAAAGTAATTACAAATAGTATGTAATACTTTTGATTATTACCCTATGCTTTTTCTGTCTCAGTTTTTCTCTATTTCTAAGTAAACGTTTAATGGAAGCGACAACTTATAACTTAAACAAAAACGTAATTTAATGATTTTAATACTATACCTGTATTTTTTCTGTATGTTTTCTAATTTATCTATGTATGTATATATTTTATTTATAAAAAAAAATGTTTCTTGTTAACTCAAAAACAATTTAGGTTTATAAATTGTCGGAAACGCGCTTTTCGCATAATATTTTTGGTCAAAACCTTAATTATTATATTTTTTCGGCTGCTTTTCAAAGTACCGTAAATATCCTCATTTTCTTTTTAAATCATATCAAAAACGCGAGTACACTACGACGCACAGGTCTGTTTTTTGGCACACTGCGCCGACTCAAGCGGTGGAGAGAAAAATTAATTTCCTTCGGCATCCACGTTCTTTTCGAACCGGTCACCAAATTTTCGGAGCAAAATTATAAAGTTTAAAATCAGTTTCTCGGCTTATAAATTTAGTTTTATGTGCATCTGGAAACCTGAGGAATTGCGACCACAAGAACATCCAGTGGTTGGCCAACCAAAAGACCTGCAATCCAGCAATCTTGGTAAGTGCCTAACTCTCTTGTGCGTCCGACATGTTTTTCTTTTTATCTTACGCAGTGGGTAGATACCGCTGCGAAATTCTTACGGTCCTTTGAAGTCAATAACAACGTCTAGCGTCGACATTTTGGCCCTATCGAACCGGATAAGAGCCAGCGCAACTCAAAAATTTTAAATTAATTAATTATCCTAAAAATAAATTAATCAAAGTGCGTTCATTTGGACGAGTTAAACTTAACTTTGACTCATCCAGGTGACTTTAATTTTTTCCTATTTTTACGCGAAATCGTTTCGCCGCTTGGAACTGATCCAATACATTCGATCCGCAGCTCCAACACTCAGCCAAAAACAATCCCGTCCTATTAATCACCTATCGCTTCGCCGGTGTGTGAACAAACGAATGCACTATAGATAAGAACCGGTGTTTTCGTTGGTTTTGGACATTTTCTTTGCAGTTTAACCTGAAAAGCATTCGGGGGTATTATTTTTGTTTTCATTTCGAAAAATAATTAAAAGAAAAAGAAACTTTGAATTCCGCGTACGGAAACCGGTTTTCGAGTGTTTCATTTGCAGTGCGGTTATCATAATCCCCTTTAAACAAAATATTGACCCTTTTAAACGCGTTTTTAGTAAATAAAATTGTCAGAAAAAAACAAAATCGCGCAATTGGTGCTCAGACGCAAAGTCCCTCTTGCTAGACTCAAAGAAATATGCAACTATGCCGTTAAAAATACAGCTGATCACTTTTATAAAAAAAACCTTTTGGCTCGAGTTGATTTTGTTGAAACAATTTATGATGAATTTCAAGAAGTTTATAATGAGATTCTCTCCCTCATATCTGAGGCCGAATTTGAGGCTCATGATAAGGTCCGGGCTGCATGTGACTCATATCTGTGGCAGATCTGTGCCAGGAATTTGGATATTGGGCTAACTGTCCTCGCATCACCCTTGGTAAGTCAAGTTCAACCCTCTAATGTAAATAGACCAAGTCTTAAATTAGATATTTCCATTCCTCAATTTGATGACAACTTAAAAATGTGGCCTACATTTTTTGAGTCGTTCAATAGTCTAGTTCATAATCAGGTAGAAATTCCTGACATAGAAAAATTTTGGTATTTAATGACTCGTTTGACAGGTGAACTCTTCAGTTTCATAAAAAATGTCAATGTCTCTGAGGACAACTACCAAATTTGTTATGATATGCTAAAGGACCGCTATCAACATTGGCTACATCATATTTTAATTCGTTCTATGAGGCCCCATGTCTAAAATCTAATCCTAGTTCAAAAGACTTGCGATATCTTATTGACACTTTCTCTGAAAATATTGAGGAGTGGAATTTCTTAACCTTTAATATTGTGTACAAGAAACTTGATTTTAACACTCGTCAAGAGTTTGAAAATGGTCATGTCAAGATTGACATGCCTTCCTATGATCATCTCAAAATTTTCTTAGCAAATAAATATAGGGTTCTAGAAACAGTACAGGATACAGACCTTCAGTACCAAAAAATTATAATCCAGATAAATCTAGAGGTTATTCTCCAGGTTATGGTGCTTCTGGCTACGGAAAAAAGTGTCCATCAGGTGTCCATTACCATTCAATGCATGACACTCGGGAAAACTATCAAAAGGGTGAAACACAAAAATGCCTGTTGTGTCCTTCAGCACATGGGTTATTTAGATGTCAGATATTTTTGTCGAAGTCACCGCAAGAAATACTAGGTTTTGTACAACAGCATAAACTATGTGCAAACTGTCTGCGGTCACATCCTAACAAATCCATTTGTCCTATTTCAATGAAATGCAAGATCTGCAATCAACCTCACCACTCAACAATTCATATCAACAGGTCATCTACAGCTACATCAGCTACACAGGTGGGTGACAACCAGTTTATGCCAAATCAACCATCTCTCCCTGTTTCTAATCAGCAGAATTTTATTACAGCTCCTCAGCTATATCAGGCAGCTTCAGGCTACGTCATTACAGCTTCTCAGCTACACGCAGTATCTACAGCTAATCAGCTATATTCATCCCCACAAAGCCATACAGTTACATCCGACTACATGCAACAGCGCCCAGCTACCTTTTCAGCTAATCAGCAATTTTCATCTACAGCTATGCACACACCTGTAAATCAACATCCTGTGAATGCTACTTTGCAATATAAAAATTCAGCTACTTAGCTACAACAAAAAACCAGTATGCACTTAGCTGAACCTAACTGAATACCTGTTCAACAACTAATTCTTTAATTTCTGAACCATGTGTAAATTTTTTGGATTTAAAACGACATCATTGCTCCATTCCTATACAGGGAGTCAATGGACTAACCTCATTCGCTAAAGGCACTACTCAATGTCTTATTAGGCCGACAAATAAACCAGAGCCAACTTTTACTTTTGAAGCTATTGTTTTACCTTCTGTGAGTTCATGTCAACCAAGAACCTCGGTGGATATTTCAACTTTGTCTTACATCAAAGGTCTATCTATGGCTGACAGCAGGCTATCCACAGCAGGCCCAATTGAATTGTTGCTAAGCGCAGATTTGATAGCTTACATGCTAGGTCCAGGTCGCATCTTTAGTCACCATGACCAACCTGTGGCGCTAGAAACAGCCTTTGGCTGGATTCTTCAAGGCAAAGTCTCCACATCTACTTCAACTGATACACTTCTTAGCTATCATGTCTCACTTGAACCTCAAGTAGATGCGATTTTGCAAAAATTTTGGGAAATCGAAGAGCCTCCCAAGTGTGGCAATATTTTGTCTCCGGACGAGGTCAAATATGAAGATATTTATAGGAAAACTGTTTATTGGGAATCTTTAGGGAGATTTGTTGTATCTCTTCTATTCAAGCATCCCCAGCCAACCTTTGGTGATACCTACACACAAGCCCTTCGGCGTTTTACTTATTTAGAGTCCCGACTTTACAAAAATCCATCTCTTCATCATGCCTATTCCAACTTTATCCAAAAATATCTCGACCAAAACTTTATTTCTGAAGTTCCATGCTTGGATTATTCTTCAGAATCTGCATACTATTTGCCACACCACTGTGTGCAAAAATCTGATAGCACACCTAGCTCTGTTAAGGTTCGCGTAGTCTTCGATGCAAGTGCAAAAGGGTCCAAGGGCATCAGCCTGTTTCCAGGGCCTAAACTACATCAAGATCTCTCGACAATACTTCTAAAATTTAGAACATATCCAATCTGTTTTATTGCTGACATTCGTCTTATGTATAACCAAATAATCATAACTCCTGAACACAGAAACTATCAAAGGTTTCTCTGGCGCTTCTCTGTTTCGGAAAAGGTAAAAGAATACACTCTAGACAGAGTTACCTTTGGTGTTTCTTCTGCGCCCTACTTGGCCTGACGAACCGTTAAAGTTAACATTGAAAACCAAAATCATCCCCTGGCAGCGCAAGTGCTCCAAGAGTCAGTTTATGTGGATGATTGTTTAAGCGGATCAGATTCTGTCACCTCAGCGCTTCATTTACAAGCAGATCTTATTGCCTTACTCAAAAACGGAGGATTTGAACTCCGAAAATGGGCGAGCAACCACCCCGCTCTTCTTTCTTCTGTTTCAAGCTCTCATACACAAATCAGTTTTGATGCTGAGGGTCCCAACTACATAAAAATACTTGGTCTTCAGTGGAACCCCACACATGACTGCTTTACTTATTCTTGCACTCCAAGTGAGGCAATCTGCACTAAAAGGAACGTTCTTAGTCAAATCGCCAGAATCTTTGATGCACAAGGTTATCTAGCTCCTATGGTACTGCTTGCCAAAAATATTTTGCATCAAATCTTTATCTCAAAACGAGATTGAGATGAATTAGCTCCAGAAGCTATTGTTGATGTTTGGGAACGCTTCAAAAAAGAGCTTCCACTAATTTCCAAAATACAACTTTCACGCTTACTGATTTCTGAGGAATATTCACAATTAGAAATTCATGCCTTCTGCGACGCCATTACCGTGGAGTATGGTTGTTGCATATACTTTCGTTTTACTACTTGTACTGGTAGAATTAAAAACTCGTCTCATCATGGCGAAGTCAAAGGTAGCACCGCTCAAAACCCAATGTGTAGCACGATTGGAACTTTCTTCTGCTTACCTTCTGAGCAATCTCTTGCAGTTTGTCAAGAATTCTTATTGTATTGACATTTGACGCGGTCTACGCTTGGTCAGACTCGCAAGTGACTCTAGCTTGGCTTACAGTTCCGCCCCATCGCTGGAAGATGTTTGTGGCCAACAGAGTTGCTCATATACAAGAAATCGTCCCAATCCAATCATGGAAATATGTACCAACAGCTTTAAATGCAGCTGATTGTGCCTCCAGGGGAATATCTTCTTTGGAGTTACTGGAACATCCTTTGTGGTGGCATGGTCCCGATTTTCTAGTCGAGGACTACAAAAGTTAGCCAGACCAACCTGCTATCATCTTAGACAAACTTCCAGAAGCTGCGGCCGAGGAAAGGCCATCCTGCTTTCATGTTACTCTCAAAGCTTCAAATTTTGTTCTAAAACTCGAGGTTCATAAATTTCCATTTCAAAGGTAAAACATTTGATTCCCGTGTTCCTTCACCTTCTGAAATGCATTATACACTTATGATCATGGTCAAAACTGTTCAGAATGAGAGCTTTTTAGAAATACTCGCTATCTGTCATCAGAATGACATTCTTTCTAAACCTTTTAGGAAACTAGCCCTCTTCATCGATGAGCTAGGAATCCTTAGGGTGGGTGGTGGGCTAAAAAGATCTACCACTTTTTGCTTCGATGCTAAGCACCCTATCTTATTGCCTCAACGGCACAGACTGACTGAACTCATCATTGAGCAGTATTATCTAGATCACTTTCATCCTGGTTTAAAGACCTTAGATAACCTTATCGTCCAAATCTTTTGGATATTATCTCCTGGAAGTGCGATTTATCGATATGTGTCCTCTTGCATAAGATGCTTTCGTTCGAAATTGAAAGTATTTTTTCAAGTGTCGCTTTGATTATGCGGGTCCTTTCAGAATTTTGACTGCAAAGAGACAAAGAGGATCCGAACGACTTAACTTCTTTGACTGAGCCTCTCACCTCGTTCCCTGAACCCGACCTTACTGAGATTCCTCAAAATCGGCTCAGTCGTTGGCAACTTTTGCAACGAATGCAATCGGATTTCTGGAAACGTTGGAGCCAGGAATATCTGCACACCCTTCAATTGCGTTGCAAATGGAACAAATCAACGCCTAATATTAAAGAAAACACCCTCGTCGTAATCAAGAACGAACAAACACCACCCCGAGAGTAGGTTCTCGGTCGTGTAGTACGACTTCACCCAGGTGAGGATGGAATAGTCTGCGTTGTAACGGTAAAAACTCAATCTAGCACGTTTTAACTCCCCTTAGTAAAGATATGCCCTTTACCAGATCATTAGGTCGCGCACCTCAATTTAGTTTTAAGTGCATCTGGAAACCTGAGGAATTGCGACCACAAGAGCATCCAGTGGTTGGCCAACCAAAAGACCTGCAATCCAGCAATCTTGGTAAGTGCCTAACTCTCTTGTGCGTCCGACATGTTTTTCTTTTTATCTTACACAGTGGGTAGATCCCGCCGCGAAATTCTTACGGTCCTTTGAAGTCAATAACAACGTCTAGCGTCGACATAAATTGTATTTTCGTGCCGTGAGGATGGACCAATAAAGGACCGAAACCAAATTTAAAATGGGTCGCAAAATATCACACTATATATTTTTTTTAACATATAGGTTTTTATCATGTATAAAAACAGCTTCAAAGTTAGCAAATAAGTTGCATCTTCCATAAAGTGCCCAAAAAAAGTTATAGAGCATTGACTATTATGAAGTTTAACCGAGAGTTTAACTAATAACACAAGACTTGTTAGTGGAAAAGGTTAAAGTCACAACTTTCATCCCAGCTTATCCAATCATATCTTGAGCTTTTGTAATTTGGGCTGGAATTTATAGTCGATCCTTAAGCCCTCCTAAAGGCTGAGTGATTTTTGAGGATCCCTTAAGGTCTGAAATACATTTTATAGTCGCTGAAGGAAGCCTTAAGTTTGAGTAAAGGCCAAGGTAGCTCGGGAGCTACCTTAAGGAGGCGTTGGGTGGTGTTTTTTAGGTTAAGTTCAGGTTTTATGTGTTGTTGTAGGTGTGATTTTTGAAGAATAGTTTTTTTGAGTTCTTTTTTGCTGAATAATGGACAAACTTCAAGATTTCTTAGACTTCTACTCAGGATATAATAGAAGTAGAAGAACTCCTCTCACCATATGAGCGAGTTGAAAAAATATACCTTAGAGATTTTGACAACCCTTTTGAGAGGTTTTTTGAAAAGACGTTTAAAAAACGATATTGGTTTTCCAAAAAGATTATATACACCCAATTGTACATGATGAATTAAAAAAAGATAATAAAAGTGGGCTCTCGATAGAAGCGATAATTCAATTATGCAGAAAAATTGCTGTTGTAATATTTGGTTATTTCTTCCCAAGCCCTTTGTTTTCTTTGAACTCTCGACACAAGTACTCCTTTTCCTCATCGGAAAAAGGAGTTCTGTTCTCATTTCGTTTTTCCATGGCTTATATATAGATTAAAAAACTAAAACATGCAAATTAACAAAATCAGTAAAATCACACAACTAAAAACTAACCTAACATTATTGACAACCACCACAGTTCACCACACAAAATCCTGTTTTGACTCCTCCTGCCATCGGCCAACAAAAAAAACAGCAAATCCACATACAGGGCCGACAAGAATGTGTTCCACACGGGCCTCACACAACCAAAATTGTGACGTCACAATCTTGGGCCGGTTTTTTTTTTCGTTGGTTGCGTCCAGCCAGATGCGCAAGTCCGCAAACATAACCTCACTAATTCTTGATTTGTGTATTTAATTTTCAGTCAATTTTTAACATTTTTTTTCCAATTTTGGGATCAAACAAACTTTAAAATAAACCGGTATTGTTTTAAAAAGAATGACTCCTCGTTTGATGTGAAAAAAGTGAACTTCAAACCAAAAAAAGGACAATTGCTTACAGTGTGAATTTTGTGCTTCGAAAATGTTTAAATCACCTTTTATTGAATTTTTTTTAGATTTTATATGTTTGAATCGGGAACAATTCAATAATGGGTATCGTGGTTGATATAGAAATCAGGAAAATGCGTCGAAAATGCTGCATACCAGAAAGTGCCCAGAAAAAGGGTGAGTCATATGTAACAAACTGATCCCTCCCTTTTCGGTAATTTTATATGCAGTATACGATTTAATGCCATTTATGATTTTTTATGAAAAAATCTTTATGGGGGCACCAACTACGGTCCCTAGAACCTCAAATCCACCGGCGCCGATTTTTTTTTTTAAGAGAAAAAAGGTGCCGGGGGGGTTGTAATGTGTTTTCTTGATTGTTTTGGGTTAGGTTGGGTAGGGCTGTGTTGGATTGGGTTGTTTTAGTGAATGATTTGGGGGTCCTAGAGAATTTTTCATAAAAAATCAAAAATGGCAGAAAACTGTATACTGCATAATTGGCCCCTTTTCTACTAAGCTAGTAAAATGTCACATATTACCTGCCTATTGCTAGGAGGCCCTTCATACATCATGTTATCAGAGGTAGGAAACTTGACTTTCATATCTTTTTGTTAAATTTACTTGTAAAAACTGTTTTTGTATAAAACACTGAACATTCTTCATACTTAGAGATAATTTAAACATATATAGGTATTGAACTGAGCTAATGAATAAAATTTTACGATTATATGCTAGGAGCTGTGCACAAATTATGTAACAGTCATATAGGGAAGGGAGGGGGGTAGCCAAAGTGTTACAAAACGTTACATAGGGGGTTTGCGACAGATTTGGAATGAAAATAAGAAAAAAAAATATTTTTTGGGGTGTGGTGGTCTTGAAACCTTTACATAATATTATGGGCGGGGTTCACCAAACCGTTACAAAACGTGATATGGGGGAGGGGGGGGGGGTCAAAAATTGGTAAAATCACCATTCCATAATTTGTACACGTCCCCAGTTCTTTTGCTAATAATTTTTATTATTTATTTTTTATAGGAAAAGGAGTAGAAAATGGAAACTTGAATGCCTGTAAAAGAGAAAATGTGGGAATGCGAATGGAGAGATCTTGGGAGGGATAGAGAACTATGAATATGGAAAATAATACCTCGGCACATGTTATTAACAATATCAAGGTAAACAATGTTAACAAAACTAGCATATTCAAGCACTTTGCAGCACATATTTTTAACTTACAAATGCCCCTAGCTTCAAATTATTGTAAAAATTAAAATTTTTTATGTAGCCCCTTTTTAGGGGGCAATTTTGGTTTAACTTAGAAGGTTTGAACATAAATATTCCATTTTAATATTAAATTTGCAATCTTCTTAAAATTTACTTTTAATAGAAATCTGTTTCATAAGGTTAAGTAACTTTTAAATGCCCATGTCTCTGAAACTAAAAGGGGTACCCCTATGAAGTTTGGTATCATTTTTTTACGTATTTTTTAAGAAAAATCCACAGCTATTAACTTTTTGAGGATCACATGCTACCATTGCCAATAAAAGCGATAGAATGACCTAAAATTCGTATATATTGGAGAATTTATTGATTTAATTCCCTTGAGGTAGTAAATTTTTTAATGTTTTTAGAATGGAAGTAGGCGGAGATGAAGAAGATAAAACTGGAGAAAGAGAGGTAAACGAAAAAGGCATCACAATAATACTGTTCCAGTTGAAGGGTCTGGAAGTGTCCATTCCTTTTTTGAAAATAAATGATTACCATACCTCCAAATACTACCTAGGAGATAGCAATGGTCAATGGTCATCTTGGTTTATGACACTCACTGAAAACTATTCCTAGATTAAGTTGGTTGCCTATATAATATTGTAGAATCTACAGGGTGGGGACTTTAACTCAAACAAATTTTCTACAGCTTTAGGGTGAAGAATTTGGGCTTTACAGTCATACTAAAGAAAATATTGCTTCACTCTTTTTAGAGGGCGAAACCTGACCCCACTTGTGGCACTTTGTTGGAAAGCTCTTTTAAGCAGAAAATTGTGCAATTTTTGTTTTATTTTAACTTCATAGGTAATTCATATTTCAAATCTCTGAACCCAATCATTAAAATTTTAATTTTTAATGTTTCGGTTATTTGCTGGCATTTTTAATGTAAATAAAGAATATTTGAAAAATATTTCGGCTAAAATAATTGATTTAATTCTGTTACACAAATGAAAAAAAAAAAATTTTTTTTTAGTAAGTATTTCAACAACAAGGTGCCACAAGTACTATCATCCCATTTAAAAAAATAGGGTGGGGTTAGGTTTCACCCTCTAAAAGGGGTAAAAAAATATTCCTTTTACTGTGACTGGAAAGCCCTGGGCCTTAATTATGTCTATCATCTGATACTGGACGAAGTTAAAACTGTTAACAATCAGAAAAAATTTAAAAAAGAGATAAAAGTTTGGATTCCAAATGAATGTAGATTATTTTTTGATCAAATTATTTATCAAAGGCTATCCAAACGTTAGGTAGTTAAGTTGTTAGGTATTTAAAAATAATATAATTTTTTCTAATAACTTCTAGTATCCTTGTATATTTCTTTACAAAAGTTGCCTTTATATTTTATTATTTATTTATATTTACAGATTTTATGTTTATGTTTATTCTTTATATTTAAAATTAATAATTTATTTCTTAGTAGTAATCATAAATAAATTAAAAAACTTCCAAGCACAAGCCTCATAGAGGCTTCAGTGAATTTCCCTATTTATTTCTAATTTTCAAAATAATCAAAAATAATAATCTAATTTGAGATTGAAAATTAATAGATATATATCATTATTATTATTTTATAAAATAGTCATTTTATGAAACAGTCAAACAACCATGAAGTCAAGAAGGTCCTAGGAAATCTCTAAAAGTTATTATTTTTTGGATTTGTAAAGTAGGTACCTACTTATTTGTGAATCTAATTAAAGAAAATAAACTTATTTGCAGAAGAATACCGAATTTTATTGAAAGAATTCAGTAGAAGGTCCACTCGATGTCAATATTAAGTAAAACAAATAGGTATACACAGTGACAATCCTGTTTAACTAAGATGTCTTGTTGGAGTATGTAACTCAGATATTCTATGTATTTCAACAAGTTAACATTTTTAATTAAAATTCCAGTTTAATTTTAATTAACAGTAATTCTCAGAGATGGTGGTGATGAAAACAGTAAATCATGACATTGCGAATTTTGTCTACTTTTTTCTGTATTATTTGAGGTGATGTGAAGGTGTTTTTGTGGGTGGAAGGAGAGCCACAATCTCTTCGTAGTATTTGACCCTTAACTTGTCAATGTTGCTTGTTTTGGGGGTGGTTATCATATAGCGTTTTTCTGTCACACTTTTGAAAACTGTGATGAATCCCGAGATCCTCTGAGACAAAGGATCGAAAAATGCGATTTGATAACCACATTCAAACAAACAACACTAACAAGTTAAGGATCACATTATGCAGAGGGATTGTCGGTCATCCTCCTCTCATAAATACACCTCCATAGCACCTCAAATAATGCAAAAAAGAGCAAAAAAACTTTGTGATGTCACTGAAATCACTTTCTATCTCTAGTAATTTTTGTTAAGTTCATCATCATAATGTTAATTTAATCTGAAATTTGTAGTAAAAATGTTAACTGGTTGAAACGCCCACAAGACGTCTTAGAGAAATAGGATTCTCAGTGCAGCTACCTATGAATAATATTTAATTGCTAATAAAGAATTATCTATCTATCTATCTAAATAATGTTCAATTTAGATCTCTTATGATGAAAATCACACAAACATCAAAAGTCCCAGATATTACTCAAAAACTGCACTTAAAATGACTTATTAATTAGATGCTTCTCTGTACCGTATTCTGTTCCATTGTCTTACTTTTTACCATTACTCCAATCTTCTATAAGGTAATCACTCTGATGGGACCTGGTTGGTAGGAGACCTTGTGGAAGAACCTAAACCAACATTTAAACCATACCTACTCTTCTTGCTATACGACAAAATATATTCAGATGTCATGTATGGCGACTAAAATATTATTTAGGGACTCAACAAGACAGGAATTATTAATTTAGGTATATAAATCCACCATTTCCAATTCGTGAAATGATCACAAAAAAAACACTAGTCTCCAGCATTTTTTCGATAAATCAATTTTTATTCTGGTGTAGATATGAATGCGCACCTTTTGAAACCTTTCATGTGCATTTTATTGCTAACAATATCAGAAAATTTCCTTTTTTCTAAGAAAAATAAAATGTGTTGTTGTTTACATCAACCTAACCTCACAAAATACTTTTCCTATAATTTTTATTATTTGAGACCCTGTGATCTCCAGAAAACTTTTTTAAAATATTAGGATAGTATCGAAGAATATTTCATGGGAATTTGAAGAAAATTCATCGAGTCGTTTAGAAATAATCCCCAAAAAACCTCGCTTCTCCCATAAGACTCCATGTAAAAACCGGCCCAAGATTAACAGCTGTTTTTCTGATGGTTACGGCCTGTTGTTTTTTTTGTCGGCCTTGCCACATATTGCGCTACCTTAGAGTGGCCTTCACAAGCCTTTCTCGAGGAAGACTTTATAAAACGGACTCACTGAGGAGCCCTTAAGAAATCCTCACCTCTTTTTCTTGTGTCAATCGATCTTTTGTCCGCCGATGACTCACAGTGAATCGTTTAATACAATCTAGCGAGATAAAATGCATGTCAAAACTTGTTATTTTTATTATTCTAGACTTATTGCGAAAAGTCGGAGGAGCTAATAATCAGAAAATTCAGTGCTATACCGTCAATCGTAAAAAAGCAAAGTATAAACTGATAAGAATTCGAATATTTAGTTTTTTTAAAGTGATGGTGAAAATTTAAAAAAGTATGACATGGATTTATGTTCTTTATTTAGAGTGTTCTATTTTTTCTTTATATTTACTTTTGTACTAACAATTGTATAAAATACTAAAAGTTGTCAAAAGATCACATAAAAAAAATATTTTTAAACTTTGTTGGATTACCTGTTATGTATGCCGCAAAATGCGGCTATTAAAGCTATCCTTAAATTAATCAGTATAGTTTTTTCTACCAAAAAACAATGGTCGCGTTTTGTGTTTTCTTGCGTTACTCATAAAATGATTTTTTTTAGATACAATGCTGACAGTCTCGCGGCGTGAGTTTTTCGAACTTTGGCGAAAATTTTCCAAAGAAAGCCGAAACCGCCAACTTCTGGACCATTTTAATGGTACTGTTTAGGGCTCTCAGCAAGTAATGAGCAAGAAGAGCTTATTTTAAAGGAAATTTTAAAAATATCGAAACAGTTCGACAGGAAATGGGAGCAAAGTTTCTGCAAGAGGCCCCTGTTCTTAGCACAAGATAAAAGTTGGCTCAATGGAAATGCTTTTCAATTGCCTTTATCTGGAATATTCCAAGACAAGGTTTTTTTCAACAAGCAGCTAAAATTTGGGCACAGTTGGTCCTACCAAGTGAGACCTCGTGTTACTGATAACTATGACTTTGGTTTATCAACGTTGCACTCATGGATTCGTTGCTTCGAATGCTTTTTGCATATCTCATATAAGCTGGAATATAAAAAAAACTCAAGATAATTTAATAAGTAGGACAAGTTACAGCTATGACAGAATAAGGATCTTTATTTAAGAATGTAGCTAATAATTAGGTACTTCTATTTGATAACTCAAGCCAAAAATTTGAATTGAATGATCATGTGGAATATCGAAAGTTTTTTTTGAGAAAAAATCAAAAGTCTAGTTTCAAAAAACTTTCGATGTACTACATGACAATTTTAAGTCCAGTTGGCCATGATTAGCGTCGCTGTTACTGCCGATTAAGTCTGTCATATTGTTTATTTTGTATGTTTGAATTATTAATTATATTAATTAAATATGATTTTTTAATAAAATGCATTTTATTTTCGGTGATGAAATATTGTTTATTTCCTACTAAACATGAAAACGTTTTCAGAATCTTCCCATATATTTTTCGCCTGAGAAATAGGTTAGCGCAAAATATACTAGAGCACCCTGTACACACTACATATGTTCTAAGCGGAAAAATATCATTATAAAATAAATTTTCAAGCCAGAATTAGGCAGAAAATATGTAAATATAATTTTGTCCTGCTAGCCTGTATTATATACGATTCACTGTGTGACTGTATAATTTTAAATGCAAGCAAAACTTACCGTTCCAATATACTCAACATAGCTGCGGTTTGATGTTCCAAGGAAGGCGCTAATTGCAACTGCAACGAACCTTGCGACGCCCTTCGTTCCAAACCGGAGTTGTCGGCATTCCAAGCAATGACAGGTATTCCCAAATATCCGGCCAATTGTAGAAAATATTGTGCAGAAGCCGTGCTGCGCCCGTATTGCTCATAGTTCATTAAATAGAGTATTGCGGAGACGTTCACGTTCAGGAACTTGTCGCAGATTAGTTTTAAGATAGCTGAAACAAAATAAACCTTATTTAAATGACTATATTGTTTGCTGTTGTTTTAGGTGCTTTAGTTTTGAGGTTAAAGAAGTTTGCCAGAAATTGTTAAGAACGGTACAGAATGTTCTATTATAAATGTCATCCCCACTTTTCTTCGTCATTATGCATGCTACAAAAAAGTTTTAAATACAAAAGTTGCATAATTATTACTAAACCAATTTTGATTAAATAAAAAGACTAATGGCGAAAATCGATTGTTCTTTAACTACTGCTATTGAAATTTGTCGCTGTCTTGAAATCCAAGATGGCGGACAAGTTCAAACTTGCCTTTTTAAAGAGGCTCGTTCTGTGAACTTTTAAATATTTTTTTAATTTATTCAAAAGTTCTGCTTTCGCCACGCACAACGAGGTATAAATCATCAAAATAGGTTTGGGAGTTCTCCAAAATTTTTTTTTTCCATCACTTTTTTCCAGATTATACGATTGCCTTCTCAAATTGATACTCAACCGATTTCAATAAAATAAAAAGCATCATGGCGAAGATCAAGAAGAAATTTGTCGCCATATTGTAACCCAAGATGGCGGACACAATTAAATTTATGTCTTCAAAGAAGCTCGTTTATTCTTAGGCTTCAAGAACATAAAAATGCTTTCTCTAGCGCGCATAAGTACGAATCATTAAAATCTGTTTAATGGTTCTCAAAAAAATATTTTTTTGTTTTAACCATTGTTTTCTCATAACTCATTATTACTGAACTGATTTTGATAAAATAAAACACATCATGGTAAGAATCGATTTCTCTTTAAAGATCGCCATTGAAATTTTCGACCATTTAAAAAAGCCGCTCTTTTTTTTGTTGCGAGTAATTTTTTGACCTTTTTTTGAATTTATATTAATTTCTAAGGTTTGCCACGCGCCGCGCTATGCATAACAAAAATCGCCTAAGTATTTCTTAAGATATCAGTGTTTTCTTTAACGATTGTTTGCATTTTAGACTCTTGCATCTCTGCATTGATTTCTTTATAAAATCATTATTGCTAAACCGATTTTAATGACATACAAAGCATCATGGTAACAACCGATGACTCACAAAAATCACGAAAGAAAAATGGTAGTTATACGCGGCGGAGACAGAGCTTTTTTACGAATTAAAAAACAGTCGAAAAGGTTCTCGAAACATAAGAATAATCGAGCGATTTTGAAGGACCAAATTTGATTTTGTCCGCAATCTTGGCTTTACAAATTACGACAAATTTCAATAGTGGTGTTTAAAGTTCAATTGATCTTTGTCATAATGCTTTTTTTTAAATTAAAATCGGTTCAGTAATAATGAATGAAAAAAGTCAAGTGTGACTGTCCGCCATCTTGGATTTTAAGATGGTGAGAAATTTCAATAACAGTGGTTAAAAAACTATCGATTTTTGCCATGATGCCTTTTATTTCATTGAAATCGGTTTTCTAATAATTAATTTATGAGAAAATGTATGCAGACAGAATTGAGACGGCAATCACATAATCCGAAAAACACTGATGGAAAATTTTTTAATTTTTTTGGGAACCACTTAACCGATTTTAATGATTCGTCCCTCGTTCTGCGTGGCAGAAACAGATCTTTTTTACGAATTCATAAAAAAATCCAAAAATCTTCCTTAACATAAAAATAAACGTGGCTCTTTGAAGGGTAAAGTTTGTTTCTTTCCGCCATCTTAGATTTTAAGATGGCGGACAAAAAAATGTTGTCACTCAAAGTCTTGCTCAATTCCCTTCAAAGAGTAGTTTGTTGCATTAAAATCGGTGGTATGGTTCGAAAGTTATAACCGAAAACATTTTGTCCGGTTTTTTATGGCCCACCCGGTATAATATGTCCATGCTAAGTATATTATATTTTTTTGACCCCTAAGGTGACTAGAATTTTATCTACCGCAATTTTTTTTGGTATTATAGCCCAATAAAATAGTACTTTAAAATGGCAAAATTGACTGCGCAGCCACACTTATCAAAATTTCCCTCTAGGTACGCCGACATCTTAAAGTTTGTGTTGGACCTAACGGTTTTTTTTTGTTATTTTGTTTATATTTTTAAAACTTTTATTCGAAATTCTTTTTTGTATGTCTAATAAAAAAAGGTATGCCTAACAGACGAAAATGATGACATGTGATTACGTACTAGCTAATATTTCTCTTTGTGTAGATTTCAGAAGAAAAGTGTTCAAATATAAATTATAAATATCAAAATTCTCTATAATGTTTTTAACACTTTTTCTGAATAGTAAAAAATAACTGAGATAGAGCGCTGCAACGTTGACACTACAAATCATTGAGGTAAGATTTTACTCCCTTATTGTGTCAAGTTGGCCATGACGAACGCCTATGGTTTGTCAAACCAGGAATTTATCAAACCGTATTTAATAAAAAATTTTATCGTAAGAACGATTCACCATAAAAACTGTAATTTGTTAAACCAATTTTTTATCCGAACCTCATTTCTTCAAACCCACTCAATAACAAACTCGAAGTTTATAAGACCCGTTTTTAATCGAACCGTTGTTCATCAAACTCGTAATTTATAAAACCCATTTTTATTCAAACCCGATATTTGTCAAACCATTATTTTTCAAAACCGGAATTCGTTTTTTATTAGAAATTTGTTCTTAACTGGAATGCAAGTGACATCCATAAACAAACTACTAAATATTGAACGCTACTTGTACAAGTATGCGCGCGTAGTAGCCACAAATGCATCGACACGCGGCGCCGCCGCACCACCTGCGTGTACGCCTCCCGTTCATGTATTATTGGCGAATGCGCAATCAGTTTAGTAGAAATTCCGGTTTTGGAAAATAATGGTTTGATTTGAAATTTCGTGTTTTATTTAAAATAAGTATTACAAATTACGAGTTTGATATTAAATGAGTTTGATGAACAATGGTTCGATTAAAAACGGGTCTTATAAATTTCGAATTTGTTATTGGATGAGGTTGAAGAAAAAAGGTTTGGATAAAAAATTGGTTTAACGAATTGCAGTTTCTATAGTAAATGATTTTATATCTGAACTTTCTTTTCTTTAACGGGTTTGATTTGGCACATTCTGATAAACCATGGACGTCCGCCAAGACAAAACAAAAGTACCTACTAACCTATTATTGACGATTGTCGGTAGTGAGTGTTTTTCCATTCTGGAATATTGAAATCTAAAATAATATTCTGCGTAGCTACTTTTAAAATTAAAATTTTTTGAATATAATTCGATATTCGAACTTATGTATTTCGAGGAAAACGAGGAAATTTATTGTTTGCTTTACAACAAAACATTATGCGAGAATTAAAATCACGAAAAAGAAAGGTAAGCAAATACTGATATCTGGAATTAAGTACTTATTTACCAATAACCTACCTCAAGAATAAAGATATAAAAAGTCTCATTGGGCAAATTTTTTCCTGCGGAATAAAACGAGACTTGGTTTGTCTATGTTTTTGACGTTTCTATAGCAGATCACGTGATTTTCGGCAACTTCGAGTTTTGCCGGATATACAGTGGCGTACCCAAGGGAAGAGGGGAGGTTGTGGTTACCCAGTGCTACTCAAATCTGAATAAGATTCCTATTAAATAACCGGCATTTTTTCTTAAAATTTTTTTAGAACATTTTTTGCCTTAATGTCTGTCTGTCAGTCTGTCTGACACCACCGCGCCCAACTCAAGAACCACTTGTCCGATTTAGTAGACTTGGTTTGTGCTCCAGATGGTCCCATTTCAAGAACATTTAAATTGCGGGCGGCGATAATGGAAGGGATTGGAACGTATTTAAACTGGGATTGTGAAGGCTTTGGTGAGAGCTTTAGTTCCTATAAATTGAAAAAGTATTTTAAAAATTCTTGCCTGCATTAACATTTCTTTGTTTTTCTATTAAAAAATACACATTTGTGTTGCCCTCTATCTTCGTTTTTTTTTTAATTTTTAACCCACTAAATTTTGTATAAGAACATTTTAAAAAAAAAGTTTAATGGTAGCAAATTATATATCAATATATATACAGTATAGATTCTTTAAACGGAACGGTGCTTCTAGCGGGTTAGAATTTGGTTGAATAAAAAAAATCCAAAAACATGTCAACTGAGATTTTTAATTTTCTTTAATCGTGCTATTTTGGATTTTGTCCATGTCATTTAGTTTACGAGGTATGGCACTTTTTTATTTTTTTTTAAATAGGGCACCCTGTATATTTTGCAATTTTTGAAATCTGAAAACAATTCTCTCTTCAGCAATACCACACAGTAGGATCTATCTTTTAGGCTAATCAAGATATTTTTATCTAAATCTGTATGGAAAACTTCGATATTCATTCAAATATCCCCCGTAAAACAGGGCGTAGACAACAATTCCATGCAAGTTTAAATGCCTCTATCTTGGAAACCATAAGAGATAGAGTATTAGTGTGTGGTATTGTCAAAAAGATAATTTTTTTTAGAATTCAAAAATGTCATGCTATACCGAAAACAAAACAACATAAAAAAATCCAAGATGGAACGATTAAAGAAACTTAAAAATCTCAGTTGACGTGTTTTTGGATTTTTTTATAAAACCAAATTCTAACCCCCTAGAAGCACCGTTCCGTTTAAAGAATCCACCTTGTATATGCTACCTTGATTAATCATTATTTTCGGCGGTTGATGTGAATTAACTTTTTATTCGAGATATATAGCAAAAAAAATATTAGATCAAAAATCTTAGAAAACTTCATAAAACAAAACAATTTGTTTTTAAATCGGAGAAATGGTCAATGAGATATCAGACTAAAACCGAGTTAACCCGAATCACGCATAAATTCAAGATGGTGGAGAACCTATAAGGAAATTTTGTTGGAAAAATGTGGTTTTAAGAGTCTGATATCACCTACTTGCTGTAAAAAATTTGACTGTTAAGTCAGTTTTGTATATAAATCGAGATTTTTTGACTATTCTATTGGAATATTATGCATGCTACAAAAATGTTTTACACAATAAAGTTGTATAACTTTTTGCAGAATGTGTATAAATCAAAAGTGAGATCATAGCCACCTTAGCGATTAAATTTTATTGCGCTATATCACAAAAATATTTACCAATAGCATGGGCATATTATGGGTGTTCATTTTAAAACTTCCCCCCAAGATTGCTCGAAATCAGATTTTTTTTTGAAAAAGGCAAAAAGACGGGGACACATTTTGGTGGGGTCAACCCCCAACTATTGTTGACTCTATCTACCTTCAACAACATACTTTTACACATCAAAGTCTGTAAAATTCATCATTTTTGGCTGTGATAAAAGACGTAGATTTACAAAAAACCTAAAGGTTCTATTACGTTTAGAATTCTGACATTGAAACACATCAATAAAGCTTTCGAATAAATGTGCAAATATGACATTCAAAATTTTGGTTTAGAATATATAGCAGCGGTAATGTAGAAAGGGATAATAATAATATAAAGTAAAAAAGTAAAGTATAAATTTATACACAGTAGAAAGCGTATGCAATAAACTTAAAAAAAACTACTCCCTGAAGAATTTTAGGTAATGCTTATATGGGATATATTTCTTTTTTACATTCAATTGTAAAGACTTATTTAAACTTCTACAATGCTAACAAAATGTAAATACTAACTACTGTAAGTAAGCATGGCCGGGTTTTTATAATCGGTATTTTTGAGTCTAGTTTGGGGTTAGGTCAATGTCAAAATCATAGTCATAATTATTTTAGTTTTCGTTTCGGATTTGTTTTTCCCTTAAGTATTTTAAGTCAATTAAATCATTGAAATAAGAGGGTCCTTTTCTAAGCATCCATGTATTTAGTGTGTTTTTAAATGTTTGTTTTGGATTTGTTTTATGTATTCTGGCAAGGTATTATATATCCTAGGGGCAAAGTATTTTAAAAAGTGTTGTCCATGGGTTTTCAATGTATTAGATAAATATGCACCTCTATTTCGAGTATTTATGTTATGTTGCGTTTGCTCCAAACTAATTTTTTCTTATTTTATATATTTTAGTATTTCTAAACAAAACATCTCCCTTAAGTCCAACAACTCGCTTTCATGATATAAGAGGTCTGTTGGATATGTTTTTATTTTCTATAAATTATTTTTATAAACCATTTTGGAGGAGAATGTAATTTTTTTAAACGCGATTCGGATACTGCGCCCCAGCCTATTATGCCGTAACTAAATGACTCTAATCAAAGACATCTTTGGGTTTATTTTTTTAAATTTTTAGTGGCATATTTTTCAACCGGTTAGACCTCCTGATTCGATTCTTTTGCAACAAGATTTTGTCCAATTTTAAGGGTTTTCAAAATAGGTGGAAAAAATACCAGAAAAGCGCATGTCATGATTATTTTCAATTCCGTAAAAATCAACGGATCAAGTAAGACACTCGCTGATTACTTTATAGAGTAGTTTGGATCAACCGTCTAATGCGTTTACCTGAGCAATAAAGAGATGCTACTGTTTTTGTTCACTGTACTTTTTAAAACGTTTCTGTCTAGATAAAATGTCATTTTTTGGTAACTTTTTGAATCATTTGAAGCTTGTGGGATAAGCTGGTCGGGAATCGAAAATGGTCTGCTACATTATTTTTTCATGAGTGGTGGTTGTAGTTTTAGTTAAAATTTTCTTCGCAATTTTTTGATACTAAAAAATTGACAAAATCTTTCGATTCGGTTTCATTGTGTATTACTCTACAGTACGAATTTTTTTTTCCAATGCATAAAATCTCTATGTCACGGAAATAAGCGCGCAACCCGTTATAAGAAAAATGACGCAACAACTGCTTAAGTCAATCGCCTTTATGAAGTTTTCACCATGTTTAAAGAGTTCACAGAAACCAGAGAATCGAGTTAGACCCACTCTGATTACTTTATAGAGTATTTTGACTTTTTACATGAAGAAAAGAGGACACAAAATATTTTGGCCCGCCTTCTTTTTGAAAATCTTTTAGAAAAGGTTGTGCACCTATGGTACATTGAAATTTTTAACATTTTCAGAAAGCCCGTGTAAATGAGTTAATAGTTTTTGTGTGACTCCTATATATAGAGTCACAGATTTTTGATCTTTTAGCGTATTTTCTACAAAATCTCGAAAAACATTGCAAATTTTGAATCAGCAAGCAGGGCCAAATTATTTACTTTACATATTATAAAATCCTTATATATTATAAAAGCGATTTTTACCTGATTATTCAGCGAAATTTTCAAGGCTTCAAAGATCTTCCCCCTACTAACAAATTAATCGAACGAAAGGATTTCCGAATAGCCAGTCAAAACCCCATGTCCTCGATATTTCAGTGAGTAGAGCATTAGACTGGTATTCTATAGGTCCCGGGTTCAAATCCGTGTCGAGAAAAAAAAAACCTTTTTTTCGATTTATTTCTTCACTCGGTGCCCTCTACGCTAGATATTTTTTCTATAAATTGACATTTTGATTTGTGGTTCGTTTTTAAATTTGGTAAATACTCTTAAAAATTAATTTCTGGATAGTGAAATAATCAGAAAATCATTCTAAGAATTTTTGCCATAAGGAAACCGCTCTTCGACACGATTTTCGATAATTTCCCCATCCCTTATTAAATTACTACAGAAACTTGTTTTTAATATCACTTTTTCTCTAAGTTCATGACATTCGTCACAGAGGGTGTCTTCCGGTGCATTTTTGTTTCGTAACAAAACAGGGCATAGTTTAATGAAATAAGCTGTCGAGGAATATGAGATAACTTTGCTTTCTGCTTCTTAAGAGAGATGTTATTTCAAACTCTTATGATTTTTTTCGAAAAAATCTCTCGGAATACTTAACACTACAGCTTCCAGTGTTTGTAAGAAGAATCATTGCCAAATTAAGAATAAGCCATAAATACTTTGTAAAATTTACAGTCAAAGCTTACATTTATCGTAGGTCCACCCGTAGCAATAAATACCTTTTAAAATTTACAGCTAAAAGTTAACCTGTTCGTATGTTCACGGATGCAAAGACTACAATATGCACGAGTTGGGAACAACCAATCACATATTTTATGTTTTCCCACACTGTAAAATTCTGTTTATCCGCCGTTCTGGATAAATCCTGACTACTTTATTAATGCCTTAAGAAAACCGGATACTAATAGGAAATAATATAATTTACAAGAATTATAAGCTTATATATACAGGGTGGATTCTTTAAATGAAACGGTGCTTCTAGCGACTTTAGGGAAGAGGTTTTAACGCCCATGATAAAAAAAAAATTAGGGTTCCAACTGGAGGCCCAAGGCCTACCATCTAATTTTTTTTAATGAGAAGGTACCACCTGTGGTACTTTTTTGGAAAGCTTCTTAAAAAATAAATTAAACGCATTAGTTTTTTCTGAAACTCTCAACCTCTGTGTCAAAAATTTTAAAAAACTTATTTTTTTTGTAAAGTGTTTTAGGTTCAAAAATAAACTACATATATCTCTATTTACTAAGCGGAATAAAGAAAATAACACTTAAGAACATTATTGGCGGCCCATTTCGTGCCCCTCACTGCAGGTCCGGAGCCTACCAACAATTTTTCCATGAGGAAGTACCATTTGTGGCACCTTTTTTGGAAAGCTTGTTAAAGGAGGACTTTAATTAAATAAATTTTTTGACATCTATCATGCTATGTATTAAAAATTTTACGCCAATAATATCCTTGTGTGGTAGTTTTCTTTATTTTTCCACTTAGTAAATAAAAAAATATGTAGTTTATTTTCAAGCCAAAACAATTTACAATAAAAGTTTTTAAAAATTTTTGGCACATGGGTTGACAGATGCCAAAAATATTTGTTTAATCTAATTTCTTTTTTAACAAGCTTTCCAAAAAGATGGTCACAAGTGGCACCTCCCTATGAAAAAAATTTTGGTAGGCCCTGGGTCTTCAGTGAGGGCCTCCAAATGGGCCGCCAATAATGTCCTTGTGTGGTATTTTCTTTATACCGCTTAGTAAATAGAGAAATATGTAGTTTATTTTGAAGCTACAACAATTGACAAAAAAATTAGTTTTTTAAAATTTTTGACACATTGGTTGACAGATGTGAAAAAAAGTAGTGTGTTAGGTTTCTTTTTTAACAAGCTTTTTTTCAAAAAGGTGCCACAAGTGGTACCTACTTATTTGAAAAAAAATACTTAGTTGGCCCTGGGCCTCCGGTTGGGGGCCTCATTTTTTTTATCGTGGGCGGAAAGTCCATAAAAAATCATTAAAGACTCGCTTTTAGCTTTTTTAAAAACATCTTCCTTAAAGCGAAAGCCTGTAGAAGCACTGTTCCTTTTAAAGAATCCACCCTGTATAGATTTTTGGCGTTTCGAAGAGCTATTTAAAAAACAAGTTCGAATTACCAATCTATTCATTTTTTGACTCTCTTCGGCAAAACTCGCTACGTTTTGTCCCATATCTCTGGGTTAGATAGAAAGAGACGTTACCGAACGTAAGCTTGCATCTGGTCTGAACCTTATACACTATCGGCATCATAAAAGTGGTACGTGATAAACATAGGTATTTTTTAAATTGTATGGTTAACTACCGGATTATATTTTGTGACAGACTGGTACTAAAATGTGAAAATATTGACATCAAATATTGCTTTCAAAAATAATTTTTATATTACAATGATACGCTAACGCATAAAACAACTGTAACAACAATTAAAAAACACCACTGTAACGAAAATTATAAAACAATAGAAACAAATTATTAGGTATATAAATTTTAATATCTAGTCATTGCGCCATTCACCTCAATTATACCGTTTAACCTTCTTGGTAGAGAATCAGCCAAAATTTCAAAAAGGTTTTCATTTTCACTAATCAATTCTTCACAAGCATAGACTATTAAGTGGACCAAGTGATGTTGATTTCCCGGCACAATAAGCTTTTTAGCTTTTTTGAAATTAAACTCCAGATATTTTCCATAGGATTGGCATCTGGGGTTTTCGCAGGTCAAGGAAGAACTTCAATATTTTGCTCCAAAAACCAAGTTTGGCAAATTCTGGCCGTATGAGCAGGGCAGTTGTCTTGTTGAAAAATAATCTGGTCCTGATAAAGTTCTGTGACGGCTGAAAGCATAGTGTTTTCTAACATGTCCACGTAAAGCTGTGCTGTGAGCCTTCCATTGATTCAAAATAGAGCACCATGACCTCTAGCAGAAATCCAACCCCACATATTTACCGAAAATCTTCCAGCGCGATCTCATAGTGCGTTCTTGGTGGACGATACACCCGAATTTGTTTTCTGTCACTACAGGACTGTTTTTTTTTTGCATCTATAAGTTTAATTTTTTTAGCGGCTACACGACATTTTAAATTAGAGCCTTTCCTTACGCGATTTCGTGCCGTTCTTACACATCCTGGAAATTGGGTTAATTTCTGCCTTTTTTTCATAAAAGCGATAAGGTTATAATCTTGTTCATAAGTTGAAACTTTCAATAAACCAGTCCCTTGTTTTCTCTCTATTGTCTGATCTTCTTCCCATCGTTTTTTAATTTTTATAATCGTGGTTTTACTGCGCCCATAATGTCTAGCCACGCCCCTAATTGACCATTGACCATAATTGTAGTTTTGCCAGGAGTTGGGCTTTATCAAATAAAAAAATTTGTGGAGGCATTTTTATTTATTTGTCAGACTGAAATACAGAATGACATAGTTTGACAGTTTAAGAAAAATACAATAATGGGTGACTTTTTTTGTAAAAATAGACCAAGGTATTACAACAAAAAGTATTGTGTACCACTTTTATGATGCCGATAGTGTACATGCTGCGCAGAGAAGGGCCTCTGATATCTGTATTCGGGCGGAAGTCTTTGGTTTCTTACAGTTAAAAGGAAGACAGATTATGCTGGCATAATACACGTCTATGCGTACGTCCTATGAGCAACATAAACTGTCTAATAGGTTATTACTTGTGATTTTGTAATTTTGTTATTTTTCCGTTAAAACATAATTCAAAGAGCAATAAAAAAATCTTCTGTCAAAAAGGCTTTAATTATCCTCTTTTCTTAATGGCCTTGTTTAACAAAATAGTAAGATCAATCCTCGAATACATGGTATTGTACCCAAAAAATATTGTGCTTTTAAAATCATTTATTAATGCAAGACACTAATTTTTGTTAATGGCGTTTAATCGTTTTTTTTTAAACAAAATTACCTATCATTTTAGAAAAGGAAAACAGAGAAAGCATGCGTAATTAGCCCTGCGATATATGCCGGAATAGATTTTTTTTGTGTTAATTATAACCTTGTGAAAGCAAAATTTTAATGCAGTAAGGTCGGGTAACTCAATGGCATGGGTTTTCTCAAAACCTTAGAGCATAAAAGCAAAATAAAGTTGCAACCTTCATACCCCTGTAACTTTTTACTATAAGAAATTTAATCAAAAGGTTGTATATCCTCTAATTCTATTTTGATGTCCTCTATAAGCCTGTTTTTTTGGCAACAAATTATATTTGCAAAATTGACAAAATATATTGCAGGCTTAATTTTTTTAACATTACTTAGTTGTAGTAGTGGAGGAGTGGCTTTTTTAAGCCTAGCAAGTAGAGTCTTTTTTACCGTGCACTCTCGACTGATGCACGTGCGCCTTATGGTGCCAGTTTTATTTATCTCAAAGGACTTAATCTGACCTCATCATTATCATCACAGGCAATCACTCGATACCGAGTATGATTTTCCTCTATTCTGTATCGTCGCTATCTGTTGTGCATTTTTTGATGGTTATGTAAGCCAATTCTGGAGCCGCACACCCTTCCACAATCCTAGCACACCCAGTCTCTGGTAGCAGCCCGGTGTTGTTGGTCATCCATTCTTCCATTTTGTCGCTCCTTTTTACGTTCTCTCTTTACCGTCTCTAGTCTACGTCATTGCTTGTTTGTGCTCCCTCATGGACTGTTCGGCGCCATAAAGACCTATCGCTTGCTGTCGCCTCGAAGTTGTTTATATCGATGTGACCATTCATCATATTGCCTTTAAGAACGTCCTTGTACCTTTTTTGTTGACCTTCTTGATTTTTCTTTCCCTTCTTCAGTTGTCTATAAAATATCTGCTTTAGGAGACGTTTTTCGGGCATGCGGATAACGTGACCAGTCCAACGAAGCTGGTGCTTAAAGATAAGGGCTTCTATACTAGTTGTTCTGGCTTCTTCTAAAACACTTATGTTTTTTCGTCGGTCTTGCCATTTGATTCTCAGGATTCGTCTTAAACAACTTTGGTGATATTTTTCTAGTCGTTTGATATGCCTTCTGTAGGTGGTCCATGTTTCGCATCCGTATGTTAAAGTTGGTATTATAACTGTGTTGTAGACTTGAAGCTTGTTCTCCGCGTTGACTTCGTGATTGTTGAAGACTTTCTCCGAAAGCCGTCCGAACGCTGCGCTAGCACATTTTAGGCGATGCTGTATTTCTGCGTCAATAGTTGCATTTGATGATAGGTGGCTTCCAAGGTATGGGTAATGTTCCACGTTCTGCAGAGGATGGCCATTTATGAAGGTATTTGGAGCTTGGGGATTCGTACCTAGTTCTGGTTGGTAAACAATTTGCGTTTTGGCAAGATTGACCTCTAGGCCAATGTTTTTGTAAGCTTGATTATATGCGTTGATGACACCTCTTTGTCGAGTGCAGGGATTTTTGGACTATGTAGCATGTATCCACAGTGGTCCACCGAATCTGAAAGGTCATCGTAGTCCATGTTAGACTGGCATCTATCTAACATCGCTATGGCCCCAGCAGTCCCACCAATCGATGTCTTGGTCAAATTGGTCGGAGCCCTAGCTGATTCCTTTGGAATATTCACATCGAACACCGACACCTGTTACCTCTTGCTAGGAGTCCCTGCTGGTTCCTTTGGAATAGTCACCTCGAACACCGACCTGCTACCACTCCTGCATCCAATTTGGTTGAGGCCCAGCGACATCTCTTGTAGCAGTCTTGCTGTCCGAAAATGCAGGTCATGATCTGTTTTTGGGTTGCCTGCTGTCATCCCTCGGAGTTCCTACCTTGTGTTGTTACTATGTGCACAACGTGGACTGCAGAACTACTGAGGGGAGCCGCTCATTGCATGGCGCTATTGATTGAAGCAATCTGATCTCGCTGGAATGGACGATGTTCACTAGTCTACGGCGGCCTCCTAACTTATTCTATGTTCTAGTAGCAGTATGCTATGTAGATATTTGATTTGTTATTACCAATTTACCATCAATTAATAAAACTGACAAAAAGCTTTAGCAAAATGGTAATCGTGTTATTATAGTTTCTAGGTTTATCTAAAAGATGTAACTGCCGTGCTTATAAAGAAGAGCGATTGTTACAAATTTGCGTTATTTACTTTTTTCCGTCAAAATATTGATTAAGAGGAGCGAATGACACACGTTTTCTGCACATTCGCTGTTTTTCCTTAATATTTTGCCCTGTTTTGTAATACAATCGCTTGGAGGCGTGCCGGCCCTTACACATTCGCTATACTTAAAATGTATTTTTCGCGCCTGTTTTCAAGTGCGCAAGCGAATGTGTTATTATTTCCTCTAGTTTTACATTATAATAAAATTATATTTTTGGAACTAAATTCAGTTTACTATTTCCTTTAAAACTAGGAAATGTTATTATTTTATTTATTTTTACCTTTTTAATAAAGTAGATCAATTTGTTCTCTATTTGGCTTTAAGCACATTTTTTGCGTAGAAAGATGTTTACTTTTTCTTTTTTACGAGTTTACAAAATGTTTAGTTTCGGCGTACAATTTAATTTTTTATGTAAAAATTACTTCAAAATCTACTTCTCCTTGTTTATTATATAAATCATACTAGTGAATAGTAATACTAATCTAACCTTATTTAATCAGAATATCAAAATCCCCCAAAACCAGTGCCTGGCTACGCCGCCGCTGTCTAATTCCTTATTGTTCTTTAAATATAAGATTAAAACTTAGAATTTTTATTCAACATTCGCTGATTTTGACAAAATGTTGTTTAAATTCTGTATGTAGTAATGTTAACAAAGAACGGCGAAAAAGTCATAGCTGTAATATTTGCTCTTCTTTCTTAACAAGTTCTAGAAAAAGTTAACCGAAGTTAACAATTTTTATAAGAGATTTTTTTACGGGAAACTTAAGCAAAAAAATGTAAAAAAATAAATTTTTAAAAAAGCTAGAACTACTTTTAAGAAGTTAAAAACTTCAAAAGCGTTTTTCTCAAAACTAGAAATTTGCACATTCGTCTTCTTTATTAAGTACCTATTAGTATTATTACAATAGATGTTTATGTTGCAAGTGCGATATGAGCATAGTTACAGTGGGAAATTTATTTATGGTGGGATCGTAGATTGAGTGGTGGTCATCACAGAGAGTAGTAATATGCTTTACCTCAAGGTAATGGGTCTTAAGCTCAGAGAATCATTAGACTATTGCTTCTTAGCCCTGAGGTAATAATTCCCAGGATTTCAGTTTTGAGAGAATGAATATGAGCTCTAAAAAAAAGCGCCAGAATGGGTTAGAAAATTAAAATTTAAGCGCAGGCGTCCACCAACAGTAACGCATTCTCCGGTCTGAAACCTGCAGATCTGCCTCTTTCAGATTTGGAGAGAAATGAACCAGATATTCCTCGTTAAAAAATCGCATGAAAACGATCACGACTAACTGTTAATCGCGCACGGGAAATTCCACACGTTCCCGAATTAAATATCGGATACCAGGGCCCTAATTCTTGAGCAGGGAACGAATTTCGAATGATCGCACGTCGAACGCATTTCGTATTCTTAAGCGGTGATCGCTTATTCCATTTTATCAAAAATTGGTGTTCGCGCTCCCCAACTCTAAATCCAAGGATCGGTCCCATTTCTCAGGCAAGCATGCGCGTGAAATGTATATTTATGTTAATAGTTATTTTTTCTAGAAAGCCGCCAAGGGAGGTAAAGGCACTTTATGCATGTTTTAGGTACAAAATTTTACCTACTAGCGTTTTATACCCTTTAAAAAAAACATAATAATTTGAAAATTGTTTTCAAGATTATTAACTTTAAAAAAGAGTATACCATGCAAAAGTGTGAAACCTAGAGTTTATTTCTTTCAAGATTTTTCTTAAAACTTTGTAATAATTGAGGTGAACGTCACGTAAATCAATTTCCTTTTTTATCTTTAAAGTAAGCTTCAGCATTGAGTACTTTGATCACAATAAAGAGTAAATATTTTTTTGCTAGGTCCTTAAAATATGCCATAAATATCTTCTCTTTTAGCGAATTGACGCTCTTTTTTTTGCACCATTCGTCAAAACCTTCCAGTTCTTTCTGATCTCGAAGTTTTGATTTTTCTGTCATCAGTTGGTCGAATGCATTATTTGCAGCTTCTGTAATTTCGTCGGGAATTATTTCTTCCTCGGAACTATCCATTTTTTAATTGTATTTTTGCAAAGAAAAAGAGACACTATCTAATGTAATACATTTATTTCTATAAAGTTTACAATTATAAAAAATAACAAAAAATAGCGATAAGTTTTACAAATAGAAATAAATAGAGAAACTTACTGAAGTCCCTAAAAGGCTTGTGCGAGACAGTTTTTTAATTCATTTCCATTTTTGTTTAATGCTTTCATTATAGCATTCTGAGAAAAAAAGTTTACCATTGATTATACCCAGAGTCTATATATATGTAAATAAAAAAGTAACTGGACAAAAATTACATATTAATTTTAAATTTTACCTATGTAAATAAACTGCACCTAAAATATCTATAAATATCTTTAAATCAAAAGTTTTAATTTCCTGTGTAGTATCAGACGATAGACATGAGGCCCCAGAAAGGCAATAGTTCTATGCCCCTTTACTTTGTTTGATTTTATTGTTCGTGTATTTTGTGTCTTATATGTCTTCTATAGTGTTTCTCTATTTATGTTAGTAACTCAGAATTTGTAAAATGTAAACTTAGTTAAGATCCATCAATCTACTTTCATTGTACAAAAAATCTGTTGAATTTAAACGTGTTTTTTTAGAAAAATGCGCAGCATGGTGTCTTGAATTGTTTGTGGTATTATTAAAAGCTTCCACCCAACTCACAATTCCATATTGCAACAGCGTATAGAATAAGGCAAAGAAAACCACCCTTAACTGTCCCATGTTTAACACTGTTCTCGACTGTTTAAATTTAAACATAATGACCCGTTACTTGTCTCGTTTTTTAGGTGAATGTTCCACTTTATCTATTTCCATTTTTTATACTGGGACTTTTCCATCCATTCCAGGATCAATGCCCAGGATTGGCAAATTGAGAGCCAAGTGTAAAGGTTTTTGGAACAAACACACCCAAATATTTTATGTTATCTGATTCGTTGATGAATATAACTTTTAAATTTTCCTGTTGCAGTTTTCTAGTTGATGGCAAGTTAGCGTCACACATTTCTGTAGCTGTTACCAAGGGAAAAACAACATCTGTCAAAATGTGACGTTTGTTAATAGTCCGGTATACTTGATTCTTTGATGCCTACAATCACTTAGTATATCTATTACCAAGAAATAACATCTGTCAAAATCTGAATCTAGAGTGCCTATAAAAATTACAATACTTATTTATTCATTTTGTGATATTTTTCTATTACATAACTAGACATTCAATTGATTTTGCGATATTACCTAGTAATTTTATTTGTTTTTATTTAAGCAAAATTTTTGATTCTTTTTTTTTAGTGCGGTCCAGCTCCTTTACCGCACTCAGTGCAGTAAAATACATATTCCCGCACTCAAATGAGTTCGATAAAGTGCATTTTACCGCACGCGAGTAGGTAATAGGTATTTACCTAACAAGTGCGGAAAGTGATACTTTACCGCACACGATGAGCGCAGCCGGTGGCTACAGGAAGGAACTACTTGTACAGTCAGACACATAATAAAATACATATATTATTTTGGTTAATTTTTTACAAACACTTACTTATTTAAATATAAAAATATATGAAAAAACTTAACAGATCGGGTTTTTATTAGCGAAAGGTTTTAGCTCTATACAAACCTTAACCAACTTTGTACTGCTCCATGCAGCTAAAAACTGTCTTTAGCTTACAAAAAGTTTTTTGGACCCTTTAGAAATATTAAATAGGAGGAGGGGTTATAATTATGTTGAGGAATGTTATTAAATATAAAAGATAACAACATTTTATTATGTTATTTTGTTTTATTGATTGGGAAAAAAATCCCAGTATAAAAGTCTTATGTTTAAATCATCACAATATTTTCTTCAGGGATTTGGTTCGCAAAAATCTGAATCACAATTTTCGGCATTCTTCAAATAGTCCCATGCTCTCTAGATTTAATGGTAGTGATCCAGCCTGATTTGAATGGCATTTTAGACTTTACAATAACTTGTTAATCCACTATATAGCTAATCCCATAAACTCGTACGGTTTTTAACCAAAACTGATTAAAATAACTCACTTTTGAAAATCTAAAAAAACCGCTTGCCAGGCTTGACAGACTTTGACAAGCGGTGGCAAAAACCGGCAGGTACAAAATTAAAATTGTCATATATCATCATATAGAAAGGGGCAAGGTAGGTATTTACTTAATACAAGCATTACTTTTAGTCTCCGCCGTAATGCGCTATCTTTCTGTTAGTCTCGGTAAGTTATTATGTTGTCTCTGTTGTTACCTACATAGTCTCTACCACTTACAAAATATGCCAAGAAAATGTTTACAACCTGTCTTCGTTCGAAAAAAAATATTCCCAAAATTTTATAAATTAATCCCGACATACTTTATTTATTTTAATTAAAGCCGTATTGTTGCTAAATTACTTTACAATCTATTGATGATAATGACTAAAAGCTTTATTAGAGCTAAATGGCATGTACCTACTCCGCATATACGCAGAATAGTAATTATGCAAACAAAAACGACAAGCAAGTCATTATAGTGCCCAGCTTTATCTAAACCATGCACACCATCAGTGTTTTACAATTAAGTTAATTACATTGCAAGTGCGTTATGAGTAAGGACCCTAATCCTAGAGCAAGCTCTAAAGGAAGCGAAGCCTGACATTTATTTTGTTTGCCTCGCTTTTTTCATCGGCGGCTAGTTATTATTGTAAATAGTTTTTTTATCAAACGATTTAATTTTATTATTTATTCCTGTTGTGTGCCATGCTGCAAAAAATAGTCCTGCGACGGAGTTCAGCTCTTTCAAGTACCTAAGTTATAATTAGTCAAGAAGTATTTTTTTTTAATAATTTATTCATAACTTAAGTATTTCTGAATGCCTGTCGTTTTACTTCTTTATCAAAATACAGAGAACCCGAGTAAAATCTGTTAGATTTATAATTTTTGCGTATATTTTTTACATTATTAACTCGCGACTGTATGATAATGGACTAGTCGTGCTTTCGGGCAGCACTTTCTTATCGTATTTATCATCCATTCAAATATTTAAAATAAGAACGAGCCGCCCATGACAAAAGCGAGGCAAACAAATCAAAAATGACAACTCAAACTTTCAAAGTAATGTCACGCTTCGGTTCCTTTAGAGCTTGCTCTAGGATTAGTGTCCTTAGTTATGACCATATTATAAGTGGAAGTATAGGGCGGGCCACAAAATTCCGCACTTTTTGGATTGGCTATAACTTTTGACCTAAGTGCTCGATTTTTAAAGGTATTGGTTTCTTAGAAAGATAAAATGTGTTTTTCAATTAAGTTATAAAAAAATGTGTAATTTTCACACCCCGGAAAAAATGTATATGCGACAAACAAACTCTAAAGCTTTTACTACAAATGCTCAATATTTATGTGTATATTGACGTATCATTTAACTAAATCTATTGAGAAATGAAAAAGTTATAAGCTTTTAGATTATGAGTGTTTGGGCTTAACATTGCAAAAAAACACAAAATTACATATTTTTTCAATTTGCTATAACTTTTGGCCTGATTGCTTAATTTAAAAATAAAATGTCGTTTAAAGATACAAAATATGAGAAAAACTAGGATGGCGGATAGTTTAATAAAGAGTTAGGTTTTACACGTCTTATTTTTTTATTAAGTAAGACACCAGGCAATATATAAATACTTCTTCAAGTGCCATGCTCTCTTCGAACGTTGACTATCATCAGCGCGATCTGCACCCCGTCCACTGCTTATCGGAAAAGTGTCGTAGTACTAACACCATACTATTGTCTAAGATTTTTAAGCCATGATATCCGTCTATGACCTGGACCTCTTCTACTATCAATTTAAAAAAAGTTTATATTTGTCATTACATCATGTCATTACATCGAGAATTACATCATCTTAAAAGAATTTTTTTAAATCTTTTTTAAATTTAATTTTTATGTTCTTATTTTTTATTTCTTCTGGTATTCTATTGTATATAATAATTCCATCACAAATAATCGATTTTTTACCAAAATTACATACTGATGCGTTGCAAATAAGTTTTTGGTTATTTCTTGTTCCATATGAGTGGTTAACATTACTTGTAATTAACTTAATGTTAGATTTTTTACTTTCACAGTAAATTGAATGAATTAAAATGCCTAATTTCAAAATACGTAGATTGTTAATATCATGGTAGCCCTTTGGTTTATAAATGTTTTCTGTGGGTTCTAAGATGGAAATTTATGAATGCATTTGATTGCTTTATTTTGTAGTTTTTTTAATGGTTTTATTTTGGTTTTATTTGCAAACCCCCAAATAAATATCATGTATTGTAATTTGAAGTAAATTAAAGCCTAATAAATGTTTTTTAGGTATTTTAGCGGTATCTAATGTCTTATTTTGTAAAGAACACCGATTAAAGGAGAAATAGAGTTTCTTAAATTTTTAATATGTTTATCCCAGCTTAATCTTTCATCGATGTATAATCCCAAAAATTTTATGAAATTTGTATAGTTAATTTCATTGTTATTAAATTTGATTGGTTCTATTTTTTAATGAATTTTCTTTTTATTAATAAAAATATAAGATGATTTATTATAGTTAATTGTTAGTTTGTAAGAGTAGAGCCATTTTTGAATAATATCTAGATCAAACAGTATATTACTATAAATTTGGGAATAATTATTTGCAAAATGAACTATTGTTGTGTCATCAGCAAATAATTTTATTTCACCTTCTAGCCTTAAATTTGTGATTGAATTGATATATATTAAAAACAGAACTGGACCTAGGGATGAACCTTGTGGAACTCCGCAATTTATTTTTCCTTTAGAACTTTTGTGATTGCCAATTTCAACATATTGGAGTCGATTTAATAAATAATTTTGAAACCATAAAAGAGCTTTGCCTCGAATTCCGATGTTGTTTAGACAATTTATTAAAATTTCGTGATTAACAGTGTCAAATGCTTTACACAAATATAAGGATACTATGCAGCACTTATTATTTTGGTCAACATTATGTTGAATATTAGTTACCATGTCAGGTACTCTAAAATCTCTAAATTTGCGAAAACCGTATTGACATTTGAATAATAATTTTTTAGATTCTAAATAATGTTTAATTCGGTTATTCATCATTTTTTCTAAAATTTTTGACATTACTGGCAGTACTGAAATAGGCCTGTAGTTATTGCTATTGTACTTTTCGTTATTTTTATAAACAGGTAAAACTTTAGCAATTTTCATATTATTGGGAAATTCACCTTTTTCAAATGAAAATTTTGATAAATTTAAAATTATTGGAATTACATATCCGTTAAGTTTTTTAAGAATTTTTACAAAAATGTTGTCGTACCCAGATGTTTTTTGATGTCCAGTTCTTTTATGATTTCTTCAATTTCTTTACAAGTTAGTTCTTCTAGATAGATTGAATTTAGATTGAACGAAAAATCATTTTCTAAGATTTTGGATATTTTCTTTGCCAAATTTTCGCCTACATTTATAAAATGTTTATTCATTTCTTCACAAATTTCTGGTTTGTTTTCAATTTTTTTGCCATTGGCGATTAAATAGTCAATGTCAATCTTATTTCCTCTATTATTTTTTGTCAAAAGAAAATTTATATTTTTCCATATTTTCTTTGGGTCGCCAGTTAAAAATTCTTTCTTGTAATATTTTTGTTTTATTTTTCTGATTTCTTGTTTGACTTTTTTATTAATTTGTTGATATTCTTCCTTAGCTGCTAAGTTTTCTGTAAATTTTTTTGTTTTTTCGTAATTTGAATCCCTTTTTTTCATCAATTTGGCTATTTCTTGATTAAACCATGGTTTGCTATCGTGTTTGATTTTAAAATAAGTTTGATAAGAACATTTTTTAAACTTTTCAGTAAGTTCGTTATAAAGATCATCACAGTTTTTAAATTCACTCAATTTTTGGTTAAGTTAAATTAATTCCTGTTTTAGTTTATCAATGTCATAATTTATTGATGGTATCAATTTATTTCTTTCATTGTTCGTGTCTTTTTGATTTGTAATAGATAATATTTGTACAAAATGGTCGCTAAGTGGTTTTTATAGATAAATCTATAAGGGCTAAAGAGCTTGTTATAATAAGGTCGATTAAAGTTGAAGATTTTTCAGTTACTCTTGTTGGTTTGATAGTGTTACAAAGTTTAAAGTTGTTAGCTTTGTAAACATCTAAAAGCCTGTTGCTAAATTTGTCTTTTTTTAAAATATCAATATTCATATCAGCCAAAACAAAGCATTTTTTATTTTTTACTGCAAACTTTTCTAATTTTTGGTCTAAAAAGTTTATAAAATTGTCTTTTGTGGTTCCAGGAGATTTCTATATTCCAAAAATTGTTATTTCTAAAGACTTAATTTTACTTTAGATTCTTCTTTATAAAAATTCCCAATCCGCCTCCTTCTTTTCCTCTTGTAGCCTAAACTGATTCAAAATTTTCGAAATTGTAGTATTTTATTTCATTTTTCTTAACCCAGGTTTCTGTAATAACTATGATATCAATTTTTTCCTGATTTACGTATAGCTCAATTTCTTCTAATTAATTTTTGATTGATCTGGAATTTATTTAAAATATTTTCATGGTTTTGCTAGTTGTTAGAATTATGAGCTATAACTATTCATGGTTATAGTGGTAGTTTGTCGAAAATTTGGTATTTGCGTACATGCTGTTCGCATATTCTTCTTTACAGTCCCAATATTTATGTTTCTTGCTACAGTAGGAACAAACTCATTTAGCGTTACATTTTTTTTCTTTATGACCATATAGACAACATCGGCCACAAAACATAATATCTAGTGCTTCTTTTATTTTACATTCTTTCCATCCTATCCTTAGTTCTTTATTTATCAATTTGTTGTATGTGGTTCCACTTGTGGTTGCATAAATAATAAATTTTTGGGTGTATTTTCATTTTCTACTTCCGACAATGTTTATCGTATCCTCCATATTTATGTATTGGTGTGTTCTAAGTTCTTCTAGTAATCTTTAGTTTGATAGTTTTTTCTACATCCTATTATTACTATTTTTGGTGGTTTTAGTTGAGATATTTTAACAGTATATCTGTTATTTAAACTTCTTTCACTAACAGATTTTATCTTCTTGATGTGTTCAACTGAATTTGATTTTATAATTAGTCCTCCATTTTTTATTTTCTTCACATCTATTACTGATTTACCTAGTTCTTTTGGATCAATTTTATCTTCAACTTCTTATTTAGTTTGTTCGTATGTATTATTACAACGGCCAAGTTTACATTTTTCTTATTTTCGTTTATTTTATCTTTCATTTTCGTTTTTAGTATCTCAGAGTAGGTGATGGAGTTTTCTTTTTTTGACTGTATTTTCTCCAAAATATTAATTTTTTCAGTTAGGCAATCTATTTTCTTTTCTAGGGTTCCAATTTTATGTAGTAATATTCTTTATTCTTGATTGTTTTGATTTTGATGTAATAAATCAAATCTGTTATTAATCAAGTTAATGACATATTCTAAAGTATAGTCCTGATCTATTTTTATATTGTTCAAAATTAACTTACTAGAATCTTGGCAGTCATTGCACGACCATAGAGATTTTTTTTTATTGTAATTACTTCAATACGATCGAGTACGATCGAGTGGTAAATTTAAATAAATATTTTTTGGATCAGCATCTCTCAAGTCTTGTGAACATATGGGAGAAGATTTTTTTAAATATTCGAAGTAATTGGAGTCTTGAGGGTAGTCTTTTAGAAGGTAGGAACTTTCATCACTTTCTTCATCATCATGTTGTTTATTGTGTATTTTTTGTGACTTTTTTGACATAGATGGTGACAAACGTTTTTTATTTACCATATTTTTTCTTATATAATTCGATTCCGGTTTGTTCTGTGTATTCTTCTAATGCTCTGGGTGTGGAAAACATTAACGGTTCTTTTCAGAGTTAAATACTAATTTATTTTTGCTTTTTTATACTGCTCTTTTTTAATTTAAAATTTTACTTTATATTTAAGGTGACAGTGAAACCTTCAATCTACAATTAAAATTTCAAGCTCTTTATTTATTCTAAAGGGAACATCCATATTAGTTACCTGGTCTATCCAAGTAACTGATTTGGAAATTTTTTAACTTCTTTTTTGTTTTAAAGAAATACCTCTTCCTACACGCATGCGACGCAGTATTATTGTTTTTGCACCATGATAAAAGTTTTTTAGCAGACTTAGCAGCATCGAAAACACTTATGGGAAGTTCAAAATATTCTTCTTTACATTCCAATTTGACACCAAGACAAATCAATAAAACACCTGACGCCTGACGATCACTATTGACTGATGCCGTTACACGACTTAAGTCACATAGCAACAACAAAACAATGAAAATTCTTTAACACCAGCATGATAGGATAATCTTGTCACCAGCTAATATCAACAGGAAGCTTGAATCAAGAAGGCGCTGTCTAGGCATAACTACATAAAACTATATTAGAATGCCTCTAAAGCAATCAAAAATCTTTAAAAAAATAGGGAACTGCACTATGTCAGAAATAATAGACACTGAAAGTTAATTTTCAGTTTTATCAGCATTCGTATTCTTATATCTATCAAGTCGACCAATCAAGCAGGTGCACTTTTAAAATCATGGCGAATGCGTGACAGCTCCAGCTGATTAAATGCACAAAAACTCGTTAGGTACGATAAGGGAGTCGTAACGTTACGACCGTCCCTGCGTACGAAACGATGTTCTGAAGCATTTGATCAGCTGAAGCTGTCACGCATTCGCCATTAGTTTAAAAGTACACCTGTTTGATAGGTCGACTCGATAGAGATAAGGATACGAATGTCGATAAACCCGAAAATTAACTTTAAGTGTCTAATAAATTTAGCGTGCTTGAACGTGAACTTAGCGTTCGTAAAAAAAAATTAACGTACGGCGTACGTAAAAAAACTGGCTTTCTATGAACGCTATTTTGTTAAAATGGTAAAACTAATTTTTGATGAAGAAAATCGTCAAAAGCATTCGTAGGAAAAAAATTAGCTACAACTTTTTTCCTCCTGCGAAAAGTGTCTTTTTCGCCCTTGAACTACTTTCTGCAACTGCCGTCACGTGCGTAAAAATATAATTTTTTCACACCTATTAGGTAAATAGCCATTAATTAATTAAGAATTAAAAGGTTTATTAAAGCTGGAGGGTATGAACTACACACGTACGCAAAATAGAAATTATTTAAACATAAACGTTAAGCAAGTTTTTATAGCTCCCAGCTTTATCTATACGATGCAATAACAGTTAGTGTTATTGCAACAGTTATATATATTGCAATTGCGATACGAGCGTGATTACATATACGAGTGGAAAATATTTCCACGTGGTTACCAGACCCTATTTTTACTTCTGTGTAATTCCAGGCGGACATGTCTTCAACCGACAGGCTGGACAGGTGTTGATTTCCTGATATTCTTAGTAGACTACATTTTAATGCTGACAGACCATACAGCATACGACATACAAATTTGTTAACTACTAGTATTAGCCTACAACAGACACATATAATCTATTACTTAATCACATCGTTTTGTTTTATGTACCTATGATTAATAATTTTTTACCGGAGGTGAGCAATTCATATGGTTCATATTCGCATGTAAAACCGATTTTATGAAATGGTCTATGTAGCTATTCTTGAGATCAGGAAAAAGAATATAATTCCTCACAAATGCGCGGTTCTCATTGATCGATGCCGCTCATTTCTCCCACAAATGACAGCAATGACAATATTTTAATAGAAAATTGCCTCTTTTATTTCTCTAACTAAAAACCAGTAGTAACAAATTTCATCAAAAGTCATGTTTTTAGTGTCATTTTCGAGGGAATCGGGGGCGTCGACCAATAGGATATGTGCGTTTTGGGGAGAAATAATTATTTACCTAAAAAGTGCGGAAAGTGATACTTTTCCGCACGCCACGGCACGACGCGAAGCGGAGTTCGAGCAAGCCGTCAAGGGCGTAAGAGACACTTTCCGCAAGTGGTAGGTACAACATTTTTCCTATGAACCTAGAAATCGTCAGTTTTTTAGAAAAAAAAAGCTTAAATCTTTTTGGTCTTTTAGGTTGGAACACACTAAACACAAAAAATAAGGAATGAAATTGATGCATTCTCTAAAATAACTCCAAAAAAAAGTTTCAAAAAATGAATGGGGAAAACTTATTTTTCCGCTCTAGTGCAGAAAAGTTACTTTGCCGCACTCAAAACTATTTTATGTCATTTTGTATGAAATTAAATAAGAAACTAAATATTTTCTTCATTTTAAACTAATAATAGAAAAATCAAAAAATTTTAAACTAATTCAGCTATTTGTAATAAAAATTAAAGTTGAAGCTACAATTTGTAGCGAATTGCAGGTTTACTGCTGATTGAGCTCCTTTCAAATGTGCTTTCATTTCACTGGCGTTGATGATTTGACCCGTTTTTGAAGAAAAAACATAAGATTGCTGGATTTATATGGATTTTATGACACTGGACCTTTCTTCTTGGCCTTGATAAATGGGAGATGGTGCCTCACTTTTATTGCGATCCAGCTGCGGATTTTGATACACATTATTTAATGGTTTTTTTGATAAAATGTTTTGCGCATTTTTTCTCTTATTTTCTAGGAATTCGGCCACAGAAGTGGACTTCCAGCCCACATGCCTTTTAATATTTGTGATGTTGCTTCCTGCGTCCGCTAGCATTATGGCCGATGATTGTCTGAAGCAATGGCCGATGTATATTTCAGGATTGTCGAGGCCCAGATATCCTGCAATGTTACCTGGCATTTTTACAAACGTATTAATGCCGACGCATTGATTAACGCAGTTTCCAGCTTTGTAGCTTAGGAAAAAACGATTTGTGGTGCAGTTTAAGGGACGTAACGACTTATATTTTTTATATAAAGCGATGTAGCTATGTTCACAAACCGCACATTTTCTACATACCTTTGTTTTAGTATCGGGTATGGTGATCAGGAAAATGTCTTCTTTTTCTTCAATGTTGTCGATGGTTAGTTTAGTTAGTTCTTCCCTGCGACACGCCCCAGCTACGCCGAAGATAGTGGCAATTTTCATCATGAGATAAACCGAGTCTGGCGCTTCGCTCAAAAATTTGTCCGTGTCCTCCTTTTAAAGCCTTCATTTTTGCGTTTTCAAAGGCTGTCAATTTACAAAAACTTTTTAGATCGATGTTATGCTTGACTTTAAGGACCATTTTAACAATAGAATATTTGGACCATAAAGTAGAAGGAGCGAGTTTCTTCGACAAACAATAAAAATAGGCCAATATTACCTCCTCTTTTGAAGCAGCCACTACTAATACTCTTGCTTTTACACCATGATTCCAAAGCTTCGTATTCTTTGTTGTATCTTAGCGAAGATTTCTCGGGAATCAGCGATAGTGTGGCCGCATCCGCAGCCTCCAAAATCTCCTGAGGCATTTCCTGTTCGGAATCTGAGTCTATTGTGTTAAAAATAGTAGATACTACAACGACGCTGCAACTCAAAAAGCTATCAAACCGTTTTGTTTCTATTGTAATTTGTTGCTATGGTATCTAAACAGTGATGCTGCAATTACTCACAGCCACCTTAAAAATAATGACATTTGCATGTTTGGTGTCTATTCTGTTAATAGAGTGCTAGAGTAAAAACTGTCATTAAAATATTTAAGGGCAGCTTCTAAAAAACTTCGTGTATGAATAGAGTACCTATGAGAAACAATAGTAATACCCACATAATAAAAATTGCAAAAAACTGTTTACTGTTATTGCAGTTCCATATTTTCATTGAAATTAATGTATAAAAAAAGTTCAAGGGGCAATGCGGCAAAGTAACTTTTCCGCACTAGTGCTACTTCCCGCACGCAAGACACTGCGGAAAAGTACACTATTCCGCATGCTCGTAGAAAAACAATATTTCGTTTTCTCCTTTTATAATTTCCTCAGACAGTTTTTAAATTATGATGACTTTTTTGATTGGTAAAATATGTTAAGCTTTGAAAAAAAAACACAGTAAAATAACAAAGTAAAATGGAAAAAATTTTTATTGGTTAATTTTTTTATTCCTCTTTCCGTTAAAATAATAACAATATATAATATTAGGGAAATTTTAGAACGCATAAAATTTTGACAACTTTCACAGTCGCTGTGGTAGTACTACTAACACGCATCGATTTTAGCAGAGTTTTTGGAACACATTTAAAACTGTCACTCGTAAAAATTGGGCTTTACCAGAAAAATAACCGCAACCACAGTGAAATGGATTCGTAGCTTACGGCGGTGGTAGCGGTTAATTACCACAACGGAATGACGTTTAGCTATTGCGCAGATGCAGTAATTAGCACAACCACTACGAAGTGTCAAATAAGCGTTCCAAAATGTCCCTATATCCCCTATTATTTAAATTAAATAAACTTATGGAATAGCCATGATGTTAATTTAAGGCTTAAACAATTTTTACTATGTTTTTCTCAAATTTGTGCCATGATTTTGCTCACATTTTAAAGCTTTCCTTCCAAGCTTTCAAATTCTAGAACAAAACACTCACATTTTTTAAGTTTTCACTGTTTTCTAAGCGTTCAAAAAAAGTACTGCCAAAAAACATTTTTTCTCTGTTAAAATGAAAAATATATTTAACGTTATTGAAGAGAGACAGCAGGCTATAAAAAATATTTTAGAGAAAGATGAAAATAATTTTAGCCAATTATTTATTAAAAATTTCTGTGTTGTCATCTACCTGTCATCTTTAGTGGCGTCGAGCATACTATTTTTATTTTGCCATCTTTATCCAAAAAACAGCAAAAATTGTAATTTTTCAAAGCGTGTAAGACATAAGTTGGTATTAATTTCTTTCAATCAAAATTCTTTACAGTATTTAAATTTACCAAAAAGCAAATCTTACTATAAGTGTATTTTTGCACGTCTACAAATAATTTAACAGGTATATAACTAAATTATTTTAAGGTTCATCATTGCCCTACCATTACTTACCTCGCAAATTCGACTATTTTTAATAATTTTCCGGTTTGGCAAATGCATGATCTCTTTCCATTTTTCTTGCGTTTCTTTTTCCATTGAACAATAAAACAATACAAGGTCGTAGGCGTGAGTATTTTTAGTTTCTTTTTTTTTCTAATTATTTTATAAATAAATTAAAAATAGTTTAATTTTCATAAGCTTTTAAATTTTCTAAAACATTTCACAAAAGGCGTAGGTAGGATCAGATTTAAAAACAAAAATTTATTTTGTTGTGACGTATAGACGCCTTCCTAAAAAAACTTTTTTTTGCTTAATTCGCTATTTTAAAGAAAAAAAAATTGTTCACTCATGCCTATTATCCCCGACGCATTTCAAACAAATAAAGCTCATCTTCAAAGGGTTCCAATAAAATTTAGATTTAAAACAATATAACTTTGGTCAGAATACAATTTCTTAAAAAAAAACTATTAAAAAAAAGGAATGCTAAACTTACTACAAAAAGAGAATCCTGTATGGACCATACCATAGTTTCTAAGGCAATACTTAAAAAAAAATAACCTATAAAACATTCACATTTAAAAAATACAAACAAAAAATTAATTTTATTTTTGGACAGACAAAGTAGTTGACATTTTTAGTTGTACTCTTTCAGTAAAAAGGTTTTGTTAATTTTAGAGAAAGACTCCTGAAAAATACATTTTGTTTGAAGCTTTGATAAGAACCATATTTGGACCTTTACAATTTATTTTATTTGTAAGATTTTAATTTCACGTAGCTCATTCGGAGCAGCGATCACCCACGCACCCTAAAAGTATTGACTTCTGCAGTGGTTCTTTAAAAGCAGTGATAAAACTACCGCACAAAACTACCCGGATATGAGCGAATGCACCAAAAATAAAGAGCAAAAAGTTATTCTTTATCTAATTTTAAATCATTATCATGAACATTAAAGTGACTTACATCGCAATCTCTTTAAATCTGGGTTATGCGTTAACCTCCTCAACATAGGAAATTTACTCATTGAAAACGTATTAGTACTATACAGAGACGTAGCCAGAGAGGGGTGTTAAGGTTTAAAACCGCCCAGGAGGTCCAACCCAAATAAAAAGAATTTTATTAAATTTGTTTATTGAATAATCATCTTAACACAATCTTTTGTTGGATTTAAGAAGAAAGTTTCAATTTAGAAAAAAAAAATTTAAAAATTTAAACCTACGCGGGGTTTAAATAGTAAACACTCTGTAGAACAAATTAAAATTGGGGTTATATGTCAGTCTAATTAAAACTTACCCTTGTTAATGAATTTTTCCAATAAATACCTGATGTCACACAAAGATTTAGATGGGTAATAATAAAATAAGGAGAGATTAATTTTGTATTTATTTAAAAGGTGTTTTTATTTATGAAATGTATTAAAAAACCAAATGCAAATTTTGTTCACATTTCTGTCACTGTCGAAATGTCAGTTTAAAAATATTAGCGCTGCGTTCAATCACAAACAGCGAGTTCAGATCTTTTACCTCTGCTTGCACCTTGGCTTGCACCAACCTCTACTGATGAAAGCTACAGCTTTAAAATGAGTGTGCTTTTAGTAAGTAAAGTTTTCTTGACTGAGCTTTTAGATAACCTCAATGTTTTAATTTCAGTTTGTAAATAAACTAATATAGTTGTTTTGGGTTTTTTGGTTTGGTATATTTTTCGTGCATAATCAGTGACCTTCACTTATGTTTATTTTGCCTCGTAATGCCCTCATAAATATATTTTTTGTGCTGAAAATGGGTTCAAAATATGGCGTTTTTCTGGACAAAATTGGAGGTGTTTTATTGATTAATGAACAACTTGGGATATTAAATAAGGTAAATTATAATCCTTGTGAAAACGGTTACTTAGGAAAATTATGAACGAACTTATTATCAATTGCCACAAAACAATCCTTTCTGGGGGTTATAAATGTAAACCACCCCCCAGAGGTGGTCTAAAAAATCACCAATTTTAGAACCTCAAACACAGATTATGAAGCTATTATGTGCCAAAATTTTGGGGTATTCGCTATTTGCCAATTTGAAACCTGTCAAAACAAATTAGTTTTAGGGCATTTTCTTCTAAAATATGGTATTTATTTTGACAAAAAAAAACAGTTTTTCAGTGGTATTTAGCAATAAAAATACAAAATAATCAATAACTTTGTGTCTTTTCTGTATGGGTAAGTGTTTTTTGAAAACTGGTTTTAAAATTTAGTGCCCCTCACAGGTGTAAATATTTAGACCTGTGTGAGGTACTACTTTAGAACTTAGTAAATCCTACTGTAAAAGTTTTGTGCAATAAAAAACTTTTTACGTTTTAAAGGAAACTGTGCTCCAATAAAGCAATAATTGTTAATAAAACCGTCCTACAATTCATAATATTTTGCCATTGACCTAGCAAATAAAACTTAAGCTTTAATTTTTCTTTGCCTGAATAAACCCAGCTATAATCTACACAAACCTGTGTCAAACCAGAGCGCCTGCTTTGTTACAATATTGTTTAAGGCTAACAATAGCAATTATAGTAGTTATTATAATATGCTTTCGAACAACTCGTTATAGCACAGATAAACTTAGCAATGTGCTCCGTGGTCCTATAATCTTGACTTGTGTGCGGGAGGTCCCAATTTCGGTTCCCGGCCAGACCAACAGAAAATCTGGTGACTGGTTGTATGTGAGTGTCAAGACTTAACTGTTGATATATTTAGATAACACTGAGCGATTGATCCTTTAAAAGAATGAAAAGTTCCAGTATAGAAAATCTGTGCTTCTAGCTTTGTCATTGATTGGAATAAACAATTGGGTACTCTCGCTCTATCGATTCAAACATTATTTTTAATTAAGTTATATTTACTTGGTATTTATTTAGTGATATGGGTTTAAATTTTCCAGCAATTATTTTTTGAATTATGATTTTGTATGGATTTCTGGTTTAAAATACTATACTTCTGCTTAGTATTTGTGCTTAATTTTAATATTTCGTTTTTCTTTACAGTTTCATACATCATTTTATTATACATCAATATGTACTACCTTACTACTAAAAGCAATATTTTTTTTATATAGAAGATTACAAATTTAAAAGTGCTGAAAAAAGGGTGAACGGTAAAAGAGGTTTTTTACATTACATTAGATAGTTAACGATAACTTTAACATTATATGAAATATTGCCCTTTTGGTGCAGTTTTTACGTTGACGGTCAGGTTATTGGGATATTTTATTAGTTTTTGTTTTTAATTTTCAAAATAAAATTAGTTTCTTGTGGTTCTCCATTGAAAGCTAAAATTAATACCTTCTTAATTAAGTTCCAAGAAAGTAGAGAATAAAAACTATGGAAATTTATTGCTCTTATTTAAATATGTTTTAAAACAGGTACCTATTAAATATAACAGAACGCTCAAACAGAAAAACACGCTTGGGTGTGTCTTGGGTATAATGAGTGCAATTCGCGGCGTTGCCGTTGGCCGCAAAAAATTTACCGCAAAACCCAAAACCGCGCGACACAAAATCGCGCAAATTTTTACAGCGCAAACTCTTTTTCGCGCCCATGCAAGCAATTAGCGCGCCTGTACTAACCGCGCTTACATATATTTCGCACCAACAATTAGCGCGCAAGCCGAATACAGCGCAATGTATTACAGCGCTAAACAATAACCGCGCCTACAAAAATACCGCCTTGACAAGTAGCGCGTAAGTCAAATATCGCGCAAGTTATGACCGCGCCAACCAAAAACCATGAACACAAAAACATTTAGAGCGCAAAATAAAATAAAAATTTCCATTTCCACAACCTCCTTATTATACAGTGAGTTAAAACGTAGAAAAATCGTCTCGCTTTTGAAAGGCTTGTGGCAAAACCAACTTAACCCGACAGAACATAACCTCCCACCAAACTCGCGCGCGCGGTTTTTGTGTATTTTTGTAATTTATGCCAAATGCGCCTTGCTTTGAAGGCGCGTAATATTAGAAAAGGCGCTTGTAACAATGGGCTGCGCGCTTTTTGCGCAGGAGGAGTTGTAGTAAAATGCAGCAATTACGTTCGCGATTTTTGGTGGCGCGGTTGTTATCATTCCGCGTTTAAAAACGAACGCGGCAATCATACTCTTTTTTGTATTGCGCGACTTTGGTTTTTGCGATAGTTTTCCGTGCACAGTTTTTGACAGGCGCGGTTGTTAAAAAGCGCGGTAATTACGTGTGCGGATTTTGTATATGCGCGGTATAAAACAAGTGCGCGATCTTACTCATTGCGCGGTTTAAGACAGGCACGATAATTAGTTGCGCGGTATTATGTCGCGGGGTTTTGGTTTTCGCTGTCGGAAATGGGCGCGTGGTTTAATGGAAGTCCACCAAAACGCAAATATATCTACTACAAAATTCTTATGTTAACTGTCCGTACGTTTGCAGCGTTTCACGGTAGCCTTTAACCATCAAATTCAATGTCAAAATGTCAACGGTGTCAAATAAAGTTAGTCGTCCAGCGTCCAAAAACTATCTATTATGTCTGTTTGGAAGCAGCGAAAATAAATCAAGAAAAAGGCACTCAGATGTAGAAAAATCCAGAGCTTTAGATTTGGACACGAACAAACTTTTAAGAATTTTAATTTACGAAAAATATAAAACCAAGTTTCAACCCTAGAAATAATTTTAAAGAAACTTATAGAGCTGGGTAAAACTTCTTCCAAAAGCACTTTAACAAAGAGACTTAAATTTTGAAATTAGTAATAAGCGCGCTGCCACACCGGAAAACCGCCGAGGAATCTTAAGTTGGTTTATAGAAATAACTTAAAGAAAAAGGAAATATATATATATTATTTGAACAAAACTTGGTGTAACATATACGCTAAACTGCAAAGCATTACGCAGAATCACTCTACATATTTATGCTTTGAATGGTTCGTTTAAAAAAAAAAAAATATTGTGTACCTAGTAAAAGTTGCGAAAACTATAATTACCAGAGTTTCATAGTATTAGATATTCAACATTCAAGGCAGTCTGCAAAAACCCAATATGAGGGTAAACTGAGTTCGGCATGTATCGGCAATTATCAGCTGGTGAATAACTAAGACAGGCCAACATATTTAGTGGAAATTTACGCCTGGTCTAGTTTCTCTGTAAAAACGCTGCCTCGTTTAACTTTGATTTAAATGGATTTTTGTTATTGGCGACGACCTTTTTCTCCTTCCATTTTATATGATGTTGATTGTGCTATTTTTGATTCAGTTGTATCGCCTTATTGAGATTTTTGTCTGCGTTCTTTAAGGCGAACCTCCATTGATCGGTTAACGTGCAGTTAGACTGTGGTAGTGTCGTCGTCGTTGCATTGAATCTGTAGTGAATTTTTTTCCATAGATAATGCAGAACAGAATATTTTACAGATAAATAGTTAACAAAATTTTTTGGTACACAGTTTTTAATATAATTTACCTTGTTTAATGTTTTAAACAAATATTGGTGATAACAGACCCTCCTGAAAAATTTTTGAATATGTTGAAAGCTCCACCTTACATATTTCTTTTGTATTAATCGAGTAAGTTCAGTTTTTTATAAATATATAAGTTTAGTTTTAAAATAAGGGTTGATTGGGTACCAAAGATGGACAAAATAAAACTTAAGAAGAAAAAAATGTGGTAATTTTGTAATTTGCATACATACATAGAGCCAATAATGTGTTCCGTGATATTAGCGATAAATTAACAAGGTACTATAGTAGTTATATCTGATCCGCTGATTAATCATTCTGGTTTATTATAATTGCGAAGGAATTAGAGCCTTTTTTCTAAGTGACAAAAAGCGCTTACTTTTAGCATTATTTGCATGGACAAATTATATCAAATAATTTACCTTCTTAATCTTATACATTGCTTTAGTAATAACCTTTAGAAAAATTATAGTACCGTATTATCAGGGGTGCACGGTAGTTGTAGTGAAAAAAACTCACACAGAATAGGTAGATATTTTCCGGCGCACATGAAAGATATGGCATGAACACACCAACTTTAAGCATGGGAGTTATTTCGTGGAAACGCAGACAGTCGATATTTTCAATAAATGAACAAAGTATTATATTTACTTATGTCCCTATCCCCTGACCAGCCGAAAATAATAATTAATAATGGTACCTATCAACAATAAACAGCGGCGCTATATTACCCCTCTCCCCTTTTCTACGTCAAACTAGTAATTTTCTAAAATTGTTTATAAAACTGTTTAAAAGTAACTTTTTTAAAGAACATTTTCCCTAAAATATTATTTATATTACCCACTAGACATATTACTTTTATTAGAAACTAGACACCGCCGCGCCGCTTTGCCTGCGGTTTTACCCATTTTCCCGCTTTTATTCCTTTAAATGCCATTACTGTTGTTTCCGTAAACCGATTTTGATGAAATAAATTCCTGTGTGTTGTCTAGGAACACAAGGAATGTAATAGTGAAAGTATCATCAAAATCGGCTGGGCGGTCTATGCGTGATACTGGAACAAACAGACATACATACAGACAAAAATTGTAAAAATTGCATTTTTGGTATCTCGTTTGGTCAAATAATAAAATATAAAAAGAATAGTCAATGTAAAATTCAATGTACAGAAATGGTCCTTTTATAGATTTATTATATGTATAGATAAACAACTAATTATAGTCAGCGGATAAGTGGCGATTTTTCCAAATTTCATAAAATTTCTGTTCAGTGGATTTTACCTAATTGTCTCCCAAACAGATGGACAGACACCATCAAAAAACTTTATATTTAGGTCTTTTTTTGCCGATCCCATTAGCCTATACTATAGTATAGATGGCTAAAAATAGAGTTCTAGATTTCTACATAGCCGGTACCTACTAAGTTTTTGTTTATGGGTAATAAAAATAACACGACCGCCTTATTTATAATATTGCTATTGGTATTTTGATAGAGTGATGAAAGAGAAAAATTTAGAGATAAAAAGTTTGGTCACCTCTACTTGATAGCTGTAGGTATTGCAGTATGTATATTGACTATATAAGGCTATAGGTATTTATATTTATATAGTTTAAAAAATATTCAATGTACAGAAATTAGAGATTTACCAATAAATGTACCAATAAATTTTAGAAAATTAATAGTTTAATGTAAAAAAATGGGGGGGGGTTACTGTATCGCCACTACGTATTGTAGGTAGGTAACATTAATATTATTAACATCGGTTGGTCAGAGGTTGGGGACATAGGTAAATATAATACTTTCTTCATTTTATTTTATTGCAAAGATCGACTGTATGCTTTTCCACAAAACCACTCCCAAGCTTAACGTTGGTATATTCATGCCATCTCTTTCATACGCGCCCGAAAATATGTACGTATCTTTGTGTGAGTTTTTTTCACTACAACCACCGTGAACCGCTGACAATACGGTACTATAACTTTTCTAGAGGTTATTACTAAAGCAATATATCAGATTAAGAAGGTAAATTATTTGATATAATTTGTCCATGCAAGCGAAGTAATGCTAAAAATAAGCGCTTTTTGTCACTTACAAAAAAGGCTCTAATTTCTTCGCAATTATAATAAACCAGAATGAATAATCAGCGGATCAGATAGAACTCGTATAGTACCTTGTTAATTTATCGCTAATACCACTGAACACACTATTGACTGTATGTATGTATTCAAATACAAAATTACCACATTTTTTCTTCCCCATTTTTATTTTGTACATCTTTGGTACCCAATCAACCCTAATTTTAAAACTAAAGCATTTTTGAACTTATATCATATGTAAGGTAGATCTTTTAACATGTTCAAAAATTTTGCAAGACGGTCTATTATGACCAATATTTGTTTAAAACATTAAACAAGGTAAATTATATTTAAAAAAAATTATCTATAAAGTATCCTGTTCTTCATTATCTATGGATAAAAATCCAGTACAGCTGCAATGCAACGAAGACTACACTACCACAGTCTAACTGCTACTATAGGTATCCCAATGTGGATATCCCCACACTCGCACGGTATCTGGTAGATGCAGGTCTTGATGTCATTTTCTTGGAGTTTAATTTCTTTCTCTTATCTTTTCTGAGATTCCTTTGTTGCATAAAATTATAAGTGTCGCCTTTTTTTCAGTATTTACATCTGTGGTCCTTTGTCTTGGTGAAGTCTGAAGCGTTTTATTGATCGCGTAATTTGTTTTGTTTAAAGCGTCATTTGTATTGCAGTTTTGTGGATGTGTCGTGGTTTGATTTGAAGTTTAGATATAATCCAGTATGGGTTGATTTGCTATATACATTTATGATTATGGTGGAATTGTTTTTCATGACTCTAGATAAACTTTGTGCAGTTTATTATGCTGTTGATATGATTAAATAAATGTTCCAAGTAGTCCATGTATAGTACCCAATTTGGACCTCTGCTATGATGTTCTTTTTTATATTTGTTTTTATTGTTGGCTACTACTAGCGAAAGTAGTGATCTCGTGAGCAGACTATCTTTCTGTCAAAAATATCTGTCTTTTTCTTAAAATTAAGGATTCTGTAGCATTTTAATAAATATTCAATGGAATGGGAAGGCGCAAGGGTCGTCGCCAAGAAGGAAAGTCTATACAAACAAAAGTTTAAATAAGCATCGTTCATACCCATACTTTTCGAGGATAACAGATTCAAACCGTGGAAAGATACATATTAGTATATGAGCTTCGGTAGCCCTACTTTTTGTAAGTATTCATCTGATGACGATTTCAGATACATAAGAAATCGAAACGTTTTGAGAAAAATAAAAATGATCGAAGTTTTAAGCTTCAGTTTACTCTCAACTTCAACATTATCTCTCTCCTTTAAAAAATACTACAGTGTTATATAAAAACTGATTTCTGATTTGTCTAACCCATTACTGAATTATCTATCTAATATAATCTAGTACTTTTGATAGAATGTCACAATATCCAGTATGTCCTGAATAAACCAAAACTTGAGTATTTGTAATCGATTCTAACTCGTTTTAAATAAGAATTTTGGTTTTTCTATATTAAATTTATTTAAGTTTTTATCAAAATAAATCTATTAAACATTTCTGTGATTTTATTTTTTTTTTGTCCAAGAAGAATTTAATCATTTTTGTTTTAGTTTTCGAAATTTAAGATAAAATTTGAGGAAGTCAAATATTTACGAAAAGTATAAAAATACAGCGAAAATGATTGATAAATTTAGTCTTATTTATATTATTTTGGTAATAACAAAACTTATTTAAAAATTCCATAACATACCTACAAAACACCATTATTTTGTCTTTTGTTATTGTGTTGCTATAAAAAATAATAATATTTGTTTTAGTCATGGCTTATTACGGTGATTACAAAAGACTAAATAATATGCACACGTGGAGGCCAACATTGATATTAAATAAAATTTCAAAAACATTTTTTTAAATAATTAAGTGTGGCGTATTTTCGATTGTTATCTACTTGTTCAAGTCCAAAAAATAAAAACATATAAGCAGTTTTAAAAAAATACAATCACTTTCGAAATCCCCCTGTAGCCTAGCACAAATATAAAATTATATTTCCTCTTACGAGCGTGCGGAAAAGTTACTTTTCCGCATGATTTTTCGTTTTGAAAGTTGTACTTTTTCGCACGATTTTACATTTCCGCGCGATTTCTTTCGCACGATTTTCAATGAAACGCACAATTTTCACTTCAAAGGACAATACTTTAAATCAAATTACTATCTATCGGTACTATTTTTCATTCAGAAAATTCATAGCCTTTACCATTAACTTAAAAAGTCACATGCAGGCACTTTACTAAAAAAAATCGTGCAGAAAAGTAAAATCGTGCGTAAAAGTAAAATCGTGCAGAAAAGTAACTTTTCCGGACTAGTGCTGAAAAGTTACTCTTCCGCACGATTTTTGTATTGTTAAAAATTAAGATATTTAGGACTAATTAAATATAATTTATGTAACTATTCTATCTAACGTGTCATTTTGTAGCATTATTATAAAAAAAAAAATTTAATAAATAAGATGGACAAAAACCCTCGTAGGAAAAACTTTGTACCTAACTCTTACGGAAAATGCCTTTTCCACCCTTGAAGGCTTGTCCGAACTCCGCTCCGCGTCGTTCGTGCAACTGCCGTTGCGTGCGGGAAAGTACCACTTGCCGCACTCGTTAGGTAAATAACTATTCCCGAAATCTAGATTTCATTTTGAAGAACGTCTCTGACTGAATCTGTAAATTGTGTAAATCCAATTGTCTTTTCTTTTTCTTTTTTCTTGCGTTTCCAACTCTTTACTGCGTGGTTACTTTAAAGGGCCCTTAATTAAAATTAATTAATGAGTTGCTGCTAGGAAAATGGGATTCAAGTTGCGTTTTAGATTGTGAATGCGCTTCTTTCATAGTAATAAGCGAAGTTGAGGCGACCACGCCGCAACAAATTTGAATGCGGTGTTGTCAAGTAAGGCTTATTAATGAGCAGGGAGTGCAAGAATAATGTATCAGGCGCATATTACTTTATAAACTGTTTACTGTTTGAGCTTAACGAAGAGGAAAGTTAATAATTTTATTTCTTAGGAAGAGCAGCAAGCAAATACGGTTTTCAGTATCAATTATTCCAGAAGACTTTTTGAAGGTTGAATGGAAGGCTATACGTTAAGCTAACGTCATTTTTTCTTAATGAGTTGTAATACTTCAAGTAAAACCTTTAATTTTACTTACTTGGAAAAGTTTTTTCAATATTTCAAAGCTAGCAAAGAAATTTAAAGCTGCTGGAAAGTCGAAGACACAAGTTTTTATGGCATACAAAATTAAACACCTATCATATGATTCATTTTGCCAGTTTTTAAGATACTTCAAGCTACTGCGAACATAGGGGGAATCAAGTCGAATTTACTCTCCGTGCCGTACGACCGAGGTGGGGTCGAAGCACGCTGCAGTGTTATCTTTTTGAAATTTATTTTGTTTTATTTCTGCCTTGTTCGAGAAACAGATTGGTAAGTTCTTAAGTGAAATAATACAAGAAATTTTTTTGGAGAATTTTGTAAATCGCCCAGAATCTAGTTTATGAACGATTCATAGGTTTGTGCAGAATTTTAAAAAGTTTGGTTGTGTAGCGCCACGAAACCAGAAAAACCCCACTGTTTTGAATGACGACCAGGAAGTACAAGATGTGATGATTTGCGCTGCAGTGGAGGAAAAACTGAAAGTTAACTAGCCACCAAATTGCCGAAGCAGTTGATACGTCTTCTGCCTCTGTCTTACGTGTTCTCAAAAAGAATGGTTATCATTCTTAGAAATCATCAAAAACGCATCAAAATTTTCCGGAGGACAACTATCGTTGTATGGAATTTTGCGAAACAATGATGGAAAGGGATAATCTTGATGAACACTTTCTGAGATCTATTCTTTTCACAGATGAAAGCACTTTTCCATTATTGAATCGTCATAACCCAACACACGTTCGATATTGGTCGAGGGAAAATTTGCATTTGTATTTAACGTAAGAACACAGTATCTCCAAAAACTAAATGTTTGGGGGGATATTTTATTTTATTGACGACAATTTGAATGGTCCCAGATACTTGGATCTACTGCAGGAGCCTATTATTCCAACTGCTAGGCAGTTGTTAGGTGTGAGATTTGGTGAAGCATGGTTTCAACAAGATCGTTGTCCCGCTCACAATGTTGGCCTTGTTAGGGAATATCTTGATAATGTATTTTCTAATCGGGTTATAAGTACAAGGGGAACTATTTTATGGCCAGCTCGATCACCCGATCTTGCTCCTAATGACTTCTATCTGTGGAGTTATATCAAAAATAAAGTTTACGGGCATCAAAGGGCTAATAATTTGGAAGAACTTCGTATTAAAATTGAAGAAGCTTTTCAAACTATCACCCCTAAGATGCTTGGAAACGTTAGAAGGGGTTTTTGGGCTCGGATATTGTCTAGCCGAGCAAGGAGGACTTTTCGAACATTTGCTCTAATTTTTTTTTGACTGGGAGAATCTTTTCGGTTTTTTAGAATGGGCTATTTTATTTAGAAAACTTGCTTTTATTTTGTTTCTCCTTATTATTTTCATTGTAACACGTTGTTAGTGATAAATCTAAGCAGTTGAAAATAAAACGCTCTTAATCATCAGTGAAAAAAAACAAGAAAATTCCGGTATCAAAATTTGCGTATTTATTAACCAAATTCCGTTTTCGTAGACTAAACTTCCCATTGCATCGTGGTTAGAGGCATACTAAAAGCAAGCCGCGAACGATGTTTGCAAGCCTGAGTGTTGGTTGTGCCACTGATAGGTGTGCGGTGTCCCTGTGTGTACGTACACTGGCAAATTGGACTTCTTCAGGCCTATGTTCGCAGTAGTCTGAAGCGCTCTGTATACGGTTTACACTGCGGCCTTTAGTTTAACAATGAACAATTTTTCAACGTTTTAACGTTGCGCTGCGGGAAAACAGCGTATAAAGACTGAAAATTTAAAAAATGCAATAAACCTATTTTAAACTGTAGCCATTCTAAAAGAGTACTTAAAAATTGCTAAGGCTAACTGAAAAATCATTAAAATTTAGCAAGGGAACAAGATGTTTTTAACGATTTACACAAATGGCGTAGCGGCGCAAATCAGAAAAAGAAAACAGTACGGCGGTAATAATCATTTCCTGGTTTCTCGAAAACCTAACCGTCTTGCGACTAAGGAGGTACTAATTTTCAGATAAATAAATAAATATATGTTTATTATCATGTTTACATTACAATAGATAAAAGTAAAAGTACAAAGAAAAATTAATAATAGAAAATTAAAATGAACAATTCACTTTTAAAGTGGTTTTACCCACTTGTTGTGAAAAAAAGTCAACGTAAGGTTCTATGAAAGACACAGTAGAGATTTACTAAGTTAGGCACTATCAGCATATATAGTCACTTTTACGATATAGTCACTTTTAGGATGTTGTCACTTTTAAGATTAACAGTAAATTTCTAAACTTAATACTAGGTACATATACATATAATTTTGGACATTTGAATTATTTTTTAAAGTAACTACGATTGAAATAAATTTTCAATTTGTTTATTCGATTTCAAAATCCATTCCTTCATTAGTTTTTTATATTTGTGCCTTCGCTTTTCTCTTTTGATTTCATTTGGAATTATATTATAAAGCTTTGATGCTAGAGAGGTTATACATTTGGTTCCTATTACTTTATTTGACCTACATATCTTGGATTTTTGATTAACAGCAGTCCTAGTTCTATGTCTATTTGTATGTATGTATGTGTGTATTTATGTATTTGTTATAAATCACTTTTATAATCCATTTTTGAATTGTTTTTAGTTTAGAGATCTTGAATTCATTTACCCCTCCCCAGCCACCCAATCCATAGGTTAAATAAGATTGGACCAAATTATAATATAATTTTTTAAGGTCTGATAATTTAAGATAGTTTTTGAGACAATAAAATCTAGAAATTAATCTTAATTTATTAACAAGAATTTTTATTTGCATATTCCAACGCAGCAACGCAGATGTTGGTCAATTGTGATTCCCAAGTACTTTACTGATTCTTCGGCTAATAATGTTTTGGGATCTGATATATTGGGCGTTCCCGAGTTATAAGAAGAAAATGCAAGGATATATGTTTTATCAGTGTTAAGTGTTACAGCGAAACTAGCAAGTTTACTTTTTATATTTAGCTCGAAAACATCGTTCGTATAAATGAGGAACTTCGTAGTTAATTTTTCTTATAGAACTAGTTGTTTTGTCTGCTTGTGTTCTATCTATCTATCAAACAGCTTTTTGAGAGTTCAAGGCACGATCCTCTGATTCCATGTCGTTCTAGTTTTTTTTAGTAGTTTTTTATGACACACTGGTTGCGATTCTTCAAAAACCGTGAGAAAATCTCGCCCTTAACAAAAAATCTGACGATTTTTAAACACAAGTTTACACTTAATGCTTTTTTGTCAGGACTATTTGCTAATATTCCTGAAATAGTTTTATGCATAAATAAACCTTTAAAACTTTTAACATACAAAACATAGGCAGCCATGGAATATTTCGCTGTCACCGTTCAGAATAGTCACACAAATTCTGTCTTTCCTTTTACATGGTGAGAATTTTTGACGTTTATTGGTACGCGTAGTAACAATTTAGCTCCGCCATAAACTAGTCCTGCAGAATATCTTTAAAATATTAAATTTACAAAATGTTAATAAAAAAATTACCCAGTTTTTCCTACAACATTGACGGTTGAGATTTTCTGTCGTTTCTGAAGAATCGCGACCACTGTGTCAAATGCTTTTGCCAGATCAACGAAGATACAAAGTGAAGCGTCTTTATTATCTAGAGCCTCATATATTTGTTTTGTTAGGTACACTATTGCATCTTTCGTTGATCTGTCGAACCGAAATTCAAACTGATTATCTGACAGCCTCTTGTACTTCTTTAAGAAACCAACTATCCTATTTTTTAATATAATTTAAAAAAAAATTGCAGGAGTTCAAAATAAGTGTTATGGGCCTATAGTTAATTATCGGATTTTTATTTCCTCCTTTATGTACTGGCTTTATAATACCAACAAGCTTTTGGAAAGTATCCCTGTTCCATACATTTATTAATAAGGTAGCTTATTTTTGGTGCGATAACATACGATATATTTTTAGGTGTTTCTGATTTAATTGTGTCGTGTCCCGGAGATTTTTCTGGTTTAAGCTTTTGTGTTAAGTGATGTACTTCTGCAGCATCAGTTAAATTCAAGAACAAGGAATTTAAATTATGGGGCTGTTCTGAAGTTCTTGATTAAAATTTCTTTTTTATCAGTTAATATCGAGTAATTCGTTATTATTTGTACTATTTCCGTTTTTTGTTTATTTTTTTTGCCTGTTATATTATTTACCAACTTCCATAGTTTCTGTGAAGAATTTGTATTGTTTTTAATTTGTCCCTCATAAAATTATTTTTTTTTGCTTCTAATAGTTTGTTTTTGTAATTTTTATGGTTATTAAGTAATTCTTGGTCTTCAGGATTCAGCAAACATTTTGTGTACATTTTATTTTTTGCTGAGGCAGATTTGACGAATCCTTTTGTAATCCAGTTATTTTTAGGTCGATTTTGTATATTTACATGTACTTGATTTTATTTTATAAATTAAAATGTTTGTGGATGCGTCCTAATCGTGTTCTTCATAAAATGAGTCCCAGAAATTGGGTGTTTGCATACTTTATTTGACTTTATTATAGTCGGTATATTTTTTGTCCGTTATGTTGTCACAGGTTTTTATAATTTCTTGTTTATCAATTTCAATAAATGCCATTATAGGGTAACGATCTGTAAGACTATAGCGAAAAGCCACTGACTTAACGTTCAGTTGCCTATTTTCCGATTTAATGAAAATGTGATCTATGCAAGATTTTTGTTGGCCTCTTACCCTTGTTATTTTGTTTATGTAGGGTAAAAAACGCAGAGAGACAGTTAAAACACTCCTCTGATAGATTCGTTTATTTTAGAATATCTATATTCATGTCTCCAATTAAAACCTGACGCCCTTTATTCATAAGAGTTCTAGGATAAGCATCCAGGCTCTCAATAAATTCGATACATTTTTTGATATATAGCTATATTGCAAATTTATATTTATATTTAAGGTTTGACCGAATAAAAACAGCAGGACCATTTTTACTGATTTTGCTATTAGTATAAAGAAAGTCATAATTTGGTATGTTAAATATACTTTTATCAAAGATTACAAATATCTCAGTTAAAACTATAATATCAAATTTGTCATTTAAACCTGAAATAAAAACCAGTAGTACATCTAGGCTCTAGAAATATTCTTAACGAAGACTGATTTTGATCTACCTTATTTCTATAATCATCTTGACTACAGACTTCAAAGGCGTCACGATTTCATGGCATGGCAGATACAGTTATATTTTGAAATTGGCTGCAACTGCATTGATTATTCGGCCACAATTGTCTCGCAAAGAGAAACGTTGAACTTTGATCCGGCGTTTTTTACGGCCGTTGAAAAACCCTCAATTTTTGAGCAAAAATAAAGGTTGTTAGAAGGTTGCCAAATTTACCCTAGTTAATAACAATGGTGTGGCGACGTTTTCTTGTCCATCATAGCAGCTGTTGCACAAATGACTCGTTTTTGTACTTTATGCAACAATTTAGTGTATTTCTTAGTTATGGCAACCAAGGCAACTACAAACTATTACTTGGGCCACTATATTTTTATATTGGAAGTAAAATTGAAAAACAAAATAATAAAATTGGTAAGTCTTACTCTTACCGCCGTAGGTGCCTTAAATAGTTATGGTTGCTTTAGGTATAAATGGAAAAAGTTTATACTTTAGGATTTAGTTTAGTATTTTGGTGGTTTTATAAGATAAGACATGGTCTTACCGTAAAAAAAAACAAGATTAAATGTACCAATATAATCCCATATTTTTAATGATACAATTTTTGGTGAAAAAGTTGTGTAGCTGCACTTAAATATAAATGATTACAAGTTAAGCTTTCGCGGTCTTTGTCTGATAGTATATTGTCTTTCGGGCTGTTGTGCCATCGTTCGACGTTTCGCCAATTCGAGTGCTCGGTATCTTCAGGAGATCTGTTCCCACAATTGGCTGAACTGGAGAGTTTGTGTATCGTGTCATCATCATCATAGGCAATCACTCGATACCGAGTATGATTTTCCTCCATTCTGTATCGTCACTATCTGTTGTGCGTTTTTTTGATGGCTATGTAAGCCAATTCTCGAGCCGCACCCCCTTCCACAGTCCTGGCACACCCAGTCTCCGGCAGCAGCCGGGTGTTGTTGGTCATCCATTTTGTCGCTCCTTTCTACGTTCTCTCTTTTCCGTTTCTAGTCTACGTCGTTGCTCTTCAAAAGTTTGTGCTCCCTCATGGACTGTTCGGCGCCATGTAGCTCTATTGTGGTCTCGAAGTTGTTTATATCGATGTGACCCTTCATCATATTGCCTTTGAGAACGTCCTTGTACCTTGTTGACCACCTTGATTTCTCTTTCCCTCCTTCAGTTGTCCATAAAATATCTGCTTTGGGAGACGTATTTCAGGCATGCGGATAATGTGACCAGTCCAACGAAGCTGGTGCTTGAAGATAAGGGCTTCTATACTAGTTGTTCTGGCTTCTTCTAAAACACTTATGTTTGTTCGTCGGTCTTGCCATTTGGTTCTCAGTATTCGTCTTAAACAACTTTGGTGATATTTTTCTAGTCATTTGATATGCCTTCTGTAAGTGGTCCACGTTTCGCATCCGTATGTTAGAGTTGGTAGGTCCACGTTTCGCATCCGTATGTTAGAGTTGGTATTATAACTGTGTTGTAGACACGAAGCTTGGTCTCCGCATTGATGTCGTGATTGTTGAAGACTCTCTCCGAAAGCCGTCCGAACGCTGCGCTAGCACATTTTAGGCGATGCTGTTTTTCTGCATCAATAGTTGCGTTTGATGATAGGTGGCTCCCAAGGTATGGATAATGTTCCACGTTCTGCAGAGGATGGCCATTTATGGAAATGTTTGGAGCTTGGGGATTCGTAGCTGGTTCTGGTTGGTGAAGAATTTGCGTTTTGGCTTGGTTAAATGCGTTGATTACCAGTTGTAGACCTTCCTCTATATCGGCCATTACGACGTTGTCATCGGCGTACTGCAGTTCGGAACGTCTACCGCCGGGAGTGGAAATTCTATATAGATTCGACTGTGGCCTACTTAACCTAGGAAGACTGCGAGCAAAAACTAAGGTCTCGACAACCTCGGTAATCGAACTGCAGAACTGCAAAACTGTATCGTGTACGACTGGTATTCAGGTGCGGTTAATTTTTAGCCTTTCTTTGCTTTTACGGATTTCTATGGCTTCAAGGTAAAGTCTAGAGTGATAATGTGCCGTTCGGGCCAAAACGTGAGTTTCCTCAAACTTTATTTGGTGATTTTCATTGTTGAGAGTATGTTCTGCTACCGCTGATTTTTCTGTATGTCCTAGTCTGCAGTGTGCCTTGTAAACCTTCTCGCAAGAGCATGTTATTCTGTATATTCTTGACGAGGATATATAATTATTTTTGTCCTTTGCTGATCGAAAGTAATGTTTTAGTTTTCTAGTTGGTTTGAAAATGGTTTTGACTTTGTATTTATTTAATATTCTACTAATTCTCTCCGTGATACCAAGTATGTGAGACATTTATCGAATTACTTTTTTTTAAATAGCCGTTTGTTGAAGTAATCATAAAAACACTCTTAGATCGTGCAAAGAGAATATGCGAACCAGATAAATTTAATGCGGAAGTAAGTCACCTAAAAAACGTACTTCAAGTAAACGGCTATTCAAAAAAGCAATTCGATAAATGTCTTAACACAAGTAATAAGGGAAAACAAGACAAAAAGGAAATAAGGTCCAAGAGATTTAAGCATTTTTACCCTACATACCTTTCATCACTGATTGAATTAGTAGAATCTTAAATAAATACAAAGTCAACACCATTTTTAAACCAACTAGAAAACTAAAAGATTACTTTCGATCAGTCAAGGACAAAAAGAAGTTTACATAGGACAGAATAAGAGGTCCATTAACACTAGACTAAAGGAACACAAGGCAAACTGCAGACTAGCAAATACAGAAAAATCAGCGGTATCAGAACATACCCTCCACGATGTAAATCACCAAATCATTGAGGACACTCAAGTTTTGACGCGAACGGCACATTACCACACTAGACTTTATCTTGAAGCCATAGAAATCCATAAAGCCAAGGAAAAATTAAATAGATCAAAAGAAACGCTAAAAATTAAGCGCACATGGATACCAGTCTTACAAGATACACAAACTCTCCAGTTCAGCCAATTGTGGGAACAGATCTCCTGAAGATGCCGAGCACTCTAATCGGCAAAACGTCGAGAAGACAAACCTCTACAGATCGACGCCCCAACAGCCCGAAAGACAACATACTAACAAATAAGTTTGTTTTTGTAAACGAATCTAAAACCTAAAATTGCAGATTAAATATGTTTTAACAAAAATATTCTATAGCCGCTCTGAGCAAAAAAAGCACGTAATTAAGATCATATATCTATGGACCTCTTCAGGAAAAAGTTTAATGTATACCTTGGAAAAATCCTTTACTTCTAAAACTTTTTTGAAACGGAACAAACCCTAATTTAAAGTAAATAAAACACCAAAGAATTAAACTTATCTCATCCGTAGCTATTTAATTGAAAATGTCTCTTGGTCTGGGTTAGAAATCCCTGGGGTATCTTTGAACTTATATTGTTTGTTTTTCTTTTTTGGAGAGTTTCTTTACAGTTTATTGCTTATTATTTTTTCATTGCACTTTGTTAGGTACGAAAAGGGAGACCTATATTTAAGTTAGATTTTTTTTGCGTTGAATAAATTAACCTTTTGGAAAATTTAACTGATTTGAGGCCAAACCAGATACGCGGTCTCATGCATAAATAGATAGCGGCAATTTTAAAAAATTGAAGTGCATTATACTTAAATCAGTGAAGATTTTAAAATTTTAAAAAAATTAAAGTAAATACTGACAATTAAAGGGCGTTTCACAAGTTTTTTTGGACTTTATTCTTGCGTCGAAGCAAATAGTTTTTCAGAAATAATTATATGTCTATTTTTCACAAAAACTGAAATAAATCGGATTGGCCAAGTTTGATAAACTATTTTTATTTTTTACTCTATCCTTGACAACTTTTCCGCAACTAACACAAATATATGCTTCAGAAAAACGTAACCAAGCAAGCGATGTTGCTAAAATATCAAAATGAAATAAATCCATAGCACAATTTAATATGAAGGTAAGGCAATGTCTATTGCCTGAGATCAAAGTTAAGTTGTGCTTATAACAAATAATTTCATTGAAAATTCCATAACAATCGAAATGTGTTTTTCTGACAGGTCACAGGTAAATATACTGAAAAATTTCAGTAAAAATTCCATACCAGTACTTTTTAACCAATCAAAATGGGTTTTTCCTTTTGATTTTTATTTCTTCCTTATTTTTATGCTTTTTTATTTACTTTTTTTTATTTTCTTATTCTCTCTTCTCTCTAGGAAATTGCTGGAGGGGAAAGGCTCCCTCATTCCCCATGAGTATTTCCTTCGGCGCTCTGCCATTCATGTTCTGATTTGATGGACTTGTCATCCATGTCGTCTGTGTTCATGGGTGGATTTCCCAGTTCTATGGTTTCTGTTTTTTTCTTTTCATCTATTCCCATCTTGCTTCCTATTTCTTTGATTATTTTTTCCATTAGTTGAGACAAAAGCCATGTCGAGATTACGGTTCTCGCAGGTGGTATTCCCAATTTTCTGTATTCCTGGGAGTTTTGCTCCATTGCAGGGGTCTGCGTTTTTGTGCTGTATTAGCGTAGGATTGCTTTGGGATTGATTCTTGTCTATAATAGTATGATCTTTGTCTTATAGTGACCTCTTGTTGAGGATATATTCTTAGCTTAGGGCACTATTGTATTTTTCGTGCAAATTGACTGCTGTAGTGTGTTTCTTCTGATGCAATATTGGTATTGTTCTGAAAGAAGTTTTTCCTAGCTTCAAATTAGGAGATATTCCCTTCTACCATAACTGTTTTAATTGCTTTTTGCCTCTTGTATTCTCTGCATGATCTATTGTCCGGTTCGTATCTGCGACCGCAGTGTAGGCATTTTTCCTCTTCGACTGAGCAGAATAGTCTGTCATGATCTTCAGCACATCTTGAGCATCTTTAATTGCTGTGGTATTGTTCTTTACTATGTCCATATTTCCAAAATTTTCGGTATATCATAGGGGGGGATGTATCGATACTTCTGATTCTGCGTAGTGTAGTTTAATGTTGACTGGTAGAGTTGTACCTTTAAAGGTTAACAGCACATTTCTGGTGGGTTCATTCGCTTTCTTAAATCTTCTTGCCTCTATGATGGGGATTCTTGAAACCGCATGTGTTAGGATTTCTTCATCTGGGGTTTCTGTTGGGATATCCATTACAATTCCCCTAACTGTTACCATTGACTTAGGAATATATGCATTTAATTTTTTATTCTTTATAAATTCACTGTTCAGGAAGTCATTAGCTGCTTTTGCAATATTGAATTCCACTAATAATCTATTTTTGCTCTTTTTCTTGATTTTGGCTACGTCATTAATATTATGTTTGTTTAGTTTTTTTCCCAAAACTGATTGGATGGATGTTTCCTATATTTGGTGGTTGGTAGTTTTTTCTCTCTTTTACGCTGGCGCATTCTGTAGGTATGGAAGCACTTGAGCCTGGGAAAATTTTGGAAACCGTGGGAAAATTTAATTTCTGGAATTAGTGACGTCAAAGCGCCGCCTGAAGAGTTTGTTGTTATGGAATTTTTGTAAATTTAAATTGGAAAAATTTGCAAATTGAATATTTCAATTTTAGCGGATTACAGTTGGACGCTTTGTCGAGAAAAACCAGAGGCTGCCCTTAATTTTTCATTATTTTATTATTTTTATTCCAGACTAGATATGTCAAATCAAATGTGAAAAGAGGAATTTTCTGATCTTTTTATTCCCTACTGCCCTACAGCAGCCTCACTATACATATATAAAAGGCAAGGTGTCTTAGCAGTACTAGGTTTGGTGAATGAAACAACGTTACTAGTTTTGCTACTAGTTGTCTTGCTACAATTTAGATGTGAGATTTAACATAAACCAGCATTGAGCTAACCCTGAATGATTTTGCCAGTTTTTAATAACCAAGGCGAGCTTATTATTTTATGAGAAATCCTAAAACACCTAAATTTTGTATACATAGTGCGTGACTATTATATATTTTTGTTATCCGATGATTTTAGAATAGACCCTTGAAAATATAATATGCACCAAAAATATTCTCTGTTGATTAGACAAGATGGAAATACTTGTCAAATCTAGACTTTCTCCAAATTGACGGCACACAAAACTGAACTGAATCTAAATCATATCTTTAAAGACGCTATATTAAAAAGAATCTGCCTGTTATTTGGATACACTGCCTAAAAAGTTAGTAGCAAAAATTTTTATGTGACTATGTTATACAACACTCTTCAGCACAAAAAAAAAAACTTGTGGTGGAATATATTACAAGAAAAAAACAAATAAAAAAGTTAAAAGGAAACTATCTAGAAAAACTTGACTTTTACTTGCCTACTGCCACAACTTTTAATGAGCTCAAGAATCAAAATGTTATGTCTCGATTTTATGATCGTTAATAAAACCATAATGAGCACTTAACACCTAACCGTAACTTTTCCCATCTTCTCATAAGGGGTTAATGGCTTTTTACTTGGTTCGAATAGTTTATGCTTTTTGTGCACGTGTTTGGACAGATAGACGTTTTGCTTTTTTATTCATTTAAGAAAAGCAGAACTTTTCCCCAAAAATAAACTATTTGACGTAAATCGTAAAAAGTTTGGAATGATTCAATAAAACAGAATTTAGTGGACATTAGTACGTAATGTTCTAATTTCATAAGAGCCACGATTAGAAGACTCAGTTTTAAAATTATCCATAAAATTAGTTCCATATATTTAATGCTGTTAAGCTATCGTTTGCGGTCATGAGGAACACAAAATAAAAGTAATACTTTATCCTTAGTAAAATCTGCAAATTATATTACGGGAATTTACGCAATCAATAACCAACATTCTAAAGCTTTCCTTATATTTTCAAATTCATAAGCTCTTGAAGATGAATATCGCTACCTATGTTAGGAACAAAAAATACAAATAATATTTTGTCCTTAGTAACACTTGAAAACTTAATAACCAGAATTTGCAGACTGGTTGATTTTATTTGTTACTACTATTTTAGAAAGGAGGGGGGGCACACATAACATGGGAGTTTGGTTAGCACAAGAATTAAACCAAATTTGTTGTTGTAGATGTTGAAGTCCTGATCTTAAACTTGACCAAAAAAAAAATCGTACGACTAGTTTCGAAGATACAGGGGTTTATTTGATAGTGCTAAGAAATAAACGAAATGTAAATATTAGCACAAAAAATTGGTTCTGGCTGCAATATTGCATACCACAAGTGTCTATGCGACTAAATAAAAGAGGCCCATAAACTCATTAATAAAGTATTAATTGGTTTTTGTTTTTTGTAATGGTATGAAATAAAACCGAAATGTCAAAATTCAATGAATAATAATATTTGTAGTACACCATAAGATTTTTTACTACGGGGGTATTCTAAGAACTACGTAAATCAATCACAATTTTATTTTATGCTAGTACTTTTCAAGTGTCCCAGTTATACCAACTGACACCACCAATTTATATTTAGACACATAAACTTTTCTCGCCAGCATTGCTACAAGAAAATTTTTTTGCAAATATTAAAATAATGATTGATTTGTGTACCTCCGAGAATACCCCCGTAATAAAAATTTTATGATGCGTAATTAATAGTACTTTTTATTAGTTTTTGACATTTTCTTTCGCATTTTTTGTCTATTTTGTAACGTATTAATTGGTTTTAGTACTTCTTGAGTGTCCCCGGTATACAAAGTGATACTATTAATTTTTAGTTAGTAACATAAGCTCTTCTGACTAACAATATTGCCACAGAAACCTTTTTTAGTGCAAATATTAAAATTCTGATTGATTTATTCACTTCTTACAATACCCACGTAACATAAAAATCTTATGGTATACCACGTACAAATATTATTTTTCGTTGAAATTTCGTATTTTACCTATATTTTGTACCATATAAAAAAGAAAAACAAATTAATCATTTTCAAATAACTTTTTGGTACTTCTTAAGGCTCCCCGGTATACCAAATTACTTTGGTGCAGTTTTACATAAGAAATGTGTCGGTCCGAAAAATATGTTTAAACACTCATTTTTAATTTAGAAACGTTGTTTTAATCAAATTAAAGTTGAGCAAAATGAACCAAACTACCCTGTCCCATATTAATTAATGTGTAACTCTGGCCCCTTCCATTAAGATTTATTTTTCCAAGACATATAGATACAAATTCTGTCTTCCTCTCCTTACATTCTAAAACTGCCACAATTTTCAGTAACGTAAGTAACGATTGAATCGATGTAAAAAGGTAATTTAATTTTTTCATTTTGACTAATTTATTATATTCATGAAAATATCCTTCCAAATCGCCAGCTTTCCAGGTTCATTCCCGCTTTTGGGTTAGTATGTTTGTCTCTTAAATCCTGTAAAGTAAGTTTCCGGTCATGTATCGTAGTTTTTTTTTTCCAACCAACTAATATTCGCCTATTTTTACACCTAGAGGTCACTAATAAACTTTTTAATTTAAAGTAAAAAAAAAAATAATAAAAAACAAATTTAAAAAAAAAATCCAAAACATAATTAACAAAAAAAATAGAAAAACTTATTGTGAAAAACGACTTAAGACAGACAAAAAATAAGTCTCGTGTTTCTTATCAATATTTTTAACATCCTTTTTATGACCAGAAATACTGTTGTCTATAGCGTGGTGGAGCCAACAAACTGGCAGAATTATTTAGAAGCCACACGCACAGTGCAAATAAAAGGCAAAAGGCCAGGAATCGCAACAGGTTTTTATAGTGTGTTAAGGATGTGTAGAATCCATTGAATTAAGGAGTTTAAATATTCTTTGGGGTAAAATGCCTTTTCTGTAGTCACCACGGTGTATCGAGAATTGGTCAACTAAATAAAACATTAAAAAAATAACATAAGTATATTGTAACGATTGACCGTAGCAGGAAATAGATCGTTAAGAATTCAAGAGACTGGGGGGAAAGTCTACCTGCTGTCAGATCGGAAAATAAATCGGTACTCTGTTTTTGGCGATATGCTAAGCAACAACTATTCGGCGGGCGAACCCAAAAAGAGTGAGTCCGCTCAGCGGCCACACGACCATACCAGTGGGTGTGACAGTTTGGGACTTGGACTAAAAGTACGGACTCGTAAAGTGCTCCTGTCAATATATTATCGAGAAAGTCCGCGGAAGCGAAGGGGAACCATAACCGAAAGTGGTACACATCTTGAAACAAAAAGAGGTTAAATCGGCGAGTGAGAACGGGTAAACCGAGCAGTGTAGAGTCAATTGGCCACCGTAGAATGTGTAATTCCAAATTTCGCAACGTCAAATCATTATCCCTCATCATTTAGGGTCACTCAGACCAACCCAATTGTTTTTGTATGTTTAGAAATAAAACCAATTAGTGATTGTCTGAGTTAAACTCGTGTGCTAATTTCATCTAGTCAAAGAGCTTACCTGGGTACAATAGGCATCCTTGGGGGATATCCCGTACCTCGACCCCCTAGGCAGAATCGTTTAGTTCAAGCCAACTTTGTTGACTTAATCCGGCCGTTGAAAGTGAAAGTTAACAACGAAATAAACAGGTAAGGGTAGCAAGTAGGCACCCCATAACTCCTATTATACTATTACATGGTGGAGGCACCGGGTTACAATATAATAGTATCATGTTCCTAAAATTTACGTAAATGGTGACGATCGTTTAAAAGTCCCTCATACCATCTTAGATGTCCTTATGTAAAAGACAAAGTCAATCATTAATTAAAGTCACGGATAACGTTACGGCAATTGACATAAAAGTAGCAAAATACGATAGTTTTTAGATTATGCACCTACGTATGCCTCACAAATTTAGATTCTAGGAAATATTTTTCACATATCGTTCCATGAAATCCCGGATAAATTTGGACAATTTACAAAATACTTCTGGACTTTTCCAAAACCCACGCCGGCCGGGGGGAATTCGGACAGATAAAAACATTTCTGTTCGCGCTTAATTCGGGTATTTTTATCCTTGCAATTCTTCTTTGTTATCTATGTTATGTTAAAATACTTAATATCTTCTTAGTAGGTTTTAAATTTTTTATAAAGGTTCTCGCTTTGCACACTTTTGATTGTTTATTAAAAATCCAGGTTTGAATGAATGCCAGTACTTTTCCGAACAACTTATAACAAGAGCAATACCCTCTGCTAAGTCAACACTTCTTACTTTAATTTTATTACAAAATTGATGAAATAAATTTTCTTATTAAGCAAACTGACTTGGTAGAATATATTGTACCAGCTAAATCAACAATATTTTTTTATTAGATAAAATACTTTTTGCTTCACATTTATTATTTTTGAAAGTAAAACTCGTGGCATATCGGACAAAGCGTTTTTTGTTTCTCACTTCATTACGACCAGGCCTCCAATATCTAATGGAGAATCCAGACACCTACAGACCTGTATGTGTATGTGTATATGTATGTCCAGATATTGGAGGCCTGGTCGTAATGAAGTGAGAAACAAAAACGCTTTGTCCGATATGCCACGAGTTTTACTTTCATTTTTATTTGCGGACACGAGATTCATTTTGTTGTTTTTTTAAATATTTTGGCTTTTTAGTTCTGCGCAACAAGCCTCCTCCGGAGCGATTGCTTGCTGATGCCTTAAAATTAGGGCCACGTAGTATGAAGCTCCAATTGGGGGCGGTGCTGCTGCGAACGTTACCTCTTTTTAAGAGTCATGTTACAGTGACCTTATACTTTTACAGGTTTCTACTTTATAACCTGCTGAACGGTACAGGATTCTGTATTTACGGTGTCTTGCACTTTTCAATTTTGATGTTTTTGTTTTTCGGTTTATTCGACAGGTGGCGCACACAGTTACTACGTCCCCAAGGATTACAAACTTTTTGTTTTAAATTCTAGAGGTGTGCATGGTCACCGTGTAGCTTCAACTGCCAGATATAATCCTATGACTCCCTGATGATTCCTAATAAGGATGAAACAGGTCTGTAGGTGTCTGGATTCTTCATTAGATATTGGAGGTCTGGTCGTAATGAACTGAGAAACAAAAACGCTTTGTCCGATATGCCACGAGTTTTACTTTCATTTTTATTTGCGGACACGAGATTCATTTTGTTGTTTATTATTTTTGTTCGAAGTCGGTATAGTGCTTCCAATTTTAGTTGGCACACCTCATTTTATAGAGTTACTCTAATTCACGTGGATTTAGATCGAAGAAAAAGGCTTATTGGTCACCGATAGGGTGTACGAGGTTCTGATTGGGTGGGAGATAGGCAAATACTAAATCCCTATGCTAATGGGGTAGTACGTTTATTTACGAAATAAATTTGAGTAAAAGCGCTTTTGAATTATTTTGCGATTAAACGTGAAGACCGTGGAGTGATGATTTTCAGGTTGTTGAGAAGCCCGCGGTGAGCCTTGTTGAAGAGTCTGTCGAAGTGGAATCTTCCGAATTTGCATATAAAGATATACATGTACAGACTTAAAGACTTATATACAATTTTCTGCAGACTATCACGAAGAGAGAGACGGCAAATATACCGCAAAATTCGGTTATCGTACTTGACAATGCACAAGAAAGAAAGAAAAGGACCAAATATTATTAGAGCTAATTAAAAAGCAATGTCGTTGATAATCTCTTAGAGCAATAATACTGCCAGACCGTTTCGAAATGGTTTGGGCTATAATGAAGAAACAAATACGAAGTGACAATAATACACCACAAATTAGTGAGTTGCTTTTAATTACTATTAGAAATGTGATTGGGCAAATAGGCGGAACAGACCTATGGAAAAACTGTTTAAATAATTTTATTGAAAAGGACAATCAATATCACGTTCCGCCACCGATTAATCCAATAATTATTTCAAATAATAATTATTCCAGTTCTGAAAAATCCGATAATGATAATATGTAAGAAAAATCACTACGTCCTAAATCACTTACTTTAAGTTTTTTATGATGTATAATATGAATTTTCCTCAACTTTATAATATTTACTTTAATTTAACAAGGGTTGTAGGTAATACAGACGCTTTTTAAATACATTTTGAACTTGGCGTCTTTTAAATCATCAGTTTATTATGTATTTAAAGCGTTCTGTATTAACTAAATATTCTTCGATATTATTTGCCTGCCTCCGCCTTTGTGTCACAAAGACGTTTTGGTCTTGGTGCTCAGACCGTACCAACTGACACTGGAAGCACTATACACGGAATAATTTATTTAATTTAATGTAAATGCTTCCCCTAATGCAGCAATCTAGCTTCCTGGAAAAATAACTTTAATTGAACTGACCCGTGTTAACGACGTTACCAATATGGTATGGGGGACTATTAAAATCGTGAAATTTTGGCTTTTCTTAATTTTATCAAAAATAAGTTACTAGGGTTCCAAAATACCTTAATCGACGAAAAAAAAAGTTGCTGTCGGTCTGTTGTATGTCTGTATACACGATCACTCAAAAATGCCTTAATCGATTTTAATGAAATTTGGTACAAAAATCCTCTATCGGCTGACCATGAACTGATTAACTTTTGGGTAGGTTTGTGGGGGGTTGAAGGAGGGGAAAGGGGGATAAAATATTTTAAAAAATTGTAACTTTGGAACAAAAGCAAGTAGCGACATATATAAGTTTCCATGAATATGGACTAAAAATTTTGTTATAAAGTCCAAATTCGTGAAAGCTTTAGTTTCCGCGTTATTTGAAAAAACGTTAAAATGTATAAAAAAAATGGAACTTTAGAAGTAAAGCATCTATTGATATCAATATTACCCAAAAATTTTGTTATAAGGTTCAAATCTTTCAAAGCTACAATATTCGAGATATTTTCATTTCCTTTCAACATAAAATAATTGATTATATGGTGGACTATCCGTGATTTCTAGCACCAATTTTTTTTTATATTAAAAGCATATTTTGGATAGGAGTTTATTTTCTGTGTTTATAGAATTTTGCAAATGTGCATACTTGAATGCAGTTAAAAATTTCGTTAAATATCATAGTGAAGGGGGATTTTGAATGAGGGAGTTTTGTGACTATGTTAGCATTGATAGCTCTTTAGTCACATAATAATAAAGGGAAGAGGACCAAATTTGGTAAGAAAGTTGAGATGGTTAAGTCCAACAGTATTTAAAAAAAAATTGAGTCAGCTATGACGCGTTCCAATATGAACGCTGATATCCAATTTCATAAAAAAGCAAAAATGACAAGGTGGCCATCAATTCTTATCGCCGATTACTATGAAAAAAAAAGTTTAGTTGGTGCACGACTCTCATTGACCTTGAAAATACCATGTACAACTGAAAAACCAGCTTTTTATTGTAATTTTTCCAATTTACCACTACGCAAAAACTTTAAGTGCTGGAAATGAAATTAACATCTAAAAACTTCATTTTGAACCTCCCTACCATTGTTTTTTCTGGCGTCGAAAATGTTTCTGCTATACCCTGGTCAAAATTACCTATATGCCTGTCGTTTTTATTAAGTTTAGAAACTTTCTACACGGACGCGAACAAAACACCCGGTGACACATAAATGTGTGACTAAATAGCTGTAACCTCATCCTTGAATTTTTTTATGTATAGTATAGTCATGCCCTACTGGTATAATTAGAATTCTTTATGCTTTTTCTGATCGCCATTTTGGAAAATAATATCTAAACTCTCATATAAATAATTTAAACCACTTTATTGGCTAGACAAGTGAGTAGAACTTAAATTCACACAAACTTAATCAAAACGACATATAGATCATTTTTACCGGGGTGTAGCATAAACACCTTGGATGCCAGATCAAAAAAAAATGAAAGGGAGGTTTAAAATGATGTGCTTAATTATGGCTAAGATATTAATTTCAACTCCGGCACTTAAATTTTTTGCGTAGCGGTTAATTGGCAAAAACATTACAAAAACCTGATTTTTTACTTGGACATGGTATTTTTCAAGTCAATCAAGGTCATACATCAACAAATTTTTTTTTTCATAGTAAGCGGCGATAAATCAGCAATAAGTGATCGCCACCTTCTCATTTTTGTTTTTTTACGAAATTGGATAAAATAAAATGTGCTTGTAACCACCAACCAAACCAAATTTTTTAAACAATGTTACTACTACTAAATTTGGTCTTCTTCGCTTTAATAGTTGATTAACAGCGCCCTTTAGAATCATTAAGATTTTTTGAAGAGAAAATAGCAAAAATCTTGTTTTTTGCGATTTTAAAGGCCACTTAAGGTCGGATGACCTTAAAAGTTAATTTTTTGGAATCCTCGTACTCGAATTATATAGCATTGAGTATAATCATGCCCCGTTTGCGAAAGTTGTATTTTTATGATTTTTGACCTCCATCTTGAAATATGACGTCATACCAACCCCTTCTACACGGATGCAAACAAAACACCCGAGAACATTTGATTTTGTAACTAAGGAGCTATTAATCCCACATAGTCACAAAACTCCTTCATTCAAAATCCCACGGGATAGAAATTATCGACATATGCCCCTAGACTAAATGAGCATATAAATATCAGTCCCGTATGAGATAAACGAAACGAAGGAATGTATTTTCAATTTTGAAAGAAATGTCAGTTTAAACGTTTGTTTCAAACAAATTGAAAAGGACGTTTTATGTCTGTCCTAATCTAAACTTACTCATCTATGCTCTGTTTAATATTAAAATCCGAATTTTTCAACAATTTTAAGATAAAATAAGTTTTACATTATTTTTTTTAGTCAACCATACATAATATGGTATGGGGGGTATTAAAATCGTAAAATTTTGACTTTTTTAAATTTTATCAAACAAAAAAGTTGTCTGTCGGTCTGTTCTCTGTCTGTATACACGATAACTCAAGAACACCTTAATCGATTTTAAAGAAATTTGTTACAAAAATCCTCTATCGGCTGATCATGAACTGATTAACTTTTGGGTAGGATGGTGGGGTGTTGAAGGGGGGAAAAGGGAGATAAAATATTTAAAAAATAGTAACTTTCTAACAAAAGCAAGTAGCGATATACGATTTTCAGATTTAAGTTTCCATGAATATGGACTACAAAATTCGTGTGAGCTTTAGTTTCGGAATTATTTGAAAAAAGGTTAAAATATATAAAAAAATCATAACTTTAGAAGTAAAGCAGCTATTGATATGCGCTTTTCAGATTTTTGTTTTCGAGATATTTTCATTTCCTTTTAACACAATAATTGATTGTATGGTGGACTATCCGTGCTTTCTAGCACTAATTTTTTTGTTTAAAAAGTTATAAAAATACAAAAAACTTTTTACATTCGGTTTTTGTAACAGTCTCAGAACTGATATGAGTGCCATTTTGAACCTTGGTCCTTAGGGCTGGTTTCTCAATACCGGGTTACCAGCGATTAAAATTAACTTGGGTTATCAACCTCAATTTGTTTCCGTTTAAAGCCAAAATTTTTAAATTATCGTGGGGTAGGATAACTTACCCTTCGGCCCCTTAATTAGTAGATTAACAGAATTGTTTTTTGTTAAACTTAATATTATTAATATTTTTTAAGGCAACAAAATAATAGCTCATACCTTTCTGAAAGGATTTAAATATATTATAAAAGTGAGGAAACACAGAGTTTGTATTTAAGTTAGATATTTAGATACACAGTGGGTAAACCAGAAATTGAACTCAAAGTTTAGAAAATCTTTACTCTTTGTTGCTATTACGTTACCTGCTTCTCCCGGGTCAACGAGCAAAATATTAATAAAGCTAGGAGTTCGCATGTTTCGCAAAAAAGACCACTGCGTCAAAGTTACATATTAAGACAAACTTACCAAAGCAAAACTTTTGGGTAAACATTTAGGCACTGACCCGCTTAGGAAGCATATCCCAACTAGTATTGGGTAACATGGGTAAATGTTTCACTACTTTACGATAGTAGCAGTGTGATCGTCAGAAAAAAAAAATTGGGACTTATAAATTTGGAATACTTTCTAGTATTGCGGAAAAGTGCACTTTACATAATATTCACGCCCAGAAACTACTTCTTAGTCGTATTTTCTTATAGTGTCGTTTGAAAGTATTTGTTACCACCATGGAATAATACCAAGTTTCCGTCCCTCCAAGGGGCCTTCTCATTCGTGACTTTGTAGTAGCCACATGAAGTCAAAACTATGCTCGGTTTGGGACTGGGACTACCAATTGATATAATCAAAACATTCCAATTAAAGATTTGTGTGTAGCGTCGCAGCAAATCTCTGATAAAGAAAAAAATTGCTTGAGAGCTAGGACAACTAATATTATTACAAACCACTATAATAGTAATCATTTTCAGATATAGCAAAAAAATTACTTGATACACAAAGCATCAGTTACAAAAAAATTCCTTAGTGATCACCCAGACATTATAGTTAGTAGATCTGATAGAGGAAACTCCACCGTTATTATGACAGAACAAGAATATGAGAATAAAGTTTTGGAGATGCTTCAGGATTCCAAGATTTATTATTTACATTACATCTAAATTTTAATCCAGATCAAATCCCATTATAATAAACCTTAAAGACCAGGGCTTGATATCTATTCACCAAGAAAAACAAATTAAAAAAACAAACAGTGTTCCACCAAAATTTTACTGTTTAAGTAAAACTCACAAGCCAAGAACACACCTTAGACCTGTTACAAGCTGCATTAACTCTCCTGGTTACAATATTGCCAAGTAATTGCATAATATCCTCAATCCATATACAAGTACATTTAATCATAATGTCAAAGATTCATTTCAGTTTGTTGAACTTAAAGAAAATCAAAAGATACCTAAAAACTACCTCCTTGTCTCTCTTGATGTTGTTAGTCTTTTTACTAACATACCAAAAAAAAATTTAGGTTTATTTCTAATTACACAGATATTCCTAAAAAAAAATTGCTTGAACTTATTGAATTTTGTTTTGATACAAGCTATTTTTCATTTAAAAACAAAATATACCACCAAAAAGATGGTAGTGCGATGAGTAACCATGCCAGTCCTTTTACTTGCCAATATAGTTAGGAACCATCTCATAACAAAAACGCCCAACACTTAAAATTTTCTATTCCTTTTATATGGGTTTTTGTGAATGGCGCAATCTTGTCAGATCCAAAAAAATAACTCAATACAGTCTTGCAACATTTTAATAGCTTTTATAAATCTCTACAGTTTACTATGGAAACTGAAGAAGATGGTAAAATTATATTTTCATTACGAACTTGGTGGCTCAATATTAACAAACTGGTACATCAAGCCCACGAGTTCGGGTAGAATCTTGAATTTTGACTCTTGTCACCACATATCAAATAAAATTGGCGTCATAAATGGGCTTTTACACAGAGCTACGAGGCTAAGTAGCCCTAAATTTGAACAAGAAACTATTAAAACAATTTAAAAAAATTATAAAAAATCAAATTTTACAAATAGAATTATAAAGAGAGCCCAGAGTCAGAACTGTAAAAGAAAAACAAGTGAAAATAAAAAAAATACTTCAAGTTTCCTTATATTGAGAAACTGTTTTAAAAAATAAACACGTATTTTTCTGGTACACACTGGCTTTCTACAGTACAAAAACCACTAATGTCATTTATAAAATTCTTTGTGAATGTGGCAAATGTTACATCGGACAAACGGAAAAACGATAAGAGGTCTAATGCTAATAAGACCGCTTTGTCAAAACACCATATTGATGGTCACCAATTTCAATTTAACATGACCACAATTGTTGATAGTGAGACTAACTACAACAAGAGATTAATAGCTGAAATGATTCATACAAGTATTAACAATACAATTAATAGATTGAGCAAACTTATAGCAATATTTTAAATAAACATAAAAATACGATTGATTCGAGTCGGCCTTTGGCTTAGCGTAATTGTTATCTACACTCCCCTCACTACACCACACGCATACTCACCCACAAACACTGAAGCCCTAGTGAAAGAAATATCTCTACAACTCAAAAGAGAATACGCAACTCTAGGCATTTATGTCACACACCATCGATGGTATAAATAGCTTCACAAACATACGCACATTTACGCCCTCTTACGTAGAATTACACACCCTTATACACACCACACGTATCCACCTACACCTTGGTACAAACGCGCCTATGGTCATTTAGTGTAAAACATGCTTAATATTTACATGGCTAGATGGCCACTTTGAAAAATAAAACGCTAACTTAACAAAATATTTGTCAAAAAGTATAAAAGAAAATTTCATGCAAATTCGAAATTAGTTAATAATAATTTATCCAATAAACTTAAATTCATTACAATGTTTTTGTTAACCATCTCTTTGTTGCTATCATGGATGTAACACATAGTTTTGAGTAGGTAATATTATCACTGTAATATAAAAAATAGGTATTAATAAAAAAAATGTAAGGATAACCTCAAAATTTATATGGTAAGATCATTTAAATAATTAAAATATTGACAATAATTAAATAAAAACTAATCTTTTAACTTTTTACTGCCAATGTAAAATTTTTTTGGTGTGTATAAACACAGAGCATATACCTCCAGACTTAGAGAAAACTCTTACTAAGAGCATCGCAAAAAACAAGTTACAGCGCCTCTGGGAACTCGGTCTCGAAGCTCACGCGACAAATTGCGCCGATGACATCTCTCTTAATCAATGTCCATCAATGTCATCGTCTTTTCATTCTTTTCATGAGGCCTTTTTATTGAAGTTATTTATTTTTGTCTGTTTTTCGCCTTTTTCAAACTGTTACAGTAATTTCTTGGATTTTTGTACAATTGGAAAACTATGCCCAAGTGTTGTGTCCCACTGTCCCAGTGATCCTCTGCTTCATCGTTTTCCACACCCTAGAGATCAAGCTCGCCAAAGACAATTATTTGCCATCTGAAACGCTTTATAGGTTTAGAGTATGCACCCGATATTTTAAACCAGAAAACTATTTAAAAAACTGTGGACGAAGCCTTCTAATGCGGCATGTAATTATATTCTTGAATTTACCGCCGGAGACTGAAACAGACTTTAATGATAAGTACCGGGGCAAGGTTTCTACATACTAGAGAAAAATCAACCTATTCAATAAATAGAAAGTTAATACATCACTAATTTATCGCCACCTTATTTGTTTACCGTATTACCGTAATTGACCGTAAAAAACAACAATTCCTGTTTTTGCAAATTTACTTTCACAAAAAAGTTAATTAAACTAAAAAATTTTGCCTATGGTACTACCAATTCTGATGGTCTAGTAACGCTCCAATAGATCATTAATTAAGCCTATTTGTTAATTACATTTTTTAGCCCATTCCGATCAAAAATGCTGGGTAACCAGTAACACCGAATTTGTTGAAAATGAAGAAAACTCGCAAGCCTTAAAAGAAACTGCTGCTATTGAGGCCGATATGGGAATCATAATAAATAGTTTAATAATAAATACGATAGTTTCGATATGTATATATCTTTAAAAAAAAAATAATATAATACATTAAATACAACGCATTTGGTTTATTTCTTAAATTTATGGTCATTAGAATCAACAATATTTTGGAAAATAAAAAATTATTGATGAATTAGGTTTTCCAAAATAATATTGTTTCTAATGAACTGAAATAGTTCAAAAAATACCCGAATTTAAATTTCGCCGCGCGTCGCTACCCTAATTCAAGCTTCGACACTAGAGGCGCAACGGGTAGCAAAAAACTTATAACAGGGCACTAAGTCGTCAGATCGCCTTCTATACCCGTAGGTACATATTTTGTGTGTATAAATTTGTTTTATTTATTTTTTTTTTAATAAAGGCATGTTTGTTCCCCGTGCTTAAAAAAGACAATATCTGGTCACGAAACGTTGCAGAAAAATCAAAGTGTTTTCTTTTATCCACCCCTACAGCCCACGAATCAAACGGCTTTAAAATGCAAGGGAAAAGTATGAAAAGCTCAGACTTTTATTTGTTACTTATTTGCCTCAATAAATGTAAGCCTTTTTGAAGTAGTCGACGTTGAACGCCATAACTAGGATGCCTAATAATGTGGCAGTGTGGGGGAAATAACTTTTTTTGCTATCGGGGCATCTGCCTTCTTTTATTTTCGTTTTTTGAGACCTATTATTAAAGAAATAAATTGTTTTATAGCCAAATTATATTATGATTAACAAACGTCAATATCCAACACATTTTGAGAGACCCAGCTCCTGGTTGTGAAAAAATAACCCGAAAAACCACAACGATAAACGATAAAATTTCATCAGCAACTAGAAACAGTAGAATTGTAAAGGCGCTCTAGTTTTTTGCAATAAACGTGACCTATATTAAAAAAGTTATGATTGTTTTCCACAAACCAAAACTACACTTTTTTGTACTCGACACGCGTTTCGCTAACAACGTTAGCATCATCAGGAGACGATAAACAATAAACTCAATTAACCTACACTCTATCTTATATACTGTCTTTTAGTGGGCGGAAATAAGACTAATAATTTGTGATTTGTCACGTTTTATAATCCTATCTCCACTTAACTAAAGAATAAAGTGTACTTAACGAAATGGGAACTCTATCTTTATTTAAACTATATCTGGATTTAATGATTTTCATACATTTCATTGATACTTTCATATGCATTCAAAAGTCTTTTGCTTGGTATACTTTTTAGAAGTTTTAGGTTATCTAATGTGAATCTATGATTGTTTCCAAAAGCATGCTCGGCCGCATTTGACTTTTCTGTTCTTCCGTATTTTAAGTGTGCTAAGTGTTCTTTGAATCGTGTTTGGATAGAGCGTCTCGTTTGGTCAACATATTTTTTGTCACAATCCATGCAAGTAATTTCGTAAATTTCAATTTTTTCTAGAACTGTAGTTTTGTCCTTGGGATTTCCTAGTAAACTTCTTATTGTGTTTCCGGATTGATATACTAATTTAAGACCGGTGTTATTAAATACCTTTTGTAATCCTTTCTTATAATTAGGATTATAAGGAATTGATACAAATTTAGAGTCGGAGGTATTTTTTCCTGAAAAAAGTGGAATTCTGAAAGGTCTTTTGAAAATAATGTCTATATATCAGCTTATTTATTAAAGTAGGGAAGAACAGAAAAGTCAAGTGTGGCCGAGCATGCTTTTGAAAACAATCATAGATTCACATTAGATAACCTAAAACTTCTTAAAAGTGTACCCAACAAAAGACTTTTGAATGTATATGAAAGTATGGAAATCATTAAATCCAGAAATAGTTTAAATAAAGATAGAGGTCCCATTGAGTGGAGATAGAATTATAAAGCGTGACAAATCACAAATTATTAGTCTTATCTCCGCCCACTAAAAGATAGTATGTAAGATAGAGTGTAGGTTAATTTAGTTTATTGTTTATCGTCTCCTGGTAATGCTAACGTTGTTAGCGAAACGCGCGTCGAGTGCAAAAAAGTGTAGTTTTGGTTTGTGGGAAACAATCATAACTTTGTTATAGTGCAACCAAAGGTTCCAAATTCCCAAAATATTGACGTATATTTCTCATGAAAATTTTCTTGATAGTTGAATTTTGACTCTACTTGTAAAACTTCACACTTTTTAATCGCATATATAATGAATATACTAAACTAACAAAATTGACGACATTTTTTTGTAAATCACTTTGTCATGAATGGAAATTTTGGAACCAATCGACTTCTCTTTCGACACCATCATATAAAAAAGCGCCGCGAGATATCAGGACCGTGGTTGCGACATATCAGTGTGGTATTTGGTACCTAACTATGACGTCGTGGCAACGTAATAATAACTGAAAAATTGTTCCCCATACAGGCACGTAGCGGGGGCAAGTTGCGCTTACTTTTAGGAAATTCTATGTGGGGTACAGGTTACGTCGTGACAACTTTAAATGTTAGTTGGTGTTACGTCCTGTTATGATGTTTTTGGTTTATTTTCAGTTGGTTTTATTGTTTTGAGGGATGACATAAAAAAAGGTAGTTGTCATTAAAAATCTTGTCAGAAAATTGCATTTTATTTTGATATTTTGAATCGATGATGTTGTGGTGCTGGTTGACGAAAACACCTCAAGATGGCATTGGAAACTAGGAAGAATCGAAAAAGTCTTTTCAGGACCAGATCAGCGCGTTAGAGTTGTAGATGTCAAAACACAAGATTCCTTATACAGAAGACCAGTCAGTAAGATTTGCCGACTAAAAGTAATAAGGGTGGAGAAATGGTACGATCGGTTATGACGTTTTTGGTTTATTTTCAGTTGATTTTATTGTTATGAGGGATGACATAAAGAAAAGGTAGTTGTCATTAAAAATCTTGCCAGAAAATTGTATTTTATTTTGATAAAAACAAGAATTTAGAAACAGAATTTATTAACGAAAAGGAATAGTTGGGATTTGCTCCCTAAATTCTTTTTTTAATGGCGCGTGGCGCTCAAAAGTCGCGTCCCAAAAACTAAATATCCAAAAAAATAGGTCGCAATAAAACAGAAAAATCACCATATCGTATAAATTCTTAAATAATCCACTTGGAGTTTTTAATTAAAAATTTCCTCTCTTTCCGATTCAGAATTCTTGGATCCTAATAAATTTACTTTTCTCCGCTTGCTATTTCCTTTTCAATTAACCTGTTTCCATTTTCTAGAATTAAGGCGGAAAATATTATATCAGTGCGATTTTACAACTTCGAGCAGTAATAGTAACTGCGTTCGGTATTTACGTCAGATTGATCTTTCTAATCTCATTTGTTCGTTTATTACGTCCTACATATAGGCCCAGTCGTTTAATAGCATATTAAATATCTTGGTTGAGCCTTAAACCAAGGCTGGTTTAAACTCAGTTTTTCCAAACGCCCAAATTGGTAGGTTTACACCAAGGTTTAAACACAAAAATCATGTTTTATAGAAAAATTAAGTGTAGTATCGTTTATTCTTTTGTTACAGGAAAAAAGGCACATTTTGTCTAAATTTGTGAGTTTGATATATTTTTATTTTGGTAAATTTTGACAAGTGAACTGCATAGCGTACACAGTTGAAGTTTAAGATAAACTAAGTTTAAACCACTATTGAACAACCGGACCCTAGAAGTAAATGCGAACCGTTCGGTAAGTCGACACCAATCAGTCAGAGTTAATTGTTTTGCTCGAAGGTTTTTGGCAAATGAAGCAGATTAATTTGCGATTTTTAGGTTGGGTGTGTTTACCTTTTTAGTTTTTAGGTTTTATTTTTTTTAACAGAAGTTAAAATTGAACTTCAATTTAAAAAATTGCCTTCTATTCTGGTAGTTAATAGAGGAAGAGAAATACTATTCTCTTCTATTCTCAGCATAACCCTCAACTTTCAGTACTACATATTCCTTAATTTTCTTTAAACTAGCCACAAATGGTCACTAAAATTGCCTTAAAAGTCAACATTGATGAGAAGAGAAAAATTATGTTTTAAACAAAAAATATTTTATATGCAATAAATCTAGATTAATCTTTGATCACGTGATCAAAAATCCGTCGAATCCTCGAGGCAAATACCGAACGCAACTTGCGTTACGACCCAGATTAAAGTGAACAGAAAAAATAATTGGTGTTAACGCGATTTTCCTTTTGAACTTAAGGTTTAGCTTAGTAGAGCTATAATCTTAGTTAAACTGGGCGTGATTCCAAAGTAGGCTTCTTTAAGATCGTTGTATGTTTTGCACAGCTCTGTCTTTTTGATGGGGTACAGGGTGATTTACACCATATTTTTCACCCCCCTTCCCTTACCTACCTTATATTGAACCTGTACAAATTTACATAATTTTGTGTAAACTTTCAAATGACGTCCTTACAAATTAGCGGCTGTCATCGATACCGTCAAATTTTGTATATTTTTTAATTTAGGATGGCCCTTTTTTCCTGATTTGAATATGTTGATTTATTTTAAACGGATTGCGAGTAAAAAGAAAAACACTTTCCCATAGATACAATGTGGTAGACAAGTAAACTTAGTTTAGATGATTATTCGTTTAACACATTACTCTTATGAGAAATTTAATATTTTCGGAATAAAAAGAATGCCATTCTAAATTTAAAAATATATACAGGGTGTTCTACTTGAAATAAGGAATTTAATTAAACTTCCAAATCAGTTACATCAACCGAAAAGAATCTAAAAAAGAGAAGAACAAAAGACCAAAGCGAAAGGAGAAACAATTAAACGACGTTTCGTCGACGTACCATCGTTCCGCTTGGTACTTATTATTAGTCACCTGATACGGGTTCGTTCTGGCGTGTTTGTCTTTCCAATAGGAATATGTTCCTAAGACAATTAAAACAAGAAGTTAAACTTCTAGATCAGTTACATCAACCGAAAAGAATCTAAAAAAGAGAAGATCAAAAGATCTTGGGAGGAGAGAACGAAAATTCAAAATTGGATGAGTGTCGCACAAGAAACACACAAAAGACCAAAGCGAAAGGAGAAACAATTAAACGATGTTTCACCCGGGGTGACCAGCGTGGGCTCGTCAGTGGATTCACTAGTCACCTTCAATCCAGACATCATTCCTTGTGGGACACTCATCCAATTTTGAATTTTCGTTCTTTCCTCCCAAGATCTTTTGATCTTCTCTTTATTAAGGAAGTTAATGTCAAAAATCGACAGTTGTGATGACAGGTGCTAATTTTCAAGGACGTCATTTTAAAGTTTCCAAAAAATTATGAAACTTAAATGCATAAAGCTTTTTTCCACTTCTGATATTAATGGAGGTAAGGGGAGTGGTGGAAAATATGGTGAATTAACCTGTACATATTTAATAATGAAGTTTTAATTAAATTTGTTTATCTATCAACGCATCAACACACATTATTCAGATGCTAATTTTCAAGGAAGTCATTTTAAAGTTTCCAAAAAATTATGAAACTTAAATGCATAAAGCTTTTTTCCAGTTCTGATATTAATGGAGGTAAGGGGAGGGGTGGAAAATATGGTGAATTACCCTGTACATATTTAATAATGAAGTTTTAATTAAATTTGTCTATCTATCAACATATCAACACACATTATTCAGATGCTAATTTTCAAGGACGTCATTTTAAAGTTTCCAAAAAATTATGAAACTTAAATGCATAAAGCTTTTTTCCAGTTCTGATATTAATGAAGGTAATGGGAAGGGTGGAAAATGTGGTGAATTACCCTGTACATATTAAACATTTGTTTTAATTAAATTTGTGTATCTGCTTATAAATAAATCTAATCTATTATTTAATTTTTAAAGAACTATACTTTAAAAAAAAATATTTTTTTGTTTGTTTCGCTTTTTGGTTTTAGCTTTGTACAAATTTTATTATCTTTTTTTAATGTTTTAGATCCTTTTTTTCTTATTTATTTACTAGCCATCTTTAGATATTAGCCTAATTTCTTTAGATCTTCTCTATTCTCGTCGAAAAGGTCGTTGAAAATGAACCATGTAAAACTAAAATGAAAAATATTTTATTGACAACTAAAACAAATCAACAACGTATATTGATGGGAGCGTTTTAAGCAATTGGTTATATACTTGCTTCTGATTTTAGTAGATCATTGTAAAGTAAAAATGATTAAATATATTTCCGGTCAAAGGAATTGTAAGAAATACTAAAAAGTCGTTTGAAATAAAACTTGTTGAAATTTACCAAAATATTAGAGTCACAAATTCTAAATAATATTTCCATTTATTGGGCTTCGGTGACATTATTATATTAATACTACAGTGTATTATAATCTATATTAATATTGTGTCTGGTTTTCCTAAAACTAAATTAAATATGTCATCTCCTATTACTTGTCTTGTTGCTTACTTTAAAGTATTTTCTACTATATTTTTAGTAGCACTACATTTTTGTTATTAAATTAATTATGGAAGTACGCAGAGTCAGTCCTGGAAGCCGGAGATAATAAATGAATAGAATAGAGACCTCCGAGACAATTCCCATACCTACTGCGATAAAGAAAACCCCTGGGTCCCATAACACGAACTTATGGCAATAAAATCACGCAGGCAGATATTTAACAACAAATCTTGCATCAAGTAAGTAGGGCTCCAACAAGGGTTATATCCTTATTTTGCTGAGCTTTGTTTATCAACACATCAAATTAATTTGATTTTATAGAATTACCAACACGCATTATTCAATGCGACCAAAATAATTAATTGCGATATAATTTACGAACAATCTAATACAGGGTGACAATCTAAAAACTTTCCAACCCCGATACATATTTTTAAGAGGAAGGCCACAGAGAAAGACTTGCCCTCACCCATTTTATTCAGTTAGAAAACATTGTTATTTATTTTCAAATTTTAAAATATTCGTTTAAAAATTTTAGGATATATTTTAAATATCTAAGCTAAACCTTGAAAACAACAACAATAAAATTACCCTGACAAATGTTTCTTCTAATGATACACTCAAAGGCGATGAGATTGATTTTCACAGAATATATAATTTTCCATTGTATACTGATGATGGCATTAATTTGTGGTTACAAGAAACGAACCCTCTACAAACCAAATCAATAATAAACACTGTTGATAATAAATTAATATCACCCCAAGAACAGAACAAAGTTAAGAGCTTTGTAAAAATTAAAATTGACAAAATTTTTGTATTGAGTCACCATACAAATAAAAGTAAATTTTCATGGTGATCCAGTAGATATTAGTACATTGTGTTAAGAAGAGTGTCGTAACAGAAACAGAAGAGGTGAGAGATGATATTGAAGGAAAAGGTATCCAACCTTAGTGAAAAATATAAATTATATAAATTATACTTATTTACCTACAGTTCCTATTTTTTTATATTTAAAAAAAATAATACTCCCAGTCATTGTAAAAATAAATAGTTGAAAAAGCAAATTATCATCACACAAGCGATTATTTGATAGAAAAAATTCAACAAATTAAAAAAAAAGTCAAACAACAAGAAAGCGAAGATAACAATGTTTTTTTTATATTTATCTTTTCATTTCTTAAAAGATGAATCGCATCTAACCAAAAGCTTATTTCACAGTAATAAAACTATAAAAGCGATGGACGCATTATAGAAAGTTTTGCCATGTTGATTCGATAAATTTATGTTATTGATTGTATTACGATTTTGTGCAAGAATCTGAACTCACTATAAGGCAGATAAATAGTGCAAGGGTAAGTAAATCCAACTCAACTCGACCCAAGCTACACTAATATTTTTCTGATGTATGGATGGTAAAAATTATTTTCTACTTTTTATAAAAAAATTCATAAAACCCTTCCCTAAAAATACCTATATGCCAATTTTGCTCGAAATCGAACAGAATAAATCTTTTTGCCCCTCCATTTCCCCCATATTATTGTATTGTCGCCGGAACTAAAAACGCATACCAAATTAACGAACGTAGGCTATCATCAGCACGATCTGTACCCTGTCCACTGTTTTTCGGAAAAGTGTCGTAGTATACATACCATTGTCTAAGATTTTTAAGCCATAATGTCCGTCTACGACCCGGACCTCTTCTGCCTTCAATTTTGCGTTCCACTATCAATTTTAAAAGCTTATGTTTGTCATTTCTCAAAATATGGCCAAAATATTCAAGTTTTTGTTTTTTGATGGTAAATAAAACATAAAGATCTTTATTTGTTTTAACCAAAACATCCACATTACTCTGTCTATCCAAAATATCCTTAGTATTATACGATAATACCACATCTCAAATACCTCTAACTTTTTGCACATGGCCTCAGTCAGTGTCCATGCTTCCATGCCATAATATAAGATGCTAAATACATAACACCGAAGCACACGAATTCGGAGAGTGGTTTTAAGATCGCGACGCGTTCGACTTGCTGCCCATTTACTTCTAAAATGCCTCTGATATTTTTTTCCTTGGATATGACCATCCATTTTGTTTTTCCAACATATAACTTAAGCCAGAATTGCGAACTTTTGGCAGCAATTTAGTTCAACAACTCTTGCAGGCCTTCCAGCGTCACTGCTATTATGACAGTGTCGTCGGAATATCGTAGGTTGTTGATTTTTATGCCGTCTTCGTAGTTATGAAGTGCATTCTCTAGTATTTTGTTACTACAGATATTAAACAACAGCGTTGACAATACACAACCTTGGCGCACACCTCTTCCTATTTGAACCTCTTCGGACAGTTGGTCATCAACCTTTATTTGAGCAGTCTGATTTCAGTATAAATTAGCGATTATCTTTAAATTTCGGTTATCTAGACCAACTGCTTTTAGCGATTCTATGAGCTTTTCTTTGTTGGACTCGATAAAATGCGTTCTCATAATCTATGAAAGAGGCATGTAATGAAATCCAAACTGCGTGTCGCCGCTAAAGAATTCGTATTTTCTATAAATTCTATTATGAATAATCTTTAGAAATATTTTTAACATATGGCTGATTAGGCTAATTAGGCGGTAATCACTACAATTATTTGCTGAATATTTTTTAGGCAGTGTAACAAAGGTTGATTTATGCCAGTCATCAGGGATTTTATCGCTGCGATAAATCAAGTTAAAAAGTTTGACCAGCGTATTTACCGAATCTTCCTTTTTTATTAGCTTTAAAACCTCAGTGTATACTTCATCTTGCTCTACCGCTCTTCTGTTCTTAGCTGAAGATATTGCGTGTTATACTCCCTCGAGTGGTATATCTATGCCTTGGTTTGAGAATTCTTCTGGCTGTTCGGATCGGCTATCAGTAAAGAGATGTTCTATGTAGCTACACCTTTCTTTTAGTTTTTTTTTGTAAATTGTCCTTAGTAAATTGAGAGTGTCATGTTCAAGATCTAAATCTTCTACTTCTTGACATTGCTGTGTTATCGAGTCTGGTTTTGTTGACCTTATTTTGTTTTTTATTTTTCTATTGGTTTCATGGTACTGCGTTTTTTACTGCGTCTTTGATCCAGCAACTCACGTATTTCATCGGTCATCAAAACTTTCTTTTTGTTTCTTGTTTCATCCTTGCCTAAGAGGGTTGTGCTTTCGACTATGGCACTTTTAACCATTATCCAAACAATTTCTGCATCTTGCTCGGTAGATTCATTAATATCTTTAACCTTTTTTTTTATTTCGACTTTAAGTTCGCTCAACCTGGGTCTGGGTTTGTTATTTGGGGGACGGTTTTTCTTAAGGGTAAATTTAATTTTCGCCAAAACTGGATTGTGATCCGAGCCTAGGTCTGCTCCAGGGTAAGTTTTTGCAATTATAAAGTGCATTTCTAATCGTTTATGGATTAATATAAAGTCTATTTGGTTTTTAATTATTCTCTCAGGATTGTCGGATTTAGAAGTCCAAGTATAAAGGCGTCTAGCTGGAAGTTTAATGAAAGAATTTAACACGACAAAATCCCTTTCCTGAAGCTCGAAGACGATTGCATGTCTATAAGTCAATTAAAACATCCGCCATATTGAATTTTCAAAATATGATTAAAAATTCGTATTCCTTATCCCCAAAAACCACCGTATACCAATTTTGGTTCAAATCGGGCAAACTTAGGTTTGTTCCCTCCTCCACTTCCCTCATAGGAGGGGAGAGGGGGTGCCTATCAATACCAAATTATGTAAATTTGAATTTAATCGGACTACTTAAACTTCTTTAATACATTATAGGATATTTGAGCTACAGGATGATACTAAAAAATTGTCGATTTAAAAGCCATACTCTACCTAACTTTTATGTTTATGAAGATAGAGTTTTTCAGTAAGACATTTTTTAACTCGCTTTTCTTGCCTGTCGGTCTGCTCCATCCAAAAACGAAATGCACGTTACTAAATTAAAAAAAATGATCCAGCAAATATTAATATTTTAATTGACAATGAAAAATTGGAAATAGTAATTTTATTAAAATATTGGATAAATTAATTTTTAATAAATATTTTGACAATTTGATCCCAAAAATTGCCTGAAAACTAGCTAAATAAAACACGAATTTATGTATTTTTTTAAATGGATATGATACCATTATTTGAAAACAGGTTGGCAATAAAATTCAAAACAATATATTGTTAACGAAGTTCTAACGATTCTTCAAAAACCGTCAGAAAATTTCCACTTTACATAAACACAAGCTTACACTACCTGCTTTTTTCTCAGGAGTAATTTGCTAATAATTTCTTAAATTTAGTTTGTTTGTACTGTTCCAGTAAATAAAAAATATGTCAATTTTAATTTTTTTAGGCAGTTTTTGGGAAAAACACCTTTTTTTATTTAAAAATGTATGTTAATAAGCATATTTCTGTATGTAAATCACAAACAACAAACTTTTAAACATTTAACATCCAAAACCAGAAATGAGTCGGTGTTCAGAAAACTCACAGAAATTCTGTCATTCCTATTACATGGTGAGAATTTTCAACACATTTTACGTTTATTGGTACGTGTAGTAGCAATTTAGCTCCCCCGTAAAACTCCTGTGTAGCTATTCTTGAGATCAGTAGAAACAAATTTCATCAAAAATCATGTTATTAGTTTCATTTTCGAGAAAATCGGTGGTGTCGACCAATAGAATATGTGCGTTTCAGGGAGATAATTGTTTTCTCCCTGATTTCAAGAATAGCTACACTGGACGTGTATTCTTGAAAGTCATACGATCCGGTCTTTCTCTCGTCTGATGGGATCTATCGCATCGGATCTATCACCTCCCACAATCGAAAAGCAGTTTAGGAAATAATAGATTCCTAAAAAAAAACCTTTTTATTGCGCAAGCGTCAGTAGATCCAACACTGTTTCCCGGTATCGGAACATGCGATCAGGAACGTATGATTTTCATGAGATCCGTAAGATCGGATCATCACTCAAGAATATAACGTTTTCATTACATGTCCTGCAGACTTTCAGTAAATTTTATATTTTAAAGATATTCTGCAGGAGTAGTTTTACGGCGGAGCTAAATTGCTACTACGCGTACCAATAAACGTCAAAAAATGGCGAAAATTCCCACAATGTAAAAGGAAAGACAGAATTTGTGCGACTTTTCTAAACAGTGACGGCGACACCATGAAAAGTTTTAAAGGTTTGTTTAAACACAAAAAAAAATTGCTTACAAAAATTAAAATTGACATACTTTTTTATTTACTGGCACAGTATTGAGAAACTACATTTTAAGGAATATGAGCAGAAAAGTTCTAACAAAAAATCAGTTAGTGTAAACTTGTGATTAAAAGTACTCAGATGTTTTGTAAGGAACAGATTTTTTGTAAGGGGAGATTTTCTGACGGTTTCTGAAGAATCGCAACCAATGCGTTACATAACCTGGAAGGCACAAAATTATAGATTTAGCTTTTTATTTTTTCACATAAGATACTTTTTCACAAGAATATATTTCACTTCGGCTTCGTAGGAAGATGGTAAATGAGAAGATTTTGGGGCAAGACCTAATACTCATTTATAATTTTTTGTCTTCTTCGTTATGTAACATGTTTTGTTACAGAATCTGGACTCGTCTGTAGATTATGTTGGAGTGACTTTTCTGGAAATTTTCTGTTTTGCAAGGATACAAATTACTTTTTTCTTGTTTATATTTTGTCCCGTGAAGTTAGAGTGGTGTGAATCGGAACAGAAAACTTTAACTTCTACAAACTTTTATTTAACTTCCAATGTATGTAAATATGTTTGTTCGGGTTTAATCTTGCAACTTTATTTTGACCAACTTCCCGACATCCGATCGGCTTCAAATTTGGCATGCTTATATAGTTGCGGTGATAACAAAGAATATAGTGTGATGAAATTGACAGCTCCCCCCTACTCGAAGGGGGTTGAGGGGGGTACAGTTGAAGTACGCCCGATTTCGTTGAAATTTGCTATGTGGGGGCATTTGGGGATGGAGATAACGAATTTTTTATCAGATTTTGAAAATTCAATATGGCGGATTTAAGATGGACGATTTTGGGTCATCTTTTTCTAACCAATTTTAACTAACTTATACACATCCGATTACCTTCAAATTTGGCATGCATTTATAGTTTCGGTGACAATATGTAAAAATAATAATATGTCATTATTAGGCACCCCTCCACCCTACGAGGGAAGTGGAGGTGGGAAAACACCTAACTTTGTCCGATTTCAACCAAAATTAATATACAGGGGATTTTGGGGATAAGAAATACATATTTTTCATCAGATTTTGAAAATTCAATATGGCGGATTCAAGATGGACGATTTTCGGTCATGTTTTGCTAACCAATTTTAACTGACTTATCCATATCCGATTATGTTCACATTTGGTATGCGCTTCTAGTTCCGGTGAAAATACAATAATATGGTATTCTCAGGTACCCACCTACCTCTGACGAGGGAAGTGGAGGGGGAAAAATGTTAAGTTAGTTCGATTTCAATTAAAATTGGCATAAAGGGGTTTTTAAGGAGGGGGATTATAAATTTTTGATGAGTTTTGAAAATTTCAATATGGCGGATTCAAAATGGACGATTAAGTGTACAAATCTAAAAATTAAGGGTGTGTGTTCAAATTTGGTATGCGTTTATAGTTACGGCGAAAATACAATAATATGTTATTATTAGGTACCCAATTCCCTATAACGAGGGAAGTGGAGAAGGGAAAAGATTTAGTTTGTTCGATTTAAATCAAAATTGGCATACAGAGGTTTTTCTTCGAGAAGGGGATGTGATTTTTTGATCAGATTGGAAAATTTCAATATGGCGGATTCAAAATGGACGATATTAAAATTAAAAAATACATTTTTAATAAAAAAAACTTTTAAAGAACAAGCCTTTATTAAATGCTCTCAAAAGTACAATAGTAGTTTTCACAACTAGTGGCTAAAATAGTGCTTTTTTTACAAGTGTGGATTTAAATAACGAGCGCAGCGAGGTATTTAAAAACGCGAGTAAAAAAAGGCACAGATTAGCCACGAGTTATGAACACTATTTTTATTAATACCTATATCAAAAAATCCAAGAAAAACATGAAAATACTTTTAAAACTCTCGAACGAAGAGCACTTCTCGCACACCACACCATCTTTACACTATAAATCAAGGCGGCTGGTACATGATATAACAATGGTGGCTACAGTGCCTTTTTACTCGATCATGTTTATTGCGGCGACATTAATCTTTGACAGTTTGATATTATTACGATGTTTTTAATTTATTTTTTCGTAAATACTTGGTGAAAACTGGCGGAAATGCCTTAATTTTTAGGTAAGCATAATTAGATCTTTTAATATTACTATTTTTAACTATTACTTTAATTTTGGGTAAAAATGGACAGAAATCTTTTTTTGCACCCGTGATAAAAAAAAGTTTTTTTGCATCGGTAACCAAAAAAGCTATGCTGCATAAAAAATAATTTTTTATCTTTCATGTACAATAATAAAAGCGATGGACGAAAATGAAAAATTTTAACTTTACGGTGACAAAGAGAGAACTAAAAAAGAAGAACTAAGATCTTCTTCTATTCGAATGATAAACATAATGCTTTCATCTAAAGAAGCTGAGAACGGGTGGGATTGCCGTGCTTGCCAAGCCTTTGAAAATGTCCTTAGGTTATAGAGTAATACAACTGTTTCTTGGGTCAATTGTCGACGTACAAGAAAAATAAAAAATCATTTTCTACTTTTGAGTGCATTTAATAAAAGCTTGTTCTTTAAAAGCTTTTTTAATAAAAAATTTTTATTGTGTTTTCGGTTGGATACATTATGAATCAAGATAATTGCGTTTCGTTCAATGAATTTTGGCTTCTTTATTTTTGTCGCACGGTTTTAGTTCCGAGTGTTTTATGACTATGATTAGAGATTTGCATAGGGATTCGAAATTTAAATAAACGCTTATACAGGGTCCCTAAACAAATTCTAAGGGTGCAAAGCAGCGGTTTATAAGACAAACATAAAAGCACTTAAGGCAGAGAAAGACAGACATAGGACGAGATTGTCACTACATCTTACATGTCGTTAAATGCAGTACGTTTATGACTGGAAAAATTACTATATGCATTTGTTGAATAAAGTCGGTTCGCTGTATGAAGTCCGATATCGGATTAAATCTGCAAAAGATGTTATCGCCTCTTGAACAGTAAGTCAGTTAAGGTAGAATGCCCTCGCTGTACTTGATCGTACCAGACATCCCACTGGTTCACTGTGTTCGGCAAAATATGAGTGGGCTAAATCAGCGGTCTTAAAACAAAATTATTTAGGAATTACGCGTTATACTTATACCACGATAAATATTTCTATTTTATTTTATTTTTCACTTATACTTTTAAAAATCTTTTTGCGTCAATAAGTTAAAGATTTTGACAGATATTTTTTCCGAGAATTTAATTATTCTGCGGTCATTATAGGTAAATATGGAGTCGTCGTGATTATTACACTATTTTCCAAGAAATAGTTAAAATTAGCTCTAGTTGGAGATGGTATGTTCTATTTTAAATAAGTAGGTATGCTTTTATTTGCTTTTAGTTTCTTTCTTATGGTTTGTGAATTACGGAATTTAAAACAGTTAGAAAGCAAAGTTATGGAAAATGTTCAGCAAGGTGACACAACGCCTGGAAGGTGTTTATCTCCAGGTGAACTCGGTTTGGTATTGCAAGTGGAACGTTATTTTACGTTAGAAAAAAATAAGTCGGGCCCGTTAGTGTCTGTTTTGGCAGTGCAAAAACGAACGTCTGATGCTTGCGTCATTTCAGATAAGACCTTAAGAAGACTTCGAAAAAAGAGTGAAGAGAAATTGGACAGACCATATAAAAAGGTGTGCTGTCGAATTCAAAAACCTTTGATCTATCCCAAGGGATTAAACTATCGATTAGAAATATTGTTTATGATATGTATAAGTCAAAGGAATATGCTACCCTCAAAGCTATTCTAGAAAAGATAAAGGAAATACAACTTTGCGATATTGGAAGTACCAAACATTTTTATCAACAAAAAAAACTGACGATTATCACGGCAATATGGACGCTAAAATTTTTGAGCATTGGTTTGAGGAAAAACTTTTAAAATAAAGAAGAAGTTAAAAAACCTCCAAATCAGTTACTTCAACCGAAAAGAAACTAAAAAACAAAAGATCAAAAGATCTTGGGTGGAAATAAAGAAAATTCAAACTTGGATGAGTATTCCACAAGGAACACACACAAGATCAAAGCGAAAAGAGAAATGAATAAACGATGTTTCGCCCTGGGTAACCAGCGTGGGCTCATCAGTAGTTTCACTGGTCACCCTCCACTATACATCATTAAACACCATCATACACTTAGATTTCCAACCTTGAACCACTCACAAATAGGCATCGTTCCGCACTGGCACTCACTTATCCAAGTTACCTAATACGAATTCGTCCTGGCGTGTTAATATTTCCAGTAGGATTATGCTCCTAAGGCAATTAAAATAAAGAAGAAGTTAAAAAAACCTCCAAATCAGTTACTTCAACCGAAAAGAAACTAAAAAACAAAAGATCAAAAGATCTTGGGTGGAAATAAAGAAAATTCAAACTTGGATGAGTATTCCACAAGAAACACACACAAGATCAAAGCGAAAAGAGAAATGAATAAACGATGTTTCGCCCTGGGTAACCAGCGTGAGCTCATCAGTAGTTTCACTGGTCACCCTCCACTATACATCATTAAACACCATCATACACTTAGATTTCCAACCTTGAACCACTCACAAATAGGCATCGTTCCGCACTGGCACTCACTTATCCAAGTTACCTAATACGAATTCGTCCTGGCGTGTTAATATTTCCAGTAGGATTATGCTCCTAAGGCAATTAAAATAAAGAAGAAGTTAAAAAACCTCCAAATCAGTTACTTCAACCGAAAAGAAACTAAAAAACAAAAGATCAAAAGATCTTGGGTGGAAATAAAGAAAATTCAAACTTGGATGAGTATTCCACAAGGAACACACACAAGATCAAAGCGAAACGAGAAATGAATAAACGATGTTTCGCCCTGGGTAACCAGCGTGGGCTCATCAGTAGTTTCACTGGTCACCCTCCACTATACATCATTAAACACCATCATACACTTAGATTTCCAACCTTGAACCTTGAGGGTGACCAGTGTAACTTTTAAAATGTTTAGTTTGTTCCTTAATTGTTTCGGACAATGCGTCTTACCATACGAGACTCGAAGATAAATTTCCCACAAGCAGCTAAAAAAAAGAGGGAATAAGAGAGTGGTTGTCAAAGAAAAATATAAACCATAAAAATTTATTTTTGTGTGGGGGGAACCATATGCAGAGGGATAACCGGCGCTATGAGGACGGCACCTATACAGGCACTCGAAACCATTCTGGGACTGCCGCCGCTTCCGATCTGGATCAGAAAAGAAGCGATGGCGACCCACCTCCGGCTGAGAGATACAGGTCAATGTAGAGGAAAAGGGGAAGCTGCGGGGCATCTTATGGTTGCCCAAATTGCCGAGAAAGAAATTCCAGTGGCAAAGATCAAAACACAAAGCCCAAAAAACCCCTGGAGATTCAACAAGAAGTACAAAGTAGTCATCCCAGACAGGGAACTATGGCAGAATGAAAACCTCCGCGAACAGTTCGAGGAGAACGCCTTGATTTGCTACACCGACGGGGTCCAAACGGTCGGAGAAGCAAACCACAGGATCGGGGGTTTACGTGGAAGACCAGGAGGTTCAAAAGAGCTACTCGCTCGGAGAGCAAGCCACGGTCTTTCAGGCAGAGGTGTATGCCATAATAATGGCTGCAACCATGGAGGAAATCAAGAACGGTACGGAGGAGCATATTTATATATGCTCCGACAGCCAATCGGCTCTAAAGGCACTAACGGCGCCCAAGATCCAACAACATCCTGGTGGAGGAATGTGCGGATGCACTAGAATCCTTGGGAGAGGGTAAACTAGTGACACTTATGTGGGTACCGGGACATATAGGGGTGCCGGGGAACCAGAAGGCCAACGAGCTCGCCAGGATCGGGGCAAGTACCCAGTATGTATGAGTCAATTGCAAAGTCGACTCAATAAATGGGCCAGCGATGCCATGGCGACCGCTTGGAGAGGAGGAACAGGATGCAGACAGATCAGGGACTTCGTGAAGGGTCCGGATGTAGCCAGACAAAAATGGCTTCTGGGGAGATCACGAAGGGACGCTGGTCTGCTGACAGGAATCATAACAGGTCATAACCGACTAAGGAAGCACATGACCCGTATTGCGGTGGAAAATGACTCGACCTGCCGGGCCTGCGGTCGGGCAGAAGAGACATCTCGACATGTTATAGCGAACTGCGAGGCATACCAGAGGACGAGATACCAGGTATTCGGTTCCCTGGCCCTGGATGAGGAGGACCTGCATACGCTCAAATGGGACAAAATACTGGACTTTGCAAAAAAACAGTGAAACCAGATGAGCAGACTGTCAGACTAGTGGTGCAGGCGGTGGATTAGGGGCAGGCTCGGGGTAAGGTAGAAAGGGCCCAGGGAGGCCTACTTGCCAGGCTTCGGGCTGCCCCTTCTCTACTACTACTACTACTACTACTACTATTTGTGTGTGTAAAGAGCAGCCATTAAAAAAAAATATTGGTGGAGGGATTTCAAATAAATGAAAAAGCTTTGGTCATACTCCACTGATGTTTTACTGAAAAATCACCTAACATGTTTCGACAGTATATACTGTCATCTTCAGGGGTGTACCTAGGGTGGTGCTACAAGTATGGCGACATCTAGTGTCTATGGAAATGTAAGCAGCTACATGGAGAACGAAAAAAAAAATCGTACCAAACACCCGGTAAACATGTAAAAAAATGCCAAAATTTTTTAAAATAAAAAAAATTACATTTTAAAAAAATTAAAAATAGCATGCAATAAAGCATTCAGTTTTAAGTAAAAAATTTCAAATAAACTTTTTTGTTTTGATATTTCAAAATTTGAAAAAATTGAAGTATTGGAATTTTATACACCATTCATTAAAAAAACAAATTTTTTAGTATTATATAAGAATCTTATGCTGAGCAAAAAATGTTCTATAAAGTTTTTTGTAGGATCTACACTTTTCACACAAAAAAATCTAGTTTAAGATTCTACAAAAATAGTCAATTTTATTGACCTATTTTGCACCAAGGTTTTACTAAAAATAGCAATAAAAAACCAAATGCGAAAGATAGCTGTGGTCTTTATCTGCGAGTTAGTATAAGGTTTATTGGCTTAGCTATAAAAACTAAGAAAAAAATAAGGTTTAAAAATATTTAAGATTTTTTAACGAAAAAGTATTTTGGTTTTTCGGTGGCCATATTGAAATACAAGATGGTGGACGAAATTAAAATCAACTTAAAAAACAATTATCGAGCATAAAAAAAAGGTTGATTTTAATTTCGTCCACCATCTTGGATTTCAAGATAGCCACCACGAAAGCAAACATGATTTTCGATTATGTATAAAATTCGGTTTGTTTAACTCAAATCGATATAAAATCGCACGCGTTTTTAAAAATTAATTTTTTCTTAGTTTTTATGGCTTAGCCAATAAACCTTATGGACAAATCCTGTCACTTTGATAAAGTGAACGTTCTGATATATATTTTTAATGCTAGCTGGTAGGCAAAGACCACAGCTATCTTTTGTATTTGGTCTTTTATATTTTTATCGCCAAATGCCTGGTAAAACCTTGGTGCAAAAAAATCTACTAAAATTGACTATTTTTGCAGAGTGTCATACTAATTTCTTTTTGTGCGAAAAGTGTAGATGCTACAAAAAACTTTATGGAACATTTTTTGCTCAACAACACAAAAACTCATTTAATTCAAGAAATATATATGTTTTTTTTGGAATCCACCAAAAAGTGAAATGTAATGCAGTATAGTAAATAAATTCCACCAAACCTACAGCACACAGTCAGTGGCGGTCCTATGTCTTTTAATATAGAGCAACGCTAGGCCCGTCAGACGAATTTCGGACATAGTGTTTTTAAGTACTAATGTTTTCAATCTTTTGAGGCAATTAGTTAAATAAAAGCGTGCATAGAGGTTTCAAACAATCGGCACTGGAGAATTTTCAACATGGCGTCCTAAGATCGAGCGCTAATTGGTTGAAACCTCTATGCCACCGCAGTGCAGCCTTTGTCTGTGATCGGCTTTACTGGCAAACATCCAAGAATGTTTTTGTCAACGGAAAAATATCGCCACATTTGTTCATTGCCTCGAAAACCTTATAATATATGTTTTAATTTAAGCTTTTGCTTACTTCTGACCAATGTTGTTTCCAAATACTGACTTCTCCCAATAAAAGTTCAAGAATTTCTGTTTTGGATTAATCAAACAACAAATCAAACTATAGTGTTTTGAAACGAAATTAGTTAATTTTGCCTTGATTTTGGCTTCACGTTCTATAAAACTTAGTATGAATATGTTTGTCAAAAATACTTAGAGTCTCGTTCTTGATTGATATTGATTTTATGACCAAAATCATTTTGTCTAAAACTTTTTTATAAATAGAAAAAGAAATAAATACTGTTCTGTATTTCCAATATCGTGGTTTTCGCGGTAAGTTACCACCAGCATTTTTGTTGTCTACTTTTTTCTGCAGCAAGCGGGGGGGGGGCGACACACGGTTATTATTGCATATATATACAGGGTGGATTCTTTAAACGAAACGGTGCTTCTAGCGGGTTAGAATTTGGTTTTACAAAAAAATGCAAAAACACGTCAACTGAGATTTTTAATTTACTTTAATCGTGCTATCTTGGATTTTTTTACGAGGTATGGAAAAAAAAATATTTTTTTTAAATAGGACACCCTGTATAGTTTGACATTTTTTTATTCTAAAAAAAATTATCTTTGTGACAATACCACACACTAATACTCTATCTCTTATGGTTTCCAAGATAGAGGCATTTAAACTTGTATCGAATTGTTGTCTAATTGTTGTCTATGCCCTGTTTTACGGGGGCTATTTGAATGAATATCGAAGTTTCCATACAGATTTAGATAAAAATATCTTGATTATCGTAAAAGTGTGTAGTATTGCTGAAGAGAGAATTGTTTGCAGATTTAAAAAAATTGCAAAATATACAGGGTGTCCTATCTAAAAAAAAAATATTTTGTTGCCATACCTCGTAATCCAAGATAGCACGATTAAAGGAAATTAAAAATCTCAGTAGATGTGTTTTTGAATTTTTTTATTTAACCAAATTCTAACCCGCTAGAAGCACCGTTCCGTTTAAAGAATCCACGCTGTATATATGCCATTTCTATTTAATGTATTGAAATTGTACCCCTTAAGAAATCCTTAGGAGCCCTGTGACCCAGACTGTCATCTTCGTCAAGATTAATAGAATATACCGCATAAAAAAAAACGGATAAAAAAAATAATTTCTCATCAAACTTCTGTCAAATTACATACGTTTTTCTGACGGGTTGATCTCAGTTTTGACAGAATTAAGGTTTTTGTTTTGTTTTTTCCATTTACGAAGTTAAATTAATCTGCCAATAACATCGCCCTTTAGAGGCATTTTGAAGCGATATTTTTATTATTTTTGTAGTTGTTCGGTCATGCACTTATTTTTAAGGATAACAACGCGATGCATCAGGGACATTTTGGACCACTTAAAATAACATATTTTGTGGTTATCGTTATTAGTGCGACTGCGAAGTAAGGGAAAATAAGGGAGGCTAATCAAACCAGTATAACGACGGACTTTATTTACGCCATATAGGAATAACGATTTTTGTGGTTATCTTTGTCACAGACCAGAAAATAGTTGATTAGTTCCTATCTTTCTTTTCTTAAGAATAGATATTTATCATCGTCTTCTAATAACTAATTGTTATTTAATATTTTTTTTCTATATATAGGGTGGCCAACAAAAAACCGGACTGTTTTGTCTTAACTGCCAATTTTTAAAATTTATTGTCGGATTTTAACGCAAAAAAGACTTTTAGAAAGGTAATAAAATAGACTTTTTGCAAATTATATCTTAAAAAATTACACTATCAAAAATTCAAAATGGCGAATATCCAATAGTTTTATGCACCTTAAAAAACTGTTGTTTTTTTTGCTACACTTTGTTTATTCTTTTTTGCAACTACAAAAAGCTTCTATCTATAGTCTGTAAACCGATGTATCATTTGATAAATTTTATTAAGAAATGAAAAAACTATGGATTTTTTTCGCATACCAAGTTCTTGCATAAAATAAAAACTGCTAATAATTTAAGTTAACCAGATTTCGTTATCTTTTCCTCAATTTCGTTGACAAGGACACTCTAAAGACGCAACAATAAGGCTAATTTTTCTAAATGTCAAAAATGACATTTTGTGACAATTACAATTTTATGCATTTTAAAAAACCCGTTATCTTTTTTTAACCACTTTTTATATTTTTTGCCATAACAGAAGACTACCAACTATTATATGTTAACCCATGTGCACCTTTTGTGCATAAAATTAACGTCAATTTTGTAACAATAAACTAGGACACACATCAAAAAACTAAAGCAGCCCTAAATATTTGGACGAATGTGGTCACTTTTTGTAGCAACAATCAATTTAAAAAACAAAAGATCAAAAGATCTTGGGTGGAAATAACGAAAATTCAAACTTGAATGAGCATCCCACAAGGAACACACAAAAGATCAAAGCAAAAAGAGAAATGATTAAACGATGTTTCGCCTTGGGTAACCAGCGTGGGCTCATCAGTAGTTTCACTGGTCACCCTCCACTATACATCATTAAACACCATCATACACTTTGATTTCCAACCTTGAACCACTCAAAAATAGGCATCGTTCCGCACTGGTACTTACTTATCCAAGTTACCTGATACGAATTCGTCCTGGCGTGTTAATATTTCCAGTAGGATTATGCTCCTAAGGCAATTAAAACAAAGAAGAAGTTAAAAAACCTCCAAATCAGTTACAAATTTGAAGCCGATCGGATGTCGGGAAGGTATTCAAAATTATGTTTGCCAAATTCACTCGAAGAAACATAGTTACATACATACAATGCAAGTTAAATAAAAGCTTGTAAAAAATCAACAAAATTCACACCACACTGACCTCACAAAAGTTACGTTATGTTTTTATTAAGGAAATTTTACGTTACCTTATTTTACATTCCAAAAACTCTTTTAAAATTGACAGTTGTTATCCTCATCATTAATTACTATAACCACAAAAGCAGTTATATTCGATGTTATTTTAGATGGTCCAAAATGTCCCTAATTACGCAGGATACAAATTGTTATTTTTGGTTTTTCTTGTTGGTGGATCTGATTACAGTTTAGTAACTTCTTGGCTTTCGTCTAAAATCATTGGCAAATTATTTATTTTTATCTTCAAATTTTGGGATTAATCATGTTACCCAATCAACTTAACGCTTTCCGTTATATAAAGCGCTCCGGAAACACTACGATTTTATCGATAAAAATAACTATAACAGCTGCTAAAGTATATGTAAACAACTCTCTAATATGAAAGTTTATACCTAATTCTACTAAACGACGGCAATAACATTACAACACGATATGCGAAGGCGCACATGTCACTAGTAAAAATAGTAGACATATAAAGTAAATAAGGACAGATATCTATTAGGGAAATTTTGTTACCCTTAAAATTTTGACAACTTTGACAGTCGCTGTTGTAGTATTTGACAACCCCTACCACAGTGTCATAAGATCAATACCATCTAATGTTAGGTACGAGCTGGGAGGATCAGAAAAGTTAAATTGCCTATCGTACGCAGACGATCTTATCGCTTTTGCTTCTAGCAAATTCGGTATGAACGTTCTGCTAAAGCATCTAGAGTCTTCGGCAGCGAAGCTCGGTCTACGATTTGCCCCCGCTAAGTGTCTATCGTTATCGTATGTGCCCTGTGGTAAAGAGAAGAAAATCAAGGTGTTAACTGAGCCTTCTTTTCAACTCTATGGGCAGCGGATACCTGCCACAGGTGTAATAAACCCTTGGCGATACCTTGGCATTGAATACGACTCATGGGGTATCGCAAAGACTGAGTCTGTGCTTGGAAATTTGTTGGATAAAATAACAAAGGCTCCTTTAAAACCGCAGCAGCGGCTCGAGATAACCAGGACGTACGTGATACCCAAATTATACCACTCGTTGATTCTTGGGTTCACCAACACTGGCAGACTCTCGAACCTGGATAAGCAGCTACGTAGGTCTATCCGACAGTGGTTAAGTTTGCCGCCCGACACGCCTATCGGGTACTTCCATAGTGCAGTCAAAGCTGGAGGCCTAGGAGTGCAAGCGATGTCCACGCAAATTCCTGCAATGATCAGCAGGCGATATGGCAAACTTTAAAACTCTGAAATCCCCGTAGTCCGTGCCGCCGTTAACGCCAAAAACTTATCTTGGAGACTAACATGGTCGCATAAACGGCTAGCAAAATACGGATTACCAGAACGGGTGAACGCTCAACAAGTCGCAGACGTCTGGGCCACCAAACTCCATGCTTCCAGCGATGGAACTGAGCTGCGGTGTGTGAAAGACTGCTCTGAATCCACGCAATGGGTAACCAACGCGTTAGGAATTCCAGGGCGCGACTATGTCCAGTACTACTACGCATAGGTTTTACCGGAGTTTTTGGAATACATTAAAAACTGTCACTTGTAAAAAAATTTAATGAGAAAAAGTAAAAAAATTGGCTTAATTTTACAAAATAAGTATTTTATATGTTGGAACCTGATAATACTTTATTATTTTAAAAATGAATTGCACCAAAATTCTCTAAAATTATCCACAACCATAACGAAATGGATCCGTAGCTTACGACAGTGGTAGTGGCTAGTTACCAAAACGGAATGACGTCTAACTATTGCGCAGACGCAGTAATTACCACAATATTCCTATTATTAAGACGTGTCCGTGTACTTATACTTCAAGCGTTCAAAACAAAGCTCAAAGATACTGCATTTTTTACTTGTTAATGCCATGTTTCGAACGAGGTTCGACTTTATGGTGGATGCGATAGTAGAACAGCTGACTGCACTGGGGCTCTATTCTGGGCGTAATAGAACGATCATACCCTGAGAAGTGACCACTTGTATTAAAATCCAAAATTCCGTATTCTGCGACCGACCCATCGCACAAAAGTCATTCGAACGACGCACAGCGGATCGACGCAATGCTTTTTATGACCATTAAGAAAAAAATTGAGACTAACATTTTTGTTGCTATTTTATACCTAGTGTATTGCTGAGATGCCACGGTTTAATTAAATCATAAGCAATGAATTATTTAATCTTTTTCCTGTTTGCTTTTTGCTGTTTTTTACAGATCATTTTATATATATATTTGCGAAATTTGTTTTATAAGAGCGGACCCTGTAAACACTTAATAGCCATTTGACTTACCATTTTTTTCAATTTTTTTAATTTATTTTCTATACGTTACAGCGTTTCTTAAAACCCTAGGTACTTATTTTGTTTTTTTTTTATTTTTTATAAATAATTTTTTTAAATTTTTTTCTTTACCTTTATCAAAATTTCAAACATCTTAAAATTCACATTGAGTTTTAACAAAAATGCTCAAATATGCAGAATTTTGTTTTATTATTTTTTTGTATTCTGTAAAAACCATAAACCAATAAAACATTTTACTTGACTGCGATTTTTTGCGATATTTTGAGAAAAACGCCCAAAAGCACTAAATATTTCTATGTGCCCTCCCCTGTTGTTAAAAATTATAATTTAATCTATCGAGTTACAAATAATGATTTTAATAATTTAATTTCTCGATAACAGTACAAATGCGAAAAACTTACATGAGATAAAATAGTTTCTAAACTAAACAGTTAATTTATGTATTAATTCAGAATCCATCAGCGGCGCACCACGTAAAAGTTTAGGGGAAAAAAAAGAATTTCACCTCTGAAAAAAATATCTCCCTTTAGATTCTCACGATCAGTCAATATTTTTAGATTACGTAAGCCCTAAACAAGTAGCCTAGGTTTCAAATTTGTTGCAAATATCTCAAAAACTGCAAGCGCTATAAAGAAAAAACTAAAAAAATTGCGAAAAGTCAACGCTCTGTAGATCAGTAGCAAAGTGTTTGAGAACATGTTCATGGAAAAAAATGTTCTTATTTTGACCAGAAACATTCGTGCCTAAAATCTTGGCACTGAATTTTAAAACACCTTTTATACCTATAAAATTGACTAAATAATATTTTTCTTTATAACTAGTTCAAAAGTTTGAAAGTTCAGGTAAATGTCCAAAATTTCCTATACCTCGATCCACTGAGCGACGTCCTACTATAAAAGTCGGTCCAGTTTGCCGTAGCATTCGCATTAGCAAGTAAAATACCGATCGGTCACGTGATGGTTTAGTCCAATAGCGTGCTCTGAAATCACCCATGTGACGTTTTTGCACGAGCTTTCCTACAAGTCCCAACTACTGGGTCTATCTAGAGAACGGCTTCGCTCAAAAATAATAATAATTTGGTGATTCTTCGATCGTCTCGTCACTGCTTTTAAGCGCGTTTATTGGCTGAAACTACTTCTCTTCTCTCAGGCGAACGATACCATCCTACGAAACCCAGAATTGGCATCCCGGACTACTACAGCAACGCACACATCGATTGCAGTCACATGTTCGGTCATCGCCTCCAAGTCAAAAATGCAGTGTCTTTTTGCTTGGTTTTGAAAGATTTAGGTATAGGTATACGGATGCGTTTAAAAATTAGCTAAATTTCCCTAACATTTAAATGCGTCGGTATCATCGGTATACCTAACGCGTTCAAAACAATGCCAAGAGTAATTATATTTTTGACTTTATTTATGTTTTGAACCCAGATCCGCTTTTATGCTATATGCGATGACAGAACAGCTGATTGCAGTCGTTGTGTACATTAAGATGAAGGTAACCTTACCATAAAAGTACACCTTAATCAAAACACGGCATGACTTTGTTTGAACGCGTTTGTGTAAGATTTCGGCGAAAGTCCCATACGCTATGTTGGATGCCAGAGCACTTATTTAATCAAGGTGCCAGCTTACTTAAATCAATTATCATATAAGGATCCAGCCACCAAAAAGTTATGATTATATAGAGTACGTTACCATTCCTGACCATTAGTAATAGTTTTGGAGTAATTATTTCTGAAATAAGTACAAAAATCTCAAATAACAAAAGAATTGTTCCTGCACCTTCTTCCGCACACTCTGTAGGTAATCACATCAGCCCGATTGCCTCTGTTTAGGCTACGCTACATAAGTACGAGAGAGCTTATATAAACTCCAGCACGTTGCCCCTCTACACTGCAAATTTTGAGTTTATTGTGGATATCTTAGCAAAATGCATTTTTTTCTTTCGGAAAGGACTACTCTATAAAATAATCATCCTTTTGCGCCAAAATTATTTCTAGTTTCAACAAAACTTTGGTTTACATTAGCATTATGCCTCATGGCGTACTGAACATCCCTAACAAGGATGAAACACGTGTTTGCGTCTGGTCTCTAAGTCGCACCCGGTATGTATTCTTGTGTTACTCCGGTATATTTTGTAAAGTTCGTTTTTCTGCTATCCATTTGTCATACTAAAAAGCCCGACTGGTGGATGGACTGTGTCTGATTAACTGCTCTATAGACATTGGAAATTTATTTATCATTCTGTTATCTAATGTTTTGCCAAGCATTTGTCCATGACTTGTTGATTTGATCTATTATTATATATATATATATATATATATATATATATATATATATATATATATATATATATATATATATATATATATATATATATATATATATTATCTTATTATTCGTCTATAAAAACTTATGGCTTACTGAAGATCCCTAATAAGGGTGAAACACGTGTTTGCGTCTAGTCTCCAAGTCGCACCGGGTAGGTATTCTTGTGGTATTCCGGTGTATTTTGTAAAGTTCGTTTTTTTGCTATCGATTCGTCATAGTAAAAAGCCCGACTTATGGTGGATGGACTGTGTCTGAAACCAGTCAGTGGTAGAACTAGTGAAGGAGGCCAAAAATTCAATAGTTATCTGTTGGTAAAACTCTCTTTTTTATTTATATTTAACCCCACTAGGGACATAGGGAATTTATTTATCATTCTATTAAAAGGGGATATGTTGAGATATGCCTTTATGATAATCAACCTGCATTGCACAATTCGGTTAAAATTTTCTATATCTCCAGATATAACTTGGTTTTTGACAATAGTAACTCAAAATACACGTGGTAGAGATATAGGTACCTACTTCTTAAAACTAGATACAATCCAAGTATGACATTTACTAGACTGGAAAAATACAAAACAAAACACAATCTAGATAAGTACTTACATCTAAACTCTTATCAAATTGGATTTAAGTTTTGTTGTCTACTTACATACTAAATATTGGTCACGATTCGATCGATTTCGATGAAACTTTTAAATTTTTATAGAAGTCTCGTGCCAGTTCTTCAATTAAATCTGATAGCTCAAATAAATTTGAAAGGCAAAAGGGTATATCTCGAGTTATTTCGATAAAAAAGAATACAGTTTGGCAAAAAGGAACATCTCAAAAAATCCCGCCTTAAAATGTGCTGTTTTGTCTGGCTTTTATGTAAATACATTTGCGTAGTATCTGAAGTTTTTCAATTTTGTCGTGCTCATCTTTTCAGGATTTACCTGAGCAACATTTGGTATGTAAGTAAGTACTTTGCCAATCTACTTTCGGTATCAACATTTTTTAGTATAAAACTAAGTAGATGTCAAACCTGGGTTATATCCAGTTTTAAGAAGTAGGTACCTATATCACTACCACGTCTATTTTCTGTAGGTTACGGTTGCCAAAAAACAAGTTATATCTAGAGATATAGAAAATTTTAACCTAATTGTTCAAAGCAGGTTGAATAACATAAAGGTATAACTCGACATATCCCCTTTTAACAGAATGAGAAATAAATTCCCAATGTCCATAGTGGAGTTAAATTTAAATAAAAAAGAGAGTTTTACCAACAAAAAACTATTGGACAGACAAAACAACACATTTTCAGTTGTTCCCTTTTGCCATTTTGTATTTATATTTTTACTCCACCATACTAATATGGTATGGGAAACTATTAAAATTGTAAAATTTTAACTTTTCTGAATTTTATCATAAAGGTTCCAAAACACCTTAATCTACAAAAAAAAGTTGTCTGTTGGTTTGTTGTCTGTCTGTATACACGATAACTCAAGAACTCCTCAATCAATTTTAACGAAATTTGGTACAAAACTTCTCTATCGGCTGACGATGAACTGATTATCTTTTGGATATGGAGAAGGGGGGTTGAAGGGGGAAAAAGGGGGATATAATAATTAAAAAAATTGTAACTTTGGAACAAAAGCAAGTAGCGATATAGGGTTTTCAGATTTAGGTTTCCATGAATATTTACTACAAATTTTATTATAAAGTCTAAATTCGTGGGAGCTTTAGTTTCCGAGTTATTTGAAAAAACGTTAAAATCTATTAAAAAAATCATAACCTTAGAAGTAAAGCAGCTATTGATATGCGGTTTTCATATTTTTATTTTCGTAAATATTACCCAAAAATTTTGTTATAAGGTTCAGTTCTTTTAAAGCCACAGTTTTCGAGATATTTTCATTTCCTTTTAACTTAAAATAATCGATTGTATGGTGGACTAACCGTGCTTTCTAGCACCAAATTTTTTTATCTAAATAACTCGAGATATACCCTTTGCTTTTAAAATTTGTTAGAGCTATCAAATTTAATTGATGAATCGACACGAGATTTCTATAAAAATTTAAAAGTTTTATCGAAATCATTAAATGACACTGATCCTGATGTGAATCGTGAACAATATTTGGTATGTAAGTAGACAACAAAACTTATATTCAATTTGATAAGGGTTTTGATGTAAGTACTTATCTACGTTATGTTACATTTTGTATTTTTCCTTGGGTTGTATCCAGTTTTAAGAAGTAGGTACCTATATCTCTATTACGTCTATTTTGAGTAAGTTACTATTGCCAAAAAACAAGTTATATCTGGAGATATAAAAAATTTTAACCGAATTGTTCAATGCAGGTTGATTAACATAAAGTCATATCTCAACATATCCCCCTTTAACGCAATGAGAAATAAATTCTCAAAATCCATAGTGGAGTTAAATATAAATAAAAAGGAGTTTTACCAACAGAAAACTATTGAATTTTTGGCCTCCTCCACTTGTTCTACCTCTGACTGGCTTTGGACACAGTCCATCCACCAGTCGGGCTTTTTACTATGACGAATTGTTAGAAAGAAAACGAACTTTACAAAATTCACCGGAGTACCACAAGAATACATACCGGATGCGACTTGGAGACTAGACGCAAACACGTGTTTCACCCTTGTTAGGGATCTTTTGGGTCTTGCCTAAGAGCCATTTAGTTCTGGCTTCATTAAGACCATCCACGACTAGCTTGGACTGTCTGCACTCTGACTCTTGTATCCAGTGCGTCTATTCTTGAATCGAGGGAAAATTTGCTCCCAAGGAGTCAAATTCTCTCGCTACTATGCATCTCATTGGTCAAAATCTTCGGTTTAAATCAGATTCTCTTACTGTTGGTCCATATTGATCGAAAGTAATTCTCTTACTCAAGGCCATTAGAATTACTTTCGATCAATATCGGGCAAAAGTAAGAGAAACCGATTTGATTTGGATGAATGAGATGCATAGTAGCGAGAGAATTGGACTCCCTGGGAGCAAATTTTCTCTCGATTCAAGAATAGACGCACAGAACGTCTTCAGTTCATTGTTCGCCAATTTGTTGAGCTTACTCTGTTTCCTTGTTATTCCCAGAAGAGTTTCCGATCCAATGTACCCTTTTTGTAAACTAAAAGCTTTTTTATTTTTAACAGCAGGGCTCCGAAATTTTGTCAGTTGATGAAAGGCAAAAAATGGTGACCAATCCATCATATTTTACAACGCTAACACTTGTACTATCAAGAACTTCCAAATAAAGGACAAACATAAATCAGATTTACCTACTTACAATATACAAGGAAGTCGAGACTTACCTGTAGGACTAGGAGTAAGGGTCATAAGCTCGCTGTGCACATTTTTTTGGCTAAATTTTTTCTCTTTCACCCACGACAAACTTCTGCCCCCGCGCCCTCGCTGCAATCCCGACACAGCATTGTTTATGGCCCTCGTGTATTCGCGCACGCCGAAATTCGTATGGGGCAAAATGAGTCCGATATTTAGCGGCTCTTTTTTTAACGTGTCTATGTTTCTGTGTAGCTGAAAATGTCCGGTTTTCGTCGAACGGAAACTCGTGTGTAATTCTTTTGGGAGCACTAGGATTAGCGAAGAAAAAAACAGCACAACAAAGATTTGCATGATAAGAAGCGCGGCGAAGAGATGAAAGACGATTGTGGGAAAAAGTTCGTGTCATAGCTTATTCAGTAGACTCTTTGATGTATCGTCATTTTACTTTATTAAAGCTTTTCTTAGTTCACAGTATAAGACCTAAAATAATACATATACCAATACAATATTGAAGAATATTGATAAGGAAAGAATTGTAACAATATTGGTTTTATGGTTCAGAAAACTTTCAATTTCAAAACGTCGTTGAGTCACGAGTTTTGCGTCTATAAAATATGGGGACAAAGGGGCACATACCAAAGAAATTAAAATAAACTATAAGTAAGTAATTTTTCGAACTCAGGATCCAAATCCAAGGAAATAACTTTTTCCCCAAAAAGGCAACACTGTAAAGCACTCTTCCGAAGCGCTATTTAAAATTGACACTAATTTCACTGGCGTACCAATTATTTATTATTTTATTAACTAAAAGTGCAAACTTTTTATATTCTTGTGACTTTTGATCTTGGAAATTGATTGACAATCTTGTTTTTAATTTCTAATAATGGTTGTTTGGTTCATCAATTAACCCTTTATTACACAAGTTATTTTAGATTGCACACATTATTTTAAAAAAATGTTGTTTTAGGTGCATAACTCTTGCTCTTTAGAAAAATTTAAATAAAGAGTAAATTTCGTTTCTCAGAAATTAATAAAAAATATTTAATTTTTTTAGAAAATAATTTTGGGTTAGGAAAATTATTATTTTTCTAAATTATAACATAGGTCATTTCATTATTTTTAAAATGTAAATACCCTTCTAATATTAGAAAAAATATTCGGAACGATCTAACACGTACCGTTTTTCAATAGCTTAATTAGACCATGTTACATTTACAGGTAGTTAATTTTATTAGGGGAAGGTTAAAATAGATGCATTTTATAACAGAAAAATTACCTGAACTGTATTGTTTGAATATTATACATAAAATCAACATTATATATTAGTCTTCTGTTGAGTTTCGAAGTGAGTGGTCCTCTGTATAGATAAAAAAGTATTATTAAGAAAGAAAATGTCAGCCAAACGCGCCGGAATTGCGAAACTTCTTCTGACAGATTTTACTACATTTGTGGAGAATTTATGGTGAAATTCCAAGCAAGGCCATTTTCTGAAAATGTTAAAAAAAACCTACTACAAATATTTTGGTGTTTTAATTAAAGATCAATCAAGCTATGTGTGCTGTGTCATGCCTTTTGCAGTTCCAATGGTATGGCGAGAACCCACTAATCATTTTTACGATTGCTATTTTTTCCTGACAAAGACCAAAGGTTATTCCAAAAAGGGAAAGCACAAGATTGAATATACAGATTTGCAGTCTGCCGTATGACCTGTTTCTCACAATGCAGATTTACCACTGCCCATTGCACCTTTAGATCCGCAAGATATTGTTTTGGAAGATATTGGAGACAACGTATCATCAGGCAGCTCCTAGGAACAGTGTACCGACCCTATTTTTACTTCAGGTCCCAGTTCTGGTGAGCCACATTTGATTGTTCAAAGTGAGTTAAATGATTTAGCACGTGATTTGGAGTTATCAAAGCAACAGTCGGAACTTCTTGTTTCCTGTCTAAAGGAATGGAACTTGTTAGCCAAAGAAACCAAAATTACAACTTTCAGGAAAAGAGATGCTACGTTTTCTGCAATATGGAAAATGCGGTGTGTGCGTGTACTAATATCGATGGTTTAATGCAGGATGTTGATATTGAGCAATCTCCCGGTGAGTGGCGCTTATTTATAGACTCGTCTAAATATGGTTTAAAAGCTTTGTTATTGCATAATGGAAATTTAAAACCCTCTATAGCAGTTGCCCGTTCAGTGACAATGAAGGAAACTTATGAAAATATGGGCACACTTTTATAAATAAAATAAACTACAATAGGTATAAATGGCAGATATGTGAGGATCTAAAAGTTATAGGAATTTTAGTAGGACTTCAGGGAGGATTTACAAAATATTGCTGTTTTCTTTGTTTGTGGAACAGTCATGTAGTAGATCAGCATTATGCAATAAAAAATTGGTCAGAAAGAAGTGAATTTCAACCGGGATCTCAAAATGTTAAGTTTGAACCTCTTTTAGACCCCAAAAATGTTCTTCGGCCTCCTCTTCACATTAAACTTCAGTTGATGAAAAACTTTGTGAAAACAATGAATAAAGACGGTGATAAATTCAAATGCCTAAGACAAGTCTTTCCTTAGTTAAGCGATGCGAAATTAAAGAACGGCATTTTTATTGGGCCACAAATCAGAAAATTGCGGGACGATGTCCACTTTACAGAGAAGCTTATCATGCAGCAACTCAGAGCATGGAACTCATTTGTTAGTGTAGTAAGGGGATTTTTGGGTAACAAGATGGATGCAAACTACCAACAGTTAGTTGATGAACTTTTAGATGCCTATAAATCGCTTCGTGCCAGAATGTTATTAAAAATTCACTTCCTCCATTCCCATCTGTCATTTTTTCCTGAAAATTTGGGAGCTGTCAGTGACAGGGTGAAAGGTTCCACCAGGATATGAGAACAATAGAAATCCGCTATCAAGGACGATGGGATCCAGCCATGATGGGTGATTACTGTTGGTTCTTGAAAAGAAAAGATACGATCCCTCATAAAAGGAAAAAATAACACTTAATTAGCGTGTTCAGTTAATATTTTTAATGTCTATGTTTTTCTTAGATTTAAGGGGTTTTGTAGGTGTAAAAATATAAATATAGTCAATATACACTGTTAAAAAATTCTTAATTTTTTTTTTTAATGGGTATTAAAATATTGTAACAATTAATGCGGTACTATAAATGTAACAAGAAAACGTTACGTGTTACAAGTTTTTTATTATCATTTTCATATTTGGATAGGTCCATTCTACCACAATATGCTATTCAGCCTTGTGTTACAAGAAAAAATAATTTTTTTGTCGATCTTTAGAGCCTAAATTAAAAATGGGTATATATTTTTTAAGCTGTCACTTAATTTGGCATGTGGGGTATAACTGAACTTAAAATGTTTGACAGGAATCCAAAAAAGCTGAATCATATAGGGTGTTTTATATAAAAAAATCAAACCACTTCAACTTCTTAACTACAGAAGTCAAATTTAAATTAAAAAATCTAATTCAAAAAATTTTTGTTTAATATTTTCTATAATCTGCCCTGTACGTGTCATTTCGGGTTTTTTGGGTTTATTATTTATCATTGTAGAAAAAAAAATATGCGCTTGTTACTAAATAAGTATCATCATAAATTTGTTTTTCCTAGTTCAGAAATGCTCTTCACTCTTATATCTGTAAACCAGGATCTAAGCTGGCAACGCGTACGACGACCAAAAAAGAAGGATCAAACAACTTTGTACCGTGGTTGTTAGATTATCGGTCGAATATTTTCTAATCCTAAATTCGATAATATTAATTAAAATTATTTCCAGGAGGAGATCAAAACATTATATTAAATAAACAACCTTAAGCATTTTTAAACTCCTTATTTACAAATAAATGCGGTTGTTTCTACTTTATTCTATTGCGTTTATTATATAATTATACGCAATAAATTAAGGAAAAGATTATATGAAAATTCGGCAACGGTTTTGATGCAGTGGTACGCACTAAGTGCATCTCTGTCCTTCCCTAACTTGTCAAAATATAAAAGTCAGGAATACAATCAGTGCACTGCTCTAGCAAACCAAATATGCTATTACAATTTTCACGTACAACTGCCGTCTAAATTCTTAAAATTCAAACCCATTATATATTATTCGCCTTAGGATTGCGGCTTCTTTAGTTTACTTTAATTTCTTTGGCGCAGACACCTTACGTAAAACAGAAAGTATTAACATTTTTAAAATTGGGCTCATTTACATACGGTCGGATTAAAAATAACAAAATTACGGACTTGTTTTGGATTTGTTTAACGATGATTTACTATAACGGCTCTGCCTTTCCATTTTTCGAAAATAACCTTTCTCAATTAAGTGGTCCTGGCAAAATGGAAAAAAGTAAAACATTTCGTAGAGATGCGTCGTTTGCGACAGTGTAAGCTGAGAAGGGGTTGATTTTGACGGCAAAAATTGAGTTTTTGTTTATTGTTTTGTTTGTTTTGCTAATTTTTTTTTATGTTTTTATACTAATAGTTAACCCTACAGTACGAAAACTAATGTAACGTAGTTAGATAATTATTATATAATAACAAATATCAATAGAAAATTAAAAATTTATTTAGAGATTCTAAAATGGTGACAAAAAATTCGGAAAACAGAAGAGGATATTTTTGTAACCTGGGCATTTGCTGTAAAAAAAAACACCACAATATATATAAGTATACATATTATATATTTATTAAAATTTAGCTTTTTAGAGAGCCAAAGCTTCAAAATTTATAGGATCAATGTCAAACATGATATTTCTTAAAAATCCAAGATGGCGGATCTATTTAAAAAGTAGGCATTTTTAACCACCTTAGTTATTTTTTGTGTGCGACACCGTAATAAATCTCAAACATCGGTTACGAAGCCACATTTTACAAATTCGGACAAGAAATAAAGAAGTGTGCAATTTTTAAATCGACCAGAGTTTACTTGCAGAATCCAGCTTATTAAGAAAAATGTACTTGTTTAAATAGCAATCATTTTTCCAAAAAATGATCGATTTTAATACGTTTAAACTTTTTAAATGGCACAAGCTTCAAAATTTATAGAGCTGATAATAATACTGATATTTACTTAAAGTCCAAGATGACGGACCTATTTAAAAAGTAGGCATATTTCACCCCCCTAGAAAAAACTTTTTCTCCGACACCGTATTCAATCTCAAAGATCGGTTATAAAGCCACATCCTTTCCGAGCACATCAATGTAACATTCAGAAAATTCGTACAAGAAATAAAGAAGTTTTAAATCTTTAGATAGACTAGAGTTTTCATGCAAAATCAAGCTAATTAAAAAAAAATTTCTTGATTTTGAAGGCAAACCCTCTATATAAAGATTTAAAACTTTCTTATTTCTTCTCCGAATTTTAAAAATATTTCATTGCTGTGATTGGCAAGGATATGGCTTCGTAAACGATGTTTGAGATTGAATACACTGTTGTAGAAAAAGTTTTTTCTACAGGGGTCAAAAATACCTGTTTTTTTGTCTGCCATCTTGAATTTTTAACAAATATCATTTTTGACACAAGTTCTACAAATCTTGAGGCCTGTGCCTTTTAAAAAGTTTAAATTTATTAAAATTGATCAGTTTTTGAAAAAGTTATTGCTATTTAAAAAGTAGATTTGTTTCTTAATAAACTTGATTTTGCAGGTAAACTCTGGTCTATTTAAGAATTGCAAACTTCGTTATTTCTTGTCCGAATTTTTAAAATATTACAACAGTGTCGCACACAAAAAATATTTAGGAGCTTCAAAAATGCCTTTTTGTCAAGTTTGACATTGATTCTATAAATTTTGAAGTTTTGGCTTTCTAAAAAGCTAAATATAATTAAAATTGGACAATTTCCCGCCAAGTTATAATCATTTAAAAAGGTGCGGTTTTTTGACACACCCTAAATATAAGTATACCGGGTGTCCCAAGGTGAGTCACCTATTAGAATATTTTGGAAACTATACAATGGAAACTTTTCAAACATTCTATTCTAACATAAGTCCCTATAAACTATCTTTATGAAATATTCTCATATTTGCAGTGTTGCCATTTGCAGGAAAACTTGGCAACAACTTTCTTATTTTAAATTGAACACCCTGTATATTGCATTGCATTTTTGGATTCTACAAAATATTTTAGGTTTTGCTCTAACCTTAACCGTTCTGTCAATATTTTAAAAACAGTTGAACATTGGTATAAGACATTATACATAAAATGTACCTAAAATATTTTGTAGAATCCAATAATTGCAAATGGTAACACTACAAATATGAAAGTATTTCATAAAGATAGTTTACATGGACTTGTGTTAGATTAGAAAGTTTGAAAAGTTTCCATATAGTTTTCAAAATATTCTAATAGGTTACTCACCTTGGGACACCCGGTGTATATATCACAAAGAGTACAAAAATTATCAAAAATCTTCCACAATTTTTTTTTCATTAGAAACTTCTTAAGTAAATTTATGCAAAAAAAATGTATACAACATCGTGCTTCCGTAGCACAGTGATTGCGCTCTCGCTCACTGCAGGAAGGGTCCCCCGGCTAGGTGCATGGATATTCTTTGAACTGTGCACAAACATTATTTTACTGCGCATTGAGATGGGAATGGATGGTAAGGCTCATTAAAAAAATAAAGTTTTTAATGAAATATATCTAAGGGAAATTTTTCTGATTATTTTTTATCTATCTACGAATTGACAAAAAGCGTGTAATAGTGTAGGGGCATATGTCGATAATTTCTATCCCGTGGGATTTTGAATGAAGGAGTTTTGTGACTATGTGGGATTCATAGCTCTTTAGTCACACAATCAAGTGTTACCGGGTGTTTTGTTCGCATCCGTGTAGAAGAAGTTGATATGACGTCATCTTTCAAGAAGGCGGCCAAAAATCATAAAACATACAACTTTCACAACCGGGGCATGATTATACCAGATTCCATATAATTCGAGAACGGGGATACCAAAAAATTCACTATTAAGGTCATCCGACCTTAAATGATCTTGAAAATCAGAAAAAAACAAGGTTTTTGCCATTTTGTCTTCAAAAAATCTTAATTATTCGAGGTTTTGTCACTCCAACTTCAAATGTACCTCAAACTATTAGACATGTATGTCAAATTCGATCCTTAGATGCAGTTTAAAGCTTCATGACCTTGAAAAATACCCCAGTAAAATTAACACATTGCAGAATTAATATACTTTATTTTAGAGTTTTATTTTATAGTTTATATTATGTTCAATAATTTGGAACAATATGTGTCGTAAAAAACCTGACAACATTGTCAAAGATAAAAAAATCTTACATACAAAGGGTACTATTCATCAACTATTAAATCAAAGAGGACCAAATTTGGTAAGACAGAAAAGAAGGGCAAGTTCAACAATATTGTTAAAAAAAATTGGTTCAGCCAGGATGCGTTTCAATATGGCGGCTGATATATGACCATATTTTATTTTATCCAATTTCGTAAAAAAGCAAAAATGACAAGGTGGCCATCAATTCTTGTTGAATTGTCGCCGCTTACTATGAAAAAAAAGTTTAGTTGATGCATGACTTTGATTGACTTTGAAAATACCATATACAAGTCAAAAACCATCTTTTTGTGAGTTTTTTTCCAATTCACCAGTACGCAAAAACTTTAAGCGCCAGATATGAAATTAACATCTTAGCCATAAACAAACACTTCATTTTAAACATCTCTACCAATTTTTTGATATGGCATCCCAGATGTTTTTGCTATACCCCGGTAAAAATGACCTATATGCCTGTCGTTTTTATCAAGTTTTGGAACTTCTACAGTGATGCGGTGTCACATAAATGTGTGACTAAATAGCTGTTAAATCCTCATCCTTGAATTTTATTATGAATGTTAATAAACAAGTGTAGTCATGCCCTACTGGCATAATTAGAATTTTTTATGCTTTTTCGACCGCCATTTTGGAAAATGGCATCTAAAACCACTGGTCCATATGGTAATATATATATCTAACTTTTGCTAACTCTCTTATAGGTTATTTAAATGACTTTGTTGGCTAGACAAATGAGTAGAACATAAAATTCACAGTTGCGAAACTTACTAAAAACGACAGGCATATAGGTTATTTTTACCGGGGTATATTATTAATATCTGGGATGCCATTAAAAAAAAATGCTAGGGAGGTTTAAAATGAAGTGTTTGTTTATACCTAAGATATTAATTTTACCTCCGGCACTTAATGTTTTCGCGTAGTGGTTTCACTTGTAGATGTTATTTTCAAGGTCAATCAAGGTCATACATCAACTAAACTTTTTTCAACAAGAATTAATGCTCACTTTGTCGTTTTTACTTTTTTACGAATTTGATATATCAGCCGCCATATTAAATTGCAAATTTTGACATAATTCCACCAAATGTTGCAAATATGGTGAAAAGGTTTAAAAATAGGTTTATGTGAGCAGTTTTAATAAGTTGAAAATAGACTCGAACTTTTATCTACGTACTTTTTTTTAGTTATGGTTTTTTGCTTTTGTGCTTGCAGCCTCGAAAGCGCAAAAGGCGTTTAGGTCGTGACAGTACTTGCGCGATCGAACTTTTTTACTCGAACGGATTCAAAGGGTTTAAGGCTCAAATGTAAACGTAGTTGTCATCAAGACGAGTTGATTTGCAACTTGTAGTGCTTGTTTGGGTATTGTGGGTTTCAGAAATAAAGATTCAATGTAACGTCAGAATAAAAATCTTCTAAAGAGCAAGGCGACACCATTTGGGTAACATAAGGCACTTCTCTCGTAAAATTAAAAACTAAAAATTCATCATTAAACATGTCAATTTTGTGCTTTATCGAGATATTTCTGGAGACAAAAAGGTTTTTTACATTTTTTTATCAAATGGTAACTTTTAAAGAGGTTTGGTGGCTCAGAAGGTCTATTTTATGAATCCGATTGATGCCACTCTGGCAATCCTGAGGAACTCACTGAATTCAGTTTTGGGGTAAAAAAATTTTCAGGAGTAATTTAAGGGGCCTAAGGGTAAGTTTTAGGGGTAAAGGGTTGTAAACAATGTAAGGGGGCTTCTTGGTGTATTAAGGATACCCCTATAATTAAAATTAAAACACACACCGGCTTAACTTGATGCATATAATCAACAACAGTAAATGGTGAGCTTTAACAACAAAGTCTTTCATAACTTAATATTCTTAAGACTAAATCCAATTAACTAGCACGGACTAATTCTTATCACAGGTTGTTTTAGTTCGTTATTAACCGAAATTTTGACTTAAATGACTGGGATTAAGCCTAGGTCACCTGGCTTATAAACTACATGTTTAAGTACATAGAATCACTGAGTTATACCTTTTTATTCTGAAGTTTACGTGGCCAAGTAAAGTTTTGACTTAATAAATGATAAAATTAGGGTTTATTAAGGAGGTTGACGGATTACTGGTGCAGATACTTTAATTCATTACAGGTACTTATCTGTCTATCCTGATTCTTTGGCGCAAGTAAGCCACACTGCTCCTGGTGTCTGGTATAATGGGGCGCTGGCTGAACTAGGGGTTACTAGGATGACATTATTCTAGTACCGGTAATGGCACACGAGGATGTGAAAGTAAGTCACAAAGGCTTTTTTGAAGTACGATAAAGTATGATGAAGCAGGACGAAGTACGAGAGAGAACGACGGAGAATGACGGAGAACGACGGAGAAGGCCTAGAAATAACCAAAAAGAAAAGAGGGAGTTAGAAAAACTACCATATACCATTTATGGGTTAACTCAGTACTGGCGTATTATAAGCTAAGACTCACCTAGCGTTGTTGAGCTTTAGGCGAAACAGGGCACGGTCATGCGAGCTCCTGTAGCTGTCGGTTTTTTTTTTATGGTCATGGCTTAATGTGTTTTGAAATTGAGCCTGCATAAATCCAAAAGGCAGAGACTTAGTATGGCGGAAGACTTTGAGATTTTGAATGATAAAAAAAAAAGAACAAAGGACGCTTACCTGATAAGACACTGATTCCTCAAAAATACGTGGTTCCTTCGCCGAAAATGGCACTAAACACTGGCACAGCTGATACCCACACTAATGGGCTATCAGAGAGCGGGAGGCGCACAAGGAATGCCCTTAAATTGCTTTTAAAATATGATTTTAATTGCAAGTTTCGCTAGAAACTTCTAGCCGAAACCGCGGGCTTGTGTGTCTGTCAAGAATATTCGCGGTTCTTCCTCAGCTGACAGATGACCTTGACCGTGACTGGGAAAAATCCAAATAATAGAATTTGCGCTCGAACAGCTGATTTACGTTGCTGTAAGCCGATACAAAGTCTCAGGTTTGGTTGAGCAAAGGCGAGCGGATTCGAAGATACCTTTCTGTAAACCTGATTGCCGAAAATCTATCCTATTATAAAAACTGTATTTTCTTCAAGGGATTTTAACGGTCGTAGGGGCCTTAGGGTCATTTATACAGAACTACAACAACGGAAATGGGATCTGGAAACTGAAAGTCAGATTTACAGGCAGAAATTGCCGAGAGAGAATCGCTGAAACCATCTCACTTTTATAGAAAGTGCCTACAATCCGGCAACATAGGCAAATCGTCATACCGGGTTAAGCGGATTCCGAATACCATGACTCGAGTGATGGAATGTGGAAATTTGTTTGTTTACAAAATGTGACACACAGAAAAGCAGTGAAATTTCAGTAAACATGCTAGTTTTTCTGGAGAAAATTCAGTCAAGTGATGTCTTGGAATTATGTCAAACTGGTAGGTTACTGCTGGCTGTGAAAAGTGAGCCAAACTAAGGCTATGTTTACATTTCTTGTAGAAGCAGAATATTCCGATTTTCCACGTATTTTTCAACAAACAGAAACCAGATTGGGACCCAAACAAGGGTTGCTAGCCAGGGACAAAACATACTTATACTAAGAGGACTGCTTGATAGATAAAAGCCGAAACAAGGACTTAAAACTACACAGCAGGTTAGTTACCGAGTCTCCAACATCTAAGACTGGCAAAAAAGACAGCACAGGGGTGCAAGCTATATAACACAAGGTAATTGGTCTACATACATCAATCAATATCTTTTACGCGCACTTCTAAATTTGAAATGTAATTATTTATGCTCTCCGTTACAACAATATCATATTATTGAATTAAATACGTATGATACATCATTTTTGAGATTTGATTTGATTGATTGACCCCTAAATGCACCGTAGGCACTTAATCGCGATTGGCTATCTAATTCGTTCTGTTTCTCTCTTGATATATAAATGAACAACTAATCTTAGTATCTTAAATCATTTTAGGGGTAAGATAAAGTTTTGACATTGAATATTTTATCTACTGTCAATCCTGAAAAATAACAAATAAAAATTACAACAATGTAATTTTGACAAAAAATTTCCAGTCCCATAAAAAAGCAATTTGCGTATTAAGAGCGCAAAGTAATACTTTACCGCGTGAGAAAAAAGTTTTGAAAATGGCAAAGTTTTTGCGCTCGAATTACAGACAAGATTTTTTCTACAACCGAGTGAAAAGTAGGCGAACGTTGTTTTACATTGTCCTTCGCCGAGCGGCAATTTGGCTACTTTGCTGCTCCGCGAGCGAAAAAGTAGAAAAACTCTTACTCCTCGGAAAAGTGCAATTTGCGCTTTCTGTTTGAAGCGCAAACATGGTAGTTTTCGCTCGGTTGTAGAAAAACACATTTATTCGCCAAATCCATATTTAACGAAAAATCCGTTTTGGGAGATAGGTTTACCAAAAGGATTACATTTTGGGAATATTGCCAGTGTAGCAATATAATTTAGGTGAATTTTCTCAGGTTTGCTGGCAACATATTTTTATTACCTAATATTTTTTGGGTTGCAGTTTTACCAATATATAATTCTGTTTCATAAGTCCTGAAGATATATTAGTATCAATCGGAATAAGTACAATTAAAACACATAGAAGTATCAAAAAAAATTTAGACTTGTGGTCAGATGAAGTCATATTTATTCCAATTTTTTGATGAGCGGACTGACGTCATTTTTGCCCCTGCTGTAAACGTATTTCTTTGTTGTCAACAGTTCGCATGTCAAATAACTTGTTGTTGTCAATTTGAAGTAACAGTTGAAATAATCAACGACATGAAATTTTTCACATATTTATTGTCGCAGTCTTATACAATGTATCAAATAGAGATCCAAAAATATGTCGTGAATCCGCTCATCAATAAATTGGACTATAGTTATATGAGGAAGGTAAACAATTTAGAGGTTTTTAGTTTTTTTTTTGAAATATATACTTTTGTCGGAATCCTGAACTCAAAAATTGAATTCAAAGTGACAGCTGTGGAGACCTGTCATTTGTTTTAACTAAAAAAAGTGTCCAATTTGGCTTTTATTTAATATTCAAATAGTTTATTAGCAACATATATAAGTGAAAATCTATTTACAAGTGAGAGATTTTGACATATGTCAATGCCTGTCAAAATGCCGGCATCTATTTTTTTAATTTTGGATATTTTATGACAGGTTATACAGGTTTCCTAAGCAAATCCTTAGGGGGCCAAGCAGCCGTGTATAAGACGCAGACAAACAGAAAAGCACATTAGGCAGAAAAGGATGGGCATGGGGCGATGTTGTCACTACATCTTACACGTAGTAAATCCATTCCAGGTTGTTGTTTTCTAATGTTTTCCATTTTCATACCTTTAGGACTGGAATAAAAATTGTTTTTGCTCGACTTTAATACCAAACTGATGAAAGATATCGTAAAAAAAAAATATTTTTCGGCTTTTCATTTTGTAACCATTATCCTTACGCACTGTTTACAGGCTGGGGACTGAGATACATGCAAATGCCTAACCTAAAGCGTTCATACACGGCCGGAGAAATCGACTGAGATATTTCCGTAGAAACTTTATCAAGCAAATAGGACGGGTTGACGCCTTCGAACGTCCAACCCGGGTTTTGCACTTTGATTCGAAATCAAAAAGGAGGAACAGTCAGATGTGGGGCCGTGCACAAATTACGTAACGGTGATTTTACCAATTTTTGACCCCCTCCCAATGTAATGTTTTGTAACGGTTTGGCACGCCACTCCCCTAATATTACGTAACGATTTCAAGACCACTACCCGCCCCCCCCCCAAAAAAAAACTTTTCACTTATTTTCATTCCAAATTTTCTTAGTTTCACACAAATGCAAACGCTGTCGAAAACCACCCTTCCCCCTACGTAACGTTTTGTAACCCCCCTCCCCCCTATGACCATTACGTAATTTGTGCACGGCCTTTGTAGTCCCAGTGGAGGAGGGCGAGAAAATTGATATTTTTTTCTTAAAAATTATACTCTTTAGACCTATTTCTTTGCGTTCCCGAAATTACGTAATTTTTGAAAAAAAATTGTAAGCGGCGCCATTTTTATTTCGTGCTTTGTTTTTCTAACATTTTTGCGTTCGGCTAACTTAATTGAAAAATTTTTGCCTGCGGCGCCATTTATCTTCTCACTCGAAACCAAGATCCCCCGTTTTAGGAAAACTGATCCCGTCTCTGTTTCTAAATTTTTTCGAATAAAAGTAGAGTATGACCATGGGGGAAATAATTTTTTTCTACGGTATGACGAAAATTTCGAGAAAGTTGAAGAAAACAATAAAAATAGTGGCAGAGCTCAAGTTTTTCGTAAAAAAAAAAACGTTTTTTGTAAAGAAACAGAGCAAAATAAATCTTTTCACCCCTTTTTGGGTGTTACAAATATTGGCAGCCACTTATTTTTCGCTTTTACCTTCCCGCTAGTTTTGAAGAATTGGTTCGCTACATGTTTCGAGATCATGTCATAAAACACCTCGAAAATATAAAATGTAGTGTAGGGCCAGCTTTATTTAAAATCAATAACATCGCAAGCAAAAAGGTCTGCAGGAAAAACAGCGCCGTTTATTGATTTCTTTGGCTGCTAGTGCTAGCTGCATGGTTTGGCTGTTTCCGGATAGATGTCACTAGTAGAACAAAATGGAAAGAAATTTTTTTAAAAGCGAAGATATTTTTTTCTTATGTTAACAACCTCACGAGTTTACCGCTCAGTATCGTAAATAATGGATTCTGCCGCCTCCTTTAAGCAAGAAAATGCTGTGGTTTGGACCTGAAAACATCTAATTTTTAATTAGTTTTTCCTCGATCATGTCATGGTGTGGCCGCCATCTAGCGGAATTTGCAGATATCTTGTGAACGGTTATTATTGCAACTATGGTTTATGCTCACAATGAAAGAGTGGCGACAATTTTTTCTCATGAAAGCAGTCCGGAGATAATAACAAACTGGCACCATTGCTCAATATACCTGTTTCTTTTGTGCGCGCAGAACTTTATATACCATTTCTGTTTGATTTATTGAAATCCTATCCCTAAGAAAAATCTTAGGAACCCTGTATCACCTTTTTTACTTCCGTGTTATCCATGAATCCAAAAAGTAAAAAAAAGTGACAGATGTCGGGACCTGTCATTTGTTTTAACTAAAAAGTTGTCCAATATGGCTTTTTTTTATTTAAAAACAGTTTATTATCAATAAATACTTTTGGTCCCTGGGGTGAAAAAAAAAGAGTTGTGTGCCAAAATCCAGTCGGTCTGCGACGAACCTAGGGCCTCATCGTTTTTGATGCTGAGGATTAGCATAGCCATCCAGAGAGGCAACGTTGCTTACCTGATATGCAGCAATTGGAAGAAGTGTTCTGTCTTTAATTTTAATAACTGTTTTTAAATAAAGAAAGCTAAATTGGACAACTTATTTAGTTAAAAGAAATGACAGGTCCCCACACCGGTCACTTTTTTTTCTTTTTTGTATTCAGGGATATCACGAAATTACGTAATTTTTGAAAAAAAATTGTAAGCGGCGCCATTTTTATTTCGTGCTTTGTTTTTCTAACATTTTTGCGTTCGGCTAATTTAATTAAAAAATTTTTGCCTGCGGCGCCCTTTGTTCTTTTTTGCGCGCAGAACTTTATATACCATTTCTGTTTGATTTATTGAAATCCTATCCCTAAGGAAAATCTTAGGAACCCTGTATCACCTTTTTTACTTCCGTGTTATCCATGAATCCAAAAAGTAAAAAAAAAGTGACAGATGTCGGAACCTGTCATTTGTTTTAACTAAAAAGTTGTCCAATATGGCTTTTTTTATTTAAAAATAGTTTATTATCAATAAATACTTTTGGTCCCTGGGGTGAAAAAAAAGAGTTGTGTGCCAAAATCCAGTCTGTCTGCGACGAACCTAGGGCCTCATCGTTTTTGATGCTGAGGATTAGCATAGCCATCCAGAGAGACAACGTTGCTTACCTGATATGCAGCAATTGGAAGAAGTGCTCTGTCTTTAATTTTAATAACTGTTTTTAAATAAAGAAAGCTAAATTTGACAACTTATTTAGTTAAAAGAAATGACAGGTCCCCACACCAGTCACTTTTTTTTCTTTTTTGTATTCAGGGATATCACGAAAGTAAAAAAGGTCATATAATGTGTCACAAAATATCAAAAACTTAAAAAAGAGGGTCTGTCATTTTGACAGGCATTGACAGATGTCAAAATCTGCCACTTGGAAATTGATTGTCACTTGTGTTTATTGATAATATATTGTTTGAAAATTAAATAAAAGCTAAATTGGACACTTTTTTTGGGTAAAACAAATGACAGATCCCCACAGCTGTCACTTTTTTTCAATTTTTGGATTCAGGGTTACCACGAAAGTATAAATTGTCATACGACATGTCCCAAAATATCAAAAACTATAAAAATGGTGCTGTAATTTTGACGGGCATTGACAGATGTTAAAATCTGTTACTTATAATAAGATTTTCACTTGTATTGAACATATTTTTGCTGGCAGTCACTTTTAATTCAATTTTTGGACTCAGGGTAGGTTCTATCACATGCCACAAAAGATGACAAACTAAAAAAAAATAGGTGCTTTTATTTTGACATTAATTGATACCTGTCAAAATGGTTAGCATATTTAGATCCAGCTTGCTCAACTTAGTAGGAATTGACACATTAATCAAAACTGGCCATGATTTGCCTGCTTTTGGATATTACATGTCAAACTTTGACAACTATTTTCGGTTCCCTGTCATAGATCCAAGGTTGTGCACATGGTAAAAAATGTTTCTTAGTGTGTCCGATATAACATACTTTAACCGAATAATTTAAAATAGATTTGTAATAATTTAACAGTAAATGTATTTTTTCAAAATTAATTAATTTCTTACAAACACGTTGGATTTAGGGCGCGCGTCGGATATGTTTGCTCGGAAACGTGCTTTTCTTTCAGAATCAAACACCTAAGTATTTTCACTGCATCATTTATTTTACGACTACATAGTTAGAATGGGTTTTTAAGGTGTTTTTTTTTGTAAATATGGAATGGGTATTATTTAGAAACTGGCACGCCTAATTTTTGAACAGCAAAAGTGAGCCTAGAGGGCGCTAAATTCAGTCGTTTTCTGATAAACGCACGACGTTAAACCAACCACTCCCGCCGACTGTAGTTAGAGTTGCAACGTCGCTACGACTCAAAAACGTATTCTGCAAATTAGTGCAAAACTGTGTTTTTACAACGTCCCCAAAACGTTGGCCCGGCAGCTACAGTCACGTCACCGACTTCTTAAAATATAATGTATATGTTTGTGGCGGATTCATAATTTTGAAACTACTTTTTTGGGTTCTTCGCCACTAAATTGAGGAAATTTTTAAAAAAATATGTTACAGCCCACTGCGTAAATTCCTAAATTCGTTTGTCAGTGGTTTTTAAATAAGATAAAACATTTTTGCCTACAAACACGCAAATCCTAACTAGAATCTAAGTAATTATCTGACGTTTCGGTAGAAACTCTACTGCCGTATCAATCTTTTAAAAATTTTTCTCGATTCTTTTTTTAAAATATCTGTCTGTTGTCGTACAACTGACTGACTTTGACTGATGTATATTTCAAATATTAACTTGATAGTTTGGTGTGTTGATAGTAGCCAACAAGGTATTGGGTGAGTTTAATAAAATTTAAGATCACAATTTTGTTTGTTTTGAGTGTTTTAGATTTTAGATAACATTATAAAAATACAAAATTTAAAGTGAAATCAAAAATAAAGTTAGAGGCCAATTAGAAACCTAAAGTATATCAGTGGGTTTTAACATATTTTTTAAAAAATTTCGTTAACTTAGTGGCCACAAACCCAAAAAAAATACGTCGTCGCAACGTTAAAATGCTGCTTGAGCTATCATGCCCAATGCTACCAAAATAATTCTCCAAAAAAAGTAATTTATTAAATGCCAATTCCACCACAGTGTTAAACATGTTCTACATTTAATTGATGTTTAGAATGGGCATGACACCATAAATTTTGGGTTTATTGTTGATTACATTGAGTTGTTTTAAATTTATTGTTGTGGCGGATTTTCGCATCAAGAGAACGAAAATAATGCGAAAAACATACTGTGTGGGTGAATTATGTTTTAGAAAATCAAATCGGTTCATGAAAAGACTAATAATAAATTCTAGTTTATTTGTTTTCCAAATTTTCCTGTTAATTTTTAAAAATATCTACAAAAATCCCCAATTTTCTGTTTATTTATTATACATTTCCTGTTGATTTATCATACAAGTTAATACGGTTCAAGCACACACAAAAAAGTAGCCTATCCCTCAATCCAGGACACACTATCTTCTTACCAAATTTCATCCAAATAGGTTCAGCCGTTTGTTTCGCATTTTACTAATAAGGTTACTCCAATTTTTGCTGTGAAAATCATCAGTTGACTTACACGGTCGCAATAGCATTTGGGAAAAGAAGGTTAAAAGATCGTATTTTTTTTTTTGTAAGTCAAAGAAAGGACTCTTAGAGTATTTTAAATTTATTTATAGAAAGTACCGAATGCATTTAAAAATGATATAATATTCCAGACAATTTTTTAAAAAATAGTTAGGAATTCTCAAAAATTTCTTTAAAAAAGTTTGGTTATTTTCTTTGTCAATTTTGGAAAAAGAATGCAAAAAACTACACTTTCTGACAATTTTTAGAGACTTACTCTTATTAAGAGTAGAGAATCTTTTTTTTTTCTGTCAGTGACGTGATGGAAGACACATTTGGTAAAAACTAATAGCGAATTCTTTTGACAAAAATGTGCACCACCACTAGTGCACTAATGGTGCAATTTTTGTATTCTTTTGGGAAAACTAGTGCAAGATTTTGAGTTCTATAAGCAACTGACAAACCCAGTATTTCGGCACGACCTATTCCAAGTGCCCCAACACACCAAATTTCAACGAAATCTGGCGTACTTCAACTGTACCCCCTCCACCCCCTTCGAGTAGGGGGAGCTGTCAATTTCATCACGCTACATTCTTGTGTTGTCACCGCAACTATAAAAGCGTGCCAAATTTGAAGTCGATCGGATATCGGGAAGTTGGTCAAAATTAAGTTGCAAGATTCCACTCTAACAAACATACATATTTACATAGATTACATGTATTACTCTAATTAACTTCCTAGGGCTTTATTATTACATGATTTTGTAAAAAATTACAGTTTTTTTAATTCCTTGGCTGCAAGTTATGCAGAATCGCCATTTATTTTTCACCTTTCTCTCACCCCCCCCCTTTTACGTTAAACACTCAAACCTCGACTTAGCTCAGCAGGAGAACACGAATCGTCTCACTAAGCTAAATGTGAGATGTGAATATTATTTAACAAGGTCAAATTAACATAGTTACTGCGCAACCACTAAAACAGCGGTAACTTTTTTCGAGTTGCTGCGCAAAAACTTAAATTGGCTGCGCAATGCTGCACAAAAGGAATACTAGTGAATACAATATTCGGTTTTAAAAAATAATAAGTAGGGCAACTTCACGCTCTTGCAATGCCTATATCTTTTGAGGGGTTGCTGCGCAAAATGTTTTAATGACTGCGCATTGCTGCGCAAAACGTGTTCAATCTAATTGAGTGATAATAAAAAAAGAAGTTCAATAGTTTTTTTTTGAAAATTTTAAGTGGGGGAGGACAGCTTCACTGACCTCATATTTGCTATTATATTACCATAATTTTTCAAAAAAAAAATTCTGGAAATATTACATTTTCTAAGGAATTGCCCAGGTACATTGCTATAATTTATTAATAATATTATAGTCATGTTTCACGTCACGCTTCTATCACATTTAAATAATCTCTAATAATATTATGACTATTACATCACAGGAATGTTTAGTTGTTATGTGGAAAGTTGTGTGAATTTTTGGTTGGTAAAAAATAATAAATCCTTCGTTATGAAAAATGTGTGAATAATATTTATCAAAACTTAATCTAACTTACAGTGCATATTTTTTTATTGCGTATTCACTTGGGAATATCAGTCCGCCAATTGAATTTTATTGAAGCTATCTGACGCAAATTTTTGACAAAACCAAAATAATGTTCGTGCAGCACGAGTGGCGCACTAATTTTCACAAAAGAATTTGCTTTAAGGCACGGCTCGGAGCCCATTTGTTGAATGTTTGAATATTTCGCATCGGTGGCCTTAGAAAAAAATTTTAGCTTATTCGGTCAAAAATCAAAAAAAATGCTCCGAGCCGTGTCTTAGTTTTTACAAAAAGTGTCTTCCATTCACAGTTCTAATCTTTATTTGGCTCCAAAATCACGGATATCACATGACCCGTTTTGAACGTCTCTTTTACATTTCCTGAGCTATTTTTTTTTTCTTAATTCAATAACAGGCCTGCATGAGTAACAGCATTTTTCGTTTCTGTGACGCCTTTAGTAACCAACCACAAAAGAATAAATAAGAAAATATATGAAATGTATTCTGAAATAAGAAATCTTCAACAGTAAGACTCAGAAAGATAAAAAGAAATTACATATACTTGTTGAAGTAAGGTCATAATCCTACGACGGCATTGTGTCAAGGTTAAAAATATACCACCCGCACTCAACAATCATGGCAAGAAAGACACTAGAACTAACTCTTTAAACTCAACGCAAGCGAAAAGTTAATACATTAAACTCACGAAATCAAACTTTGAAGGGTTAAAGTTGGGAAACTATTAAAGGACACTTAATTTCACTTACAAAAACAATCGAATCACGCCTCAATATGAGGTTAACTTCAGCTACAGGCGCACATCGTCGCGCTAAAAAACTATAGAGCCACCGCCCCAGCTGATAAAGGAGAGGAGAGGAAGAGCGATCCGATGCGGGGCGACTCTGAACAACGGAAAGATAAGGACAACAAATCGGTTGCCGTGGAAACCACGCGTCGTTGGATCGCAGGAGCAAAGCCCAGCGGCAGCGTGGCAGGAAAAGGATGCTGTGTTATGTCTGCGTGTGCTTGGCGTTTTGGTAGAATTATGGCCACTGATCTAAATATTATTGACCTAATTTCTTTTACATGCTCCTTTTATGATTTTATGCACAACCGGGCGTTAAAATGCCTTTTACCGCCCGCGTTTTAGAGCGATAAGGGGCACTTTAACGCTCTAGAGCTTACTTAATGCCCGTGGACATTAAAGTGATTTTTGCTGAAATTTGAAGGAAATTTTGCTTTTTCTGTTTGGCTTGCATTTCGTTCGTTCAAAACAAAGAGATTTTTTACCTAACGGAAATAAAAAATATTTTAAATTTAAAAATAATTATTTGAAAAACTAATACATTTTATATTATTATATAGGACACCTAGCTAATATTTTAAAAACTAATATAAAATAATACTTAAATAGATTTTACTTATAAGGATGTAGTATTTTAAAAGTTAATATATTTTACTTTAACTATTGTAAAATATAGTATTTTATGAAAGATAAAATCCAATTGATTAAAAGGAAATAAAACGTATTTTGAATAAACTAATATAATTTTTATTTATTTTTAATATACACTTTATTACTTTTAAATTAAAAAAATAAAATTATTTATTTCTTAATATCCTGTATATTTGTTTTAAAAACATTTGATATTAAATCTCAAAAATACATCATTTTAAAATATGAAATACGATTATTTTGAGAATTAATATAATAGCTCCAAGGGTAAGGACGTGAACGTGCCGTGTCGCTCTTGCAAATTGAAATCCGCACGCAAAGAACGATGCCGACGTGATTTGATCAAATACTACTACAGCGTTGCCAATCTGTGGGGATTTTGTGTATTTGGGTTGTATTGCGGGTACTCATTCGAGTAAAACATATTTTTAAGTACTTTCTGCTTTTGCGGCTCCGGCGGCGGCGGAATGTCTTTCTGGTAAAGTTTTTTTTTATAGATTTGTGGGCCAGCCAATTTATTAAAGAAGAAGAATAAAGAAAAAGAATAAAGAAATGTTTACCTACTAGGGTCTCTAGAACCCCAAATCCGTAATGGTTTTTTTTAGGTTATTTTGGGTTGCGTTGATTTGGTTTAATTTTGTTAAGCTGGGGTAGTTTAAAAAAAATAAAAAATTAAATCGGCGCAGAAGAATTTGGGGTCCTAGGGACCCCAGAAGATGCCTCCATAAAGAATTTTTCAAAAAAATCAAAAACGGCGGAAAACTGTAGGTATACGGAATATTTTTCTTACTACTCAAGAATATATTTATAATTTTATTCCATTTTTTTACATTCGCCGCAGGTAAAAATTACTTTCACGTCCTTACCCTTCGAGCTTTGCACAAGAACTGACCATAGACAAACTACTTGTAGTTTTAGACCTTTTTCTCTTATGAAAAAGCCTAGGTATAATTATAATTATTTAGTAATTTTTTTTTTAATAGATGGCGACAGTAGTACAAAAATTCTAAATTTGTCATATCTCTCCCTTAGCTGACGCCAGCGCGTAGAGGCGCGGATTTATTGATTTTTAGCCAACAACGACAATGGCGTTTTAAGGTTATTTTTGGTTTTTTGAAAAGAAAGGGATTATAGTGTACAATGAGTAAAATAAAGTGTAATATGAGGTGTAGTACAATCGTATATCAAATTTAAGCTATGTTTTATAAAATATTAGAGACGACACCATGATGGGGCAGCCCAGAAAGAAGGCAGGTAAGTTTTTTTTTAATTTTAGTAGATACCAAAACTGTTCACAAAAATATTATAGCCCTGGTCAAAAAGTATTGAGAAATTTTGTTTTACTCTGTAAAGAGTGACTAATCTTCTGTGTCTTTAGTGATCCTGCCTATACATTAAAGTATTGTACGTATGACAAGCTGATCATAAAGTGAGCATATTTTATCTTATAAAATTAAAAAAAAAGAGAGTTTCTAAAGAGCCGGCAATTCGGCTGAATAGACGTGTGGCTAAAGAGCCGGCAATAATTATTTATTATGTGTTTTTCATATATGTCGTTTTTTTTTATTTTAATTTTTTTAACCCAACCTAACTTAAACAGACTCAAACCAACTTATTAAAAGCCAAAACAACCCAAAAAAAACACACTTTAAACTAAATTAACCCAACCTAACCTAAACAGACTCAAACCAACTAAATTAACCCAACCTATCCTAAACAGACTCAAACCAACTTATTCAAAGCCAAAACAACACAAAAAAAACACACTACAACCCCTACATCTTTTTTTGGCTTGTTTAATTAAATTAATTAATAATTGGGTTGGGTTAATTTAGTTTAAAGTGTGTTTTTTTGTGTTGTTGTGGCTTTTAATAAGTTGGTTTTAGTCTGTTTAGGTTAGGTTGGGTTAATTTAATTTACAAAAATTTTAAAAAAAGAAAATATGAAAAACACATAATAAATAATTATTACTGCCTCTTTAGCCTCACGGCTATTCAGCTGAATTGCCTTACTTAGAAGTGTTTATAGTACCTACCTGAAACTGAGGCTTAAACAGAAGTCAGGCTTAGTTTTCTTAGTACCCCACAAACTCTATCCATGACATGATTACATAACGATAATGTATTGCATATTTATGTGTTTATTCTGTTTTTTACATTATAAAGTTTTTCTCACAATGGGTTTTAGCCTCTCTTTCTTTTCCCAATATGGAAGACTGGTCCATTAATTTGGCCTAGTCTCCCTTAATAAAACTTTGGTAGGGACTCCTGATGATGGCAGCCTGAGCTTCCAAAATATGTCGGGTTTAAAATAAATTCAGTGGAGAAAGCACGGTGACCACCAGTCATAAAATCATAAAAAATCATAAAATTTTTAAAAATTTTTCACAAATTTATAAAAAAAATTACACCCCAGCTGGTGGTTACCCTGAGAATGATCAATTTGTTTGATTTATTTACATTTTTACAAATTTAATGTATTTATAAATGTTATAATTTTAAGTAATTAGCTAATGTTTGTTTTATTTCTTTTTACAGTTAAAAGAAGGCGCTCTTTAATTCCTAATGAAGTCAATGTGCGCAGACAGGCTAATCTCACACCAAAAGCATTTCTATAGGAAAGTTATTGATAGTAGTAAGCGATTGCATAAAATGACCAGTTATGTGCAATCATTCCAGAGAAAATTAGCACTCGTAGAAAATGCTTATTATGTGCCAGATTAGAGTACAGCAGCAGAAACCTAAAGCCAGAAGACTTACTTTAGAAGAAAAGATTCTCTCCCTCAGTATTTTTAAATCAATTGGTAAGACGTACAGGCTATTGTCTAAGATTTTTGCTTTGCCAAGTAAAAAAGTAAAAAAATGTTTGTGAAGTTTGCAGGAGTAAACTTAATTATAAGTCATGATAATGATGTTGACAATGAATTTATTGATGCCTTGCAGTATAAAAACAGTAAGTTGAAAAAACGAGGAACATACTTTAATTTTTTATTTGCCAAGACACAAACTTTAATATATTTTTTATTCCCTAAAGTGACCACAATAATAAAGGTAATTATTAGGTGTTGATTCTGGTGGTGTAAGCAAGTTAATAAGATTTGTAAGATTTTCTAAAAGTCTAAAAAGAGGAGATTATTGCGATAAATAAAAAAATATCAGCATTTCATAAAGCCAAACAACAAAGATTTGGAAAAAATTATGGTTTCTTTCTTGAGGCTCTATATTGAATTTTGTCTACTAAATTATGACTAAAGGCAATTATCCTCACAATTATCTGTGGAATAATTTTTTCTAGGTAATTTATCTTCTTTTAAAATAATTTTTTCCTCGATTTTTACTATAAGGTAATATTTTATGTTTTTATTTATTTTACCAGATGATTCATTATATTTTTCACCTCCTCTTAGTTCCGTTCAGTACAGCAGATAATATTCAGGTCTGCCAGACAGACCGAACCCAATTTTTTTTCTATAGAACTGACTAACTCTTATTTATCTTAAAATCTTGTATACTAGAATTTTAATATATCTTTTACTTAAAGATTTACTTTTACGGAAAAGTTTAATGTATTGTATTTTAGTTTTGTAAATTAATAAATCTTGGTTTAAAAACTAAAATCCCGGTATTTTCCTTCATAAAATGTGCGTATTTTTAAAGAAAATGTTTTAAAAATCTAAATATTAATTCCGCAAAAATATCCATCTCAGGTATCCATTTTCAAAATAAAATAATTAAACATAAAAAAATGTTTGAAATGAAAACATGCTCTATTAAAAATTTCTTTAAAAGACAAAATAGTACAAAATACTATGAATTTTTTTTTCGTGTAGATATGTCTTTTTTTCAGTTTTTTCACAGATGTAACAGCAATGAAAAGCAAGCTCTTGTTTTATTTTTTCAATTTTGATTTCAATAACAACAATAAACAAATTACATAGTTATAGGTACAAATCAATCCAACTTAAAATTAAATTGTTCAAACTAATAGTGCTCTTCAACATACTGTAATAGCTCCAAAGGGAACACGACTTGTTTTGTTTCACCTTTTCGCTGCAGTACGCCAGCAAAGTGTCTTCTTTGAAGTTTAGGCATCCACTTTCAGCAATATTCTTCTCTGAACACCACAAAAAACAGTCTTTATATACCTTTTCGTAACGTTTTCTGGATTTCCTGGGCAAAAGGTCCTTCTTTGCCTCTTCGGCGGCATCCAGGATTTCCCAGGAAAACAATGCAGTTCACAAAGCATATACCTACGGACTTAGACAAAAACTCTTACTAACGGCATCGCACAAAACAAGTTACTCTGAGAACTCGGCCTCGAAGCTCACGCGAGAAATTGCGCCAATGACATCTATCTTAATCAATGTCCATCAATGCCATCGTCTTTTCGTTCTTTTCATGAGGCCTTTTTATTGAAGTTTTTTAGTTTTGTGTGTTTCTGGCCTTTTTTGAACTGTAGTAATTTCTTGGATTTTTGTAATAAGTACAATTGGAAAACTATGCTCAAGTGTTATGTCCCATAGTGTCCCAGTGTTCCTGTGCTTTATCGCTTTCCACACCCTAGAGATTAAGCTCGCCAAAGACAATCGTTTGCCATCTGAAACTCTTTATAGGTTTAGAGTATGCACTTGATATTTTAAACCAGAAAACTATTCAAAAAAACTGTGGACGAATGTGGCATGTAGTTCCATCCTTGCATTTACCTCCAGAGTCTAGACTTTAATGATAAGTACCGGGCAATATTTCTACATACCAGAGGAAAAGCTGCCTATTTAATAGAGAGTTAATAGACCACTAATTTATCGTCACCTTATTTGCTTACCGTATTAATGTAATTGATATGCTAAAAAGAGGTTCTAAACCAGAAACACAAATTACCGTAACCGTATTCTTTTGCCTACATACAAACTGCCAATGTAAATAAAATAGAAAAGAAAACAAAAATTCCTGTTTTTGAAAATACACTTTCACAAAAAACATAAAAACCTAATTAAACAAAAAAACGATTATCACCTACCAGCCGCAGATTTTGCTCAGAAATAAATCTGGTTGGTTGCAAAAAATAACCGAGCCGGCCCCGTTAAGCCCCCGTGGATCAGGTGTTTTAGATGCCATTTTCCAAAATGGCGGTCGAAAAATCATAAAAAATACAATTTTTGCAACCGGACCTCAATGACCTTTAAAAACACGATTTTTCAATTTTCTCTTTAAAAAAATCTCCATAATTTAACGTTTTGTTAGTTTTGTTACTCCAACATCTGGAACGCCAGATTAAAAAAAAAAATGATAGAGAGGTTTAAAATGAAGTGCTTTTTTATGGCTAAGATGTTAATTTCATCTCCGGCACTTAAAGTTTTTGTGTACTGGTAAATCGGAAAAAACACTACAAAAAGCGGGTTTTTCAATTTTACATGGTATTTTCAAGGTCAATCGGGGTTCTGCATCAACTAAACTTTTTTTTTCATAGTAAACGGAGATAAGTCAACAAGAATTGATGGCCACGTTGTCATTTTGACGAAATTGGATAAAATAAAATGTGGTTATAGGTCGCCATTTTGATATATCAGCCGCCTTATTGAAACACGTCATAGCCGAAGAAAATTTTTTTTAACAAAATTGTTGGACTTGGTTCTCTTCGCTTGAATAGTTGATGAATAGCGCCCCTTAGTATGGTATTTTTGCAATTTGTTAAATTTACTAGTTTGAGGTACATTTTAAGTTGGTCTGACAAAACGTCGAATTATTAAGATGTTTTGAAGAGAAAATAGCAAAAGTCTTAATTTTTGCGATTTTCAAGGTCATTTAATGGCGGATGACCTTAAAAGTTAATTTTTTGGAATCTTCGTCTTTGAGTTATATAGAATGGAGTATAATCATGGCCTGGTTGCAAAAGTTGTATTTTTTATGATTTTTGGCCGCCATCTTGAAAGATGACGTCATATCAACCCCTTCTACACGGATGCGAACAAAACACCAGGTAACATTTGATTGTGTGACTACAGAGCTATCATTCCCACATAGTCACAAAACTCCTTCATTTAAAATCCGATGGACTTACACATGCCTCTTCACTATAAGGAATGGAGAAATTATCGAAAATCTCCCCGGAAGGTTTTTTGCTTCAAAAACTGTTTGTTTTTGTTGTCTCAGCGTTAGTCGGGAAAATTTAAAAAATGTACGAATGCATTTTGTCAAGGAAACAAACATTAGGGAAGATTTTGTAGATTATATGACGAATATTTTACTATACATCCATAAATAAAACGTGGGATTAGATGACATAACAACAAAAAAAATATAACCTTTGTTTTCTTTCCATTGAGTGTAACGTAATTTTTGCTAGAGTAGCTTTGCTTGGAAAGTGATGAAACGATATTTTTTTTTGAATGACATTCTTTTGAAGAAAAGTAGTCTTCTATAAGTTTCCGTAATGACTTTTTTAAAGTTTAACCCCACGGAGGGCGGTACCCCAGATAACGTAATTGCCCCTTCCATCTTTTCCTATATGATCATGAAATAAAGACAGAACATTTTTCAATGTCGAAATATATTTCACACAATTTTAATTTAGTACCTGCCGGTTTTTGCACCGCTTGTCAAAGTCTGTCAAGCCTGGCAAGCGGATTTTTTAGATTTTAAAAAGTGAGTTATTTTAATTAGTTTTGGTTGGAAATCCCGCGAGTTTATGGGATTAGCTATATAGTGGATTAACAACTTTTTGTAAAGTCTAAAATGCCATTCAAATCAGGCTGGATCACTACCATTAAAGCAGTGCATGGGACTATTTGGAGAGTGCCTAAAGTTGGAGTTCAGATTTTTGCGAACCAAATCCCTGAAGAAAATATTGTGATGATTTATACACAGTTAAGCAAGAAGATAATAGGTTAAAATACAACAAAAAAAAAAGAGATATAGGTTAAAACATTTACAAAATCTGTAAGACTTTTATACTGAGATTTTTTCCCAATTAATAAAAGAAAATAACATAACCATTAATAAAATGCTGTTACCTTTAATATCTGATAATATTCCTTAACATAGTTATGATCCCCTCCTCCTATTTTAGATTTTTAAAAGGTCCAAAAAACTTTTTATAAGCTAAAGAAAGTATAGAACAGTACAAACTTGGTTCAGGTTTGTATAGAGCTAAAACCTTCTGCGAATGCATTGCTTTTTTAACACTAAAAAGTATGGAAAAACTGCGCCTGTTAATTTTTTTTATATCTTTTTAATATTAAATAAGTAAGTGTCTGTAAAAAATTAACCAAAATAATATATATATTTATTATGCGTCTGGCTGTACAAGAAGTTCCTTCCTGTAGCCACTGGCTGCGCTCGTGTCGGCGACAAACAATATTTCCCAAGTATAACACAGTATCGATCACTCTCGCGTAGCTATTACTTTCTCTATAGCGGTACCTTCTACTCTGGCCTTCACTCTATTTGATAACTTTTTTTCCATGGATTTGTATGAGTGGTCTTTTCCAGTACTTGATGTGTTTTTGTTTGACCTAGACTTTATCGCAGCTTCTGGTTATATTTCTAGGCACTCCAATGTGTGGTTCTGATTATAGTTGTGGCAGTATTTTAGATAAATATCCTATTAGTTCCGAAGTAACGCGTAAGAGCGGATCTAGCTTCAATTTTATGTAGGGTTGGTCACATTTTTAGTTAGTTTTTATTACCCTAAATGTGGTGACAAAAGTTTTAGACACTTACCGCCACAGGTCACAATATTTACACCTGTGGGGGTACTAAATTTTAAAATTTTCCGCTACAGCAAAGACAACAAGTTATTGATTATTTCGTATTGTTATTGCAAAATACCACTGAGAAACTGTTTTTTCCTCAAAATTCACCATATTTTAGAAGAAAATGCCCCAGGTTTCAAAATGGCAAATGGTGAATACGCCAGAAATTTGGCCATTATTATTATTATTGGTGTTTGAGGTTACAAAGTTGGTGATTTTTTAGACCACCTCAGGGGGGTGGTTTAAATTTATAGAGAGGCATTTGGTAATAAGTTCGTTTATAATTTCCCTAAGTAACCACTTTTAAAAGGATTAATTTACCTTATTTAATATCCCAAGTTGTTCATTACCCAATAAAACACCTCCTATTTTGTCCAGAAAAACGCCATATTTTTAACCCGTTTTCAGCACAAAAAATATATGTATGAAAGCACTACGAGGCAAAACAAACATAAGTGAAGGTCACTGATTATGCACGAAAAATATATTAAACAAAAAAACCCAAAACAACTATATTAATTTATTTACAAACTAAAAGTTAAACATTGAGGTTATCTAAACGCTCAGTCAAAAAAACTTTCCTTACTCAAAGCCCTCTCATTTTAAAGCTGTAGCTTTCATCAGTAGAGGTTGGTACAAGTCAAGGTGCAAGCAGAGGTAAAAGATCCGAACCCGCTGTTTGTGATTGAACGCAGCGCTAATATTTTTAAACTGACATTTCGATAGTGAAATGTAAAAAAAAAATTGCATTTAAATTTTTTATTACCCATCTAAATCGTTGTGTGACATCAAGTATTAATTGGAAAAATTAATTAACAAGGGTAAGTTTTCATTAGAGTGCCATATAGCCCCAATGTTAATTTATTCTACAGAATGTTTACTATTTAAATCCAACAAAAGATTGTGTTAAGATGATTATTCAATAAACAAATTTATTAGAATTCTTCTTATAAATCAAACTATCTCCAAAACTCAAGGAGGGTTGGTTTAAAATACTTAAAACCAAAAATGTCACTTAAACTTAGGACCGTTCTCAAATAAGGTAAACCTTTTTAGTAAATCCCAACGTTTAAGTTGTACAAATAGTATCTCAGTGCGTATCCTAACAATTTTGTTACCTGTGGGTTTTTATAAATCCCCTCTATTTTCCAATATATGGTCCACTAAACAAGAATTGGTTTGGGTACTTTGTAAGCACAACTTTAACTCTTTTTGTAAGGAAACTTTCACAAACGCGTCAAAGATATGCTAACAACAATGAATCAAAAATAGCTTACCAATTTTAAGTGTCTAATAAATGCTACTTCTTAACCTAAAACAGGACATAACAATAAAAGAAATAAAGAAAACTTTTGCAATTTAAGAAGAATAGTAGTAGTAGTAGTAGTAGTAGTAGACTGATGCACGTGCCCCTTAGGATGCAAGTTTTCTTTCTCTAAGAGGACTTAATTTTGCCTGACACTACTTTGTCGAGGGCAGTGATCTTTATACTGCGTAGCAAGTATACACAGTGGACGGCCGGCTTTACACCCCCTCCGAAGAGTGGTCCTGCTATATGTTAGACTTGCATCTATCTAAAATCGCTACCGTCCCAGCAGAACTTGGTTGACGGTAGACTTTTCTCCCCAGCAGCCCGCCGTCATATAGGTTGACCCGAAAATCGAAGTCCCGGTTTCGCTGGTCAAGGTCGCCTTCGGAGTCTTCAGATGCATCTCTTTGGAGTGGTCCTGCTACCCGAAGGTGGTACCGCCTCTTCCAAGTCACCTTCTGTCGACTCCCGCTACCAAATCTGTCGGAGTCCAGCAGCGTCCCATGGAGTCCAGATCTCGGAGAAGTCCAGGTCGTCCTTTTTTGGGTCACCGGCTAGAGTCCTTTACCCAGTTTGGCGGGGTCCTCGGCCATCCACCTTTGACTCCCGCAAAGTTTTCGTTGCAGTGTCAACCGTGCCGCCTACTTCTACCTCGTTTTATTGTTACTCTATGCACAACGTTAACTGCGGAGCTGCTGAGAAGTGGGCCGTCGTCGTCTCGAGTCGCATTCGGTGTTGTGTGAAGCAATGTGTACTTGCCGAGATCCGATCCTGCGATCTCTGTTCTGCAGGCTAAGACGCTGTTCATTAGTCTACGGCGGCCCCGTTAAGAAAAATAAGTTTTAGATTACTAAAAATTAGCTTTTTCCTGTAAGTTAAAAACAACGGGAAAAAGGTCGCGTTAGTGACAACAAAGTCATTAAAAGGAAGGTCTTAAAAAGTTTTCGTTGGTTGATTGAATAAAAGCTATCAACGTAATGTAGCAACATAAAAATAAATCTTATAAATCACTAAATTAGCAAAAGTTTTAAAGGCAAGTTTTAGGGCCGAAATTAATAAACAACAACCGTTTACTGTGTAATATCTTGTAGGTCTAATTTTGTTTATAAATAAAGTCAAACTTAAACTGTGTTCCAACGAAGACGAAACAGAGGCGTTTCTATGTATTTAGAGTCTGACTTTGGGAAAATCCTCGAACACGTCAATTTTTCAAGCGAGGGGAAGTCTTTTTGTCTGTCTATAAATTAGATTTAAATTAATTTTCTCCCCTCGTGGGAATATATCATAGAAAAAAAAATAAATGATAAAATGTACTATTAACGAAGACAAAATCGACGTATGAATATCTCGGAAACTAATCGCTAGATTTTTTAAATTTTAATATTTTTGTAAAATCATTTAAAAGTCCTTCGAAACAAGGTATCACTCAAACCACTTTCCCTATTTAAAATATAGGGGTAAAGTTTACCCCTCGAAGGAGATGAGTGCAACAAATAAGCGTCTTTGTTGAATAAAAACCCTAAATACGTGAAAAAGATCCTGTTTCATTTTAGTTGGAACACAATAGATAATCAAAACCATTAAAGATAGACCTTGTGGGTTTTTGTTTTTTTTTTACCTTAAATTTGGAAATTATTATTAAGGTAGCGCTAAGGTGGCATGTTCAGGAGAAGATTTAAATTAAATCTTGATTTCTATCTTTAAAGTTCTTTAGCCCAATAAGTTAGAATATTCATGAGAAAATTAAAACTAAATTCTTCTGTTCGACATTCAAGCTTATATTCCCCTGTCCCCTGCCACTTACCCTCCACCCATCAAATAAGGACCACAAACATCAGAATCCATTAACAAAATACTACTGCACCCTTATGTTTAATGGCAACAGCTCATACAAAATAGCAAACATTTTTAAAAACAAATGGTTACAAATAGATTTCCGTTCAAAGGATACACTTGGCAACATGGTGTTAAATAACAAAGATAAATTGGACAAACTTCAGGGCAAAGGAGTTTGCGTGTTAACATGTAGTACTTGTCAGTCCGCTTATGTGGGTAGAACCATAATAGTACATTATAAACCTAGGGACTAAAGTGCCTCTTTTAATCCCTACGGTCGGGCTACAATTCACCAAGGGATTAAAATACACTTTAGTCACGAGGTTTATATACTATTTTATGCACTTTAGAATGCGAGAAACTAAAAACAAAAAATCACAAAACTATCAGTAGACCACTTAACGGTACTCTAGTTTCAAGATTGACAGCTCGTATTACTGATTGTTGATTGTTGTTGGCATGGTGGATTCACTCACAGTCAGTTGTTGTTATCAAACGGCGTCACCAAACGGTGAGTCCAGAAAAATCGTACAGCATTTTTTTTTCAAAATGACATTGAAGAGGCCGCGGAAGAGGCCATCGCTAGCCTTCTTCCACAAAAATCTCGCGAGGTTTACAAGAAACAGTTTCGTGATTACCGAAAATTGTGCGCTGAACAGCATGCAGAGAATTTTACGGATGAAAAGGTGCTCCTGGCATACTTTCTACAGAAGTCTAAGAATCTCAAGGCATCTTCTGTATGGAGCCAATATTCCATGATCAAAGCCATGATAATATCTGAAGCAAACGTCGACATCAGCAAATATAGTAAACTCACGGCATTTCTAAAGAGACAGAGGACCGAACTAGATTTAAGTAATGCATAGGCTAATTATTTTTTTCGTTCATACATTTTAACAACAATAATTTTATTGAAATTTTATTTAATCTCTAAACTTTAAAACTAGATTACAGGAACATTCTAGAGGTATCCGTCTAAATAGAGGAGGAGGTAGCAATTTGGCCTCTCATATTATAGAAACTGGACACCCACCCGATTTCAATCGGACTATAAAATATTGCACTTTAGCAGATTTTTTTTTAATACCCAAAGCTAAAAATTTCTTTAAAAACTACAAAAAAAACTGCTTTCTTCTCGTCATAAATAATTGTATTCAAACGTGATTACACTTTAGCTCGATTTCTTGTTTTTTTTTGCTTTATGTGTTTGTCTCTTGGGGTGCGGTTGGAAATCCGTTGGTGTCGCGGGGAACGAGAATGGGATACGGCCGTGTTTGTATTGCCATCGTACCCTATTTTTCTTTCTGCTTGGGCACTGACTGCTGGATAACCGCGCATCACAAGTTAAATTTGTGAGAGTTTTACTGGAATATATGTTAAAAAACAAATTTCTTTAAAATATTTTTAACTCTCTCCTTTTTACATTTTTTAATGAATTTTTTAATAATGTTTAAGAACGTCTGCATATATTGTAAAACTTGTCATTGATTAGACAATTGTTTTTTATTTCCCTAAAAACTAATTTTTTGTAACTTTGTTATCTCAAAAAATGACCCCTTTGGTCTTAGATTTTATTATATCCTTTTATTCCTTTTTAGACAATCTACATAGGTAGCCTATTGAAATATTTTTCCTCCATTTTAAATTTACTATTTTGATATTGTTTCTAAATTTTTTGCCTAAAATTCTCCCTTTTTTTTCACTTGGTATTATTTGGTACTGAAGATGCCTCTTTAGGCGAAACCCGTCTACCGTTAAAATAAATACTGTAGGAAAAAGACCCCAGAAGCAATTTTGTTGTTTCATTCCTCTAAAAGTAAATTTTCAAGCTTTTTTTTTCAAGGGTATCAAGGGGAAATCTTGCATAAGACGCCCGAACTACTTTCCTTTCATTTCTCCTCTACCAGGAGAGCCCGGGTAGTGTCGGATTCCTACCGATTAAAACTCCCCGATTGTGGCTCCGACCAGCCTGCAGCCATTACTGGCTTATTGTGCACCCTTTGATCCTAGTTTAACCACTCCACTCCCCTGTACGAGTTTGGACAGGTCCTTAATGGACTAGTTCCTAGTGTTGATTCTAGTTTAACCACACCATTAAATTTTACCCTGTACGAGTTTGTACAGGTCCTTAATGCAGCAGTTCCTAGTGTTGATTCTAGTTTAACCACACCATTAAATTGTCCCCTGTACGAGTTTGTACAGGTCCTTAATGGGGCAGTTTCTAGTCGTTACTGGGTCTAGTTCAACTTCCCCATAGAGCTTTACCGGCCATATTTGGTCAACAGAGCCTCGTCTGTTTTAGACAGGGAGCACCACGAGAAGGTGAGGTTGGCATTTGGATATGAGAGGCTAGATGCATTCGATCGAAAACCTCTGGTCCCATGCCCACCGGCCTGAGCATGGTCTCCAACTGTTCCGAGCAAATATGAAGGTTACATTATATTCGCACAATTTTCAAGGTTATGTAATGTTTAATCTATTTGATTAACACTAAGAGGCACACTATGTTCTAGCTTTCTCTAAATCTTCAACTTAAATGAATCGAAAACATAATGTCAATCCAGTTTTGTAATCTGCAGATGTGTTATTTTCCAGAGTCATGTGTGTTTCCTTTACGATCGTAATTGACCCACTTGTGGCCGCAGAGCACGGTCCAACTTTTGTAAAAGTGGTAACCACTAGTTTTTTTACAAACCACATTAAGAATTAAAATATGCTTTTAGGAATTGGACCCTATTTTCGCTATTTACAACACTTTTATTGTTCCACTTCTAGGCTTCTAATTTTCTGTTAACGTTTACAAAGTTTAATAATTTCAAATGTTCTATTCCCAAAAAATGAAAATTTTTAAGAAACTCCATCAAAATCGAATCAAAACAAGAGTTTACGTTTGAAAGTTTGAGACAATGATGTGTTTGAAATCAACTCTGTGTTTCGGACTTCCATTGTCTATATTTTATTTATACACGACGTTTCGATCAGAGATTGTACTGATCGAAACGTCGTATATAAATAAAATATAGACAATGGAAGTCCGAAACACAGAGTTAATTTCAAGAGTTTAAGTGTCGACAGTAAAATAAAGTTTCGAACTTCCATTGTCTTTGTTTTTTACTTTTTTACGACGTTTCGAATGCTTATGTGTCTGCAATTGCTATCAGGTGAATATTAACGAAAACTAAGACTACCTAATCTTATAATACTGGCATATGTTCAGTGAACCAGAAAAATAACCATGAAGTTTACGCTTGATTGGTTCTGCTTTTTCGCAGTTGAAATCAGTTACCTCCGAAAAGTATGGTTTTCCAAATATTCTTGGTCGTTCTGTATGAGTTATGTTTCTTTGAACTTCCGCTTGAATAGATTTTCCTCTTTTTGTCTCTTTCCATTCCATATGATGTTGATTTTTTCAGCAATATTGACCTATTTTTGATTTATGAGGCGAGTTTCCATGGTTCGGCTGGTTTCTCCGATGTAATTTAGATGAAGTTCTTGGTGTTGTGGCGATATGGTTTAGTTTTTTTTAATTGACTTCTAATTGTTGTGTTAAAGTTAAATGACCAGTATATAAGTTTAGGTTTTGGATATAAGAATTATGCCCTTCTATGTAGGCAGATGCCCCAAAGGCGAAAGGTAATCCAATATTAATAGTTATTTTTGCTCGAGGTTAAATAGTTTTATTGGGAAACCCTATTGCTTCCAAACAGTGCAAAAAGTCAGTAGTTCTTAGTAGTTGTCTGGTAACCATATCTTGGTTAACCGCATCGAAATTAACCGCATCTAAATAATGTTTGAATAGTTGTGAATACTACTGACATCGGTTTTAGGATTTTGTAGTATCCCTTAAATCAGGTATTTCAATTAAATTTAAAAGGACTGTAGGCGATCAATGTTTTCCGTGCATTAAATTTGACTCTATTTAGTGCGAAACTTTTGATAGGTATCGCTGCGATGTGCAGGTCAGTTAACAACTTCTCATTTAATACCCTTTCCTGCTACAAAACTACAGAGCCTGCCAAAAACGGCCGACGATTAACGCTATTTGACACTGTTCACATTTGAATGTCATACAATTTTCTCGAAAAGTATAAATTATTTTCAAAATGGAAGAGTGCGTTTAAAAGATTTTTAGGTGTTTAGAATTTCGAAAACATCAACAGTTTTTTGATTTTAAGGAAAATTTTAAGAAATTTAAAGATAAAGAAAATCTAACAACGCAAGAGTCGATACACAAAAACAATCAAAAAATTTTTGATGTTTTCGAACTTCTAAACACCTTCTAAACGCGCTCTATTTCGAAAATAATTTGACATTTGTCCATTTGCTTGCAAGCACTTGCTTGCTTAATTGTATATCCACATACCGTGTTTTGACTAGCTTTTGACAAAATGTTGTTATTGGTTGTGATATATAGACCGCCCCGCGCTTATGTGGATGATTTTTTGTTTAATTTAAATAATCTTTTAAAAGGTGTTTTAGCTACTAAGTACAATGTAATTCTGGGCGGTGATTTTAATATAGATACCCTTGTTCCTTCAAAAAAACTATCAAAATTTCGAGATCTTATGTCATCCTATAATTTTAAATTTATGATAAATTCACCGACCAAAGTTACAATAACATCAAGCAGGTGTCTTGATAACTTTGTGGTTGACGAAGATATCTGCTGAAGTTATTAATACTGGATTTTCAAATCACTACTCCCAAATTTTGAAAATTAATTATCAAAAACAAAAAACTAAATTTAAGTATATCTATAAAAGGTATTTTACCGAGGAAAATATTGGACAGTTTCAATCATGCCTAGCAGAGGAGCGCTGGACTGACACCTTTGTCGAATGCGGGTGAAGCTTTTGACTCATTTTTTAAAAATATTTCATATTATTTTAGCTTGTGTTTTACCTTGAAACGGGTAAGGCAAAAATAGAAAAAAGAAGAGTTAACAGAAATTGGATTAAATAACACGTGTAAAAAATACTCTGGTCACAGTCTCAACTTTGATGAAAAAATACCCCAAATTTAAAAAAACATACTCCAAACTAAATAATTTTTACCAAATGATTTTATGTAATGCTAAAAAGCAGTATAACGATCGGCAAATCTTAAACACACAGAATAAATCAAGAAAAATGTGGGAGATTATGATTGCGAACAAAAATTTAAAAAAATAAATCAACCGAAAATAATATTAAAAAATAAAAACACAACTTTAACTAAAGTGGAATCGGCTTCTCACTTTAACAATTACTTTAGTTCTATAGATGACGAGTACATTGAGAATTGCTTAACGTTCCGTGAAAATAGTTTTTTTTATTTCACCAGTCGTTGAAGAGGATATTTTGAAAATCATTTCAGAGTTAATGTCTTCATTCTCGAGCGGTTACGATGAAATGTCCAGTAAAATCTTGAAAGAAGTTAAACAATTACTTAATTTCATACTTTCGCATACAGTAAACTGTTCGCTGGAGGGAGGCGTTTTTCCAGAAAAGCTTCAAATCGTTATTGTCAAACCTCTTCCGACCGATGTTACAAACTTTCGCCAAGATCTACAAAAAATCTATGTGCAATAAACTTTATTCGTTTCTCACTAAGTATATTATTATTCATTCTTCACAAAACGGTTTTGTAAAGGGCAAAAGTTTGGAGACATCTCTGTTCTCTTTTCTTTACGAAGTAAATCAAATCATTGATAAAAGGGAAATTTAGCGTCGCATTGTTTATTGACTTAAGTAAGGCATTTGATTCGTTGAGCCACGATATACTGCTTAAGAAGCTTAAATTTTATGGAATTAAAGGTGTCGCTCTAAGTTGCTTTAAATCTTACCTGCAGGGTCGTACTCAACAAGTCAAAATATCAACTGATGGTGGTCCAATTTACTCCAGTAACGCAGAGATAACTGTTGGCGTGCCACAAGGTTCTATACTAGGGCCCTTGCTCTTTATCATTTATGCTAGTGACTTGCATAGCATTTTTAAAAACTTACCTGTCATTTTAATGTCATATGCTGATGACACAAATTTATTGATCAAGGTTTCAGATCGTTCCTAGAGTCAGCGAGCAGATGATTAAAAATAAGCTGGTTGTTAATAGTGACAAAACCGCTTGCATGGTATTTTGTTCGGTTAAATCTTAATATAGAGTATGTTACAATAAATAATAAACAACTAGAACTTCGTCAGGACATAAAGCTGCTAGGCTTTTACGTTGATAATTAATCAACTGAATTACAACACACATATTGATCACTTGTGTAGAAAATTTTCATCTGCTTGTTTTGGTCTAAAAACAATGTCTAGGCAGTGTAGTGATTCTATTTTAAAAACCTTGTATTATGCAAACTTTTACTCACACTTAAAATACGGCATAATTCACTGGGGTAGAGCTACGAATATCAGTAGGATTTGTATATTACAAAAGTATGCCTTTAATATTATTAAAGTGTTGAAACCTTTACAATATTGTCGTGAGGCTTTTAAGGAATTACATTTTTTGACTGTAACAGGCTTACGTATTTACGAGTTACTTTGCTTTTTTAGGAAGAACACATCTTATTTTCAAAAAAATTGTCATCAACGGACCATATGAAACTAGAAACAAAAATAACTTATGCGCTGATCAACATTCTACTGCTCTTTAACAGAAAGGAGCGTATTATAATGGATGTTTGTTCTTTAACTCTTTACCAAAAAAAATTAAGGTGGCTCCTACTTTTAGAATTTTTGAGAATAAAGTCAGACAATTGTTAATTGAAGTAAGTCCGTATGAAGTAATAGAATTTTTTAACAAATTTGTTTAAAGTAGTTTTAAAGTGCGTTTGTATTAATTATGTAATATTTTGTGATGTAACCTCTTGCCTTAAAACAGAGTTTTAAATTTTAACTATTACTATTACACATTTTGACTCAATTTCTATGTATTATACATGCATATGAAGATAAAGATTATTTCTATCTATCTAGCTATCTATCTTTCATTAAATTTCTGGCGTTGCGTATAGTATACGCAAGGCACACCCAAGCATGTTTTTCTGTTTGAGCGTTCTTTCATGAAGAATTAAATAAGTACCTGGACCCCGATTCAAGTGCCGGCTATTTTAAATAGCGACCCGACTTTCAAACCGAGTTTACACATACGGTTGTAAAAGGAAACTGAAGTTTACTTTAGTAACCTACTTAGGACTTGAAATACATATAAATTGATTTTTTTATGAGTTTTGTGATCTTTCAATGCAAGTATGCTATCGAAATGTGATAAAACAACCTTTGTCTTTGTTTTAGCACCAATAAACATTTCTAAAGTTCTCTTAAAGCAACTATACAAACGTGCCATCGAATTTTTAAGAACAAATTTGCTGATGCACTGTTGCCAGTGCTCCGACCCAAAGAGAGGTCGGTTTGAAAATCGTTATCTTTTTGCAGGCATTTTACGCCTTACAACTTATGAGAAAAAAAATTGAGGGATATTTTAGGACTTATGAGGCATAATACCAATAGAATAGTATAATATTTTGATTTAAATTATAATATTTACTAAAAATCATTGCCAAGGATAGGCAACCAATTATATATATCACAATATATATATATATCGCTGTTAAGGCCACCGTCGTCTCGGCTCGCTTCGCTGACTTCACAGTAAACTAACTGTGGCTGACTTCAATTTGAAATATAACCTCAAAAGTTATTATTTATTTTGTTAGTTTTCATTTTTCTCTGCGCAGCTTTTTAAAAATATTCTCGTCAGAAGTTCGATGTTAACTTTTGCTGTATCAAGAGGTAAATAAAAATGCCTCATCTTTCATGTAAATAGTGAAAATTGAAAGAAAAAAGATAAAAACTTAAAGTCCAATTTATACTCAACGTGTGGAGTGCTTAAAAAAACAAACTTACCTAGAGTTAACATCTAATAACTAGTGATAAGTTAAAAAAGAAAGAATCTATGAAAACAAGCCAGAAAACGCCTGCTGGATTTCAAGGAAATAACCCATAAAGAGGTAAGGATGAACATGCATGCTGCAAATTATAATTATTATTTATTTGAGTACACACTTAATACATTAACTGCCGGATTGGGAAAACGGTAATTATGCAGTATACGGTTTTCTGCCATTTTTGATTTTTTATGAAAAACTCTTTATGGGTGCACCTACTATGGTGCCTAGGACCCCAAATCGCCTGCGCCCGATTTTTCTTTTTTTTTTTAAGAAAAAAAAGGGTGCCCGGAAGGGGGTTGTAATGTGTTTTTTTTATTGTTTTGGGTTGGGTTGGATTAGGTTGGGTTGGACTGTGTTGGATTGGGTTGTTTTAGTGAAAAAATTAAAAAAAAAAATACCAACCGGCGCAGGCGGATTTGTGGTCCAAGGGACCCTAGTAGGTGCCCCCATAAAAAGTTTTTCATAAAAAATCAAAAAAGGCAAAAAACTGTATACTGTATAATTACCGGGAAAACAAACTATCATTCCCTGAGAACATTAAAGAAATCTCCAGCAACAAGTTGTGAATATTTTATAGTAGAAATGATCCTAAGACTAGCAGTGTGTTTGATTTGTTCATATGACTTTAAATAACGGAGATTTTTAATTTTGAAAATTAACGCAGTATCATACATTTAGAAATAACCATCTGTTCATCTTCTTTGAATCCATAAAACTTGAATGAATTTGAGGGGTAAGTGTTAAAGAGACATGAGTCAAGGACTGCATTAATTGTCTGAAAGGTGTGATCAAAGCTCCAAGCTTTGATTTTAGAAATTTAAAATCTCGGTTATTTAAAGTCATATGGACAAATCACATACAGCGCTATTTTTAGGATCATTTCTACTTTAGAAATAACACAACTAATATTTTTGCTAAAGAACCCCTTTAATAGGAAATATAGGAACACCAAGATTTATTTAGTATCATTTTTGTTTTTGATTCATATCTGACTTTTTCTTGCTCAGTAAGAGAGAAAAGATAGAGGTATGGCAATCAACGTCAAACCAGAACAATATGATCTAGTTTATAAATCATGGTTACCTACTACCTCAAAGGTGACCACAATTCCCAAAATTATGTCACTTTTTTGTAGCAAGCAACCCAGTCCATGTAATCAAGGGGGTAGCCGCTCATGGCAGAACATGTGTTGTATTCCATTGCATTAAAATTACTTAGACATGCCACTAATGACAGTAAATCCACAAATTTTCTTCTAGCAGAGTTTACCTTTTTAAATTTAAACAAAATTTACTGCGATTTTGTGAAGTGCCACTTTTCTTATGAAACTTTCAAAGGAACTATTAACATGTTTTGTTTTTATTTATTATAAGTACTAAAAATTATTTTAAAATAATAATTGAATTATTTAAAATTGGATCTGAACATATACAAGTGATACACATTATAAGCATTAGTTTATAAAATTTTAAACAAATCAGAAAGTGTGGTTATTATAATTTTAACACTGTCACCTTCTATACATAATCATAATTATAATAATTTAACTTTTTAAATCCTTAGTAATATTTTAATTGATTATTATTTATATTTAGCTGAATAATATACTATCTATCCAATAATATTTACATGCAGAATCATTTTTTGTTTTTTAGATCAACATTAACTGGAATGGTTAGGTGCATCCTGGTGCATCTTAAGTTGAAGAAGGGTTCCACCGAGGGTTATTCTACCTTGAGTTCCACTTTATCTCTGCAAACTGCAACAGCTAGTGGGATAGGTATGTGTAAATTTTGAAATTTTTACAGCATCACATGCTCAAAATATTAAAATTACAATTAGCTTTCTTACAATTTTCTTTAAATGCCTAATCGGAGGCTTAACTTTGGGCTTAACCCTTTACTTCACTAATGAAACACTGAAACACTAAACATTCATTTATCATATTTTATAAGCTAGACTTGTAATCTTTCCAAATATAATAAATCTCTATAAAGTTACCTACCATTTCTGTACATTGAATATTTTTTAAAAATTATTGGTATTGGCTTCTAACCAAACTATATAGGTAGATAACAAAAATGCAATTTTTACAATTTTTGTCTGTCTGTTTGTTTGATCCAGCATCATACAAACACTGCCAGGCCGATTTTGATGGTACTTTCACACTTTCATCAAAATCGGTTTACAGAAACAAAAGTTATGACATTTAAAGCAATAAAAATGAGCAAAAAGTGGGTAAAAACGCAGATCTCCACACGTTTTTCTTAAAATGCCCCTGCTTACATTAAAGTGTTATATTGCTATGTATCTTTAACTGTACAAAACCTTTAAAAAAAAACATTTTCAGATGCCTAGGTATACTTAAATCTTATTATTTTCTATAGTCTATCAGAAAATAATAGTAAAATTTAAAAAAACTAGATCAACATTAACTGGAGTGGTTAGGTGCATCCTGGTGCATCGTAAGTTGAAGAAGGGTTCCACCGAGGGTTATTCTACCTTGAGTTCCACTTTATCTCTGCAAACTGCAACAGCTAGTGGGATAGGTATGTGTAAATTTTGAAATTTTTACAGCATCACATGCTCAAAATATTAAAATTACAATTAGCTTTCTTACAATTTTCTTTAAATGCCTAATCGGAGGCTTAACTTTGGGCTTAAGCCTTTACTTCACTAATGAAACACTGAAACACTAAACATTCATTTATCATATTTTATAAGCTAGACTTTTAATCTTTCCAAATATAATAAATCTCTATAAGTTACCTACCATTTCTGTACATTGAATATTTTTTTAAAATTATTGGTGTGGGCTTCTAACCAAACCATATAGGTAGATACCAAAAATGCAATTTTTACAATTTTTGTCTGTCTGTTCATTTGATCCAGCATCATAGAAACACTGCCAGGCCGATTTTAATGGTACTTTCACACTTTCATCAAAATCGGTTTACAGAAACAAAAATTATGACATTTAAAGCAATAAAAATGAGCAAAAAGTGGGTAAAAACGCAGATCTCCACACGTTTTTCTTAAAATGCCCCTGCTTACATTAAAGTGTTATATTGCTATGTATCTTTAACTGTACAAAACCTTTAAAAAAAAACATTTTCAGATGCCTAGGTATACTTAAATCTTATTATTTTCTATAGTCTGTAAGAAAATAACAGTAAAATTGAAAAAAACCATTATCATGGAACGTGTAATTAGTGTTAACTGTCAAACCAAAAATATTAAAAAATTCTCGAATTTGTACAAGTTATCATGAACAACTAATTTTTCGATATTACACTAAGAAAAAACCAAATATTTTTTTCGGAAATTTTGCAAAACTTTAAATTGCTGTATCTTAGAAACTATTTCCCCTACAAAGACCAAATTAATCTCATTTTGTTTTTAAATTTTCATTTATAGCCACTTGCCGTGACCGAGGCTGTAACATTAGTCGTTATAGTTGTCAAATTTTTGAGAAAAAGTGAGAAAATTTAGTGATTTTTGTAGAATTTAACAATTATATAGAGAGCCTTTGAGGTCGAAAACTCGGATTTGTCATAACCACTTTATCACATACAACATATCAAAAAATCAGAAATACCTCATTTCATCCAATGAACTATAAGTTTTCTGAGAGACGTGAGACGGCACCCTGAAAATGTCTCCAAAGAAAAATAATTATTTAGAAAAATAATTGCGATTATATCACTTATGTGTTCCGTAAGACAAGTGTCATTTTTGACAATTAGAGTGATAATTTTTTAAAAGAAGCAAAGTCGAAATTACACTGATAATTTTTCTGTCATTTGGGTTTTCTTTCTTGAAAATAAAACTTGAGCTTGAAAAATTTTCGGTGATTTTTAAAATCTACCAGTATAACCTCCAAAAGTTTTTTTTACACGCTAACATTAACTAGAACGGTTTTGATTTGCCCCACGTGTTAAAGGATATTTTGATTTGTTGGCAGGGTATTATTCTAACCCTACTTTTCAGTTTTAGGAGTTTGGTTGGACTCCCAGACAGTGAATCATATCGTCATATCAAAGATTGTCATATAATAGTATTTCGAAGATTTGGACTACTGTTAACTACATTAGAAATATTTCCCAGAGTAGAGGATATGCTGGGAAAAAAAGGTAAATAAACAACATTTTATACTGTAAGTCTAGTAATATTTAATTTACAAAAATTCCTCAGCACTCCAAGTAGTCAGGCCACATCATATACCCTCGCAAACAAATATAGATCCAGAGATTTTGACTTTTGATTCATGTTTTTGGATAATTGTAGAAGTAATTTATCTTGGGTAGACATTGAGCACTTGGGTCAAATTATTTTAGGGACCACACTGTATTTTTGTATTAAAAAGCTTAAAATTTGCACTGTTTTGTGTGGAAAAGGGTAAATATCAAAAAGTACTTGGCCGATCGAAAAAAAAAGAAAACCACTGATTGAAAGATAATTTCTTTCTGCGTTTTATGTATTATGTTCTATGTCTATTAAAGATAAGGGTTGCCATGGAAACCGAGATAAACAGGTCCATATAGCTTTTCCGATTTTCTTATTTTTAGAGAATTTATTCGTTAAGCCAAAATAAACTATATTTAAATTAACGTAATTTTCAACAATATACAGGATGTTCAAAAAACGAATTTAAATGAAAGTTTTTAAAATATTGATAAATTTTTGTATTTTTTTTAATATGTCATAGACAAGGTCTTAACAAACATTTTTTGTCATTGACATTTTCCTGTAATTGTACAGGGTGAGCCTGCAGTTAAGGGTATAGTTCCAAAAATGACCGTTTTGGACTTTGGTTTATGAGAAAACTATAAGGTTTATAAAAAATTCCTTTCTAAATATGATTTCATGTAATTGTACAGAATGAGCCAGCAATGAAGGGTAAAGTTCCAAAAATGGCTGTTTTAGACCTTGGTTTATGATAAATCTATAAGGTTTATAAAAAAATTCCTTTCGAAATGTGATTTTACATACCATTGTCAACAATTTTTGTTTGGCACTTATCTTTGTATATATTTGGGGTGACCCAAAAGAAAACGATTGAAAATACCCTTAATCGCACCCTCTAAAATCAATCAAATCAAATCAAGTCAAACTGTGCTTTATTATCTGAAGACATAGTCTTATTGACAAAGCAAAAAATTAGTAATTAACTTACCTAAATCCTAAATTAAAAAGATGTACCTACATTCTACATTATTATGATCTTTTGGTCAAAGTCTAATATTAAATGTAGTCAGAATTTTTTTTTTAAAAAAGGCATTTTAACAATCTATATTTTCTACATGTTTATACAATATAGTAAAAGATTCATTCTTGGTATATTAAAAATAATTATAAAATTTAAAATCATAAAATGAAATAAAAAATTCAAGTGTATAGTGGTTTACAAAACAACACTAAAATGTCTCCCTATAATACTCATCAAAACTGTAAAAAGCTTTTTCCTCAAAACAGAATCTAACAGTACCTCTAAATTGCTTCATCCCATCAATTCTCCTTATTATCAAAGGCAAATGGTTGTAGAGATTTATCTTCATAAATGCAAAAGTTTTTTGTTAAAGCTAACTTTGGAATTGGCAATGGCAATGGCAGATTATCGAATTGACGTGTAACATAGCGACTAGCTGGATGTAGAGCTTCCTGATTTTTTAGATTGTAAAATATTTTTTTTCCCAAAGGTAACAATCTATTAATTTGTAAACAGGGTGAGGTAAAAAAACTACTTAAGCCGTTAAATAAATTATAAATCCCATTTGCAAATCTTTATCATGTGAATTTTCTTGACCGCGATCTAGGTATTTTTCTTTATAATATTGAGGAATAGTATTCATTTATATGTAGGGGGACCACAAAAAACCGGACTGTTTTGTTTTAACTGGCAGTTTTTTATTTATTGTCGTAATCACAAAAAAGAGATTCGGAAAGTTAATAAAATAGACTTTTTGCAAATATGTCAAAAAGTGACATTTATCAAAAATTAAAAATGGCGGATGTCCTAAAGTTTTATACATCTTGAAAAACCGTTGAGTTTTTTTTGAGACACTTTGTATATTTTTTTGCAACTGCAAAAAACTTCTATCTATTGTCTGTAAACTGATGTATCATTTGATAAATTCTCTTTATAAATAAAAAACTATGCGTTTTTTTCGTATACCAACTTTTTGCATCAAATAAAAACAATAAACTTAAATTAACCGGACTATTTGGTTTTAACTGCCAATTTTTTATTTATTGTCGGATTTTAATGCAAAAAAAAGTTTTCGAAATAGAGTTTGCAAATATGTCAAAAAATTACATTTATCAAAAATTTAAAATGGCGTATGTTTAAAAGTTTTATGCATCTTAAAAAACCGTTGGGTTTTTTTTTGAGACACTGTATGTTTTTTTTGCATCTTCTATTTATTTTCTGTAAACAGATGTATCATTTGATACATTCTATTAAGAAAAAAACTATGGGTTTTTTTATTTCGTATACCAACTTCTTGCATGAAATAAAAACTGCTAATAAATTTAAGTTAACCGGATTTTGTTATCTTTTCGCCAATTTTGTTGACAATGAGACTCTACAGATGCTAACAATTCTTTTTCTAAATGTCAAAAAATTAAATTTTGTAACAATTACAATTTTAAAAAACCCGTTGGCTTTTTTTAGACACACAAAAAAATGCAAATTTTAAGCGTTTTAATACAAAAATACAGGGTGGTCACTGAAATAGTTTGACCTGAGTCTTCAATGTCTACCCAAGATAAATTACAGCCACAATGATTCAAAAACATGAATCGATAAGTCAAAATCTCCGGACATAATTTTTTTTTGCGGGGGTATACGATGGGGCCAGGACTAAAAATCTGAGGTGGGTGAACCCTAAAATCACCTTTAAAAGTGCATTTTTCTTTCAATGAGTCGAAAATCGTGAAAACACTTGAAATAGTCAATATCATTTTATTTCATACGACCAGTGGAGTGCTTATGATAATTTAAGTGACTAGAAATATAATTTTATTTTGGTTTAGAACTTTTTTATAATAAGGTTATGGGTAACACACTCGGGCTGGTTTATCAATAGCGGGTTAAGCATTTACCTCCCGAGTTAACCTTCAGCTGTCTCATTCTGGCACTTGGTATATGTCAGCTATCTTTTTCTTGAACTCGAGAGTTCAATTAACTCGCTATTGATAAACTAGCCCTTAATGCAAGTTTATACCCCACCATCCCCTAAAAATACCTTCAAATCATTTAATTTTCAATTTTTTAAAAGATATGCTACAAGTGGCTTAGGAGTATATTTCAATATCGCTTCAATAATATGTAGTGTATGGTGAAATGCCGTAGAAAAAATCTAAACAGTAAAAAAACCTCAAAAAAAACTCCTAGTGTGAAGTCATTAAACAATTTAATTTATTAGGGTGCTAACATTTTTCTTTATTTTAAAAATTTAAGTTTGTGTCGAAATTTCGAATTTTTACAATAATTTTATTAATTACAATTTTTTTTAAATAGTCAGTGAATCACAGTTCTTACAACTTTTTGACATGTTTAAAAAAAATCTTACTTATGGCCTTATTTTAAAAAAGTTCTTAACAATTTACTCATTTCAATTACTAGTTATTTCAGTGGTCTTTTAACTTTTGTGGCGACCATTTTGACAATTAACATGTAATAACTGTCATCAGTGTCAAAAATGTCACTCACTAGCCTGTATATTAGAGGTATCGATTTACATTGTTATATGGGGAATTTTCACTGCCGCCTATTTGATTTTAAACTTTTTAGTCCACCATACCAATATGGGACTAATAAAACCGTGATATTTTCACTTTTTTTTTATCAAAAGTGAGTTACTAAGGTTCCAAAACACCTTAATCGACGAAAAAAAAAAGTTGTCTGTTGTCGGTTTGTATACACGATAACTCGAGAACGCCTTTGGGTACAAAAATCCTCTATCGGCTGACCATGAACTGATTAACTTTTGGGTAGGGTGGTGGGGGGTTGAAGGGGGAAAAGCGGATAAAATATTTAAAAACATTGTAACTTTGGAACAAAAGCAAGTATCGATATACGGTTTTCAGATTTAAGTTTCCATGAATATGGACTACAAATTTTGTTATAAAGTCCAAATTCGTGGGAGCTCTAGTTTTCGAGTTATTTGGAAAAACGTTCAAATATATAAAAAAATTATAACTTTAGAAGTAAAGCGGGTATTGATATGATGATGATGTGGGGTTTTCAAATTTTAGTTTTCGTAAATATTACCTACAAATTTTGTTATAAGGTTCAAATCTTTCAAAGCTACAGTTTTCGAGATATTTTCATTTCCTTTAAACATAAAATAATTGATTTTGGACTATCCGCGCTTTCTACCACCATTTTTTTCTTTTAAAATTCACCTTAGGGGGTGACTGTGACATCAATATGTTTTTTTCTTCTAAGTGCGAGTTTGAAAAACAAAAGTAAACCCACGGAATATTTCCCTTCATATTCAGTTTCGTTTTTTGAATTCTGATATAATGGATTATAATTTCACTACTTTTGTTCCTCTAATAAGTATAAATTTAAATATAATGGTTTCCTTTTTTAGGCGTTTATGAAAATATATGCAGAAACCAAAAGGATGTTACTAACAATTAGTTAGTTGATGGACAGTGTTCTGCGTGAACTCCGGGATATTGGAATACGTTAGCAGTACCATTTTAGATTATAGCCCTATAAACGAACGATTTGAGGATGAAGAATGTCGAAAAATCTGTTCTATTAGGTAAATATCAAGAGTCTGGTCGACTAGTACTAGTAAAACTCGCAGCACTACACAAAAACATTTCCTCGTGTATTATACAGACCGCTTCAAGCTACTGCGAACATAGGGCGGAAGAAGTCTAATTTGCCAGTGTACGTACATGCAGAGACACCGCACGCCTATCAGTGAAGCAACCAACACTCAGGCTTCCGATGGCCATTCGCTGCCGTTCGCCGCCGTTCGCCTTGTATTTAGTACGCCTCTAACCACGGTGCTGTGTGGAGCGTAGTCAATGAAACCGGAATTTGGTCAATAAATACGCAAATTTTTATAACGTAATTTTCTTATTTTTTGTCACTGATAAATAAGAGCGTTTTATTGTCAACTGCTCAGATTTATCAGTGACGATGTGTTACAATGAAAATAATAAGGAGAAACAAAATAAAAGCAAGTTCTCAAAATAAAATAATACATTCTAAAAACCAAAAAGAGTCTCCCAGTCAAAAAAAAATTAAAGCAAATGTTCGAAAAGTCCTCCTTGCTCGGCTAGACAATATCCGAGCCTACTATAAAAACCCCTTCTAACGTTTCCAAGCATGTTAGGGGTGATAATTTGAAAAGCTTCTTCAAAAACAGATAGAAGTCATTAGGAGCAAGATCGGGAGATCGAGCTGGCCATAAAATAGTTCCCCGTGTACTTATAACCCGATTAGGAAATACATTATCAAGATATTCCCTAACAAGGCCAACATTGTGAGCGGAACAACCATCTTGTTGAAACCATGTTTCACCACATCTTACACCTAACAACTGCCTAGCAGTTGGAATAATGTGCTGCTGCAGTAGATCCAAGAATGGTCAAATTGCAATTGCCGTTAATAAAAAATGGCCCTATTACGTGTTCCCCTACAATACCTCCCCCCCAAACATTTAGTTTTTGGGGATACTGTGTTCTTACGTCAAAATACAAATGCAAATTTTCCCTCGACTAATATCGAACGTGTGTTGGGTTATGACGATTTGACCATTTGACCATCTGCACTTTTTCAGCAACTTCGTAGACATCCATTTTTAGTTTTAAAAATGTATTATTTCAATTAAGAACTTACCCATCTGTTTCTCGAGCAAGGCAGAAATAAAACAAAATAATAAAAACAAAATGAATTTCCAAAAGATAACACTGCGGCGTGCTTCGAATCCACCTCGGTCGTACGGCACGGAGAGTAAATTGGACTTGATTCCCCCTATGTTCGCAGTAGCTTGAAGCGGTCTGTATACAGGTGCAATGTTCCGCTATATTTTGATTCTAAGAAAAAAATTTAAATACAAAAGCTTTATCATTTTTTGCAAATATTTGTCAATAAAATTCAAGTATCATAGCAAATGTGAAATTGACATATACTTTGTGTGTTTAAACGAAACCCATATTATTATGTATCTATGTTCAAAACGACTATCTGTTCATAAATTATTCTGGTTGGGAATCATCAGGTAATTTCGCATGAAGTGGGAAATAAATGGTTTAAAATTTTTTTAACTGATTTTGATTATCCTAGGTGCCCTATATTAAGAATCCGATTGATGATTTTAAGTGAAAAAACTGAAGAAAAATATATTTGGAGTAAATATAGGTTTGGACTGGACTCCCGACAGCCGGAGACAACAGAAGGTGACCTAAAAGATGCGACCTGCGCTTTGAGGCAGCGGGACTATTCCAAAGGATGTGTCTGACGGGACTCCGATGGTGACTAGTGAAACCGGCATTGACCTTCAATTTTCGGGTCAACTTAATATGACTGCCGAAGGCTGGGGAGAAAGTCCACTGTTAAAAGCAAGATTTGCTGGGACGGTATCGATGTTAGTAGGATCACCTTTCATAGGGTCTTAAGATCCCTGCCTGTGACGAAGAGGTGTCAGCCAAAATTATATCCTAAGGGGCACGTGTATAAAAGAGTCTATAAAAGCCCAATTTCCAGTCTTAAAAAACCGTCCTTCCGCTACTACTTAACCAATAAATTTGGTAGTATCTTTAAGTTTACCTATTAGTCTTAATTAGTGACTCAAGCTACACCCCCCCCCCTAAACCAAACTCAACTTGAATATTGTAAAAATTATGTACTAATTTAGTCCCCGTTTAAAAAATTTTGTACTTAACGAATAACGGAGTTATTCGCACTTAAAAGTGGGGGTGGGCCTGCACCCCATGCTTAAGAGACAGATTTAATGAAAGTTGATATGTCATAGTTTTGTACTAATTATGTACTCTTAAAGAAGGGTACTTTTAGTTTACAAAAACCATTGGTTCTTAAGATTTTTGTTTGTTTGTTATCGGGTGTGTAGCTTGACCAAAAGTGACTATGCCAGAATTTGGTACTAATTATGTAGTAATTTCGTCCCCTTCTAAAAATTGCCTACTCTTCAATTTGCTACTAATTAGGTACTAATTTCGTGCCTTTTTAAAAATTGCCTACTCTCAAGATAACTTTTTTTTTTGTTTATATGCAAATCTATTTCTTAAGCAGAGGGGGGTGTGCCTTGAAAAAAATGAAGTTATCTTGATAGTAGAAAATTTTCTAGAAGGCGACGGAATTTGCTTATCAAATTCTGGCATAAGTACTTTTTTTCAAATCTATTGCTTAAGCAGTGGGGGTTATGCCTTGATATCAAGCTAAAAACTCCATAAAAACAAAAAAAAATAAATCTTAATAGTAGGGAATTTTTTAGAAGGGACGAAATTAGTACATAATTAATACCAAATTCTGGCATAGTCATTTTTGTTCGAATCTTTTTTCTAAGTACAAGGGTGTACCTTGATATCAAACTACACACCCCATAACAAACAAACAAAAATCTTGGGAACCGATGATTTTTGTAAACTAAAAGTACCCTTCTTTAAGAGTATATAATTAGTACAAAATTACGACATATCAATTTTTATTAAATCTGTCTCCTAAGCATAGGGGGGGGGGGGTTGCACACACTCCGTTATTAATCAAGTACAAAATTTTTTAAAAGGGGACTAAATTAGTACATAATTTTTACAATATCCAAATTGAGTTTCATTGAGGAGGAGGTGTAGCTTGATTGAGCCTACCTATTAGTAATTTGAAAAGGTTTTTGCTTAATAATAAAAATGAAAATTGGCCACAGTTAAAATTTGCTTATGGAAATGGGAAATGAAGTAGCTTGGAAAATAATAGCGGCACTAACGTGGGGGTCAAAGATTCAAAATATAGCGGACATCCTGTAAATGCACATAATATATTTTTAAAATTCGTGTCCTTGAAATCTAACCAATTTATATTTGTTTTGGTTGTTTAATGCATTCCTAATTTTATCAACGGTTCACCCAAGCAAAAGTTACGATCATATACCGGCGAGTATTTGCCTCTCTCACACTTTTGCTTTAGTACTTAACTAAATGCACTAGATAAAGTTATGTTGACTTTTTATTCGTCATTATTTTATTTTAAAAGCCCTCTTAATTTTTTTAGGGAGAATAATGCTTCAAAGATGTCTACCAATTTATGTTCCTGATTCAGTAGAAAGAAATATGTTTTACAAAGACAACATAAATAAATCAAATAAATTAAAATAATAAAAGTGTAAAACGTTTGAAAATAGTTTAGTAAAAAATTATATTAACATTAATCTTAAAATACATTTAAAAAAAACACGACATTTTAGTAAAACAAATACATTAAAATTTATATATATTGCGAAAAACTAATAAAAAACAAAAAATATTTAAGAAGACAACGGAAATAAATAAAATATTTTTAAATAATATAAATGAGAGTAAATTAGAAAGGGCTGAATCCAAACTAGTAGTAGATTACTCAAAAGCCACTTAACCGATTTTTATCCAATTTGTCATAATAGTTTACATAACAAGCATGTTATGATGGTAATTAAACGAGTATCTTAATTCATCTGAATGTGTAAAGACCATAATATGTGAGTTGTGTACTATACTTTACGTAAAATGTCGTAAGTGGTCTTATTTAGGTAAGACAAATACAGAGTAGTAAAATAAATTGTTGAGCTAATTTTTTAACCAACTCAATTTGCTAAAAAATAGAAAATCTTGATTCTTTTTCATTTCAAAAATATAAAAGTTGTGAAAATCGGGTTCTTTGAAAACTTATAACTTATCAACAAATGAGCCGATTTTTATAAGTAGTGGTACAAAAATATATTTGTTAACAAAAATATACAGGTTGGCCAAACAAGGTTTCAGCCATTAGGCAGTTTAAGTAGGCCATGATACGTAAGAGGTGCCTGGTCGTAGACGTGAAATTTGTCGTATCGGACGTTTCTGCCCTTTAAATTTTGGTACAGTTTATTTCTATCTTGCTTTTTTTTCTTGAGCCCTATTTGTATTACCAGTCTACTGATTTTTTGACTGTTCGGTACAACTTGCTGCGTTAGCAACATGACGTAGACGTAGGACTACGTTAGCTAGTGTCTGATCTTAACGTTATACATGCGTAAACGTGAACTTGTCAACGCAAGACCGCAGAGATGGGATTCTGATATCTCATTTCAACCGACATTTTTTTTACAGATAAAAAGGAGGCGGAATATTGCGCTACATTTCACGTTTACTCGTACGTTAGTTCTATGACGAACTTAACTGCCTATTCTTAAAACACTTAATATTTAATTTACTCCGCTATCTTGCATTTTTGAACTTAAATGTTCTGGGTAAAAGAAATAATAAATTATGTTCTGCTGACTGAATACATATTCAATATTCTCATTTCTGTTTTCATAAAACGAGACATTTTTTCATGTAAGTATCGCTTTTTGCCCCCATGTCTAAAGGAGGGATAAAAAGTAAAAAAGAGAGATAAAAAGCGAATATTTTTATGCGGCTTGATTCCGATACCAAAAAAGCGGATTTGACTTGCTACACTTTCAATTCGCGTTTTCATGATGGATTTGACAAGGTAATCGTATTGAATCTGTATTCAGTCGGCCGTGATTAATAATACCTATATAATCAACATCATATTTAAAAATTTACCCACATTTTGTGCTCTAAATACTATTGGATAAGACAGCAATAAGACACCGTAATACCCCCTTCAAAACGTCCTTGTATATCATTATGGTGGATCATTGCCACTATTTTCTTATATCTGCAGCAGAACCAAGAGTAGAACCAGCACCTTTCTCCCTGTAAAACAAAAAAACGACCATAGTTAAGTAAATAATTTTGTAAAAAATGTTTATTATTTATTGTCTCGGTTTTCTTCAAGATTGGAGAGAATTTATCTTCTTCCCTGGACCCAATGGGCTTCAGGCTTTTCAGCTTCAATACCCAAGAGAGAATTCATGTTTATTACTTTTTATCAATACACGTTTTTCGTTTCTTCTTTTTCTTTAGAAAGAAGATAATAAGTTATGGCTGAAAAAAATTTGTTTTTTCAAATTCACCTCACTTCAAATAGTAAGTAATAATATGAATGCATAATAAAAAAGAAGTTAAAAAACCTCAACCGAAAAGAAACTAAAAAAAAAACAAAAAGATTGTGTGTTCCTTGTGGGATGCTCATCCAAGTTTGAATTTTTTTCGTTATTTCCACCCATGAATGCATAAGTTATGTTTCTCCTAGATTCTATTTTTGCGTTAGAAAAATTATCACATTTGGTAAGTGTGTACCCAAAAATAAAGGCTCAGTGATATAAAAGGTCCTGCTTTGACTTTTTTATAAAATAAACTTATTCTTAACAAATAGTTAAAAAGTATATAAGTTAAAAAATAGTCTTGGAGCAAATCAGGTGGCACAATATCTTGGTCCTTTTCTCCAGTTAGTCAACCTCTATATACAAGCTATCTTAAAGCAAATACAGTAGCTTTTTTAAAATATCAAAAATTTTTAACAATGTCGATAGATCTTTAGCACGTTGTTCCTGTCAATAGAAATGGCAATGAAGAAAGTACATAGATAATACCAATGATGATATAAGGAACAAAAGGAGAGATAGTTAGATACCTACTTCTTTGTGAACCCAAATTAATTTAATAATATTAAATAAGAAGATATATATTTTTAACCTGAATAATAAAATTGAAGAAAAAAAATATATTAAAGTGATAAATCAACCTTAAAAATGCCCTTCAAAGCGACCTTACCAATCTCCTCAGCATAAACTACAAAAAAATGAGTAATTTTTGCTTTACTGTGTTAGAGTAGGAAGCAGTATTGTATTTGACACTGCCCAAAAAACCTGGAGGATTTTAAGGGAGTGCAAAGTGGGATTTGATTATGTCTTGTATATTAAAATTCTCTTGGAAAAACTAATTGAAGCTTACACCAATAAGAAAATATGCTATAAAAAATTCTTACCTGAACAACTGTAGGAACCATTTAGGTTAAAACATTATCTCAAATTATATTTTCAAAATTTTTCATATCAGTGGCTTCATTTGGAGAAAACACAGCTCACCTCACGCTTTCCTAAAAAATATAAGTATACTATACTATTTTAAAAAAGCAATAAGAAAGCTTATAAGGGCTTATCGAGGAACTTTCAAAAATAAATGGTTAGTCTTGGACTTATCAATAATCTAGTATGCACCATGCAAACACCAAATGACTGACATTTTTTTGTTACATTTCATCAATTGGCTAGTGCTGTTTTGTATTCAGTCAATTTCGGTCAAAATTTAGTAGTCAAAAATGTAGCGAGCTTTGGGGTTATTTTGAACGTGTTAGGTATGCGGATACCAATAGATGTAATAATTTACTTTGAGTGTCTAATATGAGGTTTCCTTTGGCTGAACCAGTGGGCATTGAATGTATCACTATATATTATATCCTTTATATATTTATACACTTAAATATCGTTCATACAAGGCATAGTCATAGTTTTAGTCTTTGTTTGTTTTATCTCTGTCACTGTTCTTTTTCTTAACAAGACATGCAGTGATAGAGATAGCTTTATGACTAAAATTAGAACTAAAAGTATGACTATGCCTTGTATGAACGATACTTTAGTGTAGCCAAACTAAAGGCAATTATACGGTTTTCTGCCATTTTTGATTTTTTATGAAAAATTCTTTATAGAGGTACCTACTAGGGTCCCTAGGACCCCAAATCCGCCTGCGCCGTTGTAATGTATTTTTTTGATTGTTTTGGGTTTGGCTTGGAATCGGTTGGGTTGGGCTATGTTGGATTGGAATGTTTTAGAGAGAAAAAATACAAAAAAGCACAAAAAAAATTGAAAAAAAAAAATCAAGCGACGCAGACGGATTTGGGGTCCTAGGGACCCTAGTAGGTGCCCCCATAAATAATTTGTCATAAAAAATCAAAACTGGCAAAAAACCGTATACTGCATAATTACCAAAATAAACCTCATATCAATTTTGTTACCCTTCTCGTGAAAACAGTTTTTTGCGACTATGGATGTAAAACACTTGAAAAAAAGATAGAGACAACTGCTATAATGGTAATATTGGTAAATCCTAAAATGAGATTTTTTGCAAATGCCAAAATCCGTCTTTTGAACTATATGCTTACCTTCTTTTTAAGGCTGTTGTTGTAAAATTTGGTCAAGTTTCTCTTCTTTTTGGTTTGCAAATGATTGCGGGCATTGAATTTCGTACTCTGTGGAGAAGGTGGGTCTCAAAATACATATTCGGGAAGCGCAAAAGCTCTGAATCTTGGATAATAAAATTTAAATTCCCAGTCTTTTTTTAATGCATTAAACTAAAAAACGGCACTTTTATAAAAAGAAACAACTTTACGAACGGAAAAAGTAAACAAAAATGACAGAAGTCAACTGTGGAAGTCAAAATTTATCGAGAGATGAGGTGACCTCACAAACCTTATAACCAAAAAAATAGACTGATGATGTTGCTTTAAGAAATGACTGCTTCATGTATTTGACAGTTTGGTGCCAAAAGCAGTTGGCAATGCACCAAAATCCCTATAACTACCAACTGAGAAGCACAAATAACACTAGACGCGGCTAATTGTAAAAAAGGCTCTGGCATAATAAATTTGCAATTTTTTTAACGATAATCTTAAATAATAGCCCCCCCCTCCCTTAAAATAGGAATTTTTTAAATGGGTAAAGTACATTTTATCTTTAAGAAAAAAAGTTCCCCTTCTTTAAGTATCTACACCAGTTTATGAATGACCCCTTAAAAAAAAAATCACCCTGTCTGTTCGGTACTCTTTATTTATGCAGGCAAATAAAAATAATAATTCAAATAAAAGTTGAGCTTATGGAAAATAGTGTAGGCGAAGATGGGCAACTTTTATTATCTGAAAAAAATTTGCGCATAACCTCACTCATTTTTTGGTTTGGTTTAGGCAGATACCTATTATTTAAGAAAACAGTATGATTGAGTTTAGTTTAATTATTTCAATTATTGAAGCTGTGTGCTGATTGGTTCAGTTATTTTTATTTTCTAGAAGGTGTATGTGTATGGGTCAAGGGATTTGGTTAATAAAACATCCTTTTTTTGGAATGCCAACGTTTCGCAAAATTTATTTTTATGTATTGAAATGCCGACGTTTTGCAAAATTTATTTTTATATAAATTTTGTGAAACATTGGCACTTCAAAAAAAGGACATTTCATTAACAAGATCCCTCAACCCATAAACATACAGCTACAAGAAAATTAAAAATAGGATCGTTAAAAAATTTTGCCAAGTTATTTTTATTCAGCTGTATAAACCAAAATTATTTATTTTTATTTTAATTTTTGTTACTTTAATTTTTATTTGCTTGTATAAACCCAGCCTTAAATTTTATTTGTAGAAAATAATTATTTACAAAATACCATCAAAAAAGTTACAATACAAAAAATACTTAAAAGTAACTTATTTACAAACAGAAACTACTTATTTTTAATTAAAGATAATATATAAAACTTGTTGTTTAAACAATACAAGTTTTGTTAAAACTTTTCGGACCTTTTCTCCAGATATACTTTCACTAATTTTATTTGCAGAGCTATGACTCCTCAAAGTGCTGTATGTTTTAATGATTGCTTCAACTAAAAGCTGGTCAAAACAGAGTCTTTGGTATTTAATAACAGTCTTAGAGTCTCTTCAAATGCTCAGTAACCACTTTCTACTAATAGCAGCATCTGGTGGAAACCTATTGAAAGAAATAGAAAAACAATAATTAGACTTTTTCATTATTACGATACTTAATAATACTGTCATCAGCTGATGAGCGATTCAACATGGTTGCCTTAGGAAAAATAAACCCTTTTTCATAAGGCATACTGCTAATACAGGGTGTCCTAATTAACATGGGACACTATTGCTATCTCAGTAATTATAAGAACTATAAGGTTAAATTTATTAAGATTAAATAAGTTTTTAAGCTCATAGTTTTAAGTATTGCAATTTTTTGACAAATCTCTTTTAAAGAATTTATGTTTCTTTCTTTCTCCTGTCAACAATGTTGATTCCCCACACTGGTGAGCTGTAACCACCTCATGGGCCTTTCAAAATACAGGCAATGATCGCAGAAGTATTAAAGAAAATTGGCAAAAATAGGAATTATTTACCCTTACCTGTGATAGGAAAACGTATTTCCACTCGCAGAATTACTGTTGTTGCAGCCGACAACAAAGCACTTCATGATGCAAAAGGGCACAGAAAAAGTATATTAAAAACACAACACGTTAAGCAAAAACATCTTCTTCTCGGTTACTATGGATTCGCGTCTTTACAGACGTCTATCCAAAGCAAAATCTTCGAAAACCAAGAAACGAAAATAAAGAAAATGGCGAATCTACTAACGTCAAGACCGTCAAACGCAGTGCTACCAACCAAAAACGTGGATAAAGAGAAAATAAGTTGTCACGTCATGACACTGTTTACACTGCCCCTTTGAAATCTAGTTAATTCGAACAGTTTTCTAAATAAATTTTTTTAAATACTCAAGAAACCGTGGTTTTATATTTTTTCTTAAATTTCGTCAAGCAGTGCTTGTTATATATTCATCAAATACTAAAATATTGAGTTCGCAACCACAACAAATTTTACTCAAGTCGGTTTACTCTGGTTCCAATAACACCAAACTGTCACTTCCATGAGGCAGTCATTTATTGGGAGAAAACCCATAAGCATTAGCAGTCTATTTTTTTGGTTATAAGGTTTGTGGGTGACCTTACAAACCACACAAGATGCGATGTTGCCAGCGTTCACCCCTAGATACCGGAAAATCGGGTCGTTATAAAAAATAGCCGCCACTTGAATCGCCATCCTGGTCTGAAACGCATTTAAATAAAATCAATACATTTGGATAATTTTTATTCTCTACTTTGTCGGAACTTAATTAAGACGGTATAAATTTTGACTTGGAATGGAAAACCACATTAAACTAATTTTATTTTTAAAATTAAGAACAAAAGCTAATAAAATATCTTAAACGTCTCAGACCGTCAACGTAGAATCTGTATAGTGCTTACAATGTCAGTTGGCACGGTCTGAACACCAAAACCTTATAAAACGTCGGCATCGTCTTTATGACACAGAGGCGGAGGCAGGGAAATAATATCGAAGAATATTAGGTATTACCATTTATTTTCGCTATAACATCCATAAACAATTTGCCTAATAAAAATGAACGAAAACATAATCATGTAACTCAGTTTTGTCAGTTCACAAATTATATTTACAATTTGATTACCTAAAGAGTTATAGTTTTCTGTACATGTATGCCTTTATTTGCAAATTCGGGAGATTCCACTTCCACAGACTCTTCAACAAGGCTCAGGGCGGGCTCCTCAAGAACCTAAAAGTCATCACTCCAAGGTCTCCATATCACCATGTTTAATCGCAAATTAATTCAAGAACGCTCTTATCAAAATTTATTTAATTCACCAAAAACTTGTCAGGGCACTGACTAAGAATATACGTAAGTAAACGTAATACCGCATTAGCATAGGGATTAAGTATCTGCCTATCGCCCACCCAATCAGAACCCAATAAGTCTTTTTCTTCGATCGGAATGTGAGATGACTAATCCACGTGGAGTGCCCTAAAAAGCCATAAAAATATACGGGGAACGAATTCTGTAATTTGATGTTAATACTGTAAAACGAGGTGTGCCACCTGACATTGGAAGCACTATACCAAAGAGGCTATTTGGAACTGTCTTATAGTGTTAAAGTTATCGTTGTCAGCGAAGTTATCGGGTTCTAAATTGGCACGACCAAAAACTAACTATGCTAGGCGGAAAAATCAGATTTTAACTTCACGTTTGTAGGTAAAATATGCTTCAAATGCACAAAAATTGTTGTTAGTTTGTATTTTTGACTGTATTTTTTGTGAATACTTACCATTCTTAGGGTGACACTTAAGACAAAAGGTCTTCAATGTCGTAGGAGACGGTTCGAGGTTTGCATGTACAGGGTGATTGGTTATTTGTGTTCCCTGAGATAACTTTTTTTCTAATAGCCGCAGAAGAACAAAAAAAACTGGGTGAAAGGGTATTTTATAGAGACCTTAAAATCATTAATAAAAATTATTTAGTTCAAATAGTATACAGGGTGTGACAAAAAGTATTTTTTTTCTTAAGGAACATTCTATATATTTTGAAACTGTTAAACTCTCCAGAAAACTAGCTTTTTAAAAATAAAATATAGGTCTGTATGCAACCATTTTCAAGAAATTTTAATTTGAATTAGATATTAGAGACACAAAGCTATCTAAGGTGTTCTTGAATGCGATAGGTGTTGAGATGCGTTAGCTATCACGTATCGTTAAGGAACACGTATCGTATCTCAGCACCTATTGCATTCAGAAACACCTTAAATTAGCATATATCTGCTCCTTTCGAACGTGCTACAAGTTTCTGACCAATCAATGTGCTTGGTTCTCGCTAGATGCGGATACGTATACCGCGATGAGTTACAAATAGCTTTATGTCTCTATTAACTAACTCGTATTATTGTATTATAATGAAACCTAAGTAATTTATGACGCCCTGCTGTCGAAACGCCGGTCCGCTATTTTTGTTTTTCTTAGTCAACTATTTTCTTTGTAAAGTTAAGTAAGCTCTGGATTGACAGTTTTTTGACTGTTGGTTTTATGCATATTATTATGTATAGCCTACTTTGGTTTAATTATAATACAATAATACGAATTAATTAATATATAAGTTAAATTGAAATATCTCGAAAACGGTGATATGCAGAACTATACTATATGATATTTTTAAGAAGCTAATTTTTTGGAAAATTCGAAATTGTCAAAATATATAGGGCGTTCCATAAGAAAAAAAAAACATTTTGGCACACACTGATTAATTTTTATTAATGATTTTGAGGTCTATAAAATACCCTTTCACACAGTTTTTGTTTGATTCTTCTGCGGCTGTTAGAAAAAAAGTTATCCCAGAGAGTGTTCCCTCCCTTTATAATCGATCCCCTTGTACATTTAAAGATACAGTTGGTGCGTCCGCAATGCAAAATTCATTGGGTGCAGTATGGGCGGTGACCATATTTCAAGAGGCTCTGGTCAAAAATAGCGCCGTACGAAATAGCGCGTAAGAAAAAAGCGTTGTATTGAAATAGCGTGTAACGAAACAGCGCTCATCATTAAAACGCTGTTTTAAAACAGCGCTGTTATTAAAGAGCGCCAGTAATAAAATAGCGCCAGTAATAAAACAGCGCTATTACTAAAGGGCGGCAGTAATAATATAGCGTCAGTATTAAAATAGCGCCAGTAATAAAATAGCGTCAGTAATGAAATAGCGCCAGTAATGAAATAGAGCCAGTACTGAAATATCGTCGTATCCTAACCCAACCTTAACCAAACTCAACCAACATAATCAACTAACCCAAACCAAACCAACTATACCAACCCAACCCAACGGGTTGGGTTGATCTATGTTGGTTGGGATGAGTTGATTATGAAGGGTTGGGTTGGTTGTAACCCAATTGGTTGGGTTGGGTTGGTATAGTTGATTTGGTTGGGTTGGTTTTATTGGGTTGGTTTATTTTATTATGTTGGTTGAGTTGGGTTTGTGTAAGGTTAAGGTTAAGTTAGGGTAAGGCGATATTTCATGACTGGCGCTATTTCATTACTGGCGCTATTTAATTACTGGCGCTATTTCATTACTGACGCTATTTTGTTACAGACGCTATTTTGTTACGCGCTCTTTTATTACTGGCGTTATTTCATTACTGGCGCTATTTAGTGACGCGCTCCTTTATTACTGGCGCTATTTTATTACGCGCTGTTTTAATACGACGCTCAAACAATAGCGCTATTTTAAACGACGCTATTTCGTACGGTGCTATTTTAGACCAGAGCCATTTCTAGAGTGTGAGTGGTGTAGTTTCAGTCAATACGACCTACATAGAAGGCGTGGGATCAACGCGAAATAAAAACAATATGGCGCCGTCTTACGTACCTGTTTGAAATTAGTCTGTTTGTTTACATCGCGAAATCGAGTCTTCGAGAGACTTTTTTAACAACTTTTTATGGATTTTATTTATATTTAAATATTTAATTTTGGTTTTGACTCGAAATTCGCAGTAGTTAGTATTTTTTTTATCGTCAGTGTTTTAAGAATTACTAGTGCATTTTTTATAGAAATTATACAGGATTTTAAGTTTTTTCTGGATGTTTATTTATTTAAGCGTTTTTTATTAAATATTTTTGGCGATTAAAGTGTACTTAAGTGTATAAAGTGTGAGTTGTTAAGGGTTTGTGCCAAAATCCACCAATTTTTGCAGGACTTACAGTGCATTTATAAATCTTGTGAAGGTAAAATTAAATTGTTTGGGTACCTTTTAGCAATGCCTACTACGTGCTGTGCCAAATTGCCAAAGCAATTACAAGAGTCAAGGTCCATCAAGTGTTTTTCTTTTTCAGTTTCCAAGAAATGAATAACTGGCAAAGAAATAGATGCATGCCATAAAACGAGAAATTAGGTAGAAAATTATTATTGATGTCTTTATGATTAAAAAGAAAAAGCTACGAGTTTAGTTTCTATTATACTTTTTTGTGAACCAATATCAAATGTCCATTTTGATTTTTTTTCTTGGCCTTCCGTGGAGACGGTTTTGTTTCAGTTAACAACCAATAAAAAAAAATTTGGTGTAAAGTGACCGCCTCTATCTGTTACTCTAATCACACTTTTTCAATTGTTTCCATTTTTGGTGTCGTTTCTTTGCTTATTTTAGCTTGACGGCTAAAACCGCAGCTAATTTAGCTGAAACTGCAGATCCAAATATTAGTTGGGTAAAAATTTGTTCTGACACTGCAAACTCTACCTCTCGTCTCGGTGTGTCTGCTGTTGACAATGCCGGTAAATGTGACATTTCCGAACGCATTCAACATAACACCTTGGGGATACTTTTTTAAAAGTATGAAAAGGCTTAACACTTTTTTCCATTCCGAGAGTAGCAAATATTTCAATATTCCTTACAGAGTCCCTCATAGATAAACAGGATGTAAACGATCCGAGTGCAATTATTTTGATTAGTGATACGGAAAGATAAAATAAGAAAAAAAGTTCATATGACATGGGGGGTCGAAATATCAATTTTTTTTGTCCAAATGGCCCTTAAGTTTTTAATTTTATTTTTAGGTATTTTGAAGGTATTTCGATTATACTTTTAAAAAGAATTGAACCGAAATGTACAGTCAATGTTTAAGTTTAACTGAGCTAATAATTTGCAATCACATTAGATGGCGCATGTGCTTTGCTTGCCCTCCATTATTAACACCGTTGTCGGTTTTTTCATTTTTGAAGGTCTATATTAACAGCGTTGCCAGTTTTTTTTTAACTTTAAAGGTCTTAATCTCGAAAACAGTTTTGACCTCTAGCACGTGATATAAATAGATCATTCATTCAAATATTTGCGTTAATATTTTTTCACTCTGTATTTCATAAAAAAAAATCACAAAAAGCAAATCATTAAAAAGCGTTTAAGGAGAAATAACAAAACCCACAGCCCCGCAAACATAAACTTGAAGCTGGAATTTTGGTCTCGACCCCTTTACTAATCCCTAAAAGAAACCTATTAGTCTTGACTAAATAAATGATTTACAGGGTTTCTAAGATTTTCCTTAGGGATAGGATTCCAATAAATCAAACAGAAATGGCATAGAAAGTTCTGCGCGCACAAAAGAAACAGGTATATTGAGCAATGGTGCCAGTTTGTTATTATCTTCGGACTGCTTTCATGAGAAAAAATTGTCGCCACTCTTTCATTGTGAGCATAAATCATAGTTGCAATAATAACCGTTGACAAGATGTCTGCAAATTCCGCTAGATGGCGGCCACACATCTAATCTAATTAAAAATTAGATGTTTTCAGGTCCAAACCACAGCTTTTTCTTGCTTAAAGGAGGCGGCAGGGTCCATTATTTACGATACTGAGCAATAAACTCGTGCGGTTGTTAACATTAGAAAGAACTATATTCGCTTTTAATTAAATTTCTTTCCATTCTGTTCTACTAGTGACATCTATCCGGAAACGGCAAAACCATGCAGCTAGCACTAGCAGCCAAAGAAATCAATAAACGGCGCTGTTTTTCTTGCAGAGCTTTTTGCTTGCGATAATATTGATTTTTAAATAAAGCTGGCCCTACACTACATCTGATATTTTCGAGGTATTTTATGACATGATCTCGAAACATGTAGCGAACCAATTCTTCAAAACTAGCGGGAGGGTAAAAGCGAAAAAAAGGTGCTGCCAATATTTGTAACACCCAAAAAAGGGTGAAAAGATTTATTTTGCTCTGTTTCTTTACAAAAAACGTTTTTTTTACGAAAAACTTGAGCTCTGCCACTTTTTTTATTTTTTCCTTCAACTTTCTCGAAATTTTCGTCATACCGTAGAAAAAAATTATTTCCCCCATGGTCATACTCTACTTTTATTCGAAAAAATTTAGAAACAGAGACGGGATCAGTTTTCCTAAAACGGGTGATCTTGGTTTCGAGTGAGAAGATAAAGGGCGCCGCAGGCAAAAATTTTTCAATTAAATTAGCCGAACGCAAAAATGTAAGAAAAAGAAAGCACGAAATAAAAATGGCGCCGCTCTAAAGAGTATAATTTTTAAGAAAAAAATATCAATTTTCTCGCCCTCCTCCACTGGGATACAGGGGCCGTGCACAAATTACGTAATGGTCATAGAGGGAAGGGGGGGTTACAAAACGTTACGTAGGGGGGGGGGGTTTCGACAGCGTTTGCATTTGTGTGAAGCTAAGAAAATTTGGAATGAAAATAAGTGAAAAGTTTTTTTCTTGGGGGGTAGTGGTCTTGAAATCGTTACGTAATATTAGGGGAGTGGCGTGCCAAACCGTTACAAAACATTCCATAGGGAGGGGGTCAAAAATTGGTAAAATCACCGTTACGTAATTTGTGCATGGCCCCACATCTGACCGTTCCTCCTTCTTGATTTCGAATCAAAGTGCAAAACCCGGGTTGGACGTTCGAAGGCGTCAACCCGTCCTATTTGCTTGACAAAGTTTCTACGGAAATATCTCAGTCGATTTCTCCGGCCGTGTATGAACGCTTTAGGTTAGGCATTTGCATGTATCTCAGTCCCCAGCCTGTAACAATGCGTAAGAACAATGGTTACAAAATGAAAAGCCGACAAATATTTTTTTTTACGATATCTTTCATCAGTTTGGTATTAAAGTCGAGCAAAAACAATTTTTATTCCAGTCCTAAAGGTGTGAAAATGGAAAACATTAGAAAAGAACAACCTGGAATGGATTTACTACGTGTAAGATGTAGTGACAACATCGCCCCATGCCCATCCTTTTCTGCCTAATGTGCTTTTCCATTTGTCTGCGTCTTATACACGGCTGCTTGGCCCCCTAAGGATTTGCTTAGGAACCCTGTATATATATATATATACATAACAAGGATAAACAATCGAGACTAAGTTACCCTTGTTAGTTCGGTGTCTTAGTCCCAAGAAGGATAAGAAACTTCAAACTTGGATGCATCTGTGATTTTTAGTTTAGCTGAAAGAGGACTCACTAAGCTTTAAAAAAAGCCCGAGACACAAGCTCTATGTTATCCCGTTCGCCAGACTTGACGTCATAAAGATTAATGTTATCAGATATTCGTCAAACTACGATAATTTTAGATTTATTTGTTTTTCAAGAAAATTCATATGTCTACGAAAAAACTCTAATAAAGTTTTTTATAAACAGTAAAATTTACTTTTAAACCATATGTCACTTGTAATTTTTCGGCGTGTGGTAAGAGTTCCAGAACCGTATTAAACGAAAAATTATTGATAAATCCGTAGAAAAATATTGCGATTTAACATTATTTTTCTTATCAATATTGCATTTTACTTAGATATTTTCATGTTTCTTTCTGCAACGAAGGTTATAAAAAACATTCAAGATGTCATAATGACATTATCAAATTTAAATTGTGTTAGGTACCTATGTTAATTAATTTGATTTTGTTTTTAGCTAAATCTTATTTGATCAAAGGATCTTGGGAAAAACTAATACACGACTTTGACTACCTCTCCCCCACATTTCGTGTTCGAGTAATTAATTAATGATGCAACACAAATAATAATATATACTCATAGTTTCTTTATTAAAAATTTATTTAAAAAAATAAACTGAATTTTACCACAGAAAAATTATTGCAATTACATGCAATACATTTAGTATATTTTAATTAGTTTTTGCAACATTTGCAGAATTTACAACACACTTACAAGCATTCTAAATAATTGCTTAAAGAGCTGCCCTTTTTGCGTGTTGCAATATACAAAAAAATTATAATAAATTGTTAAGTTCTAAAAGAAGTTAAAAATCACAGGGACAGCTCAAGCCAGTGGCGCGCTACATTAAATTGAGTATGTAAAAACACTAGACAAATGTTTACTTTTGAGTATTCAGCTTACTCTAGAACTCCACCATGTTAAATTACCAAGATAATTTGATCTTATTTTATGGAGAATCTGTCGGACTATAATTTGTGATTTAATAGTTTTTTGTAAACGTGTAGCACATAACTCAGTAATTGTAAAGTTTGAAAAAAAAAATGTATATATTTTTTAAACTTAAACTTTCGATTTCTACGCCAGAGCTCAGATGGGCTACCACTTTTATATGCTCGTTTTGTAGAAAATTTAATAGTCCTGATTGAGGTGCAAATTAATTTTTTTTGTCATGTATATGTCACAAGAAAGGAAAGTTGGAGAAAAAAGTGGCAAAATTTTAATGCGAATATCATATAAAAACCGGCGGTACGCCACTGACTCCAATGAGCGTATATTTTATTCGCTCAGTATATGAGAAATTTTTTTAAGCTTTGATTTACTCCTTTGCACTTTTTGAGACAGATAATTCCAAAATTATTTTTCTAGCAGATTTGTGAAAAAGTCCTTTTCCGATATCTTTTACACGTAAAAATATCAAAAAAAATTCCGATTTATTTTATTCTTAACGGCCCAATTATATCGTTAAACCGGCAACGCTGTTGGGTCCGTTTATTAGGCAATTCTTTTTCCGCATGTTTCTCGGAAACGGGACTTCCAAATGGCCTGAAATTTTGCCTAAATTGTTTATTGGACTATGTTTTTCCATCAAATCTTGGCACTTTTTTAAAATTTTGTTTATTTTTTGAAAAAAACTGTTTTAGCTTTTGTGGTGTTTCAAAATTGGCGCGCCCATATTACGTCAGAAACAGCCTTTATAGAGACCTGTAAAACTAAATTGGAAATATTTGTAATTTTCCAAATAATGGACACCTAATTTCAAAAACTCTCTAGATTGTATTAATAAGCTTTGTAATCCTCTTCCTCTAATAAAAAACAAATTGAGTTTTATTTTCCTCTAAAGCTAAAACATGCGGAAATATAAAAACATGGACTATACTGGTTACCTATCAATATTAGTTATATGCCTAGCATCAAAAAGTACTTAAATGGTTATATTATAGATACCGCCACCATCAAAATTAACCACCCACGTCTTTTTTTTGTGAGCTTACCCTAGGCATAGTTTCTAGTGTTCTCCTTTCCTAAATGTATTCGGCTAAGAGAGATCCAGCATATATACCTAGGTAACACCCCTTACCAGGAAAAAAAATTTATGCCATGCAAACATCGAAATTGGTCGACTCACTGTATTTGCAACTAACCAATGTCAGTGTGTCTGCCTGACATTCTTCATAACCTTAGTTTTGTCGTTTTGTTTTGGAGTTCGTCGGCCTGGTTTTTGTGTTTTATTTAATAATTTTTCCTTTGGTGAAAAGTTACTTTTTATAACCCTTAAGTGGTCTGTGTGTATGGCCATTTGACTAGTTGTCACTGCTCTCAATTCGATCACCTAGGTGATAAATAAACAATCCCCCATAGGGTCACTGGATCCTGAGACCTGCGGTCCCAGCCGCAGGTTTTAGGATCCAGTGACCCTAATCCCCAATGATTCGCGGCGCAATCTGTGAACAGGAGAATACAGTAAAGAAACCAGAGATAGATAATGAGTGGTAGATGACGTATTGAAATCGATTGACAAATTTATATTATCTCTGGATTGTTCTTGCGCCGTTAAGATGCCAGTTAGTACTTGGTAATACCAAAAAATATGTCACGTAAAGTATTTTTGTTAGGCAGGTTTCCTATTATGAGCAGAAAAACTCGTCACAAAATTTTCCGCCAAAAAAACGTTTGTCAAAATAACCTTTGCAGGTTGACAAAGTTTCATATGTGAAAATATTCCTAAATGAAGAAAAAGTTTGCTTTTTCAAATTAATTTTTGATAATTTCTACAATTTTCGCCTTGTTTGGTTTGAACGAAACTGAAACAAGCTTTTTTTTAATTAATTGTGTTAAGTTTGTTTCTTTGATGAACTTTATATAAACTCATAGGTATCTTAACCTTCAAAACTCAAAAATATTCCAAATTGTTTTGTTCAACTTGTGTCTGTTCTTCGTAAGGCTTGAAAAAGTTATTAATAGGGACTTATCATAGTCTGAATTTAATAAATTTGGCACTGTTTTTGACTAATGTACCGATAAGTCCGTAATATATAACGAGACGTTGCAATAGGAAAAATAGTTTCTTTGTTGCTGTCTAAAAATATCTTACATATATTTCACTACAATTTTCTCTAATAATTACAACCATATCTAATGAATAACTAAATATAAACGTAGAAGGAGGGTAGGACAGCGCTGCTTCGAAATCTCTTAAGACTCTTAAGCCATATGTGTTTTTCTCAGCACTCTCTAAACCCAAACCCGACCCTACTACAACATTTTGGCTCAGGTAAAGAGTTTTGTCGTTAAACAACTAAACATTTTGTATTATCTAATTAGATACATCCATCCAGAAATGAGCGGTGCCACATCGGACTCAAAACTGTTGGAGGAGTTTGTGGTTGCCCAAATGATATGTGCTGCATGCCTCCAACAGTTACGGGTACCGAGACGACACTGTATTCGCGGCCACGCTCTTTGTGTATTTGACATTTCAATGCCAAAAATTGCCCTAGCTGTGGGTGCACCAAAAACAACACCAGAACGTATATAGGTGCCGATTCTTAAATTGCATGGGAAGGGTCGCACGGGAACGGTCGCACGGGAACGGTCACCTCCCTGATATCGACACATTACATGCTTTAAAACTATCACGAGTTATCCGAAACCTATCCGACCACGGCCGAACTTCACCCGATTGCCGTATATCGAAGGAACGTTCCTACACTTTCATACACCTGCCTCTGAGCAGGAGAACGTGCGCTCTTGAAAAACAATAATCAAGTCAGCTTTGCGCGTGCACCGTACAAGCTTGGCAGCTTCTGAGCCTTCTTATTGGTCGAAATCAAGGATGTGATCGTTCCCAGGTGACCATTCTCTCGAAATTCAAGAAGAATTACTTAATTTAGTAGTTTACTAATCATAATGTTTGGCTATGGGCTAAAGCTTTTTCTGAGTAACAAAACGACACTGCATCCAAGGTCGCGCTCTTTGTCGGCAGAGTTGCTAAAACTTATTGCAATGCAAGACAAGACAGGTGGACGATGGATATCAAAAAGATCAAGGCACGAATTGTATTAAACTAACCACTTACGATCATCTACAGGGTGAGTTTTTTCTTAAGAAACGAAAACCTTTTTTAATAGGTTAATCAAAATTCGCATACCTATTTGAGGCCTAAAAAAGCCAAGGAAACCGGAACCAACATCGACTGCTAGGACGCACGTTTTTTTTAAAACAGTCCGAGACGTGGTAGACACGAGTAAGATTTCTCGAGTCGGGTCTATCCACAGTTCAGAGACCTCAAAAAATATTTGCCACTACAGGGCGGAAACAAATGGGTGTGATCACAAGTGCGGAGAAGAAAACGAATGTAATCTCGGTTTGTTGCATGAGTGCCACTGGCAATTTTGTACCCCCTTTTCTCATATTTCCCCGTAAAAATATAAAAAAAGAATTCACCGATGGGACACCAACTGCCACTGTAGGTGTAGCGCAAAAATCCGGCTGGATGACCACCTACCTGTATCACAAATAGCTTATTCACTTTCAGTCACACGTAAAGGCGACTCCAGAAGATAACGTTCTGATTATTTCAGATGGATACGTAAGTCGCAAGAATTGAGTCGTTAAATTTTGCCAAAGAAAACCAGCTCACTGCACACATTAGACGTTTCATTTTTTGGACCTCTAAAACATATTATAATTAAGAAATTACGTTGTGGCTGCAGCAGAATCCTGGCAGAGTGGTTACGCACTTGCAGACTGGTTACCTTTTTGGCAAGTGATATAAGAAGGTCGCAACTACACAAAACGCCTTTAATGGTTTCAAAAAACTGGAATATGGCCTCATAATCCAAATATTTTCTGCGACTACCTATTCGAACCATCAGAAACTACTAACATTCCGGAGTCCAATAATAATAGCACACTTACAGAAAAACCTCAGTCTGAACTCAGTTCTCAGACAGAAACCGTTATCATTTCGCCAGAAAATGCTTTACGATTTCTGATTGACACAATATCTTCCGTGCCCCGTGGAGCATATGTTAGTGAACAAGGGAAAAGGAAACTCCGCAAAAAGCAGACCCTTCTTGTGTTGACTTCTACCCCCAACATGGAGGAAGTAAAAGCTAAAGAAGAACCAAAATCTACACAGCCTACATCCAAAGAAAAATCTTTTTCCTGATGCTCCTGACCAACCAACCACATTCATGCCCTTAGAAAAAAGTAGGCCAACACGAAAAGATAGATCTGAGCCCGAAATCTGAAGACAAATCTTTCTCCAACAGGAATGATGAAGAAGACTGTGCACGCATTTATTACAATGATTTATATTCTCGATCTAAACCTAATGAAATATGGCATCAGTGCATGATTTGCAAAAGATGGATTCACTGCTCATATGCCGATGTCCCAAAATCTGCAAAAATTTTTATTTGCGATATATGTACTTAATCATCTTATAAACACGTTTTTGTTTTATATAGGGTAAAATAGTTTATTGCATAACATTTAAGAAACTCTTGAAACTAATATTTGCTGTTTAAATATTCTCAATATTTTTGGTTTTTTTAACGTTTCACAAATAGGTTGTTCTTTAGCTTAAGTAATATTTTTAATATCTATATAAACAAATTTTTTTAAAAATTATTTTGAAAACAGTATGTCATTTTGTCTATATTTCCTCTAATATTTAGTGCTTATCGGCCCCATTTCTAGTAGTACCGATAAATTCATCAGTCCAATCCATCGACCCAATCCGACCCAACCCACCTTAGATAGAATGAAACTGTTGTGTTGTGCTGTTGTATTAAAAATATTTCAAATACAAAATCCAAATGGCAAAAAAATGATCAGTAATAAATGGTTTGGAAGACAGTTGGATGTTCTGAAGTCGAGTTAGAATTAATTTTTATGTTTAAGCCTAGAAAAAATTGAAAATTATATTAAAAACCCAATTTTAAAATACAATCTTATAGGCTTTAGGTCCCAGTTACAAGAAACTGATACGTCTCTGGATTAAGAATAGATGCCAATAATATTTGCCAATCAACTAGCCTCGAATCTAGCTTTTTTCTTGTGTTTTTTTCTTTTTTCGATCGAAACAACTAAACACGGAAAAGCATTGACTTCTAAAACATACCCCATATGTAAATCCAGAATTCTCTACTCACTCCCATGATCAATTAGTATTCATAAACATACATACATTCTAATTTACGGCCAAATGCATGACTATGTACGTATGTTTGACATCATAATTTACGCAGTCTAAGCCTACTTGATTGTAGTTTTAACCCATGATCAATGAAAACTTGTCAGTTATAATTACGATAGTCATTTGATAATAAATTGTGGATTGTCTGCCGTTTAATAACGGTAATCCAAGGTTTTTAGATGCTTCTAATCAAACAGTAAACATTTTATGGGCTTAACAAGCTTCTACTGGAACAGAAAATCAATATACTTTTTTTCCTGAGAGATTTTTGAGCCGAAAATATCCGATCACGAATACACTTCCCAACCAAGAACTAATAATTTATAAGGCAGTTCTGACAGCTACAAGATTAACTGCCAGAGAGCATATTGCAAAACCAAAACTTAACACTTTAAATAGTCATATCGCCAAAATCAACAAATTGGACACGAAATGATAGATAAGATATAGGCATACGACTTCTTACATTTTTGTCGACACGAACGAGTTACAGAGTGTTAGAAAAATATATAGTAAAAACCAAAAAATTTTACACGACTTTTATAACGGATAATGTTATAATTACGATAGTCATTTGATAATAAATTGTGGATTGTCTGCCGTTTAATAACGGTAATCCAAGGTTTTTAGATACTTCTAATCAAACAGTAAACATTTTATGGGCTTAACAAGCTTCTACTGGAACAGAAAATCAATATACTTTTTTTTCTGAGAGATTTTTGAGCCGAAAATATCCGATCACGAATACACTTCCCAACCAAGAACTAATAATTTATAAGGCAGTTCTGACAGCTACAAGATTAACTGCCAGAGAGCATATGGCAAAACCAAAACTTAACACTTTAAATAGTCATATCGCCAAAATCAACAAATTGGACACGAAATGATAGATAAGATATAGGCATACGACTTCTTACATTTTTGTCGACACGAACGAGTTACAGAGTGTTAGAAAAATATATAGTAAAAACCAACAAATTTTACACGACTTTTATAACGGATAATGTTATAATTACGATAGTCATTTGATAATAAATTGTGGATTGTCTGCCGTTTAGTAACGGTAATCCAAGGTTTTTAGATGCTTCTAATCAAACAGTAAACATTTTATGGGCTTAACAAGCTTTTGCAGGAACAGAAAATCAATATACTTTTTTTCCTGTATTAATCATGTCGTTTTTGGTAATAACTGACGATGACAAAACTTCCCTCTAAACCGGATTTTCTTGCTAAATTCTTACTTTTACCGCATTAAATGGTTGGTAATTTTTCATTCACCAGATACATAGGTTTTTAATTAGCCTCTTATCGCCCATCATTTACTTTTTAATGGTTCATTTTTCTTTTCTAGTTGTGATAATTTGGAACTTGCTCTGTGGCGATTTTATTTTGATTTTTTATTTGTCAATATTTTCTTAGTTTGTAAAACTGTCACCTGCGAAGAAAAACTTTCAAAAGGTAATAGCAATTTTATTTGAAATAATAGTATATAATAGAACAATAAAATGAAGGTTATTATTCTCGAAAAGGAAATTTGAAACGCGAGTGAAAGTTGTGACCGGTGTGAAGATGACAGATTGAGCTAGCAGATTTTTGAGCCGAAAATATCCGATCACGAATACACTGCCCAACCAAGAACTAATAATTTATAAGGCAGTTCTGACAGCTACAAGATTAACTGCCAGAGAGCATATGGCAAAACCAAAACTTAACATATAAGGTAAGATAAGATATAGGCATACGACTTCTTACATTTTTGTCGACACGAACGAGTTACAGAGTGTTAGAAAAATATATAGTAAAAACCAAAAAATTTTACACGACTTTTATAACGGATAATGGATCTAGCAATACCACTCGCGTTCACTTACAACAAACGAGTTACACGGTGCGAAAAAATAAAGTGCAATTTTTTAGAAAAAAAAAACATTACTTAAAAACTAAAAGAGAACGAATTTTAAAACGTATGTTGGATCCAACACTAATACCCTTCTTGAAAAGGGTCGTCTATTTTGTCAAAGAGACTTGAATTTCAAATAATTCAAATTGGGAAAGTGAAAGACATAAAGTCTCAAAATACAAAATTTATGCAAAATTTGGTAGATGACACGTATTTCGCCTACATAGGCATCTTCAGGCCTGATACATAAAACGTCACTTTAGAGATTAACATTTAAAAAACATTGAAAAAAGTTAAAAAATAAAAAACATTTAAACAAACAAGGAACTCGTTTTACATTTTACAAACAAAATTTGTTTTTAGTTTTTGGTCGGGCAGTGTATTCGTGATCGGGGTATTTTCGACTCAACAATCTGCTATCTGAATCTGCCATCTTCACACCGGTCAAGTTGTGTACTATAATTTATTTGCAACCAGTACTTTCAGTTACTAATTCAGGTTAATTTTGTTTTTTAAAAGTAAAAATTAAAACAAAGAAAAAGTTAAAAAACCTCCAAATCAGTTACCTCAACCGAAAAGAAAAAGTAAAAATGATAGCAGCGATAACCGGCAAGTTTCGCAAACTACTACGCAAAACCTACTAAATTGGGAAATTGAACATAATAACAATTTAAACTGAAGGGTTAAAAAATATTAAATATGAAAGTACTTGAAGCCGTGTATTTTAATTTATTTTGGGGATGATAAATCAATTTCTCATTTACGATGGCATAGCTGCTTTAGCTTTTGTACATAGAGAAACTCAGAATATTACGTTAGAAGGGTAGAAACTTATCTTCTAAGGCAAATAATTAAATTTTGTGTAATCACGTCAATAATAATTCTGCTTTTTGAAGTTGGGTTTGGTAAAATCGATTCGTAACACCTGAATATGGTGAAATAATTACATTTTAAATATTGTAAATATTTATATAAATAATTTAGCATCCATATAAGTAAAACCCGGTTCCCATCTATGCGTTTCTCATGCGTGGCTCTCCTGACTCAACGCATCAGGTGGTTTAATCGAGATTTGCCCAGGGCCTGGTCGTTCAGGTTCAACTGCTAGTTCAAGGGAACTCCGATTGTTTAATCTAAATTTGAACCGAGATCTGTTGACTGAAGTTTAACCGTCCTCCTACTTTATTAAAAGCTATAATAAACTGGTCAACTGTAACATTTTAGGTAGAATAAGAAAAAGATAGTATTAATCATGTCGTTTTTGGTAATAACTGACGATGACAAAACTTCCCTCTAAACCGGATTTTCTTGCTAAATTCTTACCTTTCCCGCTATAGATGGGTGGTATTTTATCATTCACCAGATACATAAGTTTTTAATTAGCCTCTAATCGCCCATCATTTAATTTTTAATGGTTAATTTTTCTTTTCTAGTTGTGATAATTTTAAGCTTGCTCTGTGGCGATTTTATTTTCAAATTTTGATTTTTTGTTTGTCAATATTTTCTTAGTTTGTAAAACTGCCACCTGCGAAGAAAACCTTTAAAAAGGTAATAGCAATTTTATTTGAAATAATAGTATATTATAGAACAACCATAAAATGAAGGTTATTATTCGCGAAGATGAAATTTGAGACGCGAGTGGAAGATGTGACCGGTGTGAAGATGACAGATTGAGATAGCGGATTGTTGAGCCGAAAATATCCGATCAAAAATACACTCCCCAACATAGCATATGGCAAAACCAAAAATTAACAATTAAAATAGTCATATCTCCAAAATCAACAAATTGCACACAAAATGATAGATAAAATACAGGCATACGACTTCTTACATTTTTGTCGACACCAACGAGTTACAGAGTGTTAAAAAATATATAGTGAAAACCAAAAAATTTTACACGAATTTTATAACGGATAATGGATCTAGCAATACCACTCGCCTTCACAATACTGGTGGCGTTCACTTACAACAAACAAGTTACACGGTGCGAAAAAATAAAGTGCAATTTTTTAGGAAAAAAAACCATGACTTAAGAACTAAAAGAGTGTTCACGAATTTTAAAACGGATGTTGGATCCAACACTAATACCCTTCTCGAAAAGGGTCGTCTATTTTGTCAAAGAGACTTGAATTTCAAATAATTCAAATTGGAAAACTTACAGTCATAAAGTCTCAAAATTTATTCAAAATTTGGTAGATGACACGTGTTTCGCCTACATAGGCATCTTCAGATCTGATACATAAAACGTCACGGTAGAGATTAACATTTTACAAACAAAATTTGTTTTTAGTTTTTGGTCGGGCAGTGTATTCGTGATCGGGGTATTTTCGACTCAACAATCTGCTATCTCAATCTGCCATCTTCACACCGGTCAAGTTGTGTGCTATATTTTATTTGCAACCAGTACTTTCAGTTACTAATTCAGGTTAATTTTGTTTTTTAAAAGTAAAAATGATAGCAGCGATAACCGGCAAGTTTTGCAAACTACTACGCAAAAAATAATAAATTGGGAAATTAACCATAATAACAATTTAAACTGAAGGGTTAAAAAATATTAAATATGAAAGTACTTGAAGCCGTATATTTTAATTTATTTTGGGGACGATAAATCAATTTCTCCTATACGATGGCATAGCTGCTTTAGCTTTTGTACAGGGTGGTCCAAATTCGAGGGGCCTCTATAGCTTTGGGCTTTTCCAGCATAGCTCGATTTTCAAGAGAAGTCGAAAACTAAAAACCGCATTGCGATATGTCAAAGCGTTTCTGAGCTACAGGGTGATTCTCAAAAATGTGCGATTTTAAAGGCCTTCTACATCTTTTTTATTTATAAAGATAGAGATTTTCATTAAAAACATTTTTTGAAGATTTTTTTAAAGATAAATCTACCTGTTTCACCGATTTTCTCTTAAAGCCTTTAGTTCCCGAGATATCACACAAAGTTATATTTCTTTAAATGGGATACCCCCAATTTTTCTAAAAAATCAGTTTTCTAATAAAATTCCTTGTTAAACGATGTGTCATACACCTATTTTTATTAAGTAGTTAAACAGATATCTGCAATTTTTAATAATTACTATAGCAGGCTGTGTTTAACTCTGACCTATGCACTTTTAGGATATCTATCTAGGTAGCTATGATCAAATAAAAACAATTGCCATGATAAACGAGCCCAAGTGTCAAAAGTGGCGTCTTCGTCAAGATATAAAAATGTTTGAAAACTTTGAAAAGTACGACATGATAAAATGTTATATTGAAAGTAACGAAAATAGACGGCGTTAAATGTATATTTCCAGAGATATCCGGAAAGAAGGTAACCTAGCTCAAAAATATTTTTGAAGTTAAAACATCATCTACAAGAATACAGATTCTTTACAAAACCGCAGCCTAGGACGTATAGAAGCCTAGCCAGAAATAGAGATTTGGAAGAACTAACGGTTCTAGGAGAAATAGAAATTAAGCCGAATACTTCCACCAGGGCTATGGAGACAAACACTGGAATTCCACGCAGCAATGCCGTTCGGGTGCTTAAAAAACACAAGACAGGCATTTTGCAGGTAGTACCTAAATAAAAGCCAAGAAGACCCCGATTTTGCCAGAAAAGTTATTTGGACGGATGAGGCAACGATTTCTAGTGATGGAATATTCAGCAGATATAACTGCTGTTACTGGAAACAGCAAAATCCCCATATTATGGTGGAACATGCGAATCAGGAAAGGTTCAGTTTTAAGGTATGGGTAGGCATCTACAGTGGACAAATTATTGGGCCATATATTTTTGATGGAAATTTAAATGCCGAAAGATACCAACAAATTTTAGAAGATCACGTGATTCCGTTTATCGACAATTTTCCACTTCAGCAAAATAATGTGCTATACTTTCAACATGACGGTGCACCTCCTCACAATGCACGAGACATTACTAATTTGCTAAATATTGTGTTTGCCGAAAACTGGATCGGAAATAAATGTCCTATATATTGGCCCCCCCAAGTCTCCAGATCTGATCCCTTGCAACTTCTTTTTGTGGGGGAGAGTCAAAGACCTTCTATTTCGAAGTCGCCCAACTACTAGAAGGGAATTGGAAGAGGCACTTCGTACTGCATTCAGGCAGCTTCGTGCGGTAGAACTTCTTAATGCAGAAAATAGCGTCAAGAGAATATGTAGGATATGTTTACAAGAAAACGGCCGTCAATTTGAGCATTTGTTTTAGAATTAAAGAAAATTGTTAGAAGTAGATGTTAGGGGTTACATAGTTTAATTAATAAAAATTTTAAGTAAAAACATTTAATAATTTTATTTTTGTTTATTATTTTAGGGTTGGTAATTATAGTAAACTAGAAGTTAAAGTTCGAGGTTGCTGTGTCCCCTCGTGTCGTAGCCAACTTGATTTTGTATGAAAAAAAAAACAATAAAATTTTATTTACACATTTATGGTGCGCACAGCGCCTACTGTGGTAAATATCAAAATATGCAAATATATTTTAAACTATTTAATAAAAATAGGTGTATGGCACATCGTTCGACAGGAAATTTTATTAGAAAACTGATTTTTTTAGAAAAATTGGGGGTATCCCATTTAAAGAAATATAACTTGGTGTAATATCTCGGGAACTAAAGCTTTAAGAGAAAATCGGTGAATCAGGTAGATTTGTCTTTAAAAAATCTTCAAAAAATGTTTTTTATTAAAATATCTATCTTTACAAATAAAAAAGTTGTAAAAGGCCTTTAAAATCGAACATTTTTGAGAACCACCCTGTAGCTCAGAAACGCTTTGACATATCGCAATACGGTTTTTAATTTTCGATCTTTTGAAAATCGAGCCCGCAACATGTATATTAGTTTTGGGCTAACTATGCTGCAAAAGCCCAAAGCTATAGAGGCTCCTCGAATTTGGACCACCCTGTACATAGAGAAACTCAGAATATTACATTAGAAGGGTAGAAACTTATCTTCTAAGCCAAATAATTAAATTTTGTGTAATCACTTCAATAATAATTCTGCTTTTTCAAGTTGGGTTTGGTAAAATCCATTCGTAACACCTGAATAAGGTGAAATAATTAAATTTTAAATATTGCAAACATTTATATAAAAAATTTAGCATCCATATAAGTAAAATCCGGTTCCCATCTATGCGTTTCTTATGCGTGGCTCTCCTGACTCAACGAATCAGGTGGTTTAATCGAGATTTGCCCAGGGCCTGGTTGTTCAATCAAGGTTCAACTGTTAGTTCAAGTGAACTCCGGTTGTTCAATGTAAATTTGAACCGAGATCTGTTGACTGAAGTTTAGCCGTCCTCCTAAAAGCTACAATAAACTGGTCAACTATAATATTTTAGGTAGAATAAGAAATAACCACAAAAAATAAATCTCCAGTAATTTTTTTCTTCTTTTCTTTATGGTTTTAGAACTTAGAATGTGTTAAAAAATGGATAAGAACAAAAAAATTAAAGGGCAGTTAACTTTTCTGGAAAAGAGGAAACCATATTAGTTGATCTGGCAAAGCAATATACCTCAAAATTAGAATTACAAAGAACTGGGGCAATGATAAATAAAAGTAAGGAGGAAACATGGCAACAAATAGAAAACAAATTTAACGCACAAAGTGGTGATACACGGAGAGATGTATGTGTATGAAAAAGAGAACAAAGTTAAAATTTCGCAAAGAGAAAATTAATGCACACTGGAGGTGGTCCTTCAGCAAGAATAGAAATAACAGACCATGATATAGAAATCAAAGAAATATTGGAAGAGCGATTTACTGGGTTTCAAAGTCAATATGGGGGGACGCATCATCCAAAAGGGATGAGACTGACAATGAAGATAACGAATCAAATGAAATAAACGAAGATAAAGGGTAGGATGAAGGTGAGTGAAAAAATAGCCATTTCAATTATACTAACCTAAGGGCGAGTTTGTAAATTCAACATATTTTTTCCCGACGTCATTAGATTTTTGACATTCGATGTAATCTAATGTAATAAGCGTTGTTGTTAGTTAGTTGCTCTAGATTTTTTGTAATCTCCTTAAAAACTGTATGCCAACAGTTTTAATGAAACAAGAATATTCTGATCACGCCGGCAACCATTATAAAAGTGAGTGATAAACTATTTAAAGTTTAATCTCTTTAAAAAGGTATTTAGTGGGGGTTAATAAATAACAAAATCAATGAATAGCGAGTTTTCCCTCAAAACAGGTAATGGTAACCGTAGATCCGGATTTCGCACTTGTGGTGCTCATTAGTACGGTGCTAGGAATTAGGATATGAAATGATGATGAAAAAATATGACGGAGGATTGATGTAAAAGACAACCATCTGTCTCTACGGAGGCAGATATAATTATCTTTACAGATATCCTAAGCTTTGGAGGTGATAAATTTAGCTTAGTTATTTACTCACCCTCAATAAATCCCTTTTTGAATTTATCAACTACAGAGCTTAGGATATCTGTAAAGATAATTATATCTGTCTCCGTAGAGACGCTTAATTTTCCTTCAAATTGGAGGGACATCTACCGATTCCGCAATTTGACAGATGGTTGTCTTTTACATGAATCCTGTGTCATATTTGTTCATCATCATTTCATCTCCTAATTTCTAGCACCGTACTGATGAGGACCATAAGTGCGAAATCCGCATCTACGGTTACCGTTTTTGAGGGAAAGCTCGCTATTCATTGATTTTGTTATTTATTCACCCTCACTGAAACCTTTTTAAATTTATCAACTCCAGAGCTTAGGATATCTGTAAAGATAATTATATCTGTCTCCGTAGAGACGCTTAATTTTTCTTCAAATTGGAGGTACATCTGCCGATTCTGCAATTTGACAGATGGTTGTCTTTTACATGAATGCTCTGTCATATTTTTTCATCATCATTTCATCTCCTAATTCCTAGCACCGTACTGATGAGCACCACAAGTGCTAAATCTGGATCTACGGTTACCATAACCTTTTTTGAGGAAAAGCTCGCTATTCGTTGACTTTGTTATATAATCTTTTTTTTTAAAGCTCGATTTTAGGTTTCCGCGTTTTTAAAAGCCTTGGTATTTTTCTAAAAAACTGTTTCTAGCTTCTTTTGAGAACAGTTTGTATATTTGTGGTATTGCATTAAAAAATATTGGTACGTCATGTGACTAGCTCGTAGCTTCTACAGGGTTCCTAAGATTTTCCTTAGGGATAGGATTTCAATAAATCAAACAGAAATGGCATAGAAAGTTCTGCGCGCACAAAAGAAACAGGTATATTGAGCAATGGTGCCAGTTTGTTATTATCTCCGGGCTGCTTTCATGAGAAAAATTGTCGCCACTCTTTCATTGTGAGCATAAATCATAGTGGCAATAATAACCGTTGACAAGATGTCTGCAAATTCCGCTAGATGGCGGCCACACCATCCACAATCATCAAATTAGATGTTTTTAGATCCAAATCACAGCTTTTTCTTCCTTAAAGGAGGCGGCAGAGTCCATTATTTACGATACTGAGCGATAAACTCGTGAGGTTGTTAACATTAGAAAGAAATATCTTCGCTTTTAATTAAATTTCTTTCCATTCTGTTCTAATAGTGACATCTATCCGGAAACGGCCAAATCATGCAGCTAGCACTAGCAGCCAAAGAAATCAATAAACGGCGCTGTTTTTCTTGCAGAGCTCTTTGCTTGCGATATTATTGATTTTAAATAAAGCTGGCCCTACAGTACATTTGATATTTTCGAGGTGTTTTATGACATGATCTCGAAACATGTAGCGAACCAATTCTTCAAAACTAGCGGGAGGGTAAAAGCGAAAAATAAGGGGCTGCCAATATTTGTAACACTTAAAAAGGGTGAAAAGATTTATTTTGCTCTGTTTCTTTACAAAAAACTCTGCCACTTTTTTTATTTTTTCTTCAACTTTCTCGAAATTTTCGTCATACCGTAGAAAAAAATTATTTCCCCCATGGTCATACTCTACTTTTATTCGAAAAAATTTAGAAACAAAGACGGGATCAGTTTTCCTAAAACGGGGGATCTTGGTTTAGAGTGAGAAGCTAAAAGGCGCCGCAGGCAAAAATTTTTCAATTAAATTAGCCGAACGCAAAAATGTTAGAAAAACAAAGCACGAAATAAAAATGGCGACGCTTACAATTTTTTTCAAAAATTACGTAATTTCGGGAACGCAAAGAAATAGGTCTAAAGAGTATAATTTTTAAGAAAAAAATATCAATTTTCTCGCCCTCCTCCACTGGGACTACAGGGGCCGTGCACAAATTACGTAATGGTGATAGGGGGAGGGGGGTTACAAAACTTTACGTAGGGGGGAGGGGGGTTTTCGACAGCGTTTGCATTTGTGTGAAACTAAGAAAATTTGGAATGAAAATAAGTGTTTTTTTTTGGGGGGGGGAGGTAGTGGTCTTGAAATCGTTACGTAATTTGTGCACGGCCCCACATCTGACTGTTCCTCCTTTTTGATTTCGAATCAAAGTGCAAAACCCGGGTTGGACGTTCGAAGGCGTTAACCCGTCCTATTTGCTTCATAAAGTTTCTACGGAAATATCTCAGTCGATTTCTCCGGCCGTGTATGAACGCTTTAGATTAGGCATTTGCATGTATCTTAGTCCCCAGCCAGTGCGTAAGAACAATGGTTACAAAATGAAAAGCCGAAAAATATTTTTTTTACCATATTTTTCATCAGTTTGGTATTAAAGTCGAGCAAAAACAATTTTTATTCCAGTCCTAAAGGTATGAAAATGGAAAACATTAGAAAACAACAACCTGGAATGGATTTACTACGTGTAAGATATAGTGACAACATCGCCCCATGCCCATCCTTTTCTGCCTAATGTGCTTTTCCGTTTGTCTGCGTCTTATACACGGCTGCTTGGCCCCCTAAGGATTTGCTTAGGAACCCTGTATATAGGGCAATGCAGATGAATGTAACGTAACTACTATTTTTGATGTGATCGAACTTATCTTCATCTTCATATTAATATTTACATAAATTAAAATGGACCAAACAAATATTGGAGGTAATTTACAAGCTGAGCTACAGGGGCATACAAAGAAGCAAAATTAAAAAAAAACTCCAAAGAAACCAATAAATGTAGAGCCGCTGACTATACGGCATATAAGTTGGTACTAGCTTATTACCAATTCAGCTAAGTTTTGTAATTTTTCTTCTTTGTTTTGATATGTGGTTAAATAAACAACCACATATCAAATCAGAATGGAGTTATAAATGGTATGGCACAATACAATGGAATGAAGATAAGCTGCGTGGAGCATGCAGGGTTTGGCCCACAGCGCGTTTATTCTTTAAACATATCGTGCAATTTCGGTTCATAATACGTTGAACTACACGGTAAAACATCCCAGAGTGTAAGTATGGAATATTTTTTTTTGTTTCTCAAAATAAGACTTTTTAAGAAAATAGCTGGTTAGCTTTTTAGTCAACATATAAGTTTGTTTACTTTTACATATTACTTTACAATTCTCCTCACAAATTGGGTTTTTAGGTCAAAGTTTAAATAGAATGTTTTTCTGTGTGATTTAGTTATTATCCCACTGTAAAAATAAGCCCCTTGTAGAAAATTAAATACGAACGGAATTTTAATCAGCAAGAAACCCTATTTTTCCATGAAATTAAACCCACGTCCAGGTAGTTTAAAATGCGGTACTGAACAATTAATTAATATGACTTCTTCTTATTTATTTGCAATTGGGTATTTCCACAGAAATGTACCTTATTTTCACAAAACTCAATTGTGTCGTGTCTTTATAAAATCCACCCCAATAATGAGAGGAATACTTATAATGATAGGTTCAATCAAAACTTTGCCTATATTTATGTACTTTCTTTCAGCATTCTACTTTAATCTTTTAAAAAAGCTTTAAGGCTCATAATGCAGAAAATTTTAATTTTGTTTACAATGAGTTCTAGCTTACACGTTAAGATATATCATATTGAATTATTTATTGAAAGGAACTAGTGGTTAGTGCCTAAAATATAAATATAAAATTTCATTCATGCAAGACGTCATTTAGTATCTGTAACTGTAAGAACTCATCATTATTTATATGTCACACCCGTTACAAAAAAATACAAAAAGTGTTTCTAACTAAACACGCAAAACAAAAATTATATGAAACTATATCATTACAACAAGTATGAAATACGCTTCGACAGTATTAAAAAAAAATGTTAGTCACCACAAGGAAATTTGAAAAAATACAGTATTTAAATACTGTCGCACCCGTTACAGGTAAATTAAAAGAAAAACAAAAACTGCTTGCAAAAATAAAGTAGTCATAGTAGGCTGTGTGTATTCAGTGTTTGACATAATATAAAACAATTGCTTGAGTAAGTAAATAATTTGATTGACGTTTTGATAATTCTAAAAGTATTTCACAATTTCTTCAACAGTATTTTTTGGTGTATTTTTACAAACTAATATTAAATACTCCTAAGGAGTGCTTTGAGTTCCTCTCAGTAAAGGCTGGGGGACTTTTGGTATTCTGTATACTAGAGACCCCAATAAAAGAAATCACCCCCGTTTTAGAAACGAGATGGCAAGGTCTCAGAGCCATAGATAACATACAATCCAAGCATTATTTTGAAAATGATGGGCCCAATGTTATCTTGTCAGCAGTCACCTACAAATCTGAACTTTAAAGGACCCAAATTAAAGTATTGTAACCATTTTTAGTACTATATTAGTACTTACTTTTTTTTTCTCGTTAATTAATACTAAAATTAATATGTTACTCCTTCCGTGTAGTTATTTATTTTTTTAACTAACATAACAATGTATAAAAGTAGTTTTGGTGTAGTATATAGAGCATACGTCCTCAACTGCAATTGATTTTTAAAATTCTTGGCCGAAAAAGTCTTGAAAAAAAATCCAATATAAAAACGAATTTACTATATAACACCCGTTACACTTAATCATAACACCCGTTACAAATTGAGGATAAAGAAAATAAAAAAAGTAAAAATTAATAAAACTTAAAATATATTAAACCTCTTTGGTGGCCTTTTCTGCTATACACTAAGATCAAAAAATATACTAGTTGCCTTGCTAACTTTTATGAAAACTCAACCTAACGAAAAACGTAAAAAACAAAATAACATCCGTTACATGTATTCAATTCCTTAAAATACATTGTTCTGGTGATTCCTAGTGAGTTTTTTTGCATAAAGATTTTCATCTGTTAAGACCACATGAGTTAATTCGAGTTTTGTTGTAATAACTTATCAACGTCAAACATAAAATTGGATGTCAAAAACACAAAACGTAACACCCGTTACAATGGAATTACCCAATTGTGGGCTAGTCTAAATATATTGAACATGAGCTAGTTTTACTAGTTATATTCATACATAATGTATCTTATTCCTTGTTCAAGGGAATATGCTATATGCTGGGTGATTAAAAAACAAGTTTATGGAAATCTAAATTTATTATACGAGGGCTGCACTCATATATTTACAAACAAAGATTTAAAAGTAACTAAATTTAAAAAAAATAACCTATACATTTGTTATGATATGTATCATCTCTGGTCAAAATCATTAGACACTTAAAGTAAATATTTCAACGCGTCGGCATCGCTATACCTAATAAAGCAAAAAGATCACCACATTTTTCACTTGTCTATGCTATGTTTTGAACGAGACGCGCTTTTATGGTGGATGCGAGGCCTGAACAGCTGATTGCAATCGTTGCGTACGTTGGTAGGTTCGTAACGTTATGTACGTCCTTTACAACGACAGCTGTTCCGTAAACAGGTGAAAAATACTGTATTTTAGCTTTGTTTTGAACGCGTTAGGTATACCGATACAAATGCATTGAAATATTTACTTTTAGAGTCAATGACCTCAGCTTAGACAATGTCGAGGTTCAAAATGGGTCATGTGACATCTATACTTTTTGGAATCAAATAAACATCAGAATTGGCTGAACTTTGAATGGAAGCTACATTTTGTAAATATATATATATAAGACAAAATTGTTTTTTAGGCCAGCAGATCGGAATATTCAAATATTTGACATTAAAAAAACTATGGATATGACATGAACCGTTTTGAAAGTAACTTCGACATTTTCTGAGCTTAGGCTACTGACAGAAAAAAAAGGGGTGATGGTCGATTCAGTCCCAGCAGGTAGCAGATTATATTAAAAATGTTATACCCATTCAATACCTTCTCCATATAGGCCAATCAACTCCTACCGTTTTAGTGTCCTTTTCTCGACCTTCGCCGCGTCACTTTTGAGTGAAAATGGCGGCGAAGGTGAATTAAAGACACTAAATCGGTAGGAGTTGATCGGCCTGTATGGAGAGGGTACTGACCCATTTATCGGTAGGTAAATTCCCTCCCAACCAGGGGGGTTATTCTTGAATCGAGATAAAATTTGCTCCCAGGGAGTTAAATTCTCTCGCTACTATGCATTTCATTGGTCTAAATCTTCGGTTTAAATCGGTTTCTCTCACTTTTGCCCGATATTGATCGAAAGTAATTCTATTGATCTTCACATTTTTTTTGCATCGGTAACAAAAAAAGCCATGCTTTAGTTATCTGCAGACAGTTACTAAAATCATGTTTTTGGTGAAGGTATTAAAAAAAATATTTTTAGTTGTTAGGGGAAGTCAGAGAAAAAAAACAGGGGATAAATATTAGTCGAAAAAATACCGTCAACACTAAAAACAATTATACCGGAAACACGCCTAAAGTTCTGGCAAGATTTAGAATCTTTTCCTATTTTTTCCTATTTTTTCAATACAGTTTTGTAGTTAGGCCATATTTGTGTAATTTATTTTCCTGTTCATTAAAACCATGTTACTATACTCCAACCTCCTATCTAGCAAAATTCATGTTTATGAGCGTTATGTAAATTAATAGTTTGATCTCTCGATTCAAGAATAACCCTACAGAGTTTTACGATACTGAGGTGCTTAATCTCTTTCGTAGAAAGAAGGGATTAGGAAGTACATGCCTTTTCGAAAATAGTAATAATTAATTAGTAAATTAAAATATAAATACCTGAAATGGCTTGGGTTGGGTTCCTTAGGGATGGAAAGGGATGTGATGGGTTGGGTTCCCTAGGAATGAGGAGGGATATGATCATTTGGGTTGGATTGGGTACAATATATGTATTTAAGTACCTATGTGTTACACTTTATAGGTATATTTTATTTAATAAAACAAAAATTATTCAATACTAGAGTTTTATTTCACTAGGACTAGCCCTTCTTAAAATATTTTAACGGGACCACATTTACTTATGCAGTTTCACTGAAAACAAAATTTTTGACCGAATTTAACCGTTATTTTTGACCCCTTTTTTCTTGGGAGGGAACTTGCCTATTCCCAAAAATCTACTATTTGCTAAGGACTTTAGTTTAATAGTTTTTTTTCTAACAAGTGCGGAAAGTGGTACTTTTCGGCATACGACGGCAGTTGCACGAACGACGCAGAGTGGAGTTCGAGCAAGCCGTCAAGGGTGGAAAAGGCATTTTCCGCAAGAGTTAGGTACAATGTTTTTCCTACGAGTGTTTTTGTCCATCTTATTTATCAAAAAAAAGATACATAAGTTACATAAATTATTTAATTACTCCTAAATATCTTAATTTTTAACAATACAAAAATCGTGCGAAAAAGTAGCTTTTCAACTTAACGGTTAGGGCCATGAATTTTTTTAATGAAAAATAGTATATTAAAGTATATCCTGAATTAGAATATTGTTCTTTGAAGTGAAAATCGTGCGTTACACTAAAAATCGTGCGAAAGAGTAGAAATCGCGCGGAAAAGTAAATAAATCGTGCGGAAAAGTATATAAATCGTGCAGAAAAGTACAATTTTCAAAACGAAAAAACTTTTCCGCACGCTCGTAGGAAAAGAAAATTTCGTTTGAAGGCTGACATATACATGGATATCTAAAAATTGATTTTAAGCCGGACCATACCGCAATTGATAAGATATTTTTACCTGAATGATCGTCAAAATGCATTTGAATAACAAGTGGTATATGGTTTGTGATGTATCAATGCTGGCGCGGTAAAATATCGCGCTGTAAAAAAAATCGCGGCAATTTTTTGCGGTACACACCATTAATGCTCGTGGTGTTTAGCAAGCAAAGACCGCGAATTCCCGCCAACGTGACAATATCTGCCTAAATAATTTCGAGTACATAAAGAGTACAGTTGCTCAAGTTAAAGAAAAGCGCATGCAAAAAATACGTATAATAAAAGGTCCGCGGCTTTAAGCGCGTAAGCAATAGTAGTTTTAACAACTAGTGGCTAAAAAAAAACACAGTTTAGCCGCGAGTTTTTAAAAATATTTTTTTTAATGCCTTATTAAAAAATTCAAGAAAAACAGGAAAATACTTTTAAAAACCTCGAACGAAGAGAATTTCTAGCAACACACCATCTTTACACTATAAATGAAGGCGGCTGGGAAATGAAATAACAATCGTTTCCATAGCGATGTGTCTTTTTTCTCGGTGACGTTCATTGTTGCGACATTTTAATCTTTGACAATTTGAAATTTTGACGAAATTCCTAAATGATTTTTTCGTAAATACTTGATGAAAATGGTGGAAATGGCTTAATTCTTCGGCAAGGATAATTAGATTTTTTCAATATTACTATTTTCCGCGATTTCTCTTTAACTTTGAGTAAAAATCGTACAGAAATCTTTTTTTGCACTCGTGAAAAAAAAAAATTTTTTTTCATCGGTAACCAAAAAAGCCATGCTTTAGTTATCTGCAGACAGTTACTAAAATCATGATTTTGGTAAAGGTATTAAAAAAAAATATTTTTAGTTGTTAGGGGAAGTCAGAGAAAAAAACAGGGGTATAAATATTAGTCGAAAATTAATATGTGATTTGTTGAAATTAACTAAATCGGCTTTATCTCAAAATCAAACATTTTTCAGATGGGACGTTTCGGCTTAGGACGGCAGAGCTCAAGTTAGAGAAAAGCGCATGCAAAAAATACGTATAATAAAAGGTCCGCGTCTTCAAACGCGTAAGCAAAAAATTTTTGGTTTTTAAATGTATATTTTTGCCTCATTTTTTTTTGTTTTGTTGGTCTTGCGCGCTTGGGATCTGAAAAGTAACGTGTGATTTTAGCGATTTTACTAAAAGTTCGGAAAATTTTTGCAAAAGCCGTCAAAGAAGGAGAACAATCGCTCGCCCACTCCCTTTCCTGCACTTCTCTTACGTCTATAGATTGCAACTTGTTGGTGGCCTCCATAAATTGCGTAAATTCGAAAAAGTTAACAAAGGAAAAGAAAGTGTCGAAATTTAAATTTGGCAAAATTGGTGTTAGATTTATTTACTGAGATATAAAAGGCTTTTTTTATTTAAAAAGGTAGAATTCTCGACATCACTTCAGTGACCAAAGCGTCAGTTAAGTTTGTTTTGACAGGTTTTAGTTATTCTTCGATAAAATAAGTGAATTAATAATTTCAATTTTCGTTTTAGTAAAGCCACGTTGGTAATTTAAGGCTTAAAATATTTTAACATAATTTAAGGGGCAACGTTTTTGTTTAACGGCGCAAGAACAATCCAGAGATAATATAAATTTGTCAATCGATTTCAATACGTCATCTACCACTCATTATCTATCTCTGGTTTCTTTACTGTATTCTCCTGTTCACAGATTGCGCCGCGAATCATTGGGAATTAGGGTCACTGGATCCTAAAACCTGCGGCTGGGACCGCAGGTCTCAAGATCCAGTGACTCTATGGGGGATTGTTTATTTATCACTTAGGTGATCGAATTGAGAGCAGTGACAACTAGTCAAATGGCCATACACACAGACCACTTAAGGGTTCTAAAAAGTAGCTTTTCACTAAAGAAAATTATTAAATAAAACACAAAAACCAGGCCGACGAACTCCAAAACAAAACGACAAAACTAAGGTTATGAAGAATGTCAGGCAGACACACTGACATTGGTTAGTTGCAAATACAGTGAGTCGACCAATTTCGATGTTTGCATGGCATACATTTTTTTTCCTGGTAAGGGGTGTTACCTAGGTATATATGCTAGATCTCTCTTAGCCGAATACATTTAGGAAAGGAGAACACTAGAAACTATGCCTAGGGTAAGCTCACAAAAAAAAGACGTGGGTGGTTAATTTTGATGGTGGCGGTATCTATAATATAACGATTTAAGTACTTTTTGATGCTAGGCATATAACTAATATTGATAGGTAACCAGTATAGTCCATGTTTTTACATTTCCGCATGTTTTAGCTTTAGAGGAAAATAATACTCAATTTGTTTTTTATTAGAGGAAGAGGATTACAAAGCTTATTAATACAATCTAGAGAGTTTTTGAAATTAGGTGTCCATTATTTGGAAAATTACAAATATTTCCAATTTAGTTTTACAGGTCTCTATAAAGGGTATTTCTGACTGTTTCTGACGTAATATGGGCGCGCCAATTTTGAAACACCACAAAAGCTAAAACAGTTTTATTCAAAAAATAAACAAAATTTTAAAAAAGTACCAAGATTTGATGGAAAAACATAGTCCAATAAACAATTTAGGCAAAATTTCAGGCCATTTCGAAGTCCCGTTTCCGAGAAACATGCGGAAGAAGAATTGCCTAATAAACGGACCCAACAGCGTTGCCGGTTTAACGATGTAATTGGGCGTTTAAGCTACTTTTTACTATGTTTTTCACATTTTTATGCCATACATTTTAAAGCTTTCTTTCCAGAATTTTCATGTAAAGAATAAAACACTCACAATTTTCAAGTTTTCACTGTTTTTTAAGCATTTAAAAAAAGTACTGACAAAAACATTTTTTCTCTAGTCATGGACAAATGCTCGTCAAAATACTAGATAACAGAATGATAAATAAATCCCAATGAGTTAAGGCCACAAAAATGCCATAAATTTGACAACACTGCTTTGCTGTTTTTGGGCCAATCTTTAACGGGCTGAATATCGGAAACGAGAAAACGGAATGTGTTGAAATTTGGCAGGAATATTTATTTTTGAATTACTCACAACCGTATCCAGACAGTTTTTTGCTGGACTCTCTAATGTTCGAAATAAAATAAACACGGTTAACAAAATTCAAAAATCTTACCTGGCTTTTTCTTTAGCCTCGTCGATAATACAGTAATCTATAACAGCAATTTTTTGATTTTGTATTTTTTGAAAAAATACGCCAAGTTTTGAAAAATCCTTTGGATACGGTTGTAGATTTTTATAAATCCTATTATTTGATAGCAAAAAAGTTGTGGTTTTTCTCTTTGTAAGCAATATTCTGCCGGAATTCTGAAACGCCAAGGTCACGTAATTTAGTAGGCCCAAGGAAACTGAAGTGAGTTCGATTGGAGTATTAGAATTGATACATGTCAAGTGATAAAAATAATACGGAAATTTGTTATTTTTTTGATATTGACTAATGATTTTTCTTTTGATTTTTTTAATTTCGAAGAAGCATTAATAAATGGTTACGTTCCTAATAAGTTATACTTTTGCTCACATATGGTGTTTGCACCGTGTTCTGAACACTGCACGATTTCACTCGAAAGGGTATTAACGATGCCACCTATTGTTGATCTTTCAAAAAAATAGCAAAGCAGTGTTGTCATATCTATGCCCTGTTTGTGGCCTTAAATATAAATAAAAAAAAGAGTGTTACGAGCAGAATAACTAATTGGATTTTTTGCCTCCTCCACTAGTTCTACCACTGACTGGTTTCAGACACAGTCATTCTATTAAAAAATTACATGGTGCGAAATTTGAAAACGTGGTAGCCAGTGGCGAAACAAATTTTCTTGTGTAGCGCCGCAGCCAAACAAAAGTGGCATATTTAGTTATTTTTCTTTTGTTTCTTTTTCTAATTTTTGATGAAGGTAGTAAAAAATAGTATTACCAATCGCGGCAAAACTGCGCTTTTTTAATAGCGTTTTTAAATTGTGCTTATTAAAAAAGCCAGCAAGTATGACACGAAATCGAGAAATGTCGGAAAAAAAGTAGCGGAACGTATAAAGACGGACGGGGGGAGAAGAAAAGTTAAATGAAATTTTTGTGCCCCGTTCGTATTTAGGGTACCACCCCCCTCCACTTTTTTCAAAAATGACCGTATTAAAAAACGGACTCGGGGGATCGTTGGAAAAGTTGTTCGGATTGAGAAAAAACTTTACCGCATCGAAATCGGTTCGGTCGTTTTTGAGTTATAAGCGTTTAAAGTTATTTTTTAAAAAATTCATATCTCGCAAACGAAACGGATTTTCGCCGATGTCAAACCGTTTTCGGACCGTTCGATTCATTGGCTACAAAAAATGCCACTACACTATACCTCTAAAGTGTACCGGTTCTCAGAGTTAGTGAACGGCTGATTTCATGTTTTCGGTTTTTTTCACTTTTTGAAATTTCGGTTTTTTGGCCTTTAAAAATCGAAATAAAGAAATATCAAAAAAACAAAAACTGGTGCCGGTAGGTATTCATCACTATTTCGGCTTATATGTAATTATTGTAGAATAAAATTGTAAGGGCCAATGAAACTTAATTTATGTATGCAATTAGCATTTAATTCTAATTATCCTGGATCATGTAATCAACCATTTTAAAACTTACTAATTATTATTTCTTCAGATTAATTTTGTATTATTGCCTATTTTGGGTATTATCTGTAGTAATTGATTTAATTATAAGATAGGATAGAAACACAGGAACTTGTCTCAAACCCTCAGATGAGTTCTGTGCGTAGTGTGCTCTATTTAGTTAATGGTGACTTGTTCATATTTTTTTTGTAAAATAAGTTTCATACTCTGGTAAGTCATGTATTTCTTTTTTTTAAATTAATAATTGTACAGTCAAGAGACTTCCCAGACAGCACAAATTGTCCGTCGGACAGCCATTTTTTGTCCAAAACCGCCCGCATTGTCCATGAACCATTCATGAACATCCATTGGACAAAGGTTTTTCCTGATACAGTGGATGACAAAAAAACTGAGTTCAAAGGACTTCCAACATTAATCCATAAAGAACTGCTTTTTTTAAGTTTTTGGATATCCAATGGGTAACGATATTTCTTGGTCGATCGGACAAAAAATAAACTATCCGGCGGACTTCCATTGACTAAACATTGAATATTTATCAAAAAATTTATGTCAATCGGGCTTGGCCTGGTTGGCACATTAATAAATATGTCTTTTGTCCAAACTGTTTTGGATATCCAATGTATCATGTTTTTTCTTATTTATTACCAACAATGACATTTCTCTTATATCTAGCCGAATCAATTGTATATTATAGTTAAGTATTTTTAATTATTTTAAACTAAGTGGTATTTTAGTATTTTTAATACCTTAATAACCATCCTTTGCTAGGAACTCCATCCTCGGGGATCGACAATCAGACTTCATCAATCATGTTGGAGTGGTTTTGACAAAACTGTCCACTGAATATCCAATGGAACAAATATATCCAGTGTACTAAGAAAATTAGACCAACGGATATACATTGTAATTATTTTTTTTTCAACGGTGAGCCATAAAGATACTTTTTGGATAGCCACGTTTCGTTCCACTGGACAACCATTGGATTTAGTATTTATAGTGGTACAATAACTTTTGGACTTTTTTTGGGATGTCCAAGAGCCGTCCAACGTTTTGACAATTGTATTATCCAATGGATATGCCTTGGACAAAATTTCTTACACATTTGGTTGTCCAATGGACTGCTGCATTGTCCACAAAACTCTTTCCACTGGACATCCTTGGGACAGAGTTGTGCTGTCTGGGTTAACTTTTACCTTTCGAAAACCGTTCGCCATCTTGGAAAAAATTTGGAACCCATTGGATTCAATTCCTCTTTTTCGACGCCAAAAAATTGTTATAAAAGGACCCAGCTCACTTAGCATTGCCACTGGCTTTCGGTTGGAATAGGCTGCTGTAGATCTGTTCTCCCTGATCAACGTTTAAATAGACCTCTTGTTGAGCCGACCCACGGTTTCAGAGAAGTAGGTGTTGAAAGGTGGAGGTTTCAGATTTTGGGGATTTTTCACTAAAATCAGTTTTTTGCCTATTTTGTTGTATTCTAGTAGCAGCTTGCTACTTCCAGCACACCAGTTTTTAGGTAGAGAACCAGGCTATTGAATGCAGTTGAAAAAATTGACATATTTTATTTACGCCACTCTCAGTGGTAGTAGGTACATTAAAAAAAAAAACTATATATTAAAATCAAATCAAAATCAAAAAATACTTTGTTGTCTAGAATTCCAAATTCCTTTAACAAAGCAGACTAATATCTAAACAGTCTTAAGTAGAGAGTCTATAATACATACCTGACATCGGGCGATTTTGGAATTTTTTTGATATGTTGTAGGTCTGGACAAGGGCTTTAAAAAAATGCGCCTTAAAAGTTGGTGAGGCATTTAGTTTGGCTACAGCGGCGTATCAAAGGTGGGATAAAATAACATTTAATTTTCAAAAAAAAACCTGTAGGTATTTATTTATTTTTTAAAGAATAGAGTAAATGTCCATTTGTAAATTTTTTCGTAATGTTTTCTGACAGATTAGGTCATTGGCGCACCGTAAAATTATTAAAACAATACGTAATTTTGCGGCGTAGTGGCGTGATGTAAAATACAATGACATTTTTATTTTGCTCCTATTTATAATGAATTTGAAATTTATTTTTGTTTCGATGTTCCGATGTTTAAAAAACAATCGATGATTTAGCCTCGATGATATTTTACAAACATCGATGTTAAAAACATCGATGTTGAACAAAAAACATCGATGTTCTTGAAACATCGATGTTTTGTGCCCATCAATAATCTGAAACCTCCAACTTTCAACACCTATATCTCTGAAACCGCGGGTCGGATCAAAAAGAGGTCCATTTAAACGTTAATCAGGGAGAACAGATCTACAGCATATCAAACGCTCAGCATACTCCAACCGAAAGCCAGTGGCAATGCTAGGTGACCAGGACCGGTATTCTCGTAACTAAATACGCTCGGCGTTTCGTACTCGCTGACCGTATGATAACGTAATATTCGCATAGCACGTGACCAAAGTAACAAAAATGGTATTCACGTATATTGAACGCAAGGCGTCGACGAAGTGCGCTCAGTGCGTGGCGACCGTTTGAGAAACACCCACCATTTGCCAGCTGTTTTGCCCTCCGCGCGTACGATTTTCCTACCCTACAATACTTTGTAGAGTGCTGCAGAAAATATAGTAGTTTTTTCAGTTTGCGTTTTTATTAATAATTAGAAAAATAAAAAATCTCTTATTAGTAGCTTGGGGACGGGTGACAAACACGTACACATCAACCTTACTATTTGATGTTCGATGTAAGACAACTTTTTTTTCCAAAAAATTGCAACAAAAACTTTTCTTACCAAAATCGACATCGAAATAATTGAGCATCCGTATAATACTAGAAATAGAAGCAATCAAAATTCTGTAAAACCAAGGGTAAAAAAAGCCATTGGTCAGCGGTGCTTTTTGTATCTTTCATCGGATGTGTACCAAAAAATATCTGGTTTTGTTAGGCTCCTGCCCACATTAATTGTTTTCTTTCAAAAATAAACTAAAAGCTTTCATGAAATATGAAATTAGCAAACATGAAATAAATAGCTTAATTGATATAAAAAATAATTAGCAAAGAATATAGGTAACTACCTTTATTTCTGTGTTTTCGTCTGTATTTTCTTTACTTTTCTGAAATATCACATTAATTACCATTTTTATGTTTTTTATCTTTTGTCATTTTATTTATTCATAAATGTACTAAAAATTATTATTTTCTTTTTTTAATTCAACACTTCCTTGAAAATATAAATTTTTCCACGCGCGAGGTTTCTCTTGTGGATGTATGAATTCTGTGTTTGTTGTTGAATTGGTTAGGTGATTTTTTGGGTAACAAATACCTTAGAGTTTTATTTTCTGTTTCTTAAAATGTAGAATACGCATGTTTACTATAATTATAAGGTATAACTTACTAGATATATAAGTAACTATTGTGAAACCATTTTAACAATAAATGCTATATAATAAAGTATCAATATCAATATGGGACCGTGCCGGAAACACCACTTTCCCTGACAGAGTGCCCGAATAAATTTAAACTTTTCCGCACTGAGTGCGGAATTTTTTTGTAAGTGTGCGGTTAAGTCTCGGGGAAACTTTTTCCCGCACACTGGGCGGGAAAGTGCTACGAGTTTATATCACAAGGTCAAAGGGCGGGTTTAACTGAGCTAAACCAAACCATCAAGTAATTTTTTAAAGGATCAACACTTGTACAAGTCACATTTGATTTACCCTTTCTGAAATACGGCTCGAAATCGATCACACAATGGCCTCTTTCTTACACATAGAAAAAGAAAAGTAGCGACAAGGCTAACAAGAAATAAAAATTCAAAATTCGATGATGCCAAGATGTGCTAAGCGAATTTGATTCTGTCTGCTCGCAGGGCAGCGCGTTCGGCAGAGAGAATACGAAAAGTCGTCGGTCACCGTGCCGCTGAGCGCGCTGTTCGCTATTCGTTTCGCTTAGCGACTTCAAAACGTTACGTATTACGAGAATACCGGTCCTGAACTACGGATCGAAATCGATCACGTAATGGCCTCTTTCTTACACATAGAAAAAGAAAAGAGCGACAAGACTAACAAGAAATAAAAACGCAAAATTCGGTGATGCCAAGATGTGCTAAGCGAATTTGATTCTATCTGCTCACAGGGCAGCGCGTTCGGCAGAGCGAATACGAAAAGTCTTCGGTCAGCGTGCCGCTCAGCGCGCTGTTCGCTATTCGTTTCGCGTAGCGACTTCTAAACGTTACGTATTACGAAAATACCGGTCCAGGGTCCTTTGCAACATTTTTTGTTACGGGCCGAATCATCTGTTGAAGTTACCAAAGACAGTTTTAATATAGATATTTTTACAAAATGTAGTTTTAAAAAAAATGCTAGTGACAACATATTACATTGTTTAGTATAACTTTACGAACTACGGCGACTGAAAGTCAGTAAACACGTCAAATACCAATTTTACCAAATTTTAATTTCTACCCTCTCTAAGGTGACAAATATTTCGGAGTATTAGTTATTTTAATATTTCCTTTATCATTTTTCAGGTAAAAATGGTAATGGAACGCAGTTGCGAATTCCCCTCCTCTTGTAATATTTTAACTACTCCCCCACGCCGCGTTACGTAATATAGGGACGCCACCAAAAATTTACAATAGGCATAAGGCAAGGTCTGGGAGAAATACAGGAAGGAAGAATTGGTCTCCTTTTTTTACCGCTTCTTGCGTGGTTAAAGCCGCGGACTTTTTATTATACGTATTTTTTACATTCCCTTTTCATTAATTTTCGCTATAATCTTTATATACCCTAAATTATTTGCGACGAGATGGTCATGTTTGCGCTGTATTTTTGCATGTTAAACAGCACAAAAAAAATACAAAATTTTACCGCGTTAGCATATACAGCGCCACCTCTTGGAGGTGGTTTATTACATGCGATAATTTTACTAGAAATACGACATCCTGTGTCACATTGACAGCTTTTATTCATTTTCATGGATTATTTGCTTTAAAAAAAAATGGCCTTAGGTGATTCATTCCAGTGCATTTTGACGTCCATCCAGGGACAAATTTCTTATAAGTTTTAGATACCCATGTATATATTAACCCTCAAACTAAACATTTCTTAAATTATAGTCTTTAGAAAATATCACCCTTATCGTTCCAATTATGAGCTTCTACTGTTCTGGTAATGTTTACAAATTTTAACAGTTTATTCATAAAAAAAATAGAATTTTTAATACTTCAACAAAATCGAATCAAAATTTCTTTAGTGCTAAACAGTTGGACCACTTTTTACATGATTTGCAGTATATGACTTTAAGTGCTAGATATAAGAATTATCACTCCTATACCAGTCCCAAATCTTACTCCATTTTAGTAAATACCGCCCTTAAACCGACCAAGCTCCAATCCGCAAGAGCGTATTCTTAATGTTGTTTATAAAAAAAACTAGTGGTTACCACTCGTACATAAGTTGAACTCTCGCTGCGAAAAAAAATTTACTCCGATATAAGGGTAATAATAATTTTATTCCTCAATTTCATCGGTTTAATATACATTTTCATTAGTTTAATGTATTTTTACATATTATTCATAACTTTTTTATACATACTATACATCAATATATCAATAATATGTAAAAATACATTGAACTAATGAAAAAGTACATTTAACCAAACTGAGCTACTTCTTTGAAATTACTAATTTTTTAATAGTAAACTTATTTATCTCACCATAAAAAAGAAAACTAAAAGCTCTCGATTTATTGCATTGTACAGATCGCCCTCTACTAGTGAAGCAAACTTTGTCCAACAGCTTTATGATTATCTAGGACGAATTCAGATAAAATGTTATCATTTTGATATTGACCTAGAAGACATAATCATAGATTTCACTTTAGATTCAGACACACAAAACGAGTAATTAAAGTGTTTAACTAAATGGGGTTTTATATCAACGATTAACAGCGTAACAAGAGATTCAGTAACTAAAAAATCTTGTCTGGATCATATATTTTAAAAAAAAAAACTGAAACGTCCTTCAAATCTTTGGTTTTCAAATCAAAAATCTCTGATCACTGTTCACAAATTTTGCAAATACAATGTTTTTTGTCAACACCAAGTTCCAACCAATGCAAAAGTGTAAAATTTTACTTAGATATGGATTCGTCACAATCGAAACTTAAAAATAAAAACTGGGATATTATGTATAAACAATAAGATGTAAATAACTGCGCCAATCATTTTCTCAATAAAATACTAACAAGTATCTAAGAGTCAACACAGAACGGACAATTAAAGAGAACAGAAATGAAAAGAAAAGAATGGGTAACAAGTAGCTCAATAAAAATCAGTGTATCATAAGAATAAACTTTTCAAAAAATGCAACGAAATCCAATCATAAACACTATCAAACAAGAAGTAGATTATTATAAAAAAACAATTAGAAAAAACATTAGTAAACGAAATAAACTTTGCAATTGTGTAAAACATATAAATAACAACAGTATTGAAAAAAAAAACGGAAAATAAAAACCAATGTTGATGAATATAACAACAGCAAGGATATCGCAAATTGTTTAATCAGTAATAAATACACCAATGTAATTTTTGCTCGTTAAATAGTTTTATTGGAAAACTTCCTGCTTTAAACAGTGCACCTCAATTTTATTCTTCTCCTGAAAATACCAATGAAGTAAGCGAAACATAGAGAGCCAAAATACAAGATTTTTTTAAAAAGCTACACATTTTAAAATCAATCTTCTCATCCCAATCTTAATTCTTAATTTGGATTTTTATGTAACCACTGTTAATAAAAAATAATGCATATTAAGTCATTTAAAAAAAAGCATCTAAATTTGCCGCATCTAAATAATTTTTGCAGTTGAGAGGACTACCTATATTTGTTTTAATATAAAATTGCGCTAAATATAGGTATTTCAATTGACTTTGCAAGGATTATAGGAGGTAAATGAATCACCGTGAATAAAATTTGCGATTATTTATTTAGTCGTTATAACGGAAACTTCCGCTAGGTAACGCTGCGTTGTGCAGATCAGTCACCGACTTTTCGTTTAGTACTCTTTTCTGCTCCACGGACCGCCATTTCAACACTGTTATTTATCTATAAATAATTATGTAGCTCGGTTTAATTGGGATAGTCTTAAATCATTTAAGATCAGGCAGCAGCTATATTTTATAATATGTTATATACAGCTATTCGCACATTTGTAACCCTTAAAAAATTTAGAACTTTTTCCTATCCACATTGATTTAAGAAAACTTATTAGTAGGAAAAAATTAGCTTACAAAAAATATAAGGAATCTGGATCTTATGGTGATTATGTAACTTTTTCTGCATTACGTAATGAATGAACAACTTACCACTTATGGCCATAATTCATACATTACTAAAGTAGAACGGAATATTTATTAACATATTATTTACAGATATTATAAATCGTCAAAGCCCGATGAGGTGCCCTTCCATTTTTTATTGAATTGCGTATTTACCTTAGCAGTGTCTCTAAAATATCTATTTAATGTGTTGTTAAATTCGGGTGAATACCCTTCCTTCTGAAAAATAACTATTTAAAACCTATTTATAAAAATGGGGGCAAGCAAAACGTCGAAAATAATAGAGCGTATAAACGTCGAAAATTCCAAAAATATTAGATTTTTAAGTTTAAGATATATTTCATGCGCATGTAAGTTGATTGTAAATCAACAGTTACTAATTTAGGATTTTATCAACAAAGCATAACATTGGCATTTGAAAATCATGGGCAGGTTATATACACCGACTTCTCGAAAGCCTTTGATAGAGTCAACCTCCAATTTTTACTAGAAAAACTTTAAGCTTTGGGCTTTTCAGACCTCTGACTCTCTCATAGGGAGAACCATGTTCGTAAAAATATTTAATTGCATTTCTAATTATATTGAGATTTCTTCGGGTGTCCCCCAGGGGTCTCATTCTGGACCCCTTCTGTTTAATCTGTTCATTAGTGACACTCTAAATCTTTAACTGATGATTTTAAGCTTTCTAAACTAATTCGCTCTCTGATAGATACCATTTGTCTACAGGATCTGGACGATTTTTACTACTGGTATAATAGAAACGACTTAGATCTTAATTTTAAAAAATGCTTTTGTATATTTTTGTCGCGAAAATTAATTCTCATACAAAATAACTACATGTTAGGTGATCAGCTTATCGAAAAAAAGAACGAAATACGAGATCTGGGTGTCATCTTGGATGTAAAATTAATATTTAAGAGTCATATTTCTGGTATAGTTTCTAGAGGATATAAGATTTTAGGGTTTTTTACCAGATTGGCAAATGACTTCTCTTATCAGATATACAAAATATTATATTGCTCTATTGTAAGGTCGATACTAGAATATGCCTCCTTTATTTGAAGCTCACAATATAATATTGATAAAGATAGGATTAAAGGGATTCAGAACAAATTTCTAGGAGTTTGTGCGTACAAAATGAACTTACAGCGAGGTTATACTTACTTCGCTCTGGGCAACCAGCGTGAGCTCATCAGTGGTTTCACCTATTACCCTCCCCAAACATCATTAAACACCATCATACACTTTGATTTCCAACTTTCAATTACTTACAAATAGGTATCGTTCCACACTGGTACTTATCTAAGTCACCTAATGCGGGTTCGTCTTGGCGTGTTAATATTTCCAATAGGATTATGCTTCTTAGGCAATTAAAACAAACAAGAAGTTCAAAAACTAAAGCAACCCGCATCAGGTGACTTAGATAAGCACCAGTGCGGAACGATGACTATTTGTGAGTAATTCAAAGTTGGATATGATGGTGTTTAATAATGTTTGGGGAGAGTGACCAGTGAAACCACTGATGAGCCCACGCTGGTTGCCCAGGGCGAAACATCGTTTAATAATTTCCTTTTTTTTCGCTTTGGTCCTTTGTATGTTCCTTGTGGGATGCTCATGCAAGTTTAAATTTCGTTTTTTCCATCCAAGATCTTTTGATCTTTTGGTTTTTAGATTCTTTTGAGTTGAAGTAACCGATTTGGAGGTTTTTTTGAACTTCTTTTTTTGTTTGAATATATTTTATGTTGAATTTCATTCTACTAATTATGCCCACCATACCCTATAAGTAGATCGCTCCGATTAGCTAACGAACTCTCGGAACAATTTGTCATTTTTAGTGATTCTATAAATGTAATACAAAAAACGACTTAACGCATATTTGTAATGTTAATATAAGTTTGGTTGTAGGGATGTAACATGTATTTTTTACCTGTAATTTTATTTGTATTTCTATTGTAAAATGGTGTTTTATCCGTATAAATAAATAAATTACTGAAATTAGTAATAATATGAGTTAACTGTTAAAATCGCCACCACAGAATCAATTCCGGTCTCGGCGGACCCCTTTACTAATCCCTACAAGAAACCTGAGAAGGATAGACAATCCAAACAAATATTGTAATTAACATAAAAAATTAACAATAAACACCCCATTCCAAATTCTCCAGACCAATTTCAATTTGGCGGCCGACAATTAAGCACAGAAGCTAAATGGAACTGTCATTGTCCGTGTCAAAAAAGTAGTCCGCAGCCAATTGGAATAGAGTGTAGGTTACCCCTAGGCAATCAGATTGCATTATATTAATTGTTTTTGTTAGGTAGACTTATTATTATGAGTAGAATTTTTCACCCAAAAGATGATCGTCAAAATAACCTTTGCAGGTTGGCAAAGTTTCATATTTTCAAAATGTTCGTAAGGAAAGAAAAACTTTACTTTTTCGATTGAATTTTTTGATATTGTCTACAATTTTCACCTTGCTTAGTTTTAACAAAATTAATTTTTTATCTATTGTGTTAAGTTCGTTTAAGTTTAAGTAAGTTAAACGTATGGGAATCCTAACTTCCAAAAATCAACAAAAAAATATGTTTTTATGAAAATTTCTGCCAAAAAAGAGCCATGAGACTGTATTTAGTGGCCTGGGATGCTAAACGTTAATTTGTTCAATAGCATAAAACTGTCAAAAATACTTCAAATTGATTTGTTTAACTTGTGCCTGGGGTCGTATTTTCGAAACCATACGAAATTATTCGCATGCGACTACCTCCGTCTCTTCCTATACCGTATAAAAAAGGAGGCAAAAGATATGCCGATATGCTGATTCATGGGTAGTACGTGCAAGAATAACCGGTTTTTCATGCGAAACAACACGAATGCCTCCACCCACTCGTGCAATATTGCGTTAAACCAGTCGAATTCGAACGCGGTCCACACATACCGGCTTATCTTTCGCCTCTCATTTCACACGGTATAGAAAGAGACTGACATAAAAATTGTTGATGATTCAGTATACGTATGCGGATATTTTCGTATGGATTCGAAAATCAGACCCCTGTTCTTCGTAGGGCTTTAAAAAAAGTTACTATTATATAACGAAACGTTTCCATAAGAAATTGTGGCTGTCCCTAAACCCAAAAATATCTATACTAGTACGACCCGCCTAGGAAGGCGCACGGAAAAAATTTGTAAAAGAAAACAGTCTTTATCTATCTCCCTCTTACACCACTGAAAACAAATTATATGCCTTTAAAATTGGCCTGAATATCTCTCTCGTACGGTTACCCCGGAAGCCTTCCTATGATGGTCGCACAAGAACGATAGTCAACATCAACTATACAGGGTAGATTCTTTAAACGGAACGGTGCTTCTAGCGGGTTAGAATTTGGTTGAATAAAAATATCCAAAAACACGTCAACTGAGATTTTTAATTTCATTGAGTTTACGAGGTATGGCATTTTTTTTTTAATAGGACACCCTGTATATTTTGCAATTTTTGAATTCTGCAAACAATTCTCTCTTCAGTAATACCACAGTAGGAATTATCTTTTACGATAATCAAGATATTTTTATCTAAATCTGTATGGAAAACTTCGATATTAATTCAAATATCCCCCGTAAAACAGGGCATAGACAATAATTCCATGCAAGTTTAAACGACTCTGTCTTGGAAACCATGGGATAGAGTATTAGTCTGTGGTATTGTCAAAAAGATATTTTTTTTTAGAATTCAAAAATGTCAAACTATTCAGGGTGTCCTATTTTTAAAAAAATTTTTTTTTCCATACCTCGTAAACAAAACAACATAACAAAAATCCAAGATTGCACAATTAAATAAAATTGAAAGTCTCAATTGACGTGTTTTTGGATTTTTTTTATAAAACCAAATTCTAACCCGCTAGAAGCACCGTTCAGTTTAAAGAATCCACCCTATACATAAACGCACAGGTCAAACAACTTGACTTACAGTTATGAAAATTTAAGGACATATTGGGTTTGTACCGTCCGTGGGCATTCGATGAGACAGAATTTTTGAAATATTACCCCTAAGGGTGTAAAACAGAAAAGAAATTGGTATTATAAACTTTACTAATAAAATGAATGTACACGTGTTTCAGCGTTTTTCCACCAACCTCCTATTAATAGAGGGGATTATCCCCCATATTTGAATAACATTTTGATCTGTTAAAATATGGGTTGTTGGGTATCTAATTGAAGGAAATGCAGCCCAGTATCAAAAAAAGTGTTTTTCTATTAACTTTTGTCCCCCCTCCCAACCCCATATTTAATGAAATATTTAATAAAACAAAATATAGGTTGTGTGGTACTAAACTAAAGAAAATAAAGTCCGGAATCGAGAAAAGTGCTTCTTCTATTATTGTTGCGATTTCTTGTTACCCTTCTCCTACTTCCCGCCACTGTGTTCGATAAAAACAATGAACTGTTAAAAAATAAATTACCTACAAAACCGGAATCCAGGAAAGTGTTTTATTGCAACGGTTTGAGGGAATGACAGTGAGGTAAGGTGGAGAAGGAGGGGAAATCTACTATTTTATGGCCCGCTAGTCTTACATATTTTTGACTAAAATTTTCCCAAAAAATTAAACTATATCACGATTAAACATAAGGGTGGAAGGAGGTCAGCGCATCTTTGAGCCCAAACCCGACCCTACTTACCACTACAACATTTTGTCTAAGGCAGAGTTTCGTGTTTAAAACAAATTTTTTTTTATTTACTAGTTAGACATATGGACCCAGAAATGAGCGGCACGACATCGGACTCAAAACTATTGGAGGAGTTTGTGGTTGCCCAAATGGTATGCACTGCATGCCAAGAACAGTTACGGTTACCAATACGACACTGTATTCGAGGCCACGCTCTTTGTGCGTTTTGTTTTTTCAATGCCAGAAATTGCCCTCGCTGTGGATGCGCCAAAAACGATACCAGGGCCTACGTGATAGAGAAAATATTCTTCAAAGTGACATTTCGCTGCAAGTGGGAGATATACGGTATAACTTTTTCTACTTAACCTAAATTAATACTTTACTAATCATATTGCTTCGCTATCGGATAAAGCTTTTCTGGGTACCAAAACGGCACTGAATTCGAGGTCACGCTCTTTGTCGGCAGAGTTGCAAAACTTATTACAATATTCTGTCATATGCTATAAAAAAAATAAAAGCACGAAATGCATTGCAGGGTAAGTTTTTATTAAATAAACCAAAACCTAAGTAGGGTAATCAAAATTTGCATACTTATTTGTGGCAGAAAGATGCACATTCATATTAAAACAAATTAACGATACCTAATCCTACCCTGCATTTAAGCAAGGATAGCTAATTTATTTATTAAATTTGGACCCCATCAAACTATAGCAGTATCTTTTACCTTTTCTGCTTACCCTTATTCTGCCAATTAATTTTCGGTCTGGTTTTTAATTTTAAAATCTGTAAATCGGCCATGAATGCCGGTATTCAATAAGAATGATTCTGAGGCTATTAGAACAGATTATCCCGGGGAAACTTAGAACTATTAGAAAAAAGTTATCCCAGGGAACAGTTTGTAACCGATCACCCTGCAGGCGATGGTTAAATTTTGATTTATTTTCGTAGGCTGCCCTGAAACACATAGAGGAACAACCATAGGTGACCACGAGATTGTATGCAAATTTTATCAAATGCCATGTCCGCAACGGTTCGACAGCAATTGCGATTTTAAGGGAACCAAGATGCAAGTGAATTTGCACTGCAGATCTTATCACCCTTTTACCTCATTCATGGGCAGTCAAATAGAAGTAAGTAGAATTAAATTTGCTAGAGGCTCTGTATAAAATTTTTGACAGTTATTGTTTTACCAGAGTTAAGCAACTGGAATTGGCAGTTTTTAGAGAAATGTTGATAATTTTTTGGTGTGTTGGCAACCATTGGAAATAAATAACTTTAAAGTAACACTCGTGGCGTATCGGGCAAAGTGTTTTTGTTTCTCACTTCATTACGACCTGGCCTCCAATATCTAATGGAGAATCCAGACACCTACAGACCTGTTTCATCCTTATTAGAAATCATCAGGGAGTCAAAGGATTGTACCTGGGAGTTGAAGCTACACAGGCACCATGAACCCCCGAATTTAAAACAAAAAGTTTGTAATTCGCGCAGACGTAGTACCTGTGTGCGCCACCTGTCGAATAACTGAGAAACAAAAACATTAAAATTAAAAAGTGCAGAAGACCGTAAGTACAGAATGCTGTACCTTTCAGCAGGTTATAAAGAAGAAACCTGTAAAAGTATAAGGTCACTGTAAGATGACTCTTAAAAAGAGATAACGTTCGCAGCAGCACCGCCCCCCATTTGGAGTTTCATACTACGTTGCCCTAATTTTAAGGCACAGCAAGCAATCGCTCCGGAGGAGGCTTTTTGCGCCGAACTAAAAAGCTAAAATATTTAAAAAACAACAAAGTGAATCTCGCGTACGCAAATAAAAATTAAAGTAACACTCGTGGCATATCGGACAAATCGTTTTTGTTTCTCACTTCATTACGACTAGGCCTCCAATGTCTAATGGAGAATCCCGACACCTACAGACCTGTAGCTTCAACTGCCAGGTACAATCTTATGACTCTCTGATGATTCCTAATAAGGATGAAACACATGGTTCTAAATTTTGAAAAGTGGTTCAAAATTAGTTCGAAATTATAAGCATAACAAAACTCGAATATCTTTGGGGGGGGATGTGACTTGACTGACCTAATAAATCTCTTTGGCTTATAAACTAATTGTTTCTTTTTAAATATATAAAAACTGTATTCGTTAAAATACAAGTTGACTCTCTTTTTGATTAAATTTTGGGACAACTTTTTACGAAAAATAAACAATTTTTTTGGCATATGACGTGTACAGCATCTTTCAGTGACCCTACATAGCAGGTTTCCTCCTTTCTGCTCAAAATTGTTATTAATCGTATTTTTTTGAGATTCGCTTAGATTCGATAAAAGGATGGTTGTGTATATGAATGCTTTATATGCCAGATACGTAAGTCCTATAATACTGATGATTCCTAGTAAGAATGAAATAGGCCTGTAGTTTATGGATTATTCATTAAAACTGGGAAGCGACTTCGTATTGAGTTAAAAAACAAAAGGTTTATTAGACCGCCACTAAAACATATATAGAAATTGAAGTTTTACGGACGCAAACTTATTTCTTTTGAAATTTGAATATTAAAAAAAGGAATTTATATCGGAAGTAATTTTTTTTTTAAGAGAACGATATTAGGAGCAAGTTATAGAATAATTACTTTTTGCCAAATCTGTTTCCTAAGCAGAGGGAGACCGACAGCTATAGCGCACTGGGCGGCATATTCTACCACCGCACGGAAGGTCTCGGGTTCGATCCCCGGGACTGTCGATAGTCTATTTGGACTTTTTCTCGCAAAGCTACATAATTTTGTGAGATTAAGGAAAAACGCCGTATGGAGCGGTGTAGGCCGTGTTAGATAGAAGGCAGGCTAACACGATTCCATATACCGTCCCTTATAGAGTACGATAAGAGGACGGTACCGTATGATCTATATATTGATAGTTGAGCAGAGATCCCTAGCCCCGACAAAGGGGTTTAGGTCTAAATCTTTTAAGAAAAAGAATACTGCTTTCGTAGGGAGTACTCATCAGACCGGTCTGGCGAGCGGTTAGGGGGGGAATGAGCCACAACAGATCTCTCAGGTCGCAGTGGAGGGAGCTCTTAATTGCACCACTCATAATAAACCTGACCTAACCTAAGCAGAGGGGAATGCTCCTTGACATCAAGCTACACACCCCATATAAATAAAACCAAAATCAAGTTGTCTTGAGAGTACGAAATTCTATAAAATAGAACGAAATTCGTACATAATTAGTAACAAATCATAGCGTAATTAATTTTTGCCAAATCTATATATTAAGCAGAGGGGGGTGCGCGTTGACATCAAGCTACACACCCCATATAAATAAAGAAAAATCGAGTTATTTTGAGAGTAGGACATTCTTTACAAGTGGACGAAATTAGTATAGAATTAGAAGCAAGTTATGTCATAATTAATTTTTGTTAAATCTCTTTTCTAAGCAGACGGTGTACCTTGAAATTAAGCCACACACTCTATATACAAACAAACGAAAATTTCGAAAACCGATGCTTTTTTAAAATTAAAATTAACATCCTTTAAAAGTACATAATTAGTACAAAATTATGACAGGTATGAGATGTCTGGCGCCATGCAACAAAATAAACATAACTTGTATTTTTGATGGTGACCCCCTTTAAGTAATGCTATTCACATGTATTGAGATTATAAACGTTTAAGAGATTTGCCATTCAATGTCCAGTTACCTACTCAAATATTGCAACTGCTTTAAAATTAGTTTTGACGCTACTCCGTTCCCCTTTTAAGTAGAAATAACCGTGTTATCCTTTGAGTACAAATTGTTTTAAAAGGGGTCTAAATTAATACATAATTTTCACAATATCCAAATTGAGTTTCGTTAATTAAGATAAGAATGCTTGATTGGTCATTCGAAAATCCGCTTATTTATTATTTTGTTGATGATGATGATTCCTTTGTGAGTGTGTCAGTCTGGTATTGTCCACAGCGACCACTAGCGGATCTATTATGGCTCACTTTTGACATTGTTTGTTGCTACAGAATATCCACCCCTTAAAGAGGCTCGCAACTTGTTTTGGTGAAGCTTCTTTCAAATTCAGCCCGTCGGTTTACCGAAAATATGTTGACGTGCAATAGCCGCACATTCACACAGCACATGTCTGGCTGTCTCGTCGTCTTCCATACAGAATCTACATTCAGTGTCCTCACTTAGACCCATTCTGTGTAATGGTACTTTCAGCCTGCAGTGTCCGGTGTATAGATCAACCGTTGTTCGGATCTCCTGCCTCGTCGGAATGAGCCAGTCCCGGCACCCGGCTTGAGAGAGCAGTGTTGATTGTGTTGTATGCTATCCCAAGAGCTGGATCGGGGCCAACGAAGACGGTGCAGGCCGCTTCGCGCGTCAGCTAGTTGGCAGTCTCATTTCCCCGATGCCCAGAATGTCCCGGAATCCATACCAGTGACACAGTGTTCAAGAACCTTAAGAGCCGCTTGACTGTTGGAGAGTATCTTTATTGATCTGTCATCCAACGTGCGCTTATATCAATGGCGAAAAGTTTCGCTTAAAATAAGCTCCAGATTCAACACTTGAAGGTATTTTGGATCCGTCAGTGTACCAGCAGCTATCCCCACTTGAGAAACTTATTCTGTTGGACGACCAGTCCTCCCTTTCTGGAAGAATAGTGTATAGCTTTTTGCGGTTTACTGTTGCGGGCATTAGATCCGGTAGCAGCCTTAGCTCAATTACCCGCGTTAAAGGGTTTGGTACTAATTGACTTGCCCTGCCACCCCATTGGTTGGTTATGATTCTGTATGTTTCCTTCATAGCTTTTTTCTCCAAGACAAAGTGTAGAGTAGGAGGTTGTGTGGTGCTCATAGCACTATATAATATCATACTTGCTTGACGTTGGATGCTTGTTAGTTTGGCTTAAGTCAGCGTTTGTCTGCCCTTTGTGTACCAAAATATTGCCCCGTATGTAATCATGGGTCTAACTATTGCTATTTTGTTAGTAATGGGCTTTTTTGGAAGAAAGGCGAAGACAAACCAAGAGTGATATTAAGTTAAGAAGGCAGCTAAATTAAATTTGTGTTTTTATCTTTTTAATCAACAATAGCGACACGGCGCGGCGTTTGAATTAAGTGTCAGAAGACAAATTTCCAACTAACAATATCAGCCAAAATAATAAAGCGGCAAAAATAATTTTTCGAATAACTCCAGCCCAATTAGTTAGAGGTTCTGGGTTCAAACCCTGGTAAAAAGGTTAAAGTTTGTAACATAAGATTTCGTGAGAAACTTATTAAAATAAATTTTAGTCGGTGAGTTTTTACGTAGTTCCGTTTAATGTCTATTTCTAAATTAAGATTTTGGTTTGGTTTTCAGACTTTTAGGAATCATCAATTTTCGTTTGTTTTTCAGGTTATATCGACGCAGAACTTTCGTGAAATAAATCTTCGAGACGACGAAATTCAGCGACAGTACTACACGATTTATGTCAGTAACGAACTGTTTAGAGTCGTGTGGGAACTAAAAGGCCCGATCGCTCGCGTTTCTGTAAACACCGTTGGCCAACTTTCGGCGCTAGAAAGGACCTTTATTTTCGAAATTGGATTTGTTAATAAATTGAACAACAAAATTGCTAAGAGGGTCACTGGCGACTGCGTGCACTTAACTGACGACCGACTGCTTTTTACACATGGGACTTTTGTTTCGGCACAAATTGCAAGCCTCAAGAGGTATTGTGGTTCGTTTGGAGAACTTTATTTTACTATAAAAGTTATAGAAATGTTTGGCGGGGTCCCAGAACCTCTGGGTGAATATGACTGGACAGTAGATCTTTGGGATTTGGAATAGAATTTAATAATAGATTTGTGTGTTTTTTAATATTTAAGAACAATGCTAGGTTAAGTGCCAAAAAAGGACCTGACAGATATAAGTTGCGTGTTTTTCGGCAACGTTCGTTGAGGTGGAAAGGACCCTGCACAAATTACATTACAATTTTTTTATATGTTGTAGGACTCGATCAACAAAGAACAAAAGTAAAAAAAAACGAGATAGGGAGCAGGATTACTTTCTGAGATATGGAGCTTTAAAGTTGACGTGTTTTTGGGCTATATTTTTTGATATGCTTTTTTCCACAACTTTGTTGAGTACCGCCGAAATAAAATAATTCGAACCTCCATTTGTCTGGAGTGAAACACCCTTTCCACCCATATAAAAATGTTTTTATATTGTTTTTTTGGTACCACCAGAAAAGTCACTGATTTGTAAGTTTGAAAAAAGAAAGAAAACGACCATATTTTAAAAAATGACAATTCTCAATTTCTTTAAAATGAACGGTCATATTTTACAAATTTTTACATAGTTATTAAAAATATTACCACTTATCTAACAAAAATTTTTAGCTTTAGTGGTACCATTTGTGTGGTAATATCTTTACGAAAAGTGAATTTAAATAACTTATAGACAGGTATACAAACTTTTTATAAACAAATCCAATCCAAAAGCTTAATACCAACATGTTGGTACCAATTAGTACTCATTGGTTCCTGTATTTGATCAATCAAATTGCTCGTGTGATATATGCTTACATGGGGTCGCCGCGCGCCGGTAACGAATTTGATAACATTTTTCCGGTTACTATTACTGTTTTTTTTAAGAGATTACGGTAAAGTGTTTTTCCTACTTAAGTCCGGAAAAGTGGTTTTTACGCATGCACTTGCGTGCAAAAAGTTAAAGTTAACACTCTTAAGATATGTTTAATATGGCAGTATGCGGCACTGCACCTTTTTAAGTATTTAAAAAACACATCAAGGTAGGCTAGGACACCTTGACAACGTCAAACTTTTGCTTACGAAACGGCGTCTTCTGCTGCCAGATAATTTTACGCATTCTATTGGGAAAACAGATAGATAGATTCCTATCAGTACCAACATATTCGTATCAAGGTTTTAAATTGAATTTCTCCAGAAAAAGTTCGTATATATTTCAAAAATATTAAAAAGCATTAAAGGTATCTACCATTTTTGCAACTAATGGTACTACTAAAGCTAAAACTGTTTTTTGGCTTACTGGCATTATTTTCATTAACATATGTAAAAACTATTAAAATCTTTCTGTTTGTTTTAAAGAAAATAAAAATTGTAATTTTTTTAAAAACGGTCGTATTTTTTTAACTTACAAATCAGTGATCAGTGGTGGTACTTTTTTACATGGATAGAAAGGGTGTTTTATTCGGTAATCAGCAAGTTGTGGAAAAAAACTTAGACCATGTCCAAAAATATAGCCTTAAAACATGTCAACTTTAAAGCTCCATATCTCAGAAAGTAATTCTGCTCCGTATAGTCCAGGCCCCATCGTATACCCCCGCAAAAAATCTAGGTCCGGAGATTTTGACTTTTGATTCATTTTTTTGGATCATTGTAGAAGTACTTTATCTTGGGTAGACATTGATCACCTGGGCGAAATTATTTTAGTGACCACCCTGTATCAAAAAGCTTAAAATTTGCATTTTTTGTTTCCCTTGTGAAAAAAGGCTAAATATCAGAAAGTACGTGGCCAATCGAAAAAAGAAAACCAATTACTTAGTTTATACGGCCCGTAAACCGGTTTTATTTTAATGCGGTTTACCGCCAATGCGCATTTCGCCTACTGTTTATACGTTGAAATTAAAAACGCTTTCGGATCAGATGCTCCAGCGCTGCCAACCTTGACGCAACCAAAAGCCGACTGGTTGGTATAGTGGGTATATACCTGGTTTCACATCGGAATCGACCTTGAACTCATTTTGAACTTTTCGGTTGGCAGCACTGGCTTCAAAGAGGGTTTATACGCACTTTTAAACGGTTTTACAAATGCTAATCCGCATTTTTAAAACGATTTTAGCTAAAGCGCATCGGACCTCTTAAAACGGCTTAGGTAGTGTTTATACATGCGTTTTAGGAAAACGGTTTGAAATTTAAACAGTTTAACAAGCCCGTATAAACTAAGTAACTGATCGAAAGATAATTTCTTTCTGCGTTTTTTGTACTATGTTTTATGTCTATTAAAGAAAATGGTTGCAATGAAAACCGAGATAAACAGGATGGTTACACCAAATTATGTCCGTTTTCCAAAAAAATTCGCAGGTTCAATATAGCTTTTCTGATTTTATTTATTTTTAGGGATTATTTTATTCGTTAGGCCAAGATAAACTGTATTTAAATGAACGTAATTTTCAATATTATACAGGGTGTCCAAAAAACGACTTTAAAATATTGGTCAATTTTTGTAATTTTTTAATGTGTGAGAGAGAAGGTCCCAAAAAACATTTTCTGTCATTACCGTTTTTCTGTAATTGTACAGTGTGAGCCAGCAATGAAGGGTAAATTTCCAGAAATGGCCGTTTTGGACCTTGGTTTTTGAGAAAACTATAAAATTTATAAAAAAAATATTCGCCGAAATATGATTGTGCATGCCATTATTAACAATTTTTATTTGCCACTTATCTTTGTATATATTCGGGGTGACAGAAAACTAAAACGTTTGAAAATACCCTTATTTGCACCCTCCAAAATGGATTTTCAAAGTGCAGTGACACAATACAAGTTTTTTCTGACATAATACAAGGCATTGTAAATTTTTTTTTTCCAAAGGTAACAATCTATAAATTTGTGTACAGGGTGAGCCAAAAAAAGATCTAGAAGATAGAATAAATTATAAATCTCATTTGAAAATATTTATTATGTGATTTTCTTGACTACGATCTACTAATTTTTCTTTATATTATTGATGAATAGCATTCATATATATATACACTCAATATCTACCCAAAATAAATAACTGCTACCATATACAGGGTGAGTCAATCATTGAAGTGAAATTATTTTGTTTCTAAATTTGTCTTTAAGTATCCATTTTGTGATAGGGAAAAGACAAAAGTACGGCTGCTCCAAATTAAGTTCAGAATAAAGTCAAAGCATTCATAGAAGTATATTTTTGTGTACGATATATACACACACATATATACATAAATATATAGGGTGGGCTACAAAATTCCGCACTCTTTGGATTGGCTATAAATTTTGACCTGATTACTTGATTTTGAAATATATTGGCTTTTTAAAAAGATAACACGTGAAAATTTTTCGATTCGGTTAAAAATTAAAAACTAAAAAAAATCCAGATAGCGGACAGTTTTAAAAAATGTGTAATTTTCATCCCCCTGAAAACTATGTAGGTGTGACACTGAACAAACTTTAAAGCTTTCAATATAAACGCTCATTATTTCTGTGTATATTGAGGTATCATTTAATTCAATCAGTTGAGAAATAAGAAAGCTATAAGCTTTTTGACTACGAGTGTTTTGGATTCGCATTGAAAAGATCACAAAATTACATACATTTCCATTTGCTATATCTTTTGACTTAATTATTTAATTAAGAAAAAAAATAAGAATCTAAATAAATATTACTTTTTGATTTTTTATTCGATTTAATAAGGTGATACCTCGATACACGAAGAAAAAATGGAGATTTGAAAATACTATTTTATATTTGGTCCAGTGTCTTACTTTAAAAAAAAACTAAGGCGTGTAAAACCCAACTCTTTAAAACTATCCGCCAAATTTTGAACAAACGGACGGTTGTTTTTCTCTTTACAAGTTTGTGACTTTTTCCAATGTTAAGCCCAAACAAAAACTCTAAAAACTTATAACTTTTTCATTTCTCAACCGATTTAATTAAATGATACGTCAATATAATATATACACATAAATAATGAACGTTTGTAGTGAAAGTTTTAGAGTTTGTTCATTGCCTCACATACATTTTTTTCAGGGGGATTCCGCCCTCTTGGATTTTTGAGACATTTTTAATTTTCAACTGAATCGAAAATATCACGTTTTATCTTTCTAAAAAACCAATATCTTTAAAAATCGAGCACTTATGTCAAAACTTATAGTCAATCCAAAAAGTGCGGAGGTTTGTGGCCCACCCTATATATGAAATATAAGGGTTAAAAATCCTAAATAAAATTTTTCTACAGGTGTTAACTTCAGCTTTCAAGTCTATATAGGGCGTAGTTTTGTCTCACCCTGTGCGTAAATCAGAAATTATATTAACAAAAATATAATAAAAATTTAATTTATTTAACGGTATTTTTTGGGTCACCCTGTACACAAATTAATAGATTGTTATCTTTGGAAAAAAATATTTTACATTGCCTTGTATTATCTCAGAAAAAAACTTTTATTGTGTTACTCCACTTTGCAAATCCATTTTAGATGGTGCAATTAAGGGCATTCCCAAACGTTTTTTTTTTGGTCATCCCGAATATATACAAAGATAAGTGCCAAATAAAAATTGTTGATAATATCATGTACAATTATATTTCAACGGAATTTTTTTTATAGACCTTATAGTTTTCTCATAAACCAAGGTCCAAAACCACCATTTCGGAACTTTACCCTTAATTGGGTAATGACAAAAAATGTTTGTTAGGACCTTCTCTATCACGTATTACAAAAATTGACCAATATTTTAAAAACTTTAATTTAAAGTAGTTTTTTGGACACCCTCTATAATATTGAAAATTAAGTTGATTTAAATATAGTTTCCCTCGGCTTAAGGAAAAAAATCTCCAAAAATAAATAAAATCAGAAAAGCTACCTTGAATCTGCAATTTTTTTTTTGGAAAACGTACATAATTTGGTGTAACAATCCTGTTCATTATTTTCAATAGACATAAAACATAATATATAAAACGTAGAAACAAATTATCTTTCGATCCGTGGTTTTCTTTTTAGCTTTTTTCCACAAGGTAATCACACAAAAAAATGCAAATTTTAAGCTTCTTTATACAAAAATACAGGGTGGTCACTAAAAATACAGGGTAGCCCGGGTGTTCAACGTCTACCCAAGATAAATTACTGCTACAGTGATCCAAAAACATGAATAAAAAGTCAAAATCTCCGGACCTAGATTTTTTGCGGGGGTATACGATAGGGCCAGGACTATTATCTCGTTATTTTTATTTTTGTGCTTTAGTGTTCAAGTAGTACAACATATAACAAAAATTATGACATTTAGTCGAAAGCCATTTCCAATGTAATTTGTGCAGGCTTCTTTTCCGTCATTCCACCAAACCAACACCAAGCGTTTCAAATGTGGTGACAAGGTTTAAAAATACGCAGTTTCAATAATTTAAAAATAGATTAAATTTTTTTTCTAAACACACAATGATTGATGTATATTTTTTTTGTAATTATGATTTTTTGCTTGTGTTGTTGCTTCCTCGAAACCACGAAAGGCGGTACTTGCGCAATCGAACTCGTTTATACGTTTAAATTTAAATGAAGTTGTGGTCGAGACAACTGGATATGCAACTTTTAGTGAATAAAGATTTAGCTATCTTTGTTTTACTTTTTGTTTATTATGTACAGCTTTATTGGTCATATCGAATTACTTAGGACGAGTTGTACTTAGTTTAAGATTAAGGTCTAATATTTAAAAAAAATTAATAAAATGTGCTTGTTTGTATATATGTGTTTATTTTATTAAAAAACAGAAAAAAAATAGGTGATATAAAGAGCCAATTTGTAAACACTTTTTAAACGTTGGCGATTTTTACTGGGCACCTTTAATAAAAATTTAATGTCCCGTCAAAATAAAAATCTTCTAAAGAGCAAAACGACGACGAGTCCTGAAAATTAAAAAAATAAATTCTAACCAAAAAACGCAACGCCAACGACTGCGAGAGCTGGTGGAAATAATCAACGCTAGGGTATGTTGGTTTAAAGTTTTGGTCGGGAAATGCAACAACGGTTTTCTGTAATTCTCGGATATACCTCATTTTGACATCAGCACCTATAATAATAAAGGCTGATCTACATAAAATTTTATGAATTCTGATAAACTGGACAATATTTGCACTGCTTAACACTCGAAAACGATTAAAATAAATAACAAACTGTTTAAAAGTACGTTATTTAGTTTTAAAATCATTATCAAGTATGGCATCTGCAAGTTTAAAAAAGGACATTGATAATAAAAATTACATTGAAAACTTGCAAATGCCCCACTTGATAATGAGTTTTTATAAATCGATACGGGTCGTGTGAAATAATACATTTTAGGAAGCTTGTTCTGGACTTTTGGTTTTTCCTTTTTTCCTCACAGCTTCACCCCGGAGAAACTTACCATTCTATATTTATTTGTTAACTTATGTTAGGTTTTTATTACGCAACAGGTTTGATAAAGCTCCACAAATGATGACAAAATAGTGAATGTAATTTTTGAAATAAAAAAACTTAGTTATTTAAAGTGATACCAAAAAATTATTAAAGCCGCTATTATTAGGATCCTTTCTACTATAAATTAAACATAACTTGTATTTTTTCTGGACGAAATCTTGGATGATGCCTGTAGGAAGTCTGCAGCACGATACAATTTGCTTTTTGTAGATATTGTCCTGATATTGATTTTTCCGTAACAAGTTTAATACGCCTCTTATTTAGCACAATTTTCGCCATCTACGAGCAGTTGTGTCAACTTGTCTTTTTATTTCACATGTGTGAATTTTGTTTTCATTGCGGGTTTTTTCTTCAACAAGAAGCACCTGTTTCGTACCGGAGACAAAAGTGAGGTTAATCCAAACGATTTTTTATGTTTTTTTTTGTCTTTTGGCGAGAAAAAAAAATTGTGAACCTGTAGACGCGTAAGTAGATCATATATTTTCGATATTTTGCAGGTTTGGCATGAAAGGTTTGAACAGGTTAATCTGATACATCATGCACTTATGCCACTTATTTTTGTTTTTGTTTTATTGTTGTATAAACGTTCCATTTTCACTATTTTAGCTATGTTTGTTTTGTTTTAATTTTTATTTGGGGTGTATAAATTTAGCAGTAGACAATTTATTTATTGTTTTCAGATAATTAGTAAGTGATGGAAAGACTTTCAAAGAAAACGGCCACTAACGGACGCTGAACTGTTGGAAATTGTAAACAATCACCTGGAAAGCGAAGATGAGTTCGAATTGGAAGATTCTGGAGATGAGGATGACCCAACAGTATCCCCAAACGACTCGTCCGGAAGGTCGTCAGACGACTATTCACTTTCTGAGGAGTCTCTGAGCATCTAGCTCTTGCACACCAAATGTGCTGGCAAGTATGCCATCAACCAGCAAGTCTTCTTTGACCGAACAAGTGACAGAGTCAAGTAGGACAGTTATTTGGAAAAATAACAACCTAAAATTACCTGATCCAGATTTCGTTGAGATACACTTCTGAATTCAAACATTTTAGAGCTGGATTCGCCTTATCAGTTCTTTAATTTTTTTGGGAGGACACATTATTGGAATAAGAAGCAGAAGAATCTAGCTTACACAGTGCACAACGCAATACAAACAAGCCAGAGCGTATAAGAAAAGAAGACATTCAAAAGCACTTGGGTATATGCATTTTTACATCTGTGTCTTATTGCACAGATGTAAGAGACTATTGCGGTGATTTAGCCGGAAGCGATTTTGTAGAGGAGGTTATAGCACTAAATAGTTTTGAAAAATTGCGCACGAATTTGCATTTCAACAATAATGAAACCCAGATCCCTGTAGCCCAACCAGGGTTTGCATAAGATCCGACCAGTAATAAAAATTCTACAGGAAAGGTTTCTAATGGTTCCAATTGAGGAGAGCTTATCTGTTGATGAACAGATCTGTGCGACCAAACTGAGACATCATTTGAAGCAATATATGGCTAACAAACCACACAAGTAGGGCTTCAAATTATTTTTTTTGTGTGGAGTTTCTGGATATGCCTATAACTTTGAAGTATACACAGGGCAAGAAAACAATTCAAAGGCCAGCGAATGAACCAGACTTTGGTGCAAGCTCTAATGTAGTTGTACGTTTAGCACGAGTAGTTCCCCATATGCGCCACAAACTATACTTTGATAACTACTTCACCTTTTTGCTCCTCATGGTTTACTTACATAATCAAGGCATTCTACCACTAGGGACAGAGGAAATAGAATACCAAATTGCAAGCTTCAAGCAGCAAAAAGAACCTAGGGGCTACTCTGTTGAGTTTGTGGGTGATATTGAAGGTTTAAGTGTCGCTTGTTTGTCATGACAAGATAGCAAACCGGTTAACTTAATGTCTACTTTTTCTGGACAAAAACCGGGAAAAACTGTATGCAAATTTGACAGAAAAAACAAAGAATATAAGGAAGTAAAATGTCCGGATATTATTACAATCCACAACAAACATATGGGTGGTGTAGACTTATTCGACAGCCACATTGGACGCCACAAAATCAGAATGAGGTCCAAAAAATTGTACTTGGGACTTTTCTTCCATTTTGTAGATGTGGCAATAGTAAATGTATGGCTTTTATACAAAAGAGTTTCTTTGAAAAAAAAACATTATCCCAATGAATCAAAAGAGTTTCAGAATTGAGGTGGCCCAGACTCTTTGCACTATTAGTAAAAACCCAAGTAAAAGAGGACGGCCACCAAGCAGTTTTATGGAAGAAGCTTTGGAAAAAAAAGAAAAACCAAAGCCGCAATAGTGCCACCTATTGATGTTAGAAAATACGCAGTTGAACATTGGCATTTTTCACGAAAAATAAAGGTACGTAATCAACACACATTTTTATGGACGTACTGAAAAATGTGTCATATATGAAACATGCCGTTTTTTTAAATTATTTTTCCCATTTTTTTCAACCCCCAAACAACCTAAAAAAATCATGCATTTAAGGGTTAAACCTTTAAGTTCCCCGTTAAATTGCTTAATTAATTCATCTAATGCTTCAGGCTCAAAGTTACTGAATTCATCTTCAGCATTTTTATCAAAACATTTTTTTACTTTTCTGCCATGCCTGGAATAGTTATTTACCTAACAAGTGCGGAAAGTGATACTTTACCGCACGCGACGGCAGTTGACCGAAGGAAGAGAAGCGAGTTCGGTCAAGCCGGCAAGGGCGGTGAAGACACTTTACAAGAGCACTTTACCGTACGCGAGTAGGTAAAATAATTTTCAATATCTGCTGAAACCACAGTGCATTAGCTTCTTTCGTTTTTTTTTAGTTTTGAAACCTACATTTGCAGACCTTTTACAAATTCGGATGCTTTTTCGATCCCAAGTGTTTCTTTCTGGAATTACTTATTAATACCGCCTATATTTCTAAAAATTCACAGAAGTGTTTTGCCTTCGACAGGTACCTTACGACGATTGGTACAGGTGCCCCTGTCGCCCTCCCCTCTCTAGTTACGCCGCTGCATGTAAATATTTAAATTAGATGGAGGTTGGTCTGTTCGTCGGGTTGCCGATCATTATGGACCAGACAAGTCCACTATAGTAAAATTGAAAAGAAAATATAAAGAAGAAGGATCTTTATGACGAAAGGAAGAAACTGGCTTGACCAAAGTCAGCACACCCCAACAGAATCAGCAAGTCACTAATTTCCTGGAAGAACATTCATTTTGCACTGGCTAAGATGTAATGCTGCAGCTAAAAAGATACGGCTAAGTAAAGAGAAAAAGCAAGCCAGGTTACTTTTTCGAGACAGAAAAACGAATTTTGGCGACAGGTAGCTTTTACCGATGAAAAAATGTTGAATCCCATCGAGCTCATTTCAAAAAAGTTATCAAAATATAATATTCGTCCACGGAATGCTAACCATGTGATGGAGCTAATAGTTAGAGTTTGTGCAGAGATCGTTAAAGAAAATCCAAATTTATTTGAAAAGTTAGCAGCAGACTCCATGCCAAGGCCTCTAGAAAAAATTATTCAAGCAAATGATACAATGACCAGATACTGAAGTTAATATTTTTGATTTTTGATTATCGATAGTTTTTTTATTTCTATTTGTTTTTTAATATTTTCTTGTTTATAAAACTGATCCTGTTTATGTGTATTGACCTTTCTTAACCCAAATCCTTCCAATTCTTTCTTCTTTGTATTTTTATTTTAATCGCACTATTGTGGACTTGTTTGATCCACTTTGACCGGCTATTTGACGAAGGGGCCCACGTTCTTCTAGTTCTACTAAAATTTAATTGAATTGCTTTATTTAAGATAAAAATGTGTTTTAATCTTTTTTTTACATTTCGCAACAGCGACCTTAAAACTATAGAACCAGTAAATATCGGTAAAAATGCTATCAGTCTCCTTAACAAAATTTGTTTATGTTGTCTAAAAGCGTTAACCTACAAAAGTCGGTAACAATAAGCAACACCGTTCTCAACTAAGCAAAATTTTTAATACATAGACATGTGCCTAACTTCTGCTGTATGCGTTTCATGTGTCGGGAAGTGGACCAACATAAAAAAAATATATTTTTTAAAAACTGATCCATAGAAAAATAAAAGTTCACTCCCAGATAAATTTTGTGTGACGTCCAAAAATAATCTGATTCCAGTGAGGATTACTTTTTCGTTATATATAGTGCTAAGAAGGTTGATAATTATAAGCAAAGGGTGAGGGAACAAATTGGAAAAAAGTTTTTCCTCGACCTCGAGTAAAAGTTCACTCTCAGATAAATTTTAAGGTTAGTGAAGGTAGCAATATTGCTTGACATACCCAAAAGTACCCACCCCGAAAAAAAACATCTTAAATATTCTGATTTAAGTGATTATTTCATGAAACACTAGTGCTAAAAATGATAATATTTCTAAATGGTCAACAGCTACACAAAATGATCTAAGTAAAGAACCTCCAAAATTCATAATCACTAAATATTTCTCAAGATTGATATTACATTCAAAAAGACTTCTTTATCTCTCTACTCTTGACTTACACCATTAACTTTTCCCGATAACTACAAAAATACCGCGACACAAATCTAGCACAACTCTCTGTTTCCCAATTTGACTTTTTTTCAAGGTTCGCTTTCAATTCCATCCAACAAGGATTTAAGATTAATGAAAGAGAAGCACCAGGAATTCATAAAGGAACTGTGTTTACCTTTTGCCATTCAAATAGAGATTGAATTTTGGCTGAGTATGACATAAACATCATTTATAAATTTGACAGCTATAATATCTTCAATGACCTTACAGCAAGTATTTTAAATTAAAAACAATATAGCTTGTTGATTTTTTAAATATGTTTCATATATAATAACGTCTCAATTAAAATAACATCCTTTACATAAGATCATGTCATCCTAAATTAAATGGATAACGCAAGTTTACATGAAATTATACTTTGCTGATTTTTGACGTTTGTTAAATTTAATTGTACTATTGCTATAGTATTTTCCACTCAAAATTATACACATTGATTGACGTCAACTGTCAACGAGAATTTTCAATCTGACGTTTATTTTTTTGTTTCTCCCTAGATTTTTGGCCACAGTGATCACAGTGTTGACAGGGCCTCATTAAGAAAATTTTTGATTTCGTTTAGTTTACATTTTATCACGAGTTATTGTGCGAGAAAGATTTTGAACCATTTTTTTGCCATTTTGTTATTGTTATCGTAAGACAATTGATCACAGTGTACTAGATATGGCCAAAGCCCCAAGTGTTGATCCAATACATAAACGTAAATAGTGCTAACTTTACACATCATGAAATCTCAAATGAATGAAACTCAGAAATTGTTTCTGAAAGCCAAATCGAGGGAGGTATGGTGTGATTTTTGTATTAAATACATTATATTAAATATGAAAGCTAATTTTAAACTTTATTGTATTTATTTTTCATTTTTTTAAGAAGGCCACGGAGGCAGCGATCATGATCTAAACGAACTATTTTGTCAGCAAATGAGACGTCCGAAGAAATCCAACAAATTATTTCTTTCAATACTACGTACAATAATTTGATTTTTGTAATGAAATGAAATGAAATGAAATCTCTAAAATTTTTTATGACCATTAGTTCATAACTCATAAACAGCGGGTTTTTTCAGTGATTCTTTTTTTAAAATATTAAAATAATAAGATACCAAAAACTTAAATTTTTCGGTTTAGAAACGAAATAGTTAGTACAAAATGGTACAAAATTTCTATAACTTCTTTAATAGGAAGCAGTGTAGCTGGCCCCCAAAACGGTGCCGACCACCATTTTTTGCTATTATTTACGTACCAGTAAATCGATTAAAAATAAATTCAAACGTTCATTAAAATAATTTCGGCAACTGCTCCCTTTTATTTGCTTACGAAGTTTTAAATCTTTGCCGAAATTTAAATTACTTTTCAGGCAACATTACCTGCGCGCACTTGTGCAACACTTTGAGTACCTAAAACGTAATTTAGTTTATAGCATAGAGAAAGCAATAGCTAGCGGGATTGACCGGGATAGCAACTATTTGCATAGCTGTATGCTCAACGAATCTCTAGGATTTATCAAAACTGGTTTTTATCGGACTGTTTCCTATAGACATTTTCATCTCAAGAACAATTGATTTTAAGGAGCGTAATTCGTCTATTTTTTATCAGAAATGTGATTTGTAGAGTCAGAACTTCGTAGGACATTTTTTTAATAAAACAGCCATTTCATAGTAACGGATGCGACATCGTACTCAAACAAACGAAATCTTTTTAGTCTCTTGTACATTTTTCTCGGAACCATTTCTGGGAATAACAAGGAAACAGGTACAGAGTGAGCTCAACAAATGGGCGAACCACTGAACTAAAGACGTCCTGAAAGTAAGAGTTAGAGTGCAGACAGTCCAAGCTATTCGTAGATGGTGCGAATGTAGCCAGAACTAAATGACTCGTAGACAAGACACGAAAGGACATTGGACTGCTGACAGGGATGCTGACTGGGCACAATCGGCTGAACAAACATCTGACGCAAATGAGAGTAGCAGGGGATCTCGTGTGTCCCGCTTGCGGGCTCCAAGAGGAAACGACGCAGCACTTAATAGCAGAGTGCGATGCATATATATGCCAGATCAAGGCAGCTAAAGTGGGGATTTCCCACGATCGAGAAACAAGAGCTGCTCTCGCTCAAATGGGCCGACATACTGAACGTAAAGAAGACAGGGAGGCCCTGAGAGAGATTTGCAGTGGAAGTAGGAGCATAGGGGTGTGAAACGGCGTATGGCAGAAAGGGCCCATGAAGAGTCCTAATTGCCAGGCCCACGGGCCGCCTCTGTACTACTACTACAGTACATTTTCTTGTGTAAGACTCCGTATAGTTTGATTTGATGCTATAAAACTGAGAGGGTTTTGCGTTGTTTTGATAAAAATGGTTATGATAGATATGCCATTCTTTTAAAAAAATCGATTCTACAAATTGCGATTCTTATGGAAAATTTTTCGTACGAAAAATGTTTTTAAATTTTTTTAAAAATCCTGGGAAAAAATGGGTCGTTTGCTTAACAATTGAATTTTTTCACATTTTGTAAAAATACAATTTTTAAAATCTAAAAAATTAACCTATGTTATGTTAGGGCCATGATGAACCTTAAAATAATTTAGTTCAATACCTGTTAAATTGTTTTTAGACATGCTAAAATGCACTTATAGTAGGACACGTTTTTGGTAAATTGAAAGATTGTAAAGACCTTTGATTGAAAGAAATTAATAAAAGCTTATGTCTTACATACTTTGAACAATTACAATTTTCGCTGTTTTTTGGATAAAAATAGCCAAATAAAAATATGCACGACACCACTAAAGATGACAGATGACAAAACAGAAATGTTTATTAAACAATCGCCTTAAATGTTACCCCTTAATGGCATAGGCATGATGAACGTTAAAATAATTTAGTTAAATATCTGTTAAATTATTTTTAGATGTGCTAAAATACGCACACACACTTTTTTTGGTAAATTTAAAGAGTGTAAAGAACTTTGAATGAAAGAAATTAATACCATCGTATGTCTTACGTACTTTACGTTTTGGACAATTACAATTTTTGCTGTTTTTGGATAAAAACAGACAGATGACAAAACAGAAATTCTTATTAAACAGGTGTCTTAAATTATTTATATGTTTCTCTAAAATACTTTCTTATAGCCTGCTGTTTTTCTTCAACAACCTTAAATATTTTTCATTTTAAGAGAGAGATAATGTTTTTTGACAGTACTTTTTTTAAATGCTTAAAAAACAGTAAAAACTTGAAAAATTTAAGTGTTTTGTTCTAAAAATCGAAAGTTTGGAAAGAAAACTTTAAAATGTAAGCAAAATCATAGTATAGCATAGTAAGAATTTCTTAAACAAAAACGTTACCCCTTAAATTATGCTAAAATATTTTAAGCCTTAAATTACCATGATAGGCCACCTTGCTAGGCCCGTTGCACGCCCACTATCCATGGTTTCACCCTGGAAGCGTGCCTCTTTTGCAAAAGAACAGATTTTTCTGGGCTGCAACCTTCTTACATCGCTTGAGACCAGCAGATAGTTCCCAAGGTGCAAATCTCTTGACCTGGCCAGAGCCGGACACTCCAGCAGGATATGCAAGGACCATTCTTCATCCTCCATGCACCATCGACACTATGAGACTTCGGCGGTTTCTAGCGTCTCTAGGTGCTTGTTAAGGCGACAGTGTCGTGTTAAGAGCCCTGTTTTTTTTTTAAATAAAAAATTTTAGAAGGAAGTTTGGTAAAGTAGTAAAGCGTTTTAGAATTAATAATTCAGTCACCAATTACTCCAGTTGTCAAATTTTTTCAAACATGCACCCACCAATTTAGTTAACAAGATAGTATTAATTCAAAATTATTCTTATCTCTTTTGTATTTGTAAATAATTTTATAAAAAAGCTTTTTAAATATAACCTTTTATAAAATGTAAAGTGCACTCGAAAATAGGAAATAATTTCTAGAATTCTCACATCATATTTACGATGTTGACTCGAGAAATTTTTATTGATTATGTTATGATTGCTCGCAAGAATCTGAATTCCCTATAAAGCAGAGAAATACAAAGGTAAGTAAATCCAATTTAACTCGACCCAACTTACCCCATCATTTCTCTGATATATGGATATTATTATGATATTAGAATGATAAAAATTATTTTCTACTTTTTAGTGCACTTTATATTTTATAAAAGATTGTATTATATAGTATAAAATTATCATTTTAATTTTTAGATTTGTACCTTATATCGTCCATTTTGAATCCGTCATATGGAAATTTTTCAATCTGATCAAAAATTCATAATCTTCTTCCCTAAAAACACCTATATGCAAATTTTCATTGAAATCGAACAGACTAAATCTCTTTCCCCCTCCACTTCACTCGTTGGCGGGAGGTGAGTACCTGATATATTATTGTATTATCATCGGAACTATAACCGCATACCAAATTTAAAGGCAATCGGATGTGTATAAGTCAGTTAAAATTGGTCCGCCATATTGATTTTTTTAAATCTAATCATATAGTCGTTTTCCTTATCACCAAAAATCTCCATACACCAATTTTGGTTGAAGTCGGTCAAACTTGGGCGTTTTTCCCCTCCACTCCTCTCGTAGGGGGGGGGAGGAGAGGACGGAAAAACTTTAATCGCATACCAAATTTGACATCTAAAATTTAGTCAAAATTGAGTTGCAAGATTTGATCCGAATATACAAACTTAACTTAATAAAAGCATTAGTTTCACTGCCTGCTTCAATGCGTTCCAATAACGTATATTGTGCGTGGCCCTATCTTTTTGTGACTCTTCGCTGTTACTATGTTGTCTATGGTTTATAGTGTCGCTTTAAATTATTTCAAATTCTAAAAGCAACATAAACGCGATCATTTTGCTTATTAACGAGTTTTAACGAAGCTTTGCTGCAGAGCCTTTGTAACTAAATGAAAACTTATATAATTATCTTGGATATTAAATTAATCTTTGATTATTGCTAATTCTGAAAGAAGTTTGCTGTGTGGTTGATTGATTGATTGATTGATTTACTACGTCGCTATGTTCTAAAGTGTCCTCTGAGAGTCTCCCCCCCCTGAGGAAATGCCTCTTCTAGAGTTCTCCAGTAATTAAGTGCCGGGCACTCAAAGGTAATAATGTGAGAGACTAAATCTTTTTCCCTCTCCACTTCACTCGTTGGGGGGAGGTGAGTACCTGATATATTATTGTATTATCACCGGAACTATAACCGCATACCAAATTTAAAGGCAATCGGATGTGTATAGGTCAGTTAAAATTGGTCCGCCATATTGATTTTTTAAAATCTAATCATATAGTCGTATTCCTTATCCCCAAAATCCTCCATACACCAATTTTGGTTGAAGTCGGTCAAACTTGGGCGTTTTTCCCCTCCACTTCTCTCGTAGGGGGGGAGGAGAGGACTGCCTAATAATACAATATTATTGTATTATCACCGGAAATCGCATACCAAATTTGACATCTAAAATTTAGTCAAAATTGAGTTGCAAGATTTGATCCGAACATACAAACTTAACTTAATAAAAGCATTAGTTTCACTGCCTGCTTCAATGCGTTCCAATATCTTTTTGTGACTCTTCGCTGTTACTATGTTGTCTCTGGTTTATAGTGTCGCTTTAAATGATTTCAAATTCTAAAAGCAACATAAACGCGACCATTTTGCTTATTAACGAGTTTTTAACGAAGCTTTGCTGCAGAGCCTTTGTAACTAAACGAAAACTTATATAATTATCTTGGATATTAAATTAATCTTTGATTATTGCTCATTCTGAAAGAAGTTTGCTGTGTGGTTGATTGATTGATTGATTTACTACGTCACTATGTTCTCAAGTGTCCTCTGAGAGTCCCCCCCCCCCCAAATGTAATAATGTGAGAGGCTGATTCATCGTCCTCATCACACAGCCTACAAATGGGTTCTTCCTGAAAAATTCCCATTGTGTGCAGATGCTTCCTCAGTGCGCAGTGGTCAGTTCCATCACTATTCTAATCTGACCTCTCGAGAGCCTAAGTATCTCCTCGGTCCACCGTTCTAGAACGCCAAGCACTGAGATTTTTGCTATACCGAACACAGGTTCAAGTCCTCCGAGCTAGGATATCTGCATTTTTGTTACCACCCACCCCTGTGTGCCCCGGCACCCACGCAACTGTTGCCTTGTTGTGGTTGGCTAGGGTTATTAGAAGCTGTAGGCTGTAGGCAGTTCCACACTAGTTTGGAGTTTATTTGTTGGCATGCTAAGACATTTATTGCTGCTTGGCTGTCCGAGAATATCCGTGATATACTTGTTGGAATATCTCGTTCTCAGATTCTCCCGCAAAAACATTTCAATTGAATATATTTCGGCTTCGAATACAGTGGGCGACACGCAGTTTGGATTTCGTGGTGGGTTCGGGACAAGAGAGGACTTTGGCATTCAAGTCTTAGTTCAGCGGTCTAGGGATGTGTCGTCATAGATTATGAGAAAGCATTTGATCGAATCCAACACGAAAATCTCATAGAATCGCTAAAAGAAGTTGGTCTAGATGACCCAGATCTAAAGATAATTGCTAATCTATACTGGAATCAAAGTGCTCAAATAAAGGTTGATGGCCAACTGTCCGAAGAGGAGTACGCCAAGGTTGTATATTGTCTCCGCTGTTGTTTAATATCTATAGTAACAAAGTAATAGAGAATGCACTTCATAACTGCGAAGAGGGTCTGACCATAAACGGCATAAAAAGAAACAACATACGATATGCCGACGACACTGTCATAATAACAGACACGCTGGAAGTAGGGCCGCAAGAGTTGTTGAATCAAATTGCTGCCAAAAGTTCGCAATTCGGGCTTAACTTAAATGTTGGAAAAACAAAATGGATGGTCATATCCAAGGAAAAGAACATCCGAGGCATGTTAGAAGTAATTGGGTAGCAAGTCGAAAGCATGGATTCATACAAATACTTGGGTTGTCTCCTCAATAAGAACTGGGACAACATGCAAGAAGTCCGTGCAAGAATTGAACAGGCCCGATCATCTTTTATCAAAATGAAATCAGTGTTATGTAGTCGCAATCGTAATACCACTCTCCGAATTCGCATGCTTCGCTGTTATGTTTTTAGCATCTTATATTATGGCATGGAAGCATGGACACTGACTGAGGCCATGGGCAAAAAGTTGGAGGCATTCGAGATGTGGTGTTGTCGTAGAATACTAAGGATATTTTGAATAGATCTAGTAACTATTGCGGATGTTTTCCTTAGAATAAATAAAGAGCTTGAAGTTTTATTTACCATCAAAAAACGAAAACTTGAATATTTTGGCCATATTTTGAGAAATGACAAATATAAACTTCTAAAATTGAGAATAGAAGGCAAAATTGAAGGCAGAAGAGGTCCAGGTCGCTGACGGATATCATGGCTTAAAAATCTTAGACAATGGTATGGTATTAGTACTACGACACTTTTCCGAAAAGCAGTGGACAGGGTGCAGATCGCGCTGATGATAGCCAACGTTCGAAGAGTTCATGGCACTTGAAGAAGAAAGAATACAGTGTTGTGATTCCCCAGTAAAGCAAACCAGTTGAATCGTGTAGCTAGGCCATATACTCCTGCACCTGTCCCACCATCCATTTTGGATCCATAAGTATACCATACCAACTTACCAAACTGTACTAGTGAGTCTTCCGTTTTATTTTCCCAGTTAAGCTGGGTTTGAAAGGGCTTGCTTGAGTTTGTTCTCGGGATCATGTTATCACTTCTCATATCAAACAGCGAGTTTGTGACAACATTTTAATTATTTTGGTATGTCCTGATGTAGGCCCCCTTTCTAGCCTTCGATTTTTGCTGTGTGGTTAGTTGTCTTTTTTTTCGAAACAGAAACGTCAAAAATACAAAGTATTATATTGATTGTAAAAGACTCTTATTCTATGAATATAGTGAATGTAAAAAAACGGTTTGTACGAGACTCATGCTGATTTGTCCTGCTGAACCGAATATTTCCGACAAAATGACAGTCGGCACAGTTGTTTTTTGGAATACATCTAGCCTTTTTCTAAGCATAATTTATGTTAAGAGTGTTTTTGCTCGGGACGAAAAGACAGTTAATTTCTTTTTTCCTTATCCCCAGGAGGAGGATTGTGGCAGGATTTACGCCGACAAAAATTGAAACTGGATGTGTGCTAGTCAAAAAAAATTGTAACAAAATTACATTTTATTGTATATTTTACACACAGCCGTGTATGATGTTTACACAATTATGTAATAAGTTTACACAATTATTAGTTATACAACTTAATAAAAAAAAATACACATTTGATTTTTTTTACAAATTCAAGGTACCTATAAAATTTGACCTGGCTCATATACTATATTATTATTAAAGCTTATATCAAATAAGTAACATTTCTAGCTTTCTACCATTAGCAATTTTTTTGTGCATTTATTAAAAAACACTTGATTTAGGATACTCGATGGCTTTTATTTTGACGTAATGGCGATAATTTTTCGGGTAATGTGAATAATTTTTTAAAACTAAATGCTTCGTTAACTATTGTCCACACTTAGAGATTTTGTAGACATTGATAAGATCTATATTTTCTTTTATGTAATAAACAGTTTTCTTTAGGTAAAATCATTCAAATAAAGCAACAGATATATTACAATAATGAATGTTATGTTTAACAGAAATTACAACGTAGCTATACCAACATTTTAAATACCAACATTTTTCCTTTCATGGGTGAAATAAATTTTGATAGTTTGAGCATAGAGGCTCCGACAGTTTTCGCAAAAAACTGAGACCATCTTTTAGCCAAAATAACTAGTCTTAATTTATTCAAAATGTCGTCTTCTTTCGATTTTTAATTTTTTTTAAGGAACTTGACGACTTTTGTAAAAATGTTAAATTTTTGTATCCATAGGCTAATTGCCATACATTGACCAATTTGAGTATACTTTGCAGCTGTCTCCTTGTTATACCTAAGAGTGGTTCCGGCCCCACGTATTGAGTGCTGGCCCCGATCCGAGCGAGTTCATCCGCCATTTCGTTGCCCGACACTCCCGTGTGTCCCGGTACCCACATCACTGTAACTCTTTTGTCTTGACTCAAGGCTTCCAGTGCTTCTACGCACTCTTCCACCAGAGTATTGAAATTTTTGGCGCACTGAGTGCCTTTAGGGCTGCTTGGCTGTACCCCCGTGCACCCCCGACTGATGCACGTGCCCCTTAGGATGCAAGTTTTCTTTCTCTAAGAGGACTTAATTTTGCCTGACACCTCTTTGTCGAGGGCAGGGATCTTTAGACTGCGTAGCAAGTATACACAGTGGACCGCCGGCTTTACACCCCTACCGAAGGGCGGTCTTACTACATGTTAGACTTGCATCTATCTAACATCGCTACCGTCCCAGCAGAACTTAGTTGACGGTAGACTTTTCTCCCCAGCAGCCCGCCGTCATATAGGTTGACCCGAAAATCGAGGTCCCGGTTTCGCTCGTCGAGGTCGCCGTCGGAGTCTTCAGATGCATCTCTTTGGAGTGTTCCTGCTACCCGAAGGTGGTACCGCCTCTTCCAAGTCACCCTCTATCCACTCTCGCTACCAAATCTGTCAGAGTCCAGCCGTGTCCCATGGAGTCCCGATCTCGGAGAAGTCCAGGTCGTCCTTTTTTGGGTCACCGGCTAGTCTCCTCTACCCAGTTTGGTGGAGTCCTCAGCCGTCCACCTTTGAGTCCCGCAAAGTTTTCGGTGCAGTGTTTGTTGTTACTCTATGCACAACGTCAACTGCGGAGCTGCTGCGAAGTGGGACCGCCCGTCTTCGTCTCGAGTCGCATTCGGTGTTGTGTGAAGCAATATGTACTTGCCGAGATCCGATCCTGCGATCTCTGTTCTGCAGGCTAAGACGCTGTTCACTGTCCTACGGCGACCCCCTGTTTTGTAAATAAGAAAGTTATGATTTTTTTGAATAATACCTTTGTAAGCCATCTTTAATCGAAGATGGTGGAGGAAGCTGGCGTCCATTTTTTACTAACTACTACAGTGGTAAACTAGCACTAGCTTCTGTCAAAAATCGAGCTTCATCCGAAAAACTTCCCCTATAGCCTGTTTTGAAGCTAAAGTTCTTGCGCAATGATAAATCTTTCAAATATTTGTCATAAAATCGCACTACTTTTTCACTACCTTTCCCTTATTGGGAATGAGGCTTTTTATATTAACGAAACTCGAATAGTATATTAAAATAGCAGTTGTTAAAGCACCATTGGTTATTATAAATTAATTTTATAATTTCACTAATTATAGTTTGCTATCGGTTTAACAGGCAATAACCAATTTTTGCAATCTGCAAATTAAATTGTTTGTTCACCATGGTTTTGTTAATAATTTAAAATCAGATAAAGCTTTGCGTACAAGTCGTCCATATTGTTGCGGACATTTAAATGTTTTTAAAGATTTTGTTATTTAATTTTTCTATTTTTTGTTTCCTCATATTAGATAATCTTTTAGTAAAATGAGATCATCAAACTAGCGCTCTCCGGCATGCACCCTGGGACGTAATTTAACTGTAATGAGCCAATTTTGAAAACTAATAATTGTGCAATAAATTAAAATTAATAATAATTAATTTAGCCGTGCACACACTAGGCGAACAAATCAAATGAACAGAAACGCATGTATTCTCTGAATTACGAATTGGCTTCCGCTAACGCTTTGTTGAAGACTAAACCACAAATTAATACACCAAATACCAGTCAAGAGAGTGTCTCTGTTAATTAATCTTCCAATTTTACATCCTTTTACAAATACAATCGTAAGAAAATTAATGGTAAAAAAGGGTATAAGCAATATTCTAATGACAACTTTGCAGGTTTCTTTTTGTCGCGGTTACGGTTAACCTTGGTTCTAAAATTTCCCAGAAGTATAAGCAAAAGAAGGAGACCTCGATTGTGTAATATTTTTGAATATTGTTTAAATTTACAGATAATTTTTTATGTTTACATGTGGATACAATTAAAAGTTTTTAATTTTTATGAATCTCCTGATTATACTTAAATTTTCATATCAAAAATGCTATGACGTCATGTATTAGCTGACCTGAACAGAAAAAATCGATGTAGACAGCGCATTCTGTCATATTCGATACCTTGAGAATCGGAACCAGTCTACTTTGCCGGTTCAGAATGGTTGCGGTTTTCAAGGTATGGATCTTCACAGGATGTGCTATTTATGTCCATTTGTTCTGTTCATGTCAGCTAGTAGATGACGTCATAGCATTTTATACTTCTAGGAAATTTTAGGACCAAGGTTAACCGTAACCGCTACAAAAAGAAAAGAGCTCTTATGAAAATAAACCTATTTAAGGTAAAAATAAAAAATTACATTAGAAAAATACAGGGTTCTTAAGCAAATGCTTAGGGGGCCAAGCAGCCGTGTATAAGACACAGACAAACGGAAAAGCACATTAGGCAGAAAAGGATGGGCATGGGGCGATGTTGTCACTAGATCTTACACGTAGTAAATCCATTCCAGGTTGTTGTTTTCTAATGTTTTCCATTTTTCATATCTTTAGGACTGGAATAAAAATTGTTTTTGCTCGACTTTAATGCCAAACTGATGAAAGATATCGTAAAAAAAATATTTTTCGGCTTTTCATTTTGTAACCATTGTCCTTACGCACTGTTTACAGGCTGGAGACTGAGATACATGCAATTGCCTAACCTAAACCGTTCATACACAGCCGGAGAAATCGACTGAGATATTTCCGTAGAAACTTTATCAAGTTGGACGGGTTGACGCCTTCGAACGTCCAACCCGGGTTTTGCACTTTGATTCGAAATCAAAAAGGAGGAACAGTCAGATGTGGGGCCGTGCACAAATTACGTAACGGTGATCTTACCAATTTTTGACCCCCTCCCTATGTAATGTTTTGTAACGGTTTGGCACGCCACTCCCCTAATATTACGTAACGATTTTAAGACCACTACCCCCCCCCCAAAAAAAAAACTTTTCACTTATTTTCATTCCAAATTTTCTTAGTTTCACACAAATGCAAACGCTTTTGACAACCCCCCTCCCCCCTACGTAACGTTTTGTAACCCCCCTCCCCCTATGACCATTACGTAATTTGTGCATGGTCCCTGTATCCCAGTGGAGGAGGGCGAGAAAATTGATATTTTTTTCTTAAAAATTATACTCTTTAGACCTATTTCTTTGCGTTCCCGAAATTACGTAATTTTTGAAAAAAAATTGTAAGCGGCGCCATTTTTATTTCGTGCTTTTTTCGGTTCGGCTAATTTAATTGAAAAATTTTTGCCTGCGGCGCCCTTTATCTTCTCACTCGAAACCAAGATCCCCCGTTTTAGGAAAACTGATCCCGTCTCTGTTTCTAAATTTTTTAGAATAAAAGTAGAGTATGACCATGGGTGAAATAATTTTTTTCTACGGTATGACGAAAATTTCGAGAAAGTTGAAGAAAAAAATAAAAAAAGTGGCAGAGCTCAAGTTTTTCGTAAAAACAACGTTTTTTTTTTTAGAAACAGAGCAAAATAAATCTTTTCACCCCTTTTTGGGTGTTACAAATATTGGCAGCCCCTTATTTTTCGCTTTTACCCTCCCGCTAGTTTTGAAGAATTGGTTCGCTACATGCTTCGAGATCATGTCATAAAACACCTCGAAAATATCAAATGTAGTGTAGGGCCAGCTTTATTTAAAATCAATAATATCGCAAGCAAAAAGCTCTGCAGGAAAAACAGCGCCGTTTATTGATTTCTTTGGCTGCTAGTGCTAGCTGCATGGTTTGGCCGTTTTCGGATAGATGTCACTAGGAGAACAGAATGGAAAGAAATTTAATTAAAAGCGAAGATATTTCTTTCTAATTTTAACAACCTCACGAGTTTATCGCTCAGTATCGTAAATAATGGACCCTTCCGCCTCCTTTAAAAGCTGTGGTTTGGACCTGAAAACATCTAATTTTTTCCTCGATCATCTCATGATGTGGCCGCTATCTAGCGGAATTTGCAGATATCTTGTCAACGGTTAGTATTGCAACTATGATTTATGCTCACAATGAAAGAGTGGCGACAATTTTTTATCATGAAAGCAGTCCGGAGATAATAACAAACTGGCACCCTACCTGTTTCTTTTGTGCGCGCAGAACTTTCTATGCCATTTCTGTTTGATTTATTGAAATCCTACCCCTAAGGAAAATCTTAGGAACCCTGTATAACCGAAGTTTATTTTCTTTACAGGTGCCTGGTATCCATTCATAAATCTGCTGATTTGCATTTCTTCCAAACCTTATCTGCTTGTAGGTTTCAGACATACAGTGTGTTATGAAAATAAGTGAATTATAGGGTATTATAATATACCTACGAGGTGTAGGGGTAGCTAAGTATGTAATTCCCCCTTCCTAGAAAAAGGCTTAGATTGAGTTTCATCATTTTTCTTTTTCTTGTTTTTACCATCAAACTTGCGTTTTTGTCCTCTGGAAATATTGACAGTACACATTTCTGTAACATTTCCATCATCAACATCATTTGTTTGACTTCTTCGCTTAAATCATTTGGAGAGCGAATACGGATGACTGATCTTGTAGTAGATTTTATCCCAATACTGTTACAAAAATGCGGGTATAAATGATCACCATTATCCAGAACTATGAGTTTTTGTGTAAAAGTTTTTCATGAGAAAGTTTTAAATTTACTATGTGTGTTCATGAAAGAAGCTATGTGATTTATTTCATCCAAACGCGATTTATTTAATTTTTTTTTGTAATTTTTGTAAGCTGTATAACCTTGGATAGCAGGTTGTTGTTTATGTTCATAAGATAACTGTATGAATTTCGATGAATATTTTTTTCATGTTGACAGGATTTTGAAATTACTTCGTGTACCGGTGTGGTGATCAGCACAATTTGTGGTGTTATTTGATTGGTAGTGACTGCAACCAGATGCATTCTTTTTTTAATTATGTCAACAATAGTCTTCTTCCTATTGTAGGTGGTATTTGAAATAATGCGTATCTTCAATCTTCTCACAAATCTCATTTTCATATTGAAAATATCCATTCTTGTTAAAGAATAGGTAAGGTTTAGGTAAGGAAATAATTCTCCCTTGGAGTGGAATAGGTTACATAAAAAAAAAATTTTTAAGTGAAAATTGAAAACTATTCTCTCTCCCCTAAAATCCAATTAAATTCCCATACTGTGACGATTTTTAAACATATAGAAACATCCTTGATTATGAAATTCAGTTGTTGCATACAAATACAATATTAGTGAACTTTTTAAAACTTGCAAATGTAATTGCATTGGTCAATTGATCCAACTGATTTCATAAATCTTTCAATTCACCAATAGCAAAAATAAAGCTTTAGGAATTGTTGGTATATCTTTTATATCTTTTCTTATATGGATAACGACGGTAGATATTTAGTGTGGAGGAATATAACGGGATTTCGGTCAAACCTATTTTAATTTAATTGACTCTTTAACAATAACAAGCTTTCGGAACTACTTTGTTCCTTGTTCAGGGCTAAAATATGAAAGTAATGTTTGAAACGCTTAGTGAATTTAATGTGTCTCTTGGAATATTTTAAATAGGTGAGTCGTCTCACAGAGCAACTCAATATTACTTATTTATGTTGATTTACTATTTTATTTTACCTGGCTAATTTTATAATGCGATCATAAGTAGTTGTTTTCTTATAAAAAAATAATAACACAAGTTTAGTAAAATGTATTCATAATAATTAGTTACAATTTTTAATAATAATATAAATTGACGCAGAGAGCTTAAGCTGCATATTTCTATATTATTATTTTGCGCCATTGCGGAGTGCTTGAGTCGCTTAGCCGGCGTTACAGTGAAGTGCTGGAGCCTTCGTTCCAATCCTTATATTATTTGTACTGTCGGAGTATTTGAGCCGTACAGTATGATGCAGTGGAGTGCTTGAGCCACTTGCATATACCTTGTATCATTGTGGAGTCTTTGAGCCACTGGATACTATCCCATACCCTAAACCTTTCCTTAATTCTCCTTGATGGAGAAACTAAACTGCTATGCTTATTTTAGCACTTTTGGGTGACAGACACATAGGGCGCATCTTTCTATTTACTGTAAATAAATTTAAAAAATATTTAAATAAAATACATTTTTGAAAAATATGGAGTTCCCTAAATTTTAATTTCTGTCAAAGGCAGTTCCTTTACTTCAAATAAATTTAAGTTATTTTGCAAACAAAATAACGTTAATCAAATTCTTAATACAGTGACCACCCCAAAAGCAAACAGACAAGTTGAACTGTTAAATAACACGGTACTCGCGGCTTTTTTACCATCTATACTAGAGGAAGAAATCTGGGACGAGCAGGTGCCTTCAGTCCATTTTGCTATTAAAAATGTTGTAGATAAATCTACAGGAAAAACTCCCAGTCAATTATTGTTTGGTTACACCCCACGTAATAGTAGCGATGGTTTATTAGTAAATGAAATAAAACAAATTTCCAATATATTCAAAAACCTAGTAACAATACGAAAAGAAGAAGCCGGTAAAATTCAAACAGCCCAAGACAAACAATAACATCATATTGACAAAAAGAGAAAGAAACCAAAAACATATAAGGAAGCAGATTTGGTAGTAATTATTAAACAAGTACCTTCGACTGGTACTAGTCGCAAACTAGCTCCTATTTATAGTGCTCCAATGGTGGTTAAAAGTGCTCTGCCAAATGAAAGATATATCGTCAAAGATATGACAGGTTTACATCGCTCTTTACATTCTGCTATATATGAAAAGACAGTCCCTGGGCAATACCTGAAGGAGTTTCTAATCATAATACTGATGAACAAAGTGGTGAAGATGAAGTACCGATGTCGTCAGATGATATAAGCAAGGAGTATCTCGGGACGAGATATTCGCAGGAAGGCCGACTGTAAAAAGTAAGTTTTGTACACTACATATTTTTACTTGCTATCGTAGTAACGACTGCAGTCACCCATTAGATAAAGAACGGTCCTATTAATACATAATACTTATGAGATAATTTTCTAAGCAAACGCTTGAAAGCCATATTGGCTTGCGTTGATCTTTTTAGTATACGTTAGGGCCTTCTGTCGTTTAAATGTAAATTTAAAGTGTCTCTTGGAATATTTTAAATAGGCGAGTCATTGATTACTATTTTATTTTACCTGTTGTTGTTTTGTTATAGCATAATAATAACACAAGTTTAGTAAAATGCATTCATACTAATTAGTTAAAATTCTTAACAACAATATAAATTGACGCAGAGTGCTTGAGCAACACCGTTCTCAACTAAAAAGCCAGTTAACTCATTTTCGTCGTGACATAATGACACCAAACTGACAGAAAATCCATGTTTTACTTGTCAATTTGGTTATAAAAATGGCAGCCACAATAGGCTAAAGGGCACTGAGGCGGTAAGAGTTAACAGGCTTTTTAGTTGAGAACGGTGTTGATTTGAGCTGCATATTCCTATATTATTATTTTACGCTATTGTGGAGTGCTTGAGCCACTGGCTTTATTCTAATCCTTATATTATTTGTACTGTCGGGGTGTTTGAGCCATACAGTACGATGCAGTGGAGAGCTTGAGCCACTTGTATATACCTTGCCACCATACCCTATACCCTACCTTAATTCTCCTTGATGGAGAAACTAAATTGCTTAGCACATGGCGCTTCTTTCTATTTTTACTTTAAATATCACTACAGTAATTAACTTAATATTTTCTATAATTAAATATATAAATAAAATATATAAGGTAAGTTGAATGCTCAGGTTACCATTTTAATTCCAGGTATGTCACGTCCTACTGGCACCAAACCAGATCAATGGCACTTATGTATGTCTTTATGTGTTGAATCAGATCTGCAGAAACCATTATTATCCTAGTCTTAGTTTTGTCGTAAACGAAGGTTAAGCTTAATAAAAAACGGCCATTTTTGAAAATTTCAATCTAATTTCTAGCTCACCCTGTACATATTGGGAAAAGTGCCCATGATGAAAATTGATCATTGGGACCCCTCTATAACGTAATAAAGTATAAAAAAAATGTATCCGAAACACATCCCTATAAGAAAATTGCAGGGTTTTTTAATTGTACCTATAACGTTTATCATTCAATAAACAGAAAAAATAGCTCTTGTTTTCACTTACCGGTGGGAGTAGGAGTCATCGGGACCATGTCGTACACCACCTCAAATTCGTACTGTTTTAGAAACTTTAATTTTCTTGCCAAGCTGGTTTTTGTTGTCGTTATGGCTTTTGTATATTCTCTCTGGCCGAACGACTTGACTGGAACGACCATTCCCAAATAAAGTGGTCGCACCTTACCGCTGCCTTTTTCAGCAGGTGTTGCTGGAGGCTGGATATACTCCTCAATGGGAGACTCTTCTTGAGGAGCAGTCGTTGTCGTTGTTGTCGATCGGACTCCCCAACCTAAAACAAAATAGGTAATAATATTCTTCCAAGTAGTGTTTATAATAAGACAATGAAAATCCAGGCTTTTAAAACAACTTTTGAGAGTACCATCACCACCTACTTCGATCAAGAACACTCAGGTGGAAGAGTGTATTAAAGCACTGGAATTCCTGAATCAAGGCAAACAGTAATGTAGGTTAACCGACCAAACGTGACCAGTCTCAAATAACTGAGAGGAACATGAAAAAAAAGTTGAATTGCTAATAAAAGGTATACTGACCGAACATTAGGGGCAGAAACAACTTCATCTGTCAGACCTGTGACTGTGACCTGACTAGATCTTACATAAATAAATTTTTAGCAAAAAAGAGAACCCGTGGAGGAAAACTGAAAGGTAAGGCTTTGATTGATCGCCGATGCAGTACCCTCTTCACATACGCCGATCAATTCCTACCATTTTAGTGTTCTTTTATCAACCTTCCCCGCCATTTTCACTCAAAAGTGACAAAAAATCTATTCTTTTTTTGAAGAACTACCCTCATTTGTGCCTGGAAATCCATCCTAGATTTTTCCGCTTTCAACTTGGACAAAAAGGAGCCGATGACGATCCATCTACGAATCAAGTAACAGGGATAGGGGTATAGCAGAGAAAAAGGTGGATGATCTTGAAATTGAGGAGCTGTAGCAGTAAAAAGCAATAGAGGTTTGATAAAAAGTACACTAGAGTTTCAAACTTCCATTGTCTTTATTTTTGACTTTTTCACAACGTTTCAAATGCTTATGTACCTGCAATCATCATCAGGTGAATACTAATAAAAAAAACTAACACTTGTTGTCCTTGAGTAGCTTCTGTTCAATAATTTGAAGTCATTCTCCCAGTGGTACGTTCATGTATAAACTAACAAACTGGTCGTCAGGTTGTTAATAGCATAAGAAACTGCATCACATTATCTCTGGAAAATAGAAGAAAATAGCTTGCTTTTCTTGACGTTCTAGTCACCAAAAATAATTTAACCATAATCAGTTCCGCATATCGCAGAACATACTGGACAATATCTAAACTTCATATCAAACCACTCCACATCAACCAAACTGGGAATTGCAAAATCTCTTATAAATCGAGCCACCTATATCTGCAACACAGAAGAAGCTTTAAACAAAGAAAAGACAAAAATTCAATCCGTTCTGCGAAGGAATGGTTTCTCGAACTACACGATCAATAAAACTCTTCAGAGCACATCAATACAAAAGACGACAGACGAAAATACTGAAAGAAAGGCAACACTAATAATTTCATACATAAAAGGAATCTCAAAAAAGATATAAGGAATTGGCAACCAATACCATCTTCGGACTGTCTTGAAAACGACCACAACAATAAGAAGTCAATTAACCATATCGCCACAACATCAAGAACTAAATTTACCAGGTATCATACGAGTGGATCCATGGAAGTTCACCTTACAGAACACAAACGCGAAACTCTGCAAGGGGACATAACAGGATCAAAAATAGCTCACCAATCCTGAGAAAATCAACATCATATGGAATGGAAGAAGGCAAAGATCATCGCCAAGGAGGAAAATCTGTTCAAGCGGAAGTTCGAAGGAACAGCAAACCCATACTTTTCGGAGGTAACAGATTTCAACTGCGAAAGGGCGGAGCTAACCAAGTGTAAAATTTATGGTTTACTGAAATAGTTTAGTTCTACAGGTTACTGAACATATGCATATAAAATTGGGTGCTCTTAGTTTGCATAGTTGCAGATACGTAAGCATTCGTAGTAAAAAATAAAGACAATTGAAGCTCGAAACTCTAATTTACTCTTAACTTCCACATTGTCTACCACCCTTAAACGACAAAAAGTACAAAGTTACAATACCGGAACAGAATATGTGGCAGAGGAAAAAATTCCGAGCAGAATTATGTAAAGATGGTCTGCTACACAGATGTTTAAAAAGTTAGCCATTTGCCAAACACGCTAAGGCGTTTTATTATCCATCCTTACCGGGGGTAAGGGTTGGCAGGGAGGACATAAATATATGTTTCAAATGTCAGGCTACCCTAAAGGAGTAGGGAAGAGCTCCTCCCCAGAAACTTAGATGTTATTGTGAACATAGTGCAAAATAACCACATTATGTTCTGGGTTCATACGGCCCAACTAGCAGCCCTGGCGTAACCTTGTCCAATAATAGGTACTAATGTCGCAGAACCCGGTGATGCTGCCTCTGATGTCGCCGTTAACAGATGTAAAATTACAGGTGGGTTTGGAGTCTATTATTAAACCCACAGAAGGACAGGAACCAATGAAGGTGGTATGGTGATTATACCATACATTTTTTTTACAAAATATATTTACATTTTGTTGACCTTTTGCATTTCAATGTACAATCCCTCCCAACTTGCTAACTTTTTCTTGGTTTAATTAACAATTTCAGAACCTATTATTATTGAGCAAGGTTACGCCAGGGCTGCCAACTGGGCTGTATGAACGCGGAACATAGTGTGGTAATTTTGCACTATATTCACAATGGCACCTAAGCTTCTGGGGAGGGGCTCTCCCCGGCTTGGAGTGTTAGAAGTGGGCACACGCACTGTCAAGTCAAGAGGGTAACGCTGATGTCAGTAGTATTACCGACTTTTTTGACCTTAAGTTCCGATAATACTGTCTTGATAAAAATTAGAGGTTTTAAGAAGTGATCTTATGCGGCTATGGGTTTTATATTATACAGTTTTAAATGATTTTTAAATTAAAAAATATATTTTACAGAAAACTTTTGTGTTTGCTTATTTTAATTAATTAGGTAAATTGAATGGTGGTGGTGAGATTTCCCGTTGGGAAAATTTAAAGAGGTAAAGTTAATAAAAGGGTGAGAAACTTTTCCCGGCGCTGCTTGCGATTTTTAGTTAAGCAACGTTTTGTTGGTAAATAGTATGTTGTCTAGATTAGGTGGGAGGGTTAAAATGTATCATCTGAAAGTAAAATTTGCTTAGGATAAAAAATGTGTCTTTTTGTTCGTCTTAATCCAGAATAAAAGAGACCAATTAAGTGCATTTGGCATATTTTAGAAATAGGTCGTTGGTTTTAAAACCCATTTTTTAAATTTAGTGTTCGATATTTCTTTTACGTTTTGGCTTTTCTAGCTTGTTTTCTTGTTACAAAAGACTCTTTCATACTTTCTTATGAGATTAAGATGGTAACAATATTCTAATTCTATACTTTTTTAAACGTTATAGTTTGGAGACCATTAAAATCGATACTTTTAAGCAATACATGCGAAAATAAAGCAAGACTCAAGCGGTACATAATTAATTTCGCACGTAGTGACGGGGCTTAGAAAATCAAACCTGACTCCTATCAGAGCCATTGAATATCGACTTAGTACATACCCAGCAAACATCGATCTATTGGTACTTTACTAATATTTTACTTTTACGGCTGGCAACTGCTGACACCGGCAATGATATGCATTTTTGTTATTATTTTTATAAGGCGGAGTTTGCATATTTTAAAAAAGTGCCAAAAAAGCAACATTTTAGTACTTTGTTTTTAATAAAGCAAGAAATTGCACTTTATTTTTTAAAAAATCTTAGTGCAGCCAGAGTTAATGGCAATAAAACCTTCTTTAAGTATATCCAAACAAGTGATTTAAAAATATTTTGGTATAAGCAAAGAATAAATAAACTTCCGGAAGTAAAAATAGATCATGTAAAAATTTGTACAAAAAAATACAAAAAATCAAGCATATTATTAGTAGTGGCAACCATGTACAACAGAGGTTAATATCAGCAAGTGTTGTACAAAACACTTACATCTTGTTACAAAATAGCTAGCTTGCATCTATTGTAAGTAGATGGCGCTACTTTCAATATTTTTGCTCCACAGAAGATACTACTATTGGATATATTTGTTTAGGCAGCGAGAACTGGTATGATATGGTATAACTAGAAAATTATTATCAAGTAAATTAAGAAATATGATGGTGATCCATCTAAGAATCATTATCCTGTTCTGGATCTATGCGGGATGGGATTAGTCCTAAATGGGACTTTTGTGGAAAATTTAGGCCATTCCTATTCCCTGGGATATTTTCGGGGATATCCCTGGGATATACTATGCTATTAGGGTGTCGGATTATGTTGTTTGTTTTATTTTGTAAGGCCTTTTGTGCTTCTGAACTCGGGCTTACTTTGGGGGGCCTTGGAGCTAATTAAGCGACGGAGAGCAAGGGCGTGGGTTCAAAGATAGGACGTTTGTTGGTCAAAGACCAATTTTAAAGAAAAGGTTAATTTTAGATCGAGAAATAACTAGAACAATCTAGCATAACTTAAAAAAATAATTGAGAGTTAAAAAAAAGACCCTGCTCTTAAAGTCGATAGCTTAAGAAATTATTAGGACCAATAATTTTCTCAAAAAAATAACGCAAAATAGTTTCTTTCTATGTTTCTTTTATAGCTTTTTTGTTGTAAAGATAATTTTATAAACACTCATATTATACAACCATGTAACTGCAAAAAATGTTTATTATAAAAATAAGGAACGCAAAAATATAAGCAGCCACAATCTTTAGTATCAAAAGGTTTAAAAACAATATAATTAATTAACCTACAGGTATGTGGATAGAACCATAAAATAATATAACTATTTTAGGGACAAACTTCACAGAAAATAAAAATGGATACGTACACGAACACCTTAAAAAAATATAAAAACATTCTATGAATTTTGCAAAAATAACAATTGCCCCTAAGTCGAAAAATTGTAAACATTCGCAGCTATCCAAGCACCCAAAATCCTAGAGTAGGTAGAGCTTCCAAAGTCCCAAGGAAGAAACGACGTAAAAAAAGGAACTCCACCAAAATTGTGCGAATCCAAAGAATCCAAAGGAAAGTAGTTTGAGACCTCAGTTCTTCAGATAGATTACAAATCGATAAAATGGCTTGAAGCGGGAAGGTTAAGCAACGATTGTAGACGAAAGCCTATTTGGTAGACAGATTCCTAATTTGCAGTTTTGTAGATAGAAGCCTATTGAGAAAAAATTAATAATACCACCGGGGAAAAATATAAATTAGCTGGTTACAGAACAAAACAATAAAAAAATAGACAAAAAAATAGAAAAGTAGTTACCTGCTCTTTAACCACGACACTGCAATAAACGTCACAAAACGTTTTCAATTTACTGAAAATCAGTGATGTGAACTCAAGCTTTGATTGATGCCCGCGAAAAGATGCGTGGGAGTTTTGTTAAAGAGAGTTCATAAAAAACTAAAGTTTAGAAGTGGTACTGGTTAAGCGAAAGGAACCAATCAGAAGCTACAGTGTAATTGCGCCAAAAATTAGTTATTAAATTGTTGTCTATTTTAAAGAGTTTAATTAGTTTATTCATCATACTGAAAAATTATGAAAATGCATTTCCCTCTTAAAAGGACTAATTTCGAATTTGAAAATTTAACGGTTTCTGACAGTATACCGCTTTAATATTATTAGTAATTTTACTGTAGTATTAACCTTTGCAAGGTTTGTCTAATTATTTAGTTCAATGAGAACAATAACGAGTGCTACTACAAAAATCTGAAATTAAGAAGCAAAGGAAAGAAAATTCAACCACTACTTATATAGAAAAGTGGTGCAAGTTCGTTTAATAGTTATTTTTAAAGTAAGGGTACTTTATTTTGGATGGTATACTTGTACAGATGAGAATGTGTGTCGAAAAGTTAAATTAGGCGGCAGTACTGTGGATTTAATTTTTAACAGAAATCAATACTTTCCAATGAATTTAAAAATGTTATCTTTTTTCTATATTTATAATCAGAAAATTAAAAAAATAAGGGAAATATATGAAATCTAGAGAAAAGATGAAAATTAGCTGAAATAGAAAAAGTATAGTAGCTAAACTATTAAAAGAAAAATGTTAAAATTATAACTATAATTATAAAAATATAATTAAATAAAAAATGTAAACTACTTTCTACTTAGTACTTATCCGTTATGTTTTTAACATTAATAAAAAAGTACAAAGAAAAAATTAAACTAAGAGTAAAACTTTTTTTGTAGTAAATATATACATGCTGGCCTAATGCAGGACGTTGTTCCAAATCAATGCTAACTAAGTACTTCCTACTTAGTACTTAGCCGTTATTGCCAGCGCGGAAAGCAGGTACTTAAAAAGTACTATTTTTTTAATTCATGTTTGCTGGGTAATAACTTTAAAGCATGGAAAAATAGAACATTTATGGAAAGGATTTCACTAAAAAAAAAGTGGCAAATTTTGAACGGTTAGGTAAATTTATATTCCCTGGGTAAATTTGATCTCTAGTTTGACTTGAGGTATAACCCTACTTTTCTGTTTACTTTTTCTTTTATGTTGTTAACTTTTAGATTTTTTTGGCCTTTTTTCTAAAATATCTAATAAATTGCTTCTAAAGTTGTCCTGTTTCGCGGCTTGTATGAAAGTTCCACAAAAAGTAAGTATTTTCTGCAAACACAGACGCAACCAGATGAGGTATCAATTGTCTTTATTTTTAATTCTAAACTCACAAGAAAATTATTGCCATGAAAACAACAATAAAATGAGACGCCATTTTGAAAAGCCGTTGTTAACTACTCGTATCAAAGCACAGAAAAAGTGACGTTTCCCCAACCGTTATGCCTTTTTAGCTATGAAGCTGTCAATCGCATCGTTACCCCTAATTTTTTAGATTCTATTTTCCCTGCTTTAAAGCCACTGACTAATAGATTTAAAAAGTATTTGATCAAATTAGCTGCTAATTTCAATTCCAAAAACGAAAATTTTTTTAAACGCTTAAGAATTAAATTGTTCCAAAAGTAATGAAAATAATGAAACCTCATTTTGGTTCAGTCAAGCGCAAAAATAATTACCGCGCCCGTGTTCAAATATTCTCGTCTTTTTACAAAAGGGCGAGCTTGGATATTTTAAAATATGTCCAGTTTAACGCCAACTTTTAAAATATGTCCGGTTTAACGCCAAATCGTTTTCAGATTTATTAAATATAATAATAGTCAAAAATTTAATCTATTTGTTTTGCATGAGCCTGTATATTTCATTGGGTTTGGCATCGCATGTTAACCGCGTACACACTAGAGGCGAATTTTTCATGACCCTAACCACTCTGTGGTTTGTTAAGATAATAACGTCAGGAATGACGTCACGGTTAACTCATTGCTTTACAGCTGATTTTTATGGAAATAAAAGGTTGGACATACTAGAACTACTACTAGGTAAAATATATGGTGCTGCCTTACCGACCTAGAGATAGTTATGCAAATATGTCAAAAATGCATACCCACATAAACTCTAGACCTACCTAGGTTCCCAATTAAAATTTAGAAATACAATTTCAACAGCATTTAGAGGCGTGTGGGCCAGAAAAAAAAAGAGACCAAAAACGAGTAAAAAAATTAGGTAATTATGCAGTATACGGTTTTCTGCCAATGTTGATTTTTGATGAAAAATTCTTTACAAAGGCACCTACTAGGGTCCCTAGGACCCCAAATTCGCTGGCGCCGGTTTTTTTTTAAGATAAAAAAGGCTGCCGGGGGGGAGGGGGTTGTAATGTGTTTTTTTGATTGTTTTGGGTTGGGTTGGAATAGTTTGTGTTGGGCTGTGTTGGATTGGGTTGTTTTAGTTAAAAAAAAACTAAAAAAAATTAAAAAAAAACAACCGGCGCCGGCGGATTTGGAGTCCCAGGGACCCTAGTAGGTGCACCCATAAAGAATTTTTATAAAAAATCAAAAATGACAGAAAACCGTATACCTACTGGATAATTACCAAAAATTAGTCTCTCCAAAAAAAATCGATATGCTTCACAGACTTTTATTGTGGCAGTTTACGGTAAAAAATAAAGGAACACCATCAGCCTTTCGACAATTCATATTTATTCAAACACTCGTATATACTTTCAGGCACAAGCAATTGCATTTTTGAAATAGGTAAATATCAAAAGCAATCCAAGTGTACCATGATTTATGCTACCTAGCAAAATTTACGAGTAATGCCGGGCAACAGGAAAATTATAAGATACCTACATAGGTAAGTCATATACAAGTAGAGGGTCAAAATTCGACTGCGAAAAAAATTTTAGTGTGAAATATACGTCACGTTTATTGCAAAAAAACAAGCGCGCCCTTAAAATTCCGCTGTTTTCTTGTAGCTGCTGATTAATTTTTTTCGTTGTTTTTGGGGTTATGTTTTCGCAACCAGCATCTGGGCCTCTCAACATGTGTTGGATATCGACGTTTGCTGATCATAATTTAATTTGGGCATAAAACCATCTATTTTTTTAATATCAAGGCTCAAAAAACGAAAATAAAAGGAGGCAGATTTTCTATCTCACGAAAAATATGGCCGACCGATCATGATTCATCGATAGCAGAAAATGTTACTTTAAAATAGTTGCGAGTTAATAGTGGGCATAGAAAGTTATTTCCTCCACACTGCCACATTATTATGCATCTAGCGAGGCAAATAAGTAACGAATAAAAGTCGGGGCTACTGCAAATTCACGAATGAGAAGGAACCTTGGAGGGACGGGGTAAGAAATACTTTCAAATGACACTATAAAAGAATACGACTTAGAAGTCGTTTCTGGGAATAATTATTACATATGGTGTACTTTTACACGATATATACTAGAGAGTATTCCAAACATATAAGTCCCAAATTAACGACCGCACTACTACTATAGGAAAGTAGCGAAGCCTTTACCCATGTATCTGTTACTATAAATGTTAGTCGAAATGACTGAAGAACCAGGGATAGGTAGAGCAGAGAAAAAAGATGCGTAGTCTGGCAATCAAGGGGCTGGGGACAAGTTGCTTTTCCTAAATAAATCAGCAAACCTTCCCCCCCCCCGCCCTAAACAAATACAGGTTTAAGAAAACGTGTTTACCACGCTAAGCCTTTTCGGGAACTCACAAAAATGCCGAATTTATAAAAACCGAAACACAATTGAACAGAAAATAAATCGTTATATGAACGAAAGTAAAACACCCAGAAAATAATGGATACGAATATAATTTTATAGAATTTTAATTAACTCGTTTCTTAAAAGACACAAGTATAATTTAACTGATTATAATTTTTGCTGATTGTAGATTCGGTCCCAGCAGGGGGCTGATTTTTGAACTTCGTAGGAAAGATCGCAGAGGAACGGTCTTCTCTCTGATATCGACCAACAATAAGCTTTGAAGCGATCACGAGTTATCCGAAACCTATCCGACCACTACCAAAGCTCACCCGATTGTCGTGTATCGTGGGAACTTTCCTACATTTTCATACACCTGGTTCGGGGGCAGGTGTATGAAAGTGTAGGAAAGTTCCTACGATACACGGCAATCGGATGAGCTTCGGTCGTAGTAATAGGTTTTGGATAACTCGTGATCGCTTCAAAGCCTATTATTGGTCGATATCAGGGAGAGGACGGTTCTCGTGCGATCTTTTCTACCAAATTCAAGAATAAGCCCTCAGGTATCAGATTACATTGCCTCCCAACCAGAGTTTTACGATACTGAGGTGCTTAATCTCTTTCGTAGAAATAAGTAATTAGGAAGTATGAATGAATGAATAATATAAATACCTGAAATGGTTTCGGTTGGGTTGGGATGTATTTGATTGGGTTAGGTATAATATATGTATTTAAGTACATGTAGCCTATTTTGTAATTTTCCAGAATGTAAAGTTCTTATACAAATATATAGTTGTATATATGTTATACTTTTATAGGTATATTTTATTCAATAAAACAAAAATCATTCAATACTACAGTTTTATTTTACTATCCCCTCTTAAAATATTTTGCCGGGACCGAATTTACCTATGCAATTTCACTGAAAAACAAAATTTAAGACCGAATTTAACCGTTATTTTTTACCCATTTTTTCTTCGGAGGGAATTTACCTATTCCCATAATTTTCCCGAACTTTGAAATATCAGAATTACAAAAATATCTAAAATAATTTTCTGGAAACGAAAAACACCCGACCCACAAATTGATAGAAAATAATATGCGCGATCATTAAATGAGCAGAACCCGAATTCATCCGAATTAATAACACCGTTATAAAGTTTCCAAAGAAAAAATCTCAAAAATTAAATAACCGATTATCAAGAGACCGAAAATATTTGCAAAGAAATAAATTGGTCGGAAATTATTTTAAAAGAAACTTAAAATGTAAGATATTTTTAACGAAAATAATTTACCAGAAACAACAGCCCTATCTGTCCGAAAATGATTTAAACCGATAGCCACTAATTCAATTGTTACGTTGCCAAGCTTACGGCAGGATTGCATAGCGTTTTTGACACACTTGCTCTTAACCGATTTTGATGACAAAGTTAGGCAGCCACAAACTGTGAAATTAAATAAAATCGTTCAATAAAAAAAATCTCCGTGTCATCTTCCAAATAGAGAAACTTGTCAACGCCGCAATCCAGGGCCTACGGCACTTAAGAGATTTAAATTTGACGCTAGCCCAATAGCGATTCGGATGGATTGTGATTCTGCACAATTAAGGATCGGACATATTATTTTCTATCAAATTGTATTTCGGCCCTATTTTGTTTCTAGAAAATTATTGTCGATGCTCTTGTAGTTCTGTTTTTTACGGTTCTTGTAGATTTTTATCGAAGATATTATATCCTTGACTTTTAATTATTGAGCAGCTTCAATTTTATTCCGCTCAATTATTTTCTAGAATTTTATTTTCGTTTACATTTGATGTTTTTAATTTCGGCTATTTTGTTATCGTTTAAAGAGACATTTTGTGTTTCTAGAAAAATATGTTAGGTTTAAATTTAATTATATGCATTTATTTTCTAGCGATTTAATTTTTCCGTCATTTCATTTTCGAGACAATTTTTTTTAGACCATTTATTTTCTTTTCTTCTAAATTCTGACAAATTATGTTTCTGCCAAATTTGATTTCGAGTTTTTTCTAGTGACGCGGCTTTTCAAGCAAAGTTATACGCCATTATCATGCCAACAACCTTACCAGGGGTCAGGGATGGCACAATGGACATATACAGAGTGGACTCTTTTAATAGATCGGTGCTTCTAGCGACTTTACGGGTCTTAAAGAAAGCTAAAAGCGAATCTTAAATGATTTTTTACGGACTTCCCGCCCATGATAAAAACAAATTTTGGGCCCTTAACTGGAGGCCCAGGGTCTGCCACCTATTTTTTTTTAATGAAAAGGTACCACTTGTGAGTGGTGTGAAAGAGTGAGAACCTTCATCAACAGTTCGACAGGAACGCTGTAATATGCTACACTGATGACTCCAAGCTATCGGAGAGGCAGACAACAGGGGCGGGGGTCTACGTGCAAGATCGAGAAGTTCAGATGAGCTACACACTCGGAGAGCAAGCCGAGGTATACTCCATTATAATGGCGGCAACACTAGAAGAGGTTCGCAATGGTCTGGAGGAGCATGTGTACATATGCTCCGACAGCCAAGCGGCCCTAAAGGCACTCAGTGCGCCAAAAATTGCCAATACTCTGACAAGACAAGAGAGTTACAGTGATGTGGTTACCGGGACACACGGGAGTGTCGGGCAACGAAAAGGCGGATGAACTCGCTCGGATCGGGGCCAGCACTCAATATGTGGTGCCGGAACCACTCTTAGGTATAACAAGAAGACAGCTGCAAAGTCGACTCATTAAATGGGCTAACGATGCACTGGCAGACTCCTGGGAGAGCGAAATAGGATGCAGACAGTCCAAAGAATTCATCGACGGACCGGACGCGGCTAGACTCAAATGGCTCCTGGAAAGGACATGAAAAAATTTTGGACACAACCGACTCGGGAATGACTCTATTTGCCAGGCCTGCGGGAGGGCGGATGAGAAATCCCAGCACCTCGTTGCGGAGTGCGATGCATACCTAAGGACGAGGCATCAGGTACTCGGACAACCGAACCTGGATGCAGAGGACCTAGGACCTAGGAAGGCCCGGAGAGCCCACTACCGTACAAGCGGTACAGGTGGTGGATTAGGGGGATGGTAAAAATAGACCGATTGGGCCAGGTCTTGGGCCGCCTCTAGTTACTACTACTACTACCACTTGTGGCACCTTTTTGGAAAGTTTGTTAAAAAGGAAATTTAACGCACTAGATTTGTTTGACAACTGTCGACCAATGTGGCAAAAAAATAAAAAACTTATTTTTTTGTCAATTGTTTTAGCTTCAAAATAAACTACATATTTCTCTATTTACCAAGCGAATTAATGAAAATACCACACAAGAACATTATTGGCGGCCCATTTGGGGGCCCTCACTAAAGGCCCAGGGCCAATATTTTTTTCATGAAGAGGTACCACTGGAGGCACCTTTTTGGAAAGCTTCTTAAAAAATAAATTACATTATATAAATTTTTTTGTCATCTATCAACCTATGTATTAAAAATTTTACGCCAATAATATCCATGTGTGGTAGTTTCTTTATTCTACTTAGTAAACAAGGAAATATGGAGTTTATTTTAAAGCTAAAACAATTGACTAAAAGGTTTTTTTTAAATTTTGAACACACGGGTTGACAGATGTCAAAAAATTTTATTTATTCGATTTTTTTTTAACAAGCTTTCCGAAAAAATGCCACAAGTGGTACCTCCTCATGAAAAAAATGTTAGTAAGCCCTGGGCCTTCAGCGAGGGCCCCCTAAATGGGCCGCCAATAATTTCCTTGTGTGGTATCTTCATTAATTCGCTTGGTAAATAGAGAAATTTGTAGTTTATTTTGAAGTTAAAACAATTGAAAATAAAATAAGTTTTTTAATTTTTGACACATTGGTTGACAGATGTCAAAAAAAACTAATGCGTTAAATTTCTTTTTTAACAAGCTTTCCAAAAAAGTGCCACAAGTGGTAACTTTTGATTTAAAAAAAAATAGTGGGTGGACCCTGGGCTTTCAGTTGGGGGACACAATTTTTTTTATCATAGGCGGGAAGTGCGTAAAAAATCAAAGATTCGTTTTTAGCTTTTTTTAAAACCTCTTCCCTAAAGCCGCTAGAAGCACCGTTTCATTTAAAGGATCCACCCTGTGTATATGTTTCAAATCTTGTAGAGATTAAACTTACCTATTTTAATTCCTTTTCCTCTAGTAGACGACCCATCCTTAGCATTTTTGTCTCTTATTTTTATTCCACTTCCTCGCTGTGAATCTTTCCATCCTGGACCGGCACTAACTACCAGGGCCACGAGTAAATTTAAGGCAAATATAACGAATTTCATTTTTGAATTAGTTAATTTTTTGTGCGTTTAAGGCGTTATTAATAACATTTTTATTAACACTCTTTCATACATTTACCTTGGTTTTTATGCTAAAAGTAGTTAGTTTTGCACTTATTGGATTTAGAATTCAATTTTAGAAACAGCATTCGTTCACTTTTTAACAAAATACTTAATTAGTCTGTGTCCATTATTTTTTTTTAATTTTAGTTAACTGGTAAGTTTATATTCCTTGATCAAGTTTTTTTTCCTTTATTAAAATTAAGATTTACGTTTGCATGATCTCAGTCTCTATATTGTAGTTTTAATTCTGTTTCTACAGATAAAGAGTATCATTTTCATTAAAAAAAAATAGTTAATATATACATGGTGGATTCTTTAAACGGAACGGTGCTTCTAGCGGGTTAGAATTTGGTTTTATAAAAAAATACAAAAACACGTCAACTGCGATTTTTAATTTTCTTTAATCGTGCTGTCTTGGATTTTTTTTTATGTCGTTTTGTTTACGAGGTATGGCAAAAAAATATATTTTTTTAAATAGGACACCCTGTATAGTTTGACATTTTTTAATTCTAAAAAAAATATCTTTTTGACCACACACTTAATACTCTATCTCTTATGGTTTCTAAGATAGAGGCATTTAAACTTGCATGGAATTGTTGCCTATGCCCTGTTTTACGGGGGATATTTGAATGAATATCGAAGTTTCCCATACAGATTAAATAAAAATACCTTGATTATCGTAAAAGATAAATCCTACTGTGTGGTATTGCTGAAGAAAGAATTTTTTGTAGATTTCAAAAATTTCAAAATAAAATTCAAAAATTCCAATAAAAATTCAAATTTGCCATACACCATAATGACATAGACAAAATCTAATATAGCACGATTAAAGGAAATTAAAAATCTCAGTTGACGTGTTTTCGGATTTTTTTTATTCAACGAAATTCTAACCCACTAGAAGCACCTTTCCGTTTAAATAATCCACCCTGTATTTTCGGATTAAGCTTTAATTATGAGTAAATGCTAATCAGTGTTTAGATTGGGTCTTATCAAATAAGGTATAGATCATTTGAAACACCTATTACAGGGTTCCCACCAAATTCTTATTTCTAAATTCCTTGACTTTTCCAGGTTTTCCCTGACCATTTTTAAAAAAATTCCAGGTATTTTTTGAACGTGGATACCAAGTAAAAGTAGACTTTTACCATGACAATTTTTGAAAGCTCAAATTTAGCAGGTGTTTATATTATCGAGATAAAAAGGTAAGAAGCAGATAAATAAGACGAGAAACTTTGTTCGAAACTTTATTTGAAAACAAAAATCACAGGAACCGGATTCGTTAAATCCTAAAAACAAATCAGATACTTAATAGTATTAAAAATAAAAGACTAATTTGCCTAGTTCTACCAACGTTTTTTTGGTTTATCTAGCAAGGTATAAAACTAAATTGCACGAAGTGTTAATATATATGCACATGCACACGAAAAAGGAGACCAGCATAAGCTGGAATACGGAAAAACTCAAGACAGAACAAATACAAGAAATATACCAGAAACCAATTACTGAAGAAATAAAAGAATCGCAATGGGGCTACAATGTAAACGAGGTCTGGAAGAACATCCAAGAAACAGTAACTAGGGTGGCTAGTCAAGTGCTCGACAAAATGAGAAAACAAAGAAGGAACTAGTAGAGCGACGGAAAGAGAAAATATGACCAGGAAAAAAATGCTTCAACACCCAAAAGCATCTAATATAGAAGAGTATAAAAACAACAATGCAGAATGATATAAAGGAAAAAGAGAGACCATCATCTAAATATAATAAGAGAAAAAGAGGAAAACAGACAAAACAACAGAATAAAATAATATTTTCAGGGAATAACAAAGCACAACACATAATACCAACCTAGAATCCTAGAATAGAAAGAACACTTCCTCTCAACAAACAACGGACAACTGATAACCAACGAAAGAAAGATCCTATCTACATGTAAGAACTACTTTTGCAAACTACTGAACGAAGAGGTAAATACCGATACTACACCCATAAGCAATTAAGGAACTGGGCTTTTAAAAGCTGATATCCCTGGTAAAAATGTGTACGGAGGATACAAGCTGCTAGATAAGGATGGAACAGAGCTACTCCGATTTCTTTGGTATCAACAATGGGCTTAAGCAGGGTCGTGACTATCTTTCACTCCAACTCTTCAACATAGAATTAGAATATGCAATTAGGAAAGCCAAGATTGAGACACTATCGGCTATATTCCACCAGGAAGGACCCAACCTACTACTGGCCTTCGCAGATGATGTGGTCATAATTGGCAACAGCAGGATTAATCTTAAAGACTCCTTGCAACATAATATTTCTGCATCCATAACTGATTGCTTGGTAAGAAAAGATTACAAAAAAGGAGTAGAACTCTTTTTGCAGTAAAAGCAGTTGCTGTGGAGGTTCCTTCACTTACAGTAGTTGGTGTAGATGTAGGTCCATTGTCATTTTGAGCCAAGACTGATAGTATATCAGTTTTCTTAATTAACAAACGCAACTTCCTTGAATTTTTTCAGCCTCCACGTACTTTACATGACCACTGCTCTTAAAATGGCTTAAGATAGTCTGATGTCCCAATTCAATATTTTTACAATACGCCTGATATTTATTTGTTTTTCACATCCTGTAGACACTGCCACTCTGGTGGACTTATAAAAGGACTTATCCAGTCTAAATCAGAATTTTTTTGACAATTTGGATTCTTGCTCTTAAAAAAATTTACATGACAAATATTGTCGGATTAGAAAAAACGCGCTAGACTACACTTGAAAGTTGTAACAAGATAGCGCGATGTGTGCTTAGAACAAGGAGAAATAATACCAAGGTATATTTATTATTTTGAAACGAAAACCAAATATTTTCAATAAACACAATCTGCCCTGGGTAATGATGCGGTTGCTCTTGGAAACAGATGTTGAGCTTAAATACCAGTTGAGCAGAGAGAGACTTTTGAGGATTTTTTGGTCATTCCCGGACTTTTCCAGGTAGCTCTCAAAATTCCCTGACTTTTCCGGATTTTCCAGGTTAGTGGGAACCCTGTATTAGCATTTAATTATGAATGAAGTTTTATGAAAGAAGTTTTGTCGATATGAGAGTCAGTTTTTTAGCAATTTCTTGCAAATTACCGCGCTACCGAAAATGATGAAATCCACTTTTAAGGCGTTTGCCTACAGGACGGTAACGGCACGATTTGCCCTGCGCGCGATAAACAGTAGGTATGCGTTATCGCAACGACCAAAAGTCAGAAATTTAGTTTACAAGTATATGCAGTGTTCGCCCACTGCACCTTCGCGGCAGGACGTTGTCGCGCAAGCCTGCGATTTGGCGTTCAAAGATCGCGCGAATTCGTGTGAATTTTGAACGCCAATAGGATTAAATGAATTGTAGCCCACACCACAAAATCGCCAACCATACAGTGCACGTAGTCTATGAAACAGGTTGTGTTTGCATCAAAAATATGCCATCAAAGAGAAAATTTACCTTCAAAATCATTTATTTAATTGAATTGAAAGTAATTAAAAAACTTCCCAGGATTTCTCTAAGTTTTTTAAATAATTTATAAAACGACCCTTCCACATATCTGACCCTCAAAATGGGACCCAATATTGCCTTTAATTCTTGATAGCTGGCCATCTTCGGCGTCTACGTAAAACCAACGCTAACAAAATTACTTTTCAAAAAAGAAGTTAAAAAACCTGCAAATAAGTTACTTCAACCGAAACGCATCTAAAAACAAAAAATCAAAAGATCTTGAGTGGAAAAAAAAACGAAAATTCAAACTTGGATCAGCATCCTAAAAGGAACACAAAAAGGACCAAAGCGAAAAGACAAATGATTAATAGTACATTATAAATATAGGGACTAAAGTGCCTCTTTTAATCCCGCGGTGAAAGGTTTGTAGTCCGATCGTAGGGAGTGCTACAGTTCGCCAAGGGATTAAAATACACTTTAGTCACTAGGTTTATATACTATTTTATGCACTTAAGAATGCGAGAAACTAAAAACAAAAAATCACAAAACTAACAGTAGACCACTTAACGGTACTCTAGTTTCAAGATTGACAGCTCGTATTACTGATAGTCAAAAACAAAAAATCACAAAACTAGTGGAGTGTTCCTTATTAAACAATATGCCCAACCTAATATCCCAGAAAACACCAATACAAAAAATTGTCGTCACTCTCAACTTAAAGGCCACTGCAGTAAAAAAAACTAGGCACCAGGCTTCAGGATGCAGTAGGACTGTGTTTTTTTCGGTAGGTGCATAATCTTTGTCGCGTCAGTCATTTATTGATTGATTTAAAATGGTTATTTTAAACTTCGCACGAGGATTATGTTTTTTAAATCGTTTGCTTTTCTGCTATCTAAAGTTTCTATTTTTTTCTAATTGTAACAATATATCTTAACTTGACAAAAAGCCAACCATGCTGTCTTATTGAATAAACTGGCGTGTCGCTATAAAGAAAGAACACGGCCACGCGCTATTAGTCGTTTACAAAAATGTAACAGTTTTAGCGGATTTTTTTAACGACTGCTTTGTGGACATTTTCTAAAGAAAAACTAAAAAGATATCTTCAGCAACAATTGACTACAACATCGCTACGATGTCAGAAACTTTTAGAGCGTATAAAGTTGACTGTAAGTAATACAAAAATTTATTTAAAAAAAAACCGAGTACGCCGTTTTCAAAAGCTTCTTCAAAAATGTTTCAATTTAAAAACATTTTTCCAAAACATGACTGTACCACTAAAGGTATGCAAATGATTCTTCGTTGAAGTATGATACATACAATGAGCTTCAGGCTACTGCGAACATAGGGGGAATCAAGTCCAATTTACTCTCCGTACCGTACGACCAAGGTGGGGACGAAACACGCTGCAGTGTTATCTTTTTGAAATTTACTTTGTTTTTATTATTTTGTTTTTTTTTCTGTCTTGCTCTAGAAACAGATTGGTAAGTTCTTAAGTGAAATAATACATTTTTAAAACCAAAAATGGATGTCTACGAAGTTGCCGAAAAAGTGCAGATGGACAAATGGTACTATCAAGGCAGACCATTGAGACTTATTCAAGAACTTTTTTTTGGAGAATTTTGTAAATCGCCCAGAACCTAGTTTATCAACGATTCATAAGTTTCTGCAGAATTTTGAAAAATTTGGTTGTGTAGCGCCCAGAAATCATAAAAAACCCACTGTTTTGAATGACGAGCAGGAAGTACGAGATGTGATGATTTGTGCTGCAGTGGAGGAAAATCGAAAGTTTCTAGCTACCAAATTGCCGAAGCAGTTGATACATGTTCAGCCACTGTCTTACGTGTTCTTAAAAAGAATGGTTATCATTCTTACAAAGCGTCAAAAACGCATCAAATTTTTCTGGAGGACAACTATCGTCGTATGGAATTTTGCGAAACAATGACGGAAACGGCTAATCGTAATGAAAACTCTCTGAGATCTATTATTTTCACAAAAGAAAGCACAGACGTTCAATATTGATCGAGGGAAAATTTGCATTTGTATTTTAACGTAAGAATAGAGTATCCTCAATTATTGACGGTAATTTGAATGATCCTAGATACTTGGATCTACTGCAGCAGAATATTATTCCAACTGCTAGGCAGTTTTTAGATGTGAGATTTGGTGAAACATGGTTTCAACAAGATGGTCTTGTTAGGGAATATCTTAATAAGGTATTTCCTAATCGGGTTATAAGTACACGGGGAAATATTTTATGGCCAGCTCGATCACCCGATCTTGCTCCTAATGACTTTTATCTGTGGAGTTATATCAAAAATAAAGGTTACGGGCATGAACGGGCTAATAATTTGGAAGAACTTTGGATTAAAATTGAAGAAGCTTTTTAAACTATCACCCCTAACATGCTTGGAAACGTTAGAAGGGGTTTCTATAATAGGCTCGGACATTGTCTAGCCGAGCAAGGAGGACTTTTCAAACATTTGCTCATTTTTTTTTTTTTTTGACTGGAAGAATCTTTTTGATTTTTAGAATGTATTATTTTATTTTGAGAACTTGCTTTTACTTTGTTTCTCCTTATTATTTTCATTGTAACACGTTGTTAGTGATAAATCTGAGCAGTTGAAAATAAAACGTTCTAATTTACCAGTGACAAAAAACAAGAAAATAACGTTATCAAAATTTGCGTATTTATTGACCAAATTCCGGTTTCATGAACTACACTTCACATTGCAACGTGGTTAGAGGCGTACTAAACGCAAGCCGCGTCTTGGTTGCTTCACTGATATGTGTGCGGTGTCCCTGCGTGTACGTACACTGGCAAATTGGACTTCTTCCGGCCTATGTTCGCAGTAGCCTGAAGCGATCTGTATAAAACGACAAAAAGCCTTAATCCCTGAATATTCTCATAACGACATAAAAACGTCAAACAATGACATACTTCGATTAATTTAAGGGGACACAAGAATAAATTCGGTAAGCTTCTGCGGCGGGTTCTTGTGCTTAGTTATAAATTAACAAAAATATAAACTAATTCGCTGTTTAGTTTCCGAAGAAATGAATAGTTGCATGTAATTTTTTATAACAAAACGCAAAACAAAATTACAAAACAAACTAATACTCGGCACCACAACACGAGGTGATATTCAAAACTCAATCAGCTAATATTGCATAGTTTCTTTACTTTCTGTGGTAGATAAGAACGAAGCGGGCAACGCACTTGCTTGTTCACACCATGAATTTTCTGCAAAAAAGATGCATGGACTCAAGATGCATGGAATAGAACTTATTCTAATTTTGTCAAAAGTTTGGAAAATTTTTTAGTGAATTTTACTGCTGCAACATAAATATAAAATATAAAAAGTGCACAGTAAAAGCAAACTGTCCTAAATAATATCTGATGAAACTGAACAACCCAGAAACGCTAATTGACGTAAAAAAATAACTGAATTCTGGACTAAGCAGAGTAAGCATAACTGAGAATTCCGAAGTAGAGACTGTTTGGACCAACATCAAGTAAGTTTTCACAAATGCAAGCTCGAAATTACCATCAAAAGATACTAAGATAAAAAATAAAGTTTGGATGATTGACGAAATTCCTAATTTAATAGAACAAAGATGCTTAAAAAAGGACACCCAGAATACCAACAGATGAATCGTGTAATAAAGAACAAAATAAGAACAGCCAAAGAAAATTGGCCGAACGAGCAGTGTCGCGAAATCGAAGATCTGGAGAAATAATATGACACTTTTAACATGCACAAGAAAATTAAAGAAGCTGCTGGTGTATACAGACCTCGACAGACTGGCGTTCTATTGGGCAGTAAACATAAAATAATTCTTGATGTTAACGGAAAAGTAGAACAGTGGTGCAGCTATATTCAGAACCTTTTTGAAGATGAAAGATCGGACACTCCCAAACAAAATGCACGAGAAGGGCCTGACATAATTGAGGAAGAAGTCCAACATGCAGTCTTATTATAAAAAAAATAGGAAGGCTGCACGTCCAGATGGAATCTGCTCGGAAGTTATTAAAATCTTAAAGAATGAGCAATCCCTTGACGTGATAGTGAAGCTTTTCAATATGGTCTACCGATCGGGTGTCATACCTTCCGACTGGCTTCAATCAACATTTGTAACGCTTCCAAAAAAGAGCTCTGCAAAAAGATGTAGCGATTATCGGCTTAATGAGTCACTTTCTTAAAATCTTCCTAAATATCATACATAGAAAGATCGAAGGTAGAAGAGAACCCGGTCGTCGAAGAATATCGTGGCTAAAAAATTTGCGATAATGGCATGGTGAGACTACTACAGGTCTCTTTAGAAAAGCAGTTGACAAAGTACAGATAGCGCTGATGAATGTCAACGTTCGAAGAAGACAAGGCACGTTAAGAAGAAGAACATAAATATTATGTTAGCAAGCCTATCATTTATCAGCTGTTAAAGTAAGATTAGATTCTAGTTTTCAAAATTTTAATTATTTGATGCCTGATTTTCTTCGTTGGCTAAAAATGACATTTTTTGATGCACAGTGTGAACGCTTTTGGATTTCATGCATTTAGCACAAGATGCATATGCATGATGCACGGGGAAAATGCACAGTAAGAAACGGATTTTAGGTGGTTGTTATGTATAGCCAAAAGCAAAGAAAATATTTTAGCACATTTTTGGTTATGTCTTTGAACTTAACTTTTGAACAAATTAAAGCGAAATGAATCGTGATTTCAAACACCAACCAGTATTATAAATCACGTCTTTCATTTTTATACATAAGTTGTGAAACACCCTGTATATATACCCTGTAGTGATTATTTTTTGAGATAAAGCCACTTGAAATATCTTTACCATGTTACCAAAATCTTATTACATCAATTCTTCTACTGCTCTATCCAAGAGACAGATAAAATAATATGGCGATATTTTATTGAAAATAATAAATTGTTTATCATTATTTTTTAGGACACACATTTAAAGTTGACCTTTGAGCACCCTGTAAATGAATCCCGAAGAAATACGCCAAAAATGATGAGCAATTAAAAATTTCATTATGGGACAAGCTGACGGTGAGTAAAGCGAAATGTCAATAAAATAATGTACTTATATAGCGAACAAATGGTTTTGATCGAACGAAAAACATAAAACCCCGCATAAAATAACGCAACTCTTTGTTTTTCACGTATGGGAATTAGGGAATTGTTAGGTCAACATATGAGCCAAATTCGATAGAAATAGAAGCTGCCAAGAACTGGCCAAAAGCCAATAAACAAGACCCGAGACATAGATTGAACTGGTTTTGAAAAACTTTTTCAATACTACATTAGCTAGTGACGTCACAACTCTGAAATTCCGTGTTATTAATGCTCAAAAAAAACGTGGGTACAACTAAGCAAATTAGTCTTCTATTTTTAATACTGTTAAGTACCTGATTATTTAACGAATTTGGATCCGGTGGTATCTGAGTACAACTAAGCAAATTAGTCTTTTATTTTTAATACTGTTAAGTACCTGATTATTAAACGAATTCGGATCCGGTGGTATCTGTCTTTAGATAAAGTTTTGAACAAAGTTTCTGATCTTATTTATCTGCGTTTTACATTTTTATCTCGATAATGTAAATACCTGTTAAATTTGAGCTTTCAAAAATTGTCATGGTAAAACTCTACATTTACTTGGTATCCACGTAGACAAGCATTTTATATCCAATAAATACCTGTAATTTTTTAAAACTGGTCAGGGAAAACCGGGAAAAGTCAGGGAATTTGGAAATTGAAATTTGGTGGAAACTCTGTGACGGCACTCAAAGGGAGCCAAGACCCAAAAGGCGGAGGGGGCGAGGAATCCCCCTGGCCCCCCCCACGCTACGCCGCGCTGAGCGAGCCTCTCGGCTAAATGGATAGTATTATTATGTATATTTCTAGTGGAGTGTTCCTTATTAAACAATATGCCCAACCTAATATCCCAGAAAACACCAATACAAAAAATTGTCGTCACTCTCAACTTAAAGGCCACTGCAGTAAAAAAAACTAGGCACCAGGCTTCAGGATGCAGTAGGACTGTGTTTTTTTCGGTAGGTGCATAATCTTTGTCGCGTCAGTCATTTATTGATTGATTTAAAATGGTTATTTTAAACTTCGCACGAGGATTATGTTTTTTAAATCGTTTGCTTTTCTGCTATCTAAAGTTTCTATTTTTTTCTAATTGTAACAATATATCTTAACTTGACAAAAAGCCAACCATGCTGTCTTATTGAATAAACTGGCGTGTCGCTAAAAAGAAAGAACACGACCACGCGCTATTAGTCGTTTACAAAAATGTAACAGTTTTAGTGGATTTTTTTAACGACTGCTTTGTGGACATCTTCTAAAGAAAAACTAAAAAGATATCTATCAAATTAAAGCGAAATGAATCGTGATTTCAAACACCAACCAGTATTATAAATCACGTCTTTCATTTTTATACATAAGTTGTGAAACACCCTGTATATATACCCTGTAGTGATTATTTTTTGAGATAAAGCCACTTGAAATATCTTTACCATGTTACCAAAATCTTATTACATCAATTCTTCTACTGCTCTATCCAAGAGACAGATAAAATAATATGGCGATATTTTATTGAAAATAATAAATTGTTTATCATTATTTTTTAGGACACACATTTAAAGTTGACCTTTGAGCACCCTGTAAATGAATCCCGAAGAAATACGCCAAAAATGATGAGCAATTAAAAATTTCATTATGGGACAAGCTGACGGTGAGTAAAGCGAAATGTCAATAAAATAATGTACTTATATAGCGAACAAATGGTTTTGATCGAACGAAAAACATAAAACCCCGCATAAAATAACGCAACTCTTTGTTTTTCACGTATGGGAATTAGGGAATTGTTAGGTCAACATATGAGCCAAATTCGATAGAAATAGAAGCTGCCAAGAACTGGCCAAAAGCCAATAAACAAGACCCGAGACATAGATTGAACTGGTTTTGAAAAACTTTTTCAATACTACATTAGCTAGTGACGTCACAACTCTGAAATTCCGTGTTATTAATGCTCAAAAAAAACGTGGGTACAACTAAGCAAATTAGTCTTCTATTTTTAATACTGTTAAGTACCTGATTATTTAACGAATTTGGATCCGGTGGTATCTGAGTACAACTAAGCAAATTAGTCTTTTATTTTTAATACTGTTAAGTACCTGATTATTAAACGAATTCGGATCCGGTGGTATCTGTCTTTAGATAAAGTTTTGAACAAAGTTTCTGATCTTATTTATCTGCGTTTTACATTTTTATCTCGATAATGTAAATACCTGTTAAATTTGAGCTTTCAAAAATTGTCATGGTAAAACTCTACATTTACTTGGTATCCACGTAGACAAGCATTTTATATCCAATAAATACCTGTAATTTTTTAAAACTGGTCAGGGAAAACCGGGAAAAGTCAGGGAATTTGGAAATTGAAATTTGGTGGAAACTCTGTGACGGCACTCAAAGGGAGCCAAGACCCAAAAGGCGGAGGGGGCGAGGAATCCCCCTGGCCCCCCCCACGCTACGCCGCGCTGAGCGAGCCTCTCGGCTAAATGGATAGTATTATTATGTATATTTCTAGTGGAGTGTTCCTTATTAAACAATATGCCCAACCTAATATCCCAGAAAACACCAATACAAAAAATTGTCGTCACTCTCAACTTAAAGGCCACTGCAGTAAAAAAAACTAGGCACCAGGCTTCAGGATGCAGTAGGACTGTGTTTTTTTCGGTAGGTGCATAATCTTTGTCGCGTCAGTCATTTATTGATTGATTTAAAATGGTTATTTTAAACTTCGCACGAGGATTATGTTTTTTAAATCGTTTGCTTTTCTGCTATCTAAAGTTTCTATTTTTTTCTAATTGTAACAATATATCTTAACTTGACAAAAAGCCAACCATGCTGTCTTATTGAATAAACTGGCGTGTCGCTAAAAAGAAAGAACACGACCACGCGCTATTAGTCGTTTACAAAAATGTAACAGTTTTAGTGGATTTTTTTAACGACTGCTTTGTGGACATCTTCTAAAGAAAAACTAAAAAGATATCTTCAGCAACAATTGACTACAACATCGCTACGATATTTGATTCGCCATTTCTTTCTGCTCAGTTTATTTATTGCACAGTGTGCTTCACAACTTATGTCAGAAACTTTTAGAGCGTATAAAGTTGACTGTCAGTAATACAAAAGTTTATTTTAAAAAAAACCGAGTACGCCGTTTTCAAAAGCTACTTCAAAAATGTTTCAATTTATAGACATTTTTCCAAAACATGACTGTACCACTAAAAGTATGCAAATGATTCTTCGTTGAAGTATGATACATACAATGAGCTTCAGGCTACTGCGAACATAGGGGGAATCAAGTCCTATCTACTCTCCGTGCCGTACGACCAAGGTGGGGACGAAACACGCTGCAGTGTTATCTTTTTGAAATTTACTTTGTTTTTATTATTTTGTTTTATTTCTGCCTTGCTCTAGAAACAGATTGGTAAGTTCTTAAGTGAAAAAATACATTTTTAAAACCAAAAATGGATGTCTACGAAGTTGCCGAAAAAGTGCAGATGGACAAATGGTACTATCAAGGCAGACCATTGAGACTTATTTAAGAACTTTTTTTTGGAGAATTTTGTAAATCGCCCAAAACCTAGTTTATCAACGATTCATAAGTTTCTGCAGAATTTTGAAAAATTTGGTTGTGTAGCGCCAAGAAATCATAAAAAACCCACTGTTTTGAATGACGAGCAGGAAGTACGAGATGTGATGATTTGTGCTGCAGTGGAGGAAAATCGAAAGTTAACTAGCTACCAAATTGCCGAAGCAGTTGATACATGTTCAGCCACTGTCTTACGTGTTCTTAAAGAGAATGGTTATCATTCTTACTAAGCGTCAAAAACGCATCAAATTTTTCTGGAGGACAACTATCGTCGTATGGAATTTTTCGAAACAATGACGGAAAGGGCTAATCGTGATGAAAACTCTCTGAGATCTATTATTTTCACAAAAGAAAGCACAGACGTTCAATATTGGTCGAGGGAAAATTTGCATTTATATTTTAACGTAAGAATAGAGTATCCTCAATTATTGACGGCAATTTGAATGGTCCTAGATACTTGGATCTACTGCAGCAAGATGGTCTTGTTAGGGAATATCTTGATAATGTATTTCCTAATCGGGTTATAAGTACACGGGGAAATATTTTATGGCCAGCTCGATCACCCGATCTTACTCCTAATGACTTTTATCTGTGGAGTTATATCAAAAATAAAGGTTACGGGCATGAACGGGCTAATAATTTGGAAGAACTTTGGATTAAAATTAAAGAAGCTTTTTAAACTATCACCCCTAACATGCTTGGAAACGTTAGAAGGGGTTTCTATAATAGGCTCGGACATTGTCTAGCCGAGCAAGGAGGACTTTTCAAACATTTGCTCAATTTTTTTTTTTTGACTGGGAGAATCTTTTTGATTTTTAGAATGTATTATTTTATTTTGAGAACTTGCTTTTATTTTGTTTCTCCTTATTATTTTCATTGTAACACGTTGTTAGTGATAAATCTGAGCAGTTGAAAATAAAACGTTCTAATTTACCAGTGACAAAAAACAAGAAAATAACGTTATCAAAATTTGCGTATTTATTGACCAAATTCCGGTTTCATGAACTACACTTCACATTGCAACGTGGTTAGAGGCGTACTAAACGCAAGCCGCGTGTTGGTTGCTTCACTGATAGGTGTGCGGTGTCCCTGCGTGTACGTACACTGGCAAATTGGACTTCTTCCGGCCTGTGTTCGCAGTAGCCTGAAGCGATCTGTATAAAACGACAAAAAGCCTTAATTCCTGAATATTCTCATAACGACATAAAAACGTCAAACAATGACTTACTTCGATTAATTTAAGGGGACACAAGAATAAATTCGGTAAGCTTCTGCGGCGGGTTCTTGTGCTTAGTTATAAATTAACAAAAATATAAACTAATTCGCTGTTTAATTTCCGAAGAAATGAATAGTTGCATGTAATTTTTTATAACAAAACGCAAAACAAAATTACAAAACAAACTAATACTCGACACCACAACGCGAGGTGATATTCAAAACTCAATCAGCTAATATTGCATAGTTTCTTTACTTTCTGTGGTAGATAAGAACGAAGCGCGCAACGCACTTTCTTGTTCACACCATGAATTTTCCGCAAAAAGATGCATGGACTCAAGATACATGGAATAGAACTTTTTCTAATTTTGTCAAAAGTTTGGAAAAATTTTTAGTGAATGTTACTGCTGCAACATAAATATAAAATATAAAAAGTGCACAGTAAAAGCAAACTGTCCTAAATCATATCTGATGAAACTGAACAACCCAGAAACGCTAATTAACGTAAAAAAAGAACTGAATTCTGGACTAAGCAGAGTAAGCATAACTGAGAATTCCGAAGTAGAGACTGTTTGGACCAACATCAAGGAAGTTTTCACAAATGCAAGCTCGAAATTACCATCAAAAGATACTAAGATAAAAAATAAAGTTTGGATGACTGACGAAATTCCTAATTTAATAGAACAAAGATGCTTAAAAAAAGGACACCCAGAATACCAACAGATGAATCGTGTAATAAATAACAAAATAAGAACAGCCAAAGAAAATTGGACGAACGAGCAGTGTCGCGAAATCGAAGATCTGGAGAAAAAATATGACACTTTTAACATGCACAAGAAAATTAAAGAAGCTGCTGGTGTATACAGACCTCGACAGACTGGCGTTCTATTGGGCAGTGAACATAAAATAATTCTTGATGTTAACGGAAAAGTAGAACAGTGGTGCAGCTATATTCAGAACCTTTTTGAAGATGAAAGATCGGACATTCCCAAACAAAATGCACGAGAAGGGCCTGACATAATTGAGGAAGAAGTCCAACATGCAGTCTTATTATAAAAAAATAGGAAGGCTGCACGTCCAGATGGAATCTGCTCGGAAGTTATTAAAATCTTAAAGAATGAGCAGTCCCTTGACGTGATAGTAAAGCTTTTCAATATGGTCTACCGATCGGGTGTCATACCTTCCGACTGGCTTCAATCAACATTTGTAACGCTTCCAAAAAAGAGCTCTGCAAAAAGATGTAGCGATTATCGGCTTAATGAGTCACTTTCTTAAAATCTTCCTAAAGATCATACATAGAAAGATCGAAGGTAGAAGAGGACCCGGTCGTCGAACAATATCGTGGCTAAAAAATTTGCGATAATGGCATGGTGAGACTACTACAGGTCTCTTTAGAAAAGCAGTTGACAAAGTACAGATAGCGCTGATGATTGCCAACGTTCGAAGAAGACAAGGCACGTTAAGAAGAAGAACATAAATATTATGTTAGCAAGCCTATCATTTATCAGCTGTTAAAGTAAGATTAGATTCTAGTTTTAAAAATTTTAATTATTTGAGGCCTGATTTTCTTCGTTGGCTAAAAATGACATTTCTTGATGCACAGTGTGAACGCTTTTGGATTTCATGCATTTAGCACAAGATGCATATGCATGATGCACTGGGAAAATGCACAGTAAGAAACGGATTTTAGGTGTTATGTTGATAAACTTCAATGTACAGCCAAAAGCAAAGAAAATATTTTAGCACATTTTTGGTTATGTTTTTGAACTTAACTTTTGAACAAATTAAAGCGAAATGAATCGTGATTTCAAACACCAACCAGTATTATGAATCACGTCTTTCATTTTTATACATAAGTTGTGAAACACCCTGTATATATACCCTGTAGTGATTATTTTTTGAGATAAAGCCACTTGAAATATCTTTACCATGTTACCAAAATCTTATTACATCAATTCTTCTACTGCTCTATCCAAGAGACAGATAAAATAATATAGCGATATTTTATTGAAAATAATAAATTGTTTATCATTATTTTTTAGGACACACATTTAAAGTTGACCTTTGAGCACCTTGTAAATGAATCCCGAAGAAATACGCCAAAAATGTTGACCAATTAAAAATTTCATTATGGGACAAGCTGACGGTGAGTAAAACTAAATGTCAATAAAACAATGCACTTATATAGCGAACAAATGGTTTTGATCGAACAAAAAACATAAAAACCCGCATAAAATAACGCAACTCTTTGTTTTTCACGTATGGGAATTAGGGAATTGTTGGATCAACATATAAGCCAAATTCGATAGAAATAGAAGCTGCCAAGAACTGGCCAAAAGCCAATAAACAAGACCCGAGACACAGATTGAACTGGTTTTGAAAAACTTTTTCAAGACTACATTAACTAGTGACGTCACAACTCTGAAATTCCGTCATATTTCTTCCCAATAATTTAGTAAAATCCACATAATGTGGAAAAGGATTTGTTTCTTTAATTATTTATTTATAGAATCAGTTTAAATAACAATTTTGCCTACTCATTATCAATGATGTCACTTTTACACCAATTGAATGGTTTCGAATTGAGCTTTTTGTTTGTTTCGAAATAGCGCATATGTGTTTCGCATAGACTCCATTGAAACTTTTTGCCGCTGCCGTATATTGCTTTTCACTCTTTTCGACAAAAAGGAAATATAACTCAGTGGCAAGAACGCCTTTTTTACCATAAAAACTGCAATTTGTTAAACCAATTTTTATCCGAACCTTATTTCTTCAAACCCATTCAATAACAAATTCAAAATTTATTAGACGTTTTTAATCGAACTATTGTTTACCAAACTCAGTTAATATCAAACTCTTAATTTGTGAAACCCATTTTTAATAAAACCCGGAATTTTTCAAACTGTTATTTTTTAAAACCGAAATTTGTAAATAATAAAATAATACATGAACCCGAGGCGTACACGCAGGTGGCACGGCGGCGCGGCATTTCGATGCATTTGTCGTTCTATGTTCGCACACTTCGCTAAAAGTATTCACAAGTAGTGTTCAATACTTTGTGTATAGATGTCACTCTATTGTCCTTAACCGGAATGCAAGTGACATCTATACATAAACTATTGAACGCTACCTGTACAAGTATGCACAGTACCTGTGAATTTTTAGCCAAGTGTGTGCACATAGAACGACAAATACATCGAAACGCAGCGCCGTCGCGCCACCTGCGTGTACGCTTCCGGTTCATGTATTATTGGTGAATGCACGCGCAATCAATTTAGCAAATTTTTTCTGATAAACAACGGGTTTTACGAATCCCGGTTTTGAAAAATAATGGTATTAAAAAAATTATAATATTACATAAAGCGAAGTTAAGCTTAGCTACTCTTCCACTTAACTCTATACAACATCTACATGCAATTATAAAAAACAAACCTATATATATATTATACATACACATATATATACTTATTAATAAATTATTTTTTATAGTTTACTTGTTTCTATTCGTTTATTTTTTTTGCTTTCAACCTAAGTAGTTGCATACTTACAAATAATTACTTTTCTTTATTATTTCTTTTTGTTTTTTTTTTATTCTAAGAAATATTAGTTAGCTTGTTTCAAATAGGTGTTTTTTGACTTGTTTTTTAAAGGCGCGTAATTTAAGTTGTTTTCGCGATCTAGGCAGGATATTATAAAGTTTCACAGCATTAAATGTAAACGATTTCTTAAAAAAGGCTGTACGGTACTTCTGTATATGAAGTAAGTTACAAGAACGTACATGTCTGTTATGCAATTCAGCCGCCTGCTTGGTGTCGGGGTTAACGCCGCGAATTTCAAGCAGGAGATGCCGGGTTCAAGCCCCGCGTCTTGCAGGTAGTCTACTTGGACATAAAATTGCAGAATGTTGTAAGATTAAGGTCAAACGCAGTATGAAGCGGAGTAGGCCAAGTTAGCTAGAAGGCAGGCTAATTCGATTCCATACCGTCCCTCGGAGAGGACGTTAAGAGAACGGTCCCGTGTGATTCATATATTCATAAAGGAGCACGTTAAAGATCCCTATCCCCCGACAAAGGGGTTTAGGTCTAAATCCCTCTAGGAAAAGAAAACTGCCTTCTTAGGGGGTGCTCATCACACCGGTCTGGTGAGTGGGGTAAGGGGGGAAATGAGCCACAATAGATCTCTCAGGTGTGTTAAGTTCAAACATTGAATTTTGAGGATGTTTTCAATTTTAACCCATTTCAGTTCCTTTATTTTATAAGATACTGGGTCATATTTACGTAGGCCAAATATTAGCAACATATGAGACATTTTTTTTTTGTACCAAATAATACATTCACACATTTTGTAGGATTAAATGTTAAGTTGTGGTGCTTTGACATTTCGTAGATTCTGTCCAGGTTCTCTTGTAATCTGTTTACTGATTCGTGTGTAGCTTTAATTTCAAAAGAGTGATATAAGCCAACGTCACCCGCAAAAGCATGAAAATTTGTTTCGATTGCTTCTAGTATTGAAGTGGTGTAAATTAAAAAAAGTAGTGGTGCAAGAATGGACGCTTGAGGCACTCCAGTAGTTACAAATACGGATTCTGATCTGGCTTCCCCTATTTGAACTATTTGTCTTCAAAAAGAAAGATCGTTTTTTTTATAAAATCCACGGCCGAATTTCCAAATCCATAATATCTAAACTTTGAACACAAAGGTTATGGTTGATTTTGTCAAAAGCCTTGGGATAGTCTAAAAGGATCATAACACTGAGCTTATTCTCATCCCATGCTCGAAATAAATCGTCCGTTACCTGCGCTAGAGCTGTTGACACACCATATGATTCTCGAAATCCCGACTGATTGCAGTTAAATATTTTGTTTTCTACTACCTTCTCCAAGACTTTTGACAAAGTGGGCAAAATTGTTATTGGTGTTAAATCAGAGAACCTTTCGGGATTGGATATTGTCCGTAATGGTTTGACTAACCCACATTTTCAGTTAAAAGGGAAATATGAATGAAGAAAATAGCTAGGGTTATGTAACCATCTATATATGATTTACATAGTTTTATTATCTTTAAAGATATATTATCAAGACCTTGAGCTTCTGATTTAATGCTGTTTAAAGCTGTTAAAACTTCTTCAGTCGTTGACAGTTTAATGTAAAAATTAAGAGTGTTCTTAAATTTATTATTAAATTTGGTAGAATTTACCTTCGTTCTCTAATTTAAATACGGCCAAAAAATATTCATTAATTTTGGATGGATTATTTAAATTTTGAGGAATTTCATAGCTATTTAAATTTGATTTTTTGTTAAATTTTTTTAGGATTAAATGTTAAGTTGTGGTGCTTTGACATTTCGTAGATTCTGTCCAGGTTCTCTTGTAATCTGTTTACTGATTCTTGTGTAGCTTTAATTTCAAAAGAGTGATATAAGCCAACGTCACCCGCAAAAGCATGAAAATTTGTTTCGATTGCTTCTAGTATTGAAGTGGTGTAAATTAAAAAAAGTAGTGGTGCAAGAATGGACCCTTGAGGCACTTCAGTAGTTACAAATACGGATTCTGATCTGGCTTTCCCTATTTGAACTATTTGTCTTCAAAAAGAAAGATCGTTTTTTTTTATAAAATCCACGGCCGAATTTCCAAATCCATAATATTTAAACTTTGAACACAAAGGTTATGGTTCATTTTGTCAAAAGCCTTGGGATAGTCTAAAAGGATCATAACACTGAGCTAATTCTCATCCCCTGCTCGAAATAAATCGTCCGTTACCTGCACTAGAGCTGTTGACATACCATATGATTCTCGAAATCCCGACTGATTGCAGTTAAATATTTTGTTTTCTACTACCTTCTCCAAGACTTTTGACAAAGTGGGCAAAATTGTTAATGGTGTTAAATCAGAGAACCCTTCGGGATTGGATATTGTCCGTAATGGTTTGACTAACCCACATTTTCAGTTAAAAGGGAAATATGAATGAAGAAAACAGCTATTTATTATATGGGTTATGTAACCATCTATATATGATTTACATAGTTTTATTATTTTTAAAGATATATTATCACGACCTTGGGCTTCTGATTTAATGCTGTTTAAAGCTGTTAAAACTTCTTCATTCGTTGACAGTTTAATGTAAAAATTAAGAGTGTTCTTAAATTTATTATTAAATTTGGCAGAATTTACCTTCGTTCTCTAATTTAAATACGGCCAAAAAATATTCATTAATTTTGGATGGATTATTTAAATTTTGAGGAATTTCATAGCTATTTAAATTTGATTTTTTGTTAAATTTTTTTAAGACGTTCCAAGTTGCTTTTGACTTAAATTTGTTCTGTTGAATGATATAATTAACGTATGCCTTCTTTTCGGCTCTTGTAGTTTTCAAAGTTGTATTTCTTAAGCTTTTATAGTATAACCAATCTTTCTTTAATTTACTTTTTTTCAATATACACAAAGCCCTGTCCCTTTCTTTCATTACTTGTTTTAGGTTTTCCGTTATTTTCAGTTATTTTCAGTTCGAAGTATATTGTACCATGGGACATATTTAAGATCATTTAAAAAGTGATCATGACTAAAATCCTTAAAATTCCGATAGGTTAAAAACTTTGATGAATTTTGCGTTTTAAAAAAACAAGATCGCAATGTACCAAGAATACCATATTGGAAGTAACGATCTTATATAATTTGAGCAATCTTTATAGCGTTTTGCATTTCTTTTTTCTTTCTTTGTTATCAATTAGATGCCTTATGTGAATTAAACTATGAAAAAAAAAAGAGAATAAAAACTATACTTTTAATAATAAAATCTACGAGACTATTAACGAAAAGTTCTAAGGATTCTTTTTTTCTTAAATACAAGATGAGCTTGTGGTAATAGTGGGAGAACTACTAGTGCTACAACTAGTAAACTTTTTGTTGTGTCTTAATGTATTCTGTAAGACCGTTTTTAGTTTAGTGTCCAGTTTACTATCGCCCGAATTTAGAACAACGGCGACGACGGTGTTCGGGACGCTGTTGTTACTGATAGTGGCGGTGTGCGTGTCAGCCTTGATTTTATCACGGATCACTAACCAACGGATTGACGTTTTCAGTATAACTGGGTACCGATTCTGGAAGTCATAGGAAGTGATCGTTCGCCTGACAGAAGAAAAGTATTTTCAACCAATAAACGCGCTTAAAAGCAGTGACGAGACAATCAAAGAATCACCAAACTATTATGGGCACGCGCAGAGCTGCCTCGAACAACAATTTTTGAGCGAAGCCGTTCTCTCGACTAAACCCAGTGGTTGCGAGTTGTAGGAAAGCTCATGTGAAAAACGCGCATGCTACGACAAACTTGACCGTCTTTTAGAGTAGGACTCGCACAGTGGTCGATTTTTGTAAAAACACGGATATTAAAAAAAACTTCCACATTGTAATTTTATCGTACAAAATATTTAGTTTTAATATAAAGATAAATTTATTCTTATTTACCTAATATACAGGATGATAGTGTGAATTTTCACATTTATCTTAAGACATTTTTAAGAGTTAAAAGATATATATTTATTAGCTAAATTTGTGATGGTGGTGTGAGGGGGGATCTACGAAGGACATGTAGATTGAAAGACGATTGGAGCTTGAATGGGTTTTATTTAGCCAAAATTGTTGGGATGTCAAATACAGTTTGAATATAGCACTGATGGTCACGTGACTATTTAAAAGTGTCCAGTCGCGTGATAATTTTGGTTAAAGTCACATGATATTTTAATTTAAGCTCACTTCACAAAATTAAACTAAAAATGTTAGATGGATTTACTTTAAAATATTTGATACAATATATAAATCAAAACAAAATCAAAATTATGATTGTTTTCCACAAACCAAAACTACACTTTTTTGCACTCGACGCGCGTTTCGCTAACAACGTTAGCATCATCAGGAGACGATAAACAATGAACTAAATTAATCTACGCTCTATCTTATATACAATCCTTTAGTGGGCGGAGATAAGACTAATAAATTGTGATTGATCACGATTTTTAATCCTACCTCCCCTCAACCAAAGAATAAAGTGTACTAAACGGGATAGTTCCTCTATCTTTATTTAAACTATTTCTGGATTTAATGATTTCCATACTTTCATATGCATTCAAAAGTCTTTTGTTTGGTACACTTTTTAGAAGTTTTAGGTTATCTAATGTGAATCTATGATTGTTTTCAAAAGCATGCTCGGCCACACTTGACTTTTCTGTTCTTCCGTATTTTAAGTGTGCTAAGTGTTCTTTAAAACGTGTTTGAATAGAGCGTCTCGTTTGGCCAACATATTTTTTATCACAATCCATGAAACTAATTTCGTAAATTCCACTTTTTTCTAGAACTGTAGTTTTATCCTTGGGATTTCCTAGTAAGCTTCTTATTGTGTTACCGGATTGATATACTAATTTAAGACCGGTGTTATTAAATACTTTCTGTAATCCTTTCGTATAATTAGGATTATAAGGAATTGATACAAATTTTGAGTCGCAGGTATCTTTTTGTCTGAAAAAGGTAGAATTCCGAAAGGTCTTTTGAAAAGAATGTCTATTTATCAGCTTATTTATTAAGCCTTCGTCGTAACCGTTTTCGCCAGCTATATTCCTAATCCTATTCTTTTCTGCTTCAAATCTTTCTTTGTTTAAGGGGAAATTTACTAATCTATATGTTAAAAAGTGCAAACTTGCAAGCTTATGTTGTAAGCAATGAAAAGAGTCATTTGGAATATACCTGTTGGTGGACGTGCCTTTTCTGTATAGGTCAAAGTCCAATTTATTTTTGTTTCTTATAACTAAAGTGTCTAGAAATGGCAGTGTACCGTTGTTCTCTGTTTCATAAGTAAATTTAATAGTGGGAAATTTGTTATTTATTTTTTCCATAAAATTTTCAACACTAGTTACTTTAGTGTTGAATACTGCAAACACATCGTCTACATACCTGAACCATACTCTGGGGAAATACTCAAATTCTTTACTTATATCTGATTCAAATTTGCTCATAAATAGGTTTGCGATAAAAGGTGATAAACTATTACCCATTGTGGTTCCTTCTAATTGCTGGTAGTAATTATTTTTATATTGAAAGTAATTTTGATTCATGCAGAGTTTTGTTAAAGATAGGTATTCTAAAGTCTGTTTGTCTTCTAGATTGTTTTTTCTTAGTAGTTCCTCCAGGTATTGTAAGGTATTGGGGATCGGCACACTAGGGAACAACGAACTAACATCAAACGAGATTAAAATTTCACCTTCTTGGAGTGAAATATCTTTAACTGTGTTGATAAATTCAAGGGAATTTTGAACAGAAAAACCTTTTTCCTTTATCGGTAAATTTTCAAACTCGTTTGCTAGCCATTTCGAAATGTTGTAAGTAGGTGATCCTACAGCAGAAACTATAGGTCTAACCGATTTTCCAGGCTTGTGGATTTTCGGAAGACAATACAGTTTGGGCATAGTGGGATTGCTTACTTGTAGTTTATATTTAATATTATCAGTAATAATATTGTTACATTTTTTAATTGTGTTTTTTACTTTGTTAATCATTTTTGGTAAGGGGTTCTTTGGGACTTGTTTGTAGGGTCCACAATATATAAATGTTACAGTATACTAGAATATTTTTATGTATATAGGGTGTATTAAAAAGAATGCCAACCGAAAATTTCAAATGAAACACACAGTATATTATTGAATTTTTGAATTCTGTTTTGAAATTCTAAGCATTTTTATATAACGTACCCTATGTCGATCTTCAACTGTTTTCGAGACATTAACAGTTGAATACTGTCATACTCTGAGTCTTCTATTTGAAATTTGATGTTGAATACTGATACGTAATGTCAAATTCGTAAAAAGCATAGCTTATTCTTTGGCCAACCATTCTCCTAGTATCTTGACAACCATATAGGAGCAAATTTAGATACATTTTGAATTTTTTAATTTTTCCATTTATGTCCATTTTTCCGGAAAATCGACCACCGTGCGTCGTTCGAATGACTTTTGTGCGATTGATCACTTCTCAGGGTATGGTCGTTCTATTACGCCCAGAATCGAGCCCCTGGAATATAACTGGCAGGAGTACCGAGCGCGCACACTGATAATTTATTAACAGATGGAGAGGCAAATTAAAATCCTGTTCTATAAGCTGGTCGTACGTGTAAATCTCGTCACCTACGTGAAGTTTTTGTTTTTTGATGAAAGCCTTTAAGTTATTGCTTTTGCCCTCTTTTAAGTTGGCCACAAGAACTTTGTTGATTTTTTGATCCTTTATTGTAACATCCGGTTTAACAAAAACTTTTGTGCCCTTAAGAGCTTGACCATTTTTCAGGATGCAGTCTGCAACAAAATTATTAGTAAACTCTACTATTAATGGCCAAGAATTTCAGTTTCCTCTAAAATTGATGTTTGCTATTTGATCCAATGTTATACCTGCTCCAAACAAGGTATTCAGTTTGTTCAATGCCCACTTTGCCAAATCAATTCCCACCCTCTCTCTTAACTGGCTGTTTTTTGTTTCTAATTTATTCAGAGCAGATACCTATGTGTTCCTTTAGATCCTGTCTGATTGAATTAATTGACGATTCCAATTTTGAGTTACTAGCAATGATGGTAGCAATGATGCCTTTTATCTTCTCTAATTGTTGCTTATTTGAAATGTGGGCGCCCATTATTTATATTTTCGTATAATAAGTATCTATTTATTTGTATATTATCTAGTGTTGCCTACTTCGTTCAACAACTCTATGTATAAAAAAGAATCGTCAAAAATATCCCTTATATTGAAACAATGAATCCAGGAACTTAACTTGTTGGATTCAGATACTTTTCACTAATTTTTTTCACCACATTTATAACCTTTTTTCTCAATTTTAAATCAACTCTAATAAAAAATTGGTTTAACGAATTGCAGTTTCTATAGTGAATTATTTTATGATTGAACTTTCTTTTATGGACTAGGGGCTAACTGTGGCTAACTTCTCGTCAACTGTTATCGTCTTGTTATTTTCGTTTTTCTACCTTTGGGCAAGTTTTTAAAGTCATCAGATTTATTTCACCGATATCATCAGTTTTTTGAAATATGACATATGACGTTCATCTGTCATTCCCTTGTCGTTGAGTTCGATGAGCCATCAAAAAAATGTAGAACGCGATGGAATTCACCGCGAATTAGCATCCTAACCTAAGTTTTTGTGTGTGGTTAGAAATTTGTTTTACTTAATTAATATTTTTTTAATAACTAAATACCGTAAGGGAAAACGAGGAAATACTTGAGGGAATTAAAATAGACGAGGAGGACACCACTTATTATGTGCATTTGACCCACGCACAAATAGAGGAATATTCAGGTGAGAAAGAGCATGATTTATGTATTGCCTATCCTTATGCTTAGTTTACCCATCAATCAAGCACAAATTTAGTCATAATTACGTAGCCTGTCCCTTGTTTTCCTTCAAAAGAAAGTGATGGCCATACAAAATTACTATTAAATTTGTGCCTAAGCCACTCTATTATATAGAATTCGCCTTCTAATAAAATTTAGCAGCAGCTAACCTAGATAAATTAAGGTGGGTTTATGTAAATGTAACGCAGTATCAACATAATCTGAATTCTAACAGCACTTAACACAATTAAATGTAAGAGTTGAAGTAGATGAGAATTAATGTTTGCGTTCATACTGGCATATTTGTTTTATCTGCTTCAACTCTCAATAATTTTAAGTTAATACAAAAACTTATGAGTAATAATGTTTTTTAGAACCCTAAGGTAACTGTTATTTAGGTACCTACTTACTCACCTATTTAGTTAATACCTACTAAGTTTTTGTATAGGTTTTTATGATCTACCTCAAAGAGTACTTTGTTTTTTGATGTTTTGATTATTTGTGTTATTATTTGTAGGACTTTTGTAAAATAAAAAAAATTACCAGAACTTGACACCTATTTATTCATGAAAATAAATTTAAAAGAAGAAAAAACATAGTATACCTACAACAAACAGAACCTTTATTAACAGTAGTTTAATAGTAAAATAGATTAAAATAAATCACATTTCTTCTCCTTCATAATCTTGGTGTTGGAGAATATGATCATTTAAGTAGGCAATGCCTTCGGCAATTTCCTGGGCATAGTCATATTCATCATTTTTTCTTACTATGAAATTATGTAAAATGCATGTTGCCAGGACAATATATTTAAAATATTCTCTATTGTAAATGTGTACATAACGCAGTCTTCTAAAGATCCCAATTAACCTGCCCTATGCCTGCTCAATCACAAATCTGGCACTACTTAATTTTACACTGAACCTTCGTTGTTGCTTAGTTAGGTGACCATTGTCTTTATATGGCACTAAGGAAAGGTCTTAAAGGGTATGCTGTGTCCCTAAGAATATGCATCTTTGGAGGAATATTTATGTTACCAAGCACAAATTGTTCATAAATAGGGGAATTTTGCCAAACCCTGGAATCATGGCTGGAGCCCGGCCATCCTACAAAAATATCCAAAAATTGTAACCTGTCGTTACAGATCTCTTGGACAATCATGGAGTGTTGGCTCTTCCTGTCAAAAAAAGAGTTGTCATTTGCAGGTCCAGGTATGCACACATCCATTGCATCGATACCTGCAATAACATTTTGGAAAGATCTGTTGTCTCTTAAAAAGTTAAATCGTCTTGCAAGTTCTCTGAACTTGTTGAGGGTTGTTGGGAATTCTATATATATTTGTCGTATTTTTTTACAATCAGCTTGCAGGTCATAATGAACAGCATGTGAGTGTGTCCCTTTAAAAAACCAAAACGATCCCCAATGCCTCTAAATGATTCCTGGTTGCCCAATGTCCTAAAAAAAAATCAAAATTGTAAAACATGAAAATTAGAACTGTTCATAAACATGTGGTGCTTGTGTACCAACATAAAGTAATGTTTGCGCTACATACCTCAACCAGAGTACGTTTCAATCTAAAATGTGATCTAAAATCACTGAGGCTATAAGTTGGTACTGTCTTCTGGACAGTCCTCAATCCTGCCGCGTCGCTGACCTGATTCCAACATTATTATTTCTAAGTCCTCCTTATCTGAGTCGTCTGAACTGTCTTCAAAAAGGTTTATGGCAAGTGTGCCTTACAAGCCCAGATAGGCAAATATTATTTAATTTAATTTATTTTTATTTTATATCAAATAAGTTTTACAGTTTAAAAATATCAGCCCATTGAAACGTAACGACCAAAATAAAAACTAGCTGACGTTGTTGACATTCATCGAAAAACGCTCACTGGCTCTCAGAGTTGGTGAGCATCGATGCCATCAATTGGCTAATTGGTGAAATTCATCAGAAACTTTAAGAACCTAATGGATGTCATCGAAATGTATTGTTGATATTAAAAACCTGAATGATTTCACCGGTGAGCTCACCGATGATTTTAAAAACCCGCCCTTTTCCACAAAGATTTTTTATGTTAATATATTTGTGAAACTATTCCTTCTATATTTTTTTGTTTTTGGAGAGTTTATTCGAGCCATTCGCATTCGAGCAAATCTAGGCACGAGCCACTTTTCAAGCTAATGACGTAGTGTGTGACGTCATTGTATTGAATTCCAATTCGTATTGAAAACTCGTGGGAGCGCCTAGCTAGAGTACTCTTTTCTATCGAGTTTTCTACCGACTTAAGAAATAAGAGCCCTGGAGTAACTTGAGATGCAATTATGCTTTCGTTATTAAATACGTTGTTGCCTTGATCTCAACAAAGTAAATATAAAAACGCAACATGTCCTAGGAAACTAATTTTTTTAAATTGTCCAATGTGGGTCACCCTGTAAATTTTCTCATTTTGCTTATTAAAAAAAGTATGCAGGTACCTATATTCCACTGTTACGGTTGACATAATATAATAATTGATTCTTTCGCCCTTCCAACTCATTAGGGAAATTTTGGAATGCTTAAAATTTAGAAAACTTTGACAGCTGCTGTGGTAGTGTTTAAAAACCACTACCACTACCCAGCATTGAGTTTACCAGAGTTTTTTGAACACGTTAAAAACTGTCACTCGTAAAAAAAATTTAGAGATAAAGAAAAATACAAAGTGGGTCTTAATTTTACAAAATAAGTGTTTTATATATTGAAACCTGGTAATATTTTATTATTTGTAAAATTAATTTCTCCGAAATTCGCTAAAATTAACCAACAAAATAAACGCAACCATGGTAGGGGTAGTGTCTAATTACCACAACGGCATGAGGTTTAGCTATTGCGCAGACGCAGTAATGACCGCATCCACTACGAAGTGTCACATAAGCGCGTTCCAAAATATTTTATAAATTTAAAACCAAATTGAAGAAATAAATAAAACTTTCCAAAAACTAAAAAATGCGCTTTGAGTTAACATTTTGTTACTTCAGGTAAAACTCGTATAGCGTACGTAAACGTCACATAACGGCAAATATATTTGTTGACCCAAAAAGTCCCTATTACGTGTAAGGGTTCCTTCTTAAACAAACATTTTATGTGGCGGCTTAGGAAAATTGAGGTGATTCTGGTCCGTTTTTTCCTGTTACCATTTATCCTTTTTTACGTATTTTATCTTGCTCAGCATAGGTCACGAGGGGGTTTTCGTATTATAAAATGTTACAAAAACGTTACTTGGTAAATTACTTGAGGTTCATGGCCAGGGCATATGCGCGAGAGCAGTTGTGATCTATCATGCTTCTAGCCATAAAGTAAGTAACTAACAGAGGAAAGATGTATATGGGATGCTGGTTGACTGAAATTGAGGCAGGCTTTGGGCACGGATCACCTACTACTCTGTGCTTTGGGCTCGGAGCAAAAGTGTGCATCAAAATCGTTTGGCGCGTGCGACGTTGCCGTTAGTAACAAAAAATAAGCCAAAGTCGGCTTCGAAATCGCTTTGCACGTTCGATTGATAACAAAAAGAAAAAAATGAATATTTTATTTTTCAATAAAATTTGTTAATTTTGAGAACTAATGATAGATTTTAGTATTTGATACTTGGTAGAGCATTATGAATTTGTGATCAGATGTTAAAAATTATAAAGTTAACAGGCTCCCCCTCTTCGAGGGGTGAGGGATGGTTGTAACATTTAACCATTCCTTAGTGCTTTTTCATTTTTATTAAAAATTATTTTTTTTTAAATTAGGGGTAATTCAAATCCCTCTTTTCAAGGATTAACGTGGTAGATCACTTAGGCATTTAGTGAGTTTAAATTTGTTCCCTCGAGAAAATGACGCGGGTGAAAAATTAAGCGGTAGTAAAAATGGATAAAATGGGGCGTTTGGGAAAATGGATAGAATGGAAAAATGGAGCTGTTAAAAAAATGGATAAATTAAAAAAATTGGAGCGAATTCAGGAAATTTGTAAATAGAGTACCGTGGAGTGGTATTTTTTCTTTCTTCCATCTTAAAATGCATTAAGTACTCTATAAACACAACTAAAGTGTCTTTTTATCCTTCGATCAATTAAAGTGTAAAACACTTCGCTTCCAGATAAAAAGTGCCACTATGTTTATAATGTACACATTAGAAAGTGATTTTTAGACACACACTTCTTATATACCTACATACTAAAGGGTGGAGCGGCTAGAAAAATGGAAAAAATGGAGCAGTGGTAAAAAATTAGTAGTTTCGACATAAAAAATTAAAATTAGAGAAAATGAATGCTGTGGTAAAAAAATTAAAAAACTCAAAAAAATGGAAAAACTGGAAAAATGGAGAAAAGGACGTGGGTCAGGAGAATCGAATAAATGAAAAGAATGGAAAAATATGGAGGAGGGGAAAATGGATAAAATGGAAAAATGGAACTGTTGCAAAAATGGATAAAATAAAAATTGGAGCAGGCGAAGGACATATGTAAATAGAGCACCGTCAAGTTGCATTTTTTCTTTTTTCTATCTTAAAGTGCATTAAATAGTCTATAAACCACGCAACTAAAGTGTGTCTTTTTTCCGCCTCGAAAATGTGCTTTTTGTTTTTTTAATCACAATCTTGAAAGTGATTTTTACACACACACTTCTTATATATACATAGGTACTAAAGGGTGGAGCCGCTAGAAAAATGGTAAAAATAGAGCGATAGCGTAAAAATGGATCAGTGATAAAAAATTAAAAATAGAGAAATCGGAATTAATAGAGAAATGGAATCTTTGGTAAAAAATGGAAAAACTGGAAAACCGAAAAAATAATGAAACTGGAAAAATGTAGTAAATAAAAAGGATGTAAAAATGAGGCGGTGGTGAAAATGGATAAAATGGAAATAATGGAGAAAATTAAGCGGTTGTGAAAATGGATGGAATGGAAAAATAGAGTACCGTTAAGTGGCATTTATTTCATTTTTTTTCTACCTTAAATTGCATAATATGCATGCAGTATATTAACCATGTGACCAAAGTGCCCTTTTTATTCCTTGACAAATTTGTAGCCCCCGCTTCGCTCAGGCTACAAACTTTTTGCCTTGGGACAAAAAGTGTTGTCCGTTATCAATATGGGCAATATTTGTCTGTCTTTAAAACTCAGCCCAGAAAATATCGGATTACTAAAAATGAAAAACATTCATTGTAAAAAAAGTTAATATTTGGAATATAGCATTTTAAAATTTTTGTATATTTTATGTGCGCAGCAATTCGTGGTGCTATTACAAATTAAGCAATATTTTAGTATAATAATCGTAGGTATCAGTTCATGCCAATGCAATATTTACACTTTTTTGTAGTGTTGCTGCGCATTGTAGTAAAAATTGTACAAATATTGTAAAATGCAGAGTTCCAAATTAGAGATTTTTTGTACTTGCGATATGTTTGCTTTTCAGGTGGGCAGTATCTATTTTTTGGAGAATTTTTTTTTCAGGCAGGCAATTAATATTACAATCGGGAATATTTTTAACTGTTGATAGATTAATAAGCGTCATCAGATTTAACGCCGGCCGTAAATAGTGTTACGTCCTCATGGTCAACTTATTAAGAGTAGAGATTACTTTTTTCTGTCAGTGTCCTCAGCTCAGGAATAATCGAATAGACGTTCAAAACGATATCCATACTTTTTGGAGTCAAATAAACAAGGCTGAAAATTGAATTCAAACACATTTTGTAAAAACTAAGACACGGCTCGAAGCACTTTTTTGATTTTTTCCAGAATAAGTATAAAATGTTTTCTAAGGCCACCGTATCGAAATATTTATGATGGCCTTAGAAATATTTTTTTTTATTCTGCAAAAAATCAAAAAAGTCCTTCGAGCTGTGTCTTATTTTTTATAAAATGTGCCGGCCATGGATATCACATGTCCCGTTTTGAACGTAACTTTGACATATCCTAAAGAATCTCCACTCAGTTTTTAAATCGGATAAATACTTTAAAAAATATAGGTTACAATACAAGCATAACCCTCTCGACAATGACAGGAATTTCAAGGATTACCAAAATATTAACGGATAAAAATTTTTGAGGTCTTTAAAATTCTTTTAAAACATTTTTTTCTTATAAATTATAATTTATCAAAATTAATTATATATATATATATATATAATATATATATTATATATTAAAATCATCAGAAAAAGGGTCGCAATCTTTGAAAAAGTTTGAGTTGCCATAGATTAAAGCGATTTCATTATAAAAATCTGGTAACTATTTAGGTATAACACTTTACCAAAAACTTTGATAAAACTGGCGTTTACCAATTTTTTTTTTCATAAAAATAACCGTTACTCTTAAAATATGGGTTTAAAAAAAATTGTAATCAAAAAAAGTTAATAACATTGGATGGGACTCGAACGTTCAACCAATTACGTTACGAATGTTAAGGCCGACACCTTAACTATTCGGCCATCCGTCCTTTTACAAAATCTACTTAAACGCGTGACAACAGGATCACTAAAAAAGCGCGCGGGGCGAGGCAGGCTGAAATTAAACCTTCGAAATTGTTTATTTCGAAGATTTCGGGCGGTAGGTCGTGCACGCCGCGTCATATTATTCCGACAAGATTTGGCAACATCGTGAAGCTTCTGCTGCAGTTTGAAATTTAAATATAATAGAAGAAGTGTAGGCAGCGCTAATTTGCTGTACTAGAGTATGATTAACACACCACCGTTGCTCTGTTAATGATTTGCTTTATGTACTAGAGTGATTTGGCTCATTTTATTACAATAATTATATACATGCATCTATCTTAAAGCTGGAGTTACACCATTGGTCCAAAGAATTGTAGATCTATTGTCGAACTGTTGCACGCAATTAAAGATACCCTCGGAATGGAAGACCGTCCATCTGGTTTCACTATTTAAAAAGGGCAACAGGAAGGATGGCATGGCATGGCATCTGTTTTTTCGATTTCAATATGAAAAATTTTGCCACCAGTTAATACAACTAACTCCTTTTCCTCATTGGAAAAAGGAGTTCTGTTGTCCTTTCGTTTTCCATGGCTTATAGTTTAAAAACTACAATATGCAATAACCAAATCAGTAGCATCACACAAACTAAAAAAAATAACCTAACGTTCTTGACAACCACCACAGTTCACCACACAGAAGTCCTGTTTTGGTTTAAACCTGAGAGCAGCCAACAAAAAAAATGCAAAAATGCGACGTTGCCACATATTGCGCGACCTCAGAGTGGCCTGCAGCAAGCCTTTCTCGAGGAAGGCTTTATAAAACACACGCAATGAAGAAAGGTATCCTCACCGAAGGAAGGCCTTGAGGATCGTCTATAAATTCCAGCCTTAGTATTCTGAACATAGATCAACATTGGCTGCAGATTATGCAAGAGTTCTACGCCCAAAACACAACGTAAATAAAGCAGCCAATATATATATATATATATATATATATATATCGAAGGGCCTAAGACAGGGTTGCGGCATGTCTTCACTACTCTTTAATTTGTATGTAGGGGTATCACTAAGAAGTTGGATAAGTCGGTATCATGGAACGGGTGTTCCAGTAGGAATTGAAACGCTTTTCTCGCTCCACTTCGCGGATGATCAGGTGGTTGCATCAAGAATATCTTGAATAGGGATTACAAGTATCTAAAACGGAATGCCTAGCAGTCAACACTGATGCCAACTTTCAGGTCATTATCAACGACAGTGTTGAAATCAAGCAGGTCGAGAAGTTTAAATACTTCAGGGCAGTAATTGATAGAAAAGGTCTAGATGAAACAGAAATTAGAAATCGCATTCATCAAGCGCGTAAGGTAATTGGATGCCTTAAGTCTATCCGGTAGGATCAGCACTTATCAAATAAAAACAAAAAGAGGATTGCGAAGATTATGGTAGAATCGGTTCTTATGTATGGCTCAGAAGTATGGACACTAAATGCAGACATGAAAAGAAGATTGTTAGTTGTTGAAATGGACTAGCTAAGGAGGAGCGCTAGAATTTCAAGAATTGAAACAAGAAGAAACGACGAGGTGCGTCAAATTATGAAAGCTGGCGAATCTGTGGTAGATAAAGTGGAAAAAAGATCGCTTAAATGGTTTGGCCACGTATTAAGATACCTGAAGAATAATGACCAAAAAGAATCTTTGAACGGGGGCCACCAGGAAGAAGAAAGCGAGGTAGACCAGGGCGTTCTTGGAATGAAGGCGTGAGGCAGGCAATGGAGAGCCGAAACCTTGGAGAAGAGCAGGCGTTAGATAGAGAGTATTGGAGAAGGGGAACGGATAAGCGACAGCAGCGTTGTTGTTTCAGTAGTTTGTATTGTTTAAGTACTGAATCCTTAATATATATTTACATGCATATAAAAGTTATTATTATCGCAACATCACAATAGATCGCAACTGCTTCCGCGAAGAATAGAGGTAATGTTAACCCATAAGCGACCAAAACGAGCCAAAAGTATTCCAGCTCCTTTATTAAAGTTAAAAATACAACAGATCGCTACTGCATTTGCGTAGAATAAACACGGAAAGAATTAATCTGATAGAAGTTATCAATTTACTAAAACTTACAAAGTACAACAACTAACTAAAATCTATCGTTAAACAGTATTTATAGCCAGTATAAGCTTAAAAGTCTCCGATATTTAATTTGAAATTTTAAGTAATAAATTTTCGTGCAGCTGCCACTAAATTTAATTATAAATATATTTTGATATTAGTATCTACCATTGAACTAATGATGAATACAGAAGTAATGAATCTAGAACTTAAATAAATCAATAGTTTTATTCCTTATAAATATTGGTGTTAAAATATATAAAGGTAATTACTAGTACAGGTGAACTAGAGATAATAAATAAAATTAATATCAGTGCAGGTGTAATAATATTTGTACTAACTTTTAAAAGATTTGTTAATTAAAAGTTTTTGTGTCAGTTATTCCAGAACTTTCACGGGTGCCTGTTGTACGGATCAGAGTTTGTCTTCCATGGCACCATTTTAGCTTGCAAAGTATGTGGTGTCTTTTTAATAAATAATTACGAGGATAAATGTATGATTTTTGTATTTTTTTAAATTATAAAAAGGTTTTTGTGGTGCACTGCCACTGCTTTTAAGCACTGCATCGACCAGGATTTGAACCCGGGACCTCTAGAATTCCAGTCTAATGCTCTACCAACTGAGCTACCGAGCTATCTATCAACAAAATCGGATGAAAGGATTTCCGAATAGCCAATCAAAACCCCAAGTCTTCGGTAGCTCAGTTGGTAGAGCAGGTGTTCTAGAGGTCCTGGGTTCAAATCCTGGTCGAGAAAAAACTTTTTTCTGATTTATTCCCTCACCCTTTGCCCTCTACGATATAAATCTTTTCTACAAATATCATAGCCTATTCAAACCCTTTTCTAAACTATAGCATCTGTAAATTCTTGTTCCGTATCCACATTCTATCTGCGTATTGCATTTCCTTTTCCAAAATGATTTAATGAAAGTAATTTTCAGTTTAATTAAATGTATTTAATATACGCATCGTAGGCCAGGATTAAAGCTTATGGCGAAACGTGTTTTTGGTTTTATTTTTCAGTTAAAATATATTGGCCACATGTTACACTATTTAATATTAAAGATAATTTTATTTTTCATATGTTTTAGTTTTTATGGATTTTGTTACCTTGAATAAGGTTTATATAATTAACATATTTTGTTTTTGATGTTTTTAGATATTTTAGATTTTTAAAAGCAAGCACCACAAAGCATATACCTACGGACTTAGAGAAAACTCTTACTAAGGACATCGCAAAAAACAAGTTACAGCGCCTCTGGGGACTCGATCTCGAAGCTCACGCGAAAAATTGCGCCGATGACATTTCTCTTAATCAATGTCCATCAATGTCATCGTCTTTTTGTTCTTTTCATGAGGTCTTTTTATTGAAGTTTTTTAGTTTTGTATGTTTTTGGTCTTTTTTGAACTGTTACAGTAATTTCTTGGATTTTTGTAATAAGTACAATTGGAAAACTATGCCCATGTGTTGTGTTCCAGAGTGTCCCAGTAATCCTCTGCTTCATCGCTTTCCACACCCTAGAAATCAAACTTGCCAAAGACAATGGTTTGCCATCTGAAACGCTTTATAGGTTTAGAGTATGCACCCGACATTTTAAACCAGAAAACTATTCAAAAAACTGTGGACGAAGCCTGCTAATGCGCCAAAGTCTGAAAAAGACTTTAATGGTAAGTACCGGGCAAGGTTTCTACTACCAACTAGCAAAAACAGCTTATTCAATAGAGAGTCAATAGACCAATAATTTATCGTCACCTTATTTGCTTATCGTATTACCGTAATTAAGATTCTAAAAAGAGTTTTTAAACCACAAACACAAATCACCGTAACCGTATTCTTTTGCCCACATACAAACTGCCAATGTAAATAGAATAGAAAAGATAAAAACAATTCCTGGTTTTGAAAATTCACTTTCACAAAATTAAAATCCTAACCAAACAAAAAAACGAATTATCACCTACCAGCTGCAAAAAATAACCGAGCGGGGCCCATTAAGCCTCCGTAAGTAACGTATTTCGGTTCGATAATTTTTGGATACAGGATGAAAATAACCGATTTTGCATCTATTTCGCCTATTAGTTAAATACATTTTTGTAGCCCATTCCATTCAAAAATGCTGATGGGTAACCAGTTACACCGATTTTTTTGAAAAAGAAGAAAACTCGCAAGTCTTAAAAAAACTGCTACTATTGAGGCCGACATGGGCAGCATAATAAATAGTTTAATATGTATATATCTTCTTAAAAGAATAATATAATATATTAAATAAGACGCATTTGGTTTATTTCTTAAATTTATAGTCATTAGAATCAACAATATTTTGGAAAATAAAATTGATTATTGATGAATTAGATTTTCCAAAGTGAGAATAAAAAATTTCCAACCAAAATTTTTTGGTTTTTAATATTTTTCAACAATGATGTAAAGAAGCATATAGAGTTATACAGGGTTTCTAAGCAAATCCTTAGGGGGCCAAGCAGCCGTGTATAAGACGCAGACAAACGAAAAAGCACATTAGGCAGAAAAGGATGGGCATGGGGCGATGTTGTCACTACAAAAAATATTTTTCGGCTTTTCACTTTGTAACCATTGTCCTTACGCACTGTTTACAGGCTGGGGACTGAGATACATGCAAATGCCTAACCTAAAGCGTTCATATAGGGCCGGAGAATTCGACTGAGATATTTTCGTAGAAACTTTATCAAGCAAATAGGACGGGTTGACGCCTTCGAACGCACTTTGATTCGAAATCAAAAAGGAGGAACAGTCAGATGTGGGGCCTAGCACAAATTACGTAACGGTGATTTTACCAATTTTTGACCCCCTCTCTATATAATGTTTTGTAACGGTTTGGCACGCCACTCCCCTAATATTACGTAACGATTTCAAGACCACTACCCCCCCCCCCCAAAAAAAAAACTTTTCACTTATTTTCATTCCAAATTTTCTTAGTTTCATACAAATGCAAACGCTGTCGAAAACCCCCCTCCCCCCTACGTAACGCTTTGTAACTGCCCTCCCCCCTATGACCATTACGTAATTTGTGCACGGCCCCTGTAGTCCCAGTGGAGGAGGGCGAGAAAATTGATATTTTTTTCTTAAAAATTATACTCTTTAGACCTATTTCTTTGCGTTCCCAAAATTACGTAATTTTTGAAAAAAAAATTGTAAGCAGCGCCATTTTTATTTCGTGCTTTGTTTTTCTAACATTTTTGCGTTCAACTAATTTAATTGAAAAATGTTTGCTTGCGGCGCCCTTTATCTTCTCACTCGAAAACAAGATCACCCGTTTTAGGAAAACTGATCCCGTCTCTGTTTCTAAATTTCTTCGAATAAAAGTAGAGTATGACCATGGGGGAAATAATTTTTTTCTACGGTATGACGAAAATTTCGAGAAAGTTGAAGAAAAAAATAAAAAAAGTGGCAGAGCTCATGTTTTTCGTAAAAAAACGTTTTTTGTAAAGAAACAGAGCAAAATAAATGTTTTCACCCCTTTTTGGGTGTTACAAATATTGGCAGCCCCTTATTTTTCGCTTTTACCTTCCCGCTAGTTTTGAAGAATTGGTCCGCTACATGTTTCGAGATCATGTCATAAAACACCTCGAAAATATCAAATGTAGTGTAAGGCCAGCTTTATTTAAAATCAATAATATCGCAAGCAAAAAGCTCTGCAGGAAAAACAGCGCCATTTATTGATTTCTTTGGCTGCTAGTGATAGCTGCATGGTTTGGCCGTTTCCAGATAGATGTCACTAGTAGAACAGAATTGAAAGAAATTTAATTAAAAGCGAAGATATTTCTTTCTAATGTTAACAACCTCACGAGTTTATCGCTCAGTATCGTAAATAATGGACCCTGCCGCCTCCTTTAAGCAAGAAAAATCTGTGGTTTGGACCTGAAAACATCTAATTTTTAATTAGATTAGATGTTCAAATCTGTCCCCTTCTTGAGCCTTACAATATCCCAATCTATTGTAAAACTCTTGGCGCGTAGCAGCCAACATTTCAGGGTTGATAGAGTTGCCCGCCTCCAAAATTTTCGCCCCCAACTCCTGTATAGTCGTGGGCCGTAAGTGAGGGTGTTGGAAAATTTTGTCGTGCCAACAACCCCATAGGAAAAAGTCATTTGGCGCAAGATCTGGTGATCGAGGAAGCCATCGGATATTTCCATATGTGGAAATAATTCTATCACCAAATATCTGACGAAGGTAATTTGTAGCCTGGCATGAATTGTGGGATGAACAGCCATCTTGCTGAAACCACAATTCGTCCAAATTTATGTTGAGTTCCGTCAACCGTAGTAAAACCTGGTGTTGGAGAAGATCAACATATTTTTGGCTATTCAAATTCCCTTCAATGAAAAAGGGTCCAATAATGTGATCCCCAACAATACCGCTCCAAACATTTAATTTTTGAGGATGTTGCGTTCTAACACTTGCGTGCAGATGTTTATTTTCGCGGGACCAATAGCGGCTATTTTGTGGATTGTGAGAGCTATGAAGTTCAAATGTCTTCTCGTCACTAAACAAAACTTTTGATAGGAAATTTTCGTTCCTGTCACATTTATCCCTCATAACCTCACAATATTCTAACCGGCGAAAATAATCACCTGGTTGCAATTCCTGCGACTTCCCAATCTTAAACGACTTGTAGCCTTATTTTTTTAGGATCCATTGGCAAGTACTGTTGGGAATATCCAGTGCCTCCGCAATCGGTTTCGTCGAACATGGTTCATGTGCCTCAACGTAAGCGCATACCATTTCGTCTCGTTCCACCCTGTGTGGAAGAACGGGATGCTCTGGTATTTCGCCGTCGTGGTAACGCTTTCTACAACCATTTATGCACCCGTACCTTTCAAAACGATGATAAATGTTGTAGACAGTTTGAGCCACATGAACCGGTCGATCTGGAAATGCAAAAACAAAAAGCCCAATAACCTCGTCCGCACTGTCACTTTTTATGTAGGTTTTAATAATAAAAATATTTTCTTCTCGAGTATACGGCATTTTAAAAACACAAAATTTACGAAGCTGAAGCGACTCGAAAGGAAATAAAAATGCAATGCCTGTGAATCCCAGTTTTTCCTCGATCATCTCATGGTGTGGCCGCCATCTAGCGGAATTTGCAGACATCTTGTCAACGGTTATTATTGCAACTATGATTTATGCTCACAATGAAAGAGTGGCGACAATTTTTTCTCATGAAAGCAGTCCGGAGATAATAACAAACTGGCACCATTGCTCAATATACCTGTTTCTTTTGTGCGCGCAGAACTTTCTATGCCATTTCTGTTTGATTTATTGAAATCCTATCCCTAAGGAAAATCTTAGGAACCCTGTATGTCAGGAGTAGGTTCTTTCTACGTCCCCGATAGACGCGATTGTATTTTTACAGCTTTTGCAAACAGTAACAGCATCTACTTGCTTGGTGATGACTTATTTGGTCCTAGTTTTCAACGTAAAAGATAATTTTACATATATAAACTTTGGATTAGCCGTCAGTGTAAATAAAAATCATTGGATTTTTATAAATGGTTAAATTTATTTACGTTACATTACATCCAAACCACAAAAGTAATTTACTTTACTGAACCATAAGCTCACCTATCAGGGAAAAAAGTGTTTGTTCTAAAGTTTTACCACCCCCAGGAGATTTACCTTCAAAATCATCAAATGCAGCGATCAGGAACACCATTTATGGTATGAACAATGAGTTTGATGATTTTTAAAGGTCCGAGGAAAATACAGAGGACGTCTATTCATTAATTCTTGTATAAAGTAAAATGCAGATGCAACTAATTAGTACAAATTAAGACAGACTAACAGTTATAATAATCTTTAATATGATAAAAACTCGATTGCTTTCAACTGCAGATCTAACACCCTTACTGTTTGACACAAAAAAATTTTTACGACAACTCGTTATATAATTATAATTAGAAATTCTTTCTAGTTCCTGTATAGGCTTTTGCGTCTTCATCTATTTTTAGAAACAATGTGGGAATCGGAGGCTTTACACCCGTACATTTTTCCATCCGTTTTTGGAAATAATGCATCTTATTCTCTATTCACAAACAACAATATAAAAGGTTCTACAAATAATTGAAGTAATCAGCAATTTTAAGTTTTTATTATATTATTCCTTCTATAAAATGAAGAATTTTATTTTTTTTTTCACTGACCTATCAATAAGCTCATTTCTTTTTTTAATGTTTGAACAACTCTGCCCGGAAGAAATTTACGATTCATTATATTTAACAAAGATTTAACAAATAGAAGAGCGTGCCAAATTATAATAAAAGGTCCTTAATGTTCCGAACTTATGTTCAAAGGTTAAAACCTGTGATAATATGGTTTACTAGTAAAATCATAAGTTCTTGTATCAATGTCATTACAATTTTTAAAATTGTTTTTTTTTTGTGTAGTTTTCAAAAAGTATCCATCACTCAAGTCAAATTCGCATAAGCAATACCCTCTTCACATAGACCAATCAACCCCTACCATTTCAGTATTCTTTTTTCGACCTTCGCCGCCATTTTATGGTAGACAAAGTCGAGAAAAGGACACTAAAACGGACCGGTCCATGTGGAGATGTCTATCCCTCTCTGTTTTTTATTGACTCTATCTCTTTATGAGATAATCTGCCTGCTAAAGTGGTAGAACCAAGGATTGTCTTACTCGAATAGCGTATTCCTTTGGTAAAATTGAGTGCATCACTGGTGCACAGCCAGTTGTGCACTAACACTCGTCCGGTGCTGTCAAAAGGTGCACCGGTGCAGTTTGAATGGAACATATATGTTGCCCTTTATTGTTGCTAGGTGAATTCATAATACATAAGAACTTAGGCGTATAGGTAGCATAAATAGACTCTAAATGTGACTAATAAACTATATTGCGTATTTTTCCATGCAGACACAGAAGAGGGTTTATTGGGTCCTGCGACCTGCTGGAACTTATTTCTGTTGTAGTTGTTGCCTTATTGTTACTCGTTCTGTTCTTTTATTTTATAGTAGTTTTATATAGTAGGCGTATTCCTACCTACCTTCTTGTCATTGTGCTTATGTATCACATTTTCAATAAGGTTTTTGATTCTGGGGGTTGCCTCACGAACATATGTAATAAGGCATAAAACTCCTCATAATCGTCATCATCACTACTGCCCGATAAAAAACTAGAAAATTTTTAAAAATCTTTGGCAATATTACTTTTGGCATTTCTTGCCATTTTTTTAAATTATGATTTTTAAAAATAAAATGGCGGAAAAAGTTTTCGGTGCGGCACCGGCTCTCACACCAGTGCAAAACTGAAATTGTCAGTTGTTCAATGGAAAAATATAACTGAGAAAGTGCACTCTAATGGAACAGGTGCACCGAATGAGTTGTGCACTAATATTACCTAAGGAATACGCTAGAAGTCACCTGAGTCTAGATTGGTCTAATGAGCACCCTCTAGGAAGACAGTTTTCTTTTTTTAAAGGGATTTAGGCCTAAACTTTTTTGTCAGAGCTAGGGATCTTGACGTACTGTCCTTTTAACGTTCCCTACGAGGGACGGTATGGAATCGTACTCCGCTTCATTCGGCTTTTTCCTTAATCTCAGAAAATTATGTAATTTTATAAGAAAAAGTCAAGTAGACTACCGACGGCCCCTGGGTCTCCTGGTTGATAGACCAGGTATATACCCACTATACCAACCAGTGCGGTCTATGTGGAGATGGTAATCTTGTAATTTCCAATATCAGGCGGTTAAAACCGATGAAGCTATTGTTTCGTCCTGTTTAGAGTTTTTGTTCACTTTTAAGCACTGTAATGATTAATTCTTTCTGCACTTTATTTTAGCTCCCTGTCTTATCGGTTTTTAAACGCATTTACGTTGATAGCTGCTACTGTGTTTTCTTCTAGAGCGTTCCAAGAGTAGACAATACGATTGGTAAGAAAATTTTTTCTTGGTAATTTGGCAGTTTTTTCTTTTTAAAGTTTTTTTAAACGTCCTCTGAGCTGTTAGTTTTGATTTTGATGAAAGATTTCTATAATATTGCAGTTGTAGTGACTAGTTGTTAATTTAAAAGTTTCTATCAGGTCCTCCTATGTCTTCTTTCCTTTAGGGTCATTAATTTGAATTTTACCAACCTCTCTGGATAGGAAAAATCCTATAGTTCTGGTGGATATTTTGTCACTTTTCTCTAAATTTTGTCGAGTATTTCTATATCTTTGATATAATAAGGACTCCACACTGTAAAAGTATATTCAAGCTTTGGCCAGATGTAGCTTCTGTATAGTTTGTCTATAATTTCAATATATTTGTCTTGAAAAGAATAAGACATACAAATGAATTGGCTTTTTTCGCTATTTTTCCAATATGTATGTCCCATTTAGGGTTTGATGTAATGGTGACTCCAAGATCATTCTGTTCTGTAACTGTTGTTAGTGTTACATTTTTCAGTATGCAGTCATTATTTGGATTGTTTGAACCAATTCGGATTGCTTAGTGTCATTCCCCATGTTTTTGACCAGTCTTCAACAGACCTTAAATATTTCTGGAGCTTGTCTGCTCTTGTAAGAGGATTAGCATAAATTTTTCCATCATCAGCAAAATTTGTCATCCTTGTTTCAATAAGATTGACTAGATCAAAGAGATACGTGGTAAAGAGCAATGGACCTAGTACAAATCCTTGGATGAATCCACTACTAACTGGGTGTTGATTTGACAATATGTCGTTGACTCTTACTTGGTAAAACCTTTCTTGTAATGCATTTGTTATCAATGGCATCAGTTGTCCACGGATACCCAAGTGTTCCATTTTGGCTACCAGCAGATTGTGGGGGACGTGTTGATTTGACAATATGCCGTTGACTCTTACTTGGTAGAACTTTTCTTGTAATACATTTGTTATCAATGGCAGCAGTTGTCCACGGATGCCAAAGTGTTCCAGTTTGGCTATCAGCAGATTGTGGGGGACGTTGTTAAAAGCTTTTTCATAATCAAGATACACTCTACTAGGTTTGTTGTAGTAGAGCGTTTTGAAAGAAATCCATGTTGAGTATTGGTATTGGTATAGGCTAAGGCTGCGCGCAGTTACGCAAGCGGAGTATATGTGTACAACGGGGTTGCCGCTCTGTAAAAAAATTACTTGAAATCTGTCATCGGCCATGAGTATAATCGCGTTGTTCGATGAGTGGAGTGACGGCATATTTGGCTTTGAAAACCTATTTCTTTCTAATGAACAATTATCGTAAAAATTATCTGTTGAAGTTATTTTTAAATCTGTCATGAATTAAAAAGGATACTGGTCTTTGTTTTAAGCTTGATTTATCGATAAATCAAAGATAATAACCAATAGAAATGTTTTTTATATACAAGAAATTAATAAAATGCAAAACCAGGGATTTTTGTTTAGTTGATCAATCGGCTGTCCCAAGCAAAAACACAGTAACTGACTTTTTTCTCAAAATTTTGTTTTTAATAGATTTAAAGTTATGAAACCTCTCCGTACGTTTCTGTCTAAATATGAAAAAAATCGATTAAAAAATATGCAAATTATGGCGGAAAATCGAAACACAGTGAGTGTAACATCAAGCTTCAAAATATGAAATTTTCGCAAAAAAAAAAATTTTTCTATTAATAAAAAGAAAGGTTCGTGGCTATCAGACACATATTTTGCTTTTCAATTCATTATTTCGCTCTTGTCAGGAATCATCAAGGTAACATACGACTATACCTGGCGTATGAAGCATAACATAAGCAACCACACCCAGCAAATTTAAACAACTTTCGTCGTCAAATAACGCGGGATATAGCATGCCTATATGCAGCGCGCCGCCTGTCGGAAAAAAGTGAGAAGCAAAATGTTAAGGCTATGGTTTCTCCCCACATTTTAAGTAAAAAAAAGTACAACTGGCAACGCCTTCTTCTTTAATTTTTTAATCTTTTGCCGAGTGCACAGGGAAAACTAAACACCAGAATTAGCTGAAATTTTGCAGGGGTGATCATTTTTAAATGTTTAACAAAAATATCTGAAGGATTTTTCAAAATTCTCAATTATTTTTTCTTCAAAATAAAAAAATAAAAGCTCTGGTTTTTCCAAAAGCCTGTGCACTCCGGAAAAGAAAACCGATCAATAAATCATAAACGTTTACACTTCATTGAATTTGGGAGACACGCAGTTCAAGTCTTGGCCGATAGACTGCAGAAATTATACGATTCCATAATAACTGCAGGTGTTTTGTCAACTTTAAATCGGGCCGCAGTGGGACAGAAGAGTACTTTTCTGACAGAAAACCATTCGAGTTTATGTTTATCTTTCAAAAATGTGTTTTCAAAAACATTGTTCTAAAACAAATATGAAACTACTCCGCCTGTGCGGTGGCCCGCCGAAAAAGGCCTAGGGCTGCGCGGGCATTATCCCGAGTCTATCGAAGAACCAAGAGAACTTTCCTGGCTCGCTGGGATTACTAGGAATTCGCATGGACACATTCGGCGTCCATAACCCCACATAATTTTGTTTTTATTTTGACTCAATCATTTTTTTTTAAATTTAAGTTAGTATTAGTGAAATCTTCGAGTGCAAAGGATAGATTTTAGAACCTCAGTTTCAAAACCACACGGATATTTGAGTGCTAACAAAACAGGTCAGTAAAGCTCCATTTAGAGGTTGGAAAGATTTCTGCTAGTCATTGACGCTCCTGTTTAAAATAGAATACGATTATTTAGTTAACCTGTTGTCGGTATCAGTTAGTGCACCTGTAAATGCAACCTTAAACATTACACCCAGTTACTTTAATACGTAGTTCGGTAACGTTTTTTAAGCAGGTAATTCTGCAATAAATGGTTTTCTTTTATTTTAGTATTTTACTTGTTTTTTTAGCGGCGCAGAACGCGAAAAGTCAAAATAAGTAACCTACCCCAAATTTTTGACCCGGTGCTAAAAAATCTCTGGTGTCCCACTGTGGATAAAAATAAATAAAGTCTCCGCATTGCCATGGAAAACAAATTCAATGACGTAAAATTTTGCAAAAAAATCAGGTTGACATAGTTAATTTGATTTCCCGTACAGTGTTGCTAAAAACAATTCCCCAGATTGTAATTAGAACCTTAAAGGATGAAAATATCAATAAGAATGAAGTTTGCGAGCAGGTCATAAAAAAGGAACCTGCAAAAATGTACCGGTTACGGACAGAAGACCGTTCAAAATACAACGTTCGTAGCATCTCCACCCCCAATTGGAGTTTATACTAGGTCGCCTTATATTAAGGCTCAGCAACAATCACTCCGGGGGAGGCTTATTGCGCAAAACCAAGCCAAGTAAAATATAAAAATTAGATTTCTTGTCAGCGAAAAATAAATAAAACGAAAGGTTCGTGGCTATCGGACAGACATTTTGCTTTTCAATTCATTACGACCAGGCCTCCAAGATCTAATGGATAGTCTAGAAACCTACCGGCCTGTTTTATCCTTGTTAGGAATCATAACCAGCGAATTTAAATAACTTTCATCTGGATGTGGTTGTTTTTGTTAAGTACAGACCTGTAGGTGGACTATCCATTAGATCTTGGAGGCCTGGTCGTAATGAATTGAAAAGAAAAATGTGTGTCCGATAGCCACGAATCTTTCTTAGTATTTATTTTTCATTCTACTTTTTTTAGAGACACTATGTAAACATAAATCCATTTATCTCTATTTCTTTCCCAAGTCACTTACTGTGTCTTTCCTTGAGACAGCCTCAATGTCTATCGATATACGTTAAAGTTACTTATACCAAATTCTGGTTCATAATTAAATTCCTTTTCCGTACCTTTTTTCATTAAATTTACCCATTTATTTTTCCTGCAAAAATGTACATTGTTGTTTACACTTGTGACAGGTGCACTCGCGATGTTGACCTTTTGTTTACAAAATTTGGGGTCCTTTTTGTGCCACAAATGTGTAAACTCTTTCACTAAATCTATTAAATATTTATCTATTTCTGTAATAATTATTGGTTGAAATTGAGGTTAGAAAACGTCAACAAATATTTTGCGGGCCGCACTTGCGCAACACGATTTTTCGGTTTCCTTTTGCGTAAAGTTAAATATTAGTTAACTTTCAAGGTCATTTCTTAAGGCTTTAAGAAAGAAAATGCAAAAAAGGAACAAGCATGTGTGCTAAAGAAAAAAGTTACAGCAAAAGTTACAGAAAAGAAAAAGGAATTTAAGCATGAACCCACCCTTAAGAATAAAACAAAAAACCCTTTTTTCTTTTTGTATACAGGGTTCCTAAGATTTTCCTTAGGGATAGCATTTCAATAAATCAAACAGAAATGGCATAGAAAGTTCTGCGCGCACAAAAGAAACAGGTATATTGAGCAATGGTGCCAGTTTGTTATTATCTCCGGACTGCTTTCATGAGAAAAAATTGTCGCCACTCTTTCATTGTGAACATAAATCATAGTTGCAATAATAACCGTTGACAAGATGTCTGCAAATTCCGCTAGATAATTAAAAATTAGATGTTTTCAGATCCAAACCACAGCTTTTTCTTGCTTAAAGGAGGTGGCAGGGTCCATTATTTACGATACTGAGCGATAAACTCGTGAGGTTGTTAACATTAGAAAGAAATATCTTCGCTTTTAATTAAATTTCTTTCCATTCTGTTCTACTAGTGACATCTATCCGGAAACGGCCAAACCATGCAGCTAGCACTAGCAGCCAAATAAATCAATAAACGGCGCTGTTTTTCCTGCAGAGCTTTTTACTTGCGATATTATTGATTTTAAATAAAGCTGGCCCTACACTACATTTGATATTTTCGAGGTGTTTTATGACATGATCTCGAAACATGTAGCGAACCAATTCTTCAAAACTAGCGGGAGGGTAAAAGCGAAAAATAAGGGGCTGCCAATATTTGTAACACCCAAAAAGGGGTGAAAAGATTTATTTTGCTCTGTTTCTTTACACAAAACGTTTTTTTTACGAAAAACTTAAACTCTGCCACTTTTTTTATTTTTTTCTTCAACTTTCTCGAAATTTTCGTCATACCGTAGAAAAAAATTATTTCCCCCATGGTCATACTGTACTTTTATTTGAAAAAAATTTAGAAACAGAGACGGGATCAGTTTTCCTAAAACGGGGGATCTTGGTTTCGAGTGAGAAGATAAAGGGCACCGCAGGCAAAAATTTTTCAACTAAATTAGCCGAAGGCAAAAATGTTAGAAAAACAAAGCACGAAATAAAAATGGCGCCGCTTACAATTTTTTTTCAAAAATTACGTAATTTCGGGAACGCAAAGAAATAGGTCTAAAGAGTATAATTTTTAAGAAAAAAATATCAATTTTGTCGCCCTCCTCCACTGGGACTACAGGGGCCGTGCACAAATTACGTAATGGTCATAGGGGGGAGGGGGGTTACAAAACGTTACGTAGGGGGGAGGGGGGTTTTCGACAGCGTTTGCATTTGTGTGAAACTAAGAAAATTTGGAATGAAAATAAGTGAAGTTTTTTTTTTGGGGGGGGGGGTACTGGTCTTGAAATCGTTACGTAATATTAGGGGAGTGGCGTGCCAAACCGTTACAAAACATTACATAGGGAGGGGGTCAAAAATTGGTAAAATCACCGTTATGTAATTTGTGCACGGGCCCACATCTGACTGTTCCTCCTTTTTGATTTCGAATCAAAGTGCAAAACCCGGTTTGGACGTTCGAAAGCATCAACCCATCCTATTTGATTGATAAAGTTTCTACGGAAATATCTCAGTCGATTTCTCCGGCCGTGTATGAACGCTTTAGGTTAGGCATTGTAAACAGTGCGTAAGGACAATGGTTACAAAATGAAAAGCCGAAAAATATTTTTTTTTACGATATCTTTCATCAGTTTGGTATTAAAGTCGAGCAAAACAATTTTTATTCCAGTCCTAAAGGTATGAAAATGGAAAACATTAGAAAACAACAACCTGGAATGGATTTACTACGTGTAAGATGTAGTGACAACATCGCCCCATGCCCATCCTTTTCTGCCTAATATGCTTTTCCGTTTGTCTTCGTCTTATACACGGCTGCTTGGCCCCCTAAGGATTTGCTTAGGAACCCTGTATAGTACTTGTACTAACTTTCATTGAAGAAGAACGTTTATACCGAACCGAACAGGACGACTGCAGCAGCTAGTTGTCGTTTTTAAACTCAAAGAACGCTAATAAATTTAACATTTGTAATTGATTTTGCCCACTCAATTGCTTCGTTCTCATTTTATGGCAGTATTTAAAAGGACAACCTTTAAATTTGACATTAATATGATGGAAATTTTGAAATGTAAGTTGAAACAACCCAACGACGCGACTATTTTGGTAAATTTATTGTCGGTGAACACCCGGTTCCCACCCACGACTTTTTTGCGCATGCCCGCTCACGCGTTACATGGCATAACATGGCATAACATTTCATATTGACATCATGTGACGCATAAGTAAGCACTCACGAGAAAGTCGTAGGTGGAAACCGGGTGTAAAGCAATTACGCAGCGAATTGATTTTTATTTTGTTGTCCCTGCCCAACCACATGAAAAAATACCAATAATAAGCTCAAATTGGCAAAAACTCACCACGAAATAGATCAGGCAAATGTCAAAAGCTTAAATCGTGTTCAAAACACGTTTAGATCGCTTAATGAAAACCGAAAAGTCGATCGTATTAAAACGTATTTAGTTCGACGTGAAAACATAGTAAATATATGAAATAGAGATCCAAGAAAATAAAAAGACTTCACCCAACGAAAAATGCGACTATACCATCCAGGTGATATTTTGACATAAGTGCACATGCGCAGTGACCGAAAAATAAAGTTGAAACTGATCAAAATGGTACCTTTCTTTAACAAAGGATTGCAAATATTTTATTCCTATAAGGGTTAGCAACTTATTTGTTTTGAATTTACTTGCATTATTGCTAGGACTAAGGACTGAGTTATGATGGGTTTTTAAGGGAAAGGCGGATTCCCTTTCTAAGGCAGGGGATAAATCTGTATTCTTCGCAGATCCCTGTTTTGTGTAATATTTCAAGTGGTTTGAAAGAAAAGGAGTGGAGCATTAGCTCTCATATCCTGAACAACAAAACTCCTAGACCTTTTTAAATAATAACAGGTTTGTATATAGGCTCCAGCCCACTCAACACACACATGAATAGAATAATTTGAAAGACTACTGCAACGATCTATAGATTCTAAGGAGAGGAGAATAAAACACCCATACGCATCTTATTTCGTTGCGTAAGAAAAATGAGAATAAAGATTAAACTTCTTAGCCCTTGCGCAAAAGTGTCCCAAGATTTCTAGGAAGTCCCACGGAGCAGACTGATTTCCTTTTGCCAAGAAATTGGGCTGAGATAATTTTAGATATATATGAGGTAGACTAGATAGAACCACAATCTATTTTTTATATACACTGTGATAGAACTTAATCTCCTGGCTTGCATTTGTTCATCAGACTTTTGGGGTAAAATTAAGTTTACGTAAAAGGTAAAAAAGGTACGGTCACTTATTGTCTGCGCTCACTCTCCACAATTTAAATATTGACAAGAAAAAGAAAAATATATAATCTTTAAAACATAGATTTTTTTTTCAATACATCGCCAACTACCATTTACCGTAAAAAGTAAAATCCCGTATATAGCCCTTTTCTGGGCGGCTATTTTTCGAAAATATTCTGAAAATCTTAAATAGCAACTGCCTATTTTGACTTCATGTTTGAATTCTCACTGATTTTTTTTTTTGCAACGGTATCTTAGAAACCGAAGAAAATATCTCTATTGTGTTATTTATCGATTTTGAGGGTTTTTAAGAGCAAATAAAAAATAACAACACCTTGACGTTTGTCCATTCTGATTTACAGTTTATTAATTTTCAGTTGTTTTGACGATACTATTCTAAAAACATGAAGTATAAGGTAAAATTGTTAAACTGTTGTCATTTTTTATTTCCCCGTAAAAAACCTCTAAAATCGATATTGAACACAATAAAGTTTCTAAGTTTCTAGTTTCTAAGATATGGTTCTTTAAAAATTGAATTTTTGACATTTTAAAAGCCAGTATCTCGAAAACCAGTAAAGTAACCTTATGATATGAGGCACCATTGGAAAGAGAATTTCAGCGAGAATTGAAATATGAAGTCAAAATAGGGAGTTAATATTTAAGATTTTCGGAATAGCCCGCCAGAACAGGGGATTTTATGTATGTATCGAAAAGAAAAAAATATATGTTTTATAGAATATATATATTTCTTTTCTTAAAACCCCTCTCTAGACCAACTGTGATTCATATTACTTAGTTTTACGGTCAGTTACAGTATTGAAAATTCTGACGTTGAAATAATACCCATTTAGCCTAGATGTCAATTTGACTTAAGCATTCGGATAAAGCTCTGGACATTTTCATAACGACATGCGAAATTTATAAGGGTAACGTAGGTGTAATAAATCTCTTGTATACGAAAACTCGCAATAAAATTCTCATAAATCACAACCATAAAGGAGATATATGTCCTTAACTTCGTTTGGTCAGTTTGTTTAGTTCAAAAGGCTCGAAATTATTTTAGTTTGTTTCATATAGAACATTATAGGCGATATTTACTAAGGACTATAGTTTAAGGAAAGTTTGGCTTGAATGTTGACATATACATGGGTATCTAAAAATTAATTTTATGCAATACCATACCGCAATTGATAAGTTATACCTGGATGGTCATCAAAATGCGCACAATGCAAAAACCGTAACGTATATTAAAGACCACCGCCCAGAGGTGGTTTGTCTACTTTAAATTTCAAAACAACCACGATTTGGTTGATTTTTTGTCTAAAAAAAAATACTTTTGATTAGAAAAAAACAAATTCCAGGCTTTTTCTTGCTCCAATTGGGTATTCCAGCGCGTTTTTTACGTCAATATAATCCAAGATAAATCCATCATAATATATATTTTTGGAATCAGGAAAAATAAATCATGCTATTAATTTCTAAGAGCGTCATTTGAAAGTTTACAGAAAATTATGCAACTTCTGTACATAAAACTTTTCCTAGCTTTTATAATAAGGAGGGTAGGAAATAGGGTGACTCACCCTGAACATTGACACCTTTATTTAAAGTATAGCAAAAACCCATATTTAAAATCGTTTTGGATCCTATACTCACTTTAGTTAATTTCTGTTTATTAATTTTTGTTGAAGGTTATCTTTAAATAAGGTCATATTTCTTTTTTTTTTTAAATTTTCGGGCGCACGTTTTATATTTGTTTGAAAATAATGGGATTGAAAATTTATATCAGTTTTCGGTGGTAGGTTATTATGCGATTGCTGATTATGTAACTCTCTTTTGAATTTGACTTGGAGTTTGGAAAAACTTTTTATTTTACATGTAGTGTATATACAATTATACCCATTTGTAATTACGTCATTTTTGTTTAATATATTTTAAACAGTGGTGACAACAAATGTCTGATCATTGTTCATTTTTTTCCGTCAGTATGTCAATCAAACCGATCATCTGTTATGGCTGTGAGACCTGGACCCTTACGAAACACAATGAGCTTCTACTAAAGCGGGCTGAAAGGAAGATCCTTAGAAGAATATTTGGCCCCGTCAAGGATCCAAACACGGAGCAATATCGCATAAGGACGAATGCAGAACTCCAGGACCTATACCAAAAGCCGGACATAGTCAAATCAATAAAATCCCAGCGTCTGAGATGGGCTGGACATGTCCAAAGAGCACCTGACGACCGACTGATCAAGATAGTATGGGAAGGAAACCCAGCAAGAAAGAGACCACTGGGGCGGCCGAGACTCAGATGGAGAGACAACATTTTAAAAGATCTCCAGACTGTGCAGGTATATGACTGGGAGGAGGCCATGATGGACCGGGACCGATGGAGGCAAATCGTTAACGCAGCCAAGACCCACCAAGGGTTGTAGTGCTACCCAGAAGAACAGAAGATGTCAATCAATAGCATAAATTTGTCAGTTTATTGTCAAAATAAGTATTAGAAAATATACGTTTCTGACTTTCAGTATGACGTCGTTATAAGTGGTATAATTTCGACTATACATTGATACATTGCTCGAAAAACGTTTGTTCTAGAAACATTGGTTCGAAAATAAATTGATTTGAACGGTAACCAGTTCAAGCAACATACTTTCGAACGGTAATTAGTTCGACATACATTGTTTCGAACGTTAATTGGTTCGAAATACATTCTTTCGAACGGTAATTAATTCGAAATACATTGGTACGAATTCTAATTAGTTGGACTGGTCATAAGGCTCGTTCTAACCCGGCAAGCCGTTCTCATAAATTTTTTTGTTAAGTTGGCTAGGTTTAATAAAATAATTTTTGTGACTTTTATTCCATTGAAAAGCTTATTTTATTAAACCTAATCCATTTTACAGGAAAAATTGAGCGAACCCTATCATTCGAATCGATTACTACGTTTATACGCACCTAAAAGCGCTTTTATATAAGGACAGTTTTAAATAAAATCGCTTTCTCCGAGTGTTTATACGTCCTTTATTAAATGTCATGAAATATGTCAGTTTAAAGAAAAAACAAATAAAAAACTTGGGTTAAGTATTTCTTTAGGTTGGAAGAACCCACATAATATTGGAGGAATACTCATGTTATAGGAATATTTACTCAAAGTGATTTTGGGAATATTTTATTGCGAATATGACAGGAATGTTGCAGACCTATTTTTTGATGAATATTCTTTAGGAGTTTGTAATAGTTATATTTCTTTGGTAATAAGATAATAATATGCCCATGATAACCTTTTAATCATATTATTTTTATGAATAATGTTCCCAAAAATAATGTTTTGGTAAAGATTAAGATATCCATCTCATTGCCATCTGAACATGTTCACAAAATCATATCCATGCAATATTCAATAGGTATATATATATATTTGCTATGTGAGATATTATAGTCGATGTCCAAGTATATTATTATAATTCTTTAAAAAAAAACGTTCTTGTCGTATTATAGTCATGTTTCACGTCACGTTTCTATCACATTTATATCACCTGTATGAGCTAGAACGTAACTTATTAACAGCATATGTTAGTAATATTTCCAATGGTAAAATGTAACATTTCTGTCACATTCTTTGTTTTCCAAGTATATGACTATTACATTACAGGAATGTGTAATTGTTATGTGGGATATGCGCTAAACCGTTTTTAATAATTTATATATTTATAACCATCCTGAAATGGGTTTTAAAGCGATAGATAATTATAGGAAAGGCCCATATAAACAAACTAAATGTCTTTCAAGCTAATTACTACTTTAACCAATGTATTTCGAACAGGTAAGACAAGCCAAAAAGAGCAGGTGTGAGTCGAAGGATAAACCCAGTTCCTCAACTGTGAATAAAACCTTTAAACAAGCTCTCACGGGGCTCAAAATGGCTGTGATGCTTGATAATTACCCGGAAGGGAAATTTTAGTTCCCGGCACTTAACTACTGGTGAACTCACCACCTTCTAGGAGAAGCAATTTCTCAGAAGGTAGAGTCTCTGAGAACACTTGTAAAGAGGGTGCTGAACTTAGCAAAAGGCCTTGAACGTCTGGAATACCCTGGAAAAGTCTGGATACACCCTGGAAAGTCTGGAAACATCCAGGAAAAGTCTGGATACACCCTAGAAAAGTCTGGATACTCACTTGAAAAGTCAGGAAAGACTCTGGAAAAGTCTGGAAACACGCTGAAAAAGTCTGGAAATACCATGGAAGTCTCAATACACTCTGAAAAAGTCTGGATACACTCTAAAAATGCCTGGAAAGACACTAGAAAAGTCTGAAGACCCTGGAAAAGTCTGGATACACTCTGGAAAAGTCTGGAAAGATCTGGAGAAGCTGGATACACTCTGGAAAAGTCTGGAAAGACCCTGAAAAAGTCTGGTTAGACCCTGTAAAAGTCTGTAAAGACCCTGGAAAAGGCTGGATGCACTCTGAAAAAGTCTGGAAAGACCCTGGAAAAGTCTGGATATACTCAGTAAAAGTCTGGAAAAACCCTGTGAAAGTCTGGATACCCTCTGGGAAAGTCTAAAAAAAACCTGGAGAAGTCTGGCTACACTCTGGAAAAGTCTCGGAAGATCCTGAAAAAGTCTGGATACACTCTGGAAAAGTCTGGAAAGACCCTGGAAAAGTCTGGCTACACTCTGGAAAAACCTGGATACACTCTGAAAATGTCCGCGTACAAGTCTAAATACAGCCCTAAACAATGTGGATACACTCAAGAAAAGTTTGGATATACCCTGGAAAAGTCTGACCGACCCAATGTAACCCATGTGTATACGAGTAGTGGTTTTTTTAATATATGTTCTTGAGCGAGGAAAGTTTTAGAGTAAACCTTTACTCGATTTATTTTTGTTGTTAAGTCTTATTGATAGTAATGTTAAACAAGGTCATAATTATTTTCGTAATTTTAGGGCACACCTTTTATATTTATTTTAAAACAATGCGGCTACATTAAATTAACTTTTAAATTGTAAATTTTTGGATTTGGCTTGGACTTTAGAAAAAGATTCACGAATACAGAATAAGCTAGCAGCTAGAAACGAAAATAAAATAATTTTATACGTTTAAGCTGTGCGTGCATTGACAATTTTATGTAAATTCTGGGTCGCGAAATTATGTTGGAAAACATTAGATCGAAAACATGAGTTCAAAAAACATTTTTTCTAAAGACATTGATTCGAATGTTTATTAGTTGGAAAGGTCATGAGGCCCTTACTAACATGGCAAGTCGGGTTAGCAAAGGTTCTCTTAAATTTTTTTAAGTGGGCTAGGTTTAATAAAATAATATTTTTGTGACATTTATTCATAAAAAAAGAGCACGTAAATCTGAAAATGTTTTTTTTTTCGAATTGGTCAAATGGAGGGTACAGCTCGACGGATCTGTTGTGGAACAAAATTCCGCGACACGTGAGGTTTACGTTAAAAACCCATATCGAGTTTCGGATCCATCAAAAAAAAACCAGTAAAAGAAGAGTCGAACAAACTCGATGGTAAAGCCACCTTATACTCACTAGTTATTTTCTTTTGTTAATAAGTTTAAGGTAAGGTAAGGTCATAGTTATTTTCCTAATTTTCGGGCACACCCTTTCTGATCTGAGCGGGGGGGGGGGTGGTAAATTTGCCGCCAACCCATACCGAGTTTCCGATATATCCAAAAAAATCAGTGAAACTCTATTGTGGAGCCACATTATACTCACTAGTTATTTTTTTGTTGTTAAGTTTTATTGATTGTAATAGTAAACAAGGTCATTATTTATTTCGGAAGTTTCGAGAACATCTTTTACATTTGTTTTAAAACAATGCGGGTACATTAAATTAACTTTTAAATTCTAAATTTATTAAACTCATCCTAGGGGTGAGTTTATTACCTTCCATTTTCAGTAGTGAGGCAGTTGTAGATCTGGTTATTTTTTTGGATATGACCTGGACTTTAAAAAAAGATTTACGAATAGAGAAATAAATAAGCAGTTAGAAACGAAAATAAACTAAAGGTGTTTTATACGTGTAAGCTGTGAGTGCATTGCCAACTTTATGGAAAGTTTGGGTCGCGAAATTTTGTTCGAAAACATTTGTTCTAAAAGCATTGGTTCGAAAATACATTAATTCGAACGGTAATCGGTTCGAAAAACACATCCTTTTGAACGGTAATTAGGGACTTATCGGTAGATAAAGTCGGCATAGCCTGACTTTAATAAAGACGGCACTATTTTTGACAATTCCGCACGAAGTTTAAAAGGATTCTGACATTGTTGTTGTCTAAATATGTCACCTTTGCTATCAAAAGAATGTCGACTTTCATAATGTTTGTGCCTGCCTTTAATAAAGGACGGCATTACCTTTAATTTGTCAACTTTAAGAATGGCACAATATGAGCATGTTTAGATGACATGTTTATATGACAAAAATGTCAGAAACCTTTCAACCTTCGTGCGAAACTGTCAGAAATAATGCCGAATCAGGCCGACTTTATGTGCCGATAAGTCCATTTTCAATAGTGAGGATAACGCAGTTGTTGATCGGGTTATTTTTTGGATATGATTTGAACTTTAAAAAAAGATTTACGAATAGAGAAATAAATGATCAGTTAGAAACTAAAATAAACTAAAGGTGTTTTATACGTGTAATCTGTGCGTGCATTGACAACTTTATGTAAAGTTTGGGTCGCGAAATTTTGTTCGAAAACATTAGTTCGGAAACATGAGTTCAAAAAACATTTGTTCGAAAAGCATTCGTTCGAAAATACATTAATTCGAACGGTAACCGGTTCGACAAATATATTAATTCGAACGGTAATTAGCTCGCAATACATTGGTTGGGACGGTAAGTGGTTCGAAATACATCCTTTTGAACTCTAGAGAATGATGAGAATGATCTAGAGGCCCTTACTAACTCGGTAAGCCGGGTTAGCAAAGGTTCTCTTAAATTTTTTTGGTAAGTGGGCTAGGTTTAATAAAATAACATTTTTGAAAAATTGAAATTGAAAAACTTCACAGGAAAAATTGAGCTAACTCTTCTAAATAACATTAGTTCGGAAATTATCACATAAAGAGCAGGTGAATCTGAAAATGTTGTTTTTCGAATCGGTCAAATAAGGGGTGCAGCTCGACGGCCCTGTTTTCGAACAAAATTCCACGTAAGCGTTACGTTAAAAAAACATTTTTTTTCTTATAATTTTTTTTTCTTCTGTTACTACACCAAATTTATGTTTTTTTTTCTTACTATAAACGGTTTTTGTCATATGCAAATGGCTTTGATGATTTTTTTTCTCTTATTTTTGATATATACTGTTAGGTTAAGTAATTTAAGTGACTACTGACTGTATGTAGGTAAACATTATGCTCGTATTCTATTGTATAAAACAATTATGTTTTTAGAACAATAATATATTAAAGTGAATTGAACGTTAAAATTCCATATCGAGTTTCGGATCAGTCCAAAAAAAGCAGTAAAAGAAGAAACTATGGTAGAGTTATTTTTTTATTGTTACACACCCTTTATATCTGTTTCAAAACAATGGGGGTACTTGTTAAATTAACGTTTAAATCATAAATTTAAAAAACTGATCCCAGCGGGAGGGGGGCAAATTTGCCGCCAACCCATATCGATTTTCTGATATATCCAAAAAAAGCAGTAAAAAAGGAGTCGAACAAACTCTGGTGGAGCCACCTTATACTCATTAGTTTTTTTTGTGGTATTCGGTTTTATTGATAGTAATGTTAAACAAGGTCATAACTATTTTTCTAATTTTCGGGCACACACTTAATATCTCTTTTAAAACAATGGGGGCACATATTAAATTAACGTTTCAATCATAAATTTAATAAACTGATCCCAGCGGGGGGAGGGGTAAATTTACCGCCAACCCATATCGAGTTTCGAAGCCATCCAAAAAAAGTAGTACAAGAAGAGCCGAAAAAACCAGCCACCTTATCTAGTTCTGTTTTTTTGGTGTTAAGTTTTATTGATAGTAATGTTAAACAAGGTCAAAATTATTTTCGTAATTTTCGGGCACACCCTTTATATTTGTTTCAAAACAATGGGGGTAAAGATTCGAACAAACTCTATGGTGGAAGCCACCTTATACTCACTAGTTATTTTTCTTTGTTATTAAGTTTTATTGATAGTAATGTTAAACAAGGTCAAAATTATTTTCGTAATTTTGGGGCACACCCTTTATATTTGTTTTAAAACAATGGGGGTACATGTTAAATTAACGTTTAAATCATAAATTTAATAAACTGATCCCAGCGGGGGGGTAAATGTACCACCCGCCTCGATTTACGAAAGCCGTTTTAGATCACCAGGTGGGAGTGCCTGACGCGGACACGCGGCGCCTCTTTTCGCGTCCGTCTGGGACGTTGCAAACGACGGCGTGACGAAACCGTAAAAGGCGTCGAAACTACTAAAAAGCGCTCGACGGGAATTCCGCAGAATAGAGAACGCAGACGGGTCGGAGTGTTACGTACAACACACGCCCGACTCTAACGGAGGCTGCGCTAGCTAACGACCTTTGATTGTTGTTGAATGTTGTGTTTCTTTGTTCACTCTTGTTTGACGCAATTAGTCTGGCTAAAACCCTAATTAGCTCAAAACGCTCAAATGTTCACAATACAAAAAATTCACAGATCTTGCAACATGCAAAAGTATCTTGTACGTATTGAAAACCTCAAACACAAATAATGAATTCTTTTAAAAAGTTATTTTTTACTTGAAATTGCATGGATTAATTTTTTATTTTTAAGAGGAAGTTAACTAAAACAAACCTAAATAATTTGGCATTTTTTGTAATTTTGGCTTTTTAGTTCTGCGCAACAAACCTCCTCCGGAAGCGATTGCTTGCAGATGCCTTAAAATTAGGACCACGAAGTATGAAGCTCCAATTGGAGGCGGTGCTGCTGCGAACGTTACCTCTTTTTAAGAGTCATGTTACAGTGACCTTATACTTTTACAGGTTTCTTCTTTTTAACCTGGTGAAAGGTACAGGATTCTGTTTTGACAGTGTTCTGCACTTTTCAATTTTTATGTTTTTGTTTCTCAGTTTATTCGACAGGTGGCGCTCATAGGTACTACGTCTCCGCGGATTACAATTTTTTTGTTTTAAATTGGTGTGCATTGTTGCCTGTGTAGCTTCAACTGCCAGGTACAATCCTGTGACTCCCTGATGATTCCTAATAAGGATGAAACAGGTCTGTGGATGTCTGGATTCTCCAACGGACATTGGAAGCCTGGTCGTAATGAAGTGAGAAACAAAAACGCTTTGTCCGATATGCCACGAGTGTTACTTTAACTAAATAATTTGTTTTATGGAGTTTGTCGTTCGGCCTGTCAATCTGTCTGTCTGGGTGGGTGTACGCCTGTCTGTCTGTCTGTAACACCACAAAGTAAGCAAATTTGGTACAAAAATTCTATGGCATCCGTGGATCAGTTTTTGATGGGGGTGGGGTGCCTAAGGGATAGAAAAGGGAGTTAAATTTTTAAAAAAATAATCGACAACCACAGCAGCTAGTGAATCGCGGTTTTTAAAATTAGATTGGGACTTAAATTAACAAAAAAATTTACAGTAACGTCAAAGTTTTTCAGGACCGCTATTCTTGTAATACGTAACGTTTTGAAGTCGCTAAGCGAAACGAATAGCAAGCAGCTCGCGGCACGCTGACCGACGACTTTTCGAACTGGTTTTGCCGACAGACAGAATCAAATTCGCTTTGCACATCTTGGCATCTTGTCGTTCCTTTTCTTTTTCTATATGTTTACGTGGGCGTATAACCAACTTGGGCGTATTCCCCGGCGGCACTTATTTAGGTTTTCACCACTGAATTGGATGGCATTTCTATCCAAATCTGGTTAATTTTTAGGGCTAAAAAGAACCCAAAGAATACATTTTTATATCGTAGCACTAGGAAACTCTGTTTTCTTTCTTAAATTTTATATCCAATGAAAATTCAGCGGATGGTTTACTAAGTAGGTCTTCAAGCTAATCTCTGTTTTAGGCTGTGGTGTTGTGAGAGTGTGATATTTTAATTTATGTATGCCGCTAAGCAGTGTACATATGCACCTATGTATATATTTATTGATTTTGATCTTAGATTAAATAAAGAAAACGGAGACTTTGTCTATATTATTATCTAAGAAATCTTGGGAACTAATTTTCCTCATAATGTTTGAAGCCGCCAGGGTACCGTAAGTAATAGGAAGTGATCGTTCGCATGAGAGAATAAAAGTAAATTCAACCAATAAACGCGCTTAAAAGCAGTGACGAGACGATCGAATAATTACCAAACTATTATGGGCACGCGCAGAGCTGCCTTGAACAACAATTTTTGAGCGAAGCCGTTCTCTCGACTAGACCCAGTAGTTGGGTTTTGTAGGAAAGCTCGTATGAAAAACGTCACTTATATTATTTCAGAGCACGCTATTGGACGAACGACCGATCGATATTTTACTCGCTAATGCGCATGCTACGACAAACTTGACCGTCTTTTAGAGTAGGACTCGCACAGTGGTCGATTTTTGTAAAAACGCGGACATTAAAAAAAACTTAAATATTTAGTTTTAATAAACAGACAGGATGATCGTGTGAATTTTCTCATTTATCTTAAGACATTTTTAAGAGGAAAAAGATATATATTTATTAATTAGCTAAATTAAAGTAAAAATGTTAGTTAAGAAAAAGAAAAAGAAAATATATTAAAAAGAATGCCAACCGAAACTTTCAAATGAAACACCCAGTATATTATTGCATTTTTGCATTTTATTTTTAAATTCTAAGCATTTTTATATAAAAGAACCCAAAGAATACATTTTTATATCGTAGCACTAGGAAACTCTGTTTTCTTTCTTAAATTTTATATCCAATGAAAATTCAGCGGATGGTTTAGTAAGTAGGTCTTCAAGCTAATCTCTGTTTTAGGCTGTGGTGTTTTTTGTGAGTGTGATATTTTAATTTATGTATGCCGCTAAGCAGTGTACATATGCACCTATGTATATATTTATTGATTTTGATCTTAGATTAAATAAAGAAAACGGAGACTTTGTCTATATTATTATCTAAGAAATCTTGGGAACTAATTTTCCTCATAATGTTTGAAGCCGCCAGGGTACCGTAAGTAATAGGAAGTGATCGTTCGCATGAGAGAAGAAAAGTAAATTCAACCAATAAACGCGCTTAAAAGCAGTGACGAGACGATCGAATAATTACCAAACTATTATGGGCACGCGCAGAGCTGCCTTGAACAACAATTTTTGAGCGAAGCCGTTCTCTCGACTAGACCCAGTAGTTGGGTTTTGTAGGAAAGCTCGTGTGAAAAACGTCACTTATATTATTTCAGAGTACGCTATTGGACGAACGACCGATCGATATTTTACTCGCTAATGCGCATGCTACGACAAACTTGACCGTCTTTTAGAGTAGGACTCGCACAGTGGTCGATTTTTGTAAAAACGCGGACATTAAAAAAAACTTAAATATTTAGTTTTAATAAACAGACAGGATGATCGTGTGAATTTTCTCATTTATCTTAAGACATTTTTAAGAGGAAAAAGATATATATTTATTAATTAGCTAAATTAAAGTAAAAATGTTAGTTAAGAAAAAGAAAAAGAAAATATATTAAAAAGAATGCCAACCGAAACTTTCAAATGAAACACCCAGTATATTATTGCATTTTTGCATTTTTGCATTTTATTTTTATATTCTAAGCATTTTCATATAACAGTTGAATACTGTCATACTCTGGGTGTTCTATTTGAAATTTGATGTTGAATATTGATCGATGCATAATGTCAAACTCGTAAAAAGCATAGATTATTCTTTGGCCAACTATTCGCCTAGTATCTTGATGTCCACGTTTTCCAAAAAATCGACCACTGTGCGTCGTTCGCATGACTTTTGTGCGATCGGCCGGTCCCAGAATACGAAATTTTGGATTTTAATAGAAGTGGTCACTTCTCAGGGTATGATCGTTCTATTACACCCAGAATCGAGCCCCAGAGCAATCGATCACTCAACAGCCAAAGCCCATCAATAGCATGCTCACAGTCGCTTTCCCTGTCTAACGTTTAGAATGATATGGAATTCAATCCAACTCATTGTTTTGCTTTTGTCGGGTGTGTAAAAGTGGTTTTTATTTGCCAAGGAGTTTTCGTTAGAACAGATATCTTTTCTTTATTTAATCTAAGATTTTGATAATGTTATTAGTTCCTAAAAAAACACTTTTTCTTTTGTAAATTACTAAGCATCCTGGTAAGTAGGGACAATCTAAGCCTATTTTATAGGAATCAACGAATGACTTATAAGAATTTTAACTTAAAGAGAATGTTTGTTTTTTACTTTAAAAAAATGTTTTATTGTGCTGCCATATAAAAATGTTTGCGTTGGGGTCTTTTAGCCCTGAAGGTAATCCAGATTTGGAAGTTTAAATCAAATTAATTGTTAAGAAAAGGTAAAACCTTTTTCATTTCTTTTAAAACTCCAAACAAACTTGTGATATTTCTACAATACAAAAGATTCCTGCAGATATTTATTTATACTGTAAAAGCAATTTCAACTACACAAATGAAATAAAATTTATTTTTAGTACAAGGATCATCCTATCATTTATAGAAAAGGAGTTTGTCTCGCAACACTCCTTCAAAGTGTCTTGACCAGTAGCGAAACTTTACCCCGTACTTAAAAACTTACAATGGCTATATTTTTTACACTTAATGTCACACTAAAAAAGGATTATGACTGTTTCTGGAAAACGCAGGGGAATCCACCTTCCAAAGTGGTAAAATTTATCCCTAAAATTTAGTTTGGGAACATGGTTGGTGTGTAGTACCTTATTTTGAAGATGTTTGAATTTTCTTTTTAGATGCTTAAGTTAACGGTGGACAAAGATAAATCGATTTGGTTGATATTTTAGATGACATATCTAATTTGGTTTCTTTAATATGCCTTATTCCCATCTAAATTCAACGAATCGTCTTCTGTTTTCCTAAAGACGAAAATTTTGTTATATTACATTATACTATTTTGGGACAAATAATAAGAAAAAACATTATCTTGTTCTCGTTAAAAAATGCCGTATGTCTGAGAGATCCATTAGACCAATCTTTGATTGCGCGCGAAAAAACATCTGCCACTGTTACTTTCCCCAGTTCACCGTAATTGCCTCTACTTTTTGAGCTTTATAACACCGGTTTCCAACTTGTTTGACACTTTATGTTGAGAAATTAAAACGAAAATATATATTGAGGTTATGTCATCTGCATCAAAAATGGTTTTTTATTCATCGTTTAATGTCATACCTGACATTTACCTGTAATGACGGCGCAATTATTGTTATTAGCAATAAATTCAGCTTATTTCAAAGTTTGTATGCATTTTTTGGTTTCCTAAAGCCAGTTTTACATCGACGACAAGGCACATATCTAGAGCAGGTCTTTCTGCCGTGTATTTACATTGTTTTAAAATAACAGTTATTTAAAGAAAATTGACGAAAATCGATCGTTTAACTTGAACACAGAAAGGCAGTATAAACAGTTAAAACATTTAAACTACTAAAAACTGATTTTCGACCGACAATCTTTGAGACCTACACTACATTATTACCAATTAACCCCAAAATCATACTCCATAGCGTTGAGTACATATCTTAAGTTCTTTTAGATGTAAGAAACCGAGTTCAACTTCGGTATCAGGTTACCAGATTAAACATTTTTAAGCTAGGGTGTCGACTAGATATTAGATTGCATAGGTCAGTAATAAGATTATGTCAGTAAATCTATTCTAAAATTTAGCTCTATTGTCGGTGCACTGTAAAAACAGTTTTTCTTGTTTCGTAATTGTAACAATACTGCCACGAGATGAACCAAAAAGTAAATGCGGCTTAAGCGTTAATTGACGACAATTCTTGCTTATTTCCTTTACGATGATGATCGTAGGATCGAAACGCGTCGGTTATATATTAATATTCTAATTAAAATTTTAATTTCTTGAAACATAGAACAATCATTGTGAAGTAATAAAGATATTTCGCTTTTCCAGCTGTTTAAGTCCACGCTCCACCTAGAATAGTACCAACATTTTATGTCTATTTAAAGATATATGAGTGTTCAAAATGAAAATCTGATTTTCCTTACGCTTCTAGGAAGAAATATATTTTAAATTCATATTTTTCCTTACCATTATTTTATAATCTTTAATATTTGCCTCTATAAACAAACAAGTTATATGACAACCTTATACTGATAAACCAGTAAAAATGTTAAGGAAGAAAATTATAATTTTTTAATAATAGTTTTAGGGAGACCAGCCTTGTATACTTCCTGTCCGACTGGTGGTCTCACAATGACTCCCAAACTAACATGAAGGTCATTACGAAACTCCCACCTCCACTTGTGTTATCACCACAGATGTCAAAAGGACCAAGTATGGTACCACCACATCCGCTGCCACGTGGGGGCAGACGCCACAGTCATTGTATTCCCATCTCCCAGTAAGCCACTAAATAAGCTCGCCATGTCTGGGAGGGCACTTTTTTTTTGCTGCCCATCACTGGACACAATAGTCTGGCGACCAATAACTCCATGTGAACGGCCGAGAATTTAGACCAAGAAATTTGGCAGTGGTGGACTGCCTACTTGTCAACTACTCACAACTGTAAATAATGGTTCTAAAAATTTATTTTGATTTCGAAATCGGATCAAAACAGTTTTATAAGGGTTAAAAACCAACGAGTTCTGAACAAAACCACTAATCCAGGCATGTCATAAAGTTAGAACATTTATTCTTTAAACTTTGTTCGTTTGTATCTGTGATGAAAAACAAACATTATCGACAAATTTGGTCTAGGCATGAGCTTAAAACCCCATTCTATTAAAACTTTAAGATTATCACACTCGAACGCACTGCTAGGATCAAAAAAATCCTAACGGAGAACTCGCCTGCGTCAATATTGCTAAATACTGCTAATTTCTAAAGTTACTTTATACTTTTAAAGCTGCCGATAATGCAAAAGACATGCTGTGTCACTGAAATTTCTGAAGCAACATCCAAAATTATTTTAAAACTCAGAAGTTACAGTATCTGTCTATAGTAATTCATGCGCGGTTTACTCTTTTTTATGACCCATCGTGACTATAGCCACTTAAAATTTATCGGGGAATTCCTCTTGAAAAAGCTTAAATTGATTAACACTTCAATGTTCTGGACGTCAGATTCTCTTTAGTCGAGTGGCCGTCTAGCCAACAGACAGTGGAGGTCAAGTTTTGTTACTTCGACGGGATGTCGTGGCAACGATGGTTTACGTAAACTTTTGGTGAGGGAATATGAAAAGTTGTATTTGATCGTTAATAGGCGCAAATAGATGATAATCCTGTCTAAATTAGTAATTATTATTAGTATGGATTATGACCGTTAACAAAATCCGGCATTATTAGGATATCGTTCGTGAATTGCTTAAAACGATTGTTTTTTATTTTTGTTAACCTTAATCGTTTTTAAAGTTTATTAAATTTTCTAAGTATCCCAAAAAGACATTCCTTATCATACTGTATCAGTAAACTACCCTTCGTTTGACGTTTACAGGTAAGGTTCGCAATATATTTCATAAATAAAGTGGGCACTATTTTTGACAGTTTAGCACGAAGTTTAAAACGTTTCTGACATTGTTTTCATCTAAACATATCATCTAACCATGCTTATATATCAAAATAATGTTAACTTAACATAATGTTTGTACCTACAATTAGTAGGGACTTATCGGTAGATGAAGTCGGCATAGATGATTTATTAAAGTCAGACTATAATGTCCGATAAGTAATAACTTTAAGTACGTCAACTTTGTGTGTGGCACAATATAAGCATGTCTAGATAACGTGTTTAGATGACAACAATGTATCAGAAACCTTTTAAACTTTGTGCATGACTGTCAAAAATAGTGCTGACTTTATTAAAGTCAGGCTATGCCGACTTTATGTACCGAATTCAGATTAAAAAAACGCAAAATTGTTCTTGGCAAAATCTGGAAATGCATTGAGAAAAACATCCGCTAATCCTAAGTAAGAATTGATTAGCCTTAAGTAGAAACTTCATTTAAATATGAGACAAGTGAAGTGTCTACTTACCATAAGTTTTCTCACCTACTTAAAGTTATAAAATAACATATTAACCATAAGTAAAGAGCTCACTTACCGTAAGTGAAGTATCTACTAACCGTTAGTAAATCTATACTAGCTCAAAACCAGTAGAACTTCTAAAATATGGCTTTAAATAAAATAAAAAATATATTTCTGAGCTCTAAAAACCATGTCCTCACAATACACCTTGAAAAAAAAAGCAAAAACAAATAATAAAAAAAAGTTCGGCGCGCCGACCAATGTTGAAAACTTGAAAAATAGGTTGAAACCGCGGAATATAAGTGTTTTGGAGGATTCTTATAGGTCGACTGAAAATTGCCAATCATGAATGAAGCTTTATCAGAGAATTTTCGCGTTTGGTGGATATATATATATGGACAAGCATCTCGAAACCAAGAGTTACCGAATTCGTTTCCGGTCATCAATTTTTTTCGCGTTTTTTATTACTTCACTTGTCCTTAGTGGAAAAATTCATTAGCCTTAAGTAGAAACTTCATTTAAATATGAGACAAGTGAAGTGTCTACTTACCATAAGTTTTCTCACCTACTTAAAGTTATAAAATAAAATATTAACCATAAGTAAAGAGCTCACTTACCGAAAGTGAAGTATCTACTAACCGTTAGTAAATCTATACTAGCGCAAAACCAGTATAACTCCTAAAATATGGCTTTAAATAAAATAAAAAATATATTTCTGAGCTCTAAAAACCATGTCCTCACAATACACCTTGAAAAAAAAAGCAAAAACAAATAATAAAAAAAAGTTCGGCTCGCCGACCAATGTTGAAAACTTGAAAAATAGGTTGAAACCGCGGAATATAAGTGTTTTGGAGGATTCTTATAGGTCGACTGAAAATTGTCAATCATGAATGAAGCTTTATCAGAGAATTTTCGCGTTTGGTGGATATATATATATGGACAAGCATCTCGAAACCAAGAGTTACCGAATTCGTTTCCGGTCATCAATTTTTTTCGCGTTTTTTATTACTTCACTTGTCCTTAGTGGAAAAATTCATTAGCCTTAAGTAGAAACTTCATTTAAATATGAGACAAGTGAAGTGTCTACTTACCATAAGTTTTCTCACCTACTTAAAGTTATAAAATAAAATATTAACCATAAGTAAAGAGCTCACTTACCGTAAGTGAAGTATCTACTAACCGTTAGTAAATCTATACTAGCGCAAAACCAGTATAACTCCTAAAATATGGCTTTAAATAAAATAAAAAATATATTTCTGAGCTCTAAAAACCATGTCCTCACAATACACCTTGAAAAAAAAAAGCAAAAACAAATAATAAAAAAAGTTTGGCGCGCCGACCAATGTTGAAAACTTGAAAAATAGGTTGAAACCGCGGAATATAAGCGTTTTGGAGGATTCTTATAGGTCGACTGAAAATTGTCAATCATGAATAAAGCTTTATCAGAGAATTTTCGCGTTTAGTGGATATATATATATATGAACAAGCATCTCGAAACCAAGAGTTACCGAAGTCGTTTCCGGTCATGAATTTTCTTTCGCGTTTTTTATTACTTCACTTGTCCTTAGTAGAAAAATTCACCACCCGTAAGTGAAGGGAACACCCTTGCGTGGGTGCCGGGGCACACAGGGGTAGCAGGCAATGAACACGCGGATTCTCTAGCAAGAAGAGGATCAGAAAGGCCATTTATAGGACCTGAACCTGTATTTGGAATTCCAAAAACCTCGATACGTGGCTATGTCAAGCGATGGATGCACGAAGAACATCGAAGGTACTGGCAATCAATATCGGGGCAAAACCACACCAAAAGAATGGTGGTATCTCCTTCAACATCACTCACCTGTGAAATCCTTAAACTAAATAAATCAGAGAAGTGACGGGGCCATTAATAAGAGAACACCTGCATAGGATGGGAATCTATAGAGACGAACCCACATGCAGACTATGTGATAAGAATGACGAATCAGCCGCTCACATCATATTTGAGTGCCCAGCGATAACCTTCTGCAGAAAACAAAACCTCCTGGAGGACGACCCCTCCAGAGAAGCTAACTGCCAGAGAAACCTAATAAAGGGGCTGCTGCTCCTCGCGAGGTCATCAAACCTCTTAGATTAGGAAGGCACACAGCAAGAGATATAATAAGCTAAGAAGCTGCAGTGTCAGGGATTTCAAGACCTAAACTTGCTGTTGAGACAAATCAAATCAAATCAAATCAAGTGACGGGAAAGTCAAGTAAATTGTCACATATACATATTGGTAAGTAGATAAATCACTAAGGGTTAACAAACTAGTAGAAACATTCACTAACCCTAAGTGAAGAGAAAGTTAAGTGACTGGTCGCATATGGGTAAGTAGATAAATCACTAAGGATTAACAAACTCGGGTCTAAGTAGGTCGTTTTACTCTCAGCTATTGAATTCTTCACTTGAGATGATCTTCTGAGTGTTATATTGGTTTTGAAGCTTTATGCCAGTGAAGAAGGAGAATAGGTATGAAGTATTATAAATGTTTTAAATTAGCACTTAAAAAATATTAAAATCCTTCATAAAAGCGGGTGTTCGATTCCTTTGTTCGTCTGTCGGGTGCTAAGTGACTTGTCGCATATTCGTAAGTAGATATCATTAAGGATTAATAAACTCGGGTCTAAGGTCGTTTTACTCGCAGCTGTTGAATTCTTCACTTGGGGCTAATAGAAACTTCACTGAGTGTCAGAAACTTTTAAACTTTGTGCATGACTGTCAAAAATAGTGCCTACTTTATTAAAGTCAGGCTATGCCGACTCTATGTACCGTAGTCCCTAATGTCTTAGTGTCAGATTAAAAAACCGCAAAATGGTCCCTGGAAAAATCTGGAAGTGATATTAGTTTTGAAGGTTTATGGACATGCCAGTGAAGAAGGATAATAGGCATGAAGTAATACAAATAATTAAAGAAAATGCAATTTCATATCTATAATGTCGTAAATGAGTACTTAATAATAACTTAAAAATATTAAAATCCTTCACACTTAACAATTACTAATGCAAATGGCTTTGAATCCAAGGTAAAAACTCGATAACTCTACAGGAAACACTTGGCCATCCCGGGTTTGCGCAAATGAGAGTTCCCTACGAAACGACGCCGATAAGATAAAATCGTGTTGTAAAAAAATATATACAGCGTGGACAGGTCCAAGTTTTGTGCGCGCTTTCAATAAGGTGCAAGAGAAAAGAGGCGACAACTATGCCAACCTGACGAAGATAATTATATATATCTCCAACAGCTAATGTTGGGAAGGTGAACATTGGCTCGCGCGCTCTGACTATTTTTGTCAGGTGTGCGCTGCCTGCCCCTTTCTCTCGCACCTCAGTGAAAGCGCATTCAAGACGTGGACCTGTATACGCTTTATATAATACGCTTGAGTGTCAGAAATAAAAATTTTGTGATAATCTTCTCCTAAGGAGTCGGTCTTGCAAAAAAGAGGTCTGGCAAGGAATATGTCGAACCAAACCAGATACACCACAATACAAAGAATGCCAGGCAAGTCAAAACACTATTTCCAGACTGCACGGCAACTTTCGAGGGCAACCCCTGGCAAGGATAAAAATAGAGCAAAGCTCAGTTTGCAAGGAATGCTTGGAGGAGGGTGAATCCTCCTTGCACTACCTTACAGGAAGTCGATCCTACAAAGGAGTCAGAAATTGAATCTTCCAGAAGTTTTGATAAAGGGGTAGAATTAGAAATGATAATAAATTCACACCAAAGGCATTCTTCGTGGAAGCACTTAACGTAATATATTTATCAGCTTCTTCCCCATGTTCAATGCGTTCTCTTAACCGGTCCTGTCACTACTTTTTGCTTTTTCTTTGTATCGTTTTACAAATTGTTTAACTATTAGTAATGCAATCAGTACATCTTATCGAAGCAATTCTTAAGTTACATTAAATTACCTACGTGAAGTGCTTTTAAAATCCACCTGTAGCAATTTTAATATGGCTGGCGAAATTTAAACACAGAAATTAAAAGGAACTCTCTTTGCTTTCAAAAAGTGATCCGGTTGAATTTGAAATGAAAGTGTCTTACAACCCCTCCCCCCTTCCTTCAACGGTATCCATACCCGTTACTCTCACGCATGAAAAATGTGAAAAATATATTAAAAAAAATCTTTTTTTTAACTTTTTACAAAATTTTATTTATTTATATTTTAAACATATGTATGAATATCATGAGATTGATAAAATTGAATCAACTGGTTTGCTTGATCAGCCCACATAAACTTATACAATATTATAGAACATGAGTATAACTACCTGAGAAATATTGAGAGATAATTTGTGACAGCAGATCACATTTGGTGGTTAAAAAAATAAATAAATAAATCTAAAAAATTATAATCAAAAAGCAGGGAACAGGAACAGGTTTAATATATCTGTTACATGGTTAACAGTTTTTTACGTAGTTACATATTTGGGTTGTTTGTATCCTGGAAGAAGCATAGCAGGAAAAATATCCAACGGAGACTTGTCAAACTTGAGACTGTCAATAGTCACTAATTGTGTCTCTTAAGCATTCTGAAAAAAAAACGTTTATTTCATATACGAAAACAAGCTTAATAAGTCGATTTTCAACGTTATATATAAAAACGTTATACATAAAAAAATATTTTTCTAGTTAATTCCTAAAAAGGATGTAATTTTAAACTGGATCAATTCTTTTGATACTCAGTCCAATAATTTTACCTACTACCTACCTTTTTTTGGAGGAGCCAGCACAAAAGGTATGGGTTTTATACACCTCAAAAAATTAGATGAAGTCCTGTTCCATGTTCAGCTATGTCGATAAATTTTAAATTGAAATAATTAAACAGACCACATGACATGATACAAGTTTAATACTATACATACCTATAGTACTTCTTAGCTCTGAGCCAAATATGCAACTTTATTTTACCATCTATTATTTTTCTGGCTCTCTAGGAGGTTTGTCCTCTATCGGCTTAATGTTTGTTACTGTAAAAAACCAATCAGATGTCAACATTTTAAGGAGCCTACTACACACACAAAAAAAGCCAAAATGGATTTTGCACACAAATGTCTCGATTTTAGGAAAATTATTTGTTAGCATATTTGGCGTTAAACAGCCATTTATTATTATAATATATAAGTATAAACTAATAAATCACATATTCTCAAAAACCGTATCTAAAAATGAGGCTATCAAGTATGTAACAGGTACAGTAGGCGATATCAAAAATGGCGGTAATTGTTTGGTACATTCACTTACCTTAGAATATAAACTATACTTTTATTTGGAACATTCACATACTATCAGAAAAATTTCAACATTATATGTGCGATTCACAAAACATAAAAAATGGCGAGCAACAAGCCACTGTCCACTCGACACGAAAGATCCCGTCAACAAGCAAGGTGGCTGACCACAGCGCCCCCACATGTCGCGCATGTCAAATTGGTCAAAAAAACTAATGAATTTTTATAATTTGCTTTCGCATCTTTTTTGAATAAAAAAAAAGATGTGAAAAAAACGGGACAAAAAAAACACAAAAGGTTAGTTGATCTGCGAAAAAAGGTTTTGGAACTTGTTTTCGACGACTTTTTAAAAAGATGTTAAACACAGAGCACCTAAAAGCTTCCGCTAATATGATATTTTAATAGCATAATTTCTCGTCGATTTTAAGTTACTTTTAAAGATAGATAGTAGATGTAAAAAAAATAAATATAATATATATCTAGTTAAAAAAAAAACTTTATTGTTTTTGGTAATGTTAATTTTACTTTGATGAGATTTTTGAATTTGAACCAATGAAAAGGATCAATATTCTGTAAATAAATACGAAGAGAGCCCAAAAAGGTCACTTAAGGCCTTGTCTAGGGCATATTCCGCATACTATTCACATAATACTCAAATCGTTATTATTATTAAATATAAGTACATTTATATTAGAATTTTAAACATTTTTGACCCAACGCATAAATGAAGAAAAAAAGGAAAGAAAAAACAAACAAACACACAATAACAAGAATGGGTAACTGATCAAATACATATTATTTCCTGTTCTTAAATAATTTAGTAGTTTTTGGATAAATTTAAACATAAGAAAATAGAAAATAAAAAAAAAGTTTACATGATATTACTTACTGAATTATGATTGTGATAGTTCTATAGATAATTGGTTTACTAAGAATCCACATTTTTATTTCATACTTAAATCTATTTGTATTTTTAAAATTTCTTATCTCTTGCGGCAAAACATTAAATAGTCTTGACCCAAGGAACATAAGGTTTTTTTCTCCGACTTTTTTATTTGCTCTTGGAACTGCCACCCTATTAGCAGCTCTACTTCTAGTATTTCGGTTGTGCGTTAAGTCTATTAAAAAACTTGGATAGTTATGCAAAAAAATACTGAGCTTTTGGATAAATAGTTTGATTAATCTTCATAAATTGTTTCTCAGTGAACAGGCGATCGGTAGAATAAAGCCTAGGTTTCTTATAAACTATTTTAATTATCCACTTTTGAATAGTTTCAAGTGGGCTAATGATTGATTTTGAAACTGTTCCCTACTCAATGATACCGTATTGCAGAGAGATTGCACCAAAGAATAATAAAGAATTTTAAGGTGCGAAAAAACCTAAAAATTTGCTAAATTGATAAAATTGGTACACCAGTCCTTTTATTTTATTAACAGTAGCTAGAATGTGATGACAGACAAACTGTGTCAAAAGTTGGTAGTTGGTTTGAATAAGAAGTAAAGGGCACAATTTGTGTCTTTTTTATGTTTATAGTAAGTTGATTAAGTGGAAACCAATCAGTTAACTTTTTGATATCTGTTTCTATACCATCTTTTAATGATTGCCAGCTATCTCCTATATATACAATTACAGTGTCATCTGCAAACGCTAATATTTGTACAATGGATCCTTGTGCAAAAAGACTGTTAATATAAATTAGAAATAAAATTGGGCCAAGTACTGTTCCCTGGGGAATGCCGCAGTTTTTGCGGACGTTCTTCCAGGTAACTCTTAAACAGTTCATATGCGATTCCCCGAACTCCAATTCTTTCCAATTCCATCAACAAAAGTTCGTGGTTGACAGTGTCAAACGTCTTCGCCAAGTCCAAAAACACTGCAATACATGGTTTCTTATCATCGACAGCTTTATAAACCAGCGAATTGAACCTAGCAATGCCGTCTTTTGTTGATTTTTTTCTTGGAAAGCATATTGATTTTCGAAAAGAATGGGGTTAATTTTAAGGTAATTAGTTAATCTTTTTTTATCACTTTTTTAAATATCTTAGCAATTGCAGATGTTAGACTAATTTGACAGTTTGACATATCTTTAGTACTTCCAAATTTGTACAAAGATTTAACGTAAGCCGTTTTTATACAAGTAGGGAAATATCCTTCACTTAAGCACCTGTTTATTAAGTTTGTGAGTGGTTTGGAGACAGAATAAGATCCTAGTTGGAGATGCTCATTTTTAATTTTATCTGGTCCTGGGAATTTGTGCTTTTTCAATTGGCTAATGATTTCTTTAATTTCAGTCTCGTTAGTTGGCGCTAGAAATATTGAATGTAAATATTGATTATTTAAAAAACAACAAAATGAATCTCGTGTCCGCAAATAAAAATGAAAGTAAAACTCGTGGCATATCGGACAAAGCGTTTTTGTTTCTCACTTCATTACGACCAGGCCTCCAATGTATAATGGAGAATCCAGACACCTACAGACCTGTTTCATCCTTATTACGAATCATCAGGGAGTCATAGGATTATACCTGGCAGTTGAAGCTACACACTTTTCAATTTTGATGTTTTTGTTTCTCGGTTTATTCGACAGGTGGCATACATAGTTACTACGTCCCCAGGGATTACAAACTTTTTGTTTTAAATTCTAGAGGTGTGCATGATTACTGTGTAGCTTCAACTGCCAGGTATAATCCTATGACTCTCTGATGATTCCTAATAAGGATGAAACAGGTCTGTAGGTATCTGGATTCTCCATTAGACATTGGAGGCCTGATCGTAATGAAGTGAGAAACAAAAACGCTTTGTCCGATATGCCCCGAGTTTTACTTTCGATATTGATTATTATTGATATTTTGCCGCTTCCTATTAGGTTTTCTAATTTTACTGGCTAGCCTTGCTTCCAACCGTTAAAAAAAAAGTATTAAAACCATCGGCCATTATTTGAGGTTCACTGATGCTTTGTCCTTCAATAGTAAGACATTTTGTTTCTTGCTGCCTATTAGATTTTCCAGAATATTGATCCAGTGCTGCCCATAAATGTTGGCTTGATGTTTTGTTTCTGTCAACTTTTTGCTTAAAGTAATCGTGTTTGGTTTTATCTAGTAGATGAGTTAATTAATTTCGATAGTTTCTGAACCTGTCCTTAAATATGTCGTTGTGAGGGTATTTCAAACATTTTTGGTACAGGATATCTCTATGTTTAATGGAATTAATCAGCCTCTGAGTAATCCATGGTTTCTTTTTATAAAAGGGCTTTACTAAACTGTGGTAGTTGCTTGTCAGACATACGATTGCAGTGATTTTATAAATTCATTTGTCGCCAATTCCAGATTTTTAATTTTAGTGATAGCCGACCGGCTCACCCTATTTACCGAATCAACAAACCTACCGTCATAAATTTTTTGTTGATTTTTCTCGACAACAAAAGATCTGCTGAATCGCTACCGGGTAATGGTCAGATATTTTATTTTCAAGGACTCCGGGGATAACTTTTTCAAAGTGATTAGATTTTAAAAATATGTGATCGACTATTTTCGAGAAATATGTGAAACCGCAGCGCGGACGAAGATTCTACGAAAATGCGCATTGTCCATGTTTTACTTTTCTTGTAACCCGATGTTTGCTGGATAGCATTCGCGCATTTTGTTTTTCCCCTCTTGGTAGCTGACTCAACTCACATTTTTAGTACATCATTCCAAAATGGTATGAGGGACTATGAAAATCGTGAAATTTTGACTTTTCTTAATAAAAAGATCAAAATTTTTGAAGAACTCTCTTCTTAAACTGCAAAAAATGACATATATTTTTCGGTCACAGAGGTGATCTTCAAGCCGCCGCGCCGTGACGTTTTAGCACATTAACATCTGCTCCCGCATTTGCTAATAGCGTGGCAGACGTTCTGCGAAAGCAGTGTCCCGTGTACCTTTCGGGATTGGACAAATTCAAATATTCCGCAATTTTTCGAGACGCTCCCCCAATTGTATGGATGCCCACTCTGGCTAATACATTTTCCTTTTCTTTAGCCGACAAAAAACGTTTTTCGGGAATGTTGTTTGGGGCCTCCCTGTAAAAAACGCCCCCACCCAGAGGAGTTTAATATATTTTTTTTATTATCTTGATGTGGCCCTTAACATAATAGCATCAATCAGATGAAATTACTTCATATAGCAATTATTTTTTGCAAGGTTTGAAGCCTCCCTGTAAAAAAACTCTCATCCGATGTCACTGTTAATACGTCATTTTGCTCTTATTGACGGTGCGGGTGACTTGACGTACAATATACAGAGTGTATTCTTTAAATGGAACGGTACTTCTAGCGGCTTTAGGGAAGAGGTTTTGACAAAAGCTAAAAGCGAATCTTTAATGATTTTTATGAACTTTCAGTTCATTCAGGAAGAGGTTTTGACAAAAGCTAAAAGCGAATCTTTAATGATTTTTATGAACTTTCAGTTCATGATAAAAAAGCTTTTGGGGCCCCTAACTGGAGGCCCAGGGCCCACCAACTATTTTCTTTTAAATAAGAAGGTAACACTTGTAGCACCATCTGTCAACCTATGTGTCAAAAATTACAAAAAAAATATTTTTTTGTGAATTGTTTTAGCTTCAAAATAAACTACATATTTCTCTATTTACTAATCAGAATAAAGAAAATACCACACAAGGACATTATTGGCGGCCCATTTAAGGGCCCTCACTGAAGGCTCAGGGCCTAACAACATTTTTTTCATGAGGAGGTACCACTTGGGGCCCGTTTTTGGAAACCTTGTAAAAAAAAGTAATTCGATTACATAAATTTTTTGACATCTGTCAACCTATTTGTTCAAAATTTTCAAAAATATATTTTTTTGTCGTTAAGTATCGTTGAGTAAAAAAGAAATCGACGTATGTTTTGAATCTATTTTGCTTTTGTCTAATATCTAGTAAATTTAAAAAAGGTAATTAGACTGCGCCCTCAAATAGGGCGCCAATAATATCTTTGTGTGATAGTTTATTTTTTCTGCTTAGTAGATAAAGAAATATGTAGTTTTTTTTAAGCTAAAACAATTGACAAAAAATAGGTTTTTTAGAATTTTTAACACATGGGTTGACAGATGTTAGAAAAAATTATTTAATCGAATTTATTTTTTAACAAGCTTTCCAAAAAAATGCCACAAGTGGTGCCGCTTCATGAAAAAAATTTTGGTAGTGGCAATAATGTCCTTGTGGGGTATTTCCTTTATTCCGCTTAGGAAATAAAGAAATATGTAGTTTATTTTGAAGCTAGAACAATTGACAAAAAAATATATTTTTAAATTTTTGACACATTGGTTGACAGATGTTAAAAATTTAGTGCGTTAAATTTATTTAATTAATTTTATTTAATTAATTTAACAAGCTTTCCAAAAAGGTGCTACAAGTGGTACCTTCTTTGAAAGTTTGAGACAATGATGAATTTGAAATTAACTTTCTGTTTCGGACTTCCATTGTGTATATTTTATTTATACACGACGTTTTGATCAGTACAATCTCTGATCGTCTTCAGGTGCAAACTACAATCTATTCCTAAGGCTACGTACTTATGTACTATGGGAAATCACTTAACCGTGTAGTTTAAGAAGTTGGCTCCACTCAACGAGGGGCTTCCAAATATTTGGAATTTCAACACTTGGCTTACTGAAAACACCCTGATTCTGCACAATAAAAGCAGCTTCAAGAAATTTTCGTTTCTTTCAGTGTGACTCCTTATGCAAAACCTTCGCTTCTGTCTACTTGATTCGGTGTTGTTTTGACCATGCATGTTCGGCGATTCCTGATTTCGTTGTTTCATCTCTTTGGGTATTTGTCTGATGTTCTTTAAGCCTAACAGATAGTGGTCTTTTTGTTTCACCTATGTATGATTCACCACACTTACAAGGAACTTGGTAAATGCATTCCTTATTTTGTTTGTTCTCCGGTTTTGTTTTAGTAAGAAGGCTTTGAATTGTATTATTAGATTTAAAAGCTGTTTTAATATTAAAGTTGTTCGCTACTCTTCCAATTTTCTCTGATACTCCTTTAATGTATGGAATTTTAAGGAATGCATTTGCCTGGTTTGGGTCTTGTAATATCTGTCCCGTTCGCTGAAATTTAGAAATAGTATCTGTTATAAGTTTAGGGCTATAACCATTCTGCTGCAGATCCTTCTTAATGTTTCTTATTTCGATTTCCAAGTCATGAGAATTGTTACAAATTTGAATGGCTCTAATATACACAGTTCTTATTATGCCTCGTTTATTTGTAGCAGAATGATTTGAACCTTGATTTAAATATTGTCCTGTGTGAGTGGGTTTACGATAGACTGTTGTTCTGATGTCGCTTTCTACTCGTTTGACAAGTACATTAAGAAAAGGAATTTGACAATTTTGCTCCAACTCCATTGTGAATTTAATGGCGGTTCTTATATTATTTAGGTGGTCAAGAAATTCTGAAAGTTGTGGGTCATTTCCGGTCCAGACAATAAAAGTATCATCAACATATCTTAGCCAGAGCTTAGGTTTATAGGTTGCGGTATCAACCGCGTGTGATTCGAACTACTACATGTGAATATTGGCCACCACTGGCTAAAGCGATGAACCCATTGGCAGACCGTCATTCTGAGCATAAAACCTATCTTTCACCTGAAAATAAGAGTTACGTAGACAGCACTCCAACAACTCCATCACTCCCTCCAGTGGCAGGCTTGTAGGTTCATGATAGGATTCGTCATCAACCAGTCTCTGTCTAATAATATCTAGCGATTCCTTTATCGGGACATTGGTGTATAGACTTTCGACATCAAAACTGACAAATCTATCCTCGGGTCCTAAAACAAAAGATTTAAGAATATTAACCAAATGGTTGGAATTTTCTACAAATGAAGCGGTCTTGCCTGCAAGATGTCGAATAATTTTCAAAAGGAATTTAGACAGATTGCTTGTTGGAGAATTTCTGGAACTTGTGATTGGGCGTAAGGGCATTGCATCTTTGTGAATTTTGGGGAGTCCGTATAGATGAGAAGGCTTGATATAATGTAGTGTAAGTTGAGACCTTGTATTGTTCGGAATATATCTGGAATACTTTCTTAAAGTTCTATAAACCTTACTTTCGTTTGATTGCGTCGGGTCTTTTGAGAGAAGTTTATAGTTTCCTTTGGCAACTACCTCTTCAACTTTCTGGTCATAGGTTTCTGTGTCCAAAATCACTGTTGCATTGCCTTTATCTGCCGATACCGGTAAGATTTTAACAGATTTGTCCTTTTGAAGATTCTTCAACGCGGTTTCCTCTGACTTGCTTATGTTAGAGGTATGCTTAATAGGTTTATCAATAACGGTCTTTACTTGATGTCTGAATTCGTCGGCGTCTTGTCGTGGAAGAGGATGACTTTCTATAGTGGTGATGATATCGATAGCGGGTATCTTCTTTGGAGCGATGGAGAAGTTAAGTCCTTTGGCAAGTAAGTTTTCTTCTATGGGTGTCAATGTCTTCTTTGATGTATTAATAATGGTTCTTTCAGTGTCGGTGGTCGATTGGCTTTGTGGATGTTGATGGGCCAGTTTTCTTTGATGCTTCGCTTGCCAAGTCTGTCGTAGATGGTTGCAGGTTCGTGTGATTTTGTCCAGAATCGGTTGATAATCTTCCTATATAGTGTATTCTCAAATCTCCTGAAACCGTTGTCCCAGTTCTTCTGTCAGTAAGGATTTGTTCCAGCGATGAAAGCTGATTTGGGAACGTATGAGTGCTTTACTGGCGTCATCTAGAATCCGCTGAACTCTTTGTCCTGGAAATGGTGCCTTAAGACGAAACGCAACCGGATTAATGTTGCTGTCTATTGCTTGACATAGGAATTCGATGTGCGTGTCTTCTCTGGTATGCTTAATTAAAGTTTTCTCGTAGCCTCGAAAAAGATCGCTGATACCGGGTCCGTACCGGGATTTCAACGTTTGTTTGAAAGTTTGAGACAATGATGAATTTGAAATTAACTCTGTGTTTCGGACTTCCATTGTCTATATTTTATTTATACACGACGTTTCGATCAGTACAGACTCTGATCGTCTTCAGGTGCAAACTACAATCTATTCCTAAGGCTACGTACTTATATACTATGGGAAATCACTCAACCGTGTAGTTTAAGATGTTGGCTCCGCCCAAGGAGGGGCTTCCAAATATTTGGAATTTCAACACTTGGCTTACTGAAAACATCCTGATTCTGCACAATAAAAGCAGCTTCAAGGAATTTTCTTACACTTACAGTGTACCTTCTTATTAAAAAAAAATAGTTGGGGTCCCTGGGTCTCCCGTTGGGCGCTCCAAAAGTTTTTTTTTTATCATGGACGGAAAGTTCATAAAAAATCATTAAAGATTCGCTTTTAGCTTCTTTCAAAACCTCTTACCTAAAGCCGCTAAAAGCACCGTTTCATTTAAAGAATCCACCCTGTATATGTTAAATTCAATATGGCAGTAGTGACATATGTCAAAAAATTTTTTTTTTTTTGTTTTACCAACAACTAAAAAAACTACTCATTAGAGTTCTCTTATAAAGTTTCGGAGAGCATCATCTATAATTAATTTATCCAAAATTTAATATGACGGCCATAAAAGGCTGAAATAACGAAAACTATTAGTTAGTTGTCTTTGAACAGTTCAGTCAGTATAAAAACCCACCCAGTCACAGCTTTGAAATTGCCTAGATAAAGGTCAGTGATCTCGTAAATTTTGTTTTTGTGATGTGGTTGTGTCGTCGGTTTCCGCTCTTTTTGTCACTTCCTGCATAGTTTAAATATTAAATGGAAAATCAGCCAAACTCTAGGTACACATACCGGGTGTAACATGGAATAGGTACGGCGACTTTTAAAGAATAGATTTATGAAAATTTAGAATTTTACAGTACCAATAAAAGCTCAAAACTGTGTCTTTGATACATATCAAAATGTTAGAGTTTGGATGAGAAAGAAAGAGGTTAGTAGTATTTTTTAATATTTTTGAATTGACGACAGTGCAAAAGCTCACTAAAACCTACTGCCTCAAAAAAAAATCTTTAAAATACCCTTTGGTACAACAACTTTTCCTGAAATTACAATTTCTTATGGACCAGTAACCGTTTGACTATTTTTTAATTTTAGGTTTTTACATATTTTTTTAAAATACATTTGTGTTAAGTTCGTTCCCTTGAGTTAACATAGTAGATTTTATTGGGTTATAGGGATAGCATAAAATAAACCTATTTTTCTTGTGGCAACGTTTCGTTATTTATTATAACTTTATCAAGCCCTACGAAAAACAGACACTAGATAGACAAAGCATTTTTTAAGTTAAAATTTATATCTTGGTCATAATTGGTATAGTAATTTCAATCGTCGTAATTTTAGGTATAACGCCTGCTCTGTCACTGTCCTATTCACAAGAAAGATAGTGACAAAAATTCCTACTATTGCAATTACTATACGAATTATGAACGATACTTTAATAATAAAAAATGTCTTCATAAGATCTACTTACTCTATGTTCTGAATCACAGTCCACCAAATCCAGTCTCATGGGGACTTTTTTAGAAAACCCATGAGCCAATTTTTGGTCAGAAATGACAGCTCTTAATGAATTTTAATTTGGTAGTAGTTCAATAAATTTGGTTGCACGCTTTTATTAAAGAAATTATGCAGGCTTTCTGTAAAGACAGTTATTATGGAGATTTAGCAGCGTAAATTAAAAAAATGGAATTAAACGTTCAGAGATTTGAATTCTGGGAATTGAAAAAGGATTGAGGAGGGGGAGAAATTTTTAAAAATAGTTAAAAAGTAGTAAAAAACAAAGTCGCAAAATTAATTTACTATATAAAAAAATTACAGTCAATTTTCTTCTTAAAAGAGCTTTCCAACAGGCCACCACAAATAGTATCATCCCGTTTAAAACAAATTGATTGTGTTTACGTCTCACCCTTTAAAGAGGTAAGTTTTTTTTAATATAACGAGATAGCCCACAAAACATCTCAATTGATGTGTTTTTGCGTTTTATTCACATATTTTATCCCGAGTATCTAGCAAATTTATCTTAAAGTCGTCACCCTGTATATGTAATGTTTTGAGTTTGATAATAATTATCAATAAATAGACACTTTAAGTTGGTCATCGGAACAGGAGGAAAGAGTGAGCCATCTGGCAATCAAGGAACTGGCGACGAAAGAGTTTCCCCTCCTAAGACTGCCAATGAAAGCATCGCTTAAACCATGGAGGTTCGATAAAAAGTACAAAGTCACAACACCAGAACGGAATGCGTGGCAAAAGGAAGAATTCCGAATGGAATTAAGCAGACAAGCGACGGTCTGCTTCACGGATCGCTCTAAACTGTCATCCAGGCAGTGAAAAGGCGCAGGAGTGTATGCGGAAAGCCTAGAAGTTCAGAAAAGTTATCCACTTGGAGAACACGCTATGTTGTTTCAAGCGGAGGTATATGCCATTAACATGGCAGCAACCCTACCAGAGGTGAAAAATGGCAAGAGGGGCATATACATATGCTCCGACAGCCAGACTGCCCTTAAGGCTCTAAGTGCACCCAAAATAGTCAGTAGTCTGGTGGAGGGGTGCCACATAACATCCACAATATAAGGGAAAGCTAAATGGGAGTCTCTGAAATGGTTTTCTAGGCAACCAGATATACACCTCGGGAAAGTTGTTGTACTTACCCACGGCATGGGGCTGCCAGAAAACTTGCGTTTTCGCTTTTTCAGTGTTTAGGATATCTCCTTTCTTTCTACTTAGACATATTAAAGAAGGACACAAATATTGAAAACGATCTATGGCGTCAATTTCAATTTAGCTGCAGCTATTGTGGAAAATTCCAGAGTTTTATTTTAGAAGTTTGAAATCTAACGTGTTCTTGTGTTTTTTTAATATATTTTTGTGTTTTTTTTTTACTTTATTTGTGATGGAAATTTATTCAACTTGAAAAAAGAAATGTGTTGTTCGGGGATGCACTGATGTTTTAATGAGAAAACGTACGTTTCCAAAGAATGATGCAGAACTATTTAGAAAGTTAAAAATCTCATTTTATTAAATAAAAGTGCTGAAAAAATTTATGCAACTTATATGGTGTGCGACATATATATTCCTGAAAGTGAGGAATCTTCTGAGGTTACTATAGAATTCGAGAAAAATTGTTAAATTCAACCTTTTGACGAGACAACTTTGAATTTGGATGAACTTTAAGGTATCCTCATAATCATAGTCTGCTCCAGACTCAGTGAAGACAAGAGGATCTGGTCAAATCTTGGAAAAACCTAAACAATCAAGATTATGTAATTTTTAATAATTTTTTTTTGTTTGATTTGTTTGATAGTTTGTAATTATTGTAAACAAGGGCATAAAAGTGAATAATTGTTGCAAACAAGTGCATTAAAGTGAATAATCATTGTAAACTATTGTTATAATATAAAAGTGAATTTTCATTATAAACTTATATATAAACTTATTATAAAATGTATATGTAATCCTAAAAAGATGTCACGTGAACAAAATAGTATCATGGTACATCATCATGTCATAGCGATCGAACTAACCGCTACCCCTTGTTAAATAAATGTCACTTGTCATCCGAATTTCTGTGTTTCTGTCTTGTCCATTTTTGTCGCAATCTCAAATACCTTAATATAAAAGTATTATATTGCATTATTTTTAGATATTATTTTTTTTGCGATTAGGCATACAATTGATAATAGCATCAAATAAATTTCTTTTCAACTATTTCATTTGTTTTTTTTTTGCTCTCCTCCAAAGTTTAAAAAATTAACATCTGATATTCTAAGCCTAGGTCGTCCTAGATACTCTTATATTTATGGTATGCCTCGAAGGTTGTACATGGTTATTTCATGCTTGCTTAAGTAATTCTCCCATTACAAGACTTAATAGCAGAAACTGAGAAAGAAAACCCTTCATAACATGCTAAAAGTAAAGAAAAAAACTAGAATCAGATTTTTTTTTGTTTTAGCCAGTAGAGATCAGTAAACTGCTTTTTTGACTAATCAACTATTATACTGCTTTTTACCGGCTAAAACAAAACAAAATCGGTATCTACATTTTTTCTTTACTTTTAGCATGCATGAAGTGTATTTTGCTGTTAAGTCTTAAAATGGGAGTATGAACTGACCATAATAACTTTTGAGCCTCGCTGTAAATAAGACTTTTTGTCCCTCACTGTAAGTGTAAACTTAAACATTTATTTTCAAGATAAAACGCAGATTTCTGTAAAAATTTCTGTACTTATCCGAAGGATGGCGTCACTAACTCTGCAACAGTTAGTAGCATTGGAGATTTCATTATATTGTGGGTGTTATGTGAGAGGTGCGCTAAAGCACTACAAACACTGCAGTGTTTGTAGTGCTTTAGCGCACCCCTCCACCAGACCTGACTATTTTGGGTGCACTTAAGAGCCTTAAGGGCAGCCTGGCTGTCGGAGCATATACCTCTTGCCATTTTTGACCTCTGGTAGGGTTGTTGCTTTGATAATGGCATAGCAGTGGCTCAAGAAAAGAAGGTAACACTGATGTGGGTCCCAGGTTATGAGGGAAGACCAGGGAACAAGAAAGCGGGCGAATTTGCCAGACTAGGGACCGAAATTCAATACATTGATCCGGAACCTCTTCTGGGAATAACAAGGAAACAGGTACAGAGTGAGCTCAACAAATTGGCCAAAAATGAACTGAAGACATCCTAAAGGCAAGAGTCAGATTGCAAACAGTCCAAGCTATTCGTAGATGGTCCTAAAGTAGCCAGAACTAAATGGCTCTTAGACAAGATCCGAAAGGACATTGGACTTGACTGGGCACAATCGGCTGAACAAACATCTGACGAAAATGAGAGTAGCAGGAGATCCCGTGTGTCCCTCTTGTGGGCTCGAAAAGGAATCGGCACAGCACTTAATAGCCGAATGCGAAGCATATGCCAAATCAAGGCAGCTGAAGTAGGGATTTCCTACGATAGAGAAAGAAGAGCTACACTCTCTCAAATGGGCCGACATACTGAACTTCCTAAAGAAGACAGGGAGACTCGGAAAGAGAGTTGTAGCGGAAACAGGGGCATAGGGGTAAGAAACAGGGTATGGCAGAAAGGGCCAATAAAGAGGTCTAATTGCCATGTCCGCGGGACGCCGCTGTACTACTACGACTACTACTACTACTACTACTACTGGTCATCGGAATGCGTACGTGGAATGTAGCGCAATATTCTGCCTTTCTTTTATCTGTAAAAAAAAATCCAGATATCAAAGTTCAATCTTGTTGAGCTTTTTCGTCAAGGTCACGTCTTTAGCATCCCAATGAGCATTTTCAAAAACTTCTGGTGACAGATATTTATATAATTATTATAAAAAGTGTTCCATTGATACCCTAGGGTATTTAGAAGTTTCCTACAAGAATTGAGTTTGTATATTTGTTTTATTAAAGGCTCTAAATTGATAATACCCTAAAGTAACATAAAACTGGCGTTAACAATATTTCCACGGACATCTTTATAAAAATTGAAGTCATTGGTTCAAATGTTATATAAATTGGTGTTAACAATGTTTCCACCAACATATTTATAAAAATATAAGTCATCAGTGACAAAAGTTATATAAATTGGTGTTTAAAATCTTTCTGTCAACCCACCTATAAAACCGTAAGTAACTATCAATTAAAGATATATAATAGATTGGTTTTTAAAATGTTGCTATCAACCCACTTATAAAACTTAATTAACCAACTACAAATTTATATAAGATAAGATTGAAAATATTTCGAGAGACACTTATAAAAACTTGGGAACTCACACACAATAGTTATATAAATTGGTGTCAGTAATATTCTTATGAACTCATTCATAAACCTGTTTTGCCCATAAGCTTTTTTCTATAATTTTGTTATTAATTTCTTTATATAGTGATTATAATACAACTGTTTTTAGAACAAAAAAAAACAATTTTAATTTATTTTGGCAATTATAAAAACAAAACAAACAAGATTTTTTAAGGTTAATTTTGTGACATCAAAAGGCGCGTTTTTGCGACCTCAAAAGGAGCGTTTTTGCGACATCAAAAGGCACGTTTTTGCGAGATACCATACCATTATTATCTTGTTTTAATTACATCAATCTGAGAGAGATAAGAGATCCAAATCTTTTTGAGATAGTTGCCGATGACAGATATCGGGATCGAATGCATTTTACACCCGATTCCCACCAGCGTTTCCCATGCGCAGTCACCCTGACTCAAAAAACTCCTCACGTGGTCCGACATGAACTTGTATAGGCAAATCTCGCTTAGACCACGTGATACGTGTTTTGATTCGGGGAACCCACGAATGAGAAACGCATAGATGGGAACCGTGTTTTAGAAAAAGAACAATATAGTAACCGTGTTAAGGTCGGTCTGGTCGGCGTCAAATTTGAACACCCCGGAAAATACTCGCCTGTACATCCTTCGACCCCGCAATCTAACTATATTCTTGAGATAGTTACCTCTGATAGTTATGCGGGCTTGAAGTGTGTGGAGGCGGGTATTTTTCCTGGTATGTGTAGTATGCTGGATCTCTCGAGGAATGTATTTAGGAAAAGAGAACAATGGTAACTATGTTAAGCTTGCAGAAACGGACCATCAGTGTTCAACACTGCGCCATCTGTAGCCCTTTGTTCCAAGTAGCATCATTTTTTAAAAGGGTTATAAAATAGTGTTGACGAGGTAAACAGTGGTATAGTTGTACTGTTTTTTTTTTATAGAATTGTCGGAAATTTTTGCCATTTTGGATTACAAAAATTGGTTTTTGGCCTAAATAAAAACGTTATTTATGGGGTTTCAACATGTGTTTCAATCGAAATATTGCTTGTAAGGGTTAAGAACAACATACAAAATTCAATATTTGTCCCAGAAAGAAAAAAAAGCGTATGAAAAAAAAACCGATATTTAAATTAATATTTTTTTTCTCGTTTTCTCAAGTATTTTTGGAGCCCATGAAATTTACGTGAGTGTATTCGAAAACTATTCAGTACACACGGGACCGCGCGACCAGAGTAGGATGACTTGAAAAACAGCTTTTATTTGACTATAGTATATAAATATTCATATTCCTGCTTCAGCTTATCTCACTTTCATTTTTATTTATTTTAGAAGATTGCTAAACACCATTTTATAAATTTTTTTATTGTAAAAAGAAAAAGAATAATACATAACAAGCAAAGGGAAGAAAGATGGAAAATATATATTTCTAAATCCATAAAAACCTTTAATTTGTTATGTAGTGTTGTTAGAACAGTTGTAAAACCTTTTTATAATAATCCCTATACTTGAGGGCTCATAAGGAAGTTTTATAAAATCTATATGTTGTTTTTCTATCCATTACTATGTACCATAAATTTATATAAGCTGGTGTTGAACAGTTGTTTTTCAAGTCTTTTTTACTCATTTAAGAGATATATTAGAGTTATAAAATTATCACCAACACTAAATAATATAACTTTTGGTTATTTTATGAAGGTTTTATATTATTTGCTGTAACTTTTATATAGACAAAAATGCTCATTGGGATGTATGACCTACAGACCAAACGCAAGCTTACAGATATGAGAAAAATCCAACATAAATTGTCTAATATCTTTGTAAACTTACAATACAAAAGAGATCAGTGAGACGGGGTTCAGTAACTCGGAAAGTCGAGGTTAAATTACTAAACCACGACCTACCCCAGTCCTCTATAATTTGTTGTGTAATAAATCCATTGGAGCCTGAAACAACACCGTCTCAACTAAAAAGCCAGTTAACTCATACCGCCTTAGTGCCCTTTAGCCAACTGTAGCTCCCATTTTTACAACCAAATTGGGAGGTAAAACACGGTAGGCCAAAGGATACTAAAACGAAAATAAGTTAAATGGCTTTTTATTTGAGACTGTTTTGTACGAAAACCCCATTGTCCATGGTCTGACTGGTCAATCAAGACTTGGAACGATCAAATTTTTAAAAATATTTTAACAAAATCAATAATGTTGTGGGTACCAAGTTTTTTTAGACTCCAAAAAATTAAAGGAAAAATATATTTGCTTAGAGGCTAAAGAATTACATCTTTTACATTTTAAAAATCATGTCTAGCTCGATATGAATTATCAAATAAAACCACGGCCAAAGTTTTTTTTTAACTGATTTTCTTTGTTTCGTAGTGAGTGTCCTTAGGGGGTAGCCATATGGGTTCAATATTGACAAATATTTGATAGAAAAGGACCAGTCAGTCTCTCCCAAATTTCCGCTAATCACAAAGCTCAAGCTGTCACGTGTTGCGCTTAAGCCAATAATAGACACTTAAAGTTGCACAAATAGAGAGTGCTTAATCGTAACCGTATCCCAGTGCGCATGCTCAGGGGCCCAATTCTTGAATCACTCGAGTTTCAGTCGTATACGGACCAAATTTTAGCAAATCTTATCCACTTATTAACGCACACACAACATTGAACTCGTACTGAAATTCTGTAATATTAAATTAAAATCTCCGAAAAATTATAATTTTACGATTATTATGCGCTTTTTTTTGCAAGTTTTGACGTTCCTATGTCATATTCGCTCGGATTTGCCTCGATTGCTTCTACTCACTCGAAAACCACATTCAAGGGTCAAAAACCGTTCAATTTTTCCTGCCAAAAATGCAATATATAAATTTTGACTAAAAGTCGAGTGATTCAAGAATTAGGCCCCAAAACTGTGCATCAAGCACTGAACAAGAATTAGTTTGGCTACGTCGTACGTTGTAAGCACAACTGTAACTCTTTTTTTAAGGAAGCTTTCACAAACGCAAGATACGCTAAGAACAAGGAATCAAAAATAGCTTGCCCAGTCATGACCCAAAATGGCCGTCTGCAGTTGCGTTGCGAATCGTTCTATCGAGATGACTCCACTGCTTTGTACTGAGCCGCGTTCGAGCTCTTTTTGACCAAGGACACCACCCCCTTAAATGAAGTAGGCCTTTTTCACGTAAATTAACGTATCTTAACTAAAAAGTAAAGAACTTCTTACACTTTCGTATTCTGCATTGCACCAGTAACATTTTTTAACTATTTTGTAAATACAATTTACAGAAACGTTATTAGACACTTAAAGTAAATATTTCAAAGCTTCGGTATCGGTATACGTAACGCGTTCGAAACAAAGTCAAAATACGCTACATTTTTGACTTGCTCATGCCATGTTTCGAACGATGCCTGCTTTTTCGTACAGAAGGATGTACGTATCGTTACGGACCCACGAACGTACGCAACGATTTCAATCAGAAGTTTGTCATCGCACCCTTCAAAAAAGCGGGCATCGTTCGAAACATCGCATAAACAAGTCAAAAATGTAGTGTATTTTGGCTTTATTTCGAACGCGTTAGGTATACGGATACTGATGCGTTCAAATATTTACTTTACGTCACAAACGCTGTATGTCTGTATGCCACAGTTACTTCCGCCGGTATGTAAAAATATCTGAAATTTTTTTCCCTTCTTCTTGCTTTCGAAAAAGGATAATTTTAATTTGCTATTAATTTTTTAGTGCAGCTAAATTTCTTATCGCTTTTTCCCAAAGCTACCAAAACTTTTAAACCGACACGAAAATTCTGGATTCGGTAATTTAATAGTGAGGCCACATTTTTAGCAGATTGTTTGCCAAGCATGAAAAGTTTTAAGCAAAGTCTCGCTCGAGCGATAAAAATTTTAAATAATTTAAAGCCCTCCTGAGGCTGCTCGACATTCTAAAAGAGTTTATAGTCCAATCAATCTAGAAAAAACGGGGGTTCTATCAACCTCCAAAATGGCATCGAGTTGCTGTCAAATCTGAGTCCGCCATTATAAAAAATAACGTCTTTTAATCTATAAGCCCCTCACTTTGAAGGTTATTAAAATTTGAAAATGAACAAACGCCTGTATGTCAATTTTGATAGAAAAATGTCAGCTATCACAGAATGCGGTTTTCCCCATAAAATAAAAACACATTACCAAAGTCTGACATTGTTCAATAAATATATTTTTTATCTATGGGGGTTGATTGTGTGCACCGTATTTTCAATTGATTTCGTAGCACGTCATACGCAAGTTTTAGAGATAAGAAAAACATACCACCCCTGCAGCCTGCCTGATCTTAGCTATGTACTTCAGTATACTTCTTGCAGGGTTACGCGACAAGTGAAAATGCTATCGCAAGCTAATTGCGCGCACGAATTGTGATAATATGCTTTTAAAGAAAAAAATCTAACAAAAGAAGAAAATGAGGAAACTGAAAAAGGAAAGGAAAAAGATGCGTCGTTATTCAAGTAAGGAAGATATAGGCAAACTGTAAGTTTTAAACAATGGAGTAAGGCAAATATTATGCTTTTGGCTAATATTTTTAGGCATGGCATGGGTTTGTTTATTATTATTATAAAAACTTAAACCCTGCATAGTTTCTGACTACTTATGCCCGCCAAATTAATCTCAATAAAAAAAACTCCATATGTTTACCTAAAAAATTATTATTAGCATGTCGTTTTTCATTCGTATTATATGTGACGACAAATCTGACAGTTAAACGAATAAAATGCCGAAAAAATCTAACAAAAGAAAACGTGAAAAGAAAATGGATGACCTAAAAAAGAAAACGAGGAAACTGGAAAGGGAAAGAAAAAGGAGCGTCGTGATTCAAGTAAGGAAAATATACGCGAACTGTCAGTTTTAAACAATGGAGTGAGACATGTATTAGGCTTTTGGCTAATATTTTTGCCATGGGTTTGTTTATTCTGTAAAGACACATTTGGTTTTATGACACATAAAAACCTAAACCCTCCATAATTTTTGACTTATGCCCGCCATATCAGTCTCAATGAAAAACTCCATATGTCTGCTTAAAAAAATTATTATTAGAACGTCGTTTTTCATATTATTATATGTGACGACGAATATGACAGTTCCTCAAGTTCGTCACTCGTCAGACACTAGTAATTCCTCGACCCCTGGCATAGAGAGGCACCCCTTAGAAAGTATATTAGGGGGGACAGATGATAGTACAATGGGTCCAGACATATCAAGAGAACTAGCTTCAAGATGAAAGAAGCACCTTTCTATGGGAACCAAAAATAATCTCCTCGAAAAATACAAAATTCTGGGAAATTGCCAAATTCTTCAAGGACCCAAATTAAATTCAGGATGCTAGCATCCACAGAGCAAAAAAGAGATACGTAACTCTTGGAATTGTAAACCATTTTGGGAAAAGGTTTGACAGCCTTAGTGCGGGTTTTCTCTAATTTGGCCTAAACAAAAAAGGGAGAGACGAAGCAATTGATGAAGATCTTATGGGTCTTGCCGAATCGGCGCAGTTGGTTTGCATTGGTCACAATATTGTTTCATGCAAAAGTATAAAAAATTGCTACTGCACAAAATCCAGATCTTTTCTTTTTTAGCGAAGATTTTGCGGAAAATTGCAAAAATATAAAAAAGGCGCCGAGAGGAAATATTAGAGCTAAACAGTGAAACAATGTATTTTGGTCGAATAAATTTTTTTCAGAAGAGTGGAATCAAATAACTCAAAATAAATTAACTTTGAGTTGGACTAAAGGTTACAAAATTCACTTTGTGGACAAACCTTTTCAAGTTTTCACCCCCAAAACGAACGAAAGGAATACATTTATAAGTTAGAGCAGGTAAAACTGTAAATAACTGTCAAGAACAGTTTTTGTTAAGCTATTTTTTAAGACATAGCGATAACGGGGTATTTAGGTTTATCTTTAATCCTAAAAGCCTACCTCATTTGCAACTCAGAGAACTTAGTTACTAAAAACTGCTTCCTTGCGACATTAGATCTTAAAGTTGCATATTTTTTAGTTCCACTCCAGACATATCAAGAGAACTAGCTTCAAGATGAAAGAAGCACCTTTCTATGGGAACCAAAAATAATCTCCTCGAAAAATACAAAATTCTGGGAAATTGCCAAATTCTTCAAGGACCCAAATTAAATTCAGGATGCTAGCATCCACAGAGCAAAAAAGAGATACGTAACTCTTGGAATTGTAAACCATTTTGGGAAAAGGTTTGACAGCCTTAGAGCGGGTTTTCTCTAATTTGGCCTAAACAAAAAAGGGAGAGACGAAGCAATTGATAAAGATCTTATGGGTCTTGCCGAATCGGCGCAGTTGGTTTGCATTGGTCACAATATTGTTTCATGCAAAAGTATAAAAAATTGCTACTGCACAAAATCCAGATCTTTTCTTTTTTAGCGAAGATTTTGTGGAAAATTGCAAAAATATAAAAAAGGCGCCGAGAGGAAATATTAGAGCTAAACAGTGAAACAATGTATTTTGGTCGAATAAATTTTTTTCAGAAGAGTGGAATCAAATAACTCAAAATAAATTAACTTTGAGTTGGACTAAAGGTTACAAAATTCACTTTGTGGACAAACCTTTTCAAGTTTTCACCCCCAAAACGAACGAAAGGAATACATTTATAAGTTAGAGCAGGTAAAACTGTAAATAACTGTCAAGAACAGTTTTTGTTAAGCTATTTTTTAAGACATAGCGATAACGGGGTATTTAGGTTTATCTTTAATCCTAAAAGCCTACCTCATTTGCAACTCAGAGAACTTAGTTACTAAAAACTGCTTCCTTGCGACATTAGATCTTAAAGTTGCATATTTTTTAGTTCCACTGTTTGATGAATATAAAAAATATTTAAGTTTTTCTTTTCAAAAAAAAGTAGCTTTCCAATATTTATCCTTAATGCAAAAAAGATGTGGATATCTATCACACAAAAAAGAATAACAAAAATGAAAACAGCCATTAAGATTATTTAAAGGAAAAAAAAAGGAAATAAAATAACAATTAAAGATGTTTCGCTAATTATAGGAAGGCTAGTCTCGGTTTGTTGCGTACGGCTTGTTGTACGTAAAAACCTTGAACGAGAAAAATATCGTGTCTTAAAGGCTTACAGGAACAACTATAACAAAAAGATGCGTGGTAGGTTCTTAGTTAATAATGAACTTGAATGGTGGTTAAAGCACATAGACCAAGCCAAACATACTATTTTATAAGTACGTCTTAAATTTAATTTGCGAGCAGAAAAATCAGAAATAGTAGATAGTTTCATAAGAGGCATTTTCAAGCTGCGCCCTCAGTTTCCGAAAAATAAACTTGGTATCCAGAACCAGTATCACCTTATATAGGTAACTTGCACCCTTTAGTAAATTTAACATTCGGGTTATTAATTATAAAAATGGTACTTCTTTTGACTCTTTATTCTGCTCAAAGAGTTCAGACATTTTCTATAAGTTAAGTAACATCAAAGCTAACGAAGAGGGCATAGAAATAATTCGTAAAGATATTTTAAAAATATCTGAACCAGAAGAATTCAGCCTTTGCTTAGATTCCCTTTTTCAAAGAAAATTTACAGTTCTATTTATGTTTTACCATTACATATTACACACAGAAAACAAAACCGTTTCGAGGAATAAAGGATACACTTATTTTAATAATTAAAAAGCCTCATAAGTCTGCTACATCCCAAAGCATTAGCAGGTGGATTTAAAAAGGTCTAAAAAACGCAGGAATAAAATCAAAAGGACATAGCACAGAACATGGGGCGTCTTCCGCAGCATTAAGGGTTGGTGCGTCAATCAAAAGTATTAGAAATGTTCCGAAAAAAGGAAAATTTTTAATCGATTTTATAACAAACCTTTAATTTCAAAAGATTTCTTAGCTAATTATATTAAGAAATATATTTTAAACACATTTTAATTATAAACCTTGTGGTTCCCTTATTATTATTTAACTTTTTAACAAATATCGCCATGTTCTCTAAATAACTAGCAGGTATACCTAATATGATGTGACCAATCGAAGTATAATTAAGGATTAAACGACTTACCTGTAACGAAGTTCAATCCAAATTATACGAGATTGGTCACATCCTATTAGACACCATCCCTTGGCAGTAGTATTTCAGGAAAGCTTTAGAAGTATACTGAAGTACCTAGCAGAGATCAGGCAGGCTGCAGGGACGGTATGTTTTTCTTATCCCTTAAACTTGCGTATGACGTGCTACCAGGTATATCTAATAGGATATGACCAATCTCGTATAATTCGGATTGAACTTCCTTACAGGTAAGCACAAAGTAAATACCTACGGAAATTTTCTTTGTGCAGGGATGTCGTTTAAAAAATCCTTAATTTTTTGTATTGAGTGCAATTTTTTATTACATTAGGTTAAACGCTTTCACCATTTTTCTAGTTTTCCAAACATGTTAAGACAAGTTATGCTAAGAGGAGACGTCCAGGATGTATACAAACACTTTAAATAAAAAGTTAAAATAAATTTTAAAAATTTTGGAGAATTTGCTACATTTTTCGCTCGCTTTCGGATTTTCAGATCCGATCCTCTTAGCAGAAATTGACTTAACTAGAGAAATAAGAAAAAAAGGTTTTGATGATGCCGCAATGACGAAAGCGTTCAACCTAATTTAATATAAAACTGCACTCAATAGAAAAACTTCGTTTAAATCAAATATCTTTTTGTCACACCCCTTAACAACATACTAAAAGTTCACATCCATGGCATTACAAATCTGACTATCATTTACAAAACTTTGGCAGATATCAGTCTAAAAGTGGGATTCTCGAGCAAATTTTTCCAATTGTAACGTTGTTTACGTTTTAAAGCGGTAGGCATCGGTTTCTGTTGGATTAACTACTCCTCTGAGAGATAATCCAACAGGCATCTCGGGCGCCACCCTCTGGATTTATGTGGTAGAGGGCCCACAGCGTCGGCTAGCTTTTAAACAGTGGAGACGGTTAAACCAGGGGTCTAGCTGTCTCGATTCTTAACCTAAGTAACACGAGTAAAACAACCAATTTTCCAACATGGCGGATTAATTTATTATCAACAGGTCTCTTTATTTAGCATTCAACGGTATACAATAGAAAAGGACGGAAAATATTAGAAATAATCGGTAACTTGCATGTCTCATAACGTTTACGGTAAACCCCGGTATTTGATATTTAATGTTAACGGTAGAAAGCTCCTTAATACGGCACCCCCAACATAGCGGAATTTACATATATAGAATTCATAGCAGGTTTAGAGAAATAAGAAATTAGTGTGTCAGACAAAGATACCTTTATAGCACCACTACTCCATAAATCACTCCATATGCTGTTCCACCGTGTGTTGGAGAGAGATGTAAAGAGGAAAAGACAGTCCTAAAGGTAATCCGATCCAGCGATAGCACTGTCTCACTCTCACTCACTAACCGGTCAAACAACACAGGATCGACCTACTTAGGTAGTTTAGCCATGTATTAGAGAGAGAGATGTATTACCCGTATTCCGAACCAGCGATAATACACCTAATCTCCAATTACAGTGCCTTTGTCGTCACATGCTTAAATAAAACGATCCGGTAGCGCTGCTTCTCAATGAATTACTCCATACGCTGTCAAACCGTGTGTTAGAGAGAGATGCAGAGAGGAAAAGACAGTCCTAAAGGTATTCCGATCCAGCGATAGCACTGTCTCCCTCTCACTCACTAACCGGTCAGACAGCGCAAGACAAACCCATTAATAGCTTCGCCTGGTGCTAGAGAGAGAGATGTGTTACCCGTATTCCGAGCCAGCGGTAACCCATCTCACCTCTACTTACCATACGGAAAACTACATTTTACGGTATGTATAGAAAACCCCGCTATACTGGTCAGGTGCTTACCTATCGGGTTCTGGTAGGTGATGTGTGTTTTCGGTACGGTCGGTCGGAGGAGTTGTTTGATTTGATTTGATTTAAAAAGGCTTTTATTATTACTAAGGTATGTACAGATAGAATAGCCTAGAAAAACTTAATAAATAAAATATTTACAAGTTAAACTAAAACTAAAAACCTAATTCTATACACCTTACTGTCTAAAAAAATATAGCTACAAAAATATAAACACTTAAAACTAGGGTTGGTGCACGGGCTCCCCGCGCATGCGCCCCGGTCCACGCGCGCAATTGCAACTTTCCAATTTTGGGTTGCTACCTGCCACCGCGGTTGCATGCAGGCTTCGGGGTACCACAGCAGGGTCTCAGCAAGCTGAATCCCTTTTTGCCCTGACGAAAGAATTTTGTTGTATGGCCGTTTGTAGTTTGGAGTGATTTATGGGAAAAACTGCGAAAAACCCATTGCTCACACTCGTCGGATGTCGTCCGTCGTCTGTAGTTTGGGTGTGTTGTAGTTGGTCAGTATTTTGTGAGTAGGCGGAGTCATATAAAAGGCGCCAAAAACTACGAATTTCTAGGAAATTCGCGGAAGTTGGCCCCCTCGTCTATGAGTACCGCCGGACAACAATCCAATCTATCCATAAACCGGAAGTTTATGATAGATTGGCTTGTACCGCAAGTTAGAGTTATGTCGTCGGTTAGACGTCATGTCTCTAGTAAGTATGGAATTTAGGATTTGACTAGTGAAAAAAGCTTGTCCTTGTTCTAGTATGTATGTTTGTAGGTCGGTCAGTCCCGTCATTTGTTGAATGCGGGCGTTGGATGCTATTCTGTTATCTGTAATGCCAAGGATATTTTTGAGGAATTTATTTTGTATTGTACGTAGACGCCGCATTTGAAAGTTAGATATATGAGTGAAAAGCGGGCAAGCGTACGTTAGGAGTGGACGAATCATAGTTTTATAGATAACAGTTTTATTTTCGAGATCAAGAGGCGATTGCGCGTTGATTAGTGGATATAATAGGTGGATAGCTCCGATTGCTCGGGATATATTATTGTCGATGTGTCGGATAAAACTTAGGTTCCTGTCTAGGTGTACGCCTAGGTACTTGACACAGTCCTTTGTTGGGATTGATGTATTTTCAATGACTGGGGGTTGGATAATGCGAGCGTTTTAACGTTTTTTCGTAAAAACGATTTGCTCGCATTTCTCCGCGTTGATTTTTAGTTTCCATTTCTGGAAGTAGGGAAGAAGTAGCCGAAGGTGAAACAGGATTTGCCTGTTTGCCGCTTCGGCGTAGAAAGATGATGCGGTAATGCCGACGTCGTCCGCGAAGGCCGCAAGTTTAGTTCTTGGATGTGTTGGCATATCAGCGATGTAGAGTGTGAAAAGTTTCGGAGCTAGGACTGTGCCCTGGGGGACACCTGCACCGATCGGTTCCGGAAGGGAAACTTTGTTGTTGATCCGTGTAACGAAAGTTCGATTTTGAAGAAAAGAAGCTGATAGTGAGACCAGGTTTTTGGGGATATGGAGAATGCGGTGTAGTTTGAAGATCAGCCCGTCATGCCAGACAGTGTCGAATGCTTTAGCCATGTCAAGCATGGTAAAGACCGTACACTGTTCCTGGCTAAACTTAAGCTGAGCTTCATGGACTACTTTCGCAGTTAGGAGTGTAGTACTGTGGCCTGGTCTGAACCCAAACTGATAATCGGGGATGATGTTCCATTTCTGGTCGACGTTAGAGATTCTTTGCAGTATGGCCCTTTCTGCAACTTTGGATAGGGTGTTTAATAGGGATATAGGCCTATAATTGTTTGGGTTCTGGGGATCTCTCCTGGATTTGGGGATTGGGACAAGTATAGCTTGTTTCCACGGTGCAGGAAAATATTGTAACGTTAACATTGATGTAAGAATATAGGAAACTTGAACTAGTCCTTTTCTAGGTAGGTTTTTTAGTAGTATGTTAGTAATGTTGTCGGGGCCGGGCGCCTTTTTGTTCGGTTGGCTTTTAATGGTCTTCTCGACCTCCCCCGGCGAGACAACCAGCTTCCTTTTAACCCTAGGGGACAGCGGCACCGGTTGTGCGAGTGTGCGTGCGATTTGTGAAATTTCGTGTTGAAAGTCGGTAGTGTTTGGAGTTGTCGTGTAAACTTGTGCAAAGTGTTGACTGAAAGTGTGAGCTTTTTCGGCGTCTGTCATCACCTCCCCGTTAAGCGAGTGAATCTGGCGGGACCGCCCCCCCCTGACATGTTTGATCACACGCCAGAGGGATTGATCCCCGACCCTCGCCGTCCGGAGACGATCCGACCAGACGTCGTTCTCGTGTTGTGCCAGTTGTGTGTTTATTTGTATTTGCAGTTCCCGGCACCGTAGTCTTTCCGCTGGTTGCCTGGTCCTTTGCCAATTTTTCCTAATTCGGTTTTTCTCCGAAATTAGGGTTTTTAGATGTTGTGGCAGCCTCTTCTCTTCCCTGGTCACCGTGATTATTTTGGCAACCCGATCCCTCGCGTTTTGTATTGTCTTTGTCAGTTTTTCTACCTCGCAGTCGAGCTGCTGCGGGGTAGAAATGTTGTTGTTTATGGTCAGTTCGTTGTTAATTAGTCGTCTGTAGTATTTCCAGTCAGTATCGCGGTAGCTGAAGGCTTTGACGTCAGTAGCAGTCGACAAAATTTCGCTAATTTTAAAAATAACGGGATTGTGGTCGCTGCTTAACGCCGGTACTCGATTAAGCTTTTTAGGTTTTTATTCACCACTAAGTCCAAAAAGCTCGGCGTCGTCCCATTGGATGGCCAATGGGTCGGACTTTGTGTGGTGTGTACAGCGTAATGTCTGTTTGTTGTATAGTCTAAAAGCACAATCCCGTTTCTATTGTTTACGTGATTATTCCAAGCCGTGTGTTTTGCGTTCAAGTCTCCAACAAGGAGGGCCTTTTGGGCAAGGTTAAAGACGCTATCCATTTCCTGAAAAAGTAAGCGATTAGTTGGATGATTATATGCACATGTAATTACAATGTTATTTTGAAGTTTTATAGATATATTCTCGAAAGAAAGATTTTGATGCGGTAGAAGTGTGTGCGGGATATTATTCTTGATGATGATTGCAACGCCTCTTGTGTTAGGGGTGGTTTTGTCCTGTCTGTGCACCGTGTAGCCACGGATGCACAGTGCCTTGTCGGCTGTTAGTTGGGTGTCCTGTAGTAGCAAAATGTCGATCTTTTGGGTTTTCAAAAAATCGACAATTTCGCTACGTTTGTTATTTATTGAGTTGGAATTTAAAGTACAAATAATTAAGAAAGTCATTGTATGGCAGTTTTATTTTAACTTTTTACAGACTGTACCCGCTGAGATTCTCAAAGAAGTTAACCATCGCCAAAAGGCGCTGGCTCCCCTCCGGAATCCCCGCAAGCACAGTCGTAAGGTCTTTAATGGCCCTCAGGGCCTCTTTGATGTTAATAAGGGAATTCAGCTCGCTAATTCCCCGCTGTAACGCCCCGAAGTCTGCATACCCAGTACTTACCGCGGTGGCAGATTGCGCGCGTGGCGCCGCGACGCCTGGCGCCGCCTGTTGGGTTCGTTGTTGTTGTTGTTGCTGTTGCTGCTGGGCTTGCTGCGTCAAGAACGCCTGCCTACGCTGCTCCCATGTGTTTACCTTGGGGGGCTGTGCCGGCACTAGGGGTGCTCGGTCGCCTCTTCTCGGTTGGAGGTTCCTGATCCTGTCTTTGTAGGCCGGACATTCTGGATTGCAGCTGGTATGCGTCCCCCCGCAGTTTGCGCACTTTGGCGGGTCGCTGTCTTTTTTGTTACAAATAAAAGTGTGGTGGTCTTTCGCACACTTCATGCATTTGATTGGCCTTTGGCAGTTGGCCTGGCTATGGCCGTACATTTGGCATCGGCGGCATTGTATGATGGGCCGATCGTTCCTGCGCAGCTCCCATCTAACGCGTGTATAATTTAGATGCTTAACTTGCGTTTCCAGCTGGCGCAGCGTCGTTTTCGCATCTGTTATTACCAAAAACAGCGGGATAACTTTCGTTTTCATCTTGTATACCGCGGTAGCTTTAATTTTATGTTCATTTATTAGCTCTTCGCGGATGTCTGCCGGCGAGATTGACCCTTGGAGGCCCCTGACAACGAAGGCATGGGTTTTTTCGTTGTGCAGGGTGTAGGTGTGATAGGACGCCCCTCCGTCCTTGTCCAAGTTGTCCTTGAACTTGAGGTAGTCCTCTAGGTGTTCGATGTAGACGAGGGTGTCTCGCCGGTTGTACCGCAGGGTGAAACCGTTTTTGATTTGTGATTTCAAGAACGCAACAAATCCTTTGTGGTCCTCGGCTACCCCGTCAAGGACGATTGGGGGGGGTTTTTTGTTGGCCGTCTTCTTGGCCGGGATCGGTTGGGGGGGGTTCGGCTTGGTGTGCGCAGTCGGGGACCCCTGTAGGCTCCTGCTGGCCTTTTTCCGCAGTTTGGTCGGCGTGTCGTCGGCACTTTCACTGTCGCTGTCGCTTGTTGGCGGTCTTCTTCTCGTTTGGGGGGGGGGGTGCGGGTGTTGGCACCTGATCCTCCTGGTAGGTGGTCGCTCTCATTTTGGAGGGTGGAATACCGGTTTTTGGTTGCCGTCGGCATTTTTTTCAGAAATTCCCCTAGCTTTGTTGCATAGCACGTTTTTTTGGGGGCTGTAAATCCGTCCGCGTCCATGGATGGAGGGGGCCTTTTTGTCTTCTTCTCGTCCTCGCTGGTGGTATCCATCCTTTCAAACATTTGAACTTGCATGTTTCTTAGGATTCTTTTTTCTTTGTTTGCGTTCGTCGACGCGGCTGGCATTGTCGGTGCGGCTGGCAGATTTACCGGTGCGGCTGGCACGGTTGTTGGAGCTGGCAGCGCTGGCCATTGCTCCTTTCTAGTCGGGTCGCTCATCTTTGGGGGGCTGGTAGGTGCGGACTGCGCATGCGCGGGGTTTTTGTCCGGCGACAGGGTGCCAGTGAGTGTGTGTGATATACTCACTACACTGCACTCACTAGCACTCACTTCACTGCCACTTTTTGAGCTTAAGTTTAAGTTTTTAATGTTTTTGGGGATGGATTTAAAGTACTGGGGGTATTTTTGGGGGTTTACCCAACGGTTGGTGTTGGGGAGATAGTGGTATCTCTTAATGTCAATATTGTTTTTGTTTAGGTGCTCATCGAGCTTTGCGCGGGTGTCACGCTTTGCACTAGTCTAGTCTAGCTTGGCTTTGAGCAGATTTGCGAAGAAAAGGCACTTAGTGCATCTACCTTGCACTTGCAGCTCGGAGCATGCCGAGTGCTCTGAGTCAGAGTGACTCAACGATGTGGTGGTTTCTGGGTTTAAAATTTTAAGATTTGGGTCGCTATTATTCCGCCGAAGCGGATCTTGTTTTAGTTGGTTTTCGCTAACAGACGCGCCGCTCATTTACCGCATATACTAGGCAAACGAGTAGCGTGTTTGACTGACTGTTGCTGCTACCAAGGAGTTGTTTGTAGCGGGCGGTCGGCAGAATGAATGCCATGAAACCCGCTCGACATCGCTTTAAATAGCCTCTCGTATCCCCACCTACCATACTCCCGTCGAGCAGGCTGTGCGCGCAAAGCGGTGGGGTATAGCTCGCTGACCGTGCAGCATAGCAGGAAAGGGAAACGTGGCGAGTCAAAGCGATGTCTAGAGTCTAAGAATAGAAAATAATAAAACGTCATAGAAATTACAGAAATTATGAGACATGAAGTACCTAAAAAGAAAAGAAAAGCTAAAAGCTGCCACTTATTTGGTTAAGTCATTCGGAAAACAAAAATATCATAAAATCTTTCTTTTTCTTACATTGTAAAGATTGGGTCTAAACTTACGGGTTTCTACTGATATCTGACATATTTTTGTAAATTAGAGTCACAATTGTAATGCTAGGGATGTGAAATTTTAGTATGTTGTTAAGGGGTGTAATAGAAATATATTTGCGAAACTTCATCAATTTCATGTGGGTTTATCATATAAAGAAAACCGCATTCTTTGACAAATGACATTTTCCTGGCAAACAGGCGGGCCTTATTAACCATCATGCCAAATTTCATTTTAAAATTTTTATGACTTTAAGTGTGAGGGGTTTATAAATAAGAGACGTTGTTTTTCAAAATGGATAATGTAGATTTTACAGCAACTCCACGTCACTTTGCACGTTGATAGAACCCACTAGGTTTCATATACCTACTAAATTTAAAAAAAAATTTGGCGTTTACTCTTAGTAATATCTCTCAAAGTAAAAATAATTTTTGGAAAAACTAGTTTGAACATTCAAAATCCAAATCTGTATGCCAAAAATGAAGGATGTGTTATTTTTTTGCGACCTTTTTGCTAGATTGATTGGTGTATTACATGTGTTTGTGATCATGCGAGTGGAAAAAAATCATATTTAAATCTTTTTTATTACACAGGCGAAAAGTTTAAATTTAATAATGCAGATAGCGGGTTGGAATTTTCTTTGTTTTTGGTTTCTCAAAATTTTTCTTTAAACATTTTTATTTACGGTGTGCTTAAGACCTTTTTTTTCCAATTTCCAATAATACCACAACTTGCATAATTACGAGTAGTAGGTTAAAACAATAAGTTGGAGAACTCGCGAAAAAAAGTGCAAAATTTTTGGAAAGGCTGATTTTTTTCACAGATACCCTAGGCCCTCTCATGGGTACCTCATGTCTACACACATAGGCCGGTAGTGTCTGACTCTTACTCGCTAAACCTAAGCCTCCACGAGGATCTGAAAGATGCTTCACCAAAGCAAGTCTTTAAGGGGCTGAATATTCTGTAACAACAACTATCTCGAACGTGAGCCACAATAGACGCCCTAGTGGTCGTAATGGACAGTGCCAGAGTGGCACACTCATAAAGGAATCAACATCATCATCATCAAACCTCCACGGAAATCTGCGATGTATCCTGCAATACTTCAGCCTGAATGGCTTATTGTATTATTCCTCCCTTCTCAAATGGCCCAGATTGTCGGCAAACAGGGGAAGGGTACTTAACGTTTGGGGTGTAGGTAAACATTTGAGTTGCGTCCCACTTAATAAGAACAACTACAGCTAAATCTTTTATTTACTTATCCCTGAGGACTCATAGGGCTAATAAAAATGGTCTAATAAGATTGATCCTTCCTCTCAGGAACCACTCTGAGGGATGACCATCCAAATCTTCCATTCCTTACCAGAGAATTCTCACCTAAAGGCGGAACGGACAAATGGTTGTTGTGGCCATTTCTTCCTCTTAATTTGAAAACTACCAGACCTTGAGTGTTGGCAATTACTCCATTACTTTTGGTTAGTTTTGACATCGTATGGGAGCCCTTATGGGAGCTATTTTGATCATTCACTCGGTGCGATTTAATATATTATTTGTTCTGTTATTTATTTTTTGTTCTAATAATACTGTATTATTCTATTATATGAAGGCACAATTATAAAAAAAGCTTTACTTTTTCACAACATTTGTGTAAACTCTGACCTAGATACATAAATAGCTATTATAAATTTTAAGAAAATTAAAGTGCGATCTCGCGTGTGGTGTATATTTGATTTGTATATATAAATTTAATCAAAACTGAAGTAAACTAGCTCATTCGCCAAAGGCTAAACAACTGGACTTCGCAAAATAAGAGCATCAAAAATATAAAATTAATTAAGATTTTATTATTTACTTAAAATTATCGTCAAATAATAAGCAATTATGCTAAAATAAATTAGGTACATGTTTGTCATATGCTACAATTACTAACATCTTGTTATTTCTTATTTTTTTATCCTGGATATCTGGTTTCCATTTGTTGTGATCTTCCATTCCCAATTTGAATATTGGCGGCAAATCTTGACCGTATAGGTTCCACCTCCGGTTGATGATTCTCGATATTTCGTCAAAAATTTGGGTGAGGTGTTAAGCACGAAAGAGATCGGCAAGGTATTCGGGTCTAGAAGTTAGTGGACAACAGCGTCCGCTCCCGAAAAGTGAGAGGTCTTTGACGACATCTTTGAGTTAAAAGATTTCCCTTCAACTCATCTCACAATATTCAGTATCTCACAGAGATTGATCCCGAGCGTCCTGAATGTGGTCCGAGAATCCTGGGTGCATTTTTATGGTCTTTTCTGATGATGACGTCACGTAAGTTACACGTCTGTGTAGAACAAATTTTCCATTTGTCGAATGGATATTTCCATTATTACAGATCCACCTTTAAATTGGATTGCTGCAGTATGGATTTGGCTACTTTTGGTTGTATTAGCTGCTACTATTTTTGACTATTTTCGCCCTTGTGCTTTATTAGGGGTAAGTCACATTTTTTTATAAATATAAACTTGCTAATTTCTGTCGTAAAACTGTCCAGAGATTCCCTTCTTACTCTTTGGCAAATGTGAGAATATTCCTTTTTTCTCCTAGGGTCCAGTTTCTCCAAAGTTAGAAGCTAATGTGCTATTTTTCAACCCTGAAACTACCTCGGTGGCTCACCAAGCCTGGGCTGTAAAAATGGTAACCTGCAAGGTTTTAGATTGACCCTTCCTCTACGAGACCATGAAGTTACCAGGTTTGATAATAAAAAGTTTTTACATTGATTTCCATTTTTTTAAATATGTATTTTAGTTAACTGATACTTAAAATTGAGATGGAAAATTACCCCCCAAATTTTTATATATTTATTTTGTAAATACTCTATTTGGTTAATCAAATAATTGCGTGAAATGAGGTTGGATAATATCTCCTAAACCACCCTGAAAATTCATGAATTTTCCACAGGTATTTATAAGAGTAAATAGCGCTATATAACCTTAACATTTCTTAATTTATTTAGCTTCCACTAGATTTGAGAATAATTGTGATTATTATAGCTAAGTCTATAATCTATACCAGTTATTATCGGTAACATACGGCCGGTGTGTACCTTCACCATTTTTGGGAATAGAATAGAATTTTTGGTAATTTGTTGTTTCTCTTATTGAAATCTTCAACTACAAAATAATGTGCAAAAGAACAGCTTTAATATTTAATTAAATAAAAACTACATTCTATAAAAAAAATTAGTTTTTCTAAATCTTCTTAATAAACAAACAAAAAAAATTTTAACCCTTACAATTTCATAAAAAAAAGATATAGTGGCGTCCAAAAAAGTAATAAGTCAGTAGATTATTAACAACAGTAAGTATACCATTTTTTTTATAAACAATAACACATGCTCAGTGTCACGACATTTTGTGGTAATATTTCTCGAAATAAAAATAATGCTACAATAAGGCTCAAATCTTTCAAAGCTGCAGTTTTCGAGATATTTTCATTCCTTTTCAACATAAAAAGTAATTTATTGTGTGGTGGACTGTCCGTGCTTTCTAGCACCAATTTTTTTATTTTTAAATATTAGTTGGTTGAAGAAAAGTAAAGATTTACGGCTCCCCTATAAACTTTCTGTGTCGACCTGTAAAGTGCCCTTTTCCGGGCTAGGAACGTAATAGGTATTTACGCCACCAGACCGGAAAATTGATCTTTACAGGTCGAAGCAGGAAATTTACAGGGCGAGCCGCAGGCTCGCCCTGTAAACCCGCGGAGACCTGTAAAGACACTTTCCGGTCGTGTATCGTACGTACTTTTTTTTCAAATGATCAGAAAAAACATTTTAGTATCTATCACTTTCGTCGACGCCTAGCCGTGTTGCGTAATTTATGAACAGTCCCGATATTTTCTGCTTCTTGTTGGCTAGATAGCCATTGCCGCTAAGGCCGGTAGTTTTTAAGATGAAAACTAAGAAAAACAAGTAAAGTTTTGTGGTTAGAAATGATTTTTGTATTTTTAACTTGTGCAAAATTGTATAAAACATTAGAAAAATTATAGTGTAGTGCCTATTAGCTTCACACAGCTAAACCAGTGATGACTGTCGACCAGTTATGGCCAACCATGGCCAACTTATCAAGCAAAATAATGATAAACGAGTTTATAAAAGGCAGATTTCTAGGTTTGTTCTTTATTTACCTATATTATATTCTTAATTTTAGAATTAAAAATGTGTGGTCGATTTTTGGGTGTATGTGGCTCTTGAAGCAGCTTTTATTATTTCCTCCGGATTCAACTCATTTTCTAGATCTGAGTCCATTTTTGTAAACAAAACTTTTGAAACAAATTTAAAACAGCTTTTTTAGAAGTATAAAAACTGCCCAAAAAAATAAGCTAAAAGCTGCCAACCAGAAGTCATAGCCAACTTGGCCAAAAATGGGACCGGAAAAGGATCAAGGGACCGGAAAATTGAACAAAAAGGTCCTTTCTAGAGAGTGGAAATATTTCGAAAGAACATGCCTTGTAATGTAGAACTTTCCGTATGAAAAATCGTACGGAAAAAAAATACCTATTTTTCTATTACATACTGTTTTCAGGTACGGTACAGCAGCGTATCCAGCCCAGACCTCTGGGGGCGGTAATTTATTATCCGGGGTATAAGTTCACATAGTTCACATTTTGTTGGCCGGTCCAACTAAAAAACAACAAACAGTTGCTGCGATTGGTGGCATGCCGCTTTCTGTAAAAGTCAAAGTGAAACTGGAACATAGGTTAAGGAGCTTCAATAGATATTACCGTTACGTGCTAAATGGTTCGGACGGATCAAAACTGTCAGCCAGGCAGACAACAGGCGCAGGAGTGTATGCGGAAGACCTAGAGGTTCAATAAAACTATCCGCTTGGCGAGCACGCTACGGTCTTTCAGGCGGAGGTATACGCCATTATCATGGCGGCAACCCTACCAGAGGTCAGAAATAGCAGGAGGGACATTTGCATATGTTCCGAAAGCCAAGCTGCCCTCAAAGCTCTTAGTTCACCAAAAATTGTCAGTAGCCTGGTGGAAGAGTGCGTTAACGCGCTACAGACATTAGCTGAAGACAAGAGGGTGACACTGATGTGGGTCCCGGGTCACGAGGTAATACCAGGGAATGAGAAGGCGGACGAACTTGCCAAAACCCACTATATTGGACCGGAACCGCTCTTGGGAATCACAATAAAACATGTGCAGAGCGAGCTCAATAAATGGGCGAGCGATCAACTGAAGTCGTCCTGGAGGGAAGAGCGAGAGTTCAGACAGTCCAAACTGTTCGTGAGTGGACCAGACGCAGCCAGAACTAAATGGCTCCTGGGAAAAACTCGCAAGGACATTGGATTGTTAGTAGGAATGCCCTGCGCAAGCACTTGACATGCATCAGAGTGTTGGACGACTCCGCCTGCCCAACATGTGGGTGGGCAGAGGAATCAGCGGTGCACCTGATAGGAGGAGCTACACTCTCTAAGATGGGCTGACGTGCTGTTCTTCGTAACGAAGGCGGGAAGGCCCGGAGAGAGAGAGAAAGGCAAGAAATGTAGAGGGAATGGGATGATAAGGGTGAGAGACGGGGTATGGCAGAAAGGGCCCATGAAGAGGCCTAGTTGCCAGTCCTGCGGGCCGCCCCCTTACTACTACTACTACTACTAAATGGTTCGCAACTATTTGGAGTATGCACGCGACCAATAACCATACTTTTATATTGATTTTTCTTTTTTAGCTTGTAATATGACCACTAGATGACTCACGGTTAAATTCGCGATAACCGTACTATTGATTTTTGCTAGCATCATTTTTTTTTAAATTTGCAAGCAATTTGTGTTTAGTTTTTAAAAATATGTTTTTTTTTCCAGACATAAAACAAAATTGTTAATTATGTTAAGTTAAAATAAAAAAGCATATTTTTAAGAAGTAAATATAAATTACCCATAATAACGCACTCCAAATTTAATTTTTTCGAACGAGTCCAAGTACAAAAACATATCAAAATTTCAGCGAATTAGCCCGAGACCTTTTTTCTCATGTTAATGGTACCTGGTTCTTTGCGAAACAAAAAAAAATAATTTTAAACCCAAAAAATTAAAAAATTTACTGTATATATGTAGGGCAATTTATGGTAAATGCACACATTAGAAAAAATCTTGGTGTAAATAATATTAATACCCGTGGTTTGGAATACACAAGTCTCGCATTTTCTAACTTATTGTTGATATACACAAAAATTAGCCATTCTAAACTTGGTGAAATAAGAAAAGGGTGTTTTAACACTATATATATAGTATATAGTTAAATGGATTCCAAATGCAAGTGTGGGTACGGCACTCTTTAAGGCCTCTGCGACCAGTCTGTAAAATGTCCTCTAGAGCAAAATATTTATCACACACATAAAATCTGTTATATATTTCTACAGCACTTAGTTTATTCGCGTTTAAGGGCTTCACTATGTTTAACCACTTCTGAAAAATTAAAGGATTGCCTTTGGGGAAACAGTGTCTTTTTTTATTGGGATCATGGCACGGTCTCCGCAGCTTTGAACACAGCACACTTTAACTCTTTGTTTATCAGTTATTGTATTCAACGGATAAAATCACAATTTTTTGAACAGGAAAAATCACAAAATAACTTTTTAAAAACGTTGGCGAACCTCAGTTTTCAAAATGGAACTCATAACCGACCTTCTGTCACTTTTGTCATAATGTGCCCTCTGACGGATAACCGTAGAAGGGGTACGAGGCGGAGCTGCAGATTTCTATAATATTGCCAACCGAAATATTATTATGTTGGCAGTTTCTTTGCACGCGGAAACATAACCGCAACTGGAATGCAATCATCTTATAAAAAAGTGTATTGCTTTTATAGTTGGGCCATCTAACAGAATGTAAACTACTGGAGGGTGCTTGAGCTTGGGCGAAGCTAGGCAGAGGGGCATTAAGAAGGGAAGAGAATTACAAAAAATAAATTTAAAATAACGTAAAATTATGATAAATATGCGCCGTAGTCAAAAATTTTCGTCAAATATTGTAAATTAATGCAAAAAATTACACCGCTATTGAAAATTTTATAAAAATAAAAGCAATATGAAGTGGACCAAAAGTTGCACCGACCTGCCGCTGGCGATGTTTTTTTTTTAAAGAAATGGACATTGGTTTCAACGCCGCAGGAAAAATTTGTTGCAAAAAATCGCAAAAATTATATCTTCTTTGTTCATTATTAAATAAAAATCTTGAGCTGTTAAAAGCTCTTATCTAAAAGTTTTAGGTGTACATTTTTAATTTGCGTATTTTGCGATGTGATTTTTAATCCAATAACTGGGATCTTGTGGGAGATAATTACCCCCATTACTCCCCCTTGTATACGCCGGTGGTACGGTATTTTCTAAATAATGATTACATCTATAAATACAATAAATCTCAATTTTTTTTTTCTATTTGTTTGTCTGTTTGTTTATTCAGTATCAGGCAAAAACTACTAAACGGAAAAAAAAGTTATGACTATTTAAAGTAAAACCAGGAAAAAATAGCGAACAAAGCTGGTATTCGACTGGATGGAAGGGTTTGAAGAGCACAGGGTAAAAGTGAAGGGGTATACTACTGATTAAAAATTTGTGTAACTTTTTTATCTTATAACCAATTTAGATAAGTGATACATCGGTAGGCGTAGAAAGAATGGGGCTTTTGCCGCATTGACAAAAATCAAGTTCAGGGTCGCGTACAAATTTTTCGCAGGGGGGGGGTGAAATTTGTCAAATTTTGAGTCGCGTCAGTATCATTTTTTGCTCATAAGAACAGTTTTAACATCAGTTTTTCGGGTACCGTAATCATGTCACGCATTGTAGACGGCGAAATTAAATGCAGAAGAGTTCCGGGCCCAAGACGGATATATCGTGGCTTAAAAATCTTAGACAATGATATGGTGTTAGTACTACGACACTTTTTCGAAAAACAGTGGACAAGGTGCAGATGGCGCTGATGATAGTCAACGTTCGAAGTGTAAAGTTCCCAAAATTACTTAAAATAGTGACCGTCTAGAATCGCGATCTTAGTTAACGGCGCGCAACTAGTTTCAAAATACGATCGTAAAGAGCAACCACAAAACTCAAGCGCACTCGCCACAATGTCAAGAGGCAGTGAGGTCACCTGCTTATTTACTTTACTAGAGAACCTATACTTTGCCAGCGAATTCGTCAAAACAGTAATGAACACGCTTGGTGGCTTGCCTGTATTTAGGGAATTTCACTGATAACTAATAGGCTGTAATTTCTTAATTAAAGTAGTTCTAACTTGCCTTTATTATAACCTTCGGATAACTATTGTTTTCAAAAATATCTTAAAAGAAAGAATGCACCTCTTTATGATGGATTTTAATCAAATTGTATTTTAAATAGCTGTCTTATAAAAATTAATGGAAACAACAACAGAGCCCCTCAAAACATACGTAAACATTTATTACCCATTGTATTATTATTTATGGATTCTTCATTTCACAAATTACAAAATATCATACCTACAAGAAATGAAATATATAAATATGGTTAAAACTATCGAAATATTAACACGCTTGAACGAATTCGTATTAGGTAACTTGGATAAGTAAGTACCAGTGCGGAACGATGCCTATTTGTGAGTGGTTCAAGGTTGGAAATCTAAGTGTATGATGGTGTTTAATGATGTATAGTGGAGGGTGACGAGTAAAACTACTGATGAGCCCACGCTGGTTATCCAGGGTGAAACATCGTTTATTCATTTCTCTTTTCGCTTTGATCTTTTGTGTGTTCCTTGTGGAATACTCATCCAAGTTTGAATTTTCTTTATTTCCACCCAAGATCTTTTGATCTTTTGTTTTTTAGTTTCTTTTCGATTTAAGTAACTAATTTGGAGGTTTTTTAACTTCTTCTTTATTTTAATTGCCTTAGGAGCATAATCCTACTGGAAATATTAACACGCCAGGACGAATTCTTATTAGGTAACTTGGATAAGTAAGTACCAGTGTGGAACGATGCCTATTTGTGAGTGGTTCAAGGTTGGAAATCTAAGTGTATGATGGTGTTTAATGATGTATAGTGGAGGGTGACCAGTAAAACTACTGATGAGCCCACGCTGGTTACCCAGGGCAAAACAGCGTTTATTCATTTCTCTTTTCGCTTTGATCTTTTGTGTGTTCCTTGTGGAATACTCATCCAAGTTTGAATTTTCTTTATTTCCACCCAAGATCTTTTGATCTTTTGTTTTTTAGTTTCTTTTCGGTTGAAGTAACTGATTTGGAGGTTGTTTAACTTCTTCTTTATTTCAATTGCCTTAGGAGCATAATCCTAATGGAAATATTAACAGGCCAGGACGAATTCGTACTACGTAACTTGGATAAGTAAGTACCAGTGCGGAACGATGCCTATTTGGGAGTGGTTCAAGGTTGGAAATCTAAGTGTATGATGGTGTTTAATGATGTATAGTGGAGGGTGACCAGTAAAAACTACTGATGAGCCCACGCTGGTTACCCAGGGCGAAACATCGTTTATTCATTTCTCTTTTCGCTTTGATCTTTTGTGTGTTCCTTGTGGAATACTCATCCAAGTTTGAATTTTCTTTATTTCCACCCAAGATCTTTTGATTTTTTGTTTTTTAGTTTCTTTTCGGTTGAAGTAACTGATTTGGAGGTTTTTTAACTTCTTCTTTATTTTAATTGCCTTACCTACTGGAAATATTAACACGCCAGGACGAATTCGTATTAGGTAACTTGGATAAGTAAGTACCAGTGCGGAACGATGCCTATTTGTGAGTGGTTCAAGGTTGGAAATCTAAGTGTATGATGGTGTTTAATGATGTATAGTGAAGGGTGACCAGTAAAACTACTGATGAGCCCACGCTGGTTACCCAGGGAGAAACATCGTTTATTCATTTCTCTTTTCGCTTTGATCTTTTGTGTATTCCTTGTGGAATACTCATCCAAGTTTGAATTTTCTTTATTTCCACCCAAGATCTTTTGATCTTTTGTTTTTTAGTTTCTTTTCGGTTGAAGTAACTGATTTGGAGGTTTTTTAACTTCTTCTTTATTTTAATTGCCTTAGGAGCATAATCCTACTGGAAATATTAACACGCCAGGACGAATTCGTATTAGGTAACTTGGATAAGTAAGTACCAGTGCGGAACGATGACTATTTGTGAGTGGTTCAAGGTTGGAAATCTAAGTGTATGATGGTGTTTAATGATGTATAGTGGAGGGTGACCAGTAAAACTACTGATGAGCCCACGCTGGTTATCCAGGGCGAAACATCGTTTATTCATTTCTCTTTTCGCTTTGATCTTTTGTGTGTTCTTTGTGGAATACTCATCCAAGTTTGAATTTTCTTTATTTCCACCCAAGATCTTTTGATCTTTTTTTTAGTTTCTTTTCGGTTTAAGTAACTGATTTGGAGGTTTTTTAACTACTTCTTTATTTTAATTGCCTTAGGAGCATAATCCTACTGGAAATATTAACACGCCAGGACGAATTCTTATTAGGTAACTTGGATAAGTAAGTACCAGTGCGGAACGATGCCTATTTGTGAGTGGTTCAAGGTTGGAAATCTAAGTGTATGATGGTGTTTAATGATGTATAGTGGAGGGTGACCAGTAAAACTACTGATAAGCCCACGCTGGTTACCCAGGGCGAAACATCGTTTATTCATTTCTCTTTTCGCTTTGATCTTTTGTGTGTTCTTTGTGGAATACTCATCCAAGTTTGAATTTTCTTTATTTCCACCCAAGATCTTTTGATCTTTTTTTTAGTTTCTTTTCGGTTTAAGTAACTGATTTGGAGGTTTTTTAACTACTTCTTTATTTTAGTTGCCTTAGGAGCATAATCCTACTGGAAATATTAACACGCCAGGACGAATTCTTATTAGGTAACTTGGATAAGTAAGTACCAGTGCGAAACGATGCCTATTTGTGAGTGGTTCAAGGTTGGAAATCTAAGTGTATGATGGTGTTTAATGATGTATAGTGGAGGGTGACCAGTAAAACTACTGATGAGCCCACGCTGGTTACCCAGGGCGAAACATCGTTTATTCATTTCTCTTTTCGCTTTGATCTTTTGTGTGTTCCTTGTGGAATACTCATCCAAGTTTGAATTTTCTTTATTTCCACCCAAGATCTTTTGATCTTTGGTTTTTTATCTTTTTCTTATTAAAATCGCAGATTTAAAATGTAAGACTATTAGTTATCACAAAATCTTCCCCATTTGTTTGCTAATTAACAAAGTATTACTTATTAAAAACATTCACAAGTACATTATTAAACAGTTCTTAACCATCTATAACTTATACTAAAATATAGTTTGTTAGAATATGAGTACGATACCGGCGTGGTTCATTTATTTATTACTAAAACAACAAAAAATAAGTATAGTCGATAACATCTGATTGGTGTGTGACTGCGATGTTTTGTTAATCTGGGATAATAATTGACGTAGGTGGGTTTTTCATAAAATCAAAAATTCAGATAAATTAACTAACCATGTCAAGCCTTACGTAAAAACTGAAAACAGTGATAATAATTGTTGCAGTAAATTCTGAGTTACCTGGTTGTCCTTTCGCTGTGCCCTTTGGAGACGTGTGGCAATTAAACACTTGAAAAATAAAGAATTGTTCAACTTTCTTCTAAGGCCAAAATGCGCTGTCAATTGACGGCTGTTATTGTCAGCTGTTATACTGACGTCAGAAGGGACGTTGCCGGATTGGATGATCATTTCTGCACAAGATCCAGGGTGAGCTCACAAAAGTAACAGGATAAGCCGACAACGATGTTATTGGATATCAATATCAAGGAATTCAACAGAACATTCATTTAAGTCTAGGATCCCAGGACAGCAAGAGAGGTCTATACGTTTTCTGGTCTAGGACTTTGAGTCTAAATTGCAGGCATGCCCGGCATGACGTCATCTGTGCTGAGTTGACTTTCGGTGGCTTTGAGATTTCCGACCACATTTGGCAACGCTCTGAACCGAGGCTGCGCAGTTCTCTTCTCTGTCAAATTTTGTCGCATGGCATTGTCTTTCTAGGTTTGAGATTGGACCCCGCGAACGCAATCTATTCTGTCATTGGTCCACGTACTTTTGTTGTAGGAGAGTGTGGCTGTTCGCCTAATAAAGTGGATTTTTCCTGTTTTCCTCTTTTGAAAAATGACTAGAGTCCCCTTAATGCAGGAAAATAACCTGTCAAGTTTTTTTTCCCATTTGATTACCGTCACTTTTTCGAGTCCCTTAGGCACTATTAACCTAATCTGACAGGTCATCAACTACTTTCGAACCCCAGACCTAGGTCTTTTTGTCCTCCAGTAGTCTACCGACTTAGGGAGTGTGTAACTAGTTCCGCCTCCACGTGATATCCGATCCTATCCGGCCTGACTACCAGCGTGAACGGAGGGGTAGGACCTAAGATACCTTCTACACTTTTTTTTCCCTGGGTTTCCCCCCACCCCTGCTCACCAGACCGGTCTGATGAGCACCCCCTAGGAAGACAGTTTTCTTTTCCTAGAGGGATTTAGACCTAAACCCCTTTGTCGGGGCTGGGGATCTTTAACATGCTCCACTATCAATATATGGATCACACAGGACCGTCCTCTTAACGTCCTCTTCGAGGGACGGTATGGAATCGAATTAGCCTGCCTTCTAGCTAACACGGTCTACTCCGCTTTATACTGCGTTTTACCTTAATATTACAAAATTCTGTAATATAAGAAAAAGTCCAAGTAGGCTACCTGCAAGACCCGGGGCTTAAACCCGGCATCTCCTGCTAGAAAATCGCGGACTGAACCCAGACACCAAGCAGGCAGGTCAACCTGTAAAGTAAATAATTAAAGTGGTGATACTGTAGTTGCGTCGGCGATGTTAAGGCCGACTCAGTTATATAGCAGGATTAAAATTAACCATCCCAACCCAAGCCATCTTGGCTTGGGCCTGAAGGTAATTAGTTTTCTTTAATTTTATTAAGTTCTATGGATTCTAATTGCCATATGCGTTGTTTCTAACGTATGTTTTTTTTGTTCTCTCTCGTTATAGATGGGCGAGGATACGCCGGGACCGGTATTCTTGTAATACGTAACGTTTTGAAGTCGCTAAGCGAAACGAATAGCGAACAGCGTGCTCAGCGGCACGCTGACCGGCGCCTTTTCGTATTCTCTCTGCCGAACGCGCTACCCTGCGAGCAGATAGAATCAAATTCGCTTAGCACATCTTGGCATCACCGAATTTTACATTTTTATTTCTTGTTAGCCTTGTCGCTCCTTTTCTTTTTCTATGTGTAAGAAAGAGGCCATTATGTGATCGATTTCGATCCGTAGTTCAGAAAGGGTAAATCAAATGGTGACTTGTACAAGTGTTGATCCTTTAAAAAATTACTTGATGGTTTGGTTTAGCTCAGTTAAACCCGCCCTTTGACCCTGTGATATAAACTAGTAACACGTTCCCGCCCAGTGTGCAGGAAAAAGTTTACCCCGAGACTTAACCGCACACAAATTTCCGGACTCAGTAGGGGGAAATTTTAAATTTATTCCGGCACTCAGTCAGGGAAAGTGGTGTTTCCGGCACGGTCGTATATTGATATTGATACTTTATTATATAGCATTTATTGTTAGAATGGTTTCACAATAGTTACTTATATATCTAGTAAGTTATACCTTATAATTATAGTAAACATGCGTATTCTACATTTTAAGAAACAGAAAATAAAATTCTAAGGTATTTGTTACCCAAAAAATAACCTAACCAATTCAACAACGAACACAGAATTCATAAATCCACAAGAGAATCCTCGCGCGTGAAAAAATGTATGTTTTCATGGAAGTGTTGAATTAAAAAAAGAATATAATAATTTTTAGTACATTTATGAATAAATAAAATGAAAAAAGGTAAAAATCATAAAAATGGTAATTAGTGTGAAAAATGTGGTTTTTCAGAAAAGTAAAGAAAATACAGACCAAAACACAGATATAAAGATAGTTACCTATATGGTTTACTACTTATTTTTTATACCAATTAAGCTATTTATTTCATGTCTGCTAATTTCATATTTCATGAAAGTTTTTAGTTTATTTTTAAAAGAAAACAATGTGGGCATGAGCCTAATAAAACCAGATATTTTTTGGTACACACGCTGATGAAAGATACAAAAAGCACCGCTGACCAATGGCTTTTTTTACCCTTGGTTTTACAGAATTTTGATTGCTTCTATTTCAAGTATTATACGGATGCTCAATTATTTCGATGTCGATTTTATTAAGAAAAATTTTTGTTGCTATTTTTTGGAAAAAAGTTGTCTTACATCGAGCATCAAATAGTAAGGTTGATAGGTAAAGCCGGTCTTAAAAATTACTTTAAGAAGCCACTTTTGTGAGATTTTGAGTCTCTAAATACCCGTCCCCAAGGTAATAATAAGAGATTTTTATTTTTCTTATTATTAATAAAAACGCAAACTAAAAAACTACTATATTTTCTGCAGCACTCTACAAAGTATTGTAGGGTAGGAAAATCGTACGCGCGGAGAGCAAAACAGCAAGCAAACGGTCGCCACGCGCTGAGCGCATTTCGTCGACGCCTTGCGTTCAATATACGTAAATACCATTTTTGTTACTTTGGTCACGTGGTATGCGAATATTACGTTATCATACGGTCAGCGAGTACGAAACGCCGAGCGTATTTAGTTACGAGAATACCGGTCCAGTTCAACCGGCCGCCACTTGCTCTCTTGTAATAATTCCCCTGAATAAGAAAAATTGGTAGTAATACTTGTTTTTTATATCTGACTTGCCCTTGTTAATTTTTAAAGTATGTGTCTTGTAATGTCGGTGAAAGGCCGTCTCTGTACCATTGGTAGTTTATTTTGGAGCGGTGTGTTCAGTTTAAGTATTTATGAGGTATGATATGCCTTGTGTTTACACTGTCCACATTTAATCCTTTAAGCTAATAGGAATGTTGTAGGCCGGCTTTTTCTAAACCGCTTTGTTTTTCACTAATCTAGGGTCGCACCTGAGAGGCCCATGTCACTTTTGGGTACACATGTAATTCCTGGGTTTCACGTCACTTGATCAAGTGCTGCAGAGCCTCTAGAGTCTACTAGTCGCTGTTTCAAGGCTTGGGTAGTGCCGTTCTACTTCTTCAACTGTAAGGCAGTATCGCTATCCCGACCAACTGGAATGCAGAGTGATATGGTAGATTTACAGATAAGCCAAACATATTATCTTTTCTTGTCCTTTTAAAAAGTAGTTTCCCTCTGGGCACAAATTTTTTTGTTTTAATTTTAAATAATTTACACCTGTGGGGGGTACTAAATTTTAAAACCCATTTTCAAAAAACACTTACTTATAGAGAAAATATACAAAGTTATTGATTATTTTGTAATGTTATTGCAAAATACCACAGAAAAACTGCTTTTTTTCTCAATATATTCCATATTTTAGGAGAAAATGCCCTAAACATAATTTTTTTTGACAGGTTTCAAAATGGAAAATGGTGAATAAGCCAAAAATTTGGCACATATTACCTTTATCATCTGTGTTTGAGGTTATAAAGTTGATGATTTTTTAGACCACCTCTGGGGGGTCGTTTAAATTTATAGCCCCCAGAAAGGATTGTTTTGTGGCAATTGGTATGCAATAAATTCCTTTATAATTTCCCTAAGCAACCGTTTTTACAAGAATTAATTTACCTTATTTAATATCCCAAGTTGTTCATTAATCAATAAAACACCTCCAATTTTGTCCAGAAAAGCGCCATATTTTGAACCCGTTTTCACCACAAAGAATATATTTATGAGGGCACTACGAGGCAAAACAAATATAAGCGAAGGTCACTGATTATGCACGAAAACTGTCTCCTATGAAAAAAATCCAAAACAACTGTACCTATTAATTTATTTACAAACAGAACTGAAATTAAAACATTGAGTTTATCTAAAAGCTTAATCATCAAACAAAGCTTTCCACTGAAAAATCGCACTCAAAGGTCTTAACTCCGCAGCACCGAACAGTTTGTTGAGCCGACATCACTCCTTTGTGAACATACACGGAAAAAAAATTTCTACAAATGAGTATTTCCGTATGCTCAAAACTGCATCATTGAAATGAAAATCTAGAATTTTATTTTAAACAGATTATTTTAAAATAAACATATTGTTATACTTAAATACAAAATTTAATTTTCTCAAATTTTTTCTTTAATCCAAGTAAAAACTATCTGTTTAAAAATTTTATAATTTTTGATTTGAAGCCTAAGATCTTCATTTGGAAATTTACCAAAAACATTAAATTAAAACACCACTAAGTTTATAATGAAACTCAGTTTATTTTCATTTTAAGTGCATATCTTTAAATTAGGCAAAAACGTATTTTTTATTTTAAAACATTGAAAATTTTGACATGAGACTATTGTAATTTTAATATTAACATAAATTTTGTTCTTTAGGTTCAAAATAAGTATTTAAAATACTAAAATTAAGTATAACCTTCAGATGCCTAATTAAAGAAAATTCTTGTCGTTTTATTCTTAAAATCGCGGTAGGACGATAAGAGCCTGTCAGTCTTTTATTGTATGTGCATTGCATACAGTTGAATTTCGAGGAAAAGCTCGTCAAAAATCAGAAATTCGGAATTGAAAATTATTGGGAACACCAATTATAATTTTAATATATAGTTACCTAGGTAAAATAAATCACCACCGTTTTATTAATATTCTCGTCCCTCTTAAAAATATTTGAGTTTAAAGTTGACCTTTGATGAGAATTTTGTGTGTTAAATATTTCGTTTCGTTTTCCGCAACTTATTGAGAAAATTTCAAGATATCGTCATGAAGTCTATTGCTGCTGGTGGTAAGTAGAATCTCAAAAATTTTGTTGAATTGAAATATCCACAGAACTTTTTGATTTTTTAAAACTTTATACTGTCGTAAAAAATAAAAATAGGAATTTTTCGTCCTCTTCGTCCGCATTACCCCATTTTTTAAATATGTATTTTTGGCAAGACCGCAAATTACGGGGAAATGTACTTTATGGCTAGAAAAGGAAAAAAATTCCTATTTTTATTTTTTATGAGACTATATGGTTTAAAAAAATTAAAATTAAAAAAGTTCTGTGGATATTTCAATTCAATATAGTAGTTTTTTTATACCTTCATCTAAAAACCTGATTTTAATAACTGTCTGCAAATAACTAAAGCATGGCCTTTTTGGTTACCGATCCAAAAAGAAACTTTTGGTCTCAGGTGCAAAAAAATATTTCTGTCCGTTTTTTACCCAAAATTAACGAGAAATAGAGGAAACTAGTAATATGGAAAAAATCCAATTATTATTGCCTAAAAATTAAGCCATCTCCACCAGTTTTCATTAAGTATTTACGAAAAAATTATTTAAAAATATCGTCAAAATATCAAACTTTCAAAGATTAAAATGTAGCAAGAATGAAAGGCATATCGCTATGGCAACCATTGTTATTTCATTTACCAGCCGTCTTGATTTATAGTTTAAAGATGGTGTGTTGCAAGAAGTGCTCTTCACTCGAAAGGTATTAAAAAAAATAGTGTTAACAACTCGCCGCTAAACTGTGCTTTTTTAGTTTAAATAAGCAGCGAAATATTTAGAAACGCGAGTAAAAAAAAGCACAGTTTAGTCGCGAGTTGTTAATACTATTTTTTTAATTCCTTTATCACAAAATCCAAAAAAAAAAACAGGAAAATAAAATAAGAGCACTTCTCGCAACAAAGCATCTTTACACTATAAATCAATGCAGCTGGTAAATGAAATAACAATGATTTCCCTAGCGATTTGCCTTTTTACTCGGTGACGTTCATTGTTGCGACATTTTAATCTTTGATAGTTTAATATTTTGACGATGTTTTTAAATTATTTTTTCGTAAAGACGTGGTGAAAGAATAATTAGATTATTTCAATATTACTATTTTCAGCTATTTCTCTTTAATTTTGGGTAAAAAACGAGCAGAAATATTTTTTTGCACCCGTGATCAAAAATAGTCGTTTTAACAACTAGTGGCTAAAATAGTGTTTTTGAATTGGTTTAAATAACGAGCGCAGCAAGGTATTTAAATAAACTCTCCTTGAAATAATTCAACCTTTAGTTCCTGCGGTAATTTGCGGTCTTTCCGGTATTTCTCTTTAATTTTGGGTAAAAAATGGACAGAAATCTTTTTTTGCACCCGTGATAAAAAAAGTCTTTTTGACAGTTACTAAAATCATGTTTTTGATGAAGGTATAAAATTTTTTTTTAAGATTCTACTTGCCACCAGCAATAGGCTCCATGACGATATCTTTAAATTTTATCAATAACTTGCGGATAACGGAACACTCAATTCAGGAAATATTTAACACATTTTATTAACACTTATAAAAGTCTCATCAAAGGTCAACTTTAAACTAAAATATTTTTAAGAGGGACGAGAATATTAAGAAAAGGGTGGTGGTTTTAACTAGGTAATAAAATTATAAAATTGGTTTTTCCAATAATTTCGAATTCGGAATTTCTGATTTTTGACCAGCTTTTCTTCGAAATTCGCCTGTGTGCGGCGCGGCGGTTAGTGTAGTTAGTTAGATATACTATGTTTCAATCTGTGTTTTTTTTAGTTGATTCTTAGTTTATAAGTTAAAGTAAAACTGTCGTATTGATCATCCGAAATTTAAAATTAAAGTTTTTTGAAAGCGAAAGATTCGCTTTATGTCAAAACTGATATTTGTTTGAAATTAAGGAGGAGGAGGAAAAATTGAGAAGTTTGCTAAATAGCCTTATTCTCTTAACGTATCCGTTATTAAAATCGGTTAAGAAGTAAGAAAGTTCTAGAATGTTACGTTTGATGCTTTTTGTGTGGTCAAGACTGTCTCGCTATAAGTCATTTTCTTTTTGACGGAATGCAGTTTTGTCAAGAATGATCAAGATATAAAGATTTTAAGCCTTTTGGTAAAATTGAAGACGTCGAATAGAAGATGACTTATAATGGGACTTAACACACAAGGAGCATCGTAACACTACAGAACTTGCTTATTTCTTAACCGATTTAAATAAAGGAAACGTGTTTATATGTTAAAAGAATAAGGCTATTTAGCTACCTTATTTTTTTTTACAGTAGCTCAAACATTTTTTTTCAGAAAGGGTTAAAATGATCCACATTTCAAATCTGTTCGCACTTTTAAATTTTAAATAAATTTCAGTTTTGACATCGAGGGTATATAGTTTAAAGTTTCTCTTTTTAAAAATAATTTAAATTTCCGATACTTAACTAATATATAAAGTTAGGATTTTTTTGGAATATCTTAATTGCCTTATAATATATATAAAGGGTGTTATATAAAAAAAAACCTTGCACACGTTGATTCTGCTTTGGATTAGCTAACTAAAAAACACCAAAAACTATTTGTAAAAATGGAAAAAACCTTTTTTAAACGGTCGCTTAAAGGGTCAAACGCAAGATTTGATATTTTTAGGTAGATATCACCTTGTTGAAAGTTTCATGTTTGAAATTAAAATAATTTTAATAAGCCTTGGATCTTGCCCTAAAACAATTTTCAAAAATATCCCGCTCCCAAACACAATTGACGTGTCCTTGAGTTTTACCTCAGTTTCTTTTTAAATAAGATTTCTTATCCTTTACTATATTTGTTTCTTTTCTAAAACGTAAGAAGTTATTGTAGAAAATGGAAGTAGACAATATATTTTGTACTTTTTATATACCTGTATATTTTTTTTGACTTCAGTAATTATTATTAAATCCCACAGATAAAACACTTCGGTATCCTCAATGGGAGTTACCATTCAGGAATATGGATGATAACAGGTTAGTGAAGCTGCCCCCCACTCAAAATTAAAAAAAAAATATATTGGACTTATTTGCGCATCTTTTGTGCAGTATCGCGCAACCACTTTTACCTTTTGCAACCATCTGAACGTATATTCTTTAAAGTCATACGATCCGGTCTTTCTCTCGTGCGATAGGATCTATCACCTCCGCCGATCGAAAAGCACTTTAGGAAGCAATAAATTAAAAAAAAAAACTCTTTATTACAAATGTTACTAGATTCGAGGAGTTGCTGCGCAAAATGTTTTAATAACTGCGGAAAACACCCCACCCACAAAAAAATACCCATATTTTCCATACGGTTGCTGCGCAAAAGATAAAAGTGTTTGCGCAAAAGGTGCTCAAATAAGTCAATTTTTTTTAAAGTGGGAAGGCAGCTTAACTGACTTGATGTTAGCTCCCTTTAAGGATACAGTACTTTTTCTATATTTTAAAATAAGAATATGAATTCTTTGTTTAAATAACCCATGTACTTAAATTGAAAAATATTCATTTTTATTTTAAGAATTATATTTTTGCTGTTAGGTTACACACTTAATTAATTTTAAAATATAATATAAATAATATTTTCAAAATAAGTATATAAAGACAGGTCTATATCTTAAATATGAAATAAAATATAATTGATTGATTGAAATAGAAAAATAACTAGGTTTCGCTTTAGACATTTATAATACATGTATTAAAGATTAGTATTTTCAAAACAAAATTAAAAAAGATACAAAATTGAGATTTTTAATATTTCACATTAAAAATATTTATAGTATAATAGTATAGGAAAAAATGTATACCTAAAATAAAATTATGTATTTTTAAACCGAAGAAGGTAATTTGAGAATTTCATATTCTTAGTTCAAAAAAATATCTTCTCGCTTATATATGACGCTAACATACGCTTAGATCTAGTTTTATTGCTTTATATTGAGTATTTCTTTTTTTCCTTGTATCAGTTGGATTCAGGTCTATTTTTAGCCGCATTTTTTTTCATGACCTACTCTGATGAAATATTTTTATTTGTAGTTTGCGATTGCGATGGGTTTGTGTTTGTAAAGTTTTTTCATACTTTTGATAGATAAAGCCCCTTTTAAATAAATACAAAGTTAATCTAATTGTTATTTTATGATTATATATCGAAATGGTTTTGTGACAGTGAGTATTGATCGCGAAAATCAATAAACAAGGGTAAGTTTTGATAAGAGTAACATATAACGTCAATTTTAATTTGCTCAACAACAACAATCCAAAAAAGATTGTGTTAAGATGATTATTCACTAAAAAAAAAAACAAAGAAAATTATTCTTATAAATCAAACTATGTCTAAAACTCAAGGAAGTTGTTATAAAATGCTTAAAACCGACAATTTCACTTAAACTTAGGACCTGTCTAAAACAGGCTAAACCCTTTTAGTAAATCCCAGTGTAAAAGTATATTTTTTGAATTACCAAAGTAGCTCTATGTCATGATGTGCAAATATATAATTCGTTGAAGGGTGTTTGTTGGAGAAACTTGCTTTCTTTCCCCCTTTGGATTAGGTTGCCTGTTTTTTTTTATGGCTAATTTGTATATTTTTTTTAAGTCAAAGTAAAAATAGAAGGGTGGGAAAGTCGCCTTAAAGGTCAGCAGTGAACTTTTTAGGCATAAGCATTGTCAATGGTACTTTTAAGCTATAAATATTATTTTTTTTATACCTTCATCAAAAATATGATTTTAGTAACTGTCTGCATATTAATAATGCATGGCTTTTTTGGTTTCCGATACAAAAAAACTTTTATTTATCACGGGTGCAAAAAAATATTTCTGTCCGTTTTTTTAGCCAAAATTAAAGAGAAATAGCATAAAATAGTAATATTGAAAAAATCTAATTACTCTTGCCTAAAAATTAAGCCATTTCCGCTAGATTTCATCAAGTATTTACGAAAAAATCATTTAAAAACATCGTCAAAATATCAAACTGTCAAATATTAAAATGTCGCAACAATGAACGTCACCGAGTGAAAAGGCACATCGCTATGGAAACCATTGTTATTTCATTTACCAGCCGCCTTGATTGATAGTGTAAAGATGGTGTGCTGCGAGAAGTGCTCTTTGTTCGAGATTTTTAAAAGTATTTTTCTCTTTTTCTTGGATTTTTTGAAAAAGGTATTAAAAAAAATAGTGTTAACAACTCGCGGCCAAACGGTTCATTTTTTACTCGCGGTTTTAAATACCTCTCTGCGCTCGCTATTTATATCAACGCTTTTAAAAAAAGCACTATTTTATCACTAGTTGTGAAAACTACTATTTTCCTTCCTAACCCTTTTGTCTAGGACCATTGTTTTAACAACACTTTCTATATTTGTTAATATATTTATACATTTGTTGAACTTTTGTGTTTCACTGTACAAACCCTCATAACTTTATAATTTTAAGCAAGCAATTAATGATTGTTTGCAGTCAATAATACTTGGCGAAGGTTATCCCGGTACTACCAAAGAGGCTCGATGAACCCGGAACATAGGGTGGTTGTAATGTATAATGTATATTACTTTAACTTGTCCCTTCCTCTCAGGGGAAGTCGCAATGTTACAGAAGAGAGCGAGGTACTTAAAGAGGAAGAAGGATAATTAAAATAACAACATATTATTATGCATATGCAGTTTCTAGAAAATCGTAATAATAATGAATAATACAAATTTGGTATCCTTAAAACCTAGGGAGCAGCTAAGTATATTTTTTTCTCAAAATAACTTTTAGTAACCCATGCACTTTATAATATAATTTAAAGTTCCCAACGGATCTAGTCGAGCTCTACATATGCAGCGCTTATATAAGCTGGTGAGAAAGTTTATTATTAAGCTGCTGTATTTTTTATAAAAAAAAGCCAAACAGAGCCACTGACATAAGTTGTGAAGCACTCCGTATATGTTTTATCTACTACAATTTTACAAAGGGGCAATAGACTTTATACTGTAAATCCGCACAAATAGTGTAAATATACTCTCAGGTATTGAAACATAAGTTGGCTATGACTTGTGTTGACAGTTTTAAATTTTTTTTATTTTTTCTTTATTTTTTTTAATTCATTTTTTTTTCATGATTTTTTTTATTTAAATTTAATAATAATATTATGCATATACAGTTTCTAGAAAATCGTTTTTTTACATTAATGAATAACACAAGTTTGGTATTCTTAAAACCTAGCCAAGTATATTTTTTTCGCAAAATAACTTTTAGTAACCCATGCACTTTATAACATAATTTAAAGTTCCCAACGGATCTAGTCGAGCTCTACGTATGCAGCGCTTGTATAAGCTGGTGTGAAAGTTTATTATCAAGCTGTTCTATTTTTTACAAAATAGAAAGCCAAACAAATTAAATCTATGTATGCAACGAATGCAAATTTGTTGTTTGAATTTTAGAAAACTGTTTTATTTAAATGGTAAATTTGATGCGCGAGCACGGTTTTCCTCGTAGCTTTTTATTTATTTGCATTAGATGTGTTTGAGAATTATTCAAGTGTGTATAAAGACAACTGCATTTGTGGAAAAAAACGCTAAAACTCAAAGAAATTGGAAAGGATATTTTTAACGATTTGTTTTAGGAAAGACTGTACAGGGTGATCCGAATTTACGGGGATTCGAGAGTTTTGGGTATTCTTAAGAGAGAGAAAGACAAATATACATCGATTTATAAAAAAATTAATAATGGTGAACACCACATGTCAGAATGTCTACCAGTTTTTGAGGTAAACTGTTTTTTTATATTGAAATTGGAAAGGGGGGTTGCGTCCACTTTAAAAATAAATTGATGACGTGGGTAATTAATTAATAGTGCAAGTTATATCTATTTTTCTTTTAATTAGTAAACATGTTTTCGACACTTACAGGCCATCATCAGACTAGGAGTAATAATTTTATGATTCCATTCACAACAACAGGACGAAACAAATAACATTAAGTTAAATCATAAAATGATGCTCCAGTTGCTGCGCTTTTGAGTAAAGCGTCCTTTATTTTTTCCAAAATGAAAGAAGCTTTCCTCAGTATAATACTAAGTTGGTATTTTCTTATTGAATGACCTACTTTGTACTTGATTTTTCAAATCCTAAAATTTCCCTCAATCAAAATAAATAAGTAAACATAGGTAAAAAATAATATAATATCATGTGCGATACCATTCTGATTTCAAAAATCAAGTAAAAGGTAGGTCATTTCATAAGAAAAATGTGTTATATCTCAAAAAATAAAAATCAGTTGTAAGCCAAATTCTAAAATGCATATTTTTCAAAAAGTCTCCATAGCGTAGCTTAAGAATGGGTTGAAATACTGACATGGAAACATTATTAATTTCTGAAAAATCGAGCCTATAACATGTAAATTAGTTTTTTGCTATCTTCCTTAGAAATACCCAAAACTCCCCAATCCCCTCGAATTTGGATTATATGATCTAACCTACCGAAGTGCGTTAGGAAATAAGTATTGCTGATCATATCTGTTCTAACCCAAAAAAAAATTTTCGACATTTTTTTATGTTGCACAGTATTAAAGCTTTGCTTCTTTCTGTAAGAACATTTATACGGTATTACTACAGAGCAGAATTGCCGAAAAGTACTTTAAGCTCTTAAAGTATTGTGTAAGAGAGTTTCAGGCCCAATAATACAACAATTTTAAATCAAAAGGGTTCTATAAGGTTTTACCTGTAATTTCGCTTTCTGTGAGAATTTTTTTCCAGCAACAATTAAAGGAATGCCCTATAAATGCTCTTCTTTTTTCTGTAATAATATTTATGTACCCATGTACTTTATAACATAATTTAAAGTTCCCAACGGATCTAGTCGAGCTCTACGTATGCAGCGCTTGTATAAGCTGGTGTGAAAGTTTATTATCAAGCTGTTCTATTTTTTACAAAATAGAAAGCCAAACAAATTAAATCTATGTATGCAACGAATGCAAATTTCTTGTTTGAATTTTAGAAAACTGTTTTATTTAAATGGTAAATTTGATGCGCGAGCACGGTTTTCCTCGTAGCTTTTTATTTATTTGCATTAGATGTGTTTGAGAATTATTCAAGTGTGTATAAAGACAACTGCATTTGTGGAAAAAAAAGCTAAACCTCAAAGAAATTGGAAAGGATATTTTTAACGATTTGTTTTAGGAAAGACTGTACAGGGTGATCCGAATTTACGGGGATTAGGTATTCTTAAGAGAGAGAAAGACTAATATACATCGATTTATAAAAAAATTAATAATGGTGAACACCACATGTCAGAATGTCTACCAGTTTTTGAGGTAAACTGTTTTTTTATATTGAAATTGGAAAGGGGGGTTGCGTCCACTTTAAAAATAAATTGATGACGTGGGTAATTAATTAATAGTGCAAATTATATCTATTTTTCAGGCCATCAGGCCTTACAGGCCATCATCAGAGTAGGAGTAATAATTTTATGATTCCATTCACAACAACAGGACGAAACAAACACTTTTAAAATGGGGACGTTTACATTTAAAATACATTAAGTTAAATCATAAAATGATGCTCCAGTTGCTGCGCTTTTGAGTAAAGCGTCTTTCATTTTTTCCAAAGAAGTTTTCCTCAGTATAATACTAAGTTGGTATTTTCTTATTGAATGACCCACTTTGTACTTGATTTTTCAAATCAGCCTAAAATTTCCCTCAATCAAAATAAATAAGTAAACATAGGTAAAAAATAATATAATATCATGTGCGATACCATTCTGATTTCAAAAATCAAATAAAAGGTAGGTCATTCCATAAGAAAAATGTGTTATATCTCAAAAAATAAAAACCAGTTGTAAGCCAAATTCTAAAATGCATATTTTTCAAAAAGTCTCCATAGCGTAGCTTAAGAATGGGTTGAAATACTGACATGGAAACATTATTAATTTCTGAAAAATCGAGCCTATAACATGTAAATTAGTTTTTTGCTATCTTCCTTAGAAATACCCAAAACTCCCCAATCCCCTCGAATTTGGATTATATGATCTAACCTACCGAAGTGCGTTAGGAAATAAGTATTGCTGATCATATCTGTTCTAACCCAAAAAAAAAATTTGGACATTTTTTTATGTTGCACAGTATTAAAGCTTTGCTTCTTTCTGTAAGAACATTTATACGGTATTACTACAGAGCAGAATTGCCGAAAAGTACTTTAAGCTCTTAAAGTATTGTGTAAGAGGGTTTCAGGCCGAATAATACAACAATTTTAAATCAAACTGATTCTATAAGGTTTTACTTGTAATTTCGGTTTCTGTGAGAATGTTTTTCCAGCAACAATTAAAGGAATGCCCTATAAATGCTCTTCTTTTTTCTGTAAGAATATTTATACAGTTACTCTTGAAGTATTGTATAAGAGTGTTTCAGGCCCAATAATACAACAATTTTACATTAAAAAGACTGTATAATTAGTAATTTTGCTTTATGAAGATACATTACAAGAGCAAAAAGGTGATAAACATCATATCCGATCTCTCTAATAAAACAAAAAGGCACTAAACTGGTTGATGGTGGATGAAGTTTAAGTTTATAAATGCGCCTTAAAGAAAGGATCTGAAAATAAACATGGACCACTCAAATTGGAAAAGATGCGGATAATGGAAAACCAAGGCGGACGGAAATCCCTACAACTAAAAATTACTGTATGTTTATTACTTGCTATATATATGTTATAAATATTTACAACAAGACGTCCATCTTAGAAATGTTCTGTCTTTCTATGAATTTAACAATCTATCCCAAAAGCAACAAAAACCTTAATAACGTGAATACATAGAAGAAAATATTGCATAATTTGCTTAAAAAAATGTCTTCCGTATATATTTTGTCACTTTTTATTTTTAGTCAGAAGCTCCAAACAAAGATATTTCAATGCCTCGTAAAAATTTTCTTAAATAAATGATAGGGATATTAGCGGGAAAGTGGTGAACGTGATTCAAAATAGGTAAAGTTTTCGCGTAATATTTATTTATTGTCAAGATTTTTGGTGTCGCCATTAAAACCTACTGTGGAAGAAAAATCAGTCATCACATTAAAAAAGCATTTCTTCTCTTAATTTAGGAGTTCAAGCTGTATCAATAGAAGTAAAATACTGCATAATTTTTTCCAGAAGAACCACCTTATAGTATAGATAGGTGTTGAAACTATTCTATAAATACCACATAAAAGTTTCGCATATCTTTTAAACAGTTCTTATGGGTTTATCAATAGAAGTAAATTCCTCTATATGGTGGTGCCCATTTTGCACTTATAACCGGCCTAGTAGCGTCTTACAGAACCATTATATAAGCAAATTGTACAGGCACTTTGCAGTTTTGCTGTAAGAATGTTCCTTCGGCTCTTACAGAAAAAAAAATGCTGGTTGGGTCACCGCTTTTACATTAAACTCATACAATGAGCTTCAGGCTACTGCGAACCTAGGGGGAATTAAGTCCAATTTACTCTTCGTGCCGTACGACCGAGGTGGGGTCGAAGCACGCTGCAGTGTTATCTTTTTGAAATCTATTTTGTTTTATTTCTGCCTTGCCCGAGAAACAGATTGGTAAGTTCTTAAGTGAAATTATGCATTTTTAAAACTAAAAATGGATGTCTACGAAGTTGCCGAAAAAGTGCAGATGGTCAAATGGTACGATCAAGGCAGACCATAAGTCTCAATTATTCAAGAACTTTTTTTGGAGAATTTTGTAAATCGCCCAGAACCTAGTTTATCGACGATTCCTAGGTTTGTGCAGAATTTTGAAATGTTTGGTTATGTAGCGCCAAGAAACCATAAAAAACCCACTGTTTTGAATGACGAGCAGGAAGTACGAGATGTGATGATTTGCGCTGCAGTGGAGGAAAATCGAAAGTCTTCAGCCACGCCTACGTGTTCTCAAAAAGAATGGTTATCATTCTTACAAAGCGTCAAAAACGCATCAAATTGGACGGAGGACAACTATCGTCGTATGGAATTTTGCAAAACAATGATGGAAAGAGCTAATCGTGATGAAAACTTTCTGAGATCTATTCTTTTCACAGATGAAAGCACTTTTCCATTATTCAATCGTCATAACCCAACACACGTTCGATATTGGTCGAGGGAAAATTTGCATTTGTATTTTGACGTAAGAACACAGTATCCCCAAAAACTAAATGTTTGGAGGGTACTCTAGGGGAACACGTAATTGGGCCATTTTTTATTGACGGCAATTTGAATGGTCCTAGATATTTGGATCTACTGCAGCTGCATATTATTTCAACTGCTAGGCAGTTGTTAGGTGTGAGATTTGGTGGAAAATTACGTTATCAAAATTTTCGTATTTATTGACCAAATTCCGGTTTCATGGACTACACTTCACATTGCACCGTGGTTAGAGGCGTACTAAACGCAAGCCTCGAACGGTAATCGCAAGCCTAAGTGTTGGTTGCTCCACTGATAGGTGTGGGGTGTCCCTGCGTGTACGTACACTGGCAAATTGAACTTCCTCCAGCCTATGTTCACAGTAGCCTGAAGCGCTCTGTATGTTTTTCACTTTATTTTCTTGAATAGTATTTTACTATACTTAGGTTTTTTTTTAAACAAAGAGTAATTTTTTATCATATTATTTTTCTATATTTCTAAACTTTTTGGATCTAAAACCGAGGTAAACATATTTATATAAAAGTTTCGGTATAACACTGCTAACACCCACTAACTTCTGACATTTTGACAAGAAAATAACATAACCAAAAAATGTCAGTGACTTTGAAGCGGTTTTCGATTCTCTTTTTTTTTAATAAATATCATTCATACGGGGTCTCTAGGTATCCCGATGATCATTATCAGTATCCGTAGGCTATCGTTGTATGTAATTTGTTAGTTTTAATTTGCCCTTAATATATAATCCACAATATGAATCTTAAATTTCGAGTTCTCTCCAATTTTTTTAAAAACCAGTTGTTCTTTAATATAAAGCATTCGAGAAAGGACTTTTTTACCGATTTTTTTTACATAGACATCTCAGGTGTAACCCCTAGCGCCTTAAAAAAAAACAAAATATCAACAGGTCTTGGGTGGAAATAACCAAAATTCAAACTTTGATGAGCATCCCACAAGGAACACACAAAGGACCAAAGCGAAAAGAGAAATTATTAAACGATGTTTCGCTCTGGGTAACCAGTTTGAGCTCATCAGTGGTGTCACTGGTCACCCTTCCCATAAATCATTAAACACCATAATACACTTTGATTTCCAACCTTGAATCACTCACAAATAGGCATCGTTCCGCACTAGTACTTATCCAAGTTACCTGATACGGATTCGTCCTGGAGTTTTAATATTTCCATTAGAAGTATGCTCCTGAAACCACTGATGAGCTCACGCTGGTTACTCAGAGCAAAACATCGTTTAATCATTTCTCTTTTCGCTTTGGTCCTTTGTGTATTCCTTGTGGAATGCTCATCCAAGTTTGAATTTTCGTTATTTCCACCCAAGATCTGTTGATCTTTTGTTTTTTTGGTTTCTTTTCGGTTGAAATAACTGATTTGGAGTTTTTTAGCTTCTTTTTTGATTTAGCGTCTTGTAAGATAAACTACGTTTACATTTGGAGAGTTTACTGGCGGAAAGTACTGGCAACTATTAAACTGGTTCATTGTTTTGTGTTTACGCGTTTTCAAGTTTAGTTGCCAAGCAGTAAAAAACAAAATGGCTTTGGTAGTGCATGCTGCGGTTAAAGTTCTTGTGGGTGAAATTGCCAATAATTAATTAAATAAGTTAGAACGCAAGAAAAATAGGAAAAAACGAGTGTGAGTTAGAGATTGGATCAGACGTAGAAGTACTCTGGGTGCGTCAGAATAGCTCTTAAAGGAGAGATCTAGCAGGTGGGTGATATTGGTCAGGTTTTTTTTCAGTCTGTTACCCTTAACTTTATTCTGACTGCCACCTTTATAAAAGGTAACCACTGGCGTTAAAAAGACAACCAAACAAACTTGATGTGATTCTGTGGTGGAAAATTTTTAGGTTGTTAAAGTTTTTTTTAACCGTGTTTATAGCAGTAGTGGGGTGCCTTTTTTACCGTTTTTTTTTTGGTAAACAGGTGAGTAAGTACTAACCTAAGTTTTCAGAGGCTCGTTTTTTTCTATCACTTCACCAAAAATATTTTGCAAAATTATTTGTCTGACTTTATGTTTGGGTGTCCGTCTCCCAGTCCTATCACTAAAGTAATATTTTCCTCCATGATATGGTTAGAAAAGCAAATAAAAAAAGACTTGAGAAACGGTAACGGTTGTTACACTAAAACTATGGTTTTATAACTTTTAATGCCAGCTACTCATAGGTTAAAAATATTGTCCACGGACATACGCCTACACAAATTCACTGTAAAATAGTGTAACGGTCGTTACGTCCTGTATGGCGTAGAATTACCCAAAAGTGAATAAAAAAGTAAGGTTATATTTACCGCCAAACAATTGCCTACGTATAAAAGCTCTATTTTTAACCTCTTGAAGTTACCCTTATTTACAGTAACGGTAACCATAAGAGTAACGAAATTTGCCGTTAAACTGCCTGACAAAAATCTCCCTATTAACTGAAGATCCCGATTCTTATAGGAATTTTATGAGATTAACATACCAAAAACTTCAAGAACTGTTAAGACTAGCTGAACATAAACTGACAAAATCGGAAACGTGTATGAGAAGTCCTATTATCTGATTTCCATCCCACTTATTCATTGTAAAAAACGTGGACACTTGCTCACAGAACGCTTGCTACCTGGTAGCCGATTTCATGCACAATTGCTTGTTGCATTCTCAGAGAATGCGTAAGTGCAATCTAGAAGGTCATGTTGGTCGGTACCAAAATGATGACTTTTTTACTACTTTTATTATATTTCCACCCATTTTCCACCTACCTTTATCGCTTAGGTATCAAAATTTGTCCTCAACAGCTCTTTTTCCAGTTATTTTTTTTATGATTTTTACTTTTTTTAACCATTGAAAACATTCACGACAGAACGCGGTTAATCCCTTCTGGCAGTGCCGGTTTCATATTTTTTTAGATTTTTTTTCACTTGCACTACGTATATTTTAACACTGTCTGTATTTTTTAAACTTTTTAAATAAAACTGGCTTATATTACGAATCTTTCATTTATTAAAAAAAACTGCTGTGGCACACAAACAACATTTTGCACTGAAATACAAAAAACTCTTGTTTTTTCCTTTTCTTATTTATTTATTCCCACTTTTCAACAATAATATAAAAAGGCTACTGCCTGAATCAACATGAATGCATTGCATGGTTTATTACCAATCACATTTCACATGCAGCTCTCTTATCACTACCAAAAAAAAACAAACAGTAGGTAAACAATAAAAATACGCAAATAGATTTTAATTAACGTTTGGTTCTGAGTTAGGTAAAATAAAGTAAGGCGGCCAGTCATAAATTAAGTCACATCATTGTGGACAAATTTTGACCAACTTAAAATTACGTTACGAAAAACATATCTTCCCCTTGAATTCTAAAAAAAATGCGGTTAAAATATTGACACATTTTTCTTTGCCGCAAGAAAAAAGACCGAAAAGGAATTATGATGCCATGCTACCACCGATCCCCACTCTAATGATAAAATGGACACCATTATTTAACATTACCAAAATTGGAATAAAAATAAGAGGGCGTAGATTTTATTTTGGGACGTCACTTTAGTAAAGATAGTCATCAGAAACGTAATGATTTACGATAAGGTGGAGGGCGGGGGGCCAAATTTGGCAAAAATTGTGTTTCTAATTTATGGAATGCACTCAGACCCAAAAATTATTTCACACCATATTTGCCAACTGTTGACTCCCCCCCCCCTGTCACAAATAAAATTCTAAATATACCAAACTTAAGATCTCCAATTTTGGTATTGGGATATTCCATTCCATGATAACTCATGGGAAAAATCTTATATAATACATTTTTTTATCTCATTTTTCTCACAATATTTCAATGCATTATGTAGAGGGTTTATCTGAACAATTCAAAAATAAAATCATATTAATTTTTTATTCAAAGTAACTCATGGGATATCAAAAACGGGCAGAGAAAAATCATGGATTTAGAAAGTGCTTTTTCTCTTAAACCAAAAGTAGTTTAAAATGAAGAGTGACAAAATATGTTTCTTTTCGCTAGATATAATAAAATGGTATGATATTGCTTTTCTTTACGTGCTTTGATTTTAAGTTAAATATAAGTTTTTGATTTCATTTCTTATGAAACGTTAATATTTTGTTTGCCTATATTTTCGTTATTGTCTATTATTTTATTATTTGGAAAAAAGTTCTTGCGTTCTAATGAACACGTTTAAAGATACCCCCACACTACTTTGGTTGTGTTAGTTTCTTAAATACAAAAATAATTATAGATCAACTAATGTTAGTAGGTAGGTACCTATCGGTGGTAGCACATTTTTTTGGACATTTATTTCTCACTCTAGAAAAAAATGGTTTAATTTTGTGACCTAATTTTGAGCGGATCACCAGAAACGTGACGATTTGTGAAAAGAGGACGGTGGGGAAAATATGGCCGAAAGAGTCCGTGTAATACAATTTATGGATGGCTCAGTATCCATGTTTATGCTGTTTATTTGTTTTTTTTTTTGTCGCGATAAGAGAGGTGTGAAATGCCATTACTAAAACCAACGCTGTCGGGTTGATTCATGCAGTCTACTTCCAATATTACCTATTATTGAAAAGTAGAAATAAAAAAAAGGATAAAATATTCAGTTAAAAATTTAACTCAATTGAAATAAAAAGCTTAAAAATTATAAAGTATTAAAATACAAAAGTGACAAAATAGGTATTAAAAAATAAAGCTGACACCGGCCCTGCCGCCGAGACTGATCGTGTTCTTTCAACTAATAACTATACTGGCGCGTAACGTTGGAAAATGCTGAAAATCTTTAAAAATAGTTGAAAAAAGGGACTGTTAAGGATAAATTTGGATACCTACAGCAATAAAGGTAGGTGGAAATATTTTCAAAAGTAGTAAAAAGCCATTATTTTGGCTACAGGCCAACTTAACCTGGTAGATTGCATATGAGCATTCTACAAACAGAAATTCCGCCTAGCAGCAAGTAAACTAGCCTGCCCGTCAACTCTTGGAAAGTACTTGCGGAAGAGTGACAAGTGCACTTTCTTGTAGTTTACACATGGCAAGTTTAGGGGCTGCCAGTACTTTCCACCAGTAAACTCTCCAAATGTAAACTTAGCTTTAATGTAGGTGTAACCCATACTGTTTACCTTATATGTTAATGATATTACTGATAGCTTAGAGCCAGACTCTGTTACAGCACAATTTGCAGATGACCAATCTAGTGTTTTTTCACATAAAAACAACAACATCCTAAAATCAAAAGTTAAAAAACCCTAGAAAGTCTTGTGGGGTGGTTTAATGGTAATTCACTTTACTTAAATATCACTAAAACCAATTTCATAAGATTTTATAACTAAAAAGATTTGGACTTGAACATTTTCATAAAAAATGAGCCTCTGGAACAAGTTAAAAGCAATACATTTTTGGGAGTAATTATTGAGCATAATCTTAATTGGCGTAATTACTGTGATATTCATATTGCTTTATGATGAGAAACTTAAAAACTATTTTAGCAGAAAAACACCTATTATGGAAAAATTGCTTCTCATATAAAACATGAAATTTGCTTCTACGGCTCCTCCTGTGGTAATAGTGCAGTGTTTAACAGTCAAAAGAGAGTGATTCGCCGTATAGCTGGTAAAAACAAAACAGTCTTGCTGCCCTCTTTACCTCATCTTAACCCTGGTTTCAAATTTAATATTACAACTTTTAATTAATTTAGAACTATTTAGAACAAAATGATAATTTTCGGGTACTTTTTAACCGGCTTCATGTAGGTAAAAATCTCCAGATTCACTTGGAATAAAAATATTCAATCACCTACCACAAAAAATTTGAACTGCCAAATCCTTAAATAAATTCAAATGCTATCTAAAACAGTTTTTATCAGAAAAATGTTTTTATACCTTGGAGGATTTTTTTTTTCAAAATAATATTATATTGTTTTTGTTTGTAAACGTTGTGTTTATTTTGAACACTCTAAGTTTGTTATTTACTTTTTATATTTCTTGAAATTTTACAATTTTTAAGTAAAATTGTATTTTTCCTCACTATTTGACGTTTTCCATATATGTAATATTGTCTTACGGAAATAAAAGATATTGTATTGTATTTTACAGATATTTTTGTTACTTATTTAAAAATAAGCAAACTTGATAATTCTGGTGGTTTGCACAGCCACCCTTTGCTTGACGACCAGATATCCATACATGAAATACGTTTTGCACTAAATTCCTGCAAAGATATCAAGAGTCCCGACAGCGATGGTATTATTTGTGAGTTTCTGAAAAATTTGCCACCTAACTGCATTTTATATATTTGTCATGACAATGCTTCACAAATCTGGTGATTTACAAAACCCAAATAATTATCGTGGTATCGCCTTGGGTAATTGTATTAGAAAACTGTTTACACTTGTGCTGCTATATCGACTTGAAAACTGGTATGAAAATAATAGTATAATTCCTGAGTGTCAAAACGGTTTCAGAAAAAAAAAACGAGGATGTGCGGATAATATTTTTGTCTTAAAATCTGTTATACAACTGCAACTAAGATTGAAGGGCCGAAACGTTTTCTCTTTATTTGTAGACTTTCGCCGCGCATTCGACAGTATTAACCATTCAATCTTGTGGCAAAAGCTATTTTCAAATGGTATTTCCTCGCAATTTATTCATATAATTATAAAACTTTATGACTGTGCAAAGTTTAGGGAAGATCATCTAACTTACTATCCAAGGAATTCGATATTTCAGAGGGATTGTTACAGGGCGAATCACTAAGCCCGATCTTGTTCTCAATATTTTTTGGCAGATTTTGAACAGTTTCTTCGTGACAGGGGAGCTCATGGAATTAATGTAGATGGAATGCTTGATATACTTATTCTTTTATTTGCTGATGACTGCATTATTTTGGCTGAATCTGAAGTCGATTTGGCACGTAAAATTAAACTTCTTGAAGAATATACAGCTTAATAGTAAACACAAAAAAAACTAAGGTAATGATTTTCTCAAGAGGTCTTCCAACAGGGGGTTATTCTCTTTTAATGGTCAGTCTGTCGAAGTGGTAAAAACTTATGTTTATTTGGGAACTTTATTTTCTTCGTCTGACTGAGAAACAGGTTGTTAAAGTAAAACAAGCCACCGGTGCAGTAAGGAACCTTATGGTAAACGCCAGAGTAACCAGCTGGTCACCTAGATTAAATATGTACGAATCCTTAATTCTCAGTGTTTTGTTGGTCAACGCACAAATTTAGAGTTTAAACTATTTCGATATTCTCGAACGTGCTCAGACAAACTTCTTTAAAAATCTATATTTGCTCCCCAGAAACACCCCTGACAGTGCCCTTCGGTTGGACTTTGGTGTGCCACATACCAGGTGGGCCATAAAAAATCGGACAAAATGTTTTCCATTATAACTTTCGAAACATACCACCGATTTTTTTTTATTCGTAGAAAAGTTCTGCTTTCGCCACGCACAACGAGGTATAAATCATAAAAACCGGTTAAGTGGTTCTTAAAAAATTAATTTTACGATTATACGATTGCTTTCTCAATTCCGTCTGCATTAATTTCCTCATAAATTCATAATCACTTAACCGATTTTAATATAATAAAAGCATTATGACAAAGATCGATTGAACTTTAAAGACCACTATTGAAATTTGTCGTAATTTGTAAACCCAAGATTGCGGACAAAATCAAATTTGACCCTTCAAAGCCGCTCGATTATTCTTATGTTTCGAGAGCATTTTCGACTTTCTTTAAATTCGTAAAAAAGTTCTGTCTCCGCCGCGTATAACTAGCATTTTTCTTTCGTAATTTCTGTGAGCGATCGGTTTTTACCATGTTGCTTTGTATTTCATTAAAATCGGTTAAGTAATAATAATTTTATAAAGAAATCAATGCAGAGATGCAAGAGTCTAAAATGCAAACAATCGTTAAAGAAAACACTGATATCTTATGAACTATTAAGACGATTTTCGTTATGCATGGCGCGGGGAGTGGCAAACCTAAAAGATTAATATAAATTCAAAAAATGGTAAAAAAATTACTCGCAACAAAAAAAAACGGCTTTTTTAAATGGTGGCAAATTTCAATGGCGATTTATACCGATATTGGCGATTTACCATGATATTTTTTATTTTATCAAAATCAGTTCAGTAATAATGAGTTTATGAGGAAACAATGGTTAAAACAAAAATTAATTTTTTGAGAACCTACTACTACTACTACTATGCGCGTTGGAGAAAGGGCATTTTTAGGTTTTTGAAACCTAAGAATAAACGAGCTTCTTTGAAGAGATAAATTTAATTGTGTCCGCCATCTTGGGTTTCAAAATGGCAACAAATTTTGATAGTGATCTTTTAAGAGTTTTTGATCTTCGCCATGATGCTTATTTTTTTGAAATCGGTTAAGTATCAATTTGAGAAGGCAATCATATAATCTGGAAAACGGTGATGGAAACAAACATTAATGTTTGGAGAACCACCAAACCGATTTCTATGATTTATACCTCGTTGTACGTGTCGAAAGCAGAACTTTTGTGCAGATTTAAAAAAATGTTTAAGAGTTTACAGAACATATAAATAAACGGCCTTCTTTAAAGGAACAAGTTTGATTTTGTCCGTCATCTTGGATCTCAAGACGGCGACAAATTTTAATAGCAGTAATTAAAGAACAATCTATTTTCAGACATAATTGAGACGACAATCGCATAATCCGTAAAACACTGATTGAACATTTTTAATTTTTCTGGGAACCACTTAACCGACTTTAATAATTCTCAGCTCGTTCTGCGTGGCAGAAACCATTTTTTTACGACTTCATAAAAAAAATACAAAAAATTTCCATAACGTAAGAATAAACGAGGCTCTTTGAAAAAAGTTTGTTTCTGAGCAAGTGGTATGGTTTAAAAGTTATAACGGAAAACATTTTGTCAAACTGGACTCTTGGAAATCTACAAGCGACATTGCATAGGAAAAGACCAGCGGTTTCTTGCATCTTCAACATTCGCTTTGTTTTATAACTATTTTGGATACAAACAGTTAACACAGAAATATTTAGTGAACAAAGTTTCATTTGCATACTCCTCAAAAATTTGTCAACTTCGCGTCGTGAGTAAGCATTACCTTAGAATTTGTTACAAAGGTATTACCTATTCATTACCCTTTGCAATTTGCATACAACACAGACATTTTTTGAATGCCCGCCACTCCATCTAATTGGTCAAGAAAACACAGAAATATTATCCTCTTATGAAAAATTTGTGACGGTGCTTGACAATATTAACTCATTTGACGAGGTAAAAACAATAGCTGAGTTTATTTTAGGCATTTTGCGTTTAAGAGCATTCTTAGATTACCAACTAAGCTTTTAGTGAATCCATTTGAAATGCAATTTGATTTAATCCTTATAGTGACTTATTTATTTTAGGTATCACAACAATTTTGTTTTTTTTTCTTTTTCCGAGCCGTGTTTTTTCGAAAAGGAAAAATTTTATATTATGTTTTTTTATTTAGAAATTAAGTATTCTAAGCAAGTGTAGGTTTAGTAAAAACAAATTTATTTATTTTTTGCTATCTAACGTTTCTGATTACTATTAGAAAAAAAAATTCTTTGGTTAATTTATGTACTGCTACACATTCAATTCTAATTTTTCTAATTATTTGTTAAAATATTTTTAAGGGCTGAACTCTTTGTTTGAAAATAATAAGTCCTCTATCTATCTATCATATTTTTAAAGGGTATTCGCTAGTCTACTTTTTCGACCTTTGTAATTTCAGCATAAGTAAGTAAGGGAAACAATAAGCAAAACCACCTGCAGTGTGAGGAAAGCCCTTCACTTTGCATTGCTTTGCAAAATAATTCAATCAAGAAATCCGTGCTCGGCCGGGGAGCTAAAAGTCAGCTGTCATTTTATTTGGGACATTAAGAATTTATCCAAATTGCTTGTTTATACAAAAAAGGCTTGTAAAATCTCCCCTTAACAGGGAAAACGTTTCCCTATTTAAGAATTTTTTTCTACTTTCCACTGCCATGCCATATGGATTATGCTAATCTTATTCAACTTTTAGGACTTATCTCATTTCTCGCCTGGCTTCACCCGAAAAAGATTTTACATTTATATCGAAAACTGAAAATGTGTTAAAAAAAATGTTAATTTAGGACAGGAGCCCAATTTCATTGTATATTTCAGGTTATAATAACCCGAATTAATAAATAGGACGCTCGAAGTATCCTTAAAAAATACATTTATTAACTAAATTTACACTAATCGCGCTTTACGATATAAAATGGCAATAAGTTAAATCGACGTCAATAAGCTCAAAGATGACTGACTGTCGGAGCGCTTCGTTGAAGATGAATAATAAGGAATATTTCTTGTCAGCAGTTTCTCTGGAACAGTGATATAATTCCTTCCACCGAAGATTTAATCTCCGTAATTTAAATTAAAAAGTTGAATGGTAGCTAAGTACAACTCAGCTGTTTTATGGAACTGTTTTCTTTCCTCTTAACTGCTGTATCTTCTAATAAATCAGTATTATTCAAATACAGATGAAGAGTGATGTTCGGTACGGTGACGTCATTAGTATCAGTTTGCAAAAGTTGACTGATCATTAAACACCATCATACACTTTGATTTTCAACTTTGAATCACTCACTAAAAGGCATCGTTCCGGCCTAGTACTTACCTGATATGGACGAATCCGTATCAGGTAACTTGGATAAGTACGAGTGCGGAATGATGCCTATGTGTGAGTGATTCAAAGTTGGAAATCAAAGTGTATGATGGTATTTAATGATGTATGGGGAGGGTGACCAGTGAAACCACTGATAAGCCCACGCGGGTTACCCAGGGGAAACATCGTTTAATTATTTCTCTTTTCGCTTTGGTTCTTTGTGTGTTCCTTGTGGGATGCTCATCTAAGTTGGAATTTTCATTATTTCCACCCGAGATCTTTTGATCTTTTGTTTTTTAGTTTCTTTTGGGTTGAAGTAACTGATTTGGAGGTTTTTTAAATTATTTTTTTGAGATAATTCCATATTTCGAACTTGCTCTAAGATTTGGTTTGCCTGTGGCTGGAACACCCTTGATCGATGATGTTTTTAAACGGGCTCTAATATCTGCGGAATATCCTGCATTCTCGGAGCTTCATCACTCAAAAAATAAGCCTGGCGATTCAAACTTTTCAAATCAAATTTTTAATGCGAAATAATAATTTCACCGTTGCGTAAAGATAATCTGATATTTATTATTTGATCGCTTCTAAGTGACCCTTTAATTAAATTTAGTTATTTTTGAAATATACAAAATAATAATTTTATTTTTGTGTAGGGCGTCATAGGCTTTTATTTTCGTATTTTATGCTGGCTTTTAAAATGGTTAAGTTATACGAACCTAATAAAATGCTAAAAACGTTACATTTAAATAAGGAAATTTTTATTTTTAGGTAAGTTAAATATTTTTATTTCATACTGTATTATAACGTTCCCTCTTACGGAATTAATTTGAGTCCGGGAAATGACCTATTAAATCACTAATCCGGTAAAATAACATTACCGGACTCAAACTACATTTCTGAATTTTTATAAGCAAATAAACAAATCTTTATTATTAATGAAAAACACATATTTTATACAATAAACTACTAAAAATTACTTATAAATATTCACATTAATTGTGCAATTGGAATTATTTCAAATTACATGAGCAGCAGCCGAGCAATCTTTTTCGGGGTTATCTTTTCGCGAGGAAGAGTAACTTTGGGTTGGTTGTTGTTGGTGTAGAACTTGAACAAAGTTTTCTCCTTCCTGGATCATTCTAGCTACTTTTGTTTTTGTCTCTAAAGACTCTTCGATATATTTTTCGGCCACAGAAGTACCCTTCCAGCCGCCGTGACGTTTTAGCACATTAACATCTGCTCCCGCGTTTGTGAATAGCGTGGCAGACGTTCTGCGGAAGCAGTGTCCCGTGTACCTTTCGGGATTGGACAAATTCAAATATTCCGCAATTTTTCGAGGTGCTCCCCCAATTGTATGGATGATCACTCTGACAACAAACGCTTTTTCGGGAATGTTAGTGGGTCGCAGATGGCGAAAACTACAGAATATGCTTAAAAATGAGTCTTCAATGACTGTAGACACTCTTTTGATGTAAGTTTTTCTTTGGTTTATGCTTACTATCAACTGTGTCCCTGTATCTTGAAGATCATCGTCATTTAGGTTGTAGAGCTCCTCCCTTCGACATCCTCCGGAAATACCTAGTAGCGCCACAACTTAAAACAATACAAAAAATAATAATTTAAAAAAAGCAGATAAGTACAAATACTAAATCCCCCTGTGTAAATTGCCTATTGCGTAAATTCAGTTAAATTTAATTAACAAAAATTTTTCGGTTGGAGCTGTTTTCATGAATGACTCCACTTCCTCTCTGGTCAAAATTTTTGATTAGGTCGGTTGGTGGCCTACAGATTCTCTCTTTGCTATCAGTTTGGGAAATCTGGATATATCCACGTTCTCATTTACTACCAACATAGATTTCACCATCGAATATTTTGGCCATAGCATTGAACTGCTGGACTTTTGTGACTGAAAAAATAAGGAAATTAAAAATTACGAGAATACGACGTATTTTTACAAAGTACGTATTTAACACATTTTTTTTTTATAAAACTAATTTAACACTTACCATATCTAAGAAGTAGGCCAACATAACATTTTCGTTGACGGTATTTTCCACATTAAAAGTCTTTCTCCATTCGCAGAATGTTTCATATTTTTTTTATACTGAAGATTTGGCTAGAATCAGTTTTTCTGTTGCGGCGGAACTTTTTTTCAAAATTGCGTCCATTTTCACTGCTCTACGTGACAGAAAGAAATAAACTTTATGTGGTTTCTGTTAGCAACCAATTCAAAGATGACTGGACTTCCAAATTTTGAAAAAATTTGATGGAAAATTCTAAAGTAATTGTTGAAACAAATATAGATGACATGACATTTTTTGGTATATTGATTGTCGCTGTCTTCTCAAAAAAAATTATTTTTATTTTAAATTAAATAAAACAGTATGAAATAAAACGTTGTATGATACACGGCCGTGAAATGTCTTAAAGTACTCGTCTAGATATTCCGGACATTTTATAGGTAAAAACTACGTTGCTAGGGGGTGGTTCAGGCTATGAGAGGAGGTTAATATATTTGAAAATTCATAACTTTTCAACCAAAGCTGTTACGAATAGCCAGTTACATTATAAAGTTGACAGTCTCCCCTTCTCTTTGATGGGAGGGGAAGGAAGTCATACCATCTAAGTATCTCCGATTTCGTTACAGAAACACAAACTTTTAATAAGATTTTTCGGGGGGGGGGAGTATCTAATCAAGTCAGATTTCATTCAAAATTGATGTGCAATGGTTTTTGGCGTAAAGGATTATTAATTTGTGGGAAGATGTTCAAAATTCTGAAGTTAACAGCTCGAGTCCGATTTATTTATTATTATTAGTATTATTTAAGGTCTTTATTTATCATATAATATACAAATAATACAGGCAAATTGATCAATTTGGGCAGGTTCAGTTCATCCATTTTCCGAAGGAAACAGATGACCTGTTCTTCCACTTAACCCATGTTACTACTTAATTCTAACATTAAAAATGTAAATAAAAATACAAATTAATTCAAAATTGATGTGCAATGGTTTTTGGTGTAAAGGATTATTAATTTGTGGTAAGATGTTTAAAATTATGAAGTTAACAGCTCGAGTCCGATTTATTTATTATTATTAGTATTATTTAAGGTCTTTACTTATCATATAATATACAAATAATACAGGCAAATTGATCAATTTGGGCAGGTTCAGTTCATCCATTTTCCGAAGGAAACAGATGTCCTGTTCTTCCACTTAACCCATGTTACTACTTAATTCTAACATTAAAAATGTAAATAGAAATACAAATTAATTCAAAATTGATGTGCAATGGTTTTTGGGGTAAAGGATTATTAATTTGTGATAAGATGTTCAAAATTATGAAGTTAGCAGCTCGAGTCCGATTTATTTATTATTATTAGTATTATTTAAGGTCTTTATTTATCATATAATATACTAATAATACAGGCAAATTGATCAATTTGGGCAGGTTCAGTTCATCCATTTTCCGAAGGAAACAGATGACCTGTTCTTCCACTTAACCCATGTTACTACTTAATTCTAACATTAAAAATGTAAATAAAAATACAAATTAATTCAAAATTGATGTGCAATGGTTTTTGGCGTAAAGGATTATTAATTTGTGGTAAGATGTTCAAAATTATGAAGTTAACAGCTCGAGTCCGATTTATTTATTATTATTAGTATTATTTAACGTCTTTATTTATCATATAATATACAAATAATACAGGCAAAATGATCAATTTGCGCAGATTCAGTTCATCCATTTTCCGAAGGAATCAGATGACCTGTTTTTCCACTTAACCCATGTTACTACTTAATTCTAACATTAAAAATGTAAATAACAAATTAATTCAACTAAATTATAAACTTACTAATTAAGCCTAACAGAAGGAAACAAAGGAGACCATATCAAGAGAAAAGGTCATTTATTAGTTTTTTTTTAAATGTGGTTATATTTTTGTTATTTAGCAAATATAGAAGAAGTTTGTTTATAGTCTGAGCTATCACACATGAAAGTGATCTTTCATAATGTTTTCTGTAGTATTTAGGCATCGTTAATCTGTCTTTATAACGAAGATTAATGTTAATAATATGCGTCCTATATCGCAAGTATTGAAGCAGATACATTGGGATATTTGTTTTAATAATTAAAAAAAATTAGTGGAATGCATTAGTCGTCTTTATTCGATTTAGGTTTTAAAAATTATAAAGTTGGCAGTTCCCCCTTCTTTGAGGGCATAAAGGGGAGCACCATCTAACCACGTTCGATTTTATCTAAAATTCTAAATTAATCAATTCAAATTTGCTACTCATTTTCAAATCTTACAAATCTTACCTAACAACTGCCTAGCAGTTGGAATAATGTGCTGCTGCAGTAGATCCAAGTATCTAGGACCATTCAAATTGCAATTGCCGTTAATAAAAAATGGCCCAATTACGTGTTCCCCTACAATACCCCCCCCCCAAACATTTAGTTTTTGGGGATACTGTGTTACGTCAAAATACAAATGCAAATTTTCCCTCGACCAATATCGAACGTGTGTTGGGTTATGACGATTTGACCATTTGACCATCTGCACTTTTTCGGCAACTTCTTAGACATCCATTTTTAGTTTTAAAAATGTATTATTTCAATTAAGAACTTACCCATCTGTTTCTCGAGCAAGGCAGAAATAAAACAAAATAATAAAAACAAAATGAATTTCCAAAAGATAACACTGCAGCGTGCTTCGAATCCACCTCGGTCGTACGGTACGGAGAGTAAATTGGACTTGATTCCCCCTATGTTCGCAGTAGCTTGAAGCGGTCTGTATACTACTGACATATGTTAAGTTATGTTCAAAAACCTTAAAATGTATAAAAAGTTATGTTTAAATCGGGCAAAATATAATGAAGTTCAATATGGCCCTTTTAAGATAGGTACTGACATATATCGATTTTGGATCAAAATTGGATATTGTTGAAAACGCTTTATGTGCAACAAAAGTTTTATTTAAATCGGACAAAAATAACGAAGTTCAATATGACCGATGCAAGATGGAGACTGACATCTGTGAGTTTTTTGTCACAGTTACGTGTCTTGGAAACATTTTATAATTTAGAGAAAGTTTCGTTTAAATCAGATAATAATAATAAAAAAGATAATAATAAAAAAGTTTAATATGGCGCATCCAATATGGCAGTGCAATTTTGACGTTTAAAAAAGGCATTTATGGCAAATTCAAAAAAAGAAAATTAGATTTTAGTCGGTTTGCAAATAAGGTCAGTACAATAATTTAAAATTTATAAAAAGTGCGAAATCAACCACTTTGACGTCAGTTTTCCGTTACTTCTGGGATGGGTAGAGAGTTGGCGCAATGAATAAAAAATTTTCTTAGGGCGAGTACTTCAACATAAAAAAAAATCAGGCAATTCTACCGAATATTATTACAATATTATTATTAAATTTCCATTTAAAAAGGGCGATATCCTTTAAGCAAAAAATGTTTTTTATACCAAGCTTTTATAAAAGGTCCTAAAAAGTTACCATAATAATACCATAATAAAGACAATGGGCGCAAATTAAATTTTGAATTTTAACCCTTATTAGAGAGTAAAACGTACCGAATTTAGAACTTACAAAACTAAAAAGGCACTCAAAACTTATACGGTATCAGAAAACCAAAAAAAAAATAACTCTCTATTACCTTTTATAAAACTTGGTATTAAAAATATTTTTACTTAAATTTATTTATGTAATAAAAATAGGATAAGTATAGGAAATTTTAATTGATTTTTGTTATTGCGATGGACTAGGTCTGTTGTAGTTTAAAATGACTCAGTTTTTGGTCTTGACCTCTAAATTTGATTTGCTGCCTAAAATATAAAGACGTTTAGCAGGCAGTTTGATTGCCCGTTTAAAAGTTGTCAGTTGTAGTTCAGATTTTCTTTAAATGGAAGCAATCTTAGTTCCTCGGAGATTTTTGTAACCCTTCTTTGAGAGGTAGCAACTCTATATCCTTGACACGAAGTACGAATTTAAAACTGATTGAACATAGGAGGCCTATTTAAGGGTCACAGGACACTTAATGACTTTTTTTTTTTTTAGTGTCTTATGGGCCTCGCAACTTAGTAACCTTTTAGGTATTTCAAATTGATAAAAATTATCACCGTCACATTTTGTTGTTGTCATTCGCAAATGCCCGAACTAAACGAATTCGAAAAAGCCCCAATTCTGGCAAAATCAGACGGTGGTTGGTCGGTTCGAAGAGTAGCGGCCCATTATGAACGAAACAAGGCTACAATTGTAAGAATAAAAAGAAAGTATCAAGAATAAGGAACTGTTCGACTAAGGCGTGGCAGTGGCTTGACCGATGCCTCCGGTATTTAATAGGCCTTTCATCTATTCGCGTTTTAGTGAGCTTTGAACTCATGTGGCGGCCATTTTGACAATTAACTAATGTAATATCTGTCAACAGTGTCAAAAATGGCGGCTGTATACGTGCAAAAAGTTACTAAAACGGAAGGTGGCCTTGATATCGGAGGTATCGGCTTGACCCAAGTCAGTACGTCTCAGGAGGATCAGCAACTGATCGACTTTCTTGAAGATCACCCATTTGCGATGGCCCCAATGCGAAAATTGAGGCACATTTTCCTGGATCCATAAGAACTACGCGTAGACGGATAAGCCGTTCTAGGCTTAGATGTCGCGTTGCTGTCAAGAAAATCTTACTTAGTGCGGAAAAGAAGCAAGCCGGGTTAATTTTTGCACTAAACAATTCACTACAAGAAGAAGAATTTTGGTAACAAGTGGTCTTCAAGGATGAAAAAATCTTTCAGTTCCACAATGACTGCAAACAAATTTTGATATATTGCCCGCCACGAACACGCTATCTCGAAAAATATATTGCTGGAAATGAAGACTGGGCTGGAAGATTTTCCGTGAATGTGTGGAGTTGGATATCGGCGAGAGGACATGGGGCTCTTTTTAGAATCCTTGGAAGATTTATGGCTGAGGTTTATGTTGATATGATGAGAAATATTATGTTTCCAGAAGCAACCATTTTTCATCCAGAAGGTTTTGTATATCAACAGGATAACTGTCCTATCCATACCGCATGCATTTCTAAACAGTGGTTCCAGGAAAACAACATCGAGGTTTTGCCATGGCCGGCAAAAACTCGTGATGCCATCCCATGAAAAATGTGTCGGGCCTTATAGCAAAAAAATTAACACGAATGAATATTGTTCCGAGAAATTCCAACCACTTAATGGAGCTCATAGTCAGAGGGTACGACGAAGTCATTGTTTCAAATCTAAATTTATTTTAAAATTTAGCAGATTCCATGCCACGAGGACTGACAAACGTTATCGAGGCTGACGGGACAATGACACGCTACTGAAGAAACGTTTTCTTGTTTTTTTTTTAATTTACGTCGTGTTTTTTCAATAATTTCTTTTTGATATTGTACATATTTGGTTGTTTTCAAAGACTTAGATTACTCAAATTTACCGATCCTGCAGAGGTGCGCTGACTATGATTAAGTTATTGCTTTTCTTTAGCCAAATACTTCCTTCTTCTTGATACTTTTTTTTATTCGCACAATTGTGGTCTTGTTTCGTCCATAATGAGCTTTAAGAATCAGTTTTTATAATAAAATGTTGAATAATAATTTATAAAAATTGATTTTTCATTAGTATATTAGTTTTGTAGTAAAGTGTGGCCAGTCTCCTTATTTTTGTCAATATCAAAAGATCTAACCTGTAATTCGAAAACATCAAAGTCAGTTACAATTAGCAAAACTTAAATTAATAGACCTACAGCTCACTTGTGCTATAGGCATTTTATGTGGACGGAAGTGTAGGTTCTGTTTAAAAATATATGCAAGTTCATATTGTCTGTAAAAGTTATTTTCGTACTAACTTTTACGCACGCCGTGCGGGAATGGATTTACCCTGTGTCTTTTCCGCATAGCATGTGGAAAATAATTTTTTGCACACAGCGTGCGTAAAGAATACTTTTACACACGCTTTTTTAAATTAAATATAAAAAATGCATAAAAACACAGTTTTATGCTATTTTAATACCTATGCATGAATGAATGAATGAAAATATAATGTTGACTAGACGGTTTTGACGCAAGTAGGAAAATTTTTGTACCTGACACGTGTGAAAAGCGTCTTTTTCGCCCTTGACGGCTTGTCCCAACTCTGCTCCGCATCGTTCGTGCAAATGTATCACTTTCCGCACTTGTTAGGTAATAGTTATTTACCTAACAATTTACCTACCGGAAAGTGATACTATTCCGCACGCGACGGCAGTTGCACGAACGACGCGGAGCGGAGTTCGGGCAAGCCGTCAAGGGTGGCAAAGACACTTTAGGCATGTGTTAGGTACAAATTTTTTCCTACTAGCGCTTGTAGCTTAAAAAAATATGAGATAAATTGAAATTGACCTTATAATCTACATATTTTTACTGGTGGAAAATTCACAAACCGCATCAAGTATTGTTTAAAAAGCCATAGAAAGTGGAAAAAATAAAAATACAACATGAGCTTGAGGTGTTGATGTATTTAATTTTAGGGTACGGTAAAGTACTTTACCGCACCCATTTGCGTGCGGTAAAGTGTTTTTTTTTTTAAACGACCAGAAAATAGCCACATTTCGTACGATATTTCGTACGGAAAGTTCTATATTACAAGGCATGTTCTTTCGAAATATTTCCAATCTCAAGGAAAGACTTTTTGTTCAATTTTCCGGGCCCTTGATCCTTTTCCGGTCCCATTTTTGGCCAAGTTGGCTATAACTTCTTGTTGAAAGCTTTTAGCTTTTGTTTTTTTTTTGGCAGTTTTGATACATAAATGGACTCAGATCTATAAAATGAGTTGAATTCGGGGGAAATAATAGAAGCTACTTCAAGAGTCACTTTCAATTTGCTGCTTGAAAAATCTAAAGAGGGCTACCAGCGGAACTTTGATGTGTTTATAAACTGGTGCGAATTAAAAAACGTTAAGAAAATTAATGAAGATGTATTGGTGGTATATTTTTTGGAAAAATCATCTATACATTTTTAATGCCCAAAGTAAGTATTCTATAAATATATGTAAATAAAGGACAAACCTAGAAATCTGCCTTTCATGAGTTATTTTATCATTATTTTGCTTGATAAGTTGGACATGGTCAGCCATAACTGGTCGTCAGTCATCACTGAATTATCTGTGTGAAGCTAATAGGCACTACACTATAATTTTTTTAATGTTTTTTACAATTTTGCACAAGTTAAAAGTACAAAAATCATTTCTAACCACAAAAGTTTACTTGTATTTCTTTAGTTTTGATCCTAAAAACTAGTGGCCTTAGCAGGCTATCTAGCCAGCAAGAAGCAGAAGGCTAACATTTTGTTATTAGAGAACTGTTCATAAATTACGTAACGCGGCTAGGCGTTGACGAAAGCGATAAGTACATTTTTTTTTAATCGTTTGAAAAAAAAATACGTACGGTGCACGACCGTAAAGGTCCTTTACAGGTCTCCTGCGTTGACCTGTGAAGATCAATTTACTGGTCTAGTGACGTAAATACCTATTACCTCACTCGAGTTTTTTATTAATAATTTGATTCTTTGTTAAAACGAGAAGAAAAAAGATCAAAAAGAAGTAAGAACAGATTTATTTAAGTTTACAAAAATCTATATAATTAACCTAGGTACCTAAATACTTTTGTTGAAAGTAAATTTGTTGCAGACTGTAAATTGAGGATGCCACTTTGCTACCTTCAGAATTATTATCATTTGGAGGGGATGCTGAAACTACTTCATTATTCACCAACTGCTCTGATCTGGAGTTTCGAACGGTGATGTCCTGATCAACAAAAAATAACCTGTCTTTGGCTTCGTGAGGGGCCGGATTTGTAGTTCTGATAAAGCAGCTTGGACCTGGGATTGGATCGTTTTCTAATATATTTTGCGCAATTTTTCTTTTATTTTCAAGATAATCCGCAACGCAGGACTCCGCAACAGCCCTAGATTTCCATCCTCCATGTCTCTTAAGGTTTATTATGTTGCTTCCGGCGTTTGCTAAAATTGTTGCGGAGGAACTGCGGAAACAATGCCCTGTGTAAAGTTCAGGATTTTCGACAGATAGGAATTCCGCTACATTGCAGGGATGTAGAGTGCCGACTGGGCGCAGTTTTTTGTATTTTTGATATAGTTCCATGTACTGCGAGCTGTGCTCTGGGTTGCACACCACAAATTTCCGGATCACATTGTTTTTTGTTAAATTTAAAAAGGGATCATAGATCCGGATTTCGCACTTGTGGTGCTCATCAGTACGGTGCTAGGAATTAGGAGATGAAATGATAATGGAAAAATATGACACAGAATCTGTCAAATTGCAGAATCGGCAGATGTACCTTCAATTTGAAGGAAAATTAAGCGTCTCTACGGAGACAGATATAATTATCTTTACAGATATCCTAAGCTCTGGAGTTGATAAATTTAATAAGGGATTTAGTGAGGGTGAATAAATAACTAAACTAAATTTATCAACTCCAGAGCTTAAGATATCTGTAAAGATAATTATATCTTTCTCCGTAGAGACGCTTAATTTTCCTTCAAATTGAAGGTATATCTGCCAATTCTGCAATTTGACAGATGGTTGTCTTTTACATGAATCCTGTGTCATATTTTTCCATCATCATTTCATCTCCTAATTCCTAGCACCGTACTGATGAGCACCACAAGTGCGAAATCCGGATTTACGGTTACCATTACCTTTTTTGAGAGAAAGCTCGCTATTCATTGATTTTATTGTGTTTGGAATAGTTATAAGCAAAAGATTGTCCTTTTCCTCTAAATCATCCAGAGTAATTTTCATCAACTCTTCTTTTCTGAATGCCCCGGCTATCCCAAAAATTGCTGTAAAGTGTACTTTATTGCATGCTAGTAGGAAAAAATAATAAAAACGTCATGCTAGATTTGATTTGACAGGTGCATTTAAGAACGCGAATTTTTAAAAGGACAATGTAGCCATTTTATATTTACTGTGTAAAGAGGCGCAATCACCTCGGTTTGCGGGCTCAACATCTAGATGGTGTTGGACAAATAGAGACCAAAATTTATTGCATTTGAGATACCTTGTACATCGTTTTAAACATCTATTTTATTTTCTCTCTAAATTTTTTACAGGAAACTCGGCCACTAGAAAAGGTAAAACATTAAGCACGCATCCATGCGTTTTATAATTAAAATACTTTACGAAATCAATTAACCTCTGAAAAGTCTAAAAAGTTTTTAAAAATCTACAGCTTAGTCAAGCGGTCCTTGAATTTTGAGCATTGCAAGTAAACATAGTTAGCGAATACTGCATATTCAAGAAAAGAATATATAAACATTGAACCCAATTTTGGAGATATATTTACACATGCTCCTAAAATTTTATTGTAAAAATTAGCCTATTATCACTATCTTCTAGTTTTCTAGATATGATATATCAAATTGTGAAAAAATTAACTTTTAAAAGCCTGTACGTCAGATACTAAAACAATAAAAAACCGGTTATATTTTGAGAGCGTGTTTGTTCTACCAATTTTTAATGTATCACGTCAGAATTGCTTTCTTCGAAAGACCCAAACACACATTTATAACTTTTGTTGCTAACTATGAGGAAGGTTATAACCGGAGTATAACACCCGCCGGCACCTTTCCCATCATTATACTGCTCAACTTATGATTGATGGTCAGATAAAGTGCTTGAAGAAATGTTAATATTCCGTTTTATTGTCCTATATAGACAAAATTTATATACACTGCCGAAAAATTAAGACTCTGTTCCAAAGTTAACTTTCAAGGAAATTTTTCAGATTAAAAGTCGATATTAGGTATAAGGTTTTTAATGAATGAACTAAATTATATTTTACATATATTTATTGGATACGATTAATGACTTAATGACTATCGACAGATTCACTAAACATTATTAAAATTAAACTATTTTGTAAATAAGGTACTTATTTTATTAAGGTACAGCTGGGTCCTTTAAATTTTAGGACGACTCTTAAAGCAGTTTTTTCTTGAATTTGAGCAGTGTATTTTATTTTGCCTTTTCAATGCCAGTCAATTATAGTGCCTATTTCAAAAACTAATTTTCAACGTGAAAATCCAGTCAAATAAAATTCTTAAATTTAGTGAAGAAACTCAGACCATGACCCCACAAAATTCTTAAATTTAGTGAAGAAACTCAGACCATGACCCCACACACGACAAAGGAATTGAGAGCACGGATTCTTGCACCTGTGACAGAACATTTCAATCTCAACTGTAATACTGCATTCTTGATCAACAAAAGGCGGAGGGAAGAAAGAACGCTAGAGAGGAGAAAAAGATCAGGCAGACCCGCAGTTTCCAGCCAGGATGAAGATGCAGGTCTTATTCAAAGACTCGAAGAGGACCCTTTTTTTACAGAAAAACAAGCAACGGTTTTGTCTCAGTTCACAGGATGCAAGACAACCGCTTTCAGTGCGTTTATTCTTGAATCGAGAGAGAATTTGTTCCCAGTGAGTCAAATTCTCTCGCTACTATGCGTCTCATTGGTCCAAATCTTCGGTTTATTGATTGAAAGTCATTCTATTGTTCTTGACTACCCAAGTAACAATTGTATGACCTACTGGTTGTGATGACTAAAAACTTAACCAATATTAACGTTGTATTTGGTGGAGAAATTGGTTATTTTCGGGACAACCTTCGTTAACGAAATAATTACCGACGCCTAAACGTGTCAAAATAACGACCACCAAACGTTCCATCTCATCCAAACATCCTATGTAATTCTTCGTCAAATTTACATTTTTTGGTCGTTATGTGGTAAGAGCACGGAAATAGGTCTATTTTATGCACCAACCATTTCTGATCGTTCTGTGCAGAGAATGAGAATCGTTTGTATTTCAAGTCTTGTCATCAACACAATACACAACCTCACTTTTTTATTTTTCATTTAATTTTTTAATGTAAACTTTATTTGTTTCATAAGGCCCATTTACTAAAGTTTTAATGGCTAATCCTGAACGCGTAAATTTCTTCTCTCTCTCTACTTTTTGAAGGATAATAGACAGAAATAGAAATTTAAGCATTAGGCATTAAAACTTGAGTAAATTGACCCTTACTTACGAATCCTTGAATATTTAGAAAAACTAGGATTTCTTTTTTTTTAAATGAAACTAGAAACTATTGCTATTGTATTTGTGTCAAACTTTTAAAAAATATGTATTTATTAAAGAAAAACAAAACCTTTCTTCTGACCAATTTTAATACAAAATACACATTGCACAAACAGTACAAAATATAATACAAAACACAAAGTAGGTACTTAGATTGTAGCTTCTTTAAAAGTACAGAACACAACTAATAGGGCCAACATTTTAACGAATAAACTAGCAGAAAGGAAAACCTTTTTTTCTTAATATATCTAATTATAAAACTAACCTAAACAAAAATAAAGAATTTGAGCTTTTTTAGTACGTACAGTATAGGTACTCACACAAATACCTAAATACTAACATAGCTCCAATATTCAGCACTAAGAGGCTGATAGCCCCCATTGTGAGCTGGCTCTGGGATGAATATTGTAGCTCTGCAAGTATTTATTTGGGTAGTGCACCTACTTATTATTTAGAAATCTCAACTAGGTAAGTAAAAAAATACTAGTATCTACTTAAATAATCAAAGGATTATCTCCTTTTTCAAGTTCTTCATCCAAAGTATTGTTTTCCTCTTTAGATCCAATTGATATTTCATCAGCCTTCAGTGTAACTCTCTTTATTTAGGTCTTTAAGGTGGTCTATCTATCAGTTTTATATCCATATTGTCAATTTCTTTGCACCTAAAAAAATAAAATAAAAGTTAAGTAAAATTAAACAAAAAAGCAGTACTCAGGGAATTTTTAAATTAAATTAATAAATATAAAACTTCCATGACTGAACAAGCTCTGCTTAGCTATGCTTTTAATTCTCATAAAGCAAAAATTCTGAGAGAATCGGTGTTAAAATTTGATGTTTTATATTGAAACTTTATTTGTCAAGACCCATTTCAAACCCCAATTCGTGTTAATCATGACTAAAGCTTTATGACTTTAAGCCTTGACAGTTTACCATCAATAAAAATCAAACAGATGGATATTGGGTGTTTACTAAAAATAAAAGAAAATTAGTAAAGTTGTAGTACTTACATGTAGCTTTGAGGTTGCAAAGTTCGTTAAGCTTCTCAAGAACATCTGAACTTTTGTTACAATCATCAGGTGTGCGTGTGGGACTTCATTATATAGTGTTTCTGAACTTTCTGCTTGTTGACCATTAACTTTGCATAATGATACCATATGTGTGGCTCTGTCTCTGTGTTAAGCCTACAACAGTTTTTACCAACTTTTTCTGGGAATGAATATGATTTTCTTGCAGCTATTGCTTTGATGGTCCAGATTAGGATTTTATAACTTTATTTACACCGGCAGCTTCGGTAACTTCCACCAGCAGCCTCGATCTGTAACTTTCTTTTTTGTTGATGTTTTTTACAACACACGGGTAGAGGTAATTATGCAGTATACGGTTTTCTACCATTTTTGATTTTTTTTGAAAAATTCTTTATGGGAGCACCTTCTAGGGTCCCTAGGACTCCAAATCCGCCTGCGCCCGATTTTTTTTTTACGAGAAAAAAGAGTGCCCAGGGGGGGTTGAAATGTGTTTTTTTGATTGTTTTGGGTTGGTTTGGATTAGGTTAGGTTGGACTGTGTTGGTTTGGATTGTTTTAGTAAAAAAAAATGACAAAAAAAAATCCAAAAAAAAACAACCGGCGCAGACGGATTTGGGGTCCTAGGGACCCTAGAAGGTGCCCCCATAAAGAATTTTTCAAAAAAAATCAAAAATGGCAGAAAACCGTATACTGCATAATTACCCGGGTAGGTACTGGTTTCATGGGCAGAGCTCCGGTACCATCAGACTGAAGGCTTCTCAACAACCTCAAAGGTGCCGGCGAATAGAGGTGACCCTCGTTTCCCATGAATGTGAAACAAGCTCCACTTTGTCAATTTCCAAAATATGGACCACTTTAAACTAGCTCCGGTCCATTTTTTTATTTGGTAAAAACCATCCAGCAAAAAACATTTTTTTTTAAATCGCGGACAGATGAAATGTGGCTGTTATGTGGATGAAATTTGGTAGTCTGTCAGCTGTCACCCAAAGAAAAGATTTTAGTACGTTGACATTAGCGCATTTTCGTGAGACAGCTGTCGAACCTGTTACCAAAGGACGTTTTTTGATTGACAAACGGTAAGTACGAAACGACGGATAAGCGCCATATTGCTTTTTGCAATCACCTTTTTAATTTGAAGCCATATTGTCAAACAGAATGTAAAGAAACGCGTTAAGAGCCTTTTATTAGTTTTTCCTAGCAATTCGTAGCTTTTATTACTGTTAAATCACTAATTTAGTTGTACACAGACGTAAAAGTAGTTCTGCAAACAATTTTTTGTCTTATATAAAATTTAAAAAAAATAACTTTTTTTCTAAATCTGCCATATATTTCAGTCCCGCGGTTATTTTGGACCTAAAAATATCATATTTGACAGTACACTAAGTTGCGTTTCCGATTTTAGTGTACAGAACGCCTTAAAAACGTACATCTTGTTCATGATTATTAATTTGAAAAATATTGATTATTATTACTCTGAATCTTATGATAGATGTTTTTGGTGGATAAAAAATATAAAATGTTGACTAAAGCCTATATTTTGGGCAATAATCAACACCTCTGGCGCACTTCTAACAAATAACTTATTGTAGGTGGCGCTGCAGACAAGGTTGTCATCTTGGTCATTTCTTGACTTGGATGCATACCAAAGGTTGCGAGCAACGTTAAGACAAATCGAAAAGTATTTACCAAATTGGTGTAAAATGGAGTTGACAAAACGTTTCCTACAACGTCACATCGCAACGTTGTGGTTGCGTTTGGAAACGTTGTTGCGTCGACAAATTGTTACTTGGATAAGAGAATTACTTTCGACCAATATCGGGCAAAAGTGAGAGAAACCGATTTAAACCGAAGATTTGGATCAATGAGATGCATAGTAGCGAGAGAATTTGACTCCCTGGGTACCGATTCTGGAAGTCATAGGAAGTGATCGTTCGCCTGAGAGAAGGGAACCAGTGTCAACCAATAAACGCGCTTAAAAGCAGTGACGAGGCGATCGAAGAATCACCAATCTATTATGGGCACGCGCAGAGCTGCCTCGAACAACAATTTTTGAGCGAAGCCGTTCTCTTGACTAGACCCACTAGTATGGACTTGTAGGAAAGCTCATCTGAAAAACATCACTCGAATGATTTCAGAGCACGCTATTGGATGAAACCATTACGTGACACATCTCGCTGATGCGCACGCTACGGCCAACTTGACCGTCTCGTAAAATACGACGTCGCACAGTGGTCGATTTTTGTAAAAACGCGAATATTAAAAAAAAACTTCCACATTGTAATTTAATCGTACAAAACATTTAGTTTTAATAAAAAAATAAATAGTTTACAATATTTAAATAAGTAAGCATTTATTTTTTTTTAGCTGATACACAGGATGATCGTGTGAATTTTCACATTTACCTTAAGACATTTTTCAGAAGGTAAAAGATACATATTTATTAATTGGCTAAATTAAACTAAAAATGTTAGTTTAGAACAATCAAATGTACTTTAAAGTAATTGACACAATATATAAGTGTTACACTATACTAGTATATTTTTTTATGTATATAGTGTTTTGAAATTCTAAGCATTATGATATAACACACCCTATGTTGATCTTCACTTGTTTTCGAGATATCAACAGTTGAATACTGTCATACTCTGGGTCTTCTATTTGAAATTTGATGTTGAATACTGATGCGTAATATCAAACTCGTAAAAAGCATAGTTTATTCTTTGGCCAACTATTCGCCTAGTATCTTGACAACCATATAAGGGCTAATTTAGACACAATTTGAATTTTTTAGTTTTTCAAGTTATGTCCGCGTTTTTCTGAAAATCGACCACCGTGCGTTGTTCGCATGACTTGTGCGATGGATCACTTCTCAGGGTATGATCGTTCTATTACGCCCAGAATCGAGCCCCTGGTAGCAAATTTTCTTTTGATTCAAGAATAGGCGCACAGGAGGATAAAGAAATCACACTTGAAATGCCAGCTTGCAGCTACTAAAATTGAGCTTACACCGCAACAAAAACATCTCGCTTGCTTTTTGCTCTGAATTGTATCAACATATTGATATTTTGTAGTTTTAGACATTTTTTGTTTTGTTTTTTGTTAATCTCTAATCGTTGTTTATTATTTTTGTTAATTCATAATTATAACACCTACATAAATACACACAAAATGTATTTATTATTTTTGGTATAAAAGTCAAATAAATGAAGTAAACAAAATAAAAAAATAAAGAAGACCTTAGTGTAAGAAGTATAATCAGTTCTCTTAAAGAAACATATATCATCCTGAAGTTGTAAGTAACCCCAGAGACAACATAATAACGTACTATTACTTTTTCTATGAATAACGCACAAAATTTATAATGACAACTCAATAGTATAAATTGCTCACAATAATCAAACATTTTCTAAAGTCGTCTTAAAATTTAAAGGACCCAGCTAAACGTGTATATTACAATTAAGGTGCGTATGTTTAGGTATAGGGTGTTTCACTAATTTTCCCATCCATTTTGACCATTAATTTTCAAAAAAATGATTTAAGAAGCCTTAGAATCGGCAATTTTTTTCATTTTAGTTACATCAAGAAGTAGATTTTGACATTTACCATATAGGTTTTTGGAAGAAAAGTGGACTTTTATATTTTAATAAACATATCATTTAAAAAGGTGATACCTATCTAATCGCACCTGTTACGCTAAATTTAAAATAAATGTCGTACTAAAACAAAAAAGAAAAAATTTCCCCAGGACGAAAAGTAATGTTTAAAATGGGTGTGAGGAAATTTAGTAAGAAATAATGTACTTAGTACAAATAAAAACATTATACTCAATATGGGATAAAACTTTTAATATTCTAACAGTTTCTCGGTCGGATACTTTATCTTTTACTTACTTACTTACTAGATACCAAGAATAAATCGGTAATTTTACAGCAATAGATATCTGCGTTTTTATTGTAATGTTACCAAAATTTACAATACTTTTAGATGTATGACCTGGAATATTTCGCTTATAATTAAGTATTAGAGTATTTTGGCCAGCATACAAAAATAACAAGCTTAGTGGTTATCGTTGTTTGACAAACTGTCAAGCATCAAGTTATTCCGACCTATTTTCCTATTTCTACCCTCCCCTAACATCATTAATGTCATTTGGGGAGGCTGACCAATTAATCCACTGATGAGCGCACGCTGGTTGCCCAGAAAGAAACATCGTTTGATCATTTCTCTTTTTAGCAAAGTTATGATTGTTTTCCATAAAACAAAACTACACTTTTTTACACTCGACGCGCGTTTCACTAACAACGTTAGCATCATCAAGAGATGATAAACAATAAACTAAACTAACCTACACTCTATCTTATATACTATCTTTTAGTGGACGGAGGTAAGAATAATAATTTGTGATGGGTCATGCTTTATAATCCTATGTCCCCTCAACTAAAGAATAAAGTGTACTAAATGGAATGGGGCCTCTATCTTTATTTAAACTATTTCTGGATTTAATGATTTCCATACGTATGCATTTAAAAGTCTTTTATTTGGTACACTTTTTAGAAGTTTTAGGTTATCTAATGGTTGTTTTCAAAAGCATGCTCGGCCACACTTGACTTTTCTGTTCTTCCGTATTTTAAGTGTGCTAAGTGTGAATCGTGTTTGAATAGAGCGTCTCGTTTGGCAAACATATTTTTTGTCACAATCCATGGAACTAATTTGGTAAATTCCACTTTTTTCTAGAACTGTAGTTTTATCCTTGGGATTTCCTAGTAAACTTCTTATTGTGTTTCCGGATTGATATACTAATTTAAGGCCGTTGTTATTAAATACTTTTTATAATCCTTTCGTATAATTAGGATTATAAGGAATTGATATAAATTTAGAGTCGGAGGTATCTTTTTATCTGAAAAAAGTGGAATTCCGAAAGGTCTTTTGAAAAGAATGTCTATTTATCAGCTTATTTATTAAGCCTTCGTCGTAACCGTTTTCTCCAGCTAAATTTGTATCAATACCTTATAATCCTAATTATACGAAAGGATTACAAAAAGTATTTAATACCAACGGCCTTAAATTAGTATATCAATCCGGAAACACAATAAGAAGTTTACTAGGAAATCCCAAGGATAAAACTACAGTTCTAGAAAAAAGAGGAATTTACGAAATTAGTTGCATGAATTGTGACAAAAAATATGTTGGCCAAACGAGACGCTCTATTCAAACACGATTCAAAGAACACTTAGCATACTTAAAATACGGAAGGACAGAAAAGTCAAGTGTGGTCGAGCATGCTTTTGAAAACAACCATAGATTCACATTAGATAGCCTAAAACTTCTAAAAAGTGTACCAAACAAAATACTTTTAAATGCATATGAAAATATGGAAATCTTTAAATCCAGAAATAGTTTAAATAAAGATAGAGGCCCCATTTCGTTTAGTACACTTTATTCATTAGTTGATGGAAGATAGGATTATAAAGCGCGACCAATCACAAATTATTAGTCTTATCTCCGCCCACTAAAAGATAGTATGTAAGATAGAGTGTAGGTTAATTTAGTTTGTTGATCGTCTCCTGATGATGCCAACGTTGTTAGCGAAACATGCGTCGAGTGCAAAAAAGTGTAGGTTTCGTTCGTGGAAAACAATCATAACTTTGTTATAGTGCAACAAAGGTTACAAATTCCCAACATTTCTCTTTTTGGTTTGGTCCTTTGGGTGTCCTTTGTGGGATGCCCATCCAAGTTTGAATTTTGTTGCTTCCACCCAAGATCTTTTGATCTTTTTTTTAGATTCTTTTCGGTTGAAGTAACTGATTTGCTGTTTTTTTTTAACTTCTTTTTTAAACAACGGCCGCTATGATGGGCGAAAAAACGTCGACACACCCTTGTTATTAAGTAGAATAAATTTGGCAACCCTCTAAAAAAGTTTATTTTTACTGGAATATTGTGAGTCTTCAACGACAGCAAAGAACGACGGATCAATGAAGGCAAAACGTTGATAAATAATTAACTAGAGTTAATTAATTTACGTTCTTTCAACGTTTCTCTTTACGAGACAATTGTGGCCAAATAAATAAATTTATTTGCAGTCAATTTCAAAATCTAACTTATCTGACAACTTAGTCGCAAAACGGTTAGGTTTCCAGTAAACCAAGAAGAAGATTATTGCCTCCATACTATTTTCATTTCCTGATTGAGCCGCTACACCATTTGTGTAATTCGTTAAAAAAATTTGGGTGTTTGGAAATTAGTCCGTTTGTCCGTTGCAGACGTGGAAGTCTTGATTCCAAATCAATTATATTAATAAAAATATTATCATAATCCTAGTCGCTTCGGCGACGGTGTGGAAACGTCGCACGCGACTCTGGTCGCAAACAACGTCAACACAACTCAAAAAATTTGCTGTTTTCCCGCAACGTTAAGTCGCATTTGGCAACGTTAAAACGTCGACAAATTGTTCCTTGGGTTTGGACTTGTTACTTTTTGACTAAAGAAGATGCACAATATTTTGCTATTTGGGTAAGCGTAAAAACACGAAAATAAATCGACGTAACATTATTCTTGACGGTTTATTAAATAACGATAACAACACAGGTTGTTATTTTTGTATGCTTAAAACTGCCTAATAACAACAATTTTCGTAGTTATCTTAATTTTGTTTATATCTATTTCTATCAATCCACGTCAGAGTGTTTGGTTTTTGGCGAATTTTTCAAAAAGAAAACTTAAAATTGTTACTTTTTGCTTTGTGGGTAAGCGTACAAGCAGCTAGAAAAAAAAATAAACCAAAATAACTTATTCTTAACGGTTTGTAAAATAACGATAACCAGAAAGGTTGTTATTTTTGTAGGTTGACCGAAAACTGCCTACTAACCGTATTATTACCGCCAAAATTACGTTATTTTTCGAGTTAACTTTGTTTTGTTTTGTTTATATTTGCTTTCTTCAATTCACGCCAAACTGCTTATGTATTTTTACAAAAGAAAATCAAAACGAATGCATAAAATGATTAAGGAAGATGCAGACAAAGGGTGTTTTTGTTCTATGCTGACCAAACACTCGATTATCTCATATATATTTTTATTATTTTTAACAAGAAATTAAATGCAATTCTACTAGTAGGTATAGAGGTATTTTTGTAGGTACCTACAAATAAAAACTTTAACGTAAAATTACACGAATCTTATAAAACTCTTAGTCTAAGATTTTCACATGTTAATTTGCAGTAAAATTTCTTTTAATATGCGATAAGAGGCACCCATTGTTTTTCGCTTTTGCATGGAAATGGGATTTAAGAGCCAAAACTCTTAAAATAAAATTTTATTTTTTTTGCCAGTACCTACACTATGACCTCGACTAATGGAAATGAAGCTCATTTTTAAAGCTCATTTTGTTATTTTATAGGTATTATAGGAAAAAGTCTGGATGTATAACTGCAGATAAACCTGAATGGATATTTTATACAACAGTGGATGGATATTATTAAATTCTACTCACAATATTTGGCGTCAAGAACGCCACAGACGTGCTAGGAATTAGGAGATGAAATGATGATGAAAAAATATGACACAGGATTCATGTAAAAGACAACCATCTGTCAAATTGCAGAATCAGCAGATGTACCTTCAAATTGAAAGAAAATTAAGCGTCTCTACGGAGACAGATACAATTATATTTACAGATATCCTAAGCTCTGGAATTGATAAATCTAAAAAGGAATTTAGCGAGGGTGAATAAATAACAGAATCAATGAATAGCGAGCTTTCCCTCAAAAAAGGTAATGGTAACCGTAGATCCGAAATATAATTTGCGGGGCATTAATTAATTGGCGTTGTGGGTTGTTAACCCAAGATTCCTAAATATTAGTAGATAGGTACCTACGTGCTATTTTACTCATTTCCGCACCACCAAGAGGTAGAGTAAATGGCGCGTTTTTTTTTGGTGTGGTATCCCCAGTAGGCCTAATCCACTTTGATGAGTCATTATCATCCTCATAGGCAATTGTCTAATGTTGTTATCTGTGCGTTCATGGCTATATCAGCCAATTCTTAAACCGCGCATTTTTTCACGTTTCTAGCACATCCAGTCTCCGGTAGCAGCTCGGTGTTGTAGATCATCCATTCTTCCATTCTGTTGCTTCTTTCTATGTTCTTTTTTTTGTCTCTAATCTAAGTCATTGCTCTTCGTTTGTGCTTCCTAATGGTTACTTGGCACCACAAAAATTTTGTTGCAATTCTATAATTTATACACTTTTTCATATTCTTAAGAAATTGCGTGCCCGTTTCTAGCATTCTGAACAACATCTAGCACTTTTCTTTCAGTAATAGCCGAGTACAAGATGATCTTGTGCATCATGGGATTATAGCTAATTAGCAATTGATATTTAACTTGGTTCCGATGTCTTGAACTTATTCTAATACGTATCAGATTTGGTTCGTTAAAATTGGTATCAATTTGAAAGAAATTATTCCCTAACTGCGGATTATTGTCTTGTATGTACAACGGTGACAATTCCAGTGAAAACTTCCATAAGTCAAGTGCCTTTACTGAACCATATTAAAAACTGGAAAAGTAGGTTCTTCTTGGTACTTGGTTTGGTTGCAAAAGTGTCCATATGCCGTGACGTCTCAGCAACCCTTCATTTTCGCCTCTTGCTTTTATCAGATTAGGCTGATTCACCATTTGAAGCATCTGTTGAGCTAGTTCTTTATTAGCTTCTTCCATATGTAAAGTTGGATGGTAACAATTTATCAGCACACAGGCCATTCGAAAGAAATCAGGCAAATTGCATATTTGGGTGATGGAAAACGTGTTACGAAAAATCTTAAATATTTTTTTACTACCCACCTTTATTTTGTTACAATGCGGCTAGCATTAGCTTCCAGTGTTGGCAATTGAGTCACGGTAACCCCTATCTATTATGACGAAATCGTCTGGCTGTTTCTATACGTCAGTTTGTTAATTCCTGATCGTGATCATGTTGAGACCGTAATAATATCATTGTTTCTAGCGTCAGCAAAATATGGACCATAAACATCTAAAATATATCCATCTGGAGCGACAACTAACACGGGTTTTACAAGATGCGAATGTTTATGCATTGAATAAGACTGCCTTAAGCTCTGGAAATTGGTTCTCCAGTCTACATAAACATACGTGACATCTAAACAAACAATAACTTTTAGGTTATCGGGTTTAGCATTAAACAGCTAGTTTGCAAAGCCAGTAACCAGTAACATGCTTAGCAATAAAATGGTCCCGATTAATATGCCCAAGCCCTAAACGCCTTGTGGACTGGAATACGAAAAGGTTGCTGCTAAATAGAGATCTGAAAGAGCCTGGCTCATTTACAAAGTAAATCCCTCTTATTAATGTTTCTACTTCTACCACAAATGACAAATTTTTCCTTATAAACTATACCTGAGGACAAGAATCGCATTCATAATGGAAATGGGGTTTTTTGAAAACATCAAATAAATGACAGCATTTTCGCAAAGATCGAAGAGTCTTCGGAACTGCTCATGACTGAAAGATGACGAGGCCATTAGATCTTCATCGCTGAAGTTGTTCGCAATATAACCCAAATACACAAAATTCCCACAGATTGGCAACGCTGTAGTAGTATTTGATCGAATCACGTCGGCATTGTTCTTTGCGCGCGGATTTCAATTTGCAAGATTGCAAGAGCGACGCGGCACGTTCACGTCCTTACCCTTCGAGCTATTATATTAATCTTTAAAATAATCGTATTTTATATTTTAAAATGATGTATTTTTAAAATATAAATAAAAGGATATTAACATCTTAATAAACGAGTTTTTTGCGATTTAATATCAAATGTTTTTAAAACAAATATACAAATATACATATTAATAATTAAATATACTCGTATTTTATGTTTTTAAATAATATATTTTATATTTTAAAATAATGGATGTTAAAAATTTAGGAAAAAATAATATATTATTTTATTTAAAAGTAATAAAGTGTATATTAGAAATAAATAAAAATTATATTAGATTATTCAAAATAAATTTTATTTCCTTTTAATCAATTGGATTTTAGCGTTCTTAAAATAATATATTTTACAATAGTTATAATTAAATATATTAACTTTTATAATACTACATCCTTAGAAGTAAAATCTATTTAAGTATATTTTTATATTAGTTTTTAAAATATTGGATAGGTGTCTGATATAGTAATATAAAATGTATTAGCTTTTGAAATAATTATTTTTAAATTTAAAATATTTTTTTCATGTGATAGTCTATAAGGACTCCCAAATACTTATATTTCTTACTTAATTAATTCCAGGTCATTATTTTCAATTTTAATTTTAGTGTTTTTACTTTTGACCTCTTTATAATATTTTTCTTGGTCAAGGATCACCCATTTAGTTTTGTTAATGATGATTTTTAAAGAGTTAATGCAACATCACTTGTAAATTTAATCCCAATTTTTATTTAAAATTTTCGTCAACTAAACAACATCTGAACATTGAAAAGACAACAGGGCATCATCTGCAAACAATCGCAAATAACGTTCTTCCACTGCATCTGTAATGTCCTTTATATAAATTAAAAATAGCAGCGAAGCTAAAACGCGACCTTTTAGTACTCCAATATTATTTTAGACGGTAATGAACCGAGTTTTTGATAGGGTGACTCGATTTTGGCGTGTAGATCCTTATGGGAACTGAAAATTTCTAGTACGTACTGAGTTACTCATTATTGAACCTTTTCGTATAAAGACGGTTTTAGAATAATTTCTTAACTGTGGAAGGTCGCCTTTTAAATACATACGCCATTATCACTGCGCGCGCATTAATTCGGTAGTCGGGTAAATTTATTGTACAGTGATACAGCTGTCGGTAGAACATTAAAGTTTCGTTAAAAATTAAGGTTAACGGCAGATAAGTAAAATCTGGTTAGTCAACAACAGTATATTTCGTTGTAAGAAAGTTAGCAGAAGCAGTCACAGGTGAGTGTGTACAGGTTAGATGGGTAGAACAAAATAAACAATTTATTCAAAATACTAACAAATAATCAGGTACGTATATTAAAAGGTGAGTCTAGAAAATAAAACTTAATCCTGTTCAGGTGAAAAAAAATATTGTTCAATAAGAACAAAAAAACTATAACAAAAATAAAAATAATACTAAGGAATAGGATACAAAAAATTTTTAAAAATATAATTTTTACAAAATTAGGAACTTAAAAACGTCTTCTCTTTTTTATGGCTAGTGACGTGGCAACGGTGGAATTTTTATATGCATCCAACGACCAAGTGCAGATTTTAGGCGATGCGACAGATTCCGCGGGCTGTATAACTAGCGGGTCGGCGACGCCACAGGGCATATTCGGCCTACTGAAACTCGGTGGGCTCCGCATACATGGATTTTTCTGAGACCAGCGCTAAGATTATTTCTTTTATCGACGGTCCGGTCCATGGAACTACCGTCATAATTGTAATTGGTTGTGATGGATTGGGCAACAGTTGGTCGGTTGCTATGGGAATCGATAGACGAACCTGACTTTCTACCGGTTGGGATGATGGATCAGCCTCGGCGGTATCATTTATTTATTTCAATAAGTACATCAGAGGTTAAACCTCAAATAGTACATAAACAATAGAAATCACAAAAGTTAATGACTATAGGCTAATATTACTTATAAGTAATTTTTATGTAAACCTATCCTACATTAACAATAAACTATCATAAAACTAAAGTCTAAAAATGTTATCTATCGCAATATTGAATAAAGTCGTGCTACATTGAAAAATATTTAGTTCCGCAGTATATCTATTGCACAGTGACACCAATGTCTGTCCTATTGTTATTTGTTTTTTCCCCTATTTAGACGTAAAGGTGCATGAAAATTTAATCGGGCAAGTAAGCCTGGGCAATTAATTTTATTTTAATTATTTAATGACCAAATCTTAGGCCTAATTTATCACGACGAGCAGTAAGGCTATCAATGCTCAGCAAAGTTAATCTTTGACAGTAAGAGAGCTGAGAGTTAATAATAAACTTAATAATCCCGTCAATATCCAAGTCAAACAAGTCGTTAATGTATATGTTAAATAACGGAGGTCCTAACACTGTTCCTTGAAGAACTCCACAGGTAACATTTTGTTTTTCAATGACGCAGTCTTGAACTTGGACACTTTGGTATCTCTTTGTAAGATAATCTTTTAACAATTAATAAAATATACCTCTAAAGCCATATCTTTTACAACAATCAAGAAGTTAGTTGTGATTCACGGCATCGAAGGCCTTTTTTAAGTCAATAAATACGGATAGAGTGAGTATTTTTTCATTATCAGCTTTATAAATATTTTTTTATAATATTTGTTTTCTTTAAAGCCACACTGCTTGTCTAACATAAGCTAATTTTGTGTTAAAAATTTTTTCATTCTGATTTTTATAATTTAGGATAGTTTTACGATGTTAGATACTAAAGAAATAGGTCGATAATTGTTCGGATCTGGTTTACTTCCGCTGTTGTGCAAAGGTTTGACAAATATTTCTTTCAGTACATCAGGAAAAATACCATTTCGAAGGCATTAATTAATGATATATGTTAATGGCGATACTATTTCTTCGGCTACTTCTTTTAAAGTTTCAGATTTTATATGATCGACTCCAGAGGCCTTTTTGTTTTTTAAACTTTTTATAAGCTTAATTACTTCATTGCGATTTATTTCCTCAACATAAATAGAGTTTAAACAGTTTTTTATGTTTCGTTTGAGGTTGAGGTTTTTAATATTTTCTGAAAGGTTTGGGCCAGTGTTTGTAAAAAAATTGAAAAAATAATCTACGATGTCCTGTTTATTATGTAATTCCAAGTTTTCTGAGTTAATGGTTTAGGTATTATTGATTGCTCTCGTTTTTTTAGAAGAAATTTGTTTAACGCATTTCCATATTTCGTGTAATTTTCCTTTGCTTGACTCGATTTTTTTTTGATAGTATATTTTTTGTATTTTTAACTAAGATTTATTGATGTTTTCCAGGGATGGACGAGTTTTAGAAAGTTGATATAGTTCCTGTTTTTTCTTATTAATTGATTTAAGAAAAGCAGAAGTTATCCAAGGTGTCTTTTTTACTTGAGAATTACTTTTAAAGGTAAATGAATTTTCTTCAATGTAATATTGTAATTGAGATACTAACATGTTTGTTGCTATATTTGTGTTATTTTCTAAGTACCCACAATTCCAGCTTTCAAGAGCTAAATCTTTTTTTTAATTATTATTAATATTATTTAAGTTTCGAGTTTTACACTCTCTAGAATTATTGTTGTTAGGTTTCTGCTCATTATTAATAGAATAGAATGATTAGTGTGCTGGTTTTAAATATTTTCTGTGAATGTGACGAATCTTTCTATCTGATTTATTTTTTAAGACAAATTCTTCCTTATTTTACTTTACTGGCAGGTATAGGTCTGCAAATTCTACTGTTTTTACGGCATCTCTGGTGGTTTCGCTACATGACCTGCTGTCATCAGTTCCAAATGAGTCTAGGAATGAATCCACCAGTTCAGGTTGGTGCGTGGTATAGAGGTGTCCGGTGGTCGGTGTTTTCCTAAAAGAGTCAGGTCCGTGTTTTGTGGAAGACGGTTTTGCAGAAGAGTCGACTGGAATTTGAAAAGCATTCATATCTTTTGCTTCGCTTTTAGGATTCGTTGCGGGTTTTATGGAAGTTCGTTGTTTCGGTTTAGACTTTCTTGAAGGACCGACGTCCACCACTTCGTAAGAGTCGGTTAAGTATACTGCTTTGATTACGGAGGGGGTGGAGCATTTCTGGTGTGTAGGCGTCACTTCGTCGTCGGTTCTGTAGCCGTTTGCTCGTCATCCGAAGTTGTTTTAGACGATAGTGACTCGGGTTTATGATAGGTTGGCTCGATTTCGGCTTTATAAGAACTAAAAGTGTCTAATAGTGGGTTACTCATTATTGAACCTTTTCGTATTAAGACGGTTTTAGAATAATACCTTAACTGCGGAAGGTCACCTTTGAAATACTCTCAACCGCCATTATCACTGCACGCATTAGTTTGGTGTGGAATAAATTTTTTGCTCAGTTATATAGCTGTCGGGAGCATATTAAAGTTTTATTTCGGAAACCAGAAGCAAATAAGTATCATGAAACGGCAAGTAAATAGAGATTAGCAAATAAACAGGTAAGTATATTTCATTGTAAGAAAATGTTAGCAGAAGTAGTCACAGGTGAGTGTGTACAGGTTAGGTAGGTAGAAAGCGGGAAAGTCAAACAACAATTCATTTAAAATACTAACATATAATCAGGTACGAAAATTAAAATGGTAAGTCTCCAAAGTAAAACTTAATCCTTGTCAGGTAAAAAAAAATATTCTTCTAAAATACTTTTTTTACAGGACCCAAAAAATTTAATTTTTACAAAAATAGGAACTTAAAAACGAAATTCCACTCTTAACTCAGTCTTCTCTTTTTTATGGCTGGTGACAGGGCAACGGTGGAATTTTTACATGCACTAATTGATTGCAGATTTTAGGCGTATGTGACAGATTCGGCTGGCGGAAAAACTAGCGGATAGGCGACATTGTATGGCCACGCGGATATGTACCAGCCACTTATCAGCCGGTCTATCGGCATATTCGGTCAACTGCGACTCGGTGAACTCCATATACATTGATGTTTCCGAGACCAGCGCTAAGATTATTTCTCTTATCGACGGTCCGGTCCAAGGAACGTCCGTCATCATTGGAATTGGTTGTGACGGAATGGGCAACAGTTGGTCGGTTGTCATGAGAATCGGTGGACGAATCTGGATTTCTCCCGGTTGGGACGATGGATCAGCCCTGTGATGACCTCGGCGGTCTTTATAATGTTTTGACATTGCCCTGATTAAAATTTTTGATTTGAATGTGGCAACTTTTCTAGACGGCACGGTTGACGGGCGAGCACTACCTCAGAGTCGCTAAGCAACGGCATCGATCCTTTCTAGGATAACTTTGATAACCGCAGGTCACATTTAAAATTTACGCAAACGGTTTTATTGGTAAATCCGTGGTTATCGGTTTCATGCTGATTGAAGCAATAGAAACAACGACAGGTTAAGATTCCGATGCCGTTACTAAAGACACTTTTATGGGTTCTCCTTGTGTTTTCCTTCTGATGGCACGCCTCGTCTTCTGATTAAATCGCTTGACGGCATCATTAAGCTTAGCTTTTTCGGCCATCTGCTTTGCACGGTTGGCATTTTGAAAAATACTGAAAAGGAATAGAATGATGAGCTTTATACCGGATTTATTTTTTGAATCATAAACAACTGGAGACGCGACTTTTACCACAGTATACGGTCCCGAATATATCGGAGCTAATTTAGCCGTATAGACGACAATGGATTTTCTCGTCTCATTAGCTGATCTCCCACATGAAGTGAAGTGAAGGCTTGGCATAGATTAAGATGGACAGGGGGACAATTTAAAAACTATCCACTCCAGATATTACGAGAACCAATAGAGATATTTACCTAATTCCGAAAACATTTCCAGAGATTGGAGGGAGAACGTTATTTATGTATTCAATAACTTGGTCGCACACACCATGTTGGCGCAAGCCACGCCCATCCGTTTTTCTTCAATTGGACTAAACTCCCCCTTGTGATATCTCTTTGGAAAGATTTTTGTATTGGCTTTATAATGGTGCAGACTACGCCCACTACTTGTAGACATCGAAGCATCAACTTGTGCCTCTTTGTCCAAAATTCGTGGACCATTTCGTTTTTTGTTGCCTACGCTTCCAGTTTCTTCAAACTTTCTGATCAATTGTAGGACGTGGGAATGATTAGCATGTTTATCAGGGTATAACTGATTAAAATGAACAGCAGTTCTTCTCGCACAACGTTCTTGGGACCCATATATAAAAATAATTTCTACTCGTTCAGCTGGCGTATAAACCATTTTCACAAAAATAAAATTCACCAAGAATACTAAAACAACGAAGCAGGCAATACCAAATAAAGCAGAAATAAATAACCTTTTTCTACATTTTAGCAAAAAATTATTTTGTAAAATAAAAATTAATGATTTTTTGTAATAGAGAATTTCAAGCATCCAAAAAGACGCGGTATTATAAAAATTATACGGTTGAAAACTAAATTCAATTTCAATTCAACTTTATTGTTTCTATAAACAATCTCTAATAACAATTGAGTTTGGTTTTTACAAAGTATCTATGCTACCAAATATAATAATTACAGTACAATATTTTTTCCTGGTTCGTTTACTTTCTGAGTAATGCCAGGTACGTAACTAAAATGTAAAAACATTAGGTATTTATTTAAGTACAAATGGCCTTAAAATCAACAATAGAATATTTTTAAACGTATAGTTAATAGAAAAAAGAAGAAAAAGAAGAACCTTTTAGTAGTGTATCTGAAATTACTCAACCTAAAAACACTCAAAACAAAGCACAATATAATATCACCCAAACTATTTTAACCAAAAAAAAAAAATCAATTTCTTCCAATTTCCTCTCGAATAGACCTATTCAACGAGGATAAATGATCTTAATCGTAAAACGTTTAAAACAAAATTACACAGTATATTAGCAGCGTTCCGTGAGTTAACATCTGCTAAGGCGGAAATAAAGGTTTCGTAAGAAGACAGAATAGCAACATCATTCTGGCTAACCTGTTTTAAAAGGGACCATCGAAAAAAATTTGTTCAAACGTCTGAGTTTCTTGCAAGTAACATATGGTGCACATTTACTTCTGGTCTATATAGTAACCGACTACTTTAAAACAGATTTTAAGTATTTTGTTAGCAACACGAAACTGACAGATAACACTGGTATAGGAAAAAGACAAATTACTTTTAAGGTGTGTGTTTGTATTTGTAAAAAATATGTAAGCAGTGAAAAAGACGAGTTATTTAGAAATTCTTGGTCTTTTCTTCGCCAATACAGTATACATTTTTGGTAAAGATGTGCTTTATTTTTAATTAATGGAACTCTGCTTAAGTTAGAGAACAAAGTGGAATAACCAATATCATCAAAAACATGTTTGATCTGCAAAACCCAATTATAGCGTATATCGCAATTTGGAAGGTTATCTAATGACAACAATCTTTTAAAACACATATACGGATATCTTGTTCTATCCATGAAAAAAAAATTAATCTAAAGTCAAACCGTTTTCAACAAGGCTCTTATTATTTTTTTAAATAATGGGCGTGGCCTGCACCGAGGGGGTGAAGCCCGGCAACATTCTGAATGCAGAATTTGCATTATTCTATAAAACCCTAAATGAACTTTTGAGTATTTTGCGAACGGTAATCAAATCAACCGCTAATATGTCAAAAACTGGTATTTCAGATTAAGAAAAACATATACCATTTCAAAACCCTTTCAAAAGAAGTATCACCAGGGAGGGGGGGGGGGCAATTTAAGAAAATCCGGTGGGCGTGTCCTGCGCCAACATGGTTGGTGCGACCAAGTCATTAAATACATAAATAACGTTCGCCCTCCAAATCCTGAAACGGTTTTCGGAATTAGGTAAATATATCTATGGTTCTCGTAATACCTGGGGTCGTCTTCGAAGAGATTCCTGTACATGGCGTTCGGCGGGTCCAATGTTCTACCAAAGTTCAGGAAAGCGGGCGAATATTCCGTTGAGTCATGACGTGAAGTATTGATAGCAAACACAATTTCGGCTGAATGTTTGTCCCAGTGCTTGTGGTTTTCTTCGTAAAATTGTGTCAGTCTTGGCTGTCTTGTTGGTTCGTTCGGTCGGATTATCTTGGGGGGCGTAAACTGTGACAAGACGATGCTGGATAACCATTTCGCTTAAGATTTTTTGTAACGAACGACCGGTATACTGTGTGGCGTTATCTGTAAGGACGACATGAGGATAGCCAAATGTGGTAACCACTTCTTCATATAACGCTTGCGTAACGGCCTTTGACGTGGCTTTACGAAGGAGGCGCTATTATACCCACTCCGTCAATCGGTCTTGAAACACAGCCAGATAATTATTTTCTTTCGTCGAAGTCGGTAACGGCCCGACTAGATCACTAGTCACTATTTCCCAGGGCCGGTGGTTCGTTGACGGTCGCATTTGTCCGGCCTATGTTGTGCTGAGATGATTTGTACCTACGGGCGATTCTGGCGGTGGTTTTAGCAATACTTTGATGTCCTTCAGCCGGTGAATCATTGGAGTTGGAGTTCTGGTTAAAGTATGTATGGCAAATGGTTTGAGTTAATACTGTTTAAAGAAACTATTGGCATTACCATTGTATTACTAGGTTTGGTTTTCCGGCTGAGAAAAAACCTAAAAATTTTTTTCTTCGGTTGGAACGGTAGTAGGGGTGCTGACGTCGTTTCTAGGAACGTCATAATTTTCGTAATTAGGTTGATCATATTAATAAGTATTTTCATACGCGTTGTCAGTCAAGGGGTCACAATAACCGTATTGATTTTGATCGACACAATCATTTGATTGCTTTAATTCGGTATTAAACGTTTGGGCAGGCGGTCGATGAAAAGTTGCCAAGCCGGTAAAATGTACTCTTTGTAGAAATAGTCAGGGGCGTAGGCGTATCGTTTGCATTTTGACCATTTTTATTAATTGCGTTAAACTGTGGCCTTCGATAGTTGTTCCGTTATGGCCTAAAAAAGTTTTTATTCTGTTGGCTGAAAACTGGCACATTGAAAAAAATCTTTGTTGAGATAGGTAAGGCCTGGGTTGAATATTTATTTTCTCTCGAGTAAATGGTGTGTTTTATCTAAAATGATTATTGGGCGTGTGCGCATTTAAATTTGGATACTTTGAAAAATTATTCATTGCTTGCTTTGGTGGTCTAAATTTTGATTTTGTGCGTGTTTAGGCGTAAACTTATTTTGACTATTTTGGTGATTATTTTAATTGTTTTAGTTTCAAAAATGTTGAAAATATTATTATCTTCTCTGATTACAAACTGTATTGCTACGCTGAGATCTCTAGGTTTCATGCAGCGAATAGTGTTTCCTAGTGATTCTCGTAACCCAAATAAAAAAGTTCTTAAAGCTAAATTATTCTACAACTTACGTTTTAGAACTTCAGATTCATTGTCAGTTTTGGGGCAAATGATAAAACTATATAGAAAGTTTAAAATGTTAAGAATTTGGTCGTTAAATTGTTATGGTCTTTCTTGGAATAATTGTTTTATCATACCTAAATTTCGATTTAGGCAATTTTCTTTCCTTTGATCAACAGAGTTACGAATAAGGGTTGATTTAATATCCTCCCAAGAAATGCAAGTTTGAATGGTTATTACCAATTTGGCATTTCTGCTTAATTTTGAGATAAGAGTTATTGCTATGTTCGAGTTTTTGTAACCGTTTTTCAAGATTTTTTTGTATTTTTGGATGAAAATATCAAAACTCGCAGCTTAGCTATACTTTTTTGTAACCGCTGCATTTATTATTTTAACCATCGCTATTATTACAGTTACTATAGATATGTTACCGTTACATAGACGAATTGTGTGAGTTGGGTAGTAGGTTTGGGTAAGTTTTTACAGATTTGATTTATACACTGAACATTGGTGTTTTCGTCAACCACGTCCTAAAATAAACCTATGGGATGATTGCAGCAAGTTATTTTCTTAGTTTCATAAATGGTCCGGGTCCGAAAGACAAAAGACAAAAATTTTCGCATAAAATAAACCTATGGGATGATTGCAGCAAGTTATTTTCTTAGTTTCATAAATGGTCCGGGTCCGAAAGACAAAAGACAAAAATTTTCGCATAAAATAAACCTATGGGATGATTGCAGCAAGTTATTTTCTTAGTTTCATAAATGGTCCGGGTCCGAAAGACAAAAGACAAAAATTTTCGCATAAAATAAACCTATGGGATGATTGCAGCAAGTTATTTTCTTAGTTTCATAAATGGTCCGGGTCCGAAAGACAAAAGACAAAAATTTTCGCATAAAATAAACCTATGGGATGATTGCAGCAAGTTATTTTCTTAGTTTCATAAATGGTCCGGGTCCGAAAGACAAAAGACAAAAATTTTCGCATAAAATAAACCTATGGGATGATTGCAGCAAGTTATTTTCTTAGTTTCATAAATGGTCCGGGTCCGAAAGACAAAAGACAAACATTTTCGCATAAAATAAACCTATGGGATGATTGCAGCAAGTTATTTTCTTAGTTTCATAAATGGTCCGGGTCCGAAAGACAAAAATTTTCCAGGGGAGTTTTCGCTATTATTTCAAAATCCGCTAACACACTTCTTAAACGATAATTTCAAGCAAAAAATGCAATTTTTTTAAAATACATTCGTTATTCCTTAGAAAATGTAGAAAAAATTGTTTACGCAACACATGTGATACTGACAGGTAAAAACTGAGGTCAAGTTAGAAAAAAGTATAACTACTAGTCCGTCATAAATTCTCCGGCCCAATGTCAATAATGCAACTAACATTGTTATTATAAGAAAATTCGTCCGATTGAATTTAAAATGAAGTGTAGGTACCTACAGCGAATGCCTACAATTTAGCAAAACAATACAAAGTCAAAACGTACTTTCCCAAAATTTACAATAATAAATCAGTACTGGGCAAAAATGATAAAATGAAAAAACTGTGCAACAGCAAAACAGAAATTGGTCAAAACGTACTGGCCTAAAACTTTACAATACTAAAACGTTACAAGGTCAAAACCGTATAAACATAAAATAGTTTAACATATTGCCGCTAGATGGCGATGCGGTGTAACGGACACCATTTGATTTGTTAGTCAGCCTGACAGCGTCTTCTGTACTTTAGGTACCATCGGCCAATTGAAATTAGGTAGTAACTATCTAAGGGCCTTATTCAAACTCCTCCCTTGGAGGGAGCCAACCCAAATCAACCCATTCTATAGAATAAAAAACAAGCGCGGCAAAGCCGTTACGAAAAGCTTGTCCGCATCTTATTTGTCGGCTATATGTACTACCATCTAGCGGCAATATATTACATAGGTTTTCCTGTCCAGCTGTTGTCAGCCGTATAGTGTGTCGCCATCTACCGAAAATATGTTACACTATTTACGTTTGTACGATTTTGCCCTTTTCCGTTATAATATATTTCAATTTTGTGATAGTGCAGTTTTTCGTATTTATTGTTTTTACGTAGTGCTGTTATGAACCTATACTTAATTATAATTTTCGTTTTTTGTAATGCACTTTTTGATAAATTATGCTCACCCACTTACAGCTTATTCCAAAGTCTGAGTACCAAATTCATGATGGTCACCAAAGATCGAGTTATAGTGCTTCCGATGTCAGTTGGCAAAATTATAGAATTCCGCATCGTTCCTCGTATATTTTTATGATTTTTATGGCACTCTACGTGGGTTAGACCTCTCACGTCAAACACATTCAGGTTGAAGAAAAAAGCTTATTGGTCACCGAAAGGGTGTACGGGGTTCTGATTGGGTGAGCGATAGGCAGGTACTTAATCCCTATAATGGGGTATTACCTTTATTTACGTATATTCGTAGTCAGTGCGGTGACAAGTTTGTGGTAAATTGAAATAAATTTTAGTAAAAGCTTTCTTGAATTATTTTGTGATTAAACATGGCAATGTGGAGACCTGGGATTAATGACTTTCAGGTTGTTGAGTCCGCGGTGAGTCTTGTTGAAGAGTCTGTGGAAGTGGAATCTCCCGAATTTGCAAATAAAGACATACGTGTACACAATCAAAGACTTATTTTGAACATTTACAAATGTTTAAAAGAAGAAAACCATAACTGAGCAGTGTTTACTGGATTATAAGAGCAGGAGATTTGATCGATCATTCTGTAAAGCGTAAAAGAGTTGGCCAAATTTTCAAAAAGCTTGATGCCGGTGATCAGGATTTTATTAGGCGAATTGTTTATGGATATTAAAGCAAAAATAACGTGCCAACGTTAAAAATGATTCGAAATAAGTTACAGGAATATCCAAATTATACATACAAATATTTACAGACATTACGCGAAGCGTTAATGCAATGGGGTTTTCATTATAAAAAACTAGACAGACGGAATTTTTTTACAGCACTCCGAGTACTTGCGGACCATTAAAAAATATCGACAAGAAAAAATAAATATTATATACCTGGATGAGATGTGCTATGACACGCACGATGTTGTGCCGTACGATTGTATTGATGACAGCAAAAAGTGTACGTTAAGTGGCACGCATTCTCGGGCAAAACAAGTAATCATTTTACATGCTGGAAGTGAATTGGGTTTTGTTCCAAATGCGCTGCTGCTATCTGCAAAAAATATTAAACAATCTTCTGCAGACTATCACGAAGACATGACGGCATTGGTCACCGAAAGGGTGTACGGGGTTTTGATTGGGTGAGCGATAGGCAGGTACTTAATCCCTAAAATGGGGTATTACCTTTATTTACGTATATTCGTAGTCAGTGCGGTGACAAGTTTGTGGTAAATTGAAATAAATTTTAGTAAAAGCGTTCTTGAATTATTTTGTGATTAAACATGGCAATGTGGAGACCTGGGATTAATGACTTTCAGGTTGTTGAGGAGTCCGCGGTGAGTCTTGTTGAAGAGTCTGTGGAAGTGGAATCTCCCGAATTTGCAAATAAAGACATACGTGTACACACTCAAAGACTTATTTTGAACATTTACAAATGTTTAAAAGAAGAAAACTATAACTGAGCAGTGTTTACTGGATTATAAGAGCAGGAGATTTGATCGATCATTTTGTAAAGCGTAAAAGAGTTGGCCAAATTTTCAAAAAGCTTGATGCCGGTGATCAGGATTTTATTAGGCGAATTGTTTATGGATATTATAGCAAAAATAACGTGCCAACATTAAAAATGATTCGAAATAAGTTACAGGAATATCCAAATTATACATACAAATATTTACAGACATTACGCGAAGCGTTAATCCAATGGGGTTTTCATTATAAAAAACTAGACACACGGAATTTTTTTACAGCACTCCGAGTACTTGCGGACCATTAAAAAATATCGACAAGAAAAAATAAATATTATATACCTGGATGAGATGTGCTATGACACGCACGATGTTGTGCCGTACGGTTGTGTTGATGACAGCAAAAAGTGTACGTTAAGTGGCACGCATTCTCGGGGAAAACAAGTAATCATTTTACATGCTGGAAGTGAATTGGGTTTTGTTCCAAATGCGCTGCTGCTATCTGCAAAAAATATTAAACAATCTTCTGCAGACTATCACGAAGACATGACGGCAGAATGGTTTGAAAAATGGTTTTACGAACAACTTATATCAAATATTCCGCAAAATTCGGTTATCGTACTTGACAATTAATCGTACCATTCGCGCCAAAAGACAAAATACCAAACAGCAATACAAGAAAAGGTGACATGATTAAGTTCCTGGAAACCAGAGGGTTCGAAATGCCAGAGAAGGCTTTGAAAAAATTATTATTAGAGCTGATTAAAATGCAAAATTTTGAAAAAGACTATGTCGTTAATAACCTCGTGGAGCAATACGGCCACATCGTTTTACGACTTCCGCCATATTTTTGCTTTTTAATCCGATCGAAATAGTTTGGGCCACAATGAAGAAACAAATACGAAGAAATAATAATACACCACAATTTAGTGAGTGGCTTTTAATTACTATTAGAAATGTGATTAGCCAAATAGGTGAAACAGACCTATGAAAAAACCACGTTGTTGGAAAGGAAAATCAATATCACGTTCCACCACCGATTAATCAAATAATTATTTCATGTAATAATGACTCCAGTTCTGAAAACCCGGATAATGATAATATGTAAGAAAAATCACCACGTCCTAAATTACTAAGTTCACTTAAAATTTTTAATGATGTATAATATGAATTTTCCTTAATATTATAATATTTACTTTAATTTGACCAGGATATTTTCTTTCTTTCTAAATATTCTTCAATATTATTTGCCTGCCTCCGCCTCTGTGTCACGAAGAAGATGCCGACGTGTTAGGAGGTTTTGGTGTTCAGACCGTGTCACCTGACATTGGAAGTTTAAGTTTCCCAAAACCAATTGTTTCCAAAGTCTATTAAGACTACGTTTGTTCTTGAGTTTAGGTTGAGTTGTAATTTACTTCTAGAAGGAAAAAAATGCCAAATTTGATACCATGTCATATGCAGAAAAAAGAAGTTTTAAATTTCTGACTAAGTTTACCTTTTCAGTTTGAACCGACTTTAAACATGATGCAGTGAAAGTTTTCCTTCAATTTTTTTTTGAAATTCACCACTGCACTTTTAATATATTTTAATTAGTTTTACTTATAACTAGCATTACATTAATCTTTAAATCATTAAAATGCCGTGAAAACGAGCCATTTTAATTGATTTTATTACACGAAATAAACAAACAAGCAAGCTTTTTCTGATTCAAGCAATTAATCAAGTTGGCCATGATTGTCTTTTGAGCCTATACTGAATGTAAGAAAGTTTTGTAAAATAAGACGGTCGGTGGCGGAGCGAAAAGGGTTTCTTACCCTCGATTGAAAGATCCTGATTCTTGCAGAATATCGCAAGTTCAGAACTTTTTTTTTAATTTTTAAAGCAATTAGATGATATATTTTTTTAACCTTGAATTTGATGTAGTAGATTTTATTGGGTTATAGGGACAGCAAAAAGGATACCTATTTTTTACGGTAACGTTTTGTTATAGTTAGACAAAGTATTAAGTTAAAATGTAATGATAAAAAATGTTTTCACGAGATATACTCACTCAGGAGGACAGGCTCATGCTATGTTCTGAATAACAGCCCACCAAATCCAGTCTCATGGCTCCTTTTTTGGCATATATATATTCATTATTATTATTATTATTATTTAATTTTTTTATCATTTTTGATGATTTTGGAGCTAAAACTTTTTTTGTGATTAGAACACCCACATTGGGTCAGACATTACAGCTGTGAATGAATTTTGGTTTGATGGTAGTTCAATAAGTTTGGTTGCGCGCTTTTATTAAAGAAATTATGCATGCTTTCATTAAAAACAGTTATTATGGAGACTAAGCAGCGTAATTTAAAAAAAAAACCGAAATTTAACGTTAATTGATTTGAATTCTGAGAATTAAAAAACGATTGGAAAAGAGGAATAAAAAAAAATGTTGAAAACAACTGTTCTTCTTCAATTTGTATTATTACATTTTAACTTAATGGTCTGTCTAACTAGTGTCTCTCAGTTAAGAACCAGTTGAAGATCAAAATTTTAGGTCATCTTTAGGATTTATTTTTTGGTAATTATGCACTAACGGTGGGCCATAAAAAACCGGACAAAATGTTTTCCGTTATAACTTTCGAACCATGCCACCGATTTTAATGCAACTTACCGCTTTTTGCAGGGAATTGAGCAATACTTTGAATAAAAATATTTTTTGTCCGCCATCATAAAATCTAAGACGGCAGAAAGAAACAAAATTTACCCTTCAAAGAGCCACGTTTATTCTTATGTTACGGAAAATTTTTGGACTTTTTTATGAACTCGTAAAAAAGCTCTGTTTCTGTCACGCAGAACGAGGTGCGAATCATTAAAATCGGTTAAGTGGTTCCCAAAAAAAATAAAAAAATTTCAATCAGTGTTTTACGGATTATGCGATTGCCGTCTCAATTCTGTCTGCATACATTTTCTCATAAATTCATTATTACAAAACCGATTTCAATGAAATAAAAAGCATCATGGCGAAAATCGATTGTTTTTTAACCACTGCTATTGAAATTTGCCGCCACCTTGAAATCCAAGATGGCAGACAGAATCAAACTTGACCCTTCAAAGAGGCTCGTTTATTCATATTTTCTGAAAACTTTTTAATTTTTTTTATTTGTAGAAAAGTTCTGCTTTTACCACGCACAACAGGGTAAAAATTATTAAAAGCGATTTAATGGTTCTTAAAAAATTAATTTTTATTACCATCACTGTTTTCCAGATTATACGATTGCCTTCTCAATGCCGTCTGCATTAATTTCCTCATAAATTAATAATTACTGAACCGATTCTAATTTAATAAAAAGCATCATGACAAAGATCGATTGAACTTAAAAAACCACTATTAAAATTTGTCTTAATTTGTAAACCCAAGATTGCGGACAAAATCAAATTTGATCCTTCAAAGACGCTCGATGATTCTTATGTTTCCCGAACCTTTCGACTTTTTTTTAAATTTTAAAAAAACTTCTGTCTCCGCCGCGTATAACTAGGTACAAATCATTAAAAACTGTTTAGTTGTTATTAAGAAATTAATTTTTTATTCACTTATTGTTTTACAGACTATGGGTACGAATGGTACGATTGCCTTGCTGATTCTGTCTGCCTTCGTTTCCTCATAAATTCATTATTACTAAACCGATTTTATTAAAATAAAAAACATCATGGCGAAAATCAATTGCTCCTTGGAGATTACTATTGAAATTTGGCGCCATAAAATTCAAGATGGCGGATTAAATCAAATTCTCCCCTATATAAAGGAACATTTTTTCATATGTTGCTGTTAAATCTAGTTTAGCTTCTTTAAAGGGATAAATTTGGGTTTCCAAATGGCGACAAATTTCGACAGTGATCTGACTTTTTGATCTTCGCCATGATGTTTTTTATTTTATTCAAATCGGTTGGGTATCAATTTGAGAAGACAATCGTATAATCTGGAAAACAGAGATGGAAAGAAAAATTAATTTTTGGAGAACTACTATACCGATGTTGATGATTTATACCTCGTGTTGTTAAAAAAATATTTAAAAGTTTACAGAACATTTAAATAAACGAGCCTATTTAAAGGGACAAGCTTGATTTTGTCCGTCATCTTGGATTTCAAGATGGCGACAAATTTCAATAGCAGCAGTTACAGAACAATCGATTTTCGCCATGAAGGCTTTTTATTTCATTAAAATTGGTTTAGTAATAATAAATTTATGAGAAAATGTGTGCAGACAGAATTGAGACGGCAATCGCATAATCCGTAAAACACTGATTGAAAATTTCTTATTTATTTTAGGAACCACTTAACCGATTTTAATGATTTATACCTCGTTCTGCGTGGCAGAACCAAGGCTTTTTTACGACTTTATAAAAAGATCCAAAAAGTCTCGGCAACATAAGAATTAACGAGGCTCTTTAAAGGGTAAAGTTTGTTTCTGTCCGCCATCTTAGATTTTAAGATGGCGAAAAAAAAATACTTTTAGTCAAAGTTTTGCTCAATTCCCTGCAAGGAACAGTTTGTTGCATTAAAATCGGTGGTATAGTTTTTAAGTTATAACGGAAAACATGTTGTCCGGTTTTTTATGGCCCACCCGCTATATAGGAGGTTTTCGGCCAATTTTTAGTTTAAAGGTTACAAAATTTTCAGTTACGTTAGGCCGACTTCCACATTTCAAAAGTGTAGGTAAAGGTAAAACAATTAATGCAAAGTAATAAATTCACATAAAAATATAACCTCAAAATTACTCACATTTTCAGTCCGATTGGTCATGGCCTGTTTGATAGTTCAAAGCCAATTTTTAGTTTAAAGGTTACAAAATTTTCAGTTACGTTAGGCCGACTTCCACATTTCCTTGAAAAAAAATTTAAAAAACTCAAAACAAGACAACCGAAGTCTACAAAAACACCCTTTTTTAATACAAAAATAGAGTTTGATCTTGATTTAGCGAGTAATCGAGATTAGTTCATCTGGAATACGTTCAGATTATACGCCGGATGTCTTCGAGTGATATTTCTGTCTCTCTATCTGTGAATTCCGAAAAAAAAAACATTATTTTCATTCCATTTAAATGTTATTATAACGTTTTTTTTATTTGTGCCTAGTGAAGAGCTACTTTTAATATTTTGTATGATTTGACTTTTGGAAAGTTCCCTTTCCCTATAATCATTAGTTTTAATATCCCAAATATATTCTGGTAACGTCCGATTACAAATTTACTAAATACATCTTAAATCGTTTAAAATATTCTTCAAAACAATAGTAAAAATGTCCCGGAAATGCCCCAAAAATGTCTCAGATTTATGCCTAGGGAAGTCTTAAATCGACATCCTTAAGACGCACATCTGGTTTTGTAACAAAATGTGTCCTAAAGTCGTCTGAATGTTCTGAGCGGACATACTATGGACGTCTTTGGTACGTCTTTGTGCTACTTGGGAAGTTATAATTAAAATGATCTTGAATTTTATATTTTCGTTAAAGCAAAAACCTAAAAAGCAACACAAAAAAGACAAATTCTTCCATGCAAAAGTTTTAGTTAAATTTAAAATAGGTACCTCTTCAGTTTTTTTTAAATATCGCAGCAGCTTGCATTTTTCAATACACTCAAAACGACGAACTAACCCAAAGTAATAAATGAAAACCCTAAAATGAAACGGAAAAAAACACCTAGAATACCTAGTTACACAACATCTAAAAATAAAGTCTATAGGTAGTGTAAACTACAATAATTAATACATAGCAAAAACATATCATTTTAAAATAAGATATTTTAAAACCCAATATGGAAAAAGTGTAGGTAAAGGTAAAACAATTAATGCAAAGTAATAAATTCACATAAAAATATAACCTCAAAATTACTCACATTTTCAGTCCGATTGGTCATAGTCTGTTTGATAGTTTCTTGTTTGTAGTAAGTTAATTTTGCGGCGTAGCCAGCTTGTGTAGATTAGTAGATGGTTAAATAGATAATTCTTTTTGCGTAAGTTTCACCAAATTAAATCGATTTAAAAGCGCAGTTTAAAGCAACCGTAGCAACTGTCGAAAATAACAGACATTGTTTGCCTGCCAAATTATTTCGAAGATCTTATGGTCAAGCCATGACGAACCCTAAAATAACTTTCTTAAATACCTGTTAATTTATTTTTAAAAATACATTTAAATTTTTTTTAATAATAACAGTGGATACCAAGTTTGTTTCCTAATTGCGTGCGTAAACTTTTTGCACGCATTTACATGCGAAATGTGTGAATTTCCCGCATGCGATGGAAAAATACATAAAAAAATGTTTTTCAAGTCATACACATAATATGGAGTGCCTGTAGAACTTTATTAAAAAATTAGCCTACGTAATACTTATTTATTTACCTAACTAGTACGGAAAGTGGTACTTTTGCGCAGTTGACCGAACAACGCGTATTGGAGTTCGGTCAGGCCATCAAGAACGGAAGTCACTTTACGCATGTATTAGGTAAAATGTTCTTTCTACGAGCCACCAATCGTCGCTGATTTATTAGAAATTAAATTTTTTAAATAAAAATTTTATTTTGTTGAATAAAAAATTAATTAAAACGTTAATGAACATCGTTATATTTTGTACTTCATTTTAAATTTTTTCCGATATAAAAATATGAGTGCGAAAAAGTAACTTTACCGTAGTAGTGCGGAAAAGTAAAGTACTTTGTGCTACTTTCCGCACGTTCGTAAGAAAAAGTATTTTTCGAGCACAGCGTGAACTGCAGTTCCAAGTGTTTTATGCAAGTAGGAAACTAAACAGGTGCGTAGTTGCTTTTTCGCCCTTGACCTCCGTCACGTACAGAAAAGTTTCACCTTCCGCACTTGTTAGGTAAATAATAATGGAAAATTTAAAAATTAAAGAAATATTCTGAAAAGGAAAGTATATTATAGATGTTAATGATGGTTTTCCATTATTTAAAAATAAATAATATATACTATAATTTTTATTTAACACATAGAAAAGTATCCTTACGTTTTTATTAAATACAAAAAAATCTTATGTAGATGAGGTTAAATTTTTGTATGTGTTTCTCATTTTAATTTTTTTTAAATTATACTGCCTATGGAGTTACTGCTTTTTAGTTAAGGACGGCAGTATATTATTATGTATTTATATATTATGATATAAAGAGTGTATGTTTGTTAAAACTTTTTATTTATTATATTTACATATAATAACATCCAAGCATTTTAAAAAAAGTAGGGTTAGGGTGAAAACTCGTAAAAAATGGCTTCGTGATCATGCGCGAAATGTGATTTCACATGACATAAATAACATAAGAAAAAATGATAAAAGTTGGACATCTTTTTATGTCTCATGTTAAGTTATTTTATGCTGTTATTCTTCTGTATAAACACCAACAGGGTTTGTCATAAGCTCAACTCTTATTTCGTTTTATGTTCTGTCTTAGTTTATGTCTCATCTTATCTTATTTTTCTGTATAAACCCAGCATTACCTACCTATTTTGTCCATCATATTTTAATTAATTGCACTATTTATAAAAAAAAACCTTGGCAAAAAAATGAGCTGACTATGGATAATATTAAAACTATGAAAGTAGCTAGTTATAAATAAATACCATACGCACATCTTACATTTTTTTCTACTTATGTAGGATATTCAAAAATGTCGCAGCTGGGGTCGTTTGATTAAATCAATTATAGTGTAATTAATTAAGGTTAGTTACTGTATTGTTTTTATTAGAAAGTCGCAAAAATATCCTAAAAAAACTTATTTCTTTTCTATATTTATTAATTATATTTTGAATTTATTGCAACACAAGTTGCACGCCAATGGCGACCTATGAAAAGATGGCGTCGGAAAACATATGATAATTAACCTTTGAAATATTTGGTTTTGACCTGCAATCTACAGTTTTTGGCACACCACGCACTTTGCCATATCACTATTGTCACAAACACTGAAAAATCTATCGGAAAAATATTAAAAACTGTCCAATAATCTGTAAAATATACCAAAAACCCAATTCCACTAAAACGACAACTACGTCTACAAATAATAAATGGAGCAGAGTACACGCGATTATATAGCTGACCCGCCACAAATGCGAGGTTGCCAGGTTGTTGTAGGTTTCATTCCCGATATATATTGGAAATTAAAAATAATAATTTTTTTGGTCAAAATTCAGGTATTTTGTCTGATATTTCCTTTGAAATATTTGGTTTTGACCTGCAATCTACAGTTTTTGGCACACCACGCACTTTTCCATATCATTATTGTCACAAACACTGAAAAATCTATCGAAAAAATATTAAAAACTGTCCAATAATCTGTAAAATATACCAAAAACCCAATTCCACTAAAACGACAACGACGTCTACAAATAATGAATGGAGCAGAGTACACACGATTATATAGCTGACCCGCCACAAATGCGAGGTTGCCAGGTTGTTGTAGGTTTCATTCCCGATATATATTGGAAATTAATTTTTTGGTCAAAATTCAGGTATTTTGTCTGACATTTCCTTTGAAATATTTGGTTTTGACCTGCAATCTACAGTTTTTGGCACACCACGCACTTTTCCATATAACTATTGTCACAAACACTGAAAAATCTATCGAAAAAATATTAAAAACTGTCCAATAATTTGTAAAATATACCAAAAACCCAATTCCACTAAAACGACAACTACGTCTACAAATAATGAATGGAGCAGAGTACACACGATTATATAGCTGACCCGCCACAAATGCGAGGTTGCCAGGTTGTTGTAGGTTTCATTCCCGATATATATTGGAAATTAAAAATAATTATTTTTTTGGTCAAAATTCCGTTATTTTATCTGATATTTCGACCGAAGAAATAAGGTTTCAAGTACCATAACACGTACCTATACATTATAAATTCTTTATTGATTTAAAATTGTGAAGATTCAAAGAAATTTAAATCCAATATTATATATACCTCAATATCATTATGTATGTGAAAAAAACATACCAGAGAATTTGCATAAATGCAGGTAAATGATAAAAAAAAGTAATAAAAATAATGTGTTTGTAAAAACATTACGTGCGTAGATACAACTTTCAGCGAAATCTGGCATCGGCGCCAAATTGTTTACCTTATATCTGATCGCAACTGTGGTAAACATAATGTCTCTATTTAAGTTATACCTTTATGTTTTAAACACTTTACACTTTGAGAAATTACAATTTTTGTTTTTTTTTGGATAAAAATTTCAAAATAAAAATCATATGCACGATACCACTCAAGATGACAGACAGATGACGAAACAGAAATTTTTAGCAAACATTTGCCTTAAATTATGTCTATATTTCTGTAAAATACTTTTTTATTGCCTGCTGTCTCTCTCCAATAACCTGAGATATTTTTCATTTTAACAGAAAAGAAATGTTTTTTGGCAGTACTTTTTTTGAACGCTAAAAAAACAGTGAAAACTTTTAGTATTTTATTCTAGAAATCGAAAGTTTGGAATATTTTCTCTACTGATTTTGGTTTTCTCGATTTTCAAAAAACACTTACCCATAGAGAAAAGATACAAAGTTATTGATTATTTTGTATTGTTATTGCAAAATACCACAGAAAAACTGCTTTTTTTCTCAAAATATTCCATATTTTAGGAGAAAATACCCTAAAACATTTGGCACATATTAGCTTCATCATCTTTGTTTGAGGTTATAAAGTTGATGATTTTTTAGGCCACCTCTGAGGGGTGGTTTAAATTTATAGCCCCCAGAAAGGATTGTTTTGTGGCAATTGGTAATAAGTTCCTTTATAATTTCCCTAAGCAACCGTTTTTGCAAGAATTAATTTACCTTGTTTAATATCCCAAGTTGTTCATTAATCAATAAAACACCTCCAATTTTTCCAGAAAAACGCCAGGTTTTCAACCCGTTTTCACCACAAAGAATATATTTATGAGGGCACTACGAGGCAAAACAAACTGATTATGCACGAAAACTGTCTCCAATGAAAAACATCCAAAACAACTGTACCTATTCATTTATTTACAAACAGAACTGAAATTAAAACATTGAGTTTATCTAAAAGCTTAATCATCAAACAAAGCTTTCCACTGAAAAATTACACTCAGCACCGAACAGTTTGTTGAGCCGACATGACTCCTTTGTAAACGCATCAGTTGGATTCAGGTCTGTTTTTAGCCGCATTTTTTTTCATGACCTACTTTGATGAAATATTTTTATTTGTAGTTTGCAATTGCGATGGGTTTGTGTTTGTAAAGTTTTTTCATACTTATAATATATATAGATAGATATAGATAAAAACCCCTTTTAAATAAATACAAAGTTAATCTAATTCTTATTTTATGATTATATATATTGAAATGGTTTTGTGACAGTGAGTATTAATCCCGAAAATCAATAAACAAGGGTCAGTTTTGATAAGAGTAACATATAACGTCAATTTTAATTTCACTTAAACTTAGGACCTGTCTAAAACAGGCTAAACCCTTTTAGTAAATCCCACTGAAAGAGTCTGTTGTGGTCTATTGTTGCTGGTCGCATGGCAAGTATTTTCTAAATGCTCCGAAGAAACTAGGTAGCTCCTTTCGTCTATCAATAATCATAAACATTCTGTCAATTTTAGTTTTTGACTCTTTGATTGTTACCATCAGAGATTCTCCCAAGTCCTGAATATCATTAACTTCAAGTTTCGCTAATTATTCGCGGCGACAGGCTCCGCACATGCTAAATATCAAGGCCACTTTGACTAATAAAAAAAAACCTCTTCTGGTGCCTCAATTAAAAACTTTTCGACTTCCTCTTTGCTCAAAATTTTGGATTTCTTGGGTTTATAACCATCCGATTTTTGTTTTAGAAAAGCAATCAGTTTCGGGAATTTGCTTATATCCACACCAATATTGAGGTTTAAGGTAGCTTTAAGCATGGAATAATAGCTCCACAACGAGGACGCTTTGTAATTCTTGGACTTTTCATTAAAATAAGCTAGCATAACGTTTTCATTAGGTTGACTTACGGCTACAGACTTTTCCATGAGCCATGCGGAAAATTCTTTGTAGTGCTTTTCATAGATCTTCCTTGACTTTAATGGCAGCAGATCTTGCTTTGCTTCGTCTACAGACTTCAAAAGTTCTCGAGGTAGCTCAAATTCCGAAGAATTCATTTTTATGTCATTTTACTTAAAAAATGAAAGGTTGTTTATCGGTTGCTATTACGAAACAATAAAATTGAACCGTTGCTAGGGAAGCTAAGCAACTGCCTCCTTTGATGAACAGTGGTTTGACACATATCATTATGTAATATTATGACAAAATATTACGGCAAGTTACCATTATTGTACCAAATCCAAGTTAAATAAAAGAAAAATTAAACCTAGTTTAAAAATAAATACTCGCTATTGCATAAAATATTGTATGTATCTCGACCTTAAATTGCGTTTAACGCCCTCAGCGTGTTATAGCCCTCGACTAACGGCTCAGACTATAACTTTCACGCCGCGGGCGGTAAACGCCTACTTTACGACTACGATACATAAATAACTATTAAGCCTTAAATTACCATCATGGCTTGACCATTACTGTCAGAATTTAATCCTAGAAGTGTCAATATGACAAAGCTTTTTTTGAGAAATTTTTGCCGCTTTTTAAAAGTTTTTGTGTTATTTTCGATACTTTTGCTTTGCCTTTGATGTGGCTTGAAGCATATAAGGAGTAAATTTTGAGTAAATTAAAAACTAAAAAGTACTTGGCAAATTCTCTAAAATACAGAAATTATTTTGTTTTAAAAATGTGGAAAAATCCTATTACGATAGCAAAAACGGCTATGAAAATTGTCAATATTTCAAGCGTTTCAAAATTTATCTATTTTATTGTGAGTCTATAATATCCTTAACATTTTGCAGTAAGTAAAAGGAAAGTGTAGGAAAAATAAAATTTAACTACGCTATAAAATTTTCCGCACATACTTGTGTAACAAAATAAAAAGGCAGCAACATTTTAATCTCTAAATTTGTGGGCTGGAGAGGTTTTAGCGCGGTATCTCAAAATTACACTCTTTGAGAATATATTAAAAGTCCGTGTGAATCTATGGGTGAGCCATAAAAAAACCGGACAAAATGTTTTTCGTTATAACTTTCGAACCATACAACCGATTTTAATGTATCAAACTGGTCTCTGCAGGTAATTGAGCAAGACTTTGAGTAAAAGTAGTAGAAACCAACTTTACCCTTCAAAGAGCTACGTTTATTCTTATGTTACGAAAGATATTTGGATCTTTTTATGAATTTGTAAAAAATCTCTATTTCTGCCACGCAGAACGAAGTGCGAATCATTAAAATCGGTTAAGTGGTCCCCAAAAAAAAATAAAAAAATATCAGTGTTCTACGGATTATGCGATTGCCGTCTCAATTCTGTCTGCATACATTTTCTCATAAATTCATTATTAGAAAAGCAATTTTAATGAAATAAAAGGCATCATGGCAAAAATCGATTGTTTTTTAACCACTGCTATTAAAATTTTCTGCCATCTTGAAATCCAAAATGGCGGACAGAATGAAACTTGACACTTCAAAGAGGCTCGTTTATTCATATTTTCTCAAAACTTCTTAATTTTTTTTTATTTGTAGAAAAGTTCTGCTTTCGCCAGGCACAACGAGGTATAAAATTAATTTTTGTTTCCATCACTGTTTTCCAGATTATACGATTGCCTTCTCAATTCCGTGTGAATTAATTTTCTCATAAATTCATAACTACTGAACCGATTTTAATTTAATAAAAAGCATTATGACAAAGATCGATTGAACTTTAAAGATCACTATTGAAATTTGTCGTAATTTGTAAACGCAAAATTGCGGACAAAATCATATTTGACCCTTCAAAGACGCTCGATTATTTTTATGTTTCGAGAACCTTTTCTACTTTTTTTAAATTCGTAAAAAAGCTCTCCGCCGCATATAACTAGCATTTTTTTTTCGTAATTTTTATGATCGATCGGTTGTTAAGATGATGCTTTATATTTCATTAAAATTGGTTTAGTAAAAATGATTTTGTAAAGAAATCAATGCAGAGGTGCAAGAGTCTAAAATGCAAACAATCGTTAACGAAAACACTGATATCTTAAGAACTACTAAGGCGATTTTCTTTATGCATGGCTCGGGGCGTGACAAACCTAAAAAATTAATATCAATTCAAAAAAGGGTAAAAAAATTACTCCCAAAAAAAATAGAGCGGCTTTATTAAATGGTGGCAAATTTCAATGGCGATCTTTAATGAAAAATCGATTCTTACCATGATGTTTTTTACTTTATCAAAATCAGTTCAGTAATGATGAGTTTATGAGGACACAATGGTCAAAACAAAAATTAATTTTTTGAGAACCACTAAACCGATTTTAATGATTCTATATGCTATGCGCGTTGGAGAAAGGGCATTTTTAGGTTCTTAAAAACTAAGCCAAAAACAAAATTATGATTGTTTTCCACAAACCAAAACTACACTTTTTTGCACTCGACGCGCGTTTCGCTAACAATGTTAGCATCATCAGGAGATGATAAACAATGAACTAAATTAATCTACGCTCTATCTTATATACAATCCTTTAGTGGGCGGAGATAAGACTAATAATTTGTGATTGATCACGATATTTAATCCTATCTCCCCTCAACCAAAGAATAAAGTGTACTAAACGGGATGGGTCCTCTATCTTTATTTAAACTATTTCTGGATTTAATGATTTCCATACTTTCATATGCATTCAAAAGTCTTTTGTTTGGTACACTTTTTAGAAGTTTTAGGTTATCTAATGTGAATCTATGATTGTTTTCAAAAGCATGCTCGGCCACACTTGACTTTTCTGTTCTTCCGTATTTTAAGTGTGCTAAATGTTCTTTAAAACGTGTTTGAATAGAGCGTCTCGTTTGGCCAACATATTTTTTGTCACAATCCATGCAACTAATTTCGTAAATTCCACTTTTCTCTAGAACTGTAGTTTTAACCTTGGGATTTCCTAGTAAACTTCTTATTGTGTTTCCGGATTGATATACTAATTTAAGACCGGTGTTATTAAATACTTTGTGTAATCCTTTCTTATAATTAGGATTATAAGGAATTGATACAAATTTTGAGTCGCAGGTATCTTTTTGTCTGAAAAAGGTAGAATTCCGAAAAGTCTTTTGAAAAGAATGTCTATTTATCAGCTTATTTATTAAGCCTTCGTCGTAACCGTTTTCGCCAGCTTTATTCCTAATCCTATTCTTTTCTGCTTCAAATCTTTCTTTGTTTAATGGGAAATTTACTAATCTATAGGTTAAAAAGTGCAAACTTGCAAGCTTATGTTGTAAGCAATGAAAAGTCATTTGGAATATACCTGTTGGTGGCCGTTCCTTTTCTGTATAGGTCAAAGTCCAATTTATTTTTATTTCTTATAACTAAAGTGTCTAGAAATGGCAGTGTACCGTTGTTCTCTGTTTCATAAGTAAATTTAATAGTGGGAAATTTGTTATTTATTTTTTCCATAAAATTTTCAACACTAGTTACTTCAGTGTTGAATACTGCAAACACATCGTCTACATACCTGAACCATACTCTGGGGAAATACTCAAATTCTTTACTTATATCTGATTCAAATTTGCTCATAAATAGGTTTGCGATTAAAGGTGCTAAACTATTACCCATTGTGTTTCCTTCTAATTGCTGGTAACAGTTATTTTTATATTGAAAGTAATTTTGATTCATGCAGAGTTTTGTTGAAGATAGGTATTCTAAAGTCTGTTTGTCTTCTAGATTGTTTTTTCTTAGTAGTTCTTCCAGGTATTGTAAGGTATTGGGGATCGGCACACTAGGGAACAACGAACTAACATCAAACGAGATTAAAATTTCACCTTCTTGGAGTGAAATATCTTTAACTTTGTTGATAAATTCAAGGGAATTTTGAACAGAAAAACCTTTTTCCTTTATCGGTAAATTTTCAAACTCGTTTGCTAGCTATTTCGAAATGTTGTAAGTAGGTGATCCTATAGCAGAAACTATGGGTCTAACCGATTTTCCAGGCTTGTGGATTTTCGGAAGACAATACAGTTTCGGCATAGTGGGATTGCTTACTTGTAGTTTATATTTAATATTGTCAGTAATAATATTGTTACATTTTTTAATTGTGTTTTTTACTTCGTTAATCATTTTTGGTAAGTGGTTCTTTGGGACTTGTTTGTAGGGTCCATTTTTTATTAGGTTATCTACCCTTTCAAAATAATCTGTTTTATCTAATATAACAACTTTATTACCCTTGTCAGCCTTAAGATAGTAAACATCTTTTTCTCTCAAACTTTTAATTGTTTTATTGTGATTTAATGTACTATTTTTATTGTTTTGAATGATGTTTTGAGAGATCTGATATCGACAAGCATCTCGCACATAGCCCTTTGTGCCTTCTGAAAGGTAAGAGATTGAACTTTCATATTTGCAATAATATCACTTAAATTATCTTTTTGTGGGGGCAGAGCAAAATTAAGACCTTTGTTTAAAAGTGATATTTCTTTCTTTTTCTTTTAAAAGAAATATCAAAGAAGCTTACTAGGAAATCCCAAGGATAAAACTACAGTTCTAGAAAAAAGTGGAATTTACGAAATTGGTTGCATGGATTGTGACAAAAAATATGTTGGCCAAACGAGACGCTCTATTCAAACACGTTTTAAAGAACATTTAGCACACTTAAAATACGGAGGAACAGAAAAGTCAAGTGTGGCCGAGCATGCTTTTGAAAACAATCATAGATTCACATTAGATAACCTAAAACTTCTAAAAAGTGTACCAAACAAAAGACTTTTGAATGCATATGAAAGTATGGAATTCATTAAATCCAGAAATAGTTTAAATAAAGATAGAGGAGCCATCCCGTTTAGTACACTTTATTCTTTGGTTGAGGGGAGATAGGATTAAAAATCGTGATCAATCACAAATTATTAGTCTTATCTCCGCCCACTAAAGGATTGTATATAAGATAGAGCGTAGATTAATTTAGTTCATTGTTTATCGTCTCCTGATGATGCTAACGTTGTTAGCGAAACGCGCGTCGAGTGCAAAAAGTGTAGTTTTGGTTTGTGGAAAACAATCATAATTTTGTTTTAGTGCGACCAAAGGTTCCAAATTCCCAACATAGTTAAAACCTAAGAATAAACGAGCTTCTTTGAACAGATAAATTTAATTGTGTCCGCCATCTTGGGTTTCAAAATGATGACAAATTTCGATGGTGATCGTTTAAGAGTTTTTTGATATTCGCCATGATGCTTTTTATTTTATTAATATCGGTTGACTATTAATTTGAGAAGGCAAGCGTATAATCTTGAAAACAGTGAGTAAAACAAAAATTAATTTTTGGAGAACAATCAAACCGATTTGGATTATTTATATCTCGTTGTGCGTGGCAAAATCAGAAGAAATTTAAAAAAATATTTAAAAGTTTACAGAACATATAAATAAACGAGCCAAATCAAGTTTGATTTTGTCCGTCAGCTTGGATTTCAAGATGGCGGCAAATTTCAATAGTAGTAGTTAAAGAACAATCGCCTTTCGCCATGAGACTTTTTTATTTCATCAAAATCGGTTTAGTAATAATGAATTTCTAAGAAAATGTATTCAAGTAGAATTGAGACGGCAATCGCATAATACGTAAAACACTTGCTGAATTTTTTTTTTATGGAGACTACTCCACCGATTTTAATGATTTGCACCTCGTTCTGCGAGGCAGAAATAAAGCTTTTTTACGACTTCATAAAAAAATCCAAAGAATTTCCGTAACATAAGAATAAACGAGGCTCTTTGAAGGGTAAAGTTTGTTTCTGTCCGCCATCTTAGATTTTAAGACGGTGGAAAAAAAATACTTCTAGTCAAAGTCTTGCTCAATTCCCTGCAAAGAACAGTTTGTTGCAATAAAATCGGTGATATGGTTTAAAAGTTATAACAGAAAACATTTTGTCCGGTTTTTTATGTCCCACCCGGTACAATAAAACGTGTAATGCAAGCAAGATATCTTGGCATCCACAGTTGAAGCACCCAACTTAGGTACCTAATCTGTGCATTGATAAAAAATTTATTTAAGTTAAATGAACAGTACACACAGTGAACCACGTGTGTGATTGAATTAAGGTCATTATTCAATTTGAATCAACCGTTAAAATTAAATTTGATGCAACCAAACATAAATAAATTATGCATTTAACATAAAGACCCATATATCCAGTGTCAAGTCAAATTTAGGAAATAACTAAAAAATAAATAAAATAACTATCAAGAAAATAACAGTTTTATATTGGTCAGTGGTCGTCTCTCTCTCTCTCTCTCTCTCTCTCTCTCTCTGCGATTTACTATGGTCTTGCATAACGTGACGTCCGACCATTTAGTGAACGGCGTGACTGAATCACTTCTGGACTATGTCCATACCCGCTCGCCAGACTGGTCTGATGAGCACCCCCTAGGAAGGCATTCTTCTTTTTCTAGAGAGATTTAGACCCAAACCCCTTTGTCAGGGCTAGAGATCTTTAACGTGCTCCACTAGGAATATGTGGATCACACGGTAAGGTCCTTTTATCGTCCTCTACGAAGGATGGTATGGAATCATGTTAGCATTCCTTCTAGCTAACACGGCGTACTCCGCTCCATACGGCGTTTTCCTTAATCTCACAAAATTATGTAATTTTGTGAGAAAAAGTCTAAGTAGACTACCGACGGCCCCGAGGATCGAACCCAGCTCCTGCTGGTATGTAACCACTATACCAACCGGGTCGGGCCAGTGGTCGTCATACTCGGGTAGCTTGCGCTTCGTCAATCCGAGAGTTGTCCCATAAAATCATCAAGAACACCATATAGGATTAGGATCAGAGATCTCCTTGCTTTTATTTTTCTGTTCCAGGCATATATGCAAAATTCTTTGATGGATGCCGGCGAGATGTTGGACTGGCGCTCGGTAGCGGTAAGTGCGGAAGCTCGTGGTCGACTAGAGAGAGGAGCTAGATGTGCGGAGTACCATACAAAACAAAAAATATTTTCTAGGACCAAATTCATCATCTACTTAACTTAAATGACAATAAGTCAAAGAATTAATCCCTTGAAAAAATAAAATTATTTAAGTCAAGCAAAATTCTTCTTCTTCAAGTTCCATGCTCTTTTCGAACGTTGGGTATCATCAGCGCGATCTGTACCCTGTCCACTGCTTTTCGGAAAAAGTGTCGTAGTACTAACACCATGCCATTGTCTAAGATTTTTTAAGCCATGATATCCGTCTACGACCCGGACGTCTTCTGCCTTCAGTTTTGCCTGCTATTATCAATATTAAAAGTTTATATTTGTCATTTATCAAAAAATTGCCAAAATATTCAAGTTTTCGTTTCGCAAAACATCCACATTAGTTACTCTGTCCATCCAAGATATCCTTAGTATTCTACGATGACACCACATCTCGAATGCCTCTAATTTTTTGCACATGGCCTCAGTCAGTCAAATTAATTAGTATAAAGTCTATTTGGTTTCCAATAATACTCTCAGGGTTGTCGGATTTCGAAGCCCAAGCATAAAGGCGTCTAGCGGGAAGTTTAAAGAAAGTATTTGACATTAAAAAATCCCTTTCCTGACAGAACTGGAAAAGGTGATCTCCACGTTCATTTGATGTACCAAGACTGTACCTTCCGACAATGTCTTCTTTTGAGGCGTTTCCAAGTTTTGCGTTGAAGACCCCCATAACAATGTTGATTTCTGTCTTTTTTGTAAAACTAAGGGCAGTTAGAACTTGGTCGTAGAAGGCCTCCCCGTCATCATCTGAATATTTACTGGTTGGAGTGTATACTTCAATAATATTGACATTGAAAGGCTTAAATTTTAGCTAAAGAAATATGACTCGAACCGACACAGGAATAAAAGAGATAACAAATTTTTAAATTTCTTTTTTCAAATTGACTGCTACGCCGCGCCGTTATAGTGGTTTTGGCCGTCAGTGTCTGCATAGTAGACATGGTAGTCTTCCATTCCATAATATAAGATGCTAAAAACAACACCGAAGCACACGAATTCAAAGAGAGGTATTAAGATAGTGACTACACAACCCTGATTTTATTTAGATAAAAGATGACCTGGCTTGTTCAATTCTTGCACGAACTTCTTGCATGTTGTCCCAGTTCTGATTAAGGAGGCAACCCAAGTATTTTTATGGATCTACACGTTCGACTTGCTGCCCACTTAAACTTAGGACCTGTCTAAAACAGGCTAAACCCTTTTAGTAAATCCCACTGAAAGAGTCTGTTGTGGTCTATTGTTGCTGGTCGCATGGCAAGTATTTTCTAAATGCTCCGAAGAAACTAGGTAGCTCCTTTCGTCTATCAATAATCATAAACATTCTGTCAATTTTAGTTTTTGACTCTTTGATTGTTACCATCAGAGATTCTCCCAAGTCCTGAATATCATTAACTTCAAGTTTCGCTAATTATTCGCGGCGACAGGCTCCGCACATGCTAAATATCAAGGCCACTTTGACTAATAAAAAAAAACCTCTTCTGGTGCCTCAATTAAAAACTTTTCGACTTCCTCTTTGCTCAAAATTTTGGATTTCTTGGGTTTATAACCATCCGATTTTTGTTTTAGAAAAGCAATCAGTTTCGGGAATTTGCTTATATCCACACCAATATTGAGGTTTAAGGTAGCTTTAAGCATGGAATAATAGCTCCACAACGAGGACGCTTTGTAATTCTTGGACTTTTCATTAAAATAAGCTAGCATAACGTTTTCATTAGGTTGACTTACGGCTACAGACTTTTCCATGAGCCATGCGGAAAATTCTTTGTAGTGCTTTTCATAGATCTTCCTTGACTTTAATGGCAGCAGATCTTGCTTTGCTTCGTCTACAGACTTCAAAAGTTCTCGAGGTAGCTCAAATTCCGAAGAATTCATTTTTATGTCATTTTACTTAAAAAATGAAAGGTTGTTTATCGGTTGCTATTACGAAACAATAAAATTGAACCGTTGCTAGGGAAGCTAAGCAACTGCCTCCTTTGATGAACAGTGGTTTGACACATATCATTATGTAATATTATGACAAAATATTACGGCAAGTTACCATTATTGTACCAAATCCAAGTTAAATAAAAGAAAAATTAAACCTAGTTTAAAAATAAATACTCGCTATTGCATAAAATATTGTATGTATCTCGACCTTAAATTGCGTTTAACGCCCTCAGCGTGTTATAGCCCTCGACTAACGGCTCAGACTATAACTTTCACGCCGCGGGCGGTAAACGCCTACTTTACGACTACGATACATAAATAACTATTAAGCCTTAAATTACCATCATGGCTTGACCATTACTGTCAGAATTTAATCCTAGAAGTGTCAATATGACAAAGCTTTTTTTGAGAAATTTTTGCCGCTTTTTAAAAGTTTTTGTGTTATTTTCGATACTTTTGCTTTGCCTTTGATGTGGCTTGAAGCATATAAGGAGTAAATTTTGAGTAAATTAAAAACTAAAAAGTACTTGGCAAATTCTCTAAAATACAGAAATTATTTTGTTTTAAAAATGTGGAAAAATCCTATTACGATAGCAAAAACGGCTATGAAAATTGTCAATATTTCAAGCGTTTCAAAATTTATCTATTTTATTGTGAGTCTATAATATCCTTAACATTTTGCAGTAAGTAAAAGGAAAGTGTAGGAAAAATAAAATTTAACTACGCTATAAAATTTTCCGCACATACTTGTGTAACAAAATAAAAAGGCAGCAACATTTTAATCTCTAAATTTGTGGGCTGGAGAGGTTTTAGCGCGGTATCTCAAAATTACACTCTTTGAGAATATATTAAAAGTCCGTGTGAATCTATGGGTGAGCCATAAAAAAACCGGACAAAATGTTTTTCGTTATAACTTTCGAACCATACAACCGATTTTAATGTATCAAACTGGTCTCTGCAGGTAATTGAGCAAGACTTTGAGTAAAAGTAGTAGAAACCAACTTTACCCTTCAAAGAGCTACGTTTATTCTTATGTTACGAAAGATATTTGGATCTTTTTATGAATTTGTAAAAAATCTCTATTTCTGCCACGCAGAACGAAGTGCGAATCATTAAAATCGGTTAAGTGGTCCCCAAAAAAAAATAAAAAAATATCAGTGTTCTACGGATTATGCGATTGCCGTCTCAATTCTGTCTGCATACATTTTCTCATAAATTCATTATTAGAAAAGCAATTTTAATGAAATAAAAGGCATCATGGCAAAAATCGATTGTTTTTTAACCACTGCTATTAAAATTTTCTGCCATCTTGAAATCCAAAATGGCGGACAGAATGAAACTTGACACTTCAAAGAGGCTCGTTTATTCATATTTTCTCAAAACTTCTTAATTTTTTTTTATTTGTAGAAAAGTTCTGCTTTCGCCAGGCACAACGAGGTATAAAATTAATTTTTGTTTCCATCACTGTTTTCCAGATTATACGATTGCCTTCTCAATTCCGTGTGAATTAATTTTCTCATAAATTCATAACTACTGAACCGATTTTAATTTAATAAAAAGCATTATGACAAAGATCGATTGAACTTTAAAGATCACTATTGAAATTTGTCGTAATTTGTAAACGCAAAATTGCGGACAAAATCATATTTGACCCTTCAAAGACGCTCGATTATTTTTATGTTTCGAGAACCTTTTCTACTTTTTTTAAATTCGTAAAAAAGCTCTCCGCCGCATATAACTAGCATTTTTTTTTCGTAATTTTTATGATCGATCGGTTGTTAAGATGATGCTTTATATTTCATTAAAATTGGTTTAGTAAAAATGATTTTGTAAAGAAATCAATGCAGAGGTGCAAGAGTCTAAAATGCAAACAATCGTTAACGAAAACACTGATATCTTAAGAACTACTAAGGCGATTTTCTTTATGCATGGCTCGGGGCGTGACAAACCTAAAAAATTAATATCAATTCAAAAAAGGGTAAAAAAATTACTCCCAAAAAAAATAGAGCGGCTTTATTAAATGGTGGCAAATTTCAATGGCGATCTTTAATGAAAAATCGATTCTTACCATGATGTTTTTTACTTTATCAAAATCAGTTCAGTAATGATGAGTTTATGAGGACACAATGGTCAAAACAAAAATTAATTTTTTGAGAACCACTAAACCGATTTTAATGATTCTATATGCTATGCGCGTTGGAGAAAGGGCATTTTTAGGTTCTTAAAAACTAAGCCAAAAACAAAATTATGATTGTTTTCCACAAACCAAAACTACACTTTTTTGCACTCGACGCGCGTTTCGCTAACAATGTTAGCATCATCAGGAGATGATAAACAATGAACTAAATTAATCTACGCTCTATCTTATATACAATCCTTTAGTGGGCGGAGATAAGACTAATAATTTGTGATTGATCACGATATTTAATCCTATCTCCCCTCAACCAAAGAATAAAGTGTACTAAACGGGATGGGTCCTCTATCTTTATTTAAACTATTTCTGGATTTAATGATTTCCATACTTTCATATGCATTCAAAAGTCTTTTGTTTGGTACACTTTTTAGAAGTTTTAGGTTATCTAATGTGAATCTATGATTGTTTTCAAAAGCATGCTCGGCCACACTTGACTTTTCTGTTCTTCCGTATTTTAAGTGTGCTAAATGTTCTTTAAAACGTGTTTGAATAGAGCGTCTCGTTTGGCCAACATATTTTTTGTCACAATCCATGCAACTAATTTCGTAAATTCCACTTTTCTCTAGAACTGTAGTTTTAACCTTGGGATTTCCTAGTAAACTTCTTATTGTGTTTCCGGATTGATATACTAATTTAAGACCGGTGTTATTAAATACTTTGTGTAATCCTTTCTTATAATTAGGATTATAAGGAATTGATACAAATTTTGAGTCGCAGGTATCTTTTTGTCTGAAAAAGGTAGAATTCCGAAAAGTCTTTTGAAAAGAATGTCTATTTATCAGCTTATTTATTAAGCCTTCGTCGTAACCGTTTTCGCCAGCTTTATTCCTAATCCTATTCTTTTCTGCTTCAAATCTTTCTTTGTTTAATGGGAAATTTACTAATCTATAGGTTAAAAAGTGCAAACTTGCAAGCTTATGTTGTAAGCAATGAAAAGTCATTTGGAATATACCTGTTGGTGGCCGTTCCTTTTCTGTATAGGTCAAAGTCCAATTTATTTTTATTTCTTATAACTAAAGTGTCTAGAAATGGCAGTGTACCGTTGTTCTCTGTTTCATAAGTAAATTTAATAGTGGGAAATTTGTTATTTATTTTTTCCATAAAATTTTCAACACTAGTTACTTCAGTGTTGAATACTGCAAACACATCGTCTACATACCTGAACCATACTCTGGGGAAATACTCAAATTCTTTACTTATATCTGATTCAAATTTGCTCATAAATAGGTTTGCGATTAAAGGTGCTAAACTATTACCCATTGTGTTTCCTTCTAATTGCTGGTAACAGTTATTTTTATATTGAAAGTAATTTTGATTCATGCAGAGTTTTGTTGAAGATAGGTATTCTAAAGTCTGTTTGTCTTCTAGATTGTTTTTTCTTAGTAGTTCTTCCAGGTATTGTAAGGTATTGGGGATCGGCACACTAGGGAACAACGAACTAACATCAAACGAGATTAAAATTTCACCTTCTTGGAGTGAAATATCTTTAACTTTGTTGATAAATTCAAGGGAATTTTGAACAGAAAAACCTTTTTCCTTTATCGGTAAATTTTCAAACTCGTTTGCTAGCTATTTCGAAATGTTGTAAGTAGGTGATCCTATAGCAGAAACTATGGGTCTAACCGATTTTCCAGGCTTGTGGATTTTCGGAAGACAATACAGTTTCGGCATAGTGGGATTGCTTACTTGTAGTTTATATTTAATATTGTCAGTAATAATATTGTTACATTTTTTAATTGTGTTTTTTACTTCGTTAATCATTTTTGGTAAGTGGTTCTTTGGGACTTGTTTGTAGGGTCCATTTTTTATTAGGTTATCTACCCTTTCAAAATAATCTGTTTTATCTAATATAACAACTTTATTACCCTTGTCAGCCTTAAGATAGTAAACATCTTTTTCTCTCAAACTTTTAATTGTTTTATTGTGATTTAATGTACTATTTTTATTGTTTTGAATGATGTTTTGAGAGATCTGATATCGACAAGCATCTCGCACATAGCCCTTTGTGCCTTCTGAAAGGTAAGAGATTGAACTTTCATATTTGCAATAATATCACTTAAATTATCTTTTTGTGGGGGCAGAGCAAAATTAAGACCTTTGTTTAAAAGTGATATTTCTTTCTTTTTCTTTTAAAAGAAATATCAAAGAAGCTTACTAGGAAATCCCAAGGATAAAACTACAGTTCTAGAAAAAAGTGGAATTTACGAAATTGGTTGCATGGATTGTGACAAAAAATATGTTGGCCAAACGAGACGCTCTATTCAAACACGTTTTAAAGAACATTTAGCACACTTAAAATACGGAGGAACAGAAAAGTCAAGTGTGGCCGAGCATGCTTTTGAAAACAATCATAGATTCACATTAGATAACCTAAAACTTCTAAAAAGTGTACCAAACAAAAGACTTTTGAATGCATATGAAAGTATGGAATTCATTAAATCCAGAAATAGTTTAAATAAAGATAGAGGAGCCATCCCGTTTAGTACACTTTATTCTTTGGTTGAGGGGAGATAGGATTAAAAATCGTGATCAATCACAAATTATTAGTCTTATCTCCGCCCACTAAAGGATTGTATATAAGATAGAGCGTAGATTAATTTAGTTCATTGTTTATCGTCTCCTGATGATGCTAACGTTGTTAGCGAAACGCGCGTCGAGTGCAAAAAGTGTAGTTTTGGTTTGTGGAAAACAATCATAATTTTGTTTTAGTGCGACCAAAGGTTCCAAATTCCCAACATAGTTAAAACCTAAGAATAAACGAGCTTCTTTGAACAGATAAATTTAATTGTGTCCGCCATCTTGGGTTTCAAAATGATGACAAATTTCGATGGTGATCGTTTAAGAGTTTTTTGATATTCGCCATGATGCTTTTTATTTTATTAATATCGGTTGACTATTAATTTGAGAAGGCAAGCGTATAATCTTGAAAACAGTGAGTAAAACAAAAATTAATTTTTGGAGAACAATCAAACCGATTTGGATTATTTATATCTCGTTGTGCGTGGCAAAATCAGAAGAAATTTAAAAAAATATTTAAAAGTTTACAGAACATATAAATAAACGAGCCAAATCAAGTTTGATTTTGTCCGTCAGCTTGGATTTCAAGATGGCGGCAAATTTCAATAGTAGTAGTTAAAGAACAATCGCCTTTCGCCATGAGACTTTTTTATTTCATCAAAATCGGTTTAGTAATAATGAATTTCTAAGAAAATGTATTCAAGTAGAATTGAGACGGCAATCGCATAATACGTAAAACACTTGCTGAATTTTTTTTTTATGGAGACTACTCCACCGATTTTAATGATTTGCACCTCGTTCTGCGAGGCAGAAATAAAGCTTTTTTACGACTTCATAAAAAAATCCAAAGAATTTCCGTAACATAAGAATAAACGAGGCTCTTTGAAGGGTAAAGTTTGTTTCTGTCCGCCATCTTAGATTTTAAGACGGTGGAAAAAAAATACTTCTAGTCAAAGTCTTGCTCAATTCCCTGCAAAGAACAGTTTGTTGCAATAAAATCGGTGATATGGTTTAAAAGTTATAACAGAAAACATTTTGTCCGGTTTTTTATGTCCCACCCGGTACAATAAAACGTGTAATGCAAGCAAGATATCTTGGCATCCACAGTTGAAGCACCCAACTTAGGTACCTAATCTGTGCATTGATAAAAAATTTATTTAAGTTAAATGAACAGTACACACAGTGAACCACGTGTGTGATTGAATTAAGGTCATTATTCAATTTGAATCAACCGTTAAAATTAAATTTGATGCAACCAAACATAAATAAATTATGCATTTAACATAAAGACCCATATATCCAGTGTCAAGTCAAATTTAGGAAATAACTAAAAAATAAATAAAATAACTATCAAGAAAATAACAGTTTTATATTGGTCAGTGGTCGTCTCTCTCTCTCTCTCTCTCTCTCTCTCTCTCTCTGCGATTTACTATGGTCTTGCATAACGTGACGTCCGACCATTTAGTGAACGGCGTGACTGAATCACTTCTGGACTATGTCCATACCCGCTCGCCAGACTGGTCTGATGAGCACCCCCTAGGAAGGCATTCTTCTTTTTCTAGAGAGATTTAGACCCAAACCCCTTTGTCAGGGCTAGAGATCTTTAACGTGCTCCACTAGGAATATGTGGATCACACGGTAAGGTCCTTTTATCGTCCTCTACGAAGGATGGTATGGAATCATGTTAGCATTCCTTCTAGCTAACACGGCGTACTCCGCTCCATACGGCGTTTTCCTTAATCTCACAAAATTATGTAATTTTGTGAGAAAAAGTCTAAGTAGACTACCGACGGCCCCGAGGATCGAACCCAGCTCCTGCTGGTATGTAACCACTATACCAACCGGGTCGGGCCAGTGGTCGTCATACTCGGGTAGCTTGCGCTTCGTCAATCCGAGAGTTGTCCCATAAAATCATCAAGAACACCATATAGGATTAGGATCAGAGATCTCCTTGCTTTTATTTTTCTGTTCCAGGCATATATGCAAAATTCTTTGATGGATGCCGGCGAGATGTTGGACTGGCGCTCGGTAGCGGTAAGTGCGGAAGCTCGTGGTCGACTAGAGAGAGGAGCTAGATGTGCGGAGTACCATACAAAACAAAAAATATTTTCTAGGACCAAATTCATCATCTACTTAACTTAAATGACAATAAGTCAAAGAATTAATCCCTTGAAAAAATAAAATTATTTAAGTCAAGCAAAATTCTTCTTCTTCAAGTTCCATGCTCTTTTCGAACGTTGGGTATCATCAGCGCGATCTGTACCCTGTCCACTGCTTTTCGGAAAAAGTGTCGTAGTACTAACACCATGCCATTGTCTAAGATTTTTTAAGCCATGATATCCGTCTACGACCCGGACGTCTTCTGCCTTCAGTTTTGCCTGCTATTATCAATATTAAAAGTTTATATTTGTCATTTATCAAAAAATTGCCAAAATATTCAAGTTTTCGTTTCGCAAAACATCCACATTAGTTACTCTGTCCATCCAAGATATCCTTAGTATTCTACGATGACACCACATCTCGAATGCCTCTAATTTTTTGCACATGGCCTCAGTCAGTCAAATTAATTAGTATAAAGTCTATTTGGTTTCCAATAATACTCTCAGGGTTGTCGGATTTCGAAGCCCAAGCATAAAGGCGTCTAGCGGGAAGTTTAAAGAAAGTATTTGACATTAAAAAATCCCTTTCCTGACAGAACTGGAAAAGGTGATCTCCACGTTCATTTGATGTACCAAGACTGTACCTTCCGACAATGTCTTCTTTTGAGGCGTTTCCAAGTTTTGCGTTGAAGACCCCCATAACAATGTTGATTTCTGTCTTTTTTGTAAAACTAAGGGCAGTTAGAACTTGGTCGTAGAAGGCCTCCCCGTCATCATCTGAATATTTACTGGTTGGAGTGTATACTTCAATAATATTGACATTGAAAGGCTTAAATTTTAGCTAAAGAAATATGACTCGAACCGACACAGGAATAAAAGAGATAACAAATTTTTAAATTTCTTTTTTCAAATTGACTGCTACGCCGCGCCGTTATAGTGGTTTTGGCCGTCAGTGTCTGCATAGTAGACATGGTAGTCTTCCATTCCATAATATAAGATGCTAAAAACAACACCGAAGCACACGAATTCAAAGAGAGGTATTAAGATAGTGACTACACAACCCTGATTTTATTTAGATAAAAGATGACCTGGCTTGTTCAATTCTTGCACGAACTTCTTGCATGTTGTCCCAGTTCTGATTAAGGAGGCAACCCAAGTATTTTTATGGATCTACACGTTCGACTTGCTGCCCATTTACTTTTAACATGCCTCTGATGTTATTTTCCTTGGATATGACCATCCATTTTGTTTTTCCGACATTTAAGTTAAGCCCGGGACTTCCAGAGTGTCTACAATTATGCGAGTGTCGTCAGCATATCGCAGGTTGTTGATTTTTATGCCGTTTATGGTCAGATCATCTTCGCAGTTATGAAGTGCATTCTTTATTATTTTGTTACTATAGATATTAAATAACAGCGGAGATAATATACAGCCTTGGCACACACCTCTTCTTATTTGGACCTCATCGGACAGTTGGCCATCAACCTTTATTTGAGCAGTCTGATTCCAGTATAGATTAGCGATTATCTTTAGATCTCAGTGATCTAGACTAACTTCTTTTAACGATTCTAGGAACTTTTCGTGTTGGACTCGATCAAACGCTTTCTCATAATCTATGAAACAGGCATATAATGGCACCGACATATCCCTAGATCGCGGAACTAAGACTTGAATGCCAAACAGGGCCTCTCTTGTCCCGAACCCACCACGAAGTCCAAACTGCGTGTCGCCCATAAAGGATTTTCCATAAATTCTTTTATGGATAATCTTTAGAAATATTTTTAACATATAGCTCATTAGGCTGATTAGGCGGTAATCAATCTTTGTTTAATGTTTTTTAGGCAGTTGATTGGTTGATTTTAGCCAGTCATCAGGGATTTTACCGCTGCGATAAATCAATCTTCGTTTTTTGTTAGCTTTAAAAGCTCAGTGTATACTTCGTCTTGCCCAACCGCTTTTCTATTTGCGTCTTGTACTTCTTCTGGTGTTATATCTATGCCTTGGTTTGAGAATTCTTCTGGCTGTTCGGATCGGTTATTGGCAAAGAGATGTTCTATGTAGCTACAACATTCTTTTAGTTTTTCTTTGGTATACGGTATGATTTTGCCCTGATTGTCCACAAGGATTCCAGCTTGTCTTTTATTAAATAATCCGGCTGCTTCCTTTATGCCTTTGTGTAAATTGAAAGTGTGATGTTTAGCATCTAGATTTTCTATTTCTTGACATTGAGTGTGTTATCCAGTCTTGTTGTGCTGACCTTATCTCGTTTTTTATTTTATTTTATTTTATTTCATGGTACTGATCGCCGCCTTTTTTACTGCGACTTTTATTTATCAACTCAAGAATTTCATCAGTCATCCAAACTTTATTTTTACGTCTTCTTTCATCCTTGCCTAAGAGTGTTGTGCTTTCAACTATGGCACTTTTAACCTTTGTCCAAACCATTTCTGCATCTTGCTTGCTAGACTCATTAATATCTTTGGGCTTTTTATTAAGTCCGACTTTAAGCTTAGTTGCTACCATGTTATCTTGAAGTTCTTCCAACCTGGGTTTGGGTTTATTATTTGGGTGACGATTTTTCTCGAGGGTAAATTAAATTTTCGCCACAACTGGATTGTGATCTGAGCCTACGTCTGCGCCAAGGTAAGTTTTTGCAGATTTAATACGATTTCTAAATCGTTTATTAATTAGTATAAAGTCTATTTGGTTTCCAATAATACTCTCAGGGTTGTCGGATTTCGAAGCCCAAGCATAAAGGCGTCTAGCGGGAAGTTTAAAGAAAGTATTTGACATGAAAAAATCCCTTTCCTGACAAAACTGGAAAAGGTGATCTCCACGTTCATTTGATGTACCAAGACTGTACCTTCCGACAATGTCTTCTTTTGGGGCGTTTCCAAGTTTTGCGTTTAAGACCCCCATAACAATGTTGATTTCTGTCTTTTTTGTAAAACTAAGGGCAGTTAGAACTTGGTCGTAGAAGGCCTCCCCATCATCATCTGAATATTTACTGGTTGGAGTGTATACTTCAATAATATTGACATAGAAAGGCTTAGAGTTTAGCTAAAGAAATATGACTCGATCCGACACAGGAACAAAAGAGATAACAAATTTTTGAATTTTTTTTTCAAAATGACTGCTACGCCGCGCCGTTATAGTGGTTTTGGCCGTCAGTGTCTGCATAGTAGACATGGTAGTCGTCTATCTGGCATTAACCTAAGTTAGGCCATCTCACCTCGCTAACTCCTAAGATCTCTATTTTATTTCTCTGGTGATATTGTGGACTTTTCCAGCCTGAAACATACTTTGTACGTTCCATGTAGCAATCTTCTTCATGATTGTTCTAGAGATTCTTAGCACCCTCTGATCACTTAAGACCTGCCGGGGACTGAGGGCCTGGGTTTTTGGTTTTCCAGTCATGATGATGATATTTCCTGGGGACGATAATGAGGTAGTTTCCCTTTGCCTTCCTCATCGCAGCATTAAAACTGTTAAAACAATCCTTGTCACGCCTTTAACTATGTATGTTGTTGCCGTTTTTGGTTCTATATCTAGAAGTACGCCGAACAATTACTTTTACTGTTACTGCTCCCAACACTAATTTTCTCGCCATATCTGGCTACCCTCACATAGTTTGACCTGCAGGTTGATGCAGTTACCGGGGTATGGCACGTGAAGCCATATGTGAGAGCTGACCGCTCTGTAAGGACCAATTGTTTAAAACCACCTCCAGTCTATGACTCTCGATGTAACCGTCCTAAACAAGAGATACTACGTCTACATGTTATTTTTGTTATATGTTTCAAACACATCATTTGGTTGACTTAAAAAAACATGTTTATCAATATGGCTGAAGCCCATACAGTTAATAAATACTCCATAGTTCAAGAAAAATCTGGGCTATCAGCACACTTTTAATAATTTAACTTTAAGAAAAAAATCCTTGCAATTTAGAAAAATGACGTCAAAGTCGTCGAAATAGCACGTTGTAGGATTTTTTTTATTTAATTTACTGACCTCATTTTTAATTTATAGCATTTTCAATATCTGAACTATTCTAGAGTAAAAGTGCGTAATAGATAGGAATACTGGACACATCCTTATTTTACAGCCATTTACGAGGTCGTTTTAAATATTTCGCAAAAAGCGCAATTTGTTTTTTAATCTGGAAAGATTACTCTATACAAACTTAAAATTTTTATTGGAAGGTCCTTATTTATTTAGCCAAAATTTTAGTTTAAGTCATTAGTACAGTAAAATTGTCATCTGAGGTAGAAAAATATCCGGGGAGGCTGAGTTTTTGGTATGTTTTTTTGCGAAGTGTGAAAGTAAACCTCCCAAGTTTATGTTCCCTCACTTCTCGGGAACCATACGCCATTTTTAAAAATCTGTGTAACCGACTTTTCTCCACTTCTATTGGTCGGAGGCGAAAAAGTGTAAAAATATTCGGCGAAAAATTTGCATCATTTTTGTTCAAGTGCTCAACTTTCTGTAGTTAATTTTCAAAAAGATAGAGGGCACCAAAGTTACAAAAAATCAGTTTTAACGTATTTTGACCAACAGAAAGTGATTTGTTTAAAAAACTTTAAATAAGAAAGTTGCACATCTCGAAAAAATCTTACAAAAATATCTATATTATTATTATTTATAGGAAAAGCACTACAAATGAGGTATCAAATTAAAGCTTGTGATGTACACTTGATTTAAAAAAAAAACGAATACATGCAGTCACAAAATTTATTTTTCTAAAAGGATATAATATATACGGACTACTAGCGAAAATGCCTAAAAACTTCAAAAGTACGACAATTTGTCAAATTGTTTGAAGAAGGTCTCTAAAACTGAAAATATATTTTACTTAAATTAAAGGCAACTTTATTTTTTATATTAAATTTTATTTTTCTATTCAACAATATCAAATTATCACTCGAGTAACGGACGAAGGCTGTTCTATAAAGAGGGCGGTAACCCATTTTGGAGTTGATAAAAGAACAATAATACAATGGAAACAGCGCTGGATTGAAAACATTCGACGAATAAGAAACTTGGATTAGGACAGAAACGATGGTAAACTTAATACTAATTATTTTAACTTAAAAAAGAACTAAAATAAATACTTTAGTATTTAATAGGATCCCCATTTTTCTCTATTACAAACGGCAAACGTCGGGGCATTCAAAAGGTTAAATTTTGAAAATACTGATGGTCTTCTGAGAGCTGATCCAATGCGCGATAAATAGCATCGCTTAACTCTTCAGCATTTCGTGGTCTCCAATTCCTTTGGTATATTATTTTAACGATTCTACCCCATATATTTTTTATTGGGTTAAGGTCAGGGCTATTGTCTGGCTAAGGAAGGGTTTCTATATTATTATTCTGAAACCATTGGCGAACAACATTAGCCGTGTGTACTGGACAGTTGTCCTGCTGATAAATGAAGTCATTATTTTCATGTAAAGCCTGTACAGATGGCAGCATAACGTTTTCAAGGATTTCAATATATCGTTCACTATTGAATCTTCCTTTGATTCTCCAAAAAAAAACCCAAACCTCTAGCACTAAACCAGCCCCACATTTGGTTTGTATATTCGGGTTCAAATCTAGAATTTGGTGGACGATAAACTAAAATTCTCCTGCTGCTTGAAGATGACTGAAAAATGTTTTCGTCAGTGAAAACCACCCTTTCCCGGAAGTCATTATCACGAAGAACGTTGTTCAGTGCAAAAATCACTCTGGCCTGTTTTTGTTCTTCTGTTAGAAAAGACTTCTTTGCAGCAACTCGACAAGAGACTTCTGATTTCGTTACTCTTCTATTTACTGTTGCTAAAGAACACGAAAATAATATTACATTAGCTGCTTCAACCGACGTTGTCTTTTGATTTTGTCTTGTAATTTTATCAACTCCAAAATAGGTGGCCGCTCTTCTTATAGACCAGCCGTCTTCTATAACTCGAGTGATAATTTGTAAATGTTGATATCTGTGGCATTTTTGAGGGTGTTACACTGAATTTTAAGCTGTCAGGCATACTAAGCTGGTAGTGCCTTATAATAGTATACACTAATGGAAAGCTAAATTTTGTGGCATAGAAAAAATGCATGTATGAGTTTTTTTTGAAATCAAGTGTACGCTACACAAATGACCAGTCTGTCGGAATGAAAATCGCCGAAAGTATCTGACAAGTGTTAAAAGAGAGTGGAAAGGGATTTCAAAAATGTTATAAAGTGTTGAAGGAGAGGAGGGAGTGAAAATTTGGCAAAATCGTTTTACATAATTGATGGTAGTTCAGTAAAATCGTCTTGGGGGGTCTGAAAGTTAAATTTCAAAGTTTGTGTTTTTTAACTTCTAGAGAACTATTGAAAAAACTTTGATACCGATTTTCTCCAGTTCTGTTGGTCGGAGGCAAAAAAGTGTAAAAACAAAAATCTTTGGCATAACGTTTGCAATATTTTTTGTTGCAGGTTTAACTATCTGTAGTTAGTTTTTAAAAAGATAGAGGCCGTTGAAGTTACTAAAAATCAGTTTGACGGCTAAATGTCTGCCTGTCAGATACTTTCGGCAATTTTCATGCCGCTAGACAGGGTCATTTGTGTAGCGCATATCACAAGCTTAATTTGATACCTCATTTGTACTGCGCTTACCATAAATAATAATATACAATCCACAACACGTGACAGAAAACGGTTCTCAAAGAATTTTACCGACTTTCAGTCGCTGTAGCTCAGCTAGTTATAAACGATATACATATTTTTTATATATTTTTTTCAGAGATATACAATTTTTCATTTAATTTTTTTTAGAAAAATCACTTTTCGTTGGTCAAAATACGTTAAAACTGATTTTTTGTAACTTCAGCGCCATCTAACTTTTTGGAAAAAGTTTAGCACTTTATTACAGGAATCATTCGTAAATAATAGAACTCAGTATATTATTATGATCACCTTATTTAAAAGTCTCCAATTCTTAGCTTATTTTGGTATCCCAAATTTATTCTTAAATTTGATCTGCGACGCTACTGGGCACACGACACTTGCAGATCCCCATCAACCTCAAATCATTTTCCCTGAAAATGTTTGTCCCTGGCGTCACAAAAATATAGTCACTTAAGCTATATCCATTTCTGTCACTCAAAAATGGTTGTTTACCTAAACAGAATTTACATAAGTAAGAGGGGCATTCGAGATAAAAACGCGCGAGTAATGTGTTTGCGTATAAACCGTTTTTCAAATAAATCAGAAAAAAATAAATAAAAATCTCTTTGGTATTCTATCCCAGTATTTCCGGGATGGATCCTGTGAAAGCAATAAAATGAAAATTACATAACGAGAATTCCAATGGAGTTCAGAATGCCAGGCATCCGGGTATAGATTTTCAGTGGATTTTAGTAAGCCAGCGCCATCTCCTGTTAAAAGTTTAGAATAAGGGGATGATGTGATATTCAATATTCTTCTTTCAGTGGGGTTCTTGCATAAAAATATGTAAGTATAAAAATATATCGGTTTTCTTTTTTTTATTTTATTTTTAAGAGAAGGAAGAATTTACCAAAAAATTAACTTTTAGATTTTTGGGCTTCGTCTTCACTAGTTGTAATGGTTCATAACATATACAACTATATAGTAATTATTACGGACTCACCAGTGTAGCATAAGTCAAAGCCAACCAATGTTTAAGTCAATTAGATGCGGTTTCTCTTCATCATAACACCAGTGGATCCAAACAAAGATTAACACGTAGATGATAAGCAATCTAAATAAAATATTCTCAGAAGTAAGTTAAATAAAAAAGAAAGAAATTACCAAAAGAAAAAATTTTGGATTTTTGGCACACTCCACAATTTTTAGGCCCCTTAAATTACTAAAAGTTTTCTTGCAAGAATTCCTTTAACTAATTAACTTAGCTTCAAAAATTTTTTGTTGAGCATTATGAAGTTAAATTGTCCAAAAATGTCTTGTGGTACACCTGGATGCACTAATAGGGGTTTTTCAACATAGTTCTGGGGCCAGATTTTACAATTCGAATAGGACACAATCGAATGGGAAGACGAAGACGCCCGCTCAAAATGCGACTCAACACGTAATTTCAACACTGAACTAGATCTGGATTTCATGACGCATGCGCATTGACATTTTTGCGTTCTAACCTCATAGTTTCCTGTTTTCAAATCCCGGATTTTATTAGTTATGTTTTTAAAAACGTGGGAAGATCTAATAGCGAATTTTTTGTTTTCTATTGAGCAACTGATAAACCGAGTGTTGTCCTCATTGCACATTTTTTTCGGCATGAGCTATAAGAGCTGGGAGATAATGTTGTGCTTTGTGGCAAGATAAGAAGGCATCCCCAAAATAATTTTTTACAATAATTTACAAAAATCATGTATCATCTTTTCTTCTTCTTCTTCTTCTTCAAGTGCCATACTCTCTTCGAACGTTGGTTATCATCAGCGCGATCTGTACCCTGTCCACTGCTTTTCGGAAAAGTGTCGTAGTACTAACACCATACCATTGTCTAAGATTTTTAAGCCATGATATCCATCTACGACCCGGACCTCTTCTGCCTTCACTTTCACCTTCTATTATCAATTTTAAAAGTTTATATCTGTTATTTCTCAAACGGTCTAAATATTCAAGTTTTCGTTTTTTGATGGTAAATAATACTTAAAGATCGTTATTTATTCTAAGCAGAACATACACATTAGTTACTCTGTCCACCCAGGATATCCTTAGTAGTCTACGATAAAACCACATCTCCAATGCCTCCAACTTTTTGTACATGGTTTTTGTAGTAGCTTCTCCATGGTTATTTTTGCACTATTTATTCTATTGGGCATTGACAAAATAAGATGATCTATATCATATAAGATTGCGCCCTATCATATCCCATACGTGTTCGATAGGCGACAAGTCAGGCGATCTTACTGGCCATTCCAAAGTCTTTATGCCAAGTTCATGTAAGAAGTTCATTGTTTCACGTGCAATATGCGGTCTGGCATTATCTTGTTGAAAGATCGCATTTGGGATAGTTTGTATGTAGGGATGTAAAAATGGCTGCAGCACTTCATCGATACATCGCCGAGCAGTCAGATTGCCGTTGATAAGGACTAGAGGTGATCTGCTTCCTAAACATATAGCACCCCACACCATGATACTTTGTTGTCTTGCTGTATCACGTTCAACAGTAAAGTCTACATTTCGTCTCTCACCTCGAAATCGCCTAAACTGAAGCTTATGGTATTTCACTCGTCATTCCAGTTTTGCCGAACTCTGCACCACTCCAAGCGGCGAGCCTTATGTTGTGGATTCAAAGGTAGCACCAAAAGCGGACGGTAAGCCCTCAGCCCCATACCAACTGTCATCCTTAAAAAGACTCGTCCTGTAGCTGCAACTAGAACATCTTTTACTTGGCGTATACTGTCCCGTTGATTTCTGAGAGCAAGAAGTCTGAAATGGCGTAAATCACGACATTGTAATAATCTAGGGCGTCCAGAACCCGCACGACGTCTATAAGTCTGATTGGACCACCTTCTCCAAACTCTTAACACGGTTGGTCTTGCAATTTCTCGTAAACCAAAAGCTGCATCTTTCATGCCCACGATGAAATTGTTGGAGACCGCGAACTCTTGGCATTTTTATTTTTTAATTAAATTGTAAGCAATCCAAAAAGACCAAACTACGAGAAAAATGATTTAAAATTTTCAAAAAAGTTCTTTTATGTGTTGGTTGTTTTTGAAAATGAATAGAAAAAATCTGTTAAAAAAGGAAAGATTAGAAGACAAAAAATTTATCAAATATTTCTTTTGAGATAAGGTATATACACAAATAATTTTCATTCAAATAATTATCCACATACATGGTGTTGCATTCTTTTTGTTCCCCAGTATATAATATGCTAAAAATAACACCGAAGCATACGAATTCGGAGAGTGGTATTAATATTACGACTACACAACACTGATTTTATTTTGATAAAAGATGATCTGACCTGTTCAATTCTTGCACGAACTTCTTGCATGTTGTCCCAGTTCTGATTGAGGAGGCAACCCAAGTACTTGTACGAATCCACGCATTCGACTTGCTGCCCATTTACTTCTAACATGCCTCTGATGTTCTTTTCCTTGGATAGTACCATCCATTTTGTTTTTCCAACATTTAAGTTAAGCTCGAATTGCGAACTTTTGGCAGCAATTTGATCTGTTGACAGTTTCGTCGGCATATCGTAGGTTGTTGATTTGTATGCCGTTTATGATCAGACCCTCCTCGCAGTTATGAAATGCATTGTCTATTATTTTGTTAGTATAGATATTAAACACCGGAGGAGACAATATACAACCTTGGCGCATACCTCTTCTTATAAGGACCTCTTCGGACAGTTGGCCATCAACTTTTATTTGAGCAGTCTGATTCCAGTATAGATTAGCGATTATAGATTAGGATCACGGTTATCTAGACAAACTTATTTTAGCGATTCTATCAGCTTTTTGTGTTGGACTCGATCAAGCGTTTCCTCATAATCTTTGAAACAGGCAATATAGTGTCACCGACACATCTCTAGACCGCTGAAGTAAGGCTTGAATTCCAAACAAGACCTCTCTTGTCCCGAACCCATTCCTAAATCCAAGTTGTCTCCCATAACAGATTCGCGTTTTCCTTAAATTCTTTTACAGATAATCTTTAGAAATGTTTTTAACATGTGGCTCATTAGGCTGATTAGGCGTTAATCACTACACCTCATTGCTGAATGTTTTAGGTAGTGTAACAAAGGTTGATTTTAGCCAGTTAGTAAAGTTAAAATGTTTGACCAGCGTATTTAGCGAATCTTCTTTTTTTATTAGCTTTAAAACCTCCAAGTATTGCCCTACTGCTTTTCTGTGTTTAGCTGAAGATATCATCATGATCTTTTGGTCATTAAAAATAAATAATAACGAGGAAATACAAAAATATTTTTCTACAAAATATCTCAGAATAGTAATAGCTAGCAACGCGAAGTGAGATTTGCAAATAACAAGTGTTAGAAACTAAATTCATGGATTGCTACCCAGGTTTCGTTATCTAAAAGTTTTTGGAAAAAGGCAATTTGAGATGATTTACATCTTTCTTATATAGTCCAACACCTGCTTAACTAAAAAGCCAGTTAATTCTAGAGTAAAAGTGCGTAATAGATAGGGATACTGGACACATCCTTATTTTACAGCCATTTACGAGATCGTTTTAAATATTTCGCAAAAAGCGCAATTTTTTTTTTTAATCTGGAAAGATTACTCTATACAAACTTAAAATTCTTATTGGAAGGTCCTTATTTATTTAGCCAAAATTTTAGTCATTAGTACAGTAAAATTGTCATCTGAGGTAGAAAAATATCCGGGGAGGCTGAGTTTTTGGTATATTTTTTTGCGAGGTGTGAAAGTAAACCTCCCAAGTTTATGTTTCCCTCACTTCTCGGGAACCATACGCCATTTTTAAAAATCTGTGTAACCGACTTTTCTCCACTTCTATTGGTCGGAGGCGAAAAAGTCTAAAAATATTCGGCGAAAAATTTGCATCATTTTTGTTCAAGTGCTCAACTTTCTGTAGTTAATTTCCAAAAAGATAGAGGGCACCAAAAAATCAGTTTTAACGTATTTTGACCAACAGAAAGTGATTTGTTTAAAAAAATTTTAATAAGAAAGTTGCACATCTCGAAAAAATCTTATAAAAATATCTATATTATTATTATTTATAGGAAAAGCACTACAAATGAGGTATCAAATTAAAGCTTGTGATGTACACTTGATTTAAAAAAAAAACGCATACATGCAGTCAAAAAATTTATTTTTCTAAAAGGATATAATATATATGGACTACTAGCTAAAATGCCTAAAAAGTTCAAAAGTACGACAATTTGTCAAATTGTTTAAAAAAGGTCTCTAAAACTGAAAATATATTTTGCTTAAATTAAAGGCAACCTTAATTTTTATATTAAATTTTGCACAATACTAAAAAAATCAGCAAAAATAATGTCTTAGTAAAGTCTTTATTGAACAATATCAAATTATCACTCGAGTAACGGACGAAGGCTGTTCTATAAAGAGGGCGGTAACCCATTTTGGAGTTGATAAAAAAACAATAATACAATGGAAACAGTGCTGGATTGAAAACAATTCGACGAATAGGAAACTTGGATTAAGACAGAAACGATGGTAAACTTAATACTAATTATTTTAACTTAAAAAAGAACTAAAATAAATACTTTAGTATTTAATAGGATCCCCATTTTTCTCTATTACAAGCTGCAAACGTCGGGGCATTCAAAAGGTTAAATTTTGAAAATACTGATGGTCTTCTGAGAGCTGATCCAAAGCGGGATAAATAGCATCGCTTAACTCTTCAGCATTTCGTGGTCTCCAATTCCTTTAATATATTATTTTAACGATTCGACCCCATATATTTTTTATTGGGTTAAGCTCAGGGCTATTGTCTGGCCAAGGAAGGGTTTCTATATTATTATTCTGAAATTGATTGGCGAACAACATTAGCCGTGTGTACTGGACAGTTGTCTTGCTGATAAACGAAGTCATCATTTTCATGTAAAGCCTGTACAGATGGCAGCATAACGTTTTCAAGGATTTCAATATATCGTTCACTATTGAAAATTCCTTCGATTCTCCAAAAAAAACCCAAACCTCTAGCACTAAACCAGCCCCACATTTGGTTTGTATATTCGGGTTCAAATCTAGAATTTGGTGGACGATAAACTAAAATTCTCCTGCTGCTTTTCGTCAGTGAAAACCACCCTTTCCCGAAAGTCATTATCACGAAGAACGTTGTTCAGTACAAAAATCACTCTGGCCTGTTTTTGTTCTTCTGTTAGAAAAGACTTCTTTGCAGCAACTCGACAAGAGACTTCTGATTTCGTTACTCTTCTATTTACTGTTGCTAAAGAACCCGAAAATAATATTACATTAGCTTCTTCAACCGACGTTGTCTTTTGATTTTGTCTTGTAATTTTATCAACTCCAAAATGGGTGGCCGCTCTTCTTATAGACCAGCCGTCTTCTATAACTCGAGTGATAATTTGTAAATTTTTTTTTAAGCTGTCAGGCATACTAAGCTGGTAGTGCCTTATAATAGTATACACTAATGGAAAGCTAAATTTTGTGGCATAGGAAAAAATGCATGTATGAGTTTTTTTTGAAATCAAGTGTATGCTACACAAATGACCAGTCTGTCGGAATGAAAATCGTCGAAAGTATCTGACAAGTGTTAAAAGAGAGTGCAAAGGGATTTCAAAAATGTTATAAAGTGTTGAAGGAGAGGAGGGAGTGAAAATTTGGCAAAATTGTTTTACATAATTGATGGTAGTTCAGTAAAATCGTCTTGGGGGGTCTGAAAGTTAAATTTCCAAGTTTGTGTTTTTCCCACTCCTAGAGAACTATTGAAAAAACTTTGAAACCGATTTTCTCCAGTTCTGTTGGTCGGAGGCAAAAAAGTGTAAAAACAAAAATCTTTGGCATAACGTTTGCAATATTTTTTGTTGCAGGTTTAACTATCTGTAGTTAGTTTTTAAAAAGATATAGGCCGTTGAAGTTACTAAAAATCAGTTTGACGGCTAAATGTCTGCCTGTCAGATACTTTCGGCAATTTTCATGCCGCTAGACAGGGTCATTTGTGTAGCGCATATCACAAGCTTAATTTGATACCTCATTTGTACTGCGCTTACCATAAATAATAATATACAATCCACAACACGTGACAGAAAACGGTTCTCAAAGAATTTTACCGACTTTCAGTCGATGTAGCTCAGCTAATTGTAAACGATATACATATTTTTATAGGTTTTTTTCAGAGATATACAACTTTTTCATTTAATTTTTTTTAGAAAAAACACTTTTTGTTGGTCAAAATACGTTAAAACTGATTTTTTGTAACTTCAGCGCCATCTAACTTTTTGTTTAGCACTTTATTACAGGAATCATTCGTAAATAATAGAACTCAGTATGTTATTATGATCACCTTATTTAAAAGTCTCCAATGATTAGCTTATTTTGGTATCCCAAATTTATTCTTAAATTTGATCTGCGACGCTACTGGGCACACGACACTTGCAGATCCCCATCAACCTCAAATCATTTTCCCTGAAAATGTTTTTCCCTGGCGTCACAAAAATATAGTCACTTAAGCTATATCCATTTCTGTCACTCAAAAATGGTTGTTTACCTAAACAGAATTTACATAAGTAAGAGGGGCATTCGAGATAAAAACGCGCGAGTAATGTGTTTGCGTATAAATCGTTTTTCAAATAAATCAGAAAAAAATAAATAAAAATCTCTTTGGTATTCTATCCCAGTATTTCCGGGATGGATCCTGTGAAAGCAATAAAATGAAAATTACATAACGAGAATTCCAATGGAGTTCAGAATGCCAGGCATCCGAGTATAGATTTTCAGTGGATTTTAGTAAGCCAGCGCCATCTCCTGTTAAAAGTTTAGAATAAGGGAATGGTGTGATATTCAATATTCTTCTTTCAGTGGGGTTCTTGCATAAAAATATGTAAGTATAAAAATATATCGGTTTTCTTTTTTTTATTTTATTTTTAAGAGAAGGAAGAATTTACCAAAAAATTAACTTTTAGATTTTAGGGCTTCGTCTTCACTAGTTGTAATGGTTCATAACATATACAACTATATAGTAATTATTACGGACTCACCAGTGTAGCATAAGTCAAAGCCAACCAATGTTTAAGTCAATTAGATGCGGTTTCTCTTCATCATAACACCAGTGGATCCAAACAACGATCAACACGTAGATGATAAGCAATCTAAATAAAATATTCTCAGGAGTAAGTTAAATAAAAAAGAAAGAAATTACCAAAAGAAAAAATTTTGGATTTTTGGCACACTCCACAATTTTTAGGCCCCTTAAATTACTAAAAGTTTTCTTGCAAGAATTCCTTTAACTAATTAACCCTTTTATTATGTGAAGCTTCAAAAATTTTTTCTTGAGCATTATGAAGTTACATTGTCCAAAAATGTCTTGTGGTACGCCTGTATGCACTAATAGGGGTTTTTCAACATAGTTCTGGGGTCAGATTTTACAATTCGAATAGGACACAATCGAATGGGAAGACGAAGACGCCCGCTCAAAATGCGACTCAACACGTATTTTTAATACTGAACTAGTTCTGGATTTCATGACGCATGCGCATTGACATTTTTGCGTTCTAACCTCATAGTTTCATGTTTTCAAATCCCGGATTTTATTAGTTATGTTTTTAAAAACGTGGGAAGATCTAATAGCGAATTTTTTGTTTTCTATTGAGCAACTGATAAACCGAGAGTTGTCCTCATTGCACATTTTTTTCGGCATGAGCTATAAGAGCTGGGAGATAATGTTGTGCTTTGTGGCAAGATAAGAAGGCATCCCCAAAATAATTTTTTACAATAATTTACAAAAATCATGTATCATCTTTTCTTCTTCTTCTTCTTCTTCAAGTGCCATACTCTCTTCGAACGTTGGTTATCATCAGCGCGATCTGTACCCTGTCCACTGCTTTTCGGAAAAGTGTCGTAGTACTAACACCATACCATTGTCTAAGATTTTTAAGCCATGATATCCATCTACGACCCGGACCTCTTCTGCCTTCACTTTCACCTTCTATTATCAATTTTAAAAGTTTATATCTGTTATTTCTCAAACGGTCTAAATATTCAAGTTTTCGTTTTTTGATGGTAAATAATACTTTAAGATCGTTATTTATTCTAAGCACAACATCCACATTAGTTACTCTATCCACCCAGGATATCCTTAGTATTCTACGATAAAACCACACCTCCAATGCCTCCAACTTTTTGTACATGGTTTTTGTAGTAGCTTCTCCATGGTTATTTTTGCACTATCTATTCTATTGGGCATTGACAAAATAAGATGATCTATATCATATAAGATTGCGCCCTATCATATCCCATACGTGTTCGATAGGCGACAAGTCAGGCGATCTTACTGGCCATTCCAAAGTCTTTATGCCAAGTTCATGTAAGAAGTTCATTGTTTCACGTGCAATATGCGGTCTGGCATTATCTTGTTGAAAGATCGCATTTGGGATAGTTTGTAAGTAGGGATGTAAAAATGGCTGCAGCACTTCATCTATATATCGCCGAGCAGTCAGATTGCCGTTAATAGAGGTGATCTGCTTTCCTAACATATAGCACCCCACACCATGATACTTTGTTGTCTTGCTGTATCACGTTCAACAGTAAAGTCTACATTTCGTCTCTCACCTCGAAATCGCCTAAACTGAAGCTTATGGTATTTCACTCGTCATTCCAGTTTTGCCGAACTCTGCACCACCCCAAGCGGCGAGCCTTATGTTGTGGAGTCAAAGGTAGCACCAAAAGCGGACGGTAAGTCCTCAGCCCCATACCAAGCAATCTTCGATTAACTGTCATCCTTAAAAAGACTCGTCCTGTAGCTGCAACTAGAACATCTTTTACTTGGCGTATACTGTCCCGTTGATTTCTGAGAGCAAGAAGTCTGAAATGCCGTAAATCACGACATTGTAATAATCTAGGGCGTCCAGAACCCGCACGACGTCTATAAGTCTGATTGGACCACCTTCTCCAAACTCTTAACACGGTTGGTCTTGCAATTTCTCGTAAACCAAAAGCTGCATCTTTCATGCCCACGATGAAATTGTTGAAGACCGCGAACTCTTGGCATTTTTATTTTTTAAGTAAACTGTAAGCAATCCAAAAAGACCAAACTACGAGAAAAATGATTTAAAATTTTTAAAAAAGTTCTTTTATGTGTTGGTTGTTTTTGAAAATGAATAGAAAAAATCTGTTAAAAAAGGAAAGATTAGAAGACAAAAAATTTATCAAATATTTCTTTTGAGATAAGGTATATACACAAATAATTTTCATTCAAATAATTATCCACATACATGGTGTTGCATTCTTTTTGTTCCCCAGTATATAATGTGCTAAAAATAACACCGAAGCATACGAATTCGGAGAGTGGTATATCTGGCCTGTTCAATTCTTGCACGAACTTCTTGCATGTTGTCCCAGTTCTGATTGAGGAGGCAACCCAAATTTGTACGAATCCACGCATTCGACTTGCTGCCCATTTACTTCTAACATGCCTCTGATGTTCTTTTCCTTGGATAGTACCATCCATTTTGTTTTTCCAACATTTAAGTTAAGCTCGAATTGCGAACTTTTGGCAGCAATTTGATCTGTTGACAGTTTCGTCGGCATATCGTAGGTTGTTGATTTGTATGCCGTTTATGATCAGACCCTCCTCGCAGTTATGAAATGCATTGTCTATTATTTTGTTAGTATAGATATTAAACACCGGAGGAGACAATATACAACCTTGGCGCATACCTCTTCTTATAAGGACCTCTTCGGACAGTTGGCCATCAACTTTTATTTGAGCAGTCTGATTCCAGTATAGATTAGCGATTATAGATTAGGATCATGGTTATCTAGACAAACTTTTTTTAGCGATTCTATCAGCTTTTCGTGTTGGACTCGATCAAGCGTTTTCTCATAATCTTTGAAACAGGCAATATAGTGTCACCGACACATCTCTAGACCGCTGAAGTAAGGCTTGAATTCCAAACAAGACCTCTCTTGTCTCGAACCCATTACGAAATCCAAGTTGTCTCCCATAACAGATTCGCGTTTTCCTTAAATTCTTTTACAGATAATCTTTAGAAATATTTTTAACATATGGCTCATTAGGCTGATTAGGCGTTAATCGCTACACCTCTTTGCTGAATGTTTTAGGTAGTGTAACAAAGGTTGATTTTAGCCAGTTAGTAAAGTTAAAATGTTTGACCAGCGTATCTAGCGAATCTTCTTTTTTTATTAGCTTGAAAACCTCCAAGTATTGCCCTACTGCTTTTCTGTGTTTAGCTGAAGATATCATCAGGATCTTTTGGCCATTAAAAATAAATAATAACGAGGAAATACAAAAATCTTTTTCTACAAAATATCTCAGAATAGTAATAGATAGCAACGCGAAGTGAGATTTGCAAATAACAAGTGTTAGAAACTAAATTCATGGATTGCTACCCAGGTTTCGTTATCTAAAAGAGTTTTTGGAAAAAGGGCAATTTGAGATGATTTATATCTTCATTATACAGTCCAACACCTACTTAACTAAAAAGCCAGTTAACTCTTTTTCGAGTTAGTATCCTTTAGCCTACTATAGCGGTCATATTGACATCCAACTGACAGAAAATACATGTTTTACCTGCCAATTTGGTTATAAAAATGGCGGCAATATTTGGCTAAAGGGCACTGAAGAGATAAGAGTTAACTGGCTTTTTAGTTCAGAACGGTGTTTTACAGTCTCACCTTACGTATGGGATTTTGGGATGGGATAGAGTAGCTGATTGTCACTTAAAGAATCTAAAAAATACTCAAAAATGGGTTTAAAAAATAATCTATAGTAATTTATTAAGTGATGGGGATATTATCCAAAACCTAAGAATGATTTTCTGATTATTTCACCATCCCAAAATGAATTTTGAATATTATTTACCAAATTAAATACATTAAAAGACACATCGACAATAAAAACCTGTTGGTATAGACGTGTGATTTTGAGTTTTGAAAAGGGCAACTATCAGTTTTGACAAGGAAAATTTTCAGTTTTGACACAGGAGATTTTCACCTGAGCGCGAAATTTTCGCTGAATAATCAAGTGAAAATCGAACTGTTTTTATAATGTGTAAGGTAAATAATTTATGGTAAGAAAAGAACATATTCAACAGAGCTTTTTTTCCAAGGCACTAATATTCTCATCATTTGCCAGTTACATTGCTCAGAACTAATAAAACTTATTTAAAAGGCAAAAATTCCACTAAAAGGGAAAATGGGCAAATATCCGACAAGACAAAATTCTTATTGTGAGTTAACTCATAGCTCAAAAACTATAACCCAACGTTTTGTGCATTATTTTGCACCCAGAATCATTAATCGGTTAACTACAGAGATCAAAAATATTTCAAATTTTATTTATTTAAAAAATCTGAGACTCTTTGGGTAAGAGAAAACAGATATCTATGTAATGATTTAGTGGATCTAAGTTATATAAGATAACTGCCTAAAACAAAAAAGTGTGCATTGAAAAGATTATACACCTATTCTATTGTAGTGATATTCATAAATTAAAACAAAAATGCTATTTAGATCAACAAGCTCAAATGTGTTCTTACGACTTTTTTCCGTTTATTGTATTTAATATGTTTATTGTATACATGTATTAATTTATTTAAAGAAATAAACTTATTATTATTATTATTGCCAAATTTTGAATAACTTTTTGACGTCACAAACGGTTCCCCTGCCAGTGTAGTGGCATTAAAGAAAAACAATAAAGAAGTTATATTGATTTATATTCTTACCCGAGAGATAAAAAAATTACCTTAAGAAAAGAAAAGAAAATATATTAATATAAAAATTATCTGCAAAACAAAAATAATCCAAAAAGTCTTAAATAAATTTTTCATCCCTACACCAGTTCTCAAAAGGTTCTCGGTCTAATATGAGCATTGAAATCCTGAACGGTTCTCTGATGCAGTACTAGAAAGGTTCTGTAATAACTCGAATATGCAGCATTTTTCAAATACGCTGTTAACCTTAGATTAAAAAGAGACAAGATATCTGATCCATCGAAAACTCCTTGGCAAATAATAACTACTGTTTATTTACAAATAAAATCAAAACAAAAGAAAGGTGAGAAATATTGATTATTTTTCTATTCTTTTAAACGACGGTAAAACGGTAGGGACCGAGAATTCTGGGTCAACCACTTTAGGTCCTGATTGTTAAAGTTAATTTTCGGATTTATCGGCATTCGTATCCTTATCTCTATCCAGTCGACCTATCGAGCAGGTGTACTTTTAAACTAATGGCGAATGCGTGACAGCTCCAGCTGGTCAAATGCGTCAAAACATCGTTTCGTATGCAGGGACGGTAGTAATGTTACTACTTCCTTATCATACCTAACGATGTTTTCGTGCATTTAATCAGCTGGAGCTGTCACGCATTCGCCATGATTTTAAAAGTGCACCTTCTTGAATGGTCAATAGGATAGGAATGCTGATAAAACTAAAAATTAACATTAAGTGTATATTTTTATTGACATAAGCTTTTTCGTGTTATGTATTTTAAAATTTCAGAATGTGTTAAGCAGTTTGGAAGTCTTTTTAAAACCACATTTTGTCAAAAATCGTTTATAGTGTGTTTTTTACCAGTAGGAGAATATTTCAGTGCATTTAAAGTGATATTTTGGAAAAAAAATCCTCCAATATTTTGAAACCAAAGGGGAAACTAGTGAAATTAGTCAGTGGCGGAACATGCCGGTATATACACAGAAAATAAAAAAAAGTTTATGAAATATACTTAAACTAGTAGATCCTTAGATTAAAATATCAACCAATACGTTTTTATTTTAATTTTCAATGCATCAAATGAGCTGATATTTTCGAAGGTTTTTGTCAGGTTTTTTTCGAGCGTTTTTTTTTATAAAGACCATAAAATAAAGTATACTTTTAATGAAGTAGTTAATGCGCAAATAAGATATTTTCGAAGGTTTTTTTATAAAAACTATAAAATTATTTTGTTCATATTTTAACTTTTAGTATGAAATTGTTGAGGAAATTGCACTATGTCTGGCATAATAAGAATCTGATTAAACTGAAGTTTTGCACACATTTCATAGACGTTGATAAT